>CM044985.1:27865286-37865286 GCA_024586325.1 Stellera chamaejasme
CGTTCCACCTAGGTGATTAAAGCACAAATCATCGCTCCACTCTAATTATTTTGGTAATCTATCTTCTTCCTAGAACTCGTGACAAGTTATCGCTCTATAACAATATCTAGCCTAATTACCTCCGTGGTCTAGAAATATTTTTCTCTATCGAGCAAAAACACACCACAAATATTCTCGTGATCAAGAGAATAATGCATCAATGTTTCAAGTAATTAAACAACATCCCAAAGTAATAATATGTAGAATTAAAGTGTTGGATCCTACAGTCAAACTTTACAAAGTAATCCTAGAAAGCAATTAGAAAATTAGCCACTAAACATGTTCAATGACGAAAAATAATAAAGACAATGAAACCCGAAAATTCAAGATGAAAAACAATGACAAACGGTGATCAATTTCTCCCGTTTGGCTAAGCCTGTGTTCCTCTCCCAAAAGTCACGAATTGTTGGCTACCTCTCAATAATGCGTCCTGTTGTGCGGCTATGAATTGTGCAAGACTTCCCTCCAATCCCTTTTTAATTGGCTTTTTATAGCCCAAGTCCAATTTTCACGCCACATTCACGTGCAAACCTATTAGGAATAGGTTTTCAATGGCTCAAATGTGTTTGAGCCATTAAACTTTCCTCACTTATTCATTTCGGTCTTTGAGCTCTTGTTCTCTTGTAACTTGGTCCTAAGTTTCCATCTTAATCAATTTGTCTTCAACTTCTCATCTCGTGTCAATTTAGCCTCAAATTCCTCAATTTTCCTTCAATATCTTCCAAAGTGGAATCCTACAAAACTTTTGCACAAAATAATAAAAACATAGCAATTTATCCCAATTAAAGCATATATTTAGGGCAAAATATATAACATTATTTGCACCATCCGCGCTTTACAAATGAGACAATTAAAAAAACAAAGTGATGAATGATAATTTCTATCTAAAACTGAGAAATGCGTTTTTCATCAGTTTGCCGAAAATCTCATTGCAATCTTATAGGTTTTCAATGAGATTATTGATGTTCAAGATTTATACGAAAAGGAGGAAAACTACTAACATGTGTAACTCCAACTGAATTGTAATACGACTATATTCATCTCAAAAATATTGTAACATTTTCCTCTTTTGGACGTTCCAAAATTAATACAACACTTTCTTTCTTGGTAACTTTTTACATACTAATTTACCAAATCATCGTTATCTCTAACGTTTAAGAAATAAAACACCAAAAAATAGTCAATATGGATATTTTTTTCTTCAAATAAAATCTTCTTTTCAATAATACTCCCTCTGTCCGCCAAAAATTGTCTCATTTGACATTGTTCTTTCAAGGTTCGATGTTTGACTCAAATTTTAATAAAGATAAACAATGAAAAAAAATTGAGAAAAAAATATATTTAAAAAATTTAGATTGCAAATTTTAATACACATGTGAATTATTTTATTTTCGATGTTTAAATATTCATGAAAAAAATCATTGATTAAATACTGTGAAACTGACAAACAAATGAGACAATCATTTACGGACGGAGGGAGTATTATTATTTACTAATTTTTATTCTTGGAATATTTATCGTTATAGTTTAATTTTGTTTTACTATTGTTCCTCCATTTATGTGTTTGATAACATCTTTTAATATAGGAAAAGGTAAAATGAGAAAGTCATAACAGAATTTTCTGATCTTAATCACTGTGCCAAGTCAAAATGTTGTACTCCCTCCGTTCCCTTTAGTGAATGTTTACCTATTTACCTTTTAGTTGAAAGTGCACAAAAAATGAAGTAAAAAAAGTAAGGATAATTTAAGGATAATTTAGTAACTTTATAAGTGAGAAGTTTCCTTAAAAGAAAAGTGATCAATTTTTCTGGGATAGCCCAAAAAGAAAATGTGTTCAATTTTTCGTGACGGATGAAGTATTATATTTGGGTTAAACGTAGTATAGGAAGAAAACCTATTAATAGGAAAATAAAAGAAAAAAAATGGCAAAGGTTCAAATTTGCCACTGATGTTTGGGGGTAGTTCGATTTTGTCATCCAACTAATTTTGAGCATCGTTTTGTCACTAACATTTATAAATGGTTCCGATTTTGCCATTTAAGTTTTGATTGAGATTGAAGTAACCACTGATGACGCAGACGGATGAAATATTCGAGAATATTCCTTAAACGGCTTGACGATGTGGCTTTTTGGATGATTTGGATGCCATGTGGTGACAGTGACATCCATGTCATGTATCCAATAATCAATTTAACCCCTAAATTTTTTAAAAAAAAAACAAAAACCCTACCTTTTTCTAAGTTTACAATTTAACCATCTCCTAACATCATTATCCCAAAAATTGACCCTTCTCCTCCTATGGCCACCAGCCCCACCGTCTCACCTGCTTATCGCCGCCGTTTCCACCTCTCCTTTCAGCCTCTCATCACTGAAACCAGTCCCACATGATTTTATAAACTTCTCCTCTACAAGATCTTATCTCTCCTCTATAAAACCGATGTATCTTTTCATCCCTCTCTGCGAAACCATCCCCAAATCATGATTCTCCATTTATGATCGTCACCGGTCGTCGGAGAAGAACTTGTGTCGATCTAAATCCGATCATCGATAATCGGAAAGCCAACTGTAACACTGCTCGTGTTCTTCTATCATCATCACCGTTATCGGAAAAGCCTCACCCATTACAGATTTGAAGAAATGGGTAGTCATGGCGAGCAACGTCAACTTTGTGGAGAACAGAATTTTGACATAGGAAGAGGTGGAGGACGATCCAAAAGAAGATGAACAACAACGATGGTCCATGTAAGGTTGCAGATTTGAAGAGATGAGTGGCTATGTCGATCGGTGTCGACTTCACGGCGTCGAGAAGCTGGGCATGATTGCAGGTCGGTGAACACAGGGTTATGGAAAGAGTAAAACTAGACTTCAACGCACTTTTAATGAATTTTGTGTTAGATGGATCATTTAAATCATCCTCAGAAGTCGTGTTCTTCTGAATATAAGTCTGCTTGTTGTGTGATGTTAATTTAGGTCACTGTTATGGAAAGAGTAAAAGTGGACTTTTTACGAATTCGAAGATGCGGTCTTTACGTTATTATATAACTTGCGTTTCACACTTTAGCCCCTTTAGTCTTAATAGTTTCATTCTGATCACTATTATTTAAGGGTGTAAGACGGGTCAACACGACCAAATTCGGGTCAGGTCGGTCTGAAATCTGTTTACACTTATAGACTGATCCGAAACCGATCGAACCTTTTTTCCGGATCGGGTTGAAGATGGTAACGAGAATTTATGGTTTCAGTTTTTTTTAAAAAAAAACTTTTCTTCTCAAAGAAGATACTTCCACTCATGGTTTTCCAATTTTGATTGTAATTCCTATCATTATATAGAGAAAACTTTAGTTGAGGCTTAGTAAATGACCAATGTGGGACAAATAGTTAGAGCCTTAACACCTCTTGGATAGAGAACTTGTCAATATAAGTCTGTAGCCTCTTTATCTAGCATCAAGTATCAATGTGAGACATATGATCAAGTCAAATGATAACTCTATTTATCTATGTTATATTAGTTTTCATCCCATTGTTGGTGAAAAGATAGAAGTAATGTTTGACTCTATATATTTCTAAGGTCTCTTACTTTCTCATTGTATGTCTTTAAGGACCTCCATTTATATGTTCTCACCCACATTATTGGTTGATAAGAGAAATGCAAAGGATAGTCTTTAAAGGGTTAATGTTTCCATTGTTACATATTAATTTTAAAGAGCATGAAATATTTAAAAAACATACTTGATAATCTTGTTCTTCATCCCATATTGATGGTAGATGAGAGAGAACAAGAAATAAGTCTTTAATATGCTCCTTACATCCCACATGGGATGCCTACGAAGGCTTCATGGCTCTTGAGCATGTATAAAGACATGCATTATGAGTTTCTTCAACAATTTATTAAAGTAATTATGCAACTGAAGAATATAATTGTCTTTATTTGTAAAGTATATAAATAATTATTTAGCGAGAATTCGGGTTTTGTGCCTGGCTACGAAATTTTGGGTTGAATCTGACCCTAACCCAGAATTTGGGGTAAAAGTCGGGTTCGTGTTACCTAGGGGTTTCGGCCCTAACCCGACAATTTCGGATCGGGCTCGGGTTGCGGGTTCTGCTCACACAGTATTGTTTGTGTGTCGTCAAAGTAAGTCATATGGATGCAACTGTAACATAGCAAAAATTTATGAACCTAAGCGTTCAGAGGAAACAAAACAAAGAACACCATCAAATTTGACCCCAAATAATTGTTGATGAACAGTAAAATGGGGGGGGGGGGTAAAAATGTAACTAAAAAATACACCTGACTCAAACATGCTGAAATTGTTAGTTAGTTTCAGTCTGCGACAATTCTGTGTGTGAATATCCATCAGTACAAGTACTAACCACTCCCTCACTCTAAGTATGTTGTCATAATATCAAGATATTTTCGTTCCAACTAAAATGACATTTTTCCATTTGTGTTTTATTTTAACCCATTTTTACTCTTGCAAATGCACACATTTAAGGAGTCTAGAGAGTTGAGAGGGGTGAGAATGAGTTTGGGAGGAGATAAAGATGAAAGTTCATGCAAAATGAGTTAATGATAAAAGACAATATTAAACTATACAAAAACTAAAACGACAACACATTCGGTA
Organism: Stellera chamaejasme; assembly: GCA_024586325.1. NCBI lineage: Eukaryota > Viridiplantae > Streptophyta > Magnoliopsida > Malvales > Thymelaeaceae > Stellera > Stellera chamaejasme. Next base: position 27,869,947 of record CM044985.1, read on the forward strand.
TTTAAGGAAAGACACAAATACCAACGTCCATGTAATGAAAGCCAAAGTCAAATCTGGTCAAGTGCTATATAAGCTGCAATTCTTACATTTAAGAGAATTCTCACTAACAGGAAGTTTCATTACAAGTGAAAAAAGTTTGCTGTTGGCCAAAAGAAACAAAAACAAAGACAAGTCTTCTTGTTGCTCCAAAAGACAATAGAAGCTATCTTGAGAATATCCAGAAATCCAAAATCGAAACTCTTTCAGTCCGACTCCGATGCAAAACCTAAACCGTAAAAGATATAGAATGTTGGATTATTAAAATCCAGATCATTTCTCATGTAAACTTCCAACTCCTCTTCTCGTAGCTTGAACTGTGCACATCTGGATTCATGAGAAAAAAAAAACTTTAGATCCAAGACAGCGTTTCAGTGTTCTAGAGCTAATGATAGATTAGCAAAAGGGCTAGAGATTACAAAACTACACAAGCAGTAATATGTCACGGTTAATTATAAGAATCAAGAAAGAAGTTTATTTTCAGTATTTATAACAAAAATAAGAACGATTAGTAAGCTTAAAGGTACCTCTGTATCACATTTTGCACCACTGCATCATCTCCAATAATTTGCTTCTCCAGAGAAATGAAGCTAGGAACATAAGCAATGGCCTCAAACTTTGGGCTGCTTCCTTGGATCCTGAAATACTTGAAGTCACACCCGTTGGGGTCATGATAAACCAAACCACCGCCGGTGTGGAAGATCAGTACTGCTCCATTTTCATATAGTTTCATTGGATAATAGAGTCCATGATATGGCCATGTGTTCACTCCTCTGTCAATTGAAAAAACCATTTCCCAAGTATTTGTAGCACCACTATCATTCATCAGCCAGATAGGAACCTGATTTGAATGGTAACAAATATGACAAATGCAAATCTGATTGTGTAAGAATCCCATAGTTGTCAAATTTGGCCCCCATTTTCTTTTGGGATCACGAATAGGCAAAGCTACTGACCCGAATTGCTCGTTTTCCATGTTAAACAAGAAAATCTCATCTGAATCATAACCATCGGCAGACAACCAATGTACCTTCCCTCTCGCGTAAGTTGGGTATTTTAGACCATTGTCATACATTGGAGCATGCCCAACTGTGACTTCTTTCCATGATCCTGAACCCAGAGTTTGTACCTCTGCCATCATCCCAAGATACTTGAACCCACGCAAACCAGGATTCTCGACAAAGTTTCTGTATAACCTCACCACCTTGTACTGACTAGTGCTAGGACAGAAACCAAGTCCACCAATGATTGGTAGACTTAGTTCAATAAAGTTTCTTGACCCCATGAGCTGCGTATACTGCCCACTCATTGGATTGCAAACAGCAACAGGACCATTTCCTTTTGGCTCAGACAAGCAAAGCAAGCCATTGCATGAATTTGCTATCAAGTACTTATCCTCTCGCGGTTTAGTAGCCATCAACCGCTTGCCTTTGACTCTACCTTTAGAATTAGCCTTGGCCAGTGACTCAAGCCTGCCATCCAGCGTCAGTTTACTATCCCTCAAGGGAATCTTCAACTTTGTGTCGAGTTTCATGTAAATTTGTTCTTCGGAGCAGGATTCATCCTGGCATGGGTCATCAAACCTGTAATGTTGAGGCTCCAGCAAGTAGAGGGTCCTAGAGACATGGCTTCGGTCAGTGATCCGAATGAGTACACTTTGTTGTGCTCTTTTGAAGTGCAATTCTGCAAATTCAGGATCCGAAATTCTTTGCCTCCACGTTTTGCACACACATTTGCAAGTCAAAATGGACTTGACTGGAAGTCGTAGTGCAATATCAGTGAAGATTTCAGCAGGAATATCAGTTTCGAAACGACTCAAGATTACAGTGTCGGCATCTTCGCCCATTTCTCTGCTTTTCCAGTTCTGAAAACTTGAACGCCTTTTACTTTTCATGGCTCTTAACACTACACAGCATTTCCAAGTTCATTCAGTCAATAAAAAAAATTGAAAGAAAAAATAGACCGAGAATTTCAGACGACCAAACGCGATGTAGATGATGATTTCAATAACGAAATTTCCAGAAAACCCTATGTTGACGCCGAAACGAAATTCTAATTCACAAAAACAGAGGCTAAAAAGGAACAAACAGATCAAAGAAATACAACCAGAACGAAGAACAGAAGAGAGCCCAAAGCCATTGTTTCTTCAATGTCTACGACTGATCAAGAAGCAAGAAGATGAATTCTAAAAATTAGCAATGCAATAAGAACAAAGAAAAGGAAATTTACTTCGATCAAACTTTATCGGCTCCAAATCCAAGTAAAATAAGCAAGATTGTAGAATGAACCCTAAGTAGAGATTGGAGAAACGAGATGCCAGTTAGACAGCTTTGGCGAGGCGGGGGAATGAATGAAGCGGGAAGGAATTTGGGAAAGTGAAAATGACATATATAGCCTCCAAGTCTTGCGTTGTTTTCATAAATGTAAAATACTCTCAACATATATAGGCTTGCTGTTATTATTATTATTATTATTATTATTATTATTATTACTTCCTCGGTGCCTTTTAAGTTGCACAGTTTGACTTTTGTAACTTTATATATCAAAATATTGAAGAAATAAAATCATACTCCGACGTCTCCAATTAATTTTACACTTTCTTTTGTTGTTTCAAGTCTTAATATTTGACTCAAATTTTAATAAAATTTAAAAGTTTCAAAAAAAAATTTAGAAAAATATATATTTAAAAAGTTTATACTTTAAATTATGTTATGCATATAACTTATTTAGTTTTAAATGACTAAATATTCTTGAAACAAATTATGGATTAAATACTTTAAAACACACAAAAAAGTGTCAGATTAATTGAGGACGGAGGGGTAAATTAAATGCTGAAAAATAAACGCACCATTTATTTAGGGACAGAGGGAGTATAATAAAAAAGTAAACTTCGTCCATGATCACTTAAGTTACATTGTTGTTCTATTTGGATCATGTTTTTAAGAATTTGTATAACTTTCGTCCCTTAAGTTACATTTTTGTCCTAATGAAGTCATTCCGTTAGATTTTTCGTTAAACTACCGTAAAGTGAGGATATTTAAGTAAATGTCTAGTTTTAATATTTAATTTGTCCCCTCGTCGGTCTGTAGGATGTTAGGAGTCTGTTTATATCCTAGTTTATGTTTCTATTTTTGTTATGCTTTGGACCCGGTTAAGTTTTGTTTGCTCCGACTTTTCGCTTTATGTTTTTTAGAGACTTGTGGTGGGAGCTAGTTGTTGCTCTCGTTTGGATCTTTCTACCTGACCGTCTGGGAGCACGTAGTCATGGCGAATCGATACCAGATAGCTCATTTCGAGCATGCAAGGGTATTGAAAGCGTACATCACTATGTTCTTTCCGCCATAACACAAGTGGCTTCAGTTCCGGAAAAGCTTGTTTGGGCGGCTTGGGCAGGATCAGGGATGTCAGAAACTGACTCGTGCTGAGAAATACGCTCGAACCCGAACTGACCAAGAAAGTCAACGACCTGAACCGGACCTGGTCCTAACCCGACCTAACCCGAAATAAGCTCAATCTGATGGCAACCTAAACAAAAAACAGTCCAAACCCGATGAACCCAAAGAGACCTGAACCAAAATGACCCGAACCCCATGAACTTGAAACCCGAACCCGATTAACCCGAATCCTGAACCCGATTAACATGAATACAAACCCGATTAACCTGTATCAAAACCCGATTAAGCTGCAGGATGCTTCTCACAGAGTGTGTTTCTATCTCCTTTCTACGTACTTTAGTTTTGTTTCCACGCCCGAGAGGCTGGTTGGCTGCTTTTGCGAAGTCTGTGTGCTTGGTTTGGTATGTTCTGACTTGTTTTATTCAATAAAATGAGCCTTTCCCTTTCCCGTTCAAAAAAATTAAGACCCTTAGTTTTTTTTTCTTAATTTTGTTCACTCCTTTATTTTCTTTAAACATTTTTGCTCATTTTCTATGCCTATAAATTAGTGACATAATCTTTTTAAATCAAATTACAAGATATTTTTTTCTTCAATTCAATCAATTTTCTTTTATCCTTTTTGTTTAAGGGTAATTGGAGTTTGCATGCTCAAATTTTAGCGTTTTACTTTGTCTAGCGTTAATATTAGAACATTCAAGTTAGTTATAATTCAAATTCGAACTTACTTATTTAAATGGACTTTAAATTCGACTTGCACATTGTTCTTACTTTTTTAAAAACATGCATTATCATTTTTATACTCGATGAATGTTAGATAGTCTCTCAAACAATTTAGCACATATATGTTCCATGAATGTTAGATATTGTTAGTTAAAGTTCTTTTTTTAAACACTTGTTCTCTTTTTATTTTCTTATTTCCCATTGTCCTATTCTCAATTGGGAGTAGATTTTTCATTTGATCTTTCTATTTCACATTTATATATTACCCGATTTTCCAACATTTTCATTTTCATTTTTGATTTAACATATTTTTATTTTTCACCAATACATGTGAGATGTAAAAGCGGCAATAAAGTGTGGGTAGAAAAATCCTAGGACCTAGCTAAAGAAGACACCATGAAGTTAGTGAAATATTGGGTTTGGGTGTATTCTTCTGATAAAAAAATCCAAAAAGTTTGGAACTTCTCAAAAACAATGTTTTACAGAATTCCTAAAATTCACAAAACACTACGTGGAGAAGACCGCCTTACTGCGGTCTCCGCCGCAGTAAATGACGTTTACTACGAAATTTACTGCGGCAGAGGCTGTAGTAGGCCGCAGTAAAATCTGATTTCTCTACGTAGTGAAATCCACAATCTTGGAACCCAACTGAGAACAAACACCAACTGACTAACAAGTTTTCTTTGATTTGATCCTGTTGGTATCGTGTATGAACCCCCTGAGAAATTTGCATTGTGTAATCTAAACAACACTTCCAATATGTTTTGATTTCTTTGATTTGATCCTGATCAATGCTAAATATAGGTTAACATCAACGTATGTTAATGCACCTTAACAGTATGCACCTTAAGAGCATGTTCAAGTTCTGGAAGATACAACTTCTAACAACTACTACCTCTATCGCAAATGGATTGTCCCCTTTCTCCGTTGCAAGTTGCAAAGGAAAAGTGACAATCCACTTGCAAAGGAAAAGTGACAATCCACTTAGGACAGATGGATTAAAAACTTTCAATATCAGTGTACCCCACTAGCAACAAAAGTCTTGTTGTCGCCCAATACAAACAAAAAAACACAGACACAACTCTTCTTGTTGCTCCAAAAGTCTAGTTCTCAAACTTCCAAAATCATAACTGAATAAGTTTTTTAAGGTTTTCGAGATTTAGTCCTAAAACTTCTCTTCCCGCAGTGCACATCTAGATTTATGGAAAAAAAAACTAACTTTAGATCCAATACAAGCGTTTCAGTGTTCTAAAATGCAACAATACTCGAACGCCTTTTCCTTTTCATGGCTTCCAACACTACACAACAATCCCAAGTTCATTTAGGGCATTGTTCTTTAGTCAATAAAAAACTGAAAATAATTAAATAAATAAACACAAACCAAGAAGTCAAAACGACCAAGCACAATGTAGATGATGATTTGAATAAGAAAATTTCCAGAAACCCTATGGCGATGTGGAAACGAAATAAGCTACTCTAGAACGCACGGTAAAGTTAGGGACTAAGAGCGATAAGAGATGCTTGATTTGCATGTGGGACTTGTTTTTCCTTTTTGTTTTTGACTGGCAAAGAATTACAGTTCTTTTTTTTTTTACCGGCGAAGATGAAACCATTGTTCTTCAATGTCTGCAACTGCTAAAATAGCAAAGAAGAGCAATTCTCAAAATTAGTAAGACAATAAGAACAAAGAAAAGATAGTTTACCTCGATTAAAACTGATACGCGGTATTGTCTATTACAATAAATTATATTATTTAATTAGTTATTTTATATATTTTTATAGTGTGTACTAAAAAGTGATATAATGATTGAATAAATATTGAAAACTGTCTGGCTGACAAAATACGAGTATATTGTTAGGATAGTAAATAGTGTTTATTGGAAAGTGTTATAATGTCAAATTAAATATTGGAAACTATCTGAATGAATTTCGAAACTATCTATTTAATTATCTAAAATTGTTTATTAATTAATTTTACACATTTTAATAAATAATGAAACTGTCTACTTAATTATCTATAATGTCTAAATGAATATAATAAACCGTCCAAATTAAAGTGCAATAATATTTGCACACCTTTCAGATCTGGTACTAGCACTCCCCGCTAAAGAAATATCACGATGCTAGAGATCGGTGAATCTTTTGGCGGTTGGAGATCACAAATCTGGAACAAATCGCAAAGGTTGTCGGAAATTGGCATCGCGATCTCGGAGATCGCGAGCAGATCTAGCTTCAACATCGCGATCGTTGGCCTCCTCCTTGCCTTCTTCCGCTGCCACTGGCGAGTCGAAGGTCATCTAGAACTAGAAGCTCAATGAGTTGACGATCGATCGCGGTGGCCAGAGTTGGTGGAGATCGCGGTGGCTGGAGTCGGTGGAGATTTGTGAAGTTGGTGGATTTGTGGTGCAAGAGCCTATTTCTTGGAGAAGATTGGGAGTTGTTTGCTGCAATAGTTGATTTCCCATAAAAGAAGAAGAAAGGAATTGGATCTGATATTTATATGAAGGATAACTTTGTCAATTCACAGGTACGTGGAAAACCACGTATGTAGTTAATAGATCTGCTATTGTGGGAGTTTGCTTCAATTTAAAGTTTGTAGAGTTTATCTCTTACCTCATTTGGTTAAAGTAATTAGGGGAAGTGAAAAGTGAAAATTGTATGTTTAAATAATTATTTAGTGGGATTTTGAGTTTCTAGTCAAGTTGTGAAACTTAGGGTTAAATCTAACCCTAACTCGAATTTTTGATTGAATTCCGGGCTAGAGTTGGGTGTGGGTTATCCAAGGGCATTTTCACCTTTAATCCGACCCTTACCTGAATCAGTTCGGGTTATAGATTTTCCTTGTATCCCTTCATGTAACACCTAAACGAAAGTACTCTAGCCATAGCTATAGACACCAGTCACACCAAACCATCAACGAAATCACATTGGTCGAGATCCATTGGGCTAGGACTGCTAAGGAAGATCCATGATCATGGCCGCCCTACAACAAGCACCTCATTTCGACAGGCAAGACGATTGCTGACTTAGTCCTCCCGTCACGCCATCATTGGAAAAACTAGCTTCCCCATTGAACCCCGATGGCCCGAATCGTCTGGCCCTCTACCATGGAGAGATCCAGGCCCGCAACCTGGTTGGCAATGAACTCCATGGTTGTAGGAGAACCCTGGTGGACCAAAACCGTTCATCTCCAAAATCTGACTCATCGACGCATCTTTGAAACGTCACACACTCTACTACCGATGAAATCGGCCGTAGAGCCAACAACACTAGAGATCCCATCCTTGAAGCTATCATCTTCGACAAAGAAACCATCCGAACATAGCAAAAGAGAAGACAAACCTTACACGAGTAAAAGGGATACCCTGATAGGGCAGGGAACAAGCACGGCATCGCTTGGAGAGGCCGTAACCCATGGTGCGGTGGCAACCCTAGACATCGCTCCCCTTTTTCGTTTTAACTTAGTAATGTATTGTGTGTTTGGTGAATGCATGATTATCATATTACAATTGCTTATTAAATGATGATCAAACGGTAACATTTAACAATGTTGATCATTAGTGGCGGATCCAGAATTTATTTCTTGTGGGGGCACAATTATATTTATTCATGTTCAAAGTTAAACGATGTAATCTTATCTAAATCACACACAACTTAATAAATAAAGTTAATCTTTTTCAATGTATGTGACTAATAAGTCATTCATCCAATCATCCATCATTGATGATTTTTTAAATAAATTTCATGATGTTTTGGGCCCGTTCGGTTGATGATTTGGGTAGTTAGACAAGTTTTTTCTGAAAATTGATGTGATGTACGTGGGAGAAAAATATAATTATTTGATGGAAAATTGAAGAAAAATTATTACTCCCTCTATCCCAATAATTTTGAAACAGTTTGACTGGGACCGAATTTTTACGCACCCAAACTTTTACTTTGACTTGCCATATTTAACCCTTCTTCCACTCCCATGCAGCTCGCACAATACCCTGTACTGCCTGTACAATTGCAGAACAATAAAACTCACCCATTCATTGTGAATCCAACCAAAAAATAAAATAAATAGTTTTAAATCTGAAAAGAGAAATTAAAATAAAGAAAAAAGACGTCCACCAAGATATGTTTTGATGGCCATCAACTATTACTCAAGGTGAATGGCAATGGAGGAGTAGGTTTGTGATCACTGTTAAAGGAAGGGTTCGTCGATAACGGGGTTGTGCTCACCGAAAACGGCCTTTTTGTGCTCGCCGATGGACGGGTTGTGCTCGTCGGAGGAGGAATAGTCCACTAGAGAGTTTCTAACAATGGAGGATGGTTGCCGATGGTGATCCTTGAAGGTTAGCTAGTTAATTTTGGTTGGTGAAGGCCTGAAGGGCAGAGGTGTTGAGGACGGAGAAGGAAGATAAGCGAGAAAGTAGACCTCGAGATGGGTTAGTGAGATAGGGAAAGTGGGAAGAGAGTTAAGGGCATAAAAGTAAACGGATAGATAAAAACTTACTATTAAAAGAAAATGTTGCATTATTTTTGGGACGTCACAAAATGAAAAGTGTTGCGTTATTCTTGGGAAGGAGGACGGATCTGTAAAGGATAGCACATTTGAGGACATATTAGTAAATTTTAAAAGAACAAAAAATAATTCTATTGATTTTTTAAAAAATATACCCTATATTTTTTAGAAGATAAGTGGAAGTGCCCCCACTATAGGTTTCCCTATTGACCATACAAATAAAATGCTTCATTCATTCGTAAAATATTGCCTCATTTGTTTTGACAGTTTCACAATATTTAATCTATGATTTTTTTCATGAATGTTTAGACATTGAAATAATTCATGTGTATCAAAATTTACAATCTAAATTTTCTAAATATATTTTTTTCTGAAATGTTTTTATTGTTTATCTTTATTATAATTTAAGTCAAACATTGAATCCCAAAACAACAAAGTCAAATGAGACAATTTTTTGCGGACGACGGAGGGAGTATGATCAGAGGAGCTGGGCAAGAATATTTGCCCAAAAACTATACCCATTCTTAACCCAACCAAGATCACCAGCTCAGCCCAATTCCTAAATATCCATCATCTAGCAGCTGACCCAACCTTACATGGTGTTGAATAAATGCACTTTGAACATAGTGTTAAATAAATACACATGGTGTTAAATACGCAGGAGTATTGCGTTTTGCTTGTGACCTTCACATGTGTTTTCTCTTCTTTTTTTTCCCTTAGTTGTCGTTGCTTTACTTTTCTCTTTACTCATATGTGGTTAATTATTCAAGCTTAGGAGCCCATAAAACTAATATTTCAACTATGATTACGATGGTTAATCATCATTCCAACAAACAAATGAAGACACTCTTTTTTTCTATGAGAAAGATGTTAATAATTAAGCACCTACATCAGAGATGCTCAATTGTTTGCTTGTAAATGAAATTTAAATTCCACCTAAAATGAAGGTGGATAACTCTCCAATCATAGTTTGATATGGACAAGATTTGCAAACTTGCAGAAAAGTTCTATCCTGAAGACATTGATACATCGGATGTAAGAGCCTTAAGGTTAAAATTAGAGCATTACAAGTGTCAAGTAGTTTCTCGATTAGCTGAAATGGACCTATAAAAGCTTTTTCTCTTTGTTGATAGATTTATTCATTTGGTCTTGACACTTCCTGTTTCCAGTGCAACTACTGAGCGTGCATTTTCAATTATTGATATTGATGTTTCGCATTGAAAAGGAACACGTGGATGATATTGATTCGGAGGTAGTGATTGATCATTTTGAGTCTATTGGAGACCGTAAAGCTCAATTCAGATAGTGCATCATATGGTATTTTGATTTACAAATCCTATATCTATTTGGATCAAATTCTTGATAAATACTATGTAACAATTATATTTTGATTTATTAAAAAATTTATCCATTATTGACTTTTTGGCCCTTTTCCGTTCACCTAAGATTTGAACTTTAGATCCACCACTGAGTATGATAATGAAGAATACTTCTTTTATGCTGATCTGAATTTTCAGTATGATCATCAAACAAGAAAGCACAATTTTTTTTGGATTGTACATAAGAATACTTCACAGCATGTTCGGTTGATGATGATCTTAATCAAGGGTTCTTGACAGAATTGCATTGATTGTAACAGAGGTAGCTGAAATAAGATCACTACCAAGAATGTAAACTCTTAACTGTAAAAGTGTGTTTAGAAAAAAGAACAAAAGAAAAAAAGCTATCAGTGTTGCTCTCAGCTTAGAAGTTGCTCAAATATAAAACCAACAAACTGAAACATCAACCATGTTAATTAACATGCATCAAACCCATACCTGCAAAAGAATTTGAGCCATGCAGCACCGTAGTCCAGACATAAGAGCAGCAAGAATACAAATATAAAAGCCCAAACATCAATTTCTGTCTCCTTTGCAACTGGGGAAAAGGTAAAACAATCAGATAATGACATCATGAAAGGGAAAGAAAGCACCCATATTAAATCCATGTAAAAGGGCAGAAACATGAAAACACAAAAAATGCACAACTCTACAGAATCTTTGTAGTCTATCGGATCTTACACTTGTTGACGCTCTTTGAGCATTCTCGATTCCAATAGCTCCCCCAGTTTTACAGAAGCTGAGGCCTCCTGTGTAATAGCGGCACAACATGGAGATGAAAGTGCTGAAGAAACCTGTAACATCGTTGGCCTAAGCAATGGATCGGCATTCACACAAGCCAGTGCTAATTCTGTCGTCAACACCAATTTCTTTGCTACTCGATCACTTGGAGGAGGAAGCCGCTGGTCAAGCACTTCGAACAGTAACGTTTCTCTACCTATTGCCTTTGAAGAAGACAAAAACAGAGCATGTAGAAGCTCACTGGGATGCTCGCCGAGGAACGTCTCCAATGCCAGCACGCCAAAGCTGTACACATCACTTTTCTCATTCCACCTCCATGTGCAAGCCATTTCTACGATCAAAGATACAAAATTTTAGATTTGTATGTTCAATAAACAGAAGTACTCCCTTCGTCACAGCAAATTGGATACATTTAACTAGACATGGAGAATAAGCAATGTAATTGACTTGAAAGTGAAAAAGTAAAATGAGCACATACCTGGAGCCATGTAGCCCAAGGTTCCTGCTAGTGAGGTATGGTAAGATGATGAGTCAGGCTTCAGAAACCTGGCAGTGCCGAAATCAGAAACATGAGCTTCGTATTTTGAATCCAGAAGAACATTGTTGCTAGAGATGTCGCGGTGGATTAGAGGTGGAGAGCATTCGTGATGCATGTAAGACAAGGCATCAGCCACACTCTTCACCACATTCAGCCTCAGAACCCAATCCAGTTCTGGTCCTTGAGAGCTCAAGACTTTCCTCAAGCTTCCACTTTCCATGAAGTGGTACACCAGAAATGAATGATTTGGATGCGAGCAGAAACCATAGAGCTTCACAATGTTCCGGTGCTTGATACTTGTCAAGGCATGAACTTCCGCTTCAAAAGCTTTTACATCAATCGAGCCATCATCGTCCTGGAATGAATGAAGCTTCTTCACAGCAACCATAAGACCGTCGGGCAAAGTGGCTTTGTAAACAGTGGCATGCCCTCCTTCTCCGATGCAGAAGTTGGGGCTGAACCCCTCTGTGGCCTGAATGATGTTCTCGTACATTACTTTTCCATCGTAACCCAGAATTCTGAATGTGGCGATGGAGGGCTCTGAGGGAACAGCTAACTCGCTGCTTCGGCTGCTAGCTTTCTTGTACACAACAATAATAGTGATGAAGACTAGCACGAGACCAGTTGAAATGGGAATCAATGTCCAAAGAAGTATCCTTTTCAGAATCCTTCCACTTCTGGCATGATTCTTGTTCATCCCTGAAGCACAATCTTCCAGACCAGAAGCATTTCCACAGAGACCCTTGTTGTTCATTAGTTGGTCAAAGGCTGCTTGTTGAAACGCCTTGATGTTTGGAACTGGACCTTCTAACTGGTTGAATGAAACATCCACAGTCACTAGACTTCTCATACCATCAAAGGCTGGTGAAATTTCACCAGAGAGGTTGTTGCGGGACAAGTTCAAGAACATTAAGGACTGCAAGCTCTGGAGCTGACTTGGTATACCTCCAGTCAACAAGTTATGACTCAAGTCCAAAGAATATAAAGATTGAATCTTGCTGATCTCCACTGGAATAGTCCCTACAAGGTGGTTCCCGTTGAGATTCAATGTCAACAGTTTGGAGCACTCTCCAATCTCCTTAGGAATTGAACCCTGCAAATCATTCCATCCCAAATCAAGATTCTGCAGAGACAGAAGCATACAGAGTCTTGTAGGTACTGCACCTGAAATCTTGTTATCATGGAGTGAAAGCTGGAACAGAAATGGCAGGCTTGCTAGCTCCTTTGGAATCTCTCCAACAATACGATTTGAAGAGATGTCAAATTGTCGTAACTGTTTTGCTTTGGCGATACTAGAAGCGATTTGACCAGAAATGTTGTTCCCTGAAATATTGAAATTGGTCAAATTCTGACATTGACCCCATTTATGAGAAAGTTCTCCATAAAACAGATTACGGCTCAAATCCACATAACTCAAATTAGGGTATACACCAAAATCTTCAGAAATGTCACTCCTGAGCTGGTTACCTTGGAGCCTAATTCTGACCAAACTGGTGCAAAGTTTCAAACTTTCCGGTATCCGACCTGTAAAATTATTGTCTTGGAGGGTGAGATGTTGTAAAGAGTCGTTTACACAAACACCATTTGGTATAGAGCCATGAAAACTGTTGCCACCAAGCGCCAAGCTTCTCAAATTGGTCAAGTTGTTCATCTCCAATGGAAGAAACCCAGATAGTTGGTTATCAAATCCGCTCAAGATGGTAAGCAAACCCAATTTTCCAATTTCTGGTGACATTGATCCTGATAAGTCATTTTCATGCAGATATAGCTCAACAAGACTTGTTAAATTCCCAATTGCAGAAGGAACAGGACCAGACAAACTGTTACCATAAAGATAAAGAATCCTTAAATTCCCCAACTTTCCAATCTCTGAGGGGATAAAACCAGATAATCTGGTTCTGAAAAGACAAAGCATTTCAAGGTTTGTCAAGTTTCCAATCTCTGAAGGGATGTGACCTGAGAAATTGTTCTTAGCAAGACAGAGATAGTACAATTTGCTTAACTTGCCTACACTAGGAGAAATTACTCCGGTCAATAAGTTATTGGTTAAATCCAATTCAACCAGAGATTTCAACGACCAAACCTCATCAGGAATAGAACCAGACAGAAGATTTCCATAGAGGTAAACTTTCTCCAACTTTGTCAAATTTCCAATCTCTTTTGGGATAGAACCATGGAATCGATTGTTATCAAGGAAACATTCAGTCAAATTCGTTAAATTGCCGGTTGAACCAGGTATGAACCCAGAAAGATCATTGCTTGACAATGAAAGAGAGCCCAGTTGCTTGAGAAGACCAATCTCAGAAGGGAAATTACCAGAAAGTGCATTTGAAAATAGATTCAGATACGTGAGCTTAGAAAGGTTACCTATGGTTGAAGGGATGGTTCCATCGAAAGAGTTCATTGAGAGATCGAGAATGGTGAGATCGGTGAGGGCCATGAAGCTGAGATGGTGAAGTGAGCCAGTGAGACCAAAGCTTGAGAGATTGAGAATGGTGATGGTGATACCACGTGGATCGCACGTGACTCCAATCCAGTTGCAGGGAGTAGTGTTTTTTTGAACCCAAGATGACAAGTGTTCGGCCCCGCCGTGGAGGGTGGCCTTGAACTTGATAAGTGCGGCTGCTCCGTCGTCGGTCGGAGCAGAGGTCACCAAGGCTAAAATTGTAAATAGAGCCAATAGAACCTGAACTACTATGAAATTGGCCATTTTTGTGTTTGATAAACAGAAGCTGTTACTGGATTATCCATATTTTTATTCCACTTGTATGGATACCTGATCAGATGATTATAAGTAATTAATCAGTTAATTAAGGTATAGCTATCAGGTTAATGTACATTAATGACGTACGCCCATTGTAATTGAATTTTTCAGCCTTCTTGTCATGCTCAAAGGAATTGATGCCCAGCCAATGCGCCGAGGACTTTGCAGCCAATGTTCATGTCGGCGTTAAGTTGTTGATATTTTTTGTAAAGGATTTAATTTGATATTTGTACGACGGAAAACGGGAGTGAAAAATGTGAATTTTAAGACCCAGTAGAATTTTCTGAAAATAAGAAATAAAATAAAAAATGTGTTTAGTTAGTCATTTTTATTTTTATATGAAAATGAAAACACTTTTGTAAATGAAGGATTTTGAAAACAATTTTTTGATGTTTTCTTTTAAAAACACGGAATTGATTACAACTTCTTATTCCAACTGTGATCTTTTGCAGGCTTCTAGACCAACCATCGGACCATCATCGGACCGCCACCAGACCATCACCGGACCTCCGTTTGACCGTCTTCGAACCACCGCCGAACGTCACTGGCATCCACCACGGTCCGGCGACAATCCGGTAGTGGTTCGGCGGCGGCCGACGGTGGTTCACCGATTAGTGGAAGTGTGGGAGTCACCGCGCACTTTACTCTTTTCAAAATATTGTTTTCAACGTGTTGTAATGAAACGAATTTTCAAAAACTATTTTCGAAAATTATACATTGAAAATGAAAACTGATACAATAAATGAAAATAAAAATTATTTTCATCAACTAAACGGATCTTTACGTTTTGTTGCTGAGGTTAGTTCTTTTTGAGAAAAAAGTAGCAAAAGAAAAAAAGAAAACTTTTCCAAGTTTTCCTCCAATTCTCCCCTTTTAAATCTTCTCTAAAATTTATATAGTTGCTAATTTTTTACATTTTTTTGTCAAAAACAAAACTCTGAATTTATGTTTCATTTTTTTAGCGACAGAGAATACAGTAACAATCCATTTCTCCGCTATTCATAGTCTGTGTCATTATATTATATTATACTATATAACATTTAGAAATTTGTATGAACAGTAATATAAGTCTTTTATAAGATGTGATAGGGTGCTAAATGCTAAAAGGGTTGCTTTATAAACTTTCATATTGTGTGTTTGAGAGTTTAACCCAAATAAAAATTAAGATAAACAATGAAAAATATATTTATATATATAATTCATATATTAAATTCACTCATACGAGATATTCAATTTTTTTATATCTAAATATTCATGAAAATATCTTTTTTCTATACAAGAGGATAAGGGATTGAGGATGATGACCACAAAACTAAAGGCTAAGGATTCAGGAAAATTTGTTAAATTGTCAGTTTCTGTCTGCAACAATTCTATGTGTGAATAGACTTTATTTCCTAACAATGAAATTAATTACAGCTATAAGCTGCAATTGTTACATTTAAGAGACTTAAAAAAAACTAATACAAAGACAAAAGATAAAGTTTAAGGATTTTCAAAAAAAAAAAAAAAACCTTTTTTGGGGTTCCAATTTGGTTCCCCCGTCTAAAACAGAAAGGAGCAACTTTCACATTACATTTTTGCTGTTGTACAAACATTATATTCTATGGTACACTCTCTTTTTGTTCCTGATTTACATGCAAGTATGCTAAACTCAGTATGAGAAGATGTTCCATGCAAGTATTTTGCTACTAAACTTGGTATGCTACTAAACTAGGCATGAGAAGATGTTCCATGCAATTATGTTACACATATTCCACCTGCTTAATGGGGGCACTGGGCACTAAACACATAGGAAAATCATTTTTCCACCTCTTGCTTTACTGCACAAAATCTTACCAGTTGATCATATGAATGTGAGACTATGAAGCCGGTTCTTCGGACTGATGGTAGGAAAATGCCACAAAATATGTAACTAAGGTGTCCTAAGAATGCCGAAAATGAGGCATTCCCCAAGTGTCTCCAACAAGACCTGTAATCCAGCATGATATAGCCATTTCAGCAATTCAGGCTCAAGAGAGAAGATGAACACAAAAATAGGAAACTTTTTTAATAAAAACATACTAGTATATTCACTTGTGAGGGATGTAATCTTTTCAAGTCCTCAAGGTGCATCATCTTGATCATCCATTTCCTCGAGGATGATGTATTTCGCAGGTTCTGTTGATGATGACGCCACAAACTCATCATCATGCGCATGTTCCTTATGTAGTTTGTGGTATCTGGATAACAGAAACTTACCGCTTAGTACAAGCTCAGCTTAGAGAGAGAGGTCACAAACAGGGAGATGCGACTTACTTGTACCAATTGAATAAACTCACTCCAACAATGATTGTGACAAGTCCAGCCCCTTTCAACCAGGTAAACTCATCATGAAAATAGAATACAGCTACCTGAAGATAAATTAGGAAAAACAGCACACCGGTAAAATTACGTTCGATTGGAAACAACATAAACAAATTGTAGGGAGATCCCTTTGTTTTTCTTTCTAAGAACTGGGATGAGTACAAGAAACACAAATTACACAGACTATCTTTCTCGACTAAAGATGGCTGTTGATTGTCCAACCGATGGTGCATGACAAAATTTTGGCTATGGAAATTACCTACTTAGAAGCTATTAGAAATATATGAAGGGGAGTTTTTTTTTTTTTTTTGAATGGGTTTCAGGGATCTGAAGAACAAAAGGCAAGTACAGGATTCAATTATAATTTTGGGTAACATACACGTACTTTAATGGGATGTAGTACAAATTTGTGTAGCCAGCAACAGCCTTAATAGGTAGAAAAATGAGAATCTGACAACCATTTTCTCAAGAAGGAATAACAGCAAAATGCACTTACCAATATTGTTACAGCCTCCTTCACAACACCGGCTATTGTCACAGTAACAGCACTAGTTACTGAAATAAGGACGTATTCTGTCAAAACCTAAAACAAGAGAATAAAGCTTAATTTTTTTTAATAGCAACCAGTTACATAAATGTGGAGTATATACTTAAGATCTACCATTAAAGCAATAACCGCAACAATACTGAAAAATTAGAGGTTTCTAATACTATAGGACTATACCATAAAGAAAGCCAGTGTTCCGCCAAAAAGCATCAGAAAGCAACTCCGAGCAATGTTCCATGAACTATTAAAATAATTGTTCCGACTGAATTCAGACCATGGGTCCAAAATGAGAGAAAGGATGGCAGTCGCCACTGCCATCAGAGGGGTTACACGACTCATGAAAGTAAATGGATTTTTCATACCTGAAAGAATACATGTTCTCAATAAACTCGAGCCTCAGATACAATAAAAGGATAACAACAGTTATGGTAGATTTAGAAAAATAAGAACATGACCAAGGATGTATTAAATAGCACGTAAACTTTTAACTGTAAAAGTGTCTTTAGAAAAATAGGCGAGAAAAAAATCCCTACCATATGCATCTTTCTTTAAGTTGCATTTTAGTCCCAAGCACCATTTGATAGGCAAGTCAAGAACACAAAAAAAAAGGCAATCAGTGTTGCTCTCAGCTAAGAAGTTGCAGAAATATAAAACCAACAAACTGAAACATCAACCATGTAATTAGCATGCATCAAACCCATACCTGCAAAAGAATTTGAGTCATGCACCACCGGAATCCAGACATAAGAGCAGCAAGAATTACAAAAATAAATCCCCAAACATCAAATTCCGTCTCCTTTGCAACTGGGGAAAAAGGAAAACAATCAGAATAATGACACCACGAATAGGAAAGATAGCACCCATATTAAATCCACATAAAACAGCAGCAACATGAAACTCAAAAAAAGTACAACTCTACAGAATCTGAGAGAGAGAGAGAGAGAGAGGAGAGAGAGAGAGAGAGAGAGAGCAAGTTTCAATAAGATTAGACAAGACAACAAGCAACAAGCGATATGGTCTTTAATTCATCCAAGAAAAAAAAAATGGTTTTGCTAAAAACCACCAACCCTGGACAGCTTGAAATTACTAACATGCATCTAAGACCTGGTCCTAAAAATGGTGAAATTGATAAATGTCTGCAGCCCCAACTGACAGCAGATTAGTTTACGACCTATGGCATAATCTATCTTGAAGATAAAATTTGGTCCACCAGCAACTAGATAGTAGCCCTTCAATGTGGTTTGAATAACAGATGATACCTCTGACCCCAAATCATTGAAACGTTTTTTTGGGGGGGGAAGGGGGGTTGTCCAAAAATAATTGACACATTTCTCTTTATTAGTAAGCTTTTATACACTAATGTACTTTATTACACATATTTCAATCCTCTTTCCATAAATTCCACACAACTGCCAATAAAGTTTATTTCTCTCTTTCCATCAACTTTATAAAATCTCCAATAACTCCAAAAACTTTCATATTTTATTTAAAAGGCAAGAATGGAAACGCCTAAAAACAGTTTCATCATTCATTGATCGCCATGCCCAAATAAGCGCTTCAATAAAATGGCATGGAAGGGGTCCTGTAGTTTAGGACTAAGATAAGCTAGGCAGGACTTGGTAAAATATTTTGCATGAACCAAAAAGTAAAACTTATATAAGTATTGCTTTCTCTTGTAAAACAAATAAAGTGTGTCAACTTTTCCAATAATGACTTTCTAAAACCTGCATTTGTGTTTGCAACAGAAATAGTTGAACCCTATCAAAACAAAGTCATGTGCAATATACGTATAGAGAATAGAGATCATAATAAAAAAGAGGAAAATAGATAAAGATCCTAAATTTCGTATTCCAAAAAAAAATACTACATAGTAAAAACGTTAACAAGTAAAACCCCAAAGAAAAAGAGGAAAAAAATGTTAGAACGATATGCATTGTATAGAAAACTCTATATTCCATGAAATCACAGACCAGGGCAGTTGGAAGAGGGGGATAAAGATGGAGACTTGAGTCACGAATTGTTTCTGCAATAATTCTCTCTGATAGCCTATCAGCTTGCAAGTAGGTGGAGGAGGGTGGGCACTTTTGTGTCTTATTGGCTTGTTTGAGTTACCATCACTTGGGTTTTTATGCTTGTGTGTTATAAAAAAGACGCTCAAATTACATTTGACTTATTCAGTCTATGAGTCATGCGTAACTTTAGATATAATTGGCTTATCATCTAATTTTGGCACTAGAAGCCCTACTTGACTCTTGAAATTCCACCCATGAAAGAACTGGGCAAGAAAAGGTAAAGGAAAGATTCAGATAAAGTATAAATGGCCATATAGCTCTACTCACATGATGGCATTCATAATATGTATTAGACACTTGGATTCAATCGAATAAATGGTCACCTCTAGTTCAATCTCTCAAAAACCAAAGACAGAAAGCCCAGTGATTAAGAAACCAAACTAATGGAACAGTAAAATAGACGATGACATCCTCAAGATACCCTGGTTGACCAATCACCACAAAAAGCAAGAACACAATAGGCAATGAATATTAAATGCACAGATTCTTTAAGTGTCTAATTAAGCTACAAAAGGAGTGAGAACGCATTTATAAGAGTAAATACCTGTAAGTAAAATTCCAAAAGAGATAACCATAATAATTCCAAGAAGCTTGAAGCTTGGCGTTTCCAACCTTCAAAATTAAGAATTCTTTGACTTAGGTCAAGAGAAGTTAGCATGCTGATAAAACGTTGTTAGAAGAACTCATTGACACATCAATAAGGGAAATACATTAGATGCTTCTAACAGTGTAACAGAAATGATAAATTCATCTAAAGATTTCACAATGGCAGCACTCTGATCAAGATGTCTACTTGAAAAGCATCTTAAATTACGTAAAGATAAGTGTGTTTTCCTATAAAGAAAAGGTAGTTTGTAGCTGAAATCGAGACAGAAACTAGAACTTCCAACTAATGCACCAATTCAAAAATGAACAAAAAAATCATCAACTGACAGAGCAACGAAACATGCTGCAACATAAAAACAAAGCAGTCATGTCTGAAATGTTATACCCTCGAACACAATTCATCATACAGCAAGTTCTAGAGAACTAAAAAGATGACTATAGAAATGTAATCCATTACATCTATTTTACTTGAGAAAGAATGGTCAAGCTACTCACAAGAGAAAAACTAGGAATCGACTAAAAATGCCCTCTATTCGCTTATGATTTGTTCACAAGTCACATTCTGAAACAAATATGACACAAGGATTGGGTTTTCTACAGATCAGTTTTGTTACTTAAGGTATTAGTGAAGACGATTAACCCTTCGTCCTAGAAAAGCTAAGCATTTTTCTTTTTGGGTTGTCCCAAAACAATTAAAATGTTTCCTTCTAAGGAAACTTTTCAACACCACTTTTACTTTATTACCCTCGATTTGCCTTCTCCAACCAAAAAGTTACTTTTGTCTTCTATACCTATTTTACTTTATTACCCTCTAGTCTTCAACATCCCTTAATCTCCATACCCAGACAACTGTTTAAACACTTGTGAATAGAGGGCGTATTAGTTCAGACTTATAAGTGGAGTGCATGAAACAGATGACGATCCACAGAAGCTACTAAAAGTGGAGAATTATTTTCTTATTAATGATAAAGAAAAGAGACAGAGTAGCCAAAAATGTAAAATCCTTTTGGGCCTGAAATGTAAAACCTTCTACTTGTTTCTACACAAAGATTAAGAGTGTACTTCCTCCAATTTAAGCTTCTTATTTTTTCTGATCATGCATAAAGTAATAGCCTAGAATAGGGTTTCCTTTTGCCGACAAGCTATGTGAGATGAAATAACATTCACCAGTAAGTATTTTCTTCAGACAACCTTTAAGAATGATGTCCATGACCTTACACAGTGCCAAATGCACTTCATGCCCTACTTCATTCTCCGTAAAAAAATTTATTCAGAGCATACTGATGAATTGAGCATAGGTTAACACAAGGATTGAAAATGTCAACAAGATCTAAATCACATTCAGTTTCTTCTTAAAGCCTAATACGCTCACCTCCCTCAGAAAAAATTCTTTATGAGCATATCAAATTGACTCAGATTGATGAATAATAGGACCTACAATGAGATGGATTTTTATTGCTTTCTTTTCTTCAGATTCTTACTCAAATGTAAGTAACCAATCATCAGTATTAAAATTTCAAGAGGAACGGTACAAAAAGAAGATCTTTGGCCTAACATCAATTCATCAGTATAAATTTACCACAGGAAGTCATACCCAATCCTAAGTCATCTATATTAAAAATTTTAGAGGAAGAGGAAAAACAAAAGATCTTTGGATTAACATATCATCAGTATTAAAAATAGCACAGGAACTCATAGCCAATCCCAATGGGGCTAGTCTCAACACGGAAAGGAACCAGGAATAACCAAGTATCTTAAAAAATGTGGGCTACAAACATGAGGCAAAAGGTACCCAGACAAAATTCTCTGAAACAGACACGGACACAATTCTTCACTTTCAGAATAGTGAAGTACCCTTGGAAAACTCTTATAGCCCTGCTAAAAAAGAAAACACTTATGGAAATCTCCAGTCCCATTTTGATAATAGAAGCATTGAACCGCCTGGTTTGAACCATGAAACTGATTTCAAAAGGGGAATGAGAGCTAAAGGGGAGAGAGAGAGAGAGAGAGAGTTCTCAATGACACACATAATATATGCTATATATATAGTGTGTGTGTGTGTGTGTGTGTGTGTATCAGTGCATCTCTACTAGGCAATAAAAGGAGTCTACAATGTGTAAAAAACGTTAGGAGACAAAAAAACTCACCTGAATGCAAAAGCAAACAGAAGAAGAAATATGGGAGCAGCAGATTTACACTGCAAACATATTTCAGGACAAAAGAACACCCTTAGCCAATTACTGAAAAAAATTGAATAATGACTAATCGCACCTAATGACAGTTCATAGAAAGAAAAAAGAAACCATTAAAGGAAGTAGAAACCATGCACGAACCATTGTGGCAAATGTAACAGAGATGAAAACCAGGGACTCATTGCTTAGGTCAACATCCAGTGCTGTTGAAAGAGCTGTTGGTACAACTGTTACAGTGAAAGTCGATCTGTAGCATTAGTTGATAGAAAAGTTAATTCAAAACTTGATGAAATTTTATTTATTGGTATTTCTTTAGAAGGAAAAAATAGAATCAAAGAAAAAGAAAAGGAAAAGGAAGAGTCCCAATGCAAATTTGGACCCTTAAGTCAATATATATGTAAACAGAGAAAAAAAACAACTATGGATTGAATGTAAAAATCGTACTCTTGTTTAGCTATTGACCTTTTCGTTGGAATCAGGGTTTTGCTTTTTTGAATACTTGTACAGCCCCTGATTTCGGAATTTTTGTAAGTGCCGCTGGGCTTTTCAATTAATGAAATTACAGGAAGCAAATCCCCTCCTTTTCTTAAAAAAAAATCATATACTATAGGGTATAAGCGATAGGGACAGGAAAGTATTAGCTTTTGTATTTTACTTTAATTTTCGTAGTTTATTTTAGGAGCATCTTGCTTGTTCTTTTAAAAGGATATTTTAGGTTTTCAGTAGATGGGTTTGAGACTTTGAGTCTTAATATCAACTTAGGTGTCTAACATCAACTACAATTTGGTTTCCTCATTATTTCTTCCAGGACCACAATTTTTCAGCTAAATTAGCCCATTCCTTGTTTTTGAAAGGCTTTCTTAATTCACCCTAAGAGTAATCAACTAAGTTTGTAAGGCTGCAAAAATAATTGAAATAGAAAGAAGAAATTTTGTAGTCTTGATTTTTGTCAAAGTCTACCTACAGTCTTTTATTCAAAGTTCTATATGAAGCCTTTTAGACGGCAATTGCAAATCAAAGTTTTCAGTCTTCTCTCTTTGAAAGGCTTAGCCTTCTATCTAAAGCCTAACTTTTTCTGTACAAGTTAATGCAGCTTTGACGCTTCGCGGTTACATAAATAAACTGTCCCCAGTGATGGAACTTTGTACAGTGGATACTTTCACATTGAAAGGACAAAAAAGGACTCTAAAACATAATCAAGTGGTTTACCTTTTGACAAGTAATCTCTCCATGACATGGTTACCATCGGTTGAAATCTATGGGACCAATACCATGTAATCATCTTTGCTAAAACAGCTTGCATTGTGAAATGAACTGTGTTCATCAACAGGGGAGCAGGGAACTTGCCTAACTGATCTCCAAGCAGTGTTTTGTTATACCTGCTCGAGATAGGGAGATAATAAGCCCTAGAATAAATGGAATAACTACGATGCAATTATGTGTTTAATTTCTCTTGATATATAGAAGACAGACTTACAAGGTCAAAAATGTACTGAAAGTGTACCATACAAGTATGAGAATAAACGTCTTGGAAACATCAGAAGCAGAAACAGAGCTCCTAGCATGTGCTGGTGGTGTTGCAGCCCTGTCATTGGTGAAAGGTCCATTGGCATCAGTTGTTGGTGTTCTCACATTCCTGGGACTGGGAGTCGCGAGGTCAACATTGAAAGGGACAAACTTGTCACTCACATCTGTTCTGTGATGTAAAGATGACTCATCCATGTTACTACCACCGTTCAAGTGCAGACCTCCCTCTGGAACCTTGTTATAACTACGTCCTTCAGAGAACCTGTTACCCGACTCACTATGATGAAGCAACGGCAACTCAAAATCCAAATCACCCTTCGTACCATCAGGAATTTCTAACTGATGCTCCAAATGAACTCGTCCATCCTCATCCACCCAACCAGAGAATGATGGGTCCTTACGAAGACCTGAACCAGGATTTCTACCAGGATTGGAGTTTGTTTCCTTGCACTCAACCTTTTCAGAGCTCAGTTCACTCGCTACCATCTCCTTCCCCAATCTAATTAAACACCATCATCACACTACCTAAGAACCAACCCTGATTCTCAAACAACTGCAGATCAATCCAACAACATGAACAATATCCTGTTTCAACCAAATGTAGCATCCGAATTCAAAAGAAGTCAAACATATAACGCAGCGAGCGAGAAAAAAGGCAAATCTACTGATTCCAAATTCTAATTCAACGAAAAACTATCTCGGAACTAAACATTATAGCGAAATCAAAACTTCCAGATCACAAGAAGCACAGCCTATATCGATTACATGGCAACTAAAAGCATTAAGGGAGAGCGAATTAGAGAACTAACCTGCCGGACTGTACAAGACTGAGAGAGATCTACAACAATGCAAGATTGGAGACGAAGAAGTTCATGTGAGATCTGTGATTCAAGATTCAAGATTGAAGAGGTTTATATTGCTTCGATCTTTGAGAATCGGTTTGGATGTTATTTTCCGTTGATTTGGTTTCCTCGCCTGTCGAAAGAGCAGCAGCAGCGTATATTCAAAGACAAAATCAGTCGTGAAATTAATTACTCCGGCTAAGACCTAAAATGGTCTTTTCCACAAAATGGCCCCTCGTTCAGTTTCATTTAGTCTCTTTTACGCATCATTTTTCATTAGGGGCGTTTGAATCATGAATTCTAATAATTTATGGAATGTGAAAATATATAAAATATCAATGACAAAAATTAGAAATGAATATTCGCACAATTTTGTGTTTGGTACAAGGATTCTAATAATATGGATTTTACAATGATTATTTTGTAATTTTTACAAAAGTTTATGGACTAATCATGTCATTTTATAGGGACCATTTTGTAAAATCTATAAAAGTTTAGGGACTAAATGTGTAATTTTTGGAAACCATTTTGTAAATTTTTCAAAAGTACAAGGACTAAATATGTCAATATATAAAGTTTGAGGTCTATGTTGTAATTTTTAAATATAACATTTCTATTAATCTAAGAATTTGTTAAGGATAAATAGTCCTGGGATTTTGAGAATGATGGAGAATTATTTTTCAAAATGAACCAAATACAGAATTTTATGGATTTGTGGGATTTTGAAAATCCATATTTCAAAAATCTTTGAACCAAACACTCCCTTGAAGTATGTTACATGTGTAAATTCCACCGGATATACCTGAACTATAGCTCTTCTTGCAAATTTATACGCGAACTATTGCAAAAATGTCTTTAAAGTATGTTCTTGTTGCAAATCTACTCCTCTCTTAAAATTTTCATTAATTCATGACGGAAAATGTTGGGAAAATGTTGAAATTTACCAACCTAGTTTCTAAAATATGCTAAACAGCACCCTAAGTTTATATCTTACTATTCAGGTTATCATAATTATAGCAAAATATAATTTAAAATAAAACCAAATTATGATTAATAATTCTAAACCAGCTTCAACCCAACCCCACCAACGTCAGCGAGCCACCCTACACTCATCATGTGATGTCCGACCAAGTCATCCCACCCGATCAATTTGAAGCTTATTGCAGTCCAACCATGTCCAATGAGTTATTCCATCTCCACCATCATTAACATCCTCTATTACGCTGGGTTGGGATGGAGGTGGGCTAATCGACAAGTGGGGTGAGTTGGAGAAACTTGATTGTGGTATTTATATTTTTGAAACGTTAGCTGGGGTGATTTTTATAAATTGTTGACAATAATATATTAATTTAAATAATAAAATATACTACCTTCGTCCCTAAAAATTTAATCTAATATTTTATTTCTTCAATAGATGAAGTAATATAATTTATTGCAAAGTACAGTTCAATATTTCTTGTTTATAAATATACTTTTTTAAATTATTTTAATAAATTATTTCTAGCAAAAATTTGTGTCTCCCATAGCATCGAGAAAAAAAAAACACACCAATTTTTCAGGGACAGAGAAAACATGTAAATTTACATAAATATATCTTGGTAATTGTTATTTTTATTCATTTGCATAGTTTCTAGATTTTTTATAGTTCTAAACTAAAACGTTAACTTAATAATAAAATTGGTAAAATTATTATAAAATATGATATTATTAGTAAGAATTATGACTTAAAAGATTTGATCGTAAACTTAAGGGGTGTATTCGTCAAGTTTTAGAAATTAGAAATGTCAACATGAGTATTTTTTTAACATTTTCGTTAGATTTTAACAGAGTTAACGATTACGTATAGTTCATGTATAGTTTTACAACAATATCATAGTTTACAATCATTTTTGCAACAAATTTTAATTCATATATAGATTTGCAACGATGGTTATAGTTTAGGTATATTCGACGCAATTTACTCAAGGTTACATGAAACTTGTGAAATCTATCTCCTCTAAATTTTTCTTGTAAAGAGTGAAAACCTTTCTAATTAGTATGTTGAAATCGACAAAACAAAATCCCCTTTTGACCACTAATGGATTTAGTTGATGTCAAGTTTATAGGATTAATGTCCAAATCACTTCATTAACGTTTAAGGCATGTTCATATGCAATAAAAGAAAAGGAACATAATATTAATCAATCAAACTTTGCATCAATTCACAAAAACTCATAATTTGTTCTTCATTTTTTACAAATGAATATGCCCTTAAACCCTTACATAAACTGATTTGATTGTTCTACACTCTAACTCAACCTCTCCAAAATCCTCCCTCCCCCTACCACTACTCTACCATTGCCATATGCCACCCTCGCCACCTCCATCCATCCCCTGATATCACCTTCCAATGCTCACTCTTCTCGAACTGCGGCTGCACAACCAATCGCTTGTGTGGCCTAGATCTAAATAGCACGAGAAATTACGTGCAATGGGCGTTCGTCACGCATAAACCCTCACATATTTCCCAAATCTCAGTTGTGTTTGGCGTAGTTTTGGCAGCGTGAGGGTTAGTTGATGCGCGGTGATCGGCCGCCACATGCGACTCCTCACGTTGACTAGATCTGGGTTGTGCGAGGCATGGTTCAGGGAGGACGGGTGTAGCAGCAGCGCCGATAGGGAACGGATGAACATAGGGAAGGAGGAGATGCGGAGGAGTGAGATTAAAGTGTAGAATATTAAAGTTCAATAATAAAATTGTTAGGATTCAAAGCTAAAGTGTGCAATTTGAATATATACGAAAATCTTACATTTGACATGTAAGAGATCTAGCCCAATAATCAAGATGCTTAGCCCAAGACCGTAGCCCAAAATGAACATGGACTACAGAAGACTACAAAATGGTGGACCCCAGACTGTCGGCCACCAGATGACTCACAGACTCAATTATTTCAAAAGAAGACAAGACAAAAAAAGACAAGACTCAATTATTTCAAAAGAAGACAATTGTGACTCAAGAATACTACAAAATATGGTGACTCACGGATGTATTCATGGAATTAATGTACCACACGAATGATGTCAGCAAGATAGGACATCATTTGTCAGGGATGACGTCAACACAGATTCAAGACTAGTATAAATAGATGGTCTCTCCTCAGTAGGAAGGCACCCCTTGCACTCCTGCAATTATTATTATTAATAATCAAACTAATATGAACGAACCACTTATGGTAATAGACTTTTGAAACAACATTTAAGTAGGAATCTATTTGATCGTTTTTATTAGAGCATTCATCTTCGTCTCTTGGCAAATTATCTGATTCTTGTAATTCTTTCATTTGTAGAGTTCTTTGAATATTTTGGTTTTGAAATTTTAATTCTTTTATGTCAAGTGTTATATTACTAATTTCCTGTTGTAAATCTTGAATGGTAACAGGCTTCTGTTGTTTCCCATGATTTTTAATAATTTCAAAAATATTAATATATATATTTTTTGTGGTGGTTTCTTGACTTCATTATCTCTTTCTAGAATTCCTTTTAGAGCTAGAAAAGATTCTTTTCTTTTTTCTAAATCATCTATTTGAATAATTGCCTCATGTAAGGAATCTATATTAGTAGAAAGCATATTACAATGACATTTTTCAAAACATTTATTATCATCAGAATTAATAGCAGAATCTTCAGATTCTTCATCTGAATTATCAGTAGAGTAGACTGAATTTCATTAATAAAAGGAATTTCTTCTTCTTCGCTATCCGAAGTATTAGACTGACTATATTCAAACGGAGAATCGTATGTCATTAATCTTATTAACTGATATTTTAATTTATCGATATTTCTAACGAATTAATCTTATCTTTCATTTTTCAATCCTTTTCAAAATGACCAACTTACCTGCATTTCCATCGGGTTGGAGGTCCTCTTTTTTCCTCCAAAGGATTTTTTGAAACATTTTTATTATAAATACCAGACATTCTATTTTTTTGAATATCTTGGTTTCTTATTATAAAACTCCAGTTTATTAAATCTATAATTAGTTTTTTTATTTTTATGGATCTGTTTATTTTTCTTTAGTTTTTTAGTAGAAGGAGCGGAGATCTTTTTGTAGCCATATTGAGAACAGAAATCTCCTAATTCCTTTCTAGTATGATTTTTATCACTTTTGATTTTACTATGGAGTTTCATATTAGTACACAATTCTAATTCTTCTAAATTAATAAAATTTATTATTTCACCATAGGACAAATTATCGAAAGGAATTATTCCATCAAATTTTGTTTTAATTCTCATTCTAACCTTTTCAGCAAATAAATTAGGAAGTCCTGCGATAAATCTTTCTTTCCATAAAGGATTTGCGCAGTCATTTCTATTATAGACTTTTGTTAGAAAAACATCTTTGTACCACCGAAAATCATGTAATTTTGGACATCTTAAATTTATTAATATTTCATAATCCTTTTGACCAATTAACTCATAATTTCCTTGAAAATATTTTAATATTGCCCATAGTTAAATTTCTACAGCGTTACTATCACCCGTATCAAATTCTAAACCATCTTCTCTAGTTATTCTTCTAGTACTATTATTAATTTGATTACTTTTATCTTCATTAAGATAATTTTGCCATTAACCTCTTAGTTGTCATGATCCATTTACAAGAAGACAAAGAGCTTGTTGATTAGTATTGTTATTACCCATATAGGCATTAGCTGCCATTTCCATTTCACTTAGTAAGTTTAATATTTGGTATTCAGTAAATCCATCTATGTTCCAAACATTTATGGATCTTCCATCATAGGCTACACTTCCATTAAGAACTTCTTCGAACATAGTATCAGGAGGAGTAGGTTTTCTATACCAAGTTTTTGATTTATAGTAATCTGGATTTTTAATTCTATTAATACCTGGAGAAGGTGTATCAATATTCATTTGTCTAAATTGATTTTCTAATTCATCGATTTCTGAAATAACATTAATATTTTTACCCTTTGCTATTTGTTTGCTAATGTTATCTATTTCTAACTGTATTTTTTATATAGGATTATTATTATTATTATTAGAAAATCCTTTTAACCTAAAGTCTTTACTTATAGGTGTAAAGGTTCCTGCTAAAGTTGGAGTAACTGAAGGAGGAATTTTGGGTACAACATTAACTTTACTGGTTGAAGGAAGGCTAGGAGCTTTGGAATCCTTATTAATAATATCTGGTTCTAACCTATCTAGTTGTTCTCCAATAATAATTAAAAATTGGTTTGTATAATTAAGCTGAGAATTTATTGTAATAAAAGGCATTTTTGAAGAATCATCAATTTTCTTTTGAGGAACAGATTTGAAAGGTTGACCTACACATTTATTTTCATTAGTATAATGAGGGGCTACATAAACACTTTCAGGTGGAGGATGAATTGATATAACTTCTTTATTATTAATAGTAGTCCAATTTTTTGTGATTTCGGTTACAGGAGTAATAGTTGAAAAAGGATAATTAATTTTTTCCTTTTGAGCATAAGATTCAAACCAAACAAAAAGAGGAATATGCATTCTGAGATTTTCCATCTCAGCAAACCATTTTTCTTTGAAATTATCAATTTCTTTTTTAGAAAACGTTTTGAAATACCAAGTAACCTTTTCATTATTTTTGGGAGATTTTAAATCTCTTTTTAGAAATTCTTTATCAATAACAAATTCTTCAATTATAACATTAATGAAACCTTTTGTAGTAAAAACTTCCATCTCACTGGGAGTAGAATTTATACTAGAGGATGCTTCGTTCTTAATGTCATAAACCGGTTGAGGAATTTCATCATTAAAATCAACATTTCTTAATTCTGTAGGAATAGAAACATTTTCAAAAGAAAGTGATCTTGGAATCTAATTTTGAAAAGAAGAAGTAGATTTATGAATTGAAGGTCTGGAAGCCTCTGATTGGCTGAACCTAGATTGAGGGAAATAATTTGAAAAATCTATTTTGACCGAACCATCCGTTGATTCTGTGATTAAAGCCTTTTGATTCATTATTTCTAAAGGTTGATGAGGAATAAGATTTTCTAAATCCCATTGATTAGATTTTGAAATTTCATTCCATTTTGGTTTCTTAGGAACATGAATTAGGGAATTTTGAGAATTCGCTTCAAAGACTACAGTTTCATCTCTTAATGAACTGAATCTAGCTTTTGGTTCAATAGTAGTAGTCATTACTTTGTAATAAACACGATAAATTACACAGATTGATTTAGCATTAGAAGCAAAATTCATATTTTTAGTTTTTATTGTCAAACTTAAAGTATCAAGTATATTAGGATCATAAAGAGAGATTGTGAAGTTTGGGTAACAATTAAAAAATACTGGACCATTAGCAAGATTAGATTTTGTCATTGCAAGCAAAGAATTATTAAAATTCAGATGTCTAGCATCTCTAAGAATCATTATTAAAGGAATATTTATTCCTATTCGGAACAGAGGTTTGATTGCTATTTGGACCATTCCTATATGCATAAACTTATATTTATATTTTTTATGATGATTAATAGCTTGACTACTTATTAAACGAATTGTTTCTATTTCATGATTCAGAGGAATAGTTTGCTCAATTTGTTTTATTGAATAACTAGATGAGAAATCAAAAGTTCCTATTTTGTAAATAGTTTTGGGATCAACTTTTGGGATAGACCGATTATGAAGTCTTTGTTCTATATCTGCAATATTAATTTCAGTAGAATTAAAGTCTTCACAATTATCAGTGTTAATTCCAGAAAATGAAGCAGTCTCCTTAGCAGGAAAGAGTTTTGTCATTTTATTCATTTTAAAGATCAAATCTCGATCTTGTTAAATTCTAAATATTTCCTCTAAAGTCTAAGACTCTGGGTTGTTTCAATCGGGAACACCAACGCCTCAACGGGAACACGGTCTTACGCCCTTCTGCTGCTTACCAACGCTGTCAGGCTCTTCCGGCTTGCCAAACGCTCGAAACAACTTAACATCTTAGATTTCTTTAGAAATCTCTAGAAATCAACAGATTTCAATTCTTTCTTTAAAAAGAATAATTTAACAAAATCCTTTCAACTTAGAAAACAGTTTCAAAGACTGAATCTAAGCAACTGATAAAAGGATCTTTAAATCATAAAATCTTTTTAGATTAACACTATATTTCTGAATATGGTACTGCTTATATTAGCCATTTCTCGTTCATATATACCAATTATGTGATGATCAATTAATAAATCATGTGAAGCTTTTCTCAAAGCGTCTTTATACCATTGCTTAGTCATTAATCAGTATTTAAGATTGAAGCAAGCCTTTTTCTTTGGTTTTTGAGATTAACAATTCTGACAGTATCTCTATCAATATTTTGTTTTTGAAGATTAATCATCAAGGTATAATATTCTTTCAGGAATTCTAATGATCTAACATTATTATTTATTTTTTGTTCGTATTCTTGAATTAGATCTTCAGATCTTCTGATTCTCATTCTTAAAGAATTTATTTCATTAATAAAGTCCCAATAAATTTCACATAAAATAAGACGATAATGTTCGTAAGGATGCATGATTAAAACTCAGAAAGATATGCTGGAATAACAGAACTTTATTAACAGGCAAAGAGGTTTTTATAGATTTCTTTTAAAGTGTTTTCTGTAGGTTTCCAAAAATAGATGAAAAATACTGTAAATTGCGCATAAGACGGTAAAATGTAGTAATATTTTTCCCCTCTTTTTGGAAGGACAAAATACTATTCTATTTATACTATCGTGATCTTCTTTAGCCCTAAATTGATCTCTACCAATATTTCGTTTGACTTTTGGAATTTATTTTTCACAATAAAAGTTATGTTTATCATTGCCGAAATGTATGAATAAATTGCAAAATCTATAAGAAAGATTTTCAAGCTAAACTAACCGGATTAACGTGTGCAAGAGACAATTCTTTTCCCTAAGCAACCAAAGTCCACTAATAGACCCAACTGTGTATGGTTGCATATTGCAATGCGTCATACCGTGTGCGTAAACATTTATTTCCCTTTTATCTTTATTTGCCTTGCAAAAACATTTATTTCCCTTTTATCTTTATTTGCCTTGCAAAAACATGTAACATTGTGACATTTATTTCCCTTTTATCTTTATTTGCCTTGCAATTTTTCTTTCTTTTTTAGGTGAAGAAGCTGTAGTAAACACCAATAAATGCTTGTTCTATTGTGAGTTTTCATTAATAAAACAAGGACTTTCATTTCCAAAAAAACACCCATAAAGGGTAAATTACAAAATTCATTAATCAACATAAGAAACCATTCGACAAACCAGTTAGAATTCTACACAGGAGGTGTAAGAGATAGGGTGTAAAAGATAGTAATAAACTACCAACAAAAAGCAATGTCAAACACATGCAGCAAAAGCAGAGAGATAAACTACCTAGGAAACAAAACATATAAATATAATAAAGCCATCACGAAAAGGTCACCACTTCCAACAATTAGCCATCCAGGACAAAATCAATTGTCAGGCTGCACACGAGGAACAACTATCACTAGAGAAACACATCATGGAACTATACTAGTCCAACCAGGGATTTTAAAGATAAGGTACCAACATGCAACATCCTCAGGACATGCATATGCATCTAACAAGCTCCAAGCCAATTAGGAAGGAGTAGCTCAACTTGTAATGATACTAAACAAAGTCATACTCAACCCACAACCAAATATCCATATCCATCTACCAGAATAGGCGAGTGCAGCCAAGCAATGCCCAAATCCAATGGTGGCGATGCATCGACCAGCAGATCGAGAAGGCAACTCAGTTTTGATTCTCGAAACGCATCCTTTGAGAACACCAGATCAGGGAAGAAACTTCGACTTAGGGGTGATCAACTTCTCGGTTAAACCGAATTAATCGATTTTTTTTCGGTTTCGGTTAATTCGGTTTTGGTTATTTCGGTATTTCGATTGATTATCGGTTATACCGAACTTTAAATTCGGTTTTCGGTTTTTTTATTTATGGCTTTAACTAATTCGGTTAATCCGAATTAACCGAAATATTCGGTATTTAATGTTTTTATTATTAATACAAAATTAAGCTCAACTCAATATACATAATATACCCAATGTTGAATGAACTACCCCAATCCACAACCCATATCTTAACATTAAGCTTAGCCCATAAAAATTTGGTTAATTTGGACAAAATCAAATAACCGAACCGAATTGATTATCGGTTAATACGGTTTTAGGTATCATTTGGTTAATTCGGTTTTGTCCAAATTAACCGAACACCAAATTATTCGAGTAATTCGGTTTCGGTTAAAAACCGAATTAACCGAATGATCAGCCCTACTTTCGACTCAACGCTCCAGTGGAGACACCAGCGAAGACAATAGGCACAACCGAACGGCTTACCAGGGAAGAGACCAACATTGTTGACGGCTTAGGCAAGGCAAAGCCCCTACGGCGGCTGCCCTGTTTATTGAAACCCTAATTGCATTCGACCATAGTTTTATATGCTTGAAAAAAATAAACCAAACCTAATTATTTTTTATTGGAAGCATAATAACCGCTGCATCAAGAAAAAAACAAAAAAACAAAATTGAACTTCTGTACTGAAGAGGCAAACAAAGTGAAGTTGGTGAAACCAACAAAAAAAAAACCTATCAATGGTTTTCATGCATAGCCAGATAGTCTCTACTACAATACTAGCTCTCCTTATACATATATAAACTCTCCTCAGAGATAAGAAGATGCATATATAGTTCTAACTGCTAACCATCTCAAGTAACTGTACAAACTACAAAGACTAGCACAAAAATCTCAAAAAACTTTTAAGCCCTATTCTCTGCAGAAGAAAGATGCCTCATATGCTTTGTCAAGTCATCAACATTTCCTGTAGCCCACCAAGCCCTCTTGTGATCAGCACTCCTAGACTCTGATGCATTGGGGTCCTCAGTCAATAACTGTGCCCAGAAATTGTCATTCTCCTTCACTGGTGGTTGTGGTGGTGTATCAGCTTTCTCTTCTACCTTCTCCTTCACAGATGCTTCGCCTTCTGGATCACTCGAAGACTGTGAATTGACATCCATTAAGCCGAGACTGAGACATGGCGAAGGAGGGGTATCGACATGTGGGGATGAGAGATGTGACATTAGTGAACATGGCTCCTCATCTGTGTCATGATCATTACAGAAGTCGTGTATATCAGTGACAAGTACTTCAGAAGTCTGAGATGAGGCTCCGAAAAGTTGTGATTCGTTCGGAGCCTTATCAACTGTCTGTAGAACAGTTTCCATAAGCTCGATTGATGATTCGAGCTTGTCAACTTCCTCCATGTTCAGATCAGGAGAGTGGACTGAAACCTGGCTTCTGTCCTGATAAGGCAAACTGAGATACTCTCTCTTGTCTGGTTTACTACACAACTGATCAGAATCCAACAGCCTTCTCTTCTTGTAATGAAGTTCAGACTCTTGCAGCTCAAGCATGACAGGTGAGTTTTGCTTCTGCAACAGTTGAGTAAAGACGGTGACTAACTCTCTTTGCCTATTGTCCATGTCCTCAAACCTCTGTGATAACAGCTTTATCTGATACCGAAATCCTTGGTTCTCACTTTGGTTTCTTTGCAGCTCCAACTGAAGCTGGATCTTGTCACGATTCAGCCTCTGGATCTCCTCTTCGTATTCCTTCTTCTCTGAATCAGCTAGTGAATTGTATGAATTGGTTTGATTATGCAGAGAATGGCTGTGAACAGGCTTGCGTCGCTGGATGGTCTTGAGAAGATGCTTTTGCCCTCTTATAAATTCTTCATTTGCAAACTCCCACTGGTATGGATCTATCTTCCTAAATCCCTGTAAATCAATGAGATAAGGTTGAAATTAAGCAAGGCACAAGAAAGTCATGGTGTATAAGCATAATTAAGATAAGGATTGCACAACAATGGTGTCAAGCAAGATGTAAAAGGCTAGAAATCATGATAGCTCCCATAAAAGGGGGAAAAAAGTTAACACTTGTATAAGCAAATACATAATTAAATTCCAGATTTTTGCACAAGCAAGTGAGCAACTAGCAGATCCTCATGCTTTATCAGCAAAAAGGCCTAATTTTTAAGTTTCAGTTGACCTACAGATCACAGATGGTTTAATGATGGCGTTAAGAAACAAATCTTCAAATGAAACGAAGAACTGTTGAAGCAATGAAAGAAGTCAAATTCGATGGATCAAGCAAAAAGACTGAAACTTGACAGTCTAAAAAGCACAAAGCTTTATAAAGTTGTGATCTTTCTGAAACAAAGGTTCAATTTTGTCAAATCAAAACAAAGATCCAACACAACCAGAAAAAAAAACTCAAGCCCAGAAAAAAAGAAAGCTAAAAAGATGAAACGAAACCATACATAAGTATTGAGCTGTCTGACGAAGCTTGAGAAATTGTTATGCTTGAAATACTGAGGCAACAAATCTCTTGAAAACTCCGGTGGATTCCAAACAATAAAGCTCCGGCCACTTTCACTCCAAGCCACCATGGAATTGGTCACCGGATCATCCACCATCTCATACGTCTTTGTCAGAAACGGCGGCGGCGCGTTCGAATTCCCCTGTGCTCCCTCCATCGCAGCTAAAGCAAAACAACTTGAACAGCGCGTATAATCGCAGATAACACTACAAAGCCAATTTTGAGAGAAAAGCGAAGACTTTATAACTTCCCAGTGTGAAAGCAGCAGTAAGAAAGGAATTTTTCAACCACGCGACCAGAAAAACAGAGGGGTTTCGTAAACTTTAATTATTTTTTTCTCCCTAAAACCCAGAACCCCACAAAGGGATGAGCTTGAGAGGTGTCTCGGTCGATTGTGGGAGTTGAATCTTCAACATTAATTTTGACAGAGTGAGATAAAACAAAAACAGGGATGGGAAAGAAATTACTGACGCGGTTGAATCTAGAATGATCTTGATGGGTTTCTAAATTTTAACCAACCTGATGGGAGGACTTGGAGAACAAGCAATGAAGGGAGAGATAATTGGGAATCCTTGTTTAATAAAAAAATGGGTAAAGTGCAAGGTTAATCCCTTAATTTTGTTTATTGTCCTATTTCGATCTCATTTTAAGAATTTGTCATATTAAAGTCACTTATCTTCATATTTTTGCCCTATTCAAGTCCTTTACCGTTAACTCAGTGTTAAAGTTAACTGATTTCACGGAAAAATGATTTTTTAGATACATGTACTTTTTCTTTTATACTATTTGCACCATAAACTTAGATATATGAGTTTCATCCTATACCTTTTCTCCTCCTCCCTCCTCCCACCACCACCGCCAAATATTCGTCGGCCGACCACTGCCGAAAACGACACCAGCGCCATCAACAGCCCAAGGCTCGAGATCGCCGCCCGGGCCCGCGATCGCCGGCCACAGGCTCGCGATCGGCGGCCACAGGCTCGCGATCGGCGGCACGGGCTTGCGATTCGCGCCCTAGGTCACGATCTCGCAACCCAACATCGCGATCCGCTGCCCTGGTCTTTTGAACGCGCCGGTGAAGGTTTGGCAGTGGTCGGCCGGCGACGTTCCGGCGGTAGTGGTGGGAGGAGGAGGAGGGGAAAAAGTATAGGATGAAAATCCGTTCAAGATTCACCGTCATCGACCAAAGAATCGGCCGGAATCGTGGTGACCAACATTTGGGTTTTTCGCGATTTGGTTGTTCCCGGAGCTCACCGGTGACTTGGTGGCTTCCCACTGGCGTCGCCGGTCCGTAAGGAAGCTGCTCGTTCAGGTGCGGTCCCCCTGGCCGCCTGAGAAGCGTTTAATCAAACTAGCCAGACTGGGTCAAGCTCTGCCGGATGGTGTCGGGCTGGGTCGAGCTGGGTCGAGTTGGGTCGAGCTGGAGATTCCGGGATTAGGCGAGCAAGGCTGGAGGCGGGCTTTGTCGACAGTGATGCGCTTTGGTGGTGGCCGGTGGTTTTCAGCAGCGCCAGAAGTGGTGGTAGTTATTGGAAACTCATATATCTAAGTTTAGGGTGCAAATAGTATAAAAGAAAAAGTACATGTGTCTAAAAAATCATTTTTCCAGGAAATCCGTTAACTTTAACACCGAGTTAACGGTAAAGGACTTGAATAGGACAAAAATATGAAGATAAGTGACTTTGATAAGACAAATTCTTAAAATGAGACCGAAATAGGACAATAAACAAAATTAAAGGATTAACCGTGCACTTTATTTAATAAAAAATAAAAAAAATGTTATGGACAGTTAGTTTAAAGAAACAACTAGACACTTTTTTATTAAAAATTTATCTTGAAAATAAAATCAAGTAAAT
This sequence comes from Stellera chamaejasme, assembly GCA_024586325.1. NCBI lineage: Eukaryota > Viridiplantae > Streptophyta > Magnoliopsida > Malvales > Thymelaeaceae > Stellera > Stellera chamaejasme. Next base: position 27,907,418 of record CM044985.1, read on the forward strand.
TCATTAAAATGAATACAAATGAATACATGATAAATTTTTTATAATAATACATAAAAAAAATTTAAATGAGTAAGTGCTCAACTAACTGTTAATTTTTTTTAAAATGACTTATCATAAGCGTTTCTCAATAGTAAATTAATTGATTTGTCTCCTATATGAACCAAGTAATGGGCATTATGGGTCAATTCATCAAAAAAATTTCTTGGAATGTTTTTCCAACTTTTTCATTTTCAATATATTTAACAACATTAAATCCATCATTTTAATATAAAATAATATTTTTCTCAAATTTCTTTACTCACGTATATTTATCTATCAATTAAAATACACAATCCCAGATTTCTCCAAATATTTTTCTCTTCCACTGACTGAGCCTATTGTTCCTACGTGGATGATCAGTTTGACTAACGCTGTGTCTGTGTAAAGAGTGTTGAAATTCTCGGGCAGACGACTGGGTTGACCGCCGCCATGGCCCATGTGATTGGAGGTGGGAAGTGGAATTACCGTACAAACCGAACCGCCGGTTCACTGTGTCCGTCTGTCTCTTGTGCGTCGCGATGAAGTAATCAAGACATGTAGGATGAGTTGAGCTGAGTTGCTCGTTCATGTTAGATTTACAATTTGTATCTGGCTTGAATTTTATTTCAGTGTTTGACTTGAAAATTATACAAATGATTTAAGAATAAGCTTTAAATTTATCGAGCGCAAATTGTTTATAATATAAATGGAAAATGTTACTCGATCTGTCTCCAAATAATTGATAGGTTTGACTGGCCATATAAATTAAGATAAATGTAAGATTTTGTGTTGTTTAGCATAAATACTCTTGAATGGAAGTTCAACAAAAAATGAGTTAGAAAAAGTAAGAATAAAATGAGGATAGTTTAGTAACTTTAGATGATATAAGTTTCATTTTAAGAAAATCGTGCAATTTTTCAAGGACTGTCCGAAAAGGAAATGTGTTCAATTATTCAGGGATGAAGGGAGTAATATAATTGAGCTGAGTCGAATACTATGTTGTTCATGTTAGCTTGATATGTCTATCAAATTTATAATTTTGTTCAAACTTAGCTTGATAATTGATCGTGCGAGCCACAAACGAACTTTTAATTGATCCGAGTCTGAACCAAACTTGAGATGTTCGTTCAACTTTCACTTAAAGATTGGTTCTTTAAGAGCTAATTTGGTTTGCAATAATTCAGATTGATCCAAAAAATAAGTATATGAGTAGCTATACGTTGTGCCCGGCACACGTTAAGTGCCAATATAGACAAGTATGGAAGGAGGAGAAGTAGCTTGAAGGTTTGACATGAAACTTTCACGGCGGCCATTCCAGAACGCGACATCCACTTGACAACTCCAATTTTGAAGCAAAAACAACAGATTTCCCCTTCCCCCGTTCTTTCCCCCCGACCCAAATGCCCAATTTGCTAGCAAAACCATCGATTCCCCTTCCTTTTACGACTAAAGCTCCGATTCTGGCGTATCAGTCGCTCGAAAAACTTTGATGCGTGTGCGACAACTTATGATGCTCACGTTATTAAAGATGATGATCACAGTTAAACTTTACAGAACATGATAAAACTGTTGCTAGAAATAAGGTGCCCTAACATGTGCATGATAATGATGCTCTCAGAGTAATGAACGATCTATATGATGCGGTTTACACTAAGTGGTGAAAACGGAATTTACTGCGACCAAAACTGTAGTTGAGCCGCGGTACGAACTGCGGTAAAGGCCGCGGTAGTTTCCGCAGTGAATTTGGCCGTGGTAAATGGCCAACTGCTGCGAGAACAACAATAGCAACAACATAGATAATGATGGCAAGAATATAAATAACAACACAAAGAGTGCCTTAAGCACAAAATGATGCGCTCGCTAAGCACAATGATGTGCCTTGAGCACATAATGATGTGTTAGAAAGCCAGAATGATGCGTCAAGTATAATATATGATGAAAAATTTCAGAATATCAAAAAACAAAATGATGTGCAAATAGTAGATAATGGTGCATTTTACAAGCATAATGATGCGTCATAGACATAAAATGATTGCCAAAATATAAACAACAAAACAAAGAATGATGCGGAAAACATAATGATGTGTCGACAAAACTATATAATGACAGCAAAATAACTTATGATGCGTCTCAATACAATTTTGATGTAACAGAGAACTTTACAAAAATAATGCACAACGCTAACAGCTACTAATTCATTTTTTAAAATCTCAAAGGCATTTCATAAGATTTTTCTAAAGAAAATAGTTTGATTGAATAATATGTTCACTTCAAATATTTTTTTTTCCATGTGTTCGTTTCAAAGAAATTCTTTTTTCCCTCTCACATCGAACATTCCATGTGGTTAACTAATACCATGTACAACACCAACAACCATTATTGTCATGTTGTGTGCTTAGTTACTTATCATTTTGGTGTATCCTGTGTCATTTTGCTTGTCTGGACTAATAAGTGGAACATCACTATTTTATCAAAAAAAGTGGAACATCACTATTTGTATGTAGTTATTGGTTACATTATTATGACAATGAGGTACATCATAATGAGTCCAGTGTGCATCAGTATGGTACGTAGACGCGTCATAATTCCCGTAAGAACAAGTCAAATCTAAACAAATTTGCATTATGATAGAGTGAAAATAATATATTACATATGGATCTTAATTTGTTCGATTTTTTATTCTCTTTCTAGTTTGTTATTATTTACTACTATTGAACCACAAAATAAAAAGATATGATTTTTTAGTGCATGATTGTGAAAGAAAAAAAATAAAAAATAAAAAGCAAAGGAAGCGAGCCATGAGTGGAGGGGAGGGGAGGGAGGAGGGGGACAGTTTATGTGCATGACATTATTGTAAATATTTGGTATTTGGCACATTTTAGTACATGTTAAAAAGTGACACATTACATCCTAAGCCTAAATATATAAACAATTATTGTAAATTTATCTTGAAATTGAATAGACATGCGAATAAGGTTAACAAACTTAATTATTTGAATGAATTGTAAATATTTAACCTTACAATTCACTTAATTTAATGAATTAATCAGTTTATCATGATTCATGAATCAAATGATTCTTTAGTGATCAGTGTCAACTAATCGCCCATGGGATGCCAAAACCGGAGCATAATCAGTACAGTACTCCTGACTTGCTGAGTTGCTCGGAGAAAGATGGCTAAACTGCACCATCATCCCTAAACTTTTCAACTCGTGTGAGTTACCCTTTTTACTTTGACTCACTGCGTATGACTCCTATTATAATTTAAAATGGTGCTACTTGGCCCCTCTTCTTCCGTAATCAGCCATTTGGAATCACGTTAATAATCCTTTTAACTTAAAGTACGTTTGACTATAAAAACTGTTTCCAATTTAATTTCTTATTTTCTTTTCATAACGGTGTGTAATTTTAATATTTTTTTAAGATATCGTTTGGATATTTAAAAAAGGAAAGGAAAGATGATAAGAAGAAGGACGGAAGAAAAACACATCTCGAAGTTTAGTTTAAAGTTTAAGAAACACTTGAAAATAAATAATATTGTTTAAATAAATTATTCTATATTTTACAATTAATTTGATAGTTTTAAATTTTAAAATAAAATCATACAAGTTAGTAGTAATTAACATGTACAAAGACTAAAGCATGTATAACAAGTACTTCTCCATTCCTTCAATAAAAATACTATTTTTAGGCCCAAAAAATCATTAAAAGATGAAAAAATAGGTTTTTCTATTTTTTGAGCTTAAATATATACCCTCACAATTCTCCCTATATGTATTATCTCGTTTTAAATATTATTCTTACATTATGGTAGGGGACGTAGAGATAGAGGAAAAGGAAGCGAAATTGTAAATTGGAAAATATTCATATATCAGATTTGGGAAAATAACAACCCAAAAGTTTTTCCATAGAGTTTACACAATTTTCAATAACTGTAACATTTTTTAATTACACTTTTTAAAGAGTAAAATTTGGAAAATCTACAAGTATAATACTATATTTCGTTACTTGGTCAGATATTTTTTAAAATAAAATAACACGACCTTATGGGGAAAAAATTGGAAACAATTTTCTTAATCACACATATTTTTATGTTAAAAGAGTCATTAATATTATGTCAAATGACCCCAAGTTTTTTATTAAGGGAGAGGGGGAACCATCTAGCACCATTTTTAAAAATAAAGAGGGTTATTCGCACGAAATCAAAGTAAAAGGGGCGACTCATCCGAGTCGAAACTTTTAGTGGCCTGATGGAGATTAAATCCGATAAGGATCTGAATGCAACGTGTTAATGTACAATTTTTTCCCCCGTCAATTTGGTCGTTTCCATTAACATGCGACTGGAAATATGCGTAACGGCCTACGTACGAGCCATAATAAATTAGTGTTGGAAAATTTCCAAATGAATCTAGTTAGACCATTTACAACAATGTTTGTGGATTTTAAATTAAATTATAGCTAAAATAACAAAAAAATTATTGATTAGTGAGTTTAACATTTTTATTGCAACAATACTAGTTATTATAGGTAGTTACATTTAATATTAATTTAAAATCAACCATATTTATCATATGGTTATCAATAAAATCTGTCGCTTCACTCCCAAATTTGAAGAGCTAAGAGCATCTAATATGATAGTCAAAGAGCAACCTTCGGCAGTCAAGGATTCTCTCGATAACCGAAACAGTATGGCTCCGATACCCTGGAAAGACAAGGCAAATGACACTTTCAGGTGCAGACAGGGAAGAGGAGTGGGGTATGTAGTAATCACCTTATTTGAGGCATGCACCACCCAATATATAGGGTGGTGCTAGGTCCCGTCATGGGCCTTAAAACGCCTGGAGAATCTCCATAAATGTGTCCATAATTGGGATGACGGCGTATTAATGGTGTAATAACGGTGGAGTTATTGCGGAGTTACTCCCTCTCCTTTGGCTTAATGCCATAATTAGTGCAGCGGTTATGTTGAGGAGGCAAAGCGTTTCATGGCTAACGGCTCTATACGGACGCCTTCGGTAAGAGGGCTCTCCGTAAACACGAGGCCGGCTGTGGTGGACGCGCCCATATGGCGTTTTCATTTGACAATACGGCCGTATGGGTGGCCCATATATATCAAGATGTCCTCCTCCCACACGGAGGATGGGTTGGGCCCCCGTGCTCCGTTTTAGAGGGAAGTATCCCCATAGACGTTGAGCCCATGTGATATTGTGGCGTTGAGCCCAATTAGAGGGGAGCCCAAGAGGTGTCCCCAATGGTGGCCCAAATTCTCGGCCCAATATCAATTGTGGCGGTTGGGAAGTGCAGTTTTCAAAATTTTCACTTTTTGCGCCGTTTGTAATTATGGGGGAAGTCGTTTCACTTCCCATCAGACTCTTCTTATACGCCAACCCATGTGGGGAGTCAATCCCCGAATTTTTGCTTTCCTTGCTTTTGCGCTTCAGTTTCCTTTGCAATCTAGTTTCCATTTTCGGCAAATACCGAAGAATTTCCCGGCGAGATTCGAAGAACCCAGCCGTTGAATCCGTCGTTTTCGTCTCCGGCGTACCGATCAGTAAGTGGTACCCCCTTTTAATTTCTTCTTCTATTCCCCCTTTTTTTTGTCGCGACAAGTCGCGAGTGAGGCATCGCCGCGCCACCGCCTGGGTTCTTGGGTCAGGGTTTAATTTTTGAATTCGTGGTTCATTTCGTAGATGGCTCCCAAGAATCCAAGCAAGCCCGGCGTTAGCCACGATGTCGGGAGCTCGACCCCGAATCGCGCTGTCGGAGAAGAAGATGACAGATATTTGCAAGAACCACCATGTGTATACAGGGGTGGTCTGTGGGCTGTCTCCGGCGGATGTGTTGAGGAAAGCGGGGTTGGGGTTGAGTGACAAGGCCATGAAGGAACAGACCATGGTCGTCTTTGAAGCCCACTGAAAGTCGATCGAGACTCCTCTCGCTTTTCTTCGCTGCAACTATGCGAGGGGTGGGGTGTTTGCCCTGGGCAACTGGCCCCGAATGTGTTTACCACCGTAAATGCGTTCGTCGTGGCATGCCACCTGGCGAAAACATCGGTGCTACCAGAGACCTTCTTGCAGTTTTACACACTGAAGAGGCCGGTTGAGCACCCTTCTACCAACTAACCCCGAAGAGGTGAAGGTGGGGAACAAAATGGTGAAGATTGGTGTCTTATTTGAGACCACCCGGCTCGTGGGAAGCTGGAAAAATAACTTCTTCTTCATCTTGAAAGAGGACAGCTGGGGGTTCCCTGCGTACTTCATCAAAGAGAAGGACGCAAGGGTGTCGGTGAGACCCTCGTTATGGGCGGGCAGCGATGGAAAGAAAGCCCTCGACGCTCTTTGTGAGTGGGTCCGCGGTGTGGAGAGGCTCGAGGAGTGTAAGGGTGGGTTTCCCTTCACTCTGTCCAGCCTGGACGAAGTGGTCCTACGGAGAGTAGGGGTTAGCAGGGCCCACCGCCTTCCGAGCCATGTGGACACCCTAAAAAACTGGGTGGATGGTTTGGATGGGGACCTCATCGAGCGCTTCGAAGGCGCTTTCAAAGAACCCCCACCGTCTGCTTTGTACTCCTTTTTGTTTTTGTGTTTTTGTGCTTGCACATTTTAAATGCTATTATAACCTGATTTTGTGTTTTGCTACAGCCAAGATGTTGCACCCAGCACCCTTTTGCCAAGAAACAGGATTTGTTGGAGGCCCTTAAGACAAAGATGGAGGAGGTCCCCGTAGAGCTGCTCCAAGGGCTATCGAGGGACGATTGCGGGGACCTCGAAAGGCGGAGAGCCCCGAGGTGTGGAGACCTTGGTGACGGTGGCTCAACCAGTCAATATGGCTGGTCCCGTCATCATCGATGAGCTGTCCGAGGAGGAGATTCTTCAAGGAAACGCCCCGACTTGCAGTACTATTCTTGTCTCCCCGGCTGTTTGGTGAGTTTTCTTTTATTTTGTGTTCTGATTCCCATTTAACTTTGCAGTGGCAGAGGGCTTGGCTGTGTCCTCGGACAGCAGTCCCAGCCCTGCAAAAGATAAAGGGAAAAGACCGGCCCTCGAGGAGCCTTCCAACAGCCCGTTCGAGGCGCTGGGGAACCCGTCGGCCTATTGGCAGATGCTCGGAGGGCTGTTGTGGCCCCTCGAGTATACACGAGAAGGCCTTCGAGGATCCCTAAGACCCTGAAGGGCATAGATCCCGTTTTCGAGCCTCAATTGCTCGAGGACTATCGGCGGGAGCTGCGGGAGAAATCCTTCAAGCGCAAGGGCCTGGCCCTTGTGGAGGCCTGGGACCCCGTCATGAGGGTGACTCGTGACGAGTCAATACTCCTCGGGGAGGGAGGTGAGATTAAAGGTTGCAGAGGGTCTCGCACTTCCCCGCGACAGGCATTTTTTGAAGTACACCTCCTCGGGGGCCTAGACATTGCGAAGGACATCTCGCTGGCCTCACTCGAGTAAGTCACAAATTTCGACTCCCCCTTTGTTACTTATCTTTTTATCGGCGTATTTTGTTTATACGCTTTGTGTTTGTAACTTGCAGAAAACTGTGCTGGCCCAAGGGCTGGTGGCCAAGATCGAGGACCTTGAATCCCTCGTGAGGAGTCTTGAGGCCAAGGCAAAGGACTCCGAGGAGGTGGAGAGCCTAAAAAAGGCCCTGGCTGACAAGGATGCCGAGTTGGCTGAAAAGGAGGCCGAGTTGGCGTCCTCGAGGAAAGAGGAGGCTAACATTCTTAGAGCCCTAGGTGTCATGGGCAACCAGTTGAAAGCTTCCATGGCCGATGGAAAGAAGCACGAGGCCCTCTTCCTCGCCGAGCATCATGCGAAGAAAGAGCTTGAAGCTGAAATGGAGCAAGTGCTCGGGGAGTATCAAAGAATGGAGGCCCAAGCTGAGGCGAAGGGCAAACTCACCGAGGAGTTGTCCTTGAGGGTTGCCTGTGCCGAGGATCTCGCGTCAAGGCTGCAGTCCGATCGAAGACTCGCACCAATACCCTTAATGAGGTGACGGGCTCTATGGTGGCTGATCATTTAGCCTTCAGACAACTAGAAAACCAAATTGGTTTTAAGTTGTATGATGGTGAAAGTGTTCAACCCCCTGTTTTTGTAAAGCCCATTCTTGAAAGGGTCGGGTCGAGCGCGCAGGCTTTCGAGGTGCCGACCGAGAAGACCGCCAACGCACAAGCCATGGAGGGTGTCCGCTATGCTGAGGGCTTCCTACGATGCCGCCACCAAGTGGAGGCCATTGTTGAGAAGTCCCAGCTGGATCCCCTTAACGCGATGAAGGTCGAAGAGCCCCCCCGGGCGGTTTTGTTCGAGTGGGGTAGGGTAGGGAAGAAATTAGGAGTAGAATATCCTTATGATATTCTACCCGGACATGTAGAGGACGCCTCTGTTGTACCTCCAAACGATGATGCTCCCAGTAGTTTTGGGGCTGTAATTAAATTTTTGCTCATTTTTGATAAAATAATGGACAACTTTTCAGCATTTATTGCCTTTATAGTTGTTATATGAGTATTACTTGCATAATGCGAAGCGTTTGTACTTGTGCTGGGTAAATTTGTGTCAGTGAAATCGCGTAACTCTTCGTAGAGTGATTTTATTCGATGTGCACTGGTCGAGCAGTGACCCTGCAATCAATTTTTGTTCTTACTGTATAAAGTAGTGGACACTCTTCGTAGAGTGATTTTATGTCAAAATAACTTGCATAATGCAAAGACTTGGAATATTGCCTTTCTTTTGATGTATGAACATTGCTTTGTAGAACGGAAAGACTTTGAATACCCTTGTCAATTTATTTAAAGGAAAGTGTACAACTTAAACGTAATAAGGCCTCAAGTCGTCGACGTGGTAGTCGTTTTTGAGCTTTTTGCCTTGATGGTCCTTTAATTTGTATACACCTTCTCTTTCTTTACTGTGTACCAAATAAGGCCCTGCCCATCTGGAACGAAGTGAACCATGGCCAGGATTACGAACCGACAACTACGCCCTTAGCAATACCATACCACCAACCTTGATCTGTTTTGCCCGAACTTTGGCGTTGTGATCGAGGTTTGCCCTTTGTCGTAAGGTCATAAGCCTAAGTCTAGCACCCTCGCGGAGTTCCTCGATGAGGTCCAGACGCGCTCGAAGACCGCTCTCATTGTGAGGGGCGTCGTAATATAGCGTTCGGATTGTGGGTATAGAGACTTCGATTGGTAGCAAGGCATCAACGCCGTAAACCAAGGAGAAAGGAGTTTCTCCTGTGGGTCCCCGTGTAGTTGTTCGATAGTCCCAGAGGACGCTGGGTAGTGCCTCGACCCACTTCCCTTTTTTGTCATCGAGGCGCTTTTTTAAGCCCTCTTTGATCGTGCGATTTGTTACTTCTACCTGGCCATTTGACTGCGGGTGTGCCACAGGAGCGTAGAGCATTTGTATGTTCATCTTAGTGGCCCAATCCTTAAGCTTTTTGCTCGCGAATTGAGTCCCATTGTCTGTGATTATGGCTCTTGGTGCCCCGTACCGTGCCACGAGGTCGTGCCAGAGGAAGTGTATGACCACAGCGGTTGTTATGTTCTCGAGTGGCTTGACCTCGACCCACTTAGTGAAGTAATCGACAGCCACTATACAAAATTTGAACTGCCCCTTGGATGTAGGCATTGGGCCGATTAAATCGAGGCCCCATAATGTGAAGGGTATAGGATACGTCTCCGTAACCGCTTCGTTTGCCGGCTGCCGGATGCGGGAGTTAAGCTGGCATTTATGGCACGCTCACCAAATCATGCGCCTCTTTCCGCAACGTTGGCCAATAATAACCGAGACGCAAGCATTTGTGTGCTAGCGCATCGAGCCAATGCGCGCCCCACAAACTTCCAGTGGACTTCGCCCAAGATGAGTTTGGAGTCATCGGACCGATACATCGTTGCAAAGGAGCAGAATACCCCTTACGCCATAATGTACCATCTATGATGACATGGCGGGATGACTGTGTCCTTATTTTCTTTTGTAACGCTGGTGGGCCCTCGATTGCGCCGGCTTGGAAATATTGGAGGATTGGATGCCGCCGCCGGTTGGGACGTTGGCATCGATCGCATGAATTGTATTTATGGAAGGTTGTGCTAAGGTTTCGAGGACTGCGTCCGTACGCCCCTGCAGGCTTTTGACGAGTCGCAAGTACCTCGAGAGAACAGGGTCCTTGCAGTCGTTAGTCCCCATGACCTGGCTTACGACGAGCTGCGAGTCACTATGTATAGTTAGACGTCGCAAACCAGCTTTCAGGCGGTCTTGAGACTGCTACGAGTGCCTCGTATTCGCCACATTGTTTGTGACGGGAACTGGAAAGCTACTCGTAAGCTGGCCTCCATGCCGTGTGGGCCCCTGATATGAACGCCTCCTCCTGGGCGATCAGCACTAGATGAACCATCCACGAACATGTCCCATTCGGGAGGGCCCACCTCTGCTGGTGGGTCCCTCGAGGGCCCATGTTCGAGGGGATAGATGGAAAGCTCGGCCATGAAGTCCGCCAAAGCTTGTGCCTTTATGGCTCGTCGAGGTTCGAACTTGATATCGTATTCCCCAAGCTCGATGCACCAACGGGCTAAACGACCACTATGCTCGGTCTGCTAGGATGTCCCCGATTGGTAGATCCGCTCGACGATGATCGTGTGGGCTTGGAAATATGCTCGTAATTTCTCGGCAGCCACGATCAAAGCGTAGATCGCTTTTTGAAGGGGAGGGTAGTTAACCTCGGCCCTCGTAGCGTGTGACTTGTGTAATAAACGGGCCACTATGCGGGCCCACCTTCAACGAGCACCGACGAGACAGGCTGTTTGAAGTGGAGAGGTAGATGACGAGTTCGCCCCCGATTGCGGACACTTCAGCGTTGGCAAATCGTAGAGAGGTGCTTCTTGATTTGCTCAAGACTTCCCGCACTCCGGCCCATGTGAACGCTTTTTTCATGCGAAGTCGTCAAGAACGGCTTGCACTTGTCTCCCAATTTGGAAATGAATTGTCCCAAGGCAACAATTCTTCCCGTAAGTTGTTGGATTTAATTAATGTTCCTTGGTGGTGCCATATCCGTGATGGCTGATATTTTCTTAAGGTTGGCGCCGATTCCCCTTTCGGAGATCATGTACCCTAGGAATTTCCCGGCTCCAACGAAGAAAGAACATTTAGCTTGATTAAGACTCATATTATACCGTCCGTAACGACTTGAAGGTCTCAAACCAGTCTTGAAGGTGGTCTTCAATGTCATACTTTTCACAATGGCATCGCCGACGTACGCTTCAAGGTTATGGCCCATTTGGTGGGCAAAGACCTTGTTCATTAGACGCTGGTAGGTGGCTCCAGCGTTTTTGAGCCCAAAAGGCATTCGGACGTAGTAATATACGTCATCGCCCGTTGTGAACGCCGTTTTGAAAGCGTCCTCAGGATCCATGTAGATCTGGTGGTAGCCACTTTTAGCATCCATGAAAGACAAGTATTTGTATTTGGAAGTGGCGTCCACAAGTTGGTCGATGACGGTAACGGGTAGGGGTCCTTTGGACAACGCTTATTGACGCCCGTGAAATCAACGCACATACGAAGTTCACCATTAGTTTTGTCACTAAAACTATGTTAGCGAGCCACTGAGTATTGAATTTCTTTTATTATTCCAGCTTCGAGGAGTTTAGAAACCTCCTCTTTACAAACTTTTTCTTGGAAGGGGCCATACCCCTTTTCTTTTGCTTAACCGGCCTTGAATCCGGGAATACATTAAGTTTGTGGGTGATGACGCTAGGATCGACGCCCGCAGGTCCTTCAAGCTCCACGCGAAGACGCCAAGATTTTCTTCGAGAAGGTGGATGAGTGCCATCTTCTCCTTTTGTTCAAGGTTTTTGCCAACCTTGAATTTCTTGCCTGGAACGACGCCGATCTCTTGTCACGCCATCGAGGCGCGGCCTGTCGTCAGTTCCGCGGGTTCCTCGATCTCCTCGAGGCTCGTGGCTCAACCGTAGAGCTCAAAGAGGCCACGTAATTTGTCCTTGCCGTTCGTTGGTCGATGTAGATGTTGGCGCCCACGAGGCGTAGCAAATGTGACCGTGAGAGAGCGGATGTCGCACCTCATGTGGAATTCGACCGGCTTGGTCGACCAACAATGGCGTTGTACGTGGAAGGGACCTCCCAAGAACTCCGTCATAATGGAATGGCAGCCAACCGTGCCAAATTGTGTCCCCACCAACATGAGGGGCAGGTTGACGACCCTATTGTTGGCACAATGTCCCCGCCGATGTCAAAAGTAGGGCCGGAGCTCTTCGCATAAAGCGGACATGTGTACCCGAGTTTATCGAGCATGTCCTTGAAAATGACACCGGTGTTTGCACCAGTGTCAATGTAGACCCGGTTGGTGTCGTAACCGCGATCCTTGCTGTGATAAGTAGTGGATCGGAGTGTGGAACAACGACCTTTGACCCATTGGGTCGGTAAATGACGTTCTCCTCGAGGTTGTCGATCTGCAAAATTTCTCTTGCATACGTTTTCGGAGGAGGCACCTTCCGACTTCGTGAGCACGTGAATGACGCCCGCGGTGGTGGTGGCGGTAAGTTTTGCCTCCGAGGGCTGTTGTGTCGACGGCGCGCTTTGTCGCGGTCGCCGCTGTCATCATCCCTCTTGCGGTTTTGGGGAATTCCTTGCAGGGGAAGAGGAGTCGGACAGGAATTCCTTGAGCTTACTCGCTCAATCATCTCGTAGATAAGATTTCGAGCTGAAAGCACGCCTCCGTGTCATGGCCACGGTCCTTGTGGTAAAGGCAAGACTTGTCAAACCCCTCGTGTTCTTATGGCCGGATAGGCCGAGGCCACTTGGGGACCTTATTCTCGCTTCTCCAACATTAGAAGAATGTTCGTGCAGGTGTCACGAAGCGCGGGGTGGTGGTCGGAGGTCCTCGGACCAACGCTCGAGGACTGGTACCTCGAAGAAGCTGCACTTTGTCGAATTTCTTGTTGCGGTCGCTGTGGGGGCCTGTTGTAAGGCTTATTCATCTCCTCGGAGTTCATGAATCGAGTGGCCCGATCGATGAACTCACCCATCGTGGTGACGGGGTTTTCATTAATGTTGTACGCGAGCCTTGACTCGCGCTGAGGCCTCGAGTTACGGCCAAGAGCCGCATGTCCGAGGAGAGACCTCGGACTTGGACGGCTTCCGCCTGAAACCGTCGGATGTAATCACGGAGTGGTTCCTCCCTTTGCCGCTTCACTCTTAGCAAGTGTTGGACAATCTTGGGAGGAGGTCGAGCCCCCATGAAATGGCGCAGAACGATGAGGCGAGATCTTTAAAGCATTTGAAATGCTGGCCTCGTAGCGTTCCAAACCACGTTGAAGCAGCCCCTTCGTGGTTGAGTGAAGGCCTTGCAGAGTATGGGGTCGGAGGCGCGGGCCATCTCCATTTGGGAGATGTAACGCCGTAGATGATCGACGGGTCCGCTGTCGCGGCGTAGCTTTCGGCGACGGGCATTCGAAAGCTGGCGGGGCCTGACGGCGATGACGCCCTCTCGTGAAGGGTTGGGTGAGGAGGACGTCGATGTCGCCGAGGACCAGCTTTTGGCGTCTTAACCTGCTCCTCGACCACGTTGATTCGTCGGAGGAGGTCATCGACATCAAGGTTCCCAACAGATGGGTTTTGATTCGGGATTGTTCGTCCCGGTCGTTGTGAAGCGGGAGGCGAGAAGACTTCATTTCCGCCTTGATGGTCTGTACCATAAAGGCTTTCATTTCATTGAGCATGCTCGCCTGGAGCAGTGCTATCTGAGCGGGGTCGACGATGACCTGCTGGGGAGTCGTCGAGGCCCCAGCGAGGTATGTCAGAGTAGCCGCTTGCGGTTGTGGGGGCTGCTGCACCCCTAGGGTGTCAGTAGCAGGGAGTGGCGGGATTGCCACCAACTGGGAGTTGTGGGGATGTTGCGTCCCCGTTGCGCCATCAACAGGGAGTGGTGGAGGCACATCGGAGGAGCTGGAAGCAGCATCCTCAACATGCACACTGTTGTGAGTTCTTCTTGTTTTCGCCATGAAAACGGTCGGGAGAAAAAAGTTGAGTAGAAAAGGAAAAACGGCTTGTTTTTCGTTTCCCACAGACGGCGCCAAATTGATAGCCAAAGAGCAACCTTCGGCAGTCAAGGATTCTCCGATAACCGAAACAGGGCGGCTCCGATACCTGGAAAGACAAGGCAAAGGACACTTTCAGGTGCAGACAGAGAAGAGGAGTGGGGGTGTGTAGTAATCACCTTATTTGAGGCAGGCACCACCCAATATATAGGGTGGTGCTAGGTCCCGCATGGGGCCTTAAAACGCTGGAGAATCTCCATAAATGTGTCCATAATTGGGATGGCGGCGTATTAATGGTGTAATAACAGAGGAGTTATTTCGGAGTTACTCCCTCTCCTTTGGCTTAATGCCATAATTAGTGCAACGGTTATGTTGAGGGAGGCAGCAAACGTTTCATGGCTAACGGCTCTATACGGGGCGCCCTTACTGGTAAGAGGGGCTCTCCGTAAACACGAGGCCGGGTTGTGGGACGCGCCCATATGGCGTTTGCATTTGACAATACGGCCGTATGGGCTGGCCCATATATATCTAATACTAGTCAATTTTAAGTTAAATTGTAGCCAAAATGATAAAAAAATATTTTGGCTAGTGAGTTTAACATTGTCATCACATTAATACTAGCTATTATAGATAGTCATATTTATTATTATGTTGAAATCAACCACTTTTATTTTTTGGCTAGCAACAAATTCTCTCTCTCTTCACTTCTAAATTTGGAGAGCCAAATAGCTAGCTTATGGCTAGCATGGTAACTAGTATTGTTGGATCAAAGATTTGTACAAATTTTCTATTTTTACTAATTAAATTTGACTTAGGAATGTGATAGGTAGCAGTGTTGTAGATGCTCTAAAGCTATTATGGCTAGCGTGATAGCTAGTGTTACGGGATTAGAGATTTATTTACTTTTCCTATTTTTGCTAGTTATATTTGACTTAGGAGTCTGATAGCTAGCACTGTTGTAGATGCTCTTATTCCATTAAAAAGTGTTCATATTTGCTTTATGGGTTGTCCTAAATTTTGTACAATTTTCTTTTCTTTTTATTTTTTTGAAAGAGAAAAACTCATTTTATTAATGATAAATCATAACAAAACAAGTCAAAAGAAAAGTAACAACATCAAAGCACCCACATCTGGTGCACAAAAACCAGACCAGAATGGCTAAAATGGCTATACGCTGAGTGCTACATCCGATGACAAGGACTACCAAACCAAACCCCCAGAAAACATAAATCGGCCACTCGGGCACAGAAAACTAACAACGAAAATAGTAAGGCAATTGCACATCTCGACTAACAGACCCATCAACCTAGACTCTTAGAAAAATCACAAAGGGTGAGGGCATATATGCCATGATTGAGAGCATAGTAACTTGACACACTTTCGATACCCCTACATGCTCTAATTGAGTTATCTTGTATCGACTTATCATGACCCTGCTCTCATGGGAGAGACGACAGAAGATCCTGCAAATGAGTGAGAACTATACCAACCCACACGCCCAGTGGCGAAGCCAGGATATGAACCGTTAGGTGGCGGTAACAAAAACATTTGCCAACCAGAACTATATTGAAACATTATCTATGATGGCCGCTAGACCCAATCACCCAAACAGCCTACCAAAAGGCCCAAATTAGTAAGCCCAGTATAAAGGTCCCATTAAAAACTCAAGTGGGTAACTAGAACCTAATTGAACATTTTCAGACTTAATGAACATTTACCCGGACAAGACATTGAACATTCCCGGAGAAACATACTCGGACATATAGAGCACGTGTACAAAAACGTTATATTGACATATTACGATTTTGTCACCATTAATACCAAATATATAAGATGATGTGATTCCGGAGGGTATCCTGGAACACGAGGAGCAGATCTAGCCAACAAAGGAGCAACACGGGTAGGTATGATTGATGAGGCGAAAATGTCAACAAAGTTGACAGATCCGGAATGCACAAAAGCAAAACAATGCGGAAGCTTGAGAAACGAACTGATATGGCCGCCAACTCCTCTTAGATCCTTGCCCAGGCAAAGATGTTGTTATGCCTTTGGCGACTCCTCCTTCTTGATACCACAAACGGTCCAAGACAAAGAAAGCCTTCGTTGCCAAACTTTTGGGGGAATGTAGATGGGGCCAACACCTCCTTCTTCCAATGAGAAGGCAATATTGGTCTTAGTAGACTTGTAAAGAAAACTTAACAAGAATTGAGTGGAAAATATAGATAGGTTGAAAAGAGAATCACTCTCAATTTCAAGGAAAAAGGTATAATATATTTGATGATTGAATTGTCTTGCAAATAACACCTAGACCTCCTTTTATAGGACAAGGAAGCTAGAATTCTAAATCAATTGACAAGTCCCTTCATCTCCACTCTTAATGATGGAAATTAAAGGGAGATGTAAATATGGGAATTTAAAACAATTATTTCTAAAAATTATTCTAGACTAGCTAATGGGTAGAACTAGCCAAAAAAACTCTAAAAACTGAAATAAAATGATAAAATTTCAAGCTAGAAGATGAGGGATGAGTTTTGGCCAAATAAATGAGGAGTAAGTGATCCTCATTTAATGCTTTGATGGAGGGACTTCAAGGCTTGTAACTCCTTTCTTCACCAATGGTTTTTGGATGATTTTTGATGACTCTTGAGTGCTGTAGACTGCTAACATTCGCCATTGATGAGGAGTGAATGGTTGGAAACCTTTGAAGTGCATTGAATGCACCAGCTGGAATCTCAACAGGTTGATAATTTCGTGAACCATGGTTCGGAACATGCACTTGGGCCAAATTGTCATTTGGTTGAGCCCAAACTGAAATGTTGAAAATTGTTTGCACAATTTGAGAATTGGGTTGGCCCAAATTGAGGAGTTTTTGCACTTGTCCTTCATCTATGATGATATCTTCACTTTGCTCCTCACACTTTGCAAAACAGTGCATCAACAGGTTGAGAGCCTCCTTAGCCTTCTTGGTCCGGCTCCTTGTCGTAGGTCCACCAAGGCCATTGAGCGGATCCTGATGTTTGGGCTTTGGTTGAGTCTGCTCCATGTCATAAGACATTTATGGCATAAGTCAAAGGGATGGATTTTTTTAGTCATTTCATTGACAAGAACCAAACGCAACAAATTCAACCCCCATTCCTCGAATTCCGAGAACCGCACAACGCACAAATCCTAATGACATCCAAGAATGTCAACACACGTCAATTGCGTAGACGTATTAATAGTGTAAATTTTCTTTCATCAACATTTTTTATAGAAATAAATCTTGTACTCATCATGGATATCTGAACCGTAAATGAGTTAATATATTATTACTTTAAGAATTAATATTTGGATATTGGATTGGGTTGAGTGTTTTTTTATCAATTTAAGTTAGTTTCTAATATGTAATGAATTAGAAATTTAAATTTGGATTAACATGTGGGAGTATATATAATTAATCCCAAAACTAACCTAAATATACACTATATATTCCTACATTTTCAAAAAAGTTGGGGTGGTAACTGCCACCCCCTGTCCCACATGGCTCCGCCACTGCACACGCCCCTAATTACCAAACGAGCAAAACTGAAAGTACTAAGACATAAATGGGTAAAAAAATTAACAAAAACAAGGATCAAAACAACACCCGAACATTGGGTACAAGCGAACGGGGGAGATCCTGAACCCCGGATACCCGAAGTAGAAAACATCATCCCCGCAAGCAAGGCAAGACACCACTCTACACTACCAAAGCACTCGTAACACACGCTTTCGTTACAAAACTTTAAACAACGACCAACCTCGCCACTCTTACAAAATCACCCTCCCACATAGAACCTGAAGGACCATATGAGCCTCCAACCGGACACAATCCATCGAGCACCTTCACTACCAACCCACCACCGACATCCCTGGAAGGAATCAAACACGACGACACCATGTCAACAGAATCAACACTAAAATCTGGCTGAAGCATCGGAGGTGCTTTGCCAGAGAGAAACCAAAAAGCCTGATGCCTAGCCAAGACAACCACCGACGATAGTGGCCAAGTGCCACTGATGCTGGCGGCGCTGTAGAGAGATGAAAACCCTAGACATGGTGTTTTTTGCACCTTTACTCTTTACATCTAAGGTCGGAGCAATTACAAGCACTCATTCCTAAAATTGCACAATTTTCTTAAAAGGAAATATTTCATTTTTAAAGTAAGTACTAAATTATTCTCACTTTATCATTACATTTTTTACCTTATTTTTAGTGTATTTTATCAATCAATGGATAATTAAGTAAACATGCTAAAATTCTTACATTTACATAATCTCTGCACTGAGTCATAGAGACATAGGGAGTACTATGTAGCAAAATGAGAACTAAGATAACTCCGTCCAAAATGTAATGCAACAATTTGACTTAAAAATGATATTAAGGAAGAACATTGCCTTTGACTTTCCTCTTATACTTTTTTTTATAATATTATAAGATGTAATCCGACTCAGAAATCGAGAAACGTATATAAACTAAAATCATCTATAAGAACAAATTCTTCAAGAAAAAAAAATTAGAAAATGATAATTTGGAAAAGAAAGAAATCAATATTGACTATATTTCAATGTCTTACTGTTTGAGTTTGTAAGAAATGATAATCTGGTAAATTAGAATATAAAAAGTTACTAAAAAGAGAAATTGCATTACTTTTGGTTCATCTAAATGAGAAAGGCACATGTTATTGTGTGTCGTGTCGGGCTTTAATATGTGCCTCTTTTTGCCTAATTGCATTTATTTTCAAAATTGCCATCACTTCTCTTTCTCCATGTTTTTGCCGTCGCCGTAACTCCAGCATGAATCAGACAACCACCATTCATCTCTCACTTGCAGCCTCCGACCACCGTAGCTCATCCTTTAAGTACCGGCAGGCCGTTAGCAGCTCGGTGGTAGCCTCCTCCTCCATCAACAATCACCGAAGTCATGACAATCGTAGGAGATCCGTTCGGACGACCCGCTATCCGACCCGACGAAATCCGCCAATAGAAGCCGCAATCGACCGCGTCGGAGTAGCCAATCGCTTTCTCAGTCGCCAACGCTCCATTCCTAGCCATTTCCTGAGCTGAGCGACGTAATTCGTCTCACGCATTGAAACTAAAACCTGCTGCAGACGACAGAATTATGATGCCCCTACATACTATTATGATGTGCTTTCGACTCATTATGATGTTCTTTTTTATAAAAATGATGTAACCAGTAATTGCATACACATAATGCTCAAATCTATCAGAATGAACTTAATAACGCCAATTAGTGATGAATTGAAAGAATATCAACCGAAGTAGATGCAAAAAGATAAACTTTTTAACGAAACAAATATCACAATGCACCATAAAAGCATACTTACCAAATGGAGCATCATTTTAAATGCTAAGCTCATCATACTTACCAAAGGGAGCATCATTTTAAGCAC
Organism: Stellera chamaejasme; assembly: GCA_024586325.1. Lineage (NCBI taxonomy): Eukaryota > Viridiplantae > Streptophyta > Magnoliopsida > Malvales > Thymelaeaceae > Stellera > Stellera chamaejasme. The sequence goes on from CM044985.1 coordinate 27,926,899, forward strand.
ATAGAGCATCAGTTTGAGAACTCCATTATTTTATAATGTTAAAGAAAGCGAGTGCATAATTAAGCCATTAGAATGAGTGCATCATGTTTGTAATTGAGAGCATCATAGTGCAACAAGAGTGCATCGTTGTGGTCGTCAAAGACATCATTTTAGGAGATTAAAGAAAATGCGTGTACAATTAAGTAATCAAAATGAGTGCATCTTTTTATTGAGGTAGAGCACCATACTTGAAACAAAGAGCATCAACCATGACACAAAAAACATCATATTTAACGAATACCTAATTCATTGTCCAATATCGAAGAACATCATAATTTCATAGAAGCGCATCATTCGTGACACCAAGCACATCATTTTGAAACAAAACATCATATTTTGTCAACAAGCGTAACACTGTGTTCCGTAGAACGAAATGTTTGCATCAGAGTCATCAATATGTCACCAAAACGGGTGTAATATTTTTGTATGATAGCACATCATACTTGAAAACAAGAGGATCATTCATGACACTAAACGTATCATTTTGAACCGAGAGATCATACTTTGTAGAATACCGAAGAACATCATTTTACTTTGTAGCGCAACGAGAGTGTATCGTTGTGGTCACGAAATGCATCATTTTAGGAGGTTGAAGAAAATGCGTGCACCATTAAGTTCTCAGAATGAGTATATTATTTTTGTAAGGTAGAGCATCATAATCGAAACAGTGAGCATCAATCGTTACACCAAGAGCATCATATTTAACCAATACATCATACTTTGTCCAATAGTGAAAAGTATCATAAGTTTACAAAAGCGTTTCATTCGTGACACCAAGCGCATCATTTTGAACCAAGACATCATACTTTGTCAACAAGTGTATCATCGCGTTCTGTAGAACGAAATGTTTGCATCAAAGTTATCAGAACGAGCACATCATAATTTTACATAAGAGCATCATAGTGCTTCGAGAACGCATCATATTGTTGTCAGAGAACATCACTTTGGGCGGTTGAACAAATGCGCTAGGCCGGTGGTTTTGTCGTCGGAGGAAGGCTGGCGGTTGATTTTGCTGCTATTTTTGTTGAATTTGTGAAGAAGGAAAGTCGATCCACTTGATTCTTCTCTAATTCCACTGTCGCTCGTTGAAGGAATGACGGATCATGGTAGTTTAGGTGATTCCGGAGTTTTCGCAGAGAAACACGGCGTGTTGGTGGAGCCGTGTTCTTTGTGTTTTTTCCTTCCTTTTTTTATCTAGAGGCACACATGTATGCCAGACACAACCTATCCACACTCAATGAGAAAAGTGTTGCAATACATTTGGGATGAATGAAGTACTAATTTATTTTTTTTAAGTGAATGACTTTTCATTCAATAACAACTGACAAAAGCAGGAAACAACCTAAATGTTTCCTAAAGATGAGAGACAAAACCTTAGTGGAAAGTCAAAAAGCTCTAATCAATAGTGAGCAATACTAAAATTAAATAGTAGACCAGACCAATTATAAGCTAAAGGTCTAGAAGGAAACAACGAGAGAAAATTAACTAACAAGCACCTAAAGATAGAGAGCCATAACAATATTATGGATCAAAATATGAATGATGTGATACATCATGTGAAGATCCGACCCTGGACTTCGACTACCTAGCCAAAAAACTTCATCTAGACTCTCGTTTGTAGCATTCTCAATCGGTACGGTGGTAACATCCACACCCAAACCATAGCATACAAGCTTGATAACGCCAACCTCCTACAGGTGGTCCTGGGTAGAAGATAAATAACTAAATTTGTACCTTCCTGTCTAAAATCCAAAACCAGTAAATGCACCACTTCACAAACCACCGGACCCAATCCAATTCACCAAACCGAATGCGCAAGGAAGGCTCCAGATCCCATGCACCCAGACCAACACGGTTCATTGCTTCATGCAGAGTGAGCTTTGGCTCCACCCTGTCGAGTCAACAACAAATGCCACCACCCAATCCTTTGCAATCATTGGCACCCGTTTATGCATCCTACCACTAACCTCACCACCCAATGGACTACCATTCCAACCCCACAATGAAAACAACGGAGCATGTCACCATGGCGGTGCCGCACGAAGAGATGCCACACCGCAAGCTTCATAATCCGAGTAGGGAAGACATCTACAAACAACAGCCACTCTCCGCGGCACGAAAGCCAAGATTCTATTGCAACAACTGAGGGATAAATCTAAACAACCAAATCAAAATCTAAGCCCACTGACCACCGATGGGAACCCAACCTCTAAAACGAGCGTCAAAACAGGCAAGGCCAAAGCAAGAAGTGGTGACTTGAGGCATCGACCGACCAAACACGAGCCTGGCCTTGGATCCAATTTTTTAATCCATCGATTTGAGAGAAATCGAAGCTTCAATGCATCACAGCAGGGCGCACCAAAAAATGAATGCCGCCTCTGCCCACAACGGTCGCCGTAACAACCGAAACGCTAGGGGACTATTCCGAGCGATCTGTGGACGAACAGAGACCTAGGCTGTACCCAGGTAGTGAAATTGCCATAGAGAAGCACAACAAGAAATGAGGCAGATGTGTCCAGAAGCCACGAACCAGTGTCGGTAGGCAGCGGCCGCATGTTTCCAGAGAGAAAAACCTAGATATCTTACTGTGCTAACTTTACCTTGCCTTGAAGTACTAATTTCTTATAGCAAGATTACTATTCTAAATGAGAGTTTCCTCTTTTTTCCTAATTTATTTACTTCACATTAAAATTATAGTACAAAATATCCAATAAATCAATAAGAAAATATTCATGATAACGATAAATCAATATAAGATATTACAAGTACACGATTAAATAAGTTTCAACTTGCTCCATATTGCAAAGTTCTAATTCTAAGAATTAGTAAATAATATAATTCAAATAATTAGATCTAATATCCAAACTCTACAATACTCAACGAAAATCATAGAATGAATAATAACATTAATTCTAATAATATAGAACTAAAATTGAGATTGGAAAACCAAAACGGAATTTCGACAGAATTTCGAGGCTTGTGAATATCCTTAAAATAGATTCACCCTCTCCGGTACGAATGCTCGAGGTTTAACGAGCGTTTGTCTTCCAAGTTACAATGAAAAACGTTAAGGAATGTTGCACCAAACTTCCTTTAATGTTGAACTTGAAAGTAAGAACACCTAAGAACATCACAAAATCTTATGCAAGATGGATTTTGTAAAAATAGATTGAGAGAGTTTTTGCTAGAAGTGTGCAAAGTGATGAAAAATAAGCTTGGTGGAGGTACCGTTTTATAGTGGTTACGCAAGGCCTAGCCATTAGGGCACCTAATTAAATGCACCATAATACTAGTCATTAACCCTAACACTAAAGGTCATGAAACCACCATACTAATGGTCTATAAATCTCCATACTAATGGTGATGAAGCCTCCAAAGTAATGGTAGAAAACAAATAATTTTATCATTCACATTCTCCACAATTTTCCCAACATTTTCCCAATAATTATTTTGTTAGTTTTTCAATATGTTTTTAAATATCTTTGTGTATTTAATTTAATGTTATACCCATATATTCAACTTAAACCTGAATTTCCAAATTATACAATCTACCCCCATATCCCATTCCAAGTGTCGGGTGAAAGTTGAACGAATAGCTCGAATTCGACTCGGGTCCGACTCGATTAAATGTTCGTTCGTAGCTCGCTTGAGTAACTATCAAGCCAAGCTTGAACAAAGTTCTAAGATCATTTCAAGTCTAACACGAACAACCTAATGCTCGGTCTGATTCGATTTTATCCCAACTTTTGATATTAGTGAACAGGTTGAGCTTGATTGATTTAAAGCTCGTTTGTAACTCGTTCATATAATTTTCGAGCCAAACTTGAACAAAATTTCAGACTCTATACAAATTTCAAGTCTAACATGAACAACCTAGTGCTCAACTCGGCTCAACTCACTTTTAGCTTTACCAAGTGAGTCCAGAGATGTTGTTCCTTTTTCTCTTGAACAAAGTTTTCCTCTCCATCATCTGCTATGATTAACCAATAGTGTTAAATAATACTCCCTTCATCCTAGCAAAATTGATACATTTTCTTTTTTTGGTTGTCTCGGCAAAATTGACATGTTTCCTAAAAAAGAAACATTTTCACACGGACTTTACCTTATTACCCTCCATCTCTCTTTCCACTCAAGAAAAATTATTTTTGTCTTATATGCCTACTTTACATTTTTACCCTCTAGTCAACAATATTTCTTAATCTCCGTACCCAATTAAATGTATCATCCTTGGTGTCCCTACGTCCTCAAAGAATATATACATTTATTTTATTGCTTCACAGTATTTAATATATCATTTTCTCATGCGTGTTTAGGCATTTTAAGTCCAATAATTCTTATCCATATCATAATTTGAAGTATAAATTTTCTAAATATATTTTTTATAATTTTTTCACTATTTATCTTAGTAAATATTTGAGCCAAACACTAATTGAAACATGAAAGTCAAATGTATACATTAATTGATGACGAATGGAGTATACATTAACTTTTTGAGAGAAGAAATAGATTCTCTCTCATTCCACGCACACAGTCCCTCTCCAACCTGAATTAGGACCGTTTGTCACTATAAATTTCCCGTATTCTAGTCGTAGTTCATTTAATTAACATCGTATTTTTTAAAGGCGTATATCAAGGTTGTAAAGTATCCAACTCAAAACCAAATAACACTATTAATTAACATAGTCTCACTACACAGGTAATTGTGTCCCTAATTAGTGTCAAGGTGGTCTTGGGGTTTATGCTTTGGTTTGCTGCAACTAGGTGTTCCAGGCAAAGAAACTATGGAGGCTGCTTGTGGACAAAGTTAGTTTGTGGGTGAAGTGGGTACAAAGGTACTGCATAGGGAGGCAGAACCTATGGAGTATGGAGTGTCCAAAGGGTGCCTTAGTTGCACTTAAAGCAATCTTCTGTAGCAGAGAGTCTTTCCTAGAGTACTTCCAAGCCTCCAGTTTTGAATGGTGGCTCCAAAAACTTCCCTAATTTTCTGGTTCTATGCATTAAATGTGTTGACTTCTGATAGGGTGGCTATCTAGCTAGGTGAGAGTACTATGCTGGGTTAGGAGGAGATATATTATGATTTGTATTTGAACTAATGTTTAGAAGTGATGAATGTAAATTTTTTGAAACAAAGAATTTTATTGTTTAGTGAACAGGGTGAAAACTTGTTGGAAATGCTATTCCACTTTTTTAATTTGGTAATCAATAAAAAAAATAGAATGTCTAAGAGAATCATATTAGACATTTTAGCTTTTGCAACATGATTTTTTTTATAGGAAGTAATTGGAAATTACAGATTTTACCACTTCGGTTGATACAATGCTTTCATGTTCATGTAGGTGATTCAAGTAGAAAAAGTAAAGTTGAACCTTAGTATTTTCATTTTAAATGTTTGGCTTTTACATGCATTTTTTAAATAAGTATAAGGTTTAGGGTAATTTTTTAAAACCGAACTAAAACTTTTAATAAGTATATATGCTTTTATATGTACACTAATGTTGTTTTTATCTCAATTTGATGTTGTTATGGTAAACCACTTTTATAAATAATAAGAAAACTTTGAAAAATGAAAAATTCTAATCCTTTAAAATAAAAATAAAAATAAAAATGTTAAGAATTTTTAAAATACGCCATTGTTTGTTCAAAAGAATTATAAAGTTCGAACTTTCGTTACATTTTTTCACTGTCGAATATCCATGTTTATGCGCAAATTTCATGTTTAAAGAAGCCATTTTGATTTAACTATCATGCATAACAAAGTTAGGGATCTAAGTATATAACATGTTAAAGTTATAAGACCAAAACATAAAAAGGAAGAAATGAATAGGACTAAAATGGAGAAAGAAGTATAGAGAAAAGGATAAAATTGTAAAAATAAACAAAGGAGAATGACTGAAATGCAAAAAGAAATGAAGAAAGAAGACCAAAATATGAAAGGAAACAAAGAAAAGGGACTAAAATGCAAAAAGAATGAAAAAAGAAAAGAAAAAGAAAAACTACACTGTTCATTTATTGTTAATAAGGCCTTAACAAATATTATATACTGTTAATTAATTTATATTTAAAGAAATTTAAAAAATTATAAATTAAATATTGAAAACAAAACATATCATTTATTTTGTTATTAAGGTAGTATTAAACAATGTCATTAATCTATGAACTGTTATTCTTCTGTTTTCTTAATTGAAATTATGCTTATAAAATATAAAAAACAGCTTTTCATTTATATATAAAGGCTTTAAATTTTATGATTGAGACTAAAAAATTTAGGAAAATATCACAACATACAAAAGAAAAGTTCCACTATTTTTAAAATGGAGGAGTATAAAAATAAGCAAAAGAAAAAGAAAAGAAAAGATTGAGGTAGGAGTTTTTTATCAGAACCAACAGGCAAGAGCTTTTTTTTCCAAAGATATTTCACCATTTTTGTTCACTTCCCACATTCAAAATATCTCTACTCCATGGCTATGAGGATAAGATGCACTCAAGCTGCTTCTTAAATCACTCCAAATCCCAGAAATTTGCGATTCGAGGAAAGCAAAAAAACTTGTGAGATTCTAACAAGAAAGGAAGAAAAATCGAAATGGAAGGGAGCGAGATCGCCAGACGAAGAATCGGCAAAATCTCCGCCCACTTTACGGCCTCCGATGAGACCCTATCACCTACCCACCTCCTCCCTCTGGTAAAAGCTTCTTCCTTTGCTTTTATTGTTCTGGGAAATGTTTGGTTTGTTTAGAAAGTTGTCAAATTTCTTCCATTTGGTTTAGTAACTGTGAAAATACCTGGATTGAGAACTGTTCAAGCAGAGAAGTGAAACATTGCACACAATATTCCGATTTCTTGTAGCTATTTGTATAAGTGATGGATAATGTTAGAGTAAATACCTGACCTGGTTTGAGGGATTGGCCAAAAGGGTATATAAATTTGACAGATTTTGTGTGTTGTTTAGATCCTATTCCTCTAATGATGTCATTGATGATTTACATGAAATAGGCAAATTATGGTTATGTTCAAAATCACAAACTTTCACTAATTTCACGAACTTTTTATCACAAAATTCTCAAAATCAACATGCCCCTCAAGCTTTTTCACTCATAAACATCACATGCACTATCCAATGACACAAACTGCAAAAAGTTTTTAACGAACACAACCTATATTTATGCTCTTTCAGTGAAAATTTTGAGAAAAGTTGAGCTTTTGAAAACTGGGGGAAATTTGTGAAAGAAAAAGTTGAAGGAAATGTTAAAATTTAAAAAGTTCTGACAAATTTTCCTCAAAAGAATACATGGGGAAAAGTGGGGAAATGCTTTAAGAAACTATCACCTAATTAATGACTTAAAATCAGGACTAGTGGAAATAAGAATTATCTAATTAGTGAGGAAATCATGGATGATGATACTCTTGGTCCCTGAGAATTATCTAAGTAGTGAGGAAACTATCACCCTCAGGTGCTATATTGTTATCAGATAGATCCAAGTAAAGAACAAAGTGTTTAACTTAGAAGATGGTACATGTTTCTGTACATGTTTGGCCCTATCTTAGCAGTTTACACTTGAAGCAAATGAGCATTTTCGGCTAAATCATTATGACATTCTCAGCAAAGTTTAACTAGAATTCATCTACCAAACAAGTAAAATTCTCTTGCTAGTAATATATGGTTCATTGTGCCTGATTGACCTTCTTTCTTTCTCTCTGCTGCAGAACTGCTCAGGAAGTTTGAACTCTGTGATCCGGCGGTGTGACAACAAAATGTTTTTCGCGCGCCAAAGTTCAACCTCTCAAGGTTGTTTCATGAGGACAATTTCAAGCGAACAGGTGCCTGATCCACCTGTAGGCATTGGATGAGTTCTTGAATTGGTTTTGCAATAGTTGTTGGAAACTGATCACAACTTTGCATCATTCATTCAGGGACCTGAAACTCATTGCACTAAACCTCTCAAATACTTGGATAGTTTGGGAGAGTTCGCACTAAGTGCTTCCGAGGCACCACTTTTTTCGAGGCCTGCGAGTACAAAACCATTGTTCTCTAGGCCTTCTCGGATGGAGCAGAACCGCTCTCTCATTTTTCAAGACCATCCTCAGGGAAGAGAGTTCAAAACTTCTTCGTTTGACCCTCCTAGATTCGCCAAACAAGATAAACGAGATGGGATGACATTCTGCTCTGAGAATGACATATGTTCTTCTGAGTCCACTGGTTAAACAAATGACTTAAGTTCAATTTAATCAAATATATGAGATTTTCTTTGCTGTTTACCGTAAAAAGAGTAAATTTACTTTAATTGAGAATGAGTTTTATTTTTTAACCATTTAAATGACTTAATCCAATGCATCGTTTTCTTAAGTCATTTTCAGCTTAATCCAATGTGTTAAGTCGTTTATGTGATTAGAAATTTGAACTTTATTCTCAAATCAAGTAAATTTATCGTTTTTGGAACACATATTTATCTAGTTTTAGGGTAAATTGCAATAGAAATATCATATACTTAACTCCTTGCTACACATATAGGAGGGAAATGGTTACCAAGGATGGACATTGCAGAGTCAGGAAGCAAGTATGTGTTGATGATAGAGATCCCTGGTGTCAATGCCAGCAACGTTGTAGTGGAGGTCGATGAGCAGCAGTAATTCTCTGGATTTTCATTTATGCTGAGCATTATATCCAGTCTCTTCAGATAGGTGATATAACTTCTCTTATCGCATTGCAGCTTGAGAATAATGGTTGAACGCAACGAGTGTTGGAAGATTTCAGACATTTCAGCTGAGCAGATCTCTGAATACCACAAGAGACAGATATCAAGAGGATCATGCCAGATTGTTTGGCCCCTTCCCAGTAATGTGAACAAGGATGGAGTCTCAGCAGAAATACTGTAAGTCAGGACCTCCATTATTGTGTCTTTCAAACTGTTTCATGCTTCTGAATTATGTGATTAAATTTGGACTTTCATGAGAGGAAAGTCCCATGCTGATGCTTCTACATGCCAGAGATCAGGCATGTAGATATGCAGTCATGTATGTAGGTCACATTTGGTTGGACTTAAACCATATATAGCTTAAGTCTAACTTAATCAAATATATGATATTTTCTTTTGTGATTTACCCTAAGACAATAAATATGCGTTCCAAACCAATAATTTTACTTAATTGGATTAACTCATTTATGTGATTAAAAAACTGAGGATTCATTCTCATGTAAGTAAATGTACTGTTTTTAAACCTATATTTATATAGGTTTGGGTGAATTACACACAAGTTCTTCATAAATATGAATTGAATAATAAGTTGGACTTAAACAATTGGCTTTCAACCAAATAAGCCTTCTATTCTTTGGAAGCTGATCTTTTCATTTCACATGCAGAAATGGTTTGCTGCAAGTCATAATTCCTAAGGTCTGAGATTAGACATGGAGCTGGTGCATTTTGATGAAGGTCCATGAGAAGTTTATCAGGTGGTCAATCCAATGAGCTCAATAGAGTGTATATGAAAATGCAAATATATATATATGTGTTAGGTAAAATAGAATTTGTATAGGAACTTTATTTAATAGTGAAAACAACCAGGAACTAGAATGTATTAATTTGAGGTGAGGTCGATTCCTACTATAGTAAAATATTAATTTAAAATATTAATTAGTCTCTTTATCTATATAAGATATGAAAAATAATATTCTATATTTTAATTCATTGTGTAAGTAAAAATAATGATTTCGGGGACCATTGAAGTATTAATTAAAACATTTCAAATTTCTCAAATAATTAACATTAAACATATACTATAACAAAATGTTCCAAAAGTACTACACTTTCTGTTAAGCAAATGAGAAGTTACGTAAAGGAAGAGGCAATTAACACCTAATTGCGTTATATGGTACATGCACGCTTCCCTGTCTCTGTGCCTAAAAGTGGTAAGTATTCAAGACGTATTTGGAATGATTAGTCTCAATTATTTCACGGATCTATAAATTCAATTCACACCCTAATTATGATCATGCCCTAATCTCTGATACTATAAATCAATCGCCACCAATTCTTCGCACTCCAATATATAATATCTTCATTTCAAACTCCAGAAAACCATTCCAATATTCCATAAAAAAAAACACAAAAGGGTCAAAACTAACACTAATTCAGAAATTCGATGGCTTCCATTGTAATTGTGTTGTTATTGGTTGTATTATTCGTAGAGAGTAGCAGTGGAAGCAGCTGCGAGGAGGGGAAGTGGGTTTTTGATGAATCATATCCTCTTTACGACGCCCAAAAGTGTCCCTTCATTGAATCCAGAGAGTTCGATTGCCTAAAAAATGGTAGACCTGATCATCACTATCTCAAGTATAGATGGCAACCTGATCACTGCAACTTACCAAGGTAACTATAGTTTCACTTTGTTTCTTTGGAAATCTATGATTTTTTTCATGATTTTTAGACTTTAAAGTTAATAATTTATATGCAATTCATATTTGAAGTATAAACTTTCTAAATATATTTTTTTCTGAATTTTTAAAACTTGCTATCTTTGTTAAAATTTGAGTCAAACATTGAATGTAAACAAAGAAAAACAAAGTGTATAATCTTTCGGGAATTAAAAATTATATGTAGATAGTTTCTTCTTGGTCCAATATTACTCATATTATTTCTTTTATAATTGTTACGTTTCATCCTCTTCAATCCCTTATATTATTATTTTTGCTAATTTTTGCATTGTCATCTAAAGTTATGTTCTTTTGAAATAATTTATTTAAAAAAATGAAGATTTGTTTTTTGGAATTATATGTATTAGTCATGTGCAGGCGTATTGTGTGATTGTTTCTTTTCTCTTTTCAATTTCGTTGCTCGCATATGCGTGTACGATATGGCATGCAGGAAAGAAAGCATAGAGCCAACCACCATGTCACATTAAAAAAAACAGCTTAATGCATGTTTTGTTAGACTATCTCTATCAAATACATGAAATTTAACATATTTTTTAGTTATACACTTCTTACCTGTCCTTTTAATAGTTAAATTTCTTTTCTAGTCAGTAATTTACAAATTTTTTCCTTCGAGATTTTAAGTTACAATCTCAAGTTAAGTAATTTTATATGTATAAGGTAAATCGACATCTCTAGTTTCTAAAAATGTTTTTTCCCAGACTTTAAAAAAAAATCTTCCAAGTTTGTGAGGGAAAAAGATTAATGGAATTAATAGTGGTAGTTCCGTAATTAATAATAGTGACTCCAATCACTATTATCACCACAACAGGTGTGCAAAAAGGAGTTTCCTCCTAACCAGATAGGACCTTTTTTGTTAGAGACCATGGGTGACATACAGTCCAACTGGCGTCCCCATGCGTCCCAACTCACTGCACTTCTCGCATCTGCCACGAGTTTACGCCTCCCCTCCCCTTCGACACGGACTGCGCTAATGTCCCGTTTCACATGTATATACACTCCTTCGATCCCCAAAGAATTGCTCCATTCCTTTAAGGAAGTGCCAAATAATTTAGGAAAGTTTTATATAGTAATTTTACATTCTTACCTCTACTTTCCCTAACATTCTAACAATCTATCTACCGATCATACTCCTGTACACATTCATCTTACCTATTTTATCACCACTTCTAATTTCTCCTTACTCGTACTTGTCTATGGAAATATTGCAATTAACTTGGGATAGATGAAATTATATCTTTATAATTATGGGCAGTAAATGTATTCAACATTTTAGTCACAAAAAAGGCTAAATCCACTATCCGCCCTAACTTTTTTCAGCTTTATGGTATATTAAATCACTTGACTAAAAAGTGACTAATTAACAAGGTAAATTTATTACTCCCCCAGACCCCAAAAAAATGGTGCATATTCTTTTTTAGGGTGTCTCCAAAAAATTGGTGCATTTCCCCTTTTAGAAATTTTAACTCAATTATTTTATTTAATTTCCCATAGCATTTCACCTCCAATTTTTAACATTCATCATCCAAGTTCGAACCGGAGGTATTTATGACTAGATTTTTTCCTTCCTATCATTTCTTGATTTTAGTGTCAAAAGAAATACACCATTTATTTGGGGAATGAGGGAATATTATATATATATATATATATATGAAAAAAAATACAAATACTTTTTCAAATTCGTGATTAAGAACCAATAACTTTATACTAAAGCAATTATCTAGGATACGAAACACTAGTATATGGATGTTGAGGTGCATGTCGTTTTCATAATATATGTTGAGATTCATTTTTTTAATAATTAAAATGCAGATTTGATGGAGAATATTTATTGTCAAGAATATTAAGAGGGAAGCGGTTAATGTTTGTGGGGGACTCCTTAAGTCTCAACCAATGGCAGTCATTGACATGCATGCTTCACACCGCCCTTCCATTTGCTAACTACACCGTCCGCCGACAAAATAACCTCTCTACATTTGAATTCCCGGTGAGTTCCCTACATTTATTAATTTAAGCAATACTAGTATTATATACTCAGTACATCATGAACTAATATATAATCGAAACCTACTAAATTTAGTAGTACTTCCGTTCTCAAAAAAATATATGCATTTATTTTTTTTCTGTTTCATAGTATTTAATTTATCATTTTTTCATAAGTGTTTGGGCATTTTAATTTCAATAATTTTTATCCATATCATAATTTGATGTATAGTTTTTCTAAATATATCTTTTATGGGGTAATAAATTGAGCTAGTATACCACCACTGGGAACTCAAAGAGGTCCAATAATGCTCGATTCAAATAAAATTGAAAAAAATTGTCTTTAAAAATAAATGAGTAAATTGAGCATGCATGTAATTAATTGATGGACAATATAATAGTTATATAGATATGGGGTGCATGCATATATATGCAGGAATACGATGCAAAAGTGATGATGTCCCGTAATCCATTCCTTGTGGATATTGTGAGCAAGGAGGACATAGGACGAGTGCTGGAGCTGGACTCCATTTCGGCCTCAGCAACACTTTGGAAAGGGAATCATTTTCTCATCTTCAATACATGGCATTGGTGGCTCCACACTGGCAGGAAGCAACCGTAAGTACCTAATGCTACCCTTAATTACGCTTTTAAACAATAATAATGTATAATAATAATAATTTGGGCGTAATTAATCTTCAATTTCATTTCCCGCATTTTCAAAATTCTCTAAAAAAAACCCTACAATTTGATGAAATATGCCGTTTACCCCAAAACCCTAACAGTCCGTTTAGTTTCCACCATTTTTTTGTTTTAACTACAAAAATCGGATCTAATTTTTTTAACTAACACTATTGACCCTAACTTATTTTGTTTATATACACTCTTCACATCCCCTACACCTCCATCATCGGTCCATACATGCCACTATCGCCGCCTTGTCTCACCCGGGGCTTCCAATTTTTTTTCGAAACACGTTGTCTGTCAGAGGCAGAGGCGATCAAACTGAGCCGTGAGGGTCGATTTGCTGGAGAGGTTGATAGGAGGCGTGGCATGGGTGGCGAGACAGCTCATGGGTGGCAGGTACATAGCGGTTGAAGGCGGTTAGTTGTGGGTGGTTGGAGGTCCGGCAGTGAGATGGTTAGGGATGTGAAGGGTTAGAGTCAAATTGTAAAATATGGAGTATAAGTTAAAAGGTAAAATTGTTTGGGTTAAAATATATTTTTGGTTCAATTTTCGTAATTAAACTTACAATTTAATGGTTTTTCTAACAAATGTTATCTTCTTCAGGGAGGTTTTTAAATATTTCACCAAATCTCAGGGGACTTTTTTAGTGAATTACAAAAATACGGGGGAGTGAAGATTATGTTAAATCTCATAAAATTATTGTTTTTGATAATCTAAAGTCTCAAGAACATGATTGTACCCGTCACAATTCCCTTTTATACTTTCTCGGTCTCACTTTAGGGTGTGTTCACATGAATTGTAAATAAATTTTGAAAAATTTGGAGATACATGTTTTATTTTGATTGATGATAAGATATATGTGAGTAGAAAAATTTAAAGAAAAATGATTTAATGAAGAATTATGAATTTAAAATTATTTTACATATTAGTATTTATATATTAGCTAGGATTAAGAAACTTAAAAATTTATTTTAGGAAATTTGTGAGTTGAACACTACCTAAGCTCTGACCAATTTGATCATAATGACAAGACAAAAATTGTGCAGTGGTTTGAATTTACCAAATTACCCTTGATTATTTGTATTTAATATGTTGGATACTTTTGTAAAATGGGTAACTTTTTGGGGTAAAGTTGATTATTACAATCACATCTTTAATCAGATCAATAAACAGTATTTGAAAATTCAATTTTTTGTTTTTGAAATCTGCTTCTCACTAAACACAACTTTTACTTGTTGCTAGGGCTGAGTTCGAGCCGAGCCGAGCCCGAGCCTAACAGTTCGAGCTCGAGGTCGTGAAATTCGGGCTCGACTCTAGCTCGAACGAGCCCGAAAATTCGAGCTCGAGCTCGGCTCGAAGGTTCGTGAAGCTCGAGCTCGTTAGGCTCGCGAGCTCGGCTAGGCTCGATTCGGCCCCAAACGAGCTCGCGAGCTCGAGCTCGTTAGGCTCGCGAGCTCGTTAGGCTCGATTCGGCCCCAAACGAGCTCGTGAGCTCGTTAGGCTCTTGAGCTCGTTAGGCTCGCAAGCTCGTTAAGGCTTGCGAACCTTACGAGCCGAACTCGTCGGGCTCGAGCTCGGCTCAGTATTATTCGAGCCTCGAAACCGGCTCGAGCTCGAGCTCGAGGCTCGTGAGGCTCGGCTCGTCGGCTCGTTAAAGCTCGAGCTCGACTCGGCTCGATTCGTTACTCACCCCTACTTGTTGCTCCCTATATTTTTTTCTATCATGTAATCTATTTATTTTTTTTTTTAACAATTTGATAAACAAAAATGTCAACCAAACTTATACTCACTGCGTCCGTGAAAGATTTATCGTTTCCTTTGTGTGAAGTCCGTAAAGGTTTGTTACTTTTTTTATTATACTACTAAACTTACCAAAATACCTCTAATTTTTCACCCTACCTACCTTCCTTCCCTAAAAAGACCTTCTAATTTGTTCCGGGATAAAAAATTTTTCTTTGGGGGGGGGGGGGGGGGGTTAGAAAATTAACATTTTTCTTAATTTTCATATCAAAGTAAATGATACAACTTTTCACGGACTCGGGGAATATTTTATACATAAACCATGGGAAAATTACAAAAAAACCCCGAGGTTTGGTAAAATCTTCAATTTACCCAATCTATTTATAAAAATCAGTATTTAACCCTCTGAGATTTAGTGAAATCTTCAGTTATCCCCCTTGACCGTGTGTGGTGTTATTGACTGTTACGAATTTTAATGTTTACCACTCGTATTGTCACCATTATTTCTAACTCTAACACTTCAACCCAACATTTTGTTTCTCTCATTTCTCTCTACCTAACATGCCACTTTATCTAGTTGTTGTTGTCATTGCCACAATGTGGATGAGCTCAGGCCGTATAAACGCTACCGATGCTATGAGCTCCGACTGCCCCTTAACTGTTTTGGAGTATAATTAGGGTAATTACCGCTAAAATCTTTAAGATTCAACTAACACCACAAACGGTCAAGGGGGGTGATTGAGGTTTCAATAAACCGCATGACGGGTAACTGCAGATTTTTTAAAATACAGGGGGTAAACTGAAGATTTCACCAAACCTCAGGGGATTCTTTGTAATTACCCTGAGATAAATCAATATTTCTAGCTAGTTCTAATTGTTTTCCTCAAAAATTTTAAATAAATTCTTCATACTAATTAAAAATATATATAAGATGACAAATTGAACGTAAGTGCGATTGAGATTGAGTTAGTAAATTTAAAAAAGCTTTAATTTTATTAGCATATTAGTAATATTTCATTTGTCCCATAAAGATCGTAAATTTTGACTTTGATATTTTTTGTTTGAGTGTTTGACTTAAATTAATCTAATACTCCGTATTATATATATAATGAAAAATTTTCAAAAAAAAGTAGAAAATTATTCATATTACAGATTATGATTCTCATATAAATTATTCAATTTTCTATATTAAAATGTTCATAAAAAAGAATGATTAAATAGATGAGAAATATGAATGGAGTACTATTTTTATTTTTTACTACATGATTTGCAGATGGGATTTTGTAAGATACGGTAACACCACAGTGAAAGATCTGGACCGAGTGGTGGCATATGAGAAAGCGTTGACCACGTGGGGTAAATGGGTTGACGATAATATTGATCCCGCCAAAACAAAAGTCCTCTTCCAAGGGATCTCTCCTGATCATGCCAAGTAAGCGCCTCCTACCCCTACGTAATTGCCTATGTCATTTTCTTGACCTAGTTTTTATTTTAGTGAAAAGAGTTTTATAACTATTTTACTGCATGTTCAATGATTTTATTCTTTTTCGGTAAAACAAATATGATAAAAATGATGTATTCCCTCCGTGTTCCATTAAAATTAATATGCTTTCTTTTTTGAGTTGTTTAAAGTAAAATTGATACGTTTTAAAAAAATTATATATTTTTACATTAATTTTAACTTATTATTTTCGACGTTTTCCCTTTCCCCCATTTTCTCTACGAAAATCGTGAGTGAATGCCGTTTTTGGGTAAATTAAAATTTTGAAAAACGGACCGTAGTATGGCCTAGCAACACTACTATTCTTCTGTCCTAATTGAACTTTTTACTACTTCGTATTAAACAGAGATTTAAATATTTGATTGGACATGAAAATTAATGGGTGTTGAAAACTTGACGATATTGAAATAAAACTGTCATATACTAAGATAAAAGTAATTTTTGTGTGAGAAGAGAAATTAAGATTACTAGGCTAAAGGTGTATTAATTACTAAAAGGTTTCCTAAAAAAAAAAAAAAATCTAATCTATGTTTTTTTTTTTTTTAGTTTCAAAAGCCAAATGTAGGTCCTTTTAGGATGCATGAAGGGAGTAGTACGTTTCATTCAACATCCAATCTATATTTGTTTATTTCAGTAATTTGATATATATAGTAAGTCAAATAGTATAAACTATATTTAAATGATAAATGCATGGACATATCCAATTTCCAAATATATTTTTTTTTCAAATTTATTTGAAAATTTATGCATAACTAAATGAACCCTAAACATTTTAATATCTTTTACGGGACAGAGGAGTAAGAATAATTTAAAATTTTCCTTGCATTTTACAACAATATTGATCTCAAACCTTATTCCTTATATTAACTCAACTTTACTTTGGGGAAAAGATGAATCGTGATTAATGTCTTCTTCATGTTTTTTAAACATATACTCAAGGAGTCTTGATATGATTATTTAGTAAGATGCAATTTACAAAACAGCTTTCAAATTTCAAATCCACTAAAAATATTAAATGTCTAAATTATCCCTACATACTTTCTCTATATATTGCTATGTGTACTCTACACATATGCATATATAATTGGTATATACTCAAGACGCTAAATATTATTTTTATTATTATTGCGATTATTACTTTACTATAGTGCAAAGGATTGGAAGGATAGTAACTCTACTACTAGTGCGATTGGATATGGATGCGTGGGGCAGACAGCGCCGGTGACCGGATCAAGCTACCCGGCGGGAACACCTCCGGCAGAGTTGGTGCTAGAGAAAGTGCTAGGGTCACTGTCAAAGCCGGTTCAATTGCTGAACGTCACCAGACTGTCACAGCTGAGAAAAGACGGCCATCCTTCATTCTACGGCACCGGCGGCCACAAAGTCCCAGATTGTAGTCACTGGTGCTTGCCTGGTGTTCCTGATACTTGGAACATATTACTCTTCGCTGCTCTAGCTAACTCTTAATTAAATTAATTACCTTAATCGATATTCAAATAGCTAGAGTTTTAATTAAGTATATGTAATTTTTATTTATTTATTTATTTTTTCAACGGTGAACAAATAGCGACCTGAATAATTAGACTTGTTTATTTTATGAAGGATTATTAAGGTGTGATGTGATGGAGCCTAATGCACAATCGCCTGCTTAGGGGTGAGCAAGTTCGCGATCCTTAAAACCAAATTAAAAGAACTGTTTTAATTAACCGTGTAGAATATAAAGTAACAATGAGAATAAAAAATTGATAATGGAAATACAACAATCCCAATAGACCCTTTCTCTCTCTTGGAACATAGGTAAGATCTCAACAGACCCTTTCTCTGGAAATACAACAATCCCAACAGACCCTTTCTCTCTTGGAAATACAACAATCCCACAATCCCAACAATGAGCAATGTTCTTGGAACATAGGTAAGATCTCACCCTGGACTTGAAAGCAATACTCCTTATGATTAAAGTCAACTTTAACTCTATTTTCCCAAAAATCTTTAACATGCTTAACCCACTTAGGCATATGCAAGAAAGCACCAAGTAAGAAATCATTCACATGTACCTTCTTAAACGCATCAAGAATCCCATCAAGTACATCATCATATTCATGCTTTTTATCATCTTTCACATGAGAAGGAAGAGTAGGTTTAAATTGTACCATGAGTGAGGTATTTTTAAGGACCTCGTCGTCGATGCCTCTATCCATGTCCAGTTGGAATTCTTCCTCTTGTCCTCCCCTTCTTTGCTGCTTCAATTCTTGGCTGCTTTGCAATGGTATGTCATGACTATATTACTTTTGCAAATGTTGCATTAAAGATGTAAGTTGGGAGATTTGGGCTTCCAAACTTCTTATGACGGTGTTGCACTTGCTTGTATGCTCTCCACCTTATCCACCAGGTTAGTGAATTTCTCTTCATACCCATCGATCATTACTTTCATTTCACGAACAAGTTCAACAATAGAATTTCCCAAAGAGGCAATCTTATCTTGGTAATATTCATCATGTAATGATATTGCCCCTCTTGGATTTTCATAAGTAACACCTGCTCCATGTTGTCTTGTCATATCAAAATAATTGGATCTGCTTTGTCTTGGTGGCAAAATGTTTCCATGGTTGAAGAACTGTGCATCTTCATCCACTTTCATATTTTCATAATATGCTCCATTACATGTATTTGTTGCCTTCATCCTTTTGGCATTTTGCTTTTCTTGCTCCCTTAAGATCAAGGACAAAGAAGCATGCAACAACTCAAGTTGGGAATTTATGGAATCATCCATGTTTGCTTTGTGGTGTCTTACATATGTATGAATTAATCACAATATCAAGTAATAAAACTCATTCAACCTCAAGTGCAAGGTGTGTAATTGTAGTAGGGTGAGTGAGGTCGAACCCAAGAGATTGTAGTGCAATTTATGAAGTTTAGTTAAATGCAATATTTTTGGTGTTTTTGGATTTAGATGACAAATGATAAGATGAATGATAAATCTAAATTAACTAAGTCTACTTCTATCACTAATGCAACTAGAACTATGATGCAATGCAACAAACAATTATGAGAAATAAATGTTCCTTAGAGTTAGTTAGAGTTGAGGTTACTAGATGGAGTGTTTAGTTGTGAGTTCTAACATCCTAAGTTAGAACCACTCTCTCCATAGAAGACCAAGTAGAATCTCTTCACCTGCATCAACTATAAAGACATTAAATTTAGCCAATTGATGTCTCCTAACACCCTAGATTATCTTCTCAAATAATCCTAGAGTATCTAACCAATTTTCTTTGGTCAATTCAACAAAATGCTCTCTCAAGCATTTCATCGAACACTTGGTGGGCATGGTAGAGTAGTTGGCCTTCTACTCTACCTCTACCTTCCTTAAGTCCAAGAAAATGCTACTAATCATGCATAATCAACAACCAAACAACTATAATTCATCTAGAAACACAACAACATGCTAACCAACCCTAGGGATGGTAATCTAATCAAAACTCAAGCTATTGACAACAATGAACAAAAATAAAAGTAAGAGATGGAGAGAAAGGAATATGCTAGAGAGTAGAAATCAAATCTTCAATCCTTCATAAAAGTTCCCAAATTCATAGAAAATAAATATGGAGGAGAAAATAGAGCTCAAGAACCCTAGATGGGTTCAAGAGGAAGTCTAAGAGTGAGGAGTTGTGTGAAGAGATGTGAAAAAAACGTCCTTTTATGCCTATTTTTCACGAGAAAAGAAGAAAGGACCAATCCTGAAAAGTGCGAGGGAGCGACCGCACCCTTTAGATTTGGGGCCGCCGCCGGGGTCCCCCCCGTTCTGTAGTCCTTGGTGATTTTTCGGGCGAGGGGAGCGACCGCACCCCATAAATGAGGGGCCGCCGGGTCGCCCCGTCTGTAGTCTGGGTGGTCTCTGGGTTGGGGAGCGACCGCACCTATAAATGAGGGGTCGCCGCCGGTCGCTCCTCATTTGTCCTTGATTGCCCTTGAACTTCTCTAGATCGTGCACAATTGCCCCAACTTTGTTCCGAGCTGCCTTTTTGCTCGAAAATGTCTTGTTTTATGTCCTGTTTCTCACCCGACATGGATAATCCTACAAAAATGCTCGCATCCACACTAAGTACTAGCAAAACTCCGATAAAGCATGTGTATGAGGGCAAAATACATATCCATAATGAACAATTATCATTTGCTTCCTTTTTGCTCCTACAAGAATGAAGATGAAAAGATGATAAACAAAGTAGCTAAATTAAATATTAGCAAGACTAAGAAAATATGTACAGAGAAAACAAACTAAACACCACAACACAATACTATCCCCAAAGAACGACGCCAATTTGCTATGTCGCGAATCGGACATAGGTAAATAAATGTATGTCCGACTCACCCTCAAGTGTAAGGATCGTTCTGTAGTAGAGTGGTGAGTAGGGGTTGATCCCACGAAGATAATGTGTGAAGTCTGTGTGAGTATGCTTTCTATCAAAAGAAAAACTAAGATGAACAATTGTTTAAGGAGATTAGAAACTTTAATGTGAAATACAAAGTGAATATGCAAGATGGGAATTTACGACTAAATGCAATTCTACAACTAAATGATAACTAAGCAAACTATGAGAACAAGAATCTAGTTGGTTTACTAATCGAATCTCTCCTTAGACCTTAGTTATATGATTTGGATTGAGACAAAATTATGAGCTGCATTTACGGATGCTAGCATTCTTAAGCCTAACTTCTACTTCTTTTGGAAGCAAGTTATCCTAATTAACTAAGTAACTCAAGGTAAATCTCTTATCCAATTGAGCACCTAGAATTGCAGTAATCTCAAGCATTAAAACACACTTAGTAGATTCTCATTAACCCTCTCAAGCTAATTGAACTACTACGTTATTCCTTCTTCTATGCTCTACAAATGTTCTCTCAAACAATTCATCGAGCACTTACTTGATGATAACAACATGTAAGCAATACTTTGAATCTCACATGTTAACCATGAAGCACAAGGAATAACACATAAATGATGAAAAACAACCATTATAAGCCATGAATCAAGTCTCAATCATCCATCACAAACTAGATCTAAGGAGATTAAATGTGTACTCCATAACTACTCTAGAACTAAGTATAAACATAGTGAAAATAACAAGAGAAAGGTAGAAGAATCAAATCCAATCTTGGTTCTTCAAGTTCCCATGTTGATCTTCACATTCCTCCATGAAAGTCTCCAGGAAATTCATAGAGCTCTAGGCTCAGAGGAAGAATAGTAGAGAGAAAACTAGTCTGGAATCTAAAATTGTACGTGGTAACTTCTCCTAATGTGTTTTAGAAAGTCTATTTAACCTAATTCTAAGGCCCACATATCCCTATGCCAATGGGAGAGCAAGTTGTGCAAAATAACTTGTGAAAACCGTCATCTAAGATGCTTGAAACCGCCACTACCTGTGACTTAAAATCCATGGAACTGCATTCGGGGTGAGTACTTGTGTGTGCCCCGTGCTCGCCCCAACTGTGCCCCAACTGACAGAAATTTGGGACATACATCTACTTCGTGCCCCACGCTCGCCCCAAGTGACAGAAACTGGAATTCGGGCACCCTTCAGATTGGTGCCCTAGGCTCGCCCTAGTGTTGCCCAGATATTCTCTAAGATCTTTAGCTCTTCTAACCTTCAACGCCTTAAGCTTCACTTCAACACACTTTTCCATTCCAATTATCTACACCAATAAGAAGCATCTATAACAAGTAATTTGCTCTAGATGAAATTCAATTAAGCTCAAAACAAAGTAGATTTTCATAAAAAGTATGAGAAAAGATGTTGTGTTATTGACAGTCAACAGCAAGAACATCAATGGTAAGCCTGGTAAGCCTAAAACCGCATCAAACAAAAAATTGACCAGAATGAGAAGAAACAAGAATAAAACATAAATTTTTTGAGAAAGTAAATTAAGTCGCTGTAGAAAAGTTAAAAAAAAAAAATTACACCTCTACTTTTCTTGCCTTCTTTAATGTTAACCAAAATACCTTAGTAT
The DNA here is from genome assembly GCA_024586325.1 of Stellera chamaejasme. Taxonomy (NCBI): domain Eukaryota; kingdom Viridiplantae; phylum Streptophyta; class Magnoliopsida; order Malvales; family Thymelaeaceae; genus Stellera; species Stellera chamaejasme. The sequence goes on from CM044985.1 coordinate 27,949,275, forward strand.
GTGTATGTCAGTAAACTTTTTAGATAAACAACAACTTTATTTATTAGAAAAAAGGAAAAGAAAAAGTCAGGCACACTAGCAAGTCAAAACAACATGATATAATATTAAAATAAATAAAGTCCTAAATTATTAAGTTAAATAAATATTAATCTGTATGATTGATCAATATTTCCTTACACTTGATCAATAATGTTATCATGTTTGATCAATATTATAAATAGTACTACCTCCGTCCCTGAAAGATTATACACTTTGAATTTGCTGTTTCAAGATTCAATATTTGACTCAAATTTTAACAAAGATAGCAAGTTTTAAAAAATTCAGAAAAAATATATTTAGAAAGTTTATACTTCAAATTATGACATGCATATAAATTATTAACTTTAAAGTCTAAAAATTCATGAAAAAAATCATAGATTAAATACTGTAAAACCACAAAAACAAAGTGTATAATTATTCAGGGACGGAGGTAGTATAATGTTAATCAGAATCATGGCTTCTCATGATCAACATCTCCTTACGTCTGATCAACAACGATATCGTGTTTGATCAACATTTAGAATGCTGATCAGCATCATGACTTCTCTTGATCAACATCACCAAAATAAATGTTGATCCGGATAGTATGATCAACATCTCATTAAACCTGATCGACAACATTACCGTACTTGATCATTATTAATGTTGATCAGTATCATGGCTTCTCTTGATCCACATTGCAAGGATAAATGTTGATCTAGATGGTTGATCAATATCTCTTTATCCACTATGTATCGAAGGAGGCCTGGTAACGCCAATTCGCTACCAATCCATTACGATTGTAACGCATAAGGCGTTACTGTATGCTACAAATCGAGGCGTTACTTCAGCCCAATGCGTTACTGTATGCGTTGCAGTTAATGAAAAGGTGGCTGGTAACGCCATAAGGCGATGAGGCGCTACTAGCTCTGACATGCGTACTGCAGTTAATGAAAAGGCGGCGTAACGCCATAAGGCGATGAGGGCGCTACTACGATGTTCGGCCCCACACGAACGCCTTGGCGTTACTCGCGCATTACCAAAGTTCCTACAACTACGTAGTGATCGACAGCGTTATCATGTTTGATTAACATTTAGAATATTGATTAGCATCATGAATTCTCTTGATCAACATCACCAAAATAAATGTTGATATGGATAGTTGATCAACATCTCCTTACACCTGATCAACAACATTACTGTGCTTGATCAACATTATAAAATTGATCAGCATCATGGCTTCTCTGGATCAACATTGCGAGAATAAATGTTCATCTGGATGGTTGATCAACATCTCCTTACACTTGATCAACAACGTTACCGTGCTTGATCAACATTATAAATATTAATCATCATCATGGCTTCTCTTGATCAATTTCGCGAGAATAAATGTTGATCTGGATGGTTGATCAACATCTCCTTACACCTAGTCAACAACGTTATAGTGCTTGATAAACATTATAAATATATTGTTGATCAACATTATGGCTTATCTTGATCAACATCGCCATAATGAATGTTGATCAATATCTCCTTATACTTGACCAGCAACATTGCCGTATTTGATCAACATTTTAAATGTTGATCAGTAATAGGGCTTCTCTTGAACAACATCGCCAAAAATAAATATTGATCTGCATGGTTTGAACATCATTTAATAAAGGGGTAAAGTACACGTATAGTCCCTTAGCTTTGATGCGTGTCCTATTTTGGTCATGTTTTAGGAATTCGTCTCAGATTAATCCCGTAGCTTATTGTTTTGTCTTAAAGAGGTCATTTCGTTACATTTTCTATTAAAACCGTTGTTTAATTAAGGGCAATTATGTAAATGTTATATTTAAAATTGATTTTAACCTTTCTTTTCTAATAATTTCCAAGTAAACCCCAACTAATTTCAAAAATTACAAAACCAACCCCAACCTTTCCTCTTCCTCCATTCTCCACCACTAACCCAACCACCATCCATCTCCACCTCCTTCCCTCTCCAGACCATTGGCCTCTCCACCTCCTTCCATCTCCAGACCCTTGTGCTACAAACAACCACCACCTTTAGCTCCGCCATGAAGAGACGAAGCCAACCCACCCTCTCACATCGCTGGAGATGCTCCGATGAAGGAGAATTTCAACCAAAAACCGTCACCACTTTTCCAAGTTTAAGCGCTTTGATCCGCCGTTCTAGCCGTCTTTAGGCTCCAACCACCACCGTTGGAACCTCCGGCCGTCGCACCACTAGCTGGACCCAAGTCTGCCGCAGAAACTCACCGGCAGCCGAAGGCCGCCGCAAATCCCAGTTTCTGACAGACTTAATTGAAAAAGATCGACAACCACGTCTTCGTTGTTCTTCCATTGCCGTCGTCTGCCGTCTCGCATCAACTCTAAATCGCAGCAACACGAAGACTCCCATGGGTGCTCCTCGCAAAAGACTTCACTGGATGGCGCTGATGACAAGGGTAAATGGGTCGGATCTATATATCTCTAACTCCAGCACATCCCCGGTTGTCCTCGACGATGGATCCGACGAAGAAGTGTTTCAATAACAAAGTATTCAATTAAAAGTGAACTTTTATTAGAAGAGTGAGGAGAGAGTTAGAAGTGAGGGTTTAAAGTTTGGGTTTATAATGAACTTTTATTAAAAGTTCAATAGTCAGATTTTAATTAAAAATGTAAAAGGATAATATAGAAGGGGTAATTACGTAAAAACAACATAGATAACGGAAATTCTAACAGAAGGACTGGTTTGAGACAAATATTAAAGCAAAGGGACAGAAAATCTAACAACATAGATAACGAATCTTGTTGATGGAACCGATAAGCGTGGTCGATGTGATGATTTTGAAGGCAATATAAAGTTATCGAAAGTATGACGGTGGTGGCGGAGATGTATGAGTGTGATTTTGAAACTTGATGACTTACTGGAAATTATGAAAGAAATCAATGACTTCTCTAATAGTTTGCCCTTTCTTATACCCAACATGTATATCTATTTAAATTTAAAATCCAACTTTTTCATTATATCAGATCCAATTTGAAACGTCATGAAGCGCAATTATGATTTGTGAAACCCATTTTTATAGTTTTTTTATGATACAATATATCCTCATTCACGAATGCAGATATACATATTTGCTTGACATCCTTCGTGAGACCGGTTCAACGGTGTTTGCACACGGGAGAAACGTATATGACAATTGTGTAATTAAATCATGTTCTTATGCGCATACTTGTGTATGTGGGCACACTATAGTCGCCGATAAAAATATATATGCTTCCTTTCTAAAGAAAGAAACTCTTCTTTGAATGAATCTAGACACAAAAATGGTCTAATTCATTAACCAATAAGAAATCTCCTCCGTCCACGATTTTGAGTTGACCAATTTACTAAAAAGGAAAGTGTTTGATAATTTAATAATAAGGAAAGTAATAATTTTTATTGCTCTATTGTGCAATATTCCATAAAATCCGAAAAGTGTAATTTAATAGGAACCCTAAAAACACAAACACTTTTATTTTCATTAAAACCGAAAATAGTTAATTACAACCAAAACATCTAACTTCTTAAATTTTTACGAATAAATCCAAAATTTTGTTATCATCGAATTCATAACTCAACCGAACAGAGGGTTTATAACCGTTAAGAAGATCAGCTCACTATTGCAGTGATTGGACTTATGAAATTGCCATGTGTATCTTTCATTTTATTTTATTGCTAGTGAAGGACACATGATAGCCTCCTAAGTGTAATGGAAGGCACTGGAAGCACTCTCCAATTGGAGAGAAGCCAAACTCCTATTGCACCCAAAAGTCTCAAACAGCCCATTGAGACTCGGCCCACACAAAGCCCACAAGGCAAAACAGATAAGGGTGATTATTTATTTTTTAACCTCTGTACTACTTTCAGGTTTCAAAGATAAATTTGTACTCCCTCTGTCCATATTTTAATGAAACAAATGATTTTGGAACGGATATTAAGGTTTCATTTCGGAATAACTATTTTTATTACTTGTACCATTTTGAATATTTTTTTAATAATTGAGATCAAACAGTTATAGTTAAAAACTGCGCTCAGATAGTTTTTTCAAAACGCAACTATATTGCTACATGAAAAAGTTTGCTACTAAACACATGCTAAGATGAGTTTAGAATTGATGATTTTTGACATATATATACCTCAACGGCTCTACCTCACAAAAAACGAAGGAGTGATACCAAAAATTAGAGGACCAAAAGGGTAAAGTAGTACTCCCTCTATCCTCAATTAATTCTACACGTTGTGTGGGCGTGAAGATTAAGATGAATGTAAGATTTTGTGTAGTTTGACATAATTGTCATTAAGTAGAGGTTTGCATAAAAATATGAGATAGAAAAAGTAAAGATATACGCCCCCCGTCCCCAATTAATTCCACACTTTGTGTGGGTGTAGAGACTATGGTGAATGTAAGACTTAATATAGTTTGACATGAATATCCTTGAATGGAGGTTGCACAAAAAACGAGATAGTAAAAGTTAAGATAAACTAGGGATAGCTTTGTAACTTTAGAGGATAGAAGTTTTCATTTAAAGAAAGTGTAAATTTTTTTAGGGACGACCCAAAAAGGAAAAGGAAAAGAGTAGAATTAATTGGAGACAGAGGGAGCAATATAGATAGTTTGATAATTTTATAGGAGAAAAGCTTCTATTTAATTAAGGAAAGTGTATAATTTTTCAGGGACGACCCCAAAAAGAAATGTGTAACCTTTCAACTTTGTCTATTTGAGTCCTATTTTAAGATTTCGTCATATTTCAGTCCATAAATCGTCTCAATTGTAGTCCTTCCGTTAGAGTCCACGTTATGTTGATCGTTTCTTTGTGAAAAATGACCATCAAACCCTTCCTTTTTCGATCGGATCGGCGTCAACGGCGCCGAGCGGCAGCGGCCAGCCGCGGATCGGCGGCCGGCGCCGGATCGGCAGCCCAGCGCAGGCAGCCCAGGCGCCGGATCGGCAGCCCAGGCCGCGCCTCGGCTGCTGTTTGGCGGCCGGGCCGCGATCCGCGGCTTTGGGTGCCGATCCGGCGCTGGGTGCCGCCCGGGCTGCCGATCCGGCGCCCGGGCTGCCGATCCGGCGCCGGCTGCCGATCCAGCGCCAGGCTGCCGTTCCGGCACCGGGCTGCCGATCCGCGGCTGCCGCTTCGGCGCCCGGCTGCCGATCCGTGGCTGCCGATCCGGATCGAAAAATGAAGGGTTTGATGGTCATTTTACATGCGATTAAGACTTTAACGGTCAACATAACGTGGACTTTAACGGAAGGACTACAATTGAGACGATTTATGGAGCTACGGACTGAAATAGACGAAATCTTAAAATAGGACTCAAATAGACAAAGTTGAAAGGTAAGGACTAAACTTGGAGTTTACCCGTAAGATTATTTGGAAACAGAGAGTAATAAAGTTAAAAAGTAAAAAGTACTATAAATGGAAATGTTTAAATTATTAAGGGATGGCCCGAAAAAGAAAATGTTTCAATAAAAAAAGGACAAAGAGAGTAATGTTTAGAGTATTTTCTTGAATTGTGTTTGACATAAATACCAATTAAAAACTACGCCATCCGCCCAAGATTAATTGATACATTTGTTTTGGTAGTTTCATAGTATTTAATCTATAATGTTTTCATGGATCTTTAGACATTTAAAGTTAAATTATTATATGCATATCACAATTAGAAGTATAAATTTTCTAACTATTTTTTATGAATTTTTTTCACTATTTATCTTTATTAAAATTTGAGTCAAATATTGAATAACATAAAAGTCAAATGTTCAATTAATGGCAAATGAAAGGACTATAATTATAAAAATTAAATTAAAAATCAACTTCATAAATTAGAAAAAAGAAAAAAATCAAATTAAACATTGAAAAACAAATTGGTAATTTTTTCAGGACCGGGTGAGTATATAATTAGTGTTGTAACAAAATTTATTGTAAACATAAGGGTGAATTGTATCGATGTATGCTAGGGTTTTCTATCTAGGCCGTCGTTGCCGTCTACCTCTGTGGCTCTCCGTCGCCGATGTGCCTCTTTCATCCAGCTGCTTCGCTTGGATCTTCTACGAGCTCTGATGCTTGGGCTCTCAAGGCGTCCGCGTCTCGGGCCCTATGTAGTAGCGTCGCATTCTGTGGACCGGTGCTCTTCTAGGCGCCAATGGTTAGTCTCGGCGGGTGCAGGCCTCTGGGTCTCCTCGTCACTGAGGTCGATGATCAGTTTCAAACTTGTTGGATGGGTGCTGCTATGGTTTGCGCAGCCTCAACCCTTGGGTTCTTGGCACCATTAATGATTCCTGCATCGTTGTCGATCTCCCTCCACCGTTTCTTCGCGTCACGTTTCCTCCGGTGTTGTCCTCCTCTCGTTGGGTTGTTGTCGATTTTGCTAGGGTCTACTCTCCACAATGGTTCAGTCCCTTCCTCTTGTTGCCTAGTTGACGCTTCTATAGTCGGCGCTTCTTTGGGCTTGGAGACCTGTGGTTGCCTTTGTCCACCGGTTTTGCTGGCCTCTTTGTTGGTGGTCTTGGTGTCACAACTGATGCTCCTCGCAACAGGGGTGATGAGTGGCATGTTCGGGCTACAAGGTGGTTCTTTCTGGAGAACGGTGGTTTTGGTGAAGTGAGTTTGGTAGGATTCTCTGAATCGGCAGGGTTGAGCCAATGATCGCTTGCCTGGAGGAATGAACTTTTGGGTCCCAGGTTGGTGGGGTATCGGGCTCCCCTGGTCAGCTTGTGGAGGTCTTCGTCTGGAGCTTGATAGTTTCGTTTTGTTTCAGTTACTTTAATTTCAATTATTTTTCTTTTAGTTGTTGAGCATACTCTAATTTTGCTTCAGTTGTGCATAGTTTTTGTTTTGTTTGCAAGTAGCTGACGTAGGTTGCTGCAATTACCATTATTACTATGGTTAGTGCTCTCTTTAGTCTACTACGGTGTGCCGGTACTAATTAGCCCATTTTAGGCGTGCAGGGGTACTGGGAGCCGGATTCCATATCTTTTTATCCGCCATAGTGGTCATAACCATATCGTCTTGATATTCTTTGCCTTTGGAGGCTAGAGCGGGGTGAGTCTTACTGTAGTGGTTTTAATAAAATAGATCTTCCTTGTTCAAAAAAAAGTGTTGTAATAGAAATATGGAAGTATTAAATTTCTTATGAACATTTCAATTAAATACAAATAATTGCGTAGTTGTCACTATTCTAATTTCCAATGTTTCTTTCTCTTGTTTTTTTTGCATAATAAAACCACTAAAAAAAATCTATTTCCAATAATTTTTACAATTTTTTTCTCACATATTTCACAGCAATTTCAAAAGCTTTACATTTTCTTCATCAAATTATCACCAAAAGAAACACACTCGCAATTTTGGAAAAATATATCTTATTGACACAAAAGACAACCGCATCTTGGTACCTTCTTCATGACATTCTCACATAAATTGTGACCTCCAACTAACTCTAAACACTTATCTATTTCCACTTTCTCTTCCACAACAAAAATGGCTACTCTTACTTCCCTACTCTTTCTCCTATCCCTGATCACTACTCAGTTTTGGAACCAAGTATCAGGATCTTATCAACACTGTGACATTTACAATGGAAGATGGGTCTACGATTCCTCTTACCCTCTTTACAAAACTTCAGCTTCCTGTCCTTTCATGGTGGACGAGTTCAATTGCCAGAAGTTTGGTAGGCCTGATGACTTGTACCTCAAGTACAGATGGCAACCCAATGGGTGTAATCTGCCCAGGTTTAGAGGGAAGGTGCTGTTGAGGAGATACAGAGGGAAGAAAATCATGTTTGTTGGTGATTCATTGAGCAATAATCAATGGCAGTCATTGACATGTATGATTCATATGTCAGTGCCTATTTCTCCATATACCTTGACAAGGAAGGGAGGACTCTCTACGTTTACTTTCGTCGTAAGTTACCTTCATGCGTTTTTCTTTTTGGGTCGCCCCTAAAAAATTGTAAAGGAAACTTTTTAACCCTACTTTTACGTTATTAGTACTAGGGATGAGCATTAGTGAGTAGACCCACTCCATGGATTGCTCCACTCTATTGGTGGATATATATACTCCATTATATGGTGATTAAAGTGTACCTTTTCAAACTTTTAGTCGTCTCTAAATTTTATCAACAAAGTTCAGGAATTAAATATGTAGTAATTGTTTTGGTCATTGATAAATTTTTGAACTTTGAGGAATATTTTTAATTTTTCAGAAGTTTAAGGAGCATTTTGTAAGTTTTCAAAAGTTCGAGTAACTTTTCTTTATGCAGAGATACAATGTTTCCATCATGTTCTCACGCAATGCGTTCTTAGTGGATATGAAAAATCAAGAGATTGGGAGGGTTCTGAATCTTTCATCAATTGGATTAAGTGGAGAATTGTGGAAGCAAATTGATGTGTTAGTCTTCAACACATGGCATTGGTGGCTCCATGCCGGAAGGAAGCAACCGTAAACTTCTTTGATAATATCAACCCCGTTTGGGAATAACTGTTTTAATTAGCTGTACTGTTTAAGATAATTTTTTAATGGTTGAGGTCAAATCGCTACAGTTGAATACATTGAATACTAAAAACTACCCGTAGATAGCTTTTTCAAAACTCAACGGCTATTTGTAAACTACAGTTTACAACTGTAACTCATTTTAGTCATAAACTAACGGTTTTGTCTCCTAGGTGACTAAAATGCGCTACAGTTGTAAACATTCAGGACCCAATTGTTAATTTGAAAAGATTTAGGACTGAAAATGGAAGTATTGCTAGTACCACTAATTCAGTTTCTGGTCTTATTTTGTGATGGGACTAGGTGGGACTTCATTGAAGAAGGGAAGAGAATCTACAAAGACATGAACCGCATGGTTGCCTACAAGAAAGCATTGAAGACATGGGCTGTATGGATAGAGAACAATGTTGATCTTACAACCACAAAGGTCTTCTTCCAAGGTGTATCCCCTGATCATTTCAAGTAAGCCTCTGGTTATTCATCATATCATACATGTGATTGTTATATGGTACATTGGATTACACTCCTTCCGTCATCCTAGCAAATTAGATACATTTGACTCGCGATTAACGAACTGGTTATTTGGATAGAAGGGGAAGGTGGAGTTGCAGAGGTGAAACAAGACCATGGTTGAAGACAACTTATCCAGGAGGACAACATCCAGCACAGCTTGTGCTTGAAACTGTGCTGAGAGAGATGACAAAGCCTGTTCATTTGCTGAACATAACATTGTTGTCGCAGCTGAGGAAAGACGCTCACCCTTTCTGCTACGGCCGCAGAGACCACCGTGGCGCGGATTGCACTCATTGGTGTCTTCCTGGTGTGCCTGATACTTGGAATCAGCTCTTGTATGCATCACTTCTTCACTGATAGTGCAGTTAATTCCTAGTTGATAATGATAACTGATGTCTTGGTGAAAAAAGAGTTTTATAGTTGAAAAAAAAATTTTGAAAGGAGTAGTTGCAGGTAATAAAAATAAGAAGCTTCATTGATTGATAGTGAAAAATTCTTCTTATGAGCTACTGCTAGTTGAGTAATCCTAGCTAGCTATTTAGCCTTGTTCAGTTACCTAGCTTGTTAGACAAGCAAACATTGCTTTCAACATCAAAACAAAGTCATTACGGCTTTAGCATTAGCCGAAACAAATCAGTTCACCAGCTAAATTATTTGGACTGTAATTGAACCAAATAATAACCAGACTGCATTTCCTCGAGCCAAATCGAAGAAATCTGGTCCTCCTTTCTTCTGTCAGTTCCAGACGGTTTTCTCTCTGTGTTTCTCCTTTATGCCTTCCGCTGTTCCTTCCTCCTCAAGTAACACCAGTTCCACAGTTTGATTATTTTCTTTTTGCTCTTTTTTTTTTGGCTAGAAATATCATTTTTTCCCCTTTTTAGGCTTTTGGAGGCAAACTTCCCTAAAAGAATGTTCTTGAATCCCTTAACCTGCTTAAAATTCAGACAGTGTAGTTGGAGTTAACTGTGTCTATATCAAGCCCCTTGAGCTTCACCACTGACTCAACATGGCCTTTGAGTGTGTTCACCTCTCTGAGCCTAGCCATTTCAGCCCTCTTCTTTGCTTGCTCCGCAAGTTCCGACAACTCCAGGTAGCCCTTGTCCTCAAAGATGGCTTCTGTCCCGGGAGTTTGTAACCCGTGAAGTGTCCGTTGCGCGAGCGCCCACTGCGCCTCCCTCTCGCCTTTCCCATAGTCTTTCTTGGTGGTGAAGGCAACCCTGCTCTGCACCACATTGTCCCATGCCTTGCCGCTCAAGGCATACCGGGTCATGAACTTGAGAACGTCCAATGGGATGTAGAAAATGATGCTGTAAATCCATATAACACCGGCCCATCCCCACCCAATTCCTTTGATTCTGGCGAATTCCCAGTTAGCGTACACCGCAATCAATGTGGCGATTAATTGCGCCACAAGAAACGCTGCAACCAGAAGCAGACCTGGGCGTTCAACAAAAGACCAGCTTCTGGAACGAGTCACAAAGATGAGAGCTTGACTCACAATGCTCACTTGTAAGTAAACTGCAGCTGTGAGTTCATCTTCATTGTTCTTGATTGATCGAACTCCGAACTTCTTGGAGAAGAAATCGGATTGATCTGCAGCCCAGAAGAAAACGACTGTCATAACGGCTAAGTAAGCTCCAAGAACAATCCCTGTCATGAAAATCTCTTTTAATTTCCATGAATCCGGCATGGGAGAGGGCTTGACTCTGTCCTTGGAGATGGTCATGATGGTTCCGTCGTTGAGAATGGCGACGACGAGGACCATGAATGGTGAGAAATCGAATTTCCAGATCAAGGCGAGGAGCATGAACCCTAGAACGATTCGGATTGTGATGGAGACGGCGTAGATGGTGTAGTTTTTCATTCTCTGGAAAATGGCTCGGCTTGTGAGGACGGCGCTGATGATCACGCTCAGACCTGGCTCGGTGAGGACGATGTCGGAAGCACCTCTGGCGGCGTCGGTTGCGTCGGCGACTGCGATTCCGATGTCGGCTTTTTTCAACGCCGGTGCGTCGTTCACGCCGTCGCCGGTCATGCCGCATATGTGTTTCATGGCTTGGAGACGTTTCACGATCTCGTACTTATGCTCCGGGAAAACTCCGGCGAAACCGTCGGCTTTCTCAATCAGCTCGTCCACCGGAAGGGCGGCGATGGATTCGTCCTTGTGTTCACCCAATAACGCCGATGAAGGGTACATGTTGGTTCCCATTCCAAGCCGCCGGCCGGTCTCTTTCCCGATGGCGAGCTGATCGCCGGTGATCATTTTCACGTTCACCCCTAAACTCAGAGCTCGCCGGATCGTCTCCGAGCTGTCATGTCTCGGAGGATCGAACAGAGGCAATAATCCGACGAACTCCCACGCTTCTCCGGGACTTTCCTTCGTTTTGGCCAGAACCGTCTGCCGTGAAACGCCGAGAGACCGAAGTCCCCGGTCGGCGAACTTATCGATGATCGCCAGAGCTTTCTTCTTCGGCTCACCTTTCAAATCACAGAGCTCAATGATCTGCTCCGGCGCACCTTTGCTCGCTCTATGCCAATTCCCATCGGAATCTTCATAAGTAATCGCCGTCCTCTTGTCCACCGGATTAAACGGCAAGAAATGGTGCTCTTTGATCCCTGCTCTGGCCTCCTTCGGATCACCAAGCATCGCAACAATGCAGGCGTCAATGGCGTCCTGGTTTTCCACCCTCGAGGCTCTGGCTGCGAGTAGCATCAACTGGTTGGCGTCCATGTTTTTGGGGAACACTTCCACCATGGTTTTGTCGACGGTGAGCTTGTTGAGCGTTAAAGTTCCGGTCTTGTCGCTGCAGAGCACGTCCATGCCGGCCATTTCTTCAATGGCGGTCATCCTCTTGGTGATGGCACCTTGCTGTGAAAGACGGTGAGAGCCGATGGCCATTGTGACGGAGAGAACCGTCGGCATGGCGATCGGAATCCCTCCGATGAGAAGCACAAGGAGATTGTCGATTCCGTCTCTGTAAGCCCGATGCTGGATCGGATACATTACGATTAGCTCAATCACAATCCCCACAGCGATTGAACATATGCAGAAGTTCCCAATTGCTGTAAGCACCTGCCATAAGTAGTAATAATTGGTTGAATATAATTTGTGTTAATTAATTTCTTACTGTGGGTGGAGGAAATAGAAACAATAGAAACAAAACTAATTATTTGAATATTTGTGTTAATTAATTACAGTAAGGAAAATACAAAGTGGAACAAATGATCTGGGCTTGCATTATAAAGTAAAGGTACCTTTTGGAAATGGCCTTCATTGTTGGTGCTGTCAACAAGGTGAGCTGCCTTGCCGAAGAAGGTATGTACCCCGGTGGCAATAACCACCGCCTCGATCTCCCCCTGCTTCACCGTAGATCCGGAGAAAACCTCCTCACCGGAGGATCTGGTTACCGGCAAGGACTCACCGGTGAGCGCCGCCTGATCAACCTTAAGGGGATCGCCTTGTAACAGCCTCGCATCCGCCGGAATAATATCCCCCAGCTTGATGCTAATCACATCCCCGGGCACCAACATGGCCGCGTCATCCTCAAGCCACCTCTTATCCCTCAACACTTTCGTCTTCGGCGCCAGCCCCGCCATGAGCGCCGCCGCCGCATTCCCGGCGTTGTTCTCCTCGATGAAGCTGATCGTCGAGTTTATGACAAGCAAAACGACGATCCCGACGAAGTCCTGCCAGTCCGGTGGCTTCCCGCCACCGTTGGCGAGGGCGATCGCCATGATCGCGGCGAGCTCCATCACCCATGAGAGAGGGTTCCACATGAAACCCAGAAATTTCAGCAACTTGCTCTCTTTCTTCTCCTCCAACTTGTTGGGGCCGAAGATCTGAAGCCTCTTGTGCCCCTCTTCACTCGACAAACCTATAAAAGATAAATATTAGACTAATTAGAAGTTACGTTTAATTAGTACTAACATCGTTAATTATTCTGTTAAAAAACTAACAGATTAATTAACGGTGTGATTGGTATCAGAGCATGATTCCTCAACCACGCAAATTAACCGACCTTCCTCGGAGCATTTCAGTAGCTTGAACACTTGATCAATCGGAACTCGTTCAAGATCCACACTCTCGTTCTTGATCTCCTCCAGGCTTATATTCTCTTGGCCTTCGGCCATAGATTCAGTTCTGTGATTAAGCCACTAATTAATATTCAGTTTCAGTAAATATTTGTAAGTGGCTTTAGAGGCTTGTGTGTTAATGGATGTTTATATATAATTAAGTAGGTTTAAGCCCGTGTTAAGTGTTGAACAAAATGAAAGAAGGAGCGTTAGTCTCTCTGTTTTTGTAGCCCCAGTCATTCGGCTGTCTCAACTCTCACTCTTGGTCATCTCTTTTATCTCTCACATATTTTTGCCATTTAGTTCATATTAAATCTTCTAAATTGTAGGAGTAGTAATAAGAATTTCTTCTTTTTTAATTATTATCTACTGTGCTCTAATGGGAGCTAGTTTGTGTGAATTCTTTCATTAACCCATGTTACCATAAAATTCGCTAATGTGAGAAAAATCTCAATCACTTGATAGAATATTTAATCAGGGATTTGTATGAAAAGGTTACAAACATCATGTTATGTTTTTACCTTAATTTAAAGAGTCATAATTCTTTCTTGAAATTCATAGTCAGATGTCATTCACAAATCTAGTGAAATTTTGTGATTGTCTATAAGCTTTTTCTAGCGTTTTCACCAACACTCATGAATCTTCATTCATATTTATAAGTGATGCTCTAAGATATGTTGATGCATTCTGTAACATATGGTTTGTATTTGAAGTACTGAGCTTACCAAATTTGTGTTGGTCAAAGTTGTAGGCATGGTGGATGCATGAATGCTTTAAGATCTCATTCTATATATTTTCATAATTTATTTGAAGTAATAATATTTGTGATTTATTTATGATTTTGAGGATTGATTTGCAATTTTAAATTATTTTGGCGACCATGTTATGCAAAGCTAATGGCGAAAAACGCCAATGGAGGAATTTAACCAAAGTTTAACACTACATGATTAGATAAGTAGTGGCTTTCCAATTCGCTTTTGCGCTACATGATTGAAAATGTACAAAAAAATAGGTAGAAAAGTAAAGATAAACTGGGGATACTTTAGTAACTTTAAGAGAGAGAAGTTTCCTTTGAAGGAAAATGATCGTTTTTTTTGGGACAGTCCAAAAAGGAAATGTGTTCAAATTTTCAGAGACGGATGGAGTATTTAATTGCTTTATTTCATTCAAGAAGTTTAGAGAGGTGATAAAATAAAGAAAAATTTGTTGGATTTTGATTTACCAAATTGTTCGATTTTTTTATCGAATCGAACAAGTTTGGTTTCGATTTTTTTCGATTTCATAGCTCAGTTCGGTTTTTAAATTACGGTCTGAAACTGATAACCGCTCGGACCGATCAATTCGATTTGGCTTTAACTGAACCGACCGAATGTCCAGCCCTACTTAAGAGTTACTATTAATTAGAAACAATGTCATTGCACTGTTCAGTTCCAACCTAGATTCGAGAGCCATCTCCTTCTAGATCATGCAGCTGTCCGCCAAAAGAAAATTCCTTCCCATCTTAGTTGCCCACCTCCATCAGCATTATATAATTTTCTACCGTCTTTGCCATTGATAATCCAGCGCCGAGTTCGCCCTCCACTGCCAACCAGCTTGATCTTGCAAATCTAGATTACGAGTGTTAGCTATAAGTCGAACAACTCGACAATGTTGCTAAGCTCGACGCCTCGGTCTATAAAGAGTTTGAACAAGTGCAACACTGAAGGCTCGGCTGTTGCTGGGGAACTTCCGACTAGGGATGGAACTATATAGGGGTCGGAGGGGGCAGCTGCTATGGGTGAGCATTCGGTTGGTTCAGTTTTAACCGAACCGAATTGGTCAGTTTGATCGGTTTGCGATTTTCGACTGCAGCAAACCAAACCGGTCGAATTAGGTGTTGGAACCGAACCAACCGAAACCTAATTTCTACAGTTCGTTTCGGTTTTTGACCAAACTAGTCGAATTTTCCCTTCACTCTATTTTGCTTCGGCTTCACCTAACAAAACTGAACTGGTCGAATTTCAATTATAACAATTCATTCATGCAATATATCCAAGTCTTAAATAACTAAATAAAGTCTTAAGATTACAATAGATACAACCAAATAATACATACATACCTAAACTGAAAGTGAAACGTAAAGCATGGTGATTGAGAGAGATTGTGGTTCACGTGGGCTTTAGAGGGGAGAGGGAGAGCGGCAGATAAAGACTCACAAAGACAAGGGTTACTGATAGAATTTTAGAATTGGGCCATGGGAAAAAACTTGATTCACTGTAGTAAATATTTTACTTTGTTTAATTCCACGTTTATGAATTTCATGATCCATAGTAGTAATTCCATGATCATGTAGTAGAAGAGTTGTTATCCGGTAGTAGGAGAGTCATGATTTGGTGAACGAAGTGTTGTGATCCCATAATAGAAGAGTCATATTTATGCATTAAAAGAGTAGTGATTTTGTAGCGAGAGTTTCATGATCCTTGTAATTCATGTTTTCATAGTAAAATATCATGATATCTCAATATGAAGTTCATGATCTCAACATAAATTTCATAAATAATTCAGATGAACGGTAAAAATTAATCACGTTGAAGCCTAAATGAATTCCGAAAAAATTATCAAAACATATGACATATGAATATCTTTTTCTTCGTCTACTTTTTTTTCTATTCGTTGGACTAACTGAGGTTTTTCATAATCATTAGTTTACCCTGTGTATTTTGAGAATTCATTGAAAAACCCCCAGAGATTTCATGTAATATGCAGTTTCTCCCTTTGACCATTAAAATGGTGCTTGGACAGTTAATTGTTTAGGGTTGTTTAAATTTCATAAACTTTGTAACCCTAGAAATTTAGCCTTAAATATTACTCCCTCCGTCCGTGAAAGACTCCACCATTTGTTTTGACAGTTTCACAGTATTTAATCTATGATTTTTTTTACGAATGTTTAGACACCGAAAATTAAATATTTCATATGTGTATCATAATTTGAAATCTAAATTTTCTGAATATATTTTTTCCGAATTTTTTAAAACTATTTATCTTTGTTAAAATTTGAGTCAAACATTGAACCTTGAAACAACAAATTCAAATGGTGGAGTCTTTCGCGGACGGAGGGAGTAGATTCATACGCTTTGACCACCTCCCTCCCGCCCATACCTGGCCAACATCGCTGCCACTTCTAGCGCCTCTGCCAACTAGCTCTGCTTGCATCTCCACCTACCCCGAGGCCCACGAACGAGTTCGGATGGTTTAGATCTCACTGAAACACAGCACCGCAATAGGTCTCCCTTTTTATCCTTCACTCCCAGCCACTGATGGAACCACGCCGCTACCGAGCGGCCAAGATCTTGGGTCATTGTCTTCCTCCCTCATGCGCAACCTATATCTAAAGCCGGCGTGCTGGAGATAAATCAGAGAGAGCAAGGTATGAAGTTCAACACTCGACTTGTTCTTTATTGAATTGAGAATCTGCTTTAAATAAAATCAAATTACAATGGGACTTAGAGATTCTAGCAAACAGATTCTTAGTTAACAACTTCCTAACAAATACTCCCTCCGTCTGTGAAAGACTCCACCATTTGTTTTGACAGTTTCACAGTATTTAATCTATGATTTTTTAAACAACAAATTCTTTTCCATTTGAACAAAAAAGGGGGAAATAAAATGAAAACAAAAAAAAGGTGGGGTTTCCTTGCCCCTCATTGCCCATAGATAACTCTGGTAAGGGACGGTTCATCGAAATAGAAAATTGAGAAAGAGTTTTTTATTTCTTTTTTTTTATTGTCTACCATCTATATCCTTTTAGATTCTCGGAATACGAAGATAGAAATTGTTGAAATATTTGTTTAATTGAAATATTATGGATCTCTATTAGTCATAGAATACCTTACTACATTAGAACCAAAAAATTTCTAAATCTAAAAATGAAGACTCATTAAAATTAATTAAATAATTTAATTGATACGGTGAATTAAAAAAAAAAAAAAGGCTTTTCAAAACCATTTTCAAAAAATTGATACAGTTTGATTCCTCAAGTACCTACTGTTTTACAGTTGGTGAGATTGTATTGTTTCAGCAAATCCTTTGCATATTTTTGCTGAGATAGAAAAATCTCTTCCAATGTTTGTTCAACCTCAAGCCCTAAGAAATAGCTCATATTTCCCAGATCAGTCATTTCAAATTTTTGCATCATTGCAGCCTTGAATTGAGCAATAAGTTGAACAGTGGAACCTGTATAAATCATGTCATCAGCGTAGAGACTTACCATAATGATTCCATCACCTTCTGCCATTTTTAGATAAACAGTAGGCTCATTAAGGCTTTTCTGAAATCCTTGCTCCAAGAAGAACTCTTCAACTTTACTGTACCAAGTTGGAGGGGCATGTTTTAAACCATACAGTGCCTTCTTGAGCTTGTATACCTTATCTTCTTCTCCTTCTCTGATGAATCTTGGTGGTTGTTGAACATAAACTTCCTCCTTGAGTTCTCCATTCAGAAATGCAGATTTGACATCAAGTTGGAAAAATTCCCATCCATATTTAGCTGCCAAAGCTAGAATTAGCATTACTGTTTCAAATCTGGCCATAGGTGAGAATGATTGCTCATAGTCCACACCATATTCCTGTGTGTATCCTCTAGCTACAAGGCTTTCCTTGTATTTTTTAATTAAGCCATCTGAGTGATGTTTAATCTTGATTATCCATTTGAGGTTCACAACTTTCTTTTCTGCTGGTAATTGAATGAGCTCCGAAGTGCCATTTTTCTCTATAACAGTAACTTCTTCCTCCATTGCTTGCTTCTAGACTTTAGAATTCATGGCTTCTTCTGCAGTAGCCGGCACATCAGCAAATAGTGCATAAGTAGAGAAGTATATGTCATTAAGGGACCTTATTCTTCTTTCTCTGGATTCTGGAAAAGATTCATCTCATGAGGGATTTTGAGGATGAGCTTTCTGTTCAGGAGTGGCAGGTGGAGTTTGTTTTTGTTCTTTGGGTTGGTTTACCTCATCTTCAATGCTCACCACTGACTTATCTCCTTCTTTTACCTCATACCAGCTTGCATCTTCATCAAACCTCACATCCCTGCTCATCACCATTTTCTTTGTCTCTGGATCAAACAATCTGTATGCCTTTGAGTTACTACTGTACCTAACAAATATATATCTCCTTGATTTCTGATCTATCTTAGTTCTGCCGGTAGGAATTATAGCATAGCATAAGCATCCAAAAATTCTCAGATGTGTTACTGAAGGTTTTGAATCATACCAGGCTTCATAGGGTGTTTTGTTCATAACTGCCTTGGTAGGTGAGATGTTAAGGAGATACACCGTCATAGCTAATGCTTCTAGCCAGAAGACATTTGGTAAGCCCTTTGTTTGCAACATAACTCTAGCCATTTCCACCAATGTTCTATTCTTTCTTTCAGCAATGTCGTTTTTACTCAGGTGTGTAAGGTGTTGTTAACTCCCTCTTGATTCCATGCTCGTCACAAAAACCATTAAATTCTTGAGAGTAAAACTCACCTCCTCTATCTCTTCTCAAAACCTTCAATGGTTGTTCACATTACTTTTCAACCATAGCTCTAAACTTCTTAAAGTGAGTGAGAGCCTCAGACTTGAATTCAACAAAATAAACCCAGCACATTCTTGAGAAATCATCTATAAACAGTAAGAAATACTTACTACCACCATGTGAGGTTGCTTTCATTGGGCCACAAAGGTCTGAGTGTACCAGTTCAAGTTTTTGCATGGCTCTGCTTGCCTTTCCAATTGGAAATGGCTTTCTGGTGAGTTTGGCCAGTGAGCATCCTTCATACATAGTTTCCAAGTCCTTTATAGAAGGTAAGCCAAACACCATCTCTTTGTTTGTAAGAAGCTGTAGACCTTTGACATACAAGTGTCCATACCTTTTATGCCATAGATCACTGTCTTTGTTCCTGCTGCTCACCATTAGACATTCAGTTTTGGCTGAGAAATCAACTGGGAACATCTTGTTCTCAGTCATTTTGGATTTCAGAATCACATGGTCAGAGTTGGACTTAATCACACATGCTCCTTTCTCAAACATAACAGACATATTACTAGCAATCAATTGTCCCACACTTATTAAATTACGAGCAAGTCCAGGAGCAAAAAAGACATCTCTTATGCATTTCTCTTTTCCATTGATGTGAATCATAACTGTACCTTTACCTTCAATGTCTATCTGCTTGTCATTCCCCAATCTCACATGTGCTTTGTGGGATTCATCTAATTCTTTGAATATCTCTTTTTCACCAGTAAGGTGATTAGAACACCCACTGTCAAGATACCACACTCCAGTTTGTTGGCTACCTTCATTTGCCATAAACAGAAACTCTTCTTCTTCGTTTTGTTGTTTTGCATATTGGGCCTGATCAACTTTTTTCTAGCAAGTGTCCTCTTTATGATCAAATTTTTTGTAGTAAGTGCACTGAACTTGGCCAAACCTTCTTCGTCCTCTTCCTTTAAATGAGGTTCTGCCTCTTCCTCTCCGTGGATTGAAGTTTCTTGAAATACATTAGGCTTGAATAGCTTGTTCTTCTTCTCTTTGTGTTGTTCTGTTAATTCTCACTTCGTGGGTTTGCAGAGAACCTATCAAGTCATCAACAAAAAAAGTTGTTAAATCTTTAGACTCTTCTATTGCAGGCACTACATTATCAAAATTTGGTGAGACTTCTAAGAATTCTACTGACCACTGTTGCATCAGAGATGTCTTCTCCATAAGATCTCATCTGAGTCACGGTAGATGAGAATTTTCCACAATACTCTTCAACCGTGTCTCCATTCTTCATGCTGAGAGTTTCAAAGTTCATTCTCAGAAATTGAAATTTAATTGAGATTACCTTTGCTAAACCTTGATATATTTTATTCAGAATGTCCCAGGCTTGCTTTCCAGTGGTGGAACCAGAGATTCTTGCGAAAATGATGTCATCAATGGCAAGTTGAATGACAGGAGGGCTTTAGCATCCTTTTTTATGGAGTTCTTTAGTTGTTGTTGTTGCATCAGTGTTGGTTCCATCACCAGGGCCCTTTTCCACTAGATCCCATAAATCTTGTGATGAGAACAATATCTTCATTTTGATGCTCTGGTAGTCATAATTGACTCCTCTGAAAACTGGAATTTGTGGTTGTGAAACATTGGCACCATTGTTGCTTGAAGATGTCATGTTGATTTTGTGAGTTTGATGAGTGAATGTTGAACAATGAATATTTTTTGGAACCGTAGGGTCTGATAACACAATGCTAAAGATAAATTAGAGAGAGGAAGGTATTGTTGGATTTATTCCCTTATAAGCTAGATTTTGATGATAACAAAACTTTGGGGTCTTTTGTAAAGTTTAGAATAGCTTGAGTCCTTGCTATTGAAGGTCTTTGACAAAAGATATTCGGACATCTTGTAAAGTTGGAAAGATCTACTTTCCTTTCTCAGTCTTTCTGTGCTCAACGTGTTTAGGAAAGACATCAAGCTTTCCTTTATGTGCTCAACGTGTTGAGGAAAGACAACAGACTTTTGCAATCATGGTTGGAAGATTATCGGAAGCTCTAGGATGGAAAGAGCCATTGACGCTCCTCTCCTCTCTATATATTCAAGAGCGAGCAGATCAAGGAAAAACACTCACTAAGTCACTCTCGAAACCATATCTTCCATCTCTCAAGCATTCAAGCCAAGCTCAAGATATTCGGTGCTGATTTTCTCATAGTTATTGTAGCGACGAGATTTTCGAGAGGAGTCGCCACTAATCTATTTACCTAGGTCGATTGGGAACCTAGAATAACTGGTCTGCACATGATCTAGATCCGCTAGTCAATTACAAACGAAAATTATAAAAACAATTCTTGAATGCCCAAAAATTGGTACCACGGGTTTGTTTCATATTTTGCCCGATTTTTATTTTATCTCTTATTTATTTTTTATTTATTAAATGATAAACAAAACAATTAATTCTAGTGACACTACAAATAATGACAATAATCAATAATAGAATAAATAAGTTAACTCCATTTAAACGAAAGAATTAGCAACAAGGATTAAGAAAAAGATTCAAAAGTTTAGACCTAGTGCCCAAACTGTTAGTTTTAAACTTGTTTAAGAACTAGGTGAAACTAGGGGTGAAATCGAGATGAGCCGAGCCCGAACCTGGCAGACTCGAGCTCGAACTCGTGAAAATCAGGCTCGGCTCCAGCTCGGCTCGAACTTCATCGAGCTCGATTTTTCGGGCTCGAGCTCGGCTCGTGAAAGGTTTGAGCTTGGCTCGAAAGCTCGTGAGGCTTGATTCGGGGTAGCTCGTGTAGGCTCGATTATAAAGTTAGGCTCGATTAGGTTCGAAGTGGCTCGTGAAGCTCAAAAAAATTGAGATAAATTAAATTAATTCAATAAAATATTCTTAAATTCACGAGCTCGAGCTCGAGCTCGAATCTAATAGGCTCGGGCTCGGCTCGGCTCGAATCTAATAGGCTCGAGCTCGGCTCGGCTCGTTTGTTAGGCTCGTGTAGGCTCGCGAGCCTGATCGAGCCGAACCTTCGAGGCTCGAGCTCGGCTCGTTTAACAAACGAGCCTAAAAAACGGCTCGAGCCCGAGCTCGAGGCTCGAAAAAGCTCGGCTCGACAGGCTCGTTTGAGCTCGAGCTTGAGCCGAGATCGATTCGTTTAACATCCCTAGGTGAAACATGGATGTTGTGAGTGACTCAAATAATAATATGGGAACATAGTGGGGTCTAAGTGAACTAAGAGAAAAACATGAGGGGTCCTCAATTAATAAAAGGAATAAAAGAAATAAGAAAAGAAAGAAGAACTTATACCTGCTTGCAGCTACTTGAGAGCGTGAAGGAGGGAGAGAGAGCAGCTCGGGCTGCTGCTCCTGGGCTGCGTTGGCGGCTAGAGGCGAGGCGGATGGTAGTTGTGGAAGCGCAAACGGTGGTCTAGATGGCTCGATCGAATCGGGTAGTGCCGCAGGACCAAAACGGGTCGGCGTTAGTTTCTCCGTCCTCCGGCGACTTCAGGTGAAGGCGAAGGAACCAGTGAGTTTCTTGTGATGAAAGGGTGCGGATTGGATGCTCTTCTGGATGGTTGGAGGCCGATTTGAAGGATTGGAGGTGATGGGATGAAAGCTCCGGGAAGAGAAAATTGCAGAATTTCAGCACTTTTTTGGTCGAATTTTCTTGTGAATTTCTTCTTTTTCTTGATGGAATTTTCTTTGAGTTCCTCCTCTTTAGGGTTTAATTGAGGAATCTATTTATAGAGAATGAGTTAGAGTTAGAATTAGAGAAGATTTAGAGAGTTGAGATTAAATTGAAACTCCTAATTTTAAGAGATGTAGATTAGATTATTATTATTATTATCATATTATTTTTCGATTATTATATTACTTTCACATTATTATATTATTATGATAATTATTTTCATTTTCTTCATTTTCTCACTTCCTTTTCTCTTCTTCGTTTTTTATATAGATTTCCCCCTAAAATTATTAAACATTCAATTAGGTCTTTTTACTTTTCTAATTGCTCAAATCAAATCCCAAGTTAATTAGTCTAGGTTAAAGCAGTTGTTAATTAAAATTTCGGACAAAAATCGGGTGTCAACAGTTATTCAGTCTCTTTTTGACGAAGTCTGAACTTTTTCAAAAGAATTTTCGGATAGTGTAAAAGAGTTTTTCGAGAGTACTAGTACACTCAATAAGTTGAAAGTTTTTCATAAAACTGTTTTGTTAAGTTTTTTTGTAAGCCTTGGGAAAACCAAAATAGGTTTTTTTAGGTTACTTGGTGAGCCTCGGGAAAACCAAAAATAGGTTTTATTTAGTTAGCCTTGGGAAAACTAAAATAGGGTTTTTGGTGAACCTCAGGAAAACCATTTGTTAGATTTTTAGTTAGCCTTGGGAAAACTAAAATAGGTTTCTAGTGAGTCTCGAGGAAAACTAGTGGAGAGGCTTTTGGTGTAAAAGCTTTTTTGTGGTTGATGTAACTATTTTGAAGAATAGTGAAAGTAACTCTAAAGTGGTGAACTTGAGGAGAGGACGTAGGTCAAGAACCGAACCTCTATAATTCTTGGTGTCACTCTTATTTATGTTACTGCTCTGTTTCAACGTTTAGAGTTATAGTTTTGCTTGAAATGAGTTCGGTCAATAGCTTGAGCGATTTTCTGCTTGGAACGAATTTGCTCAATAGGTTGAGCGTTTTCCAGATTATACGTTTTTGTTAAAAGAAAAGGATTTTGTGGTCATCCAATTTACCCCCCCTTGGCTGCCTACTTAGGACAATAGGTATGAAGTTCAACACTCGACTTGTTCTTTATTGAATTGAGACTCTGCTTTAAATAGAAGCAAATTACAACGGGACTTAGAGATTCTAGCTAACAGATTCTTAGTTAACAACTTCCTAACAAATAGCTAAGAATCCTACTGCCTTAACAAACTGCAACGGTTACTTTGAATGAGTCAAAACCATTAGCTGCTAAGGAGCACTTCTACACAGCGTACGAATCACCGTGAAGTTTGTCCACGAATTCGGGTTGCCTCGATTTTGGGCTTCCACGAACTTGAGTCCATCTGAGTGGTTTTGGTGGGATTTAACAAGTGGGGCGACCGTGGGTTCTTAGGCAGGGTAAAGCGAGTGGACAAGAGGCTCTATGAGCTGGTAGTGGTGCCTGGTCGGTGGGGTAGGGTATGGTTCCAACAGCGGTGACACTATGTTAAAGGGCACCACTGAAATTTTGGAAAAATAGGGTAACCACGTGTACAAAGTATTATAAAATATATATTCAAGCCCCACTAAATTTTTTGTTATGCACATACTCAAAAATATTCTACTAGTTAAATACTTATGCTATTGCTCCCAAGTCCCAACAATTCCCAATTCCTCCCCTAGGTCCAAAGATATATTATCGGGCGGGAGTCACTAAGTTGTGGGACGGGCTAAAATCTCTAGCTATTAAGTTGTTAGGATTAAATGTCATATGTAGAAACTTAGAGTAGTAAATAACCAAAGATTTAACTGAATTTAGGTTTGAGGGAGAAAACTGCATATTACATGAAACTTCAGAGGGGTGTTCAATGAATTTTGAAAATATGGGTGGTAAACTGATGATTATCGCAAATCTCAGGGGAATGTTTGATAATTACCGTTGTTTGTAATTTCCAATTATAAAATAAAAAAATGAATTTTTAAAGAAATAAAGAAAAAGAAAAAGGTATGGATGTAAATAAAAAGGCATTGTTGATTTTCACACCATAATCAACATATTTTAAGCCAACGAGGAAGAGGAGCCATCAAGACCTAGGACAGCAGCATGATACGTTTCAAAATTTTGAAGATGAAGTGGGGGTCAGTGAGGGCGAGATGAATGACGAAGGTTAGGTGTGTGGTGTGTTTGGGCTAGTGTATGAGTATGAGTGTCAGATGCTATTGAAGGATCATGATGGGATACTGATGTAGGATAGGTGTCAAATGGTGATTGAGGATCAAGATGGGTAGCTGATGAAGGATGGTTGTCCAATAATGATGACGCTGTAGGAGGTAAAGGTGAAGATGTGTTGGCATCAATAGTTGAAGGACAATGACTATAGACTTTTAATGGTGGTAGTTGGGGATTACATGTTGGGTGCGTTTGGTTGGCGGGATAAGGAGGGATGAGATGATTTTTATCCTGTCCTCCTCCTTTATCCATCGTTTGGTACGTCTAGGGATGAGACGAGTATTATCCCTTTTAATACTTTTATCCCATAAAAGTGGGATTAAATAATACCTCACCCACCAATGGATAAGGAGGGATGGGATAAAAAAAAAAGAAGAAAGAAATTTGAGATTATGACAAATTTATTTGATATAATCCCATCCAATCCTATCATAAATAATCTCATCCAATCCTATCCTAGATAATCCTACCATATCCCATCTTAATCATCTCATCTTACTATTTTTTATCCCTGCAACCAAACGAGCCTGTAGGGTTAACAATTGTATCCGTTGAAGATGCTAGGTGGTCAAAGTTATCTGGTGAGTAACAATAGATTGGAGAAAACGTATTAGGTTGATTTGGCTCAGGGGGAGGAATTGAAGGGGTAGGTAGAGGTAAGATTGGGTAGTCATCTTGATTTTCTTGTGGAAAGGAAAACTATGTTCATGAAAGGTGACATCCCGAGAAGTAAAAAATTTCTTGCTTTCAAGATCATATACACGATAACCTTTTTGCCCAAGAGGGTAACCCATGAAAATGTAACAGGGGGCTCGAGAATTGAATTTGTTGTTGGTGGCCGAATGGTCGGGACAAGTGTACGGTTGTCAGACAAGTAGTAAATCCGGTGAGTACCGGGTCGAATTCACGGGGACTTGTGATTCTAGCAATTTGTGTATGAATTACTAAATTGAAAAGAAAGGTTGATTGATTTTTATGGATTGGTTTAATTAATTAATGAACTAACTAATTAACAAAAGTTACAAGGGTGAAGAAACCTAATAGATTAAGCTACTTTCTAGATTAACGATCCACTTAACTTTCAGATTGACACTTTAGGTTTTCCTACAATTATTATTCTCAACATGTAAGTCGATTTATCAATTCTAGATGTCATCTGTCGAGGTTTCACCTAGGTGATTAAAGCAAGCTGTCGCTTCACTTTAATAGTTGAAGTGATCTATGTTCATCCTAAATCTGTTGCAAGCTGTCACATCACAACCAAGTCTAGTCTAATTACCCCGTGGTCTAGTAATACTCCCTTATCTCTAAGCGAAGTATACCACAAATATTCCGTGTACTTAAGAATAATGCATGAACTATCCGAGTAATTAAACATGCATCAAAGAGAAATAATATATAGAACTAAAGTATCAAATCCTACAGTCAAGCTTCACAAATCAATCCTAGAAAGTAATGAGAAAACTAGCCACTAAACATGTTCAATGGCAAAACAAATAATGAAATAATGAAACCTTAATTTTTAGGATGAAGAACGGTGATCAAATTTCCCAGTTTTGCTCAGCCTGTGTTCTTTCTCTCCAAAAGTTGCGAACTCTCTACCTGGCCGAATTGTTGGCTGTTGAATGCGTCCAACTTAGTCCAAATTGGACTAGGTTTGACCTAAATCTCCTTTCTTTCCTCCAACTTTCTTTAGTTGCTCACTTTAGCCCAATGCTCATTTCTTGTGTCAGTTTAGTCCTCAACTTCTTTCTTTAATCTAAATTGCCTCCAACATTCCATTCTCTTGTCATTTTAGCCTCGAATTCCTCTATTTTGCTCAAATGCCTCCCAAAGCAGAATCTTGCAGAATCCTTATGCAAACTAATGAGAACATAACAATTAATTGAGTTTACATGTAAAATTATGGATAAAATATATACAATATTGTGCACTCATCAAATACCCTCAAACTCAAACAATTTAGTCCCTAGCAATTCTACCTACATGCAATCCTAGACTAAACAAGCAAGTTAAACAATCTATCAATGCCCACTTAAATCAAATCATCATCCAAACCACACATCTCTAAACATATAAATGATCAAATAGGTTTTAGGACTTAGTGCTGAAATCAATAAACAAAGGGTCACTCCCTGAGTGTTTCACTCTCTGAAGTGGGTGTGCA
The DNA here is from genome assembly GCA_024586325.1 of Stellera chamaejasme. NCBI lineage: Eukaryota > Viridiplantae > Streptophyta > Magnoliopsida > Malvales > Thymelaeaceae > Stellera > Stellera chamaejasme. Next base: position 27,975,977 of record CM044985.1, read on the forward strand.
CGTGTGTAGTGATCGTACTAAGTATCTTCAATCCATAGGCTTGCAAGCGATCCAAAACTCCTCTACTCATTCTTTCTAAAGGAAAAGGTTGCATGCCACACCAGTCGGGTGGTCTTTCATCCGGGTTGTAATGAGGCCTGACTTGGTGAGAGTGGATATCGATTGAAGGCATTATTTAGGTGGAACTTATTTGAAATATCATGAGTTTACAAGTTATTGGGCACTAATGAATAACAAGAATCACAAACTTATACCCAACTTGACTCTTTTGCAAGCTTCACACATTTTTCACAAAATTGTGCACTCAACCATTGAGATGATCTCGGTATACACAATAATTTCAAGTGCCTGTTTTCTTGATTTCCCTTTTTTTCTTTTTCATCCCTTTTTTTAACTTAGGCACACTTTTTTCTAGAGTTATCTCTTCTACTCACCCAAGAACAATGTATAGCACCCCCAAACTCTGAGTTTGAACACGCCACCAAAATTTCATACATATGCCCAAAATAAAATACTCACAAAATTTCATGGACAAAAGATAATATCAGAGAATGGATATGGCTCAAAACGTAGGTGATCAAAGAAATTAGGCTCAAAGTGGGTTATCTAATGGAAATTATGCATAGGTTGGCTATTTAGTGAACAAGTTCATCCTAAATTGCCACCGTCTTCCCGGCTTAACACATCACATATGTAGATTTATAATTGTTCCAAGAAAGCAAGTTCTAGCTCATATACTTAGCAGGATACTCTCATGAAAGAACAATTCACACAAATCATGCATAATTAGGCTCAAAATCTCACATGTAGAATTTCTATTTAAAGCTTTGAACACAATTTCCTACCACCTATATGATCAAATACATGTAAATTAATGGAGGTTTCAGATTTAAAACCCGACTTACTGGAGCATTGGGGTCCCTAAAATGCAACATAAATACTACATGCACTAACACTACTATTTTTGAATTTCTCAAGTTTTTGTTTCAGTTTTTTTATATGCAATCCTATACTAACAAGTAACACGCAAGATTTCATAATAAACAGGCAAGCAATCATCACAACAATCCAATTCATAACAACTATAATCAATCCCCCCAAACTCGAAATCGACATTGTCCACAATGTTGGAAAGGGTAAAATAGAGAAAACGATCGAAAGTCATACCTGGGGACCAAGTTAGATCCCCGTTCCATGTACTGAGGTTTTCATTGGAAACAAAACCAACGGTGTTCAGATATGGTGAAACTTATTTGATAGATGGATAGGACTAGTGTTTCCCTTCAGATCGGTATATTATGGGCGAAAAACGGACACCTGGAGCAAAAATTATGGTCATTTGAAGTTTTACACGTCGTCTGATTTTCGCGGCCGCGAAAACATGAGTTTGACTCGAACATAACCGAAAAATTTCTGTATCACGGACCCAAAACAGGTCACGGTCATGAAAAATGTTGCCCGAACGCGACTCTCACGCGAACTACCTGTCAGCTTGACCAAGGCTCAGTGTTTTGGCCATAACTTTGCTCTCCGACATCCGGTTTAGTCGATTCAAAAGCTCATGTGTAGGTAAGAGATAGATCTACAATATATCTTCATATCTCAGGTCCGGAAAATATCTGTAAGAGCGTAAAAATGGACTTACACCAAAGATGATCATATTTTTACTTTCTTCATTCTCTCGATACCTCAAAAAAGTTTCCATAAAATTTTTTAAGCTCCTCATTGCCTTCATCACCTACATCCATTGTCCAACATCATCATTAAACCTTAAAGACTACTAATCTAAAATTAATTAATATAAACATACTAATAATTAGCTTATTTTAACATCGCTAGCTTGACAATCTCATCAGTAGGACTTAGGGCTGTAAACGAGCCGAGCCCTTATCGAACTTACTCGAACTCGAACTCGGCTCGTGTTTTATTGAACACTGTCTTATCGAGCTTCGAGTTCGAGTTCGAGCCGAGTTCAGGGCTCGATAATTTTATCGAGCCGAGTTCGAGCGGAACAGAGTTCGGTTCGATAGGTTATCGAGCTATCGAGCCATATGTATATATATAATGAACTTTGGTTATTCAGGGCCTCAGGTGTAAGTAATTAAAATGTTAGGGCCTAGTTGACTGAATCTTTAAAGTTTCAGGACTTACATCAAATTCGAGCAGCTATCGAGCCGAACTCGAGTTTGGTTTGAATGTTCGAACTCGAGCAATCGAGCCGAACTCGAGCAATCGAGCCGAATTCGAGCAATCGTTCGAGTCGAGTTCGAGCTCGTATCATGAAAGCTCGTCGAGCTATCGAGCCGAACTCGAGCTCGAACAAAAACTTACGAGCCGAGTTCGAGCCGAGCACAGTTCGAGCTCGGCTCGGCTCGTTTACAGCCCTAGTAGGACTCAAGTGACTCCCTTAAGATGTTTTCATGTAGAATCGGTCCGACCACTGAATTGCTCCACCATCCACTTTTCCATATGATGAAACTTGAATCCTCTATACCTGCAAAACTGACGGGGCCTTTTCTCCATTGCCAAGTTAGTAATCTTAAGGATAAGACTACCATAGTAAAAGATTTTATAAAGCAATGAAAAAACTTGAATTCTTTCCAACTCATACAACCACCCTCGAAACTTAGTATACACAAACAATTGACAATGCTTCCAAATAGTATCATAGCTCAAATTCTTGACATGCGTAAAATATGGATCACAAAAGTCATGGATAGGAAGGTTCTTATCATGCATCTTTTCTCTTGGATGTAAAATCAAAGAGTTCTTATCTGTACCAGGATCAAATACCAACCTAGACCATTCAAGCTTCTCTTCTTATCCATAAAAACAATTATCATGCATTTTCACATTTAAAGTATTACTTCCATTACACAGATCAATCAATTGATATCCAGACTCATTCATCAAATCCTTGGAAAATCTCACCGCACATGGATTAAAAAGAACATTTTGAAGAAGCCTTTTCGCATTTATTGTTGGCATACAAAAGATGGCATAGGGGTCAAGGTATGAATCATGAGTGATAATGGACTCCCCTACAACAAAGCTATCATGACTAGGTACATCAAGTGTCGGAAGAGGTTCGTCTATCGGTGTAGGCTCATCCTCAAAAATTGCATCAACATTTGCATCACCATCATCAACAATTAAAACATCATTACTTATCATGTCATCTGCTTTAATCAAACAATCAGATTGGGGAAAGAAATTACCATCACCCAAAAAATTATTTGAGTTTTCCGGCACCTGTTCTTCCATGGGTGCCATGTTATTTTCCATGCATATCACCTTTTTTCCAGAATCCTTCAAGTCACCTTCATCAAGATTATCCAACCTCTCAAAATTTTCAATCTGGTCATATATTTCTTGAAACTTTGCAGCTATTCCTCTCCAATTTTGCTTGACTCCCTCACTTAACTCAATCAAAGTACTTTTGCCAAACAATTCTTTCAATTGAGTGAAGTTTTCTTTGAACAATTGCTCTACCGGACCAATTTTCCCACTTCCAAGGAAACTATCGTCTAACGATTGATAATCTTTGACCCAATACTTCATTATGAAATCTGTCTGCTTTAACAAACGCTGGATCTCATCTTCCACTTGGTCTTCCATTTTTTTCTGAAAAAAGTGAAAAAAATTATTATATACAATGTAAATCAAACACAAATAGCAAGAAAAGAAACAAGTCTCCGGCAACGGCGCCAAAACTTGGTTGGGACACCGCAAGTGTACAGTTGTCAGACAAGTAGTAAATCCGGTGAGTACCGGGTCGAATCCATAGAGACTTGTGATTCTAGCAATTTTTATATGAATTACTAAATTGAAAAGAAAGGTTGATTGATTTTTATGGATTGGTTGAATTAATTAATGAACTAACTAATCAACAAAAGTTGAAAGGGTGAAGAAACTCAATAGATTAAGCTACTTTCTAGGATTAACTATCCACTTAACTTTGAGATTGACACTTTAGGTTTTCCTACAATTATTACTCTCAACATGTAAGTCGATTTATCAATTCTAGATGTCCTCTGTCGAGGTTTCACCTAGGTGATTAAAGCAAGCCGTCGCTTCACTTTAATAGTTGAAGTGATCTATCTTCCTCCTAAATCTGTTGCAAGCCGTCGCATCACAACCAAGTCTAGCCTAATTACCCTGTGGTCTAGTAATACTCCCTTATGTCTAAGCCAAGTATACCACAAATATTCCGTGTACTTAAGAATAATGCATGAACTATCCGAGTAATTAAACATGCATCAAGGAGAAATAATATATAGAACTAAAGTATCAAATCCTACAATCAAGCTTCACAAATCAATCCCAGAAAGTAATCAGAAAACTAGCCACTAAACATGTTCAATGGCAAAAAACATAATGAAACCTGAATTTTTAGGATGAAAAACGGTGATCAAATTTCCCAGTTTTGCTCAGCCTGTGTTCTTCCTCTCCAAAAGTTGCGAACTCTCTCCCTGGCCGAATTGTTGGCTACTGAATGCGTCCAACCTAGTCCAAATTGGACTAGGTTTGGCCTAAATCTCCTTTCTTTCCTCCAACTTTCTTTAGTTGCTCACTTTAGCCCAATGCTCATTCCTTGTGTCAGTTTAGTCCTCAACTTCTTTCTTTAATCTAAATTGCCTCCAACATTCCATTCTCTTATCATTTTAGCCTCGAATTCCTCAATTTTGTTCAAATGCCTCCCAAAGTAGAATCCTGCAGAATCCTTATGCAAACTAATAAGAACATAGCAATTAATTGAGTTTATATGCAAAATTGTGGATAAAATATATACAATATTGTGCACTCATCACCGAACATCTGTTGGGTCAGTCATTTTATTCTTCTTCTAGAGTCTGGTCATGTGGGAGACCATGGTTGTCATTGGTTGCTCCGCTTGCAAAGAAAGTCGCACCAAAGGGTTCTCCGGTTAGCGGTCCTCCGATGCTCAAATCAATACTCTTTTTTAGAGTGAGAAAGTAGAGAAAGGGCATAGCGGAGTAGTGATAAGATTATCTCTGTGGTTTGCAAAGGGGTGGCTTTTATAGGTGGGCAACCGGATGGCACGTTGGTAATTTACATTAGGTTTGAAGGTGGTGGCCGACCACCTTTTGTGTGTCAGTGGGTGTCTTTTTGGGAAGGTCGGTGGGTCAGAGCGAGAGCCTGTCTGTCAGGTGTCAGGCGGTCGGATAGCAAGGTGGCAAAAGGTACAATCCGCATTAATGGCAGCTGTAGCTCTGGTCGGTCCTTCGGCGGGAAGCGTGCTTTGCATGCTCCTCCTTATATTGGGTTGAGTTCCTTGGGTCTTTGTTGGTCTAGGTTACTTTGGAGAGGCCTTCTGGAGAAGGTCTAAGTCGGCTTGGAGCCCAATGGCTCCATGGCCAACTCCTTGAAGGAGGTGATAGACCCTGGAGTGAGCGAGAGTTGTACCAGTCGGATGTTGAACCGGACAGTGTGCCTTCAAAATATTTGCAGAGGCATATATGATTTGTCCCCCGAAGTTCCATGTGCATTTTGTACTTCCGGATGTGGGCTTGAGGATCCCCTCGTTTCTTGTAAGTGTCGAGTGGTGGGATCTTGAAGTTCAGAGGCACTGGGATATCTCGGATGCGAGGGCCGAACGCCGAGAGTTCATCGGACGCCTGTCCGGTAAGTCTGGGGAAGACATTTTACCGAGGCTCGTGCTCGGGGCGATTAAGTCTCTATAGGGCTTGTTGGACGGCATGTTCGACTTGTTCTTGTATTGAACGGTCCCTCTTGAGGGAGGGAGTCCTGGGACATCAGATGCGGTCGAGGGCACAAGGTCGGCGACCGGGGAACGAGAACGTCTTGGGACGATCTCCACGCTGGGGGAGGGAGAACGTCTCATTCGGGGTGAGGGGTTCCGTCTCCGCTGGTTGATAGTCGGGGAGCGCCTGCGTCGCGGGGTGGGAGATCTACCCCTCCTCCATACTTGATACGATCACGGGGACGGCGAAGGCGAACCCGCGTAATCGTACGGAAGCGCAGATCTAGCTCGGTGGAGTCGATGAACAAAGAATGATAGATTCGGCCACGGACACCTCCCAACTACGAGGTTGGGCAATATCCGCGATAAGCCTGGGGAGTATGGAAGATCTAGGACCTCTCAACTACGAGATTGAGCAATATTAGATATTAAACTTGATGATAAACAATCTATCAAGGGGGATGGCGGAAGATAGCAAGGGGGTGAGAACCGAGCTTAAGGAATGTTCCTTCTTAAGCTTTACATATGTTCTACGTAATCTAAGGGTCTGCCGTTCCTTTTATAGGGAAGGAAACAGACGCTGATAAATGCGCATGTATGCCATAAAGTGTACTTGTGCATGCATGGCTTACTAAAAGATAAAAAGGTAAAAGCTAAGTAGATAATAGACTCCCGAGTGTCAGCGTGAGAGGTGGGAGTGTGCCAGAATGGTCGGGGAGTGGTTGGCCGACTTGATAAGCTTAGGTGGCTTTGCTTTAGGGCTTCGTCTGACTGGAGGCCCCGCTCTGAAGGCTTCGCCTTTGTTAAGAAGCTTTCACAGAGAAGGCTTCGCCTAGTTGGCCTCGCCTTCTCTTTGAGACTTGCGAAGAAGGCTTCGCCTTTGTTCGGAGACTCCGCAGTGGAATAACCCATACTTAGCGTCTGAACTGGAAGTCTTCTTGTTGTAGACGTTGCCTTTACCAGGAGACTTGCTGGGATGACTTCGCCCAGAGGCTTCGCCTTCGCCAGGAAGCTTCGCAGGAAGGTTCTGTCTTTACCTTAAAGACTTCTCGTGGACATTGTTGCATGAGGGCTTCGCCTTGGAGGTTTGTGGAGATGGCTTCGCCTGAAGGCCTCGCCATCGCCGGAACACCTTTGTTTGAGGAAGCCTAGCCCTCGCCTTGAGGCTTCGCAGGAATGACTTTGCTTGGAAGCTTTGTCAGTGTTCTGGATGCCTTAGCATGTTGCAGTTCATCCTTTGACTTGAGACTTCACAGGGACGGCTTTGCCAAAGTGGTTTGCCTTCGCCTGGATGCCTGCGTGTGCAGAAGCCTCTCCTACGCCTTGAGGCCTCGCGCAAGGTCCTCGCGGGGGAGGCGTTACCTTTTCCATGTCAGGTGCTAGTCCAGACCATGGATTAGGCCGCCTGGGCCTCTGAACCCACTCACCAAGGGGGTTGCTCCGAGCTTCACTCAACTGCCTCTTCGTCTGGGACTCCTTGTTGTTGCTTGGGGATCCCATGATCACATCAATACTTCAGCCTTAATTTTCCAAACTTGTTCGATTTAGGTTGATGAGAACCTGGATTCAGTTCGGCCGGATCTCCCGGTGGTCGAAGATTTTCAGGATCATGATGTTGCTTGCTTTGGGACCTCCTTGTTCGAGGCTGACCTACCTTTCCTATGGGAGGCTGAGTGCTCAGACAGAGTAAACGACGTCCGAGTGTCTTGAGGTGATTCGTGGAACGCGACTTCCCTCGGTTGGACGCTGTTTTGGCCAAATTCTCACGAGGGTTGCCGTCTTTCCCACAGACGACACCATTTGGTGGCCGAACGTCTGCTAGATCAGCCATCTTGTTCTTCTTCTGGAGTCTGGTCATGTGGGAGACTATAGTTGTTGTTAGTTGCTCCGCCTGCAAAGAAAGCCGCACCAGAGGGTTCTGATGCTCAAATCAGTACTCTGTTTTAGAGTGAGAAAGTAAAGAGAAGGCAGAGCAAAGTAGTGATAAGATTACTTTTGCGGTTTGCAAAGGGGTGGCTTTTATAGGAGGGCACCCGGATGGCACGTTGGTAATTTGCATTAGGTCTGAAGGTGGTGACCGACCACATTTTGTGTGTCAGGCGGTGCCTTTTTTTGGAGTTCGGTGGGCTTGTCCGTCCCCTGGAAGCTTTTTGATAAGGCAGGGCCGACCACCTTTTTGTGTTAGGTGGCACCTTTTTGAGAAGGCAGGGCTCAGGTCGGACTTGCCCTGCTCACTGCATAGAGGGTGGAAGTGATGAGATGTGCAGACTGTGGGTTTGCCTGGTCGATTCCAGCTAGTATCCTTTTGACCATTTTCGATGCTTTCTTTAGGTTTGGTACACTTGATTGCAGTTTCTGATGTTGTCATTATTGTAGTATATACTCCCTCCGTCCCTATTTAATTGTTACCTTTGACTTTTACATTTTTGTTTGACTCAATTTTTTACTAGAAAGAATTTTTTAAAAAAATTTGGAAAAAATATTTTTAGAAACTAGAGACACATTGATTTAACTTATGTATATAAGCTACTTAACTTTATATACCAAAATATTGAAGAAAACAATACATAGATTAGATGCTGAAAAAGAAACGTAACTATTAAAAAGGGATGGAGGTAGTATTTAGGTATTAGGTGTAAAACAAATTAATATAGGTATAGTTTTAAATGTAGAGGTATGAAAACAATGTTTTTTTAGTGAAAGTTAGGGGCTTAGTGGCCACCAAAAGAAACTTGAGGATTAAGAAAGAGTTAAACCACGTGTTCTATTTTGGAGGAGTATTGGCCCATGTATATAGAATTTTAATGAATTTTTTTTCTTGTGTCTTTTAGAATCCTATTCAAATTAAAACTCTAAACAATATAGAATTACAATTTCAGATCTCATTAAGAGACTTTAATAACTTCAATTGAAAGGTTATTGTTGTTTTGGGTGGCATGATTGCAGCCCCCGAGGCTCCACCATCCCTCGCTGCCCGGGTCTTCACCAGCTAGATGGCGAGGGCGGAGCACATCGGTTTGCTCTAAAGGCTGCTTGGAAGGACATTGAATGCTCTGTACGGTATGGTACTGATAACCCTAGAGATAATTTATTTATCTTTGAATTCAAGAAACAACAAGATTTGGAGAATTTTCTGCGATTGGTTCTATGGTCTTTTGATAATAGAATTATCACTTCTGATCTTCTAAAGTCTGTAGATCGTGTTTCTGTCAGCCTTTATCTACTTTGGATTTTAGGGTACACGTCCTCGACCTCCCATATGGTTAAGGGAGTTATAATGGAGGGGAATACAATGCAAATCCGGGTTACTCTTGATTTAAAGAAACCTCTACGCCGACTCTGAAAAATTACTTATGGCGTTGAAATATGAGAAACTTCTTGACTTTTGTTATAAATGTGGTATTTTAACTCATATTGAGAAGGAGTGTATGGAGACAGGTGAACCTCAGTTTGGCCCTTGGATGCGAGCCAGAAATGGCTCACGTGATTGTGATGAAACGTTGGGGGGTGCAAATGCTCCTGTCGTTGCGCCAAATGTGCCAGCGCCGCCTCCCACACCTGCAGCCAAGCAGGTACAGGTTATGCCTTCGGGTTGGCCGCGGATGGTAAGACTTGCGGAGCCGAGTAGTCTTCAATTGGTGGTTACCTCAGTCCCGGAGGTGAATGCCCCGACTGTAGAAGAACGTGCCTTAGTGGTTATTGATGCTCCACCGCTTCCTGTGCAAAGTCCTCAGGTACCATTCACCTTTACTGTTGGTAGTGATCATGCTCTTGTTCAGGTCTCCCGCTATGGTAAAAAGGTCTCCTCAAAAAAATGGGGGGAAAAAGGATAGGGACGTGGTACAGTGCTTGCTCCTGCTACTTCAGACCACGACCAAGGAAGGAAAAGAGCTCGCCTCGGTCAGGTGGGGGAGGAGGGGACAGAAGAGGAGATGGCAGGAAGTGGCGTTGCCTCTCCCTGCCTGGACCAGTGAGGATCATCCATCCAAGCAGGGTTGGTTCTGAGCTCTCCCCCTGCTTGGTTTTATAGAGAGACTCTAATATATCTTTGGCATGGTTGGATTTTGGTGAATTATGGTGTGCTTTGTGTCTTGGATGGTTGTACTCTTTCGATATCCTTTACAGGGTCTAGGCTATTTGGAGCATGCTTGGTGCAGCTCACTTGGTAGAGAAGGTTGGTGGCCGGTTACTTCTCAGAGTATGTTGTGGGTAGGATTCCGTACGAAGCAAAAAACTTTCTGAAGAGTACCTCGCATTATGGTTGAAGCTCCTGGCATTTATGATATCTCAAACTTTTATGTATTTGATGTATTTCCTAGGTTTATCTTTTTTGCTTATGTTTGGATATTTTAGTCCTAGGTTAGATAGCCTTTTAACCTTAAGTTTTTTGGCTCGTAGTCACTGTACCGCTCGTATTTGCCAAGAGCTCGTCATTAGCTTTCCTTAAAGCCTCGTCTCTACTTGTCAAACTTTTTCGTCTCCCGCTGTATGATCTTGAATGTGAGCATTCCCTTTCAAAAAAAATGCTCTAAAACAACATTTCATATACTAGATTAGAGCGAGTTGAAATTCAAACCGTTACTTAACCGAGTTACCACGCATGGTCCAGTTTATGTATAAAATGAAGATTTAAAAAAAAAACAAAACAAAAAAATTGACTAATAATTGATGAATAGTGTGTTGCAAAGAAAATGTAGAAAATGTAACAGAAACCAGCAAACATAGCTACAATTGTCAATGTCTCCTAAGAAACAATGCTGGTCAGAGAAGCACCTTGGATGTTTTATTGCAGATTAACAAAAGGAAGACTTTATGGTTGCACATAAACACCAAGCAGCAGGTAGCTTTCCAACCCTGTTTGTGAAACTATCTATATTCCAAGGAAATTTCCCACTTGACATCAATATGAAGAACTGCTCCCAAACGACAACAACAACCGAGCAGCAAACCGAACTGTGCAAACCGAGCGTATTTGGTTCTTGTTCTAAGGCTAGTTGGTGAGCAGCAAGAAAGACAGAAAAGAAGAGGGATTTTCGATGGAAAGGAGGGCAGAACCAATCTTCCTTCTTCATCGGGGATGGTTTTACGGTTCAGCAAAAGCGAGCGAGAGACAGATTTGAAAGGATTCGGGGAAGAGGAGTCCGAGAGCAGAGGCAGGGATGTTATCAGGCTTAAGCAAGAAGGAAAGGGGATTTCTCAAAGAAGATGGTAGGAGTTGATGGCGAGGCTGGTTTCGGGAGGAGCTTGATTAGGTAACCATTTGGGGAAGGAAGCAGCGATGGAATTTTGATTTCCAGGCATGGAATCAGGAACCAAACCCTCAATTTTCGAAGTGATGGGTGATTTAGGGATTTTGGGGGTTGATCAGGTAGAAGCTCGATTACTGGAAGAGTCGGGTTCTAAATTTAAATCGATGACGGAGGAGTCACGGTGGTAGAAGAGGGCTGGCTTTTGCCGGCGGTCATCCAGACGGAGCAAGCTATATGAAGTGGAAGCTCTGGATGGACGGTGGCAACAATTGGATTTCATAGCAACCGTGTTGTTCCCAGAAGTTTGGTGAGATCGTTCTTTCCTTGTTGTTTATTAGAATTTGCAAGATGGATTGATAATTTTTCTAATTAATTAAATAATTTAAGCTGACTAGTTGATCTAGAAATCCATCATGTGTTGTTTTAGAGTTATTATCCAAGCTTGCTAGTCTCATTCTGATGCTGCCAAGATGTTGATTATTCTTTATTTTCTTAGTTGATTTAATGCAGCTGAATTGTTAGTGCTCAACTTGTTTTATAATTAACATTTACTGATAATCAATACTTGAGCATGTTCCTAGCTGTTCTTACGTAATTGTTGTGGTTACTTATAATTAACATCTCGGCTTGTTTAAGAGAACTAAACGCTGATTGGAATCAATAATTATAATAATTTTAAATGTGGATTTTTACAAGAAGATGACACTTGTGACTGCTCTTTTAGTTTTTAAGGAGTACCTTGCCGTTTGTTTGATGATAAAGAATACATCTCTTCCTTCACTTGATTTTCAGCCTACTGTGATTAATTATGGGACTTAGAAATCTGATCTGTTTGCTTAATCATTGGTGACTCGTTAGTCTATTATTCTATGCTTAAATATGAGGTTTATCAAGTTAATGACCTGTTGCCTTCCCTTGTCCTTATGCATGCTCCTTCATGTCTAATTGATTTTTAAGTACTGTTCTTTGGCAAACCTCTAGCATGTTTCCCCACCATTCTTGTGTGTTAGGATAACTAAAAGCAACATAGGATAATATCATCCAGCAACCAACCACTACGATAACCGGCCTTACTACTAACCGTGGTTGTCATTGAGTGTAAATTGGTGATTCCAGTAGCAGAGGTAGGAAGGGTTTCTTCTCACTCCGGAAAGACCATTGCTGATCTTTCTGATATGAGTAGAATTCAAATACAGGAGCTTTCTCTGTCATTAGCAAGCATATAATTAAGTATTTACCTTTGATTGTTCATAGTTAGTAGACTTGAGACTCGAAGACTAGTACTTTGGTAATTTAAATTACCACCTCTTGTCCCTTGTTTGTCTTGCTAGTAAATGAACCTAGAAACCTTCCCATGAAACTTGGATCAACTTTTATTTCCCCGTTATTACTGACTATGTTACTTGAGTTGTTTCAGAGGTTACAAGTTTTCTAATGCTTTATGCATGAATTTTCTCTAATGCTTTATAGGATCTAAGCATGATAGTTTCTTTGAAGCATGTCTTCTTTAATGTTAATGCGTGACTGCCTGCTAACTTTCTGTATTGTTTGACTGTCAAGTGTTCTCTGTTGCATGCTAGTGGTAGTCCCAACTACCACCCCCAAGTATCTTTACTACGTTTTTGCTTTATTTTCCTTATTTTCATTCTTTCTTCTCGAGCAAGATACTAACATATCTTGTTGAGAACTACGTGAGCCTCTGATTCCTTTCAAAATGGTATCATTGGTACTGACGAGATGACGAGATACGTAGGCAACCTTCGGGCCCGAGGCATTACTATGTCTTATAGTTGTAGGTACTTGTTTATGATTCTTCTCAACTGCTCGAGGAACTTAAAGATTGGAGTACAAGCAATTTCTGATGGAAAGGACTTAGACTTTAGGGATTTTCTTCTTTTATCTTAATTTTCTTTTGTACACACTTAAAGAGCTAAAAGAACTTGTAACGGACTTTTATACATTTGAAATTCTTCTACATACTCCTTTCTTTATAAGTTCTTAAATATTTTCAAATAAAGATCCTGGCTTTGTGAACTTCCGTTTATTGAATTTAGTTTCTCTGCTTTAACAAGCAGCTGGAACGGCGGGTTCATAACAGTAAATGTTCTGCTGATCATTCATCGTCCAAGGTAAGATACATATGCTACTTTCTTGCAGCTCTATTTCCTGACCTTTCAGCTCTTCTTAGTGGTTTTTGAAATGTCTTTAGTGATTTGCAGGGACTTCGACCAAGGGATTCTTGAAAGGTGTTGAAACATTGAAAAGAAAACCATTGTTAAAGAGGTGAGACACATATACTACTTTCTTGCAGCTCTATTTCCAGACCTTTCAGCTCTTAACTGTTTCTTAAATTCTTTGATCTGCAGGGACATTGACCAAGGCATTCTTGAAAGGTGTTGAAACATTGAAAAGAGGTAATATATCTTGATGACGGGGTTCGATGGTGGTTTTCGAGAATGGTGGCAGAGCGAGCGTTGGACAAGCCGACGATGGACAGGGCTTGGATGGCAAGGGGCTGGTTTGAGCCGGGTCTTCCTGGCCGGGTTCAACAGCATTGTCCAAGGAAAAGAATATCTGCCCATGAAGTTCTGTGTAAGCTATATTGCCGTAAGTTGAGATCAAGGTATGTCTTTGGGACTTGACGACCAAGGTATGTCTGAGATCAATTGCTTCATTTTCACCACCTCAATTGCCTCTTTGTGCATAATCAATTGCTCTTTGGGATTGTTCAACTAAAGTTATTAAGCTGATGGCTATTTAGGGTGAAAGAGCAGTCCCTATTTTTTACCAAACAAGGATCAAAATGAAAGGGAGTAGCTCCGTTTTTCCTCTTAAAATATGGATCATGTCTGAAATGAATGTTGCATGACTTTATGTGCGATTTTGAGGTGTCTCTCGATTTTGTAACAAGACTTGCATAATAAGACTCGCATATCTCTCTTCTTATTAGTCGATACCATGTTCTATTTGGTACATTTTTTATGTTAAATTTTGGAACATGCCTGCAGATAATGGATTTTTCAACCTGGTGAATTCCTCAATGTGATGGTATGTATCATGTTCTTTCTTACTTGGGAAGATGATGGTACTTCTTCAGGTTCGGTTTCATTGGCAGGAGGTCCTTTATCATCAACATGGTTTGTTGCTTTAAGAAGGGAGTGGTATTTATCGCTTGGGTGATAGCTGATGAGAGTTTTAGTCAAGAGTTATCATCTCAAAAGAGCCAAAGAATCTCGGACATATGATGTGTGATAGCAATGTTACTTCTTTAATCTTAAGCTCCCTTAGTTGATTCTATGAAAGATTATATTTGAAAATAATTAATTCAACATATATGGAGATATTTAAAACAATTTTTCAATCTTAAGCACCTTAATTTAAGTCTCCCATGATAAGATATTTATTTTATCTTATCTTCATTTGCAGGTTTATTCTACACACAAACATTGTACAGAGTATTAGACAGAAAAATCCATATTTTTAATTTTTCTTAAAAAGAATTCACAAATTTTCTTTTCTTTTTCTAAAAACTAAAAACTATTAATTAAATTTATATTGAAGAACAAAAATAGTGATTAATGTGAATACTTTTTATGTCCACATTTTCTAAAGTTTTCACAAGGTAGTCTTAAAAACTCTTTGATTTCTATTTAAAACTATTTATTAAATTTATGATCGAAGAACACAAATAGTGATTAATGTGTGAATGCTATTTAAAACTTTATCGTTGTTAGATTTAAAAGGTGGAATTTTGACAAATGGGTCATAAATGATATTAGTATTTTTTTTTTCTCACACCTAGACAAGGAACAACCAATTCTTTTTAGCACCTTGTTATTATTTAAAATGATTGAATGTCGGTTGTATTTTTTTGGATGATATTAGTATAGAGATATAGAGAGATGACTTAAAAAAAATATATTAAATTAATTGAATCAATGTAGACCTTTAATGCTTATTTTGGTTACTGAGACACGAGCAATCTTCTTAGAGGCGGATGTTATGCGAGCAAACGTTGGAAAAACTAAAAGGGATATTCTTTAGGAATTTTCTATCGTTCAAAGCACGTTTTTTTTTTCGCACTTCTTAAAAAATGTTGCGACTTTTACCGACTTATACAACCAAAAAAAAAATCCTAAGAGAATCACAAAATTGCAAAATCCTTGCATCCTACACAAAATGTCGTCGTTTAGCAAACAAATTCAAAAGAGTGGTACTATTCACAGAATCACATCAAACTTCCATCAGTATTTTGGATGGAGCACCCAACAGAAACCAGCAAACATAGCCTGAAATACAATTGTCAATGTCTCCTAAGAGAAGCACCTTGGATGTTTTATTGCAGATTAAAAAAGGAAGACTTTATGGTTGTACATAAACACCAAGCAGCAGATTAAAAAAGGAACCCTGTTTGTGAAACTATCTTATATTCCAAGGAAATTTCCCACATGACATCAATACGAAGAACTGCTCCCAAACCACAACAACAACCGAGCAGCAAACCGAACTGTGCAAAATAGTACTCATTTTAACCCATAATTAAAGCTCTTGTTTCCATCATAAACCTTCATTACCAGTAACATTTTAAAGAAATAATTGTCAGATGAGGAGCATAACAAACCAAACTTAAGAATTTATAGAAACTTGAAGGAAATTCATCTGCTTGAGTCACGTACGTGCCAATGTCATGCAGACAGCTAATTCACCGTATGTCCAGGTGAGGAATGTCAGCGAGGAGGTGCCAATACTCCCCCTTGTACCCGCACTTGTTTCCCAGATGAGGACAACCTGCAATCACTAATCTCTCAAGTGTGGGAGGCAAATACAGATCCTTTGGAAAGTACCTCAGCTTTCGACAGTCCAAGAAAGTCAACTTCTCAAGAGCGGTGAGGTTTCGGAGGAGGTCTTTGGATATTGATTTCAGCTCCTTTACTTCCCCGAATTCCAATGAAGTAAGAGAAGGTGGGAGGAGCAGACCATCATCAGGTGGACATATGTAGTGTACCTCGAACACTTTAAGAGAGTGAAGCCTGTCCAAGCCCCATTCTGTCATTGCCTGCTTCATATTTTCACACTCCACTCTCAATTCTTCTAGGTTTAGGGGCAACCCCCCTTCTGGAAACCTCTCGATGCTTGGACACACTCGAATATCCAAAGATTTGAGAGAGGCAAGCTGGTGGAAGTCATCAGGTAGCCACTTCAGTTTCTCGCAGTCATGTAACACCAGTTGCTCAAGATTGGTAAAAAACATGGTGTTCCCTGCAAGTGAATCCAAATTACGACAACCTGAAACATATAAAAGTTTCAGCGTCCCCGGAATTCCTTCCGCAAACGACTGTAACTGTAACATATCGCAGCAAGAAATTAAGAGTTCCTTGAGAGCAGTCGGAGGTGCCCCGTGAAAACCTCGTAAATTGTTGCATTCCTTAATGTGAATTGATTCAATTGTGGCAGGCAGATTTCCCAAATAAATAGACTCAATACTATCACACCACCCGCGAATTATCAACTTCTTAAGGAATCTTCCCAATGTCAATTGATTCAATTGTTGCATTCCCACTTGCCCCAGGGTCAAGGAGGTGAGAGAACTAAGATCAACCATGTCCTTGAAAATTACACCTCTGCATCCCATTATATCCAGTTCTCCAAGCGATGGGAGGCTTCCGATGGAAACTCTCAACTCTGGACAACCATCAATAATCAGCTTTCTCAAAGTTGAATGGCAGCTGGGTATATTTTCTGTCAAATAAGGACAGTTGGAAATGTTGAGTTGACTTAGCTTTGGAAACATTTGAGGAGATTCAACTGCCGCAATCACTTGCTCACTAACTTGCTTCAAGGTCAAGGAGGTGAGAGAATTAAGATCAACCGTGTCCTTGAAAATTACCTCTCTACATCCTGTTATCCATAGTTCTTCAAGCGATGGGAGGCTTCCGATGGAAACTCTCAACTCTGGACAATCATTGATAATCAGCTTTCTCAAAGTTGAATTGCAGCTGGGTATATTTTCTCTCAACTTAGGACAATAGGAAATATAGAGCTGACTTAGCTTTGGAAACATTTGAGGAGATTCAACTGCCGCAATCACTTGCTCACTAACTTGCTTCAAGGTCAAGGAGGTGAGAGAATTCAGATCAACCGTGTCCTTGGAAACATTTGAGGAGATTCAACTGCCGCAATCACTTGCTCACTAACTTGCTTCAAGGTCAAGGAGGCTTCCGATGGAAACTCTCAACTCTGGACAATGAGAGATACTAAGGTTTCTCAAAGTTGAATTGCAGCCTAGTATTTCAAAGTTCTCTCTCAACTTAGGACAATAGGAAATATAGAGCTGACTTAGCTTTGGAAACATTTTATGACATTCATCACCACAACCATTGTCACAAGACCAAACCTCCCATGCCGGCATATTGTGAAATGATAGCTTTTCTAGTGCTTTGAAACCCCCGCAAGAGACACCAATGTCTTTCCCATAAGAAAACTCAACTCCAATAACTTGCACAGCCGCCATGTCCATTAAGATCAATTCTTTAAGCGAAGGTAATCTCCCCAGTGAGGGTAGCGAAGCCCAGTTTCTACAGCTACGGAGCTCCAAGAATGAGATATTGGAGAAGGCTGATAGATCACCCATCCATGAAGGGGTTTCAATCCCACTGTACTCCAAAATCGTGAAATTCTCCAAGTTCTGGTGAGGATGTAGGTGATTCAGGACCTGCGTTTGCTTGTTGATAATTTCAACCGATTCATCCGTACCAGACCATTGCAAGATTAATTGCTTCAGGTCTTTCTTTGTCTTCAGATTTGCCTCTTCAGCATCTTGGACATTTCCAACATTTTCAAGATTTTCAATGGACAGCCTGCCTCGAAGATTATTCAAGTCCTTCAAATGCCATAACGATAATCCTCCAGCTTCCTTTGACACCATAAATCTACTTAACGTCTGCAGATTCTTCAACCTGTGTATTCCAATTGGCATGTCTTTCAAGCTCCATGTATCTCTAATATCAAGGTGATGGAGATCTATCAGATTTCCAATTCCATCTGGCAACGCAGTGAGCTTTCTACACCCTTCTGCTGATAGTGTTTGTAAGAAAATAAGTTCGGAGACGGATTCAGGTATTAAGCAAATTTCAGTGTGAGATAGATCAAGATGGCGCAAATGTTTCATGCCCCCAATGCCACTTGGTACGTCATTTATATTCTGGAAGGCCCGCAAAGATAAAACTCTTAAGCATTTCAATTCTGGAAGTAACTCATCTAAAACTCGAAATGATAAGAAATTTTTCTTCACCTGGTTCCATGCAGAGATAAAGGTTCTCAATCTCTTCGTTTTGTTGAGAAACTCAAATTTCTGATACTTACCATGAGCAAGATTGAATGAAATATGACAAACCTTATCCCATGCTGCTCGTGATCCATCAACTTCCATCCCCTCGGGCAAATAAAAGCAAGCATTTCTATCAACTGATTGGGCTAGGTCATGAATAAGATCATGCATCACAAACTTGGACACATCTGCATTCGATGGTTGTAAAAAACCTTTATATAGTAATTCATCGAAGTATTGATGGCCCAGCTCTTCCATTGTCATGTTTCCATTTGTTTGCTTAAGAAACCCTTGTGCCATCCAATACAAAACCAATTCATCCTTGTCAAATTCATAATCCTTGGGGAACAAGGCACAATAAGTGAAGCAACGCTTCAACTGTGAACGAAGATGGTAGTAGCTCAATCTCAATGCAGGAAGAACATCGCTCTTCTCCTGTGGCAAATCCCATATCTTACTGTTTAGTATTTGCTCCCAATCACGTGTGCCCCTTTTCCCACACAAGAGCCCTCCGAGTGTTTTAGCAGCCAGTGGTAGACCTCTGCACCGTCTCACTATTTCCTCAGCCATTGGTTTCAAATCAGAGTACTCATCGAAGTTATCAGCTTGGATTGCATGGCTGCTAAACAGCTGCATACAGTCATTATTTGAGAGTGTTTTAAGAATGTGAGGTTCAATAGCATAACCCTGGATGGTCATGACTGATGCAACACCACGATCACGAGTTGTGACAATTATTTTACTTCCTGCAGCCCCATGTAAGAAAGGCTTACTCAAAATCCCCCATAGTTGGCCGTTCAGATTCCAGACATCATCTAATACAAGCAAGAACTTCTTTCCAGCTAAGACATCCATTAATTTCGTCTGAAGCAGATCCAAACTATTGACATTTGGTTCCGGGTGGGCTACTGCTTCTAAAATGCGTTTTGTTAGCGTTTGGAGATCATAATCGTCAGAAACACATACCCATGCTCTGAGATGGAATTCAGCCTTCTTCACGTTATCATCATTGTAAAGAAGCTGAGCAAGAGTGGTCTTACCAATACCACCCATTCCCACCAAAGAAATGACAGTGACATTATGGGGATCCTCTCTTTCAAGAAGATGATTCAGAACTGTCTGCCTTTCTTGCTCTCTGCCATAGACATGAGATTCTGGCAGCGAGGTAGTCTCCGGTCGTCTTCTTACCCCAGTAGTGGTAGTCGACTGTTGTAGTGAGCCAGTCTCTGAATCCCAAATGGACTTGAGGAGTTTTGCATTGCTTTCGATCTGCTCCAGCCTGATGGTGATATCATTTATCTTGGGAAGCAGAGAGTCGAGATCGAGAGAAGAAGACCCAGTCCGGGCCCGTTTGGATGGTGGTGGTGTGCTGCTGCTGGCCCCAGACTGGGCTTGTAGTTGTGTCTTGACTTGGAACTCAAACTCATCAAGGACATCCTCCATGTCATACGCCAGATACTTGAGATGAGAGTGCCAAGTAAGAACAGAATCAGGAGCTGTTTCTTGGTCCTCAGCTTGGTCGAGGATTGCTTGGATTTTGGGCAGCAACATCTTCCACTTCTCCAGCTTCTCCATGGCTTCTGGGTTTTGGTTCAACTTGCGCTGCAAACAGGACTCCACTTTGTCGAAAATCCACTGGCACAAGGGTGAAAGGAACTGGCCTCCTACGAAAGACAGAACCGCTTCCATCTCGTCTCTCTGCCGTCAATTGAACAAACAACAAATTTTAATAAAGTGATTGTGTGTGTGAATCTGATGATGAAACAGCAAATAGATCAGCGAGAGAGATAAAGAGACGAAAATTACCTTGTTTGAGATCGGAACTTAACAGAAGATCAATGGATGGATGACTTTGGTCTCTAGAGATATCAGAAGCAGCAGGCACTGCATGCTATGGATGATTTCCAGGAATTTGCTGAGGAATTTCAAGGAATTTGGTGTTTGGTCAATGCATAAGTCAAGCAACTTGGGCAAAAAGTAAACAGAGGCGTTCAACTTAGAATGAGAAACATTTATGAGAACATTTATTTCAAACATTTATGAGAAACAGAGGTGTTTGGAATCTGCATGCTATGGATGATTTCTTGTTGTGGCTTTATGAGAACATTTATTTCAAGCATGCATGTGGCCTTTGCTCTTTGCATTTTGTAATGATACCCACATGTTCTGTGCCCCACAATTTTGCCAATTGCCTGCCTGATAAGGGTATCCACGTGTCACAATATATTGTTAAATGATCATGTAGCAACACCATGACTTATCTTCAAAACCAACATATAGAACAGTCATTCAAGTCCCATAATGTTGTAGTTCCGTGATTGGATGATCTTCCTAGATGTATCTACTTAGAAAAAGCATAAAGTGTTAGCCAATGACTCGTTTTCGTCACGGGAAAAACCGATATAAATACTCTATCGTCATCAAAAGATATATACATATGACTTCCATGTTTGAAGGTTCACTGTTTGGCTCAAATATTTACAAAGAAAAATAGTGAAAAATTTTATAAAAAATACATTTAAAATATTTATACTTCAAAGTATTATATATGGGTAAGAATTAATTAACTCAAATGTCTAAACGCTCATAAGAAAATCATAGATTAAATACTGTGCAACAACAAAAACAAATGTATCTATTTTTTGAGGACGGAGGGAGTATCAATTTATTAAACAATTAATGGAGTATATGTATAATATAAATATTATCACAAACATTTAAAAAGCTTAAACACCCGCTATGTGCAATCAGTTTATCATTACAATTATTATAGCCAGCATATGTGTTATCAATAAAAGTGGAATAAATGTACAAATTGAAGGGAAATGAACTAATACAAAACCTTGACATCAATGTGTGTATGTAGTAACATCAATGTGTGTATGCATCAGGTACCTTTAGATCAGTTGAAACATAGCAGTGCAAAAAGCAACAAAATTCTAGAATAAATTTGCAACACTCACTTGGGAGTTAGAACATTAACATAGAAACAGTATGTCAAAGCACTCAAAAAATAATATAGTTCCTAATAATTATAACAGAGTTTATCGAGGTCCTGTTGCAAAAAATAGTCAAAATAAGAAACATTATAGCAAAACAAAATAACCAAGACCCAGCTCTACCAGAAACTACATATAGGTAATAGAACATTAATAACCAAGATAACAATTTAAGTAAACCTCATGACAGAAAAATCGATAAGCTAACTATTAAGACCTAGTATCTGTTTAGCAGACAGATAATTACCTTCTCCAACTCAACATTATGTTGAACATTGCATTAAACCCCTCCACAAAACCAAGGAATACAAAAAGCAAACTCCAAAAGTAATCATGAAAATCCTAACATACTGGTACCTTGTGTATAAAAATGGTGCTGCCACTGAAAGCACATAGACCAAACGAAATCGGCAATATGACAATACTATTATAACATGAATATATGATTAGTATAAAAATTAGTAGCTACAAATTTTAGAGTAATGGGTAAATATTTAACTGTATAATCAGTATAAAAATATATAGCCATCTATTCAACTTCTCTACTAGTTGAAACAGAGCAAGTTCAACAATCTTATTTGCTCAATCTAACCACAACAAAAATAGAAAATAAAGGAGACAAAAAAATTAAAGGGTCAAATACCTCTAGGATAAGTGAGCTACTTTGCATTCCTCCCACGCACCTTGTCCTAAAGCTGACCCGATAAGCCTCATCCAATCACGAAATCCTCCTGATTATAGCAATAAATTATCTTAATATTAACAATGAGTTGCCTAGAAAATGGTAAAATAAAATCCTTCACAGTAATCAAAAATAACATTGAACTAAAAAAAAATAAAAATAAATAAATAACATTGAACTTACATACCAACCAGTAAGGCAAAGAAGCATTCGTCTGGCTATAGGTGACCTTGAGACGCCATAACAGAGGAAACAACTTAGAGTCCAGATGAGATGAACAACACAAGGAGGCAACAAATTGCAGGCGATCCTAGGAAGGAGACAATGTGAACATCATAAGACTAACCTTTTGTTGAAAGTATTAATTGGGCAAGCAATGGGAATACAAATGAATGAAATGTTTCTTGTGTGAAAAGAAACATTTGGACGGTGAACACATGGAGCATGGACGGTGGCCATCTTTCAAGAGAAAGAGAGCGGCCTGTTAATAGCCGTTGACAAATGCTCCAATTGTTTGATCCATTTGCCTATAAATAGGCTGCTCATCATCATCTAACAAACAACACAGAAGCAAACGTTTTTGCTTGTAGAGAAATTAGTGTTGCTCTTGTACTTTAAAGTTGCTACTAGAAAATTTCCCTGGGTGTTCGGGTGTAATTGGGTCAAAGGGTTGTGAGACATTTGAGTGTTCTTTTGTAATTCTCTTCGATCATAGTGAAATTTATCCTCCTGCCTATGGACGTAGGTCGTCTTAACAGAACCATGTAAATATTTTGTGTTCATTTTTCTCGGTTATTTTTCTCACTTTGCTGCAATGTAAATATTCTGAAGAGATCGCTTTATCATGACGTCAACAAAGTTCCAGGTGGAGAAATTCGACGGGTCCAACGACTTCAAATTATGGAAGGTAAAGATGAAAGCTTTACTTATTCAACAAGATTGTGCCGAAGTGTTGGTAGATAAAGCAAATCTTCCTGCGACCATGACGGATGCAATAATGGCCGAGATAGAAGCGAAAGCACACAGCGCGATTCAACTACACTTGGCAGATGAGGTTCTTAGAGAAGTGTTAGCCGAAACAACGGCTACGCCCTAAAGATGGAAGAAGGTACACCAATCAAAGACCACGTAGATGAGTTCAACAGAATCATACTCGATCTACAAGTAATCAGAACACCGATTGATGAAGAAGATAAGGCTCTTATTCTCTTATGCTCTTTACCATCTTCGTATAAGCATTTTATTGATAGTATGCTTTACGGTAGAGGCGATATCACCGTTAATGATGTGAAAGACGCTTTGTTGTCAAGAGAACTGAAGAAGAAAGTGTCTGGTGCATATGAAGAGAAGACAGATTCAGGACTGTTTGCTGGTAGAGTCAGAACCAACGAGAGAAGCAAAAAAGGTGGTGGCAATTCACGATCGAAATCAAAGGGGAAGGGGCCGATAAGTTATTTCTACAAAGAAAGGGGACATATTCGTAAATATTGTCCTAAGAGGTCTAGCCAGAAGAAGGAGTCAGAAGCAAGTGCCAACGTGGTACGAGATAGTTCTAGTGAATCAGAAGAACCGGAGATACTGACAGTCAGCACTTCCAGTGCAGATGACACTTGGATTCTAGATACCGGCTCATCTTATCATATAACCCCAAATAAAGATTGTTTCCTATCTTTCCGAAGTTGGGATGGCACTGTGAAGTTGGGAGATGATAAGGAGCTTTCTGTCAAAGGGAGCGGTTCGGTGTAGATCAAGATGCATGACGGAATTGCCATAACATTGGATGCTTGGTATGTTCTTGGACTACATAAAAATCTGATTTCTTTGGGTACTCTTGATAAAAAGGGGTACAGATACACTGGCGACGATGGACAAATTAAAGTTTCCAAAGGAGCCCTGGTCGTGATGAAAGGAAAGCTGCAACACGGTATTTATCACTTGTTGGGAAAGTCGGTGGTTGTTGTTGCAGCTGTTGCATCTTCTTCAAAACAAAATGATGATGTTACAGATTTATGGCACCGAAGGTTGGGACATATGAGTCAGAGAGGACTTGAAATCTTGAGTAAGAAAGGATTGTTGGATGGAGCAGAAATAAAAAAACTGGAGTTTTGGGAGATGTGTGTTATGAGCAAACAACGCGGAGTGAAGTTTGCCTCTGAAAAGCACATATCCAAAGGAATCATTGATTACATTCACTCAGATTTGGGGTTCAGCTCCAATTCCGTCTCACATTGGTTCCAGGTATTTTGTAACTTTCATTGATGATTATTCAAGGAAGGTCTGGGTGTATTTTCTGAAATCGAAAGATGAAGTGTTTGACCGGTTTAAAGAATGGAAGGCCATGGTTGAAAATCGTACAGGTAAGCGGGTGAAGACGCGTAGAATCGATAATGGTTTCGAATTCTGTAATAAACCATTTGACGAGTTCTGCAAAAAGATGTATAGTCAGGCATCGGACTGTACGGAAGACACCACAGCAAAATGGCGTTGCAGAACAGATGAATCAAACACTGTTACAGCGTGCTCGGTGCATGCGGTTAAACGCCGAACTCCCGAAGATGTTCTGGGCGGAAGTAGGTAACACTGCTTGTTATCTGGTGAATCGGTCTCCATCAACTGCAATTGATTGTATGACTCCTCAAGAGGTATGGTACGGATCTCCCTTTGATTATTCTGGCTTGAGAATATTTGGTTGTCCTGCTTATGCTCATGTGAATGATGGCAAGCTTGAGCCGAGGGCAATGAAGTGCATATTTCTAGGATATGCGAAAGGGGTGAAAGGTTATTGTTTGTGGTGTACAGAAAAGGATCGATCCCCTAAATTCATCATTAGCATAGATGTGACCTTTGATGAATCTGCTATGGCAAGCCAGATGAAGGAGCTTGATAATCTTGCAGGAAAAGACCACGATGTTGATCGGATAGTGGAGAATGAGATTGAAACCAGGAATAGAGTTGCTACCTATTCTCTAGACCAACCCGATGGTGCAGATATTGATGATTCTACATGTGAGGATCTTATTCCTCATGATGATCAAACAGAAGAGCAAACTTACAGTATAGCTACCGGCAGAGAAAGACAAAAAATCAAGAAACCTTTGAGGTATGTTGATTGTGTTAATGATTCAAATGTTGTTGCTTATGCATTAAATGTGGCAGAAAGTGAACCACTTTCATATCGAAAGGCAATGCAAAATAGTGAATCAACACAATGGTTAGTAGCTATAGAAGAAGAGATGCAATCTCTTGAAAAGAACAAGACTTGGGAGCTGGTACCATTGCCGAAAGGTGCTCGGCCTATTAGGTGCAAATGAGTTTTCAAGAAGAAAGAAGGAATCCATGAAGTTGAACCACCCAGGTTCAAGGCTCGACTTGTGGCGAAGGGATACTCACAAAAAGAGGGAATTGACTACCATGAGGTATTTTCTCCTGTTGTGAAGCATAAAACTATCTATGTTCTACTAGCTATAGTGTGTGTTTTGGACATGGAGCTTGAACAGCTTGATGTCAAAACGACTTTTCTGCATGGAGAGCTAGAAGAGCAAATTTATATGTCACAGCCAGAGGGTTTCTTTGTTTCTGGAAGAGAAGACCATGTGTGTATGCTTAAGAAGTCGCTCTACGGCTTGAAGTAGTCATCGAGACAGTGGTATAAGAGGTTTGACGAATTTATGATTACTCATTAATATGCTCGAAACTCTTATGACAACTGTGTGTACTCTAGATAGCTTCCAGATGGTTCGTTTATATATTTGCTCTTGTATGTTGATGATGTGTTAATTGCAACAAAGAACAAGGATGAGATTAGCATGTTAAAGATCAGTTGAATGGTGAATTCGATATGAAAGACTTGGGAAATGCCAAGAAGATATTGGACATGGAGATTTGCAGAGACAAAAAAGCTGGAATGTTGTACTTGTCACAAAAGAAGTACATTGAGAAAGTTTTAAAGTGTTTTTGCATGGATAACTATAAATCAGTCAGTACTTCGTTGGCCGTCCACTTCAGGCATAGTGACGAGATGTCACCGAAAACTGAAGAAGAGAAGGTGAACATGAGTCGAGTTCCATACTCGAGTGCAGTTGGCAGTCTTATGTATGTCATTGTATGTACCCGACCAGATCTTGCACATGTCATTAGTGTGGTTAGCAGGTTTATGAGTAACCCTGTGAAGACTCACTAGGAGGCTGTTAAGTGGTTCCTGAGGTACTTGAGGGGCACTACAGATGTTAGCTTGATTTACGATACTAGTAAGATTACTAGTGGTATTGTCAGCTATATAGATTCTGATTACGGTGGAGATCTTGTGAAGAGAAGATCACTGACATGTTATATCTTTACTCTATTCGGAAGTCCCATCAGCTGGAAGGCAACTCTTCAATCGACGGTTGCATTGTCTACCACAGAAGCTGAGTATATGGCGATCACAAAAGGAGTAAAAGAGGGAATGTGATTGCAAGGTCTACTCAACAGTTTGCGTTTGAAATTGTCTCAACCTATTATCTTTTGCGATAGTCAGAGCGCGCTGCATTTGGCAAGAATTCCAGTATACCATGAGAGGACCAAGCATATTGATGTCAGATTAAATTTCATCCAAGATGTTATTGATGATGAAATTTTCTCTGTACAGAAGATAGCGACGGCGGATAATCTAGCAGACATGTTGATGAAGCCGCTACCCACTGCTATGTTCAAACTTTTTTTAGAATTGGTGAATGTTCAAAGACCTTGAGACCTGTAAGGGTGTTTTGGCAGGAGGTGGAGATTGACGTGACTATGTTAATTTGAAAAATTCAAGTCAAGGTGGAGAATTGTTGAAAGTTGTATTGAATTTCTAGCCAATAGGCCGGTTATAGGTTTGGTTAGTAAGTATAAATTGGGCAAGTAATGGGAATACAAATGAATGAAATGTTTCTTGTGTGAAAAGAAACATTTGGACACATGGAGCATGGACGATGGCCATCTTTCAAGAGAGAGGCCGGTTAATAGCTGTTGACAAATGCTCCAATTGTTTGATCCATTTTAATGAACAACACAGAAGCAAACGTTTTTGCTTGTAGAGAAATTAGTGCTTGTCCTTTAGAGTTGCTACTAAAAATTTTCTCTGAGTGTTCGGGTGTAATTGGGTCAAAGGGTTGTCAGACATTTGAGTGTTCTTTTGTAATTCTCTTTGATCATAGTGAAATTTCTCCTCCC
Source organism: Stellera chamaejasme (assembly GCA_024586325.1). Classification (NCBI taxonomy): domain Eukaryota; kingdom Viridiplantae; phylum Streptophyta; class Magnoliopsida; order Malvales; family Thymelaeaceae; genus Stellera; species Stellera chamaejasme. The sequence continues at coordinate 28,003,152 of CM044985.1, forward strand.
GCCTGTGGATGTAGGTCGTCTTGACCGAACCACGTAAATACTGTGTGTTCATTTTTCTCGATTATTTTTCTCACTTTGCAGCGCACTCATCACAGTACCTTTTTTATAACACAATTAAGAATTTAGTCTACAGTGCCTTGGTCCAAAGTTACCTCATCAAACGTTTTATTGCACCGAGAGGTATGCAACTCTCTAGCAGCACATGCCAATGGTCATAAATCAGAAAATTATTAAAAACAACAAACAAAAAGTAGAAACTCTAACCAGAAAAGCAATTCATACTAGAAAAAATCCAGATCAAAAGACATCAATTTGTAGACGTGTAGAACTGCTCGATCTCCGCCTACAGTGGAGCCTTCGTGGCGGCCAAACGGTCCTTTCTGTGGTGAGAAATGTTCTTTCCAGGAGAGTCCATTTCCTCTGACGATGTGCCCAGTCGGAGCCCGCTCGACGGAGTGTTCTCTCTGCTGTGGATGCGATAACCGAAACGATATGAAATGAAAAATGCGAAGAGGAGATGAACCTGAATTTTTTGGCGTTAATCCTTGTTGAAACATTGGTTTCACTCCTAGCGTTTCAGATCTGGAACAAATTGATTCATCACCTCCCGCTTTGCCCGACTATCCCACCGGCGAGACCCACTCATCCCGCGCCCAATCCGTACTAATACTCCAAATCCAAGGCTTCGCGTCGTGTACTCTCACAATGAAGGTTTTCATTTTTCTGGTGGAGAAGGTTTTCTGGTCATCTTTTTAAGCAGCTACAGAGAGGAATAGGAAAAGAGTGGAGAAAGATGCATGACAGATAGGAATAAAGATGAAAGACCGATGAAAGGAAAGACTAAGAGCGTGAAAATTGAAAAGGGAAAGAAACAAAATCATGAAAGAAATGGAAGGCCATTAAAACCAATTTTAATGGAAATTTAGGTGTGTGTTTAAATGAAAATTTAAAATATGGTTATAGTTTTAATTCAATCCATTTGTATTAATTTCATATTAAAATTTACCATAAATACTTTAAACATGTCACGTCATTTAAAAAAAATTGATGTGGTCTTATGTGACATTGATGTGACGCTATATATTTGCAGTATTTAATATATATATATATATATATATATATATATATATATATATCTATATATATATATATATATATATGTCTATTATATATATATATATATATTGCACTTTGGACGGGAGGATCATGTAATAAGTAATAATAGTATATTAAAACTCTACATACTACCTTATCAAAAACACAACAAACTGCACATACGTTGAAACGAAGAAAAGGTAGAAAGTAGGAAATTATAACTCTACATTCATGGAAACAGAAGAGAAGGTAGAAATCTACTCCCTTTACATTTACTATTTACAACATTTAATTTATAATTATTTCTTCATAATTTTAAGATATATATATATACATATAGTCAAATAATTTATATGCATATGAAAATTGAATGTATCTATTTTCTAAAAAATTAGTTTTTAATAATTTATTTTTTTTATAAAAATATGAGTCAAACATAAATTTAAAAGTCAAACTATATCATCTTTATTATGAGGATGGGAGTATTATGAAACCAAACCCGAACGAGTTTACCCATTCCACGTAGTCTGACATTGTTTTTGCATTAGGGGGCTTCAAAGTTAGAAATTGGGGGATAAGTTTTTCACCTAATAACTAAGGGTTTGAGAGGTGGGTGAGAAAAGTGAGTAGTGGGACCCAAGTTTGAGGAGCCTGTGAAATTGATGGGGACTGGGGTGTGAATTTGGCGCACTCAGCCCTTTTCGCTTCTTTTCCCTTACATGGTGTGCTCGAACATGAGACAATTCAATTCAAGAACACAAGTTAGCACAGTTCAACTATTACAGAGAAATATAAACCTAAATCAATTAAAAGAACAAACGAGAGTCCCGAGAGGTAAGATCAACATGTGTGCAAGTCTGTGCGCTTCACTGTGCGTTTACTGGAAGTGTGTCAATTATATTGTGCACTTATTTGTGCGCACATTTGTGTGCCGCGCACAACGTTGTGCGAAACTATGTGCGGACTGTCATGCGCAGCGCACATATTTGTGATCCATCAGCGTTCAAAATAAACTTCAGGACATCACAAATTAAGCAAGCCGAAAAATAATTAAGCAACCTCTGCTCTAACCCATGAATAATTTGTACCGTTCAAAGCTGGGAAGAGACGATTGAGGAAGATCAAGCGCTGAAACGATGGAGAATGAAATATAGGACCTGGAAAGAGAAGACCCACTATCGCATAGGCGTTCCTTGCTACTGAACGGCAGCAAAACAGATGAAATCTACGATAACGTTCAAATACATACGAGAGATTTGGGAGCACCGGTGAATAAGGAGTTTCTATTCACGTAAACAACTAAGTTCACTTTGGTCCTATTTGCTTGAGCTCCGCGTAAAAAACGGTGACTAACTTGCTATTTCATAAGTGAAGAAGTATGAGTGAATAAATAATTTATTCACACGAAAAAGCTTAAGTTGAAGTCCTATTACTTTTAATTTTGTACAATGAAGGAATTGTACCGTGAGAGTGAGGTGGCGGGGGATTGATTTAAAAATCATATCCAAATAATACACCCCAAGGATTCTATTTTTTAATGAATTAATTAATGAAAAGTTAAGATTCTCTGCAATCCAATAGACCTTAGGGTGTAGTATATTGCTGCGATTTTTTGAAAAAGTGATATTAAGAATAAGCGGCCTATGGTTTCTGTGATGAATGACTTCATTTTGTGAACGAGAAGAGCAAAATCAAATGCTTTGTAGAAAGAAGACTCATGCTCAACTTTACTTTCTCTCTAAGTTTAATTTCTTTTCGTTCACTTGACATATCTTGCATTTCGTGAGAAAAATGGTAATGTCATATAAAGCTAGCAGTCTATGTTGAGAAATTAGGATGCATGTTATGCTAAAAGAATGAGGGTTTAATGAGCACTTAAAGAGGTTCTCTTCCATTCAACAATGGTTTGGCCAAGTATTTAAAGTATACTTTTTTTGCATTGACTACTCTCTTATTTGACAACCCCTTGTAGATAATGGAGAAGAACAACTTTAAGATAACCTTACAAAAGGTGATTTATATTCACTACTAGAAAATGGTACAAAACAAACGGTCAGTATCAACGGGTAAACAAGCCCGTTGGTAATTTCCAATGGTCAAAACGTTGGAATATTTATCGGTGACTATTCACTAACCACCGGTTTAACTACACCAACGCGTAAACCGTTGGTATAGCCGGAAAAAATATATCACCAACGGATTGCCCGTTGGTATAATAAAAAACTAAATGATTTTACTAGAAAAAGGAAAATCTCTCTTACTAACAGGTTGCACGTTGGAACTAGTCATGGTAGAGAATTTTATTTCCAACGGGTTGTGCGTTGGTAAGATCAATGTTCCAACGTGTGAGCCGTTGGAAATAGACAAATTCCAACGTGCGAACCGTTGGAACGCTTAGCGTACCAACAAGTTGTAATGTATTCTAAAAATAAAAGGTAATTACATACATGTTTTAAAACATTTTTTTTAGAATGTGAAAATGATGAAAATTTGTTGTGGTTAGAGTTTTTATTTTAAAACCAAATTATATAACGAAACATTAATACTCCCTCTGTCCCTGAAAAATTGTACACATTTTCTTTTTGGGCTGTCCCAGAAAAATTGATCACTTTCCTTAAAAGAAAACTTCTCACTCTCAAAGTTACTAAACTATCATCACTTTATCTTTACTTTTTCTACCTCGTTTTTTGTGCACTCTCAACTAAGGGGCAATTAAGTAAACATATACAAACATCTTACATTCACCTTAATCTCCGTGTCCAAACAAATCTACCAATCTTTCGGGGACGGAGGAAGTATTAAGTAAGAAAATGATATTAAAGATAGACACAAATGTAAACAGAATAGGGTTAACTAGTTAAATATGATTACACTTTATACTGTAATTAATGAATTTATTCAATTTTTATTTGAAATTTGGTTGGACAACAAGTGGTTGTTTAACGAAGCATGCATCACTTATGCATGACATTAGATGAAGTGACATAGGTTGTTAACTGTGAATTAGAAAGTGAAATTAAGAAATAGTGATCAACAAAAAAATCTAGCAATTTTTAGGAGTTGTAACTTTATCTTATTAATTGCAGTTTTTAAAGGTGTCATGAAGAATTTATAAGAAATAAGTAGTGGCTAGAGAATTTTATTTTCAACGGGTTGCGCGTTGGTAAGATCAATGTTCCAATGTGTGAACCGTTGGAAACAAACAAATTCCAACGTGTGAACCGTTGGAACACTTAGCGTACCAACGAATTGCACGTTGGAACCTCTTATATTTCCATATTTAAATTTTACTTTAGAATTGAAAATTTTATGATGCAAATGTATTCTAAAAATAAAAGGTAATTACATGCATGCTTTAAAACATTCTTTTTTAAAAATGTGAAAATGATGAAAATTTGTTGTGCTTAGAGTTTTTATTTCAAAACCAAATTATGTAACGAAACATTAATATTAAGTAAGAAAATGATATTGAAGATAGACACAAATGTAAACAGAATAGGATTAACTAGTTAAATAAGATCACACTTTATACTGTAATTAATGAATTTATTCAATTTTTATTTCAAATTTGGTTGGACAACAAGTGGTTGTTTAACAAAGCATGCATCAGTTATGCATGACATTATATGAAGCGACATAGGTTGTTAACTATGAATTAGAAAGCGAAATTAAGAAATAGTGATCAACAAGAAAACGTAGCAATTTTTAAGAGTTGTAACTTTATCTTATTAATTGCGGTTTTTAAAGGTGTCGTGAAGAATTTATAAGAAATAAGTAGTGGTTGGGGAATTTTATTTCCAACGGATTGCGCGTTGGTAGGATCAATGTTTCAACGTGTGAGCCGTTGGAAATTGACAAATTCCAACGTGTTACACGTTGGAAGCCACTCAAAATGTCAGATACGTTACAAATATAATTTTGCTCCCCTGCATAACAGCGATTGGCCTAGCGGTCTGGTGGTTGTGATGCGTGTTTGTCTCGGAGAAGGCTGGGGTTCGAGTCTTGGTGGGGGTTGGTTTTTTAAAAGATTATTCGTCTTTCCAACGTGCTAACCGTTGGAAGACTTAGCGTACCAACAAGTTGCACGTTGGAACCTCTTCTATTTCCATATTTAAATTTTACTTTACAATTGAAAATTTAATGATGCAAATGTATTCTAAAAATAAAAGGTAATTACATGCATGCTTTAAAACATGATGCTGATCTAACAGGGTATTGATGTCGATCTAACAAGGTATTGATGTCGATCGAACAAGGTATTGTTGTCAATCTAACAAGGTATTGATGCTGATTTAACAAGTTATTGATGCTGATCTAACAAGGTATTGATGTCGATCTAACAGGATATTGATGTCGATCTAACAGGGTATTGATGTCGATCTAACAAGATATTGGTGTCGATCTAACAAGGTATTGATGTCAATCTAACAAGATATTGATGTTGATCTAATAAGATATTGATGTCGATCTAACAATGTATTGATGCAGATCTAACAAGGTATTGATGTCGATCTAACAAGGTATTTATGTCGATCTAACAAGGTATTGATGTCGATATAATGATTAGGTATTGCAAACTAGGAGAGTATATTCTAAATCTTCCTATTGCATTTGACGAATCAAAGGTTTTCAATTCATGTATATTTCAGCAGTTGTTTATTTAATAAGTACTGTGTATAAGATTAGGTTTTTTCTCTGATTTAAAAAATGGAAAGTTTATTCTTATGAATCTTGGATAACAAGCAAAATGCTATATATTCTTGAATTGTTTTTTTTTTAAATTAGATTCTGATGGTAACATTCTTTCCTGTTTAATGCAGCTTGGCAAAACTCTTCTGAATAGGTATTTTGCAAAACCCCCAAAAAAATCATCCAGATTTTGTTGATAAGGTAACTAGCCGGATATCTTTAAATTTCAATAGTTTGGATATCTTTAAATTTCAATATTTTAGGAGCCACTCATTTTCATTTGAAAGTCTTTAGTAAGATAGTTCACTTTCATTGCTTAAGAGTAATTAGAAGAACGTTTAGACTATTGAACTAAACAACACATGATGGGTAGGTACCTTTCCCTTGCATGACTTCACAAATTTGTCCTCGCGGTATTGATGGTAGATTTTTTCATGGCTGATAAACTCACTAGCTAGGTAAGACAAATACTTTAAATCTATTTTAAGAGCATCAGTTCCATAGAATTTACATATTCATTTTTCTTTTATTTACAGATTCCATTGCTATGGCTGCAGCTGGTGCGAGAGTCACAAATGCTAAGCAGAGTGACTAGCTCTGGCTAGGAATAATTTTGGAGGAGAATGCGAGATGCGTGGGGGAAGAAATGGGGGAGAGAGGAAGCTGAAACGGATTTCAAAGCCTCGGTAGCGGGTAGCCCGCCGCCAAGCCCGCTACCGGGCAGTTGGTAGCGGGCTCCCCCACGTTCAACCCGCTACCGTCTACTTTTTATGGATTCGAGGAGCATTTTGAATTTCAAAACGTCTGCCCAACCAATTAATTGCATGGTAGCGGGCTACCCCCTACCACGCCCGCTACCGGCTTCATTTTTTAAAAATATATACTATTATATATTTAACTACATAATATATGCAAATTAATATTAACTGTAAACAAATTTTTAACAAAGATAAATATTGAAACATAAATACATAAACATAAATATACGTAAATTATCGCAAACTCCTAATTCACTTCATCTTGTACATCTTTATTAAATTCGAGTCTCTCCGGCTCGGCTTGACAATCAACTAGTGATACGCGTACATCATTATCTGTCACGACTATGGTTTCTTTAATTCTTGGCTCTTGTAGAGGATCTAATTCATTCCTCGGCTCGGTGATATCCTCCGATGAACTTGACACGGATCGTTGACGACCTTCACCTTTGAAATGTTGGGGCTTCATCTTGAATACGTTGCATCATTTTTTCAAATCCCGGTGTTTAGAGGGGTATTCGATATAAACGACCTGTTGTGCCTGACTTGTAAGTATGAAAGGGCCGTACGTTTTTAATCGAGATGTGTGTTCGACATCGATGATCCCAGAGTACTTATCTGTACTTACACCTTTATATGGGTCAAACCACGTCCCCTTGAACACCGTCATCTTCGATTCGTTGTAGCGAAGCACCAAGATTTCGTCAATCCAACCATAAAAATCTACGCAATCATCCTCATTTGTATCTCCAAAGACACAAATGCCCCAATTAGCAGTTGTCTTTCTCCACCCATTTTCTTTTGTATGAAACCTGAATTCGTTTACAAATGTGCTACCCCATGATTTGACCATCGTTCGTGGTCCACATGCTAAGTCGAACAATAACAGGGGAAACGACCATCGATTTCTCTCAGCCAAGTTCTTGAACCACACAGAAAAATACGAAAAGCGGTACTTATCTAGGCCATCAACGACCATCGATTTCTCTCAACCAAAGAAACATTGTTAAATTGACTGCACAAATGAAAAACACGGTTAATTTGATATGTAAGGAAATGAATATGGTTCAATTAAGTTATGATCAAGATAGTTACCTTAAATATGGTTCAACTTCGGGACAGTTCATGAGAATATACGTTTGCACATGTCGCAGTTCCTTGTCCGTCAGTACTCTATTCCTAAGTTCCTCGAAATGTGATACTGGATGGTTAAAAACTGATAAAACATTTTCTTGGCATGTTGTTCTGTACACTTCGTTACGTATTTGCGGGTTGACATGCGTACCGAAATTGTCATCCATGTAGTGCTCGCAGAAATGTGCAACCTCTTGTATCAAATACTTCTCAATAATCGAGTCTTCCTAAAATTGTTTATTGACACATTTTTGTTTCAGCGTCTTCATGCATCTCTCGAACCCGTACATCCACCAAAATTGGACAGGACCACAAATTTTAAACTGCCATGGTAGATGCACAGTTAGGTGCTCCATAGAGTCAAAGAATGATGGAGGGAAGATCTTCTCGAGCTTGCACAGCGTCACGACAATAAATTCATCCAATTTCTCGATGTCCTCCAACCAGAATTCTTTCGCACAAACTATTCTGAAGAATTTGCTAAATTCTGCTATTGGAACCCAAATATCATCGGGAACGTGGGCACGTAAGACAATTGGAAGTATTTTTGCATGAAAACATGATAATCGTGGGTCTTCATGCCGTAAAATGAATTATTGTATGTGTTTACACAACTTTCCAATATTAGACGCATATCCATTAGGAAGTTTCATGGTGTTCTTCAACCAACTGCAAATATTCTCAATCTGTTCTTGGCTCAAAGTGTAAATTGCCTTAGGTTTACATGGTCTTCCATCACGTCCAGGAAACAAATGTAATTCACTTCGGATCCCCATCGCCTGAAGGTCACGTCTTGAGTTTTCGTTGTCTTTACTCTTCCATTTTTTATTCATAACCGTGTAGAAGATATTATCAAAACAATTTTTCTCTATATGCATAACATCGAGGTTATGCCTGACCAACAAATGAGGCCAGTAGGGCATCGATTTCATGATCCAATTGTGAGACACACCAAAACAGTCCGGTCTTTGTCTGTCCCAATGTGAACCAAAGGGTGGGAACTCAATATGATTAATCTCTGCTAGAATTTCCGACCCAGATTTATACACAATTTCATCACGTCACTCTCTAAAACCCCACGTGACACTATCATTACGATATTTATGCCGATGGGATAAAAATCTTCAATGACAACCCCACCAACAAGCTTTGCGTCCATGAGTTAGCTGGAAACTAGACACATCTTCCATACAATATGGACACACAAGTTTTCCGTGCGTACTTCAGCCAGATAGCATACCGTACGCTGGGAAGTCACTGATTGTCCAAAGCAAACAAGCTCGCATTGTAAAGTTCGTTCTCCAGTGCGAATCCCACGTTTGAACACCCGCCGTCCATAGATAATTTAACTCATCGACCAATGGCCACAAAAAGACATCAATGTTACGTCTAGGTGATCGAGGTCCCGGGATTAGCAGTGCCAAGTAAATGTACGGCTGCTTCATGCATAAATCGGAAGGTAAATTGTAAACTATGATGAATATCGGCCACATCGAATAGGTGCTACCGGTGTCAGACAAATGATTAAATCCATCAGTGCATAACCTAATCTAACATTTCCAACCTCTCTAGCGAAATTAGGATAAAGCTCATCAATATGTTTCCATGCCCGTGATTGGCTGGGATGTCCAATCACACCAATTGTGTTTGCAGATGCTTTTACATAGTAAGTCATAGATTCGACCATTTTCGATGACTGGTAAAGTCGCTTCAGCCGCTCAGTGATTAGAAGATAATGTAGAACTTCTTCGGCTTAAGTTTTAGATCCCCACGACGATCCAAACCCCCTTGAAAATACCTTTCAGTACCTTTCAGTACCGCACACTCCACAATGCATTAAATGACTGAATCTACCATGAAACAACATGCAATTGTTCTCACATGTATGAATCTTAATGTACGGTAGCCCCAGGTCTCTGATCATCTTCTTCGCCTCTACAGTGCTCTGCACTACGTGGGGAAGACATTTCTTACTGCGGCCCGTACTGCGGTTTGGGCCGCAGTAAGCCCAAAGACGCAGTAAATGGCGTAGTTATTGGCGCAGTAAGAATTTACTGCGGCCTTGGCCGCAGTAAGGCCACAGTAATTTTTTTTTAGGGTTTAAACACCCCTTTCTCTTCATCCGCCGCACAACTCCACCATTCTTCTTCATCTTCTTCGTTCTTCCTCTTCTTCTTCGTCTTGTTATTCTTCTGTTTCTTCTTCTTTTTTTTTTCTTCTTCTTCTTCTTCTTCTTCTTCTTCTTTAGTTTCTTCTTCTTCTTCTTTTGTTTCTTCTTCTTCTTCTTTTGTTTCTTCTTCTTCTTCTTCTTCTTCTTCTTCGAATTCTTCTTCTTCTTCTTCTGTTTCTTCTTCTTCTTCTTCGAATTCTTCTTCTTCTTCTTCTGTTTCTTCTTCTTCTTCTTCTTCTTCTTCTTCTTCTTCGAATTCTTCTTTAGTTTCTTCTTCTTCTTCGAATTCTTCTTTAGTTTCTTCTTCTTCGAATTCTTCTTCTTCTTCTGTTTCTTCTTCCTTTTCTTCTTCTTCTTCTTCTTCTTCTTCTTCTTCTTCTTCTTCTTCTTCTTCTTCTTCTTCTTCTTCTTCTTCTTCTTCTTCTTCTTCTTCTTCTTCTTCTTCTTCTTCTTCTTCGTCGCTGCTCCACCACCACCGCTCCACCGCTGATGCCGCCGCAACTTGGTCACTATTCATCTGAAATCTGGATTTTTTTGGAATTGTGGATGAATCCGGATGAATATATTCATCCGGATTCATCCACTTTTTTTAATTAAAAAATCTTTCTACTGTGGGCGTAGCCGCAGTGAGGGACCTAACTGCGCCAATATTTACTGCGGCATCTACTACGGCCCATCCCGCAGTGCTTACTGCGGCTCTACTGCGTGGTCGGCCGCAGTAGAGCCCGTTTCCTCGACGTAGTGCTGTGGCAATGCATTTTCTCTAGGCAATATCTCATCAACAACTTTCATCATTTTGGACCATGCCGCATATGATATGTTACTTTGACATTTCACACTCAAGAACTTTGTCAACACTGCTAATCTCTTATGCTCAACACGACATTCATCATATAGAGGTTGTGAGGTAGCTTCAATCAACTTATAAAATTTTTGTGCCTCTTCATTAGGAGTTTCCATTTCCATTTCATTTTCAACCATCTCATTTCCAATATCGTTGTGCATTTAGACAATTTTAACTTTCAAACTATGATACACATATATGCATTATTATATTTAAATGTCTAAACATTCATGAAAAAATATAGATTAAATACTTCAAAACAACAAAAACAAATAGGGGTAAAATAAGAAATTCAATACAAAACTTTTCTCACCTTAATCTATGTGCTAAGTCAAACAGCATTATATATGGGAGCGAGGGAGTAATTCAAGTTTTAAGAAACACATGTCACTTTCTCAACTATTAGACTAAGTTTCAAAGTTTATTTTTGTAATAATTTAAGCATTTGACTTTCAATAGTACAGAAAATAACATTTTTTATCATAAATAAATACCCATAAATATACTCATATGTAAAATATGACGGGATTAACATAAAATTTTACATGACATTAAATTCAATGGAAATACTAAAATACATGAGCCTTTAGTAAATGTTAAATGATTCATTTTCCTTTAAATTTAGGTTATTATGCTCTTTAATAGAGAGTTTTTTTATAACCGACCAAGATTTGTTAATCACTATTAATTAAAATTTTAATAATAGAATAATCATAGAAAAGATGCAATTTAAAATGATAGGAGTATATAGGATTAGCTTAAGAATTGATATGAAATTAAATTCGATGAAATTTAAAATTTTAAAAAGAAAATAGATCTTCTTAGTTAGAGTTTTAGTAATGATTGAATTCTAGAGGGAAAAACGAGACACACAAGTGAATTTGTTTTTCCGAAAGTTTTAGTAATGATATATAGGGTTACTATGGATTTAAAGAAGCCTCTACGCCGTGAAATCACAACAGTTAAAGCCTCTGAAAAATTACTTCTGGCGGTGAAATATGAGAAACTTCCTGACTTTTGCTATAAATGTGGTATTTTAACTCATTTTGAGGAGTGTATAGAGACAGGTGAACCTCAGTTTGGCCCTTGGATGCGAGCCATAACTGGCTCATGTGAACGTGATGAAAAGTTGGGGATGCAAATGCTCATGTGGTTGCGGCAAATATGCCGCCGCCGCCTCCCACACCTGCAGCCGAGCAGGTACAGGTTATGCCTTCGGGTTGGTCGCGGATGGTAAGACCTACAGAGCTGGGTAGTCTTCAAATGGTGGTTACCTCAGTCCCAGAGGTGAATGCCCCGACTGTAGAAGAGCATGCCTTGGTGGTAACTGATGTTCCACCGCTTCCTGTGCAAAGTCCTCAGGTACCATTCACCTTTACTGTTGGTAGTGATCGTGCTCTTGTTCAGGTCTCCCGCTCCGGTAAAAAGGTCTGCTTAAAAAAGTGGGGGAAAAAGGATGGGGACGTGGTACAGTGCTTGCTCCTGCTACTTCAGACCACGACAAAGGAAGGAAAAGAGCTCGCCACGGTCAGGTGGGGGAGGAGGGGACAGAAGAGGACACGGCAAGAAGTGGCGTTGGCTCTCCCTGCCGGGACCAGTGAGGACTAGTCATTAACTTTCTTCAGGGCCTCATCCCTGTTTGTCAAACTTTTTCGGCTCTCGCCGTATGACCTTGAATGTAAGCATTCCCTTTCAAAAAAATACTCTAAAATAATATTTCATACACTAGATCTGAGCGAGTTGAAATCTACTATTTATAAATAAAGTATGATCATATTTAGGACGGTTCCATCTTTACTCAAACAAAAAAACGTAACACTAAATGCACAATGCGACATGTCAGATCCACCTCATGTTCCATTTTTTTGCGCCTGCGTCATCGCATTCCATAAATTACATGTTGAGTATACCTATTCTCACCGTAGTTGAGAGATATGAGTGCGTATAGCCAGGCATACGTCTGCCCAACCGTATTTCATCCACTGTCTGTTAAATATATTAAAAATTAAAAATTATTTTAAACATAAAATTGAAAAGTCTGAAATGGGAAGTCTGATATTGCATATAATACAAATTGCACCAAATCAGTAATTTCTCTAAAAGAAGACCGTTGAATCTAGAATCAATTACATCCTGTTTGAAACTCCTTCCCAGACATGTAAAAAAGGAGAACCCAGATTTTTCGACACCTAAAACACTAAACCAAAGTCTGATTTTGGTTACTCCCTTTTCCCACTTTTTCGACTTGCTAACGAAACGGAACCGGCGGCGAATCCCAACAAAAATTCCGACAACCCACGCGTTTCCTACGGCGGCAACCGGCGGCAAAACAGGTTCAGAATCAAGCACCATGCATCAAATTCCTTCACTCTTCCTGTTTCTTTTTTTTAACATGACCACCGTTTTTTTGCTCTGAGAAATGAAGCCAACGGCAGTTGCTCCAGTTCAAGCCTCAAAAAATCCACCCCGACGGTGTTACTTGGAATCGCCGGCGGTCGTAACTCTGCGAAGCCCACTAAACAGACAGTGCAAAGGTTCCATCGTCAAAAGGTAAAGGAATTATGTAAAAAAATTTGGACCCAAATTTGTTTATAATTCACTGTGGGGACTCTAGTTTATTTTAAACTGTAGATGGAAGGGGTTTAAGGTAACGAGCCTTTTTTGGGAATGGGGAAAACATGTTTCAGACTTACACTGCAGTAGTTTTAGACCTACACTACGTGTTTTAGACTGACGAATGTCTGATTGTTACGTATGAATATTCAAATCAAGATGAAACAAATACTTGATTTAAAATGAATAAATGGTTACAATTGACTTTACAAGAACGAATTATCCCAGGCCCATCCCAGCTCCGCCCAGAAGGGCAACCTTAGTTGTTCTCAATGAGTGCCTATAAATTATTTCAGACAAATGCTTGTAATTTGATACATTCAATCGCTGATATAGGTACAGTGGAGGGTCATTCCATACATTTTTTGAGTCATCTGTTAATCGGACGATCATATGGGTGTTAGCATGTTAATCGAACGGTAATAAGGGTACTAGGAGCAGGTTTATACATGTCTAAAATGATTTATGTTTTCCTTACACTGCAACTGTTTTAGACCTACACTATTGGTTTTAGACTGACGAGTGTCTGATTGTTGCTTATGACTATTCAAAACAAGATGAAACAACTAGTTGATTTAAAATGAATAAAATGAGTGTCCATAAATCATTTCAGACATATGCTTGTAATTTGATACATTCAATGGCTGATATAGATACACCAGAATAAAATGAGTGTCGCTTATGACTATTCAAAACAAGATGAAACAACGTTTCTGACCTATAAAAAATATGAAAAACGTTTCAGATATACCATGACTACCATCAGACACATCAACGTTTGTGTAACTATCATTTATGTCCGCACCCCGTTCATCGTCCCCATCATTCTGTCCATCTCCAACACTACCACCATGTCCAAAAATCTTCACAAGAGATTTGGCACGCCTAATTCGATGAAGGTGTGAATCCACTTGGTAGTATATCAGCATTAAATATCCACTTACCAATTCAAAAAACTCAGGAATCCGGACCAACCTAATTAAAGAAAAAAAACGTAACATTTACAAATGAAACCAATACTTATTAGCGTCTGAAACACCACTACCATTAAGTCTGAAATCTAAAAGATTTCTATCGAAGCCACGAAATCTAGGAAGAATGAAATCTGTAATTGGCAGTATATCAACAATAAATATCCACTTACCAATTCAAAAAACTCAGGAATCCGGACCAACCTAATTAAAGAAAAAAAACGTATCCATTAATTTTAAAACACATAATCCTTATAAAATGAAAAATACTAACGGAATATTCCATACTTAACCCTAAATGTTAGTGGGCATATGTATGCCCAGACATAAATAAGATTTTTCCATTTGATCTGGCGGAGGCAGTCGGCGGCGTGGTGGAGGTTTCTGGCAGGAGGGAAGAATTATTCACAACTTGCAAGGTAAATTGGACCATGTAGTGATTGATTGATTGATCATTTGATGCTACTATTCTGTGATTTATAGGTTAGATAGTACTGGACTTTCTACTTTATATGTCATTAATCTTCCAATGCACTTTTTTCTTCTGTATTGAGTATGATTGTCATTGTTCTTCTGAGAGTAGGAGCCGATGCTAATCTGAAAAACAATGGTGGTCTCCTGGTCGGACTGCCTTGCATTATGCTGCTAGCAAAGGGTAGCTGAAGATTGCTGAACTTCTGTTCACGCATAAGGCAAACATCAATTCGAAAGATTATGACTTGTAACTGTTGCAGCAAGCATCTGACAGCTGATTTACATTGTTTGCGATCTCTCATCTGTGTCAAATTAATTTCCCGGTCCCTTTTATTGGAGTTTCATATCCCAAATTCCATGTTTCTCCTATGGGACATTGTTGGATATTCCCTAACCAGCTATTATACGTCTCTTGGTCTTTTTGTCATGTATGTTCCTGGTCTTTGGTCTCTCATCAAATGCTCGAGTAAAATCCGTCGGCAGTCCTATTTTTTACATTTTTGATCTATTATGGTCCCGTTTTAAGTTTTTATCATATTTCAGTCCTAAATTTTGAATTCATGACCTAATCGAATCCTTTCCGTCCAGCTCGCCGTTAAAGTGGACGGAATGAGTAAAATCCGTCGGCGGTCCTATTTTTTAATGTTTTTGACCTATTATGGTCCCGTTTTAAGTTTTTGCCCTATTTTAGTCATAAATTTTGAATTCTTGACCCAATCGAGTCCTTTCCATCTAACTTCACTATTAAAGTAGACAGAATAGTGCAAAATATCTATTTTACCCCTATGTTAATTGCGATAACACACCTCAATATTTTTAAACTAAACAATTGGCAAAAGCACGAATAAACCACTAAACTATTCGAATCGTCACTTACGGTCACCCCGAGCGGGTTGCGGTCCAAAAATAAAATCGGTGACCCGGGCTCCGGTTTTGGCTGCGGTCACGATTTTGGGTGTTCGGCGGCTCCCGAGCCTTATCCGAGCATCATTTTGGCGAACCCTTTCATATTTGAGGTCATGTGGGTCCCGGACATTTCCGCCGAAAATATTTTTCCGGCCGGGGTTGTCGGGTTGGCTCGAACGCACAGCGGGCTCGGTAGCGCTCCCAGGACCTCGGATTGAGGAACCGTTTGCGGATTTGGAATCGTGGGAGCGGCCCGGAGGTTTTTACGGAGCATATTTTTCGGGGCGTGACGTGCGGTCCCGGGCGACTCCCGGGGCTCTGGGCGGAATCCCGGGGCTCGGGATGGAATTTCTCCGACGGCTCTGGGGTAAGTCATGTTATATTTTAAAGTGGATTTAATGGATATTTTTGTGGAATTTTGTCGTGACGGGTTGTGGCTCAGGTTATTATGCGGCCGCGCCGGGATTTGCTCGGGATCAGCGAGCTCGGTAGGACGCTACGGAAGGGTAAATAAATATTTGAAAAATGTTTTATTAATGTTATGATATTCTGAAGATTCTGGTCAGTTTTGGTTTCATTTGGAGTTCGTTACCTATATTTGGGGATTTATTTGCAAAGATTTGGAGAATTAGTGGGTTAAATGGTAATTAACCCAAAAGTTTTAATGTTTTGGGCCAGCTTTGGGCATTAAGTCGGCAGCAGCTTTGGGGGAAGGACACATGTCTGATTTTTATTAAGTGTAAAAAGTGAAGAAGTATAAAAGGGTTAAAAATCATTTGTAATTCATTTAATCTCATTTTCTTTCTTCTTCTTCTTCCTTCTCCCTTCTCATCCGCCAAAATCACTGTTCACAGCAGCTCCAAGACCTTCAATTCTTGCTGAAACTCCAAGGTTTTAGGCTCCAAAGATTGGTAAGCTTCCATCTTTCTTCTCTCTTGTAGTTGATTTCATGAAATGGTGAAGAAAAGAGAGCAAATTTGGAAATTGAGTTTGTTCCTAGCTAGGTGCTAGGGTGATCCTCTCCTCCCATCTTTTAGTATGTTGATCTTGGGCTTGAGGGGAGTAGGAATCTATGGTTAGATGTTGGAAAACTTCATGGATGGTGAAACCCTAGGGGGTGCCGAAATCATGCTTAATTTTCCAAAATTGTGTGTGTTTGTGTTCTTGGATCATGCTTCAAGTATGTTGTTCCTAGCATGATTCTAAGACTATCTATGGTTTTAATTTGATGAAAAGCATGCTAGGGAAGAATTCCCCAAATTGGCCGAATTGTTCAAAGAAGGGTTTTGTTGATTTTGAAGCAATTGGTTAGTAATCTTGCTTAAGAAATGTAATTGGTGATTAAAGAGTGCTAATGGAACTTTGTTTGGATTGAAATGGAAGTTGGGTGAGAAAACCCCTTTTTGGCCGAAATGTTCAAGGTTGAGGTTTGCTAATTTTGATGCAATTGGTTAGTAATTTTGGTTAGGAAGTGAAATTGGTGATTAGTATGATTAATTAGAAGCTTGAATGGTTTGATTTGGAAGTGTGGTGAAAAATTGGTTAAGGGTCAAAATGTTCAAGTGAAACTTTTTCCATGTTAAGGGTGTGTTTTGGTTGGTTTGAATCCTAAATTGGTATTGTGGGTGAAAATAGGTTCATAATGGTGGTTGAAACATCATTTTCGGACAATGGTAGGAAAAGTTAGGTTTATGCGGGTTTTCCGGGAAAGGTGTCCGGAATGTGGGTTTAAAGGTTGAAATGGGTTTGGTGGTGTATGAATAACAATGTTCTGGCTCGGTTTGTAAAACCGAGCTTTCTGTGGAATTTTGCGGGAAAGTGCGGGTTTGTGCAGAAATTTCTTTCTGGAGTTATTTAGATGTGTTCTGACTCAACTATGGTTATCTAGCTTGATTCTGCGTTGGTGGGGTAGCGTGGAACCATAGGAGCCAAGTTGTGCATTACGGGTCGGGAGCCGGGATTTTCCGAGTTTTGGGCTGCGGGGCAGCGTTTCTGAGGTAAGGGCTTAATTCGGTAAAATGTACGTTTGTTCTGCTCCGTATATGTTATCAGGTATGATATCTCTGTTATATTTGTATATTTTGTTATATGTTCTGATTCTGTGACGAGACCCGTATGGTTGGAGAGGCCACGGGTACTCCTTGGTTCTGTTCTGTGTATCCGCACCGGGAGTGCCGATACTTCTGCTCTGTGACCCTACGACAGTTTGGGGATCGCGACCCCAGCCGGTACCGTGCTATCTGTTCTGTTCTGTTCTGTATATTCTGACCTCTAATGAGGGCTGTCGTTACGGGTCGTTCTGGCGGTTGGACCGCATATGATGGATTCTGTTTTACTTTATGTTTATTTTCATATGTATATGTATATGCTGTGATATTCCGTTTTGCAGGTTTAGATGGTTGCCCTATGGGCAAACTGCACTTTTACCTTAGCCCTTACTGGGTCCTTTCGAGGACTCACCCTTTTATATGTTTACCACTTTCAGGCCGTCCTGACAAGCAACCGGCGGAGTAGAGATCCGCGGTGCTTCCTACGTTTTGGGATTGTGGTTGCAGCGGCAGTACCACGTGCGGAGGTCGCTTCAGATTCCGCGCTAGGTATTTATAGGATTTTGTTTATTGGCTCAGAGTCAGAATCGCATGCATTTATAGATCAGATCATGGTTTGTATATGTGTTTATATCTCGAGGTATATTCTCGCTTTATCTATCTTCTGAGTCGTGGGCGGAGCCCCGACTTGCCTATAGTGGGTTTGGTATATTTCAGACTTGGTGTTTTGGTGTTGGTAGCGATGATCGATGTTTGACACCATGAACTATACATATGGTAGAAGTTGGATTGTAAAGCATGCTTGCCTTGTACGATTATCTAGGTTGCTAGTTGCCACTTGATTATTTTGTATTTGAGCTCGATGCTCCGCTGCCGCGCTTTCCGCCGTAATTACTGTTCCCGACGTCGCGGCCGGCTCCGCCTCCGCAACCGGGCGGGGTGGCTGTGACAAGTTGGTATCAGAGCAGGTCGGGTCAAAGTGACCCAGGAGGTAAAGTATGTTGGTTATGGTATGGTGTGTGCAAGGCAAGCATACAAGTCCGAGGGTGGACTTTTGGAGCGGGTTATGTTAGTTCATGGGTAAGTTTTACAAATAATGTCTTCGAAGGGCGAGCTACTGGTTTACACTTCATTCTGGGGCGGTTCGGTACGGAGCCTGATCAACTCCTTATTTGAACCGTTTCGGAATGCGTGTAGTTCTTTGGAGCATTTTGGAAGATATGGATGTAATATGAAGTGATTCTGTGATTACGAGCATGATCTAATTCTATGTTTAAGGTTTATTGTTTTGGTTTCAAGATTCTGAAAGGAATCCTTGCATGATGCATTGCATTACACTACAGAGCCTTAGAATGTCTTTGCTAGTTTTAGGAAGAGAAAGTTAAATGTTGGGTTATATGGTTTTGGGTTGGTTATTTTCGGTATGGCTAGAACACGCCGCCGGCGTGAGCAAGAACCGGAGGGACGGGACCGGGATCCCACACCTCCAAGGGTTAGAAGGCGGGTTCGAGAAACCCGGGATCTCGAGCAGCCACACACCCCCCCGAGTGATCAGCAGTCTGAGGGACCCGCTCCTGATATACTACAGGTGTTGGGGCAGGTTCAGCAGTTACTGAGTACCTTAGTGCCAGCCCAGCGGATTCAGGGGCAGCAGCGGGCACAGGGAGGTCCGGATAGGCCGCAGCGAAGGCAGCCAGATCAGGGGGTGGACAGCAGCCACCTCAGTGTGCAGGATCAGCAGGATAGTGATTCTGAGGAGGGAGATCAGCGCAGTGCTGAGAGTTCTCGTCGGTCCCACCGACGACGGGAAGAGCTGAGACATCAGTCTGATGAGATCAGACTCTTGGAGCGGTTCCAGCGTTTGAACCCCCCTAGGTTCAACGGCCGTGGAGGACCTGAGGCGGCTGAGGCATGGTTTGCGGGAGTTGACAAACTCCTTGGGAGACTACATCTCCCATCTGAGGTTAGAGTTTCATTGGCCACGTTCAATCTGCAGGACAGTGCAGATCATTGGTGGAGGAGCCTCCAGGGCCGTCTGAGAGCTGAGGCAGTACGTGACGGGAGGCAGGATTCGGACTTGACCTGGGAGCGCTTTGCCTACTACTTCCATCAGCAGGATATTGGGGATGCCGTCAGGGACCTCCGTCAGGCACAGTTCGATGATCTGGAGCAGGGGACTCGGACTGTAGCAGAGTACGAGCGGGAGTTCGACCGGTTGGTCCGCTATGTGCCACAGTATTATGGAATGGAGCAGGAGAAGGCCAAGCGGTTCATTCGCCGCTTGCGTCCTGAGTAACGGTGGGCTTTGAGACCTCTCGGACATCACTTCGTACCATGAGGCTGTGCAGAAGGCCCAACTCCTCGAGCAGGAGGAGGTCGAGAGTCGGTACCTACCGCACCGACCCAGTGATAGAGGGAGGGCTTCTGCACAGCAGAGTTCAGCGAGGTCTTCAGGGAGGTCAGGCAGGTCTGGGCAGAGCAGCAGGGGCAGCAGGACTACGCCAGTATCCCCGACTTGTGCGAGTTGTGGTGGGCAGCACCCCGGCCGGCCATGTTACAGGCAGTCGGGGCAGTGTCTGCGATGCGGGTCTAGCGATCATTGGATTCGTGATTGTCCTCTGACCCTGGGACAGGGGTCCAGCAGTGCTACACGTCCGCAGCCTCGGTTTCAGCCTAACGCACCCCGAGGGCGCGGTTCACAGCGGGGCGGACCGAGGCCACCACAAAGAGCCGAGACGACCGTTTCAGCCACCCCCTCCGCCACAGCAGCCTGGAGTAGGACGTGTATTCCAGGTGGAGCGGGGTGAGACATCACAGCGTGAGCCTCCACCACAGCAGCCCGGAGCAGGACGGGTGTTCCAGATCGAGCGTGGAGAGACTTCGCAGCGTGGGGCGCTCCAAGGTACCTTACTTCTGAACGATACTCCTGTTCGTGCATTGTTTGATACTGGGGCGTCTGTTTCGATTGTGGCACAGAAGTGTGTCGAGTCACTCCACCTGGCTACCAGTGGGCTTCCGAGCGTCTTCATGGTGAAGACGGCTGGGAGTCAGTTTCTGCTCTCCAATGAGATGGTACGGATCTGCGTGCTATCCATTGGCGATCACCGGATTATGTCGACTGCCGGTGTTGAACACACCGAAGTATGACGTTATTCTTGGGATGGATTGGCTGTCCAAGAATTCCGTGCATATTGACTGTGCCAACCGTAGTGTTACGGTTTCTGGAGAGGTGTTACCCCTCTCAGGTTCAGATGGGACGAAGGTGGTCAGGACCAGCATGGAGCTGCAGGTTCTGGATCAGGTCCCGATAGTGGATTCGGAGGAGTACTACGGTCTGAACGCGTCTGATACTCGGTTGGAGCTGGATAAGATTCCAGCTTGTCCGAGATTTTCCGCAGTATTTCCGGAGGATTTGCCCGGATGCCACCAGAGCGGGAGATCGTGTTTGAGATCCAGCTTGCAACCCGGTTCTACTCCCATTTCCATTCCACCTTATCGGATGCCGATAGTGGAGATGGTGGAGTGAAGAAGCGATTAGAGGAACTGCAGGAGAAGGGCTTCATCCGTCCGAGCACTTCACCATGGGGTGCTCCAGATTCTTTTGTTAGGAAGAAGGATGGGTCACTCCGATTGTGTATTGATTACAGACGGCTGAACGCCATCACTATCAAGAACAAGTACCCATTGCCGAGGATCGACGATCTCTTTGATCAGCCGAGAGGTGCGAAGATCTTTTCAAGATCGATCTGCGATCGGGGTACTTTCAGCTGCGAGTGAAGGAGGAGGACATCCCGAAGACAGCTTTCCGTGACGCGGTATGGGCACTATGAGTATACGGTGATGCCGTTTGGTTTGACTAATGCACCGGCTGCGTTTATGGATATGATGAACAGTGTTCCGGCCGTATCTGGACTCATTTGTGGTAGTGTTCATCGATGACATTCGATTTACTCTCGGGATGAGGATTTACACCGGAGCATCCGAGGATTGTTGCAGACACTTTGGGAACACCAGCTTTACGCTAAGTTCTCAAAGTGTGACTTCTGGATCCGAGAGGTGTCTTTTCTGGGGCATATCATCGGTGAGCACGGTTTGTCAGTGGATCCTGAGAAAGTTAAGGCGGTGCAGGAGTGGAAGCAGCCAACCTCGGTACGGGAGATCAGGAGTTTTCTGGGGTTAGCAGGCTACTACCGGCGGTTTGTGCCGGGATTTTCCGTTTTGGCTTCCCCACTTACGCAGTTGACTAAGAAGGGACGGCCATTTGTGTGGTCAGAGAAGTGTGAGCAGAACTTTCAGGAGTTGAAGCGACAGCTGACCAACGCACCGATCTTGATTCTACCCGACCCGAGCCTACCTTATGTGATCTACACAGATGCATCTAGGTCCGGGTTGGGATGTGTTTTGATGCAGGGGCGGAACGTGATAGCCTATGGGTCGCGACAGCTTCGACCGCATGAGCAGAACTATCCTACGCATGACCTAGAGTTGGCTGCAGTGATTTATGCGCTGAAGCAATGGAGGCACTACCTACTCGGCAGCAAATTTCAGATTTTCACAGATCATAAGAGTCTGAAGTACCTGTTCACTCAGAAGGAGTTGAACATGAGGCAGCGCAGGTGGCTCGAGTACATCAAGGACTACGATTGCACTATCGAGTACACCGAGGGCAAAGGCAATACAGTGGCCGATGCTCTGAGTAGGAAGTACACTGGCGTGGTCAGAGGAGGTAGTACTGAGGGTCGGACTGAGGAGAATGATTTGACTGGTCTTTGGCACAAGTGGGAGCGCTGGGAGCAGGCTCAGGTGTATACTTTGACCATTCAATCGGAGTGGCTGGACAGAGTGCGAGAGGCTCAGGAGAAGGATCCAGAGCTGAAGAAGCTGTCCGGAGAGGACAAAGGGGCACTACTACCGGCGTTTCAGTACAGGCAGGGACTACTGTACTTCAGGGATCGGTTGTATGTGCCAGGGGATCAGGCACTACGGGATGAGATTCTGACGGAGGCACATTCGAGCCGATTGAGCATACATCCCGGTAGTGAGAAGATGTATCAGACTTGCGTACCCATTTCTGGTGGCCGGGTATGCGGAGACACATTGCCACACATGTGTCCAAGTGTGCCACTTGTCAGCGGGTGAAGGTGGAACATCAGAAGCCGGCAGGGACATTGCAGACTTTGCCCATTCCAGTCAGGAAGTGGGGCAACATCACGATGGACTTTCTGACTGCGTTACCCCTGACCCGGTCTCACCACGATGCCATCTGGGTTATTGTGGACCGCTTGACGAAGTGTGCTCACTTTCTGCCGGTCCGGATGACAGACTCCCTGGAGAAGTTTGCCCAGTTGTACATCAGGGAGATTGTGCGGTTACATGGAGTGCCGGACTCCATTGTGTCAGATCGAGATCCGCGTTTCACCGCACGATTCTGGGGTGCCTTTCACAAGGCCCTGGGCACGCGACTCCATCTGAGTACAGCTTACCATCCCCAAACCGACGGTCAGTCGGAGCGGGTGATTCAGATTCTGGAGGATATGTTGCGGAGTTGTATTTTGGATTTCGGAGGGGATTGGGATAGACAGTTGCCGTTGGTAGAGTTTTCATATAACAACAGCTATCAGAGTACCATCGGCATGGCGCCGTTTGAGGCATTATATGGACGACGGTGCATGACACCGCACTGCTAGACTGAGGCGTCTGACAGGATAGAGCTGGGTCCCGAGCTCATTGAGGAGACCACAGCCAAGATCAAGTTGATTCAGGCGCGGTTGAAAACCGCGAACGACCGCACCACCTCATACGCGAACAGACGACGCAGAGACTTGGAGTTTGAGGTGGGCGACAGGGTTTGGCTGAAGGTAGCGCCGATTCGGGGGACAGTTAGATTCGGCAGACGGGGTAAGTTAGCCCCAAGGTATATCGGACCGTATGAGATTCTGGAGCGGATAGGCAGGTTGGCTTACAGGTTGGCTTTACCTCCGAGTATGTCTGCGGTGCACAACGTCTTTCATGTCAGTATGCTGAAGAAGTGCATCTTGGATCCCGTGCAGACAATTCCGGTGGAGGAGGTTCAGCTGGAGCCTGACTTGTCGTACCAGGAGGTACCGATTGCCTTTCTGGGGCGCGATACTCGGAAACTCCGGAGCAGGTTGATTCCCATGGTCAAAGTTCAGTGGTCACACCATACTGACCGGGAAGCGACTTGGGAGACCGAGCAGGATATCAGGGAGCGATACCCCGAGCAGTATCAGCGTTTGATGCCCCTCTTGGAGGACCAAGAGTCCTAAGGGGGGGAGGATGTTACGGTCACCCTGAGCGGGTTGCGACCGGGTGACCCGGGGCTCCGGTTTTGGCCTGCGGGTCACGATTTTGGGTGTTCAGGCGGCTCCCGAGCCTTATCCGAGCATCATTTTGGCGAACCCTTTCATATTTGAGGTCATGTGGGTCCCCCGGACATTTCCGCCGAAAATATTTTTCCGGCGCCGGGGGGTTGTCGGGGTTGGCTCGGGCGCATGGCGGGCTCGGTAGCGCTCCCAGGACCTCGGATTGAGGAACCGTTTGCGGATTTGGAATCGTGGGAGCGGCCCGGAGGTTTTTACGGAGCATATTTTTCGGGGCGTGACGTGCGGTCCCGGGCGACTCCCGGGGCTCTGGGCGGAATCCCGGGGCTCGGGATGGAATTTCTCCGACAGCTCTGGGGTAAGTCATGTTATATTTTAAAGTGGATTTGATGGATATTTTTGTGGAATTTTGTCGTGACGGGTTGTGGCTCAGGTTATTATGCGGCTGCGCCGGGATTTGCTCGGGATCAGCGAGCTCGGTAGGACGCTACGGAAGGGTAAATAAATATTTGAAAAATGTTTTATTAATGTTATGATATTCTGAAGATTCTGGTCAGTTTTGGTTTCATTTGGAGTTCGTTACCTATATTTGGGGATTTATTTGCAAAGATTTGGAGAATTAGTGGGTTAAATGGTAATTAACCCAAAAGTTTTAATGTTTTGGGCCAGCTTTGGGCCTTAAGTCGGCAGCAGCTTTGGGGGAAGGACACATGTCTGATTTTTATTAAGTGTAAAAAAGTGAAGAAGTATAAAAGGGTTAAAAATCATTTGTAATTCATTTAATCTCATTTTCTTTCTTCTTCTTCTTCCTTCTCTCCTTCTCATCCGCCAAAATCACTGTTCACAGCAGCTCCAAGACCTTCAATTCTTGCTGAAACTCCAAGGTTTTAGGCTCCAAAGATTGGTAAGCTTCCATCTTTCTTCTCTCTTGTAGTTGATTTCATGAAATGGTGAAGAAAAGAGAGCAAATTTGGAAATTGAGTTTGTTCCTAGCTAGGTGCTAGGGTGATCCTCTCCCTCCCATCTTTTAGTATGTTGTTCTTGGGCTTGAGGGGAGTAGGAATCTATGGTTAGATGTTGGAAAACTTCATGGATGGTGAAACCCTAGGGGGTGCCGAAATCATGCTTAATTTTCCAAAATTGTGTGTGTTTGTGTTCTTGGATCATGCTTCAAGTATGTTGTTCCTAGCATGATTCTAAGACTATCTATGGTTTTAATTTGATGAAAAGCATGCTAGGGAAGAATTCCCCAAATTGGCGAATTGTTCAAAGAAGGGTTTTGTTGATTTTGAAGCAATTGGTTAGTAATCTTGCTTAAGAAATGTAATTGGTGATTAAAGAGTGCTAATGGAACTTTGTTTGGATTGAAATGGAAGTTGGGTGAGAAAACCCCTTTTTGGCCGAAATGTTCAAGGTTGAGGTTTGCTAATTTTGATGCAATTGGTTAGTAATTTTGGTTAGGAAGTGAAATTGGTGATTAGTATGATTAATTAGAAGCTTGAATGGTTTGATTTGGAAGTGTGGTGAAAAATTGGTTAAGGGTCAAAATGTTCAAGTGAAACTTTTTCCATGTTAAGGGTGTGTTTTGGTTGGTTTGAATCCTAAATTGGTATTGTGGGTGAAAATAGGTTCATAATGGTGGTTGAAACATCATTTTCGGACAATGGTAGGAAAAGTTAGGTTTATGCGGGTTTTCCGGGAAAGGTGTCTGGAATGCGGGTTTAAAGGTTGAAATGGGTTTGGTGGTGTATGAATAACAATGTTCAGGCTCGGTTTGTAAAACCGAGCTTTCTGTGGAATTTTGCGGGAAAGTGCGGGTTTGTGCAGAAATTTCTTTATGGAGTTATTTAGATGTGTTCTGACTCAACTATGGTTATCTAGCTTGATTCTGCGTTGGTGGGGTAGCGTGGAACCATAGGAGCCAAGTTGTGCATTACGGGTCGGGAGCCGGGATTTTCCGAGTTTTGGGCTGCGGGGCAGCGTTTCTGAGGTAAGGGCTTAATTCGGTAAAATGTACGTTTGTTCTGCTCCGTATATGTTATCAGGTATGATATCTCTGTTATATTTGTATATTTTGTTATATGTTCTGATTCTGTGACGAGACCCGTATGGTTGGAGAGGCCACGGGTACTCCTTGGTTCTGTTCTGTGTATCCGCACCGGGAGTGCCGATACTTCTGTTCTGTGACCCTACGACAGTTTGGGGATCGCGACCCCAGCCGGTACCGTGCTATCTGTTCTGTTCTGTTCTGTATATTCTGACCTCTAATGAGGGCTGTCGTTACGGGTCGTTCTGGCGGTTGGACCGCATATGATGGATTCTGTTTTACTTTATGTTTATTTTCATATGTATATGTATATGCTGTGATATTCCGTTTTGCAGGTTTAGATGGTTGCCCTATGGGCAAACTGCACTTTTACCTTAGCCCTTACTAGGTCCTTTCGAGGACTCACCCTTTTATATGTTTACCACTTTCAGGCCGTCCTGACAAGCAACCGGCGGAGTAGAGATCCGCGGTGCTTCCTACGTTTTGGGATTGTGGTTGCAACGGCAGTACCACGTGCGGAGGTCGCTTCAGATTCCGCGCTAGGTATTTATAGGATTTTGTTTATTGGCTCTGTAGTCAGAATCGCATGCATTTATAGATCAGATCATGGTTTGTATATGTGTTTATATCGAGGTATATTCTGCTTTATCTATCTTCGAGTCGTGGCGGAGCCCGACTTGCCTATAGTGGGTTTGGTATATTTCAGACTTGGTGTTTTGGTGTTGGTAGCGATGATCGATGTTTGACACCATGAACTATACATATGGTAGAAGTTGGATTGTAAAGCATGCTTGCCTTGTACGATTATCTAGGTTGCTAGTTGCCACTTGATTATTTTGTATTTGAGCTCGATGCTCTGTTTCCGCGCTTTCCGCCGTAATTACTGTTCCCGACGTCGCGGCCGGCTCCGCCTCCGCAACCGGGCGGGGTGGCTGTGACACCCTTCAAACAAGCGAATTTGTTTCCGGTATTTAAACATTTTTTCGATGTTTAATCATAGTTGCATTTTATTAATGGTTATAGACAAACACTAATCTGAGGATTATTCATGGTTTATCAGATCTTAAAGTTTGATTCAGTAAACGGGCGAACCTGCTTACACTATGCTGTCTCGATGGTAAATGTTGTGACCCATCCTCACTAGTGTCACAACTGAATGGACTAAAAGATTAATGGACTGAATTGGAAAGAAATGAAAAGTTTTGGATTGGATTGATAAGAACTGGGCTGAATTAAAGTTTAGAAAGAATATGGATTAAATCGAAAGAGAGTTTTGAGGTAAAATTGAAAAGAACTAAAATGAATTAGCTAGAGAAGGACCTAATTGAAATGTATAAGTTAATTGGGGTTAGTTTGTAACTGTTAAAATTATCTAGGGACCCAATTAGTAATTTACCTAAAACCTAGACAGTTATCTTCTAAAACTGGACACGGGGAGGATGGGATTGTACTGAGAGCAGATAAAAAGAAAAAAATAGGAAAGGGAATTGAAGAAGAGCGTATTTGGTTCTTGTTCTAAGGCTAGTTGGTGAGCAGCAAGAAAGACAGAAAAGAAGAGGGATTTTCGATGGAAAGGAGGGCAGAACCAATCTTCCTTCTTCATCGGGGGTGGTTTTACGGTTCAGGAAAAGCGAGCGAGAGACAGATTTGAAAGGATTCGGGGAAGAGGAGTCCGAGAGCAGAGGCAGGGATGTTATCAGGCTTAAGCAAGAAGGAAAGGGGATTTCTCAAAGAAGATGGTAGGAGTTGATGGCGAGGCTGGTTTCGGGAGGAGCTTGATTAGGTAACCATTTGGGGAAGGAAGCAGCGATGGAATGTTGATTTCCAGACATGGATTCAGGAACCAAACCCTCAATTTTCGAAGTGATGGGTGTTTTAGGAATTTTGGGGGTTGATCAGGTAGAAGCTCGATTACTGGAAGAGTGGGGTTCTGAATTTAAATCGATGACGGAGGAGTCACGGTGGTAGAAGAGAGCTGGCTTTTGCCGGCGGTCATCCAGACGGAGCAAGCTATATGAAGTGGAAGCTCTGGATGGACGGTGATAATTTTTCTAATTAATTAAATAATTTAAGCTGACTAGTTGATCTAGAAATCCATCATGTGTAGTTTTAGAGTTATTATCCAAGCTTGCTAGTCTCGTTCCGATGCTGCCAAGATGTTGATTATTCTTTATTTTCTTAGTTGATTTAAAAAGAATCATATAGCTAAACTTGTTAATTAATGCAGCTGAATTGTTAGTGCTCAACTTGTTTTATATCCATGACTTGGCCGATTCTTGCTCCTGCTAGTATTAGTATCATTTCTCACTCATGTCAGGTTACTATCAAACATTTACTGATGATCAATACTTGAGCATGTTCCTAGCTGTTCTTGCATAATTGGCGTGGTTACTTATAATTAACATCTCGGCTTGTTTAAGAGAAACGCTGATTGGAATCAATAATTATAATAATTTTAAATGCTGATTTTTACAAGAAGATGAAACTTGTGACTGCTCTTTTAGTTTTTAAGGAGTACCTTGCCGTTTGTTTGATGATAAAGAATACATCTCTTCCTTCACTTGATTTTCAGCCTACTGTGATTAATTATGGGACATAGAAATCTGATCTGTTTGCTTAATCATTGGTGACTCGTTAGTCTATTATTCT
The DNA here is from genome assembly GCA_024586325.1 of Stellera chamaejasme. Classification (NCBI taxonomy): domain Eukaryota; kingdom Viridiplantae; phylum Streptophyta; class Magnoliopsida; order Malvales; family Thymelaeaceae; genus Stellera; species Stellera chamaejasme. The sequence goes on from CM044985.1 coordinate 28,031,891, forward strand.
ATGCTTAAATATGACGTTTATCAAGTTAATGACCTGTTGCCTTCCCTTGTCCTTATGCATGCTCCTTCATGTCTAATTGATGTGTTAAGTACTGTTCTTTGGAAAACCTCTAGCATGTTTCCCCACCATTCTTGTGTGTTAGGATAACTAAAAGCAACATAGGATAATATCATCTAGCAACCAACCACTACGATAACCAGCCTTACTACTAACCGTGGTTGTCATTGAGTGTAGATTGGTGATTCCAGTAGCAGAGGTAGGAAGGGTTTCTTCTCACTCCGGAAAGACCATTGCTGATCTTTCTAATATGAGTAGAATTCAAATACAAGAGCTTTCTCAGTCATTAGCAAGCATATAATTAAGTATTTACCTTTGATTGTTCATAGTTATTAGACTTGAGACTCGAAGACTAGTACTTTGGTAATTTAAATTACCACCTCTTGTCCCTTGTTTGTCTTGCTAGTAAATGAACCTAGAAACCTTCCCATGAAACTTGGATCAAACTTTTATTTCTATGTTACTTGAGTTGTTTTAGAGGTTACAAGTTTTCTAATGCTTTATGCATGAATTTTCTCTAATGCTTTATAGGAACTAAGCATGATAGTTTCTTTGAAGCATATCTTCTTTAATGTTAATGCGTGACTGCCTGGTAACTTTCTGTATTGTTTGACTGTCAAGTGTTCTTTGTTGCATGCCAGTGGTCCCAACTACCACCCTCAAGTATCTTTACTGCTTTTTTGCTTTATTTTCCTTATTTTCATTCTTTCTTCTCGAGCAAGATACTAACATATCTTGTTGAGAACTACGTGAGCCTCTGATTCCTTTCAAAATGGTATCACTAATACTGATGGGATACGTTGGCAACCTTCGGGCCCGAGGCATTACTATGTCTTATAGTTGCAGGTACTTGTTTATGATTCTTCTCAACTGCTCGAGGAACTTAAAGATTGAAGTACAAGCAATTTATGATGGAAAGGACTTAGACTTTAGGGATTTACTTTTATTTTCTTCTTTTATCTTAATTTTCTTTTGTACACACTTAAAGAGCTAAAAGAACTTGTAACGGACTTTTATACATTTGAAATTCTTCTAAATACTCCTTTCTTTATAAGTTCTTAAATATTTTCAAATAAAGATCCTGGCTTTGTGAACTGCCGTTTATTGAATTTAGTTACTCTGCTTTAACAAGCAGCTGGAACGGCGGGTTCATAACAGTAAATGTTCTGCTGATCATTCATCGTCCAAGGTAAGATACGTATACTATTTTCTTGCAGCTCTATTTCCTGACCTTTCAGTTCTTCTTAGTGGTTTTTTAAATGTCTTTAGTGATTTGCAGGGACTTTGACCAAGGGATTCTTGAAAGGTGTTGAAACATTAAAAAGAAAACCATCGTTAAAGAGGTGAGACACATATACTACTTTCTTGCAGCTCTATTTCCAGACCTTTCAGCTCTTCTTAACTGTTTCTTAAATTCTTTGATCTGCAGGGACATCGACCAAGGCATTCTTGAAAGGTGTTGAAACATTGAAAAGAGGTAATATATCTTGATGACGGGGTTCGATGGTGGTTTTTGAGAATGGTGGCAGAGCGAGCGTCAGACAAGGCCGATGATGGACAGGGCCTGGATGGCAAGGGGCGGGTTTGAGCTGGGTCTTCCTGGCCGGGTTCAACAGCATTGTCCAAGGAAAAGAATATCTGCCCATGAAGTTCTGTGTAAGTTATATTGCCATAAGTTGAGATCAAGGTATGTCTTTGGGACTTGACGGCCAAGGTATGTCTGAGATCAATTGCTTAATTTTCACCACCTCAATTGCCTCTTTGTGCATAATCAATTGCTCTTTGGGATTGTTCAACTAAAGTTATTAAGCTGATGGCTATTTAGGGTGAAAGAGCAGTCCCTATTTTTTACCAAACAAGGATCAAAATGAAAGGGAGTAGCTCCGTTTTTTCCTCTTAAAATATGGATCATGTCTGAAATGAATGTTGCATGACTTTATGTGCGATTTTGAGGTGTCTCTCGATTTTGTAATAAGACTTGCATAATAAGACTCGCATATCTCTCTTCTTATTAGTCGATACCATGTTCTATTTGGTACATTTTTTATGTTAAATTTTGGAACATGCCTGCAGATAATGGATTTTCAACCTGGTGAATTCCTCAATGTGATGGTATATATCATGTTCTTTCTTACTTGGGAAGATGATGGTACTTCTTCAGGTTCGGTTTCATTGGCAGGAGGTCCTTTATCATCAACATGGTTTGTTGCTTTTAGAAGGGAGTGGTATTTATCGCTTGGGTGATAGCTGATGAGAGTTTTAGTTAAAGAGTTATCATCTCAAAATAGCCAAAGAATCTCGGACATATGATGTGTGATAGCAATGTTATTTCTTTAATCTTAAGCTCCCTTAGTTGATTCTATGAACGATTATATTTGAAAATAATTAATTCAACATATATGGAGATATTTAAAACAATTTTTCAATCTTAAGCACCTTCATTTAAGTCTCCCATGATAAGATGTTTATTTTATCTTATCTTCATTTGCAGGTTTATTCTACACACAAACATTGTACAGAGTATTAGACAGAAAATTCCATATTTTAAATTTTTCTTAAAAAGAATTCACAAATTTTATTTTATTTTTCTAAAAACTAAAACTATTAATTAAATTTATATTGAAGAACAAAAATAGTGATTAATGTGTGAATACTTTTTATGTCCACATTTTCTAAAGTTTTCGCAAGGTAGTCTTAAAAACTCTTTGATTTCTATTTAAAACTATTTATTAAATTTATAATCGAAGAACACAAATAGTGATTAATGTGTGAATGCTATTTAAAACTTTATCGTTGTTAGATTTAAAAGGTGGAATTTTGACAAATAGGTCATAAATGATATTAGTATTTTTTTTTCTCACACCTAGACAAGGAACAACCAATTCTTTTTAGCACCTTGTTATTATATAAAATGATTGAATGTCGGTTGTATTTTTTTGGATGATATTAGTATAGAGATATAGAGAGATGACTTTAAAAATATATATTAAATTAATTGAATCAATGTAGACCTTTAATGCTTATTTTGGTTACTGAGACGCGAGCAATCTTAGAGGCGGATGTTATGCGAGCAAACGTGGGGGGCTAACATGAAATGGTTGGAAACTAAAAGGGATATTCTTTAGGAATTTTCTATCGTTCAAAGCACGTTTTTTTTTCGCACTTCTTAAAAAATGTTGCGACTTTTACCGATTTATACATAGCGGGGCTAATTACCAACTAGTTGGTTTCAGACTAAAATACCCACCACAATAAATTTATCACTTGCAGCAGCACCACCACGATTGCAGCACCACCAACGGAGCCAGGTCCGGCTGCTCTTCATCGCAACAAACGGCGGCCGAGCAAGGGACCTCATGGACACGAAGCTTCGCTTCTATTGCGAAGCTCCACCGCCGCCGTGCGCCTCCATGAAGGAGGAGACCTCCACTGCCGCCGTGAGCCTCCATGAAGGAGGAGACCTTCTTGTAGTCGTCGGAGATGATGACGGAGGAGATCTCACTGGCCAATTCCGCCACAGATCTAACCGGTCACCACAGATCTAACCGGTCGCCGCCACATATACCTTCTTTGTAGTCGTCGGAGATGATGACGGAGGAGACTTCCAGATCTGAACGGAGCAAGACAAATGTGCAGCAGCAGGATCCGTAGGTGAGAGAAATCAGACAGTTTGCAATATTCATTCAGACGTTATAACTATTTCTAATAGACACTATAAACTATGATACATATATTTTTATTTGGTTATGAATTGGTTCATTTTTATTTTTTTAAATGATAGACACGGTTACATTTTATTACGGATAGTTTTTTATAATTTATTAGACGTTTTTCAATTTCATTTAAATGTATAACACATATAACTAAACAATATAGATTCTTGTAGTTGACAGTATTGCATGGCACAATAGACACTATGCAAATAATTATAAATGAAAGAATTTTTAATATATTATGTTATAACTCTTTTAAACAATTCAAAAAAAGTTACGATTTTCTATGCAAATAATTGTTTATAAAGTAGATAGTTTCATCACACTGAAATGTAAAACAAATAAATAAACAGTTTCCAATATTTATTCAGACATTATGTCACTTTCTAGTAGACACTATAGAAATAATTATAAATTATCTTTATACAGTATTGCATATATCTTTAGACACTTTTTAATTAATTATAAATTAACAAAAAATTGTGGAAATAAACTTTTAAAAACTTGTTCCACAAATTGTAGCAACGACGGGTGTGGTGACGGTGGCGGCGGCGGCGCGGTGGCGGCGGTGGCGGCGGCGGTGGTGGCGGTGGTGGTGGTGGCGGTGGCGGCGGCGGTGGCGGCGGCAGTGGTGGTGGCGGCGGCGGTAAAGGTGGTGTTGAGGGTGAATGGTGGTTTTGGCTTGGAAGGGTATTTTAGTCTTTAGAATTGTTAGTTAATTAGTTAGTTTAGTTAGATAGTGTTAGGATCCACTATAAGTTTTTCCAACTAGTTGGTAATTAAAATGACTGAATTATACAACAAAAAAAAAAAACAAAAAATGCAAAATCCTTGCATCCTACACAAAATGTCGTCGTTTAGCAAACAAATCAAAAGAGTGGTACTATTCACAGAATCACATCAAACTTCCATCAGTATTATGCAGGTCAAGTTTTAAGAAGCAAGGCTTACGGAATCTATTGTTTATTTATTCCTCAACTTCATGAGTTTTACTTCTATTATTAACATACTTCTATATGTTAGCTATTAACAAACGGTGATAATGTATGATTCTTAACTGGTTAACTATCACCACATATAATTAAAAAAACATTAATGGGTATGATGATTAGAATGATCCCGTGACATCAGCGGTTATTTAAGCTAGTTCAGACCGTGACTTAACCGAGTTACCACGCGTAGTTCAGGTTGGTAATTAAGTTATAATCTGGACTTTTAAAACCCATGTTTCGAATCTGCATACTATAGTAATTTGTATCCATTATTCTACAGTTTATGTATAAAATGAAGATTTTTTTAAAAACAAAACAAAAAAATTGACTAATAATTGATGAATAGTGTGTTGCAAAGAAAATGTAATGAATGGAGTTCATCTTTTGGATGGAGCACCCAACAGAAACCAGCAAACATAGCTACAATTGTCAATGTCTCCTAAGAAATAATCTATTGGAAATAATCTATTATCAGCTTCGGAATGTCAGCGAGGAGGTGCCAATACTCCCCCTTGTACCCGCACTTGTTTCCCAGATCAGGACAACCTGCAATCACTAATCTCTCAAGTGTGGGAGGCAAATACACATCCTTTGGAAAGTAACTCAGCTCTGGACAGTTTTTGAAACTCAACTCCTTAAGAGCGGTGAGGTTTCGGAGGAGGTCTTTGGATATTGATTTCAGCTCCTTTACTCTCCAGAATGCCAATGAAGTAAGAGAAGGTGGGAGGAGCAGACCATCATCAGGTGGACATATGTGGCGTACCTCGAACACTTTAAGAGAGTGAAGCCTGTCCAAGCCCCATTCTGTCATTGCCTGCTTCATATTTACACAATTCACTCTCAATTCTTCTAGGTTTAGGGGTAACCCCCCTTCTGGAAACCTCTCGATGCTTGGACACCCTGTAATAACCAAAGATTTAAGAGAGGCAAGCTGGTGGAAGTCATCAGGTAGCCACTTCAGTTTCTCGCAGTTAGATAACTCCAGTCGCTCAAGATTGGTAAAAAACACGGTGTTCCCTGCAAGTGACTCCAAATTACGACAACATGAAACATCTAAAAGTTTCAGCGTCCCCGGAATTCCTTCTGGAAATGACTGTAACATATGGCAGCCAAAAATTGAGAGTTCCTTGAGAGCAGTCGGAGGTGCCCCGTGAAAACCTCGTAAATTGTTGCCTTCCCCAATGTGAATTGATTCAATTGTGGCAGGCAGATTTCCCAAATAAATAGACTCAATACTATCACACCCACTAATTCCCAACTCCTTAGGGAATCTACCATTTCCAAACCCGAAATTAAATCTAACATTGTCAAGACGCTGCACTCCCATTTTCCAGCAATTGCCATCCATCAGTACGTTTAGGCTGTTAGTATCAACATCAATTCTCATTTCTGCATTCCGAACTCGTACAAAAACATCGCCTACCGCCCTCACTTGCTCACGAACATGCTTTATGGTCAAGGAGGTGAGAGAACTAAGATCAACCATCTCCTTGAAAATTACACCTCTGCATCCCCTTATATCCAGTTCTTCAAGCGATGGGAGGCTTCCGATGGAAACTCTCAACTTTGGACAATCATTGATAATCAGGTTTCTCAAAGTTGAATGGCAGCTGGGTATGTTTCGTTTCAAACAAGGACAATTGGACATACGGAGCTGACTTAGATTTGGAAACATTTGAGGAGACTCATCTGCCGCAATCACCTCCTCACGAACTCCCTCCAAGGTCAAGGAGGTGAGCAAATTAAGATCAACCGTGTCCTTGAAAATTACATCTCTACATCCCTTTATCCTCAGTTCTTTAAGCGATGGGAGGCTTCCGATGGAAACTCTCAACTCTGGACAACCATCGATAATCAGCGTTCTCAAAGTTGAATTGCAGCTGGGTATGTTTTCTGTCAAACAAGGACAATTGGAAATAGAGAGCTCACTTAGATTTGGAAACATTTGAGGAGACTCATCCACCACAATCACTTGCTCAGAAACTTGGTCCAAGGTCAAGGAGGTGAGAGAATTAAGATCAACCGTGTCCTTGAAAATTACCTCTCTACATCCCCTTATATCCAGTTCTTCTAGCGATGGGAGGCTTCCGATGGAAACTCTCAACTCTGGACAATCACGGATACTAAGCTTTCTCAAAGTTGAATTGCAGCTGGGTATATTTTCTCTCAACTTCTGACACCAGGAAATGTTGAGTTGACTTAGCTTTGGAAACATTTTATGACATTCATCACCACAACCATTGTCACAAGACCAAACCTCCCATGCCGGCATACTGCAAAATGATAGCTTTTCTAGTGCTTTGAAACCCCCGAAAGAGACTCCAATGTCTTTCCCATAAAAAAACTCAACTCCAATAACTTGCACCGCCGCCATGCCCATTATGCACAATTCTTTAAGCGAAGGTAATCTCCCTAGTGAGGGTAGCGAAGCCCAGTTTCGACAGTGAGCGAGCTCCAAGAATGAGATATTGGAGAAGGCTGATAGATCACCCATCCATGAAGGGGTTTCAATCCCACTGTACCCAAAAATCGTGAATTTTTCCAAGTTCTGGTGAGGATGTAGGTGATTCAGGACCTGCGTTTGCTTGTTGATAATTTCAGGCGATGTGAATCCTCCATCCGTACCAGACCATCGCAAGATTAATTTCTTGAGGTCTTTCTTTGCCTTCAGATTTGCCTCTTCAGCATCTTGGACATTTTCAACATTTTCAAGATTTTCAATGGACAGCCTGCCTCGAAGATTATTCAAGTCCTTCAAATGCCATAACGATAATCCTCCAGCTTCCTTTGACACCATAAATCTACTTAACGTCTGCAGATTCTTCAACCTGTGTATTCCAATTGGCATGTCTTTCAAACTCTCTGTACCACTGATATCAAGATGATGGAGATCTATCAGATTTCCAATTCCATCTGGCAACGCAGTGAGCTTTCTACACCATTCTGCTAATAGTGTTTGTAAGAAAATAAGTTCGGAGACGGATTCAGGTATTAAGCGAATTGCAGTGTGAGATAGATCAAGATGGCGCAAATGTTTCATGCCCCCAATGTCACTTGGTACATCTTTTATATTCTGGAAGGCCCGCAGAGATAAAACTCTTATGCATTTCAATTCTGGAAGTAACTCGTCTAAAACTCGAAATGATAAGAAATTTTTCTTCACCCGCCACCCGCCGCCCGCAGAGATAAATGTTCTCAATCTCTTCGTTTTGTTGAGAAACTCAAATTTCTGATACTTACCATGAGCAAGATTGAATGAAATATGACAAACCTTATCCCATGCTGCCCGTGATCCATCAACTTCCATCCCCTCGGGCAAATAAAAGCAAGCATTTCTATCAACTGATTGAGCTAGGTCATGAATAAGATCATGCATCACAAACTTGGACACATCAGCATTCGATGGTTGTAAAAAACCTTTAGATAGTAATTCATCAAAGTATTGATGGCCCAGCTCTTCCATTGTCATGTTTCCATTTGTTTGCTTAAGAAACCCTTGTGCCATCCAATACAAAACCAATTCATCCTTGTCAAATTCATAATCCTTGGGGAACAAAGCACAATAAGTGAAGCAACGCTTCAACTGTGAACGAAGATGGTAGTAGCTCAATCTCAATGCAGGAAGAACATCGCTCTTCTCCTGTGGCAAATCCCATATTTTACTGTTTAGTATTTCCTCCCAATCACGTCTACCCCTTTTCCCACACAAGAGCCCTCCCAGTGTTTTAGCAGCCAGTGGTAGACCTCTGCACCGTCTCACTATTTCCTCAGCCATTGGTTTCAAATCAGAGTACTCATCGAAATTATCAGCTTGGATTGCATGCCTGCTAAACAGCCGCATACAGTCATTATCTGAGAGTGTTGTAAGAATGTAAGGTTCAATAGCATAACCCTGGATGGTCATGACTGATGCAACACCACGATCTCGAGTTGTGACAATTATTTTACTTCCTGCAGCCCCATGTAAGAAAGGCTTACTCAAAATCTCCCATAGTTGGCCGTTCAGATTCCAGACATCATCTAATACAAGCAGGAACTTCTTTCCGGCTAAGACATCCTTTAATTTCGTCTGAAGCAGATCCAGACTATTAACATTTGGTTCCTGGTGGGTTACTGCTTCTAAAATGCGTTTTGTTAGCGTTTGGAGATCATAATCGTCAGAAACACATACCCATGCTCTGAGATGGAACTCAGCCTTGACGTTATCATCATTGTAAAGAAGCTGAGCAAGAGTGGTCTTACCAATACCACCCATTCCCACCAAAGAAATGACAGTGACATTATGGGGATGCCCATCATCCTCTCTTTCAAGAAGATGATTCAGAACTTTCTGCCTTGCTTCCTCTCTGCCATAGACATGAGATTCTGGCAGCGAGGTAGTCTCCAGTCGTCTTCTTACCCCAGTAGTGGTGGTCGACTGCTGCAGTGAGCCAGTCTCTGAATCCCAAATGGACTTGATGAGTTTTGCATTGCTTTCGATCTCCTCCAGCCTGATGGTGATATCATTTATCTTGGGAAGCAGAGAGTCGAGAGAAGAAGACCCAGTCCGGGCCCGTTTGGATGGTGGTGGTGTGCTGCTGCTGGCCCCAGACTGGGCAGCTTGTAGTTGTGTCTTGACTTGGAGAAACTCGAACTCATCAAGGACATCCTCCATGTCATACGCCAGATACTTGAGATGAGAGTGCCAAGTAAGAACAGAATCAGGAGCTGTTTCTTGGGCCTCAGCTTGGTCGAGCATTGCTTGTATTTCGGGCAGCAAGATCTTCCACTTCTCCAGCTTCTCCATGGCTTCTGGGTTTTGGTTCAACTTGCGCTGCAACCAGGACTTCACTTCGTCGAAAATCCACTGGCACAAGGACGAAACAAACTGGCCACATACGAAAGACAGAACCGCTTCCATCTCGTCTCTCTGCCGTCAATTGAACAAACAACAAATTTTAATAAAGTGATACTGTGTGTGAATATGATGATGAAACAGAGACGAAAATTACCTTGTTTGAGATCGGAACTTAACAGAAGATCAATGGATGGATGACTTGGGTCTCTGGGGATATCAGAAGCAGCAGGCACATGTTGTGGCCTTTGCTTTTTGCTTTTTGTAATGATACCCACATGTTCTGTGGATGAGAAATCATAAGAATGAGAAGTCATGAGATACAGTAAATGGATTGCAAATGCTACACGGTGAGAGTTACAATTTGCCAATTGCCTCCCTGATAAGGGTATCCACTGTTTTTTTTTCAGTTTTTTAAATTTGAACTCAAACGAGGTATACTAAGCCCTAAAATAGTAATACATATTCATTTAACTTATAAAGATTGATATATAAGCACGAATGTGACTTCATAAATATTTATCGATTTTATACTTTTTATTAACTTTTTTAATGAGACCTATATCTGTCTTTTTACATAATCTTTATTGGTGTAGGTTCATTAGCATTAGCCGAGCTTCTTGTGGTTTAGTTGAACAATTCATATGCAATTAGTATACATACCCCGCCTACGCCACGAGTTTTGCTATTTTTAATGTAGTATAATTTAAAAATCGACAAATAATTTACACAATATTACCAAATTCGATAAAAAAAATATAAAAATGTTGAGATAAACTACTCATTACACCAACAACTAAAAATACAAAATAAATAACATAAATAATTCTCATTATCCATTTATTTTTGAAGAACTGAGATTAGATGATTGTCAATTAAAAACTACATACAATGAAATTGGATAATTGATAATGTAACAATATACTCCCTCCGTCCCACAAAGGTTGTAGGATTTGTTTGGGTACATATATTAAGGAAAGTGGGAGAATAATAGTAATACATTGTGATGAATTTCATCAACAGCAACAATTGATGTTTACAGCAATATCCCAGAGCACAATTATCAGTTCCTGTTGCAAGAATCCTAGAAAAAAATAAAAATAAATAAATAAAAGGGACAAGATTTTACAGTGAAAATAATCATATGTGAAGACTTGCAAATTCATTTGTGACATAGAATACAGCTATGAAAGCCATCTTAAATAGCATATATGGGGTTTAAGCTTCTACTTGGGATTACAAGATTTCAAACCATAGGTTATGTGCCTGCACAACCTTCTTTGCTTTCCCCCATGAACAATTTAAGACTTACCTGGAAAAAATAGTCAAAATAAGAAACATTATAGCAAAACAAAATAACCACAATGCTAACCTCTCTTTCATACTGCGTATAAAGTCGTTCGAATTCCATGCCCCAACAGTCTGCCAAGCCTGGAGCCTCATTCGGGAAAAACAAAGACCACTGACCATTACTTAGGACTCTTTCCAAAAAAGAACAGGCAGCCAAAGAGCATAAAATAAACCTCTGGCTCGATGCACCTGCAAGAGGAGTTTGTCAGATTAAATTCAAAGGAGCAAAATAACATTGGGTAAGTCTGTCTGAGGAACCAGCATTACAGAGAATTGTTAAGGACTTCTAAATTTGTATTTCAAACTTAATGAACCACAAGTTGTTTGGAACTCAACCTAATATAAGAAAACAACAAAAACAACAGCAATAGAATAAACATTATGGTTCCAGAAGAAAATTTCAGACATGTAGACAATTAGACTTCGTAAGAGCAAAAGAAATTAAGGAGTTTCTTTCCAGCCCGACCGAGCACAACCATTACCTCACTAAGTTGACCTAGAACCTCCTTTCTCTTTGCAGCCTCTTCCTTGCTCTCGTAAAGACCCACCTCTACCAGAAAACAATTTAAGTAAACCTCATGACAGAAAAATCGATAAGCTAACTATTAAGACCTAGTATCTGTTTAGCGAGACAGATAATTACCTTCTCCAACTCAACATTATGTTGAACATTGCATTAAACAAAACCAAGGAATACAAAAAGCAAACTCCAAAAGCAATCATGAAAATCCTAACATACTGGTACCTTGTGTATAAAAATGGTGCCGCCACTGAAAGCACATAGACCAAACGAAATCGGCAATATGAGAATACTACTATAACATGAATATATGATTAGTATAAAAATTAGTAGCTACAAATTTTAGAGTAATGGGTAAATATTTAACTGTATAATCAGTATAAAAATATATAGGAATCTATTCAACTTCAGTATAAAAATATTTCATATACTAGATCAGAGCGAGTTGAAATTCAGACCGTTACTTAACCGAGTTACCACACGTAGTTCAGGTAGGTAATTAAGTTATAATCTGGCCTTTTAAAACCCATGTTTCGAATCTGCATACTATAGTAATTTGTATCCATCATTCTTCAGTTTATGTATAAAATGAAGATTTTTTTTAAACAAAAAATTGACTAATAATTGATAAATAGTGTGTTGCAAAGAAAATGTAATGAATGGAGTTCATCTTTTGGATGGAGCACCCAACAGAAACCAGCAAACATAGCTACAATTGTCAATGTCTCCTAAGAAACAATGCTGGTCAGAGAAGCACCTTGGATGTTTTATTGCAGATTAAAAAAGGAAGACTTTATGGTTGTACATAAACACCAAGCAGCAGGTAGCCCAGCAGGTAGCTTTCCAACCCTGTTTGTGAAACTATCTTATATTCCAAGGAAATTTCCCACTTGACATCAATACGAAGAACTGCTCCCAAACCACAACAACAACCGAGCAGCAAACCGAACTGTGCAAAATAAACATTCATTACCAGTAACATTTTAAAGAAATAATTGACTTAAAGAATATTTATTCATAATACCAGTAATTTTCTAATAGCGTTAGAGACAGATAAAAAAAATAAACAAATTATTGTGGCCTTACATTTCCCCGCAATCTTGCTGAACGTAGCCTGGAGGACAATGGGTTTAGAGGTGTATACTCTCCCTTGCAACGGCAGCTTTATTTTAGCAGATGAGGAGCATAACCAACCGAACTTAGAAATTAAAGCCTATTATCAGCTCAGGAATGTCAGCGAGGAGGTGCCAATACTCACCCTTGTACCCGCACTTGTTTTCCAGATCAGGACAACCTGCAATCACTAATCTCTCAAGTGTGGGAGGCAAATACACATCCTTTGGAAAGTAACTCAGCTCTGGACAGTAATAGAAACTCAACGCCTTAAGAGCGGTGAGGTTTCGGAGGAGGTCTTTGGATATTGATTTCTGCTCCTTTACTCCCCAGAATAACAATGAAGTAAGAGAAGGTGGGAGGAGCAGACCATCATCGGGTGGGCATATGCGGCGTACCTCGAACACTTTAAGAGAGTGAAGCCTGTCCAAGCCCCATTCTGTCATTGCCTGCTTCATATTTTCAGACTCCACTCTCAATTCTTCTAGGTTTAGGGGCAACCCCCCTTCTGGAAACCTCTCGATTCTTGGACACCCTGTAATATACAAAGATTTAAGAGAGGCAAGCTGGTGGAAGTCATCAGGTAGCCACTTCAGTTTCTCGCAGTCAGATAACACCAGTCGCTCAAGATGGGTAAAAAACATGGTGTTCCCTGCAAGTGACTCCAAATTACGACAACCTGAAACTTGTAAAAGTTTCAGCGTCCCCGCAATTCCCTCCACAAACGACTGTAACTGTAACATATCACAGCGATAAATTGAGAGTTCCTTGAGAGCGGTCGGAGGTGCCCCGTGAAAACCTCGTAAATTGTTGCATTCCTCAATGTGAATTGATTCAATTGTGGCAGGCAGATTTCCCAAATAAATAGACTTAGTACTATCACACCCGCGAATTCCCAACTTCTTAAGGAATCTTCCCAATATCAATTGATTCAATTGTTGCATTCCCTCCAAGGTCAAGGATGTGAGAGAACTAAGATCAACCATGTCCTTGAAAATTACACCTCTGCATCCCGTTATATCCAGTTCTTCAAGCGATGGGAGCCTTCCGATGGAAACTCTCAACTCTGGACAATCAAGGATACTAAGCTTTCTCAAAGTTGAATTGCAGCTGGGTATGTTTCCTGTGAAACAAGGACAATTGGAAATAGAGAGATGACTTAGATTTGGAAACATTTTATGACATTCATCACCACAACCATTGTCACAAGACCAAACCTCCCATGCCCGCATATCCCAAAATGATAGCTTTTCTAGTGCTTTGAAACCCCCGCAAGAGACACCAATATCTTTCCCATAAAAAAACTCAACTCCAATAACTTGCACCGCCGCCATGTCTCTTATGATCAATTCTTTAAGCGAAGGTAATCTCCCCAGTGAGGGTAGCGAAGCCCAGTTTTGACAGTTACAGAGCTCCAAGAATGAGATATTGGAGAAGGCTGATAGATCACCCATCCATGAAGGGGTTTCGATCCCACTGTATCCATCAATTGTGAAATTTTCCAAGTTCTGGTGAGGATGTAGGTGATTCAGGACCTGCGTTTGCTTGTTGATAATTTCAACCGATTCATCCGTACCAGACCATTGCAAGATTAATTGCTTGAGGTCTTTCTTTGCCTTCAGATTTGCCTCTTCAGCATCTTGGACATTTTCAACATTTTCAAGATTTTCAATGGACAGCCTGCCTCGAAGATTAGTCAAGTCCTTCAAATGCCGTAATGATAATCCTCCAGCTTCCTTTGACACCATAAATCTACTTAAAGTCTGCAGATTCTTCAACCAGTGTATTCCAATTGGCATGTCTTCCAAACTATCTGTACCACTGATATCAAGATGATGGAGATCTATCAGATTTCCAATTCCATCTGGCAACGCAGTGAGCTTTGTACACTGTCCTGCTGATAGTGTTTGTAAGAAAATAAGTTCGGAGACGGATTCAGGTATTAAGCAAATTTCAGTGTGAGATAGATCAAGATGGCGCAAATGTTTCATGCCCCCAATGCCACTTGGTACGTCTTTTATATGGAAGGCCCGCAGAGATAAAACTCTTAAGCATTTCAATTCTGGAAGTAACTCATCTAAAACTCGAAATGATAAGAAAATTCTGGAAGTAAAATGCAAGTCGATAAAGGTTCTCAATCTCTTCGTTTTGTTGAGAAACTCAAATTTCTGATACTTACCATGAGCAAGATTGAATGAAATATGACAAACCTTATCCCATGCTGCCCGTGATCCATCAACTTCCATCCCTTCGGGCAAATAAAAGCAAGCATTTCTATCAACTGATTGGGCTAGGTCATGAATAAGATCATGCATCACAAACTTGGACACATCAGCATTCGATGGTTGTAAAAAACCTTTTGATAGTAATTCATCAAAGTATTGATGGCCCAGCTCTTCCATTGTCATGTTTCCATTTGTTTGCTTAAGAAACCCTTGTGCCATCCAATACAAAACCAATTTATCCTTGTCAAATTCATGATCCTTGGGGAACAAAGCACAATACGTGAAGCAACGCTTCAACTGTGAACGAAGATGGTAGTAGCTCAATCTCAATGCAGGAAGAACATCGCTCTTCTCTTGTGGCAAATCCCATATTTTACTGTTTAGTATTTGCTCCCAATCACGTCTGCCCCTTTTCCCACACAAGAGCCCTCCCAGTGTTTTAGCAGCCAGTGGTAGACCACTGCACCGTATCACTATTTCCTCAGCCATTGGTTTCAAATCAGAGTACTGATCGAAGTTATCAGCTTGGATTGCATGCCTGCTAAACAGCTGCATACAGTCATTATCTGAGAGTGTTGTAAGAATGTAAGGTTCAATAGCATAACCCTGGATGGTCATGACTGATGCAACACCACGATCTCGAGTTGTGACAATTATTTTACTTCCTGCAGCCCCATGTAAGAAAGGCTTACTCAAAATCTCCCATAGTTGGCCGTTCAGATTCCAGACATCATCTAATACAAGCAGGAACTTCTTTCCGGCTAAGACATCCTTCACTTTCGTCTGAAGCAGATCCAATGTATTCACCTTTGCTTCTTCTTGGGTTACTGCTTCTAAAATGCGTTTTGTTAGCGTTTGGAGATCATAATCGTCAGAAACACATACCCATGCTCTGAGATGGAATTCAGCCTTCTTCACGTTATCATCATTGTAAAGAAGCTGAGCAAGAGTGGTCTTACCAATACCACCCATTCCCACCAAAGCAATGACAGTGACATTATGGGGATGCCCATCATCCTCTCTTTCAAGAAGATGATTCAGAACTTTCTGCCTTTCTTCCTCTCTGCCATAGACATGAGATTCTGGCAGCGAGGTAGTCTCCGGTCGTCTTCTTACCCCAGTAGTGGTGGTCGACTGCTGCAGTGAGCCAGTCTCTGAATCCCAAATGGACTTGATGAGTTTTGCATTGCTTTCGATCTCCTCCAGCCTGATGGTGATATCATTTATCTTGGGAAGCAGAGAGTCGAGATCGAGAGAAGAAGACTCAGTCCGGGCCCGTTTGGATGGTGGTGGTGTGCTGCTGCTGGCCCCAGACTGGGCTTGTAGTTGTGTCTTGACTTGGAACTCAAACTCATCAAGGACATCCTCCATGTCATACGCCAGATACTTGAGATGAGAGTGCCAAGTAAGAACAGAATCAGAAGCTGTTTCCTGGGCCTCAGCTTGGTCGAGGATTGCTTGGATTTTGGGCAGCAAGATCTTCCACTTCTCCAGCTTCTCCATGGCTTCTGGGTTTTGGTTCAACTTGCGCTGGAGACACGACTCCACTTTGTCGAAAATCCATTGGCACAAGGGTGAAAGGAACTGGCCTCCTACGAAAGACAGAACCGCTTCCATCTGGTCTCTCTGCCGTCAATTGAACAAACAACAAATTTTAATAAAGTGATACTGTGTGTGAATCTGATGATGAAACAGAGACGAAAATTACCTTGTTTGAGATGGGAACTTAACAGAAGATCAATGGATGGATGACTTGGGTCTCTGGGGATATCAGAAGCAGCAGGCACTGCATGCTATGGATGATTTCCAGGAATTTGCTGAGAAATTTCAAGGAATTTGGTGTTTGGCCCTAGTATAGTTTTCTTTTCAACTTTGATTTCTTGTTGTGGCCTTTGCTTTTTGCTTTTTGTAATGATGCCCACATGTTCTGTGGATGAGAAATCATAAGAATGAGAAGTCATGAGATACAGTAAATGGATTGCCTCCCTGATAAGGGTATCCACTGTTTTTTTTTTCAGTTTTTTAAATTTGAACTCAAACGAGGTATACTAAGCCCTAAAATAGTAATACATATTCATTTAACTTATAAAGATTGATATATAAGCACGAATTTGACTTCATAAATATTTATCGATTTTATACTTTTTATTAACTTTTTTAATGAGACCTATATCTGTCTTTAATATAATTAGTATACATACCCCGCCTATGGCATAAGTTTTGTTGTTTTTCATATAATTTAAAAATTGACAAATAATTTACACAATATTACCAAATCCGATAAAAAAATATATACAAATGTTGAGATAAACTACTCATTACACCAACAACTAAAAATACAAAATAAATAACATAAATAATTCTCGTTATCCATTTATTTTTGAAGAACTGAGATTGGATGATTGTCAATTACAAAATTACATACAATGAAATTGGATAATTGATAATGTAACAATATATTTGTTAAATGATCATGTAACAACACCACTTAATCTTCAAAACCAACATATAGAACAGTCATTCAAGTCCCCTAATGGTGCAGATCCGTAATTGGATGGTCTTCCTTGATGTATCTACTTAGAAAAAGCATAAAGTGTTAGTCAATGACCCGTTTTCGTCACGGGAAAAACTAATATAATTACTCTATCGTCTTCAAAAGATATATACATATGACTACTTCCATGTTTGAAGGTTCACTGTTTGGCTAAAATATTTACAAAGAAAAATAGTGAAAAATTTCATAAAAAAATACATTAAAATATTTATACTTCAAAGTATTATATGGGTAAGAATTAATTAACTCATATGTCTAAACGCTCATAAGAAAATCATAGATTAAATACTGTGAAACAACAAAAACAAATGTATCTATTTTTTGAGAATGAATGGAGTATCAATGTATTAAACAATTAATGGAGTATATGTATGATAAAAATATTATCAAAACCATTTAAAAACATTTAAAA
The DNA here is from genome assembly GCA_024586325.1 of Stellera chamaejasme. Classification (NCBI taxonomy): domain Eukaryota; kingdom Viridiplantae; phylum Streptophyta; class Magnoliopsida; order Malvales; family Thymelaeaceae; genus Stellera; species Stellera chamaejasme. The sequence continues at coordinate 28,049,661 of CM044985.1, forward strand.
AGCTTAAACACCCGCTATGTGCAATCAGTTTATCATTACAATTATTATAGCCAGCATATGTGTTATTAATAAAAGTGGAATAAATGTACAAATTGAAGGGAAATGAACTAATACAAAACCTTGACATAGCAATGTGAAGTTACTATTTTATGCATTAGGTACCTCTAGAGTAGGGTTGGATTGGCCACCCATATCCATGTGTGTATGTAGTAACATCAATGTGTGTATGCATCAGGTAGCTTTAGATCAGTTGAAACATAGCAGTGCAAAAAGCAACAAAATTCTAGAAGAAATTTGCAACACTCTCTTGGTCACATACTTTGACAGCTACCATGAGTTAGAACATATAGCTACCAAGAGTTAGAACATTAACATAGAAACAGTATGACAAAGCACTCAAAAAATAATATAGTTCCTAATAATTATAACAGAGTTTATCGAGTTCCTGTTGCAAAAATAATCAATGATAATACATTGTGATGAATTTCATCAACAGCAATATGACAACACTATTATAACATGAATATATGATTAGTATAAAAATTAGTAGCTACAAATTTTAGAGTAATGGGTAAATATTTAACTGTATAATCAGTATAAAAATATATAGGCATCTATTCAACTTCTCTGATAGTTGAAACAGAGCAAGTTCAGCAATCTTAATTATTTGCTCAATCTAACCACAACAAAAATAGAAAATAAAGGAGATAAAAAATAAAATAAAGGGTCAAATACCTCTAGGATAAGTGAGCTACTTGGCATTCCTCCCACGCACCTTGTCCTAAAGCTGACCCGATAAGCCTCATCCAATCACGAAATCCTCCTGATTATAGCAATAAATTATCTTAATATTAACAATGAGTTGCCTAGAAAATGGTAAAATAAAATCCTTCACAATAATCAAAAATAACATTGAACTTACATACCAACCAGTAAGGCAAAGAAGCATTCGTCTGGCTATAGGTGACCTTGAGACGCCATAACAGAGGAACCAACTTAGAGTCCAGATGAGATGAACAACCCAAGGAGGCAACAAATTGCAGGCGATCCTAGGAAGGAGACAATGTGAACATCATAAGACTAACCTTTTGTTGAAAGTTGTCTTGAATTTCTAGCCAATAGGCCGGTTATAGGTTTGGTTAGTAAGTAATAATTGGGCAAGCAATGGGAATACAAATGAATGAAATGTTTCTTGTGTGAAAAGAAACATTTGGACGGTGAACACATGGAGCATGGACGGTGGCCATCTTTCAAGAGAAAGAGAGAGGCGGTTAATAGCCGTTGACAAATGCTCCAATTGTTTGATCCATTTACCTATAAATAGGTTGCTCATCATCATCTAAGAAACAACACAGAAGCAAGCGTTTTTACTTGTAGAGAAATTAGTGTTGCTCTTATCCTTTAAAGTTGCTACTAGAAAATTTCCCTGGATGTTCGGGTGTAATTGGGTCAAAGGGTCATGAGACATTTGAATGTTCTTTTGTAATTCTCTTCGATCATAGTGAAATTTCTCCTCCTACCCGTGGACGTAGGTCGTCTTGACTGAACCACGTAAATATTTTGTGTTCATTTTTCTCGGTTAGTTTTCTCACTTTACTGCGCACTCGTCACAACAATTGGTATCAGAGCCTATCTAAGTTTTTAAAGGGATCGCTTTAATCATGACATCAACAAAGTTCCAGGTATTCAACGTGTCCAACGACTTCAATCTATGGAAGGTAAAGATGAAAGCTTTACTTATTCAACAAGATTGTGTCGAAGCGTTGGTAGATAAAGCAAATCTTCCTGCGAACATGACGGATGCAATAATGGCCGACATAGAACTGAAAGCACACACGCGATTCCGCTACAGTTGGAAAACGAGGTTCTTTGAGAAGTGTTAGCCGAAACAACGGCTGTTGGATTATGGAAGGCATTAGAGAAAATATATGTGAAGAAATATCTCACCAACCGCTTGTACCAGAAGCAGCGTCTTTACGCCCTAAAGATGGAGGAAGGTACACCAATTAAAGACCACGTAGATGAGTTCAACAGAATCATACTTGATCTGCAAGTAATCAGAACACCAATTGATGAAGAAGATAAGGCTCTTATTCTCTTATGCTGCATGACGGAATTGCCATAACATTGGATGCTTGGTGTGAGCGGGAGGGCCGCTCGTCGGGGGCTTTTCTGCCAATTTTTGGAAAAACGAGGGTGTCGCCACCTTTATTTTTAGAAAATAGGAAATTAAGGAAAACCCCAATTTTTGACTCCGAATTTTAGAAAAGACAATTTTGCGAAAACCAGAGATCTTAAGTCCGGGGATTGGGTACAAATTGGGAAGGTGTTAGGCACCCAATTTGTCTGAAAATAATTTTTAAAACAAAATAAAAGCCGATTCCCATAAATTAAATAATGCAAAATGATTATTTTTTTATTTTCAAATAATGGGTTAATTTTAGTTAATTGGACTTGGTCCTGGATTATGGGCTTCCAAACTGCCTACGTATCCGTTTGAATCGGGATCAAAGCCCACATAGTTCGCTCCCGTTGGACTGGGAGAGTTAATTTTGGGTTAGAGAATGTACCTGTCAAATCGGTGGAGTGGCAGTCGAATTGCCTTAGAATTTGTCTGGTGTGACGATCGAATTGCCTTTTCTCGGAGATTCCAAAAAAACCCGAGCTAAACTCTGGAAGAATGGAAAAAAGATTCTAGAATCAGTTCAATGATAATAACGAAAAACTTATAATTTTATAATGATTTAAACGAAAATAAGGAGAGATGAGAATGTTAGCAAAAATAATGAAGAATGATCAATGTCAAATAAATAAATAAATAAAACCATGAACAATATATTTTTTAGGAAATTTTTCATGAAGGGATAATAGTAACAATTAAATTAAAAGATGATTAGAATTAATTATTATGCAAACAAATAGATTATGAACAAAATTGGAAAAAAGAAAACTAGGAATCATGAAAAGAACAAATAAACAACTCTGTCCAGTGGCCTTTCTGTAAGAAAACAAAGTTAAAACTTGTTAAACCTGTAAAAACGCAAAAGAAAAGAAGTTAGAGACTTTATTAACACAAATAAAAACAAGCAAGGGTTAGAAGAGAGTTTTACCGGGTTTCGTTTTCTCACAGGCGCGACATGTGTCCCTGTGAACACGAATTCGCGCCGGAGTCTGCAGGTTCAGTGGCTGAGCCGCGCGATTTCACGGCGAACGGCGACCAGGCGGCGATGGCGCGGGTTGTAACAGGTGCTCCGGCGAACGAGGGTGGAAGAAGCGGCTTCGGTGCGGCGCTAGAGTGGCTCACGCGACGGAAAACGCCGGGCAAGGCTCGGCTCCCTTCTTGAGGATCTCGTCGGACCTTGGCGTTCCAGCGGCGGTTTCGGTTAGGGACGGTGCTCCGTTGATTGGGGAGGTGTTGGCGGTGCTGGGGAAGCAGCTTCAGGCCACCGGCAGGGCTGGAGATGAAGCTCCGGGTGTTGGCTGAAGGTTGCAAGAGGGAGGCGGAGGAAGATTCTTCGGAAGCTTGGCTTGCAGGTATTTTGAGTCTTCCTCTCTTCTCCTCTGAGGTGCTGGAAGATGATCTATTTATAGGGTTCTAGGATAGCTAGGGTTACGTGAGGGAGGCTAAGGTTTGAAGAGGTTGGTTGAAGGTGAAAGATCGAGAATGGCGGAGGTAGAGGTCGGTGATGCTTGCATGTTAAGTAAGGGTGGGTAAATGACATCCTTATCATGTTTAATGTTTAAAACATTCATTTCAGCCCCCTTTCTTTTGATTGAGTCGGAGTTAAATCTAAATTAGTTAAATAAGTCCCCAAAAAATTAAATTAGTGAATTGAAAAAAATGATTGTTAACACTTGGTTTGTTCCTGGACTACGTAAAAATCTGTTTTCTTTGGGTACTCTTGATAAAAAGGGGTACAGATACACTGGCGACGATGGACAAATTAAAGTTTCCAAAGGAGCCCTGGTTGTGATGAAAGGAAAGCTGCAACACGGTATTGATCACTTGTTGGGAATGTCGATGTTTCCTGTTGCAGCTGTTGCATCTTCTTCAAAACAAAATAATGATGTTACAGATTTATGGCACCGGAGGTTGAGACATATGAGTTAGAAAGGACTTGAAATCTTGAGTAAGAAAGGATTGTTAGATGGAGCAGAAATAAAAAAGATGGAGTTCTGCGAGATGTGTGTTATGGGCAAACAACGCATAGTGAAGTTTGGCTCTGGAAAACACATATCCAAAGGAATCCTTGATTACATTCACTCAGATTTGTGGGGTCCAACTCCAATTCTGTCTCACAATGGTTCTAGGTATTTTATAACTTTCATTGATGATTATTCAAGGAAGGTCTGGGTGTATTTTCTGAAATCAAAAGATGAAGTATTTGACCGGTTTAAAGAATGGAAGGCCATGGTTGAAAATCGTACTGGTAAGCGGGTGAAGACGCTTAGAACCGATAATTGTTTGGAATTCTGTAATAAACCATTTGATGAGTTCTGCAAGAAAGATGGTATAGTCAGGCATTGGACTGTACGGAAGACATCACAGCAAAATGGCGTTGCAGAATGGATGAATCAAACACTGTTGCAGAATGGATGAATCAAACACTGTTACAGCGTCCTGCTTATGCTCATGTGAATGATGGAAAGCATGAGCCGAGGGCAATGAAGTGCATATTTCTAGGATATGCGAAAGGGGTGAAAGGTTATCGTTTGTGGTGTACTGAAAAGGATCGATCCCTAAATTCATCATTAGCATAGATGTGACCTTTGATGAATCTGCTATGGCAAGACAGATGAAGGTGCTTGATAATCTTTCTGGAAAATACTATCATGTTGATCGGATAGTGGAGAATGAGATTGAAACCAGGAACAAAGTTGCTACCAATTCTCCAGACCAACCCGATGGTGCAAATATTGATGATTCTGCATGTGAGGATCCTATTCCTCATGATGATCAAACAGAAGAGCAACCTTACAGTATAGCTACCGGCAGAGAAAGATGAAAAATCAAGAAACCTTTGAGGTATGCTGATTGTGTTAATGATTAAAATGTTGTTGCTTATGCATTAAATGTGGCAGAAAGTGAACCACTTTCATATCGAGAAGCAATGCAAAGCAGTGAATCAACACAATGGTTAGTAGCTATGGAAGAAGAGATGCAATCTCTTGAAAAGAACAAGACATGGGAGCTGGTACCATTTCCGAAAGGTGCTCGACCTATTGTGTCATGGGTGCGCCCGGGCCCGGGCTGAATCTGACCCGCGCAGTGACGTGCACTCCCATGTCCAAAGATTCCCAATTCTGCCCGGAGTACCCTAACCATCCCAGAAGTGCTGCCACAACACTGGAGTTTGGTCGAAGAACCGCCCGCTGCTCCACCGCACATTTCAAGGTGGTTCAAATAAGGAGTTGATCAGGCTCCGTACAGAACTGCCCCAGAATAGAACGCAGAACAGTAGATTTGCCCCTCAAAGTCATCTCCCACAGAAGTTCATCCATGAACTAGCATTACTGCCACTAGAAGTCCACTCCTGGACTGGTATACTTGCCTAAGAAGTCCACACCGGAACTGGTCATACGCCGTCCTCTCGGGTGACCAATACGGTTGAACTCGACCTGCTCTGATACTAACTTGTCACGGGTGCGCCCGCAGCCGGGCTGAATCTAACCCGCGTAGTGACGCACGCTCCCATGTCCAAAGATTCCCAATTCTGCCTGGAGTACCCTGACCATCCCAGAAGTGCTGCCACAGCACTGGAGTTTGGTCTCCACAACATGCTTCGAAGAACCGCCCGCTGCTCCACCGCACATTCCAAGGTGGTTCAAATAAGGAGTTGATCAGGCTCTGTACAGAACCGCCCCAGAATAGAACACATAACAGTAGCTTTGCCCCTCAAAGTCATCTCCCGTAGAAGTTCATCCATGAACTAGCATTACTGCCACTAGAAGTCCACTCCTGGACTGGTATACTTGCCTCAGAAGTCCACACTGGAATGTGATCATATCCTGATGTGTTAGACACATTCTGTATCTGTAAGACTCTGTAAAGTTTCTAAATGATGTAATCCATAAACTGCATGTTTGGTGATGGTTGAGTGCTCGCCTATTTCAGTGGGGCGGGGCTCACCATGGATAGTTAGGGTTTATACTGTATATTTGCCATCTTTGAGTTTTGTAGGTTGCGGGTCGTAACACGACCGAAGATTATAAGCGCATAACTCTGTCTGCATACTCCGTGCGCAAAGTGTTCTCAGGCACCGGGCCTTTGAGAACGTGACTTTGCGGGCCGGGTCACGGGACAACCACACTTAGCGGGTTTCGGTTGGACCGACCGCTTCCAATTTTTTTCGCAGCTTCCGCTTCCGCCATCGTGGGACGGCCCCGCCTCCGCAACCGGGCGCGGGCGCACCCGTGACATATTGGGTGCAAATGGGTTTTCAAGAAGAAAGAAGGAATCCATGAAGTTGAACCACCCAAGTTCAAGGCTCGACTTGTGGCGAAGGGATACTCACAAAAAGAGGGAATTGACTACCATAAGGTATTTTCTCCTGTTATGAAGCATAAAACTATCTATGTTCTTCTAGCTATGGTGTATGTTTTGGACATGGAGCTTGAACAACTTGATGTCAAAACGGCATTTCTGCATGGAGAGCTAGAAGAGTAAATTTATATGTCACAGCCAGAGGGTTTCTTTGTTTATGGAAGAGAAGACCATGTGTGTCTGCTTAAGAAGTCGCTCTACGGCTTGAAGCAGTCACCGAGACAATGGTATAAGAGGTTTGACACATTTATGATTACTCATGGATATGCTCAAAACTCTTATGACAACTGTGTGTACTCTAGATAGCTTCCAGATGGTTCGTTTATCTATTTGCTCTTGTATGTTGATGATATGTTAATTGCAACAAAGAACAAGGCTGAGATTAGCATGTTAAAAGATCAGTTGAATGGTGAATTCGAGATGAAAGACTTGGGAAACGCCAAGAAGATATTGGGCATGGAGATTTGCAGAGACAGAAAAGTTGGAATGTTGTACTTGTCAGGAAAGAAGTACATTGAGAAAGTTTTAAAGTGTTTTTGCATGGATAACTATAAATCAGTTAGTACTCCGTTGGCCGCCCACTTCAGGCATAGTGCCGAGATGTCACCGAAAACTGAAGAAGAGAAGGTGAACATGAGTCGAGTTCCATACTCGAGTGCAGTTGGCAGTCTTATGTATGCCATGGTATGTACCCGACCAGATCTTGCACATGTCGTTAGTGTGGTTATGATATATATGGGCCAGCCCGTACGGCTGTATTGTCAAATGCAAACGCCATATGGGCCGCGTCCATCACAGCCGACCTCATATTTACGGAGAGCCCCTCTTACCAGTAAGGGCGCCCCGTATAAATCCGTTAGCCATGAAACGTCTGCTGCCTCCCTCAAAACAACCGTTACACTAGTTATGGCATTAATCCAAAGGGGAGGGAGTAACTCCGCAATAACTCCACTGTTATTACACCATTAATACGCCGTCATCCCAATTATGGGCACATTTATGGAGATTCTCCAGCGTTTAAGGCCCCCTAACGGGACCTAGCACCACCCTATATATTGGGTGGTGTCTGCCTCAAATAAGGTTATTACTACACACCCATACTTCTCTCCTCTGTCTGCACCTGAAAGTATCCTTTGTCTTATCTTTCCAGGTACCGGAATCGCTTGTTTCAGCCGTCGGAGGATCTTTGACTGCCGGAGGTTATACTTTGGCTATCAGGTTAGCAAGTTTATGAGTAACCTTAGAAAGACTCACTGGGAGGCTGTTAAGTGGTTCCTGAGGTTCTTGCAGGGCACTACAGATGTTAGCTTGATTTACGATACTGTAAGATTACTAGTTGTATTGTTAGCTATACAGATTCTGATTACGGCGGAGATCTTGTGAAGAGAAGATCACTGACATGTTATATCTTTACTCTATTCGGATGTCCCATCAGCTGGAAGGCAACTCTTCAATCGACGGTTGTGTTGTCTACCACAAAAGCTGAGTATATGGCGATCATAGAAGGAGTAAAAGAGGGGATGTGATTGCAAGGTCTACTTAACAGTTTGGGTTTGAAATTGCCTCAGCCTATTATCTTTCGCGATAGTCAGAGCGCGTTGCATTTGGCAATAATTTCAGTACACCATGAGAGGGCCAATCATATTGATGTCAGATTAAATTTCATCCGAGATGTTATTGATGATGAAATTTTCTATGTACAGAAGATAGCGATGGCGGATAATCCAGCAGACATGTTGACGAAGCCGCTACCCAATGCTAAGTTCAAACTTTGTTTAGACTTGGTGAATGTTCAAAGACCTTGAGACCTGTAAGGGTGTTTTGGCAGGAGGTGGAGATTGGTGTGACTATGTTAATTTGAAAAATTCAAGTCAAGGTGGAGAATTGTTGAAAGTTGTCTTGAATTTCTAGCCAATAGGCCGGTTATAGGTTTGGTTAGTAAGTATTAATTGGGCAAGTAATGGGAATACAAATGAATGAAATGTTTCTTGTGTGAAAAGAAACATTTGGACACATGGAGCATGGGTGTAGAGACCCTCAAATGAATTAATGGTAAATGGTTGAGGTTAGTAACTATAATTTAATTGTTATGTACTAAATGCATGTTGTATGGCATTAGAAATTAAACTAGACTTGTGTACAAGTAGAGGTTATTTCTGGCAAAATCGGTTTAGGAATGACATCAAGGGTAATTTCGTAATTATGAAACAATATAGTTAGTAAGTATCAAATTTCAATTTGAGAGGTTTAAAATCATGTTATGTAATAACATGAAAAGTTTTATAACCAAACTATGTACCATTTGGGAGAAAGTGCCATTTTAGTTCTTAGTGGCCTAGTTGTAACTTTGGAAAGTTTAAGTATCTATTTGGCCTAGCATTAATGGTCAAAGTTGACCATTTAAATGAGAGATTTAGGCCTCATTATTGCTGGAGAATTGGAGTTGGGTTTGAGGAGGAAGAGGATGCGTTAAGTGAAGAATTGGGCTAAGTAGCCCAATCTTGCTTGTGGAACCCACACAAGCCAAATTGGCACATTTATCTCTTCTCCTCTACGTGTTTTCTGATGAAACACAGAAGTTTCATTTCTAGCAGCTTCTTCTTCTTCGAAGAACTCAGAGCTTAACCCTTCCCAAGCCAAAAATCATCAATTTCTTCAAGGAGAAAGGTGGTTTATGAGCAATCAACTATGATGAAGCTTAATCTCACCTTTGATTTAGGTAGTTAGTTCTTCTCTTTGTGGTTGAGTTTGGGATAGATGAAACCACTGTTCTTGCCGGGTTTCCACGAATTTATGGCTATTTGAGAGTATTTTTAGTGCTAAATGATGTTATGGAAGATGCTAGGGGCATAAGGGAGTATATGTGAGCTTATATGTGCTTGGGTGAACTATTAGGTTTTGGGCAAGGCATAAATCCAAATTTCGAAGTTACCCAAGGTTAAATTGTTGTTTAATCTTGATGCTAGATTGCTTAATTCTTGATGATGGTTTAGGCACAAGGAAGTAAGGTTGCACACAAGCAAGGAGTGTTGAGCAATAGTTGTGTTTTTGCAAGGTTTTGCTCCAAGGTAACTGTTGATGGGAAACTTTGTTTATATTTTATGGTTAATTTTGGAGGCAGTTGGACAAAGTTTCCCTCACATTATCTTGAATTTGATTATTTTGCAAACAACAGGGCTAAATTGACAATTGGAGGAAACTTGAGGAAGAGTTGAAGTTTTGTTCTCAGAAAAATTGCACACGGCGATCGCCAGAGATTTGTGCATGGCGATCACCGTAAAACCAGGGTTCCGCATCAGTTTGTACGTGGTGATCGCCATGTAGACATTCTGAAATTGTACATGGTGATCACCGTGGTCTGATTTTCAATCTTAACGTAGAGTTGATTTGGACCGTTGGATGGAGGGCAACTTAGTGCATCCTATTTAAAGAAGCTGAGGCATCCACGGAAAGAGGACATTACACATTTTCAACATTTCAAAAGAAGAACAGAGACAAGGAGGAGGAGCATAACACGGAGGGGAAGAGGCATCACCATGGAGCTCTCCAAGCTTCATCTCTTTATTGTTTGATGATTAATTCTAGGGTTCTTCTTATTTTTCTGTGTATATTTCATTTCTAAAGTCAATTTAACTAGTTCTCTCATTTACTCTCTCAATTAGGGATTTGTTCAACTTGAGCTAATTTCCACCATGAACATGGGTTTTCTCCATTTCTATCTATTTATGCTTTTCATCATGTTTAGTACCTAATTTCTTATTATCTCTTAGGAATTTGTGAAGCTTAGACTATGGGTATTTGATTTTAGGGTTTGATAAATATTGCTTGAATGTTTATGTTTGGATTACTTTGTGTTTATTGATTAAACACCTTGAGAGAGGGTTTTTGTGATATGGTTTGGTCTTAGAGATGAGAGAACCATATTAGACCATAGAGAAATCCATGCTAGAATAATTGTAGAATGAAAATTCATGATCATTCTAGGAGGAGAATAGATTCATTGCACAATAAATTAGGGAACAAGAGATTGTTGCTAATTTATCTCTAAATACACCTTGAGAGAGGGTTTAGACTCAATAGATTTTCCTGCATAAATGCAACAATATTTAGAAGTGCCTTTACAATGTTATGCCCATAGTCGAGGTGGAACAAATATTCCTAAGAGATAATTTAGTATAATTATGTTGTTAATCACTCTAGTTCTTCTTTAGTTTAATTGTTGTACTTGTTCAACCAATTCAGTTCTTGTTCATGCGTGTTAGTTTAATCCTCACTGTCAATCAATTTCTTAGTGTAGACAAGTAGTAATTCACACACAAAATACACAAAAATCCAAGTCCCTGTGGTTCGACCCGGTATTCCCGATTTTATTACTTGCGACCACCGTACACTTGCGGTGAGCTCGTGACAAGTTTTTGGCGCCGTTGCCGGGGACTTGTTCTTTTTTGTGTTTTTGTGTTTGATTTACATTGTACATACCTACATAATTATTTTTGTTTTTCAGGATTTTTTTTAAAGAAATGACAAGGCTCAAAGATACTCCATGGATTGAAGACGATTGCATCCAGACTTCCATTCCAGAGGAACAACTACAACAAGACCAATTCACACATTTATCCGCTCAGATGTCACACCTTTTTGAAATGGTAAAGTTGTATGTGGAGACTGCGGAACATTGTCAGAATGAAGAATCAAATCATGCAAATACCAGAGATTGGGAATTGGCTAATGCTTCTTACTATGAGGAGTGCCCAACTATAACACAAGAGTAATATGAGAATCTGGATTTTTATGGGTACTCACAATTCTCCAGAGATCACTATAGGAACCAAGATGATTATGGTGATACAGAATATTTCTATAGTGGCCAATACAACCTTCAAGACAGTCCACCATTTAAAGCTCAAGAGCAGACCGAGAAGGAGCGAGAGGAAATCGAGCTACAACTTACTCAAGCTTTGATGGAGATGGTGAATCAAAATAAGAAAAGAGCCATACGTCAACGGATTGAAGAATTGGATTATTTGGAGTATCTTGATGAAATGGACTTAGAGACTAATTGGATAGAGGTGCCATGCATGAACGTTAATGCGCAAATCGGTCTAGATTTGGAACTTCAAGGAGAAAGCTCCAAGTGTGGTAACATTCCCTCTTCTCATTCTCTAGCCAATTTTAAGCCTCAATTCAATGATTTGCCTAACATTCCTTTGCATGAACCTATGGAAATTTTTGATGAGCATGCTATAAATTCCATGATTTTCGAACCTAGTATGCATGAGAGTGATGATGAGTTGAGCATTGACGATGAACATGATTTTGTCCCACACGAAGAGAATGAAACCATGAACTTTAATGCCATATATGATCATTGTGCAAATTTGGATGAGATGCATGTATGTTGGAATCCATTATTTGAGCTTGATGACATGGAAAATGAAGTAAATGAACTTCAATGCATTGATGTCCATGCATTCACTACTCATATGGAGAATAAAATTGCACATGACCATATTAGTTTAGATTTGCTAGATGGAAAAGTGATGGAAGAAATGAATGATGAGATTGGTCTTGAGCTTGTTGAAATGTATGTGAAGTTTGAGGAAAACTTGAATGAAAAGCATGTTTTTAATGAGGCAATATTGAGAAATGTTGTGAAAGACAATGCCTCTTTGAAATTTTGCTTCAACATGAACTTGATGTGTGGTAGAACAAAAATGCTTATTGTGATGGATATGGTTGTCCTCCCCTCATCCATGATTTTTGGTTTCAAAGAGCCATTTTATGATTTCATGATTTCAAAGGAAATGCATTTGTTTGATGGAGTACCACTAGCATGTCATGACTTTGAGTCAAATTTTGAAAAATTTAGAAAGCATGCTAGTGTGGATTTTGGTGGAGAGATGTTGAATCTAGAGAATTCTGAGCATGTTGTTACTCACTCCCTTTATGAGCCTTTCTATGAAAAAATCTCTTTTGGTGGTGGTGATAAGTTGTGGGAACATGTCATGATTAACTCATACTCTAGATTTAAGGGTTGGTTGCTTGAAAGATGCACTCTTTCCAAGTGCTTGCATATTTCAAGCACTAACCACTATGTGCTTAAAATTTCTAATCTTGCCACGGAGAAAGGGCATTCATTATTTTGTAGGTTCAAGGACTATTTATTTGAAAACCTACATCATGGAAGGAAGGTTCATTTGGGACACTTCTTCCCGCTTGAGCCGGATTGAGTTCACAAGTTGTATGTTGAGCTAGCAACACTAAACCAAGCTATTTATAGTATCCTTTCATTTAGTTTAGTTTAATTTATGAGTAGTGTAACTTAGATAGTTTATCTTGGCTACTAATTTTGGATTGATTTTGTGATGCTTGAGAATTGACGTGAGGATTTTTTTTGAATGATGTTGTTGGCCGTAGGAATGAGACTCCATGGAATTGGATGATTTAGTTGATTCAGGAATGTGCAGGAGCAAGTGAGAAAGCGTGGTCAATTGTTGCAAAGTGCAGGGCTGCATGGGTAGTGCCATGTGATTCATGAAGGCGATCACCACATTTACAGGGGGCAAGAGCTTGTTGTGCATGGTGATTGCCACAAATGCATTCACGGTGATCGCCATGCCTTCACAACACACGGTGATCGCCGTAGGTAAATTTACGGTGATTACCAGGTGCATATACTCCATGCCCGTTTCCTACGCTCCCACCAAACCTATGCTCTCCACTTTGGCAGCAACAACCACGATAGCATAACGAGCACAACATCCACCGCAGCAGCCCCCCTCTGGTTCCGGCAGGAGCTCTACTACTGGGGCACCTCCGCCATCTTGAGCCTCAGTGATCCCTTCCCTTCCCTGTCTTTCTCATTTTGCTTCATACATTGGGGACAATGTATAGAGTAAGTGTGGGGGAGTAGTTAGGATAAGTAGGAGTATTATTCTAGATAGTACTGACTCTCGGATGTTATATTTTAGTAAATGTTGTGGATGTTTGGGCATGGTTGTTTTTGTAGGGAAATGGTGCAGCAACAGTCAAAGAAAGCTCCAAATCTGGAAAATAGTGTGCACTCGAAATCAGGGCGGTACTTTAGTTTCAATACTTTATCTTGAGCACGCGGTAATATTTTTGGACTCTTGAAGGGTGTTTGACAATGAGTGTGGGGGAATTCGAACCATTCAACTTCCTGATTTGCATGTCCCCTTATTTATATATAGAATCACGTTTATTTCATTGATTGCGCTTTGTTTTAGAATTAGGAGCATATAGGACTTAGGTTGCATGTAGGATTGCGATGCTCCAATGAGTTGAGTTATGGATTGGAATCTGTATTAATTCACGTGCCTTTGATCTTATAGGTGGTAGAATTTTATTTTCAATGCTTCAAATAGAGATTCCGACCATGTGAGATTTTGTGCCTAAATTTTTCCAATGCATGAAATGTGTGTGAATATCCTTCTTGAGAGTATCTTGTTATGTGTTTGAGCTAGAACTTGCTTGTTGGGAACCATTACAAATCTACATTTGTTGTATGTTAAGTCGGGACGAAGATGACAATTTTAGGATGGGCCTACTTTCCAAAATAGCCAACCTCTACTTTAATGCCATTAGATAAAACCCTTTGAGCCTAAAGACCGAATTCTTTGATCACCCACATCATGAACCATTCCTTTCTCGATATTACCTTGTCGTCTATGAAACATTTTGAGCATTTTATTTTGGGCATAGGTAAAATAAAATAAAAAAGTGTGGTTTGTTCAAATTTTGAATTTGGGGGAAATATGTTGAGCTATATTAGAGGAGATGGGACGCTGAGAATACATCCTGGAAAAGTTTTGTGTCTTTATACAAAAAAAAAGAGATAAGAAAAGAAAATTTTATGAAAGTAAGAAAAAGACACTTGTATTTATTGTTGTGCAGGATGTATTTTGTTGTCGTCGGTGAAGGAAATCATATGTTGAAAGTGGTGAGTTGCTTTAAAAAAATGCAAGTATGGGTATGATTGCATGTTTTATATATTAGTTGCCCAAGTGCTTGTAAGCTTTGAATGTTTCATTTAAGCTCCACCAATAATAGCCTTCAACCGAAATCCATTCTCACCTAGCCAGGTCTCATTACAACCTTAATGAAAGACTCTGACTGGTGAGACATGCAACCTCCCTTCGAGGAGTCTAGTAGAGGAGTTTTGGTTCACTTGCAAGCTTATGGATAGAAAACACTTGGCAAGATCACTATACACACATGCACGCCCACTTCAAATTCAGAGAGAAACACTGAGGGAGTGATCCTCTATTTCTTGCATTGAGACTAAATTTCTAAAACCTATTAGATCATTTGCATATTTATTAATCGTTGGTTCTGAGCTACAACTCATCTTCAGTGGGCATTGGTAGAGTCACATATAGATGGGATTTGCTTGAGGACAAGCAAGAGTTCAAGTGTGGGCGTATTTGTTGATGGGAAACTTTGTTTATATTTTATGGTTAATTTTGGAGGCAGTTGGACAAAGTTTCCCTCACATTATCTTGAATTTGATTATTTTGCAAACAACAGGGCTAAATTGACAATTGGAGGAAACTTGAGGAAGAGTTGAAGTTTTGTTCTCAGAAAAATTGCACACGGCGATCGCCAGAGATTTGTGCATGGCGATCACCGTAAAACCAGGGTTCCGCATCAGTTTGTACGTGGTGATCGCCATGTAAACATTCTGAAATTGTACATGGTGATCACCGTGGTCTGATTTTCAATCTTAACGTGGAGTTGATTTGGACCGTTGGATGGAGGGCAACTTAGTGCATCCTATTTAAAGAAGTTGAGGCATCCACGGAAAGAGGACATTGCACATTTTCAACATTTCAAAAGAAGAACAGAGACAAGGAGGAGGAGCATAACACAGAGGGGAAGAGGCTTCACCATGGAGCTCTCCAAGCTTCATCTCTTCATTGTTTGATGATTAATTCTAGGATTCTTCTTATTTTTCTGTGTAGATTTCATTTCTAAAGTCAGATTTAACTAGTTCTCTCATTTACTCTCTCATTTAGGGATTTGTTCAACTTGAGCTAATTTCCACCATGAACATGGGTTTTCTCCATTTCTATCTATTTATGCTTTTCATCATGTTTAGTACCTAATTTCTTATTATATCTTAGGAATTTGTGAAGCTTAGACTATGGGTATTTGATTTTAGGGTTTGATAAATATTGCTTGAATGTTTATGTTTGAATTACTTTGTGTTTATTGATTAAACACCTTGAGAGAGGGTTTTTGTGATATGGTTTGGTCTTAGAGATGAGAGAACCATATTAGACCATAGAGAAATCCATGCTAGAATAATTGTAGAATGAAAATTCATGATCATTCTAGGAGGAGAATATATTCATTGCACAATAAATTAGGGAACGGGAGATTGTTGCTAATTTATCTCTAAATACACCTTGAGAGAGGGTTTAGACTTAATAGATTTTCCTGCATAAATGCAACAATATTTAGAAGTGCCTTTACAATGTTATGCCCATAGTCGAGGTGGAACAAATATTCCTAAGAGATAATTTAGTATAATTATGTTGTTAATCACTCTAGTTCTTCTTTAGTTTAATTGTTGTACTTGTTCAACCAATTCAATTCTTGTTCATGCGTGTTAGTTTAATCCTCACTGTCAATCAATTTCTTAGTGTAGACAAGTAGTAATTCACACACAAAATACACAAAAATCCAAGTCCCTATGGTTCGACCCGGTACTCCCGATTTTATTACTTGCGACCACCGTACACTTGCTGTGAGCTTGCGATAGTAGCGGGTTTCTAACCTGATGCACTCAATTTCTCTATATCTTATATGTGTATTGAGATGTTGAGAATGAGATATGAATGAGTTGTTAAGCTTTGGTTGAGTAAAATGAAAGTTTGGTGAAGGTATACATCAAATAAGCACAATCTGTGTATGTCAGATTGTAGAGGTAATCTGAGCCTTTTGGCTTGCTTAAAAATCCTAATTTTTTGTCTGAGCTATTCTAGAGGAGATGTGGAATAAATGGAATTTTACGGTTTGTGATTTGGAGTTATATTAAGTGAGTTATGGTCATCCAAAATTGGTACTCCAAGTCAGGCCAATGCTGTGAGAGGGAGGAACTGGAGTCAGGCGACCGCCTGACCAAAAATATCGGGTCGTCTGACCTCCGCCCGGCTCGTTGTACCTCTAAAACTTGAGGCAGGCGACCGCCTAACCAAAAACATCGGGTTGCCTGACCTCCGCCCGGCTCCTTGACCATTGGGAACCTTGAGTCAGGCGACCGCCATTCGAGTTCGGTCATCCGGGCCTTGCCCGAGACCCCAAAATGCACATTTATCAGTTGGTTATATGTATTCTCAGCAATCACCTACTAATTGCTAAGCAATTATTAGAGGTTATTGAGTGGAATCAAAACAGACCTTTAATTAGATATCTTACTTGAGAATGTTTTTATAATCATTGCAGCCTAATGAGGTGAGATCAACCAAACTAGTTTAACAACTCCTACACAAAAACATGAGTAAAAGGCGAGATAAGACTTGCTAAAGCAAGGAACAACCAAAGGTTGTTGAGACAAGGAAAGTAATCATTGATGATAGTAGGATAATCATTAAATGATACCGGTATAGCGGTCACTATTAAGGGCCGACGTGTATGAGGAGCTTAGTACACGAGGTAGCATGTGATAAATTATCAATGCTGAGAAAAGTCCTACAGGCATGCTAACTTTTCATATGCACTTGCACTGGCATCATTATCATTATCATTTTCATCATATTCATATTTGGTATTATTGTTATATCTTGTGGTGAGATTGTTTTGCAGGTTCAACCTCTTACTGATTATTTTCGAATACTCACGCCCTTAACCTATTTTTGTGCAGATATAAAGGGTAAGGGACCTTCTCGAGATTGATGGGTAGAGGTTAGAATCGTCACAACAGTATTAAAATTATCTCAACTCCACCAGTAGGTTGGTCATTTGAGAAGATTTGGAACATGACCCTATGTTTATAGTCTAGTTGCCTCTAGCAGATACAATTTTTCTTGAATATGTAAATATTCTAAGCTATGCGAATTGTCGACTAGTTATGGTTGCTTTTGGATGTGCCAAAGCTGGGTCGGGCACATATGCAATATTTGGAGGCAAATAAACAAATGTTGTTTTCTTGGCTAAGGAAATTTTAAGAAATTTTGTAGGGCATGCCAAGTGTAAAATGTTTAAGAAGAAAACTTAGGCTGCGTTTAGATCCAGAAATTTTTTCCATTTTCCTTTGTATTTTCAGAAAATAGAAAAATGAAAAGGAAAACATGTTTAGATGTATTTTTTCCATTTCTTAATTTCTAGAAAAATAATTTTCTAATAAGTGCAAAACATCAGAAACCTGGAAACCATTATCCCCAGTTTCTAAATTGAAAACTCGCCTCCTCGACTCTCTCTCGCCTATCGCGATCTAATCTCTGTTTAGCTCCTCAAGTCCGTCCTCCAAACCATTATCTCGCTCGCCGGACGTCGATCTCGACTCGCCGCCGGTCCATCCTCGCTTGCTTATCTCTGCTATTCATTTCTGCTCCTCCTCTTTCCTCACACAGTGACGCTGAAGAGTCGCTTTGAGGTAGATCAGCTTACTCTTCTCTTCTCTTCTTCTGTTTCTCTATCATCATCATTATCATTCGTCTCTGTTGCTTTCATTTCCTTTTGCCTGTCATTGCAATGTTAGCCTAGGGTTTCATGTTTGTCTCTGCCATTACAGAGACTTGCCTTTTCCAATATTCTTGATGAGGACGTCGGATTTCATGTTTGTTGCTGTATTAATCGTTGTATTCATGCCTGATTGGATTTGGTTTCGTTAAATGCCTCAATATGAAGAATGCAATTCATGTTTGCTGCTATTGCTTGATTGTTTGATTTGCTTCTTTTTTCGGTCTCCAAAGTGCGAATTGGGGTGAGCTGTTACTAGTCTTGTTATGTTAATCGGGTTTTGTACTTTTTCCAATTACTCACAAATGTAGGAGCATACAAGTAGTAATAATCCAAGCACTTTAAATATGAAATTATAGAAAAAAGAGAGAGGGAGAGAGAGGCAGGGCCGGACAGAAGTAGGTAGGTACTGAAGGAGGCCAAAGTTGACATATTGCAGTGATTTGGGGTGGGGGTTTGCAGTTGAATGTCTTACTCCTAACTTATAGTGGTGACTAAATTTAAATATCTATCTGACTCTACAATAACTTTGTGTTATCAACCAATCCTAACCTTGTTGGGATTAAGGTGGAGTGCAATAATGATAATGATTACAGTACTATTTCAGAATGGGAAAAGTTTTAAGTAAGATTTTTGGAGAAGTAAAAAATTAGATTTACTATTCTCCATCTCTCTCTTTGGCCAGATTTGAGCTGAACTTTGCTGTAAATGTACTGGGCACCTATGCCATGACAGAATTGATGTTGCCTCTGCTACAGTAAGGCTGCACCTGATGCCCGTGTGATAACAGTTTCATCTGGTGGAATGTACACTGCTCCTTTTATTATTGCTTTCTTCATTGTGTGAAATGAAATGAATGGTCAATAGATGACCCAAATCACCCCAAGAACTGAGGAACCAAACTTGTATATGATGTATAGCTGTGGTCTAATTCAAGTCATGCACTTGGTTGGCACACGGTACATGCTAAATTAATCTGGTTAGAAGGCTGCAACATCACGGGATCAGGTCAATTTTCTAGGTGGCACTAACAGAAAGGTGGTCTGAGAAGTACTCTAATAAAGGGGTTGGCTTCTACTCAATGCACCCAGGTTGGGCTGAGACAACAGGTTGGGCTACTCAATGAGTTTAGATTTGTGAAATGAAGAGAAAGCCAAAAAAAAAGAGAGAAGGGCTCCTTCCTTTGCTTTCATTAATTATTAAGAATTTGCATGTTTTAATTATTTGTACATGTTTATAATATTGCCTAACTCATTGATATGAGCCAGCATATATTTTCTTAATATAGTTTCGATCCTTGCTTGCTTTCGTGCTTCTTCAATTGATGATTGTTTGATTCTGTTTTGGTTTGAAAGTTTTGCTAGCTTTGACAGATTACTTGGTTGAGTCTTGTGTAGAATTAATATAGTAAAACCTTGATAGCTTGTGCTGTTAATAAGCAAAGAAAACGTGTTTCCATAGGTGGTTAAAGTAGAGTTATTTATACAAGTTGCTATTCATATCCTTGAATTAATAATGTTAATTGAAAGTTTAGCTTATTATCTCTGAATAGTTCCATGCTTTAACCTAGAATGTAAGGATAATTAGCTAATTTCTAGTTTTATTTGCACATCACCTGTACTCTCAGTTGAAACTTAAAATCCATCCACCTCTTCTTTTAGTAACAAACATTTATGATTGTTCACCTGGAGTTTCTTTATGTGTATGCCTTGAGTTAATTCTGTTGGCTAAGGACCTTTGTTTGCAGTTATTTCAGCATTCAACCGGTACTATAAGTCATTGGCTTAACGTGGTTGTGAGGGCATTAGCAGCTGAAATATTTACCGAGTTCAGGCGAGAGGATATGATAATGGAGGGTGAAGATGGTTTCGGTGTTGAGTAAGTGGTCGAAGTTGATTCTTCTCAAACAGCTCGAATGGGAAGTATGAGAGATGAGTTAGCTACAAGGATGTGGAACGACTACCAGCGGAGGAATCGTCGACGTACTTGATATACATTTTCAAGTTTGACATTGTACCGTTTGATGTTGAATTGTTGCATAAATACATTTACATGTATTTTTCTAGGTTGAGAATTTTCTCAACTAAACGCGTTTTTTAAAATTAATTTTCAGAAAATTGTTTTCCATATGAAACAACTAAACGCGTTTTCTAAAAATTGAATTGAAAAATTACACATAGAAAATGAAAAATGAAAGGGAAAAGGAAAATGAAAATAATTTCCTACATCTAAACGGGCCCTTAATATTTTCCTTATGCCAATCATATATACATTGCATTACTAAGTTAATTACTAGAGAGCATGAATGTTTTAATGTATTAAAAATATTGTACCCACTTGCAACCGATGCTTGAATATGATTTTCGAGCGAGTGATCCTGGCACGTGTCTCATTAAGATTAAATGAGAGGATTAGACGGTCTAATGACCGAGTTTAAGATAGCGTCTACGACAATGGACGGTGGCCATCTTTCAAGAGAGAGGTCGGTTAATAGTTGTTGACAAATGCTCCAATTGTTTGATCCATTTTCCTATAAATAGGCTGCTCATCATCATCTAACAAACAACACAGAAGCAAACGTTTTTGCTTGTAGAGAAATTAGTGTTGTTCTTGTCTAAAGTTGCTACTAGAAAATTTCTTTGAGTGTTTGGGTGTAATTGGGTCAAAGGGTTGTGAGATATTTGAGTGTTATTTTGTAATTCTCTTCGATTATAGTAAAATTTCTCCTCCTGCCTATGGACGTAGGTCGTCTTAACCGAACCACGTAAATATTGTGTATTCATTTTTCTCTGTTATTTTTCTCACTTTGCTGCACACTTGTCACATCACTTTTTTATAACACAATTAAGAATTTAGTCTACAGTGCCTTGGTCCAAAGTTACCTCATCAAGCGTTTTATTGCACCGAGAGGCAATGCAACTCTCTCAACTAAGCTTCAAGGAAGAATAAAATCTAGTAGCACATGCCAATGGTCATAAACCAGAAAATTATTAAAAACAACAAACAAAAAGTAAAAACTCTAACCAGAAAAGCAATTCATACTAGAAAAAATCCAGATCAAAAGACATCAATTTGTAGACGTGTAGAACTACTCGATCTCCGCCTGCAGTGGAGCCTTTGTGGCGGCCGAACGGTCCTTTCTCTGGTGAGAAATGTTCTTTGTAGGAGAGTCCATTTCCTTTGACGATGTGCCTGGTCGGAGCCCGCTCGATGGAGTGTTCTCTCTGCTGTGGACGCGATAACCGAAACGAAATGAAAAATGCGAAGAGGATTCAGAATTTAGAGGAGATGAACCTGAATTTTTTGGCATTAATCCTTGTTGAAACATCGGTTTCACTCCTGATGTTTCAGATCTGGAACAAATTGATTCATCACCTCCCGCTTTGCCCGACTATCCCACCGGCGAGACCCACTCATCCCGCGCCCGTACTAATACTCCAATTCCAGGGCTTCACGTTGTGTACTCTTACAATGAAGGTTTTTATTTTTCTGGTGGAGAAGGTTTTCTGGTCATCTTTTTAAGCAGCAGAAAGATGCATGACAGATAGGAATAAAGATGAAAGACCGATGAAAGGAAAGACTAAGAGCGTGAAAATTGAAAAGGGAAAGAAACAAAATCATGAAAGAAATGGAAGGCCATTAAAACCAATTTTAATGGAAATTTAGGTGTGTGTTTAAATGAAAATTTAAAATATGGTTATAATTTTAACTAGCTTAAATACCCGCCTTCGTCACGGGATACCAGTTTTAATTCTTACTCCCTCCGTCCGCAAAAGACTCCACCATTTATTTTGACAGTTTCACAGTATTTAATCTACGATTTTTTTACGAATGTTTAGACACCGAAAATTAAATATTTCATATGTGTATCATAATTTGAAATCTAAATTTTCTGAATATATTTTTTATGAATTTTTTAAAACTATTTATCTTTGTTAAAATTTGAGTCAAACATTGAACCTTGAAACAACAAATTCAAATGGTGGAGTCTTTTGCGGACGGAGAGAGTATTTTTTTTAAAGAATTTTTGTATAAATAATGCATTGTCACAAACATTTAAAATGTTATGATGTAAGGAAAAATAATAATATTGTCTTTCAAGAAGATGATACAATAATATTGACAACATCAAACTCTAGATCTTATAATGATTAACTCTCTAAGTAGATTAGCAACACACATTGCACATACCAACGTTCATAACAAATTCATTGAATTTAGGAAAATATTGTTTACTTTTAAAGTTGTAGGTTAAATTGATTATTAGAATAGTAAGCTCAAATTGATAAGTAGAACTAAATAATGGAATTAACCTCTACCTCATCTTGCTTGTCCTCGTACAGTTTAAAAAATGAAGAGACTACAATAAGTTACAAGAGTATAAAGGCTAAATTGAAGTAGACCTCTAAGACGGAACTTCAGTATTCTTGGGAGCCTGCCAGCGAATGTGATTTGACTCATATAACATTGAATCATACCGACTAAGTAAGGGAAAACTGATTGCGAAGCAATGTAGTAACAACATCTACATGACTACGTATGTGATTCAAAACGAATATCGACAGAACGTCAAGAGACGTTCAACAGTTAAAAACTCCAAAACGTCAAGACATGTTGATCTGAGATGCGTCATTGCGAAAGCGGGAGGTGACAGAGACACAATTACTCTGAACTGGGAATGTCAGAATTCATGAGGCACTGCTATTGGCTTTTAGACTCAAATGATCACTCACCAAGCCATTTATTCAAATCCACTAAAACAACCATAGCAGAAAAGTTAAAGAATCAAATAAAAATAAATTTAGCCAAAGTCGAAGATTTACCTTAACAACCTAAGCTTTGACAGTGGATATTCCCTGTTAATTCGTCAGCTCCCGCTGAACTCGATTGTCCGCCGTTGAGTGCCCTCCTCCCTCGAACAAAAATTCAAAGCAACCATTTTTTTCACTCTACCCATAACAAATGATGCGGGCAGACAACACAAATTGTAGATCAAATACTACCAAAGAACACAGCCAAAGATAGGCAAGGTTGAAAATTGGAACACAAGAGAAATAAATGAGAAGAAGGGGGGAAATAATCAAATCCCTGTCTAATAAAGAAGATCCTGAAAAAAAGCAGGTACAAAACCAGAAAAAAATTAAAAAAATTCACTGCACAAACCATAACACCTGCAAAAGTAGATCGTGTTCTACATAGCGAAATAAAAGTAAAACTTGTAGTTCTTACCTGTGGAAGGTTCAAAACCTGAAGCTGATTATCTTTTTTTCCCTGATTGGGATTCCAGCAAGCGGAGGAGAAAGAAAGAAAAATCAATGAGAGAGAGAGGTGAGAAGAGAAGTTGGCAAAAAAAATCAACTGAAGAATTAAGAGGCTCTCAAAACTGAAATTCAATTCTCGATCTGAATTTTGAAAAGGTCAAGTATCAAGTCTTAGCAAAGAATTTAACTTTGGCGGGTAAAGAAGGTGAACCTCAAAGCAATCGATGGGGCGGCCATTAGCGAGTTCGGTGAAGCATCATTGATCACCGGTGAAGACGACATAGTCGGCAGTGCAACAAAGAACTCTTTCGCCTCCACCATCATCGTTGGCGTATGGGTGGAAGAATCTGACGGTTCTCAATATGTTTCTTCTACTGCACTTCAACTGTGTTGAAAATGTTTTTCCCAAAAGGACTCAGAATTGACATCCGATGATGAAGGGTGATGACAGGGAGGGCGAGAGTGGAGATCAGATGAGGCAGATGGAGTCACTCGTCATGAGGCTTGGAAGCGGCGGATTTCATTGAGCTTGAGGGCGGATTTCATTGAGCGGCATCTAAAGAAGGGAAATAGAAGAAAGTGGCAGAGAAAGAGAAATTGATTGAGTGGAATGGAAAGAGATTAGAAAATGAGAAATAAGAAAGAAACAAAATAGGTAAGACAGAAAATTAAATGTAGAATTACTTTTGTATTAATTACTCATAAAAACTTACCAAAATGTGTTGAGAGAGATTGATTGGAAACTTCCTCATCAAAACTTACCATATATACCTTAGGCCGCCATGTCATTTAAAAAAACTGACGTGGTCCTACGTGGCGTTGATGTGGCTTCACGAGGATTGAGTATTCAAATTTCTTTTTCTTCCCCTGCCACCTAGATGATCCTGTAATAAGATATAATAGTAGATTCAATCCATCTGTATTAATTTCATATTAAAATTTACCATAAATACTTTAAACATGCCACGTCATTTAAAAAAACTGATGTGATTTTATGTGACGTTGATGTGCCGCTCTATATTTGCAGTATTTAATATATTTTTTTTACACTTTGGAAGGGAGGACCCTGTAATAAGTAATAATAGTATATTAAAACTCTACATACTACCTTATCAAAAAAAAAAACAAACAAACTGCACATACGTTGAAACGAAGAAAAGGTAGGAAGTAGGAAATTATAACTCTACATTCATGGAAACAGAAGAGAAGGTAGAAAGCTACTCCCTTTACATTTACTATTTACAACATTTAATTTATAAGTATTTCTTCATAATTTTAAGTTATATATATACAATCAAATAATTTATATGCATATGAAAATTGAATGTATCTATTTTCTAAAAAAGTAATTTTGAAATGTTTTTAATAATTTTTTTTTTATAAAAATATGAGTCAAACATAAATTTAAAAGTCAAACTATATCATCTTTATTATGAGGATGGGAGTATTATGAAACCAAACCCGAACGAGTTTACCCATTCCACGTAGTCTGACATTGTTTTTGCATATTAGGGGGCTTCAAAGTTAGAAATTGGGGGATAAATTTTTCACCTAATAACTAAGAGTTTGAGAGGTGAGTGAGAAAAGTGAGTAATGGGGACACAAGTTTGAGGAGCCTGTGAAATTGAAGGGGGTTGGGGTGTGAATTTGGCACACTCAGCCCTTTTCGCCTCTTTTCTCTTACATGGTGTGAACATGGGACAATTCAATTCAAAAACACAAGTTAGCACAGTTCAACTATTACAGAGATATATAAACTAAATCATTTAAAAGAACAAACGAGAGTCTCGAGAGGTAAGATCGACATGTGCGCAAGTCTGTGCGCTTCACTGTGCGTTTACTGGAAGTGTGTCAATTATATTGTGCACTTATTTGTGCGCACATCTGTGTGCCACGCACAACGTTGTGCGAAACTATGTGCGGACTATCGTGCGCAACGCACATATTTGTGATCCATCAGCGTTTAAAATAAACTTCAAGACATCACAAATTAAGCAAGCCGAAAAATAATTAAGCAACCTCTGCTCTAACCCAGGAATAATTTGTACCGTTCAAAGTTGAAAAAAGACGATTTAGGGAGATCAAGCGCTGAAACGATGGAGAATGAAGTATAGGAATTGGAAAGATAAGACCCACTATCACCTTGGCGTTCCTTGCTACTGAACGGCAGCAAAACAGATGGAATCTACGATGGCGTTCAAATACGAGAGATTTGGGAGCGCCGACGTATAAGGAGGTCCTATTCACGTGAACAACTAAGTTCACTTTGGTTCTATTCGCGTAGAAAGTGGTGACTAACATGTTATTTCACAAGTGAAGAAGTATGAATGAATAAGTAACTTATTCACCCGAAAAAGAATAAGTTTGAATCCCTATTAGTTTTAATTTTGTACAATGACGAAGTCAGGAATTGTGCCGTGAGAGTGAGATGGCGGGGGATTGATTTAAAAATCATACCCAGATAATACACCCCAAGGATTCAATTTTTTTTAATGAATTAATTAATGAAAAGTTAAGATTCTCTGCAATCCAATAGACCTTAGAGTGTAGTATATTGGTGTGATTTTTGGAAAAAGTTAAAAGGTTTTTAAAAAGTGATTGGAAGTTATGAGGAAAAAATAGAGACAAAAATTCAAGACATTGAGAAAAAAGAGTAATTGATTAAGACCCTCTTCTTTTTACCCATTACATTAAAAAATATCACAAAGTCCATCCAAATCACATTTTTCACCAATTTTTCTCTCTCCCGTCATACTCACAAACATACACAAATTGATATTTACATGTCCACTTCACAAAATCAAACACCCTAAAAGAACATAGTTTAAATTCTACAATTTTATTTTTAACATTTCTTAATCACATTATGAATTAGTTTTAGAGATTGGGTTGAGTTGAGTTTATATATATATATATATATAAGGGATATAGTATACTTTATTTATACTATCTTTATTTAAAAAAATTAAAATCAACACAAAAATTAACTTAAATATAAACTATATACCCCTATGTATACAAAAAAATTTGGGGACAGGCTTCGCCACTGATTTTGTATATATATATATATATATAAACACATTATGTGTGTATATTAAAAAACACTAATGCAGTTTTGATAAATATTGAACTATTTTATACTTTTAATATGAAACTAGTTCTAATACCCGACTCCGTCACAAGTTCACTGAATTAATAATTATCACAATTCTTAATGTATTAAATAACAATATATCCGGTCTAATAAATTTATAGAAATTTAGTTCATTTTTAAAAATTTTAGCTTAGATTTATTTAGATTTATGAAAAATTAGTTCACTTTTAAAAGTTCTGGGTTAATTTTATTATTTGAATAATGACATTTATACCACTTCTATCTTTCATCCAAGAAAAGATATTAGTTCTCTCTCTGATGATTTAATTTTTTTTCACTCATCCCTAACTCGACCACGTCATGGGTGGTCATCCCGTTGACCACTTTTGACCATCTGAGGTCATATTGGAAGCTTTCGACGGCGAGCCCAAGCATCATATCGTTGACATAAGTTACACTTTTTGTTCAAAGTAAATGACTCTGCTAGAAGTGCGTGCTACCCGATTCGACAACACGCCGCATCTCTACCTCACTATGATTGACCCTACTGGCGACTAAAAGAACATGAAAGAGATCGGAAAACAGATGGAGAAATTCGCACGTTTAACGGTAATGAATAAGAGTCTCTTAGAATTACCTTTCGTGTTTGGTTGATCATTCTCTGCTCAGCATTTTCTTCTTGGTATTTACTAATTCTTTCTTTAATGGCTTGGACATCTACCCATTCAATCAAATTAATTACTGCAAACAAATGACATGAAAATGTGAGTAATCAAACATACAAATAAACAAATGTTAGCACCATAATTTTCTTTTAAAAAGTGTTATTGCAAATATGTTCATAGTGAGTGCTCTCTCCCCAACAACTTATGCTAGAAAGGGCACATTTCAATGTAACCTTTTTAAGAGCTTCATTCAAGTCTTTGCAAAAATGTATTTTTCCACACTTGTCTTAAAAAATTTCAAATATAATGATATGCTCAAGTCCACTCATCAAATGAAGCCTAAAGGACAACTGTAGTTTATTCTAAGACCTAGACCTCGAGCAACAAAGGTAACCGAATTTCTCCCGAATTTCTATGTATGCACAATTGTGTATACTCACCCAATCAGCACCAGTATGCAAAATTTATTACCCTTACTTACTGCCAGTGCTGCTGCAAAATCTTCATCCTGTTTGATCAGCATAATTTTTTTTGTACTTCACCGTTAATATTAATTGAATAAATTCACCAATTCTTTTGATAACTATAAGACACTGAAGGAAGAGGTAAGAACAGATAATGAATAAGACTCTCTTAGAATTACCTTTCGTGCTTGGTTGATTATTATCTGCTCAGCATTTGGGTGGAGAGAAATTTGTTAATCACTCAGAACACAATAATCTTATATTTTAATTGAAAATAAAAAACGAAGAGGAAGGGCCTGCTAACATAAATTCACTATCAGATCTGGAAATGTGAAGTCATAATTCATCCCGCCACTAAGCCCGACAAGCAGTCCCCTCATAACTTAAGACGTTTCAAATCTGGAATAAACGATGATCTTCGGCATCGATTCATCCCCTCCCGCCAAGTGTCATTGTCGCATCATCGATTCGCATGCCTCTCACCGTCGAGTCCGCACCGATACTCAAATTGAGCGCTTAGCATTATGGAGGACTCAGGATAGCATTGTGGAGGACTCAGGATGAAGGGTTTCTTAATGTTTCAGTGATGGCAGGAAATAAATGGATGGAGATGAGAGAGAGCGGAGTAATCAAAATGCTGTAAAAGTGTGTTTTAATTATTTTTTGATTGTGGGTGTTTTAATTATTTTAATTACATGAGAAAACAAAGGAGAGTGATTAGATGCTAGTTTAACTACAATTAGAAATTTTGGAAGTTACCATATTCAGTTGTTACCTTATGGGATCAGGAAGAAAAACTCCAAATCTGATGTGGAGCTGAGGTGGAGCACATGTGGCTTAACCAGGAAGCGAGTTTCGTTTTTTTTTTGCAATTAATGCAGTTATTCTGTATTAATATATAATAGTAGATATTATATAATATTACTTGAAAGAATTCATTAAAAAATGGAATAATATAGCTATAAATCTAGCTAGAAACATTAATCTATATTTTGCATTTATAATACTTGACTTTATCTATGATTTTTTAAATAAATAAAATTATATATGCTGAAAAATAAAAACACTAAATTTTTAGGGACAGGGGTAGTGATTTTATTTTATGTTAATTTAAAATTTTATTTTTATTAGCAGCATTGAAATGTGGAGATAGTTTTTAATTTATTTATAATATCAGATAATTATGATAAATTTATGACATAAAACATAAAATAAGTTATATTGGGTCTTTTGTCATCATGGATGGTTAATCTACTATCCCTATATAATACTATTTCAGGATCTCCACCCAGCAGCAAACAAAAACGTTGCGAAGCGATCTCATGTTGACACATCAGCGACACCTCACACTATGTGGAGAGTGCACATTTTACCGCGGCCTTTACCGCGCCTAAGGCCGCGGTAAAACGTTGGACGCGGTAAAGTGGCAGCGAGCCACGTTTACCGCGGCCAACGGAGCGGTAAGACCGAGGTAAAGCCTCGTGGTCCACGAGGCGGTTTGACCAGCCGCTTACTGCGGCCGTACATCTACTGCGGAGAGGGCCGCTGTAAGTCTTCCCTATATAAGCAGCACCTCCGATTTCACAAACAACCCTTCATATTTTCCTTCCTTCATCTCCTTTCAATTTTTTCCTTTAATTGTTTACTAATTGAAGAAAGTATAATCCGGTGATTTCAGTTGAAGATCAACCTCCGACAGTTATTGTGTCTCTTTTAGGTAACAAATATTATTTTTTAGATTTATTTATATATATTTTTATGAGTTCTTCAAATTTGTTTTATTTATATGTATTTCAGTTGCTTACTTATGTATTTAAACTAAAGTAGTTCATGAGCCATAGTACATGTCTATGAAAAATTGTAGTAATATATTATTTTACAGTTTATTTCAAAATATTGAAATAACGGTGTAAAATTATATATTCTACAAAGTTTTCATGGTTTGTCCCATTGGATAGTTTGTAAAAGTATAGTATCGGTTAATTAATCTTTTGTGATTGTGTATGGAGAAATGATGAGAATTACGTAAATTTCAGATGCAATATTTCTTCTTGTTCCTCTTTATACCTGCTCTTGGCGTTACGCCGGAGAAATGGTATAACGAGGAACTTAGACGAAATGCTGCCAAAATTTACGTAATTATATCAGTTTCTACTTACACAAGATAAAAGTTTGATTAACTAATAGTACTTTTATGAATAGGATAGGACCCATGCACATTGAATTAGGAGAAAAAACGGTAGTGAAAAATTTGGAATTAAGTTCTGTGCTGAATATATTATGTAATTGTTATGCTTAATATTTGTCATATTGTTTTATTGATACCATTATTATAGGGTATAATGGCCGAAGAACGTGATTGATGTATCAACGTTTTCAGGTGGGAACTCGCGATATTAGTCAGAGATTTTGGAACGGGCTTCTAGAATTCTTGAATTATGCGTTTCTTGTTGCTATCGGGAAAATGGAGAACAATTTGTGAAATGTCCTTGTAGAAAATGTAAAAATAGATATTATCATGATCGAGAAACAATTGGAAATCATTTACTGTTAGATGGATTTCAACCGAATTATCATGTGTGAGATTGTCATGGAGAACGACGTCAAATAAATCCATGTGTTTATTGAGGTTATCAATTTGATGTGGCATTGTCATCATCATCGAATATTGCAAGTACGAGTAATTCATTTGAGGGTAATGAAGGAAGGGCTGATTACCGTGAAATGGACCACGAGGCATTTGGGATTCGTGATCGTAATAATAA
The DNA here is from genome assembly GCA_024586325.1 of Stellera chamaejasme. Classification (NCBI taxonomy): domain Eukaryota; kingdom Viridiplantae; phylum Streptophyta; class Magnoliopsida; order Malvales; family Thymelaeaceae; genus Stellera; species Stellera chamaejasme. The sequence continues at coordinate 28,080,157 of CM044985.1, forward strand.
TTTTGATGGTGATGATATGCATCAGATGGACGAGGATGACGACACACCTGAAATGCCAAATCGAAGGGCTTAAAAGTTTTTTGATTTACTATGTGATGCGTCGCAGCCTTTATATGAGGGATGTACTGATAAGCACACGAAATTGTCTGTTATTTCAAAGTTCTTGAGCATGAAAAGACAATATAACGTATCCGACGCTTTTTTCTCGGAGTTGATTGAATTTATCAATGAAATACTACCCGCAGAAGAGGCAACTTTGCCTACGAGCATGTGTAGTACAAAAGATATGATGAAAGGGTTGGGGTTACCGTATAGAAAGATTTATGCATGCGAGAACAACTACTTGTTGTTTGACGGTAGATATGAAAAGTTAAACAATTGTAGAGTATGTGGTGCCGAACGGTTTGAAAAACGTGAGGTGAATCATAAACCAAAAGCTAAAAAGATTTTACGTTATTTACCAATCACTGAGCGGCTCCAACGGCTTTACCAGTCCTCGAGAACTGCTAAATTTATGACGTATCATCTTAGAGCTAGTGAAAATTCGATGGGTATTATTGGACATCCATTCCAAGCCGAGGCATGGAAACACGTTGATAAGTGTTATCCTGATTTTGCATGTGAGTATAGAAATGTTCGATTGGGGTTATGTACGGATGGTTTCAACCCTTTGTCAGACTCGGGACAATCATATTCTATATGGCCCGTATTCATCGTGGTTTACAACCTGCCTCCAGATTTATGCATGAAGGAGGCCTACACTTTCATGTCGTTGCTAATCCCTGGCCCAAAGTCACCGAGCCGTAACATTGATGTGTTTTTACATCCGCTGATCGATGAGTTGAAGCATCTATGAAATACAGGCGTGGAAACCTGGGATGCACATCGTAATCATAATTTTAACATGCGGGCATGTCTGCTGTGGACAATTGTGATTTCCCAACGTATGGAATGTTATCAGGGTGGAGCACGCATGGAAGACTTGCATGTCCGTACTGTATGAAGGATGTTCATAGTTTTCAGCTGACTCACGGAAAGAAAACAAGTTGGTTTGGTTGTCATAGAAGATTTTTACCGCAGCGGCACGCTCTCCGCAACAACAAGCAATCATGGAAACATACAGATCGTAGGCCAAGATGTGAGTTTAAATCAAGCCAACAGATATTAAGCGAGATCCAGAACATCTTGTTCCCACAATTCGGGACACCATGGGATCACATGAGGGCAGAGACGTTTGGGAAGGAGCGTAATTGGATTAAGAAATCGATTTTATGGGAATTATCATATTGGACAGATTTGAAAGTTAGACATTGTCTCGATGTGATGCATATTGAGAAAAATTGTTTCGACAATGTTTTCTACACGGTTGTCAATCACAAAGGGAAAACTAAGGACAACTCAAATTCGAGACGTGATCTAGAGGCTCTAGGACTGCGCCCTGAACTGCATTTGGTGACTGATCCTCATAGGAAAGAACCGTTCAAACCAAAGGCGACGTATACTTTAAATGCAGATCAGATTGCGAGTATTTGCTATTGGTTGAAGCATACCGTCAAATTTCCAGACGGTTACGCTTCTAACATTAGGAGGTGTGTTAGTACGTCCGGTAGCACGTTCTACAATATAAAAACCCATGATTGTCATGTCTTCATGTAAAAGTTGCTTCCAACCGCTTTGCGGGGCTATCTCGATGACGGTATTTGGACTACAATATCTGAATTCAGCAAATTCTTCCGGCTAATTTTTTCAAAGGATATTCCATTGGAAGATGTCGAAAAGTTGGATGAATTTATCGTTGTTACACTGTGCAAACTTGAGAAGATATTCCCTTCATCGTTCTTTGACTCGGTGGAACATCTCACCATGCATCTGCCTTGACATCTTTGAACCTGTGGGTATGTGTCATATTGGTGGATGTATAGTTTCAAAAGGAACATGAAAAGATTGAAAGCAAAAGCTGTGAACAAAAGATTTTTGGAGGGCTCCATCATTGAAAAGTTTCTCATACATGAGGTTGCGATTTTTTGCGAGCATTACATGGAAGATAATCATGGAACACGTGTGAACCCCAACATACGTAACGAAATTCTTCCTGTTACTGTCAATCCGAGCGGACTATCAATATTTGATCATCCATCTAAACCACTGGGCAGAGCGCACTTTCGGGAGTTGACGGTTGCAGAAAGAGAACATGTACAAACTTATATTCTGCAAAATTGCTAGGAAGTTGATCCATTTATAGATCGATACAACGAGTTGGCCCGACAAAAGTTTCCAGACTTGGATGAAGTTGGTATTGACAATTTCAGGCTTGCACAATTCCCTGGATGGTTCAAGAACATGGTTAGTCGTGCAATTGATTGCTTACAGTTTTAAAGATATCTAAAATATGTATATATATTAATTTGAAACTGTAATTTTAGACCTCTGCAAATGACCAGACTTTACCTCCATCATTGTACGCCTTGGCCTGCGGACCGAAAGAGCGAGCTAAATCATTTCCTGGTGTATATGTGAACGGGTACAAGTTTCACACAAAACATTACGGCCAACGCAAGTTGTCTGCTAATTGAGGCGTCTGCGTCCTCGGAGATACAAATGCAGAAGACTATATGGATTTCTAAGGTTGGATTGACAAAATCATTGTCCTTCAGTACATGAATAATCTGAGTCTTACGGTGTTCAAGGGTACGTGGTTCTGTATGAATAAAGGTGTCCGTTACGATAAACTTTCGGGAATCATCGATGTTGACTACACCTCCAGACTTTATCCAGAAGATCCATTCATTCTTGCCAGCCAAGCGGAACAAATGGTTTACCTCGAATACCCTTCAAAGAGACAAAATCTGAAAAACTGGTGGACAGTTTTCAAAATTAAACCGAGACGCTTTAAGGATGATCCGGTGCAAGAGCCGGATATAGGTACGGCTAATCCGTTGCAAGAGTCAACGAAAATTGGTGAAACCATACGACCAGGACCATATGTGACTCCATTATTATTGGATCATCATGCACATCCCGAGCTCATAGATCACTTGGACAACCGATCGGAAGATGATGACGATGACGATGATCCGGTAGAAATATAGTAAAACGTATGGCGTAATTCGACAACAATCTCAAATTAAGTTGAATGTATCTTTGGACTAACAACAATTTTAAGTTTCAAATCTTTACCGCGCACCGGGCCGCATGCCCACAAAATCCACCCACGTTTGAATTGCGGGGGGAAACGAAAAAAGTTCAAATTGGCACCATCTGTCTTACCGCGCCTCAGGTCACGGTAAGCTTGTGGGCCTGGGCCTTACCGCGGCCTTACCTCGCCCTAGGTCGCGGTAAGCTCGTGGCCTGGGCCTTACCTCACCTCAGGTCGCGGTAAGCCGCGGCCACGCGTGCAGAAAGGTCGCGGCGAGCCTCTTTAAACCGACCTAAACCCTTCTTCTTCCTCCTCCTCTCCCTCTCGCAATCACCGGTGATCCTCCGCCTCTCCCTCTCACTCACCGGCGATTCCGACCGAATTGGAGCGTTCCCGAGCTATTCTACCACCAAAAAACTTCAGTTATGCGTTTTTTCTTTGTTGTTTTTGAGTTTTTCGGCCTCCCTCTCATTTCCACCATTTTTTTGTCCTAACCTTCGGTTTTTTTGCAAGTGCTCCTCCATCCTCATTTGCATCTCCAACTCCATCACCGTCACCAAAACATGAGGTAACTAAATTTTGAATTTTTTCCTAATTTTTTTCAAATTTTATTAATTAATTGTATTTACTTTGTTTAGTTTTTATTGGGTTGCATTTAGGTTGTGGTAAATACGTTTTGTGTAGTTTGTTTAGTGAATTGGATGTATTTAAGTTGTTAATTTCCAAAAGTTTGGGGGTTAAAATGAAAATGCAAATTAGTTTTATTTAATTAGTTGTTAGTTTGAGAAATTCTATTAATTATGCAATTTTTAATTATGCAATTTTTAATACTTTTTAATACATTTGGGTGAAAATGAAACTTTTCCAAAACTTTGGGGCTTCAAATGTAAATTTTGAAACATTTTAGTGTCGAATTGCAAATTTTAAAATCTTTTGGGGCGAAAATGAAAGTTTCGAAAAAATTTGGATTGAACTACAAATTTTGAAAAACGTTACGGCGAATTTGAAAATTTTGAAAACATTTGGGTGAAAATGAAACTTTTCCAAAACTTTGGGGCTTCAAATGTAAATTTTAAAATCTTTGGGGATGTATCTAAAAATTTTGAAACATTTTAGTGTCGAATTACAAATTTTAAAATCTTTTGGGACGAAAATGAAAGTTTCGAAAAACTTTGGATTGAAATGCAAATTTTGCAAAAACTTTAGGGTGAATTTGAAAATTTTGAAAACATTTGGGTGAAAATGAAACTTTTCCAAAACTTTGGGGCTTCAAATGTAAATTTTAAAATCTTTGGGGATGTATCAAAAATTTTTGAAACATTTTAGTGTCGAATGGCAAATTTTAAAATCTTATGTTAGTACTTATGCTCGTTTTTAAATGTTTCGAGTTATGGCGTTTACTCCCGATCCCCGAGATGGTTCAGGCTGGGACGAGTCGGGGTCAGGTTTCCGGGGACGAACATTCTCCCGTAGTTCTCGTGGTCGATCATCGACTTAATCCCGACCGCGTATGGAGGACTCTCCTGCGGGGTCCAGCGATTCAGTGCATCAGGATGTACCTGGTGATGACGCTCCACCTCCACCGCAGTGGCCACGCAAAGTGGTCCAGCCCCCGTCCCCACTACCGGCGCCGGTCCTGGGCCCTGATGGACGCCTCATAGTTCGCATTGCACAGTAAGTATCTAACGGAGACAATTTTGCTATGATTTTTATTTACATGTTTCAATACTTATTACGGTTTGTGTTTTTGTGCCGTTTGCATTTGGAGCAAATCGGAGAGATACGGAAGAGATCCGTGACCTCAGATGCTCGGTTGTGGCACTCGAGGTCCAGGGTGCTACTCTTGAGGGTTGGAAGACGGACGCGTTGCGATCCTTCGATTCAGCCGTCAGCAACATCTGATCGGCTATGCGTTCTGGGGGATACATCACGTTTAACGCGATGCCGCCGCACCTGTCAGCTGGATCTTCGTCCCAGCCTCCGCCCTTCCAACAGCCGCCGCCCTTCCAGCAGCCACCGCCCTTCCAGCAGTCGCCGCCCTTCCAGCAGCCGCTGCATCAGTTCTAGCCCAATGTCGACTTGGGCCTGGGCTTCACGCATCCCCAAGCGTATTATCGGCCGGAGATGCCGATCACGCAGCCGCACCGGCGATCATTCATGGAGGGGCTAACGGGGGTTCAGGACAACGACTTTGTTAATTATCTTAACACTGATCCAAACAAGGACCAAAACGCATACCGAAACGATAATTTTTAGGATTTTCGTAAACATTATTTAGATTTAGGTGTAAATTAACAATTTATTATATATATACATATTTTTGCATTTGATATTAATTTTTAAATAAAATTTTAATTAAAATTTTAAATATAAAAACAATTATGTAATTATTATATTAATTTTTTTTATTTTTTGCTAAAAACGTTTACCGCGGCCACGCGCACGGTAAGACCACGGTGGAGGGAGTCTCTGCCGTCACAGCCTTACCGCGACCTGGTAGTGCGGCAAGGCCGCGGTAAGAGTTGCGGCTTCGGCCGCGGTAACGTTGGCTACCGCGGGCAATTTTACCGCTGCAATTACAGAGGCTATGCCCGTGGTAATTACCGCGGGTTTGGCCGCGGTAAGCCATGTTTCACCGACGTAGTGTCAAACCCATGTCAGCGTCACATGTGTGAACACGTTTTTTTTTACACAAGCACATTTATTCAGCCTACCATTTTTTATGCTACAACTTACCATTTTCATCTCATTCCATTCAATTCGATACATATCACTAATTGGATATACAATATGGAAAAAACATAATACCCATTTTCACAAATTAATGTTGTCATAATGCCGCTCTTCTCTCTTCTTTTTGCGGCCCTTCTAATTTTTTTATTATATTAATACTTGCATATTAATTCAATCATTATATATGGTATTTTAAACTATATCAATTTTAATATAAAAAACATAAGGAAACTTCTCGAAAAGTTCTTATTTTATGTAATTAATAAACGAAAAGAAAAAACTAAAATAAAATGACAAAACGTGCATGATATGATTCTTTTAAAGTAATTATGAAACATAAAAGAAAAGAAAAAAAACGGGGGGCTCCATCTTTATGGTGATATTTGTTTTAGGTCATAGAAATCCTTTCGAAAGTAGAATTTATTTATTTATTTATTTTAAATGTAAGTTTTAGAATGTTTAACGTTTGTTCAGTCCAATCAAGAAAGAATCAAATGATTGAATTTTTTTATTTATTTTAAAATGAGTGTAAGCTTTGTTAATCGAAGTAAAATGTACATAACCAGTACAAAGACGTGTCCAGCTATGAGGAGCGGCCAACAGAAGAAAGGTCATGACGAGCATCACTGTGTGCTGCCACATTACAACTACGTGGAGGTAAAAATGAAATAACAAAAAGAGAATTAGGAGCTTAAGAAGCGAGCATCGTCTACTAAATTAGAGCCTAAATTAAACTCATTTACCAGCACTTGACAGTCCAATTCAACCAACACAGACGACCAACCACGTCTTTGTGCTTCACGTAAATCCCATAAAATTGCAGCGGCTTCCACATATAATGGATTAGTGGCGACAAAGCGAAAATCAAGCGAAAAGACATCGATTAAAACACCCAAAGAATCACGCGTGATCATTCATGCTGCAGCAAAACTATCTTCTTTTCGTAAAGCGTCATCCATATTAATTTTAATCAATCCCACAGGTGGTGGAGACCAACGTGCAAGATTCCACTATAGACTAGTCGGGGCATTGCAATGGCCAGATTTGCATCATACCAAACATTCAACCATGCCATTATACTCATATTCTTCCCAAATTTCACATTATACTCATATTAGTAATAAATAATATCATTTTTTTCAGAAAGGGAATGCTCTCATTCAAAATCATTCGGCTAATTTGGCTAGAGCCAAGAACGTTTGACGATCATGGACGGAACCATGAGGAAACCTAATAACTAGCACTTGGCAATATCGAGCAGTACGGGAACTACCAACTAGATAGCTTAAGGTTATGAGGCTGACTAACTTAGGACTAGAAAGTAACCAACATTAACAAAACTAAAGATAGGAAGTACACCAAAGTGAAAAATAATTGAACAATATCATTTTAATTGTTATAAAATTGACAATTGGACCTAAACTTTTTTAAAATAATGAAACCATCCCTAAACTTATAAACTTTTATCATTAACATATTAAAACAAAAGTGGCTAAAGTGATTGCGACAAAGTGTAAATTTTATAATTAGACCCATAAAATTTAACAAATCGAGCCCCTTACTTACAAATTATATCCATATTCTTGGAAAAATTACAAAATTGTAGTATATTTTGAATCATGTTAGTAATAAACAATATCATTTTATTTATTACTCCTTCCGTCGCATAAAGATTGCAGCTTTCTTTTGTTGTTTTCACAGTATTTAATTTACGATTTATTTTTATGTACTTATAAACATGTAAAGTTAAATGGTTCATATACTTCTCATAATATGCAATCTAAATTTATACACACACACATAATTGTTTTCACTATTAAATGATCAACGAAGTTACGTAACAATTATAAATTTAGGTTTATGTTTTTACGTAATTTTCATTATGCAAAAGTGTACCTGAACCGTATGTGGGTATGTACACTAGTTATATACTAATAGAGCCAGAAAAAAAAGTGAATGGAGAGATTTGGTGAGGCCACCTTATCTATACATCAGCGCCACATCAGATTTTGGTTTTTTTCCACAATCAATACAATCATTTATATTAATAATCAATTACAATCAATTATTTTCTTTTTTTGGTTCTTAATTTATGTATTTAATATTTCCAATTTTACCTGCCTACATTAATCTCAGGCTTAATCGACGCCTTCATCTCTGTAATTACGGTTTCCTATCAATTACCCTCGAGAATAAACGCTCTATCAACATACAGAATAAGCTCCACAAGCCCTTGCTCCTCTTCTTCCTCTTTCTCGCCCCGATCTCCTTCGCCCATGCCCAAACCCACCTGTCTGCTGTGCCGCCACTGCTGGCTCTAGATCGGCTTCATCATAGGGAACAATTTACTACTAAAAAGTAGATTAAGAACGATGAAGTCGATAGAGATCATGACCGCTTCACCTTCGCTGGCACTGGCGTTTCTGTTCGCTCTCACGGTGGTCGGCACGGTTAGCATTCTTTCCTTGGTGCTCTGCCTGTGTTTTTAAAGCTAACCTCCAGGTCCAGGTCCGCCTCTCTAGTCCCTCTCATTCACGACCTCTTATATCCTCTAGTACGCTATTACTACGTACTGTCCTTTTTTCTCATTCTGAATCAATTCGGTCTCAATTTTAATTTGGTACTTCAATGGAGAACTAGACTGAGGATGCCACCGATTGAGGATGCCAACAATTGGGGAATGATTTTCCCTGCCTTACCTCACCCCTTCTAGGCATCCCTTCAGTAGCCCATCCATCGCCCTCCCTTCAGCGTGTTCTGTTGTGGTCTAATTTAAAAATGCCACCTATCTTGCTTGCTTATGGATTTATTTTCTTTCCTTTTCTTTTTCTTTTTTGTAGGTTGTTCCTCATCAATGCTTTGCTGAGGTGTTTTAGTGCTGCCTCGCTTCAAGCTACATTGGTGATTAATGTTTGTTGTTTTTATATTATGTACATTTCCTCTTCCTATCTCACCCCAAGAATTGGAGTTTTGATCGATTGGTTGATTAATGTCTATCTATTTTCTGCTTTTGGATTTTCGTCTATTTTGATTGTTTTGATTTCTCCACAGGTTTGACATATAATTGTTTTGGACCTTTTGTGATCCATTATTCTGCTTGTTTTCTTCTTCAATTGGTTTTGTGTTTATTCTTCTTTGGTACCTTACAGAACTTGCTCAGCTATCAGTTAGGTGTGCTGTTATGATGACATTACTTTGAAAATTGCATACTTAAACTACATACAGGTGACATTTTGGTTTAAATTTGACCATTGGCGCTCCATTTATTGAAAGCTTAAGGAACCACACCAAGTATCTGTTCTTTATTTTTTTTCCATTGAATCGCAAGTGCATGACATGAGGTTAATACCCTTTTTTAATTTAAGATTTTGTTCTTATGTTTCTTTGCTTTCGTTCTTCCATTGTTTCTTTTTTTCTTCTTTTACTGAATGACTTACTGTACAAACTATTTTGTGAATCTTAGTTGTTGAGTACATAATTAAGGCATGGTATCTTCTACAGTTTGAGGACTTGATGGTACTTAATAGCATCATTCTTAGAGAAAACTTCTATATCACTCGTAGTTGTGCTTCTCCTTTGTTTTGTGTTGACTAATGATTTGTGCTAGACTAGAATAGCTTCTTTAGACAATATGTTAAGGCATTGATATTAAGAATAAGCGGGCTATGGTTTCTGTGATGAATGACTTCATTTTGTGAACGAGAAGAGCAAAATCAAATGCTTTGCAGAAAGAAGACTCATGCTCAACTTTACTTTCTAAGTTTAATTTCTTTTCGTTCACTTGACATATATATCTTGCATTTCGTGAGAAAAATGGTAATGTCATATAAAGCTAGCAGTCTATGTTGAGAAATTAGGATGCATGTTATGCTAAAATAATGAGGGTTTAATGAGCACTTAAAGAAGCTCTCTTCTATTCAACAATGGCTTGGCCAAGTATTTAAAGTAGACTTTTTTTGCATTGACTACTCTCTCATTTGACAACCCCTTGTAGATAATGGAGAAGACCAACTTCACTACGTAGTTGAGGGGAGCTCGGTAGCGGGCCTGGTAGGTAGCGGCCCGCTACCGAGCTCCCCAAAAGGCCTCTGACAGGTTGGGGCGGGCTGCCCGCTACCAATGACGCAACTCGGTAGCGGGCGTGGTAGCGCCATGCCAGCTACCTTTCCCGCTACCATGTTGACAAAAGCTGTCAGCCTGGTCACCGTGGCAGTGGTAGCGTACTTGGTAGCGGGTCACCCCCTGCTACTTGATGTTATTACTTCATCCCCTTCCTTCTTCTCTCATTTGCAGATCTGAGTTCACGGGAGCGAGCAAACGAAAATTCTTGCTCCCGAAACGTTTTTCCTCCAGTGTTATTCATTTTCCTCCTTTTCTGAAATACTCACATATTTTACATGTTGGAACAAGTTATTGGTGCTTAGTTTTAGAGATTTGGTCACGTATTGTTTGGTTTGGTTTTTGGTAGGAAAATATACCGAGCTTGGTATGTATTTTATTGCTTTTCATTTTGAGACTGTGTAGTTATTTAATTATTTGGTCAAAAAAGTAGAATTTGATGTTCTAGATTTGAGTCGTAGTTCCTGTCTGTGGATATTAGAATATTATATCAATAACATCATTATCAAGTTTGAAAATAATTTTTTGAAATATAATATTTTATTGAATATTCATGGATTGTCCCAATTGGACAGTTTGTAAAAGTACAATCGGTATATTGAACTTTTATGGTAGTTGTATATGCATAACCGGTACACCGACATTAATTTCGGTTCTGTTTCAGTCTCGTTCTTTATTGTACCAAATGGGGTTTTTGAAACCCGGAAAAAATGGTACAATGAGAAACTGAGGCGAGATGCTGTTGAAATTTATGTGGTGTGTATAAGTTATAGATATACGACCATAAAAGTTCGATATACTAATTGTACTTTTATGAATAGATTAGGGCTCATGCACCTTTAGTTATGATAAATTAAGTTGAAGACATTAATTTATATAGGTCGTAAATGAATTTGTGGTTGGTTAATTATTATTTTTTGTATGTGTTGACACTCAAATTTTGACCCGAAGTTGTTGAAAGTATGTTTTGGAGGGGTTAAGTGTCTAATCGAAAAGAAATGGCTCATTAGTTATAAAATGTGAAAATTGAGGACTAAATTGAACATTTTAAGAAAGTCGCGGGCTGGCTTGGTAATTTTGCTTTTAATTTTTACGTTTTGCAGATGAACGTGGAGGGCGAAGGTTTCGCTGGCGACGGTTGCGCATTCCAGCTGCGACACGATCACGGGAGCTCGTGGGTTCATGGGAGAAGGAGCGGTTTGCAATCCTCATCTACAAGAGGGAAGAAATCAACAGAAACGAGCATCCATCAATCTCGAAGAAAAAAGCATCAAACCGAAACCCACAGAAGAACAAAAAAAGAACACACAGCAACATCTCAGAAGGAAATCGATCGCGAGAGAGAGGCAACCGCAGACACGAAAAAACGAGAATCAGTGCAACTGAAGCAGCCACAAACCGGAAGAACATCAACAAAGAGAGCAATCACAGAATCAATCGATCATCAAAAACAATCTTAACCACAACACAGAGAACGAATCAAAACAGAGAGCCACAATTCGCATCAAAAATACGATTCAATCGGAGATAAAAAAATTGGGCGTTTCTCGTTCCAGGCGTGTTGATCCGAGCTCTTGTCCTGCCCAGCTTGTTTCGGCTCATCAGGAGCCGTCCCGCCGTCGTTTTGGTCGTCCGGTTTCATCTTCGACCCTCTCCTGCCACAGCCTCGGAGTCTCCATCGCCAGATTTCGCCGTTGCCTAATCAGTCCGCCATCGGACACTCGACCCTCAGACGCACAGTCGCCGAGTGTCTCCACCCATTTTCCGGTTTCTCGTTTGCCGTTCTATGCCAGAATCAGTGGATCGAGTCACGCCTGCCGCCAATCGCCGTCGAAGCTTGTTCGCATCTGCTACTGTTCGCAAATTTGCGATTTCAGGTAAAGAGGCGAGTTTATTGTCCCTTTTAGGGTAGATTTGCACTTCGGTCCCTGTTGATTAATGCGGTTTTTATTGAACCCCTTTGAATGTAAGATGTTGCAATTTCGCCATTAGTGTAAAGGAATGGATAATTTTCGTTAATGAGGTTTAAGTTTTATTAATTCTCATATGTTTGTCTTTTTCCCATGTATTTAAGTCGTTGACACGTGAACATGTAACCCTGAATTCTATTGGCATGATGAATTTTTGTTAGTAATTTGGGTTAATGATGTGTTTGGGTGATTAGTAACAATGTAGGAAGTGGCATGTAAGTTGTTAGTTTTCTTTTTAATTCCTCATTAATTTCTTAAAATTTTTTCTAACTATTTAATAAAAATTAAATCAAGTGAATAAAAATAAAAATAAATCCGTGGTACCAATTTTTGGGCGTACAATAATTTCTATTTTTGTACGTAATTGACTAACGAACTTTCGAGTTTCTCGTAGACCAGTTTAGGTTTCCAATCGGCCTATCCCAAAAAGATTGGTGGCGACTCCGTCGAAAACCCCGTCGCTACAGCTGGCGACTCCACTGGGGACAGTCTGGCCACATCAAGGGTTTGTTTTATTTTTTCTTCACTTGATTTTTATTTTATTTTTTTGCTTTGTCACTCTTTTTTACATGTTATATTGTTTTGTGGCATACATGACATTGAGCTCTCTTCCCGAGCTCTTCATAACCTCGTTTTTGTGAAACACCCGGGATAGGCTAGTCGTGTGTGGCAATAGTCACCGCGCTTTCTCTAGACCGTAGTGGTTAGTAGCGTTGTTCGGGAGTGGCGGTAGTCACCCAATGGAACCGCGAAAACTGCGACCCGAATTAATCCTTCCTTACATAACCCTCGTGGGTAAGGAATTGGGCCTTTTCTAGTTCGGTAGAACTTAGTAAAAGGGATTCGGGAACCTACCTTTGACCTTTCTTTCAAAAAGACCACCCAATGCATATAATGGACGTAGATCCTTCCACCAGGTTCGACCCTATTGCCTTTTGAGAACTGTGATAATTTTGTGACCATTTTTATACATGTCATATTTGTCATGCATCCACATGCCATCTTCACATAGCATATCATATCACTCATAAGCATGCACCTGCGATTCAGAAAGTACAAGATTGGAACTCAATACCGACATAACACCCGATCTCGAACAAAGCAAGTGATGGAAAACATGGAAGGACGTTTCTTGGAATTGGAGAGCAAGGTTAACACCATCGCCGAGCAATTTGGTCACCTGGTGGAATTTATCAAAGCAAAAGGGCCTCAAGGATCATCCCGAGATGATTCTGACACCCCACCCGGATTCACTCCAATAACGAACAAGAACGATGAGGGAACTTCGCAAGTGCGAGTTGAGTCGGGAGATGGGAAGAAGAAGGAAGTGGAAGAGCAAAAATTTGAGACACTGGAAAAAAGATTGCGAGCTGTCGAAGGAGGAACTCTCATGGGTTCTCTTAATGTGGACGATCTCTGTTTGGTCCCAGATGTCAACATTCCGGTTGATTTCAAGATCCCAGAGTTCAGCAAATATGACGGAACTACTTGTCCGGTGACCCATCTGACATTATTCTTGAGGAAAATTCAACCGCTTTCGAAAGATGAGAGGGTCTGGATAGCTCTTTTCCAAGACAGCCTGATCAAATCCCCTTTGCACTGGTACCTCAGTTTGGGTTCAAAGACCATTAAGACATGGAGCGATCTTGCTCATGCCTTTGTAAATAATTACTGACATATCACGGACCTAGCACCAGATCGACAAACCTTGCAAAACATGGAGAAGAGAAACCATGAGACATTTAAGGAGTATGCCCACAGGTGGAGGAATTTAGCTGCTCAAGTCCAGCCCGCCATGACAGATAGAGAAATGGTTACCATGTTTGTTCAGACTTTAAAGTTTCCATTTTATGATAAGCTCATTGGCAACTCCACAAACAGCTTTTCAGATGTCGTACTGTCTGGAGAACGTATTGAGTATGGCATCAGGACTGGGAAGATATCAGAGTTTTCAAATTATGATGGAAAGCGGATGAGCATACATAATGTCTCAACAGATGGTCAACATTCGACACCATTACCTGGAGGAACAGGCCAAAGAGTTCAGGGGACAACCGTAAAGAAGAATGAAAAGTTTGATCCAATCCCAGTCTCATACACAGAGCTATATCACAAGCTGCTGGAGGGCCGCTTGATAGAACCTATACAAGCCAAGCAAATTCAACCTCCTTATCCTAAATGGTATGATGAAAAAGCTATATGTCATTACCATAGAGGAGTCTCTGGACATTCTTTGGAGAATTGTTATGCGTTGAAGAGAAAGGTGCAGCAATTACTTGAGTCGAAGATGCTTCATTTCACTGATGAACCCTGAGGGAGAGCACTGATTCAAGAAGTCTTTTTAAGTCAAGTTGATCTTTAAGTTTGGGCACATTTGTTTTCAGTAGGAAGGTTTGAAGTGGTTTTTGTCGTCATTAAGATCTTGTCAAAGTAACTTATGTCTTCTTTAATTCTGACTTTCGTCTTTGTTACAATTGATGTTTCTTATTCTCTTCCTTTGAATGAGGAAACGCAAGATGTGTACTATGACGTCCTTTAACTAAACATCTTTCTAATTCATCTTTACCAGTAATTGCATTCTTTTGGAAATGTCACTCATATGCCTAAAGCAAAGACTTGATGGTGGTATTTTTGTCGAAAACGTTGTCAAATCTAATGGAAGGGATTTCAGTGTGGCTCTTTAACTTTTGTTGTGAAGTTCATTTTTTCAGAGAAGTGTCACCTACAAAAAAGGGGTCGGCCAGATAAACCTTCAGAAAGCCCTTTTTCGACCACCGACTTTCCATTCATCACAAAGATTCCTCCAAAAGAAAGGACCTCATTATCCGAAAATGGGGGGCATGAGGAGAAAACATTTGAGATAAGAAAAAGAGTCAAAGTAAATTTTATTCCGCTGTCTTTAGCTCGAAAAGGGCTGAAGTTATGAGTAGCGCTAGTAGCCATTTGTCTTTGCATTTTAGTCAGAAGTAATCGGGCCTAGGTAGCAACCACTATTTACGCTCGCATGAAAATGACTAAAAAACGCAAGTCAAACAAGGTCCGGCCCAGAAAAAAAAAAGAAAAGAAAAAAAGAAGAAGAAAGAAGAATGGTGAGTCATGAAATCTAAACCGAAAACCTTTAAAGGCGGTTTAGAATGAAAGCATGATCTGAAGCAGCTGTTACCAGCCAAACCACCGCAAGAGCAAGAAGAGAATCTCAAGCAGTACAATCCATTTTCCAAGAAGCATCACACGATCATGAGAGTTAGGGGGCAACATTTTGAGATCTTTTCTATTCGATATGACAATGATTTCGAGACTAGCACCATCAAGTTTTTCAAAGATATCCTTTTTCCATTGAGCCCTTTTCATATCAGACGTCATTTGCCTAAAAAAGAAAAAAATCATTCACGTTGGATACGTTCTTCACCAAATCAGTGTCACAAGATATCGACAATCTTTTTCCTTCTTTTGATCATACACATTTTGTTTACCTGACTTGAAAGGGAGAAGAATAAAAGTCGGTTTTACAAAGTCACAAGATATTTTGTCAAGCTCTGCAAATTGACGACAACCACTTTGAAGCTGACTTATTGTGGATTAATGTGCTTGAACTTAGAAGAGACATTTGACTTGAAGTTCCTTTTTGGAATAATCATCACGGAATATGCAACCGAAGTGAGAGTGATTTTCACAAGGAAAGGATTTTTTAAAGGGCTGATGGAACCTAAAAGAGCAGTTGGACCTGTCACAGCCACCCCGCCCGGTTGCGGAGGCGGAGCCGGCCGCGACGTCGTGAACCGGAACCCACGGCGGAAAGCGTGGCAACGGAGCATCGAGCTCAAATACAAAGCAGTCAAGTAACAACTAGCAACCTAAATTCTCATGCAAGGCAAGCAAACGAATAATCCAACTTCCACCAAATAAGCAATTCATGGTAAATCTCACTTCATTCATTGCCACAACACAAAATCACCATATCCAATATATAGCAAGTCGGGGCTCCGCCCACGACTCAGAAGACAACAAAACAGAATATATCTCAAATATATATATATATATACATATCCAAAACATGATCTGACCTATATGCATGCAGTTACAGCTACAGAGCTAGTAACAAAATCCTATAAATACCTAGCGCGGAATCTGAAGCGACCTCCGCACGTAGTACTGCTGCTGCAACCCAACCTCAAAATGAAGGAAGCACCGCGGAATCTCTACTCCGCCGGTTGCTTGTCAGGACGGCCTGAAAGTGGTAAACAGATAAAAGGGGTGAGTCCTCGAAAGGACCCAGTAAGGGCTTAAGGTAAAAGTGCAGTTTGCCCACAGGGCAACAATCTGAACTCGCAAAATGCGAATAACACAAAGATATACATATACATACGAACATAAAGCATATAGTGAATCATAATCCATCACATGCGGTCCAACCACCGAGCGACCCGTTACGGCGGCCCTCAGCGAGAGGTCGAATATCTGGTCGAGCGAGCAGATAGCACGGTACCGGGTGGGGTCGCGATCCCCAAACCGTCGTAGGTCACGAGCGTAAGTATCGGCACTCCGGTGCGGATACGAAGCAGAACCAAGGAGTACCGTGGTCTCTCCAACCATACGGGTCTCGCCACGAATCAGATCATATAAATAAAATATACAAATACGGCGGAGATATCATACACGATAACATATATGGAGCGAGAACAAACGTACATTTTACCAAATTAAGCCCTTACCTCGAAACGCGCCCGCATGACCCAAAACTCGTGAAACCCCAGCTCCCGACCCGAAACGCCAAACTTGGCTCCTATGGTTCCATGCTACTCCACTAACGTAGAATCAAGCTGGATAACCATTGTTGAGTCAGAACACATCCAAATAACTCCAGAAAGAAATTTCTGCACAAACCCGCACTTTCCCGCAAAATCCCACAGAAAGCTCGGTTTTACAAACCGGGCCTGAACATTGTTATTCCAACACCCACAAACATATTCCAACCCTTAAACCCGCATTCCAGACACTTTTCCCGGTAAACCCGTATAAAACTAACTTTCTCATTTCTAACCCGAAAATGGTATTTCAAACGTCATAACGCACCTACTTCCACACACATTACCAATTTAGCATCCAATTTAATCAAAACACAACATCCACATGGAAAAAGAATCCCTCAACAATTCGGTCCTAACCCAATTTTCCACCACACTTCCAAATCAAACCATTCAAGCTTCCAATTAATCATACTAATCACCAATTACACTACCTAGCCAACATTACTAACCAATTGCATCAAAATCACAAAACCTCTTCCTTAATAATTTCGGCCAAGTTAGGGATTTCTCACCCAACTTCCATTTCAATCCAAACAAAGTTCCATTAGCTCTCTTTAATTACCAATTACACTTCTTAACCAAGATTACTAACCAATTTCACCTAAACAACCAAAACTTCTTCACTAACAATTCGGCCAAAGAGGGCTTTTTCCCTCAACTTGTTTTCCCTCAAATTAAAACCATAGATTGTCTTAGAATCATGCTAGGAACAACATACTTGAAGCATGATTCAAGAAAACAAACACACACAATTTTGGAAAAAAATCACCAATAATTCGGCCTCCCTAGGGTTTCTTCATCCTTGGAGTTTTCCAACAACCAACCATAGATTCCTACTCCCCTCAAGCCCAAGAACAACATACTAAAAGATGGGAGGGAGAGAATCACTCTAGCATGTAGACAAGAACAACCCATGAATTTGAATTTCTCCTCTTATCTCTAACAAAACTTGTTTCCAATTTGCAAAGAGATGAAGGAATGAAACTTACCAAAGATTGGAGCTAAAAACCTTGAAGAAATCAGCCAAGAAGGGGTGAAGAACATGGAGCTCAAGATGAAGGTTGATGGCGGCAGAGAGAAGGAAGAAGAAGAGAAGAAAAGAAATGGAATTTTAGTGAATTTTAATTGATTTTTAGCCTTTTATATTTTTCCTCTTTTCCACACTTAATAAGAATGGGACAAGTGTCCCAGCCCTTTGCTGCTGCCGACTCAAGCCCAAAATCTGGCCCAGAATTTTATTACTTTTGGGTTAATTACCATTTAACCCACTAATTCTCCAAATCTTTGCAATTAAATCCCAATTATAGGTAACGAACTCCAAATGAACCCAAAACTGACCAGAATCCTCAGAATATCATAACATTAATAAAACATTTTTCAAATAATTATTTACCCTTCCGTAGCGTCCTACCGAGCTCGCTGATCCCGAACAAATCCCGACGTGGCCGCATAATAACCTGAACCATGACCCGTCTCAACAAAATTCCACTAAAATAACCATAAAATCCACTTTAAAATATAACATGACTTACCCTGGAGTCATCGGAGAAATTTCATCCCGAGCCCCGGGATTTCGCCCAGAGCCCCGGGAGTCGCCCGGGACCGCACGTCCCGCTCCAGAAAATATGCTCCGTAAAAATCTCCGGGTCGCTCCCACGATTTCAAATCCGCAAACGGTTCCTCACTCTGAGGTTCTGGGAGCGCTACCGAGCCCGCTGTACGTCCCGAGCCAACCCCGGCAACCCCCCGGCGCCGGAAAAAATATTTTCGGCGGAAACGTCCGGGGGACCCACACGACCTCAAATATGAAAGGGCTCGCCAAATGATGCTCAGATAAGGCTCGGGAGCCAAATAACCGCCCAGAATCGTGACCCGCAGGCCAAAACCGGAGCCCCGGGTCACCCGGTCGCAACCCGCTCAGGGTGACCGTAACAGGACCTCTTCACGAGATATATGGAAGCCATGAGGAAAACCTAAGGATAGGCAGTGGAATTGATTCGGGATGCAGGTTGAAGGTAAGACTCATGCATCTATCATGCATCATTTGTTTTCATAGAAAGGCATTGTGGTTTCAATGAATGAAAAGTAAGCCACTCCAACATCAATCATTTTTCAAAGTCATGCATCATGTATCATGCACAATACCATCATTCATTCTCAAAGACAGGTTTTCAAGCAGTACACACAGTTAGGTTTCAAGATTAAAGATATCAACAAGGAGAATAATTCCGCCAAAAGGAAAGAAGGCCCTCAACATCGATCCACGAGACAAAGGTTTCTCCCCTTTAGTGGTAAGAGAGTTCATACCACTCTTTTCATTGGAAAATATCAACCAGGATTAGCAAAGATTTTCACCAAGACAGGTAAGGAGATTTCCTTAACATTTTCCCAGAGAATAAGATTCATCTTGCAATGCAGGATGGTAAGAAGGCTCAAGTTATTCTTATTTTTCGAAGTTTAGTCGTTTTGTCAAACTTCTACATTTTTTAAAGATTCACTCATTTTGTGGGATCTATCATTTTTGAAAGTTTAGTCATTTTGTCGAACTTTCAAGAAATTCACTCGTTTTGTGGAATTTCTCATTTTTGGGAAGTTTAATCGTTTTGTCAAACTTCACCATTTTCAGAAATTCACTCGTTTTGTGGAATTTCACACTTTCAGGAAGTTTAGTCGTTTTGTCAAACTTCACCGTTTTCAGAAATTCACTCGTTTTGTGGAATTTCACATTTTTGGGAAGTTTAGTCGTTTTGTCGAACTTCTCGTCAATCTCAAATTACTCAGGTTTTCACTAAAGGTAAGGGAAGGTTCCCTACCTCAAAACAAGCCGAGGTGGCAAAAAGGGAAGGTTCCCTACCTCGCAATTCAAATCTAGGTGGCAAAAAGAGAAAGTTCTCTACCTAGTAACCCAGATTCAGGACAGGATAAGATAGGAAAAGTAATTGGAGGTGGCAAAAAGGGAAGGTTCCCTACCTCGCAACCCGAAACTAGGTGGTAAAAGAGAGAGTTCTCTACCTAGCAGCATTTTTCTTTGAGGTAAGGAAGGTTCCTTAACCTCGAATAGCGGGAAGGTTTCCGCTATTCAAACTCAATAGGAAGGTTCTTATTGAGAGAAGCAAGGAAGGTTCCTTCGTTTCATTTACCATCTTTATTAGAGGAAAACGAGAAGGTTCTCGACCTCACAGCTTTGAGGTAAGGAAAGTTCCTTAACCTCGAATGGCGGGAAGGTTTCCGCTATTCAACTCAATAGGAAGGTTCTTATTGAGGCGAAGAAAGGAAAAGTTTCTTTTCTTCACGAATAACGAAAAGGTTTTTGTTATTCACGGGACAAAATTTGGTCAATTTGCTTTGCATGCTTCATTTCTCATAAATCACGCAAAGGGGGGCAGCTGTTGACACTCAAATTTTGACCCGAAGTTGTTGAAAGTATGTTTTGGAGGGGTTAAGTGTCTAATCGAAAAGAAAAGGCTCATTAGTTATAAAATGCGAAAATTGAGGACTAAATTGAACATTTTAAGAAAGTCGCGGGTTGGCTTGGTAATTTTGCTTTTAATTTTTACGTTTTGCAGATGAACGTGGAGGGCGAAGGTTTCGCCGGCGACGGTTGCGCATTCCAGCTGCGACACGATCACGGGAGCTCGTGGGTTCATGGGAGAAGGAGCGGTTTGCAATCCTCATCTACAAGAGGGAAGAAATCAACAGAAACGAGCATCCATCAATCTCGAAGAAAAAAGCATCAAACCGAAACCCACAGAAGAACAAAAAAAGAACACACAGCAACATCTCAGAAGGAAATCGATCGCGAGAGAGAGGCAACCGCAGACACGAAAAAACGAGAATCAGAGCAACTGAAGCAGCCACAAACCGGAAGAACATCAACAAAGGGAGCAATCACAGAATCAATCGATCATCAAAAACAATCTCAACCACAACACAGAGAACGAATCAAAACAGAGAGCCACAATTCGCATAAAAAATACAATTCAATCGGAGATAAAAAAATTGGGCGTTTCTCGTTCCAGGCGTGTTGATCCGAGCTCTTGTCCTGCCCAGCTTGTTTCGGCTCATCAGGAGCCGTCCCGCCGTCGTTTTGGTCGTCCGGTTTCATCTTCGACCCTCTCCTGCCACAGCCTCGGAGTCTCCATCGCCAGATTTCGCCGCCTAATCAATCCGCCATCGGACACTCGACCCTCAGACGCACAGTCGCCGAGTGTCTCCACCCATTTTCCGGGTTCGTTTGCCGTTCTATGCCAGAATCAGTGGATCGAGTCACGCCTGCCGCCAATCGCCGTCGAAGCTTGTTCGCATCTGCTACTGTCGCAAATTTGCGATTTCAGGTAAAGAGGCGAGTTTATTGTCCCTTTTAGGGTAGATTTGCACTTCGGTCCCTGTTGATTAATGCGGTTTTTATTGAACCCCTTTGAATGTAAGATGTTGCAATTTCGCCATTAGTGTAAAGGAATGGATAATTTTCGTTAATGAGGTTTAAGTTTTATTAATTCTCATATGTTTGTCTTTTTCCCATGTATTTAAGTCGTTGACACGTGAACATGTAACCTTGAATTCTATTGGCATGATGAATTTTTGTTAGTAATTTGGGTTAATGATGTGTTTGGGTGATTAGTAACAATGTAGGAAGTGGCATGTAAGTTGTTAGTTTTCTTTTTAATTCCTCATTAATTTCTTACAATTTTTTCTAACTATTTAATAAAAATTAAATCAAGTGAATAAAAATAAAAATAAATCCGTGGTACCAATTTTTTGGGCGTATGAAAATTATTATTTTTGTACGTAATTGACTAACGAACTTTCGAGTTTCTCGTAGACCAGTTTAGGTTTCCAATCGGCCTATCCCAAAAAGATTGGTGGCGACTCCGTCGAAAACCCCGTCGCTACAGTATGTAATTTATATTGTTATGTAGGGACTCAAAATGGCTGAAGGACGCGATTGGATGTATCAGTGGTTAGAAAAGGGTACTCGAGAATTAAATCCGTGATTTTGGGAGGGTCTGAAGCATTTTTTAAATGTTACATTCACGGATGCATAATCAAAAGGGTTGGACATGGTGAAATGTCCTTGTAAAAAGTGCAGAAATTGATACATTTTTGATAAAGCTACAATTGGAACTCATTTATGTGAGTATGGATTTAAACCCGATTACTACGTTTGAGATTGTCATGGTGAGGCTATTCAGATTAATCCGTTCATCTATGATGGTTCGAATTATCAAAAGAATTATGAAACATCGTCGTCCAACAATGCACGTGTGAGTACTGAACCGGAATCGAATAATGACTATCAAGGATGGGACGTCCAACAAATGGTTCATAAAGGTTTAGGATTGCAATACAACTCTTTACAACTTGAAAATATGGAAAGTCTCAAAAACGATAATCACAATGAAGAAAATGATATTGATGATTTTGAAATG
This sequence comes from Stellera chamaejasme, assembly GCA_024586325.1. Lineage (NCBI taxonomy): Eukaryota > Viridiplantae > Streptophyta > Magnoliopsida > Malvales > Thymelaeaceae > Stellera > Stellera chamaejasme. The sequence continues at coordinate 28,102,352 of CM044985.1, forward strand.
CACGACGATATTGAAAATGAGATGGTTGAAAATGAAATGGAAATGGAAACTCCTAATGAAGAGGCACAAAAATTTTATAAGTTGATTGAAGCTGCCTCACAACCTCTATATGATGGATGTCGTGTTGAGCATAAGAGATTAGCCGTGTTGACAAAGTTCTTGAGCGTGAAATGTCAAAGCAACATATCAGATGCGATATGGTCCAAAATGATGAAAGTTGTTGATGAGATATTGTCTGAAGAAAATGCATTGCCACAGAGCACTGCAGAGGCGAAGAAGATGATCAGAGACCTGGGGCTATAGTACATTGAGATTCATGCATGTGAGAACAATTGCATGTTGTTTCATGGTAGATTCAGCTATTTAATGCATTGTGGAGTGTGCGGTACTGAAAGATATTTTCAAGTGGGTTTTGATCGTCATGGGGATCTAAAACTTAAGACGAAGAAGGTTCTACGTTATCTTCCAATCACTGAGCGCCTGAAGTGACTTTACCAGTCATCGAAAACGGCCGAATCTATGACTTACTATGTAAGGGCATCTGCAAGCATGGCTGGTGTGATTGGACATCCCGGTAATCACGGGCATGGAAACATATTGATGAGCTTTATCCTGATTTCGCTAGAGAGGTTGGAAATGTCAGATTAGGGTTATGCACCGACGGATTTAATCCTTTGTCTGACACCGGTAGCACCTATTCGATGTAGCCGGTATTCATCACAGTTTACAATTTACCTCCTGATTTATGCATGAAGCAGCTGTACATTTACTTGGCACTGCTAATCCCGGGACCTCGATCACCTGGACGTAACATTGATGTCTTTTTGCGGCCATTGGTCGATGAGTTAAATTATCTATGGATGACGGGTGTTCAAACATGGGATTCGCACCGGAGAACGAACTTTACAATGCGAGCTTGTCTGCTTTGGACAATCAGTGACTTCCCAGCGTATGGTATGCTATTTGGCTAGAGTACGCATGGAAAATTTGCGTGTCCATATTGTATGGAAGATGTGTCTAGTTTCCAGCTAACTCATGGGCGCAAAGCTTGTTGGTGGGGTTGCCATCGAAGATTTTTACCCCATCGGCATAGATATCGTAATGATATTGTCACGTGGGACTTGCCGTACTGGCCTCATTTGTTGGTCAGGCATAACCTCGATGTGATGCATATAGAGAAAAATTATTTCGATAATGTCTTCTACACGGTTATGAATCAAAAAGGGAATAGTAAAGACAACGAAAACTAAAGACGTGACCTTCAGGCGATGGGGATCCGAAGTGAATTACATTTGTTTCTCGGACGTGATGGAAGACCATGTAAACCCAAGGCAATTTACACTTTGAGCCAAGAACAGATTGGGAATATTTGCAGTTGGTTGAAGAACACTCTGAAACTTCCTGATGGATATGCATCTAATATTGGAAGTTGTGTAAACACATCCAATAATTCAGTTTACGGCATGAAGATCCACGATTGTCACGTTTTTATGCAAAAAATACTTCCAATTGTCTTATGTGGCCATGTTCCAGGTGATATTGGGTTCCAATAGCGGAATTTAGCAAATTGTAATAGTTTGTGCGAAAAAATTCCGGTTGGAGGACATCGAGAAATTGGATGAATTTATTGTCATGACGATGTGCAAGCTCGAGAAGATCTTCCCTCCATCATTCTTTGGCTATATGGAGCACCTAACTGTGCATCTACCATGACAGCTTAAAATTTGTGGTCCTGTCCAATTTTGGTGGATGTATGGGTTCGAGAGATGCATGAAGACGCTGAAACAAAAATGTGTCAATAAACAATTTAAGGAAGACTCGATTATTGAGAAGTATTTGATACAAGAGGTTGCACATTTCTGCAAGCACTACATGGATGACAATTTCGGTACGCATGTCAACCCGCAGATACGTAACGAAGTGTACGTCACAACATGCCAAGAAAATGTTTTATCAGTTTTTAACCATCCAGTATCACAGTTCGAGGAGCTTAGGAATAGAATACTGACGGACAAGGAACTGCGACATGTGCAAACGTATATTCTCATGAACTGTCCTGAAGTTGAACCATATTTAAGGTAACTGTCCTGATCATAACTTAATTGAACCATATTCATTTCCTTACATATCAAATTAACCGTGTTTTTCATTTGTGCAGCCAATTTAATGAGGTTTCATGCTCTCGCTACCCGGCATTGGCCACTGATGGCTTAGATAAGTCCCGCTTTTCGCATTTTGCTGCGTGGTTCAAGAACTTGGCTGAGAGAAATCGTTGGTCGTTCCCCCGTTATTGTTCGAATTAGCATGTGAACCACGAACGACGATCAAATCATCGGGTGGCGTATTTGTAAACGGGTTCAGGTTTCATACAAAAGAAAATGGGCGGAGAAAGACAACTGCTAATTAGGGCGTTTGTGTCTTTGGAGATACAAATGAGGATGAGTGCGTAGATTTTTATGGTTGGATTGACGAAATCTTGGTGCTTCGCTACAACGAATCGAAGCTGATGGTGTTCAAGGGGTCGTGGTTTGACCCATATAATGGTGTAAGTACAGATAAGCACTCTGGGATCATCGATGTCGAACACACATCTCGATTAAAAACGTATGACCCTTTCATACTTGCAAGTCGGGCACAACAAGTCGTTTATATCGAATACCCCTCTAAGCAACGGGATCTGAAAAAACGATGCAACGTTTTCAAGATAAAGCCCCGACATTTCAAAGGTGAAGGTCGTCAACGATCCGTGTCAAGTTCATCATAGGATATCACCGAGCCGAGGAATGAAGTCGATCCTCTACAGGTGCCAAGAATTAATGAAACCATAGTCGTGACAGATAATGATGTGCGCGTATCACTAGTTGATTGTCAAGCCGAGCCGGAGAGACTCGAATTTAACAATGATGTACAAGATGAGGCAAATTAGGAGTTTGCGATAATTTACGTATATTTATGTTTATGTATTTATGTTTCAATATTTATCTTTGTTAAAAATTTGTTTACAGTTAATATTAATTTGCATATATTATGTAGTTAAATATATATTAGTATATATTTTTAAAAAATGAAGCTGGTAGCGGGTGTGGTAGGGGGTAGCCCGCTACCATATAATTAATTGGCTGGGCGGGCGTTTTGAAATTCAAAACGCTCATCGAAACCGTAAAAAGCAGACAATAGTGAGTTGAGTGGGGGGGAGCCCACTGGCATCTACCCGGTAGCGGGCTTGGCGGCGAGCTACCTGCTACCAAGCCTTTTAAAACCGTTTCAGCTTCTTCTCTCCCCCATTTCTTCCCCGACGCATCTCACATTCTCCTCCAAAAACCTCCGCCGACCACTGCCACCTCCCCCATTTCTGGCGCCGTTTCACTTGCTTTTTAGGTGGAACTACATCAGCAAGCTCAGGTATCTTCTAATCTTCTCTTTTTTCAGTTTTTTATGGTTAGAAAGAGTGTATTTGACAATGTTTTTTTGAAGTTAGAACACCGCCGCCGGCCACCACTGAATTTTCGTCGCCGGCAGTCTCCACCGCCATCTACAGGTATTTTTTTGGTATTTTATGAATTTTAGTATTTTAGGAATTATTTTTGTATATATTGAATTATTTTAGTGTTTTAGGAATTGCTTTGGTATTTTAGTATTTTTGGAATTATTTTAGTATTTTAGGAATTTATGTAGGTGTTTTAGGTATTATTTATGAATTTGTTGGTATTTTGTGGAATTTTAGTATATAGTTTAGGAATTTTTGGAAAATAAGAATATTTTATGAGTTTTAGTATTTTCTGAATTATTTTAATTTTTGAGGAATTATTTCTGTATATAATGAATTCTTTTAGTATTTTTCGAATTATTTTAGTATTTTGAAATTTATTTAGGTACTTTAGGTATTATTTATGAATTTGTTGGTGTTTTACGGAATTTTAGTATATACTTTACGTATTTTAGGAAAATATGAATATTTTAAGAATTTTATGAATTAAGTTAAATTTATAGAATTATGTTGATCAGCATGAATACCTTTTAGATCAGCGTCAATACCTTGTTAGATCAACGTCAATACCTTGTTAGATGAATACCTTGTTAGATCAGCGTCAATACTTTGTGTCAATACCTTGTTAGATCAACATGAATATCTTGTTAGATCAGCATGAATACCTTGTCGGATCAGCATAAACACCTTGTTAGATCAGCGTCAATACCTTGTTAGATCAGCGTCAATACCTTGTTAGATCAGCATGAATACCTTGTTAGATCAATGTCAATACCTTGTCAGATCAGCATGAATACCTTGTTAGATCAGCATGAATACCTTGTTAGATCAGCGTCAATACCTTGTTAGATCAGCGTCAATAAATTGTTAGATCAGCGTCAATAACTTGTTAGATCAGCGTCAATACCTTGTTAGATCAGCGTCAATATCTTGTTAGATCAGCGTCAATACCTTGTTAGATCAGCATGAATTAGATCAGCATGAATACCTTATTAAATCAGCGTCAATGTCAATACCTTGTTAGATCAGCATGAATACCTTGTTAGATCAGCGTCAGCATGAATACCTTGTTAGATCAGCGTGAATACCTTGTTAGATCAACATGAATACCTTGTTAGATCAGCATGAATACCTTGTTAGATCAGCATGAATACCTTGTTAGATCAGCATGAATACCTTGTTAGATCAACATGAATACCTTGTTAGATCAGCGTCAATACCTTGTTAGATCAACGTCAATACCTTGTTAGATCAGCATGAATACCTTGTTAGATCAGCATCAATACCTACATAAATTCCTAAAATACTAAAATGCCAAAGCAATTCCTAAAATACTAAAATAATTCAATATATACAAAAATAATTCCTAAAATACTAGAATAATTCCTAAAATACTAAAATTCATAAATAATACCTAAAATACCTAAATAAATTCCAAAAATACTGAAATAAATTCATAATTCTAAAAAATTTGTTGATCAATCTTCTTGTCATGCCTAGTACTAACTACTATGTCCTGTAAGGATATGACGTCTCCGACGCGTGATAGTGGCCTCGGGTCAGGTCGTGGTTCCACGACCGGGGGCCGTTCTGCGGGTCGCACCGGCTCCGGTCGTACAGGAGGTGGTCGCACTCCGCGGTGCGGCACTTCTGCTGGATCCTCGTGCACTTCTGCATCACATCAGTCCGTGGAGGATCAGCATGACACCCCGACGGATGAAGAGATCGCGCAGTTGCTCCCACCTCCAGAGGTAGCTCGAGATGGTAGGAGCCTGATTCTCGTGGGCCAGTAAGTGTTTAGATTTATGTTTAATTTTATAATTTAATTTATGCATATGAACTTTATTGTTTTAATTTTTTTTACTTTTAATTTCTGTAGCTTTGGATCAACGTTTCACAATGTCTACTAGGAAGTTCAGGCTGTCTTTCGTTAGCGTTATGTTGGTATCCCGCCGACTTACACGGAGTTGTCACAGGAAGACAGGGACGCATGAGTGGCAAAATTCGCGGTATATTATTGCTTAATTAGTATGTTGTTTATTCATTAATGTATAGTTATATAAAGTATTAATTACAAGTTTTCCGATTCCAGGAAAAATATGTTTGGCTTTCGCGCACATCTGCTGCAGATGATGTAGAGGAACATCTGCACCAGATGTGGGCCAAGATGTACCGGGGGAGGAAGAATAAGATCATCTCCGACTACCGGGCCAAATACCCCCTCACCGAGGAGAATCCAACTTACGATCACCGGTGATCAAAGAGGCCAAAAGGGATCCCTCAGGCCAACTGGGATAAGCTGATTGATGGGTTGAACACCGATGAGTTCAAGAAGATCTCCGATAGGGCCCGAAAGAATGCGACCTCCAAGGCGGCATTGAAGCCGCGGAAGAAGCACGACTCGAAGACGACGCAAAGCGACGCAAAGCGCCTACGAGGAGATGGTGATCCGAGAGCGTCGAGTCATCACCATCACCGAGTTCCGACGTCATTGGGATGGTGCGGAGAACACTCAGTTCGAGTTAAAAAGATCAAAGTTATCGTCCTCGTAATTTTAGCATTTACATTTATTTATCCTAATTGGTGCATTATTTATTTACTAGGAGGAGTATACACGGATGGTGCTGGAGAAGTACCCGGATCATGACTCGCCCCCTTTTGGTGAGGCGATATTCCGAGCTGTGATAGGCGGGCCCTACAAAGACCGTTGGGTTGGCTCCCCCGCAACTAGTCCATCCGGAGCTGTTCCGGCCAACTTGGCCATCTCAGGTAAACTAATTTGAAACTAGTTAGAAGTTTTTTAAAATATCTTCAAGATTTAAAAATTTTCTAAAGTTATTTTCATTCACATCCTTTCAGCGCGAGCTTGCCGCTGAAGAGGTGCGCCGCAAGGCGGAGGAGAATCACATTAGGATGGAGGATGAGTTGCGTACACTGAGGGAGAGCCAGGTTGAGTACGAGGTTCATATGAACCGTACTCTTCAGCGGGAGCGACGTTGGTACGAGGAGATGCAACAGGCTCTTCGTACGGAGCTACGGTAGTAGTACGACGCATCCTTCAGCGTCCTTTGGCCGGCGCTTATAGAGTGGGTCGTCTTACAACAACACCATGTGCCCCGAGACTTGGTTGCGGGAGGATCATCCAAGCCACCGCATGACCAGTACGTGCCGCCAAACTACTCCACATACATGGTCCCGACGCCGCAGCCGCAACCTTAGTGGTCCTCCTAGCGCACGACTACAGGGTTCCAGACGCCCAACATCCGCAGTGCTGATTATTATACCCCAATGATGCTGACGCCACAGCAGCAGGCACCTCAGCAGCCGCCGCACAATAACGTATACGACCTTGAGTTTTTTGGGCGGAGTAATGTGTTGTTTAACCCATTCTCTTTGGGGTTCAACAGGCAGACGTTCGACGATTTGGAGCACCATTCCCCGCCACGTGAGAATCAGGGTGACGATTACGATTTGTCTCCCCCGTAGGACACTTTTGTAAATACTATTTGATTTTGGATGTTTTTTATTGTAATTGATACATTTGGTTAATTTATAATTAAATTTATTTCCGTGTTTAATTATAATCTATAAATACTAATAAATAATAATATCATTCAATCATTTATTGCTTAAGATAGTTCAATTTCATTGCTTAAGAGTAATTAGAAGAACGTTTAGACTATTGAACTAAACAACACATGATGGGTAGGTACCTTTCCCTTCAAAATTGCTCCAAACGTCAAGATCCACGACATGACTCATCAGTTTTAATAATTCAAAGACAGACAAGAATTAATGATTCAGCAAGCAAGATAATGACTCCTCCAGAAGAAGATAAGAATTAATAACTCAACAAGATAATTAATGATTCAGCAGATAAATGACTCCTTCAGAAGAAGACAAGAAGATTAATGACTCATCAAGACTTTTTCAGACACATCCAAATCAATGACTATTCAAGATAATGACGCATCAAGACTTTTGAGACAAATCCAAATTAATGACTATTCAAGACTATTCATCAGTCAATTCAAGATCACTGTTCAAGACTATTCAAGACTGTTCATCAATCACATCAAGACTATTCAAGACTATTCATCAATCCCATCAAGATTATATTTTTCAAAGAAGACAATTCAAGACAGACGGTTCAAGACATTTTAATACAAGTGCGCCACACGTCACAGATGACGGCACTACGGACTTCAGAAGGTTTTAATTCTGGGTTCAACTCTCTATAAATAGAGACGCTCGGCCAACGTTTAAGGACACCCCTTGGCACCCTGCCTAATAGCAATTATTGATCTCTCTCTCTCTCTCTCTCTTCCAAATACTTGTAATAATCTTTTAATCACTCTGATGTATGATCAAGGGATGACTCCATCGTATCCCCCAGCTGGTATCAGAGCCATCTTTTTGGTCTGGTAGGGAGATATACTATCGGTTAATGATTACTTCAAGAAGTTTGTAATTCCTCCTCAAGAACAATCTCTTTGTGAGATTTCTGTAAGTTGTTTAATTAAAGTTTTTCAATACAAGAAGTATTTCAGTCCATCTTTCTATGTTTTAATCATGCATCCTTATGAACATTATCGTCGTATTTTGTGTGAAATTTATTGGGATTTTATTAATGAAATTAATTCATTCCGTGTTAAAATCCAAGAATCTGAAAGGAAAATTGAATCCTATAATCAAGAATTAAATATTGTTGGAATTTCTAATTCTAATATTCGATATTATAAAGTTATGATTAATGCTGAAAAATATTGTATTAATAAATGGACTAATAAAATTGAAAAACTGAAAGACCAAAAAAGACGACTTGCTTCATTCCTGAATACTGAATAATCTTCTCATCTTTTTAATTATGGTGTTTCCTTTGTGGTATCGTAATGCTATGGAAGAAGTTTTACAAGATTTAATAATAAAACATGATTGGTTGGAATCACGTATTAATGAACTTAGAAGGCTAAATGCCATGTTTTTTTATCTTGATGATAGCGAAGCTTTAAGCTTTGAATATAAAATGAATATTAATGAGAGGAGATACGAACTTGACAGGATAATCAAGAAGGGAAAGCTAGAGTTCAAAGAAGCTTTAAAGAAATTTGAGGATTTAAAGATCCTTTTATCTGTTGCTTAAATTCAGTCTTTGAAACTGTTTTTTAAGATTGAAAGAATTTGGTTAAATTATTCTTTTTGAAGAAAGAATCTAAGTCTGTTAGGTTCTAAAGTTTTCTGAAGAATGTTAAGATTTGAAGTTGTTTCAAGCGTTGGTAAGCCGGAAGATCCTACGACGATGTGTGTGGCAGGAGTGTAAGTCCACGTTTTACCGCGGAAGGAGTTGGTGTTCTTGATTGAAACAATCAGAGTCTTAGAATTTGGAAGAAAAATTTAGAATTTAATTGGATAAAGATTTAATCTTTAGAATGGATAAAATGACTAAACTCTTTTCGTCTAAAGAAACAGGGTCAATATCTGGATTTAACCCTGATAATTGTGAAGACTTTAATTCCACAGAGATTAATATTGCTGATATTGAACAAAAGCTTCATAATTGGTCTATTCCTAGAGTTAATCCAAAGACAATCTACAAAATCGGAACGTTTGATTTTTCGTCTACTTATTCCATAAAACAAACAGAACAAACTATTCATTTGAATCAAGAAATTGAAACAATTCGGTTAATAACTAATCAAGCAGTTAATAATCATAAAAAAGATAAATATAAGTTTATGCATATTGGGATGGTCCAAATTGCTATTAAACCTATGTTTAGAATAGGAATTGATATTCCTCTTAATGATTCTAAGAGATGCCAGACATTTGAATTTTAATAACTCTCTGCTAGCAATGGAAGAATCCAATCTTGCTAATGGTCCAGTATTTTTTAATTGTTATCCAAATTTTACAATTTCTCTTTTTGATCCTCATATACTCGATACGTTGAGTCTGACTATTAAAATTAAGAATATGAATTTTGCTAATAATGCTAAGTCTATTTGTTTAATCTACCGTGTCTATTACAAAGTCATGACCACCACCGTAGAGCCAAAAGTTAGGTTCAGCTCGTTAAGAGACGAAACCATAGTCTTTGAGGCTAATTCCCAAAATTCCCAGATTCATGTTCCTAAGAAATTAAAATGGAATGAAATTTCAAAATCTAATGAATGGGACTTGGAGAACCTTGTTCCCCATCAACCCATAGATTTAATGAATCAAAAGGCTTTAATCACTGAGTCGACGGACGGTTCAGTCAAGATAGATTTTTCTAATTATTTTCCTCAATCTAGGTTCAGTCAATCTGGAACCTCCAGATCCTCAATCTACCAATCCAGATCTCCTTTTCAAAATCGTATTCCAAGATCTCTTTCACCTGAAAATGTTTCTATTCCCACGGAATTAAGAAACGTTGATTTTAATAATGAAATTCCTCATCCAGTCTATGATTTTAAAGACGAAGCTTCTTCGAGTATTAACCCCACTCCCGGTGAAATGGAAGTATTTTCTACAAAAGGTTTTGTTAATGTTATAATTCAAGAATTCGAAATTGATAAAGAATTTTTAAAAAGGATTTGAAGTCTCCTGAAAATAGCAAAAAGGTCACTTGGTATTTTAATACGTTTTCAAAAGAAGGAACTGATGTTTTTAAAGAAAAATGGTTTGCCGAAATGAAAAGTTTAGGAATGCATATTCCTCTTTTCGTTTGGTTTGAAAGATTTGCTAATATTGAAAATATTAATTATCCTTTTTCTACCATCACTCCGATTACTGAAGTTACAAAAAAATGGACTACTATTAATGATAAAGAGATAACATCTGTTCATCCTCCTCCTGAAGTTATTTTAATTACTCCTCATCATTCCAATGATAACAAATGTGTCGGTCAGCCTTTTAAGTCTGTTCCTCAAAAGGAGTTGGAAGACTCCACAAAATTACCTCTTGTTAATATCAATTCTTAGCTTAATTATGCTAATCAGTCTCTAATTACTATTGGAGAACAATTGAATAGGATAGAGCCACTTGTTGTTAATAAAGAATCTAGAGCATTTAATTTTCCTTTGACTAATCTGTCTTCAACCAGTTATGTCAAGGAAACTCCTTCTTCAAGACCTCCTCCTGCCTCAGCTGGCACCTTTATACCTATAAGCCCAGATTTTAGGTTAAAAGGAATTAATAAGTTTAATGATAGTTCCATATCAAAAATCCAGTTGGAAATTGATAATATTAATAAGCAACTTGCTAAAGGAAAGAATATTAATGTCATCTCTGAAATAGATGAGTTAGAAAATCAATTTAAGACCATGAATATTAATAATCCTTCCCCAGGTATTAATAAAATCCAAAATCCAGATTTTTATAAATCCAAAGCTTGGTATCCAAAGCCCTCTCCTCCTGATACCATGTTAGAAGAAAGAAAAAATAATAATGCTTATGATGGGAATTCTATGTGTTTGGAATCTAGATGGGTTAACAGAATACCAACTTTTTTCCTTAATTTGTGAGATGGAAATGGCAGCCAATGCCTACATGAATAATGATAATACTAATCAACAAGCCATGCATCTTCTCGTGAATGGGTTCACGGGTCAACTAAGAGGATGGTGGAATAATCTTCTTACTAATGATCAAAAGATTCATATTGATAAAAGTACCAAGAAAATAACTATAGATGGTATAGAACATGATACTGGTGAAAGTAATGCGGAAGTCCTACTTTGGGCTATTCTAAAATATTTTCAAGGAATTCCTAAGTTACTTGGAAAAAGACAATCCGAAGTTTTAATGAATTTAAGATGTCCAAAGCTTCATGATTTTAGATGGTATAAAGATGTTTTCCTGACCAAAGTATATACTAGAACCGATTGTGGTATCTTGTTTGGAAAGAAAAATTCATTGTTGGACTGCCTAATTTATTCGCTGAGAAAGTTCGAATGCGAATCAAGACAAAATTTAACGGTGTAATTCCGTATGATGAGCTAACTTATGGTGAAATAATAAATTATATTAATTTAGAAGGTTTGGAATTATGTACTAATATGAAACTCCATAGTAAAATTAAAAATGATAAAAAAACAAACCAGAGCATAATTAGGTGATTTCTGTTCTCAATATGGCTATGAAAAGGTCCATGCTCCTTCCTCAAAAAAGACAAAAGTTCATAAATCCAAAAAAAAGAGTTACAGTTTTAATAAACCTGAATTTTATAATCACAAGGGTTCAAGATATAAGAGACAGGATCAGAATAATTTTAATAAAAAATATTCCAAAAGACCTTTTAAGGGAAAAGGGAAAGGACCTCCTACCTGTTGGAAATGCAGGCAAGTGGGTCATTTTGAAAGAGACTGCAAAATGAAAGAAAAAATTAATGCTTTGGAAATTTTCGATAAGTTGAAGGAACAATTAATGAATTTAATGACTTATGACTCTCCTTTTGAGTATAGTCATTCTAATGATACCTCTGACAGTGAAGAAGAAGGAATCCCTTTTATTAATGAAATTCAATCTACTAATAGTTCTGAAGAAGAGTCTGAAGATTCTGATATTAATGAAAATTGTTTTGAAAAATGCTACTGTAATATGCTTTCCTCTAATACAGACTCTTTGCATGATGCAATTATTCAAATAGAGGATTTAGAAAAAAGAAAGGAAGCTTTTTTAGCATTAAAAGGAATCCTCGAGAAGGATAATGAAATTAAGAAACCTCAGCCCAAACAAGTTATTAATATCTCTGATTTTATTAAAACTCAGACTCAGGGGAAGCAGCAAAAGCCTGCTACCATTCAAGATTTATAGTTAGAGATTAATGATATGAAAAGAGATATTAAGGAATTAAAAGCAGAAAATCAGAATATCCAAAAAACCCTATGGATGAAAGGGTTACAAGAAGCAGAGAAACTGCATAAGGAAGATTTTAATAAAAATGCTAATGAAGGAGAATGTTCTGTCAAAATTAATGATCGGGTAGATTCCTACCTGAATGTTGTTTCAAAAATTTACAATCATAAATGGATTATTCATATAAGTTTGATTATTAATGATGATTATCACGTGAGCACTACTGATTATCACGTGAGCACTACTGCGTTAGTAGATACAGGTGTAGACCAAAATTGTATTTTGGAAGGACTAGTTCCTACCCAATATTTTGACAAGAGAAATCTTGTATGCTGCTAATAATCAGAACCTGAATATTAATTACAAGATCAGCAATGTAAAAATTTGTAATGAAGGTTTGCGCTTCAAGATGCCTTTTATTTTAATCAAGAATTTAAGTGCTAATGTTATCTTAGGGACTCCGTTCATTACGAGTTTGTACCCTTTCAAGGTAACCTCTTCTGAATTAATTTCAAAAATCCTAGGAAAAAAATAAGGTTTAATTTTGCTTATCCTATAGAGGAAAAGAACATAAAACATTTACAAGATTCTTTTATAAAGCCTTTTTAGGCAAGTTTTACTTAATTCCAAATTAATATTTAATTAAACTGACTTTCTTCCAAGCAATTTTATTTTGCAGGTACAAAACCATTCAAGATTACTCCAAATGAGCAAAAGAGTCGCAGTCGCCAAAGTCCAATCCAAAAGAAGAAAAGAGAAGTAGTTCTACTCCCTATAATACTCCTAATAATCCTAATAAAACTATTATGTCTCTTAAAGAATATTTCCAGAATAAGTTCTACTATTCCACCTACTTCTATTAATGAGTATTTTCAAAATAATAATGCTAATGATATATTTCCAGAATAGTTCTACTATTCCACCTACTTCTATTAATGAGTATTTTCAAAATAATAATGCTAATGCTATTATAATGCTAATGCTATTAATGCTACTACTCCTCCTACTAATTACTTTCAAGCCCTTTCGGCTCCCAAAACTAGCCTTGAGCTGGTATCTCCAAATCGTTTTACTGTCTTGGGTGATTCAAAGCTGGTAACCCCCAGCAAGCTGGTATCCCCCAGTATATCCCCAAGTATTCCTAATAATACCAGATCAGCCTCCTTTCCTAATAAACCTGAATTTCTTCTAAAACAGGTTTACCATGTGAAACAAAATGGCTATGAATTCCTTTTTCGTGCAGAAAATGATTTCTTCTCAACTGCTAATAAATCCAAAACCTCCTTCGAGTCCATCACAGAAAAGATTTTCCTTCCTAATTTCCACTTCCAAAGTGATATTAATTATTCGAAGGTCCGAATTGATAAGGTTATGACTCCAACTAGTTGGGGAATACCCTTATCCAATCCCAGACGTTTTTATGAGCCTAATGATGTTCTCAAAAAGATTTTAATGAAAGCTTGGACCAACATACGGTTCTTGCGAAATTTTTCATGGTTGATCTTCTTCCATGAAAACCTTATTAATGATTTTAATGATCCCTTCCCCGATTCGAAAGAATCCTCCCTTATTAATGAGGTTCGTGAGTTCGTGATCAATCCAAAATTCAAGCTGAGCTGGCAGCATGCAGTAATCCAGAAGAATGGCTCAAGATAATCCAGAATCTAGCAGGAGCTAGTGTTTCTAATGACTCCGTCAGGCCCATGACCACCGAAAGCGGAGAGTCCAGTTTAATGGCGGTCCAGTTCACGCAAGATCCTTATGAAAACCTTACATTAGATATGTAAGGATAATTTAAAGCCCAGCCCATTCGGGGCTCAACTTCCTAATCAGCCCATCCAGGGTCCAGATCCTACTGATATCAATGACTCGGGATTTTCAAGATTCAAAATTGCTCCAGACGTCAAGATCCACGACATGACTCATCAGTTTTAATAAATCAAAGACAGACAAGAATTAATGATTCAGCAAGCAAGATAATGACTCCTCCAGAAGAAGACAAGAATTAATAACTCAGCAAGATAATTAATGATTCAGCAGATAAATGACTCCTTCAGAAGAAGACAAGAAGATTAATGACTCATCAAGACTTTTTCAGACACATCCAAATCAATGACTATTCAAGATAATGACGCATCAAGACTTTTGAGACAAATCCAAATTAATGACTATTCAAGACTATTCATCAGTCAATTCAAGATCACTGTTCAAGACTATTCAAGACTGTTCATCAATCACATCAAGACTATTCATCAATCCCATCAAGATTATATTTTTCAAAATAACAATTCAAGACAGACGGTTCAAGACATTTTAATACAAGTGCGCCACATGTCACGGATGACGACACAGCGGACTTCAGAAGGTTTTAATTCCGGGTTCAACTCTCCATAAATAGAGACGCCCGGTCAACGTTTCAAGACACCCCTTGGCCCCTGCCTAATAGCAATTATTACTTCTCTCCCTCTTCCAAATACTTGTAATCTTTTAATCACTCTGATGTATGATCAAGGGATGACTCCATCGTATCCCCCAGCTGGTATCAGAGCCATCTTTTTGGCCTGGTAGGGAGATATACTATCGGTTAATGATTGCCTCAAGAAGTTTGAAATTCCTCAAGATTCTATCTCTTTGTGAGATTTCTGTAAGTTGTTTAATTAAAGTTTTTCAATACAAGAAGTATTTCAGTTTATCTTCCTGAGTTTATTAATCTTTTGCTATGGCTCCTCACTGGTACAAAACTGCTACTGATCAAGCTCTTGATAATTTGGTTAATCTTCATCAAACTATTAATATCCTTGAACATGAATTAGCAGTAATAGAGCACCAGATTCATGATTTTGAAAGTTCAATAAATCTATCCTTAGACGAGAGCTTTAATCTTTATAATAGAAAATCTGACTTAATATTCCAAATTCCAGAACTTAAGGACCTTCTTAGAGAAAAATTAGCTCATTATAATAAGATAAATTTTTTACTCCCAGTCGCTTAATTATGGTGTTTCCTCACTGGTATAAAATAGCGTTAGGTAACGCATTAGATGACTTAATAGCTCTTGATGATCTAATAAGTTCTTATGCTAATGAATTAAGACTATTGAATGAATTACTTTTTCAAAATGATGGTGCTTCGAGTTCATGTCTTGAGCACAGGTTTAATATTTTCGCTAGGAGAAGTGAACTTGTTGAAATTATTACTAAAGAAGAAGAAATTTTTAATAAAAGTCGCAAGAAATTTGAGGATTTAAAGATCCTTTAATCTGTTGCATAAATTCAGTCTTTGAAACTGTTTTCTAAGATTGAAAGAATTTGGTTGCATTATTCCTTTTGAAGAAAGAATCTAAGTCTGTTAGGTTCTAAAGTTTTCTAAAGAAATTTAAGATTTGAAGTTGTTTCAAGCGTTGGTAAGCCGGAAGATCGTAGGGCGACGAGTGGCAGGAGTGTAAGTCCACGTTTTACCGCGGAAGGAGTTGGTGTTCCCGATTGAAACAATCAGAGTCTTAAACTTTGGAAGAAAAATTTAGAATTTAATTGGATAAAGATTTAATCTTTAGAATGGATAAAATGACTAAACTCTTTTCGTCTAAGGAAATAGGTTCAATATCTAGATTTAACCCTGATAATTGTGAAGACTTTAATTCGACAGAGATTAATATTGCTAATGGTTCAGTATTTTTTAATTGTTATCCAAATTTTACAATTTCTCTTTTTGATCCTCATATACTTGACACTTTGAGTCTGACTATAAAAATTAAGAATATGAATTTTGCTAATAATGCTAAGTGATTTGTTTAATTTATCGTGTCTATTATAAAGTCATGACCACCACCATAGAGCCAAAAGCTAGGTTCAGTTCGTTAAGGGACGAAACCATAGTCTTTGAGGCTAATTCCCAAAATTCCCAGATCCATGTTCCTAAGAAATTAAAATGGAATGAAATTTCAAAATCTAATCAGTGGGACTTGGAGAATCTTATTCCCCATCAACCCATAGATTTAATGAATCAAAAGGCTTTAATCACTGAGTCGACGGGTGGTTCAGTCAAAATTGATTTTTCCAATTATTTTCCTCAATCTAGGTTCAGTCAATCTAAAACCTCCAGATCCTCAATTTACCAATCCAGATCTCCTTTTCAAAATCGTATTCCAAGATCTCTTTCATCTGAAAATGTTTCTATTCCTACGGAATTAAGAAATGTTGATTTTAATAATGAAATTCCTCATCCTAATGAAATTCCTCATCCTGTCTATGATTTTAAAGACGAAGCATCTTCAAGTATTAATCCCACTCCCAGTGAAATGGAAGTGTTTTCTACAAAAGGTTTTGTTAATATGATAACTAAGGAATTTGAAATTGATAAAGATTTTTTAAAAAGAAATTTGAAGTCTCCTGAAAATAGCAAAAAAGTTTATTGGTATTTTAATACATTTTCCAAAAAAGAAACTGAAGAGTTCAAATAGAAATGGTTTGCTGAGATGAAAAGATTTAGGATTCATATTCCTCTTTTTACTTGGTTTGAACAATATGCTAATAATAATAAGATTGATTATCCTTTTTCAACTATTACTCCTCATCATGCTAATAACAACAAATGTGATGGTCAACCTTTTAAGTCTGTTCCTCAAAAGGAGTTTGAAAACTCCACGAAAACGCATTCTGATAATAGTAATCCTATATTAAAAATCCAGATGGAAATTGATGATATTAATAAAAAGATACGTAAGTCCAAGAAAAAGAGTCATAGTTTTAATAAATGTTCCAGAAAACCTTTTAAAAAGAAAGGACCTCTAACATGTTGGAAATGTCGGCAAAAAGGTCATTGCAAAAGAGATTGCAAAATGAAGAAAAAAATTAATGTCTTAGAAATCCCTGATAACATGAAGGAAGAAATTCCTATTTTTAATAAAATTCAAGATGTTTTTGAAGCAGAGTCTGAAGGTTCTGTTATCAATCCTGATATTAATTCTCCTGATATTAATAAATGCTCTGGAAAAGCTTACTGCAATATGCTTTCTACCACTATCGACTCTTTACAAGAAGCGATCATTCAAGTAGAAGATTTAGAAAAAAGAAAGGAAACCTTTTTAGCTTTAAAGGGAATCCTAGAGAAGGATAATGATGTTAAGAAGCCCCAGTCCAAACAGGTTATTAATATTTATGATTTTATAAAAACTCATGGGAAGCAGCAAAAGCCTGCTACTATTTAAGATTTACAGTTAGAGATTAATGATATTAAGAAGGATATTAAAGAATTAAAAATAGAAAATCAAAATATCCAGAGAACCCTATGGATGATAGGGTTGCAAGAAGCTGAGAAGCTGCAAAAAGAATTTGCTAATGAAGATGATAATGAAGGAGAATGTTCTAGCAAAAATGATAACCAGAAGGATTCCTACTTGAACGTTGTTTCTAAAATTTGCTACCACAAATGGTTTGTTTACATAAGCCTAATTATTAATGATGAATATCACCTTAATACTGTCGCACTCGTTGACACAGGTGTTGACCAGAATTGTATTCAAGAAGGATTAATTCCTACTCAGTATTTTGAAAAAATCAAAGAGATTTTATATGCTGCTAATAATCAAAACCTACATATTAATTATAAGATTAGTAATGTAAAAATCTATAATGAAGGTTTGTGTTTTTCCAAAATACCTTTTATATTAGTTAAAAATCTAGGTACCAGGGTTATCTTAAGGACTCCGTTCATAACGAGTTTGTACCCTTTTAAAGTTACCCCTTCTGAAATAATATCCAAAATTTTAGGAAAAGAAATAAGGTTTAAATTTGCTTATCCTGTATAGGAAAAGAGCATAAAACTTTTGCAAGATTCCGTTAATGAGCCTACTTCTATTAATGCAGCGAGCAAAACAAAAACATTATAAATTTTTGGTTAATGAAGTCAAAAGCTTAAGGATAAAAGATGAGCTTAATCAACC
This sequence comes from Stellera chamaejasme, assembly GCA_024586325.1. NCBI lineage: Eukaryota > Viridiplantae > Streptophyta > Magnoliopsida > Malvales > Thymelaeaceae > Stellera > Stellera chamaejasme. The sequence goes on from CM044985.1 coordinate 28,120,618, forward strand.
TCCTGTAAAAGAAAGAATTGAAAGATTAAAAGAAAAATTGAAAAAAGAAGTATGTGCTTCTATTCCAAACGCTTTCTAGAACAGAAAAAAACATATTGTTAATTTACCCTATGTTAAAGATTTTAATGAAAAGGATATTCCTACAAAATCCAGATCTATTCATCTGAATGAAGAATTGGAGAATGTTTGCAAGAAAGAAATTAATGAGTTACTTGAGAAAAAATTAATAAGGAAATCTAAGTCTCCTTGGTCTTGCTCTGCCTTCTATGTTATGAATGCAACAGAATTGGAAAGAGGAGCACCCAAACTTGTTATTAATTATAAACCGCTTAATAAGGTTTTAGAATGGATTAGATATCCGATTCCTAATAAAAGAGATTTGCTCAAGAAGTTACATAGCGCAAAAGTATTTTCAAAATTTGACATGAAGTCAGGATTTTGGCAAATACAGATTAATGAAAAGGATAAATACAAAACTGGTTTTAATGTCCCTTTCGGACACTATGAATGGAATGTGATGCCATTTGGCTTGAAGAATGCTCCTTCTGAATTTCAGAATATAATGAATGACATTACTCAACCAATCCAGAATTTTGCAATTGTTTATATTGATGATGTCCTAATATTTTCTAATTCCATTAATCAACACTTTGCACATTTAGAAAAATTCTACAATGTGATAAAGCAAAATGGGTTGGTCGTTTCCCTTCCCAAGATGAAATTATTCCAGACAGAAATTAGATTTCTGGGTCATGATATTAAAAATAGCCTAATCAATCCTATTGCAAGAAGTCTTGAGTTCACAACAAAATTTCCTAGTGAAATTAAAGACAAAACCCAGTTACAAAGATTTCTAGGTTGTCTTAATTATGTTTCAGATTTCTTTAAGGATTTGAAGATAATCTGTAAACCTTTGTACCAGAGATTGAAAAAGAATCCAAAACCGTGGTCTAATGAGCATACTGAAGCTGTTAAATTAATCAAAGAAAAGATCAAAACTCTTCCATGTTTAAGTATCCCAAATCCAGATGCTAATTTAATTGTTGTGACTGACGCCAGTAACATTGGTTATGGCGGAATCTTAAAACAAAAGGTTAATGATCAGAATGATGAATCCTTAGTAAGATTTACTTCAAGATTCTGGAACCAAACCCAGATTAATTACAGTACTATCAAGAAGGATATCCTTTCTGTAGTACTTTGTATTAATAAGTTTCAAGATGACCTTTACATGAAGAAATTCCTGTTAAGAATAGATTGCAAATCCGCCAAAGATATAATTGAAAAAGATGTTAAGAATTTAGTTTCTAAACAAATCTTTGCTAGGTGGCAAGCTTTACTTAGCAATTTTGATTTTGATATTGAGTTTATTAAAGGTGAATCCAATAGTCTCCCTGACTTTCTTTCAAGAGAGTTTTTGCAGGGACAAAACTATTCAAGATGAGCAAGAAGGTTGCAATCACCAAATCCGATCCAAAGGAGGAATGGATTACTGCTAATACTTCTAATACTCCTAATAAAATGGTAATGATTTCTCCTAATGACTATTTTCGGAATAGTTCTACTATTCCACCTACTAATTACTTCCAAGCCCTTTCGGCTCCAAAAACTACTCTTGAGCTGGTATCTCCAAATCGTTTTACTGTCCTGGGAGAATCAAAGCTGATATCCCCCAGCATTCCTAATAATACCAGATCAGCCACTTTTTCTAATAAGCCTGAGTTTCTGCCAAGACAAACCTATCATATAAAGCAAAAGGCCTATGAATTCCTTTTCCTGGCAGAAAAGAATTTCTTCACTACTGAAAACAAATCCAAAGCCTCCTTCGACACTGTCGTCGAAAAGATCTTCTTTCCTAATTTCCACTTACACAGTGAGTCTATTAATAAGTCCAGGGACTTTAATGAGTTTATTCTGACAGACACAAAATCTGCAGTAATAACTCATTTTAAGAATTCTGGCTTCAATTTTATTAATTATTCCAAAGTTAGGATCGATAAGGTTATGACTCCATTCAGTTGGGGAATGCCTTTATCAACTCCTAGACGTTTTCAAAAGCCTAATGATGTTTTCAAAAGTTTTAATTATCATGACTACATGAAAGCTTGGACCAACACTTGGTACTTGCGCAGTTTTAATCATTCATGGATGTTCTTCTTCCATGAAAACCTTATTAATGATATTAATGATATCCCCAGATGGTTTATTAATGATTTTTGGTTCTTTATGGGACTAGAAAAGAAATTTCTTCCTGACATTTGTCAAGAGGGATTTCAATGTTTTAATGATTATTTTAATGAGCCTAATGATCCCTCCCCCGATTCGAAAGAATCTTCCTTATTAATGAGGTTCGTGATCAAGTACAAAATACCATGGATAATGGCTTGGCAAAGACACCTTCCTAGAAGAAGATGAGCCCTGCCTGGCACGAGAATACAAAATCAAGTTGTGGGAAAAATTCAATCCAGAAGGTTGTTCTAAGGAGAAGGTCCGACAAGACCACTTCCAACCAACAGCCAAAGAATAGCAAAATCATGCTACTTTTCTCACGGCGAAATCAAGAATTCAAGCTGAGCTGGCACCATGCAATAAACCAGAAGAATGGCTCAAGATAATCCAGAATCTAGCAGGAGCTAGTGTTTCTAATGACTCAGCAAGGCCCATGTCTACAGAAAGTGGAGAATCCAGTTTAATGGCGGTCCAGTTCGCTCAGGATCCATATGAAGACCTTACATTAGATATGTAAGGATAGTCCAAAGCCCAGCCCATCCGGGGCTCAACTTCCTAATCAGCCCATCAAGGGCCCAAAGTCCTAATTGATATTAATGATTCAAGATGTTCAAGATTCAAGATTGCTCCAGATGTTAAGACTCACCAGTTTTAATAATTCAAAGACAGACAAGAATTAATGATGACTCATCAAGACTAATGACTCCTCCAAGAGGAAAACAAGAATTAATAATTCAGCAAAACTTTTCCAGAAGAAGACAAGAAGAATTAATGATGCATAATTCAGCAAGACTTTTCCAGAAGAAGACAAAAGGAATTAATGATGCAGCAAGATTTTTCCAAGAAGACTATTCAAGACTGTTCAAGACTATTCAAGACTATTCATCAATCACATCAAGATGTTTTAATCAGACTCTACTCAAGATATGCCAGATGTTTTAATCAGACTCCACTCAAGATATTTTAATTCAAGTGCGCCACACGTTACGGATGACGGCACAACGGACTTCAGAAGGTTTTAATTCCGGGTTCAACTCTCTATAAATAGAGACGCTCGGCCAACGTTTAAGAACACCCCTTGGCACCCTGCCTAATAGCAATTATTACTTCTCTCCCTCTTCCAAATACTTGTAATCTTTTAATCACTCTGATGTATGATCAAGGGATGACTCCATCGTATCCCCCAGCTGGTATTAGAGCCATCTTTTTGGCCTGGTAGGGAGATATACTATCGGTTAATGATTGCCTCAAGAAGTTTGTAATTCCTCATCTCTTTGTGAGATATCTGTAAGTGTTTAATTAAAGTTTTTCAATACAAGAAGTATTTCAGTCCATCTTTCTGTGTTTAATCATGCATCCTTATGAACATTACCATCGTATTTTGTGTGAAATCTATTGGGACTTTATTAATGAAATTAATTCATTTCGTGTTAAAATTCAAGAATCTGAAAGGAAAATTGAATCCTATAATCAAGAATTAAATACTGTTGGAATTTCTAATTCTAATATTCAATATTATAAAGTAATGATTAATCTTTGAAGAATCTTGTATTAATAAATGGACTAATAAAATTGAAAAACTAAGAAACCAAAGAAGACGACTTGCTTCATTCCTGAATACCGATTAATCTTTTTAAATGCATTTAATTATGGTGTTTCCTTTGTGGTACCGTAATGCTATGGAAGAAGTTTTACAAGATTTAATAATAAAACATGACTGGTTAGAATCACGTATTAATGAACTTAGAAGTTTAAATGCTATGTTTTTTGATCTTAATGATAGCGAAGCTTTAAGCTTTGAATACAAAATGAACATTAATGAAAGAAGATACGAACTTGACGAGATAATCGAGAAGGGAAAGCTAGAGTTCAAAGAAGCTTTAAAGAAATTTGAGGATTTAAAGATTCTTTTATCAGTTGCTTAAATTCAGTCTTTGAAACTGTTTTCTAAGATTGAAAGAATTTGGTTAAATTATTCCTTTTGAAGAAAGAATCTAAGTCTGTTAGGTTCTAAAGTTTTCTGAAGAATGTTAAGATTTGAAGTTGTTTCAAGCGTTGGTAAGCCGGAAGATCCTAGGGCGATGTGTGTGGCAGGAGTGTAAGTCCACGATTTACCGCGGAAGGAGTTGGTGTTCCCGATTGAAACAATATGAGTCTTAGACTTTGAAAGAAAAATTTAGAATTTAATTGGATAAAGATTTAATCTTTAGAATGGATAAGATGACTAAACTCTTTTCATCTAAGGAAGCACGATCAATATCTTGATTTAACCCTGATAATTGTGAAGACTTTAATTCCACAGAGATTAATATTGCTGATATTGAACAAAAGCTTCATAATTGGTCTATTCCTACAGTTAATCCAAAGACAATCTACAAGATCGGAACGTTTGATTTTTCGTCTAGTTATTCCATAAAACAAACAGAACAAACTATTTCTTTGAATCAAGAAATTGAAACAATTCGGTTAATAAGTAATCAAGCAGTTAATAATCATAAAAAAGATAAATATAAGTTTATGCATATTGGGATGGTCCAAATTGCTATTAAACCTATGTTTAGAATAGGAATTGATATTCCTCTTTTAATGATTCTAAGAGATTCAGACATTTGAATTTTAATAACTCTCGCTAGCAATGGCGTAATCCAATCTTGCTAATGGTCCAGTATTTTTAATAGTTATCCAAATTTTACAAATTCTCTTTTGATCCTCATATACTGATACGTTGAGTCTGACTATTAAAATTAAGAATATGAATTTTGCTAATAATGCTAAGTCTATTTGTTTAATCTACCATGTCTATTACAAAGTCATGACCACCATCATAGGGCCAAAAGCTAGGTTCAGCTCGTTAAGAGATGAAACCATAGTCTTTGAGGCTAATTCCCTAAATTCCCAGATTCATGTTCCTAAGAAATTAAAATGGAATGAAATTTCAAAATCTAATGAATGGGACTTGGAGAACCTTGTTCCCCATCAACCCATAGATTTAATGAATCAAAAGGCTTTAATCACTGAGTCGACGGACGATTCAGTCAAGATAGATTTTTCTAATTATTTTCCTCAATCTAGGTTTAGTCAATCTGAAACCTCCAGATCCTCAATCTACCAATCCAGATCTCCTTTTCAAAATCGTATTCCAAGATCTCTTTCACCTGAAAATGTTTTTATTCCCACGGAATTAAGAAACGTTGATTTTAATAATGAAATTCCTCATCCAGTCTATGATTTTAAAGATGAAGCTTCTTCGAGTATTAATCCTACTCCCAGTGAAATGGAAGTATTTTCTACAAAAGGTTTTGTTAATGTTATAATTCAAGAATTAAACCGATAAAGAATTTTTAAAAAAGGATTTGAAGTCTCCTGAAAATAGCAAAAAGGTCACTTGGTATTTTAATACGTTTTCAAAAGAAGAAACTGATGTTTTTAAAGAAAAATGGTTCGCCGAAATGAAAAGTTTAGGAATGCATATTCCTCTTTTCGTTTGGTTTAAAAGATTTGCTAATATTGAAAATATTAATTATCCTTTTTCTACCATCACTCCGATTACCGAAGTTACAAAAAAATGGACTACTATTAATGATAAAGAGATAACATTTGTTCATCCTCCTCCTGAAGGTACTTTAATTACTCCTCATCATTCCAATGATAACAAATGTGTCGGTCAGCCTTTTAAGTCTGTTCCTCAAAAGGAGTTGGAAGACTCCACAAAATTACCTCTTGTAAATATCAATTCTCAGCTTAATTATGCTAATCAGTCTGTAATTACTATTGGAGAACAATTGAATAGGATAGAGCCACTTGTTGTTAATAAAGAATCCAGAGCTTTTAATTTTCCTTTGACTAATCTGTCTTCAACCAGTTATGTCAAGGAAACTCCTTCAAGACCTCCTCCTGCCTCAGCTGACACCATTATACCTATAAGCCCAGATTTTAGGTTAAAAGGAATTAATAAGTTTAATGATAGTTCCATATCAAAAATCCAGTTGGAAATTGATAAGATTAATAAGCAACTTGCTAAAGGAAAGAATATTAATGTCATCTCTGAAATAGATGAGTAAGAAAATCAATTTAAGACCATGAATATTAATAATCCTTCCCCAGGTATTAATAAAATCCAAAATCCAGATTTTTATAAATCCAAAGCTTGGTATCCAAAGCCCTCTCCTCCTGATACCATGTTAGAAGAAAGAAAAAATAATAATGCTTATGATGGGAATTCTATATGTGTTTGGAATCTAGATGGGTTAACAGAATACCAGCTTTTTTTCTTAATTTGTGAGATGGAAATGGCAGCCAATGCCTACATGAATAATGATAATACTAATCAACAAGCCATGCATCTTCTCGTGAATGGGTTCACGGGTCAACTAAGAGGATGGTGGAATAATCTTCTTACTAATGATCAAAAGATTCATATTGATAGAAGTACCAAGAAAATAACTATAGATGGTATAGAACATGATACTGGTGAAAGTAATGCTGTGGAAGTCCTACTTTGGGCTATTCTAAAATATTTTCAAGGAAATCCCGAGTTACTTGGTCAAAGACAATCCGAAGTTTTAATGAATTTAAGATGTGCAAAGCTTCATGATTTTAGATGGTATAAAGATGTTTTCCTGACCAAAGTATATACTAGAACCGATTGTGGTAATACTGTTTGGAAAGAAAAATTCATTGCTGGACTGCCTAATTTATTCGCTGAGAAAGTTCGAATGCGAATCAAGACAAAATTTAACGGTGTAGTTCCGTATAATGAGCTAACTTATGGTGAAATAATAAATTATATTAATTTAGAAGGTTTGGAATTATGTACTAATATGAAACTCTAGAGTAAAATTAAAAATGATAAAAAAAACAAACTAGAGCAAATTTAGGAGATTTCTGTTGTCAATATGGCTATGAAAAGGTCCATGCTCCTTTCTCAAAAAAGACAAAAGTTCATAAATCCAAAAGAAAGAGTTACAGTTTTAATAAACCTGAATTTTATAATCACAAGGGTTCAAGATATAAAAGACAGGATCAGAATAATTTTAATAAAAAATATTCCAAAAGACCTTTTAAGGGAAAAGGGAAAGGACCTCCTACCTGTTGGAAATGCAGGCAAATGGGTCATTTTGAAAGAGACTGCAAAATGAAAGAAAAATTAATGCTTTGGAAATTTCCGATAAGTTGAAGGAACAATTAATGAATTTAATGACTTTTGACTCTCCTTTTGAGTATAGTCATTCTAATGATACCTGTGACAGTGAAGAAGAAGGAATCTCTTTTATTAATGAAATTCAATCTACTAATAGTTCTGAAGAAGAGTCTGAAGATTCTGATATTAATGAAAATTGTTTTGAAAAATGCTACTGTAATATGCTTTCCTCTAATATAGACTCTTTGCATGATGCAATTATTCAAATAGAGGATTTAGAAAAAAGAAAGGAAGCCTTTTTAGCTTTAAAAGGAATCCTCGAGAAGGATAATGAAATTAAGAAACCTCAGCCCAAACAGGTTATTAATATCTCTGATTTTATTAAAACTCAGACTCAGGGGAAGCAGCAAAAGCCTGCTACCATTCAAGATTTACAGTTAGAGATTAATGATATGAAAAGAGATATTAAGGAATTAAAAGCAGAAAATCAGAATATCCAAAAAACCCTATGGATGAAAGGGTTACAAGAAGCAGAGAAAATGCATAAAGAAGATTTTAATGAAAATGCTAATGAAGGAGAATGGTCCGTCAAAATTAATGATCGGGTAGATTCCTACCTGAATGTTGTTTCAAAAATTTACAATCATAAATGGATTATTCATATAAGTTTGATTATTAATGATGATTATCACCTGAGCACTACTGCGTTAGTAGATACAGGTGCAGACCAAAATTGTATTTTGGAAGGACTAGTTCCTACCCAATATTTTGAAAAAACAAGAGAAATCTTGTATGCTGCTAATAATCAGAACCTGAATATTAATTACAAGATCAGCAATGTAAAAATTTGTAATGAAGGTTTGCGCTTCAAGATGCCTTTTATTTTAATCAAGAATTTAAGTGCTAATGTTATCTTAGGGACTCCGTTCATTACGAGTTTGTACCATTTCAAGGTAACCTTTTCTGAATTAATTTCAAAAATCCTAGGAAAAGAAATAAGGTTTAATTTTGCTTATCCTATAGAGGAAAAGAACATAAAAATTTTACAAGATTCTTTTATAAAGCCTTTTTAGGCAAGTTTTACTTAATTCCAGATTAATATCTAATTAAACTGTCTTTCTTCCAAGCAATTTTATTTTGCAGGTACAAAACCATTCAAGATTACTCCAAATGAGCAATAGGGTCGCAGTCGCCAAAGTCCAATCCAAAAGAAGAAAAGAGAAGTAGTTCTACTCCCTATAATACTCCTAATAATCCTAATAAAACTATTATGTCTCTTAAAGAATATTTCCAGAATAAGTTCTACTATTCCACCTACTTCTATTAATGAGTATTTTCAAAATAATAATGCTAATGATATATTTCCAGAATAGTTCTACTATTCCACCTACTTCTATTAATGAGTATTTTCAAAATAATAATGCTAATGCTATTATAATGCTAATGCTATTAATGCTACTACTCCTACTAATTACTTTCAAGCCCTTTCGGCTCCCAAAACTAGCCTTGAGCTGGTATCTCCAAATCGTTTTACTGTCTTGGGCGATTCAAAGCTGGTAACCCCCAGCAAGCTGGTATCCCCCAGTATATCCCCAAGTATTCCTAATAATACCAGATCAGCCTCCTTTCCTAATAAACCTGAATTTCTTCCAAAACAGGTTTACCATGTGAAACAAAATGCCTATGAATTCCTTTTTCGTGCAGAAAATGATTTCTTCTCAACTGCTAATAAATCCAAAGCCTCCTTCGAGTCCATCACAGAAAAGATTTTCCTTCCTAATTTCCACTTCCAAAGTGATATTAATTATTCGAAGGTCCGAATTGATAAGGTTATGACTCCAACTAGTTGGGGAATACCCTTATCCAATCCCAGACGTTATGAGCCTAATTATGTTCTCAAAAAGATTTTAATGAAAGCTTGGACCAACATACGGTTCTTGCGAAATTTTTCATGGTTGATCTTCTTCCATGAAAACCTTATTAATGATTTTAATGATCCCTTCCCCGATTCGAAAGAATCCGCCCTTATTAATGAGGTTCGTGAGTTCGTGATCAATCCAAAATTCAAGCTCAGCTGGCAGCATGCAGTCAGAATCTAGCAGGAGCTAGTGTTTCTAATGACTCCGTCAGGCCCATGACCATCAAAAGCGGAGAGTCCAGTTTAATGGCGGTCCAGTTCGCCCAAGATCCTTATGAAAACCTTACATTAGATATGTAAGGATAATCCAAAGCCCAGCCCATTCGGGGCTCAACTTCCTAATCAGCCCATCCAGGGTCCAGATCCTACTGATATTAATGACTCAAGATTTTCAAGATTCAAAATTGCTCCAGACGTCAAGATCCACGACATGACTCATCAGTTTTAATAATTCAAAGACAGACAAGAATTAATGATTCAGCAAGCAAGATAATGACTCCTCCAGAAGAAGACAAGAATTAATAACTCAGCAAGATAATTAATGATTCAGCAGATAAATGACTCCTTCAGAAGAAGACAAGAAGATTAATGACTCATCAAGACTTTTTCAGACACATCCAAATCAATGACTATTCAAGATAATGACGCATCAAGACTTTTGAGACAAATCCAAATTAATGACTATTCAAGACAATTCATCAGTCAATTCAAGATCACTGTTCAAGACTCTTCAAGACTGTTCATCAATCACATCAAGACTATTCAAGACTATTCATCAATCCCATCAAGATTATATTTTTCAAAGAAGACAATTCAAGACAGACGGTTCAAGACATTTTAATACAAGTGCGCCACACGTCACGGATGACGACACAGCGGACTTCAGAAGGTTTTAATTCCGGGTTCAACTCTCTATAAATAGAGACGCTCGGCCAACGTTTAAGGACACCCCTTGGCACCCTGCCTAATAGCAATTATTGCTCTCTCTCTTCCAAATACTTGTAATAATCTTTTAATCACTCTGATGTATGATCAAGGGATGACTCCATCGTATCCCCCAGCTGGTATCAGAGCCATCTTTTTGGCCTGGTAGGGAGATATACTATCGGTTAATGATTGCCTCAAGAAGTTTGTAATTCCTCATCTCTTTGTGAGATATCTGTAAGTGTTTAATTAAAGTTTTTCAATACAAGAAGTATTTCAGTCCATCTTTCTGTGTTTAATCATGCATCCTTATGAACATTACCGTCGTATTTTGTGTGAAATCTATTGGGACTTTATTAATGAAATTAATTCATTTCGTGTTAAAATTCAAGAATCTGAAAGGAAAATTGAATCCTATAATCAAGAATTAAATACTGTTGGAATTTCTAATTCTAATATTCAATATTATAAAGTAATGATTAATGCTGAAGAATACTGTATTAATAAATGGACTAATAAAATTGAAAAACTAAGAAACCAAAGAAGACGACTTGCTTCATTCCTGAATACTGATTAATCTTTTTCGTCTGTTTAATTATGGTGTTTCCTTTGTGGTACCGTAATGCTATGGAAGAAGTTTTACAAGATTTAATAATAAAACATGACTGGTTAGAATCACGTATTAATGAACTTAGAAGTTTAAATGCTATGTTTTTTGATCTTAATGATAGCGAAGCTTTAAGCTTTGAATACAAAATGAACATTAATGAAAGAAGATACGAACTTGACGAGATAATCGAGAAGGGAAAGCTAGAGTTCAAAGAAGCTTTAAAGAAATTTGAGGATTTAAAGATTCTTTTATCAGTTGCTTAAATTCAGTCTTTGAAATCTGTTTTCTAAGATTGAAAGAATTTGGTTAAATTATTCCTTTTGAAGAAAGAATCTAAGTCTGTTAGGTTCTAAAGTTTTCTGAAGAATGTTAAGATTTGAAGTTGTTTCAAGCGTTGGTAAGCCGGAAGATCCTAGGGCGATGTGTGTGGCAGGAGTGTAAGTCCACGATTTACCGCGGAAGGAGTTGGTGTTCCCGATTGAAACAATATGAGTCTTAGACTTTGAAAGAAAAATTTAGAATTTAATTGGATAAAGATTTAATCTTTAGAATGGATAAGATGACTAAACTCTTTTCATCTAAGGAAGCACGATCAATATCTTGATTTAACCCTGATAATTGTGAAGACTTTAATTCCACAGAGATTAATATTGCTGATATTGAACAAAAGCTTCATAATTGGTCTATTCCTACAGTTAATCCAAAGACAATCTACAAGATCGGACGCTTGATTTTTCGTCTAGTTATTCCATAAAACAAACAGAACAAACTATTTCTTTGAATCAAGAAATTGAAACAATTCGGTTAATAAGTAATCAAGCAGTTAATAATCATAAAAAAGATAAATATAAGTTTATGCATATTGGGATGGTCCAAATTGCTATTAAACCTATGTTTAGAATAGGAATTGATATTCCTCTTTTAATGATTCTAAGAGATTCCAGACATTTGAATTTTAATAACTCTCTGCTAGCAATGGCAGAATCCAATCTTGCTAATGGTCCAGTATTTTTTAATAGTTATCCAAATTTTACAAATTCTCTTTTTGATCCTCATATACTCGATACGTTGAGTCTGACTATTAAAATTAAGAATATGAATTTTGCTAATAATGCTAAGTCTATTTGTTTAATCTACCGTGTCTATTACAAAGTCATGACCACCATCATAGGGCCAAAAGCTAGGTTCAGCTCGTTAAGAGATGAAACCATAGTCTTTGAGGCTAATTCCCAAAATTCCCAGATTCATGTTCCTAAGAAATTAAAATGGAATGAAATTTCAAAATCTAATGAATGGGACTTGGAGAACCTTGTTCCCCATCAACCCATAGATTTAATGAATCAAAAGGCTTTAATCACTGAGTCGACGGACGGTTCAGTCAAGATAGATTTTTATAATTATTTTCCTCAATCTATGTTCAGTCTATCTGAAACCTCCAGATCCTCAATCTACCAATCCAGATCTCCTTTTCAAAATCGTATACCAAGATCTCTTTCACCTGAAAATGTTTCTATTCCCACGGAATTAAGAAACGTTGATTTTAATAATGAAATTCCTCATCCAGTCTATGATTTTAAAGATGAAGCTTCTTCGAGTATTAATCCTACTCCCAGTGAAATGGAAGTATTTTCTACAAAAGGTTTTGTTAATATTATAATTCAAGAATTCGAAATTGATAAAGAATTTTTAAAAAAGGATTTGAAGTCTCCTGAAAATAGCAAAAAGGTCACTTGGTATTTTAATACATTTTCAAAAGAAGAAACTGATGTTTTTAAAGAAAACTGGTTCGCCGAAATGAAAAGTTTAGGAATGCATATTCCTCTTTTCGTTTGGTTTGAAAGATTTGCTAATATTGAAAATATTAATTATCCTTTTTCTACCATCACTCCGATTACTGAAGTTACAAAAAAATGGACTACTATTAATGATAAAGAGATAACATCTGTTCATCCTCCTCCTGAAGGTATTTTAATTACTCCTCGTCATTCCAATGATAACAAATGTGTCGGTCAGCCTTTTAAGTCTGTTCCTCAAAAGGAGTTGGAAGACTCCACAAAATTACCTCTTGTTAATATCAATTCTCAGCTTAATTATGCTAATCAGTCTCTAATTACTATTGGAGAACAATTGAATAGGATAGAGCCACTTGTTGTTAATAAAGAATCCAGAGCTTTTAATTTTCCTTTGACTAATCTGTCTTCAACCAGTTATGTCAAGGAAACTCCTCCTTCAAGACCTCCTGCCTCAGCTGGCACCTTTATACCTATAAGCCCAGATTTTAGGTTAAAAGGAATTAATAAGTTTAATGATAGTTCCATATCAAAAATCCAGTTGGAAATTGATAATATTAATAAGCAACTTGCTAAAGGAAAGAATATTAATGTCATCTCTGAAATAGATGAGTTAGAAAATCAATTTAAGACCATGAATATTAATAATCCTTCCCCAGGTATTAATAAAATCCAAAATCCAGATTTTTATAAATCCAAAGCTTGGTATCCAAAGCCCTCTCCTCCTGATACCATGTTAGAAGAAAGAAAAAATAATAATGCTTATGATGGGAATTCTATATGTGTTTGGAATCTAGATGGGTTAACAGAATACCAACTTTTTTCCTTAATTTGTGAGATGGAAATGGCAGCCAATGCCTACATGAATAATGATAATACTAATCAACAAGCCATGCATCTTCTCGTGAATGGGTTCACGGGTCAACTAAGAGGATGGTGGAATAATCTTCTTACTAATGATCAAAAGATTCATATTGATAGAAGTATCAAGAAAATAACTATAGATGGTATAGAACATGATACTGGTGAAAGTAATGTCATGGAAGTCCTACTTTGGGCTATTCTAAAATATTTTCAAGGAAATCCTGAGTTACTTGGTCAAAGACAATCCGAAGTTTTAATGAATTTAAGATGTCCAAAGCTTCATGATTTTAGATGGTATAAAGATGTTTTCCTGACCAAAGTATATACTAGAATCGATTGTGGTAATACTGTTTGGAAAGAAAAATTCATTGCTGGACTGCCTAATTTATTCGCTGAGAAAGTTCGAGTGCGAATCAAGACAAAATTTAACGGTGCAATTCCATATGATGAGCTAACTTATGGTGAAATAATAAATTATATTAATTTAGAAGGTTTGGAATTATGTACTAATATGAAACTCCCGAGTAAAATTAAAAATGATAAAAAACAAACCAAAGCAGAATTAGGAGATTTCTGTTGTCAATATGGCTATGAATAGGTCCATGCTCCTTCCTCAAAAAAGACAAAAGTTCATAAATCCAAAAGAAAGAGTTACAATTTTAATAAACCTGAATTTTATAATCACAAGGGTTCAAGATATAAAAGACGAGATCAGAATAATTTTAATAAAAAATATTTATTTTGCAAGATTCTTTTATAAAGCCTTTTTAGGCAAGTTTTACTTAATTCCAGATTAATATTTAATTAAACTGACTTTCTTCCAAGCAATTTTATTTTGCAGGTACAAAACCATTCAAGATTACTCCAAATGAGCAAAAGGGTCGCAGTCGCCAAAGTCCAATCCAAAAGAAGAAAAGAGAAGTAGTTCTACTCCCTATAATACTCCTAATAATCCTAATAAAACTATTATGTCTCTTAAAGAATATTTCCAGAATAAGTTCTACTATTCCACCTACTTCTATTAATGAGTATTTTCAAAATAATAATGCTAATGATATATTTCCAGAATAGTTCTACTATTCCACCTACTTCTATTAATGAGTATTTTCAAAATAATAATGATAATGCTATTATAATGCTAATGCTATTAATGCTACTACTCCCCCTACTAATTACTTTCAAGCCCTTTCGGCTCCCAAAACTAGCCTTGAGCTGGTATCTCCAAATCGTTTTACTGTCTTGGGTGATTCAAAGCTGGTAACCCCCAGCAAGCTGGTATCTCCCAACATATCCCCAAGTATTCCTAATAATACCAGATCAGCCTCCTTTCCTAATAAACCTGAATTTCTTCTAAAACAGGTTTACCATGTGAAACAAAATGGCTATGAATTCCTTTTTCGTGCAGAAAATGATTTCTTCTCAACTGCTAATAAATCCAAAGCCTCCTTCGAGTCCATCACAGAAAAGATTTTCCTTCCTAATTTTCACTTCCAAAGTGATATTAATTATTCGAAGGTCCGAATTGATAAGGTTATGACTCCAACTAGTTGACTCCAACTAGTTGGGGAATACCCTTATCCAATCCCAGACGTTTTTATGAGCCTAATTATGTTCTCAAAAAGATTTTAATGAAAGCTTGGACCAACATACGGTTCTTGCGAAATTTTTCATGGTTGATCTTCTTCCATGAAAACCTTATTAATGATTTTAATGATCCCTTCCCCGATTCGAAAGAATCCTCCCTTATTAATGAGGTTCGTGAGTTCGTGATCAATCCAAAATTCAAGCTGAGCTGGCAGCATGCAGTAATCCAGAAGAATGGCTCAAGATAATCCAGAATCTAACAGGAGCTAGTGTTTCTAATGACTCCGTCAGGCCCATGACCACCGAAAGCGGAGAGTCCAGTTTAATGGCGGTCCAGTTCGCCCAAGATCCTTATGAAAACCTTACATTAGATATGTAAGGATAATCCAAAGCCCAGCCCATTCGGGGCTCAACTTCCTAATCAGCCCATCCAGGGTCTAGATCCTACTGATATTAATGACTCAAGATTTTCAAGATTCAAAATTGCTCCAGACGTCAAGATCCACGACATGACTCATCAGTTTTAATAATTCAAAGACAGACAAGAATTAATGATTCAGCAAGCAAGATAATGACTCCTCCAGAAGAAGACAAGAATTAATAACTCAGCAAGATAATTAATGATTCAGCAGATAAATGACTCCTTCAGAAGAAGACAAGAAGATTAATGACTCATCAAGACTTTTTCAGACACATCCAAATCAATGACTATTCAAGATAATGACGCATCAAGACTTTTGAGACAAATCCAAATTAATGACTATTCAAGACAATTCATCAGTCAATTCAAGATCACTGTTCAAGACTCTTCAAGACTGTTCATCAATCACATCAAGACTATTCATCAATCCCATCAAGATTATATTTTTCAAAGAAGACAATTCAAGACAGACGGTTCAAGACATTTTAATACAAGTGCGCCACACGTCACGGATGACGACACAGCGGACTTCAGAAGGTTTTAATTCCGGGTTCAACTCTCTATAAATAGAGACGCTCGGCCAACGTTTAAGGACACCCCTTGGCACCCTGCCTAATAGCAATTATTGCTCTCTCTCTTCCAAATACTTGTAATAATCTTTTAATCACTCTAATGTATGATCAAGGGATGACTCCATCGTATCCCCCAGCTGGTATCAGAGCCATCTTTTTGGCCTGGTAGGGAGATATACTATCGGTTAATGATTGCCTCAAGAAGTTTGTAATTCCTCAAGATTCTATCTCTTTGTGAGATTTCTGTAAGTTTTTTAATTAAAGTTTTTCAATACAAGAAGTATTTCAGTAATACTGATCAAGCTCTTGATAATTTGGCTAATCTTCATCAAACTATTAATATCCTTGAACATGAATTAGCAGTAATAGAGCACCAGATTCATGATTTTGAAAGTTCAATAAATCTATCCTTAGACGAGAGATTTAATCTTTATAATAGAAAATCTGACTTAATATTCCAAATTCCAGAACTTAAGGACCTTCTTAGAGAACAATTAGCTCGTTATAATAAGATAAAAGTTTTACTCTCAGTCGCTTAATTATGGTGTTTCCTCACTGGTATAAAATAGCGTTAGGTAATGCATTAGATGACTTAATAGCTCATGATGATCTAATAAGTTCTTATGCTAATGAATTAAGACTATTGAATGAATTACTTTTTCAAAATGATGGTGCTTCGAGTTCATGTCTTGAGCACAGGTTTAATATTTTCGCTAGGAGAAGTGAACTTGTTGAAATTATTACTAAAGAAGAAGAAATTTTTAATAAAAGTCGCAAGAAATTTGAGGATTTAAAGATCCTTTTATCTGTTGCTTAAATTCAGTCTTTGAAACTGTTTTCTAAGATTGAAAGAATTTGGTTGCATTATTCCTTTTGAAGAAAGAATCTAAGTCTGTTAGGTTCTAAAGTTTTCTAAAGAAATTTAAGAATTGAAGTTGTTTCAAGCGTTGGTAAACCGGAAGATCGTAGGGCGACGAGTGGCAGGAGTGTAAGTCCACGTTTTACCGCGGAAGGAGTTGGTGTTCCCGATTGAAACACAGAGTCTTAAACTTTGGAAGAAAAATTTAGAATTTAATTGGATAAAGATTTAATCTTTAGAATGGATAAAATGACTAAACTCTTTTCATCTAAGGAAATAGGTTCAATATCCGGATTTAACCCTGATAATTGTGAAGACTTTAATTCCACAGAGATTAATATTGCTAATGGTTCAGTATTTTTTAATTGTTATCCAAATTTTACAATTTCTCTTTTTGATCCTCATATACTTGACACTTTGAGTCTGACTATAAAAATTAAGAATATGAATTTTGCTAATAATGCTAAGTGATTTGTTTAATTTATCGTGTCTATTATAAAGTCATGACCACCACCATAGAGCCAAAAGCTAGGTTCAGTTCGTTAAGGGACGAAACCATAGTCTTTGAGGCTAATTCCCAAAATTCTCAGATCCATGTTCCTAAGAAATTAAAATGGAATGAAATTTCAAAATCTAATCAGTGGGACTTGGAGAATCTTATTCCCCATCAACCCATAGATTTAATGAATCAAAAGGCTTTAATCACTGAGTCGACGGGTGGTTCAGTCAAAATTGATTTTTCCAATTATTTTCCTCAATCTAGGTTCAGTCAATCTGAAACCTCCAGATCCTCAATTTACCAATCTAGATCTCCTTTTCAAAATCGTATTCCAAGATATCTTTCATCTGAAAATGTTTCTATTCCTACGGAATTAAGAAATGTTGATTTTAATAATGAAATTCCTCATCCTAATGAAATTCCTCATCCTGTCTATGATTTTAAAGACGAAGCATCTTCAAGTATTAATCTCACTCCTAGTGAAATGGAAGTGTTTCCTACAAAAGGTTTTGTTAATATGATAACTAAGGAATTTGAAATTGATAAAGATTTTTTAAAAAGAAATTTGAAGTCTCCTGAAAATAGCAAAAAAGTTAGTTGGTATTTTAATACATTTTCAAAAAAGAAACTGAAGAGTTCAAAGAGAAATGGTTTGCTGAGATGAAAAGATTTAGGATTCATATTCCTCTTTTTACTTGGTTTGAACAATATGCTAATAATAATAAGATTGATTATCCTTTTTCAACTATTATACTCCTCATCATGCTAATAACAACAATTGTGTTGGTCAACCTTTTAAGTCTGTTCCTCAAAAGGAGTTTGAAAACTCCACGAAAACGCATTCTGATAATAGTAATCCTATATTAAAAATCCAGATGGAAATTGATGATATTAATAAAAAGATACGTAAGTCCAAGAAAAAGAATCATAGTTTTAATAAATGTTCCAGAAAACCTTTTAAAAAGAAAGGACCTCCAACATGTTGGAAGTGTCGACAGAAAGGTCATTGCAAAAGAGATTGCAAAATGAAGAAAAAAATTAATGATTTAGAAATCCCTGATAACATGAAGGAAGAAATTCCTATTTTTAATAAAATTCAAGATGTTTCTGAAGCAGAGTCTGAAGGTTCTGTTATCAATCCTGATATTAATTCTCCTGATATTAATAAATGCTCTGGAAAAGCTTACTGCAATATGCTTTCTACCAATATCGACTCTTTACAAGAAGCGATCATTCAAGTAGAAGATTTAGAAAAAAGAAAGGAAGCCTTTTAGCTTTAAAGGGAATCCTAGAGAAGGATAATGATGGTAAGAAGCCCAGTCCAAACAGGTTATTAATATTTCTGATTTTATAAAAACTCATGGGAAGCAGCAAAAGCCTGCTACTATTCAAGATTTACAGTTAGAGATTAATGATATTAAGAAGGATATTAAAGAATTAAAAATAGAAAATCAAAATATCCAGAGAACCCTATGGATGAAAGGGTTGCAAGAAGCTGAGAAGCTGCAAAAAGAATTTGCTAATGAAGATGATAATGAAGGAGAATGTTCTAGCAAAAATGATAACTAGAAGGATTCCTACTTGAACGTTGTTTCTAAAATTTGCTAAAACAAATGGTTTGTTTACATAAGCCTAATTATTAATGATGAATATCACCTTAATACTGTCGCACTCGTTGACACAGGTGCTGACCAGAATTGTATTCAAGAAGGATTAATTCCTACTCAGTATTTTGAAAAAACCAAAGAGATTTTATATGCTGCTAATAATCAAAACCTACATATTAATTATAAGATTAGTAATGTAAAAATTTGTAATGAAGGTTTGTGTTTTTCCAAAATACCTTTTATATTAGTTAAAAATCTAGGTACCAGGGTTATCTTAGGGACTCCGTTCATAACGAGTTTGTACCCTTTTAAAGTTACCCCTTCTGAAAAAATATCCAAAATTTTAGGAAAAGAAATAAGGTTTAAATTTGCTTATCCTGTAGAGAAAAAGAGCATAAAACTTTTGCAAGATTCCGTTAATGAGCCTACTTCTATTAATATGCTTCAAGCAAAACAAAAACATTATAAATTTTTGGTTAATGAAGTCAAAAGCTTAAGGATAAAAGATGAGCTTAATCAACCTCCTGTAAAAGAAAGAATTGAAAGATTAAAAGAAAAATTGGAAAAAGAAGTATGTGCTTCTATTCCAAACGCTTTCTGGAACAGGAAAAAACATATTGTTAATTTACCCTATGTTAGATATTTTAATGAAAAGGATATTCCTACAAAATCCAGATCTATTCATATGAATGAAGAATTGGAGAATGTTTGCAAGAAAGAAATTAATGAGTTACTTGAGAAAATATTAATAAGGAAATCTAAGTCTCCTTGGTCTTGCTCTGCCTTCTATGTTATGAATGCAGCAGAATTGGAAAGAGGAGCACCCAGACTTGTTATTAATTATAAACCTCTTAATAAGGTTTTAGAATGGATTAGATATCTGATTCCTAATAAAAGAGATTTGCTCAAGAAGTTACATAGCGCAAAAGTATTTTCAAAATTTGACATGAAGTCAGGATTTTGGCAAATACAGATTAACGAAAAGGATAAATACAAAACTGGTTTTAATGTCCCTTTCGGACTTTAATAACCCTAGAATTCTCGTCCTGAACTAGCGATTTAAGTTGCGGTAAATTTTATTTCATGTTTACATTTGCTTCTTACTTTCCTTATATTTATATTTCATGTGGACATCATCATTTCATGTACGTTTACTATTTCATCATTTGAGGGAATTTCATCTTTTTATGAACTTTAATTTATATATATATATATATATACTTTAACTTTTCTCTTTGGTTTATATAGTTACATTTTCATTATTTTATATACTCATCATTCCGGTATTTTATGAACTTTGTGAAATTGTTATTTGGTGAACTTATTTTTCTTTTCTCCATTTATAAAATTTTATCATTTCATTATTTTAAGGACATGTTGTTAGTATTTCATGTGTTTTGTTTTTATCATTTAATAAAAAAATACTACATTCTATCTTTTATGAACTTATTACTTTTTAACACTCAATTTAATTTTATTATTTAAGGTATTTCTTAATTTTTCTAAAATGCATATTGTTGTTAAATCAGCCTCTTGCACAAAATAATGATTTTATCATTTCATCTTTACCCTTGTTAATTGTTTTCCTTCTTATGTGTTAGTATTTTATTATCTTTTCAAATTTTATTGTATGTATTGTATTTTAGGTCATTTGCTTTTTTGTTTTGTAGTTTAGAAATTAAAGAGGGGAATTTTATTAATTTTAGTAATTTTTGTGTTAATTAAAATGAATTAAAATCAATTAAAAAAAAAGAAAAAAAAACGAACCGGCGAGTCTTCCGCCGACTCTTCATGTTTCTGATCTTGTTTCTCCTGTCAATCCATTGGAAAATCTGGCCTCACTCCATCATCATCACGTTTAGCTCCTGTCAATCGTTCTTTTTGGCTAGAAAAAGGAGCCATTTGCTGTAGGAAATAGGAAGAAAACGGAGAAAGAAGAAATTCGGCCATTTATTCTTTTCTCCCTCTTCAGCCATTTTCGATGCCACAAACCACTGCCATTATCTTCGTCTAGTACTTGGGAACCTTTCCCTCAAATTTCGTAGCCTGAGGTGCTCTGTAGAAGGAGATTTGCTCAAAAAACCGAAAATATTATTTCGGGTTCGACGGCCAAATTCGGCCGCCAAGGTCACTTTCGGCCGGAACCACCACCACCATTCGAACGAGATTGACGATCCGAATCGGACGGACCCAAGTCCGCCGCGACTTCTTGACGTCCGCCGTACCGCCGCCGTAGAGCCCAGTTTCCGGCGACTTCTCGCCGGAGAAGAAGAAGTCTGCAACTTCTTTGGTAAAACCCGAGTTTAGCCCCTAAACTTTCTTCCTTGTTCGGTCTTACCCTGTCGTTTGTTTCAGGTTACACTGAGGCCACTGGAAAACTTTGAAAAGTGACATTTTGGTCATTGCACCTATTTATTTCTGAAATGTTTTAATTGTTTAAAAATACTTCTTTATGTTGTAAAATCATGAAATGTTAACAGAATACCTTAAATACCTAATATTTGATTTTCCAACTTTATTTCTTTGATTCTGGGTTGTTTTTATATTTTTAAAAATATTATTTCTTAATATTAGAAATTAAGCTTAATTTTATTTTACTTTAAGTTGTTGGAGCTAGGAAATTGGAGAAACTTGTTTATATACTATAGAACTAAGTAATTAGCATAATTCGAACTTCTGCAAGTAACAAATGTGTTTATAATTTATTTTATATTAATTTTGACTAGTTGTTATAAAAGTATATATACTAGTATATTCCTAATTTGAAAGAGAAATACTTTCTTGTTATAATTTCACATTGAGTTTTTTTGAGCCTCTGTCATTTTGTGTTTCCAACGTATTTTGAGAGTTGTAACTTTTAAATTTTCGAAAAATGATTTTTTATTTTAATTTCTTGTAAGTTATGGTCTAGAACTTAGAAAATTGATATCCTTCTTATTTTTGCTCTTTCATTTATGAAACTTTGCAAGAATTTTTGGTTAATTATATATTCTGTGTGGAAAATTTTAGGAGTCACTTTTGTTCTGTAAATATTTATTTTTATTTATTAATTAGTTTCCTCTTTACTTATTTGATTAAAAATAGTTAAGAGTTGAGAAAATTACATTGTGGATCTAAAATTTTTGAAAATTTACAGGAAACTTAAATGATTTTACTTGCTGTACAGATTTTGACAAAAATTATTTTGTTGTATAAATTGTACTTTCTTTTATTAATTTGTTTTTCCCTTGTATATTTGTTGTTAATTAGTGTGAGTTGAGCAAAATTACCATTCTTGGTCAAAAATCCTATGTTAGTGTTTACAACAGTTTCAAAGTCTTATTTTCAACTTTTAAATTATTTATATTATTAAATAATTATTTTAACCCTTAAAATGGTTTAAAATTCTTAAAATTAGTTTTTGTGCGTTTTGGCCACCCAAAAATTTCTAGACTCCACACCTTAGTCCAAACCTTACCTAGAACTATCTTGGACCATTAGGGAATTGTTAGAGCTTCCGTTACACTTCCGTAAATTCTACCAGCCGACACCGGTAAACATTCGCGTGAGTCTCATGAAATTTTCATTGATTTTCTTGCTATCGCTAGGTTCTATATTTCAAGTTCCAACTCCGAGCGAAGTGCCGACCATTCCTGATCCGTAGCCGATGCTTATTCCCGGCTACATCCAAGTAAGGGGTTAAGATGAGGTTCTTCCTTTGAGTCGTCTTATTTTGCTTCATAAATAAAATCTCGAATAACGGATTCTAAGTTGACAAATGGACTTAATAAACATTCGATCGGGCAAACCGGGTAGCGTACCATAATTATTCGTGTTACCTTATATGTTCACGATTAAGAATTGTTATCATTTGGGTTGTTGATCGATTGATTGACATATATGTATGATATGTACGTTGGATGTTGCATACGCTTGTATCTTGCTAGGACCGTTGTACTCGCTAGTGGCATGTTAGGCTCGTTAAACGAACTCCCTTAGTTTTATGCTAGGGCCAGTGAGCTAATAATTTGTTAGTATCATGTGTAGGTACAATATGGGGTAGTAACATGTTTAGAGTTGGAATCAAACGCTAGGATCATGATAGGACCGTAAAAGTTAACCTAAGCCGCTAGATAACAAATTAGGTACGAAAATGATGATTAAGTAAGGTTGGGTAATAACTCACGAGATAAGAGTGCACACAAGTAAAACAACCAGTAAATTGTAAATGATTGTCATGATATCACGCAAGTATAACAATATTACTAGTTAAAAGTAGAAAATATTAGGGCATGACATCTCACCTAAAGGCTTAATGAAGTAACTGGATAGCAATCATGCATCACTATTGGATGTGACATGTTGTTGATGTATTGTATCGCATGACTGCATTGGAAATCTGGACAAAATGAGATTTACGGACAAAATGAATTTTCTCGACAAAATGAATTTTATGGATAAAATGGGTTTTCTCGACAAAAGGTTAAGACATGAGAGGTGTCGTGGATTCGGCCCTACGTGACTTAACTAAGCCGTAACTTTAGACGAGCGGTTCGAACGGGTGATCCGAACCCAACCGTGATTTGCATGTGCTCGCCATCCCGAGGCGTGATTGGCATTCACGAGAGGCTCTGTCTCGGCGTAGACATCCCATTGGGCTCTGGCCTGGCGGTATCCCTAGTGGGTCTACTTAAGGGGCATTCCCGAGAGTGCGGTGTTGTACACACCCACCACATATAGATTCATGCATGTGCTCTGCCATCCTGAGGCGTGATTGGCATTCACGAGAGGCTCTGTCTCGGCGTAGACATCCCATTGGGCTCTGGCCTGGCGGCATCCCTAGTGGCTCTGCTTAAGGGGCATTCCTGAGAGTGCGGCACTGTACATGCCCATCGGCTAGGCTCATCCGACGGCATCGGTTTTTAAAAATGGTTTCCAAAATATTTTATGGCGTATGATAATCGGACTAGAGATTATTCTTGCATTTAGACTTCGGCATAATTCAGACTGTGAAAATGTTATCTATTTCATGTTGGTCCATATATCTACATGTTGGTTATTGTTTCATGTTGAGCTATATTTTGTGTGTATATGTTGAATTTATTATGTTTAAGTCTTTATTTTAGATTTTGTTTTTGAGGAAATATTACAACCCTGAGGAAGGGCCTGTAATCTTTCCTCCTTACTGAGCAATTGGACGCTCACCCTTTTATTTACAGGAGAGTTTTACGGGTGACTTCTATGCCACTCCCGTCGACTGGGAGTACGAACATGCGTACTTCGAGGAGGAGCAGGGACCGGGTGGAGACGCGCTGTAACTTCTCGGCATGGCTTCTGAGTGTTTTGGGTTTAATAAATGAACTTTCATAATTGTTAATTTCCGCTGCACAATCTGGTTTGTAATATCTGGACGTGTGTTTGAGTAACACCTTCTTTTACTGTTGTGAAATTTTTATAACGTGAGTTCCAAATTTTCTATTAAATAAATTGTTTTTCAAAAATTTTAATTTACCCTAAAATTTCCTAGTGGGTAATTGGGGGTGTTACACGGACACTATGAATGGAATGTGATGTCATTTGGCTTGAAGAATGCTCCTTCTGAATTTCAGAATATAATGAATGACATTACTCAACCAATCCAGAATTTTGCAATTGTTTATATTGATGATGTCCTAATATTTTCTAATTCCATTAATCAACACTTTGCACATTTAGAAAAATTCTACAATGTGATAAAGCAAAATGGGTTGATCGTTTCCCTTCCCAAGATGAAATTATTCCAGACAGAAATTAGATTTCTGGGTCATGATATTAAAAATAGCCTAATCAATCCTATTGCAAGAAGTCTTGAGTTCACAACAAAAGTTCCTAGTGAAATTAAAGACAAAACCCAGTTACAAAGATTTCTAGGTTGTCTTAATTATGTTTCAGATTTCTTTAAGGATTTGAAGATAATCTGCAAACCTTTGTACCAGAGATTGAAAAAGAATCCAAAACCGTGGTCTAATGAGCATACTGAAGCTGTTAAATTAATCAAAGAAAAGATCAAAACTCTTCACTGTTTAAGTATCTCAAATCCAGATGTTAATTTAATTGTTGAGACTGACGCCGGTAACATTGGTTATGGCGGAATCTTAAAACAAAAGGTTAATGATCAGAATGATGAATCCTTGGTAAGATTTACTTCAGGATTCTAGAACCAAACCCAGATTAATTACAGTACTATCAAGAAGGAGATCCTTTCTGTAGTACTTTGTATTAATAAGTTTCAAGATGACCTTTACATGAAGAAATTCCTGTTAAGAATAGATTGCAAATCCGCCAAAGATATAATTGAAAAAGATGTTAAGAATTTAGTTTCTAAACAAATCTTTGCTAGGTGGCAAGCTTTACTTAGCAATTTTGATTTTGATATTGAGTTTATTAAAGGTGAATCCAATAGTCTCCCTGACTTTCTTTCAAGAGAGTTTTTGCAGGGACAAAACTATTCAAGATGAGCAAGAAGGTTGCAATCACCAAATCCGATCCAAAGGAGGAACGAATTACTGCTAATACTTCTAATACTCTTAATAAAATGGTAATGATTTCTCCTAATGACTATTTTCGGAATAGTTCTACTATTCCACCTACTAATTACTTCCAAGCCCTTTCGGCTCCAAAAACTAGCCTTGAGCTGGTATCTCCAAATCGTTTTACTGTCCTGGGAGAATCAAAGCTGATATCCCCCAGCATTCCTAATAATACCAGATCAGCCACTTTTTCTAATAAGCCTGAGTTTCTGCCAAGACAAACCTATCATATAAAGCAAAAGGCCTATGAATTCCTTTTCCTGGCAGAAAAGAATTTCTTCACTACTGAAAACAAATCCAAAGCCTCCTTCGACACTGTCGTCGAAAAGATCTTCTTTCCTAATTTCCACTTCCACAATGAGTCTATTAATAAGTCCAAGGACTTTTATTAGTTTATTCTGACAAACACAAAATCTGCGGTAATAACTCATTTTAAGAATTATGGCTCCAATTTTATTAATTATTCCAAAGTTAGGATCGATAAGGTTATGACTCCATTCAGTTGGGGAATGCCTTTATCAACTCCTAGACGTTTTCAAAAGCCTAATGATGTTTTCAAAAGTTTCAATTATCACGACTACATGAAAGCTTGGACCAACACTTGGTACTTGCGTAGTTTTAATCATTCATGGATGTTCTTCTTCCATGAAAACCTTATTAATGATATTAATGATATCCCCAGATGGTTTATTAATGATTTCTGGTTCTTTATGGGACTAGAAAAGAAATTTCTTCCTGACATTTGTCAAGAGGGATTTCAATGTTTTAATGATTATTTTAATGAGCCTAATGATCCCTCCCCCGATTCGAAAGAATCTTCCTTATTAATGAGGTTCGTGATCAAGTACAAAATACCATGGATAATGGCTTGGCAGTACACCTTCCTAGAAGAAGATGAGCCCGCTGCACGAGAATACAAAATTAAGTTGTGGGAAAAATTCAATCCATAAGGTTGTTCTAAGGAGAAGGTCCGTCAAGGCCACTTCCAACCAACAGCTAAAGAACAGCAAAATCATGCTACTTTTCTCACGGCGAAATCAAGAATTCAAGCTGAGCTGGCAGCATGCAATAAACCAGAAGAATGGCTCAAAATAATCCAGAATCTAGCAGGAGCTAGTGTTTCTAATGACTCCGCAAGGCCCATGTCTACAGAAAGCGGAGAATCCAGTTTAATGGCGGTCCAGTTCGCTCAGGATCCATATGAAGACCTTACATTAGATATGTAAGGATAGTCCAAAGCCCAGCCCATCCGGGGCTCAACTTCCTAATCAGCCCATCAAGGGCCCAAAGTCCTAATTGATATTAATGATTCAAGATGTTCAAGATTCAAGATTGCTCCAGATGTCAAGACTCACCAGTTTTAATAATTCAAAGACAGACAAGAATTAATGATGACTCATCAAGACTAATGACTCCTCCAAGAGGAAAACAAGAATTAATAATTCAGCAAGACTTTTCCAGAAGAAGACAAGAAGAATTAATGATGCATAATTCAGCAAGACTTTTCCAGAAGAAGACAAAAGGAATTAATGATGCAGCAAGACTTATTCAAGAAGACTCCAAATTAATGACTATTCATCAATCACTTCAAAAGACTGTTCAACACTGTTCATCAGTCACCTCAAGATCACTGTTCAAGACTATTCAAGACTATTCATCAATCACATCAAGATGTTTTAATCAGACTCTACTCAAGATATGCCAGATGTTTTAATCAGACTCCACTCAAGATATTTTAATTCAAGTGCGCCACACGTCACGGATGACGGCACAACGGACTTTAGAAGGTTTTAATTCCGGGTTCAACTCTCTATAAATAGAGACGCTCGGCCAACGTTTAAGGACACCCCTTGGCACCCTGCCTACTGCAATTATTACTTATCTCTCTCTTCCAAATACTTGTAATCTTTTAATCACTCTGATGTATGATCAAGGGATGACTCCATCGTATCCCCCAGTTGGTATATATATATATATATATATATATATATATATATATATATATATATATATATATATATATATATATATATATATATATATATATATATATATATATATATATATAGTCCGAACTTCTAACACCTTTAAATGTACACTACATGACCTTCAATGTTCGAAGAGAATCATAAATGTTCGAAGTGAATCATACAAATAACTGATACAAACCTATACTTGCATTTTTTCATTTACACACACACATGTCCAACTGCATATATATTTGAAGATAAACAATATGCGCAACAAAAATACTACGATATGCAACATGCAGCATTTTAAAGTTTCTAGGCAAATGGACTGAACAATGATGAGTTTCTGCGGATCGGGTCACAGATACCTGCACGATAATAAATATTAATATCATAAAGAAATGTACTTTTAAAAGAAAAAAACTTGACTACACACAATTCTTATTATTATAAATTAGTAGTCACGAACATAACGAAATCCCCACATCCACAAACATAATACGGATAAGCCACCCAAAAAAGACGCAGATGAAGTGACATCAAATGACGACAATGTCGATATCAAGTAATTCTCGCATATTAGATCTTTCTGTAAATTTTTTCTTCATTTAATTTGTCATATATGACGGGGGAATGGTTCAGATCACCCAATTTTATATCTTACAGATGAAGTTTAACAAATTTAAGCACAGTTTGTTGATTGTTTGAAGAAGCTGGTGTTTTACTATTGCATGTACATTTGTCAGTTTATGTACGACAAAATTATCATTTTTTATAATAAATGAAGTAAAAGTAAATTTATTGTCTTGAGTTTATATTCCGAATATTATATGCATGTTAATATTCCAATTGTAAGTTTAACACAGAACTTTGTAAAATGTTCTAATTTACCATAAGTTTACTTCAATTAATATATTGTTAATATTGACACCTTATAAATTTGGTTAAATATTAATTTTTGGAACTCGTGCCGTAGACGGGTATTAGAACTAGTTAAGTAGAAACACTAAGTCAATTACGAAATCCCACTATGACACAGTTTCACGTAATTTTTATTGTAAAAACTATTAGGGGCTCATAAAGATTTCGTGAATCGAAAAAAGACACAAAGTGACTTTGTTTTATGAAATTTTAACTCTCGAGTCATTTAATCCCTTGAGTTTCCATAGTCAAATGTCTCTTAGAAATAAAAGTACACGAATATAGTCATAAGTAATGAATGATAGAGTCGTCAGTATAAAACTTAATATGCTTTAATTAACAGCACGTAAATGAGCTTTTACCCTTTAAACTTTAGTTATCATTATTCTTTTAATAAGACCAAAATTTGTAAAACATTGCCATAATTAGAGTCTGGATAACAATAGAATTTTTAAAAATAAATACAAATGACTTCTATTTTATATAAATTCTTTGTAAAACTTTGCAATAAATCTATATATATGATCCCTAAACTTCAAGTTTATAATCATCTAAGCTATTGAGTTCAGTAGTTCACATACGTATACTTTCTCTCAAAACAAACATGCATATAGCTCATAAGTACTAAATGGTTGGATTAGTTTAAAAATTGATATCAAATCAAATTCAATGCAAATTGAAAATTCTAAAATGAAAAGGATTAGTTAAGATAAAATTCTACGGATAAAATGTAGAAGAAAGTTAATTTATTTATTGCAATTTTATTTCAAACTTTGGTCTAAATATCTCTTAATTCTCATAACATACTCATAGATTATAAATGATAAAGTTAGCTCAAAATGGATATGAAATAAATTCAATTCAAAATTTAAACTTTGATTTTTAATGATATGAGAGCATTCTATAGAAAAAATGAAAGAGAGAGGCGCAAGTGATTTTAAATGTTATCTTAACTTTTATACTAAATCTGTTTCATTCCTTAAAAGTCACTTTTCCACGTATCTAAGCCTATGAGCTTCAGTGGTCCATAAAACCATATATTCTCTAAAAAAACACAAATAAGCAAACTCATATACAATAAATAATATGAATAGCATAAATGCAATATCTCATTACTCTACTTTTAATTCAAATCGGCAATTCTGAAAAGCAGAAGGGAACCATTGGCATCAAGCCACGAAAATATGCATTTTTTTTTTGTTAATATAAATCTACTACAACTACTTTTTTAAACACCACAAATTAATATAACAAAACTATTTTTTTATTTTCCACGTGTTCTACAATTAAATGCAGTGACAACTACATCGATTTTATTTGATCCGTGAAGAAGACAAAGTAATTGACCAAGTGGTATTATTTTCAATAAAAATTGTTATATTTCTGAACATTGACGTAATGTATAATTTAAACTATGATTACTTTGTCTTTGTAGGATTCAAAGGAAAAAATTAATAACATTCAAGATGTCATGCATGTTGGAGAAAAAGACGTACTTGGTGATGCAACTCAAATTTCATTGAAAGACAATAACATCATTTCAAAAGGTTTGCTTCTTAACTCCATGGAATTTTACTACAAATACATGTGTTATTTAATTAATACTCTAATTATTAAATACATTTTTATCTTTTATAGGGTATCATTTACAAGTTCAATGCAACTATTGAATGACTTTGAAATAATTTATTTATAAATTTCGGGTTAGTTTATAAATTGTTTATTGGGCATATATATGATTTTTAAAATAATTAAACTTTTGAATTCTAGAAAAATATCATTAAATGACTTTGAAATAATTTATTATTCCTATTCCATAAAGAAAAACATTTTAAAATTTTTCGGTCCACAACTAGTTTCTCAAATAAGTGAATCTTAAAAGAAAATTGGTTTATTCAAAACTAATCAACATTAAAAAAATGAAACCATAAATAATTAAACCAAGTATTATCTATATTGTAAAATTTATTCAATATTAAAATGAAGTTGGAGTACAACATTACTACAACAAAATTAAATATTGGCCAAATCTCCAACAAAATAAGAATTGGTCACTACTCTAATAAAATTAGAAATTAACATTACTCTAATAAAATTGGAATTGATCATTAGTCCAATTGCAAATTAGACATTACTACAATAAAATTAGAAATTGGAAATTTTACCAAAAAATAAAAATTGAAATTAGACGTTGCTGCAATATAATTAGAATTGATCATTACTACAATAAAATAAAAAAATGGACATTACTCTAACAAATTTAGAATTGGACACAAGTCAACTTTAACAAATTTGGAATTGGACAACTACAACAAATTAGGAAAAGGTCGTTACTCCAAAAAATTGGAAATTAACATTACTCTAACAAAATCGGAAATGAACTAATAGTGTTTGCTTTGGAAATTGGAAGCTACACTTTTTAAAGTTGTCTTTTTTTGTTTCAGCTGATGATGTAAGGATTTACAAGTGAACGGTATTTGTTTGAGATTCCGAACTTCAAACAACATTTGCGATCTTTGCAATATGATATGAAATGTTTTTTTAAAGAACTATGCATTTGTTGTTTTAGAGTTAAAAGTTTATGAATTAAGAATTCTATGTCTATAATTCAATTTTAAGAAAACTTAGATAAGGGAAAAGACATATATGTCAAGTGAAAATTTTGATACTTGTAACTTTGATATAATTCCTCAATATATTTGTATGTTCGGGTCTCTTCGGGTCCTCTCGGGTTCCTTCGGGTTCGGGTTATCTCGGGTTCAGGTTATCTCGGGTTTCAACTTACACGGGTCGGGTTCAAATCAGGTCAGGTTCGGTTAGTTGACTTTCTAGGTCAACTCAGGTTGGGTCGGTTTGGGTTCAGGCTGGTTTGGGCGTGTTGCTCGGGTCGGATCAGCTTTTGACATCCCTAGTCAGCGTGGTGGAGGTTTCTGGCAAGAGGGAAGAATTATTTTGTTTGGGGCAAAAATCCATTACACAAATGCCTCGCATCGTCCGTTTCGATGACACTTTGATGTTTGATTCAGTCGACGTTGGTGTTCGCGTCATTCCTCAACGGCGTAGTACTCCTCACACAGGTGCGACATTGTCCACACCAATTCTAACCGCCGGACCATCACTATCAATTCTGGAGTATCAGTGCAGACTCAGCACTGGACGAGTGGATCTCTATGGTTGGAGGCTGCGAATCGGCAGATGAGAGGACACGTCGGGGGACAATCGGGCTCGGTAGGAGGCGACGAATTGAGAAAAAGCGTCATCGTCAATGCTTACCACCCTGTTCTCAACTTGCAAGGTAAATTGGACCATGTAGTGATTGATTGATTGATCATTTGATGCTACTATTCTGTGATTTATGGGTTAGATAGTACTGGACTTTCTACTTTATATGTCATTAATCTTCCAATGCACTTTTTTCTTCTGTCTTGAGTATGATTGTCATTGTTCTTCTGAGAGTAGGAGCCGATGCTAATCTGAAAAACAATGGTGGTCTCCTGGTCGGACTGCCTTGCATTATGCTGCTAGCAAAGGGTAGCTGAAGATTGCTGAACTTCTGTTCACGCATAAGGAAAACATCAATTGAAAGATTATGACTTGTAACTGTTGCAGCAAGCATCTGATAGCTGATTTACATTGTTTGCGATCTCTCATTTGTGTCAAATTAATTTCCCGGTCCCTTTTATTGGAGCTTCATATTCCAAATTCCATGTTTCTTCTATGGGACAGTGTTGGATATTCCCAAACCAGCTATTACACGTCTCTTGGTCTTTTCGTCATGTATGTTCATGGTCTTTGGTCTCTCATCAAATGCTCTGTCAAATTCCCATCTTTTCTGTCAAATTCCCATCTTTTTTATCCATTGGTTGAGAATTTCATGCCAAAAGGGTAGATCTTGAGCATCTGCACATCTCACTTGATCTCTCTTTCTGACCAGGTAGTAAAGCAATCATTTTAGCTGAAGGGGAAGATAGTGTGGTAAGTAATTATTTGTCTGAAAAATGATAACATACCTCTTTAGGATATAATTGATAAATGATGTTTGATGTTAAAAAGCAGGCTGCTTATTTCAGGTTAATTGTAATTGAGCTTGCCCTTTTCAATTTATAGGATGAGTTGATGCATGTTGGCTGACAACCTATTGAGTTCTGGGAGGCACACAAATCATCTGATGTTCAAGCAGTTATTAAGCTTCAAACAAGCGAATTTGTTTCCGGTATTTAAACATTTTCTCGATGTTTAATCATAGTTGCATTTTATTAATGGTTATAGACAAACACTAATCTGAGGATTATTCATGGTTTATCAGATCTTAAAGTTTGATTCAGTAAACGGGCGAACCTGCTTACACTATGCTGTCTCGATGGTAAATGTTGTGACCCATCCTCACGACTGTGTCACAACTGAATGGACTAAAAGATTAATGGACTGAATTGGAAAGAAATGGAAAGTTTTGGATTGGATTGATAAGAACTGGGCTGAATTAAAGTTTAGAAAGAATATGGATTAAATCGAAAGAGAGTTTTGAGGTAAAATTGAAAATAACTAAAATGAATTAGCTAGAGAAGGACCTAATTGAAATGTATAAGTTAAGTTGGGTTAGTTTGTAACTGTTAAAATTATCTAGGGACCCAATTAGTAATTTACCTAAAACCTAGACACTAAGTTATCTTCTAAAACTGGACACGGGGAGGATGGGATTGTACTGAGAGCAGATAAAAAGAAAAAAATAGGAAAGGGAATTGAAGAAGAGCGTATTTGGTTCTTGTTCTAAGGCGAGTTGGTGAGCAGCAAGAAAGACAGAAAAGAAGAGGGATTTTCGATGGAAAGGAGGGCAGAACCAATCTTCCTTCTTCATCGGGGGGTGGTTTTACGGTTCAGGAAAAGCGAGCGAGAGACAGATTTGAAAGGATTCGGGGAAGAGGAGACCGAGAGCAGAGGCAGGGATGTTATCAGGCTTAAGCAAGAAGGAAAGGGGATTTCTCAAAGAAGATGGTGGGAGTTGATGGCGAGGCTGGTTTCGGGAGGAGGTTGATTAGGTAACCATTTGGGGAAGGAAGCAGCGATGGAATGTTGATTTCCAGACATGGATTCAGGAACCAAACCCTCAATTTTCGAAGTGATGGGTGATTTAGGGATTTTGGGGGTTGATCAGGTAGAAGCTCGATTACTGGAAGAGTGGGGTTCTAAATTTAAATCGATGACGGAGGAGTCACGGTGGTAGAAGAGGGCTG
Source organism: Stellera chamaejasme (assembly GCA_024586325.1). NCBI lineage: Eukaryota > Viridiplantae > Streptophyta > Magnoliopsida > Malvales > Thymelaeaceae > Stellera > Stellera chamaejasme. The sequence goes on from CM044985.1 coordinate 28,154,305, forward strand.
GCTTTTGCCGGCGGTCATCCAGACGGAGCAAGCTATATGAAGTGGAAGCTCTGGATGGACGGTGGCAACAATTGGATTTGCAAGATGGATTGATAATTTTTCTAATTAATTAAATAATTTAAGCTGACTAGTTGATCTAGAAATCCATCATGTGTAGTTTTAGAGTTATTATCCAAGCTTGGTAGTCTCGTTCCGATGCTGCCAAGATGTTGATTATTATTTATTTTCTTAGTTGGTTTAAAAAGAATCATATAGCTAAACTTGTTAATTAATGCAGCTGAATTGTTAGTGCTCAACTTGTTTTATATCCATGACTTGGCCGATTCTTGCTCCTGCTAGTATTAGTATCATTTCTCACTCATGTCAGGTTACTATCGAACATTTACTGATGATCAATACTTGAGCATGTTCCTAGCTGTTCTTGCATAATTGTTGTGGTTACTTATAAGTAACATCTCGGCTTGTTTAAGAGACCTAAACGCTGATTGGAATCAATAATTATAATAAGTTTAAATGCTGATTTTTACAAGAAGATGACACTTGTGACTGCTCTTTTAGTTTTTAAGGAGTACCTTGCCGTTTGTTTGATGATAAAGAATACATCTCTTCCTTCACTTGATTTTCAGCCTACTGTGATTAATTGTGGGACATAGAAATCTGATCTGTTTGCTTAATCATTGGTGACTCGTTAGTCTATTATTCTATGCTTAAATATGAGGTTTATCAAGTTAATGACCTGTTGCCTTCCCTTGTCCCTATGCATGCTCCTTCATGTCTAATTGATGTGTTAAGTACTGTTCTTTGGCAAGCCTCTAGCATGTTTCCCCACCATTCTTGTGTGTTAGGATAACTAAAAGCAACATAGGATAATATCATCTAGCAACCAACCACTACGATAACCAGCCTTACTACTAACCGTGGTTGTCATTGAGTGTAGATTGGTGATTCCAGTAGCAGAGGTAGGAAGGGTTTCTTCTCACTCCGGAAAGACCATTGCTGATCTTCTGATATGAGTAGAATTCAAATACAAGAGCTTTCTCTGTCATTAGCAAGCATATAATTAAGTATTTACCTTTGATTGTTCATAGTTATTAGACTTGAGACTTGAAGACTAGTACTTTGGTGATTTAAATTACCACCTCTTGTCCCTTGTTTGTCTTGCTAGTAAATGAACCTAGAAACCTTCCCATGAAACTTGGATCAAACTTTTATTTACCTGTTATTACTGACTATGTTACTTGAGTTGTTTCAGAGGTTACAAGTTTTCTAATGGTTTATGCATGAATTTTCTCTAATGCTTTATATGATCTAAGCATGATAGTTTCTTTGAAGCATATTTTCTTTAATGTTAATGCGTGACTGCCTGGTAACTTTCTGTATTGTTTGACTTTCAAGTGTTCTCTGTTGCATGCCAGTGGTCCCAACTACCACCCCCAGGTATCTTTACTGCTTTTTTGCTTTATTTTCATTCTTTCTTCTCGAGCAAGATACTAACATATCTTGTTGTGAACTACGTGAGCCTCTGATTCCTTTCAAAATGGTATAACTGATATTGATGGGATACGTAGGCAACCTTCGGGCCCGAGGCATTACTATGTCTTATAGTTGCAGGTACTTGTTTATGATTCTTCTCAACTGCTCGAGGAACTTAAAGATTGAAGTACAAGCAATTTATGATGGAAAGGACTTAGACTTTAGGGATTTACTTGTATTTTCTTCTTTTATCTTAATTTTCTTTTGTACACACTTAAAGAGCTAAAAGAACTTGTAACGGACTTTTATACGTTTGAAATTCTTCTAAATACTCCTTTCTTTATAAGTTCTTAAATATTTTCAAATAAAGATCTTGGCTTTGTGAACTGCCGTTTATTGAATTTAGTTACTCTGCTTTAACAAGCAGCTGGAAATGTTCTGCTGATCATTCATCGTCCAAGGTAAGATACATATACTATTTTCTTGCAGCTCTATTTCCTGACCTTTCAGTTCTTCTTAGTGGTTTTTTAAATGTCTTTAGTGATTTGCAGGGACTTCGACCAAGGGATTCTTGAAAGGTGTTGAAACATTGAAAAGAGGTAATATATCTTCATGACAGGGTTTGATGGTGGTTTTCGAGAATGGTGGCAGAGCGAGCGTCGGACAAGGCCGATGATGGACAGGGCTTGGATGGCAAGGGGCGGGTTTGAGCCGGGTCTTCCTGGCCGGGTTCAACAGCATTGTTCAAGGAAAAGAATATCTACCCATGAAGTTCTGTGTAAGTTATATTGCCGTAAGTTGAGATCAAGGTATGTCTTTGGGACTTGACGACCAAGGTATGTCTGAGATCAATTGCTTAATTTTCACCACCTCAATTGCCTCTTTGTGCATAATCAATTGCTCTTTGGGATTGTTCAACTAAAGTTATTAAGCTGATGGCTATTTAGGGTGAAAGAGCAGTCCCTATTTTTTACCAAACAAGGATCAAAATGAATGGGAGTAGCTCCGTTTTTTCCTCTTAAAATATGGATCATGTCTGAAATGAATGATGCATGACTTTATGTGCGATTTTGAGGTGTCTCTCAATTTTGTAACAAGACTTGCATAATAAGACTCGCATATCTCTCTTCTTATTAGTCGATACCATGTTCTATTTGGTACATTTTTTATGTTAAATTTTGGAACATGCCTGCAGATAATGGATTTTTCAACCTGGTGAATTCCTCAATGTGATGGTATGTATCATGTTCTTTCTTACTTGGGAAGATGATGGTACTTCTTCAGGTTCGGTTTCATTGGCAGGAGGTCCTTTATCATCAACATGGTTTGTTGCTTTAAGAAGGGAGTGGTACTTATCGCTTGGGTGATAGCTGATGAGAGTTTTAGTCAAGAGTTATCATCTCAAAAGAGCCAAAGAATCTCGGACATATGATGTGTGATAGCAATGTTACTTCTTTAATCTTAAGCTCCCTTAGTTGATTCTATGAACGATTATATTTGAAAATAATTAATTCAACATATATGGAGATATTTAAAACAATTTTTCAATCTTAAGCACCTTAATTTAAGTCTCCCATGATAAGATATTTATTTTATCTTATCTTCATTTGCAGGTTTATTCTACACACAAACATTGTACAGAGTATTAGACAGAAAAATCCATATTTTTAATTTTTCTTAAAAAGAATTCACAAATTTTCTTTTCTTTTTCTAAAAACTAAAAACTATTAATTAAATTTATATTGAAGAACAAAAATAGTGATTAATGTGAATACTTTTTATGTCCACATTTTCTAAAGTTTTCACAAGGTAGTCTTAAAAACTCTTTGATTTCTATTTAAAACTATTTATTAAATTTATGATCGAAGAACACAAATAGTGATTAATGTGTGAATGCTATTTAAAACTTTATCGTTGTTAGATTTAAAAGGTGGAATTTTGACAAATGGGTCATAAATGATATTAGTATTTTTTTTTTTCTCACACCTAGACAAGGAACAACCAATTCTTTTTAGCACCTTGTTATTATTTAAAATGATTGAATGTCGGTTGTATTTTTTTGGATGATATTAGTATAGAGATATAGAGAGATGACTTTAAAACCCATATTAAATTAATTGAATCATTGTAGACCTTTAATGCTTATTTTGGTTACTGAGACACGAGCAATCTTCTTAGAGGCGGATGTTATGCGAGCAAACGTTGGAAAAACTAAAAGGGATATTCTTTAGGAATTTTCTATCGTTCAAAGCACGTTTTTTTTTTCGCACTTCTTCAAAAATGTTGCGACTTTTACCGACTTATACAACCAAAAAAAAAATCCTAAGAGAATCACAAAATTGCAAAATCCTTGCATCCTACACAAAATGTCGTCGTTTAGCAAACAAATTCAAAAGAGTGGTACTATTCACAGAATCACATCAAACTTCCATCAGTATTTTGGATGGAGCACCCAACAGAAACCAGCAAACATAGCTACAATTGTCAATGTCTCCTAAGAGAAGCACCTTGGATGTTTTATTGCAGATTAAAAAAGGAAGACTTTATGGTTGTACATAAACACCAAGCAGCAGATTAAAAAAGGAACCCTGTTTGTGAAACTATCTTATATTCCAAGGAAATTTCCCACATGACATCAATACGAAGAACTGCTCCCAAAGCACAACAACAACCGAGCAGCAAACCGAACTGTGCAAAATAGTACTCATTTTAACCCATAATTAAAGCTCTTGTTTCCATCATAAACCTTCATAGAATTCACCCTATTTCCAGCTCAGGAATGTCAGCGAGGAGGTGCCAATACTCCCCCTTGTACCCGCACTTGTTTCCCAGATCAGGACAACCTGCAATCACTAATCTCTCAAGTGTGGGAGGCAAGTACAAATCCTTTGGAAAGTAACTCAGCTCTGGACAGTCAAAGAAAGTCAACTCCTCAAGAATGGTGAGGTTTCGGAGGAAGTCTTTGGATATTGATTTCAGCTCCTTTACTCTCCAGAATGCCAATGAAGTAAGAGAAGGTGGGAGGATCAGACCATCATCAGGTGGCCATATGTAGTGTACCTGGAACACTTTAAGAGAGTGAAGGCTGTCCAAGCCCCATTCTGTCATTGCCTGCTTCATATTTACACAATTCACTGTCAAATATTCTAGGTTTAGGGGCAACCCACCTTCTGGAAACCTCTCGATGCTTGGACACCCTGTAATAACCAAAGATTTAAGAGAGGCAAGCTGGTGGATGTCATCAGGTAGCCACTTCAGTTTCTCGCAGTTAGATAACTCCAGTTTCACAAGATTGGTAAAAAACATGGTGTTCCCTCCAGTTTCTCGTAAATTGTTGCATTCCTCAATGTGAATTGATTCAATTGTGGCAGGCAGATTTCCCAAATAAATAGACTCAATACTGTCACACCCGCGAATTCTCAACTTCTTAAGGAATCTTCCCAATGTCAATTGATTCAATTGTTGCATTCCCACTTGCCCCAGGGTCAAGGAGGTGAGAGAACTAAGATCAACCATGTCCTTGAAAATTACACCTCTGCATCCCATTATATCCAGTTCTTCAAGCGATGGGAGGCTTCCGATGGAAACTCTCAACTCTGGACAACCATCAATAATCAGCTTTCTCAAAGTTGAATGGCAGCTGGGTATATTTTCTGTCAAATAAGGACACTTGGAAATGTTGAGTTGACTTAGCTTTGGAAACATTTGAGGAGATTCAACTGCCACAATCACTTGCTCACGAACTCCCTTCAAGGTCAAGGAGGTGAGAGAATTAAGATCAACCGTGTCGTTGAAAATTACACCTCTGCATCCCCTTATATCCAGTTCTTCAAGCGATGGGAGGCTTCCGATGGAAACTCGCAGCTCTGGACAATCACGGATACTCAACATTCTCAAAGTTGAATGGCGGCCTGGTATTTCAAAGTTTTCTCTCAACTTAGGACATCTGGAAATTTCGAGCTGACTTAGCTTTGGAAACATTTTATGACATTCATCACCACAACCATTGTCACAAGACCAAACCTCCCATGCCGGCATATCGTGAAATGATAGTTTTTCTAGTGCTTTGAAACCCCCGCAAGAGACACCAATGTCTTTCCCATAAAAAAACTCAACTCCAATAACTTGCACCGCCGCCATGTCTCTTATGATCAATTCTTTAAGCGAAGGTAATCTCCCCAGTGAGGGTAGCGAAGCCCAGTTTTGACAGTTAAAGAGCTTTAAGAATGAGATATTGGAGAAGGCTGATAGATCACCCATCCATGAAGGGGTTTCAATCCCACTGTACCCAGAAATCGTGAATTTTTCCAAGTTCTGGTGAGGATGTAGGTGATTCAGGACCTGCGTTTGCTTGTTGATAATTTCAGGCGATGTGAATTTGTTGATAATTTCAGGCGATGTGAATTCTCCATACGGACCATAATACCATTCCAAGATTAATTGCTTGAGGTCTTTCTTTGCCTTCAGATTTGCCTCTTCAGCATCTTGGACATTTTCAACATTTCCAAGATTTTCAATGCACAGCTTGCCTCGAAGATTATTCAGGTCCTTCAAATGTCGTAACGATAATCCTCCAGCTTCCTTTGACACCATAAATCTACTTAACGTCTGCAGATTCTTCAACCTGTGTATTCCAATTGGCATGTCTTCCAAATTAAATGTACCACTGATATCAAGATGATGGAGATCTATCAGATTTCCAATTCCATCTGGCAACGCAGTGAGCTTTATACACCCTTCTGCTGATAGTGTTTGTAAGAAAATAAGTTCGGAGACGGATTCAGGTATTAAGCGAATTAGAGTGTAAGATAGATCAAGATGGCGCAAATGTTTCATGCCCCCAATGACACTCGGTACGTTTTCTATATTGGAGTTCCCTAGAGATAAAACTCTTATGCATTTCAATTCTGGAAGTAACTCATCTAAAACTCGAAATGATAAGAAATTTTTCTTCTTCCAGCTCCATCTAGTAAAATGCAACGCTATAAAGGTTCTCAATCTCTTCGTTTTGTTGAGAAACTCAAATTTCTGATACTTACCATGAGCAAGATTGAACGAAATATGACAAACCTTATCCCATGCTGCTCGTGATCCATCAACTTCCATCTCCTGTTGCAAATAAAAGCAAGTATTTCTATCAACTGATTGGGCTAGGTCATGAATAAGATCATGCATCACAAACTTGGACACATCTGCATTCGATGGTTGTAAAAAACCTTTAGATAGTAATTCATCAAAGTATTGATGGCCCAGCTCTTCCATTGTCATGTTTCCATTTGTTTGCTTAAGAAACCCTTCTGCCATCCAATACAAAACCAATTCATCCTTGTCAAATTCATAATCCTTGGGGAACAAAGCACAATAAGTGAAGCAACGCTTCAACTGTGAACGAAGATGATAGTAGCTCAATGTCAATGCAGGAAGAACATCGCTCTTCTCTTGTGGCAAATCCCATATTTTACTGTTTAGTATTTGCTCCCAATCACGTCTGCCCCTTTTCCCACACAAGAGCCCTCCCAGTGTTTTAGCAGCCAATGGTAGACCTCTGCACCGTCTCACTATTTCCTCAGCCATTGGTTTCAAATCAGAGTACTCATCGAAATTATCAGCTTGGATTGCATGCCTGCTAAACACCTGCATACAATCATTTTCTGAGAGTGGTTTAAGAATGTAAGGTTCAATAGCATAACCCTGGATGGTCATGACTGATGCAACACCACGATCTCGAGTTGTGACAATTATTTTACTTCCTGCAGCCCCATGTAAGAAAGGCTTACTCAAAATCTCCCATAGTTGGCCGTTCAGATTCCAGACATCATCTAATACAAGCAGGAACTTCTTTCCGGCTAAGACATCCTTCACTTTCGTCTGAAGCAGATCCAATGTATTCACCTTTGCTTCTTCTTGGGTTACCGCTTCTAAAATGCTTTTTGTTAGCGTTTGGAGATTAGAATCATCAGAAACACATACCCATGCTGTGAGATGGAACTGAGCCTTGACGTCATCATCATTGTAAAGAAGCCGAGCAAGAGTTGTCTTACCAATACCACCCATTCCGACCAAAGAAATGACGGTGACATTATGCGGATGTTGATCATCTCTTTGCAGAAGGTGATGAAGAACTGTCTGCATATCTTCCTGTCTGCCATAGACATGAGATTCTGGCAGCGAGGTAGTCTCCGGTCCTCTTCTTACCCCAGTAGTGGTGGTCGACTGTTGCAGTGAGCCAGTCTCTGAATCCCAAATGGACTTGATGAGTTTTGCATTGCTTTCGATCTGCTCCAGCTTGATGGTGATATCATTTATCTTGGGAAGCAGAGAGTCGAGATCGAGAGAAGAAGACTCAGTCCGGGCCCGTTTGGATGGTGGTGGTGTGCTGCTGCTGGCCCCAGACTGGGCTTGTAGTTGTGTCTTGACTTGGAACTCAAACTCATCAAGGACATCCTCCATGTCATACGCCAGATACTTGAGATGAGAGTGCCAAGTAAGAACAGAATCAGGAGCTGTTTCTTGGGCCTCAGCTTGGTCGAGGATTGCTTGGATTTTGGGCAGCAAGATCTTCCACTTCTCCAGCTTTTCCACGGCTTCTGGGTTTTGGTTCAACTTGCGCTGGAGACACGACTCCAGTTTGTCGAAAATCCATTGGCACAAGGGTGAAAGGAACTGGCCTCCTACGAAAGACAGAACCGCTTCCATCTCGTCTCTCTGCCGTCAATTGAACAAACAACAAATTTTAATAAAGTGATACTGTGTGTGAATCTGATGATGAAACAGAGACGAAAATTACCTTGTTTGAGATCGGAACTTAACAGAAGATCAATGGATGGATGACTTGGGTCTCTGGGGATGTCAGAAGCAGCAGGCACTGCATGCTATGAATGATTTCCAGGAATTTGCTGAGAAATTTCAAGGAATTTGGTGTTTGGTCAATGCACAAGTCAAGCAACTTGGGCAAAAAGCAAAGAGAGGCGTTCAAACTTCAAAAAGCAAACGGGGCCCTGGTATAGTTTTCTTTTCAACTTTGATTTCTTGTTGTGGCTTTATGAGAACATTTATTTGGTGCAAAAAGCAATTTGGTGCTTTTTGCTTTTTGTAATGATACCCACATGTTCTGTGGATGAGAAATCATAAGAATGAGAAATCATAAGATACAGTAAATGGATTGCAAATTGCCTCCCTGATAAGGGTATCCACTGTTTTTTTTTTCAGTTTTTGAAATTTGAACTCAAACGAGGTATACTAAGCCCTAAAATAGTAATACATATTCATTTAATTTATAAAGATTGATATATAAGCATGAATGTGACTTCATAAATATTTATCGATTTTATACTTTTTATTAACTTTTTTAATGAGACCTATATCTGTCTTTTTACATAATCTTTATTGGTGTAGGTTCATTAGCATTAGCCGAGCTTCTTGTGGCTTAGTTGAACAATTCATATGCAATTAGTATACATACCCCACCTACGGCACGAGTTTTGCTGTTTTTAATATAATTTAAAAATTGACAAATAATTTACACAATATTACCAAATCCGATAAAAAAAATATACAAATGTTGAGATAAACTACTCATTACACCAACAACTAAAAATACAAAATAAATAACATAAATAATTCTCGTTATCCATTTATTTTTGAAGAACTGAGATTGGATGATTGTCAATTACAAAACTACATACAATGAAATTGGATAATTGATAATGTAACAATATATTTGTTAAATGATCATGTAACAACACCACTTAATCTTCAAAACCAACATATAGAACAGTCATTCAAGTCCCCTAATGCTGCAGATCCGTAATTGGATGGTCTTCCTTGATGTATCTACTTAGAAAAAGCATAAAGTGTTAGTCAATGACCCGTTTTCGTCATGGGAAAAACTGATATAATTACTCTATCGTCTTCAAAAGATATATACATATGACTACTTCCATGTTTGAAGGTTCACTGTTTGGCTAAAATATTTACAAAGAAAAATAGTGAAAAATTTCATAAAAAAATACATTTAAAATATTTATACTTCAAAGTATTATATGGGTAAGAATTAATTAACTCAAATGTCTAAACGCTCATAAGAAAATCATAGATTAAATACTGTGAAACAACAAAAACAAATGTATCTATTTTTTGAGGACGAATGGAGTATCAATGTATTAAACAATTAATGGAGTATATGTATGATAAAAATATTATCAAAAACATTTAAAAACATTTAAAAAGCTTAAACACCCGCTATGTTCAATCAGTTTATCATTACAATTATTATAGCCAGCATATGTGTTATCAATAAAAGTGGAATAAATGTACAAATTGAAGGGAAATGAACTAATACAAAACCTTGACATAGCAATGTGAAGTTACTATTTTATGCATTAGGTACCTTTAGAGTAGGGGGTCGGATTGGCCACCCATATCCATGTGTGTATGTAGTAACATCAATGTGTGTATGCATCAGGTACCTTTAGATCAGTTGAAACATAGCAGTGCAAAAAGCAACAAAATTCTAGAAGAAAAATTTGCAACACTCTCTTGGTCACATACTTTGACAGCTACCATGAGTTAGAACATATAGCTACCAAGAGTTAGAACATTAACATATGACAAAGCACTCAAAACATAATATAGTTCCTAATAATTATAACAGAGTTTATCGAGGTCCTGTTGCAAAAATAATCAATGATAATACATTGAGATGAATTTCATCAACAGCAATATGACAATACTATTATAACATGAATATATGATTAGTATAAAAATTAGTAGCTACAAATTTTAGAGTAATGGGTAAATATTTAACTGTATAATCAATATAAAAATATGTAGGCATCTATTCAACTTCTCGATAGTTGAAACAGAGCAAGTTCAACAATCTTATTTGCACAATCTAACCACAACAAAAATAGAAAATAAAGGAGATAAAAAAAAAATAAAGGGTCAAATACCTCTAGGATAAGTGAGCTACTTGGCATTCCTCCCACGCACCTTGTCCTAAAGCTGACCCGATAAGCCTCATCCAATCACGAAATCCTCCTGATTATAGCAATAAATTATCTTAATATTAACAATGAGTTGCCTAGAAAATGGTAAAATAAAATCCTTCACAATAATAAAAAATAACATTGAACTTACATACCAACCAGTAAGGCAAAGAAGCATTCGTCTGGCTATAGGTGACCTTGAGACGCCATAACAGATGAAACAACTTAGAGTCCAGATGAGATGAACAACCCAAGGAGGCAACAAATTGCAGGCGATCCTAGGAAGGAGACAATGTGAACGTCATAAGACTAACCTTTTGTTGAAAGTTGTCTTGAATTTCTAGCCAATAGGCTGGTTATAGGTTTGGTTAGTAAGTATTAATTGGGCAAGCAACGGGAATACAAATGAATGAAATGTTTCTTGTGTGAAAAGAAACATTTGGACGGTGAACACATGGAGCATGCATGGACGGTGGCCATCTTTCAAGAGAAAGAGAGAGGCCGGTTAATAGCCGTTGACAAATGCTCCAATTGTTTGATCCATTTGCCTATAAATAGGTTACTCATCATCATCTAACAAACAACACAGAAGCAAACGTTTTTGCTTGTACAGAAATTAGTGTTGCTCTTGTCCTTTAGAGTTGCTACTAGAAAATTTCTCTAGGTGTTCGGGTGTAATTGGGTCAAAGGATTGTGAGACATTTGAGTGTTCTTTTGTAATTCTCTTCAATCATAGTGAAATTTCTCCTCCTGTCCATGGAAGTAGGTCTTGACCGAACCACGTAAATATTTTGTGTTCATTTTTCTTGGTTATTTTTCTCACTTTGTTGCACACTCATCACAACAATTGGTATCAGAACCTGTCCAAGTTTCTGAAGGGACCGCTTTGTCATGACGTCGACAAAGTTTCAGGTGGAGAAATTCGACGGGTCCAACGACTTCAATCTATGGAAGGTAAAGATGAAAACTTTACTTATTCAACAAGATTGTGCCGAAGCGTTGGTAAATAAAGCAAATCGTCCTACGACCATGATGGATGCAATAATGGCCAAGATAGAACCGAAAGCACACAGCGCGATTCAATTACACTTGGAAGATGAGGTTCCTAGAGAAGTGTTAGCCGAAACAATGGCTGCTGGATTATGGAAGGCATTAGAGAACAAATATGTGAAGAAATCTCTCACCAACTGCTTGTACTAGAAGCAACGTCTTTACGCCCTAAAGATGGAAGAAGGTACACCAATCAAAGACCACGTAGATGAGTTCAACAGAATCATACTCGATCTACAAGTAATCAGAACACCGATTGATGAAGAAGATAAGACTATTATTCTCTTATGCTCTTTACCATCTTCGTATAAGCATTTTATTGATAGTATGCTATACGGTAGAAGCGATATCATCATTAATGATGTGAAAGATGCTTTGTTGTCAAGAGAACTGAAGAAGAAAGTGTCTTGTGCATATGAAGAGAAAACATATTCAGGTCCGTTTACTAGTAGAGTCAGAACCAATAAGAGAAGCAAAAAAGGTGGTGGCAATTCACTATCGAAATCAAAGGGGAAGGGGCCGATAAGTTATTTCAGCAAAGAAAGGGGACATATTCGTAAATATTGTCCTAAGAGGTCTAGCCAGAAGGAGTCAGAAGCAAGTGCCAGCGTGGTACGAGATAGTTCTAGTGAATCAGAAGAACTGGAGATACTGACAGTCAGCACTTCCAGTGCAGATGACACTTGGATTCTGGATACCGACGCATCTTATCATATAACCCCAAATAAAGATTGTTTCCTATCTTTCCGAAGTTGGGAGATGATAAGGAGCTTTCTGTCAAAGGGAGCGGTTTGGTGCAGATCAAGATGCATGACGGAATTGCCATAACATTGGATACTTGGTATGTGTTGGGTTTGGAAGCGTGGGCAAACAACACAAAATATTTTTCACCGTGACGATTCCACGGCTTTCTTCCACTATCAATATCAATCAACAATTACAATCACCAATTCTCTCAACCCTCTCAATTTATATGCAATCAATAAAAGGACCCTCTCCAAACTTGCACGAACACAAGTCACGAACTCTACTGCTAGCACCTAGTGGCTAGTAACACAGCAACACAACCGCTTACTCGGCTATCACAACACTCTCTACCCAAAACCAAACTTTTACACGTGTGTGCGGCTCTCAATCTCTCTCACGGACCACACTAGCTCGCTGCACAATATAATATATATGCTAACAACACATAAAAAAAACCTAATCCTATTAAAGCTAGGAATTCTAAAACAACTCAAAATTAGGATATAACAACTTTAGTCCTTTACCTTTTTAATTAATTAATTTGAGTCATTACTCCAACAATCTCCACCTTGACTCAAATTATCTTTTCAACTCCACCTTTTCACCAAATCCACAAACTTGACATTCTTGCTTGTAGGAACCTTCACATCCGCAACGTCAGTCTTTGGCTCTCCTCTAACAACTGTGCTTCCGACCAACTCATATAAATTTTTGGAGTTCTTCACTCCCTTCATCACAATCAATGCATTCTTCGAGATTCTCAAACCTCCACCTCGAGCAGAAAATCCATAACCCAATTTATCCAGTTTTCCAAGTGAAATCAAGTTTCTTCTAAATTTTGGAACGTACCTTACATCACCAAGTGTCTTTGTACTTCCATCATGCAACTTGATCTTCACGTTGTCAATTCCTTCAATTCTTTCTTCTCCGCTATTACCCAAATAAATTGGCTTATCACATGGCTCAAATTTTGTGAACCATTCTTTCCTGGAACAAACATGTTCCGAGCAAGCTGAATCAAACACCCAAACATCATCTGAAACTTTCTCCTTGATCTCTTGCACCATTAGCAACTCATCATCACTTGTATAATCTTCCACCAAGCCAGCATCACCTTTTTCTTCTTCTACTCTCTTTTCTTTTCCTTTCTTCTTTGTCTTAAAAAAATCTTCCATGTCTTCTTTCAATTTTGGGCAATAAAATTTAATATGACCCAATTCTTGACAATACCAACATTCTGTTTTGTTTCAATCCTTCCTTGGTCTTGAACCTGATCTTCCTCTTGAATCGCTTCTTCCTCTAGAATGACCTCTTCCTCTCCAGCTATTTTTCTCTCGCTCCATCACAGCTGCATCATTACATTCTTCTTTTTCCTCAAACTTGCGAACTCTGTCATGCTCCAATAGCACAGTAGTCACATCTTCTAGCTTCAACGTTTCTCTTCCAACCATCAACGGAGTCACAACCGGTTCATAAAATTTTGATAAAGAATTAATCAAAATTATAGCTCTATCTTCTTCCTGAATTTTCTCACCAATACTTTCAAGCTGTGTAACCAATTTGTTAAACTCATTCAAGTGCGCAACCAAAGCGGTGCCATCTTTCATCTTCAAACCGTATAACTGCTTCTTTAAACATAACTTGTTAGTGATGGATTTTGACATGTACATACCTTCAAGTTTCGCCATCAAACTCGTTGGAGAGGTCTCGTTCAACACATCATACTTCAACTGTGGTGCAAGAGCCAATCTAATCGTACTCACCGCAATTTCTTGCATCTCTTTCCACGTGTCATCTTTAATTTCATCTGGCTTTATTTTCTCAAACACACTACCAAGCTTCTGCTGCACGAGCACATCCTTCACCATGCACTTCCAGAGACTGAAATCTCCGGAACTATCAAAACGATCAATCGAAAAATTGCCCGACGTCCCAGCCATCGCGAACCTCGCTCTGATACCACTTGTTAGGTTTGGAAGCGTGGGAAAACAACACAAAATATTTTTCATCGTGACGATTCCACTGCTTTCTTCCACTATCAATATCAATCAACAATTACAATCACTAATTCTCTCAACCCTCTCAATTTATATGCAATCAATAAAAGGACCCTCTCCAAACTTGCACGAACACAAGTCACGAACTCTACTGCTAGCACCTAGTGGCTAGTAACACAGCAACACAGCCGCTGACTCGGCTATCACAACACTCTACCCAAAACCAAACTTTTACACGTGTGTGCGGCTCTCAATCTCTCTCACGGACCACACTAGCTCGCTGCACAATATATATATATATATATATATATATATATATATATATATATATGCTAACAACACATAAAAAAAACCTAATCCTATTAAAGCTAGGAATTCTAAAACAACTCAAAAATAGGATATAACAACTTTAGTCCTTTACCTTTTTAATTAATTAATTTGAGTCATTACTCCAACAGTATGTTCCTGGACTACATAAAAATCTAAATTTCTGTGGGTACTCTTGATAAAAAGGGGTACAGATACACTGGCGACTATGGACAAATTAAAGTTTCCAAAGGAGTCCTGGTCGTGATGAAAGGAAAGCTGCAACAGGGTATTTATCATTTGTTGGGAAAGTCGGTGGTTGCTGCTGCAGCTGTTGCATCTTCTTCAAAACAAAATGATGATGTTACATATTTATGGCACCAGAGTTTGGGACATATGAGTCAGAGAGGACTTGAAATCTTGAGTAAGAAAGGATTGTTGGATGGAACAGAAATCAAGAAGCTGGAGTTTTGCGAGATGTGTGTTATGGGCAAACAACGCAGAGTGAAGTTTGGCTCTAGAAAGCACATATCCAAAGGAATCCTTGATCACTCAGATTTATGGTTTCCAGCTCTAATTCCGTCTCACAATGGTTCCAGGTATTTTGTAACTTTCATTGATGATTATTCAAGGAAGGTCTGGGTGTATTTTTTGAAATCGAAAGATGAAATGTTTAACCGGTTTAAAGAATGGAAGGCCATGGTTGAAAATCGTACTGGTAAGCGGGTGAAGACACATAGAATCGATAATGGTTTGGAATTCTATAATAAACCATTTGACGAGTTCTGCAAGAAAGATGGTATAGTCAGGCATCGGACTGTACGGAAGACACCACAGCAAAATGGCGTTGCAGAACGGATGAATCAAACACTGTTACAGTGTGCTCGGTGCATGCCGTTAAACGACGGACTCCCGAAGATGTTCTGAGCGGAAGCAGTTTAACACTGCTTGCTTGTTATCTGGTGAATCGGTCCCCATCAACTGCAATTGATTGTAAGACTCCTCAAGAGGTATGGTACGGATCTCCCTTTGATTATTCTGGCTTGAGAATATTTGGTTGTCCTACTTATGCTCATCTGAATGATGGCAAGCTTGAGCCGAGGGCAATGAAGTGCATATTTCTAGGATATGCGAAAGGGGTGAAAGGTTATCATTTGTGGTGTACAGAAAATGATCGATCCCCTAAATTCATCATTAGCATAGATGTGACCTTTGATGAATCTGCTATGGCAAGCCAAATAAAGGAGCTTGATAATCTTGCTGGAAAAGACCACGATGTTGATCGAATAGTGGAGAATGAGATTGAAATCAGGAACAGAGTTGCGCTACCTATTCTCCAGACCAACCCGATGGTGCAGATATTGATGATTCTGCATGTGAGGATCCTATTCCTCATGATGATCAACCAGAAGAGCAACCTTACAATATAGCTATCGGCAGAGAAAGACAACAAATCAAGAAACCTTTGAGGTATGCTGATTGTGTTAATGATTCAAATGTTGTTGCTTATGCATTAAATGTGGCAGAAAGTGAACCACTTTCATATCGAGAAGCAATGCAAAGCAGTGAATCAACACAATGGTTAGTAGCTATGGAAGAAGAGATGCAATCTCTTGAAAAGAACAAGACTTGGGAGCCGGTACCATTGCCGAAAGGTGCTCGATTTATTGGGTGCAAATGGGTTTTCAAGAAGAAAGAAGGAATCCATGAAGTTGAACCACTAAGGTTCAAGGCTCAACTTGTGGTAAAGGAATACTCACAAAAAGAGGGAATTGACTACCATGAGATATTTTCTCCTGTTGTGAAGCATAAAACTATATGTGTTCTACTAGCTATGGTGTGTGTTTTCGACATGGAGCTTGAACAGCTTGATGTCAAAATGGCTTTTCTACATGGAGAGCTAGAAGAGCAAATTTATATGTCACAGTCAGAGGGTTTCTTTGTTTCTGGAAGAGAAGACCATGTGTGTATGCTTAAGAAGTCACTCTACGGCTTGAAGCAGTCACCGAGACAGTGGTATAAGAGGTTTGACGCATTTATGATTACTCATGGATATGCTCGAAACTCTTATGACAACTGTGTATACTCTAGATAGATTCCAGATGGTTCGTTTATCTATTTGCTCTTATATGTTGATGATATGTTAATTGCAACAAAGAACAAGGCTGAGATTACCATGTTAAAAGATCTGTTGAATAGTGAATTCAAGATGAAAGACTTGGGAAACACCAAGAAGATATTGGGCATGGAGATTTGTAGAGATAGAAAAGCTAGAATGTTGTACTTGTCACAAAAGAAGTACATTAGAAACGTTGGAATGTTGTACTTGTCACAAAAGAAGTGCATTGAGAAAGTTTTAAAGTGTTTTTGCATGGATAACTGTAAATCAGTTAGTACTCCATTAGCCGCCCACTTCAGGCATAGTGCCGAGATGTCACCGAAAACTGAAGAAGAGAAGGTGAACATGAGTCAAGTTCCATACTCGAGTGTTGTTGGAAGCCTTATGTATGTCATGGTATGTTCCCGACCAGATCTTGCACATGTCGTTAGTGTGGTTAGTTAGCAGGTTTATGAGTAACCCTGGGAAGACTCATTGGGAGGCTGTTGAGTAGTTCCTGAGGTACTTGCGGGGCACTACAGATGTTAGCTTGATTTACAATACTAGTAAGATTACTAGTGGTATTGTCAACTATACAGATTCTGATTACGGTGGAGATCTTGTGAAGAGAAGATCACTGACATGTTATATCTTTACTCTATTTGGATGTCCCATCAGCTAAAAGGCAACTCTTCAATCGATGGTTGTGTTGTCTACCACAAAAGCTGAGTATATGGCGATCACAAAAGGAGTAAAAGAGGGAATGTGATTGCAAGGTCTACTCAACAGTTTAGGTTTGAAATTGCCTCAACCTATTATCTTTTGTGATAGTTAGAGCGCGCTGCATTTGGCAAGAATTCCAGTACACTATGAGAGGACCAAGCATATTGATGTCAGATTAAATTTCATCCGAGATGTTATTGATGATGAAATTTTCTCTGTACAGAAGATAGCGACGGTGGATAATCCAGGAGACATGTTGACGAAGCCGCTACCCACTGCTAAGTTCAAACTTTGTTTAGAATTGGTGAATATTCAAAGACCTTGAGACCTGTAAGGGTGTTTTGGCAGGAGGTGGAGATTGACATGACTATGTTAATTTGAAAAATTCAAGTCAAGGTGGAGAATTGTTAAAAGTTGTCTTGAATTTCTAGCCAATAGGCCGATTATAGGTTTGGTTAGTAAGTAGGGCAAGTAATGGGAATACAAATGAATGAAAAGAGAGGCCATCTTTCAAAAGAGAGGCCGGTTAATAGCTGTTGACAAATGCTCCAATTGTTTGATCCATTTTCCTATATATAAGCAGCTCATCATCATCTAACAAACAACATATAAGCAAACGTTTTTGCTTGTAGAGAAATTAGTGTTGCTCTTGTCCTTTAGAGTTGTTACTAGAAAATTTCTTAGAGTATTCGGGTGTAATTGGGTTAAAGGGTTGTGAGATATTTGAGTATTCTTTTGTAATTCTCTTCGATCAGAGTGAAATTTCACCTCCTGTCCGTGGACGTAGGTCGTCTTGACCGAACCACATAAATATTGTTTGTTCATTTTTCTCGGTTACTTTTCTGACTTTGCAGTGCACTCGTCACAACACCTTTTTTATAACACAATTAAGAATTTAGTCTACAGTGCCTTGATCCAAAGTTACCTCAGCAAGCGTTTTATTGCACCGAGAGGCAATGCAACTCTCTCAGCTAAGCTTCAAGGAAGAATAAAATCTAGCAGCACATGCCAACGGTCATAAATCAGAAAATTATTAAAAACAACAAACAGAAAGTAGAAACTCTAACCAGAAAAGCAATTCATACTAGAAAAAATCCAGATCAAAAGACATCAATTTGTAGACGTGTAGAACTACTCGATCTCCGCCTGCAGTGGAGCCTTCGTGGCGGCCAAACGGTCGGAGAGTCCATTTCCTCTGACGATGTGCCCGGTCGGAGCCCGCTCGACGGAGTGCTCTGCTGTGGACGCGATAACCGAAACGATATGAAATGAAAAATGCGAAGAGGATTTAAGGACAAATAGAAGAGATTAGTGGTAAGTTAATTCAGAATTTAGAGGAGATGAACCTGAATTTTTTGGCGTTAATCCTTGTTGAAACATCGGTTTCACTCCTGGCGTTTCAGATCTGGAACGAATTGATTCATCACCTCCCGCTTTGCCCGACTATCCCACCGGTGAGACCCACTCATCCCGCTCCCAATCCGTACTAATACTCCAAATCCAAGGCTTCGCGTCGTGTACTCTCACAATGAAGGTTTTCATTTTTCTGGTGGAGAAGGTTTTCTGGTCATCTTTTTATTCAGCTACAGAGAGGAATAGGAAAAGAATGGAGAAAGATGCATGACAGATAGGAATAAAAATGAAAGACCGATGAAAGGAAAGACTAAGAGCGTGAAAATTGAAAAGGGATAGAAACAAAATCATGAAAGAAATGCAAGGCCATTAAAGCCAATTTTAATGGAAATTTAGGTGTGTGTTTAAATGAAAATTTAAAATATGGTTATAATTTTAATTCTATCCATCTGTATTAATTTCATATTAAAATTTACCATAAATACTTTAAACATACCACGTCATTTAAAAAAAACTGATGTGGTTTTATGTGACGTTGATGTGCACTATATTTGCAGTATTTAATATATATATTTTTTTACACTTTGTAGGGGAGGATCCTGTCATAAGTAATAATAGTATATTACTTACGTTGAAACGAAGAAAAGGTAGGAAGCAGGAAATTATAACTCTACATTCATGGAAACAGAAGAGAAGGTAGAAAGCTACTCCCTTTACATTTACTATTTACAACATTTAATTTATAATTATTTCTTCATAATTTTAAGTTAAATATATACGGTCAAATAATTTATATGCATATGAAAATTGAATGTATCTATTTTCTAAAAAAGTAATTTTGAAATGTTTTTAATATTTTATTTTTTTATATAAAAATAGGAGTCAAACATAAATTTAAAAGTCAAACTATATCATCTTTATTATGAGGATGGGAGTATTATGAAACCAAACCGGAACGAGTTTACCCATTCCACGTAGTCTGACATTGTTTTTGCATATTAGGGGGCTTCAAAGTTAGAAATTGGTGGATAAGTGAGTAATGGGGACCCAAGTTTGAGGAGCCTGTGAAATTGATAGGGGTTGGGATGTGAATTTGACGCACTTAGCCCTTTTCGCCTATTTTCCCTTACATGGTGTGCTCGAACATGGGACAATTCAATTCAAGAACACAAGTTAGCACAGTTCAACTATTACAGAGAAATATAAACTTAAATCAATTAAAAGAACAAACGAGAGTCCCGAGAGGTAAGATCAACATGTGTGCAAGTCTGTGCGCTTCACTGTGCGTTTACTGGAAGTGTGTCAATTATATTGTGCACTTATTTTTGCGCACATCTGTGTGTCGTGCACAACGTTGTGCGAAACTATGTGCGGACTGTCGTGCGTGGCGCACATATTTGTGATCCATCAGCGTTCAAAATAAACTTCAGGACATTACAAATTAAGCAAGCCGAAAAATAATTAAGCAACCTCTGCTCTAATCCAAAAATAATTTGTACCGTTCAAAGCTGGGAAAAGACGATTGAGGGAGATCAAGCGCTGAAACGATGGAGAATGAAGTATAGGAACTGGAAAGATAAGACTCACTATCACCTTGGTGTTCCTTGCTACTGAACGGCAACAAAACAGATGAAATCTACGATGGCGTTCCAAATACGAGAGGTTTGGGAGCGCCAGCGAATAAAGAGGTCTTATTCACGTGAACAACTAAGTTCACTTTGGTCCTATTCGCTTGAGCTCCGTGTAGAAAGTGGTGACTAACTTGTTATTTCAAAAATGAATAAGTATGAATGAATACGTAACTTATTCACCCGAAAAAGCATAAGTTTGAACCCCAATTACTTTTAATTTTGTACAATGAAGTCAGGGATTGTAACGTGAGAGTGAGATGGTGGGGGATTGATTTAAAAATCATACCCAGATAATACACCTCAAGGATTCAATTTTTTTAATGAATTAAATAATGAAAAGTTAAGATTCTCTGCAATCCAATAGACCTTAGGGTGTAGTATATTAGTGTGATTTTTGGAAAATGTTAAAAGGTTTTTAAAAAGTGATTGGAAGTTTTGATGAAAAAATAGAGACAAAAATTCAAGACATTGAGAAAAAAGAGTAATTGATTAAGGCCCTGTTCTTTTTACCCATTACATTAAAAAATATCACAAAGTCCTTCCAAATCACATTTTTCACCAATTTTTCTCTCTCCGGTCATACTCACAAACATACATAAATTGATATTTACATGTCCACTTCACAAAATCAAACACCCTAAAAGAACATAGTTTGAATTCTACAATTTTATTTTTAACATTTCTTAATCACATTATGAATTAGTTTTAGAGATTGGGTTGAGTTGAGTTTATATATATATATATATATATATATATAAGGGATATAGTATACTTTATTTATACTATCTTTATTTAAAAAAATTAGAATCAATACAAAAATTAACTTAAATATAAACTATATACCCCTATGTATACAAAAAAAATTTGGGACAGGCTTCGCCACTGATTTTGTGTATATATATATATACACACACACTTAATGTGTGTATATTAAAAAACACTAATGCAGTTTTGATAAATATTGAACAACTATTTGATACTTTTAATATGAAATATTATACACTACGTACTAATGAGGCCTACATTTGTAATTTTGTCTTAAAGATCAATTACCATAGTTTTTATATCATTAGACTTAGCTTTTCTTCTTAAAACCCATATCTTTACCCAATGTATCAAAAACAAAATCCAAATTCTTTTCATACTTCTTCTAAATGTTAAGTTTAGATTTATTTACTCCCTCCATCCCTAAACGATTGGTGCATTATTTTTTCGATGTTGTGGTAGAATAGAAATATTACTTGAAAGAATTCATTAAAAAATGGAAAAATATAGCTATAAATCTAGCTAGAAACATTAATCTATATTTTGCATTTAAAATACTTGACTTTATCTATGATTTTTTGAATAAATAAAATTATATATGCTGAAAAATAAACAAACTAAATTTTTAGGGACAGGGGTAGTGATTTTATTTTATGTTAATTTAAAATTTTATTTTTATTAGCAGCATTGAAATGTGGAGATAGTTTTTAATTTGTTTATAATATCAGATAATTATGATAAATTTATGACATAAAACATAAAATAAGTTATATTGGGTGTTTTTTCATCATGGATGGTTAATCTACTATCCCTATATAATACTATTTCAGGATCTCCACTCAGCAGCAAAAAAAAAGTTGCGAAGCGATCTCGTGTTGACACATCAGCGACACCTCAAACTCATGTCAGCGTCACATGTGTGAATACGTTTTTTTTGTACACAGACTACAACTTAACATTTTCATCTCATTCCACTCAATTTGATACATATCACTAATTGGATATACAATATGGAAAAAAACATAATACCCATTTTCACAAATTAATGTTGTCATAATGCCGTTCTTCTCTCTTCTTTTTGCGGCCCTTCTAATTGTAGCGACATGGTTTTTGACATGGAGTCGCCACCAATCTTTTTTTCTTAGGTCGATTGGAAACCTGAAAATGGTCTACGGGAGATCTGGATTCGTTTGTCAGTTACGTACAAAAATGCTTAATTTTCGTACGCCCAAAAATTGGTACCACGGGTTCTTTTAGAAATTTTGCTTGATTTTAAAATATAAAGACAAAAACAAACAAAAACAAATAAACACACTAAAAGACAATAAAAGAAAAGATTTTTCGTAATTTACATAGCTAATAAAACTCAAAAATATCTAAAAAAAATAAAATTAAAATAATTTATATCGGCATAATAACAAAAATATTAACTAAGATACAAAAAAAAGGTTTAGGCCTAATGCCCAAACTGTTATTTTTGAAACTTGTTGAAGATTGTTATGGTTGGATGAACATTAGTGACTCAAATGAATCCTTAAAGAAACTTAGGGACCTAAGTGAGTAAGGGTGACAATTTGGGAGAATTAAAATAATAAGAAGTAATGATAAAACAAAAAAAACAAAATAGGAACACGTACCTAAAGAGTTGCAGTTGCAGCAACTATTCACGAACTTGAACAACGTTGAAGGAGAGGGCCGGGTCGTTGCTCCTGGGCTACGTCGGCGGCGGAGAACGGCGGCAATCTTCAAGGCGGCGATCGGCGAGACGAGTGGAGGTGGCCGGAGCTCGAACGGACGTCTACGGCGGCGGATAGAACCGGGTCGTTCAGCGGGTCGTATTCGGGTCTAAAAGATCCGGTTCTTCAGGGGAAGCTGGCGCTCCTTGGCGGTTGGGACGGGTCGGAAATGATGCGGCGGAGGCAGAGGACTCGATCGGTGGTGGTGGTGAGACGAGTTACGGCCTGGAGTGTCGCACTCGAACGCGTTGGGTCACAAAACGGGTCGGCGGGTCACGGCGACTTTCTCCTCTTTCCGGCGACGTCCGGCGGAGAGAATGGTACCGTTGAGTTGCTGGAGATGCACCGGTTCTGGAGGTCTGGTTGGTGGCGGTTGGAGGAGAGGATGAAAGGGGTTGGATGGTGGTGAAGCTTCGGACGAACGAGAGCTGAAGCTTTCTTTCTCTTCTTTTTTTTTTTTGCTCAGCTTTTGATTGTGAATTGGTACCAAATTGTTCATTTCTCCTTCAATTTATAGAGAGATTTGAAGCTTCCATTTGCCCAAGCTTCATCCTTTTGTTTAGTCACACAAATTTGAGAGTGAATTAAGGTGAATTGACAATGGAGAGGAGATTGGGGAGATGAAGAAATGCTTGGAAGGGGGAGGGGAGTTGGAAGGAAGCATGCGTGATGCTGCAGATTTTCTTCTCTTTTCTTTTATCTTTTTTTTCATTTTTTTTTGTTAACTAAATATAACACATTATAATTCTAGACTAAAAAAGAAAAACACATAAAATAAAATAAAAAAAGATAAAATATGTAAATTAATGAAAATAATAAAAGTACATGAAATAATAAAAAAAACGTTCATAAAAAAAAGTACATAAAATGATGGAAATAACGAAAAGTACCAAAATAAGAAAAATAACCAAAACATCGGAAAAATTCTAAAAACGACAAAATAACAAAAGTTTCATAAAATAACAAAAACATACGACAAAAGTTCATAAAATAATGAAAATGACGCTAACACGTGAAAAACGATAAAAACTACGTAAAATAACGAAAATGGTAAAATTACATAAAATGTCGACAAAAATCACATGAAATAAAAATACGGAAAAATATCGAAAATCACGAAAGCCTAAAATACTATCCCGGACAAAATTGGGTGTCAACACTAATTTTTTTATATTAATACTTGCATATTAATTCAATCATTATATATGGTATTTTAAACTATATCAATTTTAATATAAAAAACATAATGAAACTTTTCGAAAAGTTCTTATTTGATGTAATTAATAAACGAAAAGAAAGAACTATAAAATGACAAAACGTGCATATATGATATGATTCTTTTAAAATAATTATGAAACATAAAAGAAAGGGAAAAAACGGGGGGCTCCATCTATATGGTGATATTTTTTTTAGGTCATAGAAACCCTTTCGAAAGTAGAATATATTTATTTATTTTAAATGTCCATTATTAATTTTAATCAGTCCCACAGGTGGTGGAGACCAACGTGCAAGATTCCGCTACAGACCAGTTGGGGGCATTGCAATGGCCAGATTTGCATCATACCAAACATTCAACCATGCCATTATACTCATATTCTTCCCAAATTTCACATTATACTCATATTATTGGAAAAATTACAACTTTGTAGAATATTTTGATCATATTAGTAATAAACAATATCATTTTTTTCCGAAAGGGAATGCTCTCATTCAAAATCATTCGGCTAGAGCCAAGAACGTTTGACAAGCATGGACGGAACCCTGAGAAAACCTAATAACTAGCACTTGGCAATATCAAGCAATACGGGAACTACCAACCAGATAGCTTAAGGCTATGAGGCTGACTAACTTAGGACTAGAAAGTAACCAACATTAACAAAACTAAAGATAGGAAGTACACCAAAGTGAAAAATAATTGAACAATATCATTTTAATTGTTATAAAATTGACAATTAGACCTAAATTTTTTTAAAATAACGAAATCATTCCTAAACTTATAAACTTTTATCATTAACATATTAAAACAAAAGTGGCTAAAGTGACTGCAACAAAGTGTAAATTTTATAATTAGACCCATAAAATTTTACAAATTGAGCCCCCTTACTTACAAATTATATCCATATTCTTGGAAAAATTACAAAATTGTAGTATATTTTGAATCATATTAGTAATAAACAATATCATTTTAATTATTACTCCCTCCGTCGCATAAAGATTGCAGCTTTCTTTTGCTGTTTTCACAGTATTTAATTTACTATTTATTTTTATGTACTTATAAACATGTAAAGTTAAATGATTCATATAATTCTCATAATATGCAATCTAAACTTTACACACACACATAATTGTTTTCACTATTAAATGATCAACGAAGTTACATAACAATTATAAATTTATGTTTATGTTTTTACGTAATTTTCATTAAGCAAAAGTGTACCTGAACCGTATGTGGGTATGTACACTAGTTATATACTAATAGAGGATCACTACCATAAATAGCCAGAAAAAAAAGTGAATTGAGAGATTTGGTGAAACCACCTCATCTACACATCAGCGCCACATCAGACTTTGGTTTTTTTCCACAATCAATGCAATCATTTATATCAATAATCAATTACTTTCTTTTTTTGGTTCTTAATTAATGTATTTAATATTTCCAATTTTACCTGCCTACATTAATCTCAGGCTTAATCGACGCCTTCATCTCTGTAATTACGGTTTCCTATCAAATACCCTCGAGAAGAAACGCTCTATCAACATACAGAATAAGCTCCACAAGCCCTTGCTCCTCTTCTTCCTCTTTCTCGCCCCGATCTCCTTCGCCCATGCCACTGCGTAGTTGATTCATTAGTTATGACGGCCGTATCCGTTGATTCATTGGTTATGACGGCCGTATCCGTTGTTTATCCGTCATAATAATGACGGCAAAGGCCGTTGTTTGTTTCGTTGTTATTTTGGGCGTCACATTTTGTTATGACGGTCAGGGTCGTCATATTTATGACGGCTTTGTGACCAATACGGCCGTCATTACATTTCCTGGTTATGACGCACATATAACGGATTGAGCCTTCATAAATTGCTTTTTATAATGAAAAAAATCAATTCTTTTAGTATTTTATTATAGGTTGAAAAAATAAATTAAAATGAAAAATTTATAAAACATTAATAATTAAATAAAGTACCAATTTAAATATAATAAAAATATATTAATTTCTATAATTGATAATCCAAAAGTTTCGAATATAACATTTTTGACAAAGATAAAACTACTCATCCTCCCAGCTGTTGATGTACTCATCGACATCCTCGTCGTCCTCCTCCTCGTCGCTCTCCTCCTCATCCCGCAAATCAATCGGATCCTCGTGCGCCGTCGAGCCATTGGGTTGTATCGGGGTCTGAATAGGCAGTGGCTGTGAAGCAGGTTCCTGTGTCGAAATTACGGAAAAATTCTATAAATTACGAAAAAATACAAATAAATAACATAAAACAATATGATAAAATAAAAATTCTTTAAATAATAGAAACTACAAATAAATAACATAAAACAATATTTTAAAACAAAAATTCTTTAAATTACAGAAAATAAAAATAAATAACATAAAATAATATTTTAAAACAAAAATTCTTTAAATTACAGAAAATACAAATAAATAACATATAACAATATTTTAAAACAAAAATTCTTTAAATTACAGAAAATATAAATAAATACATAAAACAATATTTTAAAACAAAAAATTTTTAAATTACAGAAAATACAAATAAATAACATAAAAAAATATTTTAAAACAAAGAACTTAAATTACAGAAAATAAAAATAAACATCAAAAACTCTTTAAATTACCAAAAAACTTAAATTACAGAAAATATAAATAAATAACATCAACAAAACTGAAAAATAAATATAAAAAAATTACCAAAATATTTAAATACGAACTGAAAAAAAATCTAGCATCATGAACATCAACAGAACACTCCAGCAGTTGTTTCTCATGATGAACACGACATCATGAACCCAGAAAAAAAATGAACTCGAGGGTTTAGTACAAATACCTTCCCTTTTCACAGAGAAAAAAACGGCTTGTGCCCACGGCTGAGAACGACGACAACGGCGGCAGTGAACTTTGACGCCTACGGTGTATGATGGTCTCAGAGATGAAAAAATAATACAAGAAAGCTTAAGGCGAGACCAAGAAGAAAATGAAACATAACAAAGATTAAAGGAACCGGATAAACAACATACTTGTTGCTGAGAAGGCGGTTGATCGATGCAGCGAATGAATGAAGTCGGTGCGGCTGGGTTAGGGTTGAGAGAGAAAGCGAGAGTTACGAGGAAGAGGAAGGGACTGGTATGGGCTGGCTGGTGAAGATGGAGTATAAACTCCCGCTGCATTTAATGTAGGGGAGTTTATGACGGCTTCATGACCGCCTGAGCCGTCATATCGTCTGCGACTCATTAATGAGGCAACTGTTATGACGGACTAATCGGTTATACGTCCGTCATAACCATTCTTTACAAATACGTAGATTGTACGAAATACTCTATGACGGCCATATCCGTCATAGAGCCGTCATAAACTTCTGAGCTCATTATTTTAAATGACGGAACTATGACGGAGTCTACTGGTCACACTTTTATGCCCTCATTTCTCCGTCATAAAAGTTGGGAAAACTAAGTAGTGGGCCGAAACCCACATGTCTGCTGTGCTGCCACTGTTGGGTCTAGATCGGCTTCATCATAGGGAACAATTTTCTACTAAAAAGTAGATTAAGGACGATGAAGTCGATGGAGATCATGACCGCTTCACCTTCGCTGGCACTGGCGTTTCTGTTCGCTCTCACGGTGGTCGGCACGGTTAGCAGTCTTTCCTTGGTGCTCTGCCTGTGTTTTTAAAGCTAACCTCCAGGTCCAGGTCCGCCTCTCTAGTCCCTCTCATTCACGACCTCTTCTATTCTCTAGTACGCTATTACTACGTACTGTCCTTTTTTCTCATTCTGAATCAATTCGGTCTCAATTTTAATTTGGTACTTCAATGGAGAACTAGACTAAGGATCCCTTCAGTAGCCCTTCCCTCGTCCTCCCTTCAGCATGTTCTGTTGTGGTCTAATTTAAAAATGCCACCTATCTTGCTTGCTTATGGATTGCTTTTCTTTCCTTTTCTTTTTCTTTTTTGTAGGTTGTTCCTCATCAACCCTTTGCTGAGGTGTTTTAGTGCTGCCTCGCTTCAAGCTACATTGGTAATTAATGTTTGTTGTTTTTATATTATGTACTTTTCCTCTTCCTATCTCACCCCAAGAATTGGAGTTTTGATCGATAGGTTGATTAATGTCTCTCTATTTTCTGCTTTTGGATTTTCGTCTATTTTGATTGTTTTGATTTCTCCACAGGTTCGACATATAATTGTTTTGGACCTTTTGTGATCCATTATTCTGCTTTTTTTCTTCTTCAATTGGTTTTGTGTTTATTCTTCTTTGGTACCTTACCGAACTTGCTCAACTATCAGTTAGGTGTGTTGTTATGATGACATTCCTGTGAAAGATTAAGGAACCACACCAAGTATTCTTTCAGCCTTATGAAGTATTTGTTCTTTATTTTTATCCATTGAATCGCAAGTGCATGACATGAGGTTAATACCCTTTTTTAATTTAAGATTTTGTTCTTACGTTTCTTTGCTTTCGTTCTTCCATTGTTTCTTTTTTTCTTCTTTTACATTGAATGACTTATTGTACAAACTACTTTGTGAATCTTAGTTGTTGAGTACATAATTAAGGCATGGTATCTTCTACAGTTTGAGGACTTGATGGTAGTTAATAGTAGGGGTGTAAATGGGCCGGGCCCGAGCCTTTTAAGCTCAAGTTCGGCCCGTTAGTTATCGATACTACTTGAGCTCTAGCTCGAATTGCTCGAGCCCAATATTTTAGGCTCGAGCTCGGCTCAAATAGCTTGATATAGGCTCGTTTTAAAACTTTATAAACTATATTATAATTAACAAATAATAAAAAATACAATATACCATCAAAGTTTATACAACTTAAACACCCAAATTAATAATTTTTTACTAATCATAATAATTACTATTAATAAAATACTACTATACCTAACATAAATTACAATATAGTAAAAAAAATTCAAGTGGTTTGATAAGTGTCGTTAAGTATCGATAAGTATCGATACTCGATAGGGCCGAGTATCGTTGGGCTCGAGTTCGACTAGTTAACATATCGAGCTTCATTTTAGGCTCGAACTCGAGCTCAAACTCGATAGGTATCGACTCGATAAGTCTCAACTCAAGCTACTCTTTAAAGGCCCTGCCCATTTGCACCCCTAGTTAATAGCATCATTCTTAGAGAAAACTTCTATATCACTCGTAGTTATACTTCTCTTTTGTTTTGTGCTGACTAATGATTTGTGCTAGACTAGAATAGCTTCTTTAGACAATATGTTAAGGCATTGATATTAAGAATAAGCGGCCTATGGTTTCTGTGATGAATGACTTCATTTTGTGAACGAGAAGAGCAAAATCAAATGCTTTGTAGAAAGAAGACTCATGCTCAACTTTACTCTCTCCAAGTTTAATTTCTTTTCGTTCACTTGACACATCTTGCATTTTGTGAGAAAAATGGTAATGTCATATAAAGCTAGCAGTCTATGTTGAGAAATTAGGATGCATGTTATGCTAAATGAATGAGGGTTTAATAAGCACTTAAAGAAGTTCTCTTCCATTCAACAATGGCTTGGCCAAGTATTTAAAGTAGACTTTTTTTGCATTGACTACTCTCTCATTTGACAACCCCTTGTAGATAACGGAGAAGACCAACTTTAAGATAACCTCACAAAAGGTGATTGATATTGCACACTCAGGAGAGTATCTTCTAAATCTTCCTATTGCAGTTGACGAATCAAAGGTTTTCAATTCATGTATATTTCAATTCATGTATATTTCAGCAGTTGTTTATTTAATAAGTACTGTGTATAATATTAGGTTTTTTCTCTGGTTTAAAAAATGGAAGTTTATTCTATGAATCTTGGATAACAAGCAAAATGCTGTATATTCTTGAATTGTTTTTCTTCAAATTAGATTCTGATGGTAACATTCTTTCCTGTTTAATGCAGCTTGACAAAACTCTTCTAAATAGGTATTTTGCAGAACCCCCAAAAAATTATCCAGATTTTGTTGATAAGGTAAATAGCCGGTTATCTTTAAATTTCAATATTTTGGATATCTTTAAATTTCAATATTTTAGGAGCCACTCATTTTCATTTGAAAGTCTTTATTAAGATAGTTCACTTTCATTGCTTAAGAGTAATTAGAAGAACGTTTAGACTATTGAACTAAACAACACATGATGGGTAGGTACCTTTCCCTTGCATGACTTCTCAAATTTGTCCTCAGGTATTGATGGTAGATTTTTTCATGGCTGATAAACTCACTAGCCAGGTAATACACATACTTTAAATCTATTTTAAGAGCATCAGTTCCATAGAATTTACATAATCATTTTCTTTTATTTACTGAGTCCATTGCTATGGCTGCAGTTGGTGCGAGAGTCACACATGCTAGGCAGAGTGACCAGCTCTGACTGGGAATAATCTTGGTGACTTTTACTGTGGCCACACTTTACCAACTATACTGTGATTTTTTAAGGATCGGGGTCTTCTGAATCCAAAATCTAGGAACCCTTATCTTAGGGATGAGCTCTTTCTTAGAAGGGAAAGCATTTACTTCCTCTCCATTGTAAGTTATGTCCTTAGCCATTTAAATTCCTTTCTTTCACCATTCTTCCCTCTTTGACAAGTCATTAATTATATCCGAAATGAATTTCTAAGTAGTGAAAGTGCTTAGAATTGTTTGTGTGGAGACTATTATGTAGTTCCATGTAACCCCAGTTCAGTCACATTTGTTTGATTTTTCCATAACTTCTTTGGAGGATATCAGAAGAGGGCATTGGAACTTTTACACGCATGTTTTCCAAGTTAAGCTGATCATAGAATAGGATCATAATCAGATTGAACACTCAATTATCTAGGAATGAACATCTAAACAATGTTTGCGGGTACATGACAGTAGAGAATGTTCTGTTGCCTTTCCGGGAGATGGATTCAGATGGGTGAGATCAACACTTAAGCTTCTTGTATAGAAATGGCAACTACAGTACAGAGCTATATATATATAGTCCGAACTTCTAACACCTTTAAATGTACACTACATGACCTTCAATGTTCGAAGAGAATCATACAGATAACTGATACAAACCTATACTTGCATTTTTTTCATTTACACACACACACATGTCCAACTGCATATATATTTGAAGATAAACAATATGCGCAACAAAAAAATACTACGATATGCAACATGCAGCATTTTAAAGTTTCTAGGCAAATGGATTGAACAATGATGAGTTTCTGCGGATCGGGTCACGGATACCCGCACGATAATAAATATTAATATCATAAAGAAATGTACTTTTAAAAGAAAAAAACTTGACTATACACAATTCTTATTATTATAAATAAGTAGTCAAGTACATAACGAAATCCCCACATCCACAAACATAATACGGATAAGCCACCCAAAAAAGACGCAGATGAAGTGACATCAAATGACGACAATGTCGATATCAAGTAATTCTCGCATATTAGATCTTTCTGTAAATGTTTTCTTCATTTAATTTGTCATATATGACAGGGGAATGGTTCAGATCACCCAATTTTATATCTTACAGATGGAGTTTAACAAATTT
Source organism: Stellera chamaejasme (assembly GCA_024586325.1). Lineage (NCBI taxonomy): Eukaryota > Viridiplantae > Streptophyta > Magnoliopsida > Malvales > Thymelaeaceae > Stellera > Stellera chamaejasme. Next base: position 28,185,916 of record CM044985.1, read on the forward strand.
AAGCACAATTTGTTGATTGTTTGAAGAAACTGGTGTTTTACTATTGCATGTACATTTGTCAGTTTATGTACGACAGAATTATCATTTTTTATAATAAATGAAGTAAAAGTAAATTTATTGTCTTGAGTTTATATTCCGAATATATTACATGCATGTTAATATTTCAATTGTAAGTTTAACATAGAACTCTGTAAAATGTTCTAATTTACCATAAGTTTACTTCAATTAATATATTGTAAATATTGACACCTTATAAATTAGGTTAAATATTAATTTTTGGAACTCGTGCCGTAGACGGGTATTAGAACTAGTTAAGTAGAAACACTAAGTCAATTACGAAATCCCACTATGACACAGTTTCACGTAATTTTTATTGTAAAAACTATTAGGGGCTCATAAAGATTTCGTGAATCGAAAAAAGACACAAAGTGACATAAAGATTAATCCCTTGAGTTTCCATAGTCAATGTCTCTTAGAAATAAAAGTACACGAATATAGTCATAAGTAATGAATGATAGAGTCGTCAGTATAAAACTTAATATGCTTTAATTAACAGCACGTAAATGAGCTTTTACCCTTTAAACTTTAGTTATCATTATTCTTTTAATAAGACCAAAATTTGTAAAACATTGCCATAATTAGAGTCTGGATAACAATAGAATTTTTAAAAATAAATACAAATGACTTCTATTTTATATAAATTCTTTGTAAAACTTTGCAATAAATCTATATATATGATCCCTAAACTTCAAGTTTATAATCATCTAACCTATTGAGTTCAGTAGTTCACATACGTATACTTTCTCTCAAAACAAACATGCATATAGCTCATAAGTACTAAATGGTTGGATTAGTTTAAAAATTGATATCAAATCAAATTCAATGCAAATTGAAAATTCTAAAATGAAAAGGATTAGTTAAGATAAAATTCTACGGATAAAATGTAGAAGAAAGTTAATTTATTTATTGCAATTTTATTTCAGACTTTGGTCTAAATATCTCTTAATTCTCATAACATACTCATAGATTATAAATGATAAAGTTAGCTCAAAATGGATATGAAATAAATTCAATTCAAAATTTAAAGTTTGATTTTTAATGATATGAGAGCATTCTATAGAAAAAATGAAAGAGAGAGGCGCAAGTGATTTTAAATGTTATCTTAACTTTTATACTAAATCTGTTTCATTCCTTAAAAGTCACTTTTCCACGTATCTAAGCCTATGAGCTTCAGTGGTCCATAAAACCATATATTCTCTAAAAAAACACATATAAGCATACTCATATACTATAAATAATATGAATAGCATAAATGCAATATCTCATTACTCTACTTTTAATTCAAATCAATTCTGAAAAGCAGAAGGGAACCATTGGCATCAAGCCACGAAAATATCAAGGTATGCATTTTTTTTGTTAATATAAATCTACTACAACTACTTTTTTAAACACCACAAATTAATATAACAAAACTATTTTTTTATTTTCCACGTGTTCTACAATTAAATGCAGTGACAACTACATCGATTTTATTTGATCCGTGAAGAAGACAAAGTAATTGACCGAGTGGTATTATTTTCAATAAAAATTGTTATATTTCTGAACATTGACGTAATGTATAATTTAAACTATACTTTGTCTTTGTAGGATTCAAAGGAAAAAAAGGATAACATTCAAGATGTCATGCATGTTGGAGAAAAAGACGTGATGCAACTCAAATTTCATTGAAAGACATTATCCACTCATTAACAAGTATAACATCATTTCAAAAGGTTTGCTTCTTAACTCCATGGAATTTTACTACAAATACATGTGTTATTTAATTAATACTCTAATTATTAAATACATTTTTATCTTTTATAGGGTATCATTTACAAGTTCAATGCAACTATTGAATGACTTTGAAATAATTTATTTATAAATTTCGGGTTAGTTTATAAATTGTTTATTGGGCATATATATGATTTTTAAAATAATTAAACTTTTGAATTCTAGAAAAATATCATTAAATGACTTTGAAATAATTTATTATTCCTATTCCATAAAGAAAAAACATTTTAAAATTTTTCGGTCCACAACTAGTTTCTCAAATAAGTGAATCTTAAAAGAAAATTGGTTTATTCAAAACTAATCAACATTAAAAAAATGAAACCATAAATAATTAAACCAAGTATTATCTATATTGTAAAATTTATTCAATATTAAAATGAAGTTGGAGTACAACATTACTACAACAAAATTAAATATTGGCCAAATCTCCAACAAATAAGAATTGGTCACTACTCTAATAAAATTAGAAATTAACATTACTCTAATAAAATTGGAATTGATCATTAGTCCAATTGCAAATTAGACATTACTACAATAAAATTAGAAATTGGAAATTTTACCAAAAAAAAATTGAAATTTGACGTTGCTGCAATATAATTGGAATTGATCATTACTACAATAAAATAAAAAATTGGACATTACTCTAACAAATTTAGAATTGGACACAAGTCAACTTTAACAAATTTGGAATTGGACAACTCCAACAAATTAGGAAAAGGTCGTTACTCCAAAAAATTGGAAATTAACATTACTCTAACAAAATCGGAAATGAACTAATAGTGTTTGCTTTGGAAATTGGAAGCTACACTTTCTAAAGTTGTCTTTTTTTGTTTCAGCAGATGATGTAAGGATTTACAAGTGAACGATATTTGTTTGAGATTCCGAACTTCAAACAACCTTTGCGATCTTTGCAATATGATATGAAATGTTTTTTTAAAGAACTATGCATTTGTTGTTTTAGAGTTAAAAGTTTATGAATTAAGAATTCTATGTCTATAATTCAATTTTAAGAAAACTTAGATAAGGGAAAAGACATATATGTCAAGTGAAAATTTTGATACTTGTAACTTGGATATAATTCCTCAATATATTTGTATGTTCGGGTCTCTTCGGGTCCTCTCGGGTTCCTTCGGGTTCGGGTTATCTCGGGTTCAGGTTATCTCGGGTTTCAACTTACACGGGTCGGGTTCAAATCAGGTCAGGTTCGGTTAGTTGACTTTCTAGGTCAACTCGGGTTGGGTCGGTTTGGGTTCGGGCTGGTTTGGGCGGGTTGCTCGGGTCGGGTCAGCTTTTGACATCCCTAGTCAGCGTGGTGGAGGTTTCTGGCAAGAGGGAAGAATTATTTTGTTTGGGGCAAAAATCCATTACACAAATGCCTCGCATCGTCCGTTTCGATGACACTTTGATGTTTGATTCAGTCGACGTTGGTGTTCGCGTCATTCCTCAACGGCGTAGTACTCCTTCTCACGCAGGTGCGACATTGTCCACACCAATTCTAACCGCCGGACCATCACTATCAGTTCTGGAGTATCAGTGCAGACTCAGCACTGGACGAGTGGATCTCTATGGTTGGAGCCTGCGAATCGACAGATGAGAGGACACGTCGGGGGACAATCGGGCTCGGTAGGAGGCGACGAATTGAGAAAAAGCGTCATCGTCAATGCTTACCACCATGTTCTCAACTTGCAAGGTAAATTGGAGCATGTAGTGATTGATTGATTGATCATTTGATGCTACTATTCTGTGATTTATGGGTTAGATAGTACTGGACTTTCTACTTTATATGTCATTAATCTTCCAATGCACTTTTTTCTTGTCTTGAGTATGATTGTCATTGTTCTTACGAGAGTAGGAGCCGATGCTAATCGAAAAACAATGGTGGTCTCTGGTAAATCTTGCCTTGCATTATCTTTGCTAGCAAAGGGTAGCTGAAGATTGCTGAACTTCTGTTCACGCATAAGGAAAACATCAATTCGAAAGATTATGACTTGTAACTGCTGCAGCAAGCATCTGATAGCTGATTTACATTGTTTGCAATCTCTCATTTGTGTCAAATTAATTTCCCGGTCCCTTTTATTGGAGCTTCATATTCCAAATTCCATGTTTCTCCTATGGGACAGTGTTGGATATTCCCAAACCAGCTATTACTCGTCTCTTGGTCTTTTCGTCATGTATGTTCATGGTCTTTGGTCTCTCATCAAATGCTCTGTCAAATTCCCATCTTTTTTATCCATTGGTTGAGAATTTCATGCCAAAAGGGTAGATCTTGAGCATCTGCACATCTCACTTGATCTCTCTTTCTGACCAGGTAGTAAAGCAATCATTTTAGCTGAAGGGGAAGATTGTGTGGTAAGTAATTATTTGTCTGAAAAATGATAACATACCTCTTTAGGATATAATTGATAAATGATGTTTGATGTTAAAAAGCAGGCTGCTTATTTCAGGTTAATTGCAATTGAGCTTGCCCTTTTCAATTTATAGGATGAGTTGATGCAAGTAGGCTGACAACCTATTGAGTTACTGGGAGGCACACAAATCATCTGATGTTCAAGCAGTTATTAAGCTTCAAACAAGCGAATTTGTTTCCGGTATTTAAACATTTTCTCGATGTTTAATCATAGTTGCATTTTATTAATGGTTATAGACAAACACTAATCTGAGGATTATTCATGGTTTATCAGATCTTAAAGTTTGATTCAGTAAACGGGCGAACCTGCTTACACTATGTTGTCTGGACAGTAAATATTGTGACCCGTCCTCACGGCCATGTCACAACTGAATGGATTAAAAGATTAATGGATGAATTGGAAAGAAATGGAAAGTTTTGGATTGGATTGATAAGAACTGGGCTGAATTAAAAGTTTAGAAAGAATATGGATTAAATCGAAAGAAAAGAACTAAAATGAATAAGCTAGAGAAGGACCTAATTGAAATGTATAAGTTAAGTGGGGTTAGTTTGTAACTATTAAAATTATCTAGGGACCCAATTAGTAATTTACCTAAAACCTAGACACTAAGTTATCTCCTAAAACTGGACACGGGGAGGATGGGATTGTACTGAGAGCAGATAAAAAGAAAAAAATAGGAAAGGGAATTGAAGAAGAGCGTATTTGGTTCTTGTTCTAAGGCTAGTTGGTGAGCAGCAAGAAAGCAGAAAAGAAGAGGGATTTTCGATGGAAAGGAGGGCAGAACCAATCTTCCTTCTTCATCGGGGGTGGTTTTACGGTTCAGGAAAAGCGAGCGAGAGACAGATTTGAAATGATTCGGGGAAGAGGAGACCGAGAGCAGAGGCAGGGATGTTATCAGGCTTAAGCAAGAAGGAAAGGGGATTTCTCAAAGAAGATGGTGGGAGTTGATGGCGAGGCTGGTTTCGGGAGGAGGTTGATTAGGTAACCATTTGGGGAAGGAAGCAGCGATGGAATGTTGATTTCCAGACATGGATTCAGGAACCAAACCCTCAATTTTCGAAGTGATGGGTGATTTAGGGATTTTGGGGGTTGATCAGGTAGAAGCTCGATTACTGGAAGAGTGGGGTTCTAAATTTAAATCGATGACGGAGGAGTCACGGTGGTAGAAGAGGGCTGGCTTTTGCCGGCGGTCATCCAGACGGAGCAAGCTATATGAAGTGGAAGCTCTGGATGGACGGTGATAATTTTTCTAATTAATTAAATAATTTAAGCTGACTAGTTGATCTAGAAATCCATCATGTGTAGTTTTAGAGTTATTATCCAAGCTTGCTAGTCTCGTTCCGATGCTGCCAAGATTCATATTCTTAGTTGATTATTGTTAGTGCTCAACTTGTTTTATATCCATGACTTGGCCGATTCTTGCTCCTGCTAGTATTAGTATCATTTCTCACTCATGTCAGGTTACTATCGAACATTTACTGATGATCAATACTTGAGCATGTTCCTAGCTGTTGCATAATTGTTGTGGTTACTTATAATTAACATCTCGGCTTGTTTAAGAGAACTAAACTCTGATTGGAATCAATAATTATAATAATTTTAAATGCTGATTTTTACAAGAAGATGACACTTGTGACTGCTCTTTTAGTTTTTAAGGAGTACCTTGCCGTTTGTTTGATGATAAAGAATACATCTCTTCCTTCACTTGATTTTCAGCCTACTGTGATTAATTATGGGACTTAGAAATCTGATCTGTTTGCTTAATCATTGGTGACTCGTTAGTCTATTATTCTATGCTTAAATATGAGGTTTATCAAGTTAATGACCTGTTGCCTTCCCTTGTCCTTATGCATGCTCCTTCATGTCTAATTGATGTGTTAAGTACTGTTCTTTGGCAAACCTCTAGCATGTTTCCCCACCATTCTTGTGTGTTAGGATAACTAAAAGCAACATAGGATAATATCATCCAGCAACCAACCACTACGATAACCGCCGTGGTTGTCATTGAGTGTAAATTGGTGATTCCAGTAGCAGAGGTAGGAAGGGTTTCTTCTCACTCAGGAAAGACCATTGCTGATCTTTCTGATATGAGTAGAATTCAAATACAAGAGTTTTCTCGGTCATCAGCAAGCATATAATTAAGTATTTTCCTTTGATTGTTCATAGTTATTAGACTTGAGACTCGAAGACTAGTACTTTGGTAATTTAAAAGGAACATTAACAAGCTCTAATATTCTACTCTCCCTTAGGTTGTATTTAAAAGGAACAAGCTCTCCAATTAAACTCTATTTCACAATTAACCTTAAACAAGCTCTTAAGATTTAAATTGAAAATAACATTAAGAATTAGGAAAGTGACCAATTCCACCCAATAGTGTGTCAATTTGCCTCTTTATTGAATCAAATAAACAAAACGAATTTACTAATCCAAAAAGCAATATTCATTCAATCAAAACATGACGTCAATGTTTTAATTAAACAGAATCTCAAGAATAGCACAGAATACTTAAATACTTGAAAGAAAATATTAAGAACAAAATTCTTACAATTTAATCATGAATCAACCCTTGATAATCTTGGCTAGAAGCGATTAAATTAGCCACGCATGGCCATAATCAACAAAAGCAAATGTTAAGGAAGAGTTTACCAATTGGAAAAGAAAGAAAAGAAGAAAATAGCCAAGTCTGCCTTATGCTCTTGTTGAAAACTGATACCTCCTTCCTCAGCCGAAAAGCTACTATCCTATTTATAACCAAATAATCCTAAACCTAAGAAAGATGAATTCTAATTAAATTAGAATTATTGTTTTCACATGTCTTCAATTTGGTCCTCTTCACTTGTCAGCCAACTCTCTAATCATTATGGAGACATATTGCTCCTTAGTCCAAAAGTTGATGTAGATTAGCATTCTAGCCCAAAATTCTTCTTTGTCCAATTTATAAACCTGAAAATAAATAAAGAGTAAAATCCAATCATTTTAATATCAATCCAATAATAAATAGGGAAAATAAATATAAAAATATATAAACTAAATTAGCTCTATCATCGAGGAACTTAAAGATTGGAGTACAAACAATTTCTGTTGGAAAGGACTTAGACTTTAGGGATTTACTTGTATTTTCTTCTTTTTTCTTAATTTTCTTTTGTACACACTTAAAGAGCTAAAAGAACTTGTAACGGACTTTTATACGTTTGAAATTCTTCTAAATACTCCTTTCTTTACAAGTTCTTAAATATTTTCAAATAAAGATCCTGGCTTTGTGAACTGCCGTTTATTGAATTTAGTTACTCTGCTTTAACAAGCAGCTGGAACAGCGGGTTCATAACAGTAAATGTTCTGCTGATCATTCATCGTCCAAGGTAAGATACATATGCTACTTTCTTGCAGCTCTATTTCCTGACCTTTCAGTTCTTCTTAGTGGTTTTTGAAATGTCTTTAGTGATTTGCAGGGACTTTGACCAAGGGATTCTTGAAAGGTGTTGAAACATTGAAACGAAAACCATTGTTAAAGAGGTGAGACACATATACTACTTTTTTGCAGCTCTATTTCCAGACCTTTCAGCTCTTCTTAACTGTTTCTTAAATTCTTTGATCTGCAGGGACATCGACCAAGGCATTCTTGAAAGGTGTTGAAACATTGAAAAGAGGTAATATATCTTGATGACGGGGTTCGATGGTTGTTTTCGAGAATGGTGGCAGAGCGAGCGTCGGACAAGGCCGATGATGGACAGGGCTTGGATGGCAAGGGGCGGGTTTGAGCCGGGTCTTCCTGGCCGGGTTCAACAGCATTGTCCAAGGAAAAGAATATCTGCCCATGAAGTTCTGTGTAAGCTATATTGCCGTAAGTTGAGATCAAGGTATGTCTTTGGGACTTGACGACCAAGGTATGTCTGAGATCAATTGCTTCATTTTCACCACCTCAATTACCTCTTTGTGCATAATCAATTGCTCTTTGGGATTGTTCAACTAAAGTTATTAAGCTGATGGCTATTTAGGGTGAAAGAGCAGTCCCTATTTTTTATCAAACAAGGATCAAAATGAAAGGGAGTAGCTCCGTTTTTTCCTCTTAAAATATGGATCATGTCTGAAATGAATGATGCATGACTTTATGTGCGATTTTGAGGTGAGTCTCGATTTTGTAATAAGACTCGCATATTTCTCTTCTTATTAGTCGATACCATGTTCTATTTGGTACATTTTTTATGTTAAATTTTGGAACATATGTATCAACCTGGTGAATTCCTCAATGTGATGGTATATATCATGTTCTTTCTTACTTGGGAAGATGATGGTACTTCTTCAGGTTCGGTTTCATTGGCAGGAGGTCCTTTATCATCAACATGGTTTGTTGCTTTAAGAAGGGAGTGGTATTTATCGCTTGGGTGATAGCTGATGAGAGTTTTAGTTAAAGAGTTATCATCTCAAAATAGCCAAAGAATCTCGGACATATGATGTGTGATACCAATGTTATTTCTTTAATCTTAAGCTCCCTTAGTTGATTCTATGAACGATTATATTTGAAAATAATTAATTCAACATATATGGAGATATTTAAAACAAATTTTCAATCTTAAGCACCTTAATTTAAGTCTCCCATGATAAGATGTTTATTTTATCTTATCTTCATTTGCAGGTTTATTCTACACACAAACATTGTACAGAGTATTAGACAGAAAATTCCATATTTTTAATTTTTCTTAAAAAGAATTCACAAATTTTCTTTTCTTTTTCTAAAAACTAAAACTATTTATTAAATTTATATTGAAGAACAAAAATAGTGATTAATGTGTGAATACTTTTTATGTCCACATTTTTTAGAGTTTTCACAAGGTAGTCTTAAAAACTCTTTGATTTCTATTTAAAACTATTTATTAAATTTATGATCGAAGAACACAAATAGTGATTAATGTGTGAATGCTATTTAAAACTTTATCGTTGTTAGATTTAAAAGGTGGAATTTTGACAAATGGGTCATAAATGATATTAGTATTTTTTTTTCTCACACCTAGACAAGGAACAACCAGTTCTTTTTAGCAGCTTGTTATTATTTAAAATGATTGAATGTCGGTTGTATTTTTTTGGATGATATTAGTATAGAGATATAGAGAGATGACTTTAAAACCCATATTAAATTAATTGAATCATTGTAGACCTTTAATGCTTATTTTGGTTACTGAGACACGAGCAATCTTCTTAGAGGCGGATGTTATGCGAGCAAACGTTGGAAAAACTAAAAGGGATATTCTTTAGGAATTTTCTATCGTTCAAAGCACGTTTTTTTTTCGCACTTCTTAAAAAATGTTGCGACTTTTACCGACTTATACAACCAAAAAAAAAAATTGCAAAATCCTTGCATCCTACACAAAATGTCGTCGTTTAGCAAACAAATTCAAAAGAGTGGTACTATTCACAGAATCACATCAAACTTCCATCAGTATTTTGGATGGAGCACCCAACAGAAACCAGCAAACATAGCTACAATTGTCAATGTCTCCTAAGAGAAGCACCTTGGATGTTTTATTGCAGATTAAAAAAGGAAGACTTTATGGTTGTACATAAACACCAAGCAGCAGATTAAAAAAGGAACCCTGTTTGTGAAACTATCTTATATTCCAAGGAAATTTCCCACTTGACATCAATACGAAGAACTGCTCCCAAAGCACAACAACAACCGAGCAGCAAACCGAACTGTGCAAAATAGTACTCATTTTAACCCATAATTAAAGCTCTTGTTTCCATCATAAACCTTCATTACCAGTAACATTTTAAAGAAATACTTGACTTAAAGAATATTTACTCATAATACCAGTAATTTTCTAATAGCGTGACAGATAAAAAAAATAAACAAATAAAACTTTATTAACATTATTGTGGCCTTACATTTCCCGGCAATCTTTCCGACCGAAGCCCAGACGTTGAGGAGCATAACCAACCAAACTCAGCTCAGGAATGTCAGCGAGGAGGTGCCAATACTCCCCCTTGTACCCGCACTTGTTTTCCAGATGAGGACATCCTGCAATCACTAATCTCTCAAGTGTGGGAGGCAAATACACATCCTTTGGAAAGTAACTCAGCTCTGGACAGTCATTGAAAATCAACTCGTTAAGAGCGGTGAGGTTTCGGAGAAGGTCTTTGGATATTGATTTCAGCTCCTTTACTCCAAACAACCCAAACCAAGTGAGAGAAGGTGGGAGGAGCAGACCATCATCAGGTGGACATATGTGGCGTACCTCCAACACTTTAAGAGAGTGAAGTCTGTCCAAGCCCCATTCTGTCATTGCCTGCTTCATATTTACACAATCCACACTCAATTCTTCTAGGTTTAGGGGCAACCCCCCTTCTGGAAACCTCTCGATGCTTGGACACCCTGTAATAACCAAAGATTTAAGAGAGGCAAGCTGGTGGAAGTCATCGGGCAACCTCTCGATGCTTGGACACTCTCTAACAACCAAAGATTTAAGAGAGGCAAGCTGGTGGAAGTCATCAGGTAGCCACTTCAGTTTCTCGCAGTCATGTAACACCAGTTGCTCAAGATTGGTAAAAAACATGGTACTGTTCCCTGCAAGTGACTCCAAATTACGACAACCTGAAACTTTTAAAAGTTTCAGCGTCCCCGAAATTCCTTCTGGAAATGACTGTAACATACGGCAGCATCTAATACTAAGTTTCTTGAGAGCAGTAAGAGGTGCCCCGTGAACACCTCGTAAATTGTTGCATTCCTCAATGTCAATTGATTCAATCGTGGTAGGCAGATTTCCCAAATAAATAGACTCAATACTATCACACCCGCGAATTGTCAACTTATTAAGGAATCTTCCCAATGTCAATTGATTCAATTGTTGCATTCCCACTTGCCCCAGGGTCAAGGAGGTGAGAGAACTAAGATCAACCATGTCCTTGAAAATTACACCTCTGCATCCCCTTATCTCCAGTTCTTCAAGCGATGGGAGGCTTCCGATGGAAACTCTCAACTCTCGACAACCAACGATAATCAGCTTTCTCAAAGTTGAATGGCAGCTGGGTATGTTTCCTGTGAAACAAGGACAATTGAATATACGGAGCTGACTTAGCTTTGGAAACATTTGAGGAGATTCAACTGCCACAATCACTTGCTCACTAACTTGCTTCAAGGTCAAAGAGGTGAGAGAATTAAGATCAACCGTGTCCTTGAAAATTACCTCTCTACATCCCTTTATCTCCAGTTCTTCAAGCGATGGGAGGCTTCCGATGGAAACTCTCAACTCTGGACAACCATGGATACTAAGCTTTCTCAAAGTTGAATTGCAGCTGGGTATATTTTCTCTCAACTTCTGACACCGGTCAATGTAGAGTTGACTTAGCTTTGGAAACATTTTATGACATTCATCACCACAACCATTGTCACAAGACCAAACCTCCCATGCGAGCATATTGCGAAATGATAGCTTTTCTAGTGCTTTGAAACCCCCGCAAGAGACACCGGTATCTTTCCCATAAAAAAACTCAACTCCAATAACTTGCACCGCCGCCATGTCTGTTATGATCAATTCTTTAAGCGATGGTAATCTCCCCAGTGAGGGTAGCGAAGCCCAGTTTTGACAGTTACAGAGCATTAAGAATGAGATATTGGAGAAGGCTGATAGGTCATCCATCCATGAAGGGGTTTCGATCCCACTGTATCCATCAATTTTGAAAATTTCCAAGTTCTGGTGAGGATGTAGGTGATTCAGGACCTGCGTTTGCTTGTTGATAATTTCAGGCGATGTGAATCCTCCATACGGACCATAATACCATTGCAAGATTAATTGCTTGAGGTCTTTCTTTGCCTTCAGATTTGCCTCTTCAGCATCTTGGACATTTTCAACATTTCCAAGATTTTCAATGCACAGCTTGCCTCGAAGATTATTCAAGTCCTTCAAATGCCGTAACGATAATCCTCCAGCTTCCTTTGACACCATAAATCTACTTAACGTCTGCAGATTCTTCAACCTGTGTATTCCAATTGGCATGTCTTTCAAACTCTCTGTACCACTGATATCAAGATGATGGAGATCTATCAGATTTCCAATTCCATCTGGCAACGCAGTGAGCTTTCTACACCATTCTGCTAATAGTGTTTGTAAGAAAATAAGTTCGGAGACGGATTCAGGTATTAAGCGAATTGCAGTGTGAGATAGATCAAGATGGCGCAAATGTTTCATGCCCCCAATGTCACTTGGTACATCTTTTATATTCTGGAAGGCCCGCAGAGATAAAACTCTTATGCATTTCAATTCTGGAAGTAACTCGTCTAAAACTCGAAATGATAAGAAATTTTTCTTCACCCGCCACCCGCCGCCCGCAGAGATAAATGTTCTCAATCTCTTCGTTTTGTTGAGAAACTCAAATTTCTGATACTTACCATGAGCAAGATTGAATGAAATATGACAAACCTTATCCCATGCTGCTCGTGATCCATCAACTTCCATCCCCTCGGGCAAATAAAAGCAAGCATTTCTATCAACTGATTGAGCTAGGTCATGAATAAGATCATGCATCACAAACTTGGACACATCAGCATTCGATGGTTGTAAAAAACCTTTAGATAGTAATTCATCAAAGTATTGATGGCCCAGCTCTTCCATTGTCATGTTTCCATTTGTTTGCTTAAGAAAGCCTTCTGCCATCCAATACAAAACCAATTCATCCTTGTCAAATTCATAATCCTTGGGGAACAAAGCACAATAAGTGAAGCAACGCTTCAACTGTGAACGAAGATAGTAGTAGCTCAATCTCAATGCAGGAAGAACATCGCTCTTCTCCTGTGGCAAATCCCATATTTTACTGTTTAGTACTTGCTCCCATTCACGTGTGCCCCTTTTCCCACACAAGAGCCCTCCCAGTGTTTTAGCAGCCAGTGGTAGACCTCTGCACCGTCTCACTATTTCCTCAGCCATTGGTTTCAAATCAGAGTACTCATCGAAGTTATCAGCTTGGATTGCATGCCTGCTAAACAGCTGCATACAGTCATTATCTGAGAGTGTTGTAAGAATGTAAGGTTCAATAGCATAACCCTGGATGGTCATGACTGATGCAACACCACGATCTCGAGTTGTGACAATTATTTTACTTCCTGCAGCCCCATGTAAGAAAGGCTTACTCAAAATCTCCCATAGTTGGCCGTTCAGATTCCAGACATCATCTAATACAAGCAGGAACTTCTTTCCGGCTAAGACATCCTTCACTTTCGTCTGAAGCAGATCCAATGTATTCACCTTTGCTTCTTCTTGGATTACTGCTTCTAAAATGCGTTTTGTTAGCGTTTGGAGATCATAATCGTCAGAAACACATACCCATGCTCTGAGATGGAACTCAGCCTTGACGTCATCATCATTGTAAAGAAGCCGAGCAAGAGTTGTCTTACCAATACCACCCATTCCGACCAAAGAAATGACGGTCACATTATGCGGATGCTGATCATCTCTTTGCAGAAGGTGATGAAGAACTGTCTGCCTTTCTTCCTGTCTGCCATAGACATGAGATTCTGGCAGCGAGGTAGTCTCCGGTCGTCTTCTTACCCCAGTAGTGGTGGTCGACTGTTGCAGTGAGCCAGTCTCTGAATCCCAGATGGACTTGATGAGTTTTGCATTGCTTTCGATCTGCTCCAGCTTGATGGTGATATCATTTATCTTGGGAAGCAGAGAGTCGAGATCGAGAGAAGAAGACTCAGTCCGGGCCCGTTTGGATGGTGCTGGTGTGCTGCTGCTGGCCCCAGACTGGGCTTGTGTCTTGACTTGGAACTCAAACTCATCAAGGACATCCTCCATGTCATACGCCAGATACTTGAGATGAGAGTGCCAAGTAAGAACAGAATCAGGAGCTGTTTCTTGGGCCTCAGCTTTGTCGAGGATTGCTTGGATTTTGGGCAGCAACATCTTCCACTTCTCCAGCTTTTCCATGGCTTCTGGGTTTTGGTTCAACTTGCGCTGCAAACAGGACTCCACTTTGTCGAAAATCCATTGGCACAAGGGTGAAAGGAACTGGCCCCCTACGAAAGACAGAACCGCTTCCATCTGGTCTCTCTGCCGTCAATTGAACAAACAACAAATTTTAATAAAGTGATACTGTGTGTGTGAATCTGATGATGAAACAGCAAGTAGATCAGCGAGAGAGATAAAGAGACGAAAATTACCTTGTTTGAGATCGGAACTTGGGTCTCTGGGGATATCAGAAGCAGCAGGCACTGCAAGCCATGGATGATTTCCAGGAATTTGCTGAGAAATTTTAAGGAATTTGGTGTTTGGTCAATGCACAAGTCAAGCAACTTGGGCAAAAAGCAAAGAGAGGGGTTCAAACTTCAAAAAGCAAACGGGGCCCTAGTATAGTTTTCTTTTCAACTTTGATTTCTTGTCGTGGCTTTATGAGAACATTTATTTCAAGCATGCCTTTGCTTTTTGCTTTTTGTAATGATACCCACATGTTCTGTGGATGAGAAATCATAAGAATGAGAAATCATAAGATACAGTAAATGGATGGATTGCAAATGCTACACGGTGAGAGTTACAATTTGCCAATTGCCTGCCTGATAAGGTATGTTTTTTTTTTCAGTTTTTGAAATGTGAACTCAAACGAGGTATACTAAGCCCTAAAATAGTAATACATATTCATTTAACTTATAAAGATTGATATATAAGCACGAATTTTGACTTCATAAATATTTATCGATTTTATACTTTTTATTAACTTTTTTAATGAGACCTATATCTGTCTTTTTACATAATCTTTATTGGTGTAGGTTCATTAGCATTAGCCGAGCTTCTTGTGGCTTAGTTGCACAATTCATATGCAATTAGTATACATACCCCGCCTCCGCCTATGGCACGGGTTTTGCTGTTTTTAATATAATTTAAAAATTAACAAATAATTTACACAATATTACCAAATCCGATAAAAAAAAATATACAAATGTTGAGATAAACTACTCATTACACCAATACTAAAAATACAAAATAAATAACATAAATAATTCTCGTTATCCATTTATTTTTGAAGAATTGAGATTGGATGATTGTCAATTACAAAACTACATACAATGAAATTGGATAATTGATAATGTAACAATATATTTGTTAAATGATCATGTAACAACACCACTTAATCTTCAAAACCAACATATACAATAGTCATTCAAGTCCCATAATGTTGTAGTTCCGTGATTGGATAGTCTTCCTTGATGTATTTACTTAGAAAAAGCATAAAGTGTTAGCCAATGACCCGTTTTCGTCACGGGAAAAACCAAAAACCGATATAAATACTCTATCGTCGTCAAAAGATATATACATATGACTTCCATGTTTGAAGGTTCACTGTTTAGCTCAAATATGTACAAAGAAAAATAGTGAAAATTTTCATAAAAAAATACATTTAAAATATTTATACTTCAAAGTATTATATATGGGTAAGAATTAATTAACTCAAATGTCTAAACGCTCATACGAAAATCATAGATTAAATACTGTGAAACAACAAAAACAAATGTATCTATTTTTTGAGGACGGAGGGAGTATCAATTTATTAAACAATTAATGGAATATATGTATAATATAAATATTATCACAAACATTTAAAAACGTTTAAAAGGCTTAAACACCCGCTATGTTCAATCAGTTTATCATTACAATTATTATAGCCAGCATATGTGTTATCAATAAAAGTGGAATAAATGTACAAATTGAAGGGAAATGAAATAATACAAAACCTTGACATAGCAATGTGAAGTTACTATTTTATGCATCAGGTACCTTTAGAGTATGTAGTAACATCAATGTGTGTATGCATCAGGTACCTTTAGATCAGTTGAAACATAGCAGTGCAAAAAGCAACAAAATTCTAGAAGAAATTTGTTACACTCTCTTGGTCACATACTTTGACAGCTACCATGAGTTAGAACATATAGCTACCAAGAGTTAGAACATTAACATATGACAAAGCACTCAAAAAATAATATAGTTCCTAATAATTATAACAGAGTTCCTCTTGCAAAAATAATCAATGATAATACATTGTGATGAATTTCATCAACAGCAACAATTGATGTTTACAGCAATATCCCAGAGCACAATTATCAGTTCCTGTTGCAAGAATCCTAGAAAAAAATAAAAATAAATAAATAAAAGGGACAAGATTTTACAGTGAAAATAATCATATGTCAAGACTTGCAAATTCATTTGTGACAAAGAATACAGCTATGAAAGCCATCTTAAATAGCATATATGGGGTTTAAGCTTCTACTTGGGATTACAAGATTTCAAACCATAGGTTATGTGCCTGCACAACCTTCTTTGCTTTCCCCCATGAACAATTTAAGACTTACCTGGAAAAAATAGTCAAAATAAGAAACATTATAGCAAAACAAAATAACCACAATGCTAACCTCTCTTTCATACTGCGTATAAAGTCGTTCGAATTCCATGCCCCAACAGTCTGCCAAGCATGGAGCCTCATTCGGGAAAAACAAAGACCACTGACCATTACTTAGGACTCTTTCCAAAAAAGAACAGGCAGCCAAAGAGCATAAAATAAACCTCTGGCTCGATGCACCTGCAAGAAGAGTTTGTCAGATTAAATTCAAAGGAGCAAAATAACATTGGGTAAGTCTGTCTGAGGAACCAGCATTACAGAGAATTGTTAAGGACTTCTAAATTTGTATTTCAAACTTAATGAACCACAAGTTGTTTGGAACTCAACCTAATATAAGAAAACAACAAAAACAACAGCAATAGAATAAACATTATGGTTCCAGAAGAAAATTTCAGACATGTAGACAATTAGACTTCATAAGAGCAAAAGAAATTAAGGAGTTTTTTTCCAGCCCGACCGAGCACAACCATTACCTCACTAAGTTGACCTAGAACCTCCTTTCTCTTTGCAGCCTCTTCCTTGCTCTTGTAAAGACCCACCTCTACCAGAAACTACATATAGGTAATAGAACATTAATAACCAAGATAACAATTTAAGTAAACCTCATGACAGAAAAATCGATAAGCTAACTATTAAGACCTAGTATCTGTTTAGCGAGACAGATAATTACCTTCTGCAACTCAACATTATGTTGAACATTGCATTAAACCCCTCCACAAAACCAAGGAATACAAAAGGCAAACTCCAAAAGTAATCATGAAAATCCTAACATACTGGTACCTTGTGTATAAAAATGGTGCCGCCACTGAAAGCACATAGACCAAACGAAATTGGCAATATGAGAATACTATTATAACATGAATATATGATTAGTATAAAAATTAGTAGCTACAAATTTTAGAGTAATGGGTAAATATTTAACTGTACAATCAGTATAAAAATATATAGGCATCTATTCAACTTCAGTATAAAAATATTTCATACACTAGATCAGAGCGACTTGAAATTCAGACCGTTACTTAACCGAGTTACCACGCATAGTTCAGGTAGGTAATTAAGTTATAATCTGGCCTTTTAAAACCCATGTTTCGAATCTGCATACTATAGTAATTTGGATTTATCATTCTTCAGTTTATGTATAAAATGAAGATTTTTTAAAACAAAAAAATTGACTAATAATTGATGAATAGTGTGTTGCAAAGAAAATGTAATGAATGGAGTTCATCTTTTGGATGGAGCACCCAACAGAAACCAGCAAACATAGCTACAATTGTCAATGTCTCCTAAGAAACAATGCTGGTCAGAGAAGCACCTTGGATGTTTTATTGCAGATTAACAAAAGGAAGACTTTATGGTTGTACATAAACACCAAGCAGCAGGTAGCCCAGCAGGTAGCTTTCCAACCCTGTTTGTGAAACTATCTATATTCCAAGGAAATTTCCCACTTGACATCAATACGAAGAACTGCTCCCAAACCACAACAACAACCGAGCAGCAAACCGAACTGTGCAAAATAGTACTCATTTTAACCCATAATTAAAGCTCTTGTTTCCTTCATAAACCTTCATTACCAGTAACATTTTAAAGAAATAATTGACTTAAAGAATATTTATTCATAATACTAGTAATTTTCTAATAGCGTTAGAGACAGATAAAAAAATAAACAAATAAAACTTTATTAACATTATTGTGGCCTTACATTTCCCCGCAATCTTGCTGAACGTAGCCTGGAGGACAGTGGGTTTAGAGGTGTATACTCTCCCTTGCAACAGCAGCTTTATTTTAGCAGATGAGGAGCATAACCAACCGAAATTAGAATTTAAAGCCTATTACCAGCTCAGGAACGTCAGCGATGAGGTGCCAATACTCCCCCTTGTACCCGCACTTGTTTTCCAGATGAGGACGTCCTGCAATCACTAATCTCTCAAGTGTGGGAGGCAAATACAGATCCTTTGGAAAGTAACTCAGCTCTGGACAGTTATTGAAAGTCAACTCGTTAAGAGCAGTGAGGTTTCGGAGGAGGTCTTTGGATATTGATTTCTGCTCCTTCACTTCACACAACTCAAACGAAGTAAGAGAAGGTGGGAGGAGCAGACCACCAGGTGGACATATGTGGCATACCTCGAACACTTTAAGAGAGTGAAGCCTGTCCAAGCCCCATTCTGTCATTGTCTGCTTCATATTTACACAATCCACTGTCAAATATTCTAGGTTTAGGGGCAACCCCACTTCTGGAAACCTCTCGATGCTTGGACACAGTTGAATATCCAAAGATTTGAGAGAGGCAAGCTGGTGGAAGTCATCAGGTAGCCACTTCAGATTCTCGCAGTCATATAACACCAGTCGCTCAAGATTGGTATAAAACATGGTACTGTTCCCTGCAAGTGACTCCAAATTACGACAACCTAAAACATCTAAAAGTTTCAGCGTCCCCGGAATTCCTTCCGCAATCGACTGTAACTGTAACATATCGCAGCGAGAAATTGAGAGTTCCTTGAGAGAAGTCGGAGGTGCCCCGTGAAAACCTGCGAATTCCCTACTTCTTAAGGAATCTTCCCAATTGTAACATATCAATTGATTCAATTGTGGCATTCGTCAATTTCAATTGATTCAATTGTGGCATTCCCACTTGCCCCAAGGTCAAGGAGGTGAGAGAATTAAGATCAACCGTGTCCTTGAAAATTACCTCTCTACATCCCGTTATCCTCAGTTCTTCAAGCGATGGGAGGCTTCCGATTGAAACTCGCAGCTCTGGACAATCAAAGATAATAAGCTCTCTCAAAGTTGAATTGCAGCCTGGTATTTCAAAGTTTTCCCTCAACTTAGGACACCAGGAAATGTTGAGTTGACTTAGCTTTGGAAACATTTGAGGAGATTCAACTGCCACAATCACTTGCTCACTAACTTGCTCCAAGGTCAAGGAGGTGAGAGAATTGAGATCAACCATGTCCTTGAAAATTACCTCTCTACATCCCTTTATCTCCAGTTTTTCAAGCGATGGGAGGCTTCCGATGGAAACTCTCAACTTTGGACAATCATAGATAATCAGCTTTCTCAAAGTTGAGTGGCAGCCTGGTATTTCAATGTTTTCTCTCAACTTAGGACACCGGGAAATTTGGAGCTGACTTAGCTTTGGAAACATTTTATGACATTCATCACCACGACCATTGTCACAAGACCAAACCTCCCATGCCGGCATACTGCAAAATGATAGCTTTTCTAGTGCTTTGAAACCCCCGAAAGAGACTCCAATGTCTTTCCCATAAAAAAACTCAACTCCAATAACTTGCACCGCCGCCATGCCCATTATGCACAATTCTTTAAGCGAAGGTAATCTCCCTAGTGAGGGTAGCGAAGCCCAGTTTCGACAGTGAGCGAGCTCCAAGAATGAGATATTGGAGAAGGCTGATAGATCACCCATCCATGAAGGGGTTTCGATCCCACTGTATCCATCAATTGTGAATTTTTTCAAGTTCTGGTGAGGATGTAGGTGATTCAGGACCTGCGTTTGCTTGTTGATAATTTCAGGCGATGTGAATCCTCCATCCGGAACATACCATTGCAAGATTAATTGCTTGAGGCCTTTCTTTGCCTTCAGATTTGCCTCTTCAGCATCTTGGACATTATCAACATTTTCAAGATTTCCAATGGATAGCTTGCCTCGAAGATCAGTCAAGTCCTTCAAATGTCGTAACGATAATCCTCCAGCTTCCTTTGACACCATAAATTTACATAACGTCTGCAAATTCTTCAACCTGTGAATTCCAATTGGCATGTCTTTCAAGTTATATGTATATCTGATATCAAGGTGATGGAGATCAATCAGATTTCCAATTCCATCTGGCAACGCAGTGAGATTTGGACACCCCTTTGCTAATAATGTTTGTAAGAGAATAAGTTGGTGACTGATTCAGGTATTAAGCGAATTAGAGTGGAAGATAGATCAAGATGGCGCAAGTGTTTCATGCCCCCAATGCCCCTTGGTATGTTTTTTATATGGAAGGCCCGCAGAGATAAAACTCTTAAGCATTTCAATTCTGGAAGTAACTCATCTAAAACTCGAAATGAAAATAATTTTTCGTAGCTCCATCTAGGAAAATGCAACTCGATAAAGGTTCTCAATCTCTTCGTTTTTTTGAGAAACTCAAATTTCTGATACTTACAGTGAGCAAGATTGAATGAAATATGACAAACCTTATCCCATGTTGATTGCGATTCATCAACTTCCATCCCCTCTTGCAAACAAAAGCAAGTATTTCTATCAACTGACAGGGCTAGGTCATGAATAAGATCATGCATGACAAACCTGGACACATCCGCATTTGATGGTTGTAAAAATCCTTTAGATAATAATTCATCAAAGTATTGATGGCCCAGCTCTTCCATTGTCATGATTCCATTTGTTTGCATAAGAAAGCCTTGTGCCATCCAATACAAAACCAATTTATCTTTGTCAAATTCATAATCCTTGGGGAACAAAGCACAGTAAATGAAGCAACGCTTCAACTGTGAACGAAGATAGCAGTAGCTCAATCTCAATGCAGGAAGAACATCGCTCTTCTCCTGTGGCAAATCCCATATTTTACTGTTTAGTATTTGCTCCCAATCACGTCTGCCCCTTTTCCCACACAAGAGCCCTCCCAATGTTTTAGCAGCCAGTGGTAGACCTCTGCACCGTCTCACTATTTCCTCAGCCATTGGTTTCAAATCAGAGTACTGATCGAAGTTATCAGCTTGGATTGCATGCCTGCTAAACAGCTGCATACAGTCATTATCTGAGAGTGTTTTAAGAATGTAAGGTTCAATATCATAACCCTGGATGGTCATGACTGATGCAACACCACGATCTCGAGTTGTGACAATTATTTTACTTCCTGCAGCCCCGTGTAAGAAAGGCTTACTCAAAATCTCCCATAGTTGGCCGTTCAGATTCCAGACATCATCTAATACAAGCAAGAACTTCTTTCCAGCTAAGACATCCATTAATTTCGTCTGAAGCAGATCCAAACTATTGACATTTGGTTCCGGGTGGGCTACTGCTTCTAAAATGCGTTTTGTTAGCGTTTGGAGATCATAATCATCAGAAACACATACCCATGCTCTGAGATGGAATTCAGCCTTCTTCACGTTATCATCATTGTAAAGAAGCCGAGCAAGAGTTGTCTTACCAATACCACCCATTCCGACCAAAGAAATGACGGTGACATTATGCGGATGCTGATCATCTCTTTGCAGAAGGTGATGAAGAACTGTCTGCCTTTCTTCCTGTCTGCCATAGACATGAGATTCTGGCAGCGAGGTAGTCTCCGGTCGTCTTCTTACCCCAGTAGTGGTGGTCAACTGTTGCAGTGAGCCAGTCTCTGAATCCCAAATGGACTTGAGGAGATTTGCATTGCTTTCGATCTGCTCCAGCTTGATGGTGATATCATTTATCTTGGGAAGCAGAGAGTCGAGATCGAGAGAAGAAGACTCAGTCCGGGCCCGTTTGGATGGTGGTGGTGTGCTGCTGCTGGCCCCAGACTGGGCTTGTGTCTTGACTTGGAACTCAAACTCATCAAGGACATCCTCCATGTCATACGCCAGATACTTGAGATGAGAGTGCCAAGTAAGAACAGAATCAGGAGCTGTTTCTTGGGCCTCAGCTTGGTCGAGGATTGCTTGGATTTTGGGCAGCAAGATCTTCCACTTCTCCAGCTTTTCCACGGCTTCTGGGTTTTGGTTCAACTTGCGCTGGAGACACGACTCCAGTTTGTCGAAAATCCATTGGCACAAGGGTGAAAGGAACTGGCCTCCTACGAAAGACAGAACCGCTTCCATCTCGTCTCTCTGCCGTCAATTGAACAAACAACAAAATTTAATAAAGTGATACTGTGTGTGAATCTGATGATGAAACAGCGAATAGATCAGCGAGAGAGATGAAGAGACGAAAATTACCTTGTTTGAGATCGGAACTTAACAGAAGATCAACGGATGGATGACTTTGGTCTCTGGGCAAAAAGAATTTGGTGTTTGGTCAAGCAACGGAGGCGTTCAAAACGCAAACAGAGCCCTAGTGGTCTAATGATACCCACATGTTCTGTGCCCCACTTTCTCCTCCATCATTAGTTAAAGACTTAAAGAAAAACAAAAACAAAAAAATTACTCCTAAGAATGAGAAATCATAATATACAGTAAATGGATTGCAAATGCTACACGGTGAGCAACTCTCCACAATTTGCCAATTACCTGCCTGATAAGGGTATCCACGTGTCATGTTTTTTTTTTTCAGTTTTTGAAATTTGAACTCAAACGAGGTATACTAAGCCCTAAAATAGTAACACATACTCATTTAACTTATAAAGATTGATATACATCTTTATATATATATAAGCACTATTGTGACTTCATAAATATTTATCGATTTTATACTTTTTATTAACTTTTTTAATGAGACCTATATCTATATCTGTCTTTTTACAGAATCTTTATTGGTGTAGGTTCATTAGTATTAGTCGAGCTTCTTGTGGCTTAGTTGCACAATTCATATGTAATTAATGTACATACCCCGCCTACGGCATGAGTTTTGCTGTTTTTAATATAATTTAAAAATCGACAAATAATTTACACAATATTACCAAATCCGATAAAAAAATATACAAATGTTGATATAAACTACTCATTACACCAACAACTAAAAATACAAAATAAAAAACATAAACATTTCTCGTTATCCATTTATTTTTGAAGAACCGAAATTGGATGATTGTCGATAACAAAATTACATACAATGAAATTGGATAATTGATAATGTAACAATATATTTGTTAAATGATCATGTAACAACACCACTTAATCTTCAAAACCAACATATAGAACAGTCATTCAAGTCCCCTAATGCTGCAGATCCGTAATTGGATGGTCTTCCTTGATGTATCTACTTAGAAAAAGCATTAAGTGTTAGCCAATGCCCCGTTTTCGTCACGTGAAAAACCAATATAAATACTCTATCGTCATCAAAAGATATATACATATGACTTCCATGTTTGAAGGTTCACTATTTGGCTCAAATATTTACAAAGAAAAATAGTGAAAATTTTCATAAAAAAATACATTTAAAATATTTATACTTCAAAGTATTATATATGGGTAAGAATTAATTAACTCAAATGTCTAAACGCTCATAAGAAAATCATAGATTAAATACTGTGAAACAACAAAAACAAATGTATCTATTTTTTGAGGACGGAGGGAGTATCAATTTATTAAACAATTAATGGAGTATATGTATAATATAAATATTATCACAAACATTTAAAAACGTTTAAAAAGCTTAAACACCCGCTATGTGCAATCAGTTTATCATTACAATTATTATAGCCAGCATATGTGTTATTAATAAAAGTGGAATAAATGTACAAATTGAAGGGAAATGAAATAATACAAAACCTTGACATAGCAATGTGAAGTTACTATTTTATGCATTAGGTACCTTTAGAGTAGGGTCGGATTGGCCACCCATATCCATGTGTGTATGTAGTAACATCAATGTGTGTATGCATCAGGTACCTTTAGATCAGTTGAAACATAGCAGTGCAAAAAGCAACAAAATTCTAGAAGAAATTTGCAACACTCTCTTGGTCACATACTTTGACAGCTACCATGAGTTAGAACATATAGCTACCAAGAGTTAGAACATTAACATATGACAAAGCACTCAAAACATAATATAGTTCCTAATAATTATAACAGAGTTTATCAAGGTCCTGTTGCAAAAATAATCAATGATAATACATTGAGATGAATTTCATCAACAGCAATATGACAATACTATTATAACATGAATATATGATTAGTATAAAAATTAGTAGCTACAAATTTTAGAGTAATGGGTAAATATTTAACTGTATAATCAATATAAAAATATGTAGGCATCTATTCAACTTCTCTGATAGTTGAAACAGAGCAAGTTCAACAATCTTATTTGCACAATCTAACCACAACAAAAATAGAAAATAAAGGAGATAAAAAAAATAAAGGGTCAAATACCTCTAGGATAAGTGAGCTACTTGGCATTCCTCCCACGCACCTCTAGGATAAGCCTCATCCAATTACGAAATCCTCCTGATTATAGTAATAAATTATCTTGATATTAACAATGAGTTGCCTAGAAAATGGTAAAATAAAATCCTTCACAATAATAAAAAATAACATTGAACTTACATACCAACCAGTAAGGCAAAGAAGCATTAAATCTGGCTATAGGTGACCTTGAGACGCCATAACAGATGAAACAACTTAGAGTCCAGATGAGATGAACAACCCAAGGAGGCAACAAATTGCAGGCGATCCTAGGAAGGAGACAATGTGAACATCATAAGACTAACCTTTTGTTGAAAGTTGTCTTGAATTTCTAGCCAATAGGCTGGTTATAGGTTTGGTTAGTAAGTATTAATTGGGCAAGCAATGGGAATACAAATGAATGAAATGTTTCTTGTGTGAAAAGAAGCATTTGGACGGTGAACACATGGAGCATGGACGGTGGCAATCTTTCAAGAGAAAGAGAGCGGCCGGTTAATAGCCGTTGACAAATGCTCCAATTGTTTGATCCATTTGCCTATAAATAGGCTGCTCATCATCATCTAACAAACAACACAGAAGCAAACGTTTTTGCTTGTAGAGAAATTAGTGTTGCTCTTGTCCTTTAGAGTTGCTATTAGAAAATTCCTATGAGTGTTCGGGTGTAATTGGGTCAAAGGGTTGTGAGACATTTGAGTGTTCTTTTGTAATTCTCTTCGATCATAGTGAAATTTCTCCTCCTGCCCGTGGACGTAGGTCGTCTTGACCGAACCACACAAATATTGTGTGTTCATTTTTCTCGGTTACTTTTCTGACTTTGCAGTGCACTCGTCACAACACCTTTTTTATAATACAATTAAGAATTTAGTTTACAGTGCCTTGGTCCAAAGTTACCCCATCAAGCGTTTTATTGCACCGAGAGGCAATGCAACTCTCCCAACTAAGCTTCAAGGAAGAATAAAATCTAGCAGCGCATGCCAATGGTCATAAACCAGAAAATTATTAAAAACAACAAACAGAAAGTAGAAACTCTAACCAGAAAAGCAATTCATACTAGAAAAAATCCAGATCAAAAGACATCAATTTGTAGACGTGTAGAACTGCTCGATCTCCGCCTGTAGTGGAGCCTTAGTGGCGGCCGAACGGTCCTTTCTCTGGTGAGAAATGTTCTTTGTAGTAGAGTCCATTTCCTCTGACGATGTGCCCGGTCGGAGCCCGCTCGACGGAGTGTTCTCTCTGCTGTGGACGCGATACCGAAACGATATGAAGTGAAAAATGCAAAGAGGATTTACGGACAAATAGAAGAGATTAGTGGTAAGTTAATTCAGAATTTAGAGGAGATGAACCTGAATTTTTTGGCATTAATCCTTGTTGAAACATTAGTTTCACTCCTGACGTTTCGTATCTAGAACGAATTGATTCATGACCTCCCGCTTTGCCCGACTATCCCACCGGCGAGACCCACTCATCCCGCGCCTAATCCGTACTAATACTCCAAATCTAGGGCTTCACGTCGTGTACTCTCACAATGAAGGTTTTCATTTTTCTGGTGGAGAAGGTTTTCTGGTCATCTTTTTAAGCAGCTACACAGAGGAATAGGAAAAGAGTGGAGAATGATGCATGACAGATAGGAATAAAGATGAAAGACCAATGAAAGGAAAGACTAAGAGCGTGAAAATTGAAAAGGGAAAGAAACAAAATCATGAAAGAAATGGAAGGCCATTAAAACCAATTTTAATGGAAATTTAGGTGTGTGTTTAGATGAAAATTTAAAATATGGTTATAGTTTTAATTCAATCCATCTGTATTAATTTCATATTAAAATTTACCATAAATAGTTTAAACATGCCACATCATTTAAAAAAACTGATGTGATCTTATGTAACGTTGATGTGGCGCTCTATATTTGCAGTATTTAATATATATTTTGATTTTTGCACTTTGGATGGGAGGATATTGTAAAAGTAATATTAGTATATTAAAACTCTACATACCACCTTATCAAAAAAAATGCTGCACATACGTTGAAACGAAGAAAATGTAGGAAGTAGGAAATTATAACTCTACATTCATGGAAAGAGAAGGTAGAAAGCTACTCCCTTTAATTTACTATTTACAACATATATTTTACTTGTTTTTGCTTCACGGTTGCTCCAGCCTTTGTGTGCATCATCATGGTTCTCGATGCTTTGGAGGAAGGTTTGACCGCCGTCTCCCTCACTTCCGCGGACGCTGATATCGTCGATTGGGGGGCCTTGTTGCAGCCCCCGAGTCTCCACCATCCCTCGTTGCCCGAGTCTTCACCAGCAGAATGGCAAGGGCGGAGCATCTCCGACTTGCTTTGAAGGTTGCTTGGAAGGATATCGAATTCTCTGTTCGGTATGGTACGGATAATCCTACAAATAATTTATTTATCTTTGAATTTAAGAAACAACAAGATTTAGAGAATGTGTTGAGATTAGGTCCTTGGTCTTTTGATAATAGAATTATTGCTCTTGGCATTCTTAAACCTGGAGACCGTGTCTCAGTCATGCCTCTAGCTACTATGGATTTTTGGGTTCACGTCCTCGACCTCCCATATGGTTGGGCGACGCGTGCTGTTGGAGAAGCTCTTGGAAAGTCTCTTGGTACTGTCAAGGGAGTCATAACGGAGGGGAATACAATGCAAATCCGGGTTACTTTGGATTTAAAGAAGCCTCTGCGCCGTGGAATCACAACGGTTAAAGGTTCTGAAACATTACTGTTGGCGGTAAAATATGAGAAACTCCCTGACTTTTGTTACAAATGTGGCATTTTAACTCATGTTGAGAAGGAGTGTATGGAGATAGGTGTACCTCAGTTTGGCCCTTGGATGAGAGCTAGAAATGGCTCACGTGACCGAGATGTGAAGTTGGGAGGTGCAAACTCACCTATGGTTGCGGCAAAGATGCCAGCACTACCTGAACATGCAACCGGCCAGGAGCAAGTTATGCCTTCAGGTTGGCCACAGATGGTGAGACCAGCGGAACTGGGTAGTCTTCATTTGGTGGTCACCTCAGTCCCAGAGGGGAATACCCCGCCTATTAGGGAATGTGCTTTGGTGGTTACTGATGTTCCACCACTTCCTGCGCAAGGTCCTCAGGCGCCATTCACTTTTACTGTTGGTAGTGATCATACCCTTGTTCAGATTTCTCGTTCTGGTAAGAAAGTCTCCTAAAAAACGGGGGGGAGGACAAGGACGTGGTACAGAGAGTGCTCCTTCTACTTTAGAATACGTACAAGGAAAGAAAAGAGCTCGTATTGGGCAGGTGGAGGAGCAGAGGATAGAAGAGAACACGGCAGGGAGAGGCCTTGGCTCTCTCTGCTTGGACCAGTGAGGATCATCTTCCCAGGCAGGGTCGGCTCTAAGCTCTCCCCTCCTGCTTGGTCCGCTAGAGAGTCTCTAATACATCTTTGGCATGTTTGGATATTGGTGATTTTTGCTATGCTTTGTGTCTTGAATGGTTGGACTCTTCCGAGGGTCGAGGCCTTTTGGAGCATGCTTGATGCAGCTCGCTTGGCGGAGGAGGTCGGTGGCCGGTTTTTTCCCTTTAATTGTTTACTAATTCAAGAAAGTATATATTCAGTTGAAGATCAACCGCCGACAGTTATTGTGTCTCTTTTAGGTAACAAATATTATTTTTTAGATTTATTTATATATATTTTTATGAGTTCTTCAAATTTGTTTTATTTATATGTATTTCAGTTGTTTACTTAAGTAATTAAACTAAAGTAGTTCATGAGTCATAGTACCTGTCTATGAAAAATTATAGTAATATATTATTTTACAGTTTATTTCAAAATATTGAAATAACGGTGTAAAATTATATATTCTACAAAGTTTTCATGGATTGTCCCATTGGACAGTTTGTAAAAGCATAGTATCGGTTAATTAATCTTTTATGATTGTGTATGGAGAAATGATGAGAATTACGTAAATTTCGGATGCAATATTTCGTCTTGTTCCCCTTTATACTTGCTCTCGGCATTAAGCCGGAGAAATGGTATAACGAGGAACTTAGACGAAATGCTGCTGAAATTTACGTAATTATATCAGTTTCTACTTACACAAGATAAAAGTTTGATTAACTAATAGTACTTTTATGAATAGGATAGAACTCAAGCACCTTGAATTATGAGAAAAAATGGTAGTGAAAAATTTGGAATTAAGTTCTGTGCTGAATATATATTATATAATTGTTATGCTTAATATTTTTCATATTGTTTTATTGATACCATTATTATAGGAATTGCATAATGGCCGAAGAACGTGATTGGATGTATCAGCGTTTTCAGGAGGGGACTCACGATATTAGTCAGAGATTTTGGAACGGGCTTCTAGAATTCCTGAGTTTCTTGTTACTCGGGAAAATGGAGAACAATTTGTGAAATGTCCTTGTAGAATATGCAAAAATAGATATTATCATGATCGAGAAACAATTGACAATCATTTACTGTTAGATGGATTTCAACCGAATTATCATGTGTGGGATTGTCATGGTGAACGATGTCAAATAAATCCATGTATTTATCGAGGTTATCAATTTGATGTGGCATCGTCAACATCATCGAATATTGCAAGTACGAGTAATTCATTTGAGGGTAATGAAGGAATGGGTGATTACCGTGAAATGGTTCACGAGGCATTTGGGATTCATGATCGTAATAATAATTTTGAGGGTGATGATATGCATCAGATGGACGAGGATGACGACACACCTGAAATGCCAAATCGAAGGGCTCAAAAGTTTTTTGATTTAGTGATGCATCGCAGCCTTTTTATATGAGGGATGTACTAATAAGCACACGAAATTGTATGTTATTTCAAAGTTCTTGAGCATGAAAAGTCAACATAACGTATCTGACGCTTTTTCTTGGAGTTGATTGAATTTATCAATGAAATACTGCCCAGAGAAGAGGCAACTTTGCTTACAAGCATGTGTAGTACAAAACCTATGATGAAAGAGTTGTGGTTACCGTATAGAAAGATTCATGCATGCGAGAACAACTGCATGTTGTTTGATGGTAGATATGAAAAGTTAAACAATTGTAGAGTATGTGGTGCGGAACGGTTCGAAGAACGTGAGGCGAATCAGAAACCAAAATCTAAAAATATTTTACGTTATCTACCAATCACTGAGCGGCTCCAACGGCTTTACCAGTCCTCGAGAACCGCTAAATTTATGACGTATCATCTTAGAGGTAGTGAAAATTCGATGGGTATTATTGGACATCCATCCCAAGCCGAGGCATGGAAACACGTTGATAAGTGTTATCCTGATTTGTTGATAAGTGTTATCCTGATTTTGCATGTGAGTATAGAAATCTTCGATTGGGGTTATGTACGGATGGTTTCAGCCCTTTTTAAGAATCGGGACAATCATATTCTATGTGGCCTGTATTCATCGTGGTTTATAACCTGCCTCCTGATTTATGCATGAAGGAGGCCTACACTTTCATGTCGTTGCTAATCCCTGGCCCAAAGTCACTGGGCCGTAACATTGATGTGTTTTACGCCCACCGATCGACGAGTTGAAGCATCTATGGAATACAGGCATGGAAACCTGGGATGCACATCGTAATCAGAATTTTAACATGCGGGCATGTCTGCTGTGGACAATTAGTGATTTCCCAGCGTACAGAATGTTATCAGGGTGGAGCACGCATGGAAGACTTGCATGTCCGTACTGTATGGAGGATGTTCATAGTTTTCAGCTGACTCATGGAAAGAAAACGAGTTGGTTTGGTTGTCATAGAAGATCTTTACCGCAACGGCATGCTCTCCGCAATAACAAGCAATCATGGAAACATACAGATCGTAGGCCAAGATGTGAGTTTAAATCAGGCTACCAGATATTAAGCGAGGTCCAGAACATCGTGTTCCCACCATTCGGGACACTGTGGGATCACATGAGGGCAGAGACGTTCGGGAAGGAGCATAATTGGATTAAGAAATCGATGTGATGCATATTGAGAAAAATTGTTTCGACAATGTTTTCTACACGGTTGTCAATCAGAAAGGGAAAACAAAGGACAACGCAAATTCGAGACGTGATCTAGAGGCTCTAGGATTGCGCCCTGAATTGCATTTGGTGACTGATCCTCATAGGAAAGAACCGTTCAAACCAAAGGCGACGTATACTTTAAATGCAGATCAGATTGTGAGTATTTGCTATTGGTTGAAGCATACCGTCAAACTTCTAGACGGTTACGCTTCTAACATTGGGGGGTGTGTTAATACGTCCGGTAACACGTTCTACAATATGAAAACCCATGATTGTCATGTCTTCATGCAAAAGTTGCTTACAGTTTTAAAGATATCTAAAATATGTATATATGTTAATTTGAAACTGAAATTTTAAATGTGCAGGCCTCTGCAAATGACCAGACTTTACCTCCAGCATTGTACGCCTTGGCCTGCGGACCGAAAGTGCGAGCTAAATCATTTCCTGGTGTATATGTGAACGGGTACAAGTTTCACACAAAACATTACGGCCAGCGCAAGTTGTCTGCTAATTGGGGCGTCTGCGTCCTCGGAGATACAAATGCAGAAGACTATATGGATTTCTACGGTTGGATTGACAAAATCATTGTCCTTCAGTACAGGAATAACCTGAGTCTTACGGTGTTCAAGGGTACGTGGTTCTGTACGAATAAAGGTGTCTGTTACGATAAACTTTCGGAAATCATCGATGTTGACTACACCTCCAGACTTTATCCAGAAGATCCATTCATTCATTCCTTCGATTTAGTTGTTAGCAACATCTGGTCAGCTATGCGTTCTGGGGGATACATCCCGTTTAACGCGATGCCGCCGCATTTGTCAGCTGGATCTTCGTCCCAGCCTCCGCCCTTCTAGCAGCCTTCGCCCTTCCAACAGTCGTCGCCCTTCCAGCAGTCACCGCATCAGTTCTTCCAGCAGCCGCCGCGGTACCAGCAGCCGTCGTCTCAGCCCTTCAAGTAGCAGCCCAATGTCGACTTGGGCCTGGGCTTCACGCATCCCCAAGGGGATTATCGGCCGGAGATGCCGATCCCGTAGCCGCACCGGCAATCATTCATGGAGGGGCTTACGAGGGTTCAGGACGACGACTTTGTTAATTATCTTAACACTGATCCAAACGCAGACCGAAACGATAATTTTTAGGATTTTTGTACATTATTTAGATTTAGGTGTAAATTAAAAATTTATAATATATATATATATACATATTTTTGCATTTGATATTAATTTTTAAATAATTTTTTGTTTCCGCTTTTTCCCATTTCTCTGATTCTTTCATCTTCTTCTATCACTCATTTTCTCAACGACACTTCCTCTTAACGGAGAGATTTTCTCCTACACTCGCGTTGGATGGAGTCGCCGGTGACGGAGGCGAGATTGGAGATCTGGCGGAGGCAGTCGTCGGCGGCGTGGTGGAGGTTTCTGGCAGGAGGGACGAATTATTCTGTTTGGGGAAAAAATCCATTGCGCAAATGCCTCGCATCGTCCGTTCCGACGACACTTTGATGTTTGATTCAGCTGACATTGTCCACACCAGTTCTAACCGTCGGACCATTACCATCAGTTCTGGAGTATTAGTGTAGACTCAGCACTGGACGAGCAGATTTCTTTGGCTGGAGGCTGCGAATCGACGGATGAGAGGACACGACGGGGGACAATCAGGCTCGGTAGGAGGCGACGAATTGAGAAGAAGCGTCATCGTCAAGGCTCGCCATGTTCTCAACTTGCAAGGTAAATTGGACCATGTAGTGATTGATTGATTGATCATTTGATGCTACTATTCTGTGATTTATGGGTTAGATAGTACTGGACTTTCTACTTCATATGCCATTAATCTTTCATTTCACTTTTTTCTTCTGTCTTGAGTATAACTGTCATTGTTCTTCTGAGAGTGGGAGTTGATGCTAATCTGAAAAACAATGATGGTCGCCTGGTCGAACTTCCTTGCATTATGCTGCTACCAAGGGGTGGCTGAAGATTGCTGAACTTCTGATCACGCTTGGGGCAAACATCAATTCGAAAGATTATGGCTTGTAACTGCTGCAACAAGCATCTGATAGCCGATTTTAAATTGTTTGTGATCTCTCATTTGTGTCAAATTAGTTTCTTGGTCCCTATTATTGGAGCTTCATATCCTAAATTCCATGTTTCCCCTAGGGGACAGTGTTGGATATTCCCTAACCAGCTATTACACGTCTCTTGGTCTTTTGTCATGTATGTTCCTGGTCTTTGGTCTCTCATCAAATTCTCTGTCAAATTCCCATCTTTTTTATATTGGTTGTGAATTTCGTGCCAAAAGGGTAGATCTTGAGCATCTGCACAGCTCACTTGATGTTACCTATTTCCGACATGTATGTGTGTGTGCTCAGGTAATTTTGTGCAAAACCGGGATTTGCAGATTTTTGTGAAGATCAGAAATGTTACCTATTCCTGACGTGTGTGTGTGTGTGTGCTCGGGTAATTTTCTGCAAAAACCGGGATTTGCAGATTTTTGTGAAGATCGGGACTCGATTTTTTAAACATGTTAATCATGTTTTGTGTGTATTATGGAGTCCCGGGGATGGTGTTCAGATGATACTTCGTTTGGTGGAGCCGTTTGAAAGTTATGCAAGTTGCGGTTGGGCTAAAGTGCAACATTGCAAAGTTTGGGGACCATAGTGTGAAAGAGGAAAAAAATTAAGAGGTTACCCTTTGAAAGAGGTAAGGTGACGGAAAAATGGGGACAAAAGGAGTGGTGAAGCATACAAACACACATGAGGAAAAAGAAAAAGAAAGAATATAAAAGGAAAGAAAAGAAAAAGAAAACAATTTCATTTCATTTATTCTTCTTCTTCTTCTTCTTCCTCTCACGGACATATGCATGAATAATCAAGCAAGTAGGCACCTCTCCATTTCTTGGTGATTTCTTGAAGAAAGCTTGAAGGTAATTATATATAATTGATCCTGGCGAAGAACTACACAATGGATCAGTTTTTGCAAATAGGGCTATGTTTAAAAGCCATAAATTTATGGATTCCGATATGTTTCTGGCGCCACTTGAGAGTTTGATTTTATGGTTCCTGAGTATGTATTATGTGTTCTCTTGATCAGTTGTGAACAGGTAGTGGGCAGAAACTCAGCCGAAGCTCTGCCGAAATCAGTTTATGGAAATCTGAACGGAAGTTCAATTTCATATTTTGTACGAGGTAAGGGTTCATTATTTCTCTCGATATTGCATTTTGAAGTATATTATAAGGTGCATATCAGAGGATATTGAGACTTGGTTTGGTCTGAGGGGTTGCCCCGATGATGCCAAACTTAGTCGAATGGTATAAGCATTGGTGTGCAAGTTTCTGGATCGGCATTCAGGATGTGTTACTACACCTAAATGGTGTTGTGTTGTGATACACCTTTAAGGTGTTTGTGATATGACGGTGGAGATCATGACCCCGAGTTGGCCATGCTCTTGTGTGTGATTATGTGTGTGTGCCTCAGCTTTGGCTGGGAAGACCGTCACTGTGTTCCGTTAAATTTTATTATGATCTGTCGTTTGAGTTGCATTACATTTGATTGAATCTGCATTGGTTGAGCATGTGTGTGAATGTATATATATTCTTGTATATCTAATTTTATTTTTGATTGCAGGTTTCTTGTGCATCAAGAAAACCATGTCTTCTACCTCAGCCCTTACTAAGTTCTCAATGAGGACTTACCCCTTATATTTTCATTTTCAGGAGTACTTGACAAGCAGCCCGCTGAATAGAGTTCATGGGTTAGTTTTGTTTTTGTGATCTTTCAGGTACATGCATGTGTTCTGATCAGTTACGATTTTGTGTGTGTGTATGTGAAATGGATAGCCTCCTGAGATATATGTCATGATGTGTGTGAGTGTTGAGATGTGTTCAGTTGTAATCTGTATGAATTTGAGTGTTGAGTTCTGAGCTCTGGATTATTGATGAGCACAATGGTTTTCTCATGATTGTACTTTGTTTCTGTATATGTGTAGCAGCAACAGTACTATCTATGTGTAGGACTTGGGCTGGACCTTGACATGTCACCACCTCGCACGTTTAGTATGTACTCCAATAAGAGGTCTTTTGGCTCTGTATATTGTAAATGACATGCATACATGTAGTAGTATCATGTTAGGATTTTCTGCTGGAAATCAGATGTGTGTATGTGTTTGTGATATCACAGAGTGTCCAATATCAGTTGTGAGCATGTAAGTGTGTTGGAAAAGATTTTATGCAGGTTCTGTGAAACTATGCAAGTGTGCACTACCTTGTGCACTTTGTGATCCTTGTGTTCAATTGTGTGCAAGTAAGTGATTATGTGTGAAAACTTAAGGTGATAGTCATGTATGAACATGTTTGTGAACGAAAAATTAAAATGGCCTGGGGATTAAAGTGGCTCACCTAATGGAAGAGTTTGTGTGTGTACTGTTATTCCAAGTGAGTTTGATTACGGTGTCTGATGAATATCTTAATCACCTGTGTGCTTCCGCCGTGAGGTAACACTTGATCTCTCTTTCTGATCACGTAGTAAAGCAATCATTTATAGCTGAAGGGGAAGATAGTGTGGTAAGTAATTATTGTCTGAAAAATGATAACATACCTCTTTAGGATATAATTGAAATATGATGTTTGATGTTAAAAAGCAGACTACTTATTTGAGGTTAATTGCTTGCCCTTTTCAATTTATAGGCTGAGTTGATGCGTGTTGGCTGGCAACCTGTTGAGTTCTGGGAGGCACACAAATCATCTGTTCAAGCAGTTATTAAGCTTCAAACAAGCGAATTTGTTTCCGGTATTTAAACATTTTCTTGATGTTTAATCACAGTTGCATTTTATTAATGGTTATAGACAAACACTAATCTGAGGATTATTCATGGTTTATCATATCTTAAAGTTTGATTCAGTAAACGGACGAACCTGCTTGCACTATGTTGTCTGGATGGTAAATGTTGTGACCCGTCCTCACGGTCGTGTCACAACTGAAGGGATTAAAAGATTAATGGGCTGAATTGGAAAGAAATGGAAAGTTTTTGGATTGGATTGATAAGAACTGGGCTAAATTGAAAGTTTAGAAATAATATGGATTAAATCGAAAGAGTTATAAAGTTTTGATGTAAAATTGAAAAGAACTAAACTGAATTAGCTAAAGAAGGATCTAATTGAAATTTATCTAGGGACCCGATTAGTAATTTACCTAAAACCTTGACACTAAGTTATCTCCTAAAACTGGACACGGGGAGGATGAGATTGTACTGAGAGCAGATGAAAGAAAAAAAAAACCCTCAATTTTCGAAGTGATGGGTGATTTAGGGATTTTGGGGGTTGATCAGGTAGAAGCTCGATTACTAGAAGAGTGGGGTTCTAAATTTAAATCGATGACGGAGGAGTCACGGTGGTAGAAGAGGGCTGGCTTTTGCCGGCGGTCATCCAGACGGAGCAAGCTATATGAAGTGGAAGCTCTGGATGGACGGTGGCAACAATTGGATTTCATAGCAACCGTGTTGTTCCCAGAAGTTTGGTGATATCGTTCTTTCCTTGTTGTTTATTAGAATTTGCAAGATGGATTGATAATTTTTCTAATTAATTAAATAATTTAAGCTGACTAGTTGATCTAGAAATCCATCATGTGTAGTTTTAGAGTTATTATCCAAGCTTGCTAGTCTCGTTCCGATGCTGCCAAGATGTTGATTATTCTTTATTTTCTTAGTTGATTTAAAAAGAAGGCTTTATTATCAATTACTCCCTTGAACTATGTTGACTCACTTAGTTTAGTCCCTGGACTACAAAACGTGCTAACTCAGTCCCTATACTATAGATTTCTTCCATAGTTTAGTCCCTGGACTGAGTTAGCACAGTGAACATATTACTGAGTGCAGGGACTAAATCGTCGCAAATGTCATAGTACAGGGATTGAGTTAGCACGTTTTGTAGTCCAGGGACTAAAGTCAGCGAGTTATAATAGTTCAGGGGAGTAGTTGATAATAAAGCCTAAAAAGAATCATATAGCTAAACTTGTTAATTAATGCAGCCTAATTGTTAGTGCTCAACTTGTTTTATATCCATGACTTGGCCGATTCTTGCTCCTGCTAGTATTAGTATCATTTCTCACTCATGTCAGGTTACTATCAAACATTTACTGATGATCAATACTTGAGCATGTTCCTAGCTGTTTGATAGCCCAAAGGCGGTCTCCGGTTGTCCTGGATACTCAGACGGCGGCGATAAGTTGACTCCGGTACCTGAGAGACAAGACAAGAGACACTTTCAGGTGCAGAGAGAGGAGGAAGGTGTGGGTGTGTAGTAGTTACCTTATTTGAGGCAGGCACCACCCAATATATAGGGTGGTGCTAGGTCCCGTTATGGGGCCTTAAACGCTGGAGATTGTCCATAAATGTGTCCATCATTGGGATGGCGGCGTATTAATGGTGTAATAACAGCGGAGTTATTGTGGAGTTACTCCCCTCCTTTGGCTTAATGCCATAATTAGTGTAACGGTTGTCTTGAAGGAGGCGGCAGACGTTTTACGGCTAACGGGATTATACGAGGTGCCCTTATTGGTAAGGGGGGCTCTTCGTAAACAGAAAGCCCGTTGTGGTGGACGCGGCCCATATGGCGTTTGTATTTGACAATACAGCCGTATGGGCTGGCCCATATATATCACTGTTCTTGCGTAATTGTTGTGGTTACTTATAATTAACATCTCGGCTTGTTTAAGAGAACTAAACGCTGATTGGAATCAATAATTATAATAATTTTAAATGCTGATTTTTACAAGAAGATGACACTTGTGACTGCTCTTTTAGTTTTTAAGGAGTACCTTGCCATTTGTTTGATGATAAAGAATACATCTCTTCCTTCACTTGATTAATTATGGGACTTAGAAATCTGATCTGTTTGCTTAATCATTGGTGACTCGTTAGTCTATTATTCTATGCTTAAATATGAGGTTTATCAAGTTAATGACCTGTTGCCTTCCCTTGTCCTTATGCATGCTCCTTCATGTCTAATTGATGTGTTAAGTACTGTTCTTTGGCAAACCTCAGTACTTTGGTAATTTAAATTACCACCTATTGTCCCTTGCTTGTCTTGCTAGTAAATGAACCTAGAAACCTTCCCACGAAACTAGGATCAAACCTTTATTTCCCCGTTATTATTGACTATGTTACTTGAGTTGTTTCAGAGTTTACAAGTTTTAACTAAGCTGCTGCCCATATGCATGAATATTTCTTTACTGCTTTATAGGATCTAAGCATGATAGCTTCTTTGAAGCATGTCTTCTTTAATGTTAATGCGTGACTGTCTGCTATCTTTCTTAACTGTTTGACTGTCGAGTGTTCTCTACTTTACTGTTTTTTGCTTTCATTTTCCTTTTTTCCATTCCTTCTTCAAGAGCAAGATACTAACCAATCTTGTCGAGAACTACGTGAACCTCTTATTCCTCTCAAGTAGTATCATTGATACTATGTGGATACGTAGGCAACCAGCTGGAACGGTTGGAATTTTCTATCGTGCTTTTTTCGCACTTCTTAAAAAATGTTGCGACTTTTACCGATTTATACAACCAAAAAAAATGCAAAATCCTTGCATCCTACGCAAAATGTCGTCGTTTAGCAAACAAATTCAAAAGAGTGGTACTATTCGCAGAATCACATCAAACTTCCATCAGTAACAGATATCAGCAAACATAGCTACAATTGTCAATGTCTCCTAAGAAATAATCTATTGGAAATCAAAAGATTTCAGATTAAAAAAGGCACCTTGGATGTTTTATTGCAGATTAAAAAAGGAAGACTTTATGGTTGTACATAAACACCAAGCAGCAGATTAAAAAAGGAACCCTGTTTGTGAAACTATCTTATATTCCAAGGAAATTTCCCACATGACATCAATACGAAGAACTGCTCCCAAACCACAACAACAACCGAGCAGCAAACCGAACTGTGCAAAATAGTACTCATTTTAACCCATAATTAAAGCTCTTGTTTCCATCATAAACCTTCATTACCAGTAACATTTTAAAGAAATAATTGACTTAAAGAATATTTACAGATAAAAAAAATAAACAAATAAAATTTTATTAACATTATTGTGGCCTTACATTTCCCGGCAATCTTTCCGACCGAAGCCCAGGCGTTGAGGAGCATAACCAACCAAACTTAGAATTCAGCTCAGGAATGTCAGCGAGGAGGTGCCAATACTCTCCCTTGTACCCGCACTTGTTTTCCAGATGAGGACAACGTGCAATCTCTAATCTCTCAAGTGTGGGAGGCAAATACACATCCTTTGGAAAATAACTCAGCTCTGGACAGTCAAAGAAAATCAACTCCTTAAGAGCGGTGAGGTTTCGGAGGAGGTCTTTGGATATTGATTTCAGCTCCTTTACCGAGTAAGAGAAGGTGGGAGGAGCAGACCATCATCAGGTGGACATATGCCGAATACCCTGAAGAATTTAAGAGAGTGAAGCCTGTCCAAGCCCCATTCTGTCATTGCCTGCTTCATATTTACACAGTCCACTGTCAATTCTTCTAGGTTTAGGGGCAACCCCCCTTCTGGAAACCTCTCGATGCTTGGACACCCTGTAATAACCAAAGATTTAAGAGAGGCAAGCTGGTGGATGTCATCAGGTAGCCATTTCAGTTTCTCGCAGTTAGATATCTCCAGTTTCACAAGATTGGTAAAAACATGGTGTTCCCTCCAGTTTCTCGTAAATTGTTGCATTTCTCAATGTGAATTGATTCAATTGTGGCAGGCAGATTTCCCAAATAAATAGACTCAATACTATCACACCCGCGAATTCTCAACTTCTTAAGGAATCTTCCCAATGTCAATTGATTCAATTGTTGCATTCCCACTTGCCCCAGGGTCAAGGAGGTGAGAGAACTAAGATCAACCATGTCCTTGAAAATTACACCTCTGCATCCCCTTATCTCCAGTTCTTCAAGCGATGGGAGGCTTCCGATGGAAACTCTCAACTCTCGACAACCATCGATAATCAGCTTTCTCAAAGTTGAATGGCAGCTGGGTATATTTTCTGTCAAATAAGGACACTTGGAAATGTTGAGTTGACTTAGCTTTGGAAACATTTGAGGAGATTCAACTGCCACAATCACTTGCTCACGAACTCCCTTCAAGGTCAAGGAGGTGAGAGAATTAAGATCAACCGTGTCGTTGAAAATTACCTCTCCGGGCAATTTGACCGCCGCTTCACCGATTTGACAGGTACGCATTCTAACCCCAGCTTCTCCCCCAACGAACTACGTGCGCTGATCCCGATTCAAACGGCACGCGTAGGCGGTTTGGCCATAATCCGCGCTGCCCAATTAACTAAAATTAACCAATTGTTTGAAAATAAAAAAAAATAATCATTTTGCATTAATTAATTTATGGGAATCGGCTTTTATTTTGTTTTAAAAATTATTTTCAGACAAATTGGGTGCCTAACACGTTCCCAATTCGTACCCAATCCCCAGACTTAAAATCTCTGGTTTTCACAGAATTGTCTTTTCTAAAATTCGGAGTCAAAAATTGGGTTTTTCCTTAATTTCCCATTTTCTAAAAAATAAAGGTGGCGACTCCCTCGTTTTCCCCAAAATCGGCGGAAAAGCCCCCGACGAGCGGCCCTCCCGCTCACTTCCTCGCGTAACACCTTGTACCTTACAATCTCCCTGTCTTTCACTTCTCGAGTCAACCAGTCGGAGTACTCCGTCGATTGGCTAAAATCAGGATCATCCCTAGCAGCACTCAACAACGTTCGCAGGGTCCACAACTCCGAAATCTTCCGCCAAGTGTTGGAAGAGGCAGACTCAGGAAGGAAAGCGCGGCCAATCTCGTTTGGAATAACTTGCGGAAGCCTCATTTGCCTGCGGATACGAGAAGGATAGTAGAAAGAAGTCTTATAAAAGCCGGGGAGGCACACCACCTGATATCCCGGAGATCGACTCACCCACTGATCAATCTTCCACCATGGGCAAGTCCAGCGGATTTTATCGCAAGAAAGGTGCATGAAAAAGCCGACCCATTTGGCCTATGAATCTTGAGTAAGAATGATCCGCCGATTCTATTATGAATCATATGATGTGTGATAGCAATGTTATTTCTTTAATCTTAAGCTCCCTTAGTTGATTCTATGAACGATTATATTTGAAAATAATTAGTTCAACATGTATGGAGATATTTAAAACAATTTTTCAATCTTAAGCACCTTAATTTAAGTCTCTCCCATGATAAGATGTTTATTTTATCTTATCTTCATTAGCAGGTTTATTCTACACACAAACATTGTACAGAAAAATCCATATTTTTAATTTTTCTTCTTTTTCTAAAAACTAAAACTATTTATTAAATTTATATTGAAGAACACAAATAGTGATTAATGTGTGCATCCTACTCAAAATGTCGTCATTTAGCAAACAAATTCAAAAGAGTGGTACTATTCACAGAATCACATCAAACTTCCATCAGTATTATGCAGGTAAAATTTTAAGAAGCAAGGCTTACGGAATCTATTGTTTGTTTATTCCTCAACATCATGAGTTTTACTTCTATTATTAACGTACTTCTATATGTTAGCTATTAAAAAACGGTTTCAAGCACTTTTTTGTGATAATGTATGATTCTTAACTGGTTAACTATCACCAGTTTATGTATAAAATGAAGATTTTTTTAAAAACAAAACAAAAAAATTGACTAATAATTGATGAATAGTGTGTTGCAAAGAAAATGTAATGAATGGAGTTCATCTTTTGGATGGAGCACCCAACAGAAACCAGCAAACATAGCTACAATTGTCAATGTCTCCTAAGAAATAATCTATTGGAAATCAAAAGATTTGACATAGCAGTAAGATAATGCTGGTCAGAGAAGCACCTTGGATGTTTTATTGCAGATTCAAAAAGGAAGACTTTATGTTTCCAACCCTGTTTGTGAAACTATCTATATTCCAAGGAAATTTCCCACTTGACATCAATACGAAAAGTTGCTCCCAAAGCACAACAACAACCGAGCAGCAACCGAACTGTGCAAAATAGTACTCATTTTAACCCATAATTAAAGCTCTTGTTTCCATCATAAACCTTCATTACCAGTAACATTTTAAAGAAATAGTTGACTTAAAGAATATTTACTCATAATACTAGTAATTTTCTAATAGCGTTAGAGACAGATAAAAAAAATAAACAAATAAAACTTTATTAACATTATTGTGGCCTTACATTTCCCGGCAATCTTTCCGACCGAAGCCCAGGCGTTGAGGAGCATAACCAACCAAACTTAGAATTCACCCTATTTCCAGCTCAGGAATGTCAGCGAGGAGGTGCCAATACTCCCCCTTGTACCCGCACTTGTTTCCCAGATCAGGACAACCAAGAATCACTAATCTCTCAAGTGTGGGAGGCAAATACAGATCCTTTGGAAAGTACCTCAGCTCTGGACAGTCAAAGAAAGTCAACTTCTCAAGAGCGGTGAGGTTTCGGAGGAGGTCTTTGGATATTGATTTCAGCTCCTTTACTCTCCAGAATGCCAATGAAGTAAGAGAAGGTGGGAGGAGCAGACCATCATCAGGTGGACATATGTGGCGTACCTCCAACACTTTAAGAGAGTGAAGGCTGTCCAAGCCCCATTCTGTCATTGCCTGCTTCATATTTACACAATCCACACTCAATTCTTCTAGGTTTAGGGGCAACCCCCCTTCTGGAAACCTCTCGATGCTTGGACACCCTGTAATAACCAAAGATTTAAGAGAGGCAAGCTGGTGGAAGTCATCAGGTAGCCACTTCAGTTTCTCGCAGTTAGATAACTCCAGTCGCTCAAGATTGGTAAAAAACACGGTGTTCCCTGCAAGTGACTCCAAATTACGACAACATGAAACATCTAAAAGTTTCAGCGTCCCCGGAATTCCTTCTGGAAATGACTGTAACATATCGCAGCCAAAAATTGAGAGTTCCTTGAGAGCAGTCGGAGGTGCCCCGTGAAAACCTCGTAAATTGTTGCATTCCTTAATGTCAACTGATTCAATCGTGGCAGGCAGATTTCCCAAATAAATAGACTCAATACTGTCACACCCGCGAATTATCAACTTCTTAAGGAATCTACCATTTCCAAACCCGAAATTAAATCTAACATTGTCAAGACGCTGCACTCCCATTTTCCAGCAATTGCCATCCATCAGTACGTTTAGGCTGTTAGTATCAACATCAATTCTCATTTCTGCATTCCGAACTCGTACAAAAACAACATCGCCTACCGCCCTCACTTGCTCACGAACATGCATTATGGTCAAGGAGGTGAGAGAACTAAGATCAACCATCTCCTTGAAAATTACACCTCTGCATCCCCTTATATCCAGTTCTTCAAGCGATGGGAGGCTTCCGATGGAAACTCTCAACTCTGGACAACCATCGATAATCAGCGTTCTCAAAGTTGAATTGCAGCTGGGTATGTTTTCTGTCAAACAAGGACAATTGGAAATAGAGAGCTTACTTAGATTTGGAAACATTTGAGGAGACTCATCCACCGCAATCACTTGCTCACGAACCGTGTCCAAGGTCAAGGAGGTGAGAGAATTAAGATCAACCGTGTCCTTGAAAATTACCTCTCTACATCCTGTTATCCTTAGTTCTTCAAGCAATGGGAGGCTTCCGATGGAAACTCTCAACTCTGGACAATCATAGATACTAAGCTTTCTCAAAGTTGAATTGCAGCTGGATATATTTTCTCTCAACTTAGGACACCGGGCAATGTAGAGTTGACTTAGCTTTGGAAACATTTTATGACATTCATCACCACAACCATTGTCACAAGACCAAACCTCCCATGCCGGCATATTGCGAAATGATAGCATTTCTAGTGCTTTGAAACCCCCGCAAGAGACACCAATATCTTTCCCATAAAAAAACTCAACTCCAATAACTTGCACCGCCGCCATGTCCATTAAGATCAATTCTTTAAGCGAAGGTAATCTCCCCAGTGAGGGTAGCGAAGCCCAGTTTCTACAGCTACGGAGCTCCAAGAATGAGATATTGGAGAAGGCTGATAGATCACCCATCCATGAAGGGGTTTCAATCCCACTGTACCCAAAAATCGTGAATTTTTCCAAGTTCTGGTGAGGATGTAGGTGATTCAGGACCTGCGTTTGCTTGTTGATAATTTCAGGCGATGTGAATCCTCCATCCGTACCAGACCATCGCAAGATTAATTTCTTGAGGTCTTTCTTTGCCTTCAGATTTGCCTCTTCAGCATCTTGGACATTTTCAACATTTTCAAGATTTTCAATGGACAGCAAGCCTCGAAGATTAGTCAAGTCCTTCAAATGCCATAACGATAATCCTCCAGCTTCCTTTGACACCATAAATCTACTTAACGTCTGCAGATTCTTCAACCTGTGTATTCCAATTGGCATGTCTTTCAAACTATGTGTACCACTGATATCAAGGTGGAGGAGATCAATCAGATTTCCAATTCCATCTGGCAACGCAGTGAGCTTTCTACACCCTTCTACTGATAGTGTTTGTAAGAAAATAAGTTCGGAGACGGATTCAGGTATTAAGCAAATTTCAGTGTGAGATATATCAAGATGGCGCAAGTGTTTCATGCCCCCAATTACACTCGGTACGTTTTCTATATTGGAGTTCCCTAGAGATAAAACTCTTATGCATTTCAATTCTGGAAGTAACTCATCTAAAACTCGAAATGATAAGAAATTTTTCTTCACCCGCCACCATGCAGTAAAATGCAACGCGATAAAGGTTCTCAATCTCTTCGTTTTGTTGAGAAACTCAAATTTCTGATATTTACCACGAGCAAGATTGAATGAAACATGACAAAACTTATCCCATGCTGCTCGTGATCCATCAACTTCCATCC
Organism: Stellera chamaejasme; assembly: GCA_024586325.1. Classification (NCBI taxonomy): domain Eukaryota; kingdom Viridiplantae; phylum Streptophyta; class Magnoliopsida; order Malvales; family Thymelaeaceae; genus Stellera; species Stellera chamaejasme. The sequence goes on from CM044985.1 coordinate 28,230,459, forward strand.
CCTCGGGCAAATGAAAGCAAGCATTTCTATCAACTGATTGGGCTAGGTCATGAATAAGATCATGCATCACAAACTTGGACACATCTGCATTTGATGGTTGTAAAAATCCTTTAGATAATAATTCATCAAAGTATTGATGGCCCAGCTCTTCCATTGTCATGTTTCCATTTGTTTGCTTAAGAAACCCTTGTGCCATCCAATACAAAACCAATTTATCCTTGTCAAATTCATGATCCTTGGGGAACAAAGCACAATACGTGAAGCAACGCTTCAACTGTGAACGAAGATAGTAGTAGCTCAATCTCAATGCAGGAAGAACATCGCTCTTCTCCTGTGGCAAATCCCATATTTTACTGTTTAGTATTTGCTCCCAATCACGTCTGCCCCTTTTCCCACACAAGAGCCCTCCCAGTGTTTTAGCAGCCAGTGGTAGACCTCTGCACCGTCTCACTATTTCCTCAGCCATTGGTTTCAAATCAGAGTACTCATCGAAATTATCAGCTTGGATTGCATGCCTGCTAAACAGCCGCATACAGTCATTATCTGAGAGTGTTGTAAGAATGTAAGGTTCAATAGCATAACCCTGGATGGTCATGACTGATGCAACACCACGATCTCGAGTTGTGACAATTATTTTACTTCCTGCAGCCCCATGTAAGAAAGGCTTACTCAAAATCTCCCATAGTTGGCCGTTCAAATTCCAGACATCATCTAATACAAGCAAGAACTTCTTTCCAGCTAAGACATCCTTTAATTTCGTCTGAAGCAGATCCAGACTATTAACATTTGGTTCCTGGTGGGCTACTGCTTCTAAAATGCGTTTTGTTAGCGTTTGGAGATCATAATCGTCAGAGACGCATACCCATGCTCTGAGATGGAACTCAGCCTTGACGTTATCATCATTGTAAAGAAGCTGAGCAAGAGTGGTCTTACCAATACCACCCATTCCCACCAAAGAAATGACAGTGACATTATGGGGATGCCCATCATCCTCTCTTTCAAGAAGATGATTCAGAACTTTCTGCCTTTCTTCCTGTCTGCCATAGACATGAGATTCTGGCAGCGAGGTAGTCTCCGGTCGTCTTCTTACCCCAGTAGTGGTGGTCGACTGCTGCAGTGAGCCAGTCTCTGAATCCCAAATGGACTTGATGAGTTTTGCATTGCTTTCGATCTCCTCCAGCCTGATGGTGATATCATTTATCTTGGGAAGCAGAGAGTCGAGATCGAGAGAAGAAGACTCAGTCCGGGCCCGCTTGGATGGTGGTGGTGTGCTGCTGCTGCTGCTGGCCCCAGACTGGGCCTGTAGTTGTGTCTTGAGTTGGAACTCAAACTCATCAAGGACATCCTCCATGTCATACGCCAGATACTTGAGATGAGAGTGCCAAGTAAGAACAGAATCAGGAGCTGTTTCTTGGTCCTCAGCTTGGTCGAGGATTGCTTGGATTTTGGGCAGCAAGACCTTCCACTTCTCCAGCTTTTCCATGGCTTCTGGGTTTTGGTTCAACTTGCGCTGCAAACAGGACTCCACTTTGTCGAAAATCCACTGGCACAAGGGTGAAAGGAACTGGCCTCCTACGAAAGACAGAACCGCTTCCATCTGGTCTCTCTGCCGTCAATTGAACAAACAACAAAATTTAATAAAGTGATACTGTGTGTGAATCTGATGATGAAACAGAGACGAAAATTACCTTGTTTGAGATCGGAACTTAACAGAAGATCAATGGATGGATGACTTGGGTCTCTGGGGATGTCAGAAGCAGCAGGCACTGCATGCTATGAATGATTTCCAGGAATTTGCTGAGAAATTTCAAGGAATTTGGTGTTTGGTCAATGCACAAGTCAAGCAACTTGGGCAAAAAGCAAAGAGAGGCGTTCAAACTTCAAAAAGCAAACGGGGCCCTAGTATAGTTTTCTTTTCAACTTTGATTTCTTGTTGTGGCTTTATGAGAACATTTATTTCAAGCTTGCATGTGGCCTTTGCTTTTTGCTTTTTATAATGATACCCACATGTTCTGTGGATGAGAAATCATAAGAATGAGAAATCATAAGATACAGTAAATGGATTGCAAATGCTACACGGTGAGAGTTACAATTTGCCAATTGCCTGCCTGATAAGGGTATGTTTTTTTTTCAGTTTTTGAAATTTGAACTCAAACGAGGTATACTAAGCCCTAAAATAGTAATACATATTCATTTAACTTATAAAGATTGATATATAAGCACGAATTTGACTTCATAAATATTTATCGATTTTATACTTTTTATTAACTTTTTTAATGAGACCTATATCTGTCTTTTTACATAATCTTTATTGGTGTAGGTTCATTAGCATTAGCCGAGCTTCTTGTGGCTTAATTGCACAATTCATATGCAATTAGTATACATACCCCCGCCTACGACACGGGTTTTGCTGTTTTTAATATAATTTAAAAATTGACAAATAATTTACACAATATTACCAAATCCGATGAAAAAAATATACAAATGTTGGGATAAACTACTCATTACACCAACAACTAAAAATACAAAATAAATAACATAAATAATTCATGTTATCCATTTATTTATTAGAACTTGTATTAGTCCTTAGATTTATTGATTTTGGGCACAAATATTATCATATAATACTAACAATCTCTCACTTACCCAAAATCCAATCAAACTCTCTCATGGATGCGGATATATATAATCAACCTTATGTGTGTGACCCCTACGTTGAGGAAATGGGTTCTACTACGACCCGCCTCGTAGTAGAGCTGCAGTAAGCACTGCGGGACGGGTCACAGTAGACGCGCGGTAAAGTTGACCTCAGTTTTGCTCCTTAACGCGGGTATGGCCGCAATAAATAAAATTTTTATTTAAAAAAGTGGACAATTCCAAAAAACCCAGAAATCGGATGCGTGTCTGTGGGGCGGTGGCGGTGGAGCAGCAGTGGCTATAAGAAGAAGAAGAAGAAGAAGAATAAGAAGAAGAATAAGAAAAGGAAGGATGAAGAAGAAGAAGATGATGATGATGATGATGATGGAGAAGAAGAAGAAGAAGAAGAAGAAGAAGAAGAAGAAGAAGAAGAAGAAGAAGAAGAAGAAGAAGAAGAAGAAGAAGAAGAAGAAGAAGATGATGATGATGATGATGATGATGATGATGATGATGATGATGATGATGATGATGAAGGAGAAGATGAAGAAGAAAACAGAAAAGATTGAAGAAGAAAGAAAGGAAGAGGAAAACATAAGGAAAGAAGAAGAAGAAATAAGATGGAAGAATGAAGAAGATGAAAAAATGGGGGAGGCGAATGAAAAAGAGGAGAAAAATCTTAAAAAAAATTGTTTACTGCGGCTAAGACAACGGTAAACACTTACTGCGACGTCAATTGGCTCCTTTACTGCGGCTTTTGACGCAGTAATGGCCGCAGTAAATTTAGGTATCTCTACGTAGTGTAGGTTCACCAAATATCAGTAAGGCCACAACTCTTGTGGTCTTATTAGGTACTTTGATTTCTTGTTGTGGCTTTATGAGAACATTTATTTCAAGCATGCATGTGGCCTTTGCTTTTTGCTTTTTGTAATGATACCCACATGTTCTGTGGATGAGAAATCATAAGAATGAGAAGTCATGAGATACAGTAAATGGATTGCAAATGCTACACGGTGAGAGTTACAATTTGCCAATTGCCTCCCTGATAAGGGTATCCACTGTTTGTTTTTCAGTTTTTGAAATTTGAACTCAAACGAGGTATACTAAGCCCTAAAATAGTAATACATATTCATTTAACTTATAAAGATTGATATATAAGCACGAATGTGACTTCATAAATATTTATCGATTTTATACTTTTTATTAACTTTTTTAATGAGACCTATATCTGTCTTTTCACATAATCTTTATTGGTGTAGGTTCATTAGAATTAGCCGAGCTTCTTGTGACTTAGTTGCACAATTCATATGCAATTAGTGTACATACCCCATCCACGGCATGACTTTTGTTGTTTTTAATATACCGACAGATAATTTATACAATATTACCAAATCCGATAAAAAAAATATACGAATGTTGAGATAAACTACTCATTACATCAACAACTAAAAATACAAAATAAAAAACATAAATATTTCTCGTTATCCATTTATTTTTGAAGAACTGAGATTGGATGATTGTCAATTACAAAACTACATACAATGAAATTGGATAATTGATAATGTAACAATATATTTGTTAAATGATCATGTAACAACACCACTTAATCTTCAAAACCAACATATACAATAGTCATTCAAGTCTCATAATGTTTTAGTTCCGTGATTGGATAGTCTTCCTTGATGTATCTACTTAGAAAAAGCATAAAGTGTTAGCCAATGACCCGTTTTCGTCACGGGAAAAACCGATATAAATACTCTATCGTCTTCAAAAGATATATACATATGACTTCCATGTTTGAAGGTTCACTATTTGGCTCAAATATTTACAAAGAAAAATAGTGAAAATTTTCATAAAAAAATACATTTAAAATATTTATACTTCAAAGTATTATATATGGGTAAGAATTAATTAACTCAAATGTCTAAACGCTCATAAGAAAATCATAGATTAAATACTGTGAAACAACAAAAACAAATGTATCTATTTTTTGAGGACGGAGGGAGTATCAATTTATTAAACAATTAATGGAGTATATGTATAATATCACAAACATTTAAAAACATTTAAAAAGCTTAAACACCCGCTATGTGCAATCAGTTTATCATTACAATTAATATAGCCAGTATATGTGTTATCAATAAAAGTGGAATAAATGTACAAATTGAAGGAAAATGAACTAATATAAAACCTTGACATAGCAATGTGAAGTTACTATTTTATGCATTAGGTACCTTTAGAGTAGGGTCGGATTGGCCACCCATATCAATGTGTGTATGCATCAGGTACCTTTAGATCAGTTGAAACATAGCAGTGCAAAAAGCAACAAAATTCTAGAAGAAATTTGCAACTCTCTGTTGGTCACATACTTTGACAGCTACCAAGAGTTAGAACATTAACATAGAAAAAATAATATAGTTCCTAATAATTATAACAGAGTTTATCGAGGTCCTGTTGCAAAAATAATCAATGATAATACATTGTGATGAATTTCATCAACAGCAACAATTGATGTTTACAGCAATATGCCAGAGCACAATTATCAGTTCCTCTTGCAACATAGTGAAAATAATCATATGTCAAGACTTGCAAATTCATTTGTGACATAGAATACAGCTATGAAAGCCATCTTAAATAGCATATATGGGGTTTAAGTTTCTATTTGGGATTACAAGATTTCAAACCATAGGTTATGCGCCTGCACAACCTTCTTTGCTTTCCCCCATGAACAATTTAAGACTTACCTGAAAAAATAGTCAAAATAAGAAACATTATAGCAAAACAAAATAACCACAATGCTAACCTCTCTTTCATACTGCGTATAAAGTCTGCCAAGCATGGAGCCTCATTCGGGAAAAACAAAGACCACTGACCATTACTTAGGACTCTTTCCAATAAAGAACAGGCAGCCAAAGAGCATAAAATAAACCTCTGGCTCGATGCACCTGCAAGAAGAGTTTGTCAGATTAAATTCAAAGGAGCAAAATAACATTGGGTAAGTCTGTCTGAGGAACCAGCATTACAGAGAATTGTTAAGGACTTCTAAATTTGTATTTCAAACTTAATGAACCACAAGTTGTTTGGAACTCAACCTAATATAAGAAAACAACAAAAACAACAGCAATAGAATAAACATTATGGTTCCAGAAGAAAATTTCAGACATGTAGACAATTAGACTTCGTAAGAGCAAAAGAAATTAAGGAGTTTTTTCCAGCCCGACCGAGCACAACCATTACCTCACTAAGTTGACCTAGAACCTCCTTTCTCTTTGCAGCCTTTTCCTTGCTCTCGTAAAGACCCACCTCTACCAGAAAACAATTTAAGTAAACCTCATGACAGAAAAATCGATAAGCTAACTATTAAGACCTAGTATCTGTTTAGCGAGACAGATAATTACCTTCTCCAACTCAACATTATGTTGAACATTGCATTAAACCCCTCCACAAAACCAAGGAATACAAAAAGCAAACTCCAAAAGTAATCATGAAAATCCTAACATACTGGTACCTTGTGTATAAAAATGGTGCCGCCACTGAAAGCACATAGACCAAACGAAATCGGCAATATGAGAATACTATTATAACATGAATATATGATCAGTATAAAAATTAGTAGCTACAAATTTTAGAGTAATGGGTAAATATTTAACTGTATAATCAGTATAAAAATATATAGGCATCTATTCAACTTCAGTATAAAAATATTTCATATACTAGATCAGAGCGAGTTGAAATTCAGACCGTTACTTAACCGAGTTACCACGCGTAGTTCAGGTAGGTAATTAAGTTATAATCTGGCCTTTTAAAACCCATGTTTCGAATCTGCATACTATAGTAATTTGTATCCATCATTCTTCAGTTTATGTATAAAATGAAGATTTTTTTTAAACAAAAAAATTGACTAATAATTGATGAATAGTGTGTTGCAAAGAAAATGTAATGAATGGAGTTCATCTTTTGGATGGAGCACCCAACAGAAACCAGCAAACATAGCTACAATTGTCAATGTCTCCTAAGAAACAATGCTGCTGGTCAGAGAAGCACCTTGGATGTTTTATTGCAGATTCAAAAAGGAAGACTTTATGGTTGTACATAAACACCAAGCAGCAGGTAGCCCAGCAGATAGCATTCCAACCCTGTCTGTGAAGCTATCTATATTCCAAGGAAATTTCCCACTTGACATCAATACGAAGAACTGCTCCCAAACCACAACAACAACCGAGCAGCAAACCGAACTGTGCAAAATAGTACTCATTTTAACCCATAATTAAAGCTCTTGTTTCCTTCATAAACCTTCATAAACCTTCCAGACATCATCTAATACAAGCAAGAACTTCTTCCCAACTAAGACATCCTTTAAATTCGTTTGAAGCAGATCCAGGCTATTAACATTTGGTTCCTGGTGGGCTACTGCTTCTAAAATGCGTTCTGTTAGCGTTTGGAGATCATAATCGTCAGAAACACATACCCATGCTCTGAGATGAAACTCAGCCTTCCTCACGTTATCATCATTGTAAAGAAGCTGAGCAAGAGTGGTCTTACCAATACCACCCATTCCCACCAAAGAAATGACAGTGACATTATGGGGATGCTCTCTTTCAAGAAGGTGATGAAGAACTGTCTGCCTATCTTCCTGTCTGCCATAGACATGAGATTCTGGCAGCGAGGTAGTCTCCGGTCGTCTTCTTACCCCAGTAGTGGTGGTCGACTGTTGCAGTGAGCCAGTCTCTGAATCCCAAATGGACTTGAGGAGATTTGCATTGCTTTCGATCTGCTCCAGCTTGATGGTGATATCATTTATCTTGGGAAGCAGAGAGTCGAGATCGAGAGAAGAAGACTCAGTCCGGGCCCGTTTGGATGGTGGTGGTGTGCTGCTGCTGGCCCCAGACTGGGCTTGTAGTTGTGTCTTGAGTTGGAACTCAAACTCATCAAGGACATCCTCCATGTCATACGCCAGATACTTGAGATGAGAGTGCCAAGTAAGAACAGAATCAGGAGCTGTTTCTTGGTCCTCAGCTTTGTCGAGGATTGCTTGGATTTTGGGCAGCAACATCTTCCACTTCTCCAGCTTTTCCATGGCTTCTGGGTTTTGGTTCAACTTGCGCTGGAGACACGACTCCACTTTGTCGAAAATCCATTGGCACAAGGGTGAAAGGAACTGGCCTCCTACGAAAGACAGAACCGCTTCCATCTCGTCTCTCTGCCGTCAATTGAACAAACAAACAAATTTTAATAAAGTGATACTGTGTGTGAATCTGATGATGAAACAGCAAATAGATCAGCGAGACAGATGAAGAGACGAAAATTACCTTGTTTGAGATCGGAACTTAACAGAAGATCAATGGATGGATGACTTTGGTCTCTGGGCAAAAAGAATTTGGTGTTTGGTGTTTGGTCAATGCACAAGTTAAGCGAACAATATATATATATATATAAGGGTATCCACGTGTCATCTTTTCTTTTCTTTTTAGTTTTTGAAAATTGAACTCAAACGAGGTACTGAGCCCGCACTGCGCGGCCAGATTAATAATAATAGTATGGAAAACAAATTTAAATAGCATGGATCTCAAATAGATTAATATATTATTTCTTTCTTTAACGTAATTAATATATTCCAAAACAATCGATGAGAAGGTTTTATGAATCTTGTGATTTTGTATTTTAATTTCTTTAATTTAGTAGATATTTTTCATTCGTGATTCATCCTCAAACTTTTAAAAAATGTTCATTTAAACCCCTGTACCGCCGTTTTCTTCATTTCGCCCGGTACACGGCACGGCCGAAACGGCCGGTACAGTCCGGTACGACCGCCGATACAATTTTGGTCTAAACGGTGCCGTTTCCCGGCCGGTACCGAAACGAAACCGGCGTACCGGCCGGTACGAAACGAAATTTAATACTATGTTGGGGCCACGTCATTGATCATAAAATTATGTACTAATAAGGAAGACATAAACTGCTGAAATTACATGCAACAACAAAACATGATGCTACAAGAGCAATTAACCAAATGTAATAGCATTCATCAATCTTCATCGGCAATATCCGTAACATGGTGGTTTGGTATGTCTCCTCTGCCATAACAAAAATTTATATTTGAAAATCTATATGGAGAGGGCTTTTCTAGAAAAATATTGATGATCAAAGCCAAACAGTTTATGGTCTTATTGAGCTCACGGCCAATGAGATCACATAATATGAGGAAAGTAGCAAAAAATAAGCAAAAGAAACAAAAAAAAGAGATATATAAACTGACAAATCACATCTAAATTGAAAGATAAATTATAAAAATAAAAATAAAAACTTTAAGCATCAACCAAAATGAAGAAAAAGACCGCAAATCAACTCTGCAATAAAATTAATAGATAGACATAATTTGAAAGACACAACATAAGGAAACTTGAACAAGTGAAAAATAATGCATATGGATGTGAATATAGAATATGAAAGAGTTATAAGCTACCTATATGAAAGAGTTATAAGTTACCTGCTAACAAAGGGTTGTAAGCAAAAGCATCACGCACATGCAAACTTCTGGTATTTTCTTGCGGCCAAAGCTTAGTCCACATTTAGTTGACCCCCGCAAGTCCATGTAAGTTCACTAAGAAAAATATAAATGAAATAACAACAGCTGCAATACGATCAAATAAAGATATTATAGCTTCTTCACTTGAAAGATCTTTCCTACCATGTTACACGGGATGGTAAAATTGACAGTGTAATGGCACAAAAGTTTCAAGAAAAGATAAAACTACTGAATGTTGCACTTCAAAAGCTAGAAAAGAGAAAGACATAATGGCTACTTTGTAAGAAAATGCACAATTAGAGAGATTCCAATTACCTGTAGTATGTCAACAACAGGATGGGTATAAAGCAACCCTTTGTCGTTGACAATTTCAACATTAAGACCCTTTTTGTGTGCAAGTCTCTGAATGCAATTTTGATTTGGTTAACCCTTATCAGAATTACATGAATCTCATCACTAAACAATCTGATGAAGCAAAACAGACCTATCCATATGTGTATTTGATGCTTCAAATCTCTGTAACTAACCAACCATCTTGAAACATATAGAAAGGCTAGAGAGTTTCAATTTGATGGATCTGCTACATCGCTGAAAGTGTAAAAGGTCAATGCATGAGGATGAAATTGATCCATATGTGTACCTATATTAAAATTTTCAGAACTTTAACACTTACAACTTATGCTGAAACATGATTTTCCAGATCTCTTTAATCATCTGTCAATTAAGAATCCAAGTGGAGCAATAGGTTGAATTAAACATTCTGCAACAACAAAGAGAGCGAAAAATAGAACAATCAAATAGGAAGAAGAAAACATTAGAATAAGAGAAAACTTCGCCACAAGACAGAACAAAAACGCAGCTATCTCACCAGCTGACCAACACCAAATAAGGCTTCTCCTTGATTCAAAATGATACTCGCAATCACATTCAGCGATTCATATCTCAAACTTACAATTGCTTATTGATCTTTCAGAAAAAACTGAGCAAATGAAAATGCAGATCAACCACGGAGAAGTGGGAAAAAATGGGAAAACGGATAGGTTAGAAATCATGGTAAAAGCTTTATTTCAAAATATCATGGTAAAAATATCAATGCAAACAACCAAATAGAGAACAAACACACAAACAAAATCATTTCATATGAGCTCACCTGAACTCACCACGGAGAAGCACAGCCATTAAAAGTAAATATCAAGCATCAGCTGAGGAATTTAGATGACTAAAGATTATTACCGCACAATTTCCTTTTTCTTCCAGAAGTACAGATTATTACCGCACAATTTCAACTATACAGGAAATAGCTATTTAAATAATTGTTAAATACAAACCTCCAGAGGATTGTTGGTTATGACGGATCCAACAACTGACAGCCCAAGAGAAGCATGAAAAGCATCAACCACTTGCAAATGACGTACACAGAGCTCCTCCTCAATTCCAGCATCAATCAACAACCCCACCCACACTTCCTCATGTGACAATGGCAGCATTATGCATGTGTAGCAAGAAATCCTTAAAAGAGAACTACCATTTTTGTCTGCATCAAATAATACTTTTTACACTATAAAAGAAACTCATGAACCAAAATAAACAACAAAAAAATTCTGCCCCAAAAAAATTTTGCCCCTAAATCCTTCGATTGAAAGGCGTCAACGTTGAGCTCCAATCTGGCAGAAGATGGTCGGGACTGCCGGAGATCGGAATGGAGAGAGCACCTGTTGTTTGTGTCTTGGATCGATGAAACTTGAAACGGCGGCAAAGGGTAGGAATGGTCAACAACAACAACATACGTCTGATATAGCTGCTGCTCACATGGGCCAAGCACGCCTCATCCAAAAACATCCACCGCGTCGATTTCTGCCTCCACGGATCTTTGAGCTCGTCTCCATTACCGATGACTCCATCCAACGCGAGTGTAGCAAAAGAGATTAGAACAGAGACGGAGGAGAGAAGAACGGAAAGAGAATAGCGACCGAGAGCGAGAGAGGGGAAAAAAGGAAGGTCGGGAATGGAGGATTTAGGAGTTTCATTGCAATTCAACGTAATTGGAGTAATTAGTGATATTAATATTATAGGAAACTGATTAATTTTGGCATCTTATTATTGTGGTGTGTGTATTAATGACAGAAAAAAAAATTGGATCTGATGTGGTGCTGATGTGGTGCTGAGGTAGCTTCACCAAATCACTTCATTCATTTTTTTTGGTAATTAATGTAGTGATCCTGTATTAATATATAATAGTAGATGCATACTCTTTTAACTAATAAAGATTGATATATATATATATATGTGTGTGTGTGTGTGTGTTAACTGGTGTTCCCGGGCACTTTTTAAGAGTGAGTTTATTTTCTTTTCTTATATTCTCCTCATCCCCAATTAATTCTAAACTTTGTGTGTTCGCGGAGAATAAGCTGAATGTAATATTTTATATAGTTTGACATAATAACCCTTGAGTGGAGGCTGCACAATAAACGATATAAAAAAAGTTAAGATAAGGTAGGGATAGTTTAGTAACTTTAGAGGAGAGAAATTTACATTTAAGGAAAATGTATAATTTTTTAGGGACAACCTGAAAAGGAAATGTGTATAATTATTTGGGGACGATGAGAGTACCTCTCTACATGTGTAATAATTGTTATTTGTAATGATGCAATACAAAGAAAAAAATAAATAGATTTGATACAAAAAAAGGGAAATAAAAGTGCTCTTAAAAAGTGCCCCGAAAGCACCTGTTAACAAGACCGATATATATATGTGTATGTGTGGTGTCTCAAAAAACTTATTAGAATAAGATGGAGAACACAAAAGTGAAAATTTTAATATATGGAATTGGGGGAAAAATTTAGCAATATGAAATCGTATGTTTGAACGTTATTTAGAGTTTTCAATGTCAATGATTCACTACGTATTTGTGAGGGCTATTGTAGCGCAATTTTCGCTTCATACGCGCTTTTATAGAAGCGCCAATAAGCGCTTCTATCGCCGCTTCTACGGGGGGCGCTTTTTATTGATCTGTGCGCTTCACGGCGCTACAGAGTAGCGCCTAAGTAGCGCTTAACGGCGCTTCAGAATAGCCACGTTCGCTGCTGACATCAACCAGCCTTTGTACCGCATATGAAGCGCATTAAAGCGGTACAAAGGCTGTATTTTATTAAACCTAATAAATTTCAAAATATTGTATATAGTAAATGAAATAATACTAATAAATAATGTACAAAAATAAAAAAGGTAAGAATATTTGCAAAATTCATTTCAATATATATATTTAAATTTCTAAATTGTTTTATTTACAACAAAAAAGTAAAACGTAATAATATTTGCAAAATTCATTTCAATATATATATTTAAATTTCTAAATTGTTTTATTTACAACAAAAAAACTGAATTAATAAAATCTAAATCCTATGAAGGTGGAGCTGGAGGAGTATCATCATTAGGACCACCGGGACCGGGCTGCTGCTGAGACGGGTGAGAAGTGTGCCCCTGCAAGAAGCTTCTGATGTAGGCCTCCATCATGTCAGGTGTCGACATGAGCTGAGCTAGAGCACCAGTGGCCGGGAAGCTGAAATGTGGAGGAGGGTCCTCCATGCGCGGGGTATAAACATCCTCGTGCGAGACCGGTGAGGAAGCCGGTGGTCCTTGGAGACGAAGACCGTGGCCTCGATGATGATGCAACTAAGTGTCTTTGGCACATCGGTATGCGACAATCGGCCAATGCTCGAAGCTCTCCCAGCACGACGCTCGTGGCCGCGTTTGTCTGGCGTCAGAGGTCCACTTGTTGCAAGTAGCGCATCTCATGCTCGGTGACCGCCCGTAGAGTATGGATCTCTTCCTCCGGTCTGCCGATGCGCTCCTTATCCTTCCGACGCTCCTCCTCCAGCTGTAGCTCACGCTACAAGTTATGTAAAAGTAACAAATTAGTCCTTAAAGTTTTTAGAACGATTCAAAAGTGGACGATGTATAATAGTTACCTCGGATGGTTGCGGAGGCTGGAACATGTCAGGATGGACCAGCTGCGGGGGTGTTGATCTCCAACGACCTCTAGTGGGATTTTGACCGGTGACCGCCTGGTAGACGTCGGGATCAAAAAGTGGCATGTCATCGTCAACTCCATACTTCTCCCGCATAGCCTCGATATATTTTTCCTAATTTATGCCAAATAACATTAATTTGTTTTAAAAGAAATTCACAGTATATGAAAGTACTAGTATTAAAAGCGAAAGTACGAAGAACCTCGAAATCCGCAACTTCGCCACCCCACTATTTCCGAAACTCCACGATGCTGACTGGTCGACCTCGTTGTTCGCTCTGTCCATTAAAACATTTAAATATATTAAAATTAATTTAACAAAAATTAACGGAAAATTGAAGATAAGATAGAGTAAGTAATTACGTATCGCTCGTACGCCCCCTGTAGCGACAACCGCCCGTGCCTCTTCCTTTTCGGCTTTTCGTTGACCTTTTTGGCGTTTGCGATCGCCTGTTTTGAGGCCTTCAAAGCCCTCGAGTTCCAAAGTCGATCAGCTTGTCCCAAACCTCCTGAGATACCTCAGCAGGTTTGTGCTGACGCCAATGGTTGTGGTCCGGGTTCTCCTCAGTGAGAGGGTAACGGTCGTTGTGCCATTGCCGGATTTTGGAGAGCTTTGTTCGGTACAGTTCACCGAATCGAGATATGAGCGCCTTCAGCACGTCCTCTGCTCCACTCCGTGGCACCCAGTCGTAACTCAGCTTCAACAAAAAGAAATGTTTAAGTAATAATGTAACAATTCTATAAAAAAATTATTTGAACCTACGTGGAATTATTACCTTAAATTTCGTCACGTACGCATCCTGAGCCTCCTGCGGGAGATCGTAAAATGATGGCGGCCAACCGGTCCAGAAGCCCTCCAGGATGTTGTTGATGGTGGATGGACATAGCGAGGCCGGTTGTTTGAGGCTGCGTAATAGAAAAAATGTTATATACATATACACATACATATATATTATATATAATTTACATAATAGTACATGGAATACTTACTGGCCCACAAGAATCCGCTTCCTTCCATCCTCCATCAGCTCTGGTGGTGGGAGCACTGGAGCGGTGGTCGTAGGCATGACATGACTAGAGGCCTGAGGACCACGGCGTCTACGTCCCGGGGGCGGGGGTGGCCTGGGTGCATCATCCAGAGGAGGCACCGGAGGAGTTGAGCGAGAAGATCCTCTATCAGGTGTACCCCCGCCACGTCCCCGTCCCCCACGACGTGGCGGGACACCGCGTGAAGCGCCCGTCGACTGGTCACTCAAAGAATCCCGAGAACTCGACATACCCTTAAGTTTCTCAAATTTAACAAGTTAACCCCTAAAATTAATAACTTTTGCAATTTAGCCCTAAAATTCTTTAAATTCTTTAAATTCCACTAAAATACCCTAAAATTTAGAACTTTTGCAATCTGGCCCTAAAATTCTTTAAATTCCACTAAAATACCCTAAAATTTAGAACTTTTGCAATCTGGCCCTAAAATTCTTTAAATTCCACTAAAATACCCTAAAACTTATAACTTTTGCAATGTAGCCCTAAAATTCTTTAAATTCCACTAAAATACCCTAAAATTAATAACTTTTGCAATCTAGCCCTAAAATTCTTTAAATTCCACTAAAATACCCTAAAACTTATAACTTTTGCAATGTAGCCCTAAAATTCTTTAAATTCCACTAAAATACCCTAAAATTAATAACTTTTGCAATCTAGCCCTAAAATTCTTTAAATTCCACTAAAATACCCTAAAACTTATAACTTCTGCAATGTAGCCCTAAAATTCTTTAAATTCCACTAAAATACCCTAAAATTAATAACTTTTGAAATCTAGCCCTAAAATTCTTTAAATTCCACTAAAATACCCTAAAACTTATAACTTTTGCAATCTAGCCCTAAAATTCTTTAAATTCCACTAAAATACCCTAAAATTAATAACTTCTTTATTGCTTTTCATCTCTGTAAACTACCAAAAACTTCAAATCTCTAAGTCCTAATTCAAGCATCCATCATCATCATCATCATCAAAATCTCAACATTATTCTCATTATATGCATAAATTCGCACGGAACACAAGAAGCTATCGGTTTTGACCAAGTTTTTGAGCTTGAAAAGTCAGCATAATATATCGGATGCCGTTTTCTAAAAAATGATTAATTATATCAATGAAATAGTTCCTGGAGAAAACTCACTGCCCACGAGCACAGCTGAAGCGAAGAAAATGATCAGGGACTTAGGGTTACCATACTTGAAAATTCATAGTTGCGAGAATAATTGTATGTTGTTCGATGGTGGATTCAGCAATTTGTTGAAGTGTGTAGTGTGCGGTTCGGATAGATATACTTTTAAAGGGGGTATTGATCGGCGTGGGCAGAAGAAACTGAAACCGAAGAAGGTTCTACGTTATCTCCCAATAACCGAAAGACTTAAGCGTCTTTACGATCGTCAAAACAGCTGAATTCATGAGTTATTATGTAAGGGCAAATACAAATGCAAATTGTACCATTGGACACCCAAGCCAATCACAGGCATGGAAACATGTCGATATGTTATACCCTGATTTTTCTGAAGAGATCAGGAATGTACGATTAGGTTTATGCACCGATGGATTTAATCCACTATCAGATGATGGTAACCCTTATTCCATGTGGCCGGTATTCATCACAGTTTATAATCTACCACCTGATTTATGTATGAAACGGCCGTATATCTACTTGGCATTGTTGATCCCGGGTCCTCGATCTCCAGGGCGAAATATTGACGTCTTCTTGCGGCCATTGATCGACGAGTTGAATAGTCTATGGACCGTAGGTGTTGAAACTTGGGATGCGCATCGTAGGAAGAATTTTACAATGAGAGTATGTCTACTTTGGACAATCAGTGACTTTCCGGCCTACGGTATGCTATCAGGCTGGAGTACGCATGGAAAACTTGCATGCCCATGCTGTATGGCTGATGTGTCTAGTTTCCAATTAACTTATGGGCGTAAACCTTGTTGGTGGGGGTGTCATAGAAGATTTTTACACCGTCGACATTCTTATCGACATGACTGTCGAGCATGGGGTAGTCGAGAGCGGGCAGAGCCCTTTGAATATAAGTCCGGTGTTGAAATACTAACAGAGATTGAGCAGATTTAGGTCCCCCCTTTGGGGTCATATGGGGACAGCATAACGACACGAGGGCTTCGGTGTGACTCACAACTGGATTAAGAAATCAATCTTTTGGGAGTTACCGTACTGGGGACATTTGTTAGTAAGACATAACCTCGATGTAATGCATATTGAGAAAAATTGTTTCGACAATGTATTCTACACAGTTATGAATCAAAAAGCGAAGAGTAAAGACAATGCGAACTCGAGACGTGATCTGCAGAAAATGAACATCCGGCCAGAGTTACATTTGGTTCCCGGGCGCGATGGAAGACCATGTCAACCTAAGGCAATTTATACATTGAGTGAAGATCAGATTACGAATGTTTGCAAGTGGTTGAAGACCACGCTCAAACTTCCTGATGGATATCGTCAAACATTGGAAGTTGTGTCAACATGTCTAATAATTCATTTTACAGCATGAAAACGCATGATTGTCATGTTTTTATGCAAAAATTGCTTCCAATCATCTTGCGTGGGAACATACCTGATGATATATGGATTCCAATAGCTGAATTTAGCAAATTTTTTAGAATAATCTGCGCTAGGGAGTTCCGTTTAGATGACGTGCAAAAGTTGGATGAATTTATTGCAGTGACGTTGTGCAAGCTCGAGAAGATCTTCCCTCCATCATTATTTGACTCCATGGAACACTTGACCGTGCATATACCGTTTCAACTAAGGATTTGTGGTCCTGTCCAATATTGGTGGATGTATGGATTTGAACGGATGATGAAAACTTTGAAACATAAATGTACCAACAAACAGTTTAAGGAAGGATCGATCATAGAGAAGTATTTATTACAAGAGGTGGCATATTTCACCGAGCATTACATGGATGACAATTTCGGGACTCACATCAACCCTCAGTTACGTAATGAAGTTTATACTGCAGTGCCTGATGAAAACGGTCTTTCTATTTTTAACCATCCAGTGAAAAACTTCGGAGAATTAAGAAATAGACAACTGTCGGAGAAGGAGTTGCACCATGTTCAGACCTATATTCTCCGTAATCTGTCAGTTGATCCTTATATAAGGTCGGATTCGTTTTTATTTAATAATAGTATACTTTGTTTCATTTAATTAAATAAACTGGTTACATTGATGTTTCCTGCAATTGCAGTCAATTCAATGAGCTCTCATGCTCACTTTACCCGGATTTGGCTCAGGAAGGGTTGAATGATTACAGATTAGCAAATTTTGCCAGCTGGTTCAAGGAGTTGGCTCAGGCAAAGCAGTGGTCCTTCCCTCCGTTACTGTACGATCTAGCTTGTTTTCCGCACTCGACGGCCAAATCTTTTGGTGGCTCATATGTTAACGGCTTTAGATTCCATACGAGAGAATATGGAAGTGGAAAATTGACAGCTAATTGGGGTGTCTGTGTCTTTGGAGATTTGAATGATCAAGAGAATTGCGAGGATTTTTACGGGTGCCTTGATGAGATTCTCGTCCTTCGCTACAACAGAAACGAACTTACAGTGTTCAAGGGCACATGGTTTGACCCAGCAAAGGGTGTGACCACGGATAAATATTCGGGATTATTGACGTTGATCACACATCTCGATTAAAGTGGTATGATCCTTTCATCCTTGCAAGTCGTGCCCAACAAGTTGTGTATATTGAGTATCCCTCAAAATTTCGGGATCTAAAGAAGCGATGGACTGTCTTCAAAATGAAACCTCGACATTGGACAGGTGAGGGTCGACGAGGGTCCTTATCAATTTCATCATCGAATAATAATAATAATAATGCACAAAAATCCATCGATGATGATCCTCTTCAAGAAACACGAATTGAGGAAGTCATACTTGTGACGGACGACCATGATATAAATATATCTCTCGTTGATTGTCAAGCGGAGCCCGAATAGTTGGAATATGGTAACGTTCTTGAAGGCGAGGATGACGATTAAATTCTCAATGTTTTGTAATGCTACATTTACGAAGTACTCTAGACTTTCAGAATCTTAATTTATCATGATATATATATCATATATATATATATAATATATATATATATATACATATGAGTTATTATATGAGTTATTATAGATATATATGAGTACTATATATGAGTAGTATATATATCATATTTATATAATATATATATATATATATCATATACATATGCGTTATTATATGAGTTATTATAGATATATATATAATTGTAGATATATAATATATATATATAATTATAGATATGTATGTGAGTAATATATATATATAAGTAATTATATATATAATTATACATAGCAGTTTCTGGAAGAGCGTAACAGCGCTTATGAAGCGCCAACTTGTGCTTCTAAACGCCGCGCGTTAACAGCGCGTATGAAGCGCTAACTAGCGCTTCTAAACGAAGCTTCCTTCAGAAGCCTTGCCTTCCCCAAAATCCCATTTCCCTCCTCCATCCCTGCCTCCCTCCTTCCCATTCCATCCGACAGCCTCCCTCCCTCCCTGCCTCCCTCCTTCCCATCCCCCTCCCTCCCTCGCTCGCCGCTCCTCGCCGTCGCCCTCGCTGCTCCATTGGTGACGCCCAGCTACTCCATTGGTGACGCCGGCGTCCCTCCCTCGACGTCGCAAGTCCGGTTCCACCGCCGCCGCCCAGCTACTCCATTGGTGACGCCGGCGTCGTTCCTCCGGCGCGCCACTCACCCGGTAAACGTCCCACCATGTAAAATTCCAATTGTTTCAATTTATGCATTGATGAATTGGTGGGCTAGCTACTGTAATGTTGTGGTTGATGATAATGATGATGATGGGCTAGCTACTGTAATGTGCATATAATGAGAATAATGTTGAGATGATGAATTGATTAGGTTTGTGCATTGATGAATTGTTTGTTGATGATGATGAATTGATGAATTTGTGCATATAATGAGAATAATGTTGAGATGATGAATTGATTAGGTTTGTGCATTGATGAATTGTTTGTTGATGATGATGAATTAATGAATTGATGAATTTATGCATATAATGAAAATAATGTTGAGATTTTGATGATGATGATGGATGCTTGAATTAGGACTTAGAGATTTGAAGTTTTTGGTAGTTTACAGAGATGAAAAGCACTAAAGAAGTTATTAATTTTCGGGTATTTTAGTGGAATTTAAAGAATTTTAGGGCTAGATTGCAAAAGTTATAAGTTTTAGGGTATTTTAGTGGAATTTAAAGAATTTTAGGGCTAGACTGCAAAAGTTATTAATTTTAGGGTATTTTAGTGGAATTTAAAGAATTTTAGGGCTACATTGCAGAAGTTATAAGTTTTAGGGTATTTTAGTGGAATTTAAAGAATTTTAGGGCTAGATTGTAAAAGTTATTAATTTTAGGGTATTTTAGTGGAATTTAAAGAATTACAACATCTATTATCTCTTATGCAGGGGACTATTCTTGGATGATTAATCCACTCCTCAGCTGCTGATCCCCCATCTGCTTCGTATGCTCGATCGTCTGTGATCTTTTTGTTTTCTTTTTCTTTCCGAAGGACTCTTGTTGCATGCCTTTTTCCTTAAAAAGCCTTACAAACTTTTATGGTTCATTTTGTTCTTTATAAAATTAACTTACCGTCCAAAATAAATAAATAATGCTTACCCACGTGTAAAACAAACACATCCCATGATGAGTGGCAAATGCAATGCTTTACTCAAAAAATGTAGACCTTTATCTACGTGTGAGTAATTTTTTTATGAACATTACTAGAAAAATTATCTAGACACCACTCACACATTATTGAGTTTTTATTATGACTTAGTTAATTAATTAAATACAACTAACTATCATCATTTCCTTATCCAAACAGAATTTTAAAATAAAAATGCTCATAATAAATCCATATACTTAATGCTTACCCACAATGGCGAAGCCATGTGTTGACATGGGGTGGCAATTGCTACCCTCCAATCTTTTAAAATGTAGGGATATATATATATATAGTCATTATGTTAATTTATAATATTAAATTTAGTTTGACCACAACAATTTAATTCAAATAACCACATTCCTCAAACTTCATAATTTATTTCAGTTTCTTGCACTGCATTAATTCAAATTAATTTCATAATACTCAACCTAATACCACTAACACAATGTTCACACAATATTTTATTATTCTAATTTGGCACAACTAAATTCACACAATGTTTTATTATTCTTTTACAGAGTATTATTTAATCTGACCTCACTACCTTTGCTAACAAAACTGTTATCTGGTTTCACTCCACAAACTTCACTTAGTTAGTTCATTCAATTGTTCTAGGGGTAATTTGTCAAACTTCCACAACTTTATACCCATTTTAATCTCAGTGAAAAAAATTATAAAAGGTTACAATCAATTAGCTAGGGAATGGGGAACTACAATATTTGACGGACACCCGCCACCCTGAAATTGTTTTCCTGGCTTCGTCACTGCTTACGTAAAACAAAAGCATCCCATGATCTATAATAAAACAAAACTTAAAACTTCTTCCACCGAAGAAAGTTGGTACAATTTAACTTTTGAACATGTGTTTGATTCATCGAAAAAAAATTGTTAAAATTACTTTGAAAAAATATAATCAGAAATGAATGTGTGTAATTCTTAAATATACATATTTCATTTGTCTAAAAAAGTTAATATAATTACTATTCACATCATTTAATCTATGATTGTTTTTCTTTATCATGTTAATATATAAAATCAAATAAATTATATGTATATGAAAAATGAATATGGATAGTTTCTAAAAAAAATATAAAATAAATCTTTTTACTGAAAATTTGAGTCAAACACAAATTTAAAAGTCAAACTATATCTAATTTGTATTTTTTTTTACAAATTCTTGTGAAAATTTGAATCAAACATAAGTTACTATATGATGTGGACACCACTTAATAAAATTCATGGATCCGTCACTAAAATATACAAGGGAGAAACACAATTAAAAACATAGCAGAAGTTAAAAACACGAAATTAATAATTTAAAATAGATAAATTTAAAAATACATAAAGTTAAAAAATAAAACAGAAATGTAAAAAAAGAAAAATAAAAAAGAGGAAGAAGACAAAATTAACATTGTTCAACGAACAGTACCAAAAGCAACGGTTTTTGTTATACTAGCTAGTATTTTTTTTCTCCCGTACTCACATATATTACTGAATGATAAAAATGTGTATAATAGAAAATGAGGTTATGTTGAAGAAAATAAGGAACATGGAATGTTTAAATTGAAATAAAACAGAACGGAAATAGTGAAAATGGGTGAATTTGAAATATAAAGGTAAAATTATTTGCACCCAATCGAGTATGAATATACTAACTTGTTTGAGAAAATATACAACAACATTAATTAATGGATCGAGTGTAAATGAGACAATACATGTTACAAAAAATAACAAAAAAATTGTCCAAGTTGATATTAAAATCCAAAAAATAAGTTAGCATCAAATTTTCTCTAAGACTAACTTAAATATTCTAAGTTTAAGTTTAAAGTCAGATTAAGTATAAAAAAAGTAAAAAGTATTCCCCAAAAAGAAAATAGATTGGATTAAGAAGAAATAATAGTTTTTTTTTAAAAAAAAAAGATCATGTCAATACTTTATAAGTACTAACGAAAATGTGCAAACACATGAAAAATTGGGTAAGGCTTTAATGCGAGAAAAAAAATCTATATTTGATTAAAAATACCACATGACTAAATTGTAAACGTTTTAAAATAGAATGGTTAAAAACTAATAAAAAGGTAATGGGCTTAATTGTTGTTGTTATTATTATTATATACTCCCGTAAAACACTAAAGGACGAAGAAAGTGGGAAAAAAAGTTATAAGGGTTTGAATTGGAAAAACTACAAAAAAGAGTAACCTTAATTTCGTAAAATATATTAATATGAATGAATTTTGAAAACTTAAATATATTTAAAAACATTTAAAAGGACTAAATGGTTATAATCTTGAACTGGAAAAACTAAAAAAGAAAAAGGTGGCTGCTGTGGATTCTAGATGGCCTTCACGAAAGCATTTCGTTCATTTTTTGTTTGTTTTAGGCTATTTATGGTAGGGGTCCTGTATTATAATATAACTAGTTCTAATACTTGCCTACAGCACTGAGTTCCAAAAATTAATATTTAACCAAATTTATAAGGTATCAATATTAATAATGTATTAATTGGAGTAAATTTATGGTAAATTAGTGCATTTTTCATAGTTCTGTGTTAAACTTACAATTGAAATATTAACATGCATATAATATATTCGGAATATAAATACATATAATAAATTCGGAATATAAACTCAAGACGATAAATTTACTTTTACTTCATTTATTATAAAAAATAATAATTTTGTCGTATATAAATTGACGAATGTGCAGTAGTAAAATATCACCTTCTTGTCCTGAGTATTTCGCCTAGTGGTCATGCTCTTGAGGACACTAGTAGCGTCGAGTTCGAGCCTCCGGTATCCCCAACCTTCTACCCCATTGTATAAAAAAACACACCACCTTCTTCAAACAATCAACGAACCGTACTTAAATTTATTAAACTCCATCTGTAAGATCTAAAATCGGGTGATCTGAACCGTTCCCTTACCATATATGACATTAAGCGAAGAACACGTTTACATAAAGATCTAATATTTGAGAACTACCTGATATCGACATGATCATTAATCGGTGTCACTTCATTTGCGTCTTTCTTGGGTGGCTCATCCGTATTATGTTTGGGGATGTGGTGCTTTCATTATGTACTTGACTGTTTTTTTATACAAAGGGGGTAGGGGATTGGGGATACATGAGGTTCGAACACGAGACCTATAACATGACTACTTATTTATAATGATAAGAAAAGATATATTCGAGTTTTTCTATTTTAAAAGCACATTTCTTTATGATATTAATATTTATTATCGTGCGTATACCCCGTCACCTGATCCGCAAAAACCAATCGATGTGCAAGTACTCGCGACGTGGGTGCCTGCATAATGCAAGTCGGTTACGGATAATAAAACTGGGTACCACTCCCGCTGCATATGGATAACATTTTCTCTTCTATCTACCCCACCCCGCCCATGATCACCCCTAACAGATAGGTCAAAATAAAATATTTGACCTCAAATTGTAAACATGAAAATGGAAAATATGATAATTAATAGCACGTTAAAATAATAGAGACTAAAGGCATAGAACATTTTGGGAAAAATATCCAAAAGCATTCACATATCTCTCAACAAAAAAAATTCACATCTCTTGAAGGCACTAAAGCGCTGGTAAATTACAAAGAAAAAAATATTGTTTTTATCTTTTTAACTATGAGTAAATTCCGCTGGCAGTCCCGTAAAAATAATTATTGTCCTGTTTTGGTCCTATTTTAAAAACTTGTCCTGTTTTGGTCATATCTAAGGGTTCACTGTCCTATTTTGGTCCTTTCCGTCCATTGGTGCCGTTAGTCTTGACGGAGTGCAGTGAAAGTACCATTTTGCCCTCTAGTTACCTGACGTGGCGCTAGGAATCGGATCCGACGGAATCGGAACAGCAGTTGGGCTTGGAAGCCGGCGGCAGCCAGCGACAGTTGCCAGCGACAGTTGGCAGCGATAGGGAGAAAGTCCGGTCAGATCCGACGGAATCGACAGTTTCGGAGTGACGGGAGGACTGAATCGGTCGATCGGCAGAGGAGGCTCGAGGCATCGGGAGACCGATGGCCAGAAGAGTTCTTCGCGGCGGGAGGCTAAAGCATCAGGAACAACCAGCAAGTGAGGGACCGGCGGTTGGCAGCGTGGGGGAGGAAGTCTGGTCAGATCCGGCGGAATCGGCGGAGCGATCGGAGGAGGAGTAAATCGGCCGATCGGCAGAGGAGGCTCGAGGCATCAGGAGACCGACGGCCAGAAGAGTTCTTCGCGGCGGGAGGCTGAAGCATCAGGGACGACCAGCAAGTGAGGGACCGGCGGTTGGGAGCATGGGGGAGGAAGTCTGGTCAGATCCGGCGGAATCGGCGGAGCGACCGGAGGAGGAGTTGGGCAGCAGCTGGAGACAGGGAGGCCTCACGGGCAACACTGACGTCGGAGAGGTGGCTGATGTTCAAGCGGTCATCAGTGCAACGGTGAGCTAGGATGCAGGCGACGGTTGGCTGCGTCGGAGGGAACGAAGGAGCAATTCGCCGGCAAAAGGCTTTTTCCATTTTGGTCCATGTTAGCGCCACGTCAGGTAATCAGGGGACAAAATGGTACTTTTACTGCACTCCGTCAAGACTAACGGCACCAATGGACGGAAAGGACCAAAATAGGACGGTGAACCCTTAGATAGGACCAAAACAGGACAAGTTTTTGAAATAGGATCAAAACAGGACAGTAATTATTTTTACGGGACTACCAACAGAATTTACTCTTTTAACTATAGCAAAAAGAAAGGGTGTTAGATGACAAACAAAATATAATGTAAACAAAATAACAGTCATTCTTGCAAACAAAATAATAGGAAAATATAAATGTGGATTTTTTTAAATATAGCGTAAATTTAATAGCGGAAAATATAAATGTGCATGCTATTAATTTACACATTGTTTTTTTTCTTCCTCTCACCATTTTTTTATTAACTTATTCTCTCCTTTTTGTTTAACACATATTTGTTTATTTGTTTCATCAGGAGCATGACTACTTATTTATAATGATAAGAATTGATATATTCGAGTTTTTTTATTTTAAAAGCACATTTCTTTATGATATTAATATTTATTATCGTGCGTATACCCGTCACCCGATCCGCAAAAACCAATAGATGTGCAGGTACTCGCGACGTGAGTGCCTGCATAGTGCAACTCGATTACAGATAATAAAACTGGGTACCACTCCCGCTGTATATGGATAACATTTTCTCTTTTATCTACCCCACCCCGCCCATGATCACCCCTAACAGATAGGTCAAAATAAAATATTTGACCTCAAATTGTAAACATGAAAATGAAAAATATGATAATTAATAGCATGTTAAAATAATATAGACTAAATGCATAAAAAAAATTGGGAAAAATATCCAAAAGCATTCACATATCTCTCAACAAAAACAAATCACATCTCTTAAAGGCACTAAAGCGCTGGTAAATTACAAAGAAAAAATATTGTTTTTATCTTTTTAACTATAGCAAAAAGAAAGGGTATTAGATGACAAACAAAATATAATGTAAACAAAATAACAGTATAATAGGAAAATATAAATGTGGATTTTTTAAAAATATAGCGTAAATTTAATGACCTGTTATTTATAATGTGCATGCTATTAATTTATACATTGTTTTGACAACAAATGAACAATCGTTTTTTTTTCCTCTCACCATTTTTTTTATTAACTTATTCTCTCCTTTTTGTTTAACACATATTTGTTTTTTTGTTTAAGGCATATCCCCCTTATTTGTTTTTCTTATGTATGTGTCGGTGTTTCTATTTGATATTGTCAAGAAGCACTTTTGTGTCTTTTCATTTTCACTGCTTTTATATCCGATTTAATTTTGTTTGGATGACACTATCCCTATATAATACTAATACAGGATCTCCATCCAGCAGCAAAAAAAAAGTTGTAGAGCGCTCTCATGTTGACACATCAGCGACACCTCAGACCCATGTCAGCGCAAACATGTTTTTTTGTACACAAACATTTATTCGGCCTACCATTTTTTATGCTACAACTTACCATTTTCTTCTCATTCCATTTAATTGATACATATCACTAATTGGGTATACAATATGAAAAAAACATAATATCCATTTTCACAAATTAATGTTGTCATAATGCCGCCCTCCTCTTCTTTTTGCCGCCCTTCTAATTATTTTTATATTAATACTTGCATATTAATTCAAACATTATATATGTTATTTCAAACTAGATCAATTTTAATATAAAAAACATAATGAAACTTCTCGAAAAGTTATTATTTGATGTAATTAATAAAACGAAAAGAAGAAACGTGCATGATATGACTTTTTTAAAATAATTATGAAACACAAAAGAAAGTAAAAAAACGGGGGAGGGGTCCATCTTTATGGTGAGATTTTTTTAGGTCATAGAAATCATTTCGAAAGTAGAATTTATTTACTTTTTAAAATGTAAGTTTTATAATACTCAACGTTATTTCAGTGCAATCAACAATGAATCAAACGATTGAATTTTTTTTAAAATGAGTGTAGATTTTGTTAATCAAAGTAAAACGTACATAACTAAAAAGAGAATTAGGAGCTCAATAAGCGAACATCGTCTACTAAACTAGAGCCGAAATTAAGCTCACTTACCAACACTTGACAGTCCAATTCAACCAACACAGACGACCAACCATGTCTATGTGTTTCACGCAAATCCCATAAATTTGCAGCATCTTCCACATACCATGGATCAGAGGCGACAAAGCGAAAATCAGGCGAAAAAGCATCGATTAAAACACCCAAATGATCACGCGCGATCATTCATACTACAACAAAACTATCTTCTTTTCGTAAAACACCATCCATATTAATTTTAAGCAGCCCCACAGATGGTGGAGACCAACGTGCAAGATTCCGCTACAGACCAATCGGAGGCATTGCAAGGGTCAGATTTGTATCATATCAAGCAGTCAACCATGCTATTATACTCATATTCTTCCCAAATTTCACATTATACTGATAATATTGAAAAAATTACAACTTTGTAGAATATTTTGAATCATATTAGAATAAACAATATCATTTTAATTGTTATAAAATTGACAATTAGACCTAAAGTTTTTTAAAATAACTAAATCATCCCTAAACTTTTGAAATCATAACGAAATCATCCCTAAACTTATAAACTTTTATCATTAACATATTAAAACAAAAGTGGCTAAAGTGATTAACTTATTGGGATAAAATGTAAACTTTATAATTAGACCCATGTAATTTTACAAATTGAGCCCTTTACTTACAAAATTATATCCATATTCTTGGAAAATTACATGATTGTAGTATATTTTGAATCATATTAGTAATAAACAATATCATTTTAATTATTACTCCCTCCGTCGCATAAAGATTGCAGCTTTCTTTTGCTGTTTTCACAATATTTAATCTATGATTTATTTTTATGTACTTATAGACATGTAAAGTTAAATGATTCATATGTTTCTCATAATATGCAATCTAAACTATATATATATATATAAAATTGTTTCACTAGCAGTGCAATCTTTACGGAACAAAGGAAATATAAACTTTACAATTAGATCTAAAGTTCTTAAAATATGCTCCCTCTGTCCCACAAAGGTTGTCAACATTACTATATTGTGTTATCCCACAAAGGTTGTCAACTTTCCTAAAATAGAAAGTTTTCACTACAACTTTCACAAAATTACCCATACTTATCTATACCATTTTAAACACTTATTTTCATACACATTTTTTATATCAAGGGTAAAAAGGTCAATACATTACTATTCTCCCACTTTACTTGATATTTGCGCCTAACAATACAACCTTTGTGGGACGGAGAGAGTGATTTTTCTCCATCATTTTTAAAGTCACATTTTACCATTTAATTATAAATTTTTATACATTAACATATTTATTCCTTAAAATTTTATGCATTAAACTGTTCCAAAAATTAGAAAAGATGCACAATTAGTCCCTCAACTATTAAAACTTTACAAAAGATTCCTAAAGTTTTTTACACTTTTATATATTGGTGGACCCTTCACCCCAAAACTAGAATTAATCATGTATAGTTTAGCTCAAAGCCTTAAAAACCCATCAACTTAGAAACTATCATATATCTCACATTTCCTAGAAAGCTCTAAGAGCACTCACCCCAACACTATAAATACACCCCAAGAGATTCTCAGTTCTCACCATGTTAATCTTGGACTTAACATTGGTGCCATCTGTGGGAATCCAGGCAAAAGACCCCTGGATACCACACTTATGCATCCTCATTTAAGAAATGTCTCCAGGGAATAGTATAAGATTTCCATATGCCCTCTAGAACTATCATATGTCTTTCGGGTCATCAAAATGTCCTTCGGGGCCATCAATACACCATTCGGGACCATCAAAATGCCCTTTGGGGCTTGTAAACACACTTCAATGCCGAGAAACATTCTTGAGGAATAACTCATGGGCCACGTAACATGGCTGAGGAACATAGCCAAGTAACAGAGTGTAAACTTTATAATTAGAAAATTTTACAAATTGACCCCCTTACAAATTTACATGTTTACATAAAGGCCTTAACAAGCCATCAACTTAGAAACTCACATATCTCACATTGCCTAGAAAGCTCTAAGAGCACTCACCCTCAACACTATAAATACCCCTCAAAAGACTCTCATTTCTCACAATGCTTGGACTTAACATATATTAACGTATTTAGCCCTTAAACTTTTGAAAAACTTACAAAAGATAAACAATTATTCCCTAAACTTTTAAAAGCTTAACGGAATGGTCCCTAAACTTATAAACGCTTATCATTAACATATTAAAACAAAAATGGCTAAAGCTTACATGGACACAATGTAAACTTTATAATTAGACCCATAAAATTTTACAAATTGACCCCCTTTCTTACAAATTTATTTTTTCCCCATTCCAATGTACATAAACGAATATTCAATAAATATAGGGTAAAATGCACGAATAGTCCCTTATCTTTGACTATTGTCCTATTCAGGTCATGTTTTAAAAATTCGTTCTGTTGGAGTCCCTTATCTTTAGTTTTTGGTGCATATGTAGTCCTTTCGTTAGTTTCATCGTTAAATGTTCCGTTAAGTGATTGAAATGACCAAAACACCCACAACTAATTTGCAATTTATTCCCTGATTTTATAAAATCTATCAATTTTATCCAAAAAATATCATTTTTTCATCTCCACCCTTCCTCTCTCCCAGCCACGCTCCACCACCACGATTCCTCCAGCAACGATGTGAATCGTGCAACCCAGATCTGAGGTTGTATCGAGCAAGTTAGATTCGGAAATGTCGATCTCGGCGGTGAGAGGGGTTGCGGAGGGTTGTGGCCGCTGCAGCAGTCCTGGAGAGGATGGTGGCTGCTTTAAGCGACATCGGAGATTGCAGCAGCGGAGCAGGAGGTAAACGCAGGAGGTAACTGTTGCCGCATGGGTCGCAAAATAGAAAGGCCCGGTATCCGATGGTATAACTGAAAAACGAGATCGCTCTCTGTTGCGTCGCTTTCATTCCCTCACCCACTCTGAAAGTCTTCTTCTCCGACCTCACACCTAGCATCTGCTCCATCACTCACCGTGCGCATCTGCTTCTCCGGCAATACTCACCGGCGACTCTGCTGCTAAATCTTCCTCGACCTCCAACTGGGAAGCTAAAAAACCAACAAATTCGCCCGCCGCCTATCGCCAGAGCTCTTCAACCGCATCACTCCCGTCTACGATAACGTCTCGACCGTGGCTTAGTTATCTTCCTCTTTAATGTTCCCGTTTCTTATTTGTCACATTGATGTTGTGAAAAAAGTTGAAAGATGCTGAGTTTGGGCCAACTTCACATTGATGTTTCTTTTTCTTTTTTCTTTCTCTTATTTGTGTAGTTTGATTGGTTTTTCAAGTTCGTTTAATGCGAGCGAATGCAGAGCAAAAAATGGAAATTGTGTGTTTGATTTGTGTTGGTGGAAGTGATGATTTGGCGTTTCTCTTGTCCCACAAAGTTGGTTCTCGTGGCAAGGATTATGGGGTCAAAGAGACCCGTGGGCGTTGCCGCCATTGGAAGTCATCGAAGAAGCTAGCTGATGCGAAAACGGAAAAGGAGCTGAGAGAGAGAATGAAGAAAGATGGGTGAGTTGGAATTAAGAGTAACAGAGAAAAAAAATCAGGGAGTCATATGTACATGAACTAAAAGTTTAATGAAAATTTTTATATTAAATCCGTCTTAAGAACTAAGGGTATAATCAACATTTTGATGTTCATGGCTTTACATGCAACCACCTAACGGCGTAGTTGACGGAGCAACTAACAGAAGGACCATGCATGCATTAAAAACTAAAGATAAGGGACTCCAACAAGACGAATTCTTAAAACAGGACCTGAATAGGACAATAGTCAAAGATAAGGGACTATCCGTGCATTTTACCCAATAAATATAATTTGTTACTTTTATTACAGTAAGTGTTCAACCTATGTCACATTGATGTTCATTTTGTTTATTATTACTTTGTTTACAGTAAGGGTTCAAGCTATACGTTTATTCTTACTTTGTTTATTATTCATTCTCTTATCTATGCATTTCAATATGTTTTTTAACTACATTACTTTATTTGTGCGTCAGTTTTAGTCACTTTCAAACTATTAAATAATTAACAAAGTTACATAACAATTATAAATTATGTTTGTGTTTTTATGTAATTTCCATTATACAAAAGTGTACCCGAACCATAGGTGGGTATGTACACTAATTTATATTGATTAAGGTAGTATCCTTTTCTTTTTACCTTACACATAAACTTTCCACGTTTATACATGTCACCCATGAATCTAACTTTATTATTTTATCTTACACATTTATAGAAGTTTTATATGCATAACATTAAAAACATCAACTCCATTTTTTGGTTTCTGACCTACTAATAAGAAAATTGATCTAAAATGAAATTTGTATGTCTCTAATTAAAACTAACAAAATGAATATAAGTCTCAATGATAGAAACCATGTATGAACGGAAGTGGACAATAAGCGAAAAAAGTTAAAACTAACCCGACAAACAAAACTTATGTGAATAACTTTATGTTCTAGCAATCTAATATCTTTTCTGTAAGCAGCTTACTTTCAGCAGAAGCCACATCTAGCCACCCCTTGTGTACAATTAGATCTTTTTCCCAGAGTTCAAGTTGGGTAATGATCAAGGAAAAACTACAAACCATGCACAAGGAAAGATACATACAAGTTAAATGAGTTTAGTGTTAAATATAACTTGTGAACAATGAGCAGTGACGGCGCCACGTTCTGACAGGGGGAGGCTGCTGCCACCCCCATTAATTTGAGGGATATAGTGTATATAGTATATAATATTAAGATTAATGCAATAATTTATCTATTAGCCCCCTCCACTCAACCCAATAAAATTAAAGCCCAGTTAAAATAAAAATTCAACCAAACTCAATCCAATTCCATAAATTATTAACTCATCCATAACTCAGTCCAAATACAATCATGTATTTAAATGTTCATTTTTACTATAAAACATCTAAACATTCATGAAAACAAATCATAGATTAAATACTGTAAAACAACAAAAACAAAGTGTAGAATTATTTGGGGACGGAGTGAGTATTT
The DNA here is from genome assembly GCA_024586325.1 of Stellera chamaejasme. NCBI lineage: Eukaryota > Viridiplantae > Streptophyta > Magnoliopsida > Malvales > Thymelaeaceae > Stellera > Stellera chamaejasme. The sequence goes on from CM044985.1 coordinate 28,262,033, forward strand.
TTTAAATTCTAGGAGAGTAAAGAATAATTAAATTATTAATTTTAAATTATTTTTTATAGGGGGAACAATCAATTTAAAATTAATAATTTAATTATTCTTTACTCCCACAGGAATTTTAAAAATACTCCATCCGTTCCCAAATAATTCTACACTTTGTTTTTGTTGTTTTATAGTATTTAATCTATGATATTTTTCATGAATTTTTAGATATTTAAAGTCAATTATTTAAATACTCCATTCACGTAAACTTTTAGAAATCTCAAAGAATATCATGTTGAATTTTGAGTATTTTATATGTGTATTAATTTGTGATATTTCTGTAAAATCTAGAGCATTTTTTGTAAAACTTGTTTTGGTTCCATCACTCGTGATTGACTTATTATATACTTCTCCGTCCCTTTATTAGTGCAACATTTTGGCATTCGATATCCATTTGAATTCAATTTATCTATATTAAATTATTTAGAAACTAGATACATTAAATTATTATTATTTTATAAAATTTGTAAATTTATATCAAAAAATATTAGAGAAGTAATAAAATATATTTTATTGAAAGATGGAAAATAAAAAATTACAATAAAAAGTGACAGGACGAAGCTAATATTAAGCTACACACCTACCTAGCCCCCAACCTCAAATTCCTGGTTCCGTCACTGACAATGAGTGTGCGGAAAATTTGTGCAACAAATTAACATTAAATTAATTAAAACTACTATGTTCATCCCCAAAATAATGAAACGTTTTACTTTTATTATTCATTTGACTTCAATTTATCTGCATTGATATAATATAAAAATATAAATAAAGTATATTTGTAAGAAAGACACATCAAATTTTTATTTGTATACAAAATTCTTAAATTTATATTTTAAAATGATTGAAAAATAAAATAAAAAATTAAATTCAGAAAAATGAACTTCTTATTATTTTTTGCCGACGACGACCCATGAAGGAAGGATTGAGGAATGAGTTTATTGTGATTGAAGAAGACCATTAGAAAAGATGTGAATGTCATGAGAAAGATGGAAACTTCGTGAGAAAAAATGAGAGGACAGAGCGGGACACTCAATTAATGAGAGGGTAAGGAAATGGATAAAAAATGGAGAGAAAATTAATACTACAATTTAATAATTTGAGCATTTTTAGAGAATCAATCTAATTAATGAATTCAATATGGAGAGAATCAATCTAATTAATTAAAGAACTGAAATTGGAAACTAATTTCTTAAAAAATGGTAGCCTGATTGATGCCTACATGACGTCAAAAAAAACTCTTTGTCTAGTTGGTGCCTACATGGATCCTAGCCATCCTCACGAAATCACTCCATTTACTTTTTTTTGCTTTCTTGATAAGGCTCCCGTAATAATAAATAATAGTAGATAGTACGTAGATGAGTCTAACTTTATTCTTTTATCTTATACATTAATAGAAGTTTTATATACATAATACTAAAAACAACTCCATTTTTTGGTTTCTGACCCACTAATAAGAAAACTGATCTAAAATGAAATTTGTATGTCACTAATTAAAAATGACAAAATGAATATAAGTCTTAATGATATAAATCATGTATGAACAGAAGTGGACAATAAACGAAAAGAGTTAAAACTAACCCGACAAACAAAGTTTATGTGAATAACTTTATGTTCTAGCAATCTAATATCTTTTCTGTAAGCAATTTACTTTTAACAGAAGCCACATTCAGTCTCCCCTTGTGTACAATCAGATCGTTTTCCTAGGGATCAAGTTGGGCAATGATCAAGGAAAAGCTACAGACCATGCTCAATGAAAGATACATTATAAAGGAGTTCATTGTTGAATATAACTTGTGAACAATGAACGTGGAGAAAATTTGTGCAACAAATTAACATTAAATTAATTAAAGACTTCAATTTATCTGCATTATAATAGTACAAAAAATATAAATAAAGTATATTTGTAAGAAAGACACATCCAAATTTTATTTGTATACAAAATTCTTAAATTTCTATTTTAAAATGATTGAAAAATAAAATTAAAAAAAATCAAAAAAATTAACTCATTATCTTTTGTCGACAGCGACCCATGAAGGAAGGATTGAAGAATAAGTTTGTTGTGATTGAAGAAGACCATTGGAAAAGATGTCAATGTCATGAGAAAGATGGAAACTCCATGAGAAATAATGAGAGGACAGAGCGGGACACTCAATTAATAAGAGGGTAAGGAAATAGAGAGAAAATTAATACTACCAATTAATGATTTGAACATTTTTTAGAGAATCAATCTAATTAATGAATTCAATATGAAGAGAATCAATCTAATTAATTAGATGGTTCAAATTGGAAACCAATTGCTTAGAAAATGGTAGGCTGATTGCTTAGAAAATTGTAGGCTAATTGATGCCTACATCTACATGGCGTCAAAAAAAACTCTTTATCTAGTTGGTGCCTACGTTTATCCTAAGTATCCTCACGAAATCACTCCATTCACTTTTTTTGGCTCTCTTGATAAGGCTCTCGTAATAATATATAATAGTAGATAGTAGATTTATATATGGTACTATCTCCGTTCCAAAAAAATTGATACGTTTTGTTTCTAGCATTTAATATATAATTTTATTTTTTTAACACTTTAATATGTAAAATCAAATATTTTAAATGAAGATTATAGATTAATGTGTCTAGTTTCAAAATATATTTTTTTCAAAGTTTTTAATGATTTTTTTAGTAATAATTTAAATATCACATAACATAAAAAAATGCATTAATTTTTTGGGGATGAGGGAGTATAATTGAGCCGATCCCAACCAAGCTTTTGGAATAGAGCCAAACCAACTTTTGCTTTTGAGCTAAGGCCGTGAAACGAACCGAGCTCGACTCGAGCTCAAACGAGCCCGTCGATTTGAGTTTTTTCGAGCTCGAGCTGTTTTTTAGGCTTGTTTATTAAACGAGCCGAGCTCGAGCCTCAGAGGTTCGGCTTGATGAGGCTCGCGATCCTAACAAACGAGCCGGACCGAGCCCGAACCTATTAGATCCGAGCTCGAGTTCGTGAAATTTAAGAATATTTTATTAAACTAATTTAATATATCTCAATTTTTTCGAGCTTCACGAGCCACTTCGAGCCTAATCGAGCCAAACATTATAATCGAGCTTAAACAAACTACCTCCTAATCGAGCCTCACCAGCTTTTGAGCAGAGCTTGAACCTGTCACGAGCAGAGTTGGAGTTTGAAAAATGTGAAGTTCAAACCCAGCTTGAGCCGAGCTAATTTTCTCTAACTCGAGCTCAAGTTTCTCCTTCTCACCTAGGGGTGTAAGTCGGGTCGGGTTAAGGTAGTTCGGGCTCAGGTTGGTCCGAACCCGAAAATCTGGAACACCTACTCTTTGGTCCGAACCCAACCCATTTCTATTATCGGATCGGGTCAATCTGAACCCGAAATTTTCGGGTTGGGTTCGGGTTGACCCAAATAGCCCGAATTTATACTTTGATCATGTTAATTTTTTTTATCTATTTTTTATATGGTCTGCAACTCCTCGTTTACTTCCCTCCATCATTCCTATCCCATTAACCATATCAAACAAAGCTTGAAGCTTCCCTCTCACCCTTTCAGTTTTTCAATTTTTTTACAATCACTTTTCTTACCTCACCCTTTCCCTTTCAATTTTTTGAATTTAGCTTCCCTTTCAGTTTTTCACTTCTCTTACCATCCACACCGTCGCCAACCTCTGTCTTTCCACCATCCACTTCGGCCAACTCTCTCGAGTCTTGACATCCGCTCCAATCCATTGGCGATTTGGCGTTCTCCAAGCCCTCGACCCCCCCTCTCACTACATGGGGAGGACAATTCTTACTGCGGCCCTTACTGCGGTTTGAGCCGCAGTAAGCCCAAAGGCGTAGTAAACTGACGCAGTTAATGGTGTAGTAGGCTATACTGCGGTCAGGGCCGCAGTAAGGCTGCAGTAAACAAGGCCGCGGTAAGGCCGTAGTAAACCATTTTTTAGGATTTCTTCACCCGCCGCATCCTTCATTTGTTCCATCATCTTTATCTTCTACTTCATTTCTCTCCATCTTCATCTTCTCGATTTCTCTTCATCTTCATCGTCTCCTTCTTCTTTCTCTCTATCTTCTTCTTCTTCTTCTTCTTCTTCTTCTTCTTCTTCTTATTTCTTTCTTTCTGCATCTTCCGTTTTCTTCTACTTCTTCGTTTCTTTCTTTCTTTCATTTTCTTCTTCTCTCTTTCTCTTTTTCTTCTCTCTTCTTCTTTCTGTTATTTCCCTTCTTCTTCTTCTTCTTCTTCTTGCCGCTCCACTGACGCCACCGCCACTTGCTCCTCCTTGGCCGCCGGTTTCTAAGCATTTCTGGGTTCATCTGGATTCATCTGGATTCATCGACCTTTTTTTTAATTATTGAAAATGGTTACTGCGGCCTCTTGGGTGGTGAGTCCGCAGTGCTCGAGAAACTGCAACCGTTTTTACCACGGCATTCACTGCGGCCCTCGCCGCAGTAGCTACCACGGCCCAACTGCGTTTAGGGCCGCAGTAATCGCCCTCCTCTCCACGTAGTGTCTCTCTCTTCCCCTCTTCCGTTCTCTGCTTTGATTAGAAATTCGCAGAAGTTGTTCGCCGTTATGATCGACGGGCAACGCAGTTATGGCTGCCACTTCGTTTGCTTTGATCATCATTATCTTCGTCGTTCGGTTCTCTGTGCAACGAGCTCGGGCTGGTAACGTGAGGCATTACAACTGGTAGAGGCGGAGAGAGTGAGATGGGATAGTGAGACTGAGAGGCAGAGAAATTAAGGTGTGTGGTTGGGCTGAGTGGGTGGGGGTTAGTGTGGTGGGCTGAATGGGTGAGGGTTAGTGTGGTGGGTTGAGTGGGTTGGGCTGGGGTAGTTTCAGGCTGGTTATTAGGTGATTTCGGGCTGGGCTTAGGACATTTTAATGTTGGGCTTTAATTTCGAGTTGGGCTACGGTTTTCGGGTTAAACCTGACTTCATCTTCCTCGCCTGATTTATCACTGTCGAAGCTCTCTCTATTAGTAAATTAGGACTGCTGCGAAGTTGACTGCTACTGCTACCGCTAGAGAAAGGAAATCATCCCGTTCAACTTCAGGGTCTCAACCTTCTGTAGTGGACTCATAAGCTTAAGCTTCCGACCCATTAACCCGAGTTTACCCGAAAATATCGAATTCAGGTCACCAAAGACACTTTCTCATTCCAAACTGACATTATCGGGTCGGGTTCGGGTCGGATTCAGGTTACGGGTTTTACTTACACCCCTCATCCTTACCTGAGCACCGGACATTGGAGCCATCAGCCAAACTCAACGCTTTCACGAGTGAAGCTCAAGCTGGTCTGGTTGTCACCCCTAAACAGAAAGCAACGGATCCCAGATTGAGACACCAAATGGGCGGTAAGATTTCTTCGAGTTTCCTTTCCATGCCTCATTTTGGATCATGCTCACAATTTCAATCCGGTAACAGCGAGCGTAAAACTGCCGGTGAATCGTCCGGCGAGCTTGTGGCTGGCCTCTAATCCAAGCAAGCGATGGGCAGAGCTCTTCTTTCTATGTTACACGCCCTTCTGGCTCACTCTCTGCTTGGGTATTATAGTTCCATTAAAGCTTTACGAGGTCAGCTTCTCATCTTCTTGCTCGCTTTTGATATTGATACCACTGAGTGGTTGAGCTTAAACTTAGAAGTCGATTTTGTTTGGATTTTGATTCAGATTTGGTGTCCTTACATAAGCGTATTAGGGTTTTTTTTGTAGCATTTACTTAAATTGGCTTGCAAAATCTTCTAAGGTTAGGGAAAATAGAAATGATTCCTTTATTGCAGATGTGCATGAGATTTCTGTATCATACAAATTATTCATTTGGTGATTGACAGAGATTCGCGGAGTTGGAGTATTTACTTGTTGGTTTAGTGTCAGCTGTTCCTTCTTTCGTGATTCCAATGTTTGCTGTTGGCAAGGTGAGAACCTCTCTTAAGTTTGAATACATGATTGAAAATGTTTGGGAATGTCGATTAAATGATGAAAACTGTTTGTTTCCAAAACAATTGGACGGATGGAGTATTTGTAGAGTACTTGTTTTGTATAAAACTACCAAATAACATATAAATGTATGTGATTGGTTTTCTTTTCCTTAATGGTAACAGCTCATAATGTGTTAAGAATCTCGTTTCCATAATGTTTGATTGCTTTTAGAAATTCTGCAGCTATGCTAGCCTCATACTTGAAATATCTTACTCATAAAAGTCAAGTTTGTGTTCTTACCTATAATTGGGTAAAAGAATGACTATACAACTTCAGCTTAAAAATTTGTATCATGGTTATCCATTAGTAAGGTGAGGGTGTTTTCTGGGGACTCCAGGACTTGAGTTATTGCAAATAAGGTTAAAGACGGTGAGCCATCAGATACACAATTTGGAAATGTATTGACTCACATCATTTTAGGAGAACTGAGTTTTATTATTTGAAACTTGCTGGTCATTTCATAATCTGGATCCACATGATGTTGTAGAAATCTTTTTAGAGGAAGCATGTATGGCTACACTACAAAGTCTGGATTGTTAAACCACTAACTTTCAATCTATCTGAGCATGCTAACACACAGTTACAACTTACATCACTCCTCTCCCTTTCTGCTTTACTTTAAGTTTCTATGTGGAGACAGACAGAATTTATCTGGTCATTTCTTATAACAAGGAAAAAATCTCTCATTTTGGATTGTATTGGCAGGCTGACAAAAGCTTACACTGGGCAGATCGCCACTGGGTCAAGGCAAGTGCTGAGATGTTGAACTTGAAGACTTCCTTTATTATTATTCATACTCTCAGTGCATATGCTCTCATATCGTCAGTTAATGGTTGCATACAGTGAACTATGGATCTCAGAGATAAATTTATCTTTTTATCTGTATTCTTTAGTGAAGATTTTCTAGAAATAGTTCCAGATAGTTTAGAAAGCAGAGGAAAAAGTGGAGAGAAAAAACTTTAATTTTGGATATTTTGAAAATATATTTAGCAAAGAACATACCTATAACAGAGCTCTAAGTTTCTTAAAAACTTCTGAAGTTTGCAACAAAAATAGGTCTGCTGCTTTTTTTCCCCTGATGCCAGTGTTATTTTTAATACATTCGCTAAGTTATGGATATCAAACTCTTTTAATAATACGAATGCACTAATGAGCTTAGAATTCATTGTGCAATAAGTGGCTGAATCTTTTTTATACCACATTCTCTTTATATGGTTTTGTTATTGCCTTAGAGATATTTTCTCACCATGAAATTTGAGCCTTTTCCACGGCTTCATTTGCTTAATTCTGATTTTTCCGCCCCAATATTTGCAGGCCAGTCTTTGGATAGTAATCTTTAGCTATGTGGGTAATTACTTCTGGACTCATTATTTTTTCTCAGTTCTGGGAGCCTCTTACACTTTCCCATCCTGGAGAATGAATGATGTAAGTTATTACTATATATATTGGTCAGGCAAGTCCGATGTCTCAGTTGATTTGCTTAACTCTGGTGGTAACTCGTTCTACTTCTTTTGACAGGTGCCACACACAACTTTCTTTCTCACACATGTTGTCTTTTTGTTTTATCATGTTTCATCAAACATGATGCTGCGTAGACTTCGACATTCGACTGCTTTCTTGCCACAAAACATGCAGTTGCTTTTCCAGGCAGCATGGGTTTTAGCTTATTCCTACTTCATAGCTTACTTGGAGACATTGGCTATTTCTAATGTATGTGCTGCTAACTCATGTATCTATTAAGGTTTTGAGTTAGTTTTTTGGGCACTAAGTATCTTCTAAATTAACTTATGTTTAGCAGACCCATAAAGACATCAAGTTCATTGGGTCTTTTCTTTTTGTGCAATATGCAGTGCATCTGCTATTCAGTTTTATCTCTGTGAAAAGTCATAGCATGTTTTAGCTTCATCTTGGAATAGCTTTTGGGGTTGGCATCAAAGAGTTTTAGATATTTTATTGATGGTGGATATAGTAGTAATGTCAGCGTTTGGCATTTATTATGTATCTCCTCATCTAACACCCTATTTGGTTGGACTTAAGCCGATGTCTTAAATCATTGGCTTAAGTCCAACTCAAGTCCAATTTCCGCATATATATGAAGATTTTCTTTATATTTTATTCAAAACTTGATAAATATACGTTTAAAAATAGTAAATTTACAAAAATTGATAATGAATCTTTAAAATTTAATCACATAAATGACTTAATCCAATGGATTAAGCTGCTTAGGCTGTTTTTTATTTAATCAATTTGATTAAGTCATTTATGTGATTGAAATTGAGAATTCATATTCTCTATTTACGTAAATTTATTACTTTTAAACATATGTTTATCTATGTTTGAGTAAAACACAAATAAATTCTTCATATATATAAGTAAGTTGGAGTGCTTAAGTCCAACCAAATACCCATAAAATTGCATTCTTATATTCACTTGTGCCAAGCAATTACTAGTTTTCGCTGAGTAAATTCATGATTGTTGCTGTTTGTTGCTTTTAGCTGCATCGTAAGGACTTCTTTTGCTCTGCAAAATTTTTTGAGTCGCGTGTAGCAAAGCATGGCATAACACCTGATGTGGGTATCATTGTGCTTAGGATAACTAATCTCAATCCATTTATAGGAAGTGTTTAAAAACTTGGAAGTATTCCTAGAATGACAACATAAGAAATTATACCTTTGAATTTTTTTTGATTGATCTGAAATTTTATAAACGTGCCAATGATTTCACTCTAATTGTGTTTCTAATAACCTGCTTTGAACATTTGCAGTTTCCTTATTATGACTTTGTGGATCGGGCGTCTATGTATACAGTTGGATCCTTATTTTATGCAATCTATTTTCTTGTAAGCTTCCCGATGTTCATGAGGTATGTATTCAATATGGAGTAGTTAGTTATAACTCCTGTTTGCACATATTCATAGAAATTGATGAGACTGTATAAAAATACATTGCTGATAGCCTGATACTTGTGAATTTATCACATGCATCTCAATCTCATGTTTTGCTTGATGCTGTTGCTGAGTCTTATTTTAGCATCATAAAAGCAATAAATGTTACCTTGAAGGTATCCATGACCTAAGATGCTGATTACCTAGTTATATATAGACATGTCATAGTTACAGTAAATTTGTACCTTAATGCGCATCACTTGTAACCTCACCTGGAATCACCATTGACACAGAATTGATGAAAAACCTGGGAAAGCATGGGACTTGCCCCGAGTTGCAGTTGATGCTTTGGGTGCTGCAATGCTGGTTACCATTATCCTCGACTTGTGGCGCATCTTCCTAGGACCAATCGTCCCATTGCCTGAATCACGGCAGTGCATGCAGCCTGGTTTGCCATGGTTCGCCGGAAATGGGAATTCAACAACTTGATCTTGACAAAACCTTAATCTAAAGGTTTGATCTTTCCAATGCAACTGAATGTCGTAGTGTTTGAACCTACACTAGGCTAAGATATGAGTTGGTGTGCTCTCAGTTGGAGCTGTTTAGGATCAGGTGATTATATCAGGATGCATAGGTATCTGGTGCTGATTTGCTTAAAGCTGCTTGCAGGTTGTCTCAGACTCTCAAGCGGTAGCTGACTCCTCTCTAGTTAGCTAAGGGCACTTCGAAACAAATTGTATGTTTTGGGGTCGTTTGATTATTTTCCTCGTTTCTTGTTTTATGGGGAAATCTTGGTTGATAACTACTGTAAAAGTAAAATTTTGCAAATGATTTGGAAGTATGAACATTTTTAGTGTATACCTTTTGGGAAAGGGGTAAATTTGTATTTAGGGGTTGTGATTTTATGCCCTCAAATTCTTTCCTTGGGCGTAAAAATGCCTCCAATGTTTTGTAGAGAGTAAATTCACCACTACTAACTATAGTTGATGGTGTTACGTGGCTTAACTGAATGGTTAACTTTTATGATATGGTGTCTACTGTCTAGTAAGCTTTCTCTCTCATAGGAATGTTTTATAAAAGGATAAATTTACCATCAATGTTTTATCAATGTTTTTCATTTTACAAAACGTTTGATATTTTTATGCTAAAAATGTTTATTGACAAAAAGTTACTACTCTAACTATCTGTTGTGACCTGGATTTCCACACCCGAAAGTTCGTGCCACAACTGTAAGAGATTAAAATATTTAAGGATTAAAATGGAAATAACTGGAATTTTAAGCTGAAATTTGAAACTTTGATTATTGATAGAAGTTTCTTAAGAATAAAGAAAAGGACTAACATGAACAGAATTGGAAATTAGAGTGAGGATTGGAAATGAGTTAGATTAATGAGGAGTAGGGGGAAGTACCTGAATGGAAATAAAGCAAGATAATGGGGTTTTTATGCTCACTTGTTGGTAGTTGAAGGTGTTAACTAATTAATTTTGTAATTAAATCATTAAAAGGGGCAGCAAAGAGACTAATTAATTTCTGGGAAGGGTGATTGGATGGAGCTAATGAGTTCTATGTTGGTGGTTAATAACTGATTAGTAACAGAAACTACCGTAAAAGATGAGGATTAATTGAGGGAATGAAGAAAGAAGCATGATGAAGGGCTCGGCCTAGTGCACCTTAACGCATGATTTGGAACTTGTATAGTTACTAGGCTTTAGAAGATAGATGGCCAATTGCTAGGATTACTGGATTTGGGAATGAAGATAAGAGGGGTGTTAAATGATGAATGCATGATAGATAGGCATGAGCCGAGTTAGGAAGGAAAGAAGTCAACTTTCCTAATAGGGGTGCTCTCCACGGATGATGTTATTTACCAACTAGTTGGAAAACCCACTAGTTATATTGTGTGTGTAAATACCCAACTAAAAGGGTATTTTAGTCTTTAAAATTATTAGTTAGTTAGTTAAATTAGTTAGATGGTATTAGAATCAGCTAGTGATTTTATCAACTAGTTGGTAAATAGAAGAGCCGGCTCTCCACCCGGCTTTTCTATTTACCCACTAGTGGGTAAAACCACTAGCTGATTCTAATGTAATCTAACTAATTTAACTAACTAACTAACAATTTTAAAGACTAAAATACCCTTCTAACTGGGTATTTATCCAATTCGAATAGGGGTGTTCTAAACTTTGTAAAATCGAACTAAATCGCATAATTCGAAATCGAAAAATTCGAGAAGAAATTGATAACATGTGGTCTCGTTTCAAATTTTAATTTTATAAACCCATGAATATTTGAATAGTTCTTCATGTATTTATTAACAAACAATTTCTTATATTTATTCCTAAATCCCAGTTTTCTTTTAAATTCTTTTGAAAACTCATTTCGTACATCAAAATATATGATATTTGGAATAAGTTCAATCTAAAAGAATTTAAGATTGTTTTGTTGTGAAATTACTTTTTTATATCCTCAAAATGAGGGATTTTGTACTTATTGCCCAAAATTATCCACAAAAGTAGCGGTGCAAACTCAGACATTTACCTTTCTAATAAGGCCATTGACACCTCAGTTAGTTCAAGTTCCACAAATAGTCATCTTAGGAGAATGTCGTCTCTCTAACCCATCTTTGTTCATATGAGGGATCTTGTACTTCTGGCCTCCTCCAACTTTCAAAACTTCTATCATGCACTGTTGTAAAGCTAAAAACACATAGTTCAAGCTCTTTGATGCCAACGCAACGAAGGCCCTTTCAACTGCACCAATCAATGTTGGAAATATTATGAAAATGATGAAAATTATATGAATGAAAAATTGTCATTTTTTAACCATTCAATTTCTTCAATTATTAGGAGGTTTATGTCTCATTAACAAAGATGTTATGACCGTTAGTAGGGAGGTTTCACCACCATAAAGTGAAAAGTTATGGAAAACATAATTGTGCTTTTCATGGCTAGATTTCTCCCTACCACTATAAAATGACATCTCATCCAAGCATATTTTCCATTCTTCATCACAAGCGCGCAACAAAGCATTCAAAGTCTAGCGCTTCCACCCCGCAGCGGTATTTGCTTCATAGAGGAGGACTCCTGTCGCGGGGTGAGCTTGGTTGCTGCGTGTGTTTTCGGTTGGAGAAAGGAGTCGAAAAACATGCAAAATCAAATTAATTGGACCAACCCAATCGTAACCCGAAAATTTTGAATTCGTATCAGCTCAACCCGAAAATAAAATAGACTAAGTTTCCAAATTTTCAGGTTGGGACTAGGGGTGTCAAAAGTTGACCCGACTTGACCTGAGCTGACCAAAAAAGTCAACGACCCTAAACTCCGACTGACTGAACCCGAACTCCGACTCGACCAAAACAATCGGCCGAATGAACCCGTAACCCGAATGACCCGAACCCGAACCCGACCTGAAACCAGTTCAACCCGAAATGACCCGAAACCCGAATGACCCGAACCCGATGAACCCGTGACCTGAACCCGACCTGACCCGAACCCCAAACCCGATTAACCCGAATCCGAACCCGACCTAACCCGAACCCCGAACCCGATTAACCCGAATCCGAACCCTAAGCAACTCGAAATAAACTTTCATAATAACAAACCATAATCATCTAATGCAGTATAGAGTTACTATCACCATAACAAAATAAACTACTATCATTCATTGTCTAAACTCTAAAATAAGAAAATGGTAGTAAATAACGTCAATTGTGCATAAATGACCAATAACAATAGTAACATCCAAAATGTAATCATCCAACGCATCAAATACACAATTCTAAAATATAATCATCCATGCATGATGCATCAAATACAAAAACCGAAATAATGATGATGCAATTCTTCAAGTAATCCGCAAATTTATTTGAAAATCCTAGTTCCATCACTGTTGTATACTTGTATTGTATATATGCACATAAAATATGTAGTATTGTTTATAAAGAAAATAAATATAAAGAATAAAAGTTTAATTTGAAAATTTTATCTACTCGAACTTGAACTCGTAGAAACCCGAACTTGGACTTGAAGAAACCTGCACTTTGGACCCGAACAAACCCGAAATTTGACCCGAACAAACCCGACCTAAACCTGAGACTGAAACAACCCGAAACCCGAATGACCCGAACCCGACCTGACCCGAAGTAAACTCAACCCGATGGTGACCTGAACCCGAACCCGACATGACCCGAAACCCGAAAGACCCGAACCCGAACCCGACCTGATCCGAAAAATGACCAACCCGAAACAACCCGAACCCGAATGACCCGACCTGAACCCGACCTGACCCGTCCAATTGACAGCCCTAGTTGGGACTAACCCGAATCCGAAAAATGTCCAATCGACCGAATTTACCCCCTATTGAATCTAAGTCTCACAGTCAAACTTCTGTAACTTCGGTTAGTAGTTCAGATTTCATCAAAATCGTCCCTCAGACAGAATCGTATCCTTCTCCTTCCCAACGATTCTTTTTTTCATGAACTTGATCAGAAGAAACCCAGGAGATGTCCTTCTCAAATCGCTCAAAGTTGCACCTCGCTCTCGTCCCTGCGTTTCCATTCCCTCCCACACGCAACCTTCGAACGACGACAACAATGGGATCGTTAATTCTGTCTCCGATTCATTCAGGAAAGGCCTTACCTGGGACGATCTCAACAAACGGTTTCATTCCTTACATCTGACTTACTCCCTGATCAATGGCGTGCTCCTCGAGCTTAAGGACCCCTCCGATTCAAGGTCTGCTCTTAACTTCTTTTTCTGGTCGGCCAAGACCAAGAACTTCAATCACCAGATTGACTCATACTGCATCACGCTTCTTATTCTGGTTAACGCACGGAAAGTTGCGGAAGCGAAGATATTGCTGGGTTCGCTTCTGAGAAAGACTTTGGATACCTCGTCTGGCCTTGCGGTGGCGGAATCATTGCTTGATGCTTACAAGGTCGTGCCTTCAAGTGCTATGGTGTTTGATTTGCTTGTGCAGGGTTATGCGAAGCTGAGACGGGTTGAGGATGGATTTAGGGTTTGTTGCTTTCTGGAGGGAAATGGGCTTCCTGTGAGTTTCAGAACTTTGAATGTTCTGCTCCATGTTGTGCAGAGGTTGGGTGAGAATGGGTTGCTTTGGAGGGTTTATGAGTATATGATAGCCAAGAAAGAATACCACCCAAATGGAGAGACCGTAAGAATCATGATTGATGGGCTGTGCAAGGAAGGAAAGTTGCTCGTGTTTGTGGATATGTTGGATAGGATACATGGCAAGAGATGCCCTCCTGTGGTGATTGTTAATACCAGTTTGGTGTTTAGGGTTCTTAAAGATGGTAGGATAGAAGAAGCTATGATCTTGCTGAAGAAGTTGTTGAACAAGAATTTGGTCCTGGACACCGTTGCTTATTCATTAGTTGTTTACGCAAAGGTGACACTTGGGGAATTGGTAGCTGCAAGGGAGGTGTATGAAGAAATGCTTAAGAGAGGATTCATTGCCAATTCTTTTGTCTATACATCATTTGTTGCTGCATATTGCAGGGAAGGAAGAAGTCAAGAAGCAAATTCCCTGATTCAAGAGATGGAAGACATTGGCTTAGCACCATATGAAGAAACTTTTAATCATCTTATCGAGGGTTGTGTAAGAGCAGGAGATATGAGTCAAATGAACGAACCACCGGGAGCTCGTATGAGAGTTGGGTTGACTGCCCTAACTATGGCAGAATATTTCCGAGATGTTAATGAACAAGACGTACTTCTATTTATCGACAATATCTTCCGTTTTGTCCAAGCAGGATCCGAAGTATCCGCCTTATTGGGTAGAATGCCTTCCGCTGTGGGTTATCAACCTACCCTTAGTACTGAAATGGGTTCTTTGCAAGAAAGAATTACTTCTACCAAAGAGGGATCCATAGGCCATTACAGCCTTTTATTGATCCAATTTCCTTTTGGGGACATCCTTAAATGTTTGCAACATTTTTTTATTTAGTAAAATTTTTCAAGTAAACTTATCAATTTTTCCTTTCAACTATTTTTCTTCTTATTTGTTTCTTATTTAATTTGACACCATTGACTCCACTCACTTCACACACTTATCTCTTCTATTATTTTGTATTATCTGATTTGATACCACTAACTCCACACATTTCACCCACTCAACTCTCTATTTCGTAAGAGTATTTTTGTCAAACTTCCACTTTTTCCAACTCGTCTTAATCCTTGTGTCATATCAAAATGTTGCAAAAATTAAGGGATGGAGGGAATGTGTTTTAATAGAAGGCGTTTGGTTCGCGGATTGTAAAAATCCAGAGTATATAAAAGATGGAAAGCAAGAATCCATGAAGCAAGAATTCTTAGAATATCATCAAGAATTCTTAGAATATCATGTTCAACTTCATCGAGAACTATTGTTTTACTAATCATGTGTTTGGTTGAGTTGAACATAATGATTATTGTTATTCAGATTACCAAATTACTCTTTCTTGTAATATACTCCCTCTTTCCCATAAAAATTGCAGCTTTCTTATAATACTTTTTGTTGATTTTTTTTTTTCACTATTTATCTTAGTAAAATTTTGAGTCAAGATTGCATATTGAAACATTAAAGTCAAATACCACAATTTTTAATGCACGGATGGAGTAATTTTTAGAAGACACTAGGAATCGTTGGTGTCTTATATTTGCATGAAGTTATTAAATTAAGACAATTAATATTATAAAATCATTGAAAATTACCAGGAATCCAAACCGGTTCTCTCTGTCAGATTATTAGCCCAGGTAACCGACCTCTATTAACAAGTCTAAATGACCAAACAGGTAATCAACCTGTACAGACAACTCTAAGTAATCAACCCCTGCAAACAGCTAGGAATCCAAACTCATAGTATGATAAAGGCTTATTTATCGTTTTATCCCTCGAATTATTATCACTCGTTCAGTTTAGTTCCCAAATTATAACTCAAAATTACTCAATCCTTGAACTATATAGTTTCTGGCACTTTAGTCCTTTGAATCGGTAACTCGCCTAACATTAGATTAACGATGTTAACTTTTTAACGATTTAGTATCTTATTTGTATAATTTTACAGTTACAAGATTGAAGATGATAAAACTCTTTTAATAGGGCCCGATTAGAAAAACAAAAACAAAAACTTGACCTCTTGACCAGTGTTCTTCTTCGATGCCCAGATTCGGCGCCACTGGCCTCAACATGAACTTTGAAATTAAGGTAAATTAATATTCAGATCCGAACGCCTTCTTCACTGCTCCACCGGTCGTTGAAGACATCAACTTTTGCGGTGATAACATCACAGGTTGCAGCAGTAGTAGTAATAATATGGGCGGCGTTTTGGATGGCCGTCATTACAAGCAAAATGCAGAATACATTTTTTAATACATACATAGATTTGAGTGGGCGTTTGGGTTTAAATTGAACTTTCATTAAAAGTTCAATGACCAGGCATTAAATAATGTATAAAAGGTGTAATTATTAAAAGGGGTAATTAAGTAAGTACAAGATTAAATATGCTGTTTTTTTATATTTTTTTAGGTTGGTTGTGAGAATAAATTTGAACAAAATGGTATCTAAGCAATTATTTAGAATACAAAGTATGAATAAATAATTTCAATACATGAAAAGTTAAATAATATATAACTTTAGGATAATTAGGACAGAACTTTGAAATTCTGGGACCAAAACATACATTTTACTCTGAGGTCAACTAGCTTTGCTACAATCAAAGGGATAAAGTGTTTAACGGAATAGTTTAGGGATTAAGTAATTCCGAGTTATAATCTGGGGACTAAAGCTAAATGATTGATATTAGTACGAGAGACTAAATGATAAATAAGCCTATGATAAATCTAAAACATACTGCACAACACAGTGACAACATTTACAGAAGATATAAAGAGCATCAAGCCATCAACCACTACGCTCACCTAGTTGTTTTAGGATATAAAGCTTTCTACTATATCCAATATAAACTAGTTTACGTACCCGTCTTCGGCACGGGATACAACAAACTCATAATTTGTTTTAAAAAAAAATAATAATTCTGAGAATAAGCATATAAATGTTCCAATCAAGTCCCAACCTCTACGAATGTTGAATAACATGTTCTTTTATCGGCACCAATTTATTATTGAAGCTCCAAGACTGGATGGTCTTCAATTACGAAGCTGGACGCATTTAAATTACAAAACTGTTCACGTCAGATTAACTATATTTATATTATAAGTAAGATTATTCAACAACACTTTTGAATTACCTCTCCAATTCGTAGTGATGCTCATCGATTTCTTCGTTCGCAATATCCGATGATTCAACTTGTGTACAACTCCTTCAATGAAAATTAGTTGGATTAACACAAATTACCTATTGCATATGTATTGATATACTATTCTAACGTATGATCTGTAATGTACTTATTTATATATAAATTACATATTATACTTACCGTTTCATTGAAGATGGGATCGCGTTCATCTGGTACTATTCTCTTCCCGAGGTGATACCTCGGTGTAGCAATCTGATATTACAAATACATATATACCATCGACAGTATATCACGTTTAATATGCCCAAATCACAATGACCACATAATTATACTACATTTAAAGTCATATCCCAACCTTCCGGATTGATTGAAGTAGTCGTGAACATTCCGATGCGTAATCAATTTCTGTAACCCTCTTAACGGTGAATCCAGAAAGATTGTTTGAAAAGTTATACTCAGTTATCTGGATATCCCACATAAGATGTAACCCACATAATTTGTTTACTATGCGATTAACTTCACCCTACATGATTAAGTTAGATATTACCAGAGATGTGCTTATAGTATATAGGCATAAAACATGCATACATTAACAATTAAATATGACAGTAACATGAGTATACATACATTCGACTCGATTCGAGACAGCGAACGCGCTTCACGCCCTACGAGTTGAGTTGCCTCCTTGTCGAACAACACAAGGGTCCCCCCACATGTTCGGTCATGGACCTTAACCTCGAGCTTGTACCTATAATAAAGGTTGATGTACAAACTGAATAAAATAACAAACAATGTAATAACCTATAAAATGACTTATAACTTAACGTGGTATAGAAATAACATAACATGGCAACCCTAACTCTAAACATAAATACATTTTGTTATTACCTGGTGGTCGGAGTGTGTATTTCACATTTACAATTTTCACAGTAATATTTTGGCCCCATAGCAACAACTTTTCGCATGCATACATGACATGCTAGATACCACATGGGGTACTGAGTGTTAACGCCAAGAATTATTGCAGTAATCCTGAAATTCCGCTCCTAATTGAGGACATGAAAACATAAGTATACGATTGTATGAAACATATATGTGTGAGATACAATAATCATACCTCAGAAGTATGAAGCTCATGGATTTCCTCGAGCATTGATAACGTCATACGTCTGGGATAAGTCTTCCCTATAGATGAGCTTGGCACATGTTGAATACTACTACTCGGATTGCTATTATTAGCGTAATAATATTCGTATTAAATGACCACGTACTAACCATCATAACTGAAACATGACCCTAAACAACCAATTTACGACAACAGAATATTAACTACATTCACCTGTTAAGCAACAATGCTGCCTCAGGTATATCCGGGTTCACGTACAACTTCGTTCCGTGTTAATGATAGAGAATACTTTTTGTTGCTAGAACGAAGAAACTAAATGAACAATATATGTCATAACTATCAACATTAAATAAGGAAACTTAAAAACACACCAAACATACCTTTGAAACATTTTACATAAGTGGTAGTGATGCCACCACAGCTTGGCACATTAGTATCCTTTGGAAGCATAACCCTAGCCGTGTCAACTAAGTCTCCCCACAGGACAATCTCCATTTGAGAACCACTTGATAGTAGCAATTGGAGAATTTTTAGTACAAAATATTTTACGTTTGTTATATAAAATTAATTGTACCAGTTACCTCTCATTGGTAAGCCAAATTTTTTGAAACATCGATGACACACCATTTCTTAGTGATTGATCCCTGGATGGATCAGTGTGTTGTAACCGACCTATTACATCTGTCATGCATTAAGTGCAATCTAATTAGCGTAAATAGAAATACATTGATTATGTTATACTAAAAATTAATATGGTAATCAAATAATAACTTTGTGCCGCGCGATTTCTTGGGATAACGTCCAGGTATATCTTTAAATTTGGTGAACTCAAAACTATGTTTGACAATCTCTGGACAGTTGCCATTAACCAATTTTATTCTATGCGAGAATGGTCATCATCAGCGGCGGTTAAGATGAAACGACAAAATTCTTAATCAGATACACCGATCCCTCAGTAAAAACTGTACGAAACTTGTCACATAGGGGACCAATTCGAGCTGATATGTGATCACATTGTAAAATATTTAAGAGCATAAATAAAATGACAAAAAAGCAGGCATTGTCGTATGTAGTAAAATGAAATTTGTGTGTACGTTAATGGATTAAATTTACGATGTGTATAGCAACACTCACATTTTCATCAACAGAACCATCTCTAATCCGAGGAAGCATCCATTTGATATATTCACAGCATCCTATATCCGTGTCACTCGACTTTAAGTGACCATTTATAGCCACTTTTGGCAAGTTCGGATATACTATTGGTAGTGTCCTTCCTTGTTGACATCTGTATTACATGTTAATCGACAACTTGTTACCAACTATCAAAATATTCATGCTACCTAAACTCATTCAACCATGTGCATTACAACGAACAAAAAAACATAGAAAATTATAAAATATCAACGTAGATGCACCTCATATATGTAAACATAAAACTATCTGCACAAACGGTCAAATATCTCAGTGTACACGATATTCTTAGTGAATTCCTTTTTAGAAGGATCGTTAGATTCAATAATCACTTTGAAACCGCTGCGGAGAAGTGACACGCGATGCGAAACGTATAGTTGTCCATGAGTAAACCGTTTTGTTTATTGTCATTGCAAAACACACTTTAATTGGGAATTGGCTGGAAAATTTAAATGGTAATTTTGTATCAGACGGGACCATATCAACTCGTGGTATCAAACAACGTCATCCAGCGGAACTACCAGATAGTATCTCCGCCTCAATAACCCTTTGCGACAACTTAGTTACAACCATTCTAGTCCCATTACACAAACCATTTGCATGATACATGTTCCTCATCAAGATGATACATAGTACATTTAGGATTTCACCATGTTTTTATATGTTAAATTTATCTCTCTTCGTTACTTATTTCTTTCTCCCATTCTCCATTTTTATATTTTTCAAGTTAATTTCAATTCTTTCATTTGAATTTTTTTGTCACATTTAGAAAATCTCCGTTTTTTTACATGTTTCATTTATTCTTTTGGTTTTAATTTGAATGTTTCATTTCTAAACTTTATTCATTATATCAACCCTAAATTTTTCCCATGTTAAATTTTAAATTTTAGGATATAGTATTTCATTTTTGCTATTGGTTCATCATTTCTAATGTTTCTTATTTAATTGTAAACTTCTAAAAACATTACCCTCATTTACGTACATATTTTTTTTACATTGCCACCTGATTGTATATATTTAATCAGATTTCTTGTGAAGTGAAGGCTAATACTAGGGGTGAGTTCGGTGGCCAGGCGAGCCTAGCAGGTTCGAGCTCGTGAAATTCGGGCTCGGCTCGAGTTCGAACGAGCCCGAAAATTTGAGCTCGAGCTCAGCTCGAAGGTTCGTGAAGCTCGATTCGAATCGGCCCCAAACGAGCTCGCGAGCTCGTTAGGCTCGTCGATAAGGCTCGATATATAAACAGGGGTATATTTGTAATTTCACACCAGGCTCGATAAGGCTCGGCGAGCCTATCGAGCCGAACCATTCATGTTCAAGCTCGACTCGTTAATTATACGAGCCAAAGAATCGGCTCGAGGCTCGTGAAGCTCGGCTCGTTTGGGCTCGTCGAGCTCGAGCTCGGCCGAGCCGGCTCGGCCCGGTCGTTCAACACCCCTAGCTGATACTTATAAAGTAGTCAATTTAGTAAATCACGAGAATCGATACCATAAAAAAAATAATCTTATAAAAAATTTGACAGTGGTATACATAACATCATTTTAAAATTCTGCTGGACAGAGTGTAATTGTGAGCTTTAGAGGGAGCCGATTGAATAGAAACCATAAATCATGGTTGTTGTTTTTAATATTTACATCAATCTAAAAATATCTAGAACTAAAATACCAAAAAAACCATTACAAAACACGGAAATGGAATGGCATATTTGGTATTTCAATGACATTTACGAAATTAACCCTGGCTCTTCACAAAACCATATACTTTCCATTTTCCACTCATTTCCAACATTTCTCAGTCCTAGCTTCGTCACACACTCTCTCTCTCTCTCACTCTCTCTATCACTCTCTCACTCTCTCTCTCACACACACAGCCAACAACTCGACGATTCAGATCCTCATCTGAAATCAGTGGTGTATTCTATTTAAGTTCATCATCAGATCCTCCATCTTACCTTTTTTGTTTTTTTAGATCATTTGTGTACCGTGACTTTCGTTTCTGTAGCTTTCATTTTTCTTCATTTGTTTCGATTCAAGTGAAATGAACCATATATAGAGGGCGGATCTGTACATTTCTGAACTTAAATCATGTTTTTCTATTTTCTTCTTGGTTTTCTTGGTTTTTTTCAAAGTATCTACAATTTATATCCGTAGATCTGGTTTACGGAGCCGATATGTTTTTTCACAAAATTTTCTATTTTTCTAAAAATTTTATGGTTTTCCTAATTTTAGGTTGTTATTTTTCATGGAGTTTATGTTTTTATTTGATTGAACTCAAGGCCTATGTTCATGCGGTATCCATCCTTGTTTCAACGACTATACTATTTTTTTTCCTTGTGTTTTGTTCTTGGATTGTCCGTTTTTTATCATATCTGAACCGATCTCTGTAGATCCGGTTAGGATCGGGGAAAAGGATGGATGGTAAAAAAAATTTATCCGATAGGTTATCGGTTCCTCTTTCATGTGTTCATTTATGTTGTCAAAACTCCATTAAAATACATGTAAACAATTTTTTGGATTTTGTTTTCAGCTTTTATTCATATATTCATCAGATCTAAGTCGATCGGTGTAGATCCGTTTAGACCCGATGCAAAAAATCATTTGTAAAAATATTTTGTTTTTTTGTCATCATATCAGAGACAATCAGTGTAGCTCCAGTTAGATCGAGGGCTAACCATCTCAGGTAAAAATACTTTTATGACGTTCATTCTCATTCCATCTTTAACATGATGCTTTACGGATAGAGATTATGATTTATGTTAAAGTTTGAAACTGACATGTAATTTGGATGTTTTTGGACGTATATGGAATTAAGGAAGAAAAATGTATTAATATATTTTTTTAACTTGAAATCCGTTTTCTTTTAAAAAGGGGTAGAAAATGTTATTTTTTATCCGTTCATGTTTCCTAATTTGATAACAAATGTGTTATTAATCTGGAAAATGTATCTTATGAATTTAATTCATCGCTATTGTATATATTTTTACAAGTTAGCTTTTTAAGTGAACAATTTCGTCAATAATGAGCTAACAAATAACATTTTGCAAAATTGGGCTAAGCAATAGCATTGGGCTAAAAGATATATCTCAAATGTGATTGGTTTCTTGGGCCTTGAAGGAAAATGATAAAAATCTGACCACTATTCATGGGCCTGAACAGAATATTGTTTGGACACAATGATTTAAGATGAAAAAATGTCTAAAACATCATTTTCCAAACTAATACATTAAAAAGATTACCCATTAGCCCAATCTTTTTAATGTATTAGTTTGGAAAATGATGTTTTAGACATTTTTCATCTTAAATCATTGTGTCCAAACAATATTCTGATCATGTCCATGAATAGTGGTCCGACTTTTATCATTTTCCTTCAAGGCCCAAGAAACCAATCACATTTGAGATATATCTTTTAGCCCAATGCTATTGCTTAGCCCAATTTCGCAAAATGTTATTTGTTAGCTCATTATTGACGAAATTGTTCACTTAAAAAGCTAACTTGTAAAAATATATACAAAAAATAGACATTTTTACTGGTATTAGCGATGAATTAAATTCATAAGATACATTTTCCAGATTAATAACACATTTGTTATCAAATTAGGAAACATGAACGGATAAAAAATAACATTTTTATCCCTTTTTAGAAGAAAACGGATTTCAAGTTAAAAAATATATATTAATACATTTTTCTTCCTTAATTCCATATACGTCCAAAAACATCCAAATTACATGTCAGATTCAAACTTTAACATAAATCATAATCTCTATCCGTAAAAGCATCACGTTAAAGATGGAATGAGAATGAACGTCATAAAAGTATTTTTACCTGAGATGGTTAGCCCTCGATCTAACTAGAGCTACAGTGATTGTCTCTGATATGATGACAAAAAAACAAAATATTTTTACAAATGATTTTTTGCATCGGGTCTAAATGGATCTACACCGATCGACTTAGATCTGATGAATATATGAATAAAAGTTGAAAACAAAATCCAAAAAATTGTTTACATGTATTTTAATGGAGTTTTGACAACATAAATGAACACCTGAAAGAGGAACCGATAACCTACCGGATAAATTTTTTTTACCATCCATCCTTTTCCCCGATCCTAACCGGATCTACAGTGATCGGTTCAGATATGATAAAAAACGGACAATCCGAGAACAAAACACAAGGAAAAAAATAGTATAGTCGTCGAAACAAGGATGGATAGCGCATGAATATAGGCCTTGAGTTCAACTGGGGCTGGAAAATATAAACTCCATGAAAAATAACAACCTAAAATTAGGAAAACCATAAAAATTTTAGAAAAATAGAAAACTTTGTGGAAAAACATATCGGTTCCGTAAACCAGATCTGCGGATATAAATTGTAGATACTTTGAAAAAAATCGAGAAAACCAAGAAGAAAATAGAAAAACATGATTTAAGTTCAGAAATGTACAGATCCGCCCTCTATATATGGTTCATTTCACTTGAATCGAAACAAATGAAGAAAAATGAAAGCTACAGAAACGAAAGTCACGGTACACAAATGATCTAAAAAAACAAAAAAGGTAAGATGGAGGATCTGATGATGAACTTAAATAGAATACACCACTGATTTCAGATGAGGATCTGAATCGTCGAGTTGTTGGCTGTGTGTGTGAGAGAGAGAGTGAGAGAGTGATAGAGAGAGTGAGAGAGAGAGAGAGAGTGTGTGACGAAGCTAGGACTGAGAAATGTTGGAAATGAGTGGAAAATGGAAAGTATATGGTTTTGTGAAGAGCTAGGGTTAATTTCGTAAATATCATTGAAATACCAAATATGCCATTCCATTTCCGTGTTTTGTAATGGTTTTTTTGGTATTTTAGTTCTAGATATTTTTAGATTGATGTAAATATTAAAAACAACAACCATGATTTACGATTTCTATTCAATCTGCACCCTCTAAAGCTCACAATTACACTCTGTCCAGCAGAATTTTAAAATGATGTTATGTATACCACTGTCAAATTTTTTATAAGATTATTTTTGATTTATGGTATCGATTCTCGTGATTTACTAAATTGACTACTTTATAAGTATCAGCTAGGGGTGTTGAACGAATTGGGCCGAGCCGAGCTCGGCTCGAGCTCGAGCTCTGACGAGCCCAAACGAGCCGAGCTTCACGAGCCTCGAGCCGATTCTTTGGCTCGTATAATTAACGAGTCGAGCTTGAACATGAATGGTTCGGCTCGATAGGCTCGACGAGCCTTATCGAGCCTTGTGTGAAATTACAAATATACCCCTGTTTATATATCGAGCCTTATCGACGAGCCTAACGAGCTCGCGAGCTCGTTTGGGGCCGATTCGAATCGAGCTTCACGAACCTTCGAGCTGAGCTCGAGCTCAAATTTTCGGGCTCGTTCGAACTCGAGCCGAGCCCGAATTTCACGAGCTCGAACCTGCTAGGCTCGGGCTCGGCTCAGCTCGAACTCACCCCTAGTATCAGCCTTCACTTCACAAGAAATCTGATTAAATATATACAATCAGGTGGCAAAGTATGTAAAAACATTTATGTACGTAAATGAGGGTAATGTTTTTAGAAGTTTACAATTAAATAAGAAACATTAGAAATGATGAACCAATAGCAAAAATGAAATACTATATCCTAAAATTTAAAATTGGAAACAGAACATGGGAAAAATTTAGGGTTGATATAATGAATAAAGTTTAGAAATGAAACATTCAAATTAAAACCAAAAGAATAAATGAAACATGTAAAAAAACGGAGATTTTCTAAATGTGACAAAAAAATTCAAATGAAAGAATTGAAATTAACTTGAAAAATATAAAAATGGAGAATGGGAGAAAGAAATAAGTAACGAAGAGAGATAAATTTAACATATAAAAAAACATGGTGAAATCCTAAATGTACTATGTATCATCTTGATGAGGAACATGTATCATGCAAATGGTTTGTGTAATGGGACTAGAATGGTTGTAACTAAGTTGTCGCAAAGGGTTATTGAGGCGGAGATACTATCTGGTAGTTCCGCTGGATGACGTTGTTTGATACCACGAGTTGATATGGTCCCGTCTGATACAAAATTACCATTTAAATTTTCCAGCCGCCAATTCCCAATTAAAGTGTGTTTTGCAATGACAATAAACAAGAGCCAAGGTCAGACTTTTAACCGCGTTGGCTTGTATCTGCCTCAACCAGTGTTTACTCATGGACAACTATACGTTGCTGCATCGCGTGTCACTTCTCCAGACGGTTTCAAAGTGATTATTGAATCTAACGATCCTTCTAAAAAGGAATTCACTAAGAATATCGTGTACACTGAGATATTTGACCGTTTGTGCAGATAGTTTTATGTTTACATATATGAGGTGCATCTACGTTGATATTTTATAATTTTCTATGTTTTTTTGTTCGATGTCATTGTAATGCACATGGTTGAATGAGTTTAGGTAGCATGAATATTTTGATAGTTGGTAACAAGTTGTCGATTAACATGTAATACAGATGTCAACAAGGAAGGACACTACCAATAGTATATCCGAACTTGCCAAAAGTGGCTATAAATGGTCGCTTAAAGTTCGAGTGACATGGATATGGGATGCTGTGAATATATCGAATGGATGCTTCCTCGGATTAGAGATGGTTCTGGTTGATGAAAATGTGAGTGTTGCTATACACATCGTAAATTTAATCCATTAACGTACACACAAATTTCATTTTACTACATACGACAATGCCTGCTTTTTTGTCATTTTATTTATGCTCTTAAATATTTTACAAGGTGATCACATATCAGCTCGAATTGGTCCCCCTCTATGTGACAAGTTTCGTACAGTTTTTACTGAGGGATCGGTGTACCTGATTAAGAATTTTGTCGTATCATCTTAACCGTCAGTGATGATGACCATTCTGCATAGTCTGAAAATACTTTTCACCCCGTACACGGAAGTAAAATTGGTTAATGGCAACTGTCCAGAGATTGTCAAACATAGTTTTGAGTTCACCAACTTTAAAGATATACCTGGACGTTATCCCAAGAATATCGCGTGCACAGGTTATTATTTGATTACCATATTAATTTTTAATACCCCCTCCGTCCCCAAAAAATAGATACATTTGTTTTCACTGTTTCACAGTATTTAATCTATCATTTTTTTCATGAGTGTTTGGGAATTTTAAGTTTAATAACTCTTATCCATATCATAATTTGAAGTATAAATTTTCTTAATATATTTTTTATGAATTTTTTTTCACCATTTTTCTTAGTAATTATTTGATTCAAACGTTGAACCTTGAAACAACAAAGTCAAATGTATCTATTTTTTGGGGACGAAGGGAGTATAACATAATCAATGTATTTCTATTTACGCTAATTAGATTGCACTTAATGCATGACAGATGTAATAGGTCGGTTACAACACACTGATGGGATCAATCACTAAGAAATGGTGGGTCATCAATGTTTCAAAAAATTTGGCTTACCAATGAGAGGTAACTGGTACAATTAATTTTATATATATTAGAATTTATTCTATTCATTAATTATATAGCTTAAGTCTTTTATTTTTCTTTTTGCTAATTTTTTATTTTTATTTGTTAATTACATATCTATACATAATCTATGATATATTTTATTCTTTTTCCTTTTTTTCTCTAATTATATATGCACATTGTATTATATACATTATAACATATATATATATATATATACATATTTATATATATAGAAACTTGATAAATAGTTAATTGAGTGTTTTTATTTTATTTTAAAAAAATGTTTGTTATTTATAGGAGTATAATTCTTTTATTATTGTTTGTTTGTTGCTCCTTATTGTGTAACCTTATTAGCCATGAGAGAGAAAGTTAGAGACAGAGTGCGAGAGAACCGGCGAGAAGAGAGAAATCAACGCAGCTGGGTACATGGGCAAAGGCAGGGAAAAGGGGGTAAGGTTCCTAATAATGAGTTTATCAGTGTGATCGACAGGTTGAGCACGAGTTTGTTTTTCACGAACTTCCCAGTGGATTGGACAAGGGAGAGCATGTGGAAACACTTCTTACGATTTGGTACTGTAATCGACATCTTCATACCTTTCAAGCGATCTAATCAGGGGAAAAGGTTTGGATTCGTCAAATATAAAAATGTCACGAATGTTGACACCTTGGTCAAGAATTTACAATCAGTCGCGATGGGAGGGGAAGATTTAGTCGTGAATGAGGCTAAGTTTAAAAGGGGCAAAGGAGATGGGGAACAAGGAGCAAGACGGTGGCAAAAGAGAGGGATTGAAGCCGAGTCGTTAGCAGGCGAGCTGGGTTTCTACAACAGGGGTAACCTTACCACTTTTTCAGATATTGTCAAAGCGCCTGGGCAGACCAGTCAGGCCGTGGCTGCAAATAAATCCTTGCATCTGAAGGTCAATACCAAATCTGAGGTTGTAAAGTGGCTGAAGAGATGTGCTATTGGGGAGGTGAAGCATGTGGCTCACCTTCCAAAAATCTCTGAGATCGTGGAACAAGCAGGGTTCATGCAGTGCAGAGTGAAGTATGTGGGTGGTCTCCGTGTGTTGATTGAGTGCACTTCTACAGAAAGCCTAAACAAGCTGCTTGCGGGTGGACGAGAGCTACTGTCAGATTGGTTCACGGATATTTCTTCTTGGAGTCGGGCAAATGAGCAAATCAGACCTGGTAGAGTTGTTTGGTTGAACATATCAGGAGTACCGGTGCACGCTTGGCATGTTGAGACGTTCGAGAAGATAGCCAAGTTTTGGGGTAAGGTGGTGGAAGTAGAGGATTACACTATTCAAAGGACAACAACACACATAGGAAGGATTTGTGTGTTAACTTGGGAGAGTGATTTCATAGCTTCGGTGGTTAACCTCTTTGTCGAAGGTTATATCTTCAAAGTTAGAGTGGTGGAAGATGTCTTAGAAGTGGTGGATTTCGGCCAAAGATATGAAAACCCAGTTGTCTATCCAGAATCGGATTCTGAAGTGGAGATGGAGGAGGAGGGCGAGTGGAAACCAGACGATCGGTCGGAGCACGGCGGTGACTCTTTGGCGGATTCAGTCTCCGATGGTGTTGTGGAACCAAATGCCTATTCTGCAATTTTGGGAGGCGGCAAACAACCTGTGCTAAAAAGGTGTGATAGTGACAAGTCCTTGGAATTGGAAGAGGCTGATAAGGTCTTGACAATGGCGACAGAGTACAACCTCTGGAATAAGGATGGTCAGAGCCGCGTGGATCCTTCTCCCCAGGAGGTTGTTCCGGAAACGTGCTAGTTGGACAAAGGAGTGGAGATTTCTGGTGGATTGTTGGGTTGTACTCTGTTGAAGTCGTTTAATGGGCCGGTTATTAGTGCGGGCTCAGCCGAGAGGGGTGTGCAAGGACCCAGCCCAAACTCTGAAGGCAAACCAGATTTTGGAAAACGCCAGTTGGGCTCACTCTTAGATGTTGGAAATCACATTGTGCGGGCTCAAGCTAAGGGGGACGAAAGTAACCCATCTTCCCAAGCAGACCCCTCTTCCCAGACAAACAAAGGAGCGACTGAGCTACGATCTTTGTCGGAACCAGTGAACTCAGAGTTTCGCGGCCGGCCGGCGAGGAGGAGAAAGGGATGACGAGCTGTATCAAGGTCAGTCCATTAGATCGAAGCTCAACAAATTACGGGTGGGATTTACACCAAAGTGTCTTTGCAAGAAGTGAAAAGGGCGACTCGAATTAAGGTTGAATGAACATCCAAGGGGCTTCGCAAAATTAGCCAACTTCAAGGTGTAGAGGAAACAAAGTACTCAGAATCTTCTTGGGGAATGAAGGTGGCAGATTCATCGGCTACGCATGAAGGGCCACAACTTCAGGTAATGGATTTTTTAGAGTCTTCGGTTAGTAGATCACGTTTTGTAAGAAGGAAACTGGGGCTGGTATTTAGAGATGCAGAGTCCGTTTGTGTTGATGGCGGTTCTGAGTCTTGTAAATGAAGATGGCAACTTTGAACATCAGAGGGTTTGGGAGTGGGGATAAGGTCAGGCATTTGAAACAGTTAGTAGCAAAAGAAAAGTTGGATGTTCTAGCTATCCAATAATCAATTTTGGGCGAGGAGGTTGGGGACTCGATTAAGCGGATTTGGAGGCACAGTGAACTGGGTCTTGCTCAACAACTAGCGGATGGTAGATCGGGGGGTCTCCTATTTTTTGGAATAAGGAAGTGTGGACAACAGAGGAGATTTTATCTGGGGTCGGATATTTGGGCTTAATTGGGAGATGGAAAGATAAACATAACAGATACTTGATCCTTAATGTGTATGGTCCGCAATTGACAAGCCAGAAACGTGCTCTTTGGGCAGAGATAGGTAGGTTAATCAGGGAGTTTGGAGAGGCAGTTTGTTTAATGGGGGACTTTAATGTGGTAAAAAAGGCGGAAGAGAGAAGAGGGTGCAGATTCAAACCTTTGAGAGCGGCAGACTTTAATTCTTTCATCCGGGAAAATGATCTGTTGGATGTTAAACAAGGTGGTCGCAGATACACGTGGGTGAGTAGCGACGGGTTGAAGATGAGCAAGCTGGACAGATTCCTTGTAAATAGGAAATTCCTAGAAGATTGGCCTAATTTAGCGGCTCTTGTTAGGGGAGTTTTTTCTGACCATTGCCCAGTTTTGTTGAAAACAAGGACTGTGGATTTTGGTCCTTCCCCTTTTAGATTCTTTGACCATTGGCTGTCAATGAAAGGTTTTGGAGTTATAGTAAAAAATGTGTGGGAGCAAACTGTGATAGTTGGTGATGCGGACACAGTCTTAAAGGAGAAATTAAAAGCCTTGAAGAACAGAATTAAAGATTGGAGGAGAAGCAATCATTCAGAGGTAGGGGGAAAGGCGGAAGCTCTAAAACAGGAGTTTCTTCGTTTGGATCTTCAAGCCGAGACCGAGGACTTGTCTTCAGAAGATCGTAGGGAGTGGCAGAACTTAAAAATTAGTTATTTCATGGAGCAGAGAAACGTTTCAAAAGACTTGATTCAGAAAGCGAGATTGAGGTGGGCGGTGGAAGGTGACGAAAATAGTAAATTCTTCCATGCAGTTGTTAAAGGAAACAGAAGCAGGAATTCTATACAGGGGCTTATAGTTAATGGAAGTTGGACTGAGGATCCGAAGGTCATTAAAGATGCAGTTTTGGATTATTTCAGGAATCAGTTCAAAGAACCGGTTCTGGATAGACCAGATTTTGTAAGCCACAGGTTCAGGAAGTTAGATGAAGCCAAAATCTCTAGCCTGGAAGCTCCGTTCACAGAAGTAGAGATCAAGAAGGCAGTGTGGAAGGAGGTAAAGCGCATGGACCTGATGGTTTCAATTTCAA
The DNA here is from genome assembly GCA_024586325.1 of Stellera chamaejasme. NCBI lineage: Eukaryota > Viridiplantae > Streptophyta > Magnoliopsida > Malvales > Thymelaeaceae > Stellera > Stellera chamaejasme. Next base: position 28,292,827 of record CM044985.1, read on the forward strand.
TTTCATCAAAGCTAATTGGGAGATTATCAAGGAAGATTTGATAGCAGCAGTTCACAAATTTGAATTGACTGGAAGTTTTGGGGCGGGGTGCAATTCTTCTTTTATCGCCTTGATTCCTAAGGTGAAAGATCCTCTCCTAATTTCAGATTTTCGGTAGATCAGCCTCATCGGGTGCTTCTATAAATTAGTGTCAAAACTTCTAGCAGAAAGATTAAAGGTGGTTATGGATAGATTGGTTGGGAACTGCCAGTCAGCTTTCATTCAAGGGCGTCAGATAACAGATGGGATCATGATTGTAAATGAGGCAGTTGAAAGTGGACTTTGCCAAGGCGTACGACAGTGTCAGTTGGAGATTCCTGGACTCCATTCTTCAGCAGATGAACTTTGGAGCAAAATGGCGGAGATGGATATCTGGTTGCCTGGAGTCGGCTAGGTTATCCGTTCTCGTTAATGGTAGCCCTACTACAGAGTACATAATGGAAAGGGGTTTGCGCCAAGGGGATCCGCTTTCTCCCTTTCTTTTTATTTTGGTAGTTGAGGCTCTCAATGTTATAATGGAGGAAGCGGTGGCTCAAGATGTGTTCCGCCCCTTTAAGGTGGGTAGAGACGGAGTCAGACTCTCTCATCTTCAGTTCGCAGATGACGCGATCTTTTGCGGTGAGTGGTCGGTTGATAATGTCAAATCTCTCTTGGATATTCTCAACTGTTTTGACATGGTTTCGGGTCTCTAGTGTTTGGCGTGGGAGTTGATATGGAAGCGGTCTCTAGTGTTGCTCGAGCGGTGGGTTGTTTGGCGGCAGCCTTTCCATTCACATACTTGGGATTGCCGGTGGGTTCAAACATGAGCAGAATAAAGAATTGGGAGCCCATAGTGAACAAAGTCGAGAAAAAGCTGTCAACTTGGAAGGCCAACTCTTTATCAATTGGTGGTCGCTTAACGCTGATAAACTCGGTTCTTGGAAGTTTACCCCTGTATTATCTTTCGGTGTTCCGTGTCCCGGCTGCTGTGGTAAAAAAGATCGAAACTTTAAGAAATAAAATTTTTTGGGGGGTTTCAGGGGAAGGGAAACAAATGATTTGGGCTAGGATTGAGAAGTTGTTTGGAGATAACGAAGTTGGGGGGTTGAGAGTGGGTAGCCTAAGAGCAAAAAACCTAGCCTTGCTAGAGAAGTGGAGTTGGAGGTGGCTGAAGGAAGGGGACAGTCTTTGGGCTAAGATAGTAGCGAGCATTAATGGGGGGTGCCAGGTACTTTGAACCAAGGCGAGGGCCTAGGAGTGTGGTCGGTCTAGAGTGACATTCACAAGGCGAGAGGTGAGGTAGAGAGTTTGGGAGTAGGGTTCACAAACTGCTTCAAGAGAGAGGTAGGTATGGGGAACAACAAGAATTTATGCTGTGACGTGTGGGTGGGTGGATGTCTGCTTAAGGCTAAATTTAGGAGATTGTACGAGTTGGATATGAACCAAAATAGACTGGTGGTAGAGAAGATTAAGTGGGAAGAGGGGGAATGGAGTTGGGATTGGCGATGGAGGACGCGACCAAGGGGCAGGACGGAATGCGAGTTCTCTTAGTTGCTTCTTCTTTTACAGGACTTTACTCCAAAGCAGGACATCAAGGATACATGGCGTTGGGAGCCGACGACAGATGGAGTGTTCATTGTTAAGGCCCTCTCCCAGATGATAAATGAGCGGATTGCAGCCAATCATGATGTCCCGATGAGGTGGTGTAACAAAGTTCCTAAGAAGGTCAACGTGTTCATCTGGAGAGCATCCCGGCGATGTATCCCAGTTCGCACCCAGTTGTATCAGAGAGGTTTAGAGATAGTCACTGCTTTGTCCACTTTGTCTCGCCTCAGCCGAGACAATGGACCACGTGCTTGTTTGCTGCACGGCTTCCACAGAGATATGGCGAAAGGTGGCGGTGTGGTGTGACGTGGATGTTCATGACTTTCTGGACTTTGTTGAAGTCTTGGAAGGGATCTCATTTCGCAAGTTAACACAAAAGCTAAACAAGTGTGGCAGGGCATTGTTTACATAACCGCCTGGATGATTTGGAAAGCTCGCAATAACCTTGTCATGAAAAACGTCCAATGGCAAGCTTCCCAGATTTTTGCTGATATTCAGGTTATGTCTTATCTTTGGATCTGCAGCAGAACTCCGAAACTTTGACTCTCTTGGATGGACTGGTTGTTGGCCCCGATCTTAAGGGCAGTTGAAGTGTTGCACTAAGTCAACTGGTGCTGAGTTGTTTATTGGTTCTGTTGTTCATCTGCTTTGTGGGTCTTAGTTTGCTCTTGTTTTAAGCTTGCAGGGGTGGTTGGCTGGTTATTTTTCAAGGGAGGTGCTGACCAATTTTTTTTAGAGGGTGCTGTTTTTTTTGCAGTTGGGATGTGTTTCCGCTGCCGCTCTTATCTCATGGGCAGGTAGTTTTGGATCTTTTCTTTGTAATGTTTCTTTTCTTCTAATGAAGTTTCTTTATCGTTGTTCAAAAAAAATGTGTGACCTTATTGTTATATAACTTTCATAATATATTATACATAAAAATTACACACACATACATTTAGAAACATGAGTTGATAAGGATGAATAGTTATTTGATATTCTTACTTTATCCATATTACAATTAACTTCAATTCGCTTATTGATTGACAATGATGAAAATGATAAATAATAACAATAATAATAAATGTAACGAGATTTGCTATATGAATTATAAATGCCCGTAGTAATACAGAAAAGTGCATCATATTTAATCCATATCAACTAAAACATTGATAGAAATAATTTCAGCTGCTTCTTGACTCATTTTTAGTTTACTAAACATTTTTATTCATACCAATATATATATATATATGTATATGATACATATCAAGTAGGAGTACGTAACATAGTTTATAATCGGGGGTGGATAATCGGGGGTGGACGTATATTGAAAGAAAGGGGGTGCATGGATCCCCTTTTTTTTCCAAAGTATGTATAGTGGGTATATAATTTATTAGTTGAACCCCTTTTAAAAATTATAATGATAGTTTATATATTATATTGGCTATTAAAAAATGGAAAGTGGATCAATTTCTTAATTATTGAGTTAAATTTGTTATGGTAGTAATTATAACTCGACCATTATATTGCACTCTTTTAATAACTTGATGCCACATATTTACTTTTGCACTAATATGTCAAAGGTTTTAAAAGTATTTTTGATGACTTATATAGTGTAGTATATAATGTAAGGTTCGAAGTGTTAAAAAAATAAAAATTTAGGACAAAAAATAGATAAATCCCAATGTTACCCTAACAAATACTAAAGGAAATGCAAACGATCAGCTAACTCACCGCCTTCTGCTACAAGCCCATAAGGTTGTTTGGTCACAATTTCAATTTTGAATTGTGCTTATTCATGTGTGTGAGTGCATCTGTTCATTAGAGACTTGGACCATTGTCTTGCTCAATGCCCTATTGCAATCCACTGCTGGAACTAGATCTTTTCGTGGTGTAATTTTGGTACCTTCGCAACATCTGATGTTCATAGCATCCTTCTTCACGGCCCATCCCATCCCCCTACATTTGAAGCTGTCCGTTTTTCAAAAACAGGGGTGGGATGCCATAATCCGCGTCATTGCTTGGAAGATATGGAGACGCAGAATGATAAAATCTTTAATGACAAGCCTTCCGCTGAAGACGATCGCCTTTCTTCAGTTCAATATCTCTCATTCCTCTGGATTTTTAACCGTTTGAGGAAATTTAAAGCTACTTGGAGTAATTTGTTAGTAAACCCATTGGGAGCCATTGCAAACTCAGTGTAATGCCTTCTAATGGCTGATCTTGTTGTTCTTTTTCACATGTATTTCCAGGTTGTCCTTCACCTTGGAGTGGTCCTTCACCTTGGAGTGGAACCTGCTTTTTCTTCTTATCATTATTATATATATCTGCTTGTTGGTTTGCAAAAAAAAAAAAAACATACACTACCAAATATGTGAGTTTTCAAAAAAAAATGAAAGAAATTACTTTACAAAATAGTAACATGTAATTAACATATAGTTACATACAATTATAAATAAGCTTAATAAAAATTTTATCCAGTTACATACACTAGCAAAAATGTGACTTTTCTTAAAAAACATTACTTTAAAAAATATTATTTTGTATTCTTGCATGCATAATTATTTATCCAGGTACATACACTAGAAAAAAATGTGACTTTTCTTTAAAAAAATTACTTTACAAAATAACATTATTTTGTATTCTTGCATAATTAATATAGTGCCAAAAAAGAAAGAAAAAGAGAAAACCACTTAACTTTTTTGAAAAGAAAATAGGAAAATCGAAATCACCTAGCTGATTGAAACGAATAGGAAAATAACAAGATTGAAACGAATGCACACTCACTAACTAAACTGCTAGCAATTTAACGGACAGGGTCCAGGTGTAATGCACCCCGGGCATTGAGACTTCACAGTTCACACAGATAGGACTTCATTTTCACCTTCGCGATTCGCTCGACTACTTCAGAGAAGTTCTCTACTCCGAGCTCCGATCGTCGACGCCGCCGTAAGCTCCGTCTTCTCTCTCTCTCCGAGCTCGTTTATCTTCAAATAGATCTAGGGTTTTAATTTCAGTTTTGATTTTTTTGAAATCATACAGATATACATGGATTGGTCTCTTGTATTCAAATCAATGGCTGACTGTCTTACTTACCCTTGCTTGGCTATATCTGTATGATTTTGTAGTTTCTGATTTTATCTAAGAACAAAATAGAAGCCTTCACACTTTGGGGCATTATGTAATGAAAATCTCTGTTCATGGAACAATATGGTTAGTTTGTAAACCTATTGGGAAAATTGGTTTGTTAAATTTTTGTCTTTTGAGTGATCTGTAGCTTTTTTTTCTGGGGTTATTCTACTGGTAGCACTTTATTTGCATTTCAAACCTGTTGGCCTAGCCTTCGTAGTTTAGCCTTAAATCTGAAGAATAACTAGTATTTGGTCGTGGTTGCTTGTTTACTTTATGAATCAAACCTTGTTTAGGAGATCAGCTGTGTTCCTTGGCACCAAAGCTGCAGAATGACTTGTTTGCCTGTATGGTAACCAGCTGTGCAGTGGGGTTTTGCAAATCTTGTACTTCTTTTTAGCATTTTGGTTATTAAATGCAGTTCAATTAAGCAGTTTTTGGTTTTTCTTGCAGGCAGTGGGGTTTTGCAAATCTTGTACTGACTGCAGTTCATCTACAAGAGTTGATGGTGGCACTGTGATTTGTTCTTTGGAGGTGCGGTGACAAAAGTATATTTCTGACTCTGAAAAGTCAAATTACTAAAGAACAATGAGAGGAAGGTCTGATACAGGCCAAAAGAAGCGTTTGATCACCTCTTTGTGTGTGTTGGCTATCTTTCTTGGGTTTTTGTATGTATACTATGGATCAAGTTTTGGCTCTTCTGGTCATGGTACATCAGCTTTAGAATATGGTACCAAGTCTTTGAGAAGGCTTGGATCTTCTTATTTGGGTGGAGATGATGATAGTGGTGGAAAGCAGGATGAATCATCATCGAAGTTTGGCCAGGAGGAAGGAGAAGAGGGTATTATACCAAAAAGTTTCCCTGTGAGTACTTTTGTGTGATGTTCATTCTTTCCAAATTCAATTCTGATATTTGCTCAGGTTATCATTTCCGTCTTTCTATTATTCATATAAAGTATTGTTCTTTCGAATCAGGTCTGCGATGATCGGCATTCGGAATTGATTCCCTGCCTAGACAGAAATCTCATTTACCAGATGAGATTGAAGTTGGACCTGTCTGTGATGGAGCACTATGAGCGTCACTGCCCCCCTCCTGAAAGGAGATACAATTGCTTGATTCCTCCTCCTCCAGGGTACAAGGTGAGACTTGCTTGGCAGAGTATCTGGAGCATTCAAGCTATTCTGTTAGAGACCTGAGCTTGACAATTTCATTCGTTTTGTAGATCCCAATTAAGTGGCCAAAGAGCAGGGATGAGGTGTGGAAAGTAAACATTCCTCACACTCATCTTGCACATGAGAAGTCAGACCAGAACTGGATGGTGGTAAAAGGTGAAAAGATAGTGTTCCCTGGGGGTGGCACACATTTCCACTATGGTGCTGACAAGTATATTGCTTCCATTGCAAATGTAAAATTTCTACTCCAGAAAACCTGTGTCTCCCAAGTCTGCCCTAAGTGTTGTCTTTTAGCTGTATATCCCGTGTTGTGTGTTGCTTGCATGCATGATCTTATATAGTTTTATTTATGCAGATGCTAAAGTTCCCAAACAATAATATAAACAATGGAGGCCGGATAAGAACAGTTCTTGATGTTGGATGTGGTGTTGCTAGTTTTGGAGCCTACCTTCTTTCATATGATATTATGACCATGTCTTTGGCACCAAATGATGTACACCAGAATCAAATCCAGTTTGCTTTGGAAAGAGGGATTCCTGCATATCTTGGTGTATTAGGAACCAAGCGACTTCCTTATCCAAGCAGATCGTTTGAACTTGCTCACTGCTCCCGCTGTAGAATTGATTGGCTTCAAAGGGATGGAATTCTTCTCCTTGAGCTGGACAGGTTACTTAGACCAGGAGGATATTTTGCATACTCATCACCTGAAGCTTATGCTCAAGATGAAGAGGATCTCAGAATATGGAGAGAAATGAGTGACATTGTAGGGCGCATGTGCTGGACGATTGCTGTAAAGAGGAACCAAACTGTTATTTGGCAAAAACCACTGACAAATGACTGTTACATGGAAAGGAAACCCGAGACACAGCCTCCCCTCTGCCGTTCTGATGATGACCCAGATGCGATTTGGGGTGTGCCTATGGAAGCATGCATCAGTCCATACTCTGACCGTCAGTATATTCATTCACCAATGTTGCTTGCCTCACTCTCTTTTCCTAACTATAAGATGAATTATTTTATGGCCATGATTAAAGTACAGAAGGCCTCTTTAAGATGACAGGAATATTCTTTCTTAACTCTGTTATTCATGTTGTTTAGTTGAGGGAAGGTTTCCTATTGTCTCATACTATTACTAAAACTAATGCGGCTTTAACGCCCATCGTTCTTTTGGTTTTCTCTCTGTTTTCTTTATAGATGTGTTTGTACGTGTATTCAACTTGTTTCTGAAAGAGGTTGCTTTGCTTTTCACAGGTGACCATAAAGCCAAAGGCAGTTCATTAGCACCTTGGCCAGCTCGATTGATGACTCCACCTCCTCGACTTGCCGACTTTGGGTACTCGAGTGATATGTTTGAAAAGGATACGGTAACGTGTGACCTCCTTATCTCATTCAACACATCTTCTCAATGTTTTCCTTTGATGCTTAAGTAATGCACTTTGCACCGGTTGCATACTGCTGATAATGGCTTGTTTGCTGCTGAACTGCAGGAAACATGGCGCCATAGAGTAGAGAATTACTGGGATCTGTTGAGTCCAAAAATTGAATCCGATACCCTGAGAAATGTTATGGACATGAAAGCGCACATTGGTTCATTTGCGGCTGCTTTGAAGGAAAAGAATGTCTGGGTGATGAATGTTGTGCCTGAGGACGGACCAAACAAGTTAAAGCTGATCTATGACAGAGGCCTAATTGGATCTATCCACAACTGGTATGTTAAAACTCGTTAGAACATATTTATGCTGTACACCTTGTTTACATGGTTCAGTCTGGTTTCCTCTCCCTTGATCAATTTCTCTGCTTAACTGACCAGGACGCTCTGATTTTCCACACCTATGACATGATTGCACCCCTTAGAAGTTATAACATTTTTGTCCTTTGCCTACGGTTTGGATGTCTAATATAGTAGTGTTATCACATACTGAACCCTAGTCCTGGTTATGTTAGGGTGTAGGTCGCATGAAGTTTATGGTGTCAATTATTTATTTGAAATCAATGCTATATATTCATTGAAAAAACCTAGTTACAAAGTTTTACAGCGAATATTAAATACTCCTTGTTTTTAACAAAATTATGAGACGAAGTTCTGAGGCTGTCTTTGCTCATAGGTTCTTTTTCCACTTGCATCGAAAAATTAATGAGATTGATAGTTGAGATGGTTGCTATTTTCATATGTTGGCACAAGATTGATACCATTAAATTAACATACATATCATGGAACATGACGCTGATATGGTAGTGTGTAGGTAGAAAAACAATTCGGCCTCAAGGCTTAATGTTATTGTCATCATATTCTAACTTCAATAACAACTTTTATGGCAAGGGTTGGGTTTAATGGAATTTATATTGTCAACTAACTTTTTGAACTTGTCTTTCACACTAAAACTTCATGCAAAAAGCATAGTGATAATTTTGTACTTGATGTTCTTTCTTATGCAACTCTTCGAAGTGAATAATGAGATGATGCTGTTTACTATATTAAATTTTCTTTGTAGATGTTTGAATGATGACTAGTGTGTAAGGGATGGAAAACCTTGTTTGGAAGTTTTCGATTTTAATACTAGAGATTTTCATCGTCTTGGAAAATAAAGTTTTCCATGCTTAAACAACTAGTCATGCATTCAAACATTATGTTTTTGTGTCGGCTGGCAGGTGTGAAGCCTTTTCAACGTACCCGAGGACTTACGATTTGCTTCATGCTTGGTCTGTTCTCTCTGACGTTGAGAAGAAAGGTTGTAGCGCCGAAGATTTGTTACTCGAGATGGATCGCATGCTCAGGCCTACCGGCTTCGTGATCATCCGGGACAAACAGCCTGTGGTGGATTTTGTGAAGAAGTATTTATCTCCTTTGCATTGGGAAACAGTAGCAACCGCTGGCCCCGGTTCAGAGTCGTCGTCGGATCAAGAAGGGGGGGATGAGATTGTGTTCATAGCACAGAAGAAGATGTGGCTCACAAGTGAAAGCCTCAGGGACACCGAGTAGGAATTGAACAAGGATGTTCTCAGCAGGGATTGGATTAAATTATATTTCTTCTTGTAGCATTAAGCATTATTTACATTCTTCTTATTTCTTTCTTGTAACGATTTACTAATTGGAAAGCCATAACTTAGTATTTCTATAGCCTATTTTCCACCCACGGTGACCTTGCTGTTATTTACATTACAGAAGCACCAAGTTATAATGATAGAAATTTTTTGTAATTCTGTGGTTAATTGTTTTGTAAGTGTTGTATTGGTTGAACATTCTTATTAAAGTATTGTTTAAGTAATCAGCAACTTGATTACTAAAAGGCTTGAATTATGAATCATTCAAAAGTTTACCATGAATTATCAAACCAGTACAATTACGGACGTTAACCTAACTTTTGTTTGCTAACTGACGGGGGAAAATAACATAGTACCTACTCATCTAACGTTTAACACTAGATATACCTAAGAACAATAAAAATTATAATAATTTTGTAGTTCCCCCATCCCTTAAATTTTGCAATATATTGATATGGTACGAAGATTAAGGTAGATAGAAAGATTTACATGGAATAAAGAAATAAGAATAAAGATAATTGAATGGATAATTGGTAAATTTATTTGGAAGAGTTTCCTTAATAAGGAAACGTTGCAAATATTTAGGGACGTCGTAAAAAGAAAAGTGTTAAAATGAAATAGAGATGAAAGAAGTATTTATTATTTTTGTAGGTACTAACCTATGACTTGATCAACAAAAAATACATATATACATTTTTATAAATCTGAAAAATTTAATACATCAAATACCATTTCTTCCATCATTCAACGAACACCAATTTGTTTTTTTTTTCTTAATGCTTATTCGTTTTTTAATTTTTTTTTAACTCTACATCCTATAATGCATAATAGTTTCAAAAGTTGTCTAACATAATTACTAAATTATAATTTTTTCGAAATAAATTCTTTTTATTGTACTTGAATTTTGTATTAAAAATTTTGAATAGTTTTCAGAGAGGAGCAAAAATACATTAAAAATCCCACAAATGTACAAAAATAAAAAAATTTGACAAAGTCTAAAAGTTCTATGATAATATTCTCTACCAAGTATAAAATAAAAATTAACACTATTTTAATTTTTGTTAGAAAATTCAATAATAAATACTTTGTACTTTCCTAAAAGGATAATGGTACATTTTGTTTTTTTTTTTTTTTTGAAAATTTTCCGCGAACAATTTCACTTAGGTGTCCATAACTCCTTCCTAAGTTAAACTATTTCAATGAATCGCTTCCACACTCAGATTAAAATTCCCAGTTTCGACACTACTGTGCGTCTCTTTTTGCTTCTCCCATTTCCGAGGGTTACAACTAGGGTTGTGTAACGAACCGAATTAGGCTCAAACCCAAACGAGTCTGTCGAGTTGAGCTTGCTTGAGCTCGAGTCAATTTTTAAGCTCGTTTAGTAAACAAGCCGAGGTCAAGACTAAAAGGTACGGGTCAATGCCGTTCGCGAGCCTTAATGAACCTCCTGAATTTACTACTTTACCCCCTTTCATTTAACCATCATATACATCGTATCCTACCCTCTAGTCAAATCCCTAATTCCCAATTCCATCTTCCTCGACCCCAATTCCCTATATCGCTTCACGACGAACCAGTCCGGCCACCACCACCTCCATCACCTCTGCTCTGCCACCACCGCCGTTATCCGTCAATCGCTAGCTTAGGTAGCTGCTGCCGGCCTCCGCGGACGGTGGAACTCAAGTTGGCAGGAGGTAAGTCTCGGTCTTTCTCTTGGTCTCGCTTAGCTCTGTTTGATCTTATTTCCTATTGGACTTCGATGCATTATCCCATAACTAGAAAAGTTGAGCATTCTTTCTGTCTGTTGCTTTGTGTTTCTTACGAAGTATGCTTGTTTCCTTGAATATTCCTGATGCTCAGTATGTTTTATTGCTGTGAAATTTGCATGGTGGTGACGGTCTTGAAATTTTAGCGAACTTTGTCTTGAAAATTTAGCTCAGGCTTGTGAATTGTGATTGCTATTTGCTAATGATGGGGAGCGATTTTGGTGGGGATGGTTTAGTGGGCTGCCCGCTGTAGCCTCTATGCATGTCTGGTAGTGCTGACCAATCATGAAACCTCCAAACCCAGTTTAAGTTCTATAAGCATATGTTCTTAAGCTCCATTCAAACCCACACCTCCCTATATATGTATAACAGAGTAACTAACACAATGTAATTACGATTCCATGGTTCTCTAGCCTTGGATAACTAGCATTGGTTGCTAGATGTTGAAGACATGGCCTTTTCTAGGGGCAGATTTATATGCTTGTTCTATTTTTAGTGCACATAACTCTATCCATAACAAATTGGTCAACAATTACTTTCATGTACTTGAGTTTTGGGATAGCAGTCGACAGTAGCTAGTTTTAGAGAACTAGATTAGGATGCAAATAACTGGAAACCTTGGTGCAACGATTAAGTGATCCATGTGTTCCCCAGACACCACACTCGTAGCATGAGCTTAGTGCACCGGGCTGCCCTTTATATTAGGATAAGGTTTTTAGACAGTGGAACTGATCAGTCATAATTGGTTCGGGTCATTTATCTTTCTTCCAAAGGCGGATCTGCCTTGTTGCAGATCCAGCTCCCGTTGGGCTAGAATCGAAGCCCAAAGCCTGTACCTACCCATAGCCTAACCCTAACCCAGCCCAACCCTCAATTCCTTCCTCATCTACCCAACAGCCCCAGCTCTCTCCTCTGCATCACATTCGACAAAGCACAGAGACAGCATCAAGAACTGAAGTGGCTGCGACCTGCCTCATCTCCGTCACCAAGGTAATCCTTTCACTTCTGCCATTTTGCGGGTAATTTGCAGAGCGATTCTCGACGCCGGTTTGGCATCTCCGCCGTGGATTCGGTGAATTCGGCCAGCATCCTCATCGAGACTAGAACGGCAGTAGGCGTTTCCAAGCTCCTCGCGTCGCCGCTGGTGGCTCCACATCAATCCACTACCTCCGTTAACTCAAGTCCATCAGCGTATCTTCAATTTCCTCCTTGTGCTAATGTTCTTGTTATGAAATTTTACTATTGTTGTCTTTTTGATACTATAATTGTTGAATTATGGGATTTGGGACACAAGTGGGTTGTGAATTATTGGATTTGGGAATGTTTGGATTAAAAAAGAACAAGGAAATGTGAGAATAGGGGTGTGCATTGACTCGGTTCAAACCGAAAAAACTGATGAACCGAACCGATTCGGTTAATTCGGTCACACGGTTCGGTTTCAGTTAAAAACCGATTATCATTTGAGCGGTTTGGTTCGGTCTCGGTTGTACTATTCGGTTTATTCGGTGCCAAATAAACCGATTCCCTACCCAGACAGACCCCAGCCCAAGCCCAGCCCAAGTATCCAACTATCCAAGCCCAACTAAATTTACCCACCCAACCCACTAACCCATCTAAACAAAATTTACCCAAACCCAACAACTAAATTTACCCACCCAATCCACTAACCCATCTAAACAAAAAAAAAAAAAAAACTAACCGACCCAGGCTGCTCGTTCCTCGTTCTGTTATGCTGCCTGCTGCTGAGAGTCGTGCGACAGAGACGAGTCGCATCGCGATTCTCCCGAACAACATATCACTCCGTCTCACCTCCTTCAAGCTTCACCACCACCCACTGTCGTCAACCACCATCGCCACTTCGCCTCAGCCGGCTATTCCAGCAGTGAGAGCTCGTTTCTTTCCGGCAAAAGGTAAATTTCGTATTTATGTTAGGGTTTTTCAATTTTTCTTCCATCATTCAATTAAATTTGCAAATGTTGTCAAATATTTGTTGAAATTAAGTTTCCCCTCTTTGATTTCTTCCATCCCTTGATTTGAAATTAACTTAGGCTTGTCAATGCTAAATTTTTTGCTAAATTTTTTGCCGATTTCTTTTGTTGAAATTAAATTTATAAATGAAATTAAATTACAATCCTGAGGTAAAATCGATACAAACTCTTCTTCTTATGTGCTGAACACAGTTGAGACAATGTACTGAAGTTGCTCCAATTACATACATGCCTTGATGCTACTCTGTGAGGGCTGCATTGAGCAGCATATTGAAGGCTGGACACCAGCTTTAGGGATGTAGATAACTGGCAGGGGTACATGGAGAGGGTCAGAGGGATGTAGATATCTGGCAGCTTAAGTTCGGTTTGTTGCTTAAGACTTTTATCTATTGATGTATTTTAATTCTAATGGATATTTGGATTGTGAAAGAAAGTTGTTTTGGATTGGATTGTACGTAACTACAAAAAGTTGTGTTGTTTGGGATTGGATTGTAGATTTCATAAGTATTATTTTTTGCACAGGTTTCTCCCAAAAATCAACACAGCATGAATGTTCGGTTTTTTCGGTCACAAACCGAACCGAACTGAAACCGTTTGGTTTCGGTTTTTTCGGCTTTGTGACTGAGTTCGGTTTATTCGGTTCTTTACTATCGAAAACCGATAACCGGTTAATTCGGTTCGGTTTTAACCGAATACCCAGTCCTATGTGAGAATGTACTGTTGTCATGTGATGTTGCTCCTAATGTGATTTTGAGTGGTAAAAAGCCATAGAAGTAAGATAATATTTTAGGACATGTTTTATTTGCTTGGATAAGCTGTCCTCCAATGTTTTATATTGCCTTTGTTGTTTGTTTCATAATTTAGGATAAATGTTGCTTGCATTGTTGTCTTTCTGTTTTATTTTGCTGCACTTATACTTGTTTTTTATAGCAGATGAATGTGTTATTTTAAGCACTAAGGCTTTGTGAAAACAATTCACATTACAAATGTTGGCAGCTTTTCCATGCACCAATATCTATAGTTCACTAAAAACACTGTACAAATTTATGATTTTTTTTTTTTGCAGTTTCTTCCATTTTGAACCTTGCTAGTAAAGATAAAACCATGCTGGTTTGTCAGATAATGAACCTCATTGGATGATATAAACAGTATTCTGCAAAGTCTTCTTCTTTGCTCACTAATTTTGGCTACCATGAAATATACATCATAATTTGAAAATAATTTTGGTACAAGTTTGTGATGTCTAGAACATTGCAGACTAAATCATTTCGGCACATTAATGAATCTTCTAACTGTTGCCCTGTATTAGTGGTATGTAAGTGTTGTTGGGCTATATTTGAATCAATGAATGACACAGGAGGTGTGCTCCCTCCTTTTACTAAAAGAAAAAAAAAACTTCTAACTGTTAATATTTGAATAGGATGACCAATCATCATTTGACCTATTATTGATTGTTATTTTTTTTCCTCTCACCTAGTTTTTAGATCGTAGATCTGCCACTGCTAAATTGTTTACGTGTATGCTGCGAAAGCCCATACTGAAATGGAGAGGAAAACATCCGTCTGCCTGGCCAATCTACTGGACTCTTGCATTCGCAAGAAATCTTATTTATTGGGGAAAGCCGGGCACGCTTACATCTTACGTTCCGCCCTTCTTTCAGATATTTTCCTTTCCAATCGCCTCATTGAGCTGTACTCCAAATGCAACCACCCAGATTCGGCCTTCCATGTTTTCAATCAAATGCCTCAGAAGGACGTCTATTCTTGGAATGCCATCCTGACTTGCCACTGCAAGGTTGGAAATTTGCGTTCTGCCCGCAAAGTTTTTGATGAAATGCCCGAGAGAAATGTTGTTTCTTGGAACAACTTGATTAGCGCGTTGGTAAGAAGTGGTTTTGAGCACAAGGCTTTGGATATATATGACATAATGATTTTGGCAGGTATTCTGCCTTCCCATGTTACCTTTGCTAGCGTTTTGAGTGCCTGTGGTTTGGTTTTGGATTCCAATGTTGGGAGGAGGTGCCAAGGTCTCGCTATTAAGATTGGTTTGGATAAAAATATGTTTGTTGGTAATGGTTTACTGTGCATGTATGCCAAATGTGGGCTTACATGCGAAGCCATTCAAGCTTTCTCCGACTTGGAACAACCAAACGAAGTTAGCTTTACAGCCTTGATTGGCGGTCTTACTCAAGCAGATCGTGCTGTAGAGGCATTGGACTTGTTTAGGTTGATGCGTAGAAAGGGGATTCAGGTTGACTCTGTGGCTTTGGCGAGCATTTTGGGGGTCAGTTCTAGGTGTAGACAGCATGAATATGACCCTTACAGTCCGAGTGATATGATTTCATGTACCGTACATGGGCACCAAGCCCATGCTTTTGCTGTAAAACTTGGATTCATGTTTGATATTCATTTAGCTAACACCTTGTTGGACATGTATTCGAAGAGTGGAGATATTGAAAGCACCGAGAAGGTTTTTGCTGATTTGCCTGAAACCAATACTGTTTCATGGAATGTTATGATTGCTTCATATGGTCAGAAATGTTGCAGTGACAAATCTATGGAGTATCTGCATAGAATGTATGATTCTGGATTGGAACCTGATGAGATAACTTATATTAACATGCTTGCAGCTTGCGTTAAATCTGGGGATGTTGGAACTGCACGGAAGATATTTGATAGCATGGCAAGCCAGAGCGTAAGTTCATGGAATGCCATGCTATCTTGCTATTCACAGAATGGGAATCATGTGGAAGTAACCAAACTTTTTAGACATATGCAGTTTCTATGTATAACACCAGATCGGACGACTTTGGCTATTGTACTTAGCTCCTGCTCTGAGATGCGCCTTCAAAAGGCTGGCCAACAGGTGCATGCTGCCTCAATAAAGGCTCAAGTTCACACTGATGTATATGTTGCTAGCGGGCTGATTGGCACGTATTCTAAGTGCAGGAGAGCTGAATTGGCTGAGCGAGTGTTTCAATATATGCCAGAGTTGGATATTGTCTGTTGGAATGCTATGATTGCTGGTTTCTCACTGAACTCATTGGAAAAGAAATCTCTCTCTTTCTTCAAGGAAATGCGGCAAACTGGAATGGTTCCAACTGAATTCTCTTATGCAACTGTACTTAGCTGTTGCGCACAGATATCTTCTTTGTTTGTAGGAAGACAAGTTCATTCTTTGGTAGCAAAGGATGGATATTTAGTTGATACCTTTGTGGGGAGTACCCTGATCAATATGTATTCTAGATGTGGTCATGTGGACGAGGCACGGAGGTTTTTTGATGTGATGCATTTTAATAACATTGTCACTTGGAATGAGATGATCCATGGTTATGCACAAAATGGACATGGGTTAGCAGCTGTACATTTGTTCCAGCAGATGATTGCATCAAATCAGAAGCCTGATGAAATAACATTTGTTGCTGTTTTAACTGGTTGTAGTCATTCAGGATTGGCAGATGAGGCTCTAGAAATTTTTAATTTAATTAAAAGCAATGAAGAACTGGAGCCTGAACTGGACCATTATACTTGTCTTATTGACACTCTTGGTCGAGCTGGCCGGTTTAAGGAAGCAGAAGCACTTATTGATGAAATTCCATACAAAGATGATCCAATCGTATGGGAAGTCCTACTTAGCAGTTGTAGAGTTCATGCTAATGTCACATTAGCTAGGCGAGCAGCAGAAGAACTGTTTCGGTTGGATCCTGGCAATTCTACCCCTTATGTGCTTCTGGCAAATATTTATGCTTCTCTGGGAAGATGGGATGATGTTAGGGATGTTAGAATGCTGATGAATGAGAAGGAAGTCACTAAAGGTCCTGGTTACAGTTGGACAGAATATGGTTCTGAGAGTTTTGGTTGATGATGTTGGACCTTGTCAAACATGCCTTCTTGGAGTATTCCTCTTCACTTTTATTACATTTGTCTCAGCTTGTGTGTTTTATTACTTCAAATTTTATCTGCATATTACTTTCAAACCCATTGCTGAACATTAAAATCGTGCCTAACCAAACTCGCTTATCGAGCCTAACTGAATCTCAAACCGAGCTTGAACCTGACACGAGCAAAACTCTAGCCCAAAAAATTGGGCTCAATGGATTTCAAGTCGAGCTCGACCCGAGCTCAAATTTCACTAGCCCGAGCCCCTTGCCTGCTAGGTTCAGGCTCGGCTCGTACCCACCCCTAGTTACAGCTCTCTTACTCTTAATTCAATTCTCAAAAATGGTTCCTTTTATCTCACATGTTCTTATTCCTCGTATTTATATTATGTGTCCTTGACTTGTGGTGCTTCCGATCTGACACCCGTCTAGATCTGATCCTGTTCCGGCCAATAACCCGCTCCTTCGACCTGGATTCCTCCGATTCCCGGTGAGCCTCTTCATCATGACTTGCATCCCAATTCCTCGAATTTGTGTAAATGACCGTTTAGGGTTATGGGTCCGACAATGCCCAACCCGAGCCTTCAAATTTATAATTTTTATTCGGTTATTTGTTAACTGTGTTCGGGTTTGGTTTTATCTGTGTTTGGGTGAACCTTTGATTTGTTTGCCTGATCGAATGCATGTTTTCCTCTTTGGATTTGTTGTTTTCAGTTTCGCTACTTTTCTCTTTTTTGCGTGTTCTTCTTCCATGGGGGCTGGAGAAGGTTGGACATCCTGGAATATTTGGTCTTGGAACTTTTAATGTGTGAGATTCATCATTTGGACTTGTTGAATTGTGGATGGTTCTTCTCAGTGATGAGATGGAAAAACATACATAAAAAAAAGTAAAGGAAAAAACTTTCATGCCAGTTTCACTTGGAGGAGCTAAGAATGGATTTGGATTTGGTTGGACCTTTCAAAAGCTAGGTTAAACATTAAAAGCTGCTGATACAATTATTTTACTTTCTGCTAATACGTCCTCTTGTACACTTCAAATTGCTTTAGCATTTATCTTTATCCATAAGTGCTTGCTAACTCTTTTTGGAGTAGGATATTTTTCATGTTGTACTCTTGGTGTTTCTGTTCCTGCTCTTGCTCTGTGCCTATGACAAAGTTGTAAGCTTGAAGCCAGAGATGAATACCCTTGTTGCACACACGAGATCTTTGTGCCATTTTAAAGGGTTGAGGAAAATATAAAGAGTTATCGCATAGAAACTAGTGACTGCCCATGCCATCACGTTAAATTCATTGATCCTTTTCTGTTTTGCTTCACTGTCTATGCTCTATCTGGTTTACAACTATTATTATAAGATTTCTGCCCGTAATAATCAAAACATTATTTTCTCTTATTTAGAATGATAATATGTTTTTGTTCTCTTAAATTCCAGATACTGAAAGTCAAATAAAAGTGTGCTCCAAAATGTTCTATCTTAGCCTGTTAGAGCATACGTTTGGTTTGTCTCCTCATCTTCTTGGTCTCCCTCTTGATGAAGCAATTAAGATGGAACTCGAGAGCCTTTTTCTGGATAAGGTCATTTCCAATTTGGGACTTTGTATTTCAGTGTATGACATCAGGTCTCTTACTGGTGGTTTTGTTATGCCTGGGGATGGTTCCTCAATTTACACGGTATGCCTGGTTTAGATTTGTGGTTCCTTATGTGCATATCGTACATAGGCAGATTTGATATTTTGGGTATCTCTGATTCATTAATAGGGGATTAGTACTTCTGACGTGACACATTTTAATAAACTAATTGAGCGTTGATTGATTATTGATATCCTTAGCATTCTGCTGGCACATGCTATTTTAATCTATGAATTTCTTTATAATTAGTTTTAATAGAATATTTAGTTGCTTTTTCTTGCCTGATAGAGAATGCCACGTTCTCCTGTTATTCCCATTTTGGTCATGTAATGTATGATTGCTTCGTCCTGTGATAGCATGTTTTAAAGGGCTATTTATCAGCTTTCTCCTTTTGTTGATAAACATCATACTCCACTGATCAGTTTAATGCCCTCTTTGTTTTGCCATTTCAGTTCTTCTGATTTCTTTTTTTTTTAAATGAATTTCAGTTATTTTGTACCTTCTCATGAATGTTTTGCTAATTGTTATGGAATTGGCATCTTCACCAAGTAAATTGGCTTGTTGCTGTTGTTATATAAATAGGCTTAAGCAAATAGTTATGTTTTACCATTTGATTGTTCTTATGTCATGTGGGACTATTGGAATGTGCCTTTGCTCATTGTCACATCCTTCAGATTTCAATATTTAGAAGTGACAGTCATTCTCTTTTTCTTTGTAATTACAGGTTGAATTCAGGATGGTTATGTTTCGCCCATTTGTAGGGGAATGCATCAGTGCTAAACTTAAAGAATCCGACCGTAGTGGTTTGCGCTGTATGTCTCAAGCTGCTTCTATGGGTTCAGTTTTTGTATGTTGTAGCACATAAGAGTATCGTTCTCTACATTTATATTGAGGGAAAATTTAGGTTCTTGTACATATAGCTAGTTGATTAACTAATTCATTGCAGCTTGTTTCTACATCTGATATTGTGTGTGCTTCAAACTTGCTGCTGATCTTTTAAGGACAAGGATAAATTGGGGTTTAGGGAATTTAGCATTTCATCTGTTAAGGTATATTTGCCAGTGGGAATGAAGACTCTATCTACTTTGTCTGAGATCAAATAATTACCTGTCAAGCTGATACTTAACTTGTACTTATGGTTTCTAGCTATGGATTTGTATGTATGCATTTGCGCTTCATAGAATTTCTTTTAGACTTGGATGCTCAAGGCCGTGTGAAAGTGTAACAGTGTTTCGTTTTGGGTAATGTTAAGAAGGTTAATAAGCTCTGATGCTAGTTTCATTTGTCTGTGTGACTGTTCTCTTTCTTTTGTTATTCCGTAGTACTATATTTATTTATTAACCTTTATTTTTTATGGGAGGGAGGGGGCAATGCATGGGTTGTGGCAAACCATCTTATTGAATGGCTGAGCTAAATCATTTTCTCAGAAATTTTAGGATGTTCCTTTTTTCTGTCTTTCCCTTTGTCTTTTCCAGCTACATTCTTCCTGGTTGACAATGATTGATAGGTCATATTGTTGCTCTTTTTCTTTAAAGCAATATTGATATATCATTCTCAACTTATGCTCTTCTTGTTTGTTTTACCGAACCGTAGTACTACAGGAATTAGGTTTTTTTCCATTGCAATTGGATACCTGAAGAACCAGGTGCACTTAAATATTGGACACTAATCTTTGCATTATGATCTGCAGTATCTCTTGGATTCTTTGATGACATCTACATACCTGACCATCTTATTGGATGCAGCACACATTTTGAGGCTGAGGCTAATAGCAGGTAAAATGGAGCCAAAACCTTTGTTGATTACCATTTCTATGAAAACATGTTTCATCATAAGCGAAGCCCCTATTAATCCACCTGTATTGTTTTTTACACTTTGGCAGTAACAGAGGCACATGGATATGGACTTTTGCGGAGAATGGGAGCCGATTTCCCATCGATGATCAAGAACCGGTCTGCCTGTAATCTCTGTACTATTCAACTGTATGTCATTGTGCACATGTTCTAACACAGGCACACCAACATTAATGGCAGATTAGATTTCGAGTTCAAAATGTTAGCTACCCATCGGTTCCACTTGCGCAACCCGAGAATGGCAAGCCATTTGCCCCGATGGTGATTACAGTAAGTCTGTCATGTGAATCTCATGTAATCATTTGTTGTGGTTTATCTATCTGGGAATGCCTGTCAGAAAAAAAACAAAAACAAAAACATGATCTTGATCTACTTAGATGTATTCCCTCCGTTCTCGATTAGTTGTAGGATTTGGTTTTGCGCGGAGATTAAGGATAGTGGAGGATCATAGGTGTTTTTCCAGTTATGCCCCTTAGGGGAATGAAGATTGTTTGTGAGATCTATTTGTGTGAATGAAAGTCGGATTAGAATTTAAGGATATTCAAGTAACTTTAATGGTAGAAAGTTTTCATTTCAGGAAACCAGATAATTTTCGGGAACAGTTGAAAATAGAGACTAGACCATTTTCAAGGATCAAAGAGAGTATTATTCTTCTTCTAAGTTGCTTGCATTTCTCCTTTTCTCAGGGAACGCTGGAGCCGATGGATGGCTTGGGTGCTCCTTCATGGTGGTGAGAGGGTGGGCGAGGATGCTGAAGCTGCACGAGGAAGAGCCATGAAGCTCAATAGCAAAGCCTACCACTTACCGACTCTGTAAGAGTGTTGTAGACTTTGAGGATTAGAAGATGTTAGTGGTTCCCTAATGCAAGCGTGGGAGAGAACTTTCTTTGCGTTGGTCATGAGGTTTCTGCATCAAATAGCTCAATCTTATCTGTAAGGTCTTCTTATAGTTTTGATTTATATGTCTTTACCTTTGTTTTTATCTTATCAGTCGGAGTTTTATTACTCCATCTGTCCCAAATGAGTTGTCATTTTTAGCTTAGATTAAGATTATCTTTGGACCTTCAAAAAAAGAAAAGAAAAAAAGATTTATCTTTGGTTTTACTCACTTTACATAAATTTTTGTCATTCATTGCCCCCTTTTGAATCGATTTCCACCCCTCCCAATCCATACCTATACCTCTATATTCCTTAAGTGAGTGCATTTACAAGGATAAAATTGTATTAAAATAAAATATAAGTGAAAAAAGTCATTTTATTTGTGATAAAAATATTTTAATGTTATAGTTGTTTTCAAGAATCTGACCTTGTAAGTTACATTTCTTCTAACCCATATCTCTAGAATTCCATAAGTTAGAAAACTTTGTAAACTCTTTATTAGGAAAAAAAACAGAAGAATTTTTTCAATAAATTAAATAATTTGTGAATCGGGTAACTTGGATTCCTGCCTTCCCTTCTCATTACTGTGCAACTACATCCTCTTTTTTCTTGCATCATCAAGTCCTTATCGGTAAGCTTTACCTTAACACACACAATTGTCATCTTCATTTTGTTGTGACTTCTCGTACAAAATAGAAAATGATATAGTTAGAAAAGAACATAATTTGTTAGATGAGTTTTTTATAAATTAGGATTTAGATGAGAAATTAGGAGGTAATGGGTTAGGTAGGATCTTAATTAGGAGATGGATCGGTGGTTGTCCTTCAAACCGCGGATATTGGTTATCCGCGGTGCGGATATCCCTAATCCACAACCATTAAGCTGACGGTCATGAAAAAAAACCCACAACCGCTTATCGTGTGGTTTTAACTGCGGTTAAAAACGCTAGAAATTGTCATGGATCTTATCCACTCCACTGCCATGCTTATGTATAACTAGTTATTAAGAGAAAAAAAAAAACTTTATTTTCAAATTTTGGGAAGCTTCGAAACAAAGTAGTTTTATATTTTAACACATAAGTTCTACAAAGTAAGGAAAATATGGTTTAGGGAATGCCCATTTGCCCTTTCAATTAATAAGAAGGAATGCCCATTTGCACATGAATTGGTTCTTACCCAAAAGATGGATTCGTTACATATAGGCGCCGTGATATGGGACACACTGTTTTACGAAATGGTATGCAATGCATACTCATAATCGGTATGTTGTACTACCTTATAATTTAGAAACATTTTTTTCCAAAAAAAAATATATAATATCAACCACCACGGAATAAACAAAAAAAATACAAATCTATTAAAACTCCCAAGAACCAAAAGACAATGAAACTCAATAGATATCTAGATGTCTAAACACACACACGGGGATATAACCTATTAAAATTTCTACCAGATTAAAAAAACACCCCAACTGCAATACATACATACAGCAGCTCAAACACTAAAACCCTTAATAAATTATGAACCAAAACATGTTTAAAAAAAGCAAAAAAAATAAATAAATCAAACGACCACGATATAAAAATCAACGAAAAAAAAGGAAAAGGTAAAAAACCTGAACATACAGCTTTTATACAGAAGAAAGGAAGGTCTAGACTTCAACACCTAAGTGGCAATCATGCATGAACACAACTGACACGACAGTGAGTTTTTTTGTTTTTTGTTTTTGTTTTTTTGCCATTTTTCGTTGGCAAAACGTGGCACTAACATTCAGCTACAAAAACAGAAGCCAAACGCAGCAACCAACTTTGACACGTGGGCAGAGGCAAAACGAAATCGCCTGAGGGTAAAACGCAACAAAGCGAGTGAGATACACGGAGTAATGTTGGCGCGCGTTTTGTGAACCATTTAGGGTATTTTTACTTCATCTTTTTCATAAAAATATGCATATCTTCACTTTTACACTTGTGTTTGATTCAAAGTTAGAGATGTTTATTTATCATTTACTTATATATATTTTCTCCATTCTAAAAAGAATGTTCGATTTGACATTATATGTTACGTTTGACCTAAATTATTGCTATGAAAAAATGTTTTTTAAAAAATAAAATAAGTATATTTACAAACTATAAACATTCATTTATCATTTGTATATAAATTTTTCCATTTTCAATGTCAAAAAGTTGAATAAAAAAATTTACGAATTAAATGCTAAAAAAGAAATTAAGTATTTATTTTGGATGGAGGGAGTATTAAACTTTATATAAATTAAATGTTGAAAAAATAATGTAGTATCTTTTTAGGGATAGAGGGAGTTTTACAAATGAATCTTCAACATTCAGCTGCTCCATTCAGCTCGAGTCACTTTTTTTTTCTCCATATGAACAACTTGAGTCAAACTAGATTGATTTAACAGTTAAAGCTGTCCAGTTTTTGCAACCATAGTAATATCGATTGAATGGCAAAAAGAAGGGAAAAAATCTATGAACTTTTCAATTGTCACTAATCGATCATTAAATTTTTTAATCAGTCGAATAAATCATTGAACTTTCCAGTTCGTCACGAATCTATTATTGAACTTTTTATCTGATCAAATAAACTACTAAACATTTGAAACTGTTCCAATTTAGCCATTCGATCTGACTTTCGCTGATGTGGCAGTTGAATGAATGACGTAGAAAAAATTTCTCGTTGATATGGCTGGATAAAACATTTATAGGAACATTAATTCTTGCTAAATTCACATAATTTTTCCGTTCATCACATCATCAAAAAATCAAATTGATTGGTTAAATTGGTACAGTTTAAAAGTTCTGTGGCCGATTCATGACATGTTAGAAAGTTCAGTGGCCTGCTAAATCCACATAATTTTTCCGTTCATCACATCAACAAAAAATCAAATTGAGTGGTTAAATTGGTACAGTTAAAAGTTCAGTGGTTTATTTGACCGGATATAAAGTTCAGTGGCCGATTCATGACCAGTTGGAAAGTTCAGTGGTTTATTTGACCAATTAAAATGTTGAATGGTTACTTCGTGATAAGTTGAAAAGTTCAGGCATTTGTTTGTTCCTTTTACCATGATTGAATCAACCAACAGTTACTGGTGGTGACTCCAATGACTTCCGTGGTATAAACCAGGTCCCCATTTAGGCTCTCCTCTTCGTTTGCAGTTGCACCGGCGTCGAGTGAGCACTACACGCACGGTCGTCGGCTTCGCGATCTTCAGTCATGGAGAAGAAGTTTGGATTAATGTTGATAGCGTTGTTTGTGTGTTGTCTCTTCTGGGCATCTTCTGCTGATTCGTCTGAGGCTGCATTCATCAAGAAGACAATCTCTTCCCACAAGATCGTCATCTTCTCCAAGTCCTATTGCCCGTAATCTTCTCAGTCTCTCTCAATAGTTCTTGTTTCTTATTAGAATCCAGTTATTTTTCATATCTTTGCTGGCAGACTAGGTGTAGTATGAATCGATAAAAGTTATCATCTTTTCACTCGGTTGCTTGAATTGATGATGGATAGTTCACTTTTCAACTATTAAATGTGCTAGCTTTAGCAGTAATGAACTGAAATAATACTTGCACCTTGCAGGATTTAAAAAAGAATTGTCTGTGGACTTTCATTAGGCATCGGTTCCAACGCAAACCATGGTCATTCTAGTTGGATTCATTTTTGGAAGCAATTGTTTTCAATAGGCTTGAAAATTTTGGGGCTGTGGGCTTAGGATTGAAGCAAGCTAAATAAATTTGGAGATGCATCAGAGCAGGGGTTATTTTTAACAGAGGACTGTTCGGTGATAGACAAGTCCTGGTTGTTTGTGTTGTTGCATTGCATGACACATTGGAAAACCGAAAATGAGTTGGTGTATATAGAAGAGAGAGGTTAATGATACCATACATGAAAACAAAAAGTGGGTCTTCTGCATTACAACCAAATTGACTCTTTTCTCGACAATCCATTAATCCCGAAACAACTGCATGAGTCATGGCTTGATGTCCAGCTCTGCCAAGTAGGCACAAATGATTGTAATGCATCAAGCAACTTAAGTTGTCCTGGGTTATTGAGGTTTCCTAAACGTAGCTGTGAACAAGTCTCACTTTTAGCTGGTTTACATGAAGTGCTATGGGCTCCTATTTGGGTTTGTTAGATATTATACGCTTCATGTAACTCCACATGGCTGAATAAATTGACAAGGCCTCTCCATCTATTACCGATTGGTTTTAGATTGGATGCTTTTAGCACCCTCCGTCCAATGAGGTCCTTTTTTCCAAATTCTTTCCTTCTCGAAAAGATGTATCCTTTTTCCATATCTCTGCATCCTCCTCCCACCATGGAAAACTCATAAAGGTTTATTGTTCTAAGTTATAACTTATAATTAGGCTGTTTGATGAAGGGTAATCTTGGAAAAGTGTACACAATACACTTTTGTCACAGAATCAATAGTTCCTTTGAAAATAGCCAAGGGGCATGCATTATTAGATGGAATGAATATCTTTTTCTTCGTCGCCCTTTTCTTTTCTTTTCTTATTTTTTTTTTGGTTTTTTGCCTTTCTTGAAAACCTGCCAACTTGAATTTTAGAAGTGTTGTTACTTTTGTTAGAACTGTTGTGTGGTGTTAGTTTTAAGTTTGCCTCTTATCTGCAAATTCTGATATCAGTAATGCCGCAAGATTTGTCCTGGTGTGATTCTTTATAGCAAAACGTCCTTTCTAGAATCCTTTCCATGGGATCAGTGATGCAGTTCTCTGATGAAAACTTATCAAACTTAACATTCTATGTGATCAAGACCATCAACTTTACTTACTGAGTGTAGGCTTAGATACCAGATAGAGCAATTCAGAACTTGTAGAGTTCTCATTTTGACCAGTCCAGTTTTTAGTAATGGCCTGGTGTTGATGGTTGATGTTAGTCAATGACTTTATTTCCTCCTTTTGCCCTTGTGCAGGTACTGTCGAAGGGCTAAATCTGTGTTCAAGGAGTTGGATCAGGTCCCATATGTCGTTGAGCTTGATGAAAGAGGTTCGTTGATCTTAGATTTATGATGGTTTCTTTTATTGTTTACCCTAAAACTTGATAAAGATACGTTCAAAACAATTTATTTTTATTTTTTAATTTGATAAATTTCAAATTTCTAACTATACAAATGACTTAATCTATTGGATTAAGCCAAAAATGGTTTAAGCAGAATATATGTGATTAAAACATAAAATTCAATTTCTTTTAAAGGAAATTTACTCTTTTTAAACGTATGTTTAACCAGCTTTAAGATAATTTGTAAAGAAAATATCATATATTTGAATTAGTTGGACTTAAGCCATTAACTTAAGAGTAGCTATACAGTGCGCATATGCGCACTGTATGACCATAAGAGATGAAAAAAAATTACAACAAGTGCCACTGTCGCTTCCAATCACCATTCCAACTTCCGACGAAGCGTTCGTCGCCTCCTCCGATGATTTCGTCGCTTCCGACGACGTTTCGTATATTCCGGCGAAGTCTTTCATCGAATCGACGACGTTTCCATCACGTCCGACGTTTTTCCGTATTCAAACGTGATTTTAGATCCGCTTCTACATACCAAATCAGCACAACTCAACAATACAACTATCACCAAAATTTAACTGTAATGAAGCTCTATAACCAAAAAACTTGCAGACGATGAAAGACTGAAAAAATTTCCGACTTAAAAAATCTGGGGAAAACGATGATGATCAGAGTAGGTAGTCACACATTTTCAATGTTGATCGATGGGTCTTCTTATGTTGATCAGCTTCTGTCCAATGTTGATCTGCTCTTGTCCACTTGTCCAATGTTTTTCCAATGTTGATCTCTATTCTTTGCTATGTTGATGATTCTTTTTAGCATGTTGATCTCTATTTCCGTCACGTTGATAATTCTTTTTATATAGCATGTTGATCTCTCTCATTGTCATGCTGATCTTTTTGTTTAGCATGTTGATCTTTCTTATTACTATGTTGATCTATCTTTTTTGTCATGTTGACCTTTCTTTTCAGCATGTTGATCTCTCCTCTTGTTATGTTGCTCTTTCTTTTTAGCAGCATGTTGATCTCTCTACTTACCATGTTGATCATATTGATCTCTCTTACTGTTATGTTGATCTTTTTTCTTATCGTGTTGATCTCTGTTCTTACCATGTTGATCTATCTTTTATGTTATGTTGATCTTTCATTTTAGCATATTTATCTCTGTTATAATTGTCATGTTGATCTTTCGTTTTAGCATGTTGATCAGTAGAGTTGTCATGTTGATCTGTCGATGTTGTTCACACGAGGAAACGTTGTTGATCGAATAATCATGCTGATCAAACACGACCATCATGCTGATTAAATTTAGCGAATGACAAATTTGTAAATAAGCGAATCGGTTATGCGCACGCATGCGCAGTGCGCATTTTAACGCGCACCTTAACTTAAATCCAATTAAATGGGGCATTAGATAGTACACGTAAATGTATGTGAATCAGCATAAAGCAAACGGAAAGGGGAAAGGATGATTGCGTGACTTGTGAAAATTTTGTGCTAGACCTTGCATCTGTGCCTTGACATGCTTATGTATCTCATTACAATTGAATTATTAGTGTTGCCACTAGCTTTTCACCACTAGCAAATATGTGTTCATTTGGATAACTTGAATGACAATGGTCAAGGACCACAGTATGGATAAAAAGCAGCATATTGGGATATCGCCATGAATTTCAATTAGAGTAATTGCTTTCAGTTAGAGTAATTGCGCTTTCCGTTATATATCATGCAGATGATGGTCACAACATTCAGAGTGCCATGGCTGAGTTAATAGGAAGGCGAACTGTGCCGCAGGTGTTCATAAATGGGAAAAACATTGGTGGTTCTGATGGTAATTAATTTACACTTTATATGAAGTTATTGCCTGTTTCTTGCATACAATAATAAATATTGGATGATCACAGATACTCTTGAAGCCTATGGAAGTGGGGAACTGGCAAAGCTGCTGGGTGTTACCATGAAACATAAGGAGGATCTCTGAGCTAGTAATGGAAGTGTAATTTGTTGTTGGAATGACAAATCATTACTCTGATTGAGCTGTGAGCCCTCTTGTTTGCTTGAATTGTCACAGCTGCTCTTGTGAAGAAGACAAGCTGGTTCAAAACATTATCACCTTGATGTATCATTTTACTTGTTTAAATGTGCCCAGAGCTATAGTACATTTACCTGGAGACTTGATTTTGGAAAGTGCTGTGACTCAGAATTTTGTGTGCTTTGTTCTTTTTTCAAGAAGTTTAAGATGTGGTTTGAGATTTTAAAAGCGCGAGGGGTAAAAACAGAGAAATTTTGAGGGTAAATTTGAATTAGAAGAGTTTGAGAAATTGTTTAATTGTTACGTTTGGCATAATTGTTTATTAGAAAGAATTTTCAAAAAAAAAATGGAAAAAACATTTTAGAAATTAGGCACATTGATTTATCTTTTATATATATATATATAAAAGTTACTTAGCTTTATTATATGCTAAAATGTTGGGGAAAAAATGTAGATTAGATGCTAAAAAGAAATGTAACTATTAAAAAATGATGAATGGAGTAATATCTTTTTTTTATATAATTTTTTTAACATGACGAATGGAGTAATATCTACTTCATCTGCATCCATTTTCATTAACAAAATGTGTATGGAATGTGATAACCTGATTGGACATAGAAAACCTCTTTTGATAACATAATTAACTAAATTCTTATGTTTGGCCATAAGTGAAGCACAATATGAGAAGCTTCACTTTAAATCAAACATAGAATACAACAACAATAAGTTTTACTGAATCAATTATACAAGCAATATGGTAAACAGCGTATTCAAGTCAATCACATACCAATGTACAAATCTAATAATCTGAATTACCTTAGCAAGCAATTAAAATATATAATCATAAAAAGATGGCAAGGTCTTCTTGGTTTTCCAAATCCCAGATGACCACTTTCCCATCCAGTCCTGCAATTACATGTTCAAAACAATCTATCATCATATTCAAAAACTACAACAAAGAGGAGATTCATTACAAGTGTCTGGAAACACACAACAGAAGTTGATCCTTCACCAACCTGAGGTGCTGAATCGCGTTGTTCTAGGACCATCTCCCGTCTTCAGAGGCACAATACAGCTGTATTTCCCACAGGAACCGAAAAGGTGTCATATAATCTACCATTCTCTTCATGGGATTTAACAAAGGGCAGAGGAGTATTCATCCAAACATGATTGGAACAAAGAGAGAGAATAATACTTGATGAAGTTTTCATGAACAACTCCAGACAGCTTTGAGGTTTCAATTGCATCAATGCTGGCTCCTTGCTTTGATTGACCATAAAGATTTCTGAATGCCCCCGAGAGCTGGTATAAGAGAAACAAGATATGAAGTCCGGTTGATACAATAGGCACAATTATATCCAATACACGGGTGAAAGAAGCGAAATTCTGTAATTTTATGCATCTGTCACTAAAAAATTAGAAAAGGCAAACTGGCCCCATTTGACATCATATGGCTGTTTCACACCCTCTCATGCAGCAGTATAATAAGATGTAATAGAGATAATTACCTGTGAAGTATATTTTGGACCAGCAGATGATGATTTCTTCTCACCCAGAAACCTTACAAAGCTCCTGATGAAGGGGAAAAACACATTGCATAATCACCTACTGCTCCAAATAAATACTACTATAAAGATTTATGACAGTAATGTCCAATCACCATATTCCTGTTTCATCTGATGCAGCAAAAACCATCGGTATGCAATCAAATCCCACAGCTACAACCATCTTCTCAGATACAAACAAGACCTGAGAGTATCTCAAAATTGTATCAGATACAATGTCAGCATATACCGAAAACAACTCATCCAGGTTAAGCAATGGCAAAATCAGACACTAAAAAGAATGAACGCTGACCCACATCACGGAGAGGCAAATTACGGAAGGCCACATTTTGGGCCAATGGAGAGGGACCAACATCATCTA
Organism: Stellera chamaejasme; assembly: GCA_024586325.1. Lineage (NCBI taxonomy): Eukaryota > Viridiplantae > Streptophyta > Magnoliopsida > Malvales > Thymelaeaceae > Stellera > Stellera chamaejasme. The sequence continues at coordinate 28,322,753 of CM044985.1, forward strand.
CAAAGTATATCATCGAATTGTGACCTGGAAAATACAGGTCATGAATCTGTGAGGACAGTCATGAAAATACAGCAGAAAGTCTCAATTGAAAAAGGACCATGACTATACAGCTGCCAATCACTCTGTGAAGGAACCGACTTCCCTCCAGCAGATATTTAGAAAGGAGAGATGGGGACATTCTTGGAGGTAAGAAAATAGTTTAAGATGCGAAATACCTTTATTTTTCAGCAGAATAACCATTCTCTCTATGTTCTAAAAGCTAATTTTTCCATTTAAATCAATGTCTAACAATTAATTGTCACGTATGAGCAGCTAACCGACATAATTTTGCTCCTGAGCATTGTCTGTCATATCATGCAGTAAGAGAAAATGTCTTTAAGAAAATAAAATACTCCTATTTAGCATTGTAGGCAGAGTTAGAATTATTGTCAAATTTGAAATTTACATGACAGCAATTTGGATTATCTAAGTTGTCATTGATATCAATACCCACAATTTTATGTCATTGGATAGGGCTCATATTCTAGCTTTCTCCACGTTATAGCCAAATTTTATGTGCCATGTTGCTGCTTATAACCTTTCTTGTAGTATTCTCAGCACGAAAATTTTTTAAGCATAGATTGCACATAATGCTTCTACTACTAGGCTTACTTTTTTTGATTCATACTACTAAGTTCACAACTTGCTTTACAAGCTCTTCTACCTAAAATAATTTTCCTTTGTTAAAATAGAAATCTAAACTGGTTATAGACTGCCATAGTATTCCCGCATAGAAATGAGGAATCCACACAAGCAATTACAAATTTGAAGAAAAGGAGAGAAGTTTAGTAAATTAAAATGGTGGCAACAATACAAACACTAATTTTTTTTAAATGGAATTTGTCGGATTGGGCTTCTTTTCTTTCATTTCTTCTTCTTTTTTATAGAAGTGGATAAAGCTGTTAAAATTAATTCCAACGAAATGTGTATAGAATTCTACAATAACAAAAGAAATCATGTCTGTCATTTCAAGTCAAGAGAGATTTCTAACCTACATAGGCCAGAGTATTGCCACTTGGGGACCACTTCACACCAAATGCCCATGAAAATGAGAGATCAAGTTGAATAATTTGCTGTAATAACAAAAACAAATGTACAAACGTTTAGACAAAAGATAATTTCATGGCCAACCCCGCACTACTTATAAAGTAGACAAGTCAAAGGGGGAAGAGAGCAATTGAGTCACATATGGTAAAATAAAAGTGAACAAGAAGCAAGAAGAACTTGGGGAAATTGAAAGGTGAATAAAGTACCTCCCCAAACTTGGAATCTGAAGAACCTTTTTTGGAATCTCTATACAAGAATAGAAATGTTCACTCAAAGGACAAAGGGAAGGAAAAAATAGAAGATTGTGGAGGAACTAATAGATTTTGTATGTAGACACACCTTGCATCAACACCTTTGATAAACGTAGAAAATATACGGCACTTCCCATCTGTTGAGGTAGTCGCAAGTAGGATCTACAATTATGGGAATGACATTGAACATAACAATCATGTTAAAAATAACTTGTATGGTAAACAAATGCATGATTCCAGGAAATTTAAAACCACATAGACCAAATTACGAAATATACTGTGCAAACAGCATATTCTTTTAAGACGTCTTTTCAGTCAAATCCAAATTACACGTGAAACCACCTTCATTTGGTGGGCAGGAATCAAGAGAAACAATAAAGTCATAATTACATATAATACAAATAAGATGGAAGTGTGTTTACGTAGATGCAACTATTAAAGAATGGACATCTTTGCTGAATGTTTCGAGGAACATAAAAATTGATTGAACTGATATACATTTTCACATATGTACATAGAAAACTAGATGACATAATGCTGGACTAACATACATTGTTAGGATGCCATGCAACCCCTGTAACAGATGATTCATGTTTTTTCCTGATAAGTTTGCTAACCCACCTGCAATAGAATTCAAAATTGTGCTCTATCAACCATGAGTTTAAGTGTGTACTAGGTAGTCTAGCATCTTTAGATCTTTCAAAAATATCACCAACAATAAATCTGAAAAATAGACCACAACAGCAGGATAGAAGAACAACACAAGTTATCAACAAAATGCAGTGAACTATGAAATTAGAAGAGAGGAATCATAAACCATTCACATAACAAAGCAATCTATTCAACTTAACACTGAGAGTTCTTCTGATCCTTCACTCACTTGTGATCTACTAGTAGACCAAAGCCAGAGGCAATTAACTGTAAAATAGAATACTTACAAGTTTCCACAAACCCATACTTGTATACATTCATGGAAACATCATAGCCTCAAAATACTGGTAGTAATTTATTTCTCAAGTATGGAAGAGTGAAGACATTAAAACAGAGTTAGTTATGCTTAGAGCAAACATTGGCTAGTAGGAATAGCTACCAACTGGTAGTCATTGGCATACTCAAACATGGATTAGAAAAGAAAATAAACATGTGGGGAAGCACACGGATTAAAACAGAGAGTTCCATATATATTACTACATGAATGCAAATGTCCTGGTTAGGGAAGTTTAGATTGGATTAAATTGTTTATGAATCAGCAAAAAGAAAATGACAAAATTTTGTAAAGCAAAGTTAAATTAGCAGGACTAGCATCAAGTATAAACATAGACTTTGATTAAAACTTAAAATCATGTGTTTAACATACACATACAGAAACTTTTTTAATATATTTTTCCAGGAAGTTGGAGAATGAAGCAATAGGAATATACAGATGCACATGTGTGCACGCACATATGCACACATTTATATAAAGAAAATGCAAACAAATAAAAATACATCTTTTACTAGAAAAATGTTCTTGACCTGAATTCATACCACAGCATAAATATCATAATGCAACTAAGGACATCGTACATCAATCTTCTACTGTGAAAGTCATCCGCTTTGTACAATATTTAATTGAAAGAATTATAAAACAGCATAGAGGTCTTTGCATTGTCTTCATTAACCTAGAGAAGACATATCATAGAGTTCCAAGGGAAGTTTTACGGTGGGTATTTAAAAAGAAACTTCAATTAGGTATATCAATGTCATCAACGACAGGTACGATGAACTTGTGTACTACATTAAGGTTGCAAGAGGGTATACAGTAGATTGATTACCATAAGTTTGCACTAAGGTTCGACTCTAAGTCCTTACCTCTTCATCCCGATGATGGATGAACTAACTAAAGCTATACAAAGAGGAAGTTCTTTGGTGTATGATTTTTACAGATGACATCGTTTTAGTAGACGGAACCAAAAATCGTGTAATCACAAAGTAAGTAATGGAGAAATGTCTTAGAATCTAAAGGCTTTAGAATTTGCAAAGATAAAACAGAGTAAATGGAGTGTTGGGTTAGCCTGCATAAAAATAGATAAGAGAGTAGAGCTGCACTCAAAAATCAAGAACTGCATCAATGTAACTTCTTTAAGTAGTTAGAGACTCTATTGTTCATAAGGAAGGAATTATCAAAAACGATGTCAACCATCCAATCAAGGCAAGTTTGACAAAGTGGAGCCGTGTCCTTGGAGTGTTACTAGTTAAGAATGTTCCGGTAAAGTTAAAAGAGAAATATTATAGGACAATTATACGATATGGAGTGTTAGCAGCGAAAAAGTAACGCATGACCAATATAAATTTTATAAAAATGTAAAAAAAGATGTAAATGTCTATTATATCAAGGGGAGAGACTTCTGGAGCATGTCCCCACCAAAGAGTTCATCTGTGGTTTGGAAAAAGATGTAAGCTTAGAGAGAAACTTTTGGTGATTTTATTCAGCAGAGACTGAGTTCTGGTATATTGTGTCTGAAGTTGGCCTATTCTCATCGTTCTGAGCATTTTGATGTGGTATGGTGGAAGAAACTTGTATGGGGACCCTTACATGTCCCAAAAACTTCAGTCATCCTTTGGCTAGCTGTTTGGAATCGATTATCTACTGTGGATAGAATCTCAAAGTGGGATGAATCTGTTTGTCTCAAATGCAAGCTTTGTGATTCTGATTCAGAGTCAAGGGATCACTTATTTTTTGACTGCTGGTTTGCTAGAAAGGTATTGTTTGAGGTACTGGCCTCCTGTAATTTGGTTAATTGCCCATATGAATGGACTAGTTTATGCAGATGGATGGTTAAGGTCTGCAGGGGTAAGACTACTAAGGCCCTTCTGCGCAGGAGCTTGTTTGCAGCTTTTATGTATTGCATTTGGATTGAGAGGAATTCTAGAGTCTTTTCTAAGATCAGATCAGATTGGAAGGTAGTTGTAAAGAATTGCATAGATTTGGTACAGTTTAGGACTGGTTTTGAGATTGTTCAGGTGTTTGGTACCTGATTTTTGCTACTAAACTCATTTAGTAGGCTGACACGTTTTAGGGGAAGGCTTCGCCAGTTTTGTAAGGCCCCTTCTGAATGTAAAGAGGTTCCCATATATGGAAAAGATATTTCTGAAAAAAATATATATAAAAATGTGAATGCTTCGATGGATGAGTGGGCATGTTCATAGAAGACCATTTGATGCAGCACTGCACAGATTTAATATGTTAGATTTACATTAGGTTAAACGGGCTAAGGGTAGACCTAAACTTATGTGGGAAACTTCAATACAAAGGGACCTTACTCTTCTTGAGCTACAAGAGGAGCTTGTTAATGACAGAGTGCAGTTGTTGTTGTGGTATAGCAGATTTAGGGAAAATATCATAAAGGTAGTGATTACTGATATAGCAGCAAAAGCACATGAGATGATATGCAAGTCCTGCTACAACTTTCTATTTTGCTACTCAGTGATTGTCGGCTATGTGACAATTGTCAATGGTGTGGATTCTAGGAATCATATTTTCTTTGAATGTCACTATTCTAGGCAGATCTTTTTTCCGTTTTACATCACAGCAAGCTACATGACTGGCCTTTCCACTGGGAGGCGTTGTGCAAATGGCTCATGTAGACAGCAAAAGGTAACGGCATTAAAACAAAGGTAAGGAGTTTCATTGCAGCTACAGTTTGGGCAGGAAAGATGGCAAGCTATTGTTGAAATTATCCTTTATGACTAGGAATAGTTCAGATGTTACTCAAATCTTTACTTAGTTGTATCTTCCCCATTTTTCTGTGCACCAAGGGTTAGGTTTTATTTTGGCATTATTGAAGCACATTTTCCGTGTCTTCTAAATTCTTTGCAAGTGCCATTTGGCATGCATATATGAAATGTCAGGAGGTGACGCCCCTCCTTTCTTAAAAATTATAAAAAGAAAAAAAAAGGCCGCTAATTTGATAACAAAACCTACGCAATCCAGCCTTTAAAGGTAACAAGACTAAAAGAAGATGCTAGTGGAAGCATTACCAGTTGTTTTCTTGCTCATAGTAGCATACGCACACTGTTTTGGCACCACTCCCCACTGCAAACTTGTTTTCTGAGAAAATGAGCTGTTTAAATAACTAGAATTGCATAAAATAAAACAAACACATAATTGCAGTTTTCTACCTTTTAGAAGAGATTAATTACTTTTTCTGATAGTGTCACGAAAATAATGGTTGAAAATGAACCAACTACCAGACACTAAAAGAGAAATGTACTTTCTAAAGAGACTTTTAGGAACTAGTATGGTTTGAAATTCACTTGCTCACCATATCAAGGCATCACAATCTCATTCGTACTAGAGGAATAAATATTACTCCCCAATTCAATACATGTCAACTAAAGAAAACTGCAATAGTTTTTACCAAGAAGCAACTGTGAGCTCACTTCACAAGGATGTCGTTTTTTAAGTTCAGCTTCAGTATAATCTAGTCATGCAATTTCTACGCCTGAAACATGGACTGGTGACGGTGAAACTAATAGAATAGTGGCACCCAAACCAGCCAGATATATCACCACAACTGCCAGGACTTTCAAGTCCAACTAATATTCTATGAATTTCATTTCAAAGGTGAAAACAACCTGCAAAGTGAAGAAGGTCTCCGTACCTTTTGGGCTCCACTGAACACAAAGGGCAGCTCGATTTAGCCTAAGAATTACAAGAGTTGGTACCCATTCTGCACCCTCTTGGTTCCACACATATCTTCAAAAGATCCCAAATGAAAATGGGTTACGGAATTGGGAGGCACAACTTGGGAATATAAGTTTCATGATATAAAAAAAGAATTGACAATTAAATACAATGTTGATGTAGCACCATTTTTTCATATTTGTACTGCATTCAGAAAGAAAAAATGCACTTACGAATTTCGGTCATGAGAAACTGTAACAATTCTGTTTGACTTTACACTCCAGTCTATCCCAGACACAAGTTGATCATGCTGCAAAGGATTTATCATTATATTTCATTGTCATCCACCATTATAAACTTCATCAGAAGCAATCTTAAATGTGAAAGTTAGAGTCTCATTAAAACATGAAGTGGATCTAGTAGCATTCAGAAGATGCATCATATAGTACACATCATACACTATGACCATACCAACACCACATCCCGATTTTCCCCAGAACATTGGAATTACCTTCTGAAGGACATGCACTTTCTCCCATTTGTCGTCCAACAATTTATAGATATGGACTTCATTGTTATTAGGACAGAACGCAACCACTGCAAGGAAGATAAAGCAATACAGATAAAAACATCTCTGATAAGCTAAGAGGACAACGAAAGGAAAGAAAAGGTCAGTTTGTAACCATAACCACGACAAATAACTTGACAGTTTAAGGTAAAAATTAAGAACCCCAAACTAGAACCTGAATTTGATTGATTCATCAGGCACTTTGAACAATAGCCAAGCTAGAAAGAAAACAACAAATGCATGCACAGAGAGAAATATTCCACAGCCTTTGATGAAACATGATTCTAGATTACAGGGAAAACAGAGAGCATAAAAGATGTACACGGTGAAGCTATCAAGAGCAGGCAATAATCCCAATTCACTAGTTCTTGCAGTGAACATGGACATTTAAGCAGAAATCCTTGAACAAGTGAGACACATCAAGGTTAAGATTACACACTTCCTCCGCAAAAAGTAGCGCATCAATTTCTCCTACAGAAGTCGCATCAAAGTATATGCGCAGCTATATCAATTCGCCAACAAGAGCATGTCTCGTAGCATTCCTAATGAAATCGGAGTATAAAGAAGGAAGTAGCAGGAAATTGCATTTCCATGGAAAGCAAAAAGAGGAAGAAGGAAGACGGAAGTACTTGAGCGATCAGGACTCCAAGCATGGCATGTGATACATTGTGCGAACTGGTGAACTGCGATTGCCGCCATTAACGCGCAAATCTCTGCCGCCTCTCTGGAGAAGAGTGATTCTTCTCTATGGAAAAACCGAGAGATCCATTAAGATGGAGATCAGAGAAAAGAGTGCGAGTCTGGCGTTTGGTTAAAGTCACCGTTAGCATTACTGTTTAGTTATTTGCGTTTGACTCAAAATTTTACTAAGATAAATAAAAAAAATTTTAAAAAAAAATATCTTGAAAGTTTAGATTAAAAATTATGAAAAGTATATGAATCATTTAACTTTATATATCTATAAATTAACAAAAATAAATCATAAATTAATTACTGTGAAAACAGGAAAAAAACTGTAATCTTTATGGAACAGTAAGAGTATTTATTACTACAATACACCTTAATATTTTTTAACTTGTCACACATTGACCATTAACTTCTCTTCCACCATCACATTCACTCTCATCGGCCCTCTTCTTTTTCACTACCAATAAACTTTTATTACTAATAGTTACAATTTGGTCATTCAGTTACTTCAGTTTCAATTACAATATCTGTAACCGAACAATATAATCACTTGATTTAAGTTTTTAACCGATCCGATCTAAAACGCCGATTAACCGATTCGAACCGTCCAATATCAATTTGGATACTTAGTCTTTTTCGGTTTTATCCAAATATTGAACACCCAACCTGGAAGGCATCGACTGGAAATTACAGTCCCTCTGAAACCAAAGACTGCCGAAAAATGAACAAGAAATAGTACCGGGCATAACATCATCCAAAGAAGGGAATTCACCTAGGTAGGGGTTTGGCAGAACGAGCCTCGGAAATGAGATAACTATAGTCGACACCTTTGCTCTTGGGAAGAACATCATAGTAACCTATAGTGCACATACTGAATCCGAATCGAGCCATTCCTATAGCGATTAAAATTCGATAGAAGAGCGGCTAGACGCTGAGCTTGGCAGTCCTTTCCCTCGATTGTTTGTCGAGCAACTTCTTGAAATTCGTGGCATCATAGCGATTATTTGAGCTAGGTTTTGGCTTGGGGCTAGGGTGAGGCTTCTTGCTATGTTGCTACGAGTGAGCTCTCTTGGATTTCGCCATTGCCTTAGCATCCATCTATAGTTGCAAAATACCTTAACAAATCCCTATCACATAATGTGACCAATGTGGTAGTCGGTGTAGGCTGTCGAATTGCATAGATTGCACAAATTATTACAAGATTTAAAGTCAGGGCGGGTTTAGGTCAAATTGTTAGCTATTGGGATAAAATTGATAAATTTCTTGGAAATTAGAAGATGAAAATAACATTCAAGTGGTGAATTTAGACAAAGAAGAAGAAGATGAAGGATGCTAGATTGGGAGTTGGGATGAAGATGGCATAAGTGATATTGGATGAGAAGTTGGAGCTAATATGTTAGTCTAAAAACATGTTGGGATAATTTGCTAGAAATTTGAAATATTGAACTGCATTCTAGCAATTAATGAAGAATAAAAAGGAGATTTTTACATTGTTCTGTGAAAAGACTTAATTGAGTCAATAACTTCATTTATGAGACAAATTAGGTAAAATTTTTAAACATGACGCCAATAGGTCAATTGTATAAAAAGTATGACCGTCGGCGGAGTTTACTCTTACCATTAGCAACATTTCCTTGATCCAAATCCAACTTGGACTATAGCCATATCTAAAGTGTTAATCGATCGGCCAAATAAAATCGGCTTGAATCGAGTTATTTTGATCCATGTTGAGTTTGGGTTGAAGTGATTTTAGGTCGGGTTTGTTTCAGATCAGTTGAGTTTAAGTTAAAATCAGGTTTATTTGATTTATGGTCAATTTGGTCATTTAAGTTTGAGTTAAAAATCGGTTCATGTGATTTAGATTGGAGATTGTTATTTACCTTTTTAGGATTCAAGCTAGAGTCGGGTTAATATACTTTCATTTTCTAATTACTTTGGATTGAAATTGGGTAAGTTTATATGTTAGTATTATTCTGAATATGTATGATTTTATAAAACAATACTATTAAGAAGTCAAAAGCATTAAGAGAAACATGAAACAAAACCACTATCCATATAACCGACTTCATGTTTGGATCATTTTGAAATTTTATTTTGTTCGAGTGATTTCGGATTTGGATCATGTCAGGTTCAGGTTTAGATACTTAACTTTCTAAGTCACCTCGAGTCATGTCAATTTTTGGCATATTTAATTATAGATAAATATAGACTTGTAGCGAAAATACGCTCTAAAATGAAAATCCGGAAAGTTGGGTGATTGAATTGAAACAATTGCGACATTTTAGACCCCAAAAACCTCAGCCAAAACCTCTTATGAGTCTTATCCTCCCAGCCCCGGCTCTCGACTTCACTGATTTGAAACATGCTGCTGACTCTTCATCCTCCGCGCTCTCTCCGTCGCCTCCCTCTCCGCTTGCCGTCGCGCCCTAAATCCCGCTATTTCCGAATTCAATCCTCCGCCCAGCCACTCTCCGACGAGGCACAGCCACCTTCCACCTCTCAGATTCTCTCCATCCGCCGATCGCTCCTCTCCGGCCAACTCACCGCCGCCCAGATCGCTGAATCCTATCTCGCCCGCATCCGTCTCACCGAGCCGCAGCTCAACTCGTTCCTCCATGTCTCCAACGCCGTTCTCCAGGAAGCTCATGAGATTGACGAGAAGATTAAGCGGAATGAGGCTGTGGGTCCGCTTGCCGGAGTCCTTGTCGGCGTCAAGGACAACATATGTACGGCTGATATGCCCTCCACCGGAGGGTCACGGATTTTGGAGGGTTACCGGCCGCCTTATGATGCTACTTGCGTGAAGAGATTGAAGGAGTTGGGTGCCATCGTGGTTGGCAAGACTAATATGGACGAGTTCGGGATGGGTAGCACTACTGAAGCCTCCGCTTTTAAGGTCTCATTGGTTTCCATTATTCACGAGCTGTTTTACTTTCTGAAATCTTCATTGTGCATTGCAATTTGCAAATAGAAAATGCAATTAACTTGAGCGCTTTTTCTTTGTTATTGGGACTCTTTTAAGTCCTATAAAGGTGGAAATGGTCGTAGAAAATTTTGCATTACTCTGTACTTATGTATTTGACTGTAGCCTAAAATATGGGCACCAGATTGATTTTCTGTACAGATGACGAGATTGATACCTGTCGAGGAGCTTTAGAGACTTAAAGAGTGTTTCACGGTCTTTAGTCTCGACCCAATGACTTCCAAGTTTCATCAGCTGTTGAAAGCTGCCTGGGCATACCGTGTTGAATAACTGTGGTTACTGACTGTTAATAATAATATTGTAATGTTGCTTGCTGGAAATTACCTGATTGGAACACTTCCGAGGCAGTGGCATGAATTGACTAGTTTATCAGGACCCTAGCCCTCCTACACATGCATATGATGTATGTTTTGATAGCTACCTTACTTCTTGCATATTGTTATATAGTAATTTCTTTATCATCTTGGTACACAAACATAAATATTGCAAGATAATACATTTTAAAGCAGCTGTCTAGTGTTTTGAGAATGTTCTGGGTTGGAGTATATTTGACGTTTGATGGTAAATTTTTTTACCTCTTGTGACTCAACTTGGTTTACTCAGGTGATACATCTATTCATTCATTAGGTCACTGCAAACCCATGGGATCTGACTCGAGTTCCAGGTGGTTCATCCGGGGGTTCAGCTGCCGCTGTTTCTGCTAGGCAGTGTGTAGTATCACTTGGCAGTGATACTGGTGGAAGTGTGAGGCAGCCAGCATCGTTTTGTGGTGTTGTTGGTTTGAAGCCCACATATGGGCGTGTTTCAAGATTCGGGCTTATGGCTTACGCTTCATCCCTTGATGTGATTGGATGCTTTGGTTCATCAGTTGCTGATGCTGGGATTCTTCTTCAGGCAATTTCTGGTTACGATAGACATGATGCCACTAGTAGTAAACAAGTTAAGTGTTCTTGAACCTAAACACTCGTTTATTGGATACCTGGGACTTGGGAGCAAGGATTAGGGCGAAGTGGGAGATTAAATCTTAGACATTATGGTAGCTATCATGACTTCTGTTTTTTTACTGAAACTTGGTTGTTCATGTCATTGAGCAATTAATTGTATCTGAGACGGTATTGTCTGTATGCTAATTTTGAAAATTTGTTCTTTAGGAGGTAATCTGTCTTAGCTTTGATATAACTAACCCATAAAAAACTTGCACAGGAAAATATAATCTTCATTCTAGCCATTCTTCTGCATGTGGATGATGAGACTAGCTTTACTGAACTTGTCAAATGCAATGTTCTGATTTTGGAAATGTCATTTTTTCCCCTAGGAGGTACCTGATTTGACTTCAAAATTCACTCCTGCAACTGTTATGGAATCCAGGCCATTGGAAGGGCTAAGGGTGGGTATAATACGTGAAACTGTTGGTGACGGTGTGGATGCTGGGGTAATTTCTGCTTTTGAGGGTGCTGCTTCCCATCTTGGGCATTTAGGATGCACTGTGTCTGAGGTATATAATCTTTTTTTTCCAATTCTATAACATTTTTATGAAAGCTTGTCATCTATAATATCCTCAAGCTTTCACATGCCTTCTTTGTATCTTGCTGCAGGTATCATTACCTTCCTTCTCTCTTGGGTTACCAGCATACTATGTTATTGCTTCATCTGAATCATCTTCCAACCTAGCACGTTACGATGGTGTCAGGTGTTCTAATGGCCAAACACATACGCATGCACCCTTCTTAGAATCTATTTATCTAGTTTGATTGTTAGAGACATATTTGTCTTCTTTTGGGTTATAATTCTCCTGCTTCCATGCATATGCAGATACGGAAACCAAGCCTCTGCTGAAGAGCTGAATGCATTGTATGAGGATACACGAGCTAAAGGATTTGGTTCTGAGGTGTGCTTTAGTTCAAGTTCAAAGTTGAGTTATAAAAACTAGGTTGCAAGATATATTATGTCTCAGTTGCTTACAGGTTAAAAGGAGAATATTGATGGGAACATACGCCCTTTCAGCTGGATATTATGATGCATATTACAAACGTGCCCAGCAGGTACTGTAATGTAGTCAGTGTTATATTCTACTATCATTCAAGTGTCACATTTTGGTTCTGGAGACTGAACTTCGCTTCCACTAGAATGTGGCACTTATTTCCTTTAATAGATTTTTTCTTTTTCGCGCTCTCTCTCTCTCTCTCTCTGAAAGAAGTGATTGTTAATCATAATAGTACTTCAGGTGAGGACATTAATCCAGAAGAGCTTCAAGGCAGCATTGGAGGAAAATGACATCCTGATATCACCAGCTGCTCCATCTGCTGCATATAAGATTGGTATGCCAAATTACTCTCCCTTAATACCAAATTTGAGAAACAATTACCCAGTTCCTTGTGTTGATCACAGGTGAAAAGAAGAATGATCCATTAGCAATGTATGCTGGAGACATTATGACTGTAACTCTTCTCTCCCCCGTCAGCTTGCTTTTAGTTTGGGGTTTTCGATTCTCTCTTCACCCCTTTTATGTTCTCGTATTTGGTACAGGTCAATGTTAATTTGTCAGGACTACCTGCATTAGTCTTGCCATGTGGGTTTGCTGACGGAGGTCAGACAGGCCTTCCTGTTGGTATTCAAATGATTGGAGCAGCGTTCAATGAGGTAAAGACTGCCAAGCTTACCTTGGTATTCAAATGTTACTTTTATTCCCTGATGAAGGCAATCTATTGTGGTATAGGGAGATGCAATGCGGTTCATAGTTTCAGGTCGTAATCTTTGTAGTTCTACGACACTCTTTAGTTTAAAAGTACATGGAGACCATGTTTTGTAGTTCCATCATAGAGAAGGAACTGAGATAAGTGTCCTGTGCTACATATTATGTGGAGGTGCAAAAATGTTAGGGAGAGAAGAGACTGCATAATAGCTAGATTCTTGAATCGCATAACTGCGAAGCTTGGATGTTAGATTTCGATGTTCCTTCTCATTCTTCATCAAACGAATGGCATCTGGTTCTAACCAAACTGTTGCGTTTACACAGGAGAAACTATTGAAAGTGGGTCACATATTTGAGCAGACCCTCCAGTTGAGTAAGTTCATCCCCCCACTGGTTGAAGATGGCGTTTGATTGTAGCTTGCAACTACTAACCGATCCATCTGCAACTTCCCCTCAGCAGCTTGAATGACAATTCAATTTTGTTCATAGGCTTGTTGTAATTAAATTCCAATTTCTGTCTAGTCTTTACCATTTTGTTTTCAGAGAGTGTTGCACTGAGATTTCATGGGAATTAATAGAAGCGGATATGTTTTAATTAATAAAAGAATTTCTTTCTTTTGTTTTGAGTGAGTCGCTCTCTGAATGCTTCTCGAATTGTTCTTTCCTTTGCTAAGACTAGGGGTGAGAGCCGAGCCTGAACCTGGCAGGCTCGAGCTTGAGCTCCTGAAAATCAAGCTCGGCTTGAGCTCGGCTCGTGACAGGTTCGAGCTCGGCCCGAAAGCTCGTGAGGCTCGATTTGGGGGTAGTCCGCTTAGGCTCGATTATAAAGTTCGGCTCGATTGGACTCGAAGTGACTCGTGAAGTTCGAAAAAATTGAGATATATTAAATTAATTCAATAAAATATTCTTAAATTCACGAGCTCGAATCTAATAGGCTCGAACCTGGTTTAATAAACGAGCCTAAAAAACAGCTCGAACTCGAGTTCGAGGCTCGAAAAAGCTCGGCTCGATAGGCTCGTTTGAGGTCGAGCTCGAGCCGAGCTCGAACGGGCTCGAGCCGAGCTCGAACGGGCTCGATTCGTTTCTCGGCCCTAGCTAAGACTTGGTGGAAAGCTCCTAAGATGTTCGATCCATAGCAAAGTAAAGAAAATTTAAGTTCATGAATATATACCATGATTGGGTTTTTCTTGTTGTTTCATTTGTTCTATCAATTAGGAGCTGTGAAGATGGAAGCTTGGGATGATCTAAATTCCTCTGGTTTCATTTGTTTTGGTTTATGGGAGGAGACAAATTTCATTCTAGGTGGGGTGAGTAGGGATTTGGGGTGTCTTGGGACATTTGAAATTGTTTGGGATAGGGAAAGTATTTAGAGCCACGTGCATTTTTTAACAGCTAACACTCAACTAACACCGTTAAACGCCACTTATACATTCCGTTAACCAGCGGTCATAAACTACTGTTAATTTAGACTGAAATAAATGAGCTAGTGCGTTTTTAAACGTTTAGGGTGGAGTTGTTAACTCGAAAATATTTAGGACTTAACCGTTAGAAACGTAAAACCTATAGGACTGATATTGCATTTCCACGAGCAATTGGCTTCTCTTCTCCTCTCCTCTTCCGCCAAATCCAAATAGGGCGGGCCCTTATTATCATGGAGCGGGAAGTAAACAAACAAATAACCCACCGTAAACTTATTAATTCCCTAAGTCAAGATAACATTCCAACGTCGTTTGGCTTTAATCTTGAGAAGAACAACGAAAGTTAGAAGGAGATGAGTACTCGGAAGCTATACAACTTGCTTGTATTGCTCAAGTGTTGGATACAAAGTTGGCTATGCTTGGATAGCTTAGAGTTCGAGTAAACTACGTCCGTAGTCCTGTAAGTTTGAGGTTTGTCCTATTTGGGTCCCGTTTTAAGAATTTGTATCACTTTAGTCCTGTAAGTATCAATCGTGTGCACCGTTAGTCCTCCCGTTAAATTTTTCGTTAAAACTGACGTTAAAGTGGTAAAATTACCGAAATATCTAGGTATAATACTAAATTTAACATCAATCTTCTAAAAAACTACAAATGAACCCCCAACTAATTTCAAATTTTCAACTACACCAATTTTCACAATTTTCAGCGAGGATGGTAGCGCGTTGCAAGGGCGGCGGTGGAAGGTTCAAGAGCGGCGTGGACTGAGCTTGGTTGCCTCAAGATCAGCGACCTTCTTGAGGAAGCTAAATGAATCGTCCTCGTGGAGCACCATCTGGATCGGCGAATTCCCGATCCCATCCGCTATCGCCAGCAAGATCTCCTTCGTCCTCCCACTAAATGAAACAACTAACGAGTGACATATCTAGTGAGGAACAAACAAAGATGATCATGAAATACCTGGTGACAGTGTTGAGGTAGGCGCAGGAGCGGGGACTATACAGAGCTTCTCTTTTTTGGACTTCCCACTATTGCGCCTTTTTCTAGCTCTTCCAACCTCCTCCGCTAGACCCAAATCTCTATCTTCCCTCACCTCCGTTTCCATTCTCCTCCTCGACCGGCAATTGTTCCTTGGGGAGGCACAGCCCAGAAGAGTCATTTTCTCAGCCCTACTTTTGGTTCTCCGGCGAGACCCAGTCGGATCCTGTACCTCCTATGCCGCCGCATCCAGCTTATTGGCCAGTCGGTTTCTGGATCTCCGCAAAGGTGAAGGCGAGAGAATCAAGAGTTCTTGAAGAGGGAGAGAGTTGGTTGATGATGGAAGAGAAGGAGTGGAGGGCGACGTCGGCGATTTCTTGGGGAGGAGCGGTGAAATCCAATGAGAGATTTGAGGGTTTTTCATCGGAGCGAAAAATGGAGTAGCTGATTCTTGCTAAACGGGAGGCGGAGTTGGTCTGCGAATGAGGATTGGATCGGTGCGAAGGCGGCGTTGAAATTGGATCCATTTAGGAGCAGATTGCGGGAGAGTGCAGCTGAAAATTGTGAAAATTGGTGTAGTTGAAAATTTGAAATTAGTTGGGGGTTCATTTGTAGTTTTTTTAGAAGATTGATGTTAAATTTAGTATTATACCTAGATATTTCGGTAATTTTACCACTTTAACGTCAGTTTTAACGGAAAATTTAACGGGAGGACTAACGGTGCACACGATTGATACTTACAGGACTAAAGTGATACAAATTCTTAAAACGGGACCGAAATAGGACAAACCCCAAACTTACAGGACTACGGACGTAGTTTACTCCTTAGAGTTCATTACAAATGAATGCCTAAGACTCCTATATATAGGTCACCACCTCCTCAATGGACGGTGAAGATCACTTTGATCCAACAACTAGCATTACTCTTCTAGATCATTCTAGGCTAGCCTGGATCTTCTCTACAACTATCTACATATGTCTAACAACTATCTACATAAAATTAACTAACTACTAAACATAATTAAGTAAAAGAGATGAAAAGATGATGTCGGTGTTACTGCTCGACTACTCCTCTCTGTTGTGCGTCCAACGTGAAGAATGACCAAATTGTTCTTCTCCTCCTCTCTATTATGCGTGCTGCTACCCATGTGATGCGTGAAACCTAGTCCAATTTGGACTAGGTTTAGTGAATAGTGGGTCTAATAATAATCTTGCCTTCAAATTTTCATAAGTTGCTCATTTTGGCCCCAAACTTCTTCCTTGTATCACTTTGACCCATTAGATTCTATATTCAAATAAAATTGTCTCCAACTTCCCACTTCTTGTCAAATTAACCTTTAATTCTCCAATTTTGCTCAAATGCCTCCCAAAGTGGAATCCTGCAAAATCTTTGTGCAAGTTAATAAGAACATAGCAAATAATTGAGTTATCACCATAAAACAAAGTTGATGGAAGGTGATGTAGGGCTACACCATTCCACTCACCTCTCATGCAAATAATTGAGTTATCCAGATGACAAAGTTTAACTTTCGGCTGTGGCCACCTACTGTAACTTCAAGTTAGTAGAGTTTGAGGACCTTCCCGTCACTTTTGGCTCTAGAGCTCTTCTACAAAGTTGTAGCCAATAGGTTGAGGAAGATTTTCTCTAACTACCACAAGAGCTGATTCGGACTCTATCGAGTGCAGATTTACTGGGAAGTCGGACGAACTTTTCTGGCCAGCCAAAGAACAGAGTTGAGATTGTTCTTGAGAGAGAGAGACTAAGTGTTTAAGTTTGCTGAAATGAAGTGAATGGGATGAGAGAGGGAGTAAATTCTGCAGTAAATAGGGAATGAATGGCCAAGATTAATCAATTTGGTGAGTGAGATGAAATGGTGTAGGGCTAGGATTGCATGAGAGGTGAGTGGAAGGTGATGTTGTAGCATTTTGATTTGTCTTCACAAATGAGTCATCACCATAAAACAAATATCTCTTCCCATAAATTCACATGAAATTCGGCCCAAATGCAAGCCCAACAATGTGCGTTTTCCCAAAATTTTCCCAACGGGGCCCATTTTGTCGCCCAAAACTTAATTTCGGCAAAATGTCCCGGAACTTGATAAATGTCGCCCGATAAGTAAAACACTACTAAATATCACCAAAACAACTCCCAAATACTGAATCTCATTAATAAATCACAAATCGTACGTGATCTGAAAATTACAGTATTTGACCTTCCTACGAGAATTTACGAGAAAAGTACGTCGGGGTGGGTGTAACAACCTCCCCAGGACGGTCCTCCAAGGGGCCTGGGTGTAACAACCGCCCCCCTAGGACTCTTGGTCCTCCAAGAGTGGTCTCAACAACTGGTACTCATCTGGATACTTGCTCATCAGATCCTGCTCTGTCTCCCAAGTCGCCTCCCGATCAGAATGATGTGACCACTGAACCTTGATCATCGGAATCGACTTGTTGCGGAGTCTCCGAATATCTCTGGCCAGAAAAGCTATCGGTACCTCTCGGTAGGATAGATCTGGCTCAAGCTCAACCTCCTCCACCGGGATGGTCTGACTGGCATCCAAAATGCACTTCTTGAGCATGCTGACGTGGAATACATTATGCACAGCTGACATGCTCAGAGGCAAAGCCAATCTATAGGCAACCCTGCCTATACGCTCCAGAATCTCGTAGGGACCAATGTACCTTGGAGCCAACTTGCCCAGTCTGCCAAAACGGACTGTCCCCCGAGTCGGTGCAACCTTCAACCAAACTCCGTCTCCCACCTCAAACTCCAGATCTCGTCGTCTCTTGTTGGTCCTATCATTTGCGGCCTTTAGCCATATCTGAATCAGACGGATCTTCTCTGTCGTCTCCTCTATAAGCTCGGGACTAATGGTCATCCTATCCAAGGCATCTGTCCAGCAGTGCGGCGTCATACATCTCCGACCATACAGTGCCTCATAAGGTGCCATACCGATAGTAGTCTGATAGCTGTTGTTATATAAGAACTCTACTAACGGCAGGTGCTGATCCCACTATCCCTCGAAGTCCAACACACAGCTCCTGAGCATATCCTCGACAATCTGAATAACTCTCTTTGACTGCCCATCTATCTGAGGGTGATATGCCGTGCTCAGGTGAAGTAGCGTGCCCAGAGCCTTATGAAAGGCACCCCAAAATCTCGCGGTAAATCGTGGATCTCTATCAAATACGATGGAGTCTGGTACTCCATGTAGTCGCATGATCTCCCGAATGTATAACTGGGCAAGCTTCTCCAGCAAGTCAGTCACTCGCATCGGCAGAAAGTGCGCACACTTAGTCAGTCGATCGACTATGACCCAGATGGCATCGTGATGCGCTCTAGTCGGAGGTAAACCGGTCAGGAAGTCCATCGTAATGTTACCCCACTTCCTGACGGGTATAGGTAGAGTCTGCAGTGTTCCAGCTGGCTTCTGGTGCTCTACCTTGACACGCTGACAAGTTGCACACCTCGCCACAAAGGCGGCTATGTCTCTCCTCATCCCTGGCCACCAGAAGTGAGATCGAAGGTCGTGGTACATCTTCTCACCTCCGGGGTGGATGCTCAAACTGCTGGAGTGCGCCTCTCCCAATAACCGGTCTCGAATCGATGTTCTGTCTGGCACATAGAGGCGACTCCGGAAGTACAGCAATCCCTGCTTGTACTCGAAGTGTGGTCGCAAGACTCCTTTGTCCTCACCCGAGAGCTTTTTCAACCCTATGTCTCTGATCTATGCCTCTCGGATGTCGGTCAACCAATCAGACTGAACTGTCAAAGTGCTGACCTGAGCTTGTTCCCACCCACTGATGCCATAGCTTCATCAGATCTGACCCCTCGGCCTTGTTCCCAGGATTCCCACCATTGACAATACCCGTGTACTTCCTGCTCAAAGCATTTGCTACTGAGTTCCCCTTGTCGGCGGTGTACTCGATGGTGCAGTCACAGTCCTTCATGTACTCGAGCCACCGTCGCTGCCTCATATTCAGATCCTTCTGTGTAAACAGATATTTCAAACTCTTATGGTCGGTGAAAATCTGGAACATATTGCCGAGTAGGTAGTGCCTCCACTGCTTGAGGGCATAAATGATTGCAACTAACTCCAAGTCATGCGTCGGGTAGTTCTACTCGTGTGGTCGCATCTGTCTCGACCCATACGCAATGACATGCTGCCCTTGCATCAACACACAACTGAGCCCCGTCCTTGACGTGTCAATATTGATCACGTAAGGTAGTGCTGGGTCCGGTTGGCTCAGAATCGGTGTGTGTGTCAGTAACCGCTTAAGTTCCCAAAGCTGTCCTCACAGCCGAGGACCAAACAAACGGCTGACCCTTCTTGGTCAACCGAGTGAGCGGTGATGCAAGTATGGAGAATCTGGTACAAATTTGCGGTAGTACCGCCAAACCCAGAAACTCCGTATGTCCTTGACCGTCCGTGGCTGCCTCCACTCCTCAACTAACTTGGTCTTCTCTGGATCTACTTGAAATACCATGCTCTCCTACGATGTGACCCAGAAAAGATACCTCCCGCATCCAGAAATCGCACTTAGAGAACTTAGCGTACAGCTGGTTGTGCGCAAATGTCTCCAGTACAGTCCTCAAATGTTCATGATGTGATTCCTTATCGGGAGAATAGATAAGAATGTCGTCGATGAAGACTATCACAAAGGAATCCAGATACGGGCGGAACACTCGCAGCTGGCGCATTCGTCAAACCAAACGGCATGACTATGCACTCGTAATCCCCGTACCGAGTGCAGAAAGCAGTTTTGGGAATGTCCTCTTCCCTGATGCAAAGCTGAAAGTAACCTGACCGCAAGTCGATCTTCGAAAATACCTTAGCTTCTCTAGGCTGGTCAAACAGGTCATCGATCCTGGGTATCGGATGGCATTCAACTGTCGATAGTCAATGCAGAGTCGAAGAGTCCCATCCTTCTTCCTGACAAACAGAACTGGGGCTCCCCAAGGTGAAGTACTCTGGCGGATAAATCCCTTCTCTAGAAGATCCTCGAGCTGCTTCTTCAGTTCAGCCAGCTCCACGATCGGCATCCGATAGGGGGGAATGGAGATCGGAGCTGATCCCGGTTGTAACTAAATCTCGAAGGTGATCTCTCGCTCTGGTGGCATTCCCGGTAACTCCTCGGGAAAAACATGAGGAAAATAACGAACTATAGGAATTTTGTCTAACTCTGTGCGCGTACCTGTAGTGTTAAGGCCGAAGTACTCCTCATCTACTACTGGGATGTGCTCCAGAATGCACAGCTCCATACTCTGCTCCACCGGTTCTGATGGATATCCAATCGGTACGACCTCTCCAAAAAATAGAATCTATCGCTTGGCGTAGTCGATCTTCACATCGTTCTGCGATAGCCAATCCATCCCCAAAATGACGTCATACTTGGATGTATCCAAGACGAGTAGCTGAGACTCGATCTGATGACGCCCGATGCTCAAAACACATCCCTGAGCTACCTCATTCGTGTACAAACACGTCCTACCAGCTGTGCGTACCACGACGACATTCGTCGTGTAGGTGATAGGCAACACTCGAGATGTCGCACATCTCGCAGAAATAGCAGAAATCGAAGCGCCAGTATCGAAAAGTGCATTAACAGGTACATTATTTAAAAGGATGATACCTGCCAACGCTTCCTACTGTGACGAGCAGGCCTGCTCGACCTGGAAAACCCGTGCTAGCTGGGTAGTCCGCTGAACTGGAGGTGGCGCAACCGGTGGTCTCTGTGGTGGAGCTCTGAAGCCTCCCTGTGCAATGTCACACCCCTGAATGGTCCGAGTCTGACCCTGCTGTTGCCTCACCGGCTGAAACCGAACACCCTGAGTCTGAGTCTGCGGGCAATCTCTGATCCAGTGGTCTGACGCCCCGCATCTCGACGCCGGCCTCGTAGCCCCGAAGCAAGTCTCAAGTAAGTCCGGTGTAGTGGGGGCGCCCGCCACACTCTGCCGGCTAACCTGTCCCCGATGCTTGACCACAGCCTGTTGGCCTAATGATCTCCCGCCACTCTGGGGTCGGGAAGATGTAGCTGCTGATCCGACCATCTCTGTCTCTAGCAGAAAGGCCTTCTGGATGGCCTCATGATAGATGGAAATGCTGAGTGCTACCATGTGCCCTCGGATCTGTGGGCGCAGGCCCCTGATGAATCGCCTCGTCTTCTCACGCTCGGAAGAATCGAACTGAGAAGAGTAACGGATGAGTCGGCTGAACTCCAGCTCGTACTCAGTGACGGTCCTGCTACCCTGGGTGAGCGCATCGAACTCTGACTGTCGGCGCTCCTGAATGGCGTACCCCAGCCATCTCTCATGAAACAAACGGGAGAACTCCTCCCAAGTCATCCCTGGGTCGGTACGCCTCATCCCCACATACTGTATCGCCCTGTCTCTAACCACTCCCTGCCACCAGTTGTGTGCAGCGTCTCGTAGGTAGAAAGTGGCCAGAGAAACCATCTGCTCGGATGGTAGGTGAAGTCTCAATAGAAGTCGCTCGATGTCCGACAGCCAACTCTCGGCTGCATCCGGTCCTGACTTGCCCGAAAACCTGGGCGGGTTGAAGCGCTGCAGGCGCTCCATCATCCCGACCTCATCAAATCCCATACTGCTCTCAATACGCGGCCTCGGGGTCCCTCGGGTATCCCAAGAATCAAAATCTGTATCGTCCCTAGTTCGGCGATGATGAACCGGTGATCGCTCCCTCTGAGCTTTGCGGGCAGTATGAATAGTGTGGGCGGTGCTAGTCTCGGCCCAGTACCTCCTGAAGCGAGAGCGACCCCGTGACTCGGTGTCAGAGGGTGTACCAGTCGGTGCGGAGTGCTCGCTGTCACTCTCCTGATCAGACTATAGAGCTCCCTGAGCAAACACACCGTTCAGAACGGTGCGAATCTGTCCCAAAACCTCCACGAGGTTGACGCACTCCCGGCGTCGAGCAGATCGTGGCTGAGGCGAAGGTCGCGGTGTGGGCTGTCGAGCCCGGCGATGTGCCCTCCTCTCAGGGTCACTATCAGGAGAGGGGTCTGAAACGTTGGTACGAGTGGCGCGATTGTGTCTCGTACGAACCATCTGAGATTCCCAACAGAAACAGACAGAAAGGACAGTTAATCTCCATATTAGCAAACAACAGTATCCTAATGGCTCTGTAGTGTAGATGATATGCATACTTAACAGAAAATTTCAGCAGCAATTCCTTTGCTTGCTTACTTTGAAAAGATTCAGATAACCCATATCCTTCGTGGATTATCCAGGCGCGATATCTGTTTTAACCACTTACCTGAGTTTTCAGATTATGCTAGGTTATGGTGTAAACTAACCAACCCTAAATCTACCTAAAGTTCTTGAAATAATTTTAGTAAAAGTTAGCTACTCTTTTAGTTAAAATTACCCCAGAACTAATAGCGTAGTTTAGGTCGGAAAGTCTAACATTTCCTAACTTTAACCTTAAGCTCTGATACCAAAAACTTTTTTGTTAGAGACCAGGTTGGCATGTGAAATGGGAAATGGGACATTAAGCCCGGAGTCCCATGTTCGAGTCTTGGGGAAGGCATGAAACTTGTAACCGGGTACGAGAAGTCCGTGAGTTAGGGATGCAGGGAACGCCAGTTGGACTGGTATGCCAACCTGGTCTCTAACAAGCGAAGCCTAGCTGCCATATGTGATAGCTGGTCTGGGTGGTGTGCATTATGAGTACGGTATGATCGATCCAATGCGGATGCATTCTCTCCAAGCACGAGGGAGTGTTGTTACAAAGTTGAGATCAAGAGTTATAGAAGTCAAGGTTCTATCAGGCGGTAGTGCGGGTCATCGTTGTCTAATCCCTCAGATTGAGCTGGTACCCTCCGATAGCATAGTGCTATTTCATTTTGCCAGACGACAATTATCATTGAAGACATGTTTCTCTATGACTATCAACAAAAGCTAGGGACAGACATTTAATCACGTTGGGCTATATCTTCATGAGCCAGTATTTAGTCATGGGCAGTTGTACGCATTGCATCATGCGTTACATCTCCAGAGGGTTTTAACGTGTTTATTGAGTCCAGAGATAATGCACATTATGGATACACTAAAAATATTGTGTACACCGAAGTGTTTGATCGTCTTCGTTAATGGTAGGTGTAATGTCCATCAGTATTTTTACATTTACATATGAAATGCTGCATTGGACCATGGTTTACATATTCCTAAGCATGCTTTGTTTTGGGTTTTCAATTTTGTCTTATATTTTGCTATTTCGAAATTATTTTTGGTTGAACAGGTTTATGTATTGATTAAAGGGATATATTTCATCAACCAGCTTGCACCGCGTGGTTATGACTGGACTGTGCGTGTCCGTGTCACACGCATGTGGAATGTGGTCAACATCAAGACTGGTGCATTTATGAGTATTGGGATAGTATTAGTGGATGCCAACGTGAGTTTTATTTTGTATATGCTTTTTATTTTAGTTAAGGAATACTACGTTAAATAATATGCCAATCAATGACATTTTAATCATTGCAAGTTGTTGTGTGCTTTGTTTTACAGAATGATCACATATCGGGCCGTGTCATAATTGAGTATTGTGACAAATTCAAGGTGGTTTTGAAAGAGAAGTCTGTTTACGTGATTAAGAATTTTAATGTTGGTAAAGCTCCACCATCCATGATGCATGTGTCATACAGTATGAAAGTGTTCTTTACTAAGTACACTTCAGCTGTGTATGTTGATGACGTAAGGTTAGGGATACCAATGCAAAAGTTTGAGTTTGTCAGTGATATACAAAGTCGTTTTCCAAAAAATGAAGTACTCACAGATTCTTCGCCTTCTTATGTTTATCTTAATTGCCAGAATTTGTTAGGTGATTTTTGTATCAACATTCAAATATATTTGTGTATATATTTTTCGGACATGATTGGCATATTGGATCAAATTGACGGTGCAAGTGATCAGACACTCAAAAGTGGATGTACAAGTAAAAAACAATATATCTGGCTTGTAAATGAAAGGTAATTTGGATGTTATATGCACAATTACATTGATGCAGTGACATTTATACACGTTGAGCTGATATATTTAATTGTTGCATTACTTTTATTGGACGTGATTGTATCGAAATACGGTGGGCATCGGATGGAAGTTGTTCTTTAGGGTGAAACAATTAACCTTCTCGAGCCGATCGTGTTTCCTAACTCCAATGGACCTGTGATTTTGGTACTAACTAGCACATGTGTCAAATGCATCACGGGTTTGGAAATGTAAATTGATTTATGCCTTTAATATTGAATCTATGTTTACATTAATATCTCATGTTTATTGTTTTTTTGCTATGTCACAACAGACGGATACCTTTTATATTCAACATGTGCTACCAAACTTTATGTGAATTTGGATTGCCAGAGAAGGTCGTCCTTTTGGCAGGGTATGAAATGTGTTTAAGTTACCATTTATGTTATCCATAATAACGTACAATTTTGATAAATTTTTTAACCAAACGTGTATTTTTATTTTCAATTTAATGTAGCTATGCCACTATTCAGAAAAGCAGCCCATCAAGGTCATCAAATTGTTCAAACACTCAGAAAGTGCTGATCTACAAACAATCGAGGAGCGACGAGCTGCATATTTCAAAAAGGTGTGTGAAAAAATGACTAAATGGATTACTGATTTCTGCAATCTTATCATGAGTAACCCTTTTTTAATGCAAGAGAGGTTTTTCTGTTGTTGTGCAACTATCATGTGTGTTAATGAAAATTACTCGATGTGGTTCATCGGATGTCCGGTGTGTTTGCGAAAGGATACTGCTATTGGGCCACAATTTTATTGTGAACGTTGTAAGACAGTAAATCCGTCTGTTCCGTATGTTGTTATACACTTTACTTAACATTTGCTTATTTTATGAGTGTTTTAAATAAATATGAATGCACTTTTATTTTTATGGGACACTTCATGTGATTTGATAGTAATCCGTTTGATTCTAATTTGATGATAGGACATCCAGTATTGGACAAGTTGCCTAAATTTAGATGGACATTATTTTAATTTTATGGGTACAGGTACAAAGTTGAATTGAAGGTTGCTGATCGCACTACTGGGAGTTCCTTTGTTCTGTTTGACAACACTGCCTCAAAGCTATTTGGGTGTGATGCTTTGACATTTTCAATAATCAATAATCAGGTATTGTGATTTCGTGGCATGTTCATGCACATGACCATATTTGTTTTTTTGCTTGCTCGGTTATGTATATATTGTTTGTAGGTTGAATTGGGACGTAAACTTAACAAACTGAAGGGCATGAGAATGATGTGGGAAGTGCAGTTAACAGACTTCAATTTTGAGAATTTGAGATCCGCTTTAACTGTCAAGAAGGTGTATGAGGTTGATTATACTTATGACTCGACTCTATTGCTAAAGTCGATCTCTGCTGTAAGTTATATGATCATTATTATTCTCGCGTTTGTCTTAATTAGTGTTGTAACATGTCTCTTTTCGTTAGATAAAATTTGAATTACAGTTGCTAGCGGAAGCATCGCCGACATCTGGGAAGCGTCGGATCGATGATGAACAGCCACAGGACATTCAGTCAGTAAAACGGTAGATTTTGTCCCCTCTATGATAATAGTACTACATCTGTATGTGTGCGCATAATCTGCAATTGTTTATTTGCTTTTGTGAACTGTCAAATAGACAAGTTAAAGGAAAAGATAAGTTGTATCCAGATGATGTGCCAACGGAAGGAAGTGATTTAACCATATAAAATGTGTCCTTATATGCAAGGTAATACGTCGCTTTATATGATCTTATTACATTTTACTTCAAACAGTATGGCTGAGTTATCTTTAAACTTTTCATATTCACAATTTTCATGTTTTCTGGCAGCTTAGATGTCGTTGATCATCCAATTGCAGATCTTAGAGACTAAGTGAATTGCCATTTGACTATATTACTGATACAATGTGTATTCAGTCATTTAATTTTGTCATGTTTACATGTATTCCGTTTCGTCAATATGTACAATGACTCCGATTACTCAAACATTGTGATGGATAAAGTGTTTGATTTAGGTTCGGGATGTTTTATATAAACAACTATGATAATTGAGACATCATTGTACCCGTGACAACGTCGGATATTTAAACTAGTTGACTACCAAATAAGGTAATAAAGATGAAGAAAATGTTTTATTCCTGAAAATGAATTAAAAGTTACATGTTCTGCTCATAATTATATATGGTATTACTATTAGTTCCAGCCATTAAAAACAAAAAAAAAGGTTCAAAATTAAAGAAAAATAAAAATTGAGTTTAAGAAGACTGTTAAGTAGAACGTTTAAAAAAAAGACTAGAATGTAGAAACACAGGAGTAGTATGAGTGGGAAGTAGGCTTTTCTATTTTGAAGTACCTGAAGTTTGAAGGAGTTGAAGTACCAATTTTTTTTTTGTCAGTTCAAATACCAAAACGACGTCGTTTTGGAGGCAACCGTGAAGTAACGGTTGCCGTTTCCACGTTCTTCTCCACGGTCGGACCAGGAGCCAGGTACGTAACTTCCACTCCTC
The DNA here is from genome assembly GCA_024586325.1 of Stellera chamaejasme. Classification (NCBI taxonomy): domain Eukaryota; kingdom Viridiplantae; phylum Streptophyta; class Magnoliopsida; order Malvales; family Thymelaeaceae; genus Stellera; species Stellera chamaejasme. The sequence continues at coordinate 28,349,614 of CM044985.1, forward strand.
CTCCTTCTTCTGTTGCACCAGCGAAGCAGTGAACGTCTTCCACCGTCGTCGCAACAAGCATCTAAGTAGCATTTGAGATAAGTCGGCACGCGCTCAACTTTTTCGTGTTCGAAAGTTATACGTTTGATCCGGTTGTGAGTAGCTTCCAAGTTTTAGGGTTCTTTAGTTTGTGACGCAGGATTCGAATTCTTCTTCAACCATGAGTGGGTCAACCAGAAGCAAGAGTAAAAGGAAGGGTGGGGAAGAAGAAGACGTCTTGGCGCGAAGGTATGTTGATTTCTAGACCCCCTTCTAGCCTCCGAAGCGGACGGTGACTTACCAGAGGCCCTATAGTTCGACGGTTTAAAAAGAGGGTGTAGTTCGTCCCAAAACAGCGATTGAGAGTAGTATTGACGTTATGGTGTACAATGAACAGCGTCTACAGTGTTATGTAGTGTAAACAATGATTTCATCATAATTTGCATTACACAAGATGCGTTTTATTGTTTATACCATTTGGAGCAGTGGGCGAGTAAGAAGAGGAGAGCTATCAAGATCGGTGGCAATGCGTGGAACAATTGTCAGTAAGTTTCATGCGTGAAATAGTTTAATTTTGTGATACCCTAAAATATGTCGGAGTAAATAATATGGTTCATTGATACAAGCGACACTTTATGGTGAAGTTAAAGGCTGGTGAGGTTGGCCTTGACGAGGGACAAAGCATAAAGGATGTGTGGAATGAGATGTCACCCGAGGATAAGGCGAAGTGGGGTGATGGTGGGGATGGCGGGATGAAGATAGTGTTGAGATGCAGTCCGGACATTCTACGGCGTAGTTAGTGGGTTGAGTCGGGAGAGGCATGAAATGATATGGGATAGTCCTTCAAAAGCTTGTTGGGGTTGAAGGGTGATCCCACTAACAAAAGTCGATAAAGGACTGCTAAATTCATGGAGTACGCAGCAATGACATAGCATTTGGTGGGCAGACATATCCATTGATCTCTGAAGATTTTTGTGACATTATGGGTATAGAAGATGGGGAGAGGACATTAGAAACAACAAGAATGTGAAGCCCAGTAAGGAGATATGTGATGCATTTTGTGTGAAGTTGGTGGCGTACCATTGTTTCACATGAGTCGATTGTGGATGTGTTGCGTGGGAGCGCCGACAGACGATGGTACGTATAGCATACGATCTCTTGGCTCTGAAGACTGTTCTCTATCCTCCTCCCGGAAAAGGATTTACAACCACCCAACTGAAGAATGTAGTGGACTGTGCGAATGGGGCGAAGAGGTCATGGGGCCGTTATGCTTTCAATGAGTTGGTCAGGAGTGTTGAGACTTTTGTGAATGGAGTACACGGTGAGGAATATATCCCGAAGGTCGGGGGCTGTACAATATTTCTACAGGTATGGTTCTTTATGGTTAGCGTACTCATGTTTTCCGTAATCCCGTAATATGAAATTTACAAACCACCCTTCATTATTGTAGATGTTTTATCGAGAAAGATTGCAAGCTGGGGCGAGTATCCCAAGCAAATTCCAGCCGTAGTCTTCTTTTCTCCTGAGATGACCGTTCTGTACATGCGTTTATATCAGGTACGTTGAATTTGTTTAGTTCCAGCAATGCTTGATAGTGTGGTACTTATAGGTTTCCCTTACCATGTAGGGCCTTGCATGTGATGAGAATGTGGAGGCCGAAGAAGAGGGAGGTGAGGCTGCAGGCAATAGCGGTGAAGAAGAAGAGTACGACCGAGGTTACTGCCGGAGAGGGTCGTGAGGATGTGGATCTAAGAATGGAGGTGCTGCAGTGCGCCGTGAAATTGGGTTTGTTAAGGCTCTGCGGGAGGAAGTTTTTGTGTTGCGGGGAATGAGAGAACTTTGAAGAAACAAGTGACCAAGCTGCGGGAAGAGAATTGTGGTTTGCGTAAGGAAGTTGATGGGCTGCAGAGGAGAGTTGAAGAAATTGTTACCATTTCTTGAAAGGTGGTCCTGGTCATGTTGATGCACAAGCTGGGAGGACCGTCGGTGAATGTTGTTGAGAGGCGGCCAGATTTGAGGAGTGGTGAGAATACTCTGTGAAGGGTAAGGTTGATGGGAATGTAGAAACCGGGGTGGCGTCACTGTGCGAGAAGGGAGTGGGGGTTGAGAAGGTGAGTGCGGTGACCAATAAGGCCACGGTTGTTGAAGAGGAGCAAGATAGTGACGGTTGTGTAGTCCCGGGTGCGACAGAGGCACCGGTGGTGGGAAGTCAGAAGCATTCATGCGTCGAGGTAAGATGCTTTTATTTCAGTGCGTTCTTTAGTTCATAGAATTCAATATGCATATTGTAGCAGTGTGTTTTTGAGAAGCAGTTGCATTAATTGGCACAGATCACAGAGGGTTCTACGAGGGGGTATGTTCCCAAGGGAAGGCAGTCCAGAAGAATGTCGGTGAGCGGACCTTTCCAGAGGACGCCTTGGATTCATGTGAAGAAGGCTGGTCACCCGAACTTGATGTGGGCTGGACCATTTAATGTGAGAGCTTCAAAAGCTTTGGCCGAGGTTGACCACAAAATAGTGTCTTATGCTTTTGATCATAGGGAGGATGAGAAGTAAGTTAGTGTCTTGAAATTAGTCTTTTGTAAGGGCCTGCGAGCATGGTCATTGAGAGTGCATTTGAGTAACCGAATTTCTGTTTAATGGGCGAGGGAGCACCTGGTTAGGGTACGGGGCTACTTCCTTGAGCGATGGGACATTTCAGCAGGCCTATCTCCGAACAAAATGCTATGTGATGGGATTGTGAATACGTGGGTGTTATTCCTTCAAGAGAGGCAGCGGCCTCTTAAGGAACTCCTTGAGAGTTGGTATTTCCCGGTGGATTTACAGGTTTGTTATGAAATGTGTGACTAACATAGGGTTGCCGGTGATGTTTAGTAACTGTTATTTAATTTAAATTTGGCAGAGATCCGCTGGGGTAAGTGCACAGTTCGCCCTCGACAGGGCCATACGGCTGAGGTGGATTCCCGAAGACGTGAGGTTGAATGCAACGAACTTGAAGCAGGTTAGGCAAGCAAGTAATATTGTTTTAGTGTGGTTGTCATTGACATGTTAAAATGTTGATTTGAAATTGCGTAAATGTGCCAGTTAACGTAATTGATTCCGGACACTTCTATCTGATTGTTTTCTTCCTCGAGGGGAAATACATTGACGTATGGGATAGCTTAGGTGGGAGTAATGAGTCACCGGCACGGTATCGGGCTGTGCTGGACAAGTTGGTATGCCTCTGAGACCTTAAAGTTCAGCCTGACAGTTGACTGTTGTCATGTTTAGAGGTTTATCTAAGGCTATTTTGTTTACGCATTGCGGTGCCTGCAATGGATGCCATAGTTAAGCCAGTGGTTTCAGCTTTTGTGATTTTGCAAGAAGGGTTACACCGGTTAGTCAGCAGCCTAATGCTCATGATTGCGGGGTGTTTGTTTGTTATTGGATGGGAAAACCTCATAAATATGACAAACATACTACATCTGAGGTGATTATTACATGTAATACTAGTTGTGTTTACCTTATTAATAGTTATGTCACTGATACGTTGTTCCATTCAAATTTCAGTGGCGCTCACATGAGAAACGGTGTAAATTGGCTCTCCGACTACTTGCAAGTGAGACAAATGCATTATTCACCCATGTTAAGGACCATGCCATCCTATGGCACCGTCTGAAGTTGGAAGAGCTTGATAGGCCTACACGAGGGAGGGGTAACAGACAGCAAGTGACGTCCATGGACTTGTCAGGATCTGCCCCTGCTGTAGAGTGTGGTGGTCTGGCTGCTGATGGTGTGCAATACTTGAGTCCAGAATTCAGTACGGAGGTCGAAGGTACGCCGAGGAAGAAAGGAAGAAAAAGAGTCTACAAACCAAAGGTGGTGAAAGATCGTGTGTAATATGGTATTAGCAGTAGGACTGACAGTTGAGTTGGTGGGAAAAACCTTTTCGTGTAACAGGTTGAAAGTTCATGTAAATATTCTGGATGTTATGTTGGCACAATAGCGTTTACTGTAAATTGAATTAGCGTTCGGCGTAACATATAGCGTTCTGAGAAGGTCTAAAAGGGCTACGGTAAATTTAAATACGAGTCGTTTGTTGTAGTCAGCGAGGGAATCGAGGCCCCAAATATTTTACATCGTATACTTTAGAGGTCCTTAAGTGATACCACGGCGTTCGTTATGGTCCTAATGAGACACATTGAACTGTGGAGGCACCAAAAGCGTTGCCACGAACCCTTAAGTGGGGACCGAAAAGGCTACGGTGACGATTCGAAGGAATTGTGGTCCTTTCTGGATCCCTAAAGTGTGTCGGGTAAAATAACCGAATAGGCCATCAATGAGTCATTTGACTTTCATCTGAAGGCAACTGGGCCAGGGGACCTCAAGAGGGCACCACAAATGAGTCATGTATCATTTGAGGGGTCTAAGGCGCCCCAATGAGACAGCTATGGACCCTAAACGTTGCCAGTGTACATCTTTAGGCACCTAAGGATCGGCCATCGACATGACGTCACACTTGGCGGTTACACAGTAACCGTTAAGTGCGAAAACAGTTTGTCCAAATCCTCAGCTCTGAAGAACGAGTTCCAGCACTTGCGACGGCCATGGATGCGATCTTTCGGAGAGCTGGCGCCTAGATCGGTGGCCGACGATGGTAGATAACGGCATCGGACTCCCGACTCCGGCCGTCGACTTCGAGGGACCCAGGTTTGTTGCCCAGTTCTTCTCAACGGTGTGGCGGGCACCGAGGTTGCGGTTTCTTGTTTCCTCTTTCTTGGGGTTTCTATTGTTAGTCATCCTTTAGATGGCTCCGAGGATGGGTAGTCGGATGATGGAAATACAAGCTCAGTATGAACCTCGAATGCCGTGTGATAAGGGGGAATCGTCGATCAAGCCCGTGAAGTTGGTTGGAGTATTCAGGAATACAGAGCTATATTATGACTTCGAGCATCACGTGTCAAATCCTCGGCCTGAGGTACATTTCGGTTACTATAACAGTTTTGGTGACAGATGGTTGTGTGTGGAGATTGACATCTTCGTGGAACCATGAACAGGACCACCTTACAACCTTCCGGGGCCACGGGCTTCTTCAACTATGGTTAGATGGTACAAGAACTGCCAAGGTACGTGAAGGATTCATTCAAGAGACACGGGTCCTGGAGGAGTTTAAAAATGCAATGAAGAGGACTTACTACGACCGTCAACCGATGCGGGCTTTGAGCTACTTCGGTGGGACACCACACATTCGTTCCACTTCCCCGATTGGTGAGATGACCATGACGCCTCTTGATTTTTCCGCCATAAGCGGTTTGAGATGTTCGGGTAAGAGGCTCCCGGTTGACATAACCATACGGGACGATGCTAGGAGGTTAGAGAAGGCTGTCGGGGACCACCGGGAAAGGTGGTACAAAAAAGGAAGTTAAGTACAGATATCATGAAGGATTATGAAACCTACGATGTCGGTACTCTTGTGAAGGACCACCTCCTGCGGGTGTTTTGCTTCGTCCTCATCGGCACTACATTTATGGCTGACACTAGCGGTGGGTTTGTCGATACATTCGGCTATCATGTGTGGAAGACATCCCCGCAATGAAGACGTATGATTGGGGAAGTGCGGGCTTGGGAACCCTTTATTTGTACATGGACGGATTAAGCGGGGGTCGAGCTGGTAGTGGTGGTTCTTGGGAGGCATGGCAAGCTTGGGCTTGAGTACTTTAGGGACATAGGCCCTTCATTCGAGTCTTTAGGTGTTGGGGCGGGGAGGACCTCATTCCCAAGGGGAAAACACTGGGCACAAGGATCGCAAGGGAAGAACTTGAAAGACATGACATTGTACAAGGAGCGATTGGAGAATGCCTCAGTGACTAGGGTGATATGGAATCCATGGGGTGATGATCTGCCCCAGTATGTGCGGGAAAGTGAGGATAAAGCCAAGAAACATGTGGTTTTGGAGTCACCTTGTGGGAGGGCGTGGTATCTAGGAGAGAGGGTTATGCGGCAGTGGGCTGGCGAGGCAGTGAATGGCTTAAACCAGTGGTGCCCCACCACCACCCAATACAATGTTTTCAAGGAGTGGACCGCAATAGAGTTGTATGATGCCTTGCAAGGGACATTTTCCGGGCAGTGGGTGGATGGTTTAATGCGGGATATCCCGTACGGGAACTGGTGGATGGCTGAGATGCGGCGAATAGGATAAAGAGGGAATTTCTTGCACCTGACATTCCGCCTCCACCACCAAAACAGAAAAGAAAACTTCAGTCGACCCAACAAACACCTACTGGTCCAGCCACTACGGGTGCAGATGCCGTGGCTGAGTTTGAGTTTCCGTCACGGAGGATTTACATTGCAAATCTTGAGACCGGAGCAAGCGAACCATTTCTCATACCGATGCCACCCGCCAAGAAGTTGAAGGCTTCCCATACCACCCACGATGACATCCGTATGTTCGAAACGCATGCCATATGTTGTTCCCTACCTGTTTCGTAGTAAACTAATAACATACACCCTACTTTCTTTGTAGGTTCCTCTCGAAATGGCCACCCGGATGCTACGAATGATTGGTGGGTTGAAGATGGCCCTATCTGATGCACGGAGTGCTGCAGCAACCAAAATTAGGCTGCTCAAAGGTTGCGGGAGTAGCAAGATGGATGACCGTGCCACGTCTTCATCCATACTGAAAACGCGGGCCAGCTCATCTGTTCCAGAAGCAAGGAACGAGGGTGCCAATGATGGAAGCCAGGAAGATGCTGACAATGACAATAAGCAGGACGTAGGCAGTGCAGAGGATGAAGACGATGCCACCGACCAGGAAGAAGGCAGTGCGGAGGATAAAGAAGATGACACCGACCAGGAAGAGGGCAGTGCGGAGGATAAAGACAATGACAATAACGATGCTCACAATGACAATGACACCGACCTGGAAGAAGGCAATGATAAAGGACTGCAGGCAGGAGAGACGGGGGACGTGTCCGATATGATAGATTTCTTCATCCAAATCCGCCCACAACCAAGCATGCATGTTGCAGGTGAAGGTGCCGATCAGAATGCAGCAACGAGACCGGGGAAAGTAACGTCACGTGACGACAAGGAGACGTTGGCTGACGATGCTGAGCAGGTTGTCGCTACCGTTCTTAAACAGCTCCGGGAGGATGTTGACGCCGATGTGCAGGCAAGTACAAGGGACGAGGTGGGTGGAGGTGATGTTACATCCTCAGAGGAGAAAAAGGGCGACGACGTTCAGGCACCCAAGGGAAGTCCGCCCCGTGTGATAACGAGAGCTTATAAAAGGATGAAGAAACCATAGGGTGCTTATTAATTCGTTGTAGTATGGTCATGTGTAAAGGGATGAAGAAACTGTAGGGTGGTTATTTATTTGTTGTAGTACGGTCAGGTGTAGGTAAACATGCTTTTCTTTTCATGTGTGGCGCTAATGGGTAAACTGACGTTTGCATGCTCAAGAATGCGCGTTGAGACTCACAACCCGCTTCCGCAGAATGTCCAAATAGCGTCTGCCCTTGCATCGTGCAGTCTGCGTGGCCCCAAAGATGACACACTGGCCGCCTCCTGGACCCCTAAACTGACACAGTGGCCCAGTACAGAAACAGCGTTCCGTTATATAACATATCGCGTTTGACCCAACTTAAAACGTCGGACATACGACGAACAACGTTTCACGCAACCTGGGGCTTCGACGTTTGAAATAACTTACAACGTCGGTCCTTACAACGAACTATACAAAACTAATTGCTCTCATTTTAAGTGTAACACTTAACTTTTAAACTTGTATTTGACACACATTCTTGTTACAAGGAGTTTATCACATTTATATCTTTACTTCAACATATTAAGACAAAAAGTTAATAAATTACCATATGAAAATGATAAGTTGATATATGCAGTTTACGGACAAATGAGTATACATTTATGGAAACTAAAAACATTAAAATACTAAATTTATATGTTAAAACATTAAAATACTAAATTTATATGTTAAAATACTAAATTTATACGTATAGAATAATTCTTTATTTACTTTTTTTTGGGTGGGGTAGCGCCCAGTACAGAAATAGCGTTCCCTGGACTAACGGATCGCGTTTGAAATAACGTACAACGTCGGTCCTTACAACGAACAACGTTTCACGCAACCTGGGGCTTTGACCATATGAGAACCTCGAAAATGTGCTTCTGCTTACTCATTTGCACAGTTCTGGTGAAATTGAAATTGGTGAAGGTTGTACGCCAACTACTAAAAAATACTGTGCCCCCTAAAAGACTGTGCCCCCTAAAATGATACGGTGGCCGTCTCCTGGCCCCCTAAAATGACACCGTGGCCCAGTACAGCAATAACGTTCCGTGGTTTAACGAACAACGTTTTAACTAACTTACAACGTCGGTCTGTACAAGAAACAACGTTTCACTCATTTGCACACTGCTTCTGGTGAAATTGAAATTGATGAAGGCTGTAGGCCAACTACTAACGACATGTACAATTTTTGCGCTCTGTTTTGTAATGGACTGGAAAACAAGCATTCTTATCAGACATCTGAAGTCAGAATTCAGAAAATGCGTCCGAATACTGTGCCCCCTAAAATGACACAGTGGCCGTCTCATGGCCCCCTAAAATGACACAGTGGCCCAGTACAGAAATAGCGTTCCGTGGTTTAACGAACAACGTTTGATCTAACTTACAACGTCGGTCTGTACAAGAAATAGCGTTCCGTGGTTTAGCTTTGTTTTGTAATGGAAAACAAGCATTCATATCAGACATCTTAAGAGTCAGAATCCATCCATACATCTTAAGAGCAGCAATTAAAGTTCATACATATCTAAATAAGTACAAAAGGTGAAACGGATACGCCATAAAATCCATACTGAACTAACGTTTGAACTAACTTACAACGTTTGAACTACATATCTAACGTTTGAACTAACGTTTGACCCTTACACATGTTGCAGCCATAGCAAACAACAACACCACGACGGATAAACTACACAACATCGTACGCATCGTAAGGCGCCTTTGGAGTAGAGCCTTCTCCTCAGCATAGGCAGCTCTCACTCACTTGATACCTGTTTCAGATGAGCAACCTCCTCCTCTCTACCAGCAACTGAACGTGGCAACTGGATTTTGCAGTGAAGAAGTATATCTTTGGAGTCCTTCAACTCATTAATCACAGAGATCGCACGAGTTGCGAATGGTGGGTCAACCCACTCCTCAAATCCGCAACCTGGATCATCCCACGGGTGCGAGAACCAAAGAGGAGTCATGGATTATGAAGATCTGGGTAAGAATGTAGAGATCTAAACTCACTGCGCACTACGGCAACGCAGTAGCGTCGGCTGGGTTATCCGAACTCCACGCGCCGCGACGGCGCAACCCAACCCACATGAGCATGTCCGGCCGTACGCTTGGTGATACAGTCGATGTCGTCGCTCTCGCCATAGCTTGACCCCGATGGTAGCTCACCATGGCTAACCCTAAATCCTCACTCACGACCCACACGACCCAAATGACGCGTCTACAGATGGCTAATATACTAATACACCGGCGGCGTGAGGGTCAAAAATGCGTCACTGACGCAGCTAACAAACACGCGAATTGAGCCCATGCGCGGGACAATTAATTTCAAATATCCATTTCATTTAGATGTCAGCGAAGCTTTTAAGGGGTCCAAAAAATACACGACGCCCTGTACGCTCAACGAACACTCTTTTTTACATACCACGCCACAGCGATTCAATCACAAATTACCCCAGGGATTAAAATTGGTGCCCGGCGGTGGACAAAGACCAATGGTAAGTGACGACGATCTTTGGCCCAACCTCGCCTGCATTCCTCCATCGTATTCGTCCGGCCAAATGTTCCCACCAAAACAGGGTCACGTCACTTCCGGCTTCACGGGAAAACAACCACTGCGTAAGGGTGGGCGAGTTACGGAATGTCGGATTCAGGGGCTGCCTCAGCTTCCACGGCGTACAGCAGAGTACAGTTCCTTCGGTAGTGGCCGACCTCTACGCACATGCTACATTTCCTTCTTGATATGACAGTTGATTTCTTCTTCTTCGCGGTAGTGATAGCAACAGGATTGAGAACCAAGCATGACTTACTCCCATTTCGGTGTTGGTCCAAATTATCACTTTTCCCCCTAACTTCATCAACACGCGTCTCCAAGTTTCTCAGACCATCTTTTAACCACTCATACTCTTCCCTTGGACATCTAGCACCATTGTATACAATCTTGTTGCACAGGTTACCTAGCTCCATTTGCCTTACCCTGGTCAACACCTCATCAGAGCTCGTGTCAACTGATGGTTGGAAACATGGTTCACCGGCTGACTTAGTCCACCTTTTTAGTATCAAAGATTCAGGAATCCTTGACGCATGCTCCATCTTCAAGACAGAGAACATGTGTTTACAAGGGATGCCTGCCAAGTCATTCAACAAAACTGTAAAGATTATGCAACACTAAATACACCATTGAAACGTTATTCAACGGGACTACAAACGTTATTCAACATGACTATAAACGTTATTTATAACCCAAAACGCGTTTGGTTACACCTATGACGTTAATGTACCTTTGTAATGCAAAAGTGGACAAGTACATGTCACGCTACTATCCGGATGGATGCAAACTTCTCTTTTCCTCACATTCTCTTTCCGATATCGCCCACTAAATACACCCGCACTTCATCGCTGTTTATCGTGACTTGCCTCTCGAGCCAAATAGGGGCTTCACCCCTAATCTCTTCAGCCACCAATCGAAGATTGCATCGCATACACTTCAAAACATGTTTTTCCAGTTCCGGAAGATGGGTTGTCAATTGTGCCCCCTTATGCTTGCTATTATAATTGTTCTGAACTACCTTCTCCCTCATTCTTGCTAATGCAATATCCACATGCCTCACAAACTGGAACAATTTTAACCTGCTTCTAACAAACCTTTTCTGGTAAGAGTGCATCCCTTTGCACCTTCGGTTGCTTGACATACCGGCAAAGAAGTGACCCTTTAGATAAGCTAAAGCCCACATATTTTTCCGCTCATACATCTGCTTCACCCAGGGGTTATCTTGCAACCCATACTCAGACACATTCGCATGCCACACTCTCTCGAAATCATCGGCATCATCAATCCAGAGCATTAACTTGGCAAAAATGTCCCGGAACTCATGTCTAAATTTCCCATCTTTCACCTTCTCGGAGCGAGCTTACCCATTAGGTGCCACGAACACAAACGATGTATCGCATTAGGGAGGACTTTCCGTATGGCTACACGCATGGCCGCATCTTGATCTCAGTAATCACCGAAACGGGGTCTTCCCATTCATACACTCCACAAAGTTCCCAACAACCAAACAAAAGCTTCCTCACTTTGCTCATTTATAAGAGCGCATGCAAATACAATTGTGGAGAAATGGTTATTCACACCAACGAAAGTTATAAAAGGCAGTCCGTACTCATTTGTTACGAAAGTTGAGTCGAACCCGACAACATCACCAAACGATCGGAAATCCCGTTGCATTTGGCTCACAGCCGAGAAAGATAGCGAGTCTGCTCCCTCGTCCACACGATAGGTGCAATACATGCCCGGATCTCCCTCCACAACTCTAGTCAAGTACCCTATAGCAGCCTCTGCGTCACTATCCATTATTTGAACCCTTCGATCACTATCGACAAAATTGTAAAGATCTTTAATGCTGAACCCAACTCTGTTGAAACCACCTGCGACCAAGACCATGTAGTCCATTATAACACTAGTCTTGATGCCTACACTCTTCATCTGCTTTGTTTGCTCCTTCGCCATAAAGCTTACATTTTTGTGCGATGCAACAAGGTGCATTTCAGTTCTCTCGACCATAGGGTGATTATGACATGTCTTGAACCCCCTCACTTCATACTTACCGGTTTCCTTAACACAATTGACCTGGAATGAAGTAGGACATCCACACCTTCCAACTCTCATGGGTTTCCTTTGCCTCTCATGGGAGCGAACTTGGGCTCATTTAGCCCATATCTCGTTACACACCCACCTCCTCCTCATGACAATGTCTGTACCCATGTACATTTTTTCTCAACCCTCCTCGTCCCAAAACCCATAACTTTAGCATAGCATTTATAGAACCTCTCTGCACACTCGGTGTCATCAAAAAGATATCCTTCAAATCCACAAGTTCCCACTTCGCACCGGCTTACTCAATCAGTAAAACTATTGCACTCCACCGATCGTCAAAAACATCGTCATTACACAACTCCTCGTCACTCTTTTCCAGCCCGTGTTGTCCTCTGCCGCATCCATATTTTCAAAGAATTCAGCATCGTTACCTTTCCAACTTGAATGTGCCGGAGGATAGCGACTTGCATTACTAGAGCTGACCCAGATTCTTTGCACCACAATCAAATTTGTTATCACCCCACGATGACGCCATGAAATCGCGAAGAGAGCCTCTGTTTTCATCCATCTGTCAACCAAATACGTCAACTGTATTACGTGCATCGACAACCACGTTGTAGTCCAAGTTTCTCTTCACGTATGCATAAATAAATCAACGAACCATAAATACGCACCTCCTACACAGCATCAACAACCAACACCAAAGGGGACGACCGGCGGAATCAAACAGAGGAATGTTACCAGTTCTTCCACTGGGCCATACTTACATTTCATTACAGACAGACAACCACAACCTGTGGTAAATCCATCTCAAACCATGCGTCGCTAGTAAATAGTGAGGTTAGCTTATCAACAAAGGAGTCGAACCCTTTGCGTGCCTTTGCTAGCGTTTTCTCGGGAAACTAATGTTGCACGAAAGGCACCCTAACAGTGCCCACTGAAGGCGCTCCTTTCACCTGGACTTACACTGTGACTCACTAAAGCCCTGTAACCAGCGTTTCATTGCTCATAAACGACGTTAGGGCAATCATCAATAGCGTTACTATCTACCCTAAAATGATGCAAGCTTTTTAATGAGATTACTTCTTGTTTTTAATCAATAAAAACAACACTGGCTTATAGAATAGACAAAACTACTATTCCAGAAGAGCTAAACATTTTAAATATGACAACCACGGAATCTAGAGTACGGGTGATGACTTTAGTTATTGTCTCAAACACATACTTCAACAAGAGTTAACCTAAGAGGAATCATAAAAATAATTTCTCATACAAAACACTTAAATACACTATATTCATTCAAGACTAACATCTAAAACGTACATTATACTTAAATATCAAATAAAAATACAAAAAGTTCTAAAATTATACAATCGCGTTAATTAAACGTTATTTTACTAAACTCTAACGCTAATTTTAACGACTCCAACGCTATTAGGTAACTCTTATACTACACTTTCATCTAGAATGTTCTAGAATGACTAACTTTAGGCGCCTCGTAAAGGACGCTGACGAATATTTGGCTCCTTCTGGAATGACTAATGTTAGGTGTTTCGTCAGGGCCGCTGACCAATATTTCTCTGATTAAATGAACAGGGTTACAACACTAGGCAAACGGCTTTGGCCATTTCACAAACGGGGTTCCGTCAAGCCTGCAACAACATTAAAATTACGTCTTACGCTTCCACGACGAAAAAAAAAACCATCAACCATGATTTCTTTCTACACAGATTCTTTAATAGGCTATAACAATGGGAAACATTGCTCCTTCGCATGAATACACCCATTTTTTAGCCTCAACATAGAGAAATACACAACAAAACTGACAGAAAAAAACTTTAGCTAAAATGTCCAACTTCACAAACATGAAATCTGATGGTGTCTTGAATCTTGAGCAGATCTTGAAAATAGAAATTACTGTGGGAAGTAATGGAGATTCTGTTCAAAAAAAGAGTAATGGAGATTACACGAATAATCGAAATGAATAACTTGCTGGATCCGGTTGCAGGTGTTTTACATTTTAATTAAATTTGTTTAATTAACGGTTAAGATTAATTTGACTTCATCTAATGGTGAAGTGTGGTGTCGGTACTGGTGAGTATCAGATGGAGGACGAGGAGGTACCGCAGTTGAGTCCAACGAAAATAAATACAGGAAACTGCCAGCAATCCGTTCATCTCTCTCTCTCGACGATTTCAGAGAAGTTCTCTCGTCCGAGCTCAGATCGTCGACGCCGACGTAAGCTCCGTGGATCTCTCTCCGATCTCTTTTATCTTCAAATCTAGGGTCTTTCTTTATTTTCAGTTTTGATTTCAAATTTTGACTAATTCGATTGCTTTTGTGATTTTCAAATTTGGAGCTGATTTCTTTCAGCTTGTCATCCGCAGCAAGTCTACCCATCCATCTGCGCAATCCGTTCCCCATCTTTCCTCATCGTTCGCGGCCCTCTCTGCTCAAAATGCAGCAGCAACTTCAACGGAAGGTCATATCTTTATGCCTATCAACTCTGCTTGATCTTTGCTGAAGGGAACCAGAATTGGATTGTCTCTTGCTTTCTTGACTGATCGTTTTAGCTGGAAATCCCTTTTGATTTTGTTCATTTTTCATTTGTGGTTTCTAAGATCTGATTCTTGTGGAATTGAAACGGAAACTGTGTTAGAATTTTTATGGTGACTATGATGAGTTGCAGAGGGATGAAGCCAAGTGCGTGAGTTGAATGGGAATGGTTTAGTAGTATGAAACTTTAGCTCAACTATATATGTATGATCTTCTGGAACGATGGACAAGATTGGTCTCTTTGTATTCAAATCAATGGCTGACTGACCCTTGCTTAGCTATATCTGTATGATTTTGTAGTTTCTGATTTTATCTAAACACAAAATAGAAGCCTTCACACTTTGGGGGCATTATATACTGAAAATCTCTGTTCATGGAACAATATGGTTAGTTTGTAAACCTATTGGGCACATTGGTTTGTTAATTTTTGTCTTTTGAGTGATCTGTAGCTTTTCTTCTGGGGTTATTCTACTGGTAGTACTTCGTTTGCATTTCACACCTGTTGGCCTAGTCTTCGTAGTCTAGTCTTAAATCTGAAGAATAACTAGTATTTGGCGTGTTGCTTGTTTACTTTATGAATCAAGCAACCTTATTTAGGAGATCAGCTGTGTTCATTGGCACCAAAGCTGCAGAATGACTTGTTTATTATTACTTGTTTGCCTGTATGGTAATCAGCTGTGCAGCGGGGTTTTGCAAATCTTGTACTTCTTTTTAGCGTTTTGGTTATTAGATGCAGTTCAATTAAGCAGTTTTTTGGTTTTTCTTGCAGGTAAATCCATTGCACAATGTTGTATGAATGACTGCATTTCATCTACGAGAGTTGATGGTGGCACAGTGATTTGTTCTTTGCAGGTGCGGTGACAAAAGTATATTTCTAAATCTGAAAAGTCAAGTTACTAAAGAACAATGAGAGGAAGGTCTGATACAGGCCAAAAGAAGCGTTTGATCACCTCTTTGTGTGTGGTGGCTATCTTTCTTGGGTTTTTATATGTATACTATGGATCAAGTTTTGGCTCTTCTGGTCATGGTACATCAGCTTTAGAATATGGTACCAAGTCTTTGAGAAGGCTTGGATCTTCTTATTTGGGTGGAGATGATGATAGTGATGGAAAGCAGGATGAATCGTCATCGAAGTTTGGCCTGGAGGAAGGAGAAGAGGGTATTATACCAAAAAGTTTCCCTGTGAGTACTTTTGTGTGATGTTCATTCTTTCCAAATTCAATTCTGATATTTGCTCAGGTCATCATTTCCGTCTTTCTATTATTCATATAAAGTATTGTTCTTTCGAATCAGGTCTGCGATGATCGGCATTCGGAATTGATTCCCTGCCTAGACAGAAATCTCATTTACCAGATGAGATTGAAGTTGGACCTGTCTGTGATGGAGCACTATGAGCGTCACTGCCCCCCTCCTGAAAGGAGATACAATTGCTTGATTCCTCCTCCTCCAGGGTACAAGGTGAGACTTGCTTGGCAGAGTATCTGGAGCATTCAAGCTATTCTGTTAAGAGCTTTGACTTACACCTGAGCTTGATAATTTCATTCGTATTGTAGATCCCAATTAAGTGGCCAAAGAGCAGGGATGAGGTGTGGAAAGTAAATATTCCTCACACTCATCTTGCACATGAGAAGTCAGACCAGAACTGGATGGTGGTAAAAGGTGAAAAGATAGTGTTCCCTGGGGGTGGCACACATTTCCACTATGGTGCTGACAAGTATATTACTTCCATTGCAAATGTAAAATTTCTACTCCAGAAAACCTGTCTCCCAAGTCTGCCCTGAGTGTTGTCTTTTAGCTGTATATTCCGTGTTGTGTGTTGCTTGCATGCATGATCTTATATAGTTTTATTTATGCAGATGCTGAAGTTCCCAAACAATAATATAAACAATGGAGGCCGGATAAGAACAGTTCTTGATGTTGGATGTGGTGTTGCTAGTTTTGGAGCCTACCTTCTTTCATATGATATCATGACCATGTCTTTGGCGCCAAATGATGTACACCAGAATCAAATCCAGTTTGCTTTGGAAAGAGGGATTCCTGCATATCTTGGTGTATTAGGAACCAAGCGACTTCCTTATCCAAGCAGATCATTTGAACTTGCTCACTGCTCCCGCTGTAGAATTGATTGGCTTCAAAGGGATGGAATTCTTCTCCTTGAGCTAGACAGGTTACTTAGACCAGGAGGATATTTTGCATACTCATCACCTGAAGCTTATGCTCAAGATGAAGAGGATCTCAGAATATGGAGAGAAATGAGTGACATTGTAGGGCGCATGTGCTGGACAATTGCTGTAAAGAGGAACCAAACTGTTATTTGGCAAAAGCCACTGACAAATGACTGTTACATGGAAAGGAAACCTGAGACACAGCCTCCCCTATGCCGTTCTGATGATGACCCAGATGCGATTTGGGGTGTGCCTATGGAAGCATGCATCAGTCCATACTCTGACCGTCAGTATATTCATTCACCAATGTTGCTTGCCTCACTCTCTTTCCCACACTATAAGATGAATTATTTTATGGCCATGATTAAAGTACAGAATGCCTCTTTAAGATGACAAGAGTATTCTTGTCCATACTCCGACCGTCAGTATATTCATTCACCAATGTTGCTTGCCTCACTCTCTTTTCCTAACTATAAGATGAATTATTTTACGGCCATGATTAAAGTACAGAATGCCTCTTTAAGATGACAGGAGTATTCTTTCTTAACTATGTATTCATGTTGTGTAGTTGAGGGAAGGTTTCCTATTGTCTCATACTATTACTAAAACTAATGAGGCTTTGAATCCCATCGTTCTTTTGGTTTTCTCTTTGTTTTCTTTATAGATGTGTTTGTGTGTGTATTCAACTCGTCTCTGAAAGAGGTTTCTTTACTTTTCACAGGTGACCATAAAGCCAAAGGCAGTTCATTAACACCTTGGCCAGCTCGATTGATGACTCCACCTCCTCGACTTGCTGACTTTGGGTACTCGAGTGATATGTTTGAAAAGGATACGGTAACATGTGACCTCCTTATCTCATTCAATACCTCTTCTCAATGTTTTCCTTTGATGCTCAAGTAATGCACTTTGCACCGGTTGCATACTGCTGGTAATGGCTTGTTTGCTTCTGAATTGCAGGAAACATGGCGCCATAGAGTGGATAATTACTGGGATCTGTTGAGTCCAAAAATTGAATCTGATACCCTGAGAAATGTTATGGACATGAAAGCGCACATTGGTTCATTTGCGGCTTCTTTGAAGGAAAAGAATGTCTGGGTGATGAATGTTGTGCCCGAGGATGGACCAAACACGTTGAAGCTGATCTATGACAGAGGCTTAATTGGATCTATCCACAACTGGTATGTTAAAACTCATTAGAACATATTTGTGTTGTACACCTTGTTTACATGGTTCAGTCTGGTTTCCTCTCCCTTGATCAAATTCTCTGCTTAACTGACCAGGACTCTCTGATTTTCCACACCTATGACGTGATTGCACCCCTTAAAAGTTACTCTGATAACATTTTTATCCTTTGCCTTTGGTTTGGATGTCTAATATAGTAGTGTTATCACATACTGAACCTTAGTCCCGGATATGTTAGGGTGTAGGTTGCAAGAAGTTTATGGTGTCAATTAATTATTTGAAATCAACACTATAAATTCATGGAAAAAAACCTAGTGACAAAGTTTTTACAGAATAATAAATGCTCCTTGTTTTTAACGGAACAATGAGACAAAGTTCGGAAGCTGTCTTTGCTCATAGGTTCTTGTTCCACTTGCATTGAAAAATTAATGATATTGATAGTTGAGATGGTCGCTATTTTCATGTATTGGCACAAGATTGATACCATTAAGTCAACTTACATATCATGGAACATGACACTGATATGGCAGTGAGCAGGGAGAAAAACAATTTGGCCTTAAGGCTGCATGTTATTGTCATCATATTCTAACTTCAATAACTACTTTTATGGCAAGGGTTGAGTGTAATGAAATTTGTATTGTCAACTAACTTTTTGAACTTGTCTTTCACACTAAAGCTTATGCAAAAAGCATAGTGATAATTTTGTACTTGATGTTCTTTGTTATGCAACTCTTCGAAGTGAATGATGAGATGATGTTGTTTGCTATATTAAATTTCCTTTGTAGATGTTTGAATGATGACCAGTGTGTAAGGGATGGAAAACCTTGTTTGTTTGGAAGTTTTCCATTTTAATACTAGAGGTTTCCACAGTCTTGGAAAACAAAGTTTTCCATGCTTAAAAAACTAGTTATGCATTCAAACATTATGATTTTGTGTCGGCTGGCAGGTGTGAAGCCTTTTCAACGTACCCGAGGACTTACGATTTGCTTCATGCTTGGTCTGTTCTCTCTGACGTTGAGAAGAAAGGTTGTAGCGCTGAAGATTTGTTGCTCGAGATGGATCGCATGCTCAGGCCTAGCGGCTTCGTGATCATCCGGGACAAACAGCCTGTGGTGGATTTTGTGAAGAAGTATTTATCTCCTTTGCATTGGGAAACAGTAGCAACCGCTGGCCCCGGTTCAGAGTCGTCGTCGGATCAAGAAGGGGGGGATGAGATTGTGTTCATAGCACAGAAGAAGATGTGGCTCACAAGTGAAAGCCTCAGGGACACCGAGTAGGATTTGAACAAGGATGTTCTCAGCAGGGATTGGATTAAATTATATTTCTTCTTGTAGCATTAAGCATTATTTACATTCTTCTTATTTCTTTCTTGTAACGATTTACTAATTGGAAAGCCATAACTTAGTATTTCTATAGCCTATTTTCCACCCACGGTGACCTTGCTGTTATTTACATTACAGAAGCACCAAGTTTTAATGATAGAATTTTTTTGTAATTCTGTGGTTAATTGTTTTGTAAGTGTTGTAATGGTTGAACATTCTTATTAAAGTTTACCATGAATTATCAAACCAGTACAATTACGGACGTTAACCTAACTTTTGTTAGCTAACTAACGGGGACAAATAACATAGTACCTACTCATCTAACGTTTAACACTAGATATACCTAAGAACAATAAAAACTGTAATAATTTTGTACTAGTGTATTAGTGTACAAGTAAGTAGAGTAGCAAGTGTGTGCAAAGTGAGCAAGTGTGCTAGTGAGCTTGATAGCAAGTGTAGAGCAGCAACGTGCTGCAAGTGAGAGAGAAACAAAAGTGAGGTGTGTGAGTGCTTGTAAAATAAATTGGTGAGTGTAATATAATTGACCCAAAATTAATAAAGGTCAATTATTCAAGGCTTGATCTCTAACCAGTGGTATCAGAGCGGGTTCAATCAAGTGCCACGCGCGAGGAGATTCCGCACGAGTGGCGACGTGCTAGGAGAAGCACAAGGAGGTTCCACCAGAGTTACGAGCCAAGTCAAGAAGGAGAGTTTGTCGAAGCGATCACATACCGGGTACGTGGACAATTGTCGAAAGAGTGGTCGGAGACCGCGAGGCGAGAGGTCAGAGACTTGTTGAAGACGAGATTCTGCAAATTAACAGTCTGGTATTGTGAAAGTTGGTCAGGGACCAATGGCGGATTTTGGAAGCTCGGTAAGCCATCTCGAGAAGTTGAATGGCAATAATTACCGAAGTTGGAGGACTCTGATTCAATTCTACCTGGAAGGACAAAATTTATGAGACCTCATTGATGGAGAAAGCACCACACGACCTGAAGATCCGGAAACCTTAAAAACATGGAAGATGAAGGCCGGTAAAGTGAAGTACATCCTATCGACGACGGTGGAGGATGAATTTTTGCAGCAAATCGAAGACGCGGCGACGCCCAAGGAGGCATGGGACACTCTTGCTACCGTGTTCGTGAGGACGAACAAGGCAAAGTTGCAGAGGCTAGAAAATGAGCTCCTCTCTATTAGCCAACGGGATCTAACATAAATCAATATTTCTCCAAAGTTAAATCCATTTGCAGTCAGATTTCTAAGTTAGATCCAGAAAATAAAATTAGTGGCGGAATGATGCAGAGGATTATAATTCACGGGTTGAGACCATAATTCAAGGGTCTCGTAGCATCTACATGTTGCTGGGTGAAAGAGCCAACTCTATCGGAGTTGGAGAATCTATTAGCTAATGAGGAGGCCTTAGACAAACAAATGTCTAAGGTTACGGTAAATGACGAGGAAACCGCTCTCTTCAATAAGAAGAGTAGTAGATGGAGAGGAAGACAGCCAAGGAGCTCATATCAAGGGGAAGCTCGTGAAGCCGACAGGAGACCACAGGAAGACGGTCGTGAGACCAAGAGATGGTTGAGGAATGATGATAGATGCTACAATTGTGGCAAGAAAGGCCACTTTGCCCAAGATTGTCGGTTCAAGCGAAAAGGAGAAAACATTGCAACCACTGCCAAAGTAAAAGATGATCGAGAAGATTGGGATGACGAGATTGAAGAGTGCGAGGAGAAAGAGCTCGCAGCCGCTTGCAGTTAGGGGTGAGTTCGAGCCGAGCCGAGCCCGAGCCTAGCAGGTTCGAGCTCGAGCTCGTGAAATTCGGGCTCGGCTCGAGCTCGGCTCGAGTTCGAACGAGCCCGAAAATTCGAGCTCGAGCTCGGCTCGAAGGTTCGTGAAGCTCGATTCGAATCGGCCCCAAACGAGCTCGCGAGCTCGTTAGGCTCGATAAGGCTCGATAAGGCTCGATAAGGCTCGATAAGGGCTCGATAAGGCTCGATATATAAACAGGGGTATATATGTAATTTCACATCAGGCTCGATAAGGCTCGTCGAGCCTATCGAGCCGAACCATTCATGTTCGAGCTCGGCTCGTTAATTATACGAGCCAAAGAATCGGCTCGAGCTCGAGCTCGAGGCTCGTGAAGCTCGGCTTGTTTGGGCTCGTCAGAGCTCGAGTTCGAGCCGAGCTCGGCTCGGCCCGATTCGTTCAACACCCCTACTTGCAGTGCAGAAGTGGAGGAACAAACTATTGGAAATATATTAGAAAATGGGAAAAAAATGAATGGAAATTTTTTATTTCTACCATAAATTTGGAGGTTTTTTCACCATTAGTATGGTGATTTATGGACCATTAGTATGATAGTTTCATAGCCATTAGTATTAGAATTAATGACTAGCTTTATGGTGCATTTAGATACCCTAATGGCTAGGCCTACCCTAAACATTATATATAAATGGGCACCTTCACCATACTTATTTCTCATCCCTAGCACACTTTTCTTACTAAATCTTCTTCCTCTCTTCTTGCAAAAAGTCTCTTGCATCATTGTTTAGGTGTTCTTCAAGTTCTTCCGTTCTAGTTCGTCAACGGAGAAGCTTTATCGATAGAGGTCTAGAGACTTCAACTTAAAAGCCGCGGAAGTATCATCATCAATAAAGGGTCTTTTGCTGTTTGTCTTGGAAGCTTCACAAAGTGGAGCTAAGGAAATATAGGGTATTGGGTCAAATTCTCTCTCAATCATCCCTCAAAATCCCAAAGCTTAACAAAAATACCTTTGCCCTTAAGAACTAGCTACGATTCAATCTCCAGTTGAAATTGTCTCATTACCCACCTGCACACCTATTTGATGTCGATGTCGGCGCAGTGAACCCAAGTCCCAAACCCGGTCCAACTTGGAAATGGCACGACTGTACGAGACTGTCTTTTTCGGTACAGAATCTATTGTAATATTCATTCAAATGCTATCTTGCCTCCATCTAAAGACCACGATCAATCTTCCCGGAAACCTCTAAGCGAACGTTGACCCTGTGAATCAATGATTAACAGATCTGCAAATGACGTTGTCGCACACGGATTTGGTTCCGACCATCAGAAGTTAGGCAGCGTGCCGTTGTATAGGTCGAGGAGCACAAGATCAAATCTGAATTTCTCCAACCCCGAGCGCGGAGTAGAGGAAAACGACATATTTGGTTTCGGCCATATGAAGTTTGGAGTCGTCCGCTGCCGTACGAGATGAGGAGCACACGGCGGAGAGGCTCGCGAGGAGATTCCAGATGAGAAGGATTGGTTCTAGGTGGGGGGCGGGTAGGGATTTGGGGTGTTTTGGGATATTTGAAATTGTTTGGGATGGGGAAAGTATTTAGACCCGGAGCCACATGTGCATTTTATAACAGCTTACACTCAACTAACACCGTTAAACGCCACTTATACATTCCGTTAACCAGCTGTCATAAACTGTTAATTTAGCCATTTAGAACCGAAACAAGTTTTAATTGCCCGCACTTTATAGCGGTGTAAATTACAATATTTTATAAAAATTTAATAAGAATGTGATATTAAGTGAAATAAATGTATATTTTTATGAAATAAATGATAAAGTATATAATTATTATGGGTGAAAAAATTAGGTTTAAGAATTTTTACATTTTATCATATGAAATCTAAAACATTAGAGACCAAACGCAAAAATAATAAGAAATAAAAGTAAAATAGAGATTTAGTCTCTTAAACAATTGAAACACAAATAAATAAAATCACTAAATTATGATGAGGTGACAATCTCATTCGGTGGATACTATTTATACAAACTTTTATGTATATGTATAGAGTTTTAAATACAAATACTAATTACACATTATTACTTTTCGTTAAAATCATCAACACTCAAAGAAGGGAAAAAACCATACCATAAGATTTGAAACTTTGATGACAACATGCTACTTTTTAAATAGTTATAAACTGTAATGAAATTTTCTCTCGTAAAAAAACGACACTACACTTAATGATGTTTTGAAAATTTAGGGTCGGGGGCCAATGCTCTACTTTCAAAATGGTTAAAGTTAAGTAATGGAGTTTGTCTATATATATATATATATATATATACATATATTGAGGGTATTATTCATCAATAAGAGAATCCACAAAACTGTATTTCTTACAAATTTTATACACTTTCAAAATTATCAAAACTTTCGATCTCCATAAAAAACATTAACTAATACACTTTAAAGCAACCAAAATGAAGAAGAAATATTCATCAACTAAACTACCAAATATTTGCGGTCTACTTTCATGAAATAAAAGAGAAAATAAGTAATAATGATTGTAGATAAAAAATCTTTGGCTTAGTTAAAAACTCAGATTTTCAAAATTTCGATGACCAATACACATAATAATTAGAAATAAAAGTCAAAACAATATTCTCTAAAAAATGTTTTCTCTCACAAATTTCATTTCATTTTTCAAATTTACAAACTTTTCCTATATAAATAGTAAATGAACACACTTTAAAAGAAAACAATGCAGGAAAAAATAGATGACATGACACAACGCAATTGGTTTTATATTAATTTTCAAAATTACCAATTTCATACCAATTTTTTTCCTATTAGTAACATAATAAATATAATTAAAAAATAAATAATAAATATACTTTAAAAATTAAAAAAAATTAAAAAAATACCAATTTCATACCAATTTTCAAAATTAACATAATAAATATAATTAAAAATAAATAATAAATATAATTTAAAAGTGAAAAAAATTAAAAAATATATAATGAATGACGTGCACTGTTCATCACTATTCACTAGCAGTGTTTTTTCCATAAATAGATAAAGATGTTTTTTCCATGAATAGATAGAGAGAATAGGGTGCTTCAAAGTTTAACTTTTGGGGGTGAGAAATTTTCTGTTCACCCATAATTTTTCACCATGAATCTAGCTCCTAACTCACCCTGACTTTCTCGGACCTAACGTGATTTTGTTAAAAGTGAATTTAGTAAATTCACGGTGATTTTCTTACCCTCTCTCTCTCTCTCAGGCCTAGCCATCTCCCACAAATGCTCCGGCAACCCGTCGCCGGTCCTCTTCCCCAACCCAGCTTTTCCTCCCCCTGAATCGGCCTCGACCCGGCCCACCCACCAATGCCCAACTCCCCACTGCAGCTTCCCAACCCGGCCTTTGCAGATCCGACGAAACGGCGCGCGTGCCTCGTGAGGGATCGGGCTTGAGAGGCTGCGGAATCGAAGGAGGAGCCATCGTCGTCGCCGGAAGGGATGAGCCTCCTCCACCCACTCCGATCGCTATCCATAGTCCGCCACCGCCGCAGCAATCGAGTCCTTCGCCTCCGACGTTTGAAGCAACATACCGGCGCAAGCCACTTCACCGGCGCCAGCTGCCTTGGTTCAGCAACATACCGGGAAACTTCCTGTTGTGACGGCGGCGCCTCGGTGCTTCGGGAAGTAGAGCCTCAAAGACGATGGCGGAGCGGTGCTTCGGTGCTGGGCAGCGACTAAGAGAAATGGGCAGCAGGGTCTCAAAGTTGAGTATGGTGAATTAGAAAATCTAATTCACCATGAATTTCATGGGAATGAGGTGAAAAATATTTCCCCCATGTTTTGAGTTTGACACCCCCTAATAATGAGTTACGTTTTTAAACATTTAGGGTTGAGTTGTTAACTCGAACGTATTTAGGATTTAACCGTTAGAAACGTAAAACCTATAGTACTAATGTTGCATTTCCCCCAGCAATTGGCTTCTCTTCTCTACTCTTCCGCCAAATCCTAATGGAGCTGGAAGTAAACAAACAAACCCACCGGTAAACCTATTCCCTTATGGAATCGAATCTGATCTATGCGTTCAGCTGCTCATAATTTCCGAATCATCTTGTCCACCTAATTTCTTCAAAATTTGTGGTGGTTGATCTCTTCGCATAGCATCCCGCGGAGGATCGGATTTTGGTGGTACGTTATCCGCGCCCAGCTCATAATTACATGTGCTTCATCCAATTAAGCTGCGATCTTTGTGATTTTCCCTCTTTTCTTTTGCTATGATCCGTTGCATTTGACTTTGGGTCTTTATGTTTGAGCTTGGTGTTGTATTATGTTTAGATTGTGTTATGTCCAAGTGTTTCTGATTTGAGATGAAGAGGGTGGGAAAGATCTTTAGTTTACCCCTATTTTCTCTGTTTGAATTGAGCTGGGGATCAAATAAGTTTTGGTGAAAAGTCAAACACCCAGATTGTTTTTTGATGTTTCTTCAATTTCATGTTGGAATAGCTAAGGAAGAGCTTGATTAGATATGTTACAAAGTCTTAGAATGGACATGTGACTTTTGTTGTCTCTGATTACTATGGAAAATTGATTCGTTATTAGATGGAATTGTACTGAGTTTTATCTACTCGTGTTAATGTTTGATCAGATAGCAGAGAGGTAATCAAGTGCCATGTCTGAGGGAAGTGGAAATTTGGTTGGCAGACCTCCTTCGTTGGTGGATCTTTGTGTTAAGGTAGCAATATGCAATGTGAGATACCTTGGAGATGTTGGAGAGACAGATTCGCATCTTCTTGAACGAATTTTACCTCACTGCACTCTTGATCAATTGATGCACGTAGAGAAATGCACCGAAGTAAGATGAATCCGTTGATGGTTTGAACGTATTTAAAATCTTCAAATTTGTCTCACTGAAATATATGTTTCTTTGATGGTCTAGGAAAGAGATCTGAGTCCAATAACTGATAAGTTATGGAAAAAGTTCTATGAACGTCAGTTTGGAACCGAGAGTCTGAACCTTGTGATTGAGAGAATGAAACGAAAGAAAGTATCGTTTAGATGGAAGCAATTATATGATGTAAGTTGTTCTAATACTTGAAAAACCAACTACTCCCTGGATGAAAATGTGCATGAACACAGGAAACTTTATGATTTCCCCAGCCCCCTATTTCTTCTTTTATCTCTTTAAATGAAACTCTTCTCAGATATGCTTGTGTTGGGAGTTCGCAGGCCAAAGGGAAGGAATTGCGTGAGGCTGAAGATAAAGCTGCTGACAGGCTGAGACAACGATACAATAATGAAAATGCCCGTAAGTGAGGATTTTGTTATTTAATGATTCTGCATGATGTGTTTCACTTCCCATACAGTTTTGTGTATTTGCATATGGGTGTGTGGTGGCACATTTGAACTACACTAACATGGGCCACCTTTTGCTAGCCATGTTCCTCCAGGAAGAGCAACTTTATACCCTGTAGTTTTGTGTTGGTTCCTTAATCTTGGCTTCAGAGCATTTCATCTTCTTTCTGATATGATAATGACCAAGCATATTTTGATTTAACCAGGAAAAGAAAGCAGGAAAGTACAACTTTGCTCGAAAGTTCCACCTTCAAGCAATAAAAGGGGCTTCTCAGGTCAATGTCACTTCTCCGTAATGCTGTTTTTTCTGAAGTACTGTTTTTGACCATGTATGGATTGCTCATAATTTTATATTCTTTTATAGGACTTGGGTACAACTTTTCCAATGTGAAGAGCAACATACTGAAGAAGGCAAAGATAGATCTCATGAAGAGGTAATGCCATTGTTATATGAAATAGTAATGGTTAATATATTAGCACAATGTGGAAACGAACAGCTTGTCAGTTTTCTTCTAACAGTTCGCGATACGGCATTAGTTCTGCCACATCTCCACACAAACAAGATAATAGCTCAGTTGATTCATTTCTATTGCTATTTTAGGCCCTTGAGATTTGTGTTCTTTGGGGGGTTTGTCCTGGCGGTGTTTCAAAAATGGAAGTAGATACAATGTGTCTGATGAAAATCTAGTTAAGTCGGTTCTAATGCACATTCATTTTCATGCTTTCCTCTAATGTTTGAGCAGCCAAGAAGTGAAAAATCTGACAGCTTTGAAGAGAAATGCAATCCAGAGGAACCATAGGTAATGTTATTATTTTACAGTACTATTTTATTTTATTTTATTTTTTTGCTGAAATCATAGGTAATGTTCTTGGTTTGACATGTAACTATACGAAATATTAAAAAAAAAAAAACAAGAAGAAGAAAAAGAAGCAGGAGAATAGGGTGTGTGTTTATTTAGAAGAGCATTCGGTTGAGTTAGGTATCTGAAGGATGTTAAAACCTTCATGTGATGACTGATGTTTGTCTTTGTCAAGTATTAACCTCTCAATATATGTTTTTGGATGATCCAGTGCTCCAATCATGGCAAAGTCGAACGGATTAACTGGAAAGAATTTCGCTTCAACGTCAAAATTTACCAAGAAGTGAAAAATCTTGCAGTTCAGAGGAACCACAGGTAATGTTAGTTCTATTTTGTTGAAGTTTACAACCATTGTAATTGGTTTATCCACTGAAGGATTTTACACCTTAATCCTCAACCTGAGAATAGGCATATGATAATTTGTGAGACTGAGGGTGGTGTTTGTAAAGTTCCAACCTTTACATCATATCTTGTTGGATAAATTACAGTGCTCCAGCAGCCATAACAGAGAAGAATTGTACAAGGAGATGTTCTAATCATCTATCTGAAAGCACTTGAAAAATGGAAATCGCAGGAGCTCTAATTGTAAGGTTTTTCTTTCTTTTTTTGTTTCAAATAACCCAATTTCAACAAAATGTAATATTTTATTCATAAATGAGTTGCATTATTACTTGTTTGTACAAATTCTGTATGATATGGTGACACTAGGCAGACCTAGAAAAAGTGGGTCCGTTTAGTTACAGAGAAGTTTCCAAATTTTCATTTCCAAAACTTCTTTGTAAATATTTTTATCATATACCTAGGTTTGAAGGTATGGAAAACAAGGTTTTCCAAACATTGGAAAACTCTAGTTAAATTAGGGGACATTATTTGGAAGGTTTCTATTTTAATACTAGAATTTTCTAATTTTTGGAAAACAATGTTTTCCATCTCTTAAAGATTAGGTATGTGATCATATATTTACAAATGAATTTTAAAAAGGAAAACTTGGAAACTTCTCCGTAACTAAACGGACCCTTAATGTCGGGTAAATTTACTGGGCTATATGGTAAGTTTAATGTCGGGTAAGTTCTGTATGATACGGAAGCTTAATCCAATTGCTGAAGCGCACGCCCCTCACAGCAATAGGCGCCTCCATCATCGATTATGCTTAATCGGTGTCGTCGGCCTACACAAACAGAGAGGAATGATGGAGAGCGCCACCTTCGAGGAACCATTCCATCGACCGTGTCCACCACATGGAGAGGAATGATGGAGAGCGCCACCCTCGAGGAACCATTCCATCGACCGTGTCCACCACATGAAAGCTACCGGCTTCAGTCTCCTAGCAAGATCTCATCTTTCTCTAGAAATGGGGAAAAAAAGATCTTTTTTTGACATTCACGTTTCTAGAGATCATATTTACCACTGAGACCGTTAATGGATAGAATATATAAGAATATTCTGTTATAGAATATATCTTCATGTTCAATTTGATCATAAATTTTTTTAAATGAAAATAAACGGCGTTAATGTCATGTATAACTTTTGACTTTTTTAAACTACAATTTGCAACTTTCAGGACTTAATTGAGAATTCGAAAAAATTTAGGATTTACTCGTTACAAATGATAAACATGTAGAACTCTTTGTGCATTTCTCCCGTTCTTAACATAATACTCCTTCATCCCGTTAAGATTGCACAATTTGACATTAATCTCGTTGACTAGTTTAGTTTTCCAAATTTGCCCCTACCCATGGGGCCAAAACCAAGTTCCCTTCTCAAAACCACCTGACATCTCCATTTTTCACTTTCAGGAGAAGCTCATCAGACTCAATGGCCAAGGCAGCGGTGTCGTAGGTGTCACTGGACTGGACGGCGTAGCTGAAGACGTGGCCGTGGAATTCGCCGTTGATGCAATCGCAGGGGTAAGGAACGGGACTCGAGTCCCCCACTAGACACTATCCTTGTTAGGCAAGTGCTTGTTGTGCTGAAGAATGGAGTTGAAATCATTTCCCGGCGGGACGAGATCCGATCGGAGAGCTCCGGCGATGAACTTATTTCTGATGAGAACCATGGAAAGCCTGAGGGCATTTGGGCAGCACCCTGACTTTCTCACCGTTGCGGAACTCGTTGGGAAAAACATAGCACTCTGTTCCAAGTTCCAAAATCCATCTCCTTTCCGTACTCCGACGAGGTGTGCCAAGCTGGAGAACGATGGTTTCTGATCTGGGCTACTAGGTCGATAGATTTGTTTCGATTCTAGCCCCAAACAGAAATCTCATAGTAGAAACTTGTAGACTATGGTTCGATTCCCACAAAACAAAAATCAAACCACGCCGCCGTCATTGTCGGAACTGTGACAAGCATTGGCGGTGCCACTCTGTGGCAGTGGGGGTACTATTGCCATTAACTTTTCTCAAATATACCCTATCTATATTTAGGAAAATTTTGAATCCTATATATATAATTTTCCCTCGTATAATTTGTACATAAAATATATTACACACATATCATAAATTATAGCTGAAAATACTCTTAAATATCGATCTTATAAACTAAACATTTCAACCCACATGCATCATTATTTATTTTCAATTTTGCTGAAGCCGATCCTACTTAGTCATCGATGGTTATGATGTTTTTTATCGATGGTGCGTGATGTGTTTTCTCGGTTCTAGTAATTAATATATACACATAGACTGACAATACAAATAAATTTTAAATACACTTGTTTAATTGAGATAAATGAAAATATGAAAATTATGTAATTGGTGACTTGTGAGATTGCTTTAAAATAAGACTTTTGTATGTATATCTCATAGAGTAAAATCTGCCCCCAATCCTTGTTTTTATTTTTGTGACCTATTATGGTCCCAGATTAATTTTTTGTTTTAAAATGGTCATAAATTTAAGTTACGTGTTCTGTTCTGCTCCTTTCCGTCCATTTGTAACATTTAAAATGGATGAAAATGTGTAAAAAAACAATTTTACCCTTCATTAATTGTTACAATAGACCTCAATTTTTTTAAAGCTTACTCAAATCTACCCAAAATACTTTTAAATGTTACAGATTAGCCCTCACACTCCATAATACTTTACTCTTACTATCTTTCTTCTCCACATGATCTTTGCCTTCCCTTAATTGATGTAATAACAAACATTTTTTAAAAAAAGTTTAGGTCTAGTGTCCAAAATGTTAGCTTTTAAATTTGTTAAAGGGTTGAACTGAAACTTATAGAAAACTGATGACTTAAGTAGAACAAGTAAACAAGAAAAAGGATTGAAAGGGAGTTTACCCGAAAAAAATTAATAAAGAAACATGTTCTTCTCCGAGGCTTTTGTTGCAGACGGCGGCCGATGGCGAAGACTACAGACGGTGGACGAGACGGCGGTTGATGGCGGAGACTGAAATTCGGCGGCAGAGCTGAGGCGGATCAGCTCAGCGAAGGGAGGTGAACCCACTTGTCTGATTTCCTCTCACTCTCTAAATCAACCCAAAAGACGCCTTTTTTCTTGTTTCGTTTCATTTTCAACACAATTTATTCTTCTGAAGGGGTGTGGGGATTTTGATTTGTAGGACGAAGAAAGGGGGCATCTCCGGTTTCAATAAGGTCCTCTATTGCTTCTTTTGAGGGGGTTGCTGGGGCCTTAGCCTCGGCGGGTTTTAAAGCTCTCATCTGTTACAGCAATCGGATCTTAATTCCTTTATTCTTCTCTCTATTTTAATTTACTTTTAGATCGTCGCGGGGATGTCGGCCCTAGCTTGCTGTGTCGATGTCGTTGCACTTGCGCCTTCTGGCTACGCCACTTTCTTTGTTGGGGACAACTCCCTTCCCGTGCTGCTCTCGTTTTCCGCTGTTTAGAACACTGTCGACGCCCCAAAATCGATTTCAATGCCTGCCCATTGGTCTCCTTCCCCGTCAGCCGCGCTCTACTGCATCGATGGTTAGGGAGAGCCGTATTTCTCTGTCAACTCGTCCGGGAACATCACCATCCGGCCCCCCACCGCCTCGCTTCACCATGATAGCGGAGGTGATGTTTGAAAATAGTTGGGGATGAAATTGATTAAGTTTAAAAGATTAGGGTGTATATTAGCAATTAAATAATGGTAAAAAGGTCATTTCACCTTACCCATCCATTTTAACTGCTAAAATTGACGAAAATGACTGAAACATGACGTGTAATTTAAATTTAAGACCATTTTAAAGTAAAAAGTTAATCTAGGACCGGAATAGGTCACAAATAATAAAAACAGGGACTGGAGGCGGATTTTACTCATATCTCATACCCCCTCCATTTCAGAAAAATTAATACCATCATTTTCAACATCTAATCTATAATTTTTTTTCCTTCAACATATTAACATATAAAGTCAAAAAAAATAATTTATATACATATGAAACATAAACATGTCTAGTTTCTAAAGTTTTTTTTTAAGAATTTTTTTCTTGTTAAAATTTGGGTCAAATATAGTACTCCCTCCATCGCAAAAAATTGTTACTTTTGATTTTTAATGTCGTGTTTGATTCAAATATTTATTATGAAGAATTCGATAAAAAAAATATAAAAAAATATATTGTAAAACTACAAACATTGATTTATCATTTGCATATAAATTGTTTGAGCTTATATAATAAAAGGTTGAAGAAATAAATCATAGATTAAATGCTGAAAACGAAACGTAACATTTTGTTGGGACAAAGGGAGTATATAAATTTGAAACTCAAATTGTATTAACTTTCTATTCTAAAGCTCGGGAATACAAGATTTTTGTATACTTGGGTCTTTAAGTTTGCCCCCGCAACAATTTTTTTCTGGTACCGCCACTGGTGACAAGACCCGAGAACATATAAGTTTGTCGTCGATGGCGCCGGAAATCGACCAATCAGAGGAAGATGATACCGATTCTGGAATGTCCTTGGGTAAACTTGCCGACTCTTCTCAGATCCGATCCGGCACATACATACAATCACATCTACGGGTGACTGTGCCAAATTTTCAATTTGTGAAATACACCGCCAGTGACGGTGCCAGAGTTGGTGAATATATTGGAGAGACATTTGATGGTGACGGAGAAGAAAAAGATTGTGGAGATGCCTGGAAACGAGTTTCATCAAGGGAATGACAATTAAATAAATTATTTATAAGAATCAAACCCGACTCAAACCCGAATTTTTGTGTTTTTCGGGTTCGGGTCGGGTTCAACCCGAAAACCCGACCTCAACTCGAAAATCCAAAAAAGCACAGCCCATTATAGGCCAGCCCATCCTTTCCTACATTCTAGCCCAGCTACCCACCCCCTTAGCCCATTTCCTCCCTACACTACCCAGCCCGAGCCCAAAATCAAACCCAACCCAATCTGTTAAAATAATTTTACCTAGCCTGGCCCCACAAATTCTCACGTAAGTAAACTTCATCGGCGGTCCTCTAATTTTGTGAGTTGTCATATTTGGATCTCGTTTTAAGAATTTGGCTCACTTTAGTCCTGTAAGTTTCAATCGTGTACACCGTTAGTCATGTCGTCACTTTTTCCGTTAAAAATCACAGTTAAAGTGGTAAAATTACCAAAATATCCTAGATCTAATATTAAATTTAACACCAATCTCTTAAAAAGGTTACAAATAAACCCTAACTATTCCTAAATGGACAACCTCGTCATCTCTCTTCCCTCGCAAGTGGCTGGCCGGTATCGTTCGAGTCGACGAAGTGGCCATTGACGTTGATATCGGCTGGAGAAGGGTCGCCGGAGGTGAGGGGGCTCATCGGCAGGAGGGAGCCTCAGTCGGCTAGGCTGCAGCGGCCAGTTCTAGATCTCCTTCGCGAATCGACGGCGACTTGTCGATTATGGCTGCTGCTGAAGGCCGTGCAAGTCAGGGACAACGCATCGGTGGTTGAGGATCACAACGGCGGCACCGGGCTGTCGAACGAGGCGGCGAGAGGGCAGGTCTCATCCCAGCTTGCTGCTTTACCCGCGTTAGTGGTCAGGGATGGCTTCTGCAGTGTTTAGGCGGCTGATTGACGACGGAGAGGAGGCCTGGTAGCGGCGGTGATGTAGGGGCCGGTGGTTGGTAAAGAAGATGGCCGGAGGTGAGGGAAGAAGATGGCCAAAGGTGAGGGATGAGAGATGGTGGTGTTGTACATTTAGGAATAGTTAGGATTTATTTGTAACTTTTTTAAGAGTTTGTGTTAAATTTAATATTAGATCTAGGATATTTTTGTAATTTTATCACTTTAACGGTGATTTTAACGGAAAATCGGTGCTCACGATTGAAACTTATAAGACTAAAAAGTGAACCAAATTCTTAAAACGGGACCCAAATAGAACAATCCACAAACTTACAAGTACACCGGCTAAGTTTACCCATTCTCATGCCCCACCCAACCCTATATTCAAATCGCACAAATAAAAAATACTCTTAACCCCAAAAATTCCCACACCCAAATAAAAAATACTCTAACCCCAAAAGCAAAAAATACTCTACTGCGTTGAATGAATCGAATCAATCAGATTCGGGCCATACCCACCCGAACCCCAGCTCGGCAGCTTCCCAACCTGTTTCGCCTAAATCACGATCATGGTTCTGAAAACCGGATCGGACCGTGAACCGGTTCGATTTTCGGTTTTGAAGCGTTTGGTCAAGAACCGGAAAAAATCGCTGAAAATCGAAAGAACCGATGAACCGGAAACTGGTGATTCCTTTTTTATTTGCATGTTTTTTGAAAAATTTTGTCAAAAACTCCCAAATTTTTATCACTAATTTTAATTTATTCCACATTTATTTATAAATTCATATTTAACACATTAATTTTTTTAATATTTTCTAATAATATATTTGAAAACATTTTTAAACTATAATATAAATATACAAAATAATTTTCAGTTATTATAAATTATTATTTTCAATGACATAATTAATTAAAATATAGAATATTGTTTTCCTTCTTAAAAAATGACTAATTTGTATTTTAAATTATTTATTTAATATAAAAAATGTGCATTATTATTTCATATTTAGATTATTTCATGATAATTCTAAACAATGAGTGATAATAACTAACTTTAAAAAAGTAACCGGTTGGACCAGTGGTCTAAACGGTTGAACCGATCAGACCATGAATCGGTGCTCGAGCGGTTCTATTTCCGGTCCGGTTTTTAAAACCATGATCACGACTCGCCTCCACCCACTTCGACCGGCAACCGGAGCTGTAGAAGAACTGGAAGTCGAAGCTAAGCACGAACTATAAGTAGAATTGGAAGTAGAAGAGCTTGTGGTATTACATCTTCCTTTTGTTGTCGTTTTTGTTTCTTTTTTGATGCGTTGTCGACGAGGGTTGACGGCAACGGTGAGACAGGGGTTTGGTCGGGCCGACGAGGTGAAGAGGAGACGAACGAGGGGAGGAGAGGACAGCGAGATCGAGCTCGACAGTGGTGAATGGTGATTGATGAATCGACAGAAATTGTTAAAGGAGAGCTTTGTATTTGTTGAGTTTATATACCGGATACTGCGTTTAGTTGTTTAGGGTTAGGTTTTAGTTATTTTTTTTATTTTTTTAATTCTGGAATTGTAAAAATTTGGGATAGATGGCTCAACCTGACCCTAACCTGAAAAAATTATTTCGGCTAAAATTTAACTTAAAATTAGTCAGTATTGTTGTAGATGCTCTCACGCATCTTTATTAAGTTGAGGATCAAATCATGCTGAGTTAAGTTAAAGTATAAGGACTAGCTAGTTCATTCATATTTCCCAATATCACCACTAAGGAAGGAAAATCTTAAGATTCTTGGAAGGAAGAGAAGGAAAATCTTAAGAACATGCTTTGAGAAATTCCGTTCATACGTATATGGTCACTTAAATGATACTACTATATTTTTCTTCTCTTTTGTACTACTCCCTCCGTCCCAAAAGTAATGAAACGTTTCTTTTACTGTTTCAAGTTGCAGTGTTTGACTCAAAATTTAACTAAGAAAAACAGTGAAAAATAAATAAATAAAAATATATTTAGAAAGATTATAGTGCAAATTATGAGAAACATATTAATTATTTAATTTCATATGTCTATAATTTCATAAAAATAAATCGTAGATTAAATACTGTGAAACAGTAAAAGAAACGTTTCATTACTTTTGGGACGGAGGGAGTAATATTTACCACTTGGAGATTTATTGCTTTATACCATTTGTGCTTGCTATCACATGTAGAAGGACTTGATTTTCAAAATTTGTTTCTTTGCAAATTAAAGGTATGGCATATGAAACTCATATTGAAATTAAATCCGAGTACTTGAAGAAAGGAGCGGGGCAAGGATGACTTGGCAATTGGGTGGTTACGCTTGGCAATGGGGTGGTTAAATCAGGTAATCCTTTAACCACGATTACTAACCGCGGTTTTTTAGTATCCGTGGTTTACGGTTTTACGTGTTTCAGATATAAATTTATATCCATAACCGTTAAGCACATATATTCATGGTTAATGGTTCATTTGCGGTTATTTAGATTAAAACTTTAATATTATCCAAATATTCTAAATAAATCAGTAAATTCAATCCAAACAACATTTTATACATCCAAACAATACTTTAATCACTAAAGAAAAAAAAAACATACATGGTAGTCTAAATATATATCAATCCAAACATCTAAATAGGCAAGATTGTCATCTTCATTTTATTGTGACGTGTGACTTCTTCTACAAAATAGAAAATGATATAGTTAGAAATTAAAAGAACATAATTTATTAGATAAGTTTTTACAAATTAGGATTTAGATGAGAAATTAGGAGGTAATGGGTTGTGATGGATCTTAATTATGAGGTGGATTGGTGGTTATCCGTCTAACTGCGGATATTGGTTATCCGCCCCCTAAATCACAACCACAACCATTAAGCTGACGGTTATGAAAAAACTACAACCGTTAACCGCGTGATTTTGACCGCGATTAAAACCATCAAAATTAGTCGGTTAACCGCGGAGAAAACGAAACTCCCAAAAAACACATCTTAGTTACGAAAATTCTCTATTTCAAATCATCTTTATAAATATTTGAATGTATAACTAGATGGAAAACCTAAGAGTCCGTTTAGTTGTAGAGAAATTTCCCAAATTTTTATTTCCAAAATTTATTTATAAATGTTTGATTACATACGTACCTAATTTTTAAGGGATGGAAAACATTATTTTCTAAACTTTGAAAAATTATAGTATTAAATTAGGAAAACTTGTTTATAAGATTTTTATTTTAATACTAGAGTTTTCTAATATTTAGAAAAAACAAGATTTTTCATCACTTAAAAACCATGTATGTGATCCAACATTTACAAAGAAATTTTGAAAATAAAAACTTTGAAAATTCTTGACAACTAGTTATTTAGTGATGAAAAACCTTATTTTCCAAACTTTTGAGAACTCTAGTACTAAAATGGAGAACTTCAAAACAAGGTTCTCTGAATTAATAGTAGAGTTTCTAAAATTTAAGAAACAAGGTTTTTTTATCTAGTTATATATCCAAATATTTATAAAGATGATTTGAAAAATAGAGAATTTTCTTAACTAAGATGTGTTGTTTGGGAGTTTCGTTTTCTCCTCTTTTCCTCTTCTAGGTGTATTTTTGGGAGGATTTTAGGATGAAAGTGGGAAGATGTAAAAAAATTGGTTTGAAATTTGTGAGAAAAAATTATTTTGATACACTTGTCCAGAAAAAATGTTACGTTTGACTCTTGAGGTTGTATCTAACTCAAATCTTTTCTATAATGATTCAGATAAATAATTTCAACGAAAATATATTCTAAAACTACAAACATTGATTTATCATTTGCATATAGATAATTTAATCTTATTTATCAAAATTTGATGAAAAAAATAATAATTCAAATTAAACATTAAATGCTGAAAAGGAAAATATTACTTTCTTTTTAGGATGGAGTCACGGAGGGAGTATATTTTTAAAAATATTTAATGCAGAGAACACACCATTAGTGTTGGTGATTTGAATCTAGAGTCCTTCAATAGGGGGTCTCAAAGTTCACCATTTTTAGGTGAATTAAAACAAACTCACCACATGTTTTTCATGGTGAGTTACCCAAATTTTCATTTTCGGACCTGAGGTGATTTATTGGGAAGTGAATTACACGAATTCACGGTGAATTTGGGATTTTGGGTAGAGATCATCCGCCGGAACGCAGACGACGCCTCAGCCGGAACAAACCAGGATGAAGAGTTCAAATCCGAATCCCTTTTTCATCAGAATCTACCCCTTTTTCATCAGAATCTACTGCAAAATTTCCACGCAAGTTCACAGCTCAACGCAACCCAAGCTCACGACCTTCTTCAGCAGATACGTTGACAAGGCCGATGTATTCTCTTGGAACTCCGTCATCGCCGAGTTGGCTCGAAGCAGCAACCCTTTGGAAGCGCTACGTGCCTTCTCTTCAATGCGCAAGCTCTCTCTCAAGCCCAACCGCTCTACTTTTCCTTGCACCATCAAATCTTGCTCGGCACTGCTCGACCTTCACTCCGGAAAGCAGGCCCATCAGCAAGCTGTGTCTTTCAGGTATGGATCCGATCTTTTCGTTTCTTCAGCTCTGGTCGATATGTACTCCAAATGTGGCGAATTGAGAGATGCGAGGATGGTGTTCGACGAAATTCCTGACAGAAATGTTGTGTGTCGACTTTATTACTGGCTTGTGCTCATTCAGGGGCCCTGCGAACAGGGAAGTGCATACATGATCAGGTACATATTGGGGCCGATCAAACTCATGATATATTAGAAGATCATAGACCCATCGAAGGTGGAGTGCTACTAATTGATAAACCGATCGAAGAAAAGATGTGTTTGGTGTTTGTTTGCGATGAGGACGAGAGGGTGCTGGCGAGGCATCCGGCGCCAGGGAGCTGCCCTTACTGTGGAGGGAAGGTGAGTAAATTTAGGGGGCCTCAAACTTCCATGAGGTGAATTATCAAAACCAATTCACCTGTGAATCCTGAAAAATTTGGTGAATTACATCTCCTTAGTTTTTGATGTTTGAAACCCCCTAATATAGTTATAGAGAACTTAAGTGTATATGAATGGCGTGTTTTTTTTTCATGATAGACCCTAGGTAGTCTTCACTACAAAATTTTCCGTATTTATTTTTTCCAATTTTCTCAATCCCAATACATAAAACAACCTTAAATTCATCTATTTTGTATCAAATTATTTTTTCCTCAAATTTCCCTACTCACATACATTTCATCTTTTTCTCTACTCACATACATCTTATGCATCAATTAAAACACATATCCCCAAATTTCCTAAAAAAAAATTCCTACCTCAAATGAAAACACCCCTAAATTATAAATGTTGTGTAATGATTAAAAAGTTTGAAACTTTTGTGTTCCATTATGATATTTGTCCTCCAAAATTATGAACTTTCCAATATCAGCCCATGTATACGACAAAACCATACAATAACAACTCCGTATCTGCAATTGGGCCTTCATCTTAGAGTTGGATAAATCGTGATTATTGTATCCAAAAAATTAAACAAACCATCTTAGAGTTGGATAAATCGTGATTATTGTATCCGAAAAATTAAACAAGCCATCAAATATTCACTTTTTCTCACTTTCCTTATATATATTTTTCCATTTTTTCCTCCCAATTATTCATTTTTAAAAAAATAATGTAGGTTGACTAAAACATGAATGAATTAGAGATTGATGGTAGTATTATAAGAACGGTCTGCCTCCAAATTAATCACGCAATTATTGAGATTTTACCAATATATCCCCAAGTTGTATATTCTTTATGTTCATCTCAGTTGAAAACTCTGGATTACATGTAAGAATACCTAAGCAGGCATCAAATGACCTTTCTCCCTGGAAGAGAGCAAACCATTTATTACATTTATTTTTCAGCTCCATGTCTTTCAGAATGAGCAAGAGAAAGATTAAACCCCAGATCCGGAGAGTCTCCTCCTCGAGGCATTCGACACAGAGACCTGACCTAATCGATCTGCTTCATCCGATACCATTCGCTCGTTAGTTGGAATGTAATGCCGCAGCCATACTCCAGTATATACCTGCAAATTACGGTTCAGTCTCGTATCATGGGGATCAGCTTGTATGAATCAGAGGTACAGAAACAACCAGAACCCTTCACTTAACAACTCATTTGGTTACTAAGTAGGTAGCTTTAGTCCAACCTAATCAAGTAGGAGTATATGATATTTTCTTTTACAATTTACCCTAAAACTCGATAAATATACATTTAAAAACAATAATTCACTTGATTTGAGAGTAAATTTCGAAGTTCTAGTCATATCAATGACTTGGCTTCATCCGATATCCATTGGAATAAGTCATCCATGTGATTGAAAATTTAGAATTGAATCTCGATTTAAGTAAATTTAATTTAGTGTTTTTAATTGTATGTTTATCCAATTTTAGGGAAAATTGAAAAACAACATCATATATTTAATTAAGTTGGACTTAAGTCATTGGCTTAACCCCAACCAAATGGTCCCTAATTCTCAGAAGATGCTTCAGTCCAGATGTAGATTCAGTAAGCTGATTTTAAAATAAGTTGCAAGTTACTTGCTAAAGCAACTTCCTTTGAAATGGCACTCGGATGAAACTAACCTGCTGTGGTCTCATTATCTTTGTATCAGGATCATCTAAAGATTCCCTCCAGTGCGCCAAGTATCCAGCCATTCGAGGGATTGCGAATAAAACAGTGAAGTATTCTGGCGGAAATCCCATAGCCCTGTTTCATATATGATTGCATAGTTCGTACCATGATTTGATGATTACAACTTGTCTGTGGAACTTGGAGAAAGAAAGAAAGAAGGTAGATCTCAC
The DNA here is from genome assembly GCA_024586325.1 of Stellera chamaejasme. NCBI lineage: Eukaryota > Viridiplantae > Streptophyta > Magnoliopsida > Malvales > Thymelaeaceae > Stellera > Stellera chamaejasme. The sequence goes on from CM044985.1 coordinate 28,389,537, forward strand.
CTATATATCAAGCCTGAATAGAAATCGACGTTTGGATACAGTTGTCTTTTGATGAAATACTCATCTGAGAGTGCAGCTTTCTCCAAAGCTATAGCAACCTGCAGACCACATTGATGTTAAAAGCAATGCTCACAAAGCTCCAACTTCGATGCGTGTCTAACAATGAGTCAGGAGGGCAAAATAAACAGAAGATAAAAATGAAGAAAATACCTCAATAAGAGGATCGCGGCCAACAATAGAGAACACTTCATCTGCCAATTTCTTGATCACTTTTGCTCTCGGATCATAGTTCTTATACACTCGGTGCCCAAACCCTGACATTTTTCGTTTCCTGAAAGTTCCAAGTTCCAATTTCTTAATCCATTAGGAAGAACATGAGTAATGAACAATCACAGCATACCAGCTACTAGCGTACTTACAGAACTATAGTACAATCACCTGTTTTTCACTCCTTCAATGAACTCTGGAATGTTCTCAACAGATCCAATCTCACTTAACATCTTCAGCACAGCCTACAGTTATGGATGAAGAGCAAGGGTAAAAGCTAAACATCAAGCTGAAAAATAGAAGAAAAAACAACAAACAGTGTGCATTAATTACAAACTCGATACTGTAGATACCTCATTTGCTCCACCATGGAGAGGACCATACAGCGCTCCAACAGCACCAGAAAGTGCAGTGTACACGTCAACACCACTGTCAAGATAGCCATCTAAGAATAACTTCTTGACTAGGATGAAATACTTCAGTAGGAGATAGTTCTACTCACCTTGATGCAAGATGCCGGGCAGCAGCAGTTGAACAGTTCATTTCATGCTCAGCATGTAGAATGAAAAGAATGTCAAGTACTCGAGCCAATCGAGTATTTGGTTTGTATGACCTATTTCCCCTGCAGATTCCACAGTGGAATATATAGTTCTTAGAGACCAGAGCAGACTTTTATTTTGCTGGAATACATTCCAAATTTCCAACAAAATCCAGTAAATTCAAATCATAAATTAATCAAGAAAGGAAACTCCTCTTATTGCCAAAAGAATAAAAACAATCATGATATTATCTTAAACAAAAGGAAAAATTCAAGTCCCAGCTGAACATACATTGAATCCAGCATATAGAGGAAATTCTCAGCATAAGAAAGTGTATTTGAAGGGAGAACAGGAGGTCTTCCAGCCAGCCTTAGATAAGCTGCTGCTGCAATGGTAGGTGCCTGCAACCATAAATTTAAATTAAATGATGGTAAAGATTGAAAAGGGGTACAAAAGAAAACTCAAGGTCACTAAGTACAGATAAAAATACTACTGAACCAGTATACCTTTCCAATAATGCGAGCAATCTGTTTGTCTCGGACTTGTTTTGATTTGTATATATCTTGGCCCTACATGGGTGAAAACATTTTGTCAAACAACTGAAGAACTCATAGTAAGGAAACGATAATAGATTTACAAAGTTTATCATCACACATCAAGGCAAAATAGCCTGTTGATGCTTGATGCTGACAAGCAAGCAGAACAGAAGTAAAAGAGCCACTCAACATTAACAGTTCTTCCTTTTATATAATTTTTTTAACGGTAAACTGATTCCTGATAAAAACCACCTTCACCTCAATAGCTAAAACAAACACAACCCTTTAGTGGGGAGCAAATCATAGGATAAAAAATCCCTCAAAAAATATTTTGCAAGAGTTTCTCTCATGAAGTTCTTTTAAGAAACCATATTCTCTGCATCCAGTCAGAAATTTCCATCTGTTTGCAGTACTTAAGCAATTACAAAAATCATCGTACAACATAGTCAACATAAATGTAGACAAGGAAGTTATGTATATGGAACAGTAAACTAAAAAAATTGTTCATGAAGCACATCTGAAGTACTAAATAATCAACTTACTCTCAGAGCAGGGTTGGCATCAGGGTGAAAGACAGACAGGGCACTCATTGCACTGCAAAGGACACCCATAGGGTGTGCATCGTGAGGCATTGACTGTATTATATCCTAGAAACCAGAGTAAAGAGCATACTGCTTAGAATTTACGTATAAAAAAAACAGAATTAGCAAAATCACTTCAAGAGAGCAATAATGGACACCTGTTCATCATTAATGTGATGCTCATAATCAAAGCAGCAATCTAACTAAATCAACTACAGAACTTCAGCTAAATAAATCATATCTAAGTATATTCAAGTTAGGTTCTGTTATGAGCATAAACTAAAAAATAAAAACTGAGAGAAGCAGAATTCAGAATAGGGTTCATAAATTTGGCTATAACCTATCACAAATACAGAGCCATTTTGCTCTTAGTACCCCTGAAGCTTTGTGCCATCATACCCAATTTGCATTTTATTGTCATCTAGAAACAATATCCTCCAGTTCTGAAGAAACTCAATTGGCATGTTTCTCTATCCACGTTTAAGAGAACAGTGAGTCTTTTTTAGTTGACATTAGTGACTTCTGAGAAGGTTGCATTTTCATTTTTGCCACATCCTCTTTAATAATCATCTCTAACCTAAACAATTGAGAAGAGGGGCATTTCTGTTCTTATCCAATAGAGAAAGAACATTTATTTAACATGGGTTCAGGATCAGAAACAGTCGAAAAGCTAACACTAAATTCTAGGAGAGAACAATTGGAGGAAAAGTACCAGTACTCCTTGAGGCACAGCTGAATGCTGAGTTACAGTAAATTCCCAATCCGCCAATTGACTTTGAGAGGGAAGATTACCATATACTGAGAAAAGAGAGATTTTAGAGAGAAACAAATATGTGAAACATAAACATACAAGCACTGATCATCAGCATATGATACACCAAATAAATATATCTGAACTTCAATCATGCATCGTGAGCTCATTTTATGATAAATAATCTGAAACAGAACTTGTTCACATAACATCTATCGAAATTCTTTTAAAAAACTGCCCTTTCACAGAGCTCTCACTATTTCATTGACTCTCAATCCCTCAAGCTGTATCCCGCAGCAGTCAAAGACTCTTCAACTGTCAGTGTCACTTATCACTGTCGTTATACCACATCCAGATACCAACTACAAAACACAGGATTTATGCCATGGAGTTCCCAACAAAGTAATATTGGAGAGTCCTATGGACTTTAAGTTTTATGCTGAACCAAGACGGTAATGATCAAGCAATTCTTGAGAAATCTATCCTTGATGAAATTCAAGGCACGACCCTCTTGCACAAATCCAGAGGCAAAATTTTTACAATTAAAATTATACTCACATAAGAGGTAAGCCACTTCCAAAAAGGAACTGTTTTCAGCTAATTCCTCAATCGGGTATCCTCTGTACCTTAGAATACCCTCATCCCCATCGATATAAGAAATAGACGACCGAACCGGCGCCGTGTTCAAGTAACCCGGGTCGTAAAGCTTCAGGCCCTTGTCATCCTTCCCCGCCGAAATCTACAAAACCCCACCAACCACATCCAATCAAGAAATCATCTTTCCGAAAGATTTCACATCCAAAACATGAAGCGAAAGAGAAAGTCCCGACCTTTTTGAAATCCACAGCTTTTACGGTGCCTTCTGAAGAGACCGGAATCTGGTACTTCTTCCCGGTGCGTTCGTCAATCACCGTCAAGGCGCCGCCTTGCGAGGCCCCAGTTTGCGCCGAGACGCACCATGGCTCGACCGAAGTGGAGCTGGGCTCTGGGCCTTGCGGCGAGGCTAAGTGAGCGGAGAGCACGGCCAACCGGCCCTTGATTTTGATCGAGAGCTCTAAGTCAGAGGACATTGTTTGAATGTTGATAATGAGGAAGAAGGAAGAGATCGGACGACAAATAGTTTGTGCTTATTTTGCAACTATATATATAGCGGAATGCTTTTTTTTTTCTATCTTTACACTTATTGTAAAGTATGAGGAAATCAAATTTGCTCTTTTTGACAACCAAGTGGGTAAAAATGTCATAATCTATTGTTCAAACTATTAATCCTAATCTTTGTGTTATGTCAAAAGCTACTCACTTTATCCAAAAATATTGTAACATTTTACTTTGATATTTATATGATCTCAATTTACTTACATTATACATCCTTACATTTATCAACATGGAAATTAAACAATGAAAATGGATGGAAACAGAAATGAACAGTTTTTTGAGATATTTATTACATATGGGCAGGTGTAGAGGCATTGGTTAAAGCATGAGTTTTGGACCATTGGATACTTGGCTATTTACCTTCTAACCATTGATTTTCCTGACTTTTTTTTGTGAATTCTAATTGTATTGTATGATATAATAATTCTTTTCTCTCTCTTAATTGAAGTCTGCTATCTCCTTTCTCCTTTCAACTTCCGTAATCTGCACGAAGTCCCATTTCTTTCTACCACTTTCATCACAATTTTTTCTCTGATTTTTTACATGTTTTGTTCCCCTATTTGATAATATCTTCCCCATGTTTCTGCACAGGGGCCCTATGTAGAGATGAGCTTGAGGAGCTCAAGTGGACGGTTTCGACGGCTCGTGAAGGATTTGGCGAGGAATTGGCTGCTGAATCGGAGGCCTTTGCCGTCGGCGGCAGGTTTGAAGGAGAAATCGGGTGAACATGTTACCATCCAATTTTTTAGCAAAGTCCACTGATGAGAGCCATAGGAGGCAGAGAGGTTGGATTTAGGGGTGTAAACGAGCCGAGCTGAGCCTGAGCCTAGCAGGTTTGAGCTCGAGCTCGAGCTTCATAATACTACACCCGCAGCATAGCGCGGGCAACATAAACCTAGTTATTATAATTTAACATTTAAGCAAATGAAATTTAGTTACATTATCATAATTAAGGATTTAAGAATGATAAGGTCTTTATGATACTCGTCAAAATTGCCGTTAACTTAACGAAGTTAGCGTAGAAGTGTGAATCTCAACTCGTTTATGTTGGTTAATGTGGGGACCGCATGACCTACCTTCTCGTATCCCACACGCGTTGCCGGATAATTATCAAAACTCGCATCCTTGTTCTATCACCTTATCCTAACACACTTAGCATTTTTTTAACTGCTAAATGAAGAATATATTAAGGAAGAAGGAACAAAAGGTGAGAGAGATCCGCCAAACCACAACAAAAGCTTGCCCACGAGAAGCGGGACATCCAGAAGCTAGACGGAGGAACAACCTCACTCTTACAGCAGAGGACAAAAGAAACTGAAAACCAGCTCCCTAACGAACACAACAAACCACCCCTACAAACAAGAGAACACTGAGAAAAACGCAAAGCACTCCACAAACGGCAAAGCTAGGAGATGAAAACTATCCTCCGCCTTCTGCTAGTCGAAGAATCGGGTGAAGAAGCCAATCACTCCATGAGATGTTGATGTTCTGACTCCTGCTAGAGAACCAAAGGTTGGAGAGCACCTGGATGTTGCCGAAGATTTCAGATGCTCTCCACGGGATGTTTTGCTTGACCCAATTGTTTCTAGCTCTCCACAAGGATCACTCGAAAACGTAGACGTTGGCTTGCCACGCCTGGCTAGCCTTGGAGGGAACTTGGCAGATGAACATCACCTACAACCTGGACAAAATCAAAAAAAATTGAAACATCCGTGTTGCACCATGTCGCCACTGCTTGCCAAATCTGCACTGCTCGGGGGCATCAGACAAGTGCATGATCTGTCATCTCGGGTACGTCCTGACATAACGGGCACTGGGTTGACTCGATCTCCAATCCTCGCTGCCTCAACTGCCCCAACACCGGAATGTACCGACGTGTGGCTCTCCATATAAAGACTTTGACTTTCTTCGGGGCTTTGTTGCACCACCGCATTGGGATATCATGACCCGCTGAGAACTTTGAGGCCAACATCTGAGAAAGAAGAGAGACGGTAAAAATTTCATCGGACGCATGCCTCCAACACCATTTTTCCGGCTTGTCTCTAATTGGCGCGAACTCTTGCAAAGTGGTTAGAAGTTGTTGAAAATCTCCTTCCGCCCTCCCTCTCAATGGCCTTCTCCAACTCCATTGCCAACGCCCCTCCCTCTCCTCCCACCTAATATTCTCTATAACCTAACTTTCCTGATTTAAGTCCAACTCGTACAATCTTCTGAATCTAGATTTGAGCGGACCGCTCCCCACCCAGACATCATCCTAAACCCTAGTGTTGTTACCCATTCCCACCTCTCACCTATACAGGTTTCTGAAATCCAAACCTAACTCCTCTATCTCCACCACCGCCTTCCTAATATCTCTCCAGACACTCCAACCACCTTCAGCCTCTTCCATCTGCAAAGTACCATGCAAAGTACCAAGCCTCTCGCCGTAAATATTGGCCACCACCTTTGCCCAGAAACGATCTCCTTCCTTAAGCCACCTCCATCTCCATTTTTCTAGCAATGCTATATTTTCCCTTTCATACTACCCACACTCAACCCCCCGCTTCACTATCCCCAAACACACTTGGCATTTAAGACTTACGAGTGTGTTCTTTTGATAATTTGTGAATTTTGAATAACTTATTTGAAAATTGATATGATGTTTGTGTGAGTAAAATATGGAGGAAAAATAATGATTGTTTGATAAAATTATTTGTTGAAGAACACACTAAGGTGTGTTTTTTTGTTAAGAAAATTTTCAAATACGAGAATATGGAGGAAAAATAATGATTGTTTGATTTTTTTTTTGTTGCAAAATTTCAAATATGATTGTTTGATTTTTTTTTTCAAATATTTTCAAATATGGAGGAAAAATAATGATTGTTTGATTTTTTTTTTGTTGCAAATTTTAATGATTATCAATTTGAAGAAGATAGTGTTTACAAAATAAAGGCTTGACTTAAAAATATATGGGACCATATAATTACAATTTACAGGTGGCAAGTGATGTGGCATCTAAAGAGGAAAAAATAATTCAGTTAAACCTAATTTTGTAATATGTTTGCAAAGGAGTCTATTTGGTAGAAAGCTCTTATAATAATTATTTCCTTTTTTTATTTTTATTTTCAGATTTGTTGAGTTTTAATTAGAGAGAACTGCACACAAGTTTTTTGGTATTTAGGAATTCCCAAAGGAAGTGGCGTGAAGATATCTGAATACCCTTGGAATGCTCAACGTCTTAGGTGTCATTGTCAGCCCGACCATGCGGCCATGCCTTCAACATGTGGGGAAAACTTACAAAGGCCTCCTGAGGTTTCGTCGATTCTACATTTATTCCCCTTCTATGTTAAAAGCAATGTTATTACCACTTCATATTTCTCGAATCTTAAATTTACCATGCTGTCATGAAACAAAGTTGTCCCCGTTAGCAAGTTAACAGAGTAAGTGGTAAAATGTGTCAAAAACAAAACGGTGGTAAAATGGCCCAATTTTTTTTTTTAAATTTAGAATCAACTATATTGACTATATTTTATAGATGCAGTTTGCCTAATAGAATTAATATATTGACCACGGCTTTACAACTTACAAGTCACGTCCTTACAGGAATATTCAAACTTTATTCAGCTGTAATTCATCAGTCCCAGCACAAAGTTTGCATTGCATCAACTGTTTTTGGTACCAAAAGCTATGTAATTAACGCTTGTATCATCGGAAAGAGACCATCTTCCAGTCAAGGGATTGTAGACAAAACCAGCAATCTCCTTTACCTGGAAAAAGGAGTATTAGCTAAAAAAACTGCAGAACTCCACAGTAAATATGCATGCATGCATGCATGCTAATTGAATCCAGATGCTAAAAGCAGCATTGCATAGATAAGAGAAATTTCGCCATTTCCTTACATTGATTGAAGCACGATGTAGAATCAGCGCAAGTTCTTCGGGCGTAAGGAAACTTGACCATTGATGTGTGCCTTTAGGAAGCTGCACATGAGATATTAGCAGCACTCCACAGATGGAGTACCAGAAACTAGTCCAGAACTTAGAAAAATTGCAGCAGTAACTATACTTGAAAAGTTTTTTATTTTTTATTTATATTATCGTAGAACATCAAGAGAATGGAATATTATTGTTTAGGATCAAAAGCCAAGGAGGATAAGGATAATAAAATCACCATACCCAATGGAGGATATACTCTGCTGTGATAATGGCAGTTGCATATGATCTCATAGTACGATTGATGGTTGAAATCAAATTAGCACCATTTGTAACTGTGAGAGCAGCAAGAGACTTGCAAAACTCGGCAGGTTCAGCAACGTGCTCAATCACCTTAATTGAAAACAAAAAATCATATGACAAAGTCTACCAACTCAAAATGTGAAAATTTCATAATTTTTCTTTATTTGTGCAAAATCTACAGTAGAATCTGTAATACTATAATAATCATTTGAAATATCCTTCGATATACTCCATACGTATATATTAGAACCTCCAGAAAAGAAAAAGAAGCCACATGTGACAGGTGCATACACACAAACCTCTAGAGCAATCACTGCATCAAATGTCCTTTGCTCTTCGACAAGATTTTCTGTCCATGAAAGTTACTAGTATAAATGATACAAAAAATTGCAGTATAATGCAGAGTTAATAGTGTTACTACCATCCGATCATGTTTTACAAAGAACTGATGTGAAGTGCATAGATTGAACTACATCTATGGAGAAGTGGGACTGGCACATACCAGCAGTCGTACAGCGGTAGTCAATAGTCGAAGTTGTGGGATCCAGATCCTGTAAAAAAGTTGGTGCATTTGCACCCACAATTCTGTCTAATATTTTACATGCGAGGAAGAAGGCAGCACTTAAATCAGTTTGCTGCAGTGAGAAAGGCTTAACTGAATTGGAAAATGAGATTAGTCCCTCAATTATCCTAGAAAGGTTGTAGCATTAAGAAGCATTACTGACATTCAGCAAGACATACTTTCTTATTTGCTCTCATTTTTTTATGGCACAGTAGAATAATTAATACAGAAACAGCTCAGCAAGCATGACTAAGCAATGTTATATGTAAGTCCAAAAAAGATTGTGATGCAAAATTATACTAACATGATGACAGAGGGAGACTAGTGCTCTTCAGTTCCAACTTACAATTTAGAGAAGTGTATGGTAGCGTTCTCCAAGCATTTTTTACAACAAACAAGTTTTTAGAATTTCCCTCCCAGCTTACTCTCACACTCTCTCGTCTCAAATTAAAAAACATATTACTTTTTTGCTACTTTTTTTGTTGCGCCGAGCACAGGGTATGTTAAATCATCCAAAATGAGAATAAACTTACAGCATGAAGGCGAGCAATCTTGATGTTTTTCTCAACTGCATCAATACCAGTAACAGCAGCCCCCATTCGAGCCAAAGGCTGAACATGAAGAAGATAAAAATACTATGATTGAAAGGAAATCGACAATAGTTTAAATAGTAATCTAGATCAGTATTATTTCGCCCAAACCACTGAATCATCTCCAAAGCAGGTCCCTTCATAGAAACATGAACATTCAAAAAGAAGAAAATACAGCACCAAGTAAATGACATGAAGACTAACGTAAGCATGATGCAGATCTCACAACAATAACGTGGTGCATTTTAAGTGTGCCATTAAACTGAAACATTTGCCATTTATAGTTTGGTCTGTCAAAATACCCTTATGATGGGTTTGTGCAGAGCTTATGCATGTCAAAAACACAACTGAGGGAACTGCATCTCTTGCAGGTGACCTAGTTGGGAAAACTGAATATAATTCCTAAAAGTCACAAACGGTACTCTGACCACATTTCACGCTGGTTCAACAGCTATGTCTGAATGAAATGTTGCTAAGGCAATAAATGTATAATGCCACAGAATCAACAGCAAGAAATTCGCAAAACCACCAACTGTCGGGCATGAGTTCAGTTCCTTCCAGCTTCCTAAAGACAGTTATGTGCTCATCTAGCTTCATTAGCTTGCATGTTGATAACTTAAAAATAAACTTTTTCCATGCAAGTAGAGAAAACATATGATGATGCGGTTTGAAATTTCATCTCAATATTCCTTCGTAAGAAGGTTGCTTTAGGAAGGGCATTCGTAAGAAGGTTGCTTTAGGAAGGGCATCCGACGTAAAATTTTGCCACCGCTTTTGCATGAAATTTTAGTGTTAACTAACTTGTGACAATTGATTGCACTATAAACTTCATGACACCGACCCTAACATAGTTGGGATTAAGGTGTTTGATGATTGATGATGACAATGATTTAAAAGTTATGTAACCATTCAGACATACACATACCTCTGAAAGAATTCCACCACCACAGCCAACATCAACAATCCTCAGCCCTTCCAGAGGCCTTGCAGAGAGAGGATCTTTTCTAGAAAAAAGAAATTAAAATCAAAACCTTAAAAATGTAAGAGATTCAAATATTACCTTATATTTGTAGAATAAGAATTCTTATCCATTTAGGAGGTATGGAGAGATGAAGGGGCGTCAATTCAAATTCTGGGTTTTCGAATTGCGAGAGATATTACCAAAATGAAGTACCATGTAAACAATATCACATTGCAGCAAAAGAAAGAGATGCATGTGCATTGGAGACTATGATTACTCATGTTGTAGAACAAGCAAATTAATTTTCAAAAAATAAATTTGTTTACAATAAAAAGGTATATGAAAATTTTCACTCTCATGGCATGTTCCAGTCCACTCATGCACTGTGTTCACTGTTTCCCTTCATTCCTATTACCGTCACAGTTTCTCACAAGCTCCAAACTCAAACAACACATGCGAAAACACCAATCTGAACAAGTATCGAAACTCTGATAGGCCACTCACCACAGCGTGGACCTTTCAACATATTGAATGAAACGTCAAAACGGTAGCATACCCGAAATGTCGGCAAAGGGTAGAGCGGACGAAAGCCAATCTGGTAGGATTCATCACATGCAATGGTTTAAATGGCCCGTTAGAATCCCACCTGCATCCACAAACTTCAATCTTAAGGTTCCAACCAATTCGATAATCAGTACTCGATTATGAAGTTGATTCAGTATTCTTAAAGCGAACAAACGAAGCAGCAACAAGTCCAAGAAGGTAAAGACGAACCAAGTGTCGGCGATGGCGGCGAACTTTGCGAGTTCATATTGATTCAATGAGGAAGACGACGCTGAAGCTGGCGAAGAGGCGTTCAAAGAAGGAACATCTGAGAAAAACCGGAGGCGCGAGAAGCTGCGGGGCCGGGATAGTAGCTTTAGCGCCATGATCGTCTGGTGGCCTGGCCTCGGATTACGCGGATTCGGGAAGACGAAGCAGACAAAGAATGAGTAGCGGGATTCTGAATCGGCCGGCAAATGGATGCTCAAGCCCAAGCCCAAGCCCAAGAGTCAAGACCAAGCTGAAGCCCAAGACTAAGCCCAACCCCGTATCCATAAATAATAGACTCAATTCTTTTCTAATCTGTAATAATCAAATGGTGGACTTAGTTCGTCAAAACCCGACTTGACCGAATTTGACAACAACATTTGGTTCATGATCATTCAATTCATAGTCTATTCATGAAGAGATATATCAATTCACCGTAAAATTGGATAATATACATTTGAGGAAAATAAATTCACTTATTTTAAGAGTGAATTACAAATATTTCGTCATATAATCCACTTAATGTATGGATTATATAGATTAATATGAACATCAGAAAATCTCAAAAAACCATGATAACTTTTTTAAACCTCTGATGTTTTAAGTTACTGTTGAATAGATTCTTATGGATGGGTGTGAATTAGCATTGTAATTAATGGAGAAGTTTGAAAATCAATAATTTCGGACTAAGATTGAGAAAAGGATGGAGTCTAAATCTTCTCAATCAAAGCTATTACATGAGCTAAGAAGATAAGAATGATTAAAAAAACTAGGAGTTGCTCAGTTTCATTGTAAAGAGTTTATTTTTTAAAATATGATATCAAGATAGGAGGAGATATTTTACTTTACATGGGATGTTGGGAAAGTTTGTGGTTTTAATTACTAGATTTACAGGCGTTTTTATTTTATTTGTACTTTGTTTGATCTTTTAATAAAATTTCAATTGTCATTAGAAAACACCATTGATAAAATTGACTCAATAAAAAATCTAGTCATCATAATACTACCTGAATTCTTAAAAAAATCAATCGTATTCCTTTTTATGTTGTCTCAAAAAATATTGACCGTTTCCTATTTAATGAAACTTTTTCACATCATTATTACTTTTTACCCACAAACTTCTCTTCTTAAAAAAATTACTTTTATCTTATATTACAGTTTTACTTTATTATCACCGAGTCTTCAATGTGCATTGATTTCCGTGTCCAATAAAAAAGCTAAACACAATTTGGAACTGAGGGAGTACTAAAAGCTAGGACTGAGAAACGAACCAAGCCCGTTCGTGCTCGGCTCGAACTCGAGCTCAAACGAGCTTGTCGAGCAGAGCTTTTTCGAGCCTTTAGCTCGAACTCCAGCTATTTTTTTAGGTTCGTTTGTTAAACGAGTCAAGCTTGAACCTTAGAGGTTCGGCTCGATGAGGCTCACGAGCCTAACAAATGAGCTGAGCCCAAGCCTATTAGATTCGAGCTCAAGCTCGTGAACTTTAAGAATATTTTATTGAATTAATGTAATATATCTCAATTTTTTCGAGCTTCACGAGCCACTTCGAGCGTAATCAATGAAACTTTATAATCGGCTTAAAACGAGCTACCCTAATCGAGTCTCACAGTTTCGAAATCGAACTCAGCATGTCGTAGTCGGTCACACTAAAAATCGAAATTCAGTTTTTTCTTTTCGAATGAATTTCGCTGCGCTCGCACTCACTCATTCTGCCAATTCCTACTAAAAGTTAGGTAAACAATAATATTCACGATTCCATTCACACTCTGATGCATGCTTATCCTTTCTTATGGACCACATCCACATAAGAGATGTTTGCCAAATTTGCCGAGACGGTCCCAATCTTTTTAATATAACCATTTATAACCTCCACCTCTTTACTTTTAAACAAGCACTGACAAATTGAGAGATGAAAATGTATATATTCTCCTACTTATTTTTTCATCAAAATTTATGCAGGGAACACAATAAATTTCCGAGGAAGTAAATTGTTTTGGTGAGTATATATTAAATGTTGAATGTACTTCAACATGCATTTTGTACATGATGAGTTAAGAGAATTGTAGATAGGTGAGTAAGGAGTAAAAGTAGGATGAGTTTGTACTACTTCCTTCAACCCTTAATTTTTTCAACATATGGAAATGACACGGGATTAAGGTGAGTAGAAAGAAATAGAATTTTGACAAAATTACCATTTAAAGAGAAAAGAGTTGAGTGGATGGTGTGAATGGAGTTAGTGGTATCAAATCATATAATAAAAAATAAAAGAGATGTGAGTGAAATTAGTGGTGTCAAATCAGATAATGAAGAAATAAGAAGAAAGATAGTTGAAAGGTTAAATTGGTAAATTTATTTGTAAGAGTTTACTAAAAAAGGGAATGTTGCAAACTTTTAGGGACGTCCCAAAATGGAAATTGTTACAATAAAAATAGGACGGAGGGAGTAGAACACTGTTGAAAATTGTGAAATTCTTCAGGAGTACAAAATAGTGGTCATTCCTGACTTAGGAGTATTTATAGCAAACTTAGGAGTTTTCATATAAAATAATTGGGTAAAGTGCACTCATGTTCCTGTAACTTTAATTATTGTACCACTAGGGTCATGTGTTAACTTTTTGTACTATAAAGTCCTGTTTTTTTAACTTTTTGTTACTTTAAGGTTGTTTTCCGTCTATTAACCGTTAACTTTAACGGATTTGAGGAAAAAATGATCAAATGAGCAACTCAATTGTTTAAAAAAAGTTTATTTACACCCCATATTTTAAATTTAACCATTCAAGCATCCCAAACAGTTTTAAACATAACACTTTAACCCAAATATTTTAATTAAGTCCAACAACACCCAGCCACCGTCGGGTCGCCGCCACAGCCACCGCCGTAAACAGCCAAAAAATGCCGGAAACGCAAAAAAAATAGCCGAGAACATAGATCGAGGCCTAAAACCGTCAGATCCCTGCCTAGGGCCACTGAATCGCGACCTAGGGCCACTGAATCGCGACCTAGGGCCGCCGGATCACGGCCCAAGGCCGGCGAATCGCGAGCCCAGGCCGTAAATCGGCTACCAGGGGCTGCGAATCGTCGGCCTTGGGCCTCGATCCAATGGCCCTAGGTCGTGATTCGGTGGCCTTGGACCGGGATCTGGCGGTCCTAGGCCCCGATCTACGTTCTTGGCTATTGGTTTTTGCATTTCTGACATTTTTCGACTGTGGCGGTCTGCAGAGGCTGGTCAGTGGCGGCGGCTCGACGGTGGCTAGGTATTGTTGGACTTAATTAAAACACTTGGGTTAAGTGTTAAGTTTAAAACTGTTGGGGGTGCTTAAATGGTTAAGTTTAAAATTTGGGGTGTAAATAAACTTTCTTTAAACAATTGAGTTGCTCATTTGATCATTTTCCCTCAAATTCGTAAAAGTTAATGGTGAATGGACAAAAAATGACCTTAAAGTAATAAAAAGTTAAAAATAGGACTTTATTAGTACAAAAAGTTAAAACATGACCCTATTGGTACAATAATTAAAGTTACAGGACCATTGGTGCACTTTATCCTAAAATAATTATTGTTTCTCTGCTTTTTTTGTACGAATTTAGAAATCTACTATTATATATTAATACAGGATAATCGCATTAATTACAAAATAAACGAAACTCGCTTCCTGGTTGTGCCACATGTGCTCCACTTCAACTCCATATCAACTTCACATCAGATTTGGAGTTTTTTTCCTGATCCCATAACCCTTTTGCAAGCAACACATGATGACTGGCATATGTATTAGTGAGGGAAAAAAACATCAAATCAATATTTTTTCTCCAATTTTTTTTCTCACATATTTCATATCAATTTTCAACATATACATTGTTTCTTCTATATAGACACACTCTTAAATTGAGAGTTTAAGCTAGAGTTGGTGCTTGACAATGTTAAATCAAAATAATAATAATAATAATAATAATAAATAGGAAAATTGAAAGAGTAATAGTGGATAGTGTAAATTTCAAAACTCAGGGGAATAATATAAAAAAGATATAAAAAAGGACAAGTTTAGAAAAAAAAAAGTAAAATAACTTTAAATTTCCTTGTGAGAGAGAAAATATGAATCCGTTTATTTACCACATAAGTAGAAAAATACCTACCTAAATGTACTATTAATTAATTAAATGACTAAAACACCATTCGTAAAGATTATTAAGAGGATAAATTTAACATTTTCATTGTGTGTTTTTTCACGTATATAATAAAATAAATAGACATCTAAAGTAAAGACAATAAAGAGTCCTTTGCGTTGTTGGAAAGGTCTTGTTTCATCAAAGACTGTTTCCCTTGTTCCAGCTGGAGATTCTTATCACTACTTGTGTTTTCTTTACGATATACTCCGTATGAAAAATAACTTGAGAAGGTTCATCTTCTTTTCTTCTCCACAATTTTCCGATAACAAAATATTAATTCAACAATAAAAGACTAAATCAACATATTTATTTCCCATTATTCCTCTCACACACTTCCTTTCAAGATTTAAATAATTGCTACATTTTTGTGTTGTGTTTCATAAAGAGCACAACCTCACTTCACACAAATCATTCGGTGTATATTCAACCCAACATAATTATCAGGAAACTAATTTACCCACATAAATTTTAATTTTACCCTTTGAAATTTGGGAAAACCTGTAAAACTCTGGAAGCTAACCTCCATTAATGTTTATGTTAGATTTAAATTTTAATTACAAAATTGTACCCTCCAACTTTTAAAATTCTTTGATTTTGTCATCAACATTTGTAAGAAAAAATTAAAAAAATAGTATTTAAAAAATTTAGATTTCAATTATGATACACATATGCAAATTTTGATTTTCAATATTTAAACATTTATGAAAAAATTATAGATTAAATATTGTGAAACAATAGGAGAGGGTAATAATTTGAAACTCATCCCTAGCGGCAGACCTTCATCGTGATCTCTCTCCTTCACCTCCTCCACCCTTTCCACCACCTCCTTCAGACCAATAATCTTCTTCTTCTTCTATGCCTCGCAACAAACCAGCCCCAAATTAAATCGAGCTTGCTCTTTCCATTATTTAAAAATGGGAGGAAAATTTTATATTTTTTTAAAATTATGAATATAATTAATGTTTGCAAGCGGAAAAGTTGAAGGGATAAATCGATTTTGATAGATTTCATTAATGTTTTTTTTATTATTTATTGTTTGTGAAATTTTTGGAATTGAACACACCGAATATAGATATTAGTTGCAAGCCAATTGGCTTATTTATTTGAAATAGATTTTTCTGGGGTAGATTTGCTGCAGTAGCTCAGACATGTCCCCTTCTCAGGACTGTGTGCACGTGTACCTGTGTATGTGGACCAGAGATTGTGATAAAATGGAATCCGGAATTTACCAAATGCTACCCCTCGCCAAAGCAAAAGGGCTTTCAAGTTTCTGTACTTCATTTAGCAACAACATCGTTCCTCTCTTTCCAAATTCTCCACACCGGTTCAAAATTTCACCCACTTTTACCAGCAACAAATAGCACACCCTAATAGAAAAGATTAAAAGCAGTATATATCAAAAGTTTGAATTTGATAATCGATAAACCATATATATATATATATATGTTGTGTTAGAATTTAACCAATGATCAACTGATTGAATGATGAGTTGAAGATTTGCTTGACGGTCAGTTAAATGATCAGTCACCCAGACGTGAGGTATGTAATGGTCACGGGACATGCTTGCGGATCATCGATCAATCTGTTTCATGGATGTCACATTTTCTTAATAAAGCATGTTTCTTTCACATTTTCTCGAATAACTGTCCTATATAAATTTGTGAAAAAACTATTGTGAAAATATTCATTATGGGTATGATATAACCCTAATGCTCTCTTCCTCGTCTCATGTTCTATCTTCCATGGGGTGCCGCCGAGCCTTTACGCTTTCTCTCAGCCCCCGAGTCCTTGCTCTATTGATGGGTCTGAGCTACATCTGGTCAAGCGCTATGTTGTCCCTGTGTGCTCGCCCACGATTGTCACACCTCATTAACGTGTTTTGGACTCGCCCTTCGGCATTTCAATTTCCACGGGTCACCTCCAATCCGCAACATTGCGTCACCATTGGGCCTGGGTTTCAATTGGCGGCACGACCGGACTGCCTTACTCCTCCTCGGATATGTTTCCTCGGCGGCCTCCTTGTCATGTACTCGCACTAGATCCTTTTGTCTCACCTGCTCGTTGTCCTTCTTCGTTCGACCTTTGTCGCAGGGTGGTTCTACGTATTCCTCACCCCTTATACGTGGTGGTACCTTTTTTTGGGATTCCTCAAGGGGGGCTCCGCCGTGGACGAGGCTTTCCAAGTTGGGTAATTGTCTCACACTGTTGTTGCGTTGTTTCCCAACGTTGATTTTTTTAAGGTAGGAAACCTAGCATTTGGCGTGTCCCAATATGAGTTTAATGGTTTTGAGCAGGGTTGTGCCTAGACTCACCCTACGGGAGCCATGATTTCTCATCCTCGAAACTGTTTGGGTCTAAGGCCTCCCAAGAGAGTTTAGGCATTTTCAGAATTGATCCTTGGTGTTATTAGAGATGAATTGTTCCCAACTGGGTTTGCTCTTGGTAGGATTTGAGGTCCTCTCCAAATCTCCATGATGGGAGGTTTGGTTCTTTGGTATATGTGAACTCCTATCATTCTTGCAATGGAGTGGGCATTCTTTAGACCGCTCTATCATAGTTGGTTATGGTTGATCTTTGACATTCATGGCACTCCGCTTAAGCCACAAAAATGTGTTGCTACTTATTTCAATTCCTTTCATTTCCCTCCTGCACGAGGTTGTTTTGAAGATCCAAATAGTAACCAAGAGGGGTGTAAATTGGTTTTGGCCCTAAAAAATCTTTACAAGTTAAAAACACAAAACATTAAAACTCTGTCAACACGTTGACAATACAGACTTTAAAACAGTTTGTAAAGTAAAGCGTCAACAGGTTGATAAAGCACAAGAGTTAAGCAAGTGTAAAGTGCACACGAGATTTATAGAGGTTCGACCATTCTCGACTTACGTCCTCTCCCCAAGTATACAACTTGAGAGTTGAATCCACTAAGAAAGCTCCGGATGACACATAGTACTTTAGACTTGTCTGACTAACAGAACTTTCTCAACTGCCTGATAAATACGACTTTACAAACGCGTGACTAACAGGACTTGAACAATGCCTAACTCATAGTACTTACAACCTTGCCTGAAAAACATGACTTAAAGCAATTTTTGCACTGTCAACATGTTGACAGAAACTTAATCAACAATTGATGTATTATACTTTCGGCTCGAGCTTGACCTTGATTTTCGTGAAGCTAGGCTCGTTTGGCTCGATTAGAGACCTAGTCCAAGTTAGTTCGAGAGCAGCTTGATTCGTTTATTACCCCTACTCTTACCCTAAGTAAGTGCAACAAGTCACATATGTTGTTTTTCTTAAGAGAATTCATCTCTTCTTGCATTGCAGCAAAGCACTGGAACCTATCTAGATATGACCACATCTTGAAAGCTCTCAAGCTCCCCCACATCAATAAGCGTGATATAATCATATTTAGAGTACCTAATATACGGACAATGCTCTTTAATTAGTAAATCTCTTCATCTAAGACACTACCTCCACATGAAGGGTAACTCCCCCTACTTAAGGCCACTGCCATGCTCAACTAGATCGCTATCCACTCTATGTTCTGTAACTTCTTTATCCGTGGAAACTGATGGAGTATATGAAGGTGTTAAGCACTATATAAGTCTCTTTCTATAGCCTAATTAATATGATCAATATTCTCATACTCACAGAAGATAAGATTCTTTGCTTCCAATCACCTTCCACAATTTCGGATCCCATAACATGTACCATAATCCTTACTACCATAACCAATAAATATACACGACGATGGAAGATTCGATGTGACGGTGATGAAGCAAGTGACAGTGACTGATATGGAGTGGTGATGACGGATTTGGAGCGACGATAGATGTTGGGTCACCAAAATGAATACTCTTACATAGTAAGGTAGTGTTCTATTCAACAAAATATCAACAACAAAACAACAACTATTTAAATTTTCACAATTCCTCAAAAGTTTTCTTCTCATAATTTTCTCTCCCATTTTTAAATAGTTGTCAATTTTTTTTGTCAAAAGTGACCTTTAGAACACAACCTAAATGGTTAATAGAAGAATGACTAGCATTTCCCTTTAGTTTTCTACACTGCTGATTGCAAGCTGAAATTATCATCGGAGGAAAGTGCCTCATGATTTTCCATCACTTCTTCAATAGACATATCATGCTAGTTAAGTTAATGCCGTGTTAGTGACGTAAAAATGCCAACTTTATATCATAAATTTTCAAATTCTGATTTTTATTTCAAAAAATTCTCACAAGAATTCTTCTGCATTTTTCAAATACAATTAACATTTTTTTCCCCACAAAATTTTCATACTAAAACAGATACTATTCAAAAATAGCTAATTTTTCCCTTTGATTCAAAGGTAGGGTCCTACTCTAGCAGCATGCACATGTTAGATGTCTGAAATCCTAAAATACATATCTAATGCTGGACTTGTCATAACTTTGTAAAAACAAGGAACACTAGGCATGGCAAACCCTTTAGGGTGTGTTCATCTATAATGCAAAAATAATTTTGGAAAATTTGGGGATCTGTTTTTTATTGATGGATGAAATATATGTGAGTAAAGAAATTTAAGGAAAATATTATTTTATAAAGAATTGATGGTGAATTAATGGATTTAAGGTTGTTTTATGTATTGAGAATTGAAAAAGTGGGAAAAAAAATTTCCCACTATTTGCAACTGAATTGAGCCTTAGCGTCGGTTCATTTTGAATTGGAAATAAATTTTGGAAAATTTGGGAATTAATGTGTTTTTTGTTGATGGATTAGATGTATGTGAGTAGAGAAATTTTATGAAAATATTATTTAATATAGAATTGATGATGAATTGATGGATTTAAAATTATTTTATGTATTGAAAATTGAAAATGTAGAAATAAATTTCCATTTGTTGTAGCTGAGCTCAGCCCTAGAAAGTAGAAACACAGGTGGATTCACCTGATATTCTCTGCTTCTGCTAGTGCTACTAATGTAACATTCTACTCTTAAGTCTACCATTAAAAATAGGTGTGTTCTTTTTAAGAATTTTTGGGGAAAAAAATGTTGAATATTTTGAAAATTAAATGAAGTTTGTAAAAGTAAAAATTGGAGGAAAATATTAAGTTCACATATTTTTATTGGTTTTATTTGGAAAATATTTTCGTCCAACCCAGTTTTGAGAAAAGTTCTCCAACCTGTATACGTGACATGTTATTAGTGGTGGATGTTATCTCTAATAATTACGGGATTGTCACTTCCGTAATTAATAGTGATAACCCCGTAATAAATATTGATGATACCAACAAATAACATCATGCCACATAAACATGTTGGACGAAAATATTGTCCGTTTTGTTTGGTAGATGATGCAATTTACTCTAATATAATTGGAGGAAAACATTAAGTTGACATAATCTTGTTGGTTTTGTTTTGTTTTGTAGAGAGGAACACTTATCTAATATGTAATGTAGAGTATCATACAACGTTTCTACATAATAGTAGAGCTACTAACCCAAAAGATATCAAGATCTAAGCAACAAAAGAATGCAAACATCAAGGCAAGAAAGAATGAGAATGAAGGTCCAATTGAAAAAGCCTGAGACTTGAGTGAGTGGAGAGAAGAACCAGTCTTGCCACAGATACCAACTCCAATCTTCACACTTGAAGCTTCACCTGGTCTCAAGCACAGGCCTGGGTTTCCACTGAGGTCCAAGTTCCTGCCCAGTCTCTTGTAGAAGCTTGTGTCAAAAGGAACCACACCAACCAGCAAGTTTCTGCTGAGGTTGAAGTGATAGATGTGAGGGAGGGTCCCAAACCCAGCAGGAATCTGACCTGTCAACCTGTTGTTTTCAAGTGACAAAGTGCTCAAATTTGAGAGCTTTGACAGCTTTTCTGGGATTTGACCTGAATAGCCTGAGTTAGCTAGCCTTAGCTCCACAAGTTTCACCAACATACCAAGCTCCAAAGGCAAAGTAGTGAGCATTGGATTGTCATCCATGATGAAGTACTGCAAGTTCTGCAACTTGGCCAACCCTTTTGGGATGTCCCCTCTCAGCTTGTTGTTGCTCAAAGCCATGAAAGCTAATGACTTTAGCTTCTCAATGCTGTCTGGGATTCTCCCAAACAGCAAATTTGAGCTGAGATCAAGCTTCTGAAGCAAACCCAACTCCCCAATGGTCTCAGGAATAAACCCTGAAAGAGAATTATAGCTCAAGTCAAGACCCACCAGGGCTTTCAAGTTACCAACTTGGTGAGGGATAGAGCCAGATAACATGTTGTAGCTGAAATCAATGTGGACCAAAGAAGTCAAGGAAAAAAGGCTAAAAGGGATTGGGCCGGTGAGCCGGTTCTGTGACAAAGTCAGGATCTTGAGGGACTTAAGGGAAGCAATCTGAGGTGGGATTGGGCCAACTAGGGCAGGGTTTGATCTCAAACTGAGCTGCTGAAGAGAGGAATTCATAAGCCTGAAGGAAGACATTGAAAGGGAGGTCTTTGAGACAGTAAAACAGTTGAAGAAAAAGAGGGACTGCAAATATGGAAGAGAGAACACCAGATAGGGAAATTTAGAGGTTCTTTTGCAAGTTGGATATGGGGATCGACCAAAATCAAGCCTTGAAACATGCAAGAAGTTGTCTTTTCCAGGCTTGCACTCGATCCCGATCCATGAAGCTCCAGTCTTGCAGGGGTTAGGGTAAGAAAGTCGCCAACTTTTGTCCGAGGACATGGAGTCCATTATTGTGAAGAGGGTTTCTGATTCAGAGGGAGGTAAAGTTGTGGGCTTGGGATTGGGAGATGAAGCAGAGACAGAGAGAAGCAAGGGAAGAAGCATGGGAAGAAGAAGAGGAGGAAGAGATGGCAACATTTTGGGTGTGGGTTTAGTGGTTTGCTGCTCAGAACTTGTGAGGCAATTGAGTAGCAAGGTTGAGGTTAAAGTTTGGGTCTTTTGTGGGAAACAGAGCGGGAGAGAGAGGAAATGGGGAAGTGATTGAAGTGATGTGTATTGTCTTGTGTCATCAAAGTGGGTCATGAAGTTTGAGTGAGAATACGAAGACAAGCTCTCTGGTAATAAAGTTGCAGACCATCAAAGTTTTTAGTATGGAGTTTTTTTTTTTTTTTTTTGTAGTTTTGAAAGTTGGATCCGTGAGTATAGAGTGTTGGGATTAATTAACAAATAATTAATCCATAAAACCCAAGAATCATTCATGTCAAATCATCAAGATTAAATCATAAAGCAGAACCGGAAAACATACCCGGATCCATAGCGGAAGAATGAAGGTTAAGAATCATGGCCGATGATCTTCCAAACCAAATGTGTGTGAGTTCCTCTCGCGCTCTTCTAACGACGGACTCGAGAGAGGCAGAGATCGAATGAGAAAACCCTAAGACACACTGCCAGTGACCATACTTATTTATATAGTTGTGTAATTTTATTTCACCATCATTAAAATAAAAGTTACACTTTGGCCTCTACACATTAAAATTGTCCACACCTTTATTAAGATGTTTAGGCCCAAACCCAAACTTAATTAGATCACTTTAAATTGGGCCAAACCTTATGATAGCAAATATAATGCATAAATTATATCACATATTAGCCCATATAAAAATTCCAACATCTCCCACTTTGGCTACATGTGTACTTTATACTATGCATTATAACCTTATGAGTACTCCTGAAAAGCTATCGCCAAAATCATCTTAGCCAATTCCGTCCACTGACTACACCAACAAAGGATCAAAGCGGTTTTCGCTACTTGTAGTGCAGCTAAACCCATCAATGGTCACATGTATCAACATAATCGATGACATGAATTTAGTGTGGATGCGTAGCATGAAAATTACATGTAATGTGATCTCAACATGTCTATTTTCAACTGGTCCAACCTTAGTGAGAACAATCTCATCAAACTCAGAGTGAATATAATCATAAACTTTATTTCTGTAAAAAACTTAACCAAAACAATCCATAAAATAACTTTAAACATGTCTTAAACAATGAGCATTCAAAATTACAAGCTCCCACTAAAACTGAATATCCTCAAGAGATACTACACCCATATGAGCAACATGCCCATGAAAGACCTTGGGTGGCAATCCCTTAGTGAGCGGATCCGCAATCATGGAGTTTGTCCCAATGTGCTCAATAGACAACCGATCACTCAATTCTTTCCTTGACAACTCGAAACTTGATGTCAATATGCTTTGACTTTGACAAACTCGAGTTGTTATTTGCATATTAATCGCCGAATTATTGTCACAAAATAACTTAAGTGGTCTTTCAATACTATCCACAATTCGCAGCCCGGTGACAAAATTTGAGCCATACGCCGTGGTTGGATGCCTCATGACATGCTATATACTCTGCTGCCATGGTGGAGGAAGCCGTGAGTGTCTGCTTGACACTTTTCCAAGAAACCGCTCCACCAAAGAAGCAAGTAGATATAGCCCGATGTGGATTTTCGACTATCTTGGCATCCAACAAAGTCGGAATCGAATAACCAACAACCTCTATCTCGATCCGATCTCCTCGTATGTGAGCATGTAATCCTTTGTTCTTTGCAAGTACCGTAAAACCCGTTTGGCCGCTTTCCAATGATCCACCAGATTACTCAAATATCTCGCCTAGCATTCCAACAATGTACGCAATATCCGGTCGCGTACAAACTCGAGCATACATCAAACTTCCTATAGCCGAGGCATAAGGAATGGTTTGCATTTCTTTAGCCTCATAATCATTCTTAGGGCATTGATTGAGACTAAACTTATCTCCTTTAGCCACGGGGTGTCTCTGGTTTACAATCCCGCATGCCAAACCTTTTAAGTACCTTCTCAATATAGCTCTTTTGTGATAGGCCCAGAGTACCCGAGAACGATCTCGGTGTATTTGTATACCTAACACAAAAGAAGCATCACCAAGATCTTTCATTTCAAATTTCTTTGATAGAAATTTCTTGGTGTCATGCAAGAAACCTATATCATTCTTTGGCAAGCGGTATGTCATCGACATATAAAACCAGGAAAATATGCTTACTCCCACTAAACTTGTGGTATACACAATCATCAACAAGATTCATCTCAAACCAAATGAGATGACAACTTGATGAAATTTGTGATACCATTGACGGAAGCTTGCTTGAGACCATAGATGGATTTCTTTAATTTGCAAACTATCTGTTTTGCATCTTCAGATACAAAATTTTCAGGTTGCACCATATAAATTGTTTCGTCAATGTCACCATTGAGAAACGCAGTCTTAACATCCATCTGATGTAACTCAAGATCAAAATGTGCCACTAATGCCATTATAATCCTAGAAGAGTCTTTCGATGAAACCGGAGAGAAAGTCTCTTTGTAATCGATGCCTTCCTTTTGTGTAAATCCCTTAGCGACAAGACGAGCCTTATACCTCTCTACATTGCCCTTTGAATCCCGCTTGGTTTTAAATATCCATTTGCAACCAATGGGTTTTGCATCTCCGTGCAATGAGACAAGTTCCCAAACGTCATTGTCTTTCATGGACTTCATCTCTTCATTCATGGCATCAATCCACTTTTGAGAATTAGGACTTTCAATAGCTTGATGAAAGTTGATTGGATCATCTTCCACCAATCCATTGTCATCCTCTTTCTCTTGAAGAAGGATGATATAATCATCTGGAATCGCCCTTCTTCTTTCTCTAGTGGACCGTCTTAATGGCATTATTTCTTGAGATTGTTGAGTTTGTTCTTCTTGAACAATTTCTTGATTTTGATTAGGGGTTCTCTGACATTATCTTGATTTTCCTCTTGAACAATATAAGGGATAGAAGTCTGATCATTGTCAAGAGAAACCATGGGAATGGTTAAACATTCCTCTTCAAAGACAAGGTCCTTAACCCTATCTTCCCCCTCAAACTCAACATCCTCAAAGAAAAGGGCATTACCCGTCTCAAAAATTGCCTTAGAAGTGGGATCATAAAACTTGTAACCCTGGACCTCTCGAGTATCCAACAAAGTAGCAACCGACCGTCCTAGAGTCCAGCTTTCTTTTCATTTGGCTTATAAGGCCTAGCTTCACTGGACAACCCCAAATGTGAATATGCTTTAAACTAGGTTTCTTACCCGTCCAAAGCTCATATGGGGTTTTGACAGTTGCTTTTGGTGGAACTCTATTGAGAATGTAAGCTGCAGTCTTTAAAGCTTCTCCCCAGAGTGAATCTGGTAAGGTAGAATGACTAATCATACTCCTCACCATGTCCTTAAGCGTTCTATTTCGTCTCTCAGCGACACCGTTCATGCTAGGAGATCCCGGCATGGTGTACTGTGGGACGATACCGCATTCCTCTAGGAATTTAGCAAAAGGTCCTGGACATTGTTCACCGGAACCATCATATCTACCATAGTATTCTCCACCACTACGGTCGATCTCGACAGCTTTAATCCTTTTGTTGAGTTGGTTCTCAACTTCAACCTTAAAATTTTGAACATATCCGGGATCGGGCCTTTTCATGAATAAGATATAGGTAGCCATATCGCGAGAAATCGTCTATAAACGTAATAAAATACCGTTGACCATTCCGACAAGGTGTTGGAAAGGGTCCACAGATATCCGTATGTATTAGTTCTAAGACGCTCAAGTTCTGTTGGCACCTAATCTTTTAGTGTTTGTCTGTTTCCCCTTTATGCAATTAATGCAAATATCTGAATCTATAAATTTTAGGGGATCAAGAATTCCATCGGACACAAGTCTCTCAATTCTCTGTTTAGAGATATGACCTAATCTCTTGTGCCATAATGAGGCGGAATTCTCATCGGTTAATTTTCGCTTTACACCTCGGGTACTCGTTTGCAAGGTTTCATTGAATGAAGCAATAGTATCCAAAACATATAGATTATCACCAAACGATAAAGAACCAGTACCAACCAATTTTGAATCTTGAAAAAGACAAAATTTTCTATTTCCAAATGAACAAGAATATCCGAATTTGTCCAAAACAGAAATAGAAATCAAATTCCGTCTAAATGACGGTACCACAAAAGTCTCTTCCAAGTCCAAATAAAATCCGGTCTTTAACAATAATCTAAATGTCCCAATTGCTTCAACCTGCACCGATTTGCCATCGCCCACGTAGATGTATCTTTCACCATCACTTGGCTTTCGCAACTCGTGCAACCCCGCATAGACACACTAATGTGAGTTGTTGCACCAGAATCTATCCACCAAGTGTGTCTAGGTACCGAAGTTAAATTAACCTCAAAACAAACCAAATTAAGAAATGTACCTTTCTTAACACGCCATGCGTGATATCTGGTACAATTCTTCTTTATATGCCCATCCGCACCACAAAAGAAACAACCATTTTCTTTCTTTTCCTCAACTCGCTTGTTTCTTTTGTGGTACCCGAATTGCAGCTTCTTTATCCTTCTTTCTCTTATTGTCCTTCTTTTTGCCCTTAGAGGTTGTAGCCAAATGAGCACTTTCGCCTTATCTTGCTTCAATCTATCTTCCTCTTGCACACAGTGAGATATGAGCTCATTAAGAGACCAAGTCTCTTTTTGACAATTATAGCTCACCTTAAATTGACTGAACTGTGTGGGCAGAGAAATCAAAACCAAATGGACTAGCAAGTCCTCAGACAACTCTAATTTGAGTGCCTTTAATTTTGAAGCAAGATGAGACATTTCCATAATGTACTCCCTTATGTTCCCATTACCTTTATACCTCATTGAGATAAGTTTTGCTAAGAGTGTACTAGTTTCTGCCTTTTCATTCTTAGCAAATCTTTTCTCAATTTCCTGAAGGAACTCTTTGGCAGTTCTAACCTTTTCGGACATAGTGCCCCTGAATGCTTCCAGAATGGTACGCTTCATGATCATTAGACTCATGCGATTTGAGCGTTCCCACCTTTCCATCTCCCTCTTATCCTCAGAGGTACTCTTATCCGTAAGGCCGGTGGGTTGCTCAACCCTTAGCGCAAGGTCCAAATCCATGACTCCGAGAATTATCATAACATTCTCTTGCCATGACTTGAAATTTGTGCCATTTAGCATAGGAATAGAATTGATGCTAGCAGAAATATTTGTGGCAGAACTTGCAACTGAACAATAAAATAAAACTAATCAAGCTCACATAAAATTCCACATCATACTTAATAACTTTATTAAATTCACAATTGGCATACATTTAAATAACCCATCACAAGAGACCTAGCACAAACATTAATATTTAGTCTTTGGACAGAAATATTAACTTGTAAGTGGTCCTCTTGGTGTAGTAATCAAATATTGACAATTCAGATTATGTCAAATAATAAGCCTATCTTTGGACCGACTTACTATTCACATAAAAGAACCTAATAATTGTCACATATTTATTACCACAAGACATGTTCAAATTCCACTCAAACAATGACCTTCCTTTGGGCCGGTGATTATTTGAATGAAACTTAAACACCCGAAACCATCTTAATATTTCAGATAAATTAATCTACACAAGAGAGGTTGCTTTGGCAACATGTTGCTTCAATTAATCAACCCAAAATATCAGATATCCTTAATATACCAGTCATGAAATTTAATTCATCCAAAACTTAAACTTTACTTATTTTCTGAAATGTCTAGTCTTATAAGATTAGTAACTCATCAGCAATAAAATCCATAACAGCAGCGGAATAATAACCAATAGATATCTTTGTAAAAAAAATATCAATCATTAAACTTAATGATATCGCATGGAAAACACATCAATACACTAACAAGGCCATTCGGCTATTCACAAATGAAGATACGTGAATGTCCTGTGCATCCAAAACTTTTTACATATGAAAAGAGGACAAGCAGCACCGCTTGACCACAACCAAACTAAACCAAAACTGAAAAAATATACCACTTAACACAACAATACTGCAACATGACCCGTAGGCCATTGTCTCGGTCTGAATAATTAGTCCATCCAACAAATTCATGCGAGTGTGACAAAATAATCCAAATCGGCCGAAAACCACATACATGAAGTTGTAATTGATCCGGTGCAGATCAACAGAAAATATTTTAAAGTGACCGAGAAAACCCACAGTAGGCATGATCGATAAACTTATCAACTAAATCCTAATAATATGACATGAATTTGCTCTGATACCACTTGTTGGGATTAATTAACAAATAATTAATCCATAAAACCCAAGAATCATTCATGTCAAATCATCAAGATTAAATCATAAAGCAGAACCGGAAAACATACCCGGATCCATAGCGGAAGAATGAAGCAGAAGAATTGCGGCTCGATGATCTTCCAAACCAATGTGTGTGAGTTCCTCTCTTGCGCTCTTCTAACGACGGGACTCGAGAGGAGGCAGAGATCGAATGAGAAAACCCTAGCACACGGTTTGGGGACCATAGCCTATTTATATAGTTGTGTAATTTTATTTCACCATCATTAAAATAAAAGTTACACTTTGGCCTCTACACATTAAAATTGTCCACACCTTTATTAAGATGTTTAGGGCCCAAACCCAAACTTAATTAGATCACTTTAAATTGGGCCAAACCTTATGATAGCAAATATAATGCATAAATTATATCACATATTAGCCCATATAAAAATTCCAACATAGAGTTTTTGGAAAATATGACATGATTGAGAATTAAATCAATAATTGTGTGTGAGAATTCAATAAAATAGGAAAAAGTTGCTGGTGAACACATTGAATGAAGGTTAGTGTTGATTTTGAATATTTATTTTTGAAAAAAAAATTGTTATCTTTCAAAGATGGATGTCATGTTTACATGCGGGTTCTGCCAATTCACCGCCGGTTATGGGTCTATTGTCTCCGGCGGATTGTCCATGCCATTTGGTCGATTGCTTATGCCAGTGAATCGTCCGACTTCTCCTCCTTATTCGATAGATGTCCTCCCGCACGGCATCTACGTGCTTTGCTTCGGGCCTCTCGCGATGCCCCTAGCGCGCTGCACGTCGCTCTTAACCCCTGAGGATAGAAAAGCAATGCTCTCTCTCTAGTGCAGTCTGCTCACTACAGCCTTCATGTCACTCGGTCGAGCTTCCTCAGGCCAATCGGATGGCTTCCTCTCCAAGATCGTTCAAACCACCCCAACCTCGATGCCTTGGGCTCCTCCAATCGGAAACGTCCGCTAGCCTACCTCCATGAACCAGTGTCGCGTTTTTGGCTATTTCATGCGCTGGATCTTTGGGCTCTCTCTGATGGAGTCTTGGGTTTTAGTAGTTTGGTGGGGTTGGGAGATTTCTTGCCCTACCCATCGCCATGAGTCCTTGGGTGTGAGGTCTACTTGGTTTGCTCCTCTTCGTTTCTTTTGGATCTATGTTATTGTTGTACTTAATTATCAAGTCAGACTTTGTTGTTGTTGTTAGTCTGGTTTGTTGTTTGTTGGTTTTGATCGGTGTCTGCTACAGGTGGTGTGGCCCCTTTGATGGCACTTGCATGGTGAGGGGGTGTCTTCTATGAAAATGGATGCTGTTGTACGACATTCTCATGCGTCTCTTTGTGCGTCGTAGGTCCCAAATTGGACGTTTTCAAAGTCTGTTCATGTTGTCGTGGTCAACACTTCTTGCAAGCGCTTTTGGCTTCTCGGCTTTGTCGCTTCCTAGTAATTTGCTATTTGCTTTCGTTAAACCGTGTCTTGCTATTGCATATTGTTTTTTAATGCCTTGTGGCCTTTGTTTCTTTAGATTGTTTTTGGGTTGAGACTTTTCTTATGATAAGCTACTTTGTCTTTTTTACTGATAGTTAATCATATTGGTTCTTTCCCATTGAAAAAGAAGAAGATGGATGTCATGTTTGTTAGAAGAAAAACATTTAAGGTTAATGTTGATTTTGAATATTATGACAAAGGCTCCGTTTGTGGCGGTACATTATATGAGGAGAAACTATGATGACTTGATTTTGTGGACTGAGCAAACAGAGCCAAAAAATTATGAAATATGTGTTTTTTTAGGGTTTTTATTATTATAACATCGTTCATATTTTTAAAATTAATTTGAAATTTATGGGATGAAAAAAATGATAAGTAGAGATTGAGAAAAAATTTCACCCAAATGAACACACCTAATGGTTTTTTCACATTAAAACCTTTGTTGGGGAAAATGATGTCTTTTTTTTAATTCGAACGAATTTTTGTAAAAGAAAAAGGGAAAATATTTTTGTCCAACCCGTCTCCAATCCCTGTACATGTTATGCTATTGTTGGTTGGTGACATCACTGTTAATTACAGGATTACCACTCCTCATAATTAATAGTGACATCCATGTAATAAACAGTGGTACACCAACCAATAATAATATGATAGGTATGGGGGTTGGATGAGTTTTCTCCAACCCGGATTGGACAAAATAATGTCCAAGAAAAAGTTGGTGAGAAAGATGACTTAAAAAAAAAAAACTTGTTTGAGAAAGCTGAAAATGAATGGAGTTGCCCCTTTGAAATGTGGTGAGAGTTAAATTTACACCCTTTAAAGTTGAAAAAACATTTGTTGTTGTCACAATATTTAATCTATGATTGTTTTCATCAATATTTATACATGTAAAGTTTAATAATTTATATGCATATTATAATTTGAAGTAAAGATTTTCTCGATTTATATTTTTTTTTCTGATTTTTTTCCCATTATTCATTCTTAATGATAATTTGAGTCAAAATACTCAGAAGTTTGAATATGAAAGTTAAACTTTACAATATTTTAAAAAACGGAGGGAGTAATTTACTTCCAGCTTCTGTTAGGGTTAGGCTGTATATAGGTGTACACTTCCAAACATGAGATGTGTGTGTGAAATTTTCGTTATAGTTTGGGTGTTAATTGATCTATAATTCATTTGGTTCAAGCTTTTCTATGCAAAGGACACTTTTGGGGGCGTGCTTCCTCTTTCACGACACGGTAACTAAATGGCGAGGACCGAGGAGCAGTTTGCTAAGCTTTATTCTTAACGTGTGTGTGTTTGTTTGTTTTTTTTTTAACGGGGAAGCTCATTTTATTAGATAAAATAAGCTAGAACAAAATTAACCAAGCCAACAACCTTGGCGAGAGAATCAAAGCAACCTTGTGAGCATGAAAAGAAAGCTAGAGCTGTCAGAAAAGTAGTACTCCCCCTCGGAACACTTCATGCCTAACCATCCAGACGACGAACCTTTTATAGGCCGAGGGAACATATGCCATGGCGAAAAGAGCGTAATGATACATGCTTTGGACCCTCGCATACTCGCAAAAAGCTATTTGGGACCGACTCACCATGATGGTGACCTCCAGGGCAGAAAGGCATAAAGACCTAAACAAGAGCACCAACAATCCTACACCACAAGCCTCTGGAATGTAAACTACTAAAACAAAATTAAGAAAAAGTGCCAAAATTGTAAAAGAACGTAGAAAGGGTCAAAATGATACTTGCCAGGATTGACCAGGCGGACCCATAGCCTAGTCATCCCATCCATTCCAACGTCATGTCCCTAGGTAGGTCGAATTCAAGCTCAACCCTGCCCTACTGGAAAAACCTTTGTTCTGTCGCAAAGGAACACACCATACCACCCGGACAACGGCAAAAACAGATGGAGCCACCAAGATAACAAAACCAACAAATCCTGCAAACCGTCCCCGCAAATGGCCAAGCAAATGCACAACCACACACCAAGCCTCAGGCGTGGAGTAACCGGAGGCCGGAAGCTCCACCATTGCTGCCCAACACCACCCAATGGGAACCCTGGCCGCTGAGCACAACCAGGAACCCTAGCGACAATCCTAGCGGCACTGGAGTGACTGATCGAGAGAGCTCGGCGAAGATCGATAAGGAATCCAACACCGTGGATGAGACGATGGATCATGGAGGTGACATCGGAAACGACTGACACCGGTTGACAGAGCCAACGGAAACAACAGTAGAGAGACACCAGCTTGGAGGATGAGGCAAATCTAAGCGATTCAAAAAATCAGCCCGCCAACATCGTTGTTTGGACCAAGACGACACGGGCAGACCTTCTCTAAAAATAGCCCGAGTCGGCATTGGAAGACTCAGGCTAGTAGTGATGGCAGAGAATTGGCGGCAGCGGAGGCAGACGAATGAAAACGATGAAGCAGACTCTGCCACAGGAGAACAAAGGCCCAAAATGCAAGCAAATCGAGGCGGTGTCACCACGAAATCGATCGGATCGCCGGGTTGAAAGGTAATCGCACACCGCGCTGGAGAGATGACGGCTAGCGGCGACAGTAGCAAATTGCGCAAAAACCCTATCCACGAGGCCGCCAAGAAAACGGGAGAAGCCGTAACGCTCTCCTAAATTATTGTTTGTTAAGGTGTGTTTCTTTTTCTCTTTTTCTTTATTTTTTTACGTAGAGAATAGTAAAATTGAGAAAAATTTGAATTTGAATTATAATGTTTTTTCGGAAAGCAATCAAACTTTGTTTATGTAATGGAATATTAATGGAGTATGTTTTAGTTAACTAAATTTTACTCTTACCTTAGTTCACTAATATGTGTTGTATAATGGTGAGCGAAAGAACAAGAAAATGTACCTTATGTATTCCTCGTTCAAATATCACGATCCAACTATGGGAGTAAAGAAAAGTACTGCTCTTGTCTAAGAAACACCAAACTAAAAAAATTACACACCACCCAAATTGGGCACATATTGCCAACGAAAACTCCAGCAAGAACTAATAGAACAAATATTCCAAAAAGAAAATCTTATAAGAGAATACAATCTATTTGATGAAAGTTTGTGATTTTTTCCTTGTTTTCACAATTGCGAACACACCTTAGTAGGATCAAATCAATACATTAGTGTTTCATAAATTTAATTAACATATGATTATGTTTTAACTTATTTTCCTATCAAACCTTATAACGCTCACAAACGTGTGTATTTATTTACCACATATGTGGACAAACACACACCATAAAAATGATAAGTTTACCCTCTCAATAAATCTCTGCGGATGGTGTTTTAGTCTTTAAATTTATTAGGTTAGTTAGTTGAGTTGGTTAATTAGTAGTACATTTAGGTATGTGTTTTTCTACATATATGTGGTAAATAAACGGACTCATCATAAACGGTTGCAATTTGGTGCTTCCGAATTTAAAGCAGTAATAATTTTAGGAGATGTTAATATGCTAACAAAACCTTGAATTTAAATTTTTGTTAGTTTTGCTTGTATTTTTTTAGAGTAAATTGCACCAGATATACCTAAACTATACCATTCGTTGCAAATCTATATCTGAACAAAAGTTTGTTGCAAAAGTGACTCTAAAGTATGAGTTTGTTGCAAATCTATACCGCGACTTAACATTCGTTAAATCTTAAAGGAATTTTCGGGAAAAATGCTCAAATTGACCCTTATGGTTTCTAAAATGTGTTAAATACCCCTCTAACTTTATAGTTTCATTTTTTAGTCATTATTCTTTATCACATGTGTATTTTTTTTTAAATAATCTTCTCAAATTATTCATATTAATTTTAAACGGAGTCTAAAATATCCAAAAAGTTATCACATGAAAAAATATATTTTAAAATAATATCAATATTAATCTTTGTATACTAAAATTTACCTTTTTATTATGACAAAATAGTATTATCAAAATAAAATGCAAGAATAAACAATAAATTTCTAAAAATCTCCAAAATTTACATTAATATAATTAGATAATGTACAAGATCTAAAAAAATGATATCAAAACACCGAACCAATACAAATTTAAAATAAATTTAAATATATTTGAAGAGCTCACAAATTATTATGAAAATTATCAAATTAGCACATTTTCCTGTTTTATTTTTGATAATTTTGAAAATACTAATATCCATTTTTTCCTTTTATTTCCACATTTGTATTTTTTAGAAGTTTTTCATATTTAATTACTATTTTACTTGAAATTGTACATTCTATTCGTTTGATACGGTTCAAAACACAGTGTTGACACAAAATAAATAAGATTTATTATGAGTAATGATATGTAATTCTAAGTAACATGTTGACACTACGTAGTTGAGGGGAGCTCGGTAGCGGGCCTGGTAGGTGGCGCCCCGCTACCAAGCTCCCCAAAAGGCCTCTGACAGGCTGGGGAATGGGCTGCCCACTACCGATGACCCAACTCGGTAGCGGGCGTGGTAGCGGGTAGCCCGCTACCATGCGAATTATTTGGCTGGGCGGGCGTTTTGAAATTCAAACCGCTCCTCGAAACCGTAAAAAGCATCAGGTAGCGGGTTGAGTGGGGGGTAGCCCGCTACCATATGCCCGGTAGCGGGCCTGGCAGCAGGCTACCCGCTACCGAGCCTTTTAAATCGATTTCAGCTTCCTCTTACCCCCATTTCTTCCCCGACGCATCACGCACTCTCCTCCGAAATCCGCCATCGACCACCGCCTCTTTCCCCATTTCCGGTGCCGTTTCACTCGTTTTTAGGGTGGAAGTACATCAGCAACTTCAGGTATCCCCTTCTCACTCGTTTTTTCTGTTTTTCTACGGTTAGAAAGAGAGTATTTGACAATTCTTATTTGAAGGTAGAACAATACTGCCGCCGGCCACCGCCGAGTTTCCGTCGTCGGCCATCGCCACCGCTATCTACAAGTATTTTTTTGGGTATTTTATGAATTTTAGTGTTTTAGGAATTATTTTAGTATTTTAGGAATTTATTTAGGTATTTTATGTATTACTTAGTATTTTAGTATTTTAGGAAATATTTTAGGAATTACTTTAGTATTTTAGTATTTTAGGAATTATTTTAGTATTTTAGGAATTTATTTAGGTATTTTAGGAGTTATTTTAGTATTTTAGTGTTTTAGGAAATATTTCTGTGTATAATGAATTCTTTTAGTATTTTAGGAATTATTTCAGTATTTTAGGAATTTATTTAGGTATTTTAGAAATATTTATGTGTACAATGAATTCCTTTAGTATTTTAGTATTTTAGGAATTATTTTAGTATTTTAGGAATTTATTTAGATATTTTAGGTATTATTTGCGAATTTATTGGTATTTTATGGAATTTTAGTATATACTTTACGTATTTTAGGAAAATAAAAATATTTGATGAATTTTAGTATTTTGTGAATTATTTTAGTATTTTAGGAAATATTTCTGTGTATAATGAATTCATAGTAAGATCGGCGTCCATACCTTGTTAGATTCGCGTCCGTACCTTGTTAGATCCGCGTCCATACCTTGGTAGATCCGCGTCCGTACCTTGTTAAATCGGCGTCCATACCTTGTTAGATCCGCGTCCATACCTTGTTAGGTCGACGTCCATACCTTGTTAGGTCGACGTCCATACCTTGGTAGATCGGCGTCCATACCTTGTTAGATCTGTGTCTATACCTTTTTAGATCGGCGTCCATACCTTGTTAGATCGGTGTCCATACCTTGTTAGATCCGCGTTCATACCTTGTTAGATCCGCGTCCATACCTTGTTAGATTCGCGTCCATACCTTGTTAGATCGGCGTCCATACCTTGGTAGATCGGCGTCCATACCTTGTTAGATCCGCGTCTAATCGGCGTCCATACCTTGTCAGATTTGCGTCCATACCTTGTCAGATCTGCGTCCACACCTTGTCAGATCCGCGTCCACCCCTTGTCAGATCCGCGTTCACACCTTGTCAGATCCGCGTCCACACCTTGTCAGATCCGCGTCCACACCTTGTCAGATCCGCGTCCATACCTTGTTTGTTACGGTCACCCCGAGCGGGTTGCGACCGGGTGGCCCGGGGTTTCGGTTTTGGCCCGCGGAACCGGGCTTTTGGCGTTCAGACGGCTCCCGAGCCTTATCCGAGTAACGTTTTGGCGAACCCTTTCGTATTTGAGGTCGTGTGGGTCCCCCGGACGTTTCCGCCGAAAATATTTTTCCGGCGCCGGGGGGTTGTCGGGGTTGTCTCGGGACGTACAGCGGGTTCGGTAGCGCTCTCGAGACCTCAGTTTGAGAAGCCGTTTGCAGTTTTGGAGTCGTGGGAATGTCCCGGAGGTTTCTATGGAGATTAATATTTGGGGCGGGACGTTCGGTTCCGGGCGACTCCCGGGGCTCGGGACGGGAATCCCGGGGCTCGGGATGGAAATTTTCTAACGGCTTTGGGGTAAGTTATGTTATAATTTAAGATGGAATTTATGAGTATTTTTGTGGAATTTTGGCGTGACGGGATTTTGGTTCAGGATGACACGCTCGCAC
This sequence comes from Stellera chamaejasme, assembly GCA_024586325.1. Lineage (NCBI taxonomy): Eukaryota > Viridiplantae > Streptophyta > Magnoliopsida > Malvales > Thymelaeaceae > Stellera > Stellera chamaejasme. The sequence continues at coordinate 28,425,779 of CM044985.1, forward strand.
GTCGGGATTTGTTCGGGTTCAGCGAGCTCGGTAGGACACTCTGGAATTGTAAATGAACTTTTGGAACATGTTTTACGAATGTTATAATATTCTGAGGATTGTGTCCAAGTTTCATTTAATTTGGAGTTCGGTAGTTATTTTTGGGCCAAAATTGGAACTTTCGGAAAAGTTAGGAGATTAATTTGCGTTTGGCCACAAAATAAATAAAATGGGTATGGGCAGCAGCTGGTAGTTTCGGCAGCTTTTGGGAGGCTTTAAGGGACACATGTCCTATTTTAATTTAAGATGAGAGGCATGGGTTAAAAGAGAAAGAAATATATATATATTGTTATATTTTCATAAGTGAATTAAAATTCACTTTCATTTCTTCTCTTCTTCTTCTTCTTCAAGTTTGCTGCCGCCATTGTTGAGCTCTTCCCTCAAGCTTGAAGTTCTTCTCCTTGGATGAAATCAAAGAGGAATTGGGTGCTTTATGTGGTAAGTACCTCCCTAGGTTCTCTTTACTCATTAGAATTGAGGATTAGTGAAGAAATGAGGATATTTTGAGAATGTTGAGTTTGTTCTTAGCTATAAGCTAGGATGATTCTCTTCCTCCCATCTTTTAGTATGATGTTCTTGGTTAGTAGGGAGTGTTAATCAAGTGTTGGATTTTGGAAAACACACCTTGGGTAAAAATCCCCATTTGGCCGAATTTGTTGGAAAATTCTAAGTTGATGTGTGTTTGTTTCCTTGATTCATGCTTCAAGTATGTTAATCCTAGCATGATTCTAAGCTTATGTATGGATTCAATTTGATGGAAAACAAGTTGAGTCAAAAACCCCTAAATGGCCGAATATATAGGTTGATGTTCATTGTTGGATTTTGTTGTTTTGGATGCAATTGGTTACCATTCTTGGTTTAGAAGTGTAATTGGTGGTTTGTATGATTAATTGGAAGCTTGAATGGATTGATTTGGAAGTTGGGTAAAAATTGGCAAAGGAGCCGAATTATTGGATGATTCTTTTTCCATGTTGGGGTTTGATTTTGGTTAAATTGGATGCTAAGATGGTATTGGGGTTGGATTTAGGTGTGGTTTGATGTTTGAAACATTGATTTCGGGTATGGAATGGAAAAGTTACCAATATGCGGGTTTATCGGAAAATGTCGGGGATGAAGGGTTTAAAGGTTGGATTTGATCCGTCGCTTGTTGAATTGTGTTTTTCAATGTATAATTTTGCATTGTTTAAGTCGGTTCGAATTCGATGTTTCTGAAAGCTGGAATTTTACTGAAATGCAGCCGGATTTTCGGTTTTGGGGTCGGGGTGTAGTTTGGTGGTGTGGTTGGTAAGGTTGCTAATTCAGCTTGAATTGACAGATCGAGGTTCGGAAGTTAGAAAAGAGAGGTTTTCGGGTTTCGGGTCGCGGTGTGGAAGTCGTCGAATCGGTCAAATACTGGATTTGTGAGGTAAGGGTTTGGTTACGCTATTTTTGGTAAGATAGGTGTATGTTTAGTTTCACTTTCTGTTCTGCAAGTATTTCGGTATTATATGCCTAGGGCATATTCTGTAGTCTATAGGTGTATGTGTTGTTGCACTTCTGTTTTGCAGGTATTTCGGAAATTTCTGCTTTAAGGTACGTTCTGTGATCTGTAGGTGTATGCCTTGTGGCATACTTTGTCTGTTAACCCTACGACAGTTGTGGGTTCGCTACCCCAGCTGGTGCACCATGCTTCTGTAATAGCTTCGGCTTCTGACTCCCTTAGAGGGAGGCTGTCGTTCCGATTTGTTATAAGGGTTTATGGCGATTTAGAATCGCACGTCCTTCGGGATTATGATCTGTTATCTTTACATGCACGATATTCTGTATTATGTTTCATATATTATGTATATTGCTATCTTTCTGTTTTGCAGGGTTACATATGCTTATCTTACCCCAAATCCCTTACGGGTCCTTTTTAGGACTCACCCTTTTTGGGTTCTGTTTTGGATTTCAGGTAGGTGCAGTAGCAGCCGGAGTAGGTTTCCGTGAGGCTTCGCCTTGGTTGTGTTGAACAGCAGTACCTTGCGGGCTGGGATTTTGTCTACTTGGTCCGAATCCCGCGAGGTATTTTGACGTTTAGGCCTAGGGTCGGCTCTGTAGTTGCATGTGCATACTTTCTGGATTATTGTGATGATTGTATATGTATGTATATATTCTGTTCTATTGCATGTTCTGAGCGCTTGGCGCTTGCTAGATACCCTAGGTTCGGTGAATTCTGTATGTATCTATGTTGTGTGCGTAAGTACTCGTCCTTGGAGGGCGGTGCTTACTTTGTTGTTATTACATGAACTGTTTATATGGTGGTGGTGAAGTGCTCGTCCGTTTCGAGGGACGAGATTCACCATGGATTTCATTTTTGTTCTATGTATGAAAATTTTCAGGTTGCTTCCACAATCGCCTTTCGGGTCCGCTACGCGCGGCAGGTCTCGATGGACCTGCCATTCCATATCATTCCGGCTTCCGCTTCCGACGTCCCCGCCTCCGCAACCGGGCTCGGGTGGCGTGCGGTGACAAGTTGGTATCAGAGCAGGTAAGTGACCATATTGGTCGCCAGTGGTGACTTGTAGTGACAACTAATGTTGTACATTTTGTTTTAGAATGGTTTGGTACGGAGATTGGCCACCTCCTTACTTGAACCACTTTAAAATAAAATTGTGGAACAAAGTTGATCCTTCAAGTTATCCTGATAGTTGCAGATTTCGGAACTCGGGATTTCTGGATTCTGGTAAGATTATTACGATCGAGGGATTGTGGAAAAGATCCGGGTACGTAAACTTGTGTGTTAGGAAAAGATTTGGTGAAATAAGCATGAACTGCTTCTGTGATTTTGTGAAATATATGATTTGATCATTAGAAATAATTTCGTGTCAAGTCTTTGCATTGCACTACAGAGTCTTAGAAAACTGCTTCTAGCTTCTGTAGGGATTAGGAGTGACCGATTTGTCTGGACTCTGTTTGGTCTGAAATGTCTCAGGTTTGGTTAACACGCGTAGACAACGTGTTTTGCGACCGGAGGGAAGGGACTGTAATCCCACGCCTCCGAGAGATAGGGTTTGAACTGTTGGTTATGGGTTGAGTTGGTATATGGTTTGGAAATTTGGTTTGAGATAAGTTGTTTTTCTGGTTGGACTTGGTTTGAGGAATTGTGTACTACACGCGAATAGCGTGATTTGGTACCGGAGGGGCGGGACGGGATCCCACACCTCCGTGGAATAGGATACGGGTTCGGCGTAACCCGTGGTCTGAACAACCACACTCACCGCCCCGAGGTTTAGCGGTCGTAGGGACCCCTCTCGGCCCTAGCCTGGTTCGGGCGGCGGTAGGCAAGGAAGATCCGATTATGCCACGGTAAGGGCATTCGATCAGGTGGTGATAGCGAGACTTTAGCTCCGCTCGCCACGCTTTGGGATTGGTAAGTGAGTGACTCGAGGAGGGTGGTCACTACGACACTTAGACTTCTCGTCGGTCCTATTAACGACGGGAGATTCGAGGCACCCGGTCGACGAGGTCAGACTTCTGGAGAGGTTTCAGAGTTTGAACCCCCTCGAGGTTCAATGACCAAGGAGGGCCAGAGGTAGTAGAGATTAGGTTTGCAGGAGTTGACAAACTCCTGGGGGAGGCTACATTTTCCACCAGCAGTGCAGCGGGGATGTAGCCAGGGATCTGCGTCAGGCACAATTTGATGAGCTCCATCAAGGAGATAGGATTGTCGCAGAGTATGAGCGAGAGTTTGACCGGCTGGTTTACTACGTATCGCGGTACCATGGTATGGAACAGGAGGTTGAGAGTCGCCTCACCTCGCAGCGAGGTTAGGGAAGTACGAGGGGCTCCACACAGCAGGGACCCCGGCAGATTTCTGGACGGCCGAACAGGCCTGGGCAGACTAGTAGTGGTAGAGGGGGAGCACCACCGGCACGATCTTGTCTGACTAGTAGTAGGTATCACCTCGGTCGACTTTGTTACAGGCAGGAGGGCCGATGTTTACGTTGCGGGTCTGACACTCACTGGGTACGGGATTGCCCTCTGACTGTAAGGCAGGGTACTTTATTTCTGAATGAGGTGTCGGTTCATGCATTATTTGATACGGGAGCATCTGTTTCCATTGTAACACGTAAAGGTGTTACATCTCTCGCATCTGTCTGTTAGTACTTTGCCTCAATTGTACTTAGTAAAAACTAGGGAGTCGGTTACGTTTTCTAATGAGATGGTTCGGGGTTGTACGACATCTGTAGGCGGACATCTGATAGTATCGGATTTGTTGGTTTTTGACACGCCGAACTATGATATTATTCTTGGGATGGACTGGCTATCCAAAAATTCTGTGCACATTGATTGTGCAACCCGTACCATTATGGTTTCTGGAGAGGTACTACCTCTCATGGCTCCGACTGGTTTGACTATCGCACAGCACGGTACAGAGTTGCAGATTCTGGATCAGCTGTCGATAGTTGGTGTGGGGTAATGCTATGATCTATTTGAGGCTGGTACTAGGTTAAAGTTGGATGGTTTACCAGTGGTTCGACTTTTTCCGCAGGTATTTCCGGAGGAGTTGCCCGGATTACCACCAGAGCTGGAAATTATGTTTGAGATCTACCTGCAGTCGGGTACTGCTCCGATATCTATTCCTCCTTATCGGATGCCTATTTATGAGATACAGGAGTTGAAGAAGCAGTTGGAGGAATTACATCAGAAGGGCTTTATCCGACCGAGCACTTCAGCGTGGGGTGCTCTGGTTCTGTTTGTTAAGAAGAAAGATGGGACGCTCCGACTTTGCAATGATTACAGACGGTTGAATTCACTTACTGTGAAGAATAAGTATACGTTAACGAGGATTGAAGATCTTTTTGATCAACTTCTGGTTTCGAGAGTTTTATCAAATATTGATCTCAGATCTGGGTACTTTCAGCTTAGGGTGAAGGATGAGGACATACCTAAGACTGTTTTCCGCACCCGGTATGGACACTTTGAGGTTACAGTCATGCCATTCGGGCTGACCGATGCTCCGGCAGCATTCTTGGATCTGATGCATCGGGTGTTCCGACCGTACTTGGACTCATTTCTGGTGGTTTTTATTGATGATATTCTGATATATTTTAGGGATGAGGACTCACATCGGGAGCATCTGAGGATAGTTCTGCAGACACTTTGGGAACATCAGCTTTATGCTAAATTCTCAAAGTGTGAGTTCTGGATTCGGGAAGTCACTTTTCTGGGACACATTATATCTGAGCATGGTCTGTCTGTGGATTCAGAGTAGGTGAGGGCAGTTCGGGATTGGAAACAACCTACCACGGTACGGGAGTTCAGGAGCTTCCTGGGGTTAGTAGGATTTTATCAGAGGTTTGTACCAGGGTGTTCTATCCTGGCATCTCCGCTTACGCAGTTGACCAAGAAGGGTCAACCGTATATCTGGTCTGATAGGTGTGAGCAGAAATTTTCAGGAGTTGAAGCGGCAGTTGACTAACGTTCCGATTCTGACTCTTCCAGATGCGAGCTTACCGTACGTGATATATACGGATGCTTCCACATCCAGTTTGGGGTGTGTGTTAGTGCAGGAGCGTTTTGTGGTAGCTTATGGGTCGAGGCAGCTGCGACCGCATGAGCCGAACCGACTGACACATGATCTGGAGTTGGCTATAGTAATTTATGCGCTGAAACATTGGAAGCAATATCTGTTTGGTAATAAATTTCAGATTCTTACCGACCATAAGAGTCTGAAATATCTGTTTACACAGAAGGAGCTTAACAGGAGGCATCGCAGATGGCTCGAATACATTAAGGACTATGGTTGTTGTATCGAGTACATCTCTGGCATGGGCAACACGGTTGCCGATGTACTGAGCAGGAAGTATACCGGGTTGGTTAAGGGAGGAGGTGTTGGGGACCGATCCGAGGAGAGAGATTCGACTTGCCTTTGGCACAGGTGGCAGCTCTGGGAACGTGCTCAGGGGTATACACTTACCATACATTCTGAGTGGTTTGACAGGATGCGCGAAGTGCAAGGTAGAGATCCGGGGTTGAAGAAATTATCTGGGGAAGATAAGGGTTTATTTGTTACCGACGTTTCAGTATGGCAGGGATTGCTATACTTCCGAGACCGCCTTTATGTACCAGAGGATCAGGAGTTCTGGAATGAGATTTTAGAGGAGGCACACTTGAGCAGTTTGAGCATCAGAAACCGGCAGGGACACTGCAGACTTTGCCCATTCCAGTCTGGAGTGGGGTAATGTTACTTTGGACTTTCTGACTGCACTGCCCCTGACACGGTCTCGCCATGAGGTTATCTGGGTTATTGTGGATCGGCTGATAAAGTGCGCACACTTTCTGCCTATTCGGGTCACAGACCCTCTGGAGAAGCTTGCCCGACTTTACATCAGGGAGATTGTACGGTTACATGGAGTACCAGACTCCATTGTATCTGACCGTGATCCGCGTTTTACGACACGGTTCTGGAGAGCTTTTCATGAAGCATTGGGCACGCGACTCCATCTGAGCACAACTTATCACCCACAGACGGACGGGCAGTCGGAGTGGGTGATTCTGATACTGGAAGATATGCTGCGAATCTGTACTTTGGATTTTGGAGGAGTTTGGGACCAGCAGTTACCTTTGATAGAGTTCTCGTACAACAACAGCTTCCAGATTACGTTTGGCATGGCACCATATGAGGCGTTGTACGGGAGGAGGTGTATGACACTATACTGTTGGACAGATGCGTCTGATAGGGTTGAGCTGGTACCCGAGCTTTTTGAGGAGACTACGGCGAAGATCAGATTGCTACAGGCGCGGATCAAAACTGCGAATGACTACACCACTGCTTATACGAACCGTCGCTGTAGGGCTCTGGAGTTTGAGTTTGGTGACAGAGTTTGACTGGAGGTAGCACCGATCAGAGGGACAGTAAGATTTGGTAGGCGGGGCAAGTTACCCGAGTTCTATCGGTTCTCATGAGTTTCTAGAGTAAGTTGTTAGGTTGGTCTTTCCCCCCCAACTATTTCTGTTTTATGTGATGTCTTCCGGGATAGCTTTGTTGAGGATCGGTTAGATTTAGGTTCGGTGCATGCGGGGTTGTATAGTAGAAATACCGGCAACTGACTCGGGGTGCAATAAGATGCACCCGGAGGGTGGGACGCCGTGAGGCTCTGTATGGTAGTCTAAACTACCACTTCCGCCGCACCAGTACGGTGGTCCGATTGTTCTTAGTAAGGAGAATATTTTTATATTCTGGTTGGTAGTGACACCTGTATGGTTGGTACAAGCTACTCTTGGAGGACCAAGAGTTCTAAGGGGGGGAGGATGTTACGGTCACCCCGAGCGGGTTGCGACCGGGTGGCCCGGGGTTTCGGTTTTGGCCCACGGAACCGGGCTTTTGGCATTCAGACGGCTCCCGAGCCTATCCGAGTAACGTTTTGGCGAATCCTTTCGTATTTAAGGTCGTGTGGGTCCCCCGGACGTTTCCGCCGAAAATATTTTTCCGGCGCCGGGGGGTTGTCGGGGTTGTCTCGGGATGTACAGCGGGTTCGGTAGCGCTCTCGAGACCTCAGTTTGAGAAGCCGTTTGCAGTTTTGGAGTCGTGGGAATGTCCCGGAGGTTTCTATGGAGATTAATATTTGGGGCGGGACGTTCGGTTCCGGGCGACTCCCGGGGCTCGGGACGGGAATCCCGGGGCTCGGGATGGAAATTTTCTGACGGCTTTGGGGTAAGTTATGTTATAATTTAAGATGGAATTTATGAGTATTTTTGTGGAATTTTGGCGTGACGGGATTTTAGTTCAGGATGACACGCTCGCACGTCGAGATTTGTTCGGATTCAGCGAGCTCGGTAGGACACTCTGGAATTGTAAATGAACTTTTGGAACATGTTTTACGAATGTTATAATATTCTGAGGATTGTGTCCAAGTTTCATTTAATTTGGAGTTCGGTAGTTATTTTTGGGCCAAAATTGGAACTTTCGGAAAAGTTAGGAGATTAATTTGCGTTTGGCCACAAAATAAATAAAATGGGTATGGGCAGCAGCTGGTAGTTTCGGCAGCTTTTGGGAGGCTTTAAGGGACACATGTCCTATTTTAATTTAAGATGAGAGGCATGGGTTAAAAGAGAAAGAAATATATATATTAAGTTATATTTTCATAAGTGAATTAAAATTCACTTTCATTTCTTCTCTTCTTCTTCTTCTTCTTCTTCTTCAAGTTTGCTGCCGCCATTGTTGAGCTCTTCCCTCAAGCTTGAAGTTCTTCTCCTTGGATGAAATCAAAGAGGAATTGGGTGCTTTATGTGGTAAGTACCTCCCTAGGTTCTCTTTACTCATTAGAATTGAGGATTAGTGAAGAAATGAGGATATTTTGAGAATGTTGAGTTTGTTCTTAGCTATAAGCTAGGATGATTCTCTTCCTCCTATCTTTTAGTATGATGTTCTTGGTTAGTAGGGGAGTGTTAATCAAGTGTTGGATTTTGGAAAACACACATTGGGTAAAAATCCCCATTTGGCCGAATTTGTTGGAAAATTCTAAGTTGATGTGTGTTTGTTTCCTTGATTCATGCTTCAAGTATGTTAATCCTAGCATGATTCTAAGCTTATGTATGGATTCAATTTGATGGAAAACAAGTTGAGTCAAAAACCCTAAATGGCCGAATATATAGGTTGATGTTCATTGTTGGATTTTGTTGTTTTGGATGCAATTGGTTAGCATTCTTGGTTTAGAAGTGTAATTGGTGGTTTGTATGATTAATTGGAAGCTTGAATGGATTGATTTGGAAGTTGGGTAAAAATTGGCAAAGGAGCCGAATTATTGGATGATTCTTTTTCCATGTTGGGGTTTGATTTTGGTTAAATTGGATGCTAAGATGGTATTGGGGTTGGATTTAGGTGTGGTTTGATGTTTGAAACATTGATTTCGGGTATGGAATGGAAAAGTTACCAATATGCGGGTTTATCGGAAAATGTCGGGGATGAAGGGTTTAAAGGTTGGATTTGATCAGTTCTGCTTGTTGAATTGTGTTTTTCAATGTATAATTTTGCATTGTTTAAGTCAGTTCTAAATTCTGATGTTTCTGCGGGAAACTGGAATTTTACGGAAATTCTGTCGGATTTTCGGTTTTGGGGTCGGGGGTGTAGTTTGGTGGTGTGGTTGGTAAGGTTGCTAATTCAGCTTGAATTGACAGATACTGAGGTTCGGAAGTTAGAAAAAGAGAGGTTTTCGGGTTTCGGGTCGCGGTGTGGAAGTCGTCCAGAATCGGTCAAATACTCTGGATTTGTGAGGTAAGGGTTTGGTTCTGCTATTTTTGGTAAGATAGGTGTATGTTTAGTTTCACTTTCTGTTCTGCAAGTATTTCGGTATTATATGCCTAGGGCATATTCTGTAGTCTATAGGTGTATGTGTTGTTGCACTTCTGTTTTGCAGGTATTTCGGAAATTTCTGCTTTAAGGTACGTTCTGTGATCTGTAGGTGTATGCCTTGTGGCATACTTTGTCTGTTAACCCTACGACAGTTGTGGGTTCGCTACCCCAGCTGGTGCACCATGCTTCTGTAATAGCTTCGGCTTCTGACTCCCTTAGAGGGAGGCTGTCGTTCCGATTTGTTATAAGGGTTTATGGCGATTTAGAATCGCACGTCCTTCGGGATTATGATCTGTTATCTTTACATGCACGATATTCTGTATTATGTTTCATATATTATGTATATTGCTATCTTTCTGTTTTGCAGGGTTACATATGCTTATCTTACCCCAAATCCCTTACGGGTCCTTTTTAGGACTCACCCTTTTTGGGTTCTGTTTTTGGATTTCAGGTAGGTCCAGTAGCGGCCGAGTAGGTTTCCGTGAGGCTTCGCCTTGGTTGTGTTGAGCAGCAGTACCTTGCGGGCTGAGATTTTGTCTACTTGGTCCGAATCCCGCGCGAGGTATTTTGACGTTTAGGCCTAGGGTCGGCTCTGTAGTTGCATGTGCATACTTTCTCGGATTATTGTGATGATTGTATATGTATGTATATATTGTTCTATTGCATGTTAGCGCTTGGCGCTTGCTAGATACCCTAGGTTCGGTGAATTCTGTATGTATCTATGTTGTGTGCGTAAGTACTCGTCCTTGGAGGGCGGTGCTTACTTTGTTGTTATTACATGAACTGTTTATATGGTGATGGTGATGTGCTCGTCCGTTTCGAGGGGCGAGATTCACCATGGATTTCATTTTTGTTCTATGTATGAAAATTTTCAGGTTGCTTCCACAATCGCCTTTCGGGTCCGCTACGCGCGGCAGGTCTCGATGGACCTGCCTTTCTGTATCATTCCGGCTTCCGCTTCCGACGTCCCGGCGCCCCCGCCTCCGCAACCGGGCTCGGGTGGCGTGCGGTGACATTGTTAGATCGGCGTGCATACCTTATTATATCCGCGTCCATACCTTGGTAGATCCGCGTCCATACATTGGTAGATCCGCGTCCATATCCTTTTAGATCCGCGTCCATACCCTACAACGGCCGTTGGGTTGCCACTCCCCTGCAACTTGTCCATTCGGAGCTGTTCCGGCCACCTCGGCCATCTCAGGTAAACTAATTTGACACTAGTTAGAAGTTTCTTAAAATATCTACAAGCTTCAAAACTCTTCTAACGTTATTTTCATTCACATCCTTTCAACGCGAGCTTGCTGTTGAAGAGGCGCGCCGCAAGGTGGAGGAGGATCGCATCAGGATGGAGGATGAGTTGCGTTCGATGATTCAGAGCACCATTCCCCGTCGTGTGAGAATCAGGGTGACGATTACGATTTGCCTCCCCCGTAGGTCACTTTTGTAAATTCTATTTGATTTTGGATGTTTTTTTATTGTAATTGATACATTTGGTTAATTTATAATTAAATTCATTTATGTTTTTAATTATAATCTATAAATACTAATAAATAATATTATTATTCAATCATTTATTAAATGATGGAAATAATAAAGAAATCATTTTAAAAAAAACAAGATGGTAGCTCCCATTAAATACGTAGTGTGATCAATGTTTGATGAATTAGAAAGAATATATATTTGTTAATTGTTTTTATTATTCAGATTCAATCTATAATTAATTTCTGAATTGGAATGAATCTATGAAAAAGTACACATTTGATAAAAAATGACTCAAAAATAAAATTATAAAGCTATAGAGTTGTTCAGCACTTTCTAAAAAATTACGTTAAGTTTTAACAGATGTTAACTCGCGGGTATAGATTTGTAACAAAAAAATACTTTAGAGATACTTTTACAACAGAATTTTGTTCGGGTATAGATTTGCAACAAAATATATAGTTTATGTATATATGATGCAATTTACTTTTTTTTACCCAAACCCACTAGCATCAGATACATCATCGGTTAGCGTTATCTGGGGGTACCCGTCACCCTAGCCGCCCCACCCTATTTCTAGGGATGCCTCAGGACAGAGGTCGTTGGGTAATGCAATGGACTAGGTATCTCAGCAGGGTGTGGATTAATCCACACATGATTTTCGGCCACTGGCCTAGCCATATTTGTTCATTACCACAAGTTCCCTTCACATTCTTATTTTGGTAGAGATTGGTCGTTGAACTCGGGACATCATGTTGCTCAGAGAACACACTAGCCACTGCACCATGCCCCGGGGCGGTTTTTTGATTATATTTTCTTCAAAGAACACAACCTAAATGATTTTTTCTTCAAATTTAGCTACTCAATTACTTCATAAGATTCATCAAAACCGATATATTTGACTAGATATGAAGATTAATGAATGCTTTTAACTAAAGAATAGTAAGGTAAAGTGGGTGTATAAGTCACAAATAGTTTTTTTTATGTGAAGGGAAATTGAGGGTAATAAGGTAAAGTTTATGTGAAAAGTTTTTTTCTTAGGGAATGTCTCAGTTTTGTTGGGATAATCTAAAAAGAAAAACATACTCCATTCGTTTCAATACGTTTAACTTTTAGGTCATAGTTTTACTTAATTTTTTTAAATGTATGTGTTACAAAAATTAGAAAAAATATACTAATTTACAATCTACATGTTTTCAACTATAAGTCTTATCAACTTTCTTTAATTTGGATGTAGAATATAAGAGATAAAAACCGTAAATTATTCATGAATAGTGTATGTTGCAAAGAAAATGAAACTGATGAAGTATTAGTTTTCTTGGATGTATAGAGTACATTTTATCTATTAATCAACCATTTTTTTTCAATTTCTCATCTCATAAATATTACATCAATTTTAAATAATGTACAAATTCTTTAAAATTTTCATTTATATTGTTAAAAATAATTTCTTGAACGAATTCTACGATTCGTGTCACTGATATAAAATGGATAGCATTCACTTTAAAAAAAGAATTTCGTGCACAAAATGTCGCGAATCACTAAGAATGACAAACACTTTTCTATTTATTGATGTACTCCCTCTATTCTTATAATGTCAATTTGACTTTAATTTATCTATATTATTTTTTATGCAAAAAAAATTATCAAAAAATATATTCAAAAAGTTAAGACATCAAATTTTTAGTTATATATAAATGTTTCAAATTTCTAATTTGAATTGATATAACAATAAAATTATAAATTAAATGCTAAAAAACAAGTGTTGCATCATTTATTGGAATGAGAGAGTAACAAATACACCCTCCGTCCCCAAAAGATTGAAAAATTTGTTTGGACGCGGAGATTAAGGTGAATGTATGATTTTTGTGTATGTTTACCTATTTACCCTTTAGTTGAAAGTACACAAAAAATGAGTTAGAAAAAGTAAAATACAGTGATGATAGTTTAGTAACTTTATGAGTGACAAGTTTCTTTAAAAGAAAAATGATCAATTTTTCTGAGATAACCTAAAAAGAAAATTTGTTCAATTTTTAGGACGGAGAGAGTAGTAATTTGTTAATATGTGACAATGGTAATTAGGAGAATAAGAAAATTAAAGCGAAATGTACATTTAGCTTCCATTTTTCTAGAAATTAATTTCTAGATCTCACACATCCTAAGTAAGTTGGGAAAGAGGGCAGACATTGTAATGATTATTTTTGAAACTATTATATCAATAGTATTGATGTAAATTATTAAACTTTGAAACTCACTTTTAACACTTTTCACAAATATGGGTTTAAAATTTGAATTTTTTTCCTGGAAATTTTTTTCCACATCTGTTACTGAACTGAGCCATATAAAAACTCGGAATAAACACACCCACGCCACGACCACGAAAGAAAACTAATCATTGTCCTTGGTTCCATCAGTCAAACGGATGTCAATATCAAATAATGATAGCTTAGCATTGGTTTCGGCTAATCAGCGTTGTTTTTTTGCTGTCAACAAAAACCATCACAGAAATTTACGATGCTATGGAATTAAACAAAAACTTTTAAAAAACAACAAATGTCCAATCATCGTAATGATTCCTAATTAAATTTATTTCATCAAAATATTAAATAAATAAAATCAAAAATTAAATTTGTGTTTTTTAAAAAAAATTGAGAAAATGTAAGTCGTTTTAGGGTGCCCTTAAGTGCACCCTAAATGCTTAAGAAGAATTATTACGATGGATCGACTCGTCCCTTCTCCAGCAGCAAGACCCGAGAAACCACGGTCAATTGTTGACAAATTATTCTTCTCCAAATTTACCATCATTGGTGTGAAAGTGTTAGTGATCAATGATAATCACATACGGTAGGAGAATCATGATTAAACAGTATAAGAAGAGCAGTGATCTTGTTGCAGAAGAGTCATGATCCCACAATTGTACATTATACAGTAAAAATTAATAATACAATAGTATGAGTGGTGTGATACAATGTAGAAAATTAATAATACGATATTGAAAAAAATGATGCTTGTACAAAAGTCAGTGATGCAATATAGAAAAATTATGATGCACTAGTGAAAGTCAGTAATGCAGTGTAAGAAATTGATGATACGTAATGAAAAAAATGATATTTGTACTTAATGATGCTCGTAGTGAAAAAAAATGATACTCGGTAATGGACTTCGAAAAAATCATTAAAACATATGACATAAGAGTCTTTTTCTCTTCGTCTTTTTTTTTCTTTCCACTTGACAACTATTTGTAAATTTTGATTATAGAATAAAAATATATGAATTTTCTTAGAGTATGGGAAAAAGACAAATGACATAGATGCAAATAAAATGAAAAATATTGCACTTTGGATGCGCATTTTTGAAATAACGCATCCTAACCTTGCATGACAAAATTTTAATATTTTGAAAATTGATGTAAAATCTATGGAAATAAGAAATGGAGAGAAATATTGATTTGGTGCGTTTGGGAAGTTCTATGAGAATTAACACACCATAAATATTTGTAATCGACATAAATTAGAATACAGAAAAAAGGGGTCTCCACAAAAAATTTTAAAAACTAAATGTAAATAAGATAACTGTACAATTAAATAATTAAAGAGATAAGAGACGACAAAAGCATGAATAGAAAAACTTTAGGGATCTCTAATCCCTGAAAAATTGAACACATTTCCTTTTTGGGCTGTCCCAGAAAAATTGATCACTTTCCTTAAAAGAAACTTCTCACTCTTAAAGTTACTAAACTATCCCCACTTTATCTTTACTTTTTCTACCTCATTTTTTGTACACTTTCAATCAAGGGGCAATTAAGTAAACTTATTAAAAATCTCACATTCACCTTAATCTTCGCGCCCAACCAAATCCTTCAATCTTTTAGGGACGGAGGGAGTAAAAAACTTAATACAGTCATGTGCATTTGGCCTAATGTTCAAGCCTTTGGTATCTCGAACCCCCTACTTCTTTTGTATAAAAAAAACTTAATGCAAATAAAGTAGTTAAACCGTATAATAAAATAAATAAAACAAAAATGAATAGAAAGTGAAAATTATTACTATTCATCTACACTAAATTTCTATAAATATATAGAAGTATAATTCCATGGTAATGCGAGGGTTAAGTTGTGACCGTATACAAAAATTCTCAAACTCATGATCAATCTTTTCCTTCTAACATTTTCCTCACACGAGTTTTATAGGAGTATTATTTTTTTATAAAAAAAAAACACTTCAAAATGACATTCATAAACTTGCAACACCGGCTAGGTGAAAAAATCTGGGCACCAAAAACAAAATCTCAGTTAACTTGAAAAGTTTAAGAACTAGTTTGAAAGAAAAATTGAAGTTTGATTGGTTCACTTAAAAGTTGCACAAGTTTAATTTTTAGATTTCACAAAGAAGAATTTGTTAAAAGGTTTTTGTTTTCCTTACTACCTATTAGTTTTTCAAAGAGAAAAAAAAATTGCGCATCCATTCCAAATGTTTTCACTCTTATGATTCTCTTTAAAGTTTTACACTCTTTACATTACATTACGTACATGAGGGGACCATGGTAGCGAGTTTAGTAATCCGTAATCGTACCATAATCCCAAAACGCTTTTGGATCCTGGTAGCTGGACGACGCGTTATTGAACCCGCTACTAGCAATAGGCTTAGAAACGGTTAGCCCGCTACCGGGCTGGTAACGGGCTAACAAAAACCTAACAGCTCACCCCCTTCCTTTTTCTTCCCTACATTTATGGAGATTTTGGGAGCAAACGAAATTGTTTACTCCCGAACTCAATTTTGTCAACTCTTATGTATTTGTCTCCATTTTTGAAATACTTGGCTTTTTTGTATGCCGGATCAAGTTATTGGTCTTTATGTTTGGATATTCATTCATTTTCATCTCCGGTTTAGTTTTTGACACATCTGACTTCTCCGGTGGATCTCTAGCGATGTATTCAAAGCAACAAAGAAAAACACTATGTCTGGTATGTATGTTATTGTATAGTATGAATTTTATTGTTATAAATGTACTAATAATTTTCATTGCGAGTTAGTGAACTAGTTTAGTACATTTCAAAAAATGCAGAAATTTGATGTTTCAGGTAGATTCGAGCCATATATAGTTCATATGTGTGGATATTACAAAGAATATTATATGCATAACATTATTTTTAAGTTTTGAAATAATGTTGTAAAATTCTCCCTCCGTCTGCAAAAAATGCACTGTTTGACTTTGTTGTTTCAAGATTCAGTGTCCGACTCAAATTTTAATAAAGATCAACATTGAAAAACAATCAGAAAAAATATATTAAAAAAATTAGATTTCAAATTATGATACACATGAAAGGATTTTCAATGTCTATAAACTCATAAAAAAATCATAAATTAAATAATGTGAAACTATCAAAATAAATGGTGGAAACTTTTACGTACGAAAGGAGTAATTTTTTATTAAATATTTATGGATTGTCCAGATTGGTCAGTCTGTAAAAGTACAATCGATATATATATATATATATATATATATATATATATATATATATAACTTTTTATGTCAACATTCATAAAAATTTGATACACATATTTAAAATTACATTTCAAATTATGATACACATAAAAAATTTGATTTTCAATGTCTATAGATTCATAAAAAAAATCATAAATTAAATATTGTAAAACTATCAAAAAAAATGTGAAATCTTTTACGAACAGAAGGAGTAATATTTTATTGAAATTTGTGCAAGGTATATAAATTTTGAATATAGGTACGACCATAAAAATTTGATATACTAATTATACTTTTATGAATAGAATAAGACCATTCACCCTTAATTAGGAAAAATTAATTTTGTGGCTTTGTTCATTTGATGTTCGTTATATATATATATATATATATATATATATAGCTTTTTATGTCTAAACATTCTTAAGAATAAATCATAAAGCTATAATTATGCTACCTCAGCCCACTTCTATTGATACATTTGATTTCAACCCATTGTTTAACAAATATTTATATTATTATTAAAATTTTATTAAAATAAACTATGGAGAGGAGAAAAAAAGAAGACAACTTTCGAACCTCCGAACAGTGGGACGGACGGAAGGATTATGAATCCTCCTCTAAATTCTAATGCTCATGGCATGGCAGATTACCTGATCATGTTCTCTGAGGCCACAAATCTAATGGCAATGGGTCATGACCCCTCTGCCACAAACCAATCACGGAGCCCAACTTTGTCACATATCAAATAATAGGAGTCCTCTGCATGTAATATGTCCTAATCTTTTACCGGTTTAAAGATATTCAAAGTAAAACTTTAAAAGATGATCCCTCTGTAGCCTCCATGCCAAAAGAAGCAAAGCAAACTAGCAATCAATTTATCATTCTTCCATTCAGACCAATCAAGATTGGCTACCTGAGGCCCTGTGATTCAATATGCTCCATCACTGAAACTCTAAACAACATGGTCATATCTATTAACATGGATATACCAAGCAGCAATGTCTTCTTCCTGTTTCTTGATCATGAAGAATTAAGAAAACCAGAATGCGACAATTTTATTGGTGCTACCGACCAACATGCATTTTACAAAGCATCATTTCCCAACAGGAAGGGGGGAAAAAAGTAGGCATTTCACCTGGAAGGGGAGAGCTTTTGCATGGCAGGTCAAAAGAGAGCAGATTTGTAACAGTTGTGCCATATAGAGTTCTCACCATCCTCGAGACATGAAAAGGATACCCAGGATTTCGTCAAAACCATCAAGCGCTGCGATTTTCTTCGCATATCACATTATGGCCTGCCTGTTAAGGCAAAGTTACCACTCAGCAGCAGTGCTGTTGTACAAAATATTCAGAGATCAAGGTTCCCCTCGGCCAGTTGCACCAGTTATTGGAATAAACGGAGAAAATTGTTCGCATAGGCCATCGGCTTGACATCAGGGTGAGGCTGCAGTACATGTACAATGAAACTAAGTTCATAACGAGGACAATATATTGTTCAATTTCCAAAGCCTTAGTCTTGAAAAAATAAAAGATCAGTTGGGGATCCACTAACCACGGCCGAGAATGTAACAATATTTGGCTTTAGATCAGGGGCTTCAAAACGAATGAAGGCACCTTTATTACCCATCTGAAGAAATTAAACAATTGAAATTAACAGGGTATAATTCCAAAATTATTCCTGAGAAATTAAAAATGAACCATTCTAATGATCAAAGACAAATGCAGCAAACTGAAGTTTGTACCTCAAGATAACACTAATTAATGAATTACCTGATCACAGTAATTTGGTGCTGAGAAAACAGTAATTAATTTGCCATCATGCTCGATCTCATAACCTTCATCTTTCACTTCATGAGAGCGCACTACTAAATCTGTCAATCATGTTGCTAGCTAAATGAATATATAGTAGATTGGTGGGTAAACAGATCCTCAACATAGGTAAAATCGACAATCAATAGATACAACATTGAGAAAAGGACATTATACCTAGCTTATTATCCTGTAAAAATCTTTTCGTCACATCTGCACCAAAAGAAAGACCAACTCCTCGCTTGCTAGGACCTCTTCCAGGAAATGGTTGTGGATCACTCCAAAGCAATTCACACATCAAACCTGAAACACTCGGATAGTTAACATAGCCCCCAGTTCAGGAAAACAGCAAACCTCCATATTCTAGAAATTTTGAAACATTTCCATAGAAACAAAATTGAGTTAAAAGGATGCAAGAGCCATAAACGCAGCAGACATTTTTCTTTCTGATGAGGGGAAAACAGCTCAAACATGTTCTTGTGTCATGACACCAAAATAGTCATTAAAATCAGCGAATGTAGAACTGTAGAACAGGATACCCAACTGCAGCCCTATCACGTACATTTGGGGCAAAAAATAGATCATATAAAGAAAGCACTACATTAAGCTTGATGGAGGACAAATGTGGTGCACATCGTAAGAAAACTACCTTCTTCAGGAGGCTCGCAGAATCTATCTATCGATCTTATTGCATCTAGCTTTACCCCATCAACGCTAAAAAGCCCTCCATGGACAACAAACACCTTATCATTTATAACATGAGCCAATGGTAAACAGCAGAACACTTCAGCAAAAAGCTCCACGAATGTTTCACTCAGTTTGGATCTGACTTCACCCTCAAAACCATATATCTTGTTCATGCTCTTGCTTTCATGGTTCCCCCTCGCAAGGTACATAGCTGAAATTGGCCATTAAAAGCATGATAAATAAAGATAAGGAATTAAATGTTAAAGCAATTACTGATAGAAATATCACTTCTATCAGATTCGAAGCTCTGATATAAATCTAGAAGAATTACTGGCCATGGGAACAAAAATGATATACAAGCTTAAGAAACTGGTGGTGCCGAAAGACATTTGTTAGATCATCAGTTTGAAACGAAAATTGAAGAAATAGGGATAACTGTTGCAAAGCAGACACATTTCTATCCCAACATATGAAGAGTGCAGGGTGGTGTGATGCCGATTATCACAAGTTCTGAACCTTCAGAGACAGATATCAGAAGAACAGTTCACCTGATGGACATAAGCACTTGAATGCAAACAATGTAAGTATGACCTCCACTGAAAATGATCCCCTATCCACAAAATCGCCATTAAATAGATACGGATTATCTTCTGAAGGAAGCCCATTTAGCTCAAATATATTCAACAGGTCATAAAACTGCAAGGAATACAAGAAATAACAGTTAGAAGCAACATTTGACATTGATACGTCAGAGAGAGAGAGAGAGAGAGTGTGTGATGAGGCAGTCAATTGACATGAGCAAGAAATAAAAAACTCCATTCCAAGACAATACTGCTGATGCGGAAGACAAATCTGCAATTACCTGACCATGTACATCACCGCAGACAGTGAAATGCTTTCCATCTCGGACACTAACATTGACAAGCGAAGGCTGAGCCATCAGCATTTCTCTTGTTTGTAAGACTATCTGGTATGCATACCTAAAAAAACATGAAGAATTATTAGTGACTATGTAACATAAACAAGTTTTTCAGGGGGGCTAACCAAACATACCGTTTGTGCAAGCATTTCTGATTCTTGAAGTCATCCATCATTTTCTTCACAAAATCCAAAGTAACAACATCCCCCTCTATCCTAGCACCAGAATACTGTGGCTCTACCTCTGGAAAGGAGGGAAGTTTTAGATATCTCATTCTCTCATGTTCAAGAAAGCATCCATCGTATAAAACCACCACAACAAATCATTAAGTTGCTCAGTTATCCAATTTTCTTTAGTTTCAAACAACTCAGGAGATATCTCGTAACCATGCAACAGAACAAACAAGAAAATTCAACTACGACGCAGTAGAGTGCAGAAATAGTAGGAAGCAAAAGACAGAATCACAACGTAAGGAATTGAAGGAAGAAGATTCAGGCCTGGAAAAAAAAAATCCAAAAACGAAAATGAAAAAAAGACAACAGAATGCTTTTAACAATTTTTTAGAACTAAAAGTTAACATATTCATTTTTTTTACACTACACCACTTGAAGTTGGTCCTAGACGAAGATTCTAATTAACATATACTCCCTCCGTCCCATATAGATTGTTCTACTTGGTTTTCAGCATTTAATCTATGATTTATTTTCTTTGACATGTTAACATATAAAGTCAAATAATTTATATGCATATGTTATTTCAATGTGTTTAGTTTCTAAATATATCTTTTTAAGATTTTTTTGACAAATTCTTTCTGGTTAAAAATTGAGTCAAACACAAGTAAAAAAGTCAAATGGAACAATCTTCGTGGGACGGAGGGAGTTGTATGTTACGCACCCACAACACATTATATAAATAGCTATTAAATATGTCAAATGAAAAATCAGATGCATATCCTTTCTGATTTAGTTTTATTACTTTTATGATAACTGTAACACGTCCCCCTTAAATCTAAAAATGTCAATGCTCCATTTTATAAAAACCATAACAAGTAACATGCAACTATAGTTCTGTGACAGTGATTCTAGAAATTCCTTTAATAATGAATCACCCTAGTTTGTATCAACATGAGAAATGAAGACCAAAAAGGTTAGAGGGATCTTACAGAGCGTGTGATCATTTTAGCCATTTTCATCATTAGCAGAAAGATTGCTTCACTCAATAAAAACCAAAATAGATTAGCTGGATTCACAAGTTCCAGGAATGACGGCAATCAACTCAATCATGTCTTTGATGGGCAAAACTTTTCAAGTTGGCGGCAGTACCAATTTAAGAAACGCAAATAAAATCATTTGAAAAAGGTGAGCAGTTCATCACATATCAACTAAATTCCTAAACTATAAAGTAATTCTATTTTAATTGTGTAGAATTTGTAAGAACTGACACAATGAATTAGTTAGGTACTTTTACTTTGAGCTCAGACCTAGATCAAGCTTTTGACCCTTGGTAAAGACACCACTAACATTGAAGCCACCCCACCAAACTGCACCTATAACCACCAGAACTATTGCCACCACTGTGGCTGCTGCTTTCCCCACCATAACCAGTGCCGCCACAAAAGCTACTGCAACTCCTGCTACGGCAACTTGAGTGGGCGTGGATGATGAACTGGGACCATTCCCTATTATGACAATATGTTAAAATGTATTATTGACGTCGTTCATCCATAAATACCAGGTCAGTTAATCGAATTAGATGTGCTTGTCTTTGTTCTTTTTCTTTTTTAAACAAATTTTGGGCAGAAAAAAGCATTTAAACTTTTCTCATTATTTAATTCTTATAGTTTTTATTAGGTCACAAGAAATAAGTTTGACGTATCTGGTTTATTTGGACAACAAAGACACTTAAATCAACACTCAAATATGCCTGTCATGATTTAGAATATCCAGGGTACGCAAAAATCATCGAAATATACACAAAGGAATTAGTGTCTGATAATATTAACAGTGACATTCTTAATTAACTTAGCGTTTTAGTCTATTAGAAGCCAACGGCCAAATTCAGTTAGTTCAAATTAACTCAAGACATTAAGGATCAGGTACAGTATTTGTCAATGAGATAGCACACTGCTGCATCTATAATTCGTGGTAATACCACAAAAAACCCCCCTGCTGATTGCAAATAACTCTATCTGGCTGAACAACATGCACAACTACCAGGGCCACCAATAGTGTGCAGTCATCACAGATTAATACTTCTGTATAAAGCTATACTGATGGTTCTATAGCACATGACATAGGTGATTCAATATAAGAAGCTATACAAATGCCTCCAGAAGCAGGACTGCGAGACAGACATCTAAAAATGGACGAAACAACTATTTCCACACTACTATTGTCACCAAAGTTCAAAAACCTGGCCTTTTCAAACAGATATTTATTCGTAAAGCATGCAAGATGCATAACTGTGTTGGAAAGTTATAACTCGCCGCCTTAATTGAGTATTTTGTATTTGAATTTTGAACATGTCAGAAGTACGCATTAAAAGAGGACTTCAGTAGGAAACCCAGCCCACTTATTGTTATTCCTTAAAACAGCTCCCTGCTAACTATGTACTATGTAGAAAGTGGCAGACTTGGTGATGGAATCAAATAGTTAAATAATTTCTAAAGCGCGGAAATTAGGGCTCTTTATTCTCATAATGGTGAATGTAGAACATGTTAAGTTCAGTCAAGTGACATCAATCAGTACCATTGTCATCAACATCCACATGATAAAGGACCATTTATGCACTGGAACCTTGTCTCCCAACTAAACTTTTGCAGAAAGGCAAACAGAAGGTCTATAGCTTAAAACATAAGACTTAAAAATCCAGAAAACTAAAAGCGCCTGAAGTGCGAATCAAGTTTTACAGGGGAACATGTAAGAAAAAGTCAACCAAAGTTTAACCAATAGCAGTTCGCTTCCTAGCAACATGTTTAGCTCTTATTTTCATCATCTCTATAAGCATCATACCTAAAAGCAAGCAAAAAGGATGTTCTTAGAAAAATAAATAAACACATGCAGAAACATTAGGGCCTCTTTCACCTGACATCCACATGAACTCTATCAATAGCAACCAGTAAATGCAAGAACAAACATAAAACTGATGTGAAGTACATTCAAATAAAACACATTCATATATATGGTCCATAAAGGATAAAAGAAAAAAAAAGTGATGAATGAACATGTTAATATTTGCACACATGAACAAAAGGAATACCTATAGAACGGTAATCAATGGAATCTGCCACAGAACACCTCTCTGTCTCAGGGACCGAAATTGCTTCTTCAAACTTTAATTTTTGAACAGCTTTTTCACATTCCTTCAATTTCTTGGCAGCATCAGGATCATTAGGACAAAGCTTTTTAACCTGGGAAATTTTTTTTCACCAAGAAGAAAACAGAAAATTGCATGAATACAAACCAATCAGCCTCAAGCATAAAGTCCATAACTCTTAGAGAAAGCGATTGAGCTAGAAATGAATGCACCCGTGGAAAATATCATCAACAAGAGGAGTGAAGTCTATGCAGCAGTGGTGCATTCTTTTATTCAAGGAATCAAAGATCTGATTCAATTTGTGCTTGTGAAATGGAAATTTTATTACAGATGCAGAAACCAGCCACAAATATCTCATTCTTAACCTGAAAGAAAGTTGTCTGACATTCTAAAAAAATACTATATATAATCATAGGTTTCATAATAATAAAATTTTCAAGACAAACTATAAGGGAATCAGATCAATAAGTCGCACCTTGAAGTTATAAGACAAGGTGATTGAGTGTGATACAGCAGTTACAAAGAACCAGTTTGGTTTTACGCTTAGAAGATCTACTATAAAGGTCATCCTCTACTCCTTACAGAGATTGATGAAGAAGTTTAAGGCAAACGTAGGGATCTTCACCTGGCTTTCATTGACCCGGAGAAAGCATATGATTGAGTTTCAAGAGAAGTTTCATTGTAGGAGCTTGAAAAGAAACGATGTTCAGTTAAATATATCAATATCATCGGAGACATGTATGATGGAGTGGTTTCTTGCGTTAGGCCTACAAGAAGCTATACAGGGGAGTAAACAGTTATCTTAGGTTTGCACAAAGGTTCATCGCTAAGCCCTCACCTCTTCACCTTGGTAATGGAAAAAATAAACTGAATCTATTTAAGGGTCAGTAACTTGGTGCATTTGCAGATGACATTGTATTGAGTGGATGAAAATGGCTGTGTAAATCGGAAGTTACAGTACTGAAAAAATGTCTTAGAATCAACAGACTTTAGAATAAGGCTAGAACAGAGTACAGGAATGTAGAAAAGAAGGTAAAGTTATACTTGAAAATAAAGAGCTTCCTCAATGTAACTCCCTTAACTCCTTAAGTACTTGACTCCGTTGTCCATAAGGAATTATTGAAGAATGTGTCAACCATCAGATCTAAGTAAATTGGACAAAGTGGAGAAGTGTCCCTGGAGTGTTAGTGGATAAGAATGTTCCACGCAAGCAGAAAGGGAAATTTTGTAGAGTAGCTATTCGACCAATTATGTTATACGGTATTGGGTGTTGGGTAGTAAACATAAACACATGACAAAGATACAGATGCTATGTTGCATGAGTGGGCACACAAAAAAAGATAAAGACTTAGAAACAAAGATGATAGATTAGAGGCTTAGTGGGCATAACATCAATAGAAGACAACATTAAAGAGGGTCGCTTAAACGGTTTGGCCATATTCAAACAAGAAATCCAGATGCACCAACATGTAGGAGTGATAAGTTGGATTTAGGTGAGATTAAATGGGAAAAGTAAGGACCCAAACTTACATGAACAAGCCTACTATGGAGTTAACTTACTCTTCTAAGAATACCAGAAGAGCTATTTATGACAGTGGTAAATGAAGATGCAAGATTCATGTAGCCAGACCCAAATCAAAGCTCAGTTTTTGTTGTATGATCATAGGTTTCATATTCATGCATTTTCAGCTACGCGTGCAAAACATATGAATGTAAAGTATTTAAGTTAAAAAAAAAAACTATCAAACAAACACCTGCTGAAAGTCCTTTAGCGCTTCTTTAAATTTCCCCATGGCAAGGTATGCAGCACCTCTTCTATAATAACCCTGCCAAATGACATGAGAAAAATAAAAATAAGAAAGAGAGCACTCTGAACGAGGAACAGTAATTCAGTAGGAAATTGAAAGAAAGCAGTATGGGCCTATTAACAGTGCCTTTGAATATTTGGGGTCAACTTCAATAGCCTGAGTAGCATCCTGTATTGCACTGCCATACTCCTCTAGCTTTGCGTGTGTGAAAGCACGATTAGCCCAATACACAGCATTCTTGCTGTTTATCTTAATGGCTTCAGTATACAAATCGATTGCTGTCAAATATTTGTGCGCTGAAAAACCAAATAAAAGTATTAACACGGTCAATCAGTTAAAGTACACCAGCGCAGAACATGCAACAATCAATCATAATGCTCCAAATTCTAGAGAAAAAAGGAAGGATGGTGTAACATAAAAGGCCAAAAGCGGAACAAGCAGCAAAGCGAATACCTTTAAATGCTTCATTGGCAGCCAATTTGATTTCTTCAGCTTTGGAAGAATCAGAGCTGTCGTTCTCCATGCTGCCTATCCTTAAACGCTTCCTCTTAATTAATTTACCGACAGAGAAATAAATACCAGAAACTTAAAACCCCTCTTTTCAGGACCTCTTCGTCTCCTTCTGGGTTAACAACAACATGAAAAACCAAACACGATCTGGTCGGTAAAGAGAAATTTAGAAGCATGATCTAAAACAAGCATGCATCAACGATAAAGCACTCGAAGCCCAGAAATTGTAACCCCCTCCTCAAGAAGAAACCCTTGACCATTCTCGCGGATTGGTCGAACCCGTTCCCAAAGCACAAAAGCACCCAAACTGATCCAACAGCACACGCAAAATGATAAGAAAAGCCATAGGAATAACCAGCAGAGCAAGATGGAAATAAAAAGTTGTACCAGATTGTTATATAGACATTATGGTAAGAGTAAGCCCTTGTCTGTATCGTTTTGCCACGGATTTGGAGAGGCCACGGTCTGAATCTGAATCAGGCAATGGAAGCAGAAATCGGTGTCCGTTTAACGGAATCGAGAGGCGAGATGAGTGAGAAGGATGGGCGACGATGAAGACAGCCGTCAATGGAAGAAGTGAGTTGAGTAGAGAAACTGCGACAAGCCGTAGGTATTTCTTGTTTGGGAGGTCTTCATGAAAGGAGAGTACTTACTCTTAACCTATGTTCTTACTTCTTTGAAAAAGATTGAGAAAAAAAACAGAAAATTTAAACTGTATGTGCTATTGTTAGGATTTAGGTCACTCCCTTAATTGAGTGGTTTAAAATCTACTTAATTAAATATTTGATGTTTACTTTGCATTTTTTAAAATTGGACTAATATACATTTAAAAATAGTAAAATTATGATATTTTTTAAATTCCAAAGCAGCATCATGAAGTACCTTGTAACCTCTTTCCCAACCCTAGGATTGTTTTACAGGGTTTATGTTTTACGCGGCGTTGTCTTTAGAGGTCTTTGGAGTGTCTCGTCTCCCTCTCTCAACCATTTATGTCGATGCACTTTGGCGTGTGAGTGTTCTGTGTGTTCTATTCGTGTCGCTACCATGTTTTTTCCTCGAGAAATGTGGTGATTTGGGTTTTCAGCCTTGGTCATTTCATCTTGTGTGTCTAGGGTATTATCGCTTCCGATTTCCTAAAGCATTTGTCACCACCATGGACAACTCGATATGGGGATTTGCGACCTTGGCTGTGACATCAGAGGAAGGGCAACTATGGTGATATGGCTTCACCGGCGATAGGGCTTACCTTGTCAATAAAGGTCTTGTCTGCTATGGTTGTTTAGATGGACTCTCGGGTCAAGGCCTTTGTACGTACGAATCAATGATTTAGTATTACACTGTTATGCCAACGAGGGTGTAGCCGTGTACGACAACCAACAAGAGGTTTGGGAAGGGCCTGGAAGCGGGGGAGGGTGATTGGTGAGATCGATGAGCCTTCCCACAGTGTAGCGGCGGTGCTCACCCTATTGAGAGCAATGAGTTATTTCAGCCGGAACTGTCATGGACTTGGGTCAACCACAGAGAGAGAATTCACGCATTGCTCAATGGGTGGCTCAACGCTAACCTCAGATATGGCTTTATTGCTTGACTTCTAGTGGAATATAGTTGAGATTTTCTACTTTCTTATGTGTTGATTAAGGATATCAACCTTTTTTCTTTTAAAAAATGAAAATTACTTTAATTGTTAATACATTTTAAATTTTCTGTCAAATAAATGACTAAATTTAGTGGTTTATTATGCTTACGTCATGTTCGACTTAATTCATGGATTTAGTCGTTTATTTGATTAGAAATTAGAAATTATTTGTTTACATTAAATAAATTTATTTTTTTAACGTATATTTATCTAATTTTATGAAAAAATACAAAAGAAATCTAATGCGGTATATTTTATCATATTAGATTTAAGCCATTGGCTTAAATAAGTAGTGTAAGTACCAAATAGCCCCTTAAAATTTACCATTTCCTCAATTGTTCTGGTACTTTTCCAAATAAATTAAAATAAGCAATTGTCTGTAGCATCATAAGAAAAAAAATCCATCATGGTAGTCTAAACTGTATTAACTCAGTTTTTCAAGATTACCAATAATGATGTGGTTTAAATCTGGTTCTTTGTTGCACTACAAGATCTAGCTTGTGCGATCGACCACATCCCCAAATCTGGTTCGTCATGCCACCACATTACCACATTTTCTGGTTAAATTGTAACTTTAAAAATATATAGGGTCAATTTGTTGGTTTTTAAAATAATTTGGGTTAAATTGATGCTTGATGTAGACATTTTGGTCCATGCATTAAAAATAATTGGGGTAACTTTAAAAATATATTGGGTCCATGCTTTAATAAAAATGTAACGAAAGGGCCACTATAGAAAAAAAATGTAAAGATAAGCGATTTTGAATAAGACATTATTTAAAAAGGAGATTTTTAGGATAACAGTCAAAACTAAAATCCTAAGCTATGTTTACTCTATTTTAATTTAAATATTTCTCCATCCGCACCTCATTAATTGACCAATTTGACTTTTAAATTTGTGTTTCACTTAAATTATTACTAATACTATATAACTTTTTTTTAAAAATAACTTTAAAGACAAATATATTTGAAAACTATAAATGTTGAATTATCATTTAAATATAAACTTAATATTTTTATATATCAAAATATTGAAAAAAAATCACATATTAAATGTTGAAAACTAAATGATACGGAGTACTTTTTTTGTGCATACGAAGTAAGTGAAGTTTAGATTAAGCTTATCTATTAATTTGAAGCCGAATTGATCAATTAGAGTAAAAATATAAGGGACATTTTGGTCATTTAATGTTGGATGTCTAGGAAAATGACAGAATTGGCTTGGGACATAGGAGTAACTAGATTTTTTCTTATCTGCGCTTCACGACCGAGACAATTAAAAAAAATAAATGATGAGTTTTAATTTCTAAATCTAAGAAAATAACCTTTTCCTGAGTTTCAATATAATAATTGACGTTCGAGATTTATACAAAAAGGGAAAAAGGTACTAACATGTGTAACTCTAACTGAATTGTAATATAAAAGAAATTCTACTATGAATATACAAATGTTACATTATAGGAACAAAACATATTAATAGAAAAAATGGGGAAAACTATCGTTTACTGTTCATGAAGGAAAACACAAAAAATTATAAAAAGTTAAAGAAGCGATAGAACAAACCGAAGTTGTTCAAAGATGAAAGTGAGGAATTTAAAAAAAGAAAGGAAAAGACAAACAATACTACTCATTTACTCTAGCACCCTCCTTGACAAATGTATAATAGTATAATGTGGATAAAAAATGGAATACAAAAACAAAGAAATAATTAGACCAAAACAAAAGCAAAAAAAAAACTTGAATCATAAATCTAAAAACAGTTGGGACTAATGTGAAAAAATCTAAAAATGTAGGACAATAAATGAGTTGTTTCCTAAATAACAAATAGAAAAAGAAAAATGCAGAAAACCACAAAATTACTGTTCATTATGTAAAATCAATAATATGAGAGTTATGACATAAAAATGAACTAAAAAAATAAAGAAAAGAATTAGACCAAAATAAAAGTATAAGAAAAATAAAAATTTTAAATCAAAAAGTTTAAAAACATTTGGTCCAATGTATAAAAAATGTAAAAATATAGGATAACAAGAGTAAAAACGATAAAACCGTTACTGTTCATAATCATTGAGAAATGTTATATAGTATAATATTTTATGGGGTATAGTATCATTCAGAAAAAAAGATGCATCTCTCTTCAGGAGGTATGGTTTCTACCACCGTTGGAATTGATGTGCTTGGACATTCGCCGCAGTTTCGTCGATGCCATGGCAGCAGGAGGATTGTGCCTGTCTCGGCTTTCTTTTTTCCCTCGTCGCAATCTCGGGAGGAGATTTTGCATGTTCAATTTTGACAGACCTGTGTGCCAAAGGCGGAGAGCTGCTCTCCTCTCAATCTTGGCCACGACAGGCGCTTCCGACACTGATTGGGGGCCGTCTAGCTACATGCGACTTCTCTGTCTGTTGCTCAGTCTCGAGTTTGCGTTCATCAGCCTCTGCTTCTTTTCAAACTTTCGGTGCCGTTGGGGAAACAGGGTCAGTTTTCTCATCATTCTCGGGTAAGCTTTTTGGGGGAGGCGCACGTTTCAAGCCGGCTATGCGTTTCAGCCGCGTGATGGCCACCCTCGATTAAGCTAGCTTTGTGGTTGGTCTGAGCGCATCCATCTGTCGGAGCGTTGGCCTGGGCATAAGTCACTTCTAGGGTTTTTTACGGGTAGTCCGCCGGTCATCTCTTGTGGCTATTTTATTTGCGGGTTTTGGCGGGTTTTGGCCATATGGTCTCGTGGTTGTCCGTGGTTGGCGAGTATGGAGGGTCCTTTGGAATGGCAGGGGGTCTGGCGTTAGGCCACCCTGCCTGGACCGATGAAGCTTCAGTCTCCGGATTGGACGGGTTGTTGGATCTAGGGCTGCAAATGAGCCGAGCCGTTATCGAACTTACTCGAGTTCGAACTCGGCTCGTGTGTTATTGAGCAATGTATTATCGAGCTTCGAGTTCGAGTTCGAGCCGAGTTCAGGGCTCGATAATCTTATCGAGCCGAGTTCCGAGCTGAGTTCGGTTCGATTGCTTATCGAGCTATCAAGCAATACATACTAAAAAGAACCTATGATAATTCATATGTAAATAATTAAAGTACTAGGACCTAATTTACTACAATTATATTGTATAATGAGTAATTTGAAAGTAGTACGACCTAGTTGACTAAAATTATAAAGCACCAATACTAAAATTACAAAGTATCATATTTCGAGCAGCTATCGAGCCGAACTCGGGTGTTGTTTGAATAATTATTGACACGTTTCGAGCAGCTCACGAGCAATCGAGCCGAACTCGAGCAATCAATTGAGCCGAGTTCGAGCTCGTATCATGAAGGCTCGTCGAGCTATCGAGCCGAACTCGAGCTCCATAAAAAACTATCGAGCCGAGTTCGAGCCGAGCACAGTTCGAGCTCGGCTCGGCTCATTTACAGCCCTAGTTGGATCCCCTTATCATTATGTGATTGGTTAGGTATCTGGTATTGTTTTTTCTGCATTATTTTTGGTTTTCGGTTAGGGTTTTTTTCTTGCATTGTTTTGCTAGTGATCACGTGTGTTTGTTATTGTGGCCACCATTATTACTTGGGTTAATACTCTCCTTTGCCCACTATAGTGCGTTGGTACTGTGCAAGGGTACTGGGAGCGGGAATCCAGATCTTTTTACCGCCATAGTAGTCATGATCGTCGTCGTGAGTTTGCTTTGCCTTTTGAGGCCAGTACAAGCGAGTCTAACTTTGGTGGTTTTGGTTTTCCATTATAATACTACTTATGTGGAGATTTCTCCTTTAGAGGGCTAGTATATGTGTGCCTACTTTAGGTTCTTTAGTTCATCGTATTCGACTTATTTTGTAATGAATTTTCATTAATAAAATAAGGCTTCTTTGCTAAAAAACACAATATTTTATGGGACAAACTCTACTTTTAGTCCCTTAGCTTTCCGATTTGTCATACTCAAGTCCCATAGCTTTGATTCTTGTCCTAATCAAGTCTCACCATTAATCTTTCCGTTAAATTAATTAATTTACCAAATTACCTTTTCTTAATTTCAACTAACCCCCTAATTTTATAAAATTTTAACAATTTTACCAAAATAGTTTAACTTTCCCATAAACACCATCCACCCACTTTCCCATAAACACCATTCCTTTGCTCGTTCATCCGTCGTCGGTGACATCAAAACCGTTAGCCTCTCTCTCTCTCATCTCCTCCCTTGCATCGCCATCACCATCAAACCATCATCACTTCCTCTTCCTCACGTGCGTCAACACCACCATCACCCACCATCGCATCCTCCGTTGGTGTTAGCCCCAGTATGCCGAAATCGATGCCACAAAAGACGGAGTGGGCGACAAGCTGAAGTCAATCGTATCAATCGATGTCGAAGGAGAAACGCTCCAACCAAGAGCCGAAGTCAATCGTATCAATCGATGTCGAAGGAGAAACGCTCCAACCAAGCATCGCCGCATCCGTACTGGCATGGCTCCGTATACACGGATTTGACCAAGGTCGCGACGTGGCTTGAACTGATTCATCTTTCATTCTTCCTCATCTCCACCGGCTGGCTCGTTAGCTGCAACGGGACGTCGTTATCCACCACTAGAATCGTGATCATCTACGCTTCCAAATCTGGAACGAGGTCGACCAACAGACTCAGTCCCATTCAAGCTTCCCCTCTCTTCTCCTCATTTTCGTCATATTGAAACAAAACGAGCGGGCCCTTCCTTCGATTCATTCATCTCCATCGCTAGAGCTAGCACCGATTGCAGGTGCTCTCCCTCTCCTTGCATCTCCTGTTCAAAATGCCCAAAAATGAGCCTCTCCATTCATCCCCTCTCTCTGATGTAATCTCTAAAAAAATCAACAGCTCCTACTTCTTAGATTCATGTACATACTCATTGGGTAGTAGCTGTTGTTTGTACATATCACATCAAAGATTCGATTTTGTGGGTCAACTTACATACTAGTCATTTGAAAACATTTCTGTAGTAGCCGAACTCGGTGTGGAGCGGCAGTGCTGGGTAGGCCGGGTGTTGGAGACAACAAGCAGTGGATGGAAGGTGATGTGATCACACCAGGGTTGTATGATCACGAGCTCGGATCTAGCTCGATGGAGGCGGTTTCCAGCGAAGTGGAACGATAAACAGAGGAGGGAACGAAGAACACAAAGTCGGCCAAGAGAACCTCCTCACTACGAGATGAGGCAATGCCCTTGAAAATGCCTGGGAAAGGAAACGGGATCTAGCACCTCTTGACTACAAGGTCAAACAATACTAGATATTATGTTTGGATCCTCTTGCCTGGATCACTAGGGAAATGAAAATGCAAGAGTGGAGAACACAAAAGTCGATGTCTCACTGTGGAGAGTTTCAGCCGAATTGCTTAAATTCAATAATATGTTCTAGGTTACAATGGTGTCTGTTTCTAGCTTATATAGTGAGGGAAGTGTGAGAAATAAAACTAGTGTGAGAAGTAAAATGGCTTCGTACAGCCGTGCGTGCGTGCAGAAAGCATAAAGTGCTTTTTGTATGCATGCAGAGTAAAAGCTTACAAAAAGGTGAAAAAGGCAAGGCTAGTCTAAAAGTGTTCGGGTGTCTTTCTCGTAAAGGAGGTTGCTTACATTCCCGAATAGCTGCAGAGAAAGGACGCCTTGTTGTCGTACTTGGTCGGTCAACTGGCTAAGTATAGAGGCTTCGCGGAATGCCCTCGCCAAGGGCCTTCGCGGGAATGCCTTCGCCAGGGGCCTTCGCAAGAGTGTCTTTGCTTGGGGTCTTTGCGGAGGCACCTTCGCCGGGGGCCTTCTCGGGGGTCAAGTGTTCGCGCACCAAGGTTTGGCTGCTCCCATCCTCGAAGATGTTGATGCTCAAGGCTCCAAAGGGCTTCGCGTATTCTTCGTCCAATGCGATGCCGAGCTGGTGAAGCTGTACGGCCCTCACTCGAGATTCCTCTTGGTCGTCCTGCGTCATGAGTTTCATGAAGGCATTGAGATTCACTTGAACTCGTTTCAACCGGGACCTGGTCATGGGTCCGCCAATGCCTTGGAGTGGATCTGGGGGCGCGCGCACTTGGGATTGCGGATCATCTTGAACTTGGGGATCTTTTGGGGCGATGTCCACATCAGAAGGTGAGGAAGTTAGGTGTTGTTGGCGTCGTTGTTGAGAAGATCTTGGTGGGTGAAGAGGATGATGTGAAAGTATAACTTGTAGGACATTTTTCAAAGATTTGTTTAAAATGAGGGGATAAATTGTAAATTAGTTAAGGGTATTTTTGTCATTTCACACACAGAATAGTCAATTTAACAGTCAAATGACGAAAAAAACTTGATTGTGACAAAAATCAAAGCTAAGAGATTCAGATGATGCAAATTCTTAAAATGAGATATGAGTAGGACAAATCGAAAAGCTAAGGTATTAAAAGTAGAGTTTACACATATTTTATGTGTAAATAACTATAAGCAAGTCAAATTTTAGCTAAAAAGTAAAACTCTTGAGAAAAAGTGCACTAGTGAACTTAGTGTGTTTTTTTGGATAAAATTTTTAGATAATTTTTAAAGTATTTGAAAATTGATATGGTATTTGTGAGATGAGAAATTGGAGAAAATAGGTTGATTTGATATTTCATTGATAAAATTTTGATGAAAATTTCAGTGGCGGATCTAGGGTCTAAAAGTTATGTGAGTGGAAAGCAAATCCGTCAATAATAGATAAATTTCTTGATAATTCAAAACACAATTCTTACGAAGTATTAATCAAGAATTCGATTAAAATGGATACTCTCTCCATCCCAAATGTGTTGTTGCTTTTAGCTTTTTTGTATAGATTAAAATTGTCTTTGGTCATTGAGTCATTTTACATGAACTTCCATTATTACCCCTTTCTAAACTACTCTCTAGACTCTTTGAGTGAGTGTATGTGCAAGGGTAAAATGGACTAAAATAAAATAAATATGAAAAAATGTCATTTAATTTGGGATAAAACTATTTTGATGTTGTGACAACACACTTGAGACGGATGAAGTATAAGAATAGTATACCAAAATAACATAAGACACACTTGGAAGTACATAATACTCTATCTGAATTGCGCTTTATGATCACATTATAACACATTATGAAATCACTATACATCCCTATATAATACTAATACAGGATCTCCACCCAGCAGCAAAAAAAAAAGTTGTCGAGCGCTCTCATGTTGACACATCAGCGACACCTCAAAACCATGTCAGCGCCACATGTGTGAACACGTTTTTTTACACATACACATTTATTCGGTCTACCATTTTTTATGCTACAATTTACCATTTTCATCTCATTCCATTTAATCCGATACATATCACTAATTGGGTATACAATATGGAAAAAAATATAATACCCATTTTCACAAATTAATGTTGTCATAATGTCGTCCTTCTCTTTTCTTTTTGCCACCCTTCTAATTTTTTTATATTAATACTTGCATATTAATTCAAACATTATATATGCTATTTCAAACTAGATCAATTTTAATATAAAAAAACATAATGAAACTTCTCGAAAAGTTCTTATCTGATGTAATTAATAAAACGAAAAGAAAGAACTAAAATAAAATTATGAAACGTGAATGATATGATTTTTTTAAAAATAATTATGAAACACAAAATAAAGGAAAAAAATGGGGGAGGAGTCCAACTTTATGGTGAGATTTGTTTTAGGTCATAGAAATCATTTCATAAGTACAATTTATTTATTTTAAATGTAAGTTTTAGAATGTTCAACGTTTGTTCATTGCAATCAAGAATGAATCAAACGATTGATATTTTTTAAATGAGTGTAGGCTTTGTTAATCAAAGTAAAACGTACATAACCAGTACAGAGACGTGTCCACCTATAAGGAGTGACCAACAGAAGAAAGGTCATGACAAACATCATTGTGTGCTGCCACATTACAACTACACGGAGGCAAATATGAAATAACAAAAAGAGAATTACGAGCTCAAGAAGCGAGCATCGTCTACTAAACTATAGCCGAAATTAAGCTCATTTACCAACACTTGACAGTCCAATTCAACCAACACAGACGACCAACCACGTCTCTGTGCTTCACGCAAATCCCATAAAATTGCAGCAGCTTCCACATAACATGGATCAGCGGTGACAAAGTGAAAATCAAGCGAAGAAGCATTGATTAAAACACCCAAATGATCACTCGCGATCATTCATGCTGCAGTTAAACTATCTTCTTTTCGTAAAGCGACATTCATATTAATTTTAATCAGTCTCACAGGTGGAGGAGACCAGCGTGCAATATTCCGCTATAAACTAGTCGGGGGCATTACAAGGGCCAAATTTGCATCGTACCAAGTAGTCAACCATGCCATTATACTCATATTCTTCCCAAATTTCACATTATACTCATATTATTGGAAAAATTACAACTTTGTAGAATATTTTGAATCATATTAGTAATAAACAATATCATTTTAATTGTTAGAAAATTGACAATTAGACCTAAAGTTTTTTAAAATAACGAAATCATCCCTAAACTTTTGAAATCATAACAAAATCATCCCTAAACTTATAAACCTTTATCATTAACATATTAAAACAAAAGTGGCTAAAGTGATTAACTTACTGGGACAAAGTGTAAACTATATAATTAGTGTCGCGGACGCTACCTTAAACTCGGTCATTAGACCGTCTAATCCTCTCATCTACTATTATATCTTATTACAGGATCGCATGGGAAGAAAAAGAAATTTGAATACTCAATCCTCGTGAAGCCACATCAACGCCACGTAGGACCACGTCAATTTTTTTAAATGACATGACGGCCTAAGGTATATATGGTAAGTTTTGATGAGGAAGTTTCCAATCAATCTCTCTCAACACATTTTGGTAAGTTTTTATGAGTAATTAATACAAAAGTAATTCTACATTTAATTTTCTGTCTTACCTATTTTGTTTCTTTCTTATTTCTCATTCTCTAATATCTTTCCATTCCACTCGATCACTTTCTCTTTCTCTGCCACTTTCTTCTCTTTCCCTTCTTTAGATGCCGCTCAATGAAATCCGCCGCTTCCAAGCCTCATGACGAGTGACTCCATCTGCCTCATCCGATCTCCACTCTCGCCCTCCCTGTCATCACCCTTCATCGTCGGATGTCAATTCTGAGTCCTTTTGGGAAAAACATTTTCAACACAGTTGAAGTGCAGTAGAAGAAACATATTGAGAACCGTCAGATTCTTCCACTCATACGCCAACGATGATGGTGGAGGCGAAAAAGTTCTTTGTTGCACTGCCGACTATGTCGACTATGTCGTCTTCACCGGTGATCAATGATGCTTCACCGAACTCGCTAATGGCCGCCCCACCGATTTCTTTGAGGTTCACCTTCTTTACCCGCCAAAGTTAAATTCTTTGCTAAGACTTGATACTTGACCTTTTCAAAATTCAGATTGAGAATTGAATTTCAGTTTTGAGAGTCTCTTAATTCTTCAGTTGATTTTTTTTGCCAACTTCTCTTCTCACCTCTCTCTCTCATTGATTTTTCTTTCTTTCTCCTCCGCTTGCTGGAATCCCAATCAAGGAAAAAAAGATAATCAGCTTCAGGTTTTGAACCTTCCACAGCTAAGAACTACAAGTTTTACTTTTATTTCGCTATGTAGAACACGATCTACTTTTGCAGGTGTTATGGTTTGTGCAGTGAATTTTTTTAATTTTTTTCTGGTTTTGTACCTGCTTTTTTTACAGGATCTTCTTTATTAGACAGGGATTTGATTATTTCCCCCCTTCTTCTCATTTATTTCTCTTGTGTTCCAATTTTCAACCTTGCCTATCTTTGGCAGTGTTCTTTGGTAGTATTTGATCTACAATTTGTGTTGTCTGCCCGCATCGCTGTTATGGGTAGAGTGAAAAAATGGTTGCTTTGAATTTTTGTTCGAGGGAGGAGGGCACTCAACGGCGGACAATCGAGTTCAGCGGGAGCTGACGAATTAACAGGGAATATCCACTGTCAAAGCTTAGGTTGTTAAGGTAAATCTTCGACTTTGGCTAAATTTATTTTTATTTGATTCTTTAATTTTTCTACTATGGTTGTTTTAGTGGATTTGAATAAATGGCTTGGTGAGTGATCATTTGAGTCTAAAAGCCAATAGCAAAGGCCTCATGAATTCGCCATTCCCAGGCTTCGAGTAATTGTGTCTCTCACCTCCCGCTCGCAATGACGCATCTCAGATCAACATTTCTTGACGTTTTGGAGTTTTTAATTGTTGAACGTCTCTTGACGTTCTGTCGATATTCGTTTTGAATCACATACGTAGTCACGTAGATGTTGTTACTACGTTGCTTCGCAATCAGTTTTCCCTTACTTAGTCGGTATGATTCAATGTTATATGAGTTCTACTTTCTTCTTCTGGGCAAGCCTTCGGTGACTCATATTTACAAGGCATAGCTAATGTTTTTAGATTGTTGTTGTGATCTATACACAGTGATGGAACATGCGATTTGTTTTCCAAAAAAATTCAAGCATGGAAGCATAAGATGAATGAAACCAATCCAACCTTGGAGGAAAATGTATAGCCAGCCTTAGAGAAAAAAGAACAGGCAACCTCAAGATCAAGAGTACAGGCCATTTAGTTGCATATTGTTCTAATTATTTGATAGTATTACATGAAATTTCTTATCTCTACACACTATGTGGAGGAAATGGGCTCTACTGCGGCCCATCATGCAGTAGAGCCGCAGTAATCACTGCAGGATAGGCCGTAGTAGATGCCGCAGTAACAATTCGCGCAGTAGAAGCCTCACTACGGTAGCAGCCGCAGTACTTATTGCGGCCTTACTACGGCCACGGCCGCAGTAAATGATATATATGGGCCAGCCTGTATGGCTGTATGGCCAAACGCAAACACCATATGGGCCACACTAGGGCTGTTAAACGAATCGAGCCTGTTCGAGCTCGGCTCGAGCTCGAGCTCAAACGAGCCTGTCGAGCCGAGCTTTTTCGAGCCTCGAGCCTCGAGCTCGAGCCATTTTCGAGGCTCGAATAATATACGAGCCGAGCTCGAGCCCGACGAGTTCGGCTCGTAAGGTTCGCGAGCCTTAACGAGCTCGCGAGCCTAACGAGCTCACGAGCCTAACGAGCTCGCGAGCTCGTTTGGGGCCGAATCGAGCCTAACGAGCTCGCGAGCCTAACGAGCTCGAGCTCGCGAGCTCGTTTAAGGCCGAATCGAGCCTAGCTGAGCTCGCGAGCCTAACGAGCTCGAGCTTCACGAACCTTCGAGCCGAGCTCGAGCCTGTCTCGAGCCGAGCTCGAGCTCGAATTTTCGGGCTCGTTCGAACTCGAGCCGAGCTCGAGCCGAGCCCGAATTTCACGAGCTCGAGCTCGAACCTGCCAAGCTCGGGCTCGGCTTGGCTCGTTTACACCCCTAGGCCACACCCACCAAAGACGGCCTCGTATTTACGGAGAGCCCCTCGTAAATATCCGTTAGCAGTAAACGCTTGCTACCTCCATCAAAACAACCGTTACCCTAATTACGGCATCAAGCCAAAAGAGAGGGAGTAACTCCACCGTTATTACACCATTAATACGCCGCCGTCCCAATTATGGACACATTTATGGAGATTCTCCAGTATTCAAGGCCCCATAACGGGACCTGGCACCACCCTATATATTGGGTGGTGCCCGCCTCAAATAAGGTGATTACTACACACCCACACCTCTCCTCTCTTTC
The DNA here is from genome assembly GCA_024586325.1 of Stellera chamaejasme. Lineage (NCBI taxonomy): Eukaryota > Viridiplantae > Streptophyta > Magnoliopsida > Malvales > Thymelaeaceae > Stellera > Stellera chamaejasme. The sequence continues at coordinate 28,464,460 of CM044985.1, forward strand.
TGCACCTGAAAGTGTCATTTGTCTTACTCTTCCCAGGTACCGGAGCTGCCTTGTCACGGTCACCGGAGCGTCCTAGACAACCAGAGATCGCCATTTGGCTATCAGTAAACGAGTTTATTAATTAAAAAAAAGTGGATGAATCCGGATGAAAAAATTCATCCGGATTCATCCACCAACCCAGAAAAACCCAAAAATCGGTGGTGATGGTGAACAAGCGCCGGTCATGATGGAGAGAAAGCGACATCGTTGGAGCGGCGGTGCTGAGGTGGGAGCGGCGACGTCGGCGATTAAGAAGAAGAAGAAGAAGAAGAAGGGAGATAGAAAAAAGAAAGTGAAAGTGAAAGAAGAACAAGATGAAAATAAAGAAGATGATGATGATGATGATGATGATGATGATGATGATGATGATGATGATGATGATGAAGGAGCAGATGAAGAAAGAAAGAAGAAGAGGAGAATATGAAGAGAAGAAGGTGATGAAGAAGGAGAAAATGAAGAAAATGAAGAAGAAGGAAATGAAGAAGAAAATGAAGAAGAATGGGAAGATGAAAAGAAAGAAGAAGAAGGATTGAAGAAGAAGATGCAAAAAATGAAGGAAATGGTGGATGAAGAAACCCTAAAAAATGGCTTACTGCGGCCCTATTGCGGCCAAAGCCGCAGTAAAGCTTACTGCACCATTTACTGCTTTAGTTTACTGCGTATTTGAGCTTACCGCGGCCCAAACCGTAGTAAGGGCCGCAGTAAGAATTGTCTTCCCCACGTAGTGACAATCACGAATCGTCATTCTATGTAATTTACTTCCTCCACATTCTAACATGATTTTGTAGAATAACCAACTACTATTACTATCACTATACACCTCTAATAGTTGTAATTTGCAAAATTGGTCATTAGAATTTTGAAGTGCAAAAGTAGTTACCTCTGTGTGCTTTATGATTTATTACCTCAGTAATACACCAAGTCGACAGATCGCAGCCTTCCACTCAGATTTAATGATGATATTTTGTGTAATAGTTGAGAGAGGGGAGGTTATGAAAGGTTGCGAATGTTGGAATGAATTGGAATGGGGATGGGGGTATATATATAGACGACCCTAGCTACTGCGGCCTCCTCCGCAGTACGTGGCCGCAGTAGGGATGGTGGTAGGTAGGGCACGTGGCCCACGAGGGCGTACTGCGGCGTCACTACGGTTTCGGCCGCAGTAAATCTAACTGCCACCGCCGCGCAGTTCGTTCACTGCGGGGAGTCGCTCACTGCGGCCATAACCGCAGTTACGGCCGCAGTGAGAATCGACCTCTTCACGTAGTGGAAGGCTCAAGGTATTTATCTTTTCATATTTTTATTTTTTGATAAATATTTCTTCTAAGATTTTTATGCTTATTAGAGCTTTTTATCCTTTCACATTTTCATATTTATATTCCATTTCTTCTTTTTTACGCATTTATGTTAAGATTTCCTTCTGCTTCATTGTATTATATGCTTTATGTTCTCTCCGTATCTATTTATTGTTTAAGATTCAACATTTGCGTTATTGTTTTCCTTTACTATTGATTTTCATGATTCTTTTGCTTTCTCTATATATATGCAACTTCTTATGCACCCACAATTTGAGATATTTATTGGTAAGTTTCCTTTAGTACCTAAAAACTTATCGGGCTTTGTATGTTCTAACACATATCTTCACAAGATATTACCTCAAGAAAGCAGTAATTTTTTTTTGATAATCTTGCGAAATGACTTATCACCCAAGCTCATGTTTTGCATCTTTGTGCATTTGCACTTGATTAGATGAGCATTTGCAAATTTAAGAGTCTTTTTTCATGCAACATTATTACCTTTGTGAATATTCAAGTTTCCATATCCGATACTTGCGTGCATTGAAAGTTCTACTATTTTACCGCAAGCTTTATTCTCCTGTATGTACGATATGAAATATTTTGTTTATGGAAATAGGAACTCAGTTTTATAGTTCTTACTAATATTCTTGCTATGTGGTTAATTTGAAAAGCAAGGAATGAAAAACATGAGCAGTGCAAATGAATCAAGTGGCTGATGTTATAGAGTAGATGGGATGAATCAGAGGGAAAATATTTGATTTATAATTTAAGGGCTAAGGTTGAAAAATTGCTTCTTCCTGGGCATTTGTGATACATGTGATAACTATTTGAGGGTTATCTTTGATTCACAATTTTATAATTGGTTTTTTGTGTACCTAGATAGAAGTTTGGATAGTTTAGACTTTAGGTACGTAGAAAAACATGTATACCTTTTTTTTGAGAAACTCAAATGCTAAAGTTCCGTCTTAGATATCTACTTCAATTTTGCCTTTATACTCTTGTAATTTATTGTAGTCTCTTCATTTTTTAAACTGTACGAGGACAAGCAAGATGAGGTAGAGGTCAATTCCATTATTTAGTTCTACTTATCAATTTGAGCTTACTATTCTAATAATCAATTTAACCTACAACTTTTAAAAGTAAACAATTTTTTCCTAATTTCAATGAATTTGTTATGAATGTGGGTATGTGCAATGTGTGTTGCTAATCTACTTAGAGAGTTAATCATTATAAGATCTAGAGTTTGATGTTGTCAATATTATTGTATCATCCAATCTTCTTGAAAGACAATATTATTATTTTTCTTATATCATAACAATATTTGTAATACATTAAAACATTCATGCTCTTTAGTAATTAACTTAGCAATGCAATGTATATATGATTGGCATAAGGAAAATATTAAGTTTTCTTCTTCAACATTTTACATTTGGCATGCACTGCAAAATTTCTCAAAATGCCCTTAGCCAAGAAAACAACATTTATTTACTTGCCTCCAAATATTGCCTATGTGCCCGACCCAGCTTTGGCACATCCAAAAGCAACCATAACTAGTCAACAATTCGCATGGCATAGAATATTTACATATTCAATGAAAACTGTATCTTCTAGAGGCAACTAGACTATAAACATAGGGTCATGTACCAAAACTTCTCAAACGACCAACCTACTAGTGGAGTTGAGATAATTCTAGTACCTCCGTGCCGACATTACCCGCTACCTTTAATCTCGAGAAGGTCCCTTAAGGTGAAGCTCGACAAGTTCGATGGCGCAGATTTCAGATTTTGGAAGATGCAGATTGAAGATTATTTGTATCAGAAAAATCTTTATCAGCCTCTCTCAAATGAGAAGCCGGGGGCTATGAAAGATGAGGAGTGGACTCTTCTCGATAGATAGGCCCTCGGAGTTATTCGATTGACGTTATCCCGCAATGTTGCTTTCAACATAGCAAAAGAAAAGACCACGGTAGGTCTTATGGAGGCTCTCTCTAGCATGTATGAGAAGCCATCAGCCTCTAACAAAGTTCATTTGATGAGGCGGTTATTCAATTTGCGGATGTCGGAAGGCGCATCGGTAGCCCAACATCTTAACGAACTCAATACAGTTACAACACAATTGAGTTCGGTTGGAATCGAATTTGATGAAGAAGTCCGAGCCTTAATTCTTTTATCATCTGTACCAGAAAGCTGGAATGCTACAGTCACAGCAGTGAGTAGCTCATCAGGAAGCAATAAGTTGAAATTTGATGATGTTCGTGATCTGGTTCTCGGTGAAGAGATCCGACGGAGAGAGTCGGGTGAATCATCTACCTCTTCAGTATTGCATACAGAGTCAAGAGGAAGAAATTCAACCAGAGGAAATGGACGCGGTAGATCAAACTATCGAGGTAAATCAAATGATGGGAGGTCTAAATCCAGGAATCCCGGTAATTTCCAAAGCTCGAAGATTATCGAGTGTTGGAACTGTGGGAAGACCGGGCACTACAAAAATTAGTGCAATGCACCGAAGAACCAAGAGGCGAAGGCGGAGGCAAATGTTACTTCCACCTTAGAAGGAGATGATGCATTGATATGCTCTTTGGAGAGCAAGGAAGAGTCTTGGGTGTTAGACTCTGGGGCATCATTCCACGCTACATCGAAGAAAGAATTCTTTGAGAGGTATGTTCCTGGAAGCCTCGGAAAGGTATACCTTGGTGATGATCAACCCTGCAACATCATTGGTAAAGGTGTAGTAAAGATCAAGTTGAATGGGTCTGTTTGGGAGCTAAAAAATGTTAGGCATATCCCCGACCTAAGAAAGAACTTGATCTCTGTAGGCTAGTTGGCCAGTGAAGGCTACACTACTAACTTCCATGGTGATAATTGGAAGATTTCAAAAGGTGCAATGACGATTGCACATGGTAAAAAGAGTGGTACTCTTTATATGACAACAGGGGCGTGCTGTTCAATTGAGGTTGTAGTAGGGAATGAGAATTCCAATATGTGGCACCAGAGGCTTGGCCACATGAGTGAGAAGAGGATGAAATTAATGCTGTCGAAAGGAAAACTTCCATGTCTACAGTCAGTTGAGATAGACATGTGCGAAGAATGCATACTTGGAAAGCAGAAAAGGGTTAGCTTTCAGACAAGTGGCAGAACCCCAAAGAAGGAAAGGTTGGAGCTCGTTCACTCCGATGTTTGGGGTCCAATGACCGTTGCATCCATTGGAGGAAAACATTACTTCGTGACTTTCATCGATGATCATTCTCGGAAGGTATGGGTTTACTTTCTGAAGCACAAGTCAGAAGCTATGGTTGAAAATGAGACCGGTTTAAAGATCAAAAAGCTCAGAACCGACAATGGTGGTGAATATGAAGACACTAGGTTCAAGACATTTTGTTATGAGCACGGAATCAGAATGGAGAGAACCGTGCCATGTACACCTCAACACAATGGTGTAGCTGAACAAATGAATCGTACATTAATAGAAAGAGCTAGAAGTATGCATATGCAATCTGGCCTGCCAAAGCAGTTTTGGGCAGAGGCTATTAACACAGCTGCATACTTGATCAATAGAGGTCCATCAGTCCCGTTAGAGTACAAAATACCAGAAGAGGTCCATAAGATTGACGCCAGTAACTCAGAGCAGAGTGGGCGGATATTTACCGATGTTAACTGTGTTCCAGACACTCCTGTGACAGAGCCAATTATAACAAATCCCCAGTTAGAGGAACATGTTGAACAAGGTAGTGTGCAAGAGTCTGACACAACACAACCTCCTACTCCACCTCCTGTATTGAGAAGGTCTTCTCGACCTCGTATCCCTAACAGGAGACACACAGATTACTTGTTGTTGACTGATGAAGGAGAGCCTGAATGCTATGAAGAAGCTTGTCAGGCTAGTGATGCAAGCAAGTGGGAGTTTGCAATGAAAGACGAGATGCAGTCTTTAATTTTCAACCAGACATGGGAACTAGCTGAGTTACCCATAGGAAAAAAGGTACTTCACAACAAATGGGTATATCGAGTTAAAAAGGAGCACGGTGGTTCAAAGCGATACAAAGCTCGATTAGTTGTCAAAGGATTCCAACAGAAGGAAGGAATCGACTACATTGAGATTTTTGCACCTGTTGTGAAGCTCAATACTATCAGATCAGTGTTGAGTATTGTTGGCATTGAAGATCTTCATCTTGAACAGTTAGATGTAAAGACCGCATTTCTTCACAGAGACTTGGATGAAGAGATCTACATGCACCAACCAGAAGGTTTATTGGAGTCAGGTAAAGAAAACATGGTGTGTAAATTGAAGAAGAGCTTGTATGGCCTAAAGCAAGCTCCAAGACAGTGGTACAAAAAGTTTGATACTTTCATGCACAAGGAAGATTTCCAGAAGTGCAACACCGACCACTGTTGTTACTTCAAAAGATATCAATCCAATTACATCATTTTGCTACTCTATGTTGATGATATGTTAGTAGCAAGCTCAAATATAGGCTCAAATATGGAAGATATCAGAAGATTGAAGCAATAGTTGTCAAAGGAGTTTGACATGAAGGACTTAGGTCCAGCAAAGAAGATTCTCGGGATGCAAATCACTAGAGATAATCAAAGTGGGACTTTGAAGTTATCTCAGGACGAGTACATTAAACATGTTTTGCAGAGATTCAACATGAGCGATGCTAAGCCAGTTAGCACACCCTTGGCCAATCACTTTCGTTTGTCCAAGGAACAATGTCCTCAAACGGAGGAAGATAAAAACTTCATGACTAATGTTCCTTATGCCTCAGCCATTGGAAGTTTGATGTATGCAATGGTCAGCACAAGACTAGACATTGGCCATGCAGTGGGAGTTGTCAGTAGGTTTATGTCAAATCCAGGAAAGACTCACTGGGAAGCAGTGAAATGGATATTAAGGTATCTATGTGGCACCACAAAGAAGTGTTTGTACTTTACTAGAGGAGAGCTAAAAGTACAAGGGTACATAGATGCAGACTTTGCAAGAGAAGTCGATCACCGGAGAAGCACTACAGGTTATGTGTTCATCGTGGGTACTACAGCTGTTAGTTGGATGTCACAAGTTCAGAAGATTGTTGCATTATCTACTACAGAAGCTGAGTACGTGGCAGTAACGGAAGCCAGTAAAGAAATGATTTGGCTTCAGGGATTATTATCTGAGCTAGGATTCAATCAGGAGAAGAATGTCTTGTATAGCGATAGTCAGAGTGCTATACATCTCGCGAAGAATTCAGCATTTCACTCCAGAACAAAGCATATTAGACTTCGTTATCATTTCATTAGATTTTTATTGGAAGATGAAGTATTAATACTCGAGAAGATCCAAGGTAGTAAGAATCCAGCAGACATGTTAACGAGACGGTGACTATCAACAAACTGAAGTTATGTCCAACCTTAGTTGGCTTGCAAGAGTAAAAGACCAGAGAACCCTACTCATGAATCAAAGTGTGAAGACATATTGAAATCAGTCTTCAAGTGGGAGATTGTTGATTAATAATAGGTTTCCTACAAGTGCGTAGGAATTAGAAAAATAAAGAAAGGAAAGAAAAACAAAGGTGAGAAATTTTTCTCTCCTAAACTTAAGGTAAGCTAATGTTAGAATAGTAAAAGGAAATAGTATAAATATGTCAATTCTTTTCATTTGTAATCATCCCGGTGAAGAGAGAAAGCATACGAAAAGAAAAGCTTGTAAAGCTTGTAAAGATTTGGTAAAATTATAAAGGAAGCTCAAAGTTTATAGTTCTTTCTTTTGTGGTCCCTTTTCTTTTCTGCAAGATTAAATTGCTCAAATATTTTTATTTTTTCCCAACACCCTTACCCTTTATATCTGCACAAAAACAGAATAAAGGGGTGAGTATTCGAAAATACTCAGTAAGAAGTTGAACCTGCAAAAAAATCTCACCACAAGATATAACAATAATACCAAATATGAATGTGATGAAAATGATAATGATGCCAATGCAAGTGCATATGCAAAGTTAGCATACTTGTAGGACTTTTCTCAGCATTGATAATTTATCACATGCTGCCTCGTGTACTAAGCTCCTCATACACGTCGGCCCTTAATAGTGACCGCTATACCGATATCATTCAATGATTGTCCTACTATCATCAAGGATTACTTTCCTTGTCTCAACAACCATTGGTTGTTGCTCCTTGCTTTAGCAAGTCTTATCTCGTCTTTTACTCTTGTTTTTGTGTGCAGGAGTTATTAAACTACTTTGGTTGATCTTAGCTCATTAAGCTGCAATGATTATAAAAACATTCTCATAAATAAATGTATTATGACAGGTTGTTATAATTTTGGGCCAATTTGGCAAAAAGGGAAAATTTCAAAGGTTAGAGATGAGTTTCTATACTGCGGTAGCGATTGCTAGAGATCGCTGGAGATCGTTGGGAGGCATTTTATAGGTTCAACGAGCATCAGCTCCTTCCCAGCGATCACTGGAGATCGCTAGAGATCATTGGGAGGCATTTTTGTAGGTTCAGCAAGCATCAGCTCCTTCCCAGCGATCGTTGGGAGGCATTTCAACCATTGGCCTGATTTGGAGTACCCACTTTGGATATCCATAACTCACTCAATACAACTCCAAATCACAAACCGTAAAATCCCACTTGTTCCTCATTCTCTCTAGAATATCTCAGACCAAAAATTAGGATTTTTAAGCAAGCCAAACAGCTCAGATTACCTCTACAATCTGACATATACAGATTATGCTTATTTGGTGTATACCTTCACCAAACTTTCATTTTACTCAACCAAAGCTTAACAACTCATTCATATCTCATCCTTAACATCTCAATACACATATAAGGCATAGAGAAATTGAGTGCATCAGGTTAGAAACCCCTTACCTTGGAGCAAAACCTTGCAAAAACACAACTATAGCTCAACACTCCTAGCTTGTGTGCAACCTTACTTCCTTGTGCCGAAATGATCATCAAGGCACATAATTAAGTAATCTAGCATCAAGATTAAACAACAATTTAACCTTGGGCAACTTCCAAATTTGGATTTATGCCTTGCCCAAAACCTAAAAGTTCATAGAAGCTCAAATAAGCTAACACATGCTCTCTTATGGCCCTATGATGTTCCATAACATCATTTAGCACCACAATTACTTCCAAAAAGCCATAAATTCATAGAAAATCAGTTAGGGCAGTAGGTTTATCTCTTCTAAACTCAATCACAAGAAGAAGAACTAATAACCTCAATCAAAGGTGAAATTAAGCTTCACCATAGTTGATTGCTCAACAATCATCTTTTTCCCTGAAGAAATTTGAGAGATTTGGCTTGGGTAGGGTTTTGGCTATGAGTTTTTCGTAGAAGAGGGTTGCTGGAAATGAAATTGCTCTACTTCATCAGCAGAACACGTAGAGGAGAAGAGGAAGATAAGCTCATTTGGTTGTGTGCGGGTCCCACAAGAGAAGTTGGGCTACTTAGCCCAACAACCTTATATATGTCCTTTTATATCTAGTCCTAACCCATCCAAATTCAGCCCATAAACCATACCCAATCTCCTCTTTTAATGGTCAACTTTGACCATTAATGCTAAGCCAATAAGGTCCTTAAACTTCTCAAGGTTACAACTAGATCACTAAGCACTAACATTGATCGTTCTCCCAAACTATACATAGTTTGGTTCTAAAACTTGTCATGTTATTTTATAACATGATTTTAAACCTCTCAAATCACAATTTGATACTTCCTAACTATATTTTGTTCAAATGACCAAAATACCCTTGATGTCATTCTTAAACCGGTTTGGTCCAAAATAACCTCTATTTGCACACAAGTCTAGGTTACTTTCAAATGACATACAATATGCATTTAAACATAATAATTAAATTATGAATACTAACCTCAACCATTTACCATTAATTCATCTGAGGGTCTTTACAATTAGACTCATAAAAGTTTACAAATTGAGCCCTTTACTTACAAATTATATCCATATTCTTGGAAAAATTACAAAATTGTAGTATATTTTGAATCATATTAGTAATAAACAATATCATTTTAATTATTACTCCCTCTGTCGCATAAAGATTGCAGCTTTCTTTTGTTGTTTTCACGATATCTAATCTACGATTTATTTTTCTGTACTTATAGACATGTAAAGTTAAATGATTCAAATGTTTCTCATAATATGCAATCTAAACTTTATATAAATATAATTGTTTTGACTAGCAGTGCAATCTTTACAGGACAAAGGGAGTATAAACTTTACAATTAGGTATAAAGTTCTTAAAATATGCTCCCTCTGTCCCACAAAGGTTGTCAACATTACTATATTGGGTTGTCCCACAAAGGTTGTCAACTTTCCTAACATAGAAAATTTTCACCACCACTTTCACAAAATTACCCTTACTTATCATTACTATTTTAAACACTTATTTTCATACATTGTTTTTATACCAAGGGTAAAAAGGTCAACACATTACTATTCTCTCACTTTACGTAATATCTGCGTCTAAACAAATCCTACAACCTTTGTGGGACGGAGGGAGTGATTTTTCTCCATTTTTAAAGACACATTTTACCATTTAATTATAAATTTTTATACATTGACATATTTATTCCTTAAAATTTTATGCACTCAACTTTTCCAAACTTTAGAAAAGATGCACAATTAGTCCCTAAACTACTACAACTTTATAAAAGATTCGTGAAGTTTTTTACACTTTTATATATTGGTGGACCCTTCACACAAAAACTAAAATTAATCATGTATAGTTTAGCCCAAAGCCTTAAAAACCCATCAACTTAGAAACTATCATATATCTCATATTGTCTAGAAAGGACTAAGAGCACTCACCCCCCAAGAGACTCTCATTTCTAACCATGTTAATCTTGGACTTTACATTGACGCCATCTGTGAGAATCTGGGCAAAAGACCCAATGGATACCACACTTGTGTACCCTCATTCAAGGAAATGTCTCTAGGGAATAGTATAAGATTTTTCATATGACCTCTATAGCCATCATATGTCTTTTGGGGCCATCACATGTCCCCCAAGGCCATCAAAATGTCCTTTGGAGCCATCAATACGCCATCCGAGGCCATCAATACGCCCTTCGAGACCATCAAAATGTCTTTCGGGGCTTGGTAAACGCACTTCAGGGCCGAGAAACATTCTTGGGGAATAACTCCAGGGCCAAGTAACATGGCTGGGAAACATGGTTGAGGAACATAGTCGAATAACAGAGTATAAACTTTATAATTAGACCTATAAAATTTTACAAATTGACCCCCTTACAAATTTACATACTCACATAAAGGCCTTAACAACCCATCAACTTAGAAACTCACATATCTCACATTGCCTAAAAGGCTCTAAGAGCACTCACTCTCAACACTATAAATACCCCTAAAAAGACTCAATTCTCACCATGCTTGAACTTAACATATATTAATGTATTTAGTCCTTAAACTTTTGAAAATCTTACAAAAGATAAATAATTATTCCCTAGGCTTTTAAAAACTTAACGAATCCCTAAACTTATAAACGTTTATCATTAACATATTAAAACATAAGTGGCTAAAGCTTTCATGGACACAATGTAAACTTTATAATTAGACCCATAAAAGTTTACAAATTGACCCCCTTACTTATAAATTTACATTTTCCACATTCCAATGTACATAAACAAATATATAATAAATATAATTTGTTACTTTTATTACAGTAAGCGTTCAACTTATGTCACATTGATGTTCATTTTGTTTATTCTTACTTTGTTTACCTTTGTTTACAGTAAGGGTTCAACCTATGCATTTATTCTTACTTTGTTTACTATTCATTCTCTTATCTATGTATTTTAATATGTTTTATAACTACATTACTTTATTTGTACCACAGTTTTAGTCACTTTCAAACTATTAAATAATCAATGAAGTTACATAAAAATTATAAATTTATGTTTATGTTTTTACGTAATTTTCATTATACAAAAAATGTACCCGAACCGTAAGTGGGTATGTACATAGTTATAATATAATTTGAAATCATTTATCACATTATAAATATATATTGGAGTCCATGTCAATCTCAAATTTGCAGAACTTGTTTATGACTCCCTTTCGAAAAATTCAATCTACAAATGCAAGATCTTAATTAGAAAGTAATCACCAAATTATAAACATAAAATAACTTATTAACCAAAATTCCCAAATCATAATCCTAATTATCCAAATCTGATCATCAAAATGCAATATTTATGTTGGAATAGAGTAAGGGGGTTAAGAAATTTAGGTGATTACATTTGTTTCCAAGAAAATCACTATTGATAACTCATAAGAAGAAAAATAAAATAAAACTAGAAGTGCAAGATGTTGACGAGTAGTGCGATGGAAGTGAAATATTGTAAAATGCAAATAATAGGTTTGTTTAAGATTGGCAATGGTTTTTTTTTAAGTTGGGAAATATTTTCTAAATACTCCATATGTGTCTAGGGGTAATTTTTTTTTGCAAGAACATTTGCCTAGTGGAAGTTGGGCATGCTCTCCTCTAGGTTCGCCTCTCGAAAATTTACCCTTTAACATCAAAAACTTATACTCCTTTGTTCGCCTAATTTTTTCTAATTTGACATTACTATTTCAAGGTTCAATGTTTGACTCAAATTTTAACAAAGATAAAAAGTGAAAAAATTTCATAAAAAATATATTTAGAAAATTTAGATTACAATTTTTGATATACATATGAATTACTTAATTTTTGATGTCTAAACATTCATGAAAGAAAATCATAGATTAAATATTCTGAAACTGCTCAAACAAATGAAACAATCTTTTACGGATGAAGAAGAGTCGCTGATACTTCTGTCGTCTCACCGCCTTAGAGTTAATTAATTTATTACGTGGACATAAGATTTTATATGGCAAGTGACAATGCAAATAAACAATCTAAAATTGAAAAAATAATTCATTAGAGTCTATTTAGGTAATTTGTTTTAAGGAAAAACTCAAATTTCGCCATCGCCACGGCACTTGTTAGTGCGCATATATGACATTTGACTTAATGGCTTTTTACCCTTACTAGTTCTAGTTAGGAAAAACTCAAATTTCGCCATCGCCACGGCACTTGTTAGTGCGCATATATGACATTTGACTTAATGGCTTTTTACCCTTACTAGTTCTAGTTACTCGCTCCGTGCAAGAATTTAGGGTAATACATTGATTAAATTTAGAGAAAAAAAAGTTTATACTTTTACATAGGCATGGTGTGGGTTGGATAAGATCCGCTAATCGCGGTTAATCGACTGTTTCTAGCGATTTTAACAGCGGTTAAAACCATGCGGTTAGCGGTTGTTTTTTATAATTGTCAGTTTAACCGTTGCGGTTGGCGGTATAGGGGTATCCACATCGCGGATAACCAATATCCGCGGTTTAGCGGATAACCGACAATTCATCTTCTAAGGCCCAGCCCAACATGCCTCAACTCATACTCATACTTCCCCAACCTAAATGGGCCAAGCCCAGCCCAAATCTTAGGGCTCATGCCTTATCTCCCCATCACCTATCAACACGGTTAGACTCACACTCTCGAGTCCATGCCTTATCTCCCCATCACCTATCAACACAGCAAGACTCACACTCACTCTCGAGTCTCACATTTGCATCGCACTTTGGTTACTATGAATGTTTTTGTTGACTTTAGTAGTTAAAATGTTGTTTAAAATGTTGTTTAGATATTTAAAATGTTGGTTTGATATTTAAAATTTTGTTTGGATGTTTATGTTCAACTTATGGATTTATTTAGGATAAACTTTCATTTCTCATCTAAATAACCACGAATGAACAGCTAACCGTGGATATTCGTGGTTAGCGGTTGTGGATATAAATCTATAATCGTGGCGCGTAAAACCATATACCGCGGATACCAGTAAGACTGCGGTTGATGGTCGTGGTTTCAGGTTTACCGCGATTGAAGCGCACCGTTGCCATGCCTACTTCTACAATAATGCTCATACATTTATAGTTATAAATAACAGAAACCATAAAAGATGGAGTAATGGTAGAACATTTCATATATATATATATATATATATATATATATATATATATATATATATATATATATATATATGGTAAAGTGCACCCATGGTTCTGTAACTTTAATTATTGTACTACTAGGGTCATGTTTTAATTTTTTATACTAATAAAGTCTCGTTTTCAAGTTTTTTATTCATCCATGGTCATTTTTACGATTATTTTACTATTTTACCCTTTCACAGGAATGGTACAATGACGAACATAAACTGAATTTTTCTGATTATACCATTTACACCCTCAAATTTTAAAATTCTACAAACAAACCCTCCAATCTACCTTAAACTTTTCAACTCACCTATCTCAACCACCATCCGACCCACCACCGCCGGAAAGCCACGGGCCGCCCCCGGGATGCCACAGGCCGCCGCCGGAAAACCACGGGACAGTGTTTCGCTGCCTAGGGCTCGTGATTCGTTCCCTTCGGCCACCGATTGCCGCCCTGGGCACGCAATCCGCTGCCTTGGGCGTGCGCTTCGTGGCCCTATGCCGGCGGTTCGTCACCCTTGGCCTACGATTCTCGGCCCTGGGTTACGGATCTACTGCCTAGACTTGCGTTTCGTAGCTTAGAGGGCATTCTGGTGAAGGCTGTCGGCGGTCTGGCGAGATTTCCGGTGGTGGTGAGATAAAGTGGAGAGAAATTTTTTAGGGTAGAATTGTAAGTATTTGTAAAAGTTAGGGTAGAATTTTAGGGTTTATAAAAATTGAGGGTAAAATTGAAAGTTTCGTTAAACGTTAGGGTATTTTTTTATATTTTACAATTGTTTAAAAGGGAAATATTTTAAAAATTGAGGGCAAAAATGTCAAATAGGATCATGAATGAAGAAAAAACTTGAAAACAAGACTTTATTAGTACAAAAGGTTAAAACAGGACACTAGTGGTACAATAATTAAAATTACAGGACCATGAGTGCACTTTACCATATATATAAGTAATTATAAATGTAAGAATCATCAAGAGTTAGTCACTTATGAAAATACTATGCATCAAAGTAAATAAAGTTTGGAGTAAAGTGCACCGGAGGTCCCATAACTTTAATTATTGTCCTATTGGGGTCCCATTTTAACTTTTTGTCCTCTTTAAGTCCTCTTTTTTAACTTTTTACGCATTCGTGGTCCTTCCGTCCATTTTTGCCGTTAAGTTTAACGGACCATTGGGGAAAATGATAATTTTAACTACTTAACTTTTCCTAAAAGCTCCATTTACACCCTAAGTTTTGAACATAATAATTAAATCACCCCAAACAATTTTAAAGTTTACAATTTTACCAAAACTTTTCAAACATTGCAAATAAACCCACCACCTTTCTACCCACATCCCGACAACCGCCGGATCGGCCACCCGTCAGCCGCCCCAGCCGCCGGATCGGCAGCCCAGGCCGCCGGACCGCAGCCCAGGCCGCCGGATCGGCAGCCCACAAGTTTGAAGCTAGTTCTATCTCTCAGGTGACTCACCGATGTCGGACACAACCACTTCAGCAAACTTGATCCAAGGACCTGGCGAGAGCAATAAATCAGATTACATGGTGTTATAGAGATCATGAAATGCATGAAACGATATTGAAATTTGAGTTGACAGATTATAAGACAGATCACCGAGGTAATATTTTGATAAACATTAATATAAAATGGGTGTCTGTAAGTCTGCCCAGATTTCCTTGCCAACCATGCTGCTCGGATTCCTTCGTAGTACTGGTAAACACAACCATTGTAGGATGTTAAACTGTATTTGAGATAGTCAAGCTGTGTTTTTGTTGACTATGTTGAATGAACTCACCTCTATGGTGGTCATATTTCGACTGATTAGGTAGATGTGCCAACCCATCAAAGTTGTAAAAGTTATAGATAAAGCAAGCATCACAGCCCCACAAGCAGCCTGCAACAGATTTCCACATCACCCTCAAAATTCATACCAACCTCAGATATGTCAAAACTATGATCCGACCATACAAAAAATGAAAACAGACATAGGAACACTGATGTAAGCATAGGCCATCCTGTTTTGCCTCTAATTTACTCTTTTTTTTCTGTCAAAAAAAAACAGGCCATTGGTTGAAGTAGCAAAAACAAGACCTTAGCACATGATGCTGATGACTAGAAGTAGCTGCAAAAATCAGCCATCTCAGTGATTCAACTGGTTGGTCATTGGAGGCAGATCTGGTACTCACTTGAGAATGGAAACTTATAAACTAGAAATAAATAAGTGGGGGGGTATGCAAACATGCAATTTTTTCAACTGGCAGCACTGAAAAAATGCCTCAAGTAGTTTTTAGGACACGGAAGTAGGTACTTAGCTTAGCTACATACATGCAGTCATTTCCTGTTCATCATATGTGAATTTATGCAAATAAGAAGGCAAAAAGAAAAAGAAAAAAAAGAAGATCAACAGTCAACACTCTCCCATGGTTTTCTCATCACAATCATTTTTAATAGAGCAAATCGCTAGAGCATAACATGGAACTGAAAAAGTGAAAATTCTAATTCAACTATACCATTACATTTGGGTACCTAACAGCTTACATGGAAACTTCCAGATGGAAGGCTTTCACTGCGACTCCATCCCCTTTGAAATGCACAGTTAACAATGAAGGCCTATGTATGGTAAAAGTTAAGTTATAAATAAAAGTCAAATGGTGATTTATTGAACAGGGGAAGGGGCTATTGCAACATACAGCGGAGTAGATGCTCCCCAATGTTGCATAAGTTACACAAACAAAAAAGGCTTTGTAGTTCATATAGCCAACACAATTGTTTATCCACTTACAGTGATGATCCTGCAACCAAGCATAAGAGAGAAAAATATCTTACCATTCTTAGAACACATCTTTTGCAGACACGGCAATGATGAGCCCTAGGGGCTTGTATACTGAACATTTATCACATTGCTTTGCTTGTAGAGCCTGAAGAACCATTTTACATATGAAACTTAGATTTTCATCATTCTCAATGCAACTGAATTCTCATTGTTGAAAGAACACAAGGCTTTCAGTCCATACAAAAAAGTTATGAACTTGAAAGGTACCACACTTACCAGAGTAGCAGAGCTCACTCAACTAAACAGAAGCTTCAAAAAATTTATGAGCTACTCAGAAGTTACGAATGGATAAAGATTGCCTGATCATACTAATCCATTGAAGTTGGCGTACTAGGTGGAACGAAACTTCAACATCGGAAAATGAGAGTATAAATGTTTTCTTTAGAAGAAAATATTTGAATGCCCGCAGTTCAGTCATCCAACACTGCAATCTAGAGGGAATAACACTTCAGAGACCGGTCTGATTTCTGAAACCTCAGGTGTCACCATATCATATACTCTCGTTTGAGAAAAAAAACAAATCTTAAGTAAAAGCTGACTGGCCACCAGGAAAAGAGTAACTTCTGAGGATTAACCTTGTACAGGACTAATCATCCACGAAGTAGGAAGAAATTTTTTTAAACACAACAATTTCTCACAAGGCCTACGTTAAGAATACCCCAAAGCATCAAACTTATTCTCCACCAAAGCTTGTCCGAAACAACAGCCCAAGGCGCCTTGGGCTGCCGATCCGGCGGCCTGGGCTACGGTCCGGCGCCTGGGATGCCGATCCGGCGGCTGATCCGGCGGCCTGGGCTGCCGATCCGGCGGCTTGGGCTGCGGTCCGGCGGCTGGGGCGGCTGATCCGGCGCCGAGTGGCCGATCCGGCGGTTGTCCGGATGTGGGTAGAAAGGTGGTGGGTTTATTTGCAATGTTTGGAAAGTTTTGGTAAAATTGTAAACTTTAAAATTGTTTGGGGTGATTTAATTATTATGTTCAAAACTTAGGGTGTAAATGGAGCTTTTAGGAAAAGTTCAGTAGTTAAAATTATCATTTTCCCAATGGTCCGTTAAACTTAACTTGGCGAAAATGGACGGAAGAACGAATGAGTAAAAAGTTAAAAAAGAGAACTTAAAGAGACAAAAAAGTTAAAATGGGGCCAATAGAATGATAATTAAAGTTATGGGGCGCCCAAGACTTTACTCATAAAGTTTGTAATAAATAGACCTAATCACCAATTACACCAATTACTCTCCTGAACTATGTTGACTCAATCACTTTCATCCATAAATTATAATTTGTTATCACTCAGTCCGTGAATTATGCAGTGCTAAGCACTATTAATTTGTTCCTTCAAAATTTTATTTTATGCATACCGTAATTTGACATTTTATATTTCTAAATATATTTCTCTATTAGCAAGATTTTAGGTGATCAAATACAAATCAGAAAGTTAGACCTCTCAAAACGAAAAAAATGTGCGAGTTATTTTAGCATTTAGAAAAAGTTAAGAGTTAATATTTGGGTTTCTTGAGAAATAAGGACCAATTTGCAACTTTTAGGAAATTTCCGGATTAAGATAAACTAGTGTGTTTTATTTTAAAAATTAAGGACCTAATTGCTTTTTATAAAATAAGGTGAGGATCAAGTGACATTTTACCCTTTTATAAAGCACATGTGACAAGTAATTTGTAGTGCCACATGTACCCACCTCATGAAAATCGTGAGGATTTACAGTCTATATATATATTTTATGATTGAATTTTGTAGGAAAAAATGTAGACTACTTGGCAAAAAAGTAACAACAAATTGAATTTTTGAGGAAAAAATGTGATAGTAAAAGTTTTTGGGATTGATAAAAAATTGAATTGTTGTTGATCTGTTGTTATTTTTTTTGTGTTAAAGAACACAACCAACC
Organism: Stellera chamaejasme; assembly: GCA_024586325.1. Taxonomy (NCBI): domain Eukaryota; kingdom Viridiplantae; phylum Streptophyta; class Magnoliopsida; order Malvales; family Thymelaeaceae; genus Stellera; species Stellera chamaejasme. Next base: position 28,482,555 of record CM044985.1, read on the forward strand.
AATTTGTAAAAAGTACTGTCAAATAGGGAAGTTTGAGGATTTTATTACTGCATAATTTTAACAAATATTATTAGAGCTGATATCCTGAATAATAATAAAGAAAAAATTCACTAAGGATGCCAAATTATTCAATTGTTGACGCTGGAAAATCTTTATGGTCAAGTGCTTCGGCATATGATTGATGCAGCAGTTTTTTAAAGTTAGCGGAAGAACCGCACAGCCACATGTAGACTCGTACAAATGTAAGGCAATTACGCGGAGATAAGATTATAAGAACAAAAGTTGACAAAATTGCATCTTATTATTCTTGGTCAACCACACCAAACAATAATACATACGAATATATACTACTACATCCGTCCCAGAATTATTGAAACGTTTATTTACTGTTTTCACAGTATTTAATCTACGATTTATTTTTATGAAATTATAGACATATTAAATTAAATAATTAATATGTTTCTCATAATTTTCACTATAATCTTTCTAAATATATTTTTTTTTCACTGTTTTTCTTAGTTAAATTTTGAGTCAAACACTGCAACTTGAAACAGTAAAAGAAACGTTTCAATAATTCTGGGACGGAGGTATATTAGATAAATTTTCTATACTCCTACAACTATCTAATTTTTTTTTACTCCATCACCTCATTTTTTGTAATTTTGATATTTCAAATTGTAATGTTTAACTTAAAATTTTACTAAGATAAACAATAAAAATAAAAATTCAAAAAAATTATATCTAGAAAGTTTAAATTTCAAAAACCGTGAAATATATCAAAAACAAAAGTTGTAATCTTTGTAGGACAAAAAGTACTATTTAATAGTAGAGAATCCACACATTTATTACCAAAAAGAGATGATGGTGTAAAAATGGAAAAATAGCACCAAAGTTACCAACTAGTTGGAAAAACCATTAGTTATGTTGTGTGTGTAAATATCCAACTAAAAGGGTATTTTAGTCTTTAAAATTATTAGTTAGTTAGTTAAATTAGTTAGATAGTATTAGAACAGCTAGTGGTTTTACCAACTAGTTGGTAAATAGAAGAGCCAACCAAATCTATTCTCCAACCCATTAGTACTTAATCATTTATTTTTTATTCAGACTGATGCTTCTGAGAAGTTTCAATTCAACTATTCACCATCTGTTTTTCCACACATCACTTCCCAACCAAGCAAGCCTTGAACCCTGTTCTGTTAGTTTCCTCACTTCACAACCCATGAGAAGCATGATAAGGCCATACCCAGCTCTCTTCCTGCTTTCATCTTTCCTGCATCTTGTAGCTCAAGCATTTGTTTCTCCTCCTCCAAGCCATCTCTGTGCACCGGCTGATGCATCAGCGTTGCTGCAGTTCAAGACCGCGATTTCGATCAACAGCTCAGCTTCGGAGTTTTACTACTGTCCCACTTCCCACCCCACCACCCGGAACTGGGACAAGGCTAGAGATTGTTGCTCATGGGAAGGGGTGAGATGTGATGATGAAACAGGTTCTGTGGTTGGTCTGGACCTCAGCTGTAGCTGGCTCTTCGGAAGCTTTCCACCAAACAGCACCCTCTTCCTCCTTCAGCATCTTCAATGGCTCAATCTCGCTTACAATGACTTCTCCAGTTCTCCGATCCCGCAAGGTTTCAGCCAGTTGCGGACACTCAGGTATCTCAATCTCTCTTCTGCTGGATTTTCCGGTCAAATCCCGTGTGAAATCTCTAGTCTCCGTCAACTGGTCTCTCTTGACTTGTCTCAACATGAAGGCAGTCAGCTTTCAATAAACAACAAGTTTTCACAGACTTGTGCTGGACCTTCAGAGTTTGAGGACTCTTGTCCTTGACTATGTAGACATGTCTTCAGTTGTGCCAAGCTCACTGTTGAACCTGACTTCATCTTTAAACCACTTGAGCCTCTCTGTCTGTCAACTGCAAGGTGAGTTGCAGAATGATATCTTTCGCTTGCCGAACCTCCAAGCTGTTTACTTGAATGGGAACACAAATCTCACTGGCAGACTCCCCAGCTCAAACTGGGACAGTCCTCTCAGGTCACTGGATCTGTCCATGACTAGTTTCTCGGGAACCTTGCCTACCTCCATCGGAAATCTTAAATTCTTGGAGGAACTGAACCTTGATGGTTGCAATTTCATGGGTCCACTTCCAGCATCTATCGGAAACCTTACAGAGATCACCACCTTGATTCTAGATTCAAACCGATTAGAAGGGCAGATTCCAGATGTTTTCACAGACCTCAACAAGCTAACTCGACTGAGCTTCTATAGGAACAGTTTTACCGGTCCAGTCCCACCTTCGCTGTTCAATCTTGCGCAAGTTACTAGCTTAACTTTAACATTTAATCAACTAGCTGGTCCGCTTCCCCAAAACACAACAGGCCTTGCAAAGCTCCAAGTTCTTCGCGCAAATTCGAACCTTTTCAATGGCAGCATACCTTCTTGGTTGTTCACCTTGCCATCTTTGCAGACCTTAGACCTCAGCAGTAACAAGTTCAGTGGTGTTGACCAGTTTCAAGGGTCTGGCTCAGTTCAGTTTGTATATCTGATGCAGAATGAGATTGTTGGTCCAATCCCAAGTGTGTTTTTTCAACTTGTGAACCTCACCGAGCTTGATATTTCATCAAATGGTCTTACTGGTTCAGTCCTGCCAGATGATATCTCAAAGCTCAACAAGCTTTCATTACTTGACATTTCAAGTAACAGCAACCTGTCACTAGGTGACAGTAGACAGATCAACAATGGAAATTTCACCTTCCCTAGTCTTCAGTATCTCCTATGCTCATCTTGCAATGTGAAGCAGTTTCCAAGCTGGTTAAGGACTGGGATAAGTCTAGGGGTGCTAGACCTTTCAAACAACAAGATCCAAGGTGTGGTTTTAAAGTGGGAACTGGAAGGGTGGGAGCAGTTGCAGAACCTAAACATAAGTCATAATCTGTTGACAGGCTTAGAACAGTTTCCAGGGAAGAATCTAGCCATTCTTGACCTTCGTTCGAACTTGCTCCAAGGACAGATCCCCGATCCACCGGCTTCAATGCTGTTCTTTTTACTGTCAGATAACAAACTGACTGGCAACATTCCCTCCAACATCTGCAACTTGACTTCACTTCAGGTTATAGACTTGTCAAGAAACAGGTTTAGTGGGAGAATACCAGAATGTCTTGGAAACTGCAGCAGGCTGCTTACAGTCATTGATCTCCGGGACAATAGTTTCCATGGAAAAATCCCTGCTCCATTTCTTGAAGGCATCAGTTTAAGAAGTCTCAACCTCAATGGCAACCAGTTGGATGGGCCATTACCACCATCCTTGGCCAATTGCAGTGAGCTTGAAGTTCTAGATGTGGGTAACAACCACTTAAACGATACTTTTCCTCACTGGTTAAGCATGTTGCCCAAGCTACAAGTTCTGGTGCTGAGATCAAACAGATTTCATGGCCATGTATCTTCAGATTCATTCCCCAATTTGAGAGTCATTGATCTCTCTCAAAATCACTACACTGGCTTCCTGCAGACCAACTTTCTTATGAATCTGAAAGCTATGATGTCTGCAGATAAACAATTCAAATACATGGGATTTGGAGATTATTATGACACAGTGGTTGTGTCGATGAAGGGATCTGAGTTCGAGCTGTTTAGAATCTCCAATATTTTCACAACCCTTGACTTCTCCAACAATGGTTTCACAGGAGGTATCCCACAAGTTGTTGGCCAGCTCACTTCACTTATAGTCCTGAACATCTCTCACAACAACTTTGAGGGACACATCCCAACATCACTTGGGAATCAAACAGCACTGGAATCATTGGACCTCTCATCCAACAAGCTCACTGGAAACGTTCCTGTGCAACTAACAAACTTGGACTTTCTTCAAGTAATGAACCTGTCCTACAATGGACTAGTCGGGGCCATCCCTCGTGGCAGGCATTTCGATACCTTCACAAGTGATTCTTACCTTGGGAACATGGGCTTATGTGGGTATCCTCTGATGGAAACATGTGGTGGAGAAGAGGAAAATAATCCTCCAACATCTGAACAACAAGAAGAAGAAGATTCTGTAGTGAACTGGAAGGCTGCAGTGATGGGTTGTGGGTGTGGAGTGATGTTGGGATTGAGCTTAGGACAGGTTGTTTTCGTGACGGGAAGGCCACGGTGGTTCATGAGAATGATTCAGAGCTATCAACTTAGAAAGATTAGAAGGGGCAGAGTCAACAGAGCAAGAACAAGAAGAGCAGAAACTGGGAACTCACCTACCACCTACACCATGTCTCTATAAACCATATTGTCTCAATGGTTCTGGTGATAATTAAGCCACATATAATTTTGCAATAAAACATGGTAGATTATGTAGTTTTTCTTTTTTTTTCTTTCTACTCATTTGGATTGTTAGTTTCAGTCTCTCTCTACCATTGAAACCTAGCTGCTATAACTCCGTTCTTAATACTGAAAAATGATCCTCTATTTTGAAAAGTAACACCTTACAGCAAAAATACAAAGAAGATGATTCTTCTTAACTGCTGCATGAAATGTTTCAAGTGCATACAAAAAGCATAGTGGCAAAGAAAAACATACTAGCCTCAGCTGCAAGCACAAATCGTGGTAGTATCGATATTGTTCAACTATTTCCTCACCATGCTAACTTGTTTGCCCTCCACGGAAACCTGCTCAAGCTTGCGTTTCAAGTAAGCAAGCTTGTCATTCTTTTTGATGGAGGCTTGGTATTGCGAAATTTATCAGCTTCACTTTCTGTTCATCAACGTGTTCAATTTCTGGTTCATCGCAATGCATTTGTTCCTCCGCCTTCCAATCCAAATTGTCTCATGAGGTGGAAAGCTGTGAACTTGGTGTGCGATGGCGGCATGGCAGAGAGGAGCTTCTAGTGCGGCGGCCATTTTCGCTTCTTCCTTCCAATTCCCTGGCAGCCGTCAGGGTTCTGCATCGCCAGCAGACGGCGGAGATTACGGAGGAGCAGGAAAGTTGGTCCGTTGACGGACAAATAATATCGGGCCAGGATGTTATTAAGCCCATTTTTGGATTCCTTTTTTTTTTGTCCCCTTTATTTCACTGTCGCTCGCCCACTTCACTCGCTAAATCTGAACTGAACAAAGTAGAAGCACGAGAGATGGAGTCGTCGTCAGCCAGATTCACCCTAGGGAAGCAGTCGTCGCTGGCTCCAGAAGGCGGCGACAGATATGCGGCGGAAGCCGACGGCTCGATTGCGATAGATCCGAGAGTGAGGTTGATGTACATGGCCAACGAAGGTGATTTCCAAGGGATCAAAGAGCTGCTTGACTCCGGGACCAATGTCAATTTCGCTGATATCGACGGCCGCACCGCCCTCCACGTCGCCGCCTGCCAGGGCTTCAACGACGTCGTACAGTTGTTACTCGACTCTGGCGCAAACGTCGAAGCCAGAGATCGTTGGGGTAGCACTGTAAGTTCACAAAGATCTTTCATCATCGTTTTTGTGGAATTTTGCAGAACCAGTTTAGAAAGAGTCTTGATTAAATTTGCTTTCACAGCCTCTAGCTGATGCGGTGTATTACAAGAATCATGATGTGATCAAGCTTTTGGAAAAGCATGGCGCCAAGCCTCCGGTATCCTCAATTCCACCTTCAAAACCTTAATTCAATTTTTGGTTAATACTGATTTTCAAAACCCAATGATCTTTTTTCTCTTCTCTAAGAAAATTTATGTCACTGTAGATTGCCCCAATGCATGTTAAAAATGCCCTTGAAGTCCCAGAATATGAGATTGATCCTGCGGAGCTTGACTTTTCTGATAGCGTTCACATAACAAAGGTGGCTAACCTTGAATCACCCAATTGTTTTTTCCCTTTAATTTATTATTGGCATTTAGTGTACCGGTTGAATTTTTTTTTTTGAACCGGAAATTTTAAGTGGATTTATGAATTTGAACATAGTATTGCTGAGGATATGTGTTTTTGTGCATCTTGTGAACTATCATCTCTGTTGATGTTCAATTTAGGGAACTTATCGTATGGCATCTTGGCGTGGTATCAAAGTTGCTGTCAAAACGCTTGAAGAAGATGTTTTTACTGATGAGGATAAAGTGTGGGTGGATTATTCTGTATATTTCTTTGCAAGCGTTTCCTTGATAAGCATTTTCTGCTCCCTTGGAGTTAAAAGTTGAATTCTTGCCTCTTAAGTATATGACAATTCATCATATGTTGTAAATGTAATTTCAGGAAAGCATTCAGAGATGAGCTTGCATTGCTTCAGAAGCTACGTCATCCTAATGTTGTCCAGTTCCTAGGTGCTGTAACTCAAAGCAGCCCCATGATGATTGTTACGGAATATCTACCCAAGGTAATTGTTTTTCATTCTTGCATAAAAAAATCATAGTGCAGAGGTCCCTTCTTCTGGCTTTGATTTCTGTCTCTGCATAATGGTTGTTTCTGCATTACCTGTAATTTTTTTCCCTGTATCATCATCCTTTAATTTCTGGTCTCTCAAATATGTTCATGTTTTGCCTAATATAAACCAATAATTTCTTTTATTTTTTTCCGGGTGAATGCAAGAGATGCAATCTTTTTTGTTATATCATATTGCCTTATGTATATGATTAGTTTTTCACTGGCTGCCTCCCTTGTTTTTAATTGGTAACTCGCTCATTTGTGTTGGCTGGACTATAAGAAACCACACCACCGTAAAACAATACCGAGTAGAAATCAATTGAGTTTCAAAATAAAACAAAGCCTATTGTTATGTGCTTGTTTTTTTTTTAAAACATGGAACTCTAATCAAAGTTGTGAATTCTGTTTTAATAAAAACATAAATACGTAAAGACCAATGACCTCAGAAGCCCCTCAAACTCAGACAAGTTACTCCCTCATCTAAACTGAAGCAACTTGTGAGTTGCCACTCACTAATTGCTTGTTACCATCGCCAACCAAACAAAGCATGTGTTAGGCTCTTCACAAAGCAGCTAGCGGTGTTTGACTAACTGATGTCACATGCTGCTTTAAGTGGATAGAGGACCAATTCGTGACTAATTGCAAAGTTTGATGAACAAGTCGACCAACATGAACTGAGTTCCAGCTGAGGGACTAACTTCTGCGAGTTAGCCAAGTTAAGGGACCTCTAGGGTCTTTTGATAAGTATACTAGATCTGTCTCAGACTGTTCTCTATTGTTTGAATCTTGATATACAATCAGTTACATCTGCAAAATGCATAACTACTGGCGTGTTGTTTACTGTTTCATTCTTCTTCTATTTAATCAATATTTCTTTTATTACTTTAAGGGAGATCTTCGAGCATACTTGAAGGAAAAAGGGGCACTGAAAACAACAGTGGCAGTGAAATTTGCACTTGACATTGCTAGGTTAGTTTAGTTTCCGCCTCTATGAAGTTTTTTACTTTATGCTCATATTTGTCTAAAGTTACAAAATATTGTGCTTGACAGTATTTAATGCCAGATTAGATTCGGATAGAATGAAGAGGTTTTTGGGTTGGGGTACTGAAATTAAATGGTTGCTTGTTTCTGGTTGATAGATGCCTCATTCACAATACTTTGGCATTGTACAAGAGATGGTAAGTCCTAAAATTTTATTACCCTTTTCGAACATATGATGTTGAAAAGGGTATTTGTCCCCTATCACTGTTTACGGTTGAGCAGAGGTTATCATTGCCAATTTGCTCTATAATTTGGTTACCTCAAGGCCCAATTAGGAATGAGCATAAACTGGGTTACAGCATGAATGATCTTCCCGAGAATCTATGTTCAACAGAGAGGTCAAAGCTCAATCAGGATCCCGCACAAAGCATGAATGATCTTTCCCAGAATTTATGTCCAACAGAAATGCATGAAATCAGTTTACATGTAAAAGCAGAAAAGTAGTTTGTAATTTTCATACTTAATCACTCCATTTCTTAGGATGCTGGGTTCAGTTCAGTACATATTGAAGAGGACATACATAAGAAGACAACTGGTCATAATGTCCAATTTTTTCTTCAAATAGAGGTGCTGTTGTATGCGGGGGAGATTCTTTAGCTCATGCTCGGTCATCCATTATTTTCATAGTTATCATTTTTTTATAATGGATTTAAAGGTCATGTTTGACTAAAGTATTTGCTGTTTCACACAGTCATGACTCATGACTCACAAGTCAATGTTCTCTGCTTGTATTTGGGTGAACTTGACTAGCACTCTTCCAATTTGCAGGCAATCTTAATTGGATGTTATGATTTTTTTTCTTGTTTTTTTTTTGTGCAGAGGAATGAATTATTTACATGAGCATAAGCCAGAAGCAATAATACATCGGGATCTTGAGCCATCGTAAGCTGATCTTGCTTGTGCGATTGCATCTGTTGATCATATTTAGTTCTCTAAATAATACTAGTATGTTTTTTTTTAATCTGTAATATGCTTTTAATACTTGAGTACTTGAAGTTATTGGATGCTTCTAAATTCTTTATAGTAAGATGACAGAAATATATTGCGGGATGATACGGGGCATCTGAAAGTTGCAGACTTTGGAGTTAGCAAGATGCTTAGGGTTGCAAACACCATCAAGGAAGATAAACTTGACATAGATCATGAGACATCATGTAAGCCTTCTGCTTCCTGCACACCCTCCTAGCTGGAAGCACTGATCTGGCTTGTTGAGAGATCATGGCTGCGGCTCATAAGGTTTAGACTTTAGTGCTTTTGTTTTGGCAGAACAGGAATTATGCTCGTGCCTTGGTTACTGCTAAAAAGACTTGCATTGGATTCATACAAGTTTTGGATTGGAAGCTGTTAGAAGCTTTCTATTTCTTCTTCTTTTCTACTGGAAAAGAAAACAGTATTAGGACTTGTTCAGTTGTGGAAACTATTCTGATTTAGAAATTCAAAAAGAGAATGTTTTTAGTTGTCTAGTTTTCATTTTCAGTTTATGTAAAAAACAACACTTCATTCTACAAAGATCTGAAAACTATATTCTTCTAAGGTACCTAGGCGTTTGTGCAACTTACAATTAAAACACTGCATTCTTTATTCAGTATGTTTATATAGAATAACCACTATTGGTCTATTCTTGTTTTGGATAACTATATATGTTTTCTGAAAACTACTTTAGAAAATTGCATATAGAAATAGAAAAATAAACAGAAAACGAAATGAAAATTATTTTTCCACAACTAAACGCCACCTTAAATTTTCCTTAATTAAGCTATATTTTAAATGCACAGCTTTGTAAGGAAATGTGATATAAATGTAATAGTACTATTTTCCCTGTGCCCAGGGAGATATGCAGCACCAGAGGTTTGCAGAAATGAAGAGTATGACACTAAAGTGGATGTGTTTTCATTTGCTTTAATCTTGCAAGAGGTAACTGTTTGTTTTCGTTTCTCCATGGCAAAAGGTGGCTGGTGTATTTTAGGTGATATAAGATATTCTTCACTCTTCAGTGCGTAGAGAATACCCTAACATCTTGCTTTTAAGTTGGAATGTCTTAGACAGTTCATTTTTTCTCATTAGACAACGCATTTTTATGTAAATTCCTACCTGCATATTTATTTAACTTCCTACCCATTCCACGTGGCTGCGGCATCCCTCTCGTGTGCCAAAAAAATATTTGAATGGAACATTTCAGTGGACACGGAGATTAAGATGTGTTGAAGATCTAGGGTAATAATGTAAAGCTGACATATAAGATGGAAGTAGTTTTTTGAGTGAAGAAAGGAAATTGAGGGTAATAAAGTAAAAGTGGTGTTAAAAGGTTTGTTTAAAAGAAAACGTTTAAACTTTTGGGACAACCCAAAAAGGCATATGTTTCATCCTTTGTGGGATAAAGAGAGTATTTAAGTTCCTGCTTCCCGGGATCATGATTTCAGATGTGTACAGTCCTTTCATTTTGGCTTTAACAAGCATGTTATCCCCAAAAACATAATTGCCTTCTTTGGACATGAAATATTCATGTAATTCCAACCATGTTGGGTTGTTGAGAGCTAATTGGTGCCTAAGACACAAACAGAACTGCACAACCTCGTTGTCATTATGTGTTCAGTCATTATAGATCATATCAAATTGATGAGAGCTTCTTAATAATGTTAAATGTTGCAATATATCTTCCCTCTCGTGATTGTAGATATAAAGATTGTTATTGCTCTTGAGCTGCAGTGAGTTTATTCAATTTTATAAATTTTCTAGATGATTGAAGGGAGGACACCATTCAATACAAAGCCAGAAAATGAAGTCGCCAAAGCATACATGGCAAATAAGCGACCACCCTTTAGTGCTTCACCAAAGCGCTATGCAAATGGTCTAAAGGAGTAAGCCAGCACAACTTTACTTTTTTAATGGTTGTTTCAGCTATATTTAATGTTTCTTTCTCATACATACGCCCTTGTAAGCAGCAGGGGTGGAGCTAGTTGGGTGGCTAAGGGGGTGGTAGTTCCTACTCATTTTGCACCATTCCTAGTCCCAAAAAGATTATATTACTTTTGAGTATAAGAAAACATTTATGTACACCTAAATATTACGAGATCCAAAAACATGATCTTTGAGGTCCTTTTTTGTAATCCAAAGTAAGTGACATGATCATATAGCATTTTATACAACTCCTGTCACTGTAGTCCATTTGTACAACTCATCCTGAAAAACTTGGTACTAAAGATTAAGGAGTGTTGAAGATTTGAGGGTAATAAAGTAAAATTGACATATAAGACAAAAGTAACTTTTTGGGTTAAGGGGAATTGTGGGTAATAAGGTAAAAGTAGTGTTAAAAAGTTTTCTTAATAGGAAATGTGCGGAGTTTTCTGAGACAACCCAAAAAAGAATGCAAACAATGTTTTCTGGGATGGAGGGAGTAATTGCTTAGGAAGCCCAATAATATTGCGCATTGTATTTGGTATTGTACCTCTGAAAGACACCAGATTAACACCAATTGTCTTAAACAACTAATGTCGTAGTTCTCGGAAGTTTATTAAATATTGTGGTCAACCTTGTGTCTCAGTTAACGTTCTTGATTTGGTGGCCTGATTTTATAATATATCATCTGTAGGTTAATTGAGGAATGCTGGAGCCAGGAACCATCAAGGAGGCCAACCTTCAGGCAAGTAATTGTGCGGCTGGATTACATCAGTAACCAGCTGGCTCATCAAAGGCGTTTGAAGGTTACATCTCCCTCTCGCTCTCTCATATTGTTTTTCATGTTTTGGGAGCATGAATTTGGATGATACAACAAGTCTCTGTGAATACCAGATCTATGTGCTCTCTCTCTCTCTCTCTCTCTCTCTCTGGGATGAATCTGGATATACTTGCTTAATATGTCTTGGTTAAGATTCTCGTTTTAAAAGCTGCAATGTATCATTTTCTTTACTCTCCTTCACTTTTTATGAACATTAGTCTTTTGAACAATTACAGATGAGTAAAGAAGTTACCAGAGAACACAATAGTGATTTAAGATTCAATTAGTACTCTAGTGAACAACGCCTACATGGGCTCAACAAATTTTCGCCTTTTTTCAATAAAATATAATGGAGGTAAAACATGAACTTGAGACCTCCATTTTCTGTCGTTAGAGCTTAACCAACTTAGCTAGAGGCACGAGACGATTTTCAGGTTCTTAAATTTCTCATGGAATAAAAGTTGTAAGATTTTTTGTCTCTTGATGTATTATATCTGGTTCTTAGTTGTGCATGTCATGGATTTTAACTTGTTAGATTTCTGTCCCTTGATGTATTATATCTGGTTCTATGTTCTATGAAGCAGGTCAGAGCACTTAATCCTCTGCATTGCTTTGGATACATACTGAGGATAGAACGGTTAAATCCCAGCAGCCGATCATCTGGTTCCATCAGCAGGTGACAAAAATTTCTGATTTTGATCCGCTGGTCATGAGTCTTTGAGAATGTACATGACCAGTTTTGGTCACAGTCGTGGAATAATTATCATTCCATTTTTTGAGTTGAATTCTAGTCCACGTACAAATAGGGCACACAAAAAAAAAAAAGAATTCATTTTTTTCCCACATAAAGCATAGTCATTTACTCTCCATCTACAAAAAAATGTTGAAGACCAAGGTAAAAGTGTAATATGAGTATGTAAAGTATGATAATGTTAAAAAAAAGTGTAAATTTAGAGTAATGAAGTAAATATAAATAGTAAATATTGGACATTGTTGGATGGAAAGACATTAGAGTATCTAAAACAAAAAATAAGTGCATGAAGACCGTTTGTGATCTGATTAATTTGTCCCAGTCTTTTGGAGACCCAGAAATGTTTCTAAGCATCAATACATAGAATAGACCCCAAAACTTTCTAACTCGGGCGAGTTATCCCCTCATAAATGACTCGAGGCGTTTAAGTCCTTGACTCTTAAAGAATGGACAAGTTGGTCCTCAACAGTGCTCTGACATGGTTATTTAAAAAAGAAACGATGAACTCGACTAATTACAAAATTATTCGAAAAAAGAAAAGTTAGAATGTTTACTTCAATAATTTTTTTTTAATGTACTTCGCAATAACTTGGGTCTCACAGACTTGTAAATTCAATTAAATTCAATGCGATGAATTACATTTCAATTCGAAAGAGGCTCGCTTCATTCCCAATTCTTAGCAAAACGCAACTACGCAAGGCTTTGAGAAATCCCAATCCGCAATTACGCAACAATCGATCCTAGTTTCTTCTTCAATTTTTCATGTCGTGGATCATGGTTTCTTCTTGTTCATCATTCGCGTTTAGCATTGACATCAGTTTTTCTCTGATTCTGAAAGAATGCATGTTCAATTTCAATCTCAAATGTCTGAGTATGATTTGAATGTGGCCAATTTGGGAAGGTATTGTTGTTATCTTCCATGTACTATGGCCAACTGGGAAGATAAAGGAAGTCTACTTTGTGAAGCAATGACTTGAAATTGAGAAAGGCAATGTTGACAAGGTGGAAGAAACAGTGCATCTGTTTTTCCAAATCCTGGGAAATAACCAATATGGAATCAAGTCCAACTGGCCCTCACTCTTGAGAACTTCTGCTAGCTTGATAGACCAAGAAAGAACATCTGTGTGTTTAGGAGCAACTTTATTGTTGTGGATTCCTTTTATTTGATAAGTTTATTTGTAAATTTGGTTCATTGTAAATTGGATAGATCTACTAGGATGCAAGTTTGGCATGTGGAGCTTTCTCAACCTGGTTAGGCAAACAGGAAAGAAATAAAATTAGAAATTTAAGTTAAGCAACGACCCTAAACTGAACTGTATCATAAAATTAGGAATTGAGGTAGTACTTATAAGTTTAAATTTTAAACCATTGTCAAACGCTGCCTGCCAATAATTGGCTCATTTCTTTTGAAGTTTCTCAATATTTAATTTATGATTTTTCCATGAATATTTAGACATTTTAAGTTAAATAATTCATATGCATATCATAATTTACAACATACCTTTTGTAAATATATTTTTTTGTGAATTTTTTTCACTATTTATCTTTGTTAAATTGAGTCAAACATTGAAGTTAAATCAAATTAGTCAATTAATGGCAGACAAAGGGACAGAGGGAGTGTGTGTGTATGAGCAACACGAAAAAACATGTAGTCAAACGTTATTATGAGTTTTTAATGTGATAATGAAAAAATGGGTATTAGTCATTATATGATACATTTTGAGATTTTGAACTTTTATTTTCAAGAAAAATTGATATATTTATTTTTTGGTATTTAATTTATAATTTATTTCTTCATCATTTTAATATACAAAATCAAATAACTTAAATGCAAATTATAGATTAATATGTAGGACTCAAATTTCGTTTGATCGAAGGGACAGTTGCAGCTCCATTAAGCAGCAACATGCAGATGCCTCAAATTTCAGATGATAGATTAACAGGAGTTGCTTCATCTCATACTACCTGCAAATTTTTATTCTTTCTGGCAATAACTCTAAAGAAGATAAAGTAAACGTTTTTGAAAAACAAAAATCTTCCAAACAGCAAACTGCCCACTAGTAACGAAGCTTCAAGTAAAAAGCTGACTAAATTGACAACATCACCAGTATTGATATGTAACCCTCAGACCAGTTACATTCCCTTCTCAAGCATTGCCCTAATCCTCGTGGTCAGACCGAAGAGTCTGATGAACCCCGCAGCATCAGCCTGATTATAGATGTTTCCGCTCTCAAACGAGGAGATATCTTCCCGGTACAAGCTGTACGGGCTTTCTCGGCTTGTCACAATAACATTTCCTTTATACAGCTTTAGAGTCACCGAGCCTGTTGTTGTTTCCGTTATCTTTTCCATGAATGCATCCATGGACTCGCGGAGAGGATCAAACCACTTTCCAGCATAAACTAGCTCTGCATACTTGAGAGCTAGAGAGTCTTTCACTTGGATAGTTTCGCGGTCCAAAGTCAAGGACTCGAGCTCGCGCACTGCATTAAAAAGAATAGTCCCACCAGGTGTTTCATATACTCCCCGGCTTTTCATTCCAACTAGACGGTTTTCAACCATGTCAATTCGGCCAACTCCATGTCTGCCACCAATCTCATTAAGCTCGGCAAGAAGAGATGCTGGCGAAAGCTGCTTCCCATTGACTGAAACAGGTAGGCCTGCTTCGATCCCAATCTCAACGTACCTTCATATATTAATACAGAATGAAGAAATGTCAGTTCATATTCTAAAACATCAAGGGAAATGAAAACTAAATGAGGTATTTTACTCCGGCTGATTAGGTGCATCTTCAGGATCAATGCTCATCATGTACATATCTTTCTTCGGTTCATTTGCTGGGTCTTCAAGTATATCTCCCTTATAGATAGAAAATTTAGAAAATTTATCAAAAGGTTAAGAATGTAGAAGAAAATTGATAAAACTATTCATAGTATGAAGAAACATGCGACTGAGGGTACCTCATGACTCAAGTGCCATAAGTTTCTATCCCTACTGTATATCGACTTTTTTGTCACTGGAACAGGCACATTATGTTTTTTTGCATATTCAATAGCATCTTCTCTTCCTTGAATATCCCACTCCCTCCAAGGTGCAACAACATTTAGTTCAGGATTTAGAGCAAAGAATGTGAGCTCAAACCGAACCTGAAAAATTAAAAGGTCTGATGTGTTTACAAGGGAACAACAAATATGATGAGCTAAATGCACTTGTTTAAGATGCATACTTGATCATTTCCCTTCCCAGTGCATCCATGAGAAACAGCATCAGCTCCAACTTCTTTTGCAACATCCACCATTGCCTGTCACAAGGAACAACCAATTATCAAAGAAAAACAAAATTATAGTAGATAGTTTCTCAATTTCCAGAGAGATGAAGTTTAAGGATGTGCATATGTACATGCTCTGTTTTGTATTTCATTACTCTTGTCTGATCCAAATGACCTCAGTAAATGCTCTGAGCCTTGATTGTACTAATTGGTACACATAAACTTTGCATAATATTTCTCTCTATTAAAATGCACAACTATTTCGTTGAAATAACAGGGCATTTAAGCCAAAAGGCTAAGGTGGCTGAAGCTAGTGCACCCCCATGGTTCCTAAAATCTCAGACTACCAACAAAAAAGCCATTTAAAACTAGGTCACCTTTGCAATGACAGGGCGAGCCATTGAAGTCCCAAGCAAGTACTTCCTTTCATATACTGCACCAGCTCGCAGGCAAGGGAATATGTAATCTCTGACAAATTCCTCCTTCAAGTCCTTCACCACCAGTTGACAAGCTCCACTAGCCTTAGCCTTTTCTTCCAAGCCATCCAACTCCTTAATGCCCTGAAAACAAATAGACTAATTAACACTATCTCAAACTATCGACATAATCACAAAGCGTATACATAACTTTTTTCGAACGGCGCCAAGCTTATACATAATAGAATATCAGAACATATAGGCACTATAGTTCACTTACTTGACCAACATCAGCAGTGAAGCATACAACCTCACATCCATAATTCTCCCTGTGAAGGTATAGCATATTAAGGACTTCAACAATAATAAGAAGAAGAAACAAAAATTCAAGAGGCCACGAAAAGCAGTAACAATTGGGGGAAAAAATGGTATTCTAAGGACCACAGTTTGTTGTTTAACATTCTGCGGTTTCCCTATGATATCTAAGTATTATAGGTTCACTTTCATTATTGACCTTCTCAAATATATGTCCAAAAGAGATAATGGAAAAACAAAACAACTCAAAGAGAGATCTAAAAGCATTCAAGGTGCAACAACTGTCAAAAACGTAGGTTAAACAATTGACGCCATGCTCAAATCGATTGTATAGTCTATGTTGGAAATGGAATGACTCAGCAGACAGATGATAATGGAAAAAACTAATTTTTCTCATTAATAGGTCAGCAAATAAATACCTTGATCGAGTTTGCATTAAGTCATCTGATTCTTCAGGTCCACACTATGACATCTAATTAGATCATTTATTATTTTCTGTCAAAACTGTATGCAATTCCAAAGATTTATATCTGCTAAAATATTCATGTATCTTCTTAACTTACTAGATTACTGATCTTTACATTAAATACAGTTTAAAAAAACGCTTTGGGCAACTACTTTTTTTCAAACAATTGGCTGCATCATTTATACATGAGGTGCAGAATACAAAATGAGGGGTGAAATTTTCTTGGCTGAAAAAACCTAGAATAAAGCAAAGTAAACAAAACAGTATTCAAGTGACAACTTCAACAGAAAATCCATCAGAGTGGCTTACCTAAGCCATGGAACAATAACAGATGTGTCTAAACCACCACTATAAGCCAAAACAACTTTGTTTAATTTCCCACGCTTCCCAGCACTCTTCAACTCTTCAGAAACCTCCAAGCCCTTATCACTAGATATAACTGCGCGAATTGCTTCATGAACATTTGGAAGGGTAAAGTTGTGCTTAGCCACTTTGTTCCCGATAAGAAGATCGATGGAGCATAAGAAAAATGTAATGCCTTTTCTTTTGTAACATATCCTTTGCACATATTATAGTACCATGGGCAGGACTAGATAACAAATCCAAGAAGATTATTAAAAAAAAAAAAAAAAATTCAAGCTCTCATTTCTCTCAAGTAATTGCCTTGCCTCACCTTGGACTCTTTTTGATTCGACATTAGGCGAAGTGCTAGTGTGAAGGATTTTCTGACCAAAGAATGCACTTTCTTTACTCCCTAACTGCAATCAAAGTACTGAAAATTATAGACTGCAACTGAAACCAAACAAACTTTTGACTTTGATTCCGCCATACAAGCCCCAACATTACCTCTCTAAACAAAGGCAAATTTCTGGAGGAAGACACTTGACCATGATTCAGCCATTTGTCTACAAAGAGGCAAACCAAGCAGATGAGTAGGCAAAATCATGAACAACAAACAGAGGTTTGCTAGAATCATAAAACCAAAATTCCTTCATGTCAATTCCGATTTTTGAAGCCAAAAAAGCAGATACCCAGAAACGAAATCGACTGAAGCTAAAAAAACAAAAACAAGTTGTGTGCGAGGAGAGAGAGAGAGAGAGAGGTACCGGTTTTATGCGAATTAAAAGCAAATAGAGGAGATGAAGAAGAACATGCCAACTTCAACTGAGCCATGTGCTACTGATTCGGAGATTCGAGCAATGAGACGAGTGTCGACGGCGCCGGAGAGCTGTGAAGGACTCTCTGGTTTTGTCTCTGAAGCAGAAGCGCAGTGGTGTAGAAGTGACAAGGCAGAATTGCGGAATGACTGGGTGCGGGTCAGTCAGGGGGTTGGCTTTGTTGCTGGGCTGCTAGGTGGGCTAGGGCCTGAGTAATGGAGTAGTATAATTATACTTCATCCTCCCTATAAACATCAAATATAAAGCATTTGACTTTATACAGAGATTCAAAAAAAATAATTGACTAGAGGGTAATAACGTAAAGTAGGTATATAAAACAAAAATAATTTTTTGGAGTGGGAAGGGAAATGAAGGATAGTAAGGTAAAATTGATGTAGAAAAGTTTCTTTTTTATGAAATGTTGGAGTTTTGCTGGAACCACCCAAAAAGAAATATGTTGGATATTTGCTGGGACTGAGGGAGTACATTTTACTTTCATGTTCTGTGTAGCAATGTTGGACTCAAATTTTTCGAAGATAAATACTGAAAAAAAAAATTCAAAAAATATATTTAGAAAATTTATATTTTGATGTATGTACGATATATATGTGAATTATTCAACTTTATACTCCATTTGTCCGCCAAAAGTTCATCCATTTATTTTGACAGTTTCACAGTATTTAATCTATGATTTTTTATGAATATTTAAACATTGAAAATTAAATATTCCAGTTGTGTATCATAATTTGAAATCTAAATTTTCTAAATATATTTTTTATGAATTTTTTTCACTGTTTATCTTTGTTAAAATTTGAGTCAAATATTGAACCTTGAAACAACAAATCAACTGGATAAACTTTTGACGGACAGAGGGAGTATATCAAAATATTCATGAAAAATAAATTATAGATTAAATATATTGAAAACAAAAAAAAATGTATTAACTTTTCAAGGTCAACTTTTTAGGGATGGAGGAAGTGTTTTTCTTAGAGTTAAGGGTAATAGATAAATGCGATTCTTAGATGTGCTCCGGTTCGAAAGGTGTGGGAAAATGTTGCTGCGTGGTGGGGAGTACTTTGTCTCTTCCTATGGGATATTGATGACTTATTTGCGCAAGAAATTGTTCAGCTAGTCCCGATGGCTGCGCGTCAAGCGTGGGAGGCGGTTCTGTATATCGCAGGATGGGGTATATGGAATGTTCGCAATAGGCTCGTTATGGAAGGCAAGCAATGGCGGCTTCTTGAGGTAGTGTCAAATATTCAAATTTACTCTCACCTCTGGATTTCCTCAAGGAAGCCTAACTCATTAGGATCCTGCACTGTTTGGGTGCAGTCCCCTCAGCTGGCGATAAATTCTAACACAATTCTATCTTAGGCGTTTTCTATGCTTGTCATGTAGGAGTTTTTTTTTGTCTTCTCCAGGTCTTGGAGTGGTGTCTGCGTTTAGGCGTGGTTGTTCATGTGGAGACTTGGCTTCTTGTCCTCTTCTTAAAGACAAAGATGATTTTTAATACATATTCTTTTTAGCTGTTCAAAAAAAAAAAACTTGTGCGAAACTCGTTACCAGGGCGCTACCGAGCCTAACAAAGCCTGATAGGCCTGGTAGCGCCACAACCCCCTACCAGGGCGTTACTATCCCAAATTCCAATAATGCGCAATTTCCTCCACATCCCACATCCGTATGGTTCGAACCCCAGCTCTCTGGGGGTGAGAAAATGAGCAACAAGTATCTCCCCACTGCACCAATTGTCTATATTGCATGATTCCCAAGTATTGTACTTATAAAAGATGTCATAGTCATTATGGATTGTTCTATATTATTTTTATTACTATAATGGGATTCTATATTATTATCATTATTTTAGATAAACTAGTAAATAATAATGAGAGTAAGTTTTATTTAAAATTATATTTTCTTTATCTTTCCATGGTTAGAAACTAATGAATTTTTCTATCAAATCCGAAAAAGAAAACATGAACATACTTAATCAAAAAAATGATCATTAATTTTAATGGGAATTTCTAAAAGAAATATGAACATACTTAATCAAAAAAATGATCATTAATTTTATGTGCACCTAATTAATTTATTCAGTTAATATTTATTTTTGTTAATATCGTAATTAATTTGTTAATATTTTTTAATATCATTTTTTGTTAATATTTGTAAATTATCGAAATTTTTAAATATTTGAAAAAATATTTTAGTATTCTGAAATTTATTTTAATATTTTGAAATTGAACGTCCGTAACGCACAATGGCATTACCAGGGCGCTACTCTCTCTGACAAGCTCGACCGAGTGCGCCCCGCAATCTGTGGCGCTACTACTACTGCCCACAGTAACGCCCAAGGGCGTTACCAGGGCGCTACTAGCTCTGACAGGCCTCTGACTGGTAGCGCCCTGAGTAATGCCTGGGGCGCTACTACGCTTTTCGGCCCCATAGTAACGCCCCAGGCGTTACCCCATGCATTACCCGATGGCCTCCAAGTACGTAGTGCCACCTACAACACTTGAAAAATGAGTGTGAGATATGTAATTGTTTAGTTAGTTGGGTTTGGGCTTCCAGATTACCTTGTAACTTAGCCATTTGAATTAGTGGGTGAAATATCACCTAGGTGATGATTAGAAGGATTGCAATCCGAGACTGCCTAATCAAAATTGTGGGTGAAAATGAACTTTTATTAAAAGTTAACATTATTAAATAAACCATCATACATTTATCAACATGCTATGCTATGTAATAATGAAATAATGAGATTAAAATGAATAGTGATTTGAGATTGGTATCCCATAAAACCAATTCTACAACAACCCTTATAACCTGCGCTTCTTCTTCTTTTTTTCTTTTAAATTTGTTAAGAAATAATTTTTGTTACTCTTTCATTCTATTTTTTTTGCACATCAATACTAAATGTTTTCAATACTATAATTTGGGTCATTTTTGCATTTTTTATTCTTTTTGCACATCAATACTAAATGTCTTCTTCTTCTTCTTCTTCTTACCGCCGCCGCTCCACCACCACCGCTCCACCGCCGCTGCAACTTGGTCATCATTCATCTGAAATATGGGTTTTTCTGAAATTGTGGATGAATCTGGATGAATATTCATCCGGATTCATCTTCTTTTTTAAAAAAATAAAAAATAAAAAATCTTTTTACTACGGGCATACCCGCAGTGAGGGCCAAAACTATGATCAATTTTATTACAACATCTACTACGGCCCATCCCGCAGTGTTTACTGCGGCTCTACTGCGTGGTGAGCGCAATAGAGCCGTTTCCTCAACGTAGTGCGATATCGTATGTTGGTCATGGCGCCGACGAAAACCCAACTTGTCCAATTCGTTCCACGAGTTGGAAATGATGAAGTTTGATGAAGGTTTTCGTTGGGGCTGATTTGTCTTTATAATTTGTCGGGGCTGGGAGAGGCTATGATTGTAACTTTTACAAGTTTATGGTTAAATTTTTTAATTTTTAAAAGTTTTGGTGTCAAATTGATTATGAAAATATGATCGGTTACGGAATATTCTAAGAAGATTCTCTCCGTTAACGTCTTAGTGATAAATACGGTCCAAAATTAAACGTTGATAGTAAAATATGACAAAAACAAAATGTTGATGGTAAAAAAGAACCCTAATGGTAGAGTTTACCAAAAAACAAAAAAAAAATCCCAACTTTTCCAAATCTTCGTATGTAAAATATTCTTAATACCATCAACTTTTCATTGAATCACAACTTTTTTCAAATTCCATGACTAACAAGCATCACATTAAATTTCCAAAACTACAAAAAAAAAATCCAAATTGTATTTTTAACCAAACACACCCGATGGTGGGGCCGGGGCGAAAATGGATGTGCTTGGAGATGGGGGAAGGGGAGGTCATTGTCAGTCACCAGCAAACCGAATTGTAGCGGGATTGGAATTTGGAATATTGGGCCACCCTGTACTCTCTCTCACACACTTTCTTTTTATTCACTCCATTTTCACTCTCACCCAAATTTTGTGTTATTGAACATTTTAAAAACATGCCAACAAAAATGGGGGGGGGGGGTAATAAAAATTTGAAACATTTTCCTTTTGAGGTCATCAAATAAAACTGAAACCCTGTTATTTTTTAAAAAAGGAATTAACTCTTTTAATCTATTTCATATATTTTTTTAAATGTTTCCCAAAATATATAACTTATTAATTAAAGAAGTACTGATGTCTATATATGTGCATGTGATGGAATATGTAAGGGTAAGGATCAGATGGCAATTTTAGGCATGCAAGGCAAGGCAAAGCATATGTGCGATGATGGAGCTTCTTTGCGTAACACAGGGTGACAATTCCAATATATACTATTAATCTATTTATTTATCTATTGCCTACCTCTCCTCAAGCTACAGCTATAAATACATTATAATTCCTTCTACATTATCTATTTATATATCTACCTAATTAATTTCAAAAAATAATAATAATAAAATTCGTCTTCAAAATGGGTGTGCTCGCAGCTCTTGCTAAACGTTTAGACGCGCTATTCGGGTATTTCTATTATTCTCTAGATAATTAGTTATCACCTAATTACAGATAGTAGCCTAAATCGAATTACCTTGAATTATTTAACTGTAACTAAATATAATTTCTCAAATACTTATGATCCTTTATTTTATTTATCAATTGCATTATAATATTTAAAATTTTATATACAATTTGATCATATAACATATACATTATAATAGTAGTTTTTTTTTAAAAAAAAATCATAGTGCTAATTAAAAATAGTATATATACTACTACTAAATAATTAAAGCCAAATTGCTATTGAAAATTAATCCAACCGCGCTGTACACTTATGGGATCCACGAAAATGTTAATTTATTTTTTTATTCACCTTAATTTGATCATCTGTGGGTTAAACATTTGCAGGCCATCGGTGATGCTGCTTTATCCACTGTAAGTAGAATTAAGTAGTACGTAATTTTAATTAAATATTAGTAATGAAAATTAATTACTACTATATAAATATAAATATTTATATGCAGATATGCATCGATGAGAGCAATAGAGAGCCCTTCAGCACTAGACGATCAACAATGGCTAACGTACTGGATAATCTACTCCTTCATCACTCTGTTCGAGCAGCTGTGTTGGAAGGTCCTCGCATGGCTTCCGTTCTGGGCATACATCAAGCTCCTCTTCACTCTCTGGCTCGTTCTCCCTTCCTTCAACGGCGCCGCCTACATCTACGAGCACTACGTCCGAAAGTACTACGTCAACCTCCCCGGTTTCGCCGTCGCCACTTCCGCCGGTTACACGCCGCAACAGCGGAAGATCCTCCAGATGCTCAGCCTTGACGCCCGGAAGTCCGTCATCCAGTACGTCGACCGCCACGGATGGACCGCCGTCGACCGCGCCATCAAAGCAGTAAGCTTCTACTAATATATATATACTTTTTTCTAAAAAAAGAACAAATTATTCTTGTTTCTATTTTACATTTTTATCATCAAAACTTTTATATACTTTAATTTTTGTGTCCAGTTAAATATGTAGTATCAATTATTTGGAAAACATAGAACATTTTTTAAGTGGAAAGAATTAATTAGGAAAATATGTTTATAAATTATTATAAACATCAAATTACCAATTAATATATATGCATAAAATTTTAAGACTGTAGTTCAAAATAATATAATAATAATAATAATAAAATCTTAAATTATTTTTTTAAATGTTGTTTCTTTTACAAGACTTATACTCCGTGTGTGTGTGTATATATATATATAGAGAGAGAGTACTATATAGCTAGTTTGCATTGTGAATAATAATGTGGTTAATTAATATAATTTGTATGTGCGTCGATTTGCAGGCTGAGAGAGAAACGAAGAAGCCATGATCAAGGCTTAATAATTCCGGAAATATGGCAAATTAATCAAGTTGTTCTCTACTTCTCCTTGTATTTTTTCCCGTTAATTAATTTAGTTCTAAAGATTAATCAGCTACGTACTATATATATATCCAACAAAATTATCACAAAGTAATCCTGACATATCGATTGCCTAGCTATTTGTAGTTTCTAAAATTATCATATATAATATTTAATTTCGCTTAATAATTAAACAGCTCGTGATGTTCGATTCATGACAATATTAATTTGATTTAGCTTAATAATTTCAAACTCGTTTGTTTAACAAATTTAAAGTCTTGAGCTCTTTATATAACTCGTGAAGCTCAACTCATGAACAACTCAATTCGGTTTACTCCCATAGGCTTGCAAACACAAAATAAAAAAAACCATATTATTGCTTAATTATCCCAATTCGCCTATAATTATAATAATTTTTTTTCTTCATAATTAAGTTTGTTCAAGTTACGGTGAACTTTTGACCAGCATTATGTTCGATGATCATCATGACAATATTCAAGCACGTGCATGCATAATTCTGATCATAATATAATTAAATTGCTGCAAGTGCATATATTATAGTAAAAATGATGGCATTATGTTTAGTTATCCAGCCAACAGGTGTTACGTACACGCATGCATGGTTCCAACATATCTTGATATATGTATCCAACACA
Organism: Stellera chamaejasme; assembly: GCA_024586325.1. Classification (NCBI taxonomy): domain Eukaryota; kingdom Viridiplantae; phylum Streptophyta; class Magnoliopsida; order Malvales; family Thymelaeaceae; genus Stellera; species Stellera chamaejasme. Next base: position 28,506,614 of record CM044985.1, read on the forward strand.
TGCATGTATCACCCATCAGCATCATTTCAAGCAGTTGGTACTAACACAACTGTTTTAAGGGCATTTGGAAATTTTATTTAAAAATAAAAAAACGGAAATGTTACCACAGCAAAAGTAACTAAGCAACCTCACGCAATAGGAGAGAACAAGACGAATTAGCAAGGTGCTAAAAGGTACCCAGAGTGTCTATATAGCAGACTCCGATATAACCAATAGCTCAAGTTGGTACTCAGACTCATGTGAAATGAGACATTAAGCCCGGAATCCCATGTTCGAGTCCCGGGAAAGACATGAAACTCGTAACCGGGTACTAAAAGTCCGTGAGTTATGAGACGCATGGGGACGCCAGTTGGACTGGTATGCCACCCATGGTCTCTAACAAAATTTTTTTGACTATGAGTGGAAAGACTTCATCATATTATAAGGTATTTGTTATGCGGAATTTCCCACTTAACATCGCATCCCTCTAACTCCTTTCATTTTTCTTTCCCTTTAATAAGACAAAACACAGTTTATTTTACTTGTACAACATTTAGTTTTACACATGTATTAAAAGTACAGCAACATACAACATATCTCCTCCAACTGATCATCACCACCATCCTACATATGATGGTATGGACTTGTGATCTTGGATCTGGAACAAGTTGATCTGTTGCATTTAAAACCTGTATATCTCAGTTGAGCTCTTTTGTGGCTCCGCGGATATACCACCTTCGGCGAAAGGGATGGTTGAATGGACCAGCATAGAAGCACCAGAGGTATTCTGACCAGTACTGGTGTCATTAGGCTTCAAAATATGCTTTGCTCCTGCACTGAGCTTCACAGGACCTGATCTTACAATGTACTGTTCCTCTCCCAATGGATTATTTCGGATATGATGATCATGATCGGATAGTTTAAGGGATGTTACCATTTTTTCGGTAACATCTTGGATTTCAATATTAGGGAGCTTGGTTGGTCTGCTGCTCGGGTAATTTTCTCCAACCCTCTTACTTCTCATCCTTATTTTCCGGTGACTTTGCGGTTCCTGGGCACCATCTCTGGCCCTTGCTGCAGCTTTCTGGTCACTGGGAGCAGACAGCTTTATCCCATGAACAGGTTTAGCAGGTGTGGAGTGAACTATATGAGTATGAGGAATTGAAAGAGATGGTTGCATCCGGAAAAAAGCGCCATGTGGAGTTGATTGCAGATGATGTTGGCAGCTAAAATCAAGTGATGGTTCAGAAGTGATCATAAATGGTGCTGTACTCATCTGGTTTGATGTCTGCAACAACCACGGGAACAGGCTCTTAGAAGAAGGCAGACCTTGTTGGTCGGCCTGATCATCTGGGTGCAAGAACGGGAAGCTGAACGATGACTTCCCAGCATTAAGTTGATTCTGCCTCCTGCATTGAAGTTCAGACAAGCTGATATTTGTTTTTTGACAGTAACTATGAGGAGCTGATTGTGGGGCAAGCTGAGAGCTGATCCTTGGATCCAAAGAAAGGTGGTTAAGGTTGGTTCCACCGAAAAACAAATGCTGGGAAGTTGGCAAATGAGAAAATTGATTTGTACTACAGATTGCCTGCTTGACATTTCCAATCTCAAAACCAGGTTGCCAGTTGGGCAGTATTGGCTCAAAGAAAATAGAGTCAACTGGCTTCTCTGCAACATTTTTTTGGAAGCCATAGTTGTCATCACTGTTGAATGGCAGAGAACTTCTTCCAAAAAAAGGAGTCTGGAAAGCAGCAGGAGTACTTGCATTATACTGATCTCTGCTCATCTCCTTCCCGGTCCAAATTTTTCGAGCACCATACTCTGGGATCTGCTCCACGTTTCTACTGATCGGAACATCTTTACCCATTAATCGCACTGTTGGTGGTGGCATATTAGGAATCATGTGATTAGGATTTTCCTGAGATTGCACAATGTGGTTAGCATTTCGGTTCAGCTCCTCGAACCGCCTGAATCTGTCATTAGGAATGTGAGTGTCCATATGATTGAAGGTTGGATAGGAGGGAGTAAAGAAGTTTCTTTCATAAGGTACAGAACTACGGTTATGGTGTCCCATAAATACCAGCTTTGGAGCACCTAAACAGCCTTGTGCATCCAGACCGGCATTCTTATCAAGATATCTGTCAACTGGTAATAAATTTGGTTGATCTTTCTGTACTAGTGTCTCAAGTGGAAACTTCTCATTCATGCCTGAACCATTATTAAAACTTTGTGAGAGAAAGCTTTGGTTGATATTGGACGAATGCATATACCTTGGATTCATCAGTGGTTCACGTGAACTTCCTTGAACAAACTCACCATGCGAATTCAGTGGCAAGCCATAATTATATCTATGATGTGCATACTTATCGTTGAACGGGTGTGTTTGATGTTCTTTCAACTCTGGAAAAGGATACCTGGTGCTTCCATCTTCAACTGGATATGCATAGGGACCACAGGATCGGTAAAATGAGTGGTCAGCAACCTTATCTGAAGAAATCTGAAATGGAAAAGGATAACTTTGATGATTCAACATCTTCTCTGAAGAAAAATTTGACGACGAAGGCATGATATGCATCCTAGTATTATCTTTTGAGCTTGAGATTTCGCCAACATCACGGGAATGATGTTTGAAGTAATCTATGAACCTGGGTAGCGGACGTGTTGAAGCAGCAGAGAAAACAGCACACTGTGAATTCACTCCAGGAGTATAAAGTTCTTTCAGTTCAAGAGAGTGCCTAAGATTACTAGAATGTAAAGTGGGAACTTGAGCAGCTGAAGCGCTCCCGAATGCAGTATTGTTGGCTTGATCAAACAGACATGTATTGCCAATGTTCATCCTAACTTGACATGCAGAAGACACTCTTTGATCTGGAATGTCCTTCTCCATTATTCGTTCTGGAAGGCTTGCCTTCGGAATATATGTTGAATAACCAAAGTCACGATTTTCGAATAATAGTGGTTGCTTCTCAAACATAGTTGCCATTTGGGTTCCCATTTCCACTCTAGCAGATCCATCTTGATTCACACTTGTCTCCCTTCCACCAGACTCTACATCATTTCCAGAGAAATGGAGCTCTTCTGATGGACCGGAACAATCTGAACAGTCTAAGTTGCTTGCAGTCTCCTCACTCGAAGAAATAGATTTCCTTTTCAGACCAAGTGCATCATTTTTATCAGAGAAACTGACACGTTTGACTGAGTTCTGAACTTGTCTGTGCTTCGGTTTCTGCCCAGAAATGAATTTCTTTGGACCCTTGAGTATGCCAGGAGGACAAACTTGCTCTTGATCACCCGCGACACTTTTCGATGCTTTAACCATTCTGTTCATTTTTCCATCATTCAGATGCTGGAGTTTGCGTTTCTTCGAAATAGCATGAGACATTTCCTTCACAAGCCTCTTACTGCATGATGTCTGTTTTGCTTTTCTCGCAAAATTGATGGAACCTTGCAGCCTAAGTTTGGTAGTTTTCTTCTGTAGTGTGGAAAATGAATAAACAGCATCGCATAAAATATTCTAACAATATAATATGAACACAAATGAGTCACATTTCCTTAACAATATATGAACAAATGAATGTACATCTAGTGCATACACAATTTCTGATGCATAATTAACATAGACATGATCAATGACAGCTAGTGTACATCATCAAAAATTAAATATTCCTTTGTAATTACTTGGAAGACTTTTTGTTTTGTTTAACCTCATCATCAAAAATTATACATTCCTTTGGAGGAAGGCTTTCACATCATGATCAATGACAGCTAGTGTACATCAGCATCACCACTTTGCTTTTGAGGTACAGTAAGATGAACATGATTGATAGATATCTAACAAATTATAGCTTGGACTCATAAAATAATGCTAACGAATTTTTAACTTTTCTAACGCAGCTGTAAAACATCACAGAAATTTAAGAATTTGAAGGGAAATATATGATAGTGTATCAAGATCTTCATGCATGGTTCAAAAGTAACTCTTTTCACATATACTACTACATCATTATTATTATTATTATTCAGAGAATCCTACATTTTCAGACATAGGTGTCTCAGCATGAAATGATGAGACCCAACAATTATAAAACTGAACACTAGCTAGCTAGAACCATCAAACTAGACAAAAACAAAAAATCATGGCTCCAATGTAAGAAAGCCACTAGCTATCTTCATTATTGCCACAGTGTTTGGAGAAAAATCTATAATAGCATCATTTCCTACCTTATAAAGGACAACACAGAAAAAAACGTATGAATTAACCACCACCCCCCAAAAAAAAACCCTCTACCCTATAAAGGGGCAGCCTGTCCCAACCCGTACCGTACTATACAGCTGGAGCACCCATCCTGCTGTAGTTTGCTTTCACCTCAAGAACCCAACCTTTCTCCTCTAATAAGTGATTTTTTTTTGGTGAAGAAAGTTTTTGTTTTGCAAGGATGGTGGGATATTTTGTGAGAGAAAATGTTACCAAGAAAAATTTGATTTTGAGAATTTTATGACCCAAAATTGGAGATTTTGGGTTAGTGACCATATAGCCTCTATCTCTCTCATGAAATAAAAAATAAAATATTTCTGCGTTTATCGGACAGTTAGTACAGCGCAGTCCTTAAAAAAATCACCACTAATTCTTAGGGGGAAATTTCACTGATGCACCCAAAAAAATAAAAAATAAAAATGCAAGCTTTAAGCAATTGTAGCGGCGTACCTCATTCAATTTCTTCTTCTTGATCAGCTTCTTCAAGTCGGAAAATTTCTTGTAATTCTTCTTCCTCTTTTTAGCTCCAGATTTACCTTCATCATGCAGCTTATGGATCTGGGGCGACACAGCGAAGATGTCGACGATGGATCGTTTTTTGGGGGCTTTCGACTTGTGGCGGCGGCCGCCGGAATCCTCTTTGCCCTGTTCTTCCCCGCGGTTCCCCGATGAGCTGACGACGCTGAGCTCGTCGGACCACCACCGGAATTTCTTGACAGTGATCGGAAGGAGAAAAGACGCCGTAAGATCATCAAGCCGGTTCCTTTCGAGGTCGTCATCATCATCAGCGCCGCCGAAGGGCCAGCATTTGGACACGTCGACGCTTCTCATCTTGGCTGTATACTCTCTGCAACAAGAAGAAAAAATACTATAAAAGTTGGAATTTTGAAGTCAACCCATGAAAGCTAGAAGAGGAAAGACATAAAATTTCACAAGAAATTCAGATAAACAAGTGAGCAACCGGATCGAGAAACCCTCGAAGCCGACAGCCATGGCGGCTCAACAACAGAGAAAACGAAGCTGGAACTTGTAAGATTGAAGAGAAGAAGGTTTCTCAAAGATCAGAGCTTTTGACATATAGAGATAGAGATAGAGAGGACGAGGTTAGAGAGAGAAAAAAGTTCTCATTTTTCCCGCCTGATGAGAGAGAGAGGGTTTGTTGTTGTTCCATATTCTCAGAGCTCCCTTCCCTCTTTCTTTCCCCTAATTTATGACTGACAGTGACCTATGAGTGGGGTTTCTTTATTCTTTTTTGTTTCCTTCTTTCCTGTTTATCTAAGGATAATAATCTTTGGGTTTCTTCAATGATATTTTAAGAAAGAAGTAGTTTTATTTATATGCTCCATCCACAAATTTGAAAAGTTATACATTTATTTTGTTGTTTTAAAATTATTTAATTTATGATTTATTTTTATTAATATTTTGATATATAAAATTGAATAATTCATATGCATGTAATAATTTGAACTTTCTAAATATATATTTTTTTTATTTTTTTCACTATTTTTCTTACAAAATTTGAGAAATCAAATATACCAACATTTCAATGATGAAGGGAGCATAAAAAGATTATTAAAAAAATAGTTCATGAGATTTTAACAATGTTAAGGTGTTAATGTAAGGGTATGTTCTTTGCAAAAAAAAATTTTTTGAATAGTTTGGTGAATTATTTAAAATTCATATGATAAAATAAATGTTAAGGTGTTAATAATTTATTGATAAAATTATATGATAAAATAAATCTTAGTGTTAAAGTTTAATGTTGACGTTAATCATGTGTTGGATTTGCATCTTTTGAAGAACCTCCTCTCGCTCGTGTAAGCATAATAAAGGAACAAAGATTCGCTGGTTCGAGATACAACCACGCGCCTACCTTCGCATCTGGACGTCACGCGGAAGCTTTTGTAGCGCACCATGCACAGCAGAATATGGTAAGTACAGTACTTATTCAACACCTAGCAAAGGAGACCGGTCAACTATATTTAAAAAATGTACAAGGATTGTAGAGTATTTTGGTTCAATGATTGTACAAGAGTGCTTTTTCCACACATCATAACAATTTAAAAATAGAAATTATGAATGTAAATTTCTTAAATTGATTTTTTTTGTGAACAGGTGAATTGTTTTTTGGTAAACGCTATTTCAGTTTTTTGATTTCGTAATTAATATACAAAATATCTTAAGTCATACCAAACAATTTAACTTTTGCAATATAACTCATTTTTATTGGAAGTAATTAGAATTTTCAGACTTCACAGCTTTAATCGATACAAATTTTTTAGGTTTATTTAGGTGATCCGAATTGAAAAGGCAAAATTGAATCAAAATATTTTCATATTAAATGTTTGTGGTTATATGGGTTTTTTTTTAATAATTTAGGGTTTAGGTGGAATTTTTAAAACTGAACTACAGCTTTACACACATAACTCGAATGACCTTAATCTGATTTTGTTATGGTAAATTACTTTTATAAATAAATAAAATTTTGAAAATTGAAAACTTTTTAACCTTTACAATTAAAATAATAATAGTAATTTTATGGATTTTTAAAATACCCTATTGCTTTGGAAGAATTATAAAATTTTAAATTTCATTTTTTATTGTAGAATATCCATATTTAATTATCGCATATTTCATGTCTAAAGAAGCTACTTTGAATTATAACGCATAAGAAAGTTATAGTCTTAAGAAGCTCAATATAATTTACTTTGGAAGAATTATAAAATTTGAAATTTCGTTTTTTATTGTAGAAATTATTCGCATATTTCATGTCTAAAAGCTACTTTGACTGAATTATAACGCATAAGAAAGTTATAGTCTTAAGTATATAACATAACTAAGACCACAACATAAAGGGAAAGAAAGAAATAGGATAAAAATGCAAAAAACAAATGAAGAAAAACGGCCAAAATGTAATAAAAAAATCAAAGGGAAAGGATATATAAAAATTCAAAAAGGAATAAAGGTAAAGAACCGAATAAAAAAAGACTAAAATGCCAACAAAATGAAAGAGGGAAAAAAAACAAAAGTTGCATTGTTCATTTACTGTTCTTTAAACATTGAAAAATGTATACATAGGGTAATATAATGCAGGATTTCTAGAATGGTAAAAAAATGTAGAAGGATGTATTTGATCGACATAATCTTTAATTTCAATTTATCATTTCAAAAACTTCATCTTTTGCCAACAAATTAAAAGCAAAAAGAGAGCATATAATCCTCATTTCAAACATTATATTAATTTTCGAAATCCATTATTCTAAAATTAATGTAGTGTTTATTTATTCAGATAACAATTAGTGTGTATGGTAATAATTAACTTAAATAACAATGATGCTAGAATCTCATTCTTGCATGATGATGTTTGAACAGATAATGTGTATATAAGAGTTGAGTGGTAAAATGTTGCTCAATATAATGCATAAACAAGGTAAAACTGAAAGGAAAAAAATTGTTGTAAAAAAAAATGGAAGCATGACATTTTTTCAACAAACTTTTCTTGAAAGAAAACGTAACATTCTTTAACACACACACAAAAATGGAATAAAATATACAATATTCATTCAATCTGTTTTTGATTGTCATGTATAAATATGATTTGTTTTTCAAAAAAATGATATAAAATGTCAAACAATGTATACTAATTTTCAGTGTTTCTATTTTCTATATATATTCTTTTAAAAACTAAGAAAATAATTTATAGGAAAATTTAAAATCAAAGACATAATGAAAAATCGAAACTAGCTAAGGATTAAAATGGGGACGTCGGAATAAGTTGTTTGCAATTATTTCCAAAATAAATATAAAAAAGATAATTAGCAGTATTTACAATAATGATATATGATCAAGCACATGCATGCATATAAAAAGCTCTAGACTCCTACAAAAATACTTCATCCGTCCTAAAAATTTGTTACACCTCCTTTTATAAATTTTTACGTAAATTTTATTTTATTACCTTTACTTTATCTTTCCACTAAAAAAGATATATATTTTTATCTATTTTACATTGTAATCCTCAAATCTACTTACTTGAACGTTTACAGACAAATCTTTCACCAAAGTTACAAATCAAAAATTATATTAAGCTGATTGTTTCAAACGTTGTAACTAAATTATTTAAACTAATACACAATTTGTATGTTGATGTTGTCATTGTGGTCGTGTTCATCTCAAAGAATGGAAAACAAATCCTCCCATCAAATCATTCTTTTCCCTCAAATTTTTTAATCAATATTCACAAAAGTCTATAACATTTTTTTCTTTTTTTAACTCTTGAACATGCCCTAAAGAAATAAGGAGTATCTCATCAAGAAGTGAGCGTGTACGCACACATATAGGAGTAGTGTGTATAAATATATGAACACATTTAGTTTTGAATTTCATTCTTGTATTTGACTCAAATTTTCACTAATAAGACTTCATTAAAAAAAAATTAAAAATTATATATTTGAAAATCAGAGATATCCATTTATCATTTATATATAAATTGTTAAACTTTATAAACTAAAATATTGAAAAACAAAAATTATATATTAAAAACTAAAAAAATGTGTAGCATATTTTTAGGGGTAAATTACAAAGATTCTCCGAGGTTTTGTGAAATCTTCAGTTTGCCCCATCTATTTTAAAAAATATGCAGTTATCCCCAAGAGGTTTACTGAAACCTTCAGTTATCCCCTTGACCGTTTATGGTGTTAGTTGACTCTTAAAGATTTTAGTGGTAATTACCCTAATTATACTCCAAACAGTTAAGGGTAGGGGTGAGTTCGAGCCGAGCCGAGCCCGAGCCTGGCATGTTCGAGCTCGGGCTCGTGAAATTCGGACTCGGCTCGAGCTTGGCTCAAACTATATCAAGCCCGAGTATTAGAGCTCGAGCTCGTTAGGCTCGCCTAAGCTTGGTAAGGCTCGATTTTTGCAGCAGCCACCAAATATCTATAATTATCAAACAACACAGTAAATACATGTATTTAAACTCATTCACAAACACAACAAACAACATGCATAACAAACATTGAAGTTCACGTTCAAACATCAGACATCAAGCTAAATCAAGCTAAAGTTTGTGATAGTTATCATACTCAAAGTCTCAAACAAGTAAAGTTTCAACAATGAGTGAGATAAATCAAGCTAAAGTATCCAATCGAGAATTCATAAATGAAATAGTTAAATCTAAAACAACTCAGGAGCACTAAAATAATAGTAACCATGAAGTAAGATCAAGTACAAGTGGTTAAAATACATACAAACATTAAAAGTTGTAACTAGTTAAAATCAAATAGCGATGAAGTATTGAGTTATGATGGGTGTAGTTTCATTAACTTACGTAAATTTGCGCTAGGATTTTACCGTGGATAGCGGTACGTAAATTTGTGCAAGGACCACCTGCAGGAGCTGTGATGATAATGAAAGGTGGGAAATAAAATAATGCGAGTAGTAGAAAGAATTGTGCAGTTACTATTATCATGAGACCGACGCCAAAAATATTATTGTAGTATTTCAAAAATTTTCCCACTACAATTGATTTTAGATGTTAATTTCATTTGAATTTATGTATGTCGTTATCCGTTAATTGTTAAAAGAATATGTTTATAGCGTAAAGATATCAAATTATTTTTGTAAATAAAAATTTAATTTATAATTTGAAATAGAATACAAATTAAATTCTGAAAAAAATATTGTAATATTTTTGGAATGGATGAGCATCTTCTTAGTGAAATTTTTTTCTTCAATTAGTTAACATTTTGTAAACGATATCTTTTGTAGAGAGAGAAAGTGAAATTAGAGGGGGAAAAGAGTGGAAGAAATGAAAAAAATGAGAAGAAAAAGATGGACAGAATTTGTAGAATTTGAACATTAAATATTTAGATAGTTGAAAAACAGACATGTAATTATTTTATCTTAACCATTACAAAAAAAATCGAAATTATATAGTTATATATCCCAAACGGCGAAGCCAATAACAACCAGTTTTATTTTTAGATGAGACCAGTAACATCCATTTAAGCATAAATATCATGCTACGTGTACGTGTGTACCAGGTTTTAAAGTTCGTTTTATGTCATCTTCATGTGTCAGTGTGTGTGTATATATATAATTAGAAACTTGATATTTAAGAAAAATGAATAGTTATTTGAGATTTTAGTTAGATGTTGTTAAGTGTAGACTAAGGTCTCAGCCAATATTTATGAATTGCCAAGTGGCATTTATTTTTATTTTTCCTTCTTGCTGTAATTAAAAAATGAATTGATTTTGAATTAAAACAAAAAATAAATGAATTGGTTTAATTGTTTATTATGGATACTTAATTTCTTTATTGTGCTTGATTTCTCTCTTTTTTTTTATGGTAACACTAACGTTATTTAAAAATGATTTTCAAGTTTTAAGAAGTGTGGTTTTTATGGTAACACTCACGTAATTTATATAATTGACTTTTGAGCTTTAAGAACGTGGTTTTTATTTCCGAATGATTTTTTAATCTTGAAACTACATAATGTCTGTTGTCATTTAATAGATGAATTATTAAAATTTCAGTCAAAAACTTTAATTTGTTTTAAATTTACATTTAATCTTTTATTTACACATAAATGTCCATTTCAGTTATTGTATTTTTAGTATTATTTATAAAATTCTTAATATTTAGAAATAATTATTCTTTTATAAACCAATCAATTATATTAACGATCAACTGCAGAAATGACGAATATCAATACGGCAGACTGTCCAAAAATCCAACAAAACATAAAAGCTAAAGCAAACAAACAAAAACCATAAGTGACACTAAACATAAGATGAAAAACCCTGTAGAAGGTGAAAATATAGAAAATCAGGCGATGCAACAGACACTCCATCGTACCACCCAATACTTCCTCGAACAAGCCACCAAATATAATGGGCTTGAGAACAACATAAATCGTCATGGTGAGGGTTGAATGGGCAAACCTGTTTGGGTGGAACAAACCCAAATGTCATCCTACCATGAACATGCTAAAAAGGGAAGTGCTAACGTTCGAAGGGAGCATACCACCATACGAGTACCAAACAATTCCATCCAGACACAACAAAACAGACGACCAAAAATCAAAATTTGAAAATAGGACCAAAAACTGCTAGGGAGAGAACCTGGGTGGCCCATGACCAAGTCCGTTGAACCATTGAATTACTGCTCCAAGTGAGACAGGAAGTCCCCCTGCCACACCAAACTATAACCCACCCAGCTCAACAAGGTCCGCCCGAATTGGTTGAGGCGAGAGCACCCTTCTGGCTACAGCAACGCCGGTACGCTGGATGATGGCGCCCGACGCGACAATTGCTATACAGTCTCCCCGTCCTTTGAAAGAGCCAAGCCGGCAAGGCAGAAGTAAAGCATCCCCATAAACAAAGCTTTAGATGACATCTCAAGGCTGAAAGAGAGATGGAGAGATTGCGATTGAAGCCACAAGGGAAGACGTTGCACGATTTGTTGGCAAAGAAAAAGCTTGCGGCGCAAGCTAGGGTTTAGGTCCTTAATCAGATACTAAACACAATATAATTAACCAAAGAAAAATATTTGTAAGTTTGATGGAGTTTCTTGTTTGCACTAGCAGAATACACTAGTTGCTTTAGAAATAATTGTTTTAAACCCATAAAGAAGTGCGAGAAATATTATATATATATATATATATATATATATATATATATATATATATATATATATAAAGAGATGTCGAAATTAGTTATAAGATTTTTCAAACAGTATATGATTTAATTACCATGACAGTACTAAGACTTCATATTTTACCATAATCATCAACTCCATTAATCCTGATGTGGTATATTTTAGAATATATAGGTAAAGAAGCTCAATTTACGTATTAGAATTATGCTAGCTTAGTATATCATACTTTGTCGTTAATATGAACCTGATAGCCATTAAAATGATCAGTAGCATCAAGGCGTACGTGCACTCTCTTTTTGCAATTTGTATTAACACCTCAAACTATATATATACTTCAATGCAATGCATTTTTCCCAGTGTGATTACATCTCCACCATGCTACCAGCAACCAGATCTAACAATTATATCACTTTTACACTGGGTACTGTTGTTTCTGAATCTGCATCACATATAAACCTTAAAATAGTATCATCAATATTTAATATACTCATGATCCTCTTAGTTATACTTCTTTATATTTATGGAAATTACAGCGAATTTTCTCTTTTTTTTGTTAGCTTTACTTAATTCAATGGTAACTAGCTTATTTGCATTCAATTTTTACTTTGTTTAGAGTGATCCCTTAAGTTTTCTATTCATGTTTTTCTCATCGTCGTTGTATGCATCATATATATATATATATATATATATATATATATATATATATATATATATATATATATATATATATATCACTACGTAGATGGGGGAGTCTTGTAGCGTCTTAAGAAGCGCTAAACGACGTTACAAAACCTCCACTAGGCAACTAGCGCTACAAAGCGCTTCATGGAGCGGATGTGAAACGCTTTTGTAGCACATGGAAACGGTTCAATAAAGTTACAGCTTGCGCCATGTTTGTTTGCGTCGTAGTAGTGCCAATGTAGCATGAATATGCGGTTCATAGGCCCTTTAAATTGAATTCATCTTCCTCCTTCCTCTTTGCATCTGTTCAGCGCAAAACAGATTCGGAAACAACGAAAAAAGTGCTTCCGACTTCAACTTCAGATCCGTTTTTTCTCCAAATAAGTTGTTGATTTTTTCCCAAATGAAGTTCTACATTTCTCCCTTCTCATAGTTCCGTGGTTTTTTCTATTTTGACAAAGTTGGTAGCTTCAACCATCATCGTTGATTATTCAGTGGTAGCTATGCTCAAACAACAAACTAAATTGTGGATTTAGCTAGGTATGAATTAATGTAGTATTTTTATTTTGTTCTGTTTATATGGACTTTCTTATTTTCAGTTTGTGTTGTTAAAATTAGTGAGATTTGATGTTGTAGATTTCAGCTATAGTTACCGTCTGTAAATATTATGTAGAATATTATATGCACAATATTATTTTCAGTATTGGAAATAATGTTGTAAAATATAATATCTAATTTAATATTCATGGATTGTCCAGGTTGGACGGTTTGTAAAAGTGCAACTGGTATATTAAAGTTTTATGGTTGTATCTGTATAACCGATACAGTTACATAAATTTCGATGCATTTCTAGTCTTGTTCCTTATTATATCTGATTTGGGATTTAAAACAAAAAAAATGGTATAATGAGGAATTGAGACGAAATGCTGCCGAAATTTATGTAAGTTGTTATACATATACAACCATAAAATTTGTTTACCGATTGTACTTTTATGAATAGGATAGGACCCACGCACACTTTATAATTAGGATAAAATAACTTATACAGTTTGCATGTATAGATGATGTATGTTATAAATTAACATTGATGTGCAGGACTAAAATATGATTGGTGAATGTGATTGGATGTATCAGCGGTTAGAGAAGGGGACTAGTTCTATCAGTCGAAGATTCTTTGAGGGAGTAGAGTATTTTCTGTACTTTGCTTTTTCGATTGCTGAATCGAATGAGATGTCGACTGTGAAATGTTTGTGTGCAAAGTGTAGAAATATATTCTATTATGAAAAAGATACTATTGGAAATCACTTATGTGAGGCAATACTGATCGATCCGACTATTGTTGGAGGTCATGATCGATTCGTCGTGATCGATTCGTCGACGGATCGTCGTCTAGTAATCCACGTGCAAGTACGCCGCAAAGAGACTCGATGACTACTGACTATGAAGGATGGAATGTCCGACAAATGGTTCATGAAGGTTTGAGAATTCGTCCTAATAATGTTGAACTGACGGCTAATGATCATGATGATGAAAATGAATATTGTTACAATAATTTTGAGGAGAATCAAACAGACATGCAAGTCGATGAAGTCGAAATTCCAAATGAAGAGGAGCAAAAGTTTTTTGATTTATTGCAGACTGCATCACACCCTCTTTATGATGGGGCTCGCACCGAACACAAGAAGCTATCAGTTTTGACAAAGTTTTTGAGCCTGAAAAGTCAGCATAATATATCTGATGTCGTTTTCTCGAAAATGATTAAGTATATCAATGAAATATTACCTGGAAAAAACTCGTTGCCGACGAGCACAGCTGAAGCGAAGAAAATGTTTAAGTATACTTGTGACGGACAAACATGATATAAATATATCTCTAGTAGATTGTGGTGCGGAGCCCGAGCAGTTGGAATATGGTAACGTTCTTGAAGATGAGGATGAAGATGAAATTCCCAATTTTCTGTAATGTTATATTTACAAAATATTGTAGACTTTTAGAAACCTAGTTTAGCATGTTTTATTACATTAATCATCATATATCATTTATGAGTGAACCATATATATATATATATCTGTGTGTGTGTGTGTATTTATATATATATATATGTATTAATATATATATATATGAGTAATAATGTATAATTGATGTATGTAATTATATGTATTAATGTATTAAAGTACAAATATAAATCATATACAGTATTTAATAATAAAAATTGTTGAAGCGTGGTAGTAGGTAGCGGTACTACCATCAAATTCGAATTCATGGTGGGAAACCGAAAAAAAAGTGGTGGGAAATGGGAAAATGTGTCTTTTCAGTTTTTTCGTAGAAGCACCTAAGTAGCGCCGTTTAGCGCTTCACAACGAGGCTTCTACAAAAAGCCTCAGATTTTGGGCCTTCCATTCCCTTCCTCTCATCTCCCTCCCTTCCACTTCCATCCTTCTTCCCCTCATCTCCCTCGACCCTCACCCTGAAAACCTCCATCGCCACCGCAAGTCCTCTGCCCGTGACCGCCGGTTTCGTCAACTACCGTCGGCAGCGCCTCCACAAGCCGGTTTCCCCTTCAAAGGTGCCATCCTCTCATCAGGAAAGGTAACTTTCAAGTTTTTTTTTGTTTTTTTAATTTCGGGTTTATTTTGTTTGGAAGAACATTTTGATGAATTTCATTTATTTTAGAGAAATTTGTTAGATCGACATCAGTACTACCTTATTAGATCGACATCACTACCTTGTTAGATCGACATCACAAACTTGTTAGATCGACATCACTACCTAGTTAGATCGACATCACTACCTTGTTAGATCAGCATCACTACCTTGTTAGATCTACATAACTACCTTGTTAGATCGACATCACTACATAGTTAGATAGACATCACTACCTTGTTAGATCGACATCACTACCCTGTTAGATTGACATCACTACCTTGTCAGATCGACAACACTACCTTGTCAGATCGATGTCACTACCTCATTAGATCGACATCATTAACTTGTTAGATCGACATCACTACCTATGGGCCTGACTTGTTTGGTTTGCGAAACTTAAGGGTATGTCGAGTTCTCGGGATTCTTTGAGTGACCAACAACATAGTGAGGGCCCGAGCCAGCAGCATAGTGAGGGCCCGAGCCAGCAGTCAACAGTGCGATCGCGCGGTGGATCTTCACGTCGTTGGGGACGTGGTGGGGGTACACTCGATAAAGGATCTTCTCGCCCATCTCCCTCGGTGCCTCTACTGGATGATGCACCCAGACCACCCTCACCCCCGCCACGTAGACGCCATGGATCTCAGGCGACGACTCAGGCCACGCCTACGGCCACTGCTGCAGTGCTCCCACCTCCAGAGCCGATGGAGGATGGAAGGAAGCGCATTATTGTTGCCCAATAAGTATTTCATATAATATTTTATAAATTATATATAAAAAATATATGTACATGTATATAACGTTTTTTCCAATGTGCAGCCTCAGGCAACCCGCCTCGCAATATCCTTCCACCATCAATAGCATCCTGGAGGGATTATGGACCTATTGGCTGCCATCTTTCTGCGATCTCCCGTAGGAGGCCCAGGATGCGTACTTCCTCACCGTTATGCGCGAGGATGTTTATACCCCGCACATGGATGAGCCTCCTCCACAGTTCAGCATCCCGATGACCGGTCCTCTAGCTCAGCTCATGTCGACTCCGGACATGATGGAGGCTTACATCAGAAGCATCTTGTAGGTCCAGACTCCTCAGCAACCCCAACACCAGCGTGGTCCTGGTGGTCCTCGTGATGATACTCCTCCAACTCCACCTTTGTAGGATTTATGATTTTATTAATTTAGGTTTTTTTGTTGTAAATATAACTATTTAAAAACATTAATATATAATGTAAAATTAAATTTGAAATTATTATTGTGTTTTTAATTTTTATGGTGGTTTGGAGAATGTCGGGGACGAAAATCGGAGGTGGCCGGAGAGCTTCAACCAAGAAACGAAAATGGTTGAAACAATTAATTTTTAACCAACGAAAATGAGAAGAAAAAAAGAAGATTTGAGGTTACCTTAAAAAAATGAAGCAGATCCATGGAAAGAAGAGTGGAAACGGTGCTGGGGATGGTGGTCTCGCTCTGTGCAACGACTGCAACAAGGAGAAGGAGGAAGCTGAAGATGGAGAGAAAATGGGGAAGGAAGGCCATAGCTGGAGGTTTATGGAACCCGATAGCGGGCGCCCCTCTACCCAGCCCGTTATCTTGCACCTTTTCTGTTTTCGAGGCGGTTTTCAAAATTCAAAACACCCACCCCACTTTGGATCCACCCCTACCATTGCCCATCAATGAGACGGTACACAAAAAACACCATCTATGATCATTTTTTTTCTTAATGCCAATTACAACTTTATCTATGTCAAAAGTAACGCAATAGTTGACTTTTGATGTCAATTTGACTTCAATTTATTTATATTATTTTTTATGGAAAAATATTAAAAATATATTCATAAATTTAAAACATCAAGTTTTTATTTGTATGTAAAAACTTCAAATTTCTAATGTAAATTGTTATAGAAATAAAATTATAAATTAAATGCCGAAAAATAAGCGTTGCATTACTTTTTGGACGGATGAAATACAATTTATACTCTTGAAGTGCAAGCAATTAAATTCTTGTACTATATATATACATACACAAAGAATACCTAATATACTTTATTTGGGGCTACATAAGATTTTCTTTTGGAGTAATTAACTATCTAATTCCATGAACTGATCAAGGTGGAAGGTGGGAAGCGAAAAAGGGAAAATCAACGAGAGAGATGAAGAAGAGAGGGTAAAAGAGCAGCAATAAGGTGAAAAAGTAGGTCAAGAAATAATAATGGATGGCAGTTGCCAACCATGCATGAGCCATGAAAAGGACCCGAATGCTACACCGTCAAATCCTCCTATACCCTCTTTTCATTAATATGTTAACGGTTAATTAATTGTATGGATTATTTTCAAGAAATACAATGAATAAAAGATTAATTAAAATGAGACTATTTTTAGAATACTAGCTCAACTACTTTGTAATTTGAAAAAATCAGAAATCTTGTAATACTGACTTCCTCCAACACAAAATTGATAGATTTGACTAAGGCGAAAATTAATTAAGTATTGTTGATATAACCATTACGTCGTTGATACTGCTTTTATTATGATTGTTTTTGAGCAAATGGCCGCATTAAAGACGCCGCAATAGGAGGCGAACTAACAGTCGCAAATAACACCATACTACGGGATGTAATACGATTAAATTTCCCCTCTTCAGTTCCTCATCTTTCTCATTTAAATTATTTTCATCCGCGTCTTAAAACTCTTTCTCTCTGTATAGATCTATCTCTCTTCATTTTCTTCTTCCCTTGCTCTCCTTCTTCTTCTTCTTTCTTCTCATCTTGATTCTTCTTCCTTGCTATTCCGCTTCTGATCTTGATTCTTCTTCGTCATGAAGCAGGCCTAGTAACAAGGACCCAGCGGACTTGAAGCAGAAATTCAACCGAGTCACAGACGACCGCGAGGGGTCCTCACCCGTGGGGACACCCCCCTTACCCCAGCTCGCTAGGAAGTCTTCGCCTGCGACCCCTCGCCATGCGAGGCCCTCAAACTTTGCAAACTTGGAGTCCACCCTGAGAGTCCATGGGAATACCTCACATGATCTCACCAGACCGGCCACGATTGCAGGGAGCGTCTCCACCTTCCATAACTGCTTCCACGATCCCAGGGAGCGTCCTCCACCTTCCATAGATATGCCCATGATCTAAGTCCATGATCAAGGCACGCTAGGAGGCAACAACCCTCCTCCTCCTCCTCCGATAAAAAGTAGACTTTGGGAAAGGTACACCCTATCTACATAACCCCCACTCTTGTTTCTGCTTCTAAGTGCTTCGTTTTCATCTTTGCAGATCACTCTCTCAACAACAGATCGTCATCTCCAGCTCACGAGCTACATCAACTACACCGGATTACTTCCTCAAGCATCTGAGAACTCGTCCCGCTCAGGAACGAGATTATCAGATTGGCGCCATCTATGGGAACTTTGCATCTTCTCCCACGTTTTATCTCCAGTTTTGCCCCGAAAACCACATTCTTTGAAGCACTGGGACCCTCGTACACTGGCCCTGCCGTAACTGGTGTGAGAGTCTTCAGCCCCTCCCCATCAGTGGGCACCATTGTGTTACTCACTGGCGACCTCGCGGGACCAGCACTCGCGGTAATCGCCCTTGCCACTACAAAGAACAACGATGGATGCATTCTCGCCCTCGCCATCACCCCCTGCCTCGGCCACTTCAGCGGAATAGGGTACGATTTCCCCTAACACCTTCTTCAAAGCCTCCCCGGGACCCTAACCCTCACTCAACATTTGATGAGCATGGATAGCAGTAAGTGTATTCGTCCGCTTCTTATCATAGAAAGCGTGAGGCTCCTTTTCTACACAATGAAAAGTCAATTACACCCTGCACAGTGAATGAAAGATGCATGCCATACAAA
The DNA here is from genome assembly GCA_024586325.1 of Stellera chamaejasme. Lineage (NCBI taxonomy): Eukaryota > Viridiplantae > Streptophyta > Magnoliopsida > Malvales > Thymelaeaceae > Stellera > Stellera chamaejasme. Next base: position 28,525,687 of record CM044985.1, read on the forward strand.
ATTTACATACCTTGCAGCTCCGCCAATGCCTTCTCAAGAGCGGCCACGATCTCGCCCCGGACGTCGCAAGCCCACCCTTCAAATGCAGAGGAACTTTGTCCACTAGATGGCCAACACTGAGTCTCACCCATCGGAGCACCGACTCATCCAGGTGCTCCGGCTTGAAAGGGAATAGCTAATCACAGGACGAATGGCTGTACACCTCACCCAACCACTCTAGGAGGCCCCGGTATGCCTTGTGCCTCATACCGTTGGCAAAAAAGACAGGCCTCACAGCCATCTCATGCATCGGCATGGTAGTCCTCGCCGTGGGAAACTTCTAACTCGCATCCTTATCATTCTCAACATGCAAGATGATGTATCTATTCTAGGAACCTCCTTCCGAAGTGAACCTAGGTAATTAGAACATACTTTCATGTCGATCCAATTGTTTAAATGATCTATCCTCTTCCTAGACCGTTCTGAACTTCCGTCCTAGAACTATGTCTAACCTAATTACCCTATGATCTAGTAATACTCCATTATTCCTAAGAGAAGCATACCACAAATATTCTAAGAGAAGTATACCACAAATATTTCGTGATCAAGAGAATAATGCATCGACAATCCGAATAATTGAACATGCATCATGAAGAAATAATATATAGAACTAAAGTATCAAATCCTACGATCAAGCTTCACAAAATAATTTTAGAAAATATAAAGAAAACTAACCACTAAACATGTTCAATGGGCAAAAATAATAAAACAAGAAACTCGAATTTTTAAAATAAAAAACGGTAAAAAACAGTTCGGTCTTGCTCGGGCCTGCCCGTGTTCTTCCAAAAAGTCGCATATTATTGTTGGCTGTGAGGCGTGACTTGCTTTTGTGCGCAAGCCTAGTCTTTTGTACTAGGTTTGCCTTCTTATGGGCCTAAACTTAAATCTCTCCCTCAAGCTTTCTTTAGTTGCTCATTTTAGCCCAAAGCCCCTTCCTTGTGTCACTTAGGTCCTTAACTTCCATCTTTCACTCTAATTTGTCTCCAACTTCCATTATCTTGACAATTTAGCCTTGAACTACTCAATTTTGCTCCAATATCTCCTAAAGTTGAATCCTGCAAAATCCTTGTGTAAAATAATAAGAATATAGCAATTAATTGAGTTTATATGCAAAATTGTGGGTAAAATATATACAATAATTTGCACTCATCACATCCACCGGCATGAAGAAAAACTTCTTGTGCCAATCATGATACGACTTCGGCGAGACGAAGAACGACACCATCTGGTTGACCCCATTATAGTGGGGGTCACATGGAAGCAGACGGACCCATCCTTCTGTAGATCCAATCGGTAAAACTGCAGGAACACATCAACGAAGGTGGGAACCTTCGCCATCTTGCACACCACGACGAAGGCCGTCGCATGACGAAAAACATTGGGCCCCAACTGCGAAGGGGATACCTACCACCAAATGCAAAGATCCTCCATTATTTACGGCAGTGGCATCCTGAGCTCTGCCACGACTTTTGCCGAAAACAACACCATCGTATGCTTCTCCACATTCTCGGGCATCACCGTGATGTTTTTGGAACTCAACCCCCCTTCGGTATCTTACGGGCATCCACACAGTTCCCCGGCCACGAATACTTCTGAATAAGCTCATCGGCCACCTTATCCCAGTCAATCGCGTTCTTCTCCAGGGGCAACAGGGTCGTTCCAACACCGGTCATTTTGGGGGCCATCTGCAAGACCATAACTATAAGGCGATTAGTCTCTAACACTCTCTCAGGAATCTTAATAAACACACACAATGCAGCGATGTTACCTCAACAACGGATGTCTGAGCAAACACACTTTCAAACTCCTCGAACCTCTCCAGCAACTGAACGTAAACAACAAGAATCACGGAACATCAAAGAACCATGAAAGCACAAAAGCAAAGTGCTCTCAAAATTCACCAGTCCTCTCCTTTTATAGAGAGGGAGCAACTCCTCAACTACTCACGGTTTAAAAATTACAGTTATTTCATTAAACAGTAGTAACGGCAGGAAGCCAAACGACGTCCCATTTGTTGGGCTCGGAATATAAGGCCCTTCTCATATTCTGACTTCTGGGGGGCTCCTTGGTATATCAGGGCCCAACCCAGGAAGCGGGCCCCCTTGATCCAAGCCCAATAACAAGGACCCAGTGGACTTGAAGCAGGAATTCGACCAAGGCACAGACGACCGCGAGGGGTCCTCACCAACGAGGACACCCCCTCGCCCTAGCTCGCCAGGAAGTCTCCGCCCGCGACCCCTCGCCATGCGAGACCCTCACATTTAGCAAACTCAGAGTCCACCCTGGGAGTCCATGGGAATCCCTAACACGATCTCGCCAGATCAGCCACGATTTCAGGGAGCGTCTCCACCTTCCATAACTATTCTCACGATCCTAGGGAGCGTCCTCCACCTTTCATAGACATGCCCACGATCTAAGCCCACGATCAAGGCACACCTGGAGGCAACAAGCCTCCTCCTCCTCCAACAAAAAGAAGACTTTGGGAAAGGTACACCCTATCTACACACCCACACTCTTCTTTCTACTTCTGAGTACTTCGTTTTCATCTCTACATATCACTCTCTCAGCAGCAGATCGTCATCTGCAGCTCACAAGTTACGTCAACCACATTGGATTACTTCCTCAAGCATCTGAGAACTCAGCCCACTTAGTTACGAGATTATCATCTTTCTTGCTCTTCTTCTTCTTTAGCGTTAACGTTCTGGAGAGCGGGGCTTGTTGTCGTTAAAGAAATGGTAGCGGACAACGGTGGTCGGCAGCATAAAGGTAGAAGATCTATGTGTTAGAAAGAAGATATGTGTTAGAATTTCAGATATGAGATTTTTTAGTGTTGAGCAAATGTAGATCTAGGTTTTTTCTTTTAGTTTTGTGTTTGATTTCAGTTGTACATTAACCATTATGAGTTGTTGTTCAGAGAATTCAAGAAATGAAATAAAATGTTTGTGTTTGTTCATTTGAATCTAAGTTTTTGTTCAGTTTCTGGGTTTTTGTTGAGCTTCTGGGTATAATCTGGGTTAGAGATGATGAATCTAAATTCATCCGGATGAATTTAAAATTTTTTAATTTAATATATAGTGTAATGCGGCCTTATTCGGAATATATAGTGTAATGAATCTAAATATTTTGTTTTTTTAATTAAATATAAAGTTTTTGTTGGGCACTGCACGGTTGCAGCTGCACCTTGGTCCCATCAATAGCATTTTTGCTCCCTCCGGTGAGCGACCACTGTCCCACTCCCTCGTCCTCACTCCTAACTCTCACTCAGCCTCTAGCTCTGGCAGAGTAGGCGAGATGCGACCAGCTCCTTCCAATTGGCTGTTCCACACCTCCACTGGCTGCATGGTTACCAACATACAGTGCCACTAGGGTTGAGTTCGAGCCGAGCCGAGCCGAGCCCGAGCCTAGCAGGTTCGAGCTCGAGCTCGTGAAATTCGGGCTCGGCTCGAACTCGATCGAGCCCGATAATTCGAGCTCGAGCTCGGCTCGAGACAGGGTCGAGCTCGGCTCGATGGTTCGTGAAGCTCGAGCTCGTTAGGCTCACGAGCTCGATTAGGCTCTGTTATGACCCTAAATCTAACAGCCTGAGAGCTAAATCTATAGCCACAACTCTCGAGATCATTTGGCGTTTATAAAATAGTTTTTTTCGATGGAAAGATAGAAATAAACTTTAAGTTTAAAATCAAAAATAATATCTAAAATCCTTGTACAAACCAAAGTTTATGGAAGTGAGTTTATGAGTTACAATAAGAAAGAAAATACAAACCCTTTTAAAGATAAACCTAGCCTAGTTGGGCTTCAACTCTTCTTGATCCTTCATGTTGCAGCTTCTGAACCTTCCTTTCATACTCTTCTGCTCATCTTATTTCCATTTCCAGGTTCCCTCCGACCAAACAATAAAAGAGTAAGTAATTTGCACAAGTGATTACAAATAAAGAAAATAACTTGAGAAGAAGAAAGGGAGGGAACAGAGTACTTACAGGGGTGGGTGGTCACCCCCGATTAGGGAAGGTGAGCGCCCGTCACTAAGAAATCAATAAGAAGATCTCGTGAGAGATTCTCAGAGGTTTTCTCGAGCGAGGGTAGGACCACTTCCAAAACCCCTGCTACTCTTCCAGTTTCCCAGTTGTTCTTTTTTCCAACATAGGCATTTGAGCCCTTTTGATCAACTACCTTCAGTGTTGGCCATTTCCAAGCAGTGTCTTTAATTTATTGACAACAGATTTCCAGTTATAAGTCAGGTGTCTCCCAATTCTCAATGGTGAGAAGGCTAGGAACCACCCACAATAAATTATTGCTTTCTAAGCTGAGAGTCATGGTAGGTTCTCACATGTAAGGAAGAATAAAAAGAGTTAAATAAATGCTAAACAATTACTTATTCAAGTCCACGCATTATGAAATGCTTATGTAAGGAAAAATCTTATTTATGCCTGGGCATACATATGCCCACTAACACTTAGGGTTAAGTGTGGAATATTCCGTTAGGAGTTTTCCCATTTCGGACTTCCCATTTCGGACTTCCCATTTTAGACTAATATATCATGTGCAATTTCCCGTTTGCCATATTGTGTGTTTTAAAACTAATGGATACGTTTTCTTTCTTTAATTAGGTTGGTCCGGATTCATGAGTTTTTTGATTTGGTAAGTGGATATTTAATGCTTTGATATCGCCAATTACTGATTTCACTCTTCCCTTCTGTGGCTTCGGTAGAAATCTTTTAGATTTCAGACTTAATGGTAGTGGGGTTTCAGACGTTAATAAGTATTGGTTTCATTTGTAAATGTTATTCGTTCTCTTTTCTATTCTTTTTGCATACTACCATGTTTGATTTAAATTTAAAAGCATCTCAAAATATTTGTGATTTTGATCTAAATGATCGCTTTGATGGGGAAGATGTTGTCATGGAGTCACAACTCACCCAAGTGGATGTTACACCTTCATCGAACGTAGGCGTGCCAAATCTCAATGTGTGTGAAGGTATTTCATCAGTCGTTGGACATGGTGGTAGTGTTGGAGATGGACAGAATGATGGGGACGATGAGCGAGTGCGGGCGGGAATGATAGTTACACAGACGTTGATGTGTCTGATGGTAATCATCGTATGTCTGAAACGTTTTTCATATTTCTTATAGGTCAGAAACGTTTGTTGTATTTGTTGTCATTAATTGTTTTCATTGTTTTATCTGTTGTTTAATATGTTGTAGAGTACCAGCGAGAGTTTAGTAATGGTTATGACAATGGGCCATATGATGATGAAGGAGTCAATGATGGACTTGGTAATTTGATAGGTTTTTTTGTGAACTTCAAACGTGTGTGACAATAGAAAAGTTTTCGTGTTTTAATGTATTTGATTATTTGATGTTTGCTCATTGCAATGGTACCAGATGCCGATATAGATTATAGCTTGGTTCAAGGGGATGATGGAGTTGAGGAAACTTGTTTGAAGGGGGTAAGTTTCGAGTCATTTGATGCGACAAATAAATTTTTTAGGCGATATGCGGTGGAGAATGGGTTTAAGTTCCGCACTATTAGGCGATATGTCTAATTCACATGTAAGAGGTCCGAAACTAGCCTGTTATGGTCCTCCACTGTATCTATATCAGCCATTGAATGTATCAAATTACAAGCATATGTCTGAAATGATTTATGGACACTCATTTTATTCATTTTAAATCAACTAGTTGTTTCATCTTGTCTTGAATAGTCATAAGCAACAATCAGTCTAAAACCAATAGTGCAGGTCTAAAACAGTTGTAGTGTAAGGGAAACATAGATCATTTCAGACATGCTTAAACCTGCTCCTAGTACCCTTATTACCGTTCGATTAACATGCTAACACCCATATGATCGTCCGATTAACAGATGACTCAAAAAATGTATGAAATGACCCTCCACTGTACCTATATCAGCGACTGAATGTACCAAATTACAAGCATTTGTCTGAAATAATTTGTAGGCACTCATTTAGAACAACTAAGGTCTGAAACACGGAGTGTAGGTCTAAAACTACTGCAGTGTAAGTCTGAAACATTTTTCCCCATTCCCAAAAAAGTCTCGTCGCCTTAAACCCCTTCCACCTACAGTTTAAAATAAACCAGAGCCCCCACCGTGATTTCTAACCACATTTGGGTCCAAATTTCTGTACGTAATTCCTTTACCTTTTGACGATGGAACCTTTGCACTGTCTGTTCAATGGGCTTCGCAGAGTTCCGACCGCCGGCGACTCCAAGTAACACCGTCGGGGTGGATTTTCTGAGGCTTCAACTGGAGCAACTGCCGTTGTCTTCGTTTCTCAGAGCAAAAAAACGGCGGTGATGTTAAAAATAAAAAGAAACGGGAAGAGTGAAGGAATTTGATGCATGGTTCTTGATTCTGAACCTGTTTTGCCGCCGGTTGCCGCCGTAGGAAACGCGTGGGCTGTCGGAATTCTGGTTGGGATTCGCCGCCGGTTCCGTTTCGTTAGCAAGTCGAAAAAGTGGGAAGAGGGAGCAACCAAAATCGGACTTCGTTTTAGGGTTTGAGGTGTCGAAAAATCTGGGGTCTCCTTTTTCGCATGTCTGGGAATGAGTTTCAAACAGGATGTAATATCAAACGGGATTCTTATAGAGAAATTGCTGATTTGGTGCGATTTGCATTAAATGCAATATCAGACTTCCCATTTCAGACTTCTCAATTTTATGTTTAAAATAATTTTTAATTTTTAATATATCAAACGGACAGTGGATGGAAAGAGGTTGGACATATTATGCCTGGGCATACACACTCATATCTCACATGTAAGGAAGAATAAAAAGAGTTAAATAAATGCTAAACAATTACTTATTCAAGTCCACGCATTATGAAATGCTTATGTAACACTGAACACACATTTTCCACGTTATATTTATTAAGAAAGAGGTAGATCATTCATTTATTAGCAAACAACAAGAACTTAAGTCATGCTTGTAACCATGAAGAAACAAGTAGAGGGGCAAGGCAACAGGGCCAAAGCAAACTAAGATCAGAATCAGTAAGTGGATATGTTTTGGCATAAATCAATAATAAACCAAGTGTAAGTAGCAAGTGAAAACATGCTTGATAAATAAGAAAGGCATGGCAGACTTCACACCAGTAGCTTAAACTAGCTTCATGTTTAACAAAAGAATGTACTTAAGAGATCTGGAATCATGTCAGAAGCTGCACATGTTTCTAAATCCTCTTAGTTTACAGGAGAAGCTTCCTAAATCCTAAACAAGGTATCAACTGAGAATTAAATAGCAGATTGTGCATATATGTACTATCTTTATCAATCAATTTAGCTAGCAAGAAACTTGACCAATATTCTACATCAACCAATAGCCAAAACTATGGGGTAAATATTTAACTCCTAAAACATGGAATATAACCAAAGAAGCACGAGCAGCCCATCTGAATTAAATAAATCAAAAGGCTGAACAAACAGGCAAGAGTTAAGGGAAAGAGAAACTTATCTCTTTGATTTAAGCAGGCTCTTTCAGCCACTATCTGTCAATCTGACTTGCAAGGGTTTTCAGATTCTTCTTCCCCTCGGTTTCATTTTTTCCCTGATTTGGAACAGTTTTCTCTCTTCTTTATTTAACAATCGATAAAAGTGGAGCAACTCCTAGCCATCCTCTGTCGATGCAGCCAGAATCGATCCCTTCTCTTTTTCTTTTTTTTTTATGTATCAGTGCAGAAGCAAAGCTTTCCCTGCTCGAATCGATGAATCGCATAAGAGGAAGATGGAAAGCGTTTTGTTCTGTCGATGGAGAAGGAAGAAGAAAGAATCTGATTCAGTCCTCTGCCTTCTCTTCCTCCAAAATCGATTTCAGCAGAGAGGAAAACCAAGGAAGAATGGAAGTCGATGATGGTACCCTCCCTGCCTCTGTTGCAAGAGGCCCACCAGAACAATAGCTCCCAAATCTCTCTTTTATTCATCCTCTATTTCTTTTCTGATCCAATTCGTGCCTCTCTCTCTCTCTCTCTCAAACTCGTGTCCAGTGTAACGGCTCAATTAAACCCAACAAAGTTCTAATGCTAACTTGGGTTCATTCAGACATCCTACACCAAATCCAAGGTGTACAAAGCCCTGTGGATCAAACATCCTAGGCCCAAATCCGAATTTAATGGGGCTAGGATCTTCCAAGAAGACTCTCACACTCTCTAGGGCTTTCTAGAGACTTCTAAGAAAGCCTAAAGTATTGTAAATAAGTGTAGAGATGTGTAGAGAAGTAGAGAGAAGTGTAGAGAATTCTAGAGGCTTAATCTCCACCATTGGATCAAAATGATCCTAACCGTCCATTGAGGAGGTGGAGACCTATATATACCCCCACTTGGGGCACATTTGTATCCATCCAAGCATTTCTAAGCAATCAATACAAGTTCTCCTTCAAAAGCTCTCTAGCTCTCTAGCTCTCTCAAAGTTCTCTTAAGCTTTCTCAAAGCCTTCAAGGCATCGTAGGTTGGGTCGAGGCTGACTTAGCACAAGGAGGTGTGTCTAAGTGCCGCACGGAGTAGCTGAGAAATCAGTCCTTGACAGTTGGTATCAGAGCAAAGGTCGTGCGTGGGAAGACCAGCAAAGGCAAGGATGGCCGATGTGGTGCGCGACGAGGAGCAACCCTTCGAGATGGAGAAAAGCTCAAGGAGAGGAAGGTCCCGAGGTGTGTCCAAAAGGGTGATGGACGGCTTTGAGGCTAGGCTCACGACGATGGAAACTCAGCAAGAAGATCTCGAGGCCAAGGTGGAAGGACTCGATGATGCGCTGTTGGGTGATGTGAACCAAATGGCCTCAACGGAAGCAGAGCACCGCAAGGCGGCGGATGAAGCTCTCACCCTAAGGGTTTTCAGCAGAGGATGCAGCCAGGCTCTTCTTTCAGCATGTGGTGAAGTATTGGGGTATTCCTACTTCAATAGTGAGCGACCGGGACACTCGCTTCACTGTCAGGTTCTGGATGGAGCTCTTCAAGATGTTGGGCACAGAGCTTAACTTCTCCACAAGCTTTCACCCACAATCAGATGGGCAAATAGAGAGAGTGAATGCCTTGTTGGAGATGTACCTTAGGCACTTCATTACTGCCAACCAGCGAGATTGGGTGAAGTTGCTAGACATAGCCCAATTCTCCTACAAGCCCCAGAAGAGCGAGTCTACAAGAGCCAGTCCATTCGAGTTGGCAACGAGACAACAACCTTTAGCTCCTTACACTATGGCGACAGCTTGCCCAAGAAAGAATCCTGGTGCCTTCATCTTTGCCAAAGGCTGGAGAGAGAAGTCCGAGTTAGCCAAGACATGTTTGGCCAAGGCGGCCAAGAAGATGAAGAAGTGGGCAGACCAAAAACGAAGGCATGTGGAGTTCAATGAAGGAGACTTGGTCATGATGAAGCTTCTCCCACATACCTTCAGGAGCTATGGCAAGGTGCACAAAGGCTTGCTGCGCTGGTATGAAGGACCCTTTCCTATAGAGAAGAGAATAGGAAAGCTTGCTTACAGGGTCACCTTGCCACCACACTTGGAGCTCCACCCCATTTTTCATGTGAGTTTCCTTAAGCCTTACCATTCGGATCAGGAGGATCCAACACGGGGTGAATCTCATCGAGCTCCCACGTCAAGTGCTACCACACTCGAACGCGAGGTGGAGAAGATTTTGGCGCATCGTACTCACAAGAGGTGAGGAGTACATGCAGGCTACAAGGAATACTTGGTGCAATAGAGGGGACATCCAGACACCAAGGTGACATGGGAGCATGAGCTCACTCTATGGCAGCATGGGGACAAGGTCCGAGCATACCATGAGGCCGCGACAAGGGCGTCGCCAGAATAGATGGGGGAGGATGTAACGGCCTAATTAGGCCCAACAAAGTTCTAATGCTAACTTGAGTCCATTTAGGCATCCTACACCAAGCCCAAGGTGTACCAGGCCCTGTGGATCAAGCATCCTAGGCCCAAATCCGAATTTAAAGGGGCTAGGATATTCCAAGAAGACTCTCACACTCTCTAGGGCTTCCTAGAGACTTCTAGGGAAGCCTAGAGTATTGTAGATAAGTGTAAAGATGTGTAGAGAAGTAGAGAGAAGTGTAGAGAATTCTAGAGGCTTAATCTCCACCATTCGATCAAGATGATCCTAACCGTTTATTGAGAAGGTGGAGACCTATATATACCCCACTTGGGGCACATTTGTATCCATCCAAGCATTTCTAAGCAATCAATACAAGTTCACCTTCAAAAGCTCTCTAGCTCTCTCAAAGTTCTCTTAAGCTTTCTCAAAGCCTTCAACGCATCGTAGGGTTGAGTCGAGGCTGACTTAGCACAAGGAGGTGTGTCTAAGTGCCGCACGGAGTAGCTGAGAAATCAGTCTGTGACACCAGCCTTAGAGATGTATTAGTGTCCTTTAGCTTTAGGTTCATTACTAACCAAGTCCTAGGTTTTATTTTAATTGTACAATTTTTACCCAACTTAGTTACTAGGTTTCAATTATGTCACTTTCTAAATTAATCAAATTTAATTCTTTTCAATTTTATCCCAAGAATCCTATTTCTTTCAATTTTACCCACAACTTATATATTTCTTCCAATTTAGTCCTTATTCATTTTATCCCTTCTAGTTATGACACGTTCGGTGAGGACGGGTCGTAATAGGCTCGATTCGGCCCCAATACTGAGTAAACGAGCTCGCGAGCTCGTTAGGCTCGTGAGCTCAGTTAGGCTCGTGAGCTCGATTAGGCTCGGTTAGGGTAGTATCGTAATTTTAGACGAGCTCGTTAAGGCTCGCGAACCCTTACGAGCCGAGCGTTTCGTTTATTATTCGAGCCTCAAAACCGACTCGAGCTCGAGCTCGAGGCTCGTGAGGCTTGGCTCGTTAAAGCAAAAGCTGAGCTCGGCTCGGCTCGAATTGTTTCACACCCCTAAATGCCACTACGAGGCTCCAGGCACCTCCGAGCCCCTTCCGATATGTACATTTATTGTATGTTTGGATCTTTTGTACTTTTGATATGCATTACTTTCATCTTAATCGAATTACTTAATGTCGATGTAAATAACGGGGAGATCTTATTACTCGATTTCAAGTACGTAGTTTGTGAAATTAAGTATCAGTACCTCTGTTTCAAATGTGAGTGTAATAAGGTAAATGATATCAAGAAAACGTTTCAATTTTTGTGTAATGCTCCAAAAATGGAAAACATTTTTGTCAAACTTTCACAATGTGACTGGCATGTTACATGTATAGATAGCAAAAAAAAACATGAGAGGACGCAGCAACAGTCTAGTCCATGTGCCCTTCCTACACATCATTCTCTCTGTTAACCACTTATCCAAACATCACACACCCCAACACTTCAACCTCTAAATCTAATGCAAGACAGACTATGATTCTCGTTATCATTCTCGTTTCCATTTTTTTTTTGCATACTCTCTCAATTCTTCTTGAGAAATTGTTGTTTTTTATTTTATACTCACTCCGTCCGCAAAAAAATTATCCATTTATTTTAACAGTTTCACAGTATTTAATTTATAATTTTTTTATGAAAGTTTAAACATTGAAAATTAAATATTTCAGTTGTGTATCATAATTTGATATCTAAATTTGTAAATATATTTTTTATGATTTTTTTTACTGTTATCTTTGTTAAAATTTGAGTCAAACATTGAACCTTGAAACAATAAAGTCAAATGGATTAACTTTTGGCGGACGGAGGTGTATTATCTATTACTTATCTTGTTCACTTAAAATGAATAATTTTACTATTAAAATTACTTAAATAAGTCATAAATTTCTTTCACTTAACTCCCTTTCCACAAATGGGGATTCACGAGCAATATATTCATTCATTTCAACAAACTTAAATAGTAGTAAGTCACTAAACATACCCTATATTCATTCATTTCAATAAACTTAAATAGTAGTAAGTCATAAACTAAACTTTTAGGGCTCGTTTGGTTGCAGGGATAAAAAATAGTGGGATGGGATGATTAAGATAGGATAGGGTGAGATTATCTATGATAGGATTGGATGAGATCATTTATGATAGGATTGGATGAGATTATATCAAATAAATTTGTCATAGTCTCAAATTTCTTTCTTTCTTTTTTATCCCATCCCTCCTTATCCATTGGTGGGTGAGGTATTATTTAATCCCACTTTTATGGGATAAAAATATTAAAAGGGATAATACTCATCCCATCCCTGGACGTACCAAACGAGAGATGAAGGAGGAGGACAGAATAAAAATCATCTCATCCCTCCTTATCCCGCCAACCAAACGCACCCTTAGGGATTACAATTATCATCCCATCCCATCCTGCATCATCCCATCCCAGCCTATCCCACTTTTTTTTTTTTATCCCCACAACTAAACATACCCTTATGTTTATCATGACTCTGCCCAGATTTCAATACCCTAAATTAGATAAAATTTACAACGCTGCGACAACAGTCTCAAGAACAAACATTATTTTTCACATCTTCCAACATCAAAGATCAATTCTTGAGCTATAATGTATACATCACGTATCACCATACTCTGACTCCTACTAGTATATATAGTACTATATGGACAAGCGACTTCACATATCGCTACTTACTATGCAATGTATAAACGAACCAAGATCAGTCGTCTCCTTTTCTGTGTGTCCCCTTTATACAATTAACTAACACCGTTAGCTAACACCGTTAGCTGATCTGTTAACTTTTTCCGACGGATCAAGAAACGGTGTTAATTAATTGTATTAAAGGACACGGGACACATAGAGAAGTGGACATGTGATCTGGATTCAGTATAAGCAGAGACTGAAGCCAAATCCTTCTTCCCTCTGCGCTTGATCAATTCCTCTGTCCCATTATATGATGATGAGTATGCGATGCGAGAGAGAACTTCGTCCTCTCACCCGAGTATTCTACATGTCCTAATGAATGCATCAGAGAAGTTGATATGCTTCATCCACAGCCTCTGAGCATCAGAGAAACCAATCTCAAGCCAAGGTTTAGCAGGGCCACTGAAGTGGATAACAGCGGCAGCTTCAAGCATACCCTTACCCGTGGTGTCTGGACTTCGATAGCCTAACCCGGAAACATGCCATAGAGGGTCAATGGCATGCACATGATCCTTGAAAGCAGCTAAGGCTGGAGGAAGTGAGCCCGGTTGCCATAATGTGAGCCCAGAATTCAGATTCTGCAGTTAAGAGTTCAACGAATGTTACCAAGGTGAAAATGTTTTGTAGGTTTGAAAACAGATTCTGTGCACATAATGAATCCAACTTACATATCTCAACCATTCATGGTAAGTTGCAGTGATGTTTTTCCTTCTCCAAGTCTCAAGATCAAAGATGTTCATGCCGTACAGCCACGCGCAACGGTCAGGATCGAAGTTTGCTGAAACTATAGGTTGTGAAAAATTGAAGTAATCCTTGTACTTTCTTCCTGGACAACAATTGTCACCACACCAGGAATCGAAAACTGCACCAGCAGCTTTTCCATTGAGGTCCATTGTCCATAAAGTTGAAAGGTCATGTTGAACCACCACATCGTCATCCAAGAACACTACCTTGTTGAGATCTGGAAACAGCTGGGGAAATTTAGATTATAGATCAATGACCATCAAGAAAATTCGGTTTTCGAAATACTTGATTTGAAGACTCGTAGGCAACTTTACCTCTGGGATGTAAATGCGGAGATGATTCATAAGGGAGAGGCAGCTAGGGAGTAGTGCTTCTAAGCAAGCCTTGTTCAACTCTCTTACATATCCAGAGCCCTCTTTTAAAATCTTGGAGTGATGACCCCAAATCAAACGGTGCATCTCCAACATCTGCTTAACTCCAATGTTCACCTCCTGAGACCATTCATATTGATGTAACCCTCTCACCTCCACAACAGCAGACTTGAAAGAATTTATGGCGAACCAAGCATGCATGGGAGTGTAAGTTTTTCTGTCTGTTACTATGTGAAACACCAACTTTTCAGGGTCTGCAGCATTTTCAACTGCCGAGGAAACAACAACAGAGGCAGCCAGCACATTATCCGTCAGAAGGACTACATGATTAAAAGACGGATCAGAAAGACGAGAAACAAGGTCAGGTGGAGGCAAGCGAGACCGTGCCAATGCGTTAACAGCGTATTCTTCAGCAAGCTTGAGAGAAAGGCAATGGAGGCTCTTTGGGACACCTAGTGAAGCTAAATGCCAAAATATTAACTCCCGGTTTCTGGCAGACTGGACTTTGTGTTCCATAGTCAGTAGCTGCATTTTTAGAAACAAGAGATGGCATGTCACATAAGGCCACTACTACAAAGTCATTCTTTGATACCATTAAAGGAAACGAAAATAAAAATCATAAAACATCATTTTCGACATGCAAATATGTATGCTGATCATCATTGTATACTACTTCATTTGATTAACATTATGAGGCAGTCGGCAATAGCTGCTTGTAAATGTAAAGGAATATGACATATTGGCGGAAGGTGATTCAGTGAAGATGAATGTAAAATGGCTGCTATAAAATATAAATAGACCATACCCAATGCAAAAAGAATGTGATTTAGTTTGAATACTGGAAAATTGACAACAAAGAACCAATTGCTAGGGGGTGATATTTCTAACAGATGTTATGAACCCAGCATAAGAAAGATTGGAGGAAGAGTAGATAGAAGCTAATTATTAGCCATTAGTGATGTCAAAAGGCACCGCTGAATTATAAATAGAAGATTCGAATGGGGGGTTCAAACCAATGAATTACTGAATTCAGGGGCATGGATTGTAATTAGTAGTAGCTTCAGGTTATGTTAAGTTTCAGAGTCAATATCTATCTTTAATCTTTCTGAAAGTGGTGGGCAACAATTTATTCAATGAGCAAGAGCAGAAAACGATAAATGTAAAGGAGGGTAGGGTAAAGAGAAAATGGTATTACTAAAGCTGGAGGTTGAAAAGGTTCTATTTCAAACGTTAACGTCAGGAAACAGTTCAAAAGGGACAATTCAGAGTCAATATTGAATTTTGATAACCTTTTGATGACTTTTCAATGAAATGATGATTATGTTCAAATTATATATATACATATATATATATATATATATATATATATATATATATTGTTTCAATAGAAAGACGCTTCTTAATATTTACTGTTGACTTTATAGATAAAAAGTCACTAATACAGGCCCAAGTTGTCTCATTGAGCTACTCCGTACGAGAAAAAAAAACAAGAAGATACCGTTCAAGGAACACTTGTGAGTATTCCTATTTCCAGAGTCCCACAAATATCAACACACTAGCTTTTTGAGCCTCAGTTTTGAACGAGAAAAAATTACAGAAGTGGAATAGTGAAAATCTTAAAATATAAAAGAACATTAATAATAAAAGTATTTGAATTTCTGGAGAATGATAAAATTCAAGAAATTTTTTAAAAAAAATTTATTATTGAGGGAAAGTTCAATAATCCCAATGAATTCTAAAAAAACTTTTGGATCTCATAAATTCAAGCAAATATAGTTTAAAAGAAACATGAGAATACACTTGAATCATGTTATGAGCATGACAACAGTTAAACTAGGTGATTCATATGTTAGCGTCCAAAATCATAAAAGGTTTAACTTATAAGTGAAATATAAATAAACCGAAACGTAAATTCTCATATCTGCAAAAGAAAAAAAAAATTCATTCGAGTTTCACACAATCTTTGATAAGTAAAATATAATAACTATGAAAAATCACGTTAGAAAACATTTAAATTATAATCATTTTTAAGATCCTTTAAGCATTTTTTTTACTATATCCAATTTCTCATAGCAAACAAAAATAAGGAAAAGATAAATATATGAACTTTATTGTTTAAATCAAAAGTTCTTAAACAAAAAGGCTCTATGAAAGGAGAAAGCCAAAATGAAATATCATAACCTAAAAATAGAACACAAAGAAAAGTCATGGTTCAATATGGAAAAATTAATATTAAAAAATTTAAATTGGAAGAAGAAAATGAAACATGTAAAAAATGTTTAGGTACAAAATTCGAAACAAAAAATGTCAAATGAAAAATTTGAGGTTAAATTGAAAATAGATAATATAGAATGCTAAAAAAAATCAAAATTTTTGAGCACATAATTTGAAGATACAATCATCATATCCTACAAAGTAAACCTTACAAATATATATATATATATATATATATATATATATATATATATATATATATAGTTTGAGGTTAAATTGGAAATAGATAATATAAAATGAAAAAACAAAAACAAAAATTGGAGCACATAACTTTAACATACAATCATCACCCTACAAAAACCCTATTTATTAGTAAACCCCTACAAATGTGTGTGTGTAATTTCCTATTTTTTTTATTACATGTGTAATTTGATAGAAAGTGGGAATGAAAAATGGAAGTAATAAAGAAAATTCGAAATGAAAAAGTTTAAAATGTATTCCCTCCATCCCAATTTAATTGTTACGATTTTTTTTTCAGTATCTAATACTCCCTCCGTCCCATTATTTTTGAAACGTTTTGACTGGACACGCTGTTTTAGGTGGAGCTGATTTTGAGTTGACTTGGAAGATGGAAGAGAGTGATGAGGGATAATTGAGTAAATTCATGTACAAAAGTTTACTAAAAAGGGAAAGTGTTTCAATAATTTAGGGACAGCCCAATAAGGAATGTGTTTCAATAATTTTGGGACATGGGGAGTATATGATGTTTTTCTTCATTATTTTATTATACAATGTCAAATAATTTATACATAAAAGGTAAATCAAGAAATCTAGTTTATAATTTTAAAAAAAATTAACAAACTCTTCTTAGTTAAATATTAAGTCAAACAAAGTATCGAAAGTCAAATGTCTCAATTAAAAACGGACGAATGTTGAAATAGGTGTGTTCACCTACCCTTTTTCTATAAATTAATTTCTAGATCTCTTCATCCCAAATAAGTGGGAAAGGCGGCAGAGATTGTAATGACTATTTTATCCTTCAATGTGAAATAATTATATCAATGATATTAATGTAAATTGTTGAACTTTAAAATCCACTTTTAACACTTTTCACAAAGATGGGTTTAAAATTTAAATTTTTTCCTGGAAATATTTTTCCACATCTGTTACTAAACTGAGCCTTAAGAAAATGTAATTTTTTTTTTAATCTGTTACAAAAGCTGGTATGAATTTTTAGTGAAAGAGTAAAAATATGCACAAGATACGGAGTGGTACCATAGACTTGGTTTTAGAAGCAAAGGCCCTAATGTCTTGTCGCTTAGCGGTGATGCCCTGGACCAACTCATTGAATGATGACTCTATTCCATCCTCAAAACTGCTGTCATCTGCTGCTTCCACCAGCGCTCTTGACAGTTCTTCTCTAAGTTTCTTCATACATTATCATGATACCACAGGAAAATTGATTTAATTACAGTTCAACTAGGAAATGGAGATGATTAAATAACATTATACCAAATCAAAAAAAGAAAAGAAAACATTATACCATCGCAATCCATGTATAAATATAACATTCCCTACGTTCTAAAAAAATTGAATGATTCAACTGGATACAGAGATTAAGATTAATCTATATATATTTACCTATTTATTATTTAATTGAAAATGCATAGAAAATAAGGTAGTAAAAATAAAGATAAACTGGTTTAATAACTTTGATGGTGAGCAGTTTTCTTATTAAGAAAGTAATCAATTTTTTTAAAACAAAATGTGTTCAATTTGTCCGTACAAAGTAATCAATTGCAGTATTGTTTTTTTTTCCTTCAGGTGGATTGCAGTATTGTTTTTCAATAATATAGCACCATGTTTTATGGAATGAACTTTCTTTCCGGAGCAAAAACGTGTTGACGTCACAGCACATGGCCAGCAGCTACCATCGGTGTGTTCCCCAACTATCTTTGCATCAAAATTTCATAAATAAAATATAAATTCAGAATATTTTTTCAATTTTTTTTATCATAATCATATCAAATTTTAAGGTTGTTTAGTTGTTGAAATTTTTTCAAATTTTTATTTCCAAATTTTATTTTTAAATATTTGATCATACAACTAGTTTTAGTGCTAGAAAACCTTATTTTCCAAACTTTAAAAAATTCTAGTATTATCATGGAAACCTTCCAAACAAGATTCTTTAATTTAATATACTAGATTTTTTCCAAAGTTTGAAAATTTGAAAAAAATTCGCCTAAATACTTCACAAATTTTCCAAAATTTTCGTGTGCTACTTCTAGAGCAGTGATTATTTTCGGACTAGTAAATGAAATGAACATGAAGGGGTGTGGCAATTGCAATTTCCCGCAAACAACGCGTAATTGGTTCGTCTTTTTCTGCTTTTCGGATTGGCTTTCATTAAATTTAAATCTACTTTTTCGAATAACTGAAAGCAACAAATGCCCGACATGCCCAATCTGTCCCTATCATGGATACTATTCTACCTCGTCTTCTCTATTTTCTTTAAAAATAATTCGTTCCAAAAAATGATATAGTAAAATAATAGAGCACTAAATAAAAGCTTGAAATTTCCTTTTTTGGATGGAAAGATTTAATTAGATGCCTAACGTTACAAGTTACACTTGATTTCTGGATAAACAAATCTAAAAAATTAATCATTATTTAATAATTTGAATTAATATTAGGTGTCGTCTGACTGTCACTAGTATAAAAATCAAAGCAGTATTTGACCACAATAATTATCAGAGCAAGTGGTGATATATTCCATCAAGGGCATTCAGGCCTTAGTTCAGTTAGAAAAAGGTAAATAATTAAACCGAAAGGGAAAATTAAAGTAAAATATAAATAAAAAAGGACAACGTACACATAGTAACTAGGACAGCATGGTAGCCTGATCAATTATGTAACTAATGGTGTATTCAACAAATTTTTTTAATTGAAAAAGTTGGTGTTTTTAAAATTTTCAAGAGGAAATATGAGTGATATAATTGGAATGGAAAATTTTAGTTTTGATAATGTCAGAGAAATAAAAGTTGAGAACCTCAAGTTGAAACAAACGCTGGCTGAAATATTGGATTAAATAACTAACTGATAAATAATTTTAAAAAATACACTAACTAATTAAATTAATTACTACTAGTTTTCTAGAGTAATCGAGTTGCAAAAATATTAGTAGAAGGTAAGGTAAGAGAAACGAATTTGAGAAGTTCAGTATCAATTGTCCCTCCGTCTAGGATCAGTAAACAAAACAGAACACTGGGACTTACATAGTTGAAGGTACCATGCTGCCTCACTTACAAGTTCAGGCACTCTCATGATCAAGTTAATAAAGTTCAAGGTCCTACAGTCTAATTTGGCCAAAAGAGAGAGAGATTATGTCTGTGTTTTGTTTGAACAACAATTCTTTAAAATTAATTGTTGCGTTTTGAAAAAACTATCAACGAAATTTTTTGAGTTTTTTTAAGTTTAACGGTTAGTTGTTTGATCTCAATTATTAAAAAATTATCTAAAACATTACAGTTTCTAAACAGTTTTTTTTTTTAAGTTTTTAAAATTTAACGGTTAGTTGTTGATCTCAATTATTAAAAAATTATCTAAAACATTACCGTTTTCTTAACTATTTTTTTTAGAACAGTACTTATATACTCCTCCAGTAGTTTCCCAAGTAAAGAAATTCTAAACAGTACAAGTAATCAATGCTGAATAATGGAGTAGTAATGAAAACGGTTGTAAATTTCTTTCAAATGGAAACACGCATTTAAAAGCAAAACTAACCTGCGATGGATCGATTCCACCAAAAAGCCTCCATCCTACACAATCTGCAAACTCAGAGAACGAATCTTGGTGAAATAATTGAAGTTTCAAGTGCCTATAACAATGAAAATGAAGGATCGGAAGATGACTGTTCGATCCCGATGAAGTAAAGCCACAATTACAGAGCAGCTAGATTCGAAAACAGAGCTGATCTAATCGACTTACCGATCGTGGAAGAGCAACCGGAGGACGAGTCAAGTACCAAGAAAGCCAATCGGACGAACAGGAACGGCAAGAGTATCCCGAGGAGCAGCACTACCGGCAGCACCGACCGATTCGAGAATCGGCCACGCAGCGTCGTCCCCGCCGCCGCAGTCTTCCCGGCCCCTGCGGCGGAGTTCGATGTCGCGAACTTCTTTATGCCCGTAGGCGATATGCAGAACTTCATCTTCTTCTTCTTCCTCTTCGAGCTTCCCGGTTACGCCCCGTTTCCATGGATCCGGAGGAGATCGGGCTGGGGTTGGTATCAGTGTCGTCGCTGCATTTTTGAGTCAAGATTTTTTTTCAGAGAACTGAACTGAGCAGGAGAAATACGAATGGATATTGGGGGTTTTAATTTTATTTATACCTAGGAGGTCACGATATGGTTTTTTGGGAATTTGCTTTTGGCTCTACACCAAAATGAGCAGGTGATTGTTTCTTTTTATAGAGAGAGACAAACTGAAGACGCATTTAAAGTAGCGGGAAAAAGAGGAGGGGTAAAAATGAAGAAACAATGATATTTGGAGGGTGCTTCGGGAATTGGGCTGTTTTGGTCGGCGTCACGGTCTTTCATTTTTCATTTGTTTTCCTTTATCCTTGAAAGTGAGTGCAAAAAAAATTTGGTGAATTTTTCGTTTTTCAGGTGAAAAAAATGTTCTTTTTCACAATACCCTTGCACCCCCTCAAACCAGAAACAGAAATCAACGCGTTCGAAGCGGCGGCGGCGGCGACGGCGCGCGGCGAATTCCAGCGGCGGATCTGGGCTGGGGAGGTTGAAAGTCGACCGGAGGGTGGTTTCCGGCAACTTTATGGCGTGAAGAGGAGACTGTCGGGGGGGGGGGAGAGAGAGAGGTGGTGGTTATCCGAAATTCACGATGAATTTCGGATAATTCACTTCTATGGTGAATTTGGGGAGGTCCTAAAAACTGAAAATCACATGGTGAATTTGGTGAAAAATCACAAAAATTCACTCCCAAATCACCATGTTTGAAGTCCCATTGTTTGTTTTACTACTGAGAATCTGAGATGCAAATGAATTGTTGAGAGTGTGCATGTTTTTTTCAACAATTTAATTCATTAAAAAAATGTAAAAGAGTACTTGGTAATTCTAAACGTAAGATAAGAATATTTTTAGTAGCACATCATTTTCTTATAGTTTTTTTACACAAAACTTTCTTTCACTTTTTCCTAATTTCTATCGAATCACAAATCTTTTCCTCACAGAATATATCACAACAATTTTAAAAAATCTATCCAATTCTACAAAATCAAACACACAATTTCTGTCATTTTTTTATGATTATGTAACATTGAAGCTTTTTAAAAGAAAGATGTGAGCCTCGTTTTTTTTAATTAGTAGTAAAAAGAGATGAAATCAGAAAGAAAAAAAATAAAAGTGAAAGGGAGAAACTTTTTACTCCCTTCTTTCATTTTTTTTTGGTTTTTTGGCATGGAGGTCAAGGTATCGATGAATTTTGATATGTATATACTTCTATCCCAGAAAAAGTGAAAGAGTGACACCAATCTAAAATGAGGTAAAATATTAAAATTAAAGAGTAAAATTTACTCATTTCGTTCCTATTTTATTGTAACACTTTCCATTTGAAAATTCCCTTAATGTTTGTAAAGTTTCTTTCTTTAATAAACATTTTCAAGTAAAATTATCAATTTACAATCGAGTTTCTTATTGTTGGCTTCTTAAAAGTACAATTCATTATCTAGAGCGATGCGAAACCGTAGCATTGTGTTGCGCTATCTACATTCACACTGCCGCTGTCGTCATTTCCAAAGTTCGGCCTAGCCTCACGCTGATGTTATGTCGGGCCTTTGCTCCCCATCTGCATGGAGAGTTTTGGAGGTGCATTGATCCTCCTATGTGCTGCTGCTTCCATTTTCATTCTCAATTTCGGTAAGGGTTGATGCCGTCTCCGATCGATTATCCTATTTTCCCTCTTCGTTTGTCAAAGCTTGCGTTGTACCGTATCGGCCCACTCGCGATTGGAGTCCCGACAACCGACGTTCGAAGGTCCACCGGCCTCGCCATGTGGTCCGTCATTCGCTCCTCTGCACGACCCATTTATGCTCCACTACATAGCTGAAGTATTTTATAACGCAGCCAATTCACGTTGAGCCCGCGGTAGAAGCAGTGGTATTTACGCCCGCAGTACATGATCTACCGCGGCCTCGTCGTGGTATATAACGCAGCTATAACCGCATTACCAATTTTATGAATTAAAGAAATTAAAAAAAGGTGGATGAGTTCGGATGAATACATTTATCCAAATTCATCCACCAACCCAAAAACTCAGAATCCTTCATATCCAAACCCAGATTTCTTCATTCAAATCCATCAATGTTCATTAATCTGCAAAAATGAAAGGAAAAAAGAGAAAATTAATGATAGTAATGAACAAAAGTAGAGAAGAAACCTAAAAAATGTAACCCTCAACAAAGATGGAGAAAGAAAGAAGAAAGATGGAATAACAGAGGAAGAAGAATTAAAGAAGAAGAAAAGGAAAGAAGACGGAGAAGAGGAGAGAAGAAGAAGATCAGATCTGTGGCGGAAGAAGGAGGAGGAGGACGACGAGGAGGAGGATCAAGAGATGAAGGGAAAGGGAATGAAGGAGAAGATGAAGATAAAATAGAAAGAAGAAGAAGAATTCGAAGGAGAAGATGAAGGGAAAGAATGAATGAATGAGGAGATGACGATGGAGGGAAAATGAGAAGATGAAGATGGAGGAAAAAATGAGAGAGAGAGAGAGAGATAAGGGAGAGATGAGTTTTTCAGATCTGGAAAAATGAGAGAGAGATGGAAGGCTGAAGTGATATAAGACCTTAATGCAGCCCAAGCCGCGGTAAGGTTGTATTTCTCTATTTACCACGTCATTTAGTGCAAAAATGGTTTAATTCGGTTTAAGTTGAATTACTAGCCGCATTAAAGATGGTAATCACGACATAGTCCTCTCTTTTGGCGGGTTTGATCTGGCCAATTGTGAGGAGAGGGCTAACCCTCTGCCCGTGGTGGATTTGGTGGTTGTACAACGTGGGCTGGTGGTGGCTATGAGCAACTTCTAGCTAGTCCCATTATACTGGTTTCGGGAAAGTCTCTGGTGTATACTGCGAAGAGGTTTGTTCATTGGTGGCTTGAAGCACAATAGTTTGTGTGGTAAGGGGAAGACGTCAGGTTTGGGTGTTGGACAAGCTCGGAAGAAGCCTCAATTGTCTGTAGTTGTGGCGGAGGCTGTGGGAACCAGTCTAGCGGGGCTGGGGATTTTGATGCCCCACCCTACGCCATGAGCTTTCAGCATCAGAGTTTACTGGGTATGGGGCCTACTTGGTTTACTCTGTTTTACTTCTACTGGACCTCGTTTAGTTATTTTTCTATGTTTTGTTGGTCCGGTCTTTGTATGTTTTTTATGTTTGTTAGTTTGCTTTGGTTGTTGTTGGTAGTTGTTTGCTTGTGGTGGTATGTTTCCTTCGATTGCACTTGCAAAGTGAGACAACATTTAGCTCCATGAGAGCTATTTAGATGTGCCTTGTGCGAGATAGATGATCTGTTACGTCACCACGTTGTTTTATGTGCTTTTCGGCTCTTGTATGAGCATTTTCAAAGGTTGTTCACTTTACCTGGGCTATCTTCATATCTCGCTACCTTGTCTTCTTCAGCTTTTTATCTTGGTTTAAGTGTGCCTTTTAGGTTGTTTAGTCTTTTTTTAGCTTGCTTCTTCATGCTTTCTTGTCTAGCCGGTCTTTGGCTACTTTGCACTCGGCTCTTTGGTCTCGTATTCGAATTGGTTTGTATTATCTTCTTTGATGGTAATAGTAAACCGATTTACTCAAAAAAAACAAAACCAATTTATTCGTTTAATTATAATTTTTTTGTTTATTTATTATCTGATTAAATATCATGCACACACACTTAACATTTATTTTATTTTTATTACTCTATCCATTCCTTCCTGAATAATTGAATGATTTAACTATAGTATTAGCACTATTTGACTCTACTAGACACCAGTGATTGAGGATTTTGTGGAGACGACGTTGAAACGTTGTCTGGGGGCCAGGGTTGTTTAAATTAAACATTTGAATACCAGACATGCCCTTGCTCCTTCTTTATTCTCACCGACAGACAGAGAAAGAGTGTTATTGCACTGTACCCCTCTCATGATCTCCAAATTAATCACCTCCATAAATATAAAAAGTGATGGATAAACAAAATCTGATAGAAAATGATAAAAAATAAAGAAAGAGTGCTGTTTAGAGTAATAAACTACTCTCCATCGCCATTAATTAATTGATCCATTTATTTTAATGTTTTGTACTATTTAATTTATGTTTTTTTAAAATATATATTTAAATATTTAAAATTAAATAATTCATATGGATATCACAATTAAAAATTTAAAGTGTCTAAATGTTTTTTTGTACAGTTTCTTTTACTATTTATATTTATTAAAATTTAAATTAAACATTTAACCTTAAAACATGAATATCAAATGAACGAATTAATAACAGAAAGTAAGAAGTATGAAAAGTTCACTAAAACAGAAAGTGAGTTACATTTCTATGACATGTTAGAGCATCCTCCAACAGCTTATCAATTTTTTTGATATGTTCACTTTTAGAGAATTTTAAGTATTTTTTTGGTCAAACAGGTTCCTCATCTCACTCTCCAAACTAGGGAATGAGGGAGAAAAAATGAGGAACTTCCCCAATTTTGGAACATTCTCCAAATTTTGAAGGTTTCTTCAAATGTTCCGTCCCACAAAGGTTGTCAACATTACTATATTGGGCCGTCCCACAAAGGTTGTCAACTTTCTTAAAATAGAAACTTTCTATCATCATTTTTATCATTTTATCCTCTTATCTCACATCATGGACCCACAAGTTTTTCTCTTTCCTCCCACTCAACTTAAAATTGGGGTCCACAAAATTTTCTCCTTTCTTTTTCATGAGGGTAATTTTGTCAACACACTATTATTCTCTCACTTTCCTTAATATATGTGCCCAAACAAATCCTACAACCTTTGTGGGACGGAGGGAGTATTTTTTAAAAAACTTTTCTTCTCTTTCCTCTCTATTGGGTGCTTGTGATTGGTTTTAACATCTATTTTCTATCCTCTCATCTCTCCAACTAATTCATTAATTATTATTAAAAAATGTAAAATATCTTATTCTTGTAATAAATGCATGGTTCTTCAAAATAGAGAAAGTGTTGGAGTTGAAGCAAATTTTTTTATTGAGAATATGACTTTTACTTCTCATTTTGGAGAAATTTTTTGAAAAGATGTTGGATATGCCCTTAGTAAAGAGGATATTAAGGTTGATGAATTCAAGGTCAAAGTTATTCAAGGTTGGTCCACTCCAAAGAGTGAGCAATTGAGATTATGTCATTTCATAATTGAGCAATTGAGATTATGTCATTTCATAATTTATCAAATTTGAATAGAAGATTTGTGAAAGATTTCTCCACTTTAACCATGCCTACTAATGAATTGGAATTGGTGAAAAAGAATGTGCTGAACAGAGCACAAACAAACATAAAGTTTTTGAAGACATGGAAGCTAGCTAGCTAGGTTGAGTGGTGCCCATTGTTTAAACTTACCAAGGTTCGAAAAAAACTTTGAAATAAAATGTGAGGCTAGTGGCTAGTGGTGTTGATGGGGAGGTAGGCTCATTACTTTAGTGTAAAATTAGTGGAATGCTACTATGCATGTAAGGTCACTCGATATATGTCTCTCGAGACTTGGTCACATTATCTTTTATTCAAAGAATTTGTGATATAATATAATACTCCCTCCGTCCCTGAATAATTGTACACTTTGTTTTTACTATTTTACAGTATTTAATCTATGATTTTTTTTTCATGAATTTTTAGACTTTAAAGTTAATAATTTATATGCATGTCATAATTTGAAGTATAAATTTTCTAAATATATTTTTTCTGAATTTTTTAAAACTTGCTATCTTTGTTAAAATTTGAGTCAAACATTGAACCTTTAAACAGTAAAGTCAAAGTGTATAATCTTTCAGGGACGGAGGTAGTATATTAATAGAAAACTCTTTTCAAATATAGTAAAAAAAAATTAACGTTGCGTTGTTGTGAAGTCACGTAGGATCTACGTAGACGCCACATCAATTCTGCATTTTTTTGTCATTAGTACACTCATTTATGTCAATAAAATCAATATACAATCAATTAACTCCATGTTTGGTGCTTAAGTCATAAAAATTGTAATTCATTCCGTGTCATTCGTGATCAATTCTAACAAGGAATTAATGCAATTAAAATCAGTCATTTTCCCTTCTTATCGAGGATGTTAATTACAATCAAATTCCCGATTATCTTTCATCCTTCTATCTTTCTCTTTAATCCATTTTTCTCATCTCTATGATTACCTATCGATCTTCTCCCTCTTTCTTCCTCTGTGGATTTCGTATCTCGATTGATTAACATCTCTGCCAAACCCACCAAGCGCTATAATGCAATTGGCGGAGGAAAGAAGAAGTGGCAGATATCAATATCAGCACGATAAGGCGAGATGGTTGGACGGCAGGTGGCTAGATCGGAGGCGCAGAAGAATTGATTGGAGTAGAAACACGAGGGGTCAAAGTTTCTCATTCTCCACATGATTCGGGAATCGACGGGACTCTGCTGTGATGAATTCAGAATTCCACATTTTTTCTTGGAAAAGTCCGAGAACTGAGCTGAAGCTGGTCGTCTCCGTTGAGTCAATCGTTCCTACTACCCTCCTTTAAAGGCCATGTTCGTGCTGAAATCCACCACGCACATCAAAGTCGGCACCCCTTCTTTGGTGCCTAATTGGACCTCATGCACCTCTCATTAAGAACCAATCATGCAATTGCAGTCTTTAATGGACGATTGTGAGCTCCGCATACTCATTTACCGTCTTTGCTTCTCTTTATTAATTGCAGTCTTTAGCGTTTAGCTGTAGCTATTTGATCTCGACCATTAAAAAATTATCCAAAACACTACAGCTAATTGAAAAGCTATTGCCAAAAGGGGCCATGATGTTGTTGCGGCTATGACCGTTAGAAGGCTTTGTAGTGGCCAAAGCCGCTGCAAAATCAGCCACAAACACAACTTTAATTTGAATCGACAAAACCCCTCAATTTCATCTCCCTCACCCCACACTCTTCGATTTCTCATCTTTTCTTTCTCTTCATCTCTTTTATTTCTCTTTATCTCTTCCGGCGTCATTGGGACGCCACACTGAGTTCGAGGTAACAAGTTCAAAGTTGTCGTCCTTATCATATTATAAGATTTACAGTTATTTATGTTAACCAATACGTTATTTATTAACTAGGAGGAGTACACGAGGTTGGTGCTGGAGAAGTACCTAGATAAAGACGCTCATCCTTTTGATGAGGCGATCTTCAGAGCGGTTATAGGCGGGCCCCAGAAAGGGCATTGGGTTGGTGCCCCCCCGCAGCTTGTCCATCCAGAGCAGTTTCGGCCACCTCGGCCATCTCAGGTAACTAATTTGAAACTTTTTAAAAGCTTAAAGGTTGAATTTTACGATTTCTTAAACATTATGACAAGTTTAAAAATTTAAGGACCAAATTGTAAAGTGTTTGAAAATGTTGGACTTAATTGTAAACTTGAAAACCCCTATATGTAACTTATTCTAATGTATCTTTATATTTGTATACTTTTAGTGCGATCTTGCCACTGAGGAGGCGCGCCGAAAGGCGAAGGAGGATCACGTTAGGATCGACTCTGAGCTACGTATGCTGAGGGAGCGTCAGACTGAGTACGAGGTTCATATGAACCGTACTCTTCCGCAGGAGCGGTGTCAGACCGAGGAGCTGCGGCGGCAATACGACGCATCCTTCAGCGTCATCTGGCCGATGCTTCTAGAATGGGGAATCTTACAGCAAAACCAGGTGCCCTAGGACATGGTTGCGGGGGGATCCTCGCAGCGACCACGAGACCAGTCCGTGCCGCCAAGTTTCACCCCATACATGATCCCAACACTGCAACAGCCTCAGTGGATCTGGCGCCCGCCTTCGGGGTGGCCGACACCCAACTTCCGCGGTGTCGATTACTATACCCCGGAGATGCCGACGCCACGGCCACAATAGCCTCAGCAGCCGCCTCCCACCTATGTGTACAACTCGAACGACATCATGCGGAGCAATGAGACGTTTGACCCATTCGCTTCAGGATTCAACTAGTCACATCAGCCAGACTAGCGGTCGCCGCCACGAAAGGAGCATGGCGATGACGATTTCCATTTTCCGACACCATAAGACACTTTTGTAAAAACAATTTTATTTATCACGTTTTTTATTGTAAAAGTTACATTTGATTAATTTATAATTATTATTATTTTTTCTTTTATTTCTAATTTATAAATATTATTAATTATATTATTTATTCCCTATATTAAATGTAGCAAAATAAGAATTTTTATTGAAAAAAAAAACAAATGGTAGCGGGCTGAGTTGGGGGCGAGGCGTTACCAACTATATCTGCTGGCAGCGCCTATGTGGCTTTGGAGTAGGGGCTGCCCGCTACCATGCCGGTTACTAATGGTAGCGGACTTGGTGACTGCAAGAAGTAAAGAAACGGTGTGAAAAGTAACGGTGATGGTAATGGACTTCCTCGTCACTATAGTAACGGGATTGGTAACGGATTGCCCGCTACCATCGTCCCATTATATACGTAATGGATTAGCAACCCGTCACACATTATTTTTTTCTATTTCTTATAAAATAACCAATTCATATTTTAAATTACTATTTTAGTATAGAAAATATGCATTATTATTTTATGTTTAGATTATTTGATAATAATTCTATATAATAAATGATAATAGTTAATTTTAAGAAAATAATCGATTAACCGTGGGTCAGACGCCTAGATCGGTTGAACCATGAACCTGCCTTGAAAGGTTCTGTTTCAAATTCGATTTTTAAAACAATGGTTCCCGTTTATGATCATCGATTGCTTTATTTATTATTTTTATTACTGTCGGTGTCAAACATATGCAACAATGACCCGATTAAACGCTTGGTGAAATTAGCTGACGGTTTAAGCCTCAGTTAACCCCTTCAACTTCTATAGATAATCTATTATTGACCACAACTCTTAAAAGTGATCAAAAAAGACTTGGTAAATGGTAACTGGCTCCACTTGTTGTATATTATCTTCGGTTAAAAGAAAGGTTAAAGTTAGAAAGATGACGCGTTACGTGTCGTCGTCATATGAGCTTTTGGTATGGGCGGAGGGAAAAGACCATCTGCATGGCGGAAAGCAAATCCCCAGGTCACTCATGCTTCCCTCTATTGCATCAAAAAGTTTGCTTAACAATAATAATCTTTTCAAAATGCACCTAACTGAAACCAAGCGTGAGAAAGGGTGCCCATTCTCAATCGAGGCTTTGAGTCATCTTATCTCTCATTTAGGTCTTTTCAGATTAAGAAAAGTCTAATTTTGTGTGGATTAGAGTGCATATTTTATAAAATTGATATAATATTTACGAGAGAAAAAGATTAATGTGAAAAATGGAAAATTATTTTTTGTTTAGGGTGTGTTCATTTGATAAAATTTTTGAAAAATTTGATAAAATATTTGAAATTGATGCAATATTTGTAGTATGAGAAATTATAGGAAAATAGTTGATTTGATGAGTTTTGTATAAAATTATATAGATTCTTTACACAAAGAACACATCCTAAATGAAATTGTATTATAGGCTCAGTTCAGTAGAGCGTGAGAATTGTGTTTTTTAGGAAATTTGTTGAGATGTGTTTTGATTGATAGGTGAGATGTAAGTGACTAAATTTTTTTGAAAAAAATGTTATTTTATAGAGTTATTTGTTTTTTGAGAGGCAACTAAAGGAAATTTATTAAAGATCTCCAAAGATATTACATCATACACCTAAAAGAAAAAATTGGACATAGAACTATAGAAATCACCAATAAGGGTTCCCCCCTAAACACAACAGAACAACCCCATATAAAACATCAATAAAACCACTATCTGCAACCAAATTACCTCCAATAATTCTAACATCCCCATCATAATGCAAATTATCCTCTAAAGTTAAAATTCTATTAATTTTTCAAACCCCAATGTAGTCTCTTTAATTCTCTACTCAAAGAAAGTTCACCATTTGAACTAGGAGTGAGACCAAAAAAATCAAAATGTCATTCAATGATGGGCACCCATAATTAATTTTTACTCCATTTTCAACACTAGCTAGCACGCTTGAATCGTGCACCTCTGATCCTCGGAGACCAGTAATCGGATCATCATTCACCGCACTTGAAGTTCAAGGAGCAAAATGGGTTCCTCCCTTAAAATCAGCCTATATGTTCCCAATATTCAAAAAACAATTATAGAGAGTTAATGGATTTAAGGTTGTTAAATGTATTGGGATTGATAAATTTAGAATTGTTTTTTGGGAAATTATGTTGCTGAACTGAGCCACGGGGAAAATTTGTGTTTATTTAAGAAATGAGATATATATGAGAAAAAAATTGGTGGAAATTGTATTCCGAATAGATCATCATATTCATTAGTGTTTACAAGTCACACTGTACCGAGTACATTTATGTGTGGAGATGAAAATTGTAAAATAAAGTACAAACAACATTTCATAATATTAATCAATACTATTTGATTAACACAGTTTTGTGTATGATAAATCACCCTTAATCTCAACTCAACAGATCGAAATGACAAGAGGGATGCATTAAAGTCAAACGTAATTAATTTATTAGCAATGTCGGCAAGATTTCGTGCCCAGCATGACTCATGCAACAACAAATCAGTAAGTAATTAATTATCCACATGGGTTAGAGAAATACCCCTCGATAGCGAAGCCAGGAATCAAAACCTGGGGTGGCAAAAATCGAAGTTCAGTTTGGAAAATACTTGTTTCAATTAGTTGTAGTGTTTTGGATAGTTTTTATATGATTGAGATCAAACAGTTAACAACTAAAATTAAAAAACTACCGTTGATAACATATTCAAAACGCAACGGAAACTTGAAAAAGTTATTTTCAAACACACATTGATCTAAACATCTATCCTTTTAAGTTATTTAATTTAAGCAAGTTTAATTTAAGGAAATTCATTTTATGAATCAATTTTATTGATGAATTAATGAATTAAAGATTAGTTATCTATAATTTAATTGATTTGAGACTGTTATTTTCTGTGATTTTTTGAAAAAGTTTGATGTGAAATTTATGAGAAAAAGATTTGACAAATAGAATAAAATGACAGATTGAGAAGAAGAAAAAAGCAATTAAAGACTTATTCTTTTAAACCAAACATTTAAAAAAAAACATCACAAAAATCCACCAAATCACATTTTTTCAATTTTTCTCTCCAAATATCATATCCACAATTACAAAATAGAAACTTTTATTTACACTTATATTTCATAATTTATCAAACGCTCTAAAAGAATATAGCCTAAATCCTACAATTTTATTTTTAACATATCTTAATCACAAGTAGTATATTTAGGAATTAGTTTTAGATATCGGGTTGGGTTCAGCTAAGTTTTTTAATTTGGACTCTTTTGTTAATATAAGGGATATATTATAGTTTATTTAAGCTAAGTTTGTCTAAAATATTAGAATCAATACCCATATTAACCTAAATATACAATATATACCCCTATTTTACAAACATATTGGTATGGCGGTCGCCACCCCTTCCCTCAATATCTCCGCTACCATTCCGCCCACTACAAATAAAATGCCATTTAATGGCACACATAATGTGCCACTAAATTACAAAAATGTGCCAGTAAAGATACTTCGAGGAAACAGCAACACGCGAAAAAAGTGCCAGTATAAGTCCTAACACTAAAGCCTATTAGTGGCACTTATAGCGTGTGTTGCTGCAGCCATCTAGGTTTTCGTGGCACATTTTTATGTATCATAAAAGAATTATTAGAATTAATGGCACATTATTTTTGCCATTGAATGCATCCACGTAAATAATTGGGAGGTTACTTTAGTGGCACTAAACGTATGCCATAATAGCAAAATTAGATTTTCACTTTTTCTACTTCATTTAATCAAATGTAGAAAAATATAATAAAAATATTCATGAAAAACTTTAAGAATTTAATCACATTACTTGAAACAAAGTATACACATGAAGTATTAAAAAAAGGTATACACATGAAGTATCCAAAGTACCTAAATACTAACTAGGAACCTAATAAAAGTACCAAACTATTTGTTTAAATAAAACATAAAAGATGCTCAAAGTTTGCTACTACCATCGAACATAATTT
This sequence comes from Stellera chamaejasme, assembly GCA_024586325.1. Classification (NCBI taxonomy): domain Eukaryota; kingdom Viridiplantae; phylum Streptophyta; class Magnoliopsida; order Malvales; family Thymelaeaceae; genus Stellera; species Stellera chamaejasme. Next base: position 28,557,949 of record CM044985.1, read on the forward strand.
TGAGCGTGCAAATGAGATGTGAGATCTGTAAAACAAGAAGGTGAAACAATGGTTAAGTGTTGTGAGATCTGTAAACAATAAGGTGAAACAATGGTTAAGTGTCCGTGATGGAAAAAACATCAAATTGAATAAATTTACTTACAAATTTACCTGCCAAACGATTCAAAGAGGATCTTGTGGATTCAAATCGGAAATTAGTATTTCAAACTTGTAATTTTCTAGTGTAATATAGGTTCTCTTTGTTCAATGTTGCTCATCATCCAAGACTACATCTGTTTTATTGGTCAAAATGTTCACCTGCAAATAACAAAGGATGAAAAGAAAACCTACCTATAGAAGCTAATTAATACTATAAGCGCCTCAATCAACATGAATGAACCATGGTGTACTAAGAGAGGAATTAGACTAAGACAAATAAATAATCAAATGAAAGCAACATCTAAAAGGCTAAACTCACAATAATATAGCATGAAACATTTTTGGTTAGAGATAAAGAATATGCATAGTTTATGTAAAACAAAAATGATACTATGAGGCTGTTGGAAATAAACAAAGAAACAAAAGAAAGTTGAACTTAATGCATAGAATGATGGTTGTGTGGCAAAATCAACAGAGATAAAACAAAGAAGTCAAAACTTCAGCTTACTTATGAGAAGTTACTCACACAAACCTCGGCGACAATGTTATAAAGCTCCCTGTAGCAACAAAAATTCAAATAAAAAACTCTTTATTATTATTTGGTCATGTTTAAGCTACAGGATTCTATCACAAGATAGGTATGACAAATTCAGTCCTATCTATCACAAAAGTACTTGAGCATGATTTGGAGTTTTCAAAAAAAATTAGAAAAGTAGATAACGAGCAGTAGCACGTCTGGCAAAGATATTGACACAATGACAAAGACGCACGCCAAAATATTTACCCGCAATTGTACCTGCCAAAGAAGGATTCAATGAGGACCTTGAGCACAACTCGCATTTAATATTTCAAGAACTTGCTTAACTACAAATTTTACATGGAAGTAGTCTAAAGGGTCTTCAATAGTTCAATCATAAAGTTTTTCATGTATTGCAACATTGCTGGTAAATACCATAGCCCATGCGTTGATAAGGAGGCAAGACCGACACCCAATAAAGAACTTTCAAGAGCCGCAAATAAGGACATCATCAAGTGCACAATGTAAAACAAGTCAAATAACTAAATTTAAACAAAGGCTCAAACACCTAGCAACCAAAACCAACAGCAGGGGAACAAACCTGATTGAGTCGTCATATGAATCACAATAAGTGATAAAATCGATAGACTACTATAAAACAAAGCTGGTCCTGAACTACTTGTTACTGAGTTAACAGATACAACTCCTACCTTGGATTGGTAACATCAATAGGACTGCTAACTAAAATTTACAAAGGCAGGAAAAAAAAACTCTATTAGAGGGTAAGAGGATAAAAGTTTCATTCGGTATTATTCGTGAGGTCATCATCACCATCAAGAAGAAGAAGAACCAGAGGAACTATGAAGCTGTAATACTACCAGCAACCATTCTTCCAATCACCTTGCGAAAAAATAATTGTTCCAAACATGCAAACTAAAACAACTTATTTTAACATGAGAACTTCATTCTTGATGAAAAAAGGAATATCCACTTAGAGCAGCACACCAAGCCTAAGGGGCTTAAAGTCTTAGTAAAGATTGAACTTCCCAAAAGAACTAATTACCTGAAAATATTTATGAATCCGATTTCACACTTTCAAAAAGGTATGAAAACAATGACACAAAGTTACTGATGCTGAGGTATCAAATAGAATTACAAGAAACAAAGAATCCTAACCTTGAATACCTATATTGGCACATGAAATTTCTTGGTTCCTCCATCTATGAGAAACTCTCTCCAATCCTTTCTTGACTGACTCAGGCTTGTAGTGTGTAGTGAACATAACCTAAGTAGCAATTGTTGCCCAAAACGATATTTAGAAGTCAAAATAGCGTAGTATTGGAATATACATGAATATCATCACGATAAAATTAAGAAAACATTATTCTCATGACAAACGACTCATACAAATTTTGTCCGGGTCTCCAAATCCAACAATGCATTGCAAACTATGGAGAATTTTAACCAAAGAAAACAGAGGAAAAAGAGCTCGAGTCCACGGATACAAAGGCCTGAGCTAAACACGAGGACCATATTTAACTAGAATAAACCGATCAAGCTCATATTGGACTGAAAATCTCGTGTAAAAAGGAGATTAGGATCTGGATCAATAAATGACACGAGTAATCGAGTAGTGTATAGAATTAGTGCTAAGAAAGAGAGTGAGAGAAAGAGGACTCACCGATCAGAGGAAGAACAGGAAGCCTGTTTTTAAGAAGTAACAACGAAAAGGACCGACAGCAGATGAATCCACGACAAGGACAAAGAAGACGGTGGTGAATTTAATATGAAAAATTTAACAAATCGGACATGAAGCCTTTGAATTCTCGGAGTGACTGGTTAGGACAATCGTCCGGTCATATTGCCTCCTCCATCTCCAACTTACAACTCTCCCTGTGAAGGAATACGGCGAGTCTTCGTGAGCCTCCGAGAGTCCAAATTTCGGCGAGTCTCAAGAGTCTCCGAATGTCTCCAGTCTTTAATTGAACGATTGAGCAGGAAGGGAACTAGGGATATGAAAGTGAACGAATGGAGAGTGAATGGATGAGAGTTAGGGTTCCAGCTATGCTCCTAATCTGGAAATGGAAGGAAATGTAGGAGGTAAAGCGAATCCTATTGAAGGGAGTTTTTTTTTTGTTGCCATTTTCTAGTTTTACTGGCACATAAATTAAAGCTTTAATAAAAACAAAATATATTTTATGACAAACTTATATATGTGCCAGTAAAATAAAAAGTTATTCCGGCACAATGGACTCTTCTGCCAGTAAACCTGTATAAATTTGTGGCAGAAAGTTTTGGTCTGCCACTAACGGTCTAACTCTTTTACTGGCACTTATTGTATGCCATTAAAATCCATTACAGTGGCATAAAACTGCATGTCAGTAAATATGTGTGCCATTAAATGGAACTTTGTTTGTAGTGGCCCAACTTGGTTGATCTTTTTTCCTTCTGGTTCCTAATTAGGTTATTGATGATCATTGACATTTCTCGAATACTAATGAGCAATAATCAATGAGTTTACCTTCATAAATGAAAGAACAAAGACTGGGAAGAGCTAGCTATATGTAGCTTACAAATCATGTGAAAGGTAGGGAAAAGGACTATAGTGAAGTGTCACCTAATAATAGAGGAGGACATAATTCTCTTAGGATTGAAATTGAAAGAGCACTTTCACATTTGGCTGAAAACCAATCAATATTGGCCAAATCACAAGATACTACCTTGAACTTTGTTAACGCAGTTAAAAAAGGGCATGAGGGCACTTATCACTGCGCCCTTAACTGCGGTTAAAGCCGCAGTGAACAAGTTCCCGCAGTAAACGAGATGTCGGCATTCGCAATAAACGTTACTGCGGTCTAAACCGCAGTGAGTTCTCGTGGGCCAAGTGCCCTACCTACCACCATCCCTACCGCGGCCATGTACTCCGGAGTAGGCCGCAGTAGATTCGTCTATATATACTCCCCTGCTTCTTTCCAATCCGTCGCAAATTTTTTTCATAACCTCTCCTCTCTCAACTATTACACAAAATATCATCTCTAAATCTGAGTAAAACCTGTGGTACCATCAACTTTAGGTGTATTACTGAGGTAATAAATATTTTATGTATTTATTTATGGTTACATAGTTTTTCATTCAATTTAATTCGTGTATTGGTAATGTTATTTTCTTTTTAAGTAATGTAATTAAATTAGTTGAGCCATAGTTCTTGTCTATGAAAAATTGTAAAAATATATTTTTTACACTTTATTTAAAATTTTTGGAATAACGTTGTAAAATAATATATTGTACAGAGTTTTCATAGATTGTCCAAGTTGGACAGTTTGTAAAAGTATACTATTAGTGTATAAACCTTTTATGGTTGTGCATGTAAAACTGATCGGATTACATAAATTTCGGTTGCATTTCTTAGTCTTGTTCCACGTTATACCTGTTCTAGGAGTTATATTCCAAAAAAATGGTATATTGTGGAACTAAGGCGAAATGTTGCCGAAATTTATGTAATTACAGTTTTACATAAACAACCATAAAAATTTCTTCACTAATAGTACTTTTATGAATAGGATAGGACACACTTTTATGATATAAATATTTATATGAATGTGTGCAGTATTTAAGAGCTTTTGTGTTTATTTTTTGTAATATATAATTAATTGTCATGTTTGTTATTGTTTTTATTGATGAATGATCATAGGAAAGGCCATAAATGGGCGAAGGACATGATTGGATGTATCGGCGCTTTGAGGATGAGACTTGCTATATGAGTGAAAGATTTTGGACTGGGGTTCAAGAATTCTTGGATTATGCTTTTTTGTTGCTAAATCAAATGGCGAAGAACTGGTGAAATGCCCGTGTAAAAAGTGTAAAAATAGATACTATTATTATGATCGAATTACAATTGACAATCATTTACTATTAGACTTAATTATCATGTGTGAGATTGTCATGGTGAACGACTGGAGATCAATCCATGTGTTTCACTACGTAGAGAAGACAAATCTTACTGCGGCCTTTACTGCGGTTTGGGCCGCAGTAAGATGAAAAACGCAGTAAATTGCGCAGTAAGCTTTACTGCAGCTTTGGCCGCAGTAAGAGGCCGCGGTAAGGCCGCAGTAAGCCATTTTTTAGGGTTTCCCCATCCGCCGTTTCCTTCATTTTTTGCATCTTTTCCATCTTCTTCTTCAATCCTTCTTCTAATTCTTCATCATCATCATCATCTTCTTCTCCTTCTCCTTCTTCATATTCTTCTTCTTCTTCTTCATTTTCTCCTTCTTCATCATCTTTTTCTCTTCATATTCCTCCTCTTCTTCTTCTGTCGTCATCATCATCATCATCATCATCATCATCATCATCATCATCATCTTCTTCTTCTTCTTCTTCTTCTTCTTCTTCTTCTTCTTCTTCTTCTTTCTTTTCATCTTCTTCTTTCACGGCGGAGCGAGATCGTGAAGCAGCCGAGCCTGGAGACGAGCTACGAGGTGCAGGGCGGCGAGTTCGTGCTGCAGCTGGATAATGGTGGTTCAAAGATCCGGATGAATCTAACGAGATATTCTGGGTTTCCTGGATGAATTTTTTCATCCGGATTCATCAACATTTTTTTTTAATTAATAAATTCGTTTACTGCGGCCTTGGCCGTAGTAAGGCCGCAGTAAGTACTGCGGCTTCTACCGCAGTGAAGCTTCAATTGCGCCTTTATTTACTGAGGTATACACTGCGGCCTCTCCCGCAATAGTTACTGCGGCTCTACTGTGATTTTGGCCGCAGTAACACATGTTCTCTCCACGTATCGAGGTTATCGATTTGATGAACTAACGTCAACATCATAAAATCTTGCAAGTACAAGTACTGCACTTAATTCTTCTGAGGGTAGCCAAGAATGACCGGCTTCTGAAGAAATGGTTTGTGATGCTTTTGGGTTTCATGAGCAATGTAATAATTTTGGAGATGATCAAAATAATGACGATGAGGACGTTGTAGCATCAGATGTGCCAAACGAAAGGGCACAAAAGTTTTTCCAACTGTTGTGTGATGCATCAAAACCTTTATATGAAGGTTGTGGTGATAAGTACACCAAATTATCGATGTTATCCAAGTTGTCGAGTATGAAAAGTCAACACAACGTATCAGATGCTTTTTTCTCTGAGATGATCAGATATATCAATGAAATATTACCAGGAGGAAACTCGTTGCCAACAAGCATGTGTAGTACAAAAGGTATGTTGAAGGAGTTGGGGTTACCGTATAGAAAACTTCATGCTTCCGAGAATAATTGTATGTTGTTCTACGGTAGCTCCAGCAAGTTATTGAATTGTAGGGTGTGTGGAGCGGATAGGTATGAAGGGTGTGATCCGGGTAAGAAATCAAAACCTAAAAAGGTTTTACGATATTTACCAATCACTAAGCGGCTACAACAGATTTACCAGTCGTGTAAAACTGTACAGTTCATGACATATCATATTAGATCAAGTGGAAATGTATCTGACACTGTTGGACATCCATCTCAAGGCGAGGCATGGAAACACGTCGATGAACATTATCCTGATTTCGCACAGGTGTACCGAAGCGTACGATTGGGGTTAAGTACTGATGGCTTTAACCCGTTGTCCGAAACAAGACAATCTTATTCGATGTGGCCGGTATTCATCGTTGTTTATAACCTGCCGCCTGATTTATGCATGAAGGAGCCGTACACTTTCATGCCTCTGCTAATTCCAGGTCCTCGATCTCCTGGCCGTAACATTGATGTGTTTCTACATCCACTGATTGAGGAGTTACAAGTTTTATGGAATACATGAGTGGCAACTTGGGATGCGCACCGTAATCAGAACTTTGTTATGCGAGCATGTTTTCTTTGGACGATAAGTGATTTTCCGGCGTACGGAATGCTATCGGGCTAGAGTACGCATGGAAGAATTGCATGCCCATACTGTATGAGTGATGTTAATAGTTTTCAGTTGAAGCATGAACGAAAAACCAGTTGGTGGGGTTATTATAGGAGATTTTTACCATGTCGGCATGCTCTCCGTAACAATACCGAATCGTGGGGAGAAACTGACCGTAGACATCCGTGTGTGTATAAGTCAGGTCATGAGATCTTAAGAGATCTTAATAAGATTGTATTCCAAGCATTCAGAACACCGTGAGACAAAATGAGGGTTGATAAGTTTGGTGATGAGCACAAAAAAGTCATTTCTTTCAGCAATTGTCGATTCAATCATTTATTCTTCATACTTGTACATTTTTTATACGATTTATACTAATTGTTGTTCCTTTTCTTTTTAATAACATTCACATACATCAATTTTTTTCAATTATCAATGACACAATTACTCATCGATCATGCATTTGGTCATTTCTTTTCCACACATGTCTCTATACATTTTCATTCATACATAAATAAAAACATCTTGCAAAAAGAGAAGTGGATATCAAGGAGTTTGAGGACAATTGTATGATGTGAAAAAAATCCGACGACCCCTATTTGTGACATGGAAAGACAATTTCTCACAAGTCGTCTTTAAACTGTGTCTAATACGTTGATCAATACAAATTGATGAATAATTGGAGAAATCTTTGAATTTTTACTCAAATCTTTTTGAGAGCTTGCCAAGATAAATTGAAGTTAAAGTTACCAAGATTTAGTCCAAAATCTAGAGTATTGTCTTTGTTACTACGGACCTCTGTTATTCTTTTCCTTGAAATGAGAAGGGGTAAATGTGCACTTTGGCATCCTTCAGCAAAATATCATATCACAGTCCAAGCATTCTTTCTCCATTTCAAGACTTTTTCACCAAGCCACGACATAAACAATGTCATTGATGAGCTAAAAAGAGGACTGTATAGTGGCTATCTCGAAGACATTACCAAATATTGTGAAAACAATTTCGATGTGGCCCTTCGACAGTGAGATTATTTCAGAGAAATGTCGCCTTAACCGTTGGCCGAACAAACATTAGAAGGTTATTTCTCGGCATCAAAAGACTAGTTATCTCAAATATTTTTTCCAAAACGAGAGAACCTCATTCATCAAAAAGAAGAAGTATGAGAACAAAAGAACCTTTCAGATCATTGCTACGGTCGAGATCAAGTCAAGTTACATTCATCAATCCCAAAGTCAGATCAACGGTCATGATGTCTTCATCACATCAATACCCATGACTCTCAATAATCAAAAAAAGAAAAAAAGAAAAAGAAAAAGGGTCAATGTAAATTCTATTCCGCTGTCTTTAGCTAGAAATGGCTGAAGTTATGAATAGTGCTAGTAGCCATTTGTCTTTGCATTTTTAGTCAGAAGTAATCGGGCGTAGGTAGCAACAACTATTTACGCTCGCATGAAAATGACTGAAAATCGCAGGTCAAACAAGGTCTGACCCGAAAAAAAATGAAAAAGGGAGTCATGGAGTCTAAACTGAAAACCTGCAAAGGCGGTTTAGAATGAAGACACGATTCACCAGCCTAATGAACAAGGGGGCAACAAAGAAGTCTCAAGAAATATCAACCAATTCACAAGTTTCTCAAGAGTAGTTCCACGCACCATGAGAGTTGGGGGCAACATTTGAGGTCATTCTTGCCGGATAAGGCATGATTTCGTTATTGACACTATCAAGTTCTGCAAAGAAGTCAATTTGCTCATCAGTGACATTACCAGGCCTTTCGCCTGAGCTACTCTACTTTTCATAGCCCATATCAATGGATGTCATTCACCTTAAAAGAAAACCCATTCGGATGATATTATTTTTTCACCTTACCCTCCACATAAGACCATCATTCATACTAAAAAGTCATTTTTCTACCCTCGCACATTTTACTTCTTCAAGTAGAAAAGGGAAAGAATAACAGAGTTATGATAATAACACAAAGATCATCATATATCTTGTCAAGCTCTACAAATTGATAAGAGTTTTCTTTAAGGACCAATCATTAAACATTAATGAGTATCGATCTTACGGCAGACATGGTTTAAAGACTCTTGTTAAGAATATGCAATTTTGTGACCAAAACTGGGGGGCAAATAGATCATTCACTCATATAATTGTTCTCAAGGGCAAATGAGTCCAGGAATGGAAAACAATTTTTCGACGATGAGGTAAGATCACTTCAGGGAAGATGCATCATTGGTTTTAATTGAAGATCTCATCATTGCAAATCCGAACATCAAGCATTCACAAAATCATACATCATTGACATCATGTATCATTCACAAAATCATACATCAGTAGCATCATGTATCATACACAATATCATCACTCATTCTCAGAGACAGGTTTTCAAGGAACTCATCAACACAGGTTTTGATATCAAGACGAGAAGATTATGATGAGAAGCTCTCTAAAATGGCAACGATTCATGTTCTCTTCATCTTGAAAGCTTCCATAGGTTTCACTTAAGCTTTCCACATTACCATGATACGGTAACTCTCTTTCACTTGCCTCATCTTGTACATATGGGGCACATTGCAAATTGCATATAGTCAAAGACTACGACTCTCAGAAATTCACTCATTTTATACGATTTCACATTCGAGTTTAGTCATTTCGTCAAACTTTGTCGTTTTCCAAATTCGCTCATTTTGTGCGATTTTCACATTTTTATGAAGTTTAGTCATTTTGTCAAACTTCGTATCATTCTCATTCATTCGGTTTTTTTTCATTAAAGGCAAGAAAGGTTCCTTAGCCTTAACCCATGAGAGAAAGGTTTCTCTCCCTGATGGTAAGAAAGTTCTTACATTCTCTTCATCCCAAGTCACCAGAGCATCACTCAAATACGGCATCGATGTCGTAGCTTCTCCTCGAGCTCATTTCAGTCGAAAAGGCTGGTCCCAACTCTGGTTGCCAAGCATTCATCTCCGACCATTTTGCAGCTCTTGCCCAAGCATTAACAACCCCCTTGAAGTCGTTTGTTTCCCTCCACATAGGCGAAACTCTCCTCCAAAACACTCCCAAGTTGCCGAAAACATCTTTTTCGGAGCTTAGAGATCCTTTCCCACAATTTAGCAGCCTGTTCTCGTCATCTTCACCGTGCTCCGATAAAACCAGCGTCGCCAGAGTCGACTCTCTCACAAGAAAAGAAGAAAGCTCGTCTCTTCTTCTAATATTTCAGAACTTTACTCGTTTTGTGGGGATGTCTCACCTTAGAAGTGTAGTCATTTCATCACACTGAATCACTCAACTTTTCACCGAAGACATGGAAAGTTCCTTTGCCAAATTCGGAGAGAAGGGTTTCTCTCCCCATAGGGTAAGAAAGCTCTTACCATTCTTCTCATTTCATGATCTTAACCAATGATCTCTTTCACCAACAATGAGGAAAATTCCTCAATCTTGAACAAGGTTCCTTCGCTTCACGAATAATTAGAAGGTTCTTGTTATTCGATTTCAATCAATCCATCAGTCAGTCCTCTTTTCTTGAGCATTGGGAGGGTTCCCAATCTCACATCTTTGGGATAGGGAAGGTTCCTTAACCTCGAATAGTGGAAAGGTTTATGCTATTCAACTCAATAGGAAGGTTCTTATTGATAGAAACAAGGATGTTCCTTCGCTTCACGAGTAATGAGAAGGTTCTTGTTATTCGATCCAATTATAGCAGTCATCTATTTTCACCGAGCATTGAAAAGGTTCTCAATCTCGAATCTTCAGAGTAAGGAGAGTTCCTTAACTCTAAATAGCGGAAAGGTTTCCGCTATTCAATTTAATAGGAAAGTTCCTGTTGAATGAAGCAAGGAAGGTTCTTTTGCTTCGGAAAGGTAAGAAAAGTTTCTTCCTTTCATGAATGATGAGAAGGCTCTCGTTATTCGTCGGACAAAATTTGGGGTCATCCTACTTTGCGCGTTCCATTTCTCATGAAACACGCAAATGGGGGCAGCTGTTGACACCCAATTTTTGCCCGGAGTAGTAATTTAGGTTTTTTTCGGTATTTTTCCGTATTTTTATTTCATGTGATTTTTGTCGACATTTTATGTAACTTTTGTCATTTTCACTATTTTACGTAGTTTTTTTTATCATTTTTCACGTGTTAGTGTCATTTTCATTATTTTATGAACTTTTGTCGTATGTTTTTGTTATTTTATGAAACTTTTGTTATCTGCATTATTTTGTCGTTTTTTATAATTTTTAGATGCTTTGGTTATTTTTCTTACTTTTGGTACTTTTCGTTATTTCCATCATTTTATGTACTTTTTGTCATTTTCATGTACGTTTATTATTATTATTATTATTATTATTATTATTTCATATGTCTTTCATTACTTCGTGTGCTTTTGTTATTTTCATGATTTTTATGTGTTTTTATCGTTTTATTTGGTTTAATCTAGAATTAAAATGTGTTTATTTTATTTTATTAATTAATTGAAAAAAACAAAAAAAAAGAGAGAAAACTAAAAGAATAAAAAAAAGTAAAAAAGGAAGGACTTACCATTAGCTTGTCCGCCTGCTCCGCCGGAGACCATCATCACCCTCTGCCTCCTGCAACTCTGCCCATCACCTATCCATCAAAGGTTTTGTTCAAATCCTTCATAATTGAGCTGAAGCTCCTATCAATCACGAATTTTGGCTATAAATAGAGCCATTTTTAGAAAGAAAAGGAGGAGGACTCGGCCAAAAATCGCATCCGAAGAACGCCTCATCTCCAACACCTTCAATCTCTAATTCTCCCCTCTCCTCCGCCGAAAACTACTTCCATTAAGTCGGCCTTACCCCCAGGATCTCAAATTTACCATTCTTTTCGTCCGAAGTTGCCGGAGGGAGAAGAATTTTACACCGACCCGCAACTCGCCCCGCGCACGACCCGGATCAATCGACCGAACCAAGTCGCGGTTCAACTCCCCATCACCGCCACGAGACTCGCCGCCCGCCGCCTTGAAGCTCCCCGCCGTTGTCACCGACCGAAACAGCCCGGAGACAGCAACCCAAGTTTGCTTCTTGCCTCCCCTGTTCGTCCGCGACTTGCAGGTAAGTTCCTCCTATTTTTTTTCTTTTAATTGCTTTATCTATTTCTTTTATTTCTTTTTTCTTTTTTTTCATTTGAGTCACTACAAATCCTTCCAACTTAAGCATTCTTTTAACGAGCTTTAAAATTGACAGTTTAGGCACTATGCCTAAACTTTTGGTCTTTTGTTTTATTCATGTTCTTAATTCTTTTATAGCACTAATTAATTAATTTATTCTCTTCTCTTTTATTGTCATTAACTCTAGTTTTATCAAGATTAAAAATTTCCATGTTTTCTTTAATAAAACAAAATAAAATTAAATAAAATTAAATAAAAATAAAAATAAAAAATAAACCATGTGGTACCAATTTTGGGCATTCGAGAATTTTAATTTTTTCGTTTGTAATTGACTAACGGATTTAGAGCCTGTGCAGACCAGTAGTTTCTAGGTTTCCAATCGACCTAGGTAAAAAGATTGGTGGCGACTCGGACGATGTGGAGAAGCTTGATACCTTGTTAGATCAGCATCAATACCTTGTTAGATCAGCATCAATACCTTCTTAGATCAACATCAATACCTTGTTAGATCAACATCAATACCATGTTAGATCAGCATGGATACCTTGTTAGATCAGCATCAATACCTTGTTAGATCAGCATCAATACCTTGTTAGATCAGCATCAATACCTTGTTAGATCAGCATGAATGCCTTGTTTGATCAGTATGAATACATTGTTAGATCAACATGAATACCTTGTTAGAGTAGCATCAATACCTTGTTAGATCAGCATCAATACCTTGTTAGATCAACATCTATACTTTGTTAGATAAGCATCAATACCTTGTTTCGGTGGATTTGTAGTTGAATGTATCTTATTTGAATTTTTAATCTAGAAAGATATTTGGATTAAATTTCAAATTCTGAAAAATGTTAGGGCTAAATTGCAAGTTTGAAAGATATTTGGGCTAAATTGTAAAAGTTTTCCGAATTATAGTGGGCCCCACAATATCCAAACACATATTAAATATGGGGGGAAACGAAAAGTTTGAAATTGGAAGTTTGCTAGGTTTCACTGCGGCCTCACCACAGAGTAGCCGCAGTGAGGCCCAGCCCAGTGGCCTCACTGCGGCAATTTGCGCAGTGAGGCCCAAGACCAGGAGCCTCACTGCGGCTACTGCCTCAGTAAGGCCGTAGTGAGGCATCTTAAACTGCATCTTCGTCTTCATTCCTCCCCATTTTTTCTCCCGGTCTCTCTCCCTCTCCCTCTTCGATCCGTCGCCTCTGTCCCTCTACCTCCCTCTCCATCGTCGCCGCTGCAACCGACGCGTCCCTCCCTCTCCCGGCAAGGTTTTTTCCAATTTTTTTGGTTTGTTTTTTAGTTTTAGGGTGTTTATGAGTTTTAGGATATTTTTGAGTTTTTAGGATGTTTATGGATTTGTTGGATGTTTATTGATTTATTGGAATTAGTTGAAATGTTTAGTGAAAATTTTAGAATATTCGATGAAATTTGATGAAATTTGTTGTGAATATTTGATGAATATGAAATTTGTTGTAGATATGTGATGTGAATTTTGGATTTTTAAAAAAGTTTGGAATTTTTTGTAAAATTTAAAAAGTTTGGGGTTGAAATGGAGATTTTTTTCCAAATGCATGTTTTGGAAAACTTCGTTTCGTGGCTTAATTGCAATTTTCAAAGAATTTGGGGTTGAAATGGAAAATTTGAGGAGTTTGGGTAACTTTGCAAAATTTTCAAAACTTCGTGACTTAATTGCAATTTTTAAAGACTTTGGGGTTGAATTGGGCAATTCGAAGAAGTTTTGGGTAACTTTGTAAAATTTTCAAAACTTCATGGCTTAATTGCAATTTTCAAAGAATTTGTTTTTAAAATGGGCAATTCGAATAATTTTTGTGTAACTTTGCAAAATTTTCAAAACTTCGTGGCTTAACTGCAATTTTCAAAGACTTTGGGGTTCAAATGGAAAATTTGAAGAAGTTTTGGGTAACTTTGCAAAATTTTCAAAACTTCGTGGCTTAATTGCAATTTTCAAACAATTTGGGGTTGAAATGGGCAATCCGAAGATGTTTTGGGTAACTTTGCAAAATTTTCAAAACTTCATGGCTTAATTGCAATTTTCAAAGACTTTGGGGTTCAAATGAAAAAATTACAAAACTTTGCGGTACACTTTGCACTTTCAATTTTAAAACGAATGTTTTGTTCCTTAAATGCAATTTTCAAAAACTTTATGGATTAACTGACATTTTTTGAATGCTTCGAGGTATGACGGACACACCATCCAGTAGTGGTGAGCACCAGGATCAGTCAGCCTCGGGTTCACGTGAGAGGTTATTCTCTCGGGCTAGGCGTGGTGGCGACTCTCACACATCGAGCCGTCGCGCACCGTCGCAGACACTGGAGACTGCCGATTCGGTGGATCAGCAGCTGCCTCCTCATCATGCCGATGCACCACTTGCCTAGCGGCGACGTACAACAACACCTCCCGCGCCTCCTTTTCCATCGAGTGAGAGGCGTCCTGATGGTAGATTGGTCGCTCACATCGAACAGTAAGTCTTTTAAGTTTTCATAAATTTATTAATTTTGATATTTTATTTCTGCATATGATTATAAATTAATTACCATATTTCAATTCTTATGCAGTTTGAAGCAACAAACATCGGGGGTGCCAAAAGCGATCGGTGCAATCGTTGCAAGCAAGTTCAAAGGCTTCCCGCCTACATACACCGATCTCCCAGCGGATGAGCAAGCCGACTATGCCAATCAATTCGCGGTAATGCAAATACTAATTATTTCACTATTTCTATATACGTTTTTTAAACTAATTGATCTATAGATTTTAACATTTTCATGTTTTCTGGAACAGATCCAATATTCATGGACGAATCACAAATTTTTGTAAAAGCTCCATTCTCGATTCGCGGAATTCTACCGAAACACCCAAGACAACATCCGGAATTGGGCCCAGAGAAGACGTCCATTGGATCGGCAGGCTCCAAACTACATGGACTGGCTCGACATGCCTCCGCAAAGGATAGACCCTGCAAAGTGGAAGCTACAACTAGAGCATTACTGCAGTGAAGAGTTCAAGGTGAATTCCGTTCGGAACAAGAGAAATGCCAAGAGTGAAAAGCGCCCAAAATTCAAGTCGTATGACAACAAGTCAAATACGACTATTTATGAAGAAATGGTAACTTTTAAAAATATTTATGTATAATTATGTATGTATAAGCGATATTTTTGAATACATAACATACTTTAATTTACAGTGCAAAAAGGCGGGACGGAGGCTGCAGGTGGACCAGTTTGGGGAGGACTGGCTGGGCAAGGAAAATGCGGTCTTGGTAAGTTTGTAGTTTCTCAATCATTTATATGTTTAAATTATTCAATTTATTATTCATTAACATAAATTTCTTCATCTTAACTAGGAGGAGTACAAGAAACGCTTGATTGAGAAGTATGGGGAGGACGGGCCGTTCCCCGATATCGATGAGGACATCTACAAGGATGTCCTGGGCCCGCCCACGCGAGGGCGATGGGTCGGTGTCCCGCCTCAGCTTTCTCAGCCCGAGCTGTTCGAGCAACCTCGACCGTCGCAGGTAATAAAATTGAACTTTTATCAATTCCATACCTTTACAATACATTGGCAATTCATCATTATAAGTCTAAACTTTTCAAAATGAAATTTCGATTTCAGAGCGAGATCGACTTGAAGGAACAGCATCGGAGGGATATGGATGAGATCCGTGACCTGAGATGCAGGGTCGCCGTTCTCGAGGACCAAGGTGCTCGTGCGCATACTGAGGTTGAAGCCCGAGTGGACGAGCTGACGCGTTCCACGGAAGTGGCTATCAGCAGCATGTGGTCGGCGCTACGTAGGGGGGGCATGTCTGACTTTCCGACGGCCACCGACTGTGGTCGCTGGATCATCCCAGCCTTCCCCCTCTCGGATCACCCCACGTCACGAGCATCCTCCGAGGCCGCCTTCTCCTCCTATTCCCGACCTCACCCTCAACTCCGCCCAAGATGATTATCAACCGGTGCTGCCACGGATTTCAGAGCAGCAGATCCTGCGGCCTACCGGGCCTGCGACCGCAACGCCACCGATCAACTTCTTGGACCTGTTTGGGTTGGACGATCATGATTTCGATGTTTTTATGAACCTAAATAATCCTCCGAATAATTAGAATTAGTGTAAATATTTTTAAGATGTAATTTGTTAATTATCTTAAATATATATTCCATTTACATTTATTTAAATTAATAATTACTTTCTTAATTAACATTATTATTATTAAGTTTATATTTTTATCAAAAATACTAGTATTATTGCGGCCATTGCAGACCGCAGTACATAATGGCGGCGCCGTCAGATGTCTGACAGCGGCTGCCAGACGTATTGTAGTAGTGTCTGTAGCATGTGTGTCTCCTCTTCTATAATCTGTGGTGGAGGAGGTATTTATAGTGGAGTGATTTGTTCTCAATTGAAGATGAGTTCGGCTGTGTATCAACGAATAGGTGTCAAGGTAGCAATCCTAACTTATTTCATAACTTGCTATATATCAACCTGTGGGGAATCTTAGCAACTTGCTACTGATTTCAAAACCTTTTCAACTTGCTAACAATTCTTATGCCATAACAACCTGTTTTTCATAACTGGGTAGTTATGCCATCAAGATCACACAACATTGTTTCCACCTTATATATTGTTTTGCCACCAATCATCAAAATACATGTTTGTCTGAAATAAATCATTACCAACATCCAACAAAATACATGCCAAGTTGATATTAATCATTCATGAAAAAAAAATAGACTAAAAATTCAATTCATCAAAAGGCTGTGTAGAGATGGCTTCTAATCATCACTTGCTGAAACATGTTGTACGCCTATCAAACAAAAAATAAATAAAACAAAGGTTAAAAATGACATAAATATTCAGGAAAGTACGCCTATCAAACAAAAAATAAATAAAATAAACGTATCGATAAAAATGGACGGGGGTAGTACTACTTCAATGAATGGGGGCAGTACTACTTTAAAATATAAACGTATAGATAAAAATAAATTAAACTACTTCAATGAACTACAATGTTTTTTTTCCCTTCAATTTAAGTGATATTTACCAAGCAATTGTAGCTTATATACTCAAAGTTGATAGTACAATACAACTAACAAAACAATGCAGGTAAACCTCATGTGAAAAACATTTTAACTGTATGTCCGTTTCAATGTCGTTACAAATTGTTGGATTAACATTAAATTCATATGAAATTATAAGAGGTTTTGAAACATTTTATAGTACACTTTAGTAATCTCTTACTTTACATTGTTGTCTAAATGAGTTTTTAAGAATAGTTTAAATCCTTTAGGTGCAAAAAATCCACTGAACTAGGTTGAAAAGTGCAAGTTTACCATCATTCTTTTAAAATGCATAAATTTACCACCTAACTTAGATATTGCATGCAATTTCATGATTTTTCCATTAATTATAACGGTTCTCTCTTAATAAATTACATTTTACTCCCTTACATTTTAAACATGATACATGTAACACCCAAATTTTTATTTATTAACAAAAATACCATCTCCTTCATTAAACCACCACCCAACGCAATCGTTCTTCCACGACCCATAAATTTCATTTTTGTTTAATGAAGTCATTTTGTTAAATTTTTCGTCAAATTACCGTTAAAATGTACTTATCTAATATTCACTTAAACCTTACTCTTTAAAAATGTACTACAAATTAACCTTAAATAGTTTTAGATTTGTTCTACACACCCTTATCCCACCAAGTCACCAATTGCCCGGCCCACCCTCAACTCAAACCTGCTAGAACCCCCTCCTCCAATGCGTCACCTGTATGCAATCCCCCGCACCGCCTCGCTTGATCCCCACCATCCCACACACCGCCCCTCAGGCCAACCTTATATCAAAACCACTAACCTAATTAAATAACACTGCTTATTTAATGGGCTTAGGATAGGGAGAAATCTGCTACCCTGCCCGCTATGTAGCAAGATTGGTCGCTATCCAGCCCGCTATTTTTCGGCCTGCTTCTTTAATATTTGGTGCTACCAACCCGATACCGTTAGTAGGGGGTTTGGTAGCGGGCTTCTGGCTACCCCAGGGCCACGTGGGCGCTGCCAGTTGACACATCTGGTAGCCCGTACCCCTAACCAAGCTCGCTACCAATGGTTTTTTATAAATTAATTTCCTTGTTTTCAACATTTAATAAATGGTTGAATAATATTATTATTTATTAGTATTTATAAATTACAATTAAAAACATAAATGAAATTGATTATAAATTAACTAAATGTATCAATTACAATAAAAAAATATCCAAAATCAAATTATTTTTACAAAAGTGTCATACGGGGGAGGAAAATCATAATCGTCGTCGCTCTGGTCCTCACGTGGTGACTCAATGGTCTGTCTGTTGAACCCAAAATTGAATGGCTCAAACGTCTCATTGCTCTACATAAACGCCTCCGGGTCATACCAAATGTATCATTATAATAAGTAACAATACACTGTGCCCATGGCACATGATAAGTGCCATAGGTAGAAAAAGGAAGGAAGAAGAACCACCTTAAGTACGAGTCTCCGTGTTTGTCATCGACTAATACGGACGAACCCCTCTTCCTTTCACGTAAAAGAACAAAATGAGCAACAAATCCATCCGATCCTCTTTCTTTCTCACGAAAGTAACGAAATTAGTAACAAATCCTACAGGTCACCCTTCTTCTGGTGACAAAATTGGTGGTCATTATGCATTTGTTTAACCTCCCATTATGATGTGCATGTTGGAAAAATCATGAAAAATGGTGGAAATTATATGAATGATAAATTGTCATTTTTCGCACCATTTAATGTGGAGATTTATGACCCATTAGTAGGAGTGTTATAATCATGGTTTATGGCCATTAATGAGGTTTTATGGCATTTAGTAGGGTGCTTTATGACTAGTTTTATGAGGTATTAATGGAAATATATATTAGATTTTGAAAAGACATAATATATATTAGATTTTGAAAAGAAAAGGTAGATGCTGAAGAGCCAGCAAAAGGATATTGTCTTGAAATGGCTCCGTATAATGATGATATAGAAATCAGGTAATTCTCATTTATTAAAGTATATTACTAATTGAGGTGTAGTGATTTGTGGACTGAGTGGGTTATGTTGTTTTACATATCAAAGGGGAGATACTAGACTACCCGATTATGGATCTCGATGGTGAAGTTTGATGGATGTTCGCATAATTAATTATTTGTTGGTGGATGGTTGAATTTTGTTGTTCCATGTATCTTCAATAGTATATGATTAACTTATAAGTGCATGCTTTTTTGTTACATAATCTAACATCCAATTTATTGTCTTCAATTTATATCTGGAGCATTTCGTTATGCATGTCAGTATTTCGATAATATTGTTATCTAAAAGCTGCGAAAAATGAATTAATTTGCACGAATAAAAGAGTCAGATTACATTACAATGATACAAGCTACAGTAAAAGAACTGTAAAATATTAATATAGAGAACTCGTGCCAAAGGCGGGTATTAGAACTAGTTCACTAGTGAAAGAGATGAATTATTCACTAAATCACTTAAAAAATTCTAAATTTGAGTAAAAAACAGAAAAAGAGTGACTTTTAGATTAATGCTTGTACCCAAACGGAAAAAAAAAAGAAAGAAACCTATCAAAAAAAAAAAGAGGGAAAGAAAAGAAATACATTAATGCACATAGGCCCAATAATGCCCCTAAGCCCAGATATATTAGTAATTTGACTACTCAGCCCAAACCATGATAAAATCAAAAATGAAAAAGAGAAAACAAACAAACAAAAGTCTCAACCCATGAAAAGTATTCTGTGTACCATGGTAAAGTATATGGTAATCTGATGCCGCCGTCACTTCCGCGCCGTGAAGAATTTTACATACCTATGTTAACTCAAAAGTCTTGAACCCACTGTAGCGCCGCCCCTATTAAAAATATCATTAATTTACACTAAAAACTAAAAATGATACTCTATTTGTTCCTTTTTTTTATTGTAACAGTGAAATGTCTATTTAATTTATAAATTGCATTAATTCAAGGTAGAAAAAATTATAAAAATATACTTTTTCATTCCAATTTAATTGTTACGTATACTTTTCAGCATTTAATCTATGAAATTTTTATCTTCAATGTTTTGTTATACAATGATAAATAATTTATATACACAAAATAAATCAAATAGTTTAGTTTCTGAAAATATTTATTTTCAGTTATTTTTTAACAAACTCTTCTAAATTTAAATTTAAATCTAAATCGAACAAAGTATTAAAAGTCGAACATCTTAATTAAAAATGGATGGAGGTAGTATGTTTATAAAATAGACATGTTAAAGTATCATTGAAAAGGTCAGTGAAAAGAATTTGTGAATTTTATGAATTTTATTTGTGTTTTTTAATTATCGCTACGACAATGTATATATATATATATATATATATATATATATATATATATATATATATATATATATATGCGCGCGCACGCATGTTTGTTTGTGTGTGCCTGTTCGTTTTGTGATTTATAAAATTTTTTTAACAATACACTACTCAAATTAACATCAAAGTCATACTCTCACCTATTTTCCTCACATATACCAATCCACAATTCAAAACCTTTTAAAAAAATACTATTTTACAAATAATTTGTGTGAGTACATATTTGACATGAATATTTGTAGATATTTAAATGTATGCATATTTTTTGTGACAGATGAAGTAAATGATGTAAAACATTTTAACATATTTGTGTGAGTGAATATTTAATCTGAAATTTTAGGGTTATTACATACACGGTTCCATCAACACAACCAAAGCAAGTGGTCTCATCTTCACATGCACACATACAAAGTTCTCATTCAAACAATCAAATATTATTGTAACAAATCATTTCATTGTGAATGTGGGCTTTGTGCATTAACTTAGGGGGTTGGGTGTAAACACAGTTCTCATTCAAACAATCAAATATTATTGTCACAAATCATTTCATTGTGAATGTGGGCTTTGTGTAGGGGTGTGCACGGGGCGGGGCGGATAGTGAGAAAAATAGTATCCGCCCCACCGAGTGCGGGTACCCTAAATGCGGGTACCCGATTTTCACGGTTTTTTACGGTTCGGATCGCGGGTATCCGCGGATATTCCTGAGTATAATAATTCTATAAAAATGTTCAATTTACTTAGAGATATTCTAAAATTTTGAATCATAAATGTACATATCTAGAGCATCAAAATGAAGAAAAATAGTTTGCATAAATAGAACAATAATATAATATTGCAAATCATGTATTATTGTTGTATGAAATGGGTTTTCACATATAATATAAAAGAAATTTAAATGAAAATTGAGATGAAATAAGTAATTTTAGATAATTTATTTGTAAATAGGCATATGCGGATCGGTTCGGGTATCCACGGGTTTCTAAAACAAGAACCCGCGGGTTATCGGTTTCTTCGGTTCACAGGTTTTTTCGGTTTCGGATCATACGGTTCGGTTCGGTTTCTCGGTTTTGCGGGTTTTTTGAACACCCCTAGCTTTGTGCATTAACTTAGGGGGTTGGGTGTAAACAGGCTGAGCTTAGTTATCTAAAAATAGCATGTGACCTAATTGTTTTTATCCGTGGTTGGTGATTATGGATACCCCCATAACCGTTATTTGCAACCGCCAGACTGATAGTTGTAAAAAAAACCGCGACCGTCTAACCGCAATAAAAATCGAGGTTAAAATCGCCAATAACGGTCAATTATTCACGGTTGATGGTTTGAAACCGCCCCACTGCCATGCCTAATCATAAACATCATATTAATGATCATAAACCACCCTACTAATGACCCATAATCTCCCTACTAAATGGTGAAAAAAATGATAATGTATCATTCACATAAATTTCACCATTAATTCAATACTGAATTACTATTTAATACCCCGAACTTTAACAAGTGGGGCAACTTGGGATCCAAAGTAAAACTTGGTCATACAAGGCCTCCAACTATTAGTTGGGTGCAATTAAGGACCCCGAAATGGTGAACTCAGCACGTGGAGGCACGTGCTCGAACGGACATTGGGCACTTCACGGGCTTTTCAATTGCAGACGAAACGGCGGGTAACAGTGACAGATTGGTGGGCATTTTTGTTAGTTTTTAAAGTTTTGGCATATTCAAACAAATAAGCCAAATCAGTCTTCATCGTTTGGCTCATAAGAATCTAAGTGATGGCACTTTAATAATGCACTTAATAAAAAAGAAGAAAAAATGGAGCCTCAGGTACACACTTGAATCATGGAAAAACTGATTAAAGGATCAGTAAAAATACTTGAAAGAAAATCACATGATAAATCTTTCCAGGTAAATAACTAGCAGAAAACTCAATAGGGAAGGTCAGAGCACTTGCATAATGCCATGAGGCAGGATTCAAATAAATCAACTTCTAGACAGCTCGATTACTGGAATTGGTTAGTACGAATTGAAATAAGGCTATCGAAGAAATCAAACTCTGACTTCCAAAGCTCACCTCCGCCACTCTCTCAAGGTGAAGCCTTCTTCGCGGAAGCCATCTTCGCGCTCCATCTTGGAAGGCGGCGGCAAGATCGGACCATCCGAACCACCAGTCACACCGATTCCGTTCTCCTCCGGCAAGAATCCGCCTCGGAGTCTCTGGCATCTTGTGAAACATGAACACTTCATCTCTAGCAACGCCATAAGACTGATTGTTGAACCCGGTCGGGGAGTCACTGACAGAGCCAACGTTGAAGTCAAACCGTTGTGAGGCGAGGTGAGGGTCGTAGCTGGAGTAGCCATCAAAAGGTCGAGCAACCATCGGCTTTCTGCTGACCCGACCCGGTAACCCAGTCCGAAAAACGGTGGGTACTTGATTCTATTAAAGTTTTATTAATTTTAAATTTTAATATAATTTGGGGTTATTCCAAAACTTTAAAAACTAACCAAAATGCTCACCATCATTCTGTCATCGTTACCCACCGTTTCATCTGCAGTTGAAAAGCCCATGAAGTGCCCAACGTTCATTCGAGCACGTGCCGAGTTCACCATTTCGGGGCCCTTTAACTGTCACCAACTAATAGTTGGAGGCCTTGTATGCCCAAGTTTTACTTCGGGCCCTGAGTTGCCCCACTCGTTAAAGTTCGGGGTACTAATTAATAGTAATTCACCCTTAATTCAATACATTCGAACAAAGACTACTCCATTCGTTCAAAAAAATTAATTAATCGTATTCCTTTTTGAGTTGTTTTAAAAAGATTTGATCGTTTTCTTTCACTACGTAGAGAAAATACGTTTACCGCGATAAACGCATTTACTGCGACCTACTGCGCGGTAAATGGCGTTTACCGCGGCATTTACTGTGCAGTAGGCCGCGGTAAACTTGTTTTCTCTACGTAGTGTTTTATGGAATTCTATTCACACCACTTTTACCTTTTAACCCTCAAGTTCCCTTTCTCCACCCAAAAAGTTAGTTTTATCGTATACTCCCTTCGTCCCCAAATCATTTCCACAATTAGTTTTTAATGTTTTACAATATTTAATCTATGATTTTTTTTTCATGAATATTTAGACATTTAAAGTTAATAACTTATATGCATATCATAATTTGAAGTATAAACTTTCTAAATACTCCCTCCATCCGCCAAAGACTCCACCATTTGAATTTGCTGTTTCAAGGTTCAATGTTTGACTCAAATTTTAACAAAGATAAATAGTTTTAAAAATTTCAGAAAAAATATATTCAGAAAATTTAGATTTCAAATTATGATACACATATGAAATATTTAATTTTCGGTGTCTAAACATTCGTAAAAAAAATCATAGATTAAATACTGTGAAACTGTCAAAACAAATGGTTGAGTCTTTTGCGGATGGAGGGAGTATATTTTTCAGAATTTTTTAAAACTTGTTATCTTTTTTAAAATTTGAGTCAAACATTGAATCTTAAAACAATAAAGTCAAAGTGTATAATTATTTGGGGACGGAGGGAGTATGATAGTTCTACTTTATCACCTTAAAGTCTCTAATATTCCTTAATCTTCATACCCGGTCAAATACTCAAAACAAATTGGGACTGAGGGAGTGTGATGTTAGACACTCCATTCATCTGTAAAAGACTGTCTCATATTTTTTTTACAGTTTCACAGTATTTAATCTAGAATTTTTGTCATGCATGTTTATGAGAAATTAAATAATTCAAAAGTTTATTAAAATTTGCAGTCTAAGTTTTCTAAAAACAAATTCTGAATTTTTTTCACTGTTATCTTTGTTAAAATTTGAATCAAATATTAAACCTTGAAACAAACATTGAACCTTGAAACAACAAAGTCAAATGAGACATTTTTTGGCAGGTAAAGTGCATCCATAATCCTGTAACTTTAATGCTTGTTCCACCAGTGTCCAGTATTAACTTTTTGTCCTAATAAAGTCATGTTTTTCAAGTTTTTTAAATTCGTTGTCCTTTTCCATTCGATCACTGTTAAGTTTAACTGATTTTAGGAAAAATGACAATTTTAGCAATTCAACTTTTTTAAAAAAACTTTTACATCCTAAGTTTTAAAACTAACCATTTAGGCACACCCCAACAATTATAAATTCAACACTTTTACCCAAAATTTTTCATTCCCTTCCACCACCCTCCCACCATCCTCCCACCGTCCGGTCATCGCTGCCGCCGCCGCCGCCGCCGCCGCCGAGTTGCCGGAACACGAGATACACAGTCCGGGGGAGTAGATCGTGGCCTAGGGCCGGCGAATCGTGACCCAAGGCTAACGAATCGCGAGCCAAGATGGTGGGAGGATGGTGGAAGGAATGAATCAAACGTTTTGGGCAAAAGTGTTAAGTTTATAATTGTTGGAGATGTGCCTAATTTGTTAGTTTTAAAACTTAGGGTGTACAAGTTTTTTTCAAAAAAGTTGAATTGCTAAAATTATCAGTTTTTCCAAAAGTCCTTTAAACTTAACGGTGGTTGGATAGAAAAGACCAAGAATTTAAAAAGGTTTAAAAACATGACTTTATTGAGGCAAAAAGTTAAAACAAGACCCCAGTTAAATAAGAATTAAAGTTACAGGACTATGGTGCACTTTACCCATTTTTTGGCGGAAGGCGGGAGTATATCATTGTAAGAGCATCTCCAAAAGCTTCCTCATTTTCTTGATGCGCTTACTTTATGAGAATTTTTAGCATTTTTTATCCAACATCTTCCATATCCCACTGTCCAAAATGGGGAATGAGGGTGGAATGGGTAGTCTTCCCTAAATTTGGAGACTTCCCTTGATTTACTTTTTTTAAATTCTTCTCCACTCTCATCTCTCTTGGCTACTTGTGATTGGTTTATTAAACATCTATTCTCTCTCATCTCTCAACTCTCTCCAAATCTTTCATTAATTATTATTAAAAAATGTAGAATATTTTATTCTTGTAATAAATGCACAGTTTTTAAAATGAGGAAGTTACGTTGTTGGAGTTTGAGCAAATTATTTTTTAAAGAATATGATTTTTGCTTCCCCATTTTGGAGAAGTGGTTGAAGATCCAGATATGATGTCCCCTTTTTCCCTGTCCTTTCCGTGTCCCCCAATGTATTTTATTAATATCTTTAGTTAATTTGTTATCATTTTAATTGAACAATTAACGATATTAATTAATAAAATACAATGAAGGACACAGGGAGGGGACATGGAAAATAGGGACAACAAATTTGGACTCAACGGTTGGAAATGCCCTAATGAACTGAAAAATAATTGTACATAATTTAACAAACAAGTGTAAACTTAACAATAATTTATACTAGTATTGAACACACCAACATGGCTTCATCCAGGGAAACAAAAAAGACAACTCCAGCCCACATACATATTGAAAGCGATAAGAAGTAAATTTTTCTCCTATTCGGTTAGTAGGAAATTCCTCCATCCTACACACGTGTCGTGATGATATTGGTTTGGGCCACCACTATTAATTACGGTGCTACCACTATTAATTATGGGATGACAAATCCGTAATTATGTGTGGTGATATTAACCAATAATAGTATGACATATGTGTATGAAGGACGAGTTTCTTCCTAACCGAGTAGGATGAACAAATTTTCAAGTGGTAAATAATGTGGACTGATTTTTAATGGAAGGTAATTAATACTCCTAGTGATTATTTAATAGGGGGCCACTTTATTTGGTTCAAAAACGTACTTAACGAGCGAATCCTTGAGAGACATCATCTCTGGGAACTCTCTCATCAGCTTGGATGAGTCCAACTCATTATTGCACCTATTTGCAACAAGAATCTTGGCCTGTTCTTCCAAGCTGAAGTTAACCCACTTGAAACTCAGGTCCACGTACTCCTTGTACAGCTGCAACACCTGATTGTGGCTCAGAACACCCGGATTGGTGAAGTTCCAGACGCCGTTTAAGTTCCGTTTGGCCATCTCGATGGAGAAGGGAAGAAGCTCGTCTAACACCGTCATGCTGTTTGGGACGTCCACCACTTTGTCGTAGCTGATGATTTTCTTGATGAAGTTGCGTGGGTGGCTTAGATCACTTAGTATTGGGAAACGAACTCTTAGGATGCAAACGTTCTCATACTCCTTTAACAGCTCCTCAACCTGTAATTTATAATAAAATATATAGTAAATATTTGAATTAATTACCGAAGTCAAAGGATCGAGGTGGGAAAAAGTTCAAAAGAAAAGGTAAATTTGTAAAATTTAATAACACAAATTAAATTTGAATAATTTTCACAGACATTTTTTTACTCGTTTCATTCCAAAAGAAATGAAACAGATGATTTTTTTATATTAATCTGACTATATATTACTTATATTCATTCTCCTGAACACTAAAACGTGTTTACCATTAACAGAGCATGAATGCATGTACGTGCTTAGCTAAACACTAAAACTTAAACCCTAGCAAGCTAAGCCAGGTGCGTACCATTGCTTTGGTTTTGGAATAGAAGGAGCCGCTATAGTTGGACTTATCTTCCTCAGTGAACCCTATCCCGGACCCGACCGGATGTTCCCCGTCGTAATTCAGGAGACAACCGGAGCCATAATACACCACATGCACACCTTTGTCCCGGCAGACATCAACCAAGTTGAGTGTTCCGACCACATTGGTTCGGATGGTCTCTTGCTTGTGAGACTCACACCAACACACATTCGGCGTGCCCGTCGCTCCGGCGGCGTGGAGGACATGGGTAGGCTTGAAGGTCTCCATGTCCGCCACAAGCTGCGACCTTTCTTCCAGTCGGCCCCGGCCGTAGTCATAGGCCAGGCCCTGTTTCGCACAGAGGCTCCCAAGGAGGCCGCCGATGCACCCTGTACGGCCGTATATCAGGAACTTCAGTGGTGCTCTTTTGGGGGACATGTTCTTGCCATTCATCATCACCTCCATTTTCGATTTTCTGTATAATAAAAAAACACAAAAAAAAATATTCTTCAGAAACGGAATTTACTATGCATGTTATTGTACGTGCTGTTAGTATTCACCAAGCTGTGCCGTGGGAAGATGGAGAATGGACGAGAATATCAGCAGCTTACAACAACTATTTATACATGCAAAAAAAAGTTTAGGATAAATTTTCTATGTTATGGACATCACTCTTAAATAAATGGAAATAATTTTCTGAACTCGATTTATTAATATTATTTTTATAATAAATTTGTGGATTCACTGTACATAAATGATAGTGAAAAAAACTTGGATTCCAATCGTGTGGGATTCCAAATTTGGGGAAGCCTCTCTATTTTTTTACCTCCTTTTCCATTTTGGAGAGTGGGATGGGGAAGCTGTTGGATCAAAATAATACTCTAAAATCTCCAAAAGTGAATATATCAAGAAAATGGAGAGGCTGTTGGAGATGCTTTAAGTGTTTTGTCCACCATTTCGGGCGGTTAATGCTTTCAATAATGGGCTGGGTAGATAGATGTCTATGTGTGTACCAAAACTGTATTGAGTGTCTGGGGTATGTGGGTGGGCTCAGTATGCATGTGGATGATTGAACCTTCATTTGGTATTGGGATTTGGGAGGATAATTTATTGGTGTTTTTCCTTAATATATATATTATGTGTATGTGTGTGGGTAGTTGGAATAGTCTTGTTATTTTATTAAAGTATTATTTTTGCCTAAATTTGTTAAATTTATATTTAAATATAATTAAATACTGTAAAACAGTAAAAAAATAAAGTGTATAATTATTTGGAAACATGCCCAAATTTTTCAAATTTATATTTTGAAATGTTAAAAAATAAAATTATAGATTAAAAAGTAAAAAAAATTAAATGTTACTCTCTATGTTCCATAAATATTGTATTTTTTTACGAACTCATAGACATGTAAAGTTAAATGATCACATGTTTCTCATAATTTACAATTTAAAATTTCAAAATATATTTTTCTTTTGAATTTTTTCATTATTATTAATAAAATTTTGATTTAAACACTATAAATTAAAATATTAAAATTAAAAACAACAATTTTTACGGGATAAATAAAAAATTGCTGACGGTCCAATCTTGTCCCACTACAAATAATTTGGTCCAATCTTGTCCCACTCCAAATAATTTGGCCTCGCCGGTCGAATCTTGCCCCAGTATAATGGCTCTGTTTCAAAAGTTCAGTGAAAAGAATTTTTGAATTTTATTTGTGTTTTTTAATCATCGCTATGATAGATGGCCCATTTTTGTTTTATATATATATATATATATATATATATATATATATATAAGAAAATGCTAATCAAATTAACATTAAAGTCATAGTCTCTCACCAATTTTTCTCATATATACCATATCAATTTGTGTGAGTAGAATTTTGTAAAAGAATATGATTAGAGTGTTTTGATGGATATTTTATAAGAAACGTTCACATTTCACAAAAACCAACAAACGATTAAGATGTAGTTTTGTTCAAAAGAAAGAAATCCATACCCTCCAACCAGAACAAAAAACGAAAACAAGTTTTGTTCACATTTGTTTTATCCCACTAGGTTTTTTTAGCCTCTACTTCGTATGGGAATAAACTTACAAAAGTTAATAAAATTAAAAGTTTGAAAGGTAAAAAATTCTCAATGTATGATACATACATTTGAAATACTAAACAATAAAATAAAAAAAATCCAAATATTATATTTCCTCCGTCCCAAATGGATCGTCACTTTTAGTTTTTGTATAGATTAAAATTATCTTTTGATCACTGACTCATTTTATATAAAATTTCATCATTACCCTTCCAAAGTCATTCACACGCCCCACAGTCCACTCATAGACTGTTTATGTGTGCCATTTGCATGAGTAAAAGTGAAAGAAAATAAAATAAAAGTGTAAAAGAGGCATTCATTCGAGACATTTTTTTATGTGGTGACAATATGTTTAGGACAAAGAAGTATATATCATGATTGTTGATGAAAGTTTAATAGTTTTATTCAAATTTTGCATCATTTTCTATATCATAAATTGAATAAAAGAACGTAGAAAAAATATTGATATACTTGAATCATGCTAAGAGTACGAAAATAATTCAATTTGGTGTATACCTAAATTAAATAGTAAAAAATGAATTGCTTAAAATGAAATTTAATTAAAGTAAAATGTAATTGCGGCTCATATCCACACACAAAATGAAAGATTTTCAACGTAAAAAGCTTTTACGTTTGGAATCATATTGAAAAGCATAAAAAGTAAAAACCCTTTCTCAAGAATCTTTAAGCACCGTGCATCTTGTGCTATGAGAAAATCTCATCAATAAATAGTTATAAACATTTCACAAATGTATATTTTTTTTATTTTCTTTTACATAAATGTGATTACAAAAGGCCTAATTAATGAAACATTGAAGGTAAATTTGAAAAACAAATATTGAAGAATAAGAGAGAGGAGAGACTTATCAAAAAAAAGATAGAGGGAGAAAACACCATACACCTTGTCATAGTAAAAATTCTAATCAATGAATAGTTCTTCAAATATATATATATATATATATATATATATATATATATATATATATATATATATATATTTATATATATATATATATATATATGTGTGTGTGTGTGTGTGTCTAGCTATGCGTGAGAATTTGTATACAATTGGATCACATTGTGAAAGAGCATTTCGAGTGGCATCGATGTCGCAATGAAACCGGGATATCAAAGGCTGACCACAAGCTTTCAATGCAGCAGAGTACAGTTGGAAAGGGCTACTGCTATAAATAAATAAAGTGGAAAGATATTAACTTCATAAACCGTAGTCACTGAACTCACTTGATTATGTATATATATATATATATATATAATATTATAATGATGTGAAAACATGTGTCCTTGTAAACATTACCAACTTAAATTTTCGGTATTTAATTTATAATTGTTTAATCATTTTCGTATATGAAGTCAATCAACTTATATATTTAAAATGATAATTTCATATTTTTAGATTCTAAATATATTTTTACAAAATAATAATAATTTATTTTAATGGTAGTAATTTGAGTTAAGTATAAGTTCAAGACTCAAATGGTAGAATTATTTAAGGAAAGAGAGTATTTATCAATTGTAAAATGGAAGTAATTAGGTGAGAAGCCAAAATAGCTATTCTTTTTTTCTTTTGAGGGGTAAAAGGAATTCATAAAAATTACTGAGCTAAAGCAGTAGAAAGCCAGTCAAGAGTATCCATTCATGTTCATGATTGTTTACAAATTATAATTATAATTATAACTACTAAATATTTATAGAAGTGGTGATTTACACAATAAATAGTCAATTTTGACATTTATTGATTTTTTTAAAACTTTTTTTAGTCAAAAGTCATTAAGCTTTCAACATTTTAAAAATTAGTTCCCCATGTTTCTCCATCACATTTGTGTCCAAGATTTTTCTTCGATGTCGAAAGAAATGTTAAGGCTGTATGGTTTAACTAATATCTTCGATGTCGTTTCTCTTTTATATCTTATTACGATTCAAAAGCAAAATTCAAAATGTCTCTTAAATATATCATTTTTTTGCACATTAAACACTTTATTCTATGATTGTCACATATTAATATTTTTTTCTTACATTTTATATGATCGAATTTTTTCCTTCACTTTTTAGATCTTTTAAATGTTTTTCATATCTTTCTTACATTTCATATTTTTTTCTTACATTTTATATGATCGAATTCTAAGTTGCGTCACGTGTTTTTTGTTTTTGTTTTACATTTTCTTCGCATTTAATGTCTTTATGCTTATAACTAAGATCCATTTTTTTCTTAGGTTTTTTCTCCTCTTTTGTATACTTACAATTTAGTTATTTGCGTTTTTAATCAATTGTCGATGTTATTTTTCTCTCTATTCCAATTTAGACCATTAGCATATTTTTCATATTTTTCCACATCTATATTGCTTATAAATGAGTGACATGATCTCTTTTTAATCAAATTAGTGATGTTTTTCATTTAATTCAATCAATTGATTCTGTTCTCTTTCCTCTTTATTTTAAGAGTAATTAGAGCTTTCATGCTCAAATTTTTTATTTTTTAATATTTTCTTTGACTAAAATTACATTATTTAAGTCAATTATGTTTTAAATTTGAACTTACATTTTTTTGAACTTAAAGTTAACTTGAACATTGTTCTTAGTTAGTTTTTTTAACTCAATAAAAAATGTTACTTTTTTTAATATCTATGATCTCATTTATGCTATATATATAAATATGAATGTTGGATACTCTTTCATAAAAGTAAGTATATTTACGCTAGGTGAATGTTGGACATATTGTTATAGTTATTTCTTTTTCTTCAAACTCATGATATTCTTTCATTTATAATTTTTTCCATTAATGTTTTCCACTTTTCAATTGGGTGCAAATATTTTTCTTTGATTTTTCTTGTTTAAAATTTATGTTACCCATCTCCCCCAATTTTAATTTCCATTTTTGAATGCATGTTACATATTTTATCCGTCATTCAATAAGCTCATTTTTTTTCTTGCACATATTTTTATTTTTTTATTAATATATGTTGGATTTAAAATCCGCAACTAAGTGCGGGGAGAAAAATTCTAGTGTGCTCTAAACCATGACAAGCAAGAGCATGTGCCACACCATTAGCGGAGCGACCCATATGCGCAAAAATAGAATTACAAGGAAACAACGAAGCCTTTAATTGAATATAAAAAATAAGCGAACCAAAATAGAAAAGGGAATTAAGGCCGATGCATGCGTGCAAGTAGGGGTGTCAAAAGCTGACCTGACCTGATTAACCCGCCCGAACCTGACCTGACCTGAGTTGACCAAAAAAATCAACGACCCTAAACCTGACCTGACCTGAACCCGACCTAACCCGAAAACAGCTCAGCCCGAATGAACCCGTAACCCGAATGACCCGAACCTGAAACCAGCTCAACCCGAAATGACCCGAAACCGAATGCCCGAACCCGATTAACCCGTGACCCGAACTGACCCGAATCTCAAACCCGGTTAACCCGAATCCGAACCCGATCTGACCCGAATCCCGAACCCGATTAACCCGAATCCGAATCCTAAGGAACTCGAAATAAACTTTCATCATAACAAAACATAATCATCTAATGCATTATAGAGTTACTATAATCATAACAAAATAAACTACTATCATTCATTGTCTAAACTCTAAAACAAGAAAATTGTAGTAAATAACGTCAATTGTGCACTAATGACCAACAACAATTATAACATCCAAAATGTAATCATCCAACGCATAAAATACACAATTCTAAAATATAATCATTCATGCTGATCTAACAAGGTATTGATGCTGATCTAACAAGTTATTGATGCTGATCTAACAAGGTATTGATGTCGATCTAACAAGGTATTGATGCTGATCTAACAAGATATTGATGTCGATCTAACAAGGTATTAATGTCGATCTAACAATGTATTGGTATTGATGCTGATCTAACAAGGTATTGATGTCGATCTAACAAGGTATTGATGTCGATCTAATAACGTATTGATGCTGGTCTAACAAGGTATTGATGTCGATCTAACAAGGTATTGATGTCGATCTAACAAGATATTGATGCTGATCTAACAAGGTATTGATGTCGATCTAACAAGGTATTGATGCTGATCTAACAAGGTATTGATGTCGATCTAACAAGGTATTGATGCTGATCTAACAAGGTATTGATGTCTGATCTAACAAATGGTTGGAGAAATATTTAATTTTCAATTTTTTGGAATAATGTCTAATTTCTCTTCAATTTTGTTAGAACAACTCCGCGAAATAGATTTATTTTAAACTCCAAGGAAAAGGGGAGAGGAAAATGTGTGAATAATTTTCTCAGTATATCATTGTTGTGTATATATATATATATGAATATAAAATACGTAGTATTATTTATAAAGAATATAAATATAAAGAATAAAAGTTTAGATTGAAAATTCAGCTGCTCGAACTTGGATCGACGAAACTCGAACTTGAACTCGTAGAAACCCGAACTTGGACCCGAAGAAACCCGACCTGAACCCGGGACTGAAACAACCCGAAACCCGAATGACCTGAACCCGAACCCGACTTGACCCGAAGTAAACTCAACCCGATGGCGACCTGAACCCGAATAACCCGAACCCGAACCCAACCTGACCTGAAATCAGCTCAACCCGAAATGACCCGAAACCTGAATAACCCGAACCCGACCTGACCCGAAAAGAGTCTAACCCGAAACAACCCGAAACCCGAATGACCCGACCTGAACCCGACCTGACCCGCCCAATTGACACCCCTACGTGCAAGAGACATAAGTTGGATATGGATTAAAAGATTTGCTTTGTTTAATTAGACCGTGTGAGAGCTGAACCTGTGATCTACAAGAAGCCGGAAGCATCAATTTGATGCGCTTCTGAAGGCTTATGTCTAAAGGAGGAAGAATAAATTTCTTTCTTTTGAACAAAGTTACAAAACTGCTTAGAAAAGACTAATGCTCTCGAAACCCTACCCTAGGCTCCTAGAGCCGCTGCTGCAACTTTCAATCTCGTGGAGTCGAGGCCATCTATTGCATCTCCCTCCCACGTTCGACAAGAAGACCTGGCCATCATCGTCGCCGCCTCTTCTCAGTCGTGAAGCTGTGGAGAGTTTTGTTTCCTCTCTAGCCAACAATGATACGACCAGCGAGCGGTGGACGATTTAACGATATGGAGGCCTCCACCGTCAGCCGGACTTGTGGCTTCCATCATCGGGCGCCTCGTTCAAAGAGGCGTCCCTCCGCCCCTGGCAATTGATCTTCTCGAATGTCTCTGGATCTGATCGTCTGAAGGCCTGCTGTGGGGACCCGCCATGGAGGTGGGTGTTACAGTAGGATGGTTTGTTGGCTGCTCCACTGGTGGGGCGTTGGTCTCTAACATCCTTGGGATTCCAGTGGCTTCAATCCGTGGTGAAGTTGCACTTGTTCTGTTTCTGCCACATTCTGCCATGTCCTATGGGTTTTGGTTTTTTACGTTGGTGTGTTTGATTTGGGTGATACTATGGTGTGGCTTGGCAGTGCTGGTGTGGGATTGGGCCGAATGAGGGCATGTTCTGTGGTCGCAACACCGCAAGTGTACGGTTGTCAAACAAGTAGTAGACCTGTGAGTACCGGATCGAATCTTCAAGGACTTGTGATTCTAGCAATTTGTGTATGAAATATGAACATAAAAGAGATTATTGATGGATTGTTTGTGAAAATTAATTAACAAAACTAAATTACAGGTGATGAGAAAATTCAGGAATTAAAGCCGCTTTCTAGGATTTATGATCCACTTGACCTTCAGGTTTAACACTTCAATTTTACTACAATTATTACTCTCAACATGTAAGAAGATTTATCAATTCTAGATGTCCTCTATTGAGTGTTCCACCTAGGTGATTAAAGCACAACCATTGCTCCACTCTAATTATTTTGGTGATCTATCTTCTTCTTAGAATCCGTGGCAAGCCATCGCTCTATAACGGTATTTAGCCTAATTACTCTGTGGTCTAGTAATATTTTTCTCTATCGAGCAAAAAACACCACAAATATTCTGTGATCAAGAGAATAATGCATCAATATTTCATGTAATTAAACAACATACCTAAGTAATAATATGTATAATTAAAGTGCTAGATCCTACAGTCAAGATTCAAAAAATAATTCTAGAAAACAATTAGAAAATTAGCCACTAAATATGTTCAATGGCAAGAAATAATAAAGACAATGAAACCCGAATTTTTAGGATGAAAAAACAATGAAGAACTGTGATCAATTTCTCCAGTTTTGCTCAGCCTATGTTATTTCTCTCCCAAAAGTCACGAATTGTTGCCTGCCTCCTTTTTCTCCATGATGCGCGATCCTCCTTCTTTGTTGCACTTCAACCTAGTCTTTATTGGACTAGGTTTGGCTTTATCCTTCATTCTTTCCTCAAACTTGCATTAGTTGTTCACTATGATCCCAAAATCCTTGTACCACTTTCATCACCAGCTTCTCCCTTTAATCCAAATTGTCCCCATCTGTTCACTCTCTTGTAAATTTAGCCATAAGTTCCCCAATTTTTCTTCAATACCTTCCAAAGTAGAATCCTACAAAATTTTTGCGTAAAATAATGAGAACATAGCAATTACTTGAGTTTATATGCAAAATTGAGGATAAAATATATACAATATTGTGCCTCATCATTATGGTTCTACGGAGGACTAGCAAGAAGAGCTGTTTTCGGGCAAGAGAGGGAAAAGAGCCCGTGTTGGACTGGTGATGGAGGAGTTGACAGAGGAAGGAACGACAGGGAGTGGCAATGGCTCTCCCTGCCTAGACTAGTGAGCTTGCATTTTCCAAGCACGGATGGTCCGGAGTCCCCCACCCTACTTGGTTCCTTAATGTGACTCAAGTATATCGTTGGCGTTATTGGATTCTAGTGGTTTATGGTGAGTTTCGATCTAAGGTTGCATGTTCTCTTCCGGATTTCTTTACAGGGTTTAGGCATTAATTTTGGAGTCAGCTTGCAGCGGCTCGCTTGGCGGAGGAGGTCAGAAGCCGGTTATTTTTCAGGGTATGCTGTCGGTAGAAATTTGTTTGAAGCATTGAAACCATATAAAGAACACATCTCAAGTTGGTTAGAGTTCCCACGTTCCGCTAGTTTTCAATTATTTATCATTATGATGTACTTCCTACCCTTAGTTTTTTTTTACTATTTTTTGGACATCTGGTTTATAACTTAGTTAGCCTCATAACTTTAAGTTATCTGGCTTTAAGTCCTCGTACCGCTCGTTGTTGCCAAGAGCTAGCCATTAGCTTTCCTCAGGGTTCTGTCCCTGCTTGTTAAACTTTCTCGGCTCTAGCCGAATGATTTTGAATACGAGCATTCCTTTTCAAAAACAAAAAAGTTACGAAACCGCTTATAGGATAAAATGTAGTAAAACATGGAGAATAAAGGGGTAATTTTCGATAGGGGATAGTAACTTTTTACCATTGAACCTTTTTTGAAGGTAAAATTGCGATCAACATATGGGAAAATGGTATGTTTGCCACTAACATTTTGACGGATTCCGTTAAATTTTTTCGGTTAATGTTTCACTTTCAACTTAAAGTTTATAAAACTGAAAAACAAACCCTTATTTAGACTTCTTATACTTTGATCTCACCCTCCCACCACTAACACACTACAACCCCCAACATGTCACTGCACTGCCGCCCAATTAATCAAAATTATTTTATTTTTTATAAGAAAAAAATACTTATTTACTTTGTACCCTCCGCCACCTACGTAAAAACTTTTTTTTGGATTTAGGACGTAATTTGTTTTAGTTAACTTAAGTTACATTAAAAAAATTAAGTGAAACTTTATTTCGAAACTACTCAAAAAAACTAATGCGTACAATTTTCACAAGGAAGTATTATTTTTATTTTTTTACCCGTTATCAACACGCTATTTTTCTAATTACATTTAATTATAAAATCCATCTTATAATTTCTAGTAATTCCATACTTTACTATTAAAAAAATGTAACTTATAATCGCAGTATAAAAACTACGTAAAAAATCAAATATGCTTGGGTTAAACTAAACTATTTTAATTCTTATAAAAAAGTAAAACAAAACAAAATAATTTTGATTAATTGAGAGTTGGTGCAACACCGGAAGGGGGCGATAGTCATCGAGTGTTATAGTCATCTTCGCCGTTGGGGCGTTGGCCGATGCATCGTCAATGGTGGGCTGGGCGTTTGGGAAGTGGAGGTGAGCTAAGGGTGAAGGGGAGAAAGTTAGGAGATTTATTGTAGACAGAGAGAACTATACGGTTAAATTTACAGCCTTAAAAAATTTCAAGATTTACTTAAAACTTAACGAAAATAACAATTGAGGAGTAAATGCAAGTTTAGTGAATTGGAATAGGAAGTTGAAGCAAAGTTTATGTTTTGAATTATGGATGTGATTTTTATGAGAGAAAAATTGATTTAATGGAAGTTGATAGGGAAATTTGATTTTGTATTGTGAATGTTTTTTGAATTGTGGGGAAGACACTTTTTACCGCTTATGTTTAACTCGAGACATGTTTTACTACTAAAAACATTTTGGTGCAAGTCCAAATGTATCAAAAAAGAAATATTTTGGTATTTTTTTTCCACCCACATTATTAAATGGGGTGTAGTTTGCCACCCACCGTTTACTAAATGAGGTATAGTTTGCCACCTACTACCCCAAATGTATCAAAAAAGAAATATTTTGGTACATTTTTTTCCATCCACATTACTAAATGGGGTATAGTTTGCCACCCACCGTTTATTTCTCCAACCTGGTAAGTAATGATGCACACGTGACCTAAAAACTCTTATATTGTTGAAGTAAACTCACATTTAAACCCTAATTTTTTTAAAATGGAGAAAGGGTAATTTTGCAACATACCTTTTAATATTCTCTCATTTTACCATCATTATTTTTTTGGGGGTAAAATTGCCACTAACGTTTGCTCATAAGAACTATTTTACCACTTTTCGTTAAGTTCTCCATGTTCGCAGTAGAAAAAATTGACATGATCAGACAAATGGATATTTGTGGGATTATGTGGACAGACAGTGGACCTTGGTGATTTCAGCGGTGTTTAGGACGATGGTGGTGGTCGACCTTGTCTGCAGGGCGCGGTGGTTGTTGAATCATGGTGCAGTAATATTTACTGCGGCCTTGGCTGCAGTAAGGCCGCAGTAATTTTTTTTAGGGTTTAAACTCTCATTTCTCTTCATCCGCCGCACAATTCTTCTTCTTCTTTTTCCTCTTCTTCTTCTTCTTCTTCTTTTGTTTCTTCTTCTTCTTCTTCTTTTGTTTCTTCTTCTTCTTCTTCTTCTTCTTCTTCTTCTTCTTCTTCTTCTTCTTCTTCTTCTTCTTCTTCTTCTTCTTCTTCTTCTTCTTCTTCTTCTTCTTCTTCTTCTTCTTCTTCTTCTTCTGTTTCTTCTTCTTATTCTTCTTCTTCTTCATCTTCTTCTTCTTCTTCTTTTGTTTCTTCTTCTTCTTCTGTTTCTTCTTTTTCTTCTGTTTCTTCTTCTTCTTCTTCTTCTTCTTCTTCTTCTTCTTCTTCTTCTTCTTCTTCTTCTTCTGTTTCTTCTTATTCTTCTTCTTCTTCTTCTTCTTCTTCTTCTTCTTCTTCTTCTTCTTCTTCTTCTTCTTCTTCTTCTTCTTCTTCATTTTTTGGGTTTCATTGGACGAATCCGGATGAACATTCATCCGGATTCGTCCACTTTTTTTTTAATTATTCAAACCAGTTACTGCGGCCATGGCCGTAGTAAGGCCGCAGTAGCTATTGCGGCCATGACCGTAGTAGAAAATGAACTGCGGAGGATTTTACGATGGCAAGCACTACGGCCTCTCCCGCAGTAACTACTGCGGCTCTACTGCGGGTTTGGCCGCAGTAGATGAAGTTTTCTCTACGTAGTGGTTGCTCGTAAGAACAAGGAGCAAGTCCTCAACCAATTAATTCAATTCCTCCGTCTCAAAATGCTTGTGTGCCCTTTGTTCCTACCACTTAAAATTGACCACATATGCAACTTACATGCATGATTTTCTTTTTCTTTTATTTATTCCAGGTTTGGCCAATTTTAAGTGGTGGGGACAGACATATTTTGGGATAAAGGAATTAGATTCTCAACTCATGAAATTAGAATGCCTTAATCAAAAAAAGAAAAGAAAATATTAATCAAAAAAGGAAAGAAAATAGAATGCCAATGTTTTGTTGAATTTGTGACTTAATTTATTAAATTGAAAGGTAAAGCAAGTCAATACAAGGTAAAGCAAGCAAATAAGCTAAGAGAACAACAATGAGGCCTCGAGGGCTAGAAACACCTCGTGTTGAGTTGTGAGAGGTGTGTGAGGCTTTAGGGTAGGATGCCATAGTATTGTTTAGTTTGCTGTTTGGTTAAGAAGAATAGCTAGGTTAATTGATAAGTTGAGGTGTGAGCCGAAGTGTTCAAGACTCAGTCGCACAAGTGTGTTTTTGTGGTTTATAATAAACATGTGACACTTTCTATTCATAAAAAAAGTGATAGGGAAAAAAAAACACTTACAACTATAATCTAAAAAATTTATAACTTTTTGAATTATTATAAGTATTTTCTAGTTAAAATTTTGAATTGAAAATAAAGTAATTAAGGTTTTTTAAACATTGATAAAAGGCTTTTCTATTTTCAAGTACTTGAAGTTTGAAGTACTTGAAGTACCCATTTTTTTTCTCACCTGAGATACCAAAACGACGTCGTTTTGGAGGCGACCGTTACTTCACGGTCGCCGTTTCCACGTTCTTCTCCACGATCGGACCACGAGCCCAGGTACGGAACCAAGAAAGAGGAAACAAGAAATCGCAACCTCAGTGCGAGCCAAACTGTTGAGAAGAACTGGGCAACAAACCTGGGTCCCTCGAAGTCGACGGCCGGAGTCGGGAGTCCGATGCCGTTGTCTACCGTCGTCGGCCACCGATCTACGCTCGTGTTCTCCAGAAGATCGCATCCATGGCCTTCGCACGAGCCAAACTGTTGAGAAGAACTGGGCAACAAACCTGGGTCCCTCGAAGTCCACGGCTGGAGTCGGGAGTCCGATGTCGTTGTCTTCCGTCGTCAGCCACCGATCTACGCTCGTGTTCTCCAGAAGAACGCATCCATGGCCTTCGCAAGTGCTGGAACTCATACTTGTGGCTGAGGAGGAGGACGAATCGCTTTTTACGGTTACCGGCGTTAAGTGTGACGGAATGTCGGTGGCCGATCCTTAGGTGCCTAAAGATGTACACTGTCAACGTTTAGGATCCATAATCGTCTCATTGGGCGCCTTAGACCCTCATATGATACATGGCTCATTTGTGGAGACCTCTTGAGGTCCCCTGGGCTAGTTGACTTCTGATGAGAGTCAAATGACTCATTGATGGCCTATTCGGTTATTTTACCCGACACACTTTAGGGATCCAAAAAGGATCACAGTTCCTTCGAATCGTCACCGTAGCCTTTTCGGTCCCTACTTAAGGGTTCGTGGCAACGTTTAGGTGCCTCCACAGGTTCAATGTGTCACATTAGGACCATAACGAACGTCAGGGTATCACTTAAGGACCTCTAAAGTATACGATGTAAAATATTTGGGGTCTCGATTCCCTCGCTGACTACAACAAACGACTCTTCTTTAAATTTAACGTAGCCCTTTTAGACCAAGGCAGAACGCTATATTTCACGCCTAACGCTAATTCCATGTACCTTAAACCCTATTATGTCAACATAACATCCAGAATATTCACATGAACTTTCAACCCTGTTACACGAAAATGCTTGTCCAGAGCCAGTTATCCCCACCAACTCCACCTACTAAGCTGTCAGTCCTATTGTTAATACCATACTACACACGATCTTTCACCACCTTTGGTATGTAGACTCTTTTTCTTCCTTTCTTCCTCGGCGTACTTTCGACCTCGGTACTAAATTCTGGAGTCAAGTCTTGCACACCATCAGCAGCCGGACCACACTCTACAGCAGGGGTAGTTCCTGAAAAGTCCATGGATGTCACTTGTTGTCTGTTAGCCCTCCCTCTTGTAGGCCTATCAAGCTCTTCCAACTTCAGACGGTGCCATAGGATGGCATGCTCCTTAACATAGGTGAATAATGCATTTGTCTCACTTGCAAGTAGTCGGAGAGCCAATTTACACCGTTTTTCATGTGAGCGCCACTGAAATTTGAATGGAACAGCGTATCAGTGACATAACTATTAATAAGCTAAACACAACTAGTATTACATATAATAATCACCTCAGATCTAGTATGTTTGTCATATTTATGAGGTTTCCCCATCCAATAACAAACAAACACCCCGCAATCATGACCATTAGGCTGCTGACTAACCTGTGAAACCCTTCTTGCAAAAATGACAAAATTGTAAAGATCTTTAATGCTGAACCCAACTCTGTTGAAACCACCTGCGACCAAGACCATGTAGTCCATTATAACACTGGTCTTGATGCCTACACTCTTCATCTGCTTTGTTTGCTCCTTCGCCATAAAGCTTACATTTTTGTGCGATGCAACAAGGTGCATTTCAGTTCTCTCGACCATAAGGTGATTATGACCTCTCTTGAACTCCCTCACTTCATAACACCTTCCAACTCTCATGGGTTTCCTTTGCCTTTCATGGGGAACGAACTTGGGCTCATGTACAATTTTTTCTCAACCCTCCTCGTCCCAAAACCCATAACTTTAGCATAGCATTTATAGAACCTCTCTGCACACTCAGTGTCATCAAAAAAGATATCCTTCAGATCCACAAGTTCCCACTTCTGCACTGGCTTACTCAACTGTAAAACTATTGCACTCCACTGATCGTCAAAAACATCGTCATTACACAACTCCTCGTCACTCTTTTCCAGTTCCGTGTTGTCCTCTGCCGCAACCATATTTTCAAAGAATTCAGCATCGTTACCTTTCCAATTTGAATGTGCCGGAGGATACCAGCTTGCATTACTAGAGCTGACCCAGTTCTTTGCACCACAATCAAAATTGTTATCACCCCACGATGACGCCATGAAATCGCGAAGAGAGCCTCTGTTTTCATCCATCTGTCAACCAAATACGTCAAATGTATTACGTGCGTCGACAACCACGTTGTAGTCCAAGTTTTTCTTCACGTATGCATAAATAAATCAATGAACCATAAATACGCACCTCCTACACAGCATCAACCACCACCAAAGGGGACGAACGGCGGAATGTTACCAGTTCTTCCACTGCGCCATACTTACATTTCATTACAGACAGACAATTACAACCCAGGGTAAATCCATCTCAAACCGTGCGTCTGGTAG
This sequence comes from Stellera chamaejasme, assembly GCA_024586325.1. Taxonomy (NCBI): domain Eukaryota; kingdom Viridiplantae; phylum Streptophyta; class Magnoliopsida; order Malvales; family Thymelaeaceae; genus Stellera; species Stellera chamaejasme. The sequence continues at coordinate 28,599,867 of CM044985.1, forward strand.
TAAGTAGCATTAATGAGGTTTGTTGATCAACAGTGGAGTCTGAACTCTTTTTTAGCAGCGCCAGCGTTTTCTCGGGAAACTAATGTTGCACAAAAGGCACCCTAAAAGTGCCCACTGAAGCCGCTCCATGCACCTGGAATTACCCTATGACTCACTAAAGCCCATTAAACAGCGTTGCATTTCTAATAAACGACGTTATTGCAATCATTAATAGCGTCACTATCTACCCTAAAATGATGCAAACTTTATAATGAGATTAATTACTGTTTTTAATCAATAAAAACAACACCTGGGCTTATAGAATAGACAAAACTACTATTTAAGAAGAACTAAACATTTTAAATAAAACAACCACGGAATCTAGATTAAGGGTGATGACTTTAGGTATTGTCTCAAACACATACTTCAACAAGAGTTAACCTAAGAGGAATCATAAAAATCATTTCCCATACAAAACACTTAAATACACTATATTCATTCAAGACTAACATCTAAAACATACATTATACTTAAATATCAAATAAAAAATACAAAAAGTTCTAAAATTATACAATCGCGTTCAGTAAACGTTATTTCACAAAACTCCAACGCTAATTTTAACGACTCCAACGCTATTAGGTAACTCTTATACTACACTTTCATCTAGAATGTTCCAGAATGACTAACTTTAGGTGCCTCATCAAGGACGCTGAGGAATATTTGGCTGGTTCTAGAATGACTAACTTTAGGTGCCTCGTTAGCGCCGCTGACTAATATTTCTCTGATTAAATGAACAGGGTTACAACACTAGGCAAACGGCTTTGGCCATTTAACAAACGGGGTTTCGTCAAGCCTGCAACAACATTAAAATTACGTCTTACGGTTCCACGACGAAAATAAAAAAAACCATCAACCATGATTTCTTTCTATACAGATTCTTTAATAGGCTATAACAATGGGAAACATTGCTCCTTTGCATGAATACACCCATTTTTTAGCCTCAACATAGGAGAAATACACAACAAAACTGACAAAAAAAAAACTTTAGGTACTAAAATGTCCAATTTCACAAAGTACAGTGGTGTACTTCAAGTACTTCAGAACAGAGGGGTACTTGAAAATAGAAATTGCTCCTTGTTTGTTGTGTAACCTTACTCAAGAGTCACTACGTAGTTAAAGGCTTTCTGGTAGCTCAAAAAACGCTACTTAATTAGCTACCATGGTAGCTCAAACTTGAGCTACTAAGGAGCTACAAAAAACAGAGCTACTTTCACATATGGACGCTACGCTTCCGCTACCCACGGTAGCCGCATTAGTAGCTCACCTGCAGCTACCGCGTGCCACCTGGACTTCAACCAGACTTGTACAGGGTAGCCAAGGAGTAGCTCTTTTTCCCCTACTGCTGGTATTTTTTTTAAATTGGTAAATGAAGAAATAGTAATGAAATTAATATGAATTATAATTCAAAGATTGGAATAAAAAGCATAAATTAATATAAATATATCATTTAAGTGTAATTTTACATTTAATATAATATAGTACTTGAATATAAGAAAATCCTAAGGAGGAACATCCTCCTCATCTGGGTTCGGTCGAGGCGGGGGCTGCTGGAAGGAGGTCAATCCCATAGTAAATGAGTCAAGCCCTTGAGAATAAGCCTCAAAACCCGGGTCCCGAAAACGTGCTATGGCTCGGGATGCTCCATCTGCGGCTCATAACCATCATCTGTAAAGCGGAGGCTAGCACGAGAGAGGGGGTCTTGTTGTGGCGGCGTCTGCTGGAATGGTTGACGGAGGAAGTCGTCATGCTGTGACGGCGTCTGCTGGAACAGTCGACGGAGGAAGTCATCGTGTTGTGGCAACGTCTACTGGAATGTTGGCGCCAGTGATCGTACATCTGGATCTATAAAATCTGCAGTAACCTAGGCACACAAGGCTACATTCACAAAAAGTTTCAAATCAAAACTCCAAGTAGAAGATTTCAGTTGTTTAAAAACAAATCGAGTCAAAATCTGCAGTCTCCTCTGTTTTCAGACTAGTGTCTAGCTCAAGTTTTGTTTTGAAAACCTGATTAAAGATTGAATTAGGTCCTAAAATTTAACCACATTCATGAAACGCACTAAAGTTTAAAACCTCAAATTTACAGATCCAAATTTCTCTTAAAACAACATTAACAAATTAATGAAAGTAACAATAAGTTTCAGAAACTTAGCTTCTTTGCACCTTGTTCGCTTGCTTGGAATTCCCTTGTAATTCCACTTCATTCCCAGTCATATTATCTTTAACCTTTCTGTCAATTGTCAGTGCTAGAAGGCTTGATATCTTATTTTATTTGCTCCTTAATCTTTACTTGTTCAACTTGGGGGAGATACCTGGGGTTGGATTCCATCCCTTGGCAATGATCCTCTTCACTTATGTTCAATTCACCTCTAGCTTTACTTCCTGAAAGTGACTTGGTACAAATGTACTCAATCGGACACAAGGCAAAGTATTAGTGTACAAGTTACATCATTAAAGTAATACAAGTAACTTAAGGTTGAGAGACTTACCATTTGGTCTCCTAGATGGTCCTACACTTACCAAAAACAAGGTAGCCCGAGACTTACCAAACCAGCTTTGCCTCTAGTTGCTTACCTGACTTGATTTGCAAGTTCTGTAGTCCACTTGCTCTTTCATAATTCCTAAAAATGGTCCAGTCCAATTGTGCTCAACCAAACAAGAAAGTAAGTGTTAGTACAATCACACTTGAATACAAACTGAGCCAAGACTTAATGAACCAAGGAGGAGAGGTGCTTGCCTTGTTGTTTTCTAAAATCAGAAACTACTCACTTACCTTGTCCAGCCCACATTACTAAACAAATCTCAGTATTTACCTAAGCATTTTTCAAAGTGTTTTCCTTAAATTCTAGGCTTTAAAATTCAGATTTCTCTTATGTAAATCAGTCATTCATTCATTTGAGCACTCACCAAAACAGAAAAGCAAATTCCTAAAAATAAAAGAGCATTTGGTCGAAAGCTTAAAGGATCTTTACCAACACTATTCACTTATCATTTTTCGCATCTATTATCAATACAGTTTTCTAAAGCTTATTAAGTTCACATCCAGTCTTCAAGATTATGCAAGTTCACTTGTACAATAAAGATTCACCATAAAACTATATGCACATATCTTAAACTATATCATTATATCTATCATTATATCTGAAACTATATTGTGCTTTCAAAGTTTTAATTGATATGTAAATAGTACGTACACAAATTGATATGTATTCATTTTTCAAAAACAAGTTCACTGATATGGCAAAGTTCACTGATTCTACAAACATATTTTTCAAATACTTCTACTAATGATCCTAATAAATAGCTAAAACAAAAACAAGTTAGAAGCTTAATAATTGCAAGTTCACTGATATGGCAAAGTTGAAGCTTAATAATTGCAATGCAACAGAGACAAAACAAGCTGAACGGCATATCCTCTACTACTATTTTATCATTAATAATTGCAATGCAACAGATTGCGTTCTTTTATCATTAATTCTCCAACTATTTTTTTCTCAAAATTTTCAAAATCACACCTTTTCTTCAACGTTTTTCTCTCTAAAAAGACTGAATAAATCATGCTTTTCTAAATCATAGATGTATGTATCAAGACTCAAGAGGATAAAATTGCAACAATCTAAACATGGAGATAACAAAAACAAGCTGACCTTAAAATAATCCTAAATAGCTATATAACCGACTAAATGAGAAGCTGACCTTAAAACAATCAGAGTCGTATGTACCTTGCGACTTCAAGAGATGAGACGAGGCTGAGCGGGCAAGCAAGAGAGAGGCTTCGTGTTCGTCGGCCTCGTCGTAGTCGTCGTCTTCGTCGAGCAGAGAGCGAGGAGGAGCAAGGAGCAGAGAGCAAGGAGGAGGATTTGGGGGTAGGGTTTAATTTGGGCAAGCAAGAGAGAGGCTTCGTGTTCGTCTTCGTCGTCTTCGTCTTCGTCGAGCAGAGGCCAGAGACAGAGAACAAGGAGGAGGAGTCTGCTGCAGTGTTGCGTGTGTGAGTGTGAGTGTGTGTGTGACTGTGTGCGTTTGTTTGGGGGTAGGGTTAGTGTGGGGTTCAATTGGGTTGGGCCTGATGGGTTTTAGGAGTGGGTAGCAGTAGCGTCCTGGTAGCTGGTGCTGGTGTTACAATCTTAGTAGCTACTTTTGGAGCTACCGTGAACTTTTTGGTAGCTCCCAAATAGCTCCAAGGTAGCTACGCATGTTTTGCAAACATTGGTAGCTACTCTAGGCTACTCTCGGAGCTACAAAACGAGACTTATGTACGTAGTGAGTACTTATGTCAAACTATATAAAATCTTAAATTCACCTTAATTTTTGCATCCATACGTAGTGTATAATTAATTGAAGACGAAGAAAGTATTTATCTATAATAGATAGGTCAATTTCACTGATAATGTAAAACAACTTAATTACTTCATTTTTCTACAAGATCTATTAGTCGAAAGTGGTTATAATAACTCTAAATGTCATAAAACATTTTTTGACAATAAAATAACTAATTTTTTAAACTGCTGGTACCGGTACCAGAATACTAGCTGGGTACCGGGGAGTGGCCTATAAATTAAAACATATTTTAAAAGTATAAACAACAAATTATCATAAAATATTTAAAATTATAATTCAAAATAATTACGTAAATATTGAATTAATGTTGCAACACTTATGGGGGAGTAGGCAGTAGTAACAAATTGTCCTTCTCAACCTGCTTTCTTTTTTTAAAAATAATATAGATATTTAGAACATTCATAGTAGAAAATTCATAAACATGTTACTCTTTATGAGGATTATTTAAATCTATATAATGAGGATTATTTAAAGTGGAAATTTTGTGTGCCTTGCCATTCTCATCATTTTATGAATTTTTGTCCCATGATGTTGTCAATTTTCTCTATTTCGTGAACTTCATGCATTTTCATTATTTTATGAATATTTTTCATTTTTATAATTTCATGTGTTTTTATCATTTTTGTTATTATTTTATGTACTTTTGTCATTGTCATCATTATATGCATTTTTTTGTGATTGTTCCTATTATTTAATTGTGTGTTTTTCTAAACAAAAAAAGGAAGAAAACAAGAAATTAGCAGAAATTAATTAAAATTTAAAAAAGGATTTCTCTAAAATTACAAAAACAAAAAAATGAAAAAAGGAAAAGGAAGGAGAGCTCATGTTGCTCCGCCGGCACCATCTTCAAGCTTCTGCTCCTCATCTAGCCATCAAAGTTGCATTCAAACTCCTTCATCATTGAAGAAAGCCTGTGTCAATCAAACATGTGAGGAGTTTTCTGTCAAATGGAAGAGAAAACAGAGGCAGAAAAATAAAAAAAAAACCGCAGGGCATCGCGTTTGTCATGAAATTGTTAACAAAACTCTCTACTTGTGTCTCTAAAAACAAATACACTTGTCAAACTTGCCAAGAACAATGAACTCACTTATTCTCAACCTTGTCAAACTTGAAACGTATGATATCTGTCTATCAATTACACAACAAGTGTCACATAAACTCCATAGATCTGTTTGTCATGAAATTGTTCAAAGCAAATGTAGACATTTCTTTACTATGCGATAAACACACCAACCTTTCCCAGTAAACTCTTCAAACTTGATCAAGCATACCATGATTCCACATGTCATTAATCAAATCCGGATGTTCTTGCAAAGTAAAACTGGACTTCCCTGTAGTATAGCTCTACAAGGGTGAAGGGGAGAAAGTTAGGAGATTTATTGTAGATAGAGAGAACTATACGGTTAAATTTACAGCCTTAAAAATTTTCAAGAATTAGTTAGAGGAATACTGCAAATCTAACTTAAAACTTAACGAAAATAACAATTGAGGAGTAAATGCAAGTTTCAATATACTCGAGCAGGGAAGCCCAAACTCTGTGAAATTATTTGTAGGACTTATAATAAACAATGCTGTGGGGCTAGTCTAATTTATTGATTTCAGATGCACTTACCAGTATTTGACAATCTACAAAATTTAGCAAAGTTGAAGCAAATTTAGCCCATCCTAGAAGACCTATTGACAATAAGGCTTTGTTCGTTTAGTGAATTGGAATAGGAAGTTGAAGCAAAGTTTATGTTTTGAATTATGGATGTGATATTTATGAGAGAAAATTTGATTTAATGGAAGTTGATAGGGAAATTTGATTTTGTATTGTGAATGTTTTTTGAATTGTGGGGGAAGACACTTTTTACCGCTTATGTTTAACTCGAGACATGTTTTACTACTAAAAACATTTTGGTGCAAGTCCAAATGTATTAAAAAAGAAATATTTTGGTACATTTTTTTCCAACCACATACTAAATGGGGTATAGTTTGCCACCCACCGTTTACTAAATGGGGTATAGTTTGCCACCTACTACCCCAAATGTATCAAAAAATAAATATTTTGGTACTTTGTTTTCCATCCACATTACTAAATTGGGTATAATTTGCCACCCACCGTTTATTTCTCCATCCTGGTAAGTAATGATGCACACGTGACCTAAAAACTCTTATATTGTTGAAGTAAACTCACATTTAAACACTAATTTTTTTAAAACGGAGAAAGGGTAATTTCGCAACATACCTTTTAAAAATCTCTCATTTTACCGTCAATATTGTTTTGGGGGTAAAATTGCCACTAATGTTTGCTCATAAGAATTATTTTACCACTTTCCGTTAAGTTCTCCATGTTCGTGGTAGAAAATCATTGACATGAACGAACAAATGGATATTTGTGGGATTATGTGGACAGACAGTGGGCCTTGGTGATTTCAGCGGTGTTCAGGACGATGGTGGTGGTCGACCTTGTCTGCAGGGCGCGGTGGTTGTTGAATCATACCAAATTGCAAGACTGAGGGGACTTTAAGTGAGATTAAATTGAAGCTTAAGGTTGCTCGTGAGAACAATGAGCAAGTCCTCAACCAATTAATTCAATTCCCCCATCTCAAAATGCTTGTGCCCTTTGTTCCTACCACTTAAATTTGACCACATATGCAACTTACATGCATGATTTTCTTTTTCTTTTATTTTTTTTCCAGGTTTGACCAATTTTAAGTGGTGGGAGCACACAAGCATATTTTGGGATAAAGGAATTAGATTCTCAACTCATGAAATTAGAATGCCTTAATCAAAAAAAGAAAAGAAAATATTAATAAAAAAAGAAAAGAAAATAGAATGGCAATGTTTTGTTGAATTTGTGACTTAATTTATTAAATTGAAAGGTAAAGCAAGTCAATACAAGGTAAAGCAAGCAAATAAGTCAATACACCTCGTGTTGAGTTGTGAGAGGTGTGTGAGGCTTTAGGGTAGGATGCCATAGTATTGTTTAGTTTGCTGTCTGGTTAAGAAGAATAGCATGTGTTGCTATGTGTGTTAAGAGACATAGCTAGGTTAATTGATAAGTTGAGGTGTGAGCCGAAGTGTTCAAGACTCAGTCGCACAAGTGTGTTTTTGTGGTTTATAATAAACCTGTGAGATTTTCTATTCATAAAAAGGTGATGGTGAAAAAAGAAACATTTACATCATTGTAGCCTGAAAAATTTATAACTTTTTGAATTATTATAAGTATTTTCTAGTTAAAATTTTGAATCGAAAATAAAGTTATTAAGGTTTTTTAAACATTGATAAAACTAGTGATCGATACTCTTTCCATCTTCAATTAATTTTATACATATTTTTTATTTAGAAGGAGCGGAAGGGGTGGATAAGAATAGGGCGGAGGTACAGGTGGCCCCCAAGGTACAGGAGCATGGGGGTAGCTAGTGGGCGGACTGACTTGAAAGAGGGCCTGATCCGGTAATAAATTTCTGGGACAGATAGGGCTGACTTGATGAAGGGTACGTAGGCACAGCTGATGTTGGAGCACCTGGAGGCACCACCGTTGGCTGGGGAGGCTTGCCAGTTGCCTGCAATGCAACCCCTTAGTAGTTAGTACTGCAATAGTTCGTATATCTATCCGATAACCATTCATTGATGCAATTGCACTCAATAATTATACATTTTTTTAAATAGAAACTTTTATTCTATAAAATTGTTAAATTATTTCTATTTTATTTTAAATTTTTTATCTTGTTTGTTGTGTAACCTTACTCAAGAGTACTTATGTCAAACTACATAAAATCTTAAATTCACTTTAATTTTTGCACCCATACATAGTGTATAATTAATTGAAGATGAAGAAAGTATCTATCTATAATAGATAGGCCAATTTCACTGATAATGTAAAACAACTTAATTACTTCATTTTTCTACAAGATTTATTAGTCGAAAGTGGTTATAAATTATAATAACTCTAAATGTCATAAAACATTTTTTGACAATAAAATAACCAATATTTTAAACTGTTGGTACCGGTACCAGAATACTAGCTGGGTATCGGGGAGTGGCCTATAAATTAAAACATATTTTAAAAGTATAAACAACAAATTATCATAAAATATTTAAAATTATAATTCAAAATAATTACGTAAATATTGAATTAATGTTGCAACACTTATGGGGAGTAGGCAGTAGTAACAAATTGTCCTTCTCAACCTGCTTTCTTTTTTTTTTTTTAAAAATATAGATATTTAGAACATTCATAGTAGAAAATTCATAAACATGTTACTGTTTATGAGGATTACTTAAATCTATATAATGAGGATTATTTAAAGTGGAAATTTTGTGTGCCTTTTGTCATTCTCATCATTTTTTTTGACCAGCAAAAGGTAATTCATTGAAGAAAGAAAATAACATAAGGAAATTATACAACGGTAGGATGACAAAGCTAAGCTACATACCCATGAGAGATGGGCCGCAGCAAGCGGACCGCCTGAAAGGGCCGACCACACAAAGGAAAGCCACACCTAAAAACAACCACAAAGCTAACAAGAAAGAACAAGAGCAAATCACCCCAACCCATCTGCAGCTTTCAGAACGGGAGCAAGTAACCAGTCCCCCCAAGAGAACCCTAGACCCTTGAACCTGCTAGAAGTCCAAAGAAAAGACAGCACTTGGATATCAGCAAAAATTCTATGCGCATTCCAAGGGCCAACCTGCATGACAAAAGAGTTGCGGGCTTTCCAAAGCGCTCACACGGTGACAAACACTATAGCTAGCCAAACCTGTGAAGCCTGGGAAGGGACTTGGGAGATGAAATCCTCCCCCAGCACATCAAGGAAGGTCTGAAGACCATCTACCTTTGTGTCGCACCAAACTGCAGTAGCTTGCCAAATCTCCCTAGCAAATGGGCATTGAACCAGCGCGTGATCCGTGGTCTCCATTGCACCCTCACACAACGGGCACATAATAGTCTCCAAGACAAGGCCTCTTTCTTTGCTTGCCGACGACCGGAAGGAATCGCCGAAGCTCTCCATATGAACACGTTCACCTTCTTTGGCACTATGTTGCACCACCGCACTGGGACGTCTTCACTTGTAGCCAGAAAAGTCTTAATCCTCTGGGAAAGACTACGAACTGTGAAAATGCCATCTGATGCCAGCTGCCAACGCCAAGAGTCCTCCATGTCCCATTTTGGAGTGAAAACCTGTAGAAGGGAAATCAACTGTTGGAATTCACCTTCCGTTCTTCCCCTCAGCGTCCTCTTCCAATTCCAACTCCAGCTCCACCCTCGTCATCCCACCTAATCTTCTCTAACACTGTGCTTGCTTGATTCACATCTAGGTCATACATTCTCCTAAATCTGGCCTTGAGCGAAAAGTCACCTACCTACTCATCTTCCCAAAAGCTAGTATTATTCCCCATTCCCACCTCTCTCCTAAAAAGATTGGAAAACGCATTCCCAAAACTCTCCACTTCTCTGTCTGCCTTCTGGATATCCTTCCAAACACCCCACCCTATCGACGCCACCCCCAGTGAAAGAGTGCCCGCCCCCCCCCATTTATACTAGCCACCACCTTCGCCCAGAGACTACCGACTTCTTTCAACCAATGCCACTTCCATTTTTCTAACAGAGCCAGATTTTTTGCCCTTATGCTACCCACGCACAATCCCCCCACTTCACTATCTCCAAACAGCCTGTCAATCCTAGCCCAGATCAATTTTTTTCCCTCCCCCGTAACCCCCCAGAAGAATTTGTTCCTCACCATTTCAATTTTTTTTACCACTCCCACCGGGGCTCGAAACACCGAGAGATGGTATAAGGGTAAGCTTCCAAGAACCGAGTTTATCAACGTTAGGCGACCTCCAATTGAAAGGGATTTGGCCTTCCAGGTCGAGAACCTTTTCTTCACTTTTTCCACCACAAGATCCTAACTTTTCTGCCGACTCATATTCATCCCCACGGGCAACCCCAAGTAGGTAAAAGGTAGGGTTGCCGCCGAGCACCGCAGGGAACGGGCAACACTGGAAACCACCTCGTCTGCAACTCCCACACCAAAAACTCTACTCTTCTCCAAGTTGATTTTTAACCCTAAAGCCGATTCAAAACATTTCAGCAAAGCTATTAAAGACTTTGCGTTTTCCATCGACCACTCACCACAAAAGAGAGCATCATCGGCAAATTGGAGATGAGAGATCCCAACCCTATCTCCTCCCACCTTGATGGGACAAAACAACCCCTGCCTAACTGCCTCTTCCATCATAATGTTGAGAGCCTCTACTGCCAAGATGAAGAGGAAGGGAGAAAGGGGATCCCCCTGGCGAAGGCCCCTTTCCATTTTGCACTCTGCTGTCGGGCTTCCATTAACAAGAACCGACACTCTTGCTGACTCTAGGCAACCGGTTATCCAACTCCTCCACTTACATCCAAAATTCATCTGAAGAAGAATATAATCCAGGAATTTCCAACAAATTGAGTCATAAGCCTTTGCGAAATCCACTTTCAAGAGCAACATCTGACGTTTTTCTTTTTTAATCCAGGAGACCACCTCATTTATTATCAAGATCCCATCTGTTATCTGCCTCCCTTCGATAAACGCTGATTGAGATTCCCCCACCAAACCAGCCATCACCCTTTTCAGCCTTTCGGCAAGCAGCTTTGACACAATCTTGTAGAAGCACCCAATGAGACTAATAGGCCGAAAATATGAGATAAGCAAAGGATCTTTAACCTTAGGAATCAGGGCAACAAACGACGAGTTACATCCATCCGCAATTTTACTTGTTGCTTCAAACTTACGAATTGCTGAAATCATGTCCTCCTTCAAGACATCCCAGTTGGCTTTAATAAAGTTGAAGTTGAACCCATCCGGGCCTGGAGCTTTTCCCCCTCCACACAGCCACACCGCCTTCTTAATTTCCTCTTCCAAAAATGGGGCTTCTAGGTCAATGATCTGAGCTTGACTCACTTTCTTGAACCTGTTGCTGGAGAAAGTTGGTCTGATCAACTCTGGTTCCGAGAACTGGATCTTAAAGTGATCCAACACAGCTTCTTTAATAGTCTTTGGATCTTCTATCCAATTCCCATTAATTAGAAGACCCTGAACCGCATTTCTGCTCCTCCTCCCTCTTGCCACCGCGTGGAAGAACTTATTGTTTTCATCACCCTCGGCCGCCCACCTCAGCCTAGCTTTTTGCTTGAGATCTTTTGACAAGATTCTTTGTTCCTTGAAGAAGTTGATTTTTGAGGCCTGCCACTTGTTCCAATCTTCTAAACATCTTCATCTTCTGCCTTTTTATCCAAAAGAAGGAAATCCTTTTTAAAGGTTTCAATCTTTCCTTCAGTCCCTGAAGAAGCGCCTCTCCGCCATTCTTTTAAACCGTTCTTGAGTGCCTTTAATTTCTCCTTCAAAGTGACCCGAGGATCCCTCCCAGGGGCTGTTCGGTCCCACACTGACTTCACCACCTCTCTGCAACCCTCTAAAGACAGCCAATGGTCATAGAACCTGAACGGGGTCGGGCCAAAATCCACTGCCCCTGCCTTAAGCAGAACCGGGCAGTGATCCGAGAAAATCCTCTCCTTGACTACTGCCGCCACATCTGGCCAATCTTCCAGAAAAGACCTGTTCACCAAAAACCTGTCTAATTTGCTCATCATCGACCCATCCGAACTCACCCAGGTGAACTTCCGACCTCCTTGTCTGACCTCTTCCAGCTCGTTTTCCCGGATGAAGGCATTAAAATCAGCAGCTCTTATTGGTTTAAACCTGCAACCTTTTTTCTCTTCCGCCCGCCTCACGACAATAAAGTCTCCCATCAGGCAAATTCATAAAATTAATCATTTTATGAATTTTTGTCCCATGATGTTGTCAATTTTCGCTATTTCATGAACTTTTTTTTCATGCATTTTCTTTAGTTTATGAATATTTTTCATTTTATAATTTCATGTGTTTTTATCATTTTTGTTATTATTTTATATACTTTTGTCATTGTCATCATTATATGCATTTTTTTGTCATTGTTCCTATTATTTAATTGTGTCTTTTTCTAAACAAAAAAGGAAGAAAACAAGAAATTAGCAGAAATTAATTAAAATTTTAAAAAGGATTTCTCTAAAATTTCAAAAACAAAAAAAGGAAAAAAGGAAAAGGAAGGAGAGCTCATGTTGCTCCGTCGGCACCATCTTCACGCTTCTGCTCCTCATCTAGCCATCAAAGTTGCATTCAAACTCCTTCATCATTGAAGAAAGCCCGTGTCAATCAAACATGTGAGGAGTTTTCTATCAAATATATGGAAGAGAAAACAGAGGCGGAAAAAAAAACGCAGGGCATCGGGTTTTTTGACCGAATCGGTCTCCACCTTCTCCTCCCCTCCTCCGACATTTTCGTCACCAATCTCCGCCTCCCAATAGCTCCGCTCCGTCGAGAAAAAGGCAGGCCACCATATCACGTCAGTAGGTACCAGAACACAGGAGAAATCACCAAAACAACCGTTGCCAATTCGGAACCCGTTTTCTGTCCAACCAGAGCTCAGTTCGTTGTCTCCACCTCCGCTCCGCCACCTCCAGACACCGGCACACCTGTGGGAGCCGGAAATGCCGCTGGAATTTCAACTTTTCCGCCGTCTTCTCCACCGTCCGGTGACGTTCGCGCTTACGAAAGAAGAAAAGAACCTGGTTCTTTAATTTTGTGGGTAAAACTCATCTTTCAACCTTTCTCTTTATATGTCGTTCATCACAGCCACTATGTTTCCTTTAATGTACCTATAGGTCACCAGTAAAGTTCTAAACTTTACATTTTGGACACTAAGCCTAAACTTTTCATAGTTTTGTTTTAAAATGTTTGTTAACTTATCAAATTAAGTATGTTTGCTTATCTTTTATGATTTCTATACTTTTACTCATGTTTGTATTTCAAAATTTTATTTTTATATGAAAAAACAAAAGAAAAATCATCATTGACAATGTTTTCAATACATTTTCTCCAATTTTCACCTAATCAATTAATAGTCTTTTTTCCCTTAATTCGGAGTGGTTGAATAAAATAGAAATCGAGCAAATTTATATATATAAAAAAGAACGCGTGGTACCAATTTCAGGCGTTCGGAAATTTCTAATTTTCGAGCGTAACCGATGAAAATGAACTTAGATTAATCGTAGTCAATTTTTGAGTTTCCAATCGACCTAGGTAAAAGATTGATGGCGACTCCCTTGTCAAAAATAATGTCGCTACAATATGCCATATAATGTTTTTTTTTATTTTACATAAATGTGACTACAAAAAGCCTAAATAATGAAGGTAAATTTGAAAAACAAATATTGAAGAATAAGAGAGAGGGAGAGACTTATCAAAAAAATAAGATAGAGGAAGAGAGCACCGTGCATCTTGTAGTAATGACATATATCCACAGATGTATATATGTATAATATAATATAATGACGTCAAAACATGCATGTGTCCTTGTAAACATTATCAACTTAAACTTTTAGTATTTAATTTACAATTGTTTTAATCATTTTTGTATATGATTAATCAACTTATATTTAAATGATACTTTTATATTTTTAGTTTCTAAATATATTTTTACAAAAGAATAATAAGTTATTTTATGGTAGTAAAGTATTAGTTCAAATCTCAAATGCTACAATTATTTACGGAAAGAGAGTATTTATCAATTGTAAAAAGGAAGTAATCAATAATAAGTGAACCAAAATAGAAAAGGGAATTAAGGCCGATGCATGCGTGCAAGACATAAGTTTGATATGGATTAAAGGTTTTGCTTTGTTTAATTAGACCGTGTGAGAGCTGAGCCTGTGATCTACAAGAAGCCGGAAGCATCAATGTGATGCGCTTCTGAAGGCTTATGTCTAAAGGAGGAATGAATTTCTTTCTTTTGAACAAAGTTACAAAACCGCTTAGAGAAGACTAATGCTCTCGAAACCCTACCCTAGGCTTCTAGAGCCGCCGCTGCAATTTTCATTCTCGTGGAGTCGAGGCCATCTACTGCACCTCCCTCCCACGTTCGACAAGAAGACCTGGGTATCATCGTCGCCGACTCTACTTCTCAGTCGTGAAGCTGTGGAGCGTTTTGTTTCCTCTCTAGCCAACATTGATACAACCGGTGAGCGGTGGACGATTCCACGATATGGAGGCCTCCACCCTCAGCCGAACTTGTGGCTTCCATCATCGGGCGCCTCGTTCAAAGAGGCGTCCCTCCGTCCCTGGTAATTGATCTTCTCGAATGTCTCTGGATCTAATCGTCTGAAGGCTTGCTGTGGGGACCCGCCATGGAGGTGGGTGTTACAGCAGGATGGTGGTCTTCCTGTGTTTGTTGGCTGCTCCACTGGTGGGCGTTGGTCTCTAACATCCTTGGGATTCCGGTGGCTCCAATCCGTGGTGAAGTTGCACTTGTTCTATTTCTGCCACATTCTGCCATCACTACGTACAGAAGGCAGGCGTCACTGCGGCCAAACGCGCAGTTGGCCCGTGGTACCAACTGCGGCGACGGCCGCAGTGAACGCCGCAGTTGGAATGTCGGCAGTTTTGATCTCACTGCGGCCGAGGCCGTGGTACTTACTGCGGCCTCACTGCGGTGAGTGCCGCAGAAGCTGACGGGCAGCACTACCAACCATTTTGGCGGTGCCGCCAATCAGATCTGCGCCATCATGCGTCTTTGGCATAGTGACAAAGAATTTTTGTGAAAAAAATTAATTGTTATAAATATTTAGTAACTATTATTTAAATTAATAAATTAACATAAAATAATAATTTTAACTCATTAAGAAAGTAATTATTAATTGAAATAAATATAAATTGGTACGGACCTGGAATATAATTAACCGGTTACATCCTAAAAATATTTACTGATAATTCTAATTCTAATTGTTCGGAGGACGCCGATTTAGAAAATCGTCAAAATCCCGATCTTCCATATTGAGGAAGTTGCTAAAAAGTTGATCGGGGTTCTCCGATGTCCGCGGCGGCTCCGGGTGATATTCATCTTGGGCGGAGTGGAGGGTGAGGTCGGGATTCGGAGAAGGCGGCCTCGGAGGATGCTCGTGACGTGGAGGAGGCCGGGATGGTCCGGCGACAAAAGACTCTGGCACGTCGGAGAGTCGGACATGTCCCCCCTGCGTAGCGCCGACCAGATGCTGCTGATCGCCGCTTCGGTCGAACGCGTCATCTCGTACGCCCGGGCTTCCACCTGGGCTGCCACCTGGGCTGCAACGTCTGTCTGCGCACGAGCAGCGTTGTCCTCGACAGTGGCGACCACCGCATCTCAGTCGCTGATCTCATCCATGTCCCTCCGATCTTTGCTCCTCCGTGTCGATCTCGCTGAAATCAAAATTACGTTTTGAAAATGTTATACTTATAATGAATGTACTGTAAATGTATGGAAGTGGTAAAAGTTCAATTCTATTACCTGCGACGGCCGAGGTTGCTCGAACAGCTCGGGCTGAGAAAGCTGGGGCGGGACACCGACCCATCGCCCTCGCGTGGGCGGGCCCAAGACATCGGTGTAGATGTCCTCATCAATATCGGGGAACGGCCCGTCCGCCCCATACTTCTCGATCAAGCGCTTCTTGTACTCCTCCTAGTTAAGATTAAGAAAATTTGTGTTAATGAATAATAAATTGAATACTTTAAACATATAAATGGTTAAAAAATGACCAAAACTTACCAAGGCCCTATTTTCCTTGCCCAGCCAGTCCTCCCCGAACTGGTCCACCCGCAGCCGCTGTCCCGCCTTCTCGCACTGCCAATTAAAATATGTTAGGTATTCAGAAGTTTCTTTATACATACGTAATTATGTATAAATATTTTAAAAAACTTACCATCTCCTCATAAATTGTCGCCTTTGACTTGTTGCCATGCGACTTGAAGACTGGTCGTTTGTCGCTCTTGGCATTTCTCTTGTTCCGCGCGGAGTTGACCTTGAACTCCGGGCTGCGATACTCGGCGGCGGCTTCCACTTCGCGGTTCTATCCTCGGCGGAGGCATGTCCAGCCACTCCATGTAGTTGGGAGCCTCGCGATCAAGGGGACATCTCTTGGGCCCAATCCCGGATATTGTCACAGGTGTTCGGTAGAACTCCGCGAACCGGGAATGGAGCTTCTCCAGAATTTGTTATCCGTCCACGAATACTGCTCCTGTTCCAGAAAACATCAAAACGTTGAAAGTTATAGAATTAGTTTTAAAAAAGTATATAGAAATGTATAGTGCAATAACTAGTATTTGTATTACCGAGAATCTGTGCACGTAGTCGGCCTGCTCATCCGCTTGGAGGTCGGAGTACGTAGGCGGGAAGCCTTTGAACTTGCTGGCGACGATCGCCCTGACCGCCTTGGGCACGCCCGACGTCGCTTGTTTCAAACTGCATAAGAGTTGAATGTTACGTGCAAAAATAAAATACTAAAATTAGTAAATTTATGAAAACTTAAAATTAAAAACTTACTGGCCGATGTGCGCGACTAACCGTGGAATTCGAAAATAAAACTCACCTGGGGCAAGGGGAGGCTGCGGCGGTGACGAGCCCGAGAGGTGGCGACGGCTTCGACGGCTTCGACGCCGGTGAGGGACGGTGGTTTTTGGGAGGAGAGGAGACGAACCGAGAGTGAAATGCGAAGAAGAAGACGTTTGCGACGGCTTTTTCGGCGATCGACGGCGGTTGCACGGCGGTCAGGGAGAGGGAGAGGAGCCGAGAGTGAAAGTGAGAGGGAAATGACGATTCAGATTTTTATTGCGTCATCGCCTCACTGCGCACGAGGCCGCATGTGAGGCCCTCACCGCATTTGGCTCACTGAGGCCCAGCCCATTTGGCTCACCGCCGTGGTGAGGCCGCAGTGAAGCCCACAAACAGCCAATTTCGAACTTTTCGTTTCCCCCCAAATTAATTATGCATTTGGATATTGTGGGGCCCACGCAAATTCGGCAAAAACTTACAATTTTGTCCAAACATCTTTGGAACTTACAATTTAACCCAAATTTATTATGCATTTGGATATTGTTTAGAATTACGAATTTAGTACAAATATCGTCCGAGAGTACAAATTCAAATATGAGATATTCTACTACAAATCCACAGGAACGTCATCGTCATCGTCATACGCCTGGTCATTTTCCACATCGTTATCCACTTCAAGTATATCGGTATGGGCACGGTGATCTAGTAATGACATGCTTTCATCAGGGGCCGGTCGTATGGTTTCACCAAGTGTTGTCGATTCTTGTAAAGGATGTTCCGTACCAATCTCGTCTGGGTCTGCATCGTCTGGGACAGCTCGTTAAATCGATTCACGAATTGCTCCACCTCCCGACAATTTTGAAGAATGTATGTTTGGACATGATTTACTTCTTCAGCAGACAAATCTCGAGCCCGAGCCTTCCCAAACGTTCTTGATGGATGACTGAAAATCGATAGTCCCGGATCGTTAACAACTGTCGGAAAACTAATTTCGTTCCGTATGTGAGGGTTCACCCGTGTTCCTTGATTATCTTCCATGTAATGCTCACAAAAAAGCTACCTCGTATCGGGAACTTTTCAATTATCGAGCCCTCCGAAATTGTTTGTTCGCACATTTTGCTTTCAACTTCTTCATATTCCTTTCGAAAGGAAACATCCACCAATAGCCGACAGGTCCGCAAGTTCGCAGGTGCCAAGGTAGATGCATAGTCAGATGTTCCATGGAGTCAAAGAATGATGGCGGGAAGATCTTTTCCAACTTGCACAATATTACGTCAATTCATCAAGCTTCTCCACATCGTCCAACTGAATATCCTTAGAACACGGTAGTCTAAAGAATTTACAAAATTCTGCAATTACCATCCAAATGCCGTCAGGATGAAACCACGTAATGTAACGGGCAAGGCTTCCATGAACACATGACAATCATGGGTTTTCATACAAAAGTGTTGTTTGCCGTATTGACACATCTACCAATGTTAGAGGCATACCCATCGGGAAGTTTAACGATATGCTTCAACCAATTGCAAATCATCGCTAGGATCATCGCGTGTATAACGCCTTCGGTTGAAATGGTTTCCGCACGCCAATGCTCAAATGCAGTTCATCACGGATATTTAACTCACGCAAATCGCGTCTCAGTGCATTATCCTTTATTTTCCCTTTCACGTTCGTAAGCGTGTAGAAGATGTTATCAAAACAGTTTTTCTCAATGTGCATTACATCCAGACAGTGGCGTACTCTCAAGTCTGCCCAATACGGCAACTCCCAGAAAATTGATTTCTTAACCCAATTGTGCTCATCGCCAAACTTGTCAGCCCTCATTTTGTCCCACGATGTTCCGAATGCCGGGAATACAATCCTATTAAGATCCCTTAAGATCTCATGACCTAACTTATATGCACACGGATGACTACGGTCAGTTTGTCCCCACGATTCGGTATTGTTACGCAGAGCATGCCGACGTGGTAAAAATCTCCTATGACAGCCCCACTAACTGGTTTTCCGTCCATGCTTCAACTGAAAGCTATTAACATCACCCATGCAGTATGGGCATGCAAGTCTTCCATGCGTACTCCAGCCCGATAGCATTCCGTACGCCGGAAAATCACTTATCGTCCAAAGCAAACATGCTCGCATAACAAAGTTCTGATTACGGTGCGCGTCCCAAGTTTCCACTCCCGTATTCCATAAAACTTGTAGCTCCTCAATAAGTGGATGTAGAAACACGTCAATATTACGGCCGGGAGATCGGGGACTGGAATTAGCAGAGGCATGAAAGTGTACGGCTCCTTCATGCACAAATCAGGCGGCAGATTGTAAACAACGATGAATACCGCCACATCGAATACGATTGTCCTGTTTCGGACAACGGGTTAAAGCCATCGACTTAACCCCAATCGTACGCTTCGGTACTCCTGTGCGAAATCCGGATACATTTCGTCGACGTGTTTCCAAGCCTCACCTTGAGATGGATGTCCAACAGTGCCAGATACATTTCCTCTCGCTCTAATATGATACGTCATGAACTCTGCGGTTTTAGACGACTGGTAAAGCCGTTGTAGCCGCTCAGTGATTGGTAAATATCGCAAAACCTTTTTCGGTTTCGGTTTCTTACCCGGGGCACACACTTGATACCTATCCGCTCCACACACCCTACAATTCAATAACTTGCTAAAGCTACCGTAGAACAACATACAATTATTCTCGCAAGCGTGAAGTATTCTATACGGTAACCCCAGACTCCTTCAACATATCTTTCGTACTAAACATGCTTGTTTGCAACGAATTTTCTGCGGGTAATAGTTCATTGATATATCCGATCATCTCAGAGAAAAAGGCATCTGATACGTTGTGTTGACTTTTCATACTCAACAACTTCGCTACAACCGATAATTTGATGTACTTATCACCACAACCTTCATATAGAGGTTTTGATGCATGCTCCACTAGTTCAAAAAACTGTTGCGCCCTTTCGTTTGGCACTTGGGGAGCTGAAACGTCCTCATCGTCATTACTCTGATCATTTTCAAAATTATTAGAGTGCTCATGAAACCCAAAAGCGTCACGAACCATTTCTTCGTAAGTCGGCCGTTCTTGGCTACCATCAGAAGAATTATGTATTCCAGTACTTGTACTTGCGCGATTTGATGATGTCGACGCTACTTCGTCAAAGCGATAACCTCGATAGACACATGGATTGATCTCGGGTCGCTCACCATGGCAATCCCACACATGATAATTGGGTGTAAATCCGTCTAACAAGAAATGATTGCCAATTGTAATTCGATCATAATAGTATCTATTTTTACAAATTGTACACGGGCATTTCACCAGTTCTTCTCCATTCGATTTAGCAACAACAAAAGCGTAATCCAAGAATTCCTGAAGTCCGGTGAAAAATCTTTCACTTATATAGCGAGTCCCTTCCTCAAAGCGCTGATACATCCAATCACGTTCTTCACCCATTTACGGTCTTTCCTATATATGATCGTTCATTCATCAATAAAAACAATAAACATGCACAATTAATATTCACATACCATTTTCGCCTAATCCAGATCCGAGTGCATGGGTCCTATCCTGTTCATAAAAGTACTATTAGTGAATAAACTTTTATCGTTGCGTACGTAAAGCGTAATTACATAAATTTCGGCACATTTCGCCTTAGTTCCACACTATACCATTTCTCCGGAATATTACTCCCGAGCATGTATAACGTGGAACAAGACGAAAATGCGACCAAACTTATGTAATCCGCCGCTTTACATACACAACCATAAAAGTTTAATACACCGATAGTAAACTTTTACAAACTGTCCAACTTGGACAATCCATGAAAACTCAGTACAATATATTATTTCACACCGTTATTCCAACGTATTGAAATAAAGTGTAAAAATATATTCTTACAAGTTTTCATAGACAGAACTACGGCTCACTAATTTAATTAAATTACTTAAAAATAAACTAAAATTACATACATAACTTAAATTGAATTAAAAACTCTATTGGCATAAATAAATAAAAAAATAAAATATTTATTACCTCAATAATACACCTGAAATCGACGGTACCGCAACTTCCTCCAGAACTTCAGAGAATTGAGAGATGTGAAATTTGTTACGCAGTTGAAATGAAGTGGAAGGAAATAGAGGGGTATTTATAGACTGCCCTACTGCGGCCTCATCCGCAGTTATGGCCGCAGTAGGGTGGGTGGTAGGTAGGGCACGTGGAGCACGAGGCACTTACTGCGGCCGAACTGCGGTTAAGGCCGCAGTAACACGAACTGCCACAACGACGCAGTTCGTTCACTGCGGGGAGCTGCTCACTGCGGCCGTAACTGCGGTTACGGCCGCAGTGAAAGTGGGCTTCCCCACGTAGTGCATGTCCAATGGGTTTTGGTTTTTTACGTTGGTGAGTTTTGTTTGGGTGATTTTGTGGCTTGGCAGTGCTGGTGTGGGATGGGGCCGAATGAGGGCATGTTCTAGTTATACGGAGGACTAGCAAGAAAAGCTGTTTTCGAGTAAGAGAGGGAGGAAAAGAGCCCGTGTTGGTCTGGTGATGGAGGAGTTGACAAAGGAAGGAACTGCAGGGAGTGGCAATGGCTCTCCATGCCTAAGACAAGTCAGCTTGCATTTTCCAAGCAAGGATGGTTCGGAGTCCCCCACCCCTACTTGGTTCCTTAATGTGACTCAAGTATATCGTTGGTGTTATTGGATTCTGGTGGTTTATGGTGAGTTTCGATCTAAGGTTGGATGTTCTCTTCCGGATTTCTTGATAGGGTATAGGCTTTTTGGAGTCAGCTTGCAGCGGCTTGCATGGCGGAGGAAGTCAGAAGCCGGTTATTCGTCAATCTATATTGTCGGTAGAAATATGTTTGAAGCTTTGAAGCCATATGAAGAGCACATCTCAAGTTGGTTAGAGTTCCCACGCTCCACTAATTTTCAATTATTTGTCATTATGATGTACTTCTTATCCTTAGTTTTCTTTACTGTTTTTTGGACATCTTGTTTATAAGTTAGTTAGCCTCATAATCTTAAGTTATCTGGCTTTAAGTCCTCATACCGCTTGTTGTTGCCAAGAACTAGCCATTAGCTTTCTTCAGGGTTCTGTCCCTCTTGTCAAACTTTCTCGGCTCTAGCCGAATTATTTTGAATACGAGCATTCCTTTTCAAAAAACAAAAAATTTATAAAACCTCTTATAGGATAAAATGCAGTAAAACATGGAGAATAAAGGGGTAATTTTCGATAGGGGATATTAACTTTTTACCATTGAACCTTTTTTGAAGGTAAAATTGCGATCAACATATGGGAAAATGGTAAGTTTGCCACTAACATTTTGACAGATTCAGTTAAATTTTTCGGGTTAATGTTTCACTTTCACGATTTCGGGTTAAATTTGGCGTCCCTAGGCTGGGATTCGGCGGTTTTAGGCCCCGATCTACGCTCTTGGGTATTTGTTTTCCATTTCTGTTTTTTTTCGGTGATTTTTGGCGGTGGCGGTGGCGGCGGCGGCGGCCCGACGGTGGCTGGGTGTTGTTGGATTTAATTAAAACATTTGGGTTAAAGGGTTAAGTTTAAAACTATTAGGGTGCTTAAATGGTTATGTTTAAAATTTGGGGTGTAAATAAACTTTTTTTAAACAATTGAGTTACTCATTTGATTATTTTTCCCTCAAGTCCGTTAAAGTTAACGGTTAATGGATGAAAAATGACCTTAAATTAACAAAAAGTTAAAAAACAGGACTTTGTGAGTACAAAAAGTTAAAACAGGACCCTAATGATACAATAATTAAAGTTACAGGACATGAGTGCACTTTACCCAAAAGTAAAAACAAAAACATATGACAAAAAGTTTAAAAACAGGACTTTATTAGTACAAAAAGTTAAAACAGGACCCTAGTGGTACAATAATTAAAGTTACAGGACCATGAGTGCACTTTACCCAAAAGTAAAACACAAACATAGGAAAACATGTTTTTTTGTAAAAATTAAAGATTGAAGGACAAATGTGTAAAAATCATAAAACTAAAGGGGTATATGTAAGTTATTCTACAACTAAAAGCAAAAACACAAACATGAGAAAATGTGTTTTTTTAATAAAAATTAAAGATTGAGAGATCAATGTACAAATATTATAAAAGTTAAAGGGGTACATGTGAGTTATTCTACAACTAAAAATAAAAATACAAACATAGGAAAATATTTTTTGTGAAAATTAAAGATTGAGGAACCAATGTGCACAAATCATAAATATAGAGAGATACATTTAAAACTATTATACAACTAACTAACAGTAAAAACACAAACATAGGAAAACGTACGTGTTTTTTTGTGTAAAAATTAAAATTTTAGGGACCAATATGCATAAATCATAAAAATATATGTAAGTTAATTTGTAGTTAAAAATTTAAAAAAAATAGAAACGACGAAAAAAGCACTTTTCATATCCCTTGACAACTGTTACTCTATATTGTATAACTAGTCCTACCACCCGCCTTCGCCTTCGGCACGGGTTCTCTACATTAGTATTTTACAGTTTTTATACCGTCGTTAATTTGTATCAATGTGATCCGCCTCTTTTATTCGTACAAATTAGTTTATTATTTACCGCTTTTAGATAAAAATATTATCAAAATATTGACATATGTAGTAAAATGCTAAACTATAACCGTGGATGATAAATTGGGTGTTAGACCTTGTAACATAAAAGTACGCACTTATAACTTAACCATATACTATTAAAATACATGGAACAACAAAACTCAATCATCCACCAACAATTATTTTATTGTGTGTGCATTCATCAAACTTCACCATACGGGTCCATAATTGGATGGTCTAGTATCTCCCCTCTATCATGTAAAATAACATATATAAAATACTTTAACACATAAGCACTATACCGCAATTAGCTAACTTTGGTCGGACTCAGCACCCTATCTATTAAAGTGATTGTAATTTTTGACGATTACAACTGAACACACATAAAAAACTTTCAGATTCATGTTGGTGACCGAAATTAAGTAGATCCACAAACGTGAATACGTGACAAATTTTATTTGGGAGTGTCCAACTTACCGTCTAAAGTGGTTGTCATTGGCTTTTCTCATATATATATATATATATATATATATATATATGATGCAAACGTTAAAAGATTCATGGTATTCTTAAATACCCGAACCACGTGATGGATACAAAAAATTAAGAGTAGTTATCAAACACCACCCTAGGGTTTACAGAATACTCACTTTGAATCCTAGAATTTAGGAATTCAATGAAAATCCCGTGATGTTTGGAATACCTTAAAGATTGCACCATTTGTTTTAGCTGTTTTATACTCCCTCCGTCTGCGAAAGACTCCACCATTTGAATTTGTTGTTTCAAGGTTCAATATTTGACTCAAATTTTAACAAAGATAAATAGTTTTAAAAAAAAATTCAAAAAAAATATATTCAGAAAATTTAGATTTCAAATTATGATACACATATGAAATATTTAATTTTCAGTGTCTAAACATTCGTAAAACAAAATCATAGATTAAATACTGTGAAACTGTCAAAACAAATGGTAGATTTTTTGCGAAGGGAGGGAGTAGTATTTAATCTATGATAGATATCTAAAGTTAAATATTTTTTATGTGTATCATAATTTGCAATATGCCTTTTCTAAATATATTTTTTTTAGATTTTGTTACACTATTTGTCTTTTTAAATATTCGAGTCAAACATTAAACTTTGAAACATGAAAGTCAACTAGTGTAATCTTTAAAGAACGGATAGAATAATATACATTTTCCTTGAACCATAACATCCATTTAAATATTTGTTAGAATATCGGTTAAATCACTCTAACAACACTCCTTATTGTCTTCAATTTCTTATTATTCTTTAGCATTCTTTACTTGTTCTTCTTTCCCTTTACTTGTTCTTCTTTCCCATACTCTCTCTTTTTGTTCTTCCACTCCCTTTAGCCATCAAGCCCCACCTCAAAATGGTGATTATCAATGCACTGTGGAGAATTTGAAACATTTTGACTTTTCAACTGTAACTAAGCTTCAATATGTGGTGATGTTAATCCATCAAGATGATCACTTTCTTATTGTGCTAAAAATATTACCCCAGTTGATGCTCTGATTTCAGAGTGGGAAAAACTAACGAGAATGAAGAAATAATCTACACTTTGGAATTAAAAACATAGATGTATTTGGCATATGCCAAAACAAAGCAAAATGTTAACCATGAGTCTTGATCACAAAAAAGCAAGCACCAACCATCTACTTCACTGCATCAAGCAATCAAAACCACCAATTCTAATTTTGTCCCATGACACCGTTTTCTATTTCTTCTATTTTAGAAACACGGACTCTTCGAGCAGAGATAAACTTCATCAAGGTTGACTTATGTGCATTAATGACAGAGAGATGAAAAAATAAAATAATGAGACGTATGGAATGCGAACAAAGAAAAAGAAAGGGAAAGAAGAAAAGTTAATATTGTAATTGATGTAATAATGTGTTTTAATTAATTGATTTAATTGGAAATTACCAAATTTGACTTATGTGCATTAATGAAAAAAAAATCCAGAACTGATGTGGCGTCTATATGGATCCTATATGGCTTCACCAAATCACTTCATTTGTTTTTTTTCTGACTATTTATGGTAATGATCCTGTATTAGTATATAATAGTAGATATATAATGTTTTGTTAGTATATTTGACGCACCAAGATCATTTGACATGACACTTGAGCTCATGATGCTAAGTGGGAGCTCAGAATTAGCTATATGTAGCTAACTCCAGCTCAACTCAGCTTATATCCAGCTCACGACAGCTGGACATTGCACTGCGTATATAATGGGAGCGTGGTAGGGGGCAATCCGCCACCAATCCCGCTACCATGGTGGCGGGATAGCCCGCTACCGAAACCGCTTCCATTTTGCCCGCTTCCTCGACTTCGGACGCTACCGAGCCCGCTACCGTTAGTAGGGGTCATGGTAGCGGGCAGGGCGCTACCCTGGCGCCACGTTGGCGCTGCCAACTGACACAGCTGGTAGCGCCATACCCCCTACCAAACCCGCTACCATCATTTATTTTTTTAAAAATAATTTATTTATTTTCATCATTTAATAAATCATTCAATAATAATAATATTTATTAGGTTTTATAGATTACAATTAAAAACATATATAAATTTAATTATAAAGTAACCAAATGTACCAATTACAATAAAAAAACATCCGAAACGAAATAGTTTTTACAAAAGTGTCCTACGGGGAGGCTGTTGCATCTCCTGACTGCCGCCGCATCTCCGTCTGAAGAGCTGTTGCATCTCCTCGGACCGGCGTCGCTCCTGCTGAAGAGTACGGTTCATATGAACCTCGTACTCGGCTGGCGCTCCCTCGGTGTACGCAACTCATCCTCCATCCCGAGGCGATCCTCCTCCGCCTTGCGCGCGCCTCTTGGTGCAAGCTCGCGCTGGAAGGATGTGAATGAAAATAACTTTAGAAAATTTTTAAATATGTAAAGTATATACTAAAATTACACAAAATACTAACAAATTCATAAATAATACCTAAAATAATTCCTAAAATACTAAAATAATTCCTAAAATACTAAAATTCACAAAATATTCTTATTTTCCTAAAATATGTAAAGTACATACTAAAATTACACAAAATACTAACAAATTCATAAATAATACCTAAAATACCTAAAATAATTCCTAAAATACTAAAATAATTCCTAAAATACTAAAATAAACAAAATATTCTTATTTTCCTAAAATATGTAAAGTATATACTAAAATTACACAAAATACTAACAAATTCTTAAATAATACCTAAAATACCTAAAATAATTCCTAAAATACTAAAATAATTCGAAAATACTAAAATTCATAAAATATTCTTATTTCCTAAAATATGTAAAATATATACTAAAATTACACAAAATAGTAACAAATTCATAAATAATACCTAATATACCTAAATTCCTAATTAAAATACTAAAATTCATAAATACAACAACAAATACTGTAGATGGTGGTGGAGACGGCGATGTGGAAAATTGATGGTGGCCGGCGGTGCTGCAAAAAAAAAAAACAAAATGCTCCAATACACCATTCCAACCATAAAAATACCGAAAAAAGAGAAGAGAAAAGAAACCTTACCTTGCTGATGTAGATCCGCCGAAAAAGGAAGTGAAACGGCGCCGGCAATGGGGAGAAAGGCGGTGGCCGGTGGCGATTTGTGGAGGGGAAGGTATCGGATGCGTCGGGGAGAAATGGAAGAGAGGAAGGGGGCGAGCAGATTTAAATGGCTCGGTAGCGGGTAGCCCGCTTCCAAGCCCGCTACCGAGGCGCGTTTGAATTTCAAAACGCCCGCCTGAACATTAATTTCATGGTAGCGGGCTTCCTTCTACCACGCCCCCTACCAAATTTATTACGGTAGTGCCCACGGTAGCGGGCTGCCCGCTCGGGCTGCCTTGGCGAGGGTGGTAGCGGGCCGCCACCTACCAGGCCCGCTACCGAACCCCAACCAACTACGTAGTGTTGCTCAAGTTAGCTCAATGTAGCTCAAGTTAGTTCACAGGTAACTAACTCTAGCTCAAGTTAGCTAAAGGTAGCTAACTTCAGTTCTAGTGAGCTAGTCTTGATGGAGAAGTAACTTTTAGCTCACGACGAACTAAAAGGAGCTCGTGGGAGCTCAAATGTGTGTGATATGATCATTTGGAACATCTTTGGGATATTTCATATTGATTCACAAGTAATTACTTCTATTTGCACTTTTTGGACAAAATAAAGGGTATTTAGGTAAAAGGGGCATCCTAGGTGCATGGTGTATGCACCTTACTACATGGGAAAACTTCCTAGGTGGTTACATATGAGTAGCTACACTTAGGAAGGCTGATTTAGGCGAAGAGGTGCCTCTGGAGCCACCCATTCGCCAAAATGGAAGTTGGAGGGAGGTTACCATGAACCTTCCCTCCTTTTGTGACCAAGAGGTGTTGGTTATCACCCTTGGCCGAAAGTACATGTATTTTCGGCCAAAGGGGTGTCCCAACCACCCCTTGGGACCTCTCCCTTATCTATAAATAAAGGGAGAGGCACCACATTACACACACACACATACCAAATCCGAAATATTCCTTCTCCCTCTCATTTTCTTGGCCGAAATTGCAAACATATTAGAGTTTTCGGGTGGATTAATATTGTGTTTATTTCAACACAATTTCGCCCTTTGGATGCATCCTCAATTCGTCCTTATCGAGCAGTTGATGAAACTGAAGATTGCAGAAGATAGAATCCACACCTTCAACATATCCCTCGGAGCACAAGGTACGCCTTCTCCTTATTCTTCTTCTTCTTCTTCGTTCTTCCCTCTTCTTCCGACGATGAATGATGAAGAACGACATGATTATGAATAAAACACATCATGCGCTGTTAACTAGAATCACTATATCTAAACGTACATGTAACATGATTGAAGTCTTGAAGAACTTTAAATCTTCATGTTTTTAGAAGAAAAAAAACTTTTTGAAAAGGACAATTTGTTACTCCTGATGTTTTTGAAACACTTCGATATCGCACGGAGTTTAAGAAACTCCCTATTTTCCAATTTTACCCTGTTATTTAGGCGTTCTTCTTCTCTTTCCTTCAGCGTTTTTTTCACTTTCTCAGAAACAAACTTCCTTCGTCTCCATCTCTAAAACAGTTAGATCTTTTTTCTATTATTGAAAAACATAAAATAATTATCAAAATGAAGAGTAAAAATGAATTCGAGTATAATGACATCCACTTTGATGGGGTTTTGTTGACTTGAACAGTTCGATAATGGCCGCCATCTCCCGGAGAAACCACCGCAACACGAAGGAGTTGAGGAAGCTATTAATCGAGTCTAATTTTTTTATTAATCGAGTTTAATATGTGTAAAAAATTGACCCATTACTCTTGTTGAAAAACTTAGGCAAGGCAGCATAGATATCTTCAAATATTCTGCAAATCTTGTGATTAGAAAACTTTGAGTTTGAGAAAAGAATCTGATTGCACATGGAGTTGATATTCAGCAGTCTGCTAATGGAGAGATGCCTAGAGCACAAAAGCTAGGAGAGAGAAAGAAACATGGTTAAGATAGATGAAAGCACTAATAGATACTCACTCTCAGTCCCAAAAAAGATTAAAGGATTTGATTGGGGAGAAGATTAATTGAATGTAAGATTTTTTATATATGTTTATCTATTTATCCTTTAATTGAAAGTGCATAATAAATAAGGTAAAAAAAGTTAAAATAAAATTGGGATAGTTTAGTAATTTTAAGAGTGATAAATTTTATTATAAAAAAGTGATCAATTTTTTAGGATAATTTAAAAAGAAAATGTGAACAATTTTCCGAGACGGAGGAATATATCTTTAAAGGATAAAAAGGTAAATGAATGATAAAAAGTTAGTAAAAGAAAAAAAATTCAAAAAATTTGAGAGGTTAGAGTACTACTCTACTACCTACTGCGCATAAGTGTTGGAACATTTTTATAATATTTACCTTATCAGATTTTTTATAAGAATTTATTGGTTTGATATGAAAACACCCATCCTTGTCGGATTTTAAATGCATGCTTTCAATTTTTGGTAAATGACCCACGTCAAGTTTATTGTTCTAAATATATAACTTTTTTAGGGAAAAAAACGTCAATATTATTTATCAATCATGTGACTTTTCATTCATTTAGAGCATTTGGAGAATGAAAGATATATATGTAATTGTCTGGTTAATTAGGTTT
This sequence comes from Stellera chamaejasme, assembly GCA_024586325.1. NCBI lineage: Eukaryota > Viridiplantae > Streptophyta > Magnoliopsida > Malvales > Thymelaeaceae > Stellera > Stellera chamaejasme. The sequence continues at coordinate 28,629,448 of CM044985.1, forward strand.
GAATTTCGAGATTATCTTATAACTGAGTCATTTAAATTAGTGGGTGAAATATCACTTATTTGATAATTAACATGATTGAGAAAAAACCATGTTGAAAAGGACAATCTGTTACTACTATACTACCTACTACGCATAAGTGTTGGAACATTTTTATAATATTTACCTTATTAATCTGAATTATAATTTTAAATCTTTTGTGATAATTTGTTTCTTATACTTTTAAAATATTTAGGGAAAACCAAGCCGCCACTATGCAGTCCTTCTCGGCTAGGCCTTTGTCAGGGAGTCGCCGCCGCCGTTGATGGGGTTCGCCTCGTCGTCGCGGCGTGGCTTTCCTGCTCCGCACCATCATCGTGTCTGGGTTCCAGCAGCGGCTCTGTCTGTGCGGCCCAGGCCCTCGTTGCTGCGCTGATGTTGGTGGATGTCGGCAGGGTGAGGGCTTGGTCTCTACCCAAGGAGTACCTGTTGTTGGTGGTGAACTTGGTTAGGGATCGGTTCCTAGTGGGTAGATATGTGGTTGATTTTCGGGACAGTTGGGGTGGGTGATTATTGGCTGGCTGGGTTGGTAACGGTTCTTAAGGAGCCACATAAGGGTGTTGGTGCGATGATGGATGGTTACGGCAGTAGAGCGCGGTATATTGGGGTCGGGGGACTCCGAAAGTGTGTGGATGAAGCTGTGTGTGTCTGTGGAAACAGGTGTGATGATTGAGGGAGGCTTGTTTGGTTCGGGGCCTCCGAGCTAGACAACTTTCTTTGATGATGGATGTTTTCAATTTATCTACTATTCAATGGCCTTTTGTCTTTCTTTATTTTTTCAGATTTGGCTAGTAGCTGTTTATTTATTTATTTTATTTTGAGGGCCCTTTACTACTTTTTCCTTTTGGGTAGATAAGTGGTTTGCTTTGGTTGACATTATTTCTGCGTTTAGTTATCTTCTTAGCCTACTATGGTACGTCGGTATTATTTAGTCTTCAGACGTGCAGGGGTACCGGGAGCCACATTTAAGATCTTTCTTTCCGTTATAGTGGTCATGGTTATTGTCATGATTTCCTTAGCCTTTGGAAGTCAGACAATGAGAACCAAACCATGGTTGTGGTGGTTTTCTTAAGTAATTTCATTTATGTCAAGAATTTCCCCTTTTCGGGTAGGTTTATTTGTACCCACTTGGAGTGCTTTAGTTCGTTGACTTTGACTTATTTTGTAATGATTTATTATTAATGAATTAGATCTTTTTTGTTAAAAAAATACTTTTAAAATACTTTTATTTCATTTAAAATTTCATTTATTTTATTATTAATGAATGATTGGTTTGATTGAGGGAGTAATTTATTGGCTATGCACTTACAACAGGTAGCATTTAAAATTACTTAGATTATAGCGCGGTAAAATTAGAATTAAACCTTTGTTGCATCTATAAATAGTTATTGATCTTCTCGTCCATTTTCCATCTTCCCACGGCACATTAATACTAGTAGTACGTATAATAACGTGTATAGTAAATTCCGTTACTGAAGAATTTTTTGTGTGTACGTATAATAACGGGTATAATAACGTATAATAACGTGAAATTGGCCAATTATAGATAGATACTTTCTCCTCCCTCTCCAATTAATTTTACACTTTCTGTGGGCGCAGAGACTAAGGTGAATGTAAGATTTTATGTAGTTTGACATAATTACTCTTAAGTAGATGTTACACACACAAAAAAAGATAGAAAAAACTAATATAAAATACGGATAGTTTGGTAACTTTAGAGGAGAGAAATAAATTTCTATTTAAGGAAAGTATATATTTTTTTAAGGACAACTCAAAAAAGAAATGTGTAGAATTAATTGGGGACAGATTATCAATCACTAGTTTTACCAATGTTTAAAACAACTTAATTACTTTATTTTCAATTCAAAATTTTAACTCGAAAATGTTTATAATAATTCAAAAAGTCATAAATTTTGTATGCTCACATTAACTTTTTATGAGAGGTATGGCTCACAGATTTATTATAAATATAATATTAATAGGATTAGCCCACAAAATTATTTTCATTCAAGGGTTATGGTCGAAATTAAAAAAACACTTACATCCCTAGAGCAAAGAAAATTTATCCAAAACCTTTATTGCATCTATAAATAGTTGCTGTAAGCTGCTGATCTTCTCGTCCATTCTCCATCTTCCCACTGCACATTTTGGTGAATACCAGTTGGTGGCGGATCTGTGTGCGCCGCCACTATATTTCTGTGATGTTGACGTGTTTTGACGTTACTAGACAACATGAGGATTTGTGCGATATGCGTTTAATTCGGAATTCGAGGATGAAGATGAATGTTCTATATTGTTGTCCGTTTGATTCAAGTTGTCGAAAAAAATATCTTTTTACTCCCGTCATAAATGCTTATATAGTCCTCTGCCATAGTGGCAAAATTGTAATATTTCAATAGTCAATGTACACGTGTTCTTTGTGCCTTCGAGAGTGTTGTCCGGGAATATCCTCGTGGTTTGTTCGGATCAGTTTTTATTAGCTCCGGAAATGTCAATTTTCGGTATGAGTATCAGTTTATTATTTGAGTTTTTAATGGGGCCCTTATTTTGGGCTACTGTTTGGGCCTTTTGCTAGGTCTTTTTGGTTGATTGGGTCTGGCAGCCATCACCAGTAGTACGTATAATAACATGCATAGTAAATTCGGTTTCTGAAGAATTTTATTTTTTGTTTGTGTTTCTTCTTTTATATATAGAAAATCAAAGACGACGACAATGGAGGTTATAATGATGAATGGCAAGAAAGTGCCCCCAAAAGAGCACCACTGAAGTTTCTGATATACGGCCGCACGGGGTGCATGCATCGGCGGCCTCCTCGGGAGCCTATGTTCGAAACAGGGCCTGGCCTACGACTCGGCCGGGGCCGACTGGAAGAAAGGTCGCAGCTTGTGGCGGACATGGAGACCTTCAAGCCCACCCATGTCCTCCACACCGCTTGAGCAACGGGCACTCCTAATGTGTGCTGGTGTGAGTCTCACAAGCAAGAGACCATCCGAACCAATGTGGTTGGAACACTCAACTTTGTTGATGTCTCTGGGATAAAGGTGTGCATGTGGTGTATTATGGCTCCGGTTGTCTCCTGAATTACGACTGGGAACATCCGGTCGGGTCCGGGATAGGGTTCACTGAGGAAGATAAGTCCAACTATAGTGGTTCCTTCTATTCCAAAACCAAAGCAATGGTACGCACATGGCTTAGCTTGCTAGGGTTTAAGTTTTAGTGTTTAGCTAAGCACGTTTTAGTGTTAAGGAGAATGAATTTAAGTAATATATAGTCAGATTAATATAAAAAAACCATCTATTTCATTTCTTTTGGAATGAATTAAATGAGTAAAAAATGTCTGTGAAAATTATTCGAATTTAATTTGTGTTATTAAATTTTACAAATTTACATTTTCTTTTGAACTTTTTCCCACCTAGATCCTTCGACTTCGGTAATTAATTCAAATATTTACTATATGTTTTATTATAAATTACAGGTTGAGTAGCTGTTAAAGGAGTATGAGAACGTTTGCATCCTAAGAGTTCGTTTCCCAACTAAGTGATCTAAATCACCCACGCAACTTCATCAAGAAAATCATTAGCGATTCACCAGCCTGGGCCACGATTCGCCGACCCGGGGTCGCAATTCTCCGGCCCATTGCCGCGATTCGGCGGCCCTATTACGATCTATGCTCCGGTGAAGTTTTTCTCCATTCCGGATTTTCTGGCGGTGGTCCGTTAAACTTAACTGGTGTTTAACGAAATAGGATCACAAATGCATAAAAGCTTAAAAATGAGACTTTATTGGTACAAAAACTTAAAATAGGATTATGATAGAACGAGAATTAAAGTTAGGATCATGGGTGCACTTTACCCAATCAAATTATTCACTTGTCTTTTGAATTTATGTTCTTAATCAATTAATCAATTTCTCGATTGGTGGTGGTATTGCAGAAGTTGAAGCGATCATAACAAGTCCGCCGGCGAGAGCAGGTTCCGGTCGATGGAGATGTGGTTGAGAAAAAAAACTTCATGGTAAGAATTATACTGGGTTAGCTTTGACTGTTGATGGTAAGAAACAAATGATGTAGCTTTAGAGATTGGGAGATGATGAGGTTGGAGAAGAAAATTAAGGGACGAAGTAGGGTTAAATTGTAAGATTTGAATAATATAAGGGGCAAACTAAAATTTGGATAGAGACATTTAAGTAACTTCATAGAGATAACAGAATACTTAACTGTAAATCTAAAGAAATGACCAATTTGAGACGAAAATGAAAGATATGGGATGAACCTGAGACGAATTCCTAAAAATGACCAAAATATGACACACATTAAAGCTAAGGGACTATACATGGACTTACCCCTAGTATATATTATTGTTAAGTTTACACTTGTTTGTTAAATTATGTACACCAAAAAGTTTTACCAAAATGGGAAAGCAAAAATCATATTCTTAAAAAATAAATTGTTCAAACTCCAACAGCTTCTCCATTTTGAAGAACCATGCATTTATTACAAGAATAAAATATTATACAATTTGAATAATAATTAATGAATCATTTGAAGAAAGGAGAGAGGAGAGAGAAAAGATGTTTAAACCAATCATAAGTAGCCAAGAGAAATGAGAGTGGAGAAAGGTTTTAAAAAGTATATTTGGGGAAGTCTCCAAAATTTTGAGAATACTCAAATTTTTGTGAAGGCTCCCCATTTTTTCCCTCATTCCCCATTTTACATAATGGGATGTGGAAACTGTTGAACAAAAAAAATGCTCATAACTCTCCAAATTGACCATATCGAGAAAATGAGTAAACTGTTGGAGATGCTCTATTACAATGATATACTCCCTTCTCCAACCAAAAAATAACTCATTTGACTTTGTTGTTTCAAGATTCAATATTTGATTCAAATTTCAATAAAGATAAATAATGAAAAAAAATTCAAAAAAAATATTTTTAGAAAATTTAGACTACAAATTTTAATAAACATGTGAATTATTTAATTTCTTACGTCTAACATGCATGAAATAAATCATAAATTAAATACTGTGAAACTGTCAAAATAATTCATACAATCTTTTGCAGACGAATAGAGTATCTAATATCACACTCCCTCTGTCCCAATTTGTTTTGAATATTTGACGGGGATGGAGATTAAAGTGATAAAGTAGAACTATCATACTCTTCTCGTTCCCAAATAATTCTACACTTTGACTTTGATGTTTCAAGATTAAATGTTTGACTCAAATTTTAACAAAGATAACAAAATTTAAAAAATTCAAAAAATTATATTTAGAAAGTTTATACTTCAAATTATGATATGCATATAAATTATTAACTTTAAATGTCTAAATAATCATGAAAAATAATCATAGATTAAATACTTTAAAACAACAAAAATAAAGTGTGGAATGATTTGGGGACGTAGGGAGTATAAGATAAAATTATTTTTTGGTTGGAAAATGGAAGTTAAGGGTTAAAAGATAAAAGTGGTATGAAAAGAATTCTTAAAATGAAATGATCAAATCTTTTTTAGACAACTAAAAAATGAATATGATTAATTAATTTTTTCGGAACAAATGAAGTTGTCTTTGTTCGAATGTTTTGAATTAATGGTGAATTTATGTGAATGATACATTGTCATTTTCCTCACCATTTAGTAGGTAGGTTATGGGTCATTAGTATGATGGTTTATGATCATTAATATGATGCTTATTATTAGGCATGGCAGTGGGGTGGTTTGAAACCACCAACCGTAGATAACCGACCGTTATTGGCGGTTTTAACCACGGTTTTTATCCGCGGTTAGGCGGTTGTAGTTTTTTTACCATTAGCCTAGCGGTTGCGGATAACGGTTAAAGGGTATCCGCAATCGCCAACTGCGAATAAAAACTATCAGGTCATATGCTATTTGTAGATAACTAAGCCAAGCCCATTTACACCCAACCCAAATGCCTAAGTTTAACCCACAAAGTCCACAACAATAAAATAATTTGTGATAATGATGTTTGGTTGTTTGGACGAGAACAGTGTATGTGTGCATGGGAAGATGAGACCATTGGCTTTGGTTATGTTGATGGGAACCGTGTATATAGTAACCCTAGAATTTCGTGTCGAATATGTACTCACACAAATATGTTAAAATATTTTATATCATATACTTTATCCGTCCCAAAAAATATGCACACATTTACAATATCCACAAATACTCATGTCAAATATGTACTCACACAAATTGTTTGTAAAATATTGATAAAAAAGGTTTTGAATTGTGGATTGGTATATGTGAGAAAAATGGGTGAGAGACTATGACTTTGATGTTAATTTGAGTAGTGTTTTTTTTAAAAAAAATTATAAATAACAAAATCGAACAGGCCCATATATCATAGCGATAATTAAAAAACACAAATAAAATTCATAAAATTTACAAATTATTTTCACTAACCTTTTGAAACAAAACCATTATACTGGAGTATCTATCAATTTGCGTAGCCGGGGCACTTTTGGCGCTTTCCCTTTCGTTTTTTTCTTTCCCCTAGTTTTCATTTTGTGGTTTTTGTTTGGCGTAAATTACAAATACCTATGAGATTTAGTAAAATTCCTCTATTTTTAAAAATCTTCAGTTACCCCCTAAGGTTTAGCGAAATCTTCATTTACCCTATTCGACCGTTTATGATTTTAGTTGATCGATAAGAATTTTAGAGTTAAGTACTCTTCTTATCACTAATGCTTATATGTCGACTCAACATGTAATCTTCTTCTTTCTCCCTCCCTAACGGGTCATTCTTGTCAGCTGTCGTTATCATCTGACCACCGCAGCAACACGAATAAGTTCAGGTCACAACGATACAGACGAGACTATGTTGCTGGAATGCAGGTCAACTAAAATTACAAACGGTCAATGGGATAACTGAAGATTTCGGTAAATCTTAGGGGATAACTGAAAATTTTTGAAACTAAAGGGATAAACTGAACATTTCACTAAACCTCAGAAAGAGGGTATTTGTAATTTACCCTTTTGTTTTTTTTTCTTCTTTTATTCTGGTAAACAAACAGTAAAACACAAAAGCTGATCGAACACGTGCCTTAACCTCTCAGTCCGACCGCAACGGGTTAGGTAGGGATGTCAAAAAATGACCCGACCCGAGGAACCCGCCCGAACCCGCCCGAGCCCGACCCGTCCGAACCCGAATTGACCTAAAAAGTCAATGGCCCGAACCCGACCTGGCCCGATCCCGAACCCGACCTGACCCGAAATAAGCTCAACCCGATGGCAACCCGTACCCGAAATGGCCCGAACCCGAGCAACCCGAACCCGAAGAGACCCGAACCCGATATGACCCGGTACCCGAAATAACCCGAACCCGAAGAACCCGAACTTGAACCCGATTAACCCGAATTCAAACCCGAAAAAACCCGACATACCCGTAATGACCCGAATATAAAAATAATCAGAATGATTGTCTAAACTCTAAAACAAGAAAATAGTAGTACATAAAGTCAATTGTGCACAAGTGACCAAGACCAATTGTAACTTCCAAAATATAATAATTTGTGCATCAAATACACAATTCCAAGAACTGCAAGAGGTCCTTCTAAAACAAACTTAAAGACTTCATAATCATAAACAACCGAAATAATGATAATTCAATTCTACTCGAGCAATGTTTAATTTCGAAAATTGTTTTGACAAATTGAAAATATTTGTGAGATCAATGTCTTATGTTAATTTTGTTAAGAGTAATGTATAAATATGTGGTATCTACAACTACAATTTTGTTGGAGCAATGTCCAATTTCTAATTTTGTTAAAGAAATGTCTAATCTCAAATTTTATTGAAGGAATGTCCAATTTCCAATTTCTTTGAACAAATTTCAATTTCCCATTTTGTTGGAGCAATGATCGGAAGAGCCAGGACTTCGAAGGAAGAGGCCTCGGGTTGAAGGTACAGCTCTGTTCTGTTAAGTGTTGTTTACAGGTTTAGGAGATTATTTCTCACTGGCGAATCACTCATACTTTTATTTCATAGGGGGTGGTGACTTGGACGTGTCTTCGGACAGCTGTCCTACTCCGGCGGTGGACAAGGGAAAAGGGCTGGCCCTCGTAGGGAAACCCTCGAGCCCTATCAGAGGCTTCGAGGAGCCCATAGGGCTCTTGGCGGACGCTCGGAAGGCTGTTGTGGCTCCTCGATTGGCCGTTAAGACACCCTCAAAGATTCCTAAGACCCTTGAGGGTATCGACCCGAGGTTCGAGCCATTTGATTTGGCTTTTGGGATGTGATGTAGTCCTCATCTATCTGATTAATATTATCACCCTTAAAATTATTATTCGAATCCCAAATGCCTCGCGAACCATTTCACGGTAATCACCCATTTCTTCATTACACTCAATTGAATTATTTCCAAGTGCACTACTCGTACTTGCAATATTCAATGATGATGACGATGCCTTATCAAATCGATAACCTCGATAAACACATGGATTTATCTGACGTCGTTCACCATGACAATCCCACACATGATAATTCGGTTGAAATCTATCTAATAGTAAATGATTGCCGATTGTTTCTTGATCATGATAATATCTATTTTTACATTTTCTACAAGGACATTTCACAAATTGTTCCCCCTTTTCCCGAGCAACAAGAAAAGCATAATCCAGGAATTCAAGAAGCTCGTTCCAAAACCTCTGACTAATATCGCGAGTCCCCTCATGAAAACGCTGATACATCCAATTACGTCCTTCGGCCATTGAACAATTCCTATAATTGTATCAATAAAACAATATAAAAAGCGTAACAATTAATATATATATATATATAGCACACAACTTAATTCCAAAATTCTCAATACCGTTTTTTTCCTAATTCAATGTGCATGGGTCATATCCTATTAATAAAAGTACTATTAGTTAATCAAACTTTTATCTTGTTAATGTAGAAACTGATATAATTACATAAATTTCGGCAATATTTCGTCTTAGTTACCCATTATACCATTTCTCCGGCGTAACGCCTAGAGCAGGTATAACGACGAACATGACCAAATATTGCATCCGAAATTTATGTAATTCTCATATCATTTTTCCATACACAATCATAAAAGATTAATTAACCGATAGTATACTTTTACAAACTGTCCAATCAGACAACCCATGAAAACTTTGTATATTATACTCCCTCCGTCCCACAAAGGTTGTAGGATTTGTTTGGGCACATATATTAAGAAAAGTGGGAGAATAATAGTGTGTTGACAAAATTACCCTCATGAAAAAGAAAGGAGAAAATTTTGTGGACCCCAATTTTAAGTTGAGTGGGAGGAAAGATAAAAACTTGTGGGTCCATGATGTGAGATAAGAGGATGAAATGGTAAAAATTATGATAGAAAGTTTCTATTTTAAGAAAGTTGACAACCTTTGTGGGACGACCCAATATAGTAATGTTGACAACCTTTGTGGGACAGAGGGAGTATAATTTTACAACGTTATTCCAATACTTTGAAATAAAGTGTAAAATAATATATTACTACAACTTTTCATAGATAGGTACTATGACTCACGAACTAATTTACTTTAATTACATATATAATAATTAAGAAACCGAAATACATAAATACATTTTTTTGAAAAACTCATAAAAGTATAAATAATTCTAAAAAATAACATTTGTTACCTCAAAGAGACACAACAACTGTCCGCGGTGGATATTCAACTAAATTCACCGAATGATAATTTCTTCAAATATTGAGAGATTAAATGAGAAAAATAAAAATGAGAAGAAAACAATGGTTAAGTGTTGCGTGTGAAATTGGAAGGGAAGGTGCTGGTTTACATAGGTAAGCTTTACTGCGGCCAAGTTTGCAGTAGAAGGCCGCAGTAAGAGTTAGCTTTGAACACCTCGTGGAACACGAGGCTTTACCGTGGCCTTACCGCGCAGTTGGCTGCGGTAAAGTGGAAGCGAGCATCGATCGACAGCGTTTGTTACTGCGACCAACGTTTTACCGCGGCCTTGTGCACGGCAAAGGGCGCGGTAAAACATGTATCTTCTACGTAGTGGTAGAATCTCTGGCTATGATACCAAATGAGGCCTTCTTCCTACGCTTACAAATAGTTGCATCCACATTTACCTTTATTGAACCGATCCGCAGAGCAACCTAGACCAGGCTGCGACTTGCATCCTTTCTGGAGGTCGTTGTTTAGCCCCTTGCCAACCAACAATCCAATTTCGGATTGTAATCACAAAAGCAGAAGGGATAGCACACTTAAATGGGTAAAGTGCACTCATAGTCCTGTAAATTTAATTATTGTCCTACCGGGGTCATGTTTTAACTTTTTGTACCATTAAAGTCATGTTTTTTTAATTTTTTTTCAATTCGTGATCATTTTCCATCCATTTTCCGTTAAGTTTAACGGACTTACGGAGAAAATGATAATTTCAATAACTCATTTTTTTTAAAAAAAAAAATCTATTTATATCAAAAGTTTTAAACCTAACCATTTATACACACCCCCTACAATTACAAACTTTAAACAATTATCCTAAAGTTTCAACCAACCCACGACACCCATGCCCACACTGCCATAGCAGACCGCTGCCGTCGAAACAACTTCCAATAGCTCTCCCAGGTGCGGACTCACCTTTCACCGCTTGCCCCGTTGTCGAATTTCCACCGCTGCCGCGTTTGAGAAGTCCGGCTACCAGCCCAGCCGCCTGCACATCGCGTGATGCGTCAAAGTAGAACGAACTGAACCTGCTTGTCTTATTTTTGGGGTAAATTACAACTTCAGCCATTTTCATTATTCCTTATAGTACTTAGGTAACTATAGCTTCATAATTAAGTTCCAGTTCAAGCCTCCAACAAGTTAAAAAACGGAACATTTTGGGCATTGGACCTAAACCTTTTGTGTTTTAGTTAATATTTTTGATATTATCTTAATCTAAATTATTTTAATTTTATTTTCAAGATATTTTGAGTTTTATTAGCTATGTAAATACATTGCTAATTATTCTTCCAATAAGTCTAATTGATTGATCCAAATTATAAAACTACTTAGAATTTGAAGGCTTAATTAATTTATGATGAACACACACATATCAAAGAGTCTAGTTTCTAAAAATATATTTTTTTTCATTTTTTTCAACAAAATCTTCTTAGTTAAAAATTAAGTAAAAAAATATCAAAAGTCAAAAGTCTCAATTAAAAAGGGACGGAGGTATAGTACTAAGTAAAGAAAACGCAATATTGCATGTGACAGTACAAGTCTTTTTTTTTTAAATAAAAAAGAAACAATAAAAGTTTTAAGTTGAGTGTGAGTTGAACTTTTTAAATTCGTAATAAGTCATTGATAAAAATGTGTAGCGGTGTGGATTTTGACATGGAGTCGCTACCAATCTTTTTCTTAGGTCGATTGGAAACCTGAAAATGGTCTACGAGAGATCTGGAATCGTTTATCAGTTACGCTCAAAAAATCATAAAATTTCCGAGTGCCCCAAAATTGGCACTAAAAAAAAGAAAAGTATTCTTAGTAATTTACATAGCTAACAAAACTCAAAATATCTTGAAAATAAAAATTAAAATAATTTAGATTGACATAATAACAATAATAAAACATAAAAGGTTTAGACCCAGTGGCCAAACTGTTAGTTTTGAAACTTATTTGATGACTGAACTGAGACTTTTGAAACCGTGATTACCTAAGTAATATAAGGGAACGAGCTAAGGACCAAACCTGTAGTTCTACCCAAAAAACATTAAAAACAAGTGCAGGCTTCTTCTCCGCGCGTCTGTTGCGACTAACGGACGTCGGAGGTAGCTGTCGGACCTTCCTAGCGCGGCGGAGCTGCGGGGTAAACGGAACGGATCAGTCCTGCGGAGGTCGGCAAAGCGGGTGGAGGTCGGCAAAGCACAAACAGCGATTGGCTTGCAGACGCGGTGCGCGGAGGAAGAGAGGATGGCCGACGAGGCGGGAGTGGCTCGGGCACGGCGGGAGAGAGGCTTTCGGACGAGGGAAACGACAGGCAGCGAACGGGCGGCGTCCGACGAGTCTGCTGGAGGCGGTGGGAGCTAGAATGGTGGTCTAGATCTTCGGATTGGAGCGGGTTGACTCGGCGTGCCGAAGTGGTGCTGATGAGGTCTGAGTTTTGTAACGAAAGACGGCCGTCAGTGGTGGTGGAGATGGTGAGGCCAGGGACTGGTGATGAGAGGAGCCAAAAAAAAAGTTTTGGAGAGGAGCCCCCGGCCGGAAGAATGGAGAGGAGCCTCTCCATTTTTTGTATCCTTTTTTTTTTCTTTTTTTTTTCTCCCCCGGCCTCCATCCTTTCAACAATGGCTCCATTTATAGTCATATTTGAGAGTTTTTGTCCAAAAAAGTAGAGTTTTGTTCAATAGTTAACAACATTTTGGCGACTGCTTAAGGCTGGACAGAGGCTCCAGCGGCGGCTCCCCTTTTTCTTTTTTTCCTTTTTTATAATAATAATAATTATTATTAATATATTATTTTAAATATTAAAAATCACAAATAGATATGAAATAAAAATGACGAGACAAAAAGTTCCAAGATAATTAAATTAACAAAAACACACGAAATAATTAATAAAATGGTGCATGAAAATAACGAAAATGACAAAAGCACACTAAAATGATACAAACTACGTAAAACAATGAAAATAACAAAAAAATCACATAAAATGATGACGAAAACTACATAAAATGTTGACAAAAATTACCTGAGATAAAAATACGAAAAAAATTCGAAAATCACAAAAACCTAAATGTAAAATATAATTATCAGTAAAATGATTAGATCCCAAGTAATACAAAAACAATTTACTATAAAACAAGAAAATATATCTAAATAATAATAATAATAAATATTGATAGTAAAAGTAACAATAACGATGTTGAGTTGTGGATATTCGAACCTCGGCTCTTTGATTATTTTTATGTTCGGATCTGTTAATACTAGCTATTAACATAAATGTCGGAGCGAGGGCAAAGTACCTAAAAACGTATCCGAGAAGGTTGGCCTCCCAAAAGGAAAGAATCTTGTTATGCTGTAATGATGTCGGGTTCTTCCAAGCTGCTGCGTCCGCTGTCGAGCTCCTTCTGAGACGAGTTACTTCCGAGCTACTGTGTCCACTGTCGAGCTGCTGTTGAGACAAGTTACTTCCGATGCCGAGTGAGCACCTGGTACAATTCTCCAACGACCAAGTTAGAATTCGCATGGGATGCTAGCCGATGATTAATTTAGTAAAAGTTAGGTTGTAAGATAAAGTCCAAGAAAAAGGTGGTCCCTTTGGGGGGGTGTTGAGTAAGGTATTTATAGTGGTGGGTTGGGGTATGGCCAGCGGTATGGTCCGGGGGACAGGTGTCCCCCCTGCATCGTGGAGGTTGCAGTGCTCAGAGGCCGGATCCACGGGCCGGCCTCTAGGCTTGGTATTCTCACGACGATGGGGGCTACAGTACTTGCAGGTCGGACTTGCAGGCCGGCCTCTGGGCTTAACATTTGGGTCCTCACCACTAGCCCCTGAGGCGCTTTGTCCTGTGGATTAGGACAAGGCGCCTTTATACGCTTTAAACGAGTAACCTCCTCCACGTGTCCGTTTGTGCTTATCCCAACACCCGACGTTTCGCATTCTTCTTCCTCCTATAAATAGCGGATTGCCGCTCTCTTGCTCACTTTTCTCATTCATCCATTTTCGAGGGTCGCCACTTTTCGCCTTCTCTCTCCGTTCTCAACCGTCTCACCCGTTGCCAACTCCGCCCTTATCCAGGTATGATTTCTTTTTCTAATTCATTTTGTTCTTCTGTCGATTCCTCCTCAGGGAGGTTGCCGGACGATTCCGCTGATGGGGGACTCGTCACGGCTCGCATTCTTGGCTCTCCCCAGGTCTCTTCTATGTCGAAGCGCGCGGGGAAAGAAGTTTCCAGGGAATGTGGCCCGGCGTCAAAACGGTTGTTGACACCCGATTTTTGTCCGGACTACTAAAATCTAGTTCGTAATTTTGATTTTTTCGTAGTATTTTCGTATTTTTCATTTTTTACGTGATTTTGGTCATTATTTTATGTGATTTTTGTGGCTTTCATCATTTTTGTCATTTTCATTATTTTACGTAGTTTTTTTTATCATTTTTTCATGTACATTTTTTTGTTATTTCATGTGTTTTTTTTCTTCTTATTTCGTGTGCCTTTGTTAATTTCGTTAACTTTTGGTCATTTTTTATTATTTCATGTGCTTTTGTTATTTTCGTTATTTTTGTGAACTCTTTTTCATTTTTTTGATCTTTTGTCATTTTTATTTCACTGTTATTTATTAGTTCTTGTGTCTTTTATTATTTCACGTGCTTTTGTCATTTTTCATGATTTTACGTGTTTTTATCATTTTATTCGGTTTAATGTAGAATCAAAATGTGTTTATTTTATTAATTAATTAAAAAAACAAAAAAAGAAAGAAAACGTTTTTAAAAAAAGAAAGAAAATAGGGGGCAAGTCTTGGAACTTGGCAGCTTGCTTCCTTGGAAATGGGCAGCACGCTTGGAGGCACTAACCAGCTTTTGTGCAACATAAGGAATTGTTCAACATGTTGGGCAAGAGTTTGATCCTCTAGGCAAAATTCTGAACTTGGCTATAAATTGAGGCATTGTGGTGTGGAAGGGAGGAGGAGGGGGAAGCTGCAACCAAATACAAGAACAAAGAGAAACGTCTCCCTCTGCCTTCAACCACGACGCCGCCGTCCACCACCTGGTCGCCTTCCATCTGCTTCACTTCATCACCAAACACCGTCCCTATCAGAACCGCAGCACCACCAGCAACACGCCGGTGCCCTTAACTCCGCCGTACGTCGCCGGAAAGAGGAGAAAAGTCGTCGTGACCCGCCGACCCGTTTTGTGACCCAACGCGTTCGAGTGCGACACTCCAGGCCGTGACTCGTCTCACCACCACCGCCGATCGAGTCCCCTGCCTCCGCCGCACCATCGCCGACCCGTCCCCGCCGCCAAGAAGCGCCAGCCTCCCCGGAAGAACCGGATCCTTTCGACCCGCGAAGGACCCGTCGATTGACCCGGATAAATCCACCGCCGCAGGCCGCCGTTCGACTTCCCACCACCGCCGTTAGCCTCGCCGCACGCCGCCTTGCCGATCCGTGCCGTTCTCCGCCGCCGACGCCGCCCCTGAGCAACCACCCGAGCTGCTCTCTCCCTCCCTCCTTCACGTTCGCGAGTAGCAGCAGCAGGTACGTCTTCTTTTTCCTTTTTTCGTTTTTTTTTGGTTTGTTTTCTTTTTATTCCTTTTATTTCTGTTTTATTATTACTTCTATTATTTTAATCCCTCAAGTTTCCCCTTAACTCACTTAGACCCCTAAGTTTTGTTTTGAGGTTTCGTCCAAGTCACTAAAGTCCATTTTTCCAAAACAATCCTCCACAAGTTTAAAACGTAACAGTTTTGGGCACTAGGCCTAAACCTTTTTTTTGTTTTAGTTAATATTTTTGTTATCATGTCAATTTAAATTATTTTATTTTTACTTTCAAGATATTTTGAATTTTTATTAGTTATGTGAATTACTAAAAATCCTTTTCTTTTATTTTATTTTTAGTGTTGTTATTTATCTCTTTTTTTTCTTAAAAATCAAGCAAATTTTCTAAAAGAACCCGTGGTATCAATTTTTGGGCGTACGAAAATTAACCATTTTTGTACGTAACTGACGAACGATTCCAGAACTCTCGTAGACCATTTTTAGGTTTCCAATCGACCTAGAAAAAAAGGATTGGTGACGACTCCATGACGAAAAACCACGTCGCTACAACGGTCGAGGGCCGAAAAGGCTCTACCAGAATCACCTGATGAAGTAGAGTAAAAATGACGGGAAAGATCATGCGCCGGTTGGCGCTAAAATTCAGTATTCCTGACAAGCTAGATTTACGAGTCCCTAACTCCTCAGACAGAGCCAACAGGCCTCGTGAGGGTGAGTTTTGCATATACCCGGTGTACTTTGAAATGGGCATGCGCCAGCCCCTTGGGGATTTTGAGAGTTCAGTGCTTCGGCTCTACGATCTTGCGCCGAGCCAGCTGGTACCCAACTCGTGGAGGCACATCATCGGCTTCAAGCTCTTTTCCCAATCAATGGGTTTTCAACCTACAAAGCAACTCTTTCGCCACGCTTACAAGATCTCTGTCAGTGGAAGCGGAGGGGGCACTGGTACCACTTGGCTCATCGGTCACAACTATTGATTCCGGGCCCTACGTCGAACCATGGTTGGAAGAAGAAGTTTTTCTTCGTCCAAATCCCTCGCTCTGCCGAGTTTAAAACTTCTTGAAGGACGGTGGAGCCTGATCTGGACATGAACGCCATTAGTGACAACTTTCTTTATGGGCAAGAGGCTCGGGCTCTTATTGAGCTGCAGGCCGAGAGCTTCGGCCGACCCTTCTCAGTCGAGGTTGCCTTGGAGGCTGGTTGGGCAGACATCCCTGAGGGCTCTGAGTTTCCCAGTATAGACGAAGTGCACCAACTTGTTGCGGGCCAAGGTAGAGCCCCCTCGGCGGGTGGATCGTCCGGGGCGACCCCTTGCTGTGTTTATATGTCGGACGAGAGTGGCTCGGACTTGCGCCTCTACTTTTTTCCTCGGCTTCCCCCCAAGCCGTGCCTCGTCCTATCACCCTAACTAACGCTTTTGATGTTGTGTCTATTTCTGATTCTTCAGGTTCTGATATGGACGCCTTCGAAAGGCCGCGGTGGAGGCTACCATGGCGAGCCCCATCCTCCCTCGCTCGAAAAGGGGACGACGCGGCAAGGCTAAAACCACCAAAGCCGCGACCTCTTCTTGCCATACCACTGGCAGGAAAAACCCAAGCAGGCTCACAGAGTTCTATGGCTCTGGCCCGGTTTCGGATGCCCACGGCCCTGGTGAGGGCGACAGCGAGACCGAGAGTGAAGGTCGCCTCGCAAAGAGACCATCAATTACGAAAAAGAGAGCCGGACCTGGGAATCAAGGTCCCCAAACTTCCAAGGCAACGAACTTGGCCGGGACCTCTCGTGATGAGACGAGCGGCGCAGTGGCTCATCAACCTTCTCCTCCCGCGGCCTGGCCGGTCAATCGCAAGGCTCGCGACTTGTCTCTTATCGTGGCCGAGAAGCTGCTTAAGCAAGGCTCTAGCAGCTTAGGTTCCACCCTTTCCAGCCCCGAGGCGCTCCGCCTTCATTAGGAGTCGATGACATCAACAAGAGATGTCGAGGCACTTCGGGCCTGTGAACCTCGGTGCTTCGAGCTGAACCACGCTCTGCAAAAGAGCCTTTATTGGGTAAGTTTTCTTCGCACTTTTCGTACTTGTTTGTGATCCCCTTTTGTTACTCGTCTTTGGCAAGGGTTGATATTCTATTGCGTTTAATGTATAGGCCTCGTTATGTGCCGAGGAACTGGGGCGTGACAGTGAAGCTCAACGAGAAAGCCGGGCCGAGGCCGAACGGGCTAAGAAGGAGGCTGAGGCTCTGAGGAGAGAAAGGGATGAAGCCCTGTGCAAACTCAGGGAACTGAAAGAGGAGGCCGACTCCAGGACCCTCGGCCTGTCCATGGCACTTGCGAAGGAGAAGGAACTCAAGGAGGTGGCCGAGGCATCCTTGTCGGAGCTAAAGCGAGGTATCCCCGACCAAATTGATGAGGCCAAAGTTGCTTTCTTGGAGAGCAATCAATTCAGGGAAATGAGGGCCAAGGACACGGCGGCAAAGTACCGGCTCGCCATTGAAGTACCTGGGGACGTTTATTCCGGGCTAGATCTGACTCCCCTTCAATCTCTCCCGAACAAGGAGAAAGCTGTGATGAGCCGGGTCATCCACCGTGTTCCCAAGGACTCGCCACTTTACAATGCCAACTACGACTATGACTCGGAGACAGACGAGGGGGAGAGGACGAAGTCCCCGGGGCTCCCCAAAGTCTTGTAAACATTTCATATTCTTGAATTGCTATTTTTCCTACTTTCCCGAGCCCTCGAGGCTCGTCATTGTGGCCAAGTGAATTTGCCTTATTAAGACTTTAATTTTAACTTCTTTAATTTCCTTACCATGGATCGGCCTTGTTAATGCCAAAAGATTAACATTGATTAGGAATAAGATTGGGATTAGAGAATCATACCTGAGAGGTTGTCCGAGAAGGTGGGCCTCCCGAAGGGGAAGAATCCCGACATGGCGGGGTGGAAAGTGGCTCGGCTGGTTGCTTCGTCCTTGTTGCTCCTCTCCCTTGATATGCTGCTTCCAACTCCAGATGAGCACCTGGTACGACACTCCGACGCTCAAGTCAGCTCTCACTTCACAAAGTAGCCGAGGCACAGAAAGTTGAGAGTAAAGTAAGGGGATTCTGTCTAAATTTTCGTAGATAAGACGAGGCCAAAGTGGGAGTATTTATAGGACTTGGGGAGGCATGGGCAACGGTATGGGCAACGGTATGGGCCGGGGGACAGGTGTCACTCACACACCATGAAGGGGTACTGTGTCCCCATCCCATGGGTAGCGGCTCGGCCTAAAACCACAGCTACGTCCCGGAGTTCCATGGGCCGTGCGCTGGAGCCGGCCCGTGGCATGGGCCGCCGGGCCCAGTGCCCTTGGCCCTCACCATTAGCCCCCGAGGCGCCTTGTCCGGGAGAATAGGACGAGGCGCCTTGACACGCTTAAGCAAGTAGCCGTTGTGCCACGTGTTGCCGCCACGTTGGTCGCGTCGCGACGGTTCGCGTTTTTCAGCGGTCTATAAATAGCGAGCTAACGTCTTCAAGTTCACTTTTCGCATTCTTTGCATCCTCCCGCCTCGGCTTCTTTCAACTTCTCTCTGTTTTTCCGCTTTCAACCGGCTCGTCCATCTCGCTCGTCTCAAACTCCGCACATTTTCCAGGTATGATTTCTTTTTCTAATTCGATTCGTTCTTCTGTTGGTTCCTCCTCAGGGAGATGGCCGGACGATTCCACTGATGGGGGATTCGTCTCGGCTCGCTTCCTTGGCTCTACCCAGGTCCCCAGTATGTCGGGCGCCCGGAAAAGAGGTTTGTAGAGAGAGCGGCCCGTCGTCAAAGAGGCCGAGGGTTGAAAAAGCCCTACCCGAGTCCCCGGCGACATTGAGTCCAAGATGACTGGGAAAGTGGCGCGCCGGCCCAGGCGCTAAAGTTCGATTTTCACGAGGACATGGACTGGAGAGTCCCGGCCCCTCGACAGGCGAACAAGCATAATGAGTACGAGTTTAGTGTTTACTCGGTATAATTCGAGATGGGCATGCACCTGCAACTCGGGGAATTAGAGACTTCAGAGCTTCGGCTTTACGACGTAGCGCCGAGCCAACTGGTGCCCAACTCCTGGAGGCACATCATTGGCTTCAAGCTCTTCGCCCTGTCAATGGGTTTCCAGCCTACGTCCCAACTATTCCGCCACGCCTACAAGATCTCGGTCAGTGGGAGTGGCGGGGGGCATTGGTACCACTTGGCTCATCGCTCGCAACTGCTAACTCCAGGCCCTACGTCGAACCACGGGTGGAAGAAGAAGTTTCTCTTCGTCCAGACCCCTCGCTCGGCTGGGTTTAGGACCTCCTGGAGGACGGTTGAGCCCGAGCAGGATATGAACGCAATCGGTGAGAGTTCCCTCTTTGGACAAGAGGCTCAGGCTCTGATCGAGCTACAGAGGGAGGGGCTCGCCCGGCCTTTTCCAGTTGAGGCCGTTCTTGAAGCTGGCTGGGCTGAACTCCCAGAGGGGGAGGTGCCTGATTGGATGAAGCGCATCGGCTTGCTTCGGGCCGAGATAGTCCCTCACCAGTGGGTGCATCGTCCGGAGCGCCCCATAATTTTATTAAAATGTCCGACGAGAGCGGCTCGGACGATACGCCTCATCCATTTCATTAACTTAGCAAATATTGTACCTTACTTGGTTGAGTACCTTAACGTTTTTTTAACATCCTCCTTGTTTTTTACTCAGGTTCAAACATGGACGCCTTTGAGAAGGCCGAGGCAGAAGCCTTCATGGCGTCGCCCGTCCTTCCCAGGACCCGGGGGGGCGAGGCGGGAAAGCCACCGCCTCCGAGGCCCGGCCTCTTCCCGCCCGATCGGGGAAGAGCCCCGATAGGATGAGGAGGTCTATGGTCGGGGCCCCGCCTCGGGCGCCCACGGCCGTCACGGGAAGTAGCTCGACGGAGAGCGAGGTCGCCTGCAAAGAGGCTCTCACTTGCTGGGAAGAAAGCCGGATCTGGAGGCCAACGGCCTCCAAGTTCTAAGGGTAAGGGCCCCGCCGAGGAGCCCATTGATGTGCCGAGCGAGCCGGAGTCTCATCACGCCTCGCCTCCCAGGGCTCGTCGGGTCGACCTCAAGTCGCGCGACCTCACCTTTACGGTAGCCGAAAGACTACTTGAGGAGGCCCCCAACAACCAAGGCTCGACCCTCTCCAACCCCGAGTCTCTACGCCTCCATTGGGAGTCCATGGTCTCGACGAGGGACGTCGAGGCATTGCGTGCCTGCAAGCCCCGGCGGTCTGAGTTAAGTCACACACTCCGGAGGAGCCTCTATTGGGTAAGTCTTCTTAGCCTTCCTCGCCATTAACTGCCCCCCCTTTTTCATTAAGAACCTCTTTGCTAATTCATTTTTGTGGAAAACGTATAGGCATCCATTTGTGCCGAGGAGATGGGGCGAGACGAGGAGGTGCTGCAGGAAGCCCGAGCCGAGGTTGAGAAGGCCCAAGAGGAGACTGAGCTCCTTCGCAAAGAGAGGGACGACGCTCTGCGCCGGGCTGAGGAAGCGAGTCTAGGTCCTCGGCCTATCCAAGTCCCTTGCCCAAGAGAGGGATCTCAAGAAAGCGGCCGAGGAATCTCTGGCCGAGCTGAAGAGGAGCATCCCTGGCCAAATTGATGAGGTTAAGGCCGCCTTCCTGGAGAGCAACCAGTATAAGCAAATGAGGGCCAAGGACACAGGGGCGAAGTACCGGCTCACCGTCGCCGACGTGGTCGAGGTGTTCGGGGAGGTTTATCCCGGGCTCGACCTTACTCCCATCCAGTCTCTCCCGAACAAGGAGAAAGCGGTGGAGAGCCGAGCCGCTTACCGTGTCCCCAAAGACTCGCCCCTACAATGCCATCTACGACTACAACTCCGAAGAAGAGGAGGAAGGGGACGAGGCCCCAAGGGAGCATCCGGGCGCAGGCTCTTCTCATGCGTAGTTCAATTTAAGAAATTTTTCCTAAGTCTTAATTTACATCCGAGCCACTTGGGCTCGTGACTCTGAACATAGGGGTTTGTAATGATATTCTCGTCTATTTACTACTGCCTCCCCAGAGGGGTTTGTAATGATATTCTCGTCTATTTACTACTGCCTCCCCCCCTTTTTAGATTTAACTTACATGATTCGCTTTATTCTTTATTCCTTTCGCCGAGCCGCATCGCCCGGCCTTATTGCTCGCGTGTAAGGTTTTGAGCGTTTGGAGCGTTTAGATTGAACTCTTCTTATAGCGCCGAACCACAGTGGCTCGGCATCCTACACATATTTCTTCAAATAAGGGCCCTTACACTTTTCATCCTTAAACTAAGCATAATATTTTTGGAGGCACTCCGCATTCCAGGCGCGGTTGACCATTGTCCCATCAGGTTTTCCAAGTCTATACGCCCCTTTTCCCAATTCATCGATAATCAGATAGGGGTCTTCCCACTTTGGGGTACATTTGCCTTCAGCGTGATCTTGTTGAGTTGTGGCAGTGCTTCGAAGTACAAGGTCCCCTGTCTGAAACCTCCTCGGCCTGATTTTAGCATCATAGTATCTCTTTATTCTCTGTTGATAGGCCCGGCTATGTAGCTCGGCCTTGTCACGGGCTTCGTCCAATAAGGTGAGGCTGGTACACAGCTCTTCATTGTTTTCTCCTTCAGAGAACTGGCTGACCCGGAGAGAGGGGACTGCCAACTCCACGGGCGTCACGGCATCCATTCCGTATGTAAGGGCGAAGGGGGTGTTACCCGTTGATTCACGGGGCGTCGTTCTCATGGCCCACAAAACCTCAGGTAGGAGGTCGGCCCATGCACCTTTGGCCTCTTCCAATTTCTTGTTGATGGCGTACTTAATGGTTTTATTGGCTGCCTCTACCAACCCATTACTTTGAGGATGCGCCACGGCTGCATTGCAATGCTTGATTCCCAAGCCAGCCAAAAAGGCCTCTATTCGACGACCCGTAAATTGCTTTCCTTGGTCGGTCACTATCTCCCGGGGCACCCCAAAACGACAAATTATGTCATCGAAGATCATGTCAGTCACGTCATCTTGCCTGATACTTGATAGGGCCCTGGCTTCGACCCACTTGGTGAAATACTCAACGGCCACCAAGACAATCTGTCTACGTCGTGGGGCCATGGGGAATGGGCCCAAAATGTCCAAGCCCCATTTTGCGAAGGGCCAAGGAGCCACAATAGGGGTCAGAGGCTCGGGCGGTCTCCTAGGGGTGTTAGCAAAGTGTTGGCACTTGTCACATTTCTTAGTGTATGCCTCTACGTCCGCCTTCATACTTGGCCAGAAGTAGCCGGCCCTCTTCAGCCTTCGCAAAACAGTTCGGGGGCCCTGGTGGTTACCACATATCCCCTCATGCACTTCAGCAATGGCGATTTGCGCCTCATCAATCCCCAGGCATCTTAGGTACGGGTCGAGGCCGAAGGACTTTCGGTAGAGATCGCCTGAAGGGGAGAGGTAGAAACGGGCCGCTTGGACCACTAACTTATGTGCCTCCCTGGCATCATCCAACAACTCCCCCGTCTCTAGGTAATGCGCAATTGGGGCGCGCCAGTCTCCTTCGGCGAAGAGAATGCCGACCTGCTCCCCCTCAATGGACGGGGCTCCCAGGTTTTTGATATATACCTCGGAGATTTCTTCGGTTCCGGCGGCCAGGCGCGCTAGGGCGTCGGCCTCGGCGTTTTCGCACCGAGGGACTTTGGTGATCGAGGCACTGCGGAAGTGCTGCTGAGCCTGTGCAACCAACCTTTGATATTTTTCCATCTTTGGCTCTTTGGTCGCGTCTGATTCGGCAGATTGGCCCACTACGAGTTACGAGTCATGTATAGATTTCAGCGCAGTGCCCCAGCTATTTTGGCCAAACGCAGGCCATCAAGACGGCCTCATATTCCGCTTTGGTTGTTGGTAGTGGGAACATCAATATGGCGAATGGGCCGATTCGATACTTTCGAGGGCCTCGGAGTATCACACCGACACCTGCCCCGGCCTTGTTAGAGGAACCATCCACAAAGGCAACCCATCTTTGCGCTTGCGTCGGGCTCTCGTCTTTTTCTTTGCCCCGCCCCGTAGCCGCGCACACAAAATCGGCTAGAGTTCGCGACTTAATAGCTTTTGGGGGCGTGAAATCAATGTGGAACTCTGTGAGTTCCATGCTCCATTTACTCATTCGCCCGGAGAGATCAGGCTTAGTGAGGCACGCTCGGAGAGGAGTGCTGGACATTACCTTAATGGGATGGGCCTGGAAGTACGGCCGCAGCCTTCTGGCGCTCACAATCACGGCGAGAGCCTCCTTCTCCACATTGGAGTAGTGGGGCTCTCCCCGCTGCAGACCTGTGACAAAGTAGACGGGGAGTTGCTCTTTGCCGACTTCTCGGACTAGCACTGCGGCTAAGCTTTCGTCAGAGTACGAAGTGTAGAGCAGCAGGGTTTCCCCCGGTTGGGGCGGATGTAGCGTGGGTAATTGGGCGAGGTGCTCTTTAATCTTGGCAAACGCCTCATCACATTCAGCTGTCCACTCGTATTGTTTCTTTCTGAGTAACCGAAATAGGGGGAGGCACCTCTTGGACGAATTGGAGAGGAACCGGCCGAGGGACGCCATGCACCCCAACAACTGTTGAAGTTCTTTAATCCGAGTGGGAACTTCCATGGCCCGGATAGCTTCAACCTTATCGGGATTAGCTTCAATCCCCCTTTCGGTTATCAGGAAGCCGAGGAACTTGCCTGATTCAACCCCAAACACACACTTCTTAGGGTTGAGGCGCATTTTGTACTCCCGAAGGACGGTGAAGGTCTCTCGGAGGTCATCGACGTGATCCTGCTTCGTTTTGCTCTTAACTAGCATATCGTCCACATACACTTCAACATTCCTCCCGATCTGTTTCTCGAACATTCGGTTGACGAGGCGCTGGTATGTCGCCCCGGCGTTTTTTAGGCCGAAGGGCATCATTTTGTACCCAAAAATGCCTAAGTCGGTCATGAAAGCGGTCTTTTCTACGTCGCTCGGCTCCATAAAGATTTGATTGTAACCGTTATACGCATCCATGAAAGATAATAATTCATGCCCAGACGTGGCGTCAACCAATGTATCGATACGAGGGAGAGGGAAAGGGTCCTTTGGACATACTTTGTTCAAGTCTGTGAAATCTATACACATTCTCCATGTCCCGTCAGTTTTCTTTACAAGGACAACATTCGCGAGCCACAAAGGGTAATAAACTTCAACGATGAAGCCCGCCGCTAGGAGCCTCTCCACTTCTGCCTGGATGGCCGCCCTTCTTTCCATGCCCAGAAGTGGCGTCAACCAATGTATCGATACGAGGGAGAGGGAAAGGGTCCTTTGGACATACTTTGTTCAAGTCTGTGAAATCTATACACATTCTCCATGTCCCGTCAGTTTTCTTTACAAGGACAACATTCGCGAGCCACAAAGGGTAATAAACTTCAACGATGAAGCCCGCCGCTAGGAGCCTCTCCACTTCTGCCTGGATGGCCGCCCTTCTTTCCATATTGACGCCTCGTCTCCTTTGGATGACTGGCTTGGCGTCGGCCGGAACGCTCAACTTGTGAGTAATGACCTTGGGGTCTACCCCCGGCATATCAGCCGTGCTCCATGCAAAAATGTCTTTGAACTCCCTCAACAAGCTCCTCAATTTCTCATCTTCCTCGGGTGGCAACTTAGTGCCAATCACGGTGACTGCTCCGGCAAGTCTGTGATCATCACTTCCTTGACTCCTCGGCTGCCGAGCCCTCGGCGTCTTCTCCTCATCCACGAGATCGAAGTTGTCCGTGGACAGGTCAATCAAATCCAACGGAGTTAGATAGCCATAAAATCGTTCTAGACTTTTTACCAGGGGGGCCGGGAAGGCCGAGTCACTCGGAGGACGAGTGTGAATGATGATCGGGCCTCGTGAAGTTGGAAGACGTACTTCCATGGTCTTCGGCCTCAAGTGCAGGTCGAAGAGAGATTGGGTGTGTATCCCGAGTATAACGTTGTAGGGGCTCGGTGACTTGACCACCTTAAAGCATACTTCAGCCACTGCCGAGGGGGCACCCTCTTTATCTAGGTCCTGACTGATGCAAACTGGGAGAGTGACAGTGCCCAGGACAGGTATAGGGTTGTTGTTCGGCCCGTAGACCGGCATGGTACACCTGCTGAGGGTGCCTTGGATCTCCTGGCTCATCATGCGAAATGCATGACAAAACAATATGTCGGGCTGAGCCCCCGTGTCAATTAGAATTCTTTTTACCCTGTACCCCGCTATCTCAGCCTCTATGGTGAGGGGGTTCTTGTGTGGGAGGAGCGCCTCGGCCTCAGGGCCATTATCAAAAATTATCGGGGCGCAATTAGGGGCCACGAGGAGGTTATTCACCTGCTCCGGCCGGGCCCTTTCATCCGGATGATCAAGGATCATGTGGATTATGGGCCGCTGTCCTCCCTTCTTTGGGCCTCCTTGGGCGTGAGCCCTCGGCTCCTCTTTCTTTGGGGTGATCTGCAAGGGTGTGGCCTTGACAAGCGAGGAGTTTGCCCTGTTGGATCATTTCCTCAATGAGCCTGCAGAGCTCATGGCAGTTTTCAGTCACGTGACCGTGGTCACGGTGGTATTTGCAGTACAACTTCTTGTTCCTCTGCTCTGGGGGGGACCTCATGGCACGGGGCCTTTCAAAGCCTTGCTGCCGCTCGAGGACGGCGAGGATCTGCTCTCTAGGAGCGTTAAGGGGGGTGAACATGTCGGGCGCTGGGAAACGCGGATTAAAAGAGCCCCGCCTCTCGACCTCCTCGGCCGGGTCTGAGTGACCCCCTCGGCCGGAATCCGTCCGTTGGCGCTTCGAGCGATCATCGGCTTGCGCCTGATTGTCGGCCTTTCTGGCCTGTAAGGTATCCTCCAAATTGATGAAGGGTTCCGCCCGCTCATAGAATTCCAGGAGAGTCCTGGGTGCTCGTCTTTGCGGCGTCTCTCCCAAAGGGTGTCACGGGATTGGCGCTGCCGAGGCTGCGTAGGTGGCCACCTCGTCGGACACATTAGTCATCTCGACGAGGCGATCGTTGAAACGGTTGATGTAGCCCCGAGTGGCTCTGTTTGTCTGTGCCACGCCCCCGAGTCCGAGGGGTTCCTCCTCATCCTCTTTTTGCCGAGGTACTGACTGATGAACATTTTCTTCAACACTTCCTAGGTTGTCGCAGTCCCTGGGGTGATCATGGAGTACCATGACCGAGCCACCCCCTTCAAACTTTGGGGGAAGGCTCGGGCCATGGCCACATCATCGTAGCCCACCCATCTCATCTTGTCTTCAAAGATCTGGGCGTGGTCTTCGGGGTTGGTCGTCCCGTCATAGAGGGCGAAGTCTGGGAGGTTCATAGGCTGGACAGGCTGGGGCATCAGGACCCTGTTGTACTGTTGCTGCGCCGCTGCTGCGGCCTGTTGGGCTTGCAATAGAGCCACTTGGGCTTGAAGCTGACGGCACTGTTCCTGCTGTGCTTGGAGGTACCACTCCAAAGGGGATGAGGTCTGGGGCGGTGTGCCCAAGGCGGCCGAAACGGCCGGGTCGACCCCCATGTGGGGCGTCTGGAAAGGGCTAGGGCCAAAGCCTTGGAGCCTCATGAGGAGGTCATTCGGCAGCATTCCGGTGCTTAGGCCAAATGGCTGGGGTCCCGGAAGGGTGTTGGGGCCGAATGTCGTCGTCAGAATCGACGTTGGAGTAGATACTGAGGTGGTAGGCGCCGTGGCGTGAACAGTAACCACGGAGGGCGTGGCACTTGGTGCAGGGATATTCCTGCAAGAGGGGCATTCGAATTAGAATGCGTTTGTGCATAGTCTGGGGCCGTGGCCCGCATAACTAGCGTTTGTATTGGCCCGTAGGCACTTACGTTTGCATTTGCCCGGAGGCAGTTTGGGCGAAGTCGGAGAGCAGGTTTCGGGGAGCGACCCCGTCACCTGTCACCGTCGCTATATTGCACGACCCCCCTGTTGGGGTAGTCGTCTCGGATCTAGATGGAGTGGGGCTCCTAGTAATGGGGCCTGAACTGGCCGCAAGGATTGCCTCCGTGCCCGTAGGCATGCTGGTGCCAGATGGTAGAGTAACCCTTGGATCTGAAATCGGGCCCCACGGTGGGCGCCAAATGTTAATGCCAAAAGATTAACATTGATTAGGAACAAGATTGGGATTAGAGAATCATACGAGAGGTTGTCCGAGAAGGTGGGCCTTCCGAAGGGGAAGAATCCCGACATGGCGGGGTGGAAAGTGGCTCGGCTGGTTGCTTCGTCCTTGTTGCTCCTCTCCCTTGATATGCTGCTTCCAACTCCAGATGAGCACACAGTGCACGACACTCCGACGCTCAAGTCAGCTCTCACTTCACAAAGTAGCCGAGGCACAGAAAGTTGAGTAAAGTAAGGGGATTCTGTCTAAATTTTCGTAGATAAGACGAGGCCAAAGTGAGAGTATTTATAGGACTTGGGGAGGCATGGGCAATGGTATGGGCAACGGTATGGGCCGGGGGACAGGTGTCACTCACACACCATGAAGGGGTACTGTGTCCCCATCCCATGGGTAGCGGCTCGGCCTAAAACCCTGGCTACGTCCCCAGGTTCCATGGGCCGTAACGCCTGGAGCCGGCCCGTGGCATGGGCCGCCGGGCCCAGGCCCTTGGCCCTCACCAGGCCTCTTCATGGCTCGACGCGAATTGTTATGTTGATTTTAACTTTGATTCGAGGTTTGCGCACAACGTTTACTTTGAAGGGCGTTCAAGCCTTGGGGCTACACATTTCCGGGCCCATAAATTTAGAGTCTATAGTTCCCCCAAATTCATGCTAAGCATTGTGAGCGGGAGGGTTGTTCGTCGGGGGCTTTTCCGCCAATTTTTAGTGAAAACGAGGGAGTCGTCACCTTTATTTTTTAGAAAATGGGAAATTAAGGAAAAACCCAATTTTTTACTCCAAAATTTAGAAAAGGCAATTTTGCGAAAACAAGAGATTTTAAGTTCGGGGATTGTGTACAAATTGGAAAGGTGGTAGGCACCCAATTTGTCTGAAAATAATTTTTAAAACAAAATAAAAGCCGATTCCCGTAAATTAATTAATGCAAAATGGTTAATTTTTTTCATTTTCAAACAATGGGTTAATTTTAGTTAATTGGGCAGGCGCGGATTACGAAAACTGCCTACGTACCCATTTGAATCGGATCAAAGCCCACATAGTTCGCTCCCGTTGGACCAGGAGAACTTGGGGTTAGAGGTCCTACCTGTCAAGTTGGTGGTGCGGCGGTCTACTTCCTGGAAGCTGTTGGAGATGGCGGCCGAGATGGCTGGATGTTGACGGCGGTCTACTTGCCTCGATCAGTTTCCTTTTTTTTTGTTTTTCTTGAATGGGTTAAAGAAAACCCGAGCTAAACTTTGCAAAAGTTGACGTTACTATCAATTATAATAATGACGATAATAATAATAATAATAATAATAATAATAATAATAATAATAATAATGATGATGATGATGTTGACGATGATGATGACGATGACGATGGACAATGGTGATGATTAAGGACCACAATGGTTGATGAGAAGAAGAACCAATAATGAGATCTGAATAAAAATACAAGACAAATATGAAACACATAAAATCAATCCTAAAATAAAACTTTGTTAGTAAGAGAACAAAAAATTATCAACAAACCCAAGGATAATAAAACGAAAAGACATAAATCTGTGAGTGCCCTATTGAAACATTTTTTTTTAAATTAATTTTAATAAGCAGTGGTAGGAATGACAAAATAATGATATTAATGGGAATTTATGACTAAAGGATAACAAAAGAATAACCGAAAGGTTCTAAATTAGTCCAAACAATTATTTATGGAATAAAAAACAAAATTAAAGAAAAAAAGGAAACATAAGTATAATAATCTGATAGTGCCCTAAATGGAATAAAAGGAAGTTGTAACAACCTGAAATAGGACAAACAAAATGGTTAGTGTAAAGAGAAGGGTTGATGACCCGGATCCGTTGGACTTGTTAGCGACCGCTCAGCTGCAACTCACGGCTGTCGCCTCGGCTGGAGCTGTAGGATGGCCCTTTTCTTTTCGTTTTGAACCAGAGACATTTATAACCAAAAGTCTTCAAGAGTTTGTGATTGAGTTGGACTTTAGAGCCCAATCTCATGATCATAAAGATAAAAATCCTAACTTAATCCAATTACTTGGAGATGAAATCTATGAGATAAGTCGGCTCATCGATTTGCTCAATTTGGGGATGAATTAGAAATGTCTCAAATTACCCCTATAGTCCCATAAGAAAGCCTTCATTTTTCAATTTTCTCCTCATTTTATCTTTATTTCCAATTAAATCCGCATTTCTCTTGATTATCATTCAAGTCCCTACTTTTGCACAAATCACTGATTTCGACACAAAACTGTTTTACTTATGTCACGAATGGTCAAAATTATTGTTAATACAATACTTGATTTTTAGACCCGCTAAGAAGGCTTCTATTTGACGACCTGTGAACTACTTCCCTTAGTCTGTCACTATTTCTCAGAGTACATCGAAGCGGCATATGATATCGTCGAAAATCATATCGATCACGTCATCCTGTCTGATACTCGATAGGGCCCTTGCTTCGACCCACTTTGTGAAATACTCTATGGCCACTAGGACAAACTTTCGACGTAGCGGAGCCATAGGAAACGGCGCCAAAATATCCAGTCCCTATTTCGCGAAGG
Source organism: Stellera chamaejasme (assembly GCA_024586325.1). Lineage (NCBI taxonomy): Eukaryota > Viridiplantae > Streptophyta > Magnoliopsida > Malvales > Thymelaeaceae > Stellera > Stellera chamaejasme. The sequence continues at coordinate 28,659,380 of CM044985.1, forward strand.
GCCATGGAGCCACAATGGGGGTAAGGGGCTCAGCTGGTTTCTGAGGTGTGTTGGCGAAGCGTTGACACTTATCGCACTTCTAGGCATATGCTTCTATGTCTCCCTTCATACTCGGCCAGAAGTACCCGCCTCTTTTCAGCCTTCACATTACAGTCCGAGAACCTTGATGGTTACCGCATATCCCCTCGTCGACTTCCGCGACCGCGATTTGTGCTTCATCAAAGCCGAGACACTTCAAATACAGCTAAATGCCAAAGGGTTTTCGGTAGAGGTCTCCCGAAGGGGAAAGGTAGAAGCGGGCCGCTCAGACCATAAGTTTGTGCGCTTCCCTTGCATCCTCTAACAGCTCCCCCTATTCTAAATAGCGCGCAATTGGGGCTCGCCAATCCCCTTTGCCAAAGATTATGCCGACCTGCTCCTCTTCAATGGACGGAGCTCCCAAATTCTCAATATAGACTTCCGAAATCTCTTCAGTCCCTGCGGCCAGGCGCACCAGTGCGTCAGCTTCGGCATTCTCACAGCAAGGGATTTTTGAAATTGTGACACTATGGAAGTGTTGTTGAGCTTGGGCGACCAGCTTTTGATTTTTCTCCATTTTGGCTCTTTGGTAGCATATAACTCGGCAGATTGACCTACCTCGAGTTCTGAATCCGAATAAATTTCTAAAGTAGGCGCTCCCACTATCTTGGCCAACTGTAGAGCCATCAAGACGGCCTCATACTCCGCCTGGTTATTGGTGGCCGAGTACATTAACCTTGCCGAGTGGACGGCTCGATATCTTCCAGGGCCTTGAAGTATTACACCAACACCTGTCCCGGCCTTATTGGAGGAGCCATCTACAAAGGCGACCCATTTTTCTTCCTCTGCCAAGCTCTTGTCTGTTTTCTTGCCTTGGCCGGTGGCCGAGCACACAAAGTCGGCCAACGTCCTTCACTTAACCGCTTTCGTAGGAATGAAATCGATGTGGAACTCAGTGAGCTCTATGCTCCACTTGCTCATCCGTCCTGAAAGGTCCGGCTTAGTGAGGCATACACGGAGGGGCGTGTTGGACATCACTTTGATGGGATGGGCCTGCAAGTACGGACGCAACTTCCTAGCGCTGACAATAATGGCGAACGCCTCCTTCTCAACATTGGAGTACTGGGGTTTCCCCCCTTGTAGTACCCTACTGACAAAGTAGATAGGGAATTGTTCCCTACCCACCCTCGGACCAATACTGAGGCCCGACTATCATTAGAGTATGAAGTATATAGCAATAGAGTTTCCCAGGCCGGGGCGGATGTAGTGTGGGTAGCTAGGTCAAGTGTTCTTTAATTTTGACGAACGCTTTGTCACACTCCGCAGTCCATTCGTACTGTTTCTTCCTAAGCAGCCGAAAGAGGGGGAGGCACCGCTTTGACGAATTGGAGAGGAACCTACCGAGGGATGCCATACACCCTAGCAGTTGCTGAAGCTCCCTAACTCTGGTGGGAATTTCCATTGCTTGGATAGCTTTGACTTTATCAGGATTCACCTCAATCCCTCTTTCGGTTATTAGGAAGCTGAGGAATTTTCTTGACTCGACCCCAAACACACACTTCTTCGGGTTGAGGCACATCTTATATACCAGCAGCACAGTGAAGGCTTCCCTGAGGTCCCCGACGTGGTCCGGCCTCGCTTTGCTCTTTACTAACATATCGTCAACGTACACTTCGACATTTCTTCCTATCTGTTTCTCAAACATCCGATTAACGAGGCGCTGGTACGTCGCCCCGGTGTTTTTAAGGCCGAAAGGCATCATTTTGTATTCGAAGATGCCTAAACCTGTTATGAAAGTGGTTTTCTCAACATCACATGGTTCCATAAAAATTTGATTATAACCACTGTACGCATCCATGAAAGATAACAATTCATGTCCTGAAGTGGCATCCACCAAAGTGTCAATACGGGGAAAGGGAAAGGGATCCTTTGGACATACTTTGTTCAGGTCCGTGAAGTCAATACACATTCTCCACGTTCCGTCAGTTTTTTTTACAAGCACAAAGTTGGCAAGCCACATTGGGTAATAAACCTCGACGATGAAGCCTGCCGCTAGAAGTCTCTCGACTTCCACGTGGATGGCCGCCCTTCTTTCCATATTGACACCTCGCCTTCTTTTGGATGACCGACTTGGCTTCTACCAGAATACTCAACTTCTGAGTGATGATTTCAGGGTCTACCCTGGGCATGTCAGCGGTGTTCCAGGCAAAAATGTCCTTGAATTCTCTGAGTAGGTTCTTTAATTGCTCCTCGTCTTCAGCCAGCAACTTAGTGCCAATCCTGGTGACTTGCTCCGGTAAGTCTGTAACCATCACCTTCTTCAGCACCTCGGCCGCATAGCTTCTAGGCCTTTATTCTTCATCCCTTAGATCGATGTTGTCCGTTGATAGGTCAATCAAATCCAACGGGGTAAGATAGCCATAAACTCGTTCTAGACTCTTTACCAGAGGGGCGGGAAAGGCCGAATCACTCGGATTGCGAGTGTGGATGACAATCGAGCCTCGTGAGGTTGGGAACCGTACTTCCATGGTTTTCGGCCTAAGATGCAGTTCGAACAATGATTGAGTATGCATTCCGAGGATGACATTGTAAGGGCTTGGTGATTTTATCACCTTGAAGCATACATCCGCCACAACTGAGGGGGCGTCCTCCTGATCCAAATCTTGGCTGAGGCACATCGGTAAGGTGACAGTGCCCAGAACAGGTATGAGATTGTTATTAGGCCCGTAGACCGGCATAGTGCACTTGTTGAGGGTGCCCTGGATCTCCTGGCTCATCATGCGGAAGGCATGGCAGAATAGTATGTCAGGTTGTGCCCCAGTATCAACAAGTATCCTCCTGACTCTATTTCCAGCTATCTCGGCTTCGATGGTGAGAGGGTTCATGTGTGGCTGAAGTGCCCCGGACTCAGGGGTGTTATCAAAAGTGATCGGGGCGCCTTCAGAGGTATGGAGGTTGTTCAAGTGTCCAGGTCGGGCCTTCTCATCAGGATGGTCAAGTATCATGTGGATGATTGGCCGCTTCTCTTCCCTCCTCTGAGCCTCCTTTGACCTAGAACCCCCTGGTTCTTCCTTCTTTGGGGTGATCTGCAGGGGCCCTGCCTTGACAAACTGAGGGAGTTTTCCTTGCTAGATCATCTCCTCAATGAGTTTGCAAAGCTCGTGACAATTCTCCGTCATGTGTCCGTGATCCCGGTGGTATTTGCAATACAACTTATGATTTCTTTGATCTGGGGAGGACCTCATCAGGCAGGGCCTTTCGAAGCCCGACTGTCTCTCAATGATCGCAAGGATTTAATCGCGGGATGTATTCAGGGGAGTGAACATATCTGGTGCGGGGTATCTCGGGTTGAAAGAACTCAGCCCACGATGACCTCCCTAGCTGGGTCCTTGGTGATCTCTCTGGTTTCTCTCTCGACCAGATTCAGTCCGTTGGTGCTTTGATCGGTCATCAGTCTGTGTCAGGTTGTCGGCCTTCCTGGCCTGTAGATTGTCCTCCAAATTTATGAAGGGCTCCGCTCGTACTTAGAATTCTGATAGAGTTCGAGGAGCCCGCCCGACGATGTCCCTCCCAAAAGGTGTCAAAGGATTCACACCCGCCGAGGCCACGTAAGTGGCAACTTCATCTGCCAAGTTTGTCATTTGCACCAAGCGGTCATTAAATCGGTTCACATAGCCTCTCAGCGGCTCCTGCTTGTCCTGGGCCATGTCTCGGAGGCCGAGCGGGTTTCTCCTCATCCTCATTTTTTCTAGGTATTGACTGATGAACATTTTCTTCAGCACTTCCCAGGTTGTTGCTGTTCCGGAGTGATCATGGAGTACCATGACCTTGCAACCCCTTTCAAACTCTGGGGGAATGCTCATGCCAGGGCTGCGTCATCGTAGCCCATCAACTTCATTTTATCCTCAAACACCTGCGCGTGATCTTTCGGGTCAGTCGTTCCATCATACTGGCCAAAATCCGGAAGATTCATAGGCTGAGTTGGTTGGGGCATCAAGGCCCTATTGTACTGCTGCTGAGCCACCGTGGCGGCCTGCTGTGATTGTAACAAGGCCACCTGGGCATGAAGTTGGTGGCACTGTTTCTGTTGTGCCTGTAGATACCACTCCAAGGAGGGTGCGGCTTGCGCCGTAGTACCCAAGGATGAAAGAATGGGCGGGTAGAACCCCATTTGGGGCGCGAGGAAGGGGTAGGCACCCAGACTGGGAGTCCTCGTGAAGGGGTCGCTCAACTGCCCCAGAAGGTGTTGGAGCCGAGGGATGTCGTTATTGTCGACGTTGGGGCAGTGACCGGAGTATTGAAGATCATCGTAGTACGGACTGCCGTGTACACGGTGGCCACGGATGGCACGGACTGCCGTGTACACGGTGGCCACGGATGGCATTTCACCCGGTGCAGGAATGTGTCTGCAAGAAGGGGGCATTCATGTCAGAATGCATTTTTTGAGGCATAGCTCAGGGCCGTGGCCCATACAAATTAGTTGAGCCGAGACTCTTACGATTGTAATTTCCCGGAGGCTGTTCGAGCGAAGTCAGCGAGCAGGTTTCGGGGAGTTACCCCTTCACCTTTCACCGTTGCTATGTTAAATGATTCCCCTGTTGGGGTGGTTGCCACAAACGTGGACGAAGTGGTATTCGCAGGGGCGAGGCCAGAGCTGGCCGTGGGAGTCGCCTCCGGGTCTTTAGGTAAATTGGTGTCAGGTGGTAGAGTATCCTTTGGATCTGAAATGATTCCCACAGACGGTGTCACAGCCACCCCGCCCGGTTGCGGAGGCGGGGTTGACCGCGACGTTCAGAATCGGAACCTACGGCGGATAGCGCGGTGGCGGAGCATTTTGCCCATTAAACAGAATAATCGATACTAACATGCAACCTACCAAAACCCATACATGGCAAGCATACAAGTAGCTCAGCAATTACCAAACACGCAGTTCATGGAATATCGTTCATTACACAGGACAAGCAGAACACAGAATCTCATCCATAAACAAATCCAATATAGGCAAGTCGGGGCTCCGCCCTCGACTCAGAAGACAACAATGTCAGATATACACATATATCAGAATTTCCATCATATACAATCTCATGATTCGCTAAACATGCATGCAACTACAGCTACAGAGCCATCAAACTAAAATCTAGATATACCTAAGTGCGGAAACGGAAACCTTCTCGCTCAGAGATTTTCCGCACGTGGTACCGCCGCTTCAAACCCGGGGATAATGAAAGCACCGCGGATCTCTATTCCGCCGGTTGCTTTTCCGAACAACCTGAAAGGTGGTAAACATATAAGGGGTGAGTCCTCGGGAGGACCCGGTAAGGGCTGAGGTAAGATACAGTTTGTACAAGTGTCTTGAACCGAACTCGCAAAATGTAACAAACACAAGCACGTATATATACATATATATGAATGTATTGAGTCGAGGTGAGCCGGAACCCATCACATGCGGTCCAACCGCTGACCACAGTACGACAGCCCTCTCTAAGAGGTCAGAATATACAGAACAGAACAGAAGCACGGTACCGGCAGGGGTCGCGATCCCCAAACTGTCGTAGGGTCACAGAAGTATACCTGCACTCCCGGTGCGTGTATACGTAAAGTGTGATCACCCTCCAGTGCGGACACACAAAAGCAGAATATCGGCACTCAGTGCGGATACAAGCAGAATGTCGGCACCCTCAGTGCAGACACTACAGAACAGAACCAAGGAGCACCCGTGGCCTCTAAGACCATCCGGGTCTCGTCACAGAATAAAATCATGTAATAATAATGCATATGCAAAACAGAATATAATATACCAAAACGTATAAACAAAAATATCAGCGCCTAGCGCGGATAAGCAGAACAGCATATAAACCCGTGGCCTTCAAGACCATCCGGGCCTTGAAGCAGAACAAGCTACAAACGGTATCCTACCATGTGATTGGTTCCGGGATCACTGAACCACCGTCCTCAACCCGGAACCCGCCTCAACTAAACCCGGTATACATAATGTCTCATTCCAAAATGTATAACGAGAGAAGTTGAACCCTTACCTCAGCAACACTGCTCCGTAGCACAACTCCCGGGAAATCCCGGCTCCCGGCCCGAAAAGTCGCAACTTGCCTTTTATGGTCCCACGCTACTCCACCCAGGTAGAAACAAGCTGAACAACCACAATTGAGTCAGAACACACCAAAAAAACCCCGGAAACCAACCTCGCACAATCCCGCAACTTTCCCGCAAAAATCCACAGAAAGCTCGGTTTCACGAACCGAGCCAGAACATTGTTATTCACACACCCACAAACACATTCCAACCTTTAAACCCACATTCCAGACACTTTCACCCGCAATTAAGCATAAAGGTGAATTTTGCTACCAACGCCCGAAAACAACGTTTCAAACATCAATACGAACCTACTTCCATCCATGATACCAAATTACTATCCAAAACAACCAAAACACAACCCTTACATGGAAAAAGATTCATTCAAGGTTTCGGTTCTTCACCCATTTTCCACCAAGCTTCCAAACCAAACCATTCAAGGTTCCATTTGCACTCTTTAATCACCAATTACAATTCTTAAGCAAGATTACTAACCAATTTCACCTTTAACAACCAAAATCATTCAAAAATCCCAACCCTTAATTTCGGCCAAAGAGGGGTTTTCTACCCAACATGTTTTTCATCAAATTGAAACCATAGATAGTCTTAGAATCATGCTAGGAACAACATACTTGAAGCATGATCCAAACACAAACACACACTATTTTGGAAAATCCACCAACATTTCGGCACCCCTAGGTTTTGGCCATCCATGGAGTTTTTCCAACATCCAACCCTAGATTCCTACTCCCCTCCAACCCAAGAACAACATACTAAAAGATGGGAGGAAGAAGATCACTCAAACTTGTAGTAAAGAACAAACCCCAACTTGAAAAATCCTCTCCTTTTCCACCCAAACTAAGCTTCCAACTTGTAAACTCATGGAGGAGAGAAACTTACCAATGATTTGAGCTCAACCTTGATGAATTCCAGCCAAGAAAAGAAGAACTTCAAGCTTGGAGAAAGACAACAATGATGGCGGCAAGGGAAGGAAGAAGAAGAAGAAAGAAGAACACTAAAGCATTTTTCATAAAAGCCTCCCCTTTTTATACTTCTTTTCTTTCCATCTCTCACCATAAAAGGACAAGTGTCCACCCCTTTCTTTTCCAGCCGACTTACCCCAATTCTGACCAAACTAATTGCTGACTTTAGGCTAAATAACAACTTAGCCCTCCAACTCTCCAAATCTTTGCAATTTAACCCCAAACGCAAGTAGCGAACCCCAAATGAAACCAAAACTGACCACAACCCTCAGAATATCATAAAATACCCAAATCTTGTTTCCAAAGTCCATTTGGAAAATCAGAGTATCCTACCGTGCCCGCTGAACCCGCGCAAATCCCGACGCGCACTTGTGTCGACACTGAACCAAAATCCCGTCATGCCAAAATTCCACAAATATTACCATAAAATCCGTCTAAAAATATAACATACCTCACACCAAAGCTGTCTGGAAAAAACCATCCCGAGCCCCGGGATTCCTGTCCAGAGCCCCGGGAGTCGCCCGGGACCACACGTCCCGCTCCAGAAAATATACTCCGTAAAAAGATGCAAGACGTCCTCACGATCCCAAATATGCAAACGGTTCCCCAATCCAAGGTGCTGGGAGCGCTATCGAGCCCGCTGTACGTCCCGAGACAACCCCCGGTCTCGAAAAATATTTTCGGCGAAAATGTCCGGGGGACCCACACGACCTCAAATCCTGAAGGATTATCAGAAATAAAGCTCAGATAAGTCTCGGGAGCCATTTAACCACCAAAAAACGTGACCCGCAAGTCAAAACCGGAGCCCCAGGTCACCCGGGTCACAACTCGCTCGGGGTGACCGTAACAGACGGCGCCAAATGTTAATACTAGCTATTAACATTAATTAACATAAATGTCGGAGCGAGGGCAAAGTACCTGAAAGCGTATCCGAGAAGGTTGGCCTCCCAAAAGGAAAGAATCCTACCATGCTGTAACGATGTCGGGTTCTTCCAAGCTGTCGCGTCCGCTGTCGAGCTCCATCTGAGAGGAGTTACTTCCGAGACGAGTTACTTCCGAGGCCGAGCGAGCACCTAGTACAATTCTCCGACGCCCAAGTTAGAATTCGCACGGGATGCTAGCCGAGGATTAATTGAGTAAAAGTTAGGTTGTAAGATAAAGTCCAAGAAAAAGGTGGTCCCTTTGGTGGGGTGTTGAGTGAGGTATTTATAGTGGTGGAATGAGGTATGGGCAGCGGTATGGTGTCCCCCCTGCATCGTGGAGGTTGTAGTGCTCAGAGGCCGGATCCACGGGTCGGCCTCTGGGCTTGGTATTCTCACGACGATGGGGGCTACAGTACTTGCGGGCCGGTCTCTGGACTTAACATTTGGGCCCTTACCAGGATCATTTCGGGTATTTTGGGTTCCTTCGAGTTCAAGTAATTCGGATTTCATGCTGTTGAATTTCTTAGTCAGTTCAGAGTGGGTCGGGTTTAGTCGGGTTTTTCGGATTGGGTGAGGTTTTGAAATCTCTAGATGAGGGGAGTATAAAGTTTAGAGGGATTAAGGGAGCAATGCCCGATTCACTTTACTTTTCTTCACTAATATATAGATTTGTTTAAAAAATATTTAATTAATCACTAAATCAGTATTGATCGTCTCTGAAAAAATGGTGCGTTTTTTTCCAATATTTAATCTAGAGAAATTATCGAAAATCCCATAAGGTTTACCATATTCTCCACTCCCCCCTGCATTTTTAGAATTCTTGATAAACCTTCTTCAGGTTTGTGGAATTATACAAAAACTCTCCTAAAGGTTAACACCCGTTAGAATTACCGTTACCTTTTAGAGTAAAGTGCACCAATGGTCCTCTGACATTAATTCGTGTACTATCATAGTCCTGTTTTAAGATTTTGTATCATTAAAGTCCCATTTTTATATTTTTTTGCATTCATGCTCCTTTTCTGTTAAATATCACTTAAAATTAACGGATCTTCGCGAAAAATGATAATTTTAACCACTAAAATTTATTTACAAAATTTATTTGCACCCTAAGTTTTGAACATAATAATTTAATCACCCTAAACAATTATAAACTTAATAATTTAATCCAAAAGTTTTCAAACTTCACCTAAAAGCACCATTGCCACTGGACCACCCCCAACCACCGCCGGGCCACCGTCAGAAAATCCGGAATGGAGAAAAAACTTCAACAAGGCGGCGGATCGCGGCCCCAAGCTGGCGAATCGCTCACCAACACCGGCGAATCGAGGACCTGTGTCGCCGATCCGTGGCCTGGGCTAGCTATTCGCCGGCCTTGGGCCTCGATCGATCGATTTCAATGTGCTAGAGGATCCCATGGTGGATCTTGTGAGAGAATAGTCTTTTAGTATAGATAGGATCAAGGTAAAATTTTGTTTTATGAATTTTGATTCTTAAGAGCCAAATTTGGTTCTTTCAAGCTTTTCATTTTCACTGACTACCTATTCCGATGCATCTTCCCTTTCTTCCTAAACTATATTTTTCTCGGAATGTTGGGCGTTAATTTTTTTCATCGTCAGGCATCGGAGTCTTTCGGGTCTGGTTTTCTCATGTATTTTGTTTAGAGCAAAAAAAAATTCAATTGCAAACATATACATGTATGAGGGACAACGACAAAGGGCTTATGCACTTATATTTAGCTTGCTTTCAGGGGTGATCAAACGGTAAATTCCGGGCCAATGGTAGAAGCGGTAGAAGCATTGAAAGCAATGTTCCTGGTAGAGAATGGATCTTCTGGACTGGGATCTCCTAAGTATGGCTACAAAGAGAGCTATGGAGCCTAGCTGAAAGCTTGACAAGGCCTATCCGCGTTAGTGTAAAAGGCCACCCAACCACTCGCGGAAAGAATGGGTCATTAAAAATCAGACAGAGATTTAACCAAATCCGAATTATTCAAAATATCATGTTATCTGATATTAATAACCGAATTAACTGAACTACACATAAAATTGTAATAACCAAAACTGAATTCGTTCAGTTATTTCGGTTATTACCCGAATTAACCGAATTTTAGGCAAATATATCATCTTTAAAATTTTAGGGGTGTATTTTTAAGTTTCTTAAAATTGTGTGAAAATAAATATATCCCCATACTTTGGGGATGTTTTTATAATTTTAAAAAATGTGGAAGAATAATTCAGTTATTTTGATTAACTAAATTATATTCCACAAAACCGAAAACCGAAATAAAAATAACGAATTATTAATCGATTACCAATAACCGAAATTTCAATGAAAAGACCAAACCGAAATAACCGAATTTATTTGGTTTTTCGGTTATTTCGATTAAAACCGAGAAGTTGATCATCCCTATGTTTTGGACCAGTATTCTTATTTTGTGGAAGAATTAGCTAGGACCAAATCACTAATTAGTAGATGCAATTTATTGGGTGTTGTTTAGGATTGTTTTTGATCAGTTGAGGGGTCTCTTGGTTCTTTGGTGTGGAGTTTAGTTTTCAATTTTTGGTGTATACTGTGCATATAGTGTTTGAGTTTATTAGGAGTGTTCACAAAATTCGCAAAACCGAGAAATCGAATCGAACCGTATGATACGAAACCGAAAAACCCACGAACCGAAGAAACCGATAACCAGCGGGTTCTAATTTTAGAAATCCGCGGATACTCGAACCAATCCGCATATGTCCATTTATAAACAAATTATCTAAAATTGCTTACTTCATCTCAATTTTTATTTTAATTTTTTTATATTATGTGTGAAAACTCATTTCATACTAATGATACATGATTTGTAATGTTATATTGTTATTCTATTTATGTTTCTTATTTTTTATTCTCTAGATATATACATTGATGATACAAAATTTTAAAAGATCTCTAAGTATATTGAAAGATTTTATAGGATAAGTACACTAAGGAACATATGCGGATACCCGCGATCCGAATCGCAAAAAACCGTGAAACTCGGATACCCGCATCATGGGTACCCGCACTCGACGGGGCGGATACTATTTTTCCACTATCCGCCCCGCCCCGTGAACAACCCTAGAGTTTATGGTGTAATATTTAATAAAACAATAAAAATTTACATTTTAAAAAATAATAAATTGAGGAGCTTGGAAGATCTATTAGTTTTTGCTTCACGTAGCTGATATATTTCGATGAATCAGATGTGGACTACAGTTATCATTCTAATTAATTTGGTTATGACTGCTATTTTAAATGCAAGTTGCATTTTATAATATTCCGTTCAATTTATATATTATGTATATATCGTCAAATATAACAATATTATTATATTATAGTTGCAACTCGAGAGGGATCTGGATTATAGAACGAAACGTACAATTGAGGAGGTGCAACCAATCGATGAAGAATCGGTTAAACGGTAAAGTCTCTAATAATTATGGTTTAGCTGATTGATGCATTATCTTACTTTTTAAAAATACATCATAGAAGGAAAGGAGAAGATATATTCTGGAGAGTCAGTCGATTAAGTTATCAGTGGAGATAAAGTGATGAACATGAAAAAATAAGGTAATTGATGTCGGTACCGTTTTATGTATACTAACCATATATAAATGTATGATATTTAAAATGATTGATATTGTTCTTATCCCAGGTCCAACAGTCTAGAACACCCAATCGTCGATTTTAGAGATGAATTGTTAGTTGGTGAAGCAATTTTTTTTTATTGTACCTTGGCGATAATTATGTTTGCTTTTAGATTATTAGACTATCTCTGAAATCACTATTAGAGCGATATTTCTGTTTTCACCTTCCTAGCTGGATAATCGAAAGGATCTGGATAAAAAAAACACATTTTTATTTATGTTGTTACGGAATATTCAGTATGGAAAAGTGTACCCGTGATATCGTCGTGTATGTACACTAGTTTTAAACTAAAACATAAACTAATAGTAATACTGATTATTATTATTATTATTATTATTATTATTATTATTATTAACAATAACACTAACATTTATTTATACTAATGTTAAGTTGTAGTGTTATATTACTTGATCGATCCAAACAAACTTCCAAATTCGAAAACTTTATAGTTCAGACCTTAATCTCTGAATGTTTTTTTTTTCATTAAAATTCTTTTAAAAGGACACGTGAAACTTATTTTTGTTTAGGGACACATGAAACTTATTTGTAGCAAAGCCAACGCGCAATCCCTCATGGGTCTGCTGCAATGTTTTGAGCTGGCGTCTAGTCTGAAAATCAATTTAGGGAAGAGTCGGGTGTTTGGAGTAGGAGTTGACATGGAGGTGGTCTCCTCTCTAGCGACGTCCCTTGGGTGTACGGCGGACGCTCTTCCGTTCTATTATCTGGGTTTGCCAGTGGGCCTTAAAATGAGTCGGATAAAGAACTGGGATCCGGTAGTCAACAAAGTGAAGAACAGGTTGTCGAGCCGAAGGCGAAGTCCCTGTCTATTGGTGGTCGGCTAACGTTGTTAAACTCGATTATGGGAAGTATGCCCCTTTACCACTTGTCGGTGTTTCGCGCCTCTCGGAGTTGTTAAGAAAATTGAATCTCTCCAAACAAATTTTTACGGGGACACTAGGGAGGAAAAAAATGATTTGGGCTAGGATTGAAAGGTTGTTTGGCGATAGTGAAGTTGGGGCCGAGAGTGGGTAGTTTAAGGGCAAAAACTTAGCTTTGCTAGCTAAGTGGAGGTGGCGGTGGTTGATGGAGGCGGGTAGTCTATGGGTGAGGGTGGTGGCTAGGCATGTGAGGGTGTGCGGGGGCCTCGAAGTATGGGGAGGAGTCGAGAGGGTGGAGTGTTTGGAGAGATATCATTAAGGCGGCGGGGGAAGTTGAGAGTTTGGGTAGTAGTTTCGCGAACCTAACAAAGAGAAAGACTGGCATGGGGAATGCTACGTTGTTTTGGGAGGATGAGTGGGTAGAGGGTGGGGCTCTTAAGGATAGGTTTAATAGACTGTATGGTTTGGCGATGGATAAGGAGTGTCTAGTGGTGGAGAAAGGTAGGTGGGAGAATGGAGTGTGGAGTTGGAAGTGGAATTGGAGGAGGAGGTTGAGAGGAAGGGCGGAAGGGGATTTCCTTCGTCTGCTCAATGCTTTGCAGGTGTTTCAACCAAGTCATGACACTAAAGACAGTTGGTCCTGGGAGCTGGCTTCAGATGGAGTTTTCACCGTTCGTTGTCTGGCCCAGAGGATTGGCGACCACCTTGCGGAGGGCCACGATATTCCGATGCGGTGGTGCAATAAAGTCCCCAGGAAGATCAACGTGTTCATTTGGAGAGCTTCAGGAGATATCTTCGATTGGCGCATTTCTTTGCAACGTGGCATCGAGGTAGAATCTATATCTTGCCCATTTGTGTTTGGATGCATCGAAACTACGGATCATGTGCTTGTTCGTTGTCAGGTTTCTTAGCGGTTTGGCAAGCGGTGGGCTCGTGGTGCAATTTGAGTATTGATGGTTTCATGGATTTCATAGACATTCTGGATGATGGTTTTTCCTCTCAAGTTCCGACCAAAGCGGCTCCAGTTTGGCAAGCAATTGCCTTCGTTACGGCTTGGTCAATCTGGAAAGCTCGTAGCAGGTGGTCATGCAAAACATCCCATGGCAAGCTTCCTGGATCTTTGCGAGATATCGGGTGTTGTCCTACTTATGGATATTGGGTAGAAGTCGGAAAATTTGAACCTCTCGTGGGCGGATTGGCTTCTTGCTCCAATCCAAAAGCGTGAGAGAGTGTCGGTTAATTGTGGTCGCTAGGTGTTTGTTGTTCTTGTTTTCTTTTGACCCCTTGTAGTCCTGGCAGATGGTTGCTTGCTTAGGGGTGATCTTCTGTCGGTGGCGTTTGGTCGGTTTTGTTTGTGTCTCTGTTGTTCTTGCCTTGCGAGTCAGCCTGCGTAGTGCGCATGCAGAAGTCTTCTGTTGTTAGTTCCTCCCCTTTTAATGATATGCAGTGCCGTTCAAAAAAAAAAAAAACCAAAGAGAACGGGACAAGAAAAAAGAAAATGGAATACGGAACCAATTATGTCGATAGTTACGCTTGCAGGATGGTTCCAAAAAAATTGCATGTGCCCGGAATATGGAAGGATTACGCAATAACAGAGACCGTTATAATATATATATATATATATATATATATATATATATATATATATATATAAGCAGCTGGTTACATACAACAGTATTATTACGTTCTAATTAATTAAGGGTATATTAAGATCATGATGAAGCAACAACAGCAAGAAATACTTCTCGATTTCTCCCCTTATTTCACCGTGTACAAAGACGGATCAATCCGAAGAAGTAAGCCCATCACAAAAATCCCGCCGCGTGACGACCCTCTCACCGGCGTCCGGTGCAAGGACGTTCTCATCGGCGGCCAGTTTTCTGCCCGCATATTCATGCCTCCAAGTACCAACACCTGATGATGATCAAGCTGCAGCAACTAATACGAAGCTCGCCGCGCGTTCTGGTTTACTATCACGGCGGCGGCTTCACCCAGGGATCAGCCTGCAGCCGCCTCTATCACAACTACGTGAGCTCCGTTGCTGCGAGGGCCAACGTACTCGCTATCTCCGTCGAGTGCCGCTTGGCACCGGAGTCCCCGATAACGGCGTGCTACGACGACGCATTCTCCGCGTTGCTATGGCTGGCGAGCCATGCATATGGGAAGGGTCCGGATCCCTGGGTGAACCGCCATGCGGATCTGAACCGAGTTTTTTTGCTGGGTGATAGTGCTGGAGGCAACATAATGCACAATGCAGCGGTTCGATTGGGTCAGACCGGGGTAAAGCTGGCCGGTTTGGCTTATGTGCATCCGTACTTCGGGGGTTCTGATCCGAAAAGAGATACCATTTGGTGTTACTTGTGTCCTGAGAATGAAGGGTTGGAGGATCCCAGATTAAGGCCCGGTTCGGCCGAGATCGGGTCGATTAAGTGTGACAAGATTTTGATTTTTGTGACTGATGCGGCGAAAGATGAACATTTCGGGGGCGGAATATGGTATTATGGAGAGCTGAAGAAAAGGGGGTGGGGAAGGAAGGTGGAGCTGGTGCAGAGCAAAGGAATGGGTCATATTTTCCATCTATTCAACCCAAAGTATCAGCAAGCTGTGGATTTGATGGATAAATTGGTTTCTTTTATAAATGATCATCATCAACAGCAGCAGCAGGAAAAACAGCCCTCCAGATTGTAGCTACAAATACCTTGGGTGGACCATGCCCACCTTAATTTTTTAGATATGCTATATATTATAGGGTAATAAAATAAGAAAAAATACATTATACTCCCTCCGTCCCTGAATAATTGTACACTTTGTTTTTACTGTTTTACAGTATTTAATCTATGATTTTTTTTCATGAATTTTTAGACTTTAAAGTTAATAATTTATATGCATGTCATAATTTGAAGTATAAACTTTCTAAATATATTTTTTCTGAATTTTTTAAAACTTGCTATCTTTGTTAAAATTTGAGTCAAACATTGAATCTTGAAACAATAAATTCAAAGTGTATAATCTTTCAGGGACGGAAGTAGTATTATATTATACTCCCTCAAAAAAAATAACCATATATTCATTTTCCAGTCATCCCACAAAATTAACCTCATTCCCATTTAAAGAAACTTTCTCACGGTAATTTTACTTTAATACCCTTCCCACCAAAAACACCACACACACCAAAATCACTCATACCCACAATAATTATTTCCAGATCATCCAAAAACAGCAAATCCACTTTGAAATCTAAAATTTGTTAATCAAATTGAGCAGGCAAACGCAAACAATTGAGCTACCCCTCCTTCGCACTTCCAAATTGAGCAAGCAAGCTATATGTCATGACGCCCTGCGGCCTGTGGTGGGCTCTCCGCCGTATCAGCGTTGTCGAGATCTTCTCCTCGCTAAGAGATCCAACACCGTGCACAGAGGAGAGATAAGGGCGGGGGGAGAAATCCTTGGCCACTTCCTCCTCCGCCCTCGTCACGGGAGACGCTAGATCCAAGTTGAATGATGCAAAATTGTCTGGGCAGCGAACCTTGACCACTCTGGCCAGGGATCTCGCATTGTTTTGGCGTTTGTTGGTGGAAGATTTCTGAATTGAAGCGAACGAAGAAGATCCAGAGTAGGCAAAAATGAACATTGATAAATTTCAGAGCAACAGATGAAGATAAAGGGTTGAGGGCATTTAAGGAAACTTCCTCTAGTCAACACATCTCCTTAAAAAGCGTGCAAATCAAAGTGAGGTAATATTTACGGGGTGGAGTGAGTATTATATTATATTATATTACTTCATTCATTCTAATAAAATTGATACATATTTTTTTTGAATTTTCTCAGCAAAATTGATATATTTTTTAAAAAAGAAAAAATTTTACTTCAACTTTACTTTATTATCTTTTATTTCTTTTCTTACTCAGAAAACATACTTTTGTCTTATATGCTTACTTTATATCTTTACACTCTAGTTAACAACATTTCTCCGTAAGGTCCGGGAAGCCCACCCAGTAAGACAGGAAGTCTGCAGCAAGTAAAAAGTGGGTTAGGATAGAAATAGATTAAAGGTAAAGACTAGATGAAAACGAGAAAAAAGACTAACCTGGGAGCTCAGGACGTGCATCCTAGACATTGTAACAGCAAGGTCCGGGAACTGGTGCTCCTGGCAATCCATGGTCCGAGCAGTGGCCATCCCTTTCCAGAGCTTCGGAGTCATTTCCTTGGTATCCTCCTCATCGATGAGGTTTTGATCTTCATGAATGAGCCACCTTGGCTCCCAGGGGATCAAATCTGACCCATACTTGGCAAGCTCAGCATCCCGCTCTTGCCGAGACTTCTCCTGGGCCTCCTTCCAGCCTGGACCTATATAGCAGAAATGCGTCCGGGTAACTTCGCGAACTGGATCATCACCGAACATTCGGGAAAGATTCCCGAAGATGTTCCAGAAGCACTTATTCTCTAAGGATATGCGTTGATTACCTAAATCCAAATCCAAATGCAGGACTCCCGGAGTCTGTTCTTCGGCGATTGGGGTAGCCTTGTATTTTCCCCGGAGACGTCTCTTCTTGTCAGGGGAAGGACCTGCCCGATCGTACACATCGAACAAGTTCTCAAAAGTAGTATATGTGTCCTCTAGTTTGACAGGGGAGCGGACCTTAGATGGACCGGAGGGACCTGCTTTGGAAGACTCCTTAGCAGGTTTGCCCTTCTTCTGGGCACCCTGGAACAGGTCCTGGAGATTGATCTTCGGGGCCATTTCTACAAAGGAAAATACAATTAATTAATACAAAGGGAATGCAAATGAATCAAAGAAATGATATGAACCTTGGACAAAGGTCACATGCGGGATTTCACCCCGCAGACGTCGAATCAAGGCCAGATCCTGGGGTGAGAGGGAACTCTCCCTGACTCCAAGTGCACCCAAGTCACCCTGAATAATCCCTAAATGGGACAAGACTCCTTGGGTGATAAGGATCCGGTTGATCGAGACAGGAAATGGTTATGGAGGTTCATCCCCGAACCAATCGACCAACTGCCGTAGCTTGCTCCTGAAGGTTTTATAATTTTCCTGAGCACCTTCCAACTCCAACAAGCGGGAAGGGTTCTTCACGTCCACGAGCTCTCCAACCTTCTAGACAGTTTGGAGGTTCCAGGACGCTTCGGGTTTCATAAAGAAGAACTCCCCGTGCCACCCTTACCTACTCGAAGGCAGATCTCAGATGAGGTTAAACATTTTTTAAGGGTTCCCTCTAGCCCCGAAGTAGTAGAAGCAGTTCCTCAGCTTCGGCACGATTTTGTAAAATTGCAAAAATGTGGAAATTTTTGGGTCCACCCCGAACACCTGACATAACATGAGAAACGCGTTAATGTGGCAGTAGGTGTTCGGGCTCAGCTGGTTGACGGCCAGGCCATGGGACTCAGCTAATTCCTGGACAAAATGGTGCGGGGGAAACCGAAGCCCGCACTCCAACTGACACCTAAAAACTACAAGGCAACCGACGCTCGGTTCGTATGCACGGCACTCAGCCGTCTGGACTCTAACAGCTATGGTACGGGGAAGGAAGAAATCGCAATGCCAGTGCTTTATAAGTTCGGGAGTGGCCCTGCTCCGGAAGTGCTCAACTTCCGACCACCATTCTTTGGGTACAGGGCCACTTGTCTCCAAGAGTTTGCCTGAAGGACGAGCAAAAGAAGGAGTTGGGAAAGGAGGGGCCATTTGTAAATACCTCGACAGATAGGATAGAGGAAGCGACGGCGGACTGGCGATCTAAGGGTTACCGACGGAACGCTAGCTTCCGCATCGACAACGGAGTGGTATTGACAGTAGAACTTCCCAACGGCGGAAGCACCCTCTTGACTACTAGAAGCAACGGTTGCATGACTGAGAAAGGGTGCTAGATATTCTTCTGGGGCAACTTTCTTGACAGATCTCCACTTTTGAAAGAAGCTGATCGCCTCATTGAACGATGAGTTATCCGTCGTAAGAAAACTGAGAAGACTGAAGAGGAGTATCAAGAGCAAAGAATGCTAGGAAGCAAGAATGAGGTGAATAGCAACTCAAAAAATGTTCCTTATTTAAGGATGTCTGGGAAAACGAACCATCACAAAACGATGCATATCCACTGTTGATAAAAAAAGAAGCAATTAATGCATGAGCCACGATGGAACTGCTTGGAAAACCGCCTCGAAAGGCTCAGACCATGATGGTCCGAGAAAATTCAGAAGGAGGATATTTTCCTCAATTCCAAAGTCTCGGACCATGATGGTCCGAGAAAATTCAGAAGGATAGTTTCCTCAATTCAAAAGTCCCGGACAATGATGGTTCGAGAAAATTTAAAAGGAGGATAGTTTCCTCAGTTCAAAAGCCTCGGACCATGATGGTCTGAGAAAATTCAAAAGGAGGATAGTTTCCTCAATTCAAAAGTCAGGAAATTTGATGGGATGACTATCTATGGGACCACTCCGTTTCAAAGGTGAGTGTGCGTTCCTCAATTCAAAAGTTCTGGACCATAATGGACTGAGGAAGTTCAAAATGGGGATGAAGACAAAACGTCTTGGACCTTGACGGTCCGGGAAATACCACGAATAATCATCATACTTGGAAAAATTCGGACTCCTTACAGTCGGCCAAATTGCTAAGAGGGGACTTGATGGCCGCCAGACCCAATCAACTAAAAAGGCCTAGCAAAAGGCCCAAACAGTAGCCCAAAATAAGGGCCCCATTAAAAACAAATAAAAACTCATTGACATTCCCGGAGCTAATAAAAACTGACCCGGACATACCACAAGGATTTTCCCGAACAACACTCCCGAAGGCACTAAGGAACACGTGTTCGATGACACAATATTGAAATATTACGATTTTACCACTATGACAGAGGACTATATAAAGCATTATGGCGGGAGTAACATCACAAAAATATATTAGCGGCGCACACAAATATGTTCTCTGGCTATGTATATGTAACGCATGCATGTCGAGTTATGTGGTATCCCATATGTATCTATATGTATGTGCATATGTGTGTTTATGTTCAGACGATCCTTGTTACTTGCACTACATGTTAATGTCATGAGTAGAGTAAAGAAAAAATTTTAATTGGGATGGGTCTGGGCCACCACACTGAGAGAACTCTGTTTACTGTTACTCCGATTCCGGTTCCCGCTGACGCCATCGGGCATTCCGCATCACGTGTGCTTCCGCCGAAGGGGGTAACAAATGTGGTAGTCAATGTTGGTGAGAATGCATCTGCAGTAATTCAAAAGAAGTTGCCTCAAAAGTGTGAACATCTAGTTATGTTTATTATACCATGTGTTTTAGGCAATTTTAAGGTGGAAAAAGCTATGCTTGATTTATGAGCCTCAATTAACGTTATGCCACTTTCAGTTTACAAGGCTTTAAACTTGGGACCTTTAAAAAACACTGGAGTTATAATTCAACTAGCTAATTGGTCTAATGCTTATCCTGAATGGGTTGTGAAGGATGTTCTAGTTCAAGTGAATGATCTTATTTTTCCTGCAGATTTTTATATTGTTGATATGGGTGATGGACATGCTTCAAATTCAGCTCATATTTTGTTGGGGAGACCATTTATGAAAACGTCCAGGACTAATTAAAATAGATGTGCATGAATGAACTTTATCTTTTGAATTTGATGGGGATTTAGTTTCTTTCAATATTCTTGATTCCATAAAGCACCCAACAAAATCTGAGTCTATTTGTTCTGTGAATATCATTGACCAAGTTGTTCAAGATGGATTTGAGCTTCATTTTTCAGGAGGTGAGATGCATTTCAATAGGTACCAGAGAGATATTCATGTGAGTGGTCTTGGCTATGAACCTGGTTGATGCAGAAACATTGTCTAGCCAAAGACAATAAAGAAAGGCGCTCTCGGGAGGCAGCCTGCAATAATTCGGATTACTTTTTTTTCATTTCATTCAATTTTCATTTTACTGTTTTTATTAGTTTTAAGTCTTTATCTTTATAATAATCTCACAACCAATTTTTTCTTTTGTAGGATTTAATTTTTTTGGAGTTGGAGAAGAAGTCACCCTTAAAAAGCAGCACCTTGAAGTCTCATTTTCAGCTTGCAAGCATCATCGTAGCACTTCTCAGTGGAGTGTCTTTCCTTTTCCTCCTTTATCGTTAATTCTGAACATGGGGGACAATGTTCCACTTAAGTGTGGGGAAAACAATTTCTCACAAGTAGTCTTTAAACTAGGTCCGACAAGTAGATTTGTGCAAATTAATGAATAATTTGGAAAACCTTAATTTCACTCTAATCTTTGAGAGCTTCCCAAGATAATTTGAAAGTTAAAATTACCTAGACTGAGTCCGGAATCTAGGTATTGTCTTTTCCCTATGGATGTGCACTTTGGCATCCTTCAGCAAAATATCACACCACAGTTCAAGCATTCTCTTCTCTGTTTCAAAACTCTTTCACCAAGCCACAACATAAACATTGTCACAGCCACCCCGCCCGGTTGCGGAGGCGGAGCCGGCCGCTACGTCGGAAACAGGAATTACGGCGGAAAACGCGGCGGCGAGCATCGAGCTCAAATACGTAACAAACGAGTATCGACTAGCAACCTACGTAACCCATACATGGCAAGTATACATGATAACTCGACAAAATACCAACCAAGCGGTTCATGGTATACCAAACATTGCTCATCGCAACAACCACGAAACACCGAATTCATATCATAACAAATCCAATATAGGCAAGTCGGGCTCCGCCCTCGACTCAGAAGGCATCAAAGGCAGAATATATTTCCGATCATATGGCATATACAAATTCATGATCTGACCTACATGCATGCAGCTACAACTACAGAGCCATTAAACAAAATCCTATATATATACCTAAGTGCGGAATCAGAAGCCTCTCGCTCAAGAATTCCCGCACGTGGTACTCTTCTTTCTGAGAACCCAAAATGTCCGGAAGCACCGCGGATCTCTATTCCGCTGGTTGCTTGTCGATCGCTACTGAAAGATGGTAAACACATAAAAGTGTGAGTACTCATAAGGACCCTGTAAGTGCTTAAGGTAAAAGTGCAGTTTGCCCATAGGGCGACAATCCGAACTCGCAAAATGAATATCACAAAGATATGCATGTACATATAAACATAAAGCATAACGTAAATCAGAATCCAACATATGCGGTCCAACCGCCGAGCGACCATGTAACGACAGCCCTCAACAGAGGTCGAATATACTGGTCGAGCAGAGCAGATAGCACGGTACGGTGGGGTCGCGAGCCCCAAACCGTCGTAGGGTCACGTAACGAAGTATCGGCACTCCGGTGCGGATACGCAGAATGTCGGCACCCCTTGGTGCGGACACGAGCAATGTCGGCACTCCCGGTGCGGATACGCAGAATGTCGGCACCCCTTCAAAGGTGCGGACACGAGCATGAACATACAATAATAACAATAATACATAAATATAAACGAAGTATCATTACACGTTAAACATATACGTAATGCAGAATAGGAACCCGGGCCTCTAAGGTCATCCGGGCCTTGAAACGGAACAAACATACATTTTACCAAATTAAGCCCTTACCTCGAAACGCCGCCCGCAGCCCAACACTCGGAAGATCCCAACTCCCGACCGAAATGCACAACTTGGCTCCTACGGGTCCGCGCTACTCCACCAACGCAGAATCAAGCTGTACAACCATAGTTGGATCAGAACACATCCAAACAAACCCCAGAAACAATTCTCGCACAAACCCGCACTTTCCCGGAAAATTCCACAGAAAGCTCGGTTTTACAAACCGAGCCTGAACATTGTTAATTATACGCCACCGAATCCATTTCAACCTTTAAACCCGCATTCCAGACACTTTTCCCGGTAAACTCGTATAAAACTAACTTTCTCTATTCTAACCCGAAAATGATATTTCAAACACCATAACGCACCTACTTCCACTCACATTACCAATTTAGCATCCAATTCAATCAACACACACCACCAACATTGAAAAAGAATCACTTCAACAATTTGATCCTTAACCAATTTTCCACCACACCTCCAAATCAAACCATTCAAGCTTCTAATTAATCACACTAATCATCAATTTCATTTCTTAACCCACATTACTAACCAATTGCATCAAAATCCACAAAACCCCAATTTGAATGATTCGGCCTTAATGGGGGTTTTTCACCCAACCTCCATTTCAATCCAAACAAAGTTCCATTTGTACTCTTTAATCACCAATTGCAATTATTAAGCAAGATTACTAACCAATTTCACCTAAATAACCAAAACCTCTTCACTTAACATTTCGGCCAAAGAGGGTTTTTAACCCAACTTGTTTTCCTTCAAATTGAAACCATACATAAGCTTAGAATCATGCTAGGATTAACATACTTGAAGCATGATTCAAGAAGACAAACACACATTATTTTAGAATTTCACCATAAATTCGGCCAAAGAGGGTTTCTCATCCAAGGAGTGTTTTCCAAAATCCAACACTTGATTAACACTCTCCTACCACCCAAGAACAACATACTAAAACTTGGAAGCAAGAAGATCATCACAACTCATAGCAAAGAACAAACCTTTTTTGGTTCTAAACTCCCTTTTCCACCAAAATCCATGCTTCTAACTAGCAAAGAGAAGAAGAGAAGAACCTTACCTATGATTTGCACCAAAACCTTGTTGATTCCTTGCCAAATATGAAGAACACCATGGAGAGCTTGAGAGAGGATGACAATGGCGGCAGAGAGAAGGAAGAAGAAGAAGAGAAGAAAAGAAATGGGATTTTGGTGCATTTTAATTAATTTCTAGCCTTTATATATTATCCTTTCTTTTTTCCTCTTAAATCATAAAGGGACAAGTGTCCCTTATCACCCACACTCACACATGCTGCCGAAAGAAGAGCTGCTGCTGCCCATACCCAATTTTATTTATTTTGCAACCATAATTCAATTAACTCCCAATTTTTCCGAAAGTTCCAATTCTTTTTGCCCAAAAATAATTACCGAATTCCAAAATTAACGAAACTTGGACACAACCTTCAGAATATTATAACATTCACAGAACATTTTTCAGAAATTCATTTGCCTTTCCAGAGTGTCCTACCGAGCTCGCTGAACCCGAACCAAAACCCGACGTGCGAGCGTGTCAACCCGAACCGAAATCCCGTCACTCCAAAATTCTATAAAAATTCCCATAAATTCTATCTTAAATTCAAACACAACTTACCCCAAAGCCGTCAGAAAATTTCCATCCCGAGCCCCGGGATTCCCGTCCCGAGCCCCGGGAGTCGCCCGAACCGAACGTCCCGTCCCCAAATATTAAACTCCACAAACACCTCCGGACGTCACCACGACTCCAAAACTACAAACGGCATCCCAAACTGAAATCTCGAGAGTGCTACCGAGCCCGCTGTACGTCCCGAGGCGACCCGACAACCCCGGCGCGGAAAAATATTTTCGGCGGAAACGTCCGGGGACCCACACGACCTCAAATACGGAAGGGTTCGCCAAAATGATACTCGGATAGGGCTCGGGAGCCGTCTGAACGCCGAAAACGTGACCGCAGCCAAAACCGGAGCCCGGGTCACCCGGTCGCAACCCGCTCGGGGTGACCGTANCATTCTNCCNCCCTTAGAACNCTTGGTCCTNCANGAGTAGCNNNAACCANCCNGACANGTNTCNCTACCAACCAGAAAATATAAACATTCCTCTAACCCGAACAATCGGACCACCGTCTTTGTGCGGCGGGAGTGGTAGTTTAGACTACCATACAGAGCCTCACGGCGTCCCACCCTCCGGGTGCATCTTATTGCACCCCGAGACAGTTGCCGGTATTTCTACCAGACAACCCCAGACAGTACCGAACCTAAGTCTAACCGATCCACAATAGGCTATCCTGGAAGGTACCACATAAAACAGAAACAGTGGGGGGGGGGGACAAAACCAACCTAACAACTTACTCTGGAAACTCATAAAAACCGATATAACTCGGGGTAACTCGCCCCGCCTATCAAATCTTACTGTCTCTCTGAACGGTGCTACCTCCAGTCTAATTCTGTCACCAAACTCCGATTCAAGAGCCCTACGGCGGCGGTTCGTATAAGCAGTGGTGTAGTCGTTCGCGGTTTTAATCCGCGCCTGTAACAATCTGATCTTTGCCGTAGGCTCCTCAAAAAGCTCGGGTTCCAGTTCAACCCCATCAGACACATCTGTCCAACAGCATGGTGTCATACACCTCCCGTACAACACCTCATATGGTGCCATGTCAAACGTAGTCTGAAAACAATTGTTGTATGGGAACTCTATCAACGCAACTGCTAGTCCTAGACTCCTCCAAAATCCAAAGTACAGATTCGCAACATATCCTCCCAATATCAGAATCACCCGCTCCGACTACCCATCCGTCTGTGGGTGATAAGCTGCACACAGATGGAGTCGCGTGCCCAATGCTTCATGAAAAGCAATCCAGAACCGTGCTTGTAAAACGCAGATCACGGTCAGATTCAATGGAGTCTGGTGCTCCATGTAAACGTACAATCTCCCTGATGTAAAGCCGGTCAAGCTTCTCCAGAGGGTCTGTGACCCGAATAGGCAGAAAGTGTGCGCACTTTGTCAGCCGATCCACAAAACCCAGATAGCATCATGATGAAACCGTGTCAGGGCAGTGCAGTCAGAAAGTCCATCATAACATTACCCCACTTCCAGACTGGAATGGGCAAAGTCTGCAGTGTCCCTGCCGGTTCCTGATGCTCACACTGCTCGAGTGTGCCCCCTCTAAAATATCATTCCAGAACTCCTGATCCTCTGGTACACAAAGGCGGTCTCAGAAGTATAGCGATCCCTGCCTATACTGAAACGTCGGTAACACATAAACCCTTATCTTCCCCAGATAACTTCTTCAATACCAAATCTCTACCTTGCGCTTCGCGCATCCTATCAAGCCACTCAGAATGTATAATAAGTGTAATAACCTGAGCACGCTCCCGTAGCTGCCACATGCCAAAGGCACGTCGATCACTCTCCTCAGATCGGTCACCAACATTTCCTCTCTTAATTAAGCCGGTATACCTCATGCTCAGAGCATCGGCAACCGCGTTGCCCTTGCCAGAGATGTACCCGATACAACAATCATAGTCCTTAATGTATTCGAGCCATCTATGCTGCCTCAAATTAATTCCTTTTTCGTAAACAGATATTTCAGACTCTTATGGTCGGTAAGAATCTGAAATTTATTACCAAACAGATATTGGTTCCAATGTTTCAGCGCGTAAACTATTATAGCCAACTCCAGATCATGTGTCAGTCAGTTCAGCTCATGCGGTCGCAGCTGCCTCGACCCATAAGCTACCACAAAACGCTCATGCGTCAACACACATCCCAAACCAAGGTACTAACAGACGTGGAAGCATCCGTATAAATCACATACGGTAAGATCGGATCTGAAAGAGTCAGAATCGGAGCGTTAGTCAATTACCGCCTCAACTTCTGAAAATTCTGCTCACACTTATCAGACCAGATATACAGTTGACCCTTCTTAGTCAACTGCATAAGCGGAGATGCCAGAATAGAAAATCCCAGTACAAACCTCAGATAATATCCTGCTAACCCCGTGAAGCTCCTGATCTCCGTGCACGTGGTAGGTTGTTTCCAATCCCGAACCGCCCTCACCTTCTCTGGATCCACAGACAGACCATGCTCGAATATAATGTGTCCCAGAAAAGTGACTTCTCGAATCCAGAACTCACACTTTGAGAATTTAGCATAAAGCCGATGTTCCCAAAGTGTCTGCAGAACTACCCTCAGATGATCCCGATGCGAATCCTCATCCCGAGAATATATCAGAATATCATCAATATAACCACCCGAAATGAGTCCAAGTACGGTCGGAACACCCGATGCATCAGATCCATGAATGTCACCGGAACATTGGTCAGCCCGAATGGCATGACCGTAAACTCAAAGTATCCAAACCGGGTGCGAAAAGCAGTCTTAGGTATGTCCTCTACCTTCACCCTAAGCTGAAAATACCCAGATCAGAGATCATTCTTTGAGAAAACCCTCAAACTCCGAAGTTGATCAAAAAGATCGTTAATCCTCGTAACGGATACTTATTCTTCCCAATAAGAGCATTCAACCGTCTGTAATCAATACAAAGTCGAGTGTCCCATCATTCTTCTTAACAAACAATACCAGAGCACCCCACACCGAAGTGCTCGGTCGGACGAAACTCTTTTCTTTGTAATTCCTCCAGCTTACTTCTTCTACTCCCGCATCTCGAAATAGGCATCCGATAAGGAGGAATAGATATCGGAGCAAGATGCCGTGCAGTGGATCTCAAACACAATTTCCCGCGACCCGAAACCCGGAAACCTTTCTTTTTCAACCTTCTCGGACCTCGAATCTGTCAATTCAAGCTGAATTAGCAACTTTACCAACCACACTACCAAACTACACCCCGACCCAAAATCGAAGATCCGTGAAATTTCGGTAAAATTCCGCTTTTCCGCAGAAACATCGAATTCAGAACCGATTCAGAACATGCAAGAATTCACTTCAATAATCACAAATCAATCCACGTAACACATCAAATTCAACAGAAATTCCCAACATAATCACCAAAAAATTCGGCCAAAAGGTGAGTTCTCACCCGTGTTGTGTTTCCAACGATCCAACGTTATTTCCTAATCCTTACCTACCCAACATCAACATATATGAACCACACAACGATCCAACGGTTCAATTCCATCAAAACTCAGATCTAAGCCAAGAACATCAACTTTCCAATATTGCCAAATACTCAACAGAATCGAACCATACCTCAGACAGACGTAGTACTCGAGTTCTTTGATCAACTTCCCATTGAACTCTCGGACCAAGAAGCAATCTAGAGCAAGCTTTGGAAGCTTGTAAAACACAACAATGGTGGCTTAGAGAGAGAAAGAATTCGGCAGTGAAGAAGGAAGAAGAATACGTTTGCATTTTTGCAAGACTTGCCAAAACTTAAGTCTTGTAATAATAAGTCATGTGCTTTGCACATGACATCCTTTTTGACATCATAGTGAGTCATAATCACTGGAAATAACAAGAGACCAAGTCCAATACTTTCCACTAATCACATTTCGCCAAGTGTCACAGCTTGGCTCGCCCCGAGCCCGAAAACTGCCCGAAACCGTAATTTCCGACCCAGAACATTTTTCTTCACAGAAAAATGTAAATTATATCCCGACTCCAGATCTTCCTCAAAACCGCAAATCTGAGTCCCGGGTCACTCCGGGAGCCGTTTCTCCGCCTGAATCCCGAAAATCGTCCGACGGCAACCCCGGCCCGAAAAATATTTTCGCGGAAATGTCCGGTACACTGCCAGACACTAGAAATCGATATCGGGTCAATCCGAACTCCGGTTCGAGAATGCGGAAGCAATCGGCCGGAGTAGCCGTTGGCCCGGCCAACCGGCTCGAATAGCCTCCCTCCGGAGTTTGTCAATTCCTGCAAACCAAGTCTCTACTACCTCCGGCCCTCCTCGGCCGCCGAACCTCGGGGGATTCAAACTCAAACCTCTCCAAAAGTCCAACCTCGTCGGTGGTGTCTCGAAGTCTCGAGATCTCCCGTCGTTGATAGGACCGACGAGAAGTCTAGGTGTCGTAGTGACCACGCTCCTCGAGTCACTCACTTACCAATTCCAAAGTCTGTAGCGAGCGGTGGCTAAAGTCTCGCTATCACCACTGATCAAAATGCCCATACCGTGGCAGAAACAGATTTTCCCCTGCCTTCTGACGCCCCTGTACCAGCTAGGCTGGCGGTAATACCAACTCAGAGAGGGGTCCCTACGATAGCTAAGCCTCGGGGGTGGTGAGTGTGGTTGTTCAGACCCTGGGTCGCGCTGAACCCGTATCCTATTCCACGGAGGTGTGGGATCCCGATCCCGCCTCTCGGTACCAAATCACGCTATCAACGCGTGTTAACCATATCTCAAAAATTTCAGACCAAACAGAATCCAGGACAAAAGTCGGTCACTCCTAATCTCTACGAAGCTAGCGGCAGTTTTCTAAGGCTCAGTAGTGTAATGCAATGCATGATGCAAGGATTCTTTTCGAATCCCGAAACTAAATAATAATCCTTAACATAGAATCGATCATGCTTATAATCACGGAATCACTTCATATAACACCCACACCTTCCATAATGCTCCAAAGAACCGCCACCGCTCCACACGCATTCCGAAATGGTTCAAATAAGGAGTTGATCGGGCTCCGTGCGAACCACTCCAGAATGAGGTGTAAACCAGTAGCTTGCCCTTCGAAGTCATCTTCCGCAGGTACTTAACCATGAACAGACTTAACTTACTCCAAAAGTCCACCCTCGGACTTGTATACTTGCCTTCCACATTTCATATCAAAACCAAACATACTTTACCTCTTGGGTCAATCCGACCCAACCTGCTCTGATACCAACTTGTCACAGCCACCCCGCCCGGTTGCGGAGGCGGAGCCGGCCGCGACGTCGGAAACAGGAATTACGGCGGAAAACGCGGCAGCGGAGCATCGAGCTCAAATACAGAACAAACGAGTATCGACTAGCAACCTACAGAAACCATACATGGCAAGTATACATGATAACTCGACAAAATACCAACCAAGCAGTTCATGGTATACCAAACATTGCTCATCGCAACAACCACAGAAACACTGAATTCATATCATAACAAATCCAATATAGGCAAGTCGGGGCTCCGCCCTCGACTCAGAAGGCATCAAAGGCAGAATATATTTCCGATCATATGGCATATACAAATTCATGATCGGACCTACATGCATGCGGCTACAACTACTGAGCCATTAAACAAAATCCTATATATATACCTAAGTGCGGAATCGAAGCCTCTCGCTCAAGAATTCCCGCACGTGGTACTCTTCTTTCTGTAACCCAAAATGTCAGGAAGCACCGCGGATCTCTATTCCGCTGGTTGCTTGTCAGACTGCCTGAAAGATGGTAAACAAATAAAAGGGTGAGTCCTCGGAAGGACCCAATAAGGGCTTAAGGTAAAAGTGCAGTTTGCCCATAGGGCGACAATCCGAACCTGCAAAACAGAATATCACAGCATATGCATGTACATATAAACATAAAGCATAACGTAAATCAGAATCCAACATATGCGGTCCAACCGCCGAGCGACCATGTAACGGCCCTCAGCGGAGGTCGAATATACTGATCGAGCGAGCAGATAGCACGGTACCGGCTGGGGTCGCGAGCCCCAAACTGTCGTAGGGTCACGAGCAATGTATCGGCACTCCGGTGCGGATACGCGCAGAATGTCGGCACCCCTTCGGTGCGGACACGAGCAGCAATGTCGGCACTCCCGGTGCGGATACGCGAGAATGTCGGCACCCCTCGGTGCGGACCACAGGCAATGGGCACTCCGGTGCGGATACGCAGAATGTCGGCACCCCTTCGGTGCGGACACGTAATGTAACATATAATAATAACAATAATACATAAATATAAACGAAGTATCATTACACGATAAACATATACGTAATGAGAATAGGAACCCGGGCCTCTAAGGTCATCCGGGCCTTGAAACGGAACAAACATACATTTTACCAAATTAAGCCCTTACCTCAGAAACGCTGCCCCGCAGCCCAACACTCGGAAGATCCCAACTCCCGACCCGAAATGCACAACTTGGCTCCTACGGGTCCGCGCTACTCCACCAACGCAGAATCAAGTCACATACAACCATAGTTGGATCAGAACACATCCAAACAAACCCCAGAAACAATTCTCGCACAAACCCGCACTTTCCCGGAAAATTCCACAGAAAGCTCGGTTTTACAAACCGAGCCTGAACATTGTTAATTATACGCCACCGAATCCATTTCAACCTTTAAACCCGCATTCCAGACACTTTTCCCGGTAAACTCGTATAAAACTAACTTTCTCTATTCTAACCCGAAAATGATATTTCAAACACCATAACGCACCTACTTCCACTCACATTACCAATTTAGCATCCAATTCAATCAACACACACCACCAACATTGAAAAAGAATCACTTCAACAATTTGATCCTTAACCAATTTTCCACCACACCTCCAAATCAAACCATTCAAGCTTCTAATTAATCACACTAATCATCAATTTCATTTCTTAACCCACATTACTAACCAATTGCATCAAAATCCACAAAACCCCAATTTGAATGATTCGGCCTTAATGGGGGTTTTTCACCCAACCTCCATTTCAATCCAAACAAAGTTCCATTTGTACTCTTTAATCACCAATTGCAATTATTAAGCAAGATTACTAACCAATTTCACCTAAATAACCAAAACCTCTTCACTTAACATTTCGGCCAAAGAGGGTTTTTAACCCAACTTGTTTTCCTTCAAATTGAAACCATACATAAGCTTAGAATCATGCTAGGATTAACATACTTGAAGCATGATTCAAGAAGACAAACACACATTATTTTAGAATTTCACCATAAATTCGGCCAAAGAGGGTTTCTCATCCAAGGAGTGTTTTCCAAAATCCAACACTTGATTAACACTCTCCTACCACCCAAGAACAACATACTAAAACTTGGAAGCAAGAAGATCATCACAACTCATAGCAAAGAACAAACCTTTTTTGGTTCTAAACTCCCTTTTCCACCAAAATCCATGCTTCTAACTAGCAAAGAGAAGAAGAGAAGAACCTTACCTATGATTTGCACCAAAAACCTTGTTGATTCCTTGCCAAATATGAAGAACACCATGGAGAGCTTGAGAGAGGATGACAATGGCGGCAGAGAGAAGGAAGAAGAAGAAGAGAAGAAAAGAAATGGGATTTTGGTGCATTTTAATTAATTTCTAGCCTTTATATATTATCCTTTCTTTTTTCCTCTTAAATCATAAAGGGACAAGTGTCCCTTATCACCCACACTCACACATGCTGCCGAAAGAAGAGCTGCTGCTGCCCATACCCAATTTTATTTATTTTGCAACCATAATTCAATTAACTCCCAATTTTTCCGAAAGTTCCAATTCTTTTTGCCCAAAAATAATTACCGAATTCCAAAATTAACGAAACTTGGACACAACCTTCAGAATATTATAACATTCACAGAACATTTTTCAGAAATTCATTTGCCTTTCCAGAGTGTCCTACCGAGCTCGCTGAACCCGAACCAAAACCCGACGTGCGAGCGTGTCAACCCGAACCGAAATCCCGTCACTCCAAAATTCTATAAAAATTCCCATAAATTCTATCTTAAATTCAAACACAACTTACCCCAAAGCCGTCAGAAAATTTCCATCCCGAGCCCCGGGATTCCCGTCCCGAGCCCCGGGAGTCGCCCGGAACCGAACGTCCCGTCCCAAATATTAAACTCCACAAACACCTCCGGGACGTCACCACGACTCCAAAACTACAAACGGCATCCCAAACTGAAATCTCGAGAGTGCTACCGAGCCCGCTGTACGTCCCGAGGCGACCCCGACAACCCCCCGGCGCCAGAAAAATATTTTCGGCGGAAACGTCCGAGGACCCACACGACCTCAAATACGGAAGGGTTCGCCAAAATGATACTCGGATAGGGCTCGGGAGCCGTCTGAACGCCGAAAACGTGACCGCAGCCAAAACCGAGCCGGGTCACCCGGTGGCCGCAACCCGCTCGGGGTGACCGTTGTCTTTAGCTAGAAATGGCTGAAGTTACGAATAGTGCTAGTAGCCATTTGTCTTTGCATTTTAGTTTGAAGTAATCGGGCGTAGGTAGCAACAACTATTTACGCTCGCATGAAAATGACTAGAAAACGGAAGTCAAACAAGGTCCGACCCGGAAAGAAAGAAGAAAAAGAAGAAAGGTGACATGGAACAGGCCCAACCCAAGCCCAAACATCAGGATCCGCTCGTTGGCCTTGGTGGACCTATGACAAGGAGCCGGACCAAGAAGGCTAAGGAAGCTCTCAACCTGTTGATGCACAGTTTTGTAAAGTGTGAGGAGCAAAGTGAAGATATCCACAAAGATGAAGGAAAAGTGCAAGCACTCCTCAATTTGGGCCAACCCAATTCTCAAATTGTGCAAACAATTTTCAACATTTCGGTTTGGGCTCAACCAAATGACAATTTGGCCCAAGTGCATGGTTCACGAATTTCTCAACCTGTTGAGTTTCCAACTGGCGCATTCAATGCATTTCCAAGGCTTCCAACCGTTCACTTCTCTTCAAGCACGAACTTCAGCAGCCTTGAGGACTCAAGAGTCATCCAAAATCATCCAGAAACCATTAGTGAAGGCGTTACAAGCCTTGAAGCCCCCTCCCTCATCAAGAGCACTTAAATGAGGATCATTTACTCCTCATTTATTTGGCCAAAACTCATCCCTCATCTTCCAACTCAAATTTTCATCATTTTATTTCAGTTTTTAGATATATCTTGGCTAGTTCTACCCCTTAGCTAGCCTAGAATAAGTTTAGAAATAATTGTTTTAAATTCTCATATTTACATTTCCTTTTAATTTCCAACATTAAGAGTGGAGATGAAGGGACTTGTAAATTGATTTGGATGCCTAGCTTCCTTGTCCTATAAAAGGAGGTCTAGGTTAGTTTGCAAGAAATAATTCAATCATCAAATATATTTCACCTTTGTTTCCTTGAAATTGAGAGTGATTCTCTTTTCAAACTATCTACCTTTTTCCACTCAATTCTTGTTGAGTTTTCTTGACAAGTCTATTAAGACCAATATTGTCTTCTCATTGGAAGAAGGAGGTGTTGGCCCCATCATCATTTCCTCTTAATTTTGGTAACGAAGACTTTCTTTGTCTTGGACTTTTTTGGTATCAAGAAGGAGGATTCGCCGAAGGTATAACACCATCTTTGCCTGGGCAAGGATCCAGGAGGAGTTGGCGGCCATATCCGTTCGTTTCACAAGCTTCCGCATCGTTTTGTTTTTCTGCATTCCGGATCTGTCAACCTGTTGACATTTTCGCCTCATCAATCATACCTACCCCGTATTGCTCCTTTGTTGGCTAGATTTGCTCCTCGTGTTCTAGGATACCCTCTCGGAATCACATCAATTGGTATCAGAGCATTCTGACAACCACATCAAAAGGAAAATGAGAAAAACTGAGTCATGGAGTCTAAACTGAAAACTTTCAAAGGCGGTTTAGAGTGAAGGCATAATTTAAAGGCAGGTTCACAATCTCAGTGATCTGAGGAGGCAACATACACCTGAAGCGGTATTAAGAACTTCTCAAGTTTCTCAAGAGCATTTCCGGGGCAACATTTGAGGACATTCTTGTTGGATAAGACAGTGATTTCGTTATTGGCACTATCAGGTTTTGCAAAGAATTTGCTCATCAGTGACATTACCAAGCCTTTTGCCTAAACTAGTCTACTTTGCATAGCCCATATCAATGGACGCCATTTACCTTAGAGAACCATTCAAATGATGTTATTTCTTCCCTTAACCTCCACGTAAGACAATCATTCTTGCTAAAAAGAGATTTTTTCTACCCTCGCACATTTTACTTCTTCAAGTGAACAAGGAAGAGAATAACAAAGTTATAATAATAACACAAAGATCATCATATATCTTGTCAAACTTTACAAATTCATAAGAGTTTTCTTTAAGGACCAACCGTTAAACATTAATGAGTATGGATCTTACGGCAGACATGGTTTAAAGACTCTTGTTGAGAATATGCAATTTTGTGACCACAACTGGGGGCCAAATATATCATTCACTCATATAATTGTTTCAGGGTCAGAGGAATCCAGGAATGGAAAATAATTTTTTGACGATGAGGTAAGATCACATCAGGCAAGATGAGATGAAAGACATTCATAAAGAAAGCTTAGTAATTTTTTTTTGCATCTACCATGCATCATTGGTTTTAATTGAAGATCTCCATCATTGCAAATCCAAACATCAAGAATTTTCAGGATCATGCATCATGATCATCATACACAATATCATCATTCATTCTCAGAGACAGGTTTTCAAGAAACTCACCGACTCAGGTTTTGATATCAAGATGAGAGGATTCTAATGAGAAGCTCTCTAAGATGACAACGATTCTTGTTTACTTCGGCTTGGTAGCTTTTAGGTTTCACTTAAGCTTTCCACATTACCATGATACGGTAACACATTATCTTTCACTTGCTTCATCTTGTACATACGGGCACATTGCAAATTGCACATAGTCAAAGACTACGACTCTCAGAAATTCGCTAATTTTGTGCGATTTCACATTTTTGAAATTTAGTCATTTCGTCAAACTTCACTCATTTTGGAAATTCGCTCATTTTGTGAGATTTCACATTTTTTAAGTTTCGTCATTTTGTCAAACTTCTACCATTTTTAAAAAAACTCGCTCGTTTCATGAGATTTCTCATTCGAAGTTTATACATTTCGTCAAACTTTGCCATTTCCAAATCTACTCATTTTGTGCGATTTCACATTTTTAGGAAGTTTAGTCATTTTGTCAAACTTCGTGTCAAACTTCGTATCAATCTCATTCACTCTGATTTTTCATTAAAGGTAAGGAAGGTTCTTTAGCCTTAACCCATGAGAGAAAGGTTTCTCTCCCTGAATGGTTAAAAAGTTCTCCCATTCTCTTCATCCTAAGTCACCAGAGCATCTCTCAAAGACGGCATCGCTGCCGTAGCTTCTCCTCAAGCTCATTTCATATGAAAAGGCTGGTCTCAACAGGATCTCTGGTTGCCAAGCATTCATCCGACCATTTTCAGCCCTCAATTTTCATAAGCGTACAAAAACATTAACACTTTCTCAAAACAGTTCGAAAAAGTATCTAACTTTCCCCAAACAATTTCAAATATAACAATTCTAGCCTATACTTTTTCCCCTCTTCTCTTCCACAACCACCACCAGACCTTCACTGGCCGACCATCGCCAGACCTTCACCGACGCGTTCAACAGCCCAAGGGGGCGAATCATGACCCAAAGGCAGCGGATCGCGGCCCCTGGGCTGCAGATCATGGCCCTACGCCCGTGAATCGCGATCCCAGGGGCGCCGAACGCAAGCCCGGGGCCGCCGATCGCGAGCCCTAGGCTGTTGATGGCGCTGGTGTTGGTCCGACGGTGGTCGGTCGGCGAATGTCCGGCGGTGGTGGTGGGTGGAGGAGGAGGAGGGGAAAAAGTATAGTACAAAATTGTTAGATTTGAAATTGTTTGGAGAAAGTTAGATAAATTTTCAAACTGTTTTGAGAAATTGTTAGTTTTTTGTATGTTTACGAAAATTGAGGGGTAAATTGAAAGTTTATTGGTAGAGATAGCA
Source organism: Stellera chamaejasme (assembly GCA_024586325.1). Lineage (NCBI taxonomy): Eukaryota > Viridiplantae > Streptophyta > Magnoliopsida > Malvales > Thymelaeaceae > Stellera > Stellera chamaejasme. The sequence continues at coordinate 28,695,191 of CM044985.1, forward strand.
ACATTTTATATAGGCCTAGAACAATCCTAATTCTACTACAAACCTAATACTAGATATAAACAACAATCATAATTAAACTAGACTGCCGTAGACTACTTAGAAATCCCAACATACTTCTAGCATTAAATCAAACTATTACTCTAACAGCTACGTACGTATTGTGTCCCTAATTAGGAGTATTCAAGGCACAATCTTGTATACCTTCATCTTGTGTCCCTATCGACAACCTCTCGCGCTTGGAATAGGAAGTTCTTAGTACAACAAGTTCTCGGCACCATCGCGGAACTGAGGTATCGCCAAGAGAGCTCTCAGCCTCAAAGTGACATAACCCGTGGTGTCATTGCGGCACCATTGTGGCGCCACCTGCTGCATTCATTTTGTCCGGGATCACCACGAATATTCTCGAACCTCACAAACTTGCTCCGGTTTGTTTTGGACCTTTTTACCACCATTTAACCCTCTAAAGGTGTTCAATATATATAATGACTCTTTAGACCTTTAGTAAAGTAGATATAGGCTTTTATATAGGCCTAGAACAATCCTAATTCTACTCCAAACCTAATACTAGATATAAACAACAATCATAATTAAACTAGACTACCGTAGACTACTTAGGAATCCCAACATACTTCTAGCATTAAATCAAACTATTACTTTAACAGGTACGTACGTACACTACGTAGTTTTCCCAACTTTTGTGACGGCAAAATGAGGGCCCAAGCCGTCATAACCGTAGTATGAAAATGTTATGACGGTTCTATGACGGCTATTTCCGTCATATACTATTTCCTAAAATTTTATGACGGCCCTATGACGGATACGGCCGTCATAAAGTATTTCCCAAAATTTTATGGCGGCTCATGACGAACGCCGTCATAAAATACTTCGTACGATATACGTATTTATGCATATTACTTATGACGGCCTTATAACCGCTTTGACCGTCATTAAATTTTTGGATAACACGTTATGACGGCTGTATAACCGCTATGGCCGTCACAACTTTTTCGAAAAACGCACTCAAGATTCCTTCAGACTTATGACGGTCTTATGACCAACCGGGCCCTCATAAAAAGACTTCACCTCACCATTACAAATGTTTAAGGACTGGATTGGATGTTATTTCACTCTTTATGACCACGTTCCCCGTCATAAAGCCGTCATAAAGTTGGACGTTATGACGGCCGGCCGTCATAAAGCCGTCATTACTTGTCACATTAAATACTATATGACGGCCTGGGCCGTCATAAAGCCGTCATAACGTTACAAATTCTGACGAAATCTTGAATTTTGTCCCGTTGCACGTTATGACGGCTTCGGCCGTCATAAAGCCGTCATTACTGGTCACATTAAATACTATATGACGGCCTGGGCCGTCATAAAGCCGTCATATCGTTACATGCATTAAATGCGGCGTCGTAAATACTCTTCCCTTCCCCTTCCCGGATACGTTTCGTCTGTAACCCCTCCCTTCCCCTTCCCCAATACGTTTCTTCTTCCCCTCCCTCCCTCTGTAACCCCTCCCTCCCTCAGTCTCGTCCCCTTCCTCCCTCCCTCCCTCCCTCCCTCCCTCCCTCTGCAACTCGTCCGGAGACCGCGACGTCACAGGTAATTTCTTCCTCTTCTTCGTTTTTGTTTGTCTCTCTTCTCTTCGTCATCTCTCTCACCTTAGGGTTTCGTTTTTTTGCATCTGCTGTTCGCCGCCGTCGTACTCGTCGTTCGCTGCGGCCGCCGCCGTCGCCGTCCTCGTCCTTCACCGAGGCAACCGTTGCGGACAGGGAAGGTAAAACCTAAACCATTGATCTTTTCATTTTCATTCTGGGTTCATGATGCTTGCGTTCATCATGAGAAATAAGCTATTTGGAGTAATTTTCTGTCATTTTATTTCTATTTATTTTGGTAATTATTTAAATTTCATGATATTTCGTTTTTTTGCGTTAATTCTGTCATTTTATTTCTGTTTTACAAATTTAAATTTTCTGTTTTTTATTTCTGTTTTAAAAATTTAGTGCGTTAATTCATCATGTTTCAATTTTAAAAAATTGTTGTTGTTATTAATTCTATTTTGTAATTTCTTTGTCATTTTTGTCATTTTTTGCAATTTTCCATGTAATTTAAGTAATTTTCGTTTTCAAATATTGTTTTATGTCATTTATTTCTATTTTCTGTTGTTTAAGTAATTTTTGTTTCAAAATATTGTTTTATGTTATTATTTCTATTTTCCATGTAATTTAAGTAATTTTCGTTTTCAAATATTGTTTTACGTTATTATGTTATTATTTATATTTTCCATGTAATTTAAGTAATTTTCGTTTTCAAATATTGTTTTACGTCATTTATTTCTATTTTCATTGTTTAAGTAATTTTTGTTTCAAAATATTGTTTTATGTTATTATTTCTATTTTCCATGTAATTTAAGTAATTTTCGTTTTCAAATATTGTTTTACGTTATTATGTTATTATTTATATTTTCCATGTAATTTAAGTAATTTTCGTTTTCAAATATTGTTTTACGTCATTTATTTCTGTTTTCTATTTTACATTGTTTAAGTAATTTTTGTTTCAAAATATTGTTTTATGTTATTATTTCTATTTTCCATGTAATTTAAGTAATTTTCGTTTTCAAATATTGTTTTACGTTATTATGTTATTATTTATATTTTCCGTGTAATTTAAGTAATTTTCGTTTTCAAATATTGTTTTACGTTATTACGTTATTTCGTTTTATGTCATATTGTTTTACGTTATTATGTTATTATTTCTATTTCTGTAATTTAAGTAATATTATTGATGTGATTCCGGGAGGGTATCCGGGAACACGAGGAGCAGATCTAGCCAACAAAGGAGCAACACGGGGTAGGTTTGATTGATGGGGCGGAAATGTCAACAGGTTGACAGATCCGAAATGCACAAAGCAAAACGATGCGGAAGCTTGTGAAACGAACGGATATGGCCGCCAACTCCTCCTGGATCCTTGCCCAGACAAAGATGGTGTTATGCCTTTGGCGACTCCTCCTTCTTGATACCGAAAAAGGTCCAAGACAAAGAAAGCCTTCGTTGCCAAAATTGTGGGGGGAATGTAGATGGGGCCAACACCTCCTTCTTCCAATGAGAAGGCAATATTGGTCTTAGTAGACTTGTAAAGAAAAACTTAACAAGAATTGAGTGGAAAATGTAGATAGGTTGAAAAGAGAATCACTCTCAATTTCAAGGAAAAAGGTGAAATATATTTGATGATTGAATTGTGTCTTGCAAACTAACCTAGACCTCCTTTTATAGTACAAGAAAGTTGGAATTCTAAACCTATTGACAAGTCCCTTCATCTCCATTCTTAATGATGGAAATTAAAGGAGATGTAAATATGGGAATTTGAAATAATTATTTCTAAAAATTATTCTAGGCTAGCTAATGGGTAGACCTAGCCAAAACAACTCGAAAACTGAAATAAAATGATAAAAATTGAGTGGAAGATGAGGGATGAGTTTTGGCCAATAAATGTGGAGTAAATGATCCTCATTTAAGTGCTCTTGATGGAGGGCTTCAAGGCTTGTAACTCCTTCCTCACCAATGGTTCATGGATGATTTTGGATGACTCTCCTCAATGCTGCTGAAGTTCGTCCTTGAAGAGAAGTGAACGGTTGGAAGCTTTGGGAAAGCATTGAATGCGCCAGCTGCTGTCTCAACAGGTTGAGATATTCGTGAACCATGCACTTGGGCCAAATTGTCATTTGGTTGAGCCCAAACCGAAATGTTGAAAATTGTTTGCACCATTTGGGAATTGGGTTGGCCCAAATTGAAGAGTGCTTGCACTTTTCCTTCATCTTTGTGGATATCTTCACTTTGCTCCTCACACTTTGCAAAACTGCGCATCAACAGGTTGAGAGCTTCCTTAGCCTTCTTAGTTTGACTCCTTTTCATAGGTCCATTAAAGGTGGAAGTGTCATAAAAGTCAATGATGTCTTCTTTTGGCATGTGAGCTCTTGGATCCTCAAGGTTGCGCATAGGTGCAGCTAGATCACTTGTCGGTTTCGCGTCAATTATGTTGTTTAAGTAATATCCGGACTTTGTATTTGAGAGATATGGCTGGAACCGGGGACCATCATGACAGTGCCGGGACCGATCGTAGCCACTGCCTATTCAGACCCCGATACAGGTCGATGGCTCGACCGCGCGCGAGGCTCCGGTGGATTTGCGAGATGAGGAGAGCGACGAGGAGGAGGACGAGGATGTCGACGAGTACATCAACACTCGGGCGGATGAGTAGTTTTATCTTTGTACAAAATGTTATATTCGAAACTTTTAAATTATCAATTATGGATGTTAATATATTTTTATTATATTTAAATTTGGTATTTTATTTAATTATTAATGTTTTTTTAAAATTTTCGTATTCATTTAATTTATGAATCAATAAAACAATACAAAAAAAGAATTAATTTTTTTTTCATTATAAAAAACAGTTTATGAAGGCTCATTCCGTCATAAAGCCGTCATAACCAGAATTTGTATAAGTGGACACGTTATGACGGCCAATGTGGTCATAAAGCCGTCATAAATATGAGGGCCGAGGCCGTCATATGGCCGTCATACTCAACATCCATAACAGTTACACGCGTCCATTTTATGACGGCCGTATTGGTCACAAAGCCGTCACAAATATGACGGCTGAGGCCGTCATAACGAAATGTGACGCTCAAAATAATAACGAAACAAACAACGGCCTCAGCCGTCATAATTGTGACGGATAAATGACGGTTACGGCCGTCATAAATGATAAATCAACTACGCAGTGGTAATGTTTCCCTAATTAGGAGTATTCAAGGCACAATCTTGTATACCTTCATCTTGTGGATCCACATACAAAATGAGTTCTTGGAATTCCTGAAACCCAGGAACCCATGTTCCTTGCTTTTGTTCATGCTGGACAAAGACGGTTTAACACTAAACACAAAATCAGCAAACCACCAAGCACCAACCTCTGACACCTTCGTCTCCTTCAACTCATTCTCCCTCACAATCTCTTCCCAGACTCTCTCCTTCCCCTTCATCATATCCTGCAACCCCAGATTCTTCCCTTCTTCAAACCCGTACTCTTCTATCCCAAATTGCTCTGCCACAACATCCCACAGCTGCTTCAACGTAAACACGTCGCCATTGTTTATGTTAAATGCTTCGTTCTTCGCGTTCGGGTCCACTGCCGCCCAAATATGCTGTTCCGCGATCAGGTCAGAGTCCGACGCGTCCCAGTAGGACTCCCAGGAGGCTCTGCTTCCGGGAAACCATAGAGGTGTGCCTTCGTGCTTGCAGATCGCGGCGTAGACGCAGACCGTACAGATTATGTTCATGAAGCTCGTAGGTGAAAAACCAAATATTAAACTGGGTCTATGTACCGACCAAGTTAATCCTTCCTTCTTCTCAACCTCTTCGAATAAGATATCTTCTTGGGTGTAATAGAAATTTGTCACGTTTAACCGAGGGAGGTCCTCTGTGAACGGCGAATCGTGAGCTTGGATTGTTGGTGAACCGAAAGGACCGTAGTACTGTTTGGTGCCCGTTTGGAGGCAGACATGGCGGAGATTGGGGGCGGCGGGGATCACCGCCTGCAAGACGTTCCGGAGCATTTCACCGTTTATTCGGCAGTTATCAGCCTCATCGACTCCTTTAAGCCAGCTGACGTAGAAGATGTGGGTGACGTCGGTGAGCTGTGAGAGCTTCAATCGGGTCTCATCCAGGTCAGAGATGTCACACCGGATGTACTCGATGGGGTGGCCGGCATTCCAGCTGTGTTGAGGGCGGCGAGCGACGCCGTAAACTTTCCACGGTCCACCGGGTGTGCCAGAGCGCGGGAGGATCGCAGCTAGACTATTGCCGACAATTCCTGATACGCCGATGATAAGACCGACGCTCGGCGGTGGTGGTCCGTCATCCTCGAAATTCTTCTTATTTGCAGCTCGACCTGCAATATTAGCGCCAGACCACCACCAGCTCGTCATCTTTTTTGGTAGTAGCTTTTGTAAGACTGAAAGAATGCAGCGAAAATATACTACTCCCTAGTCTCTTAAGTAGCTGCCCTTATATAATCAATCTGTTCTTCTGATAGTTTTTTGAGGAAAAAAAAAGTTTGTATTTTTAATTAACTATATATCTGTTCTTCTGATAGTTTTTTGAAGAAACTGTATATGAAGAGTGTATTTGTGTTTACTTTGTAAATGATGAAGTAGCTAAGATAACAACATCGAAATTAAGTGAGAGTACTGTACATGTGTGTCTTGTTGTGTATTTGATTTTAATTTGGCCAGAGACGTACAACACCATCTTAGAAGAACTCCTAACTTGGGATTAGATATGCAGGCATGAAGGCAATATATATATATATATATATATATATATATATATATATATATATAAAATTATACTTCTAAAATAATATTACCATGTAATTTTCGAATTTGTTAGAAAAAAGACACAAGTGACTATGTTTTATGCCCAATTTTATCTCAACTCTCAAGTCATCTTGAATGATTTATTTATCCGTTGAAGTTCAATTATTATGATTAATCTTTTATAAGACCAAAATTTGTAAATCACAATTAATGAGTATGATTAGCAATAGATTTTTGTTCAATTTGATTAGCTAATTATTAAGTTTGGGAAAAGTTAGGAAGATGTCACTTACTCCTGTAAGATCAAAGAGAAACATTAACATAAAGGATAAATTTAGTTGGAGTAGTGCGCACGTATATATTTCGTTTCTAGGCCACAGATGTTGCTTTCAATTTGATTAGCTACGTAGTGAAACACGCCCCCAACCCGCGGTAAGGCCGCTGTAATTACCGCCACTACGTATTTAAAAGTTCGTTTATAGCGCCATTTGTGCTTCATATGCGCTGGTATAGAAGCGCCATTATGCGCTGGTATAGAAGCGCCATTATGCGCTTCTAGCGCCGCTTCTACGTATGCCGCTTTTAATGAACACATGCGCTTCATGGCGCTACAGAGTAGTGCATTAGTAGCGCTAAATGGAGCTTCAGTTAGCTGTCGCTTTGTACCGCTTATGTAGCGCCATTTAGCGCTACAACAAAATTATTTTAATTTCACAGTCCCCGTTCCGGCCATTTAGCTTTGTACTAGCAGAATTTCACGGCCCCGTTCCGGCCACTTTCGTCGCGGTCGAATTCGACACTTACTCTAATCCTGACTTCGACCCAGCTGATGGTGTTGATCACATCGGAATTGACGTCAACTCGCTGAAGTCGGACGTGAGCGCTCGATGGGATTCTAACAAAACGAATGGAATTAATCAGCTCCAAGCTTCCGTCGACTCCAGTTCCGTGACGAGACACTGGCTTCTGCTAGTGAACATCGGTGGAGGATTATGTTTCGTTTTTATAAACTTTAATACTTACAGAAAATTGTGGAGATGTGGTGGTACCTCTGGACGCGGATGATGTTGCTGGTGTGGCGGGCTGAAGGACGCCGGTCGGAAAGAGGGACGAAATCGAACGGCCGGACGACACTGGACGGAGGGAACCGAGGGTTGGGCGACGCGGGAGGGAACCGAGGGTTGGGCGACGCGGGAGGGAACCGAGGGTTGGGCGACGCGGGAGGGAACCGAGGGTTGGGCGACGCGGAGAGAGGAAGCCGAAGGGTCGGGCGACGCGGACGACCTCACCGCGTGTGATTGACGGAGGTTGCGCCGGCGAACTAGAGGAGGGGGGAGGAGAATGGGAGAATGAGGGAAGGAGATTCAGAGTTTGTAATAGTCTGAAACTTCTCGAGGAAGCGCCGTTTAGAAGCGCTATGAGGCGCTTCATACGCGCTTCTACTTTAAAAACTGACAGTCTGCCGCTTCGTACGCGCTATGAGGCGCCATGTAGCGCTTCATAGCCGCTTAATGAAGCGCCATGTAGCGCTACACGGCTGGTGGCTTGGTTGTTGCCCTATTTGGCGCTTCTTAAGGCGCTACTAGGCTGCCCCCAAGTAAATAGTGTGGGGTATGGCCTCGGTAATTGCCGCGGTAAAATTGTCCGCGATAACCAACGTTACAGCGGCCATGCCGCGCTGTCAGGCCACGGTAAGGCTGTGACGGCGGAGCCTCCCTCCACAGCGGCCTTACCACGCGCGTGGCCGCAGTAAACGTTTATAGCAAAAAAATAAAACAATTTAATATAATAATTACATAATTGTTTTTATATTTATAATTTTAATTTAAAAATTATTTAGAAATTAATATCAAATGCAAAAATATGTATATATCTATATATAATAAATTGTTAATTTACACCTAAATCTAAATAATGTTTACAAAAATCCTAAAAATTATCGTTTTGGTCTGCATTTTGGTCCGCATTTGGATCATTGTTAAGATAATTAACAAAGTCGTAATCCTGAACCCCCGTAAGCCCCTCCATGAATACCCGCCGGTGTTGCTGCAGGATAGGCATCTCTGGCCAATAATCCCATTGGGGATGCGTGAAGCCCAGGCCCAAGTCGACATTGGGCTGCTGCTAGAAGGGCTGAGACAGCGCCTGCTGGTACTGCGGCAGCTGTTGGAAGAACTGATGCGGCGGCTGCTGGAAGGGCGGAGGCTGCTGGAAGGGCGGAGGCTGCTGGAAGGGCGGAGAGGCTGGGATGAAAATCCAGCTGACAAGTGCGGCGACATCGCGTTAAACGGGATGTATCCCCCAGAACGCATAGCCGACCAGATGTTGCTGACGGCTGAATTGAAGGATCGCAACGCGTCCGTCTTCCAACCCTCAAGAGCAGCACCCTGGACCTCGAGTGCCGCAACCCACCATCTGAGGTCACGGATCTCGTCCGTATCTTTCTGATGATGGTCCTCCAGCTCAATCTCGCGCTGAAAGTTAAAATTTTAAAAAATTTAACAACTGTAATATAAAAAAACAAGTCAAATTATAGAAGTTAATAAAATGACAATTTAATTACCTGAGATCGCTGAGGTGGCTCGAAGCGCTCCGGATGGCTTATCTGGGGCGGGACAGCGAACCAGCGTTCTCGAGTGGGCTGGCCCACGACGGATCTGTAGATCTCGTCATCGATCACTGGGAATGTCCCATCTGGCACATACTTGTCAGTGAGGCGCGTCTTATACGCCTCCTAAGTAATAATACAAATAAACTTACGTTAAATAATATTGAAAGAAACAATATTGTGAATTGAGGAAAATAAATGAACTCCTACTGACGCAGCCGGCGCCCAGCTTCTTTACACTGTCCAATAGTATTTAAGAAGTAATTAATTTTTTTATAAATTAAATAAATTAAACTTAGATGTTTAAAAGTTAAATTGGTTAAAGGAGATTACCGAGTCTTCATAAACTCTATGTTTTGACTTGTTGCCAAACGACTTGATCGACGAACGATTCTCGCTCTTCGCATTCTTCTTGTTCTTATGGGATTCGCCCTTGAAGTCGTTGTTGTTGTAATACTCAAGCAGCAACCTCCACTTCTCCGGGTTGATTCGAGCCGGGATGAGCGGTAGCCAATCCAAGTAGTCAGGATTGTCTGGATCCAGTGGATGTACTCGTCTGCACTTCTTCCAGATGTTGTTCTGTGTGTTCTGGTAGACCTCCGCAAATCGGGAGTGCAACTTCTTCAAGAAGCCCGCCTCATCCCACATATGTTGTTCCTGTTAATTATTAAAAATACATCATCATTATCATACGTAATTTATATCAAGTATTAATTATTGTAACATATTAAATATTAATAAAATTTAAAATACCGCGAACTTATCTGCCCAGCTGGCAAGCTCGATCGCCGTCTGCTGGAAGTATTTGGGAGGGAATCCAGAGAAGCGGTTCACGCAGACAATAGAAATCACTCTCGTGATCTGCTCCGAATGCAAACTGCACAAAAACACAAACCGTAATAAGTATTGAAACATGTAAATAAAAATCATAGCGAAACTGTCCCCGTTAGAGACTTACTGTGCAATGCGAACTATGAGGCGTCCATCAGGGCTCGGGACCGACGGCAGTAGTGGGGGCGGGGGCTGGACCACTATGCGTGGCCGCTGCGGTGGAGGTGGAGCGTCATCGACAGGTACATCCCGATGCACCGAATCGCTGGACCCCGCAGGAGAGACCTGACCCCGACTCGACCCGCCCTGAACTATCTCAGGGATCGGGAGTAAAAGCCATAACTCGAAACATTTTAAAAACGAGCATAAGTACTAACATAAGTTTTTAAAATTTGCAATTCGACACTAAAATTTACATTTTAAGCCCCGAAGTTTTGGAAAAGTTTCATTTTCACCAAAATGTTTTCAAAATTTTCAAATTCGCTCTAAAGTTTTTCAAAATTTGCAGTTCAATCCAAAGTTATTCGAAACTTTCATTTTCGCCCCAAAAGATTTTAAAAGTTGCAATTCGACACAATTTTTTCAACATCTGTAGATACATCCCCAAAGATTTTAAAATTTACATTTGAAGCAGCAAAGTTTTAGAAAAGTTTCATTTTCACCCAAATTTTTTCAAAATTTTCAAATTCGCTCTAAAGTTTTTCGAAATTTGTAGTTCAATCCAAAGTTTTTCGAAACTTTCATTTTCGCCCCGAAAGATTTTAAAATTCGAAATTCGACACTAAAACTTTTTAAAATTTCTAGAAACATCCCCAAAGATTTTAAAATTTACATTTGAAGCCCCAAAGTTTTGGAAAAGTTTCATTTTCACCCAAATGTTTTCAAAATTTTGAAATTCGCTATAAAGTTTCTCAAAATTTGCAGTTCAATCCAAAGTTTATCGAAACTTTCATTTTCGGCCCAAAAGATTTTAAAAGTTGCAATTCGACTTTAAAATTTTGAAAACATTTATAGATGCAACCCCAAAAATTTTAAAATTTACATTTTATGCCACAAAGTTTCGGAAAAGTTTCATTTTCACCCAAATATTTTCAAAATTTTCAAAATCGCTCTAAAGTTTTAAAAATTTTGCAGTTCAAACCAAAGTTTTTCGAAACTTTCATTTTCGCCCCAAAAGATTTTAAAATTCGCAATTCGACACTAAAATTTTTCAAAATCTTTAGAAACATAAAATAACCTAAATGCAACCAAATAACTTTTTTTAAAAACACTAAAATAACATAAAATTTTTAGAAACACTAAAATTCATAATCATGTAAAAAATAACATAAAAATAAAAACTACACAAAAGTATTTACCACTACCTAAATGCAACCCAATAAAAACTAAATAAATTAAATACAATTAATTAATAAAATTCAAAAAAAACTAGGAAAAAATACAAAAATTAGTTACCTCTTTTTTTGGTGATGGGGATGGAGTTGGAGATGCAAATGAGGATGGAAGACCAAATTAGGAAAAAATTCTAAAATTATTTACCACAACCTAAATGCAACTCAATAAAAACTAAACAAATTAATTTCAGGCTTGCCGCGGCATTACCGCGCGCCATGCCACGGTAAGGCAGATGGTGCCAATTTGAACTTTTTCGTTTCCCCCCGTAATTCAAACGTGCGTGGATTTCGTGGGCCCCAAGGGCCCATTTCAATGCGGCCCGATGCGCGGTAAAAAAATATAATTTGATACAAATATTTTGAAAACTTGCAATTTCATCCTAGATTTGAAACTTAAAGTTGTTTTCAGTCCAAAGACACATTCAACCTAATTTGAGATTGTTGTCGAATTACGCCATACATTTTACTATATTTCTACCGGATCATCGTCATCGTCATCTTCTTCCGATCGGTTGTCCAAATGATCTATGTGCTCGAGATGTGCATGATGATCCAATAATAATGGAGTCACATCCGATCCTGGTCGTATGCTTTCACCAATTGTCGTTGACTCTTGCAACGGATTAGGCGTACCTATATACGACTCTTGCATCGGATCATCCTTAAAGCGTCTCGGTTTAGTTTTGAAAATTGTCTACCAGGGATCATCCTTAAAGTTTGGTCATTTGCAGAGGCCTGCTCATTAAAAATTTTAGTTTCAAATTAACATAAATATTTTAGATATCCTTAAAATCGTAAGTAATCAATTGCACGACTAACCATGTTCTTGAACCATCCAAGGAATTGTGCAAGCCTGAAATTGTCAATACCAACTTCATCCAAGTCTGAAAAATTTCGTCGGGCCAACTCATCGAATCGATCTATAAATGGATCAACTTCCCAGGAATTTTGCAGAATATAAGTTTGTACATGTTCTCTTTCTACAACCGTCAACTCCCGAAAGTGCGCTCTGCCCAGTGGTTTAGATGGATTATCAAATATTGATAGTCCGCTCGGATTGACAGGAACAGGAAGAATTTCGTTACGTATGTTTGGCTTCACACGTGTTCCATGATTATCTTCCATGTAATGCTCGCAAAAAAATCGCAACCTCCTGTATGAGAAACTTTTCAATGATGGAGCCCTCCAAAAATCTTTTGTTGACAGCTTTTGCTTTCAATCTTTTCATGATACTTTCAAAACTATACATCCACCAATATGACACAGATCCACAAGTTCGAAGATGCCAAGACATATGCATGGTGAGATGTTCCATCGAGTCAAAGAACGATGGAGGGAATATCTTCTCAAGTTTGCACAGTGTAACGACGATAAATTCATCTAACTTTTCGACATCTTCCAATGGAATATCCTTTGAAAAAATTAGCTTGAAGAATTTGCTGAATTCAGATATTGTAGTCCAAATACCGTCATCGAGATAGCCCCGCAAAGCGATTGGAAGCAACTTTTGCATGAAGACATGACAATCATGGGTTTTCATATTGTAGAACGTGTTACCGGACGTATTAACACACCTCCCAATGTTAGAAGCGTAACCGTCTGGAAGTTTGACGGTATTCTTCAACCAATAGCAAATACTCGCAATCTGATCTGCATTTAAAGTATACGTCACCTTTGGTTTGAACGGTTCTTTCCTATGAGGATCAATCACTAAATGCAATTCAGGGCGCAGTCCTAGAGCTTCTAGATCACGTCTCGAATTTGCGTTGTCCTTAGTTTTCCCTTTCTGATTGACAACCGTGTAGAAAACATTATCGAAACAATTTTTCTCAATATGCATCACATCGAGACAATTTCTAACTTTCAAATCTACCCAATATGGCAATTCCCATAAAATCGATTTCTTGATCCAATTATGCTCTTTCTTGAACGTCTCTGCCCTCATGTGATCCCACGGTATCCCGAATGGTGGGAACACGATGTTCTGGACCTTGCTTAATATCTGGGGGCCTGATTTAAACTCACATCTTGGCCTACGATCTGTATATTTCCATGATTGCTTGTTGTTGCGGAGAGCATGCCGTTGCGGTAAAAATCTTCTATGACAACCAAACCAACTCATTTTCTTTCCGTGAGTTAGCTGAAAACTATGAACATCCTCCATACAGTACGGACATGCAAGTCTTACATCCGTGCTCCACCCTGATAACATTCTGTACGCTGGGAAATCACTAATTGTCCACAGCAGACATGCCCGGATGTTAAAATTTTGATTACGATGTGCATCCCAGGTTTCCACGCCTGTATTCCATAGATGCTTCAACTCGTCGATCAGCGGACGTAAAAACACATCAATGTTACGGCCTGGTGACTTTGGGCCAGGGATTAGCAACAGCATGAAAGTGTAGGCCTCCTTCATGCATAAATCAGGAGGCAGGTTGTAAACCACGACGAATATAGGCCTCACAGAATATGATTCTCCCGAGTCTGACAAAGGGTTTAAACCATTCGTACATAACCTCAATCGAACATTTCTATACTCACATGCAAAATCAGGATAACACTTATCAACGCGTTTCCATGCCTCGGATTGGGATGGATGTCCAATAATACCCATCAAATTTTCACTAGCTCTAAGATGATAAGTCATAAATTTAGCGGTTCTCGAGGATTGGTAAAGCCGTTGGAGCCGCTCAGTGATTGGTAGATAACGTAAAATCTTTTTAGCTTTTGGTTTCTGATTCGCCTCACGTTCTTCGAACTGCCCGCGCCACATACTCTACAATTGTTTAACTTTTCATATCTATCGTCAAACAACATGCAGTTGTTCTCGCATGCATGAATCTTTCTATACGGTAACCCCAACTCTTTCATCATCGCTTTTGTACTACACATGCTCGTAGGCAAAGTTGCCTCTTCTCCGGGCAGTATTTCATTGATAAATTCAATCAACTCCGAGAAAAAAGCGTCAGATACGTTATGTTGACTTTTCATGCTCAAGAACTTTGAAATAACAGACAATTTTGTGTGCTTATCAGTACATCCCTCATATAAAGGCTGCGACGCATCACGTAATAAATCAAAAAACTTTTGAGCCCTTCGATTTGGCATTTCAGGTGTGTCGTCGTCCTCATCCATCTGATGCATATCATCACCCTCAAATTTATTATTACGATCACGAATCCCAAATGCCTCGTGGACCATTTCACGGTAATCACCCCTTCCTTCATTACCCTCAAATGAATTACTCGTACTTGTAATATTCGATGATGATGCCACATCAAATACCTCCTAAGGTCACCCACAATCTGCAGTTACGTCCTAAATTTTAATTAGAAACCTATAAAAAATCCCCCTTAGGTTTAAATAATCATGATGCATATGAATAATTATCTACAACTTTGTGGAGTTAGCTAGATATGTTTGTAGCGACGTGGTTTTCGTCAGGAGTCGCCCCCAATCTTTTTACGAAAAATGGTCTATGAGAGATCTGGAATCGTTTGTCAGTTACGTACAAAAATGGTTAATTTTCGTACGCCCAAAATTGGTACCACGGGTTTTTTTTAGATTTTTGCTTGATTTTTAAGAAATAAAAAAAGACAAATAATCATATTAAAAATAAAGGAAAAGAAAATAATTATTAGTAATTTACATGGCTAATTAAACTCAAAATATCTTGAAAATAAAATTAAAAATGATTTAGATTGTCATAATACCAAAAATATTAACTAAAACACAAAAAGGTTTAGGCCTAGTGCCCAAACTGTTTGTTTTGAAAACTTGTTAGGGAATTAGTTGGGACATGAATGATGTTGGCGCTTCTCGCGGAAATATTGAAACTTTGGTGGCCTAAGTGAGTTAGGTGTAAACTATAAGGGACTAAACAAAATAATAAATAATAAATAAATAAATACATAAAAAGGAAAAGAAGCATACCTGCGTCAGTTGAGTCGAAAGGATACAGAGGAGTGGGAACACAGCTGGGTTCGTGAAGATCCGGCCTAATTCGCGGCGAGATGGCGTCCTCCGGCGGTGGTAAAGGCTGGGTTCGATTCGTCGGCGACGGACGGAGCGGCAGGCAGTGGCGACGCAGCAGAAAAACGTCGCAAGCTGCTGGAATCCGGAGAGGTTTGGATGAAACGGGTCCGGCGGGTCGGCTGCGAATTCTCCTCTTTCCGGCGACGTCCGGCGGAGAAAATTGCACCGGCGAGTTACTAGAGGTGCGCCGATTCTGGTGGGGGGGCTGGTTGGTGGCGGTTGGAGGAGGAAATGGAAGAGTTGGGGTGGTGGCTGTAACTTTGCGGATGAACACAACAGAAGCTTTTCTTTTTTTTTTTTGCTCAGTTTTTTATTGTGAATTGGTACCAAAATGTTCATTTCTCCTTCAATTTATAGAGAGATTTGAAGCTTCCATTTGCCCAAGCTTCATCCTTTTGTTCAGTCACACAAATTTGGGAGTGAATTAAGGTGAATTGACAATGGAGAGGAGATTGGGGAGATAGAAGACATGCTTGGAAGGGGGAGGGAAGTGGGAGCATGCATGCGCAGGTTTGCTTGCTGCAAACTTTCTTCCTTTTTTTTTAATTTTTTGTTAATTAAACAAATTCAAATTCTAGACAAAAAGAAAACACATAAAATAATAAAAAAAATGACAAAATAACAAAAGTTTCATAAAATAAAATAAAATAAAATAAAATAAACATACGATAAAAGTTCATAAAATAATGAAAATGACGCTAACACGTGAAAAAAACGATAAAAACTACGTAAAGTAACGAAAATGGCAAAAGCTACATAAAATAACGAAAATGACGAAAAGTACATAAAATGTCGACAAAAATCACATGAAACAAAAATACGGAAAAATACCGAAAACAAAAACAAAAACCTAAATCACTACTCCGGACAAAATCGGGTGTCAACAGCTGCCCCCCTTTGCGTGTTTCATGAGAAATGGAACGTGCAAAGTAGGATGACCCCAAATTTTGTCCGACGAATAACGAGAACCTTCTCATCATTCATGAAAGGAAGAAACTTTTCTTACCTTTCCGAAGCGAAGGAACCTTCCTTGCTTCATTCAACAGGAACTTTCCTATTGAATTAAATAGCAGAAACCTTTCCGCTATTTAGAGTTAAGGAACCTTCCCTACCCTTTGCATGATTCATGGAACATGGAGCATGCAAAGTAGGATGACTCCAAATTTTGTCTGGCGAATAACGAGAACCTTCTCATCATTCATGAAAGGAAGAAACTTTTCTTACATTTCCGAAGCGAAGGAACCTTCCTTGCTTCATTCAACAGGAACTTTCCTATTGAATCAAATAGTGGAAACCTTTCCGCTACTTAGAGTTAAGGAACTCTCCTTACTCTGAAGATTCGAGATTGAAAACCTTCTCAATGCTCGGTGAAAATAGATGACTGCTGTGATTGTATTGAATAACAAGAACCTTCTCATTACTCGTGAAGTGAAGGAACCTTTCTTGCCTCGGTAACTCGAGATTGAGAACCTTCCCAATGCTCGGAAAAAGTAGGATAATTAAATGACATGATTGGATGAAAGTTGAGATGGAATAACAAGAACTTTCTCGTTATTCGTGAAGCGAAGGAACCTTCCTTGCTTCGGAAACTCGAGATTGAGAACCTTCCCAATGCTCGGCAAAAGTGAGATGAATGATTGTGATCGAATAACAAGAACTTTCTTGTTTTTCGTGAAGGGAAGAAAACTTTCTTTCACTTATGAAGCGAAGGAATCTTCCTTGCTTCTTTGTTAGAAGGCTTGATATCTTGAGATGAATGGTGAGAACCTTCTTACCATTCAGTGAGAGAAGACTTTTCTTTCACGACTAAGGTCGACGAACTTTCGTCATTGCTGGTGAAAAGAGATTATCATGAAGTGAGAAGAATGATAAGGATTTTCTTACCCTATGGGGAGAGAAACCTTTCTCTCCGGACTTGGCAAAGGAACTTTCCATGTCTTTGGTGAAAAGTTGAGTGATTCAGATTGATGGGAAGTTTGACAAAATGACTAAACTTCCAAAAATGAGAAATCCCACAAAATGAGCAGATTTCAGAAAACGGTGAAGTTTGACAAAACGACTAAACCTCCAAAAATGAGAAATTCCACAAAACGAGTAAATTTCTAAAAACGATGAAGTTTGACAAAATGACTAAACCTCCCAAAATTAGAAATTCCACAAAACGAGTGAATTTCTTAAAATAAATGAAAGTTTGACAAAATGACTAAACTTTCGAAAATGACAGATCCCACAAAATGAGTGAATCTTTAAAAAAATGTAGAAGTTTGACAAAACGACTAAACTTCCCAAAAACGAGAAATTCCACAAAACGAGTGAATTTCTTAAAATAAATGAAAGTTTGACAAAATGACAGATCCCACAAATTGAGTGAATCTTAAAAAAAATGTAGAAGTTTGACAAAACGACTAAACTTCCAAAACGAGAAATTCCACAAAACGAGTGAATTTCCAAAAGTGCGACGAAGTCTTGACAAAACGACTAAACTTCGAAAAATAAGAATAACATGAGTCTTCTTACCATCTTGCATTGCAAGAGGAACCTTATTCTCTAGGAAAATGTTAAGGAAATCTCCTTACCTGTCTTGATGAAAATCTTGGCTAATCCTGGTTGATATTTTCCAATGAAAAGAGTGGTATGAACTCTCTTACCACTAAAGGGGAGAAACCTTTGTCTCGTGACTGATGTTGGGGGACCTTCTTTCCATTTGACGGAATTATTCTCCTTGTTGATATCCTTAATCTCGAAACCTAACTTTGTGTGCTCCTTGAAAACCTGTCTTTGAGAATGAATGTCGGTATTGTGCATGATACATGATGCATGACTTTGAAAATGATTGATACCTGGAGTGGCTTACCACAATGCCTTTATATGAAAACAAATGATGCATGATAGATGCATGAGTCTTACCTTCAACCTGCATCCTGAATCAATTCCACTGTCTATCCTTAGGTTTTCCTCATGCCTTTATCCTTAGGTTTTCCTCATGCCTTTATCCTTAGGTTTTCCTCATGCCTTTCCAGACATCTCGTCAAGAGGTCCAACTGCTCCTTTAGATTCCATCAACCCTTTAAAGAAATCATTCTCACTTCGGTCGAATATTTCGTGACGATTTGTTCCAAAAATGAATCTCAAGTCAAATGTCTCTTCTAAGTTCAGGCACATTAATCCACAATAAGTCAGCTTCAAAGTGGTTATCGTCAATTCGTAGAACTTGACAAAAATATCTTTGTGACTTCGTAAAACTAACTTTTTATTCTTCTCCCTTTCAAGCCAGATAAACGAAATGTGTACGAAAAGAAAAAGATTGTCGATATCTTGTGGCACTGATTTGGTGAAGAATGAATCCAACGTGAATGATTTTTTTCAAGGTAAATGACGTCTGATATGCAAAGGGCTCAATGGAAAAGGGATATCTTTGAAAAACTTGATGGTGCTAGTCTCGAAATCATTGTCATACCGAATAGAAAAGATCTCAAAATGTTGCCCCCTAACTCTCATGATCGTGTGATGTCTCTTGGAAAATGGATTGTACTGCTTGAAATTCTCTTCTTGCTCTTGAGGTGGTTTGGCTGGTAACAGCTGCTTCAGATCATGCCTTCATTCTAAACCGCCTTTGCAGGTTTTCAGTTTAGACTCCATGACTCACCATTCTTTCTTCTTCTTCTTCTTCTTTTCTTTTTTCTTTTTTCTTTTTTTTCGGGTCGGACCTTGTTTGACTCGCGTTTTTTAGTCATTTTCATGCGAGCGTAAATAGTTGTTACTACCTACGCCCGATTACTTCTGACTAAAATGCAAAGACAAATGGCTACTAGCACTATTCATAACTTTGGCCTTTTCAAGCTAAAGACAGCGGAATAGAATTTATCTTGACCACTTTTTTCTATTTTCTCCCTTTTGTGAGCCATGAGTATTGATGTGTTGAAGACGTCTTGACCTTTGATCAGACTTGAGAATTGATGAGGATTGGGGGTGAGCTTGACTTGATCTCAACCTTGGTGGTGTAGAAATGATCCGAAATGTACTTTCATTCTCATGCCCCCCCATTTTCGGATAATGAGGCTTTTTCTTTTGAAGGAATCTTTATGATGGATGGAAAGTCTGAAGGTTTGTTTGGCTAACTCTTTTTGTAGGTGACACTTCTCTGAAAATGAACTTCGCAATAAAAGTTAAAGGGCCTCATCGAAATCACTTCCATTAGATTTGACAACGTTTTCGACAAAAATACCACCATCAAGTCTTTGCTTTAGGCATATGAGTGACATTTCCACAAGAATGCAAGTTTTGGTAAAGATGATGTTTAGAATGATGTTTAGTTGAAGGACGTCATAGCACACATCTTATGTTTCCTCGTTCAAAGGAAGAGAATAACAAACATCAATTGTAACAAAGATGAAAGTCAGAATTAAAGAAGACATAAGTTACTTTGACAAAATCTTAACGACGACAAAAACCACTTTAAACCTTCCTACTGAAAACAAACATGCCCAAACTTAAAGATCAACTTGACTAAAAAAACTTCTTGAATCCATGCTCTCCCTCAGGGTTCATCGGTGAAATGAAGCATCTTCGACTCCAGTAATTGCTGCACTTTTCGCTTCAACGCATAACAATTCTCCAAAGAATGTCCAGAGATTCCTCTATGGTAATGACATATAGCTTTTTCGTCATACCATTTAGGATAAGGTGGTTGAATTTGCTTGGCTTGTATAGGTTCTATCAAGCGTCCCCCATAGCTTGTGATACAACTCGTGTATGAAATCGGGATTGGATCGAACTTTTCATTCTTCCTGACGGTTGTCCCCTGAACTCTTTGGCCTGTTCCTCCAGATAACTTTATTGGTGTTGAATGTTGACCATCTGTTGAGACATTCTGTATGCTCATCCGCTTCCCATCATTATTTGAAAACTCTGATATCTTCCCAGTCCTGATGCCATACTCAATACGTTCTCCAGATAAAACCACATCAGAAAAATTGTTGGTTGAATTCCCAATAAGTTTGTCGTAAAAGGGAGACTTCAGCGTTTGGATAAACATTGTCACCATTTCCTTTTCTGTCATAGGGGGTTGAACCTGTGCTGCTAGGTTCCTCCATCTGTGAGCGTACTCCTTAAACGCCTCCTGAGTCCTCTTTTCAAGATTCTGCAATGTCTGACGATCTGGCGCTAGGTCGGTGACATGTCGATAATTGTTCACGAATGCATGAGCCAGATCATTCCAAGTCTTTATGGTTTTTGAACCCAAACTGAGGTACCACTGCAAAGGGGATTTGATCAGGCTGTCTTGGAAAAGAGCTATCCAAACCCTTTCATCTTTTGAAAGTGGCTGAATTTTCCTCAAGAATAGTGTCAGATGGGTCACCGGACAAGTAGTGCCGTCATATTTGCTGAACTCTGGGATCTTGAAATCAGCCGGGATTTCGACGTCTGGGACCAGACAGAGATCGTTCACATTAAAAGAACCCAGGAGAGTTCCTCCTTCGACAGCTCGCAACCTCTTTTCCAATGTCTCGAACTTTTGCTCTTCCACTTCTTTCTTCTTCCCATCTCCCGACTCAACTCGTGCTTGCGAAGTTCCCTCATCGTTCTTGTTCTTTATTGGAGTGAATTCGGGTGGGGTGTCAAAATTATCTTGGGAGGATCCTTGAGGCCCTTTTGCTTTGATAAACTCCATTAAGTGACCAAATTGCTCGGCGATGGTGTTAACCTTGTTCTCCAATTCCAAGAAACGTCCTTCCATGTTTTCCATCACTTGCTTTGTTCGAGATCGGGTGTTATATCGGTATTGAGTTCCAATCTTGCTCGCTTCTGAAAAAAAATTAAGTGCATGCTTATGAGTGATATGATATGCTATATGAAGATGGCATGTGGATACATGACAAATATGTTATGTAAAAAAAATGGTCACTAAATTATCACAGTTCTCAAGAAGCAATAGGGTCGAACACGGAGGAAGGAACTATGGTCATTATATGCACGGGTGGATTTTGAAAGAAAAGGCCAAGGGTAGGTTCCCGAATCCTTTTACTAAGTTCTATAGAACTAGAAAAGCCCAATTCCTTACCCACGAGGGTTATGTAAGGAAGGATTAATTCGGTCATGGCCATGTTCCATTGGGTGACTACCGCCACACCCGAACAACGCTACTAACCACTACGGTCGAGAGAAAGTGCGGTGACTATTGTCAAACACAACTAGCCTTTCCCGGGCATTCACAAAAATATGGCTATGAAAAGCTCGGGTGTAGAGCTTGAAGATGCATGATGTAAGAATTAATTACAACACATAACAATTACAAACAAATGGTAGTAAAAAATAAAAAAAATAAAATCAAGCAAAAATAAAATAAACCCCTTTTGGCCAGACTAGTCCCCAGCGGAGTCGCCATCTGTAGCGACGTGGTTTTCGTCAGGAGTCGCCACCAATCTTTTTACTAGGTCGATTGGGAACCTGAAAAATGGTCTACGAGAGATCTGGAATCGTTTGTCAGTTACGTACAAAAATGGTTAATTTTCGTACGCCCAAAATTGGTACCACGGGTTCTTTTTAGATTTTTGCTTGATTTTTAAGAAATAAAAAAAAGACAAATAATCATATTAAAAATAAAGGAAAAGAAAATAATTATTAGTAATTTACATGGCTAATTAAACTCAAAATATCTTGAAAATAAAATTAAAAATGATTTAGATTGTCATAATACCAAAAATATTAACTAAAACACAAAAAGGTTTAGGCCTAGTGCCCAAACTGTTTGTTTTGAAAACTTGTTAGGACATAAAAACTTGTTTTGAAAATTAGTTGGGACATGAATGATGTTGGCGCTTCTCGCGGAAATATTGAAACTTTGGTGGCCTAAGTGAGTTAGGTGTAAACTATAAGGGACTAAACAAAATAATAAATAATAAATAAATAAATACATAAAAAGGAAAAGAAGCATACCTGCGTCAGTTGAGTCGAAAGGATACAGAGGAGTGGGAACACAGCTGGGTTCGTGAAGATCCGGCCTAATTCGCGGCGAGATGGCGTCCTCCGGCGGTGGTAAAGGCTGGGTTCGATTTGTCGGCGACGGACGGAGCGGCAGGCAGTGGCGACGCAGCAGAAAAACGTCGCAAGCTGCTGGAATCCGGAGAGGTTTGGATGAAACGGGTCCGGCGGGTCGGCTGCGAATTCTCCTCTTTCCGGCGACGTCCGGCGGAGAAAATTGCACCGGCGAGTTACTAGAGGTGCGCCGATTCTGGTGGGGGGGCTGGTTGGTGGCGGTTGGAGGAGGAAATGGAAGAGTTGGGGTGGTGGCTGTAACTTTGCGGATGAACACAACAGAAGCTTTTCTTTTTTTTTTTGCTCAGTTTTTTATTGTGAATTGGTACCAAAATGTTCATTTCTCCTTCAATTTATAGAGAGATTTGAAGCTTCCATTTGCCCAAGCTTCATCCTTTTGTTCAGTCACACAAATTTGGGAGTGAATTAAGGTGAATTGACAATGGAGAGGAGATTGGGGAGATAGAAGACATGCTTGGAAGGGGGAGGGAAGTGGGAGCATGCATGCGCAGGTTTGCTTGCTGCAAACTTTCTTCCTTTTTTTTATTTTTTTGTTAATTAAACACATTCAAATTCTAGACAAAAAGAAAACACATAAAATAATAAAAAAATGACAAAATAACAAAAGTTTCATAAAATAAAATAAAATAAAATAA
Source organism: Stellera chamaejasme (assembly GCA_024586325.1). Classification (NCBI taxonomy): domain Eukaryota; kingdom Viridiplantae; phylum Streptophyta; class Magnoliopsida; order Malvales; family Thymelaeaceae; genus Stellera; species Stellera chamaejasme. The sequence continues at coordinate 28,718,136 of CM044985.1, forward strand.
ACATACGATAAAAGTTCATAAAATAATGAAAATGACGCTAACATGTGAAAAAAACTATAAAAACTACGTAAAGTAACGAAAATGGCAAAAGCTACATAAAATAACGAAAATGACGAAAAGTACATAAAATGTCGACAAAAATCACATGAAACAAAAATACGGAAAAATACCGAAAACAAAAACAAAAACCTAAATCACTACTCCGGACAAAATCGGGTGTCAACAATGTTCACGTACAATGAACTTAAGCGCTTAATACAATTCAAGATCCTCAAGCATCACATTAAGAATTGGAGGAAAGAACGCCTAGCATGCGAAATTGGGATTTCAGAAATGGCTAAGCAAGTTTTTGAGCAGCTGGAAAAGAAAGCGGAAATCCAAGACTTGGAAGCTTTCCGAATGGCCTATTTTCCGCGACAATAGGGTGGCTTACTTTAGAGAGCAGAATACCTTGAACAATTACTTGAAGCAAAAAGCTAGGGTCCAATGGGCTGTTGAGGGGGACGAGTACAGCAGGTTTTTCCATAATGCCATCAATAATAGAAGAAGACGCGATTGCATTAAGGGGTTGTTAATCAACGACGTTTGGGTTGAAGACCCGGTTAAAATTAAACAGGCTGCTCTGGATCACTTCAGCAACCAATACAAAGAGCCAGGGAAAAACCGACCGCTATTTGTTAGTGACAGATTTCGAAAGCTGGAAATTGATCATATTGCCTTTCTAGAAGCTTCTTTCTCTGAAGATGAGGTCAAATCAGCAGCAAGGTCATGCGGCGGATTCAGAGCTCCTGGGCCAGATGTTTTAACCTTCAAATTCATCAAAGAAAAACTGGCTTATCCTTAAGCAAGACATCTTTGCAGCCATTAAAATTGTTGAAGCTACAGGCAGAATTGGAGCTGGCTGCAACTCTTCCTTTATCACCTTGATTCTGAATGTAAAAGATCCTGTAACTCTATCAGATTTCAGGCCGATCAGCTTAATTGGTTCTTACTACAAAATTATTTCGAAGATGCTCGCTGAAAGACTAAAGAAAGTTATGAGTGGGTTGGTGGGGGAAACGCAAACAACCTTCATTGAAGGAAGACAAATTACAGATGGTGTGCTAATGGCTAACGAGGTGTTCTCTTGGGCGAAAAAGGATAAAAGGAAATTGTTGCTCTTTAAAGTGGACTTCGCAAAAGTGTTTGATAGCCTCAGCTGGAGCTTTCTTGACTCCGTCCTTTCCCAGATGAACTTCGGGGTAAGTGGAGGAGGTGGTTGAAATGATGTCTATCGTCTGCTAAAGTTTCTATTCTGATAAACGGTTCTCCGTCGGTTGAGTTTGGGATGGAAAGAGGCTTACTCCAGGGCGACCCTCTCTCCCCTTTCCTCTTTTTTTAGCAGCAGAAGCTATTCACCACATGATGGCAGAAGCGGTAAGCAAGGGTTTCTTCCGACCAATCAAAGTGGGTAACCATAGGGTCCCGATTTCTCACCTACAATTTGCGGATGATGCCCTGTTTTCGATAAGTGGTCAGTTGTAAATGCAAAATCCTTGATGAGACTTCTGAAGTGTTTTGAGTTAGCTTCCGATCTCAAAATCAATCTGGAGAAGAGTCGCATTTTTGGGGTGGGGGTAAACGAGTTCGAGGTGCGTTGTTCTGCCCGTTTACTCATTTGTGTGGCGGCTGATCTTCCATTCACTTATCTAGGCCTCCCAGTGGGCCAAACTATGAGTCATATCAAAAGTTGGGATCCAGTGGTGGAGAAGATCAGTAAGCGGATAAGCGGCTCGAAGGAAAATTCCTTATCTATTGGCAGTCGATTGACCCTGATTAATTCGGTTATTGGTTGCATGCCCCAGTATCATTTCTCCCTGTTTCGAGTCCCTGTTGCGGTGGTTAATCGGATCATATATAGTCGCTTGATATTTTTTTTTTTTTTTTGACTGATTCGAAACACTGATTAATCCAAATTATTCAATATCATTCGATTATTCGAATATTTTTTCAGTTTTATCAGTGAACACCCGTAAGTGACATTAGCCTTTTTGACAAACCAACATATTTGAAATTGAAAGAATGATCATTGATTTTGCCATTTATCTATAGAGGAAGTAGAGGAGTTTTCCACGTAATTAATTTCAATGGGGATTTTGCAATCCGTTTTACTAGCATTTAATTATGAGAAACTTGTCCACTCTTTTTTGATTAAGAGCAAAACTATACTAGTAATATTTAGTGCAATAGAAAATACAAAAACAGGAGTGTCGGTGGTGGTCTATCATCATCCTAGGTTGTCATCTTTTTTGGTCGTCTATTGATACTGCAGGAGACGAACGAGAGATAAAGATGAGTGCTGAAGAGTCTAAAAGAAAGCAGCCAAAATAAACTACCAGTCTCCTCCTAGCTGTAGTTGCCCTTACGCAACTAATCAATCTGTTCTTCTCATAACTTTTTGAGAAAACAAAAAGTTATTTATTTTTAAACAATCGAGAGGATGAATTAAAAATTTTATGAAAAAAATGTAGGAAATGTTTAAATTTAAATAGTTTTTCCTTTTTTTTTCCTCCTTTGATATGAACATGTAGATACAAAGAGTACTGAATTACTGATGCATGTAGCAACACTAATTTACAGTAAAAATTAAGAGAAACGCCACGAAAAGTCCTAAAACTTGCAACATTTTGCCAACTCAGTCCTAAAACTCCTAAAACTCATAAACTCAATCCTAAACGTTTAAAGACTTGCATCCATTTGACCTAAAAGTTGAATTTCAAAAATTGAGAGAAACAGTGTCTGATGTGAACAGAATAAATCGTTAAATCAACAGGTGGGCATTCACTTCACCTCACCTTCCTACTTCGTTCTTTATTCTAGGAAAAAACAAAGACTTCAATGGCGTTCTCAGCGTCCTCTCCCTCTTTTTGCAGGAGTCATCCGGCAGGTGCAAAGTTTTGTCGCTGTGCTGTGAGGACTGGCGGCGATTTTATGGTTGTCCTAGATTCGCCAGGCTAGGGTTTTGTGGGTTTCGTGAGTGGATTGATGAACCAATCCTGGATCATATTGTAAAAATGATACTGGTGTACAAGAAGATGAAGAAAAATCTTGGGTATGCAAGTTACAGTGGGCAAATCGTGGAGGCAGAGGAGGACAGTGGTGAGAAATAGAGCTTTGAACAGATGATGCTTGGATTAGAAGGAGATGTGAGCCAAATGAAGATTGGGCATAAGTTCTTGTTCTTTGTAATATTGGGTATAGTTTTGTATGTGTTTGTTTGTAGAATGAGGTAGGGTTGAAGGGGATTGGATGGTTGTGGGTTTGATTTGTACGTTTTGTGGAATAGTTTAGAGATGAATTTTGGTGCACCCAATGTGCTTGTTGAAATGTCTAGAAGAAATGAAGATGTTATCTTGTTGGTGCATTGTAGTCCTTGATGTATATTGATTTGGTCATTGAAGTCCTAAAACTTGTCACGAATGTGCGAATCCGCCAAAAATAAATTCCTACTCCTGCAAAACAATTACTTGTAGACAGTGGTGAGTAAGGTCGTACTCCACAGGGACTAGCCGAATTATCAAATCTGAATTTTAAACAAGAAAAATAAAATTGGGGGATTTGTTCGTGAATTAATCTAAGATCTTGCAAGAAAAAAAATAGCAACAAGTCTAGTAGGAAAAATATCAATGAGCAAAATTCCAGCCAAGATATATCTTAGTATTGATTCATGTAAATCGATCCTTGAATATCAAAAGATGTAAATTTTCTCTTCAAATAAATTGGTTATGAATATTAACAAGCTCTAATATTCTACTCTCCCTTAGGTTGTATTTAAAAGGAACAAGTTCTCCAATTAAACTTTATTTCACAATTAACCCTAAACAAGCTCTTAGGATTTAAATTGAAAATAACATTAAGAACTAAGAAAGTGACCAATTCCACCAAATAATACACAAGCTCGATTATTTAGAGTGGATCAAATATTCCCATCAACAAGCACCACGACGATACATTGCATATCAAGTGTGTCAACTTGCCTCTTTATTGAATCAAATAAACAAAACGAATTTACTGATTCAAAAAGCAGTATCCATTCAATCAAAGCATGACGTCAATGCTTTAATTAAACGGAATCTCAAGAACAATAGAGAATACTCAAATACTTGGAAGAGAAAATATTAAGAACAAAATTCTCACAATTTAATCATGAATCAAACCTTGATAATCTTGACTAGAAGAAGAAAAATTAGCCACTCATGGCTTGAATTAATGAAAGAAATATATAATGAACAACTTCTCCAATTGCAAAACAAAGAAAAGGTGAAGAAATTAAGTCTGCCGCTACTTTGAAACTGAAACGTTCTCCTCCTTTAGTTTGAAGCTACTCTAGTATTTATACTAGTAATTTAGCTTTAAACCTAGGAAATAAAGGAATCAATAATACATTAGGATTTTGCCTCCTCAAGTCTTCAACCTAGGAAATCCTCCGCCTATGTCTTCCTTATTATGGTCATACTTGTTCCATAGTCCAAAAGTTGACGTAGATTTGCATTCTAGCCCCGAATTTCTCTTTGTCAATTTATAAACCTGAAAATAAATAAAGAAATAAATCCAATCATTTTAATATCAATCCAATAACAAATGAGGAAAATTAATATAAAAATATATAGACAAAACTAGCTCTATCAGAGATGTGAGCCAAATGAAGATTGGGCATAAGTTCTTGTTCTTTGTAATATTGGGTATAGTTTTGTATGTGTTTGTTTGTAGAATGAGGTAGGGTTGAAGGGGATTGGATGGTTGTGGGTTTGATTTGTACGTTTTGTGGAATAGTTTAGAGATGAATTTTGGTGCACCCAATGTGCTTGTTGAAATGCCTAGAAGAAATGAAGATGTTATCTTGTTGGTGCATTGTAGTCCTTGATGTATATTGATTTGGTCATTGAAGTCCTAAAACTTGTCACGAATGTGTTTATTTCAGTTTAATTTTAGTCCTAAAACTTGCATTCGTTCATATTAGTCCTAAAAGTTGTTTGTCCACCTGCTGTATAATATCATCATCCTAAGTATTAAACCATAACATCATCCAAAGTACATATTCATAACATCATTGATGAGTGCATAGTATTGTATATATTTTATCCTCAATTTTGCATATAAACTCAAGTAATTGCAATGTTCTCATTATTTTATGCAAGAGTTTTGTAGGATTCTACTTTGGAAGGTGTTGAAGCAAAATTGGGGAATTTATGGCTAAATTTACAAGAGAGTGAATAGATGGAGATAATTTGGAATAAAGGGAGAAGCTAGTGGCTAAAGTGGTACAAAGATGAAGTCTTGGGGTCAAAGTGAACAACTAATACAAGCTTGAGGAAAGAAGGAATGATAAAGCCAAAACCTAGTCCAATAAGGACTAGGTTGTGAAGTGCAGCAGGGGGACACGCATCATTGAGCATAACACAGCCGCACAATACACAGCCAACAACAGCCAACAATTCGTTTCTTTTGGGAAAGAGGAACACAGGCGGAGCAAAAATTGGAGAAATTGATCACCGTTCATCATTGTTTTTCATCCCAAAAATCCGGGTTTCATTTATTTATTATTTCTTGTCATTGAACATGTTTAGTGGCTAATTTTCTAATTGCTTTCTAGGATTATTTTGTGAAGCTTGACTGTAGGATCTAGCACTTTAATTCTACATATTATTACTCTGGGATGCTATTTAATTACTTGAAACATTGATACATTATTCTCTTGATCACGGAATATTTGTGGTGTGTTTTTGCTCGATAGAGAAAAATATTACTAGATCACAGGGTAATTAGGCTAGATACCGTTATAGAGCGATGGTTTGCCACGGGTTCTAGGAAGAAGATAGATCACCAAAATAATTAGAGTGGAGCGATGGTTGTGTTTTGATCACCTAGGTGGAACGCTCGATAGAGGACGTCTAGAATTGATAAATCTTCTTACATGTTGAGAGTAATAATTGTAGTAAAATTGGAGTGTTAAACCCGAAGGTCAAGTGGATCATAAATCCTAGAAAGCAGCTTTAATTCCTGAATTTTCTCATTACCTGCATTTTAGTTTTGTTAATTAATTTTCACAAACAATCAATTAATAATCTCATTTAATTCCATAATTCATACACAACTAGCTAGAATCACAAGTCCCTGTGGATTCGACCCGGTACTCATCGGTTTACTACTTGTCTGACAACCGTACACTTGCGGTGTTGCGACCAAACATCCAAAGTATATATTCATCAACACCTTTAACAGCCTTGAAGTCACTAACTACCAGCTTAAAATGCTTCATCATACTAATTCTTGAAGCAATTAATGGAATTCATCAACACTTGGCTTAACAAGGCAGTAACCATTTACAAAAGCAGTATGGTGATGCCTACTAACAAAAAATGGATTATCAGCTCCCATTGCCTAAACCTGTTGATGTACAAAATATCCTAGGTTAAGTCATTTGTTCATCATGACTTCAAAAACACTTGTTTTACCCTCCTAATTCAATTGTTTTTCTTTTTCTTTGATTCTTTTGCTTGAAGTTGAGTAATGGTGACAGTCTTTTTGCTTCCACTAGGGTACATCCCAACAATGGTTTGTCCTTAGCGACCGGGTTGCATTTTGGATCAACACAATAAAGGAATTGAAAACGTGTTTAGCATATATCAGTAGGTGTTATTCAAGTTGTTTGTGTAAGATCCTTGTTGAAAGTTGTTTGTTTTGGTTTGTGTGAAAAAAAAGTATCATATTACTACCAAAAATCGGAAAAAACAGGTGTTTGAAGAGAGAGAAAATGATGAACAAGTTCATGTGTGTTCATATGCGTTCTTGAGTGTTCTTGACAAAACTCATGTGAATAGTGTTTTGATCCGAAAATTCTTGTTGAATTTGCACAAAAGTTGTTTTTCTTTCTTCCCAAAAGACCCATTTCAAAACTGACCTTTTATTTCTTCATCCCCCATCCACATTTTAAACATTTACCTTTGCTTCAAGTAACTAGCATTTTCCTTCTCAAAGGAAGGGTCTTCTCTTCCAAAACCTAGCTTGTTTTCACTTTGGTGTGCAAAAATCTCTTAGGGTTGAGGGTGGAGTGCAAGCTAGAGAACTTGGTTGAATCTTGAGTGTTTGGCCGAGAGTATCTTTATCCATTTAAAAATGGAGTGTCTACCTAAACAGGAGAGGAACTTGAGTGGTACTAATTTTATTGTTGCTATGTCGCGAATTGGACAAGACAAATAAATTTATATGCCCAACTCACCCTCAAGTGTAAGGATGTGCAATTGTAGTAGGGTGAGTGGGGTCGAACCCAAGAGATTGTAGTGCAATTTATGAAGTTTAGTTAAATGCAATATTTTTGGTATTTTTGGATTTAGATGACAAGTGATAAGATGGATGACAAACTAAATTAACTAATTCTACTTCTATCACTAATGCAACTAGAACTAGAATGCAATGCAATAAACAATTATGAAAAGTAAATGTTCCTTAGGGTTGATTAGAGTTGAGGTTGCTAGATGGAGTGTTTGGTTGTGATATATGACAAGTTAGAGGAGTTGGATAATTAACAAGTTCTAACCTCCTAAATTAGAACCATCATCTCCATAGAAGACCAAGTAAAATCTCTTCACTTGCATCAACTATGGAGGCACTAAGTTTAGCCAATTGATGTCTCCTAACACCCTAGATTACCTTCTCAAATAATCCTAGAGTACCTAACCAATTCTCTTTGGTCAATTCAACAAAATGCTCTCTCAAGCATTTCATCAAACACTTGGTGGGCATGGTAGAGTAGTTGGCCTTCTACTCTACCTCTACTTTCCTTAAGCCCAAGAAAATGCTACTAATCATGTATAATCAACAACCAAACAATTCTAAATCATCTAGCAACACAACAACATGCTAAACAACCCTAGGGATGATGAACTAATCAATATTCAACTATTCACGGAATTCACAATAGCTATGAACAAAAAGGAAAGTAGAAGTTAAAGAGGAAGGAGAGAGCTAGAAAATTTGTCTTCAAGTCTTCAAATCTTCATACAAATTCATAAATAAGAAATATGGAGGAGAAGAGAGAGCTCAAGAACCCTAGATGGGTTCAAGAGCAAGTCTAAGAGTGAGGAGATGTGAAAAGAAGTGAAAAAAACGCAATATAAATGCTCATTTTCGCGAGAAAAGAAGAGTGGACTAATCCTGAAAAGTGCGGTCAGGCGATCGCCTGATCCAAGAATTGGTCCGCCTGACCTCCGCCTGGCCCCCTGTCTCTTACGTTTTGAGGTCAGGCGATCGCCTGCTCCAATAACTGGTCCGCCTGACCCTTCGTCTGGCCCCCTGTCTCTTACGTTTTGAGGTCAGGCGATCGCCTGATCCAAGAACTGGTCCGCCTGACCCTTCGCCTGGCCCCAGGATTTTCCGTGGGATTTCTCCAGGTCCGGGCGATCGCCTGACCTAAGGAATTGGGTCGCCTGACTCTTCGCCTGGCCCCAGAACTTCCGTGGGATTTCACCAGGTCCAGGCGACCGCCTGACCTAAGGAATTGGGTCGCCCGAGGCTCACCCGGACCACTTTCTTCACCAATCCTTGAGCCTTCTTGAGATTTTGCAATGTTGTCCTCGGCTTCACTTCTTGGTGCCCCTTTTTGTCCGAAAAATGGTCATTTTGCACCATTTTGCATCCAACATGAATTACCTACAAAAACACTTGCATCCACACTAAGTACTAGCATAATTATCGACAAAGCACGTGAAATGAGGGAAAATATATATCGATAATGCACAATTATCAATTGTCTAAGTGTGTAGGTGTGCCAATGGAGGAAGAAGACCTATATTTCTATGGATATAATCCATTGAAGGGAAGGCGTCAAATTGAAAATTATTTTTGGTATTGGATTGATAGCTTGGAGTACTACTTTTGGTATTACCAACTTCATGAATGGGAAAAGTTAGACTTTGCCATAAAATCTTTAGAAGGAGAAGGTAGAGATGATGGCGCCAAGAGCTTGTTCAAAGAAGGCAATACAATCAAACCCCCATCCGGACATGTTCAAACCCTCAACCGTGATGAACATGATACATTTGAGTCTCCTCTTGAATGCGACAATAATGATGTTTCGGTTGACCATGAATATGATTTTGATGTGTGTGGCACTTCATTTGTTGATGATGCTTTGAAATTTTGTGATTATGAGATGATTTGTGCTAAGAATGTTGAGTGCATGCCTACTTTAGCTATGAAGCACACATGTATTTATGATACGGGTGTTGATGGAACCTTGATCATGTCATGCACTATATTTGATGAACCTACCTGAGCCTATGTGATGAAAATGGATGGTTTAAACATGTTTGAATTGGTAGGAAAGCTTGGTAGGGTTAGGCTCATACATGACCCCGGTACATGTACATATGGTTTGTTAGAAAAAGATCATGCCATGAGTTCTAGCATTGAGGATTATGTTGAAAACATGTTGAGTGATGTGAATGGCATAAAGATTTTTGTCCATCATGAAATGCTCAATTCAGCTATAAAAAGGTCAAGGATAAATGAGCATGATTTAAAATGTGAGGTTTTGCTAGACTTGGATGGATTGAGTATGCATGACTTCTTGTGGGACAAGTTTAGTGAAATGATTGAGTATGATGAGGTTAATGATGGATTGAGCTTACATAGCCCATATGTTTCGACTTTGCATAAAAATGATGTAAAGATGGCTTATAATCCTTTATTTGAGTTTGAACCATCTACTTTTAGTGAAACATATTGGAATCCATTGTTTGACTAAAAACACGTGAGTGATGTTAACTCCCTACCCGACATGCTTGAATGTGAGTTTAAAGTGATTCTTGATGATGACCATGATCCGGTTAGTCATGAGATTGGTAATGGTCTTGCACTTACTTTGGTTAAAAGTGAAGATGATGATATTCTATGATCTTATTTTCGGCATGTATGAGAAATTTGTCCATTTGATGCTCAATTGCTATATCTGATACTTCTTTCGTCCCTTAATTTTTGCAACATTTGGATTTGGTACGGGGATTAAGGTGAGTAGAAAGAAGTAGAATTTTGACAAAATTACCCTTTAAAGATAAAAGAGTTGAGTGGGTGGTGTGAATGGAACTAGTGGTGTCAAATCATATAATAAAAAAATAAAAGAAGAGATGAGTGAGTGGGTGGGTGGGTGGGTGGGTGGGGTTAGTGATGTCAAATTAAATAATAAAGAAATAAAAAGAAAGATGGTTGAAAGGTTGAATTGGTAAATTTATTTGTAAAAGTTTACTAAAAAATGAAACGTTGCAAACATTTAGGGACGTCCAAAAAAGGAAAAATGTTGCAATAAAAATGGGACGGAGGGAGTATCTACCATGATCAATGGACTTACCAATTCATATGGGTTGAACTTGTTAAGGTTAACTTTTGGTAAGGCCATGAACATTGGATGGTTTTATGACTTGGAGACTAGTTGCTTGAATTGTTTGTCTAAGTGTGCTAGGGGGATTATGGTACCTAATGAAGCCAAAATGGGCAAGGAAGGAAGAGTCATTGGAGTCTCACCATTCCAAGTCCATGAAAGGCAAATTTCTAGAAGTCAATGAGTTGAAGCTAACTTGGTTGGGTAACCAAAAACTTCTCCCTTGTTCTTACCTCCTTAAGCGTTCTTACCTCCTTAAGCATGCTATGATTGTGAGCTTATGCTTGGGTGCTCAAGATGAGCAATTTGCATGTTTAGATGCCTTGATGATTGAAAATGGCATGCTTGACAAGTATGATGACCAAATTGCATGTTATGAGTGTCTACTTTTATTCGGCCCTTATGATGATTGTTGGTTGAAAAAGTTGTTGTGCTTCCATGTTGAAAGAGTGAGAAAGGGCGGTTTTCCATCTTCACTTAACTTGTCACTCCTTTTCTTGAGACTCAAATTTGTCATGATTGCAACCATGCTTTGCTTTAAAACATGTCTAGTATGCCACATTTTGCTATAAGTTCTTTGTTTAGGGGTAGTAAAGCTTACGACTTGTTCTATGGCTATTTCAGCCATGTGCTTGCTTGGATGAAGAATGTGCAAGGTACCGTGAGTATTAAACATGAAATTGTACATCACCTTGCCCTAAACTTGTGTAGCCGAGAACTTGAGCCACATCACCATCATGACTTCCTAGAATTTAAGTTCCTTTATGACCAAACCATTTTCTCTTGAAAGTGTGTCATGAATTCCTTTAGGCTTTTGTTCCTTCTCACCATGTGTTTTGGTGTGCTTATGCTTGTTTGCTTGAGCATTTCCATCATATTGCAATCGGTATCTTTCCATGAAACCTTTTAACGTTTTGAGTTTAGTTCACTAACCTCTAATGCTCTTCAAAGTTTGTTGTGCTTGTCTTCGTTGTAGAAATCTCCCCCTCCTTCTAGATTCGAGGATGAATCTTTCTAAGTGGAAGGGAATGATATAAACCTAGAATTCAAAAGCAACACCAAAATATCAAAGTCTAAAGAGGAGGTTGAATAAAGCTTGGAACACACTTTTGACAAGGAGGTGAGCGTTGAAGGTTTGAATGTGAGCATGCTTGCGGAAGAAGAAAATGGCGTGGAAACGGTTCCCACCACTTTCCCACGCACCACCATGCCTTCTTCCACGCGCCACCACCTCATCCACGCGCCACCATGCCCTCTCCCACGGCCACCACCTCTCCCATGCGCCACCACTTCTCTGACGTGCTTCCATGCATCTTGGACGCGGCACCACCTCATCTCACGCACCATCATGGAATTCCACCATCTTTTGAACTCATAGCCACCATTGTTGACTTTTCAACCATTTTATTTACATAATGTATTTACATAAATGCATTTTTCCATAAATGTATTTATCTATTTTATGATAGGAAAGAAGTAGATAGCCTACAATTCCCACACTCACTCCTCTCTTCAAATCCCTTAAATTTAGAATCATGGTCCCTTAGTCAAATCAACCATTGCCTATACCCCCCATCATTTCACGTTTTCCCTCCTTCTTTCATAAAAAGAAGGCTAGCATATACTCCCTCCGTCCCTGAAAAATTGTACACATTTCCTTTTTGGGCTGTCCCAGAAAAATTGATCACTTTCCTTAAAAGGAAACTTCTCACTCTCAAAGTTACTAAACTATCCTCACTTTATCTTTACTTTTTCTACCTCGTTTTTTGTGCACTCTCAACTAAGGGGCAATTAAGTAAACATATACAAACACCTTACATTCACCTTAATCTCCGTGTCCAAACAAATCTACCAATCTTTCGGGGACGGAGGGAGTATTTTTTAAGGGTTGAACGTTGAATTTGAAAATATCACTCTTTGTGAGGATTCAGTTCATCTTGAACTCTTGTTTGCTATCTCCATCATCCTCTTGTTTCCATTGAAGGTGGATACAAGCTTTACACCTAGTGTTGCTCTTCATTTGAGAAGTGAGGTGCTAGGTCCACTCACTTCCTTGGCAATTAACCTTCCTATTGCTCTCCATTTGAGGATTAAGGTAGGAAGGAGTCACCCCCTTTGTGTTCTTGTTGCAATCTCCATTCAAGCTAGATCCATCAAAGGTGATAGATCATACACATTGGTGTGGATCCATATCACCTTTTCAATCTAAGTGATGCGTCTTAACCTGAGACACTCAATCTGGTGGGTGTCGAATCCGCCAAAAATAAATTCCTACTCCTGCAAAACAATTACTTGTAAACAGTGGTGAGTAAGGTCATACTCCACAGGGACTAGCCGAATTATCAAATCTGAATTTTAAACAAGAAAAATAAAATTGAGGGATTTGTTTGTGAATTAATCTAAGATGTTGCAAGAAAAGAAATACCAACAAGTCTAGTATAAAAATATCAATGAGCAAAATTCCAGCCAAGATATATCTTAGTATTGATTCATGTAAATTGATCATTGAATATCAAAAGATGTAAATTCTCTCTTCAAATAAATTGGTTATGAACATTAACAAGCTCTAATATTCTACCCTCCCTTAGGTTGTGTTTAAAAGGGACAAGCTCTCCAATTAAACTTTATTTCACAATTAACCCTAAACAAGCTCTTAGAATTTAAATTGAAAATAACATTAAGAACTAGAAAAGTGACCAATTCCACAAAATAATACACAAGCTCGATTATTTAGAGTGGATCAAATATTCCCATCAACAAGCACAACGACGATACATTGCATCAAGTGTGTCAATTTGCCTCTTTATTGAATCAAATAAACAAAACGAATTTACTAATCCAAAAAGCAGTATCCATCCAATCAAAACATGACGTCAATGCATTAATCAAACAGAATCTCAAGAATAGCAGATAATACTCAAATATTTGAAAGAAAATATTAAGAACAAAATTCTCACAATTTAATCATGAATCAACCCTTGATAATCTTGACTAGAAGAAATTAAATTAGCCACACATGGCCATAATCAACAAAAGAGAATATTAAGGAAGAGTTTACCAATTGGAAAAGCAAGAAAAGGAACACTAGCCAATTGTGCGCTTATGCTACTGTTGAAAAACTGATGTGTCTTGTGCGTCCTCCCCTCCGTTTAGCACGTAAGCAGTATTTATATGGAGTGGCTAATAATAAGCAGACCTAAACCTAATAGATATAGCAAACCTACGTAATTAAACTATTCCAACTTTGTTTTCCTTTGTTCTCTGTTTGACCACGGCTTCTTTGAAAATCTTGTCCCCTTTCTTCAAATGCAAGTCGAGTTTGTCCACCTCAACATGTTTTGCTCCATAGTCCAAAAATTGATATAGATTTGTATTCTTATTGTTAACATCTAATTTTGTCCGGACTAGTAATCTAGGTTGTAGTAATATCTAATTCGTGACTTTGATTTTTGGTATCTTCTCCTTATTTTTTATTTTTATTTTATGTGATTATTATATGTATTTTTGTCACTCCCGTTATTTTATGTGATTTTGTGTCATTTTCCATCATTTTATATGATTTTACTCGTTTACATTATTTTACGTATTTTTTGTCATTTTATGTGATTTTTATCATTTCACGTATTTTTATTATTTTCGTTAATTTACATATTTTTTTGTTTTTATCATTATTTTATGTGTTCTCGTTTTTTAGTTTATAATTTAAATGTGTTATTATGTTTAATTAACAAAAAATGAAGAAAAAAAAAGAAAAGAAGAGAAGAAAATCTGCAGCAACATGAGCATGCGTGACTTTGCTTCAGCATCCCTCCCACCTTCCAAGCATGTCTTCCATCTCCCCAATCTCCTCTCCATTGTCAATTCACCTTAATTCACTCTAATTTCATGTGACTGAACAAAATGATGAAGCTTGGGCAAATGGAAGCTTCAAATCTCTCTATAAATTGAAGGAGAAATGAGCATTTTGGTACCAATTCACAATAAAAAATTGAGCAAAAAAAAAAGAAAAAAACGAAAGCGTCTGTTCTTGTTCGTCCGAAGTTGCACCACCATCCAACTCCTTCCATCTTCTTCTCCAACCGCCACCAACCAGACCCCAGAACCGGCGCATCTCCAACAACTCAACGGTACCATTCTCTCCGCCGGACGTCGCCGGAAAGAGGAGAAAATCGTTGTGACCCGCCGACCCGTTTTGTGACCCAACACGTTCGAGCGCGACACTCCAGGCCGTAACTCGTCTCACCATCACCGCCGATCGAGTCCCCTGCCTCCGCCGCACCATTTCCGACATGTCCCCATGACCGCCAAGAAGCGCCAGACTCACCTGAAGAACCGGATCCTTTCGACCCGGAAACGACCCGTCGACTGACCCGGTTTAATCCACCACTGCAGACCTCCGTTCGAGCTCCCACCACCTCCACTCTCCTCGCCGTCCGCCGCGCCGTCGATCCCCGCCGTTCTCCGCCGCCGACGCAGCCCACGAGCAACCACCCGAGCCTCTCTTGCTCTCTCCTCATTCACGCTCACAAACAAGCTAGTTGCAGCTGCAGGTAAGTGTTTTTTGCGTCCTTTTCTTCTTTTCTTTTATTTCTTTGATTCTCTCTTTTTTTACTCACTTGGTAATACCATTTCTTTCCTTAATTCACTTAGGTCCCTAAAGCTTCAAAAGATGTCGTTTGAGTCACTAACATCTATCTACCCATAATAATGTTTTGACAAGTTTAAAAAACTGACAGTTTGGGCACTAGGCCTAAACCTTTTTGTGTTTTAGTTAATATTTTTGTTATTATGTCCATTCTAAATTATTTTTAATTTTTATTTTCAAGATATTTTGATTTTTTTTCTAGCTATGTAAATTACTAAGAATCCTTTTCTTTTATTTTTAGAGTTATTATTTGTTTTTTTTCTTTACTTAATAAATCAAGCAAAAATCTAAAAAAACCCCGTGGTACCAATTTTGGGCGTACGAAAATTAACCATTTTTGTACGTAACTGACAAACGATTTCAGACCTCTCGTAGACCATTTTCAGGTTTCCAATCGACCTAGGTAAAAAGATTGGTGGCGACTCCTGTCAAAAACCATGTCGCTACACTTATCCAAAATTCTTCTTTGTCCAATTTTGAGACCTGAAAATAAATAAAATGTAAAATCCAATCATTGTAATATCAATCCAATAATAAATAGGGAAAATAAATATAAAAATATATAGACAAAATTATCTCTATCACAATCCTTCAGGAGGAAACCTCGTATTTTGATGAGACGCATCCAAAGTGACCCTCGACTAAAGTGTCTCGGATGAGAGACACGGCCCACGACCTAACCCGACCAGCCGAGTCGTCCGGCCTATATGCACAATGGTCGAATAGCTACACCTCGCACGTGGGAAGATTTCCCTTACGTTTCCTCTTATGGGCAACCCTCTCCACCGACATGACACGTGGCATGATCTCAACGGTCGGCCACCCATCCGTACACGACCGCCCAGAACTATAAATACCGCCTCATCACCATCATCATTACCATTAATGCTACAGTACTACCAGAGGTTCTCCCCGAATAGCGTCTCGGATTTGGACCGACCTGTCACGTGATTCGAAGGACCGAGGAGCCAAACGTCGTGGACAAGAGACTCTCGTTGACTAGACCATCGCAACCCTCTCAGACCGAGATGGATACTCCACCGCTCTCACTCATCGGAAGGACCAACGATCATTCATCTATCCCTTACTTGGTCGATCATTATTATGTTAATATTTGGTATTAACAGGTATGATTCATAACCGGACCTTGATCATGTCAAAAGGCATCGTGGCCTGTCGGTAAGATCGACCACCACCATCGTCCTAACATCACTGAAATCACCATGGCCACTGTAAAAAACACTCGAGTAACTTTTCATTTCCATCAGTGACAACATCCCCTTCCTACACATTTTAATTGATTAAATTCGCCGAAACTAGAGCTTGTCATGTTTTCTTGTTTGATGCGAATACACCAAAGAGTGAGAGAAGAATGGAAAAGAAACAGATGACCCGCCTTATGGATGATGTGGCACGTACTACCTTACTTAGAGTCTTGATATGATACACATATGTGTAGGTACACATAGTAGATTAGATGTCTAATTTACAAAACAGTTTCAGCCCAAATCCACAAAAAAGTACTAAATGTCTAAATTATTCCTACATACTTTCTCTATATATTGCTATGTGTACCTACACATATGTGCACCATATAATTGGTACCTTATTTAAGTAAATAAAAATAAAGGAAAATGGTCATTTTGCCACTAATGTTTGAGAGTTGACAATTTTTTGCCATTAAATTTCTTTTGGGGGTAAAATTGCCACCTACATTTGGGAAATGATGTAAATTTTTTGTTGATGTTAAGTGGCTTGACGGATTTATTTTCACCATAAAATTTATAAACCTGACAATTTAACCCATTAACTTTAGAATTTTTACACTTTGACCCCTCCCTCTCACCAGTAGCACCTTATTACCTCGGCATGCCGTTTCACCACCGGGCCTCTGCCACTTCTATCACTACACCGCCTCCCAATTAATATTTTTTTTCTTATACATGGAACTTCTATACTGTGCTCATCCTTTAACATATTAAATTATTGACATCTTGTTCGCCAGGGGCGAAGCCAGGAAAAAATTCATGGGCGGGCGGTAGATGCATATCAAAATTATTTTTTACTCAGTAGTCATATGTATACCAAAAGTACTCAAAATACATAGCAAAAGCTATTAAAATCTAACACGACGTTCCTTAAAATCTCTGAAATCATCTACCTACTCTTCTAAACTAAATTTCATAGCAATATCTCTCTCGATGTACACAATAAGAGTATTAGCTAGAAAATCATTGCTCATCTTGGTTCGTAATCTGGTCTTCACAATTTTCATAGCTGAGAATGCACGCTCTGTAGTAGTAGTAGACACGGATAAAGTCAATATCAAACGGATCAATCTGTCAACAAGGAAATAAATACTTATTTTCTCTGTTACTGCTAAAACTTGACAAATTGATGAATTTGGCTTTGAAGTTTGTTTAGAAGTTTCAGCTATTTCTAGAACCTCTTATCCATCTTTTGAAGCTTGGGTATTTTCCTGTTGATTTCCACTTTTCAAATTGTTCGAATCTTTCTTTTGAAAGAAAGAAAACAATTTCTTCTGCTTGATATTCATACTAAACTGAAAACTAAACATACATATGAATTAAATTCGGTTTATTTAAGGATAGGGTTTTGTAACAATAACCTATAAATTTAAGCTATTGAGCTAGAGATTCATTAACAAAAATGCTAGTAAAACAATTAAATTTACAAATTGAACCTATGTAAAACAACAATTAGAGTTTCTCTTTGTTCCAAAATAAAATTAGAGATGCTAAGTGTAACTAACGTTTGAAGGAGAATGATTGAACCAAGAATCAAAACTATTTAAAACAACAATTAAACCTATATAAAACAAAAAGTAAATAAAAATTAGTAAATTTGAAGCCAGGGCTGCTTTGTTGGGCCAGCCGCCGGAGGAGGAAGAGAGGCGCCGCCGGAGGAGGAACAGATCCGAATGAAGATTTGAGGATGATGGTGGCGGCAGACAACTGGGCAAGATTTTATTTGAGATTTTGTTGCAACTTTGAAGGAGTCTGCTTAACACACATTTCACGTTTTTGACATTTTATTGGGCCAAAATGGGCTAGACTTTAAGACTTGACCCATTTCACCATTTGGGTATAGCTAAGAGACATTTCTAATAAGTGGTGGGGTTTTTGTTTTTTAAATGTGTAAATTTTATTATTTGGGTGTTATATTTTTCATATTTGGATCAATTTTACACTTATATTTAATTTGTACATAAAATAGAGAGTGTATAGGTATATTAAATTAAAAATTACAACCTTAATTATTCTAATTATGTACCATATACCTATACTTTTACAAAAATCACGGGCGGACGGTCGCTCCCCCCGGTCCCTTAATAGCTTCGCCCCTGTTGTTCGCTTTCCTCATCATATAATTAAATGACCATTCATACTTTAATGGATGATTTCAAGTAAATTCATACACTTGAAGTAAAACAATATAACATGCATAGAAATTTTACATAGCATAGATCTAATTATACTAAGTGATGATCCCTAGTTTCATCATTTACGGAAAAGAGTACAAATTGTAGATTTAAGATGGGTTAACTTCTGCATTTTGGTTGATCAAACTCTATAAATACGATGCTATATAAAAACCATAGCTCATTAGTTTGAGCTCTAAGATATTAAAAAACGTCTCATCTTATCTCAAATGGAAAGCAAATAATATGAAATTTTAAAAGTCCGTTGCTAATTAAATGGGTAGCATGACTAAATAACATATTAGAGATGACTAATGTTTAGCAGGTGAAAACATTGCGAGATTTATTACCACGAAACTGAAAAGTCCCAAATGGCGGTGCAACGACGAAAGGGCCAGTGGTGCAGCAGCGGAGGGGCGGTGGTGCAATGGCATGTTGAGGTTGTAGGGTGCTGCTGGTGAGAGGGAGAAGTCAAAGTGTAAGAATTCTAAAATTTAAGGGTTAATTTGTCATGTTTACAAACTTTAACGCGAAAACAAAAAATTAACCTAAAAAATTTAGCCGAATCCATCAAGTCATTTAACGTCAGTGGAAAATTTATCTCATTTCCCAAACATTGGTGGCAATTTTACCCCAAAAAAGAAGTTTAGTGGCAAAAAGTTTCCAACCCCAAACATTAATGGCAAAATGATTCATTTTCCCTAAAAATGAAACTACACCCTATTGTGCAAATAAAATTAAAAACTACATCTATTTCATAAAATTAAAAAAAAAACTCCTCAAAAGTTGTGGAAGTTTGATTTTTTATGGCAATTTAACTTAAATTTATCTATATTATTCATAGTGAAACAAAAATTAAATGTACCAATATTAAATTATCGTATGTATATAAAAGATCGATGTAAAATTATATTTTCAAAATAATGATAAAAATATTATAGGAAATGTTGAAAAAAATGTCACAACACTTAGATGGGTAGTACTCTAACAAATTGTCCTTTTCAATCTCTTTCTTTTTGGCTATGGATATACTAAGCAGAACTTAACATACCATTCATTTACCTTGGTCTCCTGTGGGATCAAACATGAGTGGCCTGAAGAGTTGAGACAGTGGTGGAAAAAGTGGAGAAAAGTCTATAACTAGAAGATCAACTCCTTATCAATTGGCGATTGATTAACATTGATAAAGTCGGTTCTTGGAAGCTTACCCATGTATCATCTTTCTGTGTTCCGTGCCCTGGCTGGTGTGGTAAAAAAGATTGAAACTTTGAGAACTACATTCTTTTGGGGAGCCTCGGGGTAGGGAACAAAAATAATTTGGGCTAGGATCGCAAGGTTGTTCGGTGATAGTGAAGTCGTGGGGTTGAGTGTGGGTAGTTTACGAGCAAAAAATCTAGCCATGTTAGGAAAATGGAAGTGGAGGTGGTTGAAGGATCCGAATAGCTTTTGGGTGAAGGTGGTGGCTAGTACCAATAGGGGTGAGGCGGCCTCGTTGATGTGGGGAGAAATACCGGGGGGTTTGTAGCGTTTGGAAGGACATTCAGAAAGCGGAGGGAGAGGTAGAAAGTATGGGAAATGAGTTCAAAAATCAGTTTACAAAAGTCGTTGGGATGGGAGATAACACGAGGTTTTGGGAGGATGAGTGGGTGGGTGGTTGTCCACTAAAAAATAGATTTAGAAGGTTGTATGAGATGGATACCAATCAAGAGAGCATGGTTTTAGAGAAGATTAGGTGGGAAGGGAGGGATTGGAGATGGGCGTGGAGCTGGAGGAGGCAGCCGAGGGGGAGGGCAGTAGGCGAGCTCCTACAACTACTTTCTTTGCTGCAGGACTTCACACCAAAGCAGGACTCCAAGGATAGTTGGCGTTGGGACCCCTCAACAGATGGTGTCTTCACAGTTTGTCGCCTCTCCCAATAGATTGGTAGCAGCAAGGCATGTCTTTCTGTTGCGGTGGTGCAACGCGGTGCCAAAGAAGGTGAACGTTTTCATATGGAGAGCTACTCGCAACTACTTACCGGTGCTCGACTAGTTACAACAGCGCGGAATTGAAGTGGAGTCAACGCTTTGTCCGCTTTCCTCTGTTACGGCCGAGACGCCCAATCATGCTCGTGTTCGATGCAAATTTACCTTGGACATTTTTCATACAGTCGCCGTCTGGTGCAACACCAATGTGAGCTGCTTCGAGGTCATGGACGTTTTGGGGGGAGCCTTATTTCACAAGTCCCCTCAAAACTTTCTCAGGTGTGACAAGCAATTGTGTATGTCACTACTTGGTCTTTGTGGAAAGCTAGAAATTGTTTCGTCATGCAGAATACTCCTTGGAGAGCTTCTCAATTTTTTGCAGATATTCATGTGCTCTATTTCCTTTGGACCACAAGTAGATGTGCTAATCTGAGAATGACTTGGGGAGATTGGTAGCTAAATCCTCTACTTTCGGCATCGGATGTGGTGGGGTAATTCTGTTGATCGATCATTTGCTCAGTTTTGTTTGCTTGGGTCCTGTTGTTTTCTTCTCTCTTTCTCTTTTGTTCCTTTTGGTCCTTCTTTGCAGGAGTGTGGTGTCTTCTATTGCAGGGGTGGCATTTGTCACTTGTTTTATTTGTTTTTTGTGTCCCCTTTGCTCCCTTGGCCGGAGCCCCCTCCTCATGGGCTCCTTGCCATTTTGTTCCCCCCTCTGTAACTTCTCTTCTCAGTATTATTATATTTGTTCGCAAGTTGTTCATAAAAAACATGCGCAAATCTACGCATGGTTCCGCTTAATTACGAAAACGCCATGATTACTTCACGTCACTCATTATAACTCACAAGTCACAACCAGTGTTTTAAAACTGGATTAGAAGCAGAACCGTTCAAGGTACTGGTTCATGGTCTAACCAGTTCAACCGTTTGAGTCACCGGTTCAACCGGTTATTTTCTTAAAGCTATCTATCATCATTCATTATATAAAATAATCTAAATATAAAATAATAATGCATATTTTCTACACTAAAATAGTAATTTTAAATATAAATTTGTTATTTTATAAGATGAAAAGCAATATTCTATATTCTAATTAACAATGTATGTGAAAATAATAATTTAAAATAACTGAAAAACTATTATTAATTATTTATATCACGGTTTACAAACTGTTTAAAAGGTACAATGAGAAAATATAAAAATATTTATGATGTTAAGTATGAATTTATAAACAAATGTGGAATAAATTAAAATTAGTCATAAACATTTGAGAGTTTAGGATAAATTTCTTCAAAAAAAATAAAAATAAAAAAGTGAAAAATGGTTTCCCGGTTTTGGCCGATTTAACCGGTTTTTACCGATTTTGGCCGATTTAACCGGTTTTTATCGATTTTGACCGGTTCTTGATCAATGTAGTTCAAAACCTAATTGGTTCGCGGTCCGACTACTTCGACCGTCCGGTCCGATTTTTTCAACACTGGTCACAACTCGCAAGCATAGCGGCATACTTTCCTCTTTTTCTTTTTCTTTTTTTTTTTTTGCTTTTTTTCATTTTCAACCATTCACTAAAAAAAATCATATATATCTTTCTATTCTTTAATCTGATGATAGCTAGAAATAGCAAAATCGAAAGAGAAAAATAAACTAAACAAAACAAAATGCATATGTGATATTTTATTTTTTTCTCCATTAGAGTGTAATTTTAAACTTTAATAGTGAATTGGTCATCACTTATAATTATATAATCACCTTTTCAGACAATTTTCTTCGTTAATATTACATTGACCATTAAATATGAACATATGTCAATAGTTTCTAGTGTACGTGGTCATCAAATATTTGAGTATGAAATAATGAAAAATACATAATCATCACTTACAATCATAGTGATCATTATTTTTACTACTTTTAGTGTGATCATCATCATTTTTAAAAGCAACGATCATTATTCTTGAAAGTCTGGTCATCATATTTTCTTATACAATTATGGTGATAACTATTTTTACTAGTTTCAGTGTGATCATCATTTTCAGAGCGCACAACATTATTCTTATATGTCTGATCATTATATTTTCTTATGGATGCTCCCGCAATCATGGTAATCATTATTTTTACCAGTTTCAGTATGACCATCAATTTTAAAAGCAACGATCATTAGTCTTGAAAGCCCGGTCATCTTATTTCCTTATGGTGATTAATACTCTTACAATCATGGTGATAACTATTTTTACTAGTTTTAGTGTGTTCATCATTTTCAAAGCGGACAACACTATTATTATAAGTCTGATCATTATTTTTTTTTATGGCTACTAATGTTCCCACAATCATGGTAATCATTATTTTTACTAGTTTCAGTTTGATCATCATTTTTAAAAGCAACGATCAACTGATACTCTTACCTATTTTTCATAATAAATAAGCAATTGATCATCAATGATAATTGCTAACTCATGTGAGTGAGTTAGGTCAAAAAAACGGAAAGTATGCATTTAAAATCTAACAAGGGCGTGTCTTTAAACTTTATTTTTCATTTTTAACTTTATTTTTCTTCATTACATCTTTGTTTGCCTCTCTAATTTTCCTCCATTCAATGAGTTCTTCATGCTCTCGCTTTCTCTAATCTCTAATTTTCCCTTCATCTTTGATATGCCTCTCTGATGAATTTCCATCTCTCAATGATTCTTTATTTTATGTTCTGCCTTTCTCTAATTTCTTCTTCAACTTTGCTCTATTTTATGTTCAGTTTATCATGCATGTGATGTCCCTTATGTTGGAGTTGCCTCAAATTATATGAAGTTGAAAGTTGAAGGATTGAAGTTGTTATTGTTCCAATTGAGGAAGTTTTAATTGGACTTGAATATTGTGTTTGTCTTAGCAGGAAACTAGTTACGGTGGGCCTAGTCAAAGAAGGACTAGGATCTTTTAGTTAAAATAGGATTAGAATTTGTGAGTGCGTGCAAGTGTGCGTATGTTGTAGGTTTCCTAGGACTATTATGTCTAGGATTTATTAGTCCTATAAATACTAGTTTGTTTTAGTGTGTGTGAGAGCCGAGGAGAGCAGCAGCCAATTGTATGGTGTGCAAAGTGTGGAATAGCCCATGGTTGCTATTATTGAGTGCTAGTTTTGTGTGTGAGTTGAGAGTATTGAAGTGTGTAATTGTTGATTGATATTGATAGTGGAAAAAGCCGTGGAATCGTCACGGTGAAAAATATTATTTGTGTTTGCCCACGCTTCCAAACCCCAACAAGTGGTATCAAAGCTAGGTTCGCAATGGCTAGGACGTCGGGCAATTTTTTGATTGATCGTTTTGATGGTTCCGGAGATTTCAGTCTCTGGAAGTGCATGGTGAAGGATGTGCTCGTGCAGCAGAAGCTTGGTAGTGTGTTTGAGAAAATAAAGCCAAATGAAATTAAAAATGACAAGTGGAAAGAGATGCAAGAAATTGCGGTGAGTACAATTAGATTGGCTCTTGCACCACAACTGAAGTATGATGTGTTGAACGAGACCTCTCCAACGAGTTTGATGACGAAGCTTGAAGGTATGTACATGTCAAAATCAATTACCAACAAGTTGTGGTTAAAGAAGCAATTATATGGTTTGAAGATGAAAGACGGTACCGCTTTGATTGCATACTTGAATGAGTTTAACAAATTGGTTACACAGCTTGAAAGTATTGGTGAGAAAATCAATGAAGAAGATAGAGCTATAATTTTGATTAATTCTTTATCAAAAATTTTTGAGCCAGTTGTGACTCCGTTGATGGTTGGAAGAGAAACTTTGAAGTTAGAAGATGTGACTACAGTGCTTTTGGAGCATGACCGTGTTCGAAAATTTGAAGAAAAAGAATGTAGTGATGTAGCTGTGATGGAGCGAGAGAAAAATAGCTGGAGATGAAGAGGTGATTCTAGAGGAAGAAGTGATTCGTGAGGAAGATCAGGTTCAAGAACAAAGAAGGATTGGAGCAAAATTGAATGCTGGTATTGTCAGGAGTTTGGGCATATTAAATTTTATTGCCCAAAATTAAAAGAAGACATGGACGTTTTTTTTAAGACAAAAAAGAAAGGAAAAGAAAAGAGAGAAGAAGGAAAAGGTGATGTTGGTTTAATGGAAGATTATACAAGTGGCGATGAGTTGCTAATGGTGCAAGAGGTCAAGGAGAAAGATTCTGGTGATGTTTGGATATTTGATTCAGCTTGCTCGGAACACGTTTGTTTCAAAAGGGAATGGTTCACAAAATTTGAACCATGTGATAGGCCAATTTATTTGGGTAATAGTGGAGAAGAAAGAATTGAAGGGATTGACAACGTGAAGATCAAGTTGCATGATGGAAGTACAAAGACACTTGGTGATGTAAGGTACGTTCCAAAATTTAGAAGGAACTTGATTTCACTTGGCAAACTGGATAAATTGGGTTTTGGATTTTCTGCTTGAGGTGGAGGTTTGAGAATTTCAAAGAATGCATTGGTTGTAATGAAAGGAGTGAAGAACTCTAAAAATCTGTATGAGTTGGTTGGAAGTACAGTTGTCAAAGGTGAGCCCAAGAGCGAGTCCTTAGAGGTAAAGGTTCCTACAAGCAAGAATGTCAGGTTTGCGGATTTGGTGAAAAGGTGGAGTTAAAAAATAATTTGAGTCAATGTGGAGATTGTTGGAGTTGCCTCAAATTATATGAAGTTGAAAGTTGAAGGATTGAAGTTTTTATTGTTCCAATTGAGGAAGTTTTAATTGGACTTGGATATTGTGTTTGTCTTAGCAGGAAACTAGTTACGGTGGGCCTAGTCAAAGAAGGACTAGGATCTCTTAGTTAAAAGAGTGTGGATAGGTTGTGCCAATGGCACACTATATGTGCCTCTAGATATAAGAAGGAATGATGATACACGCGAATTTGCCAACGCGCCGCGTTTACCGGCGACAAATTCGGGACCGCTATAAGGTAAGTCGATCACCTTCCTTCCTCTTGCAGAAACGAAATCCAACAACAAATCAACCGATCGACCTCCTTTCTCGCACGAACGCAGCAAAAGGACGACAAAACACAAGCAACCACCGTTCTCCGGCGACAAAAACCACCAGCCACGCCGTAGTGTTCAACAGCCAAAACTCAGAGTCTACAGGTGCATAAAGATGTTCTTCCTGTTAATAGTGATGCTCTACATCAAAGTTATGATGCTCCCGATTAAAGACTGGCTCAACATTTCGGCATATTACCAACATTAATTAGAGTTTTTTACCACAAATGATGTGTTTCTTGCACCAATGTGAAGCTCTAATTTAACATCATGATGTCTTTCTCAATAAATCATCATGCTCCACCTTGCCCTGTTTGTCAATAAATGGATGATCTTTGAGGTATAACGGGTGCAAAGAAAAAATATGGTGCTCTTCATTCACAATGATGAGCTTCGTGAAAGAGTGATGCTCTTTAATCAATGTACAATGCTTGTGTTTACAAATTGATGCTCTTGTTACCCAAGTGAACCAGATGATAAAATTATGTTTTTCTTTTTAACGTAATGAATGCTCCCAATGACATATCCGATGCTCGTAGATTCCATGGTGATGCTCGCGCTTTGAACATAGTGTTACGTCTGTTAACAAAGTATGATATCTTGGTTCAAAATGATGTGCTTGGTGTCATGAATGATATGCTTCTGTAAAATTATGGTGCTCTTCAATAAAGTATGATGCATTCGTTAAATATGATGTTCTTGGTGTCATGGATGATGCTCTTTGTTTCAAGTATGATGCTCTACCTAGCAAAAACGATGTACTCGTTTTGATGACTTAACTGTGCACACATTTTCTTCATTCTCTTAAAATGATGCATTTGATGACCATAACGATACACTTCCGTTGCACTATGATGCTCTCAATTACAAACATGGTGCACATGTTCTGATAACTTAATTATGCACTCGTTTTCTTTAATCTTACAAAATCATGAAGTTCTCAAACTGATGCTCTATGTGTTTAAAATGATGCTCCTTTTATAAGTATGATGAGCTTAGTATTTAAAATGATGCTCCATCTGGTAAGTATGTCTTTATGGTGTAATGTATGTGATGCTTGTTTCGCTAAAAATTTTGTCTTCTCGCAATTCATCACTAATTGGCGTTATTAAGTCATTATAATAGATTTGAGCATTATTTGTATGCAATTCGTGGTTATATCATTTTTACACAAAAGAGCATCATAATTAATCGAGAGCACATCATAATTATATGTAGGAGCATCATAATTTTGTCGCTTGCAGCAGTTGCGCTTCAGGACTTGAGATGAATTTTCGTCGTTCAGCTCAGGAAATGGCTGGGAATGAAGCGTCGACGACCGGGGAAGAGATTGACGGCTTCGGTGGGGTCGATTACCGCCTTGGTTGGCGGATTTCGTCAGATCGGATAGCGGGTTGTCGGAACGGATGTCCTACAATTGTTGGTCTCCAGTTGTTGTTGATGGAGGAGGAGACTATCACTGAGTTGCTAACTGTCGGCCGGTGCTTAAGGGAGGAGCTACCGTGGTCAAAGGCTAGAAGTGAGAGGTGGTGGGTGGTGGTTAAAATTTCCGTGGAAGTCCGACGACGTAAATAGCAGGAGAAGGGAAGGAATGACATTGTTGTAATTAAATAGACTTTGGCACAAATTGGCATATATTTGAGCGTGGCACACTATAGTCTGTGCCTAGTTAAAATAGGATTAGAATTTGTGAGTGCGTGTAAGTGTGCGTATGTTGTAGGTTTCCTAGGCCTATTATGTCTAGGATTTATTAGTCCTATAAATACTAGTTTGTTTTAGTGTGTGTGAGAGCCGAGGAGAGGAGCAGCCAATTGTATGGTGTGCAAAGTGTGGAATAGCCCATGGTTGCTATTATTGAGTGCTAGTTTTGTGTGTGAGTTGAGAGTATTGAAGTGTGTAATTGTTGATTGATATTGATAGTGGAAAAAGCCGTGGAATCGTCACGGTGAAAAATATTGTTTGTGTTTGCCCACGCTTCCAAACCCCAACAAGTTGCTAATTGTATGTGTAGTTGTAAGTATGAAATTAGTTAGGGTTAATTTGTAGTTGTTTTAGGAGGTTGGTGTTAAATTTAGTATTAGACCTAGACATTTTGGTAATTTTACCACTTTAACGGCAGTTTTAACAAAAAATTTAACAGGACTAACGGTGCACATGATTGAAACTTACAGGACTAAAGTTAGATAAATTCTTAAAACGGGACCCAAATAGGACAAACTCCATACTTACAGGACTACCAGCGGAGTTTACTCGTTTATGAATTCATAAAAATAAATCGTATGAAACAGGAAAAAACTTTATTGATTTATTAGAGTCCGTTGATTTATCACGTATGTGAAAAAACATCTTCCTAAATGCACTACTAATTAACTAACTCAACTAACTAACCTAACGAATTAAAAGACTAAAACACCTTTTGTAAATATTTATTAAGAGGGTAAACTTGATTTTTTATGGTATGTGTTTTTTCACATATGTGGTAAATAGACACCCACGATTTATTATGTTTACAACTTTAAGCTTATATAGACTTGTAGCAAACCAAATCCTAGTTGATGTAGAAATCCTAATATGAAATAAATCTGTTAAAATAGAGAAAAGATAGAAGTAGTGGAATGTTTTTCATATCTTTCTCAAGCACATTTAGGTATAATATATATAACAGTCATGCTAGGCTAAGTTTTTTTCCACAGTACATATGGGATAAAGCAATATATATATATATATATATATATACTAATCATGCTAGGCTAAGCTAATTACATGATACATGTGGGATATATCTCAATACTCCCCCTTAAGTTGGAGCATGGAGATCAAGAATATCCAACTTCCGAAGAAGAAACTGAAATGGTTGACAACCATGAGGTTTAGTGAAGAGATCAGCAGGCTGCTGCGATGTCCGAACGTAAGAGGTGGAGATGTTGCCTGTTGTTATTTGATCATGAATGAAATGACAATCAATCTCAATGTGCTTTGTACATTCATGAAAGACAGGATTGGCGGCAATATGCATGGCAGACCGGCTATCACGGTGAAGACGCATCGGGGCAGTGTGAGCAACGCCAAGTAAGCGCAGCAAGTACTTGAGCCACATTAACTCAGAGCAAGCAGCTGCCATGGATCGGTATTCAGCTTCAGCAGAAGAATGAGAAACTGTAGGTTGCTTCTTCGTCTTCCAAGAAATTGGAAGTTGTCCGGGAAGAACAAAATATCTTGTGACGGAGCGGCGAGTAAGAGGACAAGTTGCCCAATATGAGTCACAATATTCCGAGAGTTGTAAAGCACTGTGTGCGGAGAGAAAAAGGCCTTGCCCTGGGTGACCTTTGAAATACCGAAGCACGCGAAGTGCAGCATGCCAATGATCGAGCTTCGAGTGTTGCATGAACTGGGCGAGAACGTGTATAAAGTAACATATTTCTGGCCTAGTGATAGTCAGGTAGATAAGACATCCAACAAGTTGACGATATCGATCAGGATGATCCAGAGGAGCTTAGCCAGACGTTGCGAGCTGCTGATTTTGTTCCATGGGAAAATCACAAGGTTTTGCCCCAGAAGACCCGATTCAGAGAGGAGATAAAGTGTGTATTTAAGATCGCGTTATCTCTATACCCAAAAAATATTTCAAATGACCAAGATTCTTCATATGAAAATAGAAGCTCAAATATAGCTTGAAATGAGAGATGGCAGATGGATCATTTCCAGCAATAATCATATCATCCACATAAATGAGAACGTGTAAAGATACCTAGCCACGATCTAGAGAGAACAATGAATAGTCAGCATAACTCTGTCGAAATCCGAATGCACGGAGAGCGCTAGCAAGTTTGGAGAACCAATTTGGAGGTGCTTGACGAAGACCATAAAGCGACTTCTGTAGGCGACATACCTGGCCAGAAGTGCCATGAGAAAAACCAGGTGGAGGAGTCATGTACACTTCCTCATCTAAATCGCCATGAAAGAAGGCATTATGGACATCAATTTGATGTAGTTCCCGGCCCTTGATAGCAGCAACAGAGAGTAAAACACGAACAAAGACCATCTTGGCAAGAGGAGCAAATGTTTCATTATAATCAACACCTTCAACTTGGCGATTTCCAAGTACAACGAGACGAGCCATATAACGCTCTATTGTCCCGCCAGACCGATATTTAATTCTGTAAACTCACTTGCAACCTATGGGTTTCTTATCAGGAGGCAGAGAGGAAAACACCCACGTTCCATTCCAATCAAGAGCATCAATTTCATTGCGCATAGCTTCACGCCAACAAGCATGTTGAGCGGCTTCAGAGTAAGTAGAGGGTTCATTTCCCGAAGTTACAGCTGCTAGAAAACGATCATGGGGTGTAGAAAATTTATTACAAGAGGCAAATGCAGTTATAGGATATTGCGTACCTGAGGACGGTGATGTAGAGACAGGTGAAGATGAAGCGATAGGGGGGTCTAATACAAGTGTAGTATTGCAGATATGATCTTTAAGTAGCACTGACGGCTGCCAAATATGGGTGCTACGGCGAGGTGCGACCGGACAGATAGGATGAACGTCAACGTCATCATTGGGAAGGACGACATCAACAGCATCAACAACACTCCTCCTGTCGTGAGCAATGGGTGGAGAATGCAGATCATCATAAATCGCGGGGGAAAATGTTGCTCGTAGAAGACAACATCTCTACTGATAAAAATTTCATGAGTTTCAAGGTCATAGAGACGCCAACCGCGCTTTCCATGTGGATAGCCAAGAAAGAGGCACTTCCTGCTACGGGGCGCGAATTTGTTCCGGTCTCGGGGTATGTGAGAGGCAAAACATAGGCACCCAAAGACTCGAATATGATTGTAGTTTGGAAGTCTTCCATGTAGAAATTCAAATGGTGTGCGACCTTGAAGAAGTTTGGACAAAGTCCTATTAATCAAAAACAAGCTGTCAATACACATTCGTCCCAAAAATGAAGAGGAAGATTTGCTTGAAACCGTAGAGCGCAAGCAACATTTAACAGATGTCGATGCTTGCGTTCTACCCATCCATTCTGTTGAGGCATGTAAGGACAAGAAGTTTCAAACAAGATGCCTTTAGTAGCGAAATAGGACTTTAATGGCTGAAATTCAGTCCCATTATCAGCGCAAAATCGCTGAACGTTTGTCTTGAACCGGGTGGTCACCATGGCGCAAAACTTTTCAACTAGGGAAGCAACCTCATATTTGCTTCTCATCAAATAAACCCAAACACCACGAGAATGATCATCCATAATAGTAGGAAGTATGAAGCTCCTGAAGTAGCAGGAGTGTTGTAAGGTCCCCAAACATCACAATGTACCAATTCAAACAGATAGTCCGCTTTATTGGAACTGAGCGGAAAGGACGTGCACGTCTGTTTGGCTTGAAAACAAATATCACAAGGAAGGCCCTTGATATCAACTATAGTAGTACCACTAATTATGGGTAAGGATGATAAAACAGAAGCAGCAGGATGACCAAGACGCTTGTGCCACAGAGCAGATAACCCAACTGTAGAAGCATGACAAACCCGAGCCTCAGAGTTGAATGAACGAAGCCAATAAACCCCCCCTCCCGTTGCTCACCCGCTCCAATCACTGTCCTCGAAACTCAATCCTGACACACAGTCGATCACTGAGGTGAACAAGACAAGAAAGTTCCCTTGTAAGTCGTGCAAATGACAATAGTTGACAGTTAGCTAGGGTATATATAAAACATTGGAGAGACAAAGGTCACGAAAGAAGATAGTTCATGCTTGTACGGCGGCTGAAAGAGTGCCATCAGGTAATATGACACTAATAGAAGAGACAGAAACAAGATCTTGTAGAAGATAAACATCTCCAGTCATGTGATAGGAGGCACTTGTGTCAAGTATCCAGGAAGAATCATTCTTACCTGCCGGTTTGTTAGAAGTAGAAGAACTATTCAAGGAACCAAATAGTTGTAAAACTGTGACCCGCTGCTCGTTGGAAAGCGTCGGACCGAAAGCCTGACAATCTTGGACAGCCGGTTGTATGTAAGGTGAATTCATCGTAGGACCATGAGCAGTAGCATGCACAACATCAACGGCTGTGACTTGGGCCTGGTTGTCGCTCATGCTGATAGAAGGTAACAGTGACAACAATAAATGTTGGCAATGACAACAATGGTAGGTTCAGAACTTGGCTCTGATACCATGTTAAAATAGAGAAAAGATAGAAATAGTGGAATGACTTTCATCTTTCTCAAGCACATTTAGGTACAATATATAACAGTCATGTTAGGCTAAGCTATTTTCCACAGTACATGTGGATAAAGCAATATATATATATATATATATATATATATATATATATATATATATACTAATCATGCTAGGCTAAGCTAATTACATGGTACATGTGAGATATATCTCAATAAAATTCTAATTCTTATTGCTAAAGACTTATGACTTAACAAATTCTCCTAAATAAACTAAATAATACAGTAATAGAATTCCTAGAAACTTGTTGTTAGTCCGTGTAGCATCTTAGCCTAATTAAATAAGATAGTAAAGAAACAAAACAATTCCTTCGAAAGAAAGTTGCAACAAGAAAGACATATGGCTTAAATATTTGCAATTATGTTTTTGCATGAATTTATAGTGTCAGCTAATTTTTAGTTAATTGCCACTATAAATTTCGTGCACCGACCCAACGTAGTTGGGATTAAGGTGTTGTTGATAATAATGAGTAAAGAAACAAAACAATTTGTGTTCCGGCTGGATTCCTTGGTGGAACTTGTTGACCAAGTCATTTTCTTCCTCTCAAGTCAATCACGTTGAGAAGCTTCATGAAGCACATCTCAAGAGTTCAAACTCAGCCTTACATAGGTTGGTCAATGTACATATTGTCCTCGGTCAAGCTTGCGAACATAGGTTGGTCTTCCCAGTTTGCTATTGCAGTACAAGAACACACACATTCGGGGGTGGTAAGATAAAGCGAACAACAAATCCACTATCAAACTGTTCAAGAATCAAGTCATGCATGGGCGCAACAAGCATACTCCATTAATCCCAACAACAACAAAACTGATACGTTTTTCTTTTTAGGTTGTCCCAACAAAACTCATACATATCCTAATAAGAAAACTTTTTTACATCAACTTTACCTCATTACCCTCATTTTCTTTTATATGCTTATTTTACCTTATTACCTTCTAGTAAACATTATTTTTTAATCCCAATACCCCGTCAAACTTAATCCAAATGCCCATTCAAACGTATCAGATTTGTTGAGACGGAGGAAGTGATTGTTTCAGAGCATTGTGGCTATCAAGATCAATAAGCCATTTAAGTTTGGACCTTCCAAGAGTTGGAGGTTTTCCGGCTGTAAACTAACTACAAACTCTGTAGCCAATTTAATGTAATTAAGTCGTACTCTCTTCTTCCCAAATAGGTTGTCACTTTTAGTTATTTTTGTGTAGATTAAGATTGTCTTTGGTCATTAACTTATTTTACATAAACTTTCACCATTACTCATTTCTAAACCTGGTATATATGGGCAGAGGCGGGCGCAGGAATTTCATATTGTGGGGGCACAGTTCTATATAATCATACAAAAATTAAATATGTAATCTTGTATCATTCATATATCCTAATAACAAAATGATTAAAAAATAACTCTAAGAACGTAAACTTATCCTATAATTGTTCTCTACGAGATCTCATATTTTGAAAGCCTCTGAAAATTGTTTCATTGTCCACCGCATCAAGTAAATCCTTTTCAATGTAGGTGACGTCATTCATCCAATCATCTCCCATTCTGTTCCGTAAACGGTTCTTGACAATCTTCATTGCAGAAAACACTCTCTCCACTGATGCTGTAGCAACAGGTAAAATCAAAGCCAACTTCACAAGTTTATAAACAAGTGGGTACACATGATCTCTTTTAGTCTCAACTAGCTTTCTAGCAACATCTCCAACAGTAGTTAAACTAGAAAACTCATCTGCAGACCTCATGTCAATGATATAATTCTCAAGCTGGTTTTCAAGAGCAATAAGCTCAAAATCGAGAAAAATCAGTAGGTAAAGCTCCGCAAGATGAACCAAATCTCCCTTATTAAAAGCAGCAAAAGAATCACTAGGATTTAAGCAAGCGACACAAAGAAGCAATGTTGTGTTTGCCTCATCAAATCGATTATTAAGTTCTTGCAGTTGCATATCAATCACCGTGTAGAACAACTCCACCTGGTAGTAATGCATGTTTGTTCTTTCTTGGGCATTTCGACGCTTGCGTCCTGGAGCAATGAAAACATCATTCATATTTGGAATAACTATATCATGTTTCTCACAGAAGGTAGAAACCTCAACAAGTAAAGATTCATATCCACCATCTCTAATTGCTTGAAACCGATCCTTGCAAACTTGGACTAACTTCATTGCATTGACAATATCTTGATCTCTCCTTTGCAAAGCTTGAGACAGTTCATTTGTAACTCCTAGTACATTTTTCATTAAATGAAGATTAAAAGCAAAGGTGAAACTATGAACTTGTTGTAAAAGGGCAATAGCATCACCTTTTTGCTCTGCAGTAACACCATCTTCCACAATAATTTCCAGAACATCAATCACAGAAGCAAACATGAGAACCAGATTTACCAAAGATCCATAATGTGAACCCCAACGTGTTTCACCAGCTCGTTTGAGAGTGGTTTCTTGATTTAAACCACGACCACTCATAAGTTCCATATTTGCTAATCCATCAATTATTCTCTTGAACTGTAATTCCCGTAACACATCTCGCCTCTTGCAAGAACCACCAACAATATTCACCAAGTTTGAAACCACATTAAAAAGCAAAGCAACTTGAACATGATTTTTTGCTACAAAGAACTAGCGCCAATCAAGTTGATGTGCAAAACAATGCACGTAATAAGCAGAATTGTTCTCCTTCAGGATTAGAGATTTTAGACCATTAAACTCACCACGCATATTGCTAGCCCCATCATATCCTTGACCACGCAATTGTGATATACTCAATCCGTGCCTTGAAAATATGTCTTCAATAGCAATTTTAAGTGATAAGGCAGTATCATTGACATGTACAAGACCAATAAACCTCTCAATGACATAACCATTTCCATCCACATAGCGCAAAGCAACTGCAACTTGCTCTTTAGTGGACACATCACGAGATTCATCTAATAAAATAGCAAAATGTCCTTCACCAATATCTTTCACTATAGCTTTTGTAACCTCTGTTGAAGTAACATAAGCAATGCCTTTCAAGATTTTGTGATCTATGAGCTTAGAGTTTCCAGGAGCATTATTCAAGACAACCTTCTTAATCTGTTCATTATGGTCAGCAAGAAAGTGTAGAAGTTCAAGGAAATTACCTCGATTACTTGAATCATCGATTCATCATGTCCACGAAAAGCTATTCCTGTCAGAAAAGAAATCGACACAATCAACCGTAGCTCCCAAACGAATTCGATATTGCACTTTTGCTTCACTTGACTGCTTTTTCAAAAGCAGCTGGAATGCTTTGTTGTTGATTCATTAAATCTTGACATTTTCTCCATGCTTGATTGTGAGCACTATTATGTTTGCCAACATGAGTTTGAAATCTATCTTTTTTCTTCCAATTTGTAAATCCATTAGTAAAACCATCTCCACTTGTTTCGTTTCCGGAATCTGATCCAAAAAGATAGCAAAACAAGCAAAAGGCTACATTTTTTGATATGCTATATTCCAACCATTCACTGTACTCATTAAACCAAGTATGAACAAATCGTCTATATTTTGTCTCATACTTAGTTTGTGGAAAATCATGATCACGCGGTTGACATGGCCCCCTTTGTAAGTAAGCTCTCCGAATTATATCTCTATTATTGGGATGATATTCACTTATTTTTATTCGTTTGGCGGGATCTCATGGGAAGCTCATCAAGATTTATTTCAACATAGTGGGGCTCTTCTAAATTCTTTTCACTATCTTTATCATAAACTTTTTGCTTCTTTATAAGAAATTTATTCATAAGAACCTAAAAATAATATATAAAAAGTATGTCATAAATATTTATTGATCTATAAATGTAAAAGAAAATTACTAAAAAAATAAAATAAATCGAAACTTACACCAAAAATTTCGTGAAATCAAAGTGAAGTAGAACAATTGACAATTGTTGTTGTGTGTGTGCGCAATTGTTGCAGTGTTGAGCTGTGCACCTCGTAGGAATGGCAGAGGAGATAGCTAGCGTACAGCTAGGTTAATTATAGCTAGGTTGCTAGGTTATGTTTTTTTACTTTTCTAGCAACAGTAGTAGATGACTATTTATAGGAATAAAAACAAACCTTTATCTTTTAGGTTTTGGACAACCTTTTTGTTTCACTCTCACATGAGTGTCCAATCTTTCTCACCAATCTTTTATGTTTTATACAATCTATCTCCCTGTACTTTCAACATTTAATCAAAGTGACTCTTATACTTTTTTATCCCAGAAAAATACTACTAGGGGTATCCTAATTTAATTTTTTTTACTGGGGGCACGTGCCCCCACGTGCCCCCATGGTGGGCCCGCCCCTGTATATGGGTCAGCCCATACGGCTGTATTGAAAAATGCAAATGCCGCATGGGCCACGTCCACCGCAGCCAGCCTCGTATTTACGGAGAGCTCCTCCTACAATAAAGGCGCCCCGTATAAATCCGTTAGCCATAAAAGACTTCCTGCCTCCATCAAAGCAGCCGTTACATTAATTACGGCATTAAGCCAAAGGAGAGGGAGTAACTCCGCAATAACTCCACGGTTATTACACCATTAATACGCAGCCGTCCCAAATTATGGACGCATTTATGGAGATTCTCCAGCATTGAAGGCCCCGTAACGGGACCTGGCACCACCCTATATATTGGGTGGTGCCTGCCTCAAATAAGGTGATTACTACACACCCACACCTCTCTTCTCTGTCTGCACCTGAAAGTGTCCCTTGTCTTACTCTTCTCAGGTACCGGAGCTGTCATACTTCAGTCGTCAGAGATCACTTGACAGCCGGAGATCACTATTTGGCTATCAAAACCCATTATAACCCCTCTCAGCCCACTCCCTGGACTCTTTGAGTGAGTGCATTTGAAGGTAAAAGTGGACTAAAATAAAACAAAAGAAGAAAAATATCATTTCATCTGGGACAAAAATATTTTGATGTTGTGACAACATACTTGGGACGGAGCATCTAAAGTCTTTCTTGGCTAGCAAGTCTGTCATGTTAAGTGTTAGTTAGTTCTCGGTGGGTCGTTAAAGTCTTCTTGTAAGTTTAGTCCTTAGAGAGGTAGAGTTCTCTTAAGTTGTACAAGAAGAAAGGCGACTCCTTGGAGGAGTAATTGATTATTTTTTTGCGATTTATTCAAAATTCTCAAGAAATATACATGGAATAACAGGGACAAGTGTGAAACTTTATTCAAAATTCTGAAGAATACATGGATTGCTAGCTGTAGCTCAGTTTTGCATGACATCTCCTCATGAAATAATTAATTAGATGATTCAGAATGCAATAACTACAATCATAATACAAATTTCACAGGTATAATGGATTAGAGTAAATAATGATGGATAAAAGCATTGAACAAAAACCAGTTTACACCGAGCAGTCCACCGATGCAGCAACAAGGCGGCAGGAGCTCATTTCGGAGCATCAAAGGTCCTGTTGGGTCCAAAGACATACTTGATCAGTGAGTCCTTAATTGGAAGCATCTCTGGGAACTCTTTGTGTAGCTTGGATGCATCCAGTTCATTGTTGCTTCTTGGTGCAACAATAACCTTAGCCTGTTCTTCAAGTGTGAAGTTAACCCACTTGAAACTTGGGTCTATGTAGTCCTTGTACATCTGAAGAATCTCATTGTGGCTAACAACACCTGGATTTGTGAAGTTCCAGATGCCCCTCAAGTTCCTTTTCGCCATCTCGATTGAAATCGGAAGAAGCTCATCCAAGATGGTCATGCTATTCGGAATGTTAACCACTTTGTTGTATCGGGCGATCTTAGCGATGAAGTTACGAGGGTTGTTGAGATCTGATGATATAGGCATCCTTACCCTCAAAGTGCAAACATTGTCATAATCCCTCAATAGCTCTTCAACCTAGAAAACAAGGAGTAAAAGCAGTTCAAGTGGAAGCTAAACGTGAATGCTTCGGAAGGAAAGATGCAATGGCATTCATCATCATCATACTGCACCTTGATCCCAGCTATATTGTGGTCGCTCAAATCTAGTGCTAATTAACAATCTAAAATTAGTTAACAATATAAATTCATGCAAGATGTCTTTCATGTCGTAACCTTTTTACGAAGGAATCGTGAGATAGTTGCTCTAGTCATGTCTCATTTCTAGATGCAAAGGCATGAAGGTAATGAAATAGTTTACCATGGCTTTGGTCTTGGAATAGAAAGAACCAGTGAAGTTTGGCTTGTCTTCCTCCTTGAAACCAATTCCTGACCCAACAGGATGTGTTGCATCATACTCAAAGATGCAGCCAGTGGCATAATTGATCATCAAGAGGTTATGCTCCCTGCAAACATCTGCCAAAGTCAATGTACCCACAACATTGGTCTGAATAGTTTCGGTTTTATGAGTTTCACACCAGTCCACATTTGGCCTGCCAGTCACTCCAGCTGCATTGAAAACATGTGTTGGCTTAATAGCTTGAATATCAGCCAAGAGCTGTGACCTCTCTTGGAGACGCCCTCTACCATAGTTATACTCTATCCCTTGCTTCTCACAGAGCTGGCCAAGAAGGCCACCAATCCATCCTGTTCTGCCATAAATTAGAAACTTCAGCGACGTGTTTCCTGTGGATGGATTGTTCTTCGAAGCGGGAACAACAACCTGGGCTGGACCACTGTTCTTTGCAGTAGAACCAGAGTCGGATGAGCTCACATCGGGGGTATTGAAATTTTTCTCAATCCCGGGCATCATCAGCATCCGCGGATGAGGGACAAGTGCTCCAGAAACATCACCCCACCAGTAAGGATTCTGAACATACCATTCCATAGTCTTTCTAAGACCATCCTCCCATGCGGTCATTTCAGACCAACCTATGCTCTTGAGTTTCTGATCATCCAGATAATACCTCTGGTCATTGAAAGGTCTGTTATCGACGAATTTGATTTGAGCATCGGGGTTCAAAGAGAAAAGTTTGCAGATATCTCTAGCCACATCAATCACTCTCCTTTCTTTCGTTGTTCCAATGTTGTAGACATGACCAACTTCACCTTTGTGGAGGATGACTTCAAACGCCTCTGCAACATCCTCACAGTAGAGGTAACTCCTTACATTAGAGCCATCTCCATGAATTGGCAATGGCTTCCCACTCATGGCCAAGAGGAGAAACTTGGGAATCAGCTTTTCAGGGAATTGGTTAGGTCCATAAACATTGTTCCCTCTGGTTGTTATGACTGGTAACCCATATGAACGTCCATATGCCATAACGAGCATCTCAGCTCCGGCTTTGGTGGCAGAATAAGGGTTGGTAGGCAAAAGCTGAGAGGCCTCATGATTACCCACCAATGCATCTTCATCAGTCTCTCCATAAACCTCATCTGTGCTCACATGGATGAACCTCTTGACCTGGCCTGCAGTGACTTTGCAGGCCTCAAGTAGAACATGAGTGCCATAGATGTTGTTCTTGGTGAACTCGAAGCTGTTCCCGAAAGAGTTGTCAACATGCGTCTGGGCCGCAAAATGCATGATGGTATCGATGGACTCGGTGAGAAGAATGAAGTTCACCAGATCAGCACTGGCGATGTCTCCCTTGACGAACTTGAAGTTGGGAGATGATCGAGACGGGTTGAGGTTCTTGAGGCTGGAGCAGTAGTCAAGCTTGTCAAGAACCACTATTTTGTAGTCCGGATAGTTCCGGATCAGCCTGTTGCAGACATGAGAGGCAATGAACCCAGCAGCACCAGTGATGAGGATGTTCTTAGGGGTGTACCTCGTAGCCATCTTTATGTTTCTCGATGTACCCAAGACAAGTAAAAGACACAAAATTTCATTGAAATTGAATATCTTCTCCACAAGTCTAAGATTGAAGCAAGCAATAAAGATACCAAATTTTTGGAAAAGACAAAGAAAAATGTTAACATGATCCCAGTTGTACATTATTAGGTGTGTTCTTTTGCTAAATTTGTTTCTCTCCATCTTTCCTCCATTCTTTCCCTTTCACAAATTTCACATCAATTTTCAAAAACTAAACCAGGGATAGAACTACGTATGAGCCGGAGGGGGCAGCTGCGACCCCTTCAATTTTGAGGGATATAGGGTATATAAGAGCTATTTTATGGATCTAGATAATTATTTGTCCATCTAACCCCTTCTACCACCCCAAAAAAAAATCTAACCCCAATTTTAATTAAAACTCAGCCCAATTTCTCTCATACAATTTCACTCAAATGATTTTGAACCAGGTTGATGTATAATTTTTTGGGTAATTATCAAACACCCTAGAGATTTGTCATAATATACAATTTCCCCCTGTATTTTGAGGATTCATTGAGAATCCCTAGATTTTGGCTAATATACTACTCACTCTGTGTATATTAACTACACCTTCACCCCTACATCCTCAAAATCCTGGTTCCATCAGTGCCCAAAACAACACCAAAAGAACACCCGAAGGCTGAAACAATCAAAGCCCAATTGACTTGAGTTGCCAATAATCTGATCAAAACTAATGCCCTAGATGAACTGAAACTGAATCAGGAGTGTATTAACCAAGCAGCATTAATGTGATAGATCAACTGCTAAAAGCAAAGTGCAGAGAACCGATGCAAAAAAAAAGAGGAACCAGCATGGAGCATGTGAAGCAGAATGCAGCAGAACCCAGAAACGAATCAAGTAATAAAAATCAACTGCAACTAAAAACTGTAAGAAAGAGCAGTGTCGGCAACGCCATTAATGGCAGATCTGTTAAAAAAAGCGCAGAAATTAAACCAAGCCCGGATCATTTTACTTCCCACTTGATTAAAAGGAATGAAGAAATAATTAAGAGCAAAAAAAAAGCTTACAGTTTGAGCGGGAATGGAGACAAGTAGACGACAGAACAGAAGATGCCAAGAAAGAAAGAGTGGAGAAGAAGGGAAGAAGAAGAGACGGATCACTGAATCGAGGCTTGAGGAGGGAAACTGGTCGGACTTGCCTATTTATATTAATTGTTCACTCACAAAAATTTCTGAAATTAGTATAATGGGTTATTTTACCATTAATGTTTGGGGTTGGTAACATTTTGTCACTAAATTTTTTTTGGGCTCAAATTGCCATCAATGTTTGAGAAATGAGGTAATTGCTTGATGGATTTCGTTAAATTTTTGGGTTAATGTTTTATTTTCACTTTAAAGTTTATAAATCTGATAAATTTTTAAAGTTTATAAATATGATAAATTAACCCTTAAACTTTGAGTAAAGTGTGTCGGTGGTCCCTTACTTTTAATTCTGTTCTAACTGAGTCCAATTTAAACTTTTTGTCCTCTTAAAGTCTCATTTTAAAACTTTTTTTCCTGTTAAAGTCTTTTTGTTTATTTTTGTCGTTCTTTTTAATGGAATTTAAGGGAAAAAGATAATTTTAACTACATAACTTTTCCTAAAAGCTCTATTTGTACCCTAAGTTTTAAACATAATAATTTAGTCACCCAAACAATTTTAAACATAACAATTCAACCCAACAATTTTCAAACTTCACTTTAGACCACCACACCCGTCGGACCACCATCGACCATCGCCGGAATGCCGAGAACGACGAAATAACACTACCGAACCGCACATTGGGGCCATGGGCCGCCGGATC
Source organism: Stellera chamaejasme (assembly GCA_024586325.1). Lineage (NCBI taxonomy): Eukaryota > Viridiplantae > Streptophyta > Magnoliopsida > Malvales > Thymelaeaceae > Stellera > Stellera chamaejasme. Next base: position 28,759,386 of record CM044985.1, read on the forward strand.
GCAAGCCCCAGCCGCCGGATTGGAGAGCCCAGGCTGTGGATCAGCAAGCCAGGCCGCGAATCGGTGGTCGGGCTCGTCGATTCGCGGTCGAGACTCGCAGATCCGGCGGCCTGGGCTAGTTATACGGCGGCCCAAGGCCCAGATCCGACTGCCCATGGCGCAGATGAGCTGTCCGGTAGCGTTTTTTCGTCGTTCCTGACATTCTGGTGGTGGTCCGACGGATGTCGTAGTCTAAAGTGAAGTTTGAAAAGTGTTTGGTTGAATTGTTAATTTTAAAATTGTTTGGGGATGACTAAATTGTTATGTTTAAAACGTAAAGTGCAAATAGAGCTTTTAGGAAAAGTAATTAAGTAGTAAAAATTATCACTTTCACTTAAATTCCGTTAAAGTTAACTGCTATAAAATGGATGGAAGGACTTTAAAATGACAAAAAGTTTTAAAATTGAACTTTAAGAGGACAAAAAGTTAAAATGCAACTCAAATATGACGAAATTAAAAGCTAAGGGACTACCGGTGCACTTTATTCCTTAAAGTTTAGACTTCTTACACTTTGATCCATCCCTCCTCCACCGATGATAGCCTACAGCCTCAGCATGTTGTTGCACCACCGCCCCTCAGCTACTGCACCACCACCTAATTCGTCGTACCGTTGCCCAATTAATCATTTTTTATTGTATTTCATTAAATAAAAAACATTTATTTACTCTATACTCTGCTCACCTGCGTAAAATTCTTTATTGGAGTTAGGATGTATTTTTATTAGTTTTTTAACAAAAACTTAGGTTACATTTTAAAATAAATTTAGTGAAACTTTTTATTTGGCACAACTCAAAAAGTAATACGTTACTTTTTGCAATGAAATATTACTTTTTATACTTTTTTCTACGACTAGATATCCATATTTTACATTTAATTATAAAATTTATCTTATAATTTCCAATGAAATAAAATCAAACCAACGTAAATTTCATTTTATTAACGAAAACAAAAAAACAAAAACAAAACAATTTTGAATAATTGGACGGTGGTGCATCAACAGAAGGGCGGGTGGTGCAACAACAAAGGGGCGGTGACGCAACGGCGGAGGGTCAAAATGGTAGATCTAAAAATAAAAATTATTGTATCATTTATTCAAAGGGATAAAAATGTCAGAAAGGACCACAAATACACCATAAATTTTTAAACGGGACTTTAAGAGAAAGAAAATTTAAAATAAGACTCAAATATGATAATAATTAAAGTTAAAGAATTATCAATATACTTTATCCGTCATTTAAGGACAATGACAAATTCACCTCATTTTTCAAAAATTGGTGGCAAATTGACCAAAAAAAATGGTGGCAAAAAGTTACCAACCACCACACATCATGTAAAATGACCCATTTTCCATTAGTAAATTATACCAACTCTTTTTTTGGAAAAAAATAATTATTATATTCTCTCCTTTTCTTTTTAATTTAAACATTATCTTTTTAGATTGATCCTTAAGAATTTTCATTTATAGTAATTTTTATTCTGTAATCTTACTATTTGACTCCTTTTTGGCACTTTTCATTTCAAATTTCCACTTTTTGATATATATATATATATATATATATATATATATATCAATTTTACATTAATTTAATCTCAATACAAAAACCATTTATTTGAATACAAATATCATTTTTTTTTTCGTTCAGAAAATAAAAATTGTCGAGGAGGCTTGGGCGGTCATGTGACCTCTCGAGCACATTTTTCCTGTGTTTCGTTTCATATTTCTCTGCCATTAATTTACAATATAACTACCTTCGTCCATCAACTATACTCCATAACAATGGCAAACATTAATGAATAGTGATGAAAAAGAAATTGAAATTTTATAATTTAAAAAATACAAAAAGAAGTTGAGATTTTTCCCCTGTTATGCAGCTCACAGCATGGCTTGAAAAAATGGCCAGACATCAAACCGTTAGCTTAATTGTTCAAGGTACCAATTCAAACATTTACGTCACTGGTTTGATTATGATCACCTTATAAAGTTATTATAAAAAAAATTCATATACAACATAATAATATATATTTCATGTGTAGGAGTACAAATAATAAATATAAAGAATGTAATACCTAATTTGTATAGTAAGGGAAATTTTGGCGCCTAATTTTTATAATAAATGAAACTTTAATTACTACTTTTTTAAAATCAAATTGTTCATTTAGTTGAATATCGAACTCGTTTTTGTTCTTTTCCAATTTTCTTAGTTGAACATCAAAGTTCTCCCTTAATTTTGTTAAAAAAGTTCAAATTGACCCCAAAATTAATTAAACCGCCGGTTTAAGGTTCAAATGATTTTTATGATTTTTAGCCGTTTTTTACGGAAATTATTTTTATTATTTTTAGCCGTTTTTTTACGGTTCTTACATTCTCAACTGGTTAACCGAAATCAGGACCGGAAGGTGACTGGTTCACGTTCCGACAGGTTGAGCCGGTCGGTCTGGTCCGATTCTTACAACTATGGTTCACAGTAGACTTGAACCGCTTTTCTCGTTGAATACATTTGTTTCCCCATGATATTTTTCTTTTCGGGTGCGTTCATTTGGGGTTGGAAAAAAATTGGAAATTTGAGAATGTGTGTTTTGATTGATAGATGAGATATATGTGATTAGGAAAATTTAAGGAAAATGTGATTTGATGGATTTAAGGTTGTTTTATATATTGAAATTGGGAAAGCTGGGAAAATGGAGAAATTTTTGTAGTTAACATTGCCTTCTTTTTTAACCCTATCCCTTTTCATTGCCTTGTTGGTTGGAACTTGGTAGGTGTCCTATAAAATATTGGTTGAGTTTGACAACAGTTTTTTCAAAGTAGCTGTTATGTTTTGAAAAAACTATCAAAGGTAATTTTTTGAGTTTAACTGTTAGTTGTTTGACCTCAACCATTAAAAAAATTATATAAAACGCTATAGTTATTTCCCAAACGGAGTCATTGTGACTATAGGGGTGGGTATTTGGTCGATTTTGTTTTAACAAAACCGAATTGATTGGTTTGAGCGGTTTTCAATTTCAGACCAAAAGAAACCGAATTAATTGAACTGAGCTGTAAAACAAAAGAAAAAAAGAAAAATTTGAAACGGAAAAAGTAATACAAATTTTATATACTGAAAATTTGACCAATTTTTCTATCTTTTTCACTATCACTAAACTTATTGAATGAAACAAAACAATTAAACAATTACAAAAAGACAATTTTAAAAGTCCATAACATGAAAACAATAACAACATAAACCAAATGCCAAAAAAAAAAGGCAAGTTTGGTTTTTTCAGTTACTGGAAAAATCGAATCACATAACCGAAACAACATTGAACCAAAAAATCACTTATTCGATTTTAACCGAAACAGAATTAACCGAACTAAAAATGTTTAATTGATTCGGTCTGTCAATTTTTTCAATTAAGATCAAACCTTACGCACCCATAATTGTCAATCATTCATCACCCCTGTGAACATAACCCAAAACATTCCCTTCGTCCTTTAACCTTTAACAATGCATAAATTTGACTGACATGTAAATTAAAAGAAATGTGTGTTGACTTAAGTATAAAAAAGTAAAATATACATATAAAATAAAATTAACTTTTTTAGCGAAAAGATAAAGTAGTAACAAGGAAAACCGATGTAAAATGTTTTTCATAAAGGAAATGTATCAATTTTTTTAATCCGAAAAAGAAATTGTAGCTTAAAAGTAAATCTTTATAAAGTTTCAACATCAGTCTATTTCCATGTGTAAATTTTAGAGAGCGTTCAATTGTGTGTTTATTTTTTCTAAATCTCATCAAACTAATCATTTCTCCCATCTTTTCATTTCATAAATCTTATAATGCATCTTAGCAAAATTGATATGATTTCTGTTTTGAGTGGTCCCATATACATTTCTGTAAAAAGGAAAAAATTTCACAACTCTTCATTTTTCTTCCTAGTTGAAAAATGTTACTTTTATTTTATATGGTTTTCTGACCTTACCACTCTCTACTCAACAATTCGTGCCCAAAAATGTATCAGTTTTGTTGGACGGACGGAGTAATATAATTCCAAAAAGGCTTCATGTGCAATAAAACTTATTGAACTATATCGAAAAGTGCACATTTACCATCATTCTCTTGAAATACATAAATTTACCACTTAACTTAGATATTAAGTGCAATTTCATTATATAAAAAAATGCAATTTCATTATTGCTTCCTTAATTATAACGGTTCTCTGTTAATAACATACATTTTACGCTCTTACACTTTTTACATGATACTTAACACCTAAATTTTTACTCCATTTATTAACAAAAATATCATCTCCTTCATTAAATACAACTTAACGCCATCATTCTTTCACGACTGAAGCTACTCCTTCATCACCTCTTCCGCAAATCTGCTTCTTCCATCCTAGAGACTCATTCCCCCAGGACCGCCATCTCTCCAGTAACCTAAAGAAGCCTTCCCCGCTGTTCGACGCCGTCAAAATCACCAGAAACGTCGCTATTCGTTTTTTACCCGATTGTCCAATTTGAAAAAATCCGTCGACCGAGGCTCTGCCCGGCCACACCACCACCGCTAAGAGCTCCGCTGGCCGCCGTTCAGCTGATCCCCTCCGTTTCCACCACCATGCATCTAGGGTTGGAAACTGCAGAACCTGCCCCGGCTCCTAAAATCACTAGAACCCGCTTCCCTCGGGCCCGATTACCTACGGGCTTCAATTCTATATTGTTTGTTTTTTGGTAAAATCCTTCATCGGTGATTTGTGGAATAAGCATAATTGAGAAATATGTGATGGTGGAGTAGCGTCGGGTCATGGAGGAATGACGGCGTTGAGTGGTGGTTTAATGAAGGAGAATGACATTTTGTTAATAAATAAAAATTTAGGAAGTTAAATGTATAATGTGAAAAGTGTAAGGGGCGTAAAATATAATTTATTAACGGATGATCGTTATAATTAACAGAGTAATCATGAAATTACACTCAATATCTAAGTTAAATGGTAAATTTAGGCCGTTCAAAAAAATGATGCTAAATTTATACTTTTCAACCTAATTCAGTGGATTTTTTGTATATGAAACCTTTCCAAAATTCTCATTTTTTATTCACAAAACATTCTTTTCTTCCAAGTGAACATGCCTTTAAGGACCGTTGTGAATGCGTTTGCCTTTTAGTACCAGGTTCAAAAACATTATCTATTACTCCATCCATCCATAATTAATCAACTAATTTGTCTATTACATTATTATTCGGTGGAAAAGTTTCATAAAACCATGTTCATAAAAATTGAAATTTTATATTTTTAAAAATAAAATAAATTGAGATTTTTCTCCATCTGTTACGCGTTCACATTAGACTTAAACGGCCTCCCTTTTTCTCGTAGAATACAGTATATTTTCCCCCTCTGTTATGCAGCCCAGATTCGCTCGCGGTAGCCTTGGGTTCGTTTGCGTCAGCCCTAGGTTCGCTCGCGGGCTGGCCTGGGTTCGCAAGTAGAGGCCTAGGCTCGCTCGTGGCGGCCCAAGGCTCGCTCGCGACGGCATTGGGTTCGCTCATGGCAAGCCTTAGGGTTTGCTCGCGGCAGCCTCCGATGAGTTCGGCGAGTATGGCCGTCGGTCGCTATGCTTGGGCAATGGTCAGCATTATCCAACAAGGTTCGAGGGGTGTGTGTTGAGAGGGTGAGTTTGGGATAAAACTGTAATGTGTTAAGATGATTAGGGTAGATTTATTAGGGCTAGAATAGTGTAGGGTCAATTTTCGTAATTAAACCTTAAAAACTAACATAATTATTAACGGATGTTAATTTCAGGGGATTTTGTATATTTTATCAAATTTTGGGGGTTTTTTAAGAATTTTGAAAATGTAGTGGAAAAAGTGGAGAATATGAAAACTCAGGGATCTTTTATAATTACCCTATTTTTTTCTTTTCTTTTTGAACCCTTCGTTTTCATTACCTTGTTGGTTGGAACTCGGTGGGTGTCTATTAAATTCCATGGAAGGATAGGACACATTGTCACATTCATTTATCACCCCTGTAACATATTGACGTACACCCAAAATCACTTTTTAAAACCAAATACTCTCTCTTTCTTTCAATGATGTACCAATTTAGTGGAAATGAATTAATGAAGGAATGTGTATTGATTTGAGGATATATATATATATATATAAGTAATTTTTTTGAGCGTGAAAAGAAAGTAATAGTAATAAGGTGTCCTCAGCACTTGCCCTAGTGATCATGTTTCAGAGGACACTTGTAGAGTTCTCGAGTTTGAGTCTCCGATATCTCCAATCTCTTACCCCATTTTTATAAAAAAAATAGTAATAAGGTAAAACTGGTAAAAATATTTTCCATAAAAAGAAATATATCATATTTTTAAACAACCCAAAAAAGAATTATAGTTTAAAAATACTAGCTTTATAAAGTTTAAACATTCGAATTCAATTTGTGATTTTTAATTAGGGAGTTTACACTTGTGTGTAAACAAAAAATTCTCATCGAACTAATCATTTTTCTTATCTTTTCATCTCATAAATCTTATAGTGCATGCATCCCAAAAGTTGATGAGTATATTTTATGTTTTTTTGTCCCTGTAAAATTGATATATTTTCTAAAAATGAAAAAAATTCACACAAACTTTATGTTATTATCCCTCATTATGACAATAGTGGATAGAAAAAAGGATGACTCATAACATGGGTTCACAAGAAATATGACTATTATAGCTCAAAAGGGGCGAACTATTGGAAAAATTTGTACTGGGTTGGCTCTTTGGAAAAGTGGCTATTCCTAAATGTCATTATCAACAAAAATTGCAAACAACAATGTGAGTTTATAATGGTCAAGTCACTCGAGTTATAGTTCAAGTATAATCCGAAATTCTCTCATGAAGAACAAAAATAATCACACAATCCATGCATAGAAAGAATTAAGGCTCAATTACTCACATGATATGAAATTTCCAATTGTAACATTCAAAGCAACCTTTTATAACCAACTAGATTCAAAACTTAAATATCAACAATAATCTAGCTTGCAAATCTCTCAACTCGGGATTGGGTTCCTAGGTATGCATCTACATAACAATGCATCATGAAACTAAGATATGCATATGCAACTATCCTAGAATAAATTTGTCAAAGAATAACCAAAAAGTGCAACTATCCGCTAACCATGCAAAATGCAACTAATTCTAACAAGGCACAAGCTTGCAATTGGAATCAAGGCAATCATGCTCACAATCATCCATACATCAATACAATATTCATGCCTCAAGCACTCCCCCAAACTTAAATCTAGCATTATCCACAATGGGGAAAGTGATTTTTGCAAAGAAGAATTGCGAGTCTTACCCGGGGGCCAAGTTAGGCCCCCGTTACATGTCCATGTCGGTGCCACCGGCCTCAGTACCGGTGGTGGGGCGGAAAGAGGATGACGGTCCAAATTTCTCCTCCAAACGTCTTTCCACATCAATCAATGAAGTCCTACTCCTTGAAGCATCTTGAGTGATCATGCTCCTTTTTTCACAAGATTTTTAATGTCCCTTCAACCTCCGGAGCCAATTAACAAGTTGAACCTGTGCATTATGTGTCACGAACTGGAGGGAGTACCTAAATACAAGAGCATGAACACCAATTAACTTCAATTTATTTAATGAAAAATAAATAACTAAACAATCAATAACCACACAAACAATCCCCGGCAAAGACGCCAAAAACTTGATGGGTGTTTTACATGTGTATGAATTAAGCACAATATCAAGTAATAAAACTCATTCAACCTCAAGTGCAAGGTGTGCAATTGTAGTAGGGTAAGTGGGGTCGAACCCGAGAGATTGTAGTGCAATTTATGAAGTTTAGTTAAATGCAATATTTTTGGTATTTTTGGATTTAGATGACAAATAAGATGGATGATAAATCTAAATTAACTAAGTCTACTTCTATCACTAATGCAAATAAAACTAGGATGCAATGCAACAAACAATTATGAAAAATAAAAGTTCCTTAGGGTTAGTTAGAGTTGAGGTTACTAGATGGAGTGTTTGGTTGTGATTTATGACAAGTTAGAGGAGTTGGAAAATTAACAAGCTCTAACCTCCTAAGTTAGAACCATCCTCTCCATAGAAGACCAAGTAGAATCTCTTCACTTGCATTAACTATGAAGGCATTAAGTTTAGCCAATTGATGTCTCCTAACACCCTAGATTATCTTCTCAAATAATCCTAGAGTATCTAACCAATTTTCTTTGATCAATTCAACAAAATGCTCTCTCAAGCATTTCATCGAACACTTGGTGGGTATGATAGAGTAGTTGGCCTTCTAATCTACCTCTACCTTCCTTAAGCCCAAGAAAATGGTACTAATCATGCATAATCAACAACCAAACAACTATAATTCATCTAGCAACACAACAACATACTAACCAACCCTATGGATGATGAACTGATCAAAACTCAAGCTATTCACAACAATGAACAAAAATGAAAGTAAGAGATGAAGAGAAAGGAATAAACTAGAGAGTAGAAATCAAATCTTCAATCCTTCATAAAAGTTCCCAAATTCATAGAAAATAAAGATGGAGGAGAAAAGAGAGCTCAAGAACCCTAGATGGGTTCAAGAGGAAGTCTAAAAGTGAAGAGTGTGTGAAGAGATGTGAAAAAAATGTCATTTAAAACCTCATTTTCGGGAGAAAAGAAGAGTGGGCCTTGTCTGAAAACTGTGTCCAGGCAACCGTCTGCTCCAAGAAAGGGGTCGCCCGGACCTCCGCCTGGATTGTGGTTCGGGCCGCCTGGGCCTCGGAACCTCCTCAAAATGATGTCAGACGACCGCCTGACTTTTGGAAGGTGGTCGCCTGACTTCCGCCCGGTTCCAGGATTTTTCGTGGAATTTCTCCAGGTCCGAGCGATCGCCTGGGCTGAGGTGTTGGGCCACCTGGAGCTTCGGCCGGACCATTTTCTTCACCATTCCTTGAACTTTTCCTGATTTTGCAATTTGGTCCTCAGCTTTCTCTTTATAGCCCTTTTTACACTGAATTCATCATTTTTGACATCCGACACCAAATACCTGCAAAAAATGTTTGCGCACACACAAAGTACTAGCATAATTATTGATAAAGCACGTGAAATGAGGGCAAATATATACCGCTAATGCACAATTACCACATATCCCACAGCTGGTAACACATAATTAGCTTACCATATAGCTTGACTAGTATATATTGTATCCATATCATATGTGCTTGAGAAATACAAGGATGTGTATGCATACACCTTTTTAGACAATGTCAACAAAAAGTCATTTTTTCCACATTCATACAATTATAAATTAACTACCCTAAAAAAATCAGACGTATGCTCATTTCTATTGTTCTTACTTCACTGAAAGCTGCATACACTTGTAACGCGTCATACATTTGTCATCCATTTCCATACAATAGTAAAAAAGTGAATTTCCTAACAAAATAAGCAAAGCAATACGGAAAGAAATAAAAAGGATAGTAAAACTTTGTGAAAAATAAAAATTAAGCGAAGAATATACATATGAGAACCAAAAAAGGTGGGAGTGATAAAAATACTATTTTGATGACAAAAAGCATCAATAAATTCAAGCTTATTATCCTAGCAAAAGACGAAGTCATAAAAAAACAATGATGAAGAAATCTAGAGATAGAAACAAAGAAAATAAAACCGAAAATAAAAACTGTAATAGTCAATCATACTTAAATTCAATTTTATCTTCAAATAAAAATAAAGTCAATTTTATCCGATGAACTGAGGGGAAAAAATGTACGGAAATGAATGGCTTTTTGTGTTTTAGTGAAAATAGGTCTTTAATAATAGAAACCGCTTCCAATTTGCAAAGAGAAAAATTTAGGGTTTGTTTACCAATTTTATTTCTCCTAAATTAAAATACATATAAAATCTCAATCTAACCGGATTATGTTTCCAACTCTATTTTACTCTAAAATGAAGCATTCCTAGATAAAAGCTTCCACATAACATTTAAAGGAGTCTTAAAAGGAAGTTACAATTTTACCCCTTCATATGATCCTGCTTTAATGGAAATAGATAGATAGATTTCCACACTTCTCCCTCTTTACTCAAATCTCTACACGGTCAGACTCAATATTCTGGTTATGCCACTATCAATCTGTATTTCTGTTTGGGAAAAGCATGAAATAAATGATTGAAAAAGAATCTGAAAACACAACGCATGCAATATTCGATGACAAGTAAACAATGGACCTGATAATAATACTGCTACGATCTATATATAGCAGTCCACATTTGCTGATGTTGAATTTAAGTTGCATATGTTTTTTCTTTTTTTCCTTCTTTTTCTTTGATGAGACAATTATAAGTTTTAATATATCCGTTTTTAAAATGGGGGAAATTGAATTGTGTAGCTAGGGCCGGCTAGATCCAGAAACAAAAATTTTAGTATAAGAGATGGAGAAAGAGAGCAGAGGTGGAAAAACCATGTCTATGAGGTTGAGAATCACAATTATTCTATTTGGATCGTCCATGCGCGACACAATATTGCTCATTAACATTATTGAATTATACAATATATGTGTCCCGTATGGTCGATTTAAATTGGATAATTGCATATTTTATAATCCTCATAATTAATTTGTTGGCTTAATTCATTCACATAACGATCTCAGCCCCATGAGCATGTAATTGGTAAGTGTGTGATATATATACATATGTGTGTGTGTGTGTGTGTGTGTGTGTGTGTGTGTGTGTGTGTGTGTGTTTCTTCACCAATCTTGCATTTAAATGTTTTTTTTATTCCAAGTAGTATTGATATTTGATAAAAGGTATTGATATTAAGCAATGATTATTAATTTCAGATTGTTTCATAAATAGGCGCTTATAATTACAAGCAACAATAAAGCATTGATATTGAGGGGAAAAGATTGAATTTTGTGTTAATACTTTCAAATTTGTTTATGCATTGGTTAATTTAGTTTTGGTTTAGAAAATTAATTATTCCCAGCCCCAAGTTGCTAATTTCAAGTGGATTTCTCACATTATAGGTAAAACCCATTTGATGTCAACATTTAATATTCCTTTTTTTTCCCAGTTACAACCTTTTTTAAAAATTGATAATCACATACTCATGTTGCAGGATCTTGAGCATCAAGAAAGTAAAAAGCTTTTTTTAATTAATCATCTTGCTTTATTAAATTTGAGCCTCCGTTAAGAGCTTGATTTTTTTGTGGGCTTTAAAACATTATATGGCCCAACTAAACTGGGCTGATGGCCTACCAATACCAAGCTCTTAATCTTTCGGGTTCTTTGCATTATTTATTTATTTTATTTTTTTGAATAATTTGGTGAAGTATTAGAAAATTAATGTGATTTTCATGAGAAAAAAAATTGGGAATTAAATGTTGAATTGATGAGTTTTGTATATGGATGATTTACACAAAGAGCACATCCTATATAAAATTTGTGTTTTTTGCCAGTTTATATCTCCATTGAAGAGATCATTTGTCACCAAGAACAGTCGCTAAATCGATGCTCAATTTAAGTTGTTGGTTCGAATGAAAAATCTAATCCTCAGTAGATTAAGATTAATTTGCACATGAAAGAGATACTTTGTTGGAAATATAAGGAGAAAAATTTGTTTCATACAAGCTTCAGATACTTTTTTGAAGCATGTTTTATTAACTTCAGATAAAAAGGCTCTTAAATAGCCATTGACACATATGCAACCATAACATGATGAGGAAGAAAGATTGTGTAAATTGTATGATTAACAAAATTCCTAAAACCTCGTATCAAAAAAAGGGAAATTAACAAATACCCACCCTGAGGTTTGTCATAATGATCATTTTGCCCCCCGCATTTTCATAATTCGTTCTTTTATCCCCTGAGGTTTGTGAAAATATACAAAAACCCCCTGGACGTTAACTTCCGTTAGAACAACCGTTAGCTTTTAGGTGTAATTACAAAATTGGACCCTAAAACTTTTAACCCTAACAATTTTACCCTTAATTATTTTATACCTACATTTAAACCCCCACCTCCATTCCACGCCCAACCTCCACCTCCACTTCTGTCAATTATTTTAAGCTCAATCAATTCCTCAATCCTTCCCTCCTCCGCCGGTTTGTAGATGTTCTCCCCATCCTTCGCCAGCAGCCAGTCTCAATTTGTAGGTGTTCTCCCTCATCCTCCTCTTCTTCGTCTCACCTCAGACTCAAGATCGATCCTCGTCCTTCTCGCATCTCCTGCTTTTCACGACTGCTTCTCACTCTCGCTCCTCTCCCATCCCTCGCACGCTATCGTATCTGAACTTATTTGGATTTGGAAGCTTCATGTTGCTCCGTCGTCTCCATGTTGACTCCGGACAGCCGAGGCGTTTTGCCGCCGCGTTACCTTGTGCCACGGGGATCGAATCGACCGCAATTGGGGTTCTTGTGGTACTGATTGGTTTGGCAGCCACTCCAGCACACCAATCCCCATCGACTGAGCCGCCCAGCCCAAGTACACAACGCTCCTACGGCCGTAATGCGGCGACGGAGGAAGCAGTTTCTCACTCTCGCTCCAGGTTCTAAAATCGTTCCACCATCGCCATCCTTCTCTACTTCCTCCGCTCTCTCTGTGATTTCTCCTTCCAGATCAATAAACCTTGATCCCGCCGAGTCCCTTGATTTCCGTTCTAAAATCTCCCTTTTTGCTCTGTGATTCCCCGTCCTACCATTCTTCATTCTTCATTAAGCCTTTCTGTAGCTCCTGGATGTGGCGAAGCTCCCCGGTGGCGGAAACAATGGGAGGCTAAAAGACGGCGGCAGTGGAGAGGTTGGACAGCGGAGGAGGGAAGGATCGATGAATTGATTGAGCTTAAAAAATTGATTGAGCTTAAAAAAATGTCGGTCGAGGTGGAGGTGGAGGTTGAGCGTGGAATGGAGGTGGAGGTGGGGGTTTAAATGTAGGTATAAAATAATTAAGGGTAAAATTGTTAGGGTTAAAAGTTTTAGGGTCCAATTTTGTAATTACACCTAAAAGCTAACGGTTGTTCTAACGGAAGTTAACGTCCAGGGGGTTTTGTATATTTTCATAAATCTCAGGGAGTAAAAGAACGAATTTTGAAAATGCGGGGGACAAAATGATCATTATGACAAACCTCATGGGGTATTTGTTAATTTCCCAAAAAAATCCTAAGACCACAAACGCGTAACTACTTTAGATACTTTACTGAGAAATAGACAACAACCACTAAAAATCATTAAAATTTTCAACTTATCATGAATCTGTTAGTGGTCATTTTAACCAACTGAATAAACCACTGAATGATGTAGATTGAATGACAAGTTCAACCTATGATATCTTTAAGTGTTTGATTAAAAAAAACACACGTTAAGAGAATACTACGACGTTCTCTTATCGTGTTTTTTAAAATCGAACACTTTGAGGCACTTTAGGTTTAACTTCTCGCTCAATCCACGTTATTCTTCATTTGAAACAACGAAAATCAGACAAAACGAATAAATTGATACAATTTAAAAAATTCGGTGACTTATTCGGTCAAATAAAACTTCAGTGGTCTATTTGTGTTGAGTTGAAAAGTTCATTGGTGGTTTTTACCCTGGAAGGGCAGTTTTGCAATTTTCAGCCAGAAATTAAAACATTATTGACACAATCCATATTGTCATTAATTAAGAAAAAAAGAATTAATGTCAGTGTCCCATTGGTACCGAACAAAATTGTAGGGCCAAAATTGGTTCCCGACACTAACTTTAATGGCCAAATCGGCGTTTTACCGATATAGTCATCGGCATTGCCGCGAGGTTTTGACGAGTTCTGAATCTTGCCGTCGTTGATTTGAGCTAAGAATTGCCGGAGTAACCAAACATTTTGATCTCCTCGAATTCGCGCAACTTGTTAAGTTCTTACTTTGATCGGCCAATTCAGATTCTTGGTATTCCAAAAATCTGGTAATTGTTCTCTCCTCTCCTAAGATTTCTCTTTGTTGGTTGCGATTTCATCGATCGACTGCTCTGAAATTGGACTGGGTTCGCATAAATTGGTGTTTTCCTGCTCTTGCCCTGCGCGATTTCTCCTTACTAGAAGCCATGGCGACCAAAGGTTTTGAATTATTTTCATGGGCTTCGAATATTTTGGTTGTTGTAGGTTAAGATCACTTTACCAGTATTTTATCATATTCCTATCACTTTACCAGTATTATTTTCTTTTTGATGAGCAATTTTGAACAGCAGGGACAGAGTAGCTGGGCTTGTGGAGTTGAAATTTGATACTGGATGAATTTCTAATATTAGTATCATTTTTTAATGAGAAGCATCCAATTTTCATTGTCTAGTTTGGTTCATAATTGGAATATCTTGATGTATGTCTTTATTTCTGGTAAACTGATCTATAACAATCCATTTTGCTGATAACCCTATATCTGTCTGGGACCTGGTACAGCAAGTCTGGCTTTAAAACCAAAAGAAAACTCAATTGCTTTGTAAGAATTTTTTTTTCTTTTTTTCTGTAAAATGCAGCGATGCTGAGGCGCTCTGGTCGATCAAAGCCGTGGCATGGAGCTCAAGACTGTGTTTTGATAATTATAGTTGTTTGTATTGTGCTGTTTGGAGCCTCAGTACTATTCTTCCGACACAATGCTGATACCCCTCCTTCAGCTTTTCAAAGTCCGAAGCAGAAAACGAATGCTTTCGAGTCTTTGGTGAAATCCAGTAAATGGAATGCTTTTGAGTCTCTGGTGAAATTCAGTCCGACGAGAGAGTTCAGGAATGGAACAGATTTTGTGTGGCAAATACCAGATTCACCCAAGGCAATTCTTTTCATGGCTCATGGTTGCCATGGTAGAGCTGTTGACTTTTGGGACAGTTCTCCGAACTGCCTTGACTGTGTTGGTTTGCCGGAAGAGAGGCTTCTCACACTTCATGCTCTTGCCCGAAGCTTCGCTGTGATCACGATATCCAGTCAACGGAGTCCAAGGAAATGCTGGACATATGGAGAGGAGACGGTAATTGTGAAAGATATGATAAAATGGTGGGCCAAAAGGCACAAGCTTGATAAGCTTCCTCTTGTCGCCTTTGGTGCTTCCTCTGGTGGGTTCTTTGTATCTGTAATTGCAACTGATTTGAGATGCAGTAGCGTTGTGCTTATGATCTCTGAAGGAGTATTCGAGGAGGTGGAGATCACAGATGATTATCCGCCAACACTTTTTGTGCACATGCCGAAGGATAGACCCCGACAGCAGAGGATCAGTGAATTTTTGGTAGTTTTCAAAAGCAAAGGGATTGATGCTGCAGAGGTTGAGTGCTTGGAATTCCCATTAACACCAACTCTCTTCTCAGACAGAATTCCCGGCATTGATCCAACTACATCTTCAAAGCTGTATCATTTCTTCAGGGAAAAGGATTTTGTCGATGAAGATGGATATATGAGAAGGGATGGCCGAGCAACACGGTGGAAGAATGCTGTCGCTGAAAGCAGCATTGATTTACCGGAGAAACTAGTGAGCCATGTCGGGGAGGAACTAAACCTTGCATATGGCTACCATGAAATGACAAGTTTGCAATCTGAGCAGATCTTTAAATGGTTTGAATCCCACATGATACTTTGAAGAGGCTTTTGTTGAGAACAGCCTCTGCATCCAGGTCAGTGCCCTAGTTGAAGTGCTGATTGTTTTGAACTGGATAAGAATGAATTCCTGGAGGGTATGGCAAAGAGAATGCTACTTGAAAAACCACCATAACTGAAGCTATGGTAGAACTTGGATACTTGTACTGCTGGAATTGGCCACCTTTTATAGAAATTGTTTGAAGAACAAGAGAGCAGCCTTTTATAGAAAATGGAGTATTTAACTCTATAGTCTAATTCTTCATAAAAATAAATCTTAGATTAAGTATTTTGAAACATAAAAAAAATGTGCAATTTTTGTGGGATGGATGTAGTAATGAATACACTTCTAATTGTTGGCGGCCAACTTGCCCCTTCACCAATTTTGGCATTGACTTCGCCAACCACTTGTACTCGGTGGCCAACTTGATTCCTTACTTTACTGTCGTCACTTCCTTCAACACCCAACTCGTCACTGGTATTGAACAATTGGATGAGGAGGCTGATTCATGATTCTCCTTCGCAACAGAACTGGAGGAGTCGCGGGATCGGCGGCACACGGACTCGTGAGAAGGGAAACAAGATCATGGAGACTCTTTAGCGGAAGACGGGGTTGTGAGTTGCTTGTTGTAGCGGTGGCGGCGCGACACATTGAAGAGGTCCATGTCGAGACTCATCTATGAGAGGTCGAGGGTGTCTGTTTGATGTCAAGGGCGGCTATGCGAGGCCGAGGGCTAGGCTGGTGCCAGGATGGGCGATGGACTAGGTGGGGAAGAGGGTAAAAATGTTTGATTGTAAAACTACTATGGTGGAATTGCTAGTGTTAAAAAATTTGGAGTGTAATTTTTGTAGTTAAGCCTAAAATCTAACTGCAGTTTTAACGATGGTTAGTATTCAAAGATTTTTTTGGAGATTTTAAAAATATGAAAAGAAAATGAATATTATATCAAACCTACGAGGTAAATGATAATTTTCTTTAAAGTTGTAGGTCCAACGGATTTACTGCTTGAAACATTTAACACTAATATGACAAAATGTTTGATGACTTTTCTCCATAGCATTCATTAAATATTACTCTCTCTCTCTCGTAAAGATTATTCCATTTGGTTTTCAACATTTAATATATGATTTATTTTCTTCAACATATTGATATATAAAGTCAAATAATTTATATGCATATGTTATTTTATTGTGTCTAGTTTCTAAATATATACTTCATCCATCCTACAAAGGTTGTCAACATTACTATATTGGATTATCCCACAAAAGTTGTCAACTTTCCTGAAATAGAAATTTTTCACCACACTTTCACTAAATTACCCTTACTTATCCTTATCATTTTAAACACTTATTTTCATACGACTTTTTTATACTAAAGGTAAAAAGATCAACACATTACTATTCTTCTACTTTACTTAATATCTGTGTCCAAACAAATCCTACAACCTTTGTAGGAGGAAAGGAGTATTTGTTTTAAAAAAAATTAATAAATTCTTTCTAGTTAAAAATGGAGTGAAACACAAATATGGAAAAAAGAGGGAACAATAATATATTTGTGAGAAGGAGGAAATACTATGGAGTATTATGGGCATGTCCTTTTTCCCACTTTAATACTTGGGCCGTATGCCTTAATAGCGGAATGTAACGCTGAGGCTAGTTCAAGAATAATTTTGCATTGTATCAAAAAAAAAAGAATAATTTTGCAACCCTAAAGCGGTAATAGTACTCCGTTTGGCCTAAATGATCGAAACAGGTAATTATCAGTAATTAATATATGAATTTATTTTACTAGTACTTTGAAATGTAAATATTTAACTTTTGGTATATAAATGATAATTTGATATGTATTTATGAACAAATTAACTTATAATCTTTTCTATTAAATGAATAATATAGATAAATTGAAATGATATTATAAATCAAACATTTCAATAATTAAGAGATGTACAAAATAATACTCCATAAAATAAGGTCCAAAACTCGGATTAAGATGCAACATTAATTTTTTTTTCATCGCCAAATCCTGACTGATCAATTAAGATTTTGTGAGACACTATTGGTCATTACAATTAATATTATTTCCATAATAATTAGATGTTAATGGAAAAATTACACCACTTGCATCTCAAATCGTTACCCAAAAATGATTCCATATATGCATGGCATTAAGATTAAGTAGTCCATGCATAAACATAATATTGTCTTTGCTCACTAATTATTATTATTATTTTTTGAATGGCACTCACTAATTAATTAAGGGAAAAATTAATAGCAATTAACACAAGCCGATAAATAAAAAGTACTAAGCACATGAAAGTACCACAAAATCATGTTCAATAGTAAAATAATAATCCAAAGAAACATACAAAACAGCTAGTGAATGTCCAAATCCAAATATTATGTAGATGTTACTTAAAGCTCTAGATCAGCTAGTTCCTAGGCTTGAGCCGGCCTTCATTGGCGAGCCTGAAGAGACGCGCCTGCCTGGCGGCGGCGTGGTTGGAGCCGAGCGCAGCGGTGAACCGTTCACGGACCTGCTTGGTGTTGTAAGGGAACCTGTGGTTCACCATGGAGTTGAGAAACGACGCCGTTCCTTCTCTGTAGAGCGAGCCCAGCCCATCTCTGCGAGTGTTGGATAGGGCCTCTTGCAGGCTCATTGTTGGGCTGAAGCCTGGTACGCTGAGCCCAGTTGACCCAAATACCCCTCCCAGTGTGCCCCACCATCCTAGCACGCCCCATATCAATCCCGGATGGTTCCTCCAATAACTGATTAATACATATAAAAACAATTTATAAAAAAAATTATTATACAAACCAATTTGTAATTTTTTATTATTAAGTTGAATTAGGAGGAAAATTTTTAAAATTTCAATAAAAAATATTTATATAAATGTCATTTGAAAATTACCCTTCACTAGTTTAAAATAACTTCCCTCAATCTTCCAAATTGATCTCATGAGATTAATAACAAAATTCGTCCATAAAGAGTATGCTATTTTGTATATATTATGGCTGTGTGTTTATTAGATACATGTGGGAAAAGGTTGAAGATTTTGAGAAATATAAAAAAGATGAAACGAAAAAGTTAAAAGATTTGAATTTTCCAAAAAAAGTAAGCAAACGAGCATAGCTTATAACAAGATTAGATTTAGTGAAAATATAGGAAAAATTAGAGAGATAATTAAATTTGAAGAAATAAATAAATTAGAAAATTAGTGGAGAGTTAAGGAACTTACTCGCACGTGCCGCCGGTGGATGGAAATGGAGCGGGGAAGTAAGGGGGAGAGGGAATGGTTGGGGTTCCGGGAATGGTTGGGGTTCCGGGGTCGATGGGTGGTGTGCCGATCACTGGAACTGGTGGGCTGCCGCCGCCGGAAGATGTCGGAGGCGGGTAAGAGTAGCCTCCGCCGTGGGAAGGGGTTGAGGGTGTACTGCCACCATGTGAAGGAGTGGAGGGTGTTGTCCCGCCACCATGAGAAGGTGTACCGTGGGAAGGGTCAGGGGTTGTTGGGGTGGAGGGCGTGGACCCGTGGGAAGGAGGAACGCCGCAGTTTCCGCCGGCCGGTGTAGGGGTGTGGCCACCTCCACCGCCGTGGGAGGGTGTTGAAGGTGTAGGAGTGTAACCACCTCCGCCGCCGTGGGATGGTGGTGTTGATGGTGTAGGAGTGTAACCACCTCCGCCGCCGTGTGAGGGTGTTGATGGTGTAGGAGTGTAACCACCTCCGCCGCCACCGTGGGAGGGTGTTGAAGGTGTGGGGATGTAGCCGCCGCCGCCTCCGCCTTGTGAGGGTGGGGTTCCCTGACTAGACGGCGGCGGGGTTCCAATTGAGGGCGGACTCGGATCTGTGCCTGAACCATGCATGCATGCGCGCGGTTCAGTTTTTTCCCCCGGTAAATATTCAAATATTCATAATTTTCTCGACAAAACAAAATTTCTCAAAATAAATCACCCTGAGTTAACTAAGTTTGACAGACAAATTCTATTAAAAAAGTTTTGAACACATTTAATTTTCAAAATAAAATGGACATTAAAAATCGGTAATTTCAAATATAAATGTTCGGGTAGCTAGGAAGGAAGTATGTATGTGCATGCATGTATACAAAATTGTTGATAAAAAGGAAAAGAGATGAAATTAATTAATTACCTGAGGGTGGAGTAGTACCGGCGTTGCCGGGAACAGGAAAGGGGTAGGGAAAGAAGTTCTTCTGTTCAGAGAAGGCGGAGGTGACCGGAAGTAGCAGGTTGGTGGAGAGGAGAGTGAGGAGGAGGCAGATGCATCTCAGCTCCATAGTTGTGTGAGTGAGTGAGTGAGTGAGTGAGTTGTGTTTGAGAGGAAGATAATTATGGATTTATAGAATCCAATGGAAAGGAGAGGAATTATGACAAGAGTAAATAAAAGCAGGTGAAAGTTTCTGTGGTTAGTTGAGGCTTGCAGAAGCATTTATTATATGCACTTATGATTTTACTTTCAATTATCAATATATATCCATCCCATTGCATTAACATTTTCACTATAAATATTGTTTTGTAATCTTCTTAAGTTAATAAAAATAAAATAACAAATATGATATCTATATGTATATGATATATATATATATATATATATAAGCGGATAGAGAAGTAGAAAAAAGTAGTAAGTAAAAAGTGGAAGTTATAATATTTAAAAATTCTGATTAAATGCAAACCAAATTTAAAAAAACACAAATTAAGTCGTATTGTGTTCTTATTTTTACCGATCCACAACAACCAAAAGTGCATGTTGTTACTCTCTTTGTTTTTTTTCTTCTTTTCCTGTTTCTATGGAAGTGAAAGATCACTACGTACTTTGATCTTGGCGTCAAATAAATGGAGTATATATACTTTCAACTTTATTACTTTTTCCCCATCCCCCGTCTGAAACGTTAATCGCTTGCTCTTATAAAAATTGGTACAAACAAAAAATAAATAAAGCCATGAAAAAAAAAATTAAGGGTGATAAAGTAACTTATGTACTTCATCATCTCAAGAAAATGGATACTGTATATATTTTTTATTTTTTAGACTGGCCTTCAATACTGTCATTTTCCTTTCCACCATTAAAAATTTACATTGCTAGTATATGAATATTTCACTTTATTACTTGCTAGTCAATAAAAGTTCTTAATTTACATCTCACAATTATTGTTGTGTTCAACTTACAATTATTGTTGTGTTCAACTTTCGAATTTGTATGAAACTCAAATTTAATATAAGAGATAATTGTTAAATAAATAATCTTTTAAAATTTATACATATATTTAGAAACTAAACACGCAAAGACATTCAAATATAAATTACTTGATTATATGTTAGAATGGTGAATTAAAAAATTCATAAGTAACTGCTGAAAAACAATTGATAATTTTTGTTGGACGGACATGAAAGAAAATGTTTTTTGAGCATTGTAAAGAGAAATTAAAGGTAATAATACAAAATAATTAGGTTAAAAAGTTTTTTTTTTTCCTAAGAAACATATCAACATTCCCGACCTGAAAAAAAAATATTAATACTTAATTATGAGATGGAGAAAGTATCATGACCTGCGTGTATATATGTGGAAGCCGGCTATCATTTTTTAATTTTGCATCAGTTAAACAGATCTAATTAAGCAGGCTTCGACTTATAAATTTCAACAATTAGGAACCGTGAATTACATTTAAAGAAAATATTTTGTACCATTAATAATCCTCGTTTATACTATAAATAGCCATCGCTCTCACAGATGTATATGTGCTGGTAGTGATATAATTATACTATAATATGTTGGTGAATGGGGAACTAATTAACTCGGATATAAATTTTGGACTAGAAAGTGACCATATATATATATATTCCTACCAGGCCAAAAATGATGGCTCTAATACCAGAAGGGCGCAAGATGGAGTCATCGCTTGTTCTTGATACAGAAGGAAGAGGAAGAGGAAGAGAGATATTACAAGAGAGTTATTCTAAGCGTGTACAAGCGTGTCCTCTACAACTGAGATGGTAATCTATTTATACACAAAGGTCTCGGATTTCAACTAGTTTGGAATCCGGACTGACGTCACTCCTGACGTGGGATCAATTATCTTCAGACTTGAAGTCCATATTTTGAAGTCCATGAGTCAGCAACTTTGAAGTCCGCCTTTGAAGTCCGTGGCCGACAGTCTGTGGCCGCCTTTATATTTCTGGCTTTTGAAATTCACTGAATTGTTTTGAAGTCCGCAACATCAAGGATGATGTCAATTATTAATCACCTTACATACTTACATATCTAATGTAAGATTGTCGTAAGGGTCTTGAGCAAATTGAATAGTTAACAATTTTGAATCTCCGCTATCATAAGACATGAGTCTGGAAGGGTCTTCTGAATCACTGGTATTAGCTTCAGCTAGTGATTGAATTAATCTTTTCCATTCTTCAGGATTGCTGCAGGCTGCTAGCTCTGCTTGGATTTTTTATTTTGTCGTGAGAAATGAGGCTTGATTCTGATTAATCTTGATGGATGATTGATATTCTTCTTGAATCTTCTTTGGGGATCAAACTTCAGGATTGAATTTTTCCCACAATTTTATTTTGAATTCTCGAACCAGGCAGGGAGTATCTTCTTCCAGGAACATATATGTCCATGTCATGATCCAGGGGATTTTATACTTAATAGAGAACTTTATTTAATAATAGAGACTCTTTTGAATCGGGGAAAAAAGATTGAAATAATCGAAATCCTTCCTGACAAATGTCTGGTAGGAATTTCTTTTGGAGGCCCCAGCAGGACCAGCCATCATTAATCAACCATATTGGAATCGAATTTTGATTCAGTTTTTCATGGAAGAAAAACAACCATGAATGATTGAAACTACGAAGGTACCATGTATTAATGCAGGCCTTCATATAATCATAATAATTATATTGATTGTAATCTTTTGTAATCAGATTGAATCTTCTCGGATTTGACAAAGGTATCCCCCATTTAGATGGAGAGATGAACCTGTCAATCCTGACTTTTGAATAATTAATCTGTAATGATTCGGGGTTTTTGAAATGAGTAATTACTGCTGATTTTGAATCTGTCAGTATATACTCATAAAATTCCCGAGTCTTTTGAATCGATTCACTTGAGAAGTGAAAATTAGGATAAAAGAGTTTTGTGATGATTGAATCATATGCAGCTTTTGCTTTATTATTAGTATTGAAAAAATCTTTTTCTGCATAGTAAAGTAGTTCATAAGAATCTAACTTTATATTACAAATCTGTTTGGGTAAAAAGTCTGGCAGCTTTGAAGAAGTAGCCGTTTGAGTATTTGGAGAAATTAATTTGGATTTTCCCGGATTGGGTTAATTAAACCATTTTTGATGTCATGACCTAGAAATCTAATTGTTGTTTGGAATAATTTCATTTTTGGAAGAGAGACAACAAATCCATTTTGTTTTATTACATTATAGAATTTTTCTAAATGGGAAAAGTGTTTCTAAATGGGAAAAGTGTTGAGTTATGGAATCAGAGTATATTAATACATCATCAATGTAAACAATAGCAAAATTTTGTATATGTTGGGTAATATCATTAATTATGTTTTGAAATTTTGAAGGAGCATTTTTTAAACCAAAAGACATTACATTCCATTCATTATGTCCAAAAGGAACATTGAATCCTGTTTTATATTTATCATTTTCATTAATCTGAATTTGCCAAAAACCAGATTACATATCAAATTTTGAGAATACTTTTGCGCTATGTAATTTTTTTAATAAGTCTCGCTTATTAGGGATAGGATACCTAATCCATTCTAATACCTTATATAAAGGTTTAAAATTAATTACTAATCCGGGGGCTCCTCTTTCCAACTCGGCCTCGTTCATAACATAAAACGCTGAGCATGACCAAGGGGATTTTGATTTCCTTATTAATATTTTCTCTAATAACTCGTTTATTTCTTTTTTGAAAATCTTTTCTAATTCTTCATTCATATGAATAGATCTTGATTTAGTAGGGATATCTTTTTCATTAAAGTTTTTAATATAAGGTAAATTAACAATATGCTTCTTCCTATTCCAAAAAGTGTTTGGAACAGAAGCACAAATTTCCTTTTCAAATTGTTCTTTTATTTTTTGAATTCTTTCTATTGTGGCAGATTGATTAATTTCTTCCTTAATTCTTAAATCTTTAATTTCTTGAATTAGAAAACTGTTTTGCTTTTGTTTTGCTTGGAGTAAATTAATAGAAGAGGGTTTTATAAAGGAATCTCTTAATATTTTTATGCTTTTTTCTTCGACTGGATAAGCAAATTTGAAACTTATTTCTTTTCCTAGAATATTGGTTATTATGTTTGAAGGAGTTACCTTAAAAGGATAAAGACTAGTGATCAAAGGGGTTCCTAAAATAACATTATTGTTTAAATTCTTTATTAATATAAAATGCATTTTAAAGCATAATCCTTTATTACAAATCTTTACATTACTAAGTTTGTAATTAATATGCAAGTTTTGACTATTAGCAGCATAAAGAATTTATTTTGTTTTTTCAAAATATTTGGTTGGGATTAATCCTTCTTGTATGCAATTTTGATCAGCTCCAGTATCTACTAAGGCTGTAGTATTCAGATGATATTCGTTGTTTATTATTAAACTTATGTGAATAAACCATTTATGGTAATAAACTTTTGATACAACATTCAAAAAGGAATCCATTTGATTTGTAAGATCTTTGGATTCATTTTTATTAGAACATTCTCCTTCTTCTCTTTGTAAGCTATCTGACTCTTGTAATCCTTTCATCCATAAGGTTTCTTTAATATTTTGATTTTGTAATTTTAATTCTTTAATCTCAACTTTTATATTAGTAATTTCTTGTTGCAAATCTTGAATGGTAACAGGCTTATGCTGTTTTCCATAAGTTTTTATTATTTCAGAAATATTAATGAATTGTTTTGGATTTTACTTCGTTGTCTCTTTCTAATATTCCTTTTAAAGCTAAAAAGGCTTCTTTTCTTTTTTTCCAACTCATCAATTTGAATTATTGCTTCATGTAAAGAATCTATATTAGTAGAGAGCATATTACAACGATTACATTTTTCAAAACATTCATTAGCACTAGATTTATTAGATTCTTCTTCTGAATTATCCGTTGATTGGATTTCATTAATAAAAGGAATTTCTTCTTCACTATCTGAAGTATCAGATTGACTATATTCTACTGGGGAATCATATGTCATTAAACTTATTAACTGATCTTTCAATTTATCGGATATTTCTAATGAATTGATTTTATTTTTCATTTGGCAATCTCTTTCAAAATGACCAACTTGTCTGCATTTCCAACAGACCGGAGGTCCTCCTTTTCTTTTAAAATAATTTTTAAAATAATTTTTTATTATGGTTATTACGAATTTTATTCTTTGAATATTCAGGTTTTCTATAATTACTCTTGTAATTATAGTTTGTTCTTTTAGTTTTATGAATCTGCTTATTTCTTTTTAATTTCTTAGTAGAAGGGGCGGAAATCTTTTCATACCCGTATTGAGCACAGAAATCTCCTAATTCTTTTCTAGTTTGATTTTTATCATTTTTAATCTTACTTTGCAGTTTCATATTAGTACATAATTCTAATCCTTCTAAATTTATGAAATTTATTAATTCTCCAAAGGTTAAATTATCATAAGGAATTATTCCATCAAATTTTGCTTTAATTCTCATTCTAACATTTTCAGCAAATAAATTAGGAAGTCCTGCAATAAATCTTTCCTTCCAGAAAGTATTAGCACAGTCATTCTTATTGTACACTTTTGTTAAGAAAACATCTTTGTACCATCTAAAATCATGTAATTTTGGACATCTTAAATTCATAAGTATTTCAGAATCCTTTTGTCCTAATAATTCTGGATTGCCTTGGAAATATTTTAATATTAACCAAAGTAATACTTCTACAGCATTACTTTCATTTGTATCAAATTCTATATTATCTCTGATTATTCTTTTAGTACTATTTCTTATTTGATCTCGTTTTTCATCATTTAGGTAATTAAACCACCATCCTCTTAGTTGTCCTGTAAATCCATTTACAAGGAGGCTAAGAGCTTGTTGGTTGGTATTATCATTAGACATGTAGGCATTAGCTGCCATTTCCATTTCACAAGCTAGATTAACAATTTGGTATTCAGTAAATCCATCTAAGTTCCAAACATTTATGGAACTTCCATCATAACTAACACTAGAATTATTCAATTCTTCTAACATAGTATCTGGTGGAGTAGGTCTCCCATACCAAGTTTGTGTTTTGTAGTACTTTTGGTAATTATTTTTAATTCTATTGATACCTAGTGTATTAGGTTTATCAATATTCATTTTCCTAAATTGATCTTCTAATTCGTCTATCTCTGAGACAACATTAATATTTTTTCCTTTCCCTATTTGTCTATTAATATTTTCAATTTCTGATTCAATCTTTGTTATTGAATCATTAATTTTACGAAATCCTTTTAATTTGTAATCTTTTCCTATAGGCGTAAAAGTTCCTGCTAAAGCTGGAGTAATTAAAGGAGGAATTGAAAGTGGGATATTAGTATTGGTTGAAGTTAAAGGAAAATTAAGAGCTCTAGATTTGTTATTAATAATTATTGGTTCTATTCTATCAAGTTCTTCATCAATGGTTATTAAAGATTGATTCGTGTAATTAAGTTGAGAGTTTATTGAAATAAAAGGTTGCTTTGTTGGATCATTTAATTCTTTATTAGGGATTGATTTATATGGCTGGGCCAAACATTTATGTTCATCAGAATGATGAGGAGAAATATAAACTGTTTCAGGCGGTGGATGGACTGATATTACTTCTTTATTATTGAGAGTAGTCCAATTTTTTGTAATTTTAATAGGAGTAATATTAGAAAAAGGATAATCAATTTTTTCTTTCCAAGCATAGGATTCAAACCAAACAAAGAGAGGAATATGTATTTTGAGATCTTCCATTTCAGAAAACCATTTTTCTCTTAATAAACTGGTTTCTTCATTAGAAAATCTTTTGAAAAACCAAGCAGCTTTATCTCTATTCTCGATTGATTTTAAATCCCTTTTTAACAAATCTTTATCAATGACAAATTCTTCAATAATAACATTTATGAAACCTTTGGTAGTAAAAACTTCCATTTCACTAGGAGTAGGATTTATACTAGAGGTAGCTTCATCTTTAATATCATACATAGGCCGAGGAATCTCATCATTAAAATCAACATTTCTTAGTTCAGTAGGTATAGAAATATTTTCAAAGGAAAGTGATCTAGGAATCTGATTTTGATAAGAAGAAGTAGGCTTATGAATCGAAGGTCTAGAATTTTCAAACTGATTAAACTTAGTTTGGGAAAAATAATTCGAAAAATCAATTTTGACAGAACCATCAGTAGACTCTGTAATAGTAGCCTTTTGATTCATAGTTTCTAAAGGTTGATGAGAAACTAAATTTTCTAAATCCCATTTATTAGATTTTGAAATTTCATTCCATTTAAGCTTTTTAGGAACATGTATAAGTGAATTTTGAGAATTTGCTTCAAAAACAACAGTTTCTTCCTTTAAAGAACTAAATCTAGCTTTTGGTTCTATAGTAGTAGTCATTACTTTGTAATAAACCCGATAAATAACACAAATAGATTTAGCATTAGTAGCGAAATTCATATTTTTAGTTTTGATTGTTAAACTTAAAGTATCTAGTATATTTGGATCATAAAGGGAGATGGTAAAATTTGGATAACAGTTAAAGAAAACTGGTCCATTAGCAAGATTGGATTCTGCCATAGCCAACAAGGAATTATTAAAATTTAGATGTCTTGCATCTCTTAGGATCATTATTAAAGGGATATCTATTCCTATACGGAATAGAGGTTTTATCGCAATTTGAATCATTCCAATATGCATAAATTTGTACTTATCCTTTTTATGGTGATTAATAGCCTGATTACTTATTAACCGAATTGTTTCAACTTCATGATTCAAAGGAATAGTTTGTTCAGTTTGTTTTATTGAATAACTGGAAGAAAAATCAAAAGTTCCTATTTTGTAAATCGTTTTAGGATCAACTTTTGGAATAGACCAATTATGTAATCTTTGTTCTATATCAACAATATTAATTTCGGCAGAATTAAAATCTTCATTATTATCAGTGCTGTATCCAGAAAATGAAGTAGTCTCTTTAGACGAGAAGAGTTTTGCCATTTTATTCATTTTAAAGATTAAATATCTATCTGAATAAAATCTAATAAAATCTAAGTATCTCCTCTGAAACCGAAGACTCTAGATTGTTTCGATCGGGAACACCATCACCAAAGCGGGAACATGGACTTACACTCACTGTCACTTACCAACGGTCTCCAGGCTACACCGGCTTACCAAACGCTCGAAACCATCTATTATCTTAAATTTCTTTAGAAATCTTTAGAAATCAACAGACTTCAATTCTTTCTTTAAATGAATAAATTTGTCAAAAGCCTTCCAGACTTAAGGTACTAAACCAAATACTGGAAATCTAAGCAGCTGACAATATAACTTTTATATTATGATAATGAGGTAACTTTTTATTAAGACGGTTCCTATATTCTTTGATTAGGAATTTTAACTCAAATTTTCTATGATATAAATTATATCTTTCTTGAACAGTCAAGTTTTCAGAATTTTCAAATCTATATAGAGTATTGTGTATGTTATCTAATTGTTGTTCATAAATTCCAACAATATTGTGATCAAGTATTAAATCAATTGAAGCTTTTCTTATGGCGTCCTCGTACCAACGAACACCCATTAAAGCAATTAATCAGTTTGCAGAATTGAAGCTAATCTTTTTCTTTGGCATCTAAGATTAACAATTACAATAATCCATCTGTCTACATTATATTTTTTTTCAGATTAATCATGGTGTGATAGTATCGAAGATTGAAATCTGATAATCTATCATTATTTATCTTCTAATTGTATGCTTATAGTATTTCTTCAGACCTTCTGATCTTCATTCTAAATGAATTGATTTCATTAACAAAATCCCAATGGATTTGATTCATTATTCTCTTATAGTGTTCAAAAGGATGCATGATGAATCAAGAAGAATAAATAACAATGAAATTTTTGCAAAGAAATACTCACAAAGAGATTGATCCTGATCTTTATTAGACAATATATGGAGTTAAAACACTACGTAGTTAATTGGAGCGTGGGCTTTAGGTGGTGGAAAAACGCTGCCATGGACACGCCTCTTCAACCCGCTACCCCGGTTCACTTTCCTCTTTGAGCTCTTCTCCTTCCCTTCACTCTCAGCTCTTCTCCTTCTCTTTCCTCTTCCATTTACTCTCAAACCACTACGTAGAGAAACCGCCTCACTGCGGCCTCCGCCGCAGTAAATGCCGTAGTAAATTTCATTTACTGCGATATTTACTGCGACAGAGGCCGCAGTGAGCCGCAGTAAATCGGTTTACTGCGGCCTCCGCCGCAGTAAATCATTGGCTTCTCTACGTAGTGAACCGCAGATTACCGCCAGTCTCCACCTTCTCAGTGCGGATTTCTCCACTGTTTTCACCTATCACCGGCATCTCACATCACCAATGCATTTAGGTAACGTTATTTCCCCTTTCACCATTTTTATCGTTCTCTTCTACAATTTCTCATGTTTTTTTCCGTTTTCCAAGCCATGTCGTCCACCGTTGCTGCTCTCTAGAGTTGTGAGGTAGAAGTTTCATCCCTCCCTGTAAGTTCCGTTTTGATTTCTCTTGTTTTTGTTTCACTTTTGTGATTTATATCAATTTTTGTGATTTTTGAGATTTTTGTGATTTTATGTAATTTATGGTGATTTATGCGAGTTTATGTTGATTTATGTCATCATTATATGTGAATGTAGGAGGGATGTGAATGTAGAGAAGAAATCAGAGATGATGAAGAGAAGAAATTTAGACTTTTTTCTGGATTTATGATGAATTTTTCTAAGTTTAGGAGGAATGTGAATAATAATTTGTAAAAGAATCTCCTCAAACCCACCCTAAATTAAAAATACAATTTTTGTTGGGAAGTCTTGGAGTGAATTAACATGCTCTAACAGATGAAATATTCAATATTTGGGACATAATATATGTTGGGTTGCTAGTTCTCCTATGTACCACATGTAATGAAATTAAATGAAGGGATATTGCTAGATATAGCCAATCAGTCTCCCCATTTTTGAAGAAAGACATTTTTTAAGAACAATACCTCAAATATGATTGTCAAATGTTTTGTTTTCCTAGAAATATCCTTTAATTAGAAATGTATTCTTAAAAACGGAATTTAATTGTGATGCTTCTTCCCTTGGGGAAAAAAGAAGAAAATTAAGAGAATAATAATTAAAATCCTCAATTTCATAGGAAAGTAAATCAACCCGAACGCAGTCAACTTGCCTGTCTTTAATTCTCCAATTGGTAGAAGGTCGCCCTCACATGCATGGACAATTTCATTGCTGTCCAACAGCCAGACATGCATGGAGTCGGTTTAATTCTTAAAACTAATTCTTGAATTGATGTTTTGCTAAAGACATTAATTTACCTTATACATATAAGTAACTAGACATTATATATTAAAATCGTGAAAGAAAAAATTTATAGATTAGATGATGAAAAAGAAACGGGACTATTAAAAAAAGGAGAAGAGAGTATTATAATTTGCAAGTAATTAAGAAGCGATACGAAAAATGAGATTAAAGTTAAAGATAATGATCTAATGTCCAGATGATATACTAACTTTTGTTTATTATTATCATACTATGAAAACAATTAGGTAGGAGTACTATATCACTTATTCAGAATTCATTTAATATATATTTATACAAAAATATAATAATTGAATTAATAAGAAGCATTACATGAAAAATTATGAAACATGATAAATTTAAGAAAATTTAAGCTTTTCCATAACTTTTTATTTTCTCTACTATATCTTTCCCTCTTTCCTCGTGTTTCAAAATTTCAATAACTATTTCTATAAAATTGTTACTAAAACAGCACAACTACATAACCAGAATGGAACGTGGCAAGAATGAAGAAAAAATCTTTCAATTAGTATGTGCGTTTTATTTATTTTTTTATAAAAAAAAAAACAAAAAGTACGTGCATAAATGAGGAGGTCAGAGGAGTAGGTAAGGTAAAACAACCATTGGAAGAGAAGTAAATTAAGTAGATTGTGAGTCGAGATATGTAACAGACAGCAAATGTGTGTTGTTAAGATGGTTGGGGACCTAAGATCTGAACCCACTGTTGTTGAATAAAAAAAGCAAACATACATCCTTTTTTCCTAAACATCCAGGTGAAAACAAACAATCTCAATCAAAACATGTACGGAATAATATAACTTACTTCGACTCTTAACTAGTTTTTATATATTCACGCGGATGAGAGAAAAAAACCATTAGAACACATCTTCGACAAAATATGAGATATAAGAAAGACGTCTCTATAGTCTATCCTAGCCATCCCGGTTTCCAGACTATTGTTTTTTTCACCATCACATCTTATCTTTCCACCTTATTGCTTTCTCTGATACTCAAAACCCGAACGTAAATTTAATCACATTCTAATTAGGAAACACAATTTCACTTAAACTACAATTTTAACGGTGAGGGCTGCTGCTTTTGCCGCTACGTTATTATGCGATATTCATGTTGTTTTAATGGTATGAATGCTACAATTGTGGCAACATTGTAACGGTTGCGTCAACTACAAATTTATTTTATGAAATCAAACAAATTCAAATTCATTAGAAATTCATACAAAATTAATCCTAAACCCAGAAAACGACCCATATTTTCTTGTTCTGAATTTCTTCGTTCTCGACTTCCACCTCATCATCATCATCTTCATCATCATTTACCCAAATTTCTTCTCTTCATCAACCCTGATTCCTTCTCTATATCAACCCAAATTTCTTCTCTTCATCTTCATCCCTCCAAACCTTGATGAAAAAAACCAAAATCCTTTGAAAAGTTAAAATTCTTTAAAAGAAATGAAATTAATTCCAACAATCAATGATAAAACTAAACTTATAATATTTAAAAGTAGAAAACAAAAATTTCTTCAATAGTTGGAATTATATGGTGCATAATTTAAAAAAATCATCCAAAATAAAAATCCTAACCCTAGGCAGTGGAACTATTGAGGAGAAGAGAAGGAACCCTTACCTTTCATGATGAGATGACGATAATGAGAAGAGAGAGAGGTCGAGTAGCTACGCCGATGAGGGAGAGAAGAGAAGGAGGCCAATGTAAAAGGAAAGAGAAATTGTTTAAGATTTATAATGGAAATTAATAAACAAAAAAAATTAATCTGACATGGGGTTTGGTAAGGGCGTCACCGTTGATCTGAAATGATGATGAAGTTGGTGTTGGAACTTCTTGGAGCACCAAGAACTTTCGAGGTGATGTTTAAGCTTAAGGAGCTAAGTTCAAGTTTCTAGAAAATGTGTGGTTGCTGGCAGTTGCACCAGCAAGCACTGTAACTCTCTGGAAATCATGCAATTGTTGGCAAGCAATTACATTGTTTCGCCAAAGTGGTGCAATTTAGCTAGAAGTAGTTATACTTAGCTTAAATCAATTCATGGTAGCTCATCTTAGCTAAATGTAGCTAAATGTATTCAAAGTTAGCTCACTACAACTATAGGTAGTTGTGATTAGCTCCCACCAGCTCAAGTTAGTTAAAAGTAACTAACTTCAGCTTATGTGAGCTAGTTCTGAAGAAGAAATAACTATCAGCTCAAAATGAGCTGAAAAGTAGCTCAAATGAGCTCGATTATGTGTCATAGAAATTATCTGGAGTTACTTTGTGTAAATCCAACCTCATTTAGGTGAGATAACCACTTTTGACATTTTTTTGGCAAAATAAAGGTATTTTGGTAATAAAGAAAAGGTGCGTTTATGGATGGTACAAAGTGTATGCACCTTGCACCATATAATTCTTATGGAGGTTATATGGCTAGCCATTAGGAAGGGTTATTTGGTGAAAATAACCCACAACTATTTTTAGGAGATAGTGGGGGTGATTATCCAAGTAGTGGGCATGAGAAGTTACTGTGCAACTAGACTACATGAGGGGGAAGGTGCAAGGAGCACACTAAGCCGAACTATACATGATGCTTTAGGCCTAGGGGTGGTTATTAAACCTCCCTCAACTACCCTCTCCATTTGTAAATAGAGGAGGAGTTTGGCCATGACTAACACCTTAGAACCCATCACTTGGTTCATAACTTCTCATCTCTTCCTCTCTCACTTGTGGCCGAATTGTGGAGCACTTTTGGAACATTTAGGGTGGATTAAAGTGTTTTTCATCTACACATTCCATCCCTTGGTGTCCCATCAAGTCGGCCCTTCCATTGGAG
Source organism: Stellera chamaejasme (assembly GCA_024586325.1). Taxonomy (NCBI): domain Eukaryota; kingdom Viridiplantae; phylum Streptophyta; class Magnoliopsida; order Malvales; family Thymelaeaceae; genus Stellera; species Stellera chamaejasme. Next base: position 28,792,353 of record CM044985.1, read on the forward strand.
TCCATTTGGAGCACATATGCCCCTTTGAAGATCAATGAGAGGAACTTACGTTTAAAGGAGCAATGAATAATTTCCTTAAGCTGTTTTTCCATTGGTGCAAGGTAATATTCTCGCCCCATAGTAGCATGTTTAGGACTCCTTAATCTTCCTTTCTTGGTCTGATTCGATGGTAATATGACATGATTTTGGTAAAAAATACATCATGCAATCTTGACCAAAACCGAATAGATTAATGGTTAACTTGTGGCATTACTCATGTATGAGATAAGATCAACATGTAAGCATATAAATGGGACCTATAAAATCAACAGTTGGCGACAATGGTGACAGAGGAGATCAGGTTGCCAGATCAGAGAGAGTTGAGAGGGTAAGATGGAGAGAGATGAGAGTGAGAATGAGGTCGAAGGCGAAAAGGTGAGAGGAAGGAGGAAAAATGATCCATAAATGGTTTTGTATCAGCCAAGAGAGCAATAAGGCCATTACAATGTCATGAGAATTGATGGTGGTTGGTGGCGTTAGAAAATGTAGTGGGCCTGTTATTGAAGCTAGGAGTGATCCTACAGCTGGTTATTAGCTGACTTGTCTTAAAAGTCATCGAGTCCTTGTTCAGTTAGGAGTAGGAGTAGAAATATATTCAGTAATATGTTTGATGTAGAATTCTAGTAGGTTTAGTTTTCAAATTAATTCTTGTAATGCCTATATAAGGTAGAGGCCTTTCTCTAATCAATCAATTCATTCGGCCAAAACCTAGACACTTTGATATTCTTGCACAGCTGAACCTAACATTGTGGTATCAGAGCAAGGTTTAAGTCTAGATGGCTGAAAATAATATGAGCTATGTTCCTTTGGGACAAATTCCAGTTTACAAAGGTGATTCCTTCGATTTCTGGTGTATCAGAATGAGAACTATATTCATGTCTCATGAATTATGGGAAATAGTAGAGAAGGGACCAAAAGCAGCAGCCAGTGAAGGAACATCAACAGCAGAAGAAGCACTCAGAAAAGAGGAAATCAAAAAGGATACCAGGGCTTTGCAAATCATTCAACAAGGAGTGGAGGATTCAATATTCTCCAGAATTGCAGGCTCAACTACAGCAAAGCAAGCATGGGATAAACTAAAGGTGGAGTTTCAAGGCTCAGCTAAAGTCATTGAAGTTAGACTTCAAGGACTCAGACAAGACTTTGAAACCTCCAGAATGAAGAAAAACGAATATGTACAGTCCTATCTTGCAAAAGTTTCTGATATTGTAAGCAAGATGAGAGGTTATGGGGAAGAAATTAAAGATAAAGAAATTGTGACGAAGATCTTGAGAAGTCTCACTCCCAGATTTGATCATGTAGTGGCAGCTATTGAGGAATCCAAAGATCTATCAGAACTTACCTTTGATGAACTGATGGGATCTCTTCAAGTGCATGAAGCAAGAATGCTCAGGAATACTGAAAAAGAGGAGGAAAGTGCCTTCCAAATACAGGAAGATACCAAATGTAACCACTTCAATCGTGGACGTGCAAGATTTTTCAGAGGTAGAGGAAGAGGAAGGTCGAGAGGGAGACCTTCTATCTAATGCACCTATTGCAAGAAACCAAGGCACCATGAAGATGACTGTTGGGGAAAACAGCAGTGCTCATATTGCAAAAAAAGGGTCACAAGGAGGAGGACTGCTGGAATAAGCCAGGGGATGCCAACTATGCTGAAGAAGAAGTTGAGAGAGAAGAGTATTTGTTCATGGCTCCTTCAGGACAAAAATCAACAACAACAGACATATAGTTTCTTGATAGTGGATGTTCAAATCATCTAACTGGGTTTAAAACCAGATTCGGAACTTTAGATGAAACATACGAGTCACAAGTGAGACTAGGAGATGACAAAGTAATCATAATAGAAGGAAAAGGGGAAGTCATGATTCACAGTGGACAAAAAATCAAAATCATAAAAAATGTGGACTATGCACCAGGATTGGCAAACAATCTCATCAGCATTGACCAACTTGTAAAAGGGGGATACAGTGTTTTATTTCACAAATCAACTTGTGAAATCAGAGACAAGGATGGTAAAGTAGTTCTCAAATCACAGATGGCTGAGAACCATATGTTCCCTGTCAATTTCACAACAGAAGATCAAGCACTGATAGGAAAGAAGGAGATGGAATCCAAACTGTGGCATCACAGATATGGACATCTCAACTTTAAATCATTGCAGATGTTAGCATCAAAAAATATGGTAGATGGACTACCTAAAATTGCAGAAGAACAGCAACTATGTGTGGGGTGCACTTTGGGAAAGCAGATTCGAAAATCTTTTGCAAAAAATCAGGCAAAGAGAGCTACTTGCAGATTGGAACTGGTGCATGCAGATCTTTGTGGTCGAATGAGAACTCCATCACATGCAGGTAACAAATACCTATTCTTACTTACAGATGATTATACCAAGATGAGTTGGGGGTTCTTTTTAATGAATAAATCAGATACATTCGAGCAATTCAAAAGGTTTCAGGCTCTCATTGAGAGGGAGACAGGACAAAAACTCAAAACCTTGAGAACTGACTGAGGTGGAGAGTTTTTATCCAATGATTTTATCACTTATTGTGAAGAGTAGGTAATCAAGAGACAACTCACTGCACCCTACACTCCTGAGCAGAATGGAGTAGCAGAGAGAAAGAATAGGACTACAATTGAAATGGCCAGATGCATGATAAAAACTAGAAACTTACCTGATGTTTTCTGGGCAGAAGCTGTGGCTACAGCCATATATCTCCTAAATGTATCTCCCACCAGATCAGTTGAAGGCAAGACGCCATTTGAGGCATGGTATGGCTTCAAACCCACTGTCTCTCACTTAAGGGTATTTGGTTGTGTCTGTTATGCCTTGTCAACTGATAGACATAAACTTGATCAGAAGAGCACACTACGTCGTTAAAACAGCGTGTACCGCGGCCAAATCGCACGCTTGCGCACTGCACGCGATAGGCCGCGGTATTCCCGCGTAAAATCGTCCCCGGTTGCTTCGGTGGCGCGGCCGAGGCCGCAGTGCACGCCGCGGCCTTGCCCTTGCAGCGCAGCGCACACGACTATGGCGGCGGCATCATATACCGCGGCCTGGATGCGCACAAGGCCGCGGTAAGCGTTTTTTGGGTATATTGTTTATATATATAATTATATATATAGTAAATTGTTTATATATATAGTAAATAGTTTATATATATGGTAAATAGTTCATATATATAGTAAAATGTATTTAAAATTTAATAACAATGCAAAAATATAATTATAAATATAGTAAATAGTTTATTACAACAAAATCTAATTATTATTTACAGAAACCCTAAAAACCGTCGGTCGATCCGCGTTTGGGTCGAGGGGTTGAAGTAATCAACAAAGTCGTCGCCCCCAATGTCCATGAATGGCCGCGCCGCTGCTGCTGCCGCCGGGTGTGGGATTTGTTGTGGATCCGGCATCTCCGGCCGATAATCCCCGTCGGGGTGTGTGAAGCCCAGGCCCAGGCTGACATTAGGCTGCGACTGCTGGAAGGGCTGCTGGAAGGGCTGCTGGGACGGCCGCTGGATGTGGTGCTGCGGCGGCTGCTGGAAGTGGTGCTGCGGCGGCGCTTTGGAAGTGGTGCGGCGGCGCTGCCGCTGGAATTGCGGCGGATGCTGGTAGTATTGAGACGACGGGTGCTGGAAGTGCTGAGGCGGCTGCTGCTGCTGGAAGGGCGGAGGCCCAGAGGAAGATCCAGCTGATAAGGGATCTGGCGGCATCACGTTAGGCGGGATATACCCCGTAACGCATAGCCGACCAGATGTTGCCGACGGCTGAATCAAAGGATCGCAATGCATCCGTCTTCCAAGCCTCAAGATCACCAACCTCACATTCAGCGGCAAGTGGCCGGGCGAAGTCACGCATCGCATCCGTATCCCGCCGATGACGGTCCTCAAGCTCATTCTCGCTGAAAGTTAACGTGTTTTAAAAAATTAAAATCTACTACATAAAAAATAACTCAAATTATAGAAATTAATTAAACGACAATTTAATTACGAGATCGCAGAGGTTCCTCGAATCGCTCCGGATGGGCAATTTGTGGCGGGACACCGATCCAGCGTCCTCGAGTGGGCCCACCCACAACAGATTTGTAGATCTCGTCATCGATCGCTGAACGGTCCATTTGGCCCATACTTGGTAATGAGACGCGTCTATACTCCTCCTAAGTAATAACAAAAATACACTTACGTTAAATAATATTACATGAGACGGTAATTTGAATTGAGGAAAACGATTGAATAATACCATAACGTCCGATTCCTTCCCAAGCCATGCCTCCCCTAACTCCTCCTGCCGTAGCGGTGCCCACTTGTTTGCTCATCCAACAATATTTATAAAGTAATTAATTTGTTCATAAATTAAATAAATTAAAATTAGATGTTTAAATAATGAACTGGGTAAAGAATATTACCAAGTCCTCATAAACTCTCTGTTTGGACTTGTTGCCAAACGACTTAATCTTCGGACGATTCAGGCTACTCGCATTCCTTTTGTTCTTCTGGGATTCTTCCTTGAAGTCGTTCTTTGTTGTAGTACTCGAGCAAAGATCCTCCACTTGTCAGGTTGAGGCGAGCCGGGATGAGCGGTAGCCAATCCAGTAGTCGATTGTCCGGATCCAGCGGATGCAATCGCTTGCACTTCTTTCGAATATTGTTCTGCGTGTTCTGGTAGAACTCCGCAAACCGGGAGTGCAACTTCTCCAGAAAGCCCGGCTCATCCCACACATGTTGTTCCTGTACGAAATTTAAAAGACAACGTCATTATCCTAAGTAATTTATAACAAGTATTAGTATTAATTAATGTAATATATGAAATATTAATAATTATTAAAGTACCGCGAACTTATTTGCCCAAGCGGCAAGCTCGTCCGCCGTCTGCTGGTAGTATTTGGGAGGGAATCCGGAGAAGTGGTTCGCGACGACATTCGAAAGCGCGCGTGATCTGCTCCGAATGCAAACTGCACATTAACAAACCGTGATCGGTAATGAAACATGTAAATAAAAGATATAGCAAAATTTTCTATGTTAGAGACTTACTGTGCGATGCAGACTATAAGGCGTCCGTCAGGGCCTGCGACCGGCGGAGGTAGTGGTGGCGGGGGCTGCGGTGGAGGTGCAGCGTCATCATGCGGTGGAGGTGTAGCGTCATCGTTCGGTGCATCCTGATGCACCGAATCGCCGGACCCCCCAGGAGAGTCCGTCGTACGTGGTCGGGATAACCTCGATGATCGACCACGGGAACTACGGTCGAATGTCCGGCCCCGGGAACCTGACCCCGACTCATCCCGGCCTGAACCATCGGGAGTGGACGCCATATCTCAAAAACATTTAAAAACGAACATAAGTTTCATTTTGTAAACTTTTGCAGAAGTTTTTAAACTAATTTTGTAAAGTTATATTTTTAAACTAATTTTGTAAAATTATATTTTTAAACTAACAACATTTTTAAACTAATTTTGTAAGATTATATTTCTAAAGTAACAACATTTTTAAACTAATTTTGTAAAATTATATTTCTAAAGTAATAACAACATTTGTAAACTAATTTTGTAAAAATGTATTTTTAAACTAATTACATTTTTAAACTAATTTTGTAAAATTATATTTCTAAAGTAACAACATTTTTAAACTAATTTTGTAAAAATGTATTTTTAAACTAATTACATTTTTAAACTAATTTTGTAAAATTATATTTTTAAACTAACACCATTTTTAAACTAATTTTGTAAAATTGTATTTTTAAACTAATTACATTTTTAAACTAATTTTGTAAAATTATATTTTTAAACTAACACCATTTTTAAACTAATTTTGTAAAAATGTATTTTTAAACTAATTACATTTTTAAACTAATTTTGTAAAATTATATTTTTAAACTAACACCATTTTTAAACTAATTTTGTAAAATTGTATTTTTAAACTAATTACATTTTTAAACTAATTTTGTAAAATTATATTTTTAAACTAACACCATTTTTAAACTAATTTTGTAAAATTGTATTTTTAAACTAATTACATTTTTAAACTAATTTTGTAAAATTATATTTTTAAACTAACACCATTTTTAAACTAATTTTGTAAAAATGTATTTTTAAACTAATTACATTTTTAAACTAATTTTGTAAAATTATATTTTTAAACTAACACCATTTTTAAACTAATTTTGTAAAAATGTATTTTTAAACTAATTACATTTTTAAACTAATTTTGTAAAATTATATTTTTAAACTAACACCATTTTTAAACTAATTTTGTAAAAATGTATTTTTAAACTAATTACATTTTTAAACTAATTTTGTAAAATTATATTTTTAAACTAACACCATTTTTAAACTAATTTTGTAAAATTGTATTTTTAAACTAATTACATTTTTAAACTAATTTTGTAAAATTATATTTTTAAACTAACACCATTTTTAAACTAATTTTGTAAAAATGTATTTTTAAACTAATTACATTTTTAAACTAATTTTGTAAAATTATATTTTTAAACTAACACCATTTTTAAACTAATTTTGTAAAATTGTATTTTTAAACTAATTACATTTTTAAACTAATTTTGTAAAATTATATTTTTAAACTAACACCATTTTTAAACTAATTTTGTAAAAATGTATTTTTAAACTAATTACATTTTTAAACTAATTTTGTAAAATTAATAACAACATTTCTAAACTACACAAACTAATAACATTTTTAAACTAACAACATTTTACTAACAAACTAATAACAACATTTCTAAACTACACAAACTAATAACAACATTTTTAAACTAATAACAACATTTTTAAACTAATAACAACCTAAATTACATAATCAAATCCGAAAAACTAATAACAACCTAAATACAACCCAACAAATAAAAACTAAATAAATTAAATGCTATTACTTAATCAAATCCGAAAAAAATAGATAAAAATCCGAAAAAATAGGAAAAAATGAGAAAACTAGTTACCTCCTGTTTTGGTGATGAGGATGGACTTGGAGATGCAAATGAGGATGGTGGAGCACCTGCAAAACGAAAAAACCGAAAGTTAGAGAAAAAAAATTGACAAAACGAGAGGTGGCGAAAAAATCAAAAAAACTTGAGATAAACACATACCTGATGTATCTTGACGGTGCGACGGCAAAAAAGGCTCTAAATCGGCCGGAGACGCCGGTGGAAGGGAGGAGAGCGGTGGTCGCCGGGAGTTTGGAGAGCAGAGGGAGGCCGAAGAAACGAGAGGAAGAGGAAGAAGAAGGGTTTCAGCCGGTTTGAAAAGGCATACCGCGGCGTACATGCGGTCCCGGGCGCGCCATGACCGCGGCCTTACCGCGTCCTAGGCCTCGGTAAGGCCCAGGCCCACCGGCTTGCCGCGTCCCATGCGCGGCACGGCCTCGTGCGCTCGAGAAAATGCCAATTCGAAAATTTTTAATTTCCTCCCATATTTCAAACGTGCATAGATTTCGTGGGCCCCACGGGCCCATGTAAATGCGGTCCGGTCTTGCGGTAAAAATATATAATTTGATCCAAATGTTTTGAGAACTTGCAATTTCATCCTCAAATTGTAATTCGAATGATTACTAATTTAAAATTGTTGTTTATCGAAAGATACATTTATCTAAAATTATCGAATTACGTCATACATTTTACTATATTCCGACCGGATCATCGTCATCGTCATCTTCGTCCGATTGGTTGTCCAAATGATCTATGTGCTCGGGATGTGCTTGACGATCCAATAATACTGGGGTCACATCTGGTCCTGGACGTATACTTTCACAAACTGTAGTCGAATCTTGCAATGGATTCGCCGAACCTATCTCTCGCTCTTGCATCAAATCTTCCTTAAAGCGTCTCGGTTTAGTTTTGAAAACTGTCCACCGCTTTTCAGATTTTGCCTCTTCAAGGGTATTCGAGATAAACCACTTGTTCGCTTGGTGGCAAGAATGAATGGATCTTCCGGATACGATCTGGATGTGCGATCAACATCGATGATCCCCGAAAGTTTATCGTAACGGACGCCTTTATTCGCATGCAACCACGTACCCTTGAAGACCGTTATACTCAGGTTACTCCTGCATCAAGGACAATGATTTCGTCAATCCAACCGTAGAAATCCATATAGTCTTCTGCATTTGTATCTCCGAGGACGCAGACGCCCCAATTAGCGACATCTTGTCTGGCCGTATTGTTTTGTGTGAAACTTGTACCCGTTCACATACAGACCAGAAATGATTTAGCTCGCACTTTCGGTCCGCAGCCAAGGCGTACAATGCTGGCGGTAGAGTTGTCTCATTTGCAAAGGCCTGCACATTAAAAATAATGTCAGCTTTAAGATCAACATACATATTGGGGTTATCTTTAAAACCATAAACAATCAAGTGCAAGACTAACCATGTTCTTGAACCATTTAGGGAATTGTGCAAGTCTGAGATTGTCAATACCAGCGTCATCCAAGTCTGGAAAATTCCGTCGGGCCAACTCGTTGAATCGATCTATAAGTGGGTCAACTTCCCGACGCTTTGCAGAATATAAGTTTGTACATGTTCCCTTTCTGCAACCGTCAACTCCCGAAAATGTGCTCTGCCCATTGGTTTAGATGGATGATCAAATATTGATAGCCCGCTCGGATTGACAGTAACGGGAACAATTTCGTTACGTATGTTGGGGTTCACACGTGTTCCATAATTATCTGCCATGTAATGCTCGCAGAATATAGCAACCTCCTGGATAAGAAACTTTTCAATGATGGAGCCCTCCAAGAATCTTTTGTTCACAGCTTTTGCTTTCAATCTTTTCATGTTCCTTTCGAAACTATACATCCACCAGTATGACACAGACCCACACGTTCGAAGATGGAATGGGAGTTGCATCGTGAGATGTTCCATCGAGTCAAAGAACGATGGAGATTATATTTTCTCAATTTTGCAAAGTGTAACGACGATAAATTCATCTAACTTTTCGACATCGTCCAATGGAATATCCTTTGAACAAATTAGTCGGAAGAATTTACTGAATTCAGATATTGTAGTCCAAATACCGTCATCGAGATAGCCCCGCAAAGCGATTGGGAGTAACTTCTGCATGAAGACATGACAATCATGGGTTTTCATCTTGTAGAACGTGTTACCGCACGTATTAACACACCTCCCAATGTTAGAAGCATAACCGTCTGGAAGTTTGACGGTATGCTTCAACCAATAGCAAATACTCGCAATCTGATCTGCATTTAAAGTATACGTCGCCTTTGGTTTGAACGGTTCTCTCCTATGAGGATCACCACCAAATGCAATTCAGGGCGAAGTCCTAAATCTTCTAGATCACGTCTCGAATTTGCGTTGTCCTTACTTTTCCCTTTCGATTGACAATCGTGTAGAAAACATTGTCGAAACAATTTTTTCGATATGCATCACATCGAGACAATGTCTAACTTTCAGATCTGCCCAATATGGCAATTCCCAGAAAATCGATTTCTTAATCCAATTATGTTGCTTCCCAAACATGTCTGCCCTCATGTGATCCCACGGTGTCCCGAATGGTGGAAACACGATGTTTTCGACCTCGCTTAATATCTGGTGGCCTGATTTGAACTCACATCTTGGCCTTCGATCCGTATGTTTCCATGATTGCTTGTTGTTACGGAGCGCATGTCGTTGCGGTAAAAATCTTCTATGACAACCAAACCAACTCGTTTTCTTCCCGTTAGTCAGCTGAAAACTATGAACATCCTCCATACAGTACGGGCATGCAAGTCTTCCATGCGTGCTCCACCCTGATAACATTCCGTACGCTGGGAAATCACTAATTGTCCACAGCAGACAGTGCCCGCATGTTAAAGTTCTGATTACGATGTGCATCCTGTGTTTCCACGCCCGTATTCCATAGATGTTTCAACTCGTCAAGCAGGACGTAAAAACACATCAATGTTACGGCCCGGTGACTTTGGACCAGGATTAGCAACGGCATGAAAGTGTACGCCTCCTTCATGCATAAATCAGGAGGCAGGTTGTAAACCACGATGAATACAGGCCACATAGAATATGATTGTCCTGAGTCTGACAACGGGTTGAAACCATCTGTACATAACCCCAATCGAACATTTCTATACTCACATGCAAAATCAGGATAACACTTATCAACATGTTTCCATGCCTCGGCTTGGGATGGATGTCCAATAATACCCATCGAATTCTCACTAGCTCTAAGATGATACGTCATAAATTTAGCGGTTCTCGCGGACTGGTAAAGTCGTTGGCCGCCAAGAATTGGTAGATAACGTAAAATCTTTTTAGCTTTGGGTTTTGATTCGCCTCACGTTCTTCGAGCTGCCCGCACCACATACCCTACAATTATTTAACTTTTCATATCTACCATCAAACAACATGCGCTTGTTTTCGCATGCATGAATCTTTCGTACGGTAACCCCAACTCTTTCATCATCGCTTTGCACTACACATGCTCGTAGGCAAGGTTGCCTCTTCTCCGGGCAGTATTTCGTTGATAAATTCAATCAACTCCGAGAAAACGCGTCCGATACGTTATGCTGACTTTTCATGCTCAAGAACTTAGAAATAACAGCCAACTTGGTGTGCTTATCAAGACATCCCTCATATAGAGGCTGCGACGCATCGCGTAATAAATCAAAAACTTTTGAGTCCTTGCATTTGGCATTTCGGTGTGACCTCATCCTCATCCATATGCTCCATATCATCACCCTCAAAATTATTTCCATTATCACGAATCCCAAAAGCCTCGCGAACCATTTCACGGTAATCATCACTCCTTCCTACATTACCCTCAAACAAATTATTCGTACTTACAATATTCGATGATGATGATGACGACGATGCCACATCAAATTGGTAACCTCGATAAACACATGGATTTATTTGACGTCGTTCACCATGACAATCCCACACATGATAATTTAGTTGAAATCCATCTAACAAGAAATGCTTGCCAATAGTTTCTCGATCACGGTAATATCTATTTTTACATTTTCTACAAGGACATTTGACAAATTGTTCTCCCTTTTCCCGAGCAACACGAAACGCAAAATTCAGGAATTCCACAAGCCCGTTCCAAAATCTCTGACTAATATCGCGAGTCCCCTCCTCAAAACGCTGATACATCCAATCACGATCTTCGGCCATTATATAGTTCCTATAACATTTGTGTCAATAAAACAATATGATAAATAAAAAACATAACAATTATAAAATATATATATTCAGAATACGTAACTTAATTAATTCCACAATTTACACTACCGGTTTATGTCCTAATTAAAGGTGCATGGGTCCTAACCTATTCATAAAAGTACTATTAGTTAATCAAACTTTTATCCTGTGTATGGAGAAATCGATATTATTACGTAAATTTCGGCAAAGATTTCGTCTTAGTTCCTCGCTGTACCATTTCTCCGGCGTAACGCCTAGAGCGGGTACAAAGAGGAACAAGATGAAATATTGCATCCGAAATTTACGTAACTCTTATCATTTCTCCATACACAATCATAAAAGATGAATTAACCGATAGTATACTTTTACAAATCGTCTAATGGGACAATCCATGAAAACCTTGTAGAATATATAATTTTACACCGTCATTTCAATACTCAAATAACTGTAAAATAATATATTACTACAAGTTTTCATAGACAGTACTATGGCTCATGAACTACTTTAATTAATTTAACTACATAATTAGGCAACTCATGAAATACATTATAAAAATAAAAGAAATGATAACAATATTTATAAACAAATCTAAAATATAATATTTATTAACTGAAAGAGACACAATAACAGCTGTCGGTAGATCTCAATCTGAAATAACGAGATGCTATATATTTTCTAAAATTAACAATAAAGTGAATGGAGAATAGTTGGAGGAAGAAAATGTAAGTGTTCGGCGAAAATGTGAACCCGAGTGCTTATATAGGAGTTTTTACCCGCCACGGCCGCGGTAAATGGCGCGTAACGGACCGGTCAAAGGACCTCGTAAACAACGCGGAGTTACCGCCTTCACCGCCGCGGCCGCGGTACACAACTTACCGCGCCTGCACGCGCGTTTGCGCTGGCGCGTACACAACTTACCGCGGCCTCGTGCGCGGTACAGGCCGCGGTAAGTAATGCTTCACCCACGTAGTGGCAAAAAATGCATATTTGTGGGATATTGTTCAGAGTCTAAAGCCTATAGAGTATTTGATCCACAGAATAAGAGACTAATTATCAGCAGAGATGTAAAGTTTGATGAAAACCAAGAATGGAATCAAACTGAAACAACACAGACTCAAGTTCTAATGGAAGACACAACAGATGGTCATGAAGATCATCATGAAGACCCTCATGACACTATAGAAACAGATAAGGCAGAAGACTCAGAGTCTGATACTGATAAAGAACTACCAGAACCTGTTTCTCGAAGGTCTCAAAGATTGAAGAAACCACCAGCACACTTGTTAGATTATCACACAGAACTGGCCATGTATGCAGCAGATCCAGTTTCAGCTGATGAAGCTTTACAACAAGAAATTTGGAAAAAGGCTATGTTGGAAGAACTGGAATCAATTAACAGAAATCAAACATGGCAGTTGGTTCAGGCTCCTGAAGGGAAGAATATCATAGGACTAAAATGGATTTTCAAAACGAAACTTCATGCAGATGGAAGTGTGCATAAACATAAAGCAAGACTTGTGGTGAGAGGTTTTAGTCAGGAACCAGGTGTGGACTATGATGAAACCTTTGCACCAGTTGCAAGGTTTGATACAGTTAGAACCATTCTAGCTATAGCTGCACAATATCAGTGGAAGGTACATCAATTTGATGTAAAATCAGCATTTTTGAATGGAGACTTGAAAGAGGAGGTATATGTTGTTCAACCTACTGGTTTCATTGTAAAAGGAAAGGAGCAGTGGGTTTACAGACTAAAGAAAGCATTGTATGGGTTAAAGCAGGCCCCTAGGGCTTGGTATGCCAAAATAGATGAATATTTCTCTGCCAAGGGATACACTAAGAGTCCAAATGAGCCTACCTTGTACTATAAACAAGAACAAGGTAAGGAGGTAGTGCTGATAAGCCTTTATGTGGATGATATGATCTACACGGGTTCATCACTAAAGATGATTCAAGAATTTCAAGATGATATGAAGAGAAGCTTTGATATGACAGATCTAGGGGAACTAAAGTTTTTCCTAGGACTAGAAGTGAAACAAACTACAGAAGGGATATTTGTGTACCAAAACAAATATGCTACAGATCTACTCAAAGCATTCAACATGAAGAACTGCAATTCTGTAAGCACACCTATAAACACCAATGAGAAGCTGGTAGTTAATGATGGCACAGGTGAAGCTGATGCAAGAAAATTTAGAAGTCTTGTGGGCAGACTCATCTATCTGACACATACACTACCTGACATTAGTTATGTTGTTGGTCTAATTTCTAGATTTATGCACCAACCATCCAAGCAACACCAGGGAGCAGCAAAAAGGATCCTCAGATATGTAGCTGGAACAATAAGCTTTGGGATTTGGTTTAAGAGAGTCCAAGAATTCAAGCTCAGAGGATTTACTGATAGTGATTGGGCTGGAGATTAAGTAGAGAGGAAGAGTACTTCTGGAAGCTGCTTCCACTTGGGTTCTGGAATTATTTCTTGGTCATCAAAGAAGCAGGCAACAGTGACATTGTCTTCAACTGAAGCTGAATATGTGGCAGCAACAGCTACTGTATGCCAAGCCATTTGGTTAAGAAGGTTGTTGAAGGATGTTGGTGAAGAACAAGAAGGTGCTACATTAATTTTTGTGATAGCATATCAGCAGCTGCTATGGCAAAAAACCCAGTAATGCATGGTCGAACCAAACATATAGAATTAAGGTACCATTTTATCAGAGAATTGATTAGTGGAGGACACATCAGACTTGAGTATTGCAACACAAAGGATCAAGTTGCTGATATCTTCACCAAAGCTTTACCAGCAGCAAGATTTGAGTATCTGAGATCACTCTTGTATGTAACCAGCTTTGAATCAAGAGGGAGTATTGAAGCTAGGAGTGATCCTACAGCTGGTTATTAGCTGACTTGTCCTAGAAGTCATCGAGTCCTTGTTCAGTTAGGAGTAGGAGTAGAAATATATTCAGTAATATGTTTGATGTAGAATCCTAGTAGGTTTAGTTTTCAAATTAATTCTTGTAATGCCTATATAAGGCAGAGGCCTTTCTCTAATCAATCAATTCATTCGGCCAAAACCTAGACACTTTGATATTCTTGCACAGCTGAACCTAACACCTGTATCGTCACAGACCACTGCAAATTTTGTTATGATCGACACTACTACAAGTTCCACTACAAAAATAACCCTTTTAATCTCTGTTACGGCATCTACAAAGTGGCATTGTAGCGGTTCTTACCGATACAAAACTTCCCTCAAGTACGTAGTGTAAAACTTCTCCTAAGTACGTAGTGTAACTCCTATGTCTCCTATTATAATTTATTATAATTCATTAATGATATTAACTAGCCCGGTAGATAATAGTGTTAATAAATCACAGTCCTATTTGAGACAAGATTTTAAGAGAGGGATCCGGACCGGTAAAGATCTAACCCTCCATCCCGCTCTCAATACAGACAGCTCACATTTTCAAATGTCATTTAAAGCTGTTTGACTAGTTAGCTTGTGAAACTGAAACCTGTATGTCTGTGACTCTGTGACCTTAAATTCCGCTTTCCTAACACCATTGCCATACTTCATTCTCATCTGTCTGTCACACCCACACTCCCCATATAGTAAATTTTGGTGAAATAGGCAAAAATTAAATAAAAAGTTTTAAACAAATCTGGTAGTGTTAAAACAAGTTGAGTAGAGATGAGCCCTCTTCGATTTAGAAATTCATAATTTTTTTATGGGATACAATGCACAATCCATAAAAAAAACTATAAACATTCATTTATCATTCAGATATATTTGGCATATTTTTTCAAAATGTTGAAACAAATACCCCCATAATCCCTAAAAGATTGAATTGTTTGACTTTCATGTCAATTATTGTTAAGATAAGTACTGGAAACACAATTCCAAAAAAATATATACTCACCATGTCCTCAATTAATTGATATATTTGTTTTAACTGTTTTACAGTATTTAATTTATGATTTTTTTTCATGAATGTTTAGAAATTTAATGTTAAATTATTCATACGTCTATCATAATTTGTAACATACTCTTTCTAAATATATGTTTTGGGAAAAAAATTTCACTATTTATCTTTGTGAAAAATTGAGCCAAACATTTAACCTTGAAATATGAAAGTCAATGTACCAATTATTTGAAAACAGAGGGAGTAGTATATAAAAACTCTGGACTCCAAATTATGATACTTATATAAATTATTTAACTTTATAGGTCTAGATATTCATGAAAAAATATATATTAAATACGTTGAAATATATAAACAAAACATTCAATCTTTCAGAAACGAATGAAGTAAAAAACTAAAAATTCAATGCAAAAAACTAAGTCGAACAAATCTTTTATGTCAATAAAATATTATTTTAATTGTATTTGTATTTTTTTTCCGATTTTTATGCACGCTTAATTTTTTCACATAAAATCAAAATATATCAATTATAAGATGGACGGAATAAATCCTGAGTATCTAGTCCAGTGTCTAAGCTTCTCGGCTAAGAGGTGGAGGTTCTGTGTTCAAGTCTCTACCATCACTAATCCCCTTATCTGAAAGCTTAAGTACATATAGACCTCAGCTCACCTTCAGTTGGACCAGGAAGGATTAATCATCTCCCATTGGGCCTGAACCATGAATGGGCCAGGTTTCCTTTACTAAAGGCCCAAATACAAGGCCCATATGAGATCCTCCCAGCTGGAAGAGATTCAGATCCTACCTGGAACTAAAATCTCAGAAGAAAAAGAAAAAGAAAAGAAAAGAAAAAGGTCTTCACGCGTGAAACCGACCTTTAAGAATTTTAAAATAGTTGTGATCCGAGGTTGATTCATAATTACAATTACAAATAACAATAAAACATCATTCTCTTTAAGACAGTTGGATCAGTTTCTCCATGGTTTTTTTAATTGCCGGACTTGCAGATATTTAGGGATTGCTACTGCAATTAAAATTTTGTAAAAAAATCTAATGAAAGAGCAATTTTTTTTTCTTCTTATTTTGCCAAATATATGTCACACGAGTGACTGATCATCGCCTGCCTGCCATAGTATTCAACTGTTCATGTATCATGTATGTGTGTTAAGAATATTCCTCAAACATATTAACATTTAATTTAACTAAACACGAAAATTAAAGATAGTTGAAAATTTGAGAGTAATATAATAAAATTGACATATAACGTAAAAATAACCTTTGGCTGAATATGGAAACTGAGAGTAGTAATGTAAAATTAGTGTTAAAATTTTTTCTTAAAATAAAATGTTACAAGTTTCACATTTTAATACTTTGGGATTGATGAAGTACTTTCCTTTCATTCTAAAATACTCCCTCCATCACAATAAAGGAGATATTTTTCCTTTTTAAATAGTCCCAAGAAAACGTTTGTTTCTAAATACACCCTTAATTTACTCTCAAGTCAATAACATTTAATAGAAAAAACATGAAAAGATAAAATGTCGAAATTAAAAGATTCGAAACATTTAAAATTGATTTGTTAAATAAATTAAAATAAGATGTAAGAATAATGGATTTTATCCATTTAACTAACAAAAGAAAGAGAATAAAAGATACATAGTAGGTAATAACAAGTAAAATTTGAGAATAATTTTTTATTCAATTTCATCACATCACAATCAACAATTAATAAGAGATTAAAAAAGAGAAAATAAAGTATGTGAGAAAGGAGGTATAACCCATAATATAAAAAAGGTATGGCCATAAAAATATATGCTGAAAAACAAAAACACATGTATTTATGGAAAATTTAAAAGACAGACCGAAATTTTAAATATACAAATTTTTGAATTAAAAAAACTAAAAATAAGAGGTAAGGAGTGAATTGTCCATTTAACAAATAAAAGTAGGGTGTGAGTTGGAGTGTGAGAACTCATTTGTATTTTCTTTTTTATTTTTCTTATTATTTTTCTCAATTAAATTAACCATCCTATCCCAATTAATTAATAATTAAAACATAATTCCTACCTCTTACTTTTATTATTTTTTCACATTAAATTAAACATTCTACAATTAAAACTTTTAGATGAATAGGGATTAATAGTTGATTTATATAATTTAATTTAATTTAATTGGAAAAAAATCAAGTTGGGTGCATCACTTAATTTGGTGTACCCAACCACACTCAATCCCAAAATCATTTAACTATTCATCACTGTAATAAAGGTTTGTAACTGTAATATAAATTATATAATATAATATAATTACGTTTAAACAATGAGTATTGGAGTATATGCTTACTCTACCACATTATAGTCACCATAAAATTCTATATTAAACACTATGTAGTTTTTAATAGAAAAAAACACTATTCAGTTGATGTAGAAAGAGCCACAGCTTTAGTAGCAAATACAAATCACTATAAAGCTTTATTACATATCGCATTAAAAACCATTACAGAAGTAGATTCAAATTCAAAAAGTTGTTTTTTTAGTGGATGTGACCACTACAAGACATGTAGCGGTTGTGACTATTACAAAACTGCTAAAAAACAACTTTTTAAAGTTCCATTAAAACTTATCCCTTTCTTTATACAAGACTTCTCTCTTTCTCTCTCTCTCTCTATCTTTATTTTTCCTCTTCTTTCTTTCGCTTTTGACGTCGAGGAAGGGCTCGACACCCACCTTGAGTTCTGGGTAAGGGTGCTGACAGTGAGCGCAAGGCTACGGCGGGTGATCGGGAGTCCACCACGATGAGGAAAGAGGGATGAAGATGAATAGAAGAAATCCGGATTGATGATGATAGAAGAAATTTGGGTTGATGATGAAAATATGAGTTTAAGAAGAAGAAATCTGACAATAATAAATCTAGATATCCACTAAATTGTAGTGCCCTTGGCACTACAAAAACCCACATGAAAGAGTAGTGTGCTGGTAATTAACTTAAAAACTGTCACTTTCATGAACATGAACCATATAAATATTTGAGTGAGAGGCATCCTCACAAACGACGCACCACTTATTATAGACACACTATTATTTTAGTTTTTTTGCATAACAATTTTTTCTCCAGTCTTACCTGATTGATCATTGATGGGTCTCTTTGAGAGTAATTCTCCCAATAATATTTTCACCATACACACGATACTCAAATTCGAAATGTTGTTTAAGGAAAGATGTGCCCCTTACACATTAGTTGTTAGATAGATCGAAATGAAGGCGCAACACTCATGTAACCGGTCCAACCAATTGAGATTAAAGCTTAGTTACGATTAATAAATTGAATATTAGTAAATTTACTTAATACTCCCCCTCTGTCCCAAGCGAGTTGTCCATTTTAGTTTTTTTGTGTAGAATAAAATTGTCTTTGACATTAACTCATTCTACATAAACTTCCATTATTGTCCATTTTCAAACCATTTTAATCCCTCTCAACCCACTCCCTAAACCTTTAGAGTGAGTGCATTGTAAACGTAAAAGTGGAAAAAGAGCTATTTTATTTGAGACAAAAATATCTTAATGTTGTGACAACCGACTGGTACTTGTGTATATAGATACAATTTCTAAAAATTCTGTATCGGCGGTATTGTTTTCTGGCATGTTGAGGTGGGTGTTAATTGTAAAATCTGTGGGACGGCGCGTAGGCGTAGTAGGATTAACTCATGAAGCACATGCAATGTCCATGTTCACTGCTCTCTTTGTTGTATCACTGCACCTCAATTCACAAAAGAATACTAAATACTCACTTTGGACGGTCTTTTAATCCTTTTTTTATACCATAACCCCCTCAATCATTGTTGACTTTCCTCAATATCAACTCTTTCTTTAATAACTAACAAATAATTAACACACCTGCTAAGCACAAACTATAAATACCGGCCACTTCTTCTCTTCTGTTTCCTCACTACTACTACTACAACTACTCCATTTCTGAAACAGCAGCCATGGATTTGCAGTTGTGTGCCGCTCTCTTTGTCTCTCTTCTCACGTGCATTATGGTACTGGTCATGGTGGTCAGGAGCGGGGGGAGCAGAGACAAGGGGAGGAAGAAGCTCCCACCGGGTGACATGGGACTCCCGTTTGTTGGAGAGACCATGGATTTCTACAAGGCGCAGAAGAGCAACAAGCTCTTCGAGGAGTTCGTGGAGCCGCGGATGGCGAAACATGGGAGTGTGTTTAAAACCAACTTGATGGGATCCCCGACGGTTGTTGTTAATGGAGCTGAGGCTAACAAGTTTGCTCTGTCTAATGAGTTCAAGCTTGTGGTGAGCTCATGGCCTTCGTCTGCGGTGGAGCTGATGGGGAGCAACTCGATAATGGGGGCGAGTGAGGAGCAGCATCGGAAGCTAAGGGTGTTGTTTGCTCCGTTTATGAACCATAGTGGAGGGCTTGAAGCCATGGTTCCGAGGATTTGGAGCTCGGTTGAGGTTTACTTGAAGAAGAACTGGTCTGGTCAGAGCCAGATCAGTTTGTATCGTTCCACTAAAGCTCTCACCTTTTCTGTTGTGTTCGAGTGCTTGTTCGGGATCAATGTTGATCCGGAGATGATCAATGCTTTTGAAGGAGTTCTCGAAGGGGTTTTCGCTCCTCCGATCAGTTTTCCAGGGTCCAAATTCTCGAGGGCTAAGAAGGCGAGGAAGGAGATAGAGAAGATGATGGAGAAGGTGGTGCAAAACAAGAAAACCGAAATGGAGGAACAAATGGGTGAAAAAGAAGAAGGGATCAGAGGAATGTTGTTACAACATCTCGTCGCTGCGATGATTCGCGGCGAGATCACCAAGGAGGAGGTGGTGGATAACGTGGTTCTGTTAGTTTTTGCCGCTCACGACACGACCTCCTTCGCCATTGCCATGATGTTCAAGCTCTTGGCTCAACATCCCGACTCCTACGCCCACCTCCTTCAAGGTATGATACATTTTCCTTTTCTCTTATCCTTATTACCTTCATTAACCTCAAATATATTACATCATCAGTTACTTCATCCTCAAGTAATCTCCCCTGTTTTTCAAACTTGCCCCCAAAGCAAGCGTGTGACCGGTTTCTTATTTAATAAACAGAGCATAAAGAAATTGCTAGCAGCAAAAGGGAAGGAGATGAGCTGACATTAGAAGATATCAAGAAAATGAAATACAGCTGGCAAGTGGCACGTGAGAGCATGCGTTTGTTCCCTCCAATCTTTGGCTCTTTCAGGAAAGCTGTGACAGACATTGAATTCAAAGGATTCACCATTCCTAAAGGCTGGAAGGTACTGTGGACGGCCTATGGGACTCACTACAATGCAGATAATTTCACCGACCCGAAAGCTTTCGACCCGTCCCGATTCGAGCAGGCATTGCCACCGTATGTTTACCTCCCGTTCGGCGGTGGCGCGAGGATGTGTGCCGGCTACCAAGTGGCTAAGCTTAACATGCTCATCTTCCTGCACCTGGTGGTCACCAAATACAACTGGTCTTTAGTGGATCCAAATGAGACTGTTACTATGGATCCTCTTCCTTTTCCTTCTCAAGGCATGCCCATTGTTATTTCCCCTAAACAATCTTAATTATGTTAATCCATGTCTAATGTATGTATGTTTGTATGTTGGTCCTTCACAAAGAATAGAGTACCATACATGAACAAATGATATACCGGATCCGACCCAAATATTAATATGTTGCCGTAAACTTGTTCACAGTAATTTTACCTTGTTACCCTTAATTTTGCTTAATTTTGATTACAAACAAAGAAAGATCCAAGCTTTCTCTTCAACAGGACAACTGAGAAATAATTGAACCAAAGCTAATTCATTCAGGATAATATTAGCCAGTCAAAAAAGTGAGCATATGGATGAGTATGTGCCTTTGAAAAACCCCTCAATTCCCTACTTGTGCTGATGAAATGATGATGATAAGCTTTGTTGGATCACATATCATAAAATAAACAACATTCCTGGTCAATTGATAGAATTAATGGTCAAACAACAGCAGAAGTGGGATCTCATCTCACATACCATTGAAATTTGATAATTGATAATGGCTTCTCATAGATTCTTTCAAGAATTTTAAAATCAAGAACAGGTATTCAACAGGATGCTACAACTAGAGAACACACTATTATACTAAGAAAACAACTCTATGTTGCTAAATAAAAAAATGCCTAAATCTCCTCTGAACTCTCTCTCAGCCATATGTCCAGGACCAGGAACACTGCAGTTTGATAAACTAGAACAGGTGATGAGCCAACTTTCTCTTTTCTTCGGTTAGTTACAGGATTAACTTCCTGGACATTTTGCTTTATGATGAAGGTAAGTCTTTCACACACCTTGCAGCTTCTGGTAAAAGCCCATGTTCATTTGGCTTCAAACCTCTTCCAAACCAATAATTCATAAGGGCAAGTTCTAGTTTCCTGACCTGCAGATAAATGCTCTGTCTTTAGTATTTACTCAAGCATTCATCGGTAGCAGTCAAACAGAAAATAAGAAGTATTCCACAATCAATTGCCATGAAAATATTGATGGGACCGGAAGAAGTGCACTTGATCAAGAACATTTTGGGTAAAAACTGAGTTACATTTTGCTGTCCTAGACCACAAATTCTAGTTCTGGTGTCAAAAAACGACTTTATTGCTAAAGATGAAAATGCTAAAACTGCCCCAAAACATCCTTTGAACCTAATTCTTCAGGAATTCTATAGTCGGACAAAGTAGCTTAAATATCATTACAAATCACAGCACTTACCACGCTATACCCAAACTCAGTACTACCAAGACTACAGCCATGGACACATCAAATGACTAGAAAAATGGACAAGTGAAGTGATCATTAGTATTTTGTGTTTTTGTAAGAACTTAATCTTCTTGAAGAGTTCATTATTGCACAAGCATATAGAAAATGCTTTCATCCTACAATCTCCGCTACAGAATGCTGCAAAGAAATCAATGGAATACAATCCATACACACCTGCTTAACAATGAAGGGTTCTCGAACAAGAATCAGCGGCTCTGTAAGTACAGTAAAGAAACCATTGCGATTGCCAAAAACAACATCCGTAAAGGGCCTATCACCCACCTGGAATAAGCATCAAAGACAACCAATTTAATTTGTTTGCATGTGACAACTTAAAAATGAGAAATCCATAGAGATGTCCTTGTATACCATGATAAGCTGTGATGATTTACAACCAAAGTGTTTCTCAATTTCTTCAGCTGTCCCAGCAGGTTTTTTGACCCCTTGTGCATAACATTTTGAATCAAGATGAGTTTTAGATACTGCAATCACCTTTGAAATGGAAGTAGAAATGATGCCAACTAAAATACACGAACAAATAGTATCTTTTCCGCGAAAATGTGCCAACCTCTGCCAAACTAAAGCTTAACGATAATAAAAGGTTGTATTATCCCGTTCAAAATCCATAACAGAGATGATTTGAACGATAATCAAACACTTACTATGCCTTATGACTTTAATCCCAATAGCCCCCTCTAGTGCCTTCGCTTTGGACCCATCACGATCATACTCAACAAGACCTTTTTTCCATCAAAACGTGGAGTCAAAACTTCTCAGTTCAATGTCAGAAAGCATCACTGAGTAGTGATCCACAGTTGTAAATGCAAAAATTACCAGCCGAGTTACTGAAGACTGCAATATTCTGTCCGAACACAGCTTTGCAGCGATCAAAAGATGGGCGAAGTGGAGTCCAAAGATTCAAAGAGTAAGGGGCGGTGATGGTATTGTCTTTATCAAACACAACTCCTTTGAATCCCCTTCTATGCAGTTCATCCCAGTCAATGGACCTTATATCCGGCACCGCCACGTGCGGCAGCGCCAAATGCCGCCGTTTAGAGATCACCGACAGCGCACATACGATACCCTCAATGTTGATTCTTTGCCCCACCGCTGCTTTCAAGTCCGCCCACCACATGCTTGTGAAAATTACCCTAACAAAATCCCACAACTTTGTCCCTCTATTGCGTTCCCTCGGCCACTCCCCTTGGATTTTCGGTCCCCGTTCTTCCTTCCCCTTCTTGTTTTCTTCGCTGGAAGGCTGGAACTGTTTAAAGGGGGTCGCTTTCCGATCTGGGTACGAACTGTCGGGCTTCTTCTCACTGCAATTACTGGTTGAGGGAAGCGTTAAAGCAGCGAGGGGGTTTGTTTGGATTCGAATCTTGAGTGAAGTCAGATTGATGGGAAGTTTCCGGGGATTGACATGATGATGAAGATGGTGATGATCGGAGGAAAGGAGATATTTTGGGACGGTGAAAGTGCAGATGGGGACTGCAGCGACAGAAGTCGGCTGCATCTCCAGTTCTCGCTCTCTTTTTCTCCTTATTTTATTAACCGCTTCTTTTTTTAATTGATGCAGAGAAGATCGGCCAGCGGCATAGCAAACTGTGTTTCATCAAGGCAAAAGGACAAAAAACACCATGAACGTTCCAACTTGTAACGAGTTGCTCACTAAAATTTTTATCCGGACGAATAAACAATTTAATTTTTCAACTTGTCATGAATCAATCGGTGAAATTTTTATCCAGCTGATAAACCACTGAATTTTTTAAATCGTTCCAATTTAGATACTCGAATTAAGTTTTCAGTAGTGATGTGGTAAATGAAAAAACGTGGATTGAGGAGAAAGTTAAATTTAAAGTTTCTTTAAGTGTTGGGCTTAAAAAGATCATAATAAGAGAATATCATATGGAAAGTTAGAGCATGGTTAGAGCGAGCGAAAATAACGTGATATTCTTTTAACGTGTTTTTCTCTTTAAACCGAACACTTAACGACGACAATTTAGGTTTAGCTACCCGCTCAATCTACATCATTTTTCTGTCTGCGACATCAGGGAAAATCATGTTAAGCCGCTAAATTGGTATAGTTACAAAATTTTAATGGTTTATTCGGTCGGATAAAAAGTTCAATAATTGATTCGTAATGAGTCAGACAATTTAGTGGTTTATTCGATCGGATAAAACTTTTTATGGCCGATACGTGACAAGTTGGAATGTTCAAGGGTGTTTTGTGTTTTTTGCTTCTCATCAATTTACAGTGACAACAAAAATTCACGGTCAAACTTTGGTGTGATCTTTTGCAACGAATAGTAAAAATCAAGTTTGGAAGTAAAGATGTCAAAAGGAATCGTGCGTCGAGAACGCTCTTATAATGTTTAGGGTTTCGTTTCATGTGGAGTGTTGCCACTGCTGGAGTCATCTCTCTCTGTCGCTGGTACAGCCCTGCTCCTTCCCGGTGATCTGCTTGGGCTTCTACAGCGCACGGCTGCTCGCCAGCGCCACCTGCCGTCGTTTTTACTCCCCTGTCTCCGTGGGACACAGCTTTCTTCGAAGAGGAGGCATGCGCTGCTCGAAGGGTTGATGGAGCGTCCCTGCCAGAGCCGGCGTTTGGCCGGTCGGTGGTGCGCCTTCGCTGTGCCCTTCCTGTTCGTCTCCGACGCGCAGCTCTGGTGGTCTCCCAGCTGAAGAATCGGTATGTTCAGACTCGCCATCGTGGCTCACGGTTTTCGTGTAGTGGTGAGTCCCTGGCTTCGGTGTTTGGCCAGGTTTTTTGCAGCCGGCTCGGGTGGAGGTTCTGGCCTCGTTGGGCCAAGAAGCTGGCTCTTCCGACCCCATGGAAGCACCTCTGTCCAAACCGGCAGACTCTGAAGGGTTGCTGGTTCGGATTCCGGCTCTAGTCGAATGTTGTTTTGGTTTGGGTGTTGTTAGTAGAGACGGTGCTTTGGGTGCTTCTTCGCAAGGCCCCGACATAGTGGAATGTTTCGGCGTTGAAGGTGCAAGGAGCGAAGGATGTGGCTATTCCGGCAAGGCTGAGTGTAGTCTCGCCTTGCCTGGAGGTATGAAGGATTGTTTGCCGAGTTATCTAGGTTTTGGGTATCCTTGGATAACTCGGGACTGATGGACCACTCTTGTTTGGTTATCAGTCATCGATTTTTGTAGCCGTGCCCATTTTTTGTGGCTGTTATTTACTTTATGTTGGACCCTTTGTTATTTCTTAGTATTTTTGTTTTGGTTTTTGTTTGTTACGTTATGTTATGTTGGTGCTGCTTTGGTGGTATGATGCATTTAGCATTTGTTGCATGGTGTGATATGCTCAATTATAAGCTTTTATACCTCAAAGTTTTACTATTTATATTAGTTTTTCTTCCTAATCACACCACCACCTCAAGAGCACGGATCTTGTAGTAAGCGGTGAATGAGTATGAACGGTACCGAACCCAAGAGAAGGGTTGGGAATCTAGCTGGTCCTAAGTATATAGAGCTGAAAGCTACTAGTATGGATGATTAAAGAGGTGTGACTAGTGATGCAATACAATGAGATAGTAACTTGGATAGCAAGCAAGCGAATAATCAAACACGAAAATGACACCAACAACGAAGTCTCTCTAGTCTTAAGGCTTCTTCTACGGATGCTACCTATGCAGGGGAATCTCTACACTCAACCAAACATGCATTAGAGATGGATTTCAAAGATCGGCCCTCTTTCCTTTCGGATAAGCGGTCTCTCTCTCAACTAGAGTGACTCTAGACACTCTCATGCACTAGAGATCAATTCCATAGGTTTTACAGTTCCAAACCTATTCAACAATAGGTTTCCTAGGCCCCTCTTGAATACCTAATACACCTACCAACGGATTCCTAATGGTCTATGTCAATAGAAGCTCTCTCAAACATTCTATCAAACACTAAATAACATACCAATGAAGACTAGTACTAATATGTATTCTATCATGGAAATGACACAAGAAATCAGTATCTAAACATGATCAAACATGGTTGAGCATAGATAACCCCTTAGGCAAGCATTCCTAGAAGAACATAAAAATCTACTTACTAATAGACATGCTAACCAAAGAAATCAGCATGTAATAAGCAAGCAACATCATAAAATAAGTAGAGAGAGGATAAGATGTACGAATTCAAGATAAGATTTACGAATTCATCACATAATTCACATCACATGATTAAAAACATTTCAGGATAAGATGTACGAAATAAATTATCCTGTTGGAAAATAAAAGCAAACAAAAAGTATGAAGAAACAAAATTTTGAAATGTTCAAATTAGAATATTAAAAACATTTGGGCGTAATTGCAAAAGAAATGAAAAGAAAATTTAGGAAGATAGTTATCGTTAACAAACAAAAGAAAAAAAACAAAAGAAAAGGATTAAAAAAAACATGAGCTCACCCTTGTAAAATACACCATAGCACACCTTACTATAATCTCATTTTACCTTGTATAATATAATTGCTAAAACATAATAGTTTGTGTCAAGGCTTGCCGAAAGATAAACCTCTTGCTTTAGGCCCCTAATTAAGGGGTCCAAAAAAGAAAATTTATTTAATAGGACATATAAATGAAATAACACAATACACGAATTTATTTAAATAATACCAATATTAAACAGAATCTGTGTAAACAGATGTAAACATGTTGGAAAAGAAAGAAACATGTCAAAACCATTTCCCCTCACTTCATGTCAAACCTTGAGGATACTATGATTACACAACACAGATTTATTTTTCATAATCAGTTTCTGACATATGTAAACATGTTGGTACTATTTAAATAAATGTTGTTTTGTATATACATATATGCACATACATATTTTTAAAGTAAAAGACTATGCAAATACTCCATCTGTCCCGAAAAATAATATCTATGATTTTTTTCTTACAATATATTGACTTATAAATTGTGGAGTATAAGTTTATATGCAAATGAAAAATTGAATATGTCTATTTTCTAAATATATATTTTAAGAATTTTTTTGACAAATTATTCTTACTGAACATTTGAGTCAAACACAGGTATAAAAGTCAAAAGTGATTAATTTTGTGAAACGAAAGAAGTGTAATTTGACAGAGGACCCCAATTTTTCTTTTCACTTCGAGCAACCGAAATATCAAAGTTGACCCTGGTTTGTGTTAGTGTCTCATATATGACTAAAGGATAGTGTAAAAGTACAGAAGTAGGGAGGGGAGAAACTAGAAAGTGTAAATTTTCAAGCTCACAAGTCTAATGGTAACATAAACGTTAGTTAGGGGTAACTAATAGAGATAGAAAAATTATACTACCTCCGTCCCTGAAAGATTATACACTTTGAATTTGCTGTTTCAAGATTCAATGTTTGACTCAAATTTTAACAAAGATAGAAAGTTTTAAGAAATTCAGAAAAAATATATTTAGAAAGTTTATACTTCAAATTATGACATGCATATAAATTATTAACTTTAAAGTCTAAAAATTCATGAAAAAAATCATAGATTAAATACTGTAAAACGGTAAAAATAAAGTGTAGAATTATTTGGGGATGGAGGGAGTATTATATTATACATTATATTATATATTATATATATATATATATAGACACACACATACATATACATATTTGTAGGGTTTTTACTATTTATAGTTGAGTTTTTGTAGGGTGTGATGGTTGTAACAAAATTGTGCACCCAACTTTTGTTCCATTCTTTTTTTGCATTCTCCATTATCTAGTTATGTACATTAAATATTAAAAAAATGTTGGTTATTTGTATAAAAAATAATGTTGGTTCTTTATATTGGGCCTCGTTGCGAAGCCCGTTAAACACCAAGCATGGGCCAGACTCTCTCGGACTACCCAATGAAGCAACAGAGTCGGACCATTAGGGATGGGTAAAAGTGTCAAAGAATTAAGTTTATGTGTAAATTTGTCGGATTAAAAAAATTAGGCAATTTTTTTAATTAAACCTAACAAATCAAACAAAAAAATTAGGCAAGAAATACCTATTTCATTAATAATAAATCATTACAAAATAAGTGGTAGTCGACAAACTAAAATACCCAGAATAGGTACAAATAAACCTGCCCGTAAATGAGAAATACTCCATATAAATGGAATTACTTACGAAGACCAACACCACTACGATTAGGCTCTCATTGTTTGGCCTCCAACGCTAAAGCAAATCATGACGATGGTCATGACCACTATGGCGGAAAAAAAGATCTTGAATCCGGATGTCGATACCCATGCACGCCCAAAAGCTAAATAGTACCGACACACCCATAGTGGACTAATGAGTAGGGGTGAAATCGAGCCGAGCCGAGCCCGAACCTGGCAGGCTCGAGCTCGAGCTCGTGAAAATCAGGCTCGGCTCGAGCTCGGCTCGAACTTCATCGAGCTCGATTTTTCGGGCTCGAGCTCGGCTCGTGACAGGTTCGAGCTCGGCTCGAAAGCTCGTGAGGCTCGATTCGGGGGTAGCTCGTTTAGGCTCAATTATAAAATTCGGCTCGATTAGACTCGAAATGGCTCGTGAAGCTCGAAAAAATTGAGATTTATTAAATTAATTCAATAAAATATTCTTAAATTCACGAGCTCGAGCTCGAATCTAATAGGCTCGGGCTCGGCTCGGCTCGGCTCGAATCTAATAGGCTTGAGCTCGGCTCGGCTCGTTTGTTAGGCTCGTGTAGGCTCGCAAGCCCTACTAATGAGAGCCGAACTCGAACGGGCTCGATTCGTTTATCAGCCCTACTAATGAGAGAACTAATCGCAGAAGTAGTGGCAACTAAAGCAACCCACCTACATGATAATAAACTAAACAATGCAAAAGTAAATGAAGTTTAAACGAAACAAAATAACCTAAACAGAGGGACCAAATACAAACAAAAAAAATTAGATTTGCTGACTAGCCCTCATAGCCAACAAATTCCAGAACCATACGATAATGGCTCTAGGCAGGGTGAGGCAACCCTCAACCCCGCCGAAGACCATGGAGAGCCAAACCGCCTACCACCAGAAACACGGAATAGAGCAGCATGCCGGCACAATCGAGCGGACCCGCACCCAGGAGGAGATCGAAACGACGGCAATAATAGGTGCACTCACCGGAACCGGTCGGTGGGAAGGGCCCGCCTGGGTGCGAAAAATGGCAACACTGGATAGTCGCTGCAAGTTGATGCAGAAGGGAACGATCACATGAAGAGGCCACGGAAAGAACCAAACCGATCGCCTGACGAGGAAGAGCGCATGGACAGAGGAGTTGCATGGGGATCCGGGAGAAGGAAGACCGGAAAGAAGGAAGCTGGAAGCCATCGCTGATGACCACAATGATTTGCCGGAAGGGTAGGGTTTTATAGTCTTGTATAGATTGTAGTTTTGTTTTTTAACGAGTAAAGACAAAACTTAATTGCTAAAAGCATCTGAATTGAATATTGTGATACTGCATCAACGTACGTGGAACTTGCTTGGGCTTGACGGCGATGGGTTGTTAGCGTGCATCGTGCGAAGGACTACCGATGGTGGCAACATCGGGGTGGCTAGGACTGCAAGGCGGAGCGCGCCAGTGGTGGGTTTACCAGTTGGGTTGCTTCGTTGAGAGCGGCAGCGGGCCACTGACAGACTGGCGGAGGCGAATCAGAAGAGCGCTAGGGCACAGGGCTTTCATAATTTAGTTGTATATTATGCCTAATCCCATATTTTTTCAACGAATTTTAAAAAAAATAAGACAAAATGAATTTATGTCAAATTTAGGGGTGTTTGATAATTAACAAAAAAAAACCTTACACTAATTGTTTAGTAGTAAAAGCATCTACAACAATGCTAACAGACTTCTAAGTTAAATATAACTAAGAAAAATAGGAAAAGTAGAAAAATCTCTTATTCAACAATACTAGCTATCACGTTAGTCATAATAGCTTTAATTATTTGAGTCTCCAAATTTGGGAGTGAGGAGAGAGATTTTATTGTTAGTTATATGATAAATATAGTTGATTTCAAATCAATAATAAATGTCACTAGTAATAATAGCTAGCATTACTGCAATAACAATGTTAAACTCACTAGCCAATATATATTTTTTGTTATTTTAACTAAAATTTAACTTAAAATTAGCTAGTATTATTGTAGATGCTCTAACTTGCCACCTTTTTTATTAAATAATTGACATGTGGGCATTCTTCTAGGTCTAAGTAAAATTTTGGAACAGTTTAATGGTAACGCAGTACTGTAAAATTTTGGAAATAACTGTCGAATAACTCTTTAGTTTTTATGTCCCAATAGAAAATATTAGTCCTTCATCCCACAAAAATGGATACTTATTTCTTTTGGATAAAAATTCATACGTTTCTTTTTAAAGAACATTTCTACCTATTTTATTTTTTTACCCCCATTTTCTCTTCCCATTAGAAAAAATATTTTTATCTTTACATTTATTTTATTATTATCATTATTTATTGTTATTTTTACTATGCACATCCAGGGATGGAGGGTACTGCCGTTCTGCTGAATCTACCATTCCTGTTATTTATTTCCTTGAAAACTTGGCGACCAACAACCAGTCAAGTCTGCAACTAAAACCACTTTTAGCCACATCTTCATCCCATCTCCCCCCTTCTCCTGTTTTTCTTTCATTTCCCAGCTTTCACCCACTTACTTTCTAAAAGCTGATTACAATTCCATAGAAGAAAAGTTATTGGTTTGATTCATTCATAGATCATCAGAATCAAAATGGAAGAGGAAACTTCAAATGGGAAGGTAGAGCCAGAGAGTCCAAAAGTTGAAAGGCATGACAGAGATGAGAAGCAAGAGGCAAATCAAGTTTCTGCAGAATTGAAACCTGAGGTTGGTGCTGGGAACTCCTTACTTGTCAGTGAAGCCCAACAAGTTGATGGTGCTGAACAGGAAAGTTGTCAGATCCAAACTGAGAATCTAGAAGAAGATGAAGAAGTACTTGTCTCTGGTAATACAGCTCTTGTGCCAGTTGAGACTTTGAGATCTTCATCTCCCCTCGCAGAAGAACAGAGTGAAGATGAACATGTACTTGTCTCTGGTAATACAACTCTTGTGCCGGTTGAGACTGTGAGATCTTCATCTCCCCTCGCAGAAGAACCGAGTGAAGATGAACATGTACTTGTCTCTGATAATACAACTCTTGTGCCAGTTGAGACTCTGGGATCTTCATCTTCCCTCGCAGAAGAACTGAGGGGAGATGTACAGGTACAAGTGGAGAAAGATGAGCCAAAGCAGGTGCCCTCAGTTGAAGGAGAAGTAGGTTTCTCTGAAATGAATCTTGATGAGCAAGAAATTCCGATTGTGGAGGAAAATCCTGCAGAACCATCAGCTCAATCGTCTGAAGAAGCACCCGTTAACCGGAACAGAGATTTGCCGCCAGAGACTACAAATCATTCGGTTAGTAACATCAACTTTACCTTCTCTCTGCTGTTTTCTCATGAAAATCAATCAATTGGTTGAAGATGTATGAAATCTGCTCGTGTATCAACTTGTCTCACAGAATATCATACCTCTCACACAACCAACCTTGCAGCGCACTTCATGGAGGAGCTGTTGTGGACTCCTTCAAGTCCTCAGAGGCTCTGACACATGACTCAATTCAAAGTGAGAACTTGAACCTAAAGCCACCTGAATTTTACTCTTTTCTGGACTCTTATTTCTACATTCATAAGTAGACTAGTATCTCTTAATTTCATTTATTTTCTTTCTGCAGACAAGAGAAGAAGAGACTGTAGATTGTCGGCATGCTTTCCTTCTGTGGAGCAAATTCAACATTCATGATTTTTATTTTATATTTCTTTCTTGATTGAGTGATATGTTGGATTGATTTTACTAAATATTTATTTCGTTTATATAAATATTGATCGGTTTTTACTAAAAAAATCATCTCTGGATTAGGTTACTAATGATTAACATCCACAATTGAACATCATTGTGTTCAAACAACAACTGATTTAAACAGCAATAAAACAAGAAAAATATGGGTGTGCAGCTGAAGTTCATCAAATATGAACAAATCAACAACTTAAGATGCAGGAACCATGAGGTGCAGAAGGATGAACATTAAAAAGATCAAACTTCACTCCGCATAGTTATGGAGACAAAGCAGTAACAGCTACATCAAGCCCAATGTCGTGTAACTCTGTTACAAGTAACATGAACTAACAACAAAACCTCACATCCCACCAGCATCAGGAGATTACAAAGACCAAAAAGTGCATAATTAGACAATATAAATCTTTATCAAAATTTAAGCAGATTGCAGTACTTAAAATCTAATTCTGACCTCCAGTTATCCACTCGAGTAATCATGTCCGCCTGCTGTAGAAATAAAACACCGCAGCAGCTGCAACCACGACCGCCCCAGCAGAACCGAGCTGTAACCCTAACGACAATCCCTGAAAGTCAGATTCTTCATCGTCTGTTTCACCAAGAATCTCATCAAGCTTCCCATTCATGTGATCAGCAGTCCGTTCCTTCACCACAGTCGACAGCTTCAGTTCTAAAGCACTTATCTTCTCATCAGATGCTTTCAATGCTTCCTCCAGAAGTTTCTTCTCATTCTCATTTTTCTCCAGCTTCACCCAGGAGCTGGCCACCTCGTTTTCCAAGTCCTCGACATTCTTTTTCAATCCACTGATCTCCTTCTCTTTCTCAGCAAGCCGATCTCTCATCTCCTCCTCAACTCTCATTTTCTTGCTCTTTTCTTGCATCTCTTTCATCTCCAGAAGCCCCAACTTCCGCTCCAATTCTCTCATCGTCTTCTCATTCTCAACTTTCACTTTCTTCAAACCTTCAACTTCCCTCTCCAAGCTATCAATCTTGTCACTTTTGTCTCCCAAGTCTTTCTTCAATTCATCGATCTCTTGGTTTGCTTCCCCTACCTCACTAATCGATGTTGCAAGATCGTGCTGCAGCCTTGCAACATCCGTTTCCAGCTCCACCGCTCGTTTAGCTATGGATTCGAGGACGTTGTTGTCTGCAGCTGCCTGATCAGCTTCTATCTCAACCGCTTCCAATGTCTCCTTCATCTGTTCTTCATTAAGACGGAGCTGCTCCAATTCTTGGCTCAGCTTCTTACATTTCTCCTTCATGTCTTGGTTCTCACGTATGAGCTCAAGCCTCTCGATCTCTGAATCCCCAATTTTCGAATTCATCTCGGAATGTTTCACTTCATTCTGCCCCTGATCGGGATCGAAGAAACTCTCCGCAGCCCGATCCTCTACCCTGCCGTTGACGATCGCGGAGTCCTCCATCACCAACCTACACAAACGTACAACAACTCGATAACATCGAATTCAGTACAAACATAAAAACTGCAAATTCAATGGAAAAAAAAAACAATAAAATTGTTTACTACTGCGGTATATATCAGAAATTTCACAGGAGACCAAACAGATTAACCAGGGACTGTGTGCAGAGCTAGAAAGGAGAGTGAGAATCTAAAACCCTAAAAAAACTTTGAGATGAAATTACAAAAGTTGGATCGGAAAAGAGAAGAGAACTTACGGCTATATGCCAGGAAAGGTAGATGCGATTCAGAGTGGAGGCGAGGTAAGGTGACAAGCAAAAAAGACCGCGCCTTTCGTTGGAAGACGATTCGATTCGATTAGGGTTCCTGAGATATTTTTGTATCTGTTGTGCCCTCTTTACCTATCTCTTTTGGGTTTCTTTCCTTTTGAAAGATCAAAGATCTGTTACAAGAGAAAAGGGCATCTTTTCCACCATTCCATCCTATGGTAAATCATGAGTCCATAACACATTATTTGTTTTAAGATATGATTTTTTTTAAAATAGAAGAGATAGGATCAGGGATGTTAATTGGACATGTCAAATCGGGTTCAAGTTCAGGTTGGGTTGTTCGGATTTTGAGTTGTTTTGGGTTAAGTTTTTTCGAGTCAGTTTGGGTTACTTTGGGTTGAGCTGATTTTGGGTTAGGTCAAGTTCGGGTTCCGGCTATTCGGGTTTGGGTTGCCAGTAGATCAGGTTCGGGTTCGGCTATTTCAGGTCGGGTTCGGATCATTCGGATTTCGGGTTCAGGTCAGGTTTCTTTTGGTCCAAATTCGGGTTTCCGAAAATCCAAGTTCGGGTATTTGAAATTTTTAAATTAAATTTCTATTACTTATATCTATATTCTTCTTTATATAGTTTTTTTCATTATAAACATAATACTACGCATTTTATATTTATATATACAACAATGATATATTTAGAAAATTATTCACACATTTTCCTCTCTCGTTTTCGTTTTCGTTGAAATTCAAAATAAATCTATTTTGCGGAGTTGTTCTAACAAAATTAAAGAGAATTTATAAATTGTTCCAACAAAATTGAAATTTGAACATTGTTCCAAAAAATTTGGGAATTGGTATCTAGTGTGATGTATGGAATATATGACAATTCCTTCAATAAAATTGGAGATTAGACATTTCTCCAACAATATTGAAAATTTGACATTGCTCCAACAAGATGAGATATTGAAATTTATTCAAATAAATTGGATTCAGGTTAATCAGGTTCGGGGTTCGGGTTAATCAGGTTTGAAATTCGGGTTAAACGGGTTCAAGTCAATTCAGGTTCGGGGTTCGGTTCATTTCGGGTTAAGCATATTTCGGGTAAGTTCGGGTTGCCATCGGGTTGCGCTTATTTCAGGTTCAAGTCATTCGAGTTTCGGGTCGATGAATTTCTTGGTCAGTCCGGGTCAAATCGGGTTGGGTTCGGACGCGTTGCTCGGGTTGGGTTAATTTTTGACGTCCCTAGATAGGATATTTCCACCAAACAGGCTAAGTTATTAGATTATTAGTTGGTATAATAAAAAAATGATAACCGTCCTGAGCATGTAGCTTAATGGTTGAGCTCCTAAAGGCAAAAGTATTAAGGTGGAGTTTTGTGTTTAAATCTTCACCCTCTCGAATCCTCTACCTCTATGTATAAAAAAAATTACTAATTTGTGCTAGTCTATTTCTTGTAAGCTATTATTTATTTTAAGAAATTTATTTTGTGTTTTTATTTATGGATGAGATGAATGTAAGTGAAATTTTTTTAAAAAAATGATGATTTGATGAAAAAGTGATAAGTTTAAAAATGTTTCGTGTGTCAAGGTTTGACAAAGTTTTTAAAAAAATTTGAAAAATAATTTTGATGAAGACTACCTAAGAAATATTTTTTAACTTTTATAGGCCATTTAGCAAATGATAAGCACTTGGCTTAATCGTGTTGAAGTCGCTCGCAAGTTGGCTAGAGCTCGAACTACATGAAACGAGTTGGATGCTCATATAATGAGCGAACCAAGCCTCCAACTACCATTCATTGGCAAAAAACTGGTGATCAATTAGCTCAAATCTCCAACTTAGTACTCACTTTGTCCCATGAAAAATGCATGGTACTATTATGTTTTAAATTTCAGTGTTTGACTCAAATATAGTGAATAAATTCATATATAATCCAATATATATAAAATACGTTCAAATAATGATATGCAAATGGATTGGAGTATTTAACTTTATATGTCTAAACATTTATAAAATAATATAGATTAAGTATTGTAAAACAACAAAAACAGACTACACAATTTTTATAGGACGGGGGAATAGTCAACGGAGGTAACTGAAGATTAATATATATTAAATATTGTTAAATCTAATATTTTTAAAGGTCAACTAACGCCACCAATGGTCAATGGGGGTAACTGAAGATTTTACTAAACCTCGAGAGAGGTAATTGAAGATTTTCTAAAATATAGGGGTAAACTAGAGATTTCACTAAAATCTAACATTCACCTTGATCAATTCACCCACACAATAGGGGGGCTCAAACATGAGAGGGGTGCAAAAAAAAATTCGGTGATTTTCCCGAAAATCACCGTGAAAAACCGTAAAACATGAGAGAGGGGCTCAAGCATTGCTGCCTCGCCGGAAAGCAGTTGCCCAGGCAGGAGGGTTGTCGGAAAGCAAGCACCCAGCCAGGAGGGCCGCCGGAAGCATTGCTGCCTCGCCGGAAAGCAGCTGCCCAGGAAGGAGGGCTGCCGGAAAGCAAGCACCCGGCCGGGAGGGCCGCGGAAGCATTCTTTGCCTTGCCGGAAAGCAGCTGCCCAGGCAGGAGGGCTGCCGGAAAGCAAGCAACCAGGGAGGAGGGGAGGGGGGCTGGGACCTGTTGCCTGGTTCATGGGAGCTGTTACATGGGAGCTGTTACGCTGGACCTGTTGCCGGAATTCACCTCCGAAAATCACGTTGAAGTGATTCACGCGAGGTCCGCATGGTGAGTTTTTGGCAAATTCATGGTGAAATGGGGAAGTGATAATTTTTTAATTCACCCAAAATACTTCAACTTTGAACCCCCTTAATGTGTATGATTAATTGAGGATGAATGAAGTACTTTTGTTTTATATGCATATTTTAATTTATCACAATCTAATCAACAACATTTCTTAATCTTTATCCCAACAAATGTATAAATTTCTTGGGAGGGTGGTCAGCAACGTTGCTTAGGCAATAGTGCGGCGGGTGGAAGCCAAGAGGATGGGGGAAGAGTAGTAATGTAGAGGGGGAAGCAATTAGGCCATAATTTCGTGGATTAATAAACTCGGTTGCACTTAAAGTGATTAATCTGATAATTCAAGAAAAATAGTAACGGTGTTAAAACTTAAGAGCATCTACAACAATGCTAGCTAATTTTAAGTTAAAATGTAGCCAAAATGATAAAAAAAATTATATTGACTAGTGAGTTTAACATTGTAATTACATCAATGCTATCTATTATAGCTAGTAATATTTATTATTGATTTGAACTCAATCATATTTATCATATAGCTAGCAATAAAATCTCTCTCATTACTCCTAAAATTTGAAGAGCCAAATAACAAATAACTAAAACTATTATGGCTAGTGTGATAGCTAGTGTTGTTGGATCACAAATTTATCTATTTTTCCTATTTTTGCTAGTTATATTTAACCTAGGAGTGTGATAGCTAGTATTGTTGTAGATGCTCTAATGTAGGTAATTGTAAGTTCCACTAACCTTAGGAAAGTTGGTGAAACTGGAGAAGTAACTTTTAAGTTATAACCTTGAGAGCTTTGGCATATATGACTAAACCTAACTACTCAGCTCAGAGCATCTACAATAATGTTAACAACGACATTCTCCAGGTCATATTTGATCCAACAATACTAGCTATTACTCTAGCCATAATAGCTTTTTGCTATTTGACTCTCCAAATTTAGGAGTGAAGAGAGAGAAATTATTATCAGCCATAAAATAAATGTGGTTTATGGTTTATTTCAACATAGTAATAAATGTGACTACCTATAATAGCTAACATTGCTGCGGTGATAATGGTAAATCCACTAGCCAAAATACTCAATTTGTCCCCAATTAATTTTATATTTTGTGCGGATGCAAAGATTAAGTCTAATGTAAGATTTTATGAGTTTAATGTAATTACCATTGAGTAGAGGTTGCACAAAAAACGAGATAGAAAAGTTAAATAAAGTAGAGATAGTTTAGTAACTTTAAGGGAGAGAAGTTTCCATTTAAGAAAAATGTATAATTTTTTAGGGACAACCCAAAAAGAAAATGTGTAGAATTAATTGAGGATGAAGGGAGTAGTTTTTTTTTGTTACAATTTAACTTAAAATTAGTTTGCATTGCTGTAGATGCTCTCACATTAAACCCAACCCAACTCCCCCAGACCTAATATGAAAAAAAAACCCTAATATCCCTTTAATTTTGCAAATTTTGCAAATTTTTTATTTCAAATTTTCATTTGTAAATGTTTCAAGCAAAACTAGATTTTAAGCAATGAAAACCTTATCTACTATTAATATATAAACAAGAACATATTGAAGGAGGACATGCCACGTGTAAAATATTTTTTAATAGTTATTAAAACCACATGATGAATTTAATCAAGAGATAACATCCAAATAGATTGAATCTGCAACAGACTATATCTAAACTTCCTAAAAATTCGAAACAACCCACAAAATCAAGTGTCAAACTCGATCTCAAGCCTAAATCATATTTCATTTTTTATTACACACTAACACCATGATAGTAAATAATGTTTTATCTAAGTGGAAATATAAATGTTTGAACAATTTTTACAAATAGAAAGAGGAATCATAATGGAAGAAAAAAATATTAAGCCTGTTATCCGCCATCGGTATGAAAACAATTTTTCACGGCGGACAATCGACAAAAATGCATCAACGAGGCGGTTTTGGTGGTTTCTCATGAAAAACCTCAATAAATTGGTAAGAACACGGTTGAAGTTTTATCGGTACGTTTGAGGGAGAAGATAGGGAAAAAATATTTGATCTAAGTAGAAATATAAATCTTTGAACAATTTTTTACAAAGAGAAAGCGGAAATCATGATGGAAAAAATGTTAAGCATGTTCGTCGCCATCGGAGGCTGCTAGAAAACATTTTTTCATGGCGGACGCTCGACGGAAATGCATCTACGAGGCAGTGTTGATGGTTTCTCGGGATGAACAATAAGAATTCGGTATGAATACGGTTGAACTTCTACAGCGAGAGAGAAAGAGAGTGAGTGAGAGAGATGCGGCTCGTAGGATTAGAAACGTGAGAGTGTTGGACACCGGGTTATTTATATGAGGGTAGATGGGTTTGGGTTGGGTTATAGGTTGGGCTAAAAATTTGGGCTTAGTTGTTTAAGGGTTGAGAGTTTGGACAATGTTGGGTGTTAAAACAAAATTCGGCTGGGTAAGCCCAACCCGCAATTTGTGGGATTTTCGGGTTACAATTTATATTCAAATCTTTTTTAATATGTAAAAGTAATTTATTTTAGAACTATATTTGTGAGTATTATTAATTTTAATAATTATATATTTTTTAAATACGATAAATTACCTTAAATTTATAATAAACTATTGTAATAATTATTATAAATAATTGAATTATTTTATATATGATTTTACGTAAGTATGATATAAAATATTTTATTCATATGTTTTTAAAAATTATTTAAGTAAATTTTCTGAAAATATGTAAGCACTATAATTTCGTAATATTTCTAACATCAAATTCTTCAAATTTATATTTCGATGGTGTACGTTTTGTTTGTGGATTGTTTTTTTATTTTATAATATGAGTGATATATTCATAATGTAATTTTGTTTCATAGAAAATAGTTAATTTACTATATATGTATATATAAGAGGTATTGGGTCCCGCGCATCGCAGCCGGTGATCAATTAAATATTCAATATTTTAATAAAACAAATTAGAAGTACTTTAAAAAGTAAAAAAGAAAAACTAAAACATTTTTACTTTTGGCCCCGATAAAAGCAAAAATAATATAAAAAAACATCAGAGATAAAAGAAGTACAATAAATTAGACAAATAAGACCAATGTGTGAGTTTTATTAAATTGAAATAGTAACATACACATGAAACAGTAAACTTGAATGTTTTACTTTTTTTTGTCGACCCTTAAATAAAATAGCATATGAGTTATCTTTTCAAGAATTTATATGATTACATCGATAGTATCAAGACATAGACTTTAATTCTTTTTACCCCGTCCCGTAGGAGGGGGTACCAGCTAGTTTTCAAAATTTTAGAAAATTCATTTCTTAAAATGAAGAACCTTATTTTAATATCATTTCTAATACTACTTGATTTTTTTTCAAATTTCAGAAAACGGTGTTTCTGTCCTTAAAAAAACTACTTTAGTTGTTAATTCAAAATTCATACAAAAAAAGGAAAATATTTTCCTCCAATTCCTCCAATCCGTGTCATATTATTGGTGGTTCGTGACGTACAATTAATTACAAAATAATAATAATAGTCGTGTACAGGAGTGTTGGAGAAGTTTTGTCCAATTTAAAATTTACAAATTTTTCAAAACTAAACGGGCCGAGTCTACATTCCACACGACAGGATACAACTCTGTACTCTGAAGTAGAGTCTTCTCGCCTCGGTGCCGCCTCCCAAAGGTATTCCTGTTCCAGGTTCCAGTTTCTTCAACGGACCAACTCAATACCCACCGCCACCGCCACCGACCACCGGCTAGTCCTTGCCGAAGCTCTTCTCACCACCTTTCCGCTCGTCCTCCTCTTCTCACCAGTCCGCCGCCAAGTTCTGCTCACAGCAGCCTCCACTCGTCTGGCGCGACCCACTAAGGTAAATCTCCAAGTTTATGTTCAATTCACCATTAATGGTTATCTCTAATTGTTAGCTTCATTGTTATTGATTATATTTTAATTGTTAGATTCGCTGTTAATGGTTATCTTCAGTTGTTTCTTCAAATCCAAGTTTCTTGCAGGGTTGTGTTGTTGGGTGCCTGAATTTTGGAGAAAGGGGTCTCTGATTTTTCGCCAATGTGACTGAAATTTGTTATGGGTGTGAATGACTTATTGTGGGGAATGCGTCCGTGTTAGGCTAATATCAGAACAATTCACCATGAGCAACTTGATTATTCATTGAAAGGAACTACTGGCTTTATAGCCTTACAAAGCAAGAGATAAACTTAAAATAACAACCACGTCTAACAGCAGTATCCTAAAACGTGGAGCAACTATCATGGAATATCAAGACAGAGATTTTCCCTTAACTGTAGGGATTTATTTTAACTAAACGTGAGCTGACTTTAACTCCATGTTGAGCACGCAAACTCAACACAGCCTCCCCTAAGCTGAACCTTCTCTATGTTCAGCTTATCTCCGATGCAGTTTGCATGCCTAAATCTACTCCTTAAGTCTTCAAACGATTCCAGCTTTAGTGGTTTAGTCATGATATCTGCTAATTGTTCCTCAGAGCTGCAATAGACCATGCAACAGGACCATTGCTGAACATGAAAACGTATCCGGATGTGCTTCTGCGATCTTCTAAATCCCCAGCATAGTCACTATCACTATAGGCATACAACTCACTTCTTCCCTGCTTGCTATACATGATACCCAGCTCTTCTGTTCCTTTTAGATACCTGAAAACACGCTTGACAGCCTGCATGTGTTGTTCTGTAGGCCTCCCCATAAATCTGCTCACCAAACTTATCACATATATGAGATCAGGACGTGTAGCTGTCATGTACATAAGACAACCAACCATTTGCTTATACAGATAAGCATCAGCCTCCTTGGAAGAATCATTCTTGATCAGCTTAGCACCAGTAACAATGGAATTTCTTACTGAGTTGCAGTCTTGCAGATTAAACCTCTTCAATATATCTCTTACATACTTTCTTTGACATAGAAAAATGCCTTTCTCGTTTTGAATAACTTGAACACCGAGAAAATAACGCATCTCCCCTAGGTCAGTCATATCAAATTCCCTTTTCATAGATCCCTTAAACTCTTCAATCATTTCAGAACTATTGCCAGAGAATATTAAGTCATCAACATAGAGACTGATAACAAGAAAATTACCTCTTGAATCCTTCTTCACAAACAATGTGTGTTCATATGGGCATCTTTCAAAACTTGTCTTGACAAAATAGGCTTCTATTCTGCTATACCATGCACGAGGAGCCTGCTTAAGACCATATAGCTCCTTCTTCAATTTGTAGACTTTCCCTTCGTTGTTTTTCATCACATAACCTTCAGGTTGGTTAACATAAACTAACTCCTCAAGCTCTCCATAAAGAAAAGCACTTTTGACATCAAGTTGAAACACCTTCCAACCCTTTTTTGCAGCTAGTGCAATCAGCATTCTAATAGTATCCCATCGAGCAACTGGAGCAAAAACTTCAGTATAATCAATACCATATTCTTGTGCATAACCTTTAGCCACTAACCTTGCTTTGCATTTGTCAATTTCTCCATTTTCATTGAGTTTGGTTTTGAATATCCACTTTACACCTATGGTTTTAGCTCCCTTGTGCAGATCACATAGCTCCCAAGTGTTGTTCTTCTCAATGGACAACATCTCTTGATCCATTGCTCTCCTCCACTTATCTTCTTTAAAGGCCTCCTCAAAGCTGGTTGGATCAGTTGTGGCAGTGAACATGGCCACAAATTGCAGTCCGTCTTCTTTATTACAATGATCTCCAGGTTGTACATAGTCTGATAGGCAGAAGCTCGTCTTGCTCTTCGAGGTCTGGACAGTTCTTCCTCTTCAGATGATGATGAAGAATTATCCCACTTTAGTGATGCAGACGGAACTGATCCACTCTTAGAATCCCAGTTCCAACTTGCCTCTTCATCGAACACAACATCCCTGCTGATAATAATACATTTTCTTGCTGGATCATAAAGTCTATAAGCTTTAGTTTCTTCACTTACCCCAAACAACACACATTTGTTACTCCTGTCATCTAATTTCTTCCTTTTAGCCTCTAGAATATGTGCATATGCAATGCATCCAAATGTTCGAAAATAACGCACTGCTGGTCTTCTCCCACTCCATGCCTCTTCAGGTGTAATTCCTTCTAAAGCTGTTGCTGGACTTCGATTAAGAATGTGAACAGAGTTGCAGCTTCTGGCCAGAATTCTTTGGGAATATGCTTTCCAGCCATCATAGTTCTAACTATACTCATGATAGTCTGATTCTTTCTCTCCAACACGCCATTTTGTTGGGGTGTGTAAGCTGCTGTCATTTGCCTTTTGATGCCATTAAAGCTGCAAAAATCCATAAACTCTTT
Organism: Stellera chamaejasme; assembly: GCA_024586325.1. Taxonomy (NCBI): domain Eukaryota; kingdom Viridiplantae; phylum Streptophyta; class Magnoliopsida; order Malvales; family Thymelaeaceae; genus Stellera; species Stellera chamaejasme. Next base: position 28,834,860 of record CM044985.1, read on the forward strand.
GGAAGTGTACTCACCCCCTTTGTCAGTCCTAAGACATTGTATAAAGAGACCAGATTCCTTCTCAACTGAGACTTTAAATTTTTTAAACGCATCTAATGCTTGTGTCTTCTCTGATAAAAAATACACCCAACATTTCTTGCTATAGTCATCAATAAATGTAATCATGTACCTCTTCTTGCTGTTGGATTCAGGTATGATAGGTCCACACAAGTCAGAGTGTACCAACTGAAGCTGATGAGTTGATTTCCAGCTGCTGCTTTTAGGTATAGGGTCTCTCCGCTGCTTTCCCACCAGACATTCATGACACACCTTGCCTGGAATATTAATTTTAGGAAGTCCTCAAACCATCTCATTTTGATATAATGTCTTCAATCCTTTGAATCCAAGATGACCAAATCGGCAATGCCATAATTGAGTGACATCGCCTGCATCTGTTTTGAAACATGCACCATTTGCAGGTAGGAATTCAGCATGAATCACAAACATTCGATTAATGCTCATGGCTGTGTGCATGATCTGTCCCTTCTCTGGATGATAAATTTGGCATGTTCCTTTCTGAATCAAGATCGAAAGTCCCTTCTCCTGAAGCTGTCCGAGACTTAAAAGGTTATTCTTTAATTCTGGAATGAAATACACATCACTGATTATATATGTAATTCCATTCATTGTGAGCCTGATGTTGCCTTTTCCCTTCACTGTCATCATTGCATTATTGCCAAGCTTCACATAGTGCCTGTATTCTTCATTGAGATCACATAAACAGTCCCTTTCTCCACTCATATGGTTGCTACAGCCAGAATCAAGAAACTAAACTTGCTGTTTTTTGTCTTCTTTGTTGCTGTCTTCCTCAACTTGGGCCATTAGTAGCATCTCCTCAGTCTCTTCCTCCTCGGCATAATTTGCACCCTTTTCCAGTCAGGGCACTCGTATTGGAAGTGGCCTAACTTGTGACATTTGTAGCATTCCACCAAGGCTTTGTTAAAACTACCAAAAAAGCCCCTTCCTCGACCACGACCACGACCTCTGCCTCTGAAGCTTCCCCTGTTTTCATCTTTGTTATCTGCTTTCTCATTTTCAGATACCTTCAGCACTTGCTCCTCAACTGCTACATGACTTCTCATTCTCTGTTCATGAACTAGGAGACTGCCTTGAAGTTCATCTATGGTCATGGTGGTGACATTGTTTGATTCTTCAATGGCAGCCACCACATAATCAAATTTCCTTGTCATGGACCTCAATATCTTCTCAACAATCACAAGCTGCTCCATTGTTTCTCCATGGATGGCCATTCGATTAGCGATGGCCAGAGTACGAGAGAAATAATCACCAACAGTCTCTCCTTCCTTCATGCCAAGTACTTCAAACTCCCTTCGAAGAGCCTGCAATTGTGCTCTCTTGACTTCGGTTGATCCTTGATATTTCTTCCTCATGGATTCCCAAATGTCCTTAGATGTGTCCTTTAAAATTGTCTCCATGATATTCCTGTCAATAGCCTGGAACATATAATTTTTTGCTCTGAGGTCCTTCAATTTGGCTTCTTCTACACTCTTCTTTTGTGCTTCTGTTGCTCCTGCAGGCAATTCTGGAATGCCCTTTTCAACCAGATCCCAATACTCCTTTGACCTTAGGAGATTTTCCATCAGCATACACCAATGATCATAGTGACCATCGAATCTGGGTATGGCTGCCTGCACAAAGCTTGAATTCTCAGCTGCCATATTTCTTACTTTCTGAGTGTCTCTCTCTTTTGCTCAACTTGGCTCTGATACCAGATGTTAGCCTAATATCAGAACAATTCACGATGAGCAACTCAATTATTCATTGAAAGAAACTACTGGCTTTATAGCCTTACAAAGCAAGAGATAAACTTAAAATAACAACCACGTCTAACAGCAGTATCCTAAAACATGGAGCAACTATCATGGAATATCAAAACAGAGATTTTCCCTTAACTGTAGGGATTTATTTTAACTAAACGTGAGCTGACTTTAACTCCATGTTGAGCACGCAAACTCAACAGTCCGCATGTTCCAGCAATTTTTGTTACTTTATTGGGAATTATTCTTTTTTGGTTTGTTTATTTCCGGGAAACTTGTTTTAGTTGTTGGAACCAGAATTGTTTTAGTCGTTGAAACTTGTTTTAGTTTCAACTGCATTAGCATGGTTATTCTGCTCACTAAATATCTGACACTTTTGATCTGGGGATAATTTCAGCTGATAAATTCGTTTGGGCTTGCTCCGAGAATCCGTTTATATTTGTGCCTGAAATGAATTTGGCTGATAGCTGACCACAGCACATGTTAGCTTAAGGGGTTTTAATTTTCTTTTTGTTATATTTGCTTTCCCTTCTCATAGTCCAGTTGATGCTTTTCTCGCTAATGTTGGTACTTGAACGGTTGAAAACCCCCTCCCCTCCATTGTTGTTTGCAGCAGTAGAAATCGTAGGTGTATTAGAGTTTTTCTTGAAATGTAGTTGTAGTTACTGTCCATACTGGACTTCGCTTTATACCATCGTTTTAATCTATTGTTGGAGATGGAGTTTGCTTCCCTTAATTGACCTGAAAAGCTCGAAAACCTGGTCTTGTTTGTAAATCATAAATGCTTAGTTACTGTTTCAAGTTTAATTGTTTAATCATTAATTCTAACTAATTATCTTGTTATAATTTCAGCTGTTTAGCTCAGCAATTAAGTAGTAATTACTAATTAGAAGATAATTTTTAATTTTTTTATATACTATGGTTGATGCGAATTTTATGCTATTTATGTTAATCGAAAGATTGAAATAACATTTTGTGAAATAACATTTGTGGCAGAATATCCCGACTCACCGGACTGCTCATCCCTCTAGCTATATGTTACTCCAACAAAGCGCAAACTCAGTGCTGTGCAAGAACCCTGACAGATGCTGCTTTTTGCTTACACCAAGGATGCAGTCCATCAGATTCTCCATGAACAGTAACAAGTCTCGTCTTCGCTTTTCCTATGCTAATCCCATCCAGGCTTGTCAAGCATCGTACGTCTCCTCTAACCGTGCTTTGCTTTACTTGTTGCAAATTCATGTTTAGCTTCCTGTTATATTTAACCTATGCATTTGAATGTAGTGATACCGTAGCCTTCGAATGACATTTAGCATTTTAAGAGATAAAGGATGATGACATATGAAATTCAGATTCATTAAGTCTAGTGAGAATCCCAACAAGTTTTCATTTATCTGATACTTGAAGCAGGAAAGAAGATTTGCCAGTTCATGGGTTATCTGAGATGATTGTTGGTGTACTGGGAGGGGGTCAGCTGGGCCGTATGCTGTGCCAAGCTGCTTCGCAGATGGCCATTAAAGTCATGGTCTTGGATCCTTCAGAGAATTGCCCGGCAAGCTCTCTTGCGTATAAACATATGGTTGGAAGTTTTGATGACAGTGCTACAGTTCAAGAATTTGCAAAAAGGTTAGTCTTGAAATTAAGCATTTAGTCGGTTCTTTGTAGTTCCTTGTCAGATTCCTCATTATGCTTATATCTAAACCTATTTTGCTCTATTTCCTGGGTAGTTAGCTGTGGAGTCTTGACTGTTGAAATTGAGCATGTTGACGTTGCCACTTTGGAGAAACTTGAGCAACTAGGAGTTGACTGTGAACCAAAGGCCTCTACCATCCGAATTATCCAAGTATTAGTATTACCCTTGTTAACTCTTATAACTGCTTGCAAAATGGTTTTCTTAGTATTCCTTTTGCTTTAATATTTGCCTTAAAAGAAAAAAAAGTTAAGAGTTCTTGATGGTATAGAATGCTCTTATTTGAGCTTGTACGTGCATTTTCTGGAATCTTTTTTAGTATGCACAATCATTCTTCTTCATGTTCTCGGATATCCAAATCTAGAACATATCATTGTGCTGTTAATGGTTGCGTCATCCTAACTAATTTGCTTCATACCACTGCACCAATAAAAATCTTTGATTATGAGACCAATCTGAACCATCATTATACAATTTTAAAACATTTTTCAGTGGTTTCAGTGCTTTTAAGTTCTTCTGGTATCATTTCTAACTAGTTTTTCTCCGTGTTTAGGACAAGTACCTCCAGAAAGTTCATTTTTCTCATCATTCCATTCCACTTCCCGAGTTTATGCAGGTTTGCTTACTTGTCCAAAGCATGTTAGTGTTGCTCATGGTTGTGTTGTCTGTTTTTAGATTATTCTACTTTCCTCGTTTAAAAAATGAACAATGCAGATTGATGGAATCGAAGAAGCCAAAAAAGCTGGTAAACAGTTTGGTTATCCTATCATGATCAAGAGCAAGAGACTAGCTTATGATGGCCGTGGAAATGCTGTTGCAAATAATGAACAGGAGATTTCTTCTGCTGTGGCTGGTAAGTTAGTCACAACTTAAGCAATGCTTGACTACTTTTGTTTTTTGTATATTTTAATCTTAAAAGCTTAACATGATCATTTGAATCCTGATGCAATGGGTGAAGAAGATTGGTTCACACAGAAATAACTACCATATGGCATTTTGTCCATAGTATGGAGTCAGGTTCTGTTTGTTGATTTTCTTTTGATTGGCTGAAGCATCCATTGCACAAAATAGCGTACAATCTAGGCTCATTTCTGGTACTATTTTCTCTGTAGTCTTATATTATTTTGGCTTTTCCCTCCTTAATGATGCAATATAGTGTTTTCTAACCTGTCATCTTTTGGTGTTTCTTATCTACTTCCACTGTAAAGTGTCAACCACTAAATAGGCAATTTAATTCACATGATTTGCAGAGCATGTCCTTATGTCGCTTGGATAATCCCAAATTATAAATGTGACTTTCCAATGAAGGCTATATGAATCATCTGGCTGATGATGGGTTACACCTTGCAATGTAGAGGCTTACTAGGTTTTGTAATTATGAAAAGGGGATTGTTGGTTTTGCTGCCATCATCATCTGTTTTGGATCAAAATATATATTCACAAGTAAATAGTAACACAGGCACCAAGCCTTAATTTATGTTGGAAATTTGCCCCTAACCTTTTATCTATTGAATATCAGTCTTCCAAATTTTTTATTTTTCTTTTTGTAGGCGGGGTGGGGTCTTAGAGTTGTCAAAGGAACCTGTTTTACAAAGAGAAAAATATGATAATTTAAATGGTCCTTTAACTCTTGCACAATCATGTCATGGTATTAATTTATGAAAAGATAGCTGCTGTATGATTTAAAATTTGATGTCAGATTGATGTGAAATTATTAATTTGAAGTATTTCTATGTCTTTTAATAAACACAAATTGTCTCTTTTTTTTGTTGTTGAAGTTAATGGAGCATGAGTTATCAGGTTTTGGCGTCCTGCTATCTTAGATTAGGACTGATATCATAATAGGTTAGGGACTGATTTGCAATACTTAAAGGCTAAAGACAAACTTGCAACCGAATATAGAGGTTTGGGACAAGTTGTACAATTTACCACTCATTGACATTTATCCTCCTTACAGTTTTTGTTTGTCACTTTAGTTGGTGCATATCTTTATGCTTGTTTGAGTAATGTTGAGTTCTTTGTTTTTGTCTTTCTTTATCCATGATCATTATGTTATTTCTTCGCATTGATTAAGTTACAATTGAGTTCGGAAACTTAGGTTTTTCCTATTGTGATCCACTTTTGATGCTTTTAACTTGTGCAGCACTTGGTGGTTTTCATCGTGGTCTGTATGCTGAGAAGTGGGCACCTTTTGTGAAGGTAGGTATACTATCTGTATTTCTGAAAGCTTTTTGCAGCAGGGGCTGTCTCTTCAGCTCAACTGTAGCCAAGCTGCTTCCTGTGCACTCATTGACATGAGCATATGTGTGACTTATGTTGATACACTCCTAAGTTAATGTGGCCTATTTCTTTCAATGCACCTTGGGTGTTAGTTTCTTGAGAAGTTGGTTGAACCTTCCTATGGCTTAGTACTAATTATGGTTTTTCTGACAACGAAACATACCTGAATGAATATCATGGATATCGGCAGTTTAATTGAGTCTATAAGTTTTAAAAGTTACTGTTGTTTTGTAATCAGGGGTTAAGTATTTTGATTTTGCCTTCTGGATTGGCCTTGGCTGCAGGCTTCCTAAGGCATTTACGTAAGATCTTCAAATAGGGTCTGATTGTTTTGCATGTGATGTTTTGAAAGAGCTTATCATCATTGTTTTACTAGTTTTTCTTTCTTAACTTGGCAGAACTGTAGATTAAAAAATTTGAGACGCTGCCATTCTTAGATCAAACGCTAATATCTATCGTAACCCGAAAAGAAACCATTTATTTAGTGTTTTTGTTTTACATTACAGGTTCATTTCATGCTAGTATATCATCTTTTATGTGTTGTTCATTCCTGTTTTGTCTTTCTAATTTAAGGAGTTGGCCGTCATTGTGGCCAGGGGAAGGGACTCTTGCATCAAGTGCTACTCTGTTGCTGAAACAATTCACAGGTACTTAGTATTCTTGGGTAGTATAACGCAAGGGTGCGTGGTTGCAAGAAAAATAATCAAACGGTTTCGAACATGTGAGTTTTATGGCCTCTTAACTCAGCAAGTTAAGTTTTCAAGTCTTTCTCTCTGATCTATCATTAAAAATCTCAAGAGTACTGGAAACCATCCAGTTTGCTCATTTTTAGACTGCAAAATAGATAGGTATAGAGGCAAGAAGTTTCTACTTAATCGTTTTCAGGAAGATATAATCTCTTCAACCTAACAATTGCTCCATCTCTATTTTCTCCAGTTACTGGTGAAGTTCTAACTTCCATAAACTGGACTAGAATCAATAATAAGAATCAAAGTTCTGTTTGCCCCCAGATATCCATGTATTGTGTCATACTAGTAATTGATTATCTGAAAGAATCTTCTTTTGTAAGTTGTAACCAATCTGACCATTGTGTTGTGCCGACTTTATTGAGTTACCTGGTTAGTCAGTTTTCAAATCTGCTCATGCATGAACAACTCAAAGTTTGTTGCTTTGAACTTTTTTTTGGGGGTGTTCTTGAAAGGGAAAACATCTGTCACATCGTAAAGTCACCGGCTAATGTTCCTTGGAAGATAAACAAGCTCGCCATTGAAGTTGCTACAAAAGCTGTGAGTTCCTTGGAAGGTGCTGGGGTCTTTGCAGTTGAGCTGTTTCTGACAGAGGATGGACAGGTACAATTTACCAGCTTTAAACTCCATCCATCTCCAAATGCTTAGCCTTTAATTTATAAGGTAGTCTCGTACTAGTTGCCCTCTTAAAATTTTATTAGTTTCTTTTTTATTTTAAGCTTCTAATAGATTCTCTTGGCAACATATTCAAATGGGAGTTTTGGCAGCATCGTGAGAACGTTGTTTTAAAACATGGCTTGCACAAGAGTGAACATCTACAATAGTTAAAGAAACACTTAATTTGGAATTAACTTGTAAATTGACAATTAACCTATAATTGTGTGGTTCTTAAATCTTGTCAAGTACTAGTAGTAGGAGTGGGGAAGTAAAAATCCATACTGCTAAATATGATAATTTGGTGGCAACCTTCTGAGTGTAGACTAATTTTTTAACCTATTTTTGGTGCTATATACAGATTCTACTAAATGAGGTTGCTCCTAGGCCTCACAACAGTGGCCACCACACAATTGAGTCGTGCTACACATCCCAGTTTGAACAGCATTTACGGGCTGTTGTTGGTCTTCCTCTTGGTGATCCATCAATGAAAACTCCAGCGGCTATCATGTATAATTTTCTGGGTGAAGATGAGGTGATTTTTGTCATATATCCTTCCCTCTCAGTTTCCCTTTTAGTTTATTATACGAAGGGTGCATAAAAGATGTGAGTGACGTGTTTGGCTTCCATACCACAAGTTATGCATCTTGATTGCTAAACATGCTCAGTTCATAGAATACGTTACTTTTTCTTATAAGTTTTTCTTATGCATCTTGATTGCCACATCTTTTTCTTATAAGTTTTTGTTTATAAAATACATTACTTTTTCAGTGTAAACATGTTGTGCATAAAGTTTCTTGACTTTTATTAGGGAGATTTAACTGTTGGTGTACTCTTTGGTCCAAAACATATGTGGTTCCTCTGATTTCGACTGAAGTCTTTTATTGTCTGAATTACTCCTTCAGTCCCATTTTAGTTGTTCATTTTTCTGATTGATGTCCCAATCTTTAATGTCATATCCATAAATTAAAAAAAAAATCAAAATTTTCATTATTTGCTTCTGTACTTTTATTACCTATTCCAATGAACTAGTGGCCTAGAAAAATGTAGATTTATAAAGGGCAAAATTGGGCTGACTAATTTAAAAGCCGATTAATAATTGCATTTATTCGAAGTTTTGAAAATTTTGTTTGGGCCTACTGAAACGGTTAATTAGGACAGTGGGACTGCATTGACTGTTTTCTTTATGCTTATACAAACATGAAGATAAAAACTTATGTCTCACAGTAGTTATGGTGTTGTTTGTATCTTGATATTTAAAGGGAAGTATTTGTTCATATGCTGCTTGAAAATGATGATTTTTCTAGAGTACTGCTCGCTAAAGTCTAGATAGAAAGCAGACCTCTAGATATTTTTTTAGGGATTTAAAAAAGGCATGATTTGTGTTATCAGGGTGAAGCTGGTTTTCATTTGGCCAATCAGCTTATTGGGAGGGCATTGAGCATCCCTGGTACTACTGTTCACTGGTATGATAAACCAGGTTAGTGTTGCCTGAGGTTTTCTTCACATATCAACCTCCATTCATTTCTGTATTGCTTTCATTTGAGTTTGATATGTTTCTTACATTTGTTATAAAGTTCTTCATTCTCATAGTAGCAGTACATCAATTTACAGAAATGAGAGAGCAACGGAAGATGGGTCATATAACCATTGTTGGACCTTCTATGTCTATCACGGAAAATAGACTAAACTTGTTGTTGAAAGAAGAAAAGAATTGCAGTCAGGATATAGGTCAGTCCATTCCCTTTACTCAGAACTAGTAATGTTCCTACCCTCAAATTTCTTCCTCCTTTCTTGGGAAAAGAAAAGAGAAACTGCTTTTACATTTTAATTTGTCTGGTGGTAAGAAACCATGCAAAGTTTGTTACCTTTTTTTCCTTTATATTCTTTGTCTTGCCAACTTGATTATGGGCATCTTTGTGAGATTGAGGCTTGTGAATCATTTACTAGTTGGTTGTGAATCATTTTCTTTCCCCTTTTTGCCATGGTTGTTAAATGCAGTCAATCCACGTGTTGGGATAATAATGGGTTCTGATTCAGATCTTCCAGTGATGAAGCAAACTGCTCAAGTTTTGAACATGTTCGATGTCCCATACGAGGTAAGTTCTTTTGTTGATGGTTTAATATTCTCATTAAGTTTGTTATTACTCCTACCCATACTAGCATTATTTCTGCGCTCTCTTTTCTTTGTTTATAAAACTTGCTTTTGATGATTAACTAAAATGGGCACTTTTTCGAATCATCTATTTTCTAATTGTCAGGTGAGAATAGTTTCAGCTCATCGGACACCTGAAATGATGTATGATTACGCCTCGACTGCACGTGAACGGGGTATTCAAGTTATCATTGCCGGTGCTGGTGGAGCAGCCCACTTGCCAGGCTAGTGAAAATGAGAAGAGTTTGCCGTTTGTTTCTAGAAATTGAGATTTAAAATGATTAACTATGGTTCTGAATTTTAGGCATGGTTGCTACTTTGACCCCTTTACCAGTAATTGGTGTACCTGTGCGGGCTTCTACATTGGATGGGATAGATTCACTTTTGTCTATAGTGCAGGTAAATAAATATTCACAGTGAAAAGTTGTTGCATGTCAAAAGAGGATTCAAGCCTTTTCTCCTTTCCCATTCCATCTTTTGTTTAGCTGGTTATTGTTACAAATTTATTTATGGCATGAAAGTAATACATGAAGATCCAAGCTTGTCCTAACAAATGTTTTGTTATGAGTGATAAGATTGCAAAATAAATTTGAGATATCTTCTGGTACTACTTAGGCAAAAGCTTTTTCTTGTATAAGAGGCTATATTTTTGAACAAATTCTCAATACGTGTTATCATGTCTGGGGTTTGTTTGTGGGTTTCTCATTCTAATTTTAGTTCATTTCTGTGAAACCTCTCTTTTAAAAGAATACCATTTTCTTGGTGTAGATGCCGAGGGGTGTCCCAGTTGCGACAGTTGCCATCAATAATGCTACGAATGCAGGATTGTTGGCAGTAAGGTTGTTAGGGATTGGTGATATGGAGTTGCAGGCAAGGTATTGATGATAACTCTCCCTTCATATCAACATGTGTCCCTTTCTGCAAACACCATGTGTGACTCTTTACAATTGTAGGATGAGCCAGTACCAGGAAGATGTAAAAGATGAGGTGTTGATGAAAGCAGATAAGTTACAGAGAGATGGCTGGGAAGCTTATTTGAATTCTTAAGAATCAATCAATTGAGCCTTAATCCCAACTAGTTCCGTTAGCTTAAGATCCCTTTCAACTAGACTTACCCATGTCAGTTCAGGTCTTCCTCCGGGTTGAGCGACAACAATATTTTGGCGTCTACAGGGTTTTCAAGTCAGGTACACAAAGCTTATATACCTGTGATTGTTGTCGTTATAGCATTACTATTGTGAGCTCTAGAGAAAGAGGTGCTCTCTGTCACAGTTGATTCATAGAATACATTCCGAGTCATCATTTACCGGTGAAGCCATCCTCGCTTAACATAGATAGACCCTAGTGCCCGTAGTTTGATTTGTACATAGAACCATAAGTCCCGGGTTAGACGGTGGTGATGCATTTGTAGAGCCATGGGCTGCATAATGGTTATAACTGTGATCTGTAGATCCACCACTTTGGTGCTGTGTGGAAGCTGCAGCTCAGCCAGTTGTAACATGATTACAAATACCATAGAAAAGTTCTTTTTGAATGCAGTCTTAACTCACTTAGCTAGTGTTATAGGTGAATTTCTCTCAGAAATGAATATGAATTCATCAACTGTTTAGCATCTTTAGTTATTCACATGCAATGAATCACTTTCAGGCATAACCTTACAGCAGTCATCTCACAGCAACATGTCATGTAAGATGAAACACACTTATTTGATTTTGAAAAGAACTTCCCCTTATTTGAACTGTCATTTTAACCAGGGACACCCCTAGACTTTCTTGAATAGTAACAGTTGCACTACTAGCACGTTGAATGTAACTAATACTCCGTCTCCCGTAAACGAAGATACATTTGACCGGGCATGAAGATTAAGGTGCGGTTTTGCATTAACATGAGACGGTGGAATTCGCAGTTGATGAGTGGCATTTACACAAACGACAAATGAAAGTTCGTAGTTTTTAAAGATAATATTTTTGAATGCTCATTTTAACAAATTCTTCCAATAAAATATTTAAGGTAAATGGAAGTTCTAAAATAGCAATAGGACTATGAGCCACGTATGAGGGCTAGTGGCAACAACTTTGGAAGAACTCTTAGACAGATGCAGCCTCTTTAGACACCACTTATTGGGTGACGGTGCGGTTGGCTGCGTTAGCTGGAACGGTGGCGGTGGGATGTGGCGGGGTGTAGTGGGGGCTAGAGGAGAGGTGTGGTCGTGGCGTATCAGTGGCCGCAGTGGCCGTAATGGATTCAGAAATTTCATTAAATGATGTCCACATCATATATTAATTTAGTAAAATAAATGTTATGTAATTGACCCCTAAGAGTTTTCATATCGTGAAAATGAATGGTTTGTAGACACATTATTATTGATATAATCAAATATCTTATTTGTCCTAAAAAAATACATACATTTCTATTGTTTTACATTATTTAATATATCATTTTTTCATGCGTTAGAGGGCCTAGGAATGTGACCCCACGGACCATCTCCTAACGCTCAAATTAGTTTATTGGACAAGAGAGCATGAGAGAAAGTATTTCACAAAAATTCTTGGAAATGTATTAAAAATTTATTAAAAACACATTCCATTTTTATTTGCATATAAATTTAAAAATTTTATAAGTCAAAATGTAGAAAGAAAAAAAAAAGTATATTAAATGCAGATTTGTATAGTTGAGTTTATGGTGTACTGGGTGGGGTTTTGATCTATAGTTTGTATCGATTAAGTCGGACTAGTAGCCATTTAGTGGGTTGGATGAATTTGTATGAGTTATGACTTTATTTTTATTTTGAGATTGGTTTGAGTAGGGTAAATGATGATACTTTCTCCATCCCTTATTTATCGCAATATTTCATTTTGATACGGAAATTAAAAAGAGTGGAAAAATGTAGAAGATTGACAAAGTTAACCTTAAGAAGAGTGTGGAGTGAGGGATTCAGCTTCTTTATGGTTACTGCTCCTTGCAATGTTGATGTGGTGTGATCTATCACACACAAAAGGCAAAATATAATTATCTCATACGTGTTATACCACATATTGACAGTATTACCCTTTATATTAATATCAACAATCTTCATCTCCTTCTCCACGAGACTTCCAGGAAGCTCATCTCCTCCTCTTCATCCTCTCCTTCCTCTTTCCAGTGCGCTTCCATCTTTGCTGGAATCTGTCTCCGAATCTAGTAGTCGCAAGCGTCGACCATATCCGGTGAGATCTACGGCGAGACAAAGGTGCGAGGCCTGTGGCAAGGCCAGATCTGGTGAGACGACGATTTGGCGCTTTTCCAGATCCAGTGAGATCTACGGCGAGACGGAGGAGCAAGGCCTACGGCAAGATCTGGCGGACGCAAACAAAGTGATAGGCTACTCAAATCTTGCCTCAGATCTGAAGGACTGGTGAGATTTCCTCTTTTCCTCTTTGCTAATGAATCCTCGTGGCGAAGAGATGACGAGAACTTGAGGATTGAAAGATTCACCAAATCTCGCAATCTCCAGCGCCGTATCGGCTTGAGATGAAGCAGAAAAACGACCGGTTTTGGTCTCCGATGATCTCAGATCTAGATGAGTGACCTCAGATCTGGATGGAACAGGATGACCTGAGATAAGACAAGCAACAACACTTCTACAAATTAATTCAGACAGTTTCAAAATTCATTTGGACAGTTTCTAATATATATTTAGACATTATAACACTTTCCAATAGACACTATAGACTATTATCACATATTTTCATATTTTCTTAGTCAGACCGTTTCCGGTATTTATTTAGACATTATAACACTTTGCAATAGACACTATAGACTATCATCACATATTCTCATATTTGGTTAACTAAATAGTTTCCAATATTTATGCAGACGCTATCAATTTCTAATAGACACTATAGAAATGTGTAAAATAACTAATTAAACAGTATAATTTCTTGCAATAGATAGTATTATATTTCACTTTAGACACTACAATTAATTATAAATTAACGAAAATTATGAAAATTATTTTTTTAAAATCTTGTTCCACATTACAGCGGCGATGACAATAGTGTTAGATGGCGGTCCGGTGGCGGTCTGGCAATTGTCCGATGGCGGTCTACCAGTGGTTAGAAAGTCCATTTTATGAAGAATGATATTTTAGTCTTTATCTATTGAAGTTGGTTAGTTGAGTTAGTTAGATTAATAGTGAATTAGGTAAGTGGAAAAACACATATGTGGTAGATAAACAAGCTTCACACAAAATCATAAAATCTGATTTTTGATGATGATGTGGCAAACATCCGCAAACATAGCAGAGAACCTAAATCCGTAGAGTGAGTGAATTATGTGAAGTTAGTGATGTTAAATCAGATAATAAAAAAATGAGATAAAGAGTTGAATGAGTGGAGTGAGTGGAGTTAGTGATGTCAAATGAGTGATAATTGTGCATTATGGATAAGTATTTTGCCCTCATACACATGTTTTATCGGAGTTTTTACTAGTATTTAGTGTGGATACGAGTATTGTTGTAGGTGATCCGTGTCGGGTGATAAATGGGTATAAAACAAGACATTTTCGGGTAAAAAGGAAGCTTGGGACAAAGTTGGGGGCAATTATGGGCTGCGGTTGCTCCCCTCACCCAGAAAATCACCAAAGCCAACAAAACGGAGGGCGACCCAGGGGGCGGCCCCAAATCTAAAGGGTGCAGTCGCTCCCTCGCACTTTTCAGGAATGATCCACTCTTCTTTTCTCACGAAAAAGAGGCATAAAATGACGTTTTTTTTCACATCTCTCCACAACTCCTCATTTTTGGACTTTCCTTTTTATTCATAGTTGTTGTAAATTTCGTGAATAACTTGAGTATTGATTAGTTCATCATCACTAGGGTTGGTTAGCATGTTATTGTGTTGCTAGATGAATTAAAGTTGTTTGGTTGTTGATTATGCATGATTAGTAGCATTTTCTTGGGCTTAAAGAATGTAGAGTTAGAGGAGAAGACCAACTACTCTATTATGCCCACCAAGTGTTCGATGAAATACTTGAGAGAACATTTTGTTGAATTGACCAAAGAAAATTGGTTAGATACTCTAAGATTATTTGAGAACATAATCTAGGGTGTTATGAAACATCAATTGGTTAAACTTAATGCCTCCATAGCTGACGCAAGTGAAGAGATTCTATTTGGTCTTCTATGGAGAGGATGGTTCTAACTTAGGAGGTTAGAACTTGTTAATTATCCAACTCCTCTAATTTTTCATATATCACAACCAAACACTCCATCTAGTAACTTCAACTCTAATCAACCCTAAGGAACATTTATTTTTCATATTGTTTGTTGCATTGTATCATAGTTCTAGTGCATTAGTGATAGAAGTAAACTTAGTAAATTTAGATTTATCATCTCTCTTATCATTAGACATCTAAATTAAAAAACACCAAAAATATTGCATTTAGCTAAACTTCATAAATTGCATTACAATCTCTTGGGTTCGACCCCACTCACCCTACTATAATTGCACACCTTGCACTTGAGACTGGATGAGTTTTATTACTTGATATTGTGCTTAATTCATACACATGTAAAACACCCGTCAATGAGATAATAAAATATAATAAGTATAAAGATGGTTGAAATGATAATTTGCTATTTTTACTTGAAAAAATTTACTAAATAAGGAAACGTTGCAAACATTTAGGGACATCCAAAAAATGAAAAATGTTACAATAATAAAGGGACAGAGGAAATAATTATTAAATACTTTTAATTAATTTATAAGTCATAATAAATCTCTAACACTAGTGAGATTCAACTAATTTTTTTAGTGATGTCACTATAAAAAGGTAATTATTAAAGACCCCCTAAGGTTTGCCATATTCTTCGGTTCCCCCCGCATTTTCGAAATTCACAAAAAAAAATCTCTGAGGTTTGATGAAATGTGCAAAAACCCTCCTGGAACTAACATCCGTAAATGATTTGGTTAGTTTTTAAGGTTTAATTACAAAAATTGAACCCCAAACTATTCTCACCCTAACAAATCTACCCTAATTATCTTAATACTTTACAGTTTCACCCCAACCTCATCATCTCAACCCACAACTCTCGAACCTTGCCGGAAAACGTAGACTATCGCCCAATCACAGCCACCAACGGCCAAATACACTGCACTCATCGAAGGCCTCCGCGAGCAAACCCTAGGGCTTGCCGCAAGCGAACCCAGCGCCACTACGAACGAGCCCTGGGCCACCGCGAGTGAACCAGAGCCGACGCGAACACACCCAGGGACGCTCGCAAGTGAACCAAGGCCGACGAGAGGGAACCCAAGTCTGCCACGACCGAACCAGGGCCGCCACAAGCAAGCCCAGGCCGCCACGAGCAAACAAGAGTCGGGCCGTGCACGATCTTTGGAGGTATCGCATGGCCGCTCTGCACATTTATGGCGATTTCGACAGTTGGGTGGCGGTGTTTCATAGCGGTCGTCGGCGTTCGGGCGGTGGTCACCGGGGTGGGCTAAGTGAAAATGTAAACTTGTTAAGTTATGGTGAAAATTGTTAGGGTTAAAAAACTTAAATTTCATTTTTTTTGTAATTAAACCGAAAACTCTAAACAGAAAAACAAACGGTGTTAGGGTCCATGGGTTTTTGTATAATTAACAAAACCTCAAGGGTTTTTTCTGAAAATTTCAAAAATACAAAGGAGAAAGTGGAGAATACGAAAACTATTATGGGGGGTTTTGATAACTACCCTAAAAAAAATACTCATAACTATCTAGGGTTTTACATGGTGTACATGAACACCACTCAATAATATATACCATATCCACCACTGGGTGGCAAGGCTTGATGATTGTGGTTCGGTGGCTAGAGTGGGGTCGTTGGTGATGGGTGGGAGAGGGTGGGGTAGAAGAATGTAATGGGGTTAATATATTAGGGTACATCGTTAGGGTTTTACAAAGTTTGAGGTGTAATTAGAGTAAATAAACCTAAATTATGTCCATGAAATTGATGGTTACACATACTCCCTCCCTCCCTCCATTTTTATTTTTAGATGTTACACATTCTTTTAATATTTAATTTATAACTTTTTTCCTTCAATATTTTAGTATATAAAATTCGATAAATTATATATAAATGATAAACGAATCTCTCTCTGTAGTTTCTAATAGATTTTTTAATTTTTTTTAATATTTTATTTAAAAATTTGAATTAAACATAAGTACATAAGTACAAAACTTAACATGTACATATAAAAGGGACACATGGAGTATATTATATCTAACCTTAGAGTAAATCGTACCAGGATTTAGCGACCATTAGAGAATTTTAATCTTTATTCATAATTTCGTTAAGAAAATTCAATATATTGAATTTAATTTAAGGTAACATGCATATACTCTGTTAGAAATATATTGAAGTAATATTAATTAGTTCTCTGGTTTCCTGATATCTCAGAAAAGTTTGATAATTCGGAAAATATTTTTTTCGATTTAGTCAACTGATAGTCAGTATAGATTAGATTAAGTAAACTAATAGTTGAGAAACTGATACAAACCTAGTTAAATTTATCTATATACTCCTTCTGTTCCAAACGTATTGCGATAACATCGAAATTTTTATGTCTCAAATGAAATGATATTTTTCAAATATTATTTTATTTTAATCCACTTTTACCCTTACAAATACACCCACTCATATGAAATGAAAATGAGTTTGGGAAGGGGTATTGATGGAAATTTATGTAAAATGAGTTTATTATCAAAGATAATCTTAATCTATATAAAAAACTAAAATTTACAATACACTTGGCACACAAGAGAATAACAAAGAAGAGTGTTTTCATTTCATTTAAGCTCTGCTCATGAGCTAAAGTAAACAGAGGAGAAAACAAGAAATAAATTTTCCTGAAAATTGGAGTATTAATTTCTGATCAAACTAGAGGAGGACAGATTGGAGGAAGGGAAAGAAAGAAACTAAAGAATTAATGCAGCAACATATATATATATATATATATATATATATATATATATATATATAGGCACCACCATTAATTAAGCTTGCACATATCTTTGTGAAACCCTTGAAGAATTGCAGCAAGAAGCTTCATGGCTTTGATCTGAGACTGCAAACAGAGAATGTATCCAGCAGTTTGTTCATAGAGCTTCTCAGCACACACCAACTCATCTCCACCTGGCACTATTCTCTGCAATGCCTCTATCTTCTTCTCAATCAATTCTTCTTCTTCTTCTTCTTCTTCTTCTTCTTCTTCTCTGTGTTTTCTCTTCCTTGTTCTACAGATCTCCTGCTCTGAGTCCAATGTTGATTTGGCTGTTTGAGTTGGAGCTTTTCTTCCTTCAGCCTCCTCCTCCTCCATTGGGATTTGGGGTTATCAGTAGCAACAATAAGCTACTGAGCAGGGATATTGCTAGTTCTGTTGTGGTTGTGTGTGTAGTGCAGTGTTAAATTATTGAAGAAAAAAAAAACACAATAGAGATGCTACTTTTAGCCCTGAAAAATTGGTATTTTCGGTTTTAGATTTTAAAGAAAAATTAAATTATTACAAGAAAGAACTTATTAAAAAAAATTGGAAAATATATATTTAGAAATTAGACACATTAATTAATAATTTGTATCTAAATTATTTGACTTTATATATCAAATTGTTAAAGAAATAAAATTATAAATAAAATGTAAAATAAACGCATAATTTTCTAGGAACGAAAGTAGTATATGACAATCATTTTAGACAATCATTTGGTCATTTAAAAATTGTTATGTATTCACTTTTGTAGATTTACTTAAGTTAATATTAAAAAAAACTACATGGTAAATTTTTAACTAAAGTATCCAAATAACTGTTCCAAAAAATACTAAAGGCAGAAGAAAAAAGGAAAAAACAGAGAGAGATACATACAGTTATGATGTGCCAAGTAAGCAAAGCCAACCTGCGGTCTACTTGGTTCCAACAAAAGCCTTTCTTTCTCTTCGCTTTCTTGGATCTGTCTGGCGCGTCATCTCAATCTCTCTCCAGGTGCGTTAGATAATTGGCTGCCTCTCCTCAACAGTATCAAATTGGAATTGTCACCTGAGAAATTAAGTAGGAAGAACAAATTTGTCACCATACATTTTTATTTTTTTTGTGTGTGTCTAAATTTACCATCAATATTCTTTTCAGATCATATTTGGCACCATATTTATCATACTCCTTCCCTCGTAATACAACACTTTCATTTTTAGGACGTCCCAAATAAATCGAGACTTTATCGAACTTACTCGAACTCGAATTCAGTTTGTGTGTTATTGAGTAATATGTTATCGAGTTTTGAGTTCGAGCAGAGTTCGGGATTTGATAATTTTATCGAACCGAATTCGAATGGAGCTAAATTTGATTCGATTGCTTATCAAGCTACGAGTAATACATATTAAAATGAACCTAGGAATAACTTCTATATAAGTACTTTAGAGTAGTATGACCTAATTTACTAAATTTATAAAATATAAAGAGTAATTTGAATCATACTACAATTTTTTTAAATCATACTACAATTTTATGTTTTTTTCCTTTTTAAATTATGTTACATCTTTGTTTACATTTTTTTTCCATTCATTTGTTTTTCATATAATTAATTCAATGTATTTTTTCTTCTCCTTTTCTAATTCAATCCATTCCATCTTTTTTGTTTACTATCTTTTTAAGATTAGATAGGTCATTTTCTCTGCTCTTCGTTACTAATAAAAGAACTACATCGATAAATGTTTAAATTTCAATTGTTAGTCCAAGATGACATTTTACATTGCACTAATGAATTTTTTTATATATGTATTAACAAATTTATGCTTAATTAGTTTTTAATATGCACCTGCCACAAAGTGTGGGAAAACAAATCCTAGTTTATCCCTAATGAAGGATATTCCTTTAAAATATATAGTCAGACTATAATTGATGGGTAAATCACAAATTAAAACCAACAAAGAAGTGCGCTAACTATTCTCCAAAACAGTTGGTATATCGGGGCTCAACCCGCTTAACGCCCCACCCCCAATCTAACCCTAAAAATGTGGGCCTAACGCTCATAACATAAAGATTTGGCCAAGGCATGGACGACAGCGAATACATCCCCTTGCCGCAGCACGTCGAGGAGCCCCCCTCGCGCCTTCGACCTCCTCATCATGATCAATTTAAAGCATGATTGTCTTAATCTATAAAGAAGGGCCTTTGCCCCGAACCCTCACCCCATGCGAGGCCTTGACACTTAACGTCTCAAAACTCCACCTCCGCGCGGCTCTCCACACGTTCCCGCCAGATCACCCACGATCTCAGGGAGTGTCCTCCGACTTCCTAAATGCTCCCACGATTCCGAGGAGCATCTTCAACCTTCCACAAACGTGCACACGATCAAGGCCCACGATCACGGCGCACCGGAGGCAACCACCCTCCTTCATCTCCTATAAAAAGGAGACTTGGGAAATGTACACCCTATCTATACACACACTCTCTCTCTCCTCTTTTTGCCCCCGAGTGCTTTGTTTTCCCCCTTGCAGATCACCCTTTCAGCAGCAGATCGCCTCAGCACTCAACTTCACTAGATCATCACCTCAGCATCTGAGAACTCGGCCCGTTTAGGAACAAGATTATCAACAATCAAGGGGCTATCTGGGCATAGCTACATCGTGATGACATTCTATTTTCTGCGTTGTTGTGGTCTGAGCTCATTCGTGTTACTGCGACAGTCAGGTGACAAAAATGGCAAGGGTGGCAGGTTGGAAAGGTAAAAGGAAGAGAAATTAAATGTTGGGATTAAAGTATTAGAAATATTAGTGATAAGCAGTCAAACCTAAAATTCTCGACGGTCAACTAACATCATAAATAGTTAAGAGGGGTAATTGAAGGTTTCATTAAACCTCAGTGAGATCACTGAAGGTTTTTGAAAATAGAGGGGATAAAGTGAAGATTTAAACTTTGAAGGTATTTGTAATAATTTACCCTGATAGTAATATTGTCTCAAGTGATAATGATTAATGTTAACATGATTTAAAAAAAACTTAAATGATGATTCACCTATATGCTAAGGTGTGTTTAACAAATTTTCATCTGAATTTCATCAATAAATTATCAAATTAATACATAAGCCCGACACAAATGATTTTAAGTCCTTGAACTCTTTTAAAATGGACAAAAAAACCCAGCGTCCGGCGTCCCAGCATGAGGCTGAAACTCGATTTTTGTCCAACTTTTATTTCCACAAGAAACTAAGATCGACCAAGTTAACCAAATGACAAGTAAGTCCGATAAAACCTCTTTGAATACCAGTGCTATAGTTGAAAGCTTCAATATTGCAGGTACTTAAACGTTAAACTACAGTAGGTCCAATGACCTCAGAAGTATACCGCCTATACCCTTTTCAAAGAATGTTCAAAAAACCATGTGCCTGTTCCATCTATTTCCCTATGCAGTCTTCCTATCCTACGTTAATACCTTCTGTTTTTTTACCCGGAAATGATATCATTTCATTTACATAGATGCAAATTGATATGGTGCATGAAAGCATTTCTTTAATAAAAAAATATATATCATTCAAAATTGTAGAGGGTATGTTCATTTGGGTCAAAAAAGGGAAATTAATTGTTAATTAATTTGTATGAGTTGATATAAGATTTGTGAAACAAAAATATTAATTTGATTTTCAGGGAAAAAAATACTTGCATATTAGTCAAATTGAAGTTAATGAACTGTGCGTGACAAACATTTCAAAATAGAAAATAGTTGTGTTTATTTCTTGAAAATTATATTTATAGATTGAATTTGATCAACCATTCACTATTTTTAAAGTCGAATCCAAACCCGCAGGAGATTAAAGTCAGGGGTTCAAAAAATTGCAAAATTGAGAAACCAAACTGAATCGCATGATTCGAAACTGAAAAATCCGTGAATTGAATAAATCGATAACCCGCGGGTTCTAATTTTAGAAACTTATGAATACCCGAACCGATCCGCATATATCTATCTACAAACAAATCATCTAAAATTATTTATTTCATCTCAATTTTCCTTTAAATTTTTTTATATTACTTGTGAAAACTCATTTTATGCAATAATGATACATAATTTGTAATGTTACATTATTTTTCTATTTATGCAAACTATTTTTTCTTTTTTATGCTATAGATATACATATTTATGACACAAAATTTAAAAATATTTTTAAATATATTGAAAGATTTTATGAAATAAGTATCTTAAGGAATATACGCGGATACGCATAATGCAAATCGAAACTCTAGTACCCATATTATGGGTATTCGCATTCGATGGGATGAATATTTATTTTTCTATTATCCGCACGTCCCGTGAGTACCGCTTAATTAAACTAGTTGGAAACTATAGATGTTATCCCGGAGGTCCAAGTTTTGTCCCATCCGTGTTGCAGAGATTTGCCAGCTAGTAGGGGGACACCCAAACGGAGGATTTGAGAGAATAACAGGCCACGCGCGGGTAGGGAGCGAGTGGATGAATTTGTATGCATTTCGGGTCGGGTCAGGCCCAAACCGTCGAAATTAAAAGGGCAAATAAAAAGGAAAAGAAGAAGAAGACTAAAAGAGATAGGTAGGTGGGGGCCCATGAGGAAAAGAAGGGCAGGGCACATGTGATCTCACATGATTCTCTTGAACCCAACACCATCCCATGTGCCTCCCAATTCCAAATGGATCAGTACGCCGCTCTCAATCTGACTTCAATATCCTGATTTCAATCTCTCTCAAATTACATGTACACTACACAAGCAAACGTCCCTCGTCATCAACCAAAACCGTAAGCGCCTAAGGATATGGACCGCGATGCCATCGCATCTCGCGAAGGCACTCTCAAGAGAATCTCGCACCTACTGGCTTCGCCAGGCAAGGCCTTCGCATCTCCTGGCCTTCGCCACCCAATACTTAGCAGCAAGTCACAGACCGAGGAAAGGAAGCTGGGAATGGTTACCTCCACGACCTGCCCACCGTTCTCCATCATCCCTCCGGTCGTCCACTACCTGGAACGTGGAGGAAACACCCCACTACTCTGGATCATAGGACAACCGCCATCTCAACGCCTCCTATAAAAGGACGACTTGGGAAAGGTACACCCTATCTACACACACCCACTCCTCTTTCTCGCTCCCGAGATAGACGCATCGTCGGATGGGACATCAACCGGATCTACATGGATACGGGGGCTAATGCCAACATCATCACAAGCACACACTTGTTGAGGTGAAGGTCCCCCTGTCGCAAGTTAAACCGGCGAAGGGAGCAACTTTTGGGATCAGAAGAGAAGAGATCCCAACCTTAGGGGCAATCACACTCCCCTTTATGATGGTTGGCGCCGCCATGGACAAGAGGCAGGTCTGCCACTCTAGTTTTGTTGACTTCATCATACTCGACCTTCCCTCACCGTACAATGCCATCATCGTGCGCGCCACACAAACTGAATTCCACGTTCACTACGATGTGTGAACCTTGACACTGGTGTTCCGCAACACCGCCGGCGATGCCTACATCTATGTAAACTAGAACATGGCTAGGGGTAACTATGTCTCCGCACTCGCTGACCCCTCTCAACCTCAATGCATGGAGCCTAAGAGGAAAAAGCCAGCTGAGGAGCCTGAGCTAATGAGCGAGGCAGCCCCCGACCTGTCTGGTGCCTTTGAAGAAGTTGAGATCTCCCCGGGCAAGAAGTTCCGCATCGGAAAGGACCTCAAAGAGAATGACAAACAAGCGCTCATCCACCTCCTCCAGGCCAACTTGGATGTCTTCGCATGGAGCCCAGCTGACCTCCAAGGCGTAGATCCTTCGGTTATCTCCCACAAACTTAATGTACTCCCTGGCTTTAAGCCAATTAAACAAAAAACAAGGGGCATAGCCCCCGAGTGCAAAGAGTTTTTACGCACTGAGGTGCAGAAGGTGCTAGATGCTAATATAATCAAGGAAGTTCACTACTCTGAATGGGTCGCTAACATCGTACTTGCGGACAAGGAAAATGGGTCATCAGCAAATGTACACATGGGGAATAAAGAAGGAAGCCATTCGACACATACCTCTAGGCCCCGCAAGAGCAGTACGAAGGGCGTCCACGACGTCTCCGCGATGCGTAGGTGCCCAACCTTCATAAGGCAGAGGCACTTATGGATCTAGTAAATAACCTGTGCTGAGGCCAGCCCACCTGAGAGTCACGTCATCAAGTTGTGAAAGGGAGAAGGGAAACAGGTCATCACAAGCCTTCCTCGACAGCACATCATCCAGTCACCCCAGAAGCTAGACATATGCCTACCACCTTCGCCCATCAGCATACAGAACCGGCCTCGGGGCCACGCTCTGCACCGCCTATGTAGTTCTCGCCACTGGGAATTGGCATGACTCATCCCTGCAAACAAAGAAGAAGCCACCGTGCCAGTCATGGTGAGATTTCAACGGAATACCAAAAGAGATGGAGTTATTCCCCCGACACTAATAGGGGTAACATGGAAAAACTGCCCCCCGGAGCGCAAGTCCAGTCGGTAGAATCTCAAGAACACATCAGCGAAAGGATGCACCCCCGGCATCCGACACGCCACGCAAAACCCGGTGATGTGAATGAATGCATTCTGACCAAGCTGCGACGGTGGGAGACCCCACAGGGGTACGAGTCTTGGACAAGGGAACCTCAACCTGAAGACATCCGGGTCATATATAGACATAGTGTCGCGCTTTCCATGTTTTCCGGTGTCAACGGCTGGGATAAGAGGACGAGCAGCTCCTTTACCGGCCATTACTGCAACGAGAACAAGAGAAACGCATGGTCAAGAGATTAACAGTCCGGCCAGGCATTTCATCGAACACCTTACGTGGAGAGGACTAGAAAGTATACCCTCATCTGAGGTCGAGAATGAAGGATGAACGGTGTAAAAACAACCAGAACAATGGAAGAGAACGTCCAAGGATCGGGAAGAGGAGAGTATCAGAAATAAAATACAAGAGCACAAGGGAATAGCAAGAATGCGAAGGAACAACAAGATGAAAAGAGAACAAAGAATGAAAGATTGCGAACAAATGGGGTATTTATACGCCCAACCCTAACGAGCCGAAATGTAGCCTCAAATGGAGGCCCAGCCCTAAGAAGCCATGTGTCAGAAATGGGTAACGGTAGGAAACGTTCGGCCTACTGTCACTACGAAGAGTCCCAACGGTCGACATAGAGCCAAAACGCGGAGTACATGACCCTGCCCATACTCCGCCTCCATGAGGAGGCACCTTGGTACACTTCCCAAGCAAATGCCACTCGCCATCAGCCAAAGCCGTAAGCGCCTAAGGATACGGAACGCGATGCCATCGTATCTCGCGAAGTCACTCTCAAGAGAATCTCGCACTTCGGGCTTCACCAGGGCGGGGCCTTCACCACCCAAAGCACTTAGGAGCAAGTCACGACCGAGAAGAGGTAGCTGGGAACGGTTACCTCCACGACTTATTCACGTTCTCCAACATCCCTCCGGTCTTCCACTACCCAGAACGTGGGGGAAACACCCCACTACTCTGGATCACGGGACAACCGCCATCTCAACACCTCCTATAAAAAGGACGAGTTGGGAAAGGTACACAATATCTACACACACCCACTCCTATTTCTGCTCCTGAGTATTCCGTTTTACCCTTTGCAGATTACTCCGGAGCAACAGATCGTCGTTCTCAATACTGCATCATTTCTTTAAGCATCTGAGAGCTCGAACCATAAAGGAACAAGGCTATCACTTTTTGCCATTCATTAACATTTGGGGTAAAATGTTTAATTTTCTTATTATATTAAAAAACGGTTTCTGTTTGTCATTGTCGTTAATGTTTTTTACTCTCGTTTATCATTGATTGTCTCAATTTCCACGGCGGCGTCTCATTTTCCACAATGACATCAACTGATGATGATGTGGTTGTTTGTTTGATGATTTGACTTGCTAACTAGATAATTATACTCACTAATTTAATTTATAATTTAAATTATGATATGAAATTATGAACCCACCAAGGCCCAAAGCCCAAGATCCTTTACAAGTAACTGGAGGCGCAATCACAAGAGCAAGAGCAAAGAAGACCAACCAAGCTCTTTCCTTATTCATGAAGGATTTTGCAAACTTGGAGGAGCAAAATGAAAAGATTAAAGAAGAAGAGTGAAAAATGGATATGTTTTCCACCAAATCCAAGGAGCAAGCCAAAGGAGTGACCCAAATATTCTCTATCATAATTTGGGCCCAAGAAGAGCAAATCACTTTGGAAAACTAGATGACTCAAGTGACAAGATGAAAGAAGTTTGAGGAAAAATGACAATTTCACAAGTTACACCTTTCATCTCCAAAGGTTGCAAGAGCATCAATTGGTCACATAAATGACATAAATGAGGAAACTAATGCATGAAAAATTCTCTCATTTGTTCCAAAATTAGTTCTGCTCACCCTAACCCCTGAATAAGCCGCCGACAAGCATCACCACTGGAAGTACCGTCGTCTCACACCCATCCATGTTTGACCACCCCGCCGGAAATATCGACCTCCACTTGACCACCCCGTGGTTCTCCCGTCAAAGCCACCACAAACCGTAGCCTTCAATATCCTCCAAAAGTCCAGCTCGAGACGCCAAGCCGTATCGAAACTTCACTTCCGGCTTGTCCTTGCAACCTATCGCCAGTGAGTCTTCTCTGGATTTAATGTCAAAGTCGTTGTCTTCCTCTGCCGCAAATTTTGAAGCCATGGAACTAAATCTACCCAACAAAGCCACCCTTCCCGATTCGCCGGCCACTTCCTTCTAAAATCGTTATGGGATTCGCCTATGAACTTCAACCCAAAAATCGCCTCTAAGGTCTGCATTTTCATGTATGAATCATGAGAGCTAAGTCTAGTTGGGCTTTCTTTACCAAGAAGAGGAAAGGCAGAGGGGCGACTATGAATGGAGGTGGAAATTCATGTGAGGGACTCTTTATAGATTGCTGAGATCCACCAGAATCAGTAAAAAATTAGCTCAAGTTACCGGCGGGATCACCTCCAATGGATTTGCCGACATGCAAATCTTCTCGCTCCTTCTGATCTCCAGCAATGAGGGTGTGGCAAACATGGGAGGGGTGAATCAGTAATTCTATCCATACGTCATCCACATCAATATAATGTGTAAACCCTTCTTCAGCACGTAATCCTCTGTGACGGAATATTCCACAAATATTCTCTCCGTCAGCCAAAGTAATGGCAAAATAGGTCCAAAAATCAATTTCAGTAGCAACTTTGGACCAGAAAACTAGGAAAAATTGCAAAAACGAGTCATTTTTTAAAATAATTACAAAATGAGTTCTTTTGGCAAACGTCATGGCAAAAAGGGACATTTTTCCCTTTACCCTATATTTAAAACTCTCATTTGTTCATTAATCTTTTTTCCACGGTTAAAAAGTTTTCAACGGTCTATTAAAGGGTAAATTTATTATTACTGTAGCTTGTCAATTTCTCGCTTCCTAATTTATCGACAGATCTTTGGATGTTGATAATTTTCAGGGAACAAAAAAAAATTAATGATCTTTATAAACCTCTTTGGGTTCATTATGGTTTCCATGCATCTTTATAAGGATTGTTGATAATTTTCACCCAATTGAGAGCTCTTTGAGATCGGAAAGGTCTCAAATGGCCGGAGATATGAATCTGGCAAAACTCCTGGCAGAAGATGTCATCAAGAGCACAAAGGTTCCAACATGAGAGGGGATTAGATTGTAATTTTTACAAATTTAGGGTCATTTTTTTCATTTTTAAAAGTTTGGGGTCGAATTGATAATGAAAATATTGTCCGTTACGAAATATTCCGCGAATGTTCCTTCTATTAACGGTCTCAGTGGTAAAAAGTTCAAAAGAGTAAACGTTGATGGCAAAAAGGGTATAAAGATAAAACGTTGATGGCAAAAAAATACCATTTTTTAAAATAATGGTAAAAAGAGACTTTTGGTCAAACGTTGATGACAAAAAGGGACCTTTTCGGTGGTGAAATATGGAAACTTGACTTAATTTTGCAAGATTAGATATATTGCTCCGGGTTCATCGCACCCACTGAGACTCGTTAAGTTTTTTGTCTTCATTTTTTTAAAAAAAGGAGAAACAAAATCCCTGACAGTTTTTGAAGGCTTAATTGTAGGGATATAGTATTGGAGTCGTGAATACGTAGGCTATTTTGAGCATGCGGTGAGGGACGGGCTGAGGAATACTCTGACGACGTCACATGACTGGACGTTGAATCGGCGACAAACACTAGGTCCAGTGGTGAAGCATGCTCGGGTTCTCCTGGCGATATGGAAGCGCCGGTGTAGCAACAGCGGGAGGACGGCGTAGCAGAGGGCAAGACGTCGTTGGTAGATCGCGGATTGGAATTTTGTCACGGAGGGCTTTGAAGCGGAAATGGCCTATGGAGGACTTACGGTGAGGCGAGCGACAGTTTCGTTGTCGATGTGCAATTTGGTAGAGTAAGGGATGGACTTCCAGTAGCATAAAGAGAAACTGGTTGGGTAATTTGTGTTTTACAGGATCTATGCTTTTATGGACAACTTGTGTGTTATGATGTGTGGCACACACATATCACATTTTCATGGTGTTTTAAGTCAAATTCACCACGTATTTAAGCATATTTCTTCATTATGTGAGCGTTTCATTCGATGTGACTATTTGTTTGCAGGCGCACACTTGAGGAGTGGAGATGAAGTGTGGAGAACCTCGCGAAAGGACTCGACATGGCGAAGCACGGGAAGAAAGACTTCCACCAAGTTTTTGCTGTTGTGAACAGTACCAGCGCAACCCCCAGAGCATCCAGGCGCATCCCAGAGCATCCCCTGGAGCATGGTAGCTTGCGTGAACAGTAACCAGAGCATCCTCCCAGCGCAACCCAGAGCATCCTCCTTTTTGTCCACGTCATTTAATGAGGCCAACTCGAATCAGACTTGATTCCATCCATTTTGTACCTATTTTTTGGACATGTTTACCCTTAGTTTACCATGTTATGATGTACCATAGGTTTAGGGGCTCTTTTGACATCTAACATGTGTAAAATAACTCAAATAGGGTAAGTTTTAGGTAGCTAGGGGATCAATTTCGGGATTGGAGCCATAGCAGCAGCAACCATCATTCTCTCCTAGGGTTTTGTGCTTTCCTCCTTGCTGGGGTTGAGAGCATTGATGAGGACTCATTGAAGATCATCCTTAATAGAGTTTATTCCACTTCTTTCCCTCTCTTTACTTATTATTTATTGTTCTTTGTTTGCTGTCTTTTATTTACAGCATGTGTTTGAGTGAGTAACACTCTTTTCTTTTGGGGTTTGCTTGCTTGGGGGTATACCTACGAATTTCCTAGCATCTTATGGTTTAAGTGTTGATTCTTGATCGTTATTTATCATTGGTATGTTTGTTTGTGACCACATTCATACATACTTCACCAAGTGTTTGTTAAAATGCCCTAGAGGGATTTGAATGAACTTTGACTTGTGGGAATCAATTGATTGACTTGCTTTTGGTTAGAGATGACCTCTAGGAGTTGGTTGGTGGTTAGGTTAGGGGCTGTAATGCCTTAGGTGTTAGTGCTAGATCATGAGAATGACTATGTTAGCATGTTTAAAAGATTGGCTTGTTTGCTAGAAATAGAAACAAGTTAGTTGTA
This sequence comes from Stellera chamaejasme, assembly GCA_024586325.1. Classification (NCBI taxonomy): domain Eukaryota; kingdom Viridiplantae; phylum Streptophyta; class Magnoliopsida; order Malvales; family Thymelaeaceae; genus Stellera; species Stellera chamaejasme. The sequence continues at coordinate 28,863,833 of CM044985.1, forward strand.
GTAACTCACCTCTAAATCATTCCGGGAATTTGTAGGAACCCCCTTGTATCCAAGCGAAACGTGGAAGATACTTGTCTTTATTAGCCTTAAATCCATTTTTTTTGTTGTTGCTTGCATTCTAAGTTATCTTTGTGTTAGTGCCTTGCGCTTAAGGTTAGTTTAAGTTTCATTCACAGTATAATTTTTCACACTTGTTACACTTGGTTTACTGCCCAACTTCCTTTTCATTAAGCAATTTAGTTCCACCTAGCCAATTAAGCCGACTAACACTCTTTTCCCTTGGGTTCGACACCCTTTCTCACTAATACATATATTGTTGCGATCCTTGCTCTTGAGGGCTTAAAAGGGTAATTATAAATATAAAACTTGTGCTAAAAAGTGACACCCTTTGTATGCATCGATTCGATAATGATTTGAATCATTCAATTCCTTCACAAATTGTATATTCCTGGTAATAATTTGTTTGTCCACTTTTCGTTGTTGTACAAAGTAAACGCGTGATCACTGAGATTTATGTTAGTTATTCCATAGATTTTTTTTGCACGGCAACTAAAGATTTACTATTAGAAAAGGAGGAGGGGAGAGTACAGAAAGGCGGTAGCAACAAATGCTCAATGAGATGAAGAAGCACAAGAGGGCTGCTGCTAACCAAAAAACAAAGAGAAGAACAAGAAAAATACACCCCTACAACAGCGATCAGATAAGCCTAAAACCGGCGATGAAGCCACAGCGCAGCCTAAACCAGAAAAAAGATGAACACTGCAGAGAGGGACTGAACAATTAACCCACCCCTTCTGTTGCTCTCAACAACGGGTTAAAGAGCCAATCCTCCCACGTAATAGAATTTTTTTTGAATCTACTGCTAATCCAAAGGAAGGAGAGCACCTGAATATTACCGAAGATCAATGAAGCACTCCAGGGGAGGTTTTGCATTACAAGGTTGTTCCTCGACTTCCAAATTGACCACGCCGTGACATATGAAATCGTCTGCCACATCTGAAAAGCTTTGTGAGGACCTTGAGATGTGAACTCCTCTCCCAAAAATGTTGCCAATGTCGAAGAGCCCTGTGATGTCGGTGTTGCACTAAGAAGCCACCGCATGCCAAATCTCATAGGCGCGGGGGTAGTGGACTAGAACATGATCCGTCGTTTCTGTGGCGTCTGAGCATAACGGGCAGATTGCCGACTCCATGTCCATGCCTCTCTGCTGAAGCTGGTCGTGAACCGGAATGTAACGGTGAGTCGCTCGCCAGATGAACACGTTCACTTTCTTCAGGATTTTGTTACACCATCTTGTTGGAACTTCATGCCTCACGAAAAGTTTCTTAGTGACCATCTGAGAAAGCTGACGAACCGAAAAGATACCATCCGCTGCTGGATTCCATCGCCAAGTGTCCGGGCTGTTCACCCGTGGAGAGAAGCCCTATAGGAGAATTAACAAACGTTGAAAGTCACCCCCTACCCTTCTCCGCAAGGGCCTCCTCCAACTCCAAACCTAGCTCCACTCCCCCTCAACCCACCTAAGTCTCAACAACCCGACCCTCTTTGTTTACATCTAGATCATACAGCCTGTTGAATTTACTTTCCAACGGACCCTCACCGACCTTCCATAACTTAGTTTTGTTTCTTTCTCTCACAACCCTTACAAAAAGATTTTTGAATCCAGAACCCAACTCTTCTACTTCCCCATCTGCCTTCCTAATCCCCTTCCATGCGCTCCAACCGTTTAACAATGCTAAGTTTTTTCACTTATTTAACAATGCTAAGTTTTTTCCCCTCAAACTACCCACACTCAACCCCCTGCATCACTATCTTCGTACAACCGTTCAATCCTAGCCCATATCAACGTCCTACCCTCCCCTGAAGCCCCCCAAAAGAATTTGTTTCTCAAAGATTCAATTTTTTTCACCACACCAACCGGGGCAAGAAACACTGACATGTGATACAGGGGCAAGCTTCCAAGAATCGCATTCACAAGAGTAAGCCGACTGCCGATAGACAAGGATTTAGCTTTCCAGCTCAATAGCCTGTTCTCAATTTTTTAGACCACCGCATCCTAATTTTTTATGCATCTCATGTTTGAGCCCACAGGAAGACCTAGATAGGAAAAAGGTAGAGCTGCCGCCGAACAACCCAACAGACCAGTGACTCTGATAACTTCCTATGATCCGACCCCTACAACCAACAATCTGCTTTTTTCCAAGTTGATTTTGAGACCATATGCCAATTCGAAGCAGCGAAGAATACACATAAGGGATCTAGCATTCTCTTCTGACCACTCTCCGCAGAAGATTGCATCATCTGTAAAATGAAGATGAGACAACGTCACTCCATCGTGACCAACCTGTAGCGGCTGAAAGATTGCCTGTGAAATGTCTCCTCCATCATGTGGTTTAGAGCCTCGGCCGCTAGGATGAAAAGGAAAGGCGAAAGAGGATCCCCTTGGCGTAATCCTCGCTCCATCAAACACTCCGATGTTGGGCTGCCGTTGACCATAATGGACACCTTTGCTGAGCTAAGGCAATCAGAGATCCATCTTCTCCACCTGGGACCAAACTTCATCTGGGAAAGGATGGGGTCAAGGAATTTCCAGCTGATAGTGTCGAAAGCTTTGGCAAAGTCCACTTTGAGAAGCAACATTTGACTTTTTGTCTTCTTCACCGAGGAAACTACTTCATTTATGATGAGAACTCCATCTATTATTTGTCTTCCTTCTATGATGGCCATCTGAGTCTGCCCGACCAAACTTCCCATAACTCCTTTCAACCTTTCTGCTAGCAATTTCACCACAATTTTGTAGAAGCTTCCAATGAGACTGATAGACTGAAAGTCGGAGATGAGGATTGGATCTTTCACCTTCGGGACCACGGAAATGAAAGAGGAGTTGCAACCTGCCCCGAATCTACCCGTTGCTTCAAATTTCCGGACCGCCGCTACCACTTCAAGTTTTATGACCTCCCAATTGGCTTTGATGAAGTTGAAGTTGAAGTTATTCCGTAGATTTAATTTCATCTAATATATATCGTTATGTAACTGGCTATATTTTGTACTCCTCCGTCCCAGAAAGATTGGTAGTTTTGTTTGGACACGGAGATTAAGGTGAATGTAAGATGTTTGTATTGTTTACTTAAGTGCACCTTAGTTGAGAGTTATCAAAAAATGAGGTAGAAAAAGTAAAGATAAATTTAGGATATTTTAGTAACTTTGAGAGTGAGAAGTTTCCTTTTAAGGAAAGTGATCAATTTTTACAGACACCAAAAGGAAATGTGTCTGAATTTTTGGGGATGGAGGAGTATGTAATTGAGTGCATTATGTATTTATCGAGATGCATTATGTACTATGAAAATAATTTCATGCATGGCAAGATTTGATGTAATGGATTGAGGTTCGAATATCATATACATCGGTATGTAACTAGGTAAATTTGATATGCAATTTGATGCATTATTTATTTATTGGGATGCAGTATGTATTATGAATATAATTATAAATACTCTAATAAATTTTTGTTTTTATTTATCATGTGTAACTCGATGTATTTAATATGTAAGTGACTAAATTATGTACCTAATTGGAAGTGTTATGTATTATAGATATAATTTTTGTTTTTACATTGTTTCATATGTAACTGGATATATTTGGTATGTAAATAAATGCATTATGTACTTAACTTGAATTATTATAAATTTTGTATGTAGTTTGAAATAATGAGTTTTTTTTTTTTTTTTGTCATTATTTCGTATGTAATTTAATGTAGTAGGTATGTAACTAAAAGTGTTATATACGAACCTCTATTCCCCTTATCAACTTGTATTGAGGTTTTATTTGTACGTGTCGAGTTTTCATTTTTATACAACATACAGAATTGATGTAGTCGCGAACAATTAAATATCTACTCCATACATTTTTCACTTACATTAACCAGTACATACATTTGGAACATTGTTATTTTGAATATATACATGATTAATATTTATTGCATACAATTCTACATTAACTCAAGCAGTTTTCACCCAGATACACACAATAGCAAAAATGTGAATTTCCAAACCCAAAAAAAAAACCAAATTTGCAAAATAAAAATTGATTCAAAAATCATAAATGATATTTCATTCATACTAATAATTTTATTCAACTTATTTCTCCAATGCTTAAAATTATAAATTATATATGAGCCAAAATAATATAATCAAGAAAGCCATGTTTAGATAAAATAAAAGGAAAAAATAATTATAAAAATAGAAGAAAAAAATAATGTGATATATGAGATACGGTCACACAAGTAAAGTGATTAACAGTGGTGCTATTAATAAGGAATTGATAACTGTTTAAAGAGAACAAAAAAAAATCACTTAACATCAAGTAGCGAAAAAATAGGAAGTGGAGTTCATGAAGCTATCATCTCAATCAGTGGCGGGCCCATAATAGAATAATAGAGCACGTGTTCCCGGTAAAATTTTATAAAATTATTTTCATAATGATGGTATTTTTTGATATAAATAAAGTATAAAAATCATTTTGAACACAAATACATAATTGAGGGATTAACTGACATTTAAAGCAGAAAAAAGGCATGCTCAAGTTCTGCAGTCCGTGCATCATGTCCAGTGAAGCAAATTGGATAAACTACTACTGCCATCCTACTACTATGTTATAACTTCTATTCAAGTCATAAAACTAATGTTATTTTTATATAAGTCTTAAAAGTTTTATAAAATGATAAGAATTGGTCCAAAATAATTTTAATATGAATAACTATCATTAGATAAAATGAATTATTTTTATCCTAACAAATAAAAGTGTTAATATTTTATAAAATCGGAATATTCTATCACAATATATTGAAGGGAGAAAATATATTCATTTTTTTTTTCATTATTTAGATCAAATTGCTTAAAAAAGTTATTACATTTTCATATTTTAAATAAATTATATCATCTAGTGTAACATCATCCCACCAGCCCCACACTTTTTTTTACAGCATTTCGTTGTTATTACAAACGTTTTTTATATTAAAATTAGCAGAACTATATGTATCTAATCTCAAATTTTGAAATTACCAAAAATAATTCCCAAAAAGAAAAGAAAAGCTTAAGAAATATGAGTAATACATAAATTGTGCCCTCACTTCTCAAAAATCATGCGTCCGCCGCTGATCTCAATTAAGATTAGGAAAAAAAAATTCCGTTTAAATGTGAGCTTGACAGAAAAGGTACAAGGGTGTGCAACGCAAGAATCACCCGTATTTTGCACCTATCTTTTGTTTGGCGCGGAATTAATCATGATGGATGGTCGTAACGGAGGAAATATTCTGAAGTATCCTCTACACTAATTTACCCTAAAAATTTAAAATTAACTATGATCAATCAGGTTTCCTGTAAGCGTTGAAAATCAATGGGGAATTAAAGATTTCCTCAAACCTCATAATGTTTTTTTTGTAAGTTGCCCATTTAAAAGCTATAATCATAAAATGGACATAAAATTTATAATTTATAGTTGGAAAAGAAAAATCATAGATTTAATGCGAAAAACTGAATATATTTAAAATTTGGGGACAAAGGGATATGCAAGATTTTTTTAAAGCAATTTAAAAAGTCATTAAACTAGGGGGGGGGACGTGAAAAAATAAAAACAAACAAAAACGAGCTTTAAGGCGTGATTTATTCTAATGTTGATGGTTATTGGGAAGAAAGAAATAGGGTAAAAGGGTAATTTTGTCACTGAAGTTTACGAAATCTCAAAATTTGTCATTAAAGTTTATTTTGAAGCGAAAATGCCACTGGATGTTAATTTGTCCCAGTTGGCACTCATGTGACTGCCACTGGATGATTACGTGGACATTGACTGTACATTTTGTAGAGTTAATATTGAATTTCACATTAAATTTGTCACAGACCCTACAAAAATGTACAGTCAATATCCACGTAATCGCCCAGTGGCACGCCACATGAGCGCCAACTGAGACAAATTTACCTCTTCAATAAAACGTTAGTTGCATTCTTGCTTCAAAATGAACTGACAAAATGACCATTTTATCCTAAGAAATATAAGCATTTTAATGGCGTGATTTTCATTCACATAGTTTGAATTTTGATGAGCAATTATACATTGCTGTGTGTTTGCATACAAGTATTCCCTACTTACCTCCTCGCTTGAGCAGCTTATTCGAGCCCAACTCTCTCTACTATGAAACCCAAGATCCGTTCGACTTCCCCTCTTTTAGATACAACCTCCTCAACCACGAGCCCCACTCTCAACCTCGAACCTCATCAAATAGAACTCAATGATCTTGTCAGGTCGGATTCAGGTCAGGTTATTGACGGTTTTTCTATCGTCGAGATAATTTTAGATAATTCGATCTTTGCATCCGGGTTATTTCAGGTTAGGAGTTACTCGGATTCCCACCCATTTTAGATTTCAACTCAATGATCATGTCAGGTCGGATTCAGGTCAGGTCATTAACTTCTTAGGTCAGTTTGGGGTCAGGTTAGAGCAAGTTCTATAAATAGAAATCCCTAGCAAGCAGGGGCCCGATTTATTAAATGAAATCGACAAAATTAACAATCAATCAACAAATATGACAATTCTGCAAAGCTTCTACCCACTATGACAATAATAACGAATATGTAATCAGTCATCTAGGCCTAGCTACTTGACATCAAATTTTTAAGCAGCATCCACAGAATCGAATGTGCAAGCGATTTTCAACATCTACAATTAATTGTAAACGCTACTAGTTTCAATACAAATAAAATGAAGCAAAGCAAAACACTGATAATCAGACCATTCTTCTTCAGCTGCACAAGAAATTCCAGAGATTAGACCACCATGGGAAGCCTGTATCCGCTTAATCCCGGCTTTATTCACACTTTTCATGGGGAAAAAAAAACGGAATGACGTAGTTTCATCTAACACAAGCTAAAACACTTACTCTTTCTTTATACATCCTATGATCCCTCAGCCCTGCCTGCTCCCTTTCAGTACTAGTACATCCTCGTCATGCTGTACTGCAACGTCCCCATCTTCCGATGAGCTGCTGTCGTGGTGGACGCTGCCACCCCGATGCCCGCATACTGCGTCCTCGCCTGCAGCAAGTTGGTGTCAACAGCAATAGCTGGTGGTTCCACCTTGTTTACTCCTGCCCGGGTCATAAAAAACGGGTTGGAGTCGATGTTGATTGCTACCTCTGGTGCAAGCTTCGCTGCCATGCCACACTGAGGGGCTTGTTTCATCTGAGACTGCAGATCCCTATCGGGATCTACAATCCTCACTCCTTCCTGCTTTACTGTGCCAGCGTTCCCGTAGCAGTAAGGAGACGGGAGAACCGAACTTCGCATGAATGTTCTCGGGTCATATGCATCTTGCATCATGCTCCCGTTCTCATACGGCGCGACTGGGCCAACCACTTTGCCTGGTTTTGCTGAAAGGATGGATCAAACCATCGGTCAGCAGTCACCAGTTGTCTTCGCAAGGGAAGTATGCAGATTAACTTTGGAGAAAGGGAGGAGGCAATCGGAGGATATTACATACCTAATGGATATCGATGTGCCTGGAAGGTTCTCGATAAATTAACCGAGACTGATTCGCTACTTCTAGGATTTTTAGTGTACATAACCTCAGGTGCCACCATATCTGGGACAGCATTGAGGCTTTGTTGCTCTTTTGGAGGGATGGTACTTGCATGCACAATTGTTGACCTGCAACAGTAAAATCCATAGCCTCGGAATCAATGACAGTAGATCCAGTATAATCTAGCATCGCACAGTAGATCACTGGGCGTAGCACTCAGAATCAATGACAATAAATTTTAAAGACACTGCACCAAAATTACATACTAGATTCGAAGAAAAGATGTTCTTGAGCAACCTAAAACAAATGCCTGAAGACAGAAAAGTCCAAAACCTTCTAGTACATAATTTTATATTTCTTGAGCCTTCCCATATAATTATCCAAAAATTAATCAATAGAGCATAGATTCTCTGATATCTATCTTTGCACTAAACAATGTACTACTATGCACTAATATCATTAGCCCTTGCTTGCATAAATCCTAGCTCTATCGCTACCAAACCATGAGGCGGATTGGATACTGATATTTCAGATTAATGGTTGCGTAAGTGTGAAATAGAAGTACACAAATCTACCTAGGAAGAGAAACATGCTTCCTCTCGAGAGGAATAACAGGTCCACTTTTACCACCGTTTTCTTCAAGATGCGCAAACTGCTTTCTGAATTGATCTACAGCACTGCACGACAATGCATACATATAAAAGTATAAGCATAAAAGTGCAAGCAAGTTCTTACAAAAGGCAAAGACAGAACAATCGATTTAAGAACCTTGGATATAGAAAATTAGTCCTTTCTGCCCCATTCATGTAGTCTTTGAGAAGCTGCGGATGATATTCTAAAATCTCCCTGAATATTAGCTCCCTTATATCGTCTTTTGCCACCCTTCGTCTCTCAAACTCAAACTCCATTTTTGAGATTGGTTGACATGAGGGTTCCCTCTCAATTCTCGCGAGTCCCCTAAAGTAAGGATCTGCAAGTGCCTACATGATAACAGACATGAAAAGTCATTTCATGCAAAATAGAAAAGAAAAAGAAAAATAAAGACAGATAAGCAAGCCATTGGAAGCAACTGCTTAACATCATCACGAGGCTAATGCAATCACGCATTCATAGGTGGGGATAAACAAAATCATATGTTTTAAGTAACTAATATTCAGTTGAACTATGACTGACCTCTTCAGCAGTCGGCCGGTCTTTTGGATCAAAAGCCAGCAACCTCTCCAACAACCGAAGTGCAAGTGGATCTACATTTGGGAACTTTTGTTCAAAAGGAATAGGTTGCTTTTTTCTCATAGTTGTCAGATATCTTCTTGCTTTCTCATTTCGAACCTGCACAGTATGAAATGTTGAAGAATGAAATTGTGGATTGTATAAGAGCACTGTTTAGCATGTGAACAAAAATAAAATCTAATAAAAATCTCTTAAACCAAGTATCTTACACGAGATATGGTATCCAGTGAAGGTGTCCCAAGCAGGTCAGTCATCAAGTCCAACTGGTGAACAACATTTTTTCCAGGGAAAAGTGGTTTTCCCAGTAATACCTCAGCAAATATGCAGCCTATACTCCATATGTCGATTGCGGGTGTATACTGCATGAAATTCAATATTAAAAGGAGGGTTTTGAAGATTGCATTGCGAATGACAGGAAAAAACTAACAGGCTGACATGTATCTTTTTTTCAAATAAAAAAGGGCCTCTTAGAAACTTGGCATGTGCGGTAGCACTATAACCACAGGATCCGATCATGAGATTTTCTTTTCGCACTAAAAATGAGTTTCCAAGCCAACATGACTATTGGCATGCCTTTGCAAATAAAACGATCGCAATGATCTTCTAATTTGAGCAGGCAAAATCTCATGGCAAGCAAGTTTTTGAAAAATGGAGGGAAAACTATTGAGAAGAGTAGAGACAAAAACCAGATGGAAATTTCAAAATTTTCAAATTTCTTGAAACCGATTTGCAAAAGAACATAATGTAATTAAGTGTACTGCAAGCTCATATATTCCTGGGGATAAAGTAATGCACTTACCTTGGAGTAAAATGATCCACATAACTCAGGAGCTCTATACCATCGTGTAGCAACATAATCCTGCAAACGTGACATGAAACTTCCATGAGAAGAGCCTCAATACCCAGACAACTCCACTAAAACTGAAGATTTATAAGTTCAATGGGCAAAGAGTACCATCATAACACAGTCAACTTCAGTACATACCGTCCAAAATATCGTCGCAGGTGTATCATTAAATGCAACTCTTGCTAAACCGAAGTCACATATTTTAAGTTTACAATTTGCATTTGCCAATATGTTCTTTGGCTTCAAATCTCGATGGTAGACGTTCGCTGCAGGCAAATAAGCTTTTATCAGATACAGCTGAAGAAATATAAGTGGAATGAACAGAAAAAAAATGTCAAATTTAAATGACATGTAAAATCCACCCAAACCAGTGGAGGGGAAGGATATTACACAGTTATAATTGCTACAAGTGATCGATAATGGCCACTTATGCAATTGGCTGAACATTACACACAGACAACACATCCACTCTGCCACGGAAATATACACAATAATAACAGCTACAAGAAATCAACAATAGTCACTCCTGGAGTTGGCTGAGTACATGTAAACTACATCCGGCAGAAAACTAGTGGTGAAGCAAGCTTTTGTGAATTAATTGAGAAATCTGCTCCAAAACAGAAAGAACTATAAGTGAACCTAAAGCACCACTCAGGTGACTTGCCAGGCTGACTAGGTGTGCAGGTTTGGACCCTTTTTTGCTGTTGTTATACAAAGGCAAATCAGAAATTATCAAAATCAGTACTAGAGGACCCTTTTTTCTAGTTTGAAAGACATAAAAATTCATATTTCATAACCAGCTGAAGTCCAACTACTCCATTTCCAACAATCTCCACCTTAATAATTTAGATGTCACATGAGAATGAAATCATAACATAAGCAGAATTACCGGAATGAATGTACTTCAATGCCCTGAGCAGCTGATAAAGGAAAAACTGGTAGTGCTCCCGTGTCAAGTCATCGTTAGCTTTGATAACCTGGTGAAGGTCTGATTCCATCAACTCAAAAACAACATAGATGTCTTTAAAATCTCTTCTCGAGGGAGGTAGCATAATGTGCTTAATCTCAACAATATCCGGATGTCTCAGAAGTCTGACCAGCTTTATCTCACGAAGAATGCGCACAGCATCAGAGATGTGCTCAAAGATACCATGTATTTTCTTTATCGCCACCTTTTCACCAGTGTGAGTATCAATGGCAGAACACACAACACCATAACTTCCTTTCCCAATAACTTCCACAATCTTGAACCTGCTGGCATCACCATATTCGGAGAAAAACTCCATCTCCATGGAACCCTGTGAAACCGAATCAAATACCAGTAAAAAAGACAATCATACAATACTCTTATGCTAGCAAAAAAACAAAAACAGGTAATCAAAATCAATTTCTCCAGGAAAGGACAGGGAATAAAACAGGTGTATCTGGGATCCACAACATGTGCGGAACTGTTTTCAGAATAAGACGGTTCGACACATCCGACAAATATCAATGCTACAGGAAAACGGAGGATTACTATTCAGCTAAGCGAAACAAACACTAGACTTGTAGCCCAACACTTCCATACATAATGGTAAGACAGACACAGAATCCATGTATGACAGCAGATATTTCGTCCCAACTGGACACAGAACTGATGCAGGAAACAAAACCACTGGAAAACAGAGGAGAGATCGGGAATCGAACAAAGCTCTTTAGGAATGAATCTTGAGAAGAGAGAATAAAAACAAGTGATAGGACAGATGAGACAGAGGTGGAGCATTCAAACTTAGTTGGAGACAGAGAATCTGAGGAAAGAAAATACTTAAAACATTAACACCAGCATGTATTGTAGTCACGCTCTTCTTCATCCAGCTGAAACGCACTGGAAAAAACTCAGAGCTTAAAGCCCAAATATCAATTCACGAATTGAGATAAAGTTACCAAATTCATCGAATTTCGGTGAGATAAATTCGACCCAGATCATAACTACCATCGGCATAACAAATTCAAATCCAAGAATCGTGAGTTACCTTCTTCCGATTCTCCTGCTGCATTTTCCGAGGGATCGAATCAGAGTCGATGAGCTAAAAAAGTCACAAAAAGAAACGAAACGGGATCGGGAACCAACTCAATCGAAATTCAAATTCAGATTCATCAGCCGCATTTGCCCCATCTACCCCAGCTCCGAATGAGAAGGCCAGCGGAGTCGCTTCGAATGGTGCAAGTCCCACATATAATAATCACCAGAACCAAATCCCTCATGCGCCGAAATCAATCGGGTGCTGCTGCTACCATAAACAAGAAGAAACTCCCAATCGTCGACGACAATTCAGTACCAACGACTCCCCCATTTCGTCCCACCAAACAAACAAAGAAGCCCCCTCAAAAAACCAATGGAGCTCGGAATCGTGGAAGCTTAAAAGAGGCCAAAAATATACCAACAGACAACCGTATTGAAGTGTATTGCGGGATCTGGAAGAAAAGGGTTTACAGGGAATTGGGTATTGAATACAATCGGAATACGAGAAGAGATTAAGGAGTGTAGAAGCTGCAAGATCTCAACACCGTCACCGACACAGGATAGAGAAATGGATAGGAAATTAAAGAGAGAAAGCAGAAATGGTGGATGTGTTCCGTGTATATATACATATAAAAAATAAAAATACTGATGCTGGATACGGGGAGATACGGTGGTGGTAGTTAATGTAATTTTCAGGACGGAGCAAGGGTAAAAGTGTCAACAGATAGGGGTTTTGGCAGGTGGGAGTTCTGGTCAGGAAGGTGTTCTGTTCTGTCTCGTGTTTGTTGGGTTACGATCACCGACGGTGACAGGTGCCAAGCAAATGTCAAAAAATATATTACTCATTCCGTCCTTACAAAAATTGAAGGATTTATCTAATACCGAGATTAAAGTCAATGTAAAATTTTTATGTTTATTTATCTATTTATCCTTTAATTGAAAGTGCACAAAAAATGACTTAAAAAAAGTAAAAATAAGGATAATTTAGTAACTTTATAAGTGAGAAGTTTCATTAAAAAGAAAGTGATCAATTTGTCTATGACAACCCAAAAAAAATGTGTTCAATTTTTCAGGGACAATCAATTTTTCAGGGACGGAGAGTATTTCGATATTTATTTGATTTTAATTTATTTACAAAAAAAAAATATACGTTTAGAAATTTGTGAAAATTTGTGAATTTATGTTTAAAGTATTAGAAAAATAAAATTATATACTCCCTAATCTTTAAAAGATTGAAAGGTTTGATTGAGTACACAAATTAAGATGAATGCAAGATTTTGTATATATTTATTTAATTGTTCCTTGGTTAAATGTGCATTAAAAAATAAGATAAAAAAGTACAAATAAAATGGAGATAGTTTAGTAACTTCATTAATGAGAAATTTCCTTTTAAAAATGATCAATTTTTATTTTCTGAAACGACCAGCAAAAAATATGTTCAATTTTTCAAGAACGTGAGTATTAAAAACCAAAAAATTCAATGGAACAATAGAAAAGGGGAACTGACGTGTAGTAGCACTCAGTAATATACTCCATCCGTTTCTGAAAAATTGAATACATTTTGTTTTCGAATTGTCCCAGAAAAATTGATCATTTTGCTTAAATAAACTTCTCACTTTCAAAGTTATTAAACTATCTCTACTTTATCTTTACTTTTTATACCTCATTTTTTTGTTTTGCATTTTCAACCAATAGAAGTAAACATATACAAATATCTTCCAACCTTTTAATCTTTTGGGACAGAGGGGTATCATAAATGGCGTCCGTTTCTATTTAGCACGTTCTTTGTACTTCTTTTGGAGCAAAATATAAAGAGAAAATGATTATGTTCTGTTTTTGAAAAAATTCTCAATGGTTGTGTTGTGTTTTTGAAAGAATAAAGAGAATGATTAACAAATATATTGGGTTTTGAAATAACACAACTTTTTATCATAAATTTTACAAATTTGAACTTTTAGAATTTTTTTTGCTTTCATGTAAATATCACATTTGGTTTCGAAACATAAACGTTCCGTTGACGTGGGCGGATCCATCATCTGGCATGTGGGGTCACATACCTCTACTAGTATTTTCTGAAATAAAACAAATATAAAAACCATTTTTACATACCTTAAAAGGCCAATTGACACTCCCAAGATGAAAAAAAAAGAACGCGGGAAGGCTGATGTTCCACTTAGGGGTGTGCATGGTTCAGCCGAAACCGAAAAAACTGATAACCGAACCGTCTTCGGTTTTTTCGGTTCGGTTAATTCAGTTTTTCGGTTCGGTTTTGGTTAAAATCGAATAACGGTTAATTCGGTTCGGTTCGGTTTCGTTTTGTGGTTCGATTTTTTCGGTGACCGAAAAAACCGAACTCTTTTATTTTTATTTTGTTTACATTTAATTTATGTTAGTATTGTTTTCATATTTTGGAAATTTTTTTGAATCATCTTGTTGCAATTGTTTAATTGTTTTGTTTCATTCAACAAGTTTAGGGAGGTGATAGAAAAAATAGTGAAAATTTTGCCAAAATGCGAATTTACCAAAATTTTTGGTTTATTCGGTTAAAAACCGAACCGAAACCGTTCGGTTTCGGTATATTCGATTTTATGGGTGAGTTCGGTTTATTACGGTCCAAAACCGAAAACCGAATTAACCGGTCAATTCGGTTCGATTTTAACCGAACCGACCGAATACCTAGCCCTAGTTCCACTTGTGCCGCCTATGATAAAATAGGATAGGTAAACTACCATTACCCATTAGCATCCTATCACTATACATAAGTTTCTATTCAAATCATAACATTTGATATTATGTGTATATTTGACAACAATTTTTTCAAGTAGTTATTTGCATTTTAAAAAGTTATCACTACCTAGCCGAATCTACTTTTAATGTGGCAACTCCGCACAGATAGCGCGGTAATTACCGTGGGCGGAGGTCGCGGTAGAAACCGCGGTAAACAAGCCCACAATAGCTGATCTACCGCGGCCTCATCGCATTACCTAACGCATCTTAACACGGCTTTGGCCGCATTTAACCGTTTCCGTAAAAAAACTAGTTTAATCCAGATGAATATTGATCCGGATTCATCAAAAAATTTGGAATTGTTCATCCTCCTTCATCGAATATCCTAGAAAATCAACAAAATCCAAAAACTCAGCAAAACTCAGATTCAAGAGAACAATTTCCACCATTTCTTCAATTTTTTGGAACCAACAACTGCAAATGATTCTAATGTACAACAACTAAATCAAACACAAAAACAGAAAAAAAAAAGTATCCAGATCTACTTTTCCTCAACACTAAAAAAAACTCATGTATGAAAATAAACTTTGTGAGATCTAGCTACCTTCCATCTTCATGCATCTCAACAACCACCATTTTCCGCAAAATCTGGCGAGATCCGACGATCTTCCGCGAGATTAGATGACCTTGCGTGAGATCCAGCGGAAGAATAGACGAAGGAAAGAGAAAGAAAAGATATGTCGGAAGAAGGAGTGAATGTTTGGGAAGAAGAGGAAAGAGAGGAGTGAATTTTTGAGATCCCGGGTGAAAATAGGAAGAGAGGAGAAGCTGATGAGAAATTATCCAGCCATAATGCGGCTCGTGCCGCACTAAGATGTGTTCAATACAAAATTAATGCGGAAAAAACTATTTAATGCGAAGAATCCTTTACTGCGGTATGAGCCGCATTAAGTGCCGCATTAAAAGTGGTTTCTTCTACGTAGTGTATCAACGGTAATTTTTTCAATTTAGTTGTTAATTGTTTGATCTCAACCATTAAAAAATTATTCAACATGTTACAACTAATTTAAACATCAATTTCCCAAACGAGGCCTATTGGTAACTGACAAATCTGACATACATTTTCCCCAAATGTATACTTATTTTGTATCATAAATTGCCACTTATTATTTGCGTAAGAATGTTGCATATCTCATGTTGGGAGTCATTCAGGCGAAAAATGAGCTGAAAAGGGGTAAAATCGCAAAAAATGCAATGATCTACAAAACTTCAGAAATAACGCGGTCAACATCGCGGTCCTTAGGTCGACTATCGCGGCCGTGACAAAAGATGCGTTTTCCACTTTTCCTGATTTCACAAGGATTCGAATTTTGCCTATTTAAGGGCCAATTTTCAACATAATTCAGAGAGAACTCATATGACGGCAAGGAGAGAGCATAATGGAGCAACCAGCGAGCTAGGAAAAGATTCCAGAGAAAAATCAAGAGTTTTTCTATACCATTTTTCATTATGTTTTCTTTAGAACTATTGTTATGGATTTTACCATGCGTAATGAGTAGTTTTCTATCTCTTAGAGTTGATTGGATGTTGATTCTACATTGGATGATTATTATTTTATATTGGATTTTAGTTATATCTTGTGATTCTACCTTGTTATTATTGCAAGGTTGTTAGATTTAATCTGATCAATTAAATCTAATTATCTATATTAGAATCGATAGAAACTCGAGAGAGATTCAATCATTCTGGAAATAGGGTAAAAACAAATATACTAAAATCAACCGGAAGGTCGTGATTTAGTATGTTAGGAGATTTACTTTGGCATAACTTAAGAGTCGTAACATCAAGTGCAATGGAAGAAACTTTGCATGAATCCATTGTGTTGCGAGGATTATGTCAACCTGTAACTAGATTTCTGCATGATTTTTATCCAACTCTTTAGAATTTTGAATCAACTCAAATAATTGCATCTAGGGATAGAACAACTAAACTCAACCCAAGGAGAGTTGTTGCCTAATTGGTTTCTCATTTTTAATTGCTTGTTTGCTTTAGTTTCATTTTCTTATCACTTGATTATTATTTCTTCACCTAAAATTCCAAAAAGTTACTTGTCAAGTAGTGATTAAATTGAATTGTGAATGTTAGTTCCTTGGGTTCGACCCTACTCATCTCGTCTACAATTGACAACTTCGTGCTTAGGGATTTTGTGGGTTATTTTATTACTTGAGTTGTGTGCTAATTTTTACATAAAATAAACAGCCATCACCTATATCATACAAATCTTAAAGAGTTTTGAAAAAGTGTTAAGAATTGGTCCTAAACGATTAGATAAAATAAATTATTTTTCTCCTAAAAAAATAAGAATCTTAGTATTTTTATAAAATGGTAATATCATATCATAGTCTTTTGAACAGATAAAAAATTGTTAAAATATTTCTTTATTTAGTTCTTTAAATTTCTTATAATTATTACACTTTGAACATTTAAATAAATTACAACTTAAGATTAAATTATTCATATCATTAAAATATTATCTCATAACACCCTCCCTCTCCTCCCACACATTTCTTTTTATAGCTTTTAATTGTTATTATAAATATGAAAATGAAAAATGAGAAGCATGCAGTCACAAACCGACTCATATAATAAGCACACAAAACTGAGCAAAACTAAAGCAGGTAGTTGACTGAATTAAACGGCACATATAATTAAGCTTAAAAAAATGTCGACTCTCCGTGAAAGTGCTTCTAGGAAGGAAGGGGCCACAGAAAATCAAAGATTCCAAAATCCAGCCCAACCGCAAAACCAACGCAGACAAAAACCAGAGGAAACAAAAACCCAACACGAAACAAGGAAAGCAAACAAAATAAAATGGCCGGTAGTGAGTATCAAAAAATAAAAGAAATTAACTGATGATGATGATAATAATAAGAAAAATAAATATATAAAATTATCTTATAAGGTATCGATTATTTTGAAAATTTTAGTGAAAATTGAATAATTAACTTGAGACTGAAAAATAATACTCTGATCTGTTCAAAATAATTAGTGTCCTCGGACTTTCTTTCTTTTCACAAACATCATTTTTGTAACAAACAAAACGTAAATGGAAAAGAGACGAAATGGAGGAAATATAAATCCTATTTAAAGAGATTAAGTATTTAAAAATAGAAAAGAAAATGTGAATAAAAATACTACAATTATATTAGCCAAAGACCACACCCAATATTTTTCATGTCTCCTTATTCCCTCATCTAAAACAAAAAACAAAAAAACAACTCCCTTTATCACATATACTAAAATAAGAGATGCTGGCAAATCTCAATTCAAAAAATAAAAATAAAATAACACTAAGGTGGTAAGATTAATTTTTTTTTTTT
The DNA here is from genome assembly GCA_024586325.1 of Stellera chamaejasme. Lineage (NCBI taxonomy): Eukaryota > Viridiplantae > Streptophyta > Magnoliopsida > Malvales > Thymelaeaceae > Stellera > Stellera chamaejasme. Next base: position 28,881,588 of record CM044985.1, read on the forward strand.
TAAATGCTAAAAGAAGACATATCTATGATTTTTATGTGACAAGACAAGGGAGTAGATCCAAACATGATTAGTGTAGACTGTAGTTTTAGTGAAGATGGACTATTAAGTTCTACTCAGCAGGACATTAATTCAAGAAAGCAAAACAATGGCAGCTTGGGAGAGAAGAAGTCAAAGACAATGACCAACTTCAATCTGATGCATTGCTAACCAAGTTGGCACATTTATAAGTGTTTGTGTGTGTCCATAAGAAAGAAAAGAAGAGATACAACAAGGAACCTAAGACTTTACTTATTGGGATACATAACATACCCCCCTCCCTCCCTTTTACAAGCTTCTCGTTGCTGCTTCCACTACAGCTCCTTTGCCCCATGTCATGTCAAGCAAAAAAGTTGCAGTGGAAGAAGCAAAAAGAACCTAACCTAGTAGGGAAAGCGGCCGGCCGGCCACCCATCTATTCCTCCTCCTCCTCCTACTACCTACCAACAGGAATCAAAATGCTTACTAAGGGCCATTGCAAACACTTGCTAAACCTCTAGCCTCCTCTCTCCATAAACTTTTCTAAGGGACACCCGGTTTCAGAAAGCTGTTTTCAAGCGAAAAGGGTGAATGCAAAAACAAAAAAAAGCGCAACGTGGAGCGCTACTGTGTTAGATGGATGAGTCAGCTATCCAATAGGGGAAAATTGGCTGACTGCAGATGGAGGAGGTGTTCATGGAGAAAGGGGCCTAAAGGCTTAGCATCTAACTCTGATCCCTAAAACTGCAGTACAGTATATACAGGGCATAGAAGCAGATGAGAGATTACTCTTTACCAACTCCATAGCATTTTCTCTGGTACGATTTAGCTCTATCAGGGTTAATGATCTCAAGAGCACCCAAAACACACTTGCGGTACGAGAAGTCTTCTGTTGTCCCATCCATTTTCACTAGATGGAAACAGCGGTTGTTGTGTTCTGGGTGGTTGCCAACCTGCAAAGAAGACAACATGACATTTAAAAGTTATTGGCTATGATATTAACAATATGACTGAACGATCTTCCCACAACAGAGGAAGGAAGGAAAGAGCCTGTGGGAGAAGTGAATCCATTCTGTCTACACAAATTGGGACGTGAATATTCCTGGTCAGGGAGATCTTCAAAGATTATTTTGACCAGTTTAATGTTTTGCAATTGAGAGAGTTCCCTATGAGCAAAGCTTATGTGAACTTCATTGAATATTACTCATGATTCAGCAATGAAGAAGAAACTTGTTTGGGCCCTAGGCATGTGCAGACAACTTCTATAATTGCCTGGTTTGCTGCAATAGATAAATTGTCAACTTGTGATATAATTGCAAGGTGATAACAGGATATTCACTAAATATTTGTTTTTATTTTCTCTTATCCCGGGTTTGCCATTTTCTGATGAAAGGCCCCTGGATTCAGTTTTGTAAGCGCACCGCTAGGCTAGTTCTGTCCAATGAACCTCACTGTTCTCCCCCCACCGAAAAAAGGACAAAGTCCGTGTATTTTAACTTTTTGGTTATAAAGAGCAGCGTTAGTTGGCATTATGAAGCTGTTGAAATAAGCATGTTTGGTTAAGATTCTGTTAAAGCATCCAACCCAAAACCAATTGGCAATGGGTGAAGAGGCCTCATCATATTATATAGCAATGATTAGCCCCTTCTATTGACCATGTGGGATATAATCCACTTTAACACACCCCCTCACGTGTAGGCTAGATTTTTGCTCAACACGTGGGTATTTTGGGCTTTCTTTGTGCAATGATCGGGGCCTTGATCAACCTGCTCTGATACCATGTTAAAGCATCCAACCCAAAACCAATTGGCTTTGGGTTGGATGCTTTAACATAAGGCCTCTCCATCCATTGCCAATTGGTTTTGGGTTGGATGCTTTAACATGGTATCAGAGCAGGTTGATCAAGGCCCCGACCATTGCACAAAGAAAGCCCAAAATACCCACATGTAGAGCGAAAAATCTAGCCTACATGTGAGGGGGTGTGTTATCGTGGGTTATCCCACATGGTTAATATAAGGGGCTAACCATTGCTATATAATATGATGAAGGCCTCTCCATCCATTGCCAATTGGTTTTGGGTTGGATGCTTTAACAGATTCATATACCTTAATTTCTAGAGCTCCAGTTCCCAACTTTTCATTTCTTCGGGGATGAAACTGGAGTGCCATCATCACAAGTTTCCTGTCTGGTGCACTTAATAACTGATCGACTGGATATCTGCACAGAAGTGTGAAGTGGATAACCATATAATAAAAAACTACCAATTCAGGAAACGTTTTCCTAACTAAACTAAAAACCAACACTAGCAGATGTAACCTACGCATGTGACCGTGAAAGAAGCAGAGAATTCCCTCCTATTTCAAGATAAGCAGTAAGCACTCACTAAATATAGTTTACTCACAATACATTGATATCAGATGCAGAAAATCGGTCAGGATATTTCACTAAAAATTGCATTATGGAAAAAAAAGGATAAGAAAACTACTTACTTGTGCAATATGCTCTTCAAACAATTTGATAGATTGAGAATATCACGCATGGTCCAGAAATTTCTGACCAATGATTTTGATAGTTTGTTGACACTCTCAATCTTTCGAGAGGCACCATATTCATGGATGCCTGGTGAACCACTCTTCAGTATATGAGGCATCTCACACTCAACATTTTCTGATGGTGAGACACCCTCAGTGTTGAGAAACTTATAAACATCAACAGGCTCCACAAGTTCCCTACCCTGCAAAATTTACAGAACAAGTTTAAGGCCAGAATAGCTGTAGTGACACCTAGGCTGTTTGTGAAATTTCTGTAAAATATTTGGCATCTTTACCATTTTTCTTTGTAGGAAATACAACGGGCAATAAGAAAGCAATATTAGAAAAAAGACTCCAAAGAAAGCAATGAGAAACTATATTAGCAAGACCTGATCACATAAAGTTAAGCCAAATTTTCATATGCTACCAAGTCTGGGAACATGAGAAACACAGATATTTTAGCATCTAATGCAAGAATCACCTCCGCTGCTATAAGGAGATATCCCACATAATACGCCCAAAATATTGCTCATTACTTGTAACAGCTATAGTCCCAAAATTCAAGTCTCCAAGTTCCCATTAAGTTTCTCCTAATTGAAAAAACCCTCATGCAAAGGTGCCTACAAGTATGGCAATATCAGGGTTTGGAATTAAATGACAACTCCTTCACCCTGCTGACCCTGCCCTGCCCCGTCCATCACAGTTCGAAAACTAAAACTTAGAAACTGATCCCTATATAAAAATTAACACGACACTCCCTCCAACTCTGTAGCCTGCTTATGGAAAGAATTACTGTTACCAATTACCAGTATTTTCGAGACTTATCTCTCCAGACACATTCTCGAAACAATAGTAAAGGATCTGATAAAGAATCCAAACGTTTTTCCTAAATATTCTCTTCTAAACTGTTACATTTGCCATTCATTTTCCCCACACACCAAAATAAACTTATGTTGCCATCTTCAAGATCTTTCCATGGGCATTTTGAAGAAAGCATATGCTGTGGGAAGTCATTTAAAGATCTTTTCAAATTTGTTTATCAAGAAAATAGTTTGTGTTTGTGAATGTTGTGTTCCATGGGCACGGCCCAGTTCTTACAAATTACCTTCACAGGCATAATTATATCAAACTGTCCACCAGTTCCACTTGGAGGAGGTTTCCCCCATGCTAAGGCATCCAGAACACCTTGAAGATTATCCTTGGCACCAGCTTTAGCAGCTTTAACAAAGCAAGCACTAGGGTTCTGAAAAAAAATAAATTCAATGGTTAGAAAATATGGCAGGATATAATGTATTGATATCTAGTACACAATATACCGAAAAACCAAGGTAGCTGCAAGTGGATTGGAAGCTACCGAAAAGCATGCTTGCACAAATGGTGATGGGGCAGATACAAGTTCTCTTTGTCGAGAAAGTCCTTTTGAATTTAACCCCACAAACTCTCCTGAAACTGATAAGCAATCAGCCACTAATATCAAATGCTCCTGAAGTATACTCCTCCCCGTATCAGATACTGCAGACTCTAAACTCTGCAGTCAGATTAGCATGCACAAGCGAGGAAACGTTTAAAAGTTCCATGATATCAAATTAAAAGCATAGCCAATGAATTGGTATCAGGATTAAGAAAGCAGACATTGAGGAAATATTTCCATCCAGCATCTATTCCATAGGCCCAACAAAAGTGAACAATGTTATCAGGATGACTTCTGGTCCAGTCAAGCATATCCATTTTCTGGAGGCAATCGTTCATAAGAATGCTCCAAAGTTCAGCTACACCAAATTTTCCAGACATGGTTACCCTTAAGTACAGCTCCCCATTTGAACATTTAGGGGTCGTTGATGATTTCGGGTGATCTCTCCATAAGATTTCAACCTTTTTAATCTCTTCAAATCCTAATCGATATCACAAAAAATACAAAAATAATCAACTTCACCTCAAATCTCAACTGATGCGAAACAGAAACATACTCCCAAAAGAGATGTCACAGACCTTTAATCACTGTTCCAAGCAGGAAAGGGATGACCCTATCCTGCATCAAATCCACCTGCAAAAAAGCACCTTTTGGATTCTCAACTGCCGTGGCAGTGATGCAAAGCATATCATCCTCATCAACCATGGTGACTTGTGAACAATCCCTATATATAGTAAAGAAGCATCAAGAAAAATAAAAAGTCCAAGCATTGCAATGGCAGACTCATTTCAGAGATAGGCCATATTCCCATCTTGCATTGTCAGGCAACTTACAAGAATTACATAAAAATTTTAAAATGAGCTAACAATAAAGTTATGTCTGACATATCATTTGAATGAAACAACTTCCGGAACATGGATAGGGATAAATGAAAACCCTCCTAATACATATGACCACAAATAAACCCTTGAGTAGCAAGAACAATTGATAAGCCTTCTCTATGTACCCTTAACAAAATGTTACTGGTGTGTAACTTCTACTATAAAAGGATCTTCTCTATGATTACCCGGAATCATCAGTTGGCTAAACATTAACAATAAAATTCAGACCTTTGAAAGGCTTCACCATCTATTCCAAGAGTAGTTCTTTCCTTCTTAAATCCTAGATTGTTGAATACAAGTTACTTTTTCCTTTCACACTTCTCATTCTGCACTTCAGCTATTGCATCAAGAAGTGATTGCCAAAACAAAACTAAAAAGGTATAATGTTTAAATACAACATGCAATTGTCACAGCCATTCAACAAATCAGTTGGAATTGTTATTAGAAGTTACAACTGATTTTTGCTTAACTTAAACAATATAGTACTAGTATTATTAATGATCAAGGAAATTTTTTATGGCGCTTGCATTCATGAAAGATGTGAAGAGTATTCTTACTTGCATAAAATTTTCAAGGTCGGAATGTTGCCTCTCTTTCCTTTCTTAGCTGCATCACAATGTATTTGAAGAGAACCAACTACAGAGCGCACTTGCAGGCCTCTCCTCCTCAAAGTTTCCTGAAGACATGTTTTAAAGTATTGATAACGCCCTGAAAGGAAAACAAAGCACAAAGTTTATGGGAATAGTACCTTGTAAATATGAAAATGGCAAACCCAAGGACTCTCTGTCCTCTTGCTACAGGTCTGTGGAGAGTATCTACACAAATAACAGCAACAAACAAACTTTTGTTCAAAAAAAAGAAAAAGAGAGAAAAAAAACAATAAGTGAGAAGGAAACACGAAAGCTTACATTATCATAACAGTAGAAACAATGTCCAACAAGACCAGCCTTTCCAAATGATTCTTAACTTCCAAGGCACCATACTCAAAACCATACCTTGCCCTTCCAACTTTATCTGACAGAAACAATGACATAGTTCTGTCTGCTTTTCTCCTTTTGGATCCACACTCTAAGACATTCTGCACAAATTGACCAGATTGAACTAGTGAGGCCTACTTTAGCCACCTAAAACACTGCAACTGATTCTGAAAAACTATAAATTTCTGCACATATTATATGCCAGTGAAAAACAATCAATATATCAGACCCTTTGAATGGACGCATGCAAGAAGGGTCTAGAAGCAATGTCTCATGTTAAAATATCAACATTCATTTACCCACAAGCAAAAATCAGAAGAACCCTAGACTGGAAAAAGGTTTACTGCCATCACTTACCAGTCTCATATCAGTTGGTCTAGCAAGCAATACAGCTAAACCATACAAATGACCCCAAGATGATACCAGTCACTGACACTACCAGGAATCATATGGTGACACACATTGTTTCAAACATAGGATACAAGGATAATATGATTATATTGACATGTTAAAATATGGCAGTTGCTCTAAGACAAACAGAGAGGTACAAGGATGATTAAGTACCTTGAGATTAAGAAGGGGTGAAGTTTCAAGTAAACTGATTGGTTGATCCAGAGCACCATATGCAGCCTCAGATACAGCACAAGCAGAGAGTGAGCCAACGGGCTCACCTCCAACTTTACCAAGCCCATCAGGAACAGAAACACTCTTACGAACTAAGTCGCATTTGCTAGTAACTGGACCAACTATATCTGTACCAATATCATATGAGAACTCAACTACTTGATTTCCGTAAGAATTTCTAACAGTTCCATCATAAGCAGAATACAGATCACGCATGAAGAACATAAGCCTTCTTGACAAAGTCCCAGGAAGATCAGCATTGTCACTAAATGAACTATCTCGATTAGTCACAGAATGCACAAAACATTCAAATGGATTTAAGCCCTCCAGGAAGGAGCTTTCAACAACTCCACCGGGAATGTATTTCTTTGAATTCTCCAGTAACTTATCCGCCTCCTGTATTGAATCATATGACTTTAGATCATTCCACGCAGAGCAGGAGAGTTCACGGGGAAGTCTGAATGACAAAGGAACCAAAGAATGTTGCAAACCGACACACATGCTATGTTGAATCAATTTGAGCAAGTTACCCTTGCTTCCAGCTTTAAACATTGTCAGCAACGAATTCTCTTTACTACCATATTTATATGCTAGGTTTTGAATATCCTTAAACACTTGCTTAAAAGCATCAGTAGAAACTTGACTCAATGCAGCTGATCGCTGCCTCTGATGGAAAATGCCCTCAGCATCAAAAGCAATGTTACTCTGTTCCTCATCAAGTCCAGAAAGAAAATCACTATGTGTGTCAACCATTAGCTGTTTAAAGATGCAAGCTCGCTCTGCTTCTTGCAGACCAAAAATAACGTCTTCCATCATGTTTTTACGTGCATGTGAATCAGAAGCAAGGTAAAGGTCCAACAGTGACACACTCAAACCTCTTGTTGACAACCATTCACAAAGAACTTCCTGAGCAGCATGAAGATAGTCAAGGAACTTTCCCTTGCACTGTTCAGCGAGACTTTGAAAAACGTTTCCTTCTACATTTTTCAGCCAAGTAGTCCCTTCACTCGTATACATAACTTCACCATTTCTGATTAAAACACCATTAGAAGGAAAAGAATATTCAAATCCCGAAGGCAAAAGCATGGTCAGAAGCTGATTTCCAGTCCAGGCAGGGAAGCTTTTAGATGGAGCCTTAACTACAGCTGCGGATGGCATTTCCTTAAAACATAACACTTTGAGCTGCTGCATCTGGTACAAGTTCAGGAGTTCTGCTTCATCTTTGATCAAATAAGCAGCAGTTAAACTGTCGTGACTCAGTGAAAGCAGGTTTCTACCACTCTGGCCATTGAATAACTGCTTATTCAATGCAACAAGTTCATTAAGCTCAACACTTGTATCAATTGACTGCGGCACATAGCCATGAAAGCAGTCACCATCAAAATCCCCACGGAATGGAGGACAAATAAGTGGGTTTAAGGAGACAACGGATGTTACAGGAAGAATGTTAGCAGACAGAGCAATGAGGGAGTGTTGATGTATTGAAGGAGGCCGGTTAACCAACACAGTGTCCCCATCACTTAGGGGCCTAAATATGATGTCCCCTACTCGGAGATCTTCAGTACGACGAACACGAACCAAATTACCTTCTCTACGTATATGAAATTCACCTTTTTCAAGAAGGCGCAGATCACAACAAGTAATCAATTTCTCCCAATTCCAGTTAGTCAGTTGCTCCGCGACTTGCAATCTCTCCGCAACATGACAAGGTATACCAATTTCAGAGAGTTTAAGGCTTGGATTTCCAACAACAACCATTCGGAAGCAATGATCATTTCGTTTTGCAAGGACAAAATCTTTCATGAACCGTAAGCCAGAACTGTTCGAACAGATGTCAGTGTTCCTTATTAGGGAGTAAGCATCATTAGTTGCCTTTTCTGAATGTATCTGAAAAATATATGTGCCAACAACAAGTAAAGCATTAGACTCAGTAACAAAGAAAAGAATATAGTAGGAAGAGTTTACTTGACTTGCCTTGGAAATTTTTAAACATTCGACGACGTGAGAACTTAGCTCATTAGTTGTTCCTCTAAAATCGACTAGTTTCTTATCAGCCCTTGTTCTTTCATCCTACAATTGCCATCAAGGAGAAGGATCGGCTAACATGAAACAAAACAGAGTAATAAAAAAATGATCTAACGGTGCACTGGAACCAACTCAGGAAAGGTAATGAAGCAAACACTCACAAAAATCAACCTTTGGGTACTGGAAGATGAAAAGCCAATTTCAGTCACCCGATGGGTATTTGGTATAACAGGAAAACAGTTCAGGTACATTGAGCCTGTCTGAGAAATAAACTTCTTGATAAAATTTGGTTCGACATCCTTCAGTATATAATAGACCTGCAAGCCGAATCGCATAATTTTCACTTGCACCACTCTTAAGGAAACAAGATTAAAAAAAAAATACAAGTAAAATAATAGAAGTAAACAGCCCTCTACCCCAGAAAAACTGAAATGTTTTCCTCTTTGGGTTATCCCACAAAAACTGAAATGTTCACTTATATGGAAACTTTTTAACATCACTGTTAAGGAAACAAGATTAAAATAAATACAATTAAAATAATAGAAGTAAACAGTATTATTTTCTTGGAAAGGTAAAACTCCCTCTGCCCCAGAAAAACTGAAATGTTTTCCTCTTTGGGTTATCCCACAAAAACTGAAATGTCCACTTATAAGGAAACTTTTTAACACCATTTTACTTTATTACCCTCAGATTCCCTTCATCAAAAAAGTTACTTATATACCAATTTTACTTTATTACCCTTAAGTCTTCAACACTTAACAGAGGGAGTGATTAGTATATCAATGCACAACAACATACTTTCTTAAGGAAATCCTTACACCATCAAGAGCCAAATGATGCAGTTCAAAGGACAGTACAATTCAAGAACACATATCCAGCTCATTATAACCAGCATTGATCATCATCAATCATCAGATAGCACCTGAATCCCAACTATGTTGGGATCACTGGCATGAAGTTTATAGTGGCAATTAAGTGTCAAAATCTAGTTGACACTATAAATTCATGCAAAAGCATACTGGCAGAGTTTTACGCTGGATGCCCTTCATGTCGCAACCTTTTTACAAAGGAATAATGAGATGAAGTTTCAAACCGTATCATGGGTTATTCCACTTGCACGAAAAATATCATATGACGTAGATGAGTTGAGATACTTGCTAAAGTCATGTTACATTACATTACAATATTGATATTGTAAAATCAACATGTACATCATGGAACATGACTGAAAAAACTATCACTGATACGATAATTTTTGTATTTTTTTAAAAATGTCTCCTTACTATAACGTTTAACAGTTTCATAGATGGAATGAAAAGAAAAGCTCAGTAGAGAGAGTTTCATGGTTCTCAAAACAAATGGCATAGCCAAATAAACAACTAATGTTTAAGTACTCCCTCCGTCCTGTTATTTTTGAAACATTTCGTTTCGGCACGACATTTTAGGAGATTTTGAGTTTCCTCTTCTACCCTGCTACGAGGCTTCATCGCATCATCTTTCTCAACCTTCTCTCTCCACTTGCAGGCTTCCAATGGCTATTTCTTTTAATTCCTTTGGCCAATTCCTTGTTTAATTGACAAAAATAAGTTGCAAATGCAAATTAAACAAAAAAGAAACCGAACAAAAGATATCCATATCATCGCACTTTCATCAATGTTAGAGCAAATCCTCTCACCACCATAACTGCCGCTGTGAGAACAACAGCCAATCAGCAACTGCAAGTGGAGGAGCCAAAGGCAGTAGATCGAGCGCCAATCTAGGCACAGTGACCGGCAAGTTCGAAAGACCGGGACAGCGGTGGTGTCGGAGGTACGATTGAGGATGGAGGAGGAAGAAGACGAGAAATCGTTGCCCACGAACAGAGAATCGAAAAATGAGCTACTACTTATCTAAGGCTTGGGTGCCTAGGAGCTTGTCACCGTTGCAGTCTCTAGTTGACGTTAACACCGCTTCATATTCTAAACATCAAGAACATGCATACAAACACATGCCTTTGTACATGTATTTCCATTGGGTGTATGAGAATGCATTAGTCTGGGATATATCAGAGTGGTACTTCCAGCAGTAATAGAAATGAGAAGGGCAATTGGGCCAATTACCTGAGAAGGTGACAAGGTTCTTTTTGTTGGTTTTTCATGACTTTTATCTTGTTGTTCATCCTTTGGAATGAAGTCCCAATAATCAGTAGGCACTGCTCGCCTTCCCATCTTCCCCCGACTTGACTTTTCACTCACCTCAACAATAATCGCTGTCTTACTCAAGAGGTCATCTGATGAAACTTTGAATTTCATTGGGAGATATGGATTTACTTGACTCCCCTATTCATGGGAAAGAATCATTATTCTATTAGCAGAATAGCAAATCCGGAAGAATCATACTCCCTCCGTCCACCAAAAGTTTATCCATTTGACTTTGTTGTTTCAAGGTTTAATATTTGACTCAAATTTTAACAAAGATAAACAATGAAAAAAATCAGAAAAAAATATATTTAGAAAATTTAGATATCAAATTATGATAAACAACTGAAATATTTAATTTTCAATGTTTAAACATTCATAAAAAAATCATAGATTAAATACTGTGAAACTGTCAAAACAAATGGATAAACTTGTGGCGGGCGGAGGGAGTATGAGTTAAGAAGGCATCTAAACTTACAGAACAGTATCTGCAAGTGCTATGCTTGCGTTTTCTGCTGTCACCTGGTTCCTGTTACATACACAAAAATATCAGAGCAAAATAAAGATTAAGTTTACATGTTTCAAGGGCGAAACATGAAGCATGTCCTTGACATAATCAAGAAAACTACCTAATGAAACTTTTATTTAACAAATAGCTTTTAAAAAGGAACTGATACAGACTTTCAGAAGAGTAGAAGGATGTCACAGACACACGCTTTTGGTGCATATTTGATATACTCGCATGGACTTATGAAGCAAAAAGGAAAGACAGCCGCATAACTTCAGTGACATAAGTGAGATAGTCTTTCTATGTTATTGCCTTTTTGCTTCCCATCCCACAAAAGCCCAGGCCGAGCACCTTTATCTATCTAAATATGTAAAATTGTTTGAAAAGGTTGGTTTGAATGCATTTTAAAATTTTGGAATCCAGAACAAACAGACTGCAGTTTCAAAAATCATTAAAGCATCCATGAAACTTGGTCTGTACTGTACCAAGTATTTGGTGTGGTGTGACCCTGTATATTGAATACTGAACACCCCCCCCCCCTCTCTCAAACTTGCCATCACTTGGATTCTCAAAATTCTAGCCATTCAGGTCATCAGTCAAGATTATGTCCTCCAATTGCAGAACAAAAGCAACACTATAGGGACGTTTCACAGTAAAGTTATCTGAAGAATGCTTCGCATCGATTTAGAAATTAAGTTCTCATTTCATGGTCCCTTCAACTCTTCATTTTAATCGCTATCATGCAGGAAAAACTTTAAGATTTGCATGGAAAGCTAAAACCAGGCCACGTACGATTGACTTAAGATATAGTCACACTGTAGCCTACTAGCCTGGCAGAGAATGGAGCTAATCATACAACCACCTGCATTAAGTTAAGTCATACATATAAACTTTCTGATAAAGAGGAGAGAAAAACAACAAGTGCAGTGAGCAACTGATGTGTATGTGCAATTTAACGAAGAGAACAATGAAGTTGCTAGGTGATTTCTGAACTAAAATTTAAAACAAGAAAAACTGCATATAAGTTAGAAAGCTTTTGAAAAGGAGGGAAAAACGAGACAAGACAAAACAAAACAAAACTTCAGAAACAAGATTCTTGGGCTATGCCACTGATTGCCCTCATATTATGCCTAATGTTGCTTACATGTCCTAACTATCAATTGCCGCAACAAGCATCTATAACTATTTAAAGTGTTGCTTACGCATCCTAACATGAAAATGATGCATCAGTGATGGACGGAAATTGATAGTTAAACAACAACACTTTAACAGATGTAGGACATGTACGCAACTCTTCTCAAGTATCATGTAAGATTTCCATACATCACTAAAACCTCATTTGCACGTCAAGTAATCAACACTATAAATAAATAAAATGACTTGCAACAATCAATAGTTCTAGATCGAGTAAGCAACGTCATAGCTTAAGGAAAACAGGTGCTTGTAAACCCATATTCACAACAAGCCATGTTCAACAAAGCAAAATGACTCCCGAATCTGACCTTAATTCGATTATTTTCCTTGATTTCTCTGCATCCTGGGCAAATCTTATTTAAAAGCTTTGCAATCTCTGACATAAAATATGGATGGAGTATTGTATATGGAAATTCGATCATCCCAAAATGACCTAATCATAACAACACAAAGAGTAAGCAAATTTTATCACAAGTATCTGAAAACATGAAACCGAACTTGGAAATCCAAACCTTCACAATGCTTCAAATCTCTGGCTCCACAGGTTGAACATTCATTGGAGGAATTGGGGAAACCCAGCTGAGGATCAGACACTTCCCCAGGTGAACTGATTGTCAGGACAGACATCTTCTCCTGTTATATTATCCAAGAAATACAGGACTTTAAAATATTCCAAGAAGACTCCCCCCCCCTATTTTACGGATGAATGGCTTTGTCCCATGTCCATATTCCACAGAAATGACTATTTGTTCCATTCCGAACAATGGAATTACACTGGTTATAAAACATCTAAAGGACTAAAGTGTTAAATGACCATAACAATGGAGCAACTAGAAGCCCCATACTGTCATACATCAATAAAGAATGAGCAGGATGAAAATAATAATGGCAGCAATCATAGTGCAGGGAGAGGCACTAATATATGTGCATAGTCCTCAAGGTACATCAAACCCGGCATTCAGTTACCCTGTACTGGAAAAATAATGTTCTAAAGTGACAACAATACTCTCTCTGCCCAGTAATTGTAGAAATCTAAAAAGAATGGAAGAGAATCATAACCAGGAATGCTTACTATATCTGTATCAGTTGAGACATCAAACTTTATGCCGATCAACATAGCATCTGGGATTTGTACATCATCGGAGGAACAGTCCTCCATGCTACTTCTTAACTCTGAACTCCTGATGAAAGATGACTCATTAACCCTTGTCAAAGATGAGTTAAGAGAAGCATACGGAATAAATAACACATGAATGCCATTCTACAGGCTACCACATGTATACTCTTGAGCGTTAATATAGCTGTCTTAATAAATGTCATCTTCCAAGTGTTCATAACAATTTTTTTACCGATTAAAAAAAGTGGGATCTTTTTGACATTTATGTATAATCATACACCTTTCACTTTACAGGAAATCCGGTTATCTCCAGACAATGAGCATGAACGTTCAATCAACTAAACAGCACCAAACACTGATAAAACAATAACAAAAGGAAGTGCATGAGAAACTCCGTAAAGAATACGAGAAAGCAATGCAAGTAGAACTATGGGAAATTGCCGCCGGCTTACCCTGACCGTTACAATGTACGTTGCGGCTTGAAGAACACCCTCTCAGCTCCTCTGCCGGTGGAGAGAGAGAGAGAGAGAGAGAGAGAGAGAGAGAGAGAGAGAGAGAACTCACACGGACACAAACGAAACGGAAGACGAGACGACCAGGGCTTTAGAGAAATCTTTATTTTTCCATGGTCACATATAAAGCCCTTGCTTTTGGCTTATAATTACGATAAATACCATGTGCCGCTGACGAGTCCGGGATTCTGAAAACCTAACCGATACTGATTTATGGATTAACCCGGTTGAACCGACCATAACTGAAATATTTTAAATCTCTGATCTTTTTTATATAAATAAATCTCTAGTCTTTATTCAACAGTCATTTTAAAGCACCACCAAAAACATAAATTCAATAAAAAAACATGAGATGAAACATGAGATGAAACATTCAAAAGTTTCACTATACCCTTTTGGTTTTTTGGTTTCATGGTTTTCAAGCTCTTAGCTCTGTGTCTCCGGTGATCACCTTGGTTTTTTGGTTGATCAAGAGGGGTTTTGTTGCTCAAGCTCATTGATGAGTTTAGCTGATTGTTTGTCCATGGCCTGTTGCTAGGGATATTTTTGTTGTTGTTTGTTTGCATGTTCTCTGTTGCCAGGCATGGAGCCAAAGTACAGGAGGAGGATCACTCTTAAGTGTGATGGTTACGGTCACATTGCATTTATGTATGTGGTACATGCCAGGCTGATTGTTTGTCCATGGCCTGTTGCTAGGGATAAGTGTGATGGTTATGGTCACATTGCATTTATGTATGTGGTACATGCCTGTGGTGTCCCCCTGTCAATTGAAGTGCACTGCCATGGGCATTTTGCCTTATTCCTGCAGCTCCCTTGCTTATTTCTGTATCTCATCTTATTTTATTTTATTTTATTGTTGAGGAAAAAAGTCAAGAGTATGGTTGGTTTGTTCAGCTCATGACAGTCTGTAACAGAAATTCAAAATTACAGTTAAATTACGAGTTTGGTATTCCAATGAAGATTAATACTGACAAAAAACACGCTTGCTCGTTATGATTGGTGAGGAGGATAATGCAAATAAATGAAAATAGATCTTTTTTCAATGTTGATTTAGCGTTTTTTACTGAACCTAATGTATGCTTCCCACTTGCACTCTGCTTATGTAGATGTGTCGAAGCAGAAGAAAACAATCGAAAATTGTTTGACCTGGTTGTTTTCAGTTTCCTTAAAAGTGTTGATTTAATAAAGTATTTTCCCTCATCACCATCCTTACCTCAAATAAAGGAAACAAAAATAGAAAAAAAAATCATGTCTCTTTTATTCTAATTGAAACCACGGTTTTCAACATTTTATGTCAGGATTAACAATTATAGCTTTATTATGAATTTTTTTTAAGATTATTTGAAGTTTGAGCTGCATTACAGTGAAGCTTCTGTTCAAGCTTTGGTCTAGCTCTGCCATCAATTTTGAGGACATTTTCTGCCCTTAATTTGAGCTCTTTTCATGACTTTAGTTTTCCTTTTCCTGCTTCCATTTTTTGTTAAGATGCATTCTTTTTTGCCACCAATAACAAAACTGCTAGTTTTTAGTCAATTATTATCATCATATTTTCACATCCATGTTATATGTTTTTTTAAACAAAAAATTACCCATCCTGATTACCGGTACCACTTCTTAGGATTCATTAAAATCCTAATATATTCTACAAGCAAACAAAAAACAATATCTCACACCTAAGATTTGTCAACCATGTGTGGAACTCTAAAAAGAAAAGATGCAAACAAGAAACATTAATCATAACTGTAGACAGGGGAACAACAAAACCTTATTGGTGCAAACAAGAAACATTAACCATTTGAGAAGCAAACAGTAGCCAGGGGAACAGAAAAACAAACTAGAACTGACATTTGTGTGCCTTAAACATTCCCATGAGTCAAAATCAAAAATCAAAACCGAATCAGAGCCCCCTCCACTGCTCCAAAAGAACATTAATCATGATTGTTAGAAATATCGCATGCGGGTAATGAAATAACTGAACTAACCCTAAGCAGCACAACAGTAAGTAGAAGGAGCACGTGGTTACCGGCTTACAGCGGAACCAGATTCCAGCGTTGCGAATGGAAGCTTGACGAAGTGCGAGATTGATGAAGTGAGGGGACTGAACTTGATGATGTGAGTCGCTGACTTGAAGAAGACTACTGCCGTACTGCGACCTGAAGTTGAACACTCCTGCGACGGCGACTAGGTAACTCCAGCTTGACGAGGAGGACGACTCGCGAGAGAGAAGGCTGAGAAGGATCCAGCGATCGACCCATCGACGAGTAGGAAGGGCCTTTCGAGAATCCTGCCATGTCTGTGCGTGTATTTTACAGAGTATGAGAGCCAAGAAGGAGAACGAAGGAGGCGGATGATTTTAACCATGATGGGGGGTTTTTAATTGTGTTTTCTTTTATATAAAAAAATGGGAAAAGGGTAATGTTTTATTTTGACCTTGAGGTTTTTAAACCTCACAAATTAACATCCAAAATAGAATTATAGGCAATTGGTGTAGCATATACCGTAAATCAAAAAAAAAATTATTTAATACTACTAAAAGATAAAAAATGATTAATTCGGCAACGGTACAGTGATGGATGAGGTGGTGATGCTGCGTTAAAGGAGCGGTGGTGCAGCGGCAGAGGGGTAATGGTGCAACGAGATACTGAGGCTGTAAATGGCGGGAGAGAAGGGTTAAAGTGTAAGAAGTCTAAAATTTAAGAGTTAATTTGTCAGTTTCACAAATTTTAAGGTGAAAATAAAATATTAGCTCAAAAGAATTAACGAAATTCGTCAAGCTATTTAACGACAATGGCAATTCGACCCCATTTTCCATACATTAGTAGCAATTTGATCCTAGAAAAAGCTTTAGCGGCAAAAAGTTACTACCCTCAAACATTAGTGGCAAAATGACATTTTCCTTAAAAAAAATTTAAAAAAAAAATCTTAAAGGTTTAGTGAGAAACCCACGGGTCTCAAGTCTTACCTTTATTGGATTTAACAAGGATTTAATTTCATCGCACTTCGTAGCGGTGTAAATTACAATATTTTATAAAAATTTAATAAGGATGTAATAATAAGTGAAATAAATGTATATTTTTATGAAATAAATGATAAAGTATATAATTATTATGGGTGAAAAAATTAGGTCTTAGAATTTTTACATTTTATCATATGAATTCTAAATCATTAGGGATCAAACGCAAAATAATAAGAAATAAAAGTAAAATAGAGATTTAGTTTTTTAAACAATTTGAAACATAAATAGATAAAATCACTAAATTATGATGGGATGACACAATCTTATCAGGTGTATATCATTCATATAAAATTTTATGTATATGTATAAAGTTTTAAATACAAATACTAATTACACATTATTACTTTTCGTTAAAATTATCAACGCTCAACGAAGGGAAAAAACCATGTCATAAGATTTGAAACTTTGATGACAACATGCTATTTTTTAAATAGTTATAAATTGTAATGGAATTTTTTTTCGTACAAAAAAAACGACATACATTCAAAATAGTTAAAGATGAGTAATGGAAGAAGAGAATTTACAAAACTGCATTTCTTACAAATTTTATATTCATTTTCAAAATTACTAAAACTTTCGATCTCCATAAAAAGTATTAACTAACACACTTTAAAATAATCAAAATGAAGAAGAAAAAGTGAAGAAATAAGACGGATGAGGTGCTTATTCATCAACTAACCTACCAAATATTTGTGATCTACTTTCATGAAATAAAAGAGAAAATAAGTAATAATGATTGTAGGTAAAAAAATTATGGCTTAGTTAAAAACTTAGATTTCCAAAATTTTGAGGACCAATACACATAATAATTAGAAATAAAAGTCAAAACAATGTGTTTTAAAAAAATATTTTCTCTCATAAATTTTATTTCATTTTTAAAATTTACAAACTTTTACTCTATAAATAGTAAATGAACACACTTTAAAAGAAAAAAATGCAGAAAAAAATAGATAACGTGATACAACACAATTAATTTTCAAAATTACCATTTTTTTCCCTATTAGTAACATAATAAATATAATTTAAAAAATGAAAAAAAATAATAATTTAAAAAATTAATGAAATAATAAATATAATTAACAAATTGGGAAACAATAAAAAATATAATTTTAAAATTTTAAAAAAAATGTTAAATTTTTTCCTATTAGTAACATAATAAATATAATTTAAAAAATTAATTTAAAATTTTTTTAATAAAAGTAATGAAATAAATAATAACTATAATTAAAAAAATTGGGAAACAATAAAAAAATTTAATGAAATAAATAATAAATTAAATTAAAAAAATAAATTTTAAAAAAATGTTTAATTTTAAAAAATTTATGGATGACGTGACACAACCCTATTGGTCGTGTCACTGTTCACCAGCAGTGAACTTTCTATATATAAAGTATATAATAATAATAATAATAATAGAGAGCTGGCCTTTGATCCGTATCGGTCTTTATTATTATATCCAAACATAGTGATATGGTTCGAGTAGATGAGTTTTGAAATTGAATTGAATCAGTATTTAATTTTCCCAAATTATGTAATTTCAAATCTTCTGAAACTTACTCCTCAATCCTCATACTTTGTAAGTTTAGTCAATAAAGTCCTTCGAACTACACTTGTTGCATGTGAGATTGAACTTTCCACACACCCCCTCTGTTCCACCAAATATAGTGCATTTGACTTTGCACGGAGATTAATAAAAGTGGTTGACTAGAGGATAATAAAGTAAATTAGGTATATAAGATAAAAATAATTTTTTGGAGTGGGAAGAGAAATTGAGGGTAGTAAGGTGAAGTTGGTATATAAAAGTTTCATTTTTAGGAAATGTTGGAGTTTTGCTGGGACGGTCCAAAAAATAATATGTTGATATTTGCTGGGACGGAGGGAGTACTTAACAAGTTTTACTCGATAAGTTATCGAACCGAACTCAGTATCGCTCGAACTCGGCTCGACAAAATTACCAAGCCTTGAACTCTGCTCGAGTTCAAACTCGAAACTTGATAAGACAGTGCTCAATAACACACGAGCCCAGCTCGAGTAAGTTTGATGAGAGTCCAGCTCATTACACCCCCACTAGTAATTACTCCCCATAATTTTTAAAATACTTTCCTTATTGAACTGCCCAAAATTATTGAAACATTTTACCCTTTTAAAAGATTTGTATACATGAATTTACTAGCTCAACTATCTCTCTATCATTCTATCATTCTTAACAAGTTAACACAAAATCCTACTTAACAAGTTAACAAAATCAGCTCACCTATTATAACGTATCAGTTAATATATTTAACAAATAATAAATAGAGGGAGTATAAATATAAATGAAAAGTGGAGAAAATAATCAAAACAGAAACAGATAATGAAAGAATGAGAGGTGGTAACTACAATGAGTGCAATTGCATTGCAACTCAGGGGATGGCTGCAACATTAAATTGGGAAATTAACATATACTCAAACATTTTTTGTTTTAGGGTTGTATACGAGAATCTCGCAAGTAAAGAACATTAATATTTTACCAAGCCCAAAAGGAAATGTAGAGGCCCACCCGTTTGTTGGTTTACCGTTTACCCACCTCAAAATTAACCGAGCCGAGTCTGACGTCCGTTTAACCTGGTGGATGACGTTTGTGAAAGGGTTAACAAGCGTGTTAGACGAGACGATACGATACGATACGTACGAACATTCACTACTCTGCATACGCAGTCTTCAACTTGAGATGTCTTATTTTCTTGCGATGCATTAAATGTTTTTGTCTTATTTCCATTCATAACTTTCATTTTACAACTTTAAATCGTGATTATGTAGTTGAAAGTAGCGTTCATTAATTATATATTATATATATATAGCATTTACTGATGTGTTTTCTTATAGATTAAGAATCTTTTTTTTACTAGAATAGATTAATAAAATTGGCCAATACATCCTCTTGAATCTAAGAATAGTTCAAGCAAAAGTGAAGTTTTGTCGAGGGTAGAAAGATGGATCCAACACCTCCTTTTTCAAGAGAAAGCAACTTTAGATTTAACAAACTTGATCAAAACTTTTGAACAATAGTTGAGTGGAAAAGTGTTGTGAAAATGTAGAGAATTTTCTCTCAGATTTGCAAAGTGAATTTCATATATGATAATCTATCATCAAAGTGTCAAACAACTCCTATTTATAGGTATGGAAAATAACTTAGGGCATGAAGAAAATAAAATAAAATTACAAATAAAATTTATGAAAAAATAATTCTATACCAATTGTCCTATTTATTTATAGCATTTAGTAGACAATTGATTATTTGAAACCTTAGGAGTTGAAATGTGTTAATTTATGAAATTATCCATTCTTCTCCAACTCCTTTCATCTTGTCACTTGAGTTCTCTAATTTTCCAAAGTGTTTTGTTCTTATGGGGCCATATTATGATGATGGAGAAGATTTGGGTCACTCCTTTGGGCTTACTTATTGGATTTGACTTTCCACAGCAACGGAATTTTTATATATTTTCTTTTATTGATGTATATTTTTTTAATTATTGTAATAAATGCATGATTCTTCAAAATAGGGGAACTGTTGGAGTTGAAGCAAAAATAATTTAGAGAATATGACTTTTGCTTCCCATTTTGAATAGATTTTTTAGGAAACTATTGGAGCTAGGAATGGCAATTGCTCGGTTTATCCGCAAATGGGGCATAACCATAACCACTAATCACGGTTTTTTAATATCCACGGTTTTACTGATTTTCTCATGTGGTTTACAGTTGTCACCCATAACCGCATAACCAGGGTTATCCGCAGATTGTGGTTATAACCCCAAATATTTTTATTCATTTATTAATCACTGAATATAAATAACTATGCAATATAACTTAAACTCTCAAATATAATCCTGCATCAACTACAAACACATATAAAATACTCTTCTATATTACTGTCTACAAGCACATTGACCATTTTATTCGTCCACATACATCCATGCATATGTGGGTTTGATTATGATTAAATTTACAAAATTTGTAATTACTAAGACCAATAACGAGATTGGGTTTAGATGGGTTGAACTTTGGTGGGCTAGGGTAGTGGCCGTAGGATAGTTTTAGTGGATTAGTAAGAGATTGTTGGATTGAGTTTCGTGGTTAGTGGGTACCCACTATTCACAATTGGCGGATATCCGCGGTGCAGATATCCCTAAACCACAACCGTAACCGCTAGAGTCGTGGTTTTTCCTAGCCACCTATAACCACGAAACCACGAATAAAACCGTTAATTGCAGTGTGGATATCCACGGTTTACAGGTTTAACCAACACACACTACGTCGGTGAAACATGCCTTACCGAGTAAGGCCGCGGTAATTATCGCGGGCATGGCCTCGGTAATTGCCCGCGGTAGCCAACATTACTGCAACAAAAGCCGCGGCTCTTACCGAGGCCTTGCCGCGCTACTACCAGACCGAGGCAAGGCTGTGGCGGCAGAGCCTCCCTCCACCGCGGCCTGGCTGCATCCATGGCCGCGGTAAACGTTTTTAGCAAACAAAAAAACAATTTAATATAATAATTACATAATTATTTTTATATTTATAATTTTAATTAAAAAAATATTTAAAAATTAATATCAAATGCAAAAATATGTATATAGATATATAGATATAATAAATTGTTAATTTACACAAAAATCTAAATAATATTTACAAAAATCATAAAAATTTTAGTTTCAGTATGCGTTTGGGTCCGCGTTTGGATCAGTATTAAGATAATTAACAAAGTCGTCGTCCTGAACCCCCGTAAGCCCCTCCATGAATGGTCGCCGGTGCTGTTGCGAGATCGGCTTCTCCGACCGATAATCCCCTTGGGGATGCGTGAAGCCCAGGCCCAAGTCGACATTGGGCTGCTGCTGGAAGGGCTGAGACGGCGCCTGCTGGTACCGCGACGGCTGTTGGAAGAACTGATGCGGCTGCTGCTGGAAGGGCGGAGGCTGGAACGAAGATCCAGCTGACAAGTGCGGCGGCATCGCGTTGAACGGGATGTATCCCCCAGAACGCATAGCCGACCAGATGTTGCTGACGGCTGAATCGAAGGATCGCAACGCGTCCGTCTTCCTACCCTCAAGAGCAGCACCCTGGACCTCGAGCGCCGCAACCCGGCATCTGAGGTCACGAATCTCATTCGTATCTCTCCGATGATGGTCCTCCGGCTCAATCTCACGCTGAAAGTTAAAATTTTAAAAAATTTAAAAGCTGTAATATAAAAAAAAACAAGTCAAATTATAGAAGTTAATAAAATGACAATTTAATTACCTGAGATCGCTAAGATGGCTCGAAGCTCTTCGGATGGCTTATCTGGGGTGGACACCGACCCAACATCCTCGAGTGGGCTGGCCCACGACGGATCTGTAGATCTCGTTATCGATCGCTGGGAACGGCCCATCTGGCCCATACTTGTCAATGAGACGCGTCCTATACGCCTCCTAAGTAATAATACAAATAAACTTACCTTAAATAATATTGAAAGAAATATTATTATGAATTTAGGAAAATAAATGAATAATATCACGACGGTCGATTCCTTCCCAAGCCATGCCTCCCCGAACTCCTCCTAACGCAGCCGGCGCCCAGCTTCTTTGCACTATCTAATAGTATTTATGAAGTAATTAATTTTTTATAAATTAAATAAATTAAACTTAGATGTTTAAATTTTAAACTGGTTAAAAGAGATTACCAAGTCTTCATAAACTCTATGTTTAGACTTGTTGCCAAACGACTTGATCGTCGGACGATTCTCGCTCTTCGCATTCTTCTTGTTCTTCCGGGATTCCCCCTTGAAGTCGTTGCTGTTGTAATACTCGAGCAACAACCTCCACTTGTACGGGTTGATTCGAGCCGGGATGAGCGGTAGCCAATCCATGTAGTCAGGATTGTCTGGATTAGGGGTGTGCATGGTTCGGGTTAATTCGGTTTTTCGGTTCGGTTTCGATCAAAACCGAATGACGGTTAGTTCGGTTCAGTTTCGGATTTACGGTTCGGTTTTTTCGGTCACCGAAAAAACCAAACTCCTTTATTTTATTTTTTTACATTTAATTTATGTTGATATTGTTTTCATATTTTGGACATTTTTTTGAATCATCTTGTTGCAATTGTTTAATTGTTTTGTTTCATTCAACAAGTTTAGGGAGGTGATATAAAAAATAGGGAAACTTTTGTCAAAATTCGAATTTACCAAAAATTTTTGTTTATTCGGTTAAAAACCAAACCGAAACCGTTCGGTTTCGGTTTATTCGGTTTTATGGGTGCGTTCGGTTTATTCGGTTTATTACGGTTCAAAACCGAAAACTGAATTGACCGGTCAATTCGGTTCGGTTTTAACCGAACCGACCGAATACCCAGCACTAGTTTGGATCCAGCGGATGTTGTCGTCTGCACTTCTTCCGGATGTTGTTCTGCGTGTTCTTGTAGAACTCCGCAAATCGGGAGTGTAACTTTCCAAGAAGCCCGGCTCATCCCACATATGTTGTTCCTGTTAATTATTAAAATTACATCATCATTATCATACGTAATTTATATCAAGTACTCCCTCCGTCCCCGAAAGATTGGTAGATTTGTTTGGACACGGAGATTAAGGTGAATGTAAGATGTTTGTATATGTTTACTTAATTGCCCCTTAGTTGAGAGTGCACAAAAAACGAGGTAGAAAAGTAAAGATAAAGTGAGGATAGTTTAGTAACTTTGAGAGTGAAAAGTTTTCTTTTAAGGAAAGTGATCAATTTTTCTGGGACAGCCCAAAAAGGAAATGTGTACAATTTTTCAGGGACGGAGGGAGTATTAATTAATGTAACATATTAAATATTAATAAAATTTAAAATACTGCGAACTTATCTGCCCAGGTGGCAAGCTCAAATTAACATACATATTTTAGATATCTTTAAAACCATAAGCAATCAATTGCACGACTAACCATGTTCTTGAACCATCCAGGGAATTGTGCAAGCCTGAAATTGTAAATACCAACGTCATCCAAGTCTGGAAAATTTCGTCGGGCTAACTCGTTGAATCGATCTATAAATGGATCAACTTCCCGACAATTTTGCAGAATATAAGTTTGTACATGTTCTCTTTCTGCAACCGTAAACTCCCGAAAGTGCGCTCTGCCCAGTGGTTTAGATGGATGATCAAATATTGATAGTCCGCTCGGATTGACAGTGACATGAAGAATCACGTAATAAATCAAAAAACTTTTGAGCCATTCGATTTGGCATTTCAGGTGTGTCTTCGTCCTCATCCATCTGATGCATATCATCACCCTTAAAATTATTATTACGATCACGAATCTCAAATGCCTCGTGGACCATTTCACGGTAATCACTCTTTCCTTCATTACCCTCAAATGAATTACTCGTACTTGCAATATTCGATGATGATGACGATGCCAAATTGATAACCTCGATAAACATATAGATTTATTTGACGTCGTTCACCATGACAATCCCACACATGATAATTCGGTTGAAATCCATCTAACAGTAAATGATTGCCAATTGTGTCTCGATCATGATAATATCTATTTTTACATTTTTTACAAAGACATTTCACAAATTGTTCTCCCTTTTCCTAAGCAATAAGAAACGCATAATTCAGGAATTCTAGAAGCTCGTTCCAAAATCTCTTACTAATATCGTGAGTCCCCTCCTGAAAACGCTGATACATCCAATCACGTTCTTCGGTCATTATACAATTCCTATAATAATGGTATCAATAAAACAATATGACAAATATTAAGCATAACAATTATATAATATATATTCAGCACCGAACTTAATTCCAAATTTTTCACTACCGTTTTTTCTCCTAATTCAGGGTGCATGGGTCATATCCTATTCATAAAAGTACTATTAGTTAATCAAACTTTTATCTTGTGTAAGTAGAAACTGATATAATTACGTAAATTTCGGCAACATTTCGTCTAAGTTCCTCGTTATACCATTTCTTCGGCGTAACGCCGAGAGCAGGTATAAAATAGGAACAAGACGAAATATTGCATCCGAAATTTACGTAATTCTCATCATTTCTCCATACACAATCATAAAAGATTAGTTAACTGATACTATACTTTTACAAACTATTCAATGGGACAATCCATGAAAACTTTGTATAATATATAATTTTACACCGTTATTTCAATATTTTGAAATAAACTGTAAAATAATATATTACTACAATTTTTCATAGACAGGTACTATGGCTCATGAACTACTTTAGTTTAATTACATAAGTAAGCAACTGAAATACATATAAATAAAACAAATTTGAAGAACTCATAAATATATATATAAATAAATCTAAAAAAAATATTTGTTACCTAAAAGAGACACAATAACTGTCGGCGGTTGATCTTCAACTGAAATTACCGGATGATATATACTTTCTTCAATTAGTAAACAATTAAATGGAAAAAATTGAAAGGAGATGAAGGAAAATATTAAGTATTGTGTGTGAAACCGGAGAGGAGATGCTGCTTATATAGGGAACAATTACTGCGGCCCTCTCCACAGTAGACGGCCGCAGTAAGCGGCTGGTCAAAACGGCTCGTGGACCACGAGGCTTTACCGCTGCCTTCTTGCTGTTGGCGCGATAGCGTGGCTCGCTGCCACTTTATCGCGTCCAACGTTTTACCACGGCCTTAGGCGCGGTAAAGGCCGCGGTAAAACGTGTATCACGCACGTAGTGACACTACCATCCCTAGTTGGAGATGCCCTAACAAATTGATAGCAAAAAATGAAATAAATCATATAAGGATAACCTTGATCAATTACCGTAAAATTAATTAACATGTAAACATGCATGGCTTACAATGAATTAATGAATGAAGCATGCTCGAGATGATGAAATAAACATTCCAAATTAAACGAGCATCATTAGTCTTGTGTAAATCTATTGAGATGAACATTCTGATGGTCTCGATCCTAAGTGGGGCGAGCTCTCAGATGCAAAGTGGAGGATCTTCTGTGGAGAGAGAGACCAGTAAGAGGAGAAATGGAGACTTCTCTGGTGAAGAAAGAGGAGAGGGTCGTGTAGGTAGTGAGTACCTTTTTTGAGGGCTTAAGCCCTTCTTTATAAAGAGGTTGGAGGAGGGCGGTTGCCTCGAGTGTGTCATGATCATAGGACACGATTATGGAAGGTGGATGACGCTCCCGTAGATCATGGGTGCGGTTAAGGTAAGTGGGAGACGCTCCTGAGATCGTGGGTTAACAGGCGAGATCATAGATGATCGTGGTTTCCTTGCGCAACAACTTTCGTATTTTGCTTAAGTTACCAAGTGTTGAGAGGCTCTGCGCGGAGGGCATTGGGCCGTTGGCGGAGGCCCTGGAAGTTAAGACAATCATGTTTTAAAGCGGATCATGATCAGGACGAGGTGGAAGCGGTGACCCCCTCACGGGGTGCCCTCTCGCGACCAACTGTGTCTGGTGCAAGGATTGAAGTATTTTGATGGCGAGGGGTATCACGGATGACCCCCTCGCAGCGGCTGTGCGTTGGCGAGTTTGCTGAATAGTCAGGGTGGTGGGTTGAGCGTGTTGGGCCTTAGTTGGGAGGCCCAGACGGAAGGATGAGCCTGATATACCACATTCCAAAAACTAAAAGCAATGCATTGATCAATACTCGAAAAATTATATGTCTAGTTTAATTTTTCAATTTTTTATTTGTAATTTTTCATCACTGTCAATATAACAAGAAATTCTCGATTATATCTAAACAAATGGAATATTTAATTTTTTTTAAAAAATAATTCCTTTTAGAAATTCTTCTCATAGATTATGTTTTTTATGTTAAATATTCGATATTAAAAAGAAAAAAGTTGAAAAAGTAATGAATTCTTGTAAATAATACTCCTATATGATACTAATATAAAAGAACATGGCAATAATAATTCAAGTTAAACACATATTAGGAATAGTATTTTTATAATTAATGCTTGCAAGTGGATAAGCTCAAAAAAAAAAGTATAAATATTCAGTTTTCTAATAAGTCAGTTGCTCTCTCTCGGATCAAACAAAAAAGAAAAAGAGTCAACTCTTCATACCTCCGCTAAGAACGCTTCTTCTTCGCCGACGCCGGCCAAATAGTCTCCTTGTTCACCGCCGGCTACTTTTCAGGCCGCCGGAATATCCCATCGAGTCTTCAAAGTTCGTATCAGCAGAATCAGCACAGTCGCCCTGCAAATTTAGCCAGTTAAGCAAACAGGTCCTCGAAAGTTTTCATCTTTTTCAATTCCACCACTTAACCATTAAAAGCTACGCCACTTGTTGCTTAAATATTTACTTCATTTTATATATTTTTTCGGTGCTAGTTGTAGTATTATTAATTAATTAGTGTTCTTTATTTTGTTCGCACGTTTGACGATGGATGTGTTCATCTAGGATTAGTATATGGTCATAAAAGTCCGGTCTTGGAATGATTTTACAACCTGGGAAGATCGTGATGCTTTATCTATCGATACTATACAAACCCAAATAAATAAATAAATAAAAATAAAAACAAAAACAAAAATGTTACTTATATGCCATCATTTGTTTACTTTGTTAATGAGTCTGTTTATTTACCACATATGTGAAAAAATATACCTAAATGTATTACAAATTAACTAACTCAACTAACTAACATGACAGATTAAAAGACTAAAACACCATTCGTAGAGATTTATTATGAAGATAAATTTGATATTTTTATGGTGTGTATTTTTTCGCATATGTGGTAAATAGACACCCACGTGGTTACCAATCACCTCACTATGTGGGTGTCTATTTAGCACATATGTGAAAAAACACATATCATAAAAATATCAAGTTTACCCTCTTAATAAATCTCCACGAAAGATGTTTTAGTTTTTAATTTATTAGGTTAATTAATTGAGTTAGTTAATTAGTAGTATATTTAGATAGATAAACAAAACGAAATCTCTCACTATTTAATTTAATTTAAATAATCAACTTTCATCTGTCTTTACATGGTTGGATAATGCATGGATTGTGTCTTGAGTTATCTATCTTTTCCCCTTTTTTCGTTTGCTTATCACTACATGCACGCACATCTCCACGTTGATCATTTTCATTGTTATTTAATTGTTTTTTTACTGACAACAAATTGATTATAATAATGATAATCTTTGTACTTGTAACACTAATCATTATCGTAATAGGAAGATTGAAATGTTTTCTTCACTATACATTATAATCCTTTCATTATAATAGAGAGTTTTCATTATAATAGAGAGATTGAAATGTTTTCTTTCTGATTTTCATTCCCGCACTAAAAAAGATTGAAACTTTTATCTTATTCTCAATTCCCCTTTATCTTATATATGAATATTTTATCATCTTATTGCTAAATTTTGAAAGGTTTCTTTTTTTTTTTGTTGGGTGAGTTGTAGAATTTAGGTTGAAGTAAATGATGATGTATAGCATTGTCATGGGACAAAGTATGATCAAAGTATGTCATGTTTTTATCGTTCTTAGTTTCCAATTCCACCCGTGCACATTGCCTTGGCCTATGATTGCACTCATGCGATCATCACGGTTTGTGACGGCCCTCGGTACACAATCTTTTGTGTTCTTCACACGTGGCTCTTTCATTGGACACCGTTATTCCCGAAAAGTTCCCTGCAGCGTAGACAAGCAGAATCCCCAACGCTGCCGACGCAACGACACGTCATCATCTCAACACACGAGTCCTGAGAAAGCTCCGGTGTGGCAAGGCACACGCCGGTCTGGGGTACTATTGGTCTTCAGTTACTTTCGCTTCGCTGTGGCCAATGAAATGCTGACACGTCGTCTGTTCTTAGGCGCCCTGGGTGGCGTTTCTGTGATTAAGTTGATTTCCAGGGTCGAGGGCATTGGGGTGCAATTATCTTAGAGGTGTGTGTGTGGGATTTTTTTTTCCTATTTAAAAAATGTTGGTGTTGTGTTGTGTAAGTGGTGTCAACGGACTCCAAACGGAATTCAAATTCAGCAGAATTTCAGCGTCTTTGAAAGATAAAAACAGAGTAGCTGATGAAAAGAAGTTTAATGTTTGCAAAATTCTCCTGATTTTTTTATTTAAGAGAAGTTAATTTAATTTAATTTGTTTTCTCATTTTAATTTATCTCCAATAATTTCCCTTCCCTCCAATCATTTTCCACTAGCCATTTCTTCTCAAACCTGTCTCTCCTCTCTCTCTCTCTCTCTCTCTGAAAACTATCTTTTTCTTTAATCAAGTTGTTTTTTGCTCGCTTGCTTTCTTCAATTCCGGCGAGGGAAGAGGAAGTAGAAGAGTATAAGAAAGAAATTTCTCTGCTTCTACGAAACGCTCTCTCTCTCTCTCTCTCTTGATTACTGCTATATAATTATTCTGGGTGATCAAGACAAAAACTTTATTTGGAATCTCTCCAGTTCCCAATTTCAATGGACTCTCTTTAGCCTACTTTGTACACTATTTTTGTTCGGCCATTCAAAGGTACCGTCTTTATCTATTTCTCTGTTTAAATTTACCTTTTTTTTTGTTTTGGAAAAAAAAAGTTAGTTTACACGCATTTGTTTGATTACCGTGTACATGGCATGGCACCACTTGAACTTAATCGAAGCCGGAGGTTTTTGGTCGGGTAAGGATTAAGAAACTGCGGTTGCTACAGATACGCTGAGTTTCTTCATACTGATTTTGCAGTGAAACTGTATCTGTGTGCTTCTCTCTGGATTATTGGGACACTTAAGTCGAAAGTAGTTGTTTTTAATTCTGGGTTTTGATGATACGATTACTGTTCTTGACGTTTCCCCTGGTGTTGACTTGCTGGTGAGTGGATTGATTAGGAACCTTTTGGAGCTTATACTGCTGCCTGCTTGTTTTCTTGATCTTGACTTGCCCCACGCTTGCTCAAAAGTTTAACCTTGTAATGAACATGCACGCTATCGTAAATTGCAACAAGTTGAAGAAAGCAACTTTTTTATTATTGAAGAGTAAAGCACTTGTTACATGGTTTTAAATATGTGTATTGGAAATTGTTTAATAGTTACGGTTTAAGAAACTCCTCTATCAGTTTCTGGCATCTTGGTTGAGTTACATGATCTAGCATTTGGATTTTAGGGTGATCTTAAGTTGCCCTGTTGTCACAGTGTTGTAGTTCGGCTTTTGAAGTTCATGCTCCTGCACTCATATATAATACTTGATATTTCTGGTCACTTATGATATTCTGATATTATTTGTGTGAATGCAATTTAGTTTGACAGAAAAGAAATAGCATGGAGCAGCAGTCAGATGATTCCATATCAGGTATTTTGAAAATGTGTTTGCTTTAAAATCCATTTAAGGCCCAAGACAATGGAGTTCCATAGTATATGCTTCAATCATCCATGGCCCTCTGAAGTAAGTATATAATAATTCATACTTCATTTCTCCAATCAAATGCAGTTTCAGGAAATCTTTCAAGAAAAGTACTGAGTGGTGCATGGGGTATCCCACGTGGAACTAATGCATATCACTCTTCAACTGATGTGAGCTTGTTTTCTAGCTCTTTACCAGTGCTCCCTCATGGAAAATGTACGTCTAGGCTCTTATCTTGAGAATATTGACGATTATGTTACCCAACCTCTATGTCATAACGGCAAGGAAATTGAAATTTTTGATTTTTTTATAAATGCAGTGGACTTTCCTTCTGGACATTCTGTTGATGATGGCTCAATCACCATAAAGAAACTAGATCTTGAAAATCTTAATAAAGACCAACTTGATGATTGTGAGCCGAGTGCAGTTCAGAACTTGCTCCCTAATGAGGATGAACTCTTTGCTGGTGTGGTGGATGATTTTGACCTAAATATGCTGCCAAGCCAGTTGGAAGAGTTGGAAGAATATGATGTCTTTGGAGCTGGAGGGGGAATGGAACTAGATCTTGAACCCCAGGATACCATTAGTCTTGGCATGTCTAAGATTAGCATATCTGAAGGGGCTGCTACAAACGGCTTTGCACATTATCCTCTATCAAATGGTGTGGGAAGTGTGGCAGGTGAACATCCATATGGGGAACATCCTTCAAGAACATTATTTGTGCGTAATATTAATAGCAATGTTGAGGATTCTGAGTTGAGAGCTCTTTTTGAGGTATTTATAGATTTTTTCTGCTTTAGAATTTTAGTTATACTTGGTTTGAAGCTTGTTCTGTTTGCTACCTTATGTGGTTGACGTTTCCCTTTCCATCTTTTCTGTTTTCTGTGGTAGCAATATGGAGATATTAGAACATTATACACTGCATGCAAGCATAGAGGTTTTGTGATGATCTCATACTATGATATCCGAGCTGCTCGCACTGCAATGCGAGCTTTACAAAATAAGCCCCTAAGGCGAAGGAAGCTGGACATACATTTCTCAATTCCCAAGGTCTGACTCAGCTTTACGTACATTTCTGTGGTAGCAATATGGAGAAATTTGTGGTTCTAACGGAAGCTTTAAATTTACCTTCTTGTCAGGATAACCCATCAGAGAAGGACATAAATCAAGGAACTTTGGTAGTATTCAATTTGGATCCTTCGGTATCGAATGATGATCTCCGTCAAATATTTGGGGCTTATGGCGAGGTCAAGGAGGTGTGAGATTTCTGCTTGTTCAATCTTGTTAGTCATCTTTCCACTAAGTGTTCCAGTCTTGCTGATATTACACTTTTTTTTTTGGAAAATGCAGATCAGAGAAACACCACACAAAAGACACCACAAATTTATTGAATTTTATGATGTAAGAGCTGCAGAGGCTGCTCTTAGAGCATTGAATAGGAGTGACATAGCTGGAAAACGCATAAAGCTTGAGCCTAGCAGGCCTGGAGGGGCTCGTCGCAAGTAAGTATTAATCTGTTCTACAAAAATTTGCTCATCTATTGCTTTAAAAAAAAAAAAAGAAAGCTGCTGCATAAAGTCGCATGTTGATGTAGGATGTAGATGTAGCCAAAAAACGGAAAAAACTAAACTGCTTCTAGGTTCTAACCAGTGTGTCTACAACTACTGCCATATGTTTCCAGCTTTATTATGATAGTAACTTTTATAGAACAGTAGTGCATACTAACAAAAGGAGAAGCACTTTTGAAATAGAGGAACTTAATTTGGTGAATCTTTTTTGATAGTTTGATGCAGCAACTTAGTCAAGAGCTGGAACAAGATGAGGTTCGTACTTTTCGTCATCACATTGGGTCCCCTGTTGCAAGCTCTCCTCCAGGTTAGCATCCTCTCTATATACTGTGATAGCTTTGGAGATATTTCCTTCTTATGAGCTGATAACCATGGCAGGTAACTGGGCACAAATTGGTAGCCCCGTTGATCATAATCCTCTGCATGCTTTTAGCAAGTCTCCTGGTAGCTTAGGGCCTTTTAGCCCTGTAAACAACAGTCATCTACCTGGGCTAGCTTCAATCCTTCCACCTCATGCATCTAACTCTCCTAAGATTGCACCTATTGGCAAGGATCAAGGAAAATCTAATCATGCAAACCAGATATTCGGTAACACAGGATCACTTCCTGGAGCATCGTACCCACTTTCTAACTCATTCCCTGAGCAAAAACTAAGTTCAAGTGGACCAATCTCGATTTTCAGTGAGTCTTCCAATTCGAATTCATCTGGTATTGGAACATTAAGTGGTCCTCAGTTCTTGTGGGGAAGTCCAACTACATATTCGGAGCGAGCTAGTTCTCCTGCCTGGCCTACATCATCTGCAGGACAGAATTACTCATCAGGAGGGCAGGGTTTTCCTTATGGCAGTCGGCATGGTAGCTTCATCGGTTCACCTCACCAACACCATGTGGGCTCTGCCCCTTCTGGTGTACCTCTTGAGAGGCATTTCAAATATCTTCCAGAGTCTCCAGATACTTCCTTTATGAGCCCCCCTGCACTTGGGGGCATGGGTTTACATTCTGGCAGTGGAAACTTTCTTCTGAACATGGGTACTCGAGGCGCTATAGGTGCAGGTCTTGCCCTTCCTGGCAATGCAACTGAAAATAGTCCACCTAGTTTTGCAATGATGTCGATGGCAAGGCATAATCAGCTTTTCCTTGGTAATGGATCTTATTCTGGACATGGAACTATAGGGATTGAAGGGTTTACTGAGCGTAGTCGGAATCGACGAGTTGAAAATGGAGTTCAAATGGATAATAAGAAGCAGTATCAGCTTGACTTGGAGAAAATCGTCAATGGGGAAGATGCACGGACAACTTTGATGATTAAAAATATACCGAATAAGTAAGAAAAATATCCTTTCCGTATTCTCAAATTTTAAACTAAGATCTAGAGGCACTATTTACTTGTCTAATGTTTCCTGTAGGTACACTTCCAAGATGTTGCTGGCTGCCATAGATGAAAATCACCGGGGTACTTATGATTTTCTCTATTTGCCAATTGATTTTAAGGTAGTTTTCTCTTGATGGCCTTTCTAGCGTCTCAGTCATATTTCAGATATGATATGTTATGATTATTATTCATATGTTTTTGCAGAATAAGTGCAATGTGGGGTATGCCTTCATCAATATGATCTTCCCCTCGCACATTGTCTCTTTCTACCAGGTGTGCAATTAAATGTTCTCTTTTTTCTATTTCTTCTTTTCTTATCTTCATTTCTTCATTATTGAGCCTTGTAAACTGGTTGATAATGAGAAGAAACATATACTTATGTAGTTGTTCTTGCCTAAAACTACTATCATTTCATAGTGAAATTGACTGTGAGACAAGATAATAAGTATTGTTTTGAAGGATCAAGAAAACAAACTGTTCTTCATTCCTTTTTCCCCCTTTATATCCTACTGAATTTTAATTGAAATTTTCGTATGGAACTTACCAGGCTTTTAATGGGAAGAAATGGGAGAAGTTTAACAGTGAGAAAGTTGCATCATTGGCATATGCTAGAATCCAGGGCAAGGCTGCCCTTGTCGCGCACTTTCAGAACTCGAGCCTGATGAATGAAGACAAGAGATGCCGGCCAATTCTCTTCCACTCCGAGGGCCAAGAAAACGATGAACAGGTAAGGCCTTCTCTCCTTTCTCTTATCCATTCTTTTCTTTTGTTTTGACAACGAATTTCAATCCAACTTTTGACTCGATTAGCTTGGCTCTTCAGAAATAAACACAGATGAAATTGTATGAAAAGAAATCAGATGAAAACAAAGCTTAACGCATGAGTTTCATTATAGAAGCTGGTTAGATAGTCATGTGCCTATATCGGTTGACCCTTATTTGTCCAGGTTAAGAATTACTTTTTCTATTGTCCGAACAAAGAGCTGGAGACAGTTCTCTAACTGAGAATATTTTTCCATAGCCATAAGCCATCTCCACACTCTAGCTGACCTTTGTATCTGTATGTCGTTGATTAAACTTTGGAAAGAGTGAGCAAATGGTTTGCTTTCTGTTTAGCGCATATCAATCCTGTGTGCGGGTCTAGTTTCTGAGTATTTCTGGGTGATGAAGGGATTTGATCTGCAAATAATAATATTGTCCTATAAATACTTACCATCACAACGGTTATTTGTTCCTGTCTGTTACTTGATTAATGCTTGAAAAACCTGCAGGAGCCTTTCTTTTCAAGCAATTTGAACATATGCATACGTCAGCCCGATGGTTCTTACTCTGGGGATTCATTAGACAGCCCGAGGAGCAATCCTGACGATAAGCCCGAGAAATTTTAGCCCAAAGAGTAGTAGAAACCATATCATCTTGAAGATTAACAATGGGTTTTTTTCCGGTATCTAAGTGTATAGAGTTGGAAGAGTCAAATAGCAACTGAGGACACCTGGTTCATGCTCATATTACAGGCAGTATCCACTTTTCTACCATGGATGCTCCGTAACTATTTATCTTAGCAGGACGTTCGAAACCTGTGAAGGCTGGAAGTGTTTTGTTCATAAGTAGATTAACTGAATTGTTATCGACCGAGGAGAGTAGAATAAGGCGGAGAATGTTGCTTGGGAAGGAAGGTATTCAGTAGGGACTTCCTCGGCAGCGGTTCGCAATGTCTGCCAACCTGTGAATGAACTCATCTCCTGGTTATAGTTCTGCCCTGCTGTTTTAGGTCAGTTGCAGTTCTTTCCCTTAATGTGTAGGGTATTCATGGACTCTATCTGTGAAGGGTTGTATATAAATTTGAGATTGGACTTTGCCTCCTGTTTATTTATGTTGTATCTATTTGAAACGTTATTTAACATGTAGATATGAGTACTTGTCATTCATGAATGCAGTTCAATTAACGTCTGAGGAAAGGATATGGATGTAACTTGTGTCGCACGCAGGTTATTGCTCTTGCTTGTGAATTGACAAATGGAAGTGCAATTTGATTTTCTTCATCCTGTTGTTGAAGAGCTTGCTTAGGAATTTATCATGATAAAATGATACTCTCTCCGTCCACATTAAGTAGTTAAAGTTTTTTCTCTCGAATTTCCGTTTAGTTAGGAAAACTTTCAATTTCAAATTTCATTTGTAAATATGATTACATTGTTTCCCAAATGTTGGAGGACTTTGTTTGTTCTCTATCTTTTTTTTTGTTTGATATGATACATTTGAGGGGCATGGGGTAGGGATTGTGGAGAACCTTTTTTTGAAGTTCATCTTAATGTTAGAGTTCTCCAAAATTTGGAAATAATGTTTTCCATCACTGAATAACTAGTTATACATTCAACCTTTTATAAAAGAAATTCGGAATAGAAAATTTTCCCAATTAAATAGACCATAAATACTTCATTTCTCCAAAAAGAGATGAACATTTTTTTAATTATTCTAGAAATTTCTTTCCTAAATCTTCGGACCAAAACAATACACAATTTATTCTTTTCGGTTATTATAGAATATTGTTCACTTAAAAATAATTTTCTATCAAAGTTACTAATTACATTTTTATCTTTACTTAAAAATAATTATCTATATTGATATTTACATTTTATCTCATGTTTTCTGCAAAAATTTTATATTCGGCTTAATTTCCACATCCATCAAACCTTTCAATTTTTGGAGGGCACATAAGAGTAATCGTTAGATTTACTTATAACAAAGCTAAGCAACTCTAGACCGAAAACTAAGAGAAAAAGTAGATCCACCATAAGAGGATCCTACTAAATTCAACAGCAGTGAATGGCCATTGTTATTTAACAAACAGCACATGTTTGAAAATAAACTAATAATAGACTTGCAGCCACAACTTCCACTGGGCTTGATTAACACCTTTAAATCTGCAGAGCATCAGCAATG
The DNA here is from genome assembly GCA_024586325.1 of Stellera chamaejasme. Lineage (NCBI taxonomy): Eukaryota > Viridiplantae > Streptophyta > Magnoliopsida > Malvales > Thymelaeaceae > Stellera > Stellera chamaejasme. The sequence continues at coordinate 28,917,769 of CM044985.1, forward strand.
GAACCAGCAAGACTCAAAACCTCAAAAGGAGCTTGGTTTCCTATGGCCTTGACTGTGTTGGGGCAAGAGTCTGTGATCCAAAAGTAGGCAAATTGTTGTACTGTGGATCCTGGAAAACATAAGCGGAAACATCCGTGCGTTTAACGCCAACGAAAGAAAGAAGTATCATAACTGTGTGTCTGAAGGAGAGAGAACACTTGGTAAGCACTTACCATCATTCTTGTGTGTAAACTTTTCCCATGAGCGCTTGGGGAAAACGCCATGAGTAACATATGCGCTCACCTTTTCTGCGCCGTGCGCAACCAAAACTTTCTGGAAGATAAGAAAGAAAATGATAAGCTTTCTCTTGAACCAAATGCGCAGTGCAATAAGTTATTAAAGGAATCGACATTTCTTTCTTGGATGAAAACCTATGCCTTGATTAAGGGTGTGTTTAGAAAAGTGTTTTCCCTTTTTTTTGGAAGAAAAATTTGTGCTTTTTGAAAGATGAATGTGATGTTTGTGAGGGGAAAAGTTGGAAGAACATGTTGATTTTGAATATTTTGTGAAGAAAAGTCTGAAAAGTGGGGGGGTTTTTCACAAAAATGAACACAGCCTAAGTTATGCAAACAAGGTGATAATCAATTAAACTGAAGGTCTAGTTAATGTTGATTCTCAACTTGCAAGGCTGGTCACCTTTAGAAACTTATCCAACTCATGCCAAAAACCCAAGCACACAAAAGGGAAACACAAAGATAAAAGTATTTTGGTCAATAGACACCTGGCACTCAATAAGAGTTCCTCCAGATTGCACCAAGTCATCAACAATAACAACATGGCAACCGGCAGGATTTCCCTCTTTAATCCGAACTATCCTCTTATCTCCTTCCCGAACCTTATTGCAGACTACCTGTGAATTGAACATGATGTTTTAGAACTTCAGGCTGTAGTTAAATTTTAAACAGAACTTTTAGAGAAAAATATCCAGAAAGTTTCGAAGATCAACCGTGGGATACTGATCCAACAGCCTGTGAAATCGCTTGAAGGCTCCATCATCAGGAAATGCAATAACTAGCTGAAAGTTACATGAGAACATACGATAATAGATGCTCCTTCCTCAGAGAGAGAGAGATAGAGAGAGAGGGAGAGAGGGTTCATAAATCTGATGGCATTTGTAACATATCAAAGCCCTGTATCTTGCTGGTAGAATTTAGTTACTTACCTTATCAGCATCTTGAAGCTGGTTAAGACGTTGCTTTAGAAGAGGAATTCCAGTCTCAAAAAATGGCAACACATTGTCTCCAAAGTAAAACCTTTCCTGCATAGGGGTTATCAAGCTTGATTACCTTACAGAAATAGAGTACCGGCCTAACCGGACAGGCATACTAACCAAGGATGTATATTTTTTATGCATGACAGTTTTGGGCAACAGCCAAAAAAATGGACATAAAGACCTAGTTGGTTCTATTTGTACATCGAAGGAAAAGAACTAAAAGATGTAGGATGCAATTTCCAAAGGAGTACAACGCTGATGTCAGGTTGCAAAAATAACACTGTAAGCCAACTTAACACATGTAAATATGTAGTAATTGGTTTCCTGTTATCTGTATTGCTCATACTCTGTTTTTTCTTGTTATGCTCAACTTCCATATGAGTTCAACTAGAGTTGTATCTCACATCTCTAGTTATCTTTGAAATGGACAAAATAAATCCAATCACATGACATTGACTAGTAAACCATATCCATCTATGAATAGTGAAATAGTAAAATGCTTGCATCTAGATCAAGATTAGCTTTCCGCTCTGTATGTATAATTTGGCATGAAGACGATACAACATGCAGTATGTATGTACAGTAACAACTTCATCCTTGAACTAGTTCAGAATACAGTTCTGACTTCTGAAACTTGTAATCTCTAAATAAGCTAAATAGGTATAAATAAACTGGAATGAAGTGACTACTTGAGTTATTTCATATTTGTGTCGGTCACATTGTTCCTATAAATGCATCCTAATAGAGACAGCAATGACAAATCGACACCCAACTGAATCAAAAGTTGAAGATAGTAGGTTGTTTCTATCTACAAGTCAGACAAACCTGAAGAGCATGTATGTCATAGATAACTACACTTGTCGGCCCGCCCCTTGATATAGGAATATGAGATAAAATCCTTGCCATCGTGAATGCAGTGGCCACATCACCTTCATCATCCATTCGCTCGAAGGAACCAGTTGGGAAGAACGGCAACACCAAAGTGAAGGAAGCAACAAACAACCTCGGAAGATTATATATAACAGAAACTTGCTCAAAGATAACAGCTGGGGAGCTGAAGGATGCAAGAAAAGCAACATGTTGACCCCTAATGTCGTGCGCATTGTTTATATACAAATTCGGAAATCCATCATCAAAGTTCCTGCAATGATTGAGGTTCCAAATCATACTTGAAACAAGGGGCTACTTGAAAACAACCCATACCACTTGAAACGCAACAGAGCAGAATCTTATTGAATTGGGACTGGAAAATAGGATAGACTCTAAAACTTGAACCACATCAAGGACCAGTTTCAACTGTTGCAGGACATTTAAATCCAAGAAAAATCTTAACAAAATAAGATAAAATAAACATAAAAACAGAATTTTTTTTTTGCAAGCATTCCTACCATGTTACCTAATCTACACCACCAGTATCAACCACAATCAGCACACTGAAAAGGAATTCTCCAAAAAAGCACATGTCTTTACAAGTACTGCCCATCAAGTTCACTACTTTGTTTCAGAGCATGACAAGAAAGCATAAACCAGATAACTGAAAATAAAGAAAACCTAAGAAATTATGACAAAAGAGAAAGAGGGTACCTCCAATTGATGGATTTCAGAGAGATGAGGTCGGACTGGGCGGCGACTCTGCGGGCAAGTTCTTCGCATTCGACGCAGTAGAAGAGATGGATTTGCTTCTTCTGAGAGCTAGGCTTTCCGTTCTCCATTTTCACAACACAAGTTTCTGAGAGTACTACGAAGACCTGTGTGGCTGCTGTAACTATTTATTTGCTTCTGAAAGACGCAGTGGCAAGGAGTAAAGAAAGAGGCGACTCCGGAATAAATTCGACACACACTAGTTATAACCTACCCATGTGCTCCGCCGCAGGATGGGAAAGAAAGTGAATGAAGCATTTGATTGGCAATTGTGGTGACCGTCGAAAGGAAAGCTACTCCTCCCTCCGTTTGAACAAAATTGAAATGTTTGTTTATTACACCCAGATTAATCGGTATAAGAAAAATACTCAAATAAAACTACATATAGTTGCATGCGAACGGACCTAAATTTTTTAAAGGAATAAAGTAATCTTTAACATGTGTCATATTTTAGTCATGTTTTAAAGTTCGTCCTATTTTGGTCCAAAATTTTGCTTTTGTGTCTTATTTTATTCTTTCCGTCAATAAATCTGTTAAGTGAATTGCGTTTTTTATATAATTACACTTGATATATTAACCTAATTACATATTTACTCCAAATCTGGTCATTAAACTTTTCATAAAAGTCCAGTTTAACCTCAAAAATTTTAAAACCCTTAAACAACCACAACTTCAACATTAAAACTGTGGAGGGGCAGCAATTGGACGGCGTTGTAGTGGTTGATTGGTGAGCCGGAAGACTATAAGAGTGTCGGGTTGGAGAAGCGGGCCTAGCGGAATTCGGTGGAAATCGGCGATGATTTGGTGACAATCGGAGGGAGGCTTGACTAGGAGAGGGAGGCATCTAGTGGTATTCACCCTTTCTTAACAAAGAAAAACAACGCCTAAATTTCATGTTACCTGAAAGTCTGATCGAAGTCATCGAGGGTAGTGTCTTCTATTTTGTCATACTTAGGGTCTTGAACGCCGGTGGAATTTACGAGGATGTGGATCGGAAGCGGAACAACGCAACAGTGACCGGCTTTGTAATGATCGTTGAAACCTTGAAGCCAATGTGTGAGTATCTTTTTAGTTTAATTAACCCATTCTCGTTCATCAGGCTGCATGTTATCATAGTGTTTGAAATCTGAGAGATTCAAGCTACTGGAAATATGGAATGGCGTTGAAATCCCTCCACCGTGGGAGGCCGCTGCCTCCTTCCCCGATCTGCTCCTCTGGCTAGTGCGTGAGGCGGACCAATTAGCGATATTTGAGCACAGATCGGTTATGTGAAATCGAGTCAAGAGATGGTGGAAGTCTTGGAAGTCTCGAATGGACATGGCCATCGGACATGAGCAGAGAAGCCATTTTTGACGGGGAGAGAGAGGAGTGAAAAGAAGACATGGGAAAGTTTTGGGACAAAACTGGTACAATTTTATAAAATTAGTGAATAAGTTTCAAATTAACTTTGGATATTTTCGTCATTTCAGTTACTTAACGAAAAAATTAATGGACAAATGGATGGAAAGACTCGATTGGGACAAAAATTAAAGTAATAGAATTAAAATAGGACGAATTCTCAAAACGGTATTAAAATATGACACATCAAAATAAGGAACCGACAATGTACTTTATTATTATTTTAAGTTATAAGTAGGGTTGTGAACGAATCGAGCATTTATCGAACTTGATTGAATTCAAACTCAGTTATCGAGTTTTAAATTCAAGTAGAGTTAAGAGCTTGATAAAATTCAAACGGACCTAAATTCGATTCAATCGTTTTTCGAAATATCAAACAATACATACTAAAAATACTCTAGAATAGTTTAGATACAAATAATTAAATAGTAGTAGAACCTAATTTACTAAACTTAAAAAGCATAAAGAGTAATTAAAGTAATAGGGACCCTCCTCGGCCGCCACTCCCCATCCCCTCCACCGATTACTGTTTGTTCTCGTTTATATCAGGAAGACCTCATCCCTCTGAGCTTCAATTTCTTCTCCTCTCCATAATCGTTCGCTCAGATCTACCACAACTTCTTTTGCCTGCAATCATCCGACCAGAAACGAACCTCCACGGAGATCCCATTCTCCAACTCAAATCCCCAACCCAAAGGTTCCAAGATTGTGAGATGGTCGGAGTTCATCCTGCAGCCTGAAACGGAGATCTTCAAACTCCATTAACCACCGCCACCGCTGGTTCCTGGTCCATCACACCCCACCATTGGTCGTTTGCGCCGATAGCTATGAAACCAGCAACCCGGCTCCATCCCTTTGCCCCGTCCTTCCACAATCGAGCTCAACTGATCCTCTCAGCCATCCCTAACGTCTCTACACCGGCCTTGATAGTCACACGAGATCCCCTTTCCAGCTGTGAACCCAACAACACCTAGATATAGTCTTTCCAGCAGCAATCGGTCCGAGGATAAGTGAGAGGTGAATCTTACCCATAGGTGAGACCATGAATTCGACGATGATGGCTAGATCAGGTGTCCTTTAATTCTCAAATCTAGAGATGGTTCAAGACCGAGGGCGGAGAAAATCAATGGATGGTTGAAGACCGGAGTAGAGAGAGAGGGAGAAAGGGGCGAGGCTCTTGGCTGGGCATAAAGAGGGAGAAATGAGAGCGCTTATGGACTTAGGTTAAAATGTGTATATAATTGTTGGAGTGTGCCTAAATAATTAGTTTTAAAATTTAGAGTGTAAAAGATTTTTTTAAAAAAAAAATTAAATTGTTAAAATTATTATTTTTAACCAAAGTCCGCTGAACTTAACAGATATCGGATGAAAAATATGGAAAATGACCACAAATTTAAAAAAAAGTTAAAAAATATGATTTTATTGTGACAAAAAATTAAAATAGGACTTCGGTGGGACAAGAATTAAAATTACATGACTATGAGTGCAATTTAGCCATATTCAATCTCCTCATCAAAGCATAAGGGCTCCCTTAAGCCTTTACTATATTGCTCATGTATGAAATCCGTGTGTTGCCTTTTGGGATAAATTTTGAAAATTCATATTCCTAGAACCGTTGAATCAAACACCCCCAAAATTGAGTTCAAAAGATATCAAATACTTGATCACAAAGTGGGACTTTGCAAGAGAAAATAGCACCTGCAATAAAAAAACGCGTTGAATTTCATGAACATGTTCTATGGGGCGTTATGTGCTATAAATTATGAAATCAAGGGGTAGTTGTTGGTATAATCCCCATCATACTCTTCTTCTACATGTTTCCCGTTATGAATGATCCTTGACTATTTCTAGATGGCAGACCACTGATGGGCCTTTCTTGATCAAGGTTTTCATGTACTGAACCAAACAAAACTCGAACCCGAAACTTTGTTTAATCTACTAGTTTAAACAAATTAATAAGTACTCATACTATAAACCATATGAGTAGTTATTCTTAGAATTAAGTTATACTCTCATTAATTATGAATATTTAATTTCATCTCACTGTCATCTCAATGTAACAAGAACAAAGAATTTAATTAATTAGCATATTTCACATCTTACTCTCCTAATTAATTAGCTTGAAAACCAAGTTAATAATTTAAGGATTGGAAGTTGAGGAATTCAAATGCATGGGATGTGAATGGGTAAAAGATATGAAAGACAGGCGAATGAAATGATTGACGACGTTCATCACCAACTCAAGGGCGAGGCCGGCATGATGGATGGTCACCTAATTTTATTAATTTCCACCTGAAAAATCAATAACTAAATATAAAAAAAGCCCCCGAAAAATACCATGCACTTGGCGTCCACTTACACGATCACAGCATAGATTCTGTGACTACACCCACAAAAATATTTTATTTACCAAAATTTAATACTCTCCAAATAATACTATATAGTTATGATGATCATTAGCTCCCTTTTGTCGTTGAAATATCGTTGAGATCTTTGGTCTCGGAAAATAATTAGCTAGTACTCTATCATTTTGATCATTAGGGTAAAACAAAACTTATATATTACGCCCTCCACCAATCCCACAATTATTTATACGTTTGACTAAAATCTAGAGAATTTAAGAGTATTTAATAGAGTAAAGTAAATGTACAAGTCAAAAGTTTGTTTTTTAAGTGGCATGCAAATCACATATGCAAGTAAGATATTATTTAGAACGAATGGGATGAAAAATCTTGAACCTCGAGCTACTCGACTCATTTTTTTTGTTGAAGTGAATGACTTTAATTTCTATCACTCGGCTACCGCCGAAAACAACCTAATAACCAAGGACATAGCCCTAAGTGGAAAACCTAAAAACTCTAGTCAATAGTGAACATAGCTAAAACTAGAGTACAAACGAGACATAAACCAAAAGTCCATAGAGAAAGATAAAGAAAACCAAAGTACTAAAAACCACCTAATGATAGAAAGTCACAATAAAATAGTAGAGCAAAACATCCAAAACTAGCATCCGCATTGCTTTACAAGCCATTGGATCCAAGACAATTCAGTATACTAACTGCATAAGGAAGGCTTCAGACCCCACATGACACCCAAATCAATACGGTTTTTACTACTCCAGGTAGGGTGAGATTTCGCTCGACCCTACCACATGCTCACCTCCCGCTCGGCCTGCTCACCCTCGATAGAACCTAGCATGGCTTTTGTGCGGCCACGACCAGATCCCACAGCAGCACCTTAGGAAAACCGAAAAAGAGGGGAGAAGAGGAGCATGAAGCCAAATCGAAGGCAGGAGAATGAATTGAGGAAGAAAACGAAACCGGGCTCTGGAAGCAAAACAAGAAGCAAGGTTGCGGCAAGGGCACTCACGAAACCTCTGTTAGGGTTTCAGAGGAGTTCTCATCTTTTTACCCGATTCACTTTTTTATTAACTTTTTCCGTTATAATAAATTAGAAGCTCCAGCTCAATTTGAAAATCAATTGATCTATAAAGCTCATTTATTCATTTTCAAACCAAATTTGATAGAATTTTCAAGTAAATAACGAATAACATGAAACTTAGCTCAACACGTTTTCAACCATACGAGGACCATTCAACCAAGTACAAAATAATACTACTACTTAATTTAAGTTACTAAAAAGCGAGTAGATGTGCATGCACAATTAAGAAGGGTCAAACAGTACTCATCAAATATGTTGCCAATTGAAGGAAGTTATATCGTCAACAGACTTTATGTGACGAATAACGAGAGATGTTTATGTGACGAAAGAAGAATTTAGACTGGCAACCAAGAAATGAAAGTCAAATAAAATCTGATAGAAATTGGCCATCTAACTTTCAATTGGACCTCGAAAACTAAGATTTGTTTTTGGAAATTGTACAAATATATACCTTTTTATTAAATAAAAGTCATCATCCTTCTTCACCCTAACAGCCTAGAGCTAGCTAGTTGTGAATGATGATGATCATGCTGCAATTCTTTTTTCTCACACATTCCAATACCAAAAATTAATTGCACAGCTCACATTTTTATTTATTAAAATTTCATAAAAACAAATAATAAATTAACCACTTTCTTCTAATTTATTCTTAATAAATATTACATCAACTTTAAATACTTCTTTAGATTCTCTAAAATTATCGGCAAAAGAACACGCCTTAAGAAATGAATTTTTTTTATTCAACAGTACTAGCAGCCGAATTTGCCATGGCGGTCACCGAAATTTCCACCTAACTTTTGCCCCCAAACCAAAATTTAACCATAATCACCGGAAATGAATTGACATTTTAGATTTATGGGTGATCGAATTAATTGAGGACTTTCAAAGAAAAGAATTTGTTTTTTTTATATAAAAAAAATCATGAAGCACATACAGCTGGGTGATGCAAGAAGTTTGTTTAAACTTGAATTCTAAGCATTTCCTTAAATAAGGGGAAAAAGCAAATATATACAGCTTCCAATTTTTGATGCACAAGCGATCTCTCTTATTATGTACAGCCATGCAAAAATCTTGATAATAAAATATTTTTGATTAAAACATACTCCCTCACTTTCCCTGAAATATATGAAATAATTTATCTGATTTTAGAGATTAAATTGATTATTAAATAAAAGTTTGTGTATTCTGAGTGGAAATTGCACAAAAAAAATGGAGAGAACACGTTTTGTTTAAATAAAATGAACATATCTCTAATTATGACAACCCAAAAATGGAATTTATTATGCAAACTTTTAGAGACATGATCAGTAATGTTAGATTATTTCACATTAATTAAGGAAAATGTTTAATTAAACTTGTAAAACCCTAAACTAGCTTAAACCATCTGCTGATTATTATAACTTCAAATTATAATTACCATTAAACCAAAGGTAAATTGTTCATGTATAAGACAGACCAGTAATGGATATATACCCTACAATTGTAGGAGTTTATTTCAGAATATTGACAGTATATATAGCTAGTACAATCAATGCTAGCGGTGTGGTCAACCTCCCAACCTTCATTTAACATCTACTAGCCATATATAAAACCCCTCTGCAATTCATCATCTTTCAAACACCACAATATTAATTACTCTCCTTCTTCATCTTTATCTTCATCTTCATCTTCAAACCTTCTCTCCTTCATTTCTGAGTACTCATCATCAATGATGGTTCTTCTCAAGCTTCTTCAATGGCTTTTGTACCAGCTTTTAGCCAACTCTTTTTACAGAGCTATGAGGAAGATGGTGATCAGGACCTCTCTCCCTCTTCAACCCTCTCCTCTCTTCCCCACCCTCAATAAATTCGATTTCTGCCGGAGAAAGCCCCGGAGTTTGGTTTGTGACATTCAGGTCCTTCTCAGGTCACCTTCTCTGTTCCCTTTCTTCATGCTGGTTGCGTTTGAAGGTGGCAGCTTTGTGAGGGCTTTTCTGCTTTTGATCTGCTCTCCATTTCTGTGTGCCCTGCGTTATGAGACTCAGCTGAGGGTTATGATTTTTGTGACCTTTTGTGGGTTAAGGAAGAGAGATATGGAGAGTGTGAGCAGAGCTGTTTTGCCCAAGTTCTATCTTGAAAACCTCCATTTTCAAGCTTACCAAGCTTTCTCCTCTGCTGGGTTCAAGGCTGTGTTCACAAGTGTTCCAAGGGTGATGGTTGAGGGGTTTCTGAAGGAGTATTTGGGTGTCGATTTTCTCAGAGGGACTGAATTGCACAGTTTTGGAAAGTTCTATACCGGTTTGGTATTAACCCCTGGCTTGCTGGTGAAGCATAGAGCATTGAAGGAATGTTTTCAAGGTCATAAGCCTGATGTTGGGCTGGGAGTTGGTTCAAACCTTCATGACTATTTCTTGCTCTCTCTTTGCAAGGTAAATAAATTCTCCTCTTTTTTCATTGTTTCTTTGACAAAAAGTAATAAGTAAGTTACTTAAATGTGGAGGATCAACTGTGACTGCCTCCTCTGTTTTTAATTACCCTTTTCTGAATTCTGACCCCTCAGCAGTAAAATCTAAGAAATCATGGACCACCTGAGCAATTATAGGACTATATACTAGAAATAAATTACCAACCTCGCCCGTGGATCTTGACGTAAAACACTGCAGTTTTTGCTTTCTGTGGTAACAAACAAATCAGCCCTACCAGTTCTGCTGTCAGTGCATTTCAAAAATAATGTTTTTTTTCCTTTTTCTTTTTTCTTTTGCCAGAAAGAGTAACTATGGTAAATATGGTAGCTATTACTTCTTGAAGAATAACATAGAAATACTCCCTTCATTAAAGTATAATTGAAAGTATTTTACTTTTGAGTTGTCTCAATAAAGGTGGAAACTTTTTTTTAACAATTTGACCTTTTTACCCTCAATTTTCATTCTTATTCTATAAAAACTTTGTACTTTTATCTTATGTACGAGTAGTTGGCTATTTTACTTCATTAGCCTTAGTCGAATGTTTCATCTTTCTTGGGATGTTGAGAGTAATTTGATTGTAATTAAAACCTATTTTTATTTATTTTTTGTGATCAACAGGAAGCTTATGTGGTGAACAAGGAAGATATGAAAACAAATCCAAGCTCAGTGATAATGCCAAGGGAAAAATACCCAAAGCCTCTAATCTTCCATGATGGAAGACTAGCATTTTTCCCTACACCATCAGCAACTCTCTCCATGTTCATGTGGCTCCCTCTGGGAATCCTCCTAGCCATCTTCAGACTCTCAGTGGGCATTTTCTTGCCATACAAGCTAGCCATTCTGTTAGGAACCCTAAGCGGTGTAGAGCTTCAAGTCAAAGGCATCACTTATCAAAACCCTTCTTCCTCATCACCATCTGATCATCCGGGAACCAGAAAAGGAGTTCTCTTCGTATGCACTCACCGGACCCTTCTGGATCCTGTCTTCCTCTCCACGGCACTGGCAAGACCATTGACTGCGGTTACTTACAGCCTAAGCAAGATGTCTGAGTTCCTGGCTCCAATCAAGACTGTCAGGCTGACAAGAGACAGGAAGCAAGATGGTGAAATGATGGAGAATCTTTTGAGAGAAGGTGATCTGGTTGTGTGCCCAGAAGGAACAACTTGCAGAGAGCCATATCTGCTGAGATTCAGCTCTTTGTTTGCAGAGTTGGCAGAGGAGATTGTTCCTGTGGCTGTGAATACAGAAGTGGGGATGTTTTATGGGACAACAGCTTCTGGCCTCAAGTGTTTGGACCCCATATTCTTTTTGATGAACCCTAGGCCCAAATATCAGGTCCAGATCCTTGAGATGCTGCCTAAAGAGATGACTTGTGCAGGTGGCAAGTCTAGCTTTGAAGTGGCTAACCATATCCAGAAGCAACTGGCTGATGCATTAGGGTTCCAATGTACATCTTTCACAAGGAGGGATAAGTACTTGATGCTAGCTGGTAATGAAGGTGTAGTGCCTCAGAAAACAAGATTCTGATGAAGAACATGAATTATATGATTCTTTTTTTTTTCTTTTTGTATTTTTGGAGTTTTTTTCTTCTTGTTTTTTTCGCTTAAAGTATTGGTTTCAGAATGTTTCTATTAACTGTTCAGTACTATAGCTAACAGATGTACGTAGAAAATAGTTTCTTTTTTTTTTAGGAAGTATGCCATGTTTGTTGGTTTGGTACATTGGTATTTATCATCCCCACATTCCATTATACATACAACTGATACAAGTGTCATATTTATATATATGATCATAATATAATCGTCCATTTCTTTATTTGGATTTAATTAAATTTCTGTTTAATTAAATGCTTGTTGATGCATATATAATTTACACACTTTCAATTACCCATGAGGTTTAGCAACCTACAATTACCATCCTCAATCGTTAACTCCGTCAAGTTTTCTGTTAAATTCTCGGTAACTTTAAACTTTGCAAACCATAACAGATATACCCTAATTGTTTTATCCCTTTACAATCTCATGCGTCCCTCCTCCATCCTCCCAGCAACCCCACCGCCACTGCCTTGTGTCGGTGACTATTGCCCCGACGACACCACCAACCACGAGGCACACTCATCTACTAGCGCCGCATCAAGCCGCGCTGAGCGCTCCTTGTCGTAGCACCATTCCATGTCCTCTCCTCTTCGCCAGATTCGTCGAGGACCTAGAGATAGGCGATCAATCAAGGTGGCCAAATTTAAAGGCAGGAGCATGGGCGCGAACAAGAGGGAGAAAGCGACGATTGGAGGTTGAATCTGTAGTACGAGTAAGTACCAAAATGGTATAAACCAAAATATGGGGTAGATTGCAGAAAATACAAAAGTTGTATGATGATAATATTTAGCCAAAATGAACAAAATACAAAAGATGAAGACAACATAATAATTATACCAAATTCCATTGAATAAATCCCAAAATTATAAATACAAAAAATTCACCTGAATTTTAATGAAATTAAGTACTCCCACTCTGTCCCAGCTAAATTAATACGTTTTCATTTTTGAGTAGTTTCTTAAAAATGAAATCTTTTTACATCACCTTTACTTTATTACTCTCATTTTCTCTTCTCACTTAAAAAGTTACTTTTTGTCTTATATGCCCACTTTACCTTATTATTCTCTAGTCAACAATATTCTTTAATCTCCATATACAGTCAAACGTATCAGTTTTGTTATAACGTAAGGAGTAATATTTATGTCGAAATTAAATAAACTGGCGGTATCAAAGTAACATTCTAATTTTAACAATGAATTAAGTATATTAAAAAATGATTTATTGGGTGGAGAAGATAAATTAAGTACTCCATCCGTCCCTGAAAAATTGAGTGAATTGTTTTCCTGTTTTCAGTGTATTTAATCTATGATTTTTTATCATACATTTTTAGATATGTAAAGTTGAATAATTTATATGTATATCATAATTTGTAGTATAAATTTTTCAAATATATTTTTTTTTGAATTTTTTCTCATTATTTATCTTAGTTTTAATTTGAGTCAAACATTGCAACACAAAACATGGAAAACAATTCACTCAATTTTTTAGGGACGGATGGAGTATAATACAGTAAAAATGATATTAAAAAATTTCCTTAAAAGAAAACAATGAAAATTTTATACTAGGACAACTAGAAAAGAAATCTGATTGAATTTTCTTAAATGGAGTATCTCTTGTTTTTTCAGACATGTGAATCTTATTTTAGTAATAATTATTACAAAACAAGCCATTGTAACAAGCCGAGAGAGAAGAAAACTAGGTACCAACAAACGAAAAACCTAGACCTGAGCAAATAAGCCATATATAGTGGCACAACTACCTAAAGAGGCTTACGAGCACTATAAGTGCTGCAACGGATCGAGGATAATGACGGTTCCCGTTTCCAACATCCCACCATGCTCTGAAAGAGCGAACTAGTGTTGGCTCATCGCAACAATGCGCTATGGAGAGATGAGTTGACTGAACCTGTATCGGAGTAACAACCGACCTCTTGCACTCGCCATAAACTATGCTAAACGAAAAAACCAAACCATAAAAGAGTGTCCATAAGAGCAAAATAAAATAGCTAACAATAAAGAAAACCGGGGTGGCCCTCACACCCTTGAAAACAAAGCGAAACATCTGAGCTTCCAACAAGTAACGCCCACAGGCTCATGGCCCCTGGCGGTGGCCAACTCAACCCTGCCGATTCGGATAATCCGGTATAGCCCACTCCTCAAAAGCGATCAACAATTACTCGCGCAAAGGAGCAAACCACCCAACCACTAAAATGCGAACCATATGCGATACCATACCAAACGACCAAATACCAGGATGCCTCGGCCTCGACACCAGCCAAAGTCGATCGAGCCAAACCTCTACGACTTCCACCGCAAGTGACGCCAACTTGAGCGAGCCCATTGGGAAAGTCATCGATGGACTCGGACTCCGGTAGATCCGAGACCAACAACACGAGATTAGAGGCAGGATGAACACCGGATCGCATGACGGAGGGCCACCGCCCTTGAGGTCGAAACCGCGAGTTAGGGCGACACAACAACCCACCATGTAGAGAGGCATCACACCGCGATGAGATAGAAGAGAAGGAGGAGCCTCGCCCGGAGACCGAGGCGGCAGCGTTGTTGGCGGGGCAACTTGACAAAAAGGCGAACAGGATGGCGAAGAACTATCAGGCGGCGCATAGGTGAAGAGAAGGAAGCCTCGAATGCCTGAAGCAAAAGATGCTTTTGCGAAACCCTAACCTCTTATTCCGGTCTTTTTAGTTTCAAGACTTCTCTCAATTTTCAGCATCTATTATTAAAATATAAAGCATGAGAAGTTTGAGAGCAGTGTAAAAAAAAAGTTGAATACTGCAATATTATGAAGACACCTAAGCGCCACATAGGACCACATCAGCTCTTTTTTTTCTAAACAGATTATGGTAAGCTTTAGTGTGTGATAAATACAAATTTTAATTAGCCTGCCATTTTTTAAGGCTGCAGTTACCATTTTCTTAAAACACAATATGGTAAGTTTTAATAAGTAATTAATACAAATTTAATTATAATCAATTTTCTCTCTCATCTATTTCATTTCTTTCTTATTTTAAGTTGTGTATGCAAATTAATCAATTAAATCTATTATCTATTATTAATATATATATATATATATATATATATATATATATATTACAAGAGACTTCGCCCAAAGTGTTAAAAAAATATCCAAAACCTGCAATGTTGGAGCTCCACCACAGCGCCACCTAAGTCCCACGTCAATTTTTAAAAAAACAGTTATGATAAATTTTATCACCTCAACTTACCATATAACGATTTTGTCGGTTCCCTAAGATCACTCGGATTTGACGTCAATCAATCACAATTACAATATTCATTCAATTAATAACCCTTTTTATATTGCAGTTAATTTTTTGTATTGTCATTTCCATTTTCTCCCTTATATTTCCTTACACGTTCTCTTTCCTTTCCACTCTCCTTTCTCTCTAAATTCTACTCATTTCTTCTCTTTTTCGTGTCTATGTTATTTCTCAATTTTGTGTTTCTTTTTTTTCATATCGTTTCTAACCTTTATTCTCTTTGCTAAATTTGCTGGTTTTACAAGTTATCATTCCTTTATGTCACCATCATCCCATCGCTGCCCACTCATCCTTCGTCGACTTGTGAGTTCCGCAAATGGTTTGAAGTTTATTTCTTTTCTTCCTTTTTCATGTATTAAAAGTTAGATCTGACTCATTATTTTACATTTTTGCCGCCCTTCACAGACCTCTATCTCTTATCTTTCCTGAAGGAAGTGATTGAGAATAGCAGTTTACAATTGGTTGTTAGTCAATAAGCTATGCATGCTTGCATCTCCAAATTAAGGAAAAAGTCGCATAAACCAAATGATCGACCGCCTCAGTCGCAGCTTGCCCGTGGCGTATTCTCCTATTACCGGCGACACTCTCGAAACAAGCGACGCCGCTCCAGTCATCAGAGAAGGATATGAGTGAATTCTCTTTATAGGTTTGATCATAAGTTTTACTTTCCTTGCATTTTTGTACATACTTGTATTCATGGTTCTGAAAACCGGACCGTACCGACCGGTCGAACCGGTTGTACCGTGAACCGGTTAGGCAATCTGTCCTGTTTTGAAGCGTTTGGTCAAAACTAGGAAAAACCGGTTAAACTGGTGAGAACCGAAAGAACGGTGAATAAAATATTTCGCATTTATATACGTGAAGCGAGAAGGTTGATTAACAATAGAAAAGATATTATTGACGCCTGTACGTACAATTTTTTCTCTTCTAATTAAATTTTATTGGGTATTTAGTTTTTGTACTAGATCTCTTAGATATTGTAATATGAAGTTATATTTTGTAGATGAACCATAGTTCTGTCGTGAATACTCTTTAGAAGATGAATCTATGTTATATGATTATTTCCAAGCTACACTGAAATAGTTGTGTTAAAGATTACTTCTATCGAGTATTCATGGATTGTCCAAAGTGATGACAGTTCATAAAAACGCAATCGCTGATTAGGTTGGCTTTTGGATTTGTATTGTTGTTCACAGTTAAGTTAATTTTGTTAGCATCTTGTCTTGTTCCTCATTATACAAGATTTGCGTAAAAGCGATTAAAAAAATGGGTATAATGGGAATCACGATTTAAGTGTCAAAATTTTGGTAATCAGAATAAAATACAGATCCAAAAGTTTAGCATTGATTGGGTTTTTATGAATAGGATATGACTCATGCACCCTTTAGGTGATTTAATAAATTTTGTCTTAAGCTCATTATTGGTAGTCTTTAATATTCTTATACGTAGGAGTAACTATGGCTGAAGGGCGTGCTTGGATGTACCAGCGTAAAAGTCGAAAGACTGGTCAACTAAATCCGAATTTTGTGATGGGGTTCAGATGTTCTGTGAATTTGCTTTTAATGTTGCTCAAGACATTGGACAAAGCGAGGTTAAATGTCCGTGTAAGAAATGTAAAAATATCAAGTTTTTTATAAAAGTACTATTGAGAAGCATTTGTTGAGATATGGATTTAAAGATGATTATTATGTATGGGATCTTCATGGTGAGGAACCGCGTATCAATCCAATCATTTACCGACGTTACGAGGAATTTAATGAACCTTCATCATCAAACAATGTTTCTTCATATGGAATTGAGCAGACTATTAGTCGCGGTGACAGGGGATGGGATTGCGAGCAAATGGTTCGAGACGGTTTGTTTTCATCGAATAATTTTGGACATGGAAATAGTGGAAATGATAATGTTAACATGTTAGGCTTTGAAGAGAATGAAGATATCGTGAATGTCGATGTTCCAAATGAAAAGGCAGAACAGTTTTTTCAATTGTTGAAAGATGTGGCACGACCTTTATATGATGGATGTACCGAACACACGAGAATATCAGCTTTGACCGAGTTATTGAGTATTAAAAATCAACACAACATATCTGATGGAGCTTTTAATAGCATACTGAAGTTTGTGAATCGTATGTTACCCAATAATGAAGCATTGCCAACAAACATGGATAAAACGAAAAGAACAATCAAAGAGTTAGGCTTACCGTATCATAAGATTCATGCGTGCGAGAACAACTGCATGTTGTTTTACGGTAGTGATATCGACGAAATGTTTTGCAACGTGTGTGGTGCGTGCAGATATACGGAGGGAGCATGAATGAAGGTGAGAAACCGAAGGCAAAAAGATTTTACGGTATCTACCGGTAATCGAGCTGCAACGAATTTTTATGTCATCCAAAACAATTGAACATATGACATATCATTCGAGTTTAAAAGAGCATTCAAATGGTAGTATTGGACATCCAAGTCAATCGAGGCATGGAAACATTTTGATAACGTTTATCCAGATTTTGCGTAAGATGTTAGAAATGTACGGTTGGGGTTATGTACCGATGGATTCAACCCAATGACAGATACAGGTAACCCATATTCGATGTGGCCGGTATTTATCACTGTATACAATTTTCCACCCAACATGTGCATGAAGGAGGCATACATTTTCATGGCATTATTAATACCAGGTCCACGATCATCAGGTCGTAACATTGATGTGTTCTTGCGTCCATTGATCGAAGAATTAAAAGTTCTATGGAATACAGGTGTAATATCTTGGGACGCGCACCGTGGAGAAAACCCCTTCCCCAATACATTCTTCTTCCCCTCCCTCCCTCCCTCTGTAACCCCTCCCTCCCTCTGTAACTCGTCCCCTCCCTCCCTCCCTCTGTAACTCGTCCCGAGACCGCGACGTCACAGGTAATTTCTTCCTCTTCTTCGTTTTTGTTTAACTCTCTTCTCTTCGTCATCTCTCTCACCTTAGGGTTTCGTTTTTTTGCATCTGCTGTTCGCCGCCGCCGCCGTCGTACTTGTCGTTCGCCGCGGCCGCGGCCGTCGCCGTCACCGGTCTCGTCCTTCACCGAGGCAACCGTTGCGGACAGGGAAGGTAAAACCTAAACCATTGATCTTTTCATTTTCATTCTGGGTTCATGATGCTTGCGTTCATCATGAGAAACAACTGCTGGAGTAATTATTTAAATTTCATGATATTTCGTTTTTTTTTTGCGTTCATCATGTTTCTGTTTTAAAAATTTAGTGCGTTCATCATGTTTCAATTTTAAAAAATTGTTGCTGTCATTATTTAAATTTCTGTTATTAATTCTATTTTTAAATTCTGTTTAAATTCTATTTCTATTTCATGATATTTTTAAAAATTTCATGATATTTCATTTTTTTTGCGTTCATCATGTTTCAATTTCTATTTAAATTCTGTTTTAAAAAATTATGTTTCTGTTTTTCTATATTTTCTATTTTCTATTTTCTATTTATTTATGTAATTTTGTCTATATTTCTGTATTTTAAAGTATTGTTTTACGTCATTTATTTCTATTTTTTGTAATTTAAGTAATTTTCGTTTTCAATTATTGTTTTATGTTATTAATTCTATTTTTTGTAATTTAAGTAATTTTTGTTTCAAAATATTGTATTATGTTATTATTTATATTTTCCATGTAATTTAAGTAATTTTCGTTTTCAAATATTGTTTTACGTCATTTATTTCTATTTTTTGTAATTTAAGTAATTTTTGTTTCAAAATATTGTTTTATTTTATTATTTATATTTTCCATGTAATTTAAGTAATTTTCGTTTTCAAATATTGTTTTACGTCATTTATTTCTATTTTTTGTAATTTAAGTAATTTTTGTTTCAAAATATTGTTTAATTTTATTATTTATATTTTCCATGTAATTTAAGTAATTTTCGTTTTCAAATATTGTTTTACGTCATTTATTTCTATTTTTTGTAATTTAAGTAATTTTTGTTTCAAAATATTGTTTTATGTTATTATTTATATTTTCCATGTAATTTAAGTAATTTTCGTTTTCAAATATTGTTTTACGTCATTTATTTCTATTTTTTGTAATTTAAGTAATTTTTGTTTCAAAATATTGTTTTATGTTATTATTTATATTTTCCATGAAATTTAAGTATTTTTCGTTTTCAAATATTGTTTTACGTCATTTATTTCTATTTTTTGTAATTTAAGTAATTTTTGTTTCAAAATATTGTTTTATGTTATTATTTATATTTTCCATGTAATTTAAGTAATTTTCGTTTTCAAATATTGTTTTACGTCATTTATTTCTATTTTTTGTAATTTAAGTAATTTTTGTTTCAAAATATTGTTTTATGTTATTATTTATATTTTCCATGTAATTTAAGTAATTTTCATTTTCAAATATTGTTTTACGTGATTTATTTCTATTTTTTGTAATTTGAGTAATTTTTGTTTCAAAATATTGTTTTATGTTATTATTTATATTTTCCATGTAATTTAAGTAATTTTCGTTTTCAAATATTGTTTTACGTTATTACGTTATTTCGTTTTATGTCATATTGTTTTACGTTATTATGTTATTATTTCAATTTTCTGTAATTTAAGTAATATTATGTTGTTTAAGTAATATCCGGACTTCGTATTTGAGAGATATGGCTGGACCTGAGGACCATCATGATCAGGTCAGACTGATGGCCAGAATCCGTGCAGTCGGCCAGATCGGCATCTGTGTCAGATCGCCGGCCGCACGGTCGTGGCGGCGACCCGCCTTCTTCCGCGGCGAGATCCGCAGACGGGAACGCCTATCTCACGCCGTCCAGAGGAGGGCCCACAGGAGGGCCCACAAGAGGTGTCACTACCAGAACGCCCCGAGACCCGCGAACTCATATACGTCCCGACATTAAGTTATAATATACCTCCGCTCATTAAATAACTTAATGCGCCTATATTTTTCAAATATACTAAAGATATTTCGTTTTATATAGTCTTTACAGAAAGAGCACAGGGTCCCTACGAGTTGTTTCGCATCTTGAAGGAGCGGTACTGTGGTTGGCCGCCGACATATAGTATGATGAGCCGACAGAGCATGACGCATATGTCACTCGGTTCGCCGCAACATACCGATGGCCCCGATGAGAAACGAGCACACCGACATGATCTCGCACTTCCACATGGTTATGGGAAAGAAATACAAGACGGCAAATAACATCCGCACCACTTTGAAGAGCAAGGCCAAGAACCCATCTTGGGCGGAGCAGCCAGATTACCCGAGGTTCAAGGGCAAGCGTGCTCGATACGTATCCCGTGAGGACTGGGATAAGCTTCACGTATTGGAATAGCGAGGAGTTCGGCAAGTTATCACCGTAATACCTTGAATAGAGCAGGTAAATTCTAATTACTATATTTTATGGTATACCGTAAAATTCTTGTAACTATAAAAACTTATAACTTTAGAAATTGATTTGCAGCAAATCAGGATGAGAGCGGTGGAGCTATAGCACCGCCACGGGCCGGAAGTCGAAGGCCGATTTTTATGATGATTTGGCACGCTTTTTCTTAATTAATATGTGCGGTTTATTAATTAGGAAATGACTGATGTTTTTCTTGTTGAACAGCTTGAGGTCAAAAGCAACCTTGAGATATGGGAACATTTTCAAAGAGCTGGTCGGCAACAAAAAAACTTGCCCGATGAAACAGAAGAGCAAGTCTGCACGGACGACTCACAAAGACACGTATGGGGTATGTTTTTCTACAACTTAAACTAATATGATTTCATCATAATTTATAACTATGTTCTTAATTAAATTGTGAAATTGAAATTAGGAGAGGTACGAGGAATTGATGGATCAGAAGTACGGTCCTGATCAAAAGAGACCGTCTTCGACATCGACATCTACACAGAGGTGACGGGGGGACCTTCACGTGGACGCTACATTGGCCTACCTCCCCAACTGACGCACCCTGAGATGTTCGAGCCTCCGCCGCCGTGTGAGGTAGTTGATGTTGCATACTATTCATCTATTTAATTTCATTTACAGCATGATACTGAGATGCAGCAACAGCTTCAGGACCAACGACAGGTCATCAGTCGGTTGGAGGCCACGGTCAGCAGTATGTGGAATGCTATGGTGGCGAACAGAGTTATTCGCCCAGAGGATGTTCCACGGACGCTCGCCGCCTTTGCATCATCATATGTCCCTCCACAGACATCACAGCCTTCACCCTAGATTCCGATCCAGCCGATTCCGATCCAGCCGTCTGCTACAGCACAACCTTCATTCCAGGATTACCGCATCCCTGGTTTTGCTCCTTTCTCTCAGTCTCAGCCTCAGTTCCAGACGTTTTTACTCCTATGCCGACTCCGTCTACATCGTATAGACCTCAGCCTCCACCGCAGTCACAGTCTTCGCATCAGCAAAGCCTTGGGCTCTGACTTGGTCTCGGTCTTGGTTTTGACTATCGGCAGACGGCGGGAATGACGTTCACCGATCTCCTCAGCCATGACAACTTCTACTCGGCATTGGACCGTCAGCGGAGGGAGCAGACACAACTAATCCTGTCAGCCCACAGACCTCCTTCCCAGCCACTGCCTATTCAGACCCCGATACAGGTCGATGGCTCGACCGCGCGCGAGGCTCCGGTTGATTTGCGGGATGAGGAGAGCGACGAGGAGGAGGACGAGGAGGATGTCGACGAGTACATCAACACTGAGGCGGATGAGTAGTTTTATCTGTGTAAAAAATGTTATATTCGAAACTTTTAAATTATCAATTATGGATGTTAATATATTTTTATTATATTTAAATTGGTATTTTATTTAATTATTAATGTTTTTTTAAAATTTTCGTATTCATTTAATTTCTGAATCCATAAAACAATACAAAAAGAATTAATTTTTTTTCATTATAAAAAACAGTTTATGAAGGCTCAATCCGTCATAAAGCCGTCATAACCAGAATTCGTCCCCACTTACACGTGGACACGTTATGACGGCCACTGTGGTCATAAAGCCGTCATAAATATGAGGGCCCAGGCTGTCATATTTCCGTCATAATCAACATCTGTTCACAGTTACACGCGTACATTTTATGACGGCCGTATTGGTCACAAAGCCGTCACAAATATGACGGTTGAGGCCGTCATAACGAAATGTGACGCCCAAAATAATGACGAAACAAACAACGGCCTCAGCCGTCATAATTGTGACGGATAAATGACGGTTACAGCCGTCATAAACGATAAATCAACTACGCAGTGTGATTCCTTTTGTTATTTGCATTTTTTTTGAAAAATGGTGTCAAAAACTCCCAAATTTTTATCACTAATTTTAATTTAGTCCACATTTATTTATAAATTTATATTTAACACATTAATTTTTTTAATATTTTTTCATAATATATTTTAAAATATTTTTAAACTATAATATAAATATACAAAATAATTTTTAGTTATTTTAAATTATTATTTTCAATGACATAATTAATTAAAATATAGAATATTGTTTTCCTTCTTATAAAATGACTAATTTTTATTTTAAATTATTATTTTAATATAAAATTGTGCATTATTATTTCATATTTAGATTATTTCATGATAATTCTAAACAATGAGTTATAATAACTAACTTTAAAAAAGTAACCGGTTGGACTGGCTGTCCAAACGGTTGAACCGATCAGACCATGAACCGGTACTCGAACGGTTCTATTTCCGGTCCGATTTTTAAAACCATGCTTGTATTTGAAGCAATCGTGAAGAAGGAAAAATCTCACCGACCCCCTCTTTCTATTTTATTCATGGTTTTCCGCACTATAATTGATTTAGCCCAATGACTTGCTGAATCCAGCTAGACAAAATCTGAGAATAAGAGAAGACGCTTTGGTGCTTCTTTTATTGCTTTCTTCTTTAATTCTTTGAGATTGTATCTTGTATTCACAATAAACTATGACATCTCCTATGCTACTATAAAACTAGAATGTTTCATGTTTTGTATTCACGAGCAAGGATGACTCTCCTACATTAAGTTCGAGCTCAGACACAATGAGGTGGAGATATTATTTAATAAATGTCAAAAACAATTTCATACGATATTTATTTCCAATTGCTTTTTTCTTATGTTTAATGTCATACAACGTTATGCAGAATGATTTTCTGGTTGCAATTTTTGTTTTCTTTTTCATGTAGATTGTTGTACGTTGGAGACATCAAGTGAGAAGTTGCATTCACAAGTCTATTTTGCTAATATTTTCTAATAATAAAGACTACGGTTTATTTTATCATATTTACTGAGTTCTAAATGTTATGGTGAATCTATTTATTGGGTACATATATAGGTAATGATTAATATTTTGGCTTTTGTTGTAGGGTTTGTGGGAGGGCCTAAAAATGAGATAAATGAAACAAATGAAAGAGAATTGTGATGTACTGATTTTAGTGTAGGACAATAGTTTGGTAAGAAATTGAATTGCTCTCATTGCAAAACCATTTTTTCTCACATAGATATGATTATATTGATATTCACTCTTCTCGTGCATTGCTGCAAATTTGAAAATAAGCTGAAAATCAAAATGCTTAAGTAGTTTGAAATTTATACAAATTAAATGGAAGAGATAGACAAAATCAATTCCTCTTAAAAAATGATTGACTTTTATAATTTAATTGATTCCAATTTATTTATAGGAGTATTTTTTAGCAGAAATGTTTATAAAGGGTTTGCTCATGACCTACACAAATTGAATTAACATATATGTACATAAGTTTGAAATTATAATTCAAGCCATAAAGAAAATAGATATATTTATTAAATATTGAAAATTGTGTGTTTAGAATATTTTATATAAATAAGAACACGTGAATCTTAAATATTATCCTCAAGGTCGATGAAAAAATTAAATTAGAAATTGTGGGGTATGTATATATATATTTAAAAAAAATCAATCGTCTAAGATCACCGAATATAATCTTCTTGCACATTTTAGTGCTTGTATTAAAGCAGTTAACCAGATGCACCATTGTATTGTTTAATAAAGTGGAAGTATTTTTTTTTTTGTAGATTTACTCTACTTGGATACATTTGTTTAGGTTATGTTAAGAAATGCACAGACAATGTCTAACATCAGTTATAGGTTTATCTAATATCACAATATTATCATTCACAGTTTATTTTATTTATAAATTATCACATTGCAATGTTACATAGAAATTATCAGCAACACCGTCGCACTGTAAGCCCCCAAACCACATCCATCACCAACAAAATATGTTAAGAACTTATATAATTGTAATAAGAATTAACCAAATCAACAAGAATCGTGGAAGCTGCAAACTTGTTGATGTCCAAATGTATAACAATGACAAATATGGTACTTTGTCTGTTTCTTTTTTATTTGCAACATTTTTTCTTTGGACATCTTTAAGTGTTTGTAACGTTTTTTAATGTATAAAATTAAGGGTAAATGAAGGGATAAATGAAGTAATATATATATATATATATATAATATATATATATATAAAAGGGACAGTTTTGTGAATAAGATTGTTGAAGTGAGAGAGACATGAGGATCTATAGTGATGGAAGAATTTATTAGGGATGCCGACCGCAGTAATGAATGAAATGAAAGGTGTCAAAAATAGTACTCCTCTCCCCGATTAATAGATATATTTGTTTTTATTTCATTTATATTTAATCTATCATTTTTTTTCATGAGTGTTTGGTCATTTTAAGTTTAATAATTCTTATTATCATAATTGGAAGTATAAATTTTCTTAATATATTTTTGAATTTTTTTCACAATTTTTTTAGTAATTACGTTGAATAACTATTAAATCGGGACGGAGGAGTATTTATTTATATACATGTAGTATACGAATAACGCTTGGCAACTTATATAACAATCAACCACAACCTTCCAAAACCATTCATTCATTCATTTATTATTCATTCACTTCCGTATTCATGATCACCGCAATATATATTAGGGCTTCAAACATATAAAAAAACGCGTGAACAACTCCTTGTTCGCTCACTTCTTATCCACGTGAAAAACTGAGGTGAGTTCACCTCCCTTTGCGCGGACCTCTGATTATTTGCGCAGTGAACGCCCTTGTTCACCACTCTTCACCCCTTATTTCACCTCTCTTCACTTCGTGCTTGAGGTATGTACTTTCGTAGTTGAAATTGTCGATGGGTTAGGTCATTTCGTCTTGCTTGAGTAGAGCTCTGTCGTGCACTCCACGGTGTGAATTTGATAATTGAGTGTATCTCATGGTGCACGACAATGTGCGTGCGGCGCACATCAACATTAGTGTCTTGTGAAAAGTGTCGCACATATTGGTCTTAAATATTGGAGCGATGTCTTGTGCGCGGCGCACACAACCTAGCGCACAACGTCAAGACACGTGAAAACCATCTGTGCGCGTAACACAACACCGCGCACAGTGTCTACGCACACGAAAACGAACTTGTGCGCGGCGCCTGTAAGACCGCACACATGCGCGACCTTCAAGCTCACTTCATCCGAGAGAAGATGACCTCCAACACCGATTTCGGTTTCAAGATGACCCAAGAACAACTTAGATATGAAGAGAAGTAAGTTTCGATGAAAGGAAATCGATTTCGGTTGCAAACGCAACACAGGAGGCGCAAAAATGAAGGAAAGTTGAGGCGGGAAACGCCAAATGTGGTGAATTCACATGTTTTCAACTTCTAGTTCACGGGGGCCTCAAACTTAACCCTCCTATTTTCACTTTTCTCACTCACCTCAAATTCACTCGACTTCCTATGTTTGAAACCCCTATTATGACCACGTGTGACGTGCCGTAGTAGGACATATAAATACAGAGACAAATACTGAAATACAGGTACAATATTAAGTGAGCTAGTACTCAACATTTTATTGACACAAAATGTATAGCTTTTGCTAGTTCACCAACTACCAATTAACCTTCTATATATATATATATTGATGGAAAATTACAGTAGATGAACTCTGTTTTTTTTTGCTTTATTTTATTTAATGGTTAAATTACATTTTTTGGAATTTAAAATTCCACTTGGACTCAACATAACCAGATACCAAGTGTTGAAAAATATAGGGGGTACTTGAGGAGGCGTTTGAGGTAGTATACATACACTATAGTTAAAGTGGTGAAATAATTGGATAAGTAGAAGGAATTGGTGACTGAAAGGAGGATGTAATTAGAGTCCGTTTATTTACCACATATGTAGAAAAATACTTACCTAAATGTACTATTAATTAACTAACTTAACTAACTAACCTGATATACTAAAAGACTAAAACACCCTTCATAGAGATTTATTAAGAGGGTAAATTTGACATTTTCATGGTGTGTGTTTTTCCACATATGTGGTAAATAGACACCAACATGTAATTAACATCTCTATTTGTTTGTTTGTTTGTTTTGATACATAGGGGCTGAGTAGGTATGGATGTTTGAGCTTAAGACTTTCACCCTGTATCTATAAAAGCTTAATTACTAAATTAGAGGTACAGGACTAATTAGCACTCATTTTAACTCCAATTAACTTTCAACCTATAACTTTAAGGAGGAAAGGGAATAATTTTAATACCGTGAAACACAAAAAAAATGTAGAACCTTTCAAGGATGAATGAGTATAATTTCAATGAAGGGTAAAATCAGATATTAGAGGGTGAAGAACAAAAGGTTCAGTAAAATTTTAAGGTGGATTGAATGATGATACTGACATAAGCTTATTATATACTTGCTTGTATATATTTATAGCAAATGCACTGTATATGAACAGTAGCATTTCGTCTTCTTCCTCTATTTTCTTTACTTTATATAAAGGTTTAATTTTTCAAATTTGCATCTAATTTTTTAATGTTTTTTGAATAGGTCCCTAAAGTGTCACTCATATGATTTTTTTTTTTACTTCTTTCTCTTTAAGTGTGATGGCCTAGAAATTGCATATATGTATGGGTTAGTTATAACTTTATATAAATGCGAAATTTGTTGTGGGAGAGTAGTAACCTCCCAATTGGATCAATCAAAACTTCCTAATTTGATGTGGTTTTATTTATATATTTTCTACGAAGAAGCGTTGCGGGACGAACTCTCTTTTTGTTGTTGTTAGAGCTAAGAAGGTAAAATGCGAAAAATTTTAAGCCTAAATTTTTTTTACCAAATTAATTTTTATTTTCTTATTTATTTAGTGAAATTGTACCATTATCTATAATTCTCTATAATTACAAAATATTACTTTGAATGAACAATACCACCGATTATGCCAACTTATCCTAATTTGTTGCAGATTTTTCATTCTTTGGATTGTTCAAAGAACTAACTCTTTCATGTCACTTTATTTATGACCCTTTTGCACATTGATCTATGAAGTGTTAAACTAATACTCTATTGGCAAAAAGCGCATAAAAAACCTTAAACTATTTAATGTGTCTCCTTTGAGCCACTGAACTCCTAAGTGGACCGATAAACCCCTTTAAGTTACCATCTCAGCCCACAATAGGCGAAAATCTGCTTACTTGGCTGACGGAGCGTCAACGTGGGCTTGGGCTGGCGTTAAAATGCAAACCGGTGGAGGGTTGTGCAAAAAAGGGCGCGCTGTTCGTTCCCACTGTGATGAAGATGATGAAGATTATTATCACCAAATAACTGGTTGTAACCTTCATCGAACGCTAGGACTGGAAGCTTTATCTGAGACCCAGAAGCAAAACCAGCAATTACGGCCAAACCAAGAAGCAGAGAGACCAGAGATGAGGATAACATTTTTGTTCTGCCTTGCTCATATGTAGACAGTTTATTTTCGAGTGCCATTGTTTTTATTCGTTTCCTTTTTATTAATTGTGTCTTACTATCAATTATTATCATGATGTTTCTTCATTCAATTGTGTGCTCTCGGTTATCTTCTTCACATGGATAAGGAAAGAAGGAGTCCTAGCGCCCTTTTTGCACAACCCTCCACCCATTTACATTTTAACGCCAGCCCAAGCCCACGTTGACGCTCCGTCTGCCAAGTAAGCAGATTTTCGCCTTAATGGCTAATGTGGGCTGAGATGGTAACTTAAAGGGGTTTATCGGCCCACTTAGGAGTTCAGTGGCCAAAAGGAGACACATTAAATAGTTTAAGGTTTTTTATGCGCTTTTTGCCTACTCTATTTATCCCTAAATAATTCTACACTTTAACTTGTTGTTTCATGGTTTATTATTTGGCTCAAATTTTAACAAAGATAAAAAGATTTTAAAAATTCAGAAAAGATATGTTTAGAAAGTTTATACTTATTCAAACTATGATATGCATATTGATATGAACTTTAAATTTCTAAACATTCATGAAAAAGAATCATAGATTAAATACTGTAAAACAACAGAAACAAAGTGTAGAATTATTCGGGAAAGGAGGGAGTAGGTAAATGTGAAAAAATTTAGGCCTAATATTCCTTTTTTACATGGCATTTTCGTTTACATTATTATTTATTTCATGAAATTATACCGTTATTTATGATTAACTTTTGCTCGATGTTATAACCATATCAAATCTACTATTAATATATATATCTACTATTAATATATATTACAGAAGTCTCCTACCCAAAGTGAGGAAAAAAATTGAATACTCAATTCTCGTGAAGCCATCTCTCTGCGTCACGTGAGCACACATCAGTTTTTTTTAATGACATGGACAATTAGCGTTTTAATGGAAAGTTTTGATGAGTATTAATACAAATTGAATTACCATTAATCACACTAATTATAATCAATCAAAATTTTCTTTCCATAACTCCTATTAACTACCACCACCATACACAGATGCACATAATATAATCTTCATGCCTAACGTATCCTAAACACCATATTCGGTCACACATATAGTTATGGTATTTACACCAATCACTCAAAATGAATGAGATTAAATTACTATCAAAATTACACCAAAGAGCATTTTGCATAACAGTCTATATTTAGATTCCATTGGATTGATAATTAATGAGATTAAATTACTATGAATCAGCTAATTGTAATCAGTCTACGGCCCTCTCTCTCCTTTCACTTTTATTGATTTTAAACGCCTGCCTGCCTTCCATCCTCTTCTTGATTTTATAAACAATTTTATAGACATACATGAACTAAATTTTCTTCCAACGCTACCGTGGCAGTTCATGTTCTTCGTTGTTACATGCCTTGTCCACAAGCAGAAAGCACAGGGTCATCGTTGAACCTGTATTTGCTCATAGCCTGCAGAAGAAAGTGAACAAAGAACATTGCAAACAAATACTTTCAGAAGATCCAGAAGAAGTATAGTTTGCATAAACTGCCAAGAACCTTTAGATAGCAATAAAAACATACATCAGATAAGGTTCGTATTCTGTCTTGGGGCATTTGTCTAGATTGTTCGACAAGACTTGCTCTCTGGATTGGTGACAATGCTTTTGTGTACCGCTGCAATGTAACAAGCGAACAGAGCTGGGACGGGTGGGGGACAAAACAAAGCATCTGCATTTGGAGAAATATTAGATCAGGGATTCAGACGCTGTTGTCTGAACAAAAATCTCATGAAACTGGAAACCTCTATAGGCAGATAGTTGGGGCGTTTCAGTTTGCCAACACTCAGACAAGGCATGTAAGCTGAAATAGTGAGCTCTATGCCATGTTGCAGTTTGAAATAGTCATACACAGTGATCTCAGCTGTTTCCCCTTCACCGGTACCACTGCTTTTCACCCTCATTGGAAAACTAGAAGGATAAAGCGGCAAGTAATTTAGTAAAATATGAGCAATGTCTAATTGCAAATACTCCCTCCATCCTTACATTCTTATACAATGTCACGTAATGTATCAAGTACATCAATGTAGTTTTTACAAAAAATAATAAATAACCAATTCCAACTAAAAAAATTATGTCTAACACAAGATTGAAAGTCAAACGCAACTATTAAAGTGGGACGGAGGGATTATAAAATATTCACAGCGTCCTATTATAATGGCAAGTTTTCTATTTTGGGTAGTCCCAAATTTCTTATAAAGTTCCCTTTTGAGGGAAAAATTTCCTGCCACTTTTACCACCTAACCATCAATTTCCATTCTTATCTTACTATGGAAGCCGCATGTTTTAAGGAAGAATTGTCAAAACACATTCTACTATTGTCCTTAATCTAAACCCCTAATCAAACTTCAAAATTTTATCAGGATGGAGGGAGTAAAAATAAAGAGAAGACTTCAACATAACAGGGGACATACTACTGGCGAATGCAGGGGTTTTCACTCAAACCTATAATCTTGAACTCCATATTGCAATGACGAGGTTTAACCCTCAGATTCTTCAGCATTTTTTTTGCCTGTAATTTCATGGTATAAACATGATCAGAACAAACAGGAAAAGAAAACATATTAAATGAAAGCAGTTTTTTCCTCATCCTATCCCAAGAAATATCCCTGGGCTCTCTCACATTCTGGTTCGCCAACAAAAAGTTAATCACCTGGTCCAGGTGTCAGAACCATTGTTGTTGACACATCTGAACAGTTCGTTGATATCATCAGCTTGATCAATCAACCCAATCAGAAATAAAGTTTGAACTCAAAAAAGAAAGGTTGAAGTTTCTGATACAATAAGCAACTGAAATATAGAATTACCCATGTTTAGAATCATGGTAATCCTGAAGCCCTGAAACTCCCCCCTTGACATCAAAATAGCGTTTTGAATCATCATGGAAAAAGGACTGCCGGACCAGAAGACACCCCCTGTACAGACAAGTGTGATTCAAAAATATTACTACTTGACATTGCATGCAACACATGTTGATTTTGAATTCAGAAATAACCTCTTTGCTGCTTGCTGCCGGAGTACTGTATCAAGCACCCTCAGTGCCTCTAGTGAATCACTATCCATCTCATCAACTCCTTGTAGCACACGAAATACAGATTTAAAAGGTATTTTTGATGCATAGCTATGGCAACTTTGTGAGTTTTGGTGCCAAAAGATGATCTGGCCCGCTTAGAAGTCCCATCTGGGCTGCCATCATCCCTATGAGAAAAATAAATGTACTTAATGCAGCTTTAGAGGTAATTGATTAAGAAGTTTGATCATGTGTAGGAAATTACTCCACCTTCTGGCAGATGGCCCATCCAATACCACAGTGAATGTCATCTTAGTTTGAGGAAGGGGGCCAACTGTGTACAAGGCCTTCTCTCCATCATATGCAAACCTTTGACCACCAAGATCAGATGCATATGTACGGTACAATGCATCAATAATTTTTCTCCCAATTCCTTTCCCTTCAACAATCTTATCATCCTCTGATGAAATGGCAACCTGTATAATCATTAATGAGTTTCCTCAGATAATAACAGCATTCAATAGAACCAAAATATTTAAACATGAGACAATAGGAAGGGCATACACTATACTGGAAGAAAACTGCATCGGGGACTTTCACTGTCACTCTAAAATGGTTTGAAAGTAAATTGATTCGCTGGCCCAGCCCAGAGTCCCAACACCAGGCCTCTTCATAAGAGATCTCTTCAGACTTGCTATTTGCTCTGGTTTCAGATATTTATGAACAGGAGGTGCTGGGGGCAGAGGTGGGGAAGCTCTAGCTTCCTTAGAAAGCGACGGTTTCTCCATTATGAACTCTGCAAAGTAAACAATTCATAAAAACAATCATCAGTAAGGAAGAACTTTTATTCTGATAATGTCAAAGTACCAACAAAACTAGGAAGACCAAAGACCACAGTATCGTAAGTTATCAGAAAGAATACACTATAAGACTATGAAGAAGTAGAAAACCATTGAAGAGTCGGAAAAGACAAAATGGATGCCCAAATTAACAAATATGGCATACTCTTGGGGCGAATGTAGAGAACGTACAAGACGTGACTTACCCAAAACACAAGGTTGAAATAGAATTTCCGCTGCTATAACCCAGACGAAAAAGAGAATCGCACAACAACGAAAATCAAGAGGAAAAAAATCATAAAAATAGGGGAAAATGGTCAGAAACACTCAAACTTACCGCAGAAGCCGAACAATGCAGCACCAGCAACAGACACAAAATTATACGTTATTATGTAAAAACGAAGCCATGGAAAACGCAGATTCCAGAAACAACGAAGAAACAGGCCGATCAAAGAGTCGAAAGTCCAACTAAAATAAGCTGCAAAAAGCTAGAAAGCTTCAATTAAACTTGATAGAAACATGAACATACCGTCGCGACGCGAGAAGATCTCAGAGGCGGCTGCTAGGGTTTTCAGTCGCCGGCCGGCAAACAGCAACGAGATTCCGGCTCTCGCTTTCGCTCCGACTTCCAGAGCTGTGTCACTCGAAGAGGCGCGATATATGAAGGGAAAGCAGGACATCTCGTCTTCCATAAATGCTACTAGAGATTCCACTCATGCGTTAGTATTTCAGCTTGGCAGAGGATACGGTGCGCCCCTTGTTAAGGTGAGCCTCCGCCAAACTCACACTATTCACGAAATCGCCATCGATCTCTCCATCGCGCCTTCCTTCTTCATCGACAACCGCACCCACGAGTGCAACGCCACCGACGATGTAACAAGGCCCGCCACCACAAGCCTCCCCGCCATCGACGACAATCATACATCGTCACCGACGACGCTTATGTTAACGGCGACAAGCTTTTGGAGGTTAAAAGCGTTGGCACTACGAAATCCGACCATGCCAAGTAGCCAATCACTTCGAGGCGTCGTCGATCAATTCCCAACCATTTTCTCACCGAATACGTGATTCATATCTCATGATTCAATGACGCAACCTGTTGACATTATGTTATTATGATGCTCTCACGTCTCTTTAATGATACGACGCGACTCATTATAATGCTCTACGCATCTTAATGATGTCTAAGCATATCATTATGAGAGCATTATTTTTGTAAATGGAGAGCATCATTTTTGTAAATGGAGAGCATTATAATGCAATGTAAGAGCATCATGGTGGTCACCAAAAGCATCATTTTTGGGAGTTGAAGAAGGTGAGTCTTCATAAGCTCATCGGGACGAGTACATCATGTTTATTCTTGGAGAGCATCATTATGCATCGTGAATGCATCACTACGAGTGTAACATATGTCATAAGAGCGAGTGCATCATTTTGTAAATGGAGAACATTATAATGCAAATGTAAGAAGATCACAAATGGTCACCGTGAAAGATCATTTTGGGAGTTGAAGAAAGTGAGTCTTCGTTAAGTCATCTAACGAGCATCATGTTTGTTACAGAGAGCATCATTATGCATCGGGAATGCATCATTTTTGGTAATAAAGTGCATTACCATCACTGTAGAACAATCAGCTTCTATGCATCCGGAGCCTTTCACCGTTGGATCTGAGCTTTTGCGGGTGTTTGTTTCATGATCGCTCCATCACGCTAGTAGGTAGCGTGGACTGGATGCAGACGATTCGGAACTGTTGCAGGATTAATTGACAAATCCAACGGCTAGTAAATGGAAGGAGGTAGAAGGAGATGGATGTGCGTCAGATGAACGACCCAGATTAGGGAAAGTAAATAAAGTAGTCCGAATGTGGAAGGTTCTCTTGTGCCCCACGTCAAAATGAATTTTTTTGAACTGACGTCACAATCAATTTGGATAACGTATTTATTATGAATAGTAATGTGAGATTTTTATTGGTAGTAGACCATGGTGTTTGAGTATTGGTTATTTGGATTTTTACCATTTTAGATTTTGATTCATTTCTTTTTTATTTTATTTTATTAATATTAGTAATACTCCTTTTACCCCACAAAGGTTGTACGATTTGTTTGGACACATATATTAAAAAAAAATTAGAGAATAGTAGTGTATTGACAAAATTATCTTCATATTAAAGAAAAATGAGAGAATAGTAGTGTGTTGACAAAATTACCTTCATGAAAAATAAATGAGAAAATTTTGTGGATCCCATTTTTAAGTTGAGTGGGAGGAAAAAAAATCTTGTTAGTCCATGGTGTGAGATAAGAGGATAAAATTGTAAAAATGGTGATAGAAAGTTTCTGTTTTAGTCAAATTGATAACCTATGTAGGACGATCTAATATAGTAATGTTAACAACCTTTTGTGGTAATGAGGGAATCAATAGAATATTAAATATTATATCCACTAGCACCAATGACGCTGACTTCTCCTCCAAGTAAACTCTCCAATCTCCAAAAAAATATTTACCATTTTAAATAGTGAGATCCTTAAGCCCCTTTATAACAATACTAGTTAATTTTAAGTTAAATTGTAGTTAAAATAACAAAAAATTATTGGCTAGTGAATTTAATATTGTTATTGTACCAATGCTAGCTATTATAGTTAGTGAGTTTATTATTGATTAGAAATCAACTATATTTGTTACTCCTATATAGCTAGAAATAAAATCTCTCTATTCACTCTCAAATTTGGAAAGTCAAATAGCTAAAACTATTTATGACTAACGTGATAGCTAGTATTGTTGGATCAGAGATTTGTCTACTTTTCCTTTTTTTCAATTTATATTTGATTTAAGAATATGATAGCTAGTATTGTTGTAGATGCTCAACTATCACAAATCTAACATTGTGCTTGCATTGTTTTGTTCAAATGCGGATCGATTTTTCTCTTATTTTCTTTGATGAAATGTGTAAAATCGTATGATAGCCTACTATCAAAAACCTTTCCTCTTTCGCTTCACCAACAAATTCCATCAGCCTAAATCTAACAATGGCTTAGCCAACTATCAAAAATATTTTTGGCTGTTCTAGAAAAAGTGCACACTTCTCATAAATAAGCTTCTCTTTATCCTAAGCATCTAGTCTCCACAATCCCTACCCCCAACCCGCAATGTATAAAAAAACAGGAACTTTTCTCTCTTCAAATGACTAAATGGGAGAAAGGGTAATTTTGACACTAACTTTTTAAAATTTTCTCATTTTGCCACCAACATTTTTTCCGGGGCAAAAATGTGATCAACATTTTTTTAAGGGGTACATTTCCCAAACGCTTGGATGACACTAATGTGGCTTGTCATTAGACGATTACATGGATATTAACTAAACATTTCTTAGGGTTAATGTTTTAATATCACCTTAAAGTTTGTAAATCCAACAATTTAACCCTACAACATTAGAATCTTAAATTCATCCCCCTTAATTTTGACCGACTCTTTTCCCGTTCGTTGTCTTCTTTCTCTTCATGTTCTCTTTGTCGGGGAATAGATCAGTGGCTTGGGTGGGACGGATTGGAGCCTCAATCAGCTGAATCGAGACGGGTCAGGTCGTGCTTTCTATCATGGGTTTGTTGTAATTGGTGGTGTTCTGGTGTCGATTAAGGGAGTAGAAGACTGATGCTGGGCTGGTAGAGGTCCGCCAGATGCTAGGGGGTAGAACTCAACGACTGTAGACTGGAATGCAAAGGTGGTGGGTTGGAGGTTGGAAAGGAGAGATGGACGAAGGATGAGGATGAAAAGTTAAGGCTGGGAGCAATAAGTTAGGTGTTATAGGATAAAGGTTTCATTTTAATTTAATGGTTCCATCATAACACATTGCGCCGCCCGTTCAGTAGTGGCAAATTAAACCTTAAATGAAACATTGATGATATTTTTACCCCCCAAAAAAGGTTGGCAGCAAAATGAGAGATTTTCAAAATGTTAGTGATAAATTACCCTCTCCCTTACTAAACCACCATCATTTTATTTGTACTTTTTATGTAACATTTTTTGTGCAATTTCCACTCAACGGAAGTAATGTCAGAATACATAAAACCTTACATTCACTTAATCTTGGCATCCAGTTAAACCATTCGATTATTTGGGGATCGAGGAACTGTATTGTTAAGTAAAAGATACTTACCTTGAGAACATATCATTATCTGATGATCAATAACCTGAAGCAAAAGACATCAAAAATCCAAAGGTTTGTCCAGATGGTCCCCTGGAGCTTTCTCCATATGCCAACAATTGGCAACAAAGATTTGGTTTTGTTACCTCCTATGCTTTTCCTACCTAAATCTGTGCAATTTACTATGCTC
Organism: Stellera chamaejasme; assembly: GCA_024586325.1. Classification (NCBI taxonomy): domain Eukaryota; kingdom Viridiplantae; phylum Streptophyta; class Magnoliopsida; order Malvales; family Thymelaeaceae; genus Stellera; species Stellera chamaejasme. The sequence continues at coordinate 28,953,817 of CM044985.1, forward strand.
CTAATTCAAAGTTAGCAGAAGAACATTGAGCCTGCCACAGCTTTAAGCAACCTTGGAAGCTCTGGTACAACAGTAGGTCCTTCAGCTGTTATGCTTCTCTGTCCTGATGAAGTATCTGATGAATCCTCAAACTTCATAAACTGACCTACTTGATATGCCGCAAGGTGTGCATAACAGATGGGAGCAACTGATAACATAAAACGACATGAATTATATAAACCGGAAAAATCTATAATAAGTACACAAACATGAGAGAAATGGCGCGAAGCTTACCGATGGATATAGCTGTTGTGCTCCGTTGATACCTACATAAGTTATATAGAAGGGGGAGAAACATAAACAACAAGTAAGGGTTTGAATTTCTGAGTGTTAATAGATAAAGTGCAAAAACTAAAAACAAACATGGTAGCATTTGAATGAATAGAATTCCATTTGAATTTGAAACTTACACTATGACAGGGAGTTGATAAGATTTTGCAGGTTTGAAGCCAATTTCATCATACAGGACATGATGATAGTGGGCTGGCCGAGAAGTCCCCTGTAAGAGACATCATATAAGAGCATGACAATTTCATGTATCAGCAATCATGTATTTCCAGTTTACCTTTATAATTTGGTTCAGCTCAATGTTCAAAACTTGGTCAAACTGAGATTCACTGACTCCATCCCTAAATAAAGAAGAATAAAGTAAAACAAGCAATCTGATTTGAGAGACACCAAAAGAACTAGTACATAGGCCAAAAGAATCATGGAATAGGATAATATTTTGTAAAAAATCAGAACATTCCTAAATAGATTCCCCTGATTAAATAAAAGAATATCTCTTTTGCTCATAGAGTTGTGCAACATCTATTTGATTTCTGCACTCCCTTGCATATCTTTAATCCATTATTTTCAATTTACATAAAAACTGGCGGCATTTTATCTGCCATTTATACTTTGGAACATGGAAGTTCGACATGTCGGATGCAAGCACTATATATATATAGCTATTAATAAATATAGGGACCAGGCCATTCAAAAACATCCAGAAGATTAATGTCAACATAAAAGTTGCTTATAGTGAGAGAACATGCATGACCAAGAATTATTAATGCACTTAAGCTGTCAAAAAAAGGTTTCTGAATTTTCATGTCCAAAAGAAATTAGTTAGCATTCAAGAGAAACAGGATTGAATGATAGTTGTGTACAGGAAACATCATGATTTGAAAAAAAAAAAAAAAAGAGGAATCAGAAATACCAATATCAGTATATCACATGAGTTCAATCAGTTGACTCTTCAACAGAAGGTCGATAATACCTGAAGATGATAATCTGACTTGGTTTGCGATGATTACTACTATAATAGAATTCCATTAGAAGCTCCCTGAGAAATAAGAACTGAGTTAACGAAAGCAAAAATGATTGATTTTAAATACATACATATCTACGACTAAAACAATTGATTATCCAGAATTTATCTAATCATTGAAATGAAAATGTGGAAAAAGGTGTACAATCAAATCATTATAAAACAATTCATAACCAAGGTTCAGCCGCATACATTCAGGCTGGATATTGCAGTGACAACAAAAACATGGAAAACCAGTTGCTTTGTTAACTTGAAAACCAGTTGTTAAAGATCATTATCACCCAAATTGGTAATTGCCTTTGGAAGAAAATGACAAAAATAAACTAGAAAATTAGACACCAATGTCAGCAAGTACATTGGTAAAAATTGCTACAAATGGTACCTAATCATGCCATCATCTTTCTTCCCATCAGGTGAGGGCTTGTACAGAGCATCAATCATCTCCACTTTTGGTGATTGTGTTCTAACAGATGCCCTGTACCTTGAAACCAGTGGCCACTGAGGAGAGCCAACAACCTGAAGACCAACATGGATCAAGGAAGAGAAGAAAATTAACTTCTCCCTTGAGAACAACTCAGAGAAAAAAAAGTACAGAAAATGAAATTACTGCCATTATAGATGGCACATCTGATCGACCAGGAGACCCATGAGAGACATCCATGCCTAAGATTAGTTTAGGAGTATCGCTTATTAAAGGAATTCGTTTGGATTGCTCTATTTCCAACAAAGAATTTTTTTCCTCCGAGCTGAAACGAACGAGAAACATAATGCTTTCACATCAGCTGATGCCAACCAATACTCATTCAAATATACTTCAGCTCAAATTGCACATTGTACCTTGGTATTGATTTTCAGTAACGAGTTAGTAAAGTACTGGTCATTTACTTTCCCAGGGCTAATACACTGCGTGGGAACTCCTAAATTACTGAGGCATATCTTCTTCCAAGGCCCGAGCATCGATTGGTCAAAGTGAAGCTTGGAGCGCAGCCCAGCGCAGCCCAGGCGCACCCTGAGCAACTCGGCCCCAGAGCAGCCCAGCGCAGCCCAGTGCTCACCGACGCACCCCGGCGCATCCTCCGGAGAAAAATGACCTTCGTGAACAGTACAGCACCCCAGGCCCACTGCGCAAACCCCCAAAGACGGCCTCGGGCCTCCACGTCATTTAATGAGTCTTTCTCGATTCGACTCGATTTCACTCGACTCGGTTTTTAGACTTGTTTACCCCTATTCTACCATGTTATGATAACCTATTCATCTAGGGACTCTTTGGACATTTAACATGTGTAGAATGACTTAAATAGGGTAAGTTTAAGATAGGTAGAAGAGGAATTTCGGGATTGGAGACACATTCTTTTTGTTGGCAGCAGCTTTTCTCTCCTCTCCTAGGGTTTTGTGCTCTCCTACTTGCTGGGGTTGAGAGCTTTGATGAGGATTCATTGAAGACATCAATCAATAGAGTTTATTTCACATCTTCCTCTCTCTTTACTCTTTATTTTATTTCCTTCCATTGCTGTCTTTTATTTCAAAGCATGTGTTTGAGTGAGTAACACTCTTTTCTCTTGGGGTTTGCTTGCTTGGAGGTGTACCTACGAATTTCCTAGCATCTTATGGTTTAGGTGTTGATTCTTGATCGTTATTCATCATTGGTATGTTTGTTTGTGGCCACATTCACACATACTTCACCAAGTGTTTGTTAAAATGCCCTAGAGGGATTTGAATGAACTTTGACTTGTGTGAATAAATTGATTGACTTGCTTTTGGTTAGAGATTACATCAAGGAGATGGATGGTGGATAGGTTAGGGGCTGTAATGCCTTAGATGTTAGTGCTAGATCATGAGAATGACTAGGTTAGCATGTTTAAGAGATTGGCTTGTTTGCTAGAGATAGAAACAAGTTAGTTGTAGTAACTCACCTCTAAATCACTGCTGGAATTTGTAGGAACCCTCTTGTACCCAAGCAAACCCCGGGAGATACTTGTCTTTATTAGCCTTAAATCCATTTTTTTTGTTGTTGCTTGCATTCTAAGTTATCTTTGTGTTAGTGCCTTGCGCTTAAGGTTAGTTTAAGTTTCATTCACAGTATAATTTTTCACACTTGTTACACTTGGTTTACTGCCCAACTTCCTTTTCATTAAGCAATTTAGTTCCACCTAGCCAAATAAGCCGACTAACGCTCTTTTCCTTGGGTTCGACACCCTTCCTCACTAATCCCTATATTGTTGCGATTTCACTCTTGTTTGACACCCTTTGGACTCGGTTTTTAGACATGTTTGTTGGCTTACTTAGTGTGTGTTATTGCTTATATTAGCTAGAATAGTTTTATTTACGTATTCTACCATGTTATGATAACCTATTCATCTAGGGACTCTTTGGACATTTAACATGTGTAGAATGACTTAAATAGGGTAAGTTTAAGATAGGTATAAGAGGAATTCATCACTATTTGTGACACATCACTATTTGTGACACCTTGGATCTTCGAGGAATGACCGAGGTTTCAAAGAAGATGCGCCTTTTTCCCTTCTCTTTGGATGGAAATGCTAAGAAATGGTATCGTGTTTTGGATCCTGCAAAAATCAGAACATTGGATGATATTAAGTGAGCTTTCTTGAAGAGTTAATTCCAAACTCAAAAGGCATTTGAGTTGAAGAATGACATATTTCGCTTCAGAGAGGAAGCGGATGAAAGCATAGCTCAAGCATGGACAAGGTTTAAAGACCTTAACAAGTGATGTCCTCAAGCTGGCCTTACAAGGGATCATCAAGTTTACCTCTTCTTTGAAGGTTTATCGGGAAATCTCAACAACATTTAAATGCTACAGCGGGTGGATGGTTCATGCGTAAGAGTATGGATGAAGCTTGGGACCTCTTAGACCTCTTAGAGTTGAATGAAGAGCACCGGGGTAGGGAAGATCACCGTACTTCCCAACAACGGAGAGGATTGTATGAAGTAGACAAGGAAACATCACTTCAAGCTCAAATCTCCGCACTATCTTCTATGATGGGAAGAGTACTCAAGAACCAAGAAAGGGGCAGCCATGTTAAACAAGCGTTGTACACGGAGGATATAGAAGAACCCGAAGATTGCAACTTTGTTGACTACCGTGCCAACCAAAACAATTACCAACAACGGCAAAGTGGCAACTTTTACAACAAACCGAGGCCATATCCGGGGCAAATCTATGGGAATCAAAGGCCTCAAGTTCAGCCACAAGCGGAAAGTTCACAAACTAATGACCCGTTGGTGAAAATGCAAGCATCAATGGAGGCATTGGTGCAAGAAATGAGGAATGCCAATACAACCACCATCAATAGATTTGTTGAGATGGATAAGAAGATTGATGGAGAAAATGCAAACACGAGAGCATCTATTCACAATTTGGAGACTCAAGTTGCACAACTTGCAAATTCGGTGCGATACATGAACAAAGGCAAGTTCCCAAGTGACACGGAGGTGAATCCCCATGATACTTGCAAAGCTGTCCATTTGAGGAGTGGGAATGTATATGTGACACAACCAAGAGAGCCTCCTACGGAAGATGAGCATTTGACCCCCGAGGCTATTAAGGTCACACCTAGCCAAGAGGAAAATTCAAGGAGCGAGGACACTCCTATTCAAGAGGAGAGGGTGGCGTCCCAAAACAACAAGGGGGATGGCCTTTCTAACGGGCATGTCCAAGCTTCTCTACCCTTTCCGAAGAGGTTTGAAAAGAAAAAAGAAGATGCTCAATTTTCCAAGTTCATGGAAATTTTCAAAAAATTGGAGATCAACTTACCATTTCTGGAGGCAATCAACCAAATGCCCAAGTATGCGAAGTTTTTGAAGGATCTCATTAGTAAGAAGAAGAGGTTTTTGGACAATGAGTTGATTTTGATGCAAGAAGAGGCTAGTGCGGTCATACAAAGGAAGCTACCTCAAAAAATCAAAGATCCGGCAGCTTCACTTTGCCATGTGACATTGGACCTTTCCATTGTGATAAGGCATTGTGTGACCTTGGAGCAAGCATAAACTTGATGCCTCTTTCGGTTTGTAAGAAATTGGGTTTGGGAGATGTGAAGCCATCATCAATTTGTTTGCAACTTGCCGATAGATCACTCACCTTTCCTCGGGGAGTATTGGAGGACGTTCTTGTCAAAATTGGAAAATTCTACTTCCCGGTGGACTTTGTCGTTTTAGACATGGAGGAAGATACACGGATGCCTATCATACTTGGTAGGCCCTTTTTGGCTACCGCAAGGTCTCTAATAGATGTTGAAAGAGGTGTTCTAACATTGAGGGTCGATGATGAGGAGTTGTCTTTCAATTTAGATAACATGATGAAGGCCTCAAACGGTGAGTTGGTGGATTGCTATTCTTTGGGGGAATATGAGTTAAAGAGGACGGGGTTAAAGAAACTGAGCCTACAAGGAAATTGGTGGAGCATGTTATGTACCTTAGAGATGTTAAGCCAATGGAATATGAGGTGGTCAAGGTTGTCCATGAGGTTAAAGAGAACAAATCTCAGTTCCAAGAGAAGAACAAGAAGGAGAGGTCCTCTAAGGCTAAAAAGAAGAAGAGCAAGTGCAAAAACAAGCCAAAGAGGCACTTGGATGGAGATATTCAAAAAATGAAACAAATTTATGTGTGGAAGGTGAAAGAGGTATCAAAGAAGAAGAAGAAAGCCTTGGTGCCCTTTATGGAGGCCAACAAGATTGGAGTGAAGAACTCTCCAGCTGCACCTCCATGAGCATTCTCAAGCTCCATGCCTAGCCAAAGGCATTAAACGTGGCGCTTGTTGGGAGGCAACCCAATGGTTTTAAATTTCAAGTTTTAGTAGGTGATTTAATGTGTGTTACATTTTTCAGGTGGATGAAGCTTTTGGAAGTTTGAATTTCATGGGGAAGATATGTTCATGATAATTTTTGGTAAGGTGGATGAAAGGTAAGAACACTTTGAATTTTTTGGTGGTTAATTGAGCCTATTTCAGCCCTTAAACCCAACCTATCCTACCCAGCCCACCCCCCGCGCAGCCCAACCCATCCCAGCGTACCTGCTGCTACCCGAACACCCCCCCACCCAGCCCATCCTTCCCAGCGAACCCCCAGCCCACCCCAGCCTACCCCCAGCGCACCTCCTGGGCTGAATTCTGCCTCACCCCAGCCCACCCTTCCCGCGCAACCCAGCCCAGCCCGGCGCACCTCCTGGGCTGAATTCTGCCTAACCCCAGCCCACCCAACTCAGCCCCCCAGCGTATCCCCAGCCCACCCCACCTATCCCCCGACCCGATACCTTACCCCTCACCCGACCCACCCTCATGTAATCTAGCCTAACCCGGACCAGCCCTCATTTCATTTCTTCTCTCGGAATCTTCGTTGCTCACACTCACACACTTCACTCAAATTCCTCATTCCCCACTCATTTCTAGTCACATTTGCACTCAAATGGCAAAGGTAAATCTCTCATCTCTCCCTCTTTCGAATTTATTCTCATAATTTCAATTTTGTGAGCTAAAACATACATTTTGAGATTTGAATTCCTATGCTTGTTTGATGCATTTCTCGCTTGATTCATGTCACATTGTAAGTGGGTAGGTGATTAGGAGCATGTACCTACCGTCGGCAGCCACGCCCCAAGACCGTGCGAGGCCGGTCTCACCACCTCCACCCAGGATTGGGGGCCTACTTGGCCCCCTGTGCACGACCTACCGTTCTCTCTCTCTTTTGCCATTCCCTCTCATGCCATGAGGACATTGCATATTTTGAGTTTGGGGGGGTATACGCATATGTTTCATGTGGGAGATGGTAGAGAGTACCTTGTATGATATTTGACTTGAAACACCTTGCAAGCATCTAGTTTTCTTTTTCATTTAAGGTTTAAAAAAAAACAGAAAAACCTTGAAAAATCATGGGACTAAAAAGCTTGTAGGCAAGTTGTATGTGGGAGATGATAAGTGTTCATGCATTCGATGATAGAATGGGGTGTGTGTGTGTACTTAGCTTGAGTACTAATATAGACGGATCTTACTTGTTGAGTGTCTTGTTGAACATTTTGTGAATTGTTACACTTTAGAACTGCATGATATGAGTTTTGGTTAAAGTTGGTCGGGAGCATGAAAATTTTCTTTAAAGAAAACCGGAAACCTTGGTTAATGATATGTTGTGAAGCTTGATTTAGCTAGCTTGTGAATGAGAAATGCTAGGTGGGTGCCTAATATTTGCACTCTATGTTTGGCAACACTTGGAATGACGCTTTTGTCATGAAGCGGAGCACCCGTAGCATAGCTTAATGCCTCTCTTCCAAGTGCAAGCTTGGAGTGCAAGTATGCGATATCGCACTTCTTAAGGAGGTTCGGTTGGAATGATTCTTTAGACATGTGGTTGTAGACGGCAACTGTGTGGCCTCTTGACCCTCTTCCAAGCGCTCATCTTAAGAATTTAGGAAACCATCCTCACACAAAAAAAAATAAAAAAAAGAAGAAGAAGAAGAAGGAAGTAGTAAAAAGAAAAAAAAAGAAAAAGAAAAAAAAGGGAGTTGATGAATAAGGTGTGAGCAATGGGCATTCCACATTCACTTGCTAAATCTAGTTTCTCATTGGTATGCATTAAACTTGGAGTCTACGTTCTCTTTAGGAAGTATTAAATGCTCGAATGGCCAACTTACCCCAACTTTCGTCTCGTGCAATCTTTATTGTAACTTCTCACAAGTTGTTCACTTGTTCACTACACAAGACTTAGATCTTTCTTTAGGAGCACTCAAGTTTTGTCGAGTAGTGATTCTTAGGTGCATGAATAACTTTGATTTCATTTCTTGCCTACACCAAATGCTTTTGTAATATGTAGGTGGTTAGAGTAGAGCCCTTGAGTCTTTACTTTCCTAAATGCTTGTGTTACTAGAGACTAGCAATATTTTAAGTTTGGGGTGTGATGTGTGGCACACACATCCACATTTTCATGGTGTTCTAAGTCAAATTCATCACTTATTTGAGCATGTTTCTTCATTATGTGTGCGTTTTATTCGATGTGACTATTTGTTTGCAGGCGCACGCGAGGAGTGGAGTTCGAGGAGTGGCAACGAAGTTTGGAGAATCCTGAGCATCGATTGGTCAAAGTGAAGCTTGGAGCGCACCCAGCGCAGCCCAGCGCAGCGCAGCCCACGCACTGGAGCAACTCGGCCTCCGGGAGCAGCCCAGCGCAGCCCTGTGCTCACCAGCGCACCCCGGCGCATCCTCCTGAGAAAAATGACCTTCGTGAACAGTGCAGCGCACCCCCTGTGCCCACCAGCGCAAACCCCCAAGACGGCCTCGGGCCTCCACGTCATTTAATGAGTCTTTCTCGATTCTGACTCGATTTCACTCGTTTTGGACTCGGTTTTTAGACTTGTTTACCCCTATTCTACCATGTTATGATAACCTATTCATCTAGGGACTCTTTGGACATTTAACATGTGTAGAATGACTTAAATAGGGTAAGTTTAAGATAGGTAGAAGAGGAATTTCGGGATTGGAGACACATTCTTTTTGTTGGCAGCAACTTTTCTCTCCTCTCCTAGGGTTTTGTGCTCTCCTACTTGCTGGGGTTGAGAGCTTTGATGAGGATTCATTGAAGACATCAATCAATAGAGTTTATTTCACATCTTCCTCTCTCTTTACTCTTTATTTTATTTCCTTCCATTGCTGTCTTTTATTTCCAGCATGTGTTTGAGTGAGTAACACTCTTTTCTCTTGGGGTTTGCTTGCTTGGGGGTGTACCTACGAATTTCCTAGCATCTTATGGTTTAGGTGTTGATTCTTGATCGTTATTCATCATTGGTATGTTTGTTTGTGGCCACATTCACACATACTTCACCAAGTGTTTGTTAAAATGCCCTAGAGGGATTTGAATGAACTTTGACTTGTGGGAATCAATTGATTGACTTGCTTTTGGTTAGAGATGACCTCTAGGAGTTGGTTGGTGGTTAGGTTAGGGGCTGTAATGCCTTAGGTGTTAGTGCTAGATCATGAGAATGACTAGGTTAGCATGTTTAAGAGATTGGCTTGTTTGCTAGAGATAGAAACAAGTTAGTTGTAGTAACTCACCTCTAAATCACTGCTGGAATTTGTAGGAACCCTCTTGTACCCAAGCAAACCCGGGAGATACTTGTCTTTATTAGCCTTAAATCCATTTTTTTTGTTGTTGCTTGCATTCTAAGTTATCTTTGTGTTAGTGCCTTGCGCTTAAGGTTAGTTTAAGTTTCATTCACAGTATAATTTTTCACACTTGTTACACTTGGTTTACTGCCCAACTTCCTTTTCATTAAGCAATTTAGTTCCACCTAGCCAAATAAGCCGACTAACGCTCTTTTCCCTTGGGTTCGACACCCTTCCTCACTAATCCCTATATTGTTGCGATCCTTGCGCTTGAGGGCTTAAAAAGGGTAGTTATAAATTTAAAACTTGTGCTAAAAAGTGACACCCTTTGCTTGCATCAGTATCGCTGCAATGTAACAAGTGAACAGAGCTGCAAAGGGGGTTGGGGTCGACAAAACAAAGCATCAGCATTTGGAGAAATATTAGATCATGGATTCAGATGCTGTTGTTCGAACAAAAATCTCATGAAACTGGAAACCTCTATGGGCAGATAGTTGGGTCGTTTCGGTTTGCCAACATTCAGACAAGGCATGTAAGCTGAAACAGTGAGCTCTATGCCATGTTGCTGTTTGAAATAGTCATACACAGTGATCTCAGATGTCCCCCCTTCACTGGTGCCATTGTTTTTCACCCTCATTGGAAAACTAAAAGAATAAAGTGGTAATTAATTTAGTAACGAATGAGCAATGTTTAACTGCAAATGCTCCCTCCATCCTTACGTTTCTTTTCTAGCATCCAATTTATGAATTATTTTCTTCACCCTTTTGATATACAATGCCACATAATGTATCAAGGAAATCAATGTAGTTTTTACAAATAAAAAAATAAAAAAATCCATAACTTTTTAACAAATTCTTCCAAGTAAAATAAAAAAATTAAATCAAACACAAGATCAAAAGTCAAATGTAACTAATAAAGCGGGACGGAAAGAGTATAAAATATTTGTGACATCCTATTTTAAATGTAAGATTTCTATTTTGGGTAGTCCCAGATTTATTGTAAAGTTCTCTTTAGAGGAAAAACTTTCCTACCACTACACTCTACCACCTAACCATCATTTTCCAATCTCATCTTAAGACGGAATCCACATGTTTTCTCTTTATTTCTAAAGTTAAGGAAGAATTGTCAAAACACATTCTACTATTCTCCTTAATCTCCACGTCCAATCAAATTTCAAGATTTTATCAAGATGGAGGGAGTAAAAATAAAAGAGAAGACTTCAACATGACAGAGGACATACTACTGGCGATTGCAGGGGTTTTCACTCAAACCTATAATCTTGAACTCCATATTGCGATGACTTGGCTTAACCCTCAGATTCTTCAGCACTTTTTTTGCCTGTAATTTCATGTTGTAAACATGATCAGAACAAACAGGAAAAGGAAACATATTAAATGGAACTAGTTTTTTCCTCACCCTATCCAAAGAAATATCCCTGGGCTCTCTCACATTCTGGTTTGCCAACAAAAAGTTAATCACTGGTCCAGGTGTCAGAACCATTGTCGTCGACATATCTGAACAGTTGGTTGATATAAGCATGATTAATCAATCCAATCAGAAATAAAGTTTGAAATAAAAAAAGCTATGTTGAAGTTTCTGATACAATAAGCAACTGAAATATAGAATTACCCATGTTTAGAGATAAACCCCCTTTGGGTGGGACGAAAACTGGAATGGAAACCCGAAGCCCTGAAACTCCCCCCTTGACATCAACATAGAGTCTTGAATCATCATGGAAAAAAGGATTGCCGGACCAGAAGACACCCCCTGTACATACAAGTGTGATTCAAAGATATTACTACTTGACATTGTATGCAATACAGGTTGATTTTGAGTTCAGGAATCCCTATCAGAAAATAATACAGTAGTTTTAAAAAAAAAAATAACCTGCCTGCTGCTTGCTGCCGAAGTACTATATCAAGCACCCTCAGTGCCTCTAGTGAATTACTATCCATCTCATCAACTCCTTGTAACACACGAAGTACAGATTTAAAAGGTATTTTTGATGCATAGCTTATGGAAACTTTGTAAGTTTTGCTGCCATCTGGGCTGCCATCATCCCTATGAGAAAAATAAATGTGCTTAATGCAACTTTAAAGGATAAACTGATTTAGAAGTTTGATCATATGTAGGAAAATACTCCACCTTCTGCAGATGGCCCATCCGATACCACAGTGAATGTCATCTTAGTTTGAGGAAGGGGACTGTGTACAAGGCCTTCTCTCCGTCATATGCAAACCTTTTACCACCAATATCAGATGCACATGCACGGTACAGTGCATCAATAATTTTTCTCCCAATTCCTTTCCCTTCAACAACCGTTTCATCCTCTGATGAAATGGCAACCTGTATAATCATTAATGAGTTTCCTCAGATAATAACAGCATTCAATAGAACCAAAATATTTAAACATGAGACAATAAGAAGTACATACACTATACTGGAAGAAAACTGCATCAGGGACTTTCACTGTCACTCTAAAATGGTTTGACAGTAAATTGATTCGTTGGCCCAGAGTCCCAGCACCAGGCCTCTTCATAAGAGATCTCTTCAGACTTGCTATTTGCTCAGGTTTCACATTTTTAGGAACAAGAGGTGCTGGGGGCAGAGGTGGGGAAGCTTTAGCTTCCTTAGAAAGTGTCTGTTTCTCCATCATGAACTCTAAAAAGTAGACAATCCATAAAAACAAGCATCAGTAAAAGGTCACAAGAAAGACACAAGGAACAAACAGAACTTCATATCTAAAGACCCAAAACTTAGACTCCATGACAGTGAGTTTGGAATTTCGGTTTAGGAGGGCACAAGAACAACAAACTGCAACCAAACCAAAAAATTATTAACCCATCGCCTAGAATCACGCTTAAAATCTTGAGGTCTAGAGATAGAGACTATAAAGGAAGCACATGTAGCTGAAAAATAAAAGTTACAAGCAGAACCTTGCTCAACAAGTAGATGCAAGAATAGTAAGATAAAACTAGGAAACCCAAAGACCGCAGTATCAGAAAGAATACACTAGAAAACTAGGAAGAAGTAGAAAACCATTAAAGCAGACTCTTGTTGGAGCACGTACAACGAAAACAAATTAGGGAAATTCTCTCGAAGTTGAAGCTTGACGAAGTGGTCAGAAACAGTCAAATTACCGCAGAATCCAAACAATGCAGCACCAGCAACAGACACAAAACCAGTTTATGTAAAAACGAAGCCATGGAGAACACCGATTCCAGAAACAACGAATCAACAGGTCGATCAAAGAGTCGAAATTCCAACTAAAATAAAGCTTTAAGCTCCAATTAAACTTGATAGAAACAGGAACATACCGCCGCAAGCAGATCTCAGAGGCGCGACTGCGACTACATAAATTGCTAGGGTTTTCAGTCGACTAGCTACAACCAGAAAGCGAAGAAACTCTCGCTCTCGCTCTCGCTCCGACTTCGGAGCTTTGCTACTCGAAGAGGCAATATGGAGGGAAATTGAAAGCAGGACGTCTTCCCAAGATAGAGAAAAAAATAGAGGAAAGGATAATTTTGGTGAAGTATACAAATTTTTTAAATTTGTCACTAAAATTCATTTTCATGCGATAATATCATTAATATTTTAGTGAATGGTAAATTTACTACTAAACGTTAATTTGTCTCAGTTGTCACTCATGTAAAGTGTCATTGGGCGATTACGTGGATATTAACTGTACATTTTGTAAAATTAATATTTTAATTTCACTTAAATTATGTAAAACTAGTAATTTAACTCTTAAACTGTGACAAATTTTTAGATGAAATTCAATATTAACTCTGCAAAATGTGCAGTTAATGTGCATGTAATCATCTAGTAGCACGCTACATGAGCGCCAACTGAGACAAAGTAACGTCCAACGGAAAATTTATCCCTTCATTAAAATATTATTGACATTTTCACTTCAAAATTAACTTTAGTGACAAATTTAGAGATTTCGTAAATTTCAACAGTGAAATTAACTTTTTTCCATAAATATAAAAGATTCTTCCATGTACGTTTCACTCATACGGTTGTGTTGACATTTTCACTTCAAAATTATTTTTTTCCCATAAATATAAAAGATTCTTCCATGTACGTTTCACTCATACGGTTGTATTTCAGCTTTTGTGCATCCGGAGCTTTTAACCGTCGGATCTTAGCTTAGCGGGTGCTTACCCCTTCATCATGCTAGTAAGTTGCGTGGACCGGATCTAGACGATTCGAAACTGTTGAGGATTGCTGTCTTAAAATGACGAATCCAACGGCTAATAAATAGGACTTGGATAGACATCAAGATGAGTCCTAAAGCTGGAAGGTCTTCTCTTGTGCCCCCCGTCACAATCAATTAGGTTAACAGAATTACTTCAATTAAAACCACATTATTTTACTTTATCCCATTTTTCACTTCTTTTACCCTCTCCAAGCAAAAATGATACGAATTTTGATTTTGTGTTGTAACTAAACATTTAAATTACTAGGAAAAATTTTGATGTTTTTTTTTTTAATTTATCTTTGCAAATCAAGTACTCCCTCCGTCCCACAAAGGCCACAATATCATATATTGGAATGCCCCACAAAGGCCACAACTTTCCTAAAATAGAAACTTTTTACTACCACTTTTACTAAATAACCCTTACATATTCTTCCCATTTTAACATTTATTTACACACATTTATTTAGGGAAGGGTATATATGTCAACAAACAACTATTCCCCAACTCTTCTTAATATTTGTGCCAAATCAAATGCTACAACCATTCCGGAACGGAGGGAGTATTTAATTTTATGTGCCAAAATACTGAAAGATAAAAATCATAGATTCAATAATAAAAAAATATATTAGATTCATTGCGACAGATGGGGGCTCCGTTTAGTTTAGAAATAACTATTACAATTAGTTGTAGCAATTGAATAATTTTTTAATTATTGAGATCAAAACAACTACAATTAAACGTTGAATAAAGTGCACCAATGATCTCGTAATTACTTAATTATCATCCTGTTGAAGACACATTTTAAGTTTTTGTATCATTAAAATTCTGTTTTTAAAGTTACGGCGCATGCCCCTAGCGCATCCAGTTTTTTTTTTAATGATTTGAAATTTCATTATCACTCTATTTAGATCCCAAATTTTTAAAATTTTGACAAACCCACCCACCTCATCTTCCTTCCCATCACAGCCGGTCCACCCACTCCTGTCACCTTGAACCAACTCTGGCATGCCCGTCCAATAGTGGCCGAACTTCACCCACCCCACCCATGCACCGGACGGCGATCTTCGACCCCCTGCTGCCCCTCATCGGCTTCTCGACTGTGCAGAGCCCTACCCACTACGTCGAGAAAACGGGCTATGATGCGGCTCGCCACGCATTAGAACCGTTGTAAACACTGCGGCATGAGCCGCAATAAATTGGGCACAATTTTTCCTATGGCGCAGTGTAGGCCGCAATAGCTAATGCGGCCATGGCCGCATTCATATTTTATTAATTAAAAAAATGTGGATGAATCCGGATAAGTATTCATTTGGATTCATCCGCCAAACCCAGAAATTGATGGTGATGCTAAGCAAACGGTGGTACTGACGGTCGGTGGAGTGGCAGCGCTGAATCTAAGATTTATATATAAAACATGATCCTATTTGGGGCAGTTTTGTCATTACTCAAACAAAAAAAACTAAATACTGAATGCACTTTGTGCCATGTCAGCTCCATCTCAATCTTCGTTTTTTTTTTTTTCCGGTTGCATCATCTCATTCCATAATTAACATGTTGGCTGTACAAGCTCTAGATGTAGTTGATTATGCATTTATGGTTCCGTTTTGTTCCGTTTTGTCCCCAATCACTATCCCTTTAATCGACGATCTGTGATAGATGCACGATAGTTACTGGTGAGTTATATGCATCATTTTGATTTTCCATGTTCATTAATTTTATGGATTTCTTGATTTTTGCATGGTATTATTACTCTTCCTTTTACCACTTTATTGATCAACCGTTTAGTAATCTGTGTTAGTAATTGTCTGAAATATAGTAACTGTTTTGTATGTTGAGTTGGATGAATTAGTATGGTCAGAATTTTGTGTTAAAGAAGGTTTGCAGAGAGTGTCTCAATGGTCGACGTTGTATTAAATCTAATTGCAAATTGAACCACTCACCACATAATTTGTTGTTTGACTGCATTAGTTGCAACTACCAGCATGATGGGAAAATCAGCAGCTGCTATTGCTTGAGGAAAATCGAAGGGTAAGTCCGTCTTTATTGTATTGATGTTATCGAGAGAGAGACGAAGACGGCCGGTACTGGGCTTTTGTTTCTTTATGGTCGGTGTCGAATCGGTGGTTGGCTGGTCTGAGGTGAGAGACAGAGGAAGCTCAAAGCGGTTTCTGTAGGGGAGGGGCTTAAATTGTAACTTTTACAAATTTAGGGGTTAACGGATTTCGTTTTAAAAAGTTTGGAGTCAAATTAAGCATCAGATCCACATAAGGAATCAATTTTTGTTTTCAATGACATCAGCTCTATCCATTTGTAGCTATCAGCTGCAATAGAATTGTTTACACCGTAACATGCCCAACCCATAAAATAAGTAAGTCTCTCGCAATGAAATCTCCAATTAAGCTGACAGTTGTTGATTGTCTATGATTTAAGTGATTGTCAACTAAGAATTAAATCACCTCTTAATTGTAACAAAATGTTTCCATTACGTTTCTTTCATTTTTGTAATTTCATTTGATCTTCTCTCATCTTTGCAAGCATATGCGAATTTCAGAGCTTCACGATGAACTTCTTCGCTAATTCCACCAAGCTTTGGCTCAACCCCTAAATTCCTGCCACCACCTTCACCTCCAGCATGTTCTCTTCTTCCGCCCCTGGTCGGATCGTTCAGAAGAGCTTCAAATTTCTCCGTGCTGGAGACAATGGAATATATAGCTTCCCCACGTTTTTCCGCATGGTGAGAAGAGAGTCGTTGAATTGCGAAATCTAGAGCAACGCAGGGGCATGTTCGATTGTGCGGGTTTTTGGTAGATGCGAGCAGAGGGGCTAAGGTGGATCAATTTGTTTCTATTCTAAAACTCGATTTGTAGGATTTGTTTTCATTTTCGTTTCCAAATTATTTCGAGTATTTTGGATGAAGTTTGATCGGATCTTATGGGATAATAATTAGCTACCCATTTTTCCATCTGTTTCAAATATTTTCGATGAAGTTTTCATTACAAATTGCGAAGAAATGATTCATTGATGCTAGCTACTGAGAGATGCCAGCGAGAGGGAGAGGGACAACGACTCGAGAGGAAGAGATCTGGGTTGATGTAGGCGAGCTTGAGGTAAAGGGATGAAATCAGAGGTAACATCGGCGGCCCTCTATTCTTCAGAAATCACGACCTAGGTTTCTTCTCTCTAGATAAGCGTTATGTGGGATCTACGAAGTGAACTCTCAAGGTGTTGGCTCTGCACTACCTCAATAATATATTTTTCATTTACTTGCAATTTTGTGGTGTTTCACTATTCTATGTGGTATAGATGTTTCTGTGTTACATTGTCTGCCTCTTTCTTTGCCAATATGGAGGAGAAAAAGGAACAAAAAATGTAAATTGATTATGGAACGAAACGGACAATTGAGATGGTGAGGTCAGTTGATGAAGAATCGGCTAAACAGTAAGTTCCCTTATAATTATGGTTTAGCTGATCGAAGCATTATCTTTTTTTTTTAAAACGTCGTAGGGCAAAGAAAGGAAATGAGAAGATATATTCCGGTGAGTCTATCGATCAAGTTATCAATGGTAATACACAAAGTGATGAACATGGAAAAATAAGGTAACTGGTGTCGGTACCGTTTTTTGTATATAAATGTAAGATATTTTTTAAAATGATTGATATTGTTCTTATTTCAGGTCCGACGGTCTAGAACACCCAATCATGGATCTTAGAGAGTAATTGTTAGTTGGTGAAGCAAATTTCATTACTGTACGTTGCCGACAATTATGTTTGCTTTTATATTATTAGACGATCCCCGAAATCACTTTCAGAACGATATATTTGTGTTCATCTTCCTAGCTTCATAACCAAAATGATCTTGATCAAAAGAAAAATATATTTTTTTAAATATATTTTTGTTTATGTTAATTTTTAAAAAATATTCATTTTGTAGCCCTATGGATAAGTGTACCAAAATACTGTGACATCGTCGGGTATGTACACATCTACATTTTTCATAATTAAAAGATAAAAGAAAAAAGGAAAGATTCTACTCTTAGGAAAAAAAATGAATTAATTTTGTTTAAATTGAGTACCCATTGTTCCTCGCCTCACAATATCCCAGATATTGAGCTACGATGCACGCCCGATGATCATTTCGCCACCGTCTACGGCTGTCGGCCGGCAATTTCGTAATTCCATCTACCTCATCGCACTCCTTTCCGGTACCGAAACCGGCGGACGCTCTGACGTACTCTGCCATCCCATCCATCAACCATGGCGGCGCCGTGGACTGGCCGGCGTACAACCACACTCTTGCCATGGCGCGAAGTAAAGCCGATTTCAGAGCGTAATCGACGTCGGAGTTATCCATTACTGAGGCACTCAGAGTAACCCGAAATCTACCGTCGGCGCCATCAACTGCCATTTTATCGGCTTTGGCAGCGGTGACACGAAGCGTGACGTGGCGTACACGTCTGTCGGACAGGGCACGATGGTCGTCACGGTAGAGGAAGTGGTGGGCGAAGTCGCTGGCGTTGAGGAGGATTCGGGTGGCTTCGTCGGTGTAAACGTAAGCGAGGTCGAAGAGGTGGCCGGCGGAGGTGTGTTTAGCGTCGTTGATGATTTTCACGGCAAAGCTAGAAGAGGTTTCCACCTCAGCCCATATGGATAGGGCCGCGATCGAAAAGATCCAGAGGACGGCGGCTATGAGGCTGAATGTGGAGATGGCAGTGCCGTCATCATCGGCGGCAGTTTGGGTTTTGGCGGGCAAGAGAGGCTCGGAAACAAGGCTCTGCTCCTCCGCCATTGATGAAGATGTTGATGATGAAGTGGACCGGACAGATAAATAGTGCCGGCCGACCGGAAAGCACATGATGTTGTCTATGGAATTGATACAAATATAAAGTATTACCACTTGTGGGCATCACTCACAAAGCATAACTTAAAAAAAATAAAATAAAAATCAATAATAATAATAATTATATTATCAACCAAAAAATAAAAGAGTAACTATACATGGTGCATTTGTGCATGTCTTAGCATAGGATAAGAAAACTAGATTAGGGAATAAAGAAGAGAACCCACCTTGGTGTCGCGTAGCTTCCGTCGCAAAATCTGGCATGTCGCGTGTATCGGGTTGCTGTTTTCGAGAGGAGCCCGGATTTCGCACAAAATCCATGTCGATCCACCCTCTTTTCTTCGCAACAACCACGAATCTACATCAAAACACAAAAATCCATGCCGATCCACCTTCTTTTCTTCGCAACGACCACAAATCTACATCAAAACACATTGGTCCCCTTCCGAGTTCGCGAAAACGTCAGATCTGCAACAAATCACTGCAGCCATCTGACAATTGGGCATTACTACAACAGGTGAATATGATGCGCCCGATGACATTATGATGCACGATAACAGGATAATGATGCACCTCCGTAATAGAATGATGCACTCTAAAATTTTATAAGATTTCTCATCCATTCAATTGTAAAATTAATATGATACCCAGAAAAGACAGTATGATGAACCCTTTTAATAGGATGATGTACGCCCATGAGACATTATGATGCACCATTACATTATAAACGGTGCACCATTATGATTTAAAGTAAAGAGCACACATTACTATGAACAAAGATGCAAACAATTATGATGCGTCCACGAAACAATATGATACACCGTTACACTGAAGATGATGCACCATTATGATGTAATCCAAGTAGTCACATCACTACTAGCAGAGAACAAATATGATGCGCCCACGAGATAGTATGATGCACCTGAGAAACAGTATGATGCACCTGAGAGACACTACTAGCAAAGACCAATTATGATGCGCCCAAGAGACAGTATGATGCACCGTTACAATGAAGATGATGCACCATTATGATTTAACTGTGGACAATTATGATGCGCCCACGAGACAGTATGATGCACCATTATCATGTAACCCAAGTAATCCACATTATTACTAGCAAATATGTAGAAAATTACTATATACAATTTTAATGTAAACAAAGAACTGCAGAAAAATAATGCACAACACTAACAACTACTAATCCATTCTTTTAAAATCTCGAAGCCATTTCAAAAAAAAGTTTGACGTTGGTGACATTAAACATTTAGTTAACCTTATTATATTATGATAATAACTTCATTTTTATAGCTCTAATCATTATTTGTATGCAGTTCACAGTCTCATCATTTTTATAAATGGTTGCATCATAATAAGTTGAAGGCGCATCATTAAGGTATGTAGGCGCATCGTAATTATGTCAGGAGCAGCAAGTTACAATTCCAAGTCTCATCATTTTTATAAACATGTGCATCATAATAAGTCGAAGGCGCATAATTAAGGTACGTGGGTGCATCGTAATTATGTAGGTGCCCAATCTCCTCTGCAACTCGTCATCTTCCTCTAGCTCCAGCTCCTTAGCCACGTTCTTCAGCTCCTCTAGTGCATCCTCTTTCTTCTGCATTTCAGCTTCCGCCTCCGCCTCCTCCACACTTAGCAGATCCAAAAAGTTTTAAATGATTGGATCCAAGAAGTAGAGATCTTATCAAAATAACTCCGTAGACGGAAGCGGTGGTGATGACCGGTGTCATTTTATGAATCGAAAATGATGATAAAGTAAAATTGGCGAAGAAAAATGTCATTTTATGTGTATAATCCAAAAAGGGAAACGTATCAGTTTTACTATGATGAATGAAATATATTACTGTTAAAGTACATAAAATCTTATATTCATCTTAATATTCATATTTAGTCAAACGATTAATTTATTTGAGAACGCATGAAAGTAACATATTCATGGGAACGTGATGAAACATTCCCTTACTTCTTTATTTCCCCATATATAAGCTAATTGTGATCGAATTCTAATTGGTTGAAGAGTTGTAATTATAAGTTGACTTTACCACAACCAAAGGGAAAGCACTCGTTGACTTGGATGACAACTAATCCAACGCTTTGCAACATGGTCTACAGGAAGGCATCAAGGAACAGATCCAGCAAGCAAGAAGTCTACATTATTATGCACATTTTGAAAGGCTCACTCACTTGGGGAAGGTGAAATCAAGCCAAAGGAGAGAACTAATGCATGAGAGGGTGTTATGCAAGACCAGAAATGTTAACAACACTCTTTTGAACAATCGGTTGCACTCTTCCATTAATAATTTGTCATATGACAATTTTTGTGAATTCAAATATTAAAATATTGTGCTTATCATGTTCATCGTCGTTATCTTCTTGTTGAATCTAAACGCTGACATGGAACTTGACAAACGATTTAGCGCTGGTGAAAAGGAACAAACGGAGATGACAGGTGGATAGCTAGTTTAGTTTTGAGAAGAGGATGACGATGAGCACAATTAGCAAAGTAAGATGGAATGGCGGAAAAGAAACTTGCTAGAGACGCTGACATGGAACTTTCTAAGATGACATGGAAAAAATGAGTCTAAAGTATCAAATATTTTTCGAAGAAATCTAATTAAGAAAATAGTTTAATTTAAGAATCTATTTTGGTAAAAAAAAACCCCCAAGAAAATGTCCTATTTGTGTTTGGAAATAACTTTTCAAATAATTTTCAAATAGTTGTCGTTTGAAAAAATTATAAAGGTAATTTTTTAAATTTAACTATTTAATCTCAATCATTAAAAAATTATCTAAAACGTTACGATTAATTCCATGAATGCATAAAATTGTGACCTTCGATGGTTTAAAACAATACTATAAATACAGCCAACAGACCTTAAGTATGATATCTCATATTCTATCCACTCATCACCACCACTTGCTACAACTTCTCTTCAAACACTGATTTGACCATCAAAGAGTTTTCACTATAGGTTGAATGACCATTCTACTGCTCAATAATTACAGTGAGGTAAAACTTAAAACCCAAAAGCAGGCAATTTAATTTCCTACATAATCTCTCTTGCACGCGCTAATTACTACATATGAGTATATTGGTTTTATATACAAATGGAAAATTGAAACGAATTTGAGTCGAAAACCAAGTGCTTCTACAGATCAAAACAGAGACAAATTTGTGGCAAAAATGAGACCAAAAGTTACAAACGACGTCACGACGGAAAGAAAACGGATCTCGTGGCGGATTGCAGCTGCTTTTGTTGGTGTAGGCCTAGAAGGGACAGCACCATAGACGGTGGCACCGTTTAAATTGGTTGTGTTGAGGATGGAGGAACTTGTGCTGCATTTTTTTAAATAGTAAATACGGTAACATTAACAAGTAAATTAAGGACTGGATTTGAGTAATAGTAAACATTTAGGACTCAATAGCAAAATCTGCAATACCTTGTGGACTGGTAGCGACATGACCCAGAACCTGAAACAAAATTGCCCAATCAGTTACGGTGAACTGGGCCCAAGCATCGTAAGTGTCCCCAAAAGTCAAACTAAAATATTTGACTGAATAGAGAGAGTGAAAAACATTGAAAATGTGAGGTAATAAAATAAATAAGTATATAGTGAGAAAATGAAATTAAGGGTTTAAGGTTAAATTTTTTACTTAATTGTGTTCTTTCTCCCTCATGTCCCCAATTTTTGTTTTTGATAATTTTAAAAATCAAACTTTCTCTATCACAAATTTTTTCATTTTTCAAAAATACCAAAAAACATTCTCCAACTAAAGTTGTTGAACACTCCCTTTAAAAGAAAAACGTTTCAGTTTCCTTTCCACTAGTTAGATGGATGACTAACATATTACTTCCTTAGTCCATAAAAATTGTTCCTTTTGATTTGTGACTTTGTGTTTGACTTTTGACCTTATTTTTCTTTAAAAATATATTTAGAAACTAGACACATTAACATAAGACATTCATTTAAATTATTTGATTTTATTTATCAATATATTAAAGACAAAAATTATAGATTAAATGCTGAAAAATAAATGGAGCAATATTTGTGGAGCAGGGTAGTATATTCATTTAATTGTGTTCTTCCCAAATTAATCATATTACTTCCTGATCAACTTTTATGCTATCACCCACAAGAACAACAATTAAACGTGTCTGAAGGGCCTACATGAATTGGTTTTAAAAATTAGGTACTAATTTAAGATAAGTGAAGAAGTAACTAAATCTAAATCAAGTACTTACTTGGATCAGTGTTAGTTGTAAGAGCAGTGCCTCCAAAATTACAACTATTTGGAACAGGATTCTTGTGATAGTAGCTGTTGAAAGCATATGAGGCATGGTCCCTTAAAGAGTTGGGATAGTAACAACTTCCCCCAACTTGAATAGCTGAACAATCTGCCCCTCCAATTCCACATGCATAGTCCAGGGCAACTTGCAACGCCCTCTGAGATGAACTCTGGCTAGCCACGCACCAACTTCCGTCAACGGAAGCTGGTGTCGTGGTGGTAACCGGGGTTGTCGCCGGGGTCATGATCACCGGTGACATTGCATCATCTGGGTTGGAGTTTGGGTTTAGGATTGGGACGGAGGAGGTGGGGTTTGTTGTTGGCACTGTGGTTATTGGTGTGGTAATGTCCTTTTGGGAAGTGCCACTAGAAGATGTCAAGGCTGCATAACAATATATGTCTTATAATTACCAAACAAATTGAACTTTTGAATGTTACTCCCTTGATTGTCACTATACATTTTTTTTTAATTGAACTTTCAAATAATTGATATCTAAATACTTTATTAATGTTTTTTAGTTTCTGATTTTTTAGGAATTTTATTTATATAGTAATAATATTTTACCAAACACATGCTAAAAAGTATGAATTTAATGGAGGGAGTAATTAACGAAAAAACAGAGAGTGAAAAGTAAAGTGTATGTGTGTGTAATATAATAGGGGGTTTCAAACTTAACATTTTGTAAGTGAATTAATCAGTTTTTCACCTCATCTTATTCACTAGTGAATTAGTCAGTTTTTCACCTAAACTAATTAGGACCTAAGGTGAATTTAGAAGAAGTGAATTAGTGTAAATCATTGTGAATTAGGAAAAGTGAATCAGTTTTTCATTCAAGACTCATGGTTTATTTCTTTCAATTTCTGTGTTTTTTTTTCTTTCATAAGTGGATACGTGGCTGAGATGGTTTCTTTTTTGAAGAGTGCTTTACTTGTAATTCATCACTCGCTCCTATCATTTTTCACGGTAGTTTTAAACATGCATCACAATTCTCACAAGTGAATTAAAAAACTAAATCACTAGTGAATTCAACACAAATCAGGTGAATTACATTCCACTCATTTTTTAAGTTTAAAACCCCCTAATATAATATTATTAGCTCTAAAATTAAGACAAGTGAATTAGTTTAATGAGGGAATCATGAAACCTATTTTCCTATATTCGAGTATATTTATTTTCCTTCCCCTTTCCCTTTTGCTTTTCCTTTTCTATTATTGTTATGAAAGTATAAAATATAAGGACACATTCGCAATTCTTAAACTGAGAATAATTGACCTTAATAAGCGGCTGATATTATTATTATTATTATTATTATTATTATTATTATTATTATTATTATTATTATTATTTGAACCTGATCATCAGACCATGGAACAACCTTTTTAGCAATCCAGTTGATTTGAAAGTTTCCATAATTTTACTATATATGGCTAGGTAGAATTAAACAGTTGTGATCAATAATTGTTTGAAAAATTTAGATGAAAGGTACTTTTTTTTTGGACAGCAGGTAAAAGTTACTCAATCATAATTATATTTCAAAATCAAACAATAAAGAATCATTTCAAACCTATAGAAACCAGACACATCAACTCATGTGGTTCTCATTTTCCTTTGACTGGAAATCTAAAACCAAGTTAATTAATTAAAACTACGTACTATTAATTAAAATAGGGTGTAAGCAAATAAAAATAATTAATTAAGGTGCATATATGGAACTAGATCAATATTCTAAGTACGTTACAATGTAAAGCATCAAAACATGGAAAAAAGGCCAAAGAGAATAAAGAAACAGAAAATTCTTCGACTGACATGTAAAGCAAATTAATGAAATTTCCAATAACAAAACCCACACTAATAAACTATTACTCCCTAGTATTTGTTTTTGGAATTAATTAAAAAAAATCTAAATTAGGCAACCAATGAAACTACTACTTAAACTGAAACCAACTGTATAGAATATACAACAATCACCTGAGCTGAGAATCAAAGTGATGAGGTGGATTAGGAGGATTTTGAGAGTGAAGCTTCCTCCCATATATATGAAGTCTGATCAGTCTTCACCACAACCAGGTGGCTTCCCTTCTCTGATTCTTCCTCTTCTTCTTCTAGATGGAAATCAGAATCTTCTGCAGCTAACTAAGTTTTAGTGGAAAATGAAATGCAGGAGAGAGAAAGGTAGGTGGATTGATGAACAGATCAGAGATGTTGAAGTTGAAAAATGGTTGGAGACATGTGTGGAGAGTCAGAGAAGAGTATAAGGTGCAAGCAAAAGAGGAAGGGAGAAAAGTGGGGAAGGAGGTTGGAAAAAGAAGACAGGAGAGAGAAATCTTGTTGGAATTTTAAGTGTGGTGTGTGAGCTACTAGTTGGCTTATAGTGATGATTGTAATGATGACATGCCACTCATCTATTGTACCCCATTTGTTGTTTTCATTCCAAAATTACCATATACACTTTTTTGTTAGCTATTATATGGAATATATACTCATTTTTTCTCAAAATTATTGAAACACTTTTTTTATTGTTTGTCTCTAAATTATTGAAACATTTTCCCTTTCTAGTAAACTTTTGTACATGAATTTACTCAATTATCCTCTATCTCTCTATGCCACTGATCAAGTTAACTCAAAATCAGTTCCACCTAAAACAGAGTGCCTAGTCAATATGTTTAAATAATAAAGGGACGAAGGGAGTAACATTTAGGTAGTTATGAGCATTTGACTTAGTAGTATGCTTTTGAGGACACTTATAAAGGACATCTGATCTTTTATATAAAAAAAAGAAAATAACATCAGGAGATAAGATGCTTATAGAATATTTTAAAATTATCGTTATATGTTTAGAATATCATGATATTTTTAAAATACCATGATATTTTCAAAATATTGTGATAGTTTTGAAATATAAATATATTTAAAGTTTTTTAAATAGTAGTAATTCTCATAATATTTTGAAAATAAACAGAGAATATATCTTCATTTACATAAGTATCTTATTTTACTATACATATTTTATACTTACCTGCCTTTAGTCTACATTTGATCGACATAATGGAAAAAGTAATACTCATTTCGTCACATAAAAATTGTAACATTTTCTATATTTAAAGATAGAGCTTGAAACTTCCCTATCAATAATACTTCCCAAATATTAAAAGTATGTTTTTATTTTTTTAGTTATCTCTAAAAAAATGATACAGTTTTTTAATTAAGAAATTTTTTTACACACTAATTTGTCGGCTCAACTTAAAATTATTTTATACTCCATTTTCTTTTAAAGAAAGAAAACACAGTAGTTATTTTTCAAATTTTGTATTCTTATATTTTCATTCTACATTTTATTGGTGGTGTAAACTTGATAAGTCTTTAAATAGTAGCTCGAGCTTAAACTTAGGTTAGGATATATCGAGTCGATCACTATTAAGTTCGAGCTCGAGTTGGAACCTAAAAGGTAGCTTGATAAGTAATTGATATCAAGCTTGAGTCTAACGATACTCAACCTTATTGGATAATGATACTTATCAAGCCTCATTAATAATTTGTTGACAATATATATATATATGATTTAAATTGGTATTTACTACATGTTGTATAAGCTTTGATGATGTCTTAGATCTATCATTTTTAATTAAAATATAATTTAGAAAGGATTTAAAATGAGCTATCGAGTTGTAGGGCTGATTTCGAGCCTGCTTGAGCTGAGCTCGAACATAACAATTTAGACCCGAGCAATTCGAGTTTGAACCTAAGTATATATTATTGATAAATAAAGGGACCGAACTTAAGTTTAATGGGCTTGGATTATGTTTTCCCAGTTAAAATCTTAATCATTCTTTAATCCGTCTACTCTATCAAATGTATCATATTTATTGAGACACACAAATAGACAAAATAATTGAATTAGTACTATACTGTTGCATGAAGTGAATTATTGCTACATACATAGTGGCAGGGAATTGGGTGTTATATTAATATGTACATGAACTTTGGTCTGATTGAAATGTTTACTACCCTACCATGCACAAATAAGTAGATAATGAAATGCGTGACACTACAGTTTGGTGTCGCAGCTTAAAGAACACGCTTGACATTTTCTTTTCTAAGGGGAACGTCCTACAAAACAAATGGACCGAGATTCTCTTTTATTTTTCAGGGAAAAGAAATTCTATTCTTTATCTTTTTCCTTTTCTTTTGGAATTTCTCTTTTGAAAATAATCCTGAATAAATTAATAGGCCGTCCAAATTCTATCCAAAACGGCGCTTTTGACCTACGGATATCATAGTATTAATACATAATTATATAGTGCCCTTTTAAAAAAACCCTTTATTGGTTATTTAGCTCTAGACTTTGATGAAAGGTGTTTATAATTTCTTATTATTGCCAAACGCAAATTATTAATTTTGGCCATCTTTTAGTAACTCTCCCTTAGCTACATATTGTTGGTAGATTTTCTTTTACACAAAAATTAATAGCCTACTTTTTTTTTCGAGGGGTAGAATTAAGAAAAAATTAAGAGCCTACTTGATAGAACTTATAAAGTGGAATTAAGAGTATTTCTTTTACAAGCTTAACAAAATATTGCAGTTACTTACATTATGCCATTGGTTATGTATGATAGTAAATATTTGCAATCATACATAACCAAGGCTAGCTAAGGTGGTGATTGAATAATTAAAACTTACTAAAATGGAAATATCTATTACTAATATTGAGGATGGCATATAATTGAATATCTACCAACCGATATGAGACAAAGAGGAGGGTATTAAATTAGACACCAAACATTTTGTAGCGTCTTATGTATTTTATTTACCAAATTAAGTTTTATGTTTGATGTCTAAATAAATACGTAAGACAACAAAGATTTAGAAAGAAAACAAAACAAAGCGTTTTTTTTGGTTGATAAAAAGGCGATTTTAGTTTGAGGTTAGTAAGTCTTATGCATTTTATTTATTGTTTCTTCAGATTTGAAGGTGTTTGGTTACCACCAAACACTTAGAGAGGCCAATTGCTTTCTCAAATTATTTAATTCCCTACTAAACAGTCTATAACCTCACTTTTCATAAGCTAAGATCTCCACAATCTCATCACTTTCAAATCATAATTATGACCTTCTACTTTAGTTCCATCACTTTGAGTATGAACAGGGATCCATATAATGCACATGCTTTTCTTGTTGGATTGTTGCACTTTTGAAAATTTGGACAGCAACGGCTATGCATCCATATTTCAGATTCAATGGAGATATATTTCAACTGTTCTCAATTTCATTTCATACATATATATTTGCTTACTAAAATCTAAAAGTTTCAACACTCATTGACTTATAAGATAATACTTTTGGATTTGATCATTGTTTAATTTATACATAAAAATTCTTTTTTAGTAGAAAAGAATCAATATATTACCAAACAAAATTCCTTACTCTCAAAGAGAAATGCTAACAACACTTTTTTGGACGATCATTTGAACATTCTCCTATTAATAATTTGTCATGTGCTCACTTTTATGGACCAAGATATAATTTAATATTTTTTGAACATTCTATTGGTCTCAAAAATGCTAGTTGTTTTGTGGTTCTTGTGGAATAACAAAAATTATGTGATCTTTGACAAGAAGTGTCAGCATCCGATGGCTATGGGAAGGAAGATCATGACTTAGTTGGAGAATTGGATTTCTGCTTCGGCCGCCATTGTACGAGTACCCGGGGGTCCAAACTTGGTGTGGAAACCACCATCTGCAGGCGTGATGTGGATGGAGCTCTAAAGAGGGAGTCGAACTTAGCTATCATTGGTATGGTAGCTCGCGATTTTTCAATGAGATTAATAATGGTAGAGTCTAACTGTCAGGTTATTGTCAATGAGATTATTACGGTCATAGTCCCTCACTTTATCACTTTGGTATTTTAGTGGACGAGGCTAGGTACTTTAAATCTATGTTTTCCTTGTGTGATACTATCTCCGTCCCTTTTTAATAATTACGTTTCTTTTTCAGCATCTAATCTATGTATTTGTTTCTTCAATATTTTGGTATATAAAGTTAAGTAGCTTATATACATAAGTTAAATCAATGTGTCTAATTTCTAAATATAATTTTTTCAAATTTTTTTAATAAATTCTTTCTAGTAAAAAATTGAGTCAAACAAAAGTGTAAAAGTCAAACGTAACAATTAAATAGGGACGGAGAGAGTATTATTTTTATTCCAAGGGGATGTAATGTGTCAGCTCATTCTGTGGCTCGTCATGGACTGACCACTTTAGACTATTCCTTTTGGACCACTCCCTTCCCTGAGTGGTTTTGTAAAACTCTTTCTTAATTAATATCACACTTTCTGTTTCAGAAAAAAGTGACCACATAACAAATTAGTAACGAGAGACTATCCAAGTGATTGTTGAAGAGTGTTAGTAGCATTTCACATACTCAAATATAGTATGATTTATTTTTTATGTGAAGATTATAAGGATGCTAATAGATTACAGATATATCATTTTCACAATTCAACTCGTTAGTCAGTCCCCATTTAACCGTTAGTTTTTACTTTTAATTTTGTGGTTTGAACTCAAATTTGTATTAGAAAGAATTGTTAAAAATTTGGAAAAATATATATGTATAAAATCTAGAACTAATTTATAAAGCATGTAATTATTTGACATTATATAAAAAAATGTTGTAAAACATTCATATATCCTAACAACTATATAGTACTATATTCAGTTCGCTCAATTGGCACTCCACGAATCAGCAACTGATCAATTAGGGAGATGATCTTGAAAAACTCTAAAGTTTAAGAAACAAAACATCAAAAGATAGTCAATATGGATCCATGTTTTCTCCAAAATAATTTGTCTATTCAATGTAATTCTTTCATTTTTATTTTTGAAATATTTATTGTTATAGTTTAATTTTATTTTACTGTATTCAGTTCGCTCAATTGGCACTCCACGAATCAGCAGCTGATCAAATAGGGAGATGATCTTGAAAAGCTCTAAAGTTTAAGAAATAAAATATCAAAAAATAGTTAATATGGATCTCTATTTTCTCCAAAATAAATTTTCTATTCAATAATATAATTCTTTAATTTTTATTCTTGAAATATTTATCGTTATAGTTTAATTTTTATGCTAAAAATGTACTACTCCATAATACAAATACTGAAAAACATAAAACAATTTTTTTAGATAGGTAAAGTATACTGGTAGTCCTGTAACTTTAATTCTTGTCTCACCGGGATTTAGTTTTAACTTTTTGTCCCAATAAAGTCCCGTTTTTCAATTTTTTAAAAATTTATGGTCCTTTTCCATACGGCTTCCGTTAAGTTTAACGGAATTTAGGCAAAAATATTAATTTTAGCAACTTAACTTTTTAAAAAAATCTGTTTACACCCTAGGTTTTAGGACTAACCATTTAGGCACACTCCCAACAATTATAAACATGAAAGTTTTACCCAAAAGTTTTCATTCATTCCTTCCACAATCATGCCACCGTCCGTTCAGTGTTGCCGAACAGCCGCTGCCGCCGAAATACCGCTAGGCCTACTCGATCCGAACACCCCATTCCCCGATCTAGGGCCTAGGGCGAATGGGGAATTCGCTACTAGGCGGCGTGAATCGCGGTCTAAGGCCACCGACTAGCGATGGGAGGATGCAGAAGGAAGGTATGAAAACTTTTGGGTAAAAGTGTCAAGTTTATAATTATCTAGGGTGTGCCTAAATTGTTAGTTTTAAAACCTAGGTGTAAATATATATAAATATATATATATATATAAGATTTGCTAAATTATCATTTTCCTCCAAATCTGTTAAACTCAATGGAGACCGGATAGGAAATGATCACGAATTTAAAAAAGTTGAAAAACATGATTTTAATGTGACAAAAGTTAAAAAAAAAAGACCTCGGTTAAATAAGAATTAAAGTTACATGAATACCATTTGTTGCACTTTACCCTAATTCATAGTCATTTAACTCTAACTTATTGTGACTTATTCTTTGAATTATGCACCGCCAAACACTCTGATCCTTTAACCGTAGTACGTATGTCAATTGACCATAAGAGCAATATACTTTTACAGTTCCCGGAATTTCATAATGGGTTTTGTACATCCAAATGCTAATAAATTAACCATTTGAGTCACAAAGTTCATTTTATTTATCTCTATTTGTGTTTGTGTTTATTTTATTTTCCTCATAGTACCTTTTATTTCTTATATGTCTCGATCGAGACTAAATAACCTTAACCAATTCTTGAAATTTCTACCTTGTTTAAATTTTACACACACACACACACATTGATCAATATTTGATATATAATTTCTGCAAATTAAACCATCGACTTACAGGAGGGCCGTATAAGGTGATGCTCGTAGTAATTAAGGCCAAGAAACGTTGAGCAGCAAGATGGACACCAAAACCATGCCTGCTGTCCCGATACGGCGATATACTTATAAACATCACCAATCTCTCCAAGAAAAAACAAAACATCTTACCATGGAAAAGAAATATACATGATCATGACTCGCATTTAATTAATTGTACAACAATTTATATATCAAAGGGAAAAGAGGTGGTAATTAAACTCCAGAATGCTCATATTACTCTATTTGCAATCTTTTTATTAACTTATAGTTTTTGTTATATATATATATATACACACTCACTTATACACACACACACACATATATATATACACTCACTCCGTTCCATCAAATGTGATACATTTGAATGGGCACAAAGATTAAAAAATCTTGACTAGAGGGTACTAATCTAAAGTAGATATATAAGACAAAAGTAGTTTTAAGGAAAAGAGGTTAAGAGGAAACAGGCCAATTTTTTGTGGTAATTCAATAAGAAAAACATATCAATTTTGTTGGGATGGAGGAAGTGTATATTGTACCTGATGTATTTTCTTCACTTTGCAAGGAAGAGGGTCAAGGTTAAATCTAATGTGATCCTGGAAAACAAAATGTGGTTATTAATTGGCAATTGGAATGAAAAATACTAAATAATTCCCAAATGTAATGTTCCTTTTCTTATACCATTTGTAAAGGAAAAGTGACAATACACTAGACAAAGGGAGTATATGAGTCCAAATTATTACGCACAAGGTAATTGGGGATGAAGCGGACACGACAGACAAAGATGAAAAGATGGGCGACGTTGGAAAACAGGAGACCGTTGAGCCAAATGTGGGAGACATTCTCCCATAACTTGTTGATAAGAAAGTCGGGTTGAAGGAGTTTGTTGATAGATCATGGTAGTACTTAAGGCTAAGTAAAGTTGAGCAGCAAGTCCAAAAGCTGCTAATCCGGCCTCGAGGTAAGGCAATAGACTAATAATCATCATCAATCTATCTGCGTAAAACCAAAACCTCTTGCAATGGAAAAGAAACCGATCAGATTTAGTTGTAATTAAGACATTAATCAAATGCAAAAAGAGAACTCACTTAGCTCGCCTGCGCGAGGTCTTACTCCTCGCGGTCTCAAGTATCGCCTGCGCGAGGTCTTACTCCTCGCGGTCTCAAGTCCCGCCTGCGCGAGGTCTCGCCCTCGCAGGTCTCAAATCTCGCCTTCGCGAGTCTCTTATGCCTATACTGGCCCCGCTTCAGGGTCTTCGCGGTCTCACTCGCCTTCGCGAGTCTCTTATGCCTTCGCGAGTCTCGCCCTCGCGGCCTCACTTGCCTTCGCAGGTCTCTCCCTGGCGGTCTCAACTCGCCTTCGCGAGGTCTCTAGTGCCTTTACTGGCCCCGCCAGACTGGGCCCTTTACACTCGGTTCGTGCGACCCTTACCTTTATTGGTTTCGCTTTATCTGGGCCTTTGCCCCTTGCTGGCCGTCGCCGCTGCATACTCAACTAAGGAAAGACCACTTGGTCATCTGACATTCAGCAACCAATAAGGAGGGAAGCACGAGCCTGAGCGATCTTCTCTTGGCTCACACGCCAGATATTTTCTATCCTCTGACAAACGAATCACCTGAGGCGGTTTCTTTGAGATCTTCATCATCAGCCGCCTTATCTCCAAAAGTCGGCAGACTTGTCTCACAGCTGTCCAAGAGCTTCAACCGGGGAGGCTTCTTCTCTGGCATCACCCTATAAATAGGGTGATGTCCACCTTAAATTGGGTAAGCTACTACACGCCCCCCACTCCTCTCTTGCTACTTCTGAGTATTCTCTTTATCTTCCACAGATTACTCTGAACAGCAAGCTTGGAGTCCTCAAGAACACAACACCATCAACCATTCAACTGAGAGTCCGCACCTGCCTCAGGAACGCGACTATCACTCTCATCCTTGCACTGCTACAAAAAAGCAAAGTGATCTTAAAAAGATGGTTTTCTTAGGAGACAATAGAATTAAGAAAGAACTCAAACAGAAGACAGTATAATGATGAACGAGAAATCGAGGAAAACTTATTAGTACTTTATCTCATTTGATTTGTTAAAGGAAGAAAATTGCTCTATTTATACCTAAACTATACTCCTTGCTGCAAATCTATACTTGAATAAAAATTTGTCACAAAAAATGGCTCTATAGTATGACTGTATTGCAAATCTATACTTGCGATTTAACATCTGTTAAATCTTAACAGAATTTGTGATTAAATGCTCAAACTGACCCT
Source organism: Stellera chamaejasme (assembly GCA_024586325.1). Lineage (NCBI taxonomy): Eukaryota > Viridiplantae > Streptophyta > Magnoliopsida > Malvales > Thymelaeaceae > Stellera > Stellera chamaejasme. The sequence goes on from CM044985.1 coordinate 28,987,225, forward strand.
TAAGATTTTTGAAATATGTTGAACACCTCTCTAAATTTAAATTTTACATTTTGAATAATTATTCTTAATTACGCATGTATTATTTCAAAACATTATTTCCAAACCAATAATAGCAATTATAGATAGATTCTAAAAATATCCAAAAAATAATCAAATATGAAAAAAATGTTTAAAATGACATCAATAATAATAATAATAATATGTGCACTTATCTTTAATTGTTTTATTGCAAAAAATAGTAATTATCAAAATAAAATACAAGAATGAACAATATTTCTCTAAAAACTTGAGTCAAACACTGCTACACAGAACATGAAAGTGAAATGAATCAATTATTATGAGATGGAGGGAGTACAAGATCGATTTCAAATAAATTTAAGTATATTTTAACAGTTTACATACTAAATTGAAATTTTTAGAATAGATAGATTTTATTTTATTTTGAGAATTTTGAAAATGTCAATGTCCAATGTGTTTACTTTTTTAATCAAATACGTATATATGTTTTTCGAATTCCAATTTTGTAACACCCCCATTTACCTACCAAAAAATTTTAGGGAAAATTTGAAATTTTTTGAAAACAACTTGTTTGATAAACGCGGGTGTTACTTAGTCACGTCAACAACATAATATTGATAGATGAGTGCAGTGGAAAATAAACAAGGTTCGTTTTATTATCCCAAAGTCCACTAAGTTAGAAACCCATGTCGAAAAGTTACAGCGCGTTTCCACCTGGTAGTTGCTTCTGCTCGAAGTACGTCTGCTCGTACTCTGAGTCAACGGGGTTGACATTGTAGTTCTCCTTGTAAAACTTACCCGTAATTAATGGGGTGAGCGTCTATGCGCTCAGTATGGAGGAAAGATTATAGGCCCTTCATTAGGGTCGTAATACTTCCTCAAATAAACAAATCCAAAAATAATGATTTAAGCATGATAGATTCTAATATATAAGTATATAGTTCATCATCATTTAAATAGTAAACAACTAGACAAACCTGATTTATGCCAATATACAAATGCAAGAATTCTTGGGAATGCCCCTTAAGCAGATGAACCTAGGGTGGTGGGTATGTACATTAACGTATTCTCGGGAATGCCCCTTAAGCAGAACCACTGAAAATGCCGCCAAGCCAAGACAGAGCCTCTCGTGAATGCCAACCAATCCAAGAGCCCAAAGCACATGCATGAACCTACACTACGTATTTAATGGGCATTGGGTAGGGGGCGAGCCGTTACCCAGCCCGCTACTATGGTAGCGAGGCTGCTCACTACCCAGTCCGCTTCTTTTTGGGCCGCTTCCGTCAATCTTGGCGCTACCCACCCACTACCAGTAGTAGGGGGCTCGGTAGCTGGCAACTCGCTACCACCGAGCCACGTGGACGATACCAGCTGACAGAGTTGGTAGCTCCCTGCCCGCTACCATATTTTTTTTAAAAAATGATTTCTTTATTTGCATCATTTAATAAATGATTAGATAGTATTATTATTTTATAGTATTTATAGATTATAATTAAAAACATAAATAAATTTAATTACAAATTAACCAAATGTATCAATTACAATAAAAACATCCAAAATCAAATAGTTTTTACAAAAGTGTCCTACGGGGGAGGCAAATCGTAATCGTCACCCTGATTCTCACACGACGGGAAATGGTGTTCCGAATCGTCGAACGTCTGTCTGTTGCATCCCAAAGAGAATGGATTAAACGACACATTACTCCGCCTAAACAACTCCGGGTCGTACACGTTATTGTGCGGCGGCTGCTGAGGTGTCTGCTGTTGTGGCATCGGCATCATCGGGGTATAATAATCAGCACCGCGGATGCACTACGTAGTTGCGGCTGATGTCGTAATGCACAGTAACGCCACACGTTCGCGGGGCCGAACATCGTTGTAGCGCCCAGGCATTCCGAGGCGCTACCGGTCGAGCTGTCGAGCTAGTAGCGCCCTCGTAACGCCTTATAGCGTTACCGACCACCTTTTTCATTAACTGCAACGCCTCGTAACGCATTGGGCTGATGTAACGTCTCGATTTGTAGCGCCACTGTAACGCCCTTGTGCGTTACATTCGTTTTGGATTGGTAGCGAATTTGGCGTTACCAGACCTCCTTCGAATACGTAGTGATGTTGGGCGTCTGGAACCTTGTAGTCGTGCGCCTGGAGGAGCACTGAGGTTGCGGCTGTGGCGTCAGGAACATGTATGTGGAGTAGTTTGGCGGCACGTATTGGTCTTGCGGTGGCCGGGATGATCCTCCCGCAACCAAGTCCCGAGGCACTTGATGTTGTTGTAAGACGCCCCGCTCTAGAAGCACCGGCCAAAGGACATTGAAGGATGCGTCGTACTGCAGTCGCAGCTCCGTACGAAGAGCATGTTGCATCTCCTCGAACCAACGTCGTTCCTGTTGAAGAGTACGGTTCATATGAACCTCGTACTCAGCCTGGTGCTCCCTCAGTATACGCAACTCATCCTTCATCCTGATGCGATCCTCCTGCACCTTGCGGCGCCTCTTCAGTGGCAAGCTCGCACTGAAAGGATGTGAATGAAAATAACTTTAGAAAAATTTTAAAGCTTGTAGATATTTTAAAAATCTTCTAACTAGTTTCAAATTAGTTTACCTGAGATAGCTGAGGTAGCCGGAACAGCTCCGGATGTACTAGTTGCGGGGGAGCGCCAACCTAACGGCCTTTGTAAGGCCCACCTGTCACAGTTCGGAATATCGCCTCATCAAAAGGAGGTGAGTCATGATCCGGATCTAACAAGGCATTGATGCTGATCTAACAAGGCATGCATGCTGATCTAACAAGGTATTCATGCTGATCTAACAAGGTATTCATGTTGATCAACATAATTCTATAAAATTAATTTAATTCATAAAATTCATAAAATATTCATATTTTTCTAAAATACGTAAAGTATATAATAAAATTCTATAAAATACCAACAAATTCATAAATAATTCCTAAAATACCTAAATAAATTCCAAAATACTAAAATAATTCCTAAAATACTAAAATAAATTCCAAAATACTAAAATAATTCCTAAAATACTAAAATACCAAAGCAATTCCTAAAATACTAAAAGAATTCATTATATACAGAAATAATTCCTAAAATACTAAAATAATTCACAAAATACTAAAATTCATAAAATATTCTTATTTTCCTAAAATACCTAAAGTATATACTAAAATTCCACAAAATACCAACAAATTCATAAATAATACCTAAAATACCTAAATAAATTCCAAAAAAATAGAATTAATTCCTAAAATACTAAAATACCAAAGCAATTACTAAAACACTAAAATAATTCAATATATACAATAATAATTCCTAAAATACTAAAATTCATAAAATACCAAAAAAATACCTGTAGATGGTGGTGGAGACGGCTGTGGCGGGAGGGCCGCTCTTGAGGGCTTTTCCGCCAATTTTGGGGAAAACGAGGAGTCGCCACCTTTATTTTTAGAAAATGGGAAATTAAGGTAAAACCCCAATTTTTGACTCCGAATTTTAGAAAAGGCAATTCTTCGAAAATCAGAGATTTTAAGTCCGAGGATTGGGTACAAATTGGGAAGGTGTTAGGCACCCAATTTGTCTGAAGATAAATTTTAAAACAAAATAAAAGCCGATTCCCATAAATTAAATAATGCAAAATGATTAATTTTTTTATTTTCAAACAATGGGTTAATTTTAGTTAATTGGACTTGGGCTGGATTATGGGCTTCAAACCGCCTCTCCGTTTGAATCGGGATCAAAGCCCACGTAATTCGCTCTCGTTGGGTGAGAGAACTCGGGGTTAGAATGCGTACTGTCAAATCGGTGAAGCGGCCGAATTGCCGGGATGTTGGAGGCGGTCAAGTTGTCTCGATTTGTTGTTAAAGTGGCAGTCGAGTTGCCCGGAGTTGAGGATGGTCCACTTGCCTCAATGCTTTGGTATTTTTTTGTTGCCTTTTCTGATGGGTTCAAAAAACCCGAGTCAAACTCTGAAAGAATAAAAAAGAAAATTCTAAAATTAGTTCAATGATGATGGTGGGAAATACAAACTAATACAATAATCACAATGAGAGAAATAAATAAATAAGTGATGATAATTGATTTTTGTATTTTTTATAATGGTCAGAACTATGTAAAAGCATGTTAATTGACATAAAATTAATCAAAGTAACAATTATGAAACCAAATAAACTCATGAGGAACAAATAATCAAAGAAACACAATGCTGTCAGTGACCCATTTGTAACAAAATCAAACTTAAAACCTGTTAAACCTGAAAAGCGAAAACAAAAGGGAGTTAGTGACTTAGTTGACAAAAATATAAAGAAGCGAGGATCAAGGAGGAGTTCTACCGAGTTTTCTTCTTACACACACGCGACACGTGTCCTTGCAAGCTGCGAGTTGCGAGTTGCGCCGGAGTTCGCTGGTCCAGTGGCCGGGGGTGCAGTTTCGTGGCGGACGGTGGAAGTCGGCGTCGACATGGGCTGAAGAAAGTGCTCCGTCGGCTAGGGGCGATCTGCAGCAGCTCGGTGGTCCAGGTTCAACGCCTGCGGGTGATGGCAGCAGCGGGCAAGGGCTGGTGGATGAACGGAGTCCTCCGGCGGCTGGTTTCGGTAGCGGGCAGCGCCGCTCTCCTCCTGGAAGTCCGGCGGCGCCCTGGGCAGTGGTTTTTGCGGCTGTAGGGGGCTGGAGCGAAGGTTGTGGGAGAATGGCGTGGCGGCTCCGTGGCAACCGATTGGAGCGACGAGATGGCGGGAACGACGCCAGGGTTGTAGAACCGAGTTCGCACTGCCGGCGGCGAGTTGGGGCTGAGTTAACGGTGCTGTGAGGCAGGGGAGGTGGTTAGTGTGGGCTGTGAAAGAGACGGTTTGATGACCCGGATCAGTTCGACTTGTCAGCGAGCTCTCGGATGCAACTCGCGGCGGTCGCCTCGGTTGGAGCTGGAGGATGCTCTACGATGTTGTGGTGATCGACTGAACCAGCTGAAGCGGAGAGGAGAGGTTGGAGGACGTGGAGATGGAGGGCGTTGTCGGAAGAGACTCGGTGGAGAGGATGCTGGAGAGAGGAGATGCGGCGGAGGGGTATTTTTTATGGTTGTTTTTTATTTTTTTTTCTCTGTTAGTTTTTTTTCCTTAGGGTTTAATTGAAGGTTAGTTATATAGAATGAGTTAGAGTTAGTGTTAGAATTAGAGTTAGAGTTAGAGTTAGAGTTAGGATTAAATTGAAACTCCTAATTATATAGATTAAATTAGATTATTATTATTATTATTATCATATTCAGATTATTTCTAAATTATTATATTATTTTCGAATTATTCTATTAATTTCGGATTATTATATTATTACGATAATTATATTTATTTTCTTCATTTTCTCACTTCCTTTTTTCTTTTGATTGAGTCAGAATCAAAATTAAATTAATCGAATAGGTCCCTAAAAATTAAATTAGTCAATTAGGAGAAAAATGATTGTTAACAACGGCCAGCGACGAAAATTCGATGGTGGCTGACAGCGGTGTTTTAACGTCAAAAAAATTATCAAATACACTCTTTCTAATCATAAAAACCGAAAAAAGAGGAGAAGAAGATACCTGAACTTGCTGATGTAGTTCCACCTAAAAAGCAAGTGAAATGGCGCTGAAAATGGGGAAAGAGCCGGTGGTCGGTGGAGGTTTTTGGAGGAGAATGAGAGATGCGTCGGGGAAGAAATAGGTGAGAGAGAAAGCTGAAACGGATTTAAAAGGCTCGGTAGCGGGTAGCCCGTTGCCAAGCCCACTACCGGGCAGATGGTAGCGGGCTCCCCCCACTCAACCCGCTACCGTCTGCTTTTTACAATTTCGAGGAGCGTTTTGAATTTCAAAACGCCAGCCAAGCCAATTAATTGCATGGTAGCGGGCTACCCCCTACCACACCCGCTACCGAGTTGCGCGATCAGTAGCGGGCACCCCGCCCCAGCCTGTCAGAGGCTTCTTGGGGAGCTCGGTAGTGGGCCGCCAGCTACCAGGCCCACTACCGAGCTCCCCTCAACTACGTAGTACTATAGTGTGGTGGGTGTGTACATCACTGCACTCTAAAAAATGCCCCTTAAGCAAAGTTACTAGGGATGCCACTAGTTCAGAGCCCAATCGGTTGTCTACGCCAAGACAAAGACCCTCATGAATGCCAACCAATCCAGGAGGGCAGAGCACATGCATGAACCTATAGTGTGGTGGGTGTGTACATCACCACACTCTTGTGATTGCCCCTTACGTAGAGCCACTAGGGATGGCGCTATGCCAGAGCCCAATGGGCTGTGTACGTCGAGACAGAGCCTCTCGTGAATGCCATCCAATCCATGAGGCAGAGCACATGCATATCCATAGTTAGGTTCGAACCATCTGTTCCAAACCACTCATCTAAAATTACTGCTTAGTTAAGTCACGTAGAGTCGAATCCACGACACCTCTCATGTCTTAACTAATGTTGGGTCGTGAAAGGTGAGAAAAATCCAGAAAATTCATTTTGTCCAGTTTCGAATGCACTCATGCGATGCATTACATCATCCAATATTGATGTGATCACGGTGGGATAACCAATCACAACGGAGGATCTAGCTCGAAAGAAGGCGGTTTCCAGCAAGAATGGAAACGAAGAACAGAGGAAGAACAAGGAGATACAAAGTCGGCCAAGGGAACCTCCTCACTACGAGGTGAGGCAATGCCCTTGAAAATGCCTGGGAAATGAGATGGGATCTAGCACCTCTTGACTACAAGGTCAAGCAATACTAGATATTATGCTTGGATCCTCTTGCGGATCACTAGGGAAAATGGAAATGCAAGATCGAGAACACAAACCAACAACTTCCTAAGTGTTTCACCAATTCTTAAATTCAATAATATGTTCTCCCTTACAATGACGTTGCCCTTAGCTTATATAGTGGGAAGGTGGGAGCGAAGTCGGCTTAGATAGCGTGCGTGCAGAGTGAAAAGCTTCTAAAAAGGTGAAAAGGAAAAAGTTATCCTAAAAGCGTTCACATGTCTTTTCTCTGTAAAGGAAGGGGTTTCATTCCCGAGTTGTTGCAGGTGAAAAAGGCGCTTTACTGTCAGAAGTGGTCGGCTACCTCTCTAAGATTGAAGGCTTCGCAGGATTGCCTTCGCTAAGTGCCTTCGCGGGAATGCCTCCGCCTAGGCCTTTCACAGGGATGTTTGTCTGAGGTCTTCGCCCTGGTCTAGTGCCCGCGTACCAAGGCCTTAGTACTCCCTTCCTCGAGGATGCTTAGGCTTAAGACTCCAGAGGACTTCGCATCTTCTTCGGCCCAAAATGATGCCAAGGTGGCGAAGCCGCAAGGCCTTCGCCGAGATTCCTCTCGTCGCCTCGGGCCATGAGCTTCATGAAGGCATAGAGGGTTGCTAGAAATTGCTTCAGACGAGCCCTGGTCATGGGCCCGCCAACCCCTTGGAGTGGCTCTGCGGGTGCGCGTGCTTGTGATGGCGAGCCTGGTTGAGCTTGAGAGCCTTTTGGGGCGATGTCCTCATCATACTCTCCCTCTTCGAAAGAATCCGTCCGCGGATTCTTAAATTCTTCCTGTCCTTCAAAAGGAGCCAAATCACATACGTTAAAAGTTGCATGCACATTATAAGATCCATCACAGATTTTCTTAGTGATCTGAAAAGGGCCATCGCCTCTTGGTGCAAGCTTGTTTTTCCTAGCCTGGGGAAAACGATCCTTTCTCAAATGTAGCCATACCCAATCCCCACCTGGAAACTCCTAAATTTTCTACCCTTATTGACCCTTCCGGCATAAGTTTCATTATTTCGCTCCTGTGAACCTTAGTATGCAAGTCCTTCATTCGTTGCCTTTTCTTTCCCATCTATATCCACCGCTCAAAGATAGTCTAATGCAACTAAATCCAATGGGGTAAGGGGTTAAAACCATACACAACCTCAAAGGGGGAAGTAGAGGAATGGTAAGCCCCGTTATATGCAAATTCCACATGGGGTAGGCATTTCTCCCACTCTTTTAGATTCTTCCTAAGGAGGGTCCGTAGGATAGCGGTGAGAGTCCTGTTGGTCACCTCGGTTTGGCCATCAGTTTGAGGGTGACTCGAGGTTGAGTACATTAAACTAGTGCCTAATCTAGACCAAAGGATTCGCTTAAATGACTTAGGAACCGCGAATCCCTATCACCGACGACGATGGACCGCGGAAGACCATGGTATTTCACAATGTCTCTAAAGAATAAATCAGCTACATTCGAGGCATCTTCAGTTTTATGACCGGCAATGAAATGTGCCATTTTTGAAAACCTATCCACTACCACAAAAATAGCATCGTGACCATGTGATGTCCTAGGCAGACCCCTTATAAAGTCCATGCTTATATCGACCCAAGGAAGGGAAGGTGTAGGGAGAGGAGTGTACTTCCCTTTTGGTTGCAGAGTAGACTTGGCTTGGTGGCATGTGACGCATCTGGCGCAGAACTTGGTGACGTCCTTCTTCAGACCGGGCCAAAAGAAGTTTTCCTTCACTGCTTCAAGTGTCTTTTGAACACCGAAATGTCCCATGAGACCGCCTCCATGTGCCTCTTTGAGGATGACTTCGCGCATTGATCCTTTTGGAACGCACAACCTTTTCAGCTTAAACAGGAAACCATCAAACACATAGTAGCCATTCTGACTGAGTTATTAACAAGGCATATCTCCTAGAAAGTGCATCAGCAACAACATTTTCTTTTCCTTTTTTATATTTGATAACATAGGAGATAGACTCGATGCACTCTACCCACCTGACATGCCTTTTGCTCAAATTTCCTTGCCCTTGAAGGTACTTCAAAGACAAGTGATCCGTATGGATAACAAACTCCCTAGGCAGCAGGTAATGACTCCACGTTTGCAGGATCTCACAAGAGCGTACAGCTCTTTGTCGGATGTGGAGTAGTTCAAGGTGGCTCCACTCAACTTCTCGCTAAAGAAGGCAATGGGACGACCTTCTTGGTGCAAGACAGCACCGATGCCTATACCACTGGCATCGCACTCCACCTCGAATACTTTGTCGAAATTCGGCAAAGCAAGTAGAGGGGCATTTGTCAGACGAGATTTCAATTTGTTAAAAGAGTTCTCCTGTGACTGACCCCATTCGAAGGCGACATTTTTCTTAGCCAGCTCATGTAAAGGGGCAGCAATGGAAGAGAAATCTTTAACAAACCTCCTGTAAAAACTAGCAAGTCCTAGGAAGGATCTTACCTCAGTTAAAGAGTTAGGAGTAGGCCAATCCCGGATGGCACCGATCTTACTCTCGTCTACCCCGACTCCTTCGCACCCACTACATATCCAAGAAAGTTAACTTCCGGGATGCGAAGACACACTTCTCAAATTTGGCATACGCTTTTCTAACCTAAGCGTGTCGAGGACCCGCCTCAAGTGCTCAACATGCTCCTCATGGCTCTTAGAATAGACTAGTATGTCATCAAAGTATACTACCACAAATTTTCCAATTAAACGCCTCAAAACATGATTCATTAGACGCATAAAAGTACTTGGTGCGTTAGATAACCCGAAGGGCATAACGTTCCACTCATATAAACCAATCTTGGTTTTGAAAGCAGTTTTCCATTCATCACCTTCCTTCATTCGAATTTGGTGATAGCCACTTCTAAGGTCAATTTTTGAAAACACACATGCACCACTCAATTCGTCTAACATGTCATCAAGTCTAGGTATAGGGTGGCGATACTTTACAGTGATAGAGTTGATGGGGCGGCAGTCCATGCACATGCGCCAAGTGCCATCGCTCTTTGGTACGAGTATGACGGGTACCGCGCATGGCGACAAAGCTTTCGCGGATGAACCCCTTGTCTAGCAACTCTTGTACTTGCGATTGGATCTCTTTGGATTCTTGGGGATTGGTCCGGTGGCGGCCTTATTGGGTAAAGGTGCCCCGGAAGCAAGTCGATTTGATGCTCGATGCCGCGATAGGGAGGAAGGGTCCGCGGCTCATGGAATACTCACAAACTCTTTCAGGACTTCCCGCACATAGGAAGGAAGAGAAGATACACTGTCAAGTGTTAACATGCAATGAGTGGGGATCATGAGAAAACAAATCTTGTTTCCAAGAAATGCTCTTTTAAAATCCCTTTCTTTGGCCGGTGGAGGAGGCACTCTTGTTTTCTCGTGGGCTCACTCGGGGTGTTTCCCATTAGTGCACACCCCTTGCCTTCACTCAAGGTTCCTTGAACCTTCTCTCCATTTTCTCTCCGTTCTCGCCTCGCCCTTTCGTTTTCTCTCGGCCTTACTAGCCAGGTGAATTTGATCCCGGTGAGCTTGGGTTGGGGTGAGGGAAGTGGTGGTGTAGGGTTTATCGAGGTGAGTGAGGGCATACTTGTTGGCTTTGCCATAATGTATGGCCTCCTTGTCATACCGCTGTGGTCGGCCCAAGAGAATATGGGTGGCTTGCATTCGCACTACATCACAAGTGATGGAATCTTCGTACTTGCCGATCTTTATCGGGACTTCCACTTGTTTAACGACCTTCACGAAAGTCCTGTCATCAACCCATTGCAGTTGATACGGCTTGGGATGGGCGGTAGTGCGAAGACCCGCCCGCAACCATGTCTTCACTGGCGGCGTTGACACAGCCTCCCGCTATCAATAATGAGACTACACAGGTCCCATTCACCATGGCTCGTGATTGGAACAAATTTTCCCGCCGAGTGCTCTCGGTGACACTTGGGAGCTTTGTAGAACCCTCTTGGTGACTAATATAAGACCGTCCATCGGCAGCTCTCCCTCTTCTACTTCACTCGTGATGCTCTTGTTCGGGAAGAACTTCTCCTTCTTCTTCACTCGACAGTTCCCCATTGGGCCGAATGACCATGGCTCTTCTGTTGGGGAATCCCTCGCATAGTGTCCCTTTCCCAAACACTTAAAGCATTCAATGCTTCTTGACTGTCGAGGGACCTCATAAGCGCTGGTGTTGGGCTTTGACTGAGCTTGGGAGGAGGGTCTTGTGTTGGGGTAATTTTGGCGAGGGGGGGCGTCGCCGCTGGTGGCGTGTTTGGTTTTGGCGGGGCCGTTTTAGTGGTGGGGGGGGTCTTGTGGGTTGGGCCCTGCCGGGTGTGTGAGCAGGATAATAGGAACCCCCTTTTTCAGCTGTTTTTCTACCCGGATGGCCTTGTGTACCAGGTCTTGGTAATCCCGAGTCGCACAGCTCAACTGTTTTAGCGATGTCCTCCGTAGCCATATAAAAATCGCCGCTTTAGCTTCTTCGTCCTCTTTGACATTGGCTCTCATCAAGGCCCTCTCAAGGTCCTTCCGGTATTCCTCGACGTTGCGATGACCTTGGATCAAAGCGCAGCTTCGGGCACAATCTGTCGTAGTAGCTGGGCACAAACCGGTTTTTCATGGCTCGCTTGAGATCCTCCCAAGTGGTGATGGGTCGACAGGCGGATCCTTGCGGACACGTCGGGTCAATTTCAGGGTCATACATCCTTATAGCTGCCCTAACTTGCCACTTATCGTCTTAAAACATTTTCGGGTAATGTAAGGTCATTTTTTCGATACCAAACACGTCGGGCCAGTCATAGGGTCTTATGTCGTTATAGCTATCCTAACCTACAGCCTCTCCCTGAGAAAAAATATTTTGTCCAGAAAATTCATTTTGTCCAGTTTCAAATGCACTCATGCGATGCATTACATCATCCAATATCCAACATCCAATCATGATGCATGACCATCAGTCTGCTTATTTATTAAGCCTTTAGGTGTGATGTAATGTCCTACTCTTTACTAGTTTTATCTTGTATTCTTGTTAGTTGTGTGATGTCATGACAATCATTTACATTTTAATAGTTGATTTACTTCTATGCACTCTTATCTCGTGAGTTATTACACAACTTTGCTTAATCTTAGTTTCACGCCTATCTTGTTATCTATCAACGTAGGGTAACTTTTACGGTCCTATCATGATCCTAGCATTTGGTTTCAATCCTAAACATGATATTATCCCTTTTGGACCTACTAGCTTCCCGACCCTAACATGAAAGTAACGGAATTTGTTTAACGAGTCTAACATACCACTAATAAGTATAACTGTCTTAGCAATATCAGTCCAAACAACCCCAGTGTAACAATTCCTAAGTGCGACAATATAAAGTATCAAGAATAACTAAATGCACTACCCAGTTGCTCGATCGAATATTTTATTAAGTGCAACTATTTAACTTAGAGTTTATTATTCGAGAGTTTGTTTATGAAGCAGATAAAACAGCTCAAAAGAAAAACCTTATATTATCCCCCTTACATGGATGAAGCTGGGAACATGCGTCAACTAATAATTCAAGGATAATCGGAAGCGTCGCTTGGAATTGGTGTTTGGTGTTGGGAACATAGCGATAAGAATTTAATGAAATATTCTATCAGATTCCGCAAACGATAGCTTGCCGGTACCGGCTGATAAGATTTACAGAAATAAAACGGAGGCTTTTACGATTTTCTAACGGTTTATGATAGTTCAAGATAAAGTTTAGGTCAAAACAGAGAGTCGGGGGCTTTTTGGTGGGCTTTTATGTCCAAGCACAAACTTTCATGCACATGAAAATGATTTTAAGTAGGAACAATGGTATTTAATACTTTAAAAAAGTTTAAAAGTTGAAAACAACAAAATTATACAAGTTATAAACCACTATCATAAGATTTATATACAAAATATAGTAGTTTTTCTATACTTTATTAGTTTTTATAAATTAAACAAAGAGGAAGCTAATTACTAAAATAAATAAATTTATACTCTACGAAAATATTATTTGACAAATTCCATATGAAAATTATAAGTATTTAATTAACAAAGTTTTATAACCAAAAGACAAAAAAATGAAAGAGACAAAGATTTTCTAAATTTTAGAAGGATAAAGTAAAGTAAAGCTAGTAATTTACATAGTACTAGCTATTAAAACTAAAACAATTTGAGTTGATGTATTAATAAAGTACTATAATTGGTAAGTGAGCATGACTAATTAATAATATAAATAAACATCGTTAAAAGAACAATGAGAGTGTAGAGCAGGTGCCTAGATTGTAAAGTTATAAACTTAATAAGACGGTTGCACAGTCACTTGAAGAAAATTGGGGGCATAACTAAAACAATTGGCAGAGATGAGGGAAAGGGACTAACTTTGTATTTTACCAAACAAATATAACATCACAGCACACCTCCTTCTTCATCACCTTCACTGGAATTTGTTGCCTGCTGCGGTGACAGCGACAGCGATGAAATCCCGGCGACGAACTTGATGGTGGAATGTGAAGTGGAGGGAGGTGGAGCTGGTGGCGGTGGTGTTGTGGTGAATGGAGCTCCAATTAAATAGAAAAGTCATTCCAAGTCGGCAAATGGTTTCCAGCTTCATTATCCTCCGTTTTCGATCCTCCGGCGATATGGGAAGGTGGGACGGTTTCGTCTCGTCGTGAGGAAGCTAATGATGGTGGGTCGTGATGACGGAAACTCGTGCATAGGGAAGGACGTGGAGAGACCGAAAGTTTCTTTCTTCTTCTTCCACTTCCTCTTTCTCTTAACTTAGGCCACATTTGGGAAATAGATGTTTCAATTAGTTGTAGTGTTTTGGATAATTTTTTAATAGTTGAGATCAAACAGCTAACGGCGAAACTCAAAATGATAGCATTTTCAAAATGCTAACAGCTATTTTGAAAACGTTGTTGTCAAACACACACTTAGCTACTCAATGAAGAAAACTCCTCTTTTATAGCCAAAGAGAGATTGACAGAGCATGAGAACAATGATGAAGCTGATGATTCAGAGATGGGTTGATAGAAGCAAGAGTTGGTAGAGGCGTTGAAGTGTCCGACGGTTTTCTCAACGGTTTTTTTAATTAATCAATTATTTAATAATTTAATTAGATACTACCTATTTACTTATTTTATTAAGTAATTACTCTTAACTACTTAAAAAGAAAAGTCACACAAATTCTAAATTATCAACATAAATGACATTAATAAAAAGAAAGTACATAAAATAGCATAAAAACATAATAAAATAATAAAATAAAATTATAATTATAAAATAAATAGTACCTAAACTAAATTACCAGTCACGAAAAGGTTGGGTGTCAACAAAACGAAATTTGTCAGCCTTCGTTTCTCAAGAAGACTTCCAACGAGAGGTTAAATACTAAAATACTCTTGAGGATTTCTACTCTCCATTATTCTTCTAGTACCATAGCGAATCCGGATTTAGGTAGTCTTTATTTTTTGTTGAAAAATGGGTGTTAAAAGTTTTCTAATGGCCATGCTAGAGGTTTCTCCCCCTTTCAAAAAAAAGAGTAGCATATAATAGTTTAAAAAGGAGGGAGATACTACTTTCATTTAAATCTTACGAGCATTTGGCCTAATAGTTATACTCATGAGGATACTTGTAAAAGTCTCGAGTTTAAACCCCCGGTATCCCTAACGCACTACCCCATTTGTTTGAAAACAAGAGAGAAAATCTTACGATGTGGTTTTAATTTGTGCATTACTTTTCTACATTGATGAAGAAATGATATGCTTCGTAGTATTCTATAAACTACTCTCCCCAGTCCTGCAAAGATTGTTGTGTTTGACTGTGATGTTTCAAATTGTAGTGTTTGACTCAAAATTTTATTAAGATAAATAAGGAATATATATATATATATATATTGAGAGTTTAGATTATGAGAAAGACCAAATTACATATTACTCCCATGAACTATGTTAACTCGCTCACTTTAGTCCCTAAACTAAAATTTGTTCTCACTCAGCCCCTGAACTATGTAAATTTTAGCACTTTAGTCTTTTGACTCAGTAACTCGATGTCAGTGAGCTTAACATCATCAATTACTTAACGGTTTAGGGTATATTTATACAAATTTGAAGTTTTGAGGGCAGGGGAAGATAAAAAAATGGACGGGAAGTGGTGAGAAGAGAAGAGTAAAGTAATAGGGTGATAGACATGAAGAACGGTTATAAGGGGGCAAAAGTATTTTTGATAGGTCTAACAAGTTTAGGTTGTTTTAAGAATAGATTCGAAAAAATTTAGGACCATAATAGATATTTTTTTAAGATCAACTAACATTGATATGGTCAAAGAGGTAAAGTGATTAATGTTACATAGTTCAGGGACTGAGTTGAAACAAATTATAATTCGGGAACTAAAGTAGTTAAGTCAACATAATTTAGGGGAATAATAGGGAATTTGGCTTATGAGAAATATATGGATTATTTTTTTTGATGAAAATATATGGATAATTTAACTATAAATATCTTTGAATTCATAAAAATAATTTGTAGATTAATTACTATGAAAATAACAAAAAAGTTACAAATGGAGTATTACTAAGAATAACTTTTTAATGGCATTGGACAGCAAGCATTGTACAAGTTAATAATCTTTGGAGAACAAGGTTAATGTTTTGGGATTGAAATTACGTATGACAAGCAGTGTCACATTCTTGCTAATACCAATTGAAAAGCATCAACCAACAAAGAACCATTAGTTCTGATCCCTCATCCACGGTGGCAGAGGTGGTGGGATCGGTATATTTGGCATCCTACCAGCTGAATCGACAGTCGGAAGAGCAACTAGGCAACTTCATCTGTAGCAAGTGCCGCATGAGATTCCCTACATGCCATTGCCATGAGAATCATGATGAGGTCAGTTCCGAGCTCAATCAATTTGACAATCCAGTACAGAGAATCATTAGTCCCTCCTCAACCTCGATATACTTATGCATTATATTGCCTAAGTTATGCTTTCAGCATAGTAGGCGAGCTCTACTCTGAAAAGAGGGACATCATTTCACTCACCTTCTCAATGCTGTTCGGGGCACTATACTTAACATATTGTTGGGTGTATGTGCTTCGCCGAGATGTAAAAAGGGAGGCAAAAGTGATAGGAATTATTGGTGTAATCGGCCTTCTAGTGTGCACTGTTCTTCCACAATATGATAGAAGGTTGTTGGCACGGTCAGCTGACCCAATTGCAGAGAGTCTGGAAATTGTTGCCTGCATTTTGTCATGTTGTTCACTAATATGGGTAAATCGTTAGATAATTTGATTACACCATTTTTTTGAGTTACAAATATTATCAATTAACTTATATGTTTTTTTTTGCACTGTAAAAAGCAATCTGATAAAAAAGAAGGTAAAATTTTACAGCCACATGGGTGAGAAGACAGAACTGCACCCACGAGATGAAGGGCAGAACCCATCCCTAACAAGCAAGAAAGCACATCACATGGCTAACCATAGCCACCCTTAAGCACAAAGGGTAAAATTAACTTATAAGTTTTAATACTCACAGGCACATAATATCACCATTCCATTCCATCACCCTTAAAGTCTAATTTTTTTTAACTGCAGTACTTTGTCTTGTTTTTAGCTATTGGAAATACATGTGGAGGGTATGTATTGTTTAAAGCACTTGAAGACTAATCGTTACTGCATTTATTTTTAGTTAACATGAGTGACTGATTGTCTTAGCTTTATGAAAGAATTCCAACCCTTAGACCCTGCTATACTCATATTAATTCCTTCATGGCTGCTTGGTTTTATTTCTTTTTTTCCCTCCTTTACATGTCATTTGTTATACTTAGTGTTTCCTTGAAGTTTTTTTTTAAAAAAAAAGTTGTGAGAGGTAAAGATTTTGGGGAGGGTCTGGGGGGTTGTGACAACTTGGTTATGTTACAGAATATATCATAGTATTAACAGATCTTAAGATGTATTACAACACAAGACAACTCTCCTTTATATAGGGAATTTTTTTTGGACAGCAAAATTGATTGATTGTGTTAGAGAAAAAGAGGGATTACTAAGGGAACATACAAGCAGTAGCTTTTGAGTAAAAGCCTTGTGCCTGATAACAAACACCTGAGAAAAGAAAAAATAAAACCAAGGCCATATATAGAGGCTAAAAATCATAATATCCCTGAAGCAATGCAAGCGAAAACTCCACCAGAAAATGCTAGGAACCTCCGAGAGGGTTGCACAGCCGAGCCGTCCAAGAAGATATAGCAGGACAATTACCTCCCTTATATAGGGAAATTACAATAAACAATTATGGAAGTAGATGCTAGTTAGGTAATTCCCTCATATAAGGAAATTACAAGAGACAGTTATGAAAGTAGATTAGATGCTAGTTAGGTAGTTATGCAGACCACTAACTCAAGGGAGTGCATCAACACTTAACACTATAACACCTATATTTATCTCTTTTTTTGCAGCACTACATTTTGGGTGGGGGGTCATGTTAACCCAGCACATCCTCATCAACCTCGATATACTTATGCATTATTTTGCATAAGTTATGCTTTTAGCATAGTAGGCGAGCTCTACTCCGAAAAGAGGGACATCATTTCACTCACCTTCTCAATGCTGTTCGGGGCACTATACTTAACATATTGTTGGGTGTATGTGCTTCGCCGAGATGTAAAAAGGGAGGCAAAAGTGATAGGAATTATTGGTGTAATCGGCCTTCTAATATGCACTGTTCTTCCACGGTATGATAGAAAGGTTGTTGGCACGGTCAGCTGACCCAATTGCAGAGAGTTTGGAAATTGTTGCCTGCATTTTGCCATGTTGTTCACTAATATGGGTAAATTGTTAGACAATGTTTGAGTTACAAATATTGTCTAACGATTTACCCATATTAGTGAACAACATGGCAAAATGCAGGCAACAATTTCCAGACTCTCTGCAATTGGGTCAGCTGACCATGCCAACAGCCTTTTATCATATTGTGGAAGAACAACGCACACTAAAAGGCCGATTACACCAATAATTCCTATCACTTTTGCCTCCCTTTTTACATCTCGGTGAAGCACATACACCCAACAATATGTTAAGTATAGTGCCCCGAACAGCATTGAGAAGGTGAGTGAAATGATGTCCTTCTTTTCGGAGTAGAGCTCGCCTACTATGCTGAAAGCATAACTTATGCAATATAATGCATAAGTATATCGAGGTTGAGGAGATGTGCTGGGTTAACATGACCCCCCCAAATGTAGTGCTGCAAAAAAAAGAGATAAATATAGGTGTTAGTGTTGTTAAGTGTTGATGCACTCCCTTGAGTTAGTGGTCTGCATAACTACCTAACTAGCATCTACTCAACTCCCATCTACTTTCATAACTGTCTCTTGTAATTTCCTTATATGAGGGAATTACCTAACTAGCATCTACTTCCATACTTGTTTCTTGTAATTTCCCTATATAAGGGAGGTAATTGTCCTGCTATATCTTCTTGGGCGGCTCGGCTCGGCTGTGCAACCCTCTCGGAGGTTCCTAGCATTTTCTGGTGGAGTTTTCGCTTGCATTGGTTCAGGGATATTATGATTTTTTAGCCTCTATGGCCTTGGTTTTATTTTTTCTTTTCTCAGGCCTTTGTTATCAGGCACAAGGCTTTTACTCAAAAGCCACTGCTTGTATGTTCCCTTAGTAGTCCCTCTTTTTCTCTAATACATTCAATTTTGCTGTCAAAAAAAAAATCCCTATATAAAGGAGTGTTGTCTTGTGTTGTAATACATCTTAAGATCTGCTAATACTATGATATATTCTGTAACATAACCAAGCTGTCACAATCCCCCAGACCCTCCCCTAAATCTTTACCTCTCACAACTTAAAAAAAATAAAAAACTTCAAGGAAACACTTCGTAAGGATCAATAACAAATGACATGTAAAGGAGGGAAAAAAAGAAATAAAACCAAGCAGCCATGAAGGAATTAATATGAGTATGGTCTAAGGGTTGGAATTCTTTCGTAAAGCTAAGACAATCAGTCACTCATGTTAACTAAAAATAAATGCAGAAAAGATTAGCCTTCAAGTGCTTTAAAAATTTTTTATAAAGAAAGCCTAATTACTTTACTATGTTGACATGCATTCACTGTAACAAGTTGCACAAGAAAAAAAAACATGAGCTATTCAACTACATGAAGAAAACCAAACAGCAAGTCTTATGCCTGTACTAGAAAGAACGAATTAAACAAAATGAAACATAATGCTTAACACTCCAACTTATTCTCTTAACACAAAATGCAACAATACATACTCTCCACATGTATTTCCAATAGCTAAAAACAAGACAAAGTACTGCAGTTAAAAAAATTAGACTTTAATAACCACACTTTCAATACATAAACACACTTGCAAATAAAATCAGCAACACAACACCTCAAGTACAAATAACTGATTATCACACAGTGGGAGATGCATAAGAATTTCCAGGATCAGCCGTTAATTAAAAGATAAATACAAACACTAGTTCCCACACAAGCATAGCAACCAAAACACTTACATAAACGGAGCCAGTTGTAGGATCATTGAAAAAAGATAACAAGCTGCATGAATGCTTCGACCATACAATATTGTATCTGCAAGAAAATATTAGTCAGTCTAACATTCTAGCAAATTCTTGCTCTTTTTTTACTAAGATAGAAGTAGACATAAAACATTAGGCAACCATTGAATCAGCATATAGACCAACAGTAGAAAACCAGTAAAGACCAAATCGATGCCCAAAGGAACAAATATGGGCAGACTCTTGGTGGCCAAGAAGGAGCATGTACAAGATGTTACCCACACAAAAAAGGAGAGAAATAAGAGTTCCAGAGACGAAACAAAGTTCAAGAGAGTCGGCACAACAACGAAAGCAAAAGAAAACAGTCGTAAGAAATCAAGATTATCTGAAAATCAAGCCAGTAAACGCCGATTCCAGCAACATTTTAAAAATAGGTCGATCAAAGAGTCGGAAATTCCAACTAAAATAAGCTGCAAAAAGCTCAGACTGAACTTGATAGAAACAAGAACAGACCGCGGAGAGGGTCTTAGAGGCGACGGCGAGTCGGAGACTACAGAAGCTGCTAGGGTTTTCGGTTTTCAAGTAGCCCAGCTACAAAGCAAGTTAAGAAACGAGATGCTCTTGCTTTCGCTCTTCAGAGTGGAGTTACTCGAAGAAGCAACAAAATATGGAGAGGAGGGAAACTGTAAAGCAGTACGACGCTAGCTAGCTGTGATTGCTGCCCTAATTCGGGTAATTATTGTTTATCCCTGAGGTTTGGTTCAATTTTCCCTTTACCCCCCACATTTTTTAAATCCTCTATATTTACCATCTGAGATTTGGCAAAATATACACTTTGCGTTTTTAACACCGTCCATTGACCATTATATAGTATTTTAGGACTAATGTTTTAATCTCACTTTAAACTTTATAAACCTCACAATTTAACTACTAAAGTTTACAATTGTGTACTTTGACACCTTCTTCCCACCTTGCCATATCTAAAACTAGTTTAAAATGTTTATTCTTTTTACATATCTAAAACTAGTTTAAAATATTTGCAGAACTGTGTAACAATATTGAAGTCTTATTACTTCAATAATTTTCCTTATGCTTGGACACCAAGATATTATCAAATGAAGACAACCCCCTTGGTGGTTTATGTACAAATCTGATCTAATTATACGTAGCACTCCTATTACTTATTGATATTAAAAATTTTCCGTTTTATACTCGTCCCAAACGTATATATTATCATAACATCAAAAAAATAAAAAAATATTTCAAACGAAATAACCATTTTTCATTTTTACCCTTACAAATGCACGTACTCAAAGAATTTAGGAATGAGGTGAAAATGAGTTAGGGACCAGATAGAGTATTTATTTTCCTCCTTTCCGCTCAGAACTATTCCGATTACATGTATGAGTAAACTTCTAGGAAGCAACACATGATTTAAAAAAAACCAGCTATATATTGATTTTTTCTCAAATCCGCTTAGGACCGTGCTTCATTTACTGTGATTTGCGTAGCATTAGTGTAATTTCCAAATCGCCTGTAGAATATATTGAATTTCATAAGTTAGAATTGAAGTGGAAAAATACTCGTATAAAGCATTAAATCAATAACATTGTAGAAATTAAAATAATTGAATTTACAATTACCTGATAATTGGTCTTGTGCATGTTCCCCTGAATTATTTTTTTAATTTGTCCATCCGCCAACTTCTATGCAAATATGGTAATTAAAAAGAGGTCATAAGCATAGATAATAATAGGGGGCTTCAATCCTTGAGGTGAGAGAGAAAATTTTTCACCAAATTTGTGATAAAATCACCCACTAAAATTCAGCCCACTCCATTTGGTCTCTCAAACCTCACTCAATAATTAAAACCATCACTCAACAAAAATCACTCATTACTGATGGACCCCACCCCCAATCCCCCTCCTCATTGGTTGTGAGTGGCTGCTGGGTGGGCCATACCCCCACTCTTCAGCCTTTTCTCACATATTCATCTCAGCATTTTCACAATTCACTTATGAGGTGAATTTGGGAGGTCCTATTTTCGGGCAGTGATTCACCAATTTTATGGAGGTGAATTCCAAAAAATTCACCTCCAAAACACAAGGTTTGAAGCCCCCTAATGCAAGTAGTTAGTTTCAAAAGTAATCTAAATTCTATTTTTTAAAAAGCAATATAAAAACTAAAATTGTTAAATTTATTACCTGATATTAGAAAAAAAAAAAAAAACTTTGTGGTTATTATCTTTTTCCTTAATAGTTTACCTTGTGAAGCTAGCTTAAGACGTTCATGGCTGGGTTTGCTTAGATGTGAATGATAATCCAGTAAATCGATGATTCCTGCCATTAGAGTAAGTGGTTTTACTTATAACACGGTGAATGAATAGTTTAAAAGGAATTGGATTTGATATTAAAATGTAAAAGTAGGAAATGTAATCACATAAAAGGTTGAAATTATTTGTTGGAAGTTGTCTTCCATAGGCTAAAATAGGAAATGAGTACATTTTTTTTATTTTAGTTAAAAAATGAACTCATCCAAGCAAATGACTCATGCCTGTTTAAACGAAAATTTTGTGTACTTGCAACTATTTTTGTTCTGCTACATCTGAAACCGTAAAGTTGAAAAGAAATTATGTTAGTAAACTTTGGAAAAAAATCAGGTGATAATTTCTGATACATTGAGAAAGAAAGTTAAGGTTGTGATCCATGACACATGTTTATATTTTTGTGAGAATGTACAACAAAACACACATCAAATTCAATGATTTTGGTATACCAAAGCAGAAAGTTAAGGTTTGCAGTAGAAGGTGATAAATGTTGTTTTTGTAGTTGGAAAGAGTCTTCTTGTGGAAGCTATGTAGATTTTAATTAGATGTAGAGTTCTATCTCCTATAAATATGTATTTATATGATAATACTGTATCAGAATAGATTTGGTTGTTATGTCACCTAGCAGTCTCTAGTAGTATCTCTTAACTGAAATTGACTTGCGTCCCTGAGGGGTGTAATTGTCATTTTTTAAACTATTATGTTAATTTTTACTCTGTAACCGAATATATCTTGGTCCCACACAGATCTAATGGTCATGATAATTTTAGGGGATGAATTGGCAAAAACACCCTCGGAGTATCCTACTTTATATATATTATTATTATTATATATATATATATATATAAAATAGGATTTTGAAAAGTGACAAATTGTTGCCCATTGTTTCATTAAAAAAAAAGGTACTCAGCAAGCATGGCCTAGATTTTGGAGGAAAGGTCCAAAATTTCCCACCTTTTATTGAGCAAGAAATAAACCAAGAACCAAACAAAACAATAAAGTCCAAAAGGTGATCTTACATTGGAGAATACAATCCCAAATTCCCAATTTAGCCCCCTCTGAGTTTGCCACATTCTGTGCAGATAAGCCGGTATCATAAACAGAAACACGGTGATGGTGGCTCTGTGTCTCACCTCAATGCCTCTCCAATCATCAACCTCCATAGCCAAGTTCATAGAGGACCAGCCATATCTCACCATGCTAGAAACCAAGTGCACCAACATGAGAGACCTCAAGAAGATCCATTCCCAGCTCATCAAAACCGGTCTCGCCATTGATCACATCGCAGCTAGCAGGCTTCTCGCCTTCTCTGCGTCTCCGGCCGCCGGCGAAATCAACTACGCTTACTTGCTCTTCAAGCAACTCCAAAACCCAAATCTCTTTGCCTGGAACACAATCATCCGAGGATTCTCCCAAAGCTCGGATCCGATGATGGCGATCACTCTGTTCGTCGAGATGTTGGTTTCCTCGCCCGTTCAGCCCCATCGACTGACGTACCCTTCACTCTTCAAGTCTTGTGCTCAGCTTGGTGCAGCCTCTGAAGGAGCACAGCTCCATGGGATGGTTATAAAGCTCGGCCTTGGATCAGACCGATATGTTCGCAACACAATGATTTACATGTACATAACCTGCGCGCTTCTCCAAGAAGCTTGGAGGGTCTTTGATAGAGAAACGGAATTCAATGTAATCGCGTGGAATTCGATGATTATTGGACTTGCAAAATGTGGTGAAGTTCTTGAAGCTAAGAAACTGTTCGATGAAATGTCTGAGAGAAATACGGTTACATGGAATTCAATGATAAGCGGTTATGTTAGGAATGGGAAGTTGGTGGAGGCGCTGGAGCTATTCCAAGTAGTGACGCAAGAGGAGAAGATCAGGCCAGATGAATTCACATTGGTCAGTCTGCTAAATGCTTGTGGTTCCCTCGGAGCGATCAGACAAGGGAAATGGATTCATGATTACTTGAAGATTCATAATGTCCAGCTGAATCCTGTACTTGTTACAGCTATAATAGACATGTATTGCAGATGTGGCAGTGCAGAGAAGGCTCTACAAGTTTTCAGAACAGCTTCAAATAAGGCACTATCATGTTGGAACTCTATCATCTCAGCCTGGCCTCTAACGGATACGAAGAAGCCGCTATGGTTTCAAACCAGATTTTGTTACTTTCATTGGTGTCTTAACGGCCTGTAGCCATTCAGGCATGGTAGATGAAGCAAAGCACTATTTCTCCCTGATGACCCGAAAATGTAAGATCACACCATCAATTAAGCACTACAATTGCATGGTTGATGTGCTAGGAGGGGCAGGTCATCTTGTAGAGGCAGAGGGGCTAATAAAATAGATGCCTCTCAAACAAGATGCAGTCATATGGGGGACTTTGTTCTCAGCTTGCACAAGGCATGGGAATGTCGGGATTGCAGAGACAGCAGCAAGGCATGTAATCGAGCTGAATGCGAATGAGAGCTCAGGCTATGTTTTTATGTCCAATGTATATTCTGCTGCAGGAAAATTCGAGGATTCGATCAAACAAAGGCTTTCGATGGTGACTAAGAAAGTAGAGAAAGAACCAGGTTGTAGCTCAATCGAAGTGGATGGAGAGGTCCAGGAGTTTGTATCAGCTGGAAAGCTGTACCCTAGAGCTCATGAAATAAGCTTCTTATTATAAATGAATTATCACTAGTATAGATGGAACACAACAGAGAGAATCAGTATGTCTAGACAATTGCTTTGGGGAGTTTAACATAAATAGGGTTATCACTTTCCTAGCAGTTGTAGGTTTTCGACATGGTTCGGCTTGGTGCCCATGAGTATACCTCCGATGGCAGAACATCGCTAGCTATCAAGTTCTGATGGCCATACAAATCTGGAATATCCAAGTTATGGTGGCGGCCATTTTGCATCGCAGCGGCTGCTTCATCATCGTCCAGCGGAAGCCGATCAAAGGTAGCATTCATGAAAGAAGCAGCCATGATAACAACAGGACCAGAGGCAATCAGAGCACCAACAACTCCACCTCCCACAACCTGACCCTGAGCCCCAGCCAAGTAAATGGTGAGCCCAATGATCCCTGAAAGGGGCTGGAGGGGGCAGGATTGACCCAAGCAATGACAATATCTCAAAGCGGCCATGGAGGGTAACGATAGCGCTGGAGGATGCTGGTTGACGGAGGGTTACATTGGTTACACAGCCGGTGCCACTAAGCACGCAGAGCCCTCGCTGTCGACGCCTAGCAGCTGTCGACGCCTAGCAAAGTTGGCCAAACTCTCACTCACATCACAACCAGAGCTGACCTCCTTTGCGTGCACTCTAAGAGCATTGGCACTGTCACGAGTGACTATGATAGGAGGTTTCGGCTTATTCTTCGAACCAGCCGGTCTCCCACGGGGTCGTCTGATTGCCTGGCCGTCAGCTGTTGAAACCGGTGGAACTGACCTTGGGATCTTAGGAGGCATGAGATTTGCCTTGCTGTTGGACTCTTGGGTCTGGTCCATTAAAAGTCCAATTTCAGCAGCTTCTCCCATCTGCAAGTAGCCTGTGCAGAAACGAATAGTAAACCACAAAGTAGTGGCTTCAAGTAAATATATAATTAGGAAAACCAGAAAAGAATGATTGGAGGTTAGGAGGTGATTAAGTTAAACCAACATAATAACAATAGCTTTGCCTAGCCTACCTGCCAACTTTCCATCTGATTCTTTCTCCCATGTCAAATGCCTTCCCCAACAGATACATCAGCACAATTATTTGTTTAAGCTAAATGCAGAGGCAAAAGCTGATACAGTTAAGCATTCCTACTAAAAGAAGCATGGCAGACTATCAACACCGTTAAACACACCTAGACATGAAATTAGTGAAGGACAAATAGATGGATTTGATTCAGAGTCTGTACAATCGACTATCACCAAAAAGAGAAAAAAAATCATCACATTGTAATTTTAGCCAACTGTAAAATTAGCCTAATTAAGCCGCTTGCAATGACACCACTTTCTTACAAAAGAAAGGAGAGAGATGTAAACCAAAACATGAAACACCGGAGTTAGTATCAAATTTGAGAATGCTGCTCAGATGAAGGCTGCTCCCGTGAACTAGCTAGAATCAAATTACTGAAACTTGGTTGTTGAGGCTCTTTTATAATCCCTGTATGTATGCGAATCATGAACATTTGAGTTAGCCGAAGCTGTTGTCCTTTGTTGGAATGCTTTTATCCTAAGTTCAGAAGGTCTAAGTTTGTCATCAAACCGTGTTCATTTGCATGTTCTTCAATTATCAAAATTCATTAGCAAAAGTCATTTTGAACAGTTATTTGGGAATCTCTCCCATTAGTCACCTGCCATATATTCATTCAATTTTATCAACCCAAAATTAACTAGGTTCATTCTTCACTAATTCCATTGATGCAATCATCCGCTTCCTTGAAAGCCTCATTCTTCTGTGTCTTCAAGTTGTTGCACTCTAATTCCATTGATGCATCTCCAGATTATTAATGGAGTAATTATTAGTGTTTTCCTCATCATCAAAGTAATTTGAACAAAATGTAAAGTTCAAATTCGCATATCCAGTAGAAGAAAAGAGTATAAAATTTTTAAGAAATACTTTCATACAACCTTCATCGGTAAATCTACTTCAATCAAAACAAAAACAATATATATACACACACACACACACACACACACACACTCACTCACTCCGTTCATGTAAAGTAAACATATAAGACAAAAATAGTTTTCTAGATTGAGAAGGGAAAAGATGTTAAGTAAAGTTGAGGTTTCCTTTTTAGGGATCGGAACGTGTCAGTTTTGTTGTGATAATTCAAAAAAGAAATCATATTAGTTTTGCTGGGATAGAGGAAGTGTCTGTAGTACCTGATGTACTTTCTTCGCTTTGCAAGGAAGAGGGTCAAGGTTAAAGCTAATGTGATCCTCGAAAACAAAACGTGGTTATTAATTGACAATTGGAATGAAAAATACTACATCCTTCCCAAATGTAATGTTCCTTTTGTTATACCATTTGTAAAGAAAAAGTGACAATACACTAGACAAAGGGAGTATATGAGTCCAAATTATTACGTGCGAGGTAATTGGGGATGAAGCGGAGACGACAGACAAAGATGAAAAGATGGGCGACGTTGGAAAACAGGAGACCGTTGAGCCAAATGTGGGAGAAATTCTCCCATAACTTGTTGATAATAAGGTCGGGTTGAAAGAGTTTGTTGATATTATGAATCAAAGCCACTACTAGAAAATGTGCCAAAACCAACCGGCTAAACCAACGGGCAATTTAGCCCGTTGGTATTAACCAAGGGTTCACCCCTTGGAATTCTCTCCGATGAGACCCAAGTATTATCCGGTCAGCATATACCAACGCGCAAACCCTTGGTTCGGTCGAAACATAAGCTATACCAACGAGCCACGCGTTGGTAACGTTGGTAAGTCCAATGGTACCAACGGGCGCGCCAGTTGGTACTACCTCAAACTACAAAACAATCATTGCATACATGTTTTAAAACTTTTTATTTCTAAAATATGAATATGATACATCTACAAAAATATGAATATGATTAAGCTTTAATGTGATTAGAGTTTTATTAAAAATATAAGTTTCATGATGAAATAGTTATAATTAAGAACATGCGTTTGAATCCAAGAAGAGGTAAGTTTCATGATGAAATAATTATGAAAATTTAATGTGGGGTGAGTTTTAGTAAAAATAAATAAATTCTATAATAAAATAGTTATAGTAATTAGAAAAATTTACAACGTAAGGAAACATTAGGATATAATTGAGGAGTTTCAAGTGTGATTAAGAGATAATGATTAAGACTCCTTGAAAATTAGAAACACGTTACAAATAATATTTTTCTTCCTTAAACAACAGCGATGGGCCTAGCGGTCCGGTGGCAAAAGAGCCTCTCTATTCCTTCGAGACAAGAGTTCGAATCTTGCCGGAGGAAGTTTTTTTTTTTAAAAAAAATAGTTACCAGTTCCACGTGTTGACCGTTGGAAATGGTCGATTTCCAATTCCAACGTGTTGACCGTTGGAAATGGTCGATTTCCAACGTGTCAACAGTTGGAAATTTGCATTTTCCAACGGGTTGTCCGTTGGAAAATCCGAATTTCACAGCAATTTACCTTAGAATTGGAAAGTTAATAATGAAAACAAGTATTCTAAAAATAAACACTAATTACATGCATGTTTTGAAACATAATTTTTTTTGAACATGGAAATTATGAAAATTTAATGTGGGGTGAGTTTTAGTAAAAATAAATAAATTCTATAATAAAATAGTTATAGTAATTAGAAAAATTTACAACGTAAGGAAACATTAGGATATAATTGAGGAGTTTCAAGTGTGATTAAGAGATAATGATTAAGACTCCTTGAAAATTAGAAACACGTTTCAAATAATATGTTTCTTCCTTAAACAACAGCGATAGACCTAGCGGTCCGGTGGCAAAAGTGCCTCCTCTATTCCTCCGAGACAGGAGTTCGAATCTTGTCGGAGGAAGTTTTTTTTATTTTAAATAATTACAAGTTCCAACGTGTTGACCGTTGGAAATGGTCGATTTCCAACGTGTCAACAGTTGGAAATTTGCATTTTCCAACGGGTTGTCCGTTGGAAAATCCGAATTTCACAACAATTTATCTTAGAATTGGAAAGTTAATAATGAAAACAAGTATGGAGAGGTTGAGGATATCATTCAATTGGAATTCCAAGGTTTACCGATCAAACGAGTTGTCCTATTCAAGTGCAACTGGTCTGATCCAACTTTGGACGTGGGACAAGAATTGACAAACAATATGGAATTGTTGAGCTCAAACATGGTCGACAATATGTCAACTATGATCCTTTTATTCTCGCTGGTCAAGCTGAACAGGTATATTACAGCAAGTACCCAACAAAATCAAAGGATAAGAAAGACTGGATGGTTGTGATGAAAGTCATACCGAGGCGTATGAACGAGCATGCCACATATGTTGTTGAAGAGGAGCCGTTGCAAGATGACAATAATGAAATCAACGAAAATATCATCCAAGATGATCCAATTACAAGTTTAGGGGATCAAAGAAATAGAGATATTATTCATGACATTGATATGGAAATAGATGAAGATAAATAGTGACACAACTCAAATTCAGAGGGGTCATTTAATACCGATGTTCTGACATCATCTACTGAGCATGAAAGTTTGAATGTGATAGCCGCGTTCCTGAGACAGGAGGCGAACTCTCAGTTGAATGATGGATGGTGTTGTGTTCTTGAGAGCTCAAAGCTTGTTCTCAGTTGAATGACAGGAGGCGAAAGCTTGAAAAAGTGTTTTTTCATTTCCGCGGGCTTATAAAAGCGTGTCCGAGAAGGATGAAACTATTCATCTGCACTTCCTTGTTTCCGCACTGAGTAGCCTTTTCGCATTCTTGCGTATTTGAACCGTTCATCGGTCGCTGCAAGTGTTTTGTGGGGTTCTCTACTTTTCACTCGAGACTTCTCCGTTCGTTCTTGCGTTTGCTGCCTGCTCAACCGTTCTTTTCACCGCGAGGGGCTTCCCTTTGTGTGGGTGCGCGAGTAGGACCTGACAAGGTCTGATGCCGCGATTTGGGCAAGTGGCCAGTCTGACCGGTTGGGTGCAGATGGCGATTTGAGAAGGCAGCTGTGTTGCCGTGTAATGCTGTAAGAGAGGAGGAAATACACTTGTATTTTATTGAATTGAAAAAATAAGACTGAGGACTTACACGTAATATGGGCGTAAATCATCCGCGTGAAAGTTGCGGGGAAGAAGACGACCATCATGGTCTTGCAGTTCATAAACTCCTGGGCGGACTTGTTTGTGAACAATATAAGGTTCGTCCCAGTTGGGTCGCAAGACACCCTGTTTGGGGTCGCGAGCAGTGAGGGCAGACTTGAGCAAGACAAGGCCCCCTTGTTGTAGCGCCTTGGGTCTCACCCTGGCATTATGATGAAGACTGAGCCTCTGTTTGAGGGCAAACATGCGAAGGTAGAAGCGCGTTTGCGCCATAAACCAGGGAGAAAGGTGTCTCCCCATAAACATTCATCTGATGAAAATGATGGTTCAGAAGATGACTAGTTAATTTATTTGTATATTCTATGACTTTAAAACATTTTCGATGAAATGCATTACTTGTGACTTTTAAATATTTCTTACTTATCATATGTTATATATACATACATGTTGTATATGGATTTAAATTTCATGATGTAGGCCCTACAGATATTTCCTCTTTTTTTTTGGTGGTCACTCGACATTAAAGTTGTTCCAAGTAAGAACAGAATCCAAAAAGACCTACAAATGTTAAAGATGAATATATGCATATATGCCCACTCCACATTAACAGAGGCTTTTCACATTGTTTTATCAACCTACTCATCCATTCATGGTGGTATAGGTGGTGCACCAGTTGGAGCAACCGTAGCAGCTGGAAGAGCAGTCTGACCAGCAGCTGGAGCACAGTCCACAACCATGTCAGCTGGAATGTCCATCACAGTCTCATCTGGAGCACGTCGATCAATGTCCTTCCCCACCTTATCTGCAGAATGTCGATCATCTCGATCAATGTCATCCACCACGTGAGGATCAATGTCCACCTCATCCATCGCTCGATCACCTCGATCGCTAGCATCCACCAAACGAGGATCAGTGTCCTCCACCTCATCAGTATCACTTCCACCATCTCGATTACTGTCATCGACCACGTGAGGAGGATCAGTGTCCTCCACTTCATTCGTAGCAGCACGTCTATCATCTCCATCAGTGTCCTCCCCCTCATCCAGAACATGTCCTACTCCAGGTAGCTCAACATCATATGCATCAACCGCCATATGAGGTATCACAGGTGGCTGACGCTTGGAAAAGCAAATCATCATTCCGTCAGTCAAGACCTCAATCAAATACACAATCCAGTAAGGAGAATCATGACCGCCTCCCCAACCCGCGTAATATGTGAGCCATAGCAGACCAACCAAGATATTAAACCATCTCAAATGAAATTCTGAGGTTACAATGAACCTATCCTTTGCCTGCAACTATTAAAACAACATACAAATTAATTAAAATTAATTTATAACCTCAACAATAATGGTTTTAATAACATTAAATAAGTGCTTACCCTAAATAGTGAAAATAATGGAGAAATGCAAGCAACTATTTCCAGAATTGCAGAAATTGGCTCGACCACTTGTAGCAGCATCTTCTTGTCATACTGTCCTACAACTATCCACAGCATGACGCTTCCCAGACCAATCACACCGATCACTTTCACTTTCACTTCCTTGCTTACGTTACGTCGAAGGACGTAGAACAAGCAGTATAATAAGTACGATGCCCCTAAAATCAGTGAGCAAATGAGGGACACGATGTCTTTCTCATCAGAGTTCAGTTCATATACGATCAGGTGTCCATAGCATATGCAATATAATGCATGTGTATTGAGGTGCAATATAATGCATACGCATGTCCTACTCCAGGTAGCTCAACATCATATGCATCTTGAATGGCGGGACACCTGATCGTATATGAACTGAACTCTGATGAGAAAGACATCTGATGAGAAAGACATCGTGTCCCTCATTTGCTCACTGATTTTAGGGGCAGCGTACTTATTATACTGCTCGTTCTACGTCACTCAACGTAACGTAAGCAAGGAAGTGAAAGTGATCGGTGTGATTGGTCTGGGAAGCGTCATGCTGTGGATAGTTGTAGGACAGTATGACAGAAGATGCTGCTACAAGTGGTCGAGCCAATTTCTGCAATTCTGGAAATAGTTGCTTGCATTTCTCCATTGTTTTCACTATTTAGGGTAAGCACTTATTTAATGTTATTAAAACCATTATTGTTGAGGTTATAAATTAATTTTAATTAATTTGTATGTTGTTTTAATAGTTGCAGGCAAAGGATAGGTTCATTGTAACCTCAAAATTTCATTTGAGATGGTTTAATATCTTGGTTGGTCTGCTATGGCTCACATATTACGCGGGTTGGGGAGGCGGTCATGATTCTCCTTACTGGATTGTGTATTTGATTGAGGTCGTGACTGACGGAATGATGATTTGCTTTTCCAAGCGTCAGCCACCTCTGATACCTCATATGGCGGTTGATGCATATGATGTTGAGCTACCTGGAGTAGGACATGTTCTGGATGCAGGGAGGACATCACGGAGATGATGACGTGTCGCTATTTAATGAAGTGGAGGACACTGATCCTCCTCACGTGGTCGATGACAATAATCGAGATGGTGGAAGTGATACTGATGAGGTGGAGGACACTGATCCTCGTTTGGTGGATGCTAGCGATCGAGGTGATCGAGCGATGGATGAGGTGGACATTGATCCTCACGTGGTGGATGACATTGATCGAGATGATCGACATTCTGCAGATAAGGTGTGGAAGGACATTGATCAACGTGCTCCAGATGAGACTGTGATGGACATTCCAGCTGACATGGTTGTGGACTGTGCTCCAGCTGCTGGTCAGACTGCTCTTCCAGCTGCTACGGTTGCTCCAACTGGTGCACCACCTATACCACCATGAATGGATGAGTGGGTTGATAAAACAATGTGAAAAGCCTCTGTTAATGTGGAGTGGGCATATATGCATATATTCATCTTTAACATTTGTAGGTCTTTTTGGATTCTGTTCTTACTTGGAACAACTTTAATGTCGAGTAACCACCAAAAAAAAAGAGGAAATATCTGTAGGGCCAGAACCTTTCATTGCCGAGGCATAATGCCGAGGCCCTAGGCCGGCCCGCAGCTCCCAGCTTGAGAACTCTGCTCCCATCTTGTGTGAATGACACCTGTCCCCCGGCCCATACTGCTGCCCATACCGTCGCCCATGCCTCCTCAGACCACTATAAATACACCCTTTCCCGCCACGGCGAGAGGAGGGAACTTTGGAAAATACACCCCATTTACTCTCAATTTATTGTCTCTCGGCTAGTTTACAGAGTGAATTCTGACTTGAGCGTCGGAGAATTGTACCAGGTGCTCACTTGGTCGCGGAAGTAATACACCTGTGGAGCGGAGCGGTTCGGACGAAGCACTTCGGAGCGCATCCTAGGAGTCCCTCGGCGAAGGACGTGACCATTCAAGAGAGCTACATCCTAACTCGTCATGGCAGGATTCTTCATCAACCCCTTCTTATTGCGCCAAAGATCTTACCTCTTACTTTACTTAATGTTAATCCTTTGGTATTAACAGTTACATTAGTTGGATCGAATGCAAAACAAATAAACATAAAAAATTGGGGGGGAAAAAATACAATAAAGAAGCAGCATTACAAAGTGACTGGAATGGAAACAATAGGCCTGATAATGGCGGAGAGTTCAATATTGCTAGCTTCATGTTTTGTGAAGAAGCTAGGATTGAACATCAGCTTACAATACCATATAGCCCTCAAAAAGACCATTGTAGAGATGACTAGATGCATGCTTCATGACAAAGATCTGCCAAAGAAATTCTGGGTAGAAGCAGCCAGCACTGCAATTTTTATGTTGAACAGATTGCCAACCAAATCTGTTCAGGTGAGGACACCTTATGAAGCATGGTTCGGGTTTAATCCAAGAATTACTAATATGAAGGCATTTGGATGCTTGTGCCTTACACATGTGCCTCAAATGGTATGTTTGCAGGGTACAACCTAGTTTCTAAGGCTTACAGGATTTTCATACCTGAGAGTAATAAGCTGGTCATATCTAGAGATGTTCAGTTTCTTTTAATCTGACAAGTGGGATTGAAAGAAGAATAGATTATCATCATTGAGGAGGAGGATGAAAACATTGATGATATGCCTGTTAGAGGCACGAGATCTCTTTCTGAGATCTATGCAAGGTGTTCAACATCGCAGTTTTGGAGCCTGCTGGACATGCGACTGCCTCTCTTGATAAAAACTGGGAAGAGGCAATGAAGGAGCTGAGCATGATAGAGAAAAATCAGACTTGGGTGCTTGTGGACCGGCAAAATCATAAGAGAACCATTGCTTCAATAGCAAGTATAAGTCTGATGGTTCTATAAACAAATACAAAACAGGACTGGTCATGAAAGGCAACGCACAGATTTTTGGAATAGATATTTCTGAGACCTTTGCTTCAATAGCAAGGTTGGACACAATGAGGATGCTACCGGCGTTTGCTGCACAGGAGGATAAGGATTATCTCTTGAAGAAAGCCTCATATGGGTTCAAACAAGCTCCATGAGCTTTATATGAAAGGATAGATACACACCTGATTAGCTTAGGCTTTGAAAGAAGATTAACTGAAACCTCACTCTACATTAGAAGAGATAAAGATCAGATTAGAGGTCGGAGAAGTTGGCGTTGCGTGGCCCAGATGGCATGAGAAGCAGTTCTAGAAACTGTTTCAACATTGGAACAGGTTCCATTACATGGAGCTCAAAGAAGCAACACATTGTTGCTCAATCCACAATAGAAGCTGAATATATTTCAGCATGTGAAGCCACAAATAAAGCTTTGTGGCTTAGAGGATTACTCTTTGATTTGAGAGAAGAACAGAAGGAAGCTGCCAGAATCTATGTGGACAATCAAGCTGCAATTTCTATTTCAAATGATATTGTGTTTCATGGCAAAACAAAACACTTCAAGCTGAAGATTCATCTGATGCGAGAAGTGCAAAAGAATGGAGAAGTTAAACTGATCCACTGGAGAGAATAATTGGCTCATATCTTACAAAAGCTTTACCTAAAGCTGTTTCCGAAGATCTAAGGCAAAGACTTTGGGTTTGTTGCTCCAAGAACAAGGAGTGCTGAAGTAGTATTCTTGCAGCAAGCAAGGAAAAAGCAATGCAGGGATCCTAGTCCAACTAGCACTAGGATACAGCTTGTTCAAATCCTATGAGAAATAGGTTTGTACGTAAGTGTACTACATCAGTTAGGATTAGATGACTTTGTTTAAATAGAATTAGACAGAGTTATAGTCTATATAATTGTTAAAACTCTTCATGTAAATCATTCAATTTCTCCTACGTACCTCTTCTTTTTCTTTCCAACACCAAGACAGAAGGCAATAACTACAGAATCCAGTCCTAGTATCAATTGCAGAAAATTTAAATTGGAATCTACCATAGTATGATGTCAAGAAAGCATTAGACACTACTGTCAAGAACGCATTTCAGAAGTAAAGTGCTAGTGAAATTTATTAATGGTTTAGAGTGGAATTCAAGAACAAGCACTGAAGCAAACAAAACACTTACACAAATGGAGCCAGTTGTAAGATAGTAGAGAACAGAAAACAAGCTGCATGAATGCTTCGACCATACAACATTGTATCTGGAAGAAGTACTAGAAGCAATTAGCTCGCACAACAACTAGATGCAAGAACAGTATGATAAAACTGATAATGTCAAGTACCAAGAAAACCAAAGACCACAGTATCAGAAAGAATACACTAAAAAACTAGAAAGAAAAACTAGGAAGAAGTAGAAAACCATTAAAGGTCGAAAAGACCAGATCGATGCCCTAACAGAACAAATAGTGATTTATCAATACAAGTCCTTTAGAGTTAGGTATCTGAATCCTAATAATTTTAGGAGTTTTATATTGCTATAAAATCTAGGTTGCAAGCCTCTCCAGGTCTTCTCTGTTTTGTTTTCAATAAAATTTATTGGTGTTGCTATAGCTCTCTTTGCTCTTCTAAACCTAACAGAACACAGACTCTTCGTGGTCAGGAAGAGCACGTACAAGACGAGCAAAAATCGTCAGAAACGAGTAGAAATCGTCGAGTGAAAGCTTACAGAGATTTGAATGAACTTAGGTCTGAGATGAGTAGAAATCGTCGAGTGAAAGCTTACAGAGATTTGAGTGAACTTAGGTCAGTGCCGGTGTAGCTCCAATTTCACTGAAATTTGGAGAAATTTGACAATGAGGTGAGCAGAAATCTCGCAGATGAGTAGAAATCGAGGTAGTGAAGCTTACAGAAGCGAAGTTGAGCAGCCGGCAGCTCGTCTTTCCCGGTCACTGTAGCTCTTCTTCCGCGGCCATTTCGTTTTTGTGTTTTTTTTTCTTTAATAGTTAAATTATCAAATTGATCTATTAAAATGTTCAAAGTGACCCGAAATTAAGACAACGACGGTCCGATTCAAATAGTTCTTATGCTTCTCTATTTTTACAAAACTTACGAATAAAAAAATAAATTTAATCTATGACTGATTCAATTATATGCTCTTATGATTGATTTAAATAAAGCTCTTCCTGTACTACGTTTTTGATATCGCACGCTTGGGATGCACGCTTGGGATAGTGGGTATTTATTACATGATTGCACGCGTATTTTCAGTCATATCATACACCCATCAATCTTGAGGGAGGATGGTTTGTGTCATGCTGCTGCTCGACTTAGAGGTGTCTTGCACATCAGCTTGATCCTTGAAGGTTTCGTTGTTAACTTGGTTCCTGGTGCGAGCCATCATAAAAGTTGAGATCTTGGGAGAGAAGAAAGAGTTGTGGTCGTGGGTTCGAGTTCCAGCAGACGGCACCAAATTGATAACCTCCTACCAATTGATGATACCGGGATTGCCAAGCCTGAGGAACACGAGCACGACTTGCTAGGGGAGAAGACGGGAGAAATCAGGCATAGAGGAGAGTGGGTGGGTGGGTGTGTAGAGCGTAACTTTTTCAAGGGGCCACCACCCTTGCCGGAGCCCAATCTGGAAGGCTTGATCAAAGGAATTGGAGTAACTACAACTTGATCAATGAAGGAAAGTCATTACAGTTACAGTCGTTAACAAATGAAGATCATTATGTCTAGTGTGAGAGCTGCATCCTAGGTGGTGGATTTGAAATATTGCATAAAATACGAGTCAGACGCGGGCCCATTCATTGGGCTTAGGCCCATATATACTACGCTCCAATGATCCGCATTTATCCGCCTTTTGGCAGATTGCTCTACTAAATTGGTGAATCGATTCAATTCGTTCCAGTCTCACCGTGATTAAAATGTAATTTTTTAAAGTTTTGAACCTTCTTTAATTTTTCAAAGAAGTTCAATGACAATTTACGTAAATAATTTTGGCTCATTATTTATATTTTTTAAAAAATTTAGGGACCATTTAATTTTTTTAAAGTCAAAGGACAACTTTGTAATTTTCAAAAAAAGTTTAAGGATTATTAAGTAAAAAAAAAATGTCAACGAAACTCCATGGAGGTCCTATAGATATCCACGATTCACATCACATTGCTGGATTACAAAGTCTAATTCTTTCTTGATGCTAGAATTAATCTCAAATCTCAACTACCCTCTTTCACTTTCACGGTTCATGTTTTTTTTAAGTAGTTTCATGTTTTTTTTTAAGTAGAACGGAGTTATAAAATGTATATAAATAAATATTTATTTTTTTATATTCAAATTTTAAGAGTTAATTTTCACAACTTATTAATGTATTATGGTACACTATTTATTAATTTTTGAAATATAAATAGAAGTAATTTTACTTTTAAGTAAGTGTTTATATAAATTTAAAGTTTATAATTAATTCTAGCATTCAAGAAAAAATTAGGAGCTGTCTTATAGTTTTTTCTCTTATTTTAAGAAGAATGATAAAATTATACTAACATTTTTTAGTCTTTTTTGGTAAATTTGAAATGTGTCAAAAATTAAATGGCTTAAACATTGAATAAACTCTACTTTTAGTTTTTAATATTTTCAATTTATCCTACTCAAATTTCATTTTAAAAATTTGCATCATCTGAACCACGTAACTTTCATTTTTATCCCAATCAAATCTTTCTGTTATTATTTTCGTTAAATTTATCATTTTTTTTTGTTATTTTATGTAAATACGTCAAAATTAAATTTTACGTAATTAATTAAACTTTTAACAAATATCTCTCCACGTGTACCTACGCATCATCTCCAGTTTTTTAATCTCCGATTACCACTCGTCGTCCCCTCCACATCAACGATCGAACTTGGATAGCAATGGATGATTGAATCAAGGCTGGATGGAACCTAACAACTCGGAGCCGTAAACTTGAGGCTCTTTCATGGTCGATTGAACCCGCTGCTTCCTCTTTCCATCTGTTTCACAGAGAAAAGAGAACCAGAACTCAAACCCTGGATCAGGTGACGAGATCGCGATCTGCAGCGATCGACTTGTCTCCGGTGAAGCTTTACGACCGCAATAGTTGTCTCCGGCGGCTGGGTCTAGTCGGGGCTGGTACCCGTCTCCAAATTTCTCCAAATCCCCTCAGCCATTTCCCAAAATCGAGCCTTGAGAATCGGTCACAGCCACTTCCCAAAATCACAGCACGAGTCCAAGCAAGATTGAAACTCGAATCGGTCAAAATTCTCACCAAAGACCAAACGAAAATCAGTACCGGACCAAAAAAAAGAAAGATCAGGCGTCGACGGCAGAGGCTTTTCTTGAGTCAGATGGTTCTGGGTCCATCTTTTATTGAGCAAGAAATAAACCAAGAACAAACAAAACATTGAAGTCCAAAAGGTGATCTTACATAGGACAATACAATCCCAATCTAGCCCCCTCTGAGTTAGCCTCAAACTGTACAGATAAGATAAGCCAGTACCATAACCAGAAAACACAGAGAATGGCTCTCTGTCTCACCTCAATGCCTCAATCTTCAACCTCCATAGCCAAGTTCATAGAAAACAACCCATATCTGACCATGCTAGAAACCAAATGCACAAACATGAGAGACCTCAAGAAGATCCATTCCCACCTCATCAAAACCGGCATCGCCATTGATCACATCGCAGCTACCAGGCTTCTCGCTTTCTCTGCATCTCCAGCCGGCGAAATCAACTATGCTTACTTGCTCTTCAAGCAACTCCAAAACCCTAATCTCTTTGCTTGGAACACAATCATCCGAGGATTCTCCCAAAGCTCCAATTCCTTAATGGTGATCACTCTCTTCGTTGAGATGTTGGTTCGTTCATCAGTTCACCCCCACCGACTAACGTACCCTTCACTCTTCAAGGCTTGTGCTCAGCTTGGTGCCGCTTCTGAAGGAGCACAGCTTCATGGGATGGTTATAAAACTTGGCCTTGAATCAGACCGATATGTTCGCAACACAATGATTTATATGTACATAACCTCTGCGCTGCTTGCAGAAGCTTGAAGGGTTTTTAACAGAGACGCTGAATTCGATGTAATCGCATGGAATTCGATGATTATTGGACTTGCGAAATGTGGTGAAGTCGATGAAGCTAGGAAACTGTTCAATGAAATGTCTGAGAGAAACACGATTACATGGAATTCAATGATAAGCGGTTATGTTAGGAATGGGAAGTTGGTGGAGGCGCTGGAGCTTTTCGAAGAGATGCAAGAGGAGAAGATTAAGCCTGACGAATTCAAATTGGTCAGTCTGCTAAATGCTTGTGGATCCCTGGGAGCAATTAGACAAGGGAAATGGATTCATGATTACTTGAAGATTCATAATGTCCAGCTGAAAAATCCTGTACTTGTTACAGCTATAATAGACATGTATTGCAGATGTGGCAGTGCGGCGAAAGATATGCTTGAGGAACAGATCATCTCATTATTCCCAACCATAAAAAATGGTGATGAAAGCCAGCTGAAGAAGTTGCTGCTGTCCTTAATCATACAGTAGAACAAATCTCAAAGGGGCAGAGAGAACAAGTTAATACTTTTACCTTTATAATTTGGTCCATCTCAATGTTCAAAACTTGGTTAAACTGAGATTTCCTTTATCACTGAGGCATATCTTCTTCCAAGGCCCTGGACATCATCAGAAAATGTTCCGGTTAAAATAACTGCTGTAGACGACTCTTTTGCTATAATAACTGCTCCATGCAGTACGAAAACAATATACCATAAATCTCAGAATTCTTCCTCTCTGGTAAGATGCATAAAATGAATTCGACCAACAATAGCTTTCACTTTAACCTTCGCATCAATTTGCTCAGTCATTGCACTAACTCTAGCAAGAGGGCTGGCTCTTCTTAAATTTTGATGTTCCTCAAATATTCCAGACGGTCTTTCAACAATCTACAATAAACAACACAGATTCATACGTTTTTTTTTCTTCCAATTCCACTTTAAAAGTAAAACGGTAAAAAGAAATGAGGGAAAAAATCTGCAGATCCTTACAACTCCCTTGTTTCTCCCACAATTGATAAGGTCTCTGGAAATGCGACTAGTATCGCAGTATGCAGAGAAGTTGACAATAAACCAATGCTTGATTTGGGCTGGCTCTAAAAGTCTCCTAAAGGAGCATCATGGAAAACACAAGTTAGCAAAAGGCAAACTATGTCTTTTATCAAAAGGCAAACAAGAATGATAAAAAGTGCCCTTCCAGTTGTTACCTTCCTGTTGAAGTTCCACCGGCCATTATTTGGAATACAGTCCTCATTGTTCCCAACTTTCAACTACGAATCAGAACCATGGTTAAATAACAATTAACAAAGGAATGAAGGCAGTCATGAACAAAAAATGATTTACCTTAGTCAGTTTTTTCTCGATTAAAATTCCACAAGCAGCAAGCACGGGGTCATCATCGAACCTGTATTCGCTCATAGCCTGCAGAAGAAAGTGAACAAAGAACATTGCAAACAAATACTTTCAGAAGATCCAGCAGATGCATAGTTTGCATAAACTGCCAAAAACCCTTTAGATAGAAATAAACAAACATCAGATAAGTATCTGATTGTTCAACAAGATTGTTCAACAGTGACTCACCGCAAGTGTACGGTGGTCGCAAGTAATAAAACCGGGAGTAACGGGTCGAAATACAGGGACTTGGATTTTTGTGTGTTTTGTGTGTGAATTACAACTAAACTACACTAAGGAATTGATTGATTGGTGAGTGTGAAGCAAATCATGTAAGAGCAAGAATTGAAGTGAATAAACAACTAATCAAAGATTACAATAATTAAATTGTGTCACTGAACTAAATTATCTCCTAGGAATTTGCGCTCCACTTGGATCATGGGTACATGGATTATAATTTGGCTCATAAACATTCATGGATATTGTTCGGATTTATGTAGGAAAATATATTGGGTCTAAACCTCTCTCTCAAGAGTATTTAGAGATAAATTAGTCACAATGTCTTGCATCCTAATTTATTGTAAATTAATCAATTTTCCTCCTAGGTTAATTATGAACTCTCATTCTATAATTAACCTAACGTGTATTTCTCTACAATCTAACATAATTAGCTTATGTCTAAGTTTAATCATGTGAAGATTAATCATATCTCAAGGTATTTAATAAATAAATTCAGAGAAACACAAACATAAATTATCAAACAATATCCATTCATCAAAAATATTATATACCCATAATCCAAGTTTCATTAATTCCTAAGAGATAATAGGAATTTAGCTACTCATCATAATGAACATCATAAATGAAGAGAAATATGATTAACCCATGTACATGGTGGGATTTGAGTTTAATTTAACCTAATGCTAAAAAGATGGAGAAATTGAGAGAATTAATAAATTCTAAGTTTGAAAATAGATTCTACTCAGAAAATGGAAGGAAACCCTAGACTTAATCACAGAATGATGGAGAAATCAAGCCTGAAATGGTGCTCTCCACCCAAATCTTGCCCTTGATGCGTGTTGAGTTCTTGAGAAATGTTGGCTGCTGCAACTGATCGACTCCTCTACTGAAATGGGGCTTCTCTTTTAAGTAGGGCATGTTGGCAACCAAGGGCTAGGATTGATTCATTAAAGGGATCAATGGTCAGGATTGATTCTCGACGCCAGTTGATCACTGGTGATCACTGGCGTGATGATCACCAGTGATCACCAACTCCAGCACTCTGCAACTTGATGATCCCTGTATTTTAGGTGACCACCGGGTGATCAACTCGCTTCAGCTCCAGATGGTTTAAGACTCCCTGTATTTTAGGTGACCACCAGGTGATCAACTCATTCACCTCCAGGATGGTTTGAGACTCCCTGGATTTTAGGTGACCACCTGGTGGTCATCTGAATAAGATGTTTTGCCCTTTTTGATCCTCTAACTTCTCCTTTTGTTACATCTTGCCCCAAAATGACCTGAAGTGCCAAAATCAGTAATTTTATGAGGAAAACAATTTCATCTTCAATCTAATCCAATAAATATTTCCTCCAAATCAAAACCTAAAATGGCCTCATCAATATCAAAACCCTGCAAACCGATATGTACCTTGTGACTAGCCCCGGGAGTCACTGGGCCCCACGCTCGACCCGAGTACTAGCCCTTAACTAACCTAATACACATGCATTGCGTATTAAGAAAGTTAAACCCCTTACCTCGACAGAAACGGATAGCTACTGTGGCCCCCTGAAGCGCACTAGCAGTATCCCAGAAACGCTGATTTAATCGCGAATCAAACACGAATACTCTAGTTAATTAACTAAAGTAACTTACGTTAGGAAGTTATCCAAAATTACCACTTAAGTCCCTCAACTTTTCCGAAAGTTACAAACTTGCCCAAAACTTCACAATTTCAGAAAACGACAACTTTATGCTTAAAGTGTCCAAAATTACTTCCATTACTTAAAATGGCTAACTTTCCTTTAACTTTCCCAAGTTTACACTTTTTACCCAAACTTTTCCATAAAGTGCATTTTAGCACTTAACTTTCACAAAGTTACAAAATATCCAATTTTGTCAACTTTTCAACACAAATAACTTTTCAACCCAATATTTCGGCCCAAGGCCCAAACTTTTGGCCAAACTTCCTTTTCACCCCTAAACTTCCAAACTTGCATTTTGACCACTTTAATCATACTTTCTTCACCAAAACACCATTTAAACACTTTCTTCAACACTTTAATTTTACCAAACATCACCAAAAACACCCTCAAAGTTTCGGCCTCTTCACCAAAAATCACCAAACAAATTCCAACCTTTTCCAACAACTTAAACACATGTTTAAACATACATAAAACATGTTTTTCAACACTTTTCTTCAACAAACATTCACCCAATAAATCATCAAAATTTCGGCCTCACTATGAACTTTCCAACAACTTACTTTTTTATACTTTCACAAGAACAAAAATGTTCATCATGCAACCAACTTCAACATAGTTGAAGATCAG
This sequence comes from Stellera chamaejasme, assembly GCA_024586325.1. Lineage (NCBI taxonomy): Eukaryota > Viridiplantae > Streptophyta > Magnoliopsida > Malvales > Thymelaeaceae > Stellera > Stellera chamaejasme. Next base: position 29,029,881 of record CM044985.1, read on the forward strand.
AATCATCCAACAATTAAACTTCATAAAATTTTCCAAGGATGTTCCTCACCTTGCTGAAACTTCCACACAAGCTTTGAGTGAGTATTTGTTGAACCAAAACAGCCTCCTTGAATTCTTGAAGAATTCGGCCTCCACACAAGAACAAGAAGGTGATGAGTTTCTTCATGTTTCACTTCTAAGATCATGAAGATTAAACCAAGAAATCACTCAACCAAAACTCAAACTCACCTTAAAGTTACTGACTTTGGGGGGAAGTGATAGAGCTTGGTTGGTTGAAGATCCAAGCTCAAAATCTTGAGAGATGAACTTTTGGTGCTGAAACTCAGCAGAACCCGTTTTCTTGCACCAAGAATTTGGAGGCCTTCCCGTCACTTTTGGCTCCTGCTTCCTTCTACAAAGTTGTAACCAAGAGGTTGAGGAAGATTTTATATAACTACCACAAGAGCTGATTCGGCCTCTAAATAGAGCAGAAATCGATGGGATAGAGGGACGAAAATTCTGGGCAGCAAGGAGGAGAAAGGTGTTCTTCTTCTTGCTTTTCTTTTCAATTATTGAAGTGAATGGTAATGAAATGAGAGAGGGAGTCAGCTGATAAGGGAGTAATTGTGGCCAAGATTAATTTAGTTTGTGAGTGGGAAAGTGTTGGTGTTGAAAGATGATTGGTTACAAATGTGAGTGGGTTCTTCTTTAATTTTCATCCACAAAAAGAAAAGAAGAGATAGGAATAAATCAACACAAATAAAAATAAATATCTTCTCCCACTCAAGCCCAACAACTATAGTATCCTCCCTAAGCCCAAATTCGGCCCAAGAGACAAAGCCCAAGTGATTTGTTTCCAACTTTTTTCCCCGTCGGTGACCATTTTGTCCGCCAAAATCAATTTCTGGCAAAATGTCCTGGAACTCAATAAATGTTGTCCAACACATAAAACACTTATAATTATCACCAAATCAACTTCCAAATACTGAATTTTATTAATTAACCTTATTCCAATACAAATCCGATAATTTACAGAATTCGAGTTTCCGGCCGAAATTCGCCAGAAAATTACAGAACGTCGGGGTGGGTGTAACATAATTGATTAAGAAGTTTGATCGTATATATGTAAAAAAATACTCCACCTTCTGGCAGATGGCCAATCCAATACCACAATGAATGCCATCTTAGTTTGAGGAAGGGGGCCAACTGTGTACAAGGCCTTCTCTCCGTCATATGCAAACCTTTTACCACCAAGATCAGATGCATATGTACAACACAGTGCATCAATAATTTTTCTCCCAATTCCTTTCCCTTCAACAACCTTATCATCCTCTGATGAAATGGCAACCTGTATAATCATTAATGAGTTTCCTCAGACGATAACAGCATTCAAGAGAAGCAAAATATATAAACATGAGACAATACGAAGGACATACACTATACTGGAAGAAAACTGCATCGGGGACTTTCACTGTCACTCTAAAATGGTTTGAAAGTAAACTCATTCGCTGGCCCAGAGTCCCAGCACCAGGCCTCTTCATAAGAGATCTCTTCGGACTTGCTATTTGCTCTGGTTTCGGATTTTTAGGAACAGGACGTTATGGGGGCAGAGGTGGGGAAGCTCTAGCTTCCTTCGAAAGCGACGGTTTCTCCATTAAAGAGTCGGACGAGACCAAATGGATGCCCAAATTAACAAATATGGCATACTCTTGGGGGCGAATGTAGAGCACGTACAAGACGTGACTTACCCAAACCCAAAGTTTGAAATAGAAGTTACGCTAAACCCAGACGAAAAAGAGAATCGCACAACAAAGAAAATCAAAAAAACAATCCATAAAAATAAGGGAGGGTTGGGGGGGAGATGTTGTGTCAATCATCTAAATAGACCGCCTCCTCAAGTAATTGGAGAGAAGCTTAATCCCCAGCAACTGACACAAAATTATAAGTTATTATGTAAAAACGAAGCCATGGAAAACGCCGATTCCAGAAACAACGAAGAAACAGGCCGATCAAAGAGTCGAAAGTCCAACTAAAATAAGCTGCAAAATGCTAGAAAGCTCAAATTAAACTTGATAGAAACAGGAACATAACGGCGCGAGAAGATCTCAGAGGCGACTGCTAGGGTTTTCATTCGCCGGCCGGAAAACAGCAACGAGATTCCGGTGACCGCTTTCGCTCCGACTTCCATAGGTGTTTCACTCGAAGAGGCGATATATTACAGTGGCGGAGCTGTAGTATAAGTGGGGTGGGCCATGGCCCCCCAAATAAATTAACAATTAATTAGTAGTATGTAGTAGTATTAATATATTAATTATGATAATAATTAATTTTTTTAAGTTTATATAAATTATATAAGGTTCATTAAATAAATAAATTAACAATTAATTTTTAAATTGGGTTTAATTAATTGATCCAATCCAAAAAATTGTATCAATTTAGTCCATTAGTTAACCTAGAGACTAACTTCACTTATCACCAAGCTCCGCCGCTTCTTTGCATCTCTGCTTTGTCTACTGTCAAAGTTTGCGGATTGCCTCACTAACACAATAGGTGTTTGCTTTCCACAATTGCACTTTGACTTTTCAATCCTAACTCCATGCCACAAATTGCATCAATTAAATAAGGTGAGTTATGTGAATATGTAATTTTTTTATTTCTTTTTCCATAACTTTAATTCCTTACTAGTGACATCATTTTTTTTTCGTTTTTTGTTTCTAATTTAAAATTTATTATTAAATTAAATATTTTATATTAGTAGCCTATTAGAGTTAATTATTTATTACTAAATTTACTTTTCTTGGTGAAGGGTCATGACAAAGAAGCAAAAAAGGTCAGATTCCTTCTTCACAGGAAAATTTGTGTCAAGATGTGAAGACAACACTTCTACAAATGAGAAAAATCATGAATCTTCAAAACTTGAAGAAACAATTTTATCATCTCCAATAGAAGACATGAAGCTTTCGGTGCGAGAGATGAGAACCCTCCATCAAATCCAACAGCCGACAATCATTCCTTTTCATCCATTGAGCGTGATCCAGGACGACGCCAACCTATATGGGAATGTCCCATTAATATGAGAGATGAGATCAGACGGGCTTACTTGAGAGCTGGACCATATCAACCTGTGCTACCCAAGTATCAGGCAAGTGGACCAACAAGTCATCCACGACGCTTTCAAGCTAATTGGTATTCTGAATTCCCTTGGCTTGAATATTCTAATATAGTGGATAGGGCATATTGTTTTTCATGTTATCTTTTCTTGGAAGAGCCAAATACTCAAATCTGTCAGGATGCATTTACAACTAATGGTTTCAAGAATTGGAAAAAGGTCAAAGGAAAAGATTGTTCATTTTTTAAACACATTGGAGATGGACCAAACTCTCAACACAACAATGCTGTAAGATTTTGTGATGCTTTGATGAATCAGTCTGGGCATATTGACAAAGTGATGCATAAACAATCTTCTGAACAAATCAAGAAGAACATTCTAAGAGTAAAAACGTCAATTAGTGCTACTCGTTGGCTTACATTTCAGGGAATTGCTTTTAGAGGTCATGATGAGAGCCTTGGTTCAATAAATCGAGGTAACTTCATTGAATTTATTAAGCATACAGCTTCATACAATGATGAAGTGGCAAGTGTTGTCTTAGAGAATGCTCCACAAAATGCAAAGTACACTTCACCTACAATCGAGAAAGAAATTCTGCATGTCTTTGCTAGGAAAGTACGGAATAAGATAGTTGAAGAGATTGGAGATTCTAAATTTTGCTTAATCGTGGATGAGTCAGGTGATGAAAGTAAGAGAGAACAAATGGCCATTGTTCTTCGATTTGTTGATACTAAAGGTTGCATACAAGAGCGCTTTTTTGATATTATTCATGTCAAAGATACAACATTAGCCACTTTATATGCTTCAATTTGTTCGCGAATTTAGTTTTCATCGTGTTATATATGGGCCAGTCCGTATGGCTGTATTGCCAAACGCAAACACCATATGGGCCACGCCCACCAGAGCCAGCCTCGTATTTACGGAGAGCCCCTCCTACCAATAAGGGCGCCCCGTATAAATCCGTTAGCCGTAAACGCTTGCTCCCTCCTTCAAAACAACCGTTACCCTAATTATGGCATCAAGCCAAAGGAGAGGGAGTAACTCCGCAATAACTCCACCATTATTGCACCATTAATACGCCGTCGTCCCAATTATGGGCGTATTTATGGATATTCTCCAGCATTCAAGACCCCATAACGGGACCTGGCACCACCCTATATATTGGGTGGTGCCTGCCTCAAATAAGGTGATTACTACACACCCCCACCTCTCCTTTCTTTCTGCACCTGAAAGTGTCCTTTGTCTTGTCCTTCCAGGTACTGGAGCTGTCTTACTGCGGTCACCGGAGCAACCAAGTTAGCCGAAGATCACCCTTTGGCTATCAGTTTGGCGCCGTCTGTGGGAAACGAAAAACAGCCGTTTTTTCTTTCCTATCAGCTTTTTTTCCCCTCCTTACCCATTTTCATGGCGAAAACAAGGAGAACACACAACAGTGTGCATGTTGAGGATGCTGCTTCCAGCTCCTCTGATGTACCTCCGCCACTCCCTACTGGTGGCGCAACGGGGACACAACAATCCCACAACTCACTGCTAGTGGCAACCCCGCCACTCCCTACTGGTGGCGCAACGGGGACACAACAGCCCCACAACTCCCAGATGGTGGCAACCCCGCCACTCCCTGTTAATGGCGTACAGGGGGCACAATAGCCCTCGCAGCCGCAGCCGGCTACCCTAACATACCTCGCTGGTCCCTCCACGACCCCCCAGCAGGTCATCGTCGACCCAGCTCAGATGGCGCTCCTCCAGGCAAGCATGCTCAATGACATGAAAGTCTTCATGGTGCAAACCATCAAGGCGGAAATACAGGCTGCCCGCCTTCCGCCTCACAACGACCGGGACGAGCAGTCCCAAAATCAAAACCCATCTGCGGGGAACATCTGCGTCGACGACCTCCTCCGCCGAATCAACGTGGTCGAGGAACAGGTCAAAACGCCAAACATGGTCCTCGACGACATCGAGGTCCTCCTGACGCAGCCCTTCACAGAAGACGTCATCGTTGTCCAGGCGCCGACCAGCTTTCGAATGCCAGTCATCGAAAGCTACGATGCAACAACAGACCCCGTCGACTATCTGCGACGTTACATCTCCCAAATGGAGATGGCTCGCGCCTCCGACCCCATACTCTGCAAGGCTTTCAGCTCCACCCTCAAAGGGGCTGCTTCAACGTGGTTTGGAACGCTACGAGGCCAGCATTTCAAATGCTTTAAGGACCTCGCCTCATCATTCCTGCGCCACTTCATGGGAGCTCGACCTCCCCCAATACTGTCCAGCACTTGCTAAGAGTGAAACAGCAAAGGGAGGAACCACTCCGTGACTACATCCGACGGTTTCAGGCGGAAGCCGTCCAAGTCCAGGGTCTCTCCTCGGACATGCAGCTCCTGGCCATAACTCAAGGCCTTCAGCGCGAGTCAAGGCTCGCGTACAACATCAATGAAAACCCCGTCACAACGATGGGTGAGTTCATCGATCGGGCCACTCGATTCATGAACTCCGAGGAGATGAACAAGCCCTACAACAGGCCCCCCACAAACGACCGCAACAAAAGTTCGACAAGGGGTCTGTCTCATCGAGGTACCAGCCCTCGAACATCGGTTCGAGGCCCTCCGATCACCACCCCGCACTTCGTGACACCCGCACGAACATCCTGCTAATGCTGGAGAAGCAGAACAAGGTCCCCAAGTGGCCTCAACCCATCCAGCATAAGAACACGAGGGGGTTTGACAAGTACTGCCTCTACCACAAGGATCGTGGGCACGACACGGAGGCGTGCTTCCAACTCAGAAACCTCATCTCTGAGATGATTGAGCAGGGTAAGCTCAAGGAATTCCTATCCGACTCCCCCTCCCCCTGCAAGGATTTCCCCAAAGGCCGCAAGAGGGATGACGATAGTGACGACCGCGAAAAAACGCGTCGTCGACACAACAGCCCTCAGAGGTAAAACTTGCACCACCACCACCAGCGGGCATCATTCACGTGCTCACTAAGTCGGAAGGCGCCTCCTCCAGAAAGCGATATGCAAGGGAAATCTTGCAGATCGACCACCTCGAGTAGAACATCATCTATCACCCCAACGGGACAAAGGTCGTCGTTCCACACTCCGACCCACTGCTTATCACAGCAAGGATCGCGGGTTACGACACCAACAGGGTCTACATCGACACAGGTGCAAACACCAGTGTCATTTTCAAGGACATGCTCGATAAACTCGGGGTACACATGTCCGCTATAAGAAGAAGCTCAGGCCCTACTTTTGGCATCGGCAGGGACATCGTCCCAACAATAGGGGTCGTCAACCTGCCTCTCATGTTAATCGGGGACACACAATTTGGCACGGTCGATTGCCACTCCGTTATGACGGAGTTTCTGGTGCTCGAAGTCCCTTCCACATACAACGCCATCGTTGGTCGGCCAAGCCAGGTCGATTTCCACATGAGGTGCGACATCCGCTCTCTCACGGTCACTTTCGCAACGCCTCGTGAGGACGCAAACATCTACATTGACCAGCGAACTACAAGGACAAACTACGTGGCCTCCTTGAGCTCAACGGTTGATCCACAAACCTCGAGGGAAGTCGAGGACCCCATGGTCCCCGATGACCGGCCGCGCCTCGATGACGTCACAGAGGAGATCGACGTCGTCCCGGGCAAGAAGTTTAAGGTGGGCAAAAACCTTAAACAAAAGGAGAAGATGGCCCACATCCACCTCCTCGAGGCAAACCTCGACGTTTTCGCCTGGAGCTTGAAGGACCTGCCAGGCGTCGACCCTGGCTCGTTTGGTTGTAGGGATAAAAAATAGTGGGATGAGATGATTAAGTTGAGATAGGGTAGGATTATCTAGGATAGGATTGGATTGGATTATTTATGATAGGATTGGATGGGATTATATCAAATAAATTTGTCATAGTCTCAAATTTGGCTTGCTAACATAGTTTTAGCCGACAAAACTAATGGTGACCTTCGTATGTGCGTCGATTTCACGGGCGTCAATATACATTGTCCCAAGGACCCTTATCCGTTACCGGTCATCGACCAACTCGTGGATGCCACTTCCAAGTACAAATACCTATCGTTCATGGACGCTAAGAGTGGTTACCACCAAATCTACATGGATCCCGAAGACGCCTTAAAAACGGCATTCACAATGGGCGACGACGTATACTACTACGTCCGAATGCCATTTGGGCTCAAAAATGCTGGAGCTACCTACCAACGTTTAATGAACAAAGTTTTTGCCCACCAAATGGGCCGCAACTTGGAAGCATACGTCGACGATGTCATTGTGAAAAGCATGACATTCGATGATCACCTTCGAGACCTTGTCGAGACTTTCAAGTCGCTCCGACGATACAACATGAGGCTCAACCCAGCCAAGTGTTCGTTCTTCGTTGGAGCCGGGAAATTCCCGGGTTACATGATCTCCGAAAGGGGAATCGACGCCAACCTTAAGAAAATATCAGCCATCACGGATATGGCACCACCAAGGAACATTAAGGAAATCCAACAACTCACAGGAAGAATTGTTGCCTTGGGGCGATTCATTTCCAAACTGGGAGACAAGTGCAAGCCGTTCTTTGAACAACTTCGCATGAAAAAGGCATTCACTTGGACGCCGGAATGCCAAGAAGCCTTCGACCAAATCAAGAAGCACCTCTCTGATTTGCCAACACTGAAATGCCCACAGCCAGGGGACGAACTTGTCATCTACCTCTCCACTTCGAACAGCATTGTCTCTTCAATGCTTGTTAAGGAGGAGGGTCCGCAACAGTGGCCCGTCTATTACACAAGTCACACGCTACGAGGGGCCGAGGTCAACTACCCTCCCCTTCAAAAAACGATCTACGCTTTGATTGTGGCTGCCAGGAAATTACGAGCATATTTCCAAGCCCACACGATCATCGTCAGAACGGATCTACCAATCAGGGACATCCTAAACAGACCAGAACATAGTGGTCGTTTAGCCTGTTGGTGCATCGAGCTCGGGGAATACGACATCAAGTTCGAGCCTCGATGAGCCATAAAAGCACAAGCTTTGGCGGACTTCAAGGCCGAGCTCTCTATCTAGCCCCTCGAACATGGTCCTTCGAGGGAGCCACCAGCAGAGTTGGAGCATCCCGAGTGGGACATGTTCGTGGACGGCTCATCCAATGTCGATCGTCCAGGAGGGGCCGTTCATATAAAGGGCCCACACGGCATGGAAGCCAACTTACGGGTGGCTTCCCAGTTCCCTGTCACAAACAACGCGGCAGAATACGAGGCCCTCGTATCGGGTCTCAAAACTGCCCTAAAAGCTGGCTTGCGACGTCTGACTGTGCACAGTGACTCACAGCTCGTCGTAAGCCAGGTCATGGTGACTAATGAATGCAAGGACCCCACTCTCTCGAGGTACTTGCGGCTCGTCAAAAGCCTACAAGGACAATTCGAACAGCTGAACATCAATAAGATCCCAAGGGATCAAAACACTATGGCTGACAAGTTGTCTAAGGGAAGGACGGATGCAATCCTCGAAACCTTAGCGCAGCCTTCGATAAATACAATTCATGCGATCGATGCCAATGCAGCAACTGACTGGAGGCACCCAATCCTTCAGTATCTCCAAATTGGCGCAATCGAGGGCTCGCCAGCGTTACAAAAGAAAATAAGGACGCAATCATCCCGCCATATCATCATCGATGGTACATTATGGCGTAAAGGGTATTCTGCTCCTTTACAACGATGTATCGGTTCCGATGACTCCAAGCTCATCCTGAACGAAGTTCACTCCGGAGTTTGCGGAGCACACATTGGCTCCGATGCGCTTGCACACAAATGCTTGCGCCTCGGTTATTATTGGCCAACATTGAGAAAAGACACGCATGATTTGGTACGTACGTGCCACAAATGCCAGCTCAACTCCCGCATCCAGCGGCAGCCTGCAAACGAAGCGGTTACGGAGACGTATCCTATACCCTTCGCGTTGTGGGGCCTCGATCTCATAGGGCCAATGCCTAAAGCCAAGGGGCAGTTCAAATTCTGTATAGTGGCGGTCGACTACTTCACTAAGTGGGTCGAGGTCCGGCCACTCAAGAAAATAACGACTGCCAAAGTCATACACTTCCTCTGGCATGACCTCGTGGCGTAATACGGCACACCAAAGGCCATAATCACAGACAATGGGACTCAATTCTCGAGCAAAAAGCTTAAGGATTGGGCCATTAAGATGAATATACAAATGCTCTACGCCCCTGTGGCACACCCACAGTCAAATGGCCAGGTAGAAGTCACAAATCGCACAATCAAAGAAGGCCTGAAAAAGCGCCTCGATGACGCCAAAGGGAAATGGGTCGAGGAGCTACCCAGTGTCCTCTGGGACTACCGAACAACTACGCGAGGACCTACAGGGGAAACTCCTTTCTCCCTGGTTTACGGCGTCAAAGCCTTGCTACCAATCGAGGTGTCTATCCCAACAGTCAGGACGCTCTACTATGACGCTCCTCGTAACGAGAGCGGCCTAAGGGCACGTCTGGACCTCGTCGAAGAACTCCGCGAGGGTGCTAGACTTAGGCTTATGGTCTTACGGCAAAGAGCAAACCTCTCGGGCCAAACAGATCTGCGTGGGTGGTATGGTCTTGCTAAGAGCAGAGTTGTCAGGCCGTAACCCTGGCCATGGAGCCCTTCGTTCCAGATGGGCAGGACCCTACATTGTACATAGTAAGGAAAGAGGCGGTGTCTACAAACTAAAAGACTACCAAGGCAAAAAGCTCAAAAACGACTACCACGTCGATGACTTGAGGCCTTATTATGTCTAGGTTGTACGCTTTCCTTTAAATAAATTGGCAAAGATATTCAAAGTCTTTGCGTTGTACAACCAATATTGGTGCATCGAATAAAAGCGATGAATGCTACAACGCAATATTTACATATCGAATAAAAGACAGTCAATTCTACGAAGAGTTGCACGCTTTGTCTTAAAGAAATTTGTCGTAGAGCAATACAAACACTTCGTGTTACGAAAGCAATATTCATACTTCAAATAAAACGCAATAACTACTACAAAATTGTTCACTACTTTATAAAGTAAGGGCAAAAGTTAATTACAAACCCTAAAAATTACTTAGGGGCATCATCATTTTGGGGTACAACAGGGGTATCCTCCTCTACATGTCCTGGGAGAATATCATAAGGATATCCCGCCCCCAGTTTCTTCCCCGTTCTACCCCACTCGAACAATGCCGCCTGGGTTGGCTCCTCAACCTTGGTTGCATCGAGGGAATCCAGTTGGGCCTTCTCAAGCATGGCCTCCACTTGGTGGCGGCAACGAAGGAATCCTTCAGCGTAACAGACCCCCTCCATGGCCTGCGCATCGACCAGTTTTTCGGTCAGAAGCTCGAAGGCCTTGCCCATTCGAGCAGCCCTCTCAGCAATGGGTTTTACAAAAACGGGCGGCTGAACACTTTCACCTCCGTACAACTTAAGACCAATTTGGTCTTCAAGCTGTACGAAGGCTCTAAGGTCAGCCACGCCCGAACCCACCACCTCATTGAGGGTTTTAATGCATTCTTCGACCTGGGCCACCGCCCCCGAGGCCTGCTCCTCTGCCTTGGCAGCCCTTAGGGATAGCTTCTCGATGACCTTGTCCTTCTCCTCCACCTCCTGATTCGAGTCGAGCGCCTGGTTGAGCTGGATCAAAAGGCTTCGGTTTGCGTGGTGCTCGGAGAGGAACAGCGCCTCGAACTTCACCCCATCGGCAGTGACTGCCTTCAGCCTTTGTCCCAAGACGCCCATGGCCGAGTGAAGGGCGGCCTCCTCTTTCTTCGAAGAAGATACCTCAGCCTTCAAAGAGGACACCTCGGCCTCCCTCTCAGCCAAGGCCTTCTTCAGGCTCTCCACTCCCTCGGAGTCTTTGGCCTTGGCCTCGAGGCTCCTCACGTGGGCTTCGAGGTCCTCGATTTTGGCTACCAGGCCATGAGCCAGTACAGCCTCCTGCAAGTTACAAACGCAAAACGTATAAACAGGAGCACACTGACAAGGACAATAAATAATACAAAGGGTGTCGAGGACTTTGACTTACTCGAGTAATGCCCTGGCAGATGTCCTTCGCAATGTCCAGGGGCCCCGAGGCAGTGTGCTTCAGAAAGTGCCTGTCGCGGGGAAATAAGAGTCCCTCGGCAACTTTCAATCTCACCTCCCGGTCCCCGAGGATCACTGACTCGTCACGAGTCACCCTCATTACGGGGTCCCAGGCCTCCCTCAGGGCCAGACCCTTGCGCTCAAAGGACTTCGCCCGCAGCTCCCGCCGGTAGTCCTCGAGCAGCTGGGGCTCGTAAACAGGGTCTAACCCCCTAAGGCTCTTCGGAACCCTCGAAGGCCTCTTCACAGCCGCTCGAGGAGCCACAACAGCCCTTCGAGCATCTGCCAAGAGCCCCACAGGCTCCCTAAGGCCTCGGACAGGGCTGGAGGACTGCTCCTCGAGGGCCGGCCCCTTCCCTTTGTCCAACGCGGGTCCAGGGCTGCTGTCCGAGGACACATCCAAGCCCTCTGCCACTACAAGATAAAAAGGGAAAGGATGAGAAAACACCCAGTGGGAAAAGGGAGAATAAAAATGCGAATTCATAATCAAACACCCAGAGGAGAAATGAGAAGTACCTTCTATTCGGGGCCGTTTCCTACGGAGGTTCGGGTCCTCGGACTCCTCAGAACTCTCCTCGATGACCAAGGGAGCAACCGCACTGACGGGTTGCGCCTTCGTCACCAAGGCCTCTTCACCTCGGACCTCTCCACCCTTCGAGGTCTCAGCAATTGGCCCCTCGATAACCCCTTGAACGGGCTCTACAGGGAGCTCCTCGTCCATCTTCTTCTTGAGGGCTTCCCTCAAGTCTTGCTTCTTGGCAAAAAGGGCACTGGGGTGCGACATCTTAGCTGTAACAAAGCATGAGATCAAGTTAAAACAGCATTCAAAATGCGTAATCACAGAAACACAAAAACGAAAAGGAGTAAAAAACAGACAATGAGGGTTGCTGAAAGCGCCTTCGAAGCGATCGATAAGGTCCCCGTCCAGGCCTTCAACCCAGTTCTTCAGGTCGTCCACGTGGCTTGGAAGACGGTGGGCCCTGCTAATCTCTACTCTCCGCAGGACCACTTCGTCCAGACTGGAGAGAGTGAAGGGAAACCCACCGTTACACTCCTCGAGCCTCTCCACTGCCCGGACCCATTCACACAGGGCATCGAGGGCCTTCTTCCCTTCGCTCCCCGCCCACAAAGGGGGCTTCACAGACACCCTTGCGTCCCTCTCCTTTATGAAGTACGCAGGGAACCCCCAGCTATCCTCCTTCAGGATGAAGAAGAAATTGCTCTTCCAGCTCCCCCACGAACTGGTGGTCTCAGCGAAGACTCCGATCTTCACCATTTTGTTGCCCACCTTCACCTCCTCGGGGGTCAGTTGGTAGAAGGGGTGCCCCACCGGCCTCTTCAGGGTGTAAAACTGCAGGAACGTCTCCGGCAGCACTATCATCTTTGCCAGATGACAGGCCACCACGAACGCGTTTACGGTGGTAAACACGTTCAGGGCCAGTTGCCCAGGGCAAACCCCCCACCCTTCGCATAATTGCAGCAGCAGGGAGCAAAGGGGGAGCCTCAGTCCAGCTTTCAGCTGGGCCTCGTAGACCACCATGGTCTGTTCCCTCAGGGCACCGTCATTTAACTCCATCCCCGCCTTCCTCAGTACGTCCGCCGGCGAAAGCCCGCAAACTACTCTGGAATAAACGTGGTGGTTCCGGCAAATGTCGGCCATTTTCTTCTCCGACAGTGCCGTTCGGGGCCACGACTCCCCGACATCAGGGCCCACGCCAGCTTTGCTTGGATTCTTGGGAGCCATCTACAGAAAGCAGCCACGAATAGAAAAAATTAAACCCTAGACCCAAGAACCCAGGCGGTGGCGCGGCGAACACACGCTCGCGACACGGTCGCGACGAAAAGAAGAAATAGAAGGGTGGTACTTACAGATTTGTATGCCGGTGTTGAAAACGGAACACCCAACGGTTGGATTCTTCAATTCCGGCCGGGAATTTCTTCGGTAATCGCCGAAAATGGAAGCTAGAGCGAAAGAGGAAACTGAAGCGAAAAAGCAAAGAAAGCGAGAATTCGGGAAAACTGACTCCTCACATGGGTTGGCGTATAAGTAGAGGTCGATGGGAGTTGAAACGACTTCCCCCATAATTACAAACGGCGCAAAAAGTGCAATTTCAAAAAGTGCTGCGCAACCGCCATAAACGATGTTGGGCCAAGCTCCTGGGCCCTTCCACATCTACAGCCCAAAACGGCACAATGCCATGGGCCAGGCCTGGACAGCTGAAAACAAGCTTGTTCTTCAAAGATTTAATGCCTTCTATTCGAAAAGAAGGGGAAATCTCAAAAATCACTCTCGACCACGGTACTTCCACCCAAGGCGGAGCACAGGGGCCCAGCCCATCCTCCGCTGTGGGGGGAGGACATACTGATATATATGGGCCAGTCCGTATGGCTGTATTGCCAAACGCAAACACCATATGGGCCACGCCCACCAGAGCCAGCCTCGTATTTACGGAGAGCCCCTCCTACCAATAAGGGCGCCCCGTATAAATCCGTTAGCCGTAAACGCTTGCTCCCTCCTTCAAAACAACCGTTACCCTAATTATGGCATCAAGCCAAAGGAGAGGGAGTAACTCCGCAATAACTCCACCATTATTGCACCATTAATACGCCGCCGTCCCAATTATGGGCGCATTTATGGATATTCTCCAGCATTCAAGGCCCCATAACGGGACCTGGCACCACCCTATATATTGGGTGGTGCCTGCCTCAAATAAGGTGATTACTACACACCCCCACCTCTCCTTTCTTTCTGCACCTGAAAGTGTCCTTTGTCTTGTCCTTCCAGTGCTTGGAGCTGTCTTATCGCGGTCACCGGAGCAACCAAGTTAGCCGGGATCACCCTTTGGCTATCAATCTACAAAAAGGCTCATTGAAACTCTTAGAGATGATGGATGAGATTCTTTTCTTAGTGATGTCATTGGTTTTTGCAATAAGCATGATATTTCTATTCCTGATTTTGATGCTCCTTATTTTGAAGGAATAAGCAGCAGGCGTGGAGGTCATGATACTAATGCACATCACTACCATTTTGATATATTTAATGAAATAATAGATTTTCAATTACAAGAAATTAACACTAGGTTTGATGAGAAGGTTTTAGAGCTTTTAAAGCTTAGTGCTGCTTTGGATCCAACAGATGGGTATAAATCATTTGATGTACATGTTATTTGCAACCTTGCACAGAAATACTATTTCCTCTATTTCACAGAACGAGAATTGGAAATTCTGGAGTTTCAGTTGAAACACTTTCAGGTTGATGTGATAAACCATACATGCTTAGGAAAGTTGACATATGTTTCTGAGTTATGTCAAGACTTAGCAGAAACAGGGAAAACTAGTCACTATTATCTTGTGGATAGATTGATTCGACTCATACTTACTCTTCCAAAGGTGTCTACAAGAACTCATCGAACGTGCATTTTCAGCCATGAAAATTGTGAAGACTAGGTTGCGTACCAAAATGGAAGATGATTTCCTTGCTGATAGTTTGGTTCTTTATATTGAAAGAGAGCTTGCTGAAACTTTTAGTCTAGATTCTATTCTGGATGATTTTGTTGATGTTAAAGAGTGGCGTGTCCAATTCAAGCTTCCTAAATAAACATTTGCATGTATGGTGCAGGTGCATTTTCATATCGTATTAATTTATACTCATATAACAATCTTTTGACAAACATTTTTTTATTATCATTTAATCTTATTTTTTGTAAGTTAACTGGGTCCCCCGAATCTAAATTCATGGCTCCGCCATTGGATATATAGAGGGAAAGCAGGACGTCTCCTCTCCATAAATGAAGTACTTACTAAAGATTACACGTACACTTCACTGATGCGTTAGTATTTCAGCTTTTGTGCATCCGGAGCCCTTCACCGTTGGATCTGAGCTTTAGTGGGTGTTTGTTCCCTGATCGCTCCATCATGCTAGTTGGTAGCATGGACTGGATGCAGGCGATTGGAAACTGTTGCAGGATTAATTGACAAATCCAATGGCTAGTAAATAGAAGGAGAGAGAAGGGGATGTGAGTCAGATGAACGGCCCAGATTAGGGAACGTAAATAAAGTAGTCCGAGGGTGGACGGCCTTCTCTTGTGCCCCACGTCACAATCAATTAGGATAACATATTGATTATGAAGAGTAATGAGATTTTTATTAGTAGTAGAGCGTGGTATCTGAGTATTGGTCATTTGGATTTTGACCATTTTTAGATTTTGTTTCATTTCATTTTTATTTTATTTTATTTTATTAATATTAATAATAATTATCAATAGAATATAAAATAGCACCAAGGACACTCACTTCTCCTCCAAGTAAACTCTTTTGTTTTCCAACTTTCTCAATCCCAATACATACCTTAAATCTATTATTTCTTTATAAAATAATATTTTTCTAAATTTTCTCCACTCACATACATCTTATCCATCAATCAAAATACACTTCCCCAAATTTCCAAAAATAAATGTTTGAGGGACTAGTTGGGAGAGGGGTAAATTTTAAAAGTGAATTTTGGAAATAAAAAGAAGATATGTTTGAGGGACTATCTGTTTGAAGCCCCTAATAATTATCAATAGAACATAAAAAAGCACCAAGGACACTCACTTCTCCTCCAAGTAAACTCTCTACACTACCAATCTCCAACAAACATTTGCCATCTTAAATAGTGAAATCCTTTAGCCCCTTATAGTATTTACAACAATACTAACTAATTTTAAATCAAATTATAATTATAGTTAAAATAACAAAAAAAAATCAAACTAGCTGGTGAATTTAATATTATTATTATTGCACCAACACTAGCTATTATAATTAGTGACATTTATTATTGATTTCAAATCGACCATCTTTGTTACTATTATATAACTAGAAATAAAACGTCTCTCCTCACTCACAAATTTAGAGAGCTATTACAAATAGCGTGATAGTTAATGTTGTTGGATCAAAGATTTATCTATTTTTTTCTATTTTTGCTATTTACATTTGATTTAGGAATCTGATAGCTAGCATTGTTGTAAATGATCAGCTATCACAGATCTAACATTGCGCTTGCATTGTTATGATCAAATGCAGATTGGTTTTTCAATCTTATTTTCTTTGATGAAATGCGTAAAATCATAGCCGAAATCTAACAATGACTTAGCCTACTGAAAAATATCTTAGCCAACTATCAAAAATCTTTTCTCATTCGCTTCACCAACATACTTCATCTGTCACTGAAAATTGCACACATTTTATTTTTAGTTGTTCTAGAAAAATTGCACACTTCTCATAAAGGAAATTTTCTCTCTAACCTGAGCATCTATCATAATGGTTGTGTCCATTCGACATGAAATGAGGGTATTGAGTTCAAGCTTCAACAATCTTTACCCTCAACCTTCAATGTATCCAAAAATAGGAACTTTTCTCTCTTCAAAGCGACTAAACGGGAGAAAGAGTAATTCTGACACTAACTATTTAAAATTTTATCATTTTGCCACCAACATTTTTTCCGGGTTAAAAATGTCATCAACATTTTTTAAGGGGTACATTTCCCATATGCTTAGATGACACTAATGTGGTTTGTCACTGGGTAATTACACAGACATTAACTGTACATTTCTCAGGATTAATGTTGTAATTTCACCTTAAAGTTTGTAAATCCAACAATTTAACTTTAAAACTTTAGAATCTTAAATTCAGTCCCCCTTAAATTTGGCCGACTCTTTTCCCGTTCGTTGTCTTCTTTCTCCTCATGTTCTCTCTATTGGGGAATAGATCGACGGCTTTGGTGGGACGGATTGGAGCCTTGGTCAGCTGAATCGAGGTGGATCAGGTCGTGCTTTCTATCATGGTCTATTGCAATTGGTGGTGTTCTGATATCGATTGAGAGGGAGTAGAAGGCTGACGTCGGGCTAGTGGAGGTCCGACAGATGCTAGGGGATCGAACCCGATGACTGCAGGCTGGAATGCAAAGGTGGTGGGTTGGAGGTTGGAAAGGAGAGACAAAGGACGAAGGTTGAGGATGAAAAGTTAAAGCTATGATCAATAAGGACCAAATTGCAATTTTTACTTTCTAGATATTAAACTTTACGGACTAATGTCTCTAAATTACATAAGTTATGTGTTATCGGATAAAGTTTTCTTTTTAAGTTAATGGTTCTATCATACCACATTGCACCGTCTGTTCAGTAATGGCAAATAAAACCTTAAATGAAACGTTGAGGATATTTTTACCCTCCAGAAAAGGTTGATAGTAAAATGAGAGATTTTCAAAATGTTAGTGGTAAATTACCCTTTCTTTTCTTTTTGGGTTGTCCCTAAAAAATTATACACTTTCCTTAAATAAAAACTTCTCTCATCTAAAGTTACAAAACTATCTCTACTTTATCTTAACTTTTTCTATCTCGTTTTTTGTGTAACTTCTACTCAAGGATAATTATGTCAAATTAAATAAAATTTTACATTCACCTTAATCTCTTAATCTCCGCACTCACACAAAATATAGAATTAATTAGGAACGAGGAGTATAAAGCATGTATTATTGTGTTAGTACTTATTGATTTTTGTCAGGATTCATAATAATAGAAAGATAATATATGATGATGAAATTATACTTTTTCAGGATATAGTTGTATATTCTTAGGCTATATACGATTTTGCAAAGTGCAAAAATTTCTTCACAAACAACCATCAAATCATTTTCTAATCATTCTTTCATAAATATCACATTTCAATTTAAAACAACCAACTTTTTTCGTAAACTTTTTTTTTCATTTTGTGATTCCGAACAGACCCTAAGGGGAGTAAAGAAAGCGGAAAACTAAGATAAAATTTTGAATTTGGGAGGAGGAGATAGAGATGGAATTTTGAAAAGTGGAAAATTGTTGCCCATTGTTTCCCAAAAAATAGGTACTCAGCAATCAGCATGGAAGGGTCCAAAATTCCCCTCCTTTTCTCCTTTTATTGGGCAAGAAATAAAACCAAGAAACAAACAAAACAATAAAGTCAAAAAAGGTGATCTTACATAGGACAATACAATCCCAAATTCCCAATTTAGCCCCTCTCAGCTTGCCACACTGTGCGGATAAGCCAGTATCATAACCAGAAACACAGTGATGGTGGCTCTCTGTCTCACCTCAATCCCTCTTCAATCTTCAACCTCCATAGCCAAGTTCATAGAGGACCAGCCATATCTCACCATGCTAGAAACCAAATGCACCAACATGAGAGACCTCAAGAAGATCCATTCCCAGCTCATCAAAACCGGCCTCGCCATTGATCACATCGCAGCTAGCAAGCTTCTCGCCTTCTCTGCGTCTTCGGCCGCCGGCGAAATCAACTACGCTTACTTGCTCTTCAAGCAACTCCAAAACCCAAATCTCTTTGCTTGGAACACAATCATCCGAGGATTCTCCCAAAGCTCGGATCCGATGATGGCGATCACTCTGTTCGTCGAGATGTTGGTTTCCTCGCCCGTTCAGCCCCATCGACTGACGTACCCTTCACTCTTCAAGGCTTGTGCTCAGCTTGGTGCAGCCTCTGAAGGAGCACAGCTCCATGGGATGGTTATAAAGCTCGGCCTTGAATCAGACCGATATGTTCGCAACACAATGATTTATATGTACATAACCTGCGCGCTTCTCCAAGAAGCTTGGAGGGTCTTTGATAGAGAAACGGAATTCGATGTAATCGCGTGGAATTCGATGATTATTGGACTTGCAAAATGTGGTGAAGTTCTTGAAGCTAAGAAACTGTTCGATGAAATGTCTGAGAGAAATACGGTTACATGGAATTCAATGATAAGCGGTTATGTTAGGAATGGGAAGTTGGTGGAGGCGCTGGAGCTATTCCAAGTGATGCAAGAGGAAAAGATCAAGCCGGATGAATTCACATTGGTCAGTCTGCTAAATGCTTGTGGTTCCCTCGGAGCGATCAGACAAGGGAAATGGATTCATGATTACTTGAAGATTCATAATGTCCAGCTGAATCCTGTACTTGTTACAGCTATAATAGACATGTATTGCAGATGTGGCAGTGCAGAGAAGGCTCTACAAGTTTTCAGAACAGCTCCAAATAAGGAACTATCATGTTGGAACTCCATGATCTTTGGCCTAGCCTCTAACGGATACGAAGAAGCCGCTATGGAGTTGTTCTCCCATCTTGAGTCATCTTCTGGTTTCAAACCAGATTTTATTACTTTCATTGGTGTCTTAACGGCCTGTAACCATTCAGGCATGGTAGATGAAGCAAAGCACTATTTCTCCCTGATGACCCGAAAATATAAGATCACACCATCAATTAAGCATTACAATTGCATGGTTGATGTGCTAGGAGGAGCAGGCCATCTTGTAGAGGCAGAGGAGCTAATAAGACAGATGCCTCTCAAACAAGATGCAGTCATATGGGGGACTTTGCTCTCAGCTTGCACGAGGCATGGGAATGTCGGGATTGCAGAGAGAGCGGCAAGGCATGTAATTGAGCTGAATGCGAATGAGAGCTCAGGCTATGTTCTTATGTCCAATGTATATTCTGCTGCAGGAAAATTCGAGGATTCGATCAAACAAAGGCTTTCGATGGTGACCGAGAAAGTAGAGAAAGAACCAGGTTGTAGCTCAATCGAAGTGGATGGCGAGGTTCAGGAGTTTGTATCAGCTGGAAAGCTGTACCCTAGAGCTCATGAAATAAGCTTCTTATTATAAATGAATTATCACTAGTATAGATAGAACACAACAGAGAGAATAAGCAGTATCTCTAGACAATTGCTTTGGGGAGCTTGGCATAAATAGGGTTATCACTTTCCTAGTAGTTGTAGGTTTTTGACATGGTTCGGCTTGGTGCCCACGAGTATACCTCCGGTGGCAGAACAGCGCTAGCTATCAAGTTCTGAGGGCCATACAAATCTGGAATATCCAAGTTATGGTGGCGGCCATTTTGCATCGCAGCTGCTGCTTCATCATCGTCCAGCGGAAGCCGATCAAAGGTAGCATTCATGAAAGAAGCGGCCATGATAACAACAGGACCAGAGGCAATCAGAGCACCAACAACTCCACCTCCCACAACCTGGCCCTGAGCCCCAGCCAAGTAAATGGTGAGCCCAGTGATCCCTGGAGGGGCTGGAGGGGGCAGGATTGACCCAAGCAACGACAATATCTCAAAGCGGCCATGGAGGGTCACGATAGCGCTGGAGGACGCTGGTTGACGGAGGGTTACATTGGTTACACAGCCTGTGCCACTAAGCACACAGAGCCCTCGCTGTCGACGCCTAGCAAAGTTGGCCAAACTCTCGCTCACATCACAACCAGAGCTGACCTCCATTGCGTGCACTCTAAGAGCATTGGCACTGTCACGAGTGACTATGATAGGAGGTTTCGGCTTGTTCTTCGAACCAGCCGGTCTCCCACGGGGGCGTCTGATTGCCTGGCCGTCAGCTGTTGAAACCGGTGGAACTGACCTTGGGATCTTAGGAGGCATGAGATTAGCCTTGTTGTTGGACTCTTGGGTTTGGTCCATTAAAAGTCCAATTTCAGCAGCTTCTCCCATCTGCAAGTAGCCTGTACAAAAACGAATAGCAAACCACAAAGTCCTATCTGAAACATCTCAGCCTTAAGTAGTAGCTTCAAGTAAATATATAATTAGGAAAACCATAAAAGAATGATTGGAGGTTAGGAGGTGATTAAGTTAAACCAACATAATAACAATAGCTTTGCCTAGCCTACCTGCCAACTTTCCATCTGATTCTTTCTCCCATGTCAAATGCCTTCCCCAACAGATACATCAGCATAATTAATTGTTTAAGCTAAATGCAGAGGGCAAAAGCTGATACATTTAAGCATTCCTAATAAAAGAAACATGGCAGACTATCAACACCGTTAAACACACCTATACATGAAATTAGGCAGGGTGCATACTTCAGGGAAAAATAGAACGGGTAGATGGATTTGATTCAGTCTGTACAATCGAATATCACCCAAAAAAAACAATCATCACATTGTAATTTTAAGCAACTGTAAGATTAACCTAATTAAGCCGCTTGCAATGACACCACTTTCTTACAAAAGAAAGAAAAGAGATGTAAACCAAAACATGAAGCACCAGAGTTAGTATCTGCGTGGCCAACTTTGAGGATGTTGCTCAGATGAAGGCTGTTCCCGTGAACTAGCTAGAATCAAATTACTGAAACTTGATTGCTGAGGCTCTTGTATGATCCCTGTATGTGAATCGTGAATGCTTGAGTAACCCAAAGTACTGTATTGCTGTTGTAGGGGTTGCTGTTGTACTTGATGATACCTACTCATCTGTTGACCCTGTCGAAGTAAGTTGTAGTATGCAGCAGCAGTGTCTGGGACTGAAGATATATTTCTTGAATCATGCGGATAACCCCAACGATCAATGAATTCATTCTGGAAACACAAAAATTTATGCTAGGAATCATTCATGAGAATATGGTGTTTTCATGTTTAAAAAAAATAAAAAAAAGCTTTATCAGTAAACTAAAGGGTGGTGTTACCGGCTGAAGCATGTTAAAGTTGTCCTTCAACTGGGCACCATAACCAACTTGAGTGCCAGACAGAGAAGGGGTCAGATTCTGCAGAAAGCTTCCAGTAGCATCATTAGAATTTCCATAACCCTGATATCCAAGAGAATATGAACCTGGGAATTGTGCATTATTGGAATCAGCAACACTCTGGCGTTTCGGGTAGCTGTACTTTGGGGCCATCAAAGACCCATGAAACGTGTTGCCATCTGCATATGCCTGGTTCAAAGCAGATGGTGTAAGCAAATTGCTTTGAAGCATGGTTGAATAGCCATTTTGAGAAAAAGAGTTCATCATCGATGAGCGTTGATATGCAGGCTCCATGGCTAGGGTGGTTCCAGCAACATATGAGGATGGCTGTGACATATTAGAGGTTCCAGATCTTCTTACCTGCATCAGAAATCAGTAGCATGAATTTTTTTTCCCCCTATTCTCCATATAAAACAAGATTTACTTGTTCATTTAAGAGGATTGATGATACTAATAATGGTGACATTAGAACATCCATCTTTACATCACCTAGCCTCACATTCTATTAGTAGATGGGAAGCAATTGCTCTTTATCCATCAGACTCCGTAGTAATTTCATAAATTCCTCTTTACAATTAATGAAGTTTTCATCAAGATGCATCATCAGACTTTTCAGCCACCAAACTTGTACCCTTTCCACCCAATCTCGCATGTGGAAAGAAATCAGCACTCCAGTGGAGCCAAAGTAGCTACCATGCTATATCCTGTTCCTAGGGGTTGAAAAATCATTGATACGCAAAATTTACCATAAAAATCAAGCTTCATTTGTCATAACTAAAATACAATTTCCTCACAATAATATATAAAAAAAGAAAAAAAGAAGATGTGAATACAAGAATTGAACAGCATAAACAAATACTACAACCGTCCCTTTTTGTTGCAATACTTTCCTTTCCGAGACATACCTATATGTGTGCAACAATTAATTTTTTTAGTGATATTATAAACATCAATTTACCTTATTACCCTTACTTCAAATCTCTTTCCATCGCCTCTACAAAACTCCCAACAAAGTTTACTCTCTTTCCATCAACTCCACACGAATTCCAACAATTCTAAAAAAAATAGTTGTATTTTCTGAAGGGCATAAATAAGAAGTTCTAAATAATTTCTACACATCTTAATCCCCATGCCAAAATAAAAGTTGAGATAAAAATGCAACGGGGAAGTAATAAACATTTGTTCCAGTTACTCAGATGTAGATAAAAATCTAGATATCACAGTTTAACAAAGGGTATGGCTCAGCTTTTTAGAAATTCTTTATGCATATCAGAACTGAATTAGATGCAATGCCACTTCCAAATCCCAACCACAGTCTGAAAAGCAGGAACAGCAGTGTCTATCATATACTCCTATAATTGATCTTCTTTTGGGAAAAAAAATAAAAGAGAGATACGTGCCCAGTATTCCACAACCTACTCCACAGATGGAACAAGTAGATTACCATTTCATTGAGCATTGGGGGAACATTCCTTGCATTTGAGTCTATCACAAATGATGCTCTGGAGCTTCGTTGATGGATGCTCTCTGACCTGGTAGTAGGGGCAGATGACAAGGTAACATCTTCTTCATGGTCCTGTACTCTAGGGTTATCCTGTTTCTCAACCTCTTGCTTTGCCATATACTTGCTAGTATCTACACTCGCTCCATGAGTGGCATATGTGAACCCGAACCGATTTTCACCTTCATACAAAGAAATCCTGCAAGTGAAAAGTGATTATGAATTGTACAAACTCCCATATATAGCCAAAATATAACTGAGCGGGGGAAAAAAGAGCCCATGCCTGGGAAGATCATGAGATGAAGCAACGGAGAGTATATGATGTATGCCATCGTAACTGGCAGGTATGGAAGACAAATTGATATCTTGTTTATGGATCCCTACTTCAGGAACTTCCTGTCTCTCCAGCTCTCGCCCTGTCAAGTTGACTGAACCATAGTTCCTAGCACCTGCTATCACTCCATGAGTATCATATGTGAAGCTGACCTGCTCTTCACCTTGATACACTGAATCCCTGCAAGTGAAGAGATCATGAATCACAAGCCTCTAGATCCAAATGACACTCAACAGAAAGAGGGCTCATGCCTGGAATCTAAGCGCAAGCCAGGTAGACTATTTGTTGCTGCAGAAGCGTCCAAGCCAATTGTTAAGGGACTAGATGTCAAGGGCCGTGTTAATGCACTCTGGCCAGATTTATAGGTACCAAAGCTTAAATGTGAGCAATCAGCAGCAAGGGCCTGCACATTATTTGGTAATACCACTCCGTGGTCTTCCTCTGGTACAGCTTTGGTTGCACTTTTTTGCAAACTTAGTTGCTGAAAGTTTACAATAGTTGACCCAACAGATCCCGAAACATAATTGGGTGAAGAAGCAGGCTGGTTCTGACCGTACATCTTTGAACTCCTATCATGTACTATTAATGGAAATATGATCATAAGAACAAAGTGCCAAACAGGTTCAATTTATGCACATAAAAAATACTGAAATGACAGCTGAGCAGTAATTTATTTCCTTTAAAAATGGAAATGAAAGCATCACAAAGCTAAAGAAACAGAGCAATTTGGCAAGCTTAATTGTGCACATTAAGGAGCAACCATTAATTTTTAACTGAAGCCTAGCATAGCTTTGCTCAATGCCAATGATAAGATATAAGCACCAACTAGATAGAAAATATATACTATGAAGATAACAGCATAGATAGTTCGAAATGCACAACTCAAACTGAATAGAAGCAAATCGAAACACCATCTTCACCATCATTTTACTGTGGAAAGGGCTTTCAAAACTTTTGGGCTATAAATCACAAAACCAGGATTTACCAGGAAAACAGAAAAGCTGGAGTGCTCACATCCTCAGCTTATCCCTATAGTAGCCAACTAATGAAAGTGGTCATTAAAATGGAAAAAAAATGCAAAATCAAAATCATTGGCTGGACAGTGCAGGACAAAACTGGATTTGACAGTAATGTACTCCATACTAGGAGTATTTACTATTTACTATTGGCTGGACAGTGCAGGACAAAACTGGACAAAAATAAAAAATCAAAATCACAAAATCATTGCTATTAGTTGTAAAATCCTGTGCTAAATTTGACAGTAATGTACTCCGTACTAGGAGTATTTACTATTTACTATCTTTTCATGAGAACATGAATTTTGAATTAGCATATCAAAGAGGAAATATTGTGCACAAACCCAAAACCCGGATGGAGAACACATACCTTCCTGGCTATCATCATCACCAGATGAAAATCCTCTAGCACCTTTTGTCATTAGTTGTAGACTAGATGATTGAGAAGACATGGACAAATGGTCCCCCGGTGTATCTCCTTCTGGTAGCCAGCTCTCATCCAACTGGTGGTTACTTGAAAAGCTACATCTATCCCTAGATGGCTGTTTAGTGCACATCTCAGCTCCTATAGCAGAATGAGTATTAGATATATCTTCAACAGGCGGTCCACTGTTGGCAGTTATATGTGCAGCTACAGGCCAGTCATTACCTAAACCATGCTGACCAGATACCTTGTTCAATTGATGAACCGCATCTAAGCTTTCACATTGAACGTCTGGATGAAGCATAGATGGTGTGGAAGAAGTAAAAATAGTGGCATAGCAAGTAGCTGAGCTTGGCTGGACAATAAGATGAGGGTTTTCTGATGTTTCACTGGAGCAATGTGAACCTTTATCATAAGATGTTCCCATCCGAACTACATCTGCCATTGATACATGCCCAGGGGAAGCTTGAAACCAAGAAGATTTCAATCCGCTGGACGATTGCACAACAGAAGAATTGACGGAACAAGCTGCCTCCACAGGTTGTTTACTACTTTCACCATTACTGGCAACGCTGCAACAAAATTAATAGATACTCTTCATCCAGTACTTGAATAGAGAACAAATAAACTTAACTTCACAACCATCATTTATCATGTCACATCACATAAGAACACATACATAGAGAATGAACAATATCTGGCAGTGTTTCACATAATGTCATCACTCAGCTATATTCATTAAAGGCATCACTCTAATGACTTCGGAAAGAATGTACTCCCTCTTTCTCAAATAATTGCTCCCTTTCCCTAGACACGGAGATTAGAGTAAATTAAGAAAGTGGGGATCAGAAAGTGAGATAGATATGTAAAAGATGAGAGGAAGCGTTAAAAAGTAAGGGAAAGTGGGAGTGATAGAGTAAGAAAAGTAGGCTAAGGGAAAGTGGAGTGATAGAGTAAGAAAAGTAGGCAAAACTTTCCTAGAGAGGAAATATAGCAATTATTTGGGATTTCCCTGAAATAATCGGAGCAGTTGATTTGGGACAGAGGAAGTATATTCTATTAATACACGTAAATCTCCCCATAACAAGCAAAACTTAAAGGAAAGAAACAAAATTAGAAGATTTTGGGAGTCGGCTATGTTAAAAGCCCACACACAAGAATAGATAAAGAATGGGACTACAAAAACATTAAAAACTCATATCAAACAAAATTTTCACAGAATCAAGAGCACAGAGACAGCCCAATTAAACAATGCAACATAGCAAAATTTGCACATACTCAGGCAAAAACTGTTGTGGCAAGCACAGAGGAAACAAAATTGCATTACAAGCAGAAGGACGCCCCAGTATGCTTAAACAGAACATATTAGGACACACTGCCAATTAAGAAAAAGGATAATGGTTTAACAAGAAGCATCAAGCATCATAGTGTCTCGCAATAGAACACACCTTTGCATAGATTGATCCCCGATCAAATCTTTGCCTGTCGAATGTGATGCAGAGGTACTGGAAAATCCATTTTCATGTTCGCGTGCAGATTTACCAATCTCTACCAAATGCAACACAAACCATTAGTTGAAAGAAATGACAAATCAATAATCCAATGAAAATGGGACGCCTCTTCTCCCTGCTTTGGTTTAAGGAATAAAGAACATGAAAGTAGCAAGGGTAAAGGCATACCATTCGATCCAACTTGTGCCCATCCAATACGCCCACCAACTAGTTCGTTACCAACTCTAGCACTGCGATTAGAAGTGCTGTTGATTGCTCGAGTCTTTGATTCTTGTGTTTCTTTCATCTGAAATCATGCAATGGCTACAATTTAGCATGAGGCAGTGCAAACTAACATAACAAAACAAGCATCCTGATCATGCCACGAACACAGCACAAATGCATCTCCATCAAATTGTAAAATTAAAAGCTCTGGATTTTCAGTGTGTACAAGTACCTCTTTCCTTCTTTCACGTTTGCTCTTCACTTCATGAAATGTATCTACATAATTACAACTGTGTTAAATTTAGGAAATCTCTTGAAGTGCATCAATTAGACATAAGAATTTTTTATTAATAAAAACTAAAATTACCAATTCTAAAATTGATACGGCGGAGTTCTTTTTTATTAATAAAAACTAAAGGCGTCAATAAGCTGCCAATAAGCTTACACAAAGAATTTAATACGGCGACAATTACCACACAATGAGCGAGACAATGGCAAGTTAAACGAAAAAACAAACAAATAAACACCGAAAAAAACCTTGTGTTCAAACAAAACAAAGAGTGGAGAAAAATGCGCCGCAAAGAAAGAAGATAAATGAGAGTGACCTTGAGAAAGGAGGCGCTGAACGGCGTCATTAGGGTCCATGCCGCACTCTTTAAGAACGGCATAGATCTCGGAGTCTGTACAGTTGCTGTTAACGGCCTCTCTAAGGTTCTGCACGACTTTCTTCGCCGACGCCGGTATCTGCACATTTCCGGCGCCGCCAGTCGTGACATCGCCGCCGCAACGGCCATTGCTTTTAGAATCACTCCCCATCGGTCCCGATTAGAGAACCAACAACTCACAGCAGCGAGGCCACGCGGAGAACTGGAAGGCACCACAACACACAATCTCCTCCACTTTTGGCTTTTCGGCTTCGGGTATTCTTCTTGCTTTCTGGGTATATAAGGGGTTGCGGTTTTCTTTCTTTCTTTCGTGGACTGATTTTGAGTTGCATTTGTAAATTTCTAGTTATAAACCAAATAACGAATGAGTCACTATATTTCTAGAATCAGGTCGAACCGATTACTATTGTTTTTTCCAGGCCAATAAAGCCACTGACTTTATAAAAGTGGCCCAATGCACCAACCGGGGCCTTAGTTTTCATTGAAATATGTCCCAATAAATTTTTGGACTTCCCTCTCTAGAATTCAATATCCTCTTATGTTATTTTGTTTTCTTCCAATTTTTTATCAAACGGTCAAATATTTATTTTCCTCCAATCTTATCCTCTCACAAGTTTCTTATCAATTTTAAAAACATTAATTTCTTCCTAGTTTTTTTTATAAAAAAACACACCCTTAGTTTACAAAAGAATAGACTACCTTACTTTTCCAGACTCGGTTTTCCCAGCCCATAAGAAGGACCTGCATTTACCTTCCACTTGTTCCAAGACTCTCTATTGGATGGAGAAGATCAGGGACCATAATTTTGCAAGCTGAAGATGACTGTCCTGATCAACTGAAGGCAGCCAGCCAGTATATGACAAAAATTTGCAAGTCTAAGACTTCAGTCTACTGCAGATTTTTTTCAACCAAAGAAACACAATGGGCTGAGGTGATTCTGACAAAAAATTAATTGTTCAAATTATTATAAAATCACAAAACTAAAGCACAAAATATAAGTTTTAAATTAGAATTTTAGAAGAATTTAAATATGTCAAAGATTATTCTCCCTCATAGAACTCTTTTTGTTTTGTTTTTTCTTTCTATTTTTTGTGCATTGTTTGTCACTTGTTAGTAGGGGTGAGTTCGAGCCGAGCCCGAGCCTAGCAGGTTGGAGCTCGAGCTCGTGAAATTCAGGCTCGGCTCGAGCTCGAACAAGCCCGAAAATTCGAGCTCGAGCTCGGCTCGAAGGTTCGTGAAGCTCGAGCTCGTTAGGCTCGCGAGCTCAACTAGGCTCGATTCGACCCCAAACGAGCTCGCAAGCTCGAGCTCGTTAGGCTCGATTCGGCCCCAAACGAGCTCGCGAGCTCGTTAGGCTCGCAAGCTCATTAAGGTTGGCGAACCTTATGAGCCAAACGTTTCGGGCTCGAGCTCGGCTCGTATATTATTCGAGCATCGAAACCGGCTCGAGCTCGAGGCTCGTGAGGCTCAGCTCGTCGGGCTCGTTAAAGCTCGAGCTCGAGCCGAGCTCGGCTCGGCTCGTCGTTACTCACCCCTACTTGTTAGTCACCAATTGTTTTAGTCCACGACTCATGTAATTTCATCATTACAATATTTACATATACATTATCTTGTGCATGCTAGGGTTTTTTTTTTATGACCCAATTGCAAGTATTGCACCTTTTGTCTCTTTTTGGAAAGAGGAGAAATTCATTGGGGACCATCTATATGAAATATCTTGACATATTATTACTACTCTTTCCCTAGTTTTTTTAAAGGGTTGAATTTCGGTATCAAATTTAGTTCAAATAGTTTAAATTATTCTTTGGTAAAAACAAATAGAATGTATATATATATATATACACACACATATACGTTATTGATACAATTTATGTATAAAAATGTTTGCATTTAAATTTCTAAATACTGAAAATATAAAACTATATATTAAATGTTGAAGAAAAAAAATTCAAAGTTTTAGAAGCAAGTGAAGTATAAGACGTTTATATGTTTAATCGGTACTGTATAATTTAGGCAGTACTGAAAAATGCAAGCGGTTACTTCAAGTAGAGGGGTCAAATCACAACAATGATTTATTTGTAAAACAGATTGAAGAAATACTAACGGCGTATACATAATTTCAAGCTTTAAAAATATCTTCTATCTTTCCTACCGAATGTGGGATCTTTTTAAAATATCTCATTTAAACTTTTTAATAATTATGTTCATGTAATTATGATAAGTATTAGTGTTTAAATAAATTTAAGCCCTCGGATTAGAAGTTGACAACTAAAGTCATGCACGGAAGAGGGCGCGGACAGCAAGTGGTATGGTTGAGACTCTTGAGCAGCTTTTGTTGGGTTCGGGGGAATTCGAGCAGGACAATGGTCCTTGACAGATCATTGTCCAACTATCTATTTTGTGATGACCTTTGATCTTTTTCGTTTCATAAAATTATGCTGGTTTGGTTTGTTGTTTTGGTTTTCAAGACCTTCTTAGGTTTCTTTAGTTTTTTTTTTATTTCGGTTAGATTTCAATTATTTTTGTTTTGCTTGGTATGTTATCATATAGATGGGTTGTTTTGGTTGTCACAACTTTTGCGATTAATCCTCTTCTTAACCCGCTATGGTGCCTTGGTACCATTTAGCCTTTTGGCATGCAGGGGTACTGAGAGCTGGATTCAAGATCTTTTTTTCCGCCATGATAGTCATGACCATCGTCATGATTTGTTTTGTCTTTGGAGACCAGACAATGAGCGATTAATAGTAGTGGGTTTGTTCTCCTTAAGTGATTCTATTTATGTGTAGGTATACTCATTCACAGACAGGTTTACTTGTACCCGCTATGGGTATTTTATGTCGTTGTTTATGGCTTATTTTTTAATGAGTTTTCATTAATAAAATAGGCATTTGTTGTTCAAAATAAATAAATTTAATTCTTCAACCATCTCACTTAATTTAACTGTTACGTACGTTTTTTCTTCAACATCTAATTTATGATTTTTTTTCAATATTCTGATATATAATGTCAAATTAGTTATATGTGTCAGAGAAATTAATTTTTATAGTTCCTAAAAAATTCCAATTTTTTTAACAAATTCTTACCAAGTAAAAAAATTAAGTCAAACACATGATCAAAATATCAAATGTAACTATTAAAGTCGGATATAAGAAGTGGGGAGTAATAGTTTTGCATTAGCTTTAACGGGAAATGTAGTATTTGATCCCCATAGCTTCCAACTTTAAATAAATTTTAGGAGAATTTTCCTAAAAAGAGGATGAATGATTGTAAAGGAAAAATGATAAATCATTTGAAATGGAGGTAATAGTAGAAAAGAGAAAAGAGAACGAATGATTGTAGATTCCAAATAATATAAGGAAATAAATGAAATTTTCATGGAAATTTAAGTGTTAAAGTGTAAATATGTCTCAAGAGATTGGAGCTAGTGTCACGGCTTTGTCATGGATGATTCATCACAACGAAGCAGTGGCCAGTTGAGAGATGAGAGAAGGCGGAGAGCCGTCTGGGATCGGTTACGTAGTACTAATTGATCTTAAATGAAGGTTTAGGTCGTGTTCAAATGAAGTTGGGATTTTTTTTTGGGAAATTTGAAAATACCGTATGGGTGCGTTTGGTTGTTTGGTTGTAGGAATAAGGAGAGAAAAAATAATTTTTATCTCATTCCCATCCGTTATCCCTCATTTGATGCGTTCAGGTATGAGATAACAATTATTTATTTTTGCAATTTTATCCCGTTGAGACTAAATCTTTCACCTACCAAGTCATTAGCAGGGATGGGAGAAGAAAAAAATAAACAACCCCTGTCACCGTCATCCATCCGCCATCCACAGTCGTCACACAACCAGACCACTGTCATCACACCAAAAAACCACCTTCGTCACACCATATTCATTCCATTCTCAACCATTTGATGGCATGCAACATCATAGGGATCTCGTCAATGGAGTTGAGATCAGGCTTGAGATGCGGCTAGCTAGGAACCTGGTTCGAGGGTGGGTCATGTTTCGAGGCTGGGTGAAGGGGACGATGACGTGATGCGATGAATGGCGACAATCGAAGATGACGACAGCGGTGACATTCGAGGATCTCCGGAAGATGGTGATGAGATCCACTGGGCGGTGGTTCGAGTGGGCTTGGGGCAAGGTTCTCAGCAAGCGTAGATTTGGTCTGCAGGGACTCGATTGGTCGGAGACGGTTGCTGGGGAGTTGAGCGGAGCTTTCCGGCGACGCGACACAGTGCTTGATCGGAGGATATGGCTCGACTATGGTAGTGTTGGAAGATGGAGGTCCACTGTGGAGGAATGGAGGTCCACCGTGGAGGAATAAGTCATGGTGGAGAAATTAGGGGACTGTAATATATTTTTTGCTAAACATTGAATAGAATTTATCATAATTTCACTCAATCCTATCCTACATAATCCTATCCAATCCCATTTTAATCATCCAATCTCACTATTTTTTATCCCTACAACCAAACGAGCCCTATATGTTTTGATTGATTGATGAAATATATGTGAGTAGAGAAATTTGAAAAAATTTGATTTAATATAGAATTAATGAACAATTAATGAATTTAAGGTTGTTTTATACTCTCTGTCCCAAAAGTAACGCAACAGTTAACTTTTGATGTCAATTTGACTTCAATTGATATATATTACTTCCTTCATCCCTTAATTTTTGTAACATATGGATAAGACACGAGAATTAAGGTAAGTAGAAAGAATTAGAATTTTGACAAAATTACGATTGAAGTTAGTTGTGTCAAATCATATAATAAAAAAAATAAAAGAAGAGATGAGTGAGTGGAGTGAGTGAGGTTAGTGGTGTCAAATCAGTTAATAAAAAAATAAGAAGAAAAATAGTTGAAAGTTTAAATTGGTAAATTTATTTGTAAAAGTTTACTAAAAAAGAAACATTGCAAACATTTAGTGACGTCCCAAAAAAGAAAGTGTTGCAATAAAAATGGGACGGAAGGAGTATTTTTTAATGGAAAAAATATTAATAAAGACATTAAATTTTTAGATGTATATAAAAGTTTCAAATTTTAAATTTGAATTGACTGAGAAATAAAATTATAGATTAAATACTGAAAAAATAATATTGTATTACTTTTAGGATGTTAAAAAATTATTTTGAAAAATTTGTGTGGTGAGCCTTAGACAAAATCACACGTACCCTTTAGTTCCTAGGACCTAGGTTGTGAAGTGGATACCGAAAAGTTGAAACTTTGAAAATTAAATAATATGCCAGAGAAAAATGAAACTACTGATTTTTTTTATTATGAATACTTTCGTTAGGAAAAAATGAGTCCCCGCAAACATCTAATAGATAATTTGGTGGCATTTTTTTTTACCAAATTAAAAATTGTCGAATTCTAAAAAGAAAACATTTCAACTTTCCAATACTAAAATTCCCTTACTCCCAATAATATTGTAGCATTTTCAGGAAACTCATTCACCATAATTTTAAATCATTACCTTCATTTCCTTTTCCCAAATTAAAAAAGTACTACATCCGTCCCCAAAAGATTGGTAAATTTGTTTGGACACGAAGATTAAGGAGAATGTAAGATGTTTGTATATGTTTACTTAATTGCCCATTAGTTGAGAGTGCACAAAAAACGAGGTAGAAAAAATAAAGATAAAGTGAGGATAGTTTAGTAACTTTGAGAGTGAGAAGTTTCCTTTTAAGGAAAGTGATCAATTTTTCTAGGACAACCCAAAAAGGAAATGTGTACAATTTTTCAGGGACGGAGAGAGTATCTTATATACCGAATTTATTTCATTAACACTTTTTAATATACGTGACAATCAAAGCCTACAACTTTATTGGAACGAGGGAAACATTAATTTGTGGAGTACTAGATAAAATAAATGTACAAAAAAAAACGCCCAAGGTTTGGAGAAACATTCAATTACCCATCTCTATTTTAAACTACTTTAGTTACCTCCATCAACTTCTAAAATCGTTAGTTGATTGTTATGTTATTAGAGTTGAATAGTTTAATTGCATCCTTACAATTACAATTCTAACAATTCTACCCTAAATTCCCCCCTTCACTTTTCTCCACATCTCCTCCCCACCACCTTCCACAGTCCCCCGCCGCCACCCCAGACCAAAGCATCGACTGCCACGATTCTCTACCACAATGGTCAATCTTCCTCGCAGTTCTCAGCCTTGACATTCGCTAGTACGAAGTCATTCCTAGAGCCAATCTCATCCTTGGCATTTGGTGGTCTTGTGTGACTTCGTATTCGGTGGTTCGGAGAGGAGACAATGGGATGGAGATTGGAGACGAGACAAGACATGGGTAAAGTGGAGTTGGGCAACACCGTCCTCCTCTTGCTAGATTTACATATTTTGATTTGGGCGGCAATGATAAGGTGAGTGAAGCGATGGCGAGTTGAGGCAAGGTATGGTATGCGACGGTTGTGACAAGTTTGAAACTCCAACAATAGGGGGTTTCAAATTTCATTTTGTGGAGGTGGGGATGAGAAGTAATTCACTTCCAAAATTCATGGTGATTTTG
Source organism: Stellera chamaejasme (assembly GCA_024586325.1). NCBI lineage: Eukaryota > Viridiplantae > Streptophyta > Magnoliopsida > Malvales > Thymelaeaceae > Stellera > Stellera chamaejasme. Next base: position 29,063,792 of record CM044985.1, read on the forward strand.
GAAGTTTTTCACTCTTCCAAAAATCACTTGAGGTGTGAAAATCAGTTTTTCACCGTGAAAAAATGGAATTCAACATTTAATCTATGATTTTTGTTCTTCAATATTTTAATAACTAAAGATTAATAATTTATATACAAATAATAAATGAACATCTAGTTTCTAAATAGTTTAAATATTATTATCACAATTCACGAGAATTCACGGTGATTCTTTAATTTCTCATCTACCCTCCTAAGTTTGAAACCCATAATATATATTTTTTCACCTCACGAGAATCCACAATGAATTCTTCAATTTCTCACCTCATGAAAATCTCTTCCCCTCCTAAGTTTGAAACCCCTCCTAAGTTTGAAACCCTCTAATGTCAAAAAATGAGGTGGATGGCCGGATATATAGTGGAGGAAAGGGAGAGGTAGTGGATGAAAACATACTCCCTGTCTATTTCATAAAAGGAATGGAGTATTAAAAGATGTTCTTCCAAACATAATAATTACAAATTAATCAAAGTTTCAAAAAACCCAAATACTTGAGTTCCTCTAGTGGCCGGATTTGGCCTCACCGGATCCGGCCAGCTTTGTTCCTCTCATTTTTGTTTTATGATCTCTTTCTTTTATACCTTTTCTTCTCTTAAAACTTTGTTTCTTGGCTTTGTTATCATATCTGCCTAGGAGTGGGTTGTGAAGTTGTTTGCAGCGAAGGAGTTGGGGAAGACAAGGCTTAATGCCTCTGGTAATGGTAGCGGCGCATCCGACGATGAGGGACTCGATCCGGTGCTGGGCGCAGCGAGGGAGGCGGTGTCGCCGTACGAAGCGGCGACGGAGGAGAGCTGCTTAGGAGTGGGTTAGGAAGTTTGTCTGCAGCGATTGAGTTGGGGAAGACGAGGCTTCATGCCTTGGTGTTGGTAGCGGCGCATCCGACGACGAGGGAGACTCGTTCCGATGCTGGGGGCAGTGTGGGAATCGTTGTTGTTGTACGAAGCGGCGGCGGAGAGATCTACCTTGGAGTGGGTTGGGAAGTTGTTTGCAGCGAATGAGTGGGGGACGACGGGGCTTCATGCCTCTGGTGATGGTACCGAAGCATTCGACGACACGAGAGACTCGATCCGGTGCTGGGCGCAGTGAGGGAGGCGGTGTCACTGTACGAAGTGGCGGCGAAGGAGGTGAGGGTGAAAGAGGCATGGATCCAGAAGGGGCGGCCAAGGGGGCTTGGTGACAATGTCAAGGCGGTGTGCAAGAGGTCATGGAGTTGCGTCCGTGGCTGTGGCTCCTTCCGGCCCTGCTGTCCAGCGGTGGGTGGTTGGCGGTGTGAAGGAGGAGCAGGGTTGAGACCAGCGGAGAAGATCTTTCTGGGTTGAAGAGGGATTGCAGCCGAGATCTGGTGCAGGGGTGAGACCGACCACCGGAGATTGGTGCTTGGCGTTTACCGGAGAAGTTTGTATTGCAGCGGTGGGTGGTTGGTGCTCGGCGTTCGCTAGAGGCTGTGAGTGGCTCGGGGCTCAAGGCATCAATACAACTTCAGGCCAGCTGTCTTGAAACGGGCTTTCTTTTTAAGTGGGCTTAAGGTAATTAGGGGAATTGTGGTGGGTGGTTTTATGGTTCATTTGAATTTCGTTAAGGGGATTTTTTGGATTATAGGTGTGGTGGATCAGTCACGTTGGGTTTCCGAATCCAGTTCAGTTGACTGTTCTTCAACTCACTCCATTGATGAAGCTCTTGGTGGTAGGGAAGATGAAGAGGTGGTACAGGAAACGCCCGTGAGTATTGAAGGGTCTGAACTGAAGGATTAAAATCAACAGCTGGTGGTTCCAAGATTCATGGTTTCGAAGCATCTATTTTGGTAGTGATACATCAAATTAATCAGGCATTTAATAAGGAGGCTCCAGTTTTTAAACATAAAAGTGGGTCATTTTCCACTGGGCTTATCACAACTTCTAGATCCCAAAACATGGGCATCACACAAAGCCTTGATCTAAAAAAGACTATGGGCCAATCAGATGACTGGTGATTCAGGCCCAAACCTTATAGTGAGTCCAACCAAGAGGGGGGTCCCTAACAGAGATCAGCGATCAGGTTCCTTCTCGTGCTATTGAATCTGAGATTCCCATTGCTCAAGAAATCGAAAATGGTAAAAGTAAGAACAAAATCGATTCTCGAGATGAACCTTCTAGAGGAATGGCTACTGTCTCAGGCTCGCTCAGGTCCCATTCTGCTCCACTACGGCGAAGCCTTTCCCAAGGAAGCTCTACTCTTGAGGATTGGCGAACAAAGGAATTGGGTGCAGCTCTTGGGATTGTGTTTGCATCTGACTCGGAAGGCATGCAGTGGGCGCAGTGATATTGTCTGGTCCAAGTATCGGATAAGTACGTATTTAATGAAGATTTTATCAGTTAATATTAGAGGTATGAGGCAAGGTTGGAAGCGAAAGTAGCTTAAAGAAGCTGTTACCAAAGACAAGGTGAATTTTCTGGCTGTTCTGAGTAAAAAATCTTTCACTTATTTGGGGCTGCCAGCTGGAGCGAAAATGCATACTGTTGAGGTTTGGGAGGAGGTCACCTCAAAGGTAAAATCCAGACTTTCCACTTGGAAATCTAAGAACTTGTCTTTTGGCGGCAAACTTGCCTATGTTCTACTTTTCAGTGTTTTGTGCCCCTATTAGATTAACCCAAACATTTGAGAGTTTGAGAAGCAACCTTTTCTGGGGTGGCTTTGAGGAAAAGAGGGTTATCCACTGGGTCTCTTGGGATAAAGTCATGGATTCTCATAGTGTTGGGCGGTTGGACGTGTTTAAAAGCAAAAAACTGGGCTTTGTTGGGGAAATGGTGGTGGCGGTTTCGGGTAGAGGAGGCACTTTGGGTGAAAGTCATTCAAAATATTCATAGGGAGGATGGAGGTAAATGACATTTGGGGTGGAATTCTAAAGGTAGGGAGGGAGATGGACGAGGAGGGGTTGGGTTTCTCAAACTCTTTCCAAAGAAAGGTCGATGACGGTCGAGTTTTTAGATTTTGGAAGGATAGGTGGGTAGGAAATAAGTGTTTGTTGGAGTGTTATCCCAGATTACACATATTGGACTTAGATGGAGATGCAAAAATTGGTGAGAGAGGTGAGTGGGTCAACGGTGGAAGTGGAATCGGTGGAGAGAGCTGAGAGGGTGGGTGTTAGAGGAGTTTAGGAATTTACTCATTGATTTACAGCTAATATCATTGCAGCAGGACAAAGATGATCATTGGGAATTTTTTCTGTCTCATTTCTCTCAAGTCTTGTCGACTCCCACCTACTATCAAGGTTGCCAAACATGGAGGAAACATCCTAGAACCGATGGGTTCCAAAGTAGATCAACGTCTTTATCTGACGAGCTCTATAGGATCGACTCCCTACGTGTCTAGAATTATCCAATATCTGAGGAGTTCCCTTGCAAAATGTTGGTTGTTCTAGATGTTCATGCGTGCTGGAAACTCTGGATCATGGCTTGGTCCATTGTCCTGGTGCTATTAACTGTTGGAATGTTGTCTATTCTTGGTGTGATTTAGGTTCCTTCATAAGTGCAGATACTAAAGATGCTCTGACCATTGCGGCCTCTCACCCTTCCCTCGCATGGCTTTCATACACTCAGCAGCAAGGGTGGGATGCCATAAGGCGTGTTGTTGCTTGGTACTTGTGGAAATGCAGAAATGATGGCGTCTTTCAAGCCATCTTCATGCAGCATGGTTCGTGGTTATTTCACTACGTAGTTGTTAGGAGCTCGGTAGCGGGCCTGGTAGGTGGCGGCCCGCTACCAAGCTCCCAAAAGAGCTTCTGGTTGGCTGGGGCGGGTTGCCCTCTATTGGAGGCGCAACTGGGTAGCGGGCTTGGTAGCAGGTTCCGCTACAATAGTGTAAGCGAGAGTTTCAAATTTCGGAAACCGTCTCTGAAATTCAAAAAGTAGCCGGTAGCGGGCTGGGCAAAGGGGCTCCCGCTACCGTCTGCCTGGTAGTGGGTCTGGTAGGTGGCGACCCGCTACCAGGCTCCATAAATCAGAAACCATCGGCCTTTTTCCCTATTTCTTCCTCCTTGTTGCAGCCGTCGGACCGGAGTGAGACCTCCATCACCGGCGCCGTTTTCGGCGTGGATCTACTTCATTTCATTAAGGTAACCTTGAATCTCTTTTTTCCCATTTTCGTTAAGAATTAATTATTTCAACCATTTTCGGTTGAAGCTCTCCGGCCACCTCCGATTTTCGTTTTCGGCATCACAGGTATGTTTTACAAATTAATGTATATAGCTTTTGTTTTTTTCTTTTCGTTTTTTTCATTTTTTGTGTTATTTTATTATTTTTGTGTAATTTAGTATATATGTTAGGTATTTTTGTGGTACATTTTTGTTTTTGTTGTATTTTAGTATATATTTCAGGTATTTTAGTATATATTTTAAGCATTTATGAATTTTTGTGCTATTTTAGGTATTATTTATGAATTTTGTGGTATTTTAGTATATATTTTATGTATTTTGTGGTGTTTTAGTATATATTTTAGGTATTTATGGATTTCGTGCTATTTTAGGCATTTTAGGTATTATTTATGAATTTTGTGGTTTTTAGTATATACTTTAGGTATTTTAGGAAAATAAGATTATTCATGAATTTTGTGGTATTTTAAGAATTTTTTTGGTATTTTAGTATATACTTTAGGTATTTTACGAAAATAAGATTATTTATAAATGTTGTTCTATTTTAAGTATTTTGTGGTATTTTAGTATATATTTTAGGTATTTTGTGGTATTTTAGTATATATTTTAGGTTTTCTATGGTTTTTAGTATATAATTTACGTATTTCTGAATTTTGTGCTATTTTAGGTATTATTCATGAATTTTGTGGCATTTTAGTATGTCACAGCCACCCCGCCCGGTTGCGGAGGCGGAGCCAGCCGCGACGTCGAGAATCGGAACCTATGGCGGGAAGCGCGGCAACGGAGCATCGAGCTCAAATAACAAAACAATCAAGTAACCACTAGCAACCTAATTACTCAAGCAAGGCAAGCATATATATATATATAGCAACCAACTTCCACCAACAAGCAGTTCATGGCTAATTACGTTTCAATTATCGCCACAACACAAAAGCACCAAAACCATAATATAGCAATTCCGATATAGGCAAGTCGGGGCTCCGCCCACGACTCAGAAGACAAACAAAAGCAGAATATATCTCAGGTTATACAACATTTACAAATACATGATCTGATCTATATGCATGCAGTTACAGCTACAGAGCCAATAAACACAATCCTATAAATACCTAGCGCGGAATCCGAAGCCTCTCGCTCGAGGATCTCCGCACGTGGTGCTGCTGCTGCAACCACGACCTCAAAAACGTAGGAAGCACCGCGGATCTCTACTCCGCTGGTTGCTTGTCAGGTCGGCCTGAAAGTGGTAAACAAATAAAAGGGTGAGTCCTCGAAAGGACCCAGTAAGGGCTAATGGTAAAACGCAGTTGCTCAAGTGGCAACAAGCTGAACCTGCAAAACAGAATATCAGAAGTATATACATAGCAAATGAACGTACAACATGAGGTAAACCGGAATCCCAATCATATGCGGTCCAACCGCCAGAACGACCCATAACGACAGCCCTCTCACGGAGGTCAGAATATACGTAATGCAATGTAAAGCTCGGTATCGGCCGGGGTCGCGATCCCCAAACTGTCGTAGGGTCACGAAGTATATCGGCACCCCAAGTGCGGATATACGCAGAATGTCGGCACCCTCCAAAGGCGGACACACACCACGTATACGCAGATCCAAGGAGTACCCGTGGCCTTTAAGACCATCCGGGACTCGTCACGTAATGTAACCATACAATAATAATAATGCATAAGTATAAACAAATACACCACCGATATGCACATACATAACAAAAAGGAACCCGGGCCTCCATGGCTATCCGGCCTTGAGGCGTAACAAACAGACATTTTACCATATGACGGGTCTCGGGATCACGAACCACGCCCTCACCCGAACCCGCCCCAACTAAACCCGATACACATCACATAACTCCCGAATGTATAGCGAGAGAAGTTGAGCCCTTACCTCGAAACGCTCGTCTCGCAAAGACAAAGCTCGGGAAATCCCAGCTCCCGGCCCGAAACGTAAAATTTGGCTCTCACGGTCCCTCGCTACTCCAACCACGAAGAATCAAGCTGTACAACCATAATTGAGTCAGAACACATCCAAACAAACCCCAGAAACCAACTCCCGCACAATCCCGCATTTTCCGCAAAATCCACAGAAAGCTCGGTTTTACAAACCGAGCCTGAACATTGTTATTCATACACCACCAAACCCATTCCAACCTTTAAACCCACATTCCAGACACTTTTCCCGGAAAACCCGCATAAACCTAACTTTTCCTACCATTGTCCGAAAATGATGTTTCAAACACCATTATGTACCTATTTTCATCCACAATACCAATTTAGGATTCAAACCAACCAAAACACAACCTTAACATGGAAAAAGTTTCACTTGAACATTTTGACCCTTAACCAATTTTTCACCACACTTCCAAATCAAACCATACAAGCTTCCAAATAATCATACTAATCACCAATTCCACTTCCTAAGCATGCTTACTAACCAATTGCACCAAAATCAACAAAACCTCTTCACTTAACAATTCGGCCAAAGAGGGGTTTTCTCACCCAACTTCCATTTCAATCCAAACAAAGTTCCATTAGCACTCTTTAATCACCAATTACACTTCTTAACCAAGATTACTAACCAATTTCACTTAAATCAACCTAAATCAACATAAACCCTAGCTTGATAAATTCGGCCATTTGGGGGATTTTTACTCAACTTGTTTTCCATCAAATTAAAACCATAGATTGTCTTAGAATCATGCTAGGAACAACATACTTGAAGCATGATTCAAGAACACAAACACACACAATTTTAGAAAAATCACCAATATTTCGGCATCCCTAGGGTTCCACCCTCCATGGAGTTTTCCCAACATTTAACCATAGATTCTTACTCCCCTCAAGCCCAAGAACAACATACTAAAAGATGGGAGGGAGAGGATCACTCTAGCATGTAGACAAGAGTAAACACATAGCTTGAAAACCATCTCTTTTCTCCACCAAACCTTGTTTCCAACTTGAAAGGAAGATGAAAGGGAGAAGCTTACCAATTCTTGAACTCAAATCCTTGAAGTTTCAGCAAAGGGAGATGAAGAACATGGAGTTTAGAAGAGGAAGAACATGGCGGCAGGAAAGGGAAGGAAGAAGAAGAAAGAAAGAAAATGTTATGATTTTATTTCCATGTAATAATTATAACCTTATATACTTATCCTACTTTACCAACTTAAATTATAAAAGGACAAGTGTCCTCCCTCTTGCTGCAGCCGACAAAGGCCCATTTCAGGCCCAACATATTAGTGACTTTTGGGTTAATAACAATTTAACCCCCCAATTCTCCAAATCTTTGCAATTAAAACCCAAACACAAGTAACAAACTCCAAATGGAACCAAAACTGACCACAACCCTCAGAATATCATAAAATGCCCAAATCTTCTTTCCAAAGTCCATTTGGAAAATCAGAGTGTCCTACCGGGCCCGCTGAACCCGAGTAATTCCCGACGCGCATGTATTAATCCAAACCAAAAATCACACCACAACCAAAAATTCACAAATATTACCATAAAATCCGTCTTAAAATATAACATACCTCACACCGAAGTCGTCTGGAAAAATCCGTCCCGAGCCCCGGGATTCCGCCCGGAGCCCCGGGAGTCGCCCGGAACCGCACGTCCCGCTCCAGAAAATATGCTCCGTGAAAAGATGCAGGACGTTCCCACGATCCCAAATATGCGAACGGTTTTCCAATCTGAGGTCCTGGGAGCGCTACCGAGCCCGCTGTACGTCCCGAGACAACCCCCCGACCCCGAAAAATATTTTCGGCGAAAACGTCCGGGGAACCCACACAACCTCAAATCCCGAAGGATTTCCAGAAATGATGCTCAGATAAGTCTCGGGAGCCAAATAACCGCCCAGAAACGTGACCCGCAGGCCAAAACCGGAGCCCCGGGTCATCCGGTCGCAACCCGCTCAGGGTGACCGTAACATTGGTATTTAGTGGTATTTTAGTATATATTTTAATTATTTATGAATTTCGTGCTATTTTAGGTATTACTTATTAATTTTGTGGTATTTTGGGTGAATTTGTACCATTTCTTAAAGTTTTGGGTTAAATTGAACATTTTGAGTTTTCCTGTGATAATAATTACTATGTTCTTGTAAGGAACATCTACACCAGATGTGGGCTAAGATGTACCAGGGGAGTACGATACATCAGATGCCCTAGGGCTTGGTTGCGGCACTTGGAGAATGGATCATCTCGACCATTGGGCTTCAGACCTTGTAGGTGAGCCGTGCCGCCAAACTACTCCACATGACATGAGGCTCGGGAGGATCATCCCGGCGCACGACTATAGGGTTCGCACGACTACGCCCGAACATCTGCGGTTCTAATTACTATAGCCCGAGATGCCGCCGCCGCCCAACATCGTGTTTGACCCAGAGATGTTCGGACGAAGTAATAAGTCATTTGACCCATTCTCGGCGGGGTTTAGCAGACATCCGTTCGGCGATTTAGAGCACCGTTCGCCACCGCGTGAGAAGCAGGATGGCGATTATGATTTACTTCCCCCGTAGGAAAATTTTGTAAAAACAATTTGATTTGGATGTTTTTAGTTGTATTTGATACATTTGGTTAATTTATAATCAATTTTATTTCTGTTTTTAATTGTAATTTCCAAATAATAATAGATAATATTATTACTCAAACATTTTTAAATGATGAGAATAAGAAAAATCATCTTAATAAGAAAAATCATCTTAAAAAAAACTTTGGTAGCGGGTTTGGTGGGGGGTAGTGCGCTACCATCTATGTCAGGTGATAGCGTCCACGTGACACGATGGTAGTGAGGCGCCCGCTACTACTGGTAGTGGGCTGGGTAGCGCCAGAGTTGAGGGAAGCGGCCCAAAAAGAAGCGGGCTGGGTAGCGGGCGACCTCACTACCCTGGTAGCGGGCTGGGTAGCGGGACGCCCCCTACCCAATGCTCATTAAACACGTAGTGTCTTCTGTCCAATACCTTTTTTTTTCTTTGGATCTCCAACTGTTGGGAGAAGTTCAAGGCCACATTGACATATTGAATTGTGAACCCATTAGCAGCAATTGCCAACTGTTCAAAGTAAGTGCCCCATTTTGCTGCTAAATGGAGCTACGACTTATCTCATCGCTTGAGACTTCAGAATGGAGCAAGCAAGCTCATTGGTGATGTGTATCTTTATACTTCGCTACTAATATGCACTTCTGGACTCACCTCTAGATTTTGCCTCCTCATCTCAAGGAAGCAAAATCCTTCATTAATAATAATAATAATCTCAATATGGTAGGATGACATTTGAGTCTGATTAATCCTGACAGGGTTGCCTATACACACCTCGCCATGACGATATATGCGTTTTCAAGCCCTTTCGAGTTTTGGGTGGCTTGTGTGAGGAAGTTTTTAAGTGGTACGACGGAACTTTAGCTACATCTCACGCTCTTCTATCATCTTGTTTTATATTATGTTGGTCTTGGTCTTTTAATTCCTGTTATTGTTGTTTATGTTTGTTTTTATGTTTTATGTTTTGCTGGCTCTTTGAACATTAAGTCGTTTTGGCTTTTGACTTTCGTTGCGTTTGATCATTAATAAAATTGATCGATTTTATTCAAATAATAATAATAATCTCATTTGCCTTCCAATTTTTTTGGATTTGGAGTGATGGTTTGCTTAGGAGTAGTTTTTCCAAAAACTTTTTTGTAGGGAATCAGGTGTAATTTACCTTATTATTACTTATATGAGTAAAATCCGCGTACAGTCCCAGTTTAAGTCTCGGCGACCTATTTTAGTCCCAGTTTAAGTATTTGAATCAGTCGAATCCCATTTTTTGAATTCGTGACCTAATGGGGTCCTTTCCGTCCAACCCTTCCGTTATCTTGGACGGAAAACTGTGAAATATCGATTTTGCCCTTGTGTCGACATGATTTGAGGTGGATATAAAATCTGAAAAAATAGGAATAAAATCCAAAAAATAGGAATAAAATCCGAAAATCCGAAAAAATCCGAAAAATCCAAAATAAAATCCGAAAAATCCGAAAAAATAGGAATTAAATCATATAAATAGGAATCATATATTATATAATTATCATATAATTATATATCCGAAAAATGCGATAATAATTAAATAATCCGAAAAATCTAAAATAAAATCATATAATTATATAATTATCATATAATTATCATATAAATTCATATAATTATATATCCGAAAAATCCGATAATAATTAAATAATCTGAAAAATCCAAAATAAAATCATATAATTATATAATTATCATATAATTATATATCCAAAAAATCCGATAATAATTAAATAATCCGAAAAATCCAAAATAAAATCGAGAATAAAATCATATAATTATATAATTATCATTTAATTATAAATACTACCTTCATGTATATATAAAACAAAAAAATGTACTGTTTAATTAGTTTTTAGCATTTGATGTTTAATTATAATTACAAAAAAAATGTACTGTTTAATTATAATTATAAATATTTAACTTTTAATTTCAAAAATCGACTTAAATTATTATTAATAAGCTTTTATCAAATAAAATCTAAGAAACTTATTTAAACATCAAATGCTAAAAACTAATTAAAGAGTACATTTTTTTGTTTTATATATACATGAAGGTAGTATTTATAATTATATGATAATTATATAATTATATGATTTTATTCTCGATTTTATTTTGGATTTTTCGGATTATTTAATTATTATCGGATTTTTTGGATATATAATTATATGATAATTATATGATAATTATATAATTATATGATTTTATTTTGGATTTTTCAGATTATTTAATTATTATCGGATATATAATTATATGATAATTATATGATAATTATATAATTATATGATTTTATTTTGGATTTTTCGGATTATTTAATTATTATAATTATATGATAATTATATAATATATGATTCCTATTTATATGATTTAATTCCTATTTTTTCGGATTTTATTTTGGATTTTTCGGATTTTTTTCGGATTTTATTCCTATTTTTCGATTTTATTCCTATTTTTTCGATTTTATATCCACCTCAATGCCAAGTCACATTACTAAGGCAAAATCGACATTTCACGCTTTTCCGTCCAAGATAACTAAGGGTTGAAAAGGACCATTAGTCACGAATTCAAAACGATTCAACTGATTCAAATACTTAAACCTGACTAAAATAAAGAAAACTTTATTGTTGTTCAAAAAAATGTTATGGTAAAATTATTAGGTTGAAAGTTTTTAAGGTACTACAAGTGTACTAACCCTAAAAGTTTACGGTCAGTAACTATCAAGGAAGGTGATGAAAGGTTTTTAAAAACAAATATTTCTTCTTATCTTTTGTCGTTTTTTCTATTTCTTTGAAATAAAAAGAAACGTGGACGCATGCACAAACAGTCCAACAACACTCGGTGCGCGTGACATGTGGTGCAAGTAAGTTCTCAGCCCCATCTCGAGTCCATGTGTCGCAGGCGCCAGGCGGCATTAAGCTCTCCGCCGCGCGCGGCCACCGGTCGGCGCCACCCATTCCACTCAGAACTCTCATCGCTTTCGGATGCCCCAAGTTTAGTCACATCCTTCATCAAAGCTGGTAAGCCTCATGATTTCTGGATCAACTGTTTGATTTGATTGTCTCAATTTCGGGGACGGATATGGTGACTGCATTTTGTTCATGCTGGAGAAATTAATAATCTCTAGCTCTTCGGTGTTAAGGAATGTGTTCTAGTGATCAGCAAAAACAAATATTGTGGAAATTAGTATATTACGTTTGTAGCTAGTTTGATTAGATTCAGAATTTTGAATGTTTGAGCAGCAAAATGAGAAAACAAGAGAATCGTCCAGCTCTGAATGGAGCTAGCTCAGCAACTTGTGGTCAACTCTGGGAAGACGGACTCATTTGCGCTTTTGAGTATGTCAATGGAGGAAGCGGCACTGTCCACTTCAAATCTCGCTCCTCAAAGCTTGCTAGCTCCATGAGAAAGGAACCCAATTTGGCTAATTCCACACCTCTTGTACTAGAGTCAGCGGTCCCGGTTAAGGACACGACAACCAGCACAGAAGTTCAACCTGCAGGGTGCCTCCATGGAAATGAAGACCATCCACGAAGGTACTGGACTCGAATAGGTTGGAGTAGAATTTCTGAGCTTGTTCAAACCCTTCAGATTGATGGCGAATGGGCTTCACAGCCTAATATTCTACACTCGGAAGATGATGAGGATGGTGCCACAATAGAAGACCTTGCAGCGCCTTACTGGGAAAGGCCAGCAGGTCCGACTTGGTGGTGTCATGTTCAAGCTGACCATCCGTCCGTCATTTCATGGTTGCGTAATGCCCACTGGCTGCATCCTGCTATTACCATTGCCCTGCTTGATGAACGTAGACTCATAAGTGAGCGGATGAAACACCTTCTTTATGAGGTATATATACAACTCCAAAGGTTTTTTTTTCTTTCCCTAATCACACTCTATTGGATAGATAGAAAGTTGAAATCAAACACCTCTGGACCAGACCCATGTATGATACTTATTTCTTTATGAAGAAACAGGTTTAGATCTTGTTGCCTGTTAACTGCAGGTACCTGTCAGAGTTGCTGGTGGACTAGTATTTGAATTGTTGGGACAATCAGCCGGGGATCCTTTCCATGACGAGGATGACATACCAGTTGTTTTAAGATCTTGGCAGCAACAGAACTTCCTAATCACCTCATTGCATGTTAAAGGGTCAGCGGCCAACATCAATGTCTTAGGGATTACGGAAGTACAGGTTTGTTTTCCTCATGAAATGTCATCTCCCCATGAAGTGTGGACAGATAGTTCATTTGTTTCCTTTCTTTTTTGGTTCTTCCTCAGGAAATGCTTACCGGGTTTGCAAACATTCCACGGACTGTTCATGAACTAATAGCACACCTGGCCTGCCGACTAGCACGATGGGATGATAGGTACACAAGATTCCAATCTCAGATGTATTTGTTGCTTACTATGACTTGCATCATTCTCTGAAAATTTGTTTTCTAGATTTGACATCACTCAAGGTATGTAAGTAGTTAGTTATGGTATCATTCTTAATTGCTAAATAGGGCCTACAATTAGTATGAGTACCTTTTTTTCTTTTGTTATGTTCAGTACTTAAATTATTTGCCTCTGTGATTACATTAGCAGATACCTCTACCAATATTAGTAAGAGCGTCACTAACTTATTTTCTGTCGAATTTCACTTCATTAGTATCTCTCCGTGTTCAGATGATATAAATCTTGGTTTCTTGACTTTAAGGCTATTTCGGAAATCAATTTTTGGGGCAGCTGATGAAGTTGAGTTGAAGTTTATGAACAGGTGCTTCCACATACTGTGGACCTGGGTCAATTTAATTTACCATATTATCACATACTCGTATATGATAAAGTCAGCTATTGAATTTCTATCATTAATAGGAGAACCCAAGAGGACCTGCAACTTTTTACAATCATTATGAACCATGAGATCAAGAAGTTGTCAAGTCAGGTAAGTATGAAGCTTATTTGTGAGTTCAGCTAAGTGAAGAAAAGCTTGTTTATCTTGCTGCTGCATCAGATACTATAATGTCAGTAAAAGAAGTAAAGGACATGGTCATTTGTGAACTTACACTTCGCATTTCCTCATTTGTGAAGTTGTATTGTATTTGCATTGTAAATTGATAGTTTACACGGCATTCCAATGTTCTTGGTTCAGTGACATTGTCCAAGCCTTCAGTTATAGTAATTCTTCCGTCACAGGAAATCTGATAGGTTTTCCTTTTCAAGAAACTTTTCATACCAACTCTGCCTTATCACCCTTTATTTCTCTTTTCACTCAAAAGGTTACTTCTGTCATGAATGTCTACTTTACTTTATTACCTTAAGCCTTTAGAATTTCTTAATCTTTGTGTTAGGTCAAACGTATCTAATTTCTTAGGCCAATGAGAGTGGTATATATTGTTCTACACAAGACACCGCTTTGCATGTTTTATCCAGCACAAAGTTACTTTCTGTTTCTCCCGCTTTTTTTTTGCTTCTTCTGGTTTTTGCATTTGATTATTACTCTCTCCGTCCCAAGTGGGTTGTCACAACATCAAAATATTTTTGTCCCAAATGAAATGGCCCTTTTCCATTTGTGTTTTATTTTTATCCACTTTTACTCTTGTAATGCACTCTCTTAAATGGTCTAGAGAGTGGGTTGGAAGGGGTTAAAATGGGTTTGGAAGTGGGTAATGATGGAAGTTTATGTAAGATGAGTTAATGACCAAAGACAATCTTAATCTACACAAAAAAACTAGAAGTGATAACCCACTTGGGATGGAAGGAGTAAGACTGTTCTTGAATTGTAGGTCATAAGAGTGAAATGGTCACTTCATGCAAGAGAAGAAATTGTGTTCGAGCTACTTCAACATTTAAAGGGAAATGCAACAAGGACCTTGCTTGAAAGCATAGGAAAGAGCACGAGAGAAATGATTGAGGAGCAAGAGGCTGTCCGTGCACGCTTATTCACAATTCAAGATGTCATGCAGAGCACAGTTCGTGCATGGTTGCAGGTTATTATTCTCTATAGTTGATACCCAAAGAAGTTCTACCACCTCAATACATGTTACACGAGTTTCTTGAAATGGTGGCTAATTACATATGCATGAGTTCACAAGTTTATATTAAAATGGGTAGTGTAAATTGCACTGTGCCAATAGCATCGAGGACCGTGATCATCTGTAGAAAGGTACATCTGTTTGATTTGAGAAGTCAGAGATCTTTATTGGTTCCAAGACACTAGTTCAGAGTGTAGGAAATTCAGTGATTATCCACATCCAATTTATGGTGCTTCTGGGGTTCACATATGGTGTAACATGATCATCTGATTCTGCAAACATATGGATGGCAATGTTGTTGTATTGTCCAGTGTTTAACTTTTCCTTTTGACTTACGGAGTACTACTTTACTTTTCCTTGTGACTTACGGAGTACTACTTTTATCTATCTTCAGGAAAATGAAATACTATGTGTTTAAGTATAAAAGGAAAAAGGACAAACATACCAAAAAATAACTCGAAGATGTCTGCCCTTCGTTTTGCATTGTTGTAACTTGTGATGTACAAATACAATTTATTTGTTGTTCTGTCATTTGTCTGAAGGCTAGATGACTGGATAATCTTTGCATAAATATCTATGAAAAGAAAAAGAAAAAGAGAAGACTAGGATGAACTTGCATATGGAAATTCTGTTGTAAAAGTAGTTTCTCGGAAATCATTTATCCATTTTAATGATTTTGCATCATCTATTATTGGCTATACTGCCTTCTGACCAAAATGACTGTCTGATCTTGTTACTGCTAATTACAGGACAGAAGCCTCACTGTTTCACATAACCTGGGAGTTTTTGGTGGTTGCGGCCTCATTCTTTCCATAATCACTGGACTGTTTGGGATAAATGTGGATGGGATCCCAGGAGAAGAAAGCTGTCCCTATGCATTCGCTGTGTTTACAGGTGCCCTGTTATTGCTAGGAGCTTTCCTGATTGGAGTTGGTTTAGTTTACCTAGGACTCAAGAAACCAAAAACTGATGAGGAGGTGGGTGTGAGAAGCCTAGAACTCCAAGAACTGGTGAAAATGTTCCAACAAGAGGCAGAATCTCATGCACAAGTGCGTAAAACGGTTGCTCCTACTTTTAAGCCTTCATCTGCTGAGCGTATAATTCCAGGCAATGGAGGTTATGTTCTTATACGCTGAAAACTTCTACTGTAAGTAACTGTAATCCATAATCCAAATATGTTTGCTTTAGCTTTTTCTTTCCCCCATTTGCCCCCCACTATACTGCAGACCTAGGTAATATCCACAAGGGAGGCGAGATCACGCTTCGATAAGCGGCAGCGTTGAAATATTCATAAGCGCACCTGTCAGATAACTTGTACACACCCATGTCACAGAATGTGCCCGGCCACAACGTTTCTTGAACAGCCATATCCGGAAAGAAAGTAGCGGTGAATAGGGTTTGTGGTGTGAAGTAGATGCAGTTGGATTGGTAGGCACATTGATGTGTGATCTGGAAGCAAAGTGTTGAACTTTGGCCCAAGAACAAGGACTTGTCACCCAGACAGCTCTCCCATTCCAGCCTGCCAGTCTTGGCATCCACCTTGTAAACCTCAAACCCAACGGTGCCAACACAATCATAGTTTCGCATGACCACGAGCAACGGCCCGGAGCTGACACCAACCAGGTAAGGCTGTTGCTTGTGTGCTCCAAACTGGGAATTCAGGGACACCATCGGGACGGCTGCTAGAACACGCTTCACCTGTGCCTCGTCTGGTCCAGCAATTCCAAACTCGAAAACCACTCCGCTATATGAGATTCCGTAAAATCCTCCCATGTGATATGTCACCTCTGCACATCCGCCGGATCCTATGTTCGGTGGTGGAGTCATGCATCTCCACCGTGCGTCCCCCTGTCGCCAAATGGCAACATCGTTACTCATCCCGTATATTGCAGCTACGGTAAGATCTTCCGAAGCTGTGAATTCTGATGAAAAGGTGATCTTGTGTATGAGTCGATCTTCGATTGATTCAGATGTGTTGCTTCTATTATGATCCTCCAGACCAGGCAATAGGATTTGAGCCCCAGACAGGACATGAACAATGCAAATGTCCAGATTCTTGTCTACTGTAACTAGCCAACCCTTGGAAGTCAAACACTTCCTGCCTCTGGTGGCCACCTGCAGTGCCATTCTAGTTATCTGACGCCGCCTGGGACAGTAAAAACCATGGAATTCTCCATTCTCATCCGCCAGCATGAGCAACGGCACACACTCTTGCAAAGATGGTTCGTAATCCTTCTCGCCTACAGCCGAGCACCATGCAGCACAAGCTGCCCGGAATGCCGCGAAGTCCTCCGAACGGCCCACCCGTTTAGCGATTTGCAGGCATAGTTCTGGTGGAAGTGTGGACCAGTCCGCCATCTTTGTGCAATTCGCTGCAGGGTGTAAAGCCAGGGGTTGTGTAAATGTAGTGTTTGATGGTTAGTTCTTACACCTCATCCTTTAGGTTGTCTCCCGGTATAGAGAGTGCCGCCGCTATCTCTAGTTGCGCTTACGAAGTTGCCTAACTTTCTTGAAAACATCGTACGTGTTTTGTCATCATTATTCAGATGTTTGGTATTACCTTCCATCAGCAAAAAAAAAAAAATCACATTTAGCTTCGAGCTTTTAATGTAAGAATTTTTTTTGATATGCAAAATCATTAAGTTTATATTCATATACTCGTAATAAATGAGCAATTATAGCTTTAATTAAGTACTATCTTCCTCAAATAATTAGCCCATTTGTTATTGTTGTTTTACAGTATATAATCCATAATTTCATTTCATGAATATTTGACATTTAAAGTTAAATAATTCATATACACACCATATTTGTAACATATTTTTTCTTTTTTTGAATTTTTGAATTCTTTTTTCACTATTTATATTTACAAAGATTTGAGTGAAATATTGAATTTTGAGAAATTAAAATCAAATGGTCCAATTATTTTAAAGTCAATTGACGCTTGTTTTAGAACTCCATTCAAGTTGGTCATAAACCAATCAAATGAAATGGATACCCTATTGGTCCCATAACAACCTTCACACGTTAGAACCCCCGGAACGCAAGTGCATTCATTTGGGCAACAATCTGCAACAACCTAATCACCAAAAAAATGATGCATGGTGCTCTGTACGTGTTATAGCAAATTTTCCCTTTTCTTTTTTCAGTTTTAACCCAAATGGCAATGGTACTGGATCCCAGTATGCAGGATAGTCCCTTAATTATAGGCCAAGCCATTCATTGTAGGCCCAACACATTTGCATGTATAGCAGCGACCGTTAGATCAACCACCAGAAGAGAAACACATAATACTGCTACTCTTCTTGCTGTTCTAATGGACTGACTAGTAGTTAGCTCTCCAATGAAATGGCCATCACAAGCCTCATGAGAGGCAATATGGATCAGCCTCTTCTTTCCAAGGCTGAAGAAACAGAGGAAGAAGAAAACATAAGATCATCACCAATAACAAAAGCATCCTCTGGTTACCTCCTCGAAATCAGTCAGTCAAGGCGAAGATCAGCCACCCGCCTTGTCACCAATGACACCATTATTTCAGTTTCTGCAGCACCAAACTCTAACTCATATACTAACCTCATTGCCAACTTGAACAAGAAGAGGAAACTCATCCGGCGTGCCAACTCTGCTCCGTCGGTCTTCACTGATGCAAGGGAGAGGTTCCATGACGAGGAGTCCTTGGAGCCACGGCCAACATCAGCACCGCGTATTGTTCAACAAGCTTTCCTTGGACTGGTTATCTACATAATTGCAGGTGTCTTGGTATTCACCTGCTTTGGGGGGTTCAAGAATGGTGGAACATTCAAGCTTGTGGATGGCTTGTACTTCATGGTGGTTACACTCTGCACCATTGGCTATGGCGATATTGTTCCAGACACGATCTTCATGAAGCTGTTCACCTGCATTTTCATCTTGGTAGGGTTTGGATTCATCGATATCTTGCTCAATGGACTGGTCACTTACATCTGTGACAGGCAAGAGTCAGTTTTGTTAAGCACAGTCGATGAGAACCAGTTCAACAACATGGTTCAAACATACATGATAGACAAGGTAAAGGGCAGGATGAGAATAAGAATGAAAGTCTGCTTGGCATTGGTTGTCGTAATTGGCTGCATTGCAATAGGAACAATTGCAATTCATTTCCTGGAATGTATAAACTGGGTTGACAGTTTCTACTTGTCTGTTACATCAGTGACAACTGTGGGTTATGGGGATTATTCGTTTACGACTTTACCTGGGAGATGTTTTGCCATCATCTGGCTGCTGATAAGCACGCTTGCAGTTGCCAGAGCTTTTCTGTACCTAACTGAGTTGAGGATTGACAAGAGGAATCGCAGAATTGCGAAATGGGTGCTTCAGAAAAAGATGACTCTTGGAGACTTTGTAGCAGCAGATTTAGACCATGATGGACATATCAGGTAACTGCAAACTGTCAGAGTTAGAAACATTTGATGGAAAGCAACCATACATGCCCTGAAGTAAATAAGCTTGATTTAGTTTCTTCGTCCCCATTTAATGTAAATTGAACAATTTCTAATGTTTCATCATGTAAATAGCAAGAACAAGCCCACTATGTATATGATGTTTCATGTATAAACTGCATCTCCCCAGACAAACACAGTAAGAAAAACCATAGAAACATACGGAACTATCGCCAAAAAAGATGAGAAAACCAAACCTATCTCTGAAACTCTTTTAAGTGCTCCATACAGTTGTTTCTTGTAGTAGACAATCAAGGGGAAATTGAGAAAACAGATATCTACTTCACAATGATTAGTCAACAGAAAGACCAAACTGCTGTCTTCTTCTACCTCCTTAAACCACTGAAATGGGAGAGAAACACTCTATCTGCAACCGTGTCTCTATATGTTGGTAATTGCTATATAAAATCAGCTAGCTGATTCTGTATAGTTGGGCTGTGGGGAATGGAAGTGGGCCTTCAACCCTGCTATATTGGTGGTCACCACTTATCAAGTTGATATGATCCATAAGCTCTCTAGATAAGATTTCAATAAGAGAACTGTTATACCATTTATGTTCACTTTCTGAATCTGATCCACCAAATATATCTTTTTTGTGGTTTCAGTAAATCCGACTTTGTAATCTACAAGCTCAAGGAGATGGGGAAGATAACACAGAAAGACATCTTACAGATCTGTGACCAATTTGATTCACTAGACAATAGCAATTGTGGCAAAATTACAATTGCTGATCTCATGGCTTCTGATTGAAGGTTTAGAAATATCCTATTTAAAGCAGAAAGCAGCAGCTATCTAATAAACATATATATGCAGGCAACAACCTAAAATCTGAATCTCTTCACACTGTACAGAAGCACAGATCATAGTTCTCTTCATATCTTAACATTTGTTATTTTGACAACGTTTTCTTCATTTGTATACTTTTTTATATTAGAAAATGGCTATGATCTCTCATGATTAGTGATGTGTTCTTTTGCAATTTTGATATCAAATATTTTCAGATTTTACACTTTCCACATACTTTTTTATATCTACTCTTTTAACTTTGCTCTCTCCTGAAATCTAGCAGTATTATCAAACTTCAATCCCTGCAGAAGAGCATAGCCTAGATATTCTTTCCAACTGGCAGTAAAGTCCCAGACCTTTTAAATCTTATTGTATGCATCTACATGCTACTTGAATCTCCAACAAGTAAGGAAATTTACGTAGACATTTAAAGAGTTAGAACAATAGCTAGGATACATAGATATGCATTGGATACAATACCTGCCAGCTTAGCATGCCATACCACAAACATAGGACCAAGATAATGAGACAAATTGGCAAAATTCCTATGAACAGCATATATAAATGGCTTGCTTCTTACACTAGTCTATCGTTTAATAATGATAAATCATCAGAGTATATAAATAAGCATGTAAAATCCAAGTAGTTGAATTAATAATATTAACACCAGAAAAGTCTATGCCTGAGATAACACTCATAATCACATCATATTCGACTATTTCATCCATTTATCCCAGGCAGTAACAAAGCTTTGTGCAACAAGTTTAGCCACTGTTAAACTGTTGTAGTATCCCATACTACACTCAACCAGCATTCTCCCAACATTGCAGCTGGAAAGTGGAACCTTCACTCTTAGTTTTAAAACACTAGCTGATGTCAACAGTACTCTGCAGAATGTCTGTGATCCTGCTGAAATAAAGGTAAATACTCAACAAAACATAACCTCAGATAAAAGGAGATAATATCTTTACCAGTATTTGACAAATGCAATTACCTCTGTCTTAAACCAAGAATAACCTCAAGAAGTTCCATTATCTGCTGCATTCTGAAGTT
Organism: Stellera chamaejasme; assembly: GCA_024586325.1. Lineage (NCBI taxonomy): Eukaryota > Viridiplantae > Streptophyta > Magnoliopsida > Malvales > Thymelaeaceae > Stellera > Stellera chamaejasme. The sequence continues at coordinate 29,084,841 of CM044985.1, forward strand.
CCTCCGCTTCTCCTCATTGTCTATAAATAACGTAGAAACATTCAAAACAGAGACCACTTCTTCTTCAATTTTACTAAGCTGCTGATCCAGGTGTTCCAAGAAGCCTTCATAAGAGTTTATAGTAGCCAAGCTAGCAGCAACGAAACTACCTTCTTGCTCTGATGCCTTTTGTTTCTGAACCTCCCTGTCAGAAGGTTGAATTCTGCCAAGGTCCCCATGAAGATTAAATTCTTGCGTTTTATTAATGATGGAAACACTAGGGCAGGGGCCTTCATTCTTATATTCATGCTCTATAGCTTGCTCCTTTGGATAGACGATATGAACTGTGCTAGAATCATCTTCCTCCGCAACCTCAGGGTCTGAAGCAATACGCTCGATCAGTTGAGATTGCTTTAGAGAGATAGCCTGAAACCAATTCACGCAATACTGCTTGATATCTTTTGTTAGAAGAGAAAAAAGTTAAATTGAGAGAGAGAGAGAGAGAGCTTTTAACACGGAAAAATTGCAGTAACACTGGCTCTTAAGCACTAGTTAAGACTGAAGCAAAAGAGAAGAAACAAAGATCACCAAAACAGCTATCTATGAAGCCTCATTGAAGAGTGGATTACCAAAAAGGCATAGCTCCAAAATCTGAAAGTAACTATCAAATTTGTCCCAAATGTATGACTACTTGTTCAATTCCGATCAAATTAAGAACATTTGAACACTCAAGTACCAAAACGGCAACAGGGAAAAAATGTCATGGATAAAACTCAAAACCAAATTTACATGAAAAGAAAGGGCATTTCCATTTTCATAGCCAAGTTATGTATATGAAGAGAAAGAACTTCAGAATGCAAAAATTTATCTCTGATGTCCATATTTTCATGCTGCACAAAATGCAATTGACATAACTACACTACCACACCAAGATGAGTTTTCTTTTACCTGATGAAGTCTTGTGGAAAGTTTATCCAACAATTCAATGCGACCCCTTGAATTCTCCAAAGCTTCCATAACCTTCTTCTTCTGGAAAAGCAGTTCCCTAGCTTCATCGTCCTTCCCTCTCTGGACACTAACAGCTGCCCGCCTACGAAGCTTCTCCGCCGCCTCAGTCAGCCGCAGAAGCCTCGACCTCGCACTATTTGCTGATCAAGAACAGAAAAATGGAAATGGAATTCTGAAATTGGAGTAGAAAATTCCCAGAAATTCACCACAAAACAATGAAGCAAAGTACACAGATCAAATACCTTTGGCTCTGGCGGTCTCGGCTTCAGCGTGAAGCAGGTCAAGTTGCGAACGAAGGGTGTCGGAGTTAGGGTCAGAGGCCAAGCAGTTCGGCCGGCAACTGCAACGAACAGCTAAAGTATTCACAAATCCAGTCTGCATCATCATCATCATCACCATCGCTTCAGTAAAAAAACTTGAAGTTTCGATTTTGAAGGTAACAATAACTTTTAAAGCTAATATAAATTCCTGTTTGTTTAATTTCTGACAACTCAATGTTGCTGTGGTGTAGTGGTTATCACGTTAGTCTTACACACTAAAGGTCCCCAGTTCGATCCTGGGCAGCAACAAAGTTTTGGTCTTTTAACTTATTTTGTTTGGGATAATTCTGCACTGGTCCCCAGAATTACGACATTTTTTCAATTGAGGATCTTAACTTTTACCACCACAAATATTGGGATAATAAACCTTTCACAATTGGGCTATGTTGTTCTGATTCAACAAATCTGATTTTGAATAGAAAAAAATAAATTTACCAAAACCAGATTTTATGGCTAAAGAACGGAGCTTTTTCTTCTTAACAATGATTAATTGGTGTCATGCTGTCATGAACCATATGATCATATACATTCATGATTCATGTTGAGAAACGTCCATTCTATCTTCATAAAGAAACCTAATTACTACACCCTAAAACTGCCAACTCTATTAAAAGCAGCAACATCCATATCATTTACACTACAAAAAGATCACCATATATATATATATAACAAACACCTTCAACAATCCATATGATCATATCAAAATCCAAACTTTGATGGATTACATCACAAAAATCCCAACTTTCTTCCTCATCATCCTTCTGATCGCCGGCTTAGTAACCTCTGACGACCGATCTTTCGTCCAACAAAGATGCAGTTTAACCCTAGAACCAGAAGCATGTATGAGTTGTATCTTCAACGACACGACCAGAGGAACAGAACACATGTCCAATTTAACACACTCTGTTATATTCTGCATGTATTCTCAGCTCACTTTCGCTCATGCCATCGCGGATCGCTTGTCCCATAACGCTTCATATCCGCGGCTCTCGAAAGCGCTTATGTTCTGTAATCGTACTCTGTTTTCGGCTTCTGAACGCATGTGGGACGCCATGAACGAGATGGAAGTTGCAGGGTACAAGAAAGCTCATCTATATGCTAGGCTTGCCAGAGTGGATACACTTCGATGTTGTTACTTCTTTGCCAAGTACTCTGGTAACATGCCGATACCGCCGGAGCTGATGAGTTTAATGGCCCTTGCGAAGCGCTTCTTTGATATCGCTCATGTTTTTTTCTGGTTCTTTTTGTCGTAGTTTAAAGTTTAAGGACTTTCCCGAAACGTTTACGTTAGTACTTTCATATATTGCAATTTATCCTCCTTTAGCCTCTGGTGCGTTGTATACTTGTATTTGGGCTCTGGGAAGACTATTTTAGATGGCCCGAAATCAATCGGCCATAGTCTATTAAATCAAATGGCCCAAATGGCTATTAATCTGATTAACAAATAAAAATTTATATTTGTTTTTTGGTGGAAAAAAATTTATGATTAATTTACTGCATCTTGAATTATTATATTCCTTTTTGGTAATAAAAAAAACATATGACAAAAATGATAGTATATATTTTAAAGTGAATTTAAAATACCAGTGAAACTAACAATTATTATCTATTTAAAATGTTAGTTTCACATATGTCCAATATCAACATAATTATATACTTCACATTTTGATAAATTTTTTTACTACAATAATTTTGTAACAACTTTATACACAATATATTTACCGAAAATTCATTATTTTAAAAGGTGGATATATTATTAATTTGTTTGTTTTTTAACGTTGGATATTGGTACCAAACACATGAGTGGGTACCGTAGCATGGCCTCTATTAAACATTATTGAACAGATTTCTTACTTGGAATGATAGCACTCACTTAGTCCTGTAAAAATTATTTCATTGCATATGTTTTTTAATATTTGATTTATAATTTTGTTTATTCAACGTATTGATTTATAAAATCAAATAATTTATATGATTATGTTATTTGAATATGTCAAGTTTTTTAATACATTATTTAAAAAAGAATAACAAATTTTTCCTCTTTAAAATTTGAATCAATATACAAGTTCGAACTCAAACATAACAATATATCTTCATGGGACCGGAGTAACATAAATTTGGAATCATAAAGTGTTTTCCCATGATGATTTTTTATATATAAACAAATTCGCGCATGGGATTAATTAATCTAGATCAAGAATTGGCAGATCATATTCCTGAATATTAGATGTGAATAAAAAAATGAAAGTGAATAATGGACGGTCTCTGATTTCACATTTCAATCTGACCAAGTCTAACATTTCAAGGTCAGCTGGTCAGGCAAAGTTGACAACAGTGGTCATCTTATATTATATACTAGTATATGACTGTATCAAACCCACAAATTAATCAGTTGATTTTTATATTTAGAATCAGTTGATTAAACACTATTTAGCTTAATATATAGATTGAAAATGATAGAGAAAAGTGAATATTAGATACTCTGGGATGAGCTATGCATTAAAGGGGTTTTTTTTAAGTTAACTGAAATTTTATTAATAAAGGTAAAAATATGTACACACTCCTTTAAATGTAGTAACTAAAACCATGCACAACTTTTCCCAAACATCGTGAAAGTAATATAAATCTCTCATCCTCTCATATTTAAATATGACAAATTAACCTCTTAACACTATGTATTTAATGAGAGTGGGTAGGGCGAACCGCTACTCATGCCACCATGGTAGCGAGGCTACCCACCCGCTTCTTTTTGGGTCGCTCAAATCCCGACGCTACCCACCCGCTACTGAAATAGGGGCTCGGTAGTGGGCAACTCGCTACTACAGAGCCACGTGGCGCGCCACTGACAGAGGTAGCTCCCGCTACCATCTCTTTTTTTTAAAAATGATTTCTTTATTTGCATCATTTAATAAATGATTGAATAATAATAATATTATTTATTAGTATTTATAAATTATAATTAAAAACAAAAATAAATTTAATTATAAATTAACCAAATGTATCAATTACAATAAAAAAAATCCAAAATCAAATAGTTTTTACAAAAGTGTCCTACGGGGGCAGGCAAATCGTAATCGTCACCCTGATTCTCACGCGGCGGGGAATGGTGCTCCGAATCGCCGAACGCCTGTCTGTTGAACCCCAAAGAGAATGGGTTAAACGACTCATTACTCCGCCTGAACAACTCCGGGTCGTACACGTTATTGTGCGGCGGCTGCTGAGGTGCTCTCCGCCGTGGCGTCGGCATCATCGTGGTATAATAATCAGCACCGCAGATGTTAGGCGTCTGGAACCCCGTAGTCGAGAAGATAGATCAACATGGTGAACAAGAAGATTAACATGACAAAGAATATAGATCAACTTTCTAAGAAGATTGATCAACAAATTTTAGAATTATGAATTTATTTCAGTATTTTTGGAATTTATTTATGTATTTTAGGTATTATTTATGAATTTTAGTATTTTAGGAATTATTCTAGTATTTTAGGAATTATTCTAGTATTTTAGGAATTATTTTTGTATATATTGAATTGTTTTAGTATTTAGGAATTGCTTTGGCATTTTAGTATTTTAGGAATTATTTTAGTATTTTTAGGAATTTATGTAGGTATTACCGATCTACCAAGGTATTGTCGCTGATCTACCAAGGTATTGACGCTCTACAAGGTATCGACGCTGATATACCAAGGTATCGACGCTGATCTACCAAGGTATCGACGCTGATCTACCAGGGTATCGACGCTGATCTACCAGGGTATCGAAGCTGATCTACCTGGGTATTGACGCTGATCTACCAGGGTATTGACGCTGATCTATTTGCCCTTGTTCTATTTTTCACTGCTCCGAGCCCCCGCTAGATTAACCAAAACACCGGAGAGCTTACGCAGTAATTTTTTCTAGGGTGGTTCGGAGGATAAAAAGTTGTCCATTGGGTGGCTTGGGAAACGATCCTAAATTCTTTTGAGGTGGGGGGGCTGAATATTGGTAGTCTGAGAGCAAAAAATTGGGGTCTTCTAGGTAAGTGGTGGTGGAGATTCAGGGTGGAAAGAGAGGCTTTATGGGTGAAAGTTATCCAAAATATTCATGGAAAAGAGGGGAAGATGGAGGAGTCTTTTGATGGAGAAACCGGGGGGTTTGGGGGGGCATTTTAAAGGCGGGTAGGGACTGGATGATGTAGGTTTAAACTTTACCAATTCCTTTTCTAGAAAAGTGGGTGATGGTCGTTTATTCAGGTTCTGCAAAGACATTTGGTGGCAGGGTAGAGCTTTAGCTGATTGCTACCCTAGACTGTTTGTGTTAGATTCTAATAGCGATGCCACCATAGCAGAGAGGGTGTTTGGCAAGATGGCGTTTGGTGTTGGGTTTGGAAGTGGAAGAGGAGCTCCGTGGGAGGGCTTTAGCGGAGTCTAGGAAACTTTTATCTAACATGCAGGGAGTCACTTTGCAGCAGAGCAGGACTGACAACTGGGAGTCCCCATTCACAGTTGAAGGTGCCTTCTCAGTCTCGCTCATTTCCCATACAGCGGACAACCTCTTCCTCTCGAGACAGCCAAACCAGATGCCGATCTCGTGGAATGAGATGGGTGCCCAAGAAGATCAACATCTTCTTTTGGAAAGCAGCCCAAGACAGATTGCCCACACGTCTCCAGTTGGCAATCCGCAATATCCCAATTGATAATGTGGGGTGCCCAAACTGTTCATGTGCGATAGAAACTCTTGATCATTGTCTGGTTCTGTGCCCAACCGCAATTGCTCTCTGGAAAATGGTTTATGCTTGGTGTGATTTTGGTGACTTCACAGGTGTGGACTCGCTTCTTGGCGCTCTCCATCCAACACTCGCCTAGCCCGGCCACTCAAAGCTTTCTCGGTTTCAGTAGCAGGGGTGGGATGCTATTTTCAGAGTTACTTCAGTGAGATTATGGAGACATAGGAACGCAGTCATTTTCAAAGATGATTCCTCTCAGGCCTCTCGGCTTTCGGAGGTTCAATTCGTCTCCTTTCTCTGGATCTCCAACCGTTGGAAACCTTTCAAGGTCCCTTGGTGTTATTGGCTTGTAAACCCCTTAGGGGGAATTGCTAATTGTTTGTAACCTGTTCTAACTCTTGTTTCAAACTTCTCAGGTTCTCCTCCACCTTGGAGGAGTCCCCGACTAGTTTCCTCATTATATATATTCATCTCGTTGCTTTCCAAAAAAAAATTGACGCGATCTACCAAGGTATTGACGCCGATCTAATAAGGTATTGACGCTGATCTACCAAGGTATTGATCTTTGATCTACCAAGGTATTGACGCGGTATTGACGCCGATCTACCAAGGTATTGACGCCGATCTATCAAGGTGCGACGTTGATCTACCAAGCTACTCACGCCGATCTACCAAGGTATTGACGCCGATCTAGCAAGGTATGTACGCTGATATACCAGGGTATTGACGCTGATCTACCAGGGTATTGACGCTGATCTAACAAGGTATTGACGCTGATCTACCAAGGTATTGACGTTGATCTATCAAGGTATTGACACTGATCTAACAAGGTATTCACGCTGATCTAACAAGGTATTGACGCTGATCTGCTAAGGTATTGACACCGATCTAACAAGGTATTGACGCCGATCTATCAAGGTATTGAAACTAACAAGGTATTGACGTTAATCTACCACGTATTGATGATGATCTAACAATGTATTGACGCCGATCTAATACGGTATTCATGCCGATCTAACATAATTCTATAAAATTAACTTAATTCATAAAATTCATAAAATATTCATATTTTCCTAAAATACATAAAGTATATACTAAAATACCATAAAATACCAAAAAATTCATAAATAATACCTAAAATACCTAAATAAATTCCAAAATACTAAAATAATTCCTAAAATACTAAAATACCAAAGCAATTCCTAAAATACTAAAATAATTCATTATATACAGAAATAATTCCTAAAATATTAAAATAATTCACAAAATACTAAAATTCATAAAATATTCATATTTTCCTAAAATACGTAAAGTATATACGAAAATTCCACAAAATACCAACAAATTCATAAATAACACCTAAATAAATTCAAAAATACTAAAATAGTTCCTAAAATACTAAAATATCTAAGCAATTCCTAAAATACTAAAAGAATTCATTATATACAGAAATAATTCCTAAAATATTACAATAATTCACAAAATACTAAAATTCATAAAATATTCTTATTTTCCTAAAATACGTAAAGTATATACTAAAATTTCATAAAATACCAACAAATTCATAAATAAATTCCTAAAATACTAAAATAAGTCCTAAAATACTAAAATACCAAAGAAATTCATAAAATAGTAAAATAAGTCCATATATACTAAAATAATTCCTAAAATACTAAAATTCGTAAAATATTCTTATTTTCGTAAAATACCTAAAGTATATACTAAAATTCCATAAAATACCAACAAATTCATAAATAATACCTAAAATAGCTAAATAAATTCCAAAATACTAAAATAATTCCTAATATACTAAAATAGCAAAGCAATTCCTAAAACACTAAAATAATTCAATATATACAAAAATAATTCCTAAAATACTAAAATTCATAAAATACCAAAAAAACCTGTAGATGGCGGTGGAGACGGCCGGTGACGGAAATTCGGTGGTGGCCGGAGGCGGTGTTCTAACTTAAAAAAATAGTTGTCAAATACACTCTTTCTAACCATAAAAAACCGAAAAAAGAGAAGAGAAGAAGATACCTGAACTTGCTGATGTAGTTCCACCTAAAAAGCAAGTGAAACGGTGCAGAAATGAGGGAGGAGGTGGTGGTGGTGGAGGTTTTGGAGGATTTCGCTAGATGCGTCGGGGAAGAAATGGGGGAGAGAGGAAGCTGAAACCGATTTAAAAGGCTCGGTAGCGGGTAGCCCGCCGCCAAGCCCGCTACCGGACATATGGTAGCGGGCTTCCCCCCACTCAACCCGCTACCGTCTGCTTTTTACGATTTCGAGGAGCGTTTTGAATTTCAAAACGCCAACCCAGTGCATGGTAGCTTGCTACCCCCTACCACGCCCGCTACCGAGTTGCGCCATCGGTAGCGGGCAGCCCGCCCAGCCTGTCAGAGACCTTTTGGGAGCTCGGTGGCGGGCCACCACCTACCGGGCTCGCTCCGAGCTCCCTCAACTACGTAGTGTAAGTCGAATCGAGCAACGGCTAGTATTTATTTGAAATTTATATACGTAACCCATTGTTAAAATCCATTAAATAAATTGGTTGATACTTGTAATGGGTCTAATTAACTAGTTTTACAGTCCATTAAAATATGGAGTATATATATATATACTTTCTAATTTAGTTGAGGTATTGTTGATCATTTGACCTAAGTAATAAATTAACATTGCATTTTTGTTTTTCGTTTCAATGAAAAACATCCGCCTCTATGTCCCAGGTGGGAGCAGTTAATTAACATTCACAAAAATGAGTTTGAAACATTCAGATCAACAATTCTTTAATCAGCCCAAAGCTAGCTGCATTTGATTAATGCACACAAGCTGCCAATAGCTAGCAATGAAGTTGCTTAATTTGTCCTTTCTTCACATTCAAACAATTAATTACTTAAACCTCTGAATTCCTTCTCATTATACATGGTTCATAAACAAATTGTGAATTAGGTGGAAATCCTCTGGCCTTTGACTCTCATCAACAACATCCTCAAAATTACACTAATTAATTTCCAGTTGTTTTGTTCCTTTCAAGAAAAAAAGAAAGTCTACCCATGTCAATTATTCCTGTGTATTTTAACTGCAGAAAGATGCCATTCTGCAGATCTACTGCCAACTGAACATTTTATATGTGTTTGCATGCACTTCCAGACATAAAAAGGGGCTAGCCTAATTTTGACTTTGAGGAATATGTCTGTTATGGGCTTTATCTTATTTAATCATGCTAGTGCTAATTAGCTTGGTATTGTAATTAAGCAAGAATCAGCACAGTTATCCTAACAACTAATTATGATCTTGCAACCCCCATAAATTTTCCAACCTTCGTCTTTTTTTTTAAATATCAAATCAATTTCAATTATCTATATTATTTTAAAATAAATTTTTTAATATAAAATAAGTGTATATATTGATATGATTTAAGGTATTCTTTCTCATAATAGAGAGAGGTACAATACTAAGATACATGGCATTTAACACATAAGAGGAAAATGAAGTGCATAATTTCTAGACATATCTTTGAGAGCTCATACATATTTATTAGCATTACTTTTGTCCCAAAATTATCACAGTACAATATTTCACTTTTGATATTGTGATCAATTTGACTTTAATTATTTATATATATATATATATTATTCTTTATAATAGAGTTTTTTTCACTTTTAAAAAAAATATTTTTATAACGTAAAGGAGTCAAATTATTATTAGTACATACAAAAGTTTTAAGTTTATAATTAAAACTGTTATAAAAACAAAATCATATATAAATGCTGAAAAACAAGCGTAGTACCGATATGAAGTACTCCTTTTAAGAAAACTTACACTCCACATTACTCCTTTTAAGAAAATTGAACAGTTTTTTTCGATAATTCAAAAAATGAATGTTTGCAGTTTCTTAGGGACGATAGAGTATTATACATCGTACTTCAAAAATAAAAAAAGATCAAGAATTAGAAGATTCGGAGAGGTATCATTCTTCCTCATTATAAGAAAGAAAAGAAACTATTAGAAAATTTATTTTAGAAAAGAAAATCATTTAAAATAAAGATTTCATATAATTGTAACATTATCGTGATACAATGACTGATAATGTAAATTAACATCACTGCAAATAAAAATCAGTGGTTGGTGTTGAAGAAGATTTATGTGGCAAAACAATAGCGGAAAACTACTTCAAACAAAACTTTTGTCCAATACTGCGATCAATAGTTGAAAAAATGGTCATTGAGAAAGCCACAACAAATACGCAAGCCACCGTACGTCTTTTCAGACTCCAGTCAATGTGAGAAAAAGGTTTTATTTTTTTTTTAAAAAAATGGAGGAGAGTTTTATATGATAAAAAAAAATACTAATTGGAAACTTGATCTTAATTTTTTTGAGGAATTAAGTGTTTGAAGAACACGGATAAATTAAAATTTTGAGGAATTTTAGATACTGGAGTATTTTATTTATTATTTTTTAAGAAAAAAAAAAGAGAGCTCGTCTCCGTATATTTCATTACTAAAAAATGCCCATCAACACTGACAAATACAAGAAATATAGGTAAAGAGTAGCTATACACAAAAAGCGAACCCTGTTCCAAAATCAACAAGTATGAAAATGAACTGAAGGCATTTAGCAAAGAATGTGCACTACATCAAAACATTTAACGCACCAAAATCTTCCAATTAATTTCATGTAGTTTCTGATGTACCCGCATATTACGTTCCAACCAAATAACATACTCCTCCGTTCCAGAAAAATTGGTGCGTTTTTTTGATGTTGTAGGAAAATCAACTTATTACTAACTAGTAAGAACTCTTTAAAAAAATTCGAAAAAAATATATTTAGAAACTACACACATTAATTTACAATTCACATCTAAATTATGCTAAAGAAATAAAATCATAAATTAAATGCTAAAAAAAACGCATCATTTTGTGAGGACGAAGGTAATATATAGCAGCTGTATCTAGACACCTTCTCAGCTGATTCTTCAAAGCTTTACCTCTGCAGAACTTCCTTGAAAATGAGCACTAAAAAATCAGGTGATCTCTAGACTCAAGAAACATATCACACAGCCAAGTATGAATATTTCTCTCATGTCCCACGTTGAGACTTTGTCAAGCCTAGCAAGCTTGTCACAAGCCACACAATAACAGAGATCTTGGGGACATGATATATGATCCCCAAACAATTTTCAATTCCATCTATCTAACAACATCATAGTTCCTGATCATAACAGTAGAGATAAGCATCTTTCATTCGAAACGGACTTGGAGTATATATTAGCAAGAAGGAGGGCTGCCCATTTGCATTAATATTAAACAGTACTCCGCAAGATGCAAAAAAACCAGTTACATTATCACTTCAATTAAACTCCATGTGTTACAAAGGTACGTAGAGAAGAAACATCATCATGCATATATATGATGATTATGATGTAGCCGATCAAAACCTAGGCAAAAGATAGTACTCTACATATCATATGTCTGATCTGATAAGCATAGCGAGCTCCGATCCGTCGGGTTTCATACTCATCCTCCATTCCATTCGTGTTGTCTAGCTATTTTCCTTTACAAATTATGTAAGGAATTTGACAACAGATCTATGGAACGGAAGGAATATATTCCATCCATCTCAATTGCATAGTCATTTTTCCTTTATACTTTACGTACAAAGTAAGATGACAATCCATTTGAGGTGAAAATGGTATATATATATATATATATTATATATATATATTAATCACGAAGTCTATCATGGCGCTTGGTTATTAGGGAAGAAGTGAGAGGGGACTAGATCCTGCAACAACCCATAATCCATCTGAATACGTTGTTGTTGCTCATGATGATGATCATAATGATGAAGGTGTTGTTGTTGCAGTTGCTTAAAACTGTTTGAAGAAGACGTTGAAGACGGAAGCAACTGAGCCAACAGCTCCTGCGGGAACGCCGGATTATTCACCGACGCCAGAAACGACGACGGCGAAGCGTGAAGACTCCCCCGGAGATTCGCCGGACAGTGGTGGTTGTGTTGGCCTTCATATGTGGTTATAACAACCGCCGGATCCTGGAATGATCTCTCCACTCTCTTCTTCACGGTGCACTTCTGGCTCGTGCACCTGTAGTAGCTCCTGCATGCATTTAATTTATAATTAACATCTGAATTAGTATTGTATTAATTCTGCACTAATCATGATTAAAGATGTGCACTGACCTAGGATAAGGGCTGTTCTTGACGGCTTTCTGGCCGTACTTTCTCCATCTGTAGCCGTCTTCAAGATGGTCCATTTCGCTCTTAGTCAGAAAAGCAAATCTTGCTCCTCTTTCTCTTTTCCCTTTCTTTCCTTTATCATTCCTGAAAGGAAATACATGTAGATAATGAGAATCCGTTAAATCAATCTTTTATTAATTCAATATTTTTCTCTCACAAGCTTCAAATCAAATTTTAAGATACTTAGATCAGACAGCCACATATGATATCCGAGATGGATCGGGTATATATATAAAGGCTGTGTCACAAAGAAAAAAAACAACTTGAAATTTTTGAAAGATTAATCCCATGTTTGTGACAGTAAAAAGTAGGATGAAAAGTTCTGTATCTTGTAAATTTTATGATAAAAGTTGATAATAAATTTCAACACGACCCAAAGTATTGACACAGGCATGGGGATATTCCAAACACTTGATGATATAATGATAAAATAGCTATTTTAGCTAGAAAGATGTATTTGCACTGGCTAGCTAGGGTTTTGATTATTAATTTAAGATGAAGAAATATTTATACAAATATAGTCATTTCTGAGTTTCAAGCAAAGTGATAGTATATTAATTCAATTAAGGTAGCGGTGATTGTATGCTAGTATAGTGTGAAACCTGGTTCTTGATCTTGGGACGAAAAGGTTTTCAAATCGATGAGGATCACAAAAAACAAGATAACGTGTGAAACTACAGAAAGCTTACACTTTCTTTGACTTTTCATCATCTGCAACTTGTGCTTCATCTTTCGGCTGCTTCTCCTTCTTCTGAATCTTGCCTGCTCCTCCTGGATCTTGATTATCCTCCTGATGATGATCACCACCGCCTCCTCCTTCGTTTGAGGAAGACGACACCGAGGAGTTGGGCGTCAGTGGAGTAGCACTGTTTGCGACGACGTCGACGCCGGTCTTGTCGATGACGACCGGACATATGACTTCCGACGAGGAGCAGGGGACGACGTCGAAGCCGCCGGCGCCGAAGCTGTGGAAGTCCGTGTTGAAGATGGTGAATGGATCGAAGGTTTGGTTGTGAGAGGAGACGACGTCGAAGGTGGTGGCTGATCTGTTGAAGGTGAATCCTTGGGGGTTGAAGTGGAAAGGGTCGTAAAGATTTGGATCTCTTTTTTCATTTGACATGGGATCGATCTGGAGAAGAGAGGAAAAAGGGAATTATGGTCTGGTCTTTGATTGCAATTAATTGCTGTTACCTACAAGGAAGAAACTCTTGCACCTTGCTTTAATGTGCTTCCTTCTTAGAGATAGAGAGAGGGGGGTATATACTATATGGTGTTTGTTCTCTCTCTTATTTCTTTTTTTTTTTGTCAATATCAAACATGGAGAAATTATAATCAAATCAGATATTGTTGTCACTTGTCAGACGTCAAACAAGGTGAAAAAAACGAGAAATACTACTCTGGGAAGAGTATAGGAATATGAACTAAAAGAAAGAATTAATTCACTACCTACAGAAGCCGAGATTTATCAGCGGAGTTGCAGAAATTTTCACAAGAAATGTCATTTCTTGCGGTATGTCTTGCATGAGACCGCAGATGGATTTCTCCACGTAGTGATTAGAGCGGTTCCTAATTGAAGGGTTTACAAATCATTCACACCAAGGAGAATCAGTTCCATTTATTCGAGATCCATAAAAATGATAGATAGATCAAATGATGATATATAGAGCTAGGCACCTTGAGCATCAGAATTTGTATTTAAAATTATTTTGATTACTTGTCATGTAATTTTTGTGCACTCGAACATGCTCAAAATATTAAATTATTCAATCTATAGTCCAGTTTGGGTCTATAAAACTGAATACATGATAAGTTTACAATGTTAGATTATGAGCAAACATGTAATTAGTACTATTTCTAATTAAGTACTCAATACTCATTGCTTCCATGAAAATCTATTACTCTTTCCACCCACTAAAGATGATTCGTTTGATTGATAATATGTTTGATTGAGTATGAAGATTAAGGAATATTGTTGATAATATGGTAAAATATAAAGTAGATATATAAGATAAAAGTCTTTTTTTAGTAATGAAAAGAGAAATATAGATCGTAAAAGGTAAAATTGGTCATGTTAAAAAGGTTTCTTTTTTAGTTAAGAAACGTATCGACTTTTTCGAAACAACCAAAAAATGAAAATGTATCAATTTTATCGGGATGAAGTGAGTATGTTTTTTTCTTTTTGATCAGTCATAAAAAAGTTACTATCGGTAGAAAACATAATTTTCTCTTTTTACACATTGAAGTTATCCTTTGTACCAATCACTTTATAATTCCCATAGTACAAATATCTAGGGTTTATTATGGGTTTAGGATAAAGTGTGCACCCTTTAAAGTGTGTTAAAGTGTGCATCTTTGTCCATTAATTATCAAATTGTTAAACTCATCATTTCTGTCGACTCATTTCTCTTTCATTATTCTTGAAGGTGCACACTTTAGTATCTTTATTATGAGCGTATTCGACCCAAGAGATTTTTGAATAATTTGAAATTAAACTTATCCTTTCAGGCACCTTTCCCTCCTATTTTCCTTTTATAACTTTTTTCAATAATTTTGTAAGTCTCAAAGTTTCTTCAACAATCTGTATAAAGAAATGAATAAAAAAACGAAATATTTATTGACTGGTTACCCTACCCAATGACCCGAGACTTAATAAGAGATTTTTATTCATGTCCATTGACCAACAGAACTCGCTGACCGGGGCATGTACACGAGAACTTGAAAAAGTTAGCGGTTAAATGGTTTTTTTTTTTAAATAATCTATTAAGGGTACTATTCTTAGGAAAAAGAACATACACACTTTTTAGTTACAGCCCATTCATAAATTAAACTTAATTTACTTGTGATCATAAATTAGCGTACAACTAAAATAAGAAAGTTTGATCAATCGAAACTCTCCAATTAATCACATGATTAGCTAGCTCACAATTATTAGTCAACACAAAAATCGACTAATTTGAAATTAATAAAATATATTTTACGTAAATGATGAATAATATTTGGACCATATTTATGGTGAATTATTGTTAACCTTAATTACTAGGGCATAATAAATGTGGCTATAGTAATTATTCGAAGTAGATCAAGAAATAAAGAGTTTGGCAATTCTCCATGAATCATGTGTCAAACATTATCATGATTGATCCCTTTTCGTAATGAGACTTTTGATGCAGGAAAGTGATATGTTTTGCCTCGCAAATTCATAATTGGTCAAAAATTTCGACCTACACATATCTATCAATGCGGGAGTAGATCGATGTTATTGTGAGGAATTCATAAAAAGCAATATTTTTCGGTTAATAAATAAATAAATAAAAATTAGTCTTGAATATAAACAATAAACAAATTGTAGTAAACAATGAGCATTCATAGGCTATAATTGATGTAAAATTGTACGTATTTCGTCATCTTTAGCGTTTTAGCTGTGTAACTGTTAGATTTTTTATCATTAAAAATTTATCTAAAATACTATAATTGTTTGAAACTGATTTTCTCAAACGGGTTAATGTTTAAAATTAAATATGGTCCAATGTGTATATATATTTGGAATTGGCAGTAGCTATCTATGCTTATCTCCAATATATGCTGATCCCCTAAAGCAATTGCAACTACTCTTTGACCCGCTGTAGGTTTCTCTACCCTACTTACGTACACCAATTTTGATGTTGCCTAGAGTCTTGAAGTAGGAAATCACTTCATTACATGAACTACAGTAAATCAGAACTGCTAACACACACACACACATATATATATATATATATATATATATATATATATATATATATATATATATATATATATATATATATATATACATATATATATATATATATATATATATACACGTTAGGGATAAAGAGGAGGTCTTGTTTTCAAGTATTCACTATCTTCTCCAATCTCCCAAATACGTATAAAAAACACAATTAACTAGTACTCTCTCCTTCCTTTTTTTAATTGAACTATCTCCGTCTGTTTATTTTAAAGACAGGAAACACTATACTTTCGGTGTTGTTCCGTGATATACATATTGACTTACATTATCAATCTTGTAATGGAACCCAAGTATAGAAATTATCTTAACTCATCGTTGATTCATGATTTTTTTCATATCATTATTCATTTGCAAAAAGATTTGCTACAAGAAGGGTATCCGACATAAAACTTTGTCATTGTACTTTTTCTTGAAACACTAGACTGGTTAAAATAGATTCAAATATCAAGTGATTCTTTCTTTCTTTCTTTCTTTCTTTTTGATAAGTAGAGAATAATTCTTTCCTTTGCTATAGTCATACCTAAAATTAATTAAAATTGTAATATCATCAAAATAAATACTCTCTCCGTCCCTAAATAATTCTACACTTTGACTTTAATGTTTCAGGATTCAATGTTTGATTCAAATTATAACAAACACTACGTAGAAGACAAATCTTCTGCGGCCTTTATATGGTTTGGGCAGATGAAAAACGCAGAAATTGCGCGATAAATCTTTATACTATGGTAAAGCCGCAGAAGGCCGCGATAAAGGTCAGCAGTAAGGCCGCGTAAGGGTAGCCACTTTTAGGGTTTCTCATCCGCAGCTTCCTTCATTTTTGTATCGGTTCCCATCTTCTTCTTAAATCCTTCTTCTAATTGTTCATCTTCTTCTTCTTCTTCTTCTTCTTCTTCTTCTTCTTCTCCTTCTTCATATTCTTCTTCTTCTTCTTCATTTTCTCCTTCATCATCTTCTTCTGTTCATATTCCTCCTCTTCTTCTTCTTCTTCTGCCGTCATCTTCTCCTTCATCTTCATCATCATCATCTTCTTCTTCTTTCTTTCATCATCTTCTTCTTTCTTGCTCATCGATTTGCTCACGGATCCTCAACGACAACCGATGCCTGTGCCCAACGAGTGATGAAGATGGCGGCGATGAAGACACCATTGAAAGTGAGGAGGAACGAGAGACGGGTTGGGGGCGAAAGTGTGACGATTTTCTGGGAAAAAATGATGAAGAGGATGATTTTCTGGGTTTAGGATTGATGAAGATGATGAATTTATTTTTTTAAAAAAAATAAAATGATGTACTGCGGCCATAACCGCAATAACCTGCAAAATGCTGACTAGTTTTTTGCGATTACATGCTTCCCCGCCGATTGCTTATCATTTCTGCTCTCTGCGGCGACGGACCGCGATGACCAATGTCTTCTCTACGTAGTGAAAGATACAAGTTTTAAAAAATTCAGAAAAAATATATTTAGAAAGTTTATACTTCAAATTATGATATTCATATAAATTATTAACTGCAAATGTCTAAATATTTATGAAAAAAATCACAAATTAAATACTGTAAAATAACGAAAATAACGTGTAAAATTATCTGGGGACGGAGGGAATACAATTTTATTAAATTTTCTTAAACAATTAATGAATAAATTAAGGAGAAGATTCTCTCTAATTAATGGGTCCTATATATATCCTACACATTTAATTGAAAGCTGATGTTTTCAAAGTTTGTGTTATATATATATATATAGGTCTTTTTCCCAACGTAGCTACTTATAACCACCTTTCATATCTCCTGTACAAACAAACGTAATTGTCAGCTATTGATAGAATAAATACGATGTGGTAGTAAAAAGGAAATTAAGATGATGGTTTAGGTTGAAGATTATTGGGTAGGATTTGGACAGGCTTGACATTGGGGGACAGTGACACTGAAGTGAGGTGCTAATTGGTATTCCCTCCATGCTCCATCCCATCCCATCCCAAGTGTGTTGTCATTTTTAATTTTTTTGTGTGGATTAAGATTGTCTTTTGTCAGTAACTCATTTACTCCCCCTGTCCTAAGTATGTTGTCACAACATCAAAATATTTTTGTCCCAACTGAAATGACATTTTCCCACTTTTAATTTACCCTGTAAACGCACTCACTCAAATAGTCTAGGAAGTAAGTTGGAAGGGGTTAGAATGAGTTTAAGGGGGAGTAATGATACAAGTTTATGTAAAATGAATTAATAACCAAAGACAATCTTAATCTACACAAAAACCTAAAAGTGACAACACAGTTGGGACGGATGAGGTATTTCATATGAACTTCCATCATTACCACGTTACAAACTCATTCTCATGACCCCTCTCAACCCACTCCCTATACTCCTTAAATGTGTGCATTTGCAATGGTAGAAGTGGACTAAAATAAAACATATGTGAAAAAAATGACATTTCATTTGAGACAGAAATATTTTGATGTTGTGATAGCACATTTGAGACTACGCATGCAATGAGTAGTACTCGTAAAAATTAAACGAATGGGCCAACCTTTTCCTTCTTCATCGTGCCCTCAGCTCTCAAACCCCGTACAGCTCTACTACCATAAGTAATTTACACTCCGTGGTCATCAAAAAATACATTCATTTACTTTCACATTTGCTGTAATCTATCATTTTTCATCAGTTTTTAGACATTTTTAGTTAAATAATTTTTATCCATTGCATAATTTGAATTTTAAATTTTCTAAATATATTTTTTATGGTTTTTTTCACTATTTATCTTAGTAAATATTTGAGTCACACACCGAATCTTCAAACATGAAAATCAAGTGTATAAGTTAATTGAGGACATATGAAGTACTAATTTGACATTTCCTAATCCACCTGTTTTATAAAAGTTACTCCTCTATTCCGATAAAATTGATATGTTTGATTGACCGTAGAGATTGAAAAATATTGTTGACTAAAGAGTATAATATAAAGTAGCTAGGCATATACTCCATCCGTTCCAAATAATCTTACACATTTTCTTTTTGGGTCGTCCTTGAAAAATTATACAATTTCATTAAATAAAAACTTCTCTACTCTAAAGTTACCAAATTATCTTTACCTCTTTATCTCATTTTTTATCCAACTTCTACTCAATGACAATTATGTCAAACCACATAAAATATTACATTCTCGTTAACCTCCGTACCCACACAATGTGTAGGATTAATTGGGGACGGATGAATAAAACAAAAGTAATTTTTTTAATAATGTAACAAATTTTCTTTTCAGAAAATTTAGTATAATTTTCCTGAGAGGGAGAGGTATATTACTCTAATTTAAATGTGTATTATTTTCTTACCAATTTATCCAAGTTTTTAGCATAAAATTTACAAAATTTAAATTTTATTCAACATTTCCCTCACAAAAATTCTTATTTATCTTTCAAAATCATCACCTTTTTATCACAAAAGTTTGTTTGCGAACATAATGCAAATGATATGTTCACTTTTTTTTGAAAAAATAACTACCAATTTTTACAATTTACCTCAATTCAATAATTACAAACTTTTCAATTACATTTATCATCATCAATACTTTTTTTAGCCAAAAAAAAAAACAAACAACATTACCCTTTATAATTTCTCCCTTGAACTTTCTAACTTTGTAGCGGGAAAGTGGAGAAGGCACTGGATTAGGCTTCTATCTACACACAAGTATAAGGTATCGGGCACCGCCGTTTGACTCATTCTCGCACGTGGGAGACACTTTTCTACCTTTCATCGACCTCCTCTTTTTATTTCCCATATACACCAATAAATACAGCTTCATCCTTAATCTTTTAGAAACATGGCCCCAGAAGCCTGATTTATTGAAACTTTGCACCACTGCTTTTCTAATAGGATATTTTATTTTCCACTCCATATATAATAATCTATCGTTATATTAAGGATAAATATAATCGAAATTTTATAAGTCCCAAAAGAAAATGTGCCTTGAATTCAATTTAGTTAGTTACAGGATGACATAATGGGTCTACTTGGGAATTAATGGGGCAGAGTGAAGAAGAGTAAGTAGTTTGAGGATGAACAGTGGCATTATAGCGAGGTGCAAGAGATACGTATGTCTGAAGGAGGTTTGACGTCAGTCGTTAGTCTCCGAATCTAGTAGGCTCGCTTTTCAAAGTTAATATTTTAGTTACACCTTAAGCTTTTTATTCCTAATAATTTGACCGCTAAACTTATTTTTTCTTACAGTTTTACCCCTCCCAGGCCCAGCACATCTCCTCCGTTGTTTACGCTGTCTTCACTCTTCAGTAAGCCCAAACGAAAACTCCCTTTAAAGCCCATCAAAGTCCCATTATAAGATCTCTCTCTCTCTCTCTCTGTACTAAGACTGATCAATTTTATTAATGATCAAATGCAACAAAAGCTAGAAGCCAAAACGTCTTGTTGTCCAAAATGTCACCAAAGCAGAAACAAACAGAAAAATGAGCATAATCAACAGTAGCAGGAATTAAAAGACTAATATCAACGTAACATAAAGCTAGAGGATAGAAGAGCAGGAAATGCGCATTGTACAACTCAAGAGCTTTCTTACACAAGCCACCAAAAACTCTAAAGGGCTTGAAAACGCATATGTCGTCATGGCGAGGTGTGTGTAGGCAACCCTATTAGGATCAATCAGACCCAAATGTCATCCTACCATGAACATGCTAAAAGAGGAAGTGTTGACGGCCGAAGAGAACACTCCACCATAAAAGTGTCAAACCATCATATCCGACCACCTATAAAGAAGACACGAATAAAATCCAAAAAAAGACAAAAAACACTGAAAAGAGAGGACTCATTTGGTCCAAGGCCGAGTCCGCTCCTAAACCACCAAATCACTGCTCCAGGTGAGGCAGGAAGTCCCCCTGCCCCACCAATCGAAGTCCTACCACCTCAACAAACGCTGTAATAGCAACATCAGAAACTCTTGGTTTCTTCCATCCAGAAGTCAGAACCTTCTTATCCAACCAACACACACGGGACAGACTAACATTGATTAAGCCAAAACTCCACCAGATAGACGATCCAACAAATAGTCGGGAAACCACCAGGGCTGCCAAGCAAGGTGGTCCCAGACGGGTATAGTGGCGCACTATCGTCTGGTATAGTGGTCCCACCGTCTCTGTAACTGAAAGGATACGGCTCCCAACCACCGCCACACTAGTTCGTTGAAGGGAGGCGGTTGGTGCAACGATTGCTACGGTCTGTTCATCGACAGAGAGAGCGAGGTTGGCCAGGCACGAGTCAAGGCCCTCCAAGGCTGTTGCGCGGGACGACATGAAGAGACGAGGAAGCGAGAGGACGGTAGATTAAACTGCTAGAAGGCCAACTACCATGGTGCGAGAGGACACCGACAGTGAGTACAAGCTAGAGGCTGGTTCGCACGGTTGTGTGCTAGCGAAGTAGTAGCGCCGCATGGAAGAGAGTGGAGCACTAGGGTTTCTCATTAGACGCCGTAATGAAAATTAAGGCCAAGACGGCCTGATAACTCTCAAGTCTCTAATACTACAACTTTCTCCACTATTTAGGCATCTTTTATTTGCACTTAAAATGTTGATTTTATTTCATTATTACTCACAAATTCTCAACATCCTTAATCCATATGTCCTAGTAACTGAAATAGATAATAATCGTGTATGAAAATTAACATTAACACTAACAACGTTAAAGTACTAAGAGTAAAAAAGAGATTCATTGATTTGGGTAGGATGGAAATGAAGCAAAAGTAACCATTGCTGGTTCAACACCTCCCACAAAGGACTCATGTCTAATTGCTCTAACAGAACATTTGAATAAATGAGTAAATGGAACAAAAAGAAAATGAAAAAAAAAAAACACTCTACAGATGATTGATGCCTTAACCAACTGTACATAGAAGAAGAACCACCTTGAGGGCAGCTATAGCATTGCCATGAGCTACTACTCCTGATCACGCTTCATTTCTAATGGAACATGGCTCGAATCCCTCGACTTCTCTTCCGTTTCACCCGTTTCTTTCATGGATTCAATCTCCATGCTGGCTGTTCGGCTTTTTCGGTTTCTTCGATCCTGAGAGTTCATCACCAACCATACTCAGACCCCTGTTACAACACAATGTGAAGTGTTTGTAAAGACAGGCTTACCTCACGGAACGGGAACTCATCGGCTTCCAACATTCGGACAACCTGGCTCATTTTAGGCCGCTTCTCGGCCTCCGGATCAACGCATCTTAGTGCAGCCAAAAGGGAGCGTTTAAGAGCACGTGTTGTGGGTTTGATCTCCATGTTTGAATCAACAACCTCCTCAGCTCTCCTTGTTCCCACCATCACTTTCAACCATTCCACCAGATGGACCTGCATTGTTCACAGGAACAGATACTACTTCACATTTGGTTGGGCTTAAGCCCCTTGAGTCCAACTAAATCAAATATATGATATTTGAATCGATAATGAATCTAAATTTTTAATCACATAAATGACTGAATCCAATAAATTATTTGTAACTTATTCTCAAATTAACTAAATTTATTGTTTTTTAACGCATATTTATCGCATTTTAAGGTAAATTGTAATGGCTGTGACATTGTACCTCATTAGCTGGCCTCCCGTAGTCTACAGGATCCCTGCCTGTCACAGCTTCTAGAAGAAGGACACCGAAGCTGTATATATCGCTCTTCTCATTCAGCATGCCAGTGTTCGCATACTCTGGCGCAACATAACTGCATTTGATAAAGTAGTAATTCTATAGGGCATGAGATTAGAACTGGATTGTTACTAAGAAGAAGTGAGAAAGTTTGAGCCTTTTTAGGTTCTTTCCCCCTTAAGGATCCGATGAAGTAGAACGTACAAGATGAAACAACGTTGAGAAGAGAAGGCAGTGAAGATTAGATTTTTAAGCATACCCAAATGTCCCCATCACTCTAGTTGTGATATGACTTTCCCCTGAACCCAGTAGCTTGGCAAGGCCAAAATCAGAAACCTTGGCATTGAAATCCTGATCAATCAATATGTTGCTCGATTTTATGTCTCGGTGAACTACCTTAGGTTCTATAGCTTCATGCAAGTAGGCAAGCCTGCAACAAGAAAATTCGGTTCTCAGCATACTAGTCATGACAACCATTACCAAGTAAGAATTTGATCTAACTGCACAAGAAAAGGACTCCACAGTTATTTTATGTTCGAAAGCTGAAAGCGGAAAGTGGACTTACGCTTTTGCAGTATCGAGAACAACTTTCATGCGAGCTTCCCAAGTAAGTGTACCAATATGACGCATAGCCCCGTGTAACCATTGTTCTAAGTTCCCGTTATTCACATACTCGTAGACCAGCATCCTGTTTACAGAAGGGTATTATGATTATCATCTTATGGTATTAATGAAAAGGCTATGAGCAAGCTACTCAATCATAAGAATGGAAATCAAAGATTCAAAGAACATTACCTGTGGACACCTTCTACACAGTAGCCTAAAAGCCGGACTAGATTCTTGTGACGGACATGGCCAATGGCTTCAACTTCGACCCTAAATTCTTTCTCTGCCTGTCCTCTGAATAAATTTCTTCATATGAATACCGAATACAATGAAATCATAATGAATCAAAATATAACATACCAGTTTCACTAGTACACTTACAAGTTATTGAGAAGCTTTTTCACTGCAACCTCACTTCCATTAATAAGTCTACCCCTATAGACAACTCCATACCCTCCCTCACCGATGATATTTTCTTCTGCAAAGCGATTTGTAGCAAGCTCTAGATCTCTGAGAGTAAACCAATGACCCCAACCAAGCTGTGAAGTTTCAGGCAAGCCGATTAATGGAGATGGTGGGACTAATCCCCCATATGAATAACCAGACCGCTTCCGCATAGTTCCTAAGCTTCCTTCTTCGCCTGATTGAGAACTAAGTCCTCTTTCATGATGGTACACTGAGCTGCATTGACTGGCATTATCCGGATCACTGGATTTGCTCATTCCCACATGAACCGCCATTCTATCCGAGTTCTTATCACTTGATTTGTCAGGTACAGTGAGGAAAACACTTTCAGGGTGATCCTGGGATTGCTGAACTTTAATACTATCAACCTTGATATCCTTCGAAACATTCGGTATCTGTGAAATGGAGAACTTGTCCACAGACCGTCTGGACTTCCTCCGGAATGTGACCCAAACAGATAAGACACAGAGAATCAACACTATGAAAGCACCCACAGATAGACCAATCAAAACCCATAACTTCAGACCAAAGACTGATGTTTTCTTTGATAATTTTGAATTCAAGGAACTGTTGGAGGACATATCTAATCCTCCTGATCTTTTCAAATAATTTCCAGACCAGAAGATTGAACTCGAGCCCCACCTGAGTGCAAGAACCGAAAGTGATCAGATGAATATTCCTGGTTCACTTCTCGAATCTACACAAATAAAATCTGAGTAGTATCATATTTTTATTTTGCCCAGATGATAATGGAAAGAACTAAATAAGGCAACACACTAGATGCTGAGACTGAACACGGAAAATCACTTGATTACAGGAAGGGGAAACATGGATATTGAAGCAAGTACGATGAGATAAGTACACTTAATATTTTTTTAGAAGAAAGTTCCAGACAACAACCACTATTTCAAGCATTAAACAAACACACGTGAAAGGACCAAAATCCCTTCTGCACAAAATCAGGTTGGGCGATAATCAAAAACAAAACTTTACATTTCACGCAATGCAACAACCCAGTTCATCCATCAAACACACTAGAGCTGATAGCGGCAAAAAAATGAACTTTCACAGAGCATCACTTCGAAGAGAAGTTAAGAACTAGTAGTAGTAAAAATAAAGTGAAGAAAAAAACAAAGAAAGAAAGAAGGAAAGAAAGCATTTTTACCTTGCTTCGAGAAGGTGCTCTAAGCTAGCCGCCCTGATCTTCTTCCTTAGGCACCCAGAGAAGCAAAGAGAGAGCCTTTTTCAGAGCCAGCAGAGATTCAATGGGCATAGAGAGGGGAATGCAGAGTTGAAATCAAGCAAAACCCAGATGCCCAATTGCACCCAGTGGTTGGGTAAAAAGAAATCTCTGCAAATTATGGCGAGAGAAGTGAAATGGAGAAGAAAGAAAACAAAAGTTTCAAACTTTTTCGCTTGCATAAAAGAAAACAAGGGTGCTAAAAATGTTAGGTGGGTGTTTGAGATGTTTTGGCGAAATGGGGGACCTGAAAGAAAGGTGGAAAAGTGAAGCTTGGTTTGCAATGGAGGAAATCACAGAAAGGATGAGAGAGAGGGGGAGGAAAAAGTAAAGCAAAAGCAAGAAATTCAGGTGAACAGAAGAGAGCATTTATAACCTATTGAATTTGAGAATTGAGAGGAGAAGTTAGCATTCAAATGAGAAATTAAACTTTCAGACAAATCATTTTAAAAAATGGCTTTTTAAGAATTACTCCTAACATTCAGAAAAATCATAAAACAATGGTGTTTTATAAGGAATTACTCACATTCAGACAAATCATAAATAATAATGGTTTTTAAGGAAAAGCAAAAAAGAAGAAGATGAAAGTGAGTCAAAGCAGCAGTGAGAGGGAACTGGGTCTGCGAATCTATAGAGCCAGGACAGATGTGTAGTTACCAAAATATCCTTTTCTTTAAAATAATTTTATTTTGAATATCCTCCCTGCCCTTCTTGGAAGGTGGAAGACCATCCATGACCATGATCTCATTATTCTCAACCCATTTTGTATTTTTTTATTTAAAAATATTACATTAATTTTTCAAATATTTAATTAAATTTCAAAAAAATTATGCAAAGAACATATCCTCTCTCTTTCCGCTCATAACCCAGTCCTGGTCATCTTATTTTCAATTTTGTATCCATTTCGGAACACATTTTAATTTTGTATTCATTTAATTTCTTATCTAATTTTGTATTTTCTTTTCAACTTTTTCTTTCCTAATGTCTCGTATTAGAAACAAAAGAACACGTCAATTTAAGGATACAACGTAATGTTAAATGTAACCAAAGTTAAAGGTTCAATGAATATTCATCATATAAAATTAATCAATATCCACAAACATGAGAGAATAATTCCATGCTCTCTTTCTTGCAGAAACAGAAGTATACTGATCTGCTCAGAATGGACGTATTTGATTTCTTAACTTGTACTCTCCCTGGTACACATAATTGAAGGCTTAAGTGCTGTAGAAGCCCTTCAACTCTTTAACTCGGGCAAGTAAACCCTTCAACGTTAACTCAGTGCGATAAAACCTTTTTGTTTTGGAAATGGGGCGAGTTGCCCCTCCTCCTCCCCAGCTTTATGATTTTCCGGATAATGGAGCGAGTTACCCTCCGTCCGTTAAAAGACTACAAAGTAAAAAAAAAAAAAAAGTTAAAAAACATGATTTTATTAGTACAAAGTTAAAACATGATTGTACTGGTATATAAATTAAAGTTCGAAGACTACGAATGCACTTTACCCTATATATATATATATATATATATATATATATATATATATATATATTCCAATAAAATATCTCCACAGGCCCAACCCAGACTTCACCTCCTTCTCAGTTGCAAGCTCCAATTGATTCCGAGATTACTCTATCAAATCAACAGCGGCATAAACCAGTTTCTACCGACGTCGCAACACGAAGACCTTCCTTCTTCGCAACCACGATTTACAACATCACCAACCTCTATAAAAAATGCCAACCCCGTCGTCGTCAAGAACGAATAGCGATTCCTCAGAAGAAAAGTCCTCGCCCAGAATCCTAGCCAGAAAACCTGCAAACCAGATCCTAAACCTCCTCAATCAGAAATTCAGAGAAGGAATCAACGCTACCTCAAGTCCCAGCTTCTCGGAAAATGAATCAGTGGATGAATCGGGAACTACTCTTCTAGGTGAAACATTGGGAATTCAATTCACCCATGTTGAGAAAAACCTGACAAGACCGGGAGCCCGCCGCGATGAGGTAAACTAATTCCCTTCTTCTTCATCATCCTGGGATTCGATGTATCTACTTCCTATTAAATGAAGATAGTTTCTATGAATGCTCGTGGCCTGGGTCAAAAGTGGAAACAAAAATGACCCGCGATCTTGTTGGTAAGGAAAAGCTTGATTTGTTGGCTATTCAAGAAACAAAAATCATAGGCCTTACTACAATTCAGGCTAGATATCTTTGGGATTCAGATGACTTTCACTTCATTGCAAAAGATGTTGTTGGTAGATCAGGAGGTATTTGTTAGTTATGGTCTGCAGCTAGCTTTGCCCTAATAAACTCTTATGTTGGAGATGGTTTTCTAGCAATTCAGGGCACTTTCATTCCAAATGGTCAAGAAATTCTCATGATTAACGTCTATGCCCCTCAGTCAGAACAAGACAAGAAGCATCTTTGGGAAAATATGGTTCTTCTTATAAATTCTTTTGATGGTGCTATTTGTTGCTTGGGTGATTTTAATGTCGTAAGGTCAGAGGAAGAAAGAAAAGGTTCAACCTTCAACCAAAGAGAAGCTCATGATTTCAACCAATTTATTACTGCAGCAGATTTGCAAGAAGTAAACTGTGTGGACAGAAAATTCACGTGGATAAACAAAGAAGCAAACAACCTGAGCAAATTGGACATAATTTTGTGCAACACTTTATCCTTGAAGGATGGCCAAATCCCTTCGTCAAATCTTGCAATAGATTTATTTCCGATCATCTGCCCCTAATGATTCTTGATAAATCTGTCAACTTTGACCCCAAACCTTTCCGCTGCTACAATGCTTGGCTCCTCTATCCTGAGTTTAAAGAAAACTTCTCCAAGTCTTGGTCCAAGCTCGACATCTGTGGTTGTCTTGATTTTGTGCTAAAACAGAAACTTCAGCTTATCAAGTCGTCCCTCAAAGATTGGAGAAACAACAAAATCGGTTCAATCGAGGAAAAAATCAGCAACTTACATCAGTTGAAGGATTACTGGGATTTCCAAGCAGAATTAAAAGACCTGAATGAAGAAGAAATCATCAAAAGAATTAGTTGCTACAATGAGCTGATTCAAATGGAAAAAAACTCATTCTAGCATGCTAATGCAAAAATCAAAGCTTAAGTGGGCTGCAGAGGGTGATAAAAACACTAAAGTTTTTCTCGCAGCTATCAAGAAAAAGGCCAGGTCTAATTCAATCAAAGGTTTGACTATAAATGGAGTTTGGATAGAAGATTCGAATTCAATCAAAGAAGAGGTGGCTTTTTTAGAATTTGTTCAAGGAACCAAACACATCTAGACCGGTATTATCGAGCACGAAATTCAAGAAACTTCCTGAGTCAGCTCAACAAAATTTAACTGCTCCTTTCTCAGATTCTGAAATAAAAAAAGCGGTTTGGGATTGCGGTGGTGATAAATCCCCAGGTCTAGATGGTATGACTTTCTCAATAATTAGAGATCAATTGGGGACTGTTGGTGCAGATTTCATCCATGCTGTCAAGAATTTTGAACCTACAGGAGATTTGGGTAAGGGTTGTAACCCTTCTTTCTTCACCCTTATACCAAAGACTCAAAATCCAACAAACTTGAAGGATTTTAGGCCAACAAGCCTGATTGGCTATCAATATAAAGCGATTTCAAAAAACTATTGGAAAATCGTTTAAAGGCTGTAATACCACTTTTGATCAGCGAGACTCAGTCAGGATTCATAAAGGGGCGTCAAATATTAGATGGTGTTCTCATAGCCAATGAGGTGATTCGTTTTGTCAAAAAGTTCAAGAAGAAATCCATACTTTTTAAAGTTGATTTCCGAAAGGCCTTTGACACGATCAATTGGAATTATTTATCCTCCGTCATGTCGCAGATGAATATGAGGGAAAGATGGATGCGTTGGATAGGCTTGCTTACAGTCAGCAACGGTTTCGGTGCTTGTTAACGGTTCTCCAACCAGGGAATTTCCAATGGAAAGAGGTTTACGCCAAGGAGACCCTCAGTCCCCTTTCCTCTTCCTTCTAGCAGCTGAAGGTTTAAACATTATGATGGAAGAAGCTAAGGAGAGAGGGCTATATTCAGCTTTGGAAATTGGCCGACCATCTGTTGGAATTTCACATCTTCAATATGCAGATGATATTATTTTCTTATGTCCGTAGCAAGGATCAAATATAAGAAATTTGCTGCAAATTTTGAAATGTTTCGGAAAAGTCTCAGGGTTGGAAATTAATTTGGAGAAAAGCGTGTTATATGGTGTAGGGGTTCGGCCGCAAGATATTCAAGACATGGCTGGTCATTTTGGTTGTGTATCTGGTCAGCTTCCATTCTTTCACATCGGATTACCAATTGGCTCACACATGAAGCTGGTTAAATCATGGGAAAAAGTGGAAGAGAAATTCAGAAATAAACTCTCATCCTGGAATGCAAAAAACATATCGGCTGGAGGTCGTTTTATCCTTCTGAAATCTGTTTTATCAGCTCTACCTCTGTTCTTCTTCTCTATGTTTCATGCCCCAATGAGTGTTCTGAAAACCGTTAAAAATTTGAGAGCAAGATTCTTTTGAGGAGGGAATTTGGAAAATATAGGGATTCATTGGGTGGCTTGGGATAAAATTGTAAGCAGAAAGGAGGATGGTGGTTTGGGCATAGGTAGCTTGAAGTTTAAAAACTGGTCGCTCTTATGCAAATGGTGGTGGAGGTTTAGGGAAGATAAAAATGTCTTGTGGGTTAGGATCATTAAAGCAGTGAATGAATGGTGAAGAGGGTGGTCTTTTCAATGTAGGGGATAAGGAGAAAGAGGTTGGTGGAGTTTGGGGGGAAATCGTTAGTGTCGGGCGAGAGTTGAAAGATATAGGCATTGACTTCGCAAAATATTTCCGTAAATAAGTGGTAATGGGGTAAACATCTTCTTTTGGACGGATGCTTGGGTAGGTAACTCTTCTTTAGAAAATTTATTCCCTAGATTAGCGAGAGTAGATTTGGATCCAGTTTGCAAAGTTGCAGATAGAGGTGCTCGGGATGATGATTCTCGGGGATGGGTTTGGAATTGGAGGAGAAATGCAAGAGGGAGGGAGGAAGGAAAATTCAGAGAGATGCAAAAACTTTTATCTAACACCATCTTAAGTGCAGGTTTAGAAGATTCTTGGCAATGGTCTCTTGATCCAAATGGAGATTTCTCTGTTTCAAAGATGAACGTTATTCTTGTTGATATTGCTTCTTCAGCAACCAACGATGCTCGGTATATTTCTTGGTGTTCCTGGGTCCCCAAAAAAGTTCAAATTTGTTGTTGGAAAGCTATTCAGGACAGGTTACTAACAAATGAGCAACTTCTTTTGAGGAATGTTCACCTCACCCCAGTAGGATGCGATAGATATGACTCCTCATCCTTGGAGTCTTTAGATCATGTGCTGATTTGGTGCCCGTTTGCTGTTGAAATCTGGCAGATGATTTTCTTGGTGCCAAACAGATCAATTTTGTGGTCTTGACGTTTCCAATCTGCTTGCGGATATTAGAGGAAACAGGTGGTCTCGAAATCAGAACTTTGGGTGGTTGACAATTCGATTCATTACAGTTTGGGCCATTTGGAAGGAGAGGAACAATACTGTCCATGGAGGTCAAGCTAACTCATCCATTCACATCTTTGATTCTGTGCAATATCTTTCATTCCTTTGGATTTCAAGCAGGTGGAAAGACAACAAGCTAACTTTGTGCAATTGGCTGCTCAACCCTCTTGGAGCAATCAGTAACTGCACTTAACATGCCCTAACTTCAGTTATCTTTTCTTCAGTTTTTTGGAAGGTGGTCTCGTTATCTCGGTTTGGTGTTTTTTTTTTCAGCCTGTTGTAAGCTTCATCTGCCCTCGACATTTGTTTTTCTTTTGACCTTTGTTTTCTGATTTTGCATCCTTTCCTCAAGGGAGCAAAGTCATCATCCTTTAATATATTTGTATTGTCATTAAAAAAACCGTCTTCTACCGCTCCAATTGGAGCGGCGTTGTTACGGATAGAGCACTACGAAGCGCCCTGCAAATACGTAGTGAGTAACCATCATAGGAGCTCATCTAGTGGAAAATCGGTGAATTCTCAAGTCCGTGTTGAAAAATGGTAAATTACAAATATCCCCATGAGGCTTAGTGAAATATTCAGTTTCCTCCTATATTTTCAAAAATCGTTACTTACCCCTTGAGATATAGTGAAACTTTCAGTTACCCTCATTAGTCGTTTGTGGTTTTAATTGATTGTTAAAGATTTTAGGAGTAATTGCACTAACTTTACTCCAAAATGGTCAATGGCCAGTCTGGGCACACCTGTATCGCAATGACATGGTCTCGTCTGCGTCGTTGCGACTTGAGCTCATCCTTGTTGCTATGGTGATCACTGATCAGGTGACAGGTGGTTAGCAAGGGTGGCCAGTTTGGATGATAAAAGGAAGAGAAATTAAATGTTGGGGCTGAAATTTAGAAATATTAGTGGTAAGAAATAGTTAACTCTAAAATTCTTGATGGTCAACTAACACGACAAACAATCAAGAGAGTAACTAAAGGTTTCACTAAACCACATAAAAGTAACTGAAGGTTCTTAAAAATTAAGGGGAGAATGTTTGTAAAAGAAACCCAAAACCCAGCTTACAAATATACAATACGATTCTTGTTCCCAACGTCCCAGCTCTGCAAGGTGGAACCGATGGTTGAATATCTTCAAACACTTGTTGAAAAACTCTTACCCACTTCCCTCTTTTTTCCACATCATCAATGTTCATATCATCATATTGTCCTCTCTTCTTGTCCTGTATCAACTTCTGATTACATGTTCCTGGATTTGTCCTAACTCTTGTCATGCGCTTCCATTTTTTCGAGTTAACCGTCAGACCTTCCTGCAAACCCACTTGGTCATTCACTAACTTGTCATTCACCACTTGTCCCAGTTGTTTTGAATTCGGTCCTACTTGCTGCCTAGCCCCGATTCGGCGTCCAAAATGTCTTCAAGCAAAGGCATCAAATCAGTCTGTTCATTATTGTTCTTTCCATTATGACTTGCGCTCTCCTTCTATGGTATGTGCCCATCTCTCTTCCTTTCTTCGTTCTCATTCACCATTAGCAATTTGCATGCAACTTTGCTCTTAGCCGGTGTCCCTCTATATCACCCTCACAATTGTTCTTGCTTTGAGCCTTGCTCTGAATCTGCACACCAACCCCCCGAGAGCTTGCTGCCTGGTAATTGGATGAATGGCTCGCCCCGGTTTGATTCCAACCACCTGAAGATCTGTAAAACCATATGTTTCGTTTTACCGTCGGTGATGCTCTTAGATGTGGACCATATTGATTTTCCTTTTCCGGTTCCTCAGCGTCTCTGTCAACATGTCCCAATCTTCCACATCGATAACAAAAGTGTTGTAATCTTTCATACATCAAGGGAATAAATGCGAGTTCTTTTCTTGCTGCTTTGTAGCAATTCCTTTGAGTTAATGGTTCGCGTATGGGCAACTTAATTCGGACCCTTGCATAGCAACCCCCCTACTCCACCTGATTCGTTGTAGTCGATCTTGATTACCTCCATTGCTTGTTTCGCAAGACATCGTACAGTGCTTTCCTTCCAAGCTCCGATCGGTAAGTCTTAAATACGTAGCCGGAAGGGTGATGTCTCAAAGACATCTTGCTTGGTTGTATGTCTCCTCCCACTTCTTCTGAAAGAAAAACGTGTTTGTCGAAGAACCACGACCGGCCATCTAAAACCCGATCAACATCCCCTATACTATGGAATTTGAAAAGAAAGCAATTGTCATCAGTTGTTTCAACTTCCATGGCTTTCATCATCTTCCATATATATATATTCTTCAGTGTCGTGATCAACGCCATCGAATTGAAAGGCCAGGCAGAGAACAATCGACCCACCATACAGAATCGAGGCGGCTCGGTTTCATCATCTGCTCCGTTCTCATTCTCCACCACAACCTGTTATGCTTCCGTTAATGATAACTTCTTCCATGACTCCTGTAGATCTTCCATTGCCGTACAGAAGCGCTCGCTGTCAAGTGCCCTTCCAATCGAACCAATCCAATCACTAACCCGCTTCACAAGGAAGCAAAAACCCTAGATGCACTAAGACTCGTAAACCCTAAGAGAGCGCTAGGACTGTTTTGTTTGATTGTTAGTCTATACAGTACGATTCTCTATGGTATGCTCCGATGATGGTATTAAGGAGGAAAAGGTGATTGGTCAAGGGCAATGAAAGAAAGCTCTTAGACCAAAGAACTAAGCACGGGGCATGGGAGAGGGAGAGCGAGAGCGAGAGGCAACTGTGAGGGGCGGGAGAGTGGTGAGGAACTCCATAACCAGAGAGCAGCTACAACAGAGAGCTAGGATCATGGGTCTACAACAGGGGCAGAAGAACAGGGCATGGGAAGACAGAGCAAATTTCAGTAGGGTGATGAAAAACAAAGCAACTTCATTCTTCGTGACAAACATCCCGGACTGGTGCGTCGAAAAAGATATGTGGGTCTATTTGAACGCCAAGGATGGCTGGTAGATGTTTACATGCCAAGGAAAAGGACTAAAGCAGGCAATCGATTTGCCTTCGTTAGATACATGGGAGTCAGAGATGTTAGCAGTTTTGAAGAAAAACTCCAAGGCTTGGAAATGCACTCTTCCAAACTCCTCGTGAACTTGGCCAAATTCTCGGAAGAAAAATCACAACCAGGGAATCCGAGGATGATTCCGAGAGGGGAGCAGCCTTCAACACAATTGGCACAAATCAGAAGAAACCATTTCCCAGAGTTGCCAAACAAGCAATGGAGAAAGAGAGAGGTAGTAAAACCATCACCAGGACTCCCAACTATTCATGTTTCGTCGGATGAAAAGGATAGAAAGAAACTAGAATCAGTGTTAATTGGTGAAGTAAATTGTTTAGAGACATTAATCAACATTTTAAACATCTTCGACGACGAAGGCTTAGAAGAGCTAGTGATTAGATACCTTGGGGGATTGCGGGTCATGATCGAATGCAACTCAAAGGCAACAGCTCATAACCTGATGGATCAAAAACAGGAATGGCTTACATGCTGGTTCAATTGGATTAGCCTGTGGAATCAAAACCTCGGTCAGACTGGTCGGATCGTATGGATAAATGTGGTCGGATTACCAGTTGAAGTGTTGAACAAGGATTCGATTTACAAACTAGGAAGTTGTTAGGGTAGAGTCCTTAGAGTGGAAGATATAACCTCGCCAAAAGTCCATATGAACAGAGGCAGAGTGTGTGTTCTCACTTCAGCCATGATTCTGATAAACGAAACGGTCACGATTCAGGCTGATGAGAAGGTGGTTCAAGTTATGGTGGTAGAGGATTTGGAATCTTTAATCGACTTCGGCCCATGCTTCTCACATATCAGCTCCTCTCAATGCGACTCAGATGCAGATTTCGTGTCAAACTCCTCCGCAGACGGCGGCTCCGTCGACCAAGATATGGACGACCGGATGTTTGGCACGCCGGAAGTTGAATAGACGAGTAACATTAAAAGGTCAGTGGAAGCAGAAGAGTCGTCATTACTAAGGGCAATTCCCGATACTCTGAAATCTGACGCGGCGGCTGAGGAACCTGGAGAGTCGTGGGCTGATTCTCCAAATATCCCCTCTAGTCCAATTTGCAATGGGCCGGCCCAAAAAACATATTCCCCCAGCTTCTCTGTTGTCCATCTTAGCCACAGCCCCTCTAAACCTTCTAGCCCACAACAACTTCCGAAACCCAAGTCCCTTGTCCACTCCAGCCAGCCTTGCGTCCCTTCCCCAATTCCAGCCCCTGCTTCTCCTTCCAGCAAGCGCGATCCCCAGGTCTCATCAGAAAGAACGGTCTCCGATGACAGTTTTGATTTGGCGAAGAGATCAGTAGCGTGGAAAAGGAATGTCGCAGCTCGGGCTAAAGCGGCAGATTCTGGTGTGGTCTCAAAAGAAATCCCCTTGGGAACCCAGCAGGAGACAAGCTCGATTTCAACAAATCAGTCTAAGAAATCGAAAAAGGACTTCATCCGAGTTTCTCAGAACCGACTCTCGCAGCAAGATTCTTCTGCAGAAGCAGGGGCTACAAGAGCAATTGGTGTCCGAATTGGCTTGGTCTTCAATGATGAAGGCATCTCCTCGGCTTCTAAGCGAATTTCGGACTCGGATTGCTGATACAGGTTCCTTATCATCCGAGGCAAATGCGGTTCTATTCCAGAAGAAATCTCATTAGTAAATGTGTATGGCCCTCAAGAAGGCTCAGACAAGTTGCATCTATGGAACTCCCTGGTAAGCATTCAATCCAGTCACAATTCCTCAGCTATCTGTTACCTTGGGGATTTCAATGCAGTCCGGCACAAGGAAGAAAGAAAAGATTCAGTGTTCAATAAAAGAGAGGCATCTGATTTTAACGAATTCATCCAAAAGGCTCAATTGAAGGAGATCTTTTGCGTGGACAGGAAATTCACATGGATGAACAAAGAAGGGCATAAATTGAGTAAATTGGATCGTTTTCTTTGTTCTGAGCAATTCTTAAACTGTTGGCCGCACATGTTTGTCTCTTCGAAAGGAAGATATATATCAGATCACTGTCCCATTCTGCTTCAGGATAAGCCTCTGAATTTTGGCCCGAAACCATTCCGTCTCTTTGATTCTTGGATGAAGCATAAAGACTTCGACTCAGTGGTGAAGGCGTCATGGAATGCATTTCCTCCTATAGGCAGGGCCGACTTTGCACTTAAGACAAAGATCCAATTACTCAAAAAAACAATTGAAGGATTGGAAAGTTAGCAACGTGGGAGATATTGATGATCAGGTAAAAGCACTCCGTTCAGAAAAGGACTTATGGAAAAAAGCAGAGGAAAGGGATCTCTCTTCTTCTGAAGTGCAAGATCGGATATCCTGTCATGATAACCTCCTCAAGGCTAAGAAAATATCGGCTGGCATGCTGAAGCAAAGAGCGCGGACAAAATGGGTTGCAGAGGGGGATGACAATTCAGGTTACTTTCATGCATCAATAAAGCACCGTAAACGACAAAATGAAATCAAAGGTCTATATTCGAATGGAAAGTGGGTTGATAATCCGGATGAAATGATGGAGTTAACCAGGAGGCACTTCTCAAACCAGTTCAAGGAACCCACCTGCAACAGACCATCTTTCGCAAGTTCTAAATTCAAGAGGTTAGACCCACATGCAGCCGCCTCTTTGATTGTCCCGTTCTCAGGTGAGGAGATAAAGAGTGCAGTTTGGGCTTGTGGGGGAAACAAAGCTCCAGGTCCGGACGGTTTATCCTTCAATATGATTAAAGCTCAGTGGGATACAATCGGCCCAGATTTCATACGGTTCGTAAAATGCTTTGAAGCTTCAGGTGCTCTAGGTCATGGCTGCAACGCTTCCTTTATGGTGTTGGTCCCAAAATCAAAAAATCCTGTGGGATTATCAGACTTTCGACCAATCAGCCTTATTGGATGCCAGTATAAGGTCTTGGCGAAACTGCTTGCAGAGAGGTTGAAAAAGGTTATCCCAAGCATAATCAGTAATGTTCAGTCTGGCTTCATTGAAGGTCGTCAGATCCTTGACGGTGTTTTGGTGGCAAACGAGTTAATACACTACGCAAAGAAATCAAGAAAGAAAACCATGGTTCTTAAAGTGGATTTTGAGAAAGCCTTTGATAGTGTAAATTGGAATTTCCTGTTAAACATTATGAGACAAATGGGTTTCAACAGCAAATGGATTGGTTGGATCAATGCTTGTCTCAAGTCTGCGTCGATCTCAGTTTTAGTCAATGAGAGTCCGACGAAAGAATTTAATTTGGAGCGCGGTCTGAGACAAGGTGATCCTCTTTCTCCCTTTCTCTTCATTATTGCTGCAGAAGCTTTACACGTTATGATTGATGAAGCAAAGGAAATCCGCATTGTTCGTGGCTTCAATTTCAACTCGTCAAATATGAACGTGTCACATCTTCAGTACGCCGATGATGCGGTGTTTTTTGGGCCGTGGGAGCAGAAGAATATGATAAATCTGAACCGAGTTTTGAAGTGCTTCGAACAGGTTTCCGGGCTGAAAATCAATATGTCAAAGAGCTCTGTCATTGGCATCGGTGTTCCACCAGTGGAGGTTGCATCGGTAGCAGCAAGAATTGGGTGTCAAGTTGGCCATCTCCCGTTTAAATACCTTGGGCTCCCGGTGGGAGCAAATATGCACTTAATCTCATCATGGTCCCCGGTAATCGACAAATTCAAATCCAAACTTGCAAACTGGAAATCAAAGCTGATTTCGGCAGGTGGTCGTCTCACCCTACTGAGTTCCGTCCTGGGAAGCATGCCCCTGTTCTTCTTCTCGCTGTTTCGCGCCCCTGTAGAGGTAACCCAAACACTTGAGCGTTTGAGATCTAAATTCTTTTGGGGGTTGAAAGATGAGGGAAAAGGGATTTACTGGGTGAATTGGGAAACAATCTTGAGCAATTTTGATCAGGGAGGCTTAGGTGTGGGGAGTTTAAAAGCAAAAAATTGGGCACTACTCGGGAAGTGGAAGTGGAGGTTTTTGGTAGAAAAAGAAGCTTTATGGGTTCGGGTTATAGAGGAGCTGTACGGGGAGAAAGGTGGTTGGCTGGAAGATAGATTCTCAAAGATTGGAGGAGTGTGGGGTAGAATTTTAAAAACGGAGAAGTTGATTGATAAAGGGGGAGTCGCTTTTTCTTCTTCGTTTAAAAGATTAGTGGGTGATGGGAAACATACTCTTTTTTGGGAGGATGTGTGGATTGGGGAACTTCCCTTGAAGGTCAGATTTCCTAGGCTAGCAAGATTAGATTTAAATATTGCTTGTGCAGTGGAAGAAAGAGGGTCGTGGAGGGAGGAGGGTTGGCGGTGGGAGTGGTTATGGAGGAGGAGTCCGAGGGGTCGGGAGAGTGGAGAATTGGAAGCACTAACACTTCTTTTGCAGGGATTTCAACTCAAATCAGGAGCAAAGGATGGCTGGCTTTGGGTTCTGGACAACAATCCAAAATTCTCAGTGGCTGTCCTCTCAAAATTAATCGATGGTGCCTCACTTTCAAACCCATATGTTGGAAGCTTAACGTCTTGGAACTCGTGGATACCCAAGAAGCTAAATGTTTTCCTTTGGAAGGCATCTCTGGACAGGTTACCTAGTCTTCTCCAGCTCTCCAGGCGCGGCGTCAACCTGACGAGTCTCTCATTTCCAAGGGGTTGCAGTTTTTCGGAGTCCCTTGATCAATGTCTCGTTGGGTGTTATTCAGCTCTTAGTCTTTGGTTGCCGGTTCATCAATGGTGCGATGCTTCCCCTTTTTCTGTTGTGGACGTGGCTGACATTATTTCTTTAAATTCACAAGCCAATCTCAACAAAAATCAGAACAAATGTTGGTGGGCAATCCGGGTTATCACAGCTTGGTGGATTTGGCGTGACAGGAATTCTGCAGTCTTTACGCCCCAGTCTTCGATTCCAAAAGCCTCAGTATCCTCGGTACAATTCCTTTCCTACTTATGGATCTCAAATAGGTGGTCGAAGTTCAGACTTTCTTGGTCGGATTGGCTTATTAACCCACTTGGGGCGGTTGCAAATCTGTAATGCATATGTAATACTCCCTCTGTTTGTCATTCTGTTTCTGACTATAGAAGCTTAGCTCTCTCCCTTCGAGATCTAAGTTTCTTTACCTCTTTTATAATATTTTGGATGCCTTTTAAAAAAAAAAAATGAAAGAAAGCTCTTAGTTCCAAGTTCCAACGGTTCTGAAGGGTATTTCCGTCAAAGCATGAACCTAACCTTGTACTAGTATCGATTTTCAATCAATACTTGATGAATACGTATTCTCTTTTAATTTTTCCCAACACTTCACATAAATTGAGAAATGTTTCTAAGAAAGCTTTTACCTATATATGTTGTTATTACCATTAATTTCTAAAAAAATTATTTATATTTTTTTTTTTGAAAAGAAAGTGAATTTTCCTACAAAATTGATATGAAGATTATTAGACAAAACATTGGAGCAAATACATTGTTTTAATGAGTTTGGGATGGATTTTTTTGCCAAAAAAAGAAACAACCATATAAGATCAAACAGTTAACGTGGGACAATTAAACCAGTGGTGGATCTAATGTCTAAAAACTAGATGAGCCAACAAAAAAAGAACACTCACAATAATAAACAAAATTCTTGATAAAATAAAATACAATTTTTACATAATATTCATAAAAAAATCAATCAAAAGTATACAATTCTTACACATTATTAAATTTTTGGGCAAACCACGTTGCACAT
Source organism: Stellera chamaejasme (assembly GCA_024586325.1). Classification (NCBI taxonomy): domain Eukaryota; kingdom Viridiplantae; phylum Streptophyta; class Magnoliopsida; order Malvales; family Thymelaeaceae; genus Stellera; species Stellera chamaejasme. The sequence goes on from CM044985.1 coordinate 29,124,060, forward strand.
CCACCACTGAGTCACACACTAATGAAAATGCCTTTTTCTGAATGATAGCTACATTGAAGGCTGCCTTGGAGAGGGCCTTGACAGGGAAGAAGGGAACCGAAGGAAGATGATTTTGAAACATGATCACTTTCATTAAAGTGTATTCACTATCCACTTTCCCTTTTGACGTATATCTTTTTCGTTTTGCAGAGAAAAGATGATTTTTCCACTTAATTAATTAACTAGTCATTTAAAAATAATAATAATAATAATAATAATTGTTTCTTGACCATTCATCAGAGCTGTTCATCTGATCTTTTATTTGTTAGCCGTTGGATTCGTCAATTAGGACCACTGTTTTAAAAACCGAACCAAAAGCAAAACCGTTTAAGGCATTGGTTCAAAGTTCAACTGGTCTGATCGATTGAGTTATCGGTTCAACCAGTCATAGTTAAACAGTAGTAGTAATTAGTATTCACCTTATATAGTTATTATAATAAAACATCTTCAATATGATACTGCATAGTTATGAAAACCAATAAAGCACCTTAATGTTTATTTCAAAGATGAAATGAGTGAAACTAACAAGTAAAAAAAATTAAGGGTTAATTTGTATTTCTTTCAAAGCTAAGATAAGTGAATGAAATTGTAAAGTAAAAAAATGTAGGGGCTAAATTGTACAAAGGGAGAAAGCTTGAGAATAGATTTTAATTTGTTTAAAGAAACCATAAAGGGAAAATGGGTAAAAATGTCACTAAAGTATTTTAAACCTCTCAATTTGCCACCAAATTTCATTTTGAAGCTAAAGTGTCATATAACTCGAAGGAACCCGAGAGGACCCGAAGAGACCCGAACATACAAATATATTGAGGAATTATATCCAAGTTACAACACTACGTGGTGGAGAGTGAATTTAGTGCGGCCGATATTGCGTATTTAGTTGCACTTAGTAGAAGCCGCAATACTCTACGTAGTTTTGGGTGCAATTTATGTCTAGTGCGGCTAAATACACAATTGGAGCCGCAATAAGAGTGCCTCTCCTAGCTTATTGCAGCCAAATGTGCAATAAGCCGCATTACCACCAATAAAAAAAACTGTTAACCTTCACTTTCACTCATTTTCATCCGGACTCAAAAAACATTCTTCAGCTTCATCTTCCCTTCCTTTATCATCCATGGCCATCTCTTAACTTCCGCTTCCTCTTTCATCTTCATCTCTTTACTTCCCTCCTCTTCCCCTCCTTTGCCCACAATTGCACCTAGATTTGGCAGGATCATCCGCATTAGAACAAACAGAACGAGCAAGAAGATTTGAAATTTTTTCAGATCCAACATGCACGTTGAAGACGGGAGATCTGCTCCATCAATGCTTTTTTGAAGTGTTAGAATTCCAGTTCTAAGATGGAGTATTTTTTTTAGTGTTGAACGAAAGTAGGTCTAGGTTTATTTATTTTCTTTTGTTTTGTGATTGATTTCAGTTGTTGTACATTAGTCATTCTAAATTGTTGGTTCAAGAAATTGAAGAAATGAAAGAAACAAGTTTTGATTTGTTCTTTTGAATCTCAATTTTTGTTGAGTTTGGATTTTGGTTGAGTTTGTTGAGTTTACGGGATGAATCGGATAAAGCAAGGTGACGGTGAAGGAGGCAAGATTGATGAACATTTCTGGGAAGTTAATGAACAATTCTGGGTTTGGATGAATAATTATGAATTTTTGATGAATCTGGATGATGAGTTCATCATCCGGGTTCATCTATTTAATTTTTTTTATCAAAATAAATTAATGCGGCCATGAGAGCATTAGGCCGCATTACTTATTGCAGCTTTGGCCACAATAGAGGATGTAGTGCGGACAATTTTACTGCAGCTTCTAGTGCGGCCAAAAGCGCACTATTTATTGCGTTCCAAGTGCGGTTTGGCCGCACTAACAATTGTTTTAACCACGTAAGTATCAAAATTTTCAATTGACATATATGTATTTTCCGTTGTCTAAGTTTTCTTAAAATTGATTATAGATATAGAATTCTTAATTCATAAACTTTAAACTCTAAAACAACAAATGCACAGATCTTAAAGAAATAGCTCATCTCATATCGCAAAGATCACAAAGGTTGTTTGAAATTCGGAATCTCAAACAAATAATGTTCACTTGTAAATCCTTACATCATCTGCTGGAACAAAAAAAGAGACAACTCTAGAAAGTGTAGCTTCAAATTTCCAAAGCAAACACTATTAGTTCATTTCCAATTTTGTTAGAGTAATGTTAATTTCCAATTTTTTGGAGTAACGACCTTTTGCTAATTTGTTGGAGCTGTGTCCAATTCCAAATTTGTTAAAGTTGACTTATGTCCAATTCTAAATTTGTCAGAGTAATGTTCAATTTTCAATTTCATTGTAGTAATGATTAATTCCAATTATATTGCAACAACGTCTAATTTCAATTTTTTTGGTGAAATGTCTAATTTCTAATTTTATTGTAGTAATGTCTAATTTGCAATTGAAGTAATGATCAATTCCAATTTTATTAGAGTAATGTTAATTTCTATTTTTTTTGGAGTAATGACCAATTCCTATTTTGCTGGAGATGTGGCCAATATTTAATTTTGTTGTAGCGATGTTGTACTCGAATTTCATTTTAATATTGAATAAATTTTGCGATATAGATATAGAGAATACTTGGTTTAATTACTTATGGTTTCATTTTTTTAATATTGATTAGTCTTGAATCAACCAATTTTCTTTTAAGATTCACTTATTTGAGAAACTAGTTGTGGACTTCAAAATATTTTTTCTTTATGGAATATGAATATAAATATTAAAATTCTGCATAAAGAAATTATTTAAAAGTCATTTAATGATATTTTTCTAGAATTCAAAAGTTTAATTATTTAAAAAATATATATGCTCAATAATCAATTTATAAACTAACCAAAAATTTGACCCGTTTTCGACCCGCAGTAACCCGAAAATGAAATTTTCTCAATCCGAACTCGAACGGACCTGACCCAACCCAAACCAACCCGAAAATAAGAAAACCCGATCTCAACCCTAACCCGAATGATCCGATCTGAACCCAACCCAACCCAAAAACAGATAAACCCGATATCAATCCGAACTCAAATAACCCGATATGAACTCGACCCAACCCGCCCGATTGACATCCCTAATGTAGTGACAGCCTTTAACTGATCTTTTTTCTTGGGCTGGCAATATGCTAAAGCCTGCAACTGTTACTGGTTGTGGAATTGAACCTTTCTTTCCCTTTACAAGTGCCACTTGGATTGAATCATGTTTTGAGAGATATTACATGAATCAACTGGAAGATGGTTTTGTTGGTTGAAGCATTTCAATTGGTAAATTAGCAAGAATGTGTAGTGCAAACTGCTTAATGACACGTAATTGCAATGTTATGAATACGCTACCAACCTTCTTCTTGTTGGCTTGCTTATCCATTTTACAGAAATGCTATGAGACTGATCAATCCTGTTTCAGATGATAGTTTGGAGAATTATGGAGTATCAAACATGAAGATCCCCCAACATTAACCTTGTTCTCCTAAGATTCCATTGATGTGAATCACAGAAGAGTCTTAATTAAATCAACGTATTTGTCAATTTTTTGTTGTCCATCTCGTTAACATTTCATCTATGGTTTTTGTTCATCAGTTTCGTCATCTACAAAATCAAATAGTAGTAAATTATGGAGGTGTGCAACATCTATAGTTTATAATTATATTTTCTTTCCTAGTAATAAAACAGTTTCAAATGTTTTTTTACTAGTACTAGTATAATTCAAAGTAGGACTAGAAAAGAAACGTGTATGGGCCTTTTTTGTGCGTATCTATTTACCATACATGTGGTATTCCACACATCATGAAAATGTCAAGTTTACCCTCTTAGTAAATGTTTTTTTAAAGGTGTTTTAGTTTTTTTAATTTATTAAGTTAGTTAGTTGAGTTAGTTAATTGGTAGTATATTTAGGTATGTGTTTTTCCACATATGTGATAAATAAACATACTCGCCTTTTTTTCCCTACTAATTCTAATCACCAGCTACGTGTTTTTCCACACACCCATGAAATGACAAAGTTGCCCTTTCTATTAATATCAACAATCTTCATCCTGCTCCTCCACGTGAGACTTCTACGAAGCTCCTCTCCTCCTCTTCGTCGTCTCCTTCCTCTTTCCGGTGCTCTTGCACCTTCATCAGAATATGTCTCGAAAGCCGTCACGTAGATCTGGAGAAAGTTGTTGCGAAGTGAAGCTTCGGAGGTTGCGGTCGCGAAGATTCGGAGACCGTCAATAAGCATATCCGAAAGTCACCGACGTGAATCTGTTGCAGATTTGTGGCTCCAAATCTGGAGTCCTCGAACAATCGACGGTTCCGATTCCGATTTCGATCTGGAGTCCAATCGTCTGATCTAGACAAAAACCTCGTACCACCGTGAACTCCATCTCTGACCGTCGCGATACGGCCGTTATGATCCAGATCTGCTCCAATTGATGCGATCTAGATGAAAACGAAAAGCATCGAGTTGGGCAGTGGTTGTGCTAGGGTGGCATGTCTCCAACATGGCTAGCTCCGATCGCTGGTGTTCTACCGACAACGTTCAGATCTGAAGTTTGTGCTAGGTGAGGTGGAACTCCGTCCTACAAACATTTTTGCACTTTTTTTGGACAGTTTGCAATTTTTATTTAGATACTTTGTGTTTCGGTTTAGACAGTTTTTAATATTCATTAAATAGCTTGTATCTGATACTGGTATTGATTTACTTCTGATTTAGGTTTCGCTTTAATTCTAATTTTGTTTAACTTGGATGATTTTTTTATCTAATCTGCCATCAAATTATCAAAAATCATCATGACATGTTGCAATTTGGTGAAGTGGACAATATATAGAAGTCATCATGACATTATAACACTTTGTAACAAACACTATAATCGATTGTAACATATACTCATATTTGATTAGCTAGACAGTTTCTGATATTTATTCAGACGTTATATCGTTTTATAATAGACACTATAGAAATATGTAACATAACTAATTAAACAGTATAATTTATTGTAATAGACAATATTGCATATCACTTTAGACACTATACAATTAATTATAAATTAACAAAATATATGAAAATTAATTTTTAAAAATCTTGTTCCACATTGCAGCAGCAACGACAGTAGTGGCACCGGTGGTGGTCGAGGTGGCAGTCTGATGGTGGGCCAGCGGCGGTTCGGTGGTTGTCCGGCAGCGGGCCGGTGATGGTTTGATGGCAGTCTGACGGTGGTTAGAAAGTCTATTTTATGAAGAATGATATTTTAGTCTTTGTCTATTGAAGTTGGCTAGTTAAGTTAGTTAGATTAATAGTGAATTAGGCAAGTAGAAAAACACCTATGTGGTAGATAAATAAGCTCTTTTATTTTCCCCAGATGGAGCTGCTCCTATACACAAACTACAAGTAAGGACGACTTCTTCGATTTCGATCATATGAAAACATCAAATTTTAGGGGTTGTAAAAAGAGAAAAATAATTTGGTCGCAGGTTAGGACAAACTTAAGGGTTATTACTGACATTTGTATAAAGGTCACCTTATGCTATTATTTTTTTGAAAAAGATTTTTTTTTTGCATCCAAGATTTTTCTTTGAACAATTATTGCCACATTCTGTTAAGTTCGTTTGGGATGAACTCCACCATTAATCTCCTCCTCATTCGCCCATCTCTGGTATCACCTGCCTCCGACGCCACCCACCTTCGAATTCCTATAGTAACCACATTTGGTGAGGTGTATGGTATGTCTGGCGAGATGCAAGACAGGTTTAACGAGTTACAAAATAGGTATGACGAGATGTAGAATATGTCCAACGAGGTGCAAGGCATGTCTGGTAAAGTGCGGGACAAACTATATGAGGTCCATAATAGGTATGACAAGGTGCAAATTTAGAGGTTAGGTATGAGAGAAGTTAGATTATCAGTTTTAAAATTTTAGTGTTTATTTTTAATAGTTGAGTCAAATAGATTATCAAAATTTGACAAGTAACGAAATATTCCCTACATTAACTGAATCATTGGAAAAATGTGGGTCAAATCAATGTTTGGTGGCAAAAAAATGTCACATGAGAAACGTCGATAATAAAAAAAAGCTTTCTAATTTTATTCCATTCTCTTTAATAATCTTGCTATCCATAAATTTCTTAATTTGGCTGATAGGAGCAGCAAAGTGCAAAAGCATTTCAATGTGTTAATGTGATGCCAAAAATTCATACATTAAAGACAAACATTAATCCGTATAATCTCCTTCCTTGATTATCCCCTTTCAAAAAAAGGAACAAAATCGATGCTGCTGAGCTACACCAATGGCGCCCACAATCTATCGCTAGCTAACCCAGATTCCACTTCACGCAGCTCTGCGTCTTCTTCTCTCTTCCCTCTAAGCTTCTCTTCTCACGCAGCTCTGCCAGATTCACTTTTGTAACACCAATTCTTCGAGAAACCGGTGAGCCGGCCTCCAGGCACCAACTTGCCCGCCGCGGACGGTGGTACTCTCTCGCTTCTCAGGCCGCCGACGGACGCTAATGGAAAATCTACCGCATACGAAATTATTCCAAGAAGAGAAGAATCACTGAGCTGAGCAATCGGTCCAAGGTCCCTCTTCTTCGTTCGATCTTTTATCTGTTTTGCAATCATCGATATAATCTCAATCTCGTCTCTGATCTACGAAAGCTTCCGAATCTAACTTGTTTTTCTTGCAGATGCGATTGGGTATCCTTGGGGCAGAGGGTATATTCATCCAACTTGCATCGTTTTGCGTCCAAACGATGCATAAAAAAATTCTATCATCCTAGATTATCCTGTCCTATCCCATTATACATTATCCTATCCTACCGCTTCGCCGGGCGCATCGTCAACCACCCAATTCGGCCGACTACGACTCGGGAAGCCACGCCTCCAGCCCGCCATGGACGCCACTCCTTCTCCGCAGGACAGCAGGTACAGGAAAAACGTAATTCTGTGTTTGTTTGTTGTCATGTTGAACAGATTTTGCGGGGAGTTTCTGGTCTGGTCTTGTGTGTGTGATGGGTCTGTAAGTTTCTGGTTTTTGCTGGTGTAGTGTCTAGTCGTGTGTGCAATGTGTGTTAAGTTTCGGGTATTTTGAAGTATGTGCTAGTTGACAATTGCAATGCAGTTAATCTCTTTTCAGTAATCTTGACTACGTTTAGTTATTCCAAGGCCGGTTATTTCTTGACTACATTCTACTTGTATCATCTCCTCATTTTTATTGTTAGATGAATTTTTGTTGGAGGGAGCAATAAGATTGTCGATGTGTTAGATGATGCCTTTTCCTTTTCAGCTTTGGAACAATTTTTTAAAGCTTTCAGCATTGATACATTACGCCCCATCATCATTGCCATATGCAACCCACACTTGATCCTATCTGATAGCGTTAATAAAAAAAAACCATGCAACCCATTTTGTGGAGAAAAAAAGGCAATTTGTACAGGCCGTAAATTTCATTTTTTCAGTTTGGAACCGAATAATTCAGTTTTCACCTTATTTGAACAATTCAGTTCGTAGCCACAAAAACCGAAAACCAAACTCTTTTACTATTCAGTTCGGTTTAAAACTGAATAGTTCGAATTATCACCCCTCCTTTTTGGTCTACATTATCAAAATTCGAACATGATTATCAGTATGAATGTTTGCTTATAAGTCATAACTTTAAGCTTTTTTGCTGCAGATTCTAGCATTATACAACTTGTAGAAGTAAGAGTCAGGAAAAGAAGAAGTCTTCAGTACTTCATGCTTTTGGAGCTAACATATGTGTTGCTGAATTGTGAGAATCTCCATGTCATCTGATACAGGAGCAAGTAATGAGTTCGGAACTTTTGATAGTCCTATGAAATTTGTTTCAGATGCAAAAAAAAGTTCAAGTCTAAGCTCCAAGACAGTGAAAGAGCAGCCTCAGTTTCCTCAGCCAAGTCAAGATGTAAAATATCAATGCAAGTTGAAAGAAAAAGATGGTGTTGCTACAGCATATAGGACACTGCCCCGTAAAACCAGGCAAGATAGAGATGGAAAGATTTTTGTCCAACGAAAATTGGCAGCCACTGTTCAGGACGAGTGTGTGAAGGGAAAAGAGCAAAAAGATGATGAGCTTATAAAATATATGTCCAGTTTGCCGGGTTACTTGCAGCGTCCAGATAAAGGAGAAAACCCTCAAGAAAAGGTACTGAACGTTGGAGTTTTAGATTGGGGACGTTTAGAAAAATGGAAATACAACAGAAAGCCTAGCCCAGTCCGAGGTAACCATCCTGCATCATCTGTTACGGATATTATATCACATAAACCGATTTCTGGGTCATCTGCCTCTTCTAGCACATCTTCCAGGGATAATGTTGCTAAAAGTTGGCTAAATCCTTCAGCTTGTTCCAGCTATAGCTCACATCACAATGATGGCGTTCCTCGAGATGCAAAGCAACCTGTCCCGAAAGTGCTACGCTTTCATCATAAGGAAATTGCTTCCAAAAGTTCCATGCACTTGCCAAAGAATGTATCAGGCAACTATAAATCAGCTGAGCAACGTGGCTTGGGTGTAAATACTGAGAAAAATGAACAAAAAGATTTAGTGAAGAAAATATCTTCGGAAATTGGAAGCATGCCATCTAACGTCAGGAACCAAGGGGTCTCACTGAGGCCAAACGGTGTTGTAACTGTCTTGGATGTTGAAGCTCTGAATACAGGACAAGTAGCACGTGACACTGATAGAAGAAAAAGAGCTCCAGGTCTTGGGATTTCTTCAGAAACTGAGGCTTCATCATCAAGGTATGGAGATCATGGTGTCTCATCTGGCTTGAGGCAAGTCGTGAGTTCTGATAGAAATGAAAGGAAGAAAGCGGATTCTCAAGACTCACGAATCTCTCTGGATTATCAAGGTTTGCCTGCCCAGCCCACAAATATTGTTCTTCTTCGTCCCAAAAGATCTTTCCAAATCAGATCCATTGAGGAGCCCCCAGAGCTAGGTGAGAAGTTCACTGAAGTGGGTAGGAAGTCTTTTTTGTATGAGTTCTCTAAGATGGAGTTAGATGGGGAATCCAGTCCTGATGTTCCTCACTCATGTCCTCTGCCGTCCCATGGTGTTCAATCTGATTCTGAGATGGAGAAGACCCAGGAAGAGTCCCTGGAACAATCATGTAATGGATTTAGTGCATCTTCATGTTCAAATGAGAAGGGGAGTATGCTTTCTGAACTTAAACTTGGTGAGCATAATGTCAGTCCTCAGACAGGAGATACAACTGATGCTCTGAAATTACTGGAACAAGACATGGCTGAAGCTGCATCCAGGAAAAGCAGAAATTCCTCACCAAATCGACGTTTCAGTTTCAGCTTCAGCAGGATGAGCCAAAGTTTCAGTTTTAAAGAGGGTTCATCTGTCCCACAATTGAGATCTGATCATGTTTCTGCCAAGTCTGGCCCAATAACACCTGAAGACTCCACTGTTTCTGGTGATACAAACAGAGGGAAGATCAATGGCCATAACAGATCAAGGTCTAGTCCTTTAAGGAGAATATTGGACCCACTTCTGAAATCAAGAGGTGTAAATTCCAACAGCTCTGCTGTATCCGATCAGCCTGTAAATGGAAGCTCAAATTCTGGTAACTTGAGAGCGACTAGTGCTGGAGAGCCTCCTGTGAGAGGAAAATGCGAGGCAACATTCACTCAAGCTCTCTTGCAGCTTACGGTTAAAAATGGACTCCCACTATTTAGATTTGTTGTTGAAAACAAAAGCAACATTCTTGTAGCTACCCTGAATCATACAACATCAGCTGAAAAGGCAGATTCGGGCCAGAACTATACCTTCTATTCCGTTAATGAGATAAAGAGAAAAGGTGGTGGTTGGTTAGGTCAAGGGGGCAAGGAGAAAAGTTGTGGCTATGTTCATAATATCATCGGGCAAATGAAACTTTCAAGCCTTCGTCTGCCTGGTTTCACCGGTCAGACTCACAAGAAACAATGTGCAGTGAAAGAGTATGTTTTGTATGGCCTTGAGAAAATACAGGCTGACCAAGCACCACCAAGGTACAAACCAAATAGTGAGGTTGCAGCCGTAGTAGTACAAATGCAAACTGAAAAGTTGAGCTACGATATACACAACAGCTCGACACAGTTTCTTCTGGCCAATGATGATCGTGTTTATGAAGGCATCGGTAGCATTTCAGTCATACTTCCAAGCGGCATTCACAGCTTGCCTGAAAATGCAGCTCCTTCCCCGCTTATTGACAGGTGGAGATCTGGTGGGTTATGTGATTGTGGAGGTTGGGATGTTGGTTGCAAATTACGTGTTCTCACAGATGAGAAAAAAAGCTCTAAGATTCTAGAGACATGTATCAGTTCGAATCATATCCAGTTATTTGTCGAGGTACTTGTTCACCCTTCTTGCTGAGCAGTGCTTACCCTTGTTGGTTTCTTTCACTGAATTTGGTTAGTTCATTGTGTTCCATCCAGGGAGTGGGAGAAAACAGTAGGGCTATCTTCAGTTTAATTCCGCATAAGAATGGGATCTATGCGATTGAATTCCATTCATCTATCTCGGTTGTCCAAGCATTTTTCATCTCAGTGACGGTTGTAAGTTGCCGGATGTCATCCAGTCTCTCGAATACTGCCATGTCCGAAGAAAAGACAGAGATGAATGGAAGTGGGAGCAAGGTCTCTGCCGCTGGTAAAATGTCTGCAAGGTAGGCTCCAAACTTGTGGTGACCATTTAGTTGGAGGCAGGTGTAAATTTTCTGGAATACTATGTACTAGAAAAGAAATGGTAACAACTCACAACTAGAAAAGAAAGGATGTTTTTGTAACTAAATAAAACATAGGCTTACTGTTAGTAAATTTCTGACCAAATTAGAAGGAGGGTGTAAGTGTTGACTAAAATGAAAGATGAAGACTGGGAAGGGAGTAATTCATGGTCAAAACCATTGTGGAAGCAAGATAGCAGCAGAATCTCTATGTGTTTAAACCAGGAAACAAACTCTGCTCAAACTCTGGTTACTTCGATGAACTGTCAAACAAGGAGGGTGTCGTGTAGAAAATAGAAAGAGAGAAGAATAGAGGAAATAGAGAGGGGGTCGCTGAGCTCCAAGAAGAAGAAGAAAATGGTGCTGGATCGAAATCGCTGAAGGGGACATCTACTCATTTTGGTTTCTAGCTAACTAACCAAGAACACTGAAATGATTTTAGGTAAGGGTTTGATATTTAATTACTCACTAAACTCAATATGAAACATGATTGAGATTGGAGAGTAATTGAGCATCACGTTTTCAACAGATGGTTTGTAGGAATCAGATGAAGTTAAATTTAGGGTTCATATGCAAACCTTCTGAATTTTATGTTGCTTGAATGCTTGTTGTTTGTACATGTTTTATTCTTTAAATTCTTCTGAATTTTGTTAAAAATGGTGACTGAATTCAGGTCTGGACTAGAGGATCAAGATTTGGCCATCTTGATCCTCTTGGAGCTCACTGAAGTTATAATTACCGACCCCTACACCTGGATACTGTTTTTGTATTGCTATAATGACTTGATTTGCTTGTTTCATTGTTAAATTCCTTGCTGAATTCTACGTGCATTATTTCATTACTTCGTCTTTTACACTTTTTTCATGCATGTAGTAAACCCATACCATTAAACCTTCCCTTACAGACTTGAATCAGTTGGAGGAGGATCACTACTGAGTCGTTGAGGATCCCACTGTTAGCTGATGTTTTGGGTAAGCAGTTTGGTACCTCACTTGAATTATACTGAACTGCTGAAATTATTTTACTAACCTTGTTGTTTATGTTGTATAGGTCCGATAGGATACTTGAACTCGGATGATCACTAGGAATGGGGTTTTGTACTAGATCTCGGCCAGAAGTGGTTAAGTAGGCTGGTGTGTAGCTAATGGTAGATATTGTACATAGTTTTGAGTTGCTTTTAAATAAGATGGCTTGCAAGCTGAAACCTTTATGTGCATGTCAAGTTATGAACTTATCTGAAGTTACTCTTTGTTCTTTACCTTTATTTCTTAATCACTTAACCATAAGGTAGTATCGGTTTACTTAGTAGCACACAAATAGGTTCATAACAAGTTGGTATCAAAGCCTAGAGTTGCAACTAGTGATCATCAAAGTTCAAGGTACAGTTGTAGAGTAGGATATGTTAGTAGGTCTAACTCAGTACTGAAAAGAACAGAGGTTATTGCAGTAAACACCATGCCAAGGGGAAGGAAAATAATAGAAAGAGAAGAAGAAGATCATGGAGTTAATTGTTTGATTTTTGGTGGGTTGATTGTATGTGCAATTCTGACGTTCATTTGCCATTTTATCCTTTTTGTTCTCTCACATAGTGGTTTGGTTGTTGTGGGCAGCATAAACTTTAGCTTGGTGATTTCCAGAGCCACCTTTGCTTCTTTTGTTTTTGGACGATTCAGTCCTTGTACTGCTGTTAGATTCTTCAGACTAACGTTTCTGTTAATAGTTCTATACAGATTTATGTATATTTCTGGGTATGCTTCTTACTCTATTTCACCTTTCCATTTTTATGCTATAGGGTTGCGTAGATTGATTGGTTTTTGTTTTTTCTTCCACCCTATTGGTGGGTGGCAGTATCAAAACTTTAGGAAGAAAGAGAACTTAGATACATCTATCTTGATTTTTTTTTCATTTGCTATTTTATTTGATTGGATGGTGCAAGTATTCTTTTTATTAGTATAGAGTTATGGGTATTTGATGCTTTCCTTTTCATTGGTTTATAGATCTTAAGAGCCTGCATGAAGTGAGAAAAGTGGCATGAGGATTCAGGATAAGTGAATGAAGGTGTGTTAGAACAAACTGCAGACGTTCAGGTTTTCTATTCACTCATGAGATTTGGGCGGTCCAGGGGACTCCATGGCTCTTCTCTTCTCGATAATTCATACATCCCTTATCAGTGTATGAACAACCATCTCTCGAGCACCGCTTTAGGTTCAGCCTTAATGGAAAAATGAAATGGAGTACCTATAACGTATCTTCACATATCGAGATTGCCCCTTTCATTTTGGGATAATGGAGGACTATAATGAAATTTAGAGGCATTTGGTTTCCGAATTCGAAGGATTCATAGAATGTAAAAATTTATAGTATGAATGATGGAAAGTACGAACCTACAGATTTAAAATCATCGGTCTCATGTTTAGTTCAACTCTTATGAAAAATGAACATTCTCACAATTTGTGTTTAGTTGGAGGATTTTGTTTTCCAATAGGGTCATTTTGTAAAATTAACAACAGTTTAGTGATTAAATATGTAATTTCAATTGGATCAATTTGTAAATTTTTCAAAAGATTAGGGACTACATTTGTAATTTTTTACTTTTTAGAAAAATTCAAGGAGTAAATTGTAAGTATATAAAAATTTTAGGGGTTTTCTGTAATTTTATAAATAGGATAATTGTATGGAAGAACATCTCTAACCTATAATTTGGTATTCAAGATCCAAATAATTTGTATAGTATATAGAATTCATAGATTTTCTTCCGCTTTGCTAGCTCCTATGTAAGATGATACCTTTATGTGGTATCACCAACGCTATTGTTCACTATGCTTTCACTATGACTTAGAGCAAGTAGTTTTGTTAGGGACTTGTTTCCTGTTCTTTGGTTTTTATCGGTGACAACTGATGAAATTGAATGAAAGTTATTTAGTGTGTACATCTTATCCATTTAATCTCATTTAATTACCAAATAGTTCAAATCCCCCTCCCCCTAACAAATTCTGTCGGCCAGCTAATGAACCATGGACTCGCGTGTCAACTGATGGCCGCCGACATCTCAGCATGCCATCGTCCTTCACCAATAGCCGCCAACATCTCAACTCACCACCGTTCTTCATCGGATTCCGTCACCAACCGCCGTCGTTCACCAGCAGTAGTCGTTCTTCACCGGCACCGCCGTCCGATGACTCCAAGCACTGAAAATTTGCTATTCCACCCTGCTCTTCATCCCAATCAACGGCTAAAGTGTCGCAAAGCTATCTTCATCCTTTGTTGCTCGATTCCAAACCAATTTCTCAGTTGAACGACGAGATTTGTTCAACGACCTAGAACTGCAACTTTTTGCATCTAAAATAATTACGATGCGTCTACGTACCTTAATGATGCCCTTTCGACTTATTATGATGCACTCGTTTATAAAAAAAATTATGAGACCATGAACTGCATACAAATAATGATCAAAGCTATAAAAATGAAGGTATTATTATAATATAATAAGGTTAACTAAGTGTTGAAAGTCACCAAACTCTTTTTTTTTGAAATGGCTTTGAGATTTTAAAAAAATATATTAGTATGAAGTTACGGGTTCTCTGCATCATAATGGTGTATCATACTATCTCATGGGTGCATCATATTTTCTAGTAATAATGTGGAATACTTGGCTTAAATCATAATGGTGCATCCTTCATCGTAAATGTGCATCATATTGTGTCATGGACGCATCATATGTGCTAGTAATAATGTGGTCTACTTGGGTTAAATCATTATGGTGTATCATCTTCATTGTAAGGGTGCATCATGTTGTCTCGTGCGCGCATCATAACTGTCTACATCTTTGTTCGTATTAATGTGAACTATTTGGTTTAAATCTCAATGGTGCATCATCTTTATTATTACGGTGCATCATATTGTCTTGTGGATGCATCATAATTTTCTACATCTTTGCTAGCAATAACGTGGACTCTTGGGTTAAATCATAATGGTGCATCATCTTTATTATAAAGGGGCATCATATTATTGTCTCATGGGCATATCATCTTTGTATACGTTACGTGCTACCAATAATGTGAACTACTTGGGTTGCATGAAACTGGTGCATCTTCGTTTCAAAGAGGTGCATCATACTCAGTGTTGCGTGCATCATATTTATATACGTTATGTGCTACCAATAATGCGGTCTATGTGGTTTACATCAAACTGGTGCATCGTCGTTCATATTGGTGCATCGTACTTCATCTTTCAAGCATCATACCAGGTTTAGAATTAAAGGTTAAACAAGTTTACAAAAATTTTGGTTGCATCAGTTCAACATGAAGGAGCATCATTATGCGGCGGTTGGGCCTCATAATACCATCGTAGTGCATCAGGAACGCTCGTGCTGATAATGCGTCTAGGTCGGTCGCACTTGGGGCAGTACAACGTCATCGCGAAGAAAGTAAGACAATCGGTTGGATTTATTGCCAAAACCGGCTCCTCGTGAAGAAAGGAAGTGGATCTGGTCACAATGCGCTGAATCCCGAATTCATTGACGTGTAATCATTATTTCTTTGGCAGACGACACAGAGTGCGACAATTTGTCCGTCTATTGTTTCTGCCTCCTTCACTTCTTATCCTTAAGATGTGCAATAGTGTGCACAATTTTTTTCATTAAGTTTAGTTTACGGTTTACATACATTCTTCTACATTTACTGACTTCTAGAATAGGCGTTATTCATTTACAAAATATAATAATAACTCGACCTTATTAACTTTACATTTTCTCCAATTTTCAACTTTACTTTTTTGTTATACTTTTTGAAATTCAACCTTTCAATCCAAATTTTCCCTTTAATTTAACTTTAAAAGGTGTATTCTTTTGAAGGAATTTAACGAAAAAAATTTGACGTTTTCAAAAATTAAAGAGAAAAAATTTGAATGAAAAAATTGATTTGATAAATAAATTTGTTAATGTTTTTCTTAAAAATATATAAAAAGTAGAAGGGGAAATTTGAAGTCAACTAACAATTGTAAATTAATCAAAGATGTAGTGCAATAATATTATTACTATAACTAATGTAAGATTCTTCAAATTGAGTAATTTATTGGAGTTAAAGTAAAAATAATTTGATGAATCCTCCATCCTTCTCCAATTAATTCTACACATTGTGTGGGTGTGGAGATTACTGTGAATGTAAGATTTTATGTAATTTGACATAAATACCCTTGAGTGGAAGTAACACAAAAAACGAGATAAAAAAAATTAATATAAAGTAGCGATAGTTTGGTAACTTTAGAGGAGAGAAGTTTCCATTTAAGGAAAGTGTAGAATTTTTTAGGAATAACCCAAAAAGTAAATGTGTAGAATTAATTTGGGACGGAGAGAGTATAACATTTATTTTCCCATTTAATTTTTTTTGTAAAGCAGTTAGAGCATCTCCAAGAGACTCCATTTTATTGGATTGATCAGTTTTTGAGAATTTTGGACTATTTTTTGGTTCAATAGCCTCTCCATCTAACTCCAAAAAATGGAGAGGGAAGAGAAAAAAAATAGGGGTGTCAAAAGCTGACCTGACATGATTAACCTGCCCGAACCCGACCCGTCCTGACCAAAATAGTCAACGACCCTAAACCTAACCTGACCTGAACCCGACCCCGACCTGACCTGAAAACAGCTCGACTAGAATGAACCCTTAACCCGAATGACCCGAACCTGACCCGAAACCAGCTCAATCTGAAATGACCCTAAACCCGATGAACCCGTGACTCGAACCCGACCCGAATCTCAAACCCGATTAACCCGAATCCGAACCCGACCTGACCTGAAACCCAAACCCGATTAACTCGAATCCGAACCCTAAGGAACCTGAAATAAACTACCATCATAACAAAACATAATCATCTAATGCTTTATAGAGTTACTATCATCATAACTAAATAAACTCCTATCATTCATTATCTAAACTCTAAAGCAAGAAAATGGTAGTAAATAATGCCAATATTTCTAATCTTTTAGAACAATGTCAAATCTCCAATTTTGATGAAGCAATGTCCAATTTTCAATTTTGTTGGAGGAACTAATCTACAATTTTATTGGAGGAATGTTCAATTTTCAAAATTGTTGGAGAAATATTTAATTTTCAATTTTGTTGGAATAATGTATAATTTCTCATCAGTTTTGTTAAAACGACTAAGTGAAATAGATTTATTTTAAACTCCAACAAAAAGGGGAGAGGAAAATGTGTAAATAATTTTCTTAATATATCATTGTTGTATATATGAATATAAAATACGTAGTATTATTTATAAATAATATAAATATAAATAATAAAAATTTAGTTTGAAATATTGAACTACTCGAACTTGAACCCATAGAAACCCGAACTTGGACCATAAAAAACCTGAACTTGGACCTAAAGAAACCCAAAATTTGACCTAAAGAAACCCGACCTGAACACGAGACTGAAACAACCCGAAACTCGAACTCGACTTGACCCGAAGTAAACTCAACCCGATGGGGACCTGAACCTGAATAACCCAAACCCGACCTAACCCGAAAGCAGCTTAGCCCGAAATAACCCGAAAACAACCCAACCCGAAACCCGAATGACCTGACCTGAACCCAACCTGACCCATCTAATTGACACCCCTAAAAAAAAGCCATACCCTCATCAAATATACAACACTCGTCAAATATTTGGCCAGTCCTCTGTCATCAATTTTTCTACGTTTTCCAAGTCAACATTTTTTCAATTTTGTTGCCACAACCCTATCTCCTCCACAATTCATCCTCCCTATCACCGTCAATGGGCCAGAAGAAACTAACCCACCAAACCCCATGCCCCTAAACAACTAAACCCTTCTAAAAGTTCATTAATTACTTCATCCGTTCCACGAAGATTGCACAATTTCTTTTACTGTTTCAAGTTGCAGTGTTTAACTCAAAATTTAACTAAGATAAATAGTAAAAAAAATCAAACAAAAAAATTTCTAAAAAATTTAGATTGCAAATTATGAGAAGCATAATAATAATTTAACTTTACATGTTTATGAATTTATAAAAATAAATTGTAGATTAAATACTGTGAAAACAGCAACAAAAAGATACAATATCCGTGGGACGGAGGAAGTATTAGTTAAAGATGTAGAATATTTTATTGTCGTAATAAATACATTAAATTCATGATTCTCTAAAATAGAGAAGCTGTTTGGAATTGGAGTATTTTTTAAAAAGAAGAATATGACTTTTGCTTCCTCATTTTGGAGAAATTTTTGGAGAAGCCATTCGAGATGAGTTTGATTATTAATTTATCCTTAATTAATTATACACATTTTGTTTTTGGGTTGTCCCTAAAAAATTATATACTTTCCTTAAATATAAACTTCTCTTTTCTAAAGTCACCAAACTATTAATACTTTATATGAATATTTTCTATCTCATTTTTTATGCAACCTCTACTCAAAAATAATTATATCATATTACATAAAATATTACATTTATCTTAATATCCGCACCTATATAAAATGTATAATTAATTAAGGACAAAGAGTAATAATGACATCCATGTGAGAGACTGACCACATTACGGTGCTCGACTTTTGAGAGTGTAATGTAACGTTTTCATCGGGGAAAAATGCCCATATAAGCCTAGAACTTTTGACGTCATCTCTAGCCTAGAACATGGACGCTTAACGACATTAATCTAAATAGTCAAATACCACCTCATCTGAACAACGTACATTCTTTTTAGAATTAATGTCTACTTTAGTCCTCCCATTTTTCTCTTCCCAAAACTTACAGCTTGGAAATCAAACGATGCAGCTACTTTCCTACCATCTCCTCTCCAAACCCTGTCCGCACTTGTGCACCCCACCCGACGTTGAGCTCTTGCACTGTACATCAACACCTTCACTGGGAGCAGCTATTCCGGAATACGTGTGCTCTTTAGCTATTCTGTAACTGAACTCTCTGTGTTTTAGCCATTCCAAAACAATGTTTTCAAGTCGAAGCAACTGATTGACACCCCTAAGTCGATGCATGCCATGGGCCAGCTCCAACAAACAAATGATGCCAAAACTTTCCAACTTTTAAGCAACAACCTGCTATTCATCATCGTTGTTAGCACCTAACCCATCTTCATCATTTCTCTGATCCGGTCCCTGGATTTCACCCACAACTGAATCGGGATCGGCATCCTGAAAAAATTCTCGATCGGTGAAGATGAGTTGATCCTCAGGTGGTTTGTAATCTTCCCCTCTCCAAACCACAATCTGCTCCTTATCAAATGTCACAAGAATGCAAGGAACAAGGTCCTACAAACAAGTTAAGTAGCTAGTGTCAAGACTGGACAATGCAAGAACATATCCCTTGGTGTTCAGTAGACAGCAGCAACCTCATTCGAGTTACAACATTCGACTTTCGCAGCATATATATAAAAGCAGCATAATGGTAGCCATTGAACCCTACAGTTGCACCCTTGCCGCTATTAGAAATTTTTGTGTGTCCTATACATAAAAGATGTACTTAAATCTTCAAGACAGAGGCATAGAGCTACATGTAACGCCAACTTTTCTTTTATCATGTCATACAATTTGCTGCTACAAGCTTAACAAACCACACGAATGAAAATTATTAATTCTTCAGAAAGATCACTGTTACAAAATGACTGATATGGAAAATTAAATACTCCCCAAACCCTTTTTAATTGTTATGTTTCTTTATCAGCACCTAATCTACGAATAATTTCCATCAATATTTTCATATACAATGGCAAATATATTGTTTGAATATGGGAAATAAATGTTTTAGTTTTTTCAACATATGTATTTTAAAAAATTAACAAACTTCTCCAAGGAAAAAAATTAAGTCAAACACAAGATAAAAAGTTAAACTTAGCAATTAAAAAGGAACGAAGAGAGTATCAGTTAGCATCATAGTAGTAAGATAAGAAAAATGACATGGAGCTCTATTATACTAGGATAGGAATGAGGCAAATCAGACCACCAAAATCTAACCGAGAATGGAAACATTTACATTACCCTAAGTTTGACGCCAATCTTCTTGTAATCACTTTTCTCTAGTCCCCGGCAGTCAATCCGCACAAGCTCACTGACAAGGAAAGCATCTCTCACCATTGCTACCAGGTTACCATAATAACCATTCCTGGCTGGATTTTGATTTCGCAGGTCAAATTTCAACCCAGTTAAATCTTAATGCTTGCAAGCAAAAGGATAGGATAAAGAAGTACCAAGCTTTGTTAGAGCAGGCACAGCCAGTCCTCTCTTTCTCATTGCTTTTGTTTCTTCAATGCTTAAACCATCAATGGTAGTTTTAATCAACCGGGGATAAACAGGTTCCTGAGGTTTCCAAAGCATCAGCGGAATGGTAGGCCTTTTCTTGGGGTGATAATTCCTGCCCCTGTATAATATGAGCATGCTGCCATGTCGATGGATGATCTGTCCAAATGTTTTATCCTGTGATACATACAAATGATAAGATTTGAATGTTTCTTCATCTGCTCAACAAAGAAACATCCACAGCTACTAAATGACATTTGTCGGCACACCAAATAAAAACTGCAGATATCTTTCAAAATAAAACATCATGTTACATTCCTCGGTAGAACAACTACCTCAAGCTGGAAGGAGACATTCTTCATATCAACAGTTGAAACCCCAAGACACTTGATCCTGACGGCTTCACAATGCTTCCAATGGTTATGAATATCATTAAGCATATTATGAGTCAAACCATCTCTCCCTGCAAGTAAGCAGGAAGTTACAGTACACACAAATAAAGTCTTATTATAATGATGGGTTGCGAGTGAAAGATTCAAAGCACCAATTGAAATTTTTGGAACTAATCAAGTAGCACATAGAAGCAAACTTTTTAATTCCATAAGAGAAACATTAAGACTTTGTTACTCACATGAGGAACAGCAAAGAACAGGAATCCAGCAGAATATATTGCCCTTGTTCATAATAGCTCTTGCTATATTAAAGAGAAGATTTGTTTCTCGAGAAAAGAAAAAAAACTTTTCTTCATTGTTTTGTCGGACAGATCATTACAATTTCCCTTGGTTGATGAGGGCAGTGAAAGTCCCAAGAATTTGACGAACAACCAAGTGCAGGCGCCCGGTCGAGCTTATCATGAACTACATGAATGATCCAAACATCCTGAAGATCAGATAATCTAGATCCAAAACAGTGCAACAGTGACAACTTAATCAATTGTTTTTAGCTCAAATGCTTCATTTTCAAGAAGGAAAAGGTCTACAACGAAGAAACGATAATGAACTCGCATATACATATGACATTCTGATGGCAGACGCAGACACAGCTGAGTAGAGCAAAAACAAAGCTACACAAGAAATCCCAGGCAAAACTACTCACAATTCAAGGGGAAAATGAACACACAAAAAAAAAAACAATTTCTTACCCAAATTAATCTGCTTTTTGGTTTTGTCTCTATGACATTTATCGACCAAGATTTTTCTCTCGGCGGCGGTGAGCGGCGGGCCCTGAATCGTTTGCCTCAGCCAACTCCGTTTCTTCTCCAAATTGGGATCCTCGGCACTGTCCAGAGAAGTGACCTTGGGGTCGACAGCGGGGGCACAGACGCCCGTCCATGGACGGGCAACACGGCCAGGGCCAAACGGCGAGTACTTGGGCTCCCTCAGGCCGATAGGCCTGACGGCGCTACTGCTCTCGGTGTAGCTGAACCGGAAATCGAAGGGTAAGTCCGATTTGATCGTCTTGATGTTATCGAGGGACGAAGGAGGCCGGTACTGGGGCTTTTGTTTCTTTCTGGTGGGCGTCGGATCGGAGGTTGGCGTCTCTGGGGTGAGCGACGGAGGAGGCTCGAAGCAGTAGTGGTCACGAAGCCTCGATGCGGCAGTTGAGAGGTGGCGCGTGCACGCGAGGGAGAGCGACGACGTGTTTTGGCGGGTGAGCTGAGGGAAGATCATGAGGTGGTTCTTGGAAGAGAATCTCCTCCTGCGCCGAGGTTTATCATTTGTGAACTGTAGCTTCCAACCACCGTCTTTTCACCTGCACACCTGTGAATAAAGTTAGAGGACTGACTCGTCCATGATATTAAAGTCAGAGGACTAAACGTTAATTACCTCGTTCATGTTATGGAAGTTAAAGTCAGAGGACTGACTCGTCTTTTCACCCCGTATGCTGAAAAAGAGAACTAGAGGTTGCTGAGAATCAGAGGTCATCCTCCATTCCACAAATGATGAACAATCCTACTTTCCAAATAGCGTTAAGAAAAAGTTGTTAGTAGTTTTCAGGAAAAAAAATGTATTTAAAAAATTACGAATGTTAAATTATTAGTCACATATGCTCACTTTTCACTTTCTTTGCATCTAAGGGCTTTAAACTTAAGCTTTTGGAGGAAAAAATTGAGTTATTCGGTCCTCATTTTTTACATGAATTAGAGTATGTTCAAACTTTGTCCATTGATAACATTCTGCGTAATGGAGTTTGCAAGCCTTTGCCATGGGGCATTCGTCTCTGTCTGCTGCAACAGAGTGAGCTTGATGTTGGCCATGACGAGGGGAGTAAAACGGGGAAGGTAGGTTAGATGAACTCAGGTTCCAAAATATGCTTGTAACACATCATCCCAGATGAAGCTCCCAAGTTACGAGAACAAATGCATACTTCATTTTAAATAACTAAGAACTTAAGCATAAGAATGGGAGGCATCTAACCAGTCCTTTGGGAAATCCAGAGATGATTTGAATATCTTACGCAACAGAGTTTGCTGTCTCCTGTCAAGCTTTCTAGCTCCACAGCGCCTGTGCACGCCTAATTCAAGTGCTCTTCGTCCATCTTCTGCAATCCTTTCCCTTACGCTTTTCAGCAACGCTGCCCCTTGGAGACTAGTATCGATCATGTTTCCCTTGCGCTTATCCATGTCCTCGTTATCAGCTTTGTCATCAGACAGAAGCTTCTGCTCTCCCTCATCTCTAGCTCCATCTTCACCGGTGCCCTCAGATTCATCTGCTTGGCCACTTCCCCACCATTTATTTGTAACAACTGATAAACCTTCAGAAGGGAAACCATGCTTAAATTCATCGGAGAGTGCCATCCCTTCGATCAAGGTCTGGGGGCTACTTGTTGGTTGCTGAGCACGTTGTAGATTGGATTGTTCAATAATTTGGGATTGCACTCTGAAATAGAGGGAAGTAACAACCAAAATAAAGTCAGCGTGTTCAACAACCAGCAAAATCGTGATTTATAGAGACACAAGATGGCAGCATTTGAGGTTGTCTGATACAACATTTAACTCTAAATGAACAACAACCTCCTATTACTGAGAAAGACACTCCTATTACCTTTTGTTCATACCAACATTAGCTTATAGCAGGACAGAAGTTCAAGAGTTGCATATTTTTTCAGAATTTAGATCATAACCATTGGAAGCATTGCGAGCCTTCAAAGGAGCTTATAGCAGCAAAGGTGAGAATCTGAAGAAATTGGAATATCTACCACACCAGTGAGCAAAACAAAGATCACAGTCTGAATTCTAAAATGGCTGTAGCCGTCTTCCATATTCATATTTGCCCCAACTTGTTAGAAAGGACAACCAATTACTAAACAGGAGAAGAACACAAATCATAGTATAAGTAATTAAGCAATTTACATGAATTACGTTGGAAATCCTCTGTCCTTGAGTTGCTTTGAAATAGTAAAATCACTAGTATTGAACACAAAGGGTGATTCAGAAATGTGAAGAAGCCGAATCAAGATGCAAGTGTTCTGTTACCTCTGGCGATGAAGCTTTGAAATCCTAGCAGCGTCCTTCTTGATTTCTTCAATGCTTTTCCCAGCAAGAAACTGGAGAAACCCAAATCGAAGCGCAAAACGTGTCAGGGAAAAATTCTAGTAGCAAACAAATACAAGAACAACACACTAACAATTTTCGAAAAATGTAGCACTACTTTTCTGTAGGGCCAGCGCTCGAGACCGTTTTCGCGGCAGATTTTCTTCAAAGAACTGGCACAGACACCTGAAATTCACGGAGAAGAACATGAAAAACTGAAGGAAAAGAGGAAAAGAAAAGAAAAGCCCAAACCCAGATAAGTTGAAAAACTTGCAAATGAGAACATGAGAGAGATGGAGACCAAGAGTGGTGGTGGCGTCGTAAAGAGGCAACGAGAAGAAGTCGGCGACGTCGTTGAAGGAGAGGGATTGCGAGCTCATTCTTTGAACAATCTTGAATCTCTCAACTGGATCTTGTTCATGGAGCTCCGATCCGCAAGCTTGAATCACAAAGGGACAGTGAACTGGTTGATTGTTGGGAGCTCATCATCAAGCCCGCTAGAACTGTGGATCAATATATCATCGATAGGATACAAATATGTTCAAATACATCTGCCCTAACCTAACATAGAACGATGTCAATGTGGTAGTTTAAACGGACTCCCTTAAAATTTTGAATGATTTATTTAAACCTAAAATAGAACAATGTCAAATTTGACACTAAAATTTATTTATAGTGTCAAAGTTAGTCGACCTATCTGATATGACCAAAAAAAAAAGTCAACGCTCCTCCATATTTGAAAAAGTATTCACATATTTTCTTTATAGCACATTTCCAGAAAAATTATTAACTTTTTTGAAAATAAATTTGTACCCTTCAAAATTACTTTCTATTTCCTTTATTCTCAATTAATTCTACACTTTATGGGCGCAGAGATCTTCTATTATAATATATTACAGGAGACTCCCTCCAAAAATGTAAAAGGAACGAATCAAGATGCAAGTGTTCTGTTATCTCTGGCGATGAAGCTCAAATCAAGTTTTGAAATTTATACCTGCTCATTCATCAGTGTAGGGTTGGGGTCGAAGCACAGAGGTCAGCTCGACCATTGATGTCCTTGCCAAAAACTTTTTTTTTTGTTTCCTAAAATAACAAAAGAGAATTAATTAGCACAATTATCCAATTCCTATTTCTTCGGCTAATGTTCCAAAAGAAATTTCAAGCTTCAAACATTCATCATATATAACAGGTCTATTAACTTACCACATTCATGTCATGGAGGATATTGCAACATTGGGTAGATTGCTCCATTTGGTACCATGAGCCATAAAGCATTGGGCAACAACAATGCACACGATTGCTCATTCATGTCTGATCAGACCATATTAAATTCCCTGTGACCAGTTGGTGACATTGCAATTCTCTGCTGTAGCAGCTCTCCAACTGTTATGACAGAAAAGGCCTTTCCTAGCCAGGGACATGGACGCAAAAGTGCAGAAGAAACCTCCCTCATGGTCGGCCGAGAAAAATGATCAGCATTTGCACAAGCCAACGCCAAGTTTGCAGCCAAGATCACTTTCTCTGCAACCCGGCGTCCTGGCTGAGGAACCCGCTGGTCCAGCACTTCAATCAGTAACGTTTCTTCGTTGAACCGTTCTGATGATGGTGGCGAAATCAGAACTGAGAGAAGCTCGGCTGGGTGCTGGCCCATTAATATCTCCAAAGCTAGCACGCCGAAGCTGTAAACATCACTTTTTTCACTTAGCTTCCATGTGTATGCCAATTCTACAAAAAGGAAAAGAAATAGTTTGTTAATAACTAATGAACGAGCGAGACAAATAATGGACACACTTACAAGAAAGATTAATGAAGCATATGTGCAAACCTGGAGCCATGTAGCCAAAGGTGCCTACAGGTGAGGTCATGTAGGAGGATGAGTGGGGCTTTAGAAACCTTGCAGTGCCAAAGTCAGAGACATGAGCTTCATAATCTGAATCCAACAGAACATTGTTGCTGGAAATGTCTCGATGGATTGCAGGTGGAGAGCATTCGTGATGCATGTAAGCCAATGCATCAGCCACGCCTTTTAACACATTGAGCCTCATAGCCCAATTCAGTTCAGATCCTTGAGAGCTCAATGCATTCCTTAGAGTCCCTCTTTCCACGTATTCATACACCAGAAGAGAATTATTTCCATGTGAGCAAAAACCGTAGAATTTCACAATGTTACGGTGCTTGATGCTCGTCAAAGCAAGTATTTCACTACGGAGAGCTTGTAGATCAATAGAGGACTCTTCATCTTGAAATGTTTTAAGCTTTTTTACAGCAACCGTGAGACCTTCCGGTAGGGCAACTTTGTAAACTGTGGAATGACCTCCTTCTCCTATGCAGGCCTCAGAGCTGAATCCACCAGTGCCCTCTACAATTTTCTCATACAATAGTGAACTATTTTCACCCCATATTGCAAAATTCTTAATGTTCAGCAGAGACTGATCATCTTGATGGTCTTCTTCTTTTCTCCTGCAAGACACCTTTCTCTTAAAAGCAACAATCAAGAACATCACACAAATTAGACCACCTACGGTAGGAAGCAGTGTTTCAATAAGTGGCCTTAAAATCATGTGATGACTTGTCTGCGCAACGCAAGCCTTCAACCCTGTGGCATTACCACATAGACCCTTGTTGCCCCTAAGCTGGTTGAAAGAGGCATCATGAAAGGCTTTGAGGTCTGGAATTGGACCATCTAGATTGTTGAAGGAGACATCCACTTCAGTCAAGCTAGACATGTCTTCAAAAGTTGAGGGAATGGAACCGGAGAGCATATTGTGAGATAGATTTAGATACTCCAACCTTAACATATTATTCACTTGTCTCGGAATGCTTCCTGATAACAAGTTGTTGCTCATGTCTAAATCTTGTAACGATTCAAGTGCACCCATCTCTTGTGGGATGCCTCCTGTAAATTGATTTCCACTGAGATTTAAGTTTAACAAATTTCGACAATTCCCAATCTCCTTAGGGATTAGTCCGCTCAGATTGTTCCGTCCAACATTGAGATATGCTAGAGGTGAAAGGTTTCCAAGTGTTGACGGTAGACCCCAGAGAGATGGTTATCAGAGAGTGAAAGGCTGAATAGAGATGACAAGCTTGCTAGCTCTCCTGGAATTTCTCCAACAATTTGATTGGAAGAAAGGTCAAGTTGTTGCAGCTGAGTTGCTTTTGAAATATCAGCGTCCATTCGACCAGAAACATGATTCCTCGAAAGATTCATATGCTTCAGATTTTGGAGTTGATCCCACTTCAGTAAAGAAAGCTCTCCATGAAATTGGTTACGACTCAAATCCGTATAATTCAAGTAGGGATGTATGCCAAAAATTTCACCAATATTTCCCTCAAATCTATTACCTTCAAGTCTTACTCTAACCAGGTTCGTGCAATTCTGCAAACATGCAGGTATCCGGCCCGTGAGATTATTGTTGGAAAGGCTGAAATACCGCAACAGGTGGCCTTGGCAGATATTACTTGGAATCATCCCCTGTAAGTTATTCTCATTCAACCCTAGCCTCTCTAACTTCACCAAGCTATTCATCTCTATCGGAAGGAAGCCCTCTAATTTGTTGTCATATAATGATAACTCAACAAGCAGTCGGAGCTTCCCGATTTCTGGTAGAATTTGGCATGATAAGTTGTTTTGATACATAAACAAATTAGTTAGATTTGTCAAGTTATAAATCGTGGGAGGGATGCAACCATGAAACATGTTTTGACTAAGAGCAAGGAGTTGCAGATTTTGCAGATTTCCAATTTCTGAAGGGATAGGGCCAGAAAGATTGTTTTCTGACAAGCTCAACTCTTTCAAAGAAACCAAGGATAAAATTGGTGAAGGCAATGAACCCGAAAACTTGTTTCCCCAAAGGTAAAGAATGGAAAGTTTTGTCAAGTTTGCCATGGAGGCCGGGATGCTACCATGAAACATGTTTTGACTAAGAGCAAGGAGTTGCAGATTTTGCAGATTTCCAATTTCTGAAGGGATAGGGCCAGAAAGATTGTTTTCTGACAAGCTCAACTCTTTCAAAGAAACCAAGGATAAAATTGGTGAAGGCAATGAACCCGAAAACTTGTTTCCCCAAAGGTAAAGAATGGAAAGTTTTGTCAAGTTTGCCATGGAGGCCGGGATGCTACCATGAAACATGTTTTGACTAAGAGCAAGGAATTGAAGATTTTGCAGATTTCCAATTTCTGAAGGGATAGGGCCAGAAAGATTGTTTTCTGACAAGTCCAACTTTTTCAAAGAAACCAAGGATAAAATTGGTGAAGGCAATGAACCCGATAACTTGTTTCCCCAAAGGTAAAGAATGGAAAGTTTTGTCAAGTTTGCCATGGAGGCCGGGATGCTAAGAAACCAAGGATAAAAAAGATTGTTTTCTGACAAGTCCAACTTTTTCAAAGAAACCAAGGATAAAATTGGTGAAGGCAATGAACCCGAAAACTTGTTTCCCCAAAGGTAAAGAATGGAAAGTTTTGTCAAGTTTGCCATGGAGGCCGGGATGCTACCATGAAACATGTTTCGACTAAGACCAAGGAGTTGCAGCTTTTGCAGATTTCCAATTTCTGAAGGGATAGAACCAGAAAGATTGTTTTCTGACAAGCCCAACTACAAAGAAACCAAGGATAAAATTGGTGAAGGCATGAACCCGAAAACTTGTTTCCCCAAAGGGAAAGAGTGGAAAGTTTTGTCAAGTTTGCCATGGAGGCCGGGATGCTACCATGAAACATGTTTTGAAAGAAAAAGGATTTGAAGATTTTGCAGATTTCCAATTTCTGAAGGGATAGGGCCAGAAAGATTGTTTTCTGACAAGTCCAACTTTTTCAAAGAAACCAAGGATGAAATTGGTGAAGGCAATGAACCCGATAACTTGTTTCCCCAAAGGTAAAGAATGGAAAGTTTGCTCAAGTTTCCTATAGAAATTGGAATACTTCCATGGAACATATTTACACCCAAATTGATGCTTGGGAGGTTATTTGATGGTAAAATTGGTGAAGGCAATGAACCCGTATACCAAGGAGGTGAGTAAGCAAACCGATCTCAGAAGGAATGTTGCCAGAAACAGCGTTGTAACCGAGACCAAGATAGGTGAGTCTAGAAAGGTTACCTATGCTTGGAGGGATGGTTCCGTAAAAGGAGTTATTGAAGAGGTCGAGAGTGGTGAGGTCGGGGAGGGACCCGAAGCTGAGATGGTGAAGTGAGCCATTGAGACCAAAGGAGGAGAGGTTGAGGACAGCGATGCTCCCGATTAATGCACCATCACACTCCACTCCAGCCCACTTGCAAACACTAGCACTAGTACTAGTATTGGTGCGGTTTTGGACCACCCAAGATGACAACTTGTCAGCTCCGCCGTCAAGGCTGGCCTTGAAATCTAGAAGCGCGGCTGCTCCGGCGTCATCACATCGGGTCATGACCAACATTTGGAGGGCGGCAAAGATGATCAGCAACGGATAAATTCTTATAAAATTGCCCATGTTTGTGTTTTTGTCAAGAGAAGAAGGAATAATTGTACCTGGCTGGCTGTAGATGATCTATAATTTTAATTATATTTATAGAGAGATTTGGGCCATACACGATATTGTGGTTAAGCTAGTACTGATAAAGGGAAGACTTGAATCTATTGGTTGTTATGGTCAACAAGTTTTTTGTTTCTAATTCCACCAATCCTTTCTTATCCCACCAATCTAGTTGTTATGGTCAACAAGTTTTTTGTTTCTAATTCCACCAATCCTTTCTTATCCCACCAATCTACCAGTGCGTGTTTCACAACGGAAGGAATTGTTGGTGGTTGTAGATTGATGATCGTTATTTTAACACTCCATTAGCTAGGGTATTTATTTATAAAGAAAACACTGCAAAAAAATACTCCATATAAAAAGTGAAGGAAATTAGCGTGTACAATTTGTTTAGGTTGTGAAAAAAAACAACAATTCGAAATTTCATCTATCCTAAAATTTTTACTATTATATGTTTCCCTCTCAAATTTGATTTGTTGTTACTCTTTTGCAAACATTTGTGCAAAGAACACTAACTTACATATGATTTTCAATTAGGTCTTTTAAATAAATTTTAAATTGAAACAATTTGTTAAAAAATTCAAAACTATTTAATTACTCCATTCATCCAAAATATAATTTGTTAAATAAATTTTAGAAAACTTTATTAAGAAACTGGATTACACACATACATTACATATAAATAATTTGATTCTTTCTTTTAAAATGTTGAAGGAAAAAATAGATTAAATGTTACTACCTCCGTCCACCAAATATAGAGCATTTGACTTTTTACGTAGATTAAGAAAAATGGTTGAGTAAAGGGTAATAACGTAAAATAGGTATATAATACAAAATAACTTTTTGGAGTGAGAAGGGAAATGAAAAGTAGTAAGGTAAAATTGATGTGGAAAAGTTTCTTTTTTAGAAAACGATGGAGTTTTGCTGGGACGACCCAAAAAGAAATATGATGGATATTTGTTGGGCCATACACGATATTGTGGTTAAGCTAGTACTGATAAAGGGAAGACTTGAAGCTATTGGTTGTTATGGTCAACAAGTTTTTTTGTTTCTAATTCCACCAATCCTTTCTTATCCCACCAATCTACCAGTGCGGCTGTTCCGTCGACCGGATCATGACCAACAGAAGAATTCTTATACAATTGGCGACCATGTTTGTGTTTTACCAACGGAAGGAATTGTTGGTGGTTGTAGATTGATGATCGTTTATTTTAACACTCCATTAGCTAGGGTAATTATTTATAAAGAAAACGCTGCAAAAAAAAATACTCCAGATAAAAAGTGAAGGAAATTAGCGTGTACAATTTGTTTAGGTTGTGAAAAAAAAACAACAACAACAATTCGAAATTTCATCTATCCCTAAAAGTTTTACTATTATATGTTTCCCTCTCAAATTTGATTTGTTGTTACTCTTTTGCAAACATTTGTGCAAAGAACACTAACTTACATATGATTTTCAATTAGGTCTTTTAAATAAATTTTAAATTGAAACAATTTGTTAAAAAATTCAAAACTATTTAATTACTCCATTCATCCAAAATATAATGCAACATTTTTTCAGCATTTAGTCTCTGATTTTATTTCATTTAGTCTCTGATTTTATTTCTTGATCAATTCAAATTATAAATTTGAAGTTTATATATACAACTAAAAATTTGATATCTTGACATTATAAATATATTTTATGGTATTTTTTTCATTAAGAAATAATATAGATAAATTGAAATCAAAATGATATAAAAAATTAACTATTTCATTTCTTTTGGGACGAAGGGTGTATAAACTCAACATAAAAATGCTCCCTCCATCCCACATTAATTGATAAGACTATTTAGTTTGTGTTTGATTTAAATTTTATATTGGATAATTTGTTAAATAAATTTTAGAAAACTTTATTAAGAAATTGGATTACACATACATTACATATAAATAATTTGATATATCTTTTAAAATGTTGAAGGAAAAAATAGATTAAATGTTACTCCTCCGTCCACCAAATATAGAGCATTTGACTTTTCACGGAGATTAAGAAAAGTGGTTGACGATAGGGTAATAATGTAAAGTAGGTATATAAGACAAAAATAACTTTTTGGAGTGAGAAGATGAAGGGTAGTAAGGTAAAGTTGATGTGGAAAAGTTTCATTTTTAGGAAACGATGGAGTTTTGCTGGGACGACCCAAAAAGGAATATGATGGATATTTGCTGGGACGGAGGGAGTATAAAACAAACATATTAACGTGGCATGGAGAGAGAATTAAAGATAAAACATTAAAGATTAGATATTGTGTATAAAAAATGTCACTTCGATGCCATGATCTGCTCGGCCAGCAATTTGTTGCGGTTCTACGGCTCACCGAAGGAGTTGATGTGTGGCAGGGTTGGGAGTTCTAGATCCATGAGCTGCTCTCTCCAGTTCTACATGGTGGTTCCTCTACTTTGGTCCTTTTTTCTTGGTTCTTCGGAGGATGGCCTCCCTTGCTGGTGCGGTTGGCATGGCTAGTTTCTAGGGCCGAAGTTACCGGAGGTTGCGGTTATTAGAGTGTTGGTGTTGGACGCACTACGTCGAGAAAACGGGCTCTATTGCGGCCCACCATGCAGTAGAGCCGCACTAAGCACTGCGGGATGGGCTGTAGTAGATGCCACAATAAAAATGGGCACAATTAGGCCCCTCACTGCGGGTATGCCCGCAGTAGAAATATTTTTTATTTAAAAAAGTGGATGAATCCGGATGAATATATTCATCCGGATTCATTCACAATTCCAGAAAAACCCAGATTTCAGATGAAAGGTGACCAAGTTGTTGCGGCATCGGCGGTGGAGCGGTGGTGGTGGAGCAGTGATATATGGTTGAGCAGCGGGGAAGAAGAACAAGAAAACATAGAAGAAGAAGAAGAAGAAGAAGAAGAAGAAGAAGAAGAAGAACGGAGAAGATGAAGAAGAATGGTGGAGAAAGAAAGAAGGTTAATTGTGCGGCGGATGAAGAGAAAGGGGAGTTTAAACCCTAAAAAAAATTTACATTCCTACTGCGCCATTTACTGCGCAAATGGGCTTACTGCGGCCCAAACCGCAGTAAGGGCCACAGTCAGGCTTGTATTCCCCACGTAGTGACGGGTCAACGCAGGTGGCCAAGTAATGCCTTGGAAAGTGAATGTTGGCAGCAACGAGAGAGGAGGGCTTCGGTGTTTGGCAGAGGATGGAGGGTCCTTTGGCACGGTAGGGTAGGGCGTGAACTCACCCTACCTGGAGCAATGAAGCTTCAGTTTTCGGACTGGTTGGATAGTGGGTTACCCTGGTCAGTATGTGGTTGGTTAGGAACCTGTAGGCGATCACTGATGACGTGCCAGTTAGCTTTATTAGCAGTGACGGAACTAGGGATTTGAGATTAGGGGCGTCTGAGTAGCTTAATATAGGGGCTGGAAATGAGCAAACCGTAAAAGTTAGCATTAATCCACATTTAGTAATGGAGGGAAAAAAAGAGCTCCTTAGAGGAGTCCCGAGTTGTAGTGACAAGAATTTTGTATTAATAATTTTTAACTAGGTCGTTAAGAAGTTTTTGAGTCCATTAATCAGTTATCTATGGAAATCATAAATTTTCACACGCACAAGGTTGATTCCAAAAGTTATTTATTTCTTTTTCTTGATTTTTAATAGAAAACCAACTTTCCAGATAATAAAAAATAATAGTAAAAAATTCATCAAAGAAAAGAAATATGTAATATAAAAAAACTCAACGTCATGATAAATACAGAAATAAAACAGATTAGTAATGAAAATAAAAATTATATCCAAACAATATAGCAAAAACCATCAACACATAAATTTAGAGTTCAAATTTACTAAAGAGGATTAAAAAAAATAAAAGTTTACGTATGGCCACCAAACTATTAGTTTTTTAACATGATACGTGCCTTGATTGTATCATACTGGATTTCAATGACTTAAATAAAATTACAAACAAAGAATAGATATCAAAACGAATTATATATTGTCAAGTGATTTGGCTTTTTTTTCATGATACAACCCAGTTTTTTTGAAAGGCAAGCTAGAATATATTATTTAAGTTAAATGAATGTTTTGCTCCCTTGAGTTGAGGAGACAAAACCAACAAATACCAACAAACAGCAGAAATTTACACAATAGCAAAAAAGAAAGATTACACAATCACCCAATACCATAAAACATTATTTCTCCATTTAAGCTCCTAGACCACTCGTTCCACTTTGCTCAATCAACAACAGTTTGCAATGGCAGATAAGGGATTCACAATCCACTCACTCCACGTGACTTTGAACTTCTCTCAATGGTTGAAAATCCAGAGGTATGAAATATATTGGATAGTAGATAACTACGAACCTTGTTGCACGGAGAGATCTTGAAAGATATGTCATTCTGGCATCTTCACAAGTACCAAGCCGCTACGCGCTTTATGCATCCCACCCACTGCGTTGATTTAACCATGCATGGTGTGGGTGTGGAGCCTCTGGAGATAGAACATCCTTAATATATGTACCTGTGAAGGGGCCTAAATTACACCAATTAAATACAACATTATAGCATATGATTGCACAAGGGCAATGGACCAAACTATGGTCCAAGGTTTCCAACGCACATGAGCATCTAGAGCAGCCAACATTTTGCAATTGAACTCCCTGGATGGAGAACTTCAAACATGTAGGAAGACGATCTTGGATGGTCCTCCAAATAAAAACATTGATCTTCTTTGGAACCCACCGATTACAGGTTGTTTCTTCCGTGTTTGGAAGCCTTGAAAGCATTTGGTGGTCTGCGAGGCTTGAAAGGTCGGAGACTGGAAAAATTCTGTCATTGTTGAGGAGCCACTCCAGTGATCAACTTTGTCCCGCTGCAAAGATATGTGTTGTAAATCAGATAATAGATTCCTAAACTCCTCTAACACCCGCCCTCGCAACTCCCTCCTCTAACTCCATTTCCATCGCCATTCTCCACTTGACCACTCCCCTCTCTCAACAATTTTTACATCTCCATCTAAATCTGCCAAGTACAGTCTAGGATAGCAATCCGACAAACAATTTTTCCCAACCCACATATCCTTCCAAAATCTAAAGATTCGACCATCGCCAACTTTTCTTTGAAAAGAGTTTGTGAAGTCTAAACCCACCTCATCCATCTCCCTCCCATCTTCTGCATACCCCCCAGACTCCATTGACATAGCCTTCATCCCGCCCATCTAAACCTCCATCTTCACCATGAATTATTCGAATAATTTTTACCCAAAAAGCCTCATTCTCTACCCGAAACCTCCACCAACATTTTCCCAACAAACTCAATTTTTTTGCTTTTAAACTGTCAACCCCAAGCCCCTGACAGAACAAGAATCCATTACTTTTTCCCATGAAACCCAGTGTATAACTCTTTTTTCCTCAGAACCACCTTAGAAAAAATTGCTCCTTAAGCTCTCAAGTGTTTTGGTTAATCTAGCAGGGGCACGAGATAAAGAGAAGTAGAACAAGAGCAAGCTTCCCAGGACTGATTTCACAAGAGTGAGTCGGCCCCAACTGTGTAGGAATAGAGGGAGAAAATTTGGTTGGATTTTAATTATGATTAGACTTAAATTTTATTTTGAGTTGGGTAGATGAGGCTAGTTGGTAAATTATCTCATTAACCCTAACAATATACACTATATATATCATATACCCCCTTCAAGTTTTTTTTAGGGGGGGGGGAGCAGCCCCTCCCCGTCTACACATGGTTCCATCAATGTTTATTGGGTGTGAGGGCCACCCCGTTTTGTTATACTTATTTCATTTTTCTGTTAAGGACCATCTGTTATCTCTTAGTAGATTTGTTTTGGTTTCTGCTCTTTCGGTTATGTTTTGTTGATTCTTTGCTATGGTGGATTGTTGTGTTTTCTATAATTTCCGTAGTTTGTGCTCCTCTTAGTTCACTATGGTACGCCAACACTATTTTACCCACATTGGCCGTTCAAGTGTACCGAGAACGGGATCATATGTAATTTTTCCGCCATAGTGATTTCCATGACCATCGTCATGATATTGTTTTGTCTTTTGAGGCTAGTATAGGTGAGTGAGATTCCAGTGGCTATGGTTTGACGTAGTTTCTCCGCTTGTGCAGTTGTTTCCCTATTAGTGGCCAGGTTGACTTGTGCCTCTTTTGGGTACTTCTATCTTTGATCTCTCATAACTTATTTTGTAATAATTTATCATTAATAAGGTGAATGTTTTTTGTTCAAAAAAAAAAATTGAAAGTATTCTCAATTAGACAAATCTTCCTAAAAACGTAGTACTTGTTAAAAGCGATGGTGGGGATTTTTTAATATTGGAATTGAGATAATTAATTACAAGTCAAGTCACAAGTAAAACTCCACTGAATTATTCAAACCCGTGATTTGGTGTGGAATGATGTTTAACAAATTAGCAATTAGGACCAAACAAAGGGGCCGGAAGACTCAAGCTATTGGTTCTTATGGTCAAGATGACAAGAACTGTTTGTTATCCACCAATCTACCTTTTTTTGGTAGAGAAAGAGACTCTCGTAATGGAAATTCCACCCTGATGCTCCTCTCCCATTTTTAAAAGGGAAATGTTAATGGACGTCCTCGGAACTTTTCTGTGAATTTATTTTCTTTTCTTATACTTCTCTACATGTGTAATAATTATAATAATGTAAATAAAGAAATAAAATAATAGATTTGATATACGAAAAGAAAAGAAAATTACCCTTAACAATTGTACCATGGACACCCGTTAACAAGAACAAACGTAGTAATTGTAAAAGCGATGGTGGAGATTTTTTTAGAGGAATTGAGATAGTTAACTACAAGTCAACTCACAAGTAGAAGTCCATTCAATTATTGAAACCCGTGATTTGGTGTGGAAATAAATGATGGTTAACAAATTTAGCAATTAGTATAGGAAAAAGGGGAAGACTCAAAGCTAGTGGTTCTTATATTCGCCGTTCTCACCGGACTTCAAACCGAGAGCAAGGAACAAAGAACATGACGATCAATCCAAGATCGGCGATCGACTTTTTCAACCGGAATACGTTCGATCGCCACCGCGGAGTTGATCGGCGTCGAAGGCCGAGATGAGGTGGTTTGCAATCTTAAATCTAGAGTAGATTTGAGGTTTTTGTGAGCACCTATGCTCTGTTGATCGAGTATGTTCTCACTCAATAAAGTTGCAAAAGAGCAGATTTTGTTTGCTGATCGAGAATGTTGTAATTAATCTAAGTTCAAGAAGTGTCTATCCAATATTCAAGAAGTGTCTATTAAGTATTCAAGAAGTGTTCAACATAGCGATTTATGAATTATCTCTTATTTTTAACATTGTCAATGATCCTAATATTGGTTTGGTGTCTTGAAATTTATTTTACACTTTTTTATTTTACGATAAACATTTTCTGATTTTACTTTAGACAATTCAAAAATTATGGTAAAAACAAAATAAAAAAAATGTTACAACATTAGCAACTATTTGACATCTATAATTGTTAAGACAAATTGACAAGAATGTTACGCATAGATAGAAGTGTCTAAAATAATAGGTAGAAGTGTATAAAAGATAACGAAGAAGTGTGTAGAAAAATAGATAGAAGTGTCTAAAATAATAGATTAAAATGTCTAAAGAAGTTTATGAACATGTATGAGAAATATGCAATGTAAGAAATATACTGCAGAAAGTGTCTAAAATAATAAATGCAAATGTCTGAAATATTACGTAGAAGTGTCTACAACAATATATAAAAATGTCTAAAATGATATATTAGTGGATTAATTTTAAAAAAGAAACGGTACAGGCGAGTTCAACGGCGGAGCTCTCCAGGCCGGCAAGATCGTGTCAGATCGCCTCGTATGGCAGCGGATTTGGACGGGAAGTTCACTAGAGGCCGGCGAGGACGTTTCCGGCGGTGGGGAGCTCGTCGTCGGCGCTTGGTGGAGTAATTGGAGCCTCGATATATATATATATATATATATATATATATTATACACAATTTGCACCCACTGATATTTTTACTTTGGACCCACTCATGAAAATGTCTACTTACAATCACTCATATTTTGGTAAATTTAGGGAATAGTATTTATATTTGTTTATTATACACAGTTTGCACCAATTGATTTTTTCACTTTGCACCCACTTATGAAACTGTCTACTTAAGTTACTATTTAAGTTATTAGTTATGAGTACCACTATATGCCTAGCTATACCCCACTCCCAATTCTCAATAACTTGCCTTTCGCTCTTTCTCCATTGTCCCATGCGCTCAACTTTTTTTTTTTCCAATATAACAATTTCTTAATCCCCAATTTCTAAACCCTTCCAATTCTATATCCAATTTCAATTTCAATTCTTTCTACCCAATCTAATCTAATTCTTTCTACCCATGCATCGCAACTCACACAAACAGTCAAACAATCCATTCTATTGAAGCAAACCAAGTTGCTCATACTTAGTTGAATCGAATTTTGAAGTAGTGAAACATTTTTTTTCTTTCAATTTTTAGTATATACTCTCTCAGTTTCCTATTAATTGATCCATTTGTTTTGGTTGTTTTAAGATTCAATGTTTGATTCAAATTTTTATAAAGATAAATAGTGAAAAAAAAAATTAAAAATATATTTAGAAACTTTGTATTTCAAATTATGACATATATGTAAATTATTTAACTTTACATTTCTAGATATTCATAAATAAAATCATAGATTAAATATTGTAAAACAGTTAAAACAAGTGGATCAATTAATGGGGGATGAAGGGAGTATGCATATTTGTATATATGTATTTTGAGTTGAGTTCATTTGTAGTATATATGTATTTTTGTATGAAAAAATTATTTGCATGAATCGGAATCCACTTATATTGGCAGCAGCTGGTGTCCTGCTGGCCGGCGGAGCTATAGCATAGGCTGCGGGGATTGACGCTGACGAAGGAGTGCTATCTCCTGATCCGCTGGTGGCTGGTAGATGGAGATTTGAGAGTGAGAGATGCTTCAAAGAAGAAGAAGAAGCGGAATGATAAGATAATTTTTTTTACTCTTGTCTCTTCTTTTGTTTTAGTTGGGCTTGGCTAGGGGTTGGGCTGGGATTTCATATTGGTAATTAATTGGGTTAGACTAAGGCCCATAGAATCTGATACAAAAAAAATCGATTTAAACGGTAATCGAAAAAACCGAATGCTTATACCGAAACCGAATTGAACCGAATAACGTACCATTTGGTTTTAACCGTAACTGAACTGTTTAACAGAACAAACTGAACCGAAAAACTGAATCATTTCGGTTTGTCGGTTTTATTCGGTTTACCCAACCATTTGCACACCCCTAGTCAAGAATTGTTTGTTATCCACCAATCAACCCTTTCTTTTGTTTTTGGAAAAAAAATATCTTTTTACTACTTACTCACGTTTGACCAAATGTCTCTTTTTGCTATTATTTTAAAAACGATATCTTTTTGCCATCAACGTTTTGTATTTGAACCCTTTTACCACCATGCGTTAAATTCACCACCGTGACACTAATGTGGTGAAATTTTTGATGAGATGACACTTACC
Source organism: Stellera chamaejasme (assembly GCA_024586325.1). NCBI lineage: Eukaryota > Viridiplantae > Streptophyta > Magnoliopsida > Malvales > Thymelaeaceae > Stellera > Stellera chamaejasme. Next base: position 29,162,673 of record CM044985.1, read on the forward strand.
TGGTTGGAATGAATTTTACTTTAAACCTTAATATTTCTAAAAATCTAAAAATTAACCCCTCATTTAAATAACACTTTCATCTCCATCCTTCTCCTTTCCCATCTTCACTATAACTCTCACAGCACCTACCCAGCTCGGATCCCTGCAAACCTGCTCACTACCCAAAACATAAAAACTGAATTTTTATTTGTATTAATTCTTACAATGAAAAATAAAAAAAAAACTTGGAACTTGGATTATTCCTACGATTTCATTAAAAAGAAGGGTAAAATAAATTTTTAATCCCTTACTTTTAATGAGTGTCCTATTTTGGTCCCGTTTTAAGAATTTGTCCTATTTTAATCCTATACCTTTAGTTTTTTATTCTACTTTGGTCCGTCTGTTAGTTTACCCGTTAAAATGACCGTTAATTTAGTGAAATGACAAAATTACCCATATTTAAAATTACAACTTACTCTCAGATTTTACAAGAATTGTCAATTTTATCCCAAACTCCTCCTGGCAGCACTTTGGGGCTTGCACTGTCGGTGAAGTCCTCCCCAGCTCTCGAATCCGTTAAGCTTCGCCGGAAAGATTGAAACCTTGAATCGGCCTAATGGGTGACTAAGGAGAACCCTTGAACGGCCATAACAAGTACGCCCGGACGATGTCCCATGCGTACGACGAGTTACAGACCTTCCGATGGTACCTCCGGCGGATGTGCATCGTTCAAACCACAGGGACAGGCACATGCTTTTTGGCTGATGTTTCTCCCTCACCCAGCCGCACCCTTTCCCGGTGAAATCCACCTCAACTTGCTATATGAACCTTCTATTTTACCAACAGGACCACAACCTGTAGTACTCTTAATCAGAGAGTGAGAGGCCGGATTGGGATGGCGAAGGTGTTGGCTTGGAAGCAAAGCTTCGGGTGACAGAGGGAGAAAGTGCCAATTTGCTCTGTTTTTTTGATGATTTTTTTTTATCGAATTTCTCTCTAAAAATTGATCTTTGGTTGCTGTTAATTAATCCCCCTTAGGGTTTAGTTTATGATGTATTTATAGGCCTAGGCTAGGGTTGGGGTTATAGAGTCCAATTAGGTTAGCATTCCTATTTTTTAGTGGTTTAGGTTAAATTAAATTGTATTAGATTTTTGGTGATAATTAGGTGATTTTTTAGGATTTTCGGATTATTTAATTATTATTTTAAGATAATTACATTTTTCATTTTTTTCATTCTTTTATTATCATTTTTATCTTCCCTTTTTATTTTATTAATATTAATTAAATATTTTTCCCCTAAAATTACTAAATATTCAATTAGGTCATTTTACTTTTCTTTTTTTCTTCTTTTCTTTTTCTTCTCTTTCTTCTTTTCTTCTATCCCACCATTAATAGTAATTTCTTCTTAAGTGGTTTTACTTTGCACAATTGAACTGATAATTGTGCATTATTCATATATTTTTACCTTCATACACATGCTATATTATTTACGTTTTGCTAGTACTTAGTGTGGATGTGAGTGTATTGCAGGTATTTTATGTCAGATGTCAAAATGAGTGAATTATAACGTGAAAATGCCTTGGAAAGAAAGCTGAGGACCAAATTGCAAGATCTGAAAAAATTTAGTAATTGGTAAAGAAAAATTGTTTAGGTGGAGGTCAGGCGACCGGATGCACTTTGTCAGGCGGTTGCCCGGATCCAGGATTTCCTACGGAGCATTTCAGAGGGCCAGGCGGAGGTCAGGCAACCAGATGCATTTGGTCAGGCGGTTGCCTGACCCTAGTTCCATCATGTGCAATTGTATGTCAAATCAGCACGTAATCTTGCGCCTGGCCAAAAATCTTGCATTTATTTCCACTTCCTCCTATCCCGACAATTAGGCTCCTAGGTTGGCTCTACGATATTTCAGTCAACTTTCTCCTCCAAAATCTCACCCTCACTGACCAAAAGTACACAAGGAAGCATCCCAAAGTCAATTTAACTTACTTTTCATTAATTAGATGTGATGTTAGGAGAAACAGAGTATTTTGCTCTTCTAAATTGTAAGCATTTTCAGCTTCTTCTTCATTACGTTTTCAGACTTGTTTAGCATTGATGATATTAGATGACTTGTTCAAGAACAAAGGCTAGTAAAATTTATCTAAGTAGTAACAAATAACTAAAATGAGAGTTGTAACCAACTAGACTAATATGCAATCAAAATAAGTTTTGATGGAATTCAATAACTAAATGCCTCTTCAGTTTTTTAGGATTTATCTCAACCTAACATATCATCTAATATCATCAATCCTAAATAACCGAAGAGGCCTTTATTTATTGAATTCCATCAAAACTCATTTTTATTGCATATTGGTCTAGTTGGTTACAACTCTCATTTTAGTTATTTGTTACTACTTAGATAAATTTTACTAGCCTAGTCATCTAATATCATCAATCCTAAACAAGTCTGAAAACGTAATGAAGAAGAAGTTGAAAATGCTTATAAGTTAGAAGAGCAAAATACTCCATTTCTCCTAACATCACATCTAATTAATGACAAGTGAAATTGACTTTGGGATGTTTCCTTGTGTGCTTTTGGTCAGTGAGGGCGAGATTTTGGAGGAGAAAGTCAACTGAAATGCCATAGAGCCGACCTAGGAGCCTAAATGTCGGGAGAGGAGGAAGTGGAAATAAATGCAGGATTTTTGGCTAGGCGACCGCCTGAGCAAAAGGCCTGGGTCACCTGGACTGTCGCAAGATAATGTGCTGATTTGACATACAATTGCCCATGATGGAACTGTGGTCAGACGACAGCCTGACCAAATGCATCGGGTCTCCTGACCTCCGCCTAGCCCCCTGAAATGCACCGTTGGAAATCCTGGATCCGGGCAATCGACTGACAAAGTGCATTTGGTCGCCTGACCTCCGCCTAAATAGTTTTTCTTTACCAATTACTAAATTTTTCCAGATCTTGCAATTTGGTTCTCAACTTTCTTTCCAAGGCGTCAGTCAACTTGTCGTGCCACCAATTCCTTGGCTCTTGGTTCGTGTGGTTTATGGTGAGAGTTTTGCTATCCGACTGTCTTTCTAGCCGCCACTGTCAACATTTCTATTCTGCTCATCGACATTGTTGCTTGCCCGTTTCGTCACTGGGTCGGGTCCACCTACGGCGGAGTACGATCACGTTTCATTGTGGTGGTGGTCCCCTTATTCTCCGCTGCCTGGGGCAATTCGGTCCTTGTTTTCAACCTAAGCATGGCGGCGTAACCGTTAAGTGCTTGGGAAGTTCGCAGGGGAAGGTCTTAGGTCTACCAGCTATGCTTCCTTCTCCTCTACAGTGTTGGCGTGATCGGTGGGTGTGTTCCTCTAGGTGGTGGGCCGGTCGCTTTTGGTCTTCTTCGGGGTATGTTTCTTGCAAGTTTTTTGTTTGACCCGGGCAAATTAAGAATGTGGATGGTGCCTGGAAGGGCTGGAGGATTAGAGGTGTTGGGCATTATGCTGGTGAAGGTTGGGCTTTTACTGTTTACGGCACAACTGAGCAACATCTCGTCCTGCCTAGTGGCATGATATCTTACAATGCAAACTGGTTGGATGGTGGGTCTCCCTTACCAGTTCTAGTGATGCTCCATTTATTGACCTATTTGGCTTTTAGTTTTCTTCTAGTCTTGACATTTAATTTGCATCGGACCTTTTTTTCTTTTGACTGTTGAGTCAGTTTTGGTTTTGTTTCCTTTCTACTGCTTGGCACTTGTTTGTCATTTGCAAACCTGTCTCTTAATTCTCCCATTAGCGTATTACCGTGATGTGCTAGTACCATTTTACTCAGATAGAAGATATCATGGGTGTTGGGAGCTCACACTACTTATCTTTCAATCCATCATGATGACTACAGTGCTCATTTATTTTACTCAGATAATGTTTTGTGGGTCAAGAAATTAATTAATTCTGGCTTCTTTCTTGCATGTACCATACACAATTAATTTATGATTTTTTATCATCTAATGTTTTTGAATAAGTTGAAAAAAGATGCATGATTTATAGCTTAAAACATATAAATAGACCTCAATTACAATAATTTAATTTTTGTTTCTAAGTAAATTGATCTTACGAAGCATCTTTAATCCATAGGCTTACAAGTGAACCAAAACTTCTCTACTCATTCTTCTCGAAGGCACCACCTGAGCTACCCAATCACCGTCGATCCGATAGAGAACCACCTCATTGGCTGAAATCGATCGGCCAGAATTCTCCCCAAGTGACGCTCCAATCGTCCGCATAGCACCGCAGAGCTTCTCCATGTCCACTGTTGCACTCTCCTTTGCCTGAAAGTGCCGCCGCTAACCACTGATTGAGCTTGACATGCCTTCTAACCTACAGACTCAACCTTCCATCACCGAAACATGAAGAAACCTTACATCTTGAGTCCTCCACAATGCTAAGCCCTTGATTTGAGTATCGGTACGGACTCGACGGTGGGAGGCGGATGAACCGATGGCGCGACAATGACGCTTGGCAGGAGGGGACGAATTGATGCCGGAGATCATCGTTTATTCCAAATCTGAAACATCTTAGGTCGTGAGGAGACTGCTTGTCGGGCTTAGTGGCATGATGAATTTATGTTAGCAAGCACTTCCTCTTCGTCCTTTTTATTTTTTTTATTTTCAATTAAAATTTTAGATTATTGTGTTCTAAGTGATTAACAAATTTCTCTCCACCCAAATGTTGAGCAGATAATGATCAACCAAGCACGAAAGGTAATTCTAACAGATTCTTATTCATTATATGTTCTCACCTCTTCCTTTAGTGTCTTATAGTCATCAAAAGAATTGGTTAATTTTTTCAATTAATATTAACGGTGAAACACAAAAATATTTATGCTGATCAAACAGGATGAAGATTTTGCAGCAACACTGCCAGCAAACAGGGGAAATAATTTTGCATACTGGAGCTGATTGGGTGAGTATACACAATTGTGCATACGAGAACAAATGCAGCATACTTCATTTTAAATAACTAAGAACTTAAGCATAAGAATGGGAGGCATCTAACCAGTCCTTTGGGAAATCCAGAGATGATTTGAATATCTTACGCAACAGAGTTTGCTGTCTCCTGTCAAGCTTTCTAGCTCCATAGCGCCTGTGCACGCCTAGTTCAAGTGCTCTTCGTCCATCTTCTGCAATCCTTTCCCTTACGCTTTTCAGCAACGCCGCCCCTTGGAGACTAGTATCGATCATGTTTCCCTTGCGCTTATCCATGTCCTCGTTATCAGCTTTGTCATCAGACAGAAGCTTCTGCTCTCCCTCATCTCTAGCTCCATCTTCACCGGTGCCCTCAGATTCATCTGCTTGGCCACTTCCCCACCATTTATTTGTAACAACTGATAAACCTTCAGAAGGGAAACCATGCTTAAATTCATCGGAGAGTGCCATCCCTTCGATCAAGGTCTGGGGGCTACTTGCTGGTTGCTGAGCACGTTGTAGATTGGATTGTTCAATAATTTGGGATTGCACTCTGAAATAGAGGATAGTAACAACCACAATAAAGTCAGCGTGTTCAACAACCAGCAAATCGTGATTTATAGAGACACAAGATGGCAGCATTTGAGGTTGTCTGATACAGCATTTAACTCTAAATGAACAACAACCTCCTATTACTGAGAAAGACACTCCTATTACCTTTTGTTCATACCAACATTAGCTTATAGCAGGACAGAAGTTCAAGATTTGTATATTTTTTCAGAATTTAGATCATAAAAAAGCCAGAGGGGTGAGCCTTCAAAGGAGCTTCTAGCAAATGTGAGAATCTGAAGAAATTGGAATATCTACCACACCAGTGAGCAAAACAAAGATCACAGTCTGAATTCTAAAATGGCTGTAGCCGTCTTCCATATTCATATTTGCCCCAACTTGTTAGAAAGGACAACCAATTACTAAACAGGAGAAGAACACAAATCATAGAATAAGTAATTAAGCAATTTACATGAATTACGTTGGAAATCCTCTGTCCTTGAGTTGCTTTGAAATAGCAAAATCACTAGTATTGAACACAAAGGGTGATTCAGAAATGTGAAGAAGCCGAATCAAGATGCAAGTGTTACCCTCGCGATGAAGCTTTGAAATCCTAGCAGCGTCCTTCTTGATTTCTTCAATGCTTTTCCCAAAGAAGAAACCGGAGAAACCCAAATCGAAGCGCAAAACGTGTCGGGAAAAATTCTAGTAGCAAACAAATACAAGAACAACACACTAACAATTTTCGAAAAATGTAGCACTACTTTTCTGTAGGCCAGCGCCGAGACCGTTTTGCAGATTTTCTTCAAAGAACTGGCACAGACACCTGAAATTCACGGAGAAGAACATGAAAAGCTGAAGGAAAAGAGGAAAAGAAAAGAAAAGCCCAAACCCAGATAAGTTGAAAAACTTGCAAATGAGAACATGAGAGAGATGGAGACCGAGAGTGGTGGCGGCGTCGTAAAGAGGCAGCGAGAAGAAGTCGGCGACGTCGGCGAAGGAGAGGGATTGCGAGCTCATTCTTTGAACAATCTTGAATCTCTCAACTGGATCTTGTTCATGGAGCTCCGATCCGCATGCTTGAATCACAAAGGGACAGTGAACTAGTCGATTGTTGGGAGCTCATCATCAAGCCCGCTAGAATTGTGCGAGAGATGAGAGAGAAAGCTAGTGAGAGAGTGCGAGAGAGAATCCATTGCAGCTGGGGTCATGAGCAAAGTCAGGGAAACAGGGGTAAGATTCCAAAAAATGAGTTTATCAGTGCAATCGATAGGATGAGTACGAGCGTGTTCTTCACAAATTTCCCGGAGGACTGGACAAGGGAGAGTATGTGGAAGCATTTCTTGCGGTTTGGTAGTGTAATTGACATATTCATACCATTCAAGCGTTCTAATCAAGGAAAACGATTCGGTTTTGTCAAATTCAAAAATGTCATGAATGTCGAAAGCTTGGTCAAGAACATAAAAGCTGTCTCAGTCGGAGGGGAGGAGTTATTTGTGAATGAGGCTAAGTTTAAGAGGGGCAAAGGAGAAGGGGAACAAAGAGGTCTACGGTGGCAAAAGAGAGGGACTGTTGCTGAGGTTCTAACAGGAGAGGTGGGGGTCTATAATAGGGGAAATCTCCCTTCTTATGCAGATGTTGTCAGGGAGAATGGACAGACCAGTCGGGGCGTGGACGCAAATAAACCACTGCATCTGCGTATTAAGCCCAGAACGGAAGTCACTGAATGGCTAAAGTGCTGCGCTATTGGAGAGGTGAAACATGTGGCTTATCTTTCAAAAATTTCTGAGTTTGTGGAGCAAGCAGGTTTCATGCATTGCAAAGTGAAGTATGTGGGCGGCCTCCGCGTATTGATTGAATGTTCTTCCTCAGAGAGCCTTGGGAAGCTGATTGCGAGGGGACGAACAGCTTTGTCAGATTGGTTCACGGATCTATCAGAATGGAGCTGTGCAAAGGAGGAAATTAGACCGGGCAGAGTGGTCTGGTTGAATGTAACAGGGGTGCCGGTTCATGTGTGGCATGCTGAGACGTTTGAGATGATAGCCAAGTTTTGGGGTAAAGTGCTGGAAGTTGAAGATCACACTGCTCAAAGGGCAGCAACTCATTTAGGAAGGGTTTGTGTGCTAACCTGGGAGAGTAATTTCATAGCCACAGTGGTTAATCTTTCTGTTGAAGGTTGTAATTTCAAGGTAAGAGTGGTGGAGGATGTTGTGGATGTGGTGGATTTCGGCCACAGATACGCAAACCCAGTGGTTTTCCCAGATTCGGACTCGGAGGTGGAGATGGAGGAGGAGGGCGAGTGGAGGCCAGATGACCAGTCGGAGTACGGTGGCGACTCGGTGGCGGATTCGGTCTCCGACGGAGATAGGGAACCTATAGCCTACTCTACAACCTTGGGAGGTGGCGCACAACCTGTACAAAAAAGGTCTGAAAGTGACAAGGCTTTGGAACTGGAAGAAGGAGACAAGGTGTTGACATTGGTAACTGAGAGCAATTTCAGGAATACGGATGACCAGAGGCGCGTGGATGTGTCTCCCGAGGAAATTGTGCCGGATACGTGTGAGGAGGTCAAAGGTGGGCAGACTGTTGAGGGATTGTTGGGCCATTCTTTAATGAGATCGCTTAATGGGCTGGCTATCAGTACGGGCTCGGATGGGAAGGATGCGCAAGGGCCCAGGCCAAGACCTGATGACAATACAGATGTTGGTGGAGTTCAGTTGGGCTCTTCTCCAGGGGCTATTACTAAAGGAATACGGGCTCAGGCTGAAGGAGTTAAAATCAACCCAACTCTTCAAACAGTTCTTTCTTCTCAGATTGTTAAGGACGCGACGGAGGTGCGGTTTGCGCCAGAACCTGTGATAGCTGAAATTCGTGGTCGGACGATGAGGAGGAGAAAGGGACGACGGGCGGTTTCAAGGTCAGTTCAGTGGCTAGAAGCTCAACAAAAGACAGGAGGGATTTGCGCTAGAGTCTCCTTGCGAGAAATGAAAAAGGCGGCTCGGTCTAAAGCTGAACGAACTTCCAAGGGCCTTCGCATAATCAGCCAACGCCAAGGAGCAGAGGAAGCAAAATACTCAGACTCTTCCTGGGGAATGAAGGTGGCAGAATCAATTGGTACGCATGAAGAATCATTTGTTAAGGTAACAGATTCTGTTGACTCGCTGGTTAGCAGATCTCATTTTGTAGGAAGGAAATTGGGGCTGGTGTTTAGTGATGTAGAGAGTGGCTGTGATTTTGGTGGTGGTGAACCCTGTAAATGAAGATGGCAACCTTGAACATCAGAGGGTTAGGGAGTGGGGATAAGGTCAGACAATTGAAGCAGTTAGTAGCACGAGAGAAGCTGGATGTTTTAGCAATCCAAGAATCAATTCTGGGAGAGGAGGTTGGGGATTCGATCAAGAGGATTTGGAGGCATAGTGATCTGGGGATTGCCCAACAGCTAGCGGTTGGTAGATTGGGGGGCCTCTTATTCTTCTGGAATAAGGAAGTTTGGACAACAGAGGAGGTATTATCTGGGGCTGGTTATTTGGGTCTTATTGGGAGATGGAAGGATAAATCAAGCAGGTACCTGATTTTCAATGTCTATGGCCCGCAATTGACAAGCCAGAAACGTGTCCTCTGGGCTGAGCTAGGAAGGTTAATCAGGGAGTTTGGGGAGGCAGTTTGCTTAATGGGAGACTTCAACGTGGTAAGAAGGGCGGAAGAGAGAAGAGGCTGCAGATTCAAACCTTTGAGGGCGGCAGATTTTAACTCCTTCATCCGGGAGTTTGATCTTCTGGATGTTAAACAAGGTGGCCGTAAATTCACGTGGGTAAGTAGCGATGGGGTGAAGATGAGCAAGTTGGACAGATTCCTTGTGAATAGGGAATTCGCTGAAGATTGGCCTAATCTGATGGCTACTGTCGGGGACAGGGTCTTTTCCGACCACTGTCCGGTTCTGTTGAAAACAGGGAAGGCGGATTTTGGACCCTCCCCTTTTAGATTCTTTGACCACTGGCTGTTGTTGGATGGGTTTGGAGACTTAGTTAAAAATGTGTGGGAGCAAGCTGTGGTAGCCGGAGATGCGGACATAGTCTTAAAAGAGAAGCTAAAAGCCTTGAAGAACAGAATTAAGGATTGGAGTAGTAACCATCCAGAGGTAGGGGGTGAGGCGGAATCTCTAAAGCAGGAGTATCTTCGTTTGGATATTCAAGCGGAGTTAGATGACTTATCTTCAGAAGACCGAAGAGAATGGCAGAGATTAAAAATTAGATATTTCATGGAGCAGAGAAATGTCTCAAAAGTCTTGATGCAGAAAGCGAGGTTGAGATGGGCGGTGGAAGGGGACGAAAACAGCAAATTCTTCCATGCAGTGGTTAGAGGCAATAGAAGCAGGAATACTATTCAGGGGCTTATAGTTAATGGTAGCTGGACCGAGGATCCGAAGGTCATCAAATCTGCAGTTCTGGATTATTTCAGGAATCAGTTCAGCGAACCGGTTACGGGCAGACCGCGTTTTGTAAGTCACAGATTCAGGAGGTTAGGTGAGGATAATAGCGCTAGCCTGGAAGCTCCGTTCTCAGAAGAAGAGATCAAGAGGGCAGTATGGTTGTGTGAAGGGGGTAAAGCACCTGGGCCAGATGGTTTTAATTTCAATTTCTTCAAAGCTCATTGGGAGGTCATCAAGAAAGATGTGGTAGCAGCAGTCCGCAAATTCGAAGTTTCTGGCAGTTTTGGAGCGGGGTGCAATTCTTCCTTTATCGCGTTGATCCCCAAGGTGAAAGACCCTCTTCTAATTTCAGACTTCAGGCCAATTAGCCTTATCGGATGCTTCTATAAATTAGTGTCAAAATTGCTAGCAGAAAGGTTAAAGAAGGTTATGGATGGGTTAATTGGGAGCTGCCAGTCAGCTTTCATCCAAGGGCGTCAGATAACGGATGGGATTTTGATTGTAAATGAGGTGGTTTCGTGGACTAAGAAGGAGAGACGTCAAATGCTTCTTCTGAAAGCGGATTTTGCAAAAGCATATGACAGTGTCAGTTGGAGTTTCCTGGATTCCATCCTTCAGCAGATGAATTTCGGAGCAAAATGGAGGAGATGGGTATCTGGGTGCCTGACGTCGGCCAGGTTATCCATTCTCGTTAACGGCAGCCCTACTAAGGAATGCAATATGGAAAGGGGCCTGCGGCAAGGGGATCCATTATCTCCGTTCCTCTTTATCTTGGTAACTGAGGCCCTCAATGTCATGATGGAGGAAGCGGTGGCCCAAAATATGTTCTGCCCCTGTAAGGTAGGAAGAGAAGGAGTTGGCCTCTCTCATCTTCAGTTTGCAGATGACGCGATATTTATCGGTGAGTGGTCGGTTGATAATATCAAATCTCTTTTGGATATTCTCAACTGTTTTGAGTTGGTTTCGGGCCTCAAAATCAGCCTGGAGAAAACTAGAGTGTATGGTGTGGGTGTTGAGATGGATGTGGTCTATAGCGCTGCGCGAGCGGTGGGTTGTGTGGCGGCAGCCCTTCCTTTCAGTTACTTGGGTCTACCGGTGGGTGCTAATATGAGCAGAATAAAAAATTGGGAGCCCATTGTGACCAAGATCGAGAAAAAGCTGTCTACTTGGAAGGCTAATGCCTTGTCAATTGGTGGTCGCTTAACGCTGATTAACTCAGTTCTTGGTAGCCTACCTCTGTACTACCTGTCGGTGTTTCGTGCCCCAGCTGCTGTGGTAAAAAGAATCGAAACGTTAAGAAACAAATTCTTCTGGGGGGCTTCAGGGGAAGGGAAAACTTTGATTTGGGCTAGGATTGAGAAGTTGTTCGGAGATTTTGAAGTTGGGGGGTTGAGAGTGGGTAGCATAAGAGCGAAAAACTTAGCTTTATTAGAGAAGTGGAGGTGGAGGTGGCTGAAGGAAGGGGAAAGTTTCTGGGCTAAGATAGTAGCAAGCATTCATGGGGGGGGGTTCCAGGTTCTATGAACCAAGGAGAGGGCTTAGGAGTCTGGTCGGTCTGGAGTGACATTTGTAAGGTGAGGGCGGAGGTAGAGAGTCTGGGAGTGGGGTTCACTAATTGTTTCAAGAAAGAGGTAGGAAAGGGGAATGATACGTCTTTTTGGGGTGATGTGTGGGTGGGTGGATGCCCGCTTAAAGATAAATTTAGGAGATTGTATGAGCTGGAAACAAATCAGAATAGCTTGGTGGAAGAGAAGATTAAGTGGGATCAGGGGGAGTGGAGCTGGGTCTGGCGATGGAGGACGCGACCAAGGGGTAGGACGGAATGTGAATTATCTCAACTCATTCTTCTTTTACAGGATTTTATTCCAAAGAAGGATACAAAGGACACTTGGCGTTGGGAGCTGGCGACAGATGGAGTGTTCACTGTTAAGGCCCTGTCCCAAATGATCAATGAGCGGATTGCAAGCAACCATGACGTCCCGATGAGGTGGTGTAACAAAGTCCCTAAGAAGATCAACGTGTTCATCTGGAGAGCTTCCCGGCGCTATATCCCAGTTCGCATCCAGTGTCGAGAGAGGTATGGAGCTAGAGTCGCTGCGTGTCCACTTTGCCTCGCCTCAACCGAGACAAAGTGGACCACGTTCTAGTTTCTTTGCACGTTTCCGCGGAAATTTGGCGTCAAGTGGCGGTGTGGTGTGATGTGGACGTCCGCGACTTTCTGGATTTTGTCGGGGTCCTGGAAGGGCCTCTTATTTTGCAGGTCAACATAAAAGTTAAACAAGTGTGGCAAGGCATCGTTTACATTACTGCCTGGAGGATTTGGAAAGCTCGCAATAGTCTGGTTATGAAAAATGTCCAATGGCGAGCTTCTCAGATCTTTGCTGATATCCAGGTACTTTCATACCTTTGGATTTGCAGCAGATTTGCAAAGCTCCAAATATCCTGGACGGATTGGTTGTTGGCTCCGGTCTTAAGGGCAGTAGAAGTTCTGTAATAAGCTTGTTGATTTTGAGTTGTTTAGTGGTTCTGGGGTTTCTTCTGCTTGGTGGGTTGTAGTTTACTGTTGTTTTCAGCTTGCAGGAGTGTTTGGTTGGTCAGTTTTCAGGGGAGGTGCTGGCAAAATTTTTTAGGGGTTTTGCTTCGTGCTTTTGTGCTTGGTGAGAGTGGGCTGTGTTCCCGCTGCCGCCCTTATCTCATGGGTTGGTAGCTGCTGTGTTTCTTGTTGTAAGTTTTGATTTTAATAAAATTTTGCTTGCTGTTCAAAAAAAATATATCAACGATAGGATACAAATATGTTCAAATACTTAATCTGCCCTAACATAGAACGATGTCAATGTGGTAGTTTATTTGACCTCGTTAAAATTTTGAATGATTTATTTAAAACTAAAATAAAACAATGTCAAATTTGACACTAAATCTATTTATAGTGTCAAAGTTAGTCGATCTATCTGATATGACCAAAAAAAAGTCAATGCTCCTCCATATTTGAAAAAGTATTCACATATTTTCTTTATAGCACATTTCTAGAAAAATTATTAACTTTTTTTGAAAATAAATTTGTACGTGGATGTCTATTTACCACATATGTGAAAAAACACACACTATAGAAATGTCAAGCTTACCCTCTTAATAAATCTCTACGAATTGTGTTTTAGTCTTTTAATTTATTAGGATAGTTAGTTGAGTTAGTTAATTAGTAGTACATTTAGGTAAGTGTTTTTTCACATATGTGGTAAATAAACGAACTCAATTTGTACCCTTCAAAATTACTATCTATTTCCTTTGTTCCAAATTAATTCTACACTTTGTGTGGGCGCGGAGATATTCTATTATAATATATTACAGGAGACTCCCTCCAAAAGTGTAAAAGGAAGTATTTTGAATACTAAAAAATAGAGCTCCACATGGGATTCACATAAACTCCACGTAAAAAAAAAGGTTTATTATTTGTTTTCTCAATAACAACCGAATCTTTGCATTTAATTTAGACAACTGCCTTTTTACATCAGTTGCAACAGTCACTCCTTATTTACAGCTGTTCCTAATTCAATTTTTTCCTAACCTACAACGGTTACACCAATTACACTCTCAAACAACTAAATCATTACCATTTTACATGGGTAATTATTCCAATCTTCTATTTAATGTACCATTAATTTTGCCTTGCCATTTTAATCTTTGTAAACTTAGCCCTATAAATACAAATTTTCTTATCCACTAACTCGCTTGAAGGCAGGTACGGCATAACACAGTATTAAGGGCAAAGAGATCATATACATCGATAGTGATGCTGAAGAAAATCCAATCGCTTTATGCGACTGCTACCAACATAGCTGGGAACAACTTTTGAAGAACGAGAACCTACAGATGGAAAATCTGCAGATTTCAGCCGAGAACAATTCACTGCGTCAAAATGTCCAAGAACTCGGGGAGCACATCGAAATGTTGCAACAACAGGTTTGATATCCGTGTTATAAATGGCAGAAATAGTATGTATCGAATAACAAACTAACTATAGTCATTTACCAGATTCTCGATCGGGACTGCATAATTGCGGACCTCTCTGCTTCAAGATTCTCGCCATCCTTCAATGCTCCAACCGTCATTCATGGGATAAACATGCCAAAGAGGTTAAGAAGTGATCCTACTAATAGTGGATGCGACATTGGCTACCATGCATTTGGAATTTCTACAACATGGCGCAACTCCCAATGAAATTTCTACATCATGCAATTGTAATTTCCTGAGTTGTATTCACCATCATTTTGATTTGAAATGAAGATGTTGGCTTTGTTAAATATTGTCAAGATTGGTTGTTGCTTGCATGCAGTACAACCTTAACTGTAAAAGGCGAGTGGAAAACGAAGAATTTGAACACAAGTTATAAGTAAAAATCAAACTTGACATGCAAATGTAAATGGAAAAAGAAAAGTCAGATACGATACTACAAAATAATAAAATAAAAGACAGAACGTGAAACACAAGCTTAATAAATACTTTGACATTAATCTGTTTAAATTAGTCCATAATTACAATTTTTCCCCATTTTGAGACATAAACCACCGATACCTATTTATAAAATAAAATCAAGAGTATATTTAATAGATGATATCTTAAAAGTGAATATTAGTAAAAAGTGAATATCCGTAAAGTACACTTGCCAACACAAGTGGAAAAAGAACAATTTGAAATACAAGATAAAATAAAAAAACTATCACTCCTTAATTTTAGTTATTCCTAATACTAATAGGAAATAAAAATCGAATTATTAAAACCACTCCTTAATTTCAGTTATTCATAACACTAATTTTTCCTAATCACGAGCATAAAATCCAATCACCCTTAAACTGCTGAATCAGTAATTTGTGCGATCTGAATACCTAATTTATATCAAATCATCCATTAATTTGGCGATAACAGCCTATATAGACATTAATTTGTTTAAAATATTCCATAATTATTGTTATTCATAACAATAATTTTTCCTAATCACGAGCAGAAAATCCAATCACAGCCTTAAACCGCTGAATCAGTAATTTGCGCGATCTGAATACCTAATCTCATACCTAATTTATATCAAATATTCCATTAATTTGGCGAGAACTGCCTATAAAGACATTAATTTGTTTTAAATAGTCCATAATTACAGTTTTTATGCATTTTGCAGCCATAAACCACCTATATATAAACCAAATCTACAGATATGTTTCACACCGCAGCAATCAGTGGATCATAAAGCAGAGAAAGCAGTGCTGGATGAGTCAGAGATCATAGAAGCGATGGAAAAAGAAGAATTTGATTACCTTTGTGAATCAGATTTCCGTGAGATCCACAAGAGATACGCACTGGAGGACGAAGTGCAGCGGTTGCTAACCCAGAATGCTTCTTTAGAGGGAATCAACAACCAGATTTCAAGCACAATTTTTAAACTCGGATTTCATGCAAGACTACCATAAAACTATTGATGGTACATTAGATGGTGTTAACTACTAATTATTAATTACTTTATGTAGCTTGTTGAGATGAATACAATCATTGGAGGGTTTCATAAGAATTCCCCCTTTGAGTTTGAAGTGGGTTCAAGAATACATAAAAATGTACGAACAAGATATGAGGATAAACAAAAGGTGGCGCAGTGCGAAGTTAGACCTGAAGCTTTCAACGTGTTCAAAATGTGGGCAGAAGGAAAGGGCATCAAGATTAAAGGAGTTAACCGATGGATGATGCCAGTTATGTTTATTTTAAATAAAGATTTTATATTATATTTAGATATAGGGAAATAGTTTATGGTGCAAAAATGGAATTGCTATTATAAGGACTTTATATTTTTAATTTTGATTTCCTATCATAAAAATATAATTTATTGCCTTTCTGACTCAGTTGCAGTAATTGTTTCCTATATTATCCTACTGTCAACCCGGTCACAGAAACCTATATATGCACATGTATGTATTTTCTACTATCATCATCAGCGGGAAGTACCTCAGCACAAAAGTTTCCCAATTATCTTCTTACCAGCAGCATGGAAGGTGGAGGTAAACACAATTCAGATATTTGTTGAAAAAAACAATTCGCATAACAAAAAACAAGTCAGTTATTTGTAAGTTTTGGAATTAGAATACTGGTTTTATAAACTTTTCTGCAGGAGTTCAAAATTTCAAAATTAAAATGACAAAATTGCTTTTGGAAATACAACGACACAAGAGATTTTCAGACCCCAAATACATGGCAGAAGCTACTGAGGACGCTTCATCACAGAAGTGTCAATCACAATTGACAAGGAAGGTAAAGAAGCAAAGTTCAAGTCAGATCCTTAGAGGACGGTATTTGAGGCAACAGAAGAGGCTGCTAAGAAGGTGATAGACTCTTGCATCTCTACTTACGAACTCAACATTGTTGATTACACATATGAAGCAATGGAAACGTTGTCATTAAAGTATATGGCACTTGAGATGAAAAACAACCAGCTTGATCAATCGAATAAGACCCTGATACAAACATTGGTCGAGGCTCAGGTAGAGAACAAATGTCTTAATACTGAGATTAAGAATTTGAGAATGATATGTGTAGCGACGTGGTTTTCGACAGGAGTCGCCACCAATCTTTTCCTAGGTCGATTGGGAACCTGAAAAATGGTCTACGAGAGATCTAGAATCGTTTGTCAGTTACGTACAAAAATGGTTAGTTTTCGTACGCCCAAAAATTGGTATCACGGGTTCTTTTAGAAATTTTGCTTGATTTTTAAAATATAAAGACAAAAAAAAACAAATAACCACACTAAAAGACAATAAAAGAAAAGATTTCTAGTAATTTACATAGCTAATAAAACTCAAAATATCTAAAAAAATAAAATAAAAATAATTTATATCGACATAATAACAAAAATATTAACTAAGATAGAAAAAAAAGTTAAGGCCTAGTGCCCAAACTGTTACTTTTTAAACTTGTTGAAGATTGTTATGGTTGAATGGACATTAGTGACTCAAATGAATCCTTAAAAGAAGCTTAGGGGTTTAAGTGGGTTAAGGGAACAACTTAAAGGATTAAAGTAATAAAAAACAATAATAAAACAGAAAAAACAAAACAAAACAAAACAAAACTCAAACTCACGTACCTCCTGCAGCTGCGATACGCGAAGGATGAAGAAGACGACCGCTCAGCTCGGGTTCGGCAGAAACTGCGACGTCAGCGACAGAGGGCGACGGGGATCGACGGCGCGGCGGACGGAGAGGAGAGTGGAGGTGGTGGGAGCTCGAACGGAGATCTGCGGCGGAAGATAGAACCGGGTCGTTTGCGGGTCGAAAGGATCCGGTTCTTCAGGGGAGGCTGGCGCTCCTTGGCTGTGGGGACGGGTCGGAAATGGTGCGACGGAGGCAGGGGACTCGACCGGCGGTGGTGGTGAGACGAGTTACGGCCTGGAGTGTCGCACTCGAACGTGTTGGGTCACAAAACGGGTCGGCGGGTCACGACGATTTTCTCCTCTTTCCGGCGACGTCCGGCGGAGAGAATGGTACCGTTGAGTTGCTGGAGATGTGACGGACCTGGAGGTATGAGTCGGAGGCGATTGGAGGAAGGAATCAAAGAGTTGGGTGGTGAGGCAACTTGGCGGACGAACAACAACAGAGGGTTTCTCTCTGTTTTTTTTGCTCAGTTTTTTATTGTGAATTGATGACAAAATGTTCATTTCTCCTTCAATTTATAGAGAGATTTGAAGCTTCCATTTGTCCAAGCTTCATCCTTTTGTTCAGTCACACAAATTTGGGAGTGAATTAAGGTGAATTGACAATGGAGAGGAGATTGGGGAGATGTAAGACATGCTTGAAAGGTGGGAGGGATGCTGAAGCAAAGTAGCTCACGCTGCTGCGGGTTTTTCTCTTCTTTTTTTTCTTTTTTTTTCATTTTTTTGTTAATTAAACATAATAACATTTATATTCTAGACAAAAAAAAGAAAAACACATAAAATAATTAAAAAATGATAAAAATCTCTAAATTAATGAAAATAATAAAAGTACACGAAGTAATAAAAGACATGAAATAATAAAAAAAACGTTCATGAAAAAAATGAAAAAAAAGGACATAAAATGATGGAAATAACGAAAAGTACCAAAATAAGAAAAATAACCAAAACATCCGAAAAATTATAAAAAATGACAAAATAAAAAAAAGTTTCATAAAATAACAAAAACATACGACAAAAGTTCATAAAATAATGAAAATGACGCTAACACGTGAAAAACGATAAAAACTACGTAAAATAACGAAAATGGCAAAAGTTATATAAAATAACGAAAATGTCGAAAAGTACATAAAATGTCGACAAAAATCACATGAAATAAGATTACGGAAAAATACCGAAAAAATCAACAAAAACAAAAACCTAAATCACTACTCCGGACAAAATCGGGTGTCAACAATATGGACCGAGGAAGAGGTTGGGAGCAGCAAGAAGTCCAGTAAACGGATAAGGATCAAAGAGGAACCAACAGAGGTTATTGCCCAAAAGGATGTAACACGGAAAGCCGTGAGTGGGACACTTAGGTTCAAACAATAGGCAAGCAAAATGCAGAAATTAGATTAAGGTGGAAACGACAGAGTAGTTTTTTCTATGAATGTCGTCAATAATTAAAATGCACTATTGTCATCTTAATTTGCAACTTCAAAATGCTGATCACGTCACTGGAGTAATAAACGACAAAATATATTATTTTTTTCGGAGGGGTAGAACAAGAAATATAGGGTTTAGAATACATTGATACAAAAATTCATGCAACAGTCATTTTGGAAGATGTTATGGAACCTAGAATATTATTTCGGAATGACTGGAATTTGGAAAAAATGAAAACAGTAAAAAAGTTGTAGACTGTTTTGCAAATACATTTGGATTTTTTAAAATATTACTGTCCAAATGACAGGTTAATTAAGGAATGTGAATTCCTTGAGTCTAGTTTTGCTAATACAAAGGGCATTATTATGGAAAGACAGGGATTCCGTTCGATAGTGGCGGAAATTACTTAAAAAAACGGAACTAAAGGTAAATTCGATACTTATTCTATATACACTGTTTCCACACAAAAAACTAGGTTTAGGGTTTATAATCGACGGTTTCAATTTTCAATTTGTCGAAAGTCTACTTTCTGAAATAAATGGCAGTTGTCAGGATGAGGTACATTGGAATACTAGAGGATATTCAAAGAGTTGTTCGTCTTGATGGCGAAGATTTCAGCAGCGAATTTGTGGCATGAGGCAAGTATAAAGGGGCAGTAGTTGTGCCGATTGATCGCCAGGGAGGTTTTGTGACATTCAAGAGTTTGACAGATGAGGACTCGATTACGGATGCCTACGAGGCCGCCGCTTTCCAAGCCGTCAATGCACTTTTGGTCCGTCACAAGCTCCTCTTTATTGACAATAGCTATAGTGCACTAAAGGATATGGAAGGCAGATTGGGAGAGAAAACCTAGAGGAATATTGTTCTTGAAAAGAAAAACGATCGTCTGGCTGCAAGAGTTCTTCTAATGACTCAAGTAGTAGACACTTTGAAAGCTCAGGTACGTCAGTTGGAAGAAGATAAGGAGGTATATCTCAAGCATCTAGAAGATTTACAATGAAGGGTTAGAAAAAGAAGCAATTGATTTGAAAGCAGCTCCCCATAAGCTTAATTCATGAGGAACGTTTATTTATAAATATTAGGGATTGACCTGATGTAACAAATAGCTTTTGCAACATCTACCTATGATGAAAACTTTATCTCCACTCTATAAAGTAACAAAAAAATATTGGTTCGTATTTTTAGGAATGAAGTCTGATTTACGCCTTTACAGTTCACAAACATTTTATGTTCCTAAAATAGTAGATTCCCTAATTTCTAGAGCTAATTGATTCGTAAGCAATAATTCAGTACGCAGAAATTGTCAGTTTTAAACAAATTCCGTTGATTAAGGTATAATTACAGTGATCCCTAACGCACACCCTACTATTTAACATAGACACCTCAAGTCATTCCACCCCTTCCAACTTTCAACAACCTAGGTGCTGGCATTATAAGAGCTTAACTCAAGGTCGAAGAAAGGTAACTCAATTCCAAAATCATCCTCCAATCCTTATTCCATTCTTGACAATTCTAATTCAATAATAAATTTTTATATTTTATTTACAGAGGACAAGAAATTCTGCGAAATTCATAGCAGAAATCATCCACTAGAGGTATGTCGATATTTTGAGTAAGGGGTAGTGGAGCAAAACAGAATATTCAAAATTTTAATTCAATAATATTTTGAAGGTTGGTGTCCCTATCATCTTGATGAGGAACATGAATCATGCAAATGGTTTGTGTAATGGGACTAGAATGGTTGTAACTAAGCTGTCGCAAAGGGTTATTGAGGTGAAGATACTATATGGTAGTTCCGCTGGATGATGAATTAAAAATTTATTTCATTTGTGATATTCACACAAATCTAGTGAATTAGATTCAACTCATTTTCTGAAACCTCCTATTATTGTCACTTTTCTGAATTGGTGGATAAATCCGAATGAACTAACTTTTTAAACTAGTTTTAGAATTATTTAATACGACCATAACTACATTAGCTTGTTTACTGCTAGTGAAAATAACGTGGCAAATATTGCGGCCGCTGCCGCATTAAATCACTACGTAGAGAAAACACGTTTACCGCGGCCTATTGCGTGGTAAATGCTGCGGTAAACGCCATTTACCGCGGCATTTACCGTGCGGTAGACCGCGGTAAACGTGTTTTCTCTACGTAGTGTTAAAGCATGAAACAACTAGGATTAAACAACTACGTAGTATGTATGTTTGCGTATTTTAACGAACGGAACCGGCCGTATCCTCCACATTTCTCGTGTTTTGTTGTTTTTCTATCATCGTTTTCGGGATATTATAATTATGTTGTGTACTTATTTGTCTAGAATTTAACACGCAGACCAGATCTAGTGACAAATTAATTTCTTCATCAGACCCATTCATATTGTACATATTTCTTTTACAAAATGTATAGGAAATGAAAAACATGAATGAGATATGTAGTATTTTTTGATGTCATAATTTAAGAACGTGTTCTTTACTTCTTTCAGGGGCAATATAGAGAAAAGTTGAAAAAATAAAGGGGAGAGTATACGTAGTAATTAAAAGAAGGTTCACCAACTTGGTAATGTCAGTCACTATATGTACGTCAAGAAAATACTCCAACTTTAACCAGACATAGAGTATTAAAACTTAGGTTTGTCCTTCGATATCAAGTTTGGTTAAACATGAGTTAGGTTAAACTCGGTCCATAATTTACTCTATAAATATCACCCTATTATGAAACAACTTAACCAGTCCACAAAAAAATTACAAAGGCCAAGAAAACATAAATGATGAAACCAGAAGCCATATATAGAGGGAAGCTTGGGCTAGCAGCTTCTTGCTAAGCCGTCACTCTCGCCGGCGTAGACTGCAGCTTTTCCGGATACAGTCATCGTTATCCGCTACCATCTTCGTCCACCATACAAGCTTTCGTCACCGCGCTGCTGGTTGAGGCAATTAACCGCCCTGCTACAACTTGTGATCCGCCGTACGTGCTGGTTGAGGCCAGTTCTTGAAACGATCGTACCTCACAAAAGAAAGAGCCATTTCAAGGTAAGACTTTACACTTGTGTTCCTTTTTTTTTGGTTGGGGAATGAGATGGTGGATGCTTAAATTCAAAACGGATTTTGTGTTCTTAGAAGTTTAACCACTGGATTAGAAGTTGTGTTCTTGGTCATATATATTAATGGCTTTGATTAGAAATCGAGGAAAGTATTAAGTAGACAAAATTAAAATTAGGTTTGTTTTCTAGAAATGATTTTTCTCAACTTATTATAATGTGTCTATATTGCGATACCAGTTTTTTTTTAAAGACATAAAAATGGGATTTATAAAAAAAATGTAATGAGAAAAACTATTTGAACCGAATCCCCGCATGCATTGTAACAATTATACTCTTTACATAAAATCATTTAAAAAAAATCAAATCTAGGTGTTTTCAATAAAACCAGTGGTTTTGAATATAATGTTTTATTAAAAACTGGCTAGATTTGGATTATTCTTTTTAACTGAAATTGTTTTTCCGTGTTTACTTTCTTTTTAGTTCAAATGAAATATTGACGAATTATCATGTTTTAGTAATTAATTTTCGCATTACCAAAAGATATACTAATTTGGAGTGTTTATTCGTCTTGTCGCCAGGTTAATTACTAAAAAACGCTTGAGTATGGCCAAGTTATTCGGCAAGATCAAGTACACCTACATTGTACTTTTCAGCATCTTGTTTCTTCTGTTTGCTACAAGAGGTCAGTTTTCTCATGGCACAAATGCTTACACTTCGTGCAAGGCTTTTTTTTTTAATACATCAAATTAAATAAAGTGCAGGAAAAGAACAACTAAAAAAAAAAAATTCTATTCCAATCCATGACATCTTGAAAAATATATGGTAATCCACTATAACATACTACTTCATCCTTTTTAATTGAAGCGTTTTACTTTCGATACTTTATTTAACTTAATTTTTAACTAAAAAGCGTTTGTTAAAAAAATTGAAAAAAAATAATTTTAGAAACTAGACTATTTTATTTACCTTTTCGTATATTAATTATTTGACATTATATAACATAATACTGAAGAAAAAAAATCATAAATTAGATACTGAAAAAGAAACGTGACATTTAAATTGAGACAGATGTGATTACAGTTTGTTCGATTTAAACATTTTTCACAAACTTTCCTCAGTTTTTCCTATGTTTATGACATCATAAATTCTCCTGATCACATATTTCAAATAACCTTTAAAAAAAATCATCACCTTCTCATGCCAAAATCATTTTAATTCCTTTTTAAGGTTTCATAGTAACAATTTATGAAAATAAAAGAACACAAACCAAAAGCACCAACACTACACCCCCCTAAAAAAATTTCGCCAGCACTTCCCCTGAAAACTGACCAACCAATCACCCTGCAAACTCAAACCAGCAACAGCAAACATCCACAACACTAAAATACACCACCAGAAGAGCATAACAAAAATTAGACAACATCAGAGCAGCCTAGTTCAGAACTTCAGCTGCCCTTACGAGCGCGGCCATCAGCCAGTCCGTCCAAGAAAGTCGGAGCTTCGGAGTTCTGCTACAGATCCAAAGGTAACATATAACCTGTATTTCCGCAAAAACTCTCAAAGCACTCCAGGGTTGATCCTGCATAACCACGCCATTGCGGGCCTTCCACACGGACCACGCGGAAGTATAAACAACACCTTGCCACACCTGAGAGACTTTTGAGGGGACTCGAGTCATAAACTCTCCCCCCAAAACATCGACGACCTCCCAGAGACCATTCACCTGCGTGTTGCACCATCCCGCTATTGCTTTCCATATCTCCTGCGCGAAAGGGCATCTCACTATAGCATGATCAGCAGTCTCCACGAATTTTGAGCAGAGCGGGCAAGAGACCAAGTCCACCTGCACTCCTCGCCTCCACAGTTGGTCCCGAACAGGGATCAGACTTCGAACGGCCCGCCAGATAAATACGTTCACCTTCTTTGGGACTCTGTTGCACCAATGCATCGGGTAATCTTGGATTGCTGCTAAATTTGCGCCAATCATCAGGGAAAGTTGACGGGCCGTAAAGACCCCGTCAGTTGCCGGCTCCCACCTCCAAGAGTCCTTGATGTCCTGATTCGGAGTGAAAACCTGAAGCACATGAAGAAGATGTTGGAATTCACCTTCTGTCCTTCCTCTCAGCTGCCTCCTCCAACTCCAAACCCAGCTCCACTTCCCATCAACCCACCTAATCTTCTCTACCACCCTACACTCCCGATTTAACTCCAACTCATACAGCCTTCTAAATCTGCACTTCAAGGGACCACCCCCCACCCACACATCCTCCCAGAACTTAGTATTATCTCCCATTCCCACTACTCTCCTGAAAAGGTTCTTAAACCCATTACCAAAACTCTCTACCTCCCCCGTTGCCTTCCTAATGTCCTTCCAGACACTCCAGCCTCCTCCTTCGACTCCCATCTGTAACGACCTTGGCTCCCCCTCATATAAACTTGCCACTACCTTCACCCACCACTTGTCCGCTTCATTCAACCACCTCCACCTCCACTTCTCTAACAACGCCAAATTTTTTAACTTGTATTATTCAATATATGATCATATCTCTATTTTAGTTTATTGCGACTGTGGATAAAATTTAAAGTGGTCTCTTAAGTCTCTTATCTTTCTTTTATTTTTTCATTAAATCCTTTATTTTATGATTCTGATACATGAATGTTTTTCCTGCCTTTTTGTATTTTTATTTTTATTTTGGTTTTTGGAGCTTTGAAATATTTTTTAAATATATTTTCTTCTTTAAAATCATTTCAAATTACTTTTTTACAAAAACAAATTCATGTTACGCTCAAGAAATTAAAAATAAAAGTATAATCAATATGGGTGATCTTATTCTTTTCCAAATAAAATGTACTATATATTCAATAATATAATTATTTGAATTTTATTCTTATTGGTATATTTATCGTTATAGTTTGATTTTGTTTTACTGTTATTCTTCGAAATTTGTGTTTGATTACATATTCCAAATCAAACTGTTGCATTATATATGGAATAGAGAGAGTAGTTTTTTACTTTGTCTGACTTTAAAATTAGAATATTTAAGTTAGTTATATTTCAAATTTGAACTTGCAATGCTTACTTATTTTTTAGACTTTAAAATTAACTTGAACGTTATTCTTAATTAATTCTATTAAACATAAATTATCTTATTTATGCTCTATGAATATTATGTATTCTTTCAAACAAATTAGTATATTTATGTTTTATTAATGTTATAGTTCTTTTTTTGTTAAACTCGTGTTATTCTCTCATTTATTTATTCTTTCATTTTTTATTTTATTCTTTCGAGTTGACCGCAAACATTTCATTTGATATTTTTGTTTCAAATTTACGCACGTTTTGATCATTTTAATTTATACTTTTAAATTTCACCTTAAATATTTCATGTTACTTTTTTTGTGATGATTTGTTAATCTCATTAACACTACACACATTTTTATTTCTCACTAATATATATTGGATTCAAAACTCACAAGGAATTGTGGGGAGAAGAGTCCTAGTGTTTCCTAAATGTAGACATTCCTTTCATTCTCATTTTTTTGTACGTATCCTATGTACTCTTCATAAATTGGTATGAGAAGTTGTTATGGTTTAATTATATAAGTCCTTACTAATACCTTGTTATATTCAAATATATATATATATATATATATATATGTATGTATGTATATCTATATATATATATATATATATATATGTATTTATGTATATCTATATATATATATATATATATATAGATATAGGTTGTTCTGAAGATCCTCCTGAAGATACAGTCACAGAATTACCTTTTATAACAGGAGGTACAGATTTATCTTAAATAACTGGGTTCATTTGCTCAAACAAAATTGGACACTTTATTAATGTAATTGAACATGTTTCTCATTTCGATAAGTTTAATTTGTGTAACATAGTGACGGGAAAAACGTCAATTATATAAACATCAAACCCTAAATATTTTGTATACACTAATTAAAGCCTCCTAAATTTTTAACTTTCTGCTTTACAGTTACCGTTAATAGAAAGATAAAGTTACATAGTAATATTTTCAACATAAAATTAATTTACAATTATATATCCAAAGTCTAATATAGTTAGAATATAGGAGTACATGTTACTCCGTATTTGAACAAAACATGCATGCAGTATATATTCTCTCTATCTCAAAAGTAATGCAAAACTTGTTTTACAACATTTAATATATGATTTATATTTTCTACACCGTTTTAGAAATTTAAAGTTAAAATGACATAGAAAGATTAAGTACCGTTGCATTACGTTCGGAACAGATAAAATATTAAGTTATTAGAACTTTTACTAGAAGTTTAGATAACTTTAGATCGAGGCGGATGAGCAAGATGACGTGCCCAAAGACCCGCTGAGCAATATTTGAGCCCAAAACCTATTAACATGTAAAAACTATATACTTTTAATCAAAATTTTGATGAATAATATGTAAAAATGTATTTAAATGTATCAAAATTTTTATATATTTCATTGTGTGTGAGTATTTTTTTCTGCTCACCTAATTTTGAAACACCGAATCGCCAACGCTTTAGATTCACATATATCTTAATTTATTGACCAATAATTTCAACCATGTACAGAAATACCTGAAGAAAATTACTATAATCCTAAGATGGCTTTTGATCAACCCTTACCACCAATATCAGAACCCAACTTCAAAGACGGCACACCTCCACCACCAAAAGATAACCAATCACCTTGCATCGACACCATACCAATGGAATCTTGTGATGACACTGAGTGTCAAAATACGTGTGATGGTGGAGGCCATTCTAGAATTCGATCTTTTTGCTGGGAAGATGATGAGTGTTGTTGCATGCGCACGTAGAATAGTTGTGGTTTTACTGCGGCGGTAGTAAATTACTGCGACCTACTACGATCTCCGTCGCAGTAAACGGATTTCTCTATGTAATGGCGGCTGGTAGTAGACTAAACCCATGTCGATATCACATCACATGAGTACATGTTCTTAGCATGTATGCCCGTGTTTAATATTACTACATCTGTTTCTGTCACTTTACCTTTGTGAGTTGTAAAGGAAAAAGAGATAATACATTTAGGACCGAGTAGTAAAAACAAATTACATCCGATAAACTACTGTTTTTACGACTTTATGTGAAATAATAATAATGGGTGCTATAAAATAAATCTGGTTCCTTTTTCCTTTATTTTTCGTACGGTGTTCACTGTATATTTCTATAATATATATATATATATATATAAAGCATTTACAACACAAACTCAATAGTATACTTATAAATTACTCTTTTTTGATATATTTTTCTTTTTAGGAAATCCTTAATTAATACTTTTTCCGTCCTCAATTAATGTATACATTTGACTTTATTGTTTCAAGGTTCAACGTTTAACTCAAATATTTACAAAAATAAATGGTTAAAGAAATTTCATAAAAAATATATTTTTAAAATTTATATTTCAAATTATTATATGGATAAGAATTATATTAAACTTTAAATGTCCAAACACTCATTATTTTTTGGAGACGGAGGAAGTAATTAAATACTGTGAAACAGTGAAATCAAAAGTATGGAGGGAGTAATTGATATGTATCCTCTTAATAAAATTCTGTCTCATTTACTATATGCATTACAAAAAAAAAAAGAAATTTATAAACTGATAGTCTAAAGGAAGAGAACATGACTAAAGTGCAAGGATCATAAAATTTAAGGAATCCGGTAAAAATGGAATAAAAAGAAAGAGAAGAGAATTAGACTAAAACAAAAGTAAAAGGAAAAGAAAATATTTAAATCATAAAATAAAAAATAGTTGGGGGTGATAGAAAGTTCTCTACTATTTTGCCGCCATTGATACACCACCGGAGTGGGGCATTGCCCTGGACGATCGATCGACGTTGCAGTGAATGGCGAGGGGAGGTAAAGGTGGTCGTGGCCGTGCAATGCAAACGAAAGCTGTACAAGATGCGATGCAATCTCTTGCAAGGAGTGATTACTTTTCGGAATCGGAAACGAAAAGTAAGGTGGAAGGACAACGCTCTGCCCACGATTGTGAAGCAGTCTGGTATTTTCCTATATTCCTTCCAATAGCATGCAGATATGTGCAAGATTTATGAGGCATTGACCTTCTTTGTGTTTGACAAACCGTTGATGTTGAAGAGATATGATGCAGTTGGGGAAGG
Source organism: Stellera chamaejasme (assembly GCA_024586325.1). Classification (NCBI taxonomy): domain Eukaryota; kingdom Viridiplantae; phylum Streptophyta; class Magnoliopsida; order Malvales; family Thymelaeaceae; genus Stellera; species Stellera chamaejasme. The sequence continues at coordinate 29,190,396 of CM044985.1, forward strand.
ATCTCTTTGTAAATGCCCCTTTTTGGATCAGGTTACCTAACCTGAGAATGGAGTATTGGAATTCGAAGATTTTGAGCAAATTGGTGACAACTGTTGGGGAACCCCTGTTAGCTGACCAAGTCACTGTCTTGCTCACAAGGCTGGATTATGCTCGAATTCTGATCAAACCGCATGATCCTGCGAAGATACAAGAGTCAATCAGAATCAAAACTTCTGGGGGGGTTGTGGTGCAGGCTTTGCACTATGAATGGACTCTCAAACCTTGTGCCAAGTGCAAGAAGTGGGGCATAAGGAGGAGGAATGTAACCCCAATCACAAGAACAGAGTTGGGAAGAAAGACCAGCAGAAAAAACCAAGGAAAGAGGAAACCCAAAAGGAGGCCCCAAGTTTTCCACAGGGTAAGGAAATCCAAGTGGGACAGGGTAAGGAGACTCAAATGACCCCTTCGAATGATCAAGAGCCGACTGTTACTAATGATGGCTTTCAACTGGTCACTAGAAGGAAATCAAGACCCGGGCAGAAAGGTGGGAGTGGTGTTTTACAGCTAGCTTCCACAAGTAAAACTACCCCCAGACATGAAATATCTACACATAGCAAGTTTTCTATTCTAGAGATGGATAAAGGAGATGAGATACGGTTGGAATGTGAGGGTTCTGGAATGTGAGGGGGCAAATAACCCCTCAAACAAAAGGAGGTAAGGAGAATAGTTCAGAGTAGAAATCTAAGTTTATTTGCTCTTCTAGAGACAAGAACTAAAAGTGCAAATTCCACAAAAGCATTTACAAGTTGTTTTGGTCAGTGGGAGTTTTTAAACAACTACTATATGGCTGTGAATGGAAGAATTTGGTTGGGTTGGGATCCGGGGTCTGTCCATCACGCCGTTGTGTATGCCTCCAATGACAGATTGAGAAGGAGTAAGACTTGGGAGGAAATAGCTGAGATGAGTAGAATGATTGATATGCCTTGGGTTCTTGCAGCTTGTCTGATCATTCTATTGCAGTGGTTTCTTTCAAGGAGGATCCTCAAATTAGAAAGCCTCCTTTTTGTTTCCTGGAGATGTGGAGGAGGCATGAGCAGTTTGATGCAGTGGTTGCTGAATCTTGGCATGCCTCTGTGGAGAAAGGGAACCCAGTTAGAACCCAGTTCTTGAAGCTTAGAAGGCTGAAGGTGGTTCTCGAAGATTTTAATAAAAAGTTTTTTGTGACATTTTTGTAAGAGTAAAGGTGGCTGAGATGGAGGTGATAAGATCAGAATATCTGCTGCAGGAGGCTCCTTTTCATAAGGATCTTATCTCTGATTTGAAGGCTGCCAAGAGTGCTGTTTATGAGCAAAAGATATGAAAGGAGGTGTTCCTTGCCCAGAAAGCAGCTTGTGATTGGGCAATGACGGGGGCGGTAATAATGCCTACTTTTATGCAAGAATTAAGGAGAGGTAGGTGAGAAAAAAGATTTCTGGGATTGTTAATCGAAATGGAGTAAAGGTCTTCTCCCATAATGGGATTCCAGCCGAGTTTTTGGAGTACTTCCAGAACTTAGTAGCTACAGCAGAGGTTACTGTGATGGAGGCCAAGTCATCCATTTGTAAAATGGGGGAGAGGGAGGATCAATATCATCTACTAGCTGCCCCTATACAGCTTGAGGAAGCCAGAGTAGCTCTCTCTGAGTTAAATCCTAAAAAGGCCACAAGGCCTAGTTTTTTCCAAAGTCAGTGGGACCTAGTTGGATTGGAGGTTTGGAAGGCAGTTAACTGGTGCTTTATGAATGGTAAAATTCCTGAGGTGCTCGTGGTCACTGCCATCCATTTGATTCCTAAACTAGTTCATGCATCTTCCCCAGCTGAATATAGATCAATACCTTGATGCAGTACTATCTACAAGATTATGGCGAAGATCCTGGCTAATAGGCTGAAAGAGGTTCTTCTTAGTTTGATCAATAAGGCCCAGACAACTTTTGTGAAGCAGAGGCAAATAGTTGATAATGTCAACTTAGCTCAAGAAATAATGAAAGTGTATGGAAGGAAGATCCTCTCTCCAAGGATGGTTCTCAATATTGATATAAGGAAGGCCTTTGATTTGGTGTCCTGGAGTTTTTTCAGAAGCTTCATGATAAAGATTGGTTTTCCCCAACTGTTTACTGATTGGGTTTACTTGTGTATCTCTTCTCCTCGTTACTCTTTAAATGTTAATGGGACCTTAAAAGGCTTCTTTCAGGGCAGGAATGAGCTTAGGTAGGGGGATCCTCTGTCCCCTTATTACCTTTTTGTCCTTGTAATGGATTACCTCTCAAAAATCCTTGAGAAGATGTTTTAAGCGGATGCTATCCAATTCCATCATGTTAACACCCAATTTTGTCCCGAACTTTAGGAGCTCAGAGGTATTTCAGTGGTATGAGCGACTAGTCTTAAAGAAGTGGCTCATTAGTGGTAAAATTGGAAAAAACTCGGGTTTAATTTGAAAATCAGATAAACATTAGGCACTGAAGTGAATGTTGCACAAAGTTGGGGGCTAATTCAATGGTTTGTCCATTTCATATTTCGTTTTGCAGAGATGATCGTGGCGGACGAATTTTCACCGGCGGCGCTTGAGGACCTGAAGCCCCATGCCTCGCGCACGATCGTAGCGGTTGGCGCGTCGTGGAGAAGGAAACCGCCTCCAAATCCCTGCTATAAATCACCAAGTGCAGAACCGAAGCAAACACACAAAATCACAGAGAAAAGAACGAAAATTGCAGCACTGAAATCGTTCAAAAACTCAAGAATCCGCAGAGAAAAATTGGGGCTTTTCCCGATTTGGAGGGTCCGGGCTAGCTTTCATCTCGTCCGACTGGTTTCTGGCCATCAGCAACCAATCCGCCGTCGATTTCATCCTCGCTCCTCCGCTGCTGTGACCGCCGTTGGAGTTTTCCCGCAACAGCTACCGGTCGCAAGCCTCCCATTTTAGCTCCGCACGACAGCCAGTTCTTCGATCTCGCCTCCGTTGATTAGCGCCGGGAAACGTCCACTACTCCTGTAAACGTCGAGTTTTCACCAAGCAAAGAGGCAACCACAGGAGCCAAGTTGCAGTTTCGGCGTTTTTGGGAAGGAAGCTGTATTTGAGGGCTAGGTAAATCTACACTTAGCCATTGAATTTGGTGCTTAGTTTCAGTTAAATGTTGAGATTTTGATATATGACAATTAAAGCACTATTAGCAAGGCACGGGCTAAAGTGTGCCACCTTAGAACATGTGCCAGTTTGTGCCAATTTCTGTTTATTTTAAAAAATGCCACTCCTCATTCTCCTTCTCCATGATGCTACCATCTCCGTCGCCAAGCTTACCGTCAACGCCGAACCTTCGCGAAAAACTAAACCACCACCCTCCATCTCTCACCTGCAGCCTCCGACCACTAGAGCTCCTCTCTTAAAGACCAGCAGACTGTTAGCAACTCGGTGGTAGCCTCCTCCTTCATCAACAATAACTGAATTCACGGAAAATTTAGGAGATCCATTTGAACTATCCGATGAAATCCGCTTATAGAAGCCACAATCGACTGCGTCGAAGCAACCAATCGCTTCCCCAGTCACCGACGATCCATTTCTAGCCACTTCCTAAGCTGAAAGGTGCAATTCGTCCGACGCCCGAAACGCGCAACTTCTGCATACTGACGAATTATGATGTCCCCACATACCATAATGATGTTCTCTCGACTTATTATGATGCTCTTTTTTATAACAATGATGTGACCATGAACTGCATATAAATAATGCTCAAAACTATCAGAATGAAGTTAATAATGCCAATTAATGATGAATTGGAAGAACATCAGCTCAAATAGATCGAAAAAGATAAATTTTTAGCAAAACAAGCATATATCACATTCACCACAATAGCATCATTTCATGTAGAAGCATCATTTTATGCATAGAGGGCATCATTTTGATGCATGGAAAACATCATTCTGGAGGATGGAGTGCATTGTTTGAGTTCATCATTCGGGACGGGAAGTATATCATGTGTGAGTTGAAATGCGTCATTAGTGAGGAAAAGTGCATCATGTTTGTAAATGAGAGCATCACTCTGGTCACCAAGAACATCATTATGAAAAGTTGAAAAAAATGAGCGCATCATTAAGTCATCAAAGTGAGTTCATCATTCTTGTGAGGGAGAGCATCATATTGCAACTAGAGTGCATCATTGTGGTCACTAAAGACATCATTTTGGGAGGTTGAAGAAATTGAGTGCACCATTATGTCATTAGAACGGGTGTATCATTTTTGTAAGGTAGCACATCATACTTGAAACCAAGAGCATCATTCGTTTCACCAAAAGCATCATTTGGAGAGATAATGCTTTGTCCAATAGCAAAGAGCATCATTTTAAGTGCTAAGCTCATCATACTTACAAAAGGAGTATCATTTTAACCACAAAGAGCATCAGTTTTAGAACTGCATTATTTTGTAAAGTTGATGAAAACAAAACAAGTGTTTAATTAAGTGATTAGAATTGGTGCACCATGTTTGTAATTGAGAGCATAATAGTGCGGCAAGAGTACATCATTGTGGTCATGAAAGACATCATTTTGGAAGATTGAAGAAAATGCGTACACCGTTAAGTCATCAAAATGAGAGCATCATTTTTGTAAGGTAGAACATCATGCTTGAATCAAAGAGCATCATCCATGACATCAAGAGCATCATATTTAACGAATACAACATACTTTGTCCAATATTGAAGAACATCATAATTGTATGGAAGCGCATCATTCGTGACACCAAGCACATCATTTTGAACAAAGACATCATACTTTGTCAACATGCATAATACTATGTTTTTTTGTAGAATGAAATGTTTGCATTAGAGTCATCAGAACGAGCACATCATAATTTTACGTAAGAGCATCATAGTGCTTCGGAAACGCATCATATTATTGTCGGAGAGCATCACTTTGGGTGGTTGAAAGAATGCATGGCCGGTGGTTTTTGTCATCGGAGGAATGTTGGTAATCGTTTTTGTTGCTGGTTTTGTTGAATTTGTGAAGAAAGAAGGTTGATCTGTTTATTTCCTCTCAAATTTGGTTGTTGCGAGCGGAAGGGAGGATGGATGGTGGTAGTTTGTGCGTTTCCGGAATTGTCGCCGACAAATACGGCGACAAACTGAAGCTTTCTTCCCTGGTTCTTCCTCCTTTCCTTATTCTATCTAGATGCACACTTGGTGTGCCATTGACACAACGTATCCACACTCTATTAGCAATAGCTAATAACTTTGAGCCCAATGGTCAAGCTATCACTTTCCAAAATTAGTTCCTCCTGATTGCATATACGTTTCGTTAGGCTGTGGTTGGCAATTTTGATGGACATTAACTAAAAAAAGGAGCATCAATTTTCTTTTTCCTCATGTTTATTAACTTTATCACTTTTAGATAATAAGTATGTACGTGTATTCATTCCCTTTTTTTTCTTTTCTTTCATTCTTTTTGCATTTTTTTACGTAATTAGTTAATTATACTTTGATTAATTTTTGTCTTCGTGCATGGATATGTTTATTTATTTTATTTATTTACTTATTTTTATTCACCCCTTGTCTTTAAATTAAATCAAGTGAAGGAAAATGGAAATTAACCCGTGGTACCAATTTTTGGGCGTATGAAAATTAATCGTTTTTGTACGTAATTGACTAACGGACCTCGAGTTTTCACGTAGACCATTTTAGGTTCCCAATCTACCTACCGCACAAAAGATTGGTGGCGACTCCGTCGAAAACCCCGTCGCTACACATCCGAGATGTAAGAAGCAAAAAGGAATTAGTGAATATGCCATTCATTTTGTACAAAGTAGGAATATAGTAAATCTTCCTACTCAATAGTTAGGGTCAATGTGAACAATTATAAAAATGTAGGATGATAAATGAGTTATTTCCTAAACAAAAAAAGCAAAAAGGTAAAAAAAATGTCAAAAAAATGTAATCGTTCAGTATGTAAAATCAATAATAGGGCAGAGCTATGATAAAAAAAATGGAGTAAAAAAAGAAAGAAGAGAATTAGAGGAAAACAAAAGCAAAATGAGAAGAAAATGCTTAAATTATAAACCTAAAACAATTGGGGCCAATGTGTCAAAAATATAAAGTTTGTATATGTAAGTGAAGTCTGAGTGGAGTCGACCATATGTAAAGTTTGAGGTGTTAAACATCTGAGTTTAAAAAGCTAAAGGCGATAGAGGGGTTTAGCCCTTATTTGAGTACTTAAGAAAGCCTAGCGCACCGCCTTAGCCAGTGATCGGAGAGTGTTTAGAATTTAGAAGGAATCAGTTGCCGTGATGTCTACTGTAGTAGCAAGTTTCCAAGTTTTAATTGCTCTTCCCAAGTTCGAACGGCTATATTTTTTAATCCGTGATGCGAGTTGCCGCAATCAAAGCCCTATTTATGATCTTCTAAACCTAGGAATCCATCAGATTTCCGCATTCAAAGTAGATGAGCAGTCGTGAGTTCGCTTTCCTCCTTTTGCTCTTTGATTCCTCTGTTTCTAGTGTTTCACACTCTAGATTTTGTCATTCTGTTTGAAATCTCATGATCCTTCTGTTTTCTTGGTCTGACATTGTGGTTGTTACGTTTCTGAGGTTCTTGGGTCGTTTTTTGTTGATTCATCCGCCTTTGAAATTCAGCGGCGATTCCTTCCTGTAAGAATCCCAAAGAAAAGGTCATGCGGGTTTCCGTTTTCTTGGGTATGTTTATTTTTATTTATATTTTCCCTTTGTTCACGCTGTCCTTGTTATCGATGCAGGATTCAAGGCGATTTTGTTTCGGACGGGAACATATCCACACCGGCGACGATTCCCTTCTAAAAGCAATCCAACGTAAAGGTAAGAAGATTTTTATTCGTTGACCAGGGATCTCTCACGAACGTTGAAGAGGTAATTTATCTCTCAGCATAGATAAGATGGTCAGTTGTTACACTTGGGCATAATTTCTCTCCATTTCATAGCATGATTAGGGTGTAGGATGCCTTTTATTCACTGTTAGGTAGCTGGAGTTTCGTGTTATTTCCCAAAAAAATTGTGCTATGCTCGGAAGATTTAGAACACACTTTCTGGTGGTGTTTGCTTTGCATTTTTCATTAATTTTAAAGCGTGATTTGAATGCTTGCATTACAATATGAATGTTACGCATCTCAATGGTTTGATTGACTATTAGTTAATTACATATATATATATATATATGCATGTATATATATGTATGTATATATACTATAATTGTTCTACACTCAGATTTGCGATTTTATTTTGTTCAATATGAATGATACTTCTGTTTCTATTAAAATGATATTGAATGAGCAAGTCACCCCTTCAGACTGCTTTGCAAAGGCATCTTTCAATATATGTATGAGACCATGTCTGAGCACAACTGAGATGAAATGTACCATGTATCAGGCTTTGAGTATCAGGAGAGAGCATATGGGAAAATTGTACTTCAAGGTGGCAGTTTTATAACTGACGTATTGGACTTGGAGAATCCATTTTTATGGAAAAAGCGAATTCATCGAACGAGTTCGTTTACATATTTTCTCCTTGCAGTGTTGTTAACCTCTTACGTATTTTGGATGGTTGTTTGGTCCTTGATACAGATATTCAGTATCCTTTAATGTGTGATTCATGATTTTGCGTTAAAAATACAATAGATGACAACGTTGATACGTCTTGTATGTTTCCAAAGAAATAACTCCTAAAATTGACACATCAATGCATTCTCAATTTGCTATGGTTGTGCACTCTTTTTTGATGTGCATCTATCATCTGGGAGAGAAAAGTGGGGCAGTGCCGTCATTTATCCTGAATAGTAATCTTCTTTGGTGGCACTATTTCTCTGTCCCGTCTATCACTTATTTGCTATCACTGGCTAATTTTGATTATGTATAACATGGAATGCAAGTATATATTACTGCACTTTGATATCCCAATTCATTTCTAATCATCTTTTAGCTCACTATCTTTATTTGCTTTACATCCACTGTATTTGAGAGTTCAACAACTTTCTGAGAACATGCCAGAAAATATCAAGGTGCCATCTTGGCCTAGTTTCTTTCCTTCCCATCTCCATTGGTCTTTCTTCTTAATGGTCACCCTTTCATTTTATTTTATTCACAGAAAGAGGTTGAAGATGCTAGAAAATGTCTTGAAGGAAAGGTAGATTCTTTCAAGTTTTTTCACCCATCTGTTTGTAGAAAGATCGTGAGAATTGATAGACAGGGAGGGAGAAGGGGCGGGGGGAGGGGCATGATGATATCAAATTTGAGTATTCTCACCTTGTGGTATGTAATGCAAAATCAAGAGCATGATACTTGCGTGTGTTTCGTCAAACTATCATGGTGCGACTCTTTCTGTTCCGGGTGTCATCTGATGTAGATTGGCATTATCAAGTAGAGTTTAGATGGGGGACATGAACTTCAAGTCAATAGTTTAAAAGAATAATATTCATTGATGTTTGTCATGTAGCTTCCAGCAGAAGGGATAACATTACAATGTTATTAATTGAGATGATGGTAGGACTTAGGCCATTTATAATTATATTAATTCTTTTAACAGTTATTTCTTCAAGATTTCAGAATGATTCGACCAAGTTTTCTAATGAACTGGTCCATTTGCGATCAGCTTGAAGACACTCAACATAACTAAGATTTTGATTTATGAGATCGTTGAAATCAGTTTCATTTGTTTAATCAGGGTTTTCTTCATGCCGGTACTAGAGTTTTTTCTTTGGAGAGGTACTAGTTCTTGACTTTGTATTCCGATTGGATTCCCGGCCGTAACCATCCTAGTAAACGCACATATTTTCTTATGATTTATTTCTTTTCCATATAGTTTTTTTGTTATCTTTAGTGGATGTGAGAAGATGTTGTCTTGTTGTATTCTTGCTGTAGTACTGTTTCTTTAATTCTGCAGGTTCAGAATTTTGGGATTTTGTTGCAAGCCAAGCTATGCGATGTCTATATCACCTAGTTTGGCTATGCTCATCTGCTGCCACAATTTTCTATATGAAAAGGATTTTTGGTTAAAATTTGACTATGCTGTTTTTATGAGTGGATGAATGTGATTTCTTTGCTTATTTATTCACTCTTACTGAAACTTTATGTCAAACCATGTTTTGGCTTCAGTGTCTTTTATTTCATTTACATATATATCCTTCAAATCATGTACATTCTTTATGTGTGGCATGACTAGGTTGGTAGCGTAATTGTCTTTCTTCTTTTTTACTTATAGGTTTAAACTATTTTGAAATTAGATTCTTCTGAATGTGGTTGTCTGGTATGAATAGTAGATTGGTTGTAAAATTCTTCCATTGCTGGGTTTTCTTTCCAGTGTTCCTTATTTAATCAGTTCGAGTTAATCCTTATATTCTTTGCTTTGTTGCCTTTTGTGTCCAACAAGTATTTGATTTTTGAGATAATTTCATGGCCAGTTCTCTTGGTGACTGTAGGTAAGTAACTGTGTTTCTCTGGCATGTTTTTTCAGATCATAATAACTTGTGATTTAATAATATCAAGCACATTTGATTGATGGGTTGTGTGTCTTTGTTGCATTGTATATTTGGTTTTTGGTGCTTTCTTGACCATATAAGGAGCTGATTTGGTTGTGTTTTCTGGGCATGATTTGATTTGTTTGTATTAGCACTTTGACATTTTATTCTTTTGAATGTGGTTGTCTAATGTGATTGGCAGATTTGCTGTAAAATTCTTTGTTTGCTGGGTATCTTTTTTCCCAATGTTCCAGGATTAATCAGTTTGAGTTACTTATGATGGGTCTGTGAATTCTTGCCTTTTGTTTCCAGCAAGTTTTTCATTTTGAGGTACTTTCATGGCCAGTTTTCTATATGGCTAGAGAATTAAAGGTGCTGATTTGGTTGTTGTTTTTTTTGGGCATGATTTTCTCAGGTTGTAATGATGCTGTGATTTGAATTGATCATAAGAAGCTGATAGGTCCTCGTGTTATTTCTGGGGCTCTAATTTCTTTTGAAATTTGATTCTTCTGTTCGTGGTTGTCTAATGTGACTGTGGTTCTCTGATGTGATTAATCGATATGTTTTTGCTGGGTTTTTAACCCAATGTTCCCACAATAATCGGTTTTAGTTAATCTTGACTTTCTGTGCTGTGTTGTCTTGTCTAACAAGTATTTGATTGTCGGGTTGATTTGATGGTTGATTGTCTTTGTCCTTATGATCTTGGGTTCTAATGCATTTGAAATTTGATTCTCCTGAGTCTGATTGTCTATGCTAATGTGTGTAATAGATTTGGTTGTAAAATGTTGATTTGATTTGATTTGATTTGTTTGTATCAGCACATTTGATTGATGGGTTGTTCTTTCTTTTCATTACTTCCGGTCTAATGAGATTGTGGTTGTCTACTGCAATCAGTAGATTGGTTGTAAAATTCTGTCTTTGCTGTGTTTTTTCCCCAATGTTTCTTACTAAGTTTGAGTTAATGCAGATGTTCTGCGATTTGTTGCCTTTTGTGTTGAGATTTTTTTTTGAGGGACTTCCATGGTCAGTTTTCTAGGTGATTAGACGAATAAGGAGCTGATTTGATTGTGTGTTTCTTGGTTTGATTTTCTCAGGTTGTAAAGTTGTTGTGATGATTTGTTTGTATCAGCATAGTTGACATTTAATTCTTTTGAATGTTGTTGTCTAATGTGATTTTTTGTAAAATTCTTTGTTTGCTGGGTTTTTCCCCCGATTTTCCTAGTTTAATCAGTTTGAGTTATGACCGGGTCTGTGATATCTTGGCTTTTGTTTCTAGCAAGTTTTTCATTTTTGAGGTACTTTCATGGCTGGTTTTCAACATGGATGGAGAATTAAGGAGCTGATTTGGTTGTTTTTTTTCTTTTTTTCTGGGCATGTTTTTCTCAGGTTGTAATGATGCTCATATGGAGCTGATTTCCTCTTGTTATTTCCGAGCTTCTAATTTCTTTTGAAATTTGATTCTTTTGTTTATGGTTGTCTAATGTGACTGTGGTTGTCTGATGTGATTAATTGATTGGTTGTTTCTTGGGTTTACCTAATGTTCGAACATAATCATTTTTGTTAATCTTGACATTTTGTGCTTTGCTTGTCTTGTCTAAAAAGTATTTGTTTTTAGGGTACTTTCATGGCCGGTTTTCTTCGTAGCTGGAGGAATAAAGAGTTGTTTTGGTTGTGTTTTTCGAGGTGTGATTTTCTTTGGTCATAACTCATAATCACACTGTGATTTGATATGATTATTTCAACACATTTGATTAGTAGGTTGATTTGTTGAGTTGATTGTTTTTCTCCTTATGTAGTTTTTATTCTTTTTGACATTTTCTTCTCCTTACTTCTAGGGTTTTTTATTCTTTCAGGCAAGGTGATATCCACACCGATGACAGCTCTTTATTGGAAGAATCCCAAAGAAGGTCATCAGTATTTTTAGTTTTTTTGGATACCTTAGGGTTTTGATTTGGTCAGAGTTTTTTTTTATCATTTCCTTTTTTTGTCTGTCTTTGTTTTTGGACGCAGGTTTAAGCATCATGTCCTGTTTTGCTGAGGAGATATTCACATTGACAGCGATTCCTTTCTAAAAGTAATCCCAACATTCGATAAGAAGGATTTCTTTTTTTTTTGGTAAGGTTTCATAACTATGATTTTGATTCTTGCTTATAAGATTGTCAAAGTCAGTTCATTTGTTTAATCAAGGTTCTCTTCATGGCTCTAGTAGTTTTTTTTCTTTTGAGAGGTACTAGTTCTCTTTACTATGTACTCCTCTCCGCTTGGATTCCGGCCGTACCCATGGTAAGCGTGCATACTTTCTTACGATTTGTTTATTCATTTAATATTTTCATTAGCTTTTATGGATTTTGAGATGTTGGTATTCTCTTTATAGTACAGCTTCTTTAAATATGTAGGTAAAATGTTTTGGGATTTTTGAACCTAAGCTATATGGTATGTCTATCACCTATATTTTATGCCTTGATAGTACATACTTTATCATTTCCCTTTGTTTAGTTTGTTTTTGTTATCAACGCACGATTCAGTGGCGGTTCTATTTCGGACGGGGACATATCCACACTGACGATGATTCCCTTCTAAAAGTAAATCAAAGTAAATGAAAGGAATTATTTTGTTTGTACGGGTATCATAACTAAGATTTTGGAAAGGTACTAGCTAGTTCGACTTTGTATTCCGCTTGGATTCACGGCCGTAACCATCCTAGTAAGCGCACATACTTTATCAGTTTCATTTATGGTATTGTTTCTTTAAATCTGCAGGTTCAAAATTTTAATTGGGATTTTGTTGCAACCCAAGCTATGCGATGTCTGTTTCACCTAGATTCAGCTATTCTCATCTCCTGCCACAGATTTTTGAATATGGAAAGGATTTTTTGTTTAAATTTGTTTATGTTGTTTTCATGAGTAGATGTGATTTCTTCTCTTATTTCTTCACTCTTACTGAATCTTAATGTCAAACCATGTTTTCGCTTTCTGTCTTTTACATCGTTTGACATATATCCATCAAATCATATACATTCTCTATGTGGCTTGGCTAGGCTTGTAGCGTAATTGTCTTTCTTCTTTTATTCTTCCATTGCTGGGTTTTCTTTCCAGTTTTCCTTATTTAATCAGTTTGAGTTAATTCTCACATTCTGTGCTTTGTTGCCTTTTGTGTCCAAGTATTTGATTTTTGAGATACTTTCGTGGCCAGTTTTCTTGGTGATGTCAAACCATGTTTTGGCTTTACCGTCTTTTATTTCGTTTGACATATATCCATCAAATTATATACATTCTCTATGTGTGGCTAGGCTTCTAGCGTATAACTATTTTGAAATTAGATTCATCTGAATGTGGATTGGTTGTTAAATTCTTCCATTGCTGGGTTTTCTTTCCAGTTTTCCTTATTTAATCAGTTTGGTCTTGTTTTTTTTCCTGGTCGTAATAACGCTGTGATTTAATTATATCAGCTTATTTGGTTTTTGGTGCTTTTCTTGACCATATAAGGACTTGATTTGGTTGTGTTTTCCTGGACATGATTTTCTGAAGTGGTAATGCCTATGATTCGATTTAGTTTGATTATATCAGCATATTTGCTTGATGGGTTGATTTTTTATGGTTGATTATCTTTCTTCTTATATGACTTCTTGGTTCTAACAGTTTTGAAATTTGATTATCCTAAATGTGATTGTCTAATCTAGTATGTTTAATAGATTGGTTGTAAAATGTTTCCTTGGTTTTTTTCACCTTTTTTATTTTTATTTTTATTTTTATTTTATTTTAGTGTTCCTCAATTAATTTACGTGAAGGGTTTCTGTGCTTTTTTGTTATCTAGCAAATATTTTTTTTTGTTATCATGGCAGGTTTTTCAGCTTGTTAAAGGAATAAGGAGCTGAATTGGTCGTGTTTTTTTGGCTCGATTTTCCTAGGTCTTAGTGACGTTGTGATTCGATTTGATTGCTTCAACTTATCAGATTTATGGGTTTACTTTCTTCTCATTACTTCTTGGGGGTTTTAATTCTTTTCACAAATTATTTATGGGTGAATTTTCTTTCCTCTTAATTTAATGTGGTTGTCCTATTGTGATCAGTAGATTGGTTGTAAAATGCTGCCATTGTTGTTTTTCCCCAATGTTTCCCGACTTGTTTAGTTTGAGTTAATCCTGATATTCTGTGCTTTGTTGCCTTTTGTGTCGAGAAATTATTTGGTTTTTGAGGTACTTTTATGGTCGGTTTTCTAGGTGGTTGGAGTAATAAGGAGCTTATTTGGTTGTGTTTTTCCTTTGTGATTTTCTCAGGTTATAATGTTGTTGTGATTCAATTCAATTTGTCACATTTGATGGATGGGTTGTTCTTTCTTCTCATTACTTTTGGGGTTCTTATTCTTTTGACATTTGATACTTTTGTTGTAAAATTCTTTGATTGCTGGCTTTTGTTTCCAACAAGTTTTTCATTTTTGAGGTACTTTTGTAGCTGGTTTTCTAGGCGGCTGGGGAGAATTAAGGTACTTATTTGGTTGTTTTTTTCTCCTTGAGATGATTTTCTCAAGTAGGGGTGTAAGTGAAACACTGTGGCCCGAATCCGATATTTTCGGGTAAACTCGGGTTAGGGTCGAACACGAAATTAAAGCCCAACCTTAAAATCTCCTAACCCGCCCGAAATTACCTAATGACCAGCCTGAAACTACCCCTGCCCAACCCACTCAGCCCACCACACTAACCCTCACCCACTCAGCCCAACTACATTACCACACTAACCTGGACATTCAACCCAATACACGGAGACTTTTGTGACCCACATTTTGTTTTCTTTTATTTTCCTTCATAACTTGTGATTTGATTATATCAAGCACATTTGATTAATGGGTTGTGCGTCTTTGTTGCATTGTAGGCCTATATTTGATTTGAATGTGGTTGTCTATTGTGATTGGCGATTTCTTTGTAAAATTTTTGTTTGCTGGGTATCTTTTTTCCCAATGTTCCAGGTTTAATCAGTTTGAGTTAATTATGATGGGTCTGTGAATTCTTGCCTTTTGTTTCCAGCAAGTTTTTCATTTTGAGGTACTTTCATGGCCAGTTTTCTATATGGCTAGAGAATTAAAGGTGCTGATTTGGTTGTTGTTTTTCTGGGCATGATTTTCTCAGGTTGTAATGATGCTGTGATTTGAATTGATCATAAGAAGCTGATAGGTCCTCGTGTTATTTCTGGGGCTCTAATTTCTTTTGAAATTTGATTCTTGCTCGTGGTTGTCTAATGTATTTGTGGTTCTCTGATGTGATTAATCGATATGTTTTTTCTTTGGGGTTTTTAACCCAATGTTCCCCACAATAATCGGTTTTAGTTAATCTTGACCTTGTCTTTGTGTTGTCTTGTCTAAAAGTATATGATTGTTGGGTTGATTTGATGGTTGATTGTCTTTGTCCTTATGATCTTGGGTTCTAATGCATTTGAAATTTGATTCTCCTGAGTGTGATTGTCTAAGCTAATGTGTGTAATAGATTTGGTTGTAAAATGTTGATTTGATTTGTTTGTATCAGCACATTTGATTGATGGGTTGTTCTTCCTTTTCATTACTTCCGGTCTAATGAGATTGTGGTTGTCTACTGCAATCAGTAGATTGGTTGTAAAATTCTGTATTTGCTGTGTTTTTTTCCCCAATGTTTCTTACTCAGTTTGATTTAATGCAGATGTTCTGCGATTTGTTGCCTTTTGTGTTGAGAAATTATTTTTTTAGGGACTTTCATGGTCAGTTTTCTAGGTGATTGGACGAATAAGGAGCTGATTTGATTGTGTGTTTCTTGGTTTGATTTTCTCAGGTTGTAAAGTTGTTGTGATTTGATTTGTTTGTATCAGCATAGTTGACATTTAATTCTTTTGAATGTTGTTGTCTAATGTGATTTTTTGTAAAATTCTTTGTTTGCTGGGTTTTTCCCCCGATTTTCCTGGTTTAATCAGTTTGAGTTATGACCGGGTCTGTGATATCTTGGCTTTTGTTTCTAGCAAGTTTTTCATTTTTGAGGTACTTTCATGGCTGGTTTTCAACATGGATGGAGAATTAAGGAGCTGATTTGGTTGCTTTTTTTCTTTTTTTCTGGGCTTGTTTTTCTCAGGTTGTAATGATGTTGTGATTTGATTTGATCATATGGAGCTGATTTTCTCTTGTTATTTCCGAGCTTCTAATTTCTTTTGAAATTTGATTCTTTTGTTTATGGTTGTCTAATGTGACTGTGGTTGTCTGATGTGATTAATCGATTGGTTGTTTGCTGGGTTTACCCAATGTTCCGAACATAATCAATTTTAGTTAATCTTGACATAATCAATTTTGCTGTATTTTAGTTAATCTTGCTTTGTTTCTTTGTTTGTCTTTGATTATGGAAGCAAGATTCAGCGGCTATCCTATTTCAGGCTGGGTAGCATCTAGACTGATGACATGAACTAGGATTTTGATTTGATCGGAGCTTTTTTTATTCTTTCCTTTTTTCACTAGCTTTGGTTATGGATGCAGGATGCAGCATCGATTGTATTTTGCATTGGAGTTCACACTGACAACAATTTATTTCTAAAAGTAATCCAAAGTTATGGAGGAATAAAGAGTTGATTTGGTTGTGTTTTTCGAGTTGTGATTTTCTTTGGTCATAACTCATAATCACACTGTGATTTGATATGATTATTTCAACACATTTGATTAGTAGGTTGATTTGTTGAGTTGATTGTTTTTCTCCTTATGTAGTTTTTATTCTTTTTGACATTTTCTTCTCCTTACTTCTAGGGTTTTTTATTCTTTCAGGCAAGGTGATATCCACACCGATGACAGCTCTTTATTGGAAGAATCCCAAAGAAGGTCATCAGTATTTTTAGTTTTTTTGGATACCTTAGGGTTTTGATTTGGTCAGAGTTTTTTTTTATCATTTCCTTTTTTTGTCTGTCTTTGGTTATGGACGCAGGATTCAGCATCATTTCCTGTTTTGCTGAGGAGATATTCACATTGACAGCGATTCCTTTCTAAAAGTAATCCCAACATTCGATAAGAAGGATTTCTTTTTTTTTTGGTAAGGTTTCATAACTAAGATTTTGATTCTTGCTTATAAGATTGTCAAAGTCAGTTCATTTGTTTAATCAAGGTTCTCTTCATGGGGCTAGTAGGTTTTTTTCTTTTGAGAGGTACTAGTTCTCTTTACTATGTACTCCTCTCCGCTTGGATTCCGGCCGTACCCATGGTAAGCGTGCATACTTTCTTACGATTTGTTTATTCATTTAATATTTTCATTAGCTTTTATGGATTTTGAGATGTTGGTATTCTCTTTATAGTACAGCTTCTTTAAATATGTAGGTAAAATGTTTTGGGATTTTTGAACCTAAGCTATATGGTATGTCTATCACCTATATTTTATGCCTTGATAGTACATACTTTATCATTTCCCTTTGTTTAGTTTGTTTTTGTTATCAACGCACGATTCGGTGGCGGTTCTATTTCGGACGGGGACATATCCACACCGAGCGATGAGTCCCTTCTAAAAGTAATTCAAAGTAAATGTAAGGAATTATTTTGTTTGTACGGGTATCATAACTAAGATTTTGGAAAGGTACTAGCTAGTTCGACTTTGTATTCCGCTTGGATTCACGGCCGTAACCATCCTAGTAAGCGCACATACTTTATCAGTTTCATTTATGGTATTGTTTCTTTAAATCTGCAGGTTCAAAATTTTAATTGGGATTTTGTTGCAACCCAAGCTATGCGATGTCTGTTTCACCTAGATTCAGCTATTCTCATCTCCTGCCACAGATTTTTGAATATGGAAAGGATTTTTTTTGTTTAAATTTGTTTATGTTGTTTTCATGAGTAGATGTGATTTCTTCTCTTATTTCTTCACTCTTACTGAATCTTAATGTCAAACCATGTTTTCGCTTTACTGTCTTTTACATCGTTTGACATATATCCATCAAATCATATACATTCTCTATGTGGCTTGGCTAGGCTTGTAGCGTAATTGTCTTTCTTCTTTTATTCTTCCATTGCTGGGTTTTCTTTCCAGTTTTCCTTATTTAATCAGTTTGAGTTAATTCTCACATTATTTGCTTTGTTGCCTTTTGTGTCCAAGTATTTGATTTTGAGATACTTTCGTGGCCAGTTTTCTTGGTGATGTCAAACCATGTTTTGGCTTTACCGTCTTTTATTTCGTTTGACATATATCCATCAAATTATATACATTCTCTATGTGTGGCTAGGCTTCTAGCGTATAACTATTTTGAAATTAGATTCATCGAATGTGGATTGGTTGTTAAATTCTTCCATTGCTGGGTTTTCTTTCCAGTTTTCCTTATTTAATCAGTTTGGTCTTGTTTTTTTTCCTGGTCGTAATAACGTTGTGATTTAATTATATCAGCTTATTTGGTTTTTGGTGCTTTTCTTGACCATATAAGGACTTGATTTGGTTGTGTTTTCCTGGACATGATTTTCTGAAGTGGTAATGCCTATGATTCGATTTAGTTTGATTATATCAGCATATTTGCTTGATGGGTTGATTTTTTATGGTTGATTATCTTTCTTCTTATATGACTTCTTGGTTCTAACAGTTTTGAAATTTGATTATCCTAAATGTGATTGTCTAATCTAGTATGTTTAATAGATTGGTTTTCCTTGGTTTTTTCACTTTTTTATTTTTATTTTTATTTTTATTTTATTT
This sequence comes from Stellera chamaejasme, assembly GCA_024586325.1. NCBI lineage: Eukaryota > Viridiplantae > Streptophyta > Magnoliopsida > Malvales > Thymelaeaceae > Stellera > Stellera chamaejasme. The sequence goes on from CM044985.1 coordinate 29,208,536, forward strand.
TAGTGTTCCTCAATTAATTTACGTGAAGGGTTTCGTGCTTTTTCTTATCTAGCAAATATATTTTTGTTATCATGGCAGGTTTTCAGCTTGTTAAAGGAATAAGGAGCTGAATTGGTCGTGTTTTTTTGGCTCGATTTTCCTAGGTCTTAGTGACGTTGTGATTCGATTTGATTGCTTCAACTTATCAGATTTATGGGTTTACTTTCTTCTCATTACTTCTTGGGGGTTTTAATTCTTTTCACAAATTATTTATGGGTGAAATTTCTTTCCTCTTAATTTAATGTGGTTGTCCTATTGTGATCAGTAGATTGGTTGTAAAATGCTGCCATTGTTGTTTTTCCCCAATGTTTCCCGACTTGTTTAGTTTGAGTTAATCCTGATATTCTGTGCTTTGTTGCCTTTTGTGTCGAGAAATTATTTGGTTTTTGAGGTACTTTTATGGTCGGTTTTCTAGGTGGTTGGAGTAATAAGGAGCTTATTTGGTTGTGTTTTTCCTTTGTGATTTTCTCAGGTTATAATGTTGTTGTGATTCAATTCAATTTGTCACATTTGATGGATGGGTTGTTCTTTCTTCTCATTACTTTTGGGGTTCTTATTCTTTTGACATTTGATACTTTTGTTGTAAAATTCTTTGATTGCTGGCTTTTGTTTCCAACAAGTTTTTCATTTTTGAGGTACTTTTGTAGCTGGTTTTCTAGGCGGCTGGGGAGAATTAAGGTACTTATTTGGTTGTTTTTTTCTCCTAGAGATGATTTTCTCAAGTAGGGGTGTAAGTGAAACCCGTGGCCCGAACCCGATATTTTCGGGTAACCTCGGGTTAGGGTCGGGTTTAACCCGAAACCCATGGCCCAACCCGAAATTACCTAATACCCAGTCTAAAACTACCCCAGCCCAACTCACTCAGCCCACCACACTAACCCTCACCCACTCAGCCCAACACACTAACCCTCACCACACTAACCTGGACATTCAACCCAATACACGGAGACTTTTGTGACCCACATTTTGTTTTCTTTTATTTTCCTTCATAACTTGTGATTTGATTATATCAAGCACATTTGATTGATGGGTTGTGCGTCTTTGTTGCATTGTAGGCCCTATATTTGATTTGAATGTGGTTGTCTATTGTGATTGGCAGATTTCTTTGTAAAATTTTTGTTCTTTGGGTATCTTTTTCCCAATGTTCCGAGTTTAATCAGTTTGAGTTAATTTTGATGGGTCTGTGAATTCTTGCCTTTTGTTTCTAGCAAGTTTTTCATTTTGAGGCACTTTCATGGCCAGTTTTCTATATGGCTAGAGAATTAAAGGTTGTAATAATGCTGTGATTTGAATTGATCATAAGAAGCTGATAGGTCCTCGTGTTATTTCTGGGGCTCTAATTTCTTTTGAAATTTGATTCTTCTGTTCGTGGTTGTCTAATGTGATTGTGGTTCTCGATGTGATTAATCGATATGTTTTTCTTTGGGGTTTTTAACCCAATGTTCCCACAATAATCGGTTTTAGTTAATCTTGACCTTGTCTTTGTGTTGTCTTGTCTAAAAGTATTTGATTGTTGGGTTGATTTGATGGTTGATTGTCTTTGTCCTTATGATCTTGGGTTCTAATGCATTTGAAATTTGATTCTCCTGAGTGTGATTGTCTAAGCTAATGTGTGTAATAGATTTGGTTGTAAAATGTTGATTTGATTTGTTTGTATCAGCACATTTGATTGATGGGTTGTTCTTCCTTTTCATTACTTCCGGTCTAATGAGATTGTGGTTGTCTACTGCAATCAGTAGATTGGTTGTAAAATTCTGTCTTTGCTGTGTTTTTTCCCCAATGTTTCTTACTAAGTTTGAGTTAATGCAGATGTTCTGCGATTTGTTGCCTTTTGTGTTGAGAAATTATTTTTTTAGGGACTTTCATGCTCTTGTTATTTCCAAGGATGCTTTTGTTAATGGTTGTCTATCGATTGTATTTTGCATTGGAGTTCACACTGACAACAATTTATTTCTAAAAGTAATCCAAAGTTAAGGTAAGAAGGGTTTTTTCTTTGTTCGGGTATCATAACTAAGATTTTGATTTCGTTGGAGTTTTTTTATCCTTTCCTTTCTTCATCTGTCTTTGTTATGGACGTAGGATTCAGCATGGATTCTATTTTGTAGAGGAGTTCACACTGACAGCGATTTGTTTCTAAAAGTAATCCAAAGATAAGGTAAGAAGGATTTTTTGTTTGTTCTGGTATCATAACTAAGATTTTGATTCTTTTTTGTGAGATCCTCAAAGTCAGTTCATTTGTTTACTCTGTGGGTTCTCTTCATCTATGTTGTGTCTCCTGCTACAGATTTTTGTTTGAATAATACTTTTTGGTTAACATTTGTTAATGTTGTTTTCATCAGTAGATGTGATTACTTTGCTTGCTGAAACTAATGCCAAACCGTGTTTTGGCTTTAGTGTTTTTTATTTTGTTTGATCATAGATACATATATTCTTTCTATTTACTTTGGGTTTTAACTCTTTATATTAAATTCTTCTGAATGTGGTTATGCCTAATGTTAATGTTCTTGACCTAATGAGTCTTGTGCTTTGTTGCCTGTTGTGTCTCCAACAAGTATTTGATTTTTGTGGTACTTTCATGCCCAGGTTTTTATGTGGTGGAATAAATTGTGTTTTTCTAGGTGTGTTTTTCTTGTTACTTTTTGGGCTCGTTATACTCTTAAAATTTGATTATTATGATTGTGGTTGCGTGATGTGTTTAGTTTTTAAGAAGTTTGATTCTTTTGAATGTGGATTGTCCTAATGTCATAACTAGATTGGCTATAAAAGTCTATTCTTTTGAATGTGTTGTCCTAATTTGATTCTTCTGATTGTGGTTGCCTGATGTGATTAGTAGACTGGTTGTAAAAAGTTGATTCTTTTGAATGTGGGTTGCCGAATATTATAAGTAGATTTGGTTATAAAAATTGTTCCTTCTAAATGTACTTTGTGCTATAGAATCTTCCTCTGTGCTGGGTTTTTTTTTCCAGTTTCCCAACTCTATTCGGTTGAGTTAATCCTGATGTACTTTGGGTTTGAGGTACTTTCTTGACTGGTTTTCTAGGTGGTTGGAGGAATTATATCAGCACATTTGATTGATGAGTTGATTTAATGGTTGATCATCTTTCTACTTGTTACTTCTTGCGTTGTAGTAATCATTTTGAAATTTAATTTTTTTAATGTGGCTGTAAAATTCTTCCTTTGCTGTGTTTTTGTAAGTACTTTGCATGGCCAGTTTTCAGGTTGTGTGATTTACCCACGTTGTAGTGGCACTTTGATTGTATCAACATATTTGATTGAGGGATTCTTAATCTGGTTGTCTAATTTGATTTTTTCCCAGTATGGACTTCATTTTTAGTTAATCATGATATTCTGTGCTTTCGTCGTTCGTGTCAAGCTGTGCATGATTTGATTGTTTGTATGTACACTTAATTGACTGCTGGTTTTGTAAGGTAATCTTTAATAGATTTGTTGTAAAATTCTTTGTTTTCTGGGTTTTTTCTTTTGTCAAATGTTCCTGATTTAACCAATTCGAGTTAATCATGACGTTTCTACGCTTTGTATTAATTTGGTTTTTACGGTATTTCCATGACTGGTTAATTGTGTGAACTCAAGTTTTTTCTTTTAAAGGATTTTCTCAAGTTTCAGAGACGTTGTGAATTGATTTGATTATGTCAATACATTTGATTAATTGGTTGATTGTGTTTCCTCTTATTACTTCTGGGATTTTAGCTCTTTTGAGATTTGATTATTCTAAAATGTGGTGGTTTAATGTTGGAGGATCAAACAAGTGTAAAAGGCAGAAAAAAACCTAAAATCCAAAACTCTAGAATAGACTCTAAATTTTAGATATGCCCAAAGCCAAATCCTAAATAAGCCGTAAATAGAAAAACATAACCTTAAATAAAAACCATCAACCATAAACTTAAACCTAAATCCAAAACCTAAGACAACCCTAAACTCTAAATTCTAGAATTACCAAAAACCAAATCCTATATGGAAACTTAAACCAAAAACCTTAAAACATAAAGCTAAAGCCCTAAACCCATATCCAAATCCAAAACTCAAAATTTAAGACTTAAAACAACCATAAATGCTGGAAAAACCCAACTCCAAAACAATCCTAAACTCTAGATTTAACTATAAATTTTAGATTTGTCCAAATAAGTCGTAAATGGAAAACTTAACCTTAAATAAAAAACCCTCAACCATAAACTTAAAGCTAAAACCCCTAAACCCTAGAATTACCAAAACCAAATCCCAAATGGAATAAAGTTAAACATAAAAACCTTAAAACGTAAACCTAAAACCCTAAACCTAGACCCAAATCCAAAACTCAAAATATAAGACCCAAAAAGCGTAATCTGAAAAAAAAACTTAACCTAAACCCCCTTGACCTTAAATCCAAAACTCAAAATTTAGGACCCAAAACTAACTGTTTATTTATAAATAAAAAAACCTAAAACCCACCAAACAAGACCAAAATGACAGAAAAAACCTAGGCTTAAATGCACATTGCTATCTCGAACTATGGTGACTGATAAAAGAGGGTTTGAACAAAAAAACGTGCAGAATGCTACTCCCAACTATTGAGTTCGGGTAAATAAGGACCTTGACTAAACTTCTACTTATTTAACCACCTACTTTTTTTCAAATTTACCCTAAAACAGTTAAAAAGTGTCAGTCATATACTTCTTATTTTCATATGTAATAGGGGTGTTGAACTTCTCGGTTAAATCGAATTAAAAGTATTTTTTTCGGTTTCAGTTAATTCGATTTGGTAAATTCGAAATTTCGGTTCGGTTATTGGTTATACCGAACTTTTTTCGGCATTCGTTTCGATTTTTTGTTATGGTTTTAACTATTTCGGTTAATCGAATTAAACCGAAATATTCAGTATTTAATGTTGAATGAACTAACCCAATATACATAACACACCAAATGTTGAATGAACAAACCCAATATCTTAACATTAAGCTTAGTCCATAAAAATTTCAGTTATTTTGGACAAAAATCGAAATAACCAAACCAAATTCGGTATTCGGTTAAACCCATATGGGATTAAGGTGCTATTGATGATGTTGAACCGAATTTGGTATTCGGTATTCGGAATTCAACGTAGTTGGGATTAAGGTGTTGTTGATGATGTCCGAGTTTAGGTATCCTGCGGTTGCTTCGGTTTCTATCCAAATTAACTGAACACCGAATTATTGAATTACCTGAATGATCAGCTTAACATTCTTGAAATTCAAGAAATCACCTTAGAAACACCGAGAAGTAAAACATCAAGTTCAATTCTCAAAATCTCCATGCATAAAACTGTTTAAAACTATAAGATAGAAAATACCCAATTTGATGAAATTAAAGAAATGGCATTGGTAAAGTCACCGTTCTCTTTGCTGGATTTCTTCCACCACCGCATCGGAACCAGCAACAAAGGAAGTCGCCGGTCTCTCTTGTTGGATCAGCCTCGCCTCCGCTCCTCTCGCTCTCCAGCGTAAATCAATTTTGAGAAAGAAAACTCACCCTTCACCGGGAGGCGGAGGAACTGGCAGGATTAGGCCAGCTGAGATCCGGCCTTGACCTAGGCGGAACCGAGTTGCCGTCGTAGAAGATTGAGATGGTGGAGGAGTAGAAGATAGAAGCGGCGTTGGGGATCTTGATGTGTGGACAATAAGGAAGAATTTGAGGATTAATTATAACCAAATACCAAAGTTATTTGCACAGTCTGAAACCTATATTTTGAAATATTTATGCTTAGGTCACCATGTAGTTTAAATTCAATTTTGAACTCTTAGCTTTCATATTTTTGAGTAGGAGTAGGATTCTATTTTCTTGTACTATTTAAACAACTTTTTCGTAGGTTAAATGAATTGGATTACTCCCGGTACTTTGTGTTTTGTTTGTTTCTTGCTCAACATTTGGTATCAGAGCGAAACCCTATGGAGTGAGACAAGCTTCACTCAGGTGGCCATTCCAAAGTTTGAAGGAGATTATGAGCATTGGAGCATACTCATGAAAAACTTGTTGAGATCCAAAGAGTTTTGGATAGTTGTGGTTGAAGGGTTTGTTGAGCCTGCACAAGGTGTGAATATTTTAGATGTGCGGAAGAAGATTCTAGAGGAAATGCGCCCGAAAGATCTGAATGCTAAGAACTATGTATTCCAAGTAATAGATAATAATGTGTTGATGACAATTGCACAGAAGCGAACAACCAAGCAATTGCACAGAAGCGAACTATCTATTCCAATAGAATGAGAGAGTGAAGACTGCTCAGCTGAACATCTTCAAAAAGGATTTCGTGTTGTTAGAGATAAAGCAACGTGGTTCTGTCAATGAGTACTACTTTGAAAGAGTTATGGTTGTTGCAAATGACATGAGAAGTTTGGGTAAAACGATGCCAGATAAAAAGATTGTGGCAAAGATTTTAAGAACTCTAACAGAGAGGTTCAATTATGTGGTGTGCACTATTGAAGAATCTAAAGAAAGATATTAACACTCTCACTATTGATGAACTCCAGAGTTCTCTACTTCTACATGAACAGAAGTTTAGAACTCGAGAGACATATGTTACTAAGGACAGATGAGAAGTACAGACTTAGAAAGACGAATGATCACGTGTTGGGAATAATGAAGGATTTAGAAGAAGAGGCCGAGGTAGGAGCAGTTGGAACAGCTTTAGAGGACATTGGTCAAGGGCCAATGCGTAATGTTATGGATGTTACAGGTCTAGTCATTACCAATCTGAGTGTCTAGAGCAAAATAAGGGTTTTGGTTATACATAAAGTGAAGAGGGTGAGGAGTTGATGTTAAAAGCAGGATTAGAAGAAGAAGGTCACAACAAATGGTATCTTGATTCTGGATGCTCAAATCATATGTGTGGCCATGAAAGTATGTTTGATGTGTTGGACAAGAGCTTCAAACACTCAGTCAAACTTGGAAACAATACCATAGTGTTCAACAAAGGATTATGCAAGGTGTATCATGAAGTTAAATTAAAGGGTTGATTATGAAGGCGACATTCATGCTGATGGATATGGGCCAATGAGGAATATAGAATTTATTCTAACTGGAGGAAGTGAGAAGAAAGCACCAGAAGTTACAGATGAATGTTTCTTGACGTTGCAACAGGATGATATGGTTGAAGAACTTCCTAATAAGGTTTTTACTGACAAAACATGTACTGAATTCCTGGAGAGCAATGGAGGAATCACAGCACATTCATGCTGATGGATATGGGCCAACATCACCAAAATCAATTGGAGAAAAGATGTATGCTTTGAGTCTTATTTGATGATAGCAGTAGGGGAGCTTGGAGTGTTGCAGAGAGAAGGAACATAGCAGTTTTTAATGAGGTCAGATGTTGTTTTGTTGAGAAGGGCATGCTCAGGGTGTTTTGGGTCAAGGTAACATAGTGGAGTGAACTCAAATCCTCTGTGAATCACTTAGGAATCAAGATGGTTGATAAGAGCATCAAAATGTTTTTTTATTGGTGTAACTAAAGAGTCAAAGGGATATAGATTGTATGATCCAAGTAACAAGATGGAACACTACGTGGAAGGGAGGACCATTACTGCAGCCCTCAACACAGTTGGGCCGTGGTAACTACTACGGTGAGGGCCACAAAGAGTACCATGGTAAAATTGGCCACAGTTTGTCAAGCACTGTGGCTGAAGGCGTGGTACGTACTGCAGCCTCATTACATAAGAGACCGCAATACGTCTCGCAATCACTTGTCAGTTGGCTGTCTTCGCCGCCATGTTGTATTGCTACCTCTACTACGTCTTAGGGCGCAATAGCTATTTTTTGCAAAAATTTTAATTGTATAAATAATTACTAACTAGTATTATTTTAATAACTAAATATAAACTTAATAATAATGTTAATTAAAAAACTAATTAATAGTGTAAATAAATGTAAATAGAATATATATTTAAGAGACCATTCAATAATTAACAAACTACATCCTAAAATTTATTATACTAATCCTAATTGTTCGCAGGATTTTTGTTGTTTATTGTTATTCGGACTAACACCGTCCAAAAACATATCGAATTCCTCCATATAAATCCCAAACACATCCGACAAGTTGAATTGTGGCACGGTGGGCTATGGGGTCTCCTCCGCCGAAGTCCGTGGCGGCTCCGGATGATAATCATCTAATACGGCGGAGGCGGGGATGAGCTTAGGCCATTGAGGAGAAGGCTGCCTCAGAGGATGCTCGTGACGTGGAGTGATCGGGACGGAGGTACGAAAAATATTATAACGTTTAAAACTATAGAATTATATAAAAATATAATATAGTAGGAGTAAATTCTGCCGGCAGTCCCGTAAAAATAATTATTGTCCTGTTTTGGTCCTATTTTAAAAATCTGTCATGTTTTGGTCCTATCCTATGGTACTCTGTCCTATTTTGGTCCTTTCCATCCATTTAAGCCGTTACCTTTGACGGATCTATACGAAATGACCGTTTTGCCCTTCTAACGTTAGAAGGGAAAAGTTTTAACTTAACCATGATACTTTTGTTTCCCTAAAAATTTCACCCAATTTTCTTCTAAACCTACGGTTTTGCCCTCCTATCATACTTTTGTTTCCCTAGATTTATCCGTCCACTGAGATCCTCCACGGCCTTCCTCAACCACCCATTCTCCGCCTGCAAATCCTCCATCTCCACCGTTAATAATATAAAAAAGGTACTTTTACTGATCTGGTAAATAAAATCGAACACCCATTCCCTAGTTTCTTGCTGGCACCAATGGCGCATGATAAGGACAAGTCCTCGTGTAGATTGGGAGCTACAAGCTGCCATCTTTGTACCAACTCTGTTATTTTGTTTATGTTTCCATGCCTGTACACCATACAAGCGGTCACCGTTTTGGGGACTTTGATGAGCTTGATTTTCCAGGCTAGTACGATCCCTAGGGTTCCTCCGCCGCAACCTCTGAGTGCCCAGAACACTTCTTCTCCCATGGCTTCTCAGTACAACACCTTGCTGACGTCGGTGACGAGTAGAGCATCCACCACGTTGTCAGCGACAAGGCCGTACTTCCTCGATAGCTTTCCAAATCCGCCCGACTCTTGGGGCGGCCGGCGAGTGAGAGATTGTAAAACAACAAGAGTGCAGCAAGAAGAATGCCAGGGCCGGGCGGAGAAGCAGCCGTTCATTGCAATTGCGAATGGATTGGGTGAATGGAGCGGAGGAGATGGAGGATTTGGCGGTGGTCGTCGTGATCCCAATTAAACTTTAGGGTTAAAAATTTGGGGAAATATAAAGTCAGGGACTCGAGTAAATTTTTTATAATGGTAAAAAGGTAAATCTACACGAATCCGTTAGAATTAACGGCCCAACTGGACGGAAATGACCAAAATAGGACACAATACCATACGATAGGACTTTAACATGACAAGTTTTTAAAACAGGACAATAATTATTTTTACGGGACTGCCAGTGGAATTTACTCGATATAGTAGTAAAATAAGTATTTGTATTATCACAAATTGATTCACATAGTCTGCTTGCTCAGATGCTGGGAGGTCGGTGTATGTAGGCGGAAAGCATTTGAACTTGTTTGCATCGACGAGGCTAACGGCTTTTGGCACCCCGATGATTGTTGCTTCAAACTACATATAATTGAAATGGTAATTAGTTTATAATCACATGCATAAATAAAATATCAAGATTAATTAATTTATCAAAAGTGAAAAGACTTATTGGCCGATGCGAGCGACCAATCTACCACCATCGATGCCCCTCTCAGGTGTCGGAAGTGGAGGCAGGGGAGGTGTTGTTGTATGACGACACTGGGAAGGTGGTGCATCGGCATCGGGTTGCTGCACCGAATGGCTACTCTCCAGCATCTCCGACTGTAAGCGACGGCTCGAGGTGCGAGTGCCGCCACCTTAAAACACTAAAAGATGTCAGCTAAGCCACAAATGTTTTAAAAATTGAAACTAAGACACAAAGTTTTTAAAAAATTTCACTTTAACCCCAAAGATTTTGGAAATTGTCATTTTAAACCTAAAAACTTTGTGAAAAATTCAATTAAACCACAAAATTTTGCAAATTTTGTAGCCCAAAACATTTTAAGCATATTTAATTGAAACCCAAAGTTTTTAAAAATTATCATTTTAGCCAAAAAAAAGTCCAACATTGCAATTAAGGCACAAAAATTTAAAAAATTTTCATTTTAACCCTAAAGTTTTTTTGAAATTGTCATCTTAACAACAAAAACTTTTTAGTTTAAAACATTTGAAAACTTTCATTTGAAATGATTTTAAAAAATATCATTTTAACCCCAAAGTTTTTGAAAATTGTCATTTTAACCCCAAAGTTTTTGGAAATTGTCATTTTAATGGAAAACTGTTTAAAAATTGAAATTACACCACAAAGTTTTGTAAATTTTGAAATGAAACCTAAAACATTTTCAAATTTTAACCCCATAGGTTTTAAAAATTCAAAAATTCATAAATATTCCAAATCTTTACATAAATACTCCAACAAATTTCATAAATATTCACAAACATCCACAAATTTCAACCAACATGCATCAAATCTGAAAATTCATAAATATTCACAAAATCGACAAATATGCATAAATCCAAACACATCCATAAATTCATCAAAAATTTATAAAATTCACAAACATCCATCAAACCTGAAAATTTTAAATAAAGTTTTCAAACTTACCTTGATGTGAGTTAAAAGGACGGAGAGGAGAGCAAAAATCTGACGTGACCGATACGACACTGGTGAAGATTTGATAAAAAATAGAAAACGTACACTGATTTTCAAAAAATTAATAATTAAAATTATGAAAAAAATACACCTGGACGATGAACCGTTGACCAACGGCAAAATGGGGGTGAATCGGCGCCTGTGTGAGCTGCTAGTGAGGCCGGTTGCGACGGAGAAGGAGGTGGAGGTCGAGGGTTGTGGGGGGCCGATCAAATTCTGCAAATGGAGAGGAGGAAGATGATGGGGTTTTGGGGAGGCGTACTACGGCCTTACCACGGTTGAGGCCGCAATAAGGCTGATGGGCTTGGGCCTTATTGTAGCCTTACTACGCAAGCTACAGCAGTAGAGCTTTCAGATTGGGCTTTACTGCGACCGCTGCAGTAAAGCCCATAAATGTGCAATTTAGTCCAAATATGTCTTTCAGAATTTGTAATTTAGCCCAGATTAATAAGAATTTAACATAAAGCCGACAATTAAACCAAAATTACAAATTCAAAGATACATTCAACTACAAATCCACCGTAACATCATCCTCATCATCATACAATTGTTGATCTTCCATATCATTGTCCAATTCAACTTGCTCCAAATGTGCACGATGATGCAATAATGATAGACTCGCATCAGGGGCCAGTCGTATGGTTACTGTCGTCAATTCTTTTAAAAGATGTTCCATACCTATCTCGGTTTCTGCATTGACTATGACAACACTTACATTATCAACATCGTCATCCTTAAATCTCCGACGAGGTTTCATTTTGAAAACTGTCCACCAGTTTTTTAGATCACGACGCTTTGAAGGATACTCGACATATACTAGTTGTTGGGCCTATAGATTTCAAGAATGAACAGATTTTCTGGATATATTCGGGATGTGTAGTCAACATTGGTGATCCCTGGAATTTTATCTGTACGGATGCCTTTATTGGTAGAAAACCACGTACCCTTGAACACTGTAAGACTATTGTTCTTGTACTGAAGCACAAGAATTTCGTCAATCCAGTCATAGAAATTCAAATAGTCTTCCGCATTTGTATCCCCAAGACACAGACGTCCCAATTAGCTGTCCTTTTTTTGATCGTTTTGTTTTGTGTGAAATCTGTACCCATTAACATATACGTCTGGGAATGATTTAGTTCTCATTCTAGGACCGTAGACCAGGTCATATAGTGCTTGGACGAGAGTTATAGTTCAGGTATATCTGGCTCAATTTACCTCATATATTCTTCTATATTTCTTGACTTCTAGAATAAGAATTCTTCATTTACAAAATAATAATTCAAACTTATAAGTTTATTTTTCTCCGATTTTCAACTTTACTTTTTTTTGTTATACTGTTATCAATCTTTCATTCCAATTAGTTTTACACCTAAAACACCATGTTGCAAACAGATTGATGATGTGAACACTTAACGATGTTAAATTTAAACAGGCAAAGGGGCGGCGCTGCAGCGGCGGAGGGACAGTGGTGCAACGGGATACTGAGGATGTAAATGGTGGAAGGGAAGGGTCAAAGTGTAAGAAGTTTAAAGGTTAATTTTTCAGGTTTACAAACTTTATGGTGAAAATAAAACACTAACCCCAAAAAATTAACGGATTCCGTCAAGCCATTTAACGACAGTGGAAAATTGACAACAAAATAACCATGTTTCCTTTCATGTTATGGAAGTTAAAGCCAGAGGACTGACTCGTCTTTTCACCCCGTATGCTGAAAAAGAGAACTTGAGGGCTACTAGTGGTAGATTAGGGGTTTCAAACTTAGGAGGAGAGATTTTCATGAGGTGTTGAAGAATTCCATTCTCGTGAGGCTAAAAAATATATTAGGGAGTTTCAAACCATGTTTCCAATGTTAGCCCGTGTTTCGCGGCAGGTTTAATATCAGGTGTAATATACTCGTATTATTTTACCCCCTTCATTCCATAAAGAATGCACATTATATTATAGATCCTCCGTTGAAGAATCACCGTGAATTCTCGTGAGGTGACATTATTATAGTGAGATTTTATTAAAAAAATTCTAAAAAAACATTCTTAGAAATAGAAGTTTCTATCATCATTTTTACCATTTTATCCTCTTATCTCACAAAAATCATAGATTAAATACTAAATTCTCTTTCACGGTGAAAACTGATAAAAAGTGATGGAGGAGTCTACAAAATTAAATTCTCATTTACTTTTCATGAAGGTAATTTTTGTCCATTCACAAATATTGATTCTCCCGTGTTTCCTTAATATTAATATCAGGTGTAATATATTCGTATTATTTTACCTCCTTCATTCCATAAAGAATGCACTTTATATTATATTTAACTTAAATTATTATCAAATATAAATGTGTAACTTTTTAAAATAAATATATATAGAAATTGCAAACGTTCATTTATCATTTGAGTAAAAATAATTTATTTTCAATATTAAAATGTTGAAGAAAAAAAATTCAAAGATGAAATATTTAATGAGAAATAAAGTATTCTTTCTTGGATGGAGGGAGGGAGTAGAAAATTTGATAAAAAAAATAATACCATAAAACAAATTATATTAGACATTTTGATATTGCAACAATGTTTTTTTTATTACAAGTAACTGATATATTAAGAGCTTATAACAAAAATCAGGATGTTAATACTACATCGCATCGTTTACATGCGTGAATGCAATGGTTGATGTGTAAGACAAAAGAAATAGAAAAAAATTTATAATAAATATAAGTGTTGCATGGTGCATGAAAATTTTGTTATTCTTTAGAAATTGTTAGTGCTTTGATGTATCTACCCGAGAGAAATAGAGGAAACTCAGTCCATCTGACCCTGAAAATTGAACACATTTCTTTTTTAGACTGTCATCGAAAAATTAACACTTTCCTTGAAAGGAGATTTATCTCTCAAAGTCATTAAACTATCTCTACTTTATCTTTACTTTTTTCTACCTTATTTTTTTGCAACTTCAACCAATGGACAATTAAGTAAACTTATACAAAAATCTTACATTCACCTTAATCTTTGTGTCTAATCAAAACATTCAATCTTTTGGAGACAGTGAGAGTATTAGACATGTTAAGTTTTGCATAGGCTCTTAGATTGTTTAATATAATACTCCTCCGTCCCACAAAGGTTGCACCATTTCTTTATCTGTTTCCCACAAAGGTTGTCAACTTTCTTAAAATAGAACTTTCTATCATCATTTTTACCATTTTATCCTCTTATCCCATATAGAATTTTTCTTTGGCAAACTTAAAATTGGGGTCCACAAAATTTTAACTTTTTTTCATGAGGAATTTTGTCAACACAATTATTCTAGATTAAATCCTTAATATATGTGCCCAAACAAATCCTACAACCTTCGTGGGACGGAGAGTACTTGTTAACAACTTTACAAGAAATTTAAAAAAACTTGCATTTTAGGATAAACACTTTTAAAAGTACAAAGTAAATAATTACAATTTTGAAACATAAATAATAATTTTTTTCTGGTGACGGTGGAAAAGTTGTTGTTCATACATTTTAACGACTTCTAAATGTGATATATTGATGAAAAATCATGTCACAAAGAGAATGTATAGGGGTGATCAACTTCTCGGTTAAACCGAATTAACCGAAATTTTTTTCGGTTTGGTTAATTCGGTTTGGTTATTTGGTATTTCGGTTCGGTTATCGGTTATACCGAACTTTAAATTCGGTTTTCGGTTCGGTTTTCGGTTATGGCTTTAACTAATTCGGTTAACCGAATTAACCGAAATATTCGGTATTTAATGTTTTTTTTATTATTAATACAAAATTAAGCTCAACCCAATATACATAATATACCCAATATTGAATGAACTACCCCAATCCACAACCCATATCTTAACATTAAGCTTAGCCCATAAAAAATTTGGTTAATTTGGACAAAAATCAAATAACCGAATGAATTCGATTATCGGTTAATACGGTTTTAGGTATTATTTGGTTAATTCGGTTTTGTCCAAATTAACCGAACATAATTAAATAATCTATTGAAATCACACATGCCCATAAATCGGATCACATGTACTTTATTTTCTATACAAACTAACAAAATACACACAAAAAAGTCAAATTGATCAATTAATTGAATATGGAATGAGTAACATTTAGTAAAAAAAAGTAAAAAACAAATACAGGGGAAAAAAAGAAATAAATAACGGAAATAAAAAAACAAACAAAGGGGGAAATGCCAAAGTGGCACTATTCAATGAACAGTGATTTGTGAGAGGGCCGCAATCACGGCAATTTAGATGTACGTATAATTCTACTTTCCAAATATCGTTAAGAAAAACTTGTTAGTAGTTTTCAGAAAAAAAAATATATATTTAAAAATTACGAATGTTAAATTATTAGTTACATATGCTCCCTCTTCACTTTTTTTTTGAACAGTAAAGGCATAGTTAAAAGAACCGGACCGGACGGCCGGTCGGACCGGTTAAACCGTGAACTGCCGCATATCCGGTCTGGTTATTGGTTTTACACCACCATGGTCAAAAACCGGAAAAACCAAAAACCAGTCAAAACCAATTAAACCGAAAACCAATGAACCGGGGTTCAACCAAAATGAGGTGAAAAATACAAATTTAATTTAATTTTTAAAAAACAAACTCAAATAAGGAAAAAAACTCAAATTTAATTGAGGAGTGAGAGTCAATATTAGGGTTTTATCTACTTAACTCTAAATCATCCACAAAGTTTTATTTTTTGTACAAATAAACTCTTATATTCTTTACAATTATTACTTTAACCTTTCATCTTTTAAGTAAATAATAATAGTTTTTATTGATTCTTAAAAATATGCATTATTATATGAATTATTTTGTTGCGATTCTATAAGATGGGTACTTTATTAATAATTTATAATAATATAAAAGTAACGTCCAACCACCTGGTTCAACCGATTCTATCGATTGAACCTTGAACCACTAACTTTACGGTTCAATGACCGGTTCGTTTTTTAACCATGAGTAAAGGTCGTTATCTTATTAAATTAAAGTATTACAAAGCCAATCCGAAAAACTAGCTATCCAAGATGTACGATCAATGGTAGTAAGACCATGACGGACAACTAAATAAGATGCAACATTTGTTAGTGGGGTATAAACAATCAGACGCGGAGTCAGAAATTTTACTCAGTGGGTGCAATTCATAGAATTTTTTTTGACTTTGTGCAAATCAAAATATTCAATGGATGCATATGTGTACATTTTATAAGCTATATACAATATACATCTAATTTTCTCAAAATTTAGTGGCGAAAGTTGCACTCACTCACTCCCAATTAGTGGTGTGGCCCCTGTAAACAATAGAACACCAAGATAACGAGGATCTCAATGCTGTAATTTCCTCCATAATGGTCCCAAAATTAGCAAAATGAGCTAGTGAATCAGCACCTGACAATCAGACTCGATGATCACAGAAGTCCAGCCATGACATCGAGCCTCTCAGATACCCCATAAAATAGCAGTAGCTTCAACGTACAACGGGTTAGCAACAACAAATCTGAATCCCATTGAAATGCTTCTATCAACTTACCAGAAGCATCTCGAGCAGCACAACATGTAGAGGCGTAATCCTCCTCCTTACGCAAAGCACCATCTACGTTAATCTTGATGACACCCAACGGAGGCTATTCCCAGCACGGAGGCGGAAGGGTAGGTGAAGGCGCTGGGGGTTGTCTCTACGCAACAATCAAGCTATCCATCCATGCCCGTATGCAATAAGAGTAAGTAGAGGGTACTTGGCACTTATATTCAAACACCAGAAGATTTCCATTAGACCATAAGAACTTGATCACAATAGCCAGCAAAAGAAGAACCTCCCCGCGATCACCAAATATATTCCAAACCCGAATCCACCAACCCTCTTCAAGTTGATTAAATTGGGATAAATCCACCCACAACAATCTCCACACGGCAGTAGCAAAAGGACACTCCCAAAAATGATGAAAGGTAGACTCGGGGGAAGATCCCCATACCGGGCAAAGAGGATCAACATCAATGCCTCGACGAGGAAGATTATCCCGTGTCGGTAATAAGTTGCCGCAAGGTCTCCAAAAGTGCATATGTACTCGAGGAGGTAACTTATGCACTTTTGGAGACCTTGCGGCAACTTATTACCGACATGGGATAATTTTTGATTTTTTATCTCCTCTATTTTACATCCAAATTAAAGAAAGACAGATACGAAATATAGTTTAAAATATGAATATTCTAAATATAATTTTTCTAATTTTTTTAACACACATTTTTTAAATAAAACATTTAAATCAAGCTGTGATTCAAATGTGAAACGTATCGAAGAAATTGAAACAAAAGGAGTAAATTATTTACATAGTTTAAACGAGGATTATTAAAGTGCCCGCGTGCGGGGTAGGGGCAACGATTTAAGATTTCTTGATCAAGAAGTAACAATTAGTATTTAGAAATTATAATAGGATCTATATGCTAAAGATGCAAAATACATCTACTATTATATATTAATACATGATAAATGCATTAATTGCAAAAAAAAAGAAAAGAAACTCGCTTCCTGGTTGTGCTACATGTGCTCCACCTCAGCTCCATATCAGCTCCACATCAGATTTGGAGTTTTTTTCATGACCCATAAAAATTAGTTTTTTTCCTGGCTATAGATGATCTATAATTTTAATTATATTTATAGAAAGATTTGGGCCATACACGATATATATTGTGGTTAAATATATATTGTGGTTAAGCTAGTATTGATAAAGGGAAGACTTGAAGCTATTGGTTGTTATGGTCAACAAGTTTTTTGTTTCTAATTCCACCAATCATTTCTTATCCCACCAATCTAGTTGTTATGGTCAACAAGTTTTTTGTTTCTAATTCCACCAATCCTTTCTTATCCCACCAATCTAGTTGTTATGGTCAACAGGTTTTTTGTTTCTAATTCCACCAATCCTTTCTTATCCCACCAATCTACCAATGCGTGTTTCACAACGGAAGGAATTGTTGGTGGTTGTAGTTGATGATCGTTATTTTAACACTCCATTAGCTAGGGTATTTATTTATAAAGAAAACACTGCAAAAAAAATACTCCAGATAAAAAGTGAAGGAAATTAGCGTGTACAATTTGTTTAGGTTGTGAAAAAAAAACAACAACAACAATTCGAAATTTCATCTATCCCTAAAATTTTTACTATTATATGTTTCCCTCTCAAATTTGATTTATTGTAGAGAAGGCGAGATTTCTTGCGGCGGACTCTTTCTCCACGTAGTGATTGTTACTCTTTGCAAACATTTGTGCAAAGAACACTAACTTACATATGATTTTCAATTAGGTCTTTTAAATAAATTTTAAATTGAAACAATTTGTTAAAAAATTCAAAACTATTTAATTACTCCATTCATCCAAAATATAATTTGTTAAATAAATTTTAGAAAACTTTATTAAGAAACTGGATTACACACATACATTACATATAAATAATTTGATTCTATCTTTTAAAATGTTGAAGGAAAAAATAGATTAAATGTTACTCCCTCTGTCCACCAAATATAGAACATTTGACTTTTTATGGAGATTAAGAAAAATGGTTGAGTAAAGGGTAATAACGTAAAGTAGGTATATAAGACAAAAATAACTTTTTGGAGTGAGAAGGGAAATGAAGGGTAGTAAGGTAAAGTTGATGTGGAAAAGTTTCTTTTTTAGAAAACGATGGAGTTTTGCTGGGACGACCCAAAAAGAAATATGATGGATATTTGTTGGGCCATACACGATATTGTGGCTAAGCTAGTACTGATAAAGGGAAGACTTGAAGCTATTGGTTGTTATGGTCAACAAGTTTTTTTGTTTCTAATTCCACCAATCCTTTCTTATCCCACCAATCTAGTTGTTATGGTCAACAAGTTTTTGTTTCTAATTCCACCAATCCTTTCTTATCCCACCAATCTATAGATTAAATGTTACTCCCTCCGTCCACCAAATATAGAGCATTTGACTTTTTACGTAGATTAAGAAAAATGGTTGAGTAAAGGGTAATAACGTAAAGTATGTATATAAGACAAAAATAACTTTTTGGAGTGAGAAGGGAAATGAAGGGTAGTAAGGTAAAGTTGATATGGAAAAGTTTCTTTTTTAGGAAACGATGGAGTTTTGCTGGGACGACCCAAAAGGAATATGATGGATATTTGTTGCGCCATACACGATATTGTGGTTAAGCTAGTACTGATAAAGGGAAGACTTGAAGCTATTGGTTGTTATGGTCAACAAGTTTTTTGTTTCTAATTCCACCAATCCTTTCTTATCCCACCAATCTACAAGTGCGTGTTTTACAACGGAAGGAATTGTTGGTGGTTGTAGATTGATGATCGTTATTTTAACACTCCATTAGCTAGGGTATTTATTTATAAAGAAAACACTGCAAAAAACACTCCAGATAAAAAGTGAAGGAAATTAGCGTGTACAATTTGTTTAGGTTGTGAAAAAAAAACAACAACAACAATTCGAAATTTCATCTATCCCTAAATTTTTACTATTATATGTTTCCCTCTCAAATTTGATTTATTCACTACGTAGAGAAGGCGAGATTTCTTGCGGCGGAGGCGCGATTTTCTCCACGTAGTGATTGTTACTCTTGTGCAAACATTTGTGCAAAGAACACTAACTTACATATGATTTTCAATTAGGTCTTTTAAATAAATTTTAAATTGAAACAATTTGTTAAAAAATTCAAAACTATTTAATTACTCCATTCATCCAAAATATAATTTGTTAAATAAATTTTAGAAAACTTTATTAAGAAACTGGATTACACACATACATTACATATAAATAATTTGATTCTATCTTTTAAAATGTTGAAGGAAAAAATAGATTAAATGTTACTCCCTCTGTCCACCAAATATAGAACATTTGACTTTTTATGGAGATTAAGAAAAATGGTTGAGTAAAGGGTAATAACGTAAAGTAGGTATATAAGACAAAAATAACTTTTTGGAGTGAGAAGGGAAATGAAGGGTAGTAAGGTAAAGTTGATGTGGAAAAGTTTCTTTTTTAGGAAACGATGGAGTTTTGCTGGGACGACCTAAAAAGGAATATGATGGATATTTGTTGGGCCATACACGATATTGTGGTTAAGCTAGTACTGATAAAGGGAAGACTTGAAGCTATTGGTTGTTATGGTCAACAAGTTTTTTGTTTCTAATTCCACCAATCCTTTCTTATCCCACCAATCTAGTTGTTATGGTCAACAAGTTTTTTGTTTCTAATTCCACCAATCCTTTCTTATCCCACCAATCTAGTTGTTATGATCAACAAGTTTTTTGTTTCTAATTCCACCAATCCTTTCTTATCCCACCAATCTAGTTGTTATGGTCAACAAGTTTTTTTGTTTCTAATTCCACCAATCCTTTCTTATCCAACCAATCTACCAGTGCGGCTGTTCCGTCGACCGGATCATGACTAACTGAAGAATTCTTATACAATTGGCGACCATGTTTGTGTTTTACAACGGAAGGAATTGTTGGGTATTAGAACTAATTTTTCATAATAAAATTAACCCATAACTTTTAAAAGTGAACTAATTTTTCACAAATCTAAGTCAAAAGTTTTAAAAACGAACTAAATTTCCATAAATCTATTACACCGAATATATTGTTATTTAATACATTAAGAATTTTGATAATTATTAATTCAGTGAACCCGTGACGAAACGAAGTCGGGTATTAGAACTAGTTTAGACAAAAAGAAAATTATACTCTCAAACTTTCATACTCTCTCGTTTGCCAAAAGTTGGTCCATTTATTTTTAGAGTTTTACAGTATTTAATCTATGATTTTTTCATGAATGTTTAGACATTGAAAATTAAATATTTCATATGTGTATCATAATTTGAAATATAAATTTTCTAAATACATTTTCTTGATTTTTTAAAACCATCTATCTTTGTTAAAATTTGAATCAAACACAGAACCTTGAAACAGTTAAGTTAAACGATCCAACTTGATGGAGGGAGTATTACATTCGCAGCTGCTTCATGGATAACTTCATATGCAGTCCATAGAGTTGAAAATCATGTTGTGGTCCACAATTCGGGTGAATAAATAGGTTAAAGTAAGAAAGCGCCAAGTAAATGACGCTTAGGATGTGCTTCAGTTTTCTCTTTATTTACACTCATGTCATTCCCTTTTTTCTCACTTCTCTAAAAAAGACATATATTTTATTTTATAATAAAAATTTCCAAACAATTTATCTAAGTAAAGAGAAAAAAAGACAAAAATAAAAGAGCATGTGTAATATACTTTGATGTTTTTTTTGGAGTTTATTTACGTTTTGACATGTCTTTTACTTTTCATTCGAATAAATTAAAAAATTCATTACGAGTATCATGAATTATAATGATCATAAAACTGTTGCTATGAGACCACTGCTCTTATACTGCGAGATCACAACTCTTCGTTTACCGGATCATGAAGATTCATCTGCTTGGCCACTTCCCCACCATTTATTTGTAACAACTGATAAACCTTCAGAAGGGAAACCATGCTTAAATTCATCGGAGAGTGCCATCCCTTCGATCAAGGTCTGGGGGCTACTTGTTGGTTGCTGAGCACGTTGTAGATTGGATTGTTCAATAATTTGGGATTGCACTCTGAAATAGAGGGAAGTAACAACCACAATAAAGTCAGCGTGTTCAACAACCAGCAAATCGTGATTTATAGAGACACAAGATGGCAGCATTTGAGGTTGTCCAGAACAACAACCTCCTATTACTGAGAAAGACACTCCTATTACCTTTTGTTCATACCAACATTAGCTTATAGCAGGACAGAAGTTCAAGAGTTGCATATTTTTTCAGAATTTAGATCATAAAAAAGGCAGAGGGGCGAGCCTTCAAAGGAGCTTCTAGCAAAGGTGAGAATCTGAAGAAATTGGAATATCTACCACACCAGTTAGCAAAACAAAGATCACAGTCTGAATTCTAAAATGGCTGTAGCAGTCTTCCATATTCATATATGCCCCAACTTGTTAGAAAGGACAACCAATTACTAAACAGGAGAAGAACACAAATCGTAGAATAAGTAATTAAGCAATTTATATGAATTACGTTGGAAATCCTCTGTCCTTGAGTTGCTTTGAAATAGTAAAATCACTAGTATTGAACACAAAGGGTGATTCAGAAATGCGAAGAAGCCGAATCAAGATGCAAGTGTTCAGTGTAGGGTTGGGGTCGAAGCACAGAGGTCAGCTCGACCATTGATGTCCT
This sequence comes from Stellera chamaejasme, assembly GCA_024586325.1. Classification (NCBI taxonomy): domain Eukaryota; kingdom Viridiplantae; phylum Streptophyta; class Magnoliopsida; order Malvales; family Thymelaeaceae; genus Stellera; species Stellera chamaejasme. The sequence goes on from CM044985.1 coordinate 29,230,517, forward strand.
TGCCAAAAACTTCTTCTTTTTTTTGTTTCCTAAAATAACAAAAGAGAATTAATTAGCACAATTATCCAATTTCTATTTCTTCGGCTAATGTTCCAAAAGAAATTTCAAGCTTCAAACATTCATCATATATAACAGGTCTATTAACTTACCACATTCATGTCATGGAGGATATTGCAACATTGGGTAGATTGCTCCATTTGGTACCATGAGCCATAAAGCATTGGGCAACAACAATGCACACGATTGCTCATTCATGTCTGATCAGACCATATTAAATTCCCTGTGACCAGTTGGTGACATTGCAGTTCTCTGCTGTAGCAGCTCTCCAACTGTTATGACAGAAAAGGCCTCTCCTAGCCAGGGACATGGACGCAAAAGTGCAGAAGAAACCTCCCTCATGGTCGGCCGAGACAAAGGATCAGCATTTGCACAAGCCAACGCCAAGTTTGCAGCCAAGATCACTTTCTCTGCAACCCGGCGTCCTGGCTGAGGAACCCGCTGGTCCAGCACTTCAATCAGTAACGTTTCTTCGTTGAACCGTTCTGATGATGGTGGCGAAATCAGAACTGAGAGAAGCTCGGCTGGGTGCTGGCCCATTAATATCTCCAAAGCTAGCACGCCGAAGCTGTAAACATCACTTTTTTCACTTAGCTTCCATGTGTATGCCAATTCTACAAAAAGGAAAAGAAATAGTTTGTTAATAACTAATGAACGAGCGAGACAAATAATGGACACACTTACAAGAAAGATTAATGAAGCATATGTGCAAACCTGGAGCCATGTAGCCAAAGGTGCCTACAGGTGAGGTCATGTAGGAGGATGAGTGGGGCTTTAGAAACCTTGCAGTGCCAAAGTCAGAGACATGAGCTTCATAATCTGAATCCAACAGAACATTGTTGCTGGAAATGTCTCGATGGATTGCAGGTGGAGAGCATTCGTGATGCATGTAAGCCAATGCATCAGCCACGCCTTTTAACACATTGAGCCTCATAGCCCAATTCAGTTCAGATCCTTGAGAGCTCAATGCATTCCTTAGAGTCCCTCTCTCCACGTATTCATACACCAGAAGAGAATTATTCCTATATGAGCAAAAACCGTAGAATTTCACAATGTTACGGTGCTTGATGCTCGTCAAAGCAAGTATTTCACTACGGAGAGCTTGTAGATCAGTAGACGACTCTTCATCTTGAAATGTTTTAAGCTTTTTTACAGCAACCGTGAGACCTTCCGGTAGGGCAACTTTGTAAACTGTGGAATGACCTCCTTCTCCTATGCAGGCCTCAGAGCTGAATCCACCAGTGCCCTCTACAATTTTCTCATACAATAGTGAACTATTTTCACCCCATATTGCAAAATTCTTAATGTTCAGCAGAGACTGATCATCTTGATGGTCTTCTTCTTTTCTCCTGCAAGACACCTTTCTCTTAAAAGCAACAATCAAGAACATCACACAAATTAGACCACCTACGGTAGGAAGCAGTGTTTCAATAAGTGGCCTTAAAATCATGTGATGACTTGTCTGCGCAACACAAGCCTTCAACCCTGTGGCATTACCACATAGACCCTTGTTGCCCCTAAGTTGGTTGAAAGAGGCATCATGAAAGGCTTTGAGGTTTGGAATTGGACCATCTAGATTGTTGAAGGAGACATCCACTTCAGTCAAGCTAGACATGTCTTCAAAAGTTGAGGGAATGGAACCGGAGAGCATATTGTGAGATAGATTTAGATACTCCAACCTTAACATATTATGCACTTGTCTCGGAATGCTTCCTGATAACAAGTTGTTGCTCATGTCTAAATCTTGTAACGATTCAAGTGCACCCATCTCTTGTGGGATGCCTCCTGTAAATTGATTTCCACTGAGATTTAAGTTTAACAAATTTCGACAATTCCCAATCTCCTTAGGGATTAGTCCGCTCAGATTGTTCCGTCCAACATTGAGATGTGCTAGAGGTGAAAGGTTTCCAAGTGTTGACGGTAGACCCCCAGAGAGATGGTTATCAGAGAGTGAAAGGCTGAATAGAGATGACAAGCTTGCTAGCTCTCTTGGAATTTCTCCAACAATTTGATTGGAAGAAAGGTCAAGTTGTCGCAGCTGAGTTGCTTTTGAAATATCAGCGTCCATTCGACCAGAAACATGATTCCTCGAAAGATTCATATGGGTCAAATTTTGGAGTTGATCCCACTTCAGTAAAGAAAGCTCTCCATGAAATTGGTTACGACTCAAATCCGTATAATTCAAGTAGGGATGTGTGCCAAAAATTTCACCAATATTTCCCTCAAATCTATTACCATCAAGTCTTACTCTAACCAGGTTCGTGCAATTCTGCAAACATGCAGGTATCCGGCCCGTGAGATTATTGTTGTGAAGGCTGAAATCCCCTGTAAGTTATTGTCACTCAACTCTAGCATCTCTAACTTCACCAAGCTATTCATCTCTATCGGAAGGAAGCCCTCTAATTTGTTGTCATGTAATGATAAGTTAATAAGCAGTCGGAGCTTCCCGATTTCTGGTAGAATTTGGCATGATAAGTTGTTTTGATACATAAACAAATCAGTTAGATTTGTCAAGTTATAAATCGTGGGAGGGATGCAACCAGAAAGCGAGTTACTGAAAAGGTAAAGGATGGAAAGATTTTGCAGATTTCCAATTTCTGAAGGGATAGGACCAGAAAGATTGTTATCATCCAGACGTAGGTCTTCCAAATTATACAAACCTCCGATCTCTGAAGGGATTCCACCAGATAATAAGTTTCTCCGAAGGTAAAGAATGGAAAGTTTGCTCAAGTTTCCTATAGAAATTGGAATACTTCCATGGAACATATTTACACCCAAATTGAGGTATTCTAGATTCTGTAAATTTCCAATTTCCGAAGGAATTTCACTAGAAAATAAGTTATTTGACAAGTCCAACTTTTTCAAAGAAACCAAGGATAAAATTGGTGAAGGCAATGAACCCGAAAACTTGTTTCCCCAAAGGTAAAGAATGGAAAGTTTTGTCAAGTTTGCCATGGAGGCCGGGATGCTACCATGAAGCATGTTTCGACTAAGACCAAGGAGTTGCAGCTTTTGCAGATTTCCAATTTCTGAAGGGATAGGACCAGAAAGATTGTTTTCTGACAAGTCCAACTCTTTCAAAGAAACCAAGGATAAAATTGGTGAAGGCAATGAACCCGAAAACTTGTTTCCCCAAAGGTAAAGAATGGAAAGTTTTGTCAAGTTTGCCATGGAGGCCGGGATGCTACCATGAAACATGTTTTGACTAAGAGCAAGGAATTGCAGCTTTTGCAGGTTTCCAATTTCTGAAGGGATAGAACCAGAAAGATTGTTTCCGAAAAGAGCAAGGACAGTGAGTGACGTAAGGTGCCCGATGTGATGGGGAATGGAGCCGTGGAGATCATTTCTGCCCATACGAAGGGTGGTGAGGTGAGTAAGCAAACCGATCTCGGAAGGAATGTTGCCAGAAATAGCGTTGTAAGCGAGATCAAGATAGGTGAGTCTAGAAAGGTTACCTATGCTTGGAGGGATGGTTCCGTAAATGGAGTTATTGGAGAGGTCGAGAGTGGTGAGGTTGGGGAGGGACCCGAAGCTGAGATGGTGAAGTGAGCCATTGAGACCAAAGAAGGAGAGGTTAAGGACAGTGATGCTCCCGATTAATGCACCATCACACTCCACTCCAGCCCACTTGCAAACACTAGCACTAGTACTAGTATCGGTGCTGTTTTGGACCACCCAAGATGACAACTTGTCAGCTCCGCCGTCAAGGCTGGCCTTGAAATCTAGAAGCGCGGCTGCTCCGGCGTCATCACATCGGGTCATGACCAGCATTTTGAGGGCGGCAAAGATGATCAGCAACGGATAAATTCTTATAAAATTACCCATGTTTGTGTTTTTGTCAAGAGAAGAAGGAATAATTGTACGTGGCTGTAGATGATCTATAATTTTAATTATATTTATAGAGAGATTTGGGCCATACACAATATTGTGGTTAAGCTAGTACTGATAAAGGAAGACTTGAAGCTATTGGTTGTTATGGTCAACAAGTTTTTTGTTTCTAATTTCACCAATCCTTTCTTATCCCACCAATCTAGTTGTGCGGGTCAACAAGTTTTTGTTACTAATTCCACAAATCCTTTCTTATCCCACCAATCTACAAGTGCGTGTTTTACAACGGAAGGAATTGTTGGTGGTTGTAGATTGATGATCGTTATTTTAACACTCCATTAGCTAGGGTAATTATTTATAAAGAAAACACTGCAAAAAAATACTCCAGATAAAAAGTGAAGGAAATTAGCGTGTACAATTTGTTTAGGTTGTGTTTTTCTATAAAAAAAACAACAATTCGAAATTTCATCTATCCCTAAACTTTTTACTATTATATTTTTCCCTCTCAAATTTGATTTGTTGTTACTCTTTTGCAAACATTTGTGCAAAGAACACTAACTTACATATGATTTTCAATTAGGTCTTTTAAATAAATTTTAAATTGAAACAATTTGTTAAAAAATTCAAAACTATTTAATTACTCCATTCATCCAAAATATAATGCAACATTTTTTCAGCATTTAGTCTCTGATTTTATTTCATTTAGTCTCTGATTTTATTTCTAGATCAATTCAAATTATAAATTTGAAATTTATATATACAACTAAAAATTTGATATCTTGACATTATAAATATATTTTATGGTATTTTTTTCATTAAGAAATAATATAGATAAATTGAAATTAAAATGATATAAAAAATTAACTATTTCATTTCTTTTGGGACGAAGGGTGTATAAACTCAACATAAAAATGCTCCCTCCATCCCACATTAATTGATAAGACTATTTAGTTTGTGTTTGATTTAAATTTTATATTGGATAATTTGTTAAATAAAATTTAGAAAACTTTATTAAGAAATTGGATTACAGATACATTACATATAAATAATTTGATTCTATCTTTTAAAATGTTGAAGGAAAAAATAGATTAATTGTTACTCCCTCCGTCCACCAAATATAGAGCATTTGACTTTTTACGGAGATTAAGAAAAATGGTTGAGTAGAGGGTAATAATGTAAAGTAGGTATATAAGACAAAAATAACTTTTTGGAGTGAGAAGATGGAGGGTAGTAAGGTAAAGTTGATGTGGAAAAGTTTCCTTTTTAGAAAACGATGGAGTTTTGCTAGGACGACCAAAAAAGGAATATGATGGATATTTGCTGGGACGGAGGGAGTATAAAACAAACATATTAATGTGGCAAGGAGAGAGTATTAAAGATAAAACATTAAATATTAGATATTGTGTATAAAAAATGTCACTTCGATGCGATGGTCTGCTCGGCCAGCAATTTGTTGCAGTTCTACGGCTCACCGAAGGAGTTGATGTGGCAGGGTTGGGCGTTCTAGATCCACGAGCTGCTGTCTCCAGTTTTACCTGGTGGTTCCTCTACTTTGGTCCTTTTTTCTTTGTTCTTCGGAGGATTGCCTCCCTTGCTAGTGCGGTTGGCATGGCTAGTTTCTAGGGCCAAAGTTACCGGAGGTTGCGGTTATTAGAGTGTTGGTGTTGGACGCACTACGTCGAGGAAACGGGCTCTATTGCGGCCCACCACGCAGTAGAGCCGCACTAAGGACTGTGGGATGGGCCGTAGTAGATGCCGCAGTAAAAATGGGCACAGTTAGGCCCCTCACTGCGGGTATGCCCGCAGTAGAAATATTTTTTATTTAAAAAAGTGGATGAATCCGGATGAATATATTCATCCGGATTCATTCACAATTCCAGAAAAACCCAGATTTCAGATGAAAGGTGACCAAGTTGCGGCGGCATCGGCGGTGGAGCGGTGGTGGTGGAGCAGCGATATATGGTTGAGCAGCGGCGAAGAAGAAGAAGAAAACATAGAAGAAGAAGAAGAAGAAGAAGAAGAACGAAGAAGATGAATAAGAATGGTGGAGAAAGAAAGGAGAAGAAGAAAGAAGGTTAATTGTGCGGCGGATGAAGAAAAAAAAGAGTTTAAACCCTTAAAAAAATTTACTGTGGCCTTACTGCGGTCAGGCCGCAGTAAATTCCTACTGCGCTAGCAACTGCGCCATTTATTGCGCAAATGGGCTTACTGCGGCCCAAACCGCAGTAAGGGCCACAGTCAGGCTTGTATTCCCCACGTAGTGACGGGTCAACGCAGGTGGCCAAGTAATGCCTTGGAAAGTGAATGTTGGCAGCAACGGGAGAGGAGGGCTTTGGTGTTTGGCAGAGGATGGAGGGTCCTTTGGCACAGTATGGTATGGCGTGAACTCACCCTACCTGGAGCAATGAAGCTTCAGTTTTCGGACTGGTTGGATAGTGGGTTGCCCTGGTCAGTATGTGGTTGGTTAGGAACCTGTAGGCAATCACTGATGACGTGCCAGTTAGCTTTATTGGCAGTGACGGAACTAGGGATTTGAGATTGGGGGCGTCTGAGTAGCTTAATATAGGGGCTGGAAATGAGCAAACCGTAAAAGTTAGCATTAATCCACATATAGTAATGGAGGGAAAAAAAGAGCTTCTTAGAGGAGTCCCGAGTTGTAGTGACAAGAATTTTGTATTAATAATTTTTAACTAGGTCGTTAAGAAGTTTTTGAGTCCATTAATCAGTTATCTATAGAAATCATAAATTTTCACACGCACAAAATTGATTCCAAAAATTATTTATTTCTTTTTCTTGATTTTTAATAGAAAACCAACTTTCCAGATAATAAAAAATAATAGTAAAAAATTCATCAGAGAAAAGAAATATGTAATATAAAAAAACTCAACCTCATGATAAATACAGAAATAAAACAGATTAGTAATGAAAATAAAAATTATATCCAAACAATATAGCAAAAACCATCAACGCATAAATTTAGAGTTCAAATTTACTAAAGAGGATTAAAAAAAATAAAAGTTTACGTATGGCCACCAAACTATTAGTTTTTTAACATGATACGTGCCTTAATTGTATCATACTGGTCGTCAATGACTTAAATAAAATTACAAATAAAGAATAGATATCAAAACGAATTATATATTGTCAAGTGATTTGGCTTTTTTTTTTCAGCATACAACCCAATTTTTTTTTGAAAGGCAAGCTAGAATATATTATTTAAGTTAAACGAATGTTTTGCTCCCTTGAGTTGAGGAGACAAAACCAACAAACGGCAGAAATTTACACAATAGCAAAAAAGAAAGATTACACAATCACCCAATACCATAAAACATTATTTCTCCATTTAAGCTCCTAGACCACTCGTTCCACTTTGCTCAATCAACAACAGTTTGCAATGGCAGATAAGGGATTCACAATCCACTCACTCCACGTGACTTTGAACTTCTCTCAATGGTTGAAAATCCAGAGGTATGAAATATATTGGATAGCAGATAACTACGAACCTTGTTGCACGGAGAGATCTTGAAAGGTATGTCATTTTGGCATCTTCACAAGTACCAAGCCGCTACGCGCTTTATGCATCCCACCCACTGCGTTGATTTAACCATGCATGGTGTGGGTGTGGAGCCTATGAAGATAGAACATCCTTAATATATGTACCTGTGAAGGGGCCTAAATTACACCAATTAAATACAACATTATAGCATATGATCGCACAAGGGCAATGGACCAAACTATGGTCCAAGGTTTCCAGCGCACATGAGCATCTAGAGCAGCCAACATTTTGCAATTGAACTCCCTGGATGGAGAACTTCAAACATGTAGGAAGACAATCTTGGATGGTCCTCCAAATAAAAACATTGATCTTCTTTGGAACCCACCGATTACAGGTTGTTTCTTCCGTGTTTGGAAGCCTTGAAAGCAGTTGGTGGTCTGCGAGGCTTGAAAGGTTGGAGACTGGAAAAATTCTGTCATTGTTGAGGAGCCACTCCCAGTGATCAACTTTTTCCTGCTGCAAAGATATGTGTTGTAAATCAGATAGTTCCTAAACTCCTCTAACACCGCCCTCGCAACTCCCTCCTCCAACTCCATTTCCATCGCCATTCTCCATTTACCACTCCCCTCTCTCAACAATTTTTACATCTCCATCTAAATCTGGCAAGTACAGTCTAGGATAGCAATCCGACAAACACTTATTCCCAACCCACATATCCTTCCAAAATCTAAAGATTCGACCATCGCCAACTTTTCTTTGAAAAGAGTTTGTGAAGTCTAAACCCATCTCATCCATCTCCCTCCCATCTTCTGCATACCCCCAGACTCCATTGACATAGCCTTCATCCTGCCCATCTAAACCTCCATCTTCACCATGAATTATTCGAATAATTTTTACCCAAAAAGCCTCATTCTCTACTCGAAACCTCCACCAACATTTTCCCAACAAACTCAATTTTTTTTCTTTTAAACTGTCAACCCCAAGCCCCCACGAACAAGAATCCATTACTTTTTCCCATGAAACCCAGTGTATAACTCTTTTTCCTCGTAACCACCTTAGAAAAAATTGCTCCTTAAGCTCTCAAGTGTTTTGGTTAATCTAGCAGGGGCACGAGATAAAGAGAAGTAGAACAAGAGCAAGCTTCCCAGGACTAATTTTACAAGAGTGAGTCGGCCCCAACTGTGTAGGAATAGAGGGAGAAAATTTGGTTGGATTTTAATTATGATTAGACTTAAATTTTATTTTGAGTTGGGTAGATGAGGCTAGTTGGTAAATTATCTCATTAACCCTAACAATATACACTATATATCATATACCCCCTTCAAGTTTTTTTTTGGGGGGGAGCAGCCCCCTCCCCGTCTACACATGGTTCCATCAATGTTTATTGGGTGTGAGGGCCACCCCGTTTTGTTATACTTATTTCATTTTTCTGTTAAGGACCATCTGTTATCTCTTAGTAGTTTTGTTTTGGTTTCTGCTCTTTCGGTTATGTTTTGTTGATTGCTGCTATGGTGGATTGTTGCGTTTTCTATAATTTCCGTAGTTTGTGCTCCTCTTAGTTCACTATGGTACGCCAACACTATTTTACCCACATTGGCCGTTCAAGTGTACCGAGAACGCGATCATATATAATTTTTCCGCTATAGTGATTTCCATGACCATCGTCATGATATTGCTTTGTCTTTTGAGGCTAGTATAGGTGAGCGAGATTCCAGTGGCTATGGTTTGACGTAGTTTCTCCGCTTGTGCAGTTGTTTCCCTGTTAGTGGCCAGGTTGACTTGTGCCTCTTTTGGGTACTTCTATCTTTGATCTCTCATAACTTATTTTGTAATAATTTATCATTAATAAGGTGAATGTTTTTTGTTCAAAAAAAAAATTAAAGTATTCTCAATTAGACAATTCTTCCTAAAAACGTAGTACTTGTTAAAAGCGATGGTGGGGGATTTTTTTAATATTGGAATTGAGATAATTAATTACAAGTCAAGTCACAAGTAAAACTCCACTGAATTATTCAAACCCGTGATTTGGTGTGGAATGATGTTTAACAAATTAGCAATTAGTACCAGACAAAGGGTCCGGAAGACTCAAGCTATTGGTTCTTATGGTCAAGATGACAAGAACTGTTTGTTATCCACCTTTTTTCAGTAGAGAAAGAGACTCTCGTAATGGAAATTCCACCCTGATGCTCCTCTCCCATTTTTAAAAGGGAAATGTTAATGTATGTCCTCCAAACTCTTCTATGAGTTTATTTTATTTTCTTATACTTATCTTCATGTGTAATAATTATAATAATGCAAATAACGAAATAAAATAATAGATTTGATATACAAAAAGAAAATAAAAGTACCCTTAACAAGTGTCACATGGACACTCGTTAACCAGACGGAACATAGTAATTGTTAAAAGTGATGGTGGAGATTTTTATTAGAGGAATTGAGATAGTTAATTACAAGTCAACTCACATGTAAAAGTCCATTGAATTATTGAAACCCCTGATTTGGTGTGGAAATAAATGATGGTTAACAAATTTAGCAATTAGTACCGGACAAAGGGGAAGACTCAAAGCTAGTGGTTCTTATGGATGGAGGACTGTTCAAACGGTCGGTTCGGTTATAACTAAACTGAGCAAACCGGTTATTGCGGTTTTCGATTTCAAATGGCCGGAAACCGATTAAACCGTATAAGGCTCCAAAATTGCCAAAAACGAAACCGATTAAACCGGTTATAATTTTTGATTTTTTATCTCCTATATTTTACATCCAAATTAAAGAAAGACAAATACAAAATACAGTTTAAAATATGAATATTCTAAATATAATTTTTCTAATTTTTTTAACACACATTTTTTAAATAAAACATTTAAATCAAGCTGTGATTCAAATGTGAAACGTATCAAAGAAATTGAAACAAAAGGAGTAAATTATTTACATAGTTTAAACGAGGATTATTAAAGTGCTCGCGTGCGGGGTAGGGGCAACGATTTAAGATTTCTTGATCAAGAAGTAACAATTAGTATTTAGAAATTATAATAGGATCTATATGCTAAAGATGCAAAATACATCTACTATTATATATCAATACAGGATAAATGCATTAATTGCAAAAAAAGAAATGAAAAACGCTTCCTGGTTGGGCTACATGTGCTCCACCTCAACTCCATATCAGCTCCACGTCAGATTTGGAGTTTTTTTTTCTTGACCCATAAGGTAACAACTGAGTATGGTAACTTCCAAAATTTTCAATTATAATTAAGACAAGCATCTAATCACTCTCCTTTGTTTTCTCATATGCAATTAAGATAATTAAAACACCCCCAATCAAAAATTAATTAAAACATATTTTTACAGCATTTGATTACTTCACTCTCTCTCATCTTTATCCGTTTATTTCCTAATCGTTTTTCTTTTTATCTTTTATGTTTCAAAGCTCGCTGACCAGCTACCATCCTTGACAAGCTTTCTCGCAGAAAGCCAGCCAGCCCCGCCTCCACCTTCGTATTACTCTCTATCATTTGATGCATCATCTTACCGTCATTCTTTGCGAACCACCACCACCTGAGCTACCCAATCACCGTCGATCCGATAGAGAACCACCTTATTGGCTGAAATCGATCGGCCAGAATTCTCCCCAACTAATGCTCCAATCGTCCGCCATAGCACCGCAGAGCTTCTCCATATCCACTGCTGCACTCTCCTTTGCCTGAAAGTGCCGCCGCTAACCACTGATTGAGCTTGACATGCCATCTAACCTACAGACTCGACCTTCCATCACCGAAACATGAAGAAACCTTACATCTTGAGTCCTCCACAATGCTAAGCCCTTGATTTGAGTATCGGTGCGGACTCGACGGTGGGAGGCGGGCGAATCGATGGTGCGACAATGACGCTTGGTGTTAACAATCATTTTTTTAATTAAATTCACTAATTTAATTTTTTGGGAAATTATTTAACTAATCTAACTTTGATTCCAACTCAATCAAAAGAAAGGGGGCTGAAGTGAATGTTTTGAACATTAAACATGATAAGGATGTCATTTACCCTTTTTTTTGCTTAGCAAGCAAGCGTCAACCGACCTCCACCTCAACCGACCTCCACCTCAACCGACCTCCACCTCCGCCTTCTTCATCTCCTACCTTCACCCAACCTCTTCAAACCCTAGCCTCCAACTCCACCCTAACCCTAGCCTCCAGCCTAACCCTAGCGTCCCTCATATCTCTATAAATAGAGATTCCCACAGCTGAGAACTCATCAAAAAAAAACCAACTCCTCCGCTCTTCTTCTTCTTCTTCCCCGGGATAACGTCGTGTAACTCTCGGTTGTTCCTCCCCCACCAAAACTTCCTGCTTTCTACCTCCATTGCCTCCTCCAAGCCACCTTCCAACCTCAGTCGAGGCTGCAAACACCGGCTACCTCTGGTAGCTCGCCGAATCGCAACGAATCCGAGAAGACCAAGGTCGTCGGCTCAACGCTTCATCAGCCCACCCAAGCCATCCTATTGTGGTATTGAAGCCGCCTCTGCCTCTCTCAACCGCCGGAGCGCCTCTCCCACTCCAGTCCCACTGCGAAACGACGTCAAAACGCCACTGGTCAGAAACTCCGGCGACGCTCGAAGCTTTCGGCAACTCGCGAACCCCCTCTGTTCAACCACCCAGCCAGGCCTAGCAAGCCCTCCATCACCGGAGCACCTGCTGCAGCCTGAGTCGCCGTCGTCGGAACCCCCGTTCTACGTGAAGCCGCGCAGCCCAGCCACCAGACTTGCGAACTCCGGCCCGAATTCGAATACCAGCGACACGTGTCGCGTTTGTGTTTAATTGAAACCCGGTAAAACTCCTATCTAACCCTTGCTTATTTTTATTTGTGTTAATAAAGTCCCTAACTTCTTTTCTTTTGCGTTTTGACAGGTTTAACAAGTTTTAACGTTGTTTTCTTACAAAAATGCCACTGGACAGAGTTGTTTATTTTGTTCTTTTCATGATTCCTAGTTTTCTTTTTTCCAATTTTGTTCATAATCTATTTGTTTGTTATAATAATTAATTTCTAATCATCTTTTAATTTAATTATTATCCCTTTCTTAAATATTCATGAAAAATTTCCTAAAAATATATTGATTGTGGTTTTATTTATTTATTTATTTGACATTGATCATTCTTCATTATTTTTGCTAACATTCTCATCTCTCATTATTTTCATTTACATCATCATAATAATTATAAGTTTTTTGTTATTATCATTGAATTAATTCTAGAATCTTTTTTCATTCTGACAAAGTTTAGCTCGGGTTTTTTTTGGAATCTCTGAAAAAAGGCAAATCGCCGTCACACCACACAAATTCTAAGGCAATTAGACCGCCGCTCCACCGATTTGACAGGTACATTCTCTAACCCAAAAATAACTCTCCCAGTCCAACGGGAGCGAACTATGTGGGCTTTGATCCCGATTCAAACGGGTACGTAGGCAGTTTGGAAGCCCATAATCCAGGCCCAAGTCCAATTAACTAAAATTAACCCATTGTTTAAAAATAAAAAAATTAATCATGTTGCATTAATTAATTTATGGGAATCGGCTTTTATTTTGTTTTAAAAATTATTTTTAGACAAATTGGGTGCATAACACCTTCCCAATTTGTACACAATCCCCAGACTTAAAATCTCTAGTTTTCACAGAATTACCTTTTCTAAATTTTGGAATAAAAAATTGGGTTTTTCCTTAATTTCCCATTTTTCTAAAAAAATAAAGGTGGCGACTCCCTCGTTTTTCCCAAAATTGGCGGAAAAACCCCCGACGAGCGGCACTTCAGCTCACAGTGGCGACTCCGCTGGGGACCATTTTCAATATTTTTTGAAAATAAGAGGATTGAATGCTGAAAATATTTTTTAAAATATTATGAAAGCCGATTATGTATGTAATATTTGTTGATTGCAAAGCATGGTGATTGATAACATGGTGATTGACATATGTGCTCGCATCACGGATATACTGCTCATTTGTGTGTGCATTAACCTAGGTAGTGAGCCCCGAGACCATGTTGCATAAGAAAGTTGGTCCTCCCAACATGACTATGCACTGGTCCCAACTCCACAAAGACTTGAAGGTCGTAGAGTGCCGTTTTACCAATGGGTGCTCCTCGCACCCGCAGGGAGGTATATGCACACCTAGTTGTTGGAGAACCTTTGACCAACCCATTCTCACCCTCATGTACATAGTGACTTTAGAACTGAACTTTAGGTACCTAATATTCACGGTGTATTGCATATCTCGGTGCTTGTTCAACATGTTGCTTGCTTTACACAATATATGAGACCTATAATGAGCATTATTGGAACATAATCACCACAAAGAAAAATTAAAAAGATGTCAGGGCTAGAAAGTCAAATAATCAGGACTTATGGGGTGTCATGACAGGAATGGATCCTGAACTGCCTAAGATGTTGAAGCAATTGCTCAAGAACCAAGAAGCTCAAGACCGAAGAATGGACGAATCGGCTCAAGAAATGAAGACACTCAGTACCACCGCTAGTTCATCTCGAAGAAGCTCCTCTTTGACAATGTTTTGTTTGAAACTCCAGTCCAGAATACTCGAGCAGACCATGAAATCGAAGGGTTTGAGTCTTCCTCAACCCTGCTCAATGAAATGACTCCAACTATGTTCAGTCAGGGACCCTCAACCATGTTCAATCAAGGAGGTGAGACAAATAACCCGTTTGTTGAAAACACTCCAATCATGCAAGTAGAACAAAAGATGAAGGCCTTGGAAGGTGTTGTCAAGAAGATGAGGAGGGACGATGTGTGGCTAGATCCTGATAGTCTCTCACTGTTCCCACAAGCACGCATACCAAAAGAGTTCAAGATGCCAGAGTTGGACAAATTTGACGGCAGTGGCTGTCCAAAGACTCATCTCAAAATGTATGCGAGAGCTATGACCCCACTTGGTGCCAATGCTGTGCTTATGGCACAAATGTTTCAACAATCTCTCACTGGCCCAGCTCTCAAATGGTTCTTGAATCTCGAGCCATCCAGGTCAAGCGCATGGGAAGATATTTGTATCGAGTTTCAAAGACATTATCAGTACAACTTAGAAGTCGACGTCACACGTCGAGATCTTGAAACCACCAGACAGACGCCGAGAGAAACATTTTTGCCTTTATAGCACGTTGGAGAGCAAAAGCTGCTAGAATGATGAGTCGGCCAACAAAGATGAGCAGTGGCAATGGTTGTAAAGAATCTCTTGCCGCTTTATCATCAACATTTGTTCGCCAAGATCTCCCAATTTTAAAACCTTGGTTGTCGCGGGGACTCAGATTGAAGATGCCATCAATACAGGATTGATCAAGGCCGATGAACCAAGATTTAAGAGACCGTTTGCGCCACCTATGAATAAACCCGCTGAAGTTAATACAATTTCTACCCAGTTTCACAGGCCTCCGCCACGTCAATTCACAGAGTTGTATGCTCCCTTAAGCAAAGTGTTCCAAAGGTTTGAGAAGAAGGGATTGCTGAAGCGTCGAAATCCGCGCCCCGTTCCTGACCCGCTCCCGAGGAATTATCGGCAAGACCAATTCTGTGAGTTCCACCAAGAACCGGGCCATATCACAGACAATTGTCATGCTTTGCGCCACGCGATTCAGGATTTGATAGACAATGGCACCGTAGCACCTCTAGCTAAGCCAGACATCGTCAACAACCCACTCCCAAGGCATGAAAATGCAAGGGTAAATGCTCTATTTATTGAAAATGCCGTGGACCCAACTATTTTCATTCAAGACCACGTAGCCGTCATAGCATGGGAGGAAGTCATGACATCAGATGACGAACAACCCGAGATGGAAAATCAGAATTCCCCATTCTGTCTTGCCACTCGGTCAGGACGGGAGTACCTACCTGCCCCCGAACCGGAAATTGACCCGATTTTGCAACAATTGAAGAAGGCACAAGCAAATATCTCCTTGTGGGATCTTTTGGTGCAGTCAAAGGCTCATCGCCAAGCCATGCTCAATGCTCTCAGCAAGGTTGTGGTCCCTACGACAGTTGAGCCAGAATCTATTCAGAATATGTTAGTCACTACCTTCGGATCCAAGACTGGCCTCAATTTTGATGATGAAGATCTTCCTAGTGATGGTGAAAGCCATGGTCCTAATCGATAATGGCCGTTACTTGTGTCTACTGTGGTCAGAAATAAAGAAGTCCCGATGGTCCTAATCGATAATGGCTCGCTCAACGCCCTACCACTAAGAACCGCCAAAGGCACTAGGAGTTGATGCAACAAAATTTACTCCTTCCGATCAGAAAGTCCGTGCCTATGACAACACCAAGAGAGAGGTGTTAGGGGTAGTCCTCCTATCCCTGAAATTCATCGATGTCCTCCATCAGGTTGAATTCCAGGTACTTGACATCCCATCTTGCTTCAATCTACTACTTGGGCGACCTTGGATTCACGCTCACCATGTTGTACCATCGTCTCTCCATCAATGTGCGAAATTTATTCATGAAGGGTCTGTGGTGACTATTCGTCCCAAAGCTCTGGACTGCTATAACATAGAGTTGATCAGGAAGGCTTTGACAGGATTTCAATTTGCTGCAAATAAAGATCAGATTCTTCCAGTCAAAGATCAAGTGTACCAGTGGGGGGGATATGAACCTCAACATCCACGTCCTTGATATCATGAAGAAACTCAACTACTTCCCTGGGATGGGGCTCGGAAGAAACCAACGGGGCATCCCAGAGCTCCCTGAATTCAAGACTAGCGCCCCACCATTTGGCCTAGGATATGCTCCCACCCCTAAAGAAGAAGAAGCCACAAAGGAAAGCCTAAAACCAGCCTCTATCTCCATAATTCAAAACCCCGAATGGCCGGTTTATAAAAGATTGTGACTCATACCCTTACTTTGGGTTCCCGAACCTCATTATGATCATTTGAAAGGAAGGGTGATCCTGTGTTTAGAAGTTTTCTTCGACTGCCAAGCCCCCAACAATGAGGTTGTCCTCCAACCTCCTGGGATCCAGAATGACGAAGCACTGAAAGGGTTGTCCGCGCTGATGAATCAAGTTGCAATGATTGAAGACCATGACGTGGATTATGACCCAAGCCTGTTGATCCAACCACTGGTAGAAGCCATCGATGAAGTTCCTCCGATTTGGGATCCATCTAGTCTCTGTCTGTCTCTAGGCCTTAGCAGTAATTTCGAGTCTGTCATTTCTGAGTCTGTTGCTTTGCTTCCAGAAAAGTCTTTTGATGTAATTTCTTTCTCGATCAATAATATCAATAGTTCCGAGTACATCGTCGCTACTTCTACTACTAATGATTTAAACCCCAGGGTGTTTAACCAACAACCTAAGAACGCTCAACCAATAAAAGAGGAATTGGAATCTGTGAACTTAAATCATGAAACTGAACGTAAGTTTATTAACATTGGTGCAAAATTAAGCAAAGAAGAAAAAGATGGACTTGTTGCATTGTTAAAAGAATTTATGGATGTGTTTGCTTGGTCTTATAAAGATATGCCTGACATTGATCCCGAGATAGCTCAACATCACATCCCGACACTACCTGATTGTAAGCCAGTCAAGCAGAAGCTCAGAAGAATCAAGCTCGAGTGGTCAATGAAAGTCAAGGAAGAAGTAGAAAAACTCCTCAAGGCAGGCTTTATCACAGTAATCGAGTACCCCGAGTGGTTGGCAAATATAGTGCCAATAGCAAAGAAAGACGGAAGAGTTCGTGTCTGCATCGACTTCAGACCCATCAATCAAGCAAGTCCGAAAGACGAATTCCCTTTACCCCATATTGATGTGTTAGTTGACAACACGGCCGGTCATGCACTACTGTCGTTCATGGATGGTTTCTCTGGGTATAATCAGATTAAAATGGCTCCCGAAGACATGGCCAAAACATCATTTATCACCCCATGGGGGACATTCTGTTATAAAGTCATGCCGTTTGGGTTAAAGAATGCTGGAGCTATGTATCAGCGGGCCGCGACTACTATACTACATGACATGATCCATAAAAATGTTGAGATATATGTTGACGATATGATAGTCAAATCAAAGACAAGAGAAGGACACGTCCCAGCATTGCGACGTTTTTTGAACGCATCCAGAAATACAACTTGCGTTTAAACCCTCAGAAGTGTGCTTTCGGTGTTACTAGTGGGAAAGTGCTCGGATTTCTCATCACCCACAGAGGAATAGAGGTCGATCCCGAGAAAATTGAAGCGATACGAGGTATGGGTCCTCCCCGTACCAAGAAAGAAATCAGAGGCTTCCTGGGAAGAATTCAATATATTGGAAGATTCATTTCACAACTCACGGCCAGATGTGAATCAATTTTCAAGCTTCTTAGAAAAAGGAATGTCACCGAATGGAATGAAGACTGTCAAAAGGCATTTGATTCGATCCAACATTACCTTGCCAACCCACCAATATTAATGCCGCCACTAGAAGGACGTCCGTTCCTGTTGTATCTCACGGTGTTTGAAACCTCTGCAGGCACCATGCTAGCCCAGGCCATCCCTGGGACGAATAAAGAACAAGCCATATATTATTTGAGCAAGAAGTTCCTTGAGTATGAAATCAAATATCCACCCCTGGAGAAGACGTGCCTAGCCTTGATATGGACATGTCGAAAGCTGAGACACTATCTAACCTCTCAGGAAGTCATATTAATATCCAGAATGGATCCTCTTAAATACTTGTTAGACAAGCCCTCCCTGAACCAACGAATGGCCCAATGGATCATGGTGCTTTCCGAGTTTGATATAAAATACTCTACGCAGAAATCAATCAAAGGGAGTGTTGTTGCGAACATCTTGCTCATAACCCAATCTCGTCCTCTGAAGAGACAATTACAATTCCCTGATGAAACAGTCGGCCAAGTGACGTCCACCAATGACAGTTGGGAAATTTTCTTTGATGGCACGTCAAATCAGAAAGGCCACGGTGTTGGCGTTCTTTTGGTTGCTCCAGACGGGTCCCACACCCCGTTGTCCGTTAAATTGAATTTTGAATGCACTAATAATGTCGCGGAGTATGAGGCATGTATCACAGCCGAGGCCGCACCGGAATTATCAAGCGCTCGAGGCCGCTAAGCACCAACTCACCAATCTGAGAATTGGGGGCAAAAGATATCAAGGTTAATGGAGATTCGGCACTCATAATTCGTCAGATTCAAAGGGAGTGGAATATAATGCTCATTTAGAGAAAATGGCGGCTAAATTTAGGAATGTAGAATTTGAATTCCTCCCTCGCGCCAAGAACCAGTTTGCAGATGCTCTAGCAACTCTTGCATCCATGATCGAAATCCCGTAAGAAAGGTACATACTCTTAATCCCTTCTTCGACGATAAAATGAGACCCCTCATAGTGGAACAAAGAGATCGGCCCTCTTTCTTCTATAGCATAGACTTAGACCGTCCAGTCGATGAAGATTCGTGGTACTCAGATATCGTCAAGTATCTGAGAGGGGAACCTCTTACTCTTAGCGATACAAGAACCATGATAAGGAGAGCCACACAATATTTCCTCTCTGGAAACATCCTTTACAGAAGGTCATATGAAGGAGTCCACCTCCTTTGTGTCAATCGAGAACAAGCGAAACAGATAATGGATGAAATCCACCAGGGTTGTCAAGCTCCACACATGAATGGTTATATGATGGCAAAGAAAATCTTACGTCTTGGATACTATTGGCCTACTATGGAAGCAGATAGTGCAGAGTATGTCAAAAAGTGTCATCGATGCCAGATCCATGCGAAAAGGCAACACCGTCCCCCGGTGTCCCTTAATGTTTTGTCTTCACCATGGTCATTCTCTGCATGGGGTACTGTTATCATCGGGAAGATAATTCCGAAGGCGTCAAACGGACATCAATACATTCTCGTAGCAATTGATTACTTCACAAAATGGGTGGAAGCTGCGTCATTTGCCTCACTAGACGCCGCCAAGGTCGCCAAATTCATTGAAACGAACATTATATGTCGATATGGGGTACCGAATGAGATTGTCTCGGACAACAGAGGTCATTTCAAGGATGCCGTCCTCCGGCTATTTGACAAATATCAAATCAACCATCACAAGTCCTCGCCATATCGCCCCCAGACAAATGGTGTTGTCGAAGCTGCGAATAAAACTCTAAAGAATATCCTCAGAAGAACCATTGAAAGTGTAAAATGTTGGTCGGAGAAGTTATCCCTTGCGCTATGGGGATATCGGATGTCAATTAGAACACCTACCGGGGTGACCCCGTTCTCTTTGGTTTATGGCATGGAAGCGGTCCTCCCGCTTGAGCTAGAAGTTCCCTCACTAAGAGTCTTAATGGTTGAGGTCTCAGTATGAGGAGTTAGTATTACTTGATGAAAAGAGACTTCACGCACTCCAGCATACCCAAGCATATCAGAAGAGAATCTCACATGCATATAATAAGAAGGTTAAACCAAGAGGAGTCAAAGTTGGAGACCTAGTCTTGAAGGAAATCAGAGCACCTGTGCATGACCCGAGGGGAAAGTTCAAGCCTAATTGGAGTGGCCCATACTTAGTCAAAGAGAGTTTGCCCGGTGGAGCGGCATACATTACGGACTTGGATGGTATTAGCTTTAGAGAGCCGACCAACTTGGATCAATTAAAGAAGTACGATGTATGATGTTATGAAAAAGACAACATTGTAAAATTTTGTTGCCAAATAAACTTATCTTTTGTTTCTCATATTAAGGCTAAGATAAAAATTCCTTGAGCGTTCTTAAGTTGAAAATTTAAAAACCCTAGGGACTAAACATTAGACAGTATGAGTAGTGACCTCGCTGGCATTCAAAAACGTCTTTTTCTCTTCGCGTCAAGTCGATGTCTCAAGTCACTCCTTTCGAAGTCGCGCCGCCTTCCTTTATCTCGCCGATCCTCCATGACCTCAAGAGTCGTGTCCAGGTTGTCATCAACAACTTCGGCTTCTCTGTTTCTGTCTCCCTTCACCATGCTCAAAAAAATCACGAATTTCCTTCTATTCAACAACCTTAATCTCAGGTCTGGGGCAAGCCTTTCACTTCCTCTCGTAAAACCTTGTACCTTACAATCCCCCTGTCTTTCACTTCTCGAGTCAACCAGTCGGAATACTCCGTCGATTGGCTAAAATCAGGATCATCTCTAGCAGCACTCAACAACGTCATAGGCCCATAACTCCGAAATCTTCTGCCAAGTGTTGGAAGAGGCAGGCTCAGGAAGGAAAGCGCGGCCGATCTCGTTTGGAATAACTTGCGGTAGCCTCATTTTCCTGCGGATACGAGAAGGATAGTAGAAAGAAGTCTTATAAAAGTCGGGGAGGCACACCACCTGATATCCTGGAGATCGAGTCACCCACTGATCAATCTTCCACCATGGGCAGGTCCAGCGGATTTTATCGCAAGAAAGGTGCATGAAAAAGCCGATCCATTTGGCCTTTGAATCTTGAGTAAGAACGATCCGCCGATTCCTGAATCCAACCGCAGAATAATTGGGTGTCGTAGGGTCCTCGATCAATCTCAGTTTTTCCATGAGCCACATCTAAAAAAATTGAAGGGGTTAGTCAAAAAGGGGGTCGTTCTATATCAAGAATAATTCTTCAGAAAATTACCTGTAAAAGGAGAGGACTCCCTCTCAGCGGCACGCGAGGGTCGGCAAAATGATCATCCAGGCTGTTCAGCGTTTCACCTAGAATCAGGGGTATGATGGTCCTCCCATCCTACATATCGCGCGCCAATGAAGCTGCAAATACATGACCGAATCCTTCCTGAAGGACAAATAAGTATCGACTTACGAGGTGTTGACACTCAATTTTTACCCGGATTTGTAATTAACAGCTAACTTAATCTAATTAACTAATTAACTAATTTAAGCATAACTTGACTAATTTAAAAAAAAAGAAGAAGAAAAAAAGTAAGATGACCTAATTGAATGTTTAGTAATTTTAGGGGAAAAATCTTTAATTAATAAAATAAAAGGGGAGATAAAAATGATGATAAAAGAATGAAAAAGAAGAAAAATATAATTATATTAAAATAATAATTAAATAATCCGAAAATCCAAAATAAAATCATATAATTATCACAAAAAATTTAATGCAGATCAGTTATTTTAGGTTTTCCAATCGACCTAACCTAAACAGATTGGTGGCGACTCCTGTCGAAAATCTCGTCGCTACAGCTGGCGACTCCACTGGGGATTAGTTTGGCCAAAAGGGGTTTATTTTATTTTTCTTTTTTGCTTGATTTTATTTTTTTTATTTTCTAATACCATTTGTTTATAATTGTTATGTGTTGTAATTAATTTTTACATCATGCATTTTCAAGCTCTACACCCGAGCGTTTCATAGCCATATTTTTGTGAATGCCCGGGAAAGTTTAGTTGTGTGTGACAATAGTCACCGCACTTTCTTTAGACCGTAGTGGTTAGTAGCGTTGTTCGGGTGTGGCGTTAGTCACCCAATGGAACCGCGAAAGCTGCGACCCGAATTAATGTTGCCCCCCTTTGCATGATTCATGGAGCATGCAAAGTAAGATGACACCGAATTTTTAACCGGCGAATAACGAGAGCCTTCTCATTACTCTTGAAAGGAAGAAACTTTTCTTACCTTTCTGAAGCGAAGAAACCTTTCTTGCTTCGCTCAGCGGAAACCTTCCCGTTGAGTTGAATAGCAGGAACTTTCCTACTATTCAAGGTTAAAGAACCTTCTTTGCCCCAAATGATATGATAATGAGAACCTTCTCATTACTCTGGAAAGGAAGAAACTTTTCTTACCTTTCTGAAGCGAAGGAACCTTCCTTGCTTCGCTCAGCGGAAACCTTCCCGTTGAGTTGAATAGCAGGAACTTTCCTACTATTCGAGGCTAAAGAACCTTCTTTGCCCCAAATGATATGATAATGAGAACCTTCTCATTATCTGTGAAGAAAAGAAACCTTTCTTTTCTTCGCCCATATAAGAACTTTCCTATTGGGTTGAATAGTGGAAACCTTCCCACTATTAGAGTTAAGGAACTTTCCTTACTCCAAAGGCGATGCTAGGTAGAGAACTGTCTCTTTTAGGCCACCTAGGCTTGAGTTGTGAGGTAGGGAACCTTCCCTTTTTTGCCACCTCGACTTATATCATTAGGTAGAGAACCTTCTCTTTTAACCACCTAAGCTTAGAGTTGTGAGGTAGGGAAATTTCCCTTTTTACCACCCCAACTATCCTTTCTTACCTTGAGTTTGATTTACTTGGTAGAGAACTTTCTCCTACCTGAACAATATCTTGGACGATACCGTAGAATGCTGAGAATAGTAAGAACCTTCTTACTAATCTAAGAGAGAAACCTTTCTCTTCTGGGTAAGGCTAAGGAACTTTCCTTGCAAATCTTTGTTTGAGAACTGGATCGATCCTTTTTGAAATGTGTGGAATGGTAAGAACTTTCGTACCATTTCGTGAATGATATCTTTTGAGCGAAAGCGCTTGATTGAATTTGAAGTATGAAGAATGATAAGAACTTTCTTACCATTTGAGAGAAAAACCTTTCTCTCCGGGCTGAGGTAAAGGAACCTTCTTCACCTTTTTGGATTGACTTTGAAATGTGGCGAATGGAAGAACTTTCTTACCACTCAATGAGAGAAACTTTCCTCTCACGGCTTGAGCAGAGGAATCTTTCCTGCAAATATCTGTTGATTTGTTTGAAATGAGAAGGATGGTAAGAACTTTCTTACCATTCGGGGAGTGAAACATTTCTCTCTCGACTTATGGAAAGGAACCTTCCTTGCCTTTTTGGTAAAAATCTGAGTGATTGAGTGAGAAGTGTGACGAAATGACTACACTTCTAAGTAGAGGTGTCCCACAAAACGAGTGATATTTTGAAGACGATAGAAGTTTGACAAACGACTAAACTTCAAAAATAGGAGATCCCACAAAACGAGTAGATCCCTGAGAATGACGAAGTTCGAAAAAATGACTAAACATCAAATGAGAAATCCCACAAAACGAACGAATTTCTAAAAATGGTGAAGTTTAATGAAATGACTAAACTTCAAATGATTGAAAGAGAAACCTTTCTCTTTTTGAATAGGTTAAGGAACTTTCCTTACCTTGCTGAAAACTTAGACTTGGCTTATGAAATGTGATGGAATAGTATGAACCTCTTACCTGACTTTTGATGAAGGTTAGGAGTCCTCCTTACCTGTCTTGGTGAAAATCATGCTTGACCTTGGGAAGACTTTCTAGTCCTTTTATGAGAGAAATGTTTCTTTCCTGAAAGGGATTAAGGAACCTTCCTTGACTTTCTTGACGAATTGAGTGCTGGTTGACCTTCTTGATCTCAAAAGAAGTACTTGAATAGTGCTTATTCTAGTCCTTGCTCGATGTGCCCCTTGAAAACCTGCCAGTGTGCATGATACACGATTTCCATGACGCATGACTTTGAAAATACTTGATGTGCCCCTTGAAAACTTGCCAATGTGTATGATACATGATTTCCATGATGTATGACTTTGAAAATGCTTGATGTTTGGAGTTGCTGCCAAAACCTTCGAAAAATCAGAATGATCTTCAATTAAAACCAATGATGCATGGCTGAACCTTTACCCAGCTTACCTCATGAATCCCTTCCATCTAAGCTTATCTTACCTTCAAAAGATTTTTTTCTTGATTTCTTTAGCCTCGAGAACAATTATATGAGTGAATGATCATGTTTGCCCCCCAAATGTGATCATAAAAGTGCAAATTCTCTACAAGTCTTTAAACCATGTCTTACGTTTAATCCACACTTATCAATGCTTAATGGTTGGTCTTTAAAGAAACTCTTATCGATTTGCAGAGCTTGACAAAATATATGATGGTCCTTGTGTAATCATTAAAATCTGTTACTCTTTCCCTTTTCCACTTGAAGAAGTAGAATGTGCGGGGATAGTGAACGATTTTCTTAATATGAAGGATTGGCTTATGTGGACGTCGAGGTGAAGAACGAACATCAGTTGAAAGGATTTTGTAAGGTAAAATGGTATCCACGAATATCACTTGAATGGTTCTTTGAGGTAAATGACATCCTCTGATTTGAGCTGATGAAAAGAAGAGTGGTTTAGGCGAAAGGCCTGATAGTGTCCATCACGAGATCATCACCTTATCCGATGAGAACGACCTCAGAATGTTGCCCCCCAACTTCTCATAATGTGTGGAATTGCTCATCAGAAACTTGAAAAGTAGTTGATACTGTAAGTTGTCCCCTGGAGGTCCTTGAGATTGCTTAAAATTGTGTCTTCATTCTAAACCGCCTTTGCAGATTTTCAGTTTAGATCTCATGACTCAACTTTTTCCTTCTTTCTCTCTCTTTTTTTTTGTTCGGATCGGAAATTGCTTGACTTGCAATTTTTAGTCATTTTCATGCGAGCGTAAATAGTTGTTGCTACCTACGCCCGATTACTCTCAACTAAAATGCAGAGACAAATGGCTACTAGCACTATTCATAACTTTAGCTATTTCTAGCAAAAGACAGCGGAATAAGATTTACTTTGACCCTTTTTTTGTTTTCTCTTTTTTTGTGAGTCATGGGTATCGATGTGTTGAAGACATCTTGAGTTTTGATCCAAATTTGATAAATTGAAGAACCTTGACTTGATCTCAACCTTGGTAATATATCAGTGTCTTGTAGGAAACTTCCCATCTCATGCCCCCCATTTTTTGTGCATGAGGTTCCTTTGTCAGGAAGAATCTTCGAGTTGAATGATCTTTGATGCATAGAAGGATTTCTCTGAAGGTATGCTTGGTCATCGACGTACTGATTGAGGCAATATTTTTTTTAAAAAGAATCTCACAATTGAAGGGCCACATCGAAATCGCTCTCACAAAATTTGGCAATGTCCTCGAGATAACCACTATCAAGTCTTCTTTTATCTCATTGGCGAGTCTTTTATGTTGCGGCTTGGTAAAAGGATCTTTAAATGGAGGGAAGAGAGAATGTGGGATCTGTGATATGAAGTTGACTAAAGGATATCATTGTGCGCATTCTAACCCTTCTCATTTCAAGTAAAAGAATAACAGTTGTCCATTGCAACAAAGACAATACTCTAGATTGTGGACTAAATCTAGGTATTTCAACTTTCAAGTTATATTGGCAAGCTCTCAAAGATTGGAGTGAATTCAAGGACTTCCCCAATTATTCATCAATTTGTATAGATCAATGTGTTGGACCCAATTTAAAGACTACTTGAGAAAATTTTCCTCTTATGCCATAAACGAGGGATCATCAGACTTTTTCACATCATAAAATTGTTCTGAAGCTCATTAATGTCCACTTTTTTTTATTTTTCTTTTTTGCTTGATAGATTTTTGACAGGAGTCGCCACCAATCTGTTTAGATTAGGTCGATTGGAAACCTAAAATAACTAGTCTGCATAAGCTCTAGATCCGTTAATTACAATAAAAAATAAAAATTCTCAATTGCCCATAATTGGTACCACAGGGTTTACGTTGTGAGGTAGGGAACCTTCCCTTTTTGCCACCTCGACTATCCTTTCTTACCTTGAGTCTGATTTACTTGGTAGAGAACTTTCTCTTACCTGGAAAATATCTTGGACGATACTGTAGAATGCTGAGAATAGTAAGAACCTTCTTACTAATCTAAGAGAGAAACTTTTCTCTTCTGGATAAGGCTAAGGAACTTTCCTTGCAAATCTTTGTTTGAGAACTGGATTGATCCTTTTTGAAATGTGTGGAATGGTAAGAACTTTCGTACCATTCCGTGAGTGATATCTTTTGAGCGAAAGCGCTTGATTGAATTTGAAGTATTAAGAATGATAAGAACTTTCTTACCATTTGGGAGATACACCTTTTTCTCCGGGCTGAGATAAAGGAACCTTCTTCACCTTTTTTGATTGACTTTGGAATGTGGAGAATGGAAGAACTTTCTTACCATTCAATGAGAGAAACTTTCCTCTCACGACGGCTTGGGCAGATGAACATTTCCTGCAAATATCTGTTGATTTGTTTGAAATGATAAGGATGGTAAGAACTTTCTTACCATATGGGGAGAGAAACATTTCTCTCTCGACTTACGGAAAGGAACCTTCCTTGCCTTTTTTGGTAAAAATCCGAGTGATTGAGTGAGAAGCGTGACGAAATGACTACACTTCTAAGTAGAGGTGTCCCACAAAACGAGTGATATTTTGAAAATGATAGAAGTTTGACAAAACGACTAAACTTCAAAAATAGGAGATCCCACAAAACGAGTAGATTCCTGAGAATGACGAAGTTCGACAAAATGACTAAACCTCAAATGAGAAATCCCACAAAACGAACGAATTTCTAAAAATGGTGAAGTTTGACGAAATGACTAAACTTCAAATGATTGAAAGAGAAACCTTTCTCTTTTTGAATAGGTTAAGGAACTTTCCTTACCTTGCTGAAAACTTAGACTTGGCTTATGAAATGTGATGGAATAGTACGAACCTTTTACTTGACTTTTGATGAAGGTTAGGAGTTGTCCTTACCTGTCTTGGTGAAAATCATGCTTGACCTTGGGAAGACTTTCTAGTCCTTTTATGAGAGAAATGCTTCTTTCCTTAAAGTGATTAAGGAACCTTCCTTGACTTTCTTGACGAATTGAGTGCTGGTTGACCTTCTTGATCTCAAAAGAAGTACTTGAATAGTGCGTATTCGAGTCCTTACTCGATGTGCCCCTTGAAAACCTGCCAATGTGCATGATACATGATTTCCATGATGCATGACTTTGAAAATGCTTGATTTTTGGAGTTGATACTTTCCAATGATGCAGAGCAGATTCAAAAACTTTTTCTCAATCTTACCTCAAGAATGCTTCTTATGTGAGCTTACCTTACCTTCAAAAGATTTTTTTTAGTTTTAGCCTCAAGAACAATTATATGAGTGAATGATCATGTTTGCCCCCCAATGTTCATGAAAGTGCAAATTCTCTACAAGAGTCTTTAAACCATGTCTGATGTCTAATCCACACTCATCAATGCTTAATGGTTGGTCCTTAAAGAAACTCTTGTCGAATTGCAGAGCTTGACAAAATATATGATAGTCCTTGTGTAATCATTAAAATCTTGTTATTCTTTCCCTTTTCCATTTGAAGAAGTAGAATGTGCACGGATAACGGAAGAGTTTCTTAGTATGAAGGATTGGCTTATGTGGAGGTCAAGGAGAAGAAAGAATATCACTTGAATGGTTCTTTGAGGTAAATGGCATCCTCTGATTTGAGCTGATGAAAAGAAGGGTGGTTTAGGCGAGAGGCCTGGTAATGTCACCACTTAGTGACTTGACTTCTTTGAAAAACCTGATAGTGTCCACCACGAGATCATCACCTTATCCGATGAGAACAACCTCAGAATGTTGCCCCCCAACTTCTCATGATGTGTGGAATTGCTCATCAGAAACTTGAAAAGTAGTTGATACTACTTGAGATGTAAGTTGTCCCCTGGAGGTCCTTGAGATGATAATAATTGCTTCAAATTGTGCATTCATTCTAAACCGCCTTTGCAGGTTTTCAGTTTAGACTCCATGACTCAACTTTTTCCTTCTTTCTCTTCTTCTTTTTTTTGTTTGGATCGAAATTGTTTGACTTGCGATTTTTTTAGTCATTTTCATGCGAGCGTAAATAGTTGTTGCTACCTAGGCCCGATTACTTCTGACTAAAATGCAAAAACAAATGGCTATTAGCACTATTCATACCATTGGTCTTTCTAGACAAAGACAGCGGAGTAGGATTTACTTTGACCCCTTTTTTGTTTTCTCCATTTTTGTGAGTCATGGGTATCAATGTGTTGAAGACATCTTGAGCTTTGATCCAAATTTGATAAATTGAAGAACCTTGACTTGATCTCAACCTTGGTAATATAGCAGTGTCTTGTAGGATACTTCCCATCTCATGCCCCACATTTTTTGTGCATGAGGTTCCTTTGTCAGGAAGAATTTTCTAGTTGAATGATCTTTGATGCATAGAAGGATTTCTCTGAAGGTATGCTTGGTCATCGACGTACTGATTGAGGCAATATTTTCTTTGAAAAGAATCTCACAATTGAAGAGCCACATCAAAATCGCTCTCACAGCATTTGTCAATGTCCTCGAGATAACCACTATCAAGTCTTCTTTTATCTCATTGGCAAGTCTTTTATGTTGCGGCTTGGTAAAAGGATCTTTAAATGGAGGGAAGAGAGAATGTGGGCTCTGTGATGTGAAGTTGATCAAGGATATCATTGTGCGCATTCTAACCCTTCTCATTTCAAGTAAAAGGATAACAGTTGTCCATTGCAACAAAGACAATACTCTAGATTGTGGATTAAATCTAGGTAATTCAACTTTCAAGTTATCTTGGCAAGCTCTCAAAGATTGGAGTGAATTCAAAGACTTCCCCAATTATTCACTAATTTGTATAGATCAATGTGTTGGACCCAGTTTAAAGACTACTTGAGAAAAATTGTCCTCTTATGCCATAAACGAGGGATCATCAGACTTTTTCACATCATAAAAGTGTTCTGAAGCTCATTAATGTCCACTTTTTTAAAAAAAAATTATGAAAAATATGCAATGATGTATCACAAGAAATGAGTGATTATGTGCATAAATGCCGTGAAATATTTTTTTTGAAGTGTCAATACCGGTTAGAAACAAGTATGATGCATGAAAATGTGACGAAAAGTCAAAAAAAAAAGAAAAGGAAGATGAATTAGTACAAACTGTATATAGAAATATGAGTACGAAAGAATAATTAGTAAGAATTGACAATCTTTAAAATAAGCAATGCCCTTTGCACCACCATTCCCGATCAATTCAAAGCGTTCAACTCAGGTACTCTAGCTTGGTGTACTTTTGCGTTCCTCAGTTACACCTGGAATTTGCTCGTCCAATCTCACATGACATTGAGCTTCCAGACCGTCGCACTTGCAACTTGTGTAGAGTCTCGTACTGGTTCCACCAAGAATCGACATGTTTATTATTATTATTATTATTTTCTTGAGCTCGAGCAAACATGTCATCGCCTCTGGCTGGGTTTCCACTATTGTGGCAGTCCAAGACTCGTCATCGGCAGTGAGACAAGTGCAAATGTATTCATGGTAATAAAAATCATTGAGTATATTACCTATATGATATGCATGCAGCAGAAATCAGCAAACGGGTGTCGTTAGTAACAGTTATAACATAATACAGTGAAAATCAATCAAGTATATACATACGGTACTCTTAAAGGATGGGTCTACGGCCATTACATGCATTTGGGTGGTTTGAAAGAAGAAGGCCAAGGGTAGGTTCCCGAATCCCTTTTACTAAGTTCTATCGAACTAGAAAAGGCCAAATTCCTTACCCACGAGGGTTATGTAAGGAAGGATTAATTCGGGTTGCAGCTTTCGCGGTTCCATTGGGTGACTAACGCCACACCTGAACAACGCTACTAACCACTACGGTCTAGAGAAAGCGCAGTGACTATTGTCACACACGACTAGCCTATCCCGGGTGTTTTACAAAAACGAGGTTATGAGGAGCTCGGGAGGAGAGCTCGATGTCATGTATGTCACAAAATAATATAACATGTAAAAAGTGACAAGACAAAAATAAAATAAAAATCAAGTGAAGAGAAAATAAAATAAACCCTTTGATGTGGCCAGACTGTCCCCAGTGGAGTCGCCGGCTGTAGCGACGAGATTTTCGACAGGAGTCGCCACCAATCTGTTTAGGTTAGGTCGATTGGAAACCTAAAACTTGGTCTGCACAGGCTCTAGATCCGTTAGTCAATTACAATCAAAAATAAAAATTCTCGATTGCCCAAAATCGGTACCACATGGTTTATTTCATATTTTTGCTTGATTTCTCTTTTATTTGATTTTTTTGTTTTTTAAATGATACACAAAATAATTAATTCTAATAACACTAGAAATAATGACAATAATCAATAATAGAATAAATAAGTTAATGCCATTTAAATGAAAGAATTAGCAACAAGGATTAAGAAAAAGATGAAAAAGTCTAGGCATAGTACCCAAATTGTTAGTTTTTAAACTATTTTAGTGACTCACCTGACACTTTTAGAAGACTTGGGCTAAGTGGGTTAAGAGACACAATGAGGGGGCTTAGAATGATGATGATAATAATAATAATAAAAGGAAAAATACAAAAAAAAAAAGAAACAGAAGCTTACCTGCAGCCAAGTCGCGAGGAGGAAGGAGAGGGAGAGAGTAGCTCGGGTCACGGCGTCCGGGCAGCGTCGGCGGCGAAGGGCGGCGGGGATCGACGGAGCGGTGGACGGCGAGACTAAAGGTGGAAACCGGGGCAGAAACGGCGGCCTAGATCGCTCGATTGCAGTGGGTCGTGTCGCAGGTGGGTCGCGGTTCGGCGCAAAATCCTTCGTCCTCCGACCTCCGCTGGCGAAGTTGAATGCAGATTCGGATTCGTTCGCGACGAAACGGAGACGATGGTGCCAAGGTTTCGTAACGAGGAGGCCGATTTGGAGGAGGTAAGGTTTAGGGAGTGAAAAGCTTCTGTTGAAGCTTTGTTTTTTTTCTCTTTTTCTTTTGATCGAATTCTTTTTGCCTTTTGATGATTTTTTGGCTGCTAATTCTTGTTGGTTGCTGCTAATTCTCTTCTTTTTTAGGGTTTAGGTTAATGTTCTATTTATAGGGATTAATTAGGGTTAGGGTTATAGAGTCCAATTAGGTTAGTATTCCTATTTTTTAGTGGTTTAGATTAAGTTTAAATTGTATTAAATTTTTTATTCTATTATTGATTATTGTTATTATTTCTAGTGTTATTAGAATTAATTATTTTGTGTATCATTTAAAAAACAAAAAAATAAAATAAAAGAGAAATCAAGCAAAAATATGAAATAAACCCTGTGGTACCGATTTTGGGCAATCGAGAATTTTTATTTTTGATTGTAATTGACTAACGGATCTAGAGCCTGTGCAGACCAAGTTTTAGGTTTCCAATCGACCTAACCTAAACAGATTGGTAGCGACTCCTGTCGAAAATCTCATCGCTACACGAGGACAAAGGCGAAAATCTCTCGTCGGGAATTTGACCAGACTTCGGTGTTGGAAGAAAGCACCAGTTGAAGGAGCTTTTGCAAGTCGACAGCGTTGCCCTCAAGTATTGAGGAAAGCTGGGCGATAGGGATAGACACGATGTCCGAGAAGGATCGCAGGTTCCCATCTGGCACCGCGATATGCTTCGTCACGCTCGTACCCAGTAATGCCCCAAATTCCTCGGGAGCTGGGCATAACTCTTCATGATTATTACCAAGACGGAAAACATGGTCATTAGGATCCCAGAACTTCACAGCTGCCTGAAGCAAATTCATGTCCACTTTCACCCCTCGCAGAGAAGAGAGCATCTAGCCCGAATCGACCAAAACGGCGGCGCTCTCCTTTGGCCATAGAACGCATCACTGAGTGGATACTCTCATCAAGAGAAGTCATGATCAGGGAAATAGAAAGGAGAAGGAAAGAATGAGAATAGAGGTGTGGTAAAAGGAGAATGATGAATTGTGGTGATTATGGCCCAATTGAGCTCTATTTATAGATATCATGTAAAACCAAACTCAATTATGAAAAGGATTCAAAATACCATTAGGAATAGAAATTGTTTTACTCTTGTCCTAATTGAGCTTCATTTATAGATCTCATGTAAAACCAAACTCATTTATGAAAAGGATTCAAAATACCATTAGGAATAGAAATTGTTTTACTCTTGTCCTAACTAGAATAGGAATTACTTGAACATTACAAATAATTTTAAAAAGAGAGAGAAGAGCCCAAAAGTTGAGATATTGTTCGAATTGGGCACTTAGGCCCATCTCCAGACAAATTAAGCGTTTTTGGCCCCCACGTTTTCACAACCTTGGCACTTTGGCCCCCATATTTCAACAATCTTGGCACTTTGGCCCTCGCAATCTGATGATCTCGACACTTTGGCCTCCATTCTTAGACAACCCTGGGAATTTAGACCCCCATATTAGGCGATTAGACAGCCTAGGTAATTATAGGCCCCGATTTAGGCGATTAGACTACCTGAGTAACTATAGGCCCCGATTTAGATGAATAGACTGTCTGGGTAATTATAGGCCCTGATTTAGGCGATTAGACTGCCTGGGTAATTATAGGCCCCGATTTAGGCGATTAGACTGCCTGGGTAATTATAGGCCCCGATTTAGGCGATTAGACTGCCTGGATAATTATAGGCCCTGATTTAGGCGAATAGACAACCTGGGCAATTATAGGCCCCGATTTAGGCTAATAGACAGCCTGGGCGATTATAGGCCATGATTTAGGCGATTAGACTGCCTGGGTGGTTATAGGCCCCGATTTAAGCGTTTAAGCTCACTGACACTCGAACATCAGCTAACCTTTCCTTAAGTAAAAGTAAGCTGATGGGGGGCAAACTGTTAACAATCATTTTTTTTAATTTAATTCACTAATTTAATTTTTTGGGAACTTATTTAACTAATCTAACTTTGATTCCAACTCAATCAAAAGAAAGGGGGCTGAAGTGAATGTTTTGAACATTAAACATGATAAGGATGTCATTTACCCCTTTTTTTGCTTAGCATGCAAGCCTCAACCGACCTCCACCTCTGCCTTCTTCGTCTCCTACCTTCACCCAACCTATGCAAACCCTAGCCTCCAACTCCACCCTAAACCTAGCCTCCAGCCTAACCCTAGCCTCCCTCATATCTCTATAAATAGAGATTCCCACAGCTGAGAACTCATCAAAAAAAAGAACCAACTCCACCACTCTTCTTCTTCTTCCCCGGGATAACGTCGTGTAACTCTCGGTTGTTCCTCCCCCACCAAAACTTCCTGCTTTCTAGCTCCATTGCCTCCTTCAAGCCACCTTCCAACCTCAGTCGAGGCTGCAAACACCGGCTACCTCTGATAGCTCGCCGAATCGCAACGAATCCGAGAAGACCAAGGTCGCCGGCTCAACACTTCATCAGCCCACCCAAGCCATCCTGTTGTGGTATTGAAGCCGCCTCTGCCTCTCTCAACCGCCAGAGCGCCTCTCCCACTCCAGTCCCACTGCGAAACGACGTCAAAACGCCACTGCTCAGAAACTCTGGCGACGCTCGAAGCTTTCGGCAACTCGCGAACCCCCTCTGTTCAACCACCCAGCCAGGCCTAGCAAGCCCTCCATCACCGGAGCACCTGCCGTAGCCCGAGTCGCCGCCGCCGAAACCCCCGTTCGCCGTGAAGCCGCGCAACCCAGCCACCAGACTTGCGAACTCCGGCCCGACTCGAATACCAGCGACACGTGTCGCGTTTGTGTTTAATTGAAACCCGGTAAAACTCCTATCTAACCCTTGCTTATTTTTATTTGTGTTAATAAAGTCCCTAACTTCTTTTCTTTTGCGTTTCTACAGGTTTAACAAGTTTTAACTTTATTTTCTTACAGAAAGGCCACTGGACAGAGTTGTTTATTTTGTTCTTTTCATGATTCCTAGTTTTCTTTTTTCCAATTTTGTTCATAATCTATTTGTTTGTTATAATAATTAATTTCTAATCATCTTTTAATTTAATTATTATCCCTTTCTTAAATATTCATGAAAAATTTCCTAAAAATATATTGATTGTGGTTTTATTTATTTATTTATTTGACATTGATCATTCTTCATTATTTTTGCTAACATTCTCATCTCTCATTATTTTCATTTACATCATCATAATAATTATAAGTTTTTTGTTATTATCATTGAATTAATTCTAGAATCTTTTTTCCATTCTGACAGAGTTTAGCTCGGATTTTTTGGAATCTCTGAAAAAGGGCAATTCGACCGTCACACCACACAAATTCTAAGGCAATTAGACCGCCGCTCCACCGATTTGACAGGTACATTCTCTAACCCAAAAATAACTCTCCCAGTCCAACGGGAGTGAACTACGTGGGCTTTGATCCCGATTCAAACGGGTAAATAGGCAGTTTGGAAGCCCATAATCCAGGCCCAAGTCTAATTAACTAAAATTAACCCATTTTTTAAAATAAAAAAATTAATCATGTTGCATTAATTAATTTTTGGGAATCCGCTTTTATTTTGTTTTAAAAATTATTTTCAGACAAATTGGGTTCCTAACACCTTCCCAATTTGTACACAATCCCCGGACTTAAAATCTCTAGTTTTCACAGAATTGCATTAACAAATCATCATATTAATGATCAACCAAGCACGAAAGGTAATTCTAACAGATTCTTATTCATTATCTGTTATCACCTCTTCCTTTAGTGTCTTATAGTCATCAAAAGAATTGGTGAATTTTTTCAATTAATATTAACGGTGAAGCACAAAAATAATTATGCTGATAAAACAGGATGAAGATTTTGCAGCAGCACTGCCAGCAAGCAAGGGAAATAATTTTGCATACTGGAGCTGATTGGGTGAGTATACACAATTGTGCATACAGAAAAATTCGGTTACCTTTGTTTGCTCGAGGTCTAAGGCTTAAGATAGACTACTGTTGTCCTTTAGGCTTCATTTGATGAGTGGATTTTAGCATATCATTATATTTGAAATTTTTTAAGACAATTGTGAAAAAATACATTTCTGCAGAGAATGAATTCTTAAAAAGGTTACTCTTAAATGTACCCTTTCTAGCGTAAGTTATTGTGGAGAGAGCACTCATTATGGACGTGTTTACAATAACACTTTTAAAAGAAAATTATGGTGCTAACATTTGTTTATTTGTACGTTTGATTACTCGCATTTTCCCTTTTCATGTCATTTGTTTGCATTAATTAATTTGATTGAAGGGGTAGATGTCCAAGCCATTAAAGATGAATTAGTAAATACCAAGAAGAAAATGCTGAGCAGATAATGATCAACCAAGTACGAAAGGTAATTCTAAGAGACACTTATTTATAACCGTTAATCGTGCGAATTTCTCCATCTGGTTTTCGATCTCTTTCATGTTCTTTTAGTTGCTAGTAGGGACAATCATGGTGAGATGGAGATGCTGCGTGTCGTCGAATCAGGTGGCAAACACTTCGAGCAGAGTCATTTACTGTGAACAAAAAGTGTAAGTTATGTCGACGATATGATGCTTGGGATCGCCGTCGAGAACTTCCAATATGGTCCCAGTGTTGCGGATGCTCGGAATAATTCCTCTGACAAATGGGTAAGAGAGTGAAGTATTGAACTGTAAAACCACACTAAGGATAATTCCCAGGAAAGACGGAGGGGTCACAGACGGTCCCGCTTAAAACCCGCCTCCTAAACAGAATTTCCTATGTAATTTTAAAGCACAATATATCACTACAGTTATACCCTATAACAGCTACTTGAAGAATAACAATAGAATAGAACACCAAAAATAACGAGGTTCGGCCAATTATGCCTACGTCCTCGGACACTACCAAAATAATATTTCACTATCGAAGAAATATTACAAAGAGAGAGAAGAGATTAACCAAACAATGCCTTAAGAGAAGTAAACTAATTGCTTAAGTTTGGGATGAGATGAAGGGAGGAGAGGCCTTCCTATTTATAGCTGAAATCCTCTCCCACTTCATTTCTACAAGCAATGTGGGATAAGAATGTAGCCACAAACAACAAATCTCCACCTTGGCTAAATCCCTATCCACAATCTGTAAACTCTCTCACAACCGAAGTTATCTTCTGTAGTGTCTTCAAATGCGCTATGAAGCGCCAGCTTCAGATTCTAAGAACATTGATCAAGTCCAAACAATGTTGGAACTTAACCCCTGTAACAACTTTTGTCATAATGTCGGTAGGAGTTTATGTTGTTGGAATCTTCTGAAGTAGTATCTCACCTTCTTCCAGAATCTCCCTTACAAAATGATATCGAACATCAATATGCTTCGTCCTTGTATGATAGACTTGGTTCTTTGCTAAGCAAATAGCACTCTGATTGTCACAATGCACTTTGATATGCTTCTGACAAACTCCCAAGTCATTCAACAACCCCTGAAGCCAAATAGCCTCCTTAACAGCTTCCGTAACTGCCATATACTCTGCCTCTGTTGTAGAAAAAGCAAGCGCCGATCGCAAGGTAGACTTCCAACTAACCGGTGCTTTTGCAAGCGTAAACACATAGCCGGTAGTTGACCGACATTTGTCCATATCAACAAAGATAGTCAATCACAATATCCAACTATGCAGCGACCAACCTGTCATATCCCGCTCGAACATCAAACCGATATCTACGGTCTGTTGGATATACCGTAGAATCCATTTCACAGCTTGCCAATGTCCTTTACCAGGATCATGCATATATCAGCTCACAACTCCAACTGCTTGTGAAATGTCAGGCCTCGTACACACCATGGCATACATCAAGCTACCAACTGCATTTGCATATGGAACATTTGACATATATTCTCGTTCATCATTCTTCGGAGATAATGATGCACTGAGCTTGAAATGAGGAGCAAGAGGCATGCTAACATGTTTGGTTTTTTCATCCATCCCAAAACGCTTTAACACCTTTCTCAGATATTGTTGCTGAGTCAAACAAAGTCTCCCTAGTTTTCTATCTCTGCTTATCTCCATGCCGAGAATCTTCTTAGCTTCACCCAAATCCTTCATTTCAAACTCTTGATTCAAATTGACCCTTTAACTTTTCTATCTCTCCTTTATTCTTTGATGCTATTAACATATCATCGACATAAATGAGAAGATAAATAAAAGATCCATCCTGTAGCTTACGCAAATACACACAATGATCATATTTGCTTCGTGTGTACTTCTGCCTCAACATAAACTTATCAAACCGTTTGTACCACTGCCTCGGAGATTGCTTCAATCCGTACAACGATTTGCCCAATTTGCACACCATATTTTCTTTCCCAAAGAACCTTGAATCCTTGGCTGAGTCATATAGATTTCCTCTTCCAAGTCACCATGTAAAAATGCAGTTTTACATCCATTTG
Organism: Stellera chamaejasme; assembly: GCA_024586325.1. Lineage (NCBI taxonomy): Eukaryota > Viridiplantae > Streptophyta > Magnoliopsida > Malvales > Thymelaeaceae > Stellera > Stellera chamaejasme. The sequence goes on from CM044985.1 coordinate 29,267,757, forward strand.
AACTAGTTCCAGATCCAATTGAGCTACCAAGGCCAACAATATTCTAATGGAGGAATGTTTTACTACTGGAGAAAATACCTCATTATAGTCAATTCCCTCCTTCTGAGCATAGCCTTTAGCTACCAACCTTGCCTTGTAGCGTACATCATTCTTGTCAGGAAATCCTTCTTTCTTTGCAAACACCCATTTGCACCCAACTGCCTTCTTTCCCTTTGACAAACTTGCTAGCTTCCATGTTTGGTTTTTAACAAGAGACTGCATTTCTTCTTCCATAGCCTCGTTCCACTTTTCTACTTCAGAGCTTTGTTCAGTTTCTCTATAAGTGGTAGGAACTTCATCATTTATTGAAGATGCATAAGCCACCATATCTTCAAAACGATCTGGTCTCCTTGTGTTTCTTTTAGGCTTACCGATTGCAATTGGTACATGTTGCTGGTGAGGTTCTTGTGTTGCAACCTTTGATTCTTCTAATGACTCCTCTTCTATTATAGGAGTATCTCCATCTGTCTCCACGTCTACCACAGGAGTATGCGGGTCCAACATTCTTCTCTCAAACTCCACCTGTTTGGGAGTATTCTCCACCTGCTGTGGAGTGCCATCTCTCAACTCTGCTACATTTTTCAATAGGGTAGACTCATCAAAAGTAACATCCCGACTGAAAATTATATTCTTTGTCTCTAGACACCATAGGTGATATCCTTTAATACCAGAGGACATCCCCATGAATATAGCTTTCTTTGCCCTCGGATCCAACTTTGATTCCTTAACATGGTAGTATGCAGTGGAACCAAACACACGTAAGGAATTATAATCAGTAGCTTTTCCATACCACATCTCCAATGGTGTCCCGCCATTGATAGCGATTGATGGCAATCGATTAATGAGATGACCAGCGTATGTTACAACCTCAGCCCAAAATTGTTTGCCTAACCCAAACATTAGACAACATACACCGAACTTTCTCCAGTAGAGTCCGGTTCATTCGTTCTGCCACTCCATTCTGTTGTGGTGTACCTCTAACTGTGAAGTGTCGTACAATCCCTTCATCTTGACAAACTTTCATGAAAGGATCGCTGGTGTATTCTCCGCCATTATCTGTTCGGAGACACTTTATCTTTCTACCAGTTCGAGTCTCCAACATCTTTTTCCAAGTGAGAAAGACACTGGGCACTTCATCCTTCGACTTCGTTGGTGTGGATGTATTTTTGTCGTCTGCCATCAATGCTTCAGCTTCTAATTAATAGCCCTCAAATGCGGAATACCAAGAACCTAAGATACCTTTCTGATGTGGAAGATCAGCCTAAGCCGCAACCACAGAGCATACTAAGTAGCCTGGCTCTGATACCAATTGTTGCGGAAGCTCGGAATAATTCCTCTGACAAATGGGTAAGAGAGTGAAGTATTGAACTGTAAAACCACTGTAGCGACGAGATTTTAGACAGGAGTCTCCACCAATCTATTTGGCTTAGGTCGATTGGAAACCTAAAATAACTGGTCTGCACAGGCTCTAGATCCGTTAGTCAATTACAATCAAAAATAAAAATTCTCGATTGCCCAAAATTGGTACCAGCATATTTTGCCTGATTTCTCTTTTATTTGATTTTTTATTTATTTAAAATGATACACAAAAATAATTAATCTTAATGAAACTAGAACTAATGGGAATAAATAAATTAACACCATTTAAATGAAAGAATTAGCACCAAGAATTAAAAATAAAAGTTAAAGGGTTTCATTAAGATACCTTTCGAGTGGAAGATCAGCCTAAGCCGCAACAACAGAGCATACTAAGTAGCACGGCTCGATACCAATTATTGCGACGAGATTTTATTGACAGAGTCTTTTAGACCACCAATCTATTTGGCTTAGGTCGATTGGAAACCTAAAATAACTGGTCTGCACAGGCTCTAGATCCGTTAGTCAATTACAATCAAAAATAAAAATTCTCGATTGCCCAAAATTGGTACCACAGGATTTATTTCATATTTTGCCTGATTTCTCTTTTATTTGATTTTTTATTTATTTAAAATGATACACAAAAATAATTAATCTTAATGAAACTAGAACTAATGACAGTAATTAATAAAAAATAGAATAAATAAATTAACACCATTCAAATGAAAGAATTAGCACCAAGAATTAAAAATAAAAGTTAAAAGGTTTAGGCATAGTGCCCAAAATGTCAGTTTTTAAACTTGTCAAAGGATTACTATAAGTGGATGGACATCAGTGGCCCAATCGACATCTTTAAAGGCATTAGGGACCTAAGTGGGTTGAGGGAAAAAAGTGAGAGGGAAAACAAATGAAAAATAAAGAATAATAGGAATTAAAAGAAAAAAAGGAACACGTACCTGCTTGGTTGCTGTTGATGGCGGAGAAGAAGCCGAAGGATTGACTGGTTCGGAAATGACCTAAACGAGGCCGGACGGCGATGAGAGTGGCGGGGTTGACTCTCCGGGGAAAGACGAGCAGGGTGGTTGCGGCAGCGCGATGAACAGAGGCTCGATTTGAGAGAAAAGTCGGGTCAGTTCGTGGGGCCGTAAACGGGTCTAGAGAGATTTCTCGCAATCCAAGGAGATTCAGCCGAAATTGAACGTAGATTCGGACTCTTGGAGGTGAGACGATGATGATGGAACCGAGTGTTAGCAACAAAAAGAGAGATTTGAGGAAGAGAAGGTTTGGGAGCAAAGGCTCGGTTGAGGAGATGAACAGAGGTGTAGATTTTTTTTTTGTCGAATTTCTTCTTTGAGTTGATGTCAATTGCTGCTAATTAATTTTTTTAGGGTTTAGTTTATGATGTATTTATAGGCCTAGGCTAGGGTTAGGGTTATAGAGTCCAATTAGGTTAGCATTCCTATTTTTTAGTGGTTTAGATTAAATTTAATTGTATTAGATTTTTAGTGATAATTATATGATTTTTTTAGGATTTTCGGATTATTTAATTATTATTTTTAAGATAATTATATTTTTTCTTCTTTTTATTCTTTTATTATCATTTTTATCTTCCTTTTTATTTTATTAATATTAATTAAAGATTTTTCCCCTAAAATTACTAAACATTCAATTAGGTCATTTTACTTTCTTTTTTTCTTCTTTTTAGAATTAGTCAAGTTATGCTTAAATTAGTTAATTAGTTAATTAGATTAAGTTAGCTGTTAATTACAAATCCGGGTAAAAATCGAGTGTCAACAGCTGCCCCCTTTGCATGATTCATGGAACATGGAGCATGCAAAGTAAGATGACACCGAATTTTTAACCGGCGAATAACGAGAACCTTCTCATTACTCTGGAAAGGAAGAAACTTTTCTTACCTTTCTGAAGCGAAGGAACCTTCCTTGCTTCGCTCAGCGGAAACCTTCCCGTTGAGTTGAATAGCAGTAAGAACTTTCCTATTGGGTCGAATAGTGGAAACCTTCCCACTATTAGAGTTAAGGAACTTTCCTTACTCCAAAGGCGATGCTAGGTAGAGAACTGTCTCTTTTAGGCCACCTAGGCTTGAGTCGCGAGGTAGGGAACCTTCCCTTTTTGCCACCTCTGTTGTCTTTTCTCGCTTTGAGACTGGTTGACTAGGTAGAGAACCTTCTCTTTTTACCACCTAGGTTTACGTTGTGAGGTAGGGAACCTTCCCTTTTTGCCACCTCGACTTATATCGTTAGGTAGAGAACCTTCTCTTTTAACCACCTAAGCTTAGAGTTGTGAGGTAGGGAACTTTCCCTTTTTACCACCTCAGCTATCCTTTCTTTCCTTGAGTTTGATTTACTTGGTAGAGAACTTTCTCTTACCTGGACAATATCTTGGACGATACCGTAGAATGCTGAGAATAGTAAGAACCTTCTTACTAATCTAAGAGAGAAACCTTTCTCTTCTGGGTAAGGCTAAGGAACTTTCCTTGCGAATCTTTGTCTGAAAACTAGATCGATCCTCCTTTTTTTTTGAAATGTGCGGAATGGTAAGAACTTTCGTACCATTCCGTGAGTGAAATCTTTTGAGTGAAAGCGCTTGATTGATTTTGAAGTATGAAGAATGATAAGAACTTTCTTACCATTTGGGAGAAAAACCTTTCTCTCCGGGCTGAGGTAAAGGAACCTTCTTCACCTTTTTTGGATTGACTTTGAAATGTGGCGAATGGAAGAACTTTCTTACCACTCAATGAGAGAAACTTTCCTCTCATGGCTTGGGCAAAGGAACCTTTCCTGCAAATATCTGTTGATTTGTTTGAAATGAGAAGGATGGTAAGAACTTTCTTACCATTCGGGGAGTGAAACATTTCTCTCTCGACTTATGGAAAGGAACCTTCCTTGCCTTTTTGGTAAAAATCTGAGTGATTGAGTGAGAAGTGTGACGAAATGACTGCACTTCTGAATTGAGGCATCCCACAAAATGAGTTGAAGTTCGACAAAATGACTAAACTTCAAAAAAGAGAAATCTCACGAAATGAGTGAATTTCTAAAAACGATAGGAGTTTGACAAAACGACTAAACTTCAAAAATAGGGGACCCCACAAAACGAGTAGATCCCTGAGAATGACGAAGTTCGACAAAATGACTAAACCTCAAATGAGAAATCCCACAAAACGAGCGAATTTCTAAAAACGATAGAAGTTTGACAAAATGACTAAACTTCAAATGAGAAATCCCATAAAATGAGCGGATTTCTGGAAAAAAAATGAGTGAAGTTTGACAAAATGACTAAACTTCAAATGAGAAATCCCACAAAATGAGCGAATTTCTAAAAATGATAGAAATTTGACAAAATGACTAAACTTCCTACATTGAAAGAGAAACCTTTCTCTTTTTGAATAGGTTAAGGAACTTTCCTTACCTTGCTGAAAACTTAGACTTGGCTTATGAAATGTGATGGAATAGTACGAACCTTTTACCTGACTTTTGATGAAGGTTAGGAGTCCTCCTTACCTGTCTTGGTGAAAATCATGCTTGACCTTGGGAAGACTTTCTAGTCCTTTTATGAGAGAAATGTTTCTTTCCTGAAAGGGATTAAGGAACCTTCTCTGACTTTCTTGACGAATTGAGTGCTGGTTGACTTTCTTGATCCCAAAAGAAGTACTTGAATAGTGCTTATTCTAGTCCTTGCTCGATGTGCCCCTTGAAAACCTGCCAATGTGCATGATACATGATTTTCATGATGCATGACTTTGAAAATGCTTGATGTTTAGAGTTGCTGCCAAAACCTTCGAAAAAATCAGAATGATCTTCAATTAAAACCAATAATGCATGGCTAAACCTTTACCTAGCTTACTTCATTAGTCTCTTCCATCTAAGCTTACCTTATCTTCAAAAGATTTTTTATTCCTTGATTTTTTTAACCTCGAGAACAATTATATGAGTGAATGATCTTGTTTGCCCCCCAAATGTGATCATAAAAGTGCAAAATCTCTACAATAGTATTTAAACCATGTCTTATGTCTAATCCACACTCATCAATGCTTAATGGTTGGTCCTTAAAGAAACTCTTGTCGATTTGCAGAGCTTGACAAAATATATGATGGTCCTTGTGTAATCATTAAAATCTGTTATTCTTTCCCTTTTCCACTTGAAGAAGTAAAATATGCGAGGATATCAAAAGGTTTTTTAGTATGAAGAACTGGCTTATGTGGAGGTCAAGGAGAAGAAAGAATATCACTTGAATGGTTCTTTGAGGTAAATGGCATCCTCTGATTTGAGCTGATGAAAAGAAGGGTGGTTTAGGCGAAAGGCCTGGTAATGTCACCACTTAGCGACTTGACTTCTTTGAAAAACCTGATAGTGTCCATCACGAAATCATCACCTTATCCGATGAGAACGACCTCAGAATGTTGCCCCCCAACTTCTCATGATGTGTGGAATTGCTCATCAGAAACTTAAAAGGTAGTTGATACTGCTCGAGATGTAAGTTGTCCCCTGGAGGTCCTTGAGATGGTATAATTGCTTCAAATTGTGCCTTCATTCTAAACCGTCTTTGCAGGTTTTCAGTTTAGACTCCATGACTCAACTTTTTCCTTCTTTCTCTTCTTTTTTTTCTTTTTTTGTTCGGATCGGAAATTGTTTGACTTGCGATTTTTAGTCATTTTCATGCGAGCGTAAATAGTTGTTGCTACCTACGCCCGATTACTTCTGACTAAAATGCAAAAACAAATGGCTACTAGCACTATTCATACCTTTGGTCTTTCTAGCCAAAGACAGCGGAATAGGATTTACTTTAACCCTTTTTTGTTTTCTCAATTTTTGTGAGTCATGGGTATCGATGTGTTGAAGACATCTTGAGCTTTGATCCAAATTTGATAAATTGAAGAACCTTGACTTGATCTCAACCTTGGTAATATAGCAGTGTCTTGTAGGATACTTTCCATCTCATGCCCCCCATTTTTGGTGCATGAGGTTCCTTTGTCAGGAAGAATCTTCGAGTTGAATGATCTTTGATGCATAGAAGGATTTCTCTGAAGGTATACTTGGTCATCGACGTACTGATTGAGGTAATATTTTCTTTGAAAAGAATCTCACAATTGAAGGGCCACATCGAAATCGTTCTCACAGAATTTGGCAATGTCCTCGAGATAACCACTATCAAGTCTTCATTTATCTCATTGGTCAGTCTTTTATGTTGCGGCTTGGTAAAAGAATCTTTAAATGGAGGAAAGAGAGAATGTGGGCTCTATGATGTGAAGTTGACTGAAGGATATCATTGTGCACATTCTAACCCTTCTCATTTTAAGTAAAAGAATAACAGTTGTCCATTGCAACAAAGACAATACTCTAGATTGTGGACTAAATCTAGGTAATTCAACTTTCAAGTTATTTTGGCAAGCTCTCAAAGATTGGAGTGAATTCGAAGACTTACCCAATTATTCACTAATTTGTATAGATCAACATGTTGGACATAGCTTAACGACTACTTGCAAGAAATTGTCTTTTCAGGCCACGATTGGGATTATCAGACTTTTCACATCATAAAATTGTTCTAAAGCTCCTTAATGTCCTTTTTTCTTTTTCCTTTTTTGTAACAACTTTTAGAATGAAAATATTCAATGATATATCACAAGAAACAAGTGATTATGTGCATGAATGCCGTGAAATGTTTTTTTTTGAAGTGTCAATACCGGTTAGAAACAAGTATGATGCATGAAAATGTGATGAAAAGTCAAAAAAGAAAAGGAAGATGAATTAGTACAAATTATATACAGAAATATGAGTACAAAAGAATAATTAGTAAGAATTGACAATCTTTAAAAGAAACAATGCCCTTTGCACCATAATTCCCGATCAATTCAAGGCGTTCAACTCAGGAACTCTAGCTTGGTGTACTTTTGCATTCCTCAGTTACACCTGGAATTTCTCTTCCAATCTCACATGACATTGAGCTTCCAGACTGTCGCACTTGCAACTTGTGTAGAGTCTCGTACTGGTTCCACCGAGAACCGACATGTTTATTTTTTCCTTGGGCTCGAGCAAATAGGTCATTGTGAAGCAGGGTAATCTCCTTGATAGCATTGCGTTGATTTAAAACATGCCATCGCCTCTGTTTGGGTTTCCGCTATTGTGGCAGTCCAAGACTCGTCATCGGCAGTGAGACAAGTGCAAATGTATTCATGGTAATAAAAAAATCATTGAGTATATTACCTATATGATATGCATGCAGCAGAAATCAGCAAACGGGTGTCGTTAGTAACAGTTATAACATAATACAATGAAAATCAATCAAGTATATACATACGGGACTCTCAAAGGATGGGTTTACGGCCATTACATGCATTTGGTGTTTTTTTTAAAGAAGGCCAATGGTAGGTTCCTGAATCCCTTTTACTAAGTTCTATCGAACTAGAAAAGGCTCAATTCCTTACCCACGAGGGTTATGTAAGGAAGGATTAATTTGGGTCGCAGCTTTCGCGGTTTCATTGGGTGACTAACGTCATACCCGAACAACGCTACTAACCACTACGGTCTAGAGAAAGTGCGGTGACTATTGTCACACACAACTAGCCTTTCCCGGGCATTCACAAAAATATGGCTATGAAAAGCTCGGGTGTAGAGCTTGAAAATGCATGATGTAAGAATTAATTACAACACATAACAATTATAAACAAATGGTAGTCGAAAATAAAAAAAATAAAATCAAGCAAAAAAGAAAAATAAAATAAACCCCTTTTGGCCAGACTATTCCCCAGCAGAGTCGCCAGCTGTAGCGACGAGATTTTCGACAGAAGTCGTCACCAATCTATTTGGCTTAGGTCGATTGGAAACCTAAAATAACTGGTCTGTACAGGCTCTAGATCCGTTAGTCAATTACAATCAAAAATAAAAATTCTCGATTGCCTAAAATTGGTACCACGGGGTTTATTTCATATTTTGCTTGATTTCTCTTTTATTTGATTTTTTATTTATTTAAAATGATACACAAAAATAATTAATTTTAATGAAACTAGAACTAATGACAGTAATTAATAAAAAAAATAGAATAAATAAATTAACACAATTTAAATGAAAGAATTAGCACCAAGAATTAAAAATAAAAGTTAAAAGGTTTAGGCATAGTGCCCAAAATGTCAGTTTTTAAACTTGTCAAAGGATTACTATAAGTGGATGGACATCAGTGGCCCAATCGACATCTTTAAAGGCATTAGGGACCTAAGTGGGTTGAGGGAAAAAAGTGAGGGGGCCAAACAAATGAAAAATAAAGAATAATAGGAATTAAAAGAAAAAAAGGAACACGTACCTGCTTGGTTGCTGTTGATGATGGCGGAGAAGAAGCCGAAGGATTGACTGGTTCAGATACGGCCTAAACGAGGCCGGACGACGATGAGAGTGGCGGGGTCGACTCTCCGGGGGAAGGCGAGCACGGTGGCTGCGGCGGCACGATGAACCGAGGCTCGATTTGAGAGAAACGTCGGGTCGGTTCGTGGCGCCGTAAACGGGTCTAGAGAGATTTCTCGCAATCCAAGGAGATTCAGCCGAAATTGAACGTAGATTCGGACTCTTGGAGGTGAGACGATGATGATGGAACCAAGTGTTAGCAACAAAAAGAGAGATTTGAGGAAGAGAAGGTTTGGGAGCAAAGGCTCGGTTGAGGAGACGAACAGAGGTGTAGATTTTTTTTTTGTCGAATTTCTTCTTTGAGTTGATGTCAATTGCTGCTAATTAATTTTTTTAGGGTTTAGTTTATGATGTATTTATAGGCCTAGGCTAGGGTTAGGGTTATAGAGTCCAATTAGGTTAGCATTCCTATTTTTTAGTGGTTTAGATTAAATTTAATTGTATTAGATTTTTAGTGATAATTATATGATTTTTTTAGGATTTTCGGATTATTTAATTATTATTTTTAAGATAATTATATTTTTTCTTCTTTTTATTCTTTTATTATCATTTTTATCTTCCCTTTTTATTTTATTAATATTAATTAAAGATTTTTCCCCTAAAATTACTAAACATTCAATTAGGTCATTTTACTTTCTTTTTTCTTCTTTTTAGAATTAGTCAAGTTATGCTTAAATTTGTTAATTAGTTAATTAGATTAAGTTAGCTGTTAATTAAAAATCCGGGTAAAAATCGAGTGTCAACAACCACACTAAGGATAATTCCCAGGAAAGACGGAGGAGGGGTCACAGACGGTCCCGCTTAAAACCCGCCTCCTAGACAGAATTTCTTCTATCTAATTTTAAAGCACAATATATCACTACAGCTATACCCTATAACAGCTACTTGAAGAATAACAATAGAAGAGAACACAAAAAATAACGAGGTTCGGCCAATTATGCCTACGTCCTCGGACACTACCAAAATAATATTTCACTATCGAAGAAATTTTACAAAGAGAGAGAAGAGATTAACCAAGCAATGCCTTGAGAAGTAAACTAATTGCTTAAGTTTGGGATGAGATGAAGGGAGGAGAGGCCTTCCTATTTATAGCTGAAATCCTCTCTCACTTCATTTCTACAAGCAATGTGGGATAAGAATGTAGCCACAAACAACACCCAGATGGTCAAAAGTGGTCCATGGGATGACCACCCATGACGTGGTCGAGTAGAGATGAGTAACAAAACAAATTAAATTATCAGAGAGGGAACTGATATTTTTTCTTGGATGAAAGATAGAAGTGGTATAAATGTCATTATTCAAATAATAAAATTAACCATAACTTTTAAAAGTGAACTAATTTTTCACAAATCTAAGCCAAAAGTTTTAAAAACGAACTAAATTCTCATAAATTTATTACACCAGATATATTGTTATTTAATACATTAAGAATTTTGATAATTATTAATTCAGTGAACCCGTGACGAAGTCGGGTATTAGAACTAGTTTAGACAAAAAGAAAATTATACTCTCAAACTTTCATACTCCCTCGTTTGCCAAAAGTTGGTCCATTTATTTTTAGAGTTTTACAGTATTTAATCTATGATAGATTAAATGGATCAACTTTTATACTGCGAGATTAAATACTGCGAGATCACAACTCTTCGTTTACGGGATCATGATTATCCTATTCCGGGATCACGGCTATTCTATCACCGAATCAGAGCTCTCCTACTACGGATCACGACTCCTCCACGACATGATTATGAAATTTCTAAGGGTTGAATTAAGCAAAGCAAAATATTTCTTCTCTATTATTTAATTTCATTCACATCGATAAAAAAACAATTTAATAAAGTCCAAAATATGCTTGTAACACATCATCCATGGGGCATTCGTCTCTGTCTGCTGCATGAAGCTCCCAAGTTACGAGAACAAATGCATACTTCATTTTAAATAACTAAGAACTTAAGCATAAGAATGGGAGGCATCTAACCGGTTCTTTGAGAAATCCAGAGATGATTTGAATATCTTACGCAACAGAGTTTGCTGTCTCCTGTCAAGCTTTCTAGCTCCATAGCGCCTGTGCACGCCTAGTTCAAGTGCTCTTCGTCCATCTTCTGCAATCCTTTCCCTTACGCTTTTCAGCAACGCCGCCCCTTGGAGACTAGTATCGATCATGTTTCCCTTGCGCTTATCCATGTCCTCGTTATCAGCTTTGTCATCAGACAGAAGCTTCTGCTCTCCCTCATCTCTAGCTCCATCTTCACCGGTGCCCTCAGATTCATCTGCTTGGCCACTTCCCCACCATTTATTTGTAACAACTGACAAACCTTCAGAAGGGAAACCATGCTTAAATTCATCGGAGAATGCCATCCCTTCGATCAAGGTCTGGGGGCTACTTGCTGGTTGCTGAGCATGTTGTAGATTGGATTGTTCAATAATTTGGGATTGCACTCTGAAATAGAGGATAGTAACAGCATTTAACTCTAAATGAACAACAACCTCCTATTACTGAGAAAGACACTCCTATTACCAACATTAGCTTATAGCAGGACAGAAGTTCAAGAGTTGCATATTTTTTCAGAATTTAGATCATAAAAAGCCGGAGGCGAGCCTTCAATGGAGCTTCTAGCAAAGGTGAGAATCTGAAGAAATTGGAATATCTACCACACCAGTGAGCAAAACAAAGATCACAGTCTGAATTCTAAAATGGCTGTAGCCGTCTTCCATATTCATATTTGCCCCAACTTGTTAGAAAGGACAACCAATTACTAAACAGGAGAAGAACACAAATCATAGAATAAGTAATTAAGCAATTTACATGAATTACGTTGGAAATCCTCTGTCCTTGAGTTGCTTTGAAATAGTAAAATCACTAGTATTGAACACAAAGGGTGATTCAGAAATGTGAAGAAGCCGAATCAAGATGCAAGTGTTCTGTTACCTCTGGCGATGAAGCTTTGAAATCCTAGCAAGATCCTTCTTGATTTCGTCAATGCTTTTCCCAGCAAGAAACTGGAGAAGCCCAAATCGAAGCGCAAAACGTGTCAGGGAAAAATTCTAGTAGCAAACAAATACAAGAACAACACACTAACAATTTTCGAAAAATGTAGCACTACTTTTCTGTAGGGCCAGCGCTCGAGACCGTTTTCGCGGCAGATTTTCTTCAAAGAACTGGCACAGACACCTGAAATTCACGGAGAAGAACATGAAAAACTGAAGGAAAAGAGGAAAAGAAAAGAAAAGCCCAAACCCAGATAAGTTGAAAACTTGCAAATGAGAACATGAGAGAGATGGAGACCGAGAGTGGTGGCGGCGTCGTAAAGAGGCAGCGAGAAGAAGTCGGCGACGTCGTCGAAGGAGAGGGATTGCGAGCTCATTCTTTGAACAATCTTGAATCTCTCAACTGGATCTTGTTCATGGAGCTCCGATCCGCAAGCTTGAATCACAAAGGGACAGTGAACTGGTTGAATCAAGATGCAAGTGTTCCAAAACAAATTTATACCTGCTATGTGTAGGGTTGGGGTCGAAGCACAGAGGTCAGCTCGACCATTGATGTCCTTGCCAAAAACTTCTTAACAACAAAAGAGAATTAATTAGCACAATTTCTATTTCTTCGGCTAATGTTCCAAAAGAAATTTCAAGCTTCAAACATTCATCATATATAACAGGTCTATTAACTTACCACATTCATGTCATGGAGGATATTGCAACATTGGGTAGATTGCTCCATTTGGTACCATGAGCCATAAAGCATTGGGCAACAACAATGCACACGATTGCTCATTCATGTCTGATCAGACCATATTAAATTCCCTGTGACCAGTTGGTGACATTGCAGTTCTCTGCTGTAGCAGCTCTCCAACTGTTATGACAGAAAAGGCCTTTCCTAGCCAGGGACATGGACGCAAAAGTGCAGAAGAAACCTCCCTCATGGTCGGCCGAGACAAAGGATCAACATTTGCACAAGCCAACGCCAAGTTTGCAGCCAAGATCACTTTCTCTGCAACCCGGCGTCCTGGCTGAGGAACCCGCTGGTCCAGCACTTCAATCAGTAACGTTTCTTCGTCGAACCGTTCTGATGACGGTGGCGAAATCAGAACTGAGAGAAGCTCGGCTGGGTGCTGGCCCATTAATATCTCCAAAGCTAGCACGCCGAAGCTGTAAACATCACTTTTTTCACTTAGCTTCCATGTGTATGCCAATTCTACAAAAAGGAAAAAAAATTAGTTTGTTAATAACTATTGAACGAGCGAGACAAATAATGGACACACTTACAAGAAAGATTAATGAAGCATATGTGCAAACCTGGAGCCATGTAGCCAAAGGTGCCTACAGGTGAGGTCATGTAGGAGGATGAGTGGGGCTTTAGAAACCTTGCAGTGCCAAAGTCAGAGACATGAGCTTCATAATCTGAATCCAACAGAACATTGTTGCTGGAAATGTCTCGATGGATTGCAGGTGGAGAGCATTCGTGATGCATGTAAGCCAATGCATCAGCCACGCCTTTTAACACATTGAGCCTCATAGCCCAATTCAGTTCAGATCCTTGAGAGCTCAATGCATTCCTTAGAGTCCCTCTTTCCACGTATTCATACACCAGAAGAGAATTATTTCCATGTGAGCAAAAACCGTAGAATTTCACAATGTTACGGTGCTTGATGCTCGTCAAAGCAAGTATTTCACTACGGAGAGCTTGTAGATCAATAGAGGACTCTTCATCTTGAAATGTTTTAAGCTTTTTTACAGCAACCGTGAGACCTTCCGGTAGGGCAACTTTGTAAACTGTGGAATGACCTCCTTCTCCTATGCAGGCCTCAGAGCTGAATCCACCAGTGCCCTCTACAATTTTCTCATACAATAGTGAACTATTTTCACCCCATATTGCAAAATTCTTAATGTTCAGCAGAGACTGATCATCTTGATGGTCTTCTTCTTTTCTCCTGCAAGACACCTTTCTCTTAAAAGCAACAATCAAGAACATCACACAAATTAGACCACCTATAGTAGGAAGCAATGTTTCAATAAGTGGCCTTAAAATCATGTGATGACTTGTCTGCGCAACACAAGCCTTCAACCCTGTGGCATTACCACATAGACCCTTGTTGCCCCTAAGTTGGTTGAAAGAGGCATCATGAAAGGCTTTGAGGTCTGGAATTGGACCATCAAGATTGTTGAAGGAGACATCCACTTCAGTCAAGCTAGACATGTCTTCAAAAGTTGAGGGAATGGAACCGGAGAGCATATTGTGAGATAGATTTAGATACTCCAACCTTAACATATTATGCACTTGTCTCGGAATGCTTCCTGATAACAAGTTGTTGCTCATGTCTAAATCTTGTAACGATTCAAGTGCACCCATCTCTTGTGGGATGCCTCCTGTAAATTGATTTCCACTGAGATCTAAGTTTAACAAATTTCGACAATTCCCAATCTCCTTAGGGATTAGTCCGCTCAGATTGTTCCGTCCAACATTGAGATGTGCTAGAGGTGAAAGGTTTCCAAGTGTTGACGGTAGACCCCCAGAGAGATGGTTATCAGAGAGTGAAAGGCTGAATAGAGATGACAAGCTTGCTAGCTCTCCTGGAATTTCTCCAACAATTTGATTGGAAGAAAGGTCAAGTTGTCGCAGCTGAGTTGCTTTTGAAATATCAGCGTCCATTCGACCAGAAACATGATTCCTCGAAAGATTCATATGCTTCAGATTTTGGAGTTGATCCCACTTCAGTAAAGAAAGCTCTCCATGAAATTGGTTACGACTCAAATCCGTATAATTCAAGTAGGGATGTGTGCCAAAAATTTCCCTCAAATCTATTACCATCAAGTCTTACTCTAACCAGGTTCGTGCAATTCTGCAAACATGCAGGTATCCGGCCCGTGAGATTATTGTTGTGAAGGCTGAAATGCCGTAACAGGTGGCCATGGATGCCGGGATGCTCCCATGGAACATGTTATGACTAAGAACAAGGAATTGCAGCTTTTGCAGATTTCCAATTTCTGAAGGGATAGGGCCAGAAAGATTGTTTTCTGACAAGTCCAACTTTTTCAAAGAAACCAAGGATAAAATTGGTGAAGGCAATGAACCCGAAAACTTGTTTCCCCAAAGGTAAAGAATGGAAAGTTTTGTCAAGTTTGCCATGGAGGCCGGGATGCTACCATGAAACAAGTTTCGACTAAGACCAAGGATTTGAAGCTTCTGCAGATTTCCAATATCTGAAGGGATAGAACCAGAAAGATTGTTTCCGAAAAGATCAAGGTCAGTGAGTGACGTAAGGTGCCCGATGTGATGGGGAATGGAGCCGTGGAGATCATTTCCGCCCATACTAAGGGTGGTGAGGTGAGTAAGCAAACCGATCTCAGAAGGAATGTTGCCAGAAATAGTGTTGTAACCGAGACCAAGATAGGTGAGTCTAGAAAGGTTACCTATGCTTGGAGGGATGGTTCCGTAAAAGGAGTTATTGAAGAGGTCGAGAGTGGTGAGGTTGGGCAGGGAGCCGAAGCTGAGATGGTGAAGTGAGCCATTGAGACCAAAGGAGGAGAGGTTGAGGACAGCGATGCTCCCGATTAATGCACCATCACACTCCACTCCAGCCCACTTGCAAACACTAGCACTAGTACTAGTATCGGTGCTGTTTTGGACCACCCAAGATGACAACTTGTCAGCTCCGCCGTCAAGGCTGGCCTTGAAATCTAGAAGCGCGGCTGCTCCGGCGTCATCACATCGGGTCATGACCAACATTTGGAGGGCGGCAAAGATGATCAGCAACGGATAAATTCTTATAAAATTGCCCATGTTTGTGTTTTTGTCAAGAGAAGAAGGAATAATTGTACCTGGCTGGCTGTAGATGATCTATAATTTTAATTATATTTATAGAGAGATTTGGGCCATACACGATATTGTGGTTAAGCTAGTACTGATAAAGGGAAGACTTGAATCTATTGGTTGTTATGGTCAACAAGTTTTTTGTTTCTAATTCCACCAATCCTTTCTTATCCCACCAATCTAGTTGTCATGGTCAACAAGTTTTTTGTTTCTAATTCCACCAATCCTTTCTTATCCCACCAATCTACCAGTGCGTGTTTTACAACGGGAAGGAATTGTTGGTGGTTGTAGATTGATGATCGTTATTTTAACACTCCATTAGCTAGGGTATTTATTTATAAAGAAAACACTGCAAAAAAATACTCCATATAAAAAGTGAAGGAAATTAACGTGTACAATTTGTTTAGGTTGTGAAAAAAAAACAACAATTCGAAATTTCATCTATCCTAAAATTTTTACTATTATATGTTTCCCTCTCAAATTTGATTTGTTGTTACTCTTTTGCAAACATTTGTGAGAGAACACTAACTTACATATGATTCTCAATTAGGTCTTTTAAATAAATTTTAAATTGAAACAATTTGTTAAAAAATTCAAAACTATTTAATTACTCCATTCATCCAAAATATAATTTGTTAAATAAATTTTAGAAAACTTTATTAAGAAACTGGATTACACACATACATTACATATAAATAATTTGATTCTTTCTTTTAAAATGTTGAAGGAAAAAATAGATTAAATGTTACTCCCTCCGTCCACCAAATATAGAGCATTTGACTTTTTACGGAGATTAAGAAAAATGGTTGAGTAAAGGGTAATAACGTAAAATAGGTATATAAGACAAAAATAACTTTTTGGAGTGAGAAAGGAAATGAAGGGTAGTAAGGTAAAGTTGATGTGGAAAAGTTTCTTTTTTAGGAAACAATGGAGTTTTACTGGGACGACCCAAAAAGGAATAAGATGGATATTTGTTGGGCCATACACGATATTGTGGTTAAGCTAGTACTGATAAAGGGAAGACTTGAAGCTATTGGTTGTTATGGTCAACAAGTTTTTTGTTTCTACTTCCACCAATCCTTTCTTATCCCACCAATCTACCAGTGCGGCTGTTCCGTCGACCGGATCATGACCAACAGAAGAATTCTTATACAATTGGCGACCATGTTTGTGTTTTACCAACGGAAGGAATTGTTGGTGGTTGTAGATTGATGATCGTTTATTTTAACACTCCATTAGCTAGGGTAATTATTTATAAAGAAAACGCTGCAAAAAAAAATAGTCCAGATAAAAAGTGAAGGAAATTAGAGTGTACAATTTGTTTAGGTTGTGTTTTTCTATAAAAAAAACAACAATTCGAAATTTCATCTATCCCTAAACTTTTTACTATTATATTTTTCCCTCTCAAATTTGATTTGTTGTTACTCTTTTGCAAACATTTGTGCAAAGAACACAAACTTACATATGATTTTCAATTAGGACTTTAAAATAAATATTAAATTGAAACAATTTGTTAAAAAATTCAAAACTATTTAATTACTCCATTCATCCAAAATATAATGCAACATTTTTTCAACATTTAGTCTCTGATTTTATTTCATTTAGTCTCTGATTTTATTTCTAGATCAATTCAAATTATAAATTTGAAGTTTATATATACAACTAAAAATTTGATATCATGACATTATAAATATATTTTATGGTATTTTTTTCATTAAGAAATAATATAGATAAATTGAAATCAAAATGATATAAAAAATTAACTATTTCATTTCTTTTGGGACGAAGGGTGTATAAACTCAACATAAAAATGCTCCCTCCATCCCACATTAATTGATAAGACTATTTAGTTTGTGTTTGATTTAAATTTTATATTGGATAATTTGTTAAATAAATTTTAGAAAACTTTATTAAGAAATTGGATTACACATACATTACATATAAATAATTTGATATATCTTTTAAAATGTTGAAGGAAAAAATAGATTAAATGTTACTCCCTCCGTCCACCAAATATAGAGCATTTGACTTTTCACGGAGATTAAGAAAAATGGTTGAGTATAGGGTAATAATGTAAAGTAGGTATATAAGACAAAAATAACTTTTTGGAGTGAGAAGATGAAGGGTAGTAAGGTAAAGTTGATGTGGAAAAGTTTCCTTTTTAGGAAACGATGGAGTTTTGCTGGGACGACCCAAAAAGGAATATGATGGATATTTGCTGGGACGGAGGGATAAAACAAACATATTAACGTGGCATGGAGAGAGAATTAAAGATAAAACATTAAAGATTAGATATTGTGTATAAAAAATGTCACTTCGATGCCATGATACGCTCGGCCAGCAATTTGTTGCGGTTCTACGGCTCACCGAAGGAGTTGATGTGTGGCAGGGTTGGGAGTTCTAGATCCATGAGCTGCTCTCTCCAGTTCTACATGGTGGCTCCTCTACTTTGGTCCTTTTTTCTTGGTTCTTCGGAGGATGGCCTCCCTTGCTGGTGCGGTTGGCATGGCTAGTTTCTAGGGCCGAGTTACCGGAGGTTGCGGTTATTAGAGTGTTGGTGTTGGACGCACTACGCCGAGAAAACGGGCTCTGAACACTACGCAGATATAACCATATTTAGTGCGGCTATTATTGTAGTATAAGCCGCACTATGAGGTACATATGTATTAAATAAAAGAAAAATCGTATAAAATTTACAATTTTAAATGTTATTGCGTCCTTTATTGCGAGTAAGGCCGCATTACAAGTGTTAGTGCGGCTATTATTGCAGTATAAGCCGCACTAAGAGGTACATATGTATTAAATAAAAGAAAAATCGTATAAAATTTACAATTTTAAATGTTATTGCGTCCTTTATTGCGAGTAAGGCCGCATTACACCACAATAACTTTTCAATTTCCACTTTCCTCCGTCATTTGAGCATTCCAGTTTGAGTACATCGGTCTTGCTCTCTTCCTCTTCTTTCTTTCTTCTTGCCTCAAATCTGAGTTCGTCTTCCCCACTTCCCCTCTTCTTTTCTTTTTTCATTTTCCCTAGACCTGAGTCAATCGTTCTTGTTTCCATTAAGGTTTTTCAGAGATCCGTCAACGCCAGTGCAGAGAGGAAGTTCGTGGAGGTCGAGAGAAGGATTTTCTTCTTACTCCTTGCCGGAGATGAAGATGGTTTTCTAAGTTTGTTTCTAGAAATTTGAAGAAATTTAAACACATGATCTGGGTTTGTTCCTTGTTTAATCTGTAATTTTATGATCTTTAGCACCACTCCTATATACGATCAGCTGATGCTTTGTGATTGTTATTGTTATTGTTTAATCTGTAATTTAAATCTATACTTTTATGATGAAATCTGGGTTTGTTTCTTGTTTCTGGGATTGAGAGCATGTGAATCTGGGAATGAAAATGATGATGAAATTAAATTCATCCGGATGAATATCCGGATGAATTAATTTTTTTTATTAATAATATTGGTTATTGCGGCTATAGCCGAATTAGGTTCCATAGTTGCGAGCTTAAATACTCCGGTGCAATGCGTCCAATCCCGCAATTATTAGTGCGGCTGTAATACGACTTGGCCGCGATAAATGATGTTCTCTTCACGTAGTGGAAGTGTATTCCCACGTAGTGACGGGTCAACGCAGGTGGCCAAGTAATGCCTTGGAAAGTGAATGTTGGCAGCAACGGGAGAGGAGGGCTTTGGTGTTTGGCAGAGGATGGAGGGTCCTTTGGCACGGTAGGGTAGGGCGTGAACTCACCCTACCTGGAGCAATGAAGCTTCAGTTTTCGGACTGGTTGGATAGTGGGTTGCCCTGGTCAGTATGTGGTTGGTTAGGAACCTGTAGGCAATCACCGATGACGTGGCGGTTAGCTTTATTAGCGTGTGACGGAACTAGGGATTTGAGGTTGGGGGCGTCTGAGTAGCTTAATATAGGGGCTGGAAATGAGCAAACCGTAAAAGTTAGCATTAATCCACATATAGTAATGGAGGGAAAAAAAGAGCTTCTTAGAGGAGTCCCGAGTTGTAGTGATAAGAATTTTGTATTAATAATTTTTAACTAGGTCGTTAAGAAGTTTTTGAGTCCATTAATCAGTTATCTATAGAAATCATAAATTTTCACACGCACAAAATTTATTCCAAAAGTTATTTATTTCTTTTTCTTGATTTTTAATAGAAAACCAACTTTCCAGATAATAAAAAATAATGGTAAAAAATTCATCAGAGAAAAGAAATATGTAATATAAAAAAACTCAACGTCATGATAAATACAGAAATAAAACAGATTAGTAATGAAAATAAAAATTATATCCAAACAATATAGCAAAAACCATCAACACGTAAATTTAGAGTTCAAATTTACTAAAGAGGATTAAAAAAAATAAAAGTTTACGTATGGCCACCAAACTATTATTTTTTTAACATGATACGTGCCTTAATTGTATCATACTGGATGTCAATGACTTAAATAAAATTACAAACAAAGAATAGATATCAAAACGAATTATATATTGTCAAGTGATTTGGCTTTTTTTTCATGATACAACCCGATTTTTTTTAAAGGCAAGCTAGAATATATTATTTAAGTTAAACGAATGTTTTGCTCTCTTGAGTTGAGGAGACAAAACCAACAAACAACAGAAATTTACACAATAGCAAAAAAGAAAGATTACACAATCACCCAATACCATAAAACATTATTTCTCCATTTAAGCTCCTAGACCACTCGTTCCACTTTGCTCAATCAACAACAGTTTGCAATGGCAGATAAGGGATTCACAATCCACTCACTCCACGTGACTTTGAACTTCTCTCAATGGTTGAAAATCCAGAGGTATGAAATATATTGGATAGTAGATAACTACGAACCTTGTTGCACGGAGAGATCTTGAAAGATATGTCATTCTGGCATCTTCACAATAAGTACCAAGCCGCTACGCGCTTTATGCATCCCACCCACTGCGTTGATTTAACCATGCATGGTGTGGGTGTGGAGCCTCTGGAGATAGAACATCCTTAATATATGTACCTGTGAAGGGGCCTAAATTACACCAATTAAATACAACATTATAGCATATGATTGCACAAGGGCAATGGACCAAACTATGGTCCAAGGTTTCCAACGCACATGAGCATCTAGAGCAGCCAACATTTTGCAATTGAACTCCCTGGATGGAGAACTTCAAACATGTAGGAAGACGATCTTGGATGGTCCTCCAAATAAAAACATTGATCTTCTTTGGAACCCACCGATTACAGGTTGTTTCTTCCGTGTTTGGAAGCCTTGAAAGCATTTGGTGGTCTGCGAGGCTTGAAAGGTCGGAGACTGGAAAAATTCTGTCATTGTTGAGGAGCCACTCCAGTGATCAACTTTGTCCCGTTGCAAAGATATGTGTTGTAAATCAGATAATAGATTCCTAAACTCCTCAACACCCGCCCTCGCAACTCCCTCCTCCAACTCCATTTCCATCGCCATTCTCCATTTGACCACTCCCCTCTCTCAACAATTTTTACATCTCCATCTAAATCTGCCAAGTACAGTCTAAGATAGCAATCCGACAAACACTTATTCCCAACCCACATATCCTTCCAAAATCTAAAGATTCGACCATCGCCAACTTTTCTTTGAAAAGAGTTTGTGAAGTCTAAACCCACCTCATCCATCTCCCTCCCATCTTCTGCATACCCCCCAGACTCCATTGACATAGCCTTCATCCCGCCCATCTAAACCTCCATCTTCACCATGAATTATTCGAATAATTTTTACCCAAAAAGCCTCATTCTCTACCCGAAACCTCCACCAACATTTTCCCAACAAACTCATTTTTTTTTGCTTTTAAACTGTCAACCCCAAGCCCCGAGAACAAGAATCCATTACTTTTTCCCATGAAACCCAGTGTATAACTCTTTTTCCTCAGAACCACCTTAGAAAAATTTCTCCTTAAGCTCTCAAGTGTTTTGGTTAATCTAGCAGGGGCACGAGATAAAGAGAAGTAGAACAAGAGCAAGCTTCCCAGGACTGATTTCACAAGAGTGAGTCGGCCCCAACTGTGTAGGAATAGAGGGAGAAAATTTGGTTGGATTTTAATTATGATTAGACTTAAATTTTATTTTGAGTTCGGTAGATGAGGCTAGTTGGTAAATTATCTCATTAACCCTAACAATATACACTATATATCATATACCCCCTTCAAGTTTTTTTTTTTTGGGGGGGGGAGCAGCCCCCTCCCCGTCTACACATGGTTCCATCAATGTTTATTGGGTGTGAGGGCCACCCCGTTTTGTTATACTTATTTCATTTTTCTGTTAAGGACCATCTGTTATCTCTTAGTAGTTTTGTTTTGGTTTCTGCTCTTTCGGTTTTCGGTTTCAGATGGCTGGAAATCGATTAAATCGTTTCGGTTCAGTTTAAAACCGATTAAACCGAAAATTCTGCACTTTTTTTTGAAAAAAATCAGTCCCTGCTGCTATTGTAGAGGAGTTTCTGGAGGCGGGAGGACGGCCGACGGTGGAGTGGAGAAAGCAATATTTCCAAATAAAGAAACAAAAAACAGTGAGAAATTAATCAAAAAAAGAGAATTGTGTATAATAATAAACTCAAACTCATGACAAGTACAAAAAAAAATGGATTAGTAATAAAAATTAAATTATATATAAACAATGCAATCTCTACCCGAAACCTCCACCAACATTTTCCCAACAAACTCAACAAACTCATTTTTTTTTGCTTTTAAACTGTCAACCCCAAGCCCCTGACAGAACAAGAATCCATTACTTTTTCCCATGAAACCCAGTGTATAACTCTTTTTTCCTCAGAACCACCTTAGAAAAAATTGCTCCTTAAGCTCTCAAGTGTTTTGGTTAATCTAGCAGGGGCACGAGATAAAGAGAAGTAGAACAAGAGCAAGCTTCCCAGGACTGATTTCACAAGAGTGAGTCGGCCCCAACCGTGTAGGAATAGAGGAGAAAATTTGGTTGGATTTTAATTATAATTAGACTTAAATTTTATTTTGAGTTTGGTAGATAGGGTTAGTGGGTAAATTATCTCATTAACCCTAACAATATACACTATATGTTATATACCCCCTTCAAGTTTTTTTTTTTTTTTTTTTTTTGGGAGCAGCCCTCCCCGTCTACACATGGTTCCATCAATGTTTATTGGGTGTGAGGGCCACCCGTTTTGTTATACTTATTTCATTTTTCTGTTAAGGACCATCTGTTATCTCTTAGTAGTTTTGTTTTGGTTTCTGCTCTTTCGGTTATGTTTTGTTGATTCTTTGCTATGGTGGATTGTTGCGTTTTCTATAATTTCCGTAGGTTGTGCTCCTCTTAGTTCACTATGGTACGCCAACACTATTTTACCCACATTGGGCGTTCAAGTGTACCGAGAATGGGATCATATATAATTTTTCTGCCATAGTGATTTTCATGACCATCGTCATGATATTGCTTTGTCTTTTGAGGCTAGTATAGGTGAGCGAGATTCCAGTGGCTATGGTTTGACGTAGTTTCTCCGCTTGTGCAGTTGTTTCCTTGTTAGTGGCCAGGTTGACTTGTGCCTCTTTTGGGTACTTCTATCTTTGATCTCTCATAACTTATTTTGTAATAATTTATCATTAATAAGGTGAATGTTTTTTGTTCAAAAAAAAGTTGAAAGTATTCTCAATTAGACAAATCTTCCTAAAAACGTAGTACTTGTTAAAAGCGATGGTGGGGATTTTTTAATATTGGAATTGAGATAATTAATTACAAGTCAAGTCACAAGTAAAACTCCACTGAATTATTCAAACCCGTGATTTGGTGTGGAATGATGTTTAACAAATTAGCAATTAGTACCAGACAAAGGGCCGGAAGACTCAAGCTATTATTGGTTCTTATGGTCAAGATGACAAGAACTGTTTGTTATCCTCCAATCTACCGTTTTTTAGTAGAGAAAGAGACTCTCGTAATGGAAATTCCACCCTGATGCTCCTCTCCCATTTTTAAAAGGGAAATGTTAATGTATGTCCTCCGAACTCTTCTATGAGTTTATTTTATTTTCTTATACTTATCTACTTGTGTAATAATTATAATAATACAAATAAGGAAATAAAATAATAAATTTGATATACGAAAAGAAAATAAAAGTACTCTTAACAAGTGTCACATCGACACTCCTTAACCAGACGGAACATAGTAATTGTTAAAAGTGATGGTGGGGATTTTTATTAGAGGAATTGAGATAGTTAACTACAAGTCAACTCACATGTAAAAGTCCATTGAATTATTGAAACCCGTGATTTGGTGTGGAAATAAATGATGGTTAACAAATTTAGCAATTAGTATCGGACAAAGGGGAAGACTCAAAGCTAGTGGTTCTTATGGATGGAGGACTGTTCAAACGGTCGGTTCGGTTATAACTAAACTGAGCAAACTGGTTATTACGGTTTTCGATTTCAGATGGCCAGAAACCGATTAAACCGTATAAGGCTCCAAAATTGCCAAAACCGAAATTGGTCTGATTAAACCGTATAAGGCTCTAAATCTGCACTTTTTGTTTTGAAAAAAAATCAGTACCTGCTGCTACTGTAGAGGAGTTTCTGGAGGCGGGAGGACGGCCGGCGGTGGAATGGAGAGGAGGGAGGTCGAACGATGAACGGCGGACGCTCTTCCTCTGCTGCTTCTCTGTTGGCGATGCATTATTGTGCAGCAGCTAGGGGCGGCGCTTCTTAGAGTTGAGTGGTTGCAATTGCAACCACTCAAAGAGTTGAGTGGTTGCAATTGCAACCACTCAAATTTGGGTAAATTAAGGGAATAATATATATATTTGAATATTATACACAATTTGCACCCACTGATATTTTTACTTTGCACCCACTCATGAAAATGTCTACTTACAATCACTCAAATTTCGGTAAATTTAGGGAATAGTATATATATTTGTTTATTATACACAGTTTGCACCCACTAGTTTTTTTACTTTGCACGCACTTATGAAAATGTCTACTTAAGTTACTAGTTAAGTTAGTAGTTATGAGTACCAATATATGCCTAGCTATACCCCACTCCAAATTTTCAATAACTTGCCTTTTGCTCTTTCTCCATCGTCCCATGTGCCCAACTTTTTTTTTCCAATATAACAATTTATTAATCCCCAATTTCTAAACCCTTCCAATTCTATATCCAGTTTCAATTTCAATTCTTTCTACCCAATCTAATCTAATTCTTTCTACCCATGCGTTGCAACTCACACAAACAGTCAAACAATCCATTCTATTGAAGCAAACCAAGTTGTTCAAACTTAGTTGAATCGAATTTTGAAGCAGTGAAGCGATTATTTTTTTCTTTCAATTTGTAGTATATACTCCCTTCGTCCCCGATTAATTGATCTATTTGTTTTGATTGCTTCAAGGTTCAATATTCGATACAAATTTTTATAAAGATAAATAGTGAAAAAAAAATTAAAAAATATTTAGAAACTTTGTATTTCAAATTATGACATGTAAATTATTTAACTTTACATTTATAGATATTCATAAATAAAATCATAGATTAAATACTGTAAAACAGTCAAAACAAATGGATCAATTAATGAGGGACGAATGGAGTATGCATATTTGTATATATGTATTTTTAGTTGAGTTCATTTGTAGTATATATGTATTTTTGTATGAAAAATTTATTTGCTACATCCACTGGTTGAATTTTCAGGCTCCGCCCTGGCAGTAGCTGGTGTCCTGCTGGCCGGCGGAGCTATAGCAGAGGCGGCGGGGCTTGACGCCGGTGAAGGTGTATCTCTTGATCCACTGGTGGCTGGTGGAGGAGTCATGGAGATTTGAGAGTGAGAGATGCTTTGAAGTAGAAAAAGATGCGGAATGATAAGATATATATATATATATATATATATATATATATATATATATATATATATATATATATATATATATATATATATACTCTTGTCTCTTCTTTTGTTTTAGTTGGGCTAGGCTAGGGGTTGGGCTGGGGTTATAGATTGGTAATTAATTGGGTTAGACTAAGGCCCATAGAATCTGATACAAAAAGAAATTTTAGTCCTTACTTTTAATCCTAAATAACCAAAGAGGCCTTTAATTATTGAATTCCATCAAAACTCATTTTTATTGCATATTGGTCTAGTTGGTTACAACTCTCATTTTAGTTATTTGTTACTACTTAGATAAATTTTACTAGCCTTTGTTCTTGAACAAATCATCTAATATCATCAATCCTAAACAAGTCTGAAAACGTAATAAAGAAGACGCTGAAAATGCTTACAAGTTAAAAGAGCAAAATACTCAATTTCTCCTAACATCACATCTAATTAATGAAAAGTAAGTTAAATTGATTTTGGGATGCTTCCTTGTGTACTTTTGGTTAGTGAGGGCGAGATTTTGGAGGAGAAAGTCGACTGAAATGCCGCAGAGCCGACCTAGGAGCCTAAATGTCGGGAGAGGAGGAAGTGGAAATAAATGCAGGATTTTTGGCCAGGCGACGCCTGACCAAAAGGACTGGGTTGCCTGGACTGTCACAAGATTATGTGCTGATTTGACATACAATTGCCCATGATGGAACTGGGGTTAGGCGACCGCCTGACCAAATGCATCGGGTCGCCTGACCTCCGCCTGGCCCCCTGAAATGCTCTGTAGGAAATCCTGGATCCGGGCAACTGCCTGACAAAGTGCATTCGGTCGCCCGACCTCCGCCTAAACAATTTTTCTTTACCAATTGCTGAATTTTTCCAGATCTTGCAATTTGGTCCTCAGCTTTCTTTCCAAGGCGTTAGTCTACTTGTCGTGCCACCAATTCCTTGGTTCTTGGTTCGTGTGGTTTATCATGAGAGTTTTGCTATCCGGCTGTCTTTCTTGCCGCCACTGTCGCCATTTCTATTCTGCTCATCGACGTTGTTGCTTGCATGTTCCGTCACTGGGTCGGGTCTATCTACGGCGGAGTGCGATCATGTTTCATTGTGGTGGTCCCCTTATTCCCCGCGGCCTGGGGCAATTTGGTCCTCGTTTTCATCCTAAGCATGGCGGCGTAACCGTTAAGTGCTTGGGAAGTTTGCAGCGGAAGGTCTTAGGTCCAGTAGGTGTGCTTCCTTCTCCTCCACAGTGTTGGCGTGACTGGTGGGTGAGTTCTTCTAGGTGGTGGGCCGGTCGCTCTTGGTCTTCTTCGGGGTATGTTTCTTGCATGTTTTTTGTTTAACCCGGGCAAATTAAGAATGTGGATGGTGCCTAAAAGGGCTGGAGGATTGGAGGTGTTGGGCATTGTGCTGGTGAAGGTTGGGCTTTTACTGTTTACGGCACAACTGAGCAACGTCTCGTCTTGCCTAGCGGCATGATATCTTACGATGCGAACTGGTTGGATGGTGGGTCTCCCTTACCAATTATGGTGATGCTCCATTAATTGACCTATTTGACTTTTATTTTTCTTCTAGTCTTGACATTTAATTTGCATCGGACCTTTTTTCTTTTGACTGTTGAGTCAGTTTTAGTTTTGTTTCCTTTCTACTACTTGGCTCTTGTTTGTCATTTGCAAACCTATCTCTTAATTCTCCCATTAGCGCACTACCGTGATGTGCTAATACCATTTTACTCAGATGGAAGATATCATGGGTGTTGGGAGCTCACACTACTTATCTTTTCAACTATCTACAGGGATGCTTCAGGTGGTGAAGCATGAGGAGGCTACTTAGAAAGGTAGATCATTTGCTTTATGCTATTCATTCTACTGATGTTATTTAGTTCCATATATAAGATCCTAACAATCACACATTGAGATTTGATGCATGAACTATATGTTTTGTAAATAGTTTCCTTCAAGTATCATATTTATCTCATTTACATTTAATTCTTGGCTAATTGAGATGTACTATTGGTTTCGTGATTTATTATTTTCCTTCTAATGTAAGTGTGCCTTTTCTTTCACCCTTTTTTTGGCATCTGAAGTATAATGGTTGAGACGTAAAGTTGTCCTTATTCAGCATATAATTCATTTAGAATAGATTTGATCCAAACTCTGGGCTGGAAGATAGCACATGTATTTGTGCATTCAATAGGTGAGTGTCCAACATTTAGTTATAGTTCATAGACGTGTTCTTACTTTGTAGAATGAATAATGTTTGACTATTTTCTATATACATTTTTGACATTTCAAAGTCAACTTTGTTGAATTATGATGTGAATTTGATATCTTTGGAACATGAGCTATGATAGCTTGCAAGCTAGCTACAAATCCTGTAATGGTTCATGATAGAGCAATGTCTTTGGCTCTGGATTTTTTGCCAAGTATTTATTTCTCTTCTAATTAGAGTTTCTACTTTTTATTTGTTATTTTTAATAATTCTCTCGGTGTATGACCACTTGGCATATGCTGTGATTTTTTAAGAAGGCGGCTATTATTTATGGTGAAGTTATGATCTCTCTTTGTCTCTCTACTGATGTTTTAGTTATCAACTAATGGCCTATTATTTCTAGCATGTTCAACATAGAAGTGGTTCCTATATTAGAAAAATCATCAATGGTCTCAAACGCTATTTGATATAGCGAATGCATCGTTGAGGGGTATGAAAGCTTACACCTGGGAGAAATATTGGAGTCTGGAACAAACAGTGGAACAAACAGTTTTCAATGTGTTTGCAGTTTAATGGTTATCCTGTTCATTCAGTTGTAATGTTTTCATATTGTTGTTCTATTCATGTCATGTTTAATTTGTTAAATTATACATGAGGTGTAGTCTTTTGCGGATTTTCAGACTTTGAGGGATGGTGTAGTGATTTATAGATATGGCCCGAAGCATTTTAAGTTATATTATGTTCACCCACTTTGTACGACTGTCGATTTTGGATCTCTACAAAGTAGGAGTTTCAGTTTATTATTGTCGGTTATTGTTTGTGTTTTAATTTTATTTTAGTCATCTTACAAGATATTCAGTTGCATCTTGTGGAAGGTGACTGAGCACATACCATATAATCAGAAAGCTGATGTTTTCAGCTTTGGCACGGTACTATCATACTATGGGAAATGCGCTTACAAGAAAGGTAAGGTTTTGTTGGCATGTTCAGTGGACGTAATGAGTTAGATTGACGAATCTTCTTAAGGTTATTGTGGGAAAAGTCCGGTGGAAGCTAAGATGAATGTCTGATCAATTTCACTTGGATAAATTACTAATGATTGTTTAGTGTAAGAGTTTCAATCCAACAATCCTTCTGTTTTTTAAAACCTTCTTCTTTCATTAAAAAAAAAGCCTTATTCTTTCTTCTTCATCAAAAGTTGTGCAACTAGATGAGCATTACTATGTTTCCAGAACATTGTTGATGATTTAATTATTTAAGACGGTGGTTTTATTTCTCTTATTATCTAACTGTTTGCTACTTTTGTCTCATTGATTCTCATTTTACACTATATTACACCATGAGAAAGAGCAAGAGTGTAGATGACTACGAGTGTGTACTTTCTCATGGCATCCACTTATTTTATTCACCTTTAGCATTCAGTGACATTTGGACACTTGCTGATGGGATAGGAGCTAGGACTAAGAAAATTTCTTTATTTGTCAGCACAAGTTTCAAGTTCCAACTATGTATTTCATTTCTTCAGGAGCAAAAGGAACTTCAAGGACAATTGATAGCAGAGTAAGAGGTACTCTATGGATCAAAACCAAGCCCTTCAAGGCCCCAAAGTGTCAAGAAAGGTGTTTCTTTTCAACGACAGTTCTCTGTCTTAAATGCACTGCACTTCTTGCATTCTTTCTCTTTGTTTCAGCTTTGAAGTTCTTCTATGATTTTCCTTCTCAATGATTTTATTTTTATGTTCTAGATTTCTCTGATTTCCCGTTCATCTTAACTTTCTCTTTTGATTTTTATTCTTTTATTTTGCTCTTTTTCTAACAGTTTTTCTTCCAAGTTTACTTCAGTGAGTCCCATTTTCTTCTCCCCACAGCTTTTGAATTTGGAAATATGGCTACCTGTTTATTTTTTATTTTGATTGAATTTTTTTTTGGCCCTTTTCCATCATCCCTCTTCTGGTCTGATTTGTTCTTTAATTAACTTTGTTCTTGAAGATAACAGATTTTTAGAGGCAACTAATTCATATCTAGAAGAAGTAAATCGGAGGTCAGATAACATATTTTTAATTAAAGGGAATTAAGAGAAGCAGACAACAAAAACCTTATATTTCAAACTTTCTCTATTTAGAAGAGCAATAATTAGATGCCAATAGTATACTATTGCTCTCAAGTATCAGTGTCATGCATGTCCTCCTTTAATTTGCGATAATTTGGTGCAAGAGCATAGCAAATCCACAGCAACTTCAAGATCATGGCAATAGTAACAGTCACAAGCCAAAATCAACAATAGCACGAGAGTTACAAGGTTGTATAGACATGGGATTGGTTTACTTAGAATTGAAATAAAAGGCTTAATTTATATAAAAAAAAGAATTGAAATAAAAGGCTTTATAAAAAAAGAATTGAAATAAAAGGCTTTATAAAAAAGAATTGAACTCCCACCACACTATAAAAGCAAACTCAAGGGAAGTCACACAGCATATGATAGAATAGAAGTAAGGTATAGCACTCAGCAATTACCTTCATAAGTTCAACTTTTAGAGGAGGTTCCTTATAGAAACTTGGCATTGGTGTAACTTTAAAAGTCAAGGTTTCCTTAGCTGCTTAAATTCTGCCTCCAGTGTTTCCTGAATAAAGTTTCATCAACCAAGAAAGTTTGATTTTGCATGAAGGTTGCTCTTTCCTTCTTCTTTTGTGTGGATCTTCTCTCAAGTTTGAGAAAAACTGGAATGAGCTTCAGAATACAACATGTTATCATATCAAAGATGGATTCATCTTGCTAGACTGAAATTTGGTAAATCTTGAACTGTGTTATCATATCAAAGATGTATTCCAAAACTATGATGAGTTTATTCAAATGGCCAAGAAAACTACAATGCGTTTGTATGTCCAAGTTTCCCCTCTATCCCAAATCTTTGTAATTTTAACCCTTACGTGTCAAGAAAAAGAAAAATACATGTTTACCTCCCAATCAATTGTAACACGAGATATTTTGTTTAGTGAATTTCTAATGTTTGCGATAACATTTTATTTACACATTAAGTTTTTAATAAATTAATATTTAAAATATCCCGTGCTGAAAGGCGGGTATTTAAGATAGTTATATAATAAAGCGGAACCATGCTGAGGAGTAAAATCAATTACCACTTTAAGGAGCGTTCTGGAGATGCCATGTGTACAAACCTTCTAGAAACATTATGTTAATTGAGTAAAGTAAAGTTTTTTCAAAATCCCCCAAATTCGTGAAAAAAATTAATCACTTTATATATTTTAAAATAGTTATTTGAGTGCAATCCGAAATTAACCATGCCCCTTAACGTACAAACCATTCGCAGGTCGCCGGTGTTTGATATAAGCCAGTTCAAATGATGATCATTGAGCAAGAGAGGCAATTAAACTTCGAATTCAGAATTCTTAACGTCCACCTTGAATTTCTTTTTATTCTTTTTTGATAAACCCGCCTTGAATTTCTAAATAGAGAAATAAGTTCTTATTTCACTGATTCTCATTCTATCATAACCGCATAACACATCGCTTATAACATTTTAACATTTACAGGTCAATAATTTACAATTTTAAGGAGGGCTACGAGTACAAGAAATTGAAGTGAGGTTTTCAGAGAGACCAACGGAGTGCAACGAAGGGCCATTACATAAAGTTTTATTATTGGTACATTATTTTGTTTTTCCTACTTTTTTTGTGAACTGTGAACATTTTATCACCTGACAGTACTACTGCTATACTCTTAGTTTGTGCGAGGACGGCGAGAATGGGACTATATTTGAAAACACATGTGAAAACACATAGTTGAAAAACGAGGGCTAGTCTAGGTTGGGTTATGAATGAGTATAGTTTTTGGGCTGGGCCCGCTACTGAGCTAATCCGCCTCTGCCTCAAAATCAAAATATCGTTCCAAATTGAAAAACGAGGTGCGAAGATTACGATGGAATATCAATAATTAGCTCCATTATGTACGAGTTCTAGCTAGGGATACATGCATGAAGTAGAAGTCAATATATGATTAATAAGTTGATAATTGTGATATTTGTTTTCCTCATACTTAAGCTATTTTTCATGAGTTTTGAGCTTAAATACCTATTTTGAGTACGTTTAATATCTTAGAGCTTATTTGGAGACAATTGATTAAATGTGGATTTAATTGTTAATTTTATAGATATTTATGATTGTGTTTATTTTCGGATTTTTGACCGATTGGAGATGTCTTAGTAGAAAAATCATAACTTGAGCTACACAAGTCGGAATTGGGTGTTTCAAGATGCGTTAGAAAGCTGAAATCCTAAGCCACATTTCATATGAAGGACTAAAAACCCAGTTGCCAAGATATTGGGGTCGAATTACACTTCAAAGTACCGACCTTGATGCTGTTGTTGGGCTGAGATCATCTCCATTAAATATTGGGGGCTACATTGACAATATAAAGGAAGCTGAAGGCCTGTGAGGATATGAGGCACAAGACAAGAGTCAGTCACGGCATAAGAGTTCAGTTCAGAGTTCAAGAAGTATTTGATTTCTCCGGTTTGGTGTGCCTTGTCTTTGTTAACGTTCATGAACTAGCAATTGATTTTCCTAGTTGTGATCAAGTTTCACAACTAGCACATACTCGTGGATCCCATTCAGAAATCAACCGGTCATTGAAGCTGCTCGTGGCTATTGGCTACGGCGATGAAGATTTTTAGTATTTTTCCAATTCCAAGGTTGGTGCTATTTGAAGATTAAGTTTCAGCAAATTCAATGGCCCATTTCCAATCAGATTGGTGGCGTTTTGTTGGATGGAGGGTACTAAGGCAATGACCAGTCCCCGTGAATTTAGTGCACAAGATATGTTCGATGAAATGTGTAGGAGAATAAGTCATGTTTGGACTTCAGTCAATAAAGCTCAAATATCATTCCTGAAGAGTTGAGGACTTGTCTAACCTAGAATCGAGTCAATTTAGCGATCATAGTAAGTTTAGAATTCTTCTCCTCATAAGATTAGGACTCCATGTTACTATTTAAATTAACCATACAGCCGTGAGTAAGGGCACATAACTAACACAACTAGCTTTACACTTAATTCCTTTGTGCATATTTTTGTCACCATGTTTGAGTAAATTTCTTAGTTTAGTCTATGGTAGATTTCTATCTCCGAACTTTTGATAGTGGGAATTGATTTTGAGCTATAATTTTCTTTAATTTCCAAGTATCTATTCCTTCTTAGTACTTAATTATTGCAATTGATTTTCGAATTCTCGCTTGTTGAATTGGTTCTGAAATTGTGATTATGCTTAAATCTTTTCAGCCGCTTGTGTGAAAGGATTCGTTTAGAAGCAAGTGGATTAATTGGAATTTCGTAAATTTCTTGTTAATTCACATGGACTAAATAGAGCAAGTTAAATCATACTAGCTTCTCTAGGTGGTTGCTTGGAATAAACAATTCGATCATTGTTCTTCATGCTAGTTCCAGGTTGATTAGAAATTGCTTCTCAATATCTAGTTGCTTGGGATTAAGGAATTAATTAGTCACTTGTTCTGGTTAATTTATCAATAAATTATTTTGGGTTCTTTCTAGCTTTAGGAGGAATCCGGTTTATTTGCTTGAGTTAAAGAAATATTTGTTTCAATGATCAACCATATGTTTGGAGTGGACAATCAACCCTAGGCTAAACGTTTTTAGTATTTGATTAATTCATTTAATTTGCAGCTGATTTCTTTTAGCATTTAATTCGACAAAACCCCCCACCTTTTATTTCAGTTAATTGCTTAGAAACTTTAATTCAAAGATTTTCCTTGGGATTCGACCTGGTTTTCACCACTATACACAAATTAGCTTATTCTGAGTTGATAGTGAGACCAGAATTATTTTTGGCGGTTTTGACGCCCGACCAATGATGAGTATTAATGTCAATGGATTGTTGTGAGGTTAATGTCAGGTTTAGTGGGGAAATGAGGCTTGGCAGGTGTACTGCTAGTTTCTTCATTTTTTGAGGTGTGCTTTCTTGGATGAGGGTTTACGAGGCTTTATGGTGTACTTTTGATTAGGGGTAATCTTTTATTCTTAGAAACTTTTCCGAAACTTTCATTTTTTATATAAGATGTCTTTTTTTGAGTTTTTTAATAAAAAACTTAAGTTGTCTTAAAAAAAAGATTCTCAACAATATCCAAGGGCGGGCTTGCATGGGGGCAGTGTGAGGGCATTTGCCCCTCTCAAATTTTGCAAACAATAGGATATATGTGTAGATATTTAAGAAGTATATGTCCTTAGTCGTAGTTTGCCTCCAAGAGTAAAGTATAGAATTTATTAAGTCAATGAGCCCCTTAACTATGGAGTTAGGAAAACATAACCCACACACATGGAAAGCTACATTTAATTCCGCATTCTATTTAAGCTTGTACGTACTTGCCCGTTACACTTCAAATCGTAAAACATACTAAAAGGATCAATGTTATTTATCACCCGGGTGATTTTTCACCCACCTAGAGCACTTGAAAAATAGAGGATAGATATTGAATTGTCTAATTACTTGGGCTTGAGCTTCCAAATTACCTTATAGATGAGTCATTTGAACAAGTGGGTGAAAAATCACCCGGGTGATGATTAACAGGGTTGTACTAAAAGCGTTCACAGATTGTGCTCACCAGTTTATGCGTGGTTTCCACTCGCGCTCTGTTTTATCCCACGCGCTTTCGTTTTATTTACCGAATTCTACTTCTTCACTCTCACCACGTGTTACTTGCTGCCGCTGGTTTTGTGTGTCTTCCTTTTGTTGTGAAAGTTTGCTTATGCTGTGTCACTCCTCTTTATGCATGTTTGCCATCTAGCTGTTGAACAGAAGTGATTCGTGAGCTGCAAAGAGGAGATGACTTGAGACACAAGTCATGCAGTACCTAGTCCTAGTAGGAGTAGTATTAAGTTATCCTAGTATTACAGTATTAGACTTAGATTAAGATTACAATATCAATTACTAGTAGAATCAGGTTTATAACTTAAGATGTAAAGCCTATATAAAGGGGCTCGAAAGTATTCAATAACACATTGATTGAGTGTTCATCGTCTTCTAGTCTATTTTATACACCTTGCTCTACCAAGCCCTAACATTGTGGTATCAAAGCTTGGGTTGTTCGACTAGAATGGCTTCAAACACCAATTTTAGT
Source organism: Stellera chamaejasme (assembly GCA_024586325.1). Taxonomy (NCBI): domain Eukaryota; kingdom Viridiplantae; phylum Streptophyta; class Magnoliopsida; order Malvales; family Thymelaeaceae; genus Stellera; species Stellera chamaejasme. The sequence goes on from CM044985.1 coordinate 29,302,569, forward strand.
AGTGTCTCTCAAACTCAGATCCTTGTGTTCAAAGGAGAATCTTTCGATTTCTAGTGCATCAAGATGAGAACTCTATTCATGTTTCAAGATCTCTGGGAAACAACGGATATAGGTGTACCAGCAGAAGGAGATGATGTTGATGTCAACAAAGAAGAACATACTCTAAAATAGGCATATGATACTCTAAAACAGGCAAAGGCCTTGTACTTCATTCAGCTAGGTCTGGATGAGTCCATCTTCTCTCGGATAGCAGCAGCCACATCTGCAAAACAGGCATATGATACTCTAAAAAAAGGAATTCAAAGGCTCAGCAAAAGTCATAGTAGTCAAATTACAAAACTTATGGAGAGAATATGAGACTTCAAGCATGAAGAGTAATGAAACAGTGCAAGATTACCTTGCAAGAATGTCCGATATGGTGACTAAGATAAGAAGCTATGGTGATGAAATAGAAGACAAGGCAGTTGTCACCAAAATTCTGAGAAGCATGACATCAAGATTTGATCATGTGGTTACAGCCATAGAGTAATCCAAAGTTCTTGCAACATTGACCTTTGATGAACTGATGGGGTCTCTTTTGGTGCATGAAGAAAGAATTTCAAGAAATTCTGCAAAAGAACAAGAAAGCGCTTTACAGACATAACAAGAAACACAAACCTCAGTTTCAACAGAGGCAACTCTAACAGAGGCCGAGGAAGAGGTTCTTTCAGGTCCATAGGCAGAGGCAGGTCAGGTGGAAGGTTAGTCTCTTGCTCATTGATGGTGTTCTAAATCAAATTCATCACTTATTTGAGCTATTTCTTCATTATGTGTGCGTTTTATTCACTGTCGCTATTTGTTCGTAGGCGCACACTTGAGGAACGGAGATGAAGCGTGGAGAACCTCATCAAAAGATCTAACATGGTGAAGCAAGGAAAGAGAGCCACCCACCAAATTTTGGCTTATGTGAACAGTACCGGCACATCTCCCAGTGCATGCCCAGAGCATCCCCTGGAGCATTTGATATACATGAACAGTATTAGAGCATCCCTTCAGCGCATCCCCAGAGAAACCCAGATCATCCCCTGTTGTCCACGTCATTTAATGAGACCAACTCGAGTTAGTTTTGATTCCATCCGATTTGCACCTATTTTTTGGACATGTTTACCCTTATTTTACCATGTTATGATGTCTCATATGTCTAGGGACTTTTTGGACTATTAGATATAGTATAAAAAAACTTTTAGGATGATTTTTAGCAACTTCTCACCATTTACACGAATTTCACATCAAACTTGAAGTTGGAGTTGTTCTTCCTCTTTCTCTTAGGGCTTTTGAGCCCCTTCAACCTCACAAATATGAGAGGTTGATTGGGGCTCTTGTGGATGATCATTTATAGGGTGATTTCTATCATATCTCCCTATTTTACTCTTCATTTTTGGTGCCTTATTGATACTGATTTTGAGTAGTATCATGAGTAGTAGGTAGTTTTCATTTCTTCTTGGGATTTAGTGTTATTAGAGGTTTGATTGTGATATTCTTGACTTGAATGAGTTTAGATACCAATTCCATGATCATTGAATGCATGATTTGTGCTAGAAGATGCATATTCTAGTATAGTCTTCTAGGTGTTCGAAGAAATACTCGAGAGAGGTTTTGATGAACTTGACTCATAGAAATTGGTTGACTGGCTTGTTAAGTGTTGGAGATAACCTCTAGGAGTCAATTGGTGAATAGATTAGGAGCTTTTCAGGCCTTGTCTCCTAATGCTAACACAACGAGAGTTGGTTAGATTAGTGATTGACAAGAGATTAACATGCTATCTAGAGATGGAAGCATGTTAGCCTTAGTAATCCATCTCTAAACCAAGAGTTAAGATGTCCGAACAACCTCTAATATGCATGAACTCCTTAAGAGAACTCTATACTTGAAAGTCCACATGTCCCGATTTTCATTGCTCTTACTTGTTTTTTCACTCTTGACTCCATTTCATTTTGTTACATTTAGATTAGTTGCACGCTCCATCAACCAACCTATCAAGTCGTTGCTGCCCCATACATATCATCCTAGCTTAGTTACACATATTGTACATCTAGTCTTTAAACGCTCGATTCTCTTGAGTTCGATCCCTTACTCATTGCCCCTTTACTATTTTTGACAAAACAAGGGTGAGTTTTGGTCTTTTATATATGAATTTGTCAATATGACTTGTGTGTAATCATACACACATTTCACCCTTAATCACTCATATTGCAAGAAATCCGGGCACCATGAAGATGACTGTTGGAACAAACAACAGTGTTCATATTGCAAAAAGAAAGGTCATAAGGAAGAGGATTGTTGGAGAAAGCCAAGTGAAGCTAAATTTGCAGAAGAAGATTCAGAACATGAAGACTACTTATTCATGAATTCCATGAATAGTTGCACACAAGGTACTAATATCTGGTATCTTGACAGTGGGTGTTCAAACCACTTGACAAGATCAAGAGATAAATTCAAGTACTTGGATGAATCATACAATCTCATGTCAAACTGGTTGACAACAAGCAGGTCAAAATAAAAGGGATAGGTGATATCAGAATCTACCTTAATGGAAAAGAGAAGGTGATTAAATCTGTCCATTATGCCCCACCTACCACCATCCCTATGCGGCCTGGACTTGCACTCCCTCCCTATAGCGCTCAACTCATTCCGCAATCTACTTAGTCGTCGACATCATCAAATCGCGCAAGTACAAATCTTGGAATACATAATTCTTGATGGTAGCCAAGAACGATCGACTTACGAAGAAATGGTTCGTGACGCTTTTGGGTTTCATGAGCACTCTAATAGTTTTGAAAATGATCGAGTAATGACGATGAGGACGTTTCAGCTCCCAAGTGCCAAACGAAAGGGCGCAACGGTTTTTTGAATCGGTGGAGCATGCATCAAAACCTCTATATGAAGGTTGTGGTGATAAGTACACCAAATTATCGGTTGTAGCGAAGTTGTTGAGTTTTATAAGTCAACACAAAGTATCAGATGCATTTTTCTCTGAGATGATCTGATATATCTATGAACTATTACCCGGAGGAAATTCGTTGCCAACAAGCATGTTTAGTACGAAAGCTATGTTAAAGGAGCTGGGGTTACCGTATAAAATAATTCACGCTTGCGAGAATAATTGTATGTTGTTCTACGGTAGCTTCAGCAAGTTACTGAATCAGTAGGGTGTGTGGAGCGGATAGGTATCAAGTGTGTGTCCGGGTAAGAAACCGAAACCGAAAAAGGTTTTGCGATATTTACCAATCATCGAGCGGCTACAACGGCTTTACCGATGTCTAAAACCGCAGAAATCATGACGTATCATATTAGAGCGAGAGGAAATGTATCGCACTGCTGGACATCCATCTCAAGGTGAGGCTTGGAAACACGTCGGCGAAATGTATCCGGATTTCGCACGAGTACCGAAGCGTGCGATTGGGGTTAAGTACTCGATGGCTTTAACCCGTTGTCCAAACAGGGCAATCGTATTCGATGTGGCGGTATTCATCGTTGTTTACAATCTGCCGCCTGATTTGTGCATGAAGGAGCCGTACACTTTCATGCCTCTGCTAATTCCAGTCCCCGATCTCTGGCCGTAACATTGACGTGTTTCTACGTCCACCGATTGAGGAGCTACAAGTTTTATGGAATACGGGAGTGGAAACTTGGGACGCGCACCGTAATCGAACTTTGTTATGCGAGCATGTTTGCTTTGGACGATAAGTGATTTTCCGGCGTACGGAATGCTATCGGGCTGAGTACGCATGGAAGACTTGCATGCCCATATTGCATGGTCGATGTTAATAGCTTTCAGTTGAAGCATGGACGGAAAACCAGTTGGTGGGGCTGTCATAGGAGATTTCTACCAGTGGATAACGATGTGGAAAATGACCAGGCGTATGACGATGACGATGACGTTCCTGTGGATTTGTAGTAGCATATCTCCTATTTGAATTTGTACTCTCGGACGATATTTGTACTAAATTCGTAATTCTAAACAATATCTGAATTGGACTTGCACATAATCTACTTAGTGTGGGATAGTTGGTGAATTTAGTTGAAATTAGTGAAATAGTTAAATTAGTGAATTTAGTTGAAATTAGTGAAATTAGTGAATTAGTTAAATTAGTGAATTTAGTTGAAATTAGTGAATTAGTAAATTAGTGAATTATTTGTGAATTTTGTGAAATTAATGAATTATTAATATTAGTTGAAATTAGTGAAATTAGTGAATTAGTGAAATTAATTAAATTAGTGAATTAGTTGAATTTAATGAATTAGTGAAATTAGTGAATTTAACTAAACTAGTTGAATTTAATGAATTATCGAAATTAGAAGGCAGGTTATATCATTAACTTTGAAAATTCAGCTTGTCAAATCAGAGACATGAAAGGGGAGTTGATTCTTCAAAGTAAGATGTCAGAAATCAGATGTTCCCTATAGCCTTGAGCTCACAGCAACATGCATTCGTGAGTAAACAGGATGGAGATTCAAGATTATGGCATCAAAGGTATGGACATCTAAATTTTAAATCTTTACAGATGTTGTCCAGTAAAAACATGGTAAAAGGACTACCTAATATAAAAGAGAATGATGATATATGTGAAGGATGCATTTATGGTAAACAAACGAGAAGTTCTTTTCCCAGCAACCAAGCCAAAAGAGCTAAGATGAAACTGGAGTTAATTCATGCTGATTTGTGTGGTCCCATGAGAATTGCATCTCATGATGGAAATAACTATTTTTTCTTACTAATAGATGACTATTCAAGACTATGTTGGGGCTATTTCTTGAAACAAAAGCCAGAAGCATTCGAAGAGTTCAAGAAATTTAAAGCTCTAACAGAGAGAGACAGGATTGAAATTAAAGTCACTTAGAACAGATAGAGTTGGAGAATTTATGTCAGGTGAGTTCATTGCCTATTGTGAAGAACAAGGCATAAGAAGACAACTTACAGCCCCCTACACACTTGAACAAAATGGTGTGGCCGAAAGAAAAAAAATAGGACAACAATAGAGATGACCAGATCAATGTTGAAAGCAAGAGGACTTGGCGATGAATATTGGGCAGAAACTGTTGCAACAACAATTTATCTGATCAACCTCTCACCTACAAAAGCTCTAAAGGACAAAACACCATTTGAGGTCTGGTATAATTATAAACCTTATGTTTCTTATTTGAAAACATTCGGTTGTGTATGTTATGTCTTATCAACAGGTGCAAACCACAAACTTGAACAGAAAAGCACTAAGTATCTGTTTGTTGGTTATTGTACAAAGTCAAAGGCATATAGAGTAATGGATCCAAGTAGCAAGAAGTTAATTGTTAGTAGATGGTGGAAAATCTGTCTGGGCAGCCGCCACGTGTCTACGCAGTTGACGCGTGTTGACATTACTGGATGTCATTGGGATTTGTGCGTTGTGTAATTCTCGGAATTCGAGGAGTGGGGTTGGGTTTGTAGTATTTTCGTTTTGTCAACGAAGTGACTGAAAAGATCGATCCTTTGACTTATGCCATTAATGTCTTATATATAGCTGATATTAATGGTGACAAAATCGTAATATGTCAATATAACGTTATTGTACACGTGTTCTACATGTCCAGGAATGTCCAATGTCTTGTCCGGGTAAATGTTTATTAAGTCCGGGAATGTTCAATGAGGTTCTAGTTACCACTTGAGTTTTTAATGGGACCCTTATACTGGGCTTATTAATTGGGCATTTTGTTAGGCCTTTTGGGTGATTGGGCCTAGCGGCCATCAGTAGAGATGTTAAATTTGATGAAGGCCGAGGATGAGACAATGAAAACAAGGCTTGGAGACAATACTGGAAAGAAGAAACAGATAAGACTCAAAAACCTCAGGATCCTGATAAACAAGATCAGTACATAGAGGTGAGTGAAGAACATGAGTTCAACCAAGAAGCTATAACACCTACCAGAAGGTCTCAAAGAGCAAAGAAAACTCCAACATATTTGACAGACTATGAAACAACACTAGTCATGAATGCTGAAGATCTAGTGTCTATCGAAATGGCAATGCAACAAGACATATGGAATAAAGCTATGACAGAAGAAATTCAGTCAATAGAAAAGAATCATACTTGGACTCCTGTTGATCTACTTGAAGGGAAAAATCTCATAAGCTTAAAATGGATTTTCAAGACCAAGGTAAATCCAGATGGTAGTATAAACAAACATAAGGCTCGCTTGTGGTGAGAGGGTTCAGTCAAGAACCTGGGATTGGCTATGAAGAAACCTTCTCTCCTGTGGCTAGATTTGAAACAGTGAGAATTATCTTGGCAATTGCAGCACAACATCAATGGTAGGTTTATCAGTTTGATGTTAAGTCTGCTTTCCTTAATGGAGAACTGAAAGAGGAGGTCTATGTGGAGCAACCACAAGGCTTTGTGGTAAAAGGTAAAGAGGCTATGGTGTATAGATTGAAGAAGGCACTTTACGGGTTGAAGCAAGCTCCAAGGGCATGGTATGGTAGGATAGATCAGTTCTTTAGTGAAAAATGGTACATTAGAAGTCAGAATGAGCCTACACCATATGTCAAGCATGATAAGCAACAAGGAATGATGATGGTGAGTCTTTATGTGGATGATATGATATACACTGGGTCATCATCCTCAAGATTAATAGAAGAATTCAGAAAGGATATGAAGCAAACATTTGACATGACAGACTAAGGAAAACTGAGTTATTTCTAGGTCTTGAAATCAAACAGACAAAGAAGGCATTTTCATGAGCCAAAACAAGTATACACAAGAACTGCTTAAGATATTCAACATGGAAAACTGCAAACCAGTAACAACACCTATGAATACTAATGAAAAATTGAAGATTGAAGATGGAATGGGTGAGGCAGATGCAACGAGTTTCAGGAGTCTGGTTGGTAAACTTATATACTTAACACATACAAGGACTGATTGAGTTATGCTATAGGTATAATCTCTCTGATTGAGTTATGCTATAGGTATAATCTCTCGGTAAATGAACAAACCTTCAAAACAACATTTTGGAGCTGCAAAGAGAGTACTAAGGTATGTTGCAGGAACCAGAAATTTTGGTGTGTGGTACAAAAGGAATCAAAATTTCATTCTAAGAGGCTACACTGACAGTGATTGGGCAGGTGACCAAAATGATCGAAAAAACACCTCATCAAGAGGCTGTTTTCACCTTGGCACGGGTTCTATTTCTTGGCATTCTAAGAAGCAATCAACAGTAGCTCTTTACATAGCAGAGGCATAATACGTTTATGCAACTTTATCAGCATGACAAGCAGTGTGGCTCAGGAGATTGCTGAAGGATCTGGGGGAAGAACAAAAGCAAGCTACACCAGTTTTTTGTGATAGCAGATCAACAACTGCTATCGCTAAAACCCCAGTGATGCATGGGCTGCCTAAACATATAGAATTGAGACATCACTTCATTAAAGATTTAATCAATGAAGATCAGATTAAAGTATTAAACTTAGATTAAGATTACAATATCAATTACTAGTAGAATCAGGTTTATAGCTTAAGATGTAAAGCCTATATAAAGAGGCTCGAAAGTATTCAATAACACATTGATTAGAGTGTTCATCATTGTCTTTTAGTCTATTTCATACACCTTGCTCTACCAAGCCCTAACACTAGCAACATGTGTTGTCAATGTGTTTTGTCTTAAATGTATGACCTGTCTTTTTGTGTCCAAAGTTGTCGTCGGTCTACCTCTTCGTCCCAACTCTATTTAATTTTTTTTTCTGCGGTGTGGTGCAGTTCGATGCATGGTTTGTTTGTCTCCTTCTCTGTTCTTTTGGTAGATGAGTGAGTTAACTTTTGCATTTTGTATTGTTGTCCTTCTCACATTGGTGACTTCGCATACATCTGTGTTATGTACAACATTTGTTGATAGTTTGATTGTTTTGTCTGTTTTCCTTTTTTCCAACCCGCTGGCAGGTGGTCTGGGTATTGGCTGTTTGGTTTCCAACTGTGTTTATTGGCTTTTGAACTTGCAATTTTTTAAAAAAGAGATAGGTTTCCCTTCTGTCCTTGACGAAACAAAGTCAACCCACCCTCTCAGTTTGCCAGAGGTGCGAAAACGAAGGAGAAATCGCCGAAAAAACCATTTTCCGACTCAGAATATGTTCTCTCCAACTGGAGATCTGTTGGCCGCAAACCACCGCTAAACGCCTCCCCCACATCCGCCGCACAGACCGGCACCTGAACCTCCGCCGAAATCTGTCGCTGCCGCTGTAACCGCGAACGAAGTCGTGAGGTAGAAGATGAAGTTTTAATGGCTTGGTAAAATCACAACTTTAGTCCTTTTCCTTCTACTTTTAGCCCTGTTTCACTTAAATCCCTTAGTTTTCTTTAGTTTCATCTAAGCCACCCTATTAAGTTTAAAACTTAACATTTTGATCACTAGCTCTAATGTTTCATTATTTTCTCCTAAAATGTTTATTAATTTATTATTTAAGGTTACTCACATATCTTCTAAAATTCTCTACTTCCTTATTTATATTCATATTAAAAACTTTATTTTACATATATATATATAGTTGTAAAAATTGTATTTTCTTACTTTGAACTTTTGTTTTGTTTATTATTTTTTTAAGTTTTTTTATAGAGTTGAGAAAATTATTACGTTTTATAAATCTTATGAAAATGGTTTATAAATTTTATAAATTTTTTGTTTTCAAATTTTAATCTGATTAAAGTATTTAATATAATTTTCCCTGCTTAAAAATATTTTAAGTGCTTAAAGAAAAGTTTGTGTTTGTACATTAAAGCCCTCCAAAATTTTCGGACCTTCAAGCTTGACCCAAACTTTGTCTTGAACTATTGTAGGCTGATAGAAAGACCTTAAACCCCGAGTTAACTTCCGTTCTTTCCGTAAATCTTAAGGGTTGATACCAGTAAGTTTGCACTTGCAAAATCTCATAGAATGCTTCATTAAATTCTTGCAATCGCTAGATTCTCGACTCCAAGCACCAATCAACGCTTTTTCAGAATAAAAATATATAATTTGACCTACCAAAAAATAAAGAATAACGAATGTTTCTAACAACACAAACCTTAACAATACATTTAACCCACCAAATTCATAAACAAAAAAAAAATCTACGGCCACGCCACGACCACCTTTTCCATCCCTCACCATCCACCTTGAACGCCAACAGAACGCCCGAAGCAACGCCCTCACTGGGGAAGTTCCTCGACGGCGAAGAAATCTAGAGAGAAATGAGAGAAACTCTCTCTAGAAACCGTCTCGGTTCCTTTGTCTATTCTTAATTATTTATGAACTTCCTTTTTAATCACTATTGTCCACATTTTCTTCTAAAAATTTTCAAAATCACATTTTTCCTAACATTTTCTCTCACAAATATCTCATTAGTTTAGGACTAATACAGTTATAAACATTTAAAACTCGATTGTTAGATAAAAAATAATAATAGTTAGAATTGAAAGATATTAAAAACGCAAAACCTATAAAACTCTTTTTACATTTCCGACTATTATTTAAAGATGTAAAACAAGCCGATTATGAAGGCTTAATGCACCCTAACCCTACGTAAAAAAATAATAATAATAATAACTTAATGCGCAGGAGAATTGAAACAACTCTCAACATATATGTGCTAGAAACACCCCAAGACATCATAGAATGCACTGGTACCTATCATGCCAGCTTCTTTGACAATGATTTTTAACAGATTTGACAGAAGCCAATGCACTGGAACCCTTCATCAATGGAACATTAGAGGAACGTTTCTCCATTGATCTGTCTAGAACGAAGAAAAAGATCAATGACCTCGAAAATCTTCAGAATAGGGGGTTTCAAACATACCTCAAAACAGGTGAAAAACGGATTTCACCTGTTTTTATCCACGTGAGAAACAGAGGTGAATTCACCTCGCGCAGCGCGGACCTCAGGTGAATCGCGCAAATGTGAACCGAGTTTTTCACGTGAGAAACTCCTTATTCACCAGTCATCACCATTCGCCACGAGCTGTCGCAGCTGATGTTCTTCTCGTCTGCATCGTCGCGCTACCATTATCTCGGCTTGCTAGAGTTGTGCTGCCCTGATGTGCAGCACGAAAATGTGCGCAGCGCACAACTGTGCGCACATAGTCCCGCACAATATTGTGCGTTGCGCACAACAGGCCACACATAGTGTCGCACAATGTGAAAAGATGTGAACACTATTCGTGCGCGTAACACAGCACTGCGCACAACGTCTACGCACATGAAAAACCATCTATGCGCGCCGCACAGCTGTGCGCACAGACGACCGCACATATGATTCATAACTACACGCCCATCAACTCAATTGTGTACAACTCACCCCAAGAAGAACTTAGAGGACAGAGATGCACGAAAGATGAAGGGAATGAAGAAAATTCGATTTTCATACAGTAGGGAGCGCGACAAAAGGAAGGGAAATTTGAGGCGGGAAACGGGCTGGGTGTTTAATTCACACTCTGCCCTCCTCCTTATTCACGGGGCCCTCAAACTTAACCCTCATCTTTTCACATTTCCCACTCACCTCCAATTCACTCCCCTATTAGGTGAAAAACTTTTTGTTCACTTCTTAAGTTTGAAACCCCCTAATATTGGATTGAAGCTGAAATTACATGCATGCCCAGTCGCAAGCAATTAAGTTAATTTCTAAATTAATACTATGAGATGATGGAATCAATTAATAAATACAATTTTGGGAAGAAAAAAATAGAGAAAAAAAGATGAGAGAATTCTGGGGCAGCGGATGACTTGGCTGCCAAGCAAAAATGCGAGCTAACAGGGTTTATATTGTCTTCTCTTTCTTGCCTTGAAGAATCAAGGACATCTGAAGGCCTCTGCTGAATGCCTGGTTGAAAAGCAACCTGGTCTGAAACTCAGAAACGAACGGGAACCATGAAAGAATGGCGATGGGCATGAAGAGAAGCAAACCCATGACGTACTCGTATGCTCTTGCCAGCTCCTTTATTGATTCCCAGAACCCTAGCCCCTTTATCATCGGTCTCAGCGCTTGTCCAATCTTTGCAAACACAAAACCAAACCCCCCCTTAGTGTTAATTATAACCAAATCAAATACAAGAATGGATACCAACATGAAATTTTTAAACGGAGCTCAAGTTACTGTTATGAATATGCACACACTTACAAGAAGAATAGCCCATCCTGTAGGCAAGAAGGCAAGCATGGCTGCGAACAAATCCGATATAGTCAGGCCGCAGACGACAAACAGAACAGTCATGACTGACATGAAGCCAAGGAAGAGAAGCGCCTTGAGGATTCTGAACATTAGCTGAAAATCGGTACTGAATCCACGCCGTCCCATGGATACCATCTGAAACAGAAAGAACAAGTATTATAATAGGAGCACCAATGTCAAATTTTGTATTTTTTCAAAAGTTCGAGGACTATTGTGCAATAATTTATTTGTCAATGGATATCCATGACTCGCTCTAACAGTGGTGGAGGGTGGAGCATTCCAACAGAGCTCCATCGGAGCGGATCAAAATGTGCATCCCTACCGATGTGTGTGTGAATACAGTAGATAGGTCTGTTACACTCAACAATTAAGTTAGATCTAATACCTTTAGGACAAGAAGAGCAGCTGCCATGACTACCCAGGACAGACCATAAACCTGTATAGATTTAAATGACGTTAAAAAAAATGTAAAAAAACTACCTGTATAGAGAGAACATTTTGGTAAACCCAAGTGCCATACTAAAAATGTACTACTATCAAACAAAACTTTGTCAAGAGTAGCCAACTATACCAAGATGCTTTTGCTGTGACGAGCTATATCAAGATGATAAACGATTCCATATTGGTAAATGAAGAAGCGGAATGAAAGGATAATCTCGAGCATTCGTCCTCTTATATTTGTGTACTTAAGATGTTCTTGTTCACCATCCCACCAAGATTCCCAACTTCTATCAGGCTGGATACCAATGCCACCACGATTCCCCATCCACCTCTTCCAATCTGTCCAATCATCCACTGTTTTCTGCCAGTCAAAGCCAGATGGATTAAACAGAAAGGGAGCAAACAGCCAGGATGCAACAAGGAACCACATGGAGAATGTAATGAAAAAATAGAGGCTCGAGTCACGGTATGATCTCCCATAAACTTCATACAGAACCAGCAAGATAAGCATTTCCAATCCCTTCACGAAGTGACTCCGCGAGTACAGTCTGTAGTTATCTGCGAACTTTGCATGAAAAACAACAAACCCACGGCCTGTGGCTCTGTACTTGGAACCTCCATGCAAAATGGTTCTTCCAAAATAATGTGCTTTTGTCCCAAGCTGGAAAGTAAAGAATACAGAGGCAAGCTGCAGCTGCATTATGATTAAGTCCCCAAGAGCGGTTCGGAATCCCTTTGACAGGCCGATTTCCATAACCATGGGTAGTACTAGCAAGAAGCCTAACTGGAACAAAGACTGTGCAGCTAACGCTTCTTCAAGGGCCTTGGTCTGACGTATAGCTGCACTCTCAAGGATCTCACTTTCTAGTCCACTCATAACCAAGTATAGACGACCGTACAAGAATACATATACAGTTAGCACACTGACCTGAAAAATAGAATGCGGAATCAAAGGAAGAAAGCAACAAGGGATTCAATATAACTTCATGATTAACAATCTATAAATACTGGAAAAAAAACCTAGTCATTGATTAAGATTCATGATTATTTTTATATTGCTGAATACAATCATCAGCTTTTAAACTTTGTAACCTACACCAAACTAGGGGTCACATTGTACTACTCTACGAGGAAAGTTAAAAAAAGTGTCTACATGGATCTCATTCATTAAAATATTCCTACACAGTTCTGATAAATGCATCTTTAGTAATGTAAAATTAGAAACTGTTAATTATCCAATTTGTATCACAAGAAAAAAATTAGCAACATTGTACTCAATCTTCCTAGGCTTTAGTGTAGAATCAGTTAGACATATTCCTTATCTATGCTGCTGTGGAGAAGAGAAGTAACCTGGTCAACCAAATCAGATATGCTCATTAAGCATTGCCTACAACTCTCTAGAAACTTTTGTAACAATATAAAGAAGGAATCAGTAGGCATACCATGCTGCTAAAATAGAAGCCGACAGTTGTAAAGTAGAATGACAACATTCTATAGAAATCAAACCGACGTCCAAGCCGATAAACATCACGGCTAAGTGTCTGCTCCCATTCCCATTTGCAACCTTTGCTTCAAAAGCAGATATTTGGTTCATCCCTACATCACGTCCTTTGCCAACTTGAATGTATTCATGATGAGTTACATAGCCCCCACGCAGAGTTGAATTATACCCTGAAAAGTCATCCAAATTATTAAGATGATCAAATCTGTTTGCAGTTTAGTTTGGGAATTCTGGTAGCAAAAGGATACCTGCAAAGATGTCTTCACTTAGGTTAATAATTTTCGATGCTTTACTAATGCCACCTCTTGTTACGTGGAAGATTCTGTCAAATATATCTGGATGGCCATAATGGAATCTTACCCTGAAGGAAAAAGGATGTAATATTCACAACTCTGTTTATGTTTAGCAGAAGTATATTAATAATGGGAAACTTAACAGTATTTTAATAATGATCATTCCTCTTTGCCGAGAATATTGAATATGAGCAAGTGTAATAACTCTGACAAACCAATCAAGACCATATAAGAAATACAAAAACCCTATAATAGTTCTTATATAAGCATAACCAACTGTTACTCTTGCTACCAGAAATTAAGACAGTCACTCATTCAACTCCATACCTAAAAACAGTTAACGATGAATGGAGGGCCCCTTATACAGGACCTGCCCTGGCTGAATATTTTGTGTACCGCAAATAACTCCACTGTAATCTAAAATCTATTAAAACCCTTTCTAAGACTACTATAGCTCCTAAAAGTCCCACCTCATGTGTAATAACTCTGACAAACCAATCAAGACCATATAAGCAAGTGTAATAACTCTGACAAACCAATCAAGACCATATAAGCAATACAAAAACCCTATAATAGTTCTTATATAAGCATAACCAACTGTTACTCTTGCTACCAGAAATTAAGACAGTCACTCATTCAACTCCATACCTAAAAACAGTTAACGATGAATGGAGGGCCCCTTATACAGGACCTGCCCTGGCTGAATATTTTGTGTACCGCAAATAACTCCACTGTAATCTAAAATCTATTAAAACCCTTTCTAAGACTACTATAGCTCCTAAAAGTCCCACCTCATGTGTAATAACTCTGACAAACCAATCAAGACCATATAAGCAAGTGTAATAACTCTGACAAACCAATCAAGACCATATAAGCAATACAAAAACCCTATAATAGTTCTTATATAAGCATAACCAACTGTTACTCTTGCTACCAGAAATTAAGACAGTCACTCATTCAACTCCATACCTAAAAACAGTTAACGATGAATGGAGGCCCCCTTATACAGGACCTGCCCTGGCTGAATATTTTGTGTACCGCAAATATTTTGTGTACCGCAAATGCCACTGTAAGCTCTTTCTTAAGCATGATCTGAAACACAATGAAAATGAAGGCCACTGTATAACCATAATAAAATAAGCACAATGATCCAATTTCTGTTTCTTCAGTTCATGTTCCAAAACAAAATTCAAGCCTCAAAGAGCCATCATATAAAGCGGATCTATTTCTCATTAGCTTTAGCTTACCACATTCAAGTTTATGATATGAAAAGAAACACCAAGAGTTGAAGAATCTTCTGTGAAGAGCTGGTGTTAGACCTGCTATCCAACTGTTAAGACCGAAAATGCTTTTTTCCCTCTTGTAGTGATGGGCATGGATACAAAACAAAAGAAACATGTCCCATCGTTGGCCGAGACTTTGGATCACAATTTACACAAGCAAGCGCCAAGTTTGCAGCCAATGCCACTTTCTCTGAAACCTGATCTTCCGGCTGAGGAAGGCGCTGGTCAAGCATGTCAATCACTAACGTTTCTTCGTTGGTACCTTCTGACGGTGATTGTAGAGACATAGCAGATAGAAGCTCACCAGGGTGATGGCCAATTAATATCTCCAAAGCTAGCACACCAAAGCTATAAACATCGTTTTTTTCACTCAACTTCCACGTGTATGCCAATTCTATAAATACAAAAAAAAAATTTGTTAATTGAGAACCATTTATTAATGAGAAAGAATATAATAACATTTGAAAGATTGAAGTATATTTGCAACCTGGAGCCATGTAGCCGAAGGTGCCTACAGGTGATGTCATGTAGGAGGATGAGTGGGGCTTTAGAAACCTGGCAGTGCCAAAGTCTGAAACATGAGCTTCATAATCTGAATCCAACAAAACATTGTTGCTGGAGATGTCCCGATGGATTGCAGGTGGAGAGCATTCATGATGCATGTAAGCCAAAGCATCAGCCACTCCTTTTAACACTTTCAGCCTCATAACCCAATTCAGTTGTTGAATTATAAACTTGATTTGGGTTTTAGTTGGTTAAAACCCAAAATAGATTTGTTGTAAAACCCAAAGTAGAGTCCCAATTTCTAGAGAAATCTTATTTAGAAGATATTTCTTGATTTGGGTTTTAGTTGGTTAAAACCCAAAATAGATAAGTCTTAGGAAATATCTAGAAGACTAGAATAGTCTAGAGAATTAATCCTAACCATTGGATTAAAGTTGTGATGGCAAAATCCTCACCATTGGTTGGGTAATGTCACTAGTATAAATAGGGGTGCTCTCTTTGTGTTTGTATCAAGCCAAAAATTAGAAGCACTCAATAATACAAGTAGCCTCCTCTTTTCTAAGTTCTCCAATCTCTCCCATTTTAAACAATTTCTCCAACCACCTAAAGTTTCCTCCCAACAAAGTGGTATCAGAGCCCTGAAGATCCTCCTCGAGATGGCGACTAGCGGCATTCCCTTCCAAGTTCCGATGCTCACCAAGAGCAACTATGACAATTGGAGCATAAGGATGATTGCTCTCCTTGGGGCACATGACGTATGGGAGATCGTTGAGAAAGGTCTCACCGAACCGGAGAATGAAGGAAGTCTATCTCAAACTCAAAGGGATAGTTTGAGAGACTTAAGGAAGAGAGACAAGAAGGCTCTCTGTCTAATCTATCAAGGATTAGATGAAGATACGTTTGAGAAGGTTTCAGGAGCAAAGACGGCCAAGGAAGCATGGGAGAAGCTTCGAATCTCATACAAGGGAGCCGATCAAGTTAAGAAGGTACGTCTTCAAACTTTAAGAGGAGAGTTTGAAGCTTTGCATATGAAAGAAGGAGAACTTGTTTCCGATTATTTCTCAAGAATTTTAACAGTTACTAATGACCTAAAAAGAAACGGAGAGAAGTTAGATGATGTAAGAATTATGGAGAAGATTCTTAGATCTTTAGATCCAAAATTCGAACATATTGTTGCTATCATTGAAGAGACAAAAGACTTGGAGACCATGACGATGGAACAACTTCTCGGCTCGTTGCAAGCTTATGAAGAGAAGAAAAAGAAGAAGGAAGAGATCGTGGAGCAAGTACTTAAGATGCGGGTTGATTCAACAAAAGAAGAAATCAGTCGAAATCAACAAAGACGAGGTTGCGGTCGAGAACGAGGTCGTGGACATGGGCATAGACGAGGTTGGAGGCCCAATGATGACAACGTCAACAACAACTACAGAGGAGAAAGCTCAAGAAGTGGTCGTGGGAGAGGAAATCCAAAATCAAGGTATGACAAATCACGTGTTAAATGCTACAATTGTGAGAAATTTGGACATTATGCTTCGAATGTAAAGCTCCTAGCAACAATAGAGTCGAAGAGAAGGCCAACTACGTTGAAGAAAGAAATCAAGAAGATGGTACCTTATTGTTGGCGTACAAGGATAATGGAAGAGGCGAGGAGAATCAATGGTACCTAGACAGCGGTGCAAGCAACCATATGTGCGGAAGAAAAAGCATGTTCGTGGAGCTTGATGAATCAGTCAAGGGCAACGTGGCTTTCGGAGACGAATCAAAGGTGGCGGTGAAAGGTAAAGGTAATGTTCTAATCCGATTAAAGAATGAAGAGCATCAACTTATTTCAAACGCGTTTACTACGTGCCAAGCATGAAGAGTAACATCTTGAGCCTAGGACAACTCTTAGAGAAAGGTTATGATATCCGATTGAAAGATAATAACCTTTCTATAAGAGACAATGGAAGCAACCTCATTGCTAAGGTACCGATGTCAAGAAACAGAATGTTCATGCTCAACATTCAAAATGACGTCGCACAATGTCTCAAGATGTGCTACAAAGATGCGGCTTGGCTTTGGCATCTTCGGTTTGGACATCTCAATTTGGAGGATTGGAGTTGCTCTCCAAGAAGGATATGGTGAGAGGATTACCTTGCATCAACCACCCCGATCAAGTGTGCGAAGGATGTCTACTTGGAAAGCAATTCAAAATGAGCTTTCCTAAGGAGTCGAACTCTAGAGCTCGAAAGCCGCTAGAACTCATACACACTGATGTGTGTGGTCCAATTAAGCCAAGATCACTTGGTAAGAGTAACTATTTCCTTCTCTTTATCGATGATTTTTCAAGAAAAACATGGGTATATTTTTTGAAGGAGAAATCAGAGGTGTTCGAGAACTTCAAGAAGTTCAAAGCCCATGCTGAGAAGGAAAGTGGCCTTGTGATCAAAGCCGTGAGATCCGATCGTGGAGGAGAGTTCACATCAAAAGAATTCCAAAAGTTTTGTGAAGATAATGGAATTCGACGACAACTGACAGTGCCAAGGTCCCCCCAACAAAATGGAGTAGCAGAAAGAAAGAATAGAACAATTCTTGAAATGACGAGGAGCATGCTCAAAAGCAAGAGGCTGCCAAAGGAATTTTGGGCGGAAGCGGTTGCGTGCGCGGTTTACCTAGCAAACCGATCTCCGACAAGAAGCGTACGGGAAAAACACCACAAGAAGCATGGAGTGGAAGGAAGCCCGGTATTTCCCACCTAAGAGTCTTTGGAAGCATAGCTCACGTACACATACCGGACGAGAAGCGAAGCAAGTTAGATGACAAAAGTGAGAAGTACATTTTCATTGGCTACGACATCAACTCCAAAGGCTACAAGCTCTACAATACTCATACGGGGAAGACAATCAACAGTTGAGATGTCGTGTTCGATGAAGAAGGAGAATGGGATTGGAGCACACATAATGAAGACTACAACTTCTTTCCACACTCTGAAGAAGAAGATCTAGAACAAACAAGAGAGGAGCCTGCTACTCCACCAGCTTCACCAGCCGAAAATTCTCAAGGAGACGAAAGCTCAAGTGAAAAGACTCCACGTTTTAAAAGCCTACAAGAACTTTACGAGGTAACCGAAAACCAAGACAATCTTACTCTCTTTTGCCTATTTGCGGATTGTGAGCCCATGAACTTTCAAGAAGCTATGGAAAAGAAGAATTGGAGAAATGCTATGGATGAAGAGATAAAGGCGATCGAGAAGAATGACACATGGGAGTTAGTTTCACTTCCTAAAGGGCACAAGGCAATCGGTGTGAAGTGGGTGTACAAAGCAAAGAAGAACGCCAAAGGAGAAGTTGAAAGATACAAGGCGAGATTGGTGGCAAAAGGCTACTGTCAAAGAGCGGGCATCGACTATGATGATGTATTTGCTCCTGTTGCTCAACTAGAAACTATTAGACTAATAATTTCATTGGCAGCTCAAAACAATTGGAGGATACATCAAATGGATGTCAAATCTGCATTCTTAAATGGAGTCCTCGAAGAGGAAGTCTACATTGAGCAACCTCAAGGCTATGAAGTGAAAGGAGAAGAAGGCAAGGTCTTGAAGCTGAAAAAGGCACTCTACGGATTGAAGCAAGCTCCAAGAGCACGGAATGCTCGAATTGACAAATACCTCCAAGGAGAAACTTCATCAAGTGTCCATACGAGCATGCACTTTATATCAAAATCCAAAATAATGATATATTGATTGTATGCTTGTATGTAGATGACTTGATCTTCACAGGTAGCAATCCAAGCATGTTTAGCGAATTTAAGAAAGAGATGACAAAGGAGTTCGAGATGACGGATATTGGGCTCATGTCTTACTACGTCGGCATTGAAGTGAAACAAAAAGACAAAGGCATCCTAATCACTCAAGAAGGCTATGCTAAGGAGGTACTCAAGAAGTTCAAAATGGATGATTCTAATCCAGTTGACACGCCAATGGAGTGTGGAATCAAGATGTCAAAATACGATGAAGGAGAAATGGTGGATCCAACACTTTTTAAGAGCTTGGTCGGAAGTCTGCGATATTTAACTTGCACAAGACCCGATATTCTATATGCAGTTGGAGTTGTCAGTCGATACATGGAGAATCCAACAACAACTCATTTAAAGGCGGCAAAGAGGATTCTTCGCTATATCAAAGGTACAATAAACTTTGGCTTGCATTATTCTATTTCTAACGATTACAAGCTTGTTGGATATAGCGATAGCGATTGGAGTGGAAATATGGATGACCGCAAGAGTACAAGTGGCTTCGTGTTCTACATGGGAGACACGGCCTTCACATGGATGTCAAAGAAACAACCAATTGTCACTCTTTCCACATGCGAAGCAGAGTACGTGGCTGCTACTTCATGTGTTTGTCATGCAATTTGGTTACGAAATCTGTTGAAGGAGTTGAGCTTGCCACAAGAAGAGCCGACCAAGATTTTTGTGGATAACAAGTCAGCAATAGCGTTGGCCAAGAACCCAGTCTTCCATGATCGAAGTAAGCACATTGATACACGCTATCACTATATTAGAGAGTGCATCACTAGAAAGGACGTACAACTGGAGTACGTGAAGTCTCATGATCAAGTAGCTGATATCTTTACCAAACCTCTCAAGCGCGAAGACTTCATAAGGCTGAGAAGTTCGATTGGAGTAACAAATCAAGTTTAAGGGGGGGTGTTGAATTATAAACTTGATTTGGGTTTTAGTTGGTTAAAACCCAAAATAGATTTGTTGTAAAACCCAAAGTAGAGGCCCAATTTCTAGAGAAATCTTATCTAGAAGATATTTCTCTAGATAAGTCTTAGGAAATATCTAGAAGACTAGAATAGTCTAGAGAATTAATCCTAACCATTGGATTAAAGTTGTGATGGCAAAATCCTCACCATTGGTTGGGTAATGTCACTAGTATAAATAGGGGTGCTCTCTTTGTGTTTGTATCAAGCCAAAAATTAGAAGCACTCAATAATACAAGTAGCCTCCTCTTTTCTAAGTTCTCCAATCTCTCCCATTTTAAACAATTTCTCCAACCACCTAAAGTTTCCTCCCAACAATTGTGTATAACACAAGCCTTTAACCCTGTGACATTACCACATAGATCCTTGTTGCCCCTAAGTTGGTTAAAAGAAGCATCATGGAAGGCTTTGAGGTTGGGAATTGGGCCATCTAAATAGTTAAAGGAGACATCCACTTCAGTCAAGCTAGACATTTCTTCAAAAGTTGAGGGAATGGAACCGGAGAGCATGTTGTGAGATAGATTTAGATACTCCAACCTTAACATATTCTTCAGTTGTCTCGGAATGCTTCCTGATAACAAGTTGTTGCTCATGTCTAAATCTTCTAACGATTCAAGTGCACCCATCTCTTGTGGGATGCCTCCTGTAAATTGATTTCCACTGAGATTTAAGTTTAACAAATTTCGACAATTCCCAATCTCCTTAGGGATTAGTCCGCTCAGATTGTTCCGTCCAACATTGAGATGTTTTAGAAGTGAAAGGTTTCCAAGTGTTGACGGTAGATCCCCGGAGAGATGGTTACTAGAGAGTGAAAGGCTGAATAGAGATGACAAGCTTGCTAGCTCTCTTGGAATTTCTCCATCAATTCGATTGGAAGAAAGGTCAAGTTGTTGCAGCTGAGTTGCTTTTGAAATATGAGCGTCCATTCGACCAGAAACATGATTCCTCGAAAGATTCATATGCTTCAGATTTTGGAGTTGATCCCACTTCAGTAAAGAAAGCTCTCCATGAAATTGGTTACGACTCAAATCCGTATAATTCAAGTTGGGATGTATGCCAAAAATTTCATGAATGTCACCCTCAAACTGATTACCTTCAAGTCTTAGTCTAACCAGGCTTGTGCAATTTCGCAAGCTAGCAGGGATTTGGCCCGTGAAATTATTGTTGTGAAGGCTCAAAGACCTTAATAGGTGGCCTTGGCAGATATTATTTGGTATCATCCCCCGTAAGTTATTATTAGCTAGCCCTAAGGTTTCTAATTTCTCCAAGCTATTCATCTCTAGAGGAAGGAAACCCTCTAATTGGTTGTCATATAATCCTAAAGTAGTAAGTAATTTAAGCTTCCCGATTTCTGGTGGAATTTGGCCTGATAAGTTGTTTTGATACATACCCAACATAGCTAGATTCGTCAAGTTACAAATTGCAGGAGGGATGAAACCAGATAGCTCGTTATAAGAAAGGTAAAGATTGGAAAGTTTTGTCAAGTTTCCAATGGAAGATGGAATACTTCCATGGAACATATTTTCACCCAAATAGAGGACCTCTAGATTATGCAAATTTCCAATTTTTGAAGGGATTGGTCCAGAAAATAAGTTACCCGACAAGTCCAACTCTTTCAAAGAAGCCAAGGATAAAAATGGTGAAGGGAATGAACCGGATAATTTGTTTCCCCAAAGGTAAAAAATGGAAAGTTTTGTCAAGTTTCCTACGGTGGTCGGAATACTACCGTGGAACTTATTGACACTCAAACGGAGGTCTTCTAGATTCTGCAAATTTCCAATTTCGGAAGGGATTGAACCGGAAAACCCATTTTCAGTAAGAGTAAGAATTCGTATACTTTGGAGATTTCCAATTTCTAAAGGAATAAAGCCAGAAAGATTGTTTCGGAAGAAAGAAAGATGTGTGAGTGATGTGAGGTGGCCGATGTGAGGAGGAATAGAGCCATGAAGTTGATTTCCGGCCATATAAAGGGTGGTGAGGTGAGTAAGCAAACCAATCTCAGAAGGAATGTTCCCAGAAAGGGCATTGAAAGAGAGATCAAGATAGGTGAGTTTAGAAAGGTTACCTACACTTGGAGGGATGGTTCCTTGAAAGAAGTTCTCAGAGAGGTCAAGAATGGTGAGGTTTTTGAGGGACCCGAAGCTCAGATGATGAAGCGAGCCTTTGAGACCAAAGTGTAGCAGGTTGAGGACGGTGATGCTTCCGAATCCATGATCACATCCAACTCCAACCCAGCTGCTGCAAACAGTACTGCTACTACTGTTAATATTGTTAACTTTTCTCTCTAGTAAATATGTTTCATCTTTAATTTTCTAATTGTATGATTGTTTTTCTTAAATGGTTTGTTCTTATAGTTGATTTTTGATAACATGTGTGTTTTCGATTTACATTACATTTTATATAATGTTACAATAAATGTAATATAGAAAAATCAAAAACCAAAATTTTATCATATTAATCTCTATCTCATATTCTTTTTAAGTTGTATGTAATTTCAGGCATGTATAAAAATTATAGAATAAATATTACTAGAAAAACAACTTAACTAATCTATTACGTTAAGCTCTTAGAGCAACCCTAGTGGTCTCTCTCTTGCGAACGTCGCCGTCATCGTCTTCATGCCACCACACCGTTGATTACCGGTGGCCTCTCCTCTTTAATCCGTCATCGTCAGTCTTCCTGACGTGTCACCAATTCATTGGCTCTTGGTTCGTGTGGTTTATGGCGAGAGTTTTGCTGTTCGACTATCTTTCTAGCTGCCATCACTGTCGTTTCTATTCTGCTCATCGACGTTGTTGCTTGCCCGTTCAATCGTTGGGTCAGGTTCACCTATGGCGGAGTGCGATATCGTTTCATGACGGTGGTCCCCTTATTCTTCATTGCCTAGGGCGATTCGGTCCTC
The DNA here is from genome assembly GCA_024586325.1 of Stellera chamaejasme. Classification (NCBI taxonomy): domain Eukaryota; kingdom Viridiplantae; phylum Streptophyta; class Magnoliopsida; order Malvales; family Thymelaeaceae; genus Stellera; species Stellera chamaejasme. The sequence continues at coordinate 29,325,446 of CM044985.1, forward strand.
GTTTTCATCCAAAGCATGGTGGCGTAACCGTTAATATCTTCCAGCGCCTGGGAAGTTCACAATGGAAGATCTTAGGTCCAGGAGTTGTGTTTCCTTCTCCTCCATAGTGTTGGCGTGACCGGTGGGCATGTTCCTCTAGATGGTGGGCGATCGCTCTTGGTCTTCTTCTGGGTGTGTTTCTTGCAAGTTTTTTGTTTGACCCGGGCAAATTAAGATTTTGTATGGTGCCTGGAAGGGTTGGAGAATTGGAGGTGTTGGGCGTTGTGCTGGTGAAGATCGGGCTTTTACTGTTTACGGCAAGACGGAGCAACGTCTCGTTGTGCCTAGCCTAGCGGTATGATATCTTACGATGCGAACTGGTTGGGTGGTGGGTCTCCCTGACCAGTTCTGGTGATGCTCCAATTGACCTATTTGGCTTTTAATTTTACTCTATTCTTGACATTTAATTTGCATCAGATTATTAGGGGGTTTCAAACTTAGAAATCGGGGGATGAGTTTTTCACCTAATAACTAAGGGTTTGAGAGGTGAGTGAGAAAAGTGAATAAGGGGGCCCAAGTTTGAGGAGCCCGTGAATTGAAGGGGGTTGTGGCGTGAATTTCGTGCACTAGGCATTTTCCAACCTCTTTTCCCTGATCTTTTTTCTAACATGTGCGCTTTACTGTGCATTTACTGGAAGTGTGTCAATTATATTTGTGCACTTATTTGTGCGTACATATTCGTGATCCATTAACATTGATAATAGATCACCATGATAAGTTGTTTAGATCGACATGATTGCCTAGTCAGATCGACATGACTACATTGTTAGATCGACATGACTACATTGTTAGATCCACATGACTACCTTGTTAGATCCACATAACTACCTTGTTAGATCATCATCGTTTTTAAGGCTAGGGTTAGATATGAGTTGGGTTGGGTATAACGTTGATGGGATCATATGTGGGCAAGTGAAAAATGTGATAAGATGGCTCTACACATGATGGGCATCGTCTAGAGTTTACGTGAATCTATAAAACTGAGCGAACCGCATAAACTTGCGCACAACTATGCGCACAGTTCCTCTAACAAGGTAGTGATGTCGTTCTGACAAGGTAGTGATGTCAATCTGACAAGGTAGTGATTTCGATCAAACAAGGTAGTGATGTCGATCTAAACAACTCATCATGTTGATCACCATTTTATCCTGATCAATCAAGTATGTATGCCGATCTAACAAGGTAGTGATGTTGATCTAACAAGGTAATCATATGGATCTGACAAAGTAGTGATGTCAATCTAACTAAGTAACAAGGTAGTGATGTGGATCTAAACAACTCATCATATTGATCACCATTTTATGTTGATCAATCAAGTATGTATGTCAATCTAATAAGGTAGTCATGTGAATCTGACAAGGTAGTGATGTCGATCTAAACAACTCATCATGCTGATCACCATTTTATGCTGATCAATCAAGTATGTATGTCGATCTAACAAGGTAGTGATGTCGATCTAACTAGATAGTGATGTCGATCTAAACAACTCATCATGTTGATCACCATTTTATGTTGATCAATCAACTATGTATGTCAATCTAACAAGATAGTGATGTCGATCTAACTAGGTAGTGATGTCGATCTAAACAACTCATCATGTTGATCACCATTTTATGCTATCAAGTATGTATGTCGATCTAACAAGGTAGTCATGTGTATCTGACAAGGTAGTGATGTCGATCTAAACAACTCATCATGTTGATCACCATTTTATGTTGATCAATCAAGTATGTATGTCAATCTAACAAGGCAGTGTTTTTTATCTAACTAGGTAATGATGTCGATCTAAACAACTCATCATGTTGATCACCATTTTATGTTGATCAATCAAGTATGTATATCGATCTAACAAGGTATTGATATCGATCTAACTAGGTAGTGACGTCGATCTAAACAACTCATCATGTTGATCACCATTTTATGTTGATCAATCAAGTATGTATGTCGATCTAACAAGGTAGTGATGTCGATCTAACTAGGTAGTGATGTCGATCTAAACAACTCATCATGTTGATCACCATTTTATGCTGATCAATCAAGTATGTATGTCGATCTAACAAGATAGTGATGTCGATCTAACAAGAGAGTGATGTCGATCTAACTAGGTAGTGATGTCGATCTAAACAACTCATCATGCTGATCTAACAAAGTTGTGCGCGACACACAGATGTGCGCACAAATAAGTGCACAATATAATTGACACACTTCCATTTTATGTTAGTGATCTAACTAGGTAGTGATGTCGATCTAACTAGGTAGTGATGTCGATCTAAACAACTCATCATGTTGATCACCATTTTATGCTAATCAATCAAGTATGTATGTCGATCTAACAAGGTAGTGATGTCGATCTAACTAGGTAGTGATGTCGATCTAAACAACTCATCATGTTGATCACCATTTTATGCTGATCAATCAAGTATGTATGTCTATCTAACAAGGTAGTGATGTCGATCTAACAAGGTAGTCATGTGGATCTGACAAGGTAGTGATGTCGATCTAACTAGGTAGTCATGTCGATCTAACAAGATAGTGATGTCGATCTAACTAGATAGTAATGTCGATCTAAACAACTTATCATGCTGATCTATTATCAATGCTAATCAATCAATTAGTCATGTCGATCTCACAAGGTAGTCATGTGGATCTAACGATGATAATCTAAACAACTCATCATACCGAAATAACCGTTTCATCACCCGCATTTGCTATGGTAGCCGCTTGACCATTTTCTATGTTGCTTGATATGTTATTTGCATAGGTGTTTCTTAAGTTGTTCGCTCATTACTTCTAACCGAACTTACACAGTTCCAACTACCACTTATAACTGGGAACTTTGAAAGAAATTAAAAAAATATCGATACACAAATCCTGCAAAGATTAAACGATGTTCCTTTACGAAGTAGCAGTTCTACAGAAGCATGGCCAAAATTTCTTTGATTTCTTCGGGTGACTTTCCATCTGCAATCGAGGTTTGCATGCAAACCTCCTCTCCCTACACTTCTCGGCCTTGTCTTCAGCACGTCTCACTCTCTCATCCTCTTTGTCCTCTTTGCGCCTCTGCTCAGCAAGCTCTTGCTCTTCCATGCGGCTCACTTCCCTTTCCTCACGCTCTGTTTCCCATTTCATTTGTTCGAATTTCAGCCTCTTTTCCTTAATGGTTACAAGATCAGTGGCCTTAGCGGATGCACAATCTTGAATTGTCCGTGCCAACTGGTTGCGTGCATGCGTTGGAGTTTTCGCTCCTGTAATGCTTGGCAGTTCCTTTCTTCGATCCTTCTTCGACTTCTTCCCATCGTTGTTGTCCACCACAGCAATGCGCTTACTGCCAGTAGCAACCACCGGGGTAGCGTCTACCTCACAACGGAAAAGTTCCTCATCCTCATTTTCAAGTCCTGCCATTGACTCCTTCCGAGTAGATAGTGGGCAAAGGCCATCATCCTCACTGCTAACCACAACGTTCTCCGGAGCGATTCCAGCTTAATTCGGACTCCCTGTAATCTCATGAGGACCCGAGCTATCAACAACCGCGTCCGGCTGGTCATCATCGGTGTAGAATGTAACCTCTTCATCATTGAACCTACATCCATAAATACGGATGCATCATGTCAGCAAGTCATATGCAAAACTATTTTCAAATTTTAGCCCTAACATTCAACATACCTTAGAACTTCATTGAGGTCAGTTCCTACACTAATGCTGCCACTATCGAACACTGCGGCAAGACTGACTGATATTGGGCTGATCCCCAAGCAGAGCATGCATTCGCTCATAATGGGAGCACAAGTAGTCCAGCTTTGCCTGGATGGTGTGGATATTCCGCTTCCTGTCTTCTTCGGTTACGCCGAAACCTGTGCTATTGCTTTTGTCACGGGCGGCTTTATACTTGTTCAAGTAGTTACGCCAATGGTCACCAAATACCTTCACCTTATTCACCGGGTTAAACTTGCCCTTGTATTTACTGTTGATGAGGGTGACTAATTCCTTCCAAGCCGTGTTCTTACGCGGAGGTGGCACTCCATTCTCTGTCTTCCTGGGAACACCAAATACCTTCGCCTTATTCACCGGGTCCTCTAGGAAGTTCAAAATCGTTGCATATTGCTCGAAATTGAATCTAGCGTTATGTTGTGCGGGGTGGATGGGCTGGCTGGACATTGTGTGCTTGAACATGCCACCCTTCAAGTCTAGAACACAAGTTAGCACAGTTAAACTATCATAGAGAAATATAAACCTAAATCAATTAGAGGACTTCTTTTTAAGGCATGCTATGCATGATTAAAAGAACAAACGAGAGTCCCGAGAGGTAAGATCAACATGTGCGGAAGCTTGTGCGCTTACTGGAAGTGTGTCAGTAATATATTGTGCGAAACTATGTGCGCACATCTGTGTGCCGCACACAACTTTGTGCGAAACTATGTGCGCACATCTGTGTGTCGTGCACAACCTTGTGCGAAACTTTGTGCGGATCTTCGTGCGCAGTGCACATATTTGTGATCCATTAGCGTTCAAAATAAACTTCAGGTCAGCACAAATTAAGCAAACCCAAGCAAAATTAAGCAATCTCTGTCCTAACCCAGGAAGAATTTGTACCGTCCAAAGCTGGGAAGGGACGATTGAGGGAGGTCAAGTGATAAAACGATGGAGAATGAAGTATAGGAAGTGGAAAGAGAAGACCCACTATCACTTTGTCATTCCTTGCTACTAAACGGTAGGAAAACAGATGTAATCCACGATGACCTTCAGAAACGAGAGATTTGGCAGCGCCGGTGAATAACGAGGTCCCACTCACATGAACAACTAAGTTCACTTCGATTCTATTCACTTGAGATCCACGTAGAAAACGGTGAATCACGCGGTCCTGCTTACGTGAAGAAGGAGGAGAGCGAAAAACTCAGTTATTCACCCTCAAAACGTTAAGTTTGAAACCCCCTATTTTTCTTCTAACTGTTGAGTTAGTTTTAGTTTTATTTCTTTGCTGCTGCTTGGCACTTATTTGTCATTTGCAAGTCTATCTCTTAATTCGCCCTTTAGCGCATTGTCGTGATGCGCTAGTATTATTTTACTCAGATGGAGCATATCAGGGGTGTTAGGAGTTCACACTACTTATCTTTCAATCTGTCATGACGACTACTGTGCTCACTGACATTTTTAGGTGGGGATAGGGCAATAGAAGCTTGCTCTGTAATTTTGATTTTAACAGTTTGTTAAGTAGTCTATTAAACTACTTGCTCGGGTACTTTTGCGCCATTGCTCGCTATATTTCTTTCCCGACTTTTTTTATTTGGTTTCATATATCTTTATCTTAATATATATATATATATATATATATATATATATATATATATATATATTTATATATATATATTAAAAGCACAAATAACTTTTGATAAATGTTGAATGATTTTTTTACCTTTTAGATTTCAACTATCATAATCTTCTAAAGAGACCTAAAATTTTCGTACTATATTATCTAGAGTTTTAATCTTAATAGAATCCTAAAAGTCATAAAAAACTCACTAATTAAAAATGAGCATTGTGCGCACATATTATGGTTAAAATCTTTCTTAATCCTCAAGTTTCTTTTGGTGATCATTTAAGCCCTAACTTTCACCAAAAGAAATATTCCCTCCGTCCCATAAAAGTTTCAACTTTTTTTTCATTATTTAATCTTTGATTTATTTTGATGAATGTTTAAACATATAAAGTGAAATAATTCATATGCATATGATCATAATTTTATGTCTAAATTTACTAAATATATATTTTTTAAAATTTTATACACTATTAATCTTAGAGAAATTTTAAGTCAACCACTGTAACTTGAAATATTAAAGTCAAACACAACAATATTTATGGGACGAAAGGAAAGGAGTAAAACACACCTAATACTTCTACCTTTACAATTATATTATCACATGTGCCTAAAAATTTTAAATTTATATTTGAAAATGTAAGAAAAATATAATCGTAAGTTAAATGCTGAAAAACAAACGCTCCAACAAAGAAGGCAAACGCCCCAATAAAAAAAGGACGGAGGTAGTAGATACTAAGAATATTTTATAATGCATGAATAAGCATTTGATAAACTTAAAACGACACTATCTATAGATATATGCTATTATACTCTTTAAGTATGGACTAAATTTATAATCATTAATAATTACTCCATCCGTCTCACAAAGGTTGTCAACATTACTATATTGAGTCGTCTCATAAAGGTTGTCAACTTTCTTAAAATAAAAACTTTCTACCACTATTTTTACCATTTTATACTCTTATCTAATATCATGGACCCACAAGATTTTTTCTTTCTTTCCACTCAATTTAAAATTGTGATCCACAAACTTTTCTCTTTCTTTCTTTTTCATGAGGATAATTTTGTCAACACACTACTGTTCTCCTATTTTCCTTAATATATATGTCCAAACAAATCTTACAACCTTTGTGGGACGGATAGAGTACATAGTATTGATTTCACCGACGGATAAAAAAATTACGTATCGAAAAAATGAGAGAGAGAGAGAGAGAGAGGAGGGAGGGAGAGTAAATAGTACAAGTGCTCCGAGCTAATGTAAAATTTTCTAAGCTATACTATTATAAACTTTAATGTAAACAAACACTTAAAATTTCTATTACTATAATCTATTAATTTAATCTCATCTTCCATTTTAGTTTTGTACTTTCTCTATCTTTAAATTATTCATTTTTTCTGGGGAGGAGGGGGGAGCATACGAAACTAGCCTAGCGGCAAAATGCTCTTACGGCCTTACAAATAAACGGAAAACATACGAGGAAGAATCAAAGAATCAGAGCAAAAGCTCCCTTAGCTTTACCGTAGAGACCCTCAAATGAATTAACGGTAAATGGTTGAGGCTGGTAATTATAATTTAATTTTTATGTATTAAATGCATGTTGTATGACATTACAAATTAAACTAGACTTGTGTGCAAGTATAGGTTATTTTTGGCAAAATTGGTTTAAGAATGACATTAAAGGTATTTTGGTCATTTCGACAAAATACAGTTAGAAAAAATCAAATTTCAATTTGAGAGGTTTAGAATCATGTTATGTAATAACATGACAAGTTTTATAACCAAACTATGTACCGTTTGGGAGAAAGAGTCATTTTAGTGCTTAGTGGCATAGTTGTAACTTTGGAAAGTTTAAGTACCTATTTGGCCTAGCATTAATGGTCAAAGTTGACCATTTAAATGAGAGATTTGTCCTCATTATTGCTGCAGGATTGGAGTTCGGCTTGAGGATGAAGAGGATGAGGTTATGTGAAGAATTGAGCTAAGTAGCCCAAACTTGCTTGTGGGACCCACACAAGCAAAATTGTCACATCTTTCTCTTCTCCTCTACGTGTTCTTCTTATGAAACATAGAAGTTTCATTTCCAGCAACTCCCCTCTTCGAAAACTCAAACCCTTAACCCTCCTCAAGCCAAAATTCATCAATTTCTTCAAGGAGAAAGGTGTTTTATGTGCAATCAACTATAGTGAGGCTTAATTTCACCTTTGATTGAGGTAATTAGTTTCTTCTCTTTGTGGTTGAGTTTGGGATAGATGAAACCACTGTTCTTGCTGGGTTTCCACAAATTTTTGCTCTTTTGGAAGTATTTTTAGTGCTAAATGATGTTATGGAACATCATATGGCCATAAGGGAGAATGAGTTAGCTTATTTGTGCTTTTATGAACTTTTAGGTTTTTGGTAGGGTATAAATCCGAAATTGGAAGTTGTCCGAGGTTAAATTGTTGTTTAATCTTGATGCTGGATTGCTTAATTATGTGTTTTGATGACGGTTTAGACACAAGGAAGTAAGGTTGCACACAAGCTAGAAGTGTTGAGCTATAGTTGTGTTTTTACAAGATTTTGCTCAAAGGTAAGGGGTTTCTAATCTGATGCACCCAATTTCTCTATGTCTTATATGTGTATTGAGATGTTGAGGATGAGATATGAATGAGTTGTTAAGCTTTGGTTGAGTAAAATGAAAGTTTGGTGAAAGTATACACCAAATAAGCACAATCTATGTATGTCAGATTTTAGAGGTAATCTGAGCCGTTTGGCTTGCTTAAAAATCCTAATTTTTGGTCTGAGCTATTCTAGAGAAGATGAGAAATAAGTGCAATTTTACGGTTTGTGATTTGAAGTTGTATTGAGTGAGATATGGTCATCCAAGGTTAGTACTCCAAATCAGGTTCCCAGTGTAGGGGTGAACCTGTCAAGAAAGGAGGTTTTCTTGGTTTGTGGGTGGGGCACTTTCAAGGCTTGTGAGAGGGAGGAACTGGAGTCAGGAGACTGATCAAGGGGGGTTTCAGAAATCTGCGTACGGGGGCTTCGCCTGACCTGAGGAAAGGGGCTTCGCGCATGGGGACTTCGCCATCACCTGGGGGCTTCGCCATCACCTACTAGTTGCTAAGCAATTATTAGAGATTATTGAATGGAATCAAAGTAAGGAGCAACAACGAATGGTTGTTGAGGCAAGGAAAGTAATCCTTGACGATAGTAAGACAATCATTGAATGATACCGGTATAGCGGTCACTATCACCACGTGCGTGATACACGTTTTACCGCGGCCTTTACCGCGCCTAAGGCTGTGGTAAAACGTTGGACGCGGTAAAGTGGCAGCGAGCCACGTTTACCGCGGCCAACGATGCAGTAAGGTGCGGTAAGAATTATTTTACCGCGGTCCTTTGCGTGGTAAGGCCGCGGTAAACTTTTTTTTTTTCATTTCTTCTCCCGTTTTCTTTCTCTTCATTTTCTTTCTCTTCATATTCCTTCATCTTCATCCTTCATCTACTTCTTCTTCCTCTCCCGTTTTCATCTTCATCTTCTTCTTTCTTTCTTTCCTTCATCTTCTTTCTTTCTTTCTTTCTTTCTTTCTTCCTCTTCGCCCGTTTTTTTTTCTTCATCTTTTTCTTCTTTCTTCTTCTTTCCTTCTTTCTTTCTTCTTCTTCTCCTGTTTTTTTTTTCTCTTTTCCTTCTCTTCTTCTTCTTCTTCTTCTTTTCCTTCTCTTCTTTTTCTTCTTCTTCTTCTTCTTCTTCTTCTTCTTCTTCTTCTTCTTCTTCTTCTTCTTCTTTCTTTGTCTCTTCTCCTTTGAGTCATCTCCTTCTCCCTTCTTCTTATGTTCTTTCTTTCTATCTTTCTTTCTTCTTCTTCTTCTTCTTCTTCTTCTTCTTCTATCTTTCTCTATTCTTCATCTTCTTCAGATGAATTTCTAGGTTTTTCTGGGTTTTGTGGATGAATTCTGATGAATATTCATCCGAAATCATTCATTTTTTAGCTAGTAGTAGTGTGGCTTGGCGGTAAGGCCGCGGTAGTACTGTGGCTTGGGGCGCGGTAGTACTGTGGCTTGGGGCGCGGTAGTACTATCTGAAAGTCAATCGAACTATCCAGCCCTGTGTCCCTGCGTTTGGTGTGGGAAATAAATGATGTTTAGCTAGTAGTAGTTCTCTCATCTGTGTAGCAAATAGGAAGACTTGCTACTGGGTGGTTGATATGGTCAAGAAGTTAATTGTTTCTTTCCATCAATCTGACTTGTTGTATCTGTATCATCCTTTATAGATTCAAAATTAATGAGAGAATTAAGAACTAGGAAGGCGACCGATTCCACCAATAATACACAGGCTCGATTATTTAGATTAGATCAAATATTCTTATCAACAATCACTACAATGATATATTGCATCAAGTGTGTCAATTTACCTCTTTATTGAATCAAATAAACAAAACGAATTTACTTACCCAAAAAACTATATCCATTCAATTAAAACATGACGTCAATGCTTTAATTAAACGAAATCTCAAGATTAATAGCAGAGAATACTTAAATACTTCAAAGAGAAAATATTAAGAACAAAATTCTCACAATTTAATTATGAATCAAACCTTAATAATCTTGGTTAGAACAAAGTAAATTAGCTCCACATGGCTTTAATCAACAAAATAAAGAAATACAAAGAAAGTGTTTACCAATTGCAAAAGAAATAAAAGAAGAAAGAACTAAGTCTGTCGCTTTCTCCTGTTGAAAACTAATACGTCCTTGCATGTTCAGCTGAAAACTACGTATTTATAACCAAATAACTTTAAACCTAAGAAATAGAGTAATCCTAATTGCATTAGGATTGTTGTTTCCAATTAAATAATGTATTTTACATATTCCGTCCCAAACGTATGGACACTACATCAAAAAAATTGTTTCAAATGAAATAATTTTTTCACTTTTATATTGTTTTCTTCCAATTTTACTCTTGCAAATGACACCCATTAAAAAGACTAGAGAGCGGATTGAGTGGGGGTGAGAATAAATTTGGAAAAGGAGTAATGATGGAAATTTATATAAAATGTGTTAATGATCAAAGATAATCTTAATTTATATAAAAAAGCTACAAGTGACGACAACTCATTTGGAACGGTGAGAGAGAGTATTATTTTACCCAATTCACTACAGATTACATTGGTGTAAATGAATTAGGAAGAATAACCCCCGATGCTTGCAAGCAGTAAACTGAAATATTAAAAGTCATATGAAAACAACAACAAAATTTGTAAGAAAAAAATCAATGCCAAATTACAAATCGATACCTTGAACTATGTTAAAAATGGGCAGATAAGGGCTTAAAAAAACACTGCAGATAAGCGCCTGAACTATAGTTTGAGGCCTTATAATTTGTAATATTTTTCTATAGTTTGAGGCCTGAACTAGATGAAGGCTCAATGAAACCCTTATAGATCATTTTTCTATAGTATCATAATTAATGATATTAATCTGTATTTTGATAAAAAAAAATCAATTATTGTACTTGTAACCACATCAATGTAAATGAAGTGGTTACTTCAATAATTAAAGTGATGAGCATCATCATATGTTGTCATCGACACATGGCTCATTAGTATTTGTTACAGTAAATATTGGGTGTTGACGTAGCTTACACCCAGGTACATGCCCCAACAAATCAATAATATATTATTGACATTCGATTTTTACCCGAATTTATAATTAATAACCGTTTTGACCTAAATTAATTAATTTGGGGTTTGATTTGAGTAATTGGAAAAGTAAAATGACCTAATTGAATGTTTAATGATTTTGGGAGAGAAAATCTATAAAAAAGGAAAAAAAGAAAATGAAAGAAAGTGAAAATAAATATAATAATATAATAATCCTAAAATAATATATTAATTCGAAAATAATATAATAATAATATGATAATGATAATAATAATAATAAAAATAATAATTTAATCTAATCTACATCTCTTAACATTAGGAGTTTCAATTTAATCTCAACTCTCTAAACCTTCTCTAACTCTAACTCTAACTCTAACTCATTCTCTATAAATAGATCTCATAATTAACCCCTAAAACAATCAACTCAAAGAAGAAATTTGAAAAAACAAATCATCAAAAACAAAGCAAAAATCATGCGCTTCTTCGTTCACGATCGAGCCTCAACTCTAACAACTTCAATCTCGCAATCCGGCCTCTCAATCTCCGAAACGTAGTGCATTAGATTCGTGTCACCGTCGAGTCCGAATCTACCACCCTTATCGCTTGAAGTTTCCGGGAGGAGGAGAATTTCGCGTCGACCCGCTTTCCACCCACGGCACAACCCGGATCAATCGAGCGATCTAGATCACCGTTCGCTGCACCGCCGCCACCATCGACCTCACACCGCGCCGCCCTGCTAACCGCACACCGCGCCGCCGACATCGCTTGGAAGCTGGAACCCGAGATGCTCCTCCTCCTCCTCTCTCCTTCGCGAATTCGCGTCCGCAAGCAGCAGGTAAGTTTTTTCTAATTTTTTTCTTTTATAAGCTTTTTCTAATTTTTTTTCTTTTCTTTTATCATTTCAGCCCCTCATGTTCTTCCCTTTATGTCACTTAGGTCCCTAAGTTTTTAAAAAGTTTCGTTTGAGTCAATAATGTCCACCTTCCTAATATTCTTTAACAAGGTTTAAAAACTAACAGTTTTGGTACTAGGCCTAAACTTTTAATCTTTATTTTTCTTAATCTTTTCACTAATTCTTTTATTTAAATGGCGTTAACTTATTTATTCTATTATTGATTATTGTCATTATTTCTAGTGTCATTAGAATTAATTATTTTGTATATCATTTAATAAAAGGAAAAAAATAAATCAAGATAAATAAAAAAATCAAGAAAAAATATGAAATAAACCCTCAAGAAGTTAATATGGTGGGAAATAAATGATGTTTAGCTAGTAGTAGTTCTCTCATCTGTGTAGCAAATAGGAAGACTTGCTACTGGGTGGTTGATATGGTCAAGAAGTTAATTGTTTCTTTCCATCAATCTGACTTGTTGTATCTGTATCATCCTTTATAGATTCAAAATTAATGAGAGAATTAAGAACTAGGAAGGCGACCGATTCCACCAATAATACACAGGCTCGATTATTTAGATTAGATCAAATATTCTTATCAACAATCACTACAATGATATATTGCATCAAGTGTGTCAATTTACCTCTTTATTGAATCAAATAAACAAAACGAATTTACTTACCCAAAACTATATCCATTCAATTAAAACATGACGTCAATGCTTTAATTAAACGAAAAATCTCAAGATTAATAGCAGAGAATACTTAAATACTTGAAAGAGAAAATATTAAGAACAAAATTCTCACAATTTAATCATGAATCAAACCTTAATAATCTTGGTTAGAACAAAGTAAATTAGCTACACATGGCTTTAATCAACAAAATAAAGAAATACAAAGAAAGAGTTTACCAATTGCAAAAGAAATAAAAGAAGAAAGAACTAAGTCTGTCGCTTTCTCCTGTTGAAAACTAATACGTCCTTGCATGTTCAGCTGAAAACTACGTATTTATAACCAAATAACTTTAAACCTAAGAAATAGAGTAATCCTAATTGCATTAGGATTGTTGTTTCCTGTTATTTCACTTAATCCTCCACCTGTGCTTGACGTGCATGATTCACTTGCCAACCAAGTCTAATTATTATGTGCTCATTTGTCCATAGATTGATATATAGATAGATTGATGTATATTTGCATTCTAATCCAAAATTCTTTTTTGACCAATTTATAAACCTGAAAATAAATAAGGAATAAAATCTAAACATTTTAATATCAATCCAATAACAAATAGAGAAAATCAATATAAAAATATATAGACAAAATTAGCTCTATCATTAATGAATGATGTATATATGAAAAGTGTGTTAATATTTTTCCAATTAAATAATGTATTTTACATATTCCGTCCCAAACGTATTGACACTACATTAAAAAAATTGTTTCAAATGAAATAACTTTTTCACTTTTATTTTGTTTTCTTCCAATTTTACTCTTGCAAATGACACCCATTAAAAAGACTAGAGAGCGGATTGAGTGGGGGTGAGAATAAATTTGGAAAAGGAGTAACGATGAAAATTTATATAAAATGTGTTAATGATCAAAGATAATCTTAATTTATATAAAAGCTACAAGTGACGACAACTCATTTGGAACGGAGAGAGAGTATTATTTTACCCAATTCACTACAGATTACATTGGTGTAAATGAATTAGGAAGAATAACCCCGATGCTTGCAAGCAGTAAACTGAAATATTAAAAGTCATATGAAAACAACAACAAAATTTGTAAGAAAAAAATCAATGCCAAATTACAAATCGATACCTTGAACTATGTTAAAAATGGGCAGATAAGGGCTTAAAAAAACACTGCAGATAAGCGCCTGAACTATAGTTTGAGGCCTTATAATTTGTAATATTTTTCTATAGTTTGAGGCCTGAACTAGATGAGGGTTCAATGAAACCCTTATAGAACATTTTTTTATAGTATCATAATTAATGATATTAATCTGTATTTTGATAAAAAAAAAATCAATTATTGTACTTGTAACCACATCAATGTAAATGAAGTGGTTACTTCAATAATTAAAGTGATGAGCATCATCATGTGTTGTCATCGACACATGGCTCATTAGTATTTGTTACAGTAAATATTGGGTGTTGACGTAGCTTACACCCAGGTACATGCCCCAACAAATCAATAATATATTATTGACATTCGATTTTTACCCGAATTTATAATTAATAACCGTTTTGACCTAAATTAATTAATTTGGGGTTTGATTTGAGTAATTGGAAAAGTAAAAGGACCTAATTGAATGTTTAATGATTTTGGGAGAGAAAATCTATAAAAAAGGAAAAAAAGAAAATGAAAGAAAGTGAAAATAAATATAATAATATAATAATCCTAAAATAATATATTAATTCGAAAATAATATAATAATAATATGATAATGATAATAATAATAATAAAAATAATAATTTAATCTAATCTACATCTCTTAACATTAGGAGTTTCAATTTAATCTCAACTCTCTAAACCTTCTCTAACTCTAACTCTAACTCTAACTCATTCTCTATAAATAGATCTCATAATTAACCCCTAAAACAATCAACTCAAAGAAGAAATTTGAAAAAACAAATCATCAAAAACAGAGCAAAAATCATGCAGTTCTTCGTTCACGATCGAGCCTCAACTCTAACAACTTCAATCTCGCAATCCGGCCTCTCAATCTCTGAAACGTAGTGCATTAGATTCGTGTCACCGTCAGAAGTCCGAATCTACCACCCTTGTCGCCTGAAGTTTCCGGACGGAGGAGAATTTCGCGTTGACCCGCTTTCCACCCACGGCACAACCCGGATCAATCGAGCGATCTAGATCACCGTCGCTGCACCGCCGCCACCATCGACCTCACACCGCGCCGCCCTGCTAACCGCACACCGCGCCGCCGACATCGCTTGGAGGCTGGAACCCGAGATGCTCCTCCTCCTCTCTCCTTCGCGAATTCGCGTCCGCAAGCAGCAGGTTTTTTCTAATTTTTTTCTTTTATAAGCTTTTTCTAATTTTTTTTTTCTTTTCTTTTATCATTTCAGCCCCTCATGTTCTTCCCTTTATGTCACTTAGGTCCCTAAGTTTTTAAAAAGTTTCGTTTGAGTCAATAATGTCCACCTTCCTAATATTCTTTAACAAGGTTTAAAAACTAACAGTTTTGGTACTAGGCCTAAACTTTTAATCTTTATTTTTCTTAATCTTTTTCACTAATTCTTTTATTTAAATGGCGTTAACTTATTTATTCTATTATTGATTATTGTCATTATTTCTAGTGTCATTAGAATTAATTATTTTGTATATCATTTAATAAAGGAAAAAATAAATAAAGATAAATAAAAAAATCAAGAAAAATATGAAATAAACCCTCAAGAAGTTAATATGGTGGGAAATAAATGATGTTTAGCTAGTAGTAGTTCTCTCATCTGTGTAGCAAATAGGAAGACTTGCTACTGGGTGGTTGATATGGTCAAGAAGTTAATTGTTTCTTTCCATCAATCTGACTTGTTGTATCTGTATCATCCTTTATAGATTCAAAATTAATGAGAGAATTAAGAACTAGGAAGGCGACCGATTCCACCAATAATACACAGGCTCGATTATTTAGATTAGATCAAATATTCTTATCAACAATCACTACAATGATATATTGCATCAAGTGTGTCAATTTACCTCTTTATTGAATCAAATAAACAAAACGAATTTACTTACCCAAAAAACTATATCCATTCAATTAAAACATGACGTCAATGCTTTAATTAAACGAAAAATCTCAAGATTAATAGCAGAGAATACTTAAATACTTGAAAGAGAAAATATTAAGAACAAAATTCTCACAATTTAATCATGAATCAAACCTTAATAATCTTGGTTAGAACAAAGTAAATTAGCTACACATGGCTTTAATCAACAAAATAAAGAAATACAAAGAAAGAGTTTACCAATTGCAAAAGAAATAAAAGAAGAAAGAACTAAGTCTGTCGCTTTCTCCTGTTGAAAACT
Source organism: Stellera chamaejasme (assembly GCA_024586325.1). Lineage (NCBI taxonomy): Eukaryota > Viridiplantae > Streptophyta > Magnoliopsida > Malvales > Thymelaeaceae > Stellera > Stellera chamaejasme. The sequence goes on from CM044985.1 coordinate 29,341,374, forward strand.
AATACGTCCTTGCATGTTCAGCTGAAAACTACGTATTTATAACCAAATAACTTTAAACCTAAGAAATAGAGTAATCCTAATTGCATTAGGATTGTTGTTTCCTGTTATTTCACTTAATCCTCCACCTGTGCTTGACGTGCATGATTCACTTGCCAACCAAGTCTAATTATTATGTGCTCATTTGTCCATAGATTGATATATAGATAGATTGATGTATATTTGCATTCTAATCCAAAATTCTTTTTTGACCAATTTATAAACCTGAAAATAAATAAGGAATAAAATCTAAACATTTTAATATCAATCCAATAACAAATAGAGAAAATCAATATAAAAATATATAGACAAAATTAGCTCTATCATTAATGAATGATGTATATATGAAAAGTGTGTTAATATTTTTCCAATTAAATAATGTATTTTACATATTCCGTCCCAAACGTATTGACACTACATTAAAAAAATTGTTTCAAATGAAATAACTTTTTCACTTTTATTTTGTTTTCTTCCAATTTTACTCTTGCAAATGACACCCATTAAAAAGACTAGAGAGCGGATTGAGTGGGGGTGAGAATAAATTTGGAAAAGGAGTAACGATGGAAATTTATATAAAATGTGTTAATGATCAAAGATAATCTTAATTTATATAAAAAAGCTACAAGTGACGACAACTCATTTGGAACGGAGAGAGAGTATTATTTTACCCAATTCACTACAGATTACATTGGTGTAAATGAATTAGGAAGAATAACCCCCGATGCTTGCAAGCAGTAAACTGAAATATTAAAAGTCATATGAAAACAACAACAAAATTTGTAAGAAAAAAATCAATGCCAAATTACAAATCGATACCTTGAACTATGTTAAAAATGGGCAGATAAGGGCTTAAAAAACACTGAGATAAACGCTGAACTATAGTTTGAGGCCTTATAATTTGTAATATTTTTCTATAGTTTGAGGCCTGAACTAGATGAGGGTTCAATGAAACCCTTATAGAACATTTTTTTATAGTATCATAATTAATGATATTAATCTGTATTTTGATAAAAAAAAATCAATTATTGTACTTGTAACCACATCAATGTAAATGAAGTGGTTACTTCAATAATTAAAGTGATGAGCATCATCATGTGTTGTCATCGACACATGGCTCATTAGTATTTGTTACAGTAAATATTGGGTGTTGACGTAGCTTACACCCAGGTACATGCCCCAACAAATCAATAATATATTATTGACATTCGATTTTACCCGAATTTATAATTAATAACCGTTTTGACCTAAATTAATTAATTTGGGGTTTGATTTGAGCAATTGGAAAAGTAAAAGGACCAAATTGAATGTTTAATGATTTTGGGAGAGAAAATCTATAAAAAACGAATAAAAAGAATGTGAAAGAAACTGAAAATAAATATAATAATATAATAATCCGACAATAATAATATTATAATAATAATATGATAATGATAATAATAATAATAATAATAATAATAATTTAATCTAATCTACATCTCTTAAAATTAGGAGTTTCAATTTAATCTCAACTCTCTAAACCTTCTCTAACTCTAACTCTAACTCTAACTCATTCTCTATAAATAGATCTCATAATTAACCCCTAAAACAATCAACTCAAAGAAGAAATTTGAAAAACAAATCATCAAAAACAGAGAAAAAAAATCATGCGGTTCTTAGTCGCGTCTGAGCCTCCATCTCCAACAACATCAATCTCGCAATCCGGCCTCTCAATCTCTGAAATTTGGTGCATTAGATTCGTGTCACCGTCAGGAGTCCGAATCTACCACCCTTGTCGCCTGAAGTTTCCGGACGGAGGAGAATTTCGCGTCGACCCGCTATCCACCCACGGCACAACCCGGATCAATCGAGCGATCTAGATCACCGTTCGCTGCACCGCCGCCACCATCGACCTCACACCGCGCCGCCCTGCTAACCGCACACCGCGCCGCCGACATCGCTTGGAAGCTGGAACCCGAGATGCTCCTCCTCCTCCTCTCTCCTTCGCGAATTCGCGTCCGCAAGCAGCAGGTAAGTTTTTTCTAATTTTTTTCTTTTATAAGCTTTTTCTAATTTTTTTTTTCTTTTCTTTTATCATTTCAGCCCCTCATGTTCTTCCCTTTATGTCACTTAGGTCCCTAAGTTTTTAAAAAGTTTCGTTTGAGTCAATAATGTCCACCTCCCTAATATTCTTTAACAAGGTTTAAAAACTAACAGTTGGGTACTAGGCCTAAACTTTTAATCTTTATTTTTCTTAATCTTTTTCGCTAATTCTTTCATTTAAATGGCGTTAACTTATTTATTCTATTATTGATTATTGTCATTATTTCTAGTGTCATTAGAATTAATTATTTTGTATATCATTTAATAAAAGGAAAAAAATAAATAAAGATAAATAAAAAAATCAATCAAAATATGAAATAAACCCTCAAGAAGTTAATATGGTGGGAAATAAATGATGTTTAGCTAGTAGTAGTTCTCTCATCTGTGTAGCAAATAGGAAGACTTGCTACTGGGTGGTTGATATGGTCAAGAAGTTAATTGTTTCTTTCCATCAATCTGACTTGTTGTATCTGTATCATCCTTTATAGATTCAAAATTAATGAGAGAATTAAGAACTAGGAAGGCGACCGATTCCACCAATAATACACAGGCTCGATTATTTAGATTAGATCAAATATTCTTATCAACAATCACTACAATGATATATTGCATCAAGTGTGTCAATTTACCTCTTTATTGAATCAAATAAACAAAACGAATTTACTTACCCAAAAAACTATATCCATTCAATTAAAACATGACGTCAATGCTTTAATTAAACGAAAAATCTCAAGATTAATAGCAGAGAATACTTAAATACTTGAAAGAGAAAATATTAAGAACAAAATTCTCACAATTTAATCATGAATCAAACCTTAATAATCTTGGTTAGAACAAAGTAAATTAGCTACACATGGCTTTAATCAACAAAATAAAGAAATACAAAGAAAGAGTTTACCAATTGCAAAAGAAATAAAAGAAGAAAAACTAAGTCTGTCGCTTTCTCCTGTTGAAAACTAATACGTCCTTGCATGTTCAGCTGAAAACTACGTATTTATAACCAAATAACTTTAAACCTAAGAAATAGAGTAATCCTAATTGCATTAGGATTGTTGTTTCCTGTTATTTCACTTAATCCTCCACCTGTGCTTGACGTGCATGATTCACTTGCCAACCAAGTCTAATTATTATGTGCTCATTTGTCCATAGATTGATATATAGATAGATTGATGTATATTTGCATTCTAATCCAAAATTCTTTTTTGACCAATTTATAAACCTGAAAATAAATAAGGAATAAAATCTAAACATTTTAATATCAATCCAATAACAAATAGAGAAAATCAATATAAAAATATATAGACAAAATTAGCTCTATCATTAATGAATGATGTATATATGAAAAGTGTGTTAATATTTTTCCAATTAAATAATGTATTTTACATATTCCGTCCCAAACGTATTGACACTACATTAAAAAAATTGTTTCAAATGAAATAACTTTTTCACTTTTATTTTGTTTTCTTCCAATTTTACTCTTGCAAATGACACCCATTAAAAAGACTAGAGAGCGGATTGAGTGGGGGTGAGAATAAATTTGGAAAAGGAGTAACGATGAAAATTTATATAAAATGTGTTAATGATCAAAGATAATCTTAATTTATAAAAAAGCTACAAGTGACGACAACTCATTTGGAACGGTGAGAGAGAGTATTATTTTACCCAATTCACTACAGATTACATTGGTGTAAATGAATTAGGAAGAATAACCCCCGATGCTTGCAAGCAGTAAACTGAAATATTAAAGTCATATGAAAACAACAACAAAATTTGTAAGAAAAAAATCAATGCCAAATTACAAATCGATACCTTGAACTATGTTAAAAATGGGCGATAAGGGCTTAAAAAACACTTTGAGATAAACGCCGAACTATAGTTTGAGGCCTTATAATTTGTAATATTTTTCTATAGTTTGAGGCCTGAACTAGGGGTTCAATGAAACCCTTATAGAACATTTTTTTATAGTATCATAATTAATGATATTAATCTGTATTTTGATAAAAAAAAAATCAATTATTGTACTTGTAACCACATCAATGTAAATGAAGTGGTTACTTCAATAATTAAAGTGATGAGCATCATCATGTGTTGTCATCCACTACGTGGGGAAGCTTATTATCACTGCGGCCTTAACTGCGGTTAAGGCCGCAGTGAGCAGCTCCCCGCAGTGAACGAACTGCGCCGTTGTGGCAGTTCGTGTTACTGCGGCCTTAACCGCAGCCGCAGTATGTGCCTCGTGTTCCACGAGCCTCACCTACCACCCACCCTACTGCGGCCATAACTGCGGAAGAGGCCGCAGTAGGGAAGTCTATAAATACCCCTCCATTTCCTTTCCCTTCATTTCACCCGCAGAACAAATTCCTCGTCTCTCAATTCTCTGAAGTGAAGTTCTGGTGGAAGTTGCGGTACCGTCGATTTCAGGTGTATTATTGAGGTAATAAATATTGTATTTATTTATTTATTTATGCCTATAGAGTTTTTAATTCAATTTAAGTTATGTATGTAATTTTAGTTTATTTTTAAGTAATTTAATTAAATTAGCTGAGCCGTAGTTCCTGTCTATGAAAACTTGTAAGAATATATTTTTTTACACTTTATTTAAATACGTTGGAATAACGGTGTGAAATAATATATTGTACGAGTTTTCATGGATTGTTCAAGTTGGACGGTTTGTAAAAGTTTACTATCGGTGTATTAAACTTTTATGGTTGTGTATGTAAAGCGAAGCGGATTACATAAGTTTGGTCGCATTTTCGTCTTGTTCCACGTTATACATTGCAGGGAGTAATATTCGGAGAAATGGTATAGTGTGGAACTAAGGCGAAATGTCACGAAATTTATGTAATTACGCTTTACGTACGCAACGATAAAAGTTTATTCACTAATAGTACTTTTATGAACAGGATAGGACCCATGCACCATGCATCTGGATTAGGCGAAAATGGTATGTGAATATCAATTGTGCATGTTTATTGTTTTTATTGATGAATGAACGATCATATATAGGAAAGACCGTAAATGGGCGAAGAACGTGGTTGGATGTATCAGCGCTTTGAGGAAGGGACTCGCTATATAAGTGAAAGATTTTTCACCGGACTTCAGGAATTCTTGGATTACGCTTTTGTTGTTGCTAAATCGAATGGAGAAGAACTAGTGAAATGCCCGTGTACAATTTGTAAAAATAGATACTATTATGATCGAATTACAATTGGCAATCATTTACTGTTAGACGGATTTACACCCAATTATCATGTGTGGGATTGCCATGGTGAACGACACGAGATTAATCCATGTGTCTATCGAGGTTATCGCTTTGACGAAGTAGCGTCGACATCATCAAATCGCGCAAGTACAAGTCTTGGAATACATAATTCTTCCGATGGTAGCCAAGAACGGCCGACTTACGAAGAAATGGTTCGTGACGCTTTTGGGTTTCATGAGCACTCTAATAATTTTGAAAATGATCGAGTAATGACGATGAGGACGTTTCAGCTCCCAAGTGCCAAATGAAAGGGCGCAACGGTTTTTTGAATCGGTGGAGCATGCATCAAAACCTCTATATGAAGGTTGTGGTGATAAGTACACCAAATTATCGGTTGTAGCGAAGTTGTTGAGTATGAAAAGTCAACACAACGTATCGATGCCTTTTTCTCCGAGATGATCGATATATCAATGAACTATTACCCGGAGGAAATTCGTTGCCAACAAGCATGTTTAGTACGAAAGCTATGTTGAAGGAGTCAAGTTACCGTATAAAATAATTCACGCTTGCGAGAATAATTGTATGTTGTTCTACGGTAGCTTGACAAGTTCTTGAATTGTAGGGTGTGTGGAGCGGATAGGTATCAAGTGTGTGTCCCGGGTAAGAAACCGAAACCGAAAAGGTTTTGCGATATTTACCAATCACCGAGCGGCTACAACGGCTTTACCACTGCCTAAAACCGCAGAGTTCATGACGTATCATATTAGAGCGAGAGGAAATGTATCCGCAATCGTTGGACATCCATCTCAAGGTGAGGCTTGGAAACACGTCGGCGAAATGTATCCGGATTTCGCACACGAGTACCGAAGCGTACGATTGGGGTTAAGTACTGATGGCTTTAACCCGTTGTCCGAAACAGGGCAATCGTATTCGATGTGGCCGGTATTCATAGTTGTTTACAATCTGCCTCCTGATAAGTGCATGAAGGAGACGTACACTTTCATGCCTCTGATAAATCCAGGTCACCGATCTCCTGGCCGTAACAATGACGTGTTTCTAAGTCCACCGATTGAGGAGCTACAAGTTTTATGGAATACGGGAGTGGAAACTTGGGACGCGCACCGTAATCGAACTTTGTTATGCGAGCATGTTTGCTTTGGACGATAAGTGATTTTCCGGCGTACGGAATGCTATCCGGCTGAGTACGCATGGAAGACTTGCATGCCCATATTGCATGGGTGATGTTAATAGCTTTCGGTTGAAGCATGGACGGAAAACCAGTTGGTGGGGCTGTCATAGGAGATTTCTACCACGTCGGCATGCTCTGCGTAACAATACCGAATCGTGGGGACAAACTGACCGTAGTCATCCGTGTGCGTATAAGTCAGGTCATGAGATCTTAAGGGATCTTAATAGGATTGTATTCCCGGCATTCGGAACACCGTGGGACAAAATGAGGGCTGACAAGTTTGGCGTTGAGCACAATTGGGTTAAGAAATCAATTTTCTGGGAGTTGCCGTATTGGGCAGACTTGAGAGTACGCCACTGTCTGGATGTAATGCACATTGAGAAAACTGTTTTGATAACATCTTCTACACGCTTCACGAACGTGAAAGGAAAACAAAGGATAATGCACAGTCGAGACGCGATTTGCGGAGTTAAATATTCGTGATGAACTGCATTTGAGCATTGGCCGAACGGGAAACCATTTCAACCGAAGGCGTTATACACGTTAAGCGATGATCAGATTGCGATGATTTGCAATTGGTTGAAGCATATCGTTAAACTTCCCGATGGGTATGCCTCTAACATTGGCAGATGTGTCAATACGGCAAACAACACTTTTACGATGAAAACCCATGATTGTCATGTGTTCATGCAGAAGCTACTGCCCGTTACATTACGTGGTTTCATCCCTGACGGCATTTGGATGGTAATTGCAGAATTTTGCAAATTCTTTAGACTACTATGTTCTAAGGATATTCAGTTGGACGATGTGGAGAAGCTTGATGAATTGATCGTCGTAATATTGTGCAAGTTGGAAAAGATCTTCCCGCCATCATTCTTTGACTCCATGGAACATCGACTATGCATCTACCTTGGCACCTGCGAACTTGCGGACCTGTCGGCTATTGGTGGATGTTTCCTTTCGAAAGGAATATGAAGAAGTTGAAAGCAAAATGTGCGAACAAACAATTTCTGGAGGGCTCGATCATTGAAAAGTTCCTGATACAGGAGGTAGCTTTTTTTTGTGAGCATTACATGGAAGATAATCAAGGAACACGGGTGAACCCTCACATACGGAACGAAATTAGTTTTCCGACAGTTGTTAACGATCCGAGACTATCGATTTTCAGTCATCCTACAAGAACGTTTGGGAAGGCTCGGGCTCGAGATTTGTCTGCTGAAGAAGTAAATCATGTCCAAACATACATTCTTCAGAATCGATTTAACGAGCTGTCCCGCAACCGGTTCCCAGAAATGAACGATGATGCTGTGGATAACTTACGGCTGGCAGAGTTCGCACGTTGGTTCAAGAATGTGGTTAGTTTGTGTTTATTTATTTACTCATTTATATTTGTTGCGATCTTAATCGGTACGAAATTTATATGTTGATTGGTAATTGCATGCGGGCCGACTCAAATCGTGCAGCCCTCCCACACGCACTATATGACACGGCGTGCGGTCCTAGAATGAGGGCTAAATCGTTCCCAGGTGTCTATGTTAATGGGTACAGGTTTCACACAATACAACATGGTGAAACTAAAAGGACCGCGAATTGGGGCGTCTGCGTTCTGGGGACACAAATGCGCAGGACTATTTAGATTTCTATGGCTGGATTGACGAAATTCTTGTTCTTGATGCAGAACAATAATCTTACAGTCTTCAAGGGTACGTGGTTTTCGACCACTAAAGGCATCCGCACCGATAAAATTTCAGGGATCATCGATGTCGACTACACATCCCGACTATATCCTGATGATCCATTCATTCTTGCAAGCCAGGCCCAACAAGTGGTATACGTCGAATATCCTTCAAAGCGTCGTGACTTGAGAAAATGGTGGACAGTTTTCAAAACGAAACCCCGCCGATTTAAAGGCGAAAGTGTTGATACTGCAAGTGCCATTGTAATCGATGCGGACCTGCGAGATTGGTACGGAACATCCTTTACAAGAATTGACAACACTTGGTGAAACCATACGACCGCCCTCGATGAAAGCATGTCATTACTAGATCACCGTGCCCATACCGATATACTTGAAGTGGATAACGATGTGGAAAATGACCGGGCGTATGACGATGACGATGGCGTTCTGTGGATTTGTAGTAGCATATCTCCTATTTGAATTTGTACTCTCGGACGATATTTGTACTAAATTCGTAATTCTAAACAATATCCAAATGCATAATAAATAGGGGTGAAACTGTAAGTTCCAAAGATGTTTGGGCTAAATTGTAAGTTTTTGCCGAATTTGCGTGGGCCCCACAATATCCAAATGCGTAATTAATTTGGGGGGAAACGAAAAGTTCGAAATTGGCTGTTTGTGGGCTTCACTGCGGCCTCACCACGGCCCAACCGCAGTGAGCCAAATGGGCTGGGCCTCACTGCGGCTTCGTGCGCAGTGAGGCCGCAGTGAAGGCCCAGCCCATTTATGGAACTGCGGCAGTTGCCGCAGTGAGGCCGCAGTGACTGAGATTAAAAAGCTGGTACGTCTTCTTCTTCGCATTTCACGCTCGGTTCGTCTCCCTCTCCTCCGAAAAACCACCGTCCCTCACCGCCGTCGAAGCCGTCGAAGCCGTCGCCGCCGCTTCCGTTCGTCACCGCCGCAGCGCCTCGGCCTCCCTTGCCCTGTGAGTTTTATTTTCGAATTCCACGGTTAGTTTTTGAGTTTTTGAGTTTGTTTCATTGATTTGTGTTTTTGAATTTTTGAGTGGAAATTAGTTTAAATCAGTTGGAATTAGTTGAGATTAGTTGGAGTTTTGTGGAATAGGTTAGTTTGTGATAATTAACATTATTATTATATGTTAATTTACTAATTTAAATAATAGTTACTAAATATTTATAACAATTAATTTTTTTCACAAAAATTCTTTGTATCATGACCAAAGACGCAGTCTTGTCGCGATGATTGGCGGCGTCGCCAAAATGGTTGGCGGCATCGAGCTTATCATGCGGCAATCACCGCAGTGAGGCCGCAGAGGTACCACGGCCTCGGCCGCGTGAGATCAAATCGCCGACATTTCAATCTGCGGCGTTCATCGCGCCGTCGCCGCAGCTTGGTACCACGGGCCAATCGCGCGCCGCAGATGAGGCCTCGCCTGGACGTAGTGATCGACACATGGCTCATTAGTATTTGTTACAGTAAATATTGGGTGTTGACGTAGCTTACACCCAGGTACATGCCCCAACAAATCAATAATATATTATTGACATTCGATTTTTACCCGAATTTATAATTAATAACCGTTTTGACCTAAATTAATTAATTTGGGGTTTGATTTGAGTAATTGGAAAAGTAAAATGACCTAATTGAATGTTTAATGATTTTGGGAGAGAAAATATATAAAAAGGAAAAAAGAAAATGAAAGAAAGTGAAAATAAATATAATAATATAATAATCCTAAAATAATATATTAATTCGAAAATAATATAATAATAATATGATAATTATAATAATAATAAAAATAATAATTTAATCTAATCTACATCTCTTAACATTAGGAGTTTCAATTTAATCTCAACTCTCTAAACCTAATCTAACTCTAACTCTAACTCTAACTCATTCTCTATAAATAGATCTCATAATTAACCCCTAAAACAATCAACTCAAAGAAGAAATTTGAAAAAACAAATCATCAAAAACAGAGCAAAAATCATGCAGTTCTTCGTTCACGATCGAGCCTCAACTCTAACAACTTCAATCTCGCAATCCGGCCTCTCAATCTCTGAAACGTAGTGCATTAGATTCGTGTCACCGTCAGAAGTCCGAATCTACCACCATTGTCGCCTGAAGTTTCCGGACGGAGGAGAATTTCGCGTTGACCCGCTATCCACCGCGGCACAACCCGGATCAACTCGCTTTGATCTAGATCACCGTCGCTGCACCGCCGCCACCATCGACCTCACACCGCGCGCCCCGCTAACCGCACACCGCGCCGCCGACATCGCTTGGAAGCTGGAACCCGAGATGCTCCTCCTCCTCCTCTCTCCTTCGCGAATTCGCGTCCATGCAAGCAGGTAAGTTTTTTCTAATTTTTTTCTTTTATAAGCTTTTTCTAATTTTTTTCTTTTCTTTTATCATTTCAGCCCTCATGTTCTTCCCTTTATGTCACTTAGGTCCCTAAGTTTTTAAAAAGTTTCGTTTGAGTCAATAATGTCCACTTCCCTAATATTCTTTAACAAGGTTTAAAAACTAACATTTTGGGTACTCGGCCTAAACTTTTAATCTTTATTTTTCTTAATCTTTTCACTAATTCTTTTATTTAAATGGCGTTAACTTATTTATTCTATTATTGATTATTGTCATTATTTCTAGTGTCATTAGAATTAATTATTTTGTATATCATTTAATAAAAGGAAAAAAATAAATCAAGATAAATAAAAAATCAAGAAAAATATGAAATAAACCCTCAAGAAGTTAATATGGTGGGAAATAAATGATGTTTAGCTAGTAGTAGTTCTCTCATCTGTGTAGCAAATAGGAAGACTTGCTACTGGGTGGTTGATATGGTCAAGAAGTTAATTGTTTCTTTCCATCAATCTGACTTGTTGTATCTGTATCATCCTTTATAGATTCAAAATTAATGAGAGAATTAAGAACTAAGAAGGCGACCGATTCCACCAATAATACACAGGCTCGATTATTTAGATTAGATCAAATATTCTTATCAACAATCACTACAATGATATATTGCATCAAGTGTGTCAATTTACCTCTTTATTGAATCAAATAAACAAAACGAATTTACTTACCCAAAAAACTATATCCATTCAATTAAAACATGACGTCAATGCTTTAATTAAACGAAAAATCTCAAGATTAATAGCAGAGAATACTTAAATACTTGAAAGAGAAAATATTAAGAACAAAATTCTCACAATTTAATCATGAATCAAACCTTAATAATCTTGGTTAGAACAAAGTAAATTAGCTACACATGGCTTTAATCAACAAAATAAAGAAATACAAAGAAAGAGTTTACCAATTGCAAAAGAAATAAAAGAAGAAAGAACTAAGTCTGTCGCTTTCTCCTGTTGAAAACTAATACGTCCTTGCATGTTCAGCTGAAAACTACGTATTTATAACCAAATAACTTTAAACCTAAGAAATAGAGTAATCCTAATTGCATTAGGATTGTTGTTTCCTGTTATTTCACTTAATCCTCCACCTGTGCTTGACGTGCATGATTCACTTGCCAACCAAGTCTAATTATTATGTGCTCATTTGTCCATAGATTGATATATAGATAGATTGATGTATATTTGCATTCTAATCCAAAATTCTTTTTTGACCAATTTATAAACCTGAAAATAAATAAGGAATAAAATCTAAACATTTTAATATCAATCCAATAACAAATAGAGAAAATCAATATAAAAATATATAGACAAAATTAGCTCTATCATTAATGAATGATGTATATATGAAAAGTGTGTTAATATTTTTCCAATTAAATAATGTATTTTACATATTCCGTCCCAAACGTATTGACACTACATTAAAAAAATTGTTTCAAATGAAATAACTTTTTCACTTTTATTTTGTTTTCTTCCAATTTTACTCTTGCAAATGACACCCATTAAAAAGACTAGAGAGCGGATTGAGTGGGGGTGAGAATAAATTTGGAAAAGGAGTAACGATGGAAATTTATATAAAATGTGTTAATGATCAAAGATAATCTTAATTTATATAAAAAAGCTACAAGTGACGACAACTCATTTGGAACGGTGAGAGAGAGTATTATTTTACCCAATTCACTACAGATTACATTGGTGTAAATGAATTAGGAAGAATAACCCCCGATGCTTGCAAGCGAAACTGAAATATTAAAAGTCATATGAAAACAACAACAAAGTTTGTAAGAAAAAATCAATGCCAAATTACAAATCGATACCTTGAACTATGTTAAAAATGGGCAGATAAGGGCTTAAAAAACACTGAGATAAACGCTTGAACTATAGTTTGAGGCCTTATAATTTGTAATATTTTTCTATAGAGTTTGAGGCCTGAACTAGGGGTTCAATGAAACCCTTATAGAACATTTTTTTATAGTATCATAATTAATGATATTAATCTGTATTTTGATAAAAAAAAAATCAATTATTGTACTTGTAACCACATCAATGTAAATGAAGTGGTTACTTCAATAATTAAAGTGATGAGCATCATCATGTGTTGTCATCGACACATGGCTCATTAGTATTTGTTACAGTAAATATTGGGTGTTGACGTAGCTTACACCCAGGTACATGCCCCAACAAATCAATAATATATTATTGACATTCGATTTTACCCGAATTTATAATTAATAACCGTTTTGACCTAAATTAATTAATTTGGGGTTTGATTTGAGTAATTGGAAAAGTAAAAGGACCTAATTGAATGTTTAATGATTTTGGGAGAGAAAATCTATAAAAAAGGAAAAAAAGAAAATGAAAGAAAGTGAAAATAAATATAATAATATAATAATCCTAAAATAATATATTAATTCGAAAATAATATAATAATAATATGATAATGATAATAATAATAATGATAATAATAATTTAATCTAATCTACATCTCTTAAAATTAGGAGTTTCAATTTAATCTCAACTCTCTAAACCTTCTCTAACTCTAACTCTAACTCATTCTCTATTAATAGATCTCATAATTAAACCCTAAAACAATCAACTCAAAGAAGAAATTTGAAAAAACAAATCATCAAAAACAGAGCAAAAATCATGCAGTTCTTCGTTCACGATCGAGCCTCAACTCTAACAACTTCAATCTCGCAATCCGGCCTCTCAATCTCTGAAACTTGGTGCATTAGATTCGTGTCACCGTCAGGAGTCTGAATCTACCACCCTTATCGCTTGAAGTTTCCGGGAGGAGGAGAATTTCGCGTCGACCCGCTTTCCACCCACGGCACAACCCGGATCAATCGAGCGATCTAGATCACCGTTCGCTGCACCGCCGCCACCATCGACCTCACACCGCGCCGCCCTGCTAACCGCACACCGCGCCGCCGACATCGCTTGGAGGCTGGAACCCGAGATGCTCCTCCTCCTCTCTCCTTCGCGAATTCGCGTCCGCAAGCAGCAGGTAAGTTTTTTCTAATTTTTTTTTCTTTTATAAGTTTTTTCTAATTTTTTTTTCTTTTCTTTTATCATTTCAGCCCCTCATGTTCTCCCCTTTATGTCACTTAGATCCCTAAGTTTTTAAAAAGTTTCGTTTGAGTCAATAATGTCCACCTCCCTAATATTCTTTAACAAGGTTTAAAAACTAACAGTTGGGTACTAGGCCTAAACTTTTAATCTTTAATTTTCTTAATCATTTTCACTAATTCTTTTATTTAAATGGCGTTAACTTATTTATTCTATTATTGATTATTGTCATTATTTCTAGTGTCATTAGAATTAATTATTTTGTATATCATTTAATAAAAGGAAAAAAATAAATAAAGATAAATAAAAAAATCAAGAAAAAATATGAAATAAACCCTCTGGTACCAATTTTAGGCAATCGGGAATTTTTATTTTTGATTGTAATTGACTAACGAATCTAGAGCTTGTGCAGACCAGTTATTTTAGGTTTCCAATCGACCTAAGCAAAATAGATTGATGACGACTCCTGTCGAAAAATCCCGTCGCTACAGCTGACAACTCCACTGGGAACTTGTCTGGCCACATTAAGGGTTTTATTTTGTTTTGTTTTATTTTGCTTGATTTAATTTTATTTATTCACTTGTTTGTTTATATATTTATTTATTCTTTTGTGACATACATAACATGGAGCTCTCTACCTGAGCTCCACCAAAACCAATCTTTTTCACAGCGGAATATGGTGTTGTTGTACTTGTGAGATTTTACTCTCCAAGCCTTCACTGTTTCCTAGTAGGGAAGTAGTGCTAACCCCGTGAGATTAATATTCCCCGCATGGGTTCATGAAAACCTATGACCCGGAAAAATCCACTCCTTACATGTCCCTCGTGGGTAAGGATTGGGCCGTTGCTTTTCACCTATAGGATCCGGGAACCACCCTAAGCCTTTTGATATACCATTCCTTGCATGTAATGGCCCCATATCCAACCAGTAGCTCCGACTTTAGGATTCCTACCCACCTTATGTCACCCGTTAAATATGATGTGTGCTATTGTACATACTGTTATTTTCGCTAATATGTCTGGTCTTACAATTTTATCTCACTTTGCATGTATATCATATAGGTAATATACTCAGTGAAAGAATTTATACCATGAATATATTTGAATTTCCCCATCGCCCATGACGAGTCTTGGACTGTCACAATAGTGGAAAACCAGCCGGAGGCGATGGCCTTTTCTGAGTCAACACAAAGTCTTCAAGGGGATTGTCTCACTCTACAACAATCAACCGCGCTCAAGCCCAAGGTCCTGGACAATCCAAGCCGTGGTCAACTTCATCATTAAAGCCAAAAGGAGTTTCTACAAGCTAGCTACTGGGAAGGGCCTAAGCTGAGAGGATTTTAGCAGCAGGAAGAACTAATCAGCTTCATTATTTTGTGATAAGAACTGATGGTTCAAGTTTATTCATGGGATATTTTCTTTCACTGAATATTTAGAATAATTGTGTCATGCATCATTCCATTCGCATAAGTCATGCATTTTAAAACTCGCCACCATCCCCGATATTCCCGCCCATTTGTTTTCCACCCCTAGGCATGTGATTTGATTCCACATATTTGCTAGATATTGTCATCATGTGGTGTATGGTTCCTCTTTTCCAAAAATTCATTTTTTTCAGGATCAAGTGTGAACATTGGAAGCACCAAAGTTTAGGAAAAGATAAGCCCATCGATTCTCAATAGAAAAAAAGTGAGGCACTACACCTGTCACAAGAGTGACAAGACTCAACACAAATGGCAAGAGTGAGGGACGAAGAAGCTCAAAATCACATCAGATCAGCTGGACCCATGAGACGGGATAGTCCGATGAATGGTCAAGGCACCAAAATAATTACATCAGGTTAAACGACCTGAGTACAATGCCTTGAAGTTGACCAGGAACTTCTATGCAAAAAATATGGTTTCTTTTAAAGATTGTCAATTCATATTGTTCTTTTGTACTTCAATTTTTTTTATAATTTGTACTAATTGATCTTATTTTTCTTTTTTCTTTTTATGACATTTGCATGCATTTCATATATATAACTTGTACGGATTGATCTTCTTTATCGTCCTCATGACATTTGCATCACTCTTTTTAACTTTCAATGACATCAATAGGACTTTGCATTAGTCATGCATCTAATCTCTTGTTTCTCATGATACATCATAGCGCATTTTCATTCTAAAAAATGGACATTAAGGAGCTTCAGAACAATCTTATGATGTGAAAAAGTGTGACGACCTCCGGTCGTGATATGGATAGACAATTTCTCGTCTGTAGTCGTTAAGCTATGTCCAAAATGTTGATTTATACAAATTAGTGGGTAATTAGGGAAGTCTTTGAATTCACTCTAATCTTTGAGAGCTTGCCAAGATAACTTGAAAATTGAATTACCTAGATTTAGTCCAGAATCTAGATTATTGTCTTTGTTGCAATGGACAACTGTTATTCTTTTCCTTGAAACGAGAAGGGGTAAAATGCACACATTAGCATTCTTCAGTAAACTACACATCACAATTCTATTATTCTCTTCTTCACAATCCCTTCACCAAATCTCAACATAGCCAGTGTCACTGATAACTTAAAAGGAAGACTTGATTGCGGTTATCTTGAGGACATTGCTAAATCTTGTGAGAGCGATTTCGATGTGACCCCTCGACTGTGAGATAGTTTCAAAGAAATGCTACCTCAGCTGCTGGCCAAGTGAACATTAAAAGGTTATTTTCTAGCATTAGAAGATCAACATATCTCATAGATTCTTCCCAAGAGAAAAAGAATCTCATACATCAAAAAATGGGGCATGAGAATGAAAGAAGATTTCGGATCGTTGCTACACTATCGAGTTTGAGATCAAGTCAAGTTCACTCAATTCATAAATTGCCAGGTCTGATCAAAGGTCAAGACGTCTTCAACACATCGATACCCATGGCTCGCAAAAATGGAGAAAAATAAAAAAGGGGGGTCAAAGTAAATCCTATTCCGCTCTCTTTGGCTAGAAAGGCCAAAGTTATGAATAGTGCTAGTAGCCATTTGTCTCTGCATTTTAGTTGGAAGTAATCGGACGTAGGTAGTAACAACTATTTATGCTCGCATGAAAATGACTAAAAAACGCAAGTCAAACAAGGTCCGACCCAAAAGGAAAAAAAGGGAGAAGGAAAAAGAAGAATGAAAGAAGGAAAAAGTTGAGTCATGGAGTCTAAACTGAAAACCTGCAAAGACGGTTTAGAATGAAGGCACAATTTGAAGCAGTTATTATCATCTCAATACCCGACGGGGGCAACATACATCTACTTTTCAAGTTTCTAAGGAGAAATTTCACACATCATGAGAGTTGGGGGAAAACATTCTGAGGTCGTTCTCATCGAATAAGGTGATGATTTCGTGACGGACACTATCAGGTTTTTCAAAGAAGTCAAGTCGCTAAGTGGTGACATTATAAGGCCTTTCACCTGAACCACCCTATTTTTCACCAGCCCCACATCAGTGGATGCCATTTACCTTACAAAATCCTTTCAACTGATGTTCGTTCTTCACCTCGACGTCCACACAAAACAATCCTTCATACTAAGAAGCCCTTCCGTTATCCATGCACATTCTACTTCTTCAAGTGGAAAAGGGAAAGAATAACAGATTTTAATGATTACACAAGGACCATCATATATTTTGTCAAGCTCTGCAAATCGACAAAAGTTTCTTTAAGGACCAACCATTAAGCATTGATGAGTGTGGATTAGACATCAAACATGGTTTAAAGACTATTGTAGAGAATTTGCATTTTTATGATCACATTTGGGGGGCAAACAGGATCATTCACTCATACAATTGTTCTCGAGGCTAAAGAAATCAAGGAATAAAAAATCTTTTGAAGGTAAGGTAAGCTTAGATGGAAGGGATTCATAAGGTAAGCTGGGTAAAGGTCTCGCCATGCATCATTGGTTTTAATTGAAGATCATTCTGATTTTTCGAGGTTTTGGCAACAACTCCAAACATCAAGCATTTTCAAAGTCATGCATCATGGGAATCATGTATCATGCACATTGGAAGGTTTACAAGGGGCACATCGAGCAAGGATTGGAATAAGCACTATTCAAGTACTTCTTTTGGGATCAAGAAAGTCAACTAGTACTCAATTCGTCAAGAAAGTCAAGGAAGGTTCCTTAATCCATTTCAGGAAAGAAATATTTCTCTCATAAAAGGACTAGAAAGTCTTCCCAAGGTCAAGCATGATTTTCACCAAGACAGGTGAGGATGAGACCTTAGCTTCATCAAAAGTTAGATAAGAGGTTCGTACTATTCCATAAGGCAAGTCTAAGTTTTCACCAAAGGTAAAGGAAATTCCTTAACCTTAGTCCTAAGAGAAAGGTTTTTCTTCCTCAATGGTAAGAAGATTCTTACCTTTCTTCTCATGTCAGGATATAAAAAAAACACTTTTCACTAAAGGCGAGGAAATGTTCCTTTGCCCAAGCCATGAGAGGAAATATTCTCTCATTGAATGGTAAGAAAGTTCTTCCATTCGCCACATTTCAAAGTCAGTCCAGAAAAGGTGAGGAATGTTCATTTACCTCAGCTCGGAGAGAAAGTGTTTTTCTCCCAAATGGTAAGAAAGTTCTTATCATACTTCATACTTCAAAATCAATCAAGCGCTTTCACTCGAAAGACATCACTCACGGAATGGTACGAAAGTTCTTACCATTCCACACATTTAAAAAAGGATCGATCCAGTTCTCAAACAAAGATTCGCAAGGAAAGTTCATTAGCCTTACCCAGAAGAGAAATGTTTCTCTCTTAGATTAGTAAGAAGGTTCTTACTATTCTCAGTGTTCTACGGTATCGTCCAAGATATTGTCCAGGTAAGAGAAAGTTCTCTGCCAAGTAAATCAGACTCACAGCTAAGAAAGGATAGCTGAGGTGGTAAAAAGGGAAAGTTCTCTACCTCACAACTCAAATCTAGGTGGTAAAAAAGAGAAGGTTCTCTGCCTAGTAAATCAAACTCAAGGTAAGAAAGGATAGCTGAGGTGGTAAAAAGGGAAGGTTCCCTACCTCACAACGTAAACCTAGGTGGTAAAAAGAGAAGGTTCTCTACCTAGTCAACCAGTCTCAAAGCGAGAAAAGACAGTAGAGGTGGCAAAAAGGGAAGGTCCCTACCTCGCGACTCAAACCTAGGTGGCCTAAAAGAGACAGTTTTCTACCTAGCAATAGCATCGCCTTTGGAGTAACGAAAGTTCCTTAACTCTAATAGTGGGAAGGTTTCCACTATTCGACCCAATAGGAAAGTTCTTATGTGGGCGAAGAAAAGAAAGGTTTATTTTCTTCACAAATAATGAGAAGGTTCTCGTTATCATATCATTTGGGGCAAAGAAGGTTCTTTAGCCTCGAATAGTAGGAAAGTTCCTGCTATTAGCAAGGAAGGTTCCTTAGGTAAGAAAAGTTTCTTCCTTTCCAGAGTAAAGAGAAGGTTCTCGTTATTCGCCGGTCAAAAATTCGGTGTCGTCTTACTTTGCATGCTCCATGTTCCATGAATCATGCAAAGCGGGGCAGCTCTGTTGTCCCAAGTAGGCAGCCAAGAGGGGGATGAATTGGTTAGCCTCAAAAACTTTTTCCTTTAACAAAACCGAAGGTACTGAACCGATCTCAACCCGTTGAGAAAAACGTTTCAGGCATAAAACAACCAAAACAAAGAAGGATGAAAATAAACAGAAGAATGACACCAGAGAATTATAGAGGTTCGGTCAATAAGACCTACGTCCTCTCCTCAAGTTCACCACTTGAGAGTTCCTTTCACTATTCTTCAAAATAGTTACACCAAACACAAGAAAGCTTTTACACTAAAAAGCCTCTCCACTAGTTTTCCTCGAGGCTCACTAGAAACCTAATTTAGTTTTCCCAAGACTGACTAAAAACCTAACAACTGGTTTTTCCAAGGCTCACCAAAACACCTATTTTAGTTTTCCCAAGGCTCACTAAAAACCTAATTTTGGTTTTCACAAAGGCTCCCCAAAAAACCTAACACTCCCCAAAATAGTTTTCCCAAGGCTCACTATTAACCTAACAAAAATCCCTGTTTGGTTTTCCCGAGGCTCACCAAAACAAAACCTGAAACACTTTGATTTTTACGAAAGTCTAAACCTGTTGAGCTTTTAACGAAAATCTTCAAAAACAAATTTGAAACACAATTTTTCTCTCCCCAAAATATTCCAGAAAAGCTAGGACGAAGATGAAACTTGTTCTTCAGAAGATCAGCACTGGAGATCGTTGAAGCAACTTGCTTGCTTATGATATGAGACTTTTTGCTTGTCAAGAGAGTGTTCTTTTCGAAAGCTCTTGGTCTCAATTTAAATGGTGATGGGGGAGCGTCTTCAGCAACGTCATTCTGATTTTCGAATTGAAGATTGTAGAGAGAGAGCTCCTGAACGTTTATACGAAATGGGCCTTACTCATTTTAGAACTCGAAATCTGCTAGCCCAATTACTGATAATACAACTAGGTAAAATATATTAAGTATACACCACACTTTTCTAAACTTTACACAAAAGACCCCAAAGTTTTGTTATCATCAAAATCTAAGTTATAGTGGAATAAACCCAAAAATCTCCCCCTTTTTGATGATGACAAAACCTCTTGAGAAATAACTTCAATCTCGCAATCCGGCCTCCCAATCTTTGAAACTTGGTGCATTAGATTCGAGTCACCGTCAGGAGTCCGAATCTACCACCCTTGTCGCCTGAAGTTTCCGGACGGAGGAGAATTTCGCGTCGACCCGCTATCCACCGCGGCACAACCCGGATCAATCGAGCGATCTAGATCACCGTTCGCTGCACCGCCGCCACCATCGACCTCGCGCCGCGCCGCCCTGCTGACCGCCGCTTCTCTCCGCCACCGATGTCACCTGGAAGCTGGAACCCGAGCTGCTCCTCCTCCTCCTCTCTCCTTCGCGAATTCGCGTCCGCAAGCAGCAGGTAAGTTTTTTCTAATTTGTTTTTCTTTTCTTCTCTTTTATCATTTCAGCCCCTCATGTTCTCCCCTTTATGTCACTTAGGTCCCTATGTTTTTAAAAAGTTTCGTTTGAGTCAATAATGTCCACCTTCCTAATATTCTTTAAGAAGGTTTAAAAACTAACAGTTTGGGTACTAGGTCTAAACTTTTAATCTTTATTTTTCTTAATCTTTTTCACTAATTCTTTTATTTAAATGGCGTTAACTTATTTATTCTATTATTGATTATTGTCATTATTTCTAGTGTCATTAGAATTAATTATTTTGTATTTCATTTAATAAAAGGAAAAAAATGAATAAAGATAAATAAAAAAATCAAGCAAAAATATGAAATAAACCATGTGGTACCAAATTTGGGCAATCGAGTATATTTATTTTTAATTGTAATTGACTAACGAATCTATAGCTTGTGCAGATCAGTTATTTTAGGTTTCCAATCGACCTAAGCAAAATAGATTGGTGACGACTCCTATCGAAAATCTCATCGCTACACATATTCAAAAAAAAAAATATATATATATATATATATATATATATATATATATATATATATTCAAGTAATAGTACAAGAAATAAAGTACTAAGTCATCTTCGTCAATATTACCGTCGCGTACTACTTATATTGTTCTCGTTCTCACTATTTGCCACAATAAAACAACTATACACATAAACGTAACACAATAGTCGTATACTGTTATAGTTTATTTTTTCACATGCTGTTATTATATTTTATACTTGTAACCTCCGCTAATTATTCTGTTAAAATTTAAGTTTAATTACAAAAATAGAACTTATTTTTAACCCCATTAAACACTACGCCGAGTTCACACGGCTTACCGCGGCCATTCCCGCGGTAGTGCCGGAGTAACAACCGCGGGGAAGGCCGCAATACTTGCCGCGGTAAATGAGCTCACGGTAGAGGCCATTACCGCGCCTCAGGCCGTAGCTCGTACCACGTCCTTACAGCGCAGCCACACTACGTAGTTGGTTGGACTTCGGTAGCGGGCCTGGTAGGTGGCGGCCCGCTACCACCCTCGCCAAAACAGCCCGAGCGGGCAGCCCGCTACCGTGGGCGCTACCGTAATAAAGTTGGTGGCGCCCCTGGTAGCGGGTAGCCCGCTACCAATTTGGTAGCGCACAGCCCGCTTCCATACCCGCTACCACTTTGACCAAAAAGCTGACATTTCTCTGACGGCCAGTGGTAGCGGACGCGGTAGCGGGGCACCCCCTACTAGTTGATGTATTTACAGTCCCCTCCCTTCTTCCTTTCATTTGCGCAGATCTCATTTCACCCAAAACTCGTTTTCTCTCGGCCGAGTTCCTCTTCCCTCCGGTAGTTGCACAGGTGACGAATTTCCTCCTAAATTTGTTATCTATTTCCTTTCATTTCTGAAGTACTTAGTTATTTTACTTGTTGAAAAATGTTATTGATGTTTAGTTTCAGTGATTCAGTCACATTATCTCCTGTTTAGTTTGTGCTTCCTCTCTCGTGGATCCTGTGGAGTTTAAAGTAACAAAGGATCCCCGATTATATATCTGAAGCAAAGACAGAAACGATACCGAGCTCGGTATGTAGTTCTTTGATTTTCTTGTTAAGGTCATGCGCTTATTTAATTCTTTATTTAAAGAATTAGAAATTTTATAATTTAGATTTGAGCCATAGTTCTGCCTCAGAATATTACGTAGAATATTATATCGGTAACATTAATTTCAGTATTTGAAAATAATGTTATGAAATTTAATATTCTATTGAATATTCATGGATTGTCCAGTTGATGCTTTGTAAAAGTACAATCGGTATGTTGAACTTTTATGATAGTTGGATATGTATAACCGGTATACCGACATTAATTTCAGCCATTTTTGTCAGTCTTGTTCCTTATTATACCAAATTGGGTATTTGAAACCCGGAAAAAATGGTATAATGAGGAACTAAGGCGGAATGCTGCCGAAATTTATGTAGTGTGTACAAGTTATGCATATATGACCATAAAAGTTTAATATACTAATTGTACTTTTATGAATAGGATAGGACCCATGTACCTTTAGTTGTGAGAAATTAAGTTAAAAATATTAATTTATGTAGGTAATAATTGAATTTGTGGTTTGTTAATTATTATGTGTTCGTATGTATTGTATGTTGTTCGTAGGAACCGAAAATGGTGAAGGACGCGATTGGATGTATAAGCGCTTACACAGGGGGAGTCGTGAATTGAATCCGACATTTTGGGAGGGTTTAAAACATTTTTTGAATGTTGCATTCACGGATGCAGAATCGAAAGGGTGGGACATGGTGAAATGTCCTTGTAAAAAGTGCAGAAATCGATACTTTTTTGATAAAGCTACGATTGGAACTCATTTATGTGATTATGGATTTAAACCTAATTACTACGTTTGGGATTGTCATGGTGAAGCTATTCAGATTAATCCGTTCATTTATGATGGTTCGAATTATGAAAGGAATTGTGAAGCATCGTCGTCCAACAATGGACGTGCGAGTACTGGACCGGAATCGAATAATGACTATCAAGGATGGGACGTCCAACAAATGGTTCATGAAGGTTTAGGATTGCGATCAACTCTTTACAACTTGAAAATGTCGAAAATCTCAAAATGATAATGACAATGATGAAAATGATATTGATGATGTTGAAATGCATGACGATATTGGAAATGAGATGGTTGAAAATGAAATGGAAATGGAAACTCCTAATGAAGAGGCACAAAAATTTTATAAGTTGATTGAAGCTGCCTCACAACCTCTCTATGACGGGTGTCGATCGAGCATAAGAGGTTAGCCGTGTTGACAAAGTTCTTGAGCGTGAAATGTCAAAACAACATATCAGATGCGGCATGGTCTAAGATGATGAAAATTGTTGATGAAATATTGCCTGGAGAAAATGCATTGCCACAGAGCACTGCAGAGGCGAAAAAGATGATCAGACACTTGGGGCTACCGTACATTAAGATTCATGCATGTGAGAATAATTGCATGTTATTTCATGGTAGATTTACTCATTTAATGCATTGTGGAGTGTGCGGTACGGAAAGGTATTTACAGGGGGGTTTGGATCGGCGTGGGAATCTAAAACTTAAGC
Source organism: Stellera chamaejasme (assembly GCA_024586325.1). Classification (NCBI taxonomy): domain Eukaryota; kingdom Viridiplantae; phylum Streptophyta; class Magnoliopsida; order Malvales; family Thymelaeaceae; genus Stellera; species Stellera chamaejasme. Next base: position 29,365,130 of record CM044985.1, read on the forward strand.
CGAAGAAGGTTCTACGTTATCTTCCAATCACTGAGCGACTTAAGCGGCTTTACCATCATCGAAAACGGCCGAATCTATGAGTTACTATCTAAGGGCATCTTCAAACGTAATCGGTGTGATTGGACATCCCAGCCAATCGCGGGCTTGGAAACATGTTGATGAGCTTTATCCTGAATTATTTGGAGAGGTTGGAAATGTCGGAGTTAGGGTTATGCACCGATGGATTTAATCCTTTATCGATACCGGTAGCACGTACTCGATGTGGCGGTATTCATCACGATTTACAATTTACCCCGATTTATGCATGAAGCAGCCGTTCATTTACTTGGCACAGCTAATCCCGGGTCCTCGATCACCTGGACGTAACATTGATTTCTTTTTGCGACAGTTGGTCGATGAGTTAAATTTACTATGGACGACGGGTGTTCAAACGTGGGATGCGCATCGGAAAATGAACTTTACAATGCGAGCTTGTCCGCTTTGGACAATCGGTGACTTCCCAGTACGGTATGCTATCTGGGTGGAGTACGCACGGAAAACTTGCGTGTCCATATTGTATGGAAGATGTGTCTAGTTTTCAGCTAACTAATGGGCGCAAAGCTTGTTGGTGGGGTTGTCATCGAAGGTTTTTACCCCATCGGCATAGATATCGTAATGACAGTGTCACGTGGGGTTTTAGAGAGCGACGTGATGAAATCGTGTATAAATCAGTGGTCACAAATTCTAGCAGAGATTAATCAGATTGAATTCCCACCCTTCGGTTCACATTGGGACAAACAGAGGCCGGAAGGTTTTGGTGTGTCTCACAACCTGGATCAAGAAATCGATCTTCTGGGACTTGCCGTACTGGCCTCATCTGCTGGTCAGGCATAACCTCGATGTGATGCATATAGAGAAAAATTGTTTCGATAATGTCTTCTACACGGTTATGAATCAAAAAGGGAAGAGTAAGGACAACGAAAACTCAAGACGTGACCTTCAAGCGATGGGGATCCGAAATGAATTACATTTGTGTCCCGGACGTGATGGAAGACTATGTAAACCTAAGGCAATTTACACATTGAGCCCGAGCAGTTGGGAGTATTTGCGGTTGGTTGAAGAACACTCTGAAACTTCTCGATGGATATGCGTCTAATATTGGAAGTTGTGTAAACACATCCAATAATTCATTTTACGGCATGAAGACGCACGATTGTCATGTTTTTATGCAGAAAATACTACCAATTGTCTTACGTGGCCACGTTCCCGTTGATATTTGGGTTCCGATAGCGGAATTTAGCAAATTTTTCAGAATAGTTTGTGCGAAAGAATTCCAGTTGGAGGACATCGATAAATTGGATGAATTTATTGTCGTGACGTGCAAGCTCGAGAAGATCTTCCCTCCATCATTCTTTGACTCCATGGAGCACCTAACTGTGCATCTCCCATGGCAGCTTAAGATTTGTGGTCCTGTCCAATTTTGGTGGATGTATGGGTTCGAGAGATGCATGAAGACGCTGAAACAAAAATGTGCCAATAAACAATTTAAGGAAGGCTCGATTATCGAGAAGTATTTGATACAAGAGGTTGCACATTTCTGCGAGCACTACATGGATGAAAATCTCGTGCACGCATGTCAACCCGCAGTACGCAACGAAGTGTACGTCACAATGTGTCACGAAAATGGTTTATCGGCTTTCACCCATCCAAGATCACACTTTGAGGAACTTAGGAACAGAATCTTGGCGGACAAGGAACTGCGACATGTGCAAACGTATATTCTCATGAACTGTCCAGAAGTTGAACCATATTTAAGGTAACTATCTTGATCTCATAACCTAGTTTTATTTCATTTCCTTACGTTTCAAATTACCCGTGCGTCATTTGTGCAGTCAATTTGACGAGGTTGCATGCTCTCGATACCCGGCATTGGCCACTGATGGGTTAGATAAGTACCGCTTTTCACATTTTGCTGCGTGGTTCAAGAACTTGGCTGAGACAAATCGATGGTCGTTTCCCACGTTATTGTTCGACGTAGCATGTGGACCACGGACGACAATCAAATCATGGGGTGGTGCATTTGTAAACGGGTTCCAGTTTCATACAAAAGAAAATGGGCGGAGAAAGACAACTGCTAATTGGGGCGTCTGTGTCTTCGGTGATACAAATGAGGATGACTGTGTAGATTTTTATGGTTGGATTGATGAAATCTTGGTGCTTCGCTACAACGAATCGAAACTGACGGTGTTCAAGGGGACTTGGTTTGACCCATACACCGGTGTAAGTACAGATAAGTATATTAGGAATAATTTTAGTATTTTCGGAAATAGTTTAGGTATTTAGGAATTATTTATGAATTTGTTAGTATTTTATGGAATTTGAGTAAATACTTTACATATTTGTGGAAAATAAGAATATGTTGTTTATTTTAGTATATTAGGAATAATTTTAGTATTTTCGGAATTAGTTTAGGTATTTAGGAATTATTTATGAATTTGTTAGTATTTTGTGGATTTTGAGTAAATACTTTACATATTTGTGGAAAATAAGAATATGTTGTTTATTTTAGTATATTAGGAATAATTTTAGTATTTTCGGAATTAGTTTACGAATTTTAGGAATTATTTATGAATTTGTTAGTATTTTGTGGAATTTGAGTAAATACTTTACATATTTTAGGAAAATAAGAATATGTTGTTTATTTTAGTATATTAGGAATAATTTTAGTATTTTCGGAATTAGTTTACGAATTTTAGGAATTATTTATGAATTTGTTAGTATTTTGTGGAATTTGAGTAAATACTTTACATATTTGTGGAAAATAAGAATATGTTGTTTATTTTAGTATATTAGGAATAATTTTAGTATTTTCGGAATTAGTTTACTAATTTTAGGAATTATTTATGAATTTGTTAGTATTTTCGGAATTAGTTTAGGTATTTAGGAATTATTTATGAATTTGTTAGTATTTTAGGTATATACTTTACATATTTCAGGAAAATAAGAATACTTTATGAATTTTAGTATTTTAGGAATTATTTTAGTATTTTAGGAATTACTATAGTATTTTAGGTATTACTTATGAATATTGTGGTATTTTGGGTGAATTTGTAAGATTTCTTAAAGTTTGGGTTAATTTGAACCTTTTGAGTTTTCTGGTGGTACTAATTATTAAGTCTTCTAAGGATATGACGTCTCCGACGCGTGATAGTGGCCATGGGTCAGGTCGTGATTCCACGACCGGGGGCCGTTCTGGGGGTCGCACCGGCTCCGGTCGTACAGGTGGTCGTCGCACTCCGCGGTCCAGCACTTCTGCTTCATCCTCGCGCGCTGACGGGTCACAGCAGACCGTGGAGGAGCAGCATGACACCCCGACGGATGACGCGGTCGCGCAGTTGCTCCCACCTCCAGAGATAGCTCCAGATGGTAGGAGGTTGATTCTCGTGGGCCAGTAAGTGTTTACATTTATGTTTAATTTTATAATTTTAATTTATGCATATAGAGTTTATTGGTTTAATTTTTTTTACTTTCAATTTTCGTAGTCTTGGCTCGACGTTTCACAATGTCTACCAGGACATTCAGACCATCTTCCGTGAGCGTTATGTCGGTATCCCGCCGACTTACACGGAGCTGTCACAGGAAGACAAGGACGCATGGGTGGCGAAATTCGCGGTATACTTTTGCTTAATTAATATGTTGTTTATTGATTAATGTATTGTTATATAAATTATTAATTACATGTTTTCCGTCTCTAGGAAAACTATGTTTGGCGTCCGCGCACGTCTGCTGCAGATGATGTAGAGGAACATTTGCACCAGCTGTGGGCCAAGATGTACCGGGGGAGGAAGAGTAAGATCATCTCCGACTACCGGTCGAAATACCCTCACCGAAGAGAATCCGACTTACGATCACCGGCGATCAAAGAGGCCGAAAGGGATCCTCGTGCCAACTGGGATAAGCTGATTGATGGGTTGAACACCGATGAGTTCAAGAAGATCTCCGAGAGGGCTCGAAAGAATGCGACCTCTGAGGCGGCATTGAAGCCGCGGAAGAAGCACGGCTCGAAGACGGCGCAAAGCGCCTACGAGGAGATGGTGATCCGGGAGCGTCGGCTAATCACCATCACCGACTTCCGACGTCATTGGGATGGTGCGGACAACACTCAGTTCGAGGTAAAAAGATCAAAGTTATCGGCCTCGTAATTTGTGCATTTACATTTATTTATCCTAACTAGTGCATTATTTATTTACTAGGAGGATTATACACGCATGGTCTTTGGAGAAGTACCCGGATCATGACTCGCCCCCTTTTGATGCGGCGATATTCCGAGCTGTCACAGGCGGACCCTACAAAGGCCGTTGGGTTGGCGCTCCCCCGCAACTAGTCCATCCGGAGCACTTCCGACCACCTCGGCCATCTCAGGTAAAGTAACTCGAAACAAGTTAGAAATTTTCTACAATACCTACAATATTTAAAAATTTTCTTAAGTTATTTTCATTCACATCCTTCCAGCGCGAGCTTGCCGCTGAAGAGGCGCGCCGCAAGGCGGAGGAGGATCGCCTCAGGATGGAGGATGAGTTGCGTACACTGAGGGAGCGTCAGGCTGAGTACGAGGTTCATATGAACCGTACTCTTCAGCAGGACCGACGTCGGGTCGAGGAGATGCAACAGGCTCTTCGTACGGAGATGCGGCGGCAGTACGACGCATCCTTCAGCGTCCTTTGGCCGGCGCTTCTAGAGCGGGGCATCGTACAACAGCATCATGTGCCCCAGGACTTGGTTGCGGGAGGATCATCTCGGCCACCTCAGAACCAGTACGTGTCGCCAAATTACTCCTCATTCATGATCCCGACGCCGCAGCAGCAACAGTCTCAGTGGTCCTCCTGGCGCACGACTACAGGCTTACAGACGCCCAACATTCGGGGTTCTGATTTTTATACCCCGATTATGCCGACGCCACAGCAGCAGCAATCTCAGCGGCCACCTCAGCAGCCGCCGCACAATAATATGTTCGACCCGGAGTTGTTCAGGCAGAGTAACGCGTCGTTTAACCCATTCTCTTTGGGGCTCAACAGACAGAGGTTCGACGATCCGGAGCACCGTTCCCCGCCGCGCCCGAATCAGGATACCGATTACGATTTCCCTCCCCCGTAGGACACTTTTGTAAAAACTATTTCGTTTTGGATGTTTTTTTATTGTAATTGGTACATTTGGTTACTTTATAATTAAATTTATTTCTGTTTTTAATTGTAATCTATAAAACGTAATAAATAATATTATTATTGAATGATTTTTTAAATGATGAAAATAAAGAAATTATTTTTAAAAAATAAAATGATGGTAGCGGGTTGGGTAGGGGGTATGGCGCTACCAGCTGTGTCAGCTGGCAGCGCCACCCTGTCCCCAGGGTAGCGCCCTTCCCGCTACCATGCCCCCTACTAACGGTAGCGGGTTGGGAAGCGGCCAAACTCGAAGGAGCGGCCAAAATGGAAGCGGCCTCGGTAGCGGGCTAGCCCGCCACCATGGTAGCGGATTTGGTGGCGGATTGCCCCCTACCAGGCACCCATTTTATACGTAGTGCCAGGCCTCGGTAAGCCTGTGTTGACACCTAATTTTATCCAGACTAATATTATCTAGTTCGTAATTGCGATTTTTCAGTATTTTTATTGTGTGATTTTTGTCATTATTTTATGTAGTTTTTGTCATTTTTATGTACGTTTTTATTATTATTTTTATTTCATGTGCATTTTATTATTTCGTGTGCTTTTGTTATTTTCATGATTTTTATGTGCTTTTTATTTGGTTTAATCCAGAATTAAAATGTGTTTATTTTATTTTATTAATTAATTAAAGAAACAAAAAAAAGAAAAGAAACAAAAAAGGAAACTTACCCACGAGCTCTCTCCCTCCTCCACCGAACTCCATCATCACTCCCTGCCACCCTCATCTTCCATCCATCAAACTAGCTTCAGACTCTATCATCATTGCTCACCGACGAAAAAACGTCCTCCACCTCCATTTCGCGTTCCGGCCATCCTCGCCGCAAACCAGCCCTTCCATACTCACCGCCAAGCCTCCAGCAACACGCCGGTCCCTCTGGCTCCGCCCAAAACCAACAGAAAACGGAGAAAAGCGCCGCCGACCCGCCGAACCGTTTCCTTCATCCCCTCCGATTTGCACCCTTTCACCACTACTATCTATTACCGTTAGCTCGGCCATGACGAGACGAAGTCAACCCACCCTCTCATGCTGCCGGAGATGGCCTGACGAAGGAGAGCCGGTCGAAAAACCGTTTCCGTCACGGACTCAATTTTCTCTCCAGAGCTCCGTGCGCCGTGAAACCACCGCCAAACGTCTCCCCTTCCGCCTCCGCGCCAACACGGACCTGAACCACCGTCGGAATATGTCACTGTCGTTGTCGCCGTCGTCGCCGCAACTGCCGGGAAGACACGAAGAAGAAGCTGCTGCTGCAGGTATGTTTTATTTTTTTTTTGGGAAAATTACAACTGCAGTCCTTGTCCCTTTCCTTTAGTCCCTTTTCCACCCTCTCTAGTTTTCTATAGTCTCATTTAAGCCACTCTTTCAAGTTTAAAACTCAACATTTTTGGCACTAGGCCTAAACCTTTTTTAGTGTTTTAGTTAATATTTTTTGTTATTATGTCAATCTAAATTATTTTTAATTTTATTTTCAAGATATTTTTATTTTATTAGATATGTAATTTGCCAAGAATCCTTTTCTTTTTATTTTTAGTGCTATTATTTATCTTTCTCTTTATTTCTTAAAATCAAGTAAAATTTATAAAAATACTCGGAGTACCAATTTTTTGGCGTACGAAAATTAACCATTTTTGTACGTAACTGACAAACGAATCCAGAACTCCCGTAGACCATTTTCAGGTTTCTAATCGACCTAGGAAAAAGATTGGTGGCGACTTCATGTCAAAAACCACTTCGCTACAGATGACGACTCTGATGGGGAAAAATAGTCGGGTCACAAAACTGTTTTTGCTTGATTTTTTTTAACTACTTTTATTTTAATTGATACTTGTTTATTATTATGTGTTGTATCATGCATTTTCAAGCTCTCAACCCGAGCTATTCGCAGCCATATTTTCGTGAATACCCGGGATAGGCTAGTTGTGTGTGGTCATAGTCACCGCACTTTCTCTAAATCGTAGTAGTTAATAGTGTTGCCCAAGTGTGACAATAGTCATCCCAATGGGACCACGAAAGCTGCGACTCGAATTAATCCTTCCTTATAGAACCCTAGTGGGTAAGGATTGGGCCGTCGTTATTTAATGATGGTATTCGGGAACCACCCTGAGCCTCTTTGACAAACCGTTCCTTGTATATAGTTAACCTTATATCAAAGCCATTAGAACCAACCTTAGGCTTCCCCCACCCATTGTTTTTCACCCTTAGGCATGTGTTTATTGATTCACATATTCGTCACATGTGGTGCTTTATATGGCTATTGCTTGCATTTGGCTAAAATTAATTTCTCAATTATCAAACTTGAACACTAGAAATCATCAAATAAAGGAATAATACGTCAATTCTCGAAGGAGTGAGTGCGGGACTTTACACGAGTTGCATAAGTGGCAAATGAAGAAGCACGGGATCACATGAGATGGGATAAACACACAAGAAAAAGCCAGTTCGACTGAATAACCAGGGCAATTTATGAAGCTGGAAGACCCGAGTATAATTAACAACTCTTTGGGTTGGATATTTATTGTACAAAAAAGTCATTTCTTTCAGCAATTGTCTATTCAATCATTTATTCTTCATACTTGTACATTTTTTATACGATTTATACTAATTGTTGTTATTTTTCTTTTTGATAACATTCACATGCATTATCAATGACACAATTACTTATCGATCATGCATTTGGTCATTTCTTTTTCAACGCATGTCACTGTACATTTTCATTCATACACAAGTAAAAACATGTTCCAAAAAAAGAGGGACATCAAGGAGCAATAGAACAATTGTATGATGTGAAGAAAAAAAATCCTACGACCCTCATTTGTGACATGGAAAGACAATTTCTCATAAGTCGTCTTTAAGCTGTGTCTAATAAATTGATCAATACAAATTGATGAATAATTGGCGAAATCTTTGAATTTTTACTCAAATCTTTGAGAGCTTGTCAAGATAAATTGAAAGTTAAAGTTACCTAGATTTAGTCCAAAATCTAGAGTACAGTCTTTGTTGCAATGGACCTTCGTTATTCTTTGTCTTGAAATAAGAAGGGGTAAATGTGCACTTTGGCATCCATTAGCAAAATACCACATCACACTTCAAGCATTTTCTTTTCCGTTTCGAGACTCATTCACCAAGCTACAACATAAACAATATCATTGATGAGCTAAAAAAGGACTAAATGGTGGCTATCTCGAAGACATTGTTGAATCTGGTAAGAGCGATTTCAGTGTGACCTTTCACTATGAGATTCTTTTTGGAGAAAATATTACCTTACGCAATAGCCCGATGGCTAAAATTACCATCAGAGAGCTCTGTTTATGCAGTAAAAGATCAGTCATCTCAAAGATTCTTTCCAAAAGAAGAAAACCTCATTCATCAAAAAGAAGAGGCATGAGAACGAAAAGAACATTTCAGATCATTACTACATTACCAAGGTCGTGATCAAGTCAAGTTCCATACAATTCTTCAAGTCCCAAGGTCGGGTCAATGGTCATGATGCTTTCAACACATCAATACCCATGACTCTAAAAAAAAGATAAAAGGTCAATGTAAATTCTATTCCGCTGTCTTTAGCTAGAAATGGCTGAAGTTACGAATAGTGCTAGTAGTCATTTGTCTGTGCATTTTAGCCAGCAGTAATCGGGCGTAGGTAGCAACAACTATTTACGCTCACATGAAAATGACTAAAAAGCGCAAGTCAAACAAGGTCCCACCAAAAAAAGGGGAGTCATGTAATCTAAATTGAAAACCTGCAAAGACGGTTTAGAAAGAAGGCACAATTCGAAGTGGCTCAATGACTCGGGGAGCAACAAATATCTCAAGGAGAATCAATCGCTTTTCAAATTTTTAAGGAGCAGTTCACACATCATAAGGGACAACATTTTGAGGTCGTTCTCATGGGATAAGGCAATGATTTTGAAATTGACACTATCAAGCTCTGCAAAGAAGTCAATTTGCTAATCAGTGACATTACCAGACCTTTTGCCTAAACTACTCTACTGTTCACATCCCATATCAATGGATGTCATTTACCTTAAAAAAACCATTCAAATGATGTTCTTTCTTCACCTTAATCTCACATAAGATGATCCTTCATACTAAAAAAAACCTTCTTTTTCACTCTCGCACATTCTACTTCTTCAAGTTGAAAAGGGAAAGAATAACAGAATTATAATAATAACACAAAGATCATCATATATCTTGTCAAGCTCTACAAAGTGATAGGAGTTTTCTTTAAGGACCAACACATTATCTTTCATTTGCTTCATCTTGTACATACGGTAACACATTAGCTTTTCCACATTACCATGATACGGTAACACATTATCTTTCACTTGCTTCATCTTGTACATACGGTGTACATTGTAGATTGCACATAGTCAAAGACTACGACCCTCAGAAATTCGCTCTTTTTATGCGATTTCACATTTTTAGGAATTTAGTCATTTTGTCAAAACTTCGTATCAGTCTCACTCACTTGGATTTTTCATTAAAGGCAAGGAAGGTTCCTTAGCCTTACCCATGAGAGAAAGGTTTTTCTCCCTGAATGGTAAGAAAGTTCTTCCATTCTCTTCATCCCAAGTCATCGGAGCATCACTCAAAGACGGCATCGGTGTCGTAGCTTCTCCTCGAGCTCATTTCAGTCGAAAAGGCTGGTCCCAACTCTGGTTGCCAAACATTCATCTCCAACCATTTTGCAGCTCTTGCCCAAGCGTTAACAACCCTCTTTGTCATCGTCCGATTCCCTCCACATCCACAGAACTTTCATAGGCAAAACTCTCCTCCAAAATGCTCCCAAGTTGCCAGAAACATCTTTTCCGGAGCCTTTTTTTAGAGATCCTTTCCCACCATCCGGCAGCCTTTCTCATTATCTTCACCATGCTCCGGTGAAACTAGCGTCGCCTGTGTCGACTCTCTCGCGAGGAAGAAGAAAGCTGGTCTCTTCTTCTAATATTTCATAACTTTACTCATTTTGTGGGATGCCTCAGCTTAGAAGTGTAGTCATTTCGTTACACTGAATCACTCCGCTTTTCACCAAAGGCATGGAAAGTTCCTTTGCCAAAGCCCGAAGGGAAAAGTTTCTCTCCCCATATGGTAAGAAAGTTCTTATCATTCTTTTCACTTCATGATAATCTCTTTTCACCAACAGTGAGGAAAGTTCATCAACCTTAATCGTGAAATAAAAGTCCTCTCACTGAATGGTAAGAAGGTTCTCACCATTCATTTCAAGATATCAAGTCTTCCGACAAATAAGCAAAGAAAATTTTTTCGCTTCATAATGGAAAGAAATGTTTCTCCCCTTCATGAAAAACAAGAAAGTTCTTGTTATTCAATCACAACTATCAACAATCATTCATCAACTTTTGTCAAGTATTGAGAAAGTTCTCAACCTCGAATGCTTGAGGTAAGGAAGGTTCCTTAACCTCAAAAAGTTTTTTTCCCACCACGATTTCATTAAACTCCCATCATTTTCAAAAATTCACTCATTTGGTGCGATTTATAATCTCGAAAGTTTAGTCATTTCGTCAAACTTATCACTCATATTTTCACCAAAAGGTAAGGAAGATTCCTTAACCTTAATTCGAAGAGAAAAGTTTTTCTTCGCTAATGGTAAGAAGGTTTTTACCATTCTTCTCATTTCAGGATATCAAAAAAAATTCACTAAAGGCTAGGAAGGTTCCTTAACCTCGACCCATGAGAGAAAAGTTTTCTCTTCGTGAATGGTAAGAAAGTTCTTCCATTCTCCTCATTTCAAAGTCTATTAAGATTTTTTCGCTAAAAGGTAAGGAAAGTTCTTTTACCTTGGCTCGAAGAGAAAGGTTTCTCTTTTGAAATGGTAAGAGAGTTCTTACCATTCCTCTCATTTCATGATCTCAACCAATGATCCCATCCCTCTCATTCTGAAATGGAAAGAGAAGTCTCTCTTGCCCAATGGTAAGAAGGTTCTCACCATTCACTTCGTCTCGATATTTCAATCAAGTCTTTCAACAAATAAGCAGGAAATGTTCCTTCGATTCTTAAGGGAAAGAAAGGTTTCTTCCCTCTACGGATAACAAGAAGGTTCTTGTTATTCCATCACCACTTCCAACGGACAATCAGTCATACACTTTTTCCGAGCATTGGGAAGGTTCTCAATCTCGAACTTTTGGGACAAGGAAAGTCCCTTTGCTTCACGAATAATGAGAAAGTTCTTGTTATTCAAACTCCACTTTCAACAGTCACTCAGCCGTCTATTTTCATCGAGCATCGAGAAAGTTCTCAATCTCGAATCATTGGACCAAGGAAGGTCCCTTTGCTTCACGAATAATGAGAAGGTTCTTGTTATTCCATCACGACTTTCAAAAATCCATCAGTCAGTCGGTCATTCATCTATTCTCACTGAGCATTGAGAAAGTTCTCAATCTCGAACTATCGAAGCGAGGAAGATTCCTTCACTCATGAATAACCAGAAGGTTCTTATTGTTCAACTTTCAACAATTCAGCAGTCAGTCAGTCATCTACTTTCACCGAGCATTGGGAAGGTTCTCAATCTCGAACTATTGGAGCAAGGAAGGTTCCTTCGCTTCACGAATAATAGAATGTTCTTATTATTCGATCTCAACTTTCAACAATCAATCAGTCAGTCGGTCACCTATTTTCATCGAGCATTGGAAAGTTTTTCAATCTCGAATCTTCAGAGTAAGGGAAGTTCCTTAACTCTAAATAGCGGAAAGGTTTTCGCTATTCAATTCAATAGGAAAGTTCCTGTTGAATGAAGCAAGGAAGGTTCCTTCACTTCGGAAAGGTAAGAAAAGTTTCTTCCTTTCATGAATGATGAGAAGGTTCTCGTTATTCGCCAGACAAAATTTGGGGTCATCCTACTTTGTTCATTCCATTTCTCATGAAACTAACACCTAATTTTATCCGGACTAATATTATCTAGTTCGTAATTACGATTTTCAGTATTTTTATTGAGTGATTTTTGTCATTATTTTATGTAATTTTTGTCATTTTTATGTATGTTTTATTATTATTTTTATTTCATGTGCCTTTTATTATTTCGTGTGCTTTGTTATTTTCATGATTTTTATGTGCTTTTTATTCGGTTTAATCCAGAATTAAAATGTGTTTATTTTATTTTATTAATTAATTAAAGATAAAAAAGAAAAGAAAAAAAAGGAAGGAAACTTACCCACGAGCTCTCCGCCGAACTCCATCATCACTCCCTGCCATTCTCCTCTTCCATCCATCAAAGCCAGCTTCAGGCTCCATCTTCATTGCTTAAGCTTCTGTCAATCAACCATTTTGGCTATAAATAGAGCAAATTGGAGAGGAGAAAAAGGGGGAGAGACTTGAGAGACCGGCTCTGTTTTTGCTCACCGAAGAAAAAACGTCCTCCACCTCCATTTCACGTTCTGGCCATCCTCGCCGCAAACCAGCCCTTCCATCCTCACCATCAAGCCCCCAGCAACACGCGGGTCCCCCTAGCTCAACCCAAAACCGCCGGAAAATGGAGAAAAGCGTCGCCGACCCACCGGACCGTTTCCTTCATCCCCTCTGATTTCCACCCATTCACCACTACTATATATTACCATTAGCTTAGGCACGACGAGATGAAGCCAACCCACCCTCTCATGCTTCCGGAGATGGCCTGACGAACGAGAACCGTTCGAAAAACCGTTTCCGTCACGGACTCATTTTTCTCACCAACCGGAGCTCCGTGCGCCGTGAAACCACCGCCAAACGTCTCCCATTCCGCCTCCGCGCCATCACGAACCTGAACCGCCGCCGGAATTTGTCAATGTCGTTGTCACCGTCGCGTTGTCCCCGCTGCAACTTCCGGGAAGACACGAAGAAGAAGACGCTGCTGCAGCAGGTATGTTTTATTTTATTTTTTTGGGAAATTACAACTGCAGTCCTTGTCCCTTTACTTTATTCCCTTTACCACTTAAACCCCTCTAGTTTTCTATAGTGTCATTTAAGCCACTTTTTCAAGTTTAAAACTCAACATTTCGGGTACTAGGCCTAAACCTTTTTAGTGTTTTAGTTAATTTTTTTATTATGTCAATCTAAATTATTTTTAATTTTATTTTCAAGATATTTTTAGTTTTATTAGCTATGTAATTTTCCAAGAATCCTTTTCTTTTTATTTTTAGTGATATTATTTATCTTTCTCTTTATTTTTTAAAATCAAGCAAAATTTATAAAAATATCCGGGTACCAACGTACAAAAATTAACCATTTTTGTAATTTTTGTACGTAACTGACAAACGAATCTAGATCTCTCGTAGACCATTTTCAGGTTTCCAATCGACCTAGGAAACAGATTGGTGGCGACTCCATGTCAAAAACCACGTTGCTACAGCCTGCGACGGCGGATGGCAGCCTCTACCGCGGCCTACTGCGTCATTGGCCGCGGTAAAGGTTTTTTATTAATAAATGAAAATTTGGTAAAATAATGATGTAATTGTTTGTATATTTATAATTTAAATAAAAAATTTATTTAAAATTTATTTTAAATGAAAATATATATATATATATGTATATATAATAAATTGTTAATTTACATCAAAATTTAATAATGTTTACAAAAATCCTAAAAATGGTCGTTTGGGTCAGTGTTTGGGTCGTTGTTCAAGTAATCCCCAAAGTCATCATCCTGAAGCCCCCTAAACCCGTCTAAGAATGTCCACCTGTGCGGCTGCGGGATCGGTTGCGGGACCGGCATCTCGGGCTGATAATCCCCCTGGTGATGCGTGAAGCCCAGGCCCAAGTCGACATTGGGCTGCTGCTGAAGATGCTCGTACCGTGGAGGCAGCTGATGGGTGGGCTGAGGTCGCGGCTGCAAGAAGGGCTGAGGATGCAGCTGCTGGAAGGGATGAGGAGGCGGCTGCTAGAAAGGCTGACGCGGCGGTTGCTGGAAGGGCTGAGGCTGGGACGAAGATCCAGCTGACAAGTGCGGTGACGTCGCATAAAGCGGGATGTACCCCCCAGAACTCATAGCCGACCAGATGTTGCTGACGGCCGAATCGACTGATCGCAACGTGTCCGCCTTCCAACCATCGAGAGCAGCTTCCCGAACCTTGACCGTCGCAACCCAAGTTCTGAGGTCATGGATCTCATCCGTGTCCCTCCGATGATGGTCCTCCTGCTCAATCTCGTGCTGCAAGTTAAAATTTTAAAAAAATTAATATTTGTAATATAAATAAACAAATTATATTATAGAAGTTAATAAAATGATAATTTAATTACCTGAGATAGCTAAGGTGGCTCGAAACGCTCTAGATGGCTAATCTGGGGAGGGACACTAACCCATTGTCCTCGGGTGGGCTGGCCCACAACGGATCTGTAGATCTCATCGTCGATAGCTGGGAACGGCCCATTTGGCCCATACTTGTCAACGAGGCGCGCCTATACTAATAAAAATAAACTTACGTTAAATAATATTGAAAGAAACAATAATTTGAATTTAGGAAAATAAATGAATAATACCAGGATGGCCGATTCCTTCCCAAGCCATGCCTCCCCGAACTCCTTCTGACGCAGCCGATGCCCAGCTTCTTTGCACTGTCCAATAGTATTTATATATGAAGTAATTAATTTTTTATAAATTAAATAAATTAAACTTAGATATTTAAACGCTGATATGGTTAAAAGAAATTACCAAGTCTTCATAAACTCTATGTTTGGACTTGTTGCCAAACGACTTGATCTTCGGACGATTCTCGCTCTTCGCATTCTTTTTGTTCTTCTGAGATTCCTCCTTGAAGTCGTTGTTGTAATACTCGAGCAGGATCTTCCACTTGTCCGGGTTGATTCTATTTGGGATGAGCGGTAGCCAATCCATGTAGTTAGGATTGTCCGGATCCAGAGGATGTTGTCGTCTACACTTCTTCCGGATGTTGTTCTGCGTGTTCTGGTAGAACTCCGATAACCGAGAGTGCAACTTTTCCAAGAAGCTCGGCTCATCCCACATATGTTGTTCCTGTTAATTATTAACAATACATCATTACCGTTATCCATCATAGTTTATAACAAGTATTAATTAATGTAACATATAAAATATTAATAATTGTTAAAATACCGCGAACTTATCTGCCCAGATGGCGAACTCATCTGCCATTGTTGGAAGTATTTGGGAGGGAATTCGGAGAAGCGGTTCGCGCAGACATGAGAAATCGCTCTTGTGATCTGCTTTGAATGCAAACTGCATACAAACACATGCTGATCATGCTGATCTAACAAGGTAGCCATGTTGATTTAACAAGGTAGTGATGCTGATCTAGCAAGGTATTCATGCTGTTCTAACAAGGTAGTGATACTGATCTAACAAGGTAATGAAGCTGATTTAACAAGGTATTCATGCTGATCTAACAAGGTAGTGATGTTGATCTAACAAAGTATTCATGCTGATCTAACAAGGTAGTGATGTTCATCTAATAAGGTATTCATTCTGATCTAACAAGGTAGTCATGTTGATCTAACAAGGTAGTGATGCTGATCTAACAAGGTATTCATGCTGATCTAACAAGGTAATGATGCTGATCTGACAAGGTATTCATGCTGATCTAACAAGGTAGTGATGCTGATCTAACAAGGTATTCATGCTGATCTAACAAGGTAGTGATGCTGATCTAACAAGGTACTTATGTTGATCTAACAAGGTAGTGATGCTGATCTAACAAGGTAGTGATGCTGATCTAACAAGGTAGTGATGCTGATCTAACAAGGTATTCATGCTGATCTAACAAGGTAGTGATGCTGATCTAACAAGGTATTCATGCTGATCTAACAAGGTATTCATGCTGATCTAACAAGGTATTCATGCTGATCTAACAAGGTAGTGATGCTGATCTAACAAGGTATTCATGCTGATCTAACAAGGTAGTGATGCTGATCTAACAAGGTACTGATGTCGATCTAACTAGGTAGTCATGCTGATCTATTATCAATGCTGATCAATCAAGTATGTATGTCGATCTAACAAGGTAGTCATGCTGATCTAACAAGGTAGTGATGCTGATCTAACAAGGTAGTCATGTTGATCTAACAAGGTAGTCATGCTGATCTAACAAGGTAGTCATGCTGATCTAACAAGGTATGTATGCTTTTGAGACTTACTGTGCGATGCGAACAATGAGACGTCCATCAGGGCCGGGGACCGGTGGGGGCTGTGGCACTAAGCGTGGACGCTTCGGGGGTGGTGGAGCATCATCACGAGGTGCATCATTGGGTGCATCCTGATTCACAGAATCGCTGGACCCCGCATGAGAGTCCTCCATACGCGGTCGGGATAACCTTGGTGTGCGACGACGAGAACTACAGGTGAATGACCGTCCCTGGGTACCCGAACCCGACTCATCCCGGCCTAAACCATCTCGAGGATCGGGAGTAGATGCCATAACTCAAAAACATTTAAAAATGAACATAAGTATTCAGTAGTTTCAACCAATGACCAGAAAAGGTTCATTGTGACAGTAGACGACACGCGCCCTCGATTTGCAGTATCGGTGCGGGAGTGGGTCTCAATTGCGTGATGTGGTGAATTGACCTTAGCGACGGGATCATCGGAGCCCATCGAATCACAACGGTGGCGATGATGAAGATGGTGGCATCAATGGTAGTGATGTGCAAGTAGTTTGGCAGAGGGCCCGCGGTGACGGAGGAAGGTAATCTTCTTTCTCTATTTTAAGATAGGTGAATTAGTATCAATGGTTTTTTCAATTCAATGTTTCCGATGCACTCCCATCTACTCCAACATTTTCATTTGTATTTTTTTCCATTTTCAAAAGTGTTGATCTTCTATATTCAGGCTCCCTTTATTTTTTTAATGCAACTTGTGGAGGTTTTTTTTTTCATTTTCTGCTGAGAAAAATAGTTGTTTCTTTAGCAAAAAGAACAAGCTTTGCTTGGTTGTAGGTGCTAATCTCTTTTTATTGCAAATGTTGGACTGTAATGTTTCCGAAGGATTTTGACTCTTTTTTGCCCTTTCTTTAGCCCCTTTATATTCTCTCTTTATTATGGTTTGATTATGCAAATATGATTGTTGAAGTTGTTATGTTTCAACTATCTACAGGGATGCTTCAGGTGGTGAAGCATGAGGAGGCTACTTAGAAAGGTAGATCATTTGCTTTATGCTATTCATTCTATTGATGTTATTTAGTTCCATATATGAGATCATAACGATCACACTTGAGATTTGATGCATGAACTATATGTTTTGTAAAGTATAGTATTTATCTCATTTACATTTAATTCTTGGCTAATTGAGATGTACTATTGGTTTCATGATTGATTATTTTCCTTCTAATATAAGCATGGATTTTCTTTCAACCTTTTTTTTGGCATCTGAAGTATAATGGTTCAGACGTAAAGTTGTCCTTATTCTACATATAATTCATTTAGAATAGATTTTATCCAAACTCTGGGCTGGAAGATAGCACATGTATTTGTGCATTCAATAGGTGAGTGCTTAACATTTAGTTATAGTTCATAGACGTGTTCTTACATTTAGTTATAGTTCATAGACGTGTTCTTACATTTAGTTATAGTTCATAGACGTGTTCTTAATTTGTGCATTCAATAGGTGAGTGTCCAACATTCAATACCTTTTTGACATTTCAAAGTCAACTTTGTTGAATTATGATGTGAATTTGATATCTTTGGAACAGGAGCTATGATAGCTTGCAAGCTAGCTCCAAATCCTGCAATGGTTCCCGATAGAGCGATGTCTTTGGCTCTGGATTTTTTGCCTAGTTTTTATTTCTCTTCTAATTAGAGTTTCTACTTTTTATTTGTTGTTTTTAATAATTCTCTTGGTGTATGACCACTTGGCATATGCTGTGATTTTTAAGAAGGCAGCTATTATTTCTGGTGAAGTTATGATCTCTCTTTGTCTCTCTATTGATGTTTTAGTTATCAACTAATGGCCTATTATTTCTAGCATGTACAACATAGAAGTGGTTCCTATATTAGAAAAATCGTCAATGGTCTCAAACGCTATTTGATATAGCGAATGCATCGTTGAGGGGTATGAAAGCTTACACCTGGGAGAAATATTGGAGTCTGGAACAAACAGTAATGTGTTTGCACAATGGTTATCTTGTTCATTCAGGGTAATGTTTTCATATTGTTGTTCTATTCATGTCATGTTTAATTTGTTAAATTATACATGAGGTGTAGCATATTTTCAGACTTTGAGGGATGGTGTAGTGATTTATAGATATGGCCCGAAGCATTTTAAGTTATATTATGTTCACCCACTTTGTACGACTGTCGATTTTGGATCTCTACAAAGTAGGAGTTTCAGTTTATTATTGTCGATTATTGTTTGTGTTTTAATTTTATTTTAGTCATCTCAAAAAATATTCAATTGCATCTTGTCGAAGGTGACTGAGCACATACCATATAATCAGAAAGCTGATGTTTTCAGCTTTGGCGCGGTACTATCATACTATGGGAAATGCGCTTATAGGAAAGGTAAGGTTTTGTTGGCATGTTCAGTGGACGTAATGAGTTAGATTGACGAATCCTTCTTAAGGTTATTGTGGGAAAAGTCCGGTGGAAGCTAAGATGAATGTCTGATCAATTTCACTTGGATAAATTACTAACGATTGTTTATTGTAAGAGTTTCAATCCAACAATCCTTCTGTTTTTTAAAACTGTTGACACCCGATTTTGTCCGGAGTAGTGATTTAGGTTTTTGTTTTTTTTGTTTTTTTTCGGTATTTTTCCGTATTTTTATTTCATGTGATTTTTGTCGTTATTTTTTGTATTTTTGTCGCCCTTGTGTATTTTATGTGATTTTTATCATTTTGTAGTATTTCATGTATTTTTTTTTGTCGTTTTTGTTATTTTATGTACCGTGTAATTTTTATTATTTTCATGGGTTCTTATTTCATTTTTTTTTGTTTTTTCAATATTTTGTGGGTTTTATCGTTATTTTATGAACTTGTCCACGTGTTTTTTTTGTTAATTTTCGTTATTTCAAGAAAATTTGTCATTTTTATAATTTCATTTGATTTTACCAATTTCATTAAATTTTTTTTACGTACATTATTTTTGTTTCCCTCTTTTATTTTTATTTTTTTATTAATTTATTTTTATTTTTTGAGTAGATTTTATTTAAAAAAACATAAAAAAGAAAAAAAGAAGAAGACTTAAAGCAGCAGCTCGTGTTCTTCCTTCTTCTCCGCCGGCCACCAGCTGCTGCCACGCTTCTGCCTCACCCATCCATCAAGTTTGAACCTACACTCTATCATCATTGAGCTAAAGCTCCTGTCAATCAATGAAATTGGCTATAAATAGAGCCAAATTGGAGAGCAAACGGGGAGGAAAAATCGAAAAAAACGAACCGGCTAAATATTTTTTTCAAACTTCAACTTTGAGTTCCGGTCACCGTCGGCGCCAACAACCACTCCCATTAGGTCCGTCTCATCTCCAGGATCCCGAATCTACCTTTCGTTTCACCCGACTATCGCTGGAAACGGGCAAATCCGGCGAAAAACCGCCGCGCATTTCGACGTTTAACCGCTTCGATCCGTCTTTCCGTCAATATTCGGCCGTTCCCACCACCACCGTTGGAACCACCGTCCGACGCTCCACCATCTAGACCTAAGTCCGCCGCGGAAAGTCACCGGACACGGGCGGCCGCCGGACGCCGCCGCCGAACCCAGATTCCGGCGACCTGTGAGGAAAACGAAGAAGAAGAAGCTGACTTCTGTCTTTCGGGAAAACTACAACTTTGGTCCTTTTTCCCTTTACTCTCAGCTTTGTGTCACTTAAACCCCTTTATTTATCCATAGTTTCATTCAAGTCACTGTTTCAAGTTTCAAAACCCAACACTTTGGGCACTATGCCTAAACCTTTTGTGTTAGTTAATATTTTTCTTATTATGTTAATCTAAATTGTTTTAATTTTACTTTCACGATATTTTGAATTTTTATTAGCTATGTAAATTACTAAAAATCCTTTTCTTTTCTTTTATTTTTAGTGTGGTTATTTATTTTTTTCTTCTTTTCTTTATGTCTTAAAAATCAAGCGAATTTATGAAAAACACCCGTGGTACCAATTTTGGGCGTACGAAAATTAACCATTTTTGTACGTAACTGACAACCGAGCCTAGACCTCTCGTAGACCATTTTCAGGTTTCCAATCGACCTAGGAAAAAGATTGGTGGCGACTCTGTACAAACAATCTTCGGGATATTACCGATAGGTATTTCCCACGTCGCTACAGATGGCGACTCTGCTGGGGACTTGTCTAGCCATATAACGGGTTTTGTTTTTAATTATTTGTTTGATTGTATTTTTTTGTTTTTTTGTGTTGTGTTTCTGTTGTACATATTGTAACACACACACACACACAACATACATGTTACATTCATGTCATTGAGCTTCCTACACGAGCTCCGCCAAAACCAATTTCTTTCAAAGCGGAATATGGTGTTGTTGTACTTGTGAGATTTTTACTCTCCAAGCCTTCACCGTATCCTAGTAGGGAAGTAGTGCTAACTCTGTGGGATTAATATTCCCCTCATGGGTTCACGAAAACCTACGACCCGGATTAATCCATTCCTTACATGTCCCTCGTGGGTAAGGATTGGGCCGTCGCTTTTCAACGATGGGATCCGGGAACCACCCTCAGCCTTTTTGATACACCATTCCCTTGCATATAGTAGCCCAATATCCAACCATTAGTGCCGGCCCTAGAATTCCTACCCTCTTTATTTCAACTGTTAAATATGGTGTGTACTATTATACGAGTTCCTACTTTCGCTAATCATCGGTTTTTATAATGTTTATCTCATTTTTGCATATAAATAGGTAGTGCACTCGTTACTATGAATATAGTTACACTTGTCTCACCGCCGATGACGAGTCTTGGGCACGATAGTGGAAACCCAGCTAGAGGCAATATTGTGTTTTAAATCAATGCAAGGTTATCAAAGAGATTACCCCACTTTGCTCGAGCCCAAGGAAAAGACGAACATGTCGGTTCTCGGGGAACAAGTATGAGATCCAAGTTGCAAGTGCGGTAGTCCGAAGCTCAATGTCGTATGAGATTGGACGAGCAAATTTCAGGTGTAACCGAGGAGGCAAAACCGCACCAAGCTAGAGTACTTGAGTTGAACGCCTTGAAATTGGTCGGAAACTCCGGTGCAAAGGACATTGTTTCTTTTAATAATTGTCAATTCATATCATTTGTTCTTTTGTACTATACATTTCTAGTGTATATAATTTGTACTAATTGATCCTATTTTTCTTTTTGACTTTTCATGGCATTTGCATGCATTTTGTAGAGGTTGATCTACCTTTTCTTTTTGACTTATCATGACATTCGCATACATCATATTTGTTTTTAACCGGTATTGATACTTCAAAAGAAAACAAAAAAAAATTCATTGCATTCATGCATATAATCACTTGTTGCATATTTTCATTCTAAAATATGATACAAAAATGGACATTAAGGAGC
Source organism: Stellera chamaejasme (assembly GCA_024586325.1). Classification (NCBI taxonomy): domain Eukaryota; kingdom Viridiplantae; phylum Streptophyta; class Magnoliopsida; order Malvales; family Thymelaeaceae; genus Stellera; species Stellera chamaejasme. Next base: position 29,386,775 of record CM044985.1, read on the forward strand.
TTGAACAATTTTATGAGGTGAAAACGTCGATGACCCCGATCGTGGCATGAAAGACAGTTTTCTTGCAAGTAGTCATTAAGCTAGATCCAACACGTTTGATCTATGCAAATTGGTGAATAATTTGGAAAGTCTTTGAATTCACTCTAATCTTTGAGAGCTTGCCAAGATAGCTTGAAAGTTGAATTACCTAGATTTAGTCCAGAATCTAAAGTATTGTCTTTGTTGCAATGGGCAATCTGTTATTCTTTTCCTTGAAATGAGAAGGGATAGAATGTGCACTTTGGCATCCTCCAAAAAACTTCACATCACAGACTCCACATTCTTTCGTCCCTCCATCCCATGTTTCTTTCACCAAGCCACAACAAAAGAGTTTCACCAAGGAGATAAAGGAAGACTTGATAGTAGTCATCTCGAGGACATCGCTCAATCTTATGGGAACAATTTCAAATGTGGCATTTTCAATTTTCATCTTGGGATTCTTCTTCAAACAAATTTGATCTCGACTTACTTGAAGATCCTTCCAGCATCAGCAAAAACTCTCTCCAAAAGGCAAAGAAACATCATTCATCAGAAGAAAAGGGGGGGCATGAGAATGAAAATACATTTCGGATCATTGATGCACCATCAAGGTTGAGATCAAGCCAAGTTTCTTCAATTCACTGACCCCCAGGTCTCGTCAAAGGTCAAGTCGCCTTCAACCTGTCAATACCCATGACTCACAAAAGATGAGGAAAATAGAAAAAAAGAGGTCAATATAAATTCTACTCCATTGTCTTTAGCTTGAAAAGGCTGAAGCTATGAGTAGTGCTAGTAGCCATTTGGTTTTGCATTTTAGTCAGAAGTAATCGGGCCTAGGTAGCAACAACTATTTATGCTCGCATGAAAATGACTAAAAACCGCGAGTCAAACAAGGTCCGACCTAAACAAAAAGAAAGGAGAATAAAAAAAAGAAAAAAGTGAGTCATGGAGTCTAAACTGAAAACCTGCAAGGGCGGTTTAGAATGAAGGCACAAATTGAAGCAGAGGTTACCATCTCAATGACGCAAGTAGGGCAACTCACATCTCAAGCAGCATCAACAACATCTCAAGTCTCTAAGAAGCAATTCCACCGATCATGAAGAATTGGGGGGCAACATTTTGAGATAGTTTCTCATCGGACAAGGCGATGTTTTCGTGATTGGCACTATCAGGTTTTCCTTTTAGAGAAGTCAAGCCATTAATGGGTGACATTGCAAGAGGCCTTTCGCCTAAAACACCCATCTTTTCACCAGCCCATATCAGTGAATGTCATTGACCTTACAAAAACCGTTCAAAAGACATTCTTTCTTCACCTCGACATTCCCACAAGCCAATCCTCCATACGAAGAAGCCCTTACACCGCACATTCTACTCCTTCAAGTGGAAAAGGGAAAGAATACCATATTTTAATGATCACACAAGGACCATCATATATTTTGTCAAGCTCTGCAAATCGATAAGAGTTTTCTTTGAAGATCAACCATTACGCATTAATGAGTATGGGTCAGACGTAAGACATGGTTTAAAGACTCTTCTATAGAATTTTGCACTTTTATGGTCACAATTGGGGGGCAAATGGATCATTCACCCATATAATTGTTCGGCGTCCAAAAGGATCAAATAAATTTTCGATCACCTTGAGTAAGATGAAAGGTATTCATGAGGTAAAGTTGAAAGGTGTTTTTGCATCTACGGCATCATTGATTAGTCATGCATCATGTACATCATGTATCATGCACATTGTCATTACACAGTTTCAAGGAGCACATTGAGCAAGGACTTGAACACGCGCTATCCAAGTATCTCATCAAGGAAGTCAACCAAAGACTCGACAGGTCAAGCAAGGTTCTCTAACCTCTTTTCGAATAGAAGCATGTCTCCCATAAAAGGTTCAGAAAGTCTTGCCCAATGTCAGACACGATTTTCACCAAGACAAGTAAGGATTAGCTCCTCAACTTCATCAAGAGTCGGGTAAGAAATTCATACTATTCCTTCATATTTCATGAGCCAAGTCTATGGTTCACAGCAAGAAAGGTAAGGAAAGTTCCTTAACCCATTCAAAGAGAAAAGTTTCTCTTGCAACATTCGAAGTTTAGTCATTTTGTCAAACTTCATCACTTTTGAAATCTACTCACTTTGTGAGATTTCTCATTTTTGAAAGTTTAGTCATTTTGTCAAACCTTCTATCATTTTCGAAATCTACTCGCTTTGTGAGATTCCTCATTTTTGAAAGTTTAGTCATTTTGTCAAACTTTCCATCACTTTTGAAATCTACTCACTTTGTGAGATTTCTCATTTTTGAAAGTTTAGTCATTTTTGTCAAACTTTCTATCATTTTCGAAATCTACTCACTTTGTGAGATTTCTCATTTTTGAAAGTTTAGTCATTTTGTCAAACTTTCTATCATTTTCGAAATCTACTCGCTTTGTAAGATTTCTCATTTTTGAAAGTTTAGTCATTTTGTCAAACTTTCTATCATTTTCGAAATCTACTCGCTTTGTGAGATTTCTCATTTTTGAAAGTTTAGTCATTTTGTCAAACTTTCTATCATCTTCGAAATCTACTCACTTTGTGAGATTTCTCATTTTTGAAAGTTTAGTCACTTTGTCAAACTTTCTATCATTTTCGAAATCTACTCGTTTTGTGAGATTTCTCATTTTTGAGAAGTTTAGTCGTTTTGTCAAGCTTCACCGTTTTCTGAAATCTGCTCATTTTGTGGGATTTCTCATTTTTGGAAGTTTAGTCATTTTGTCAAACTTCCCATCAATCTGAATCACTCAACTTTTCACCAAAGACATGGAAAGTTCCTTTGCCAAGTCCGGAGAGAAAGGTTTCTCTCCCCATAGGGTAAGAAAGTCCCTATCATTCTTCTCACTTCATGATAATCTCTTTTCACCAACAATGACGAAAGTTCGTTGACCTTAGTCGTGAAAGAAAAGTCTTCTCTCACTGAATGGTAAGAAGGTTCTCACCATTCATCTCAAGATATCAAGCCTTTTAACAAAGAAGCAAGGAAGATTCCTTCGCCTCATAAGGGAAAGAAAGTTTTCTTCCCTTCACGAAAAACAAGAAAGTTCTTGTTATTCGATCACAGTCATCCATCTTACTTTTGCCGAGCATTGAGAAGGTTCTCAATCTCGAGTTTCCGAAGCAAGGAAGGTTCCTTCGCTTCACGAATAACGAGAAAGTTCTTGTTATTCCATCTCAACTTTCTTTCAATCAGTCATTCATCTTACTTTTGCCGAGTATTGGGAAGGTTCTCAATCTCGCATCTTTGGGGTAAGTAAGGTTCCTTAACCTCGAATAGTGGAAAGGTTTCCGCTATTCAACTCAATAGGAAGGTTCTTATTGAGAGAAGTAAGGAAGGTTCCTTCACTTCACGAATAATGAGAAGGTTCTTGTTATTCGATTTCAATCAATCAATCAATCAATCTGTCTTTCATCTTACTTTCACCGAGCATTGGGAAGGTTCTTAATCTCGCATCTTTGGGGTAAGGAAGGTTCCTTAACCTCGAATAGTGGAAAGGTTTCCGCTATTCAACTCAATAGGAAGGTTCTTATTGAGAGAAGCAAGGAAGGTTCCTTCGCTTCACGAGTAATGAGAAGGTTCTCGTTATTCGATCCAATCACAACAATCATCTATTTTCACCGAGCATTGAGAAGGTTCTCAATCTCGGATCTTCAGAGTAAGGAGAGTTCATTAACTCTAAATAGCGGAAAGGTTTCCGCTATTCAATTCAATAGGAAAGTTCCTATTGAATGAAGCAAGGAAGGTTCCTTCGCTTCGGAAAGGTAACAAAAGTTTCTTCCTTTCATGAATGATGAGAAGGTTCTCGTTATTCGTCGGACAAAATTTGGGGTCATCCTACTTTGCGCGTTCCATTCCTCATGAAACACGCAAAGGGGGGCAGCTGTTGACACCCGATTTTGTCCGGAGTAGTGATTTAGGTTTTTGTTTTTTTTGTTTTTTTTGTTTTTTTTTCGGTATTTTTCCGTATTTTTATTTCATGTGATTTTTGTCGTTATTTTTTGTATTTTTGTCGCCCTTGTGTATTTTATGTGATTTTTATCATTTTGTAGTATTTCATGTATTTTTTTTTGTCGTTTTTGTTATTTTATGTACCGTGTAATTTTTATTATTTTCATGGGTTCTTATTTCATTTTTTTTTGTTTTTTCAATATTTTGTGGGTTTTCTCGTTATTTTATGAACTTGTCCACGTGTTTTTTTTGTTAATTTTCGTTATTTCAAGAAAATTTGTCATTTTTATAATTTCATTTGATTTTACCAATTTCATTATTATTTTTTTACGTACATTATTTTTGTTTCCCTCTTTTATTTTTATTTTTTTATTAATTTATTTTTATTTTTTGAGTAGATTTTATTTAAAAAACATAAAAAGAAAAAAAGAAGAAGACTTAAAGCAGGACTCGTGTTCTTCCTTCTTCTCCGCCGGCCACCACCTCGCACGCTCGCCTCACCCATCCATCAAGTTTGAACCTACACTCTATCATCATTGAGCTAAAGCTCCTGTCAATCAATGAAATTGGCTATAAATAGAGCCAAATTGGAGAGCAAACGGGGAGGAAAAATCGAAAAAAAACGAACCGGCTAAATATTTTTTCAAACTTCAACTTTGAGTTCCGGTCACCGTCGGCGCCAACAACCACTCCCATTAGGTCCGTCTCATCTCCAGGATCCCGAATCTACCTTTTGTTTCACCCGACTGACGCTGGAAACGGGCAAATCCGGCGAAAAACCGCCGCGCATTTTGACGTTTAACCGCTTCGATCCGTCTTTCCGTCAACATTCGGCCGTTCCCACCACCACCATTGGAATCACCGTCCGACGCTCCACCATCTAGACCTAAGTCCGCCGCGGAAAGTCACCGGACACGGGCGGCCGCCGGACGCCGCCGCCGAACCCAGATTCCGGCGACCTGTGAGGAAAACGAAGAAGAAGAAGCTGACTTCTGTCTTTCGGGAAAATTACAACTTTGGTCCTTTTTCCCTTTACTCTCAGCTTTATGTCACTTAAACCCCTTTATTTATCCATAGTTTCATTCAAGTCACTGTTTCAAGTTTCAAAACCCAACACTTTGGGCACTATGCCTAAACCTTTTGTGTTAGTTAATATTTTTCTTATTATGTTAATCTAAATTGTTTTAATTTTACTTTCACGATATTTTGAATTTTTATTAGCTATGTAAATTACTAAAAATCCTTTTCTTTTCTTTTATTTTTAGTGTGGTTTTTTTTTCTTTTCTTTATGTCTTAAAAATCAAGCGAATTTATGAAAAACACCCGTGGTACCAATTTTGGGCGTACGAAAATTAACCATTTTTGTACGTAACTGACAACCGAGCCTAGACCTCTCGTAGACCATTTTCAGGTTTCCAATCGACCTATGAAAAAGATTGGTGGCGACTCTGTACAAACAATCTTCGGGATATTACCGATAGGTATTTCCCACGTCGCTACAAAAACCTTCTTCTTTCATTAAAAAAAAGCCTTATTCTTTCTCCTTCATCAAAAGTTGTGCAACTAGATGAGCATTACTATGTTTCCAGAACATTGTTGATGCTCTGATTATTTAAGACAATGGTTTTATTTCTCTTATTATCTAACTGTTTGCTACTTCTGTCTCATTGATTCTCATTTTACACTATATTACACCATGAGAAAGAGCAAGAGCGTAGAAGACTACGAGTATGTACTTTCTCATGGCATCCACTTATTTTATTCACCTTTAGCATTCAGTGACATTTGGACACTTGCTGATGGGATAGGAGCTAGGACTATGAGAATTTCTTTATTTGTCAGCACAAGTTTCAAGTTCCAACTATGTATTTCATTTCTTCAGAAGCAAAGGGAACTTCAAGGACAATTGATAGCAGAGTAAGAGGTACTCTATGGATCAAAACCAAGCCCTTCAAGGAGCCAAAGTGTCAAGAAAGGTGTTTCTTTTCAACGATAGTTTTTTTGTCACCATGTTTGAGTAAATTTCTTAGTTTAGTCTATGGTAGATTTCTATCTCCGAACTTTTGATAGTGGGAATTGATTTTGAGCTATAATTTTCTTTAATTTCCATGTATCTATTCCTTCTTAGTACTTAATTATTGCAATTGATTTTCGAATTCTCGCTTGTTGAATTGGTTCTGAAATTGTGATTATGCTTAAATCTTTTTAGCCGCTTGTGTGAAAGGATTTGTTTAGAAGCAAGTGGATTAATTGGAATTTCGTAAATTTCTTGTTAATTCACATGGACTAAATAGAGCAAGTTAAATCATACTAGCTTCTCTAGGTGGTTGCTTGGAATAAACAATTCGATCATTGTTCTTCATGCTAGTTCCAGGTTGATTAGAAATTGCTTCTCAATATCTAGTTGCTTGGGATTAAGGAATTAATTAGTCACTTGTTCTGGTTAATTTATCAATAAATTATTTTGGGTTCTTTCTAGCTTTAGGAGGAATCCGGTTTATTTGCTTGAGTTAAAGAAATATTTGTTTCAATGATCAACCATATGTTTGGAGTGGATAATCAACCCTAGGCTGAACGTTTTTAGTATTTGATTAATTCATTTAATTTGCAGCTGATTTCTTTTAGCATTTAATTTAACAAAACCCCTCAACCTTTAATTTCAGTTAATTGCTTAGAAACTTTAATTCAAAGATTTTCCTTGGGATTCGACCTGGTTTTCACCACTATACACAAATTAGCTTATTCTGAGTTGACAGTGAGACCAAAATTATTTTTGGCGGTTTCGACGCCTGACCAATGATGAATATTAATGTCAATGGATTGTTGTGAGGTTAATGTCAGGTTTAGTGGGGAAATGAGGCTTGGCAGGTGTACTGCTAGTTTCTTCATTTTTTGAGGTGTGCTTTCTTGGATGAGGGTTTACGAGGCTTTATGGTGTACTTTTGATTAGGGGTAATCTTTTATTCTTAGAAACTTTTCCGAAACTTTCATTTTTTATATAAGATGTCTTTTTTTGAGTTTTTTAATAAAAAACTTAAGTTGTCTTAAAAAAAAGATTCTCAACAATATCCAAGGGCGGGCTTGCATGGGGGCAGTGTGAGGGCATTTGCCCCTCTCAAATTTTGCAAACAATAGGATATATGTGTAGATATTTAAGAAGTATATGTCCTTAGTCGTAGTTTGCCTCCAAGAGTAAAGTATAGAATTTATTAAGTCAATGAGCCCCTTAACTATGAAGTTAGGAAAACATAACCCCAACACATGGAAAGCTACATTTAATTCCGCATTCTATTTAAGCTTGTACGTACTTGCCCGTTACACTTCAAATCGTAAAACATACTAAAAGCGTTCACATATTGTGCTCACCAGTTTATGCGTGGTTGCCACTCGCGCTCTGTTTTCTCCCACGCGCTTTCGTTTTATTTACCGAATTCTGCTTCTTCACTCTCACCACGTGTTACTTGCTGCCGCTGGTTTTGTGTGTCTTCCTTTTGTTGTGAAAGTTTGCTTATGCTGTGTCACTCCTGTTTATGCATGTTTGCCATCTAGGCTTGAGCAAGTGATTCGTGAGCTGCAAAGAGGAGATGACTTGAGACACAAGTCATGCGGTACCTAGTCCTAGTAGTAGTATTAAGTTATCCTAGTATTACGATTAGACTTAGATTAAGATTACAATATCAATTACTAGTAGAATCAGGTTTATAACTTAAGATGTAAAGCCTATATAAAGGGGCTCGAAAGTATTCAATAACACATTGATTGAGTGTTGATCGTCTTCTAGTCTATTTTATACACCTTGCTATACCAAGCCCTAACATTGTGGTATCAAAGCTTGGGTTGTTCGACTAGAATGGCTTCAAACACCAATTTTAGCAGTGTCTCTCAAACTCAGATCCTTGTGTTCAAAGGAGAATCTTTCGATTTCTAGTGCATCATGATGAAAACTCTATTCATGTTTCAAGATCTCTGGGAAACAGCGGATATAGGTGTACCAGCAGAAGGAGATGATGTCGATGACAACAAAGAAGAACCAAAGAAACATGCAAAGGCCTTGTACTTCATTCAGCTAGGTCTGGATGAGTCCATCTTCTCTCGGATAGCAGCAGCCACATCTGCAAACAGGCATATGATAATCTAAAAAAAGGAATTCAAAGGCTCAACAAAAGTCATAGTAGTCAAATTACAAAACTTATGGAGAGAATATGAGACTTCAAGCATGAAGAGTAATGAAACAGTGCAAGATTACCTTGCAAGAATGTCTGATATGGTGACTAAGATAAGAAGCTATGGTGATGAAATAGAAGACAAGGCAGTTGTCACCAAAATTCTGAGAAGCATGACATCAAGATTTGATCATGTGGTTACAGCCATAGAGGAATCCAAAGATCTTGCAACATTGACCTTTGATGAACTGATGGGGTCTCTTTTGGTGCATGAAGAAAGAATTTCAAGAAATTCTGCAAAAGAACAAGAAAGCGCTTTACAGACATAACAAGAAACACAAACCTCAGTTTCAACAGAGGCAACTCTAACAGAGGCCGAGGAAGAGATTCTTTCAGGTCCATAGGCAGAGGCAGGTCAGGTGGAAGGTTAGTCTCTTGCTAATTGATGGTGTTCTAAATCAAATTCATCACTTATTTGAGCTATTTCTTCATTATGTGTGCGTTTTATTCACTGCCGCTATTTGTTCGTAGGCGCACACTTGAGGAACGGAGATGAAGCGTGGAGAACCTCATCAAAAGATCTAACATGGTGAAGCAAGGAAAGAGAGCCACCCACCAAATTTTGGCTTATGTGAACAGTACCGGCACATCTCCCAGCGCATGCCCAGAGCATCCCCTGGAGCATTTGATATACATGAACAGTATCAGAGCATCCCTTCAGCGCATCCCCAGAGAAACCCAAATCATCCCCTGTTGTCCACGTCATTTAATGAGACCAACTCGAGTTAGTTTTGATTCCATCCGATTTGCACCTATTTTTTGGACATGTTTACCCTTATTTTACCATGTTATGATGTCTCATATGTCTAGGGACTTTTTGGACTATTAGATATAGTATAAAAAAACTTTTAGGATGATTTTTAGCAACATCTCACCATTTACACGAATTTCACATCAAACTTGAAGTTGGAGTTGTTCTTCCTCTTTCTCTTAGGGCTTTTGAGCCCCTTCAACCTCACAAATATGAGAGGTTGATTGGGGCTCTTGTGGATGATCATTTATAGGGTGATTTCTATCATATCTCCCTATTTTACTCTTAATTTTGGTGCCTTATTGATACTGATTTTGAGTAGTATCATGAGTAGTAGGTAGTTTTCATTTCTTCTTGGGATTTAGTGTTATTAGAGGTTTGATTGTGATATTCTTGACTTGAATGAGTTTAGATACCAATTCCATGATCATTGAATGCATGACTTGTGCTAGAAGATGCATATTCTAGTATAGTCTTCTAGGTGTTCGAAGAAATACTCGAGAGAGGTTTTGATGAACTTGACTCATAGAAATTGGTTGATTGGCTTGTTGAGTGTTGGAGATAACCTCTAGGAGTCAATTGGTGAACAGATTAGGAGCTTTTCAGGCCTTGTCTCCTAATGCTAACACAACGAGAGTTGGTTAGATTAGTGATTGACAAGAGATTAAAATGCTATCTAGAGATGGAAGCATGTTAGCCTTAGTAATCCATCTCTAAACCAAGAGTTAAGATGTCCGAACAACCTCTAATATGCATGAACTCCTTAAGAGAACTCTATACTTGAAAGTCCACATGTCTCGATTTTCATTGCTCTTACTTGTTTTTTCACTCTTGACTCCATTTCATTTTGTTGTCGCAACACCGCAAGTGTACATATTGTACATGTCAAACAAGTAGTAAACCGGTGAGTACCGGTCGAATCCATAGGGACTTGTGATTCTAGCAAATTGTGTATGAATTATAGAACAAGGTAAATAGTCGCAGATTATTGATGGATTGTTTGTGAAAATTAATTAACTAAACTAAGTTAATATAGAAGAGATTAAGAAATTAAATAATAAATCTACCTTCTAGGATTATTGTTCCACTTAAATTTCAGGTTTGACAATTTAGAATTATCTACAATTATTATTCTCAACATGTAAATCGATGTATCAATTCTAGATGTCCTCTATCGAGCGCTCCACCTAGGTGATTAAAGCACAACCATCGCTCCACTCTAATTGTTCAAGTGATCTATCTCATTCCTAGACCCGTGGCAAGCCATCGCTCTATGACGAAATCTAGCATAATTACCTTGTGGTCTAATAGTACTTTTCTCTATCGAGCAAAAGCATACCACAAATATTCTCTGACCAAAAGAATAATGCATGAACTATCCGAGTAATTAAACAAGTATCATGGAATAATAATATATAGAACTAAAATATCAAACCCTAGGTTTAAGTTTCACAATAAATCCTATAAGATAAAATTAACTAGCCACTAAACATAATTAAAATAAAAGAAAATAATAAAACCCGGATTTTTAGGATGAAAAAACAATGAAGAACGGTGATCAATTTCTCCAGTTTTGTTCAGCCTGTCTTGTTTCTCTACAAAGTCACGAGTTGTTGGCTGCGCTACCTTCCTGTTGTTGGCTGCGCTACCTTCCTGATGCGTCCTTCCCTTTCCTGCAATTCAACCTAGTCCTTATTGGACTAGGTTTGGCTTTATCATTCATTCTTTCCTCAAGCTTGTATTAGTTGTTCACTTTGACCCCAAGACTTCATCTTTGTACCACTTTAGCCACCAGCTTCTCCCTTTAATCCATATTGTCTCCAATTTCTCATTCTTTGTCAAATTAACCTTTAATTCTCCTATTTTGCCCAAATGCCTCCCAAAGTGAAATCCTGCAAAATTCTTGTGCAAGTTAATAAGAACGTAACAATTAATTGAGTTTCTATGCAAAATTGAGAGTAAAATATATACAATAATGTGCACTTATCAAATACCCCGAAACTCAAACAATTGCTAGTCCCTAGCAATTCTACCTACATGTAAACCTAGACTAAGCATATCAATAACGCAAACTACCAATGCCCGCTCAAGTCAAATCAGCATCCAAAACCACACATCTCTAAACATATAAATGATCAAACAAGTTTTAAGACTTTGTGCTCAAATCAAGAAATGAAGGATCACTCCCTAAGTGTTTCACTCTTTGAAGTGGGTGTGCACGTGTGTGTAGTGATCTTACCAAGTATCTTCAATCCATAGGCTTGCAGGCGAACCAAAACTCCTCTATTCTTTTATTCCCGAAGGAAATGGTTGCATGTCTTACCAATCAGGTGATCTTTCAATTGGGTTGTAATGAGGCATGGCTTGGTAAGAGTGGAAATCGGTTGAAAGCTTTCTTTAGGTGGAGCTTATTTGAAACATTCTTGAGCTTCCAAGTAGTTGGGCACCAAAGAATAACAATAATCATAACACTCATACCCAACTCGTATCTTTTGCAAGCTTCACACTTTTGTTTTCCACAAAATTACATTTTTTCAACCTCTGTGACATTTCTGGCATACAAGTGCCTTTTCTTGATTGCAGTTTTTTTTAATGCACCACTTAGGCACACTTTTCTCCAGAATTGTGTCTTCACCACTCGCATAGCACAATCAATGAATAACTCCCCCAAACTCGAACTTTGAACATACCACAAAAATTCATATTTATGCCAAGAATAAAATACTCAAGAAGTTTCATGGACGAAAAGGTAATATAAAGAGAACGGATATGGCTCAAACCATGGGTGATCAAAGAATCCAGTTTCAGGCTCAAAGGGGGTTTTCTAATGGAAATAAAGTACATGTTGGCTATTTAGTGAGCAAACTCATCCTAATTTGTCACCGTCTTCCCGGCTCAACATACAACATATGTAGATTTGCAATGGTTACAAGCAAGCAAGTTCTAGCTCTGATACTTAGCAAGATACTCTCATGAAGAACAATTCACACAATTCATGGGTAATTAGGCTCAAAATCTCACAGGTAGAATCTCCATTTAAAGCTTTGAACACAATTTCTTACTACTTATATGATCATAAATATGTAAATCAATAGAGGTTCCGGTTTAAAATTCAACTTACTGGAGCAACGGGGTCCCTAAAATGCAACCTAAATACTACATGTACTAACACTACTATTTTTGAAATTTCAACTTTTCCATTTTTTTCATTTTTTTTTTCAAATTTTCAATGTTTGATAAATTGTAAATATGCATCCCTACACTAGCAAGTAATACGCAAGATATCATAGTCGGCATGCAAGCAATCATTCCAACAATCCAAATCATAGCACTATAATCAACCCCCCCAAACTCAAAGTCAACCATGTCCTCATGAGAAAAGAAAGAAAGGTAGGATGGAATCAGAACAATGGTCATACCTGGGGGACCAAGTTAGGTCCCCGTCATCCAATCGTAGGAGGTCTGGAAGTCCAAGCACACGTCTGATTTGTGGGCAGCTGATGGAGACTGGATGTTTCCAGACGGGCACCGTCTCGATGATCTCTATATCTCCCATTTTCTCCCTCACAGTGAGAATGGTTGAGTGAAAATTTGCATAAAATTCACGGACCAACTGCTCATGGTAGGCCGTTCGGTGGGCTACATAGGTTTGCCTGTTATGAGCTTCGATGGTCGGATTGATCTCCTTCATAAGTTCAATGTCACAAGTGTCGAAACCGCGCATGGGAAGACACTGGCGCTTCTTGCTTCTATCATAACAGTCCTGAGCCGCTTTGTCTGTAAGTCGGCGGTCTTGTCCCGGCTTATCTCTGTCCTCTGTCTGTTGCACCTTGTTGCCCATTGTACGTGCCATGATCTGCACACAAAATAATCCACACTTAAGTTTAGATAATACCCAAGTAGAGCAAATCAAAGACCATTTATGGGTATCAAGCGTGTATCACTCAACAATCTCCATGCAACCTTCTGTCAATGCAAAAATATCCTAGGATGTTCAAAATTAATCCTCAAAAGTATTCCAAATATTCCATCAATAACTGACTGACCCATTCACAAGCATGCTTTTAGCATTTCTTCAATCAATCTCTAAATTACAAACATTATACTAATCATGCTTGTGGTAGTATCATGTCATGCAGCGTGAAAAAAACGTATATGTGTGCGGCACCAGAGCTAGACCAATTGGTGAAGCATAAGCTCAAACTTCAGTATTCATTTTTTTTAACAACCACTTTGATTTTTTCATTTCTAGACAACCAAGAGTAGAGCATAAGATGTGAGCAAAATGCACAAATATCACTTAATTCAACTGCAAGAACCTAGAGTTTCAACATTACAGTCATCAACATGCCACCACAAGCTGAGAGTGATCCATAAACTCATAAACACAGATGCCAAGTTAGAACCAAAATAGATCCATGGCAAAATAAAACTTACAGTCCTAAGAGAAATCCCCATTCAACAGCAACCAATATAAGATCCCACAATAATCAAATCACAAGAGCAGCACAAATACACCCAAGAAAAACCTATTCATTCCATTGGTCCAACATGGAAGTAATCTCAAGCACATAATCATTAAAGAACAGCCTACCCATTCAAACAGTTTAGCCAAATCGGACCTAGGGTGTTAGAAATTTTTTGGGGATTTATGAAATTCACCAATTTGAGGAACAATCGACCAATGAACTTGACAATTAGGGAGAGAGTGAAATCACTTACGAAAAACACAGTGGATGCCCAAAAATTTGGAAACATAGGGACAGGTCAGGGACTTCCTCAATTTCATGTGTTGGCCAAATATTTTCAGTAGAGGAAGATGCGTACCTGAGCAGCTTAAAGCGGATGAGAGAGGAGAAGGGGGCTAGTGTCAGCGGCGGCTGGTGGCCGGTAAGAACAACGACGCCGGCGTTGCAAGTGGAGTAGCTGGCCGCCGCTTGAGGGGGCGAACACACGAGGCGAGAAAAGAAACCAAAGTGTGCGTGTGTGCTCTGTGATGTTTGCTAACAGGATAGAACTAGGTTGCTCTTGCAAAGCAATTTTCACCACAGCAAAAATTGCGTAACCCAACCAGTCACGAGTTTTAAACCGCAACCAGCTGGCGAACTCTAGGCAAAATCTCTGTTTCGACAGCAAACAAATAGTCGCTGTTGTGAAACTTTGTTCGCAACTGCGAAAATTTCAAGCAAAATTCTTGGGACGATTTGCCGACGGCGAAAAAATGAATTTTGATGGCAACCTCAACGCGAAACCTCTGTTTTGCGCACTAAAATATGGTCGCGGTTGCGAAAAAAATGATTTGGCGGCGACCTTCACGCAAAACCTCTGTTTCGCATGATCTTACTTGCTCTCTCTCTTTTCTTTTTCTTTTAAAAAAATAAAAATAAAGTATTCTTACCTGAGCTTACCTCGCACGAGCCGAGCATTTATGCAGGAGAATCTTTTCAAACCCGTTCCAATATCCGTGCCTGCAATTTACGACTCAAAATCATTAGTGGAAACTAAAATCTAAATTAACCATCATTAATTTACTACTTATACTACTAATATATAGCTTGATTTAACGTCGCTAGCTCGACAGTCCCATCAGTAGGACTCAAGTGACTCCCTTAAGATGTTTCAATGTAGAACCGGTCCAACCATTTAAATGCTTCGGCATGCAATTTTCCATATCATCAAACTTGAATCCTCTATACCTGCAAAACTCACGAGGCCCTTTCTCCATGGCCAAGTTAGTAATCTTAAGGATAAGACTACCATAATAAAAGATTTTATAAAGCAAGGAAAATACATGAATTCTTTCCAATTTAAACAACCACCCTCGAAACCGAGAATAACCAAACAAAAGAACATGCTCTCGATCGGTATCGTAGCTCAAGCTCTTGACACGAATAAGATATGGATCACACATGTCATTGGTAGCAAGATTCTTATCATGTCTTTTTGTCCTATGGCATAAAATCAAAGAGTTAATGCAAGCACCAGGATCAAATACCAACCTAGACCATTCAAGCTTCTCTTCCGATCCATAAAAATAATTATCATGCATTTTCACACTTAAAATATCACTTCCCTTCCCCATATCAAACAATTGACATGCAGACTTATTCAAGAAATTCTTGGAAAATCTTACTACACATGGATTAAAGAGAACATTTTGTAGAAGTCTTTTCTCAAATATTGTTGGTAAACAAAAGATGGCATAGGGGTCAAGATATGCATCATGAGTGATAATAGACTCTCCCACCTCTAAGCTATCATAGCTAGGCACATCAAGTGTAGAAAGAGTTTCATTTATCAATGTAGGCTCATCCTCAAAAATTGCATCATCAACATTTGCATCACCATTATCAAGAATTAAAACATCATTACTTATCATATCATCTGCTTTAATCAAACAATTAGATTGGGAAAAGAAATTACCATCACTCAAAAAATCATTTGAGTTTTCGGGCACCTGTTCCTCCATGGGTGCCATGTGACTTTCCATGCATATCTGTTGTTTTCCAGAGTTCTTCAAGTCATCTTCATCAAGATTATCCAACCTCTCAAAATTTTCAATCCGGTCATATAGTTCTTGAAACTTTGTTGATATTCCTCTCCAATTTTGCTTGATTCCCTCACTTAACTCAATCAAAGTACTTTTGCCAAACAATTCTTTCAATTGAGTGAAGTTTTCTTTGAACAATTGCTCTACCGGACCGATTTTTCCACCTCCAAGGAAACTATCATCTAATGATTGATAATCTTTGACCCAATACTTTATTATGAAATCTGTCTGCTTTAACAAACGTTGGATCTCATCTTCCACTTGGTCCTCCATTTTTTTTCTTTTTTTTCCTGAAAATAAAATAAGTGAAAAATTAGTATATACAATGTAACTCAAACACAAATATCAAGAAAAAAAAACAAGTCCCCGGCAACGGCGCCAAAAACTTGGTCGCAACACCGCAAGTGTACGGCTGTCAAACAAGTAGTAAACCGGTAGTACCGGGTCGAATCCATAGGGACTTGTGATTCTAGCAAATTGTGATGAATTACTAACTAAATAAGGTAAAATGATTGATTTGGAGAGAATTACTTAGCTAGTAAAATAGAAGAGATTAAGAAAATAAATAATAAATCTACCTCCTAGGATTATTGTTCCACTTAAACTTCAAGTTTGACAATTTAGAATTATCCACAATTATTATTCTCAACATGTAAATCGATTTATCAATTCTAGATGTCCTCTATCGAGCGCTCCACCTAGGTGATTAAAGTACAGCCATCGCTCCACTCTAATTGTTCAAGTGATCTATCTCATTCCTAGACTCGTGGCAAGTCATCGCTCTATGACGAAATCTAGCATAATTACCCCGTGGTCTAATAGCACTTTTCTCTATCGAGCAAAAGCATACCACAAATATTCTCTGGCCAAAAGAATAATGTATGAACTATCCGAGTAATTAAACAAATATCATGGAATAATAATTCATATAACTAAAATATCAAACCCTAAATTCAAGTTTCACAATAAGTCCTAGAAGATAAAATTAACTAGCTACTAAACATAATTAAAATAAAAGAGAAGAAGAAACTCGGTTGTGACGGTGGCTTGGTTCTTGAGGCTGCGTTTCTTCCCTAGCTGAGCCTGAATTGTGCGAGCTCTCAATTGTGTGCGGCTGTGTATCCTCAATGATGCGTGATAACCTAGTCCAATTTGGACTAGGTTTTGTGAATAGTGGGTCTAATAAAAATCTTGCCCTCAAACTTTCATAAGTTGTTCATTTCGGCCCCAAACTTCTTCCTTGTATCACTTTGACCATTAACTTCAACCTATCATCCATATTGCCTCCAATTTCTCATTTCTTGTTGATTTAGTCATAAATTCCTCAATTTTGCTCCAATGCCTCCCAAAGTAGTATCCTGAAAAATCCTTGTATAAACTAATGAGAACATATCAATTAATTGAGTTTATATGCAAAATTGATGGTAAAATATATATACTAATTTGCACTTATCAACTAATATCTGGTATCTTGACAGTGGGTGTTCAAACCACTTGACAAGATCAAGAGATAAATTCAAGTACTTGGATGAATCATACAATCTCATGTCAAACTGGTTGACAACAAGCAGGTCAAAATAAAAGGGATAGGTGATATCAGAATCTACCTTAATGGAAAAGAGAAGGTGATTAAATCTGTCCATTATGCGCCTGGACTTGCACATAATCTACTTAGTGTGGGATAGTTGGTGAAGGCAGGTTATATCATTAACTTTGAAAATTCAGCTTGTCAAATCAGAGACATGAAAGGGGAGTTGATTCTTCAAAGTAAGATGTCAGAAATCAGATGTTCCCTATAGCCTTGAGCTCACAGCAACATGCATTCGTGAGTAAACAGGATGGAGATTCAAGATTATGGCATCAAAGGTATGGACATCTAAATTTTAAATCTTTACAGATGTTGTCCAGTAAAAACATGGTAAAAGGACTACCTAATATAAAAGAGAATGATGATATATGTGAAGGATGCATTTATGGTAAACAAACGAGAAGTTCTTTTCCCAGCAACCAAGCCAAAAGAGCTAAGATGAAACTGGAGTTAATTCATGCTGATTTGTGTGGTCCCATGAAAACTGCATCTCATGATGGAAATAAATATTTTTTCTTACTAATAGATGACTATTCAAGACTATGTTGGGGCTATTTCTTGAAACAAAAGTCAGAAGCATTCGAAGAGTTCAAGAAATTTAAAGCTCTAACAGAGAGAGACAGGATTGAAATTAAAGTCACTTAGAACAGATAGAGTTGGAGAATTTATGTCAGGTGAGTTCATTGCCTATTGTGAAGAACAAGGCATAAGAAGACAACTTACAGCCCCCTACACACCTGAACAAAATGGTGTGGCTGAAAGAAAAAAAATAGGACAACAATAGAGATGACCAGATCAATGTTGAAAGCAAGAGGACTTGGCGATGAATATTGGGCAGAAACTGTTGCAACAACAATTTATCTGATCAACCTCTCACCTACAAAAGCTCTAAAGGACAAAACACCATTTGAGGTCTGGTATAATTATAAACCTTATGTTTCTTATTTGAAAACATTCGGTTGTGTATTATGTTATGTCTTATCAACAGGTGCAAACCACAAACTTGAACAGAAAAGCACTAAGTATCTGTTTGTTGGTTATTGTACAAAGTCAAAGGCATATAGAGTAATGGATCCAAGTAGCAAGAAGTTAATTGTTAGTAGATGGTGGCAGATCTGTCTGGGCAGCCACCACGTGTCTACGCAGTTGACGCGTGTTGACATTACTGGATGTCATTGGGATTTGTGCGTTGTGTAATTCTCGGAATTTGAGGAGTGGGGGTTGGGTTTGTAGTATTTTCGTTTTGTCAACGAAGTGACTGAAAAGATCGATCATTTGACTTATGCCATAAATGTCTTATATATAGCTGGTATTAATGGTGAAAAAATCGTAATATGTCAATATAACGTTATTGTACACGTGTTCTACATGTCCAAGAATGTCCAATGTCTTGTCCGGGTAAATGTTTATTAAGTCCGGGAATGTTCAATGAGGTTCTAGTTACCACTTGAGTTTTTAATGGGACCCTTATACCGGGCTTATTAATTGGACCTTTTCGTAGGCTGTTTGGGTGTTTGGGCCTAGCGGCCATCAGTAGAGATGTTAAATTTGATGAAGGCCGAGGATGAGACAATGAAAACAAGGCTTGGAGACAATACTGGAAAGAAGAAACAGATAAGACTCAAAAACCTCAGGATCCTGATAAACAAGATCAGTACATAGAGGTGAGTGAAGAACATGAGTTCAACCAAGAAGCTATAACACCTACCAGAAGGTCTCAAAGAGCAAAGAAAACTCCAACATATTTGACAGACTATGAAACAGCACTAGTCATGAATGCTGAAGATCCAGTGTCTATCGAAATGGCAATGCAACAAGACATATGGAATAAAGCTATGACAGAAGAAATTCAGTCAATAGAAAAGAATCATACTTGGACTCCTGTTGATCTACCTGAAGGGAAAAATCTCATAAGCTTAAAATGGATTTTCAAGACCAAGGTAAATCCAGATGGTAGTATAAACAAACATAAGGCTCGCTTGTGGTGAGAGGGTTCAGTCAAGAACCTGGGATTGGCTATGAAGAAACCTTCTCTCCTGTGGCTAGATTTGAAACAGTGAGAATTATCTTGGCAATTGCAGCACAACATCAATGGTAGGTTTATCAGTTTGATGTTAAGTCTGCTTTCCTTAATGGAGAACTGAAAGAGGAGGTCTATGTGGAGCAACCACAAGGCTTTGTGGTAAAAGGTAAAGAGGCTATGGTGTATAGATTGAAGAAGGCACTTTACGGGTTGAAGCAAGCTCCAAGGGCATGGTATGGTAGGATAGATCAGTTCTTTAGTGAAAAATGGTACATTAGAAGTCAGAATGAGCCTACACCATATGTCAAGCATGATAAGCAACAAGGAATGATGATGGTGAGTCTTTATGTGGATGATATGATATACACTGGGTCATCATCCTCAAGATTAATAGAAGAATTCAGAAAGGATATGAAGCAAACATTTGACATGACAGACCAAGAAAACTGAGTTATTTCTAGGTCTTGAAATCAAACAGACAAAGAAGGCATTTTCATGAGCCAACAAGTATACACAAGAACCGCTTAAGATATTCAACATGGAAAACGCAAACCAGTAACAACACCTATGAATACTAATGAAAAATTGAAGATTGAAGATGGAATGGGTGAGGCAGATGCAACGAGTTTCAGGAGTCTGGTTGGTAAACTTATATACTTAACACATACAAGGACTGATTGAGTTATGCTATAGGTATAATCTCTCTGATTGAGTTATGCTATAGGTATAATCTCTCGGTAAATGAACAAACCTTCAAAACAACATTTTGGAGCTGCAAAGAGAGTACTAAGGTATGTTGCAGGAACCATAAATTTTGGTGTGTGGTACAAAAGGAATCAAAATTTCATTCTAAGAGGCTACACTGATGTGATTGGGCAGGTGACCAAAATGATCGAAAAAGCACCTCATCAAGAGGCTGTTTTCACCTTGGCACAGTTCTATTTCTTGGCATTCTAAGAAGCAATCAATAGTAGCTCTTTACATAACGAGGCATAATACGTTTATGCAACTTTATCAGCATGACAAGCGGTGTGGCTCGGGAGATTGCTGAAGGATCCGGGGAAGAACAAAAGCAAGCTACACCAGTTTTTGTGATAGCAGATCGGCAATCGCTATCGCTAAAACCCGATTATAGCGACGAGATTTTCGACAGAGTCGCCACCAATCTGTTTAGGTTAGGTCGATTGGAAACCAAAAACTTGGTCTGCAGGTACTAGATCCGTTAGTCGATTACAATCAAAAATGAAAAATTTCCGATTGCCCAAAATTGGTACCACAGGGTTTATTTCATATTTTGCTTGATTGTTTATTTATCTTTTTTTATTTTTGGAATAAATAAAGTTTTAATGGAACGAATTAACAATAATTATTAAAAGAGAATCAAGAGGCTTAGGGACTGTGACTAAAGTGTTAATTTTTAAACTTGTTAAAAGTTATTAGGGTTGAATAGGCATTAGTGATTAAAAATGGAGCTTTTAGAACCTTAGGGGTTTAAATGACAAAAGGGTAACACATGAGGGGCTAAATTAATAAAAAGGAAGAAAATAAATAAAAGGAAAATAGAACACTTACCTGCAGCAGCTACTGTCGACGATGGCGGAGGAGGAGCAGCTCACGGGTCGCGGTTTCGGGGCTTCGTCGGGGGCGAAGGGTGGCGGCGATCAAGAGGGCGGTGCACGGCGAGGCTAACGGAAGTGGTGGGAACGAGCGCGGTGGCCTGGATTGCCGGATTGAAGCGGGTTGAGCCGCGGGTCAAGTAGCGGTTCGGCACAAAATTCTTCGTCCTCCGACCTCCGTTGGCGAAGTTGAAGTTAGATTCGGATTCCTTACGTCGAGATGAACAAGATGATACCTAGATTCCGTGACGAGAAGGCTGATTTGGAGATCGAAGGTTTGGGAGTTTTGAAGCTTCTATCGAAGGCTTTTATTTTTGTTTTTTTGCCGAAAATTTCTTTTGACTTTGGCTGCTCACTAATTGCTGTTAATTGCTACTAATTCTTCTCCTTTTTTAGGGTTTAGGTTAATGTTCTATTTATAGGGATTAATTAGGGTTAGGGTTATAGAGTCCAATTAGGTTAGTATTCCTATTTTTTAGTGGTTTAGATTAAGTTTAATTGTATTAGATGATTTTTTTAGGATTTTCGTAATATTTAATTATTATTTTAAGATAATTATATTTTTATTTTTTTCATTCTTTTATTATCATTTTTATCTTCCTTTTTATTTTATCAATATTAATTAAAGATTTTTCTTCTAAAATTACTAAACATTCAATTAGGTCATTTTACTTTCTTTTCTTTTTTTTTTTTTTTAAATTAGTCAATTTAGGCTTAAATTAGTTAATTAGATTATGTTAGTTGTTAATTACAAATCGGGTAAAAATCGAAACGCAAAACCAGATGATGCATGGGCTGCCTAAACATATAGAATTGAGACATCACTTCATTAGAGATTTAATCAATGAAGATCAGATTAAAGTATTAAACTTAGATTAAGATTACAATATCAATTACTAGTAGAATCAGGTTTATAGCTTAAGATGTAAAGCCTATATAAAGAGGCTCGAAAGTATTCAATAACACATTGATTAGAGTGTTCATCATTGTCTTTTAGTCTATTTCATACACCTTGCTCTACCAAGCCCTAACACTAGCAACATGTGTCGTCAATGTGTTTGTCTTAAATGTATGACCTGTCTTTTTGTGTCCAAAGTTGTCGTCGGTCTACCTCTTCGTCCCAACTCTATTTAAATTTTTTTCGCGGTGTGGTGCAGTTCGATGCATGGTTTGTTTGTCTCCTCTCTTCTTTTGGTAGATGAGTGAGTTAACTTTTGCATTTTGTATTGTTGTCCTTCTCACATTGGTGACTTCGCATACATCTGTGTTATGTACAACATTTGTTGATAGTTTGATTGTTTTGTCTGTTTTCCTTTTTCCAACCCGGCGGGTGGTCCAGGTATTAATTTGGTTTCCAATCGTGTTTATTGGCTTTTGAACTTGCATTTTTTCAAAAGAGATAGGTTTCCTTCCGTCCTTGACGAAACAAAGTCAACCCACCCTCTCGGTTGCAGGTGCGAAAACGAAGGAGAAATCGCCGAAAAAACCATTTTCCGACTCAGAATATGTTCTCTCCAACTGGAGATCTGTTGGCTGCAAACCACCGCTAAACGCCTCCCCCACATCCGCCGCACAGACCGGCACCTGAACCTCCGCCGAAATCTGTCGCCACCGTTGCCACCAGAATCATGACGAAGTTGTGAGGTAGAAGATGAAGTTTTAATGGCTTGGTAAAATCACAACTTTAGTCCTTTTCCTTCTACTTTTAGCCCTGTTTCACTTAAATCCCTTAGTTTTCTTTAGTTTCATCTAAGCCACCCTATTAAGTTTAAAACTTAACATTTTGATCACTAGCTCTAATGTTTCATTATTTTCTCCTAAAATGTTTATTAATTTATTATTTAAGGTTACTCACATATCTTCTAAAATTCTCTACTTCCTTATTTATATTCATATTAAAAACTTTATTTTACATATATATATATATAGATATAGTTGTAAAAATTGTATTTTCTTACTTTGAACTTTTGTTTTGTTTATTATTTTTTTAAGTTTTTTTATAGAGTTGAGAAAATTATAACGTTTTATAAATCTTATGAAAATGGTTTATAAATTTTATAAACTTTTGTTTTCAAATTTTAATCTGATTAAAGTATTTAATATAATTTTCCCTGCTTAAAAATATTTTAAGTGCTTAAAGAAAAGTTTGTGTTTGTACATTAAAAGCCTCCAAAATTTTTGGACCTTCGAGCTTGACCCAAACTTTGTCTTGAACTATTGTAGGCTGATAGAAAGACCTTAAACCCCGAGCTAACTTCCGTTCTTTCCGTAAATCTTAAGGGTTGATACCAGTAAGTTTGCACTTGCAAAATCTCATAGAATGCTTCATTAAATTCTTGCAATCGCTAGATTCTCGACTCCAAGCACCAATCGACGCTTTCTTAATAAAAATATATAATTTGACCTACCAAAAAATAAAGAATAACGAATGTTTCTAACAACACAAACCTTAACAATACATTTAACCCACCAAATTCATAAACAAGAAAAAAAATCTACGGCCACGCCACGACCACCTTTTCCATCCCTCACCATCCACCTTAAGCGCCAACAGAACGCCCAAAGCAACGCCCTCACTGGGGAAGTTCCTCGACGGCGAAGAAATCTAGAGAGAAATGAGAGAAACTCTCTCTAGAAACCGTCTCGGTTCCTTTGTCTATTCTTAATTATTTATTAACTTCCTTTTTAATCACTATTGTCCACATTTTCTTCTAAAAATTTCCAAAATCACATTTTTCCTAACATTTTCTCTCACAAATATCTCATTAGTTTAGGACTAATACAGTTATAAACATTTAAAACTCGATTGTTAGATAAAAAATAATAATAGTTAGAATTGAAAGATATTAAAAACGCAAAACCTATAAAACTCTTTTTACATTTCCGACTATTATTTAAAGATGTAAAACAAGCCGATTATGAAGGCTTAATGCACCCTAACCCTACGTAAAATAATAATAATAATAACTTAATGCGCAGGAGAATTGAAACAACTCTCAACATATATGTGCTAGAAACACCCCAAGACATCATAGAATGCACTGGTACCTATGACCTATCATGCCAGCTTCTTTGACAATGATTTTTAACAGATTTGACAGAAGCCAATGCACTGGAACCCTTCATCAATGGAACATTAGAGGAACGTTTCTCCATTGATCTGTCTAGAACGAAGAAAAAGATCAATGACCTCGAAAATCTTCAGAATAGGGGGTTTCAAACATACCTCAAAACAGGTGAAAAACGGAGTTTTCACCGCTTTTATCCACGTGCTAAACAGAGGTGAATTCACCTCGCGCAGCGCGGACCTCAGGTGAATCGCGCGAATGTGAACCGAGTTTTTCACGTGAGAACCTCCTTATTCACCAGTCTTCACCATTCGCCACGAGCCGTCGCACTGAAGTTCTTCTCGTCTCGCATCATCGCGCTACCATTATCTCGGCTTGCTAGAGTTGTGCCGCCTGATGTGCAAAGACGAAAATGTGCGCAAGACAATCGCGCATATAGTCCCGCAAGACAATATTGTGCGCTGCGCACAACAGCCGCACATAGTGTCGCACAATGTGAAAAGATGTGAACACTATTCGTGCGCGTAACACAAAGACTGCGCACAACGCCTACGCACATGAAAACCATCTATGCGCGCGCACACATGCGCATGCACGACCGCACATATGATTCCTAACTACCACCCATCAACTCAATTGTGTACAACTCACCCCAAGAAGAACTTAGAGGACAATGATGCACGAAAGATGAAGGGAATGAAGAAAATTTGATTTTCATACAGTAGGGAGCGCGACAAAAGGAAGGGAAATTTGAGGCGGGAAACGGGCTGGGTGTTTAATTCACACTCTGCCCTCCTCCTTATTCACGGGACCCTCAAACTTAACCCTCATCTTTTCACTTTTCTCACTCACCTCCAATTCACTCCCCTATTAGGTGAAAAACTTTTTGTTCACTTCTTATGTTTGAAACCCCCTAATATTGGATTGAAGCTGAAATTACATGCATGCCCAGTCGCAAGAAATTAAGTTAATTTCTAAATTAATACTATGAGATGATGGAATCAATTAATAAATACAATTTTGGGAAGAAAAAATAGAGAAATAAAGATGAGAGAATTCTGGGGCAGCGGATGACTTGGCTGCCAAGCAAAAATGCGAGCTAACAGGGTTTATATTGTCTTCTCTTTCTTGCCTTGAAGAATCAAGGACATCTGAAGGCCTCTGCTGAATGCCTGGTTGAAAAGCAACCTGGTCTGAAACTCAGAAACGAACGGGAACCATGAAAGAATGGCGATGGGCATGAAGAGAAGCAAACCCATGACGTACTCGTATGCTCTTGCCAGCTCCTTTATTGATTCCCAGAACCCTAGCCCCTTTATCATCGGTCTCAGCGCTTGTCCAATCTTTGCAAACACAAAACCAAACCCCCCCTTAGTGTTAATTATAACCAAATCAAATACAAGAATGGATACCAACATGAAATTTTTAAACGGAGCTCATGAATATGCACACACTTACAAGAAGAATAGCCCATCCTGTAGGCAAGAAGGCAAGCATGGCTGCGAACAAATCCGATATAGTCAGGCCGCAGACGACAAACAGAACAGTCATGACTGACATGAAGCCAAGGAAGAGAAGCGCCTTGAGGATTCTGAACATTAGCTGAAAATCGGTACTGAATCCACGCCGTCCCATGGATACCATCTGAAACAGAAAGAACAAGTATTATAATAGGATTATTGTGCAATAATTTATTTGTCAATGGATATCCATGACTCGCTCTAACAGTGGTGGAGGGTGGAGCATTCCAACAGAGCTCCATCGGAGCGGATCAAAATGTGCATCCCTACCGATGTGTGTGTGAATACAGTAGATAGGTCTGTTACACTCAACATTAAGTTAGATCTAATACCTTTAGGACAAGAAGAGCAGCTGCCATGACTACCCAGGACAGACCATAAACCTGTATAGATTTAAATGACGTTAAAAAAAATGTAAAAAAACTACCTGTATAGAGAGAACATTTTGGTAAACCCAAGTGCCATACTAAAAATGTACTACTATCAAACAAAACTTTGTCAAGAGTAGCCAACTATACCAAGATGCTTTTGCTGTGACGAGCTATATCAAGATGATAAACGATTCCATATTGGTAAATGAAGAAGCGGAATGAAAGGATAATCTCGAGCATTCGTCCTCTTATATTTGTGTACTTAAGATGTTCTTGTTCACCATCCCACCAAGATTCCCAACTTCTATCAGGCTGGATACCAATGCCACCACGATTCCCCATCCACCTCTTCCAATCTGTCCAATCATCCACTGTTTTCTGCCAGTCAAAGCCAGATGGATTAAACAGAAAGGGAGCAAACAGCCAGGATGCAACAAGGAACCACATGGAGAATGTAATGAAAAAATAGAGGCTCGAGTCACGGTATGATCTCCCATAAACTTCATACAGAACCAGCAAGATAAGCATTTCCAATCCCTTCACGAAGTGACTCCGCGAGTACAGTCTGTAGTTATCTGCGAACTTTGCATGAAAAACAACAAACCCACGGCCTGTGGCTCTGTACTTGGAACCTCCATGCAAAATGGTTCTTCCAAAATAATGTGCTTTTGTCCCAAGCTGGAAAGTAAAGAATACAGAGGCAAGCTGCAGCTGCATTATGATTAAGTCCCCAAGAGCGGTTCGGAATCCCTTTGACAGGCCGATTTCCATAACCATGGGTAGTACTAGCAAGAAGCCTAACTGGAACAAAGACTGTGCAGCTAACGCTTCTTCAAGGGCCTTGGTCTGACGTATAGCTGCACTCTCAAGGATCTCACTTTCTAGTCCACTCATAACCAAGTATAGACGACCGTACAAGAATACATATACAGTTAGCACACTGACCTGAAAAATAGAATGCGGAATCAAAGGAAGAAAGCAACAAGGGATTCAATATAACTTCATGATTAACAATCTATAAATACTGGAAAAAACCTAGTCATTGATTAAGATTCATGATTATTTTTATATTGCTGAATACAATCATCAGCTTTTAAACTTTGTAACCTACACCAAACTAGGGGTCACATTGTACTACTCTACGAGGAAAGTTAAAAAAAGTGTCTACATGGATCTCATTCATTAAAATATTCCTACACAGTTCTGATAAATGCATCTTTAGTAATGTAAAATTAGAAACTGTTAATTATCCAATTTGTATCACAAGAAAAAAATTAGCAACATTGTACTCAATCTTCCTAGGCTTTAGTGTAGAATCAGTTAGACATATTCCTTATCTATGCTGCCGTGGAGAAGAGAAGTAACCTGGTCAACCAAATCAGATATGCTCATTAAGCATTGCCTACAACTCTCTAGAAACTTTTGTAACAATATAAAGAAGGAATCAGTAGGCATACCATGCTGCTAAAATAGAAGCCGACAGTTGTAAAGTAGAATGACAACATTCTATAGAAATCAAACCGACGTCCAAGCCGATAAACATCACGGCTAAGTGTCTGCTCCCCATTCCCATTTGCAACCTTTGCTTCAAAAGCAGATATTTGGTTCATCCCTACATCACGTCCTTTGCCAACTTGAATGTATTCATGATGAGTTACATAGCCCCCACGCAGAGTTGAATTATACCCTGAAAAGTCATCCAAATTATTAAGATGATCAAATCTGTTTGCAGTTTAGTTTGGGAATTCTGGTAGCAAAAGGATACCTGCAAAGATGTCTTCACTTAGGTTAATAATTTTCGATGCTTTACTAATGCCACCTCTTGTTACGTGGAAGATTCTGTCAAATATATCTGGATGGCCATAATGGAATCTTACCCTGAAGGAAAAAGGATGTAATATTCACAACTCTGTTTATGTTTAGCAGAAGTATATTAATAATGGGAAACTTAACAGTATTTTAATAATGATCATTCCTCTTTGCCGAGAATATTGAATATGAGCAAGTGTAATAACTCTGACAAACCAATCAAGACCATATAAGCAATACAAAAACCCTATAATAGTTCTTATATAAGCATAACCAACTGTTACTCTTGCTACCAGAAATTAAGACAGTCACTCATTCAACTCCATACCTAAAAACAGTTAACGATGAATGGAGGGCCCCTTATACAGGACCTGCCCTGGCTGAATATTTTGTGTACCGCAAATAACTCCACTGTAATCTAAAATCTATTAAAACCCTTTGTAAGACTACTATAGCTCCTAAAAGTCCCACCTCATGTGTAGCCTGGTGGGATAGCTAAAAGTTAGGCCCTTTGAGTGGATGACAAATGCACTGGGGTTAACAACTGCCAGATGTGGCAATGTTGATTATCAATGATACTATACTAAAGTATCCAAATAAAACTTCAGGGCAATGAATGGGAAGGTGTCACCACAATATAAAGCATCATTTGACCCTTAATTTGACTATGTGACTTATACCAGTCATTTTCCCCTTTAAATTTGATGGAAGTTTTGCATTAAGAATACACCAAGGGATCACCATCAGTGGTCTACACAACAGTTTAAAACGGTAAAAAACAAAATAGTTCATTAGTAACAACAAAAACTATTTCCTTCGTTTGCTAGAAATCTAAACCCAGAACCTACTTGTTCACACAAGAAACTTGCTAAAAACTCTTCTGAACATTTCTCGAACAAGAAAAAGTGGAACAATTAAATTTTGGCAGTGAAAAATGTAGTGCAATTCAAAACGTAGCATACGTAGCATACAAATGGGATGTAGACAAGGTTGAGTTGTATCAATGCATTAACAAATTTCAGAACAATAGGCATTGGTTTATCAATCAACACATGCATAGTATTTCCAAGGGTAATACTCCTAATATCAGTAGAGTAATATCACAGGAGCAAGCAGGAATTATGCATATAGTACGGCATACCTCAGAGGATTTGCCAAAATTCGTTGCCCAATAGTTACAAAACTGGTCTCCTGATTGGACATGAACCAAGCCAACGAAGACACACTATAAAAATACTCGAGCGGGTTATTCAAAAATTCAGACATCTCAACAGTTTTGACAATATGTCACTGTGTAACATTTGGATTAGTGTTATCATTTTACCTTCCAGTAAATATATGCTCCCTCAGACCCAAGATTGTTGGTTTTCTTTGCTTACGACGATGTTTTATGAATTCCTCAAGAACATTTCTCATCTTATAAGCCTCTTCAAAGTAATTATCCTGAGGAAGTGGGAAATTCAGTCACTAATTTCATGTATATGAACCACAAGAAAAATCACTGCATCTTCAACAGAGATTACGAGGCAACCCTTACCTGGTTCATGTCTATTGTCTGAAGAGCTTCTCCACGAGTAAATATAATCGCATGGTTTTGATTTTCGGGCTTCCCTTCTCCAATTTCTGTTGGTGAACCAGGAAGCTTGATGCGGTATATTTCCTGCCGCAACAGTGTAAGAATGTACATTGAACCCAATGCTAAAAAGAACATGATGCCAGACCAATTATTTCACATTTATTATGCAGGTGTTCATCCATATAATATAATCACCTCAGTCAAATGCAAATTACTTCATGTATAGTTCTTTTATTTAACAAATATTGTTTCAGAACATTTAAACTTGAACCCCTCCCCACACTTTTCTCTCTACCTTTCATATATTTTTCTCTCCACTTTTTAAACACTTCAACTATTTCCTAAAATTCTTCCTAAAAGAACACAGCTTCAGCGAGATCAAATACTTGTAAAGTATGGATGTACAGTAAGTTATAATCAACAGTATTAACGAAACAAAAAAGCTAAGGAGTGTTATATTTCAGCCATCTTTTTGCCCTAATACTCTGATACAAACTTATATCCTAGAAATATCTAATTAACTGTAGAACTGGTAGAAAGCATTCATTATCAACCAGTTCGTTTATAGTCTTTTCATTAACAAACATTGTTTTAGAACATTTAAAACTTGAATTACTCCCTCCACTTTTCGCTCTATTCTTTCATATACTTTTCCCTCCACTTTTTAAATACTCAAAATACTATTCCCTAAAAATTTTCCTAATAGAACACAACTTCAGTGAGATCAAATACTTGTAAAGTATGGATGTACAGTAACTAATAGCCGACAGTATTAACAAAACAAAAAGACAAAGAAGTATTTAGTTTTAGCCATCTTTTTGAGGTAATAATCCAATGCAGCTTCCCACACATCCATTTAATTATAGTACAAAATCTTCTCATTTTCAACTGTGATGCAGCGCATACTTTGAGCTATGAGAAGTCAGTTTCTAGAAGCAATTTGAATAAATTAGACAAAATAAGAAACAGAATAAAGCTTTTAAAAGCTTCCTGGTTAATGGTACACTTAAAGCACAGCATTCCTACCTCATCCAATTTTTCACCTCCCTTGACTAAGACAGAATAATAAACCTTCTGGGACTTTCCATTCACAGTCTCCTCTCTTTCATCAATATAAGCAACACGTAGAGAATGATACCTGTATGTTCTGATTTAAGTAAATGCAGCATCAACTTTCCATATAAAAAAGCTATGAATTATGACTTACTTCAACATGAGATTTAGTATATTGGTGTAGCAGCTTCTGTCACGTGCATCAGTGGATTTTTTCTGAGTGCCATAAACCTGACATGAGACAACATAAGTGAACTTCAAATTAGCCAAAGCTTCAGCGCGATCACTATAAGCTCTCTGGTCCTCCTCTGTTGACTCCCATGTCCGGTAACCAGCAAATATTGCTGCATAAAAAGACAAAGGAAAAATGAAAGGAATGAAAGAAGGAAAGAGAAAAAAGTAAGAAAATACATGCAACCATGAATGAAGAGGCAAATTTTGGATCCAGCGTTTTCCATAATGAAAACTAAAGAGTAACTACAAACCAGGGTCACTAGAGAATTCCAGAAAGTATTGAAGGTTAAGAGCTTGTTTGTAGTACATCATGCCTCTCACTGCAACAGATGATATAAAGTTTAGCACAGCTTTAGAAAAAGGTCTATCTGACAGCAGGTAACAAGAAAATAGCATAAATTTTGTTCAGACCTGTTCTAGAGAGTGTCTGCCCTCGGTAAGACACCCACTTACGGATCTCTTCATGTTTAATTTCTTCTGGCATCTCTTCTGTACGCTCATGAAAGTTGGTCCATTCATCTAATTGCCATGCTAGACGTTAGAAATGCTATCAAGCACATTAAAATTAGAAACAAAAAGAAAAAAAAAGATCAGGGCATACCAGGATATATTCTCTGCAGATAAAACAAAATTGATATTCCATCTTCATTTTCTTTATTAAGTTCATCATGAGAATATAAAACATCTTCTTTGTAGTATGGTGTCATAACACTGAGGCAAAAATCCGAAGCAGGAACTGAGTATTTTATAAAGGCTTAAGCAGCTATTATACCATTCTGAAACAGTGCATTTAATTTCTGAAAGATATAAGACAATAGTTGGATTATGGGCAGAGGCTCTCAAAAATAGAGAATGCAGCATAGATATAGAACTGATCATGAGAGTTTTTCTTGTCAAACAATCACTAAATCCAAAAAGAACAAAGAAGCAAGAACGGTGGAAAAAGAAAAGGAGCAGTGAAAAATGGGTTAAAGTGGGGGTGTCCAACACGACGAGATGTACAATGACTGACCTAAAGGAGAGCATGTCCCGTATTTTAGGAGCTTTAGGCATAGTCATAAATAAAGAGTTTGCAAAAAAGGTCATGCGGCGTCGAGCATCCAAATTTTGAGGTACATTAATTGCCGACTCTTTCACTGTCAAAAGCAGATAAAGCCTGACAACCTGCCAAAAGTTGAGCAAGAGCACAAGGCAGACCAGTACTTCATAATAGAGTCTCTGAAAATTAAATATATCACGCGTGTGAGCTAGCAAAATACCTTCTCTTTCCATGATTTGTTGAGAGTAAGATTGAAGTTTATCTTTTCAAATCTCTGCTCCTTTTTGTCAATTTGAGCAATATGAGGGTGTGAATGAACTCTTTCAAGAATTCTTCCAGGAGTTTTTCAGAAGAGAAAAGAGAAATCAGCATTAGTAACAATGAGAAGTGGGCAAGATGTCAAGAGAAATTCCAAAAGTTCTTCATTTTTAAGCTCGTACTTACTCATGGCCATTTACCATAATGTCGTGTGTGATTATTTCCATAATATCCTGAAGGACATTTATTATCTGATCTTTGTAATTTTCAATTTTATCATCATCAGCTTGCTGCTACCATGAAAGAGAAAATATTAGAGCATTGATGGAAGTCTAAACCTTGGAAAAAGAAAATTACAAGTTTAATATGAAGGCAATAATAATAAGGAAAAGAGATTTTTTTACCAAGAATGATAAGAATCTTTCCAGTTTATTACTCAGTAAGGGCAATCCACTCATTCGAAATTCATTAAGAAATCTACGCTGTTGAATGCTGACATCCACTTCATAACAAATCTCACGAACAATACTGTCAACAAAAGCAGAAAACAATAGTTAAAGACAAGTGGATAGAAATACATTCTTTATCCTGACAGTTCAAGTTTGTAAAGTGAAAACTTAAATCTTACGTCCTATCTGCTTCGTCGTCCAATAGACCATATATTATATCCCTTAATGTCTCATAACATTCTACCACTGCTGTATGCATATATTCGTCGGCCTTTATCTTCCTAAATAGCTCCTCATCATCCCGTTTTTTGAAATCTTTAGCCATATCCAAGGCAATAGGAATCTATGCACAGAAGAAACAAGTGAATGTCAAAGAAAGCAAAATTAAAATACGAAACAACATAAGGGAGGAAACAGGATGAAATCTTTGCCTTGCTAGCAAGTAAAAATGGAGGCCACTGGACTACAGAGACATCACTAGAAGAATATGGCACAAGGAGCAAATCTCTGTCCCTGAACAATAATCCAGTTCGACCAAACATGTTAGAATATCAAACACTATTGATTATAAGTGAAATTACAAAGCTTCCTAATCCTGACCTGTTGCTGATCAAATCCTCCATCCGCATAGAATATATGAACTCATTCCATACCTGAGAAAAGTACGCAATATTTTTCCTTTGCGTTGTCTCATCCTACGGCAGTAAAATTTGCTTAGACCCAAAGGATACATGCATGTGCTTACGACTGGACAAATTTGGCAGTGGATTTTGTTAACATGTTAAAGACCCCAAAACCAATTGGCAGTGGTAGAGAGGCTTGAATACAATATAGTCTTAACTAACCCCTCCTCCACTTAAATATGTAATTTCCCACTACATAGCTACTATCCAGGTTAAATGAGATCACACATAAACGAAAGAGCGGGAGAGGCAACTATCTTAGGAACATGGACTTTCCAAAAAAGTTTAAAAGAGTAGAAAACACCAATTATTCAACCAGTCAAAATCATATCAAAACAGTAAGTTAGAATGGATGCTACCAGCTGTTTCTTTTTCCTATCCTGATCTGACCATGGAACAAGACAACGAGTGAAATATGAATGTACTGCGTCAAATCTAGAGCGCAGCATTCCAAGCGTCCGAATCTGTGTAGAATTGGAATAAAGCATTAACTAAAAGAATATAACAATTCTATCACTTAAGCACAAACTATAGAGTATGAAATAAGCTAAGTTTCTTTCTCAAAATCCTAAGCAGATTGTGGTAAGGTTGTATCTTTTTGATAACCCGTTTATTCAAACTATGAAAGATCAGAATTTCATCACAAGTGGATTCTCAATTTCTGTTACAATTCATTTCACTGTTATGTTTTCATTATGTGAGAACCAAATTTGGCACCCACCTCGCCCAAATGGCTGAAAGCTCCAATTATCCCACCAAAAAGGGTAGAAAATATGGCGTACCATATCTGAGCATCCACAAAATACACCTATACACAATTGAAGTGAAAGCACCAAGTTTAGAGAACTTGTAGTTCTATGGTAGAACTGGATGATTAAGCTTTTTCAATGGCAGTGCCACTTTGATAAAAACCAAACAAATGTAATCTTACCAACATAATTGGTGCCCATATTGCAATAACCACACCTATGTTACGGGTAGCTACAAATAGAAGTTTTATCAGGGCATGGACAAAGAAAAGTGAAGAAAACTCCATTAATCCAGAAATACAAGAGCCCTTTTGATATACTTTACCATGTGGGAAGAATTCATGCCACTGATAGTTATTCACATGCATTTCCATAATTATCTTTGTTGGTTGGATTAGTGGCAATATCTACAAAAGCATTTAAAAATTCATAAGCTTATGGAAGGTTGACTTGACTCATCAGATTTTATGAGTAAAAAGACGAGATAAGTACACCAATTTACACTTTCATTCCATACAGAAACCAATTAATGAAAATAATATATATCTAGAACACACAACCGCGCACACATTATTTTGACAACGGAAAAATAATATTCATCATAACTCTTTGCTCTAGCAAATAGCCGTTGTGGTATTAGCTCAATCACAAACATAGATCTAATGGCATACAAGCTTGATCATTTATTGGGAACTGACACAAAAATAGGTTCATTACTGAACCATTTTAACAATGAATAACATAATAAGTATACATTACTGGTCTATCATCTCTTGCAATATTCAAGTGGTCCATGAATAGGCTTATGTGAGCCATCAAATTGCTGATTTTCCAATTCATGCAACAGTAATACTGTAACCAAATCATTATAACTTGAAACAGATCAATTGATATACTGATGAATTTAAAAAATCACCTCAACATAGTAGCTAAAAGCAAGCTTGCTGATCAAAAGCAAGATCCAAAATAGTGTATACCTGACAACACAAAAGAATTTAAACTCATTACAAGACTTGGGATAGCAGAGTTTGGAGGAAGATCTGACAGGAAGTAACCCCACCCCACCCCAAGAAAAAAACCACAAGAAGAAAAAAATCGAAAGGATAAGATGAAGATGAAGAATATAAGAGAAGAAATGCGAGAAATTTATGTCACCATAAACAGCTAATCCGGAAAGTCGAGTTGCGCCCTCAACTGTTGTTTCCATATCAGGAAGATTGACCATATATTTAAGTTACATATTTTTCTCAGCTTAAGTTGTTTATTTTAGTTGACTAGTTACCAGAACAATGAATATTTTAACTAAAGAACAGAAGCGATGAGATATATACTCCCAGCGTCCTAATTTAATTGATACATCTGACTGAGTATCGAGATTAAAGGAACGGGAAACGCTAGCCACACTTGCAGTCATTTGCACACACTCCTGTTAGTGAACTTGCCATGTGTTCACTCTTGCAGACCCAAAATCAAGTAGATTGAATAATTTAATCTTTGAGCATATTTAGGTTCACAGAAATTGCCACATGACAGGTTTTTAATGGGAGAGTGTGCAAGTGGCCATCCAAGCAAGTGTGGCTAGCATTTCTCGAAAGAAAGTAGGAGGCTTATAGAACTTTCCAATTTTACCCATAAAAAAATATAGTAATGAAAAATTAAAGTAATTGAGGAATTTGTAGAATTGATAGAATGAGAAAGTAAACTTTATTGAAAGTAATGCTTAATTGACAGAAAGATGATTAAAGTAGGGATAATATGGTAAATGAGGTAAAGAAAATTTTCCTTAAAAGGAACTGTAACAACTACCTGGGGACTTCCTAAAATGAAAAACGTAACAATTAAATAGGGACACACACACACACACACTTATTGCAATCTCTAGTAAATCAACTCATTTTTTCACATCAAGCGATAAAATAGTACCTCTAATTGTCAAAGCCACAACCCAAGTTATTGTTGTAGTTTTTTTTTTGTCCACATTCAAAACCAAAAGAAAAGAAAGAATGAACTTCGCAACATTTACTTACTTCAGAAGTGAGACCAAGTCCTCATGCATGCCTCTTCCTACATAGAGTTTTGGCTGCAAGTTAAATACACAGCATGAAAATTTGAAAGATGAGACAAATATGGAATGGCATACAAATCAGAGAGAAAAATTATTCTTATTAATTTATTGAGAAAGAGGGAATGAGAGAGAGAGAGAGTACGGGAGAGGGGATTTTAAGGTACTATACATAAAATAAGTGATTCTTGCCTGGGCCCACCACATAATGAACGTAATGATCCGCCAGTTTGATCGCTCCATAGTTTTTCTCATTGGTGGAAATAGGAAAAATACAGCGGCAAGTACATTTGGTATCAAATAAATAGCAACAGCATAATAGTAAAACCATTGGTTTCGCCAATCCTTAGCCCAAGTGTTGAAGAATTTTACAAGTCCTGTTGGATTCTGCACAGAGCTCGAATAACCAATAGGCAAAACAACTGCCCAGAAAGCTGCCATAGAAAACTTCAAAAGATACCGCAAAATTTGACTAAATTTCAAACTCTTCCATGCATTAAAGCTGAGAATTATGTCCAAAGAAGCTGCATCAAAATTGTTGAAGAAAGTTGACTGATTGATTAGAGAGTCCAAGTACAGTGATACATCATATGCTACCAAGGAATTTCAACTCCAGTGTTAAGTTATCTCTTGTGTATAAAAGAAACAAATCTCAAGGCTGTATGGGGGTTTACTGGAATAGTTCTTCCAAACATTCCAGTAATTGGCATGATTATTACCTTGAAGAAAATTCAGAAAAGCAGAAGTTATGAAAATGCTCAAAACACTTCTGAATACATCTTCATCTAAGAATCCGCTAAGAGAGCCAGAATCCCATGCAACAATGAACATAGCCTGAAAAAGATGAATTATTATCATGCATGTAAAAGCCTTTAACATATACCTTAGAATGAATCAATTCAAACACAAGTGCACCTGAAAAGCCAATATTAAGAATATCCACATCCGATCAAAACTTCTATATAGGTGCCAAAATGTCCGAACTTCAACAAAATTAGTTTTAGGTTTTCTCTTCCCTCCAACAACTTGATTAGCTCGCTGT
Source organism: Stellera chamaejasme (assembly GCA_024586325.1). Classification (NCBI taxonomy): domain Eukaryota; kingdom Viridiplantae; phylum Streptophyta; class Magnoliopsida; order Malvales; family Thymelaeaceae; genus Stellera; species Stellera chamaejasme. The sequence goes on from CM044985.1 coordinate 29,423,436, forward strand.
CAGTAAACATACAAAATTCATTAGGACATTCAAAAATATTAATGATCTAATTCAGATGGTAAACAGAAGCTCATACTAGAGTGATTCTATTGTTTATGTTATACAAAGGTGGCAGAAACCTTTCATCAGGCCGCACTAGATAGAACATTTCTCCTGGAAGAATATCCACTATCCAATTCAGGAGTTCCTAAGAAAAGTGTTGCAATGAGAAGATTAAAAGAACAGACCTCACTTGTAATCGGTGTTTCATCAGAATGAACAAAAAAATCTGCCTTTTGGTCCATTGGCCACCCTAAACGAAAACACTTATCAGACCTGCAAAAGGAAAAAAAAAGGTTTCCATAGATTAACTATAAGCACAAAAAAAAACGTGTTGCAAATCAAGCAACTTCAGATGAACTGACACTTTGGAACTGACCAGAAATATTCATTTAGATCATCATAGTTCCTCCATCTTGAGTGGCTTGCTTTGCCTCCTTGATTTCTCCGAGCTTCCTTTTTTGTTTCAATTTATTACAACAAGCATTATTATTATTATAGCAGCTAACACCTTCTTATAAGCTATAGGCAAAACTGACATGGTGGTTGGAATTAGTTATACCTTGCGCAGGACCTGAAAGATAGGAGCCATTACCGTCTTTAAAAATGCTTCTTCATCTGGGGCTACTGTCTGGTACGTATCTCCACTGACAGGATGTGTGTTGCCAAACAGAGTTCCGTACACCTCATTTGCCATCTTACACAAATTCAACAGTGTTAAGAATAAACTACAAGGCAAACACAAAAACCCAAAACAATGTGGGGAAAACAAGAACAGATAAACAATTGAAAGACAAGTTAAAGGGTACAAAGACAGACAACTATTGATACATGCAGCACACAAGATTCCCCTCCTTCAACTTGTCAGACCACAAAAATTCTAGTGCTACTTCTCATGAATAAAAAGAAAGAGGGGAAAAAACTTTGTTTTATGTTACAGATATAGCTTAAAATACATACAAGAGGAAGGAGCAATTGGAAAAGGCAGAAAGCTTTAGGTAGAACTTCAGCTCATAAATGAAGTACATAAAACATTCAGCCTAACTATAAATAGAATTATAATTTTCATCATAACATAAAGTAACCAAGATTAGCAACATATAGAAAACTAGAGAGCGCGCTCAAAAGGCAGTCTTATTTTAGAAAGAGTAGACAATATTATATGCCAAGCTGAAACATTAAGAACACTTTAGTCAGTTGCGATCCAACAACCAAATAAAACTCTGTGATCTTATTTCAGAGGAACTTAGAGCTTAAAGAGAAAACCCACCAAGAAGCATAGTAGATAGCAACATCTTAGGATGACGTGAGTATAAGATAAAACTAACAATTGAAGAGCTTCTATCTGAACATACATTATGGAATATGTAGCAGATGCACTCAGGCATGAAGCGGATGTTCGAAGCTTCACCCCATATTAGAAGGTAAAGAGATATGTAAATGAGTTGTAGCTGTTGTCTTTCAACACCATGTGGAAACCTGTAAAATACAACTAATGTCAGTCAGATTTACTGTTAATGCTATGAATTGCCCACCTAACCTAGTGATAGTCAAGACTCAAAAGGTAATCAATACATAACTTACCTTAGATTAGATTTACAACGCAAGTAGTTGCACCAGGAACGATAGTTTTTAAATATTTTGTCCATCAAGCACTGAATCGTCTCACTATGTAGCTGCAGAAAACTTCTTTCAGCCTTCCACCTATGATGGCAGTTGAAATGAAACAGCATAACCATTTGACAGTCAATATCTTACCGATGTATAATCTTCAAGATTCCTTCCCCGTACATCTATATTAGCAAGCAACATTATCAAGTGTTCTCTTTGGTTGGCAACATTTCCTTTCTTCATGTTCAAATAAGATGACATCATTAAAATAACCAAACTAAAAGACACAATCAAAAGAAAAATTAAAAAGGAAATAAACAAATTGAGATAATGATAACAAGATGAGATAAAAAAAAAAGGATTGATCATAAACCCTCTGACCCCAAAAAGGATTGTCCATTTCATTGAGCACAGATTTTAAAGTGAAAGAATGAAGAGGGGAAATAAAGTAAGTTGGATATTTTAAGGATGAGATAGTATAAAAGTAAGGGAAAGTGGGATGATATGGTAAAATAAGTATCCTACAGAAGAAACATAACATTCTTTCAGAGACTTCCCTAAAAGGTAAACGTAACAATTTTTAGGGACGGAGAGAGCATGATGCATGCATGCATCCATGCAGGTGCACCCATGTGTTACAATTAAACTAGCTGCAGGGTTGTGACTTTTTGTATATTACTATATCTAGACAAATTACATGTACAGAAGAAGCCAGAAGCTGAAACTGAAATGCATCATCCACACAGAAAACTAAGTTAAATGTATGAAGGAATACCTGAAACCCAAAAATTGAAGAAAGCCATTCAAGTATGTCATTTACAGATTTATTCCTCTCTTGAGGTTTGTTATCTGGGGCACTGGAAGACAAATGAACTCTGGGCATGGGAAGATTGTCTACATTATGTACAGCTTGAAGCGCAGCTTTGATCTTCATATTTTTAAGAGACAAAACCATTGTCAGGAAGCATATCCTAGTCTAAAGTACTAATAATACTTGTACAAATAAAAATAAAGTATAGTACCTCAGGAAGTTCAGTAATAGCAGGTTTGACCCCAACTGCATGCATCGGAAGAATGTTGTAGGGTTCGCATTGCTCCTTCTTCCTCTCAACTTCTTTGGCATATCGCTGGGTCTGTTAAATCAAGAGAGGGTAACGGGGTGGTAAGAATATGCAGATTTAGGCACTATCCTATGCAAGAAATTAAATTGAAGCCTTGATTTTGGCAGAATAGAACATCAAACCTCATCATCAACTTTTGCAGAAGGCACCACTGTCTTTAACACATCATATAACACTGTAGCTATCTGATAGATTGTTGCCATCTCTTCCCTTCAAGTGACATGATGAAACAGCTAAGTGTCCGTCGCAATTAGATACAAAGTTAAGTTAATTTACGACCAACCCTGGCTTGTAAACTGCAACTGCAAAAACTAGTCTTACGGTTTCTTTGTGTACTGGCCCTCTGCAATATTTTTCTCATAGAACTTTTGATAATACATTTGAATTTCTCTTGGATCATTTTTTGCAAGCTGAGGCTTCGTTTCTTCTTCCTCCTGAACCACAAAAAATATTGGTTATTCTTGAACATCATTTTCATTCTCTCTCTCTCTCTCTGTCATATTCCATAAGACAATGTTACGGCAACAAGTTCTAGTAGTTATAAAAATCATGTATCACCCATTGCAAATGTGTTCCATGATTACAGTATCAAACTTGTAACGAGACGTAACTATAACAACCATCTCAATTCATCACTATCTCATGATAATTTCCATGCAAATGGAAAAATCGATGATGATGACGGTTTTGGAATTTCATCCCATTTTTCGTATGTAAGAAGGTTTCGTCCGAAAGGACATATGGCTTAAAACTTGGCCACTATGTTTTTTGCATAAATTTATATTGTTAGCTAATTTTTGGCACCTTGACACTATCTATTTCATGTCACCGGCCCCAACATAGTTAAGATTAAGATGCAGGATTATGATGATGATGATGATGATGAAAACTTATAATTATATAGATATCTTAAACACAAGAACAGAATGAGGGAGGGAGAAAATGAAAGGATAATCCCTACCTTCTCAAGTCTATGCAATAGATAAGTCTTAAACTGGCGGACTCCACGTCCACTTGAAGTTGGATCCATATTATGAGCCTTCTCGAAGGCATGGAAGCGGCCTAATTGAACAAATATCAGACCAATGGGAGATAGAACAAGGATGTGAATGTGCATTTCTTTTGTAATCTCACTAATGTGATATGAAATACTGATTTTACCATTAAGACAATCAACTTTAGTCTGCCAACTATGCCTATGGAACTAGAGACCAGAGGAACAAAACAATTTAAACTAATAGGAATCAAGGTTAATTCGCATGTCTTTTTTAGGCCCCTGATACACAACAAAAGTTTTGACTAACAACTTCAGGGGATGCCAACACCAGTCTTTGGTCCAAAGACATAAACATTAACAGAAACAAGGATACCTACTCAAGTGAACTTAGGGAGTGCTTGGTACAGTGATTGTAGAATTATGGATTGTTATGATTTTTAGAATCCATCAAATTCTATATTTGATTGGATGAAAAGTCAGACTCTACTCATTCTAAAATCCAACAACAATCCATGCTTCACAAATTAGAAGACCAAAATCTTTGTCTCAACCTTGGTATACTAATAATTCATCCTTCAAGATAGGTATTGTTGTAATTCAAATGATAATAATCATAAAATTTCACCCAACCAAATATAGGATTGCTAGAATCCTCATTCATTATGAGGTTTGAACCAAAAATGGGATTCTAAGAACTCTCACTATGAATTTCTGATATCCATCATAAATATTTTCTATATTCCTAGTTTCCGCAAATTTTTAGAATCTGCAAACCAAACACACCCTGAAAGTATACAAGGAATATCCAATAGTCAGCATATTACTCTCACTATTACTATTGGGTGATCAAATCTTAATCTAGAAACTAGTGCATAACCAGCTATACTCTATGTACAAAAAAAATAAAAAATAAAAACATCATCTCCATAAAACCAAGAGCAACTCCCAAGGCTTGCTTCGACTCAGTCCAAGGTTCTCGACCTCAAATGGTACAAAGTGAAGTTTAAGGTTATGGATGCTAATTAGACTGGTTAAAGAAGAACTCCAAAAATCATAGAGCGGTTGTGTGCTAAAAGACAGTGATAGTCACAGATTCTTCCTCCTCCACATGATCACTAATAGGAAATTAAATCATTTGCCACAATGAGATGAACGAATATACATGATGACAAAGAATGGCACATCGAACCTGAGCCTACAATCTAATACCAAAAGCATACAATACCCACTGCTATTATCTTCACCAACCTATTGCAGCTCAAAGTTCACCTGCATCAGTAAACAATTCCATATGAAGAGGACTCACAAAGATAGGCGACTCTAGGATTTTCGGGCTCAATTTCGTTGGCAACACGAAGAATAGGAGCGATTGGCGCCAATGAGGAGGGCACAAGCTCACTGTCGACAGCCGAATTGTCCTCCTTGGGAAGGTCGACCATCATCGTCTGAGCCCGGCTCATCCTCTTGGACAGCGAGCGCTGCGGGCCGCTGTCGGTCTTGGTCCCGCTGGAGCTGGCCATGACCGCCGGTTGTCTCTCTTCCTTCAGTTCCGATTTCGAAGGTGAAATCGGCAACAATCATCGTCCGCCTCGTTTCCTGCGGCCTTCTCCTCATCTTTATTTGCGAAAAGGCGATGATGCTTTGAGTGAGAGGTGGGGCAAAGCGCTTTGCTCCGTCGCGAAGAAAAGAATTGGTGGAGGGAAGGGGATTTCGATCTCGATCTCTTCTTCTCGTGCTTTTGCTTTTACGGATTTGGATTTATGCGATAAACAAATGGAGATGACGACTCGCTTTTCTCTCCGATTTCTGTGTGTGTTCTTGCTTTTTTGGTCGCACCAACTCGCACTCGCAGCCGCGGCTGGCTGCCTTGTTTGTTCCTTTTCTTTTTCCCTTTTTCTATTTGCTTTTTGGTGGGAACTGTTTGGGAGAAAAAAGAGCCGTTACCAATTCACTCACTATTAATTTGATTTGGTGAATAATTTTTTATTCACCTTTTATTCTTATATTTGAAATCTCTATTGTTCTAGCAAACGCTTTTGAGATGCCGTAGCTCTCACGCTTCCTAGTTTTTTTCTTTATACATCGCATAATTTTAGAGCTTGATCACTAAATTAGATATTCATAATCAGTTTTATACTTATTGTATAATATTGACTTAAAGGAAACTACAAATTTGTCACTGTGGCTGCATCCCTCCATCCCTGAATCTCTCACTAATTAACTTCATCCCTACATCCCGTCCGATTATTTCTTCTATTTTGTTGTATGAGGGAATTTTTTAGAGCGATTTTTTATTTCTTCGTCAATATTAGGGCTTCAAACTTCATTTTGTGGAAGTGAGGATGAGGAGTGATTCACTCCCAAAATTCATGGTGATTTTGGAAGTTTTCACTCATTCGAAAATCACTGAGGTGTGAAAATCAGTTTTCACCGTGAAAAATGGAATTCAGCATTTAATCTATGATTTTTGTTCTTCAATATTTTTATAACTGAAAATTAATAATTTATATGCAAATAATAAATGAACATCTAGTTTCTAAATATGTTTTTTTAGAATTTTTTAAATAAAATCTCACTATAATATTATTTTGTCACCACGAGAATTCACGGTAATTCTTCAATTTCTCATCTACCCTCATAAGTTTGAAACCCCCTAATATATATTTTTTCACCTCACGAGAATCCACGGTGAATTCTTCAATTTCTCACCTCATGAAAATCTCTCCCCCTCCTAAGTTTGAAACCCCTACTTGTTTTTTTCCAAATTGAAAAAGAATGGTGAAAAGGTCTGATTCTTTTCACGTAAACTATGTTTCAGACCTCTTTTTATGTTCAATTTTATGATGACAATAATAATAATAAATAAATAATGATTTTGTAGAAATTGTGTTGATTTAGAAAAGGTGATATGTTAATTCAAGCTTTGAAAACACTAGCTAGTTTCGTGTCCTATAATAGTATAGTCATGATCCCGTAGTAGAAGAGTAGTGATCAAGAGTAGTGATCACGTTGTAGAAGATTAGTGATCTCGTAGCAAGTTTCATGGTTCTTATAATTAATGATCCAGTAGTGAAATATTATGATTCATCAGTATGAATTTCATGATCACAGTATGAAAATATATGACATATGAGTCTCTATTTTTCTTCGTTTTCTTTTTTTATCTTTCCATTGAACTAATGTTTTGTATTTTTGTATTATAGAATAAAAAAATATGCATTTTTTTAGAAAATTGTGAAAAGGGAAATAGCTAGTATGGGTGTAAATAAGTTAAAAAGTAAAGTATCCTAATTAAGCACCATGTCATTATAAAGTTCCACCACCACAAAGCCGCTAAATTGGAAGGACAATTTGTTGTGGACTGTGTGAATATGTTATACTTCACCGTGTAAAGCAGAAATTCTTGTTTGTTTAAAATGACCGATTGCACTCCGTTCTAGTTATTATTAATTAAGTGGTGTCTAGTTGTAAAATAAAATAAAATAAAATGTAAACAAAATAGTTATAAAGTTAAGTTATGTCTAATTGTCTTCATCAAGTTCTCTAATGAGTTTCATATTGAAATTGTGTATTTTTATACTGTGATTTTTTGATAAATTTAGGCAATGAGTTTCATATTGAAATTGTGTATTTTCATATGAAAGTTTCGAACTATGCTAACAAGAGAATATTAGACAATCCATATTGAAATTGTGATGAGAACAGCAAATTTTTCCATAGGGTGATAAAAGGAAGAAGATCCGAAATTCGGTGCAGGGGTTGCTTATTAACGGGACTTGGACGGAGGACCCAATTCTAATCAAAGAGGCGGTTTTAGATTACTTCAAGCAGCAGTTTAGAGAGCCAGTGGTGGGGAGGCCAGATTTTGTGAGCGACAGGTTCAGGCAGCTAAATGAAGAGGACAGTCAACGGCTTGAAGCTCAGTTCACGGAAGAGGAAATCAAGAATGCAGTTTGGCTATGTGGGGGGGATAAAGCCCCAGGCCCGGACGGTTTCAATTTTAAATTCATTAAAGCCAACTGGGAGGTTGTAAAAAGAGATGTGGTGGCTGCGGTTAAGAAATTTGAAGCGTCAGGAAGGTTTGGTGCTGGCTGTAATTCGACATTTGTCACCCTGATTCCCAAGGTGAAGGACCCTCTTCTCATTTCGGATTTTCGGCCGATAAGTCTGATCGGGTGCTTTTATAAGATCGTGGCAAAGCTTCTGGCAGAAAGATTGAAGAGGGTGCTGCCGGGATTGGTGGGAGAAGCCCAGTCAGCTTTCATCGAAGGGAGACAGATAACGGATGGGATCCTGATTTTAAACGAGGTGGTCTCCTGGATCAAAAGGGAGAAACGGCAGATGATGCTTCTCAAGGTTGACTTCGCGAAGGCGTATGATAGCATCAGTTGGAAGTTCTTGGATTCAGTGTTGCACCAGATGAATTTCGGGGCAAAATGGAGGAACTGGATCTCTGGGTGCCTGGGCTCCGCGAGGGTCTCTGTCCTTGTCAATGGAAGCCCTACGGCGGAATGCAGTATGGAAAGGGGAATTCGCCAGGGGGACCCCCTCTCTCCCTTTCTTTTCATCCTGGCTGCAGAAGCCCTAAATGTGATGATGGAGGAGGCGGTGAGTCGAGAGATTTTCCATCCGGTAAAGGTTGGGGGAGGCAGGGTCTCTCTCTCTCATCTTCAATATGCGGACGACGCGGTCTTCTGTGGTGACTGGTCCCTCCAGAATGCAAAAGCTCTTATAGATTTATTAAGATGCTTTGAATTGGCGTTAGGCTTGAGAATCAATCTGGAGAAGACCAGAGTTTTTGGTGTTGGAGTGGATATGGAGACAGTGGGCCTTATGGCGAGAGCTCTTGGTTGCACAGCGGCAGCCATTCCGTTCATGTATTTGGGTTTGCCGGTGGGTTTGAACATGAGCCGGAAGAAAAGCTGGGACCCAGTGGTGGAGAAAGTGGAGAAGAGACTCTCGAAATGGAAGTGTGATGCACTTTCGATCGGCGGTCGGTTAACTCTGATCAACTCGGTAATTGGGAGCTTACCCTTGTATCACCTGTCTGTTTTTCGTGCGCCAGCCGGTGTGGTAAAAAAAATTGAATCTCTGAGAAACAACTTTTTCTGGGGGGCTTCTGGGGAGGGAAAAAAACTAATTTGGGCTAGGATTGACAGGTTGTTCGGTGATAGTGAAGCAGGGGGGTTGTGCGTGGGTAGTATCCGGGCAAAAAATTTGGCGTTGTTAGAGAAGTGGAGGTGGAGGTGGCTGAGAGAGATGGACAGTGGGTGGGTGAAGGTGGTGACTAGTCTTTATGAGGGGGAGCCAGGGTCATTACAGTTGGGTGTCGATGCAGGAGGCTGGAGCGCTTGGAAGGACATTATGAGGGTAGTGGGGGAAGTAGAGAGCATGGGTAACGGTTTTAAGAACCTCTTCAGGAGAGAAGTGGGAATGGGAAATCTCACTAAGTTCTGGGAGGATGAGTGGGTGGGGGGTAGTCCCTTGAAGTGCAGATTTAGAAGGTTGTATGAGTTGGAGACAAATCGGGAGTGTAGGGTGGTAGAGAAGATTAGGTGGGAGGAGGGGAGGTGGAGTTGGATCTGGAGTTGGAGGAGGCAGTTGAGGGGACGGGCAGAAGGTGATTTTCAGCAACTTCTTCATGTGTTACAGGCTTTCGCCCCGAAGCAGGATATCAAGGACTCTTGGAGGTGGGAGCCGGCAACCGACGGTGCATACTCGGTCCGCCAACTCTCCTTGCTGATTGGAGCCAATTTAGCGGCTATCCAAGATTTTCCGACGCAATGGTGTAACAAAGTCCCGAAGAAGGTGAATGTCTTCGTCTGGCGGGCCGTTCGAAGGCTCATTCCTGTTCGTGACCAGTTGTGGAGGCGAGGAGTGCAGGTGGATTCGGTCTTCTGCCCACTCTGCTCTGAGTGTGTGGAGACTGTGGTTCATATTCTTGTGAGCTGCCCTTTTACGCAGGAGATTTGGAAAGCGGTAGCGAGTTGGTGCAACACGCAGGTGGACGATCTTTGGGAGGTATCCGACGTTCTGGGAGGAGTGTTCATGACCCAAGTCCCCACAAATATTTCCCAGGTGTGGCAAGGCATTGTTTATATTTCAGCGTGGTCCCTGTGGAAGGCCCGCAATGGTGTAGTTATGCGGGACATTCCATGGAGTGCTTCGAGAGTGTTCGCGGATATTCAGGTTATGTCGTACCTTTGGATTTGCAGCAGGACTCCGAAGCTTCTACTTTCATGGTCGGATTGGCTGCTAGCTCCGCTTTTAAGGGCAGCAGATGTCTTGAGTTAGTCTGTTTTGGTGTTGTGTTGGTCTTTTTCAGCTCCTCTGTTGGTGCTTCTGTGTCTAGTGTTGTTCTTGAGCTTGCAGGGAGTTTCGGTTGACTCATTTTTAGGGGAAGTGCTGGCAAATTTTCTGTAGGGGGTGTTTTGCCGCGGTTTGGTGGGTTGCTCTTTGTTGTCGCCCCTACCTCAGGGGCCTTTTTGATGTGTATGGTGTTTGTTGTTTTGACCTTTCTTTCCTTTTCTTAATGAATATGAATGCCTCTTTTGCAGTTCAAAAAAAAGACAATCCATATGAAAACAATAGACAATAAGCATCAGTAAATCTCCAAGAAACTTAATGTAATAAGGGCTAGTTGGATTCTTATTTTCAAGTTGTTTGCTTTTGTTTCAGGTTTTGAAATAAACCTTATAACCTTGCTCTGAACTACTCTTTCTACATGAATAATTATGATCTATCACTTTTTTTTTAACGGCAATAAAAGATTTCATTTATTAAAAAGGTAAAAAAGAGATATACCTAGATCTGTAAAAGAGAATTTTGGGAAGGAAACACACAGATATCAATTAATTCCTCCCAACACAACTTTTAATATAGCTAGGAAAGCTCGTAAGAACCCAATAGGGAAAATGTCTAAATTTGCCATCAACGTTCAAAAAAGGCTCGATTTTACCATCATTTTATGTTTGAGTGGTTCTTTTGTACCACCGAAAAATGTTTTGAAGTTCTTATATGTCATTCAAATGGTTGACGGTGTCTATTTTCGGCGGCCAGTGCGGTGACGGTCGAGTTTTTGAGGTGGACTTGGGCCGAGATGGTTCGCCGGAGGCCGGCGGTGACAATGATATGGTGGTTGGAGCGGCGTACGACAGTTGGAAAGTCGGATCGAAGCGGTTAAACTTGAAATCGTGGTGGAGGTTTTTTGCCGATTTCTTCGCTGTTCCGGTGGCTTTGGTAGCGGAAGACGGACGGTTGGCTTCGCCTGGACATGCCGGAGATGATGGTGGTGGTTGACTCGACCACCGCTGTCGACCGCCGCACCGGCCGCCGCAAATAGACGCCGTCAACCATTTTAATGGCATATAAGAACCTCAAAACGTTTTTCGGTGGCACAAAGGAACCACTCAAACATAAAATGATAGCAAAATCGAGCCTTTTTTGGAGTAGTGGTAAAAAAGTCCCAATAGGCAAACGTTGATGGTAAATTTAGACCTTTTTCCAACCCAATAACTAGCGACTCAAACAATTCATGGAAACCCCTTACAAAATTAGACCGAATGTGAACACCCTAACTATTTATTATTTGGTCATCATACTATTTTGACTCCTTTAGTTTAATCCTCAGATTCTATCTAAGAATTCCTCAGCTCTCCAACTATGCACCGTCAAGTAATTCGGTCGTTTAATTACAGTGCTGTTAGCTCATCTACGGAAAAATAACTTTAATGGTTTTTGAAGTTTCGTAAATCTTAGTTAAGTGGTCAAAAGTTACAAATCTGATCTAAAACACCACGTCACCAACAGGACCTGCCCCTTGGCGAAATCCATCTCCCTCAACTTCTCGATCAACTCCCATCTGGCTGGAAGATTCCAGATCTCCAGCTGCGGCACACTAGGTTAAGCACTCCCGCTTCTTTTTGGAACGGTATCTGCTTGACCTGTACAATCACTATGCCCTTTAAGCAGCAACCTCAACTCATCAAAACCCATACTTTGCATAGGGGAACCAAATACTAAAGCATCCCTGGAAGAAGGCCATGTAGGCACTGCACTACCTTCCATCAATCTCCTAGCGGTCTCGATGGCCATTCCACAAGGAGAAAATGGTGCAGATATTTTTCCAAAAATCAGAAGAAAAAAAATCCACATTATAGTCCAAAGGGATAACTTATTCAGACAGAAAGTTCTTCACCCCTTACAATTGGAAACCATATCAAACTTTATGGGTGCAACAGAAAGCTTCCAAACCAACTTGGCTAAATCAAACAGGGGCAAGCATACCCAACAATCACTTAGCAATCTCTGAAACAAAAGGAACATAATGATCAGTGTCAACCAGCAAAACCCAAGAACATCATCCAAGTAACTCAAGCAAAAAGCTCACAATTCAAGACATGGTAAAAAAGGACTCGAACTTTATTCCCCAAAATTCGAAGAGTCCAACTTCCATCCGACTAAGAACTTAAACCACAAATGCCGCTAACTCATGAGAATCGAGTGCAGCGAAGGAATGCTTGACTGAGGAAGCGGCTCATGCTCTTGACGAGGCTGTGGCTGTCACTCGCCGCTGCAGCCATGCTCAAACGACGTCAGTTTCATGGCAATGTAGACCTCTATGAACCCGCTCCACGGGAAAGCCGCCGTCTCATGGCCTTATCATCATCTGGGTCGACCTCGATTCTCGCCTTCCTCGCTTGCTACGCAACCAGCTCCACCAATTCCTTCACTTTGCCGCAGATTTCAATCGAATCTAGCGGTAAAACAACGAGCGTCATCGTAATTGTCCTGTAGAGGACCCGAAAGTCGAGGTCCACGACCGAGGATGAGTCCGAGTCGCTCGCACCATCGACGAACCGCGCTGCCGCCTTGTGATCAAACCGGCAGCCACCGCAGGAGAGATGAGTCGAGGGTGGTGGGGCCGTGGGGGAGATGAATCAAGGCATTTAATTTCATTTGTTTTTTCGAATTCCGTCCTATTATATGAGTTTTATCCACTCCCTTACCACTTTAAAATTATACAAATAAGACACTAAATCATTTAAAAGTTGACACATTTAATCTAAAATTAGGCGAGTTAACAATTCAAATGACTAAAGTGTCGGAACTTACATAGTTCAGGGATGGAGTAACTACGAGTTATAATTTAGGGACTAAACTGAACGAGCCAAAATAGTACTTGCACTACGTATTTAATTTGATGCTTGTAGCGTAAATTTTGCTATTGATGCGCTACCATAGTTGCGCAATAGCGTGCTACTCTAAGCGCTACCACAGAGTCCGCTTTTCCTGAAGGATGCGCTACATTAGTCCTAAAGGCGCTACAAGCTCGCTAAGACAGAACACGTGGACCTAGGTGTTTGTAGTGCTTTCATAGCACTTAAATGCGGTACAACGCCTTTTTTATATATAATTTTTTATTTTTGTTATTGCTACATAATTATTGTTAACTAATATTATTAATATGAATTAAAATAATCAATATGAATTAAATAGGAAATTTGCATTAATATACATTTATAAAATGTCATATTTACATCAAAAGTATGTAAATAATCTAAATATCCTAAGTAGATGGAGAACGATCATCACGAGAGTCCTCGGGATCGCGCTATTGCTGCTGTTGGAGTAGTATGAGGTTTCTCATTAAAGCATCCATCATCTCTGGCGTCGACAACAATGAACTGAAAGGTCCGCTGGTCGGAATGGTGTTCTGTGGAGTAGGCTCCTGCATTTGCGGCAGGTCCACATCATCCCGTGGATCGAGGCCAATGACAAAGGCGTCGGTATAAGGGGCACCGTCCGTGGGCTCGATGATCCCACCACCAAATGCGTTGGCACAACGGTGTGCGACAACCGGCCCATCCTCTGCAGCTCTCCCCAGAAGACACTAAGTGTTGAGTTTGTCTGTCATAGTATCTCGCCTTGTCGGTTGACCAAGTCGTCATTTCGGTGGATCGGCACCTCCAGTTCCACCACTCGTTGCCTAAGATAACGGATCTCCGCATCATGCGCTCTTTATCATGTCGACGCTCCTCCTCCAACCGAACCTCTCGAAAGTTATATAAAAGTTACAATTTGTCAAGGTTTTTAAAAAGATCCAAAGTGTTATATATTTAATTAGCTACCTCGGATGGTTGTGGTGGCTGGAACTGGTTGGGGTAGACTAGTTGAGGAGGGGTCGCCTTCCAACGGCCCTTAGGTTGCTTCTCGGTCATCGCTTCGAAGACATTGAGATCGAACAATGGCATATCCTCCTCTTCATACTTCTCTTACATAGCGGCGATGTATTTTTCCTAATTAATTTAAAAATAGTTTATGTGAGACTCTAAAAAAATTATAACTTAAATGTAACATTATTCTTAAAGTTGAAGGATCGAGTACCTCGAAGTCCACCTCTTCACCACCCCACTCTCGACGGAACTCTACGATACTCACAGGCCGACCCAATCTCTAGCTCTGTTCATTTAAACATTTGAATGTATTAATAAGAATTAACTTTATTAAAAAAATAAAGTATTGAGGAATAAAGATTAAGAAAAGTAAAGTAATTACCATATTAGCATACGCCCCCTGCGTAGACGTCTTCCCGTCTCTTCCGCTTGGGCTTCTGATTGACCTTCAGAGCATTCTGTACGGCCTGTGCTGAGGTATTCTGAAAGTCCTCACTGTTTCAAAAGTCGATGAGCTTGTCCCAAACCTCCTGAGAGATCTCAGGAGGTTTGTGCTCACGCCAATGGGAGCAGTTCAGATTGGCCTCGGTGATAAGGTGGTCAGTATTCCATTTTCCACGGATTTTGCTTAACTTGGTTCTGTAGAGGTCACCGAACCGCGATAGTAATTTCTTAAGAACATCATCTTCGTCATAAGTACGCGGATGCCAATCGAAATGCTCCTGAACCAAAAAAAAGTTTCATTAATTATGAATTATGAATAAATTCTAACTAAAGAATAATACACCATATATGGTAAGATTAAATTTAGATATTACCTTGAATTTGGTAACATATTTATCCTGTTCCGCCTGATCCATATCTTTGAAATGCGGAGGGCAACCTGTCCAATAGCCCTCAAGGATGGTTTTGATAATGGCGGACAATTCGATGACTCCTGTGACTTCAAACTGCAAATATTGACAAGAAAACTTTTCTATATATATTTGTATGTATGTGTATGTGTGTGTATAAATTACATAACACTCACTGGCCCACTAGAATGCGCCTCCTACCATCCTCCATCAGCTCGGGCTCTGGTAGCAATGCGGGGGCAGGTTGAGGTCTACCTTGAGGACCTCGTGGAAGCGGGGGCCGAGGTGGGGGCTGTGGTGGGGGCTGTGGTGGGTTCGAGTTCGAGGTCGGGGTCGGTGTAGTTGTTGACCTACCAGATCGACCTCCATCACTCACACTTCTCGACCTTGGACCACGGCCCCCATGGCGTGGACCTCGACCACGAGAAGTCCCTGTCGAGTTCTGGCTTTGGTCCCGGCTCGCTCGACTCCGATCTGTTGGTCTCGACATACTATTTTTGAAAATTTTTTAAATTATACAACTTTAGTCTTTATTTCTTTAAAGTATATATATAAAATTCTTCCCAACAGAATTTATACTTCACAACTTCACAAAATTTTTCCCTTATTTATTTATACTTCACAACTTCACCCTAAACTTGACCAAAATGTAAATCAGCAACTTAATAAGAAATGGGAGCAGCCTCAAAGCATTAATCAGCAACTTAATTGAGTTAATTAAGAAGATAAGTGAAGGTGGTATAATATTAAGAAATGGGAGCAGCCTAAAAGCATTAATCCCCACTTAATCACTTCCTACAAAGGTAGTATAATATTCCTTAATACTCATGATACAAAGGTAGCATACATAGCAGTACTAGATATATACACTCTATACACACACACACACACTATATACTCCATACACAAAGCAGTACTATATATATATACACACACACACACACTATATATACACACATATATAACGTAAAACCTTCTTTGGTTTAAGTTTCTTATTTCCACGCCGATCTGTAGCCCCCTCCTTAAACCTCTTCGCACCGCACACTCTACAGTGCCTCAAATTGCTAAAATTAAGTACCATAAAATAACATACAATTGTTCTCGCATGCATGAATTTTAATGTACAGCAATCCCAAATCTCGAATCACTACGTACCTTCGCCTCTGCCGTGCTCTGCGGCAATGAGTTTTCTCCTGGTAATATTTCATCCACATATTTGATCAGTTTCGAAAAGACTGAATCAGATATGTTGGATTGACTTTTGAGGTTTAAAAACTTTGTCAAAACCGATAGCTTCTTGTGTTCAGGACGACACCCATCATATAAAGGTTGTGAAGTAGTTTGCAACAGATCATAAAATTTTTGCGCATCTTGATTGGGTGTTTCGACTTCCATCTCTTCTTCATCTTCCATCTCATCTTCATACTCCTCAAAACTGTCATGATCATTTTCATCTTCAGTGTCATCATTCCCCTGTTCAACACTATTATAATGGAATCCAAAACCTTGATAAACCATTTGTTCAACATTCCAACCTTGATATTCATTACTCGTCGATGTCGTTTCATTGGTTACGCTTGCATTACTAGACGACACTCCTTCAACAAATCGATTATGATCTCCTAAAATAGTCAGATCAATTGGTAGTGCCTCACCGTGACAATCCCACAAATAATAATCTGGTTTAAAACCATACTCGCATAAATGATTTCCACTTGTAACTTTATCATAATAGAATCTATTTTTACACTTTTTGCACGGACATTTCACCGTCGACAACCCGTTTGATTCATCAACCGAAAAGGAAAACTCTAGAAAATACTGTAATCCCTTGAAAAATCTTCAGCTGATTTCACGAGTCCCCTTCTCTAAACGTTGATACATCCAATCACGTTTTTCATCCATAATTCTTCTGCATATCAATGTTAAATAACAGACCATAATAAGTTCATCAAAACCTTAATTACTAACTACTCCCTTTAAACAAGCTTTTTTTTGAACAGTAGTAGGTTAATTGGTTAGATTAGACACTCCTATCCTCGGAGAAACCCCACATCACGAGTTCGAATCCCTTCGGTTTAAACTCATCCGAGGGCAGAGCCGCAGGGGGTTAAACTCGAATCGTAATGTGGGTAAAACTCTCGTGTCTTGACAGCCCAGGGACTCGAAGCCAAGACCTCGAGCCCGAACACCCACCTCTGTGGCACAGTAAGTGCCACTTGAGCCAAGGCTGCTAGACTTTAAACAAGCTATTTAAGTTATTTTCTCCTAAATAAGGGTGCATGGGTCATATCCTATTCGTAAAAGTACAATCAATATCAAAATTTTATGGTTATGTATGCATAACTTGTACAACCTACATAAATTTCGACAGCACTTCATCTCAGTTCCTCATTATACCATATTTTCGGGGTTATTTTCCCCAAAGCAAGTATAATGAGGAACATGACTTAAAAATGCCAAAATTTATGCAGTTGTTAAGGTTATGCATACAAAACCATAAAACTTTAACATTCCGGTTGTACATTTACAAATTGTCCAACTTGGACAATCCATGAATATTAAGTAGAATATTATATTTTGTAATATTAATCCCACACATTTATGAAAATAATATTATACATATAATATTCTACAAAATATTCATAGACATGAATGGCTCAACTACAGAACAACAAAATAATTTTATCATTTTCAAAATACACAAAAATTTACACAAAGTTTGTAACAAAAAAATCAATATATAAAAATAGAAATAAGTCAAAACAAACTATAATAGTTTATACCTAAATCCAATAGATCTACTCTGATACTTGAACAAGCTAGAATGAATGAACCAACCAAGAATGATAAAAAGAATCACCGCAGCTACGAACAACTTTAATTCGATTGAGAGAATCACGAACTATTTGATAAGTGTCACAGAAATTTCATCTATGAAAGAAAATCACCAAATTTTTGAAGAGAATGGAGTGTTTGAAGTGATTCGGAGCAATTTTTCGTTACTTCCGGATGATGTTGTCAAAGTGCAGATGCAAAGAAAGGAGGAGGAGGAAGATGTATAAAAAACTGTTTGTAGTGGTACTTAGCGCTATAAACTCATGGTGGCAGCTGGAAGTAGGTGTAGTAGCGCCTGGATAGCGCATTTCTGCACTTTGAAGTTTAGAAGCGCTTTTATGCGCTTTTACGGCGCTACGACTTTACAGCCACACCGGCTGAAGTAGCGCATTGTAGCGGGTTGCTTTTTATACCACCTATTTGCGCTACCAAGGCGCTACTAGACCTAAAACAACTACCTGAGACCAAATGATAAATAAGCCAAATATAATTAAATACACTCGACACAATAAAAAATAAATCCCATTTTAAACAAATCAGAATATTTAAAAACCGGATGTTAGGCAAACAAACGGACCTTAAACTCTAGGTGCTGATCATATCTGTTGACACCCAATTTTGTCCGGGATAGTATTTTACGTTTCGTGATTTTCGATATTTTTCCGTATTTTTATTTCATGTGATTTTTATCGACATTTTATGTATTTTTCGTCATTTTCGTTATTTTATGTACTTTTCGTCATTTTCATTTACGTTTTTTATTTCGTATGTCTTTTTATTACTTCGTGTGCTTTTGTTATTTTCATGATTTTTATGTGTTTTTATCATTTTTATTTGATTTAATCTAGAATTTTAATGTGTTTATTTTATTTTATTAATTAATTAAAAACTAAAAATAAAAAAACAAAAATAAAAAAGGAAAGACTTACAAGCAGAAAGACGAGGGTCATCCTTCTCCTCCGCCGGCGCCTCGCCTTCCGCACTTCATCCATCCATCATCAAAACTCAATTCAGACTCCACCATAATTACTTCTAGCTCCTGTCAATCAACATTTCTACCTATAAATTGAGCCATTTTTCTGAAGAAATAGAGGAGGATCGAAAGAAAACGGGCCAAAAACGAATTCGTCCTTCAGCCTCCATTTTGCATTCCGGTCACCGGCGGCGCCAACGATCACTCCCATTAGGTCCGTCTCATCTCCAGGATCCCGAATCTACCTTTCTTTTCATCCAAATATCGCCGGAAACGGGCAAATCCGGTGAAAACCGCCGCGCGTTTTTGACGTTTAACCGCTTCGATCCGTCTTTCCGTCAATATTCGGCCGCTCCCACCACCACCATTGGAACCAGCGTCCGACGTTCCACCATCTGGGCCAAAGTCCGCCGCGCAAAGTCATCGAAAAGTTTTGGCCGCCGCCGCCAAGCCCAGAATCCGCCTATTTCACTTAAACCCCCATATTTGTCCAAAGTTCCATTAAAGCAACTCTTCAAATTTAAAACTCTAAAATTTAGTCAATAGGCCTAAACAATTTATATTTTTTTTATTATGTAAATCTAATTTTGTTTCAATTTTATTTTCAAGATATTTTGAGTTTAATTAGCCATGTAAATTACTAATAATTATCTTTTTTTTCTTTTATTTTTAGTGTTATTATTTATCTTTTTTTCATTATGTCTTAAAATCAAGCAAAAATCTAAAAAAAACCCGTGGTACCAATTTTTGGGCGTACGAAAATTAACCATTTTTGTACGTAACTGACAAACGAATCCAGATCTCTCGTAGACCATTTTCAGGTTTCCAATCGACCTAGGAAAAAGATTGGTGGCGACTTTGTACAAACAATCTTCGGGATATTACCGATAGGTATTTCCCACGTCGTTACAGATGGCGACTCTGCTGGGGACTAGTCCGGCCACATTAGGGTTTCTTTTATTTTTTTATTTATTTTTCTTTTTTATTTGCTTGACATTATTTTTGTTTTTATTTTCGATTATTATTTTCATTTTTTATTTTTATTATTGATTGATTTTATTTGTATATATCTTGTTTTAACATACATAACATGGAGTTCATTACCCAAACTTCACCAAAACTAATTTCTTTCAAAGCGGAAAATGGTGTTCTTTGTACTTGTGAGATTTTATTCTCCAAGCCTTCACCGTTCCTAGTAGGGAAGTAGTGCTAACCCCGTGGGATTAATATTCCCCGCATGGGTTCATGAAAACCTACGACCCGGATTAATCCATTCCTTGCATGTCCCTCGTGGGTAAGGATTGGGCCGTCGCTTTTCAACGATGGGATCCGGGAACCACCCTGAGCCTTTTGATACACCATTCCCTTGCATATAGTAGCCCAATATCCAACCATTAGTGCCGGCCCTAGAATTCCTACCCTCTTTATTTCACCCGTTAAATATGGTGTGTACTATTATACAGGTTCCTACTTTCGCTAATCTGTCGGTTCTTATAATGTTTATCTCATTTTTGCATATAAATAGGTAGTGCACTCAGAAAAAAAATTACTATGAATATAGTTACACTTGTCTCACTGCCGATGACGAGTCTTGGACTGCCACGATAGTGGAAACCCAGCTAGAGGCAATATTGTTTTTTAAATCAATGCAATGTTATCAAAGAGATTACCCCACTTTGCTCGAGCCCAAGGAAAAGACGAACATGTCAGTTCTCGGGGGAACAAGTATGAGATCCAAGTTGCAAGTGCGGTAGTTCGGGAGCTCAATGTCGTATGAGATTGGACGAGCAAATTTCAGGTGTAACCGAGGGAGGCAAAACTGCACCAAGCTAGAGTACTTGAGTTGAACGCCTTGAAATTGGTCGGAAACTCCGGTGCAAAGGACATTGTTTCTTTTAATAATTGTCAATTCATATCATTTGTTCTTTTGTACTATACATTTCTAGTGTATATAATTTGTACTAATTGATCCTATTTTTCTGTTTGACTTTTCATGGCATTTGCATGCATTTTGTAGAGGTTGATCTAACTTTTCTTTTTGACTTATCATGACATTCGCATACATCATATTTGTTTTTAACCGGTATTGATACTTCAAAAGAAAACAAAAAAAAATTCATTGCATTCATGCATATAATCACTTGTTGCATATTTTCATTATAAAAACTGATACAAAAAAATGGACATTAAGGAGCTTCAGAACAATTTTATGAGGTGAAAACGTCTGATGACCCCCGATCGTGGCATGAAAGACAGTTTCTTGCAAGTAGTCATTAAGCTATAGGTCCAACACGTTTGATCTATGCAAATTGGTGAATAATTGGGAAAGTCTTTGAATTCACTCTAATCTTTGAGAGCTTGCCAAGATAGCTTGAAAGTTGAATTACCTAGATTTAGTCCGAATCTAAAGTATTGTCTTTGTTGCAATGGGCAATGTTATTCTTTTCCTTGAAATGAGAAGGGATAGAATGTGCACTTTGGCATCCTCCAAAGAAACTTCACATCACAGACTCCACATTCTTTCGTCCCTCCATCCCATGTTTCTTTCACCAAGCCACAACAAAAGATTTTCACCAAGGAGATAAAGGAAGACTTGATAGTAGTCATCTCGAGGACATCGCTCAATCTTATGGGAACAATTTCAAATGTGGCTTTTCAATTTTCATCTTGGGATTCTTCTTCAAACAAATTTGATCTCGACTTACTTGAAGATCCTTCCAGCATCAGTAAACACTCTCTCCAAAAGGCAAAGAAACATCATTCATCAAGAAAAGGGGGCATGAGAATGAAAATACATTTCGGATCATTGATGCACCATCAAGGTTGAGATCAAGCCAAGTTTCTTCAATTCATCGACCCCAGGTCTCGTCAAAGGTCAAGTCGCCTTCAACCTGTCAATACCTATGACTCACAAAAGATGAGGAAAATAGAAAAAAGAGGTCAATATAAATTCTACTCCATTGTCTTTAGCTTGAAAACGCTAAAGCTATGAGTAGTGCTAGTAGCCATTTGGTTTTGCATTTTAGTCAGAAGTAATCGGGCCTAGGTAGCAACAACTATTTATGCTCGCATGAAAATGACTAAAAACCGCGAGTCAAACAAGGTCCGACCTAAACAAAAAGAAAGGAGAATAAAAAAAAGAAAAAAGTGAGTCATGGAGTCTAAACTGAAAACTGCAAGGGCGGTTTAGAATGAAGGCATAAATTGAAGCAGAGGTTACCATCTCAATGACGCAAGTAGGGCAACTCACATCTCAAGCAGCATCAACAACATCTCAAGTCTCTAAGAAGCAATTCCACCGATCATGAAGAATTGGGGGGCAACATTTTGAGATAGTTTCTCATCGGACAAGGCGATGTTTTCGTGATTGGCACTATCAGGTTTTCCTTTTAGAGAAGTCAAGCCATTAATGGGTGACATTGCAAGAGGCCTTTAGCCTAAAACACCCATCTTTTCACCAGCCCATATCGTGAATGCCATTGACCTTACAAAAACCGTTCAAAGACATTCTTTCTTCACCTCGACATTCCCACAAGCTAATCCTCCATACGAAGAAGCCCTTACACTATCACCGCACATTCTACTCCTTCAAGTGGAAAAGGAAAGAATACCAGATTTTAATGATCACACAAGGACCATCATATATTTTGTCAAACTCGCAAATCGATAAGAGTTTTCTTTGAAGATCAACCATTACGCATTAATGAGTATGGGTCAGATGTAAGACATGGTTTAAAGACTCTTCTATAGAATTTTGCACTTTTATGGTCACAATTGGGGGCAAATGGATCATTCACCCATATAATTGTTCGACGTCCAAAAGGATCAAATAAATTTTCGATCACCTTGAGTAAGATGAAAGGTATTCATGAGGTAAAGTTGAAAGGTGTTTTTGCATCTACCTGGCATCATTGATTAGTCATGCATCATGTACATCATGTATCATGCACATTGTCATTACACAGGTTTCAAGGAGCACATTGAGCAAGGACTTGAACACGCGCTATCCAAGTATCTCATCAAGGAAGTCAACCAGCACTCGGGCATACAAGCAAGGTTCTCTAACCTCTTTTCGAATAGAAGCATGTCTCCCATAAAAGGTTCAGAAAGTCTTGCCCAATGTCGGACACGATTTTCACCAAGACAAGTAAGGATTAGCTCCTCAACTTCATCAAGAGTCGTAAGAAGTTCATACTATTCCTTCATATTTCATGAGCCAAGTCTATGGTTCACAAGAAGAAAGGTAAGGAAAGTTCCTTAACCCATTCAAAGAGAAAAGTTTCTCTTGCAACATTCGAAGTTTAGTCATTTTGTCAAACTTCGTCACTCTCGAGGATCTACTCGTTTAGTGGGATTCCTTATTTTTGAAAGTTTAGTCACTTTGTCAAACTTTCTATCATCACTTTGAAATCTGCTCGTTTTGTGGGATTTCTCATCCAAGCTTAGTCATTTGTCAAACTTCATCACTTTTGAAATCTACTCACTTTGTGAGATTTCTCATTTTTGAAAGTTTAGTCATTTTGTCAAACCTTCTATCATTTTCGAAATCTACTCGCTTTGTGAGATTTCTCATTTTTGAAAGTTTAGTCATTTTGTCAAACTTTCTATCATTTTTGAAATCTACTCGCTTGGTGAGTTTTCTCATTTTTTTAAATTTTAGTCAATTTGTCAAACTTTCTATCATTTTCGAAATCTACTCGCTTTGTGAGATTTCTCATTTTTGAAAGTTTAGTCATTTTGTCAAACTTTCTATCATCTTCGAAATCTACTCACTTTGTGAGATTTCTCATTTTTGAAAGTTTAGTCACTTTGTCAAACTTTCTATCATTTTCGAAATCTACTCGTTTTGTGAGATTTCTCATTTTTGAAAATTTAGTCATTTTGTCAAATTTTCTATCATTTTCGAAATCTACTCCCTTTGTGAGATTTCTCATTTTTGAAAGTTTAGTCATTTTGTCAAACTTTCTATCATTTTCGAAATCTACTCGTTTTGTGGGATTTCTCATCTGAAGTTTAGTCATTTCGTCAAACTTCATCATTTTAAGTGATCTACTCATTTTGTGGTATACCTCAATTCAGGAGTGCTGTCATTTCGTCACACTTCTCAATCAATCAATCAATCAGTCATTCTTCCGAGCATCGAGAAGGTTCTCGATCTCGAACTATTGAAGCAAGGAAGGTTCCTTCGCTTCACGAATAATGAGAAGGTTCTTGTTATTCGATATCATTCAATCAGTCATTCATCTTACCTTTGCCGAGCATTGGGAAGGTTCTCAATCTCGCATCTTTGGGGTAGGGAAGGTTCCTTAACCTCGAATAGTGTAAATGTTTCCGCTATTCAACTCAATAGGAAGGTTTTTATTGAGAGAAGCAATGAAGGTTCCTTCACTTCACGAATAATGAGAAGGTTCTTGTTATTCGATTTCAATCATTCAATCATCATTCATCTTACTTTTGCCGAGCATTGGGAATGTTCTCAATCTCGTATCTTTGGGGTAGGAAGGTTCCTTAACCTCGAATAGTGGAAAGGTTTCAACAATTCAACTCAATAGGAATGTTCTTATTGAGAGAAGCAAGGAAGGTTCCTTCGCTTCACGAGTAATGAGAAGGTTCTTGTTATTCGATCCAATCACATCAGTCATCTATTTTCACCGAGCATTGAGAAGGTTCTCAATCTCGAATCTTCAGAGTAAGGAGAGTTCCTTAACTCTAAATAGCGGAAAGGTTTCCGCTATTCAATTCAATAGGAAAGTTCCTGTTGAATGAAGCAAGGAAGGTTCCTTCGCTTCGGAAAGGTAAGAAAAGTTTCTTCCTTTCATGAATGATGAGAAGGTTCTCGTTATTAAATCGGACAAAATTTGGGGTCATCCTACTTTGCTGCTTCCATTTCTCATGAAACACGCAGAAGGGGGCAATTGACACCCAATTTTGTCCGGGATAGTATTTTTAGGTTTCGTGATTTTCGATACTTTTCCGTATTTTTATTTCATGTGATTTTTGTCGACATTTTATGTACTTTTCGTCATTTTCGTTATTTTATGTACTTTTCGTCATTTTCATTTACGTTTTTTATTTCGTATGTCTTTTTATTACTTCGTGTGTTTTGTTATTTTCATGATTTTTATGTGTTTTTATCATTTTTTATTTGATTTAATCTAGAATTTTAATGTGTTTATTTTATTTTATTAATTAATTAAAAACTAAAAAAGAAAAAAAAATAAAAATAAAAAAGGAAAGACTTACCGCAAAAAGACGAGGGTCATCCTTCTCCTCTGCCGCCGCCTTCTGCACTTCATCCATCCATCATCAAAACTCAATTCAGACTCCACCATGATTACTTCTAGCTCCTGTCAATCAACATTTCTACCTATAAATTAAGCCATTTTCTTTGAAGAAATAGAGGAGGATTGAAGAAAACAGCCAAAAACGAATTCGTCCTTCACCCTCCATTTTGCATTCCGGTCACCGTCGGCGCCAACGACCACTCCCATTAGGTCCGTCTCATCTCCGTGATCCTGAATCTACCTTTCTTTTCATCCAAATATCACCGAAACGGCAAATCCGGTGAAAACCGCCGCGCTTTTGACGTTTAACCGCTTCGATCCGTCTTTCCGTCAATATTCGGCCGCTCCCACCACCACCATTGGAACCAGTGTCCGACGCTCCACCATCTGGGCCAAAGTCCGCCGCGCAAAGTCATCGAAAATATTTGGCCGCCGCCGACGCCGCCGCCAAGCCGAATCCGGTGAACTGCAGGAAGAAGAAGCCGCCCTCGATATGGTACTACTATGTGTTCCTACACATAGTAGTTACAAGCCCAATATACGGACCTCACAACCAAGCCCAATCCCAAACGTCTGAAATGTCTAAAACACCCTCATTCAATTTTTTCAATTTTCGGCGAAAACCCCACCGACCCGAGTTCGACGTTCCCATAACTCCCATAACCCCTGTCTTTCGAAACCGCCGACCCAGAGCTCGATCTTCGGCGACGGAATTGTCAACCACTCGTTCAGACGATTCGAGGTCAGCATTCAGACGACTGCGCGACGACGACGGCATGGCAGACAAAGACTCCGCCATAGAGAGACGACTGCGCGACGACGCGACAACCGATTCGCAACCTCATCCATTATCGTCACAATCGGAGCCAGGTTCTCAACCTCTACCATCAGAAGCAGCAAACACGGAAGACATGCAGGACAACCAAAGGTATTATTGATTTTGCTCCTATTTGACGTTTCGTAAACTCGTTTTTCCTTTTTCTTTCCTGACATTTCTTCCCTCCGGCCTCAACATTTCTGGTCTCTTCTGTATCAAATCATGTACTGCTCCACTGTTAAATAAGAGAGTGTATCAACATTATTGGTACATAATGTATACCACTGATTCAGTCATTGAAACATAATAAACTTTGCTGTTTGGGCAGTCAGACAGATTATGCTAGTTTATTAGACATATCATGATTTACACGCAGACATATGCTTTAAAGTGCACGTACATATGTACCAAATACATTTTGTGGACTCCACACTCGCATAATGATGTGTCTGAATCTGTCTGAACAGTAGTTTACATATGTCTTTTGCACAACACTGATATGTTCACGTAATGATGTCTATATCTGTCTGACTTACACTTGACATATGTCTACGTAGTAACACCGATGTGTCTGAATCTGTCTGGACAGTAGTTTACATATGTCTTTTGCACAACACTGATATGTTCACGTAATGATGTCTATATCTGTCTGACTTACACTTGACATATGTCTACGTAGTAACACCGATGTGTCTGCCTCTGTCTGAACAGTAGTTTACATATGTCTTTTGCACATCACTGATATGTTCACATAATGATGACTATAACTGTCTGACTTACACTTGACATATGTCTACGTAGTAACACCGATGTGTCTGCCTCTGTCTGAACAGTAGTTTACATATGTCTTTTGCACATCACTGATATGTTCACATAATGATGACTATAACTGTCTGACTTACATTTGACATATGAATAAATAGTACCACCGATATGTCTGAACTGTAAGTGAAATGTTTAAATATTCTATTTGCAGTGCCGGAAGGAAAAGGTTGGGGAAAGGCGAAACTAGGCGAAGCAACCGTAGACCAAGATTGACTCAGAAGGGGAAGAAAACAGCTGAAACTGAGTTCATCACCCGTAAGACCACGAGCGTAATCAAGAAAACTCAAGCAAGGAAAAAAGAAGAAAGTTGCTGAAACAAGAAAAAGTCCAAGGAAAATGGAGAAAGTTGATGTTCCAAAACCTGTTGAAAAGAAGAATGTTGCTGACAAAGACTCCATCAAAAGAAAGAAGAGCAATAAAGAAGGTCGGAAGTCTGATTCCGAAAGAGTGTCAAAAAAGATGAAGCAACAGCCGAATGAGTCAGAAAAAGGAAGTGATGACTGTCCAAAACAAGCAAGGCATAAAAGTGAAGAGAGGTAACCAAAATATTTATCTTTATTAAACATATCGAAGCCAGAACACTGACATATGTATGTATTACGTTTGACATATGTCTGAAATGAATTTGAAATATGTCTGACTTACAGAGCAGAACGCAGCATAATAAAGTAACAAAACCAAGAAACGAACTCAAATGAAGGATGTGGATCAAAATCATCTTCTTCAACCTCCTGCGAAAAAGTAAATAAAAAGCCAGAACCATCTTCTAAGGTACCTCCAAAAATTCCGCCATTATCTGGCTCCAAATTCAAATCCAAAATTGAATCCATCAAAATGTCTGGAACACCAAAAGAATTATTCAAGAGACGGAAAAACAAAAGAATAAGAACTGATTGATCAAGTGAATCAATTAGAACGAAGAAGACCGCCGGAAATTCAACAGCAGATGAAATAGAGAGAGAACTTACCGAAGGACGCTCGCCGGAAATTCTTTAGTAGATCGGCGGAAGGACGACCGATTGAGAGAAGCAACGGAGAAAGAAGAACGATCGGCAGAAATTAGACAAAAACGAGTTACGAAAACGATTGATTAGGTTTATAAGGAGGGACAATTTTGTAACTACACAATGGTATGTGTAGGTGCGCATATGCGCACCCTAAAATTGGTAGAAGCTGCTGCGTATGTTTTAAATTTTTTGGATAAAATTACAACTTCAGTCCCTGCTCCTTAAGTTTCCCCCCTATTTCACTTAAACCCCCATATTTGTCCAAAGTTCCATTCAAGCCACTCTTCAAATTTAAAACTCTACACTTTGGGCACTAGGCCTAAACCATTTATATTTTTGTTATTATGTCAATCTAAATCATTTTTAATTTTATTTTCAAGATATTTTGAGTTTAATTAGCCATGTAAATTACTAATAATTATCTTTTTTTCTTTTATTTTTAGTGTTATTATTTATCTTTTTTTCATTATGTCTTAAAAATCAAGCAAAAATCTAAAAAAAACCCGTGGTACCAATTTTTGCTGCATTTAAAATTAACCATTTTTGTACGTAATCGACAAACGAATCCAGATCTCTCGTAGACTACTTTTCGTGCTTTCCAATCGACCTAGGAAAAGATTGGTGGACTCAGACAAACAATCTTCTGGGATATTACCGATAGGTGATTTCCCACGCCGCTACAATATCTAACATAAAATAATCCAAATTAATTTTCATGAAGTACAGAAATAAATTTGATGACAAACGCGCATATACTAAGCATTTTTTTTGAACAACAATAAAGAGTTTTTCATCCATTAAAACTAAGAAAAAAAAGATTACACTCCCAATGGATGAAGCTCCTAAACAAATCATCACTCCAACACTAAAATCCAAAAGATTAATGAATAATTTTTTAATCCCGAATGCCAAATTTCAAATAACCAAGTTTCAATCTGACTATCAAGAGCCCCATGCATCTTCCCTGTCCTGAGCCTTGTGCACTGATAGTACAACTTCCCAGCACCAAGCACCCAAGCTCATCCTCTAATATTATTGAATATCTCCAATGGCCAAACGAACGTCGGCGACTTGCTCACCACCTGTTGCGCTAAACCTCCCCAATTCCGCTAGATGATTGGCCAACTCGACCGGCGGCACCCCTCCTTTCTTCCCGGAATGAAATCTCCCTCGGAGTTCGTCCCATTAACTCCATTCTAAACTTCTCACCATTGCCAGCAACCACGCCGGCGGTAGCGCACTCGCACCTACTGAGCCACCGCTCACGGCAACACAACCCCTGTTGAGATCTCTAGATCTACTCAACGCCTTTTGCCTCCACTCTGTAGTAACTTTTCGGTGGCAAACGACGCCAATGCCCCGACTGCAGCATCTCGCCATGAATCCCGGCCACCGGTGGAGCGTCCGAGCCCGTCACTAACTCCTCAATCTCATCACTAAAAAGCTTTGAAACAAGAACTAAAAAGAAAAAAAAAGGCAGAAAACTAGAAATTAAAGAGACTAGTAAAAAAAATGAAGAAGCAAAGGTAAAAAAGAAAGGAAAGAAGGCCGGGATCTGGCCACGGGGAAAATCAGAAACGAAGTTAATTAGGGTTTAGGAGAGGAGAGTCCCTCTATATACTAAGCTATTTAATAATACATGCAGTACAAATAAGTTTTTCAAACAAAAATCAAAACAGTATATAAATTTGCAAAACATGCAAAGATAAAATTAAGCACCAAATTGTAGTAGTAATAATTAACATTGCAGAAGTTAAAGCTAAAACAATTGCCATTAGAAATCTCTAAATGGAAGAGTCAATATACTCCACACACGCACGTACATTAAGGGCCGCTTAACCTTAACTGCCCGCTGATATGTTTTAGCTGGAAGTTAAGCTTAAGTGGATATAAGTTCTTTAATTAAATCATTCACTGAAATATTATGGAGTAGATTATTAGAATGATCTCTTTGAAAATATGGTGTTTCATCCCAGAAAGAAGAAGAAGAAGATATATAATAATGTTCATGTGTGTCAATTTATACAGCTTCAAAAGTTCAGAACAAAAAAAAAACTCAAAAAGTTATTACTTACTCAAAACCTTA
The DNA here is from genome assembly GCA_024586325.1 of Stellera chamaejasme. Lineage (NCBI taxonomy): Eukaryota > Viridiplantae > Streptophyta > Magnoliopsida > Malvales > Thymelaeaceae > Stellera > Stellera chamaejasme. The sequence continues at coordinate 29,453,063 of CM044985.1, forward strand.
TTTGAATTTGCATTTTATAAAGGGTTAAAATATATAGTACTCCTAATAGATAGATAGATAGAGAGAGAGAGAGAGAGAGAGAGAGAGAGAACTCAATTAATACAGTCCAATTGATCAATAGATATGCAAGTACTCTTTATTCAAATATGGTGAAGAATTTGTACAAGGTGATCAATGAGCATATGTATACAAGAATACATACATCTTCTTCGTCTTGCAATTACTATATATATACTATATATTCACACAAGTATGAAGTATCTCAGAAGAAGTATACATACAAACAGGAAAGGAGAAAAAAGCACAAAAGAAAAATAGCGGACAGAAAACTCTGGGCTAGATCCATCTCTAGCATATATCATATGATCATCATGTCATAATATGAATAAAGAATGGAAGAGATGGAACTAGACCAGAGTTCAACATCCATATATATATATATATATATATATATATATATATATATATATATATATATATATATATATATATATATATATATATATATATATATATATATATATATATATATATATATATTCCTAACTTCATTTCACAAGAACACATCATCAGATGATATGATTTCTGCAGCTGGGAACTGATCATGGTTGAATTCAAACAAGCTCACCTCTTGCTGATCATAATTAAAAGGGTAATTGCCGTAGTACTGCTCGGATTCAAATACCCAAGATCCCTCCGCTTGATCTTGATAATACCGATCATCGTTCTCGAGAAACAATCCGTCGCCATAATTATTACCTACTATAAACTTCATGTCAGTGACTCCAAAATAGTTGGGATTAAGACACTGCTGATCATCAGGATCATCAAGCCCTGGTGATAACGAATCAACCGATGATGACGACTCCTTCCCACTGCTTTGTTCATCCGGGCTTCCTTGATCATCGAACACCATCACCGGCGAGTCCTGGCCGGCGGTGATCTCCGGTGAAAGGCATGTGTTGGTGTTCCCTGTGAGCTCTTGAACCAGCTGTTTGAAACCGGAGGTCTCTGTTATGTACACTTTTGGGCGCAAAACCTTTATCAAGCTGTTGAGGTGTTGAAGCTGCTTCTTGTTTTCCACAATCTGCTTCTTTGCAGTTTTCGCCGGTTCTTGGCGTTTGCTTCTGATCTTCCCCATGCTCAACGGAGAAACCAAAGAGAGGTAGGGTTTGTGGTGACCGGGGTTTAATTATTGCGACTTATATATATTGGTACTGTAGCACCAGAATGTGTTTGGTCCACACGTACGTAGCAGCTCAAGCTAGCCAGTTGATTTTTGGTGATGTGATCCATAATTGTGTTCACATATATCATCATGATAGTGATATATACCAGGCATTTAGATTTTTAAAATGCTCATGTAAATCATTTTGGTAATTAAAAAAAAGAGATCATGTGTCCTATATATATATATATATATATATATATATATATATATATATATATACAAACTTAAACAATATATGTGTTGGGTTTATTCCATATAAGTTAGGTTTTGATGATAACAAAACTTTGGGGTCTTTGTGTAAAGTTTAGAAAAGTGTGGTGTGTCTTAATATATTTTACCTATTTGTATTATCATAATTGGGCTGGCAGATTTCGAGTTCTAAAATGAGTAAGGCCCATTTCGTATAAACCTGTTTACAGCTAAAGGTTGTTAAGAGTTTGAGTTTGATTAGAACTCTTGTATTATCTTTCTTCCCTAACGTTCAGGAGCTCTCTCTCTGCATTCTTCAATTCGAAAATCAGAATCTGCAACAAGAAGAAACACTACGTACTTGGAGGTCATTGGGTGCATGGGGTAACGCTTGGGGCGTTACTATGGGGCCGAAAAGCGTAGTAGCGCCAGGGCATTACTCGGGCGCTACTATATATATATATAAGGTTTTCGTTAAAACCTCACTTAAAAATCAAAGTGTTTGAATATATAGGTTTTTAGTTAGCCTTGGGAAAACTAAATTAGGTTTCTAGTGAGCCTCGAGGAAAACTAGTGGAGAGGCTTTTTAGTGTAAAAACTTTCTTGTGGTTGGTGTAACTATTTTGAAGAATAGTGAAAGGAACACTCAAGTGGTGGACTTGAGGAGAGGACGCAGGTCTTATTGACCGAACCTCTATAATTCTCTGGTGTCATTCTTCTATTTATTTTCGTCCTTCTTCGTTTTGGTTGTTTTATGCCTGAAACGTTTTTCTCAACGGGTTGAGATCGGTTCAGTACCTTCGGTTTTGTTAAAGGAAAAAGTTTTTGAGGCCAACCAATTCACCCCCTCTTGGCTGCCTACTTGGGACGACAATATGTTTCTAAAATATACTCCATCATTCCGCTAAAAATTATCTCATTTGACTTTACTCTTTCAATACTCAATGTTTGATTCAAATTTTACAAATATAAACAATGAAAAGAATTCAGAAAAAAATATATTTAGAATATTTATATTTCAAATTTTAATACACATGTGAATTATTTAAATTTCGATGTCTAAACATTCATAAAAAAAATTCATAGATTAAATACTGTGAAACTGTAAAAAAAAAAAGAGACAATCTTTTACAGATGGAGGGGTATATCCTACTACTAAAAGATCATTATGTTTCTTTTTCAGAATTTTAAAAAAATGAGATTATTACGGACGGAGTCAAATGAGATCACATGCACATGTCCTATATATATACAAACTTAAACAATATGTTTCTAAAATATACTCCATCCACAAAATTATCTCATTTGACTTTACTCTTTCAATATTCGATGTTTGATTCAAATTTGTGAAAAATATCAGGAAAACATATATTTAGAAAATTTAGATTTCAAATTTTATGAATTATTTAAATTTCGATGTCTAAACATTCATAAAAAAAATTCATAGATTAAATACTGTGAGACTATCAAAACAAATTAGACAATTTTACGGACGGAGGGGTATATCCTACTGCTAAAAGATTATTATGTTTCTTTTTCAGAATTTAATCTATTATTATTTTTAACATTTTAATATATAAAATCAAATAATTTAAATGTAAATTATAGATTAATGTTCGTAATTAATTTCTAGATATTATTTTTTCCAAAATTTTTAAAATAAATTATTTTGAGTAATTAAGTCAAAACACAATATCGAAAGAAATCACTACATGTTTAATGGAGGCTTGGTAGCAGCCCAGACGCTACTGAAGTTGTTACCATAGTGGTGCCTACTAGCGCTACTTTTATGCGCCCCTTTTAAAGCGCTAACTTGCGAAGAATTCGCTACCAAGTTATCTTGTAAAATAAAATAAAAAAACCTAAATTCACGCAAAATTCTTCCCATATTTATCCAAAATACAGATTTCTTCTCTTCATCAACCCTAATTTCTCACTGTCGCCGTCATATGTCCTCGATTGTCTTTCATTTATCATCGCTACCTTCCTATCGTTGTTGTTTCGTCGTAGATCTCCTCTTCCTACACAAAAACGAAAATGAATGAAAAACAAACAATTAAGTTATGAATCCTCTTCATCATCCCTAACTTCTGGAAAATGAAGACGGATGAAAAACGAGAAAAAATCGAATAAACTACGTACAAACCTTTTCTCGTCGGTGAATGACAAGACAGAGGCAAGGCAATGGTGGTGGTTAACGAGGACGGAGAGAGAGAGATATGTGACTGTGAAGGGTCGATGGATGAAGAAGAAAGGTTTGGTGGTGGTTGGGTAACGCCTTGCAACCGCTACCTAGTTCGAGGGTTGCAACCAATCGTAGCGGCCGGTTGGAGGCTACTTATAGTAGAACCTCTAGCAATACCCGGGCCACTACCATTCCTAGATCAACTATGTAGTGAAGTTAAGAGTATAGATTTCAGTAACAAGCATTTTTTATGAGGACTTTTTATTTTTCATTCTAATGTGTAGAGGAGCTAGTGTTTGTGGAGAGTTAAGATGTGAGGGTGAGAAAAGAAGAGTGGTAAGAAAGTCAGGATGACTTGGACAAAGATGTCTTTCGTAGTTCTTATATCATGTCGAAGACGTGTTCTAGTGGATTTTTCTAATGGATTTTTTTCTCATCCGTAGATGTGGGCTAGTTAAGAGTTGAACCACGTTAAATTGTTGTGTGCATATTTTGATTGGGATGGGTTTTTTTCACTGCTTGTAATGGGTATTTGGGAAAGAAAGTTGTATTTGCCTGTTTTCCCAACATTAATCAATCGTCTCAATAAGATTCTGGAGGCCATGTGTCGACACGAATCTGGCAGTGGTGCGTTGCGATGACGATGACATGATGGTGAACACCTAGTGTGGGCATTTGACACAGGTCATTGATGCCTATGTGGCTGGGATCAACAACAAAGAGGTTGGTAGGGATGTTCCAATTACTATTCCAGTGTCATTACTGTTGGTGAAACATAGCGGACTTGCAACTTCAAGTAGGAGATCTAACCGAAGATGATGAAGGGGTTTGTACGATGGTATCGTTGCTGTTGTCGAACATTGTGCGATGATGACAAGTTTGGCTTGCTAGTATGAGTAGGGGGCTAGCGAAGAAGTCAAAGGCTAGCTGGTGGTGGCCTCATCGCTAATTTCTGGAATTGCGCAAGGAGCAACGAAGAGAGGTTCAAAAAATGGGTTACGGTTTCAGAGGAGTTGGGGTTTAGGATTTGGAAATTGGAATTATTGTTAGGTTTAAAGGGTATTTTTGTAATTATATGGGGTTCGCTGGCTCTCGAGCTCGATGAGCTGAATATACATGACTCGAGGCTCAGTTCGCTTAATATACAAACCTATAATCAGGCTTGAGCTTGAGGTCGAGGCTTGTGAAGTTCAACTCATTAAATGTAGTTAGAGCTCAAGCAGCTCGTGAGCAGCTCAGTTCGTTTTACATTCCCTAATTGTAAGTATTATTTGGACAAAACGTTCATGGAAAGCCAAGGTTATCTTTCCAAAATATGGAATAGAGGATAAAGAAGATGCTTAATGATGTGGGATTATATTTGTATATGGATGTCTCAGCCAGGTAGTCTCCAAATTCGATCAGACGACTAAAGAGGGCTTTGTGAAGATAAATCAGGCCAAATGAGTATATCTCAATGAACTATGAACCATGCCAATCACATTGTATGCTTGTTTATTAAACAAATCAAGCTCGAGCCTGAAAGGCTCAATTTGTGATGGTTTCTGGACCTTAACATCGAATCTTTTGAGCCAAATGAGCAGAACTTTTTTAATCGAGATTTAATCTTCTAATTCCTATAATTACACATTTAAGCATTTACTATGTTTTTCAAACTAAACAAGCAAAATTTCACATTTATCTAGTTCAAGCTCTACTAGCTAATATCATAGAAATCCGAGCCAAATGAGTTTTTGAGAGGAATTTGAACATATTATGAGTTGGTTTAAGCCGCTATTTACTCACCTTGAGCTGAGCCCAAAGATCGCGCAAGCTCGTGCCCATTTACATCCTTAGTTCACACTTTACATGAACAAGTATTTTTAAGCTTAAGCAAAAGAAATAAATGTTTAAGTACTTCGTTAAAATTCAAAAAACTATAATTATTAAATGAATTTGTTAGTTAAGTTAGTTAATTAGTGGTACATTTAGGTAGGTGTTTTTTCACATATGTGGTAAATAAACGGACTCCGTAGATCATGTTAAATTTGTTTAAATTGTTACTCATGATGAATTGATGAGTTACTGTAATCTCAAGGCTCTATTAAAAAGTGTTGACAAGGATATAACTCTTCTAAACAGGTCATCGCTTGCTCTAGGGTTTTCCCGGAACCCTACGCCGCTAGCTCTCTCCGGCGCCGATCTTAGGTGGTTTGGATTTGTTTGCGTCGATCTTGCTCTGCTGCTTCCCCGATTTTCCCATTCCCCTCGTGATTTGGTTATGGCCATCATTTTCTGCTTGTTGGATCATTGCACCCGGCTAGTGGAGGCTTCCCCGATCTCCCTCTTCCGCTGCGATCTGCCGGTGACTTTTGTGGGCCGTCGAACCCAGGTCTATTGTGATTGAACTCGGGCCTTGAGATGAAGCCCTGTTTTGATCTCCGAAGGTTGGATCTCCCTCGTTGCGCTCGGCTTTCTGGTAACTTGAGGCTTCACCCTCGTTCGCCGGAGCGCCGCCGCGTGTCTCATCTTGACGTTCCTCTTCAGGCCGTTGTATTGCCTCCTCCCATCACAGGGTCACCAATTGGAGTGGTGTTTGGCCACAACTCTTTTGTCCTCACACGGTGGCGGATCTAGTCTCGCTCCGGCGGGTTGTCGTCGACGAGTTGTGCTCCTTAGGTGATGCGTTCCTTCGGGCCATCATCTGACGGAGGCTCAAGGCCTCCACTGTATGGTTAGGCTAGGGATGCTTCTCTCTAGAGTAAAGCTCCTCTGTTGTTTCAGTCCATCCTTCGGGTAGGTTCAGTTGATATGGTGCTGATATGCTTGATTTTGGCTGGGGTTGCTCGTGGCTGGGGATATGGGCCAAAAAATGGGGGAAAGAGAGGGAATCTGCGTGGGCAGGATGTCTATGCGGTTCATGGAAGGAAGAAGGCTCGCCTTGGTATGGCGAAGAACAAGCATGAGGAATGGGTCGAGGGTACGGTAGGGCTGAGCAAGGGCTTTCTCTGCCTGAATCAATGAGTGGTTTTTTCCGGGGTGGATGGGGTTTAAAGTCCGTCTCAACCATTCCGAAATCAAAATGGACTTTGGTTTGTCAGACTACAGGGTATCTATGCTGTATGAGATGGCTTTTCTACAGATGAGGATTTTTGGTCCTATGTTCTTCCCAGAATTTCTTGCAGGGAATAGGCTCTCATTAACTCACTTTGTGAGGTTTTGGTGGAGGAGGTCGGTAGCCTCGAGCTCTCCTGAGGATGTTGCGGAAGAAAACTGTTTCAAGCCATGAGACATTTTGGAAAAACTTATGATCATCGCCTGCATCTGCTGCTGAACCTCCTATGGTGGCACAGGACTTTTACCGTCTTGTATCACCTGCTCGTTTTGTCTTTTAAGCTTAGAGCATGCACACTTAGTTCTTGGGGTTCAATCCTTAATCAAGTTGTTTATCCAGTCTCAGACTTTTCGCCATTGAATGAAATGTCATTCCTTCTATAAAAAAAATATACACCTAGATCAAAATAAATTCTAGATAAATGGTAAATCAATTTCCATATAAGGGTAGAAGTAAACTAATCCCATCATCATTAGATATAATAATTGCGCATGTACGTTGAAATTATTAGACCTTTATTTTCTTTCAGCACGTCTCAGTCCCATAACTCTATTTTCAAAAACAAAAAAATAATTAAAAATACTAATAACAATTCTACGAGCAAATGGTTGGATCAAAGAGGTGCAAAGCTGGTTCATTTCAAGAAATTGGAAGGCAAACATAAACGAATACTATAAATAAAGTAAAACAAAGACATGTATCGATAATAAAATAAAATAAAAACAAACAAACAAACAAAGAGACATGTAAATGCCACGTTATTTGGAGGGTCAGTTGGGGCACGTTGCCTACTATATTCACATTCAAGACTTTGTCTCTTCCGTCTGGTTTCGTCGTCGAATTCGTTTGGAGAGCGACCAGCCGGTAGTCTTTTTCAACCGTCTCAAATTTGCTATTATTATTATTATTATTAAGTGGAAACACTTATTTTAATTATCCGGAGCGTTTTGAATAACTTTTAAAGTCACTTTAGAGTGCACACCCTAATAACTACTTAAGAATTCAATGGTTTTTGTTGATACCCAAATGTCAAGGTGAGGCTGTTTGTGTAATGATCCACTGTCGAAGCTAAAAAAAATAAATTATTTTTATGTCAATTTAAACGATAAATTTATATTTTTTTATACTCAAGTGCGCTTGAGTTGTCGATTTTTTTCACAGCTCGAGCCATCTCTGACAATGATTGGTCACTAACTTATGGCAAATTAGTCATTTTCTAGCACCCCAGAGCCAACATAGTGTTAGTTGATTAATTATTGCTTTATTTTTTAATTGCGTAGATTACTTATGCTACAAGTTAGGCAGCCCTTAAGGCTTTATAAGTTTAGCAAAGCTCAGTGTTAGGCTCGTTTCAAACTTCTTATACTTAATCTTTAGGTGTTCTATTAGGATTCTACTTCTTGTACTATTTAATCCTTCATTCCCTCAATAAAGAGTAGATTGCGGCTTGATCAGGGTGTTTTGATTTAAACCCTAAATCTAACATCTGGTATCAGAGCTATCTCTAGCAAAGATTGGCGAGTGAGACAGGTTTTGCACAGGCGGCCATCCCCAAGTTCGAAGGGGACTATGAACACTGGAACATGTTGATGGAGAACCTTTAAAGATCAAAAGAGTTATGGGGAGTTGTGGAGACAGGCATCACAGAACCTGCTCGAGGACAACACTTTTTGAAGCACGGAGGAAGGCTCTTGATGAAGCTTGGCCGAAGGATCTCAAACCCAAGAACTACCTATTCCAAGCAATAGATAAGAACGTTTTCAAAACTATTGCACAGAAGTCCACAGCAAAGCAGTTATGGGATTCAATGAAGACCGAGTTTCAAGGTAATGATAGGGTCAAAAGAGCACAATTGAATGTTTTGAAAAGAGAATTTGAGATATTAGAGATGAAGTTAGGAGAGTCTGTAACAGACTATATTGGTAGAGTTATGGTGGTATCAAATAATATGAGAAGCTTAGGGAAGACAATGTCAGATGTGAAAGTTGTTGAGAAGATTCTTAGAACACTCAATGAAAAGTTTAATTATGTTGTGTGTTCTATAAAAGAGTCTAAAGAGTCAAAAGCTTTATCCATTGATGAGCTTCAAAGTTCTTTCTTCTTCATGAACAAAAATTCAAAACTAAAGAAAGTGAAGAGCAACTTCTGAAGGCTGTTGTTGAAAGGAATGGTGGATTTGGTGGCTTTGGAGGCAAGTGGCATGGAAGAGAAGGCTATAGAGGCCGAGGCCGAGGAAGAGGCTATTTTCCAAGAGCCAATGTGGAATGCTACAGGTGCCATAAACTATGGAACTATCAAAGTGAGTGCAATGAGCAAGACACAGAGGCTCACTATGCTAAGAATGAAGGAGAAGATGAGATGTTGTCGATGGCAGGAGAAAAAAAAATCATAAACACTTATGACTGGTTTCTTGATTCAGGATGCTCTAATCACATGAGTGGTAATGAAACAATGTTTGATACTCTCGATAAAGATTTCAAACATTCAGTTAAATTGGGAAACAACAGCAAGCTTGAAGTTGTAGGCAAATGTACTGTGAAAATCTTGTTTGATGGAATTTACTTTGCATTGAAAAATGTCTATTATATTCCTGAACCGGAGAAAAACTTACTAAGTCTTGGTCAATTACAAGAAAAGAGTCATCATAATCAATGAGGGAATGTGCAAGATTTATCACAAGGAGAGAGGGCTAATCATGAAGTTAGCCATGAAGAATAATAGGATGTTTGTTCTAAGGGGAGAAAAAATACATAAAAGGATTACACCATCTGAGCAGTGTTTTAAATCATCCACCAGAGACTTGCCTCATCTTTGGCATAAAAGGTTTGGTCACTTGAGTTATACAGGTTTGGAAGCACTGCAAAAGGGTGAGATGGTAGAGGGACTTCCAGCACTCACATTCTCAAATAAGACTTGCACTGAATATTTAAGAGGTAAACAACACAGAAGGTCCTTTCTAAAGCAAAGTTCTTGGAGGGCAGCACATAAGCTTGAGTTAGTACACTCAGATATCTGTAGTCCCATATCTCCTGCAACAAGTGGAGGAAGAAGATATATTTTGTGTTTTATAGATGATTTTAGCAGAAAAGGGTGGAACTACTTACTCACAGAGAAATCAAAAGCCTTCACATATTTTAAAAGGTTTAAAGCAGCAGTGGAGAAGGAATCTAGACTGTCACTAAAGTGTTTGCACACAAACAGGGGAGGAGAATTCACATTTGAGGAGTTTAACAACTGTTGTGCACAAGTGGGCATCAAAAGGCAGCTCACCACTGCCTACACTCCTCAGAATAATGGAGTGGCAGAAAGAAGAAACAGGACTGTGTTGAATATGGTAAGATCTATTTTGGTTGATAAAAGCCTGCCCAAAATGATGTGGGAGGAAGTTGTACAATGGACCTTCTATGTGCTGAATAGAAGTCCTACATCAACTGTGAAGAGCAGGACGCCTCAAGAAGCCTAGACTAGTTACAAACTCTCGGTACACCATTTCAGTATTTTTGGAAGTCTTGCACATGCACATGTCCCAGATGCAAGAAGAGCAAAACTTGATGACTGGAGTATACCTAGTATTCTAACTGGTGTGAATGAAGAATCCAAAGGGTACAGAATATTTGATCCAATAAAGAAAAGGGTCACTGTTAGTCGGGATGTGGTATTTGAGGAAGAGAAGAAGTGGAATTGGGACAACACCTATGAAAATCAAATCAGTATGAACCTAGACTGGGGTAAAGAAGACAGTGATGAAAAAGATAGCAGTGATGAGAATCATCATGATCCAACTACAGAAGATGAAATAGATAACTCACCTACAGTAATACCTGTTGCAGGAGCCAGGGAAGGAAGACAAAGGAGGCCTCCAGTTTGGATGAAAGACTACATCACTACAGCAAACACTGGTAGTGGAAATTCTGGTGCAAATTCAGAAGAAGCACATTCATAAAATGAAGAAGTAAACTTGTCAATTGAAGAAATGGTGTTTATGACTCTTACTGGTGATCCCACCTGCTATGAAGAAGCTGCTAAAAGTGAAGAATGGAAGAAGGCTATGGATCGAGAGATTGAATCAATCATGAAGAATCATACATGGTCTCTCTGCTCACTACCAAAAGAAGCAAAGAAGATAGGAGTTAAGTGGGTGTACAAAACTAAGTACAATGAGCATGGGGAAGTGGATAAACTCAAAGCACGATTAGTGGCAAAGGGATATGCACAATAGCATGAGATTGATTATAATGAAGTATTTGCACCAGTAGCAAGGCTTGACACTGTGAGAATGATTTTGGGTCTTGCAGCAATGAAAGGTTGGATTGTGAAGCAACTACATGTCAAATATGCTTTTCGCTAGATATCTAATATGCTTTTCTTCATGGTGAGATTTGTGAAGAAATTTATGTAGAGCAGCCGAGAGGTTATGAGATAAAAGGAAAAGAAGGAATGGTATACAAGCTACATAAAGCATTATATGAGTTGAAGCAAGCACCCAGTGCATGGTTCAGCCGAATAGAACGACACTTTGTAAGGGAAGGCTTTCAAAAATGTGAGAGTGAACATACATTATTTACTAAGAAGGCCAGTGGAGGTAAATTTCTGATTGTAATGATTTATGTTGATGACTTAATATACACAGGGAATGATGTTTTAATGATGGAAGATTTTAAAATGTCAATTGAGAAAGAATTTGACATGACAGACCTTGGAATAATGAGTTTTTTCTTGGGCATTGAGGTAACTCAAGATTCTAGTGACTCATTTGAAAGGCTTTAACATGCCGGATTGTGATGAAAGGCTAATTTTGTAATTTCAATTCAGACACATTTGAAGAAGTTGGCTTAATTAAATCCAATGTTTAAGTCAGCTTAAGCCTACCAAATGAGTTGTTAATGTTACTATATGCTGGGCTTGCTATAGCCACTAAAACCCCACTGAAATGGGGTTGTCCGTGGAAAGCCAAACCATCACATCGATAAGGAATTTGTAGTTTTGGCTGCTCCTAGGACTTTCAACAACCAAACGTTTGGTTTGGAAGGCAAGACAGTTAAAGGTTACAACAGTAAGAAAAAGGGAAAATTACTGTTTTTGGTTGTAGAAAAATTGGACAATAAAGATGAAGGTGTGTTTTTCCTATGCATTATGTTACGGCATGAAATGTTGTGATCGTGTAAAGACCAATTGGATGGTCTCGTGTCTTCGTGGTTTTTCGTCTATGGTGTAATGGGGGGACGACGGTAGCATTGAGGTGTGGTTCTGCCTTGTGCTACGGTTTGGCCGAGTCAGGTCGGGTTCATAGCCGTATAAGGCACAGCTGGTCGGGAGCTACTGCCGCTTCCCTGATGAGCCCATGGCAGGGTGAAACCAGTTGGCACGAGTATGGTAAGGCTGGTCCCGGAGGTATCGTCTATGGCCTCGGGACGTCGCACGAGCACTGTGGACTACGCTGGACTCTCTAGGCCCGTGACAATTATGATTGGACATTGATGTGGACAATATTTGTTTCGGTTAGTATATTAAAATGCAAGGGTTCAACAAGATAACTTGGTGAAAAAATGGTTCCAATAGTAATGCCCGTGGTAAAATAATACACAAGAAAATTTCAATGGTAAATTTGTTCCAATAACCTAATTTGGGTGGTAAAAGTGTATCTTCTCCCTTCTAAAACCTCACACAAATACAACCATACAAACAGAGCCCAAAAAACTCTTATAAAAAATATAAAAAAAGGCTAAGTTTCCAGATTCATCTAAATGTTGGGCCCCCCTTAGAGCCCAATTCATCTGGCCTCAGGCCCAATGGCTGCTGCTCAAGTGGTTCCGGTTCACCGGATGGAACTCTACAATGGAGCCTGCCGCCGACGCCAAATGACCCGCCGCCGTCGGAAGGCCAACCTCCACCGTGCCACTGAGTAAATCATCACCACCCTCAAACGTCAATGTCTTGGGTTCAAATTCTCCAACAGAGAAGCCCGAAGAAAGAATCACGATTTCCAAAGATATCTCAACTCAAGCATTGCTGATTCAATGCGACTGAAACAGAGGATCTCTCGATTCCCCTGTTTAAAAATCCTTAACCAAAGGGTTTAAACAAAAAAAAAAAAAAACAGGGTCATTTCTGCATCTGCAAATTGCAACCTAAGCTCCAGGACAAGATATATGAAGTAGAGAACTCCAATTTCCACATAGAAACAAATCCAACAAATAACGGAACCATTAATCTTCCCCTGTCTCGGTAAAATCACAAAGCCGATCTGCAAAACTTTACATCGACCACTTCGCCCTAACATAACCAAAGAATCTCAAAAAAGGAAGAAACTTTATGAATTATGAATGAAAGAATGAAAATGGGTATACACAGAAATTTCAAAAGAACAGAAGTGATCAGCTAGATATGGCAGCCACAGCAGAGGTAGAAGAAACAGAGAGTGGAAACCAGAACAACAGCTTCAACCACATAAAGAACTCTGAACACCAAATTGTCCACCACCTTCATCTGGATTTTGCACTTGAACGCGGACAGGTTCCATTCTTTCTTGCTCACTCTCACCACAAGCTTCTTCAATGACCACGCCATTGGATTCCCCATCTTTTCACTCTTAGCCTCTGTTTCTATCTCTGATCTGGTTCTTTGTGTTTTTTTATAACTTCTGTGTGTAACCGTTACAGAGGAAGAAGACCGTTGGTTTACGTTAGGGTTTTATGCCTGTCGAGCTGTCTTCATCGATCTTTCGATTCTTTCGAGAGAAAAAAAGCGTGTTTGTTTGCCGGCCGGACATCATCGCCCAATTCCAGGAGGGTACTTCCGGAAATTAACGTTTGGGGGACGAATTAGTCTATAACGGAACCCCAGCAAGCGTAAAGATAAGAGTATACTTATTTACCCCCCCCCCCCCCACACACACACACACACGCACATATATATATATATATTAACTAACTTAATAAATTAATTTAATAAATTAAAGATTAAAATATCATTTGTAGATATTTATTAATACGGTAAATTTGATATTTTCATGGTATGTGAAATACCACATATACGGTAAATAGACACACACTAAAGGTAAACAATCATTTACTCCATCGTCCATTATTAGGGGTTTCAAATTTAGGAAGAGGAGAGATTTTCATGAGGTGAGAAATTGAAGAATTCGTAGTGAGTTCTCGTGAGGTGAAAAATATATATTAGGGGATTTCAAACTTAGGAGGGTAGATGAGAAATTGAAGAATCATTAAAAAATTCTCATATTTAGAAACTAGATGTGACAAAATAATATTATAGTGAGATTTTATTTAAAAAATTCTAAAAAAACATATTTAGAAACTAGATGTTCATTTATTATTTGCATATAAATTAAAATCTTTAGTTATTAAAATATTGAATTTCAACAAAAATCATAGATTAAATCGGTTCTCCACCACCTCGAATCCCACCCCCACTCCTCTCCTCCCTACGGTGGCGGCGCGCGGCGGTGGCGAGGCGAATTCCATTTTTCACGGTGGCGGCGGTGGCGCGGTGGCGGCATGGTGGCGGTGGTGGCGGCGGTGATTTTCACACCTCAAGTGATTTGTAGAGGAGTGAAAAACTTTCAAAATCACCATGAATTTTGGAAGTGAATCACATCAAGTCGAGGTCCTTTGTACCTCTACAAAATGAAGTTTGAAGCCCCTATTAATTGAATAATTTTTTCACCATTTTAGAGTATATAATATATAATTTTTTCATGAATCTTAAAACACTTTAAGTTAAATAATTTTTATGCATATCATAATTTGCAATATTCTTTTTCTAAACATATTTTTATAATTTTTTAAATATTTATATTTGATAAAATTTGAGTCGAACATTGAATCTTGAAACATGAAAGTCAATTGATTCAATTATTGGCAGATAGAGGGAGTCCTATCTATTTCCTCCAAAAAGATAGGATGGTTTTATTTTTGTTATTTGACAGTATTTACTATAACAATTTTTTTTCATGAGTTTTAGATATATAAAATTAAATAATTTATATGTGTATTATAATGTTTTTTTTAATTATTTATCTTAGCGATTATTTAAGTTAAATATTAATGCTTGAAATAGCGAAAAGAAACCATGCAATCTCTCATGGATAGTGAAGGTATTTAAGAAAACTAAACACAAAATAGTTTTTTAAAATATAATAATTCCTAAACTTTTCTTTCTTTAAAAAAATTAAAAAGATACTCTTTTGTTTCCCTTTTTAATTCAATGTTTTACTTTTAATGTAAATTTGATTTTATCTATATTATTTAAAAGTAAAAAATTCAAAGAAAAAAACCTTTCTGCCTTGGGTTTGCTATTACTTCCTCCGCTCCAAGTGGGTTGTCACTTTAACTTTTTGTGTAGATTAAGATTATCTTTGATCTTTAACTCATTTTACATAAGCTTCCATCATTATCCCTTCCAAATTCATTTTAACTCCTCCCAACCCACTCTCTTTATCCATTCCACTATGTGAGGAATACACAAAACGCTGCGGTACCGCGGTTGCTGCCTCAGTAATTACCGCGGCCTTACCGCGAGGGAGGCTGCGGTAAATGAGGTAAACTCGACGTGGTGTGCTAACCCCTCTCAACTCACTCTCTATACCCTTTGAGTGAGTGCATTGTAAGGGTAAAAGTGAACTAAATTAAAACAAAGGGTAAAAGGGTAATTTTGTCACTGAAATTTACGAAATCTCTAAATTTGCCATTGAAATTCATTTTGAAGCGGGAATGTCACTAACGTTTTATTAAAGAGATAAATTTACCACTGAACATTAATTTGTCACAGTTGCCGCTCATGTAGCGTACCACTAGACGATTACGTGAATATTGACTGTACATTTTTGTAGGGTTAGTATTTCAATTTCACTTAAAATTTTTGAAAACTAACAATTCAACCCTAAAACAAAAGTGGAAAAGGGTGAAACGATCTCGCTTATGCTTTTCCCTAGGGTTTGTTGTTCTTCCGCCGCCATCGATGGTGTCCACCATCCAGGCAGCGTCAGATCTCATTCGAGCGTCGCTAGCCCGGCTTCGCCGGCCTAGTGAGCGTCTCGACCTTCCCACTATGTTGAGTGGTTTGAGTTGCGCTCCAGTAGGCCATCTGTTCAAGTGTCCCTCTAGTACTTGCAATCCTGGCGGCGACCTGCTCTTCCGATCGCGACTTGGCCGCGCCGTGCCAAGCATCGATCAGGGCCTTCCATTGGTTTTCCTATATAGAGTAGATCAATTGCAATGATAAAAGAGTCCATAATGATAATAAAAGTTATTTCATGATTCCTCACCTTACCAATGAGAAATTGGACATGATCTTTTAAAAATCTGCAGTGGTACAAAAGAGAGAAGCATGAAAGATTATTAGAAGAAAGGTAATGGAAATCTCCCTATCTACGTCCCTGGAGATGCCTGAATAGCTCCATATCCGCTATCAATCCGCTATATATAATCGAGGGAATGAAGCTATTACACCCGCTATTTCTAGAGGCGTTAGCAAAACAACAACGATAGCTCCATTCCCGCTATTATAATAGCGGTCCGGAAGCTATTAATCGATGTTACAATATGTGGCGAATTGTATTTTATTTTTTCATTTTTTTCATTTATTTGTTTTTTAAAATTAAAAATTGTTAATAATTGTAATATTGAAATTAGGAATTTTTAGATATAACTAAATGCATTAAAATATATATTAACAAACAAATTAAGATTCACATCAAAAGTATCCAAATTACAACTAAATACATAATAAATCTAACTAACGGGAGGATCTTCATCATCCTCCACCTACTCAATTCTCGGCTCAGACGGCCGCCAGCTACGTGATGAACCTGGAGGTGATTTGTCGAACAACCCATCGACAAAAGGGTCAGGATGTGACCTTTGCTGGGTTTTTCGGTATCGTGGCGGGCAAACAACAACACAATTAATTTTTTACTGTGATGATTCTACGGTTTCCGGTTTCCTCCTTTATCAATCTTCAATTAACAATTACAATCACCAATTCTCTCAACCTCACAAAATACTCGATCCACTTAAATTAGCAACCACCGACTAATCACATAAACAATCTCACACACAAACACTCACCGGCACTTGACAACACTTGCGGCTCCACTATCTCACTTTTCACAATACACATCCGCACAACTTTGGCTGCCTCTCTCTCTCTCTCTATCGAAACTAACCTAGTTGTATATATAGCACTAACAATTAATCATAGTCTGATAGGAGTCCTAAACTACGATCCTATTAATCATCACCTAGGTGATATTTCATCCGCTAGTTCAAATGGCTCAGTTACAAGATAATCTGGAAGCCCGAGCCCAACTAACTGAACAATTACATATCCATATCTCATTTTCTAAGTGTTTTAGATGAGTGAAAATTCACTCGGGTAATAAATAACATTGACGCCTAAACTAACAACACACATATAAGTATCAACCTTATACCAATTGGGTTTCTTCCAACCTAAAAAATCGGACACAAAGTCCTAGTCCACTAAACATAACCAATTGGATTAACTAATTACAATATTAGTCCTCCCTCTTTCAAATTAAATAATTTGAGACACAACTCCAACAATCTTGGGGCTGTTGGAGGGCCTCTACAATTCACCGATCCTCTAGATTACGTTATTTCGCACGTTACTCTATGGGCTCCATGTAAAAGTCTCCTGATACAATAAAAACTTTATGTTAATGAGCTGAAATAAGTATAATGAACAAAATTTTGAACATATATTTAATGATAAGATGCCATATTACCAAGAATTTTGAAAAATATATGTCCTGCTCATCCTGGGTGAGCTGATGGAAGTAGTCGGCCAACCGTTAGAAATGGAGTCCACAATGTTCCTCATCTCCTGAAGAACTCCCGACCCTGTTTGGTCAATGTTGCACATATATATAAAAGAATAAAACATTAAGTATACAATTGTTAAAATTAAAACTAAAATACATTAATGCATATTACTTACTGGCCGACTACTATAAACTTCAGACTGCCATCTACCACCTGTGGTGGTGGTAAGATAAGGTGTTTGCAAGTATCTATGAACTTAACTAAACTACAAGTGAACTAATCAGGAGGCAGCCCCTGAGATGATTCTTGAACATTATTAACTTAATGCTCATGCTTTTAACTGACTAAGAGAGGCAAGAAATAGATCATGGATTTAGGATGAGCAAGCATTACAAGAAAAATGAAAGGAATCAACCAAAAACTATAAATTCAAGCCAAGAGCACCACTATCTATAAACTGAAGGATGGCCAGCTGTTTCGAAGAAGAAGGGACGCCGCCAGAGTTTGGAGAAGAAGGCGGTTGTTCAATTCAATTTTGGAGAGGGAGAGGGAGGGTTTCAGCTTTTGGAGAAATGAGGGGAAATATTGGGAAAGTAAAGTAGAGAGAAGAAATTTACTTATAGTTTCCCCTAATGGCGCCCATAATAGCACCTGAGCCCTTACTCTATGTAATAGCACCCATGTAGTTACTATTTGTGTTATCAGTTGCCCGCTTCGCAAAGTAATAGCATCAAGAATGGCGGGAAATAGCGGGTAGCCCCCTATTATTGGCACTATTAAACCCCCACCAAAAAGACATAGGTAGATTAGAAAGCCTTTCATGTCCCTGCTTAGTAATCACATGAGCTCACCGTTGAAGACATGAGAAATTGAAGAAACAAAGTGCTAAGAAGTAGGAACATAAAGAAAACATTGGAAACAGAATCCTAAAGCAAAAATAAAAAAAATAATGCAGAAGCGATTATAGTAAAAAAAAGAAAAAAAGAAAATGGAACTCTAGATTAGTCAAGTTCCATGAAAAAAATAAAATGGAACTCCAGACTAAGTTTGAACAGATTTACCTAAGGAGAACCAGAATCTGGGCTCATACCATTAAAACCATCAACAGTAGTGAATAATATCCCCCTATTAGAATCTCATAGACCTAGGCATTGGAGCAACTCAACACTGACCTTTATCCTCACCTCTCTTCCATTGCAGTAACGCTCTCCCTCTCAGTTGTATCATGAAGCTTCATTCATTGCCGGGCAAAAGTAAAAAGGGAAAAACAACAAAAATGGTTGCTTCGAAATCTGGAAGCCACAAAGAGATTGGGCATCAGTGAGATGGAATTGATGTAGTCCTGAAGAAATTTTGTCAACCGGAATAATAGCAAAGATCAATCAGAGTGCCAAAGAACAATCCAAAGACTAGAAGAGGTTTAATATGAAACAGTAGCCAAAATCTGATGAGAGCATGATATATCTTTATATAGCATGAAATTGTGGGAGTTTTGAAGAGCATTTAAGTATGATTTCCTCACAAATAAATATATTATGGTAGATTGTTATAATTTTGGGCCAATTTGACAAAAAGGTAAATGTCAACGGTCAGAGATGGATTTTTTGATGCGGTAGTGATCTCTGGAAATTGCTGGAGATCGCCAGGATGCATTTTGTAGGTTCAGCGAGCATCAGCTCCTTCCCAGCAATCGCTTAAAGTTCTCTAGCGATCGCTGGCGATCGCTAGACTCCGAGATTTTTCATCTCACTCTTGATGCATCCTAACCGTTGAGCAAATTAAGACTCAATCAAAGCCATCCATTGGGAGGATATATTTAGAAGATCATGAGGCGTTCAAGAAAAGGGCTAGAGACAGAACTTTGAGACCAGAGGACGAGCAACAACAGTTTTGGGAGGAGCACGCACAAATGAGGGAGCATCATCTTCTTCTCCTCTAGGCTTAATTTCTCCATAGATTTTAGATTAATCCTAGGGTTCTTCTTAGTTTTCTAAGTAGATTTCATTTCTAAACTCAGATTTAATTAGTTCTCTCATTTATTCTCTCATTTAGAGATTTTATCAACTTGAGTTCATCTTCACCATGAACATGAGTTTTCTCTATTTAGCTCCATTTATGCTTTTTATGATGTTGAGTAGCTAAATTCCTATTATCTCTTAGGAATTAGTGAAGTTTGGATTATGGGTATGTGATATCTTTGATGAATGGATATTGTTTGATAATTTATGTTTGTGTTTCTCTGAATTTATTGATTAAATACATTGAAAGATGATTAATCTTGGCATGGTTAGACTTAGACATAAGCTAATTATATTAGATTGTAGAGAAATGCATATTAGGTTAATTATAGGATGAGAGTTCATAATTAACCTAAGAGGAAAATTGTTACTAGCTTCTTTAAATGCTATTGGGAGAGAGGTTTAGACCCAATATATTTTCCTACATAAATCCGAATAATATCCATGAATGTTTATGAACCAAATTATTATACATATACTCATCAAATAATGAAAATGATAAAAATCACATAAAATGACAAAAATGACATAAAATCACACAAAAATATGAAAAATATCGAAAACCGCAATTATGAATTAAATTTTATTACAACCTAAGTTACTATTCCGGATAAAATTGGGTGTAACACCTATAATATTCAATCATATGTCAGAATGAATATAACATCTAAACGGATTCAAAATGCTATTGAATCAAATTGGGTAGTGTACATGTGGGAAAAATTGGGTGTAACACCTATAATATTCAATCATATTTCAAAAGTGTTAGGTTGTATCAAATTGGGTAGTGTACATGTGGGAAAAATGTTACCCATGTCTGTCATGATTCAAAGTTGTAGTGAAAGTACACTTCCCCAATATTAATCCCACATCTATAATATTCATTCATATATCAGAAAAAATATAACATCTAAATGGATCAAAATGATACTAGAATATTGGTCTTTTATTGGTCAAATATATTGCACTACACTAGTTTGTATACAATCACACACAATTTGAAACACTCTGAGATGAATAAATAAAAGATTAACAAATTACATGTTCAACATTTTTAGAATCGGAAC
This sequence comes from Stellera chamaejasme, assembly GCA_024586325.1. NCBI lineage: Eukaryota > Viridiplantae > Streptophyta > Magnoliopsida > Malvales > Thymelaeaceae > Stellera > Stellera chamaejasme. The sequence continues at coordinate 29,473,652 of CM044985.1, forward strand.
TTAAAGCATGAGCAGCTTGGTCATTGATGTTTCCACCAATTTTTGAAATTCTTTGGCATATCTTTGATGTCAACTTTCTGAAGGGTGGTGACTGATCTGAATCCCTCTGGTAGTTCCTTCAGTTGGTGGCAGCTACTTATAGAGAGATAGTGTAGTTTGGGCAAGGTGTTAAGTTTTTGGGGAGAGGTTAGTTGGTGTTTTGGATAGTTTGAGTAGTTGGAAATCGTTTGGCTAGGTTGAAGGACTTGTTTGAGAAAATGGACTTTATTGCAAGTTTTGTGTATTGGGGATGTGGGAGTACAAGGCTTGTTAGGTTATGCTCAAATGAGCATTTGCCCCCTATTTATAGTGAGGGAGTGAGGGAGTTGAAGTCGGTTAGTACATTCTAGATTTTAGATATTTTAGGCCTAACTCTCTCCTCACCACTAGACTTAGGAAGCTTCTACACAATAGCCCTATTCTAGATTTTTCTACATGTTCTACATAATTCTTTTACTTTTCTACCACAACTTTCCTAGATTTTTTCTAGGATATTTCTAGGCTAATCTACACATTTAGAATTCTAGAATACTCCTAAATTTGCATCACATTTTTAACACTCCTCCTTGATGCAAATTTGTTGAACGCCGAGCTTCATCCTAAGATACTCGAACTTTGTTCTTGGCAATGCCTTGGTGAAGATGTCTGCAACTTGCTCCTCTGTTATGCAGTATTCTAGCTTGATCTCGTTATTTGCTGATGCCTCCCTGATCGAGTGATATTTTATTGCAATGTGTTTGGTGCGGCTGTGATAAACGGGGTTCTTTGTCATGTGTATGGCCGACTTGTTATCGCACAGGATCTCTGTTGGCTCTTTCTGCATCTTGCCCATATCTGCCAAAATTCTTCGCAGCCATATAGCTTGATTTGTGGTTCATGCGGCTGCTACATATTCTGCTTCTGCAGATGATTGTGCCACAGTTTGTTGCTTCTTTGAAGACCATGAGAAGAATCCTGATCTAAGTGTGAATCCATACCATGATGTGCTTCTTAGATCATCCATTGATCCTCCCCAATCACTGTCAGTGTACCCGAGCAGCTTTGAGTCGGAAGTTGGTCTGAACCAGATTCCGAAATCCTTAGTTCCTTGGAGATACCTTAGTATTCTTTTTGCAGCTCCATAATGGATCTCGCTTGGCTCCTGCATGTATCTCGATAGTAGACTTGTAGCATACATTATGTCTGGTCTTGTGGCCGTCAGATACAGTAGGCTTCCGATCAGACTTCTATATAGCGAGGCATTTGCTTTTCCCGAGTTGTCTTCTTTCCTCAGTTTTTGATTTGCTGCCAAAGGAGTAGTGACAGACTTGCAATGGTCCATCTTGAATTTCTTCAGGAGATTTTCTATGTATTTCTTTTGTGAGATGAATATCCCTTCTTCCTCCTGACTCACTTGGATCCCGAGGAAGTAATGCATCAAGCCCAAGTCGCTCATTTCGAAAGTCTTCATCATATCTTCCTTGAAGTCTTGTATCATCCTCTCATTATTCCCTGTGTAGATTAGATCATCTACGTAGAGAGAAACGATGAGAGTGTTGTTACCCTGGGTCTTGATATAGAGTGTTGGCTTACTCATGCTCCTCCTGAATCCTTGTTCGGTGAAGTATCCATCAATCCGGCTGTACCAAGCTCGTGGTGCTTGTTTTAACCCGTATAGAGCCTTATTTAATTTAAGGACCTTTTCTTCTTGTCCCTTGGCCTGAAAACCTGGTTGATGGATTCTTCTTCAAGAATTCCGTTGAGGAAGGCCGACTTGACATCTAGTTGATGGATTCTCCATTTCTTTTGAGCAGCAAGAGCAATCAATGCTCGAATTGTATCTAGCGCTTCTTCATCGAACTCCACATTGCGGCTAACTGTCAACTTCTCTGTCTCAAGATTATAAACTCTATATCCTTTTGATTATGAGTTGTAGCCCATAAAGATCCCTCTTTGGCTCTTATTATCAAGTTTCCCTCTCTTTTGTTGTGGAACATGTATGTAGCTTATGCTACAAAAGACTCCGAGATGTTTGGCTGAAGGCTTTCGTCCACTCTAGGATTCAATTGGTGTTTGGCCTTTTACGACGCTAGTTTGATACCTGTTGAGTATGTAGAAAGCAATGTAGATGGCTTCTGCCCAAAAGTGTTTTGACAAGTCTTTTTCTACTAGCATTGATCTCGACATCTCTATCACAGTTCTATTCTTTCTCTCTGAGACGCCATTTTGTTGTGGTGCGTAGTCGACGGTGAGTTGTCGATTAACTCCTTCCTCCTCGCAAAACTTATCAAATTTTCTTGATGTGTACTCCTTTCCTTTGTCACTTCTTAGCGTCTTAATGTGATATACCACTTTGTTTTTCCACCAAAATGCTTGAATTTTTTGAATATTTCAAATATTTTTTATTTTTCTTTCATGAGTTAAACCGAAGTCATTCTGATGAGGTCATCAACGAAGAGGATGAAGTACCTGTTGTTGCTCGGAGTGATTGCCCTCATCGGTCCGCAAACATCTATGCGAACTAGCTCTAGTGGCATTTTGGCACTCCAGGATGCTTAAGATGGAAATGGTTATCAGTGTTGTTTCCCAAGTAGACAGCCTTCACATGCCTCCTTTATAACTTCTATTTTTGGTAGATCTTGGATCATGTTATTTTGTTGAAGAGACTTTAGTCCTTGAAGATCAAAGTGGCCAAATTGTTTATGCCATAGCCAATAATTGTTCTAATGAGCCTTCATGGCACCCTCGGTTGTGTGCATCCATTGAATACGGAAGTTTCTCTTCTTCATTTTGATTTTGGTGATGACTAGATCTTTGTTCGCCCTATCATAGATAGTGAGTACTCACCTTCAAAATGGAGTGAGTATCCATTCTCCATCATCTGACCAACACTTAGGAGATTTTCTGACAGATTTGGGACCCAATGAACGTCATGTATGTAGCGAGTGCCTTTTCATATTTGACTACTACAGTTCCTTTTCCAGTGATCTTGATGGATTTCTTGTCTGCTAGTTGCACCCTCGAATTGTAGGTGGTGTCTAAATTGGAAAACACCTCTTCATTTGGCGTCATATGATTGCTACAGGCACTATCCACCAACCATGTATTCATGCTTTGTTCTACAGCAGCTTGGCAGACATAAAAAATATTTTCTTGATCTCCTTACTCCTCTGAATAATTGTCTTGATGATTTTTGCTTCCTTTGGAGCGACAATTTTTCTCCAAGTGGCCAAACCTTTTATAGTTACGACATTTTGGTTATCCTCGGAACAAACAATCTTTCTCCAAGTGGTTTGCCTTTTTTCAAATTCCACAAGGAGGATTTGTTAATTTCCTAGTATTTTCTCCGTGATGAGAATTTATGTTGGATATTTTCTTATTATTTTGGGATTTTTTAGACTGATTTTTGGACTGAAATGCACTTTCAAATGGTTCTTTGTGATGCATATTAATCCTTTTTTCTCTTACTTCAAGTGAGCCTATGAGTTCAAACACCGATAATGATGCTAGATCTTTTGTTTCTTCTATCACAGAGATTATTCATTCAAATTTCTCTGAAATAGAATTTGATATTTTCTCGACAAATTTTTTGATGTGAGATTTTTTCATCATAGGCTTTCATTTGATTAACTATTTTAGTTAATCTAGAATAATATTCATTAATTGTCTCGGAATCCCTCATTTTTGCATTTTCATATTCTCGCCTTAAACTTTCTAGTCGTACAGCATGTACCTTGGCTAATCCCTAAACTTCCTCTTGCAATATGTCTCAAGCTTGCTTCAAACTAGCTGCCATTATAATTCTTGAAAAAATTGTGTCTGCCATCGCCTGTTGTAGGGTGAAGAGTGCTTGTGCATCTCTTGCTTGATCGTCCTCCAACTTTACTTGCTATGTCTCATATAATGTGGAAATGTCCTCGGGAATATTGATTCCCTTTTTAACAATATTTCACAATTTTTGAGACACAAAAAATGTCTTCATCTTAATGCTTCAATAATCATAGTTTTCACCGAAAAAAACCGGTAGAGGGACATCTTGGCTATTTTTTGAAGTAGCCATTGGTAAAGTGTCTTTGGTTTGTGGAGCTATTTCGGAAGTCTGGTTTCCCTTCGCCCATGTAGATGATCGGACGTGGCTCTGATACCACTATTAAGTTTTTAGGAGATGTATAGCTAGTGTTTTGGATAGTTTTAGTAGTTGGGAATCAAGGCTCCTCATCCACCCTCAACATGTTCAATTCAGGAAGATAGCTCAGGATCAAGAATTCAAGCTTTGGAAAACTTGTCGATGAGAACACCATCCTTTCTCCAATGAAAGCATTTGCTGTTATAGCCAGGCGCCTTAAGTTGGGCAAACTTCCAAGTGTCACCATTGGATCTTCTTTTGATCCTATTAACTTCTCTTCCTTCAAAGGGCAGCAGCAGCAACAAGGGAAATATTTGGCGTCGTGTGTATCGCTAGCTGATGAACCACACATGGTTAGTGTTCTGAGATTGGTTAAGTGGCCAAGTTGTGCAATGGAGGAGCCGTCGGCTTGCAAGTTTACAAGGGTTTGAAGGTTTTTCAAGGTATCTAACCGTAACTTGGGAATTTGACAATATTCGTCATATTCTGGAAGATACAAGTGCCTTAATTGTTCCATCCTCCATATGACATCAGGAATGTTGAGGAGCAAATGACCCATAAAGAGATCCGCAGTTTGAACTCTTAGATCTAAGGTTTGTAGGCAAATTAGTTTACCTAAAGATGATGGCAACTTGAAAATAATAGAAACATCTGCTAGAGACAAGTATCTTAAGTGGATGAGGTTACCTATATTACTAGGAAGATGGAATATTTCAATCCGGGACCTTTCAAAGTCTAGGACTCTAAGCTTCTTAAACTTGTTGGATACATGTTTTATGGGCCTAGTCATGATAGTGAATATTAAGAACAGGCCAAGAGTCAAAATCCAGAAAGAGTGATTGTCGTCCCTAAATTTTGTAAGAGCCTTCGCCTCTATGGAACCCCTAGGGTAATCTTCTGGGAGAAGAGCACTGATTTCCTTAAAGAATAGCATGGTTCTAAGAGGAGGACTTTTTATGCGTTCAACACGTACCGTTTCATGTATGGAAAGCCTTCGAGTCTTGGCGATCATTGCTGCAACAGAAGGGGTGATACCTCTTTCTCGATCTTTACTTGACATGTCAGCGATGCAGATGAAGTTTTCTTCTCTTGCTTTTGACAAGCAGAGCTCTCTCACGAAGTCATGCATGTAACACGTTTTGATTTCCAACTCTGAGCAATCCTCAAACTCACCCACTTGGATCATGCTTCGTTTGACGAGCTCCTTCAAATACACTTCTGCTATATCTTCCATGGTCGTGACTTCATCTTCTTCTTCCACGGACAGAAAACCCTCTGCAACCCACATATGGATGAGCTTCTCTACATCAATGCGGAAGCCCTCGGGAAAATGAGACAGATAGAGGAAACAAGGCTTTAAATGGGGAGGAAGATAGTCATAGCTCAATGCAAGAGCGTCCTGCACTGACCACTTCTTTTCTTTTCGAAGGTATGACTTCACATGGTCATGAACGGCTTTCCATTCATTGTAGGTGCAATCCTTTGTTGCTAGAATGCCCCCTATTGCCTTTAAGGCAAGTGGTAAACCCTGGCAACGCTTACCAATCTTCCTCCCCACTTCTACCATTTCATTATTCATACTACCTGAAACCGACAACGAATTCAAAGGAAAGAATAAAAAGTTAGATGGAAGGAAGTTCATCACACATTATTACTTAAACAGTATTTGTGTCCAACCATGCTAAACGTTTGAGAGAAAGTGAAAAGATGTGTGTGTGTGTGTGTATACCTTTGTCATGATGTCCTGTCGTAAAAACTATCCTCTGCAATAGATCCCAACTCTGGTCTGTATCCAAGCTTTGCAGTGGGTGGAGGCGGCCCTTCCAGCCTGGACCTTGTGCTACATCCAACTCGTAACGAGATGTAATCAGTATCTTGCTTTCGTTGTTGTCTGTCATTGGGAAGCCCGGCATGAGGGCATCCAGATCTCCAGTGTTCCAAACATCATCAAGAACACGCAAGCACTTTTTGGCTTTCAAGAAATCATGCAACCTCTTCACTAGCTCCTGAGAATTTCTTCGGTTGAAGAAGAGATCAGAAGCACACTCCAGCACTCCCAAATCGTTTAAAGCCGCCTCCCACTTGTCTTCCCTGGAAAACTGCGGAGAAATATAAACCCAAACTGCGGAGAAATATCAAAGTGACGCCTAACCTGGGGATCATGATATATTGCTTTGGCCAAAGTGGTCTTGCCAAGTCCCCCCCATGCCGTGAATGCAGACGACTTTAAAATGGTCATCTGTCAAGAGCGGCACCAATGCTTCCAACTCCTTATCTATGCCCACCAGATTATCCTCAGGAACATGAACATATGGGTGCCTTTTCTGATTAAATGACCTCGAGGATTCACCCTTGTGCAGCCTTGGCTTAGCCGGTTTGTGTGTGCCGTAAGTCTCAGTTCGTCTCTTCAACTCATTAAGCCTCTGAAATTTTGTTCATCTCAGAGCAGATACGGTGGAGCCTCTTCATCTCTCTGGGGAAACCAATGCATCTTTTGATGCATCCGGTGCTCCTCTTAGATGCAATCTTGAGAGAGAATTCCTCCACCACATCCTGTATATCGTAGGCTATGTCCCTGATCTCAAGGACCCTCTGACGCACCAGTTTGTCCTCCATCTGGTTTACCTCTTCCGCTTCTTCCAAGAAGCTGCGCACCCATGAGAGCTCACTTTCCAAACTCTTCACTTGCTCTTCCACACCCCACAAGTATTTGGCTTCCTCACCTAACAAATTCCCCAACTGTTTAGCCACTTCTGAAACCACGGCCACCACCGCCATAAGGTACAATATAGTTGTAACTCTCTGCTAACTGCTCTTGAAACATTTTGTCACGCCTTGAAAGGGTTTATATATACAAATATTTTCCTAGATCCTAGTAGCTTGCCATACTGTTAAGGCAAAGAAAGGTACATTGAAAACTGGTTGAGACAAGTAATACCTCTTGTAGAATCAAATAAAGCAACTTCTTGGTTCAAGCAAAGAACAAGTAATGGTTTTAATTTAAAGAAGATTCTCCACTTTTCTGGTTCTAGTTCCAAAGTCTTTGATGGTTCATATTCTTGGAGAGGGGAATCCAGAAGCCGGTGGCTAAGCTAAAACTGAAGGCTCACTTAAAGCCATGCTCTTTTCGTTTCTCTTGTTGCTTTCAATATTCCTTACGTGGTTCTGAGTTTTGTGCTTTTATGCCAGCAATTAGTTGTTCCTTCTTTCACAAGAAAGAGATGTGGCATCACACTATTTTTTTCGTATCTTAAACCAAATTTTGAAGCCATCCGCCCAACTTAATAACATAACTTCTCTCAGCATGAGGATTAAAAAAAAAGAGTAAACTCCGTCCGTAGTCCCTCAAATTATACGATTGTCCTATTTGGGTCTCGTTTTAAGAATTTGTATCACTTTCGTCCTGTAAGTTACAATCGTGTGCACTGTTGGTGCTTCCGTCACTTTTTCCGTTAACATCACCGTTAAAGTGGTAAAATTACGAAAATTTCTAAATCTAATATTCATTTTAACACCAATCTCTTAAAAAAACTACAAATGTATCCTAAATATTACAAACTTCACATGCCCCAACCTCCTGCCCAACCATCATTCCTCTTCCCTCGGCGAGCCCAAACAAGTCCAGCGGATCCGACACCTCTCCAGCCGACCAGGAGCATCGCTTCCACCCAGTACTGCCACATCAACCATCGACCTCTGGCGAGCCTCCCTGTACGATTCAGCACAAACCGCCTTCAAAAGTCACCGGAGGCCGCTCAATCTCAGCTGACCACCCGGAGCTTGCGAACTGGACCCCGTTTCACCGTTCCGCTACCAGAAACGCCATCCTCAGCCTCCTTGCCCCACTGCCAACGTCGTCCTGCCCATCACCGGCCTTCTCCGGCCAATGAACACGGCCCGCGAGGCGCAGCCCTGCCTGGCTCCGACTGCATCACGAAGCCAGATCTGTAGTGGGTTTCGAGTTGATGCATGGTGCAGGGTGGAGTACGGCGGCGTACGATAAGGTTAGGGTTGGGGTGAGTTTGGTAGGGCGGCGAGGAGCTAATCGTGGTAGGGGGTCGTGTGTGCTAGGTTGGGATCGTGAGTGAATGGATGAGAGAGATGGTGAGTTTGTCAAATATAAAATTATTTAGGGTAATTTTTAGATTTTTTATAAAGTTAGGGTTTAATTGATTAAAAGAGAGGGTGGGTTTGTAATATTTTTGATTATTTAGGGTACATTTGTAATTTTTTTAGAGGATTGTATTAAAATGAATATTAGATTTAGATATTTTTGTAATTTTACCACTTTAACTTTGATTTTAATGGAAAAAATTACGGAATAACCAACAGTGCACACGGTTGTAACTTACAGGATGAAAGTGATATAAATTCTTAAAACGGAACTCAAATAGAACAATCGTGTAACTTAAGGAATTACGAACAGAGTTTACTCTTAAAAAAAATGTAGAAACTGAGTATGAAAAAAAAAGATATGAATATGTAAATATACAAGGAGAGATGGTAAAAGGTAAGCGGATCATGCACACTTGCGAAAAATTAAAGTCCATTATTGAACCCAAACTCACAGCAGCACATAACACGAAGGATCTAATCCTAGGAAGCGATCAATCTCAGGAAATCAAAAGCAAAAAGGGAACAAAAAAATATCGGATAGAGACGAAACCTGACGATTGTTAAGTTGAAATATAATCCAAGGGCGGCGGTCGGCGGCGGCCTGGAGGTTGGCCGGTGGCTTCAAGAAGCCTAGGCGGCGACTGGAACATTTGGAGGCGACAGGGACCATCAATGTTATTTATCACCCGGATGATTTTTCACCCACCTACAAACACTTGAAAAATGGAGGATAGATATGTAATTGTCTAATTAGTTGGGCTTGGGCTTCCAAATTACCTTATAGATGAGTCATTTGAACAAGTGGGTGAAAAATCACCCGGGTGATGATTAACAGAGTTGGACAGGGACGGAGATATGCGACGGCTGCTGAAGAAGTTGTGTGATCCATATTTACATCAATGGCCTAACATTTACGTTTGTACTCTTATAAACCTAAATGTTATCAAAGTTGCAACTAGGTCATCGCAACCATTAGAACTTTATTAGCGATAACCTGAGTAGAGGGATCAAACTTTACCGAATCAAATAGTGGTATATCATGGCCCAACCCGCGCAGGCCCCCTTGAACCAGCCCAATAACGAGGGCCCAACGTACTTGAACCAGGGATTCGACCAAAGCACAAACGACCGCGAGGGGGTGTCGCTCGCAGGGACATCCCCCTCGCCCCAGCTCACCAAGAAGGGGGTCTCCGCCCGCGATCCCTTGTTTCGCGAAGCCCCCACAGTTGGTGAATTAAATGCGGTCCCGACAACCCCGCGTGCGATACCGCCAGATCAGCCACGATTCGAGGGAGCCCCACCCACCTTCCATAATCGTTCCCATGATCACAAGAACCGTCCTCCACCTTCCATCCTCGTGCCCCAAAATCACAACCACGATCAACGGCACCCAGGAGGCAACCGTCCTCCTCCTATAAAAAGGAGACATTGGGAAAGGTACACTCCTTATACACACCTCCACTCCTCTCTATATTCCTGAGTATTCTGTTTTCCTCTCTGCAAATTACTCTTCCAGCAGCAGATCGCCATCTCCAGCACTTCACTACACTAGATCATTACCTCCAGCATCTGAGAACTCGGTCCACCTGAGAATGAGATTATCAGATCCGAAATTCAAACCATACCATCACTGAATCAAGATAATTCGAGATAGTAACCTATAGGGTAAAGTAAATGTATAGTCCCTTAGATTTTATGTGCGTTCTATTTTCGTCATGTTTTTAGAATTTGTCTCATGTTAGTCCTTTGACTTTCATTTCATCTCAAATTGATCTTTTTGTTAGTTTTCTGTTAAATTTTTCGTTAACTTCGTAAATTTACCTAAATGTCTCTAACCTGCTATTAAATGAACCATCAATCTTTAACAAATTTAACAATCTAAACTAAACTTTTTAACTTCACTTCACTCTACTTCTCTAATTCCATTCCTCCTGGAGAAGGCGCCGCGTTTGGTCATGATTCTCATCGATCGGGGGATCTCTAATGGGCAAGTGGAGATCAGTTCAGGTCGAATCAATCACCGTCAGCATTGATTCTCCAAATTGGGGTTATGTTCAAATCAGTTCACAGAAAAACAAAAAAAAATAATTGAATCCAATATTTCTTGCTTCACCGGATCCTTGTTGCCTAGATCTGCTTTACCCAGTCAATCCATTCCGCCTCACCAGGTCCGCAACAGGCTCACTGGAATCCCACTACGCTCACCACTAGAAATGGTCGCATCTCAAAGAAGCAGGAATGGAGAAGCAAAGGACAATATGTTGATACTTCGGTGAATCTTTTAAGTCTCTTGGTTTATGAAACCTTGAAGCAAAATCTGATCTTAATCCCTCTATCCGCGGCGGAGAGACACGCCGTAGGCCCGCGACGAGCATCCATGATGTAGTTACTCCAGCTGCAACTCGCACTTGGTTGTTAGCAAAGGTCTCGAGCCATCGAATTGGGAACAATGCTCTCAAAGACTTTGAGCTCCGATCTCTGAACGAGAAAAATAAAAGGTGTAGGTCATGGCCTCGCATCCCACCTCAATTTGTTCGGTTGTGGCATGACAGGGATGGGATGGGATGGGACGTTTTGATGGCTGAGTCATGGATCTGGCATGGAAATTAGGAAGAAATGTCAATGGGGTAGCCATTGATTTTGTTGAAGCTGTGAACGAACTGAGGGACAGTAGGGTGGAAAAGGGAGGGATTTGTTTTGTAACTTTTGAAAATAATTGGGGTCAATTTGCACATTATTAAAAAAATTAAGTTAAATTGAATGTTAATTATAGACATTTATATAAATACCCTTATTTAAGTAATGGATTTAACATAAAATGTAATGGAATGGCCTATTTAGGATAAAAAAACAAGCTAAGGGAAGAATCTAAGACGAATTCTTAAAACATGACAAAAATAGGACACGTATAAAAGCTAAGAGACTATATGTGTACTTTACCCGTAACCTATAACTTAACCTAAAATAAAATAAATATTAAAACTATAATTGAAGAGGAAACAGGACAATTATATTGAGACTTTTTTAAAAGGAATATGGGTAAATATTGTGGGATGGAGGAAGTATTTGATCTGACTTTTTTTCTTTTCCATGAACAATTCATCAAGCTATCATTTAGCTTCATCTCTTCGTCAAAGATCCATTAATTTGACCACTAAAAAAAATTAAGGAAGAAGAATTAAAGAAGAAGAAGAAACACTAAGAACCGTCTCAATGGTACAGAATTTGGTCAAAGTGTGTTTGTTCATCAAAGAATTTTGCCCATTTGTCGTATAGTTCATGACTTCATGTACTGATGCGAGAGGGAAACATACACTGCAGATTAATAGTACAAGATAGTAATCTTATTAGTTTCGAATAAACATTTGTCCCAAAAGCAAACTTCATGAATTGACCAAACTCCTAAAATCTCGACTATGTAAATACAAAATTAAGCATATGCTTCAAAAAGAAAAGCCTGATGTGGATTAAAGCTAAACCCACTTCCTAATTATTTTTATCTGCAAATTTTTTGTTGTTTTATTCCCCTTAAACCCACAAATCACATCATTATTAGCATCTTTTATTCCTTGATCTCTTGACTTGCTTTCTGTCTCTCTGTTTGTGTAAATTCTACACACTTTCCTTATCCATTACCCATAACCTACAAACAAACACACATATAAATAACTTCCCATTTTATCTCACCCTGAAATCATCACACAACTTGAAGCCAAAGCAATTTCCAGAGAAATGGTGAAGAAGTCAAAGCAAGTGTCTGAGAAAGCTCCCAAGAACCATGAGAAGCAGCAGCTCCATAGCCTGATAAAAGATTTGAAGCCTAAAGTCTACATCACAAACAGCTCAAACTTTAAGCAGCTTGTGCAGGAGTTAACTGGTTGTGGAGGTAGTGCACAGACAGATACATTAACCCAGCCCATGGCTACTTCTATGCCTGTTATGCCTGTGGCTAACCACTCTGAACACATACCGGTTATAGACATCTCAAGTGATGTCTCTGCAGGCTCAGACTTCGACTCCTGCTGCGAAGTTTATGATCAACTTATCAATGAGGAAGTGAATTGTTCCACATATATGGGTGATCAGAGCACAGCAATGGATAGAACTTACAGGAACCTTGAGTCATGGCTGTTGGATTTGGAGACCTGTAACTGGTATGAAGCTTTTTCACAGAGTCAACAGCAGATCAGTGTCTTTGACTATGACATAGCAGGGTTGTTATGATACATGATGTAATAGGAGTAGGGATGTGTTTAGTTACACATATTTATTCTTTCATTTTCCCTTGTATACTGTAAGAAAATACTGCTGTATAGTGTTCATAAATACACACTAATTCTTTGAAACATTATCTTCCGTTAAAATTGGAAGAACTTAAGCTGAAACGAAGAAACATGAACACAACTTCACTTTACATTTGTTTCAACTGACCAAAGAAGTGACAGAGTGAAAAGGAATTGAAAACTTGATGAGGCAATCAAAAAAATTACTTCATATATTGCGATACAACGCAAGTGAGAGGATGATATATAGGGCCAAGTGGGGAAAGTGAAGTTTATTTTCAAATTCAATGAACTCCTGCTCTTAAGATCTCAGGTTTGGTTGAGGTTGAGCAGGTAGGCTATACAAGGATTTGAGCTGCTGGCTTATGAGTCTACTGTTACTCAAAGCAAGTTGCAGATTAGAGTCATCAGACCACCATTGCTCCAGACCGTGTGCCTCGAGAAACTTCTGTTTACCCTTGGACATCACGAAAAGCTTAGCTGCCGCTTGCTTCTGGTTCATCGGACCAGCATTCTCCTTGTTGGACTCGTTCTCCTGCACCCGATCAGGGTCGGTGTAGTAGCAACATATGTAATCACTGTTGTTCACATACAAGTGAGGCACCCATTTCTTGAGCCCCGCAGAATTTTTCTCTGCATTCCATTGAGGCACCCAATTCTTTAACCCCACCTTCATTCCTCCTTCATCACTCAATTGACTCTCGCTGCTCGAAGGAAGCATGGACTTTATCCGCTTCCACGCAGAACCAGCCTTCTCCCCGATGTTCCTCAAGCTCATCGCAAGTGAAATAGATGGAGGGTTGAACAGATGTGTCTCAACATGCATCCCTTCCTTAGCTAGAGCCTTACCAACTTGAAGCGCGAAACCAGCTCCTAATGAATGGCCTGCAATACACACATTGCTGCTTCCATACCTCTCAGAAACTGACCTCAATGCCTCAAGTGCACCTCTGAATCTTACCGACCCTTTAAGGCTTTCCCAAGCTAGGAAACGCAGGTCATCTTCGATGTCTCTCCGGATTGTAGGGCTCTTGAGCAATGTCCCTCTAAGAACTAAGACAGCCTTGGGTGCTCCACTTGGCCTGATGACTATGAAGTCTGCTAATGCCGCTGATCGATCCCATTCGAGCAAAGCACCAAATATTGATCCGTCTCTCTCGTCTGTTAAGGTCTGAACCAGTTTGTACTTGAAGGGGATCCACCATTTTGGAGCAAGAGCTGTCTCAGATGTTCTGTTTTCTTGTCTGTCCAGTTCAAGTAGGTAAACTGCTTGAATGAAGCATGCTACAACAGTCCTTTTATAATTGGCATCTTTCCTGCAATAGAGAGAACTGAATTTGAAAGTCCGTCATCGAGAAGCTCTGTTAATTTCAACCTCGTGCACAGAAATTATGTGGCTCTGAAATTTATATGAAAACAATGAAAGGATTTTCGATTTTGGCCAATCCCAAATGACAGAACTAAAGAGGTGAATAAGGATTAAATGATTTTGAGATGCCAAGGGTTTCTAAATCAAGAACCCTAAAATTTCGACAGAAAGATCCAACATAGGAAAACAAAAAAAAATCAAAACTTTCCTAATAAAACTCAAGTTCAGCACTTTGTTCTGGTTTTGCCAATTTGGCAACAAATCAAGATAAAAAAAAGTTACCATAAAACAACAGATCCAGCAGAGATACCGCAAATCTAAAAGCCCATCAACCAAATTAATGAACACCAAGTCAAATTAACTAACTCAAATATCTAAACACAATCAAGTCTGAGAAAACCCATAATTGCAGAAAAAAGCAAGCATGGAAACTCGGACAATGCAGTTACCAACTGGAGTTTATAAGTTCTCTCCAGTTAGGAGAAACAATATTCCGAGGTCCAGAGACGTGAAAAGCATATGGGTGAGCCTCTTCTTGCACAACCGCTGCAACCTTTTCTTCTTCCGCCATTGCAGTCTCCTCTTCTTCTCGCTTCGCCATTAAAAACAGAGACTTTAAAGGAATAGATACGAATAAGAAGAAGCAGAGACGGCAAAGCTTTGAGTATTGTTGTTCGTTGTTTTATCTGATTATTTGAAGCCTTTTTACTTGGAATCGGATGCGACTGTTATCGTTCTCCCGAGCTTTTCGAAATATTGGAGAGTAATTATTTCGAAACGCTTGGATTCGCAGAGCACTTGCAACGGTCATATTTCTTTCATGTTGTCGGGTACTCGAAAAGACTAGAATACCCTTCTGTGAATGCAGCTTGCAAGTAGTTCCAACTCCAAGTTCCTATGTTTTCGTGGGTCAGAGAAATTAAAACGTTTTTAAAGAGTGCAAAAAAAACCTCTCAAAGAAAGGCATTTAACTTTATTACTCCCCTTTTATTCATGAAATATTGGTAGATTTCATTTTCGATATTATATTTGACTCAAATTATTAATTGAAAGAATTCACTAATTTTTTTAAAAAATACTTTAAAAGCACAAATATTTAATCTATAATTTTACATTTTAATTATTTGAATTTATATATTAAAATGTTGAATAAATGAAATCATATATTAAATTCTGAAAGAGAAATGCATCAATCTTTCAAGGACATATGTAATAATACTTTTTGTATATACATAAGGATTGAGGATTAAGGATGGTGGAAACTTGAACACAAGAACTTCACCTCAAATTCAATGAACTTAGCCACTAGGTTAGATGCTCGAGAGTAGATGCAATACTTTTAAGTCTTAGACACTCTTTAATTTTTATGATCAATCAAGCGTTTTAATTTTATGAAAGGATGAGAGTATTATTATCACAACTCACCTTGCGATTGGCTTTCTTGTTGCCCTCGCCTCGTCTCACACCATCGAATCCTTTCCTCCCCCATATGTTGGCCTCGACCGCCCCAGATCTAGAGGAGGTGAGGCAAGATGGGACATTAGCAGTAGCAACAACGGAGGTTGGTGCGCCCCGGTGTTGGGGCTAGGTGGAAGGTGGTATGAATGTTCAAGAATATACACTACGCCGTTAAAACAACGTTTACCGCGGCCAAATACGCGGTAACGCCACGCACGCACCGCAGAAAGGCCGCGCATTCGCCGCAAAAATCGCTCCCGGTTGCCTCGGTGGCGCGCCGAGGCCGCAGTGAACGCCGCGGTAAGACTTTGACGACGGCGGCATCGCCCACCGCGTCTGGATGCGCACAAGGCCGCTGTAAGCGTTTTGGTATATTGTTTCTATATATAATTATATATATAGTAAATTGTTTATATATATAGTAAATAGTTTATATACTACCTCCGTCCTGAAAGATTATACATTTTGAATTTGTTGTTTCAAGATTCAATGTTTGACTCAAATTTTAACAAAGATAGCAAGTTTTAAAAATTGAAAAATATATTTAGAAAGTTTATACTTCAAATTATGACATGCATATAAATTATTAACTTTAAAGTCTAAAAATTCATGAAAAAAACATTGATTAAATACTCAAAACAAGAAAAACAAAGTGTACAATTATTCAGTGACAGAGGGAGTATATGGTAAATAGTTTATATATATAGTAAAATGTATTTAAAATTTAATAACAATGCAAAAATATAATTATATATATAGTAAATAGTTTATTACAGAAAATTTAAATATTATTTACGAAACCCTAAAAACCGGTCTGGTCCGCGTTTGGGTCGATAGGGTTGAAGTAATCAACAAAGTCGCTCGCCCCCAATCTCCATGAATGGCCGCCGCTGCTGCTGCTTGGGTGTGGGATTTGTTATGGATCTGCATCTCCTGATAATCCCGTGGGGTGTGAAGCCCGTGCCCAGCCGACATTAGGTCGCGGCTTTGGAAGGGGCTGGGTGATGCGGGCGGCCACCGGATGTGGTGCCGCGCGGCCGGAAGTGGTGCGACGGCGGCCGCTGGAATTGCGCGGATGCTAGTAGTATTGAGCCGACGGTGCCGGAAGTGTTGAGGCGCCGCCGCCGCCGGAAGGGCGGAGGCCCGAGGAAGATCCGGCTGATAAGGGATCTGGCGGCATCACGTTAGGCGGATATACCCCGTAACGCATAGCCGACCGGATGTTGTTGACGGCTGAATCAAAGGATCGCAATGCGTCTGTCTTCCAAGCCTCAAGATCAACAACCCTCACATTCGGGCGCAAGCCGGCCGGTTGTGAAGTCAAGCATCGCATCCGTATCCCGCCGATGACGGTCCTCAAGCTCATTCTCGCTGAAAGTTAACGTGTTTTAAAAATTAAAATCTACTACATAAAAAATAACTCAAATTATAGAAATTAATTAAACGACAATTTAATTACTCGAGATCGCAGAGGTTCCTCGAATCTCTCCGGATGGGCAATTTGTGGCGGGACACCGATCCAGCGTCCTCGAGTGGGCCCATCCACAACAGATTTGTAGATCTCGTCATCGATCACTGGAACGGTCCATTTGGCCCATACTTGGTAATGAGACGCGTCTATACTCCTCCTAAGTAATAACAAAAATAAACTTACGTTAAATAATATTAAAAGAGACGATAATTTGAATTGAGGAAAACGAATGAATAATACCAGAACGGCCGATTCCTTCCCAAGCCATGCCTCCCGAACTCCTCTTGCCGTAGCCGGTGCCCACTTGTTTGCTCGTCCAACAGTATTTATAAAGTAATTAATTTTTTCATAAATTAAATAAATTAAAATTAGATGTTTAAATAATGAACTGGGTAAAGAATATTACCAAGTCCTCATAAACTCTCTGTTTGGACTTGTTGCCAAACGACTTAATCTTCGGACGATTCATGCTACTCGCATTCCTTTTGTTCTTCTGGGATTCTTCCTTGAAGTCGTTCTTTGTAGTACTCGAGCAAAGATCCTCCACTTGTCTGGCCGAGGCGAGTGGGATGAGCGGTAGCCAATCCAAGTAGTCGATTGTCCGGATCCAGCGGATGCAATCGCTTGCACTTCTTCCGAATGTTGTTCTACGTGTTCGGTAGAACTCGCAAACCGGGAGTGCAACTTCTCTAGAAAGCCCGGCTCATCCCACACATGTTCCCGTAAGAAATTTAAAATACAACGTCATTATCCTAAGTAAATTATAACAAGTATTAGTATTAATTAATGTAATATATGAAATATTAATAATTGTTAAAGTACATGAACTTATTTGCCCAAGCGGCAAGCTCGTCCGCCGTCTGCTGGTAGTATTTGGGAGGGAATCCGGAGAAGTGGTTAGCGACGACATTCGAAAGCGCGCGCGTGATCTCGCTCCGAATGCAACCGCACATTAACAGAAACCGTGATCGGTAATGAAACATGTAAATAAAAGATATAGCAAAATCTTCTATGTTAGAGACTTACTGTGCGATGCGGACTATAAGGCGTCCGTCAGGGCCTGCGACCGGCGGAGGTAGTGGTGGCGGGGGCTGCGACAGTATCCGTGGCCGCTGCGGTGGAGGTGCAGCGTCATCATGCGGTGGAGGTGTAGCGTCATCGTTCGGTGCATCCTGATGCACCGAATCGCCGGACCCCCCAGGAGATGTTTTCGACCTCATGTGATCCCACGGTGTCCCGAATGGTGGAAACACGATGTTTTCGACCTCGCTTAATATCTGGTGGCCTGATTTGAACTCACATCTTGGCCTTCGATCCGTATGTTTCCATGATTGCTTGTTGTTACGGAGCGCATGTCGTTGCGGTAAAAATCTTCTATGACAACCAAACCAACTCGTTTTCTTCCGTTAGTCACCTGAAAACTATGAACATCCTCCATACAAGACGGGCATGCAAGTCTTCCATGCGTGCTCCACCCGATAACATTCCGTACGCTGAAATCACTAATTGTCCACAGCAGACAAGCCCGCATGTTAAAGTTCGATTACGATGTGCATCCTGTGTTTCCACGGCTGTATTCCATAGATGTTTCAACTCGTCAGCGTGGACGTAAAAACACATCAATGTTACGGCCCGGTGACTTTGGGCCGTGGATTAGCAACGGCATGAAAGTGTACGCCTCCTTCATGCATAAATCGGGAGGCGGAGTTATAAACCACGATGAATACAGCCACATAGAATATGATTGTCTGAGTCGACAACGGTTGAAACCATCTGCATAACCCCAATCGAACATTTCTATACTCACATGCAAAATCAGGATAACACTTATCAACATGTTTCCATGCCTCGGCTTGGGATGGATGTCCAATAATACCCATCAATTCTCACTAGCTCTAAGATGATACGTCATAAATTTAGCGGTTCTCGCGGATCGGTAAAGCCGTTGGAGCGCTCGAATTGGTAGATAAAGTAAAATCTTTTAGCTTTGGGTTTTGATTCGCCTCACGTTCTTCAAACGCTCCGCACCACATACCTTACAATTATTTAACTTTTCATATCTACCATCAAACAACATGCGCTTGTTCTCGCATGCATGAATCTTTCGCACGGTAACCCCAACTCTTTCATCATCGCTTTTGCACTACACATGCTCGTAGGCAAGGTTGCCTCTTCTCCGGGCAGTATTTCGTTGATAAATTCAATCAACTCCGAGAAAAACGCGTCCGATACGTTATGCTGACTTTTCATGCTCAAGAACTTAGAAATAACAGCCAACTTGGTGTGCTTATCGACATCCCTCATATAGAGGCTGCGACGCATCGCGTAATAAATCAAAAAACTTTTGAGTCCTTGCATTTGGCATTTCGGGTGTGACGTCATCCTCATCCATATGCTCCATATCATCACCCTCAAAATTATTTCCATTATCACGAATACCAAAATCCTCGCGAACCATTTCACGGTAATCACTCCTTCCTACATTACCCTCAAACAAATTATTCGTACTTGCAATATTCGATGATGATGATGACGACGATGCCACATCAAATTGATAACCTCGATAAACACATGGATTTATTTGACGTCGTTCACCATGACAATCCCACACATGATAATTTAGTTGAAATCCATCTAACAGTAAATGCTTGCAAATAGTTTCTCGATCACGGTAATATCTATTTTTACATTTTTACAAGGACATTTGACAAATTGTTCTCCCTTTTCCCGAGCAACACGAAACGCAAAATTCAGAATTCCACAAGCCCGTTCCAAAATCTCTAACTAATATCGCGAGTCCCCTCCTCAAAACGCCGATACATCCAATCACGATCTTCGGCCATTATATAGTTCCTATAACATTTGTGTCAATAAAACAATATGATAAATAAAAAACATAACAATTATAAAATATATATATTTAGCAAGACAGAACTTAATTAATTCCACAATTTACACTACCGGTTTATGTCCTAATTCAAGGTGCATGGGTCCTAACCTATTCATAAAAGTACAATTAGTTAATCAAACTTTTATCCTGTGTATGGAGAAATCGATATTATTACGTAAATTTGGCAAGATTTCGTCTTAGTTCCTCGTTGTACCATTTCTCCGGCGTAACGCCTGAGCGGGTACAAAGAGGAACAAGACGAAATATTGCATCCGAAATTTACGTAACTCTTATCATTTCTCCATACACAATCATAAAAGATGAATTAACCGATAGTATACTTTTACAAACCGTCTAATGGGACAATCCATGAAAACCTTGTCAAATATATAATTTTACACCGTCATTTCAATACTCAAATAACTCCTGTAAAATAATATATTACTACAATTTTTCATAGACAGGTACTATGGCTCATGAACTACTTTAATTAGTTTAACTACATAATTAGGCAACTCATGAAATACATATAAAAATTCAAAAATGATAACAATTTCTATAAACAAATCTAAAATATAATATTTATTACCTGAAAGAGACCCAATAACAAATTAGGTAGATCTCCAATGAAATAATGAGATGCTATATATTTTCTTCAATTAACAAGAAATTAAAAGGAGAATAGTTGGAGGAAGAAAATGTAAGTGTTCGGCGAAAATGTGAACCCGAGCGTTTATAAAGGGAATTTTACCCGCCACGGCCGCGGTAAATGGCGCGTAACGGACCGGTCAAAGGACCTCGTAAACAACGCGGCGTTACCGCTGCCTCGCACCGCTGGCGTTTGGCGCGGCGATCGGCAGCCAACCGCCGCCGCACGCCGCTATCTCTGCTGCAGACAGCCGCGGTAAGTAATGCATCACCCACGTAGTGATAAAAAGGTTTGGGTCCAAATTACAAAATAAATTAATCTCACCGTCTCCAATTAATTTTACATTTTGTGTGGGCGCAGAGATTAAGATGAATATAAGTTTTATGTAGTTTGACATGATTACCCTTGAGTAAAGGTTACACAAAATAAGATAGAAAAGTTGAGATAAAGTAGGGATATGGGTAAATTGCACCATATATATATCTAAACTATACCGTTCATAGCAAATCTATATCTGTAGTAAAGTTTGTTGCAAAAATGACTTTAAACTATGATATTGTAACAAATCTATACATCCGTTAAAAATTATGTTAATTGATGACAGAAAATATTGGGAAAATGCTGAAATTTACTTATCTGGTTTCTAAAATGTGCTAAACAACACCCTAAGTTTATATCTAACTTTTCAGTCATCATTATCATAACAAAGTATAATTTTAAATAAAACCAAATTATGATTAATAATTCTAAACTTCTTTCAACCCCACCCTACAACTTTAAGGAGGAACCCTACACCCATCATGTGATACCCAACCAACCCATTCAACATGATCAATCTTAGGCTTGTTGTAATCCACCAACATCCTTTATTCCGTTGGGTTGGGATAGAGGTGGGCTAGTCAATAGGTGGGATGAATTGGAGAAATTTGAGGTATTTATATTTTTGAAACATTAGGGTGAGTTGGAGTAACTGTTATTTTTATTTGTTTGCATAGTTTTTAGATTATTTTTATTTATAAACTAAAACATAAAATTAATTATAAAGTTGGTAGAATTATTGGAAAATAAGATATTATTAGTAAGAATAATAACTTAAAAAACTTAGGGGGTTATTCTTCAAGTTTTATAAATTAGAGATGTCAATCTAAGCATTTTTTAGCATTTCCGTTAGATTTTAACGGAGTTAATGATTACGTATAGTTCAGGTATAGATTTGCAACAATATCATAGTTTAAAGTCATTTTTGCAACAAACTTTAGTTCAGGTATAAATTTGCAACAAGAGGTATAGTTTAAGTATATCCGGTCCAATTTACTCATATAGATAGTTTGATAACTTTAGAGGAAGGAATCTTCCATTTAAAGAAAGTGTAGACTTTTTTAGGGATAACAAAAAAAGAAATGTGTAGAATTAATTAGGGAATGAGGAAATATATGAATGATAATTAAAGTGATTGATCCGGTAATTTAACAAAATTGAACGATGTAAAAAGTTAAAAAAGGTATATATATATATATAGGTTTCACTAAAAATCGGAAGGTTTATGTAATGAAAAGTGAAAATTAGATCAAATTTTGCGAGTTTTTTTCGTAAGTTTCTCAAAGTTCTAAAAAAGATTTAAAAATGTGATTGTGCACAAAGATTAAAAAATGTGATAGACTAGAGGGTAATAAAGTAAAGTAGACAGATAAGATAAAAGTAGCTTTGTAGAGTGAGAAAACAAAATGAGGGTAATGAGATAAATTAATGTAAAAAGGTTTTCTTTTTAGGAAACTCATCAAATTTCCTGAGTCAACAAAAAAAAAACATATCAGTTTTGTTGGGAGGTAAGGTTTATATTCTTTCTCATTTCCTTTTTTTATATATATTGGGGGTAGGGGAATTGTGGATGATAGAGACTTGAACACAAAACTTCTACCCAGTGGCAGCAAACTCAAGAATTTTAGTATGTGGAGGCACAATTTCTTTCTTATTTATTATGTTTTTTAAAGAAAAAATTTAATAATTTCAAAATTTTAACACTTTATACTGATAGGTCCCATAATTTTAATATGAAAGATATTTACAATAACAAGTGAAAGCTATAAAAAAAGTGTGTGAGAGATGAGGGGAGAGTGTTAGTATGAAATAATATTTGATGATATGGATAATTTAATCTCAAGTATATAGTCGTAATTTATTTAAATGTTGAAAGTGTAACAATTATTTGAAGACTAAATAAAGAAATATTTTAACTATGTTTTATTGGTTCAACGGACTATGATATGATATTGCAATTTTATTTGTTAGGAGAAAAATAAATTATTTTATTAATTGTTTATGATTAATTCTTTAACACTTTATCAAAATTTTACGACTTTTATGAAAATATAACGAATATTATGACTTGAATAGAGCATTATACACAGTAGTAGGATGTTAAAAGTAATTTACCCATCTTTTGCTGATGCGTGACTGCGTGAGTATAGGGTTGTGTTCGGGCGCCAATTGTTGGCAAAAAAAATAGCATCGATTTAAATTTTAAATGCGCTAACTACCTCTTTGTTTATTGTTGAAGTAAAACTTGTATCATAATTTTATTTTATTACCATTATACCACTGTCTCTGACACTACTCTCTAACTCATTTGTGAGAGACTGAGAGTATAAAAAATGGGTGTCGGGCTCAGAGCAAACAACTGGACAGAGAGGGATAAATGTTTTAAGGGTAAATAGGTAATTTAACCTATTAGATACTCAAAATTTTGAAATGATGCTCGAACACTACCTAGAGCGGACCAGCGACCTACGTTCTTGTTTTGTTTTGGCATTAAGTGTCAGTTGGCCCCTAATCTATGCGCTTACTTTCAAAATGATATTTATAGTTTATTTATATTAGAAAATACTATCATTATGACATTATCATCATCATTTGTACTCCTAAAATTTTAATAAGGGCAGCTCCCATGGTGAGTTCGCCTCTGCTTCCACCTCATGTACCCATGAGCTTAGCCACTAAACTACGGCTAAGGACATTCTTCTCTCATTTCTTATGCATCTTCTTAAATTAAGTAAAAATATTTAAAGTTTTACTTTTACTTTAATTTATCCTCCAAATCAAACCATTCATTTTCTTTAAATAGAGGAAGTAGGTACTATACATTTACACCAGATAAAAACAGATAAATTAAATGTTGAGTATTAAAATATGCTAGACATTAAAATTGGTGGAAGAAGACCACTGCATAGATTTCTGAATTTGCAAGCATAAATGTAATTTCTTAAAAATTGAGCGTAATTGTAGAAATAAAATTAAAAAGAGAAAAATAAGAGAAAGATGGAGGGTTCAAAAGTATCCAACTGGAGCACGTAGAGAGCACTCCCCACCAATTTGTGGTGGAGGAGCCACCACTGGAAAATGAAAAGTAAGAAAATTTTCGGAAAAATATTTATAATTCAAGCGATGTTTTACAACAGAAATTCGAAAACCAGAACCTGAAACGGTTGAGGAACAACCAAGATGAACTGTTGGAATCTCCAAAGAGATTAATCGAAGTGGGAACAAGATTGAGCATGGCTTTCAACATGACAGCAGCGGTTTCTCTTCAGCAGAGCCCTCCCTCGTACATCGCCCCAACTTCCCGCAAACAGAGACACCTCTCCGGCCTCACTTGCAGAACATCCGCACGATCGGAGGGAACAGAAAGTGGAATCAAATCTGAAGACCCAGTTGTGTCTTCCTCAGGTTAACATGCTCTTCTCTTTCTTGATCTTGTTTCCCAACTCAAAGACTCCACCTTTCTGTTCCAGTTTGCCTGTTTGTGCTTTGTTCAAGTGTGGAATCCGCTCATTGTTGATTGATTTTGATTTGGATGGTTTTTTATGGTAATATGCTAAGTTGGGTTAGGTTACTATAGTAGTGGAGATATCGAACTCATCTTGATGTCACTGGGACATTTTGACAAACATAACGCCTGCATTCTGAGAATTGGGTATAGGAGTATTCTACTGGTGCCCTGCAGCTGCAGCTTTAGCTGTAGAGCCTTTTTTTTTTTATACCAAACATTGCCTTCTTTGAAAAGAAGTACCCTTTATGCTAATTGGATTTCCTGGGAACTTGTCAAATGCTTCACTGTCTAGCGCATTTTGGTTGAACCATGATCAATTTCTGAACTTTGCTCACCTTTTGCCCTCCCAATTGGAAAATAATAGAATTTGGCTTCTTAGATACTCATAATGCATATAGTAGTATTACCTTTTCATGATTTACAGTATTGTAGACCCTGAACTACTACTTATACTGTTTTTTCCTAATTTTTTCAAAGAGCCTTTGTCTTCTTCAACACGGACACAGCTGGACCTTCTGGAACAACTCACTTCTACTAGCTCATCGGGTAATTGTAACTTCAAACTTTGGAGCTAAAAGTGACGATTATTCTGAGACGATTTTTCATCAGACAGCCTTTGTGTCTCGGAAAGTGATGGAGTTACTTTTATTCATGACCAGGCTATGAGAGTGATGGTAGCTCAACCAGATTCACAATTCGTGAACAACTTGCTCAGCTTGTGGGTGATAGAGATGATGACTTTAACATACCGTTGGGGAAAAAATTGAAGAAGTTTAGTGCAAAGTTTTTAACCATCTCACAGAAGAGGAATATCAGAAGACAAGCATATCTTAATGAAGTCTCTCAGAGGAATGATTCAGTTTTCTTTGCCACAATTGGTGCATTTGTAATTCTCCCACCTGTTGTTATTTTAGGGATTGCTATATTGACTGGCTATGTACAGCTTTTTCCATGATACATCCTATAGTATGCTCATACTAATATACTGTTAACTTTATCTAGCTAATGTCTTTATGGTATACAAGTTTTAGACCCTCAGCATAAGTACTTGACTAGGAGCCATTCATGGTCTCTGATAATCTTTCATCAGCAGGCACAAGGAGTGTTTCAAGGTAATGCTAAGATGTTGAAGTTTTTTCCTAGGAAAAGAAACCCTTTTGTTTCATATTCATTTGATTCATAAAGTTGATTACTTTTGAAGGGTTGGTTTCCCTGATGTGCTACAATATACAATGAACATGAAGGATTGACCAAACACTGTTGTAGAATGAAGGTAACTTAAAGGGTAAATTACAAATACCCCCCTAGTGAAATGTTCAATTTGTCCCCTCTATTTTTAAAAATCTTCAATTACCCCCCTGAGGTGCTGTGGAACCTTCAGTTACCCCCCTTGACCATTTGTGGTTTCAGTTGACTCTTAAAAATTTTAGGTGTGATTGTACCGACTATACTCCAAAACGTTCAAGGGGGGGATCTGAGCACACCTGTATTGAGCAGCATGGTCTCATTTGTGTCGTTGCGGCCTAAGTTTATCAGTGTTTCTGCGGCGGTCAGAAGACAACCACGGCTGGTGGGGGTGGCCGATTGAAGATGGAGAAAAAAGAGAAATTAAATGTTGGAGTTGACGTAGAAATATAAGTGATAAGAAAAGCAGTTAACCCTAAAATTCTTGACAGTCAACTAACATCACAAACAGTCAAGGGTGATAACTGAAAATTTCACTAACCTCAGGGGGGCAACTGGAGGTTTTTGAAAATAGAGGGGCAAATTGAACATTTCACTAAACCTCAAGGGGTATTTGTAATTTACCCTAACTTAAAAGATAGGAAACTGAATGGTTTTTGTCATTTTGAATCCATCATATAGAACAATGAACAAATCAAAAAAAAAATCAACTTCTGAGTGAAATATGTCATTGTCTAGTTAGGGCTAGGGATAGCAGTGGATTGGTTAAAACAGCAAACAGTAGATAATTGCACCGCAATTGGCGGTTTTATCCGTGGTTTTTATCTGTGGTTTCACGATTATGGGTAGTTAGGGAAAACCACGACTCTGGTGATTGCAGTTGTGGTTTAGAGGTATCCGCACCGCGGATATCCGCTAACAGCAAATAGTGGATGTCCGCTAACCATGAAGCTCAATTCAATTAAGCTCAATCCGACAATCTCTTCCTAATCCACTAAATCTACCCTATGACCACTACCCTAGCCCACCAAAGCTCAACCCATCTAAATCCAATTCCATTCTTGGTCCTAGTAATTACAAATTGAATCAAAATCGAACTCACATATGCACGTATGTATGTGAAGGAATAAAATGATCAATGTGCTTGTAAGAAGTAATATATAACAGTATTTTATATGTGCTTGTAGTTGATGTAGGATTATACTTGAGAATTTAAGTTATATTACATAGTTAAATTTATGTTTCGTGATTAATTAATGAATGAAAATATCTGTTGTTATAACAAAAAACCGCGGATAACCGTGGTTATGTGGTTATGAGTGTTAACTAGAAACCGCATAAAAAAAATCCGCACAACCATAGATATCAAAAAATTCATGGTTAATGATCGTGATTATACCTCACCCACAGATAACCCGAACCGCTGTCATTCCTTGCTAAGGCAATAGCAAGGGTCAGCCATTGTGCACCTTTAGTACAGTACGTCATTAACTGTTACCTTTTTCCAAATGAGTCACTATTAGTCCTGATTCCTGGAGCAGGCATTGAATCAAGCGCTTTTTGATGGAGTTGTTGGATACCGTCGCTGGCAAAAAGTCATCAACCTCTTGACAGATTACAGGTATTTCCTTTTCGTCTCATCGTTCATGATATGAGCGACGCTACTGGTGAAGATCGTCTCACGAGCGGAGCGTTCATGGATCCCGACCATGGTGACCCCAATCGGCCAAGGCGCATTCCCGATAGCCAACCGATTTACATAGTGACGCACGCCGCCTGGTAGTCACGCTTGCCGCAGGACTCCACCACCAGCAGGAGTGCTCGACGGATGTCGTCGGGAAGTGCCTTTTTCCGGCAAATTCGAACAGAGGGTTGGATTCCCGAACAGTCTGCTTGAATCTCGCTACCGTTTCCTTTCCTTGCCTTCTCGGCTTCTCTTCTCCGCTTCCGGCATCTCGTCCAGTTCCCCGTTCCACTCATTCAGCAGCTTTTTGAAGAAGATTCGGATCTTATCCTCGTCGCACAAATCGTCGAGTTCCCGATTTTCAACGTCGTCGTCGTCGTCGCCGATCTTCTCCACCTCCGGCCGATTTTTCAATTTTTTAATCTTGACCGGAATTCCAATTCTCTGCCGAATGCTTAATTCGATAATGTCGAGGAGAAAATCGTTCGTCTGGCCCTCCGTCAGATCTCCGTCGACCTCGAACAGCCCAGCTTTCAAGCCGATCGATGCGCGCGGCGTTGTCTTCTCCGAATCGAGTGATCGACTGTTTGAGAAATCGGAGACGCCGGATGACTTCTTGCCGAGGCAGGTCGATGTTACCATTTCTCCATGCATCTTCGAAGTCGGTGTCGCCGGAGACCGTGGACAGGTTTGTTCCGGCGACGGCCGCGGTGAAAGCCGTGTTTGGTTTCTGAGCGGTATTTGCTTCCATCGCCAGCTTCTCTCGCTGTTGAATCCTCTGATCGATCTCATGGCGCCGGAATAATTTTCTACCGCCGGTTTCTTCCGCCAGAAGCCGCCGCTTCTTTAGCAACTCTCACTTGAGAATGTCCATAGATGTTGTTGGTTTTAAATTTTCCTTTTATATAAGTTGAGAAATTGTACTGAACCTTAATTACTCTAGAGACTAAAATTACAAACTCGGCCGGAAATGGGAGTCCTGCTGCATAAACATATAGGCAATATATGGGCCTAGCCGGCCCACCAAGCTCAGCCCAACGGGCCTGAAGACACCATTTTGATAAGGGCAAAGCCCGACCCAATCACTACAGTTGATTATGTTTTTATGGGTTAGTTACTCTAATTCCTACCTTAAAATTTTCAACCCTGGCAATTAATTATTCATATAATGGAATAAGTCATAGATTAATCCATGGCTCATCACCAACCCAATAGTTAAAAAAGTCATAATATTCACAGTTCTTGAAGTGTAGACTCGGTTCCGTTTCCAAAGTGGTTGATTCCTTTTGGTGAAGAATAAGCAAGCCAGTGAATAATGAAATGAGAGAATAATATAGAAGTTTTTATTGTCCAAAGCTGCTACAGAATAAACAATTCCTGCCTAGACCAATCAACAAACCAAGCAAAAAAAAAAAAAAAATCAACTTGTTGATGTTCTAGCAATGCTCAGCCATTGGGTCCTTCTCCCTGCTTGAAGTATCTAGATCTGCTGGGCTTACTAATTCATTTCCCATGACAGCACCTTGCTTTTTGATATAAACCCATTTGTCCTGAAACAGGTACATGAATGCTACTGCAGAGATCTCCATTGAAAAGAGTAAAGTCCAAAGCTTTATGCTTCTTGATGTCTTCCCATGGAAAGCTAGCAGCCCTGTGTAGATGTTGATGATTCCTAGAAGAGACATGGCAGTTCCTAGAAACCAGTGGACAGAGAACCATGCACTTCTCCCTTTTGATCCCCTGCACATGACGCATATATTCATTAACC
Organism: Stellera chamaejasme; assembly: GCA_024586325.1. Classification (NCBI taxonomy): domain Eukaryota; kingdom Viridiplantae; phylum Streptophyta; class Magnoliopsida; order Malvales; family Thymelaeaceae; genus Stellera; species Stellera chamaejasme. Next base: position 29,502,495 of record CM044985.1, read on the forward strand.
TAGATTCATTCTTGACCTGAAGTACACAAGAACTTTATGTAGTTTATCAGGGTGCAATGGAGTTGTTACCTCTGTGGCCGGAGAAGGGCGATTAAGGGTTGCAACCATATGAGGACATAAAGCACCACCCCTATTATTTGATGAGGGTTGTTAAAGGAATTGTTGAAGTTCCTGATGGACATTACTGCTGCAACTGTGGCCAAAACTGTAGAAAGTACCTGTTGGAAGGTCCTTGATGGTCACACTTCCCTGGCTAATTACTAAACATCATGCATATTACATTATCCTTTTCTTTTTTTTGTTTTGTTCTTATTTTTTGCCTTTTTTTTTCTTCTTTGGTACCACCAAAGCTTCAGTTTATTACTAAAACCAGTCAATGATAAAGCTTAATTATTTATCTTCCATGTTAGTCCTCCATATTGCACCAATCAGAGTGACGATTATTTGAACTTGTAGACACTTGACACCTTTAGTTAAGATAACAGCTTCCTTTTCTTGCCACTCAAGTGTATACATATATAATAATCCCCTTGATTAATCAAGAGTATTGTAACCTTTCTTTTTAGAAGCTTTCTAGGAGATCAGGCATAATAGGAATCAGTAAAAACCATGCTTTAGCTTCTCTTTAACCATTATTAAACTCCAAAGTGTGGGCATTGATTGACACAGCAACCAAAACTCATTACCACTAAATCAATCCATCTTAGCAAACTTTGCTGATGTAACAAGAAAGCGATGAACTTGCCTGGGAAATGACATGAACATAGAACATGATCTTCAGCTTTGTGCCACACCCTTGTCTGTTTGACATCCGGATAGCGAGAATCCCAATGGGAGTGAGGAACCCCATTGAAGCCCAGAGGAGGAACCCATGAACTGACACTTCAAATTCCAATTCGGAACTCATCTGATGGCCTAACTAGTCAGTAATCCAAAAAGTTGGGGCAAAGAAGTCATGAACCTGAAACATCATGAGTAGACTAGTTACCTTATGAATGCTGCTTTCTTTCTGGTTTGGAGGGTCAGCAATGGAGCTTGACAGCATCTTAAGGGAAGATGATGAGTGGACACATGGTAGAGAAGCAATGACAAGACTTGCAGACATTGTCTGAACTGCCAGCTTCTGCACAACTTCCATGACCTTTCTCTTGCTAGATTTAGAAGAGGGGCAGCTTAAAACTGGTGAAAGATTCTGAAACTCCCTTCTTTTACTACTTCAGTTACAGAAAAAGAGAAGCTTGGGGTCAGGCAGAGGAAAAGGACAAGGCTTTTAGTGATTGTTGTTGTGAGTCTGAAGAATGAAGGCTTCATTGCTCATTAGGCCTTGTTTGGGTCAACTATTATGTTCATTGATATACAAACAGTTGGGAAAGTTTATCACTTTATCCTTAACCATCAGAAATTATCATAGTAAATGTGCAGAAAAGTTTCTGGTTAACCTGTGTCCTAGCTTCTTGTTTGAGCTTGGAGTGAGTTGGCTTGTGAAAGTAAAGGGTGGATTATGTACTGTTTTTGTGCATGGAGGTGCAGAAAATAAGATTGGTGGGAGAAAAAGCAAAGTGGATGTGGACTTTTTATGATAAGTGGGGTTCAATAGGAATGGCTTTTGTGCTGTGCTGTGGAAGAAGGTGGAGTTTCAGAGCAATAAGAATGTCAGATTTTCCTTTTTCTTTCTCCAACTCATGTGAGTCAAGACAGTTTTTAGATGGGAAGAAAAATGTGGTGCAAAAAATTATCCTTTGCCTGTCCAGTTCCCACCACTGGCAGGGATTGGCTCCAACAAAACACTCACTATGAATATGCTAGTACCCTTTTCAGAATGGGATAGTGTTATTTCAAAACAAAACTCATGATTAAATTTGAGTTTGCATCCTACTACAAGACAGCACAGAAAACATTTGTGTAATTAAACATTTGCATCCTACTATGAATGAACTGCTCTCTCGAACCTTTGAAAAATTGGTGCGTTTCTTTTTCGATGTTGCGAGAGATTCAAATTATTACTAGAAATAACTCGTTAAAAATCCGGAAAAAACAAATTAGAAATTACACACATTAATCTATAATTAATTTGCATCCAAATTATTTGACTTTGCATCTTACAACAAGACATAAAACAAGACATAAAACATCTGTGTTGTTTAATTAAACAACAGAAAAGGGTAATTAAGCATATTAATATTTTTATTGGGCCACCACAGCAGAGGGAGATTGAAGAGAATCAAGGAGTCGATGGCATATAATGCAAGACAAAAGAGTGGGATAACGTTTTATGTTGAGAAATTTGTGCCTGGAATATTCATGCATGTGCAAAAGTTGCAAAGTGGTCCTTCATCTTTTTGGCATCAACAATCATGAATGATTAGCTCTAATCCTTGACTCTATTCTCAAGGTATCTAATATATTTATTTACTGAGACTACTGAGGAAGCATGTTTTTGATGGGCCATATAGTAACTTCCTCTAATTCCTCTTGACAAATAGAGCCTTTACTTTCTCATGAAAACATGAACATGGGGCATCCCACTCCATCCTCAACTTTATTCGGTCATTTTCATGATCATTCTCAATTGTCGAGGAATTTCGATTCCAATTTCTTTTAAAAAAATTGCTAATATTGACGTGTCAGTCTTATAAATTACTAAAATATAAATAAGTCAAAAACTTTAGATGAAGAAACGAATCAATCATTAGCAATACAAACCACCATCAATGTGACATAACTCAGTTCAGTTCTAAACAAACAGTACCATGATAAAGCAGAAAGGTAAAAATACATTTAATGTTTTTAGGAAATGATCAGCTTAGACAAGATAGGAAGTTATAGATAAGAAAGAACCATCAATCTGCTAATCAAAAAAAAAAGAAAAGAAAAAAGAAACCATCAATCTGAAAAACTTCCGAAATAACAAAAATCTCAAATTCCAGGAGTCTGGTGTTTTGCAAGAACTACATGAACAGGTTTGGCTTAGATGCCTTGTAGGTCGTCTTAAGCTTCCTGGTTGGTGGCCTGACCTTCCTGAAGACCAACGGGAACTTGATTTTGGAGTTGTGGAACTGCTTGGTACTCTCTCTCTTGCAGAGCTTTGCAGGGACGGTGGCTGTCTTGATGATCTGGATGCACGGGAACCTCACACGGTGGCGAGATGCCATCTCGGTGTACATCTGCTCAACTGCACCATTGAGAGTTGTGTCGCGGTACTCCTTGTACATGTTGTGATACCCGGTTCTGCTCTGGTACCTTAGCCAAATACCGTAATTCTTGATGGTCGTTGGATTCTTCTCATAAATCTGTGATAATGAACATTAGCATCAGCATAAGTACCAGGTAAATACAGCAATCATTTTAAACTTCATTAGCATGAGAAAAGAACAATCAACTTCCAAATGTTATTAGAACTCATCATTGGCCACCATGAAATCATTTATTTAAAAAGTATAATATGTGAGCAAAATTTGCAAAATTGAATAAAATACGGCATAAAATGAAACTACCTATATTTTACAAAATCAAATTGGAATGAGACATATCTAGCAACAATTTCGCTACCGTCTCATGCTATTTCCCATACAACTGAAAAAATCTACGACGGTTTAAAATTTTCATATCATAGATTCTTCATAAGAAGGTGGCAACGATAACGCCATCTGACATTAAATTTTGCCAACAAGCTTTTGCACTAATTCATAGTGTTGACTAATTTTGAAAAAACAATTGAGACTATAAGTTTCATGCTGGCAAAACTAATAGAGTTGGGATAAAGATGCAGTATTATAATGATAAAACAAAGCTACCCCATGCCAGAAGCTCAGAAGCAAGAAATTAACACTCCAAAAAACACAAAATGTGAGTATACTGTCATTGCATAAATGAAATGCTCTCACGATTTTTCAAATAACTAAGATTCAAGATAACCAAAGTGACAGAATCTTCAAAAGGAAAATGAGAAAACCCAAGGCCCTCGGTACAAAACTAAAATTATATCAACAGATTTTCTCATGATTTCTATTTCATTTATAATGTAATTAACAATGTCTTGCTGACAATTTAAGCTAATTTGCAAAAAATAAAATAAACACTATCAGAAGCAGACAAACAGAAAACAGCAACCAAAGTCAATCGTTCAATCAACTCTAAGAAAACAAAAAAGAAAAACACTCATAGATGCTTATAAATCAAGCTGAGAAACCCAAACTAGGAAGCCCTACTTCAATGGGCGCAAAGTCCAAAAGCATTACCTCATTGATAGCCAAAACTTGACCAATGCTCTTCTTAACTTTCTTCAGCTTCCTCAGGAAATACCTAAACATCAAAAACATTCAGCACATGAAATCCACAAACAAAACAACCACATAATTAATAAATGCAGAGAAATTAGAAACATACCAGAACTTAGATTTTGCGCGAACCTCGTTGGTAGCCCAGAGCTTCATGCGGTAGATCTTCGGATGCTCATCTGCTTCCGTTGGCAGAGCCCTTCCCACCACCTGATACTGATGAAACTGTTTCCACAAAACGAAGACAAGCACGACCAAAGCAGTGAGCCAGATTCAGATTCGCAAAGAGAAATTAAAATTTCAAAATATTAGTAACGATTAACATTCTGAAATCAACACTAACCCTGAAGGCAACCATCTTCCCCGCTCAGAAACTCGACTGCTGCGATCCGGGAAATGGCCCTGCGGCTCTCGCACCAACAATAAATACCGAGGACGAAATAGAAGCTTTAAAACCCTAAATCCCAGAACTTGACTAATCTAACATGGCCCAAACAATTTTGGGCTCAAAATAGGTCCAATAAATCAAATTATATTCTTCACGGGCCTCGGCCCAGATGCTTCTAGATGATTTTTGGATAAAACCTCAAATCTCCCACCAAAGGATAGCCTCAATTTACCCATTTAACTTTTCTTGTACAATTCACCCCGTATTAGCTTTTTTTTTGTTTAAATTAAGATTGTTTTTTGTCATTAACTCATTTTATATAAATTTTCATCATTATCCTCTTACAAACTTATTCTCTCCCCACTCAATTCACTTCATCGACTCTTTGAGTGAGTGGATTTGTAAGAGTAAATGTGGATTAAATAAAATAAAAATGAAAAAATGTCACTTTATTGGGGACAAAAATATTTTAATATTATGACTACACACTTGGACGAAGAGAGTAGTAAATATGATCTGTCCATTTATTTGAAGGTTTTTTCTTCTTCACAAAAACAAGAAGCTCCACTGGAGCTCGACATGGGCTTTTGAATAGTTTTAATTTTAATCTAACGTTTGTGAACAAAGTTATAATTTCTTAAAGATGAAGTCTGTCACCCCTAGCGGGTGGTGACTCTTGTGTACCCTAGCGGGTGGTGACTCTTGTGTATCTCGAGGCTCCGTTCCAAGCATGCGAGGTATATTTTCTGTTGGTTAGATGGTTCCCAGATCTTTTCTATGTAACATTTTTTAGAATGCTTACCTTTCCGCAGAAAATATTTTTCGAGGACGGGACGTTCGTTCTCGGGCAACACTCGAGGCTCGGGATGAAAAATGTGATGGCGCCAAGGGTATATGGCATTTTACGACTCGGGATGAATATTGTGGAGGTAATCGAGCAAGCACACATGACGGGATTACTCGGTTAAGCTAGCAAGCACATACGTCGGGATTTGCTCGGGTTAAGTTGGCGTGGGATGACACTCGGGGCTTATAATTAAACATGTGAAGCATGATTTGTATGTGATATGATGTCCCGAGGGTTGTGTTTAGATTTCATCCCGATCAGAGAAGCGGTTTGGAAGTTGCAATTTTCAGGTTGGACTAAATTGCAACTTTTGAAAGTTTGGGGGCTAAAATGTCAACATATAAATATTTTGCACAATGATGGGAAAAGGACAAAGGGGTAGCGGCTAAGTGGACACTTGGAAGGAAATGAGAAGAAAAGAAAAAGAAATGAAAGAAATGGAAAATATATAAGGAAGAAAACATTATTTCTTCCACTTTTATCTTCTTTCTTCTTGTTCTTCTTCATCCGTGAACTTTCATGGCTAAAACGCCATTACCAAAGGTGATCTTGAAGGAAACTTGAAGAAGCTTCAAGGTAAGCTTATCAAACTGATCCTTGTGATGAGTTAGGAAGTTATTACGGATCAGATTTTGTGAAATCAGCTCCATTTGAAAACCGTGAGCTTCTGAAAATTGCTCCATATTTATGGAACTTCAGCTTTGATTGATTTTATGGTTCCTAAACATTCCTTGCATCTTCTTGTGCATACTTTGTGTCAAGGGTGTGAGCTGAAACCTTGCAGAAGTGCTGCTGGAATCCGTTTCTGATTTCCTGCATGGAAACTCAACTTCAGCTGTGGTGAAAGGTAAGGGTATATTATTGATCAGAGTGAAGAGTTGGTCTCATAATGTCATTCTACATTTTGAGGTAGTAGCATTTTGTCGAGATCTATTGAGCTTTCAGAAAAGTTGTTATACGTAAGAGAAACCGTGTCTATCCCCAGTTTACTAAGTTCTCAAAAGAGGACTTGCCCCCTTTATGTTCTTGTTTGAGTACCTTCCAACAACCCGCGAGTGAGTGCTTTTCTGTTTGTAAGGGGTAGTCTCTTTGAGTAACTATAGTCTGAAATCTGAATCAGTTGCATCTGTGCAACTGCCTTCTTTCATTTTGATCACTAATGTAGTAATGAAAAGTTGGTATCATAGCAGGTCGGGTTTGATCGTATTGGTCACTAGGAATGAACTTTGGGAGATGACTTTGACTTCTTATTTGATTTTCACTTACAGGATATTCGGGGTACTGGGCAGATTTGGGAACATGACACGCGGGTAAAAAAGGCTCACCAAAAAACCTATTTTAGTTTTCCCAAGGCTCACTAAAAAACTAACAAATGGTTTTCCCAAAGGCTCACCAAAAAACCTATTTTAGTTTTCCCAAGGCTCACTAAAAAACCTATTTTAGTTTTCCCAAGGCTCACTAAAAACCTAACTTTGGTTTTCCCAAAGGCTCACCAAAAAACCTAACACTCACCAAAATAGTTTTCTCAAAGGCTCACTATTAACCTAACAAAATCCTGTTTGGTTTTCCCGAGGCTCACCAAAACAAACCTTACAAAAAACAGTGTTCTCGCAGTAGCTCAACCTGTTTAGATCTACCCAAAAACACTCGAAAACGTTTTGAAACAGTTATTTCTCTCCCAAAAATAATATGAAGAAACTGAGATGAACCAGAAGTATGATCTTCGAAATAAACAGCACTGGAGAGCTTTTAGAACAACTTGATTGCTTGTGAGATTAGAGAGCTTGAATCTTGGAGTGTTGTGGGAGTTCCCTTCATGAATGTTTGATCTTCATTTAAATAGAGAGAGGGAGCCTGCTCAATGTCTCTTTTCTTTATGTTTCTTTTCACCTCAGGAAGCGCTCCAGCTGATTCTTTTCTGTTTCCAACGTTAATAACAAAGAGAGATACAAGGAGAGATACAAGGAGAGTCCTATTTAAATACATCTTCTTTTCTTTCTTATCTCAAGTAATTATCTAATTGGGTCAAACAACATATTGGGCTAAAACACTTCAGGGAATCAAAATCTAAGTCCGTGATATGATCATTTACATTTTATGGTTGATCAGATTGCTTGGGAGGATAGGGACCGGGATCTCACGCCTCCGAGAGTTAGAAGACGGATTCAGCGGAATCCAGGGTCTGAACAACCACAATCAATTGCCATAAGATGATAGGCCGCCGGAAGCCCAAACACGAAAAATAAAAAACGAACGATTGTCAAAACAGAAAAGAGAAGAGTTAGGTTCTTTTACACTATCAATATCCAACATTCATTTTTTTATTCTCTTTTCTTTTCTCTATTTTTTTTTCAATTTTTCTCACTCCAAATACCCAATATTCATCATAAATTTATAATTCAATAATAAAAGAATATGTTTTTCAGTTATAATTCGCATATATTTTTATGCCAATTCCAACAACTACAAAAAATTAATAAAACAGTTATCTGTGATAATCACAACAACAGAGAGAGAGAGAGAGAGATCCGAACTGGCCATGCAATGTCGTAGACATATTTGACAACAAAGTTAAGCACCTAATAGTTGACTATTCTCTTTCCCCTATCCACCATCATCATGAGTATGATCAACCTAACAGTTGACCCTTCCTCTTATCAACCAACCAACAAAAAAATTAAAATGCCTTCTGGCTTCAAAACATTACATTATAGTAATTAATGCACATAATTCAATATATACACTCCTCTACTAGTACATGGCTGCCAAGGACCATGAGAAAGAGATCATATAGGTTTTGTTGAAAGTAGAAATGAAACCAAGTTTAAAACTTGAAGATGTTTGACATTGGGTTTGTTCTTTTAAAAAAATGGAAAAAAAATCAAATTTTCAAATTAAAGTGAAATTTGCAAGAGGAAAGATTGATTTTTTTTTAAATAATAATAATAATAATGTTCTTTGATTCATTACAGTACATCAGTTGAAACTTGCATTGTTACAAGTTTGAACAGCAGGCTGGTATGAGTTTCATCATCTCACCTGGCCTCCTCTTTGATAAACAGACAAGAAACAAAGCAATGCAAAATCCTCTAATCTTTTGTATGTTACCTTTACTTTGGAAGATACATGAACCTAAAAAGAATATCCCCTTTTCCCCAAATACAATTGTTTACAGCCTCCTACCCAACCTTTTCAAAAGTTCTGATCTTTTTGCAGATTCTACAAAACATCAGCACATCTCATCGGTGCATACCCTAGCCTGGACCTCTTTGTATCATACAGAATATGGAAGTTCTGCTGCTGATAGTTCCCGATTATCGACAATGCAGATCGCGGTGTCCCTAGAACCGCTAAACATACAACATCTTTCTGTAACCAGATGAAGTAATTCTCCACAGGGAAGTCCCATATGGCTCCATCTGCAAACCGAATCACAAACTCAGGCAGGTCCAACTTCTCAACCCCAGATACATTGTAGCAAGGGTTTAACACCGGGAAGTCCTTTATCTCTGGATACTTACCTTTGATCTTCTTCACAAATGCATCCTTGATTATCTGATAAGCTGGCTCCGCAAAGTAAGTGAGAGTGGTACCCGAATCGATTATTGTTCCACCTGCACCATCAGATGAGATGTTCCATGTTTCTTCTGGTATACTCAACACTTGTCCTCCAACCATTATGGACTTTACCTGCAGATAGTAGAATGTATCTGCAGGATTGTCATTTCCAGAAACCAGTGAAGTGAAGTTCAGATTCGGGTGGCTCAGGAGGTCCTTGTCATCACCAAAGATTAACTTGCTGCTTACATTCAAGTCACTGTTTCTATCTACCAGACAGTATGAGAATGAATGTCCATACAACGATTGCAGCTGCGAGGCAAATGAGAGAGGCCCTCTCCCGAGCCCCAACAACCCTGCAGCGCCATGAAACAACCCCCGATTCCAATGGCCACAGCCAAACATCACATTCTCAACTTGCCTAAACTCGGACTTCCCACCAGATGCTGTGAGATTAACCGTGAATGTTTCAAGCGCGAAATCGCCAGTTGTGTTAGAGCTATCACCATACCAGTAGTAATATGGGCACGTTTGATTCTCAGCTTGGCATGGTTGAGGAGGGTCAGGAGATGAAACCAGATGACACCTTGGATCATGACAGCCTATGTCTTTGTAAGAACTTGAGTCCTTAGGATCATAGTGGGGCCCGTGTTGCTCGAAACAATCATGACAAGGAACACACTGAATCCAGTTTAGGTCACTTCCAGTGTCAAGAATTAAAGAGAAGTGTTTAGGAGGTGTACCCACAAAGACATCAATGAAATACTCTCCAGAGCCTAAGGTCACACCAGAAGCCAAAGTGGCCATTAACTGGCCTGAAAGTGAAACCTCTTTTGCTATGGATTCAGGAGCAGATGCAGGTACGACTGCTGGCTTTTGCAGATGAACTCTCTGCTCCTTATCTCTTTTCAGCCTGGAAACCAAATTCAGATTCTTTTTCTCCACAACCCTTCTGTAGAGTGTTTGAATTCGAGCCAAATCCCTCCTTGCAGACTCAAAGACGGAATCTTTTGGCTCAGATTCCTGGTTTACAGGCTGGCGCTTCAAGTGCAGCTTCACCGTCTGCTTTGCTGAATCTGGATTGTATCTGCCATATTCAAACCCATTTTCTTCTTCTTCTTCATCTTCCTTGTCTGCTACTGTTCGAGAATGTTCTGACTTGTTATGCTTGGAGAAGGTGCAGCCGTTGCTTGTTGAAGAAGAAACGGCGTTGAAACTCACATGGCCAGGCAATTCAATGCCGGTGAGTGTTGAGATGTTCAGAATGGAAGTACTGTGGCCATGGTCATGAGTTCTGGCGATTGCTTCAAAAGCACCCGACAAGATTGAAATAAGAACTAAAAAAACTAGAGAGATCTTGAGCAACATGGCAGTGGTGTAGTCCTGTTTGGTTACTGACAAAATCCTACATGAAACGATTCTGCAGGAATTTCAAAGGAAGGAAACAAATGGCAAAAGATTGAGATTCAACCCACTTACGGGATAAAAACAAAGGAGTGCTTCGAATGCAGATGCCCAGAAAAAAGATCAACAGAGGGACAAAAAGCAAACAACTTTACAAGAAAGAGGGGAAGATACTCAAAACCCAGAAACCCAAACTGATGAATCAAGCTGCTTTTAGAAGAGTCTAAGCTTTTCCCCCAAGAAAAATGAAAATAGAGAAAACGCTGTGGTGTGAAAATTGCTCTTTAGAACAGCACGAGGAAAAGAAGAGAGAGGATTGTGGGTCTTTGAGCCTTCTTGTTGGAATCAAAGTTGAAGACTTTGAATCCAAAAGTCTACTATTCAAACGCGTTTTCAGATGAAAATGAAGTGGCACACACACACAAAAAAAAAAAAAGTTTCCTCCAATCCCAACCAACTAATTAATGAAAAGTTTTCAAAAATGAAGAGAGCAAAGCTCTATTTTCATCCATCCAACAATCTCTGATCTCCAGAAAATAGAGAGGAAAAAAAAGAAGAAGAAAAATTGTTACTTGCCTGGTCTTAGTATTCTGATGATGCTTCCTCTCTGTTTCCTCCTGCTTCATTGAAACAGTGAGTTCGCCATTTTTACGTTTACTGCTTCAGAAGTCATAAGCCTGCTGCTTGCAGCTGCAACAACTCCTCCTCGCTCAGCTGACTCTGACTCTCTCTCTTTTTTTTACCCTTTTTGTGTTTGCTTTTACTTGGTAAACTCTTTTATCTGGTCCAACTTGCTCACGTTGTCTTTTTGCGAGACTTTTTTAATGCTGATGCGTAAGCATACACCTATTTAAGTACTTACTCGTCCGACATTTATAGATAAGAGTTTTTGAATTCGAGCTTTCCTATCTCCAATCTCCTATTTTTTTTTGTATAAAAAAAAGTACTTAATTGTCCTATTAGTTTTTAAATATATTAAATGAACACGTCATTTTAAATAAATTATTTTTGTGTTGATTTGTTAAGTGGAATAGATGGATAAAGAGATAGTTGAGTAAATTATATACAAATTTATTAAAGATGAAAGTGTTTCAATAATTTTGAAACAACCCATTAAAAAAAATGTTTCAAAAATTATGTGACATGGAGTACTATTTTTTAAAAAAAAATCCAAAGGTTTACTTTTATATTTGTGTTTAAGTTAAATTTTTATTATGAAAATTTTTCTAATTTTTTTTAAAAAATATATATTTAAAAATTAGAGAGACTTATTTATCATTTATATATAAATTATTAAATTTTATAAAGGTATATTAAAACATTGAAAAAAATGAATTAAAAGTTGAAAAAATGTTTTTGTTTTTCCCGATTTTCATTCTCGGTAACATTTATAGCTCGCAGTTCAATAGACTTTTGACCACATTCTTTCTCATTCGTTCATTCAACCATCGGTAAAAGTGCTGAAAATCTTTCTCTACATTTAAGTGTGTTCTTGTAATGGAAATTGGAGAAAAAAATGAATTTTTTGAAAATTGCTGTAGAGTTTTGTTCCACAAAAACATTTGACCAAAAGTTTGAAAAGTGGTCAACGGCTACTCTTTCTACCCAATGTAATGCTTATATTTTTGTTTGACATAATTGTCTTTCATCCTATACCCTCATTTCAGCAACTTTTTTTTCCAAATTTTTTTCTAATTTTCTCAATTCCAATACATTTAACAACTTTAAATTTATTATTTTAATATAAAATAATATATTTTTTCAAATTTCTTTACTCACATATCTTATCTATCAATTAAAACACACAATCTCAAATTTCTTAAATTTTTTTCTCATTTCACTGAATTGACCCTTAGTTCGAAGTGGTAATTTGAAATATTTGCAAATTTTACCAAAAATTTATGCCCTAAACATGAGAAGTCTTAGGCTATGTGCATTTGGCCATTTGTTTTTGAAGTGTTTAATCATATTTATATTCTAATCTTATTTTCATACAACATTTATACCATTTTTTTTATAAAAAATTAACTTTTTCCTTAACATTTTTCCAAATGAAGACACTCTTTTGCTTCCTAAATGGAGTATTGCTCCCGCCCTTTGACAGACAATAAACTTAACTGGATATTAAAATGCAAAAAAGAACTAATAGTAAAATATATACTCCATTGATTTTAGACTAACTCCAATAAAAAACAAAATTATTAATGATAAATTTGAGAAATTATATTATATAATATAACATTTAGAAACTCGTGAATAGTAAAGTGAGCATTTTCTAGGATGTGGTAGGGGTGTAGGCTACAAATGGTGTGCTCATGTTTTTTTTATAACTTTTTTTGTTACTTGAATAATTACATTCTTACATATTTTTACACTTCACTCATGAACAGTAAAGTAAGTATTTTATAAGATGTGGTCAGGTGTAGGCTACAAATGGTGAGCTCATGTTTTTGTTTTTTACTTTTTTTTTGTTACTTGAATAATTACATTCTTACATATTTTTATATATATTTTTACACTTTGTCCAAAATGTTTTTAATCATATAATGTGGACATTTCAATATTTTATTTTTACTTTTTTTGTTTATCAAACGGATAATTTACTTCTTATCTCTTATTTGAAATTGTATGACTGTATAAAATTTAATCCTATTATCTAATCATATATACACGAGTAATTTAAAATTTGATGACGACGTGATGAAAAAAGCATTTTAATGATAGATACTAACTCATTTATTTGATTTACATTGTTTTAATCTTTTAGAGTATGTGTTCCTAAAGTCCAAATCAACATTTTTTACTTATTTTTTTATGGTTTTCAAAAGAATGTACATCTTATTTAAAACTATATAACTACATAAAATTTAATCATGTTGTGTAATCTTATAATTTAAAATTTGATGATGACAAGATGAAAATAGCATGTTTTTAGTGATAGAGATAGTAAGCAATGGAACCAAAAATTTGAAGTTCGGGGGAATGAGCAAGACAAAAAAAGTTATTATTAACCCATATATATGGTAATGGAGGAAGAAGAGGGGTTCATAGCGGAGTCCAAGTTGTAGTGTAGCGACTATAATTTTTTTTAATCATTTTTACCTAGTCGTTTGAGAACCTAAACTGATATAAGAAAAAAATTTAGTCCGCTAGTCATATACATACATAAATTATAAATTTACGTACACACAAAATTGGTTTCACAAGTTCATTTATTTCATTTATTTTATTTTTTTATAGTAAATCAAATTTCCAGACAACAAAAATTAGCAGTAAGAAATTAATCGAAGAAGAGAATGACATAAAATAAAAAAACTCAACATTATGACAAATACGGAAATAAAATGAATTAGTAATTAAAATAAAAATTCTATCCAAACAATCTAGCAAAAACAATCAACACATAAATTTAGAATTCAAATGTGCTAAAGAGGATTAAACGACAAATAAAATTTAGATATGACCACCAAACTAGTAGTTTTTTAACTAAAATGTGTAAAAAAACAAAAAAAAAAAAACGTTTTTTTCCCATTAATTTCCATTGCTAAAAAACTGGATTGCTCGAATACATGGAAGCGTCTCTTTCTATGGTAGTACAATGGAGATGCCACATTGAAGCGTCTGAGACAGAGCGGCTGAAATTATGGGTTACGGTGCACGAGTTATTTGACCAATGACCAACTTGGCAAGTTTGAAAATAAGGGTTTTTAAACGTTTACCTGTGAAAACTTGTCTATACAAATATTTTAAGTACCCACTTCATCTATGAAAAATTGATACGTTTATTTTATATAAAAAACTTAAATTATTACAAAAAATATTATTGAAAAATACATGAAAAATATAATTTGAAACTGAAAATATTCATTTATGATTTACATTTAAAATAGTTAACTGTATATTAAAGTATTGAAAATTAAAATTGTAAATTAAAATTTTGAAAATGAAACATCGATTTTCCAGTTTTCCTCGTTGCTTAAAATGACATATGTACCAAAGCAAAAACACACAGAAAAATGGGTCATTTTTTCATTAATGTTTTGGAGTTGGTAACTTTCTGCCATTAAAGTTCCCCTGAGGTCAAATTGCCATCAATGTTTGTGAAATGAGGTCAAATTGCCACTGACATTAAATGGTTTTTATTATATCAATCTAAATCATTTTAATTTTATTTTCAAGAGATTTTGAGTTTTATTAACTTTGTAAATTACTAAGAATATTTACTTTTCTTTTTTTAGTAATGTTATTTGTCTTTTTCTTTATGTCTTAAAATCAAGCAAAAATCTAAAAACACCTGTGATACCAATTATGGGCGCTCGGAAATTTCTAATTTTCGTGCGTAACTGACAAACGAATCCATATTTTTATCGTAAACTATTTTGGGGTTCCCAATCAACATAGATAAAAAGATTGGTGGCGACTCTTTCAAAAATCGTGTCGCTACAATATTGTACATGTAAGGAATTTTCGAGCCATCGCGAGCTTGTTTCGAGCCGATCTGAAACGAACTTACCTAACAACCATATCAAGCCTCACGAGCTTTCGAACCGAGCTCGTGTCCGATTTTAGGCTCGATTTATCCGAGTCGAACCTAAACTTCACGAGCTCGAGCCTGCCGGACTCAGGCTCGGCTCGGCTCATTCTCACCCTAGCCTAATCTATAAAACAAGCCCAATATTGTTTCAACCGGCTAAACCTAAGGATGGCAGCGGAGCGGTTAATCCGCGGATATCCTGTAACCCGTAACCACAAACCGCAGATATTTTACTATTCGCGGTTAGTAGGTATCCGCTTCACCGGTTAGTAACTGACACCTATCTAAGTGACAGCGGAGCGGTTAATCCGCGGATACCCTGTAACCGTAACCACTAACCGCATATATTTTACTATCCGCGGTTAATAGGTATCCGCTACACCGATTAGTAACTGACACCCATCTCTTGATATCCGTGGATATTTGTCACCCACGGATATCCGTTACCCGCCTAAAAACTGTTATCCACTTTGCATTAAAATGTAAAACCTTATTCAATATCATGTTCAAATGGGCACACATGATCAAATAAATGTGCAAATGGGTGGTGTGGTGTGTGTGAGTGAGTGAGTTTGTTTTTTTTTTTTAATTTGGTAAAGGGTATATTAGTGGGTTTGAAGTAGATAACATTGTAACAGAAAATGAGTGTTATTTGGGTATAATGAATAACTAGCTTAAATACCCGCCTTCGTCACGGGAATAATTATTTTAAATATTAATTTATTAAGCAATTAACATGTGTAAATAAAATGTTATTGTGAACATTTAAAATTTTTATATATTTACCTTCATCACGAGAACAAATCTTAAAAACTTGCTTTTGAAAAATAATTGTTTTTGATATGTAAATAACTACTCCTTCCGTCCTTTTTAGATGCTACACTTTTTTTAGCATCTAATCTATAATTTTTTTCCTTCAACATTTTAATATATAAAGTTCAATAATTTATATGCAAATGATAAATGAACATCTCTAGTTTCTAAATATATATATATATATATTTTAGAATTTTTTTTGTTGAAATCTTCATAGCTAAAATTTGAGTCAAACACAAGTGTAAAAATCAACATATCCATCTAAAAGAGATGGAGATAGTACATGTTTAAGTAAAAATTGTTACATACAATAAAAATTTCATTGAACTAAACACTAATATGAACATTTGG
Organism: Stellera chamaejasme; assembly: GCA_024586325.1. Classification (NCBI taxonomy): domain Eukaryota; kingdom Viridiplantae; phylum Streptophyta; class Magnoliopsida; order Malvales; family Thymelaeaceae; genus Stellera; species Stellera chamaejasme. The sequence continues at coordinate 29,518,670 of CM044985.1, forward strand.
GTTACCCAAAACCCACTGCTTTTTTATCTTGAACATCATTGATAGGATGGTCCTCGATAATGCAACCGTAATAACATAAAATAAAATAATAAACCTCAAGCCTAACCTCTGAATGCATTGCGATCGCCAAACCGCTTGTATAAAGCATACAACTACAACTCATATCTTCCACTAAACGGAATGGAACTTGAAAGAGATGACATGGATGTTGTTTCTGATGATGGTAGAGCGGAAGGTATTTCAATGCTACTAAATTGTTTAGCATCAATGAACTGAAAACTAACCACTATCCACTTTTAAGTTTCTTTCAATTTCTGCCAAACTACTACCAACCTGAACCAAGTAGTGTCTTTTGTTTATGTTTAAAATCCTACTTTCCTATACATTATGCCTAGGATAATAATAAAATATTCCCTTAAAATACATCAAACTACAAATAATTTATTTTGGATAAAAAACATCTAAAGTCCTTAAAAGTGGTCATGTTCACAATTAAGCTATAAATCGTTCAAAAGCTGCATATGTAGCGCAACAGCAGTGGCAATGTCTCCTTTAAAGTTGGGGCATCATTAACACCATCTCCGTCATTCCACATATATGTTTCCTCCCTTGCAGCTTCTTCACAATTTCATACCGCAAAGAAAAAGTTCCATAAAAATGTGTTGCTTGAAGAACAATGTACGAGTTTAAGGAAAAACTGCTAGAAAATGTCAAAATCACCTCTCCCGAAAACACACTGCAAACCTTCTCAATGAAGGTCGAATCACTTAAAAATCATAAGAAAATTATAATTAGTCAAACAGTCACATTGGTTAAACTCTGTCTTTTCAAAAATGTCAAAGAGATTCAAACATGATGTGATGCTTATTCCTCACCATAATGATAATGAGAAGTTAAAATTTATTTAAAAAATCAAGATAACAGTAAGACAAAAGTACCCATTGAGGAACTATACCCTTCATCTTTGATAAGTTTAAGCAGCATTTGGAATCTAACATTCTTCACCCGATCTTAGATATAATTTTGAATGAATGGGTGATCCATAATCCATTATAGTCCCCTTGTTATCTCACGAAAATTCAAACTTGTGTTAATTAGCTCAAATGTAGGAAAAGAAATTCAGGATCAAGCGATTATTAGTTGATACATAGATTATCTCTAGCATTGTACATAAATCGAAAATCATATCAAATTCAATTACTTCATTTCTTAAGTAAGTTGCTATGAGATTTGTCATAGCCAAGATCTCAAGGTCATTTCTTATATCTGCAATATTACCTGTAAGGATACAAACCCATTAAAACAGAAAACGAAAAAGATCAAGAAGATCATAGTCCATAGACTCGCTCCTGATCTATTTCCAATCAACCTATATACACCTGTTTGAGAGAGATAGATTACTTGCAGATTTTGAGACCGGGATCTGTTAAAACAAAGTGATGAGAAAAATTAACGATTGCAAGAGGCGACCAAATCCATCATCCATTGATTTACCGTTTGTACCCTGTGTGGAGGTTGATTGAGACCCAACAGTGGTGAGGAAGAGGAGGAAGAGCTTATGGAGACCCTTCTCCCGGAGGTCGATGGATCATTTCTTGTCGAAGGCTTTCTCGAGGTAGAGAAGGATCATGTGGAGGATGAGAAACTGCAGGTGCCTTGAGTTTCTACTTGAGCGATTCTTCTACACCTTCGATGTAGACACCAGCCATTTTGCCTCATTGTGCTCGGATAAAGGGAAAAAACTTGAATCGAAGAGAGATCATGGAACACGAACACACAAAGAGAAATAGGAAATAAATAAAAATGGTGTGTAAATTAAATGCAATTTTCCATACATGACTTAACGTTGAAAGCATAATACGGAAAACATAATGGTGACGCGTTTGAAAAAATGCCAAATTTGATCTAGCGACGTGGAGCGATGTGGTGCGAGCTCTCCGGCCTAAATTTTTAAACGCTAAAAAAACACTCCATAATCGGTTCTCAAATTAATGGATTGAATTAATTTTGTATAAATTACACATTAAAACTTACCATAATTTGTATACAATGGTAATTGCATCTTTAAAAAGGAAGGCATATAAAATGGTAACCGTTCCTTAAAAAATGGTAGGCTGATTAATATGCCTACATGTCAATAAAAAAATGCGTTCACACATGTGGCGCTGACTTGGCGCTGAGGTGGGTGCACCAGAATTCAGTATTCAAATTTTTTTTCTAGCCCTGCCACGTAGATGATCCTGTAATAAGATATAATAGTAGATGTTAATGGGTTGTGGTATATTTCATTAAAAAAGGGCTGAGTATATTGTAACGGGTATCCGCAATTACGGTTACACCATATCCATAACAGTAACCGCTAAGGTTGCGGTTAGTAATTTTCACCTACTAGTGGATAACCGCGGATATTAACCATGGATATAACCGTTAAAAAGTCACGGATACCCGCGGTTAGCGGTTATCACCTGACTCACTGCCATCCCTACACCTATCTCTTGATATCCGCGGATATTTGTCACCCACGGATATCCGTTACCCGCCTAAAAACCGCTATCCACCTTGCATTAAAATGTAAAACCTTATTCAATATCATGTGCAAATGGGCACACATAATGAATAAATGTGCAAATGTGCAAATAAGTGGTGTGGTGTGTGTCAGTGAGCTTAATTTTTTTTTTTAATTTGGTAAATGGTATATTAGTGGGCTGAGAGTAGATAACATTGTAATAGAATAATGGGTGTTATATGGGTATAATGAATAATGTTAATGAGTTGGGGTATATTTCATTAAAAAGAAGGCTGGGTATATTGTAACGGGTATCCACGGCAGCGGTTACACCATATTCATAACCGTAACTGCTAAGGTCGCGGTTAGTAATTTTCACCTACTAGTGAATAACCGCGGATATTAACCACAGATATAACCGTTAAAAAGTCACGGATACCCGCGGTTAGCGGTTGGTGGCGGATCCGCTTGGGCTGCCGCCACGTGTCTGCGAAGTTGACGAGTTTTAATGTTACTTGATGGCATAGGGATTCGTGCGATACGCGTTTAACTCGGAATTCGAGGATGGGGTTGGGTATCTTTTAGTTCTTGTTCTTTTGAATGAAGGTGGTTGAAAAGTTAGATCCCCTTAACTCCCGCCATATATTAAGAAAAGTGAGAGAATAATAGTGTGTTGACAAAATTATCCTCATGAAAAAGAAAGAATGAGAAAATTTTGTGGATCTCAATTTTAAGTTGAGTGGGAGGAAAGAGAAAAACTTGTGGGTCAATGATGTGAGATAAGAGGATAAAGTGGTAAAAATGGTGATAGAAAGTTTCTATTTTAGGAAAGTTGACAACCTTTGTGGGACGACCCAATATAGTAATGTTGACAACCTTTGTGGGACGGAGGGAGTAATATTTCAATATAGCGTTAGTGGACACGCGTTTTGTATCTTCGGGAGTGTTTCTCCGGAAATATCTCGTGCTATGTTCGGGTCAGTTCTTATTAGATTCGGGAATATCTTTGTTCCGTTCGGCTTTAGCTATTTTTATTTGGGCTTCTAAGAGCATCTCCAACAGGTTCTCCATTTTATGGGAATGCTCATTTTTGGAGAAATTTGGGCTGTTTTTGGGTCCAATAGATTCTCCATCCCATTCTCCAAAATGGGGAAGGAGAAGGAAAAATGGGTAGCCTTCCCCAAATTTGGAGCATTCTCCAAAATTTAAAGCCTTCTCCAAATTTACTTTTCCAACATAAATAGTCACTCCCTCTCTCCTCTCATTGGTGTGAACTCAACATTTAATTGGATACAAAAATCAGTTTCAAATAAAAAATATTAATTCATTAATTATTAGTCAAATATGTAGAATATTTTATTATTGTAATAAATGCAGGCTTCTCCAAAATGGAGAAGCTGTTAGAGTTAGAGCAAAAATAATTTGGAGAATATGGCTCTTACTTCTCCATTTTGGAAAAACTTATAGGGAGGCTGTTGGAGATGCTCTAATGAGCCTTATGTTGGGCTACTGCTGGGCTGGCGGCCATCAGCGGTTATCAGGCCTAAACCCGAGGATCTGGCTTCGTTCACAGTCCCAAGTCCCAACGGATCATTCAAATCGCAGGTAGTTCGTTGAAACCGGAAACGTTAGCGGGCCTTTTGAATTGAATGAAGAAAGCGAGGGACTTTCTCAAAACCCTACACGGACGCTTCCCTCTCAGAAGAAATCCTTCGTCGCAGGCACTCCTCTCTCTTCCTTCTACCTCCATTGCCTTCTATTTGGGCATGATCAGTCGATTCTGACTCTACTTCCATTTCGTTTATGGTGTTGGCAGATGGACGCACCGGAGAGATACTGTTACAGCCCTGTTCTCCGGTGGAACCCTCAGGTGGAGGAGTATTTCCGCAGAGCTTACGGGGATGATCATTTCGCTCGTATTTCTGAAGCATTAACGTAAGAACAGTGTATGTGTCCTGGGCACAGCTTTCATTTGCTGGGTTTTGTTAGTTGTTGAAGTTTATGTTGTTATGTTATTGGTGATTTGATAGGCGGCCCTCTTGTTACTCCTGTATTCGAGTGAATACTTTAAGGTCTACGAGTGATGCTGTGATCGAGAAGCTGAAGGAAATCATGGAGGATTCTGAGCAATCGGTGATCGAGAATGGGCGTATCCGCAAGTGTGAGATACCAAGTCTTGACTACGTTGTGTTTGTCAAAGGCTCTGGACCACATGTGATTCAGTACGGTGATGAATCCGAGAGACCTCCAAAGGAGGTGCTAGTCAGCAGGAAGTGTGCCGAAGCAGTTCTCCGGGGTGCTCAGGTCAACAACTTCTGTATCTATTGCTTTCTTTCTCTAAGAAGTTTAGTCTCTAATTTGTTGTTTAAGCTTGATAATTGTCATACTGAACGGGTTATTACCGTTTCTTTTATGATCATGAAAGGCCTCGAAACCGTCATTCAAATCTATTCCTACCCTCACCCCATTTACAAACTAGCTCTTTTTATCTCATTTTTTTTTGGTTATGCTAAGTGTACGTCGTTGTCTATGATTTAAGAGCTGGAGCATTTAGGTGATGTTTAGTCTTGGAAAATTTTCCATACTTTCTATTCCAAAGTTCATTTATAAATGTTTGAATCTATAACTTGTTTTTAGGAGGTGGAAAATCTTGTTTTCTAAACTTTAGAAAACTAAAGTATTAAGATGGAAAACTTCCAAAACAAGGTTTTCCATTTTAACAAATGAGTTTTCCAATGTTTAGAAAACAAAGTTTTCCATCTTTACAAACAAGTTATAAACTCAAACATTTGTATAAGAATTTTGGAATGAAATCTTTGAAATTTTTCTAAAACTGAACAGGTCCATAACTTCCCTGTTATACTTTGTCTAATCTGTTTTTGGATTTATGGACTACAAGCAAATTTTCCGACGAAGTTCCATGGTCTCTCTATAAGAATTTCTGATGATTAGTTTTTACTCTAAATGCTTGTGGTTTTCCTCTGTAGGTATTTGTACCTGGTGTTAAGGCCTGCAGTGCCCATGTTGAGAAAGGTGACAAAGTTGCTGTGTCTGTGGCTGTTGAGCAACCTACTAACGATGGGGGATGGGCTATTGGTATAACACGTGGAACTGTGCTGCAGGGCATAGAGACAGGTAAAAATCATGTGTATTACATTTTGACTTGGTGTTAAGAAGGCTTTTGGTGTATAGCCTACTGGCAGTGGCATTTAGTTCCTTGGGCGTTATTTAAGATGTTTTCTATAATGCTATTAAAATCTGAAATCAGAAAGTATGTTTGGAGGATGAAGCGCATCATCAAAAATTGTTACCTTCTGTGGATGTTAGACACTGTTATTAGACTTTCCGCACTCTCAAAAACGGAGATGATGAAATCCTTTTTCCATTTTATATCAACAATGAATTTTCTTCTACCATCGCAAAAGTTTCAATGATGTGCATTAACATTTCATATCATCATCTTAGATCCTTATCACTTTGAACGAAGTGGACTTTACATTGGTCAAGGGAGAGCAATGCTATCAAGGGCTGGGATGTTCCGCATGTCTGAAGGAGTTGCTGTTGATATGATCAATCAAGTGTTTAAGCTGCCCTCTTTCAATGGTAATTGTTCCATTTATTTGATAGTTTTATCGAGTTTGGATCTAATGCATGGTTTGTTAGTGAATTGAAGGTTTTAAATTATATTTGTTACACTTAATGAGTGGTTGTCACTTGAGTTAATAGAAAAAGTGTTTTTGTCTCTTGAAGGTTGTGCTTGCTTTCATCTTGTTTGGTGGATACCTCTAGCTTGTAACTTGCTTTGTTGTAGTGTGTGTGTATATATATCATGCTTATAAAGTATAGAATCTTCTACAAGTAGATGATATGATTTCGTTTGCGGCCAATGTGCTTCTTGTTTTACTTTTCAAGATACAAAGAGTGACAACTAATTAAGTAACACCAAAGCTTATGAGTCTCTTTCTGATTTTCTATTTTGTCAGATGTGCTCGAGGGGGAAGTATTTCTTCAGAACCTTCCAAGCATCATCACTGCTCATGCACTAGGTAATCATATATCTATGTCACTGTTTTCTAAAATCTTTAGCATATGTCTATTTACATATGTCCCATGAATATTGTCACATTTGCTTTCCAGCTTTTAATCTATGATTCTTTTTCTTCAACTTTTTGAAATAAAATCAAATAATTTATATAAAATTGATGAACAAATGTATGAACAAATGTGTCTAATTTTTAAGATATATATATATGTATTTTATTTTTAGATTTCTTTTAACAAATTAATTCATATGAAGAATTTGAGTCAAACCCAACTATCAAAATCAAAAGTTACAATTTTTGTGGGACAAAGGGAGTATTATTTGTAAGAAGGGGAAATTTCGCCACCTATGTTTACCTGAGAGTGTTTTGCCACCCATGTTTTATTTTTCCTTCCCAAAATGTCATCAATGTCATAATTTGGGAGCAATATTGCCACTAGCCATGAAATTCAAACTAGGAAACTAAGGGGGAATTCCGATATAGCCCTATTATTTTTTAATAAAAACTTTAGTTTTAAAATATTTTATTCAGGCTATCTTCTTCCTCCAAGACCATCAACGGTGATGTTGTAACTTTTTTTTTTGCTGTCTTCATCCACCACATACAATTGGCCATTATAAAGACTTAATCTTGAAGGATCAATCCAATATTGGAAACTTCAATAATAACACCAATTTAGTTCATTTAAGCAAAAATGAAGACAGGGAGAGACAAACCAGAGAAGATGCTGGTGACCGAATATGAATTGCTGGAGTCATTGCACTAAAGTGGGTTCAGAAACGGTTGCTAGAGGTGGTGAAGGCTCAGTGGCAAAATGAGATACTCGAAAATGTAGGATATTTTTATTTAAATAAATAAGGATTGAGAGTCAGAAACGGTTGCTAGAGTTGCTCATTTTCAGTTATGATTTAACAGTCAGTGGCAACCACCCAAATGATAACATTACTGACAAATTTACCCTCGAGTTTATAACGTTGATGGTAGTTTGGCATGGATAAATACAACAGTAGTAAAATCACCATCTCGTGTAAACAAGAGTAGTAAAATACCCAAAGTGGCTTACAAAGTTGAGATCTTGGTGTTTCCTACTTGTAAAAGCATCCAACCCAAAACTAATTGGAAATGAGTGAAGAGTCTCGCCACAACATAAAGCATTAAATTTTCTCTTTCACTTAATCATTTTGGAGTTTCCAATTAACACGCTGCCTCTCGTGCCGCTTGAAATGAACCTGTCATGTGGATCATGACGTATGTGGAGGCTTATGACTTGGAGGAGCAGGATTTACAGGCCTTAGACTTTGATACCATGTTAAAGAAAGCAACCTAATAACAATATGGGCCTCATGGAATATAAAGCTTTGACTATCCCCGACCTAACTGTAGGATATTTCCGCTTAGCAACACCCCCCCAATGCATTTAAATTGTTTCACTCAAAATTATTTTTGTTTCGATTGTCACAAATAGTTACTATGTACTACTATTTAGAATCTGTGCCCACATGCTTATATCTGTTCATTTGGTAAAATATCATCATGTGCACATGGAAATGCATAGACAGCCCATGCTTCTAATAATAGTAATAGGTGCAACAAGTGAAGCTACAGGTTAAAAGACCTGTGCATGCACAGACACATGTACCCAAGTCTATGGTTTGTGATGGGATTCATTGATATCAGCTTAACTGTTGTTCCACAAGATCCATATGAATAGTGAACCGTTTTGGCCCACCCTCTATGTTGGTTGTGCATTTTTTAACTGATGGATGTATATATATTAGTGTGCATGTATTTTTTTTTGTTGTAAATTTGACAAATAAATTGTAAGTTGGGCAGTATTTACTTGCATAACATTTGTTTGTTTTTTTATCTTTAGATTTTTATTTACACTATACCTTTGTTATTCATGTTACTTCCATTAGATCCTCAGAAAGGTGAACGCATCTTAGACATGTGTGCTGCACCAGGAGGGAAGACCACCGCAATTGCCATCCTTATGAAGAATGAAGGAGAGGTTATTGCAGTTGATAGGTCCCATAACAAGGTAATGTTTTTTTTAATCCATTATCACAATTTTCAGTAATAACAAGCTGCTATAGCTGGTATATGTTATGAGTGACATTTCAAGGATCAAAAGGTCCCAGCTTTTTGGCTAAGATTGAAAAATCGATTAGCAGATAGAATGGCGAATATTGTAGTTTGATGAGCTGAAAATTAGATCATCTCAACCTTGTCTAAAATTTTGTTTTATCTTTAGTTGTTTTTGGTTTTTCCCTTGACATTTATTGAACCTGCAATTAGCAAGTGAATCTCACTATGGGTGCATTCTCTTAAGAACAATTTCTAGAAATAGTTAGATATTTGAATAATTTGAGGAAAAGGTAGAAAGAAAAATACAAAGGAAAATCAAATTTTTAAATATTTATGGATTGTTTTCTTAGTAAAGAATAGAGCCTTTGAACATTCATCTTTGGGTCTGTTGGAGGTGAGAATCATAAATGTGCATGTATTTAGTTGTTGATGGCAACCATGTGCTGCAGATGGTTTGTGATACTGAAAAATTGTGGTCGTTCATACTTCATAATGAATTTCTTTCAGAAGTGTATTTATTTAAGGTGTCTAGGTCATGAATCTTGTGGTTCTAGTTATGTTTTATACTCTGTATAAATTTTCAATTGAAGCTACACCAGTTTAGATATTTCAACTTTCATGTTAGCTGATCATCATCAACAGCACCTTCATCCCAACTACGTTTGGGTCGGTGGCATAAAATTTATAGTGGCAATTAATTGTCAAATTTAGTTGACACTATGAATTCATGCAAAAACATAGTGGCAATATTTTACGCTGGATGCCCTTCATGTTGCAATCTTCTTTGAAGGAATAAAATTTCCCTGTTTGCTGATAATGACAAATAGGTTTCTCAGTTTTGTAGTTTTCATATGAAACTCTTCCGGTTTTCTTGTATCTGCGCTGATGAAATTTAATTTCTGAACAGGTTCAAGATATTAAGAAATTGGCTGCTGAGATGGGGCTGACATGTATTACAACATATAAGCTAGATGTTCTTAAAGCAGTCTGTAGAAGAAATGAATCAACTGATATGACCACTTCATTTTCCAATAATAAGAGTGACGGTGTGACTGAGATTAGTGGGCCTACGTCACATGATGATGAAGTAACACGTATTTGTACAGAAGCTCTAACTGGTGGTGCTAATCTCCTGGAAAATGGTTGGTACTAGACTTTCTTCTTTTGTCTGGGTGAAAGTTGTTTAGGGTAACTTGTTTGGTGAAGCATGAGCTTTTGACCCTTTGTATTCTTTTTTAATCATAATAAATTTGTTGCCTTTCCCAAAAAAAAAGAAGAGCTGATGGGCCTATTGTTGCCGTGTTTGCTCATGTTCTGTTATTAATGCAGCAAAATTCTGTTATCTGGAGCTGTGTCCTTAGGCTCTTTTTACTTCAATAATTTTGTTTTGCATATGAAATAGCATTCGGTTATTAATTTTCTGCTTCATTCAACATTTTAGCTACCAATCTAAAAGTGGATGGGAAAACTTATGCTAGCAAGGCTGATGTCAGGAAGAACCTGCGGAGACTAAGGAATGGACCAGGGAGAAATCAATGTTTGGGTGGCAAGGTGGAGAGTTCTCAAGGTTTCCTCCCCAACAGCTTTGACAGAGTGCTTCTTGATGCTCCCTGTTCTGCTCTTGGTTTGAGGCCTAGGCTCTTTGCTCGAGAGGTAAAACTATGACATTTTTGTCCCTCGTTGTCCTTCTATCTTATTATTTTCAGCTAGCTGCATATGCTATGTGGAACAAAATTCTGAAGATGCTAAATCATTGACATTGAACAACCAGTATATTGGATGGTGGAGTTTTAAGAATTTAACACCTTAGTTAAAGTAAAGTGAGTTAAATCTCAAACTAGTCGGGGATCGCATCAGCAACTCAGCACTCGGTGTAGATACAAAACAGATATTTAGGTCATTGTGCTTTTATTCTGCAGTTTTTCTGCTAGTTGTGGTTTAAATCTTCTGGCTACTACTCCCTTTGTCCCATATATTTTGCAACATTTATTGCCTTGGCACGGGATTTAAGATGAGAAAAGTTCTACTTTTGTTTTTCCTATTCTGCGTTTCTTTATATTGGAAGATATGATTAAAAATAAAAAGCAAGAAACATCTTCTGTAAACCAAAAATCAATTGTAAGTATGAACACTCCAAGAAAAAATTCAAACTAGAAAACTGAAGAGAAACATATTTGGAGAATAAAGAGACCAATATTGATTATTTCAATATCTTATTGTTTAGGTCTTGGAGGAAAGGATAATTTGGTAAGTTAGAATGGAGAAAGTTACCAAAGAAAGAAATGTTGCAAAATATGGGACGTCTTAATAAGAAATATGCTGAAAAACTTTTGGAACGGAGTGAATAATATTTAATGCTTCATGCCAATGTTTTAATTGCTAGAAGACATATTGTTTGAAGACTGTTGCATCTATGTCCTTGCATGTTAACTGAACTATTCATGTTTGATAAACTTATTCACACGAAAACATAATTGGTAGCCTTCTCTTTTCAGGAAACTATAGAATCTTTGCGTAGCCATGGGAAATATCAAAAGAGAATGTTTGACCAGGCTGTTCAGTTAGTTCGTCCTGGTGGAGTTATTGTATACTCAACGTGAGTTCACTTTTTTTTGTGTCCTATTTTATTCTAGAAACGCAGCTTCTTGCAGTAATTCTAGTAGCATTAGTTATGCTGGTTAGGTAGCTTATCAGTAGTAATTTCTGTCTGGTAATTGAGGAGCACAACCTAAGGAATGGAGAGAGTTTGAACCTTGAGGTCCTTGACCAACCGGTAGGCAAAGTAATATTGGTTGCAGACTCTGATATCCATTACAATAGCTTGTAGCATTTGTTAATTAGTTCTCTGGTAATCCATTCTCACCATTTTCTGAAGTTATCTTTTATGTGTATAATTCTATTTGGTGAAAGAGTTGGGGACAATCTGGAATAAAAGAGGATAGTGTTAGTTTTGAATTTCATACAAGGACAATGATAGGAGAGGGAAAATGATGTCACACCAATCTTGCAAGGAACCAACTGAAGTTTCTGTTTTGATTTTTTCATCATCCTGTAATATTAGTTGCATTGTCTTTGATGCATAATGAGCCAAATATTTGACCCTATGGCATTTTTTCCCCATGTTCCTAAATTTGCCAGATGTACAATTAACCCTGGTGAGAATGAGGCTCTTGTTCGATATGCCTTGGATAGATACGGGTTCCTATCTTTAGCACCCCAGGTCAGACTCTTATTTTATCTTACAGACAAGCACAAATAAATGTGGATATAATGCCAACTAGTGACTCAAGGGCCTATTATTTTGTAATTGAGTGAATAGGGTTGCATAATTCACATGCTCCCTCTGTCCCTAAATCCTTGGAACACTTGATTTCAGTATATAATTTATGATCGTATATTTCTTATATTTTGAAATATTAATTGAAAACTTATATAATCAAAAGATGCATCGATGTTTGTAGTTTTTTTAACATTTTTTTTTCTACTTTTTTCCTACCAAGAATTAATATTGGTAAATTGAAGTCAAATTTACATAAAAAATCAACTATTGCAAGAACCTAGGGATGGAAGGAGTATTATTTTTGATATTGTTAATTACCATTCTTTTAGAGTCTACTGAAACTGTGGAAGTGATTTATTTGGAAAGTAGGTATAATCTAAAAGATTTCCCATAATCAAAGGAGTTACTACATTAGTAGGATACAGATAATATTATGATTCTTTTTGGTGAATTAAATCTTACTGGTTTTTCATTCGAGTTTCTACGGCCTTGAAGAGTAGGTGAATCAAGTTGTGGAAAGAGTGAAATCAAACTGTCTTCTTATTTGCCATTCAGAAAAAGGAAAAAACTATCTTCTTGTTCTTCTGCAGCATCCAAGAGCTGGGGGAGCAGGCATTGTTGGGCAATCCGAATTTTCTGATGGATCTATAGAGTAAGCCCGCATGGCAATTTTCCCACCCTGTTTCGAGTTTCCTGCCAATTTTATTCTTATTCTGATATCCAGGGGAGCGGATGGTTTCTTGTGGCTTGCCACTGTCTGCTGCCTTTTCTTTTCGGTTGTAAAAAGTTAAAAAGTGCATCATTGTACTTTACACCATTGTGTTCTGTATTTGCTGGTGTTGTTTGAACAATGGTTGCTTCGTTGTACTTTGCAGGGAATGGTTAAGGCCTGGAGAAGAGGAACTCGTTCAGAGGTTTGATCCATCATCTTCACTTGATACAATCGGCTTTTTCATTGCCAAATTTACAGTAGGACCAAAAGATACATGATCTCGCGGTCTTTCTATCGAGTTGGAGATATTGGAACATATCTCTTGCAATTTCCCTCAATACATGGGATTCTGCGCAACAGAAACGACCAAACATGTTGAAAACAAGAGAGCAAAGCCTTTCCCTGCTAAAACAAGACAACCTGTTACAAGAATGCTGTACATGAACAGCTGAAGATTCAGAAAATTCTACACTTGTCAAGTGAACTCTAGTTGGCCTAAAGGCTCGGTACAGGTTTATCATGCGCGCATTGTGTGTGCTTGGAATGTACCTCCAACAATACACAACTATCATCTTCCAAGTCTTAACAGATGCTACAGCTCATGTGGCTAGTGTTAAACTTGAAGGAAGGTGTAATCAGCAGCATCTTGTGTTTGCATGGTGACCTATCATCAACCATATTCCTGAAGCAATCAGCATCACACCAGATATTGAGCAAGCGAAGTCTTAGCTTTTTGAACTCATATTTGAAGCTGATGAAGATGAGCAGGTGTTTGATGAGCTTGGCTGGTATTAGAACTCTCTGAATGAATCCCCTATTCTCTGTTAGCGTGTGGTGCAAGCTGCTTCATCCCATTCGTCATTGCTTCTCTCGCCGGGTCACCGTGTACTTTGATCTGGGTTCATTTTTGTCTGAATCGCCCAACTTATATCTTATAATTGTGTATCTTTTCTATGTAACTTTGCTGAATACAATGGAATTATGTTGGAGGTTAAAAAGTTTGGATAATTGGACACTCCCATAATATAGGGTTAAATTTCATTTTTAGTCCCTTAACTTCGCCTTTTGTTTTAAGTATTTGTCCTATCGGAGTTCATTAGTTTTCGATACAAAATTTCTTTGTATATACTACAAAATCTTGCACCTTCCCTTGATCCTAACCATCACTACAGCCTGCAAAAACAGAAACTCGCCCTGGCTTGGACGCCCATATTTGACCTGTTTGATCGTTTTATCCGCCATCGTTATCGTTGTCAATGCCTTTTCCTCCTGCTCTGTCGCAGAACTAGAGGAACAGCCGAAGTGGCGTCCGCAAGTGGGCATTTCCACTTCATGGAGAAATCAGGTTAATAGCTATGGAATCAACGGTAATAATTCTCTGGCTGTTGTCAATTTGGAGTAGGATGTGAAAGTTGGGCGGGGGTGAAGATGTGAAAGTTGGGCAGGGGTGAAGATGTGAAAGTGTAAAAAATTGTAGGACATTTTTGAAAGATTTTGTGTAAAGTGAGGGGATAAAATAAATTAATATTTGATTAATGGCGTTTTCTTCATTTCTCATCAATTAATAACGTCAAAAAACAAACTAAAAAACCATAATAGGATAAATTCTTCAAACATGATCTAAATAGGATAGCAAGCAAAGTAAGGGATTAGACGGAATTTACGCTATAAAACGGTTGATAAAATTAGAATTAGTATGAAATAAATCAGATTATTAGCTTAATAAGTATCGTACAACATTGGAACCATGGTTTTTAAACTACAAGAAATAATGTTAGAGAAAATGTTTATGATATATATGGGTCCAAGGAGGTCGTTCCAAACGCTGACATCATCGCCGCGTCATCGCTACGAGGAGACCCCCTCGTTAGTACGATGAGAGTCCTCGTTTAACGGGCAATGAACCAACAATACGAGGGTGTGTCCCGTATGATCGTATTGGCGGGAAAACACAATCTTGTCACGGGCTTGGCTGACAGACACGGGTAAGGCCCAATTAACACTCCAACTCCAAGTCAAAAGCCCACTCAAGTGATGTCAGGTCACCACTGTTTGGAGGATATATCAATCCCTAAAATCCTGGAAGTCAGCAATCCCAGCATGGGGGAAGTCCTGGCAACGCTCTACCCCAGCATGGGGAGAGCCCTGGCATCACCCTATAAATGGGGTGATGCCAATCCAAAATAAGGTACCGGCTACACACCAACATCTTCCCCTTTTCTTCTGCACCTGGAGTTTGTTGTGTCTTGGTCCGTTCAGGTAGGGGTGTAAGTCGGGTCGGGTTTGTTGAGTTCCCGAACCCGAAAATCTGGAACACATATTTAAATTCGAACCCAACCCATACTGTTTTTCGGGTCGGATCAACCCGAACCCGATTTTTTCGGGTTAGGGTCGGGTTGGCCCGTATAACCCAAAATTTCACAATTTCATATTTTTTTATTACAAAAACAATAAAAATCCAACCCTGCACAATTAAACGCAGAAGTGCAGAACCCATCCTAAACAAAGCTCTCTCCTTTAACAAATTTTGTCGATCCACCACTGTTGAGCTCCATCTCGCTGCTATCCTCTCCTCCCCTTGTTCGTCCTCTCTTCAGTTTTCACGTTGTCGGCCCGACCAGTTCCCTGCCTCGCCTCGCCATCGCCGTCAACCCTTGTCAACCCATGATGAAGAATGGCTCGATAGATCGCTAGGGATCCACTGCTACAACCGGATCCACTGCTTGCTGCTCGCTACGCTCGGGATGAGACACCGAGATCTTGGTTCGATGTTGCAGAAGACAATTAAAGAAGAAGAAGAAGAAGGAAGGGAAGCAACAGCTGCCGTTTGGTCGCTCGCTCTACCTCGGACTTGGGGGGCATCTTACCTCTATGGCAGCACCGTAGAAGAGGAAGGCAAAGCAAGGGAAGCGGAGTGGAGGCGGAGGCGCAAAGCTAGAGGTTGGGGATTTTTGCAATTGCAAATCTGAGGCGGAGGCGCAAAGCTAGGTTTTAGATTTTAGGTTTTAGTCATTTTCATTTAGGTGGATTAGGTATTGGGTTTGGTGGGCTTAGCAAATGGGCTGTGGATATATTTTGGATAAGGGTTTAGGATTTTAGCAGGTTTGGTTTCAGGCTGGGCTAGGTAGTTGGGCTAGGATTAGTAGGCTAGTAGGAGGAAATGTTGGGCTGGGCTATTAGTTTAGAATTTTCGGGTTGGACGTCGGGTTTTCGGGTTAGCCCGACCCGAACCCGTAGAAAACCGAAATTATCGGGTCGGGTTCGGGCCACCCAAGGCACCTTTTCCCCTTAACCGACCCTAACCCCTACTTGCAGGTTCCATTAGCAACTCTCTCTGCTTCCTTGATCGCCTGTTCGCCCGGAGGCTATCAATTTGGCGCCGTCTGTGGGAAACGAGCAAAAACAACCGCATCACTTTCTCCATATACTTTTTTCCTCTCCTCCTAATGGCCAAAACAAGGACTCACAATCCTGATAACAACGTGCTTGTCGAGGACGCTGATTCTAGCTCCTCAGACGCGCCTTCACCGCTCCCAATCAGAGGAGCAGCAGGTACCCAGCCGCTCACACAACAACCGGCGGCTAACTTAGCCAATCTCCCCGGACCTTCCCTGGTCCCACAGCCCATCATCATCGATCCCGCTCAGATGATGCTTCTCCAATCTTACATCCTCAACGACATGAAGGCCTTGATGGTACAAACCATCAAGGCTGAAATGCAGGCCGGACGCCTACCACCTCCCAACGAACGGGAAGAGCAATCCCAGAATCAGAACCACACCTCTGGGAATCTCTGCGTCGACGACCTCCTCTGATGCATCAACATGGTTGAAGAGCATGTCAAGACACCAAACCAGGTCCTCGATGATATCGAGGTCCTTCTGACACAGTCCTTCACAGAAGACATCATCGCCGTCCAGGCACTTGCCGGCTTTCGCATGCCAGTCATCGAAAGCTACGATGCCACCTCTGACCCTGTCGATCATCTGCGGCGTTACATCTCGCAAATGGAGATGACACGTGCCACGGATCCAATCCTCTGCAAAGCTTTCAGCTCCACCCTCAAGGGGGCTGCATCTACGTGGTTCGGAACGTTACGAGGGCAACACTTCAAATGTTTCAAGGACCTGGCCTCATCCTTTCTCCGCCACTTCATGGGCGCCCGACCACCACCGAAGACTGTCCAACACCTACTGAGGGTGAAGCAACAAAAGGAGGAACCCCTTTGAGACTACATTCGACGGTTTCAGGCGGAAGCCGTTCAAGTCCATGGGCTCTCTCCAGACATGCAATTCCTAGCCATCACTCAAAGCCTCCAACGCGAGCCAAGGCTCGCTTACAACATCAACGAAAACCCTGTCACAATGATGGGTGAGTTCATCGATCGAGCAGCTCGATTCATGAACTCTGAGGAAATCAACAAACCCTACCACCGGCCCTCTCCTAATGATCGGTACAAGAAATACGACAAGGGGTCCAGTTCATCGAGGTATCCATCCTCGGTCGGCACTTCTAGGGCCTTCGACCCTCACCCCACTCTTCATGACACTCGCACGAACATCCTGCTACTGCTTGAAAAGCAGAACAAGGTCTCCAAGTGGCCTCAGCCCATCCAACACAAGACCACTAAGGGTTTTGACAAATTCTGCCTCTACCACAAGGATCGTAGACACGACACCGAGACATGTTGGAAACTCAAACATCTCATTTCCGAAATGATCGAGTAGAGGAAACTCAAGGAATTTCTTGTCAACTCCACCTCTCCCTGTAAGGACTTCCCAAAGGGTCGCAAAAGGGACGATGACAATGACGACCGCGACAAGTCGCGTCGACGTCATAACAGCCCTCGGAGGCAAAACCTACCACCACCCCCACCATTGAGCACAATCCACATGCTCACCAAATCGGAAGGCGCCTCCAGCAGAAAGCGTTACGCAGGAGAAATCTTGCAGCTCGATCACTTGGAGAAAAACGTCATTTATCGCCCTAACGGGACCAAAGTCGTTTTCCCGCACTCCCACTGCTAATCATGGCACGAATCGCGGGTTACGACACCAATAAGGTGTACATCGACACCGGCGCAAACACCAGTGTCATCTTCAAGGACATGCTCGACAAACTCGAGATATACATGTCCGCGGTAAGGAAAAGCTCTGGTTCCACATTTGGCATCGGACGGGACATTGTCCCAACAGTAGGGGTCGTCAACCTTCCTCTCATGTTAATCGGAGATACGCAATTTAACACACTCGACTGCCACTCCGTCATGACGGAATTCTTGGTCCTCGACGTCCCCTCAACCTACAACGCCATCATTGGCCGGCCAAGCCAGGTCGACTTCCGCATGCGATGCGACATCCATTCCCTCACCATCACCTTCGCAACACCTCGAGGGGACGCGCATATATACATTGACCAGTAGACCTCCATGACAAATTACGTGACCACGCTAAGTTCTGCCGTCGACCCGCAGACTTCAAATGCCAGGGACGACCCGATGGATCCAGGACAAATTACGTGACCACGCTAAGTTCACCGGTTGAAATCCATGGTTGATGAGACGCTTCCAGGGGAAAATGAGATCTTGAAAGGGAAGGGAGAAACGGGCGAGGATGGAAGTGGGTGGAGTTTACTGTCGATTATGTAAATGGCAGAGGAGGAAGTGGTGGTGGGTTCAAAGACGTGGCAGTGGCGGAGGAGTAAGAGGGAGGTTGGTGACAACAGAAGAGTAAGAGGAAATGGTGGTGGGTTATCGACATGGACGCCACGTGTGCCAAAAAAAATTCACGTAATGTGCCGTAATGGAATACTCATGACTATTTCTACCGTTAGTCAAAGAAGTAATATAATGGGTTCAAAAAACAAATTAAGTGACAGAATGAGTCCACAAAACGTAATACTAGTAGCAAAAATTACTAGTTTTTGAAATAATGGTAAAAAGAAACCTTTGGCCAAACGTGAGTAGCTAAAATGGACATTTTCCCACAATGTTATGAGAGTTCCCTAGCGTTGCCCCCTCGCAGCCCCACCTATTACCGATTTGTGATCTAGGGGACATGTGGTCGTGGTTGGACTAGAGCTAGTAGTAGGTACTAGGTATGGTTGTAAATGAGCTGAGCTGAGCTCGAATTTTTCTCGGCACAAACTCGGCTTGAAAGTTTTTTATAAAGCTCGAGATCGACTTGATAGCTCGACGAGCCTTCATGATGCGGGCTCGAACTCGGCTCGATTGATTGTCCGAGTTTGGCTCGATTGCTCGCGAATTGCTCGAAAATGTGTCAAGAATCATTCAAACAACGCTCGAGTTCGACTCGATAGTTGCTCGAAATCTAATACTTTGTAATTTTAGTCTTGATGCTTTATAATTTTTGTCAATTAGGCGCACTACTATCAAATTACTCTATTATATTTTATAATTTTTGTAAATTAGGTCATACTATTTTAATTGAGTAATGTCCATCTATAGTCCTTTAAGTTGTATAGTTGTTCTATTTTGATACTGTTTTAAGATTTTGTATCACTTACGTCCTTTAAATTCCATTTTTGTCCTATTAAGATCTTGCCGTCCATTTTCTGTTAAAGTCACTTTTTAACCATGGGTATTTATGTAAATATCTACTTTTAATATCCAATTTCACACCTAGTTATTTTAAAATTTACAAAATAATCCTAACTTTTTAAAAATTCCACTCATCCACCATTGATCTTAACGCTCCTGCCAACCACTCCAACAATGTTGCCGCCTCACTGTGCAACCTTTGATGACATCAGCCACCACGCCTCACCTTGCCTGGCCCCGTCTACGTCAGAATGCCTTCCGATGTGGACGGGGCCAAGCATGTCGTCATGGCGGGACGACCTACGCGAACGACTGGCGGGCGGTGAAAGCCATCAATCTGAGTAGGTAAGGACGACAACGCGGTGCAAGTTCGGCAATGGTGCGGTTCAATGGCGGCGTCGGCGGCAGAAAGTGCAGCTTCGGTGTGGTGTTGGAGTTGAGGGAAGAGGAGATGGTAGGGTGAGTTTTTAAGTGGGCTGATTTGTAAAATTTTAAAAATGTTAGGGCTATTTTGTAAATTTCTAAAAGAGTTGGGTTGAATTGGATATTCAAATGGTAAATTACATAAATACCTAACTTAAATAGTGATTTTAACATAAATATAACGGAGTGTACTCCTATTTTAAATATTACATATGAACTATCCTAGATTCTTTTTAGTATGTATTGCTCGGTAGCTCGATAAACAATCAAATTGAACTTAGCTCGGCTCGATAAAATTATCGAGCCCTGAACTGTGTTCGAACTCGAAGCTCGATAATACATTGCTCAATAACACATGAGTTGAGTTCGAGTAAATTCGATAACGGCTCGACACATTTACAGCCCTAGTAGTGAGGCCAGTCTAATTGGAGGGAAACTGAAATACTTCCTTGTTTGTTATTTTTCGGAACATTTTGTTTTGGTATAAAGATTAAGATGAGTAGAAAATTATGTAGAAAATTATGCGAGTTTAACATAAATACCTTTAAAAAGGGATAGTTTTGTGGATGAAATAAATTGAATGACCGATGTTAAATTAAATTATAAAAAATAAAGATAAGAATTGAGTGGGTAGATGAGTGGTGTTAGTGATATCAAATAAAAGAATAAAAATTGAAAAGAAAAATTAGAAAATGTTTGCTAAATAAGGAAACATTGCAAATATTGAAGAATGTCCTAAAAAGAAAAATATTACAATAATAAATGGATGATGAAGTACTACGAATTAAAGATTGTACTAGAAGTTCAGGTTTTTTTGTGTTTTTAATAAAATAAAAATTAACAGGAATTCGTCAAATCAATATCTTTCTCTAATATTTTCCTTATAATTTTCATTTCAATTTTTAAAAAGTTAGAAACTTTCCTATCTTTTTCCTATACATCTAATACAGTAATACCCCTAAACTTTCATGGGTGGCAACTGCCCCTCCTATCCCTCTTAAGTTCAGTTCTTGATTATTTTGGAAACCAGGATTATACAAGTTGTGAGGCCGCGCTTCCCTGTGGCAATATATTATGATTATAACAATAAAGAAAATAGAATTCAAAGAATGAATTAATAGTATTAAAAAATATTTAAAATGGTGTCTTTAAGGTATTTTTGGTAATTTTATGTGAATTAAATTATCTTTTTAGAATTGATGGAAATTTTATTAGAAAAAGAGTAGAGAAGGTTAAGTCTACTTTTGAATAATTTGTGAAGAAGAAATAAATTAATGGTGTGTTCTAATACTCCATTTCACAAATTTTCATCAACTATCCTTCAAATTTTCTTTTTCCCTCACAAATATCACAATGCTTACCCACAATGAAAATGTCAACATGGCCTAAAACAAAAAATCCAAACATTTCTTCCATTATTTTGTAAAATCAGTAAACATGTAAAACTAAATAAATTATTCATTTTCTAAATTAATACTCCCTCTGTCCAAAACTTTTAAAAAACACAATTTTCAGCATTTAATCTATAATTTTATTTCTCATAGATTTTCAATCATATATTCTAACTTTTTATACACAAATGGTAATTTGATGTATCTAGTTTATGAACATATTTTTTTGAAATTTTTTCAACTAAAGAATTATATAGATAAATTAAAGTCAAATGGACATCAAAAGTCAAATGTTTCAAATGATTTGGGATGGAGGGAGTATATAGAATGTTGAGTAAATAAAAAAAGATACTACCTCATACTCCCTCCGTTCCCTATTTATTGCAACATTTTGTTAACTTTTTCAAGTAAAAATATCTTCCTTTCAACTATTTTTCTTTCGGTTTATTTATTATCTGATTTGCATCACTAGCTATACACGCACATATTTATCTTTTATCATTATTATCATATGATTTGACACCAGTAATTTCATCAACTTAACTTTTTATCTTTTAGGAGTCCTATTTTAACTTTTGTCCTCTTAAAGTCATATTTTAAATTTTTTGATGCATCCGTGTTCCTTTTGAACAATTTTGCCCCTTATGATAAAAAAATAAATTATAGGTTATCCTTGAAGTTTAGAAAAACATTCAATTTACCCCTCAATTTTCATAAATGTACAAAAAAAACTAACAATTTTTCAAAACAGTTTGAAAAATTATCTAACTTTCCCCAAACAATTTCAAATCTAACAATTCTACCATATACTTTTTCCCTTCTTCTCCTCCACAACCACCGCCGACCTTCACCGGTCGACCACCGCTGAACCTTCTCTTCACCGGTGCGTTCAACAGCCCAGGGCTGCGAATCGCGACCCAAGGGCGGCAGATCGAGGCCCTCAGGTTGCAGATCGTGACCCTAAGGCCGCGAATCGTGACCCTAAGGCCGCGAATCGTAAGCCCAAAGCCATCGATCGTGAGCCCAGGGACACTGACCGCGAGCCCAGGGCCGCCGATCTCGAGCCCTGGGCTGTTGACGATGCCAATGTCGGTCCGACGGTGGTCGGTTGACAATTGTTAGGCGGTGGTGGTGGTAGGAGGAGGGGAAAAAGTATAGGGCAAAATTGTTAGATTTGAAATTGTTTGGGGGAAGTTAGATAAATTTTCAAACTATTTTGAGAAATTGTTAGTTTCTTTTGTATGTTAATGAAATTGATGGATAAATCAAAAGTTTTTCTAAACCTCAAGGATACTCTATAATTTATCTTTTTTGTTCAAAGGGGATAAATTGTCGAAAAGGACCACGAATGCATCAAAAAACTTAAAATATGACTATATGAGGACAAAAAGTTAAAAATAGGACCCCAATAGGACGTAATTAAAAGTTAAGGGACCTCCGGTGCACTTTACTCTAAAAAAATATAAGCTAGTACAAAAATAAATCCCTAAACCAATAAATGTAAAATAAGAAAAGATGAAAAACGGGAAATGTTTTTTTCAAACATATGAGGTTGGTGTGAAAAACATATAAAGCTATAGCCAAAAAGAGACTTCATCTACCAATAATTAAATTGAAAAAATGGGGAAAAGGGAGATAGAGGAAAAAGAGAATATGCTAAAATAGTACTCCCCCTAGTCCTTTTCTTTTGCAATGTTTTGTCTTGGCACGATGATTAAGATGAGTAGAAATTGTGGAAGTTTGATAAAATGACCCTTGCAAAAGAGATAGCTTTATGGGCGAAATGAGTAGAGTTAGTCGTATCAAATGAGATTATAAAAAATTAAGATAAAAGTGGAGTGGGTGGATACGTAAAGTTAATGAGTTCAAATAAGAGAATACTTTTTATAAAAAATGTAGTTAAAAGGATAAATTGATAATTTCATTATAAAAAGTTTAGAAAATAAGGTTCCACATTGCAAACATTTAAGGACGTTAAAAAAAAGTGCTGCAATATCAAATGTACAGAATGAGTAATTTTGAATGTGATTGATACAAAAATAACAGAAAAGAGTAAATTTCGTTGGCAGTCCCGTAAAAATAATTATTGTCATGTTTTGCTCATATTTTAAAAACTTGTCAAGTTTAGGTCTTATTCTATGGTACTTTGTCATATTTTGGTCGTTTTCGTCCACTCGAGCCATTAATTCTAACGTGTTTTCGTGGTTTTACTTTATACACTTAAAGTTGGTGATGTGACATATAATCTTTCAGAAAAAACAATATCTTACTTCTTATACTTTCGTTTTTCTTAACATTTTCACCTTAGTTCTCAAACTCTTCCAACCATACTATCCTGTCCACCAAGCTTCTTTGATAGAGAACACATATGACAACTACAAATTTATCCACTATAACCTGCAATTTGTTTTTCCGTATTTAATTTCTTCATGACCACTAATCTATGGTGCTCCGATCTCTCATCGGACCAGGTCCAACCCGCCTTGGACGTCGCTCTCGAAGACCTTGAACTCGAATACGTTAACCTCTACCTCATCTACTGGCCCTTGCGATTTCGCGACGGGGCAAGCGCGCCTGCTGCTACCCAGTGACGTGATCCAACCTCGTGGGGCTTTGGTGGGAAATGGAGAAACTAGTGAAGGAGAAGCTGGTCCGAGACATCGGCGTCTGCAATTTCTCAGCAAAGAAGATGCTCCGATTCTCCCATATAAAGTCGTCCGTGTGCTAGATCGAGATGCATCCGCGGTGGAGGAAGGATAGGATGCTGCAGGTGTGTCGGAGGAGTGACGTTCACGTGATGGCGTACTCGCCGCTGGGATCGGCGGAGGGCGGAAGGGATCTGTTAAGAAAGCCATCAGTGGTGAGGGTGGTGGAGAAATTGGGGAAATTGGCGAAGCAGGTGCTGATACGGTGGACGGTGAGAGATCAGATCGATTATTTTTCTCCAAAAATAAAAACTTTATCTCAAGCTTCGTGGAGAGAGTGGCTTGGTTGGAAAAGTTGGAGAACTGATATTAGAAAGTTAAGAAAAACGAAAATAGAAGGACTAAGGTAATGTTTTTCCGAAAGATAATATGTCACATCACTAACTCTGAGGGTGAAAAGGTAAAACCATGAAGACATGTTAGAATTAACGTACGACTCGATTGGAT
This sequence comes from Stellera chamaejasme, assembly GCA_024586325.1. Taxonomy (NCBI): domain Eukaryota; kingdom Viridiplantae; phylum Streptophyta; class Magnoliopsida; order Malvales; family Thymelaeaceae; genus Stellera; species Stellera chamaejasme. The sequence continues at coordinate 29,542,824 of CM044985.1, forward strand.
CACTAACTCTGAGGGTGAAAAGGTAAAACCATGAAGACACGTTAGAATTAACGTACGACTCGATTGGATGGAAATGATCAAAATATGATAGAGTACCATAGGATATGACCTAAACATAACAAAATATTTTAAAATATGACCAAAACAAGACAATAATTATTTTTACGGGACTGCTAATGGAATTTACTCTAACAGAAAATAAGTTGAATAAAATTAGCATTTAAGAAAAGAGGATTAAATTGTAAAGCTGAAAATATTTAGGCCGATGTGAAAGAAAATGGTTTTTAGAGATTAAACACATCAGAAAAGAGAGTTTAATTGTAAAAGTTAAAACGTTTGATACAGACTTAAGTAAGAAATTTGTAAACGTTTTGGATCAAAATGAAAAAAAAACATAAAACTTAGTGGTATAGAAAAAGTTTAAAATGTTTAGGGTATAGAAAAAGTTACTCCAAAACAAAAAAACCAAAAATAAAGTAACATAAAAAATGACACTATTCACCATGTCAAATCAATTATGGTAAATAGTACATAGTATATTTTATAATGTCAAATCAACTACTACCTCCGTCCCTAAAAGATTATACACTTTGAATTTGTTGTTTCAAGATTCAATGTTTGACTCAAATTTTAACAAAGATAGCAAGTTTTAAAAAATTCAGAAAAAATATATTTAGAAAGTTTATACTTCAAATTATGACATGCATATAAATTATTAACTTTAAAGTCTAAAAATTCATGAAAAAAAAATCATAGATTAAATACTGTAAAACAGTAAAAACAAAGTGTACAATTATTCAGGGATGGAGGGAGTATAATATAATATGTGATAGTATATAGAATAGTAGCATATAGTATAATGTACCTTTCTCCATATCCCACTATATTTAGCACGTAGTTATTTTTACTTTTTATTTTTACCTTTGTAGCGCGTAATTCGCTACATAAGCACTACTATAGTTGCGCATCAGAGCGTTACTTCAGACGCTACTACGGATGATTTGTTTCGAATAGTGCGGTTCACCAAGCGCACCAGTAGCGCTTAATGGCACAACAACATTATTTGATGAAATAAAAAAATCAACCAGATCTGGAAAACTCAAGATATGAATATTCAACTGTCTTCATCGCCTTCAACATAAACCCATAAACCAAACCTAGATTTCAACCACATTCATCTTCACAAAATCAAGGCACAACACTTTCATTCCTAAAAAACCAAAATCAAACCATAAATTCATCAAAAAATTAAATATCAAACAAATAATCTACAAACAAATAAAAAAAATTCGGTTAGGGAAGTTACCGAGATTTTTAGGAACGGCGCCGGTGATGAGTTGCTGCTATGGCGGAGTGGTTGGTGGTGTAGCTCAATGTCATTCACGCAAACAACGACATTAGTGCTGGAGAGGGGGACGCCGGAACATGAAAATCGGGGGGGAAACGAGGATTTTTTGCTATTACAAATGGAGAAAAAACGCAATGTTTATGAAATTTGAAGAAAAAAAAACCTATCTCACGTTATTTTCGAAGATTTTGCGTTTCTTAGGTGGTAGATATGGCGAAATCAACGGTAGTTGAGGGGTTGAGGTTTGGTGGTTATGGAGGAGAAGGGTTTCAATGAGAAAAGTGGGAGGGGTTCTCTTTCTGTCGAGAGGAAGAGGAAAGGCTTGTGTGTTTGGTATTTTAAGCTTGTAGTGGTATTTTAAGCTTGTAGCGGCGTACAAGCCCAGCACACCTAGATGCTTGCAGATGTCGTCTTTCAGGTTTCCCTCTAGTTTTTTCACCAACATATTGAAAATATTATTAATTTATGTCGTAGCGTTGCGATGCGCTAAAAGGACGCTACAAGAGAAAAACGGAGCCCACTCTGTAGCACATTGTAGCGCTAAGGACTTGGGTGGGGCTTTGTATCCCCTAGTTGCCCTACATGTGGCGCTACAAAAGTCTCACCAAATACGAAGTTGTTGACACTCAATTTTGTCCGGACTAGTAATTTAGGTTTTTCGGTATTTCTCCGTAGTTTTATTTCATATGACTGTTGTTATTTTTTGTAATTTTTGTTGTTTTCATGAACTTTTTTCATTTTTATGTGCTTTTGTTATTTTCACTTTTATTTATGTCTTTTTACTATTTTTCTAGTCATTTTATGACTTGTTCAATATAGTGTCTTAATTGTGTGCTATTTAATATTAATATGAAAAATTAATTGATTAAAAAAAAAGAAAAAAGGAGAGGGAAAACAGACGGAGCACGAGCTCCGCCTGCTCCGCCGGTCACCAGCTCCCACGCCTCTGCTCTCATCAATCCATCAAAGTTTTTGTTCAACTCTTTCATCATTGAGCTCAAGCTCGTGTCAATTACAAATTTGGTTATAAATAGAGCCAATTTGGAAGCAAAACAGGAGAGGAATCGAAAGAAACGACATTGTTTTGCTCCACCGGCCAAACTCATCCTCCACCCCTTCATTTCGTGCTCCGGCAACTTTTGCCACCAACCACCACATCCATCATCACCACCAGCCTCCCAGCGACCCGTATCCACTCTCGGTACAGCCGACCTCCACCTCCCACTTCCCTCTCCAGCCATTTTTGCTTCCAAAAACCACCACCATTAGCTTCCTCACGACGAGAGGAAGCCAGAACACCATCCCACGTCGCCGGATTCGATGCTCTGAAGAGGGAGCAATTGGTGAAAAACCGTCCCAACAGTTTCACATTTAACAGCATCGATTCGATGCTCCGGCCATCCTCGCCGCCGGAAAACTGCCGGAAACCACCCTCCGGTCGCCGAAACATCTCCCCGACCCAGGTCCGCTGCCGGAAGTCAAGCTCCACCACCGGCCGCCACCCACTCCACCGTTGGTTCGTGCGAAGGTTGAAGAAGCATGAGGAGAGAAGTCTAACTTCAATTTTTTGGGAAAATTACAACCTCAGTCCCTGTCCCTTCACTTTCTCCATTTTTTTACTTAAATCCCTTTACTTATCAATAGTTTCACGGCCACCCTGAGCGGGTTGCGACCGGGTGACCCGGGGCTCCGATTTTGGCCTGCGGGTCACGTTTTTGGGCGATCAGACGGCTCCCGAGTCTTATTCGAGCATCATTCTGGCGAACCCTTTCATATTTGAGGTCGTGTGGGTCCCCCGGACGTTTCCGCCGAAAATATTTTTCCGGCGCCGGGGGGGTCGTCGGGGTTGGCTCGAGACGTACAGCGGGCTCGGTAGCGCCCCCAGGACCTCGGATTGAGGAACCGTTTGCGGATTTGGAATCGTGGGAGCGTCCCGGAGATTTTTACGGAGCATATTTTTCGGGTGTGACGTGCGGTCCCGGCGACTCCGGGCTCGGGCGGAATCCCGGGGCTCGGGATGGAATTTCTCCGACGGCTCTGGGGTAAGTCATGTTACTTTTTAAAGTGGATTTTATGGATATTTTGTGGAATTTTATGGTGACGGGTTGAGATTCAGTTTTTATGCGCAACGCCGGATTTATTCAGATCAGCGAGCTCGGTAGGACGCTACGGAATGGTAAATTAATATTTGAAAAATGTTTTATTGATGTTATGATATTCTGAGGATTCTGGTCAGTTTTGGGTTCATTTGGAGTTCGTTACCTATAATTGGGGTTTAATTGCAAAGATTTGGAGAATTAGTGGGTTAAATGGTAATTAACCCAAAAGTTAAAATTAATTTGGGCCTGGTTTGGGCCTGGAGTCGGCAGCAGCAAACTGCTGGGCCACTTGTCCCGTTTCTATTTAGCTAGAAAAAGGGAAGTGGTATAAAAGCCAAAAATAACATAATAATTATGTTATTTCATAACATTTCTTCTCTTCTTCTTCTTCATTCTTCTCTGCCGCCATCTTCTTCTCCTCTTAAGCTCCATGTTCTTCATCTCTCTTGCTGAAAACTTCAAGGATTTAAGCTTCCAAATTGGTAAGTCTCTTCCTTCCATCATCTTTTCTAGTTGATAACATGTTATGGTAGAGAAAAGAGAAGGAAAAATTGAATTATGGTTTGTTCTTGTCAACAAGCTTAAGTGATCCTCTCCCTCCCATCTTTTAGTATGTTGTTCTTGGGCTTGAGGGGAGTAGGAATCTATGGTTGGTTGTTGGAAAACTCCATGGAATGGAAGAACCCTAGAAGGCCGAATTATTGATGAATTTTTCCAAAATTGTGTGTGTTTGTGTTCTTGAATCATGCTTCAAGTATGTTGTTCCTAGCATGATTCTAAGACAATCTATGGTTTCAATTTGATGGAAAACCAGTTGAGGGAAAAAGCCCTCTTTGGCCGAATTATTAGTGATGATGTTTTGGTTGTTTAGGTGAAATTGGTTAGTAATCATGCTTAAGAATTGTAATTGGTGACTAAAGAATGCAAATGGAACTTGGTTTGGATTGAAATGGAAGTTGGGTGAGAAACCCCTTTAAGGCCGAATTGTTTATGAAAGGAGGTTGTTGATTTTGATGCAATTGGTTAGTAAGTTTGATTAGGAAGTGAAATTGGTGATTAGTGGGATTAATTGGAAGCTTGAATGGTTTGAATTGGAAGTGTGGTGAAAAATTGGTTAAGGGTCAAATTGTTGAAATGATTCTTTTTCCATGTGAATGTTGTATTTTGATTGAATTGGATACTAAATTGGTAATGGGGGTGGAAGTAGGTGCGATATGACGTTTGAAATACCATTTTCGGATTAGAAATGAGAAAGTTAGTTTTATGCGGGTTTACCGGGAAAAGTGTCCGAACGCGGGTTTAAGGGTTGGAATATGTTTGTGGGTGTTGGAATAACAAGGTTCTAGCTCGGTTCGTGAAACCGAGCTTTCTGTGGAATTTTGCGGGAAAGTGCGGGTTTGTGCGGAATTTGCTTTCTGGGGTTTGTTTGGATGTGTTCTGATCCAATTACGGTTGTACAGCTTGATTCTGCGTTGGTGGAGTAGCGCGGACCCATAGGAGCCAAGTTGTGCATTTCGGTGGGAGTCGGGGTTTTCCGAGTTTTGGGTCTGCGGCGACGTTTGAGGTAAGGGCTTATTTTGGTAAAATGTACGTTTGTTCGCTTCGTATAGGTTATCAGGTATGATACGTCTGTTGTATTTGTATATTTTATTATTATTAGTTCTGATTCTGTGACGAGACCCGTATGGTTGGAGAGACCACGGGTGCTCCTTGGTTCTGTTCTGTGTATCCGCACCGGGAGTGCCGATACTTCTGTTCTGTGACCCTACGACAGTTTGGGGCTCGCGACCCCAGCCGGCACCGTGCTATCCGCTCTGCTCGATCCGTATTCGACCTCTGTGAGGGTCCGTTATGGTCGCTCGGCGGTTGGACCGCCTATGATGGATTCCGATTTGCTTTAAGTTTTATGTTCGTGTGTATATGTATATTGTGTGGTAATTTGTTTTGCAGTTCGATTGTCGCCCATGGGCAACCGCATCTTTACCATTTGCCTCATCGGGTCCCTTCGAGGACTCACCCTTTATCTGTTTACCACTTTCAGCCGTCCCGACAAGCAACCGGCGGAGTAGAGATTCCGCGGTGCTTCCTTCATTTTGAGGTTGGGTTGCAGCAGCAGCACCACGTGCGGAGGTCGCCTGCATTCCGCGCTAGGTATTTATAGGATTTTGATTATCGGCTCAGAGCTGTAATCGCATGCATATAGATCGATCATGGTTTTGTATATGCCGTATATATATATATTGAGGTACATTATGTTCTGTCGACTTCGAGTCGTGGCGGAGCCCCGACTTGCCTATAGTGGAATTGGTATAATTCAGACTTGGTGTTTCGGTGTTGGTTGTGATGAATGTTGGTTGGTTTACCATGAACCGCATATTTGGTAAAGATTGATATGTTATGCATGCTTGCCTTGTACGAATATCTGGGTTGCTAGTTACCATTTGATGATTACGCATTTGAGCTCGATGCTCACGCCGCGCTTTCCGTCGTAATTCCTGCTTCCGACGTCGCGGCCGGCTCCGCCTCCGCAACCGGCGGTGGCTGTGACAGATTTCACTTAAGTCACTGTTTCAAGTCAAAAACCCAACTTTGGGCACTAGGCCTAAATCCTTTTGTGTTTTAGTCAATATTGTCGTAATTATGTCTATCTGAATTGTTTTAATCTTATTTTTAAGATGTTTTGAGTTTCATTAGCCATGTAAATTACTAAAAATCCTTTTCTTTTATTTTCTTTTAGTGTGGTTATTTTTTTTGTCTTTATGTTTTAAAATCATGCAAATTTCTAAAAGAACTCGTGGTACCAATTTTTGGGCGTACGAAAATTAACCATTTTTGTACGTAACTGACAAACGATTCTAGATATCTCGTAGACCATTTTCAGGTCCAATCGACCTAGGAAAAAGATTGGTGGCGACTTTATGTCAAAACCACGTCGCTACAGTAGTGATTCCCTCCATATAATTAATTACTCCATCTGTTCATTTCTGATAATTACGTTATTTTTCAGCATTTGTTTTATATTTTTGTTCAACATTTTGATATATAAAGTTAAGTAACTTATATACAAAAGATAAATCAATGTGTCTTGTTTCTAGAATTGTTTTTTCAATTTTTGAACAAATTCTTTCTAATAAAAAATGAGTCCAAAAAAAGTGCAAAAATTAAACGTAACTATTAAATAGGGACAAATTAATATGGTTAGGTGATATGTAAAATTAATTCTGTGAAGTTATTAGAATAACTAACCGTATTTATTTGGTGTATATAAACAAGGGTGGTATGCAGGGAAGGCAAATAACCCCATGAAACATTAATAAGGTATAGGTATATATGTAAATGTAGGAAAAGCTTGTTAAATCTTTATTTACAGTTACATATTTAGTAGTTAGCTTGCATCCTACTCTTGTTACTTGCATTATTTTACAATGCAAAGAATAGAACTCCACTTGAATCATGACATCTACTCCCTCCGTCCCCAATTAATTCAACATTTTGTGTGGGCGCAGAGATTAAGGTGAATGTAAGATTTTATGTAGTTTGACATAATTACCATTGAGTAGAGGTTGCATAAAAAACGAAATATAAAAGGTTAAGATAAAGTAGAGATAGTGTGGTAACTTTGGAGGAGAAAAGTTTTCATTTAAGGAAAATGTAGACTTTTTTAGGGACAACCGAAAAAAGAAATGTGTATAATTAATTTGGGAGAAAGTATGTCACTTTTCATCACTTAGCTAATCAAAATACCAAAAACAGTGCATGTAGTTAAGCACATCAATTTCCCATCAATCGCTTGGTTTCGACCTCAATCCCTTAAAACCCTATATTTGGGGATGAGTGAGTATCACTTTTCATCTAGAAATACGAATTGTGATTAATAAAGTAAACATATTAGAAAAAAGTACTCTCTTCGTTCCACTTTTACTGCAACACTTTCCTTTTTGGGAAGTGTCTAAATGTTTGTAATGTTTTCTTAAAGAGTAAACTTTTCCAAGTAAAAATAAAAATTTATCATTTCAACTATCTTTCTTTTTGTGTATTTATTACTCCCTCCGTCCGTGAATAGTTGAACCATTTGTTTTCATTGTTTCAAAGTATTTAATTTATGATTTTTTTTAAGAATCTTTGAACATTTTAAGTTAAATACTCCCTCCGTTCCATTAAAATGACCGAATGATCGCAGTTTGAACTGCACACATTTTGAGAGGATGTGTTGACTGTAAGGGAATTTCCAAAAATACCCCCAACCTTTACAGAAATTACACAGCCCCTCTTCATTGACATAGACATTGGCGGGCTCGAGCTGGTCTTCATCGCGTTTGAAGCTTTATCCTCTTCTTTGAACGGAAAGTTTGAAGTAGCTTGAAGCAGAGGACATGTTCCTTAAAAACGGGATGAAATCGCACAAATCTGGCGGAGGGCATGTCCCAAGTTATCAATTCTCCGACGACCGGCGGTGATTTCTGATGAAGAAGAGGCAAGAACTTAGGCACGATGCCCAGCCCACCCTTTCCTTGCTCAATTTCAACGAAAGTCTAAGTTTAAAGTGGGTTTGGTGTTTTATTTTATTTTATTTTAATTTTAGAAGGAATGATTAATCATTCAATTGCAAACAACTGAAAGCTGGATAAACAAATTAGGTGGAGATTAGATCTCATAAACTAAACTTGCTTTAAGCCTCACGTGAGCATCTACCAGGTCTCTAACAAGGGAGCCAAAACTTAAGAAAATTAACCAAACTTTAAAACATCCAAAACTTGATAAATAAATAAAAAGATAACAAGACAATCAGGATGATAACAACATGAAGTCAACAAAGGAACAAGATCCCCAGGAAGCTGATCTTCACAAGCGCTCCCAAGCTACCCTTCGGCTTGATTCAAGGATCCGTCCGCAGCATCTGCAATAGAGATCAAGGCTACCGTGTCCCTCCACTAAAGCAACGTAAAGCGTGCCCGAAAGAGCCTATTCCCTGCAAAGTCTCCCGGAAAGCAACAGAAATATAATGCCACACCTGCAAGAAACATATCTAAAACCAACTAAATGGAACTATCCACTGAATATCCCAAGTCCCGAGCAAGCTACAAATGGTTAGGCTGGACTGTGCATCCCAACCATCCGAAACTAATGTCCTCATGTAGCCAGGCAAGGAGCGGTACCATTGCTCCCTGCCGGATCCCGCGTCACTTCCAGCTGAACACAAAATATCCACCCTTCCAGCAATCGAAAAAACTCTTGCCCCACAATTTGTGCCAAAAGTTGCCAAGGCAGATCTCTGCCCCATGAAACCCATTCATCAAAACCAGTGGCACCACCACACACTCTTGAAGCCATCCACACACATAGCAGCCCATGATGAGCCACCTCCCTTGAAACTTTCTCTTGCCCCAGCCCCTTGTAGAGGACGAGAGCAACATTGTTAAGCCACCCACCCATTGGCCAGAGTTGGGAGCCATGGCCCAAACGGTGAATCGTCGCCCTGCCGCAACGGAGCAGCCCAAGCGACGAGCTGCACCACAAGGCTGGCGGCGCTAAGAAAACACACAAACCCTACTCTCTATAGCGAGAGTTATCTATGTGTTTTAATTTTAGATGAAAAGAAGTTGACAAGCTCACTTCTAATTAAGGTAAATGGTGGTTTTGTATTTAGGTTTTAAAAAGAAGGGATATGAAGGGTAAAAAAGTAAAAGTACAGTTCTTGCTTAAATGGAAACGTGATTAATTTTTTGGGACAATCCAAAGAGGAAAACGTGGTTAATTTTCTGGGACGGATGAAGTATTTTATATGCATATCATAATTTGCAACATTCTTTTTCTAAATATATTTTTTGTGAATTTTTTCTCAATACTCTCTATGTCTTCAATTAATTCTACACATTTCCATTTTAGGTTGTCCCTAAAAAACTCTACATTTTTCTTAAATAGAAACTTCTCTCCTTCAAAGTTACCAAACTATCCATACTATATCTTAACTTTTTATATCTCATTTTTTATGCAGCCTCTACTCAAGGATAATTATGTCAAACTACATAAAATCTTACACTCACCTTAATCTCCGTACCCACACAAAGTGTAGAATTAATTGGGGACGGAAAAACTATTTATCTTTATTAAAATTTGAGTCAAACATTAAACTCTGAAAATCAAACGGTTCAATTATTGGCGGACAGAGGAGTATATGATTTAACATCACTAACTCCACTCACTTCACACACTTAGGGTGTGTTCACCACCATATTTCCCAAAATAAATTCTCTTAAATCCACCAATTCTCTATCAAATCATTTATTCCTCAAATTTCCAACCTATAAAACAACCTTAAATCCACCAATTCTCTATTAAATCACTTTTTCCTCAAATTTATTTACTCAAATATATTTCTTCAATCAATCAAAACACAAATCTAAACACAGATCCCCTAATTTCCCAAAATTATTCTCACCTCAAATGAACTCAAATGAACACAACCTTGACATTTATCTTATTTTTTATTATATAATTTAACATCATTAACTCCACTCAATTTTATATCTCTTAGGATAATTTCATCAAACTTGACCTTAATCTACATGCCATATCCAAATATTACAAAAATGAAAGGATAGAGGAAGTAACTTTTTGAGTAAAAGATACCAACTCTCCTCCTTCTCCTGCTATAAACTTGATATTGAAAGGTTTTTTAAAGAAACAAATCAATGTTCCTAACGGTTAGAACAACCCAAAAATGTGAAATAAAATAAAATAAAAATACAATCAATATTTTTAACATTTAATATATGTTTTATGATTTTATTTTTATATTATTTTAAATTATAAATTCAAAACCTTTATAAATTCAACGATAACATGCATTTAGGACATGTCACCATACGCTAAAAATTGAAAAATCGAAGAAAAAGGAGTAAAAATGAAAATATGTTAAAAACAGTAAACTTATAAAAACGTTAAAACATTAAAAAATCAGATATAATCTTGGCTACGAGGAAGTGGAGGCCACGGCTGCTAGGAAGGATTTTCATAGTAAGCTGATTAAAAACGTCCAATGATAGAACGAAGTCTAATCACCCTACTAAAAAAACAGACGAATTTGACAACCAAAAAAGCATTTCTGAGATTAAACGGGCAGCTGTGTATGTAGTTACTGTTCAACAGAAAACATACTACTAGGACCCCAGACAAGAACAAGCTTCAGTGTTCGCCAAAAAATAGTACTCTAGATATTCCATCACATTCTATCACAAGAGGAGCAGACCAAGATTAAACGAACTACTGCTGGTGAGCCTCAGCTTTCTTCTTCTGCCACAGCCGGTCAAGGGCACTGTCAGCATCACCCTACAAATCAAACCAACGAAATACTCAGTTGCGCAACTTACTATTACAACGGGACCTATCGAAGGCATAGCCGGTTAATGGCGGAGTAAATCAAGCATTTTCAAACCAAAATAATGCACATTCATAACAGTATTTCGGGCCAAAAAAACTGATCCACTCTTCTTGTATACGATGGAAAACCGTTATAGTGACGAGTCATGACAAGATTGAACTGCAAAACAAAGGAACAAGGACCAAGGAACAGCTCAAAATGTTGTAGTGACATGTCCCGCATTATTCTCACGTCTTTCTCGTTGACCCTACCCGTTCTTTGTTACCAGAGTTAACATATGGTTATCCCCTTTATGATTGTTTTTCTCAAATATGATAATGTGAAGGAAAAGAAACCTGGTCCATTGATATATGTGATAGTGCCAAGCTAATTCGATTCAGTGCTTTGAATTACGACATTTCTTCGTAAAGAAAAAATCTAATAAATTCCAGGAGTCGTTTCTGCATTAATTTGCTTTCCGCTATCCTTTGATCCACATATCTTTTGCAGAGACTAGGAGAATCGGAGAAAGATTGTTCAGTGGTGGAAGATAGTGTAACTGGGCTACAGGTAGAGTATGTTTTCTGGCTCACATGCAGTCTTATGCAGTTAAGCTGTGACAAAGTTTGCACTAATCCTATATCCAAACTTATCTTATATCCAAGCCTGTCCATTGATTTTCTGAAATTTTCCATCTTGGCTCAATTTAACCATAAGAAACAGTTTTTTAACCAACTAGTAATTGTATTAAGTGTGATCTAATTGGCAGCATATCCAAAACTAGGTACCATTTATCATAACTAAATTTAATTTGACTTCTACCTTCAACATACTCAAGATCACAAGTTGTAATAAGTTAATCAAGATTCAAGAATGACACCAACCTGTGCTCGGATAAAACCACAGAGAGCAAAAGTGGTAAACTTGGAGGTAGGGCTGTAGATGCCATTCTCATCCAGATGCCCAATATTGATCTGCACAGAAGCATGATCGTTGGAAGTAATTAGCCTGTTCGTCGCCGAGCTACAAGAGCAGTAAAACTACAAGTTAGGTCACAATTACTTTTGAAAAAAAAAAGGTTCAGAAAAAAAAAATTAAACACAGCATAAAAAACTGATGAAAAGAAAGATACCATTTCCTAGGATTGTAGAGATCAATGCTTATCTTCCCCTCATCGGCCTGCATCTTCGCTGATTGTTCCTCTGATACAAAACCCTACGCTCAAACACCTAACACGATTATCAGAAACCAAACAGAAATCATCAATCAGGTAACCCAAATAAACGAGAGATATAGATCCTGGCATCAATTTGCTTCTCAAAAACTGACCAAATATGTTCAGTATCCAAACACTACGAGCTGAAATTCTCTCAGTTTCTTTCACGATTTCAAAACCTGAGCAACTTAAACCAACCAATTTAAATTCTCTTCATCTAGCTAAGGCATTACGAAACACAGAATCAAGTCATTTAGGTTACGAGACTTACCAGGAAGATGAAGCTGGCGGCGTCTGCGGGAGAGAGACTTAGAAACCCTTCTTAACCCAATCAGGGTATTATATAGATGGCCAAAATTACTATTTGCCCTCTAAACTTTGTCAGCTTGGTTATTTTGCCCATTGAACTTTAAATTGGACTGATTGGGCTACTCTAGTATTTTACCTCTCCAAAACCATCATCGCTTAATATCCTGCAGTTAATTCCCGGTAGACGCTCCGCCTCGCTCTATAAAAAAGGCGGAGTCAAGCGGATTCTGGTGTGAGTTTTCGTGGTTACTGTCATAGGGATGTCAATCGAGCGGGTTAGGTCGGGTTCAAGGCGGGCATTCAGGTTTCGGGTTATTTCGGGTTGAGCTGATTTCGGGTTAAGTCTGGTTTGGGTCATTAGAGTTGCTTCGGGTTGAGCTTATTTCGGGTCATTCGGGTTTCTGGTTGCTTCGGGTCGAGCTGCTGTTGGGTCAGGTCGAGTTCGAGTTGCTTCGTGTTCAGGTTTAGTCCGGGTTTGGGTCGGGTTTATTTGGGTTCGCTTTAGGTTCAGATTGAAGCACTTTCATTTTTTGGTTATTTTGAGTTGAAATTGAGTAGGCATAGCCGTTGTATAACTACACGACCATTGTCGACCAGATCAGTCATCACGCTCAAACAAATGACTAGCACAGGGACCTACACATAACCACGTTACCTTTGTCTACCCCTAAATTACAGGTTGTGGCTTCACGTTCATAGCGAGTATACGACTAGCTAAAAGCGCAACCGCTCAGGTTGTGCGATCACAGACCAGCTTGAAGCACGCTCCCAACCGCATCAGCTTATCTACTTTGAACTCCATGCTCTAGTTCTAGCTCAACATTGACAACGAATCGAGTCGATGACATTTTCTGGGTCTCAATTACGTAGTATTTTGTCAATGTCGTCTATTTTCATAAATGTCTACCTTATTGTATGTGTAAGTTGGATTTTAATCAAATGAAACAGTATTAAGCTATTTACATTCAAACTCCATCTCTTCAATTATTTTTTTATTCAAGTCTCGGGTCAAGTCGGTTTCTGTTACTGGTTGCTTCGAGTCGAGCTTATTTCGGGTTCAGGTTGTCATCGAGTTGAACTCATTTTGGATTCATGCCGTTGACTTTCTTGATCAGTTCGGGTTCGGGTGGATTTCTCATATCGGCATCCCCAGTAAGTTACCGCGTAGTAAGTTATCGAGGTGAGTTTGGAATTGGGCATGAACGTGAAAGGTGGTTGGGGTAGGTTTAATTTTACTATGAGAAAATTTAAGCTTTGTCTAAAACTTTGTAGGAATCTTTGGAAGAGTTTTGGTAAATTTTTTGGAAGTTTTTGAAAATTGAAAATATGTGAGAGAAAATGATGATGAAATTATTGATTTGATAGATTACCGGGGGGAGTTGAAGATTGTTGGGAAAAGCCAACCAATTTATTTGTTGTTTATATTTATAAATATTTTAGCAGATTCTTAAGTGTTAACAAGTAAATTTTGTGAGAAGCAAAAACGGCAAAATTTGCCACCCAACTATGCTATGTCGTCATAGTTTGCCACTAAACGTTTTCTGGGACAAGTCCAACACCCTCAAATTAGGGGTGTAAACGAGCAGAGCCGAGCCCGAACATCACTAGTTCGAGCTCAAGTTCGAGTTCGTGAGAGTCAGGTCGAGTTCGAATTCGTTCGAGCCAAGCTCGAAAATAACGGTTCAAACTCGGCTCGATAGTTCGAGAGCTCAAAAAATTAAAGTACTTAATTAATTAAAATAGAAAAAATGATTAAGTTGTAAATATCCCAAATTCATCCTCTTCATTGGTTCGTGGCTCGTGAAGTTCGGCTCGTTTAACGTGGTTCGACTGTTCGAGCTCTAATAGGCTCAGAAATGGCTTGATTCGTTTTACACCCCTAGCTTGAATTGGTTCGCGAACTAGCTCGAGTCGAACCTTAAAGGTTTGAGCTCGACTCGTTTTACTACTCGAATCAAAATTTCAGCTCGAGCTCGGGTTCGTGGCTCATGAAGCTCGACTCGTTTAATGTGGTTCGAGCTCGAACTGGCTCGTGAATGGCTCGGTTCGTTTTACACCCCTACCTCAAACTGCTATAAATTCCGAAACCGAAACAAAATTCCACCCTAGAATTTGTTATTAGATAGGTTGAGGTCAATTTGTTTATTTTTAAATGTTTAGAGTCATGATAATGGCATGAAATTACAACGTTATAGAATATGTGGAAATACTTCCTCCTCGGTGAATAGAATTTAATGGTAAATGGTAGCCAAATGCAAAGATTGGTGGTAAATGGTAGCCAAATGAAATTACAACGTCATGGCAGAATGTTGGCCCAACAATATTTGGTGCATGGCAGAATGTGTTCACAGAAATTTGGTGGCAGATCTTGACATTTTCCTTGTGATCAGAATCTTAGTCACCTGTGTTAGGGGTGGGTAGTTGGGGTTATATGCAAACTTAAATACTAGTACATGTTATAAACCTCTTTTGACTTTGGCATTAGGGTTAGGTACTATTCATAGCTATATGATGGCTTGGCCATTTGGATCGATTGCTATTATCGGAATAAATCATGATAAATACTAATAGTAATTGGTTTTACAATTAACAAAGAGGCAAAATAATAATCAAAATAAGAAGAAAAAAGAAATATTACAAGGACACAATGCAGCTGGGACCAAAGTCCTATTCTATGGGACATACATGACATAAATGTGCAATAAATTCATACACATTGATGAAATATGCAGCCAGCTATTACTGACCAACTAACTAAAATTCACCTTATGAAAGTTGGAAACAACAAATCGAAAAACAAAAATGCATGTTTAAACAAAATTAAGTCTTTTCTTTAGACGAAAGAAAGTATGAATTTAGATAAATGAGAAACAGAAAAAGAGAGAGGATTATAATATGGGCACACAGAATGAAATTTTTAATTAGATATTGAAGTTTTAAAAGAAAAATTCCGTACACATGATGTAGAGATATCATTTTTTTAGATGTATATCAACTGAAATGTTTGCCTTGAGAACTAGAACCACCTACATTTGTTAAATTTTGAAGGGAAAAAAAAGTTTTGTTCAATATATATCTAGATCAGGCACTTCAAAATATTATTTGCGCCATGGTAATGAAAACATATGGTAGTAATATTTTTCTAATAAAATATAGAATTCAAATCAAGTTCTGGAAAAGAAAAAAAAAACAGAAGCTTCCATATGTACTGCTTGACAAGGTTAATACTCAAAATAGGAATATTCTTACATAATACCGAGAAAAAGAATTAATGAAAAAGTTTGAAATTTTTTTACACAAGTATTATATTTTATTTTTACTATACTTGATAAGAACTTCTCTGCCTGTTTTTTCAGTAATTTCTGAGACTATTTACTTATGGTATATACAACATTCACGGAGCAGCCATTAAAGATTCCACCAAACAACAGTGAGATAGATATAATTTAATTCCCTTAAAAAATATCAGTTCCATTCTATCATCAACTCAATTCATGCCACTGCTTGCTAGCCATGGCATCCATTTTGTGGATGTTTCTCATTCAAATTCTGGGATTTATTACTCAGGTGAATTCTGCAGCTAAACCCCCAACAGCCATTATTGTGTTTGGAGACTCCTCTGTGGATTCAGGCAACAACAATTACATCCAGACTATTGCCAGGTGCAACTTCGAGCCTTATGGCCGTGACTTCCCCGGCGGCCGAGCCACAGGGCGGTTTTGCAACGGCCGGCTCTCACCGGACTTCATCTCCGAAGCGTTCGGGCTGAGGCCGACGGTGCCAGCTTACCTGGATCCCAATGCTAACATATCAGACTTTGCCATTGGTGTCTGCTTTGCTTCTGCTGCTACAGGCTTTGACAATGCAACTGCTGATGTTCTTGTGAGTACCTAACAAATTAACTGCTAGTAATAGGTAAATGGTATTTTCTTTTGAAATTTACCCTAAAACTCGATAAGTATACATTTAAAAACAGTAAATTCACTTGAATCGAGAATAAATTCTAAATCTTTAATCACATAAATGACTTCATCCACTAGATTATTCTGTTAAGCCATTTCGGCTTAATCCAATGTATTAAGTCGTTTATGTGATTAAAAACTCGAGATTTATTCTTAAATTAAGTAAATTTATTGTTTTTTAACGTATACTTGCCTGAGTTTTAGGATAAATTGCAAAAGAAGTCATAAACCAGTCTTTTCCCATTCCAAACATGTCACTGACCAGGTGACATACTTCTGCAGCAAGTAATCCCTTTGTGGAAGCAAGTGGTGTACTTCAAGGAATACAAAACAAGGCTAGAAGCCTACCTTGGCCATGAGCAATCAGAAGATACAATAAGAGGAGCACTCTATATTGTGAGCATAGGAACAAATGACTTCCTGGAGAACTACTATGCACTCACAGAAAGGAGATCTCAGTTCACAGTAGACAAATACCAGGATTTCCTCATTGATCTGGCTCGGAGTTTTCTTCATGAGCTTTACAGCCTCGGTGCCCGGAGATTCTCCTTCACCGGACTTGCTCCCATGGGTTGCTTGCCGGTGGAGAGGACCACAAACTTACTGAGTCCTCACAGCTGCATGGAGGAGTACAATCTGGTTGCCCTGGAGTTCAACAGAAAGCTGGAGGTTTTGGTGACAAGGCTGAACAGAGAGCTTCCTGGGATCAAGATTCTGTTTGCAAATCCTTATCCTATCTTCCAGCAACTGATTGCAGATCCTCAAAAATATGGTTAGTTCTAGAGTTTTTTTTTTTCTTTTTTGATCACACCACTTTCATTTACAGGCAGTGGAATTAAGAGGCTATTTGGTTGGACTTAAGCCATTGACTTATGACCAACTTTCTCATATAAATGAAAATTTTGTTTGTAATTTACCCAAAACTAGATATGCATACGTTTAAAAACAATAGATTAACTTAAATCAAGAATGGATCTCAAGTTTTAATTAAATAAATGACTTAATCCAATGAATTATTTCGCTTAAGCTATTTTCGACTTAATACAACGGATTAAGCCATTTATGTGACTAAAATTTGAGAATCATTTTTTTATTCAAGTAAATTTACTGTTTGTAAACGTATATTTATCTAGGTTTGGTTAAATTCAATCAAATTCTTCATATATATATGAGCAGTTGCACATACTTGGACCTAAGTATATAGAGACTTAAATAGACAAGGATTTAACTGCTGTTCTTCTTTTTCTTGGTAATTAATTGGCAGGTTTTGAGGTTGCAGAAGAGGGGTGTTGTGGCACAGGAATGTTTGAGATGGGTACTTTTTGCAAAAACAATCCATTCACTTGCACAGATGCAAATAAGTATGTATTTTGGGATGCCATTCATCCCACAGAGAGAACAAACAAAATAATCTCAGATGCTCTCTATGTTGAGCTCAGAAAATTGTTCCTGTAATTTGATTGTAGTAAGACTTCATTGATGAACAAACCAAAACAGAGAGAAACATCAATAGCTTCAGATGCTTTTGTTGATGAGGCTTTGAAAACTGTTACTGTGATTTGTACAAGTGTGAATTGATTGATGAACAATCTTCCTTATTATTCTGTAAGAGTACTAAATTATTGAAATGGACATATTAGTAACCCTACCCAACAACAATGAAACAGAGCACTGAGTAGCAGAAAAAGAGAAGATAGATACCACATTGGTAAATTTGCAACCAACCATATTTCTTTATGGAATATCACTGCTGCAGCATTAGATTCATCATCATCATACAACAACAGCACCTTAATCTCAACTACGTTGGGGTCGGTGGCATGAAACTTATAGTGACAATTAATTATCAAATATTAATTGACACTATAAATTCATGCAGAAGCATAGTAGCATTAGATCGAAAAGAAAAAAAAAAGTAATAACTATGTGCAGTGCTGCAGCATTTCTCTAAAACTCGATATATAAACGTTCAAAAACAATAAAACACTAGAAATATCATACATTTTTTAACACTACACATGGCACGTATCTACATACACTTAACACTGCAGAGGGTCTTGAACATTTCCAGGATTTTCCAGCGCGATTACGTGCTCCTTGAAAAATGCCGCTGCCTCCTCCCGTTTTTCTGGGTTTCCCAGCTTGTTGTACACCATTGCCATCAAGTAGAAAGCTTCAGCTGCTAATTCATGATACTGCGCCCACAGTGTTACTTATCAATCCTTGGTCTAACCAAATGAATCAACTGAGGCAGTTCTATGAGAACATTGTAGCTAGAGAGTAAACTTTTGGGTATAATAGCAACATCTTCTGACAGTTATGGTTCTAATTCTCTCTACTAGAAAGTGGACTAACCTCAAGAGCTTGAAGCTCATCTGAAGCCTGTTTCAATGGATCGAGCACTATTTCTGAATCCTCTGAAACTGGAGAGAGATTAACAGAGAGAGAGAGAGAGAGATTAACTAATTCTCCATAATCAGCCTGAATTTCACGTAAGGAAATGAATGAAAAATAACGGTACCTGAAAAGCTTGGGTCGGAAAGATGGCACTTCGCTTCAACAATGTAGGCACGGGCACGGAGCTCTAGACCTCCATGACCAAGAATCATCGGAAAAGAAGAATGTATTAATCCCAGAGCTCTTTTTGCATGGTTAGGTCCAACAATGAGCCACAACTCAGCTAGCGTAAGAGTGGCTGATGCTTTTAGAAGATCTAAATTGAATGACTGGCAAAACGACAGGGATGCTAGTGCATATGGTAGTCCTAAAACGGGATTCCCTGATTTCTGATTAAAATGAAGAATCAAACATTGAAACTTAGCAAAATTTTCATATGTGACAACATCATGTGCAGTGACAGTAATGCTTTAAAAATCTTGCAACTCTAATGCTTTGCAAACAGCTAATAATACAATGAATCGGGGCTGTTAAGCAATAACTAAAATTCATTCAGACATATTCTGCATGCAAATTCCTGCCTTTAATGTTTCACTAAAGCCATATGATCTGAAAGGGAAACACAAATCAAATGATCAATAAAATGCAATCGTCCAAAAAAAAAGGGAATCGTTAATGAACAATTTTTCAAATCACTTACTACAGATAACGTTTTCATGAAAATAAATGCCATGAATAGACAAAGAATAATCAAACAAGGAGTGAATCCACAAGACCACAACCCTTAAACAATCTGAAAGAAATTTGGATATATGATACTCCTTCCTGCAAATATTGTTATGTTATCCTATCGAGAAAGTTCCAAAAGATTGTAACCTCTCCCTCTTTAATAACCTTTTACACATTAATTTCTCATATTATCCTTTTTTCACTTTCTTTCCATTAGTTCTACACATATCCCAATAAAAAAAATTCTCTTTCCACCAATTCTTTCAAATATTTAATAAACTTTAAAAGTCCTAGTTTTAAAGGCATAAATGAGGAAGCCTAAACAATTTCTACACTCCTTAATCTCCATGCTAGGAGAAACATAACAATCATCATAAGATGGAGGGAGCATAGATTTTTAGAAAGTACAGGTATACAATGGACCACCATACCATGTGAATCTCAGCAAGTAGCAGAAGCACAGTAGCATTTTCAACTTGCATGTTGGCTTTGTAACATGTGCGGAAAAGGGAATTTGCCACTGCCAGTGCCTACAAGATATTTGTCTGCTTAAACGGTGGGGGACATATAAAGGTAAATGGACAAACCTAAAACACGGCCGAGGATTTAAAGCATGCACTGAATCATAAGTTCAAGAAAATATTGGACATAAAGCATGATAATATTTATTCAACCCTTAACATAGGACACTTTCTACCAATATGCTATGTAAGCATGTGACAGACCTAAAACACGGACAAAGATTTGGGATCACATCATATTTAGCCAACAAATATTGACATAACTATAAGTATATCAGCAATCATATATCAGAAGGTCATGGCCAAGAAAATGGAACTGCAAAGTTTTGAGGCGACAGTCCCAGAGAGGTACCTTTTTTAAAAATAAAAAACACTGTTCCTGAAAAATATGGAACAAAGGATGTGTTCTTTTCCAAAACTTGAGGAAAAATTGGAAGGTTTTAAAAATTGATGTGAAGTTTGTGAGAGGAAAAGATTGGAGAAAAATATTGATTTGACAGATTCTCATAGTTTTTTTTAGAAAAGAACACAACCGTGCTTGGTGGTAAAATATATTTATTGAATCTGAATGTGGAATCTTGGCCCTACATCTGCATCATCTATTTCATGCTTCTTCAAAGTTACCCTGTTCCACTAAACAAAGGCCCTTTCTGCGAAGTCAGATAAGGCCACACAAAAATTTGAACATTTTTAACTGATAGTCTGCCTATCCATGGTCACTGTATAAAAGGCATCTCGGACTGCGCTCTAAACTAAGCTCTGATGTTTATCAAACTCTACAGTCCTTTTTGTCTCTACAGAATAATTATCATACCACCAGAACAGCCATTTTGAAAATCAATTAACAATTTACAGCAATACAGCATACGAATTGGAGAAACTCTGCACTATCTAGAAGCGGCCTGTCATTATATTGATGTCTAGAAAGTACCTGACTGAACTCCTTTGCAGCAAGTAATGTACGAGCATGACGGAGGCTTGCCTCTGTCTTCAGATCCATGTCAACTCCAGATTCAGATGAAGCCAAGGCACCAAGTTCAGCACATGCTTGTTGGGCTAGCTTGAGATGGCCCCTAGAAACCAGTGAGAAAGAGATTTGAGAAAAACAAACATATAAAAATCAAGTAAAGAGAAACAATCTGTTTTTGAGCACCTTACCGATGCAAGGCATACTCATGGAGTAGTTGCAATTTCAATATCAATATTCGTGATTTTGAGACGCATAAGAATTTCTCCTCAGCTATTCTCAGCGCAGAAAAAGCCTCTACAACAGGCATGAAAATGTTGTCAAACGAAATGATGAGAAATGCAAGTCAATTACCCAATGCCAAGATGGGCATGAGAGGACATAGACACGCACTTGCATGTTTGTGTTGGAAAGACACACACATACGCACACAAGTAATGCAAAAATGTTTGCTATAGATCCTCAATTGCTCATTGGGTGACCAAGGTAGATCCACAAGTAAACTCGAAATTTTTCACATAAAATGAAACATTTTCATTTTTGATGTGTGATTTATGGTATTGGCCTTCATATATACTGTATTTAAATTTATGATATTATTGTTGGACGGATTTCTGAATTTCATAGCTAACTAATTACTAAAACACAAATCACGGAAAGCTAAATAGTCACACAGCATCAATTCTAACCTTTGTACCCCTTGAACATTGCTAGATGTTGAATAAGCTTCACATGCACTAGTTCCATGTCAGATGAACTGTTCTTGAAGAAATATGAGAGAGAGAGTCAAGATATGTATCATACAAATACAGCAGTGAGTGTTTGCGGAAAGTAGCATGTACCAAAGTAAGAATGCGGACTTACCTTGAAGAATCAGCAAAGCAGGTAGCATAAATAAGTGAATTTACTCTTGCAAGTGAAGCACTGAAAAGAGGAAGACGTAAAGATAAAATCAGAGAGGATAACAAAGTTATGATTGTGCAAGGGATCAGGTATGCATGCATGCTCAGAGTTTCGACCCATTTGAAGGGTGTTCTTTTAAAAAAAATAAAGTTTTTGAAAATTAATGTAAAGTTTGTGAAAGGAAAACATTGATTTGACAGTTTCAAATTTTTTTGAGGTAAAAGAACATAGCCAAAATAATCTGATTGAAAATTAACATTCAGTCCAAATAATCCAAACTGAAAATACATGCTTGGGGACTTTTACCAGTCTAGCAAACAAAAAAGAAGTTCAATAGACCAAATGACTTATATTCTGATTCTTTTTCCTAGTTGTTTATGTGCTTGAAGCCCTTCCCATGGAGCTTGGTGCCTTACAAGCACAAACAACATCCAATAATCAGAGTCAAAGACCATCTTGGAGCAGTACAAACTGCGTACAATTTCACTTTGACAAAGAAATGTTAAAGTCATTAAACAGACGCTACCTCCCATACATCTCCCATGCAGTTGCGCGGAGTAGATATGATGAGCCAACTAATTGCAACACGGATCCGGGAATTGAACTCGGCTGCATACAGAAGAGCAGAGGACTTGCACTACTCCCTGCAGAATTCTCCTGAGAGAATACTAATGAACCAATGGGTTTCCGCAAATTTTTAAGCCATGCAGTACTAAAAGAACCTTCCCTCGTCATTATGGAATCTTCCCAAGAAAAGTCACCAATCAAACGGGAGCACAACCTTAGTTCCTGTGACAGAAAAACTAAAACCTAGTAAGAAGGAACTCAGAGCATGAAGACCATAGGAAACGTATGAGGAAATAAGAATAGTCACCAGAGAAACAGAAGTTACCTTACAAACATTAACAGGGGATGTTCTAAGCTTCATTGAGACTTTCGGGCCAAAAGATAGCATAGGTCTTTGCACATGCTGCTTAAATAAATATCTTGTATCAAGGTATAGAACAGTCGGAACAATCCATCATTTTACTTAAGAAAATCAAACGTATAAGAGGTGCTCTCTCTGTCTCTCTCTCTCTCTCTCTCTCACTCACACACACACACATATCGACAGCAAAGAGTTTTACTGAAGAAGAATTTATGAAGGGTAAAAATCCTTTTCTATCTCCTTGCAGGGTATAAGAGGAGCATTTTTTTTGGTTTCACAGACTCCACCTATTTAATTAGGCTAAGTATGTAATTAGAATTTCTGAAGGAAATGATATCATAAGCTTCCTATGTGTTGCTTCAGTATTGCCAATACCATGTAAGCATTAACCAATAAACCTTTAATACAGTCCCCTGCCATAAAAAAACAAGGGTTAATCTTGCTCACATTACAGGTTGGTGAACCATTAGGTGACCGACAATGCAACAAAAACATCTTGTTTAACGATGATCCTAATGACAACTTCCTCTTAGATTCATGTTGCATAAACTTAAAGATTAACTTTAAAAATTAATTCTTATTCTTACCATTATAATGCACCTTAATCCCAACTACACTGAATCGGTGGCATGAAGTTCGTAGGGTTGATTAACCGTTTAACTTAATTTAACCTACAACTTCATGCGAAAGCAAAGTGGAAAATCTATCCTGATTATTACATTTATGACATCCTTTTTAAACTTCTAAACAGAAGTATCTACCACTTAAAAGATACAAAATGTCAATCATTGAGTGAAGAAGACCATCTTTTTCAAGTATAAACAGTCTAAATTGTACTATGCTTCTGTTCTCGCCTGCCCAGCTTCGCTGGAAAAGGAGGGCACAACCCCAGGCTTCAGCCCGTGTTCAAGACCTCATCCTCTTCAAGTTTTAAGTAACATGCCATTGACTCCCCTTCCTTCACAAAGACATTATTGCCCTTATGATGTTTGAGTACCCAACAAATAGAAAGTACTCCCTCCTTCCCAAAACCATTCCTTGCAAGTAACCTTTTTCAACATTGATTTCTTATACTACCCTCATTTCAACTCTTTCTATAAAATTTACACAACTTCCAATATATTTACTTTCTCTTTCTATCAAAGTTAAACAATCTCCAACAACTCCAAAATTTCTAACTATATTTTCTCAGGGTAAACAATATGAGAATAAACAATCACACCATTTCTTAGTCCATGTGCCCAAAGAAACGTTTCAAAAAAATTGGGACAGACGATGTACAACTACAAAATGCAGCTCAAACAAACAATATTGGTGCAATATATATTCTTACCGTCAAGTCAAATTTAGCCATTGCCAGATGGTTGGCTGCTACCAGTTGCTTCAGCTTTAAATTCTCTGCCCTTTTTAGTGAGCCTCCCAGAAGTGCAAAGAGCTGTTGCTGAACTGAGAATGAAGTCTCTACACTGCTCAAGGGAGAGTATGACGATCCAAGAGTTCTAGTTGCACCAGAGATTGCAATTTCAGATAACAAGTTGCAAATAGCTGCCAAAGTGTACGCAAGACATGTATCATTGCTATGCTGCAAAAAGTTAGTTATAGTGAGGAAATGCTTGCAACAGATGAAAATAAGAAGAAAAAAAAGTTATCAACCATTGAAGCATCTGAGCAATTTTAAACACCATGAAAGGAGGTTGAATGAGATGAAACAAAACAGCAGTGAACTTTACCTGTTGGGACAAAAGAACTGCTTCATTGAAAACCTGGTAATATGCATGAAACATATTAATAACATATACTCGAATTTCTAATACTCCCTCCGTCCCCAAATAAATGGTGTATTTCTTTTGGCACTAAAATTAAGAAATGGTGGGAAGAAAAAATTTGGTCAAAATTACCCCCTAAAGAAATGGTGCATTTCTTTTGGCTCTAAATATGGATGGAAAGTTAGGGGTAATTAAGTAAAACAACTCACCCAAAATTTCTAAAAAGGGAAATGCACCAATTTTTCAGGGACATCCAGAAAGGGAATACGCACCACTTATTTTGGGACGGAGGGAGTAGTAACATATAGCTAGTTTTTTCTTGACAATAAAAGGTCTGTTGGTCCTCCAACGATAGTGTTAGGCAGAGTTTCGACCAAGCTCAGCCCCCCATCAACTTGAAAATATCAAGCCATCTTCTTGGAATTAATGCTAGAGGCCTCAAATGAAGCTCAGTCCATTCAATGCTTTTTATCAATTTTAAATATTTAGATGGAACCCATCCCTATGCTGAAACCTTGGAAAAGATAGGTAAGATACAATTTTCGACCCACCCCACATACGCCTTTGTTGTGAAAGTGAATACTGTACAGTACAGTCGGATCTTGGCAAACTAAAAGTTCCATAGGTGTACCTTCAATGCCTCTTTTGGATGCCCGAAGTGAGAATGCATCATAGCTAAACATAACAGACCAATCTCATATCTTCCAGAACTATTGCAGCCAGTTGAGGGAGGAAGGAAATCAAAACCCTCATTACCTGCACTATTACCCCAACAACCATGTATAAAATAAGCTGATTTTTGCAAATAATTTCAGTTAACTATTTACTTACCAGCTAAAAGTACTTGAATAGTCATTTAACATTAAGTAAACATGTCGTTCATGAAGATAACTTCCAAGATAATGGCAGGACTCAAGTCTAATGACGATAGAAGTTCCACTGCCACATACCTATAATCAAAATAATGAAGAAGATTCTCCAGGGCAGCAAAATAATCATCACGCTGAAGGCTGCTTAAGTAACGTAAAAAGTGAACCTGTATTATGGTAGAGAATGAAACTTAAACAAGTCAAAAGCACGAAAAATAGAAACGGGGCGAGCAACACTAAATCATACACAAGCAAACATACACGGTGTAGCTCTGGAGCCAACTTCTGAAGCTGCCTAAGAACAAGCTCAAAAGCATTTAAAGAGACGGAACTCCCATGCCTGCCACAAATAAGCTCAAGTTGGTATGCAGTCTCATGTCTAACAAGCATCTAAAGTGAGTGAAAGCCAATAAACAAGAGAAGGTGGTCAATGTCACACTTTTTAATTGCCTCAGCTTGCTCCAAAAGGTAGCCTTGAATCTGCCAGTTTGTGCGTAGAAACACACCCCCAGATTGATCAGTTCTTCTTTCCATATCAACTGTTTGATATACAGATGATCCTCTTCTTCTGTCAGAGTGCATTGGTTGCAGTTCACCAGACACATCAATATCTGCATGTCCCATCATTGCACTTATCACAGTTATGATCGCCACCTAAAATAGAATAATTCTGAAATAAAATAATTTAGTGGACTTAAGCAGGAGCCATGGCTTCATGTAAGCATCTGGAAAACAAACAAACTGAGGAGGTACATCTCCAACATAACTACAAATATTACTATAAGTCCTATCTTCATAGCACGGGAAGTTACCATTGTAATCCTAAATGGTTTAGGCATAAACATACCTTCAGCCAATCTGGAAACTGCTTTAGGCACATGTAGGTGAAAAGAAACCATTTCACTCGCCCTCTTTCTTGCTTCAATTTCTTCATCTACTTTTCTATAGACAAAAGTTTCCAAATCCATATTTTCATACTCCGCCGGTGTCTCAAATTCATTACTTGAACCGCCTAACTGAGGTGGCTCGTAACTTGAGCAGCTTGAAAGGGCTTCTTTGCAGTAGACCTCTATACTAGTCAAAAGATGACATGTACCCTACACCGAACATAAAGATTCAGAAAAACATATAGCAAAGAGATTGAGACCTTGAAAGCTGTTGTCTTTTCATTCTTTTAAATATGATAGGAACTTCGGCACCATCATTACTATACAACCCCAGCTTATCCTATGTTGTCTCTAACAGATGGCCATGGCAATACAACATATACCTAGAATTCTGGACAATTTCAGTGATATTGGGATAACTATAAAAAAATTTAATGTGCAGAACTATTGACATGGTACAGTGGAATCACCAACTTTTTGTCTCGAAATTTTCAGATCAAACTTTACAACCTAACTTTTTCTCTCCCAAAACATAACTTCATTATTAAAAAACACAAACTTTATTTCTCAAAACCAAAAAAATTGAGCACACCCTTCATATACCAAATTGGGTAGCTTAGCTTAGCAAAATATTATTACCTCGAAACACAAGCTATTAAAAGCAAGTAAGCAACGTCGAAGAAATATTCCCAGGTTGCTATTTGGGTCCAAAAGACACTGGTCGTCTTCCAGAACTCCTGAATCAGTGCCACCAAGTGCTCCTGCGCAACATAAGAAGTCACAAGTAAACAACCAACCGAATCTGGTAATGTGACGAATGGACAAAATAGAACAATAGAAAACCTCGCATATCGCTGAAGAAGTTGAACAAATCATCAGGGGACGATAACGAAGACAGACGATTAGTTAAATTCTCAGTTATCCAATTATCCAAGGGACCAGAAATCTCCCTCAACTGACGGACCAGATCGTTGAGGTTAGGCTCCAAAACATCATCGCAAGACTGCTCAATTTATTAAAAATAACAAATAAAATGGGTAAATTTATTAACAAGCTGACCATCGAACTGAGAACTGAACCAGTGGAGGTTAGGTCTATTACCTTGGTGAGAGAAAGGAGGTATAAGCCGAGGTTGTTGTGCTGAGAAACTGTAAACGGGATTTGAGACGGGGAGGCGTAGAACTGGATGAGGATGCAAACAGAGACTTTGTGAGGCGTTAAGCCGAATGCGCGAGAAGCCGAAGACACAGCCGCCATTTTTTTCCGGCGAACATCCCTTGTCGGAGAAATTGATAAAGGAGTCTAGGGTTTAGGGTTTGTAACGTTAATTGGATGGACTTCTTCCTAATTTTCAGATGTTTCAAATGGAAATTGCCGCCATTTTTCCGGCAACAAATTCATTATCTTTGGTACTTTTACGTTTTACCGGGTGTATTTAGTATAAAGTTTTGAAAATTAATTTGAAAATTGTGAGGAAAAAAAATTGGGGGAAAAGAGTAAATTGACAATTTTAGAAAACTTTTTTTATAAATGATTTTCTTTTTATTGAAATGAGAGGATTTCCTACAATTTCATTAAATAAAAAACGACACTTATAAGATAAAACTAAGACTTTTAAAAAGAAAAGGCAAAACCTAAATTAAAACAAGCAACTAATTCAATGAAAACCATGTGGTCAAACAAGTAGTTAAAACAAACAAGACACCTAAATCACAATCAAAGCATCACCGTTACTAGGGAAGAGAAATGAAACGAGCGAGCTTGAGCTCTTATGAGTCTTACGAGATGAGCTTCACGAGCCTCGAGTTTGAGCTGATTTTTAAGTTCGTATATTAAACGAGTTGAGCCCGAGTTTGAGAGACTCGACTCGAACAGCTAGCGAACCTTATCGAGTCATACGTGAAATACCCATAATATCATTCTCATTCGTTGGATGTAGGGATTTTTCAAGCCTCACGAGCTTGTTCGAGCCTGGTTAGGGTTCGAGCCTCTTCGAACTAAACTGAAACGAGCCTCTACCCAGCTCTCTTATCGATCATCACGAGCTTTCGAGTTGAGCTCGAGCTTTTCACGAGCCGAGCTCAAGCCTGATTTTGGGCTTGGATAGATTTCGACCCGAACTCAAGCCGAGCTTAATCTTCCCAAGCCCGGGCTTGGTTAAGCCCCTTCTACCTAAAGAGAATTATGCCCTACTCTTGGTAGTACTCTAGAGAATGCACACCTTACCTTAACTTTCATCATGAAGTTTTTGGATTTCCTTAAGGGTGGGTTGGACCATTAGGTGCTTCATATTCTTATTGAGAAAATTGACCATTTTTTGTTATTCATGGTTGGCCAAAAATCCTTTTTTGCTATTATTTTTAAAAATATTTTGTTTTTGCTATCAGCGTTATCGTTTCTAGCCCCTATCTGTCACTTACTGTATGATTAACTCCACACTAAACCCTAAAGTTTCTAAAAATCGACAAATTCACCCACTTTCTAAACCACTCTTCGTCTTCATCCGTCTCATTCTCATTCACCCATCTCCGGTGTCATCCACCTCCGGCAAGGTGCATGGCAGGTCTGACGAGGTGCATAGCAGGTTCTGCGAGGTGCAAAGCGTGTTGGGTGAGGTGCGGGGCACGTCCGGTGAGGTGCAAAGCATGCCCAATGAGGTGCAGGTCAAATCCAACGAGGTGCATGATAAGTCCAGCGAATTGTAGAGCATATTTGACGAGGTGAAGATTTAGGACTTCGATAAAGGAGGGGGTTAGGTTGTAACTTTTAGAAATTTGGGGTTTTTTCATTTTTAAAAGTTTAGGTTCAATGTATTATGAAAATATAGTATGTTACAAAATATTTCAAGAATATACCGTTCGTTAACAACTTTCGTGGTAAATACGGTATAAAAAGTAAACATCGGTAACAAAAAGGATTCAAAGACAAAATGTTGATGATGAAAAAAACTGTTTTTAAAATAATGGTAAAATGAGACTTTTAATCAAACATGAGTGACAAAAAAGCACATTTTCCCTATTTTTGTTTATAATGTTTGTTTTCTTTATTTCTTTTAACATCATATTACTATTACAAAAAAAATGAATAAATCCACTGAACCTAGAGTATCTTTAATAATGGTAATTATGTAACTTCTTTACAATGGAGGCCATAATTCTCCATAACTTTTGAAATACATAATTCCCTATTTAGATAATAAATATAGAAAGTAAATTTCAAAATATCTCTATCATGGTACGTTTACTCTCCAAGTCACCCTTCTCAAGTGCCATCCACCTCCAACAAGATGTAGGGCAGGTTCGACGAGGTGCAGAGCATGTCGGGTGAGGTGCGGGGCAGGTTCAGTGGGGTGTAGAACATGCCCAATAAGGTGCATGGCAAATCCAGCGAGGTGCAAGATATAAGTCCAACGAAGTGTGGAGCATATTTGATGAGGTGAAGATTTAGGACTTCGGTAGGGGAGGGGGAGTAACTTTTACAAATTTAGAGTTATTGTTTTCATTTTTTAAAAGTTTGGGGTTAAATTAATTATGAAAGTATAGTCCGTGCACCCATGGTCCTGTAACTTTAATTATTGTACCACTACGGTTCTGTTTTAACTTTTCGTACCATTAAAGTCATGTTTTTTTTACTTTTTGTTTATTTGTGGTCTTTTTTCAACGTTTACCGTCAGTTTGGCCGTTTGAGTCGTGAAGTTATGAAAATACCCTTTTCCCTCTTTCCAACAGTCCAGCGTGGAAAAAAATGCCCGCGAGTGTACACGGAGGAGGCGTTTAAAATCAGAGATACTTAATCTTCCTCCCTCCCATTAATGCTCTGAACAACCAACCCACCCACTATCAGTCACGAAACCTCCAGCCTGAGCAAGGTTTGAACGAAACCCATACCTTGTCGCGAATTTAGTCGAGCGGTGCTTCATTGCCGCTTCGGAGAACGGTTTTTTCTTGCACCGGTGTTCGCTACTGATATGTCGCAGTTAATTTCGACGACAGTGAAGAAAAAGACAAAGGGACCGTACCGCAGCATCATCGATTGGAGAAGGAGAAGGAAGAATGAAGTTAATCCGGAGTATGGTGAATGTGATTCAGGATTTCGGAGTTGTGATTTTTGTTAATGTGGTGGGAGGGTTTTTTAATTTTTAGTTTGATTTTTCTAATCCTGAATCCGTTGACTGTTTTGTTTGGTAGTGTGGGTGGGGGATGAACTTTCTTTTGTTTATGTAGGGTAGTGGATGATCATTTTTCTCTTCCCCATTTTTTATTTGCAGTGGAGACAAGCTCATGGTTCACTGTCCATGTACACCACGGTGGGTTTTTTGGGTACTTGCCTTGGAAGGTCAATGAAGGGTGTTATGGAGGAATTGCAACTAATTGATAGGGATGAAGAAGTAGAGATTGAAGGAAACATTGATGAGAAAGAAAAAGTAAATGAAGAGCATCTGCTTGGTGTAGATAAAGTTAAAGCTGCCGACATTGAGGGGTCAGAGGATGCAGAAGGTAGTTGACTAGATTTATTTTTATTTCCGCCTATTAAACTTTGATACAGTAGGACTACAATAGGACATAAGTTTTATTTTAAGGACTGCAATTGTACATGTAGGGCATATTTTAACTTAATTGGTTTGCAGAAAGTGAAGCTGATGAAGGTGATAATTGGTGTTCTGCTCCATCAAATGTATCAGGTAATTGCATAAACTACAAGACACTTATTAAATCCTATAGCTTTATTGTGAATCTGATATGCTACTTCTAACTTAGATGACGAGGAGAGTGAAGAGGAGAGTCATGGCCAAAAAGAGGCAAGGGCGAGGAAGGGTAAGCATACTGAAAATGTCTTTATGCGAACTAGACAAAGGGTAAGAAGACTGCGTCTGATTTATAATACAAAGGGTCAACTATATAATTTTAATGACTGAATTGAGTATGTTGATCCACAGATTAATACAGGGTCTGGAGGAGGGACAGTGACCAGACCACCAATTTCAAAGAACAAATTTGTTGAGACAAGGGCAACAGCTACACCAGTGCCAAAGAAGAGGGGTCGGCCACCAAAGGGAAGGGAAAAAAGAAAACAAAGAAAAAGTGATTGTTAAGAGTAATCGTAGCACTTTTGTCAAGCTTTTGAGGATTTTCTCACTTTTGTGTATGATCTGATATGGTAGAATGATCTCGTCCACTATGATTTAGGATGGATGGAGAAGGTTAATTATAACAAATCCTTCTGGTATGACATGCTTCTTTAAGGACCACAGTAGGACAAATTAATTTAAATTGGGACGTCAGTAGGACAACAAGTTTTAAACTAGGACTACAGTAGGACTAGGGGTGTGAAACGAATCGGGTGGGCTACAGTAGGACACCAAGTTTTAAACTAGGACTACAGTAGGACTAGGTAGTGATGCCGATTTACCTAGGTAGTGATGTCGATTTACCTAGGTAGTGATGCCGATCTAACAAGGTAGTGATGTCGATCTAACAAGGTAGTGATGTCGATCTACCAAGGTAGTGATGTCGATCTACCTAGGTAGTGATGCCGATCTAACAAGGTAGTGATGTCGATCTAACAAGGTAGTGATGTCGATCTACCTAGCTAGTGATGCCGATCTAACAAGGTAGTGATGTCGATCTAACAAGGTAGTGATGTCGATCTAACAAGGTAGTGATGCCGATCTAACAAGGTAATGATGTCGATCTAATAAGGTAGTGATGTCGATCTACCAAGGTAGTGATGTCGATCTACCAAGGTAGTGATGTCGATCTACCAAGGTAGTGATGTCGATCTACCTAGGCAGTGATGCCGATCTAACATGGTAGTGATGTCGATCTAACAATGTAGTGATGTCGATCTACCAAGATAGTGATGTCGATCTAGCTAGGTAGTGATGTCGATCTAACTAGGTAGTGATGCCGATCTACCAAAGTAGTGATGTCGATCTACCAAGGTAGTGATGTCGATCTAACTAGGTAGTGATGTCGATCTACCTAGGTAGTGATGTCGATCTACCTAGGTAGTGATGTCGATCTACCTAGGTAGTGATGTCGATCTAACAGGGTAGTGATGTCGATCTACCAAGGTAGTGATGTCGATCTAACTAGGTGGTGATATCGATCTAACTAGGTAGTGATGTCGATATACCAAGGTGGTGATGTCGATCTACCTAGGTAGTGATGTCGATCTACCTAGGTAGTGATGCCGATCTACCAAGGTAGTGATGTCGATCTAACTAGGTAGCGATGTCGATCTACCAAGGTAGTGATGTCGATCTAAAAAGGTAGTGATGTCGATCTAACAAGGTAGTGATGTCGATCTAACAAGGTAGTGATGTCGATCTAACAAGGTAGTGATGTTGATCTATTATCAATGCTGATCTATTAAGATAACAATGTCGATCACTATGATATTCATTCCGATGATGTCGATCGAAATAACATGTCATGCTGATCTCACCCCTAAGTAGGACACACTAAAGGACATTAATAGGACTGCAACTTTTAAACTAGGACACTAATAGTACAACATTTTTTGATTTAGGACTACATTACTACACCAATTTTTAACGTACAACTACTATAGAACACTTCGATACAGAACAACTGGTGCTCAGAACGTACTTAAACATTCCAACAAACGATTCAGACTAACGATTGAGAATCAAAGCTGAAACTAACATAAAGCTGAAACATCCGGTAATCCATACAAACGCCAAATGAAAAAGACCCAAGATGCCATAAAAAGGAACTCCAATCTGTTGTTCTGCTTCCTCAAATACCCAACTCTTGCTTCTACAGCTTCATTGTTGTTCTGCTTCTTCTTCTCAAACAATTCTCTCTTCTCCGCTTGCCCAGCTTTTACAACAGATGAATGAATCAAACTCTTACTGCTACCCTCCACACCTTCATTCATGCACCTCATCTTCTCCAATAGTCCTCTCCTCTCAAACCCTCGGCCGTTTGCAATAGGTGAATGCCTCTGTAATGCATCTAATTTCTTCACAAGCCCATAAATT
The DNA here is from genome assembly GCA_024586325.1 of Stellera chamaejasme. Lineage (NCBI taxonomy): Eukaryota > Viridiplantae > Streptophyta > Magnoliopsida > Malvales > Thymelaeaceae > Stellera > Stellera chamaejasme. The sequence goes on from CM044985.1 coordinate 29,576,091, forward strand.
ATCACTCTCAAACGCTCTGGAGTTGGACCATCATGCCACTTACGAAACCCACAAAATCCGTAACTCTGAAAAAGGAAAAATAAACTTTTAGATCTATACAGGAAACCCAAACCCACTTACCCCATAGTTCGAACATCCAAAGAATTGTCTGCCATCGTCATCCCTCGACCACGACATGCGCAACAAAGCTTTGACCCCGCATTTGCACATGGGTACATCCTCCGGCCTCATCTCCGCCGCCGAACCGAAACTTGAGCTCGACATCTTCACCGATTCGAACTACTGTGCGTTATCTCGATCCTTGATTATACAAAATGGCAAAGGACGGACGTAGATCTAGGTCTTATATGAAATTAGCAAAGAGCATCCAACTCAATAATGCCTAATCAGCACAATCATGCCACATACCAGGGGTGATTTGGTCCACATATAACCAATAACATGTCACGTCAGCGTCAAACGGCCAAACTGACGGTAAACGTCGAAAAAGGACCATGGATAAACAAAAAGTTAAAAAACAGGACTTAATGGTACAAAAAGTTAAAACAGGACCTTAGTGGTATGATAATTAAAGTTACATGACTATGAGTGCACTTACCCTTTAATATTGGTAATTCTCCATAACTTTTGAAATACATAACTCCCTATCTGGTTAATAAATATACTCCCCTCGTCCCACCAAATATAGAGCATCTGGCTTTACAAGAAGATTAAGATAAGTGGTTGACTAGAGGGTAATAAGGTAAAATAGCTATATGTAAGACAAAAACAACTTTTTGAAGTGTGAAGATAAATGAAAGGTAGTAAGATAAAGTTGATGTGGAAAGTAAATTTCAAAATATATTTATCATGCTACGTTTATTCTCTAATTCTCCTTACAATGCCACATCATTTTTATTTTATCGATTTACCTATATTTATCACTTGATCATAACACATTCATCTTTTACCACATGATCTGCCATATTATGAGAGAGAGAAATGTGGACACAACAAACATCTTAGCCTTTGACAGGTAAACCTCCATAGACCCTCATTACCAAGAATGTTTCGGTTGTTGGAGGAGTTGGAGCAGCTAATCCAAAAAGAACAAGAGTTGATGCACTAGTAGCTAAAATACTGGAAAATAACTAAGAGTGGATTGTTGAAAACCAAGTTCCATTTTCACTAAGTTGATTTGTTGCTTTTTTATTAAGTGTTTGCTGCTATGCATGTATGAGTCCATCCCAGTTTCAGTTTCTTTTTTGTTTAATACTACTACGTAATTACATTAATAATAATGATAATAATAATAATAATATACTCAGTAAAGTGGAAGATTCATTTTTATGCAATAATCATCTCTATCTTCAAGAAAAAAGAATTTGGGACTGGAAATAATCGTATTAATGGGTAAGAATTTTGTATGGGGAATCATGATATTGAACATATAATAATACATTATGAAAATGTAAAGAAAAATACAATTACGAAGATTGATAACTGACTTTGATTCAAAGTAAACATATGTATGTAGCACACAAACTAATATAAAATGTACTATAAAACTATTCGTTGAATTTCTGAAAATTAAAAGATGTGATTTCAAATTTTAATGTCTATTTGATCTCAATTTATTTGGATGTTTGAGAAAAAATCTTTTAATCTTGGGACAAATGAAGCATTTATAACTTCCCTAAAGGGCAAGAGAGAGAAACCACATCGGCATCATCATCAACTGCTCGAACGACCCGACCCGACCCGACCCATGCTGAAGCTGAACCCAAACGGGCCAAACCTAACAGTCTTCTTTCCCAACTGGTGGAATCAGCACAAAACCCCCATCGACAGCTCTCTGCAATCTTGCTCGTTTACTTTGTTAATTTGATCCCAGATGGCCTCTAATGGCGCTTCAGCGGTTCGCCCTCTATCTAGCTCTCTCGCTCTTTGTTTCTGTTGGTATTGATTATCTGTTCTAGGCGCTGATGGATTGGTGTTGAATTATCGCAGGGAGTTAGGGATGCGACTGAGAACAGCTTGGAGAAGATCAAGCGGCAGCTGGCTTCGGGCTCCGGTCGCAATTTGCTCCAGGGCCCGCTTCTTAAGCGATCTGAGACTGTATGTTGTCTTCCTGTTGATTGGATTGGTTTTCACTGTTCATAATTGCATTACCAGTTGGGAAATTGAGGGAATCAGCTTGTTTTTTGTTCTTAGGATTTAACTTACCTATTGATTTTGTTGTACTAGTTGAGGAAATGGAATGAGAGGTGGATCATATTGGATCCCACGACGGGTAAAATGGAGTACAAGTAAGAAGATTTGAGTATATAACCGAGTCTATTTACTAAAACTAGATTCTCCTTCAATATGATTGATTACTTGTTTGGTTGCTTTAGGACTAGAAGAAATGAACCAGCTGTCAAGGGGACAATCACTTTCGATGAAAACAGCACTATCACGATTTCACCTGTGAATTTCCAGTGAGTTTGTCTCATCATCTGACTTGGGAAATTTTAAAAAAAAATGCATCTTCTTTTTTATTTTTGGCTGCAATTGGCTGGTGTAAACTCTCTCTTCTTTTGCAGTGGACTTCCCAAATATGATGGCTGCTGTTTTTGTATCCTTTCTTCATGTTTTAGGATGTATGGAAAATTATAAATATGGTTACTTTAGCTTAGAATTACGGTCTTAAGATTCTCTTTAACCTTAAAACATCAGATATTGGAACTCCTCAGAAAAAGGATTATTTCCTCTGCGCAGAAACTCCTGGTGCTGCTAGAGCTTGGGTACAAACTTTGAAGTAAGTTCTTCATTAACAGTTGTAGCTTATTTCCCCCTTTCAACACTAACATTTCAAAAGACGTGGAGTTGGTCTCTTTTCTGTTTTTCACCATAAAACTACTTGCTTATTTTTGTATCTTCAGCTGCTCTTTACCAATTTAATGTTATTTAACCTATCTTCATTGTCTTCCAACAATCAGTGCAACACAGCTGGTCCTAAAGGCCCATAAAGAGGCTGTTAATTGCCTGAGTGGAAATGGCTCTCCAAAATTAGGAACGGTTGCAACAGTTGTAGCTGCTGCCAATTCAACAGCCAAGGAATGCTCTAAAGAAATTGAATCTGCCATGCAGATCTCTTTGAGAAATGCCCTTGGATTAGTGACGAATAAACCGAGTGATGGTCCAATGGATGATTTTACTATAATGAAGGTGTGCTTTCAGCTCTTCCACTTAGCACGTGATTTTCGGTTTTCTGAGGCACCACCTTGTTCTTCCTTGACTGGCAGAGTTCTATCTTGTCAAGTTCTCTACACACTGAGCCAAGATGTTGGACCTGAATATTGTAGACTTAATTTGAGTCAGTGATAATACGTCCATACATTTTCTAGGCCTTAGTTGGGTTTACATCAATGCTCTTTTCTTGTTCTTTCTGCTCTTCTTATTCCATTTCCATATTGGTGCAGTTGAATCATTGTTTTGTTTAGCATTTTTAGTGGCTGAACACTATTTCAGGAGACACTGAGAGTCAAGGATGAGGAATTGCACAACCTGGCCCGAGACCTTCGTGCTCGTGATTCGACAATAAGAGAAATAGCTGAAAAACTATCTGAAACTGCTGAAGCTGCTGAGGCTGCAGCATCTGCTGCCCATACAATGGATGAACAAAGGAAAATTGTTTGCACAGAAATTGAGCGCTTGAGGATGGATTTTGTGAAACAGCAAGAGTCATTCAATTTAAAGGTATTTGTTTTTTCTGTTAAATTCTCCTACTGAGTAAAGGTCTAGGGTAGGCAAATAATATTTGTAGCTAAAAAGCATGATGAGTGGACTCCTGATCATCATGATGGTGGTGGGAGAAACTAATTATTAGGAAGTGTTGATTTACTTGCAAACGCGGGGGCATATTATGTCAGCGCCTTAAAATTTATTCTGCTTATAGATGAAGGAGTCCGACGAAAAGGTATTGGCACTAAGCAGAGAACGAGAGCAGTTAATTAGACAGAGAGACTCTGCCTCCCAGGAGGCACATATGTGGCGTTCTGAACTTGCAAAAGCTCGTGAGCGTGTTGTTATTCTCGAAGCAGCAGTTTTGAGAGCGGAGGAGAAGGTCAGGGTTGCAGAATCTGATTCTCAGGCCAAGATTAGGGAAGCTGCAGAGAGAGAGTCAGCTGCTTTAAAAGAGAAGGAAGAGCTTCGCGCTTATGTAAATATGTTACAAGCTCATCTCCAAAGGTTTGGCATTTTACCCTTCAAAGAACACATGTTCATTCTGCTTAGTAGTATTTTTTCGCAGCATGATATGCACTTCTTTGCTCTTGCAAAGAGTCTATCCAGGATATATTTGTGTGTGCTTTTCTTTGTGATCTTGTTTTTTTCTTCCTTGTTAGTGGGTAGAAAAAGGAACAAGGGTGAGGGGTCTACATTGGACAGATCTAAATATCTTTGAAGAGTAAATTCCGTTGGTAGTCCCGTAAAAATAATTATTGTCCTGTTTTAGTCCTATTTTAAAAACTTGTATTGTTTTGGTCTTATCTAAGGGTTCACTGTCCTATTTTGGTCCTTTCCGTCCACTTACCCCGTTAACCTTGACGGACCACCATGAAATGACCGATTTACCCCTCTTTTCCTCCCCAATCGAAGCTCCCATTTCATCCGCGGTGCTTCCGGCGGCAGCTTCGGCGGCCGCTCATCTGCAGTGACGTCGGTGGAAAAGATCGACGCTCTGATTGCTCTGATTCTCGCTTCCACAAGAGTAGCGCCTCGTAGTAGCTTTACTTCGTATCCTCGCCACTAACAGCGGTCACTTGGTTTTGGGTTTTGCTTCCTGACATGGAATCGGAGGCGTCGCCATCAATTCGTCTTCTTTGCTCTCGAAGCAGAAGATCTGTTCTGCCTTCCCGTGATGAGCCTCAAGGCTGGCAGACTCAATCAACAAGGTGAGGGTGTGATGGTGGTGGGGGCACCGCGGACCGGCGGTTTTTCCGTGCTCCGCGACGATCCGTGCGGTAGGCGAGCCCGCTGCCACACGACGCCGGCCCAAGGCCATGCTGCGCAGCAGTGGTGCTCCCGGTGCCGGTCGATCGTCCCTGTGATCGGAGGTGAGGGAACCGTCGCATTTAATGCTGACGTGAGCACCACGTCAGTAATCAAGAGGGCAAATGGTACTTTCACAGAGATCCGTCAAGACTAACGGCATCAATGGACAGAAAGGACCAATATAGGACAGTGAACCCTTAGATAGGACCAAAACAGGACATGTTTTTAAAATAGGACCAAAACAGGACAATAATTATTTTTACGGGACTGCCAGCGGAATTTACTCTATCTTTGAATGCTCCATTTGCTAGTTAATTTGAAAGTAGAAAGACAGAATGAAGCATCAAAAGTACTTTCTTCTTTTCAATATACACGTAAACTTTTAGAATGCATTAGAGATTTTAAGAAACTGGATGTGTGATTGAGGGTAAATTAAAAGTAGAGGTGGTAGGTACAGATTGGTGTTAAGTATCAAAAGCTTGTCTAGCATTTTTCCGTAGGCAATGTCCATTGCATTTCTTCCTGTCTGCATTTGCTTTGTACTTGATGTATTGTAACTTGATCATGATGCCCCCTGTAATTAGTTCTTGATCTCATAATGTGTTTTCAAGCTGAACCCTCAAAACTTGATTGTCCTTGTGCATTTGTAAGATCATTCATTTACTCTGACTTCTATGCTCATTCAGACAACAAATCGATACAAAGCAAGTTTTTGAGGAGAAGAAAGAATCGCCAAACGCCAGTCATGGTCTTCCTCAGACAAAGGATGTAGATTTGTCAGAGAATGTAGATAAAGCTTGTCTTAGTGACTCTAGGGCAGCCCCCGTGCCAAGTGAAAATGTCGTCCACATGACAGGGGGGAATCAGCTGAACATCCGACCAGTTGGAGAGAGCGAATGGAGTGATATTCAGGCAACGGAGTCTCGAATATCTGATGTGAGAGAAATCGCCACCGCAACAGAAGCTACCAGTCTAGATATTTCTGTTGTGCCTGCTGTCAACAATACCCGCCCTGAGTAAGAAACCATATCTTTCCTGCAACCTTCATAACATGACAGCCACTGGGTACATTATACACAATTATAGGGATTTAAACAGAAGTTAAATTACAGTGGAAATGTATTGATTATTGCATCTGTTTCTCATCCTCAATCAACCACGTAGCTGAGCTTTTGTTGTCTTGTTCTTTTCTTCTGCCTTTTTTTTCTTTCTTTACAACAGGCAATAGCTGATTTCGTTTCATTGTAAATTTCTCCATGTACTACCATAAGATACTATTAGTTTTTTTTTTAACAACATAATTTTTTTTTCTAGTTTAACCCGAATTGAGCATTATTATACCTTGAAAAGGGATAGTTCTTGGAGTCAGACATGATATTTCTAAAGAATCTTAGATTTTTTTTTTTGGGGTTAATAGAAGTGGATGGAATTGGGATATTTTTAATATCTACAGAACTAGCTAGTGGCAATTCTATATTCCAAGTGCAGTCTCATATATACATACAGCAGAGGGGACAAGTAATAGAGCAGTCCTCCGAATACAGTAACCATATAAGCAGTGACTAAAGAAAAGAGAAAACGACAGCTCAGGCCACTAAACAAACACGTAGTAGTAACTATGGGGCACAACAATCCAAAAGTTTCAAACCCCCCACCACGTACGTTTACTACTGATCACAACTACTAATTAAGAGCAAGCTCCACAACTGATCTGAGCTCGTCCCAGTTGGCATGTTCTTCAATCAAATCATCCGCGGTATTGGAGAAGCTCCAGTAGTTGGTGTTCATGGCAGGAAACTGATGTGATCTGGCATAGCTCATGCTGTTCCAGTGCTGTAATGACTGCTGGTTAATCCTGGCATCAATGGTGAAAGGCTTCACACTGCTGGGATTCTGGAAGTATTGCTGGATGCCATTGAAGGTCACACAATGCTCGCTGCAATCGGAGTCCAGGCTGCTGCTACATGTTTTCGAGCTCGAATCGATGTTTGAGTTTTGTTTGGTGAGTTTGGCGCTGATAAGTCCTTTCACAGCTGGTGAGTACTTCCTGTAAGATGAAACTCTTCTAAAGATCCTACACAGCGTCCAAACCTCCTGCGAGCATGCACCCAAACCCATGAATATATGGTGGGTTACCATTAACCTATCAGCGAGAGGCGGACCCCCACTGAATTTTAACAAACTGTAGGGCATATGTGTATATTTTTCATAAATTTAAACCCTATTTATGTAATTCATCCCCACAAAAATACTGCTAAACTCTTATTACATACATATCCTTAAAGCTGAAAGTACACTCAACACCCTACTTTATCTAATCACTTCAATCCCTTGACTCCACCACTATTTAAATATACTCCATATATACTTAAATAATTGGCCCATTTAGTGTATGATTTTTGTCTCCAACATTTTTATATTAAAAATAATTAGGTTTATAATTATATCCAATCGAAAATTCAATGTTTCTACATTGAAAGAAAATTTACCTCTACAAATTTGATCCTAGGTCTGCCACTGCTATCAGCTCATTTGGTTGAGTTTAAGTTATTGACTTTGGCACAATGACTTAGCCAATAACTAAAGTCCAACTTAATCAAATACTTCTTCAATCTCTTATAAATAAATGAATGTTTGACTGAACATGAAGATTAAGATGAATGTAATCTTTTATGTATTTAGATATAATTATCCTCTGTGGCGGATCTACAAGTGAGTGTGCCCAACTTTGGTCTTAAAATTTTATAGTGTGAAAAAATTGTAAAAAAATGTATACTTTTGATAGAATTTTTTATGAATATTATGTTCACTACGTAGAGAAATCCATTTATTGCGGCCTCCGCCGCAGTAAATGCCATTTACCTCGACATTTACTGCGCAGTAGGCCGCAGTAAAACCGCAGGCATTCTACGTAGTGGTTAAAACTGTATTTTAACTTATAGTTTTTTCTACCTATTGTGAGTTTATTTTTCTTTTCCGCTCACCCAGTTTTTGTAAACTAGAGTTATTTTAATGGAAATGACACAAAAAAAGAGACAAATTAATTAAAATAAAATAGAGTTATTTTAGTAACTTTGGAGGAAGAAAGTTTCATTTTAAGAAAAATGTGCAATTTTTTTGGGACAACTTATAAGAAGAGAAATGTGTGTACTTTTTCACGACAGGTGTATATACTATTTATTTTGCAAAAATCCCTAAAACTAGATGTTTAAAAACAATAAATTCATACTTAGATTGAGAATGAATTCTTAAATTATAATCACATCCATGGATTATTCTGCTTGCCATTTTTACCTTAATCCAATGTATTAAGTCGTTTATGTGATTAGAATTTTGAAATCTATTCTTAATTGAAGTATCTATTGTTTTTTATTATGTATATTTATCAAGTTTTAGGGTGAATCACAATAATATATATATCGTATACTTGATTAACTTGGACTTAAACTATTGATTTAAGACAATTAATTAAGTCCAACCTAGGTATTTATGTATGCATGTAAATGTATGTTCATACTTACAGCTGCTGGTTCTATGGCGGTAGTAGTAATGGAGGGTGGTGGAGGAAGGCGAAACTCATGCATCATCCAGTCGGTTTTGGTCCCTTTTCCAGCGGTGCCGCGGTAGTAGACGAGGGACTTCTTGAGGCCGATTGTCTCGTGGGGTTGCTTGACCGAGAAGATAGGTTTATCAATGCCAGTGGCCTTCCAGAAACCAGAACCAGTCACTCGGTTAGGTCTTATGCTGTTCTTGTACTTCCTCCCTCTCATGCAGAAGAAATACCATTCCTTGTCTCCCACGCTACTAACCTCTGCACCATGCATGCATCATCATCATCATAATTACTAGAAGATCTTAATTTTGATGAGGATGTTTAGCTTAAAAAGTAGGGGGTTGTATATATACGGGAAATTAATCAAAATTATTCATCAACTTTTACTTTATCCAAAAGATACAATATACAATTGTATGTAAAAGAATTGAAAGAATATCATGCTATGTATCTAGTTGAGTTAGCAAAAATGTTAGTTTGTTAATGCGTGGATATAAAAATTTCTGAAAGGTCGACATAAAGTTTATTATGGGAAAACCATTTTTAAACTTGAGAAATTGGAAAGCGTTGTGAATGAAAAATCTCTTCTGAAAGTTTTAGATCACAAGAAAAAACATTTTACCTAGTTAACATAACGCAGTATGTGTGTTTTGGATTATTTTCCCCACCATATTTCAGTAGATCATAAATATTAAATATATTTTCTACAAGAATTGTAGAGATATTTCTCACACTTAATGAATTATAACATCATAGAACCAAATAGTACCCCGTTAATTAAGAATCGCCATCTAGCTAGCTAACTACTGAAATTATTGTTGTTTTATTTTCCTTTTGTATATGTGTGTACTTAGATAGATTTTCCAAATCGGAGAAATATTAAAGAAGAAGAAGAAGAAGAAATCACAATTAGATCCAAATCTACAAGCACCGATCATGCAACCCATGCTGAAGCTAGGATCATGTATGTATGTATGTACGTCTGTATGTATGTATATGTATCATGTATGTATGTATAATGTGATGGAGATATATATAGCTTACTTGGGAGGTCCCATGGATCGTATTTGTAGATATCAATCTGCTTGATGATTTCGAAAGCCATGGGTCTCTTCTCAACTTTCCTTCTCAGATAAAACCCTACAAGCTCTTCATCTGTTGGATGAAACCTGAATCCTGGAAGCATGCCACAATCTTCTTGATCATGATGATCTCCATGATCATCATCATGATCATCACCTGATCTCATGGAAGAATATTCTTGTTTCTGCAACTGATCATGATCTTTAGTATCCATCACTACTTGATTCCTCTGGTCTCTCATAATTTCTTGCAAAATTTTATTTATAAGCTGCTGCTAACTATAGCTATTATATATGGAGATCAGTAGTGTTCCCATTTAATTTTTACCCTATATGGTTTTTTTCTTGTCCTGCTGAGGACAAGTCTAGTAGTAGAAGCTTCTGTAGCAGCAATAATGGATGCTTGGGTCAACACAAGACTTTGATTTCTCACTTTTCAATGCTGAAAGAGTCTTTTGGAACAAAGTCTTCCAGCAGCTCTGGGCCTCATCTTTTTTGTTTTGCCCTTACTTTTCAAATGGTGGAGAAATTACACCAGTGCCACCATTATTCTCCTGATTTTGCTTCTTCAAACCTCCAGCTCCTCTTGTAGTCCTAGTGTTAAAAACCTAACTGTCAAAATTATCCGTTAGTTGCAGTTGGAAACCGTTATTAAGACAAGACAGAAGTATTTCGTAACTCCAATGAATACCTCTGAGTGCCAACACAAAATAAACCCTTGTTGAAAATTGCGATTAATATATATTTTCTTTCAATCTATTAAAACAAAAAATGAGTTCCGGAAACTTAGGTTACTCAGTTGATTAATTTGGCATTTACGCGCTATTGCTTTCAATTGATGACATTGAAATTATTGAATGTCGAAAAAGAAAAGTCAAAATTGGGGGAAATACTTTTTGTTTTCTTTCTCAAAAAAAGTAGACTTTGTTTCTCAACAAGCCTCCCTCCATGAGGCCATACTAATCACGATCATGCAACTTACAGGATTTTGATTGGAATTGTTGTATTTCCCCAGTATTCTATTTGGTTGGAGAGTGCAACAGTTCACTACGTGGTTGAGACCACTTTTACTAACTCATTAGTGGTTAATTAATTTGAATTAAATGGAAAAGAATGATAACATGGACACGGTAGAGTCGTTTAAATAATATATTATTGCGGCCTTACCCGCAATGTTTTGTGTAAGATTAATTTTTCCACTTATTTATTGTGAATTGCGGCTAATACCACATTAAGCCGCAATAAGGCCTCTAAAAAGCCATCGTTAAAGTCTTCCTCTTGGTTTATCGAAACCAACCCTCATCAAAATCTCTTCGATTCATCTTCGTCACCACGTGCCGTTCATCATCGCGCTCGCTAGATCAAGCGCTTCCTTCGCTTTCCGAGGACTAAGACTTGGCCGTCGTCAATGGCGTTTCCGACGCCCATGGAAGGACTTCGGCAATTCGCTGTGTTGATCGATGGTATGGCGGCGAGAGGAAGGAATGGCGGTCCGATGTTGGGGATCTCGGCTGTTCCACCATCGCTACTCGGACGCTTTGTTTCACGGAGAAGAGGAAGCAACGACAGTTCCGTTTTTGCAGATTGATGAAGATTGATGAAGATCCCCACGTTTTTGCAGATTGATGAAGATTGATGAAGATCCCCACGTTTTTGCAGATTGATGAAGATTGATGAATATTGATGAATATTGATGAATTTGGATAAAGTTTTCTGGGTTTTAGATGAATCGTATGAATTTCATGAATCCGGATGAAGAAATTCATCCGGATTCATCTCTTTTTTTTGAAATATCTTATTGCGGCTTATTGTAGACTAGGTCGCAATACGTATTGCACCCTTTCCGCAATAAGTGATTAATTCGGGCTTATATATTCCGGTGTGAATTGCGGCCATTTCCGACTATTTAGTGCGCATGTAGTGCGCCCTAGTCTATTTTAAAATTGTTCCATCCACGTAGTGCGGTTCGATGACTTCAACTAACTCATTGATGGTTAGGGATTAATTTGAATTAAATACAAAAGAATGAGGACATGGACACGGTTTATGAGTCGTTTAATTAAAGATAGTAGTATCAAGTAGACCAAATAAAGATGTTTTTGTGTCAACCTCGGGTTGGCCGCGGCTGGTTAGGCCAGTTGAGCCAGGCATCCTTCAATTGGGGGCTACTTCAGTTCCTGAAGAAACTCTCCTAGCTGTTAAAGAACGTGCCTGGTGGTATCTGATAATCCACTATCTCTAGTGCAGAGTCATCAGATGCCATTTATTTTCACTGTAGGCAGTGATCGTGCCTTCATTAATGCACCTCGCTCTGGGAAGAAGGCAATTTCAAGAAATGGAGGCAAGAAAGGGAAAGACCGCGGCAATGGGAAAGAACCAACCGCTCAAGATCAGGGAAGGAAAAGAGCCCGTGTTGGTCTGATGGTCTGATGGTAGAGCCATTAGCTTTCCTCAGGGTTCTATCCCCGCCAGTTAGACGTTCTCGACTCTAGTCGGATGATTTTGAGAGCATTTCCTTTCAAAAATAAATAAATAAATAAAGATGTTTTTGTGTCGTGAAATGTGAATCAGTCGAAACGAAGCTGTAATTTTATCAAGAGTCGTTTAAGCACGATACAAAAAGTTTTGTTTCCCTTAAAATGTTTAATTTTTAAAGGAAAACGTTTTATTAATACGCCAATACTTTTTACCTTCCGATTTAATTGTTACATTTGATTCTTATATCCGTGTTAAATAATTTTCAACATATTCTGAAATGATAATTTTATGGATTAAAAACACTGATATTGTATAAAAAAACACTGATAAATACCTAACGCATACATATAAGTTACAGTATTTGAACGTATACCTATTGCAATGTACATAAATTTATAGATGTTAGAAAAAAAAATGTAACAAGTAAAAAGGGATAGAGGGGTTGTATCTCAATACGAACTGCAGTTTGTTTATGTTTTTTTTTCAATAACCATAACCAATGAATAAACCATTTATTAAATAAAAAATTAAATCCTCTATTTTTTTTGGCACTTCAGATTATATATATGACCCTAATTAAACAAACCCAGAAAAATAATTTTCGGGAATCGACAATGGAAACGTTCTATATATATATATATATATATATAAGTGATCAACACTTGATGATCGCATGTATTTTTCTGGACAAACATAATAAATATGTTCATTTTGGGGCAATCAAGTATACTATCTTCGTTCCTTAAAAGTTGAACACATTTTTTTTCCTGAACTATTTTAAAAAATTGATCATTTTTCTTAAGATTTTTTTCAGTTTTAAAGTTAGTAGTATTAAACTATTTCTATCTTTACATTTTATACATCATTTTTTGTATATTTTCAATCAAATAATAATTAAATAAACACATATAAAAATCTTCTATTAATTTTAATCTCTATATTAAGTTAAATCCTTCGATCTTTTGAAAATGAAGTACTACATAATTTCAGTTAAAAATACCTCGTGGTTTGTTTTTTTTTCGGTTTGAATTTTTCGCAGCAAGCGTTAGTTGGCATATTATCTGGTCTTGGTCAAAATGTCATGCCCACACATGATAATGTGGACTTTAGTCGTGTAATCTTTTTGTGAAAAATAGTACTCCATCCATTCGCCAAAAATTTGTAGCATTTGATTTTATTGTTTCTAAGTTGTTGTGTTTGACTCAAATTTTGATAAAGATAAATATTGAAAAAAAAAATCAGAAAAATATATTTATAAAATTCATATTTAAAAGTATAATACATAAAAGAATTATTTGATTTCAACATTTAAATAGTCATGAAAAATAATCATAGATTAAATACTGTGAAATAGTCACAATAAATATGAAAATCTTTTATGGACTGAGAGAGTATAATTTATATGTGCTGTCAAAGTACACGTTCAGCTTTTTTTTCATCCTTAATTTAAGAAAATAATTAGGGAAATGGTAAATTTGTTATCCATGCAGTTTGTATGAGAGTGAATCTGGTGTTCCATTTTTCCTTTATATTTTATTAACATCCTTAACTATTTCTTTAAAAAGTTAGCATATTAATTAATAATATTTTTTATACAAATTAACGATGTTAATAAATTATAGTGGGAGATAAAGGAAAAAATGAGACACTAAAGCCACTTTTTAACATCCTTAACTATTCATGTTGTAAACTGATCAGGTCAAATAGAGGACTCGGGGATTGCATGCAGTTCCTTTTCTTTTCTTTTTACATCTGAAATTGGATATTTGAGGAAACCAGATCCTCTTTAATTATCTTAAAAAAAATTATATACATCTTAAATGTATAGCTCCAATGTTAACATGATAATCAAAATGAATAATTAAATAAGAAAAATGGAAATTTCATTCTTGTTTTTTGTTCAAGCCAACAGAAGTAATTAATGTGCTGGTGTTTAATGTGAAAGGAATTTATCTTTGAGTTGGAAACCTAACCAGCACAAACAAAAAAAAGATCTGGGACTAAAACTACTTGAATGTGATTTTTTATTTAACTTTTCTGATAGTGAAGGAACGTTATTTTATTTCAACACTTTAAAGTTATATATTAGGTGTTAGACTCGTTCCCAGTCTCACTTCAGCGTACCATGCCGCCAACATTGATAGACTTGGAGTTTTAAAATGATAATAGCATTTTTTTTATTAATAAGAAGAAACTAAGTCGATAGTCCTTTTACGGAACGGTATTAATTAGAATTAGCTTAAATACCCGACTTCGTCACGGGATATTATTTAAAATATAAATAGCTTAATTACGTATTTCATCACGAAAAACTACTATATTAATTTCATACTGTATTTAATATGCGAATAACAGACAGATGAGAAATTCAAAATATGCGGTATTTAATGAGGTGTATCATACATGTTTAATCAGTCACTTTTTTGGTGAATTTTTCTATCTATCACCTGATAATCCCAATATATATAAAACGTAACAGTGTTATAACATGTTTTACATTCTCATGCTTGTCTGAAGCAACAAACCGGATAACATTAAGTTGCAAGTCAAACTCGTATTTACATGCTATCTCAACTTTACTGCAATCATACAAACAAAACCAAGTAACCAACAACTTAGTTTTCTTGATCAATATACAGACGTGCATCCTGCCATCAGACACACAAAACTAAGTTACCAATAAAACTAATTTAACAATGTCTAGCATGTGATGACACAAGTAACATGAATTTAGGAATTAGTAGATCTTTACTTACATGGGCAAATCTGAATCATTTATAACTCATCGTCATCAAAATTTTTACCATTGCATCATTCACTTCACCTTCTAAAGCTTTCTTTTGATACCTAACGAACTTTACTGAATTAAATGACGCCTACAAAATTCAAAGCAACGCAGAGATGGATTCAACATGTCTCCATCATGCATGATGGACTCATAAGCATGTACATAAAATCAGATAAATGCAAGGTTTGAAACTGGTAGCATCGAAGTAGCTTAAAAATCTAAAACTCTTAGTGATTTTTTTAACGATCATGCTAGCATTAAACACTATTATATCATTCCCTTAATAGTCTCATACAACATTGCACAGATATATCAATTGTACACCATGCGTGTTTCATGTCTTTAACTTTATCTATCATTTTATAATCTCAGCCATATATTAAATGAATCATAATCATTGGGAAAATTCTGGATTAAAAATATTGAAGATGCATATCCTTGATATTAAGAACATTTCTAATTGCATAAAGTAATTCGGCTCAACTAAATAGTTGGTACACAACTGAACATCAAAACCCAAGAGATTATTCTTGTACCATAATTTTTGGAATACCTCCCATCTTTCCACCCCGACTCTACCCTCGCACATCAAAATGGTTTTTATGGCAACCATTTTTTTTCTTATTAGAAGTAAAAAGACCTGCACCCCTAACAGGATTTACGACTAAAAATCAAACAATTTGGCGGTTTACTAAATCCTACATAAAACTAAAAAGCCATCATTGTATTCCTATTTACTACAAAAAGTTTGATGCCAAAATTTATACTTAATATTCCTTATTTTCTTACTTATCCATTGCCAACAATAAAACTCAAGCAATGATGAGATTCTTAAGCCAATGAAATCAAAGAAAAACTCTCAAATGCAAAAAAATGTCAGTTACCTTAACAACATCATTACATATTAGCCATATAGGATTTCTTAAGCACTTCTTCAAGTCATACTATAAAATAAAATGATGGCGGGCAACAACATCAGTAGGCAAGCAAAATAGAATGGCATATACCTGGATAGCTTTATGAAGATTCCAACAAACCAGTCTTCTAAAGGTCTTCAATATAGGCAATTAAACGGCTCAAAATAGAGTAAGTTAATTGCCTTGTTTTAACGACATGCAAAACCTGGAACATATTCCTATATTTTCGTGTCAGTTTTCCAAATTTTGAGCCTAAGCATGCAATTCAAGGCATTGTTAAAGAAATTCACACCCTGCAAATCAGTTTGGCTAATTTTAGCATCTAACAGTGGGTAGAAA
This sequence comes from Stellera chamaejasme, assembly GCA_024586325.1. NCBI lineage: Eukaryota > Viridiplantae > Streptophyta > Magnoliopsida > Malvales > Thymelaeaceae > Stellera > Stellera chamaejasme. The sequence continues at coordinate 29,592,264 of CM044985.1, forward strand.
AGTTCTAATACATGATGTCAAGAAATGAATTTGTCATTGGTGCAAGGCTGATGAGTCTAAGTGCTAAACCCCTCCACTGAACCAAGGAATACAAAAATCAAGACTACAAAAGTAACCATTAATATCCGAACATACAGATACTTTGTGGATAAAAATCAACAAATATTCACAAAACAAAGGAAAAGGCATATTGAAGCTTGCAGCCAATAAAATAAAAAACTGAAACTAAAAAGCTTTAAGGAGTAGAAAAGGGAGGACTTCTATAAACTTGAAAAAAAAACAAACCAAGTCAAAATAGGATCTTCATCCAAATGATTCTAGACGTTAACAACAACACTGTTGTTGGTAGTGACATTAATAACACGATTGCAAACTTCTCATTAATTGCTATGACCTGCAAGCACCAATAGATAAATTAATGATCATACTTAATTCTGCTGATGAAGTGGAATGTTAAAGTAGATGTGATCAACTATACATAAGAACATAATGTATAACCAGTCAAACTTAACTCAGATCTAATAACCGTCTATTACTACTGATGTAGATGCAAAGATACTCATCCAAATGCAGCCAATTATTTATTTATTTTTTCTTTTTTGGTATAAAGCTAACTACAAGAACTACAATAAAACACTACGTGGGGAAGACATTTCTTCATGCGGCCCGTCTTGCGGTTTGGGCATGATAAGCCCATTTACGCATAAATGGCGTAGTTCTTGGCGCAGAAGATTTATCATGCGGCCTTGGCCGCAGTAAGGCCGCAGTAAATTTTTTTTTAGGGTTTCTCTTCTCTTTTTCATCCGCCTCCTTCACATTTTTTCTCATCTTCTTCATTCTTCCATCTTCATCTTCTCCTTCATCTTCTTTCACTTCTTCTTCATCTTCTTTTCTTTCTTTCTCCTTTAATCTTTTTTTCTTCATCTTCTTTTTATCTTCCCCTTCATCATCATCTTCTTAAATTCTTCTTCATCCTTCTTCGTCTTCTTCTTCTTCTTCTTCTTCTTCTTCTTCTTCTATTTTCCTCTTCTTTCTCTCCCATTTATCTTCTCTTCTTTTCTTCTTCATCTTCTCCTTCTTCTTCTTCTTCTTCTTCTTCTTCTTCTTCTTCTTCTTCTTCTATTTTTTTCTTCTTCTTCGTTTTCGGTTTCATTGGGCGAATCCGGATGAACATTCATCCGGATTCGTCCCACTTTTTTAATTATTCAAACCGATTCTGCAGCCATGGCCGTAGTAAGGCGCGATGCGTACCACGGCCGCCGCAGTGAGTTCGAAATCTGCGGACATTTCAACGCGGCATTCATCGCGCCCTCGCCGCAGCTTGGTACCACGGGCCAATCGCGCTGAGGCCACAAGTGAGGCCTCTCCTCCCACGTAGTGAAATAAAAATACTTCGAGTAAATTAGGCATAAAATTACTAATTCGATGACAAACCATCAATATTTAATTACCAGAGGATTATCATACAAAAAATTCTAAATCCGATTAAACCAATACTTTAGACCTCCAGACAAAATATTAATAGTATCAAATCATAATATATAACGGACTTCGGACAATCTGCTACTTCGATTTATACTTACCAGTGCTCACCGGACCCCCAACGATTGTTTGAACGACGCTGACCAAGCAGAAGCATACATGTCTGGAACAAAGGTATCTTGCTGCCCATCTAGCAACTCCTGAAAGTCATAATTATCAGAAAATCAAACTAGTAATGAAACTCATAATTTTATCAAAGCAAAAATAAATAAACTCAAGACAAAACCACATAAGTATCAGACATTCAGAATAGAGAACCTCAGACAATCCCCATAATTGTTAAAAAAATCCTAATTTGGTTTTCTACTAACCAGTGCTAATCGAAAACCCAACGACTATCTGATCGACGTCGGCCAAGCGCTGTACGGAGAACCGCTGTCTGGAGACGCACTATATAAAGGATAACCATTTTGAGTTGCGCGCCGTCTGGAAACACGAAGAAAGGCCGCTGGTGTGGCACCGTGAAATCGAAAATTTGAGTGGTGCTGCTCTATTGTGCCGTTGGAAATCGGGGAGCGGGATGAAGGCCCTATTTCTTTAGACAGAGCAAGCAGTAGCTTGAGGGAGTGGAGGCTGAGAAATGGCCTAGATGTCGGATATCAAAGGGCTAGAGGACAGTAGTCTTCTTTCAAACGGAGCTTGCAACTTGGTTTTGGTATATGGGTCTGATATTTGGAATGAAATGGGAAGGAAGGGCCGATCGTGATTCGTGGTTGAGATTGAGTGGGTTTTTAATTGTAGCAATTAATTGGGAGGGTGAATGAGATGATTTGAAATTACTATTTTTATATATATATATATATATATATATATATATATATAATACACCTAATAGAACACTAAACGGAGTGTATACGAATCAAAAAAACAAAATGGAGTGTATAAACCTATATAGGAGTGGAGAACAAAATTGGAAAATGGTGGATTAATTAGAGTAGTGATTGATTGAAATTGCATTAATTACTTACTTATTGGAGTGCATGATTTGACTATAATTTTGATTAATGGTAATTTAATACTCCTCCGTCTCGAAAAATTGAACACATTTCCTTTTGGGTCAGTCCAGAAAAATTGATCACTTTTCTTAAAAGAAAACTTCTCACTCTCTAAGTTACTAAAATTTCCTCCCTTTATCTTTACTTTTTCTACCTCGTTTTCTGTGCACTCTCAACTAAAGGGCAATTAAGTAAACATATACAAACATTTTACATTCACCTCTTCGTACTCCAAACAAATCCTTCAATCTTTTGGGACGGAGGGAGTATGTATTAATTTCTTATCAAAATATTCCATAAATATGTTAAATTGGCCACGCCATTTAAAAAAAACTGATGTGAGGCGTCTAGGTGTCTCTCTAAATTTGCAGTATTCGAATTTTTTTTTCTAACCCTGCCACATAGAATCTCCTGCAATAAGATATAATAGTAGATGATGGAGAGTGTGCATAAAGATTTGTTCAAGCAACCGTTGCTAACATTTCTGTTGTGAACCAAAGTTTTGGCTCATACCAAGGTATTAAATATCGTACCGTACCGGCCAGTATGCCGGTTTCATTTTGGTACCGGTCGGGAAACGACACCGTTTAAGCCAAAGTTGTATCGGCAGCCATACCAGACTGTATCGGCTGTTATGGATGTTTCAGCCGTACCGTGTACCGGCCGAAATGCTAAAAATAGTGGTAGAGAGGTTCAACTGAAAAAAAAAATTAAAAATTGAAGGGGTAAAATGTAAATTTTAAAGCTTTCCTAAAATTAGGAGAAAAACAAATTGCACAACAAATTCAAATTAAGCTAGCTAGGGACTTAACTTTGTTCAATAATTTCAAAAAAAATCGCAGACGAATATTTTGTTTATGACTTGATTTTATTTATGGACTTCAACTTTGTTTACTTTTGCACTTTGTAAATACTTTAAGTTTATGTTTATTGTGTTATCCATTCATCCCAAAATATTCATCATTTTATTTTTAATTATGATCTCAAGATTTAATGGTTGACTCAAATATTTACAAATATAGATAGTGAAAAAATTCTCCAAAAAAATATAATAAGAAAAATTATACTTTAATTTATGATTGGCATATAAATTATTTAAATTAAATGTCTAAACACTAGTCATGCAAAAATTATAGATTAAATATTGTGCTTAACCTCATGACACAAGTTAAAGGTGTTGAGTTCAAGCCTCCACTATCTCATGCCTCCTACCTCTACTTACCATAAAGAAAACTTAAGAGATACCAAAATTTACTATGTAATAAGAGAAATTTAGTCCAAAAATTGAGATATTATTGTGATGAACAAAATCTCTTGCGTCTCTTTTATTTATATTCTTATAGACTTCTCTCGTTATTTAAAATAGTCCATAAGATTTAGTTTCATTTTAGAAATTTTAATTTGCATTTAATATAAATCAATATTAAATTGTAAGTTAATCCTTTCATTGATGGCTTATGACTATGTTTATACGTGTTTATTCTAAGAGAAAATGTGAGTTTTTGAACTAAAATAGATTTCAAAAAAAATCAGTGGCTAAAATCATCATTTTTTCCAAAGATCCGTCAAACTTAACGGGTCATTAACAAAAAAGGACCCAGATGATGAAAATGTTTTGAAATGGGATCTTAGTGGTACAAATTCTTAAATGAGACTCCGGTAGGACAATAATTAAACTTACGGTACTATGAATGCACTTTACCTGTTTAAATGACTACAAAAGTGAAGTTGAATAATCTAGAGTTTAATATAAAATTGCAACAAACAAAGTCATTTGCGTCTCTTTTTTCCCCTAGAATTCCATATTAATACAACTGTTATTACTTTTTTATCCTTTCAGAATTTTCATCCTGCACCAAATTTTTATGCCAATCTTACCAGTTATAACATATGAGTACCTCTATGCATGTTTATCTGAGAAAAAGTATAAATTTGTGAACTCCCAATACTTGAGGGTTTAAAACACTGTAAAAGTGAAGTTCAAGGATTTTGTGCAGATTATAGAAAGAATTATAGATGTAAAACCAATTGCATCTCCCATTTAGAATTCTATTATATATACTCCCTTCATCCGCAAAAAAATTATCACATTTGAATTTAGAAAAGATAGATAATGAAAAAATATATTTAGAAAATCTAAACTTTCAAATTATGAAACACATGTGCATTATTTATATTTAAATGTCTAAACATTCATGAAAAATATATAGACTAAATACTTTAAAACAACAAAAACAAATGTGACAATTTTTTTACTAATAGATGGAGAATTATTTATACTTAGTCTAAATGAGATAAATTTACAAAAATCAAAGCACTTGGCCGTCTCTCTATTTTTTACTCTGTTTTTTCAGAGCTCTATCATTATGAAAACTGTTATTAATTACAACACTCAATACCAGCCACTCAATATCCTCGCCTACAATATCAATGGAGCCTTCAATTTTTTTCCCTCTTCCATGATTCTTAAGAAATTCAACTTCCATCCCCATTCAATGAAAAATGTAAAAGATTTTTGATCTACAGAAAGATGAATTTTTGCATCAAATCTCATTTTGAAACCCCAAACAATTGTAGAGAGAAGTAGAGAATTAGAGAATTCTCTCTCTAGAAACCACCCAAGAATTTAAAACATTGGGTTACAAATACTTAAGGTCCAAACTTCAAGGGGCTGTAGTGACTAGCCTCCTAAGCTATTTCCTTAAACTTTATTTTACAAAATAAGTTGGGATCAAAATATGTTGAATCAAGTGAAATTTTAGGGTCAAAAATTGGAAAACTGTTAGATCGAGATATGTTGAATACAATATTATAGACTCAACATGTATAAGATCTTCTAACAAACACTTAGTTGCAGCTGGTTTCGTAATGCAAAGCACTTGGCATCGTAGTAGCGCCCTCGTAGGCGTTACCACCACCTTTTCATTAACTGCAGTAGCAGCTAGTAGCGCCTCGTAACGCCTTATGGCGTTACCACCACCTTTTCATTAATTTGGTAACGACGCATTGGGCTAACGCCGATTTGTAGCCTGCAGTAACGCCCTTGTGCGTTACATTCGTAATGGATTGGTATCGAATTTGGCGTTGCAGCCTCCTTCAGATACATAGTGAAAGTCCTGAGCACTTGGCTTAGTAGTGGTCATGCTCCCGATGACACTTGTAGAGCTATCGAGTTCGAGCCTCCAATATCCCCAACTCTACCCCCTTTGTGTGTGTGTGTATAGAAAAAATATTCTAACAAAAAAGGTGTGTATTGTAGGAGATGATATTTTTGTTAGATATGATATGTTTAGGATTATATTAATAGACATTTTTCCTTAGGTAAACTAATATTGATACTGTCAAAGGGGTAAAGTGTTTGACGTTGCATAGTTGAGGGACTGAGTTGACACATTTTATTGATTGAGTCAACATACAAGGAACTATTTGATAATAAAGTTATATATATATATTATTTTTCCATTTAACATTTTAGTACATAAAATTCAATAATTAATATGTAAATGATAAATGAACTTTTCTAATTTCTAAATATTATATAAATTGAATATTTTAATAAAATATTTCTAATAAAAATTTGAGTAAACATATCAAATGTATCTTGTTTTATGAGGCTGAGGGAGCGAGTAATTAAATCTTGATGTTGTTGTTGGCCAATGTGTAAAGTGATGGGGATATAAAATAAATTTTGGTGGTTGTGAAGATTTTTTCAGAGTGATAATGTTAAATTTTATAAGAAACGAACCCATGAGAAAGAGGTGAGATAATCCTCTTGCAGAAAAGTTATTACAATTTCCATTTTATATCGTCCCATAATATATAGTTATCACATTTTATTTCAGAAAATTTTATATTACAGAAACTTTACATTATTACTCCATCTTCTCTTCTTCGCTCAAAAAATAACTTTTATTTTATATACATATTTTACTTTATTACTTTATTACACTCAAGTTAACATCTCTTAGTTTGTGTCCAATAAAATGCTAAAAATTTCTTGGGACAAAAGGAGTATTCAAACAATACAATAAAGATATAATACATCATAATTAGGAAATTAATGTTTTATAAAGTCCACCTAGGTGTATGAGGAGAAGAGTGAGAGGCCCTCATTAGTCATAAGTCATTCCCAGTGATATAGAAAGTCCAACGGGACTAGCTTAGGAAAGTTCAACAGAACAAGCTTAGGGTCTGTTTAGTTGTAGAGAAGTTTCCAAATTTTCATTTATAAAACTTCATTGTAAATGTTTGATCGTATATCTAGATTTGAAGGGATGAAAAACAACGTTTTCCAAATATTAGAAAACTCTAGTATTAAATTAGGGAACCTTGTTTGAAGGGTTTTCATTTTAATACTAGATTTTTCTAATTATTGGAAAACAAAGTTTTCCATCACTTAAAAACTATGTATGTGATCAAACATTTACAAAACAATTTTAGAAATGAAACTTTGGAAACTTTTTCACAACTAAACGGACCCTTAGTAGTTTAGTGAGAATGTTTGTTTCAAGTAGTTGTAGTGTTTTAGATTATTTTGTAATATAGTTTTTGTAAAACGCAAAAACTACTTAAAAATGTTGATGACAGACATACCCATAAATACTCAAGACAATGACTATTGATTGAGACAATCACCTAGAAGGGGTTGATAAGCCAATTTGGCCATAGACAATTGAGAATTTTCCTATCTGTTATAAGTATCTAGAGCAAAGAGAGAACACGTATTTTCGTGAAGAAATTGAGGTAGAATTTATGGCTCCATCTAAGAGTACCTTGATCAGATTTAGCCAAATGAGGTAAGTTGTTGTTTTCTTGATACTATCTTAGCCTCTAAAAAATGGTACATTTATTTAAATATTTAATTAAGATTTTATTTCTTCAACACAACTAGTTAAATAATTTAAATGAAATTTATAAATTAATGTTTTTAATTTTCAAATATATTTTTTTCTGAAACTTTTTAATGAATTCTTTCTCGTAAAAATTTGAGTCTATCACATCATCGAAAAAATTTTAGTACTAATTTTTCAGTGATGAAAAGAGTTGTAAAGTGCATAGGTGGTCTTATAACCTTAAGTACAATTTTACTATAAACTTTTCAATCTTCACCCTCAGGCTAGGGCTGTGAAACCACTACGTGGTTAATACCGGTTTTATTGCGGCTATTATTGCGTAAATGACCGCATTACAAAGATATCGCAATAGAAGGTGAATTAATTGTCGCAATAACATCATATTGCGGCCTAAGCCGCAATAAGGCGCAATAAGGCCCCAATAAGGGCGCAATATTGCGTCCATTAATGCGGTTAAGGCCGCAATACACCACAATAACTTTTCAATTTCCATTTCTCTCTCTCATTTGAGCATTCCAGATCCGAGTCCATCAGCCTTGCTCTCTTCCTCTTCTTTCTTTCTTCTTGCATCAGATCTGAGTTCGTCTCCCCATCTTCCACTCTTCTTTTCTTCTTTCATTGTCCCCTAGATCTGAGTTAATCGTTCTTGTTTCCGTTAAGGTTTTTATGAGATCCGCCAACGTCAGTGCATAGGAAGTTCGTGGAGCTCGAGAGAAGTTCTAGCTTCTTACTCCTTGCCGGAGATCTGCGCGCCGGACGTTTGGAGTGTTGCACCACTGCACCAAAGGTTCCACCATTAACAAGGAGGTGGTCAGGTGGAGGTGAAGCTTCGACGTTAACAAATATGAAGTTTCCAGATCTGAGATTGTTTGAGAGTTGAATAAAATTAGATCTAGGTTTTTTTTTCTTTTTCCATTTTAGTGTTCGAATTCAATTGTATTTACTTATATTTTCAGTTATTTGTTCGAGTAATTGAAGAGATGGAAGAAAAATAAGTTTATGTTGTTATTCTTTTAAATCTGAATTCTCTTTTGTTTGTGGATTTCTAGGTTTGATGAACAATTCTGGGTTTGAGGATTCATCCGAAGTCACTCAGATTTTTTTATATTTAAAACATCACATAATGCGGCCTTATCCGCAATAGGCCACATTATGTATTGTGGACTTGGCCGCAATAGGCCTTCTAGTGCGGGCTTAAATAGTGCGGTTTCTATTGCAGCCATTATCGCGCTAAATAGTGCGCATTAAGTGCGGTTTGGCCGCAATACCTATGGTTTTAACGACGTAGTGAACAAACCAAGCACATTCGAGCTCGACTCAAGCTTGATAAGATACATTATTCGAAAGCACCTGGTATTCGAATTTATAAGAAATAAGTACCTTAAGGCTAGCGTTGGTATGGTTACCAACTGGTAAGCTAGTTGGTATACCTACCAACGGGTTAACCAGTTGGTAAGCTTACCAACGAGGCAGCCAGTTGGATGTGTGAATACCGGCTGGTCAGCCAGTCGGTATTGTGAATACCAACTGGTCAGCCTGTTGGTATAGTGATTAAATAACAGTTCCAACGTATACCAACGTGTTGACCGTTGGTAACTCATTTTGTTTAAAAAAATATTTTTTATTTATATACAATACTCAAACCTGTGTTTATTAAATTAAAATTCATTCAACACCAGAAGTACTGCTGAAATATAATTAAAAACGTAGAACGTAGCATCCAATAACTACATAACATATCCTACATAAAAGTTGACAGAATACTCTTCAAACCTAATTAAAGAATTCTAAAATGACTTAATAAGTTTTTTGAAAATCGAAGACCTAACCGAAGCTTAGCTGTTCGACCCCTCTGAATCTGAATCTGATGTTGATGGTGTTTGAAGAGGCTCGAATCCGTAATGTCCAACCATATCAGGATCGAACTCATCAGTAGGTATCCCTCGAGAACTTGTACCCGGACCACTTAACTTTGATCTCCTCATTAATGCTTTCAGCACCATGTTCTGCATTTTTTTGATTTGGTTGATTTCCTCTTGTCTTCTTTAATTTCTCTTTATTTTTTTCCTTTTGTCGTTCCATCTTCTCCGTTATTTTTTTCATATCCTCCCTCATCTGGATCACTTGCGGAGACTCCTGAGTAGGAATATAGCTGAAAGATTGACGTCCGGGAATCATCACAGCCGTAGATCAAAATCCTGACAGACTTCCACGATTTTTCTTTCCAATTGTCTGAAGAAATGCATTGTCCTCATCGAACAGGGCATCGGTCTCACGTTGACTTTCAACATTTTCCTGAAATTTCAGAAGCACACGAATAACAATATGTAGCTTCAATTTCCTAATAATATTCCTGAAATTTAAGAATGTAAAATTTCTTTCAACAACGGATCTAATTTTCTGCGAAAGAATCGATCCATCATTTGCCGATTTGACAGTCTTGTAGATTGTATAAAGTCCAGGCATACGGTGTTCCAGATCTTTTTTATATTGTTATATGATAAATATAAATGAGCGAAGTGTGCAGTATGTAAGAATAATCTAAGAAAACTAATTAAAATTTATCATACCATAGTTAATGTTATGTTAGAAACTAAATGACAGTCTTTCTTGTAAATCAGAGCATCCGGAGCAGCTTGCTTTCGTATATTTTGCATTTTTCGCCGTTGAACTTCAAATTGCTCACTTGCCCAGAACTCAAATAATTTTCGGTAAGATTCATCACCGACCCAACTTGCATAGCTCTGAAGCTTCTCTTCAGTAGGTTATTGCCTTAATGTATTGTACATGCTATTCAAATGACTTATGCCGAGCTTGTTGAAAATCCTATACACCTCTGACTCATGAATTGGATCTCATTCGCAATGTTTCTAACAAGGTTGGTAATTGTAAAAATTAAATATACATAAGAAATTTTTTTGTAGTAACAATTAAATCTTGTAACAAAGAGTTTAGCTATATATGTGTAAAGTCTTTTTAATTTATACCTTGAATTCGGCGAACCATCGGGCAACCGCGCCTTGGGATCGAGCGATAGGCCAAGTTGGATATGCATCTCTCGTTCCATTATCATAATTAGCTTTAATCACAAAAGTAACCCAATCATTTGCCTTACTTGGATTAAACCTATATTTATATATAAAGAAACATATTATGCACGTAACAGTTAATTAACATTATTACTTTATCAATTATGATATCAAATTTAAGTTAACTACATCACCAAATGGCTTGAGAAATATTCGCTGGTGATCATGCTCGGTGCCACCGACGGAACTACTTAGGGACAGGGGGTGCTTACTGCCCCCCCAAAGTTGATAGGGGTATAGGGTATATGGTAGAAATTATGAGGATTAATGTAATAATTTACCCACTAGCCCCACTCAATTCAAAATAAATTTTTACCCACTTATTATTAAGCCCCAACCTAAATGGTCCCTTTTTCTCACATACTTAAATTACATCCATAAAAGAAGCCAACTCAACTTGGTTAGGTAAAAAAAATTTCGTCCATGTTTTCTATTTATAGTTTTATCTAAGTCATTTAAATTTGATATGTTGTGGTTTGGGACCATGTCTAATTAATCTTTAATTTTTCGTTTTAATCATCTTTTAGTACATTTAAATTTTGAATTTATGCGCGGTAGATTTTGTGAGATTGTTTATATATAATTTAATTTTTATTACCAATCCATTTTTATTTTTGTACTTGTCATGAGTTTGAGTTTATTATTACACACAATTCTCTTTTTTTGATTAATTTCTCACTGTTTTTTGTTTCTTTATTTGGAAATATTGCTTTCTATAAAAAATCAAGTAAAAGAAATAAAAATGAACCCATGATACCAATTTGGTTGTATGAATTTGTATTATTATTTTTCTACATAAAAGGTTAGCGGACTCAAAACTTTCCGTAGGTCGATTTTTATGTTCTCAATCGAGTTAGGAGTTAATGATTAGTGGCGGCTTCATTGGAAAATAGCGTCGCTAACCTCCATTACTTCAACTATTACTATATATGGAGGTTGGTCTGTGGTCATTATAAAATGGGTTAAGACCGACGTTTTATGGTTGCAAATTCCAACCCCTAATTTAATTTACCCACCAGCCCCCCCAACTTCGAATTTCTGGTTCCGTCACTGCTCGGTGCCATGTAGTAGAGTCTGGCTACACCGAGATCTACTTGGTTGCTGGCGCTGATGAATAGAGCGTGCCACAAAATTATCGCTCGGACCCACAATATCTTCAGCTGTATTCTGAACGTGTGTTTCGTCCTCATCATCAGTGTCGCGATGCTCGGATCCGTCAGTCCCTTGACTCGACCCCCGCTCATAAATGAAGGATGGCTAAGTGCGAAATTAATTAATATATCCAAACCGACGGCCCAATCTTCATGTAAACCACCTTTTGGATGAAACCGATGACCGTACATCCAATTACGATCGCTTTCCATTTCACTAGTTAAACATGTATATATATATATATATAAATGCACTTTGTGTAAGTTACATGTATGTATATTAATTAACTGAAAAGGTTTTACTAACATGATAATTAAATGATAAAATTACTTAGTTAACAAAATACAATCACAGAACTTACCAAATAAAACAATAAAGGCAACCTAATAATTTATTGCAAAAGAACACGTATTTAAAATACAATAAAGGCAACATAATAATTACAGTATGTGTAAACATGAATCATATCATCAATATTAATTAAAAAATGATACAATTACCTCAAACTGTTGGTATCTCTCAAATTTAACAAGTGAAAGAAGCCTACATAAATAAAGAAATATTCATTAAAAAACATTAACTTAAAGACACTTAGCTAAGAACATTTAATTAACTAAAAAAACACTAAACTCCTAACAAATTAAAGAATATTACTTGGTTAAGGACAATTAGTTAATCAAAAGAATATTACTTAGTTAAGGACATTTAAATAACTAAAAAATACACTAAACTCCGGAACAAATTAAAAAATATTACTTAGTTAAGGACAATTAGTTAATCAAAAGAATCAAAATTATTTGACTTTAGAACAATTAGCAAACAATTTTTGGATTAAAAAATTAGAAAATTCGAACAAATTAAAAACAAATGGTTACAAATAAATGCTCACAAATAACCCATAGTTACAAAAAATGCTCAAATTCAACAACCCATGTGTTATAGGTTTAGAATTAGTAACAAACTATTTATTAATCAAAAAACACTAAAACTTGGATTATACTAAATAAAAAATTTGAAATTATGAAAAAACTATCAAAAAAATGAAAAGTCTTACTCTCGTTACATGCAACTACTTAAACCTAAACCAAACAACCAAAGATTTGTCAAATAAGTCAAGAAAATTTATACAAATTAAAAAAATTGAACTTCCACAAAACTTAGAAAATCGTCAAAACTAAAACATAATAATGAGAAAAAAATAAAGATCTCGAATCCCCTTTGAAAGAGGAGTAAAATGGGACAAATTTCACACAAAACCATCAAAAAATGAAGAACAAATGAAGAAAAACGCGTACCTGGCGAAAAAAACGCGTCTCCTCCGAAATATGAACTGCAGCTTCTGTCGAGTTGGGAGGGATGAGCCAGATATTTATTTGGAGCGTACCAACGGGCATATTCCAACGCGTTGACTCATTGGAAATCGCAGTCACGTGCCCAACGCGTGTTTCACTAACGGGCAACGGGACCACGGTGTACCAACGCGCTGCGCGTTGGAACCCTACACCATCCAACAGCCAGCTCATTGGAAAGACGATTAATCTTAAAAAATAAAAACCAATCCCCCACCAAGACTCGAACCTCAGCCTTCTCCGAGGCAAACACGCATCACAATCGCCAGACCGCTAGGCCCATCGTTGTTATGTAGTGAAGCAAAAATTTATTTGTAACGTGCTTGACATTTTGAGTGGCTTCCAACGTGCAACACGTTAAATCGACATCAATAACTTGTTAGATCGACATCAATACCTTGTTAGATCAGCATCAATACATTGTTAGATCGACATCAATACCTTGTTAGATCAGCATCAATACCTTGTTAGATCGACATCAATACCTTGTTAGATCAGCATCAATACCTTGTTAGATCGACATCAATACCTAGTTAGATCGACATCAATACCTAGTTAGATCGACATCACTGCATTGTCAGATCAACATGACTATCTTGTTATATCAGCATGATACTACGTAGAGAAACCACCTCACTACGGCGGAGGCCGCAGTGAGCCTACCTTGTCAGAACAGCTCGAACTCACCCGTAGTTCCAACGTGCAACTCGTTGGTACGCTATGTTTTCCAACGGTTCGCACGTTGGAAAGATGATTAATCTTAAAAAAAAACTCATCCCCCACCAAGACTCGAACTTCAGCCTTCTCCGAGGTAAACACGCATCACAACCACCAGACCGCTAGGTCCATCGCTGTTATGTAGGGAAGCAAAATTCTTTTTGTAACGTGCTTGACATTTTGAGTGACTTCCAACGTGCAACACATTGGAATTTGTCTATTTTCAACGGCTCACACGTTGGAACATTGATCTTACCCACGCGCAACCCGTTGGAAATAAAATTTCCAAACCACTACTTATTTCTTATAAATTCTTGACGACACATTTAAAAACAGCAATTAATAAGATAAAGTTACAACTCTTAAAAATTGTTACATTTTTTTGTTGATCACTATTTCTTAATTTCACTTTCTAATTCACAGTTAACAACCTATGTCGCTTCATCTAATGTCATGCATAAGTGATACATGCTTGGTTAAACAACCACTTGTTGTCCAACCAAATTTGAAATAAAAATTGATTAAATTAATTAATTACAGTATAAAGTGTGATCTTATTTAACTAGTTAATCATATTCTTTTTACATTTGTGTCTATCTTCAATATTATTTTCTTAATTAATATTAATGTTTCGCTATATAATATTTTGGTTTTAAAATAAAAACTCTAAGCACAACAAATTTTCATCATTTTCACATTCTAAAAAAAAAGAATGTTTTAAAGCATGCCTGTAATTACCTTTTATTTTTATAATACATTTTCATCATTAAATTTTCAATTCTAAACTAAAATTTAAATTTAGAAATAGAAGAGTACTAAGTGTCGGCCTATTGGGTCATGGGGTGTTTCCAACGTGCAACTCGTTGGTACGCTAAGTGTTACAACGGTTCGCACGTTGGAAAGACGATTAATCTTAAAAATAAAAAAAAAACCTATCCCCCACCAAGACTCGAACCCCAGCATTCTCCGAGGCGACGCATCACAACCACCAGACCGCTAGGCCCACCGCTGTTATATAGAGAAGCAAAAATTTATTTGTAACGTGCTTGACATTTTGAGTGGCTTCCAACGTGCAACACGTTGGAATTTGTCTGTTTCCAACGGCTCACATGTTGGAACAATGATCTTACCAACGTGCAACCTGTTGGAAATAAAATTTCCTAACCACTACTTATTACTTATAAATTCTTGATCAATTGAAATCTTAAATAATTGCCCTTTTTTTTGAAAATTTCTTTATTTCTTAATTACACTTTCTAGATCACAATTAACAACTTAAATTGCTCCATCTAATACTAGCCATGAGTGATGCCTATTTTGTTAAACAACTATTTATTGTCATACCAAATTTGAAATAAAAATTTAAACGGTGAATTAGTATAAAAAATATGTTCTTAATTAAATAGTAAAAATATGTTATTAATAATTAACTAGTTAGTTCTATTCTATTTTCACTTGTGTTTATCTTCATTACTATGTTCTTAATTATTATTACTGTTTCATTCTAAAAAATATTTTTTAAAGAAAACTCTAATCACATAAAATGATTAATCATTTTCGTATTCGAAAAAAACAATGTTTTAAAACATTTATGATCCTTAGAACCTATAAATTGTCAATCTAAGAAGTTACTAACGGGTTGATTGTTGGTACAACTAATACTTCCAACGCGTCGACTGTTGGATGCTTTCATATACCAACGTGCAACCTGTTGGTAAGAGAGATTTTCCTTTTTTTCAAGTAAATCATTTAGTTTTTTATTATACCAACGGACAATCCGTTGGTGATTTATTTTTTCCGGTTATATCAACGGTTTGCGCGTTGGTGTAGTTAAACCGGTGGTTAGTCCGTTGGTACTGACCGTTGATTTTGTACCATTTTCTAATAGTGTTATCAAATTTTTATAAATTTTACAATCTACACTTGTTGCATGCGAAGCACGGAAAAATAAATTCTTTTTTTTAGGGAAAAAATCCCCCAGCTAGCTGTCATCGTCTAAAAGAACTTGATCGTTTCTCATCATTCTGGGTTCACACCACCTGCTTCTCCGACAGTTCTATGTTAAGCACTGATACTAATTGTTCTGCAATAATGGTTAGTCATGTCTCATTTGTCATTGTTACGCTCTTTTCCTGTATTTTTTCTTCATGGGTTAATTTGTTTGACAAAACAGAAAGTACGAAAACGTACCGACCTAAGCACATCATACATATGTAAGTACAATTGAAACGAATTGTCAAAGTAAGTACACAATTATGTTAGTATTAAGGAAAGGAAAATGCCTTCGACCACTAAAAATGTACACAATTTTCTCCTTATGATGTGGACCGGCCTAAGCACATCATACAGTAAGTACAATTGAATCGAATTGTCAAAGTAAGTACACAATTATGTTAGTATTAAGGAAAGGAAAATGCCTTCGACCACTAAAAATGTACACAATTTTCTCCTTATACAAAATCCTTGCGAAATTACTTGCCGAAAGACTAAAGAAGGTCATCCCAACCATTATCGGAACGCAATCCGGTTTCAATGACATGGTAATATGAATGAATGATGATCAAGTGAGAAATAGATAAATCAGAAAATTAAGAATGATGTGACAATAAAAAGAGATTTTTTGCAGAATTTCTAAGTACTCATACGAAAACTCTTAAAGAAAAATGAAAAGGTTTGTCACCCAATTCATCTTGGACCCAATTACTAAACCACGTGAAACAAAAACCAACAGTTAATCAAGATGAGATTTACTGTTGGTTTTTGATGACCAGGTTGAGTTATAATTCAGATTTCTCTTTAAATGAGTCATCAAAATTTAGGGTGTAATATGTATTTTGATCTGAGTAAATTTATTGTTTTGAAACATATATTTATAAAATATTTGGATCATTGACTTTGCACCAACCAAATAGACACTTGGCATATGATGAATGATGATAAAATGGAGAAATGTTTGGCAGATGGATGACAAATAAGGAAGATGGTGGAGCTTGAACACTTGGTGTAGTACTTATACTACTGAGGACACGTATAGAGGTTGTGGTGCAAGGGTGACCGTTATGGAAGACAACAAAATTATGGCCACTTCGAACAATTCTTTCAATTAGCTATCACGTTTAAATTATTATTTTTCCTTTTTAAACAATTATTAGTAATTTTGAGCTATAGTTTTTATTTTATTTGTTTTGTTTTGAACATTTTGATATACAAAGTCAAATAATTTATGTAAATTATAGATTAATGTGTGTAATTCTAAATATATCTTTTTTAAAAATTTTAATGAGCTCTCTATAGTAATAATTTGAATCTCTCGTAACATAAAAAAGTAACGCACCAATATTTTTAGGAATGGAGGAAGTATGAAATTATCTTAGTAGGAGTAGGAGAATTAAAGATTTGCCAGAAGGTAACAACAACACCAATATTCATATACCAAATTTGTCACATTATGTCCCTTTTTACCACATCTCTTTCATGTTTCACATTTATTAACACCGTTAATTAATCTGTTAACTTTTACCGAAATAGTTAATGATGTTAACCAAATCCATAACTTGTCTTTTAACTTAACCAAATTAGTCATTTTAGTTGGTTTTCGATTTTTCAATACTATAATAAATCAAATTGACATAGATAAAGAAAAACTGAACACGATTAATTTCTGTTTTGGTCTATGTGAAACCAAATTAATCGAGTTTATCATATCACTATAGATAATTAAGCAATGGGATGCTAGCAGGTAAAAGGTGATGATATCTAATCCTCTATTTGGATTGCAAGGTGAAGCTTAAACAAATTCCGCTAAGCACTGGTTCAGGTTAACGCATGAAGTTCCAGCTGCGATGGTGAATTAATGAAGAAAAGGGGTTTTAGAGAAGATAGAAAGCAGCTCGAGCCGGGCTCCGTCCCTGAACTGATCATTGGAATCAGGCTGAATTCGAATTTCAAAATTTCGGTTTTAACCAAAATCTTAAAAATACAAGTACTAACCGATAGTTCAATCATTTTTTTTTGTTTTTCAATTTTAGTCAATTTGAAATTAGTTCATATAGCATTTTAACATGAATTTTCAAATAATTACAATCTGAAAATCGTTTTCTTGAAATGAACACACCGTGATTTTGAACTTTATTTGAGCCGTGTTAGCATACATTGAGCAATATGATCCTAAACATTGACGCTAATTGTTGCTCCTAACCGATAGTTCAATCGTTTATGTAGACTTGTTGCTCCTAAACATTGACGCTAATTGTTGTTCTTCTTATAAATTAGCAATGACTATGGATCATATTCGTCCGGAAATCCTACCAATTCAAAGGTGCAATCACAACCGCAGAAATACACATTCGTAAATTGTTGGGCGTCTGTTTCGATCGTCATGTGCATTACCACCTTTAGTTCATCATCATTTGAATCTCCCATCTCATCGTCGGTTGAGTTACCATTATCAAGCTCAGGTATAGACAATGTTTCAGGATCAGGCGTCTCCCAATCCTCTGTTGGATCTCCTTCTCCTTTCACTATGTACGCACATTGATCGGTCTCCGGATCTTTAAAACCTAGCATTGAACTCGAACATTTATCCACGCAAATTTGTCTACATGATTGCCAATCGAATCCACCGTCGGGTCTTATGAACGGCTCCAGATTATCATCATAAAGATGGGTATGCTCTGAACAACCTGTTATCACCTGGTTAGGATCTTGAATCACTGCTTGTGTGTAACCCCATGCTCCTGCATAAAAACTTCAATTAGTTACTCCCTCCATTTCAGCAAAACTGATCCGTTTATCTTTTTAAGTTGTCACGCTAAAACTGATACATTTCGTAACATGAAACATTTTCAAATAAACTTACCTTATAACCTCCATTTCCCTTCTCACAAAAAAAGACTGTTTCTTTTATATGTCTATTTCACCTTATTCTGTAGTCAACTATATTCTTTGTCTCCATGTCCAGTCAAATATATTAGTTTTGCTATGAAGGGAGTGTAACATACAATTACTCTTATTATATACTCCTCCGTCCTGAAAAATTGTACACATTTCCTTTTTGGACTGTCCCAGAAAAATTGATCACTTTCCTTAAAAGGAAACTTCTCACTCTCAAAGTTACTAAACTATCCTCACTTTATCTTTACTTTTTCTACCTCGTTTTTTGTGCACTCTCAACTAAGGGGCAATTAAGTAAACATATACAAATATCTTACATTCACCTTAATCTCCGTGATCAATCAAATCTATCAATCTTTTGGGGACGGAGGAGTACATACAATTAGGATAGGACATTTTGGTACAATGTGGTTTGGTGTATGGTGAACCTTCTTTGGGTTATTTATGATCATTGATCTAATGTATTGAGGATCGTTCATTTGATCTTGTAGTGATAGACCATCACGTTTTCTCTGCCCAAGGCTTAATCTGTCTCTTCATCTTCTCTCTTGCTTACTAGCCATTGCCCATGCCCCGTCGTGTCTCCGATTTTCCTTAGTGGCTCTACCTACTACTACACCTAAGCCAATGTCCACTTTGTGAAGGTCGACGTTCTTTACATCAGGTAATCTCTTATGAGTAAAATTTATTCCTCTGCTTTTTTTTTTCATCAAAGAATGGTTAAATTTTTTGTAGTAATTGTGTTTTTTTAATTGGAAACTTTTGATTTTTATCGAGACCATGAACCCTTATTTCAATTTTCTCATGCATCTTTCAATTTTGAGACTCATGGATTGGGGGTTGTCCATCTCATGATTTTCGTTGTTCTTCATTCCACTTGTGCAACATAAATTTTTCAATCTGATATTATTTGGTTGTTTGGTGTTGCATATCAATGTCAAAGGAAGTTTGGTTTGATTTTCTACAAAAGTGGCTTTTGCTTTCCTTCTTTTGTATTAGTCAATCTTGATGCCATTATTTTTTTTTTGGTTGGCAATATTATTTGGCTCAAATTTTGTTGTATAGTTAAAAATTCTACCCACTTATTTATTGTATTTTTTGTTCCATTTATCATACATTCTTCAACGAGAAAAAGAACTCATGCATGCTGAAATAACAATGTCATCAATACCTTGAAAAATCATGCTGAATTTTTGAAAATTTGATGATTTTGTGGTTGAGGAAAATGTTATATGCGATTTCTCATGTCCATATTGCTCTCTTATGTGAGAAAAGAAAAGGTTCAGTAGCATTGACTTCATTGACTTCCTAAGTTGATGGTGGACGTTATCACTTAAATGTTAGTCTCGCGAGTATTAGTAAGATAGTAGGTAATCTATTGTTTTTCTTTTTTGTGATATGTTTTCTTCAAGTAAATTTATACTTCTCTACTAATATATTTTGGCTGTTATCCGAGTAAATGAGCTGGTTGATATGATTTTGTTGTTCAAGAAATATAAGCATAAGCAAATTCATGTATCAGTGGAAAAATGGAGATGTTAGTTGAGATCACTATTTTTTTTTTTTGAAAAATGCATCCGAAGTATAATAAAGCGAAGAGAAGCTTCGCAGGTCTTTTGAGCTCTATAAGAAGGAGAGCGCAAATTAGCTTAGAAGCAAAGTACAATACAACATAAAGAGAGAGCAAGGTGATTTACAAGTTAGCAAGATCACTTATGTACGTTTCTTTTAGGTCAACAAAGTTTTCAATTTGATTTTCGTCAGACTATTGCACTCATAATTTTGGTTAGTCACGCTTTTTTGGTTTTAGAATGCATCAGGATTCAGGTATGTGTCTATTACCGCTTCATTTATTTTATTCTTTGCGTTTAAAGTGACTACGGTGGCATTTTTTAGGCTCTTTCATACTTTTTTGCACTTTTTTTCTTCCCTAAATAGGTACTTCTAATACATGTTACATTTAGCTTAAAGTTTTTTCAATTCTTTGCCTCTCATCTTATTTATCTTTAATTCTTTGCTTCTTTCTTTATACATTCTCTGTTGTTAAGCTTGCATTAATAATTAAGAATCATCTCAGTCAGAGTTATTGTACTCAAAATATTCAAAAAAATGAGAACGAAACTCGACAAACAACGATAGGAGCAACCAGCGGAGTGACCCCTAATTTTAAGGGTACGATCGCTCCCTCCCTGCAAAACAAACACGTGATTTCACTTTGATGTCTCATTCAATGAAGGGCCCAAATTACGACTCACATTAACCCTATAGTTGTGTATGTAAAGTAATTTGATTTAGTAACTCGTTTGATATCATTAGATTTCTACCTGCTAGGTGACCACAAGTGTAATGTTTACTAGCTTTAGGTTTATAACAAAATTAAATAACCTTTGGAACTAAATTGTTTTATTTATTCAAAAGAACCCAAAAGAAGTCAGAATTGAAAATTTTCACTATTGTGATCTATAGGTGAAATTTTTAGAAAATAATATTTTAAGGGAGAAATTGTGAATGAAAATTTGAAGGATGCTTAATTTTGGAAATTTTCATGCAGTCAGCACCTCTTCACCCTAAGTTTACATTTGGTGTGATTTTCAACAAAGGAGTAACGAAACTAAATAAATAAAATGAAACTGTAAATTACAACAGCCATATTAATGGGTGTCCCTAAAGCACACTTTTTAAAGGTAATTTTATTTCCCTTTTCATATGTACTCTTCATAATTTATATTCTTTTTTTTTGTATCCTCATTCCTCACTATCAAAAATTAGAAATTTAAAAAATGAAACTATAAATTACATTTTGAGCCCCTCCGCATGAGGAAAAGTTACAAAAGTGAAATGTAATGAAAACTTTAAAATAACGAAGATCCTCGATAACAAAAAAAATTGAATGAATAATTAATAATAAAGTTCAAAAAATCTTAAACATTCTAATGATTATTAATGGAATATTCAATAGCATCACTCAATTTTGAAACAACTTTGGATCTCATAAGTTATACTCCCCCGTCCCTGAATAATTGTACACTTTGTTTTTACTGTTTTACAGTATTTAATCTATGATTTTTTTTTCATGAATTTTTAGACTTTAAAGTTAATAATTTATATGCATGTCATAATTTGAAGTATAAATTTTCTAAATATATTTTTTCTGAATTTTTTAAAACTTGCTATCTTTGTTAAAATTTGAGTCAAACATTGAGCTCAAACAATGAAATCAAAGTGTATAATCTTTCGGGGACGGAGGTAGTATTAAACATGCTTTGTCACTAATATAACAATATACTTGAATAACCCATGTTATAAGTCCAACATTATACTCAATATTGGTTTATAACAATACAATTAAATCTTGTGATTCATAAAATTTCTAACAATCCAAAATTATAATAAAACAAAATTTCTCATATTCACAAAATATATATATACACACACATTTGAGTTTGAGTTTAGCATGATCTCTAATATAAGTTATTCAAATTCAACAACCTATCAAAAATTGGCTTCAAGAATAAAACTATAACCATGAAATTGAATTGGAAAACGGGTAAAGTGCACTCATGGTCCTGTAATTTTAATTATTGTACCACTACGGTCCTGTTTTAACTTTTTGTACTAATAAAGTCCTGTTTTTAAGATTTTTATTCATCCATGATCCTTTCCGTCCATTGACTGTTAACTTTAACGAATTTGTGGAAAAAATGATAAAAGTAGCAACTCAATTATTTCAAAAAAAATTATTTACACCCCAAGTTTTAAACTTAACAATTTAAGCATTCCCCAACAGTTTTAAACTTAACACTTTAACCCAAATGTTTTAATTAAGCCCAACAACACCCAGCCACCGTAGCCGTCAGGCCGCCGCCGCCGACGTAAAATGCCGCAAACTTAAAAAAATACACGAGAACATAAATCGGGGCCTAAGACCGCCGGGTCCAGCACAGGGCCTCCGAATCGCGACCTAGGATCGTCGGATCCCGGCCCAGGTCGGCGAATCCCGGCCTTGTGTCGTCGATTCACGGCCTAGGCTAGCGGTCCTAAGCCTCGATCTATGTTCTTAGCTATTTTTTTGAGTTTCCGGCATACGGCTGTCCGGTGGCGACGACGGTGGCCTGACGGTGACTGGTTGTTGGGTTTAATTAAAACATTTTGGTTAAAGTGTTAAGTTTTAAACTGTTAGAGAGTACCTAAATGGTTAAGTTTAAAATTTGGGGTATAAATAATTTTTTTTTAAATAATTGAGTTACTGATTTTATATTTTTCCCAAAAATCTGTTAAAGTTAACGGTCAATGGACGGAAAAGAACCATGGATGAAGAAAAAACTTAAAAACATGACTTTATTGGTACAAAAAAATTAAAACAGGAACGTAGTGATATAATAATTAAAGTTACAGGACCATGGATGCACTTTACCAGTTGGAAAACATAAAAAGTAGAACTTTAAGATCCTTTAAGCAATATTTTTGTATTCAAATTCCCTTAGCCAACAGAAATTATAAAATGATAAAAATATGAACTTTACTACTCAAAGCAAAAACACTAAAAGAATAAAACTTTATGAAATGAGCAACGTTTGAAATGATATGAATAAATAGCTAAAATGAAACATCAAAACCTAAAATTGAAAATATGAAAATTATAAAAAGGTCAAATGAAAGATTTCAGGTTAAATTGAAAATAGAAAACGCAAAAAAAAGAGCAAAAACTTGAGAAACAAAATTTGATTTAAAAAGATCAAAACAAAGATTTGAGGTTAAATTAAAATCATAAATAGGAAAATCCAAAAAAAAGGAAACATATACAAAAAAAATCGAGGAACAAAATTCGATATTTCTAAAGATGTTTTTATTTTTACTTTTTCTATCACAAATTAGTATTGGTAAATTAAAGTTTCTTAACATAGATTAAGAAACAAAATTTGATTTAAAAAGATCAAAACAAAGATTTGAGGTTAAATTAAAATCATAAATTGGAAAATCCAAAAAAATGAAACATATACAAAAAATCGAGGAACAAAATTCGATATTTCTAAACATGTTTTTATTTTTATTTTTTATATCACAGATTAGTATTGGTAAATTAAAGTTTCTTAACATAGAAAGTTAAAGTTTGAATAAAACCTAAAGAGAATCAAAACCATTAATATAAGAATGAGAACAAAAATAACTATGAAACCACCCACACCCAACTCGAACCCCTCTAGGAATAGTCCAACAATCTCCTACAATTGTATAATTGTATAATATGGAGAGTTAAAAGAAAATGAAATACTGATATCTTTAAGGCACCATTTGCATTACCCAAATTACAATTGACAATTAACACTATTGGATAAATTGTCTGATTGACCATTTAACCTTCAGAACTGAACAAGTTGACCCTATCCGTTTGTCCTTTTTCATCTAAAATCAAAACTTTAGGCTCTTACCATAATCACCCTCACCACTCATCAATTTTAGGGATGGGCATGGGGCGGGTTTTGCTCCATAGATCAATCCAACATTAATTCACTCCTTTGCAAGCAAATAGATCCATTGAGCGCGGCATTCTATTGGTGGATATCCAATAAATATCCGACCTGCTTGACATTGTGACTAGTGTAGCTTTTAAAAAAAATTGTCTATTTAATTTTTAAACAAAGTTTAAAGACTATGTAAATATCCATCGAGCTCCAATGAATGCCCATAACCTCCTCAAACAATGATGGAATGACCCGCTCCATGGTGGTTCAATCCGATGGAGCTCCGCCAGAGGCGGGTCAAAATATCCATCTCTACAATTCAATCATCCTTACCACCCTCAAAGCCCTCACCACCACCCTTATGCTAACACAATCCGAAGAGTTTCCCTCTCAAGCTCCTCACCTTCGAGCGCTCAACCATGAATCATCTAGTGAATCAAAATCAGATTTTTGTGAAGATGGAATAATCAGTAGCAAGGTCAAGACTCACCATGAAAGTGAAGAAGCAGTGTGAGAGATAGAATGACTATGAGTCTTGGGTTGAACTTGTGAACCAAAGCCATTTTCATTGTTTCTTTGTATAAGCTACAACAATATGGATGTCAATGTCTGAATGAAGATACGTGCATTTATATAGGTTTAAACTGTAAAAGGTGTTTCCAAAGTAGATTGAAATGTAAAGTATAACGACAATTTTGTTCTCTGTATAAGAATAATCCCTGGTAATATTCTAAAGCTCTCAATGTTTTTTATTCAAATTACCAGTTGTGAATGTGTCTTTAGCATGATTGTTTGTGGTAACATCAAAGTCACCTAGCTGATTCCTATGGGATAAGAAGAATATCCACACTGCATAGTTTGAACTCACAAAAAGTTCGTCTGCACAACTATGAATATGAATCTAATCTTGAAATTATGCGTACCTCCAAGAATTTGGGTCGATGATAACAAAAGCTTCTTTGTAACTTTACTCCGCCCCAAAAAGGTAAAACACAGAGCCCAATCTTATGCTTCAAACTGTTCCGACCTCATCGACTTCAAATCGACGGATCTGATTCCAGTCGGGATCTGAGGACCGGACACTCGAGTTTAAATCAATGAAAAAGGAAATCTAAAAAGAAAGAGAGTACCCGGGGTTTGAATCGAAGTAGAAAGAACAGGAACCTTCAGCGCTTCGGAAGAGCGAACATCACGAGGTCCGGGGAGCGAGGGCGGCGGAGCGGAGAAGAAACGCGAGCAGCGAATAAGAAAGAGAATCGAATTCAGATTGAAAACTATTTTGAGAATAATCTCAAAGGACATCATGAATACCCCTTCAGGTTTTTCGGATCATCCACATGCTCCGATCTCTCTCATGCCGCTCCAAGCGTTTCATCGCGCCGCTAACTCGCCTCGCCGCTCCAACCAACGGCGGAGAGGGTACAGCCGTTTTATACTGGGGGCAAGCTGTATCATGTTAATCGGACTCAATTCTCTTAGCCTAAACACTATGGGCCTCCGAGCCCACCTTCAGGCCCAACATGATCCATGACTCTTAGACTCCGCACAAGTCCAATTATTCAAAATGCTACTGGATAATCAAAGGGATAACTCTAAACAAAACTTTTTTCCTCATTTTTTTTAACATCTGATAATAAGACTGTTGTTTATATCAACTTCAAAAAATTAATATCACAAGATTTTCATAATCAACATTTCTCTTCAACTTTTTCTCACAAATTGTGATGGTTTCTCCGGTTGCTATGGAAATTCTGTAGGTACAGGAGCGGGCTCTGGTCCCAACTAGGGGTGAGTAACGAATCGAGCCGAACCGAGCTCGGCTCGAGCTCGAGCTTTAACGAGCCCGACAAGCCGAGCTTCACGAGCCTCGAGCTCGAGCTCGAGCCGATTCTTTCGCTCGTATAATTAACGAGCCGAGCTCGAACATGAATGGTTCGGCTCGATAGGCTCGACGAGCCTTATCGAACTCTTATCGAGCTCACGAGCCTTATCGAGCCTTGTCGAGCCTTATCGAGCCTTGTCGAGCCTAATGAGCTCGCGAGCTCGTTTGGGCTCGATTCGAATCGAGCTTCACGAGCTTAACGAGCTCGAGCTCGAGCGAACCTTCGAGCCGAGCTCAAGCTCGAATTTCGGGCTCGTTCGAACTCGAGCCGAGCTCGAGTCGAGCCCGAATTTCACGAACTCGAGCTCGAACCTGCCAAGCTCGGGCTCGGCTCGGCTCGATTTACACCCCTAGTACCAACCGACCTTCCACGGTGCCGACTGGCTTTCACTAATAAATGTGCCATTAAAGTTTTCTTTGATAGTACTAGGAAACTACTATAGCATTGGGTCGTCTCAATAAACAGCTACAACTAAGAAGTGCAAGTAAGCGAGGACAAGTTAAGCCATCGGGGCAAGCGTGGATCATATAAGGAAGCATGCTCGCTTTAATCAAAGTGGGGACATGGAGGATTACGGTTGTAGGGTCGGGTTTTGGCTCACCGTACCAGGACCAGTGAGTGCTAGGTTTTCGAGTAAGGTAGTCTCCCTGACTTACCCGTGTTCTACTACAATTGACTCGGATGATATGTTGCTTGCTTTCGTTCATTACGGCTGCTTTTCTGGTAGACACTTATGTAGGGATCATGCAGTTTTTAGCTCTTCTTGAGATTGCAAGGTGAAAGTTGATTGCTTCCATTTACCTTAGAGTAAATTGCACCAGATATATATAAACTATACCCCGTTGCAAATCTATACTCGAACTAAAGTTTGTTGCAAAAATGACGTTAAACTATGATATTGGTGCAATTCTATACCTGAACTATACGTAATTGTACCTCCGTTAAAATCTAACAGAAAATTATGGAAAAAGCTAAAGTTGACATTTCAAATTCCTCAAACTTACTAATAATACCATATTATCAAATAATTTTACCAATTGTGCTATTAATTTTACGTTTTGTTTGGAACTATAAATAACTATACAAATTGAATAAAAATAACAGTTACCAATAAATATTTACGTAAATTTATATATACTTTATCATTAAAATTAATATACTATTGTCAATAATTTACAAAAAAATCACTATAACGTTTCAAAAATATAAGTACTTCGAATTTCTCCAAGAGTGTGTTCTTCAAGCATTTAAAAAAAAAAACTAACAACAATCTAACAAATTTTGAAAATTTCCCTCCCAAATTACTCACACTCTCTCTCCTCTTAAATTCAAATATGTCTCACTTTCTTGCTACTTTTGTGTTGTGTCGAACACACTGCAACTCATCCCACCACCATCCCAACCTAGCACAGTAGAGGACACTGGTGTTGAAGCTGCCACTGGAATGACTCATTAGACACGGTTAAGTTGCAGCGGGTCTCTGATTGATCAAGTGGGGTGGGTTGGTTGGGCATCGCATGATGGATATTGGGTGGCTTGCTGATGTTGGTGGGGAGGGGTTGAGAGAAGTTTGGAATTATTAATAATAATAATTGGATGTTACTTAAAATTATACTTTGCTATGATAATGATGACCTGAAAAGTAACATATAAACTTATAAACTTAGGGTGTTGTATAGCACATTTTAGAAACTAAGTAGGTAAATTTCAACATTTTCCCAACACTTTCCTTCATCAATTAACGAAATTTTTAAGAGGTATAGATTTGCAACAAGTCTATGCTTTAAAGTCATTTTTGCAACAAACTTTTGTTCGGATATAGATTTGCAACGAATTGTATAATTTATGTATATCCAACGCAATTTATCCATTTATCTTAAGTATCCGTCCCATTATTTTTGAAACGTGACTGGACACTGCTACGGTGGAGTGATTTTGAATTGACTTGGTAGATGGAAGAGAGTGATGAGGGATAATTGAGTAAATTCATGTACAAAAGTTTACTAAAAAGGAAAGTATTTCAATAATTTAGGAAAGTCAAATAAGGAAAGTGTTTGAATAATTTTGTCCAGAGCAGTATTTTGCACTGATGTCTACGGTCTACCAACTCAGTCCATCTTGCTTTCAGTTCTAGGATCTTATTTCAGGTTTGTCCAGCGCATTTATGGAGCTACAGAGACTATCCATCAATTATACTTTGTTTATTTGTTTACGTTGATTTTGTTTCTTGCAATTTTGTTCAGTGCCTTTCCCCAAAACATGTTAATCTGGCATGTTTTCTGTTCGCTTTTGCTTAGAGCTATTAGTCTAGTTTGTCGTAGGGGCTTGTTCCTCGTTTTTGTGACTCGGCGACAACCAAATTAGTTGAATGAAAATCATTCCCTTCAAAAAAAGAAAAAAAATATTGTCAAACACACCCTAACAGTTCACCAGGACCGAACAGAAACAACAGGAAAAGAAGTAATCAGATAAAACGAATCCAAGCAAACGGAAGGACCTGACCCGAATTTATTGCAAACAGCTGTGTGAAAATGTTCGGGCATCTCCTCTTGCAGACAAAACCCGATCCCCATGAAAGAAACCACAAATGCAAGAGCACCAAAGCTGTGAAATGGTTCAAAGAGAACCACCATTTTTTACATCAAAGACCCGTTTTGGTAAAGACCACCTCTCACATAAAGCTCAATCACTTCACGCATTCAAAGCCAACACTCGGTCATAACCAATGCCCAATTCTTTAAATCCTCGAAACAACTAGAATGAAACAACCGACTTCGAGTGTGTCGAAGGCCGCAGTTGAGATAGCGCTGTGTCACTTTCATCATTTTCATCGAACACCATGGGAGGACTGCTAAGTTGCTTCCTGTTAATCAACTCTTGCCATTAGAATTGCAAGAATAGTTGAACTTTGAAAGCACGTTAAAAAGTAGAGTAGTTAGAATTCAACAAAAATATTCAGTCCTCCCCCCTCTTTCTGAAAAGGAGTACAGAGCAAATTTATAACCAAAGCAGAAGATGAGAAAACAGGAGTCTCAAGTTGGAGAGCTAACTTCCCAGAAAAGCCACTTTAGAAAAAGCATAAAGAGAGCACCAAAGGCAGAAAATAGCAGTAAGCTTTACCTCTGCGAAATGAAGCTCTCTTCGGATAATGCCTTCTCAAGCCTCTCCTCGAATGGGGTTGCATGCCAACTCACCTTTTGATCCTACAAGCACTAAATTATTTTTTCATACATTTTAACCAGAGATCATGGAGGAGCTAGTTGCGTGAATGCGAAATATAAATTACCTCTTTGTACTTGTTAGTTGAATTGGGGATTCCATTTCCATCCCACCACTTGGGTGAGACTTGGGTGGGTTCGTTCTCATTCCAATGAGCAGCAACCATCCCAATAATAGGCCGGTCCATAGGAGCTCTGCCAATACGTTTCTGATCATTGCTACTAGCACCCTGAAGATTTTGATCATTGTTGCTATATGTTTTGGGCTTCAGCCAAGATGAAAGACTTCCTTCCATCTGAACTTCTTGGTCCACAGAAGCTTGTTTTGCTTGCCCTTCTGCTTTAGGGGTTACACTTTCTTCCCACTCAGCAGATTCATTCAACTCGTGTAACACTTCTTTTGAGGAATGCTGGGAAATATCTTCACCAGGGTTGGGAACAGTATAGACATATTGAGATCTGACTCTAGTCTTTCGATTTGCCAGGGCATCTAAATTTGTGGGGAAAACAGTTCCAGGAGTTTGCATTTCATCGGAAATCTTTAATGGAGTGGGGTTGGGTGAACGCTTGGGTTTAGCAGGGGTATTGGATTGGTTTGCTTCAGGGGTACCGTCTTCAGAGGAGCCTTTAAAGGAAGAAGCACCAACATCAAGTTCAAAACGAACAGACTTATTTTTACCCTGAACATCTAGGGCAGATGGCCAAGGTGAATCTAATGTAGCATCATTGGTCTGCTCAAAAGGAAATCTGGCTGCTTTATAAGTACTCATTGCACTCCTCTCTTCTGTAGAACCAATGGTAACTGAATCAGCATCCATGGCAGCAGATTCTGCACTGTTAAAAAGTGAAATTGCACATGTTTCAGTCATCTTAGAACATGTAAAATGCTTGGAAGGTGCGGAAACGATAACATATCAAATTTCAGAAAAATAGAAATTAGCATTCCTCCACAAGCTTGTGACAGAACTAGAGGGAAAAGGTCCTGTAGCATTTATTTTAATTTTTCCTTCAGGATGTTCAACCACTTTCACCCTTCAAATAATGAAAAAGGAATAGAAGGGGTTGTATTGACACCATCAAGCCACTTGATCTCAGCAACCAAAAGGACATGAGCCAATACTCAGTACATGCTTGTGTTTAATTTTACACTGATAAATTTTAAGCTCAGAGGCCAAACCTTCCAGACCTTTCATCCAAATGAACTGCTTCCCTTCCCTCATCTTCACAAGGTTTTGTGGGTGTTGAGCCAGATGACTGATCTGGTTGCTTGTCTGTCTGGAATCTATTGATAGACGCATGGGGCATCCATGTATTAAACTTTGAAGAATCTGAATCTCCATGACAAGGAGGAGAATGCTTCAACTTATTGGACTTTTTCCGAAGTTCTGAAGGAGTCTCAGGTATCGTACCACATGCTTTCAGAAATTTGGCCTATCAAATCTTAATTAATTCAAGTAAGAAGCAAACTTATTGGAAGTGAAAAGGCAGTACTAAATTTCCAGTGCAAAAGAAACTAATTAACAAATAAAAACAAATTTTATCGGTTTTTGTTTTCTAAAGTGAATCAAGAGCAATTCTACTCCTATTAAAGAAGAAAAGGCAATTATAATTTCCTTGATAGACAATGTTCCCTTATCCTTATATTGAAATCTACCACCCTTTCACGTGATCAGAGAATGCATCGGCAGATAAACACAACTGGGAATAAACTATCATCAAGTTACTGAACACAGATATTAAGAGAGTAAGGAGGAAAATTCACCTCTTCCTTCAGGCTTTCTATCTGTGCGAACTCGGAATTACCGCTTTCCTTGACCTTGAACGCAGATTCTCCCCTTTCTTCCAAAAGTTTAGCATAATTCCATTAACAGGGGAAAAGGAATAGGTAAAAAGAACCAATACTCTCACAGAAATGGAGTTCTAACATACATGAAGTCTTATTACCTTCATCGATAAAAAGAGCCGATAAGCGATTCCGAGACACTGTACGCTGCTGTTCAACATAGAGCAATTAGAACCCATTCCAATTAAAAGAGCGACTTAATGAACTAGATTAGAGAATGAACTAAACCTAATTTCGTCTTGATTCTATTAAACTCGATTCAAAAGCCAGACATACACAAAAGAAGAAGAAGAAGACGAAGAAGACTATTCTCGGACCCAACCAATAATCAGACACATGAATCCAACGAATCCAAGTGAGATGATCAGAAAGCGCACCGGCGGTACGGATTTGGCGGCGATTTGGGGACGAGAGGCGTCGTCTCTGATGCGGAAGCAGCCGAAGAAGCAGCCCATCGCAAGAGAAACGGATCGATTCAGAAATCTCAGCAGTAGCCTTACCATAAATCTGAACCCGCCACCGAGCAGTCCGATCATCTCATCGCTGGCGCAAGCTTTCTTGTCAAGTTCTTGTTGCTGATTGAACTGGTGAAAGAGTGAGAGTTGTTGGGTCGTTTTTGAATTTTGAACAACCTACTCAGCGAGGGAAATGAATTTACCCAATTTATTAAATTCGGGGAATGTTCGGATTTCGACTTGCTACAAAAATGCATATCATGAGCGTAATTAACTACAATTAAATTTTCTTATTAAAAAAATACAATTAAATTTCATCAATGGTCCCATAAATTATATAATTGTCATATTCAGGTCATATTTTTAAGATTTTATATCAATTTCATCCCTTAAGTTATATTTTTATCTTGTTTAAATCTCTCTATTAAATTTTCGCAAGTTACCTTTAAAATAAGGGTTCTTTTGTAAATTTTGACATCTAATATTCAATTGAACCCTAACATACCCCATTCAACAGGGAAAAAAACTGAAATACCCAAAAAGAAACCTAATAGCTGATATGAGAAAAGAAAAAAAAGACAACGATGCTAAAATAAATGAACCAATATTAAAGGTAGATCGATTAATACCAATAATTGAAAATACACCAAGTTTGGATTCTTAACTAGGATTTTGCTAACATGATGGCAGCACCTAAAAATGCTTCTGGAGAGATCTCTTATGGCAGTGGCTCAGCCTCAGTGCCTTTGTTCAATGCATTTAGGGCCCACAATGGGGACACGTGTAAAATTCTTAAGTTATGGTGATAGTGGAGTGGTAATATTTCGTTTTTGATATAAATAAAGTATATTGACCATTTTGAACATAAATATATAATCTAAGGGTTGACTGTCATTTAAAACAAATGAGAAAGGTAGAAATTGCGCCGCGAGCGTCGTGCATTATCTGGGCTAGCTGGCAATGGCATAGAGGAAGAAAAAAATCCGGCAAACTACTTTTTTGTTCTACTATTATGCATAATTTTCCAATCAATTCATAAAACATGTTACTTTATCAAGCAAGTCTTAAAACTTTTATAAAATGTTAAAAAATAAATCCTAAATATTTATAATGTGGCTAACCATTATAAACTAATTTTAATACCCGATTTCATCACGGATTTAATTTTTTCAATAAAAAAATCAATCATATTAATATAAACTAAAAACGTTGTGTTAATATAATACTACTACCTATATAAGAAAATACTTGTTGCAAGCTACTTGCTTCTTAAAATTAAATACTAATAAGTGAACCATACTTCATTCTCATCATGTTTTCTTAGAAAAATGACAGTAACTTAGTTAAAACTTAGTGCTCCAAGTCTCAAGTTTGTATAAACAATTAGATCTCATCTCTCATCACAAACTTAAATTTGTCTCACGAACACCACCCCAACCACCTCCTTCCTCCTAACTAGCCCTCCCGTCCCCGGTTATCCAGACGACGCCACCTATCATCGGTCCTGCCTTCTCCCTTTTCCACGATCATCCCTTCTCCCTTCTTCCAGCTACTTGACCCCAACCCTTCATTGAATCAAATAACCATGTGAACATCAATATTAGACCATCATATATGATACCAAAGCCGTACTATTATTTTAATGCCAAAGTTCTTTGATAGGATGTTATTCAATAATGCGCTTGTAGTAACAAACTTAATTAAGATTCAAAATAAAATTAGTGAATCCATGAAAAATATATCAATATTTACAATTAGCACCCGTCACTGTAATTTATGGTTAGAACTCAAGCCTAATCTCACAAACTTCAAACCTCAATCACTTCGAAGTTGTTTCATGTCATGGACACAATTAGTTTAGAGGTAGGATCATTATTCCAAATGCTTGGAGGTATATATATGAGCAAACTGCAGCGCATGAGTTGTAGATTTGGTTTCAAATGCTTCATCTCACCCTCCTCTTGCATCAACATAGTATATAACTTGAAGCTCATGATGAACATACAGAAGAGTTACAATAATATCCGCTAATTTCCACATTATCCGCTAATTTCAATGTGAAAACTGTATTAGCAGCAGGCCGCGATGTGCTAAAAAGACCAGCTGTGAGACGGAGTCACAAAATTCAGAGTCTAACTCACAATGCTCACTTGTAGCTAGAGCATGCATGAACTAAATCATACATGCAACCACATACTCTTAGTACCCTCACCCCAAACAGCAACACTTTCAAGCATCAAAGTTAAAAGCCAACTTTACTTCTCTAACACACGAGTCATGATAGTTTCAAGTCTAATCAACTTAAAACATAACTACATTGGAACAGATAATAATATATTCATAATTGCTTAAGTACATGAATATACTAATCCAAATCGAGCCTTAGTCCACGGTACTGATCCCACACCACCACCAAACCCTAACATGTCTCCCGCAAGATAAAAAATAAAGAAACTCAACATTGTCTAACACTATTTGTGGTATTTCAAGTTCAGTATCATAACAAAATAGCTACTAAAGCAAGACATATGATCATTTAAACAACATTGCTTACCAACATCAAACCTGCACACAAATTGAACTGATCATTTGCTAAAAACGCGTCTTCTCTTTCAGAACACGAACCCGAGCCTCTCTCTCAACTTCCTCTCTCTCAGCCGCGCACCGCTGTCCTCCTCTGTCACGCCGGCGCCTTCCTCCCTCCATTTCGACGCCGAATTCAACGCAAGTTCGAGGTAAGCTTCTTCCCTCCTCTTTTTTTTTTCATTTTCCGTTTCCATTTCAAGAGATATGACGGTTCTTTGGTATTCATTTTCGGAGTCGCTCACCACCGCGTCGGCCGCTGTAAACCCTCCATTTCACGGAGCCTGTTGTTGAAGGTAATAAATTAAGCGTTTACATTAACTTTCAGTGATTATTTCTAATATGTATGATTAATTTAGTAGGTTTATGATTTTTTTAGATGAAATTTTGATGAATTGTTATGATTTTAGTAATTTTGTTGTTATGTAATTTTTTTGTTATGAAGTATGTATGAAATTTTTAAGGAATTTCTAATAAATTAGGTGTATGAGAAATTTTATGAAATTTCTAATAAATTAGGTGTATGAGAAATTTTGATGAATTGTTATGATTTTAGTAATTTTGTTGTTATGAATTTTTTTTGTTATGAAGTATGTATGAACTTTTTAGGGAATTTTTATTCTGTATTTATGAAATTGTTATGAAATTTTGATGAAGTATGTATGAATTTTTTTATGAAAAATTTTTGCTCAATTTTTAGTATTTTATGTCATTTACGGTGATTTTAGGATTTAAAGCTTTAGTTAAATTATTTTATGATTTCAGTGCACTTTACTGATTTGAATAATTTTCCAAAGTTTCAAGTACTTCATGTCATTTATGGTGAATTTTTAGTATTTAATGGTAATTTAAAAATTTTGGATGAAATCAGAAAGTTTAAAAAGTTTTGGGTCAAACTTTTCAATGAAATTGTAAACTATTGGACAAAATTGTGAACTTCTAAAACTTTTAGGTGAAATTGTAGACTTTTAAAGGTTTTTGGTCAAACTGTAAACTTTTAAAACTATTGAATGAAATTGTAAACTTTTAAAACTTTTGGATGAAATTATAAATTTTAAAAAGTTTTGGATGAAATTTTATACTTTCATTGACAAGTTAACTTCTTGCAAGGATATGGCGGGCCCGACTGATAGTCACGGGTGCGGACGTGGTTCCACTGGACGTAATTCCGGATCCAGACATTCCAGGGGACGTGGTTCTGGGGTCATGGTTCTGGAGTCAGTGGTCACGCAGGCCATGGTTCTGGGCGATCATCACCTGCATCAGCTTCTTCCTTACACCTATCAAACTCGCAAGACACGGTCCAGGGTCAGCATGACCGCGTAGAGGCTGATGGGCCCATAAATGAGTCGAACCCCCGGGATAATTGGAATTTCCCGCGTCCGTAGGATCATGATTGTATTAGTAATCTTTTTTGGATGTTTTAATTGTGTTTCAAACATTTAAATAAAATTTGTTTATTTTCAATTATCTTTTATTCCAAAATATAAATATTAATTATTGATTATTTCTATTTCTTTTATAATAAACATTTATTAGATTTAATAGATTAAATGTGAAAACATAAAAAAAATGTTATGGAATAATAAGGGGGTGGGGTGCTACTAGGCACAGTCACATGGAACTGTTGTCGCTTGTTAACGCCTAGTAACGCACCACCATAAAGTAACGCCGAATCGTAGCGCTTTAACGCCTTATGCGTTACCATTCGTAATGGTTTGGTAACACATTGGCGTTACTGCACCTCTTTCGATACGTAGTGAAAGAGATACCGAGAGAAGCGTTCACACCATTAAAATCATCAACCGCAACTTGAAAAATATCCCCTATGACAAATCTTGATCTCATCCCATACCATTTTCCCAGCTGCTTTTTAATATTAATCTCATTGGAAAACCATCATCCAACACCCGAAACTCTACAAACCAACCCAACACAATTAAGCTCAAATTCCAAAGTCCTCTCTCAAGCAAACAACTCCAAATTTCAATTTCCACATTTCGATATCTTTATATACAATAGAAATTTGTAATGAAGCCTCTAATTTCCATCTGTCCCTCGGCTCTACCGTCGTAGAAAACAAACAAATGACTAAAAGACTAAACAATCAATACCAAAATTTACAAATGTCTGACTAATAAAACTTTCTCAAATACCTCACACAGAGGACTTACAACCATTGCTTGACTAATATGACTTTAAAACAAGTGTCTGACTAACATGGCTTCAACACGTTGAACGATACTTTATGAACAATGGGTTGAGCCAGCCTGCGCTCGAGTGTGTTTGCCTTGGCTCGAGCTCAGGTTCGAAGCTCGACGAGCTCACAAAATGTGGCTCGAGATCGGCTCATTATAAGCTCAGGCTTGGCCCGAAGGCTCGGAAGGCTCGAAACCTTGTGAAAGAAGAGCAGCTCAATCTGGCTCGGTTTAAGAGGCTCGGCTCGTTGGCTCGAAAACCTGATCTAAAAAACTATTTTGCTGAAAGGGTAAATGCCTAACGGGTAAGTTGGTAATTATACTATTAATCGTTTAAGGCTCGCGAGCCATACGAGCAGAATATTGTAAGATCGTGCTCGACTCGTATAATAAACGATTTTGAATTTATTCTCTGGCTCATAACTCATCAAGTTCTACTCGTTTACTATTATTCGAGCTCGAGTTAGAGCCAGCTCGCGAGTGGCTCGACTTGTTTGACATTCATATTTGGGAATTCCTTATCTTTTTAATGTTTTTAAGGCAAATTTTCCAATTTTACTTGGATCAAGCTTTATAAGGCCTCTTTAAGGGGCAGCTCTCCCAGCGGTATTTTCTCCATACATAAGACTCGAACTCGATACCTTGTTTAAAGAAGGATGAACTCTTTGCCACTCAATCCCAACAATCGTTGGCATTATCTTTTTAATGTTGAAAAACTGATCGAACAAAACTAGGAAGATGAGTTGATCTCTATTTGAAGCACATTTGAAAAAGCATGAAAAGCTTATTCGCAAAGGACTAGATCTTTGAAAACAAAACGATTTTTCAAAACACCTTTCAAAAGTATGAAGCAAAGCTTTAAAATATTTGAAGCTTGATGAACAACAATATCTTTCTTGCAAATGAGGCGTAGAAAGTAGAGAGGAGAAGAGAGATTGAGTTGTGAATGAGTGAGTTGCAATGCTTAAGTCCTCATTTTATATGCTTCACTAGATAGTTGTGCATGGAAATGAGCATATTAATTGATCTTTCAGCATATCCTTGATTGCTTTGATGAGGATTTGATTGAGAATGTCGAGATATGGTGCTTCTAAAAGGTTCTGGAAGCTTCTAGGCTGATTCAAAAGGCATTGATGCACATATGCTCATATCATTAAAGCGTTAACATGTTGATGGAGTTAGATTTTAAGGAATCTTGATGATAGCTCGTGATTCCTTACTAAAAAGGTTTCTTGCTAACTTATTTGCTTTCCTTAAACATGATAGAGTCACATGGAATGAGGGATTGATGTAATCTCTTTAATTCCATTTCATTAAGTCCAACAAAACAGAACTAGGACTGAAAACTAGCCGAGCCGAGCCGAGCTCGAACTATGTTGAGCTCGAGTTCGGCTCGATAGCTTTTTATTGAGCTCGAGTTCGGCTCGATATTTCAACGAGCTTTCATTATGAAGGCTCGAACTCGGCTCGATTAATTGCTCGAGTTCGGCTCGATAGCTCACGAGCTGCTCGAAAACCTGTAAAAAAAAATCATTTGAACTACACTTGAGTTCTGCTTGAAATCTGTTTCAATTAGCAAAATAAATCCTACTCCTCATGTTTTATGATTTTAGTCAAATAAGTCCTTCAAAATAACCCTTATACCTTAGAAACTTGGTAAATTAGGTCCAAATACTTTAATTATTTACATATGAACTATTCTAACTCTTTTTAATATGTTTTGCTCGATAGCTCAATAAGCTATCGAGCTGAACTCAAGATAGCTCGAACTCGGCTCGATAAAATTATCGAGCCCCAAGTTCTGCTCGAGGTCGAGTTCGAAGCTCAATAACACACGAGCCGAGTTCGAATTCGAGTAAATTTGATAAGAGCTCGGCTCACCGAACATTAGAAATCGGAACATAGTGGATACTTTAGTGGCTTTGTTTGCAATTTTAAAACTAAAACTAAAAGAGGTCAGTTGGCTGGCTGTCGAACTCTTTCACTAATGGAGGAAGTAACAAACGACGTCCACAAGTTCCAAACTTCATAATTTCGGCATATTCTCGAAAACAGAGCATTCGAATGAGAGAGTATCTTCTCTGTTTTGGTACCTGGAACGTGGAGACAAACCCCTCTACCAATATAAATACTACAACCAACCACCCAAATTAACCATAAAGTTCTCACATTTACTTCCTCACTCAAATCGTGCTGCCAAATTCACCATAAAGTTCTCAAATTTACTTGCTCACTCAAATCCTGCTGCCAAATTTTCCCTCTTTCTCTCACTCACCTCCAATGGCGGGTGTTCTTCTTTGGGTGGTGAGACCCAGAGGCAACGCCAGTGCGGTTCTGGGCTTGGTTCCCAGAAACGGGATGAGGCCGAAGAGGTGCCAAAGATCGAAACTTTCGTCTGGGATCTCCGCCGTGTCCAGCGCTTTCACGGCGGCGGCGCGGTCGTCTTCGGAGGAGATGGTGTATGAGGTTGTGCTAAAGCAGGCTGCTTTGGTGAAGGAACAGAGGAGGAGAAACAGGGGAACGGGTTGTGTGAGCGTTGTTGATTCAGACGATGCTACCGGTCATTGGGATCTTCTGGGTGAGGCTTATGATAGGTGCGGTGAAGTCTGCGCCGAATATGCCAAGACCTTTTACTTGGGTATTTACTTTTTGTCTTTACTGTTATTTTTTTACCTTCTATTTCTGACACTCTTTTAGGACTGCTTATGTGTTCTTTTTCATATGATTTTTGAAAATTTTGGTAAAGTTTTTTGAAATTGATATGATATTTGAAAAGAAAAAGTGAATAGAAGAAAATGTTAATTTGGTAGTTTGTTGATGAAATTATTAGATAAATAACACATCCTTATTTGTGGTTAGCTTGAGAATTCTTTCTTCTCATTTATGGAATCCGAATCATCCGTTTCCATTTATGGTATCTCCTTTTATGTCTTCTATTATAACTTGCTAATAATATTCATTTTTCTGTTAGAATTTTAACAAAATAGGTACCAACGTTAGTGAATTCGTCAATGTTATTTATCACAGGGTGAATTTTCACTCACCTAGATCACTTGGAAAATGAAAAGTGGATATGTAATTGTTCAGTTAATTAGACTTAATCTTCCAAATTACATTATAATTGAGTCATTTGATCTAGTAAGTGAGTGAAATTTTACCTAAATGATGATTAACATGGTTGTAGTGAATTACAATGGGTAGATAAATCGGATAGGGAGAGAGGATTTGGACTCATCTAATCTCAGTTAAAAAGATTGGGTATTTTTACAGTTTGCTGTGTCAGAGATTCTGAAACTGATGAATATTTTGCGCTGAGCAAGAAGATATGTTTCTCTTGTTTTCAAGTGGAGGCCATGTGATTTTTTACAAGTATTCCAGTCAGATCTGTTGCTGTTGATAAATTATGTGTGGTAAATATAAACAAAATTGCAAAGATTTCACATTTGGGGCCGGATGACCTCTGTAACATCTAATCACTTTTGCAGTAGCTTTAATTAAGATAAGGTAGGATTAGTAATAGTAACTCCTTTAGGCTTAAGCATGATCCATCAGTTCACTTCCCACCTCACTATTTTGTCTAATCACCTAATTTGTTGGTGTGTTATAGAGCATCTTCAACAGCTTTCCCATTTTTTTGATATGTTCACTTTTGGAGAATTTTGAGCATTTTTTATCCAACTGCTTTCCCATCTCACTCTCCAAAATGGAGAATTAGAAAAAAATAGGGAGTCTTCCCCAAATTTGGAGCATTCTGCGACTGCTTCCCCATCTCACTCCTTTCAAGAGTAAGGAAGGAGTGATGATTAGACTGTGATTCTCACCATCTGTAGCTTTAACGAATTTGCAGGTACTTTACTTATGACTCCAGAACGACGACGAGCTGTGTGGGCTATCTACGGTAAGTTTCAAAAATGGTAAAATAAAAATCACACATGAGTACTGTTGAATTAACATTGTACATGATTTTTGAAATATGGTGTTTTGTGCATCATCAAGTGTGGTGCAGGAGAACAGATGAGCTAGTGGACGGACCAAACTCTTCACATATCACACCCAGAGCTCTTGACAGATGGGAACAGCGGCTAGATGATCTCTTTCAAGGCCATCCATACGACATGTTCGACGCTGCTTTATCCGATACCGTTGCCAAATACCCTGTCGATATTCAGGTATGTATGCATGTATATTCGGGTCTTTAATATGAAAAACTTTGATTTGCAAGCAATTAACTGATCACGAGTGCATGCAGCCGTTCAAGGACATGATAGAGGGAATGAGGTTGGATTTGAGGAAGTCTCGGTACAAAAACTTCGATGAGCTTTACCTTTATTGCTACTACGTAGCTGGGACGGTAGGGTTGATGAGTGTTCCGGTGATGGGAATTTCTCGGGAGTCAAAGGCATCGACGGAGAGCGTCTATAACGCTGCTTTGGCACTCGGCATTGCGAATCAGCTGACCAACATACTCAGAGATGTCGGCGAAGAGTATGCAAACTAAACTAAATCGCAGAAGAAAATATCATCATATACTTGCTTAAGTTGGATTAATTAAGTCGTTTAACTTGAAGCTAGGGCTCACATTCGCGCGTTTTGACCGTTTTGTTTATGTAGTGCTAGGAGGGGAAGGATATACCTCCCACAAGATGAGCTGGCGCGGGCAGGGATATCGGAAGAGGACATATTTCGCGGCCAAGTGACCGACAAATGGCGGGGCTTCATGAAGGATCAGATAAAGAGGGCGAGGTTGTTTTTCGAGGAGGCGGAGGAGGGTGTGATGGAGCTGAATGCGGCTAGCAAATGGCCTGTGTGGGCGTCTTTGTTGTTGTACCGTCAAATTTTAGATGCCATAGAAGCAAATGACTATAACAACTTCACAAAGCGTGCTTATGTAGGTAAAGGTAGGAAATTAGTGTCACTACCTCTGGCCTATGAAAGAGCAATTATGGGCACTTTTTAGGTTCTCTTCTTGATCAATTACTCTTCATATCTTTGTTTTTTTTGAACAAATATCTTTGTTTTCTTTAGTGTAAGAAATTTGCATATATTTGTTTGGTTTGCTAAATCTAGGGGAACACTGTGGTGGGAATCTTGGATTTTTTTGGTTCATTTTGAAAAATTCAACCATTTTAATAATTGAGTCACTTAAATATATTATCATTTGAAAAACGGTTGAATTTGGGAGGTCGGATTTTAAATTCCCTAGATCCAAGGTGAAATTCGTGGATTCGTTTGAGATATTGTGAAGCCAGTCACCAAATTGAATGGTCAATTAACGGTAAACCCCCAAACGTGGCACTCCTCCCTTTGCCCACCACCATGCGTCCCCACTCACAAACCACCCCCACTCACCTTTACACACATGCATTGATATAATTCTTTATAAAAAAGAAAGTTATGTTTGAGGACTACTTCAAAGGAAGAGAGATGAATTTTAAAAGTGAATTTTGTAATTTTTGGTGAATGATTTTTTTAGGAAGATGTTTGAAGCTCCCGCCGGCCTATTTGTTTGGTTTGCTAAATCTAGGGGAACACTGTGGTGGGAATCTTGGATTTTTTTGGTTCATTTTGAAAAATTCAACCATTTTAATAATTTAACACTTAATTTTGGATTATTATCATTTGAAAAACGGTTGATTAAAAATTTTATTAGGGGAAAAAAATCGGAAAGATAAATTCCCCTAGATCCACTATGAGTTGGAATCACAACAAAACATAAACTAGAAACACTACGCCCTCAATATTATTATGATCGTTTCACTTTGGAACGAATATGTGGATCGTATTTATAATCCATTAATGTTTACAAAATATTTGATTATCCATTTGATTTATAAAATATTTACGAAATGATTCTCATACTTTTAAATATTTACAAAATGGTTATCAAACTTTTCCAATATTTATTAAATATGGCTCAAAATATGGTTTTCAGCCCGAACATCAAAGGACCGCGACGGGCTTTTCTATGCAGATTGATCAGTACTTCTCATTCTATGCTTGCTGATAAATATCTTAGTTTTCCATGGCTAATTGGCCGCGGGAAGGTATGTTAGTTTGGATGTCTTATCGAGCGAGTGATGGAGAAATTGACGGATTGGAAAACTTCTACTTTATCTCAGGCCGGAAGGGGTGTTATGATTAAAACTGTCATTCAAGCTATGCCTACTCATTTGATAAGTTGCGTACTTATCCCTCCGATGATTTGTCAGAAATTGCAGTCTCTCTCGACGTGCTTCTTTTGGTCTGCAGATGTTAATGAGAAGAAGACTACATGGTGTGCCTGGGATAGGCTGTGTATGTCAAAGCGTGCTGGTGGTTATGGCTTTCGTGATGTTAAATCATCAACGACGTTATGTTGGCTAAACAGAGTTGGCATATTCTTCAATGGCCGGAATCGCTGGTTAGGCGCGTTTTTAGGGTAAGTACTACTATCACAAAACTATCTTGGATGTTGATCCTCGCTCATCAGGCTCTACAGTATGGCAGGGTGGTGGCCAGTGGCGAGTTGAAGCTGGTAAGATGATCTCCGTTTGGTATGACCATTGACTCCCGGATGGAATGAGTTTGCTGACAAAGCCTATTGTAGAGTTAGATGGTTTGAGAGTTTTGGATCTTATATTCTTATTGATCCTTCATCTTTTCCTTGGTGAGTATCTGACATTGATGCTCTTTTCATCCTACTGATGTGACTCGGATTAAGGATACCCCCTTTAATATCTATGCGCTGGAGGGCCTTTTTACTTGGGGAATGGAGGGTAAAGGACATTTCTCTGTCAGGTCAGCTTATCACTTGGCATATACAATGAATTTTGACAGAAATCCTCTGGAGTCTTCAAACTTTTGGCACTGGTTATGAGCTTGCAGCTTCCGCCCTAAGTGCATACTTTCATCTAGCGGGCTTATGGTGATTATCTTCCTACACATGATTGCCAGCTTCACCATGGGATGGAAGTGGAGGCAGCTTGCGCAGTGTGTGGTGCGACGGATGAGTCTGTGAGGCATGTGTTGTGGGAATGTGACTTTGCACACCAGGTGTGGTCGACTTTGAATCTTGAAAGACCACCTCGGGATTTGATTGGCTCGATTGGCTCAAGCAGGTCTTGCGAGGTAATTCCCATAGAAAATTTTATTTTTTGACAACGGTGACATGCTGGTTTTTATGGACAAATAGGAACATAGTCGTGCATGAGTCTAAGTGCGCTCGTCCTTTTCCTTGGTAGCTAGAATCAGGACATTGGTTGATAACTGACTGGCTGCCCATGATCGCCTGCAACAGGAGAGGACGACTCACCCTTGGCACGCGTGGTCAGCCCCTTTTGATGGAACGATTAAGGTCAATGTGGATGTTGCCATCAAACACAAGGACTCAATGGTAGT
Organism: Stellera chamaejasme; assembly: GCA_024586325.1. NCBI lineage: Eukaryota > Viridiplantae > Streptophyta > Magnoliopsida > Malvales > Thymelaeaceae > Stellera > Stellera chamaejasme. The sequence continues at coordinate 29,635,873 of CM044985.1, forward strand.
TGTGGGCTGCATCACCGTGATGCCACAGGTCAAGTGCTTTCTACCTTCTCAATTGGCTTTTCGTACTTTGGAGTTGACCCTCTGTATGTTGAGACAGTTGCCTTGCTTTGGGGAGTGAAGGAGGCACTCCATCAACATTGGGGAAGGGTTGTTTTCGAGTCTGATTCTCTGAATTTGGTGGTTGAACTTCAAAGCATGCACAAGCCGAGCCTTTTCTTCTTTGGAGGCCTTATTGATGAAATTCACCTGCATACTCCTTTTATTTTTCAGCTTCTACCCATGTGAACCGTCTTGCTAATGGGGGAACACATGTTATTGCTCGTCATAGTTTAGAGCATATAGGTAGGAAGTCTTGGTGTAATATTCCGAACTTGTTGTCATTGGCTTTAGCCACTTCGGTTTAATGAATTTGCATAATTTACCCTTAAAAAACAGCTTATTTCTAAGTGATTTGCGATGTTAAACCAAACTTTGGAGATTTTAATAAGATCATAGAGCTTTACACTACTCCATTCACCAACCAATATTACTCCAATAAACAAACATGAATTGATGAACACATACAAAATGTAGTATTATATCAATTTGAATATCAGCATTTTTGCATGTCTCTTCAAGATTATTCGAATTCAAACAATTTAGAAAACATTTATAAAAGTACAATATATTCTATTCTACATTAATCCTCATACCATTATTATCGTGTTGAAAGATGATTTTAAATCAAAATCTATACATCCAAATATGAAGCCTTCATACAAGTTAATAGCTTGACGGAGGGGTGTAAATGAGCCGGGTCAAGTCCGAGCCTACTACGCTTGAGCTCGACCCCTTAGCCTATCAGTACTACTCTGGCTCGAGCTTGAATTCCTCGAGTCTAATATGTTAGGCTCGAGCTCGACTCGAAATAGGTTCGAGCACTGCTCGAATAGCTCGATAAGCTCGTTTTGAAACTTTTTAAAGCATATTATAATCAACAAATAATGAAATACAATATATCATCAAAGTTTATACAATTTAAACACTAAAATTGATCATTTTAGACTAATCATATTGATTACTATTAACAAAATACTAACATAAATTATAATATAGTCTTTAAATTCTTTATTGATACGATATGCTATTTTTTCCATGTATTCATTTCGGGATCAGTCGCGATCTTCGAAACTCTACCCCTCAAATAGGCGGTGTAACGGTCAAACGGTTTCCCCGCTCCCTCATAAATCTCAAAGGGTATAATAACGGTCAATATGAGGGTGCTCCACGTATAGTCATGTTGGCGGGAAAGTATCATCTTGTCATGAGTATGAGCTTGATTGACAGGCATGGGCAAAGCCTAATTCACACTCCAACTCCAAGTCAAAGGATCACTCAAATGATGTCAGGTCACTACTGTTTGGGAGATATGGCAGTCCCTAAAATATGGGAGTCAGCAATCCCAACAGGAAAAAAGTCCTAACATCACCCTATAAGTGGGGTGATGCCAACCCAAAATGAGGTATTGGCTACACTCCCACACCTCCCCCTTTCTTTTACACCTAAAGGTTTTCTATGTCTTGGGTCATTCAGGTTCCGGGAGCAGCTCCATTCTAGCTTTGTCACTGCTGATCGTCTGGAGGCTAATAATTTGGCGTCGTCTCTGGGAAACACACAAAACCAACCACATCACTTTTTCCAGATACTCTTTTTTTTCTCTCAATGGCCAAAACGAGGACTCACAATGTTGACAACAACGCGAATGTCGAGGACGCTAATTCAAGCTCCTCAGGCACGCCCTCACTGCTCTCAATCGGCGGGGCAATAGGGACGCAGCTGCCAATCTCCTTGGACCTTCCACGGTCCCACGGCCTATCATCATCGATCCTGCTCAAATGATGTTACTGCAATCCAACATCCTCAACTACATGAAAGCCTTAATGATACAAACCATCAAGGCTGAATTACAGGCTGCACACGTCCCGCATCCCAACGATCGTGAAGAACTATCCCAGAATCAGAACACCCATGGAAATCTTTGTGTCGATGACCTCCGACGCATCAACATGGTCGAATACCAGGTCAAGAGACATCACACCAGGTCCTCGATCATCTGCGGCAGACTTTCGCATGCCAGTCATTGAAAGTTACGACGCCACCTCTGACCTCGTCGATCATCTGCGGCGTTACATCTCTCAAATGGAAACGCCACGGGCCCAATCCTCTGCGAAGCTTTTAGCTCATCTTCAAGGGGACCGCATTTACATGGTTCAGAATATTGCGGGGACAACACTTCAAGTGTTTTAAGGACCTGGCCTCGGCCTTCCTCCACCACTTCATGGGCGCCCGACCACCCCCGAAGACTGTCCAACACCTACTGAGGGCGAAACAGCAAAGGGAGGAACCCTTTCGAGATTATATTCAACGGTTTCAGGCGGAAGCCGTCCAAGTTCAGAGGCTCTCTCCAGACATGTAGCTCTTGGCCGTCACTCAAGGCCTCCAACGCGAGTCAAGGCTCGCATACAACATCAACGAAAATTCCGTCACAACGATGGGTGAGTTCATAGATCGCGCAACTCGATTCATGAACTCCAAGGAAATCAACAAACCCTACCACCAATTCTCCTAATGATCAGGGCAGATACCCCTTTTAACGAGGTACCCCTCCTCGACCGACACTTCCAGGACCTCCGACCCCCACCCATCTCTCCGTGACACTCGCACAAACATCTTGCTGCTGCTCGAAAAGCAGAATCCCCAAGTGGCCTCAGCCCATCCAACACAAGACCACCAAGGGTTTTGACAAGTTCTGCCTATACCACAAGGATCGTGGACTCGACAACGAGGCCTGCTGGTAACTCAAACATCTCAATTATGAGATGATCGAGCAGTGAAAACTCAAGGAATTCCTCGCTCATTCCACCTCGCCCTGTAAGGACCTTTGCAAAAGGAGTGGTGATAGTGACGACCGCGACAAATCGCGTCGATGTCACACCAGCAGCCCTTGGAGGCAAAATCTACCACCACCCCCACCAGTGGGCACAATCCATGTTCTCACAAAATCGGAAGGCGTCTCCAGTAGAAAGCGATACGCGAGGGAGATCTTTCAGATCGACCAACTGGAGAACGTCATTTATCGCCATGATGGGACTAATGTCATTTTCCCGCACTCCAACCCGCTGCTAATCACGACACAGATTGTGGGTTACGACACCAATAGGGTGTACATCGACACGAGTGCAATACCAGTGTCATCTTCAAGGACATGCTCGACAAACTCGAGGTACACATGTCCGCAATAAGGAAAAGCTCTGGTCCTACATTTGGCATCGATCGAGGAAACGCGGTTTAAAACACTCGACTGCCACTCCGTCATGACGGAATTCTTGGTCCTCGACGTCCTATCAACCTACAATGCTAGCCAGGTCGATTTTCACATGCAATGTGACATCTGTTCCCTCACCATCACCTTCGCAACACCTAAGGGAGACCAATGGACCTCGAGGAAAAATTATGTGGCCACGCTAAGTTCTGCCATCGGCTCGCAAACCTCTAATACCAGGGACGACCTGATAGACTCAGACGACCAACCACGCCTTAGCGACGTCACCGACAAAGTTGGGGTCGTTCTGGGTAAAAAATTCAATATCAGAAGGGATCTTAAACGGTAAGATAAGATGAGTCTCATCCATCTTCTCGAGGCCAACTTGGATGTCTTCGCATAGGAGATGAATGACTTGTCAGGAGTAGATCTAGCATCATCACCCACAAACTGAATGTATTCCGGATGTGAAGTCGGTCAAACAAAAGAAAAGGTGTATGGCCCCCTCCAAAAAACAATTTGTAAAAGAGGAGGTTTCCAAACTCCTCGATGCTAGAATAATAAAGGAAAAATGACGTACATTTGCTGAGTTGTGAGGTAAATAGGTGATAAAAAAATCATTTGTGAAATCATATCTTGTAATTACTTGTGGCAACACTAAAGGCCTAGGAACCCACATGCCATATATGATTTCCGCACAAAACTAAAATTGACAGTGTCGTTTTTTAGTGGGAAAGAAAACTGGTAGGCCGCCCGTATCTCGGCCTCAACACGAGGACCCCGAAACGTGTCCTGTCCTAGAATGATGTAGATGGTCTGTCAGGGATCACTCGAGGTTGAGGATCAGCGTCCCGAACATCATCATCTAACTCCCTGGCGGGCATGGCTACTGAGACATCATGATCCCTATAGAGTCTCCAAAGTTTTCAAACCCTTACAGGTCGGGCCGTGGCTTGAGAGGAGGGAACGGGCCTTGGGGCGCTTTAGGAGGCCTGGCAGGTTGGAGCGGGTTGATCAACGGTCTCCTGCATCAAATGTTCCATCTTCTCCGGGTCCATGGCCTCGTGGTTAGACTCAACGGTTCTGAAATTGAAAAATGCAAAACATTAGGATCCCAACTTGGACTAACCACCCGCAGGGGTGTAGCGGCTAAGGGAATGCTGGCAGATGTTTGAGTGTCTTCCTCGTAACCTGAGGTAGAGGAACTGGAGGTGCTCGGGGTATCGACCTCAGCCCGTCAACTGGGACCGCCCTCTGGCTGACAGAGGTTTGTCTCGGGCTGAGGATGTACCCTTTCATGCCTTAAGTTGGGAAACAACGCAGCGGAATTAACGCTTTCTGTCATCAAATATGTATTTAAATATGATGCTTTCTGTCACAGACAAACGTTGAATTATCTGCTCTCTATTGGTATCCACTCACGAGCAGCTATCTATTGTGACCACCAACCTCTGTCTATTGGTATCCTCTTAGCCTGACAAGAGAATGATTCTTGAGGAGAGACAACAAAATGGCACAAGGAGATGAAGAGGAGAGAGAATGTGAGCTTGCAGTTTTGAACTGTTCAGAAACTGCCCGGAGGCCACCAGCAAACCTAGGTGCATGGATGCTCAATTTATAGGCATCAATATGCCCCCTATTTGCAGCTTTGGTGTCGAGGCTTTTAGCTTCTAATACTTAAGTGACCAACTTTACAAAAGTGTCACTTTTGCCATAATTTCTCCTTTTATGCGCTATTCACTCCTAAACTCTCTCGTTACTAGGTGTGACCCTGTAGGTTCTCGTTAAGTTGACAGTAATTATGAATCTCCCTTGTTACCATTCAACTGTGACCATGGGAGTATTTCTTGTAGCATCCGAGTGTCGAATTCTGTTTTGGTACAACACAGTCTAACTACGTGGTAGCTAACCACCCAAAACTAGTCTATTCCACTCGACTAAAAGTGGTGCTTACTACCTCAAGTCAAAGGACGTGCACAACGACATTTGAGATGCACCTGTGATTATCATTCCTTTACATGACAGAGATGATCATGTAAAAACCTTAAGAATCCATCCCATGAAATCTTTCCTTATGCTAGTCTCGCGTGAATTACGACAACCCAGGTTGACCATAATACTCAACTAGGGATATACTTTAGGAATATCATATAACCTAGGGATGAACATTACTACGTTTACCCTTTCTCACGGACAAATCAACCATAAATGTTTGATCAAACATGAATCTCATGGTTAACGTTATCAAATTCTAGCACATGAATCACTGAAACATAAAACGTTTGAACAATGCCTAATATCCTTGTAAGTGCTCTAGAAATGCTAAAGAAACCTGCTCAAACATTCACTGCTGATGAAATCAAAAGCAACAATTAAAACACCTTTTTAGCTCTTTCTTGTTCATAATCAGTTTCAAGAGCAGAAAGGCTTGCCTACATTGTAACATTCAGAGAATTGAAAAACCAACCACTGATCCAGTTTTGCGTACTAAACTGAGAGCAGGCATACACCACCTGCTCTTAGATCATGCGCAACTTCAAACAACAATGTGGCCTTAAAAAAACTAAACCAAGCAAGATTTACAACATAACTACAAGGGTTACAGTCTTGGTTTAGTACTCATTTGTGAAGCAAAACACCATAGTTTTTGCTCTCGTTTCGTACAATCAGACAATTCGTCGTTTTGTCATTTCCTTGCTAAAATTGTATTAGTGCCACTCGTAACCAAAAAGTGACATATGTAAAGAAAACCCATGAAATCTTTCCTTATGCTAGTCTCGCGTGAATTACGACAACCCAGGTTGACCATAATACTCAGTCTCGCGTGAATTACGACAACCCAGGTTGACCATAATACTCAACTAGGGATATACTTTAGGAATATCATATAACCTAGGGATGAACATTACTACGTTTACCCTTTCTCACGGACAAATCAACCATAAATGTTTGATCAAACATGAATCTCATGGTTAACGTTATCAAATTCTAGCACATGAATCACTGAAACATAAAACGTTTGAACAATGCCTAATATCCTTGTAAGTGCTCTAAATTCGATTGGCTTAGGGGCACACAACATTAAATGCTATCATAAAAAAAATGTGATTAAATTCCTCATGAAAACAAACAAATTAACATAAATACTACTCTACCATCTCAAAAAAAATGATCATTTGATTCAATATGTGTGCCTCAAGAAAAAAAAGTTAAATTTTTTAAAATAAAATTGTACTATTTAGAAACTATAATCGTTGAATTATTATTAGATATGCATTATTCACTTTTCTAACAACAATTATTTAATTTTCTAACAGCAACTAGCAACACAAGAAGCCTAATCATTAGCAGTGTGTAGAGAGATGGTATACAATAAAGAAGTCTCTCTAAGACAAACCATATGTCCTAGTTAATTATAAAACATACACCAAAGATTCGTTATAATAATCAAAGTGAAAACTGACAACAAAGATTCGTTATAATAAATTCAGTCTCTCTAAGTCACTTTTTGAAAATATAAGATTCGTTATAATAATCAAAGTGAAGACTGACAACAAAGAAACAAGCAAGCACATCAAAGAGGTTGCAGGAAATCAAGAAATCAGAGCAATTCACTCATTCCCTAAACACTCCCAACATAGACAAACTTAAATTTCATTTGCTGTGAATGTTTGAGCAGATTTCTTTAGCACACTTTTTAACTGTAATATTCAGAGAACTGAAAAACCAACCACTAAAATCCAGTTTTGCATACTAAATTGACAGTAGGCATACACTACCTGCCCTTAGATCATAACTTTTATCCTTATTAAACAAACCTGTTAATATCAAGACCCCAACTTTAAACAACAAAGTGACCTCAAAAAAACTAAAACCAAACAAACAACCAATATTGCTTAACTGCTAACTTGCTCCATTTTCACAGACTAGTAAACATAGCAACAATACAGTTTATCTACAACATGCATTCATAGTAGGCACATGTTATTTGCTCTCAAACCAACTTTTGTCCTCAATAAACAAACAACAATGCAATCTTGGTTAAGTAGTCAACTCAGAAGCAAACACCAAAGTTCATGTTGCTGTTTTATACTAACACATTTACATAAAAATAACACAAGAATTTGGACACTATAACATAATGACTTTTAACTATAAGACTAATTCCCACTTTATATACACATTTACATCTCTCAACATAAAATTAAGATCAAAATGGTGAAAGAGGAGACATGCCATAGCTATACTTCAAATACAATGAACGGAAAAAAAAATTGATCAAGTAAAAGTTGGAATAGAGAATCAACTGTAACAAAAAAACACATGACCACTGTGTGTAATATAAGTTGAACAATATCAATCTAACACATCAAAAAACTTGCATAAGGAAATTCTAGGAATAGGCAGGATATCAGAGCAAGTCACTCTTTCCCTAGACACTCCCAACAGAGACTTAATTCAGCACTTCAAACAAGTTACAAATGTGCTAAAGAAACCTGCTCAAACATTCACTGCTGATGAAATCAAAAGCAACAATTAAAACACCTTTTTAGCTCTTTCTTGTTCATAATCAGTTTCAAGAGCAGAAAGGCTTGCCTACATTGTAACATTCAGAGAATTGAAAAACCAACCACTGATCCAGTTTTGCGTACTAAACTGAGAGCAGGCATACACCACCTGCTCTTAGATCATGCGCAACTTCAAACAACAATGTGGCCTTAAAAAAACTAAACCAAGCAAGATTTACAACATAACTACAAGGGTTACAGTCTTGGTTTAGTACTCATTTGTGAAGCAAAACACCATAGTTTTTGCTCTCGTTTCGTACAATCAGACAATTCGTCGTTTTGTCATTTCCTTGCTAAAATTGTATTAGTGCCACTCGTAACCAAAAAGTGACATATGTAAAGAAAACCAAACATACAACCAATATTGCTGAAGTCAAAGTGACTTGCTCCATTTTTACAGAACAAAAAACATGCAAACAATCCATAGCGACAATTTAGTTTATCCACAGCAGCACTTTTCTTACACAAGAATCATCTGTATTCACTAGGGAAAAACCAATACTAATGACGGTTCACTCATTTTAACTTGCTCTATTTTTAAAGGATATTAAACATGAAAAAAATCCATAGCAACATATAGTTCATCCAAAGTAGATAAACTTTTCTTGTACAAAAATCATCTGCAATCATAGCATGCAATTGCGATCATGGAAAAACCAATACTAATGATGTTTTCCCCATTTTAGCTATAAGACAGTCAAAGCAAACTGGCAAGAGGCAGCAAAATGCAATTTACAGATGCAAGATTCACATAGAAATTTCACTTCACAATTTTGGGATCCCAAAGGAATTTGGAACTAGAGATACCTGTAGCAACAAGCAATTCTATGCTCAACATTTCCAGATGTGACTGAAAACTAATCTGTAGCATGTCTTAGTTGCCAACATTTGTAATCAAAATATGAAGTAGCAATTCAGTCAAAGCATTACTACCATATTTGATCAACATACATGAAGATTAGAGCATTAGTTGAAATTGTGATGTATCTCTAAACAAACAAACAATGCTTCTTAAATGAAGTATGTAGTCAGAAAACCACCACTAACTATTAATAGATACTTGCACTTAGTAGCAAAATGTGATTTTATGCTATTACACAAGAACTTAGAAGTTATCACATACTTACACTTACCAGAAAGAAGCTATTTTTAACCATTTGACCGAACCAATTACTAGCAGCCCAACTAGGGATCTCCAACTTGTTTCTTAACAAGTCTATCATAAAAGGTCGGAAAGCATTCATCAATCAACAAACAACTAGGCATCTGTATGTGTGACTGAAACAGTAACTAGCAGCCCAACTAGGGATCTCCATGTTTGACTGAACTAGTAACTAACTAGCAGCCTCATCTTATTTCTAAACATTGGCAATCAAGTTGCAACTGGAATGACAAGCAATCCTGATACTAAGTGCATTATTCCTAGTTCATCTCCAACTTGTTTCTTAACAAGCCCATCATAAAAGGTCGGAAAGCATTCATTGATAGCATCAATCAAAAAACAACTAGGCATCTCCATGTGTGAAACTAGCAGCCCAACTAGGCATCTTAATGTTTGACCGAACCAATAATTAGCAGCCTTATCTTATTTCTAGACATTGGCAATCAAATTGCGACTGGAATGACAAGTAATCCAGATACTAAGTGCATCTCCATGTGTGACTGAAACAGTAACTAGCAGCCCAACTAGGGATCTCCATGTTTGACTGAACTAGTAACTAACTAGCAGCCTCATCTTATTTTAAACATTGGCAATCAAATTGCAACTGGAATGACAAGCATTATTCCTAGTTTATCTGCAACTTGTTTCTTAACAAGCCCATCATAAAAGGTCGGAAAGCATTCATTGAAAGCGTCAATCAACAAACAACTAGGCATCTCTATGTGTGACTGAACCAGTAACTAGCAGCCCAACTAGGCATCTCCATGTTTGCCTGAAACAGTAACTAGCAGCCCAACAAGTCCTTCATAAAAGGTCGGAAGCATTCATCGAAAGTGTCAATCAACACACAATTAGACATCTCAGTTTTAGGGGCAAAATACTCATCCTCTCAAAGAGTATAACAAGAAATCGACTCTGCTGGATGGTTACTAGAAACCTTCTTTATTCTAGTAATTTCTCCATCTGGCAGGGTCTGTGTTCTGCTAACAACCAATAATCTCAAACATGGGAAACTACTCTTAGGAGTCACAACTTTGTGTGACTAGTTGTCTCAGAGAGGCAACACTACTAGGAATCACAAGTAGTGACCAGCAGTCTTGAAAGGAACCTTACTGGTGTGACCAGTAGTCCATCATAAAAGGTCGGAAGCTATTTTAGGGACATCTCACTTTTAGGGACAAATACTCATCCTCTCAAAGGGAAAAATCACATACTTGCAGTTACTAGAAGTAAGCTATTTTGTCCATGTGATTAAACCTGTAACTAGCAGTCCCATCTTATTTCTTAACATTTTTTTATCCATGTGACTAAACCAAACCTAGCAGTCACGTCTTATTTCTAAACATTGGCAATCAAATTGCAACAGGAATGGCAAGCAATCCATGCATAATTCATAGTTCATCTCCAACATGTTTCTTGTTCATAAAAGGTCGAAAGCATTCATCAACAATGAACAAATAATTAGACATCACACTTTTAGGGGCAAGATGCTCATCCTCTCAAAGGGGCATCACCGTGGTTGATCTCCATGTTATTTAAACGAGTAAAACAGGAAATCAACTATGCCATGATTACTGTAGCTATTGGGGTCTGTGTTCTGTCGGTAACCGGTTCTTACCGAATTCGGATCCTGCTACTACTAGAATCATAATGTATTCCCAAATGTTTGGAGAGGGGCAACGGTAAGAGGAACTGTAGGATTTGTGACAAGTAGTTGAGATGGGACTAGTTCATCTGCGACTTGTTTCTTAAAGGTCAGAAGCATTTGTCGAAAATGTAACAAATAATTAGACATCTCATTTTAAGGGGCAAAATACTCATCTTCTCAAAGGGGCATCACCATGGTTGATCTCCATGTTATTTAAACGAGTAAAATAGGATATCAACTCCGCTAGATCCATGGTTACTACAAACCATCTTTATTCTAGTAACATGAAAATCTGTAAATACCAGGGTCTGTATTCTAAGAGCAACCAGCTCTTACCGAATTCATATCCTACTACTAGGAATCACAATGTGTGCCCAATGGTTTTGAGAGGGGCAACAATAAGAGGAACTGCGAGGCTTTATGACTAGTAGTCTCGAGATGGGACAATACTACTAGGAATCACAACTTTGAGTGACCAGTAGTCTTGGAGATGGGACAATACTACTAGGAATCACAACTTTGTGTGACCAGTAGTCTCAGAGATGGGACACTACTACTAGGAGTCAAAACTTGTGTGACCAGTAGTCTCATAGAGGCAACACTACTAGGAATCACAAGAATTATTGACCAGTAGTCTTCAAAAGAACCTTACTAGTAGGAATCACAAACATGTGACCACTAGTCTTAAAAGCTACTAGGAATCACAAGATCATGTGACCAGCAGCCCTAAAAGAGTATACCAAGGAAATCAACTCCGCTAAACCCTTGGATACTGGAAACCATTTTATTTTAGTAACATGAATTTTGGTAGCTACTAGGGTTTGTCAACCAACTCTTACCAATGCCGAATCCTGCTACTATGGTAGCAATTAGCAAAAGCCGCACTTGAACAAATAGAGGTTCAACCTTCCCAATACAGGATCATGATATGTTTAAAATACCCATATCTCATTGTTGTGATTAGTTGGAACATGACGTTTTACTAGGGACTTCAAATATTTGACCAATTGTCTCAAAGGAAGACATCAATCGCAAAAAGTAGAATCCAACCCCACAGATGAAAGCTGCCCATAAAATATGGCAAAATAACGGACAAGAACTAAAAGCCAAGAATTGATCGATCTTGCAGAAACAAAATCGATTTCATTCTGTTACGATAAGCCCATCATTCAGTTACGATCTTACAGAAATAGTATAAGCCGAACACACAAATTAGCGAACAAGATCGAAAAGCGAGAGGGAAAGAATTCACCGATCTTACCAAAACACACAATCGGATTCATTCCACTACGGAGAAACCCTGAAATCTCTGATGATACGACGAAACTGCAAAAGCCCACGTAAATTCCGGCAACCCAAGTTCGGAAGCACCGAACGAACAGCAGTTCGAGGGTTTCTCCACCTCGCTATCGGCCATGAATCACAATGTCTAGTTTAGGGTTTGGCCTGAGCATCATATATATATATACAAAGGGGTGCACGTCGAATAGTCCATATGAAATCCGGACCTCCAACGGTCTTATTGGACCCACATAAATGACCCTTTTTAACGGGTCCTAAGTCGGATAGAATTTTCAATTTTGAATCCGTTTTTCAAGGATAAATCATTAGTGTTTGTTTTTTAATTAAAAAATTAAAAAAACACTAGTATTTTTCAATATATTAAATCATGGAGGCTTTGATTCACTTTTCACGTGGATATGTTTTATTAGGGGGTTTCAAACCTTCTACTTTGAAGGTGAATTTGTGGGAAATTCACCTCCGGATTCCCGTTGAATCACTCCTCCCAAATTTTGGACCTCACGTGAACAAAGAGAGGCGTAAACGTGAAATGTGAGAAACTGACGGAAGTGGATCACGCCCCCAACACCGCGACGCCCAAAGCTAGCTTCCTCACCCTCACTCCTCTCCTCCCAAGTCGGCTGCTTAAGCAACCAAGCAAGCTGCTCAAGCAGCCAACCAAGGAGGAGAGGAGTGGGGGTGGGAGGAGCAGTGATCGGTTTTCCGTCCCTAGTTTGAAGGACCGACTGAGGATGGTGAATTTGTTTCGGTGGTTCTCGCCGAAAATCGGTGATTTAATTTGTACTCATCCCAAAGGTTTGAAACCCCCTATTGAGTGAATGGATGGTAGGGAGTGATGACGCCCACAATGAGAATTAAAATAAATAAATATGATAGTTTTGTTTTTTTTTCCACTAAATTCCATCTTGTATCCATTTTTTCTGAATAATATTTCGGGTTTACTCTCTTTCAATTATTGTATTCCTTTGGTATTGGTTCTGAAGACATAAAAAATGTTAGTTTCCAAAAAAAAGAGTAAAAATTTACGCGAATGTTAATTACCAACCAACTAGTTGTGTAAAGACTAACATACCCTTTTAATACTAATTAGTCTACTCATATTCTCTACCAGTAACTGGACTCATCTTTTCCCAGATCTAAATCTGCCACACCACCATATCTGAAATTCTCCATCGGAGGGAGAGCCACCTATCCGTCGCGGTTCGCTACTCAGACTCAGATCTCCACCTACGATAGCGAATGGCTTCTGTATCTAGAGAGCATGACGAAGATCATCTCCACGTCCACCGTCTTCTCTCTCCCCCTCTACCGCCATCTTCTCCACTGACTCCGGCCACAGCTACCTCCAGAGATTGCAGATCTGAAAGATCATCGACTCGTCGGCGTCCTTAACGATTGTAATCGGTAGCTTCTCCGGAGATTCCAGATTTGAAAAATCCTTCTCTGTTGCGTCAGAGAAGGAGCTTAAGGAAGATCATTTCCTCGTTCGTGGAGGAAGAGAATCGGTTGATCGTTACGGCTTGTCATCGAAGGGAGACGACCATCGGACCTCCAGATCTGGACACCTGCAGTGGCTGATGATCTAATGGTGAAACCTCCAGATCTGAACGGAGCAAGATGGTTGAAGACAAATGAGCAGTAGCAGAATTTGGAGGTGAGGAACGAGACACTGTGCAATATTGATTCATACATTATAACTCTTTATAGTATACACTATAAAATATGATACATATATTTTATTTGGTTATGAATTGGTTCATTTTTTGATGTTTTTAAAAAGGTAGACACAATTACATTTTATTTAAATACAGTTTTTTATAATTTATTAGACATTTTTAATATCACTGAAATGTCTATAACAAATAACTAAACAATATAAACTCTTGTATATGGCAGTATTGTATAACACCTTAGACACTATGCAATTAATTATAAATCAACAAAATTTATTTTATATTATGTTATAAACTATCTCATACATTTCAAAATAAGTTATGATTTTCTATGCAAATAATTGTTTATAAAGTAGACAGTTTCACTATCACCTAAAATGTGCAAAACAAATAAAAGAACAGTTTCCAATATTTATTCATACATTATATCAATTTCTAGTAGACACTATAAAATGTGTAAAATAGTTAAATAAATAGTATAAACTCTTTAATAGACAGTATTGCATATCACATTAGACAGTATGCAATTACTTATAAATTAACAAAAATTATTTTATATTATGTTAGAAACGCTTTTATAAATTACAAAATAATTTTTGACGATTCAATTAATTGTTTATAATGAAATAGACAGTTTTTCTATCACCAAAAAGGTGCAAGGTAAATAATTAAACGGTTTCTAATATTTATTAAGACATCATATCACTTTCTAATAGACACTATAGAAATGTGTAGAACACTAAATAAACTCCTATAAAATACTAAATAGACAGTACTACTTATCAATTTAGACACTATGCAATTACTTATAAATTAATGAAAAATTATGAAAATTGCAGTGATGGCATTTTTGGCGGTCGTGCTGGCGGTGGCGGTGGCGGTGGTAGTGACAGTGGTGTCGACACGGTGGCGATGTTGTAGGTGGCAGCGCCAGTGGTTCCAGCGGCTATGGAAGTGGTGCCGATAGCAGCATAAATGTTGGCAACTGTGGCGGTGGTTCAGGCGGCAGCGCTGGTGGTTCTGACAACCAAGACGGTGGTTCCGGAAGCCGCGGCAGTGGTTCCGGTTGTTGTCACGATGGTTCCAGTGACCATGAAGGATGTTTCGGTGGTTGTGGCGGTTGTTTTGGCGGCCACAACGGTTGTTTTAGGGGCTGCAGTGGTGGTTTCGTCGGCCGCGGTGATGGTTCTGGGGATCGCGGCGGTGGCAGCGGAGGTAGTGGTGGTAGTAGTAAGGGTGGTGGTGAGGGTAGATGGTGGTTTTGGTTTAAAAGGGTATTTTAGTCTTTGAAATTGTTAGTTAATTAGTTAGTTTAATTAGATAGTATTAGGATCCATTGTAGGTTTTTCCAACTAGTGTGTAATTAAAAGGACTGGAAAATTTAGGTAGAAATTTTCGTTTTTACTCTCTTTCGATTTTGTTTTGAAAAATAATTCGGTAATAATTTGGTTTCAAAAAACTTGAAAATTTTAATGGTTGAAAACACAACCAATTAATCTAATTGCAAATCTCATTATTGCACATGTACATGTGTTCGTTGTGTGTTTGTTGCAATAACAATGTTAATTACCAACTAGTTGTGAAAACCCCTAGTTAGTTAAAAACCATAATGCCCTCATATATAATACTCCGTTTCTTTCAACTGCAACACTTTGCAACTGTTCCGGCGTATCTCGTTCCACAATTGTCCTTTGTGTTCAATTGCTCGATCAATTGTAGTTCTTACTTCATGCGATGATGGATCTGAACCTTCCAGCACCTGGTTCTCCTTCTTCTTTGTTGCCCGATTATTCTACTACGAATTATTCTGTTATTACTGGTGGTTTTTTTGGGAATTCACTTGATGATGGAACACAATTATTCATAACTTTCTCTCAAGGTTCTGATTATGTAGTTGTTGATCATTCTATGATGTCTTGCGAAGGTATGATTTATGTTCCTAAGTTGATCCTTGTTCTTGAAGCTTCTACCTTTCCCGATTAGTTCCAGCTATGAGCCAACTTCGGTTCTAGACATCCGCCGCAGCCCCAGCCCAGCGTTCCAGACACCACCGTTGCTAGCGAATGTCTCCGGCGTTCTTCCGACACTTGTGATGGATGAGCACGTTGAGGAGGAATTGGATCTTGGCGAGAGAGAAGAGCATATTTGAATTTGGTGGTGGGCTTGATGGATTCAGCAAGGGAAAGGAGGGAAAGTGCCGACGACGTCAAACTACAATTTGCCATCCATTCCCTACCTTTCCCTCCAACCATTTTCTTCTTCAACCTTGGCCACCATCAGAACCGCCTGGTCACGTCGGAGCTCCCCCAACCAGCCCCGTGGATGGATATGCCCCGACCGGTGAGAATTTCAACAAAAACTATCAACTTTGTTTCTAACTATAACCACTTCAATTCATCGTTCCAGCTGTCCTACGCTGCCCCAACCACCATCATTGTCACCGTCGGTCGCTGGCAAACCATCTCGGCCCAAATCCGTTGTGAAAACTTGACCGCCGACGTTGGCGACCACGCCGGCCGCTGCCAGGCCCAGTTTCTGGCGATTGAAAAGGGAGAAGCAAGGTGGCGAAAATTATAGTGTAAAATCATTAGAGATAAAATTGTAAATGATTAAAAACTTTAAGCACTACTTTTGTAATTATAGCATAGAGTTAACATATTTTTTAACAGTTTTTAACGGTAGTGCCATTTTTAACCCAATTTCTAAAGTTAGATGACACTTTAGCTTCAAAATGAAGTTTTGTACCAAATTGAGAAATTTCGAAACTTTAGTGGCATTTTTATCCCTTTTTTCACTGGGAAATGAACATAAGATATATCCATCACCCATTGATTCATTGCTCAATTACATAATTAAATAGATTTTCAACAGATTCTCAAATTAAACCATATCATCTTCGCATTAATTTCATGGATTGAAGGAGAAACAAAGCATGAGGCATCTATATATGAAAAAAATTTCATGGACCCCGATTCAAGAACAGGCACAATGGAGCTTAAAAAATTCGAAAAAGAATCATGGCATAATACATGAAATTGAAGAAAGTGGGAGAGGTTAGGGCAATTCATGGAGGTATTGAAGAAGAAAACTTGATCCCTACCTATGAGTCTCTCTTCAAATCTTCTATGGGTGAGCGAGGGAGAGCCGCAATCCCGATCAGCCACAGATCTAGTATGGCGGCGAGATCTCTCGAAAAGGAGAGTAGCGTCTGGATCTCATCAAATGGTGCAACCTCCTCGACTTCGATTCAAATGGTGTTGTCGTGTTTGGATCTCATCTGTTTGGCTTGATGCCACGACGAACAATGGGATGAAATGAGCCAGAGTCGGGAATGATGGGGGAAGAGACGTAGCAGAGAAGAGAAGGGATGAGGAAGAGCATAAATCTTGGCGTGGAGGGAGCTTGGTCTGGTCTGGGAATGGTGGATGTAGTGGAAGAGAAAGCAAAGCGGCATGACTTAAAAGTTTGGGTTTAAATAGTCAAAATTGTTAAAGATTGAGGATTGATTTGATAGTAGGTTAATGACATTTACATAATTTTACAAAGTTAATGAAAATTCTAGCAAAAAATCTAACGAAAAGATCAATTTGAGACGAAATGAAAACTAAATGACTGATAGGAGACGAATTCCTAAAAAATGACCAAAATACGTGAACTTTATGTCATTCTCAATTAATGTCATTCTTTCAAGTCAAAGTTGCTACGTTTTAGCTTAAAAAGCAAATTCACAGTGCTAATTCCTTCCTACCATTTTTGTTTTTTGAGCTGAATTTATCTTTACAACGAATTGGAAGCCATGATTTCGTCTCATGGTCTCAATCCTCTTTGAATTTACAAGTTAAAAACTGACTGAAACGAAGAATGCACAAGGTTTCATCATATGAACAAACCCTCATATCTTCATTTCCAGCTAATTAAGATGGATCACAAATTCTCACATTTTCTTCATTGCCTCTTTGCTAAAGTCTTCTTCAACCCCCTGATGATCTTCAGAAACCACATAATGTTCATGACGGCAAGTATTATCGGCACAACAAATACTAGAAACAATCCGAACGTATGCAGCTGCTTCACCTGTTTCACAATCATAAATTAACCACCTTTGTTCCACTTTCTTTGCACCATGGACTAATTAATCTACCACTGTTTTCTGCCATCAACATTTTTATACCCATGGGGTAGGTACAAGTTGCTTACCTGATCATAGTGTAGGTACACATGATAGAACATGTACATGAACAAAAGAATTCTAGCAACCTGCAGAACAGTAGAGAGGTTCCTACAAGTGTCAGAAGACATGAAACTTCATAGCGGGATCGGGAAGAAATTGTTTGAAATAAAGAACATACAGTAAACAAGCATCAAAGACAACTGATTACCAGCCAGGAAATGAATATGATAACCCCATTTGCTAGGTACGCCCTCGACTTCTTCATCCCAGCAGTGTCAAGGTACCTACAAAGCCCCAGCATATATCCATTAAGTCATAGCATACAGGACTTAAAAACTAATCATTTTAGATATAACATACCATCTCAAGTTGATCCCAGGGGTTGTAGTCTCAGAGATGAGTACCATGTAGGTGTAAAGTTGTCCCTCCCCAGTCAGCATAGAATATGCCACTGCCGCTAGTGAAAGGAAATGATGAAGAATCTGGAAAATTATTTTGTTAACAAGGACAGATAAAGAACTCTCAAACCAATATGAAACAAATACTGGGGCATGAGCAATCAGCTACTTACATACTCCATTCCACCTAGAGATGGATAAAACCACATGATCATCGTGAGATCAGCAATGAAGTAGCCAACAGAGACCTGTCAAAATGGCCTAAAAGCTTGTAAGAATCAATTGAGGAATGGTACACAGGAAGTGCTGAAAAAGTTCACAGGACAATAAAAAATTAGGACCACCCAATCGTAAACTGTTGTACTGCCATATGACCAACTTACTCATAAACCAGATGCAACTTAATCACTTGACGGTTACACTGATACAGCTATCCATTTAATGAATACGAAGCCACCCATCATTCTTTGTCAAAAAAAGGTGAATCTTACCCCTAACCAATAAATAATCCATAAAGAATGTTTTAATACGTTATAAGTTTCACCCAGTTTAGTTTAAGACAGTACAAAAACCATATATACGCTAATATCCTAGCAGCATCCTGTTTCTGTTTTTATTTTATTTTACTTTTTGGAAAATTTTGTTTTACAGTTTTCCAGTTTCTGATAAACCTGTTAAATACTATCTCATCCTTGACGTCACCCAACTAGCGAAAGAAGACATACAAAGAACGAAAAGGTGGCAGGAAACATTACTCATAAGCAAATTGTTGAAGGGCTGATAGAATAAACCAGTACAAAGGCGGTGTTACAGTACCTACAGCTTTACAAGGCGTTTCCTAGTTAAAAAACTACTGTGCAGGATGTTATTGCCTCAGATTGTTTACATTTCAATGGTCTATAATTCAGTAATTTTTGCTAATAACCATATAATAACCCTTTTTATGCAAAGGCAGTCTCTTTCTTGTTTTGCATGGCCCAGGGTGCTAATAAGCCCTTCAACTCCATGAAAACAAATGAAGAGTAACCTTTACAAACATTTCTAGATATGCATGACATCCACCTATATAAATGTTTTCTTTATTTAATCGGCTAAACCAGTGTTTTCTCCATTTTTCTTTTTGCTTCTTCACGAGTAAAGTTCCATTTTTAACCTAGTAGGCTTGTATGGCAAGCTCCACTCCAGTCTGTTTGCTTTTGCCTTTCTCTTTTCTTTAAGGGATTGTGGTTAAATTTCCTGTTATCACTTATAAATAGTTGTTCCGAAATTTTGGTTAACGATTACACATGAAAAGGATACCGCAACTAGGCCTTCAACAAAGTGCACATATGAGCACAAATGCAAATTATGGAATGAGGAGAGATACCCTGGCTCCCAACACCCCCCTCTCCCCAAAAAATAGAAGAAAGAAACCAACACCTATACAGAAGGATAAAAAGAAAATCTTTAGGACACAGCCCTGGTTAGAGAAGTGAGATTACCCCCAATGCAAATGTCGAAAGTAGAGAACTGCGATAAGTTATCAGGCCAGCTGACAGCTTGTCAGAGAAGAGATCTGACCAGAACACAAAATATAGAGACATTACTGTGATAAAGATGGCATGGATGGTTGATATGGACCTACACAGATAGCAAAGGAAATTGTTAAAATGTACTTCTACAGAGGAGAAGGAAAAATATTTAGGAAGACAGATGAATCACCGGTTGCTCCACTCTGTACGCTGGACTTTCGATAGGCTGGAATAGCTCTTAAAGTAAATAGTACAGAACAATTGGGTTAGATCATAGACCTGTAAAACAAAAAGTGTCATGATATGCCTTGAGAGTGGTTATAGGAGTCAATATAAAACTGAAGATTAAAACAAAGGCTAAGCTTAGCTTTTTAGAAGAAAAAAAAAGATACGGTGTAAAAAGAAATATACCAACTTGCATGCAAAAATTCCAAATACAACCGATGTATATGGGATGAATGAGTCTGCCAGAAAGTATTCCTTTAACAACAGCTCTGCCTGGGTATGATAAGATGCCATTGTTTGTTCTGCCGAAAACCAGCAGCTCTCAATACTCCTTGACAAATAGTTTCATACAAGTGTACTTTAGTTTCTTGATTTCACGGTATTATTGTGCCTAAATGGACATGATGAACAAGCACAATGATCAGAGGAAAAGAAAATAGAGAAACAGAAAAGTTCTCATAAAACATCAAGCACTATGTAATCACTTCAAATGATGATTGCGAAGGGAATCAACATAGCAATTCTTATGATTTTAAGCAATTCAAACATAGTACTAGTGGTATCTTATCCAACATCCCCATGCTATCTAATTGTTATCAAATTCAGGATCTATCAGATGGTTGTAAGAAAGCAGTGAGTGAAGGTTTGAAAAATAACCAACATTATTTTAAGTTCCAAGGGAGACACCTGAAGTCAGATGCGATTGATAGTACTCCTATATTAAATACCCAACACTAGCCAGCTTGACCTTAAATGCATAGCAGAGTGAAGTTCAATTATAACTGATAAGGGGAAGTTAAGGACCCTTCTCTAGGGTTTATACAGAGAGGGAGTTCAACACAGCCATTTGCCATTCTGAAAGGTAGCCCAACTCGCACAAATCCTTAGTATTCTCTATTAGAAAGCAAGTTCAACAAGAAGTCAGTAGCCTATATTGCTTATCATGCTCCTTGGCTTTGACAAAGAAGAAGAAATATGTAACTGCAGATTACTTCTATTCATCATTCGAGGCATGAGAGGAAAATAACAGCATTTTAACCTCAGGTGGATCTTTTATTAAAACAGGTCTTAAACTCTATCAAACTTTCAAACTTATTCAGGCATACACCCAACAAGTATGGTGCATTTCCTATCCAACATCAGGTCTCTTCTCACCACAAAAACACATTTTAAGCAAGATCCAAAAAACTGCAATATGACCCCCCCCCCAAAAAAAAAGCATCCAGTTGCCAACTGAAATATACTCCTCTGTTCAATCATGAACGAAAAAACCAGGAAAAACAGAAACCAATCGCTATATGCTTGATGCTTACTCTTACTCGAATAAATTACAGATTTGACGCAATCAAACAGAAACATAGTGCAGGTACGAGAAAGGAAAGTACTATCTAAAACCCGTGATTCTCCAGAACACAGAAGATCAAAACCAGGCACAATTGGAACCCAGAAAACAAACGGAGGAGATGACACAATCAACACTGGCGTAAGAAGAAAGATGGCCGGAAAAAGAATGGCTACAAAACCACCGAATCATCAGAAACGAAACACGCATTACAATAAAAAAGAGAGGAAATCAAAGGGCAAACCTGAATCCAATGAAGGAATGCGAAGAATGAAGGAATGCGAAGAATGAAGGCGAGTCGTTTCCCGAGAACGAAAGCGAGCGAGAGATAGCCCAGAGGAGAAGGAGAAGATGAGAGAATATATGAAAACAGAGTTCGCTGGTTTCTTCTTCTTGCACGGATTTTTTTATTTTTGTCTTTAATATTTTTTGCTCCCAATTTTTGTTATTGTTGTTTTCTTCAACTGATCCGATTTTTGGTTTGTTGAGAGAATAATTCTGCGTTTTCTTTTTCTTTAGGATTTTTTACACATTTTTCCCAATATTCAAGTTTATTTACATTTTGGTGCTTAGGATTTTCAGTTTCTCTACCAGTTTTTCAGGAAAAGTAGGAAAGAAAAATCTATTTTTTCATTAAAAAATATATTTGTCATTTGAAATCAATAGTATGATTTCTAAATACAGTATGGTGAGACATATTTTCTCCATCCTGTAGATGGTGCAATGATTTGAATTTTGATGTTTAGTTTGATTTGATTTTTATTTTTTGTATATGTGATAGTTTGATTTTATTTATCTATACTAAATTTTGAGGTGTGTTCATTATATAAAAACAACATAATAATCTATTAAATTAATATATATTTTTCTCATAAATATTTTTTTCACTAAATTCTAAAAGTTCCCCATAATTATCAGGAAAGTTTTAAAATTTGGAAGGACAATCTAAACATGCAGATGCAGGGTGTGGGAGTGAGTTGTCACTTGTCAGATCTGAGTTAAAAATGTAAGATGTACAAATTTGGGGAGCAAACTGTAAACAATATGATAATGTTTTTCATTAGGAGTATAAATTATTGTATTGGTTTCTTTAATGAAACGCGCAACCAGGAAATACAAGAGAGTAATCAAATCAACTTATTCACGACTAATAAATTACTGCTGTTAGTAGCAATAATTTATGCTTTTAGGTTTTCCTAAGTACTACAAATTTAATGGTAAGAAGAAAAACCAATCATAAATTCATGACAACTTAATTAATGAGAAGAATCAATGTAATTTTCTGGAATTAAGATTAATCAGCTTATTATAATGTCTCACAATTGATATGAATAATGCAAAACTAATTATACCTTAGAGAGCGAAAACGCTCTCTCCCAATTGGCTCAGTCGGTGGCCTCGTCCTCTTCAAGCAACCCTTCCCGCTACCTCACTTCATCGTTCCAAGCAACTGGTGGCCTTGTCTGATCGCCGTGTACTTCCCTTGTCAGCTAGTCGTTCGCGGCTTGTGTCAAGCCGCCTCTGTCGCCTACCGGTCTCGTTTAAGAGATTGGCCTCGCTCTCCTCCGCTTCGCTCTAGGTAAGCAGCCTCTCCCAACGCTACGGGATTCGATATCTTTTATCCGCCATAGTGATCATAACCATCATCATGAATTTGCTTTGCCTTTGGAGGCTAGTACGGCTGAACCTGATTTCAGTAGTTATGGCTTTGCTTAGTTATCTGTACTTGTTTTAGTACTTAGATTTGTCATTCACTACGACTTATTTTAGGTTTGTTATTCACTATGATTTATTTTGTAATGATCTTTCATTAATAAAGTAAGTTTTCCATATTAAAAATAAAAAAAATGTGACACATTTTCTTTTACCTTCCTTTTATACCCATGACAATCCTTTTTTCCCTTCCTTTTTATGCATGTGGTACAAAAGTATTAGTTATCACTCCTAAACTTTATATTACACAGTCTTTTCTTTCTCTCAAAAGATAGTCAATTTACACTTACACAATCTTATTCTATTAAAGAATGTAAAAAGATAGATAACCAATTATGAAAGGATTATTGTTTTTTTACTTTCAGATGAGGGAACTTATGGAGTTAGACATGGGAAAAAGAATTGATGAGGTGTCTAAGGATGCAATTGCAATCTTATGCCATATATGGTTGGACCGCGATGTTATTGAGTTAAATCAATTGCTTAAGTTTTTTTTTTTTGAACAGCAAACAAGATTTTTATTAAGAACAAAGACAAAAAACAAGAAGAATTGCAGCTACCTGCCCATGAGATAAAGGCGATAGCAACAACACAAACCAACCACACCAAACACAGCGGCACACAACAAAAGCCCCTAGAAAAAATTTGCCAGCACCTCCCCTGAAAACTGGCCAACTAACCACCCCTGCAAACTGGAAAAAAACACATCCACACCCACAGAAACAGGAGAACACCAAAACCGCTAAACAAGACAGCGCCAAAAGGCTTATTACAACATTTCTATTGCCCTTAGTACCGGGGCCAGCAACCAATCGGTCCATGAGATTCGGAGCTTTGAGTATCTGCTGCAAATCCAAAGATATGAGAGAACCTGAATATCAGCAAAAATCTGAGAGGCTCGCCATTGGACATTTTTCATGACAAGCTTATTGCGAGCTTTCCAAATCCTCCAGGCGGTAGTGTAAACAATGCCTTGCCACACTTGTTTAGCTTTTGTGTTAACCTGCAAAATGAGGTTCCCTTCCAGGACCCCATTAAAATCCAGAAGGTCACAAACATCCACGTCACACCACACTGCCACTTGGCGCCAGATTTCCATAGAAGTCGTGCAGCAAACAAGAACGTGATCCACCGTCTCGGTTGAAGCGAGGCAAAGAGGACAAAGCAGTGACTCTATCTCCATACCTCTCTGAAACAGTTGGGTGCGAACTGGGATACAACGCCGGGAGGCTCTCCAGATGAACACGTTGATCTTCTTAGGAACTTTGTTGCACCACCTCATCGGGACATCATGGTTGAATGCAATTGCTTAAGTTTTAAGTTTCTAATCTATTTAATGGTTAAACTTTTAAAGACATATATAATAGGGTTTCAAATATAAGAAGTGAATAGAAAATTATTCACCTAATTAGTGAGTGAATTGGAGGTGAGTGAGAAAAGTGAAAAGAGGAGGGTTAAGTTTGAGGACCCCGTGAATAAGGAGGAGCGCACAATATTGTGCGGGACTATGTGCGCATAGTTGTGCGTTGCGCACAGTATTGTGCGGGACTATGTGCGCACAGTTGTGCGTTGCGCACATTTTTGTGATGCACCAGAGGATAGTTCAAATTACACATCAGGGCAGCACAACTCTAGCAAACCGAGACAAAATCAAGCAACCTCTGCCTAACCCATCGAGAATTTGTACCGTATTTAGCTGGGAAGAGAGAAAATTGAGGGAGATAAAACGCTCCTGGTCGAACAGCAGGAAGACGATGAAATGACGATGACCTTCAGCTGCAACAGATCGGGGAGCGCCGAGCGGTGAAGAGAGGTGAATAAGGCGGGGTTTCTCAGGTGAAAAACACAGCTCACTTTCATGTTTTTCACCTGAGGTCTGCATAAAATGAGGTGAATCACGTCCTGTTTTTCACGTGAAAAAGGAAAGATGAAAAACAAAGTTTTTCACCAAAAATGCGCATGAAGCCCCTGATGTTTTTATTTTGGATACATAAAGACATAATGTTAAGTTGACGCCTTCGCATTTTCCTAGCCTCTACCTATCAAAAGAACAAAAAGAAAATTTCAATTCAATCAAAATATCGCTCTTTTGTGATTTACCCCAATACTTGATTAATTAACGTAAGGGAATAAATTTACTTAATTTGTTGTTAAATATTATATTTATAATTACATAAACAATTTAATTCATTGGATTAATTTAAAAATCATTTAAACAGAGAATTCATTAGATTAAGTTATTTATGTGAATAAAATTTAAAATGGACTTTTGGGCCGTACTTTAACCATTACTGAACTCCGTAAGTTGTAGTATGTCAAATTTTGTTCATGAAAGAGCAAAATAAATTCCTTTTCAAATCATTTTTTCATCTCAACAAACATAAACAATTCACAAAAACCCATAAATTTTTCTTCTTCTTTCATACGCCACCATTGTAATATCTGTCCTTTTACCTATTTTGTCTGATTTTATTTTACAGCAGCTGGTGCCTGGTGGGACCCTCGGACTTTCTCTGGAAAATTCGTTGTTTATTGTTTTCCTCGATAGTCGGAGCATTTGAGGATAAATATTTTAGGCATTATATTGTTTATATTTTTTATTCCATTGTAGGCGTTATAATAGTACTACCTCCGTCTCTGAAAAATTATACACATTTTCTTTTGAGCTGTCCAAGAAAAATTGATCACTTTCTTTAAAAGGAAACTTCTCACTCTCAAAGTTACTAAACTATCCTCATTTTATCTTTACTTTTTCTACCTCGTTTTTTGTGCACTCTCAACTAAGGGGTAATTAAGTAAACATATACAAACATCTTACATTTACCTTAATCTCCGTGTCCAAATAAATCTACCAATCTTTCAGGAACGGAGGGAGTATTATTCTTCTTGCTTCTGTTATTTGCAAATAGCACTTTTTTATGGAATTTGGAAATAAGTATTATTTTCATTAAACTGTCTCTCTCATGTATCTAGGACAAAAACAATTTAGAGAATCTTATCGTTTTTCCTTTGAAGATGAGATTGGTGGACAATGTTTTGCGTATACTATTATTTATTTCCTGATCTGACCTCTTATATGATGGATACTGAGTAGACTATTGATAGAAACTATTTATGGGACAAGAGATTGAGAGAATTTTTTAAAAGTATTTAATAATTATAATAGTAATATTTCCTTTTAGATGACAAGATAACATGTACAGCACACAAAAAAAAATCAAGGATGTTGGGAGCAACTAATTTCAAAATCCATAAAAAAATAGATTTTTTTTCTTTTTGGGTTCATATTTTGGAGCATATAGCTCATAGAGTACAAAAGATGTTGGCCACTGCGTTAGCCTGTCAAAATCGGCCAGCATCATCAGCTACCACCAACAACAAGCCCCGGGTAGTTTACGTGCTACTGAAGCCTAAACCCTATCAGCAACCGTTCTACCAACATTCCTATCCAGACCGGTTCCCTCGCGGTCGCTTGACCGGCTGATAAGCCGAACCCTGCACATTTGAATGGCTCGATGTCGATGCAATGGTCATGGAGCCATTGGCCGGTTTCTGACTTGGTGGTTGCATGGAGCCAGAAGCAGAAGGGGCAGGACATCCGGTAACCACTCCCTTGTTCTGGTTTCTGTGCATTGCAGCTTTTCGGTTCTGAGGGCCATGGAAACCATTTGAATTCCTATTGTTCTTTCTCTCCGGCACAGGTCTCTCGATCTCAGCGGCACGCACCATTGAAGTCAAGGAATCCACCGGTTGAGCGGGTATCGTTATCCCAGCCAGCCCTTCATAGGATAGAATCCAGGCTATTGCATTCACAGAAGCAGCAAGAGGAGGAGGAAGAGCAAGGCGCGAATGCTTTACCTGAAAAACAGGAGTATAAATTAAGGCAAATTTCAGAATGCATAATCCTGTTGATCCATGTGAGTTTGAACAATTGAACTAGGTCATGAAAGGCTCATAAACAGCAGGACAATAACCAAAAAATTGAAGATATCAGCATTGGGTTAAAGAAAGATGTTCTTACTTTGAACAAGATCGCGGCAGATAAACGCTCTCTCAAGCAGTAGATTTGTGCGACATCAAGTGCTGTCGATCCAAAAGAAAGCCAGCGGTCCACCACCACCATCACAGAATTTTTGGGGGAAGACATCACCTTTTCTTCATGTGATCTTCCAGATTTATCAGCCATCACAGCTCCATCATCATTGCCTTCATCTTCATCAGCACTGTCATCACTATCAACATCCTCATTTCCTGGGGCCACAGCAAGCTCTGATGCATGCAGAAATAATGGAAATGGCCCAATCACAGTACAATTTCTTAAGAACAAACTACCATCTCCACGAGTTATCTCGTCAAAAATAAGTAATGGAGGGTGATCAGCTTTCTCCATGGGCAAATTAGATATACTTGAGTGTGGGTGCAACCTCACTTTACTACCGCCTGGAGTTTCTATAAGAAATCCTTTTCGGTTATTGGTTGGGCTCACCCTGCCCACCATAGGATAGAAAGCAGCTACAAGAACAGCATGTACTATGCCAGGGTTGCGAGCATTCCGGTTGCTACTTGCTAAATCCTCCGAAATATATCCATATGAGGTCAATTCATGTAGAAGCTGTTTACGCATGCCATCCAACATGATCATAGCATTTGACGAAACAAAATATTGAGAGCAAAATCTTGCTTCTTGACCTCTCACTTTTGCTTCCTTCCAGCATTCAAAAGCTCCCATGACAGCCAGCTGATCCCCTTGCCCACCATATAAAGATGCCAGCTCTGACTTTACAACAGAAAGCTTCTTCCTCTCACTTGGCAACATCGGAAGAGTGAAAGGAGCCTTAAAGTCCGATGCAGATGCTATTGTCAAAGCTGGATCAAGGCAGTTCATCAATATGGCAAAGAAAATCATCTTGCTTGTAACTGGATGCACTGGGAGGTACCCAAGCTTCTCCCCAAGTTCTGTCAATTCCTCATCATGTGAAAATGCTCCAATATCTTGAAGAACAGTAATTGCATTATGAATGGCCTCAGGAACTGGAGGATCCAGTGTCTTCTTCAAAAAATCTTCAACTTTCTGATCTCGGTTGAACATTTTAACCTACAATATAACAAAAGCTCAACCAAAGTTCCACATAAAAACATTTCCGCAAGAAAAACAAAAAACAAAAATAACAGCAACTTTTGATTGCAATCTTGTAACTAGAGAGCAACAACAAGCAAAAAGGCAGATGCAATATCTGGTAACCATCAAATGAAATTATGAAAAAGCATAAGCACTATCTAAACCAACAATGACAAGAAAATTCTTCTCAAAAATAGAATACATCTTTGCTTTACGACATGTTTAAAAGACCATCAATTTAACCAAAAGCTTTCTGCCTCACATGATTCGACTGTAGGTAATGGTAAAGTACCTGTAAACACAGCTCCTCTATTGGCATTCTCTTAATTTCAGGAACTTGAAAATCTGGCATAGATACAGCTCGGAGTTTCGAATACAGATGATAACATATTCCTGGCTGACATCTGCCTGCACGCCCTTCTCGCTGCCTGGCATTTGCTTTAGAGACCCATGAAGACTGAAGGGTCGATACATTATTATAAGGGTCATAACTCTTTTCTTTCATTCGACCACTATCTATAACATAAACAACATCATCTATTGTTATGGAACTTTCAGCAATGTTAGTTGAAAGAATGATTTTGCGACAGCCTGCAGATGGGCGTTTGAATACTTTCTTCTGCTCCATTGAAGGAATCATTGAGTGAAGAGACAATATGATAAACCTTGATGGATTACTGAAAAATGAGCTGGCAAGTAACCTCTCTCTGGTTTTATTTATGTCCTCCCATCCAGGAAGGAAAACCAATATAGCTCCATCAATTGAATCAACACATATTTTCCTCAATAGCTGCTCTATTAGAACAACATCAATACTTCCAGGATCAACTGTGGCTAAATATTTGTCAAGCAGTTTTTGTTGTCTGGTGGAATCGGAAAGATTAGTTTCCATATGCTTTTTTATCACATCAACAGTTTCTTGCTGATTCTCTTGCTCGGCCAGCTCCAAGGCCCTTTTCCCATCCTTGGTGCGGAGCTGGCAGTCTGCACCATGTGAAAGGAGGACACAAACATCATGCACTCTACCCTTTGCAGCAAAAACCATTAATGGTGTTATTCCAGAAGAAGAGTGCTGGTAATTATGAACCTTTGCGGTTCCTTCAGCTGACACCAAATCTAGAAGAGTTTCAAACTCATCATTTGACCAAGCCATGCTTATGGCTTCATCCAAAGCGGTCTTATCTTCCTCATTTAGTTCAAGACCATCATTCAAGGCACAAGCAGACGAAAAACTGACGTGGTTATCTTCTGCAAGGTGTAAGATGGAAAGCACGTCTTCCAAATAAAAACTTCTCACCTATATTATAAAACGGACTGAACATTATAATTTGAAAATGGTTGCACAATATTAAAATGAGGAATTATTCGACAGTCGTACAGGGTAAGTGAGGCCAGGGACAGTTATAACAGGGCAACCGCCAAAGTATTGGGAAAATCGTCCAGCATCAAGAGTAGCACTCATTAAAACCTACAACAGAAATGATTTACTAGATATGCATCAGACAACCAACCTTACAGGGAAATAGAAATTAGTTTAAGGGGAAAAGAGAAACAAAATCCATGCAAAGCTATGACTGAAAGTTACAAGATCATAAATTACGAGAGAGAGAGAGAGAGAACTAACCAACCGTAGGTGAGGGCAAGTGGGTAGCATGTCTCTGCAAGTAAAGTTCAGAAACCATCACATGAGTCTTCAACATCTGAATCCACTCTCTTTTATTTCTAACATTTCATTTTCAATATTTTAACCTTTCATTTATTTCTCTAACAATTTGAATATTTAAATCTAGAACTTTTACAGCAACTGAAATCAATGTTTGTAGTTTCCGACATACACCTATATCATTACAATAATTTATACCAAAAAATAAAATAGATAACTTGAAGTCAAAACAGACATGGGGAAACATCGCAAACAAAAGGAGAGAGGAAGTATTTGGCAGGTGATGTGACTGAAAGTTGCCAGAATGAACGTGGACAAATGGTAGTAAATACTACGAGTATGTTGGAAGAATTATTCCTCTGTGCTGTCTCTAAGGTTCCATTGACGACATGGATAAAGCAGACTAGCAGAGCAAACTCTATCCAAAAAAAACTAAAAGACTAGGAGAGCAGACATTTAGACAGGCCAGAGATTTCCATATATTATTAACAAACTTGTTGTTAAGAGTTCTAGAAATACATAAACATAGTAAACTTTCTCATGTTTTAACTTATAAGGACCTGAAGCAAGTAGTTAGCTTCTAAATTCTCTTCATGCTTTAGTTATGAGAAATCCTAAATAAAGAAGCAAGACCTAAAACTTAATTTTTGTAAAATAGTAGCATACGAGTAGTGGGATTAAATGACAATTGAGAGTACCTGATAATAGCTAAAATAAAATCCGAGTGACAGTCTCTTTCATGAACTTCATCCTGCATGCCAATGAAAATAAATACAAGCACTAAAAACTCCATAAAACCATTGCAGAATAAAGCATGTACTAGAGAGGAAATTATGAAATTTAATAAAAATCTATACGATTACTGTGATAGGTAAAACAAAGGTGTTTAGCAGTAAATATTTCAACTTTGTTGTAGTGAATACTGAATACTCATCCCATATATCTAGAATTTTCAGATTGGTTATATTGAATTTATACACACACACACAAACACATATATATCCATATGTTTCACATTTTCACAGCTGACACATTGCCATACCTTACTTGCATGAGAAAAATATGGCAAAACGGACCCTGAACTGGCATAGTACAACATATGTAGCACAGAAATGAAGAGGGCAAATTTTACACTAAAAGACACTGCAACAGAAATCTATATACGGAAGTTATTGAACTAATTAAAGTGCAATTAACTCGTACAAGTTAAAGCTCCACTGAGTGCAATTAACTCGTGCAACATATGTGCATTTTTTATAATTGAAACAAAGCTCTTTGAACAAAATTTAAACTGTAGAAAACTGACTCAAGTTTCTGAAAACTGAAACAGAATTAGGAAATAATGTACAGCACCAGTTGGCATATGTTATATACCACAATAATGTGAGTTATCTCTGAAACACCTTCATTTGTGGAGTTAGTAGAACCTTCACTCTTTGACCTACCAGAGCCTCTAGAAACCAGCACCCTCAGCAGAATCCCATTAGTGCAAAAGACGATGGACGAGTGCCTTCCTCCTTTAGTTTCCAAGCGAATCTGGCATTTTTAATATATTAAAGAAAAATTGGTGAACTAAAACCTAGAAATAATGGTTCATCAGAAACTTACAGAAAACATAAAGTTCTAGAAATCATCTCAAGAAAAAGCATGATAAGTTCCACAAATAATCCGAACAGAAACAATTGGAAGCTAACTTCTCTACGGATCATCCTGCTGACAAACTTAACAGACTAGGTGTGCAATAGAGGTTTCCAAACTTTGGTTTTGCATACACCTTTTGGTCGTTGGAGCCTTTGGCCTCTGGCTCTTCAGCTAATGCAGAAACATATATTTCCATTTATATATCGAAAGACTTAGAATTGGTGTTGAAAAGGCTTATCATATTACCTTGTAGCCAATATCATTTCCAACACTCTCCCCTCTTTCATAAGAAATCCTCTCAGACACTACAAAATGGCCAACAAGCATAATAATCAACAACAAAAAAAACATAATGTTAAAAAACTGCAACAAGGTCATATAGAAGTTTACCTGAAGTTGCAGAGATACGTCGAGGTTGAGCGCAAATGATTTTGCAAGCCTCACCCTTACCCCACATGTACTCCAAAAGAAACTGTGGAACCTGAAAGTAATAAAAACATTAAATTACCTTTTTTCTTTAAACTAGAAAACATATTGCATGCTTAAATAAGTGAAAGCTTCATATAAAGATTTAACCAGACTCTACACATTCTATTAAGTTTTCAAAGCGAGAAAGCCAAAACTTGAGCTGATCTTAAATGCCAGGAGCATATGAAACTCAGGTATGATGCTAAACTAGAAAACTTGGTCCTTTTGGCATCATCAACCATATCAAACAGCTTCTAGAACAAGTTACAGAGAGTTTGCAAACAATAATGACAACAGCAAACTATAGACAGCACCAGTGAGCTCTTTTTCATTTGTTTCTTCTTTACTATTGAAAAACTAATAAGCTGCTGCCAGACGCTAAAAAGCTTTGGGAACCACAAGCCTCTCTAGGTTATACTGAAACCTAGCATGAGTAATGATGCCTAGCATGAGTAATGATGCCTCAACTCACGTGTTATGGAGTTGACATGCATGCCATATCACAAACAAGGAATTCCAGTAACATAATTAAAAAAAATCATTGCAACTATCAGCTACCATCTTCCTACTCGAAAACCAAATCAACGACTTGTGATACAAGAATTTAAAGATCAAGAGTTTTTAAAAGGTTATCTAATGCCAGAAGACCGAGGAGTTAAAGAACAATGCAGATGAAAAGACAGCAAAAAATTTTCACCTGTGTAGTTTTTCCACAGCCTGTCTCACCAGAAATAAGGACAACCTAGACAAATAACAATATCAAGTGTTTAAGAGTAAGGATGGGAAGACAACCAAAATACTGCTATAAACTGTAAAGAAGTGCTTGATTGTACGAAGGAGAAAAGACTTTGTTCCCTGAACGATAAGAATAAAAAATAAAAACAAGTAGGGACACAAATGCAACAAACAATATATCTGAGTCATGTATTAAAGCTGAATAACCTGGTTAGATTCAATTGTATTTGTAATGATATCCCTGTATGATGCAATTGGTAGCTTTGAACGTTTTACAGAAATCTGCAAACAGTATCGCAACGAAACCATTAGCCACAATACCTTAGGCAGATTACAATTTAGTACGGTGAGAAATTACCTGCTGCAAATCTCTAGTCTTCTTGATCCTAGAATCAAGTGATTCCAACTTTCTTTTGATATCAACTTGGCTCATCGATGGCTTGGAAAATATATCATCTCTCCTTGGTCCGGTTCTAAGTCTCTTTCCACTATGCTTTCCAAAAACCTTTTCCCCAAGCTCTCCATCATCTGGTGGATAGTTAACAAATAAATCTTGCAAAACCAGTTTTGATTCTTCTGAAAATGTGACGTATTGAAGGTCCTCATTTTCTTTCGTCAAGTCAGTTTTTTTTTTAGTTTTGTACACAGAGACCCGTCTCTGGCTGCCACGCCTGCGGAAATATACACAATGCTAAGAACAAAACAACTAACAATACAATGGCCCTTAATTCCCTTGATACACAAAAAAAAGTAGAAAAGGCCACTCTTGTTCGGATCTAAATCAAGTTTACATATAACTAAAGCCTCAAAATTGATAATGTTGGCAATAGAAAACTGTTTGGATAAAGAACTTCACACTCACCCAGAACTTTTGGATTTCATACCCATTTTCCTGCAAACTATATGCACCTCAGCTCGTTCAACATTGGAGAGTTCAGCATCAAATGTATATACTGCAAAAATTCCAAAATCTGTAAGTTAAACCTCAGAAGTAAATAAAATAAAATTTATCTTGTTTTCAATAGTAGTACACCCCCCCCCCCAACTTTAACTCAAACTCAGGATAGGTAAAATAAATTAACTCTGGTTGTCACAAATAATGGGTTCTCAACTTCACCAATATGCCCCAATCTAAATTCACAGCTGGCTGGAAATAGGAGATGCTGATAAGATTCAGTACTTGATTAATTTAATAAAACTACATTTATTAACCTACAAGTTCAATGGTTTCCATCAAATGCTTGCAAAGACCTTAAGATTTGACAATAGAGTACTAATGAAGTTAGCTGGAATTTAATAAAACTACATTTATTAACCTACACTTCCACACTGGTCTCCTTTAAATGTGCACAAACCATCAAAATCAACTCTTTTTAGCTATGTCCTCTGCTTCAGTCACTCCCACCAAGCCTCTAATGCCATCATTTCTAATTCTCTTCCCCGGTGTAAACCCACTCATCCATCAGCAGCCTCTCATTTCTTCAACATTTGTTTTGGTTATTTGTTCATTTTTCACTGGCCAACACTTCATAGAATGTTGAAGAAACAAAGAGGTAGGATGAAAACAATGGCACGAGGCAGCAAAACTCTTCTTTTCAGCAGCCCGTGGCAAGGAAATTTGTTATAATAATAGAACAATCACATATTCATGTCAAATCTTCATTTTCTTCACTCAACATCATGCTAGTTATCGTTAAAACACAAGAAAAAAGCTTTATGATTTTACAGTTTAACAAAACCCAGGTGTGTAGAATTTATTCCAAAATTGACTGTAAAGCTCCAACCATAGCTCTTCCAGTGAACAGAAACAACTAGCAATCAGCTCTCAGCTTTAAAACCCCAAAAAGCAATTGTTAGCACAACCTATTTCATGATCTACGCTGTTAAATATCACAGAAAACCCCTCCCAGCATTTAAAAGTGGCTCCAGAACAGAATTTCCATAGCAATAAAGGACACTGCCGACAAATACTCAGTGAACATTGAACATTGAACATCTCAACTTTACCTTCATCCGTTGATTGACGAAACTTTTCCAGTACATCGGTAATCCGAATCCTCATCGCTTCGTTAACGTTATGCTTCTGCTTCTGCTTCTTCTTCTTCGTCATGGTCTCGGTTATTTGGTGTCTCTCTGAGCGGCGGCGGTGAAGTAACTGGTGCTGCAGATGCCGGCGGAGGCGATTCGCGTTTCAGGTTCCAGTACCTTCACGGCTTTGCCCTGCCTGATGTGTTGCGTCAGCTATACCTCATAGAATAGAAGGCACAGACACGGGCCCGTAAAGACTGGGATTTGCTTTTCATTCTTATCCTGAATTGTTTTCAGATTAACAATTGGGTCCCCGAATGTGGATATGTTTCAACCAAGTGCATCTTCTTCAAACCAACTTAGGAACTTGAAGCCTTGAAGGTCCAATGAGTGGCGAAATCAGGATTTAGACTCTTCATACTAGAATATAAAAAAATGGGGAAAAATTCTGAGTTCAAAATTTTAGAGACCAATACAAAAAGGAATAAAAAATATAAATCAAATGAGAAAGTTAATCCCTCATTCCAAATTTTAAAAAATGCTACTTTCATCACGTATTCACCTCACATTCAAATAAATAATATAAATTACTATTCATCGCGTGGTCATCATATTTTGAATTGCATGCCTATATAATAAGAGTAAGAGATGAGAAATAAATTATCCTCTTACCAAATAAAAGCAAAAAAATTAAAAAAAGAGCATGAATGTCGGAATGTCCGAATTATAAAATTGATAATATTCCTAGCGCATAAGAAGTAAGCATCTTTTGACAAATAAAAGCAAAGAAAAACAATACGAAAAGTTGAAATGTCCAAATAATAATATTAAAAACATATGGATCAAAGTGCAAAAAAAAACTACTAAACTAAAATTAACTATCTAACCATCTAATTATATACTCTTTATGTCCTAGCAAAACGTTTGACTGAGTATGCAGATTAAGAAATATTGTTGACTAGTAGGTAAAATAGGCATACAAGAACAAAAATACTCTCTCCATCCCCAAAAGATTTTCCAGTTTGACTAGAAGCGGAGATTAATGTGAATGTATGATTTTATATAATTTGATATACATGTCCTCGAGTTCAAGTTGCACAAAAATATGAGATACAAAAAGTAAAGATAAAGTAGGAATTGTTTGATAATTTTAGAAAATAAAATTTTCCATTTAAAATAAGTGTATAATTTTTCAGGGACAACCCAAAAAGAAAATGTGTACCGTATAATTTATCAATGACGGAATGAGTAGTTTTTTTAGTGAGAATGGAAATGAAGGATAATAAGGTTAAGCTAATATGAACAAGAGTTTTTTTTTTTAAGGAAACATATCAACTTTCATTGGATCAATCTAACGAATTTCAATTTAGAAACCAGTACTTGTAGAAACTATCTTACATTTAGGAACTTTGTTGATCATTTTGGTTTACTTGTGAAATGAACAGTGTTTTGAGTTTTTCAGTGTGTGTGGTTAAGTGTATAAGCACCTGTGCTCCTTGAGTTTTGGTGTGTCCAAATTATTTTACTATTTGATGCCTTTTTTCCTCTATAATATAACCTGGTGTAGGGGATAATTTTCCTATATGATCTCTTTATCTTTTCACATTTGTGACATCACTTTAATATGTTTGTTAAAGGCATTGATTCATAAAATATGTTGAGCATCTGTCAAAAGCTAGCTCAGAATCTAAGAATCTTGGCTTTTCTATGTGATGGATGACACACATAACTATCTATTGATAATCATTAAACCTTTATAATTAAAGCCTTTATTCAACTTCTCTTTTATGATAGGCGCTATAGATCTATAAGAAAAAAGAGAAGATAGTAATAAGGGGCATAATCATGTGCATTTTAACAAAACTTCAAAAGTCATGTCTTCCGGTAAATCGCTTAATTAAGTAAGTAATTAATTAATTTATATAATAAGACTCGAGTTTTTTTTTTAATCATTATGCAAGACTGAAAGAACTA
Source organism: Stellera chamaejasme (assembly GCA_024586325.1). Taxonomy (NCBI): domain Eukaryota; kingdom Viridiplantae; phylum Streptophyta; class Magnoliopsida; order Malvales; family Thymelaeaceae; genus Stellera; species Stellera chamaejasme. Next base: position 29,672,515 of record CM044985.1, read on the forward strand.
GCTGCACTCTCGACGAACTTCCTCGCACCCTTAAACCACCGCTTGTCACCGGCTTGCGCCTTGCAAATGTAGAGCTTGCCGTCGTTCACGGTGCCCGTGATCAGTTGGTGCTTCCCTCCCTCGTCGCCGTCCGCCGTCCTCGTCAACACAGAGACGAAGTAGTACGGCTTGCCTCCCACTTCCCGACTCTCTGTCTCCAAAACGTTGGCTGTTGCCACCTCATTCGGATTGAAACCACCCTAAATTAATCACAGTAATTAATCAGAAATCATCAGAAAATTAACTTGAACCCTAATTAGCATCAACGATCTACTAACCTCGGATGTAGTCTGGCCGAAGAATGCTTGCTTGCCTAGCAAGTAATTAACCTGTAGTGCATCGCATGATTAATCACTAGTTGGTGCATCGCATGAATGCTAATAATAATCACTTTGGATATACAGTCACTTGCAACTCTCTAGTTGAAAACTTCATTTTGTGAATAAAATGAATCGATTCACAAAAAGCCATATGATAAATTTCTAATGAAAGAGTGAAAAATAAAGTGAGGGTTGACAAAAAAGAGATCCATTGATTCGACCTGGGAGAGGAATTGTTCAGGTGAGCCGAAATCGGTGATGGATTTCTTGTCGGTGGGGGTGACGGTGACGGCGACGTAGCTGTTGGCGTCGAAGTTGTCCTCGTAACGGAGCACTTGCCCGGGAAACTCCACCTCCTTGCTAGGGTTCCATTTCGCCGGAATCAGTAACTTGAACCCGTCGCCGTTGTACGGCAGAAAATCAGTGTTTGTTTTCGGCTTCCCGAACACATTTGCTGCAGCAATATTGAACCAGATCGTATAAATTAATTTTGAATTTTGATCGATTTTCAGCGTTTAAATGTTCGTGGAAGGAAGGAAGGAGGTGATACCAGCTTCGCCGTAGGCTGCGTCGGCCGGTGCGACCTTTGATCCGACGGCGGCGGCTCCGAAGAGGACGGTGAGAGCCAGGCGGCGGGAGACGGCAGCGACATCTAATTCCTGCTTCTGGGCTTTGCAGACGATCGTGGTCGGCGTCTGCTTGCTGTGGCGGTGGGAGGAGGAGGAGGCTCTGGTGGCGGCGGTGAGGGCGTGGTGGTGTAAGAAGCATGAGGTGGATGCCATTTTTGTCGAGGAGTGAGACGGTTCTGGGCGTGTGGATTAAACAGAGAGTGAAGAGAATGGTGCCGTGATATGTGTGAAGGGCAATTGGCTGTTGTTTTAGATGTTGGATGAGATTTCTGATTTGGATAAGCCTCTTCAGATTTTGATTGGTTACACGTGGCATAAGGAAGCCTCTAGTCAAGTGCCACATCGGATTTTGCATTTATTTATTATTATTATTTTTGTTTCTCAGAGATTTACATCACTTTCTAGAATCGTTTCTAAAAAGAAGCTAACCAATGAACTTAGAAGTTTCATAGTAGATGGAGCATTAGCTTTCTATACATTAGATTTTTCAAACATTTGATTAATTGTAGTGTAAACCACTTAATTCCATCGTTGAACCATAAACTACAAATTAACCCTAACTAGTTCCTTTCCCTACAGATTCAAGCACATTAAGTTTTGTTGCTGTCCATAATGGGTTTCAGAGACACATTAGTTGAATTGTCAACCAAGTTCCCCTTCTTTTCTTTCTTTCTTTTTTTTGAGTGGCAATAAGAGTTTACTTAAAAACCCAAAGAAACAAAGTATCATCAATAAGAAAATGATGAAATAACTCCTAAAAAACCCAAAAAAAAAAAAAAAATCCTATTTGGGGGGAAAGCTAAAAACAGGTCGATTTCCCATCTTTCTTTTCGGTGCATTCATACTCCATTCTAATCTCTTCAATTCATTTTTAAAGATGAAACTATTGGGTCAACCAAGTTCCACTGATTTCACTGAATATCGATTACAAGTGTTTCACCTAGTTTCACATTTATGCCTTACAGAACACAAAGCCTGCCAGTTATCCTACAAGAGCCTCAGACTTCAGTTTAACGCAACGACAAGGCTCCAACTTTTACATCTAACCAAATTGCTACTCATGCTTCTTACCCTTAAATCTTCCCTTTGGGATCCTGCTCAACACACCCGCATCGAACTTCCTGTAGTGATGCTGAAGCTGTCCAAAGAAATCATACACGAAGTTGTCAACTTGATCATCATACCTCTCATAAAGGACTGGCAGTGTATGCGCCGCGACGAAACCTTCCAAGTTCAGAAAAGATGAATGTGAAATGAGAGATTGAAGGAGGTAAAGTCTCAGGTACTTGAACATAAAGATTCTTTGAATTGGTATTTGTAGCTTATGATTCCGGCTCGCTCATCAAAATGCTATTCCCACATCCCAACAAACATGATTTGCCTGATAACTTTTTGAATGGAAAGGGAAAGTAAGGGTGATAAGCTAAAATTGATGTGAAAACTGAAAAAGGTTTCTTTTTTAGGACACTTACTGATTATCTGAGACAGCACCCCCCAAAAAAAACGTATCAAATTTCTTAAGATAAGGGGAATATTCAGATTTCACATGCAGACAAAGAAGGGAATTACTGGCATGAGAAGAGAGGACTAAACCATTCATCATGTATTCATATCAGTATTCACTACGGCAGACTATATAATCTGCAGGGTTCTACCTCAGGACATCTACAGTCCACGACATTGCTTACGCAAAGAGGTTTTGAAAGAGTTCACTGTTCTTCAAGCAAGAACAATTAGAGTTTCTTACCAATGTAGAACACTGTCAAAAAGTTGAACCAGCTTCCGATAATAGCTGCAACCCACAAGCTTGCAACAACCTGCGAAAACGTAAGTGAATGATTTCCCTGATGGATCATATTGTACGAAAAGAGTCATTAAACAGACCCAATGCTTTTGGACATTGTGACCAGAGCAGAGAGATTTACCCGGGTTCAGTTTTGGAATAAGCAAACCCATCTGGTATATTAACTCAGAATTTACACATCCCAGAAAGGAAATCAGATCTACGCAGAAAAAACTCCAAGGTTGACAATAACAACAGCATAGTAACACTTGTACAATTAACAGCCTGGAAATGTCAGGAGGTTCTGATAGTTTCTGGTTAAATCAGTAGGCTAGCATTCAGTGGTTCAAATTCCATCAAGATACCGTTATGTATGCTAGCAAACCCATCTGATACTGTTATGCTATTGAAAATTATAAACAGAGGATTGATCATTTCTAGTTTTGGACCTACCACAAGAAACTGCTTCAGGTTTGCTCCATGTGCAACATCTTGGAGAAACTGCAATGCTCGGTTAACTTCTGAACCAACAGTAATGCCAATTTTCACAAATAAGTCCTCTGGCAACACAAGACGCGGGGGTTTTGTAGACGACCTGCTGCAATGATAAAATTGGATGTATTATTTCTCTAGACACACGGTATAAGACAAAGCTCGCTAATAAGCTGAACAGAACTCAACAGCCAGTGCAGCGACTTGTATTGTTATTTCACATACCGGTTAAGTAAGCCTGATGCATTTGACCAAAGAAACTGTGCAAGCATACCAAGAATCAGAGCAAAACATACAAGAGTCAGAAAATGGTAATTTAGCCATTCAAACAGAATCCAGAGAGCTGTAGCACCCATTAAAACACTGGCTGATATCTTCTTGTTCCTCCAAAGCAACACATCAGCAGCTGCATGAACTCAGGTTGCATTATCAGTTGCACATGATTAGTATGATGAAAACAGAAAAAAACACAAAAGGATAGGAGATGTGAGGATCATACACTTTCCACCACCCAGAATATGATGGATGGGCCTCTGTCGTCCAAACAATCGACTGAAACGAGCAGTCACTGATTCTGATTTATCATCAGTAAAGAATGAAACAGACTTCTGTTTACCAACACTGTCAGCAAGTGTTTCCACTATGTTGTCGATAAAGTTCTCGGCAGTTATCTTTTCAGGCATTTTCCTCCCCTTTAAAAGGTATAGAATCACAAATTATTGCCTGCTCCACGAGGAATCTTGAGAACTACCTAAGTGCATTCCAATAGGTAATTAGAAAAAGCTTCATAGTAATATCCAAAATGTTTCAAGTCGAGTACAAAAGCTGCAGTTTGCATTCACATCACAATGTGCTTGGTAAAATGAACTTGTGAAAAGAAGACCATTTTGTATGTACATTTTTTAAGGGGGAAAAAAGAGCTTTGGCAAAGTGAAAGTGGAGTGGGATTTGTTTTTTGAAACTTGTGAAGCTGTAAAGCTTTGGAGTTGTATAATATAGTAGAAAACACGGACTTAAAAAAAGGGAAAAGCTTTTGTTCCTTATGATATACTACTACCAAAGGGCAAATTGTCAAGGAAGAAAACATCAGTTCAGAAACTTCAAAAGGGAATCAATACCCAGAAAGCAACAATCAAAATCAAATCATCCACCTCTACGATCTACAAGCAAAAACGTGGGTCTTGCTAAAAAACACAACTTGAACAACAACAATCAGAACTTGATATGGAAAGCAACATAGCAAGTAAAACAGAGAAAAATAGATTATCAGAACGAAGTAGTGAAGCTTGCAAGTGGCAACCTTCATAAAACAGAAAAACTGATAAGCCCACCAAAAAGGCCTGAACTTTAATTGACAACAAGAACCATATATCAAAATAACCGAAGCCCATCAAACAATAATGATTGCCAACAAACCCCTTTCAGTTGTTCTTGACAACCAAAGCGGAAAATGCAAAAACAGGTGAAACCAAGTTCAGAGAGAAGAGAACGAACCAGAGAGACAAAGGTGCGATATGGGGCTGGGGAATATCGAAGAGGGGATTTTTGAGAAGATCACTGAATCAGAGTGCTCGGTTATAATCCCAAAGCAAATATCTCATCTGGTGGCTCTTCCGTCCGATGTGAATGTTCAGGACACGTGAAATTAATGGGATTTGGTTGCTGACCTGACCGGAAGTTGAGTGTCGTCTTCGGCTAAAAGTTTCTCCGAAAAGAAAACAAAATGGATAAATTGTTGATTAAGTAACCTGAATTTTGACTCGTTCAAAACGGTACCTGAACTATCAAATTCATGCAGTAGGGCATTAATCTAAGTTCTTTGTGATGACTAACGGAAATTAAAATAAAAGAAAAACACATATTTAGTTACCTAACTTTTAATACTTTTCAGATTTAGCTCAAAACATAAAAAATTTTATAGTTTTTATAAATTATTAAATTGCTAATTACTAACATACATATAATAAATTTTTATAAATTTGTAAAAGTCACTAAACTGCATATAAACTTTTCAAAATAAAAAAAATTATGTTGTACTTGTGTGTGTACAAGGCTTTAATTACCCGCGTTTTGTAACGGATGTAAATTGTAAAATTTATAATAATTTAATAGTTTGATTTTAATATCGAGCAAAAGTCAATCATAAGTAACAGTATAATTTCATGAAATAAATGAGAATATAAACAATTACAAGCAAAAAAAATATTAGGCCTAAAACTTTTCACATTTACCTATTAGTTTTAAAACTACAGGGATTGATATGCCAAATGGTAAGAAATGAAAGTTAAATGAAAGAGTTAGTTGTTTGAACAATTCAAAGAAAGAAAAAATCTGTAACAAATTAAGATGAGTTAGCATAATTGAGAGATACTGTTCATCCAAAGTAACATTTCATAATTGTGTAAAGTCATAGAGAATTACATATAATGGTTCACTAAATAAATGAGAAAATAAAAATTAATTTGGTAAAAGAATAAATTTAAGCTTAAAACTTTTTACATTTTACCTTATTAGCTCTAAAACTTCAAGAGCCAATGTGCAAAAAGGTAAGAAATAAAAGCCAACAAATAGAGTTCGTCCTAAAACACCTCTTTGTAGAATATATAAATAAAAACACATCAATTTGGAAGTTGTGACTATCTTATAGGAAGGTTACTATTCTCTCACAACAATTTTTCAAAATTATATAAAGTTATAACTAACCTATATATACAATTTCTTTACATTTAAACCATCACATTAAAAAAGAAAGAGATGACAAAATCATATGATTGAAATTTTAGAAACGTGTTCAAAAAAAATTAAAAGTTAGATTTAAAATATTTAGAAGTATAATCTATGTTAGAAATGTCACTAATGTTAGTTTTGGTGCCATTAGCTCTAGAAAATCATGTATTACTTGTAACCCATTAATGTGGAATATATTGTAGCATTTTGGATAATTTTTTAATGGTCGATATCAAACAGCTACAGCTAAACGCTAAACTCTACCGTAGATAGCTTTCCAAAACGCAAAAGCTACTTTTAAAAGCTGTTGTCAGACGGGGCCTCGAAGCGTTGAAGAAGTGTTATTTTTTACAGTTATGTCACTCCTCTTTTTCATCTTTTCTTAAAAGATGTATATCTTTTTATTTCATAATTGAAAATTACAAACAATTAGTCTGGGTATCATAATATTTTAAAGCTTTTTTCATAGTCCGTTTAGTTTTTGACAATTTTATTATTATTTATTCGAATTAATTATGAATTTATGAGATCATGAAATTATACCGGGTATCATAATATTTTTTATTGGGATCATGAATTACAAGAATGATGAAACTCTTACTACGAGTTCACTACTTCGTATTGTGGGATCAAATCTCTTGTACTATGAGATCACGATTTGTGGGATGATCAGGACTTTTGTACTACGAGATCACGATTCTCCTACTACAAGATCCAGACTTTTCTACTATAGGATCACGATTCTTCTACTTCGGGATCACGATTAAACTATTCCTAGATTTTGAAATCAATTCCTCCTAATTTGGGAAATTTGAGTTACACTAAAAAACTCTAATCTAAGTAGCTGCTGCAAAGTAATTTTTCATCACCTTGCATTCGGCCGTGGTCATAAATAATTTTATGGTAATCTTTTTGACCGACTAATATTATTTAGAACAAATAGTTGTTAAGGCTATTGTTGATTAATACATAGATTCTGGACAATAGTTATAGCATATGTTGAATGAGATTTGTTTGTGGTCTAGAATAGTTTTTTATTCGCATGTCTTTTTTAATATAATTATGCAGAATGCAGTCCTTCAAGATCCAGTGACAAGAGGAGGTAGCTTAATACTTTATTAACTTAGGACAGTTCTAAAATTATTTCTTCTCGATGAACTAGGATACGAAAAAGATGCTTCTCTCTCCAGAGGCTAGGGTCCCTACCACTGCTGGAATTGACGTGCTTGGACCTTCGTCGTTGTTCCGTCAGCGCCATGGGAGTAGGAGGATTGTGTCTGTCTCGGCTTTCATTTTCCCCTCTTCTCAATCTCGGTGGGGAGATTTTGCATTTTCGATTTCGGCGAATCTATGTGCCCAAGGCGGGGAGCCGCTCTTCTCTCAATCTTGGCCACGACGGGCGCTTCCGGCGCTGATTGGATGTCGTCCGGCTACAGGCAGCCTCTCTATCCAGTGCTCTGTCTAGAATTCGCGTTCATCGGCCCTTGCTTCTCTTCAACTTTCAGTGTTGTCGAGGAAGCAGGGCCATTTTTCTCATCATTCTCGGCAAGCATTTTGGGGGAGGCGCACGTTTCAAGCCGGTTCTGTGTTTTAGCCGTGCGATGGCCACCCTCGTTTGAGCCGACTCTGTGGTTGGTCTGAGCACATCCGTTTGTTGGAGCGCTGGTTAGGGCGTTAGTCACTGCTAGGGTTTTTATGGGAGGTCCGATGGTCCCGCTGGTCGTCTCTCGTGGCTATTTGCGGGTTTTGGTGGGTTTGGTCCATATGGTCTCGTGGTTGTCCGTGGTTGGCGAGTATGGAGGGTTCTTTGGAACGGCAGGGTCTAGAGTTAGCCCACCCTGCCTAGACCAATGAAGCTTCAGTCTCTGGATTGTCCGGGTTGCTGGTTCCTTTGATCAGTTTGTGATTGGTTAAGAATCTGGCATTGTTTTTCTCTACATTGTTTTTGGTTTTCGGTAGGCTTTTTTTTTCTTGCATTGTTTTGCTAGTGATCATGTGTGTGTGTTATTGTGGTCACCATTATTACTTGGGTCTGTACTCTCCTTAGCCCACCATGCTACGCATTGCGGGAGTATTGGGAGCGGATTCAGATTTTTTACCGCCATAGATGGTGTTGACACCCGATTTTTACCCTGACCGCTAAAAGGTAGTTTGTAATTATGATTTTGTTATTATTTTCGTATTTTTCATTTTTCATGTGATCTATGTCGTTATTTTATGTAATTTTTATGTATTTTATGTGATTTTTCTCATTTTTCATTATTTTATATGTTTCTCGTCATTTTAGGTACTTTTTTCTTTCTTTTCACTTTGTTATTTTATGTTATTTTTATTTATTTATTGTTTCACGTGGTTTTGTCATTTTTTTATTATTATTCCATGTGCTTTTGTTATGTTCGTTATTTCGTGAACTCTTTTCATTTTTGATCTTTTGTCATTTTTATTTCAGCGCTTTTATCACTTCCATTGTTATTTATTAGTTATTGTGCATTTCATTATTTCATGTGCTTTTGTCATTTTCATGATTTTTATGTGCTTTTATCATTTTATTCGGTTTAATGTAGAATTGAAATACGTTTTATTTTATTTTATTAATTAATTAAAAAAACGTTTTTCAATAAAAAAGAAAAAGAAGAAGATTAAGCAGGTCTTTGGAACTTGGCAGCTTTTTTCTTGGAAATTGTCAGCACGCTTGGAGGCACTAACGAGCCTAATGCAACAAAATGAATTGTCAAAACATGTTGGGCAAGAGTTTGATCCTCTGAAAATTCTGAAACTTGGCCAAGAGAGGCATTGTGGAAGGGATCATGAGAAATCAAAAAGAGAGACAACAGAGAAAAGAACAACCACACAAGTCTTCTTGAGCCTTAACACTTCTTTCTATAGCACCTCCATCAGCCTCTTGCAATCAAACTCACCCACAAGCAGAAACATCGCAGAGCACCGTACGTTTCGTTCAAAGGCCTCCACCTTCTCCTCTTCTCATTCGAGACTCAAAATGTGCATGCATTAGCCCGAAAGAGATTGTGGAAGGGATCTGGCCAATCAAAAAGAGAGACAACAGAGAAAAGAACAACCACACAAGTGCAACGTCTCCAAAAAAAACTCACCCACAAGCACCAGAGGTTTGACCCGCCAATGAGAACCAAAACGTCCAACCGTCCTGACGAAGGAGAACCGGCCGAAAAACCGTGCCGACGCGGAACTCTTTCTATCTCTAACGGGAGCTCCGTTCGTCGCCTCTACCGCCGTTCCACCACCTATAGCCGCTGGCGCATCCGTGGAAGCCGGAACCGCCGCCGGAAAATCGGTTTCGTCGCCGCCGCCGTCAACTCCGGCCCCTGGTACGCGCGAAGTGAAGAAGACGAAGTGGCTGCACCAGTTTTAAAGCTTTTCGGTATAATTACGACATCAGTCCTTTCTTGGTTCCTCATATCACTTAGGTAATCAGGTTTTCAGAAGTTTCAGTCAAGTCATCCAACAAGTTTCAAAACTAACAGTTTGGGCACTAGGCCTAAACCTTTTATCTTAGTTAATATTTTTGTTATCATGTCGATTTAAATTATTTTAATTTTATTTTTAAGATATTTCGAATTTTTATTAGTTATGTGAATTACTAAAAATCCTTTTCTTCTATTTTTAGTTTTATTATTTGTCTTTTCTTTATTTCTTAAAATCAAGCAAAAATCTAAAAAGAACTCGTGGTACCAATTTTGGGAGTATGAAAACTAACCATTTTTGTACGTAATCGACAAACGATTCCAGATCTCTCGCATACCATTTTCAGGTTTCCAATCGACCTAAGAAAAGATTGGTGGCGACTCCATGACAAAAACCACGTCGCTACATGGTATATGTGTGCCTACTTTAGGTGCTTTAGTCAGTTATATTCGACTTATTTTGTAATGAATTCTCACTAATAAAATAAGTTTTCTTTGCTAAAAAAATACTTTTTTAACGTATGTTGGTTCCTTCATTTTTTTATGTGGAATGATTTTATTCAATCTCAAGTGACTAATGTCGAGAACAACCTAAGCAGGGACAAAACCATGAATAATAACAATGCTCTTAGCCTGACATATATTGTATGATTGCTTTTGATTAAACTGGGAGGGAAAATAAACAAGTTTAGAAAAAGGAAAAGATAAAAAAAAAGATAAAAATCAAATCTTAAAAAGTGTTAGGCAAAGACATAGAGCCCAATATGAAAAATAGCAAACATCTGATCCATTCAATGGCTCGAGCGCTTATAAGGCCCGGCTGGATATATAAAACTGATGGGCTAGCTAGCCGCGAAACAAATTTTTGGCTTCATAATTGGGTCCGTTCGTGCTCTTAATTGCAGATGCAGTAGCTTGAGAAATAAGAGTACTGGTTTCAACTTTCAATTATGGAAAAATGTTACTATGTTTTATTTTAGAAAAATCTCAAACAAAATATGAAAATTAATAGCAAAGAAATACACAAAAACATATAAAAATACAAAGATAGACCCAGGAATTCAACCCAAACACTAAAATTCAAATACAACTTAAAAATGCAAACACAAACCCAAATTTGGCGAAATCTGGAAGGGTGGTAGATATGAATTCCACACTACGTTGTTAAATTTTGTGGAGACCAGTGCCCAAGGTGAGGACAACGGAGAGTAGCGGCCAAGGTGAGGATGTCGGTGGCGGTGGTCGCTTCCCAAAAGCTGTCTCGCAAGGGGGGAAAACAAAGAATGATGAGTTTTTTATGGTATAAATGATGAAAAAGGAAAAAAGCTACCTTACCTTGCTGAGAATCTACGTCGGATAGTCGCGAAATGGCGGCGGTTGAGAGATCGGAAGGAGATTGACGTCGGAAGGAGAAGGAATTGGGAGATTGAGAGAGTTGTCTGAGAGAAATGAGAGTTGTTTCGGATTCGATTGAGAGAGATGAGAGTTGTGTGAGAGAGAGAGGAGAAGAAGAAAAGCTTTTAATGGAAGTTAGTGGTGGGTAGCGGTTAGGCCGCTATCATAACCACTACCAGGGGAAAATATCTAAAACATTGTGCACATGAAGGCCCTTTTATAGCGTCTTAAGAAGCTCTATTTGGTTTAAAGACGGCCCCACCAATCACTTGGTGCTACAGGGCGCTACAATTAGATTTGTTTTTCGTTGTAGCGCCTGGAGGGGGTACAAGGGCGCTACAAAACATTCAATTTAGTTTAAGTCCGCTTTTCACATCCGGATTTTATTTTATTACTCTCACCATCTGTCAAATCTCTCATTTTTTACTTTCTCTATCTCTCTCCTCTCTCAATTCTCTCAAACTCTCCTCTTCACCTTATTTCTACAACTTCCGGTCAATTTCCATTGTCCGACCTCTCTCCACCTCCTCCTTTCTTCGGATTTCGGCCTTGCTCCTTAACGGAGGCGTTCAGGTAAAGCCGAATCTCTTTTGTTTTTCATTTTCTTGCTCCATTTGGTCTTTAAACACTCCCATTTTTTTTTGCATTCGGAGCTCCGTCACATGAGAAGTGTAGATTTGAGGCGGCGAACATGAAGAAGCCAGAAGTTCATATGCGGATCTGAGTTTTTTTAATCTGGGTTATATATGATATTTTTATTGATGAATTTGGGTCTTTTTATTTTTTTTATGAAGATTGGTTGTTTTTTTGGGTTTTTTATGAAGATTTTGTTGTGTTTCTGAGTTTTCGATGAAGTTCTGAGTTTTTATAGATCTAGATTTTTTTAATTCATAAAATACATTGTTGCGCCTTTACGGGCTACAAACAAATAAAAGCATACAACTACGTAGCCCCTGTAGTACTGCCGTTTTGCGGTACAATTATAACACATCAGAAGTGGTATCGAGGCTACAAACACACAATTAAATACGTAGTGAAATAATGCTTTTCGTTAGCGGCTCACTATGTAGTTAAGGGAGCTTTTATACCAGCTCTATAGCACCGCTAGCCGGTACAAAATATCCTCCCATTACAAACCGCTACGGGTCCGCTACGCCACCTACTATCATTATTTAAGGAGTCATTGTAGCGGTTTGGTAGTGCTGCAAGCCGGTACAAAACCCTTTTATATAGTTTGTTTCGCTTCGTCTTCCTCCTCCAGATCTGGATTCATCTCACTCTCACTGTCTCCATCTCACCACTCTCACTCCCTCCCTTACCACCGTTGGTGACACCATCTCCTCCTCCCTCACCACCATTGTCGATTTCATCATCTTTTCGCTCTACCGGCGATGCCCTCACCAAATCCATATCAAGTAAGTTTTTTTTAATTTCCATTTTAACAATTTTCAAGAAAATTTTAAAACAAAGTTTTAAAACATGCATACAATCTGTGTTTTAATTGCATAGAATGGATAAATTGTCAACCTATGACATTACCAACGGGCTGCCCGTTGGTACAATTAACACTTCCAATGTGCACACGGTTGAATGTTTCACCATACCAACGGGCTATTCGTTTCTAACATAGCTTTTTCCTTTTTTTCTTCAAGGAAGTAGACTTTTTCACTATACCAACAGGCTGCCCGTTGGTTGCTAGCTATTTGTTCCGGCGGTACCAAGGGTCTGCTCGTTGGTGTACTCTAACCAGAGTTTTGTGAGGTATCACGAGTGAGTTGGTTTTACCCGTTAGTTTTGACACAATTTCTAGTAGTGCTTCTGCATTTCTTTTTCGATGGCCTCCTTCTCTTCTCACCCTCATCGGTGACGTCGACGTCGCCACTTGGCCTCCTTCTCTTCTCACCCTCGTCATCTCACAAAAGGCAAGAGTTTCCTTCTCTTCTCCTCTGTGGTTCCACTGCCTAGAGTTAGGGTTTTTCATTTGGATTTATGTTGTGAATCTGTGAAAATTTGGATTGAGAGTCGAATTTTTTTGGGTTCCTCATGTATATATCCTTTATTGTTCATTTATGGGTTCCTCATGTTATGCCTTCGAATTTGTTGTTTATGGATTTGAATTTGTTGTTCATTTAAAGATCTGGATCTTGATTTTTTTCCAGATTTGGATTTTTTTAATTCCATAAAATATATTGTAGCAGTCAACGAGGTGACTCAAACTATCATTAGATAGATACGATTTATCCATAGTAATTTTTATAGCGTTACAATTAGCCAACACATAAAAATGTATATAGTTATAAACTATCATTTTAATGTGTCATTATTCATCTACAGTTCAATTTCTATAAATGCATAAAGCAATACCACCCGCGCTCAAATAATAAAATAAGGTAATACATTAGCGATGAAAAACTGTAAGGACCAATACGTACAAAAAATTTAAAAGTAAAATCAGGGACTAAGGCCCTTGAATAAATTGTGTTTGTTTGTTAATTTTTTTTATACAATCTGCCAAATCAATTCTACTCCAATAATTTTATATTACAAATTTCACATCAATTTTAAAAAATACTATTTTTTCTAAAAAACATAAAAAACATACCCTAAACAAACAAAAGAAAGGAAAGGAAAAATGGATGAGGTGGCACAGCTCCACTAGCTGCGCCACTATTCATCAACAGTACTTTTCCAGATTAAAAATAGAGAGTAACAAGATTTTATTTGTCCGCGCTTTGCAGCGGATATAAATTGCAACATACTATAATAATTCAATCAGGATGTAACATCAAGTAAAAAAATGGTATTTCATTAAATAAATGATAAAATAAATAATTACTATAGGTAATTTAGATCTAAGATTTTTCACATTTTACTATATTACATCTAAAACTTTAGGGTCCATATGCAAAATGATAAGAAATAAAAATAAACTGAGAGAGTTAACCCTTTAAATTTGAAGCAAAAATAAATAAAACCACTAAAATAAGAGATGGTAAAATCTCATTAGGTGAATACTATTTATTAATAAATTTTATGTATGTGCAATATTCATGAGTTATAAGGTTATAAATATTAACCCCACACATTCTTTTTCATCAAATCATCAACAGAAAAGAAATAGAAAAAACTGTCAAACCATTGAATCATTAAGGAATCAATGCTTTATTTTCTAAATAGTTAAAATCCGATAATCGAGTTTTTCCTCAAACAAATAGAAACGAAAAGACAAAAAATAAAAATTGAATCCACATTTAATGATATTTTGAAACTTTAACCCCACACATTCATTTTCATTAAATTATCAACAGAAATGAAATAGAAAAAAATGTCAAAACATTGAATCATTAGGGGTTAATGCTTTATTACTAAGTAATTAAAAACTGGTAATGAAGTTTTTCACCAGACAAATAAAAATGAAAAGCCAAAAGATAAAAATGGAATCCACATTTAATGATGTTTTGAAAATTTAAGGATTAATTCTCTACTTTCTAAATAATTAAAGGCAAGTAATATAGTTTCTCCTAAAACAAACAAAAAAGAAAAAAAATAGACATTTGATGATGTGACAAAATGCTATTGGATGGGTACTAGTACCCACTTCCATAAATAGATAATGCCTCTACAATTGTAGCGGACTCGTAGCGGCTCTCGCTAATAAAGTGGTGATTGTTATAGCGCCAGTATAACAACCATTGGCTGCTACTATTATAGTGTTTATGGATTGGACGCTACAAAACAACCTACGTAGTGGCCTAATTATAAGCACTACGTCGATGAAACACGCCTTACCGCGGACCAACCCGTGGTAAGGCCGCGGTAATTACCGCGGGCATGGCCTCGGTAATTGACGTGGTAAAATTGCCCGCGGCAGCCATATTTACCCCGGCCAGAGCCGCGGCTGCACCAGCTGCCTTGCCGCCGCACGGCCGCAGCAAGGCCGTGGTAAGAGTCTCTCCACCGCTCTCTCCGCTACCACGACGCAGAACGTTTTTTAGCAAAAACTAAAACAATTTAATATAATAATTACATAATTGTTTTTATATTTATAATTTTAATTTAAAATGTATTTAAAAATTAATATCAATTGCAATAATATCTATATATATAATAAATTGTTAATTTACACCAAAATCTAAATAATATTTACAAAAATCATAAAAATTGTCGTTTGGGTTTGCGTTTGAATCAGTGTTAAGATAATTAACAAAGTCGTCGTCCTGAACCCCCGTAAGCCCCTCAATGAATGACCGCCGGTGCGGCTGCGGGATCGGCATCTCCGGACGATAATCCCCTTGGGGATGCGTGAAGCCCAGGCCTAAGTCAACATTGGGCTGCTGCTGGAAGGGCTGAGGCGGAACCTGCTGGTAGGGCGGCGATTGTTGGAAGTGCTGAGGCGGCGGCTGCTGGAAGGGCTGAGGCTGGGACGAAGATTCAGCTGACAAGTGCGGCGGTGTCGCGTTAAACGGGATGTACCCCCCAGAATGCATAACCGACCAGATGTTGGTGACAGCTGAATCGAAGGATCGCAACGCGTCCGTCTTCCAAGCCTCAAGAGTAGCATCCCGGACCTCGAGCGCCGCAACCCGGCATCTGCGGTCACGAATCTCATCTGTATCCTTCCGATGATGGTCCTCCAGCTCAATATCACGCTGAAAGTTAAAATTTGAAAAAATTTAACATCTATAATATAAAAAACAAGCCAAATTATAGAAGTTAATAAAACGACAATTTAATTACCTGAGATCGCTGAGGTGGCTCGAAGCGCTCTGGATGGCTAATCTGGGACGTGACACCGACTCAGTGTCCTCGAGTGGGCTGGCCCACGACGGATCTGTAGATCTCGTCATCGATCGCTGGGAACGGCCCATCTGGCCCATACTTGTCAATGAGACACGTCCTATACGCATCCTAAGTAATAATACAAATAAACTTACGTTAAATAATATTGAAAGAATCAATAATTTGAATTGAGGAAAATAAATGAATAATAGCAGGACGGCCGATTCCTTCCCAAGCCATGCCTCCCAAACTCCTCCTGACGCAACCGGCGCCCAGCTTCTTTGCATTATTTAATAGTATTTATGAAATAATTAATTTTTTTATAAATTAAATAAATTAAACTTAGATGTTTAAATGTTGAATTGGTTAAAGGAGATTACCAAGTCTTCAGTCTTCATAAACTCCAAATTTGCAATTCGACACTATTTAAAATTTTAAGATACAACCCCAAAGATTTTAAAATTTGCATTTTCACCCCAAATGTTTACAACACTCCAAATTTTGTACAAGTTCAACAAAATACACACAATAACTTGATAAAAAGTATTATAATTTGCATAATTAATAAAATTTCTCAAACTAACAACTCATTAAATACAACTAATTTAACAAAAAACTCACAAAAATTCATAATAATCCAAAAAATTCAAAAAAAATAAAAACTAAACAAACATTCATCCACCACTATCTAAATGCAACTCAATAAATAAAAACTAAACAAATTAATTGCAACTAAAAAAATTAGAAAAAATTAGGAAAAAACCCTAAATGTAGTTACCTCCTGTTTTGGTGACGGGGATGGAGTTGAAGATATAAATGAGGATGGAGGAGCACTTGAAAAAGCCAAAAACCGAAAGTTAGAAAGAAAAATGAAAGATATGAGAAACAAGCAAAAATGAAAGATATGAGAAACAAGCTTTTAACTGAAAATAACAAAGAAAAACACATACCTGAAGTTTCTTGGTGGCTAGACGTCTTGGAGATAGTGGAAATCGGCCAGGATCGCCGGTGGGTGTGAGGAGAGGAGGAGGGTGCCAGTTCCGCGATTTGGAGAGGGAAGAGGAAGAGGCCGATGGTTTGAGGAAGAAGAAGAAGGGTTGGGTCAGTTTAAAAGGGCTTACCGCGGCCTTACCGCGCGCGTGGCCGGGGTTCACCTCGGCCTTACCGCGCCCCAAGCCGCGGTAAGGCCCAAGCCCATGGGCTTACCGCGTTCTGGGGCGCGGTAAGGCCGCTGTAAGCCCAGATGGCACCAATTTCAACTTTTTTCGTTTCCCCCCAATTTTGCAAACGTGCGTGGATATTGTGGGCCCCATGAGTCCAATTTAATGCAGCCCAAATGTGTCCCGGTGCACGTTAAAAATTTATAATTTGATCCAAATGTTTTTAAAACTTGCAATTTGATCATAGATTTGTAATTCCATCCATTTTTCAAAATCACACAATTGGAGCTTAAAATTGTTGTTTGTCCAAAGATACATTCAACTTAATTTAAAATTGTTGTCGAATTACACCATACAGTTTACTATATTTTCACCGGATCATCATCATTGACATCTTCTTCCGGTTGGTTGTCCAAATGATCTATGTGTTCGAGATGTCCATGATGATCCAATAATAATGGGGTCACATCTGGTCTTCCATGGAAGAATGCCTGCATGTTAAAGTTCTGATTACGATGTGCATCCCAAGTTTCCACGCCTGTATTCCATAGATGCTTCAACTCATCGATCAGCGGACGTAAAAACACATCAATGTTACGGCCCGGTGACTTTGGGATAGGGATTAGCAATGGCATGAACGTGTACGTGATGCGTGCAAAGGGTATCACTTTCTAGCACAAGTTTTATATTTATAACTACCCTTTTAAGCCCTCAAGTGTAAGGATCGCGAGTAATATAGCAAGTAAGAGCAAAGGGTGTCGAACCCAAAGGAACTAAAGCGTTGATCAACTAAAAGGATTAAAAGTGCAATCTAAACTAAGATGAAGGGTAATGAGTCATGAGTTAGGTACGAATTAATCTAATGTTGGAATGAAGGTAGCTCTACGAAATAGACTATGACTTAACAAGACATGCAATAATGACTTAACAAACAAGAAATACACAAATAGCAAGACTTTGGGGTTTTCAATTATAAAAAGCTCCCGGGGTTTGCTTGGGTTTAAGGGGTCCTCTACGAGTTCATCACATGATTTGATTTGGAGGTGAGTTACTACATCTAACATGCTTCTTTCTCAAGCAAACATGTTAATCTCTCAACAAATCAACCTAGTCCTTCTCTTGATCTAGCATTGACTCTCAAGGCATTAATAGATCCTAACTTAACCACCACTCCACTCCTAAAAGCTATCTCTAACTAGAAGCAAGTAAAGCTATTGATTCCCAAAAGTCTAGTTCATGCAAATCCCACTTAGGCATTTCATCGAACACCTTGATGCATATGAATAGATATGGCCATACCCACTCATAATAGAAACATCCAAGCACAAGAATCAATATCCAAATCAAAATAGAGAAGATGAACACATAAAGAATCACCCTAGACAAGCAAACCCCAAGACACAAGTGACTACTCACTCATGCTCATATCACATAAACACATCAACATGTAATGATCAAACGATAAAAGTAAAAGAGGAGAAGAGATGAGAATAAAACTCTATTGCAAATGAATCTTTACCCCAAGATCATGAAGACTTCAATCCCAATAGTGTGGAGAGCTCAAAACCCTAGGTGGAAGAGTATTGATGGTTGCCAATAGATTAAAAACTGTTAAATTCGTAACTCCCATCTAATCTTCCTAAAACTCACCCTAAAAGACTATATATAGCGTATCATTATGACTAAAGTTTACCTAGACATGTTGGACACCTTTAGGGTGTTAAATGAGGGCAAAATAGTCCAAAAACCGATGCAACAATGTTTTAAACGAGAACTATCGCAAAGGTCCCGAAATATTTAAGTGCAGGTGGTGGCGCCACGATAGCGCAGCGAGTGTGTCACTTTGAGGCCGAGAGCTCCCGCGGCGCCAGCTTGGCTCCGCCATGGTGCCGCGAGATTGTCACTTGAGATTGAGAGCTCACGCGGCGCCAGCCTTGGCTCCGCGATGGTGCCACGATATTGTTGCACCTAGACCTTCCTATTCCAAGCCCGAGAGGTTGCCGGTACATAGCTTTCAGGCCCGAGCCTTCATTTCCACCCTCACATTCGAGATTCCCCCTTTCCTCTTCCGCAAACTTCATTTCTGCTATTCGAATGTGCACCTACAAATAAACCAACTTACTAAATAACATGTACAATTATGATCAAATTCGCTCAAATGTATGATGGAAATGATTTGAAACACTTAGAAATGTGATATGTGTATGCTACACATCACACCCCAAACTCAAAATGTTGCTAGTCCCTAGCAACGCAAGCATCTACAATCTCAATACTAAACATGCAATCCACCAATGCCCACTCAAGATAGACTACAATCCGTAACCGTTCATCAACAAGCATGCAGTGATCAAAGAAGTTTTAAAACTTTGGTCTCAACATAAGAAATAGAGGGTCACTCCCTAAGTGTTTCACTCCGAGATCGGGAAGTGTACGTGTGCATTGTGTACGTTGCATGTCTTGCCGGTCGGATGGTCTTTCATTCGGGTTGTAATGAGGCTAGGCTTGGTGAAAGTGGTATTCGGTTGAAGGTTTTCTATAGGTGGAGCTTATATGAAACAACTTAAGCTTACAAGAATATGGGCATCTAAAGATAGAACAAAAGTTACAACATCAAAACCCACACTTGCACTTTTTTCAAGCATCACACCCATTCTCACAATTTTGAACTCTTTCAACACAAAATGCAATCCTGACATGCACAATAAATTCAAGTGCCTTTCTTTCTTTTTTTTTCATTCTTTCTATTTTCCTTTTTTATTGAACTTAGGCACACTTTTAAAAGAATTGTGATTTCATCAATTAATATAAACTTAAAGCACATCAATTGATGATCCACAAAAACTAACATATTTATAACACTAAAAGTTATTTTTTTTCACCTAATGCCCAAAATAACATGCTCAAGAAGTTTCATGGACGAAAAGGTAATACAAGAGACGGGATATGGCTTAAGATGTGGTTAATCAAAGGATCCAGCTTAAGGCTCAAAGGGGCTTATCTAATGAGTTAACGTACAGGTTGGCTATTTAATTGACTGGCTCATCCTAAATTGCCATCGTCTTCCCAGTTCAACACACAACAAATGTGGACTTGAAAAGGTTTCAAGCAAGCAAGTTCTAGCTCAAACGCACAAGAAGATACTCTCAAAGAAAGATTATGTCACACACAAGTCATATCATTGAAAAATTTGGCACAAAACTCACACGGTAAAATTCTCTATTTAAAACATTGAGGATAAAATTCTACCACTTCAGTGATCACAAGCATAAAAGTTGACAAAGGTTCTAGACAATAATCAAACTTATTGGGGCAAAGGAATCATGCTAAAGTAAGAGACAAAACTAGCCGCTTGCATGGTGTTTCAATCAAATCCATCATACATAAAAGTACAACCTCACTTCTCATCATCAACATAAGCACACATCCCCCCAAACTCAAAACAAGCAATGTCCTCATGCTAACAAAGGGATGAAAAGAGAGGGAACGTGAGATCATACCGGGGCCAAGTTAGGCCCCCTACTCTTTCCTAACAGTGAGATTGGCCTCTATACCAATCTCACATTCCTTTACGAAAACCATTGCTTCCTAATGAATTTCAAGCTCAACTAATTGGTCAACCACCTGAAAATGAAGATCACACATCACTGCACCGATTTTCTTATTGAAACATGAATTTTAAAAAAAAAATTAAAGGAACTAAAATATGAAAGTTGGAACCGTTGGGTTGCCTCCCAATAAGCGCTACGTTTCACGCCCTTAGCTAGGCATGGATGGTGATCATTTTCATGGAGGAGTAGAGAGAGCCTTGAATGATCCAAGCAAGTTTGCCTCCTTGAAAGGCATTGAATCCATCACTTTCACTTTTAAGGCCGAGTTGACCTTAGGCACATATACTTGCTTCAACTTCTTGATGCATTCATGTAGAGACTTCTTTGGCTTGCTCTTCACCCTCTTTTTCCTTCTCTTTTTGCTCTTGGAGGTGCTTCCTCCATCAATCATTTCCTTCTCACAACTCTTGATTTCAAGGACATCTCGACCATATTGTTCCAACTTCACCTTATCAAGAGCATCTAAAGTTTGCACCAAGCTCGCCCTTCATAGTCTTCTTCACTAACATCTTCAAGAACCAAAGATCGCTCTACCGAATCATTTGTGAAAAATCGATCTCTATCTTCCTCCACACACTCTTCAACAATATCAATAGCATAACATTGAGATGAATCACCACTTGGAGCTCTCATAGATTGTGCAAGATTAAAGGACAACTCTTGATCATTTGCTCTCAAAGTAAGAACCCCTTTCTCCACATCTATCAAAGTTCTAGCGGTTGCTAGAAAAGGTCTTCCAAGAATAATTGGCATCCTAGAATCTTCTTCCATATCCAAGATAACAAAATCAACCGGAAAATATAATTCACCAATCTTCACAAGAACATCCTCTAAAATGCCTCTAGGAAAAGTAAGTGACCGATCAGCCAATTGTAAGTAAATGGAAGAAGGTTTTACCTCACCGAGACCGAGCTTTTGCATATTGATAATGGCATAAGATTAATGCTTGCTCCAAGATCGCAAAGAGCTTTGTCACAATGGAATGGTCCAATATCGCACGGGATGGTGAAACTACCGGATCCTTCAACTTTTGAGGCAACTTCCGTTGAATAATTGCACTAGCCTCCTCTTCCACTATAATCAACTCATTGTCCAAGAATTTTCTCTTCTTATTGATGATATCTTTCAAGAACTTGGCATACTTGGGCATTTGATTGATTGCCTCGAGGAAGGGGATATTTATCTCGAGCTTCTTGAATGTCTCCATGAATTTGGAAAATTGTGCAATCCTCCTTTTTGGTGTAAACCTTTTAGGAAAAGGTAATGGCACTTGAACTTGAACTTGTTTAGAAACGTTATCCCCCTTGTTGATTTTGGGTGCCACCCTCTCCTCATTAGGAGGAGTGTCATCACTCTTAGCATCATCCTCTTGAGTAGCTTCATGCTTGAAACTTTTGGAAGGTGGGTATTCTGGTTCTTTTGGAGGTTCCTTTGGTTGAGTCACATATGAATTCCCACTTCTCAAATGCACCGCCTTGCAAGTCTCATTGGGATTAACCTCGGTGTCACTCGGAAACTTGATCTTGTTCGAGTATTTCATAGAATTCGCAAGTTGTGCCACTTGGGTCTCCAAGTTGTGGATGGAAGCTCTTGTATTCGCATTTATGCCTTCTATCTTCTTATCCACTTCAATGAACTTGTTGTTGTTTGAGGCATTGGCATTTCGCATCTCTTGGACCAAAGCTTCCATGGATGCTTGCATCTTCACCAATGGATCATTAGCTTGTGAAGCTTCACCTTGTGTTTGACTTTGAGGCTTTTGGTTGTTGTAGATTTGCCCCGAGAATTGTCTTGGCATATAGAAATTCCCACCTTGCCTTTGCTGAAAGTTACTTTGGTTGGCTCGGTAATCCACATAATTGCAATCATCGGTTTCCTCAATCTCTTCGGTTGCCATATCTTGTTTCAAGTTGGAACCCCTTTCTTGATTCTTTATTACCCGACTAACCATACTTGATAAGGCAGCCATTTGTGCTTGTAGAGAAGTCTCCTTATCCAACTCATATAAGCCTCGCCTTGCTTGAGTCCTTGAGTCATCCCTACCTCGGTGTTCTTCACTTTTTTCCAAAAGGTCCAAATGATCCCATGCCTCATCAAGGTTCTTTTGCATAAAAAACCCACCGGCTGTATCATCTAGTTGCTCTTGAGCTCTCGAAGAAAGTCCATCAAAGAAGAGGTAGATTTGATGCTCTCTAGGTAATGCCGCTGAGGACATCTCTTGTTTAATTCCTTAAACCTCAACCAAGCTTGGGCGATGGTTTCACCCGCTTCTTCATGAAATTTATACAAATCATTCTTAGCCTCAAATACTTTTTGTGGAGAGAAATACTTCTTAAGAAAAGCTTGCTTCAATTCTTCCCAAGTCCGAATTTTCGCGGTCCAAACTTCTATACCATTTCCTTGCATGACTCTTCAAAGAAAAGGGAAGAGTCGCATCTTCTTCGCTTCATCCGGAACACCTCTTGTCTCCAAAATGTCACTTATCATGATGAAGTGACCCAAGTGCTCATTAGGGTCCTCATTAGCCAACCCATTAAAAGCTTGATTCTCAAGATAAGTAAGCACATTTCCCGGAATAGCATAATCACCTTGAGTGGGAGGAGGTCGAATTTTTCTCACATCATCCGCCAAGAACCTTGGGCCATACATCTCGGCTAATGGTACGCCTCTTCTATTGTCTTCATTGTTGGCATTCCTTCCATTAACACCGTTGTTCACATTCCGATTGTTGTCATTGTGGTTGTTGTCATTAACATGCTCTTCATTATCATCATCTCCATTGTGGAGATTAATGCAAGGCGGAACTAGACCCGCCATATTGACCGAAGAGGAAGATGAGCTACTAGAATCCTCTTGAAGTTGCTTTCCTTGTAGTCTTAGGTTCCGTAGAGTCTTTTCAATCTCCGGATCACAAGCAATGATAAGCCCGTGAGAACTTCTAGTCATGCACCAAAACCAATCCTGAAATGAAGACAAAAACACTACAAAAAATAAGTAGCACAATACTAACTAAGACAAAACAATATCACTCTCAATACCAAAAAGTCAATCAACATACACTCAAGTTCCCCGGCAACGGCGCCAAAACTTTGATGCGTGCAAAGGGTATCACTTTCTAGCACAAGTTTTATATTTATAACTACCCTTTTTAAGCCCTCAAGTGTAAGGATCGCGAGTAATATAGCAAGTAAGAGCAAAGGGTGTCGAACCCAAAGGAACTAAAGCGTTGATCAACTAAAAGGATTAAAAGTGCAATCTAAACTAAGATGAAGGGTAATGAGTCATGAGTTAGGTACGAATTAATCTAATGTTGGAATGAAGGTAGCTCTACGAAATAGACTATGACTTAACAAGACATGCAATAATGACTTAACAAACAAGAAATACACAAATAGCAAGACTTTGGGGTTTTCAATTATAAAAAGCTCCCGGGTTTGCTTGGGTTTAAGGGGTCCTCTACGAGTTCATCACATGATTTGATTTGGAGGTGAGTTACTACATCTAACATGCTTCTTTCTCAAGCAAACATGTTAATCTCTCAACAAATCAACCTAGTCCTTCTCTTGATCTAGCATTGACTCTCAAGGCATTAATAGATCCTAACTTAACCACCACTCCACTCCTAAAAGCTATCTCTAACTAGAAGCAAGTAAAGCTATTGATTCCCAAAAGTCTAGTTCATGCAAATCCCACTTAGGCATTTCATCGAACACCTTGATGCATATGAATAGATATGGCCATACCCACTCATAATAGAAACATCCAAGCACAAGAATCAATATCCAAATCAAAATAGAGAAGATGAACACATAAAGAATCACCCTAGACAAGCAAACCCCAAGACACAAGTGACTACTCACTCATGCTCATATCACATAAACACATCAACATGTAATGATCAAACGATAAAAGTAAAAGAGGAGAAGAGATGAGAATAAAACTCTATTGCAAATGAATCTTTAACCCAAGATCATGAAGACTTAAATCCCAATAGTGTGGAGAGCTCAAAACCCTAGGTGGAAGAGTATTGATGGTTGCCAATAGATTAAAACTGTTAAATTCGTAACTCCCATCTAATCTTCCTAAAACTCACCCTAAAAGACTATATATAGAGTATCATAATTACTAAAGGGTCCCTAGACATGTTTGAAAACTTTAGGGTGTTAATTGAGGGCAAAATAGTCCAAAAAAACCTGTGCAAAAATGTTTGAAACGAGAACTATCGCAAAGGTCCCGAAATATTTAAGTGCAGGTGGTGGCGCCACGATGGCGCCGCGAGTGTGTCACTTTGAGGCCGAGAGCTCACGCGGCGCCAGCTTGGCTCGCGATGGTGCCGCGAGCTTGTCACTTGAGATTGAGAGCTCACGCGGCGCCAGCTTGGCTCCGCGATGGTGCCACGAGCTTGTTGCACCAAGAACTTCCTATTCCAAGCCCGAGAGGTTGCGGTACATAGCTTTCAGTGTCCGAGCCTTCATTTCCACCCTCACATTCGAGATTCCCCTTTCCTCTTCCGCAAACTTCATTTCGCTATTCGAATGTGCACCTACAAATAAACCAACTTACTAAATAACATGTGCAACTATGATCAAATTCGCTCAAATGTATGATGGAAATGATTTGAAACACTTAGAAATGTGATATGTGTATGCTACACATCAAGACGCCTCCTTCATGCATAAATCAGGAGGTAAGTTGTAAACAACGATGAATACAGGTCACATAAAATATGATTGTCTTGAGTCTGACAACGGGTTGAAACCATCTGTACATAAACCAAATCGAACATTTCTATACTCACATGCAAAATCAGGATAACACTCATCAACGTGTTTCCATGCCTCGACTTGGGATGGATGTCCAATAATACCCATCGAATTTTCACTAGCTCTAAGATGATACGTCATAAATTTAGCCGTTCTCGCGGATTAGTAAAGCCGTTAGAGCCGCTCAGTGATTGGTAGATAACGTAAAATCTTTTCAGCTTTTGGTTTCTGATTCGCCTCACGTTCTTCGAACTGCTCCGCACTACATACTCTACAATTGTTTAAGTTTTCATATCTACCGTCAAACAACATGCGCTTGTTCTCGCATGCATGAATCTTTCTCGACGGTAAATCCAACTCTTTCATCATAGCTTTTGTACTACACATGCTCGTAGGCAAAGTTGCCCCTTCTCCGGGCAGTATTTCATTGATAAATTCAATCAACTCCGAGAAAAAAGCATCAGATACGTTATGTTGACTTTTCATGCTCAAGAACTTGGAAATAACAGAAAATTTCGTGTGCTTATCAGTACATCTCTCATATAATTAAAGGCTGCGACACATCACGTAATAAATCAAAAAACTTTTGAGTCCTTTGATTTGGCATTTCGGGTGTGAGGTCAAATTGATAACCTCGATAAACACATGGATTTATTTGACGCCGTTCACCATGACAATCTCACACATGATAATTCGGTTGAAATCCATCTAACAGTAAATGATTTTCAATCGTTTCTCGATCATGATAATATCTATTTTTACATTTTCTACAAGGACATTTCACAAATTGTTCTCCCTTTTCCCGAGCAACAAGAAACGCATAATTTAGGAATTCTAGAAGCCCATTCCAAAACCTCTGACTAATATCGCGAGTCCCCTCCTGAAAACGCTAATACATCCAATCACGTTCTTCGACCATTATGCAATTCCTATAATTGTATCAAAGAAACAATACGACAAATATTAAGAATAACAATTATATAATATATATTCAACACAGAACTTAATTCCAAAATTTTCACTATCATTTTTTCTCTTAATTCAAGGTGCACGCCTATTCTATTCATAAAAGTACTATTAGTTAATCAAACTTTTATCTTGTGTAAATAAAAACTGATATAATTACGTACATTTCGGCAGCATTTCGTCTTAGTTCCTCGTTATACCATTTCTCCGGTGTAACGCCTAAAGCAGTAGACGGCTGCAGTAAGGGCCTGGTCAAAGTGCCTCGTGGACCACAAGGCGTTACTGCGGCAGTATCGCGTCGTCGGCCACGGTAAACGTGGCTCGCTGCCACTTTACTGCGTGCAACGTTTTACCGCGGCCTTATGCGCGGTAAAAGTCGCGGTAAAACATGTATCATCGACGTAGTGAAGGGTTTTTAATTAATGGTGGAATTTCCGCTACCAAATATTCCGTTACTGATATTCCAACGAATGATGTTATTTACCAACTAGTTGGAAAAACCACTAGTTGTGTTATGTGTGTAAATACTCAGCTAGAAGGGTGTTTTAGTCTTTAAAATTGTTAATTAGTTAGTTAAATTAGTTAAATAGTATTAGAATCAACTATAGGGTGTGTTTCGTTTGTAATATTTCCTCACATTTTTATCAATAAAACATCACGTTCATTTCCAAATACTTCACACTTTCTTCACCAAATTCTCCAAGTTTACCAAAACACACACACACAGGCCAAATTAATAGGCGCAAGTGCGGGCACACTGATGTCCTAGGTGGCATGGTGGAACACATGGCACCGGACCTGGAGAGCGTGTGGCGGAACGTGTGCACTGTTGAGCCAACGCAGGCTGGGGTGCGAAGGGCTCACTCCGTGGACCCCAAGCCCCACTGAGGGCTGAACTAATGGTGGAGCAACTCGGACCTTGTCTGAGAAAGAGCATCGTCAACACTCAAAAGACATGACTGATCTCCTACTCATCATCATCATCATCATCATCATAATATCTCTTACACATAGATTTCCAGAATATGACTGATCATGCGACAGAGACCTGCACCAAAATTCCATCAAAACCCTAGCTATAAATACAGTTGATGTTTCGTGGAGTTGTTCTTCAACCAGAAACCTGTATACTAATTATAAGCTACAGCTAGCTAGGGTTTCATTTACTTCTATGGCGATTCTGGAGATGGGAGGAGATCTGCAGAAGCTGATGCTGCTCAACTATTACTGCATTAATAGTGCTTGCACTTTTCGGTCGGAGAATGATGACGACGACGACGATGATGATGATCACGGCCATGATGTTGCGCCGGCGGCCTAAGCCTGCACCAAATATCAAATCATCATCTTCCAGCCGGAACGAGAGTACTTAATTACAGTATGATACTGCCCATCGGGACATTGATACCGCGCTAACTATATATACTTAATTAACTAGCTATAGTTGTGTTTTGTTTTTACTTAGAGAGTTAAGAGTGCTAATTATTATATATATGGAGTATATATATATATATATATATATAGAGAGAGAGAGAGAGAGAGAGAGAGAGAGACGAGAAATGCATGGATACTGATCGATGTACTGATATAAACTACTTTGAAATCTAAGATATATATGGGTGGAGTTACTATAAAGCAAATCTGCTCTCTATCTCTCAATGGTTGAGGCTATATATAATCTAGGGTTTGGAGTTTGGTGAATTGTAGACTTGTTAATTTTAAATATGCATGCTTCTGAATTGGAGGTTGCTAGAGTACGCCGCACTGTTAGGTTAATTAATTTCTATGTAGAACAGCTCTAATAAAGTAATTTAGTTTAAAAATCAAGAACAAGAGAACACTAATTATTGTTGAAAATATTCAATTACTCAAATCAAATTGGAAAAATTTAAATTGACAGATAATCAAGGTGTTTCCTCTAGTGAGGGTTTATGGTGTTGCGTTCATTTAGATTAATTTTCGGGAGTGTCCAAGGCATGCAGCCTAGTGGTTAAACTCATCAGACATGAAAGGGGGGTTTTGAGTTCAAGCATTAATCATCCCCAATCCCTTACCCATATGTGTATATATAACAAAAAAAAGTTAGTTTTCGGGAGAGACTACCTCAAATTATCTCTTGGATTTAAAAAGTACTCCTATGTTTTTATGGATTTTTAATAAAATAAACTAATTACCGTTAAAAAAGACATTTTATGTTATGGTTGATCTTTGACATCTATGACACTCAGCTTAAGGCGCGAAGATGTATTCCTACTTATTTCAGTTCTTTTTCTTTTTCCTTTTGCTTAAAATTGTTCTATGTTTTTCCCTTTCTTTTTTCCCTCCTACACGAGGTTGTGCGCTTTTGTTTTTCCCTACTCTAACAACTGTCTTGAATTGGCTTTGTACTATGATATTCTTGGTAACTTAATACAATCCCCTTTAAAAAACATGTGTTTCCAAGTCGTCCAATTAGTTAGTTTCATTAGATCAAATGACCAAATTAATGAAATTATTAAAATAATTTAACAATCTCTCACCTAATCCATGTAATGACTATATACATATGCATAAGTGTGCTCGGGTAGTTTGTGTTAATTAAACCTTTCAACTCACCATCTTTTATCGAATTGAAATGATCATCGAATCATGACGATTATGTTTGTTTGACAACAAATATTTTCAAGTAGTGTTGCGTTTAGAAAAAGCTACGAATTTTTGAAACTTCGATTAATGCGGAAATTCTGCATTATGGTCGCGGTATTTAACTCGGTTATAGCCAAATTACAAGCCGCGGAAAATAAGCCCGCACTAACTCGTCTACTGCGGTTTTGCCGTAGTTCTTAAAGCGTGTAGCCGCGTTATTGCATTTTCAAGAAAAAAACTAGATGAATTTGGATGAATGTGTTCATCCGAATTCATCCAGCTAAACCCAGGATTCATCCACCTTAAACAAAGAAACCCATAATTCATCCACCACCACCACCACCATCCACCACCACCAATATCCATCACCGCCACCGTCCATCAATCTACAAGAATGAACAATGAGAACTTTTATATTCAACATATTAAAGAATCTCATATTTGAAAACCTATATCTACTTTTGCTGGAGCGAACGCGAATGTGAGGAAACAGAAGCGAGGCGGTAAATCTGCAAAAGAAAAGAAGAATTAAAATGAGGAGCAGGAGCAGGAGGCGAGAAGAAAAGAAGGCGAGGAGAAAATAAGAAAAAAAGAAAGTGAGGAGGAGGAGGAGGCGACAGAGTTAAGCTTACTCTCAAAGCGTTTTTTTCCTTATTTGAGTTTGTTTTTTTAAAAATTTAATTTTGAATTTTTCACCTCATTTTGGTTGAACCGCCGGTGAAGCTTTCAACAACGATCGGACATGCAACCGGTTCACGGGTTAACGAAAAGAAGAAAAGAAGGCGGATGAAGAAGAAGAAGAAGAAGAAGAAGAAGAAGAAGAAGAAGAAGAAGAAGAGGAAAGGCGGAGGGAGATGAAAATGAAGAGTTTGATCCAGATGAAAAATGAATTAGAGAGTATGAAGAGATAAAAATGCGGCCCGCATTACAACTGTAATTCATCACTTACCTCATCGTTTACTACGACACAACGTTAATTAGGCCGCATGACATTCCGCATTAAAACCGGTATTATCTACGTAGTGTTCCTCCGTCCTCAATTAATTTTATTTTTTTTTTGTTTCAAGATTCAATGTTTGACTCAAATTATAATAATGATAAAAAAATTAGAAAAAAATATATTTAAGAAGTTTATACTTCAAATTATGATATACATATAAATGATTTAGCTTTAAAATGTCTAATTAATATTCATGAAATAAATCATGGATTAAATACTAAAAAACAATAAAAAGAAAGTGTAAGATTAATTAGGGACATAGGGAGTATCTGCAGTATCCGCGAGTAGTTTTTAGTGTTTAATAATAGTTGTTTGATCTCAACTATTAAAAAATTATCAAAAAATGTATAGGTGATTGAAACGGTTCTTCTCATCGTAATAAATTAATGTGATTTGTTCCTTGTTTCATTTAATCGACTTAACTCGAGATAAATTTAGTTGAGGGAACATGAATTAATCTAAACTTACATATATAACCAAAATTTGTAAAATTTAAATGAGTGTAACCATAATTCTCAACCATAACTATGCAGGTTTGTACTTTTAAGGAAAACTAAATCTAGAAATAGTCCTACAGTTTGAGAAAGTTGAGGAAAAGTGTTGACAAAACTGAGGAGGAAAATTTAAAATTTTGGAAGATGTTTTTGGTAAAGGATAGGGCCTACATGTTTTAATTTCTATATAGGTAGTTCAATGATTCATTCGACATGGTCAATTAACGTTTTCTATGATAATCTACATATGTATTTTTCTAAGTTTTAGAAATTTTCATGTCATTTGAAAAAAAAAATATTGACCTTTTTCTAACGATTTTGTCTTTTTTCTATCCTTTTTTTTTGTGTTTTGGTCCTATTTCCTTCTTTCTTTTCAGGTTTCGGTCCTATAATTTTGACATATTATATACTTAGGTCTATAACTTTGTTAAAATTTTCAAAAATATCCTACGTCGACCCCAATCCTCTTAGAGCGCATTTGGAAGGAGAGAATCCATTGGCTTAATCCATTGACTTCACAGATACACGTGTAACCGTAAATTAAACCCCAAATATTAACAAAATATTACGAAAATGCCACTCTTGTTGAAATTTCTAGATAAAGGACAAATTTGTAATTTTGTTAGTTACACGTTTGACAAGGTCCTGTTAAGCCATTGGCTTCACCTTGGTAAGTTGTGCCAAATGGGGTCTTAATTACATAAAGAGCTCTTCTACTTAAAAAACAAAAGCCTACAAACCCTAAACATTTAACGTGAAAATATTTATATTCAATTTTACCTTTTATACCTCACTCACCTAAATGAACACAAATTGACGTAGCCTGGAAATTTCAATTGCTTTTTATACAAATGAGGTATGTTGGAAATGTCAAAATGTCTAATATGATATCTCTTATGATATTTTTATTTTTTTCATTGATTGCCAGATTAACCCGTAATAATAACGTTTGTCTACAAGTTTTTCTGCCCTGCTCAGGGAAAAAAATATTTTCTCAATTTTAGAAATCATTTCACACTGTGAAGCGTGGGAGGAAAAGAAAAATAGTGGCATCCATATAGGCGGAATCGTCAACTAACGTATTTATGTAAAAACTACAAGCGGAATTTACTTCCTCCACTTTAGAACATAACTTTGTTTACCGTCCACCCACGAAATTTACTCAAATATATGCAAATAACGACATAGATCTTCTAGCTTTTTAAAATCTGTGCTAATACCCTATAGACTGCGATTACTTTTCATAGACTGATGTCCTCCATGGTTCTAGCCTTCTAGGACCTTTTTAAGGTGTCTTTCTCACCTTGATTTTTGCATATTCCACCTTACATACTCTTAAGTGTGTCATCCCGTATCCTGGATTTTTAATCTTGTATAATTCACATGTCCTAGATGTTGCATCGTGTACCCCGACACATATACCTCACGCACTCCGTGATAAGCGGGCCGTGACATTAAGCTCTGGAGTACAACTGCAGGGATTAAACTTTGAATTTCGCTCCTATTTAACCACCGAAGAGCTAACACGATCTGCCTTCAAATGTTAGAGTGGTCCAGACGCCTGAGTTAGACAATTCAGTGACTTAATTGGTTAAAATGAAGTAGTTAGAGAGTTTCTAGATTAAGCAATCACAAACCAAACCAAACACTTGTGAATCTTACACGTCTCTATCCCCATGACATCCTCGCCATTGTCTGTTCGCCTGTCGCAACTACTATTCACGGTATTTAGTTCCTCTCGGAAACAAAGTGCCGAGCTGAATTAGCGCTCAGAGTCCATTTGGGAGCTCGAAAAACACCAGCTTTATTCTTAAAGAACCTGTCTTGATGGCAACCAATGTCGTGCACGCCGCTGGGTTTTGTGTTTGCGGTCTCAACAGAGCCCCCAGAATTAGGGCCGTCGCGTCGCAGGATTTCGCGGCTCCTAAGAAGGCAGAGGAGAGTTTGGTGAAGTTGGGAGGCTCCGAGGTGAAGGTCACGCCGCTTGGACTCGGCGCTTGGTCGTGGGGGGACACCTCTTACTGGAACAACTTTGAATGGGATGGTATGCGTATTGAAGATGCTTAAGATTCTTGTACCTCTTCTATCTTCAACTTGTAGAGATTTCATGTAGTCAAATTGGTCCTCCTTGGGTTTTCACGTTTGATTGACATTTGATAGGAAATTTGAGGAATGGTTTGTGTTTCTGGTTGTTGTTGTGATAAATTTGTACTCCTCAGTTGTGATAAAGTTCATGTCTTTTTTACATTTGACAGTATTGTGTACAGTACATGAAGTTCTCACGTCGTGTAAACAATAGTTTTCATCTGAAGGTTTGAAAATGTACTGATGGATGATCTTATTAGTGTCATCGTCTATCAGTTTTCTGTTTATCTTCTGAAAGAAGCTGATTTCAGTGATTTCATGACTTTCACTCTCCACCCAAACGTTTGACTAATCACTAAAGAATCTAACTTCTGCAGATAGAAAAATGAAGGAAGCCAAGGCTGCTTTTGATGCAAGTATAGACTCTGGTATAACATTTTTTGACACAGCAGAGGTTTATGGCTCTAGGGTGAGAAAGAGACTCGGCAACTATTGTCTGCTAGTAGGTGTCCATTACTAGCAGCTGAAACATGTTCATTGTGTGATTGCAGCTATCCTTCGGTGCCATAAGCTCTGAAACACTTCTGGGAAGGTGAACTCATATATATTGAAACAACTGAACTTTCTAAGTTTTTTTTCTCATGATATATAATTATGTAACTTGTGCTGGCATTACCGTTGACTTGTAATTCTCATTGAGTTCAAGCTTATTCCCAAAGGTTTATCAAGGAAAGGAAAGAAAAGGATCCAGGAGTTGAAGTTGCCGTAGCTACAAAGTTTGCAGCTCTTCCTTGGAGGTTTGGTCGTCAAAGTGTGGTCAATGCACTTAAGGATTCTCTTTCTCGGCTTGAACTTTCCTCAGTTGACCTCTATCAGCTTCACTGGTCTGAAACTCCCAAAGCTCTGATGTATCACACTAACACTCGAATACAACATATTCTAAGCTTCTTTTCTTTTTCAGGCCCGGTGTTTGGGGCAATGAAGGTTATTACTCAGCCAATTCACTGAAGGATAAGATTTGCTTTAGAGCCTAAAATCACAGGGAAATCGCTTTTGCAGGCTATATCGATGGTCTTGGAGATGCTGTCGAACAAGGCCTTGTGAAGGCCGTTGGTGTTTCGAACTATAGTGGTAATTTTCATATCTTTACCATTTTCCTCTTTACCGCTCTCTCTTATCTGTTTTCAGAAGCATATTGCATCTAGTTTTACTGTTTTTTTTTGGGGGGGGGGTGTATCTAGTTCTCTCAGCGTTGAATAATGAGATTGGTTTGGTTCCTTCTCACAGAGAAACGACTTCGGGAAGCTTTTGAAAGGCTTAACAAACGAGGAATTCCACTTGCTTCGAACCAAGTGAACTATAGTCTCATATACAGATCGCCTGAGCAGAATGGTGTTAAGGCTGCATGTGATGAACTTGGAATCACATTGATTGCGTATTCTCCTATCGCTCAAGGTAATGCAGGATATTTCACTTCAGACCATGATTTTATATCAATCGTCATTGCCAAATGCAACGTTCTGGGTCATGTATGGAGATTGGGACCGCCTTTTAATCCCTGACTCATTTTAGTGGTTGGTGTGAGATGTTGGCCATCGCAAAAAGTAATGAGAGTCGGTCACACAATCATCTTTTACATGTGATCATGTAGGTTTAGATACTTATGTTCTGGAGTGTGTACTTGTAACTAGTGCATTCAACTGATGTGGACAGGTTATGAGTGATCCTTTGATTTCGTAGGTGCCCTAACTGGAAAATATACACCGGGAAATCCACCAACAGGTCCTCGAGGCAGAATTTACACTCCAGAGTTTTTGACTAAGGTTATGCCTTTAAAGTGTTAAATCTATCTGAAGCACAGTCATAGAGTACTGAAAAAGTTTTCAATTTATGCAGCTTCAACCACTACTTAACAGGATCAAGGAGATTGGGGGGAACTACAGTAAAACTCCAACACAGGTTTGTTTATTTACCCATAAGGTCCAAGGTTTACTTTTGCTCCCTCCTTGACCACCCCGTTGTGTGTTTAGAAACAAAATGGTGGTACTTGTATAAGAAGCTTCATTCTACAGGTGGCTCTTAACTGGTTAATGGCACAAGGTAATGTGGTACCAATACCAGGAGCGAAAAACTCGAAGCAAGCGGAGGAATTTGCAGGTGCCCTGGGATGGAGACTCACTGATGAAGAGGTTGATGAGCTACGTTCATTTGCATCAGAGATAAGTCCAGTGATTGGTTTTCCTGTAGAGAACTTGTAAAGCCTGCAACACACATAAATCATGCTAAACACAGTTCTGGTGTAACTTGGCTGCCAGGAAGGAAATGATAGATTCTATACCATGACAGGTCTCTTGAGCAATAATAAGTATTAGTTATTAATGTTTGTTTTTTAAAGAAGATAATATTGGATTGTGGCTGATCAGAGATTAAGAGGCTATTTGGCAAGCATTAAGTGCTTGGCTTAATCCAATTGCTGAAGTGCGCATACAGAAAGAATACACAAAACAGTAAAGTGAATTACAGTTATGTCATTTTGGTGAATCATTAATTTTTCTGGTGTATTTTCATTGTTCACCCTCAATCATGCACAGGGTAATTTTGTAATTTTGTGTTTCACACAAGCCATTTTGGCTTTACTGTTCAGGCTTCCACCATTCCAGCCAAAGGCTTATCATCTACCAAATTGGCTCTAAGAGGAACACCCTCTTTGCTGATAGATTATGTGAAACTTCAATAGTGATTTAATTAGGAGTGTTTTGTCTTAATTTCTTGCTGCTTTTGTTTGGAAGATGATTTAGTGGAAATTTGGATAGTAGTTTTATGCTGTACAACTGGTTGAACATACAATGGCTTAAACCCCAACATAATCAAGTAGTATATGATATTTTTTTGCAATTGTCCCTAAAAGTAGGTACACATATCTTTACTAATGTTAAATCAAGAATGAATTCTAAATTTGTAATCACATAAATGATTTAATCAAATGGATTATTCTCGGCTTAATCCAGTGGATTAAATCTTTTATGTGATTAGAAATTTGAGATGTATTATCAAATTAATTGTTTTCAAATATATATATATATATACATATATATATTGAGTTTTAAGTAAATTATAAAAGAAAATATCATGTAGTTTTGATTAAGTTGGATTCAAATCTTGGAATGAAAAAGCAAAAGATTGCAAGTGGTTTGGGTGGAGGTTAGGGGAAGACGTGGCCTGTGATAGCACCACATGAAAGTTTGTGATGCATTCTTGTTCTTCACCACATCCCTAGGTAGTTGCATACTTGTATCTGATCCTATATGGAGTGCATATAACAATGAACAATCAAGGTGAAGGTGGTTGACACATCAGACTTCACAAACCATGACAACCATGCCCTCTATCTTTTCCCTTTATTCCTACTGGGCCCCAAGATTTTGTTGAACTCCCACCTTTCAGCTTTTGGGTTTTGATATACTAGTATAATAAAAGTAATTTATCCATTAAACTTGATACTGTGAAGTTAACTGATCAATTAACAAGGGTAATTAAGTTTACTAGGGGACGAGATGGGTGTGGGGATAGGTTATAGAGGAGTAAAATGCATCGGTGGTTCTTTAATTTTTATTTATGTCATATTTGGGTCTCATTTTAACTTTTCGTCCTCTTAAAGTCTTATTTTAAAAGTTATGGTACACTCGTGATCTTTCTGTCCATTCTTCCGTTAAATTTGACGGAACTTTAAGAAAAATGATAATTTTAACTACTGAACCTTTTCTAAAAGCTGTATTTGCATAATAAGTTTTAAACATACAATTTTACATTTAACAATTTTACCCAACACTTTTCAAACTTCACTTTAGACGACCACACCCGCTGGTGCCGGGAACGACGAAAAAAACACCACCGGATTGCATATTGGGGTCATGGGCCGCCGGATCGGAGCCTTGGGCAGCCCGATCGCAAGCCCATGCAGCCCGATCGGTTAGCACAAGCAACGAATTGGCGAGCCCAGACCGTGAATCAGTGGTCAAGCTCGTCGATTCGCAGCCCATGGCCCCGATCCGCAATCTGATGGTGTTTTTGGATGGTTTCGAGCATTCCGACGGTGGACGGAAGGGTGGTGGACTTATGGGTAAAGTTCGAAAAATTTTGGTAAAATTGTTAAGTTTATACTCAAAATAGCATTTGTAATGTTAAACACATCGCTTGTATACCATCTTATTATTAAAATTTGTCAAAACACGTTATTTTGAATTTAAATGTAAAGTGGTTAGTCTATTTAGTCATGTTTAGGTTTTAGAGAATGGATAAATGATTTTTTTTAATAGGAGAATGTGCAAGTGAGATGGTTAAAATGATTATTTAGCATTTCCACCGTTTTTTTCCCAAGTAGATCGAGCAGTTCCATTAATGACATTTTTTATGGAGCAGTTCCATTAAAGTTGTTCTTTATGAGTGGAGAATAATATGAGTATATCTATTTGGATATATTGGATAGGAACTTGGGTTATTTTAGTTTTTATTCATTTATTTGATTAGTTACAATATTTGAGTGTAATAAAGTAAAGTAAATATATAAAATAATAAAATAACAACAATTTTCAACCGATAAAGAAAATAAGCATAACAATAGTACAAATTTGAGTTTTGCTATGAGTACAAATTTGAGTTATGCTACGAGTACTCGAAAATTTTCTTCAAAATTCTATCTTTATTGTCACATCATCCTTAAATTTATTAATTTACCTATTTCTCACTTGATCATCAGTCATTTTTCTTTTACCATGTTATGAAACCTCTTCAACGTCTGATCAAAATTGATGTGGAAGATGCTACTCGTTCTTTCTTCCTTCAGTATGAGCGTTTGACTGATTTCTGCTATCGTTGTGGGCGTTGTACCCATGTTGAGGAGTGTTTGGAGCATGTTGGGACTGGTGAAAATCAATTTGGTCACTGGCTTCGACAATCGTTTTCTCGACAACATGAAATAAAGGTGCAGGTGGCAGATGAACAAAGAATGGAGGATGAGGTGGTGCAAACTGCACCAATAGTTGTTGTGGACTCTGCTACTCCGGTGATGAAACCGTTGGCTGCTACTTTGATTCCAAGGGCGGAGGCTTCTCCGAAGGGCTTGCATTTAGTGTCGGTTGCTCCTCCTACTCCAACTACTGAGGTTAGCAACGAACTAGCCTTAGTGGAGGTCGTTGTGGGGCATTCTCTATCGGCTGCAGCACGTTTCCTTGGAGAACCGAAAAGGCAAGGCCGGGGAAAAGGAAGGTCAACTGGGGTGGGGCGGCCACAGCAGAAACAAAAAGTTTTGGTTGCAGTAGCTGAGGCTGTGAGCAGGTGTCTGGTGGGGCAAGGGGACTTCCCTCCTCACCCAGCGCCATGAGGCGTTGTGTCTAGGGCAGTTTGAACATGGGATCAGCTCATCCCACTCCAACAACTCTTTTTTGGACCCCTAGTTCTTTTTATTCCTGTCAGACTTTGTTAGTTTTTTGTGTTCCCGGGTTGGACTTTGTTGGCTTTTGCTTTGCAGGGTTTGTTGTTATTTTTGACAGATCACCTTCTGTTTGCACGTTCATAGTGAGGCGACATTGGGTTCCATGGGAGCCGTTTCGTGTGTCAAGGTCGAGATTGAGGATGAATACAACTTCACTATGGCTTTATGTGCTTTGTTCGGGCTGATTCATAGCCTTTGGTGGTGGTGGAGTTGTCATTTGGTGGCTTCTCTTCCAGGTGTTACTTTAAGTTTTCCCTCTACCGTCTGTTACGCTATTTTAAGATTGTTTTGTCTACTATCTTGTATTTTTTTCCACTTTAGATTCAAGCGTCTTTGTTGTTTTGACTCTTTAAACTCATACTTGTATTATTTTTTTGAAATAATAACAGGTCGCTTTCTGTCAGGAAAAAAATGATTAGATATCAAATTCAAATTTCTACACCTACTGCTGATAAAAGAAAAAAAGAAAGAAACGTGTGAGCTTTCCTAAGACAATGGGAAAAGGGAAAAAAAGGATTAATATTTGATATATTGGTGGTGGAAAAGATTTTTTCCATCATCACATTTTTATGAAAACAATTATGTGGATCCCTTACTTTAAATAATATTTTTATAATAAATTTGTCAGGCCTTACATCCATAAAAAAAAAGTGATGGTGGAAAAAAATCTTTTTAACCGCAGTTCATCAAATATTAATCCCAAAAAAATATCAAGTTTGGTAGAAAGAAAAAAAAAAAATTTGTCTTGATTTTCAACTATAAAATCCTTATTTTTTTTAGTATTAAAAAAAGTCTAACATGCTGCTTTTAGGTCGCCGCCCGCCGCCCAAATGAAATGGAGATATCTCAACTGAATGAATGAAGAATGGACCCCCTTATTGTTCTCCGTTTTCAGTTACGATTTCCTTGAACAGTAAAACAACAAAGGTTGTTCACACTTGACAACTAGAAAAAGGAATCCCTCCACTCCCTAAGCATTCCCGAAAAGATCAACGTGTTTACCCATTTAACTTTTGGTTGAAAATGTATAAAAAAATTGAGGTAAATAAAATAAAAATAAATTAAAGATAATTTAGTGACTCTTAATTCATAAGATAATTTTTCAGAGATAACTTAAATATGTAATGTGTTCAATTTTTTATGAATCGAGTGAGTACACGCACAACTTTCTCCATACTTTTGTGTATGATACACTCCCTCTGTAATCCATACTTTAAAGATTACATATTTTATTTATTTTACAATATTTAATCTAAGATTTTTTTATGCATATTTCATCATCTAAAATTAAATATTATATATATATATATATATATATCATATTTTGCAATACACATTTTCTAAGAAACAAATTAAATTTTTTTACACTATTTATCTTTATAAATATTTAAATCAAACAATAAACTTTAAAACACAGATGGAGTATTAAACATTTTAGCAACACTTTACCACAATTTTCATTAGACACTTGAAAATTTGTTTAGTCTTATATACCAATTTCACTTTATTACTTTCAAATCTTAGACATACTTTTAATCTTCATACAAAATCTCATGGGATGAAGTACTTGCGCCCCACAATTTGGTTATCACCCATGAAGGTTTGGACTGTTCTTTTTTTGTAAGAAATTTAAGAAATGACTTAGTTATCAAAAAGTGGAGAGAAAAAAAAACCAAAAATTACAGTTCACATAATAAGAACTTCCCTGCTTTTGGGAACAAAAAGCCAGAAGAGCTCTACTACTACAAGACATCATTCAATATGAAAATATTACTAATAAATCAATCCGTTTCCAGCCGACAAACGATGGTCACATTGTGTCTCATAAGCCATAATACATCCACACTTCAATAACAGCACATCATCAACG
The DNA here is from genome assembly GCA_024586325.1 of Stellera chamaejasme. Taxonomy (NCBI): domain Eukaryota; kingdom Viridiplantae; phylum Streptophyta; class Magnoliopsida; order Malvales; family Thymelaeaceae; genus Stellera; species Stellera chamaejasme. The sequence continues at coordinate 29,712,184 of CM044985.1, forward strand.
TGCTCTTAAAACCAAGACGAGAATTTCTCAACATTACCCCACATTATGTTGACATTGCACCAACAATAATAACATCTCTACTACTCAACTACTCATAAATATCATCGTTGCATCTAAGAGAATGGTGGTGGTCCAGAACTTACAGACGGGAGATCAAGAGCGGGACAGAGACCGATCCTTCTTCCCCAAGAACCGGTTGGAACAGGTCGAGCTCACCATAACGCTCCAGAACTCGCATTCTGCAACCTTCCGCTGCCATTACCCCGGTTGAAAATGCACCATGTACAGAACCTGGATAGTCTACGCTGGTTGCTTCTCCTGCAAAGAAGAGATTATCCACTGGGATTCGCAGCCTCTCGTACAGATCATGGGGTTTACCCACTGTATCGTAGCTGTATGAGCCAAGTGAATTGACATCTGAGCCCCAATGAGAAACCAGGTACTGGATCTGCAAGCTCGGAATGAAAGGCAAAACTATGGTTAGAATCTTGTACATGTATGACAAAATTGACCTGAGGAAGATGCGGTAGTTCAAAACCAACTTACAGGACTAGAAGCTTCAGGAAGTATCTTCTTAAGTTGTGTGAAAGCGAAATTGGCAGCTGCTTCATCAGACATTTTCTCAATGTCTTTGGCCAGCTGCCCAGCAGGCATATACACAAGTACAGAATGACCTGTGGCTTTGTGAAGATTTAGGAAGTAGCTGCACTCATAGGTAGTCTCTGCAACAACTCCCAAAAACTCCACATTCGGCCAGAATACGTTATCAAAGTGCAAAATGATTTTATTCTCAATCCCTACTCCAAGATCATCAATTGCAGCTTCTTTCCACTCTGGAAGCCGAGGCTGAAACTTGATTGTCTTGGATTTCAGGACACCTAAAGGGACAGCAACTATAACAGCATCGGCCACAAAAGTAGACCCACTTTCTACAGTCACATTCACTCCATTGAATCTCCTTGCTATTTCCGTCACCCTATGATAGATGCACGATAAGAATGCAAGATCAGCTGACTAGACATACACTAGCTGGTAGGATATGGAAAGAACGTAAAATATACCTGTGGTTCAAGCGGATATCCAGGCCTTTCGCAAGAGTGTTTATGACAGGAAGGTAGCCTCTTACCATAAGCCCATGACCACCAGGCAATAGTTCTTCCTGTAAATGAAGAAACATCATGAAATGGTAGATAAGAAGAAGCGAGGGCGGAACAGGTAAATTTGAGACCACAGTACACAGGGATGTCATTGCAATCAATGCATGATACTCCCTCCATCCCCCAAAAATTGGTGCGTTTCTTTTTTGATGTAGTGGGATATTTAAATTATTACTATAAAAAATTCATTAATTTTTTTTTGAAAAAACTATATTTCGACACTAGACATATTAGTCTATAATCTTCATTTAAAATATTTGATTTTACTTATTAAAGTGTTAAAGAAATAAAACAATAGATTAAATACTAAAAACAAAACGCACCATTTTTTTGGGGCGGAGGTAGTATCACATAAACTTAGGCATCAGAATTTTCCATGCCTTTTCCATGCCACTACGTTTAATGTATATTTCACCCTCAAACTATATCTAAAATCTAAATGATGAAGCAACATCAGATATTGCCTAAGGGTATTAACAAGGTTAAAAACATGTTTACATTATTGCACTTGTCAAAATAAAGTAAAAAAAGCAAGCACTAGCTATTGGATAGAAAGATAGAATCTCAATCAAGAGTTAGGCAGTCTTGAAACCAATTGGTTTAGCCTTTTTGTAACATTCTGAAACCATCCAAATTTTCATTTTCTCAGTCTACCAATATTAAATAAAGTTTATTGGCTGTTGAAACATTGTGTGCATCATTTCAGAGATATAAGCTCCAGGAGCTAAACAATATCCAGCCCAGAGGCCAGAGCCTGTTATATAAAACGTTAACTTTATTTAATAGAATTTCTCAGCGGATAACACTTAGTTTCCAACAAAAGAAACTTGCCTGATCCCAGCATTTGAGGGAGATTGTATCAGCATCAGCAGCAAACCATCCTTCCATCCTGCATAGGTACCATTGAAGTACTTTCTTGGAAAGCCCTTCCAACCTAAGATTTCATGGAATCAGAAAGAAATATTAGAATTTGTTTGAGTTCTGAGCATGAAAAGATATGGAAGCAAAAGCATAAGCCATAGCAATCACACAGTCTAATCTGTACATGAACCTTAATTCTGGTCTCCTCTCAAATACTATGGCAATAGCACGAGATATGGACATATCTTCTTCCCCATGTTCTAGTCTAACTTTATCTGTCTGCAACAATACAAGAAATTTTTTGCAGATATATAAGTAAACTTAGTAAAGCTACAATGATGGGAACCTGAACTGATCAGATCCCTAATCCAACATGTTATTAGAGAATCAAAAGACTCACTTCTTTCAAAATAGCTTCAAATGCTTTACCAACACTGGTTACCAGTTCTTGAGGAACCTGCTTTCCATTTTTATCAAAAAGTGCATAGCTGCAGAGAAATGATAGAATGAATGAATATTAAAAGACCAAAAACATGATAACACTCGCCCATCTGTCTAGAATAAAGTCAATCAACATCATTTACACACAGAACATTTTCTATTTTAACCTAAGCTGACAAAAGTAGACTAGCACTGATCTGAACTGACAGAGAAGTCTCAAATTGATTTGAACATTGGAAACCAGACAACTAAATCTTAAAAGTAACACGAAGAAGTTTTAGAGATCACCCACCTCTCAAGATCATGGTCATACAAAACTGAATTATCACCACTAGTCCGGTACAAGGGCAATCCAAGCCTACTGATCAATGGTGCCAACGGATTTTCCTTGCAAACACCATGCAACCTAAAGCATCAAAGACTTGTATTTATGACCTTTAACAGTTATATAACAGAACAATCCAGTCACAACTCATAAAACCAAAAGATACAGTGTTACAGAAACTTTACCATGAAGCACCAAGGTCAACGGGAAACCCAAACGTATAATCAGTGTGTACCCGGCCACCAATCCTATCCCGAGACTCTAACAGTAAAACCTGGTGACAACAACGGAGAAAATGTCGAAAACGGAATCTAAAAAGAGCAAAACATAATGCCTGGTTTTAAGTCCCAACATGAAAACATGAAAAAATAAACAGAACCTGAAATGATGCATCATGCAGAGCACGTGCAGCTGCAATTCCCGCCATTCCAGCACCAATGACGATAACAGATGGTGACCTTGGCTGCCTACTCCCCACATTTGTAAAGCACATACCTAGCGTAAAAATGCGAATCAATTATAACGTAACCTTAGCTTGCTTCAACGTATCTACGACAGATTTAATATTTAGAAGTATCAAATTCCCCAAAAAATGTATTAACTGGGCCATATTGCAATAAGATCTAAAAAAATTCTTTTGCTCACATAGAGAATCGCACATTCATATCCAAAAAATAAAACTTTAGGAACGTTCCATGTTCTAGATGACGTGAAAGCCAGTTTGATATCGCGCTATGAATTACACAATAAACTGAATCACACTAGTATAGTCCCAGTAACAAATATCTTCGGCATGAAATCACAGAAAAAAAAAATCAATCAAAAGCGAATACCTCTACGCAACTGGCGATTACTCCTGTCGGCAGAATCCATGTCGGTGATTAAAATTACACCCGTGAGGATTAAGATACGACGTCGATAAGGATATTAACAAAGGTTCTACAGGCTTCCTCTCGAATTTAAAAATCGACGGAGGCAATTGTGGCGAACAATAGAGGATGAAGACCAACAGACACGTGATGAAGTGATTCGAATTGGAAGACAAAATACTCAGCTGCCCCGACCAGCTCATGCGAATCCCTTTGTCCGAATGCTCAGCTTACGCCAGAAACCGAGGCCGATCGCCGGAAAAGTATCAGGAGCGCGGAGGCGATTATGGAGCTATGGAGAGGAGAGACGGGGATTCTAGAGAGAGAGAGAAAGGGGTTTTTTTTTCTCTTCTTTTTCTCTGTTTGGTTTTTGGGTAATTGGGTTTCAGTTGGGTGAATTTAAGCGTCTGGGTTGGTTTGATTTATAGATTTATTTCGGCCAGCGTAAGCAAAGGTACGCTTCAATAGTTTGCCTACTCGCGCGTCTTCTCACGGGTAATCACGCGCTCTCTTATTGGTACACGTATTTGACGGTGTGTGGCAGATTTTAGGAGTCGCTCTATCTCTATTACGATAAAGATAAAAATGTCAGGTTTATTCGCTTAATAAATTTCTACAAAATGTATTTTAGTTTTTTTAATTTATTAGGTTAATTAGTTGAGTTAGTTAATTAATAATGTATTTAGGTAAGTGTTTTTTGTAAATAAAAGGACTTAAAGTTGTAAGCGGTTTGTGCACGAATGATGTTATTTACCAACCAGTTGGAAAAATCACTAGTTGTGTTATGTGTAGGGTGTAAATTCGGGTCAACCCGACCTTTTCGGGTTCGGGTTGACATGAATCCGAAATTCTGAAGACAGGTTATATAACTCGAACCCAGCCCATATTCATTTTCAGGTCGAGTCAACCCGAATTCGAAATTTTCGGTTTAGGGTCGCGTTGACCCAATTAACCCGAATTGTTGCTGCTTAACATGAGCGAGTGTCGAGCATAGAGGCAGAGCTGTGGATGCGAAGGCGAGGCGAGGTGTAGAGCGTCCAGCTGATGATGCTACTTACCACGAACGCGAGACTGAGACCGAGACTGAGACTATTCAAGGCTAGGCGAGACTGCGACCGAGACGAATCAAGGCGAGCTGTGGAGGCGAAGGCGAGGCGAGACTGAGATGGAGACCGAGAGTCTGAGTGGCAGAACTGACTACTGAGATTGATGGCGACCGACTGGGCGAGAGAGACTCTCAGCCTCAGTCAGGTCAGCTCAGCTCAAATGGGGTGGGTGGGTCCTGGGCTGGAAGGCTGGGACTGCCGGACTGGGACTGGACCAGGCTGGGTGTGTGGGTGGGCGCTGGAGTGGGCTGGCTGGCTGGTGGATTTAATTTCGGGTTCGGGTTTATTCTCCGGTTCGGGTCGGGTTCGGGCCACCCAAGGTAGTTTCCGTCCCCAAACCGACCCTGACCAGACATTTTCGGGTTGGGTTACGGGCTTTTCTTACACCCCTAGTTATGTGTGTAAAAACCTAGTTAGAAGGATAATTTAATCTTTAAAATTGTTAGTTAGTTAATTAATCTAGTTAGATAGTATTAGGATTAACTAGTGATTTTACCCACTAATGGGTAAAGTGGGTAAATAGAAGAGCTGGTTTGTGCACGGCTTTTATTTCCTTTTTTCTAGGGAAATTACCTTATTTGTTGTTAACTTGCAGGGAAATATCATTTACAAACTTAAGATTTGGCATAATATTTAGTATATAGATTTGCATAATCTTCCGTTTGCTTCCCCCATTTTTAAATTTTTTTAAATATTCCCCTAAAATTTAGTAAAACATGCAAAACCCTCATTCAACGATTAATTTAATACATTGACTTTCCAACCCATATGTCCACCAAAACTCTACAATCTTCGGCTAACTACCTACCACACACTTCAAAAAAGACAACTCCACTCAATTCCGCTACGAAAACATATCCACACCAAAACAACATCCAATTTTGCTATTAGCATAACTCCCACAACAAACTCGAAATCGCTCCCCCACTACCGCTAAAATTATAGAAAGCTTTCCACCCATCCATAACACAGACCCAACGAGAACATTACCTCATCGTCGACGCATCCACTTGAGCCTTTGGTGGACAACCTCACAACACCTGACCTTCCTCTTTCTCCCAACCCGATCTCAACAGCTACGCACTAAGAGGAGGGCGTCGATCGAGTGATCAAATGAGGAAGCTGATTCACGAGTCTCTATCACGACAGATCTAAAGGAGTCGTGGGGTCGACAGTAGACGGGTTCACGAGAAGGGACGAAAGATTAATGAGAGCCTCTAGCGGAAAACTGGGTTGCGTGATGCTTGTTCCAGCAGCGGTGGTGTGTCTCAAAGAAGAGGTCCAGGCCAAGACTCGGGTGCTGGGATGAGCGGTGGGCTGGGTGGGGAAAGGATGAAAATGTGTTTGATGATAAAACTATTAGGGTAAAGTTGCTAGAATTAAAAATTTGAAGGGTAAATTAGAGCATTATTCCAAAAAAATAATTGTCAATGCATTATGTTAACGGTCAAACGTGATTTTTGTAGTTTCAGTCAAATATTTTGGATTTTTCTAAGAATTTTAAAATATTAGGGGTAAATTAAAGATTATGTAGAATCTCGTAAGTGTAAATGATAATTTCCCTGTTGTGAGTCATGGTTTGTACTCCATTGAATCATTTTTCCACTTCATTTAATTTCATGTTTATCATATTTACAATTAAAAACACCAAAAAAAAACATCTTTGTTTTAGGGGGAAATGCCTTATATTATTAAATTAGACCGAAAATAATACTCCCCAATCCCAAAAGTAACGCAACATTTTTTTTTCAGCATTTAATTTATGATTTTATTTATCTATCAATTTAAATTAGAAATTTGAAACTTTTATATACAACTAAAAGTTTGACGTCTTAACTAAAATAATGTAGATAAATTGAAGTCAAATTGATATCAAAAGTCAACTATTGCATACTTTTGGGAGGGAGAGAGTAAAAAGTTACATCAATAATAGAGTTACTGAATCGCAGGATTAGAGTGTTAGAAATGACGATTTCTTCCGTCTTTTTGTAATACAGGTCGTCAAGTGACCCGTCATTATGATCCCATAATGGTGATTCAAACTTGTGCTACTACAATTTCAAAGGGTAAACTCTATTGTTTTAGTGGTTGTCCTAAACGAGTTTTGTTTTAGGTTTATATTATATTAATATTAAATGTTTAACATGTTATTCTCTTCTTCCTTTGCCTTTTAGGATCTCTACTATAATGATTAAATGATTGAGTAAATTCGGCTGATAGTTCTATAAATATAATTAGTATTATCATGTTATGTTTTGATCCAATTTTAAAACTTTACTTAATGATGGTCCTAATCTTGATCATGATTGTAAACTAAAGCTAATTACTCACCATAAAAAATACGACGATTAGTCGTGCAATACTCAGTGGCGGATCTAGAGTCGAAAAGTTAGGTTAGCGGGGAAAAATTAAATCACATGTAAAATTTTTGATAAATTAAAACACAATTCTTATATAGTATTTATTAAGAATTTAATTAAAAGAGATAAAAGAATTTTAAATAAAAATATCATTAAATGTATTTAAAAGTATGCAGGCTACAAATTCTACAATTTTTTTTTTGTTGAAATGAGCTATGGGTCTATTGGATCAAAAAAGTTGCCCAGCGGAAGCTGGGTGGGGCACCCTTGCTCATTCGCCACTGAAAATACTAATGATCGCAACACTAATAAAGCTGATGATCACACTGAAATTAACAAAAATGATGATCATGATTGTGCACTCAAACGCATTACTCGCATTAAAAAAATATGATCATCAGATGCACAACATGACTAGTGATCACAACATAAATAATGATTATCATGATTACACTGAAATTGACAAGAATGATAATTATGATTATGTATCGAGATGCATTAGTTGCACTAACAATCTATGATGACAATGTATAGAGAACTGGTGACCATCCAACTAAAAATGATAGGCACTAAAAAAAGGATAACCAAGTCCAAACTACTGATGACAAGTTCGCATGTCTCCGCGAGATTTTGGTTTATCTAGCCACCGCTGTCATTTTTAGCTACTTTTGCTTATTTCGTTGCGTTGTTTTCTTCATTTTTTCTAGTCCTCCTCCTGCACGAGGCTTTCGGTTCCTTCAATTTTTTGTTACTGCTACTCTGTAGAATTAATAATATAGACCCTTCCCGTTCATATATATATATATATAGATATATAATGGACATACACAAATGATGATTGTAACATTAAAACGATGCTCATTTAAAATTAAAGATGAATAATATTTAAAATGGTAATCGTAAACACTTAAAAACTGATGATCAGTTTGTAAAAAAATATGCTTGTGCTTCAATGGAGAGTTCTCATTAAAATAAACGAGCTTCAATGAAAGTTCTCATTAAAATAAAGGGTAAACTCCAAGTTTAGTCCCTTACCTTTCAACTTTGTCCTATTTTCGTCCTATTTTAAGATTTTGTCCTATTTTAATCACGTAGCTTTAGAAATTGTCTCAATTGGGTCATTCTGTTAGAGTCAACGTTAGTTTGACCGTTTGTTTGAGTCAATATCTTAAAGTGTACAGTAAAATTACGGTCATACCCTTAAATGGTGTACAGTAAAAGTGTGATCCTCACCGTCGATCTCAATCAGCTCCACCTCTCCATCCCAACCACTCATCTTCAGCTTCAAAATACCAAATCCCTCTCTATCGAAGTTTCAGCAACGATCGATCTCAACACAAGCAAACACAGAGAATCATTTTCAGATAGAGAAACAAATTTGCACAAAAACGCAACATTCGGCAGAAGAAATTTGGGTGTTTTTTCGTTCCAAGCGCGTTCATCCAAACATCCACCTCATCCAGCTCGTTCCGGCTCACTAGAGGCTGTCCCGCCGGCGTTTGCATCATCCAGCCAAACTTTTCGACGGACAGTAGCCCTTTCTCCTCCTCCTCCTCCTCCTCCGAGATCGAGGTGTTCACAAGAACAAAGGAGAATATTTGAAGAGAAGCAAATTCATTTGTACCGTTGAGCATAATCTGTAGATCTCTGTTGTTCACAAATTGCAGATCGGACGAGATGGACAAATTGCGATGAAATCGGAGATGACATGCTTGCCGATGAACACAATAATGATCCAACTTCACAAGAAATCAACAATTCTTTCCAATTGACCTCACGAATCTGTTGAAACAGGAACCAAAGAGCGTGAGCTGTTGGAGTTGATTTCCAAGAATCTGACCGAATATGAGCTATTGTATGGTACTGCGATAGAAGTTCTCGGACCAAATTCGTCAGATCTCACATCGACATCGTTGTTCACGACCATCGTGTTCGTGGGTATGTTACCGGCGATCACAACGTAGAGAAGACAGGCCTCACCGCGGCCCATTCGCGCGATTGGCCTGCGGTACCAATCGCGCGATGGCCGCGATGAACGCCGCATTAAAATGCCCGCAGCCAACTCATCGCGGCGCCGGCCGCGTACGCATCGCGTTCCTCACTGCGCCATGGCCGCAGAACTGTTTGAATAATTAAAAAAATGGACGAATCTGGATGAATGTTCATCCGGATTCGTCCGAAACCCAGAAAATGAAGAAGAGGAAGACGAAACAAAGAAGAAGAAGAAGAAGAAGAAGAAGAAGAAGAAGAAGAAGAATTCGAAGAAGAAGAAGAAGAAGAAGAAAAGGAAGAAGAATTCGAAGAATTCGAAGAAGAACTAGAAGAAGAAGAAGAAGAAGAAGAAGAAGAAGAAGAAGAAGAAGAAGAGGAAGAATTCGAAGATGAAGAAGAAGAAGAAACAGAAGAAGAATTCGAAGAAGAAGAAGAAGAAGAAGAAGAAGAACTAGAAGAAAAGGAAGAAGAAACAGAAGAATTCGAAGAAGAAGAAGAAGAAGGATGAAGAAGAAGAATGAAGATGATGATGAAGGGGAAGATGAAGATGGAAGAATGAAGAAGAAGAATGAAGATGGAAGAATGAAGATGAAGATGGAAGAATGAAGAAAAATGTGAAGGAGGCGGATGAAAAAGAGAACCGAAACCCTAAAAAAAAAAATTTATTGCGGCCTTACTGCGGCTAAGGCCGCAGTAAACCTCATCGCGCCAAAGAACCACGCTGCTTCACAGTAATGGGCTTCTGCCCAAACCGCAGAAGGGCCGCAGAAACTTTGTCCTCCCCACGTAGTGGATGCCTGGGCAGCTTCGATGTGTCTGATTGCTGCTGCCATTCATCTTCCCAGAGAAGGTGAAGCTCAGCTGTTCGAAAGAAGAAAGAGCTGAAACTAGCGTGAAAATGATGAATGACATAAGTAGTAAATATAAGTACTTCTTAAGCACTTAAGCGCATGACTCACTATTTAAGGGTATGACCGTAATTTTACTGTACACTTTAAGATATTGACTCAAACAAACGGTCAAACTAACGTTGACTCTAACAGAAGGACCCAATTGAGACAATTTCTAAAACTACGTGATTAAAATAAGACAAAATCTTAAAATAGGACGAAAATAGAACAAAATTGAAAGGTAAGGGACTAAACTTGTAGTTTACCCTTAAAATAAAACAACAAGTGCACATGGAACCATGGTTTATAAACCGAACCGGACACGAACCGCCTGCTACCGGTTCACGGTCTGACCGGTTTGATCGATTGAGCCACCGGTTCAACCGGTATTAGTTAAATACGCGGGATATCTAACATTTATCATTCATCTTAAAGTAAATAAGTAATTTATAATAAACTCAATAACATATATTCATCAAAACTCAAAATAGTTAGAACATATATGCTTTAAAATTACAATGAGCATTAAAAATGTAAAATAAAAAATTTTAATTATTTTTTAAAACATTTTTTCTTGAAAACCGACGGTTTCCGGTTCAACCGGTTCGCCGGTTTTGTCCGGTTCTGGCGGTTTCCACCGGTTCTCACCGGTTTTTATGAAGAGGCCCCAAAACCGAAAACCGAACCGGACAGGCCACCGGTTCGCGGTCCGACCGGTCCGGTTTTCATGGAACATGTATAAAATGTGATGATCACCGTTTAAAAATGATGCTCATTGCTTTATTTGCGTAATATGCCTTGAAAATAATGTGTGTTTTTTATGATCATTATTTTGTTCATATTGATGTTCACTCGCGTATAATTGATGATTACACATTTTTCATTACTGTTTGGTAAAAATTGATGCATGTGCCTTGAAAATAAAGTGATTTTTTACATCAAAATGATAACTCAATATTTCTAATTTCTAAATATATAGTTTTTAAAAATTTTTAACAAGTTCTTCATGATAATAATGAGGTACTGTTTACCCGTGTTTCGCCACGAGTGCTTAACTATCCTTCATCAACCCTGAATCAATTGGATTATAATACAAAAAATAAAGAATGAGGAAACCATAAATATAAAATTTCATGTAAATTATGCAAAAGAACAAAAAAATGTATACTAAAAGAGAGTTAGTCCCTCAAAAGAGAACAACAAAATGCTATTTCATCGCATCACATCTAAAGAAATAACCTAGTTACTATAAAAATGAAATTAAAAGTAAAAATAAGTTATCTCTTTATAACAAGAAGTATTAAGAAAAAAGATAGAAAAAATAAAATATTGAAATATCTAAATTATATGATTGGAAACATTTTGGAACTAATATGAAAAAGGAATGAAAGTAAAAGGTGGAGTAAAATGAAGTTATAATTTTAGAAAACAAAAATTTTAAAAAAATTAAGAAAAAAGGTCAAGAAAATATAAAATGTCAAAATATAATATTGAAAATATTTTGAATCGATATGCAAAAGAAATGAAAGATAAAATGTTAAAATGTCAAAATATAAACTGAAAATATCTGGGTTCAATATGCTAAAGGGTTGAAAGTATGAGGTAAAAGAAACATTTATCCTCTAACTACATCCCACCACAACTAAACTACACTATACACCTTACCACACACAATTTAAAACTCAATTAACTATTTATTACTGTAGCAAAAGTTTGTAATTGTTATATACTCCTTCTGTACCCCATTAATTGATCCATTTGTTTTTGGTGTTTCAAAGTTCAATGTTTGACTTCAATTTTCATAAAGATAAATAGTGAAAAATAAATAAATAAAAAATCTATTTAGAAACATTGTATTTCAAATTATGATACGTATGTAAATTATTTAACTTTACATGTCTATATATTCCTAAATAAAATCATAAATTAAATATTGTGAAATATCTAAAATAAATTGGATCAATTAATGAGATAAGGGGGAGTATATAATTTGAGTCAGAGCTCAATTTTTTTTTTGGATGGATGTAGTATGAATTTTTAAGAGAATAATATGAAAGGGGGGAAAGACCACCCATTTGTACGTTGATGTGCAAATTGCAGCATACTGCGTACATTAGCGTTCGGTTACTTGACCTACAATATACCATGTCTTCAATGTTTACCAGGAGAATCCCATTTACCCCTCTTGGACGTTCGAATAAGATCAAATCTGGAAAGTAGAATAGAATTACCAAATATGGAAATGTAGAATAGATCCAAATATACCAAATAGAAATATGAGAAAAATCACGTTCTTTTCTCAGTAAGTTTTACTAGACCTTTTATATTCACGCCAAATGTGAAAGAACCAAATTCACGTGAATATTAATATTTTCCCCAGGCCCCACTTTTCAGCTATCCCTCACCCTACACAGTTCTTATCGTCTTACCAATTACAAAAAGCACCCCATCATTTTTAGTTTGAGGGTAACAATTTTTCACATTCACCGAACTTTTTTTGTAAACTACATTTAAACCCCTAAAAATTTTATCGTATTTCATAAACATTTTTTCCCCGTATTTAATTTATAAATTTATTTATCTTTCTACCATTTTAAAACTTAAATTTAAATCAAGGTTGATAATTTAATGTTTCATTTGTTTTCTTTTAGTTTTTTTTCCACTTTAAATTAATTACTCCATACGTCCCTACAAATTAATATGTTTCTTTTTCCAATATCATGGTAGATCTCATATTATTAGTAGAAAAAGTCATTAAAAATTACAAGAGAAATAAATTTAGAAATCACATACATTAATCCATAACATGTATAACATGAATTCAAATTACGTAACTTTAGATATTAAATTAATGAAGAGATAAAATAACATACCCCGTCCAAATTCTTTGTTACGTTTGACTTTTGAATCCTAGTTTGACCCAATTTTTTTAAAACTTTATTTGTTCAAAAGAATTTTAAAATATATTTGGAATCTACATGTTTTTAGCTACTCGTATAATTTATGTTTTTTCTAATATTTTGAACATGTAAATTTTATGAAAAATTGGGTAAACTAGGACCCAAAAATCAAATGTATCAAAGAATTTAGAACGGGTAGTATTAAATGCTGAAAATGAACATACCACATTTTTCAATTTCGTCCCCCAAGTTTATTACGGTGTGCATTTGAACCCAAAAGATTCATCTGATTCCGACATTTGAAACCTAGATAGAGCAGCACAATCTTGCTGCCGAGATCTATCTTTCCTCATCGCTGAAGAGAAGAGACCTCATCGGAGTCAGAAATGGCGAATTCAGCTTTCGTCCTCGATTTCTGCAATTTTTTAATGTAGCAATTTGGACTCCGAGTGACTGGCTCTGTTCAGCCAGAAGCGTTTGGTCTATTTTGCCGTCCGGAATCAAATCACACATTTTTAAATCAGAATAAAGACGCGACGACATCATCCATTTCCCTCCTTTAAGATCCCTATTCGCTTGCTGAATCTCGGTCGTGGGTCAACCGAAGATGAAGCGTTACAGGAATGGCGAAATCTGGGACTTCGAGCACGAAACGGCGGTGTCGACGAGCCGTCCGGTGATCCTCGGCTTGGACGGTGGCACCACTTCGACCGTTTGCATCTGCATGCCACTCATTCCTCCGCCCGACCTTCTGCCCGACCCGATTCCGGTTCTTGCCCGCGCCGTAGCTGGTTGCTCCAACCACAACAGTGTCGGAGGTAACTTGTTTCCTTGATCAGCGTCTCGTGTAGTTTTACTATTTTGTGCCTTGTTTGATTGATTGTCGATACTATCAGGTCGATTATGGTGAGATTTTTCATTGATTTTTTTTTGTTTAAGTTCCCTAGACGTGCATTAAGCCTTTTCTCTAGTTGGAAAGTGAAAGAAATGAAATGGCAGGATTTTGGAAAACGAAGAGAAAAAAAGTCTGAAGGGTTGAATTTTGGATGCTTCAGTGGAAATTGATTTTTCTCCCTGGTTCTGCAAATTCCACACACCCCCAAGTACCGCTAATGTCTCATAGTCCAGTCTGGAATTTGGCTGGGAGTCTGGCGAAAATCGATTAATAATGCTTTAGAAACGGCTCTTCTGCTCAGACTTTCTACTTGAACCTTTAACAGTCTCATCATCTTGACAAATTAATAATGCTGGGACTGGGATTCTTTAGTAGTGTGATTGACAATGCTGTGTTTGTTCTTAGATTTAGAGCTTCTTTTTGTCACTGCTTTTCGCTTGGGATCAAAACAATTACAGTTCATGGCTGTTTGCTTTGATATTAGTTTTCTTATGCAAAGTATGAATGTCACAGGTACCTGTTTTTTCGGTTATTTTGTATACACTATTCTCAGTGTGGAAAAATATGCCCAAATCCAATCATGGTAACTCAACCCCAATTGCATCATGGTCAATGACATGAAATTGGAAGCCTAGTTTGTAATTGCAAGTTAACCTATGAGTTCATGTGAAAAAAAAAGTTTTTTGTTTAAGATTTGTTTCTTGAAGCAACCATTCTACAAGTTGACAGCAGAAGTAGGTCTGTTAGACATATACATATAAAGAGAAAAGGAGGAGAGGTCCAAGGATGAAACGTGAGGATGAAGGACTAAAGACGTGTGGGTGGGTTGAGATTGGAGGAGAGGGGTGGGAGAAATCATGTTTGGATCTAGTGGATCAATATTTTCTGATATTTTAAGTTGCAGTCTCCCTTATGGGGTACACTATTTGTAAATGTATACAGATTCTCATTACCTAAGGTTAGTTTTGTCTTTAACTTTATTTCATACAGAAACAGCAGCTAGGGAGACATTGGAGCAAGTTATGGCAGATGCACTTTTAAAGTCTGGCTCTAACCGTTCAGCTGTCTGTGCTGTTTCTTTGGCCGTATCAGGTGTAAACCACCCTACAGACCAGGAAAGGATCCTAACTTGGCTGAGGTTTGTTTCTTGATGCTTGTTCTTTACAAGAAAAATTTTAAGCATATGCTTCTGCATGAAATTATAGTGTCAACTAATTTTTGACAATTAATTGCCACTATAAATTTCATGGCACCGGCCCCAACGTAGTTGAGATTAAGGTGTTGTTGATGATGATATATGCATTATAAGTTCAACTCAACTGGTTGGGATTGAGGCTTGGTTGCTGTTGTGCGGTATAAGCTCAAGGTACAGAGCCTTGCTTGTGCAAAGGGTGGAAGAACTCTTTTACTGTAAAATTAATTAATTTGATAGAAAAAGAAAAAAGACAATGAAAGAAACTTGAAAACAATTTAACAAGGGCATTTAGTAGTTTAAAAGTATTAAACGGCTCTTGATTTGACCAAATATCTAGACTTTTCTGCTTTCAGTTTCTCCCATAATCTCTAATTTGGGAGATTTTGAAATGATCTCCATCAGGTTACTTGGTTTTATACCTAACCACCATATTCATCATCTTCTTCTGGAGATTGGAAGCAAAAACATTTTAATCTGAAATAAGCATTGACAGTTAAATTAACATCTTATTTTGTTCTGACTAAGACTATCTTTATCAGGAAGCCAATAATTGATTTTGTAACTTATTCAAATTTTCTGGTAATGGCTGAAAGAAGCATTAAACTTCTAAAATTCTAGCCAGACAAACATCATTAGTTCCTTATTAAGTTCACTGTTTTGGTAGATGTGGAGTTCACTGAGTTTGATTTTTTATGTGATTATGCTCTAATCAAATTGGAGTAGATGTATGTACTTTGTAGTCCAAAATAGGAAAAGTGAAAAAACTTAAAATTTTCATTACCGTGTCTCTCATGTTGTAGCTGTTGCTTTATTATCTCATTTTCTCTTATTGACTTGGTGTTTTTTTAGTGTACGAACCATTATCATTCTTCTCTTTGTCCTTTCCACAAGGGCAACTCTCCTGAGCTTTTCCAGCATATTGTTTGCATCACTTGGTTTACTGAAGATTTATTGAATATACTGCTTAAGCAAGTTTGGAGTTAGTTGCTTGGGATCATAGCTCCTTTTTTTTGGGCTTCAAATGAGCATCTCATTTCCGGATACTCTTCTTTCTCGTAGGGAAATCTTTCCTGGCCATGTAAAGCTCTATGTTCATAATGATGCTGTTGCTGCATTAGCAAGTGGGACAATGGGAAGGCTCCACGGATGTGTGTTAATTGCTGGTACCGGCACCATTGCTTATGGATTTACGGAAGATGGCAGAGAAGCTCGAGCTGCTGGTGCAGGACCTGTCCTTGGTGATTGGGGAAGGTATGCACAGGATTCATTGTTCTGTGTGTGTTTCTACAATCTCTCTCTCTCTCTCTCTCACACACACACATTTATATGATACCAATAATTTGGTTAGTTGGTGAAACAGGGACTTGACAACTGACTAAGATGGTTTTGATTTGGGGGAAGTTTTTCCTTGGAGTTGCTGTAACAGAGGGGGCAGTGTAGGAAATGAATGCCACAGACTGATTCAAAGTGACTGCCATCTGGAAACAAAGAGATAAAACTTAAGGTTAAAAATCAAAGGAGGGCAAATAGGGCTTAAGGTTTTGGCAAACAGGAGGAATGTGCTGGTCTGTCCACTTATAGAAACATTTTTTAACATTGCATTAACTTACCATATGGAAATAAGAGTGAGATCGGGAGTGTCCTTACTCCTAAAGTAGATGCAGAACATTCATCGTTGGAGCAGTCAAAATTGTTTATGCCAGTTCAAGTTATTCAGTCAAATTGTTTTCATTTTGGTTGTTTGCTTACAAATATAAATTGCCTTTTTCATTCCTTCAGTAGATTAGTTTTCTGTTCTTGTCTTTTCTTTCCTTTTCCCCCCCTCTATGGAATAGAATAATGAGTACCGAACACTCACATCGTATTAGTTGGAATAGAACACTTTTAGATTTTACTCTTTCGGTATGGCTGTTAAAATGTTAAAGAGGATACCCTTCTTTCACAATTTATTCTTTCTTGCAACTCATTGCTGTTAGAAGACCATTTGGGTACTTCTCACCTGTCTTTTCTGTTTGATTTTCCATTGCAACTTGCAACCTGTCACATGGTGTTGGTTTCGGTGTATTCATGTTTTTCCTAATTGCAGTGGATATGGAATAGCCGCACAAGCTCTCACAGCTGTAGTTAGGGCTCATGATGGTCGTGGTCCACACACAAAGCTTACAAGTGCCATATTACATACACTTGAAATTTCTTCCCCAGATGAGCTAATTGGGTATGTGTGATAGTGAAGGTTCAGGTTTTCAGTTAGCTGAATCTTTCTCATTTTAAAAGACGAAGCACTTGACTGTTTAATACTTGATTTTGGAAAAGCCTATAGTTTCCTGTTAGAGAAAATATGACCATTATATGATTTTTTGCTGCTTCCTGGAGTAACTTTATTTGGGACCTCACAAATTTCTGCATGCCATTTTCTCTTGTCCAGAAGAAGATTAAAAGAGGAATTGATCATATGAATTTCTGAATTGACAGTAATGCGGAATTTAATTTGATTTTATTTAAATAGGATTTTGGATCTCAACTGTTTTCCCCTTATTAATATAGGTGGACATATGCAGATCCATCATGGGCCCGTGTGGCAGCTCTTGTTCCTGTAGTTGTATCCTGTGCCGAGGCTGGAGATGAGGTTGCAAATAAAATACTGCAAGGTGCAGTCGAAGAGTTGGCTCTAAGCGTGAAAGCTGTTGTTCAAAGACTTGGATTGTGTGGTGAAGGTAATAATCTGCAGATTATATTCCTTCATCAAATGCATATTAGTAGTATTTTGCTATGAGGGTTAAGTGATTTTGTTTCAACGTGTTGGTAGTGGAATTGTTCTCATTCTGTGGAAAGGAACAAAATTTGGAATCATTTTGCTGATTTTACTTAATATGAGCTTGCTGATACACTTTTACATGTCTTATTCAATTCATAAAATAACAAACACTGCTAACTTACATCTCTTTGGATTATGACCGCAGATGGGAAGGGTTCTTTTCCCCTCGTTATGGTTGGAGGAGTTCTTGAAGCAAACAAGAGATGGGACATAGGAAAGGAAGTTGTGAACTTCATCTCAAAGCTCTACACTGGGGTCTTTCCAATTAGACCAAAGGTATGTATTGTCTCATGAGTCCCTGCCATGAATGCCAGCAAGCTGAAAAGAAATACTGTGAAACATACTCTATAACTAGCAAAGAGCCTTAACATGGTAAGGCAATCATCTTTCATGCAATTGTTTAACTCAGAAAATATCATCAAGCGTCCTAAGTTTGTGTTCTTGACAAGAGAGCCACACTCCTACAAATTTTATTGCCATCAGAGTAGTAAATTACAGCAACAAATGTAGGCCATGTCCCTAATTATGACAAAATGCTAATTGATCAGATGAGACAAGACTATGGAACTAACTGGCTTGAGGTTATACACATCGAGGCATTATAATCTGAACAAGTTGCCATTTTTTTCATCCAATTCACAGTTTTAACTTGAAAGGCTTCATCTTTTATCATGGTGCAGCATGTTTAATGGACATATTAATTTTTATGCTTTTTCATTATTTCAATTCTTAGTTGGAGCCAGCCATTGGTGCAGCTTTACTAGCTTGGAATTCATTCTTGAAAGAGTATTGCGAAGAAGACTTGCGAAGACAATAAATAACCATTCAACATCAATTGTACAGGAAGATCAGATGCTGGGAAACCATGTTTAGTAAAAGTAGCAAGCTGTTTATTACAAGTTCCTGGTTGAGTTGATTCAGAGCACTTGCCTTGCTGTAAATGATTAGAATTTTCTCGCACTGATTAGTGTGCTTTTAACTGATTTATTAATCAGTCTTGTGACAGATTTATTACTGTGGTGTAATTATGTGTTCACTTGGGTATTCATCAATTAAAAGGCTATAGCTTGGCTGGTGCAGTAATACCTACATCTGACTACAGGCGTTCATTATTTTTTTTTTATTCATATGCTTCTCATAAATTCGTAGACATGTAAAGTTAAATAATTCATATGTTTCTCATAATTTATCATCTAAATTTTCTATACATTTTTTTGATTTTTTTTCACTGTTTATATTAGTTAAATTTTGAATTAAACACTGTAACTTGAAACAGAAAAAGAAATGGTGCAATTTTCGTGGATCGGATAGAGTATCATAACTAGAAGAGGGCTGTAAATATTATTGTACTAAACCTTGGGGTGCAAACTTCTGGGATAAAGTTATTTGGGGTGAAGGGCAACTGTAACTACTACAACAAAAGCTGAGCAGAGGAAAGCAAGCCTATTGAAGCTTTGATGATAGAATTGAGTCTGCTAAAGCTGAAGCAGAAGTAATGAGCACAACTTTTGGGGACTTTGGATTACAAACAAGCCTGAATATTGTAAGGTCCAACAGGAAACCTATGTGTATGTCATAAAGCCCCTAGTGTCAAAAGCTGTAGCAATCAAGGATTCAAAATGCAACTGGAACCTCTTAGGACTGGAGAGTGCGAAACACGGACCGGACTTTCTGGAGCGCACAACAGTATTCTCATTTCCTGCCTTGGCTTTCATTCTTCAATTAGCGCCAACCATGTGAACTCATTTTGATCCTTGGCTCCACTCTCTTAAAAAGAGACCTTCGATTTTTGTTTCATCACCGCTTCGAGAAACCTGTACATCCATCGATCCAGCATGCCTATTTCCGATAGCAGAAAATGTCATTAGCATAAGTAATCTGATTAGAAGAAAATTTATAGTTCCACATCAAAATGTGACGCATACCTGTCAACGCAAACGTTCCACCCAGCACGGCACATAGGCGAGTGATGAAGTGGAGAAAACTATGGCGCTCTTCTTTTATTGTTACAGTGATTGGTGAGAGGTCATACAAGAAGTATACGGCTACAAAGAACAGCGGGATGATTGAGAAAGGCGATCAACTACCAGAAACAACATAGCCAAGCTAATTATGACACTCATTGAACCAACCTGGCCATGATCTATCAAATTCGTTCATTGGAGAAAAATATTCAGTGACCGAAAATTGGTTGGTTGGCAAGACTTCCTTTGAGATGTACCTGTATTCAGTGGGTACAATCTGCAACAAAGTATCCAACTCCAATTGAATACAAACTAAACATAACTGGCTATTCTTCAAGAGCTAAAAAACATTATATATCCATCTGTTCTATCATGAATGTCCCTTTTCTGTTTTTTTGTTTTGTATTGTTTTTTGTGTCATAAATTTGTACATCTTCCAAACGTACCCTTTTCACTATGTAAAGCCAATAAAAATTAATAGCAATGCAATTATGCTATTTAGTAAAGAGTACTCTTGAAGAAACGTTCCTAATATCCTTATCCCAAATAAAATCCGTAATTATTTGCAAAAAAGGTAATAAAAAAGACACATTATGAGAACGAGGCAGTATCAATCCTGTAACCATTAGGAAAATGGAGAAAATCCATGAAAATGACAATTCTTAATACTCCATATCTAATATATATCATTATTCCTCAAAAGAGTTTAGAAAGGATATCTGGTATAAAGATCACCAGTTTGTGGTTTAAATGATTTACTGTATGTGATTAATGCCACAACCCTAACATGGTTAAGATTAAGGGTAAAGTAGAAAAATATTTGGTAAGCCAACTCATAAGATCTTGTATCAAGCTATTCTCACCAAATTTTGAGAACCAGCACACCTCATTGTAACCTTAATAATGTAAGGATGGATACTAACATTTTTAAAGCAAGTCAACAGGACACAAGCATAACATTAAAAAAATTGTAACTGAAGCATAGAGTTAGTATAATAGACCATATTATCTTTAGAAGCATTATAGTTCTTTCAGCCCATTCCAACTGAAATGGCTTGAAAATAAAAGGATTTATGTAAATTCTTTCAAGGATACAAAGACATGATATTACGTAATTCCTAATCAGCAAAAAAATACAGCCCTGATGCAACCTGAAGAGAAATCAATCTGCACAAACAGCGGACTACCCTTCTAAAAAGAAATTACTAGATCCTTGGGGATTGATTATCTGAAAATTGAGGTTGAGATCTTAGAAATACCATACAAAATGAAGAGGTCATGAGTCGAACCTTAATATAGTATTTGAATATCCCACTTGAGTCATGGAGAATTCGAACTGTATCATCAAGTGGATTGTGAAGTCCTGGATACTTCGGTCCGAATGATAAATCATGAATGACATGACTTACATTCACATGAGTTGCTCCACCAAAAATCTAGCAAAAAGTAGAAAAACAGGCACTTAATGCAGCTGCAAAGCGTGTCACAGTATGACAAAAACAATCTCAACAGGTTTTTATGTATGTGCTTTTAAAAACGACCCAGGCCACCCTTGTGTTCTGCAATCAATGAGAAAGAGTGCTACCAGTACAATCAACTAACATGCAGAAATCGAGAGAGAACAATTCGAATCACAATTCCAAAGTATTCTCTGTAAGTACAAAATGTGGCAGTTAATCTAAAAAATTACTGGGTAACACAATGAGTCCTTGACCTTGACAATTAGTCAGTTTTATTCCAAAAAGATGTCCACAATACTATAATTGAATGCTTTCAATTGTGCTTTTAGGATCCTAAACCATTCTAAATTGTCAAAAATGTATCTGCAAATTTTATGACTATCCCCAAGTTTATTTTTAGCAGATCAGAAGATTAATGAGAGTTACATGTAGAGGTTGGAGAATGTTGAACGAAGACACTGGATCTGTTGATGTGACACAAACTCATGGAGTTATAAAAAATTGGAATAATCGAGTCCTTTTTGGGATCAAAGGAGTGCTTCACTAACCATCTGTGCAACATAAATATTCAACCCATGAACTGAAATGTGGAAGTTTCCAGCAACCCTTTGAACATCTAAAACACCATATACCTACAGATAACATAAAAGAACAATTTTAGTTTCTTCACCTGATAGAAACAAGAGACCAACATTACCAAGCACTCTATAGCTATAATATAATGGTACCCTGCATCCTTGTCCGTTTTCCAATGCTTGCTTCACTTTCTTTACCATATTTTCAGCGTCTTGATTAAACCCAAGTGTATGAAGATTTGAATTGGAATCCTCATGATTGTCCTTATCATGATCTGCTCACATTTAAAAGGAAACTCTGGTCACTAGCCCATACCACCAAATGAAAGATTACAGCAACTAAAACTAATTGACTGAACCAGAGATCTCTCATCTAATGACTAAATACTTCTTATGATGAAGCAAATGTGTTGAGCACCAAAACATTAAAAACCATGTACAAAACAATCGCTTATAGGACATGATTCTAACTTTTATCAGGAACCTCATTCTAGACTTCAGCCAGAAAACAGTATTACAAACACCTTTGCTTTACTTTTGGTAAGTTGCTAGGTGAAAAACTGATATATCAGCCACCACACTGAGGTTAAAGTAGCAGATAAAATCCTAGTTTAAATTTTGCATCCAACATTCTGTTTATATAAGAAAAAGAAAACAACCTTGCAAAAGATTATTACCATGATTGTGAGCTTCATGTTCTTTCTCAACAAGGTCAGATAAGTACTCTGTGCCAATAATATGGCCGTATCTGTCCAGGCGAAGCTGCGTACAACCGAAACTGTCAGAAAGGTACGGAAGGTAACTGCCTTTCAAAAACTAACAGATAGACTAATACTGAGAGTTGAACCACAAAAAATTGTCTTACTTTCCAGATGTTTGTCTCAAGATCCACTTCATGCTTTCCAGACATGTCAATAGCATCAACACTTAATACTGCAATAAACAGCAAACGTTTCCAATGTAAAATAACCTCAACTGAGCTGTATGCGAACAAGAATTATCTAAAGGGTCTACATACCATCACATGGTAATGAAGGAAATGTCATATTTATGTGGATTGGAAGATTCTCTCCACGCTTCAAATCAACAGACATCTGCAGAACGCAAGTAAAATAAGATCATTATAGAAATACTAAACACTAAACCAACTTAATAATCGCCTCCCTCTAGTCACAGACATTCTAGTCAAATGCAAGTTCACTTCTCTCATCTTTACATAATTCTGCACCATAATTGGATAAGCTTAACAAATCACCCTAAAAATACCAAATGAACCAACTCACTCAAACCATCCAACATCCCCACAACGTTGACAGAAAAGAAGGGCTTGAATCTATTGTACAAATTTGTGTGAGTTAGATTATTTCATGTTCACTCAACAGTAACACTTCCAATTCTCTCCCAAAATGCCCATATTCATCAGAGTTCCAATTCATACCTGATGTACAGTGTACGTGCTGATATAGTATCTCAGTTCGTGCAAGAACAAGGTTGCCATTATGACAATACCAACAATGGAGACTGCAAACATGAGCATGAGAATTTGAGCAAAAGTAAAGGAATACACAAGAACAAAACAGCACAAATCTTTACCAAGTGCCCCGGATTGCGTTTTCTGCATCAAATGATCTTCTGGACGAGGAAACGCATCCAGGCTCTTGATCGCCTGCTTGACCCCCATTTTTCCCCCAAAATAAATCAAACTTTACACGGTCACCTGTTCATCCAAAACTGAACATAGTAAACAACACGAGCTCGAAAAGGAAGGAATACGAAAGGCCGGAACATTTCTGGAACAAGATTGAAATCGAGAATTTGCTGGGCGAAAGACATAACCTTTCGAAACAAAGAATTGGAACTTACCAGAAGGAGAGCATTGAGAGACAGAGAAGAAGCTACGGAGGAAGAGGAAGGCGTACCAGAAGGACGAGCACGATGACGGAAGCCCGAATCTATCTGGACGAATTTTGACGAATTTTTCGTCCAACACAAGGCGATTTGTACGTTTTCTTGCTGAAACGAGTTTTACTCCATTAAAATGCAAATCAAGAATTTTGAGTCAAAATCAATGATTGTGGACCCAGAGTTGAATACAGAGAAGAAGATTACCATGCCGATTGGGCCTCTTAGAATTTGGGCCTTAGAGACAAGGCCTAGTGTGGGTGTGGTGGGTTCTCAGAGTTCGGTGCCTCTATCAAGCCTTTCTAATATCCGGTAACCTCTGTTGCGGGAGTTTTGCGGGACATTTTTTTTGCCCATTAATCAAAACGACGCCGTTTAGTTTAAATATTAGAAAACACATCTACCCAATTAAAAAAACGTTTGAGAACATATAAAACGTTTGAAATGATAAAAAGTGTTTGAGAACATAAAAAATGTTTGAATTTTGAAAACTATGGAGACCCTAAATTGCGTTAATAACACATCAGTGGCTTTTGTATGTATTTTGGTGATGACACATTGGCGCACTAGTGAATTTTGTTGTTATTTTACAACTAGTTCTAATACCCGCCTACGGCACGGATTCCAAAAATTAATATTTAACCAAATTTATAAGATGTCAATTAATAATGTATTAGTTGGAATAAATTTATGATAAATTAGTGCATTTACAAAATTCTGTGTAAACTTACAATTGAAATATTAACATGCATATAATATATTTGGAATATAAACATAACTTAACTTTTATTTCATTTATTATAAAAAATGATAATTCTATTGTACATAAACTGACGAATATACATGTAATAGTAAAACACCACATTCTTCAAACAATCAACTAACATTGCTTAAATTTATTAAACTCCATCTGTAAGATAAAAAATCGGGTGATCTTAACCGTTCCTCTACCATATATGACAAATTAAATGAAGAACACATTTACAGAAAGATCTAATATTTGAGAACTACCCAATATCGACATGATCATCAATTGGTGTCAGTTCATCTGCATCTTCCGTAGGTGGCTCATCCGTATTATATTTGTGGATGTGGTGCTTTCGTTATGTACTTGACTACTTATTTATAATGCTAAGAATTGATGTAGTCAAGTTTTTTCTTTTAAAATCACATTTCTTTATGATATTAATACTTATTATCGTACGGGTACCCGCAACCCGATCTGCAAAAACTCATCGTTGTGTTGGTATCTGTAACGTGGGTACCCGCATAGTGCGGGTCGGGGTATCACTTCCACTGCATATGGATAACATTTTCTCTACTATCCGTCTGCCCCGCCCATGAACACCCATAACAGATAGGTCAAAATAAAATATCTGATCTCAAATTGCAAACATGAAGATAGAAAATGAGATAATTAGTAGCACGTTAAAATAATAGAAACTAAAGGCATAAAAATTTTGGGAAAATATCCAAAAAACATTCACATATCTCTCAAAAAAAATTCACGTTTCTTGAAGGCACTAAAGCGCCAATAAATTACAAAGAAAAAAATATTGTTTTCATTTTCAATGTTTTTTTATCCGTTTAATTTTGTTTGGATGAGACTATTTATATTGATTAAGGTACGTAGTCTCCTTTTCTTTAACCTTATTCATAAATTTTCTATGTTTATACATGTCACCCGTGAGTCTAGCTTTATATCTTTACCTTACACATTAACAGAAGTTTTATACACATAACTTTAAAAACATCAACTCCATTTTTTTGGTTTCTGATCCACTAATAAGAAAACTGATCTAAAATGAATTTTGTATGTCACTAATTAAAAACGATAAAATGAATATAAGTCACAATGATAGAAATCGCGTATGAACAGAAGTGGGTAGTGAGCGAAAATAGTTAAAACTAATCCTGCAAGCAAACCTGTTGTATTTGTGAAACAGTGATCAAAGAAAAACTATAGTCCCTACACAAGAATAGATACATACAAGTTAAAGGAGTTCAGTGTTAAATATAACTTGTGAACAATGAAAGTGCAGAAAATTTTTGCAAAAAAATAAAAATAAAATATTTAAAACTACTCTTCTATCTCAAAAATAATGAAACGTTTGACTTTTGATGTTCATTTGACTTCAATTTATCTAGATTATTATAATAGAAAAAATATAATCAAGTTATTGATACATTAATAGGAATCTGTATTTGATTGATTGGTACGTGTGTAATTTATGACTGGACGTTAACACTTTGTAATGAAAGGCATGATTACATGTCAGATGCTAGTGCATGGTCAAACACGAATTTAAAGTGGCATGCAAGCATTAAGTGAAATTATTATTATTAAAATTGATTGATTCTGATTAACGGAAAACTAATATTTTGGAAAGAATAAACTCAAAAAGATATAAATAATGTTAAACCCTCCAACGCAAAGTAAAAGCGTTTAGCTTCCGATGAACAACGCTAGGAGAGGACAAAAAAACGTTGAGTGTCCTAAATAATGTTTTAGATATGAATAAAAAACGTTGGAATAATAAAGCGTTTGATGTTTTTCCTCCATGAATGAAAAAACACAAAAAACCTTTGATTTCACCATTTTTTTGTTAATTAAACATATAATTAACCTTAAACTGACAATATAACATAGGAAAACAAGACTAAGAAAGATCTTCAAGTTTGATTGATCAAACTTGAGATTCATAACACTTTTTGCTATTCAACAAGTCACTTATGCTCTTGTTAAAACTATTTCACCCCAACCACTACCAAAAAGGATATTTGACAATATTAATTGTTGAAATCTATGCAATAAATTAATTTGCTTTAAAAAGTTATCTTTAAGCTTGATTTTCTACAACATTTGACATTTTTAATGAGGTTAAACATCTTTAAAATTGAAAACGCCATTGTTCCGTCCAAACGCCTTTTTCTTCATAAACGTCATTTTCGGGTGTTCAAACGGTTTTGTTTTTTTAGGGAATGTACATAGTCAGACAAATTGTAAACTTGTGGATTTAAAACGTACATAACAAAAAGAACGAGGACTACTATGCTATTCGCCCACCTGGTACCGGAAAACTTCCGCATATTTTGATATCGAAAATTAGAAAAACCTACCTCTATCACGGTATGACATCAGCAGTTAAGCTTCAATAAAGTTTACGAATTACGAGTGATTTATAGTATTTAACTGTAACTATTTAATTTTAATCATTAAAAAATTATTTAAAAAATTGTTATTAATTGAAATAGTTATCCCAAAATAGATCTTCAATCAAATTTCTAACAATCACTTTTTTACTTTTTACTATACTCTAACCATTTATGACATCCTTTGTTTTCCCTTATAATACCATTTATTTCACATCTAAACCTATACATAAACGTTACAATTTGATTGAAGATCTGCCAATCCCACTTCAACAAAACCACCATCCTTTGGAAGGAACCACCGTGTAAAAAACTTGACTTTCCACAACCCAAATTCGCTCGAACTGAATGAAAAGCAAATCAACAACACCAGATGTAACTTTGACCAAATTATCACAACCACGTTGGCTTGGTGAGGGTGGTGAGCACCAACTTGGTGTGAATATGTTGCAACCAATAATCTGGATAGAAGGGGCCGCCCCACACGAACAGAAGATGACACGACAGTCTCTGATCCATAAGTGAGCACCAGCCCAGAAAAAGAGAAAGAGCAAGGACGAGCCGGCGATTGAGAGGTGGTCGGTTGACCATCAAAGAAAGAACGAGGGCAGGTCGGCGGTTGAGGAGCAACCGGTCGGTCAGTAAGCCCAAGATCGTCGATAGGAGGCAGGGAGAAAACTTGAACGGAGGAACGTTGATTATGGTGATCCAGCGCCAATCGGCAGAAAAAGTGAGGGAGCTCTCGCCGACCCAGACGATTCTAGCCAGTGGGGCTCGTGGAGAAAGCAAGCCCTAGCCCTCGCGAATATTAGAGATTCTTTTGTTTTTCACTGTTTGTAAGACTAATCAAACTTTAACCTCAATTTTACTTATAATCAAGGTATTCTTGGAATCCATATAAATATTATGTTTAAAAAATTACAACAAGGACCTCAAACTTTAAATATTTACATAAATAGTCCTTGACCTTTTGAAAAATTTATAAAATGGTCCCTAAAAATTACACATTTAGTTCATAAACTTTTGAAAATTTACAAAATGGTCTTTGTAAAATGATATGATTAGTCCATAAACTTTTGTAGAAGTTACAAAATGATTCCTCTAAAATCCATATTCCTAAAATCCTTGAACCAAACACAAAATTGTGAGAATATTCATTTCCATTTTCAATCATTGATATTTTCTACATTTTCATATTTCACAGATTCTTAGAATCTGCGAACCAAACGCCCTATAAATGTATTCATGTCGGGCATAAACTGTGCACGTTTCGCTTATTTACGAGTTTGTTATTCACTATTTATGATCAGCGTAATGGTCATGTCTGATCAGCGTGATTAATCAATTGACAACGTCTCTTCGTGTGAACATTATCGGCAGATCAACATGATAAAACTATTGATCAACATTGAACATAAGCAGATCAACAATACAAGACCTCTGATCAACATTGGACAAAAGCATATCAACATGATCAACATTGGACAGAAGAAGATCAACATGACAAGACTATTGATCAATATTGGAAAAACGTAAATCAACATGATAAGACTATTGATCAATATTTGACAGAAGCTGATCAACATAACAAGACTACTAATCAACAATGAAAAGAAGCATATCAACATGACTAGAGTACTGATCAACATTGAACAAAAACAGATCAATATTGGACATAAGTTGATCAACATTGGAAATAAGCATATCAACACGACTAAGCCACTGATTAACATTGAACAAAAGCTGATCAATATTGGACAGAATCTTATCAACGACAAGACTACTTATCAACATTGGAAATGAGCAGAGATCAATATGACAAGACTATTTATCAACATTGGACAACAGTTGATCAACATGATCAACATTGTACATAAGCAGATCAACATGACAGGACTGGTGATCAACATTGGAAATGAGAATATCAACATGACTAAACTACCGATCAACACTAGAAAGAATCATATCAAAATGACTACTTACCGTGACCATCATCGTTTTTTCCAGATTTCTTAAGTTAGAAAAAAAATTCATTTTTTCATCATTTGCAAGTTTAGTGGTTCTGGAGTTCCATCTCAGTGAAATTTTGTTGGTAGTTATGTTGCTGAGTTGGGTTGGTTTGATTTCTAAAAGCAGATCTGAACTCGTGACGGAATAAGCAAAGGGTCATCGGAAGCAACAGAAACGTCCTGGATACCTCCGTGTGTAGCAAGTTTGTAAATCATAATGTATCATTGTGCTCATTGTATAGTTATGTATTCAAGGGGATCCATGGACCTCCATTTTTGCTTATAGTATGTACATGTGGTGTATAAACTATGTATAAAATCTCTTAAAAATTGTAATAGACTCCCTATAATTTGTAATACTATTTATATATTTTATATTTCATTCATCCTAAAATTTTTACAATACTAAGTGACGACTCAAAAGTACTGAAATATAGGGTAAAGTGTACCCATGGTCCTGTAAGTTAAATTATTGTACCACTATGATCTAGTTTTAACTTTTTGTACCAATAAAGTCCTAGGTCGCGATTCGGCGGCCCTGGGCCGGGATCCGGCGGTCTTAGGCCTTGATCTACGTTATCGGCTATTTGATTGAGTTTCCGGCATTTTCCGGCGGTGGTCGGCGGCGTCTAGGGGGTGGCTGGGTGTTGTTGGGCTTAATTAAATCATTTGAGATAAAGTGTTAAGTTTAAAACTGTTGGGGGTGCTTAAATGGTTAAGTTTAAAGCTTTGGGTGTAAATAAATTTTTTTTAAAAAATAATGAGTTACTGATTTTGTCATTTTTTCCACAAATCTATTAAAGTTAACGGTCAATGGACGGAAAATGATCATGGATGAAGAAGAAACTTAAAAACAGGACTTTATTGGTACAAAAAGTTAAAACAAG
The DNA here is from genome assembly GCA_024586325.1 of Stellera chamaejasme. Classification (NCBI taxonomy): domain Eukaryota; kingdom Viridiplantae; phylum Streptophyta; class Magnoliopsida; order Malvales; family Thymelaeaceae; genus Stellera; species Stellera chamaejasme. The sequence goes on from CM044985.1 coordinate 29,741,940, forward strand.
ATTGTAGTGGTAAAATAATTTACGTTACACGACCATATGTGTACTTTACCTCTGAAATATAGTCAATAATATTAGTCTTCTATTTTTTTCCAAAAATGTTTTTTCTATTCAATTTTCTAACTATTTGATTTTTTTTCTTAGATGATTCGCTGGTACTCCATCCGTCCCACGATAATTACACATTTTCTTTGTTATTTCACAGGATTTAATCTACAATTTATTTTTATGACATGTGAAGTTAAATGATTCATACGCTTCTCATAATTTGCAATTTAAACTTTCTAGATATATATTTTTATTTTTTCACTGTTTATCTTAGTTAAATTTTGAATCGAACACTACAACTTGAAACAACAAAAGAAATTATGCAATCTTCGTGGGACCGTGAGAGTATTTGTTTCTCAGAGATTATGTATATTGACAACATTGTACCGTACAAAGAAAGTGTAAAATAAAAAATATCAAAAACCAAAATTCTAGCTTTAAATCCCGTATCAACTTAAAAATGTTCCAAAAATTTTAAAACACATAAAGTAATATATGTATTTAAATATGTAAATGGATCCCCTTTAGAAAAGAGATGAGGAAAGACAAGTTGTTAATGAAAAGAGCCGGCCCCTTCTATGTAAGTATCTTTTGCGCGCTCAGGGGCGGTTTGGTCGGTCGTCGTCTATGGCCGCCGGCCCACCGCTTTTTCTACTCTTGGATCTTTTAGCCACCAAATTACATAGGACTTCTACATGTTGTTCAATGACAAAAATGCCCTTGTCAAAAAATTGTCATGAAATACCACTCACTTCACTTCAATAGTCCTAATTTTTTCAAATATTTGATTCTTTTATATTAGCTTGACAAATATTTATATTACCCCCTCCGTTCATGAAATATAATGCATTTTCTAAAGGTGTCCCTAAAAAAGGATACATTTCCTTTTTAACAATTTATTTTAATCCTATTTTACCTAATTACTTTACTACCCCAACTTGCATTCTCTTTTCCTATGAGTATTTTGTTTTATTAGTATTAGGGGTTGGGTAATTTTGGAAATAACTTTCCATTTTTGTTGGTGAATTTTACCTTATATTACTCCCTCCGTCCCTGAAAAATTGTACACATTTCCTTTTTGGGTTGTCCCAGAAAAATTGATCATTTTCCTTAAAAGGAAACTTCTCACTCTCAAAGTTACTAAATTATCCTCACTTTATCTTTACTTTTTCTACCTCGTTTTTTGTGCACTCTCAACTAAGGGGCAATTAAGTAAACATATACAAACATCTTACATTCACCTTAATCTCCGTGTCCAAACAAATCTACCAATCTTTCGGGGACGGAGGGAGTATTTTTTTAGAAAAAACGGTTCATAAGCTATGACACCGGACACAGAAGAATAGTTGTAGAAATTTTTTCAAGTTTTCTTTTCCAAACTTCCTTTGTAAATGGTTGGATGCGCAACTAGTTTTTAAAGGGTGGAAAACCTTATTGTCTAGATATTAGAAAACTCATGTATTAGATTTGAAATCCTCAAAATAAGATTTTTCATCTTAATACTATAGTTTTCCAAAGCTTAGAAAACAATGTTTCCTATGTATAAAAAACTAGCTATGCATCCAACACATTTACAAATGATATTAAAAAAATGAAACATGGAAATTTTTTCACAACTAAATGGAAACTAAGTGTCCCTTTAGTTGAGAAAATTCTCCATTGTAAATATTTGGATGTACAACTAGATGAAAAACCTTATTTCCTAAATTTTGGAAACTCTACTATTAAGATGGAGAGTTTCAAAACAAGGTTTTCCAAATTAATACTAGAGTTTCCAAAATTTAGGAAACAAAGTTTTTCATTTAGTTATATATCCAAATATTTACAAAGGAGATTTGAAATGAAATTTTTTTCCTACTGATATATAGGGGTCCAAAGAGTCGTTCCAAACGCTGACGTCATCGGTACGTCATCATTACGATGGGCCCCATCGTTAATACGATGAGTATCTTCGTATAACGGCCTTATTAACGAGGGGACCCCTCGTAGTGATGATGTACCGATGACGTCAGTGTTTAAAACGACTCATTGGGTCCCTATATATCACCAACTAAACGGACCATAAGCATCTCTACTTCTATTGATATGTAATGTTGGAATTTTAAACCAAAAACTCAAATTTCATGAATAACAATGACAACATCTACAAATTTAATGCACCATTAATTATTTTCCCAGTACTAGTAACTGCTCAACAATCTTCATTTTTTCATTAATTAACAAATCTGCTACTATAGTTCAACTCCGAGTTTACACATGTAGAGATAGAGAAAGGGAAATGCTATGAATAGTTATTTTGGATAATTACTTAGATACTATTTTATTAAAAATTTATCATATATTCATTTTAGTAGATTCAAAATCAAGTATGTCTATAAAAGTGAATATATGACAAGTTTTAAATGAGATAATATTCAAATGACTATTTAAAACAACTCATGTCAATAGCATTTCTCTTAGAAAAAGTAAACTCTTTGTTCCATTGTTTCAAAATCCTTTCAAATACTTGATTAATGATATTGGTTATTTTTCTCTTAAAAAAAAATCCTTTCCATTAACTGTACCTGGTATAACGTGGAAGTATCATTGTAAATGGACCAATAAAGCGTTCGAGTGGCTGATAGATAAACTTAGGAAAGCTTGATGGCCATTATAGAATTTACCAAACATCTGAGCATAAAGACAGGGTGGCATTGGCTTTTCACGCTTATATATGAACGCAGCTAAGTGCGCCTAAATTCATAATAGTACCATGAAGTATGCTGAGGCGGTCATTTAAGGTATCTAATTTCATAAATCAAAATTATTAAACCAAAAAAATAATTATAGATTAAGTGTTGGAAAATAAGATGAATAAATCATGAGGAGAAGTGAATAATTATTAAGAAATTAAGACGCTTTAAAGGTGCGATCTTGGGGAAAATTTTGGAAAAAAAGTGAGGGTGTGTTTAGTTAGGAAAATTCTCTATTTCAAATCTCATTTGTAAACATTTGGATTTATGACTAGTTATTTAGAACGAAAAACCTTGTCTCAAATTTAGGAGAACTCTAATATTAATTTTTTTTTGGAGAATCTTATTTTGAAGTTTTCCATCTCAATACTAGAGTTCTTTGGAAAATAAAGTTTTCCATAATTAAATAATGAGTTATAGATCCAAACTTTTATAAAGAAAATTTTTAATGAAAAAATTTCTTAACTAAACGACCCTAAATTTTTAGAAAGTAATTTGAAGTTTGTTAAAGGATATGATTGGAAGATAACTAAGTATTGGTTTGACAAATTTTCATGTATTTTTTTCCTTCCTTCTGTAGAAGAAAACAACCAGGTTAGGATAAGTAATATCTCCATGACATAATAATGATAACCAAGAACATAATGTTGAATGGCAAACTGTCTGTAATTGGGGAGTTTAGTTTTACTGTCTGTAATTGGAAATTTTGTTGCTACCAAATTAAACCCGGGGACCTTAAATGTCTGATTAAACATAGTTGAATGGCATTATTAAGAATTTTGGGGAAAATGAAGCCCAAAACGGCGGCGTAAGAAGAACGACCAGTCGTATTGGTATGTGGGGACTTGAAGTAGGGGGGTCCACCTCTACGAGAAGTGGACTCCTCCACCTCTGTGTCTTTTATATTTGCAACCTTCTTTTTTTTCCTTCTTCACCAATTGTTTTTCCTCCTCTTCTTCTTCTCACAACTCACCAACCATTTCTACATTTCAAACCTCAAAAATTCTCCAATTCATTCTTCATTGACCCGATTTTGAAACAAGTATACAAGTAAAACAGATTCCATCGAAGCTTGCCGGAAAAGAAAATCGGAAAAGGAAACCCCCGTCGACTTTCGAGCATCGTCATCGATCGATCGATCAGGCAAGAGCTTCTTCTTCAACCTCTTGCTTCTGTTTTTTCTGCTGTTTGATGATCTGCGAATCAGCTCTGTGTTGTGTTTACTTACTTCGCCCTGTTTCTGTTTCGTGACGATGATCCCGATTTCTGCGTGTCTGGTTTGGTTGATTTCCGTGCTTGTGTTTGCTCGATTTCTCTGTTTAGTTATTTTTTCTGTCGTTTTAGGATCTGTGATTGATATTTTCTCAGTTTCTTATTTTAGTTTTCGGATCGGAGTTTGTTTCCTAATTCTGCAGATTTATGTCTATTCGTTTGATTGGGGAAGGGAATGCATTAGTTTGAAGTTTTTGAAGTCTAATAGTAGTAATTTTTTCCAGATTTTATAAATTTAGAAATGATCTTCAATGATCTCTTGAAACTACCCAGAGCTAAAAGTTAAACTCCAGTAACCGAAAGGTTAATACTCAGATGCTACACTATTTTTTCATCTATGATTTTATTTTCAATGTATAAAGTTTAATACTCCCTATTTTCTAAATTAATATATACATTTGTTTTTCATATTTCAAGTTTAGTGTTTGACCCAAATATTTAATAAAATAAAAAGTCAAAATAATTCATAAAAAATACTATTTAGAAAATTTATATTTCAAATTATGATATGAATAAAATTATTAAAGTTAAAATGACTAAACTCTCATGGAAAAAATGATAGATTAAATACTGTAAAACATTTACAGTGAAAAAAAATATATGTATTTTTTGAGGATAGATGGAGTAATAATTTATATGCAAATGATAAGTGAATATATCTAGTTTTTAAATATAGTATTTCAGAATTTTTGTACCAAAATCTGAAAATTTTAAGTGAAATATAAGTGTAAAAGTTAATATGACATGGGTATTTTACGGAGTATGTAATATATATGGTAAATCTTAAAAAAAAAACTTTATTAAGCATACCGTCATCCTCCTTGTTTTCCTCTTGTTTAGAGAATCCTAAGTGTTTTAACTTCTACGGGTAACTGCAAGTTACTGAATGTTTTTATGTATAATAAAAAGAACGTTCTTTTTTTTGAGGGGTTAAAAAAACATTCTTAACGTTCTTTTAATTTTGATCAGTTAGTGAATTGGGGATTCAGAAATAAATCGTATCCAGATCTCATCTACTCTCATAATCTTTAAAATAAATATTAAATTATAATAATCAGGAGTTAATAGTAATGGGATATACTATATTTTCCTTTGTAAAAAATAGGGGATATACTATTTTCCTTTTATTGAATAGAACCCTATAAGTAATTAATAGTTGCCTTCAGTACGGCATTCCTCAGATCAATAGTATTTGCATTTTCCATAGTAATTTTGATTGAGAGAAGAGAAATCCAAGATTTTTTATTAAAAACTAAATTAAAATAAAAAAATGGTGTGAAATATCAGATTTAAAAATATTAAAATTGGAAAGGATCAGCAAATTTGAGTTGTCATGGCTTGATTGACTCGAGCAGGGGATATAAATAGACCAAAAAAAAGAAAGCTAAAGCTATGGGGTGGCTACTTTTGTGGCTCCCACTTACTTTCTCACGAAATTGAATGAGTATTTTATTGAATTTTTTCGCTTCGCGTTTTATGGGTCAAGAGTAGTAAAATAGTGTGTGTAACTTTTGCGTCACGCAATTTATGAATTGTGACCAAGATTCCCTTAAACTTTTTTTTTCTTCATAAACCTCCCTTATTTATTTATATTAAAATATTTTTATGGGTTATCATCACTTACCATTATGATGTGAGGTTAAAAATTGGGATCCCGCAGATGTAAATGGTCGCGCATGATGCATCACATGATTAATCAATCGCGCGGCTGACAGAGATCTTGGAACCATGTGCTTATTTTTTTTTCTCTGAAATCCTTGTCTAAAATTATATATATATGAACTCCAAAGAATTTCTTAACATGCCTCCTATGAGAGATAGGTCCAACTTTTCCAAAACTTGTGAAAAGGGATCACTATAAAACGAGACTTAAAAGTATTAATTATGGTTCTTTGTAGGACTTTATTGTAATCTTTCCATTTGCATGTGCTGATTTGTATATTTCACAATAGTTGTCTCTGCGTGTGCATCTTTTTATTTATTTATTTATCATCATCATTATTATTATTATTATTATTATTATTATTTTTGCATTTTCTGAACTAGTTGATATGTCACAGGTTGGTAAGTCTGTTCAATTCTTAATATGGAGGAAGAGACCAAAGTAGCCTCTGAAGTGCCGGTGAAGGAAAACCATGAAGACATCAAAAGCTTTGCAAATCCCATCAAGGTGATCATGGTCTCACCACACTTGTTTGGTCAGGCATTATTTTGTCTTTTTCTTGTTTAGTGTTCCAATGTATGAGAATTTTTTATTTTCATTTTAATTTTGGAATGTGTTCCGGATGCAAGGTATCTTTAGGCAGCCAAGTTGTAGCAGTTTAACTAGGAGATGATTTCAATCCTTCTTACTTTTATTTTTACTTTTATTCCCTTTTTAACCTGGTAAAAGGTCACAGGGCCAAGTAAGTAGTGAGATTTTTAGCTTCCTCTTCAAGGTGTATTAAACTGACAAGGTACAATGCAGGAAACAAATGGAGAGATGGTTGAAGTCAGCAAGGAAGGGAAGAAAGAAGAGGAAGAAACTGCTTTGGATGGAGAATTCATAAAGGTAGAGAGGGACTCACTAGAAAAACCAGACACCGAACAGCCCGGTGTTCCTGAGAGAAGCTTGAGTGGTTCAAGTAGGGAGTTACTTGAAGCTGAAGAAAAGAGGAAGGAGGTTGAGCTGGAATTAGAGAGAGTGGCAGAGGCATTGAAGCGATCCGAGTCTGAAAATGCTAATCTGAAAGATGAGATTTTGCAGACAAAGGAGAAGTTGGATGAAAGTTCCAAGAAATGTGATGAGCTGGAGCTTCATCAGAAGAAGTTGCAGGAGCAGATTGTTGAGGTAGAGGAGAGGCACAGTTCTCAGTTGAAGGTTATGCAGGAGGCTATGCAAGCTGAAGAAGTGAAATACAAGGAGCTCGTGGAAGTAAAAGAAGCGTTTAATGGTCTTAATCTGGAGCTTGAGATCTCGAGGAAGAAGATCCAGGACTTGGAACTTGAGCTGCAGAGTTCGATCATGGAGGCAAAGAAGTTTGAAGAGCTGCATAATGAAAGTGGTTCACTTGTGGAGTCCCATGCACAGAAAGCCTTGGAGTTTGAGCAGTTGATCCAGGCTGCTAAATCGCGCGCGAGTGAGATGGAAGATCAGATGGTTTCTGTACAGGAAGAACTCAAGGGCCTGTATGGAAAGATTGCTGAAAACCAGAAAGTTGAGGAAGCACTTCAAAGCACTGCTGCTGAGCTCTCTTCCTCTCAGGAACAGCTGGCTCTCTCTAAATCTATGTTGTTGGAGTTGGATAATAAAGTTACTTCAGAGGAGGATAAAGTGAAACAACTGTCTCAAGAATTAGAGGAGAAAGCGACTTCTGAATTGAAGGTGAAGGAAGAGCTTTCAGTTCTGAAAGAAGAATTAGATAAAGCGGTTAAAGAAAAGGAAGCTTTTGAGAAGGCTGTTGCAGATCTCACCAGCAGTGAGGAAAGAATGAAGGGGTTTTGCAGTCTTCTTGAAGAAAAGCTCAAGGCTTCAGATGAAAATTTCAGCAAGACCAGTTCTCTTCTGACCCAGGCATTGGAGAACAATTCAGAGCTTGAACAAAAGCTGAAGTCTTTGGAGGAACTACATACCGAGTCTGGTGCTGCAGCAGCAACAGCTACACAGAAGAGTCTTGAGCTGGAGGATATTGTACGAGCCTCCAACGAAGCAGCAGAAGATGCGAAACTGAAACTGACGGAGCTTGAGGCAAGGTTCTTGGCTGCTGAGCAGAAGAACATTGAGCTTGAACAACAATTGAATCTTGCACAAGTAAAAAGCAGCGATGCTGGAATTGAAGTGAAAGAACTGTCTGATAAAATACTGGAGCTTACTGCTAAAACTGGAGAGATGGAGGGAGAGAAGAAGCTGCTGATTGATGAAATTCAGGAGTACAAGGAAAAGGTTGCACAATTAGGATCCTCTGTAAGCGAGTATGTAGCACGACATTCTGGTCTTGAGGAGGAGTTAAAGGTAGTTACCGGAAAAAGTTCAGAGCATGAGGACCGAGCCAATATGAGCCATCAGCGTAGTATTGAGCTTGAAGATCTATTCCAGGCGTCTAACTCCAAATTAGAGGATGCTGGGAAAAGAGTGAATGAATTGGAGCTGTTGCTTGAAGCAGAGAAGTACAGGATTCAGGAACTCGAGGAACAGATAAGCTCACTTGAAAAGAAATGTGGAGATTCAGAAGCTGACTCCACAAAGCACTCTAGTAAAGTGTCTGAGCTTGTTTCTGAAATTGAGGCATTCCAAGCCAGAGCATCGAGCCTGGAACATGCACTGGAAATTGCTACTCAGAAGGAGAAAGATTTGACAGAGAGCTTGAACATTGCAATGGATGAGAAGAAGAAGTTGGAAGAGGCATCATCTGGGTCGCAAGAGAAGCTCGCTGAAGCAGAAAATCTGGTGGAAGTTTTAAGAAATGAGTTAAGCGTGCAACAAGAAAAAGTTCAGAGCTTTGAGACTGATCTTCAGGCTGTTGGCTTGAGAGAAACTGAAGTGATGGAGAAGCTTAAGTCCGCGGAACAGCAACTGGAAGAACAATCTAAAGTATTTGAGCAAGTTTCTGCAAAAAATTCTGAACTTGAGCAAATACATGAATCTTTATCAAGGGACTCTCATCTCAAATTACAAGAAGTGGTAACAAACTTCAGCAACAAGGAATCAGAGGCAAAATCTCTGCTCGAGAAGATTGTTGTTCTCGAAGAAAGTGTGAAGGCTTATGAAGATCAGCTTGCCCAGGCAGCAGGAAAATCTGCAGCTTTACAAGAAGAATTGGATCTGACGCTGGAAAAGCTGACTGCTCTGGAAAGTAACAATGAGCAACTTAAAAGAGACATGGTGGATGCAGAAAATAAAGCTTCTCAGTCCTCAGAGAATGAACTCTTGGCTGAAACAAATGTTCAGCTCCGGAACAAGATTGAAGAAATCCAAGAGCTTCTGAACTCTGCTGCTTCCGAGAAAGAAGCAACAGCTACGCAACTGGCTTCTCATCTGACCACTATTTCAGATTTGAGCAGCCAACATTCAAGAGCCTCAGAACTTCATGCTGAAGCCGAAGCCCGTGTTCTAGAAGCAGAGAAACAGTTAGAAGACGCTATTAAAAAATTCTCTCTTAGAGATTCTGAAGCAAATGAGTTAACTGAAAAGCTCATGGTCCTGGAGGAGAAAATCAGGCAGTATGAGGAAACATCCACGATAGGTGAAGCTCAGAAGCATGAGCTCGAAGAGGCTCTTCTGAAAGCAAAGCACATGGAAGGAACTATTGAGGAGCTACGCAATAAATCAGAACATTTTGAGAAAGAGAGTGGAGAGCTCGCTGAAGCAAATATGAAGTTGACTGAGAAGCTGGCTATATATGAAGCCAAACTTGGTGAGCTAGAAAGTAAGCTTTCCATTGCTCTGAAGGAGAAAGATGAGCATGTGGAGCAACTTCAGGTTTCAAAGAGAACCACTGAGGAGTTGACTCAACAACTCACTTCTGGGGATCAGACATTACAATCTCAGGTTCGTTGGAAGTTTCATCATATTTTTTTTTTACTGCCAACCTAATTTATTTGACCTTCTCCAGCTCATTCTGAAAACTTTTCTATGCTTTCAGATATCTTCACTAAAGGATGAAAATAACCTTCTCAATGAAACATATCAAAGTACAAAGAATGAACTACAATCTTCTATCGAAAAGCTTGAAGAACAACTGCACGAAGAAAAGGCGAATGTAACTTCCCAAAAGTCAGAGATTGAAAGTCTCAAGGCTGAGATTGCTGAGAAGTCTATGTTGCAAATTCGTGTTAGAGAACTTGAAGAACGATTAGTGGAGGTTGAAAAGGAGGTAACATCACTTGAAATTTTCATGAAGAGTACAACAAGCGGCAGAATTTTCCTCTTCTGAATTTTCTTTCAATTTTTTATCAGAAAAAAGAAAGTTCTCCAAAAGAGTTGGAGCTGGAAGCCCGCTTGAAGCAGTCCCTCGGGGAGCTTGAAGTAAAGAAGAAAGAACTGGAGCACAAATTGCAAGTAGCTGATGCTAAAAGCAAGGTCAGTTATATACCCAAAACTCATTAAGTATGCACGTTTTATACTCCTTCCATCAGTAGAGAATGAACAACCTGTATGGAACATAGTGTTATTTTAATTTTGATTAACGGTGTACATTCCAATGAATTGACTCTTGAACCGAATTCAGACCTACAGTGTGTGTGGTGTATAACAATTCATACTCAACCAAGTTTCTAAATTATGAATACTGGCTGCAGGATGTTGCTGATCCGAAGGATGGAACAAAAGTGACATCCCGAGATATTGGATCCAGTGTTACCACTCCCAAATGGAAGAGCAAGAAAAAGGCGGAAGCGGTGTCTGTCCAAGCAGCTTCCTCCTCTTCTGAGAGGCAAACAGATACTTCTCCAGTTATGAACGTGAAGTTCATTTTGGGAGTAGCTCTTTTGTCTGTGATCATTGGTGTAATTCTGGGGAAGCGGTATTAGTTTTGTGCTTGTTACAGTCCTTTTTCTTTCTTGTTTTTTTTTTGTATTTTTCTTTCTGCTTGGGGGGGGGGGGGGTTCATTTCTGTTAATTGCCATATCTTCACATAGATAATGCTCAGCACATAGAAAGCTTTGGTTTAAAGGGTGCATTGTCAATTGTTTTTTGAGGTTGGTTGGGGAATTTGTTTTCTTTCCTTTTCCCTACTCACCTGTTTGCAAGAATTACAGTTATGTTAACTTATGTATAATTTATCAAGCTTGCATCTGCTATGGTGGTGATGGTTGAAATGGTTCTTGATACATCTGTGTCCATATCATACATAGCTCTGTCCATGCCCTTGGGATTAGGAATATTTCATTATCTGTGACTGAAACGTTTTTACTTCACCCCATATTGCAACTCTCACTCTCCATCAATTCTACACAGTTCTCAACAAATCCAAAACTTTTAATCAGTTCTCCACAATTCTAAACAACTCTCAAAACTTCAAAATTGATTCTTCAAAGGGCAAGAATGATGATAGAAAAAAGAAGTTCAAAGATTTTCATCATTCTTTAATTTTCAAACCATATCTTCAAACCAAATAGTTGAGGGTACAAGTTTAAGTCACTACATGGAAGCACCTTCATATTGGTTACACTACAATTCATCTAGATTTACCTAGTGACCCTAAGGTAAAAAGCACCTAAAAAACGCCAGCTTCTCAATTTGTCATGATTTGGTCACTCAACTTTCTAAGAGACCGAATAAAACCCAATTATCAGATTTGTACCGATTTGACCACTAACATATTATTTTGCTTATGTGGAAAATGAAATAACCTAGTAAAACTTCAAAAATTATCCACATTTTTTCAGTTTATGCAAATCGAAACCTAAATTTCTACTTCTTTCATACCAAAGGTCTTCTCCAATACTCCATAATTGCATCTGATACGCATGCAAAATGTGCAATTAAAATTATGTCATTCATCAAACAAAAATTGCCAAATAGTCCTTTTCCTCGAATACACAAATTAGACATTCCTTTCCTGGCAAAATGGATTTGAAAGTTGAAACCTAACTAGCTCCAAGGATAGCAGAATTTGTTATTTGTTACTCCCTCCGTCCCTTTATTAGTGAAACATATTGACTGAGCACGCTGTTTTAGGTGAAGCTGATTTTGAGTTCATTTGGTAAGTGGAAGAGATGTATAGAGGATAATTGAGTATATTCATGTACAAAAGTTTGTTAAAAAGGGAAAGTGTTTCAATAATTTAGGGACAGCTCAATAAGGAAAGTGTTTCAATAATTTTGGGACAGATGGAGTATTTGTTATTCTCACCGTTCTAAAGTTGAGATTGAAAGAAAAAGAAAGATCCGGAGAAGTGAGCATGTTTCGATGGTTTGAGAAACCATTTAGAGCTCCTTCCTTTTCAATTACGAATTAGAATCCATCGTCCGTGTCTTCTTTCCTCATTCCGCGAAATTGGATTTTAGGAACCGCTGAAAGAGTAGCCACCGCGTCCAAGAACAAATATTTTTTTCCTTGATTATCGTATTGAAGAGATGGTGAGAATGAAAGAACTAGAAAGATTGAGCTTGGATTGCAAAAACTGGAAAGTTATGGTAATTTTTGAAATTTTACCATTTAAATTTATTTGCCACTTAAGTAAAACAAGCTGCTAGTGATCAAATTGAAATAGATCCGATAGTTGGATGGTTTATTAGGCCCGTTAGAAAGTTGAGTGGCTAAATCGTGACAAATTCGATAGTTGAGTGGCTTTTAGACGCTTTTTGCTGTGACCCTAAAGTACTCTATATTTCATATCCTATTTTTTCATACCCAGTTTCTATATTATTTTTAATCCTCATGCTGAGAGAAATTATGAAGTTAAGTTGGACGGATGCCTTCAAAATTTGGATTAAGATACCAAAAAAATAATTTGATCCCCATCTCCTCCCGTTTTAGGGTTTTTCCTGGATGTCGTCGCCGCAGTCCTCGTGACCTTCAGGCGGGTTGTCCTCACAATGTCAAGTCTGTCTCCTCCTTAGCAATCATCGCCACAGTTTCTATGATGGCCGAGATATTTCTCCGCAGGCCATCGTCTGTCTGCTGTGTAGCCAATGGTCATGGGGTTTCGTTGTTGTGGTCCTCGCCGGCCCTGGCTGTTGTTGCTTTACAGCCAGTTCATAGGCCATTGTCATGGGAAGCAGTGATTTGGTGCTAATTTACAAGGGCCGGCTTTTTTGGTAGGTAAGATTGCTGTGGTTGTTTCCCTAGATTTTGACGAGAAGAGATGGAAACCGCGAGCCATGGAAGTGGCCGCAAGCGTGCCCGGTTGGGCCTTATCAAGGGCGAGCACGATTAGCAGAGGTGAGCATGACAGGGTTGAGTACAATAAACCATGTTGATCTGGACGTGTGGGTTATGGAGCAATGTTACATTTGGTGACGGGTGACGGACAAAAAGTGTCGAGAAAGAGTGCAAAACAGTCAAGATAGACCCCTACTGAATGCAATACCGATACACAAAAAAAGCGTCGACAGAAGAGGCGTTGAGAGAAACCTGTTCCGAAAATTTACATGTCCGCTGGCATTGACAGAAGAGGCGTTGAGAGCAACCATGTCTAACCATGTCAACATGTATTATTTTTTTTAATGAATGTTAACAGGTATCTAAAACAGCAAAGGCAAGAGAAGTCTTCATATTAGCCAGTTTCAGACCCAAATGAGCAAGAGCTTTTGTGTACTCAACAATCGAATACTCCAAATCCAAGTCTACCAAGTCACACTACGTGAAGACCACTTTTAGCGCGGCTGAGGCCGCAGTAAGTGACCCAGCGCAGTAAACGGCGTGGTTTGCCTCACAGTAAGCATTTGTCGCGGCGGTGCGGTTCGCTTCGCGGTAAGTAGCCGCGGTAAACGCTCATTTTAGGGTTCTTCTTCTCTTTCCATCCACGTCGATCTCCCACTGATGCCGCTCTCCCACCATCGCCACCGCCGCGTGCTCTTCCTAGGTCACCGGATTCTGGGCATTCTGGGTTTTGGTTGATGAATCCGGATGAATTTCATCCGGATTCATCAACTTTTTTTAATAATGAAAAATAATTACCCGCGGCCTAGTGCGCGGTAAACTCCTTACCGCGAGCTATTTTACTACGGGAATTACAGCGGCCTCTCTCTCGGTAATTACCGCGGCGCTACAGCGGGGGAGGCCGCGGTAAACCCAGTTATCTCCACGTAGTGTCATATCAATGTAAAGTAAATTAAATTAGTCAAAAACTGTAATGGACACATAATGGAGAGAGAAAGGGGAAGAGAAAGAGGTATGGAGACTGAAACTGCTGGCGACAAGAGGGAGGGGCATTCATGCAGAGACGACACTAATGGTAAATCATCTAGAGGAAGATATGAGCATTGTACTTCTCCATTTGATCACCACCAAAGGCACAAGCACATATCTTGCTCACCACTACCAGGATATGATAATCAAAATGGTGAAGAGGTGCAGTGGCGAAGCCAGGAAAAAAATTTCAGGGTGGCGAAAATTCTTCAAATATTGTCATAGATAAAGTAATTTTGTTTCCGTTACAAATATAATACAATTTGACTTGATACATAGATTAGGGTGAGAAAATTTTGGTGTTGAATTTATCATTTTACACTTTTCTTTATATTGGAAGAACAGTAAAACAAAATTAAATTATAACGATAAATATTTTAATTAAGAATAAAAATTAAACAATTATATTATTTTGGTGTTTTATTTCTTAAAGTTTAGAGGTACGAATGATTTTATAAATTAGTATGTAAAAAGTTACCAAAAAAGAAAGTATTTCATTACTTTTAGAATGTCCAAAAGATGATAGTGTTGTAATGCTTTTGGGACGGAGGGAATGTGATCCAAGTAATTTAATGTAAGTAATTTGAGTTAACTGAAAGTAATACATATCAAAAGTACTAAAAATCCTAACATATGATAAAAGTACATGTTTGGAGTACTCATATTCTAACACGATGTTTCTTAAAATCTCTGAAATCATCAATCAACTATTCTATATTGAAGGTTTTTGCAATATCTTTTTCAATATATAAAAGAAGACTATTAGGTTTGACAAATTGGCCGAATTGAATAAGCATAAGTGATAATTTATGGATTTGATAGTAAGTTTAGTGGGTTGAGATTAATGAATAAAATAAAAAATACAAAGTAACATCCCTAAATTATTCTAATTGTATACTATATACCCCTACCTCCTAAAAATTCTCAGGATGGTCACTGTCACCCCATGCCCACACACACCTTCGCCCTGAAGAGGTGTCTGGTGATATCCACTTATACCCCTGCTCATATATTTTCATGCCATTTCAAGTTATGCCTTGAAAGAATATAGCTCACTTTTAGTGGTCTGTAGCTTTATGTTTCTGCTGAAATTTTTACTACGTTGAGAAAAAAGGTTCTACCTGCTCTTGCAAATATAATTCTTGGTGTTTTTATGCAAAAAATAGGATCAGGTAGAAAGTGAAAGGAAGTAAACTGCTTTTTTTTTTTCTTCTAGTTAAAAAAGTTGCCATGTAATGTAGTCAGGAGTAAGCCACAATCCACTAATATCCAGTAGAGGGTAAATTTATGTTTGAACCTAGAATTAAGTTCATTTCTCAACATAGAAGCTCATGTAAGACAAATACCAGCAATAGACTATCAGTTTCAGTCCACTCAGAAAGCAGATCGCATTACCTCTTTTTGAAGCACAGTAATTGTTTTCAAAAATCTTCAAACATGAACGCCTATTTGGAGTTGAATAAGCAACAACAATGATCCCTGTCTTATGAGTGAAGAACATCAGAAATGGAAAATCACAAAGCAAATCAAGAAGGATATAAAGATGAAGACTAAAAACAGGTGCAGGGATCCAAGCGACGATGTTGGAGGAGACGGCGACCCAGCGATCCAAAGACGGTGAAGCAGCAAACCAGCGAGCACGAGGGGTTAGGGTTATGGGAAGGGGAATTGGGGAAAAGATTGTCTCAAGTGTTTCTTTATGGGTGATACGCCAAAATGGTTTAAAACATTCCTTCACGGATAAATAAATGTCGACACTTAAATAAATTATGTGTGAATAAATATTAAATTATATATTTTCTAACATACAAATCTCTATTCTGGGTCAAGAAAAGGTGAGAGAAATGTTGACGGACAACATAAAGTGTTAAGATAGGTAGAGAAGTTTTCTTGACGCACAAAACTGACAACATATACCTACATATCTTAACAGTTTACCATGTGAACAGACATTTTTTGTGGTGATTCCCCTGCACTCAGTACAATATGGGGCTTCAATCCTGAGGTGAAGGAGAAATTTTTTCACCAAATTTGTAATAAAATCACCCACTAAAATTCATCCCATCCCATTTGATCTCTCAAACCTCACCCACCCCTCAGGCCCTCACCCAGCCCTTCACCTCCCCAGCCCTTCACGTACGAGCTCGCTGGAGTTCGTTACAGGCGGCGGCGGCGGCTGCGGCGGTAACGGATTCCGGCGGCGGTTTAGGTGGCGGTTGGTGCGGAGGCGGATGGGGAGACGTTTGGCGATGGTTTCACAGCGAACGGAGCTCCGGTTGGAGAGAAAACGGTGTCCGAGCCGGCAACGGTTTCTTGTCGCGTTCTCCTCCGTCCGGGCACCTCCGGCAACGAGGATGGAATATATTGGCTTGAACCCGGCTTTATCACCGCTTTATATGAAGTGGCATGTTTGCTGTGTTTTGCTGTTTTTCAAGCAAGTGCTTGTTTTGGTTCTCTATATTCTGCCCAGAATCTCCTACAGAGGACAAGGGATATCAAACTTGTAATTTACAGTTTGGGTAGTAGTTGATTGTCTCCGTTCAATTGAGTATGCCGCAAACAGAGACTATTTGAAGCCTATTGGCTAGCTGGCGGAATTTCAAAATCGAGCCTTAAGATGCAGCTCTTAATATAATCATATGGTCTATGTTATACTTTTTATATTGTTGTGGTTCTTTATCCTTGTCATAGAGGACATTAGATTTTATCGTTCTTTGCTTTCAAGTCATCACACTATTCTTTTTATTAAGTGGCGCCTTAATGGTGTTGCTCATAGTCTTGCTCACCATGACTTAGAGCAGTTAAGTAGGTTTGATTGGGGACCGGTTGCCCCTAGATATTGGTTTTCGACAGTATTCGTTTGTTATCAATGAGAGTCAGTCCCTTAAGAAAATGTTAGCTAAGTGTAAAAAAGTTGCGTAGAAATTGGATTCCTGATCCTCTGTGGTGTCCCCTTCATGCATGCCCCTACTATAATTCATTAAAACTATTACTTATTCTATTAAATTTTAACGGAATGATTCACACTGTTAGTTAATTATAGTTGGGGATATGGAGGGGATACCATAAATGGGGGAACATAAGATTTGGATTCTAGAAATTGCAGTTTTAGAATCGAATGTTAGTCAACTTAACAATTTTAACATTGTTAGCCATTGTTTGATTCTATAAGAGGTATTGCTACTTGTCTTATAAACCAGTTTTCAATTAAATATTAAATGTCGACACTTAAATAAATTATGTGTGAATAAATATTAAATTATACTCCCTCCGTCCCCGAATTGGTAGATTTGTTTGGACACGGAGATTAAGGTGAATGTAAGATGTTTGTATATGTTTACTTAATTGCCCCTTAGTTGAGAGTGCACAAAAAACGAGGTAGAAAAAGTAAAGATAAAGTGAGGATAGTTTAGTAACTTTGAGAGTGAGAAGTTTCCTTTTAAGGAAAGTGATCAATTTTTCTGGGACAACCCAAAAAGGAAATGTGTACAATTTTTCAGGGACGGAGGGAGTATATTTTCTAACACACAAATCTCTATTTTGGGTCAAGAAAAGGTGAGAGAAATGACGCAGACAATATAAAGTGTTAAGATAGGTAGAAAAGTTTCTTGACGCTTAAAACTAACAACATATACCTACATATCTTAACAGTTTACCATGTGTCAACAAAATCGTATGTCAGCATATGTAATATTTTTTGTAGCGATTCCAGTGCACTCAGTACAATAAATTGGCTTCCATCCGGCTTTATCACCGCTTTATATGAAGTGGTATGTTTGATGTGTTTTGATATTTTTCAAGCATGTGTAGTTTTGGTTCTCTAGCCAAGATCTCATAAGGAGGACATACGTTATCAAGCTTGTAATTTACAGCTTGAGTAGTAGTTGGTTGCCTCCGCTTAGTTGAGTATGCTGCAAACATAGCCTGTTTGAAGCCTTTTGGCTAGCTGGTGGAATTTCAAAATCGAGCCTTAAGATGCAGCTCTTAATATAATCATATGGTCTACGTTCTACTTTTTTACATTGTTGTGGTTCTCTATCATTGTCATAGAGGACATTAGATATTATCGTTCTTTGCTTTCAAGTCACACTCTTATTTTTATTAAGTGACACCTTAATGGTGTTGCTCATAGTCTTGAATCACCATGGCTTAGAGCAGTTAGGTGGATTTGACTGTTGACTAGTTCCCCCTAGATGGTTGTTATTGACAATATCCATTTGATATCAAATGAAAGTCATTCCCTTAAAAAAATGTTAGCTAAGTGGAAAAACGTTGCGTAGAAATTGGATTTTCGGATCCTCTGTGATGCCGCCCATGCATGTCCCCCACTATAATTCATTGACACTATTACTTATTCTATTAAAATTTTTATGGAATGATTCACACCGTTAGTTAATTATAGTGGGGGGATATGGAGTGGATACATAAATGGAGAAAAAAGATCTGGATTCTAGAAATTGCAGTTTTAGAATCGAATGTTAGTCAACTTATAACAATTTTAACATCGTTAGGCATTTTTTTAATGGCAATAAAAGAACTTCATTAGAAAAAACTAGAAAAAAGAAAGTTATATCTAAATCCAAAACAGAGTTTTGGATAAACCATACTTTGAAAGCAGATGAATTCAATTTTCAGTATATTAAGAAATATTGGGAGGTGGTGAAAGAAGATTTCATAAGGTTCATCAACAAGTTTAAAAGATAAGGTAAATTGGTTAAATGATGTGCATTGGCGAAGCTGTATGTGGGCATGGGGGTGCAATGGCCATCCTGATATTTTTTAGGAGATAGGGGTATATAGTAATATTTAGGATATTTAGGGGTATTATTTGTTTATTTTATTTTATTCCATGATCTAACCCCACTTAAACCCAATACTATCCAACCCATTATCACCAAATTTTGGTCCAAACCCCAAATCCACTAACCCATATATCCAGCCCAACCCATAGTAAATTATAAGATGCTATGAAATGCTTACTTCCTCATACATTCACATTAAATGTTCAAATTAGTTCTTAATCTACATGTTGCAACAAGTGCTGTGTGTGCACTTGCTTGAGCGGAGTTATGTGTGTGTCCTGGTAGTAAGCAAAGTTTGACTGCTTCAGTGAGAGAAAATAATATCTAATCAATTATGTTTTGAGGCGAGAGAGCTAGACATCGAGCTTTCAAGTCATGAAAGCTAATTCAACTAAATGTCTAGGATATGAACTTATTTCTTTTATAAGCGCGTTGTTTACACATAGGTTCGATAGTCTCATCATGCTCACATCATATAGGAAACGATAATATGAGGTTTGTAACTTGTAAGTGCTTCTGATACAAATCAACTTACAAGTATACTTTCTCAAAATTACTTGGATCATATTACTTTAAGTATGATAATATTTGAATCGATCTCCAGCCACCCTGGAGAAAAATTTCTGGCTTCGCCTCTGATGATGTTTGCATTGATTTCAAAGAAAGCAAGTCCGTTAACAAACGGATATTTTTGTCCTATTTCTTTGTTATGTTGTCAATATAAAGGTAGCGTTCTTTGTATAAAAAAGGTAGCGTTCTTCAATAATTTTCACAACAAATAATAGTAAATTAAAAGGTTTCTAAAACTTCCTTTTCAAATAACTCTCTACTCTAAAATTTAAAAACATGTTAGTTTTTTTTGCTACAAGTTAATCTGAAAATCTGGAGGAAAAATGTAGTTGTTCAAAGCTGTTTTAAAAAAAAATATATATTACAGTCTGAATTGGGATTTCTTGGATTCCATTATGGAGCAATGCAGTTTGGTCCAAAATAAAGAATTGAATTTACCTTTCTTTGCCTTAACTATCGGGCAAGCTAGCTAGCTACTAGAATCTGGGAAAATATTTGTATATATAAACCCTTTCAAGGCATGAAAACAATGTTTCAAGAGCAGTTAGCTTAGCAGAGAGGAGTTCCTTACTGCGCCCTTTTCAAGGTGTTGGCCGTTTGGTTTGGTTTGGTTTCCATACTTGTGTTTGTCCATTTCTCTGTTTGCTTCTTTTCTTTTTGTCGTTTTAGGACCTCTCTGTGATCCATATTTTCTTAGTTTCTTTTTCGAGTTTCAGATTGGAGTTTTTAGTTTCCTAATTCTGAAGATTAATTATGAATCTTCGTTAATTTGATTCATTCGTTTGATAGTTCCTTGAAAAAGGAATTATACATTAGTTTGGAGTTTTTGAAGTCGAATAGTAAATTTTCCAGATTATATAGATTTAGAAATGATCTTCGATGATGATCTCTTGAAACTACCCAGGAGTCCGTTTATTTACCACATATGTGGAAAAACACCTACCTAAATGTACTACTAATTAACTAACTTAACTAACTAACCTAATAAACTAAAAGACTAAAAACACCATTCATAGAGATTTATTAAGAGGGTAAATTTGACATTTTCATGGTGTATGTTTTTCCACATATGTGGTAAATAGACACCCACACTACCCAGAGATGAGAGCTAAAAAGTTAAAACTCCATTAATTGAAAAGTAGTAGTAATATGTAATACAGACCGGAAAATATGTGATAAATCTCTATTAAGCAAAGCATCCTATGCGTTTTAACTTCTACGGGTAACTGCAAGTTACAAACGTTCTTTTAATTTTGGTCAGTTAAACTAAAAAATGATAAACGAAAATATAAAATTGGTCAGTGAAAAACGGATTGAGAAATAAATCGTATCAGATCTCATCTAATCTAATGGTAGTATTCTTTAAAATAAATATTAAATTATAATAATAAGGAGTTAATAGTAATGGGATATACTATATTTTCCTTTGTAAAAAAATACTAGTGGATATACTATTTTCCATTTATAGAATAAACATCCTCCATTGATTGAACGAAGAGAAATGAGGAATTTATACTTCTTTATAGAACCCTATTATAAGTAATTAAAAGTTGCCTTCAGTACGCATTCCTCAAATCACTAGTGTTTTCTTTTTCTATTGTAATTTTGATTGAGAGAAGAGAAATGAGGAATTTATATTTTTAATGTGTCAATCCTATATTTTTTTAAAAAAACAAAAGACAAGTAAAAAAGAAATACGAGTAAAAGAAAATAATGGAGTGAAATAACCAAGACTTTAAAATATCATCACTTACCAATATTATGTGTAAGGTTAAAAACTGGTAGGGGTATTCACGGATCGGTTAGGGATCGGGATAGATAGTGAAAAAATAGAATCCGCTCCATCGAGTTTGGTTTATTCGGTTTACGGTTTTATACGGTTCGGGGTGCGGGTATCTACAGTTCTTTCTCAAGTGTACTTTATTCATGTGTAGATTTAGAGTATTTCAAAGAAGATAGTAACTTGCACAAAAGAAATAAGAACCTTAATGAAAGACATTTTTTTTAAAATGCTCGAATTTAAGATAAAGTTTGGATTGAATAAAGATGAAAATAGGAAATTTGTTTGAAAATATGTATATGCGGTTCGGTTCGGATATCCGTGGATTTATCAAATTGAAACCATAAACCACCTTGCATGTTAACGGCTTATTCGGTTTACGGGTTTTTCGATTCGATTAATACAGTTCGGCTCGGTTTTGCGGATTTTCGGATTTTTTGAATACCCCTAAAAATTGGGGTCCCGCAGGTGCAAACATGTCGGCTTTCATGGTTAATCTGATTAATCGCATGGACGCAACGATTGACGAGCTACGCAATAGGTCAGAACATTTTAAGACAGAGAGTAGAGAACGTGCTCAAGAAAATATGAAGTTGAGTGAGAAGTTGGCAATTTATGAAGCCAAACTTAGCGAGCTAGAAAGTAAGTTGTCCATTGCTCTGAAGGAGAAAAAAGAGAATGTGGAGCAACTTCAGGTTTCAAAGAGAACCACTAAGGAGTTGACTCAACAACTCACTTCTCGAGATCATGCATTACAATCTCAGGTTTGTTGGAAGTTTCAGCGTGTATGTATGTGTGTGTGTGTATTTTACTGCCAACCTAATTTATTTGAGCTTCTCCAGCTCATTCTGATAACTTTTCTATGCTTTCAGATATCTTCACTAAAGAGTGAAAATAACCTTCTCAACGAAAAATATCGGAATATAAAGAATGAGCTACAATTATCAATTGAAAAGCTTGAAGAACAACTGCAAGAAGAAAAGGCGAATGCAACTTCTCAAAAGTCTAAGATTGAAAGTCTCAAGGCTGAGATTACTGAGAAGTCTATGTTGCAAACTCGTGTTAGAGAACTTGAAAAACGATTAGTGGTGGTTGAAAAGGAGGTAATATCACTTGGAACATTTCATGAAGAGTCCAGCAATCGGCAGAGTTTTCCTCTTATGAATTTTCTTTCAATTTTTTATCAGAAACAAGAAAGTTCGACAAAAGAGTTGGAGCTTGAAGCTAGCTTGAAGCAGTCTCTCGAGGACCTTGAAGTAAAGAAGAAAGAGCTTGTCTCTCTTGAGAAACAAGTCGAAGAACTGGAGCAAAAATTACAAGTAACTGATGCTAAAAGCAAGGTCAGTTATATATACCAAAACTCATTAAGATTGCATATTTTATACTCACTCCATCAGTCGAATGAATTAAAGGAGGAAAATAACCTTCTCAACGAAACATATCAGAATACAAAGAATGAGCTACAATCTTCAATTGAAAAGCTTGAAGAACAACTGCAAGAAGAAAAGACGAATGTAGCTTCTCAAAAGCCAGAGATTGAAAGGCTCAAGGCTGAGATTGCTGAGAAATCTACAAAAGAGTTGGAGCTGGAAGCCAGATTGAAGCAGTCCCTCGAGGACCTTGAAGTAAACAAGAAAGAGCTTGTCTTTCTTGAGAAACAAGTCAAAGAACTAGAGCAGAAATTACAAGTAGGTGATGCTAAAAGCAATGTTAGATATATATATATATATATATCCAAAATCTCATTAAGATTGCATATTTTAGACTCTCTCCATCAGTAGAATGAACTAAAGGAGGAAAATAACCTTCTGAATGAAATATATCAGAATACAAAGAATGAGCTGCAATCTTCAATTAAAGAGCTTGAAGAACACCTGCAAGAAGAAAAGACGAATGTAGCTTCTCAAAAGTCAGAGATTGAAAGTCTCAAGGCTGAGATTATTGAGAAGTCTATGTTTCAAACTCGTGTTAGAGAACTTGAAGAACGATTTGTGGCGGTTGAAAAGGAGGTAATATCACTTGGAATGTTTCACGAAGAGTCCAGCAATCGGCAGAGTTTTCCTCTTATGAATTTTCTTTCAATTTTTTATCAGAAACAAGAAAGTTCGACAAAAGAGTTGGAGCTGGAAGCTAGCTTGAAGCAGTCTCTTGAGGACCTTGAAGTAAAGAAGAAAGAGTTTGTCTCTCTTGAGAAACAAGTCAAAGAACTGGAGCAAAAATTACAAGTAACTGATGCTAAAAGCAAGGTCAGTTATATATACCAAAACTCATTAAGATTGCATATTTTATACTCACTCCATCAGTCGAATGAACTAAAGGAGGAAAATAACCTTCTCAACGAAACATATCAGAATACAAAGAATGAGCTACAATCTTCAATTGAAAAGCTTGAAGAACAATTGCAAGAAGAAAAGATGAATGTAGCTTCTCAAAAGCCAGAGATTGAAAGTCTCAAGGCTGAGATTGCTGAGAAGTCTATGTTGCAAACTCGTGTTAGAGAACTTGAAGAACGATTAGTGGCAGTTGAAAAGGAGGTAATATCACTTGGAACTTTTCATGAAGAGTACAATAAGCAGCATAATTTTCCTCTTAAGAATTTTCTTTGGATTGTTTTTATCAGAAACAAGAAAGTTCTCAAAAAGAGCTGGAGCTGGAAGCCAGCTTGGAGCAGTCCCTCGAGGACCTTGAAGTAAAGAAGAAAGAACTTGTCTTTCTTGAGAAACAAGTCAAAGAATTGGAACAGAAATTAGAAGTAGTTGATGTTAAAGGCAAGGTTAGTTATATATCACAAAACTCATTAAGATTGCATATTTTATACTCCCTCCTTCAGTAGAGAATGAAACAACTTGTATGGAACAAAGTGTACATGCCATTGTTTTGACTCTTAAAGTGAATTCATACTCAATCTGCACTCACTCATTCAGACCTACAGTGTGTTTGGTGTAATATAACAATTCATACTCAGCCAAGTTCCTAAATTACGAATACTGGCTGCAGGATGTTGCTGATCCGAAGGATGGATCAAAAGTGACATCCGGAGATATCGGATCCAGTGTTACCACTCCCAAACGGAAGAGCAAGAAAAAGGTGGACGCAATGTCTGTCCAAGCGACATCCTCCTCTTCCGAGAGGCAAACAGATACTAAACCAGTTATGAACGTGAAGTTCATTTTAAGAGTAGCTCTTGTATCGGTGATCATTGGTGTAATTCTAGGGAAGCGGTATTATTGGAATTTATGATTTAAGCAGCAATCTAATTTTAGAAGTTAACAAATTGTTATGTATGTAAGTTCAAATGTGTGTTAGCTTCTTAAATTGGATAAGAGCAAGTTAGTTAAGAAATGTAGTTTCAAGTGCAGTTTCTAGTTGTCCGAAAAGTTTGTGGCAGTTACTTGTGTTGTAAGTATTTAATGGTCTTCAGACCAAATGTGAAAAATATATAGAACGTCAAAATGTAGAACTTCATGCCTTGTTCTCTGTGTGATGCCAAATATTGGCCCTCTGCCAATCAAAATTCTTTTGTCTTCATCCCTTGTCTCTTGTTTCAATTTATCAAAGAAACCAAATGGTTTCTAAATTGTTATTTTATTTTATTCTACACTCCTCCATCGCTCAAAAAAACCAAATGGTTTCTAAATTGTTTCAATATATCAAGCTTGCATCTGCTATAGTGATGGTTGAAATGGTTCTTGATACATCTGTATCCATATCATACATAGTTCTCTCCATGCCCTTGGGATTGGAAACATTTCATTATCTGTCACTGAAACGTTTACTTCACTGCCCCATATTGCAACTCTCACTCTCCATCAATTCTACACAGTTTTCAACATATCCAAAAATTTTAATCAGTTCTCCACAATTCTAAACAACTCTCAAAACTTCAAATTGTGTTCTTTAAAGGGCAAGAATGAAGAGCAAAAAGGAGTTCAAAGATTTTCATCATTCTTTAATCTTCAAACCATATCTTTTAATCTCCATAGAGATTTCAGAAGTCACTACATGGAAGCATCTTCATATTGCTTACAATTCATCTATTCCTTGATTAAGTGTATCAAAAAGATTATTAATGTAATTTAACAAGAAAAATAATAAAAATTACTGCCCTGGTCTATAAAGGTTCTGGCTTCTACCCTGGTCTATAACTACTGTTTTCCTCAACCAACAGTGTCTATGAAATGTACAGCTCTACTTACTAAACTGGTAAATCTACTTGCAAGTTGAGTGCTTAAAGCTGGAGACTTCTGAAATCTGAATCGCATCAATATGATCTCAGCTAACATAAAAATCAATCAAATTTTGGCAGTGCAGTTTCACTTTCACCAGTTAATTCTGTTGGCTTCATGGCTCATCTCTTTGATCCCTTTCCAGCCATCAAATATTTCATTGTCATCGAACCCTGCAACATTTCAACCGAAAATTTCAGTGAATCTATTTACAACGGTTACTCTTCGACATAACCTCAAACCCAAGGAATAACCGACACTAACCTGTGCCCAAGTCTTGAGCTTCATCGACTGGCTCTCCTACGAGCCCTGTGGTAGCAACGACTGGTTCAAGTGACATCCAGTCTGAACTCTCATGATCCTCTGGTTGTTCATCATCCATGATAATCCAATCATCAATAGTGCTGTGGCTACAAATGGAGAGGGGATCTAAAGAAGACGGCTCTTTGTTTTTGTGAACCCTATTAAAAAATGTGAAATAATTGCATCATCTAGATTAGTCAAATATTTCTAAACTATCATCATACTTAAAATGCATTCAGGTGCTGCACTCACATTTTTCTCAGATACAGGTTGTATTGGACAAACACAAGGTCTCCTAACCTTTGACGCTGAAGGCAGTTCCTGGAATCATATATTTGCTCAATTGACATCTTGAAGGGGTTAAAGGCGACAAATCCACAAGTTTGCCCTAGGATGTGGGCAGCCAAACAAACCAAGTTTGGACAACCTCCACCATAGGTAGACCACCATTCACCTATTAAAGATGAAATCAGAAGCGTATGAGACATGATGCAAGAACTTAGAAAGATAGGATAATAGATTCTAGCATGCACGTGAATGTGAATATATCTACTCAAGATCGAACTCGGTATACCTGAACAGACTACTTATTTACACGCCAATTCATGAAACAATGGATTAACCCCACAAAGTTAAACACGTGTATAAGTCATGATTCCATTTAATCCCCACTTAAACCAAAAACCGTGAAGTATCAGATAAAGAAGCCCTCACCTGGCAGCATTGTATCTCTCGCCCTAACTGCCATGTTTCTCCCTAAATCCCCAGCTGCACTTTTGTAGAGGTTTCAAGCTCAATGCAATCAAACACTGCTGACAGTATGTCATTGTGCAAATCACCCTGAATACTATAGAAGAACTTGGGGTTAAGGAAGAAACCGGCTGTATGAAGAGGAAGATATATCATACATGATATGAAAATCATTGATGGTAAAGAATACAGAAGATGTAGAAAATATATCATACCCGAAAACTAGAAGATAAATTGAATTTTTTTGAAAACCATACCCTGCTTGAGTTAGATTCATTTTTTACTGGTAGAAATGGATTATCACAATTGGTTAGCCTGTTCTTAGTTGTGCAATGATATTAGGAAAGAGCCCAAAACAAGGTAATGTAGCTCAAGAATCAAAGCTTCTAGAAGAACTTGAAACCAGAAACTAATAGCTAGACTATTAAGCCGTGATAGATTGCCAACAAAAGTTGGGGCTCAGCAAAAGTTGGCACAATCACATTGGCCATAAAACTAATGATTCAAAACACATCATGGAACTTCAAGGAAAATCCGGAAGCTACACTATAGATAAAGAACCATGTGCCATTTCCTTGACAGAATTTTGAGTGCTCAGATTCGAGAAATTGATCACCTCAATTCAATTCTCTACCTAATTCTTCAAGATCGGTCTATGCATAGCAAGTATATAAAATTCTAATCACATATGAAAACTGCATTTAACAGGGGACAATTGGTTACCAGCAACGAGATAGAGAACTGAAGCGAAGGACACAATCGCGGAAGGAATGAACACAACCATCCAGTACTGGTCAAGGGATCGGAGTCGCTACCCCTACCACCACCAGCACTGGTCAAGGGCAGCGGCCAGTCTAACCCCGCCTCAAATCGACGCGACTAGAGAGGCCGGCGCACGCCGACTCGAATCGATCAGAGCTACACGATACGGTTAACGGAGGCTGGAGAATGCAGGAGACGCAGAAGCCATAGACGACCCGATGACGCTGACGATGCGTGGGCAACGACCACGTGAACGGAGCTGAAGCAGGGATTCGGCTTTATCACCGCTTTATATGAAGTGGTATGTTTGCTGTATTTATGTTTTCAAGCACGGGTAGTTTTGGTTCTCTATATTCTACCTAAGATCTATTACAGAGGAGAGGACAGACATTAATTATCAAGCTCTATCCCTGTCTCACAGAGAACATTAAATTTTATCATTTTTTTCAAGCCACACTTTTATTTTTATTAAGTGACACCTTAATGGTGTTGTTCATAGTCTTGCTCACCATGGCTTAGAGCAGTTAGGTAGATTTGATTGGGGACCAGTTCCCCCTAGATGGTTGTTATCGATAGTATCCGTTTGATATCAAATGAAAGTCATTCCCTTAAAAAAAAATGTTAGCTAAGTGTAAAAAAAGTTGCGTAACAATTGGATTATGGATCCTATGTGATGTCACCTTCATGCATGTCTCCCACTATAATTCATTAACACTATTACTTATTCTATAAAAATTTTACGGAATGAGTCACACCGTAGTTAATTATAGTGGGGGATATGGAGGGATACCATAAATGGAGAAAAAGGATCCGGATTCTAGAAATTGCAGTTTTAGAATCGAATGTTAGTCAGCTTATACCAATTTTAACATCGTTAGGCATTTTTTAATGGTAATACAAGAACTTCATTAGAAAAAACTAGAAAAAGGAGAGTTATATCTAAATCCAAAACAGAGTTTTGGATAAACCATACTTTGAAAGCAGATTAATTCAATTTTCAGTATATTAAGAAATACTGGGAGGGGGTGAAAGAGGATTTCATAAGGTTCATCAACAAGTTTAAAAGATAAGGTAAATTGGATAAATGATGTGTGCATTGATTTCAAATAAAGAAATTCCGTTAACAAAAGGATATTTTTGTCCTATTTCTTTGTTTTATTGTCAAATATAAAGGTAGCGTTCTTTGTATAAAAAAGGTAGCGTTCTTCAATAATTTTTGACAACAAACTAATAAGTTTCTAAAACCTCCTTCCCAAATAAACTCTCTACTCTAAAATTCAAAAACATGTTACTTTTTTTCGCTACAAGTTGGATCTGAAAATCTGGAGGAAAAACGAAACAACAAGTTGGATTTGAAAACATGGATGAAATTTTAGTGGCCAATGAAGCAACAAGTTGGATTGAAAGTCTGGAGGAAAAATGTTGTTGTTCAAAGCTGATTTTTTTAAATAAAAAAAACATATTATAGTCTAAATTAGGATTTCTTGGATTCCATTATGGAGCAAATGCAGTTTGATCCAAGATAAAGAAGTGAATTTAGGGTTGTATAAATTCTGGTGTCTCAACATGAAGAAGGGGTTGAAGCAAGTTGATCCACTATTATTGTTGTGACCCAAAATAGCTTGCAAGTTTGGTGGTGGCTATGAGCTCACAACTCTGAAGATCTTTCCAGAGTTTAGCAGATATTTTGACATGTAAGTAAATGGAGAAAATATTTAAAATAAAAGCCTAATTATTTTTCATTTATACACTCAAATTCCACATACAATCTACTTAAAATTCATTCCGTTAAAGAAGATAATTGAAAAAACACAAGACAAGAATATGAACCATCGGCTTACCCAATGGATTCACCTCTCAAAGACAAGAATATATATGAACCATCAAAGACTCAAGAAAAATGGAGAATCTTCTTTAAATTAAAACTAGCTAGCTAGTACTTGTTCTTTGCCATGAACCAACAAGTTACTTTTTTTGATTCTACAAGAGATTACTTGTCGTAACCAGTTTTCAATCTACCTTTCTTTGCCTTAACAATCGGGCAAGCTAGCTAGCTACTAGAATCTGGGTAAATATTTGTATATATAAAAACCCTTTTAAGGGGTGAAAACAATGTTTCAAGAACAGTTAGCTTAGCAGAGAGGTTACTTACTGCACCCTTGAATTCAAGGTGTTGGCCGTTTGGTTTGGTTTGGTTTCCATGCTTGTGTTTGTCCATTTCTATGTTTGCTTCTTTTTCTTTCTGTCGTTTTAGAACATGTCTGTGATCCATATTTTCGTAGTTTCTTTTTTTAGTTTCGGATTGGAGTTTTTTGTTTCCTAATTCTGCAGATTTATGAATTTTCGTTTGATTTATTTGTTTGATAGTTCCTTGAAAATGGAACACAGTAGTTTGAAGTTTTTCAAGTCTAATAGTAGTAATTTTTCCAGATTATATAAATTTAGAAATGATCTTCAATTTTCTCTTGAAACTACCATGAGATCAAAAAAGTTAAACTCCATTAACTCAAAAGTAGTAATATCTGTAATAATACAGTATATGTGATAAATCTCTATTAAGCAAGCATCCTAAGCGTTTTAACTTGTATGGGTCATTGCAAGTTACCGAATGTATTGTTTTTAGTGGAGTATTTAAAGAAAAACATTCTTAACGTCAGTTAAACTCAAAAAAGATAAAATATAATATAAAATTGGTCGGTTAGTATAAAACCGATTCAGAAGTAAATTAATCGTATTAGATCTCAATCTACTATTTAATTGTTACGTTTGGTTTTTGAGCGTTTAGTTAACTCAGTTAAACAATTTTTAACTGGAAAAAAATTGATTTTTTTTTTAAATATACACATTAATTAAATTTGAAAGATCAAGCAAAATTGAGTTGTCATGGCTTGATTGTATGTATTTTTAAGGACGGTTGGAATAATAATTTACATGCAAATGATAAGTTAATATATCTAGTTTTTAAATATAGTATTTCAGAATTTTTGTACCAAAATCTGAAAATTTTAAGTGAAATATAAGTGTAAAAGTTAATATGACATGGTTTTTTACGGAGTATGTAATAAGTATATATGATAAATCTTTTTTAAAAAAACTTTATTAAGCATACCGTCATCGTCTTTTTTAAAAAAACTTTACCAAAATTCCCTTATCTTTTTTCCCCTATAAACCTCCTTTATTTATTTATTTATGTTATTTAAATACTTTTACGGAATATCATTAATTACCATTAAGTGTAAGGTTAAAAATTGGGGTCCCGCAGGTGCAAACATGTTCCCTTTCATGATTCCTGAGATGATTGCTCGCATGGCTGCCACCAATCGCATGGAACAAACTATTGAGGAGCTACGCAATAGATTAAACAATTATCAGAATCAATCAGAATATTTGAAGAATAAAGAAAGAGAACTCACTGTAGCAAATATGAAGTTGACTGAGAAGCTGGCTATATATGAAGCCAAACTTGGTGAGCTACAAAGTAATGTGTCCATTGCTCTGAAAGAGAAAGATGAGCATGTGGAGCAACTTCAGGTTTCAAAGAGAGCCATCGAGGAGTTGACTCAACAACTCACTTCTCGGGATCAGACATTACAATCTCAGGTTTGTTGGAAATTTCATCATATATATATATATATATATATATATATATATATATTACTGCCAACCGACTTTATTTGACCTTCTCCAGCTCATTCTGAAAAAATTTCTATACTTTCAGATATCTTCACTGAAGGATGAAAATAGCAATCTCTATGAAACATATCAGAATACAAAGAATGAGCTACAATCTTTAATTGAAAAGCTCGAAGAACAACGGCAAGAAGAAAAGGTGAATTTAGCTTCTCAAAAGTCAGAGATCGAAAGTCTCAAGGCTGAGATTGCTAAGATGTCTACAAAAGAGTTGGGGCTGGAAGCCAGATTGAAGAAGTCCCTCGAGGACCTTAAAGTAAAGAAGAAAGAGCTTGACTTTCTTGAGAAACAAGTTAAAGAACTAGAGCATAAATTACAAGTAGCTGATGCTAAAAGCGAGGTCAGTTATATATCCCAAAACTAATTAAGATTACACATTTTGCATTCCCTCTATCAGTAGAATGAACTAAAGGAGGAAAATAACCTTCTCTATGAAACATATCAGAATAGAAAGAATGAGCTACAATCTTCAATTGGAAAGCTTAAAGAACAACTACAAGAAGAAAAAACGAATGTAGCTTCTCAAAAGCTAGAGATTGAAAGACTCAAGGTTGAGATTGCTGAAAAGTCTATAAAAGAGTTGGAGCTGGAAGCCAGATTGAAGCAGTCCCTCGAGAACCTTGAAGTAAAGAAGAAAGAGCTTGTCTTTGTTGAAAAACAAGTCAAAGAACTGGAGCATAAATTACAAGTAACTGATACTAAAAGCGAGGTCAGTTATATATCTCAAAACTAATTAAGATTGCACATTTTACACTCCCTCAATCAGTAGAATGAACTAAAGGAGGAAACTAACCTTCTCAATTAAACATATCAGAATACAAAGAATGAGCTACGATCTTCAATTGAAAAGCTTGAAGAACAATTACAAGAAAAAAAGGTGAATGTAGCTTCTCAAAAGCTAGAGATTGAAAGACTCAAGGTTGAAATTGCTGAGAAGTCTATAAAAGAGTTGGAGCTGGAAGCCAGATTGAAGCAGTCTCTCGAGGACCTTGAAGTAAAGAAGAAAGAGCTTGTCTTTGTTGAGAAACAAGTCAAAGAACTGGAGCAGAAATTAGAAGTAGCTGATGCTAAAAGCGAGGTTAGTAATATATCGCAAAACTAATTAAGATTGCACATTTTACACTCCCTCCATCAGTAGAATGAACTAAAGGAGGAAAATAACCTTCTCAATTAAACATATTAGAATACAAAGAATGAGCTACAGTCTTCAATTGACAACCTTGAAGAACAACTGCAAGAAAAACAGGTGAATGTAGCTTCTCAAAAGTCAGAGATTGAAAGTCTCAAGGCTGAGATTGCTGAGAAGTCTACAAAAGAGTTGGGGCTGAAAGCCAGATTGAAGCAGTCCCTCGAGGACCTTGAAGTAAAGAAGAAAGGGCTTGACTTTCTTGAGAAACAAGTTAA
The DNA here is from genome assembly GCA_024586325.1 of Stellera chamaejasme. NCBI lineage: Eukaryota > Viridiplantae > Streptophyta > Magnoliopsida > Malvales > Thymelaeaceae > Stellera > Stellera chamaejasme. Next base: position 29,774,108 of record CM044985.1, read on the forward strand.
AGAACTAGAGCATAAATTACAAGTAGCTGATGCTAAAAGCGAGGTCAGTTATATATCCCAAAACTAGTTAAGATTGCACATTTTACACTCACTCTATCAGTAGAATGAACTAAAGGAGGAAAATAACCTTCTCTATGAAACATATCAGAATAGAAAGAATGAGCTACAATCTTCAATTGTAAAGCTTGAAGAACGTCAATTGCAAGAAGAAAAAGCGAATGAAGCTTCTCAAAAGTCAGAGATTGAAAGTCTCAAGGCTATGATTGCTGAGAAGTCTATGTTGCAAACTCGTGTTGGAGAACTTGAAGAACGATTAGTGGCAGTTGAAAAGGAGGTAATATCACTTGGAACTTTTCATGAAGAGTACAACAAGAAGCATAATTTCCCTCTTCTGAATTTTCTTTCAATTTTTTTATTAGAAACAAGAAAGTTCCCAAAAAGAGTTGGAGCTCGAAGCCAGCTTGGAGCAGTCCCTCGAGGACCTTGAAGTAAAGAAGAAAGAGCTTATCTTTCTTGATAAACAAGTCAAAGAACTGGAGCAGAAAGTACAAGTAGCTGATGCTAAAGGCAATGTTAGTTATATATCCCAAAACTCATTCAGATTGCATATTTTATACTCTCTCCATTAGTAGATCGAAATAACTTGTATGGAACAGAGTGTATATGCCAATGTTTTGACATGTTTTGACTCGTAAAGTTAATTCATACTTAATTTGCACTGACTCATTTAGACCTGCTCTATGTTTGGTGTAATATAACAATTCATACTCAGCCAAGTTTCTAAATTACGAATACCGGCTGCAGGATGTTGCTGATCCGAAGGATGGATCAAAAGTGACATCTGGAGATATCAGATCTAGTGTTACCACACCCAAAGGAAAGAGCAAGAAAAAGGCGGATGTGGTGTCTGTCCAAGCGGCATCCTCCTCTTCCAGAAGGCAAATAGATACTTATCCAGTTATGAACATGAAGTTCATTTTGGGAGTAGCTCTTGTGTTGGTGATCATTGGTGTAATTCTGGGGAAGCGGTATTGTTGGAATTTATGATTTAAGCAACAAACCTATTTTAGAAGTTAACAAATTGTTATGTATGTAAGTTCAAATGTGTGTTAGCTTCTTGAATTGGATAAGAGCAAGTTAGTTAAGAAATGTATTTTCAAGTGCAGTTTCTAGGAGTTTCCAAAAAGTTTGTGGCAGTTACTTGTGTTGTAACTTGTGTTGCATCATCCAGACCAAATGTGAAAAACGTCAAAATGGAGAACTTCATGCTTTGTTCATCATCCAGTCTGAACTCTCATGATCCTCTGGTTGTTCATCATCCATGATAATCCAATCATCAATAGTGTGCTGTGGCTACAAATGGAGAGGGGATCTAAAGAAGACGATTCTTTGTTTTTGTGAACCCTATTAAAAAATGTGAAATAATTGCATTATCTGGATTAGCCAAATATTTCTAAACTATCATCATACTTAAAATGCATTCAGGTGCTGCACTCACATTTTTCTCAGATACAGGTTGTATTGGACAAACACAAGGTCACATAACCTTTGACGCTGAAGGCAGTTCCTGGAATCATATATTTGCTCAATTGACATGATTGGTTGTGACACCGCAAGTGTATGGTGGTTAGACAAGTAGTAAACCGGTGAGTACCGGGTCGAATCCACAAGGACTTATAATTCTAACAATTTGTGTAAGAATTAAGAAAATAAAAAGGATGATTGATTGATTTATTGTGAAAATTAATTAACAAACTAATTTGCAGATGAAGAGAAAATTCAAAAATTAAATCTACTTCCTAGGATTTATGATCGACTTGACTTTCAGATTTAATACATTTATCTTTACCTACAATTATCACTCTCAACATGCAAGAAGATTTATCAATTCTAGCCGAAGTGAACCTAGGTAATTAGAATACGCTTCCGTGTCACCCTAATTGTTTAACCGATCTATCTCATTCCTAAACCGTTCTGAACTTTCGTCCTAGAACTAAGTCTAGTCTTATTTACCCTGTGGTCTAGTATACTCTCTTATTCCTAAGAGAAGAATACCACAAATATTTTGTGATCAAAAGAATAATGCATCAACAATCCGAGTAATTAAACATGTATCATGAAGAAATAATATATAGAACTAAAGTATCAAATCCTCGATCAAGATTCAAAAAATAATCCTAGAAAGTATAAAGAAAACTAGCCACTAAACATGTTCAATGACCAAAAATAATAAAACAAAGAAACTGGAATTTTTAGAATGAAAAACGGTAAAAAAACAGTGATCAATTTCTTCAGTTTTGCTCAATTTGTGTTCTTCCAAAAAGTCACGAAAATTGTTGGCTGTTGCGTCGTGACTTTTTCTTTTCACGTCAAACCTAGTCCAAATAGGACTAGGTTTGCTAAATGTTAGGCCCAAATGTAATCTTGCCTCCAACATTCAAAAGTTGCTTTCTTTGACCCAAAACATTTTGCTTGTATCAATTTAGCCCCTTAGCTTCTATCTTTAATTCAAATTGTCTCAAACTTCTCATTTCTTGTCAATTTAGCTCTAAATTCCTCAATTTTGCTCCACAGCTTCCCAAAACGGAATCCTACAAACTCTTGCACAAAATAATAAGAACATAGCAATTAACTGAGTTTATATACAAAATTGAGGGTAAAATATATATTATAATTTACATTTACCAAATACCAATTGCTAGTCCCTAGCAATTCAACTTATATGCAATCGTGGAACTAAAGCAAACAACCAATGCTCACTCAAGTCAAATATGTATCTAGAACCACACATCTTTAAACATTTAAATGATCAAATAAATTTTAGAACTTTGTGCTCAAATCAATAAATAAAGGGTCACTCTCTAAGTGTTTCAGTCTTTGGTGTGGGTGTGCACATGTGTAGTGACCTTACCAAATATCTTCAATCCATAGGCTTGCAAGCGAACCAAAACTCCTCCACTCATTCTTCCCGAATGAAAAGATTGCATACCTTACCAGTCAAGCGGTCTTTCATTTGGGTTGTAACAAGGCATGGCTTGGTGAGGGAGGATATCTTCTAAAGGCTTTAATTAGGTGGAGCTTATATGAAACATTCTTGAGCTTACAAGTAAGTGGGCACTAAAGAATAACAATAGTAACAAACTCATACCCAACTTACTTCTTTTGTAAGCTTCACACCCAATTCACAATATTTGCACTCTTTTTAACCTTTGTGAAAATTCTGACATAAACAATAAATACTAGTGCCTTTTTCTTGATTTCTTTTTTTCTTTTTCTTTTTTTCTCACAACTTAGGCACACTTTTTCCAAAAATTGTCTATTCACTACTCACATAGCACAACAATATATAACCCCCAAACTTAGAGTTTGGACACTCCAAAAATATTTCATACCTATGGCTAGAATAAAATATTCAAGAAGTTTTATGGACGAAAAGGTAATATAAAGAGAATGGAATAGCTTAAAATGTGGGTGATCAAAGAATACCCGGCTTTCAGGCTCAAATGGGTTTATCTAATGAAAATAATGTATAGGTTGACTATTTAGTCAGCTAGCTCATCTTAATTTGCTACCATCGTCCCGACTTAACACACAACATATGTAGATTTGCAAGATACTTAGCAAGATACTCTCATGAAGAATAGTTCACACAATTCATGCATTGATAGTCTCAAAATCTCACAGGTGGAATCTCCATTTAAAGCTTTGAACACAATTTTCTACCACTTATATGATCATAATTATGTAAATCAATAGAGGTTTCAAATTAAAACTCGACTTACTGGAGCATTGGGTACCTCAATGCAACCTAAATATTACATGCACTAAAACTACTATTTTTCAATTTTTCAAGTTTTTTCAGTTTTGTTTTTGTATGCATTTCTATACTAACAAGTTTTGTTTTTCCAATTCATAGCAACCATACTCAACCCCCAAACTCAAAATTTATTTTGTCCATAGTGTTGGAAAGGGTAAAAGAGAGAAAATAATTGAAAGTCATAGCTGGGGGACCAATTTAGGTCCCCGTTCCATGTACCGGGAGGTTGCAACTGACATCTGTCAGTTGCATTTCATGACCGCGAAAAACCACGTTTGACCGCTAACATTCTGTCAGTTTCGCTAAGCCTCCGTATTTAGGCCATAACTTTGTGCTCCGATATCCGATTAAGTCGATTCAAAATCCTGCTTGTAGATAAGAGATAGAGATACAACTTCTCTTCATACTTCAAATCCATAAAAGGTACGCGTAGGTTTCAAAATTTCCTTGTATGATAGATGTTCATGTTTCGCTCCGACCATTCTCGAGATACCTCCAAAATTGATTCACAAAAACTTCTTAGAGCTCGCTCTTACCAAAACCACCTACATCAACATTAAAAGCACTTAAATACTAAACTTAACTAAATAATATAAATAACTAAGCTAGTAATTAGCTTGTTTTAACGTCAATAGCTCGACAATCGCATCAGTAAGACTCAAGTGACTCCCTTAAGATGTTTCCATGTAGAACCGGTCTAACAATTGAAATGTTCCACCATCCACTTTTCCATATAATCAAACATAATCCTCTATACCTGAAAAACTCATGGGCCCCTTTCTCCATAGCCAAGTTAGTAATCTTAAGGATAAGACTACCATAATAAAAGATTTTATAAAATAAGAACAACAAATGGATTATTCTCAACTCAAATAACCACCCTCTAAACCTAGAATAGGCACAAAAAAATTCAAAATGCCCACAAATAGTATCATAACACAAATTTTTAACACACATAAAACATGGCTCATGAAAAATTTGTGTGGCGATATTCCTCATACAACTTATTCCTAGGTTGTGCAGCCAAAACATAGTTGTAAGCACCGGGGTCAAATACCAACCTAGACCTTTCAAATTTCTCATTTAATCCATTAACACATGTAGTATCTATTTTCACACATCGTAGCATGCCTTTCATGAACAATATTATTCATCAATTTTAAAGGCTCAATAAAATTGGATGCAACTCTCACTAGGCATGGATTAAAGAGAATGCTTTGAAAATTTCTTTTCTCATTCATTGTTGACATACAAAAAATGGTATATGGGTCTTGATATTAATCATGAGTAACAATGGATTCTTTTATCTCTAAGTTACCATGGCTAGACACATCAAGAGTGGGAAAAAGTTCATGCATAGGTGTATTATTTTCATCAAGAATTGCATCATCATCATCAACAATTGAAACACCACTACTCATCATGTCATCAGATTTAATCAAACAATCACACTAGGGAAAGAAGTTACCATCCCTCAAAAGTTCCTTTGAGGAATCTGACGCTTGTTCCTCCATGGCTCCCATCTGATTTTTAATACACGTCACATCCTCTACTGATTCCATTAACTCACATTCATCAAGATTATCCAATCGCTCAAATTCTTCAACATGCTTATATTTTGCTTGATTTTCAAACAATGCAAGTATTGTTTGCACTTGTTGCTTGATCTCCTTGGAGTCCTTTTCTAACTCATTCAATCTCTTTTCAAGCTTCTCGCACTCTTCCTCATGATCTGGTGACATGTCCTCGTATGGTTGCCACCATGGTTGAGAAAACCGGACCGGACGGTCGGACCGGTTGGACCGCGAACCGGTGGCCTGTCCGGTCCGGTTTTCGGTTTTGAGGTCTCTGCTTAGAAACCGGTGGAAACCGGCGGAACCGGACAAAACCGGCGAACCGGTTGAACCGAAACCGCCGGTTTTCAAGAAAAAAATTTAAAAAAAAGTTAAAAAAAATTATTTTACATTTTTAATGCTCATTGTAATTTTAAAGCATATATGTGCTAATTATTTTGAGTTTTGATGGATATATGTTCTTGAGTTTATTATAAATTACTTATTTACTTTAAGATGAATGATAAATGTTAGATATCCCGCGTATTTAACTAATACCGGTTGAACCGGTGGCTCAATCGATCAAACCGGTCAGACCGTGAACCGGTAGCTTGAACGGTTCTGTGTCCGGTTCGGTTTTATAAACCATGGTTGCCACTCAAATAGAGATGGTGTGTATAAGATGGAGGTGAGTCTTTTCTGCCTTCATCATTCCATGTTGGCCCATTTTGAAAATTGTAAGGATCAGTAGAAGAATTTTGATGATATTCATAGTAATCCCGATTCCCATAATGATCTTGATCCATGTGTGAGTACCCATAATATTCTTGATTTTCATAATGTTCATCGGCATGGCTGGGTACACGTCATAATGGGCTACTCTGTGTGTGTGCCAAACTCGACTCCTTGCAAGATTGTGTCTTTCTTCTTCAGCTTCCATCACCGCTAGCTTTAGACGAAGTTTTGTATTTTGCACTAGCAAAGCGATGTATTCAAGTTGTACTGAAAGTTGTGCAAACTGAACTTCTGTAACGACTCCACCTCTTTCATGACAACTTTCCTCTCATCACTCATAATCATTAATCATCTTTTTTTTTTCAAATTGCTACCCGAAAAAAAAATTGAGATAAATTAATATATACAATGTAACTCAAAAACAAATAGCAAGAAAAGAAACAAATCCCTGACAACGGCGTCAAAAAATTGGTTGTGACACTGCAAGTGTACGGTGGTCAGACAAGTAGTAAACCGGTGAGTACTAGGTCGAATTCACATGGACTTGTGATTCTAGTAATTTGTGTAAGAATTAAGAAAATAAAAAGGATGATTGATTGATTTATTGTGAAAATTAATTAACAAACTAATTTATAGGCGATGAGAAAATTCATAATCTACTTCCTAGGATTTATGATCCACTTGACTTTCAGATTTAATACCTTTAGTTTTACCTACAATTATCACTCTCAACATGCAAGAAGATTTATCAATTCCAGGAACCCCCTTCCGAAGTGAATCTAGGTAATTAGAATACACTTTCATGTCACCCTAATTGTTCAAGCTATCTATCTCCTTCCTAAACCGATCTGAACTTCCGTCCTAGAACTAAGTCTAGTTTAATTTACCCTGTTGTCTAGTAATACTCTCTTATTCCTAAGAGAAGAATATCACAAATATTCTGTGATCAATAGAATAATGCATAAACAATCCGAGTAATTAAACATGTATCATGAAGAAATAATATATAGAACTAAAGTATCAAATCCTCGATCAACCTTCACAAACTAATCCTAGAAAGTATAAAGAAAACTAGCCACTAAACATGTTCAATGATCAGAAATAATAAAACAATGAAACTCGAATTTTTAGAATGAAAAATGGTAAAGAACAGTGATCAATTTCTTCAATTTTGCTTAGTCTGTGTTCTTCCAAAATGTCACCAAAATTGTTGCTGTTGCGTTGTGACTTTTTCTTTTCACGTCAAACCTAGTCTAGGTTTTCTAAATGTTAGGCCCAAATGCAATCTTGCCCTCCAACTTTTAAAAGTTGCTTTCTTTGGCCCAAAACCTGTTACATGTATCAATTTAGCTCCTCAGCTCCTATCTTTAATTCATATTGTCTCAAACTTCTAATTTCTTGTCAATTTAGCTCTAAATTCATCAATTTTGCACCACTACTTCCAAAAACGGAATCCTATAAAACTCTTGCACAAAATAATTACATAGCAATTAACTGAGTTTATATACAAAATTGAGGATAAAATATATATTATAATTTGCACTTACCAGTGATGCAAGAACTTCGAACAACGTATATACCTTAACAGACTATTTATTTAGGCACCAATTCACGGAACCATGGATGATTTCTTTCACAATTTCATCCTGAGTTTTTGTGTCAGGGACCAACCGCTCAATGCAATCAAACATTGCTGACAGTATGTCATTGTGCAAATCACCCTGAATACTATAGAAGAACTTGGGGTTAAGGAAGAAACCGGAAGCATGAAGAGGAAGATGCTATTGTTGTTTCCACCTTTGGTCTATGATTCTCCAGTAGGTCGCATAATCGTTTCTATTAATAAGCTCTCTCTTCATTGCTCCTTTTGCTATGTATATACTGGCATATACATACCCTATTGCAGGTCTCTTCTTACTGCAAACTAATTCAAGTGCGCGCAAAAGTGGATGTGTCAATCGATTAATCAGGATACAGGAGTTCCAAAATGACCGATTCCATATGATATCGAACATTATTAATCCTCCTGGTTTCTTTGAATCTTCGCTATCCAACCAATCCTGCGAGCTTACCATTGACTGTAAATTTAGCTTGAGATCAACCATTCTTTGCAATGTTGTGAAGTTTGAAGCAAAATTAGTGGTGCCTGGTTCCAGAATGTCATTACCAAACGTAAATCTTCTCATCATAATCAAGACTGCACTGTTATTATAAACGAATTTTGTGACAGATTTCGCTTGTTCGTGTTGGGGATAAACCCTGAATATCTATGCTTAACCTGCAGCGGAAAAATTGACAAACACAAACCAGAATAATTCTCCAAACAGATATATCCAGAAAATCAGCAGCACCAGATCAACGAAACAATAAATCGAGACACACGATATAACGTGGAAAACCCTCCAGTGTAGAGGGAAAAACCACGGGGCAAACCGACAGCAGAATCCACTATAATAAATAATGGTACAATGTCCAAAGATTTAAGTTTTGCCCAAACTTGTACTGAAAGTCACAATAATTTGGGAATTCAACCAAGAAATTACCAACCCAAATTACACCCACAATAAAGGGAAGGAAATGACTCCATCCGCTTTTTGCCAACGAAAACATATTGCTAGAGGACTAATATGAGACCAAATGAAAGTTAAAGGACTAACATTAGACGAATTCTTAAACCATGACGAAAATAAGACGCACATAAAAGTTAAGTGGTTATACGTGTATTTTACCCTATAGGTTAATATCCCGGATATCTTGATTCAGTGATGGGAGGGTTCGAATTTCGGATCGTCTTGACCTGTAACATATCTATTTGATTCGGTAAAGTTTAATCCATCGACTCAGTAATTTGGTTAACGCTATTAAATTTCTAAAAGTTGTGGTGACCTAGTTGTAACTTTGATAACCTTTAGGTTTATAATAATATAAAAGTAGCCGTTGATGTAAATTTTACCATCACTTCTTATATATTTAGAGTAAAATCCGTATGCAGTCCTATTTTTTACATTTGTGACCTATTATGGTCTAATTTTAAGTTTTTGCCCTACTTTAATCCTAAGTTTTGAGTTTTTGATTTAGTTTTTGATTTATTCGAGTCCTTTCCGTCAAGATTGGCCACTAAATTAGACGGAATGGTGTGAAATGTCTATTTTACCCCTTTATTAATTGCTATAATACACCTGAATATTTTTTAACAAAACCATTCAACCCTAATTTTTTTTCTAGATTTACACCGTGACCCCAGAGTACTATATATATTTACATATTCATATCATATTTTTTCATATCCAGTTTCTATATTTTTTTTAATCCTCATGCTGAGAGAAATTATGCAGTTAAGTTGGGCGAATGCCTTCAAAATTTGGATGAAGATAACAAAAATATAATTTGATTCCCCTCTCCTCCCGTTTTAGGAATTTTCCTAGATGTCGTCGCCGCCATTCTCAGTCGGGGCTGATCTCGAGGTCTTTTATCTTGTGACCTTCAGGCGGGTTGTCCTCATGATGTTGAGTCTGTCTCCTCCTTAGCAATTGATGTCGCGGTTTTTGCGATGGCAGATAGATTTCTCCGCAGGCCTTCCTTTGTTTGTTGTGCAGCTGACGGTGGGATTTGGGTGCCGTGGTCCTCGCCGGCCCTGGCGGTTGCTGCTCTACAGCTGGCTCATCGGCCATTGTCATGGGAAGGGGTGATTTGGTGCTAATTTATTGGGGATGGCAAGCGTGCCCGGTTGGGCTCTATCAAGCGCGAGCAGGATGAGCTGGAGGTGAGCACGACAAGGTCGAGTACAATAATTAGTAAACCATGTTGATCTAGGTGTGTGGGTTCTTGAACAACGTTACATTTGCCGATGGACAAAAAGTGTCGTTTGCTCGTGGACAAAAAGTGTCGGGAAAGAGTGCAAAATAGTCAAGATAGACCCCTCGGTGCAATGCCGACACAAAAAAAAAGCATCGGCATAAAAGGTGTCGGGAGAAACCTATGCCGACACTTTACATGTCCATCGGCGAATTGTTTACGTGCTATCCTGAAAGATATTTCTCAGGGTAGGACTTCAACATTTATCAACACACATTACTGTGTCAGGAAATACTGAGTTTACAACCATATTGCACTAGAATTTGTTGACACTGTTTGTCAAGAAAATTAAAATTGTCTTTCAAAAAAGTACTATTTATTTTTTAGTACATAATGCAATTGATTTTGTTGTACATATTCTAAATAAAAAATATTAGTAATAGAATTATAAATAATAATGAGATGTCTTGTGAAAAAATACTCCTCATGTCCCTAAATAATTGATTCATTTGTTTTATTGTTTTCAATGTATTTAATATATGATTTATTTTTATGAATGTTTTGACATATAAAATTGAATAATTTGTATGTGTATCATAATTTGCAACATATCTTTTTGAAATATATATTTTTGAATTTTCTTTCATTCATTATTTTAGAAAAACATGAGTCAAACAATGCCACACAGAACATGAAAATGAATCAATTATTATGGGACGGAGAGAGTACTTCATTACTGGAAATAAAGTTTAATAAGGTTCTTAAATATCTTTCAACAAAACCAACTTGGGAATTGCATAACATAAACATAAATTAAAAAACATACAACATATTTACATATTCATATCCTATTTTTCCATTATTCTTTATTTTAGAAAAACTTGAGTAAAACACTGCTACACAAAACATACTAAGCATAAATTTTAGACGCTTTTTGTTGTGACCCTAAGGTACTCTATATATTTACATATTAATATCCTATTTTTCCAGACCCAATTTCTATATATTTTTTAACCCTTATGCCGAGAGACGTTATGCAGTTAAGTTGGGCCGATGCCTTCAAAATTTGGATTAAGATACCAAAAAAATAATTTGATTCCCCTCTCTTCCCGTTTTAGGGTTTTTACTGGATGTCGTCACTGTCGTCCTCAGCCAGCGCTGATCTTCAGTTCTTTCATTTTGTGACGTTTAGGCGGGTTGTCGTCACGATGTCAAGTCTATCTCCTCCTTAGCAATCGTCGCCACGGTTTCTGCGATGGCAAAGATATTTCTCCGCAAACCCTCGTCTATCTGCTGTCTAGCCAATGGTCTTGGGGTTTCGTTGTTGTGGTCCTCGCCGACCCTGGATGTTGCTGCTCTACAGCCGGTTCATAGGCCATAGTCATGGGAAGTGGTGATTTGATGCTAATTTACAGGGGCTGGCTTTTTTGGTTGATAAGATTGTTGTGGTTGATTCCCTAGATTTTGGCGAGAAGACACGGAAACCGCGAACCATGGAAGTGGTGATTTGGTGCTAATTTACAGGGGCTGGCTTTTTTGGTTGATAAGATTGTTGTGGTTGTTTCCCTAGATGTTGGCGAGAAGACATGGGAACCGCGAGCCATGGAAGTGGCCGCAAGCGTACCCGGTTGGGCCCTATCAAGGGTGCGCAGGCTTAGTAGAAGATGAGCACGGCTGGTCGAGTACAGTAAACCATGTTGATATGCAATGTTACATTTGCTGATTGACAAAAAATGTCGAGAAAGAGTGCAAAACAGTCAATATAGGCCCCTGGGTGCAATGCCGACACAAAAAAGCGTCGACAGAAGAGGCGTGGGAGAAACCTATGCCGACTCCCGACAGATATTTTTCTATCAACGTAAGCCTTCCGCATTTATTGACACACTTTAGTGTGCAATAAATACCGAGTTTACAACCAAACTACACTAGGATGCAATTGATTTTGTTGTATGGTTATATTCTAAAAAAAAAGATATTAGTTATGAGAAACATATGAATCATTTAACTTTACATATCTAAAAATTCATAAAAATAAATCATAAATTAAATACTATGAAATTGGCAAAACAAAAACTGCAATTTCTATGAGATAAAGGTTACTTCATTATTGGAAATAAAGTTTAATAAGGATCTTAAATATCTTTCAACAAAACCAACTTGGGAATTGCATAACATAAGTATAAATTAAAAAACATACTACGTAGTTTAAAACTGGATGGCTATAAATTAGCTACAAATGATGAATCTCTAAGTAGCTCCTTCAAGTTTATGGCTCTCACTTGCTGACAGATGATTTGTAGGAGCGAGTTGAACACTAACCTGAAAATAACATCAGAAGGAACTTCAATTTCAGCAACAGAGCAGCTAGACAATAACAAACCAATTGAGGTTAAGTGAACATACAATGATTCATGAGAAATTATTACAAGTTGGAAGAGAGAGAGATGAGAAAAAAAGAAGAAATAATAACATTCTTAACAATAATTTTCAACCAAAATATCATATCATAAGCTGAAATCTTCTCACTCTATAAAGTTCATTCAAACCCAAAGTCTAGAATATGTGGAACTAATGCCCACGTGCAGAAGCAACCATGTCCAACCATGTCAACATGTAGATGTCACCCCACGGCGGAAGCACACAGGCGATTACGATGCTTATTAACACCGTAACCACACTCAGTTGGGGTAACAGATCACACACATATCAAAATTGACAAGTGGGCCTTGTGGGCCCCACAGGATATGTGGGCCCCGCAGTTCATTTTAAGCTTCCTGCTCAGAATTCTTTCACACAAATCATGTATTACGCACAGATGCTTACACATAAACACATATAGGTGATTTCGACAAAATCCCGAAACCGGGCGTAGGCCCCACGGGCGGTTTACACCTTTTCGGACGTACAAGTCCCAAAACCGATAAAAACAAGCATTCCACACTCGAATCACAAACATATACATAATCTGCCTTAACGCTTCCCGAGAAAAATCCAAAGACAAATCGACTTTTGACGAAAACCCAGTTTTACTAATTCTACATGCATACATGTCATCTACAATATATAGAGCCACAAAATGCTCTTTGGAATACATACGAGCGTGCGAGGTGGTGACACTCAGGGTCCAACCAACGTCCTCGGCGTGCAAAATACTGCTGCTACTACACATGTAAGAAAGTTTAACCGTTAGAAAACCACAGTGCTCAATAACATAATCTGAACTCCAGAACTGAATACCACCCAACACATCCCGCAAAAGTTGATCACACATAAATCGGAAATCCCGGAACGACATACATACACATCAGACATTACCCCTTATTTTCTCAATACAAAACACAGTAGATCGGAACACACAAAATGGTACCTGAAATATCACACACAAAAGCAACCCCGACTCTACTCGGCCGCTGCGGGTCAGATCCTCCTGAAATGAAGAAATAAGGGGTAAGTTCTCGAAAGAACTTAGTAAGGGCTGAGGTATAAGCAAAGATTTTCTTGGAGCACAAGAAACCTGCAACCAAAGGAAAACGCAGATATACAAGAATACACATGCTCAACCAATGCAGAATTCAGCCAAATGCAATGCAAGTCAAACAATGGATTATGATGTAGTTAGGCACAATGACGGTCTTCCGGCCTTAGCCGAGGCACACATATAATCACACACAAGAGCATGGCCAGCTCGGGGTCATGATCCCCACCGTCTTATCACAAACACCTTAAAGGTGTATCACACAAACTTACACCATTTAGGTGTAGATACACATCCTCAATGCTGATCCCGCGACTTGCACACCAATGCTTATACCATTTGACCATGTTTGGCATCACCGGGCCAACCCCTCAAACCAAACTTAACCTCAATATACTCCGATACGCATTTTATAATGTACTCCAAAATGCAGTACCCAGAGACACACTGAACCCTTACCTTTCACAGAAGTCAGAATGGAATTTCCCGATCAGCGGTCCCGGTACGGATTTCGGCAAAGTTTCAGCCGCACTTCCAACTACCCCCTGTCCACATATGATCCACAGATACAGAATACACATTCAGAATTCACAAAATTGACCCACAACAAAAGCGCCAAAAATGGGGCTCGGACAGGGAAAAACGGCTTTTCACATACGGCTTTTTCAACGAAATCTGAACCGTACAAAATGTATAACTCTCAGCTCTGATCAATAATATATCCTTACCTTCCGTCAAATCAGGCCTGAAGTTGAGTTTCTATTCAAATTTCAGAACAATATTGGCAACACTTCTACAAAGATTCATCGCACACTCCTGACACAAAAGACGTAATAGAAGGTGCAAGGAACGCTTAGGAACCATAAAATCAACAATAGGAGAATTTCCATAAATGTGGAGCAATTTTCAGAAGCTCACGGTTTCCAACCGGAGCCACAATCACAAAAACCGATTTATAAGGAATTAATTATTTCTCCTAAGGATCGATTTACCCAACTGACCTTCAAGATTTTGGTGAGAAATGGAGAAATCTCACTTTGGCTCCTTAAGCTCGGCGAGGTACAGAGAAGAAAGAAGAAAGAAATGAAGCTTTTGCTTCCTGTTACGTTTCTATCTTTCTTTCACGTATCTTTCTTTACTAATACTATATATATATATACATACATACATACATGATACATACACACACACACACACACATATATATATATATATATATATATATATATATATATATATATATATATATATATATATATAATATTACTAAAGCGCACACACACACTAACTTTCGATTAATTCTCACCGCCTCTCCTGCCGTTCGTTTTCTTTTTCTTTTTCTTTTTCACTTTAGCCCTTAAACTTTCAAAAGTTGCAATATAGTCCAGCCTCAAAATTGCAACTTCCAAACCGTAACTCCAAACGGCATGAAATCTGAGACACATTCTCGGGATCTCATATCATGCACAAAACATGCTTCCCATGACTAATTATGAGTCCCGAGCCCCACTAAAAATCACTAATCCCGGTAAATACGCTTAATCGCGTAATTAGCTGGAATTCGCACTGGGTGACAATAACCGTAACGAAAACTGTACCACATCCTCGGGACTTCATATCTCACACCAATTATACTTCATATAATTAATTATAAGTCCCGAGGCACAAAAAATTCACTAATCCCAATATTGATACTTAATTGCGTAATTAGCGTAATCACTTACCGGGTGTCGGTAACATTCCTCCCCCCTTAAGACCCTTGGTCCTCCAAGGCCGTCTTAAGTCTCTGATATTCATCTGGGTAGCGCTCCATCACATCCTGCTCAACCTCCCAGGTTGCCTCACGCTCAGAATGATGGGACCACTGAACCCGGATCATCGGGATAGGCTTATTCCGAAGCTTCCGCACATCCTGTCCTAGAATAGCCACAGGTACCTCTTGGTACGACAAATCCGGCTCCAGTTGCACACCCTCAATCGCAATCGTCTGAATCGGATCCAAGATACACTTCTTCAACATACTCACATGAAATACATTGTGCACTGTTGCCATACTCGGTGGCAAAGCTAGCCTGTAGGCTACCTTGCCCACTCTCTGTAAAATCTCGTAAGGACCCACAAAACGCGGAGCCAACTTCCCTCTCTTTCCGAATCTGATAGTTCCTCGGGTCGGTGCTACTTTAAGCCATACCTTATCTCCAACCTCGAACTCCAGATCCGTCTCCGCTTATTAACATAAGAAGTAGTCCTGTCGTTGGCGGTTTTCATGCGCTCCTGAATCCTTTTGATCTTATTTGTCGTTTCCTCAATTAATTCAGGACCCAGATCAACTCTATCGGAAGCCTCTGCCCAACAGTGGGGCGTCACACAACGTCGGCCATATAAAGCCTCGTAAGGTGCCATACCGATAGTACTCTGGTAACTGTTATTATAGGAGAACTCTACCAGAGGTAAATGTTGATCCCACTCACCGCCAAAATCCAGTGCACAACATCACTCGCTTGCCCATCAGTCTGAGGATGATAAGCCGTACTCAAATGAAGTCGTGTGCCCAAAGCCTTATGAAAAGCGCTCCAGAATCGCGCCGTGAACCGCGGATCTCGATCAGATACAATGGAGTCTGGAACTCCATGTAACCGCACTATCTCACGAATGTATAGCCGAGCTAGTTTCTCCAGAGAATCTGTAATCCTCGTAGGCGTAAAATGAGTACACTTCGTCAGCCGATCCACAATAACCCAAATAGTGTCATGACGTGATCGTGTCATAGGCAATCCTGTTAGAAAATCCATGGTGATATTGCCCCACTTTCGAACCGGAATAGGTAGTGTCTGCAACGTCCCCGCAGGTCTCTGATGTTCAGCCTTCACTCTCTGACATGTGGCACACTTAGAGACATATGTCGCAATGTCCCTTCGCATGCCCGGCCACCGAAATGGGATCTTAGATCATGGTACATCTTCTCACTACCGGGATGCACACTCCGTTTGCTCGCATGAGCCTCCTCAAGAATCTCATCTCGAAGTGTCGGGTTGTTCGGCACATACAGCCGATCTCTGAAATACAACAGACCTTGCTTGTACTCAAAAGATGGGTGTATTGCTCTCTTTGCTTCTCCAGGATATCTTCTTCAATGTTGGATCACTTTTCTGCACATCCCGCACTTTATCTAGCCAACTCGATTGAATAGTCAAAGTGCACAGCTGAGCATGCTCCCATCGCTCCCACGTACGCCACAAACACATCATGTCGTTCTCCTTCATTCTGTCATCACTATCTCCGCCCTTTACTAAGCCGGTGTATTTCCGACTTAGTGCATCTGCCACATAATTACCTTTATCTGCGGTGTACTCAATACTACAATCATAATCCTTCATGTATTCCAACCATCTACGCTGTCTCATATTCAAATCCTTATGAGTAAACAAATATTTCAGACTCTTATGATCAGTGAATATCTGAAACTTGTTACCCAGCAGGTAATGTCGCCACTGCTTGAGCGCGTAGATCACCGCTGCTAACTCCAAGTCGTGGGTCGGATAGTTCTGCTCATGTGGTCGAAGCTGTCTCGATCCATAAGCAATCACATTCCGGCCCTGCATAAGCACACATCCAAGTCCGGATCTGGAAGCATCTGTGTAGATCACATATGGCACAACCGGATCTGGTAGTATCAGAATAGGCGCATTAGTCAACCTATTCTTCAACTCCTGAAAACTGTGCTCACAATCCTCGGACCAAACAAATCCTCGCCCCTTCCGAGTCAACTGAGTAAGGGGTGAAACTAGTGCAGAAAATCCTGAAACAAATCTCCGATAATATCCAGCTAATCCGAGGAAGCTCCTGATCTCTCGCACATTAGTCGGTTGCTTCCGATCTGCTGCCTTAACCTTCTCGGGATCTACTGAAATACCACTCTCGCTGATGATGTGCCCAAGAAATGGCACCTCCCGAATCCAGAACAGACACTTGGAGAATTTCGCATATAACCGTTGATCCCACAATCTCTGCAGAACCATCCGGAGATGATCCCGATGCTCATCCTCATCCTTGGAATATACCAGGATGTCATCAATAAACACAATCACAAATTGATCCAGATATGGTCGGAACACCCGGTTCATCATATCCATGAATGCTGCTGGAGCATTAGTCAAGCCAAATGGCATAACCGTATACTCGTAGTGTCCATACCTGGTTCGGAAAGCTGTCTTTGGAATATCCTCTTCCTTTACCCGGTGCTGAAAGTATCCCGATCTCAGGTCTATCTTTGAGAAAATCTTCGCTCCCTTTGACTGATCAAATAGATCATCGATCCTGGGTAAAGGATACATGTTCTTCATAGTTATTGCATTCAGCTTCCGAAAATCAATACACAATCGCAAGGTCCCATCCTTCTTCTTCACAAACAATACCGGAGCACCCCATGGAGAAATGCTCGGTCAAATAAACCCCTTGCCAAAGAACTCGTCAAGCCGCTTCTTGAGTTCATTCATTTCTGAAATCGGCATGCGGTAGGGGGAACTGATATGGGAACAGATCTGGCTGAGCAGAATCTCAAACACAATCTCTCGCTCTGGTGGCATGCCGGTAAATCCTCGGGAAATACCTGTGGAAAATCTCGCACAATGTATATCCGATCCAACACATCCTCGATATCAGCCGAGTTTAGATCGAAATACTCATCCTCATCAATCATAGGTATGTCGTCGAATATCTAATTCCGGACTACACATCTCGGACACACATCCGGAAGAAGTGGATAACGAAAGTGTCTTACCAGAAGATAACACAATCTCTCTCTTCGCACAATCTATCTGTACACAATGCCGAGATAGGCAATCCATGCCTAAAACCACATCATATCGTGAAATATCCAGCACCAGCAATTCCATGGGAATCTGATGTTTTCCCAATGTAATCACACAATCCTGGCTATCTCATTTGAAAACAAACACCGACTCCCAGTTTTAATCAATGATATATGAGGCATAAAACAAACAGATAAATGTCGGGACACAACATACTTCTGTGCAATAATAGATATAGAAGCACCCGTATCAAACAGAACATTCACAGGCATATCATTCAGAAGTAAGGTACCTTTCAGTGCTCCTTGTTGTGACGGCTCACCTCTCTCGATCTGGAATACCCTTCCACCCCTCTGTGGTGGTGGCGGAGGAGGTGGATGTCGTGGTTGCTGCGGTTGCTGTCTAGCACCAATCTGCGGTGTTCCTCGTCTGCAGCGCTCTATCTGGGCTCTCGGCCGATTGCCGAAGTCTCTCCTCGGCACAACTGCGGACAGTCCCGAATCCAGTGGTCGGCGGATCCACACTTCAAGCATCTATTCGTCTCTCTATGGCACGGCCTACCCTGATGAGACGTCCCACAAGTCTGACACACAGCAAATGGAGATGCTACTCCTCTCCCTCTCGCACTCGTACTGCCAATAGGAGCCTTCCCGGTGTTGCGGGAAAACCTCCGTGGACCCGTACCTCTCCTACCCTTTAGAGGTCGGTATGGTGTCTGCCTACTCTCACTCTCCTCCTGCTCGATAAGCCGGGCCTTCGCGTCGCCTCATGAAAAGTAGTAATGCCCGGCGGTCTCAATGCCATACGGATATCGGATCGTAGTCCACGTATAAACCTCTTGGCCTTCTGCTCCTCCATTCCGTGATACTGCGGAACATACCGAACTAATCGATCAAACTCGTGCTCATACTCCAATACACTCATGTCACCCTGCACGAGGTTGTCGAACTGAGCCTGCCGCAAATCTCGAACCGCATCTCCCACATACTGGTCTCGGAACAGTCGGTTGAACTCATCCCATGTCATATCAGTGTCAGGCTCTCCTCTCGCAGCTCGCTCAGCCCGATGCCTGTTCCTGACACTCTCCCACCAGATGACGGCCCGACCCTCTAGATTATAAGTGGCCAGAGACACCATCGTGGTAGGAGGAAACTCCAACCGCTCAAACATTGCATTGATCCGGTTATACCAGATCTCTGCAGCCTCGGGACCACCTCTCCCATTGAACCTCGGAGGGGCTAAGCGCTGAAACCTCTCTAGCATCTTACTCGGCCGCTCATCTACCTCTCTGCGCCTCCTAGACCGGCGTGATGACTCATCCTCAGCCCGATCCTCCTCCCGGTGTCGTCTGCGGTGACGGCCCTGCACACTGTCCCGGGAGTGATCAGGACCTACATGAACATGTCGGGCGACTTGGCCAACCTCAGGACGCACCCTCCTAGCCCTAGGGTGTCGTCTCTCTTCGTCTGTGTTCACATCCTCTTGTCGGGGCTCTTCCCTCACATCCTCATGCCCAGAAGAACTGGCATCTATCACAGAGTGAGGCTCATTAGGCCTCACACTACTCACATCCACGGGCTGTTGTTGCTCAGCCAAACGTCCACGAGCCGACGGCCCAACTGTGATGTGTCTGGCGTGCACACCTTGCCAAAGTATCCTGATCTGCTCGAGGACTGCATCAAATCCGGAGGAACTGCGGAGGAATGCAGGGACCCGTTACTCTGCGCACACTGCCGAGGCTCGGGATCTCTGTCCCGCCTCTCCCGATCCTGCTCTCTTCTTCTTCGTGTATTCACCATATTTCGAATAATTCAAAAGAAAACCAAATAACACATATATAACGGTTAAACACCCGAACTAGCAAGCGGCAGATTCCAATTGGCTCGGTATATGTAAATGCAAATGCATCATGTAACAACATCAAATAACAGAAAAGATAATCCAGATCACATGAACAACCAGAATACCCGAATTCCAGACCAGATACCAGATCAGATAACCACATGCAGAACACATATACACTAATCACTCAACATAACAGAAATCCAGGACTGAACGATAACCATGCTCTGATACCACCTTCTGTCACCCCACGGCGGAAGCACACAAGCGATTACGATGCTTATTAACACCGTAACCACACTCAGTTGGGGTAACAGATCACACACATATCGAAATTGACAAGTGGGCCATGTGGGCCCCACAGGTATGTGGGCCCCGCAGTTCATTTAAGCTTCCTGCTCAGAATTCTTTCACACAAATCATGTATTACACACAGATGCTTACACATAAACACATATAGGTGATTTCTGACAAAAATCCCGAAACCCGGGGCGTAGGCCCCACGGGGCGGTTTACACCTTTTCGGACATACAAGTCCCAAAACTGATAAAAACAAGCATTCCACACTCGTAATCACAAACATATACATAATCGCCTGCAACGCTTCCCAAAAAAATCCAAAGACAAATCCGACTTTTGACGAAAACCCAGATTTTACTAATTCTACATGCATACATGTCATCTACAATATACAGAGCCACAAAAATGCTACTGGAATACATACAGAACGTGCGAGGTGGTGACACTCCGGGGTCCAACCAACGTCCTCGACGTGCAAAATACTGCTGCTACTACATATGTAAGAAAGTTTAACCGTTAGAAAACCACAGTGCTCAATAACATAATCTGAACTCCAGAACTGAATACCACCAACACATCCCGAAAAAGTTGATCACACATATACCGGAAATCCGGAACGATATACATACACATCGACATTATCCCTTATTTTCTCAATACAAAACACAATAGACCGGAACACACGAATGGTACCAAATATCACACACAAAAGCAACCCCGACTCTACTCGGCGGGCTGCGGGTCGATCCTCTGAAATGAAGAAATAAGGGTAAGTTCTCGAAAGAACTTAGTAAGGGCTGAGGTATAAGCAAAGATTTTCTTGGAGCACAAGAAACCTGCAACCAAAGAAAACGCAGATATACAAGAATACACATGCTCAACCAATGCGAATTCAGCCAAATGCAATGCAAGTCAAACAATGGATTATGATGTAGTTAGGCACAATGACGGTCTTCCGGCCTTAGCCGAGGCACACATATAATCACACACAAGAGCATGGCCAGCTCGGGGTCATGATCCCCACCGTCTTATCACAAACACCTTAAAGGTGTATCACACAAACTTACACCATTTAGGTGTAGATACACATCCTCAATGCTGATCCCGCGACTCGCACACCAATGCTTATACCATTTGACCAAGTTTGGCATCACCGGCCAACCTCAAACCAAACTTAGCCTCAATATACTCCGATACGCATTTTATAAAGTACTCCAAAATGCAGTACCCAGAGACACACTGAACCCTTACCTTTCACAAAAGTCAGAATGGAATTTCCCGATCAGCGGTCCCGGTACGGATTTCGGCAAAGTTTCAGCCACACTTCCGACTACCCCCTGTCCACATATGATCCACAGATACAGAATACACATTCAGAATTCACAAAATTGACCCACACAAAAGCGCCAAAAATGGGGCTCGGACAGGGAAAAACGGCTTTTCACATACGGCTTTTGCAACAAAATCTGAACCGTACAAAATGTATAACTCTCAGCTCTGATCAATAATATATCCTTACCTTCCGTCAAATCAGGCCTGAAGTTGAGTTTCTATTCAAATTTCAGAACAATATTGGCAACACTTCTACAAAGATTCAGCTCACACTCCTGACACAAAAGACGTAATAGAAGGTGCAAGGAACGCTTAGGAACCATAAAATCAACAATAGGAGAATTTCCATAAATGTGGAGCAATTTTGAAGCTCACGGTTTCCAACCGAGCCACAATCACAAAAACCGATTTATAAGGAGTTAATTATTTCTCCTAAGGATCGATTTACCCAACTGACCTTCAAGATTTTGGTGAGAAATGGAGAAATCTCACTTTGGCTCCTTAAGCTCGGCGAGGTACAGAGAAGAAAGAAGAAAGAAATGAAGCTTTTGCTTCCTGTTACGTTTCTATCTTTCTTTCACGTATCTTTCTTTACTAATATACTATATATATATACATACATACATACATGATAAATACACACACATATATATATATATAATATTACTAAAGCGCACACACACTAACTTTCGATTAATTCTCACCGCCTCTCCTGCCGTTCTTTTTCTTTTTCTTTTTCTTTTTCACTTTAGCCCTTAAACTTTCAAAAGTTGCAATATAGTCCAGCCCCAAAATTGCAACTTCCAAACCGTAACTCCAAACGGCACGAAATCTGAGACACATTCTCGGGACCTCATAACACGCACAAAACATGTTTCACATGACTAATTATGAGTCCCGAGCCCCACAAAAATCACTAATCCCGGTAAATACGCTTAATCGCGTAATTAGCTGGAATTCGCACTGGGTGACAATAACCGTAACGAAAACTGTACCACATCCTCGGGACTTCATATCTCACACCAATTATACTTCATATAATTAATTATAAGTCCCGAGGCACAAAAAATTCACTAATCCCAATATTGATACTTAATTGCGTAATTAGCGTAATCACTTACCGGGTGTCGGTAACAGAGGTCCGAAAAAAATGGGAGGTGACTCACCAAATTTTGAGGGGTGAATTTCCAAAAATTCACCCCAAAAAATGTATGTTTGAAGCCCCCTAATATATTGGCTTGGACCCGGTTTTATCACCGCTTTATATGAAGTCATGTTTGCTGTGTTTTGATGTTGTCAAGCAAGTGCAGTTTTGGTTCTCTATATTCTGCCCAGGATCTCCTACATAGGACAGGGGATATCAAACTTGTAATTTACAGCTTGGGTAGTGGTTGATTGTATCCATTCAATTGAGTATGCTGCAAACATAGCCTATTTGAAGCCTATTGGCTAGCTGGTGGAATTTCAAAATCGAGCCTTAAGATGCAGCTCTTAATATAATCATATGGTCTATGTTCTACTTTTTATATTGTTGTGGTTCTTTATCCTTGTCATAGAGGACATTAGATTTTATCGTTCTTTGCTTTCAAGCCATCACACTCTTCTTTTTATTAAGTGGCACCTTATTGGTGTTGCTCATAGTCTTGCTCACCGTGACTTAGAGCAGTTAAGTAGATTTGATTGGGGACCGGTTGCCCCTAGATGGTGGTTTTCGACAGTATTCGTTTGTTATCAATGAGAGTCATTCCCTAAAGAAAATGTTAGCTAAGTGTAAAAAAGTTGCGTAGAAATTGGATTCCAGATCCTCTGTGGTGTCCCCTTCATGCATGTCCCCCACTATAATTCATTAACACTATTACTTATTCTATTAAAATTTTAACGGAATGATTCACACTGTTAGTTAATTATAGTGGGGGATATGGAGGGGATACCATAAATGGGAACATAAGATTTGGATTCTAGAAATTGCAGTTTTAGAATCGAATGTTAGTCAACTTAACAATTTTAACATTGTTAGCCATCCGTTGATTAAGGTAGATAATTGGAAAAGCATAAGACAAAAATATGAAGCATCAGCTTAGCCTTCGGCTTCTGGATTCCCCTCTCCTTGAAGACAAGAATATGAACCAACCATCAAAGGCTCAAGAAAAATGGAGAATCTTGTTTAAATTAAAACTAGGTAGCTATACTTGTCCTTTGCTTTTGAACTAACAAGATGCTTTGTTTGATTCTACAAGAGGTATTGCTACTTGTCTTATAAACCAGTTTTCAATCAATCAACCTTTCTTTTTGCCTTAACAATCGGGCAAGCTAGCTAGCTACTAGAATCTGGGAAAATATACTTAATTTGTATATATAAAACCCTTTCAAGGGGTGCAAACATGTTCCAAGAGCAGGGAGGTTACTTACTAAACTTCGCCCTTTCAAGGTATTTGCCGTTTGGTTTGATTTGGTTTATGTGCTTCTGTTTGTCCATTTCTTTGTTGTGTCTTTAGGACCACATTGGTTATTTTCTTAGTTTTTTTTTCTAGTGGATCGAGTTTTTGTTCCGTGATGCTGCAGATTTATGAATCTTCATTTGATTGATTCTTTGTTTATTAGTTCCTTGAAAATGGAATACATTAGTTTGAAGTTTTGAAGTCTAATAATTTTTCTTAATTATATAAATTTAGAAATGATCTTCGATGGTCTCCTAAACTACCCAGAGATAAGAGCCAAAAGAATAGTATGGTATATACTATATTTTCCTTTGTAAAAAAGGGATATACTATTTTACTTTAATAGAATAAACATCCGCCATTGAGAACGAAGAGAAATAGGAATTTATACTTTTAACGTGTCAATCAAATATATATATTTCATAAAAAAGACAAGTCAAAAAGAAATACGAGTAAAAGCAAATAATGGAGTAAAATAACCGAGACTTAAAAATAGTGGAGTATTAAATTTGAAAGGATCAAGCAAAATTGACTTGTGGCTCCCTCTTACTTTCTCACAAAATTGAATGATCTACATAGTATTTTCTTGAATTTTTTCCTTCGCGTTTTTTTGAGCAAAAGTAGTACTCCTTCTGTCCCTTTATTTTCACAACAGTTTGATTTGAGATATTCATTTGATTTCAATTAATCTATATTAATTCAAGTAGATTAATTGAAGGTAAATTTTTAAAAAAATATGTTTTGAAACTAGACACACTAAAGTATCATATTTTGATAAAATTTATAAATTTGTATTTGAAAGTGTTAGAGAAATAAAATCATAAATTAAAATCTGAAAAATCAAATGTTACAATAATAAAGGGATGAAGTGTAGAATAGTGTGTGCTGAAACTTTTATAACTTTTGCGTCACGCAATTTATGAGTCACGCAATTTATGAGCTGTGACCAAAATTCCATTACCTTTGTTTCCCCCATAAACCTCCCTTATTTATTTATACTATTTAAATACTTTTAACGGATATCATCACTTAGCATTATGTGTAAGGTTAAAAATTGGGGTCCCGCAGGTGCAAACATGAATCCTGACACCAATCGCATGGAACGAACTATTGAGCAGCTACGCAATAGATCAAAATATTATACGAATAGATCAAATTATTTTGAGAAAGAGTTTGGAAAATTGTTCGAAGCAAATAGGAAGTTGACTGAGAAGCTCGCCATTGCTCTGAAGGAGAAAGATGAGCATGTGGAGCAACTTCAGTTTTCAAAGAGAGCCACTGAGGAGTTGACTCAACAACTCACTTCTCAGTATCAGGCATTACAATCTCAGGTTTGTTGGAAGTTTCATCATATATTTTTTTGTACTGCCAACCTAATTTATTTAACCTTCTCCAGCTCATTCTGATAACTTTTCGATGCTTTCAGATATCTTCACTAAAGGATGAAAATAACCTTCTCAAAGAAATATATCAAAGTACAAAGAATGAACTACAATCTTATATCAAAAAGCTTGAAGAACAACTGCAAGAAGAAAAGGCGAATGTAACTTCTCAAAAGTCAGAGATTGAAAGTCTCAAGAATGAGATTGCTGAGAAGTCCATGTTGCAAACTCGTGTTAGAGAACTTGAAGAACGATTAGTGGCGGTTGAAAACGAGGTAATATAACTTGAACTTTTCATGAAGAGTACAACAAGCGGCAGAATTTTCCTCTTTTGAATCTTCTTTCAATTCTTTATCAGAAACAAGAAAATTCTATAAAAGGGTTGGAGCTGGAAGTCAACTTGAAGCATTCCCTCGAGGACCATGAAGTAAAGAAGAAAAAGCTTGTCTTTCTTGAGAAACAAGTCACAGAACTGAAGCAAAAATTAGAAGTTGTTGATGCTAAAAACAAGGTTAGTTATACATCCCCAAACTCATTAAGATATATTTTATACTCCCTCCATCAGTAGAGAATGAATTAAAGGAGGAAAATAACCTTCTCGATTAAACAAATCAGAATACTAATTAAGAGTTGGAGATTGAAAGTCGAATGTAGCTTCTCAAAAGTCAGAGATTGAAAGTCTCAAGGCTGAGATTGTTGAGAAGTCTACCAAAGAGTTGGAGCTAAAACGAGGTAAGCTAGATTTTTCCTCTTCTAAAGCAGTCCCTCGAGGACCTTTAAGTAAAGAAGAAAGCGCTTGTCTTTGTTGAAAAACAAGTCAAAGAACTGGAGCATAAATTACAAGTAACTGATGCTAAAAGTGAAGTCAGTTATATATCCCAAAACTAATTAAGATTGCACATTTTACACTCCCTCCATCAGTAGAATGAACTAAAGGAGGAAAATAACCTCTCAATTAAACATATCAGAATACAAAGAATGAGCTACGATCTTCAATTGAAAAGCTTGAAGAACAATTGCAAGAAAAAAAGGTGAATGTAATTTCTCAAAAGCTAGAGATTGAAAGACTCAAGGCTGAGAAGTCTATAAAAGAGTTGGAGCTGGAAGCCAGATTGAAGCAGTCCCTCGAGGACCTTGAAGTAAAGAAGAAAGAGCTTGTCTTTGTTGAGAAACAAGTGAAAGAACTGGAGCAGAAATTAGAAGTAGTTGATGCTAAAAGCGAGGTTAGTAATATATCCTAAAACTAATTAAGATTGCACATTTTACACTCCCTCCATCAGTAGAATGAACTAAAGGAGAAAAATAACCTTCTGAATTAAACATATTAGAATACAAAGAATGAGCTACAGTCTTCAATTGAAAAGCTTGAAGAACAACTGCAAGAAAAAAAGGTGAATGTAGCTTCTCAAAAGTTAGAGATTGAAAGTCTCAAGGCTGAGATTGCTGAGAAGTTTACAAAAGAGTAGGGGCTGAAAGCCAGATTGAACTAGTCCCTCGGGGACCTTGAAGTAAAGAAGAAAGAGCTTGACTTTCTTGAGAAACAAGTTAAAGAACTAGAGCATAAATTACAAGTAGCTGATGCTAAAAGCAATGTCAGTTATACATCCCAAAACTAATTAAGATTGCACATTTTACACTCCCTCTATCAGTAGAATGAACTAAAGGAGGAAAATAACCTTCTCTATGAAACATATCAGAATACAAAGAATGAGCTACAATCTTCAATTGTAAAGCTTGAAGAACGTCTACTGCAAGAAGAAAAAACGAATGAAGCTTCTCAAAAGTTAAAGAACTAGAGCATAAATTACAAGTAGCTGATGCTAAAAGCAATGTCAGTTATACATCCCAAAACTAATTAAGATTGCACATTTTACACTCCCTCTATCAGCTAAAGGAGGAAAATAACCTTCTCTATGAAACATATCAGAATACAAAGAATGAGCTACAATCTTCAATTGTAAAGCTTGAAGAACGTCTACTGCAAGAAGAAAAAACGAATGAAGCTTCTCAAAAGTCAGAGATTGAAAGTCTCAAGGCTATGATTGCTGAGAAGTCTATGTTGCAAACTCGTGTTGGAGAACTTGAAGAACGATTAGTGGCAGTTGAAAAGGAGGTAATATCACTTGGAACTTTTCATGAAGAGTACAACAAGCAGCATAATTTTCCTCTTCTGAATTTTCTTTCAATTTTTTATCAGAAACAAGAAAGTTGCCAAAAAGGGTTGGAGCTGGAAGCCAGCTTGGAGCAGTCCATCGAGGACCTTGAAGTAAAGAAGAAAGAGCTTGTCTTTGTTGAGAAACAAGTCAAAGAACTGGAGCAGAAATTACAAGTAGCTGATTCTAAAGGCAAGGTTAGTTATATATCCCAAAACTCATTAAAATTGCTTATTTTATACTCCCTTCATCAGTAGAGAATGAAACAACCTGTATGAAAACAGTGTACATGCCAATGTTTTGACTCTTAAAGCTAATTCTTACTTAATCTACACTCACTCATTCAGACCTACTCTGTGTTTTGACTCTTAAAGTTAATTCTTACTTAATCTACACTCACTCATTCAGACCTACTCTGTGTTTGGTGTAATATAACAATTCATACTTAGCCATGTTTCCAAATTACGAATACCGCTTGCAGGATGTTACTGATCCGATTGATGGATCAAAAGTGACATCCGGAGATATCGGATCCAGTGTTACCACTCCCAAATGGAAGAGCAAGAAAATGGCGAACGCGGTGTCTGTCCAAGCGGCATCCTCCCCTTCCGGAAGGCAAATTGATACTTATCCAGTTATGAACATAAAGTTCATTTTGGAAGTAGCTCTTGTGTTGGTGATCATTGGTGTAATTCTGGGAAAGCGGTATTATTGGAATTTATGATTTAAGCAACAAACCTATTTTAGAAGTTAACAAATTGTTATGTATGTAAGTTCAAATGTGTGTTAGCTTCTTGAATTGGATAAGAGCAAGTTAGCTAAGAAATGTAGTTTCAAGTGCAGCTTCTAGGAGTTGTTCGAAAAGTTTGTGGCAGTTACTTGTGTTGCAAGTATTTAATGGTCTTCAGACCAAATGTGAAAAACGTCAAAATGTAGAACTTCATACTTTGTTCATCATCCAGTTTGAACTCTCATGATCCTCTGGTTGTTCATCATCCATGATAATCCAATCATCAATAGTGTTGTGGCTACAAATGGAGAGGGGATCTAAAGAAGACGGCTCTTTGTTTTTATGAACCCTATTAAAAAATGTGAAATAATTGCATCATCTAGGTTAGTCAAATATTTCTAAACTATCATCATACTTAAAATGCATTCAGGTGTTGCACTCGCATTTTTCTCATATACAGTTTGTATTGGACAAACACAAGGTCACATAACCTTTGACGCTGAAGGCAGTTCTTGGAATCATATATTTGTTCAATTGATATGATTGGTCGTGACACTGCAAGTGTATGGTGGTCAGACAAGCAGTAAACCGGTGAGTACCGGGTAGAATCCACAAACACTTGTGATTTTAGCAATTTGTGTAAGAATTAAGAAAATAAAAAGGATGATTGATTGATTTATTGTGAAAATTAATTAACAAACTAATTTGCAGATGAAGAGAAAATTTAGAAATTAAATCTACTTCCTAGGATTGATGATCCACTCGACTTTCAGATTTAATACCTTTAGTTTTACCTACAATTATCACTCTCAACATGCAAGAAGATTTATCAATTCCAGAAATTCCCTTCCGAAGTAAACCTTGGTAATTAGAATACACTTCCGTGCCACCCTAATTATTTAACCGATCTATCTCATTCCTAAACCGTTCTGAACTTCCGTTCTAGAACTAAGTCTAGTCTAATTTACCCTGTGGTCTCGTATACTACCTTATTCCTAAGAGAAGAATACCGCAAATATACTGTGATCAAGAGAATAATGCATCAACAATCCGAGTAATTAAACATGTATCATGAAGAAATAATATATAGAACTAAAGTATCAAATCCTCGATCAAGATTCACAAAATATTCCTAGAAAGTATAAAGAAAACTAGCCGCCAGAAATAATAAAATAATAAAATAATGAAACTCGAATTTTTAGAATGAAAAACGATAAAGAACAGTGATCAATTTCTTCAATTTTGCAGCCTGTGTTCTTCCAAAAAGTCACCAAAATTGTTGGCTGTTGCGTCGTGACTTTTTCTTTTCACGTCAAACCTAGCCCTAATAGCCTGTGTTCTTCAATTTTGCTAAATGTTAGGCCCAAATGTAATCTTGCCCTCCAACTTTCAAAAGTTGCTTTCTTTGGCCCAAAACATTTTACTTGTATCACTTTAGCCCCTCAGCTTCTATGTTTAATTCATATTGTCTCAAACTTCTCATTTCTTGTCAATTTGGCTCAAAATTCCTCAATTTTGCTCCACTACTTCCCAAAACGGAATCCTACAAAAATCTTGCATAAAATAATACACTACGTGGTTAAAACATTTGGTAGTGCGGCCAAACCGCAATTGGAGCGCTATATATAGCGCGGTTTGGGCCGCACTACACACCGTAATATTTAAGTCCGCTCTAACTGGGCTATCGCAGCCTTAAGCGCAATACGTATTGCGGCCTAATGCGCTTAAGGCCGCATTACGTCATTTTGAAAAATAAAAAAAATCTTGATGAATCCGGATGAATGTTCATCCGGATTCATCAAAAACCCAGAATATTCATACACACCCAGAAAATTCATCTCAATTGTTGTTCGTTTGTTCCAAAACAAAAGGTAGGGGAACACAAAATTTCTTCATCGGGCTTCCAACTAATATTCGAAAACATAACATAACATAACAAAGCTACAAATAAAGATAATTTGGGCTTGAAATTGTTTGAAATTTCTCCATCTCCTTCGCCGGCAAAGAAACAACAGAAGAGGAGAGCGAACGGCGGCAAAGCCAAGTCAACGGCGGTAGATGCAATGGTGAAGCTATCATTGTTTAGATCTGTAACAAGAACATAAACAAATAGAAATATGCATGATTAAAAAGCTGTAAAAATGAAAAATTACACCATCAATGCTTACCTTAAGCGGCGATGGAAGGGAGAGACAGTGCAACCAACAGAGCAACGAGATGGTGCGATGGTCGGAGAGAAGGAGAAGAGGGCTTGTTTTTTGGAAGAAGGCAGAAAAGGATTTTTGGAAGAAGGTGGAGTGTTCGGAAGAAGGCAGGAGAGGGATTTTAATGAGCCCATTGCGGCTTATTGTGTATTAAGCCGCAATAATACATGGGCTTGGGCTATCTTAGTGCGGCCAAAATTGCGGCTTTGACCGCAATATGCTTAGTGCGGTTATAACCGCAATATAGGCCGCACTAAACCACGTAATGCGGCCATTTGCGCAATAATGGCCGCAATAAAAATAGTATCAACGACGTAGTGATAAGAACATAGCAATTAACTGAGTTTATATACAAAATAAAGGGTAAAATATACTCCCCCCGTCCCATAAAGATTGCAGTGTTTGACTCAAAATTTTACTAAGATAAATAGTGAAAAAAATCAGAAAAAATATATTTAGAAAATTTATATTGCAAATTATGAGATTCATATTAATCATTCAACTTTACATGTCTATGAACTCATTAAAATAAATCTTAGATTAAATACTATGATAATGACCAAAAAAAAGCTACAATCTTTATGGGTTGGAGGGAGTATATTATAATTTGCACTAACCAAATACCAATTGCTAGTCCCTAGCAATTCAGCTTATATGCAATCGTGGAACTAAAGCAAACAAATGAAGAAAACAACCAATGCTCACTCAAGTCAAATCTGCATATAGAAGCACACATCTTTAAACATATAAATGATCAAATAAGTTTTAGAACTTTGTGCTCAAATCAATAAATAAAAGGTCACTCCCTAAGTATTTCACTCTTTCGAGTGGGTGTGCACGTGTGTATAGTGACCTTACCAAGCATCTTCAATTCATCGGCTTGCAAGCGAACCAAAACTCCTCCACTCAATCTTCCCGAAGGAAAAGATTGCATGCCTTACCAGTCAAGTGGTCTTTCATTTGGGTTGTAATGAGGCATGGCTTGGTGAGGGAGGACATCTTCTAAAGGCTTTAATTAGGTGGAGCTTATATGAAACATTCTTGAGCTTACAAGAAAATGGACACTAAAGAATAACAATAGTAACAAACTCATACCCAACTTGCTTCTTTTGCAAGCTTCACACCCAATTCACAATATTTGCAATCTTTTAACCTTTGTGAAAATTCTGACATAAACAATAAATACTATTGCCTTTTTCTTGATTTCATTTTTTCTTTTTCTTTTTTTTCTCACAACTTAGGCACACTTTTTCCAAAATTGTCTCTTCACCACTCACATATCACAACAATATATAACCCCCAAAATTAGAGTTTGAACACACCAAAAATATTTCATACCTATGGCTAGAATAAAATATTCAAGAAGTTTCATGGATGAAAAGGTAATATAAAAAGAATGGAATAGCTTAAAACGTAGCTTGGATCTGGTGCGATCCTAGGCCCCGATCTACGTTCCCGTCTATTTTTGTTGTGTTTCCGGCATTTTCCAGCGGTGGTGGCGGTGGTCGGCTGCGGTGGCAGCAGCTTGACGGTGGTTAGGTGTTGTTGGGCTTAATTAAAACACTTGGGTCAAAGTGTTAAGTTTAAAACTGTTGGGGGTATCTGAATGGTTAAGTTTAAAACATGGGGTAATTGGGAAATAACTTTTAAATTTTAGGACCAAAACTAGCATTTTACCCCGAGGTCAACTATTGACTTTGCTATAGTCAAAGGGGGTAAAGTGCTTGACGAAGCATAGTTGAGGGACTGAGTAAATTCGAGTTATAATTTAGGGACTAAACTGAACGAGTGATAATAGTTCGGGTGACTAAACAATAAATAAGCCAAGTGAAAATTATTCTCATTTTATAAATCTATAAAATTGAATAATAATTGTACGAAATGAAATTTTGTTTTTTATGCATTTGAAATTAAATTGTATACATAGAAAACTAAATTGTATACATCTGAACTAAAAATCATTCTCATTTACATAAATCAATGAAATTAAATAAGAATTATACGAAATGAAGATTTTTTTGTATGCATCTGAAGCTGAATGATATACATCAAAAACTAAATTGTATGCATTTGAAGTGAAATTTTTTCTCATTTTATAAATCTACAAAATTGAATAATAATTGTACGAAATGAAATTTGTCTTGTATGCATGTGAAATTAAAATGTATAAATCGGAAACTAAATTGTATGTATTTGAAGTGAAAATTATTTTCATTTATATAAATCTATAAAATTTAATAATAATAATTGTATGAAATGAAATTTGTTTTGTATGCATCTGAAACATAGTTGTATACATAATCTGAAAATAAATTGTATACATCTGAAATGAAAATCACCCAATAACATACAATTTTTCCATAACTAACAAACTTTGAAAAACATAAATTACCCTACCTAAATCACCTTTGTTA
This sequence comes from Stellera chamaejasme, assembly GCA_024586325.1. Lineage (NCBI taxonomy): Eukaryota > Viridiplantae > Streptophyta > Magnoliopsida > Malvales > Thymelaeaceae > Stellera > Stellera chamaejasme. Next base: position 29,807,089 of record CM044985.1, read on the forward strand.
CCTGGAGTTCATCCGCCGAATCAAAACGTTTCACAACCGGTAATCGGCCACCCTAATATTCGCGACTGCCCCCTCCATATGCCATCAGATGCTTTGTATCCGACCTCACCAACAAGCCGCAATGGGCTAGATCCGGCCACGATTAGACCTGCCTACATATTATCCACAGGAAAAGGGGCTCCGCCAGTCCCTTGTAGAGTAGATCGCTCGAAAAGCCTCAACAAAAAACCCCAACTGCACCGCTTCAAAACAATTGCACTCATTGAAAAAAAATATATTCTTCACACAACTTTGTTTAACTACTGGAATAAACCGCTACCACCACCGACGGACTGTGTTGTGTCGCCGATTTCGGAGCCATTGGCCCACTGCTACCCTCCGCTGTCAATGATTTTGAAGTCGCCGCTGCCCTCCTCTGTCGCCGATTCTGGCAGGATCATGACGTGCTCACGACAAACAACTTTTCGGCAAAACCGCCGGTGGCAGCAACGAATGGAGTTGAAGAGCGCCGAGTCGGAATCCTGATTGTTCCTGATTCTGTTGTGATAGTCTCGTTCCTAAATGGGCCGAGCTCTCAGACGCTTCGTGGAGTAATCTGGTGTGGTTGACATAGTTCTTGAGCCGGAGACGATGATCTGCTACCGAAGGAGTGATCTGCAAAGAGTGAAACAAGGGATTCAGGAGCAGAAATAGGAGTGGGAGTGTGTAGATAGGGTGTACCTTTTCCAAAGTCTCTTTTTTATAGGAGGTGGAGGAGGGCGGTTGCCTCCTTGGTGCCACTGATCGTGGGCGTGATCATGGGGCACAAATATGGAAGGTCGGAGGCGCTCCTTGAGATTGTGGGAGCAGTTATGGAAGGTGGTGGACGCACCCCGAAATCGTGGCTGATCTGGTGTGGCCGTGTTCGGAGCCTCCCGGGAGAGTTCCAAGTTACCAAGTGTTGACGCCTCGCACTGGGGGCGAGAGGTCGCAGGGCGTGGCCCTCTTTGTGGATTAAGACAATCATGTTTCAGCCAAGACCAGGTGGAAGCTGGGTGAAACGGTGAGGGGGACCCCTTCATGGTGAGCTGAGGAGAGGGGGGCGGCCTCACGGGTGACACCACTTCACAGTCGTCCCTGCCTTGGTCGAATTTCTGCGTTGAGTGCATTGAGCCTTCATTGTTGGGCCTGGATCAGAGGGATGCTTCGCGGTTGGCCCGCAATCTACCATGTTGTTTTTGTTTTTTTCCAAATTAGTTTGTATGCAGTTGATGATATTTTGTTTCATTTCTAAAAGCAACACGACAACGCCACTAATGCCTACAAATCAGGAGCAAACCGTCCACCTTCTTTCTTCTCTCTTTTTTTTGGATAAAACATGTGTGTATCAAGAGTAAATATCCAACATATTTCTTTTTGAGCTGTCCCAGCAAAACTCCAACGTTTCCTAAAAAGAAAACTTGTTACATCAATTTTACCTTACTACCCTCTATTTCTCTTCCCCCACTACAAAAAATTATTTCCGTCTTATATACCTATTTTACCTTATTACCCTCTAGTCAACCACTTTTCTTAATCTCCGTGCAAAGCCAAATGCACTATATTTTGTGGGATGGAGGGACTATAAATTTATATTTGAAAATATTAGAGAAATAAAATCATAAATTAAATACTGAAAAACTAAATGTTGCAATAAAAAAGTGATGAAGGAGTATTTTATTTTATTCTACACTCTCCTCCATCTTTAAAAAAACCAACCGGTGTTAGTTTTGAGCTTCTTGCAGTCCTTTTTCTTTCTTGTTTTTCCTTTACATTTTGTTTTTTGGTTTTCACATAGATAATGCTCGGAATATAGAAAGCTTTGGTTTTTTTGAGGTTGGTTGGGGAATTTGTTTTCTTTCCTTTTCCCTACTCACCTGTTTGCAAGAATTACAGTTATGTTAACTTATGTATAATTTATCAAGCTTGCATCTGCTATGGTGATGGTTGAAATGGTTCTTGATACATCTGTGTCCATATCATACATAGCTCTCTCCATGCCCTTGGGATTGGAAACATTTCATTATCTATGACTGAAACGTTTACTTCACTGCCCCATATTGCAACTCTCACTCTCCATCAATTCTACACAGTTTTCAACATATCCAAAACTTTCAATCAGTTCTCCACAATTCTAAACAACTCTCAAAACTTCAAAATTGCATTCTTTAAAGGGCAAGAATGAAGAGAGAAAAAAGAAGTTCAAAGATTTTCATCATTCTTTAAACTTCAAACCATATCTTTTAATCTCCATACAGATATACCAAATAGTTGAGGGTACAGGTTTAAGTCACTACATGGAAACATCTTCATATTGCTGACACTACAATTCATCTATTCCTTGATTAAGTGTATCAAAAAGATTATTAACGTAATTTAACAAGAAGAAAAAAAATTACTGCCAACAAACAGGATAAGGATGAGTGGTTCTGACTTCTACCCTGGTCTATAACTACCGTTATCCTCAACTAACAGTGTCTATGAAATGTACAGCTCTACTTACTAAACTGGTAAATCTACTTGCAAGTTGAGTGCTTAAAGCTGGAGACTTCTGAAATCTGAATCGCATCAATATGATCTCAGCTAACATAAAAATCAATCAAATTTTGGCAGTGCAGTTTCACTTTCACCAGTTAATTCTGTTGGCTTCATGGCTCATCTCTTTGATCCCTTTCCAGCCATCAAATATTTCATTGTCATCGAACCCTGCAACATTTCAACCGAAAATTTCAGTGAATCTATTTACAACGGTTACTCTTCGACATAACCTCAAACCCAAGGAATAAACGACACTAACCTGTGCCCAAGTCTTGAGCTTCATCGACTGGCTCTCCTACGAGCCCTGCGGTAGCAACGACTGGTTCAAGTGACATCCAGTCTGAACTCTCATGATCCTCTGGTTGTTCATCATCCATGATAATCCAATCATCAATAGTGTTGTGGCTACAAATGGAGAGGGGATCTAAAGAAGACAGCTCTTTGTTTTTGTGAACCCTATTAAAAATGTGAAATAATTGCATCATCTAGATTAGTCAAATATTTCTAAACTATCATCATACTTAAAATGCATTCAGGTGCTGCACTCACATTTTTCTCAGATACAGGTTGTATTGGACAAACACAAGGTCACCTAACCTTTGACGCTGAAGGCAGTTCCTGGAATCATATATTTGCTCAATTGACATCTTGAAGGGGTTAAAGGCGACAAATCCACAAGTTTGCCCTAGAATGTGGGCAGCCAAATGAGCCAAGTTTGGACAACCTCCACCATAGGTAGACCACCATTCACCTATTAAAGATGAAATCATAAGCGTATGAGACATGATGCAAGAACTTAGAAAGATAGGATAATAGATTCTAGCATGCACGTGAATGTGGATATATACTCAAAATTGTTGTTCTACTTTTTTCTATTGTTGTGGTTCTCTATCCTTGTCATAGGGGACATTAGATTTTATCGTTCTTTGCTTTCAAGTCACACTCTTATTTTTAGTGACACCTTAATGGTGTTGCTCATAGTCTTGCTCACAATGGCTTAGAGCAGTTAGGTAGATTTGATTGGGGACCGGTTCCCGCTAGATGGTTGTTATCGATAGTATTTGTTTGATATCAAATGAAAGCCATTCATTTAAAAAAAATGTTAGCTAAGTGGAAAAAAGTTGCATAGAAATTGGATTCCGGATCCTCTGTGGTGTCGCCTCCATGCATGTCCTCCATTATAATTCATTAACACTATTACTTATTCTATTAAAATTTTAACGGAATGATTCACACCGTTAGTTAATTATAGTGGGGCATATGGAGAAGATACTGTAAATGGAGACAAAAGATCTAGATTCTAGAAATTGTAGTTTTATAATCGAATGTTAGTCAGCTTATAAAAATTTTAACATCGCTAGCCATTTTTCAATGGCAATACAAGAACTTCATTAGAAAAAACTAGAAAAAAAGAAAGTTATATCAAAATCCGAAACAGAGTTTGGATAAACCATACTTTGAAAGTAAATGAATTCAATTTTCAGTATATTAAGAAATATTGGGAGGTGGTGAAAGAGGGTTTCATAAGGTGATCAACAAGTTCAAAAGATAAGGTAAATTGGTTAAATGATGTGTGCATTGATTTCAATGAAAGCAGATCCGTTAACAAACGGATATTTTTGTCCTATTTCTTTGATATGTTGTCGATATAAAGGTAGCGTTCTTCAATATTTTTTCACAACAAACTAACAAGTTTCTAAACCTTCCTTTCCAAATCACTCTCTACTCTCAAATTTAAAAACATGATACTTTTTTGCTACAAGTTGGATCTGAAAATTTGGCGTCAAAATGAAACAACAAGTTGGATTTGAAAACATGGATGAATTTTAGTGGCCAATGAAGCAACAAGTTGGATCTGAAAATTTGGAAGAAAAATGTTGTTGTTCAATGTTGATTTAAAAAAACATATGATAGTCTAATTGAGATTTCTTGGATTCTATTATGGAGCAAATGCAGTTTGGTCCAAAATAAAGAAGTGAATTTAGGGTTGTAAAAATTTCAGCCTCTCAGTTTTGGTTAATGGCAGCACAACTCAGCTGGAAGAAGGTGTTGAAGCAAGTTGATCCACTATTACTGTCGTGACCCAAAATAGATTGCAACGTAAGTGGTGGTTATGACTCACAACTCTCGAGATCTTTTCAAAGGTTAGAAAATATTTTGACTTGTAAGTAAATAGAGAAATATGTAAAATAAAGGCCTAATTATCTTTCATTTATACACTCGAATTCTACATACAATCTACTCAATAATTCATTCCTTTAAGGGAGATAATTGGAAAAACACAAAACAAGAATATGAACAATCGGCTTAGCCATTGGTTTCCCCCAAGACAAGAATATGAACCATCAAAGACTCAAGAAAAATGGAGAATCTTCTTTAAACTAAAACTAACTAGTACTTGTTCTTTGCTTGAACCAACAAGTTGTTTTGTTTGATTCTACAAGAGGCATTACTTGTCTTAACCAATTTTCAATCTACCTTTCGTTGCCTTAACAATAGGGCTAGCTAGCTACTAGAATATGGGAAAATATTTGTATATATAAACCCTTTCAAGGTGTGCAAAACATGTTTCAAGAGCAATTAACAGAGAGGTTACTTACTTAACCATGTTTATGTTTCTGTTTCATGTTTGTCATTTTTCTGTTTCTGTTTGATTTCCGTTTGGTTTGGTTGATTTCTGTGCAAAAATATCATCGCTTACCATTATGTGTAACGTTAAAAATTGGGGTCCTGCAGGTGCACACATGTCGATTTCCTTAAGTCGAGATCACTTCAAACGCTTTTGTGACTAGTATTCTGAGCTAAGAGATAAAGCAACACATTTTGAGAAAGAGAGTAGAGAATGCGCTGAAGCAAATATAGAGTTGACTGAGAAGCTGGCTATTTATGAAGCCAAACTTGGTGAGCTAGAAGATAAGTTGTCCACTGCTCTGAAGGAGAAAGATGAGCATGTGGAGCAACTTCAGGTTTCAAAGAGAGCCACTGAGGAGTTGACTCAACAACTCACTTCTCGGGATCGGGCACTACAATCTCAAGTTTGTTGAAAGTTTCATCATATATTCTTTTTTACTGCCAACCTAATTTATTTAACCTTCTCCAACTCATTCTGAAAACTTTTCTATGCTTTCAGATATCTTCACTAAAGGATGAAAATAACCTTCTCAATGAAACATATCAAAGTACAAAGAATGAACTACAATCTTATATCAAAAAGCTTGAAGAACAACTGCAAGAAGAAAAGGCGAATGTAACATCTCAAAAGTCAGAGATTGAAAGTCTCAAGGATGAGATTGCTGAGAAGTCCATGTTGCAAACTCGTGTTAGAGAACTTGAAGAACGATTAGTGGCGGTTGAAAAGGAGGTAATATAACTTGAACTTTTCATGAAGAGTACAACAAGCGGCATAATTTTCCTCTTCTGAATCTTCTTTCAATTTTTAATCAGAAACAAGAAAATTCTATAAAAGGGTTGGAGCTGGAAGCCAACTTGAAGCATTCACTCGAGGACCATGAAGTAAAGAAGAAAAACCTTATCTTTCTCGAGAAACATGTCACAGAACTGAATCAGAAATTAGAAGTTGTTGATGCTAAAAACAAGGTTGGTTATACATCCCCAAACTCATTAAGATATATTTTATACTCCCTCCATCAGTAGAGAATGAATTAAAGGAGGAAAATAACCTTCTCAATTAAACAAATCAGAATACAAAGAATGAGCTACAATCTTCAATTGAAAAGCTTGAAGAACAACTGCAAGAAGAAAAGGCGAATGTAGCTTCTCAAAAGTCAGAGATTGAAAGTCTCAAGGCTGAGATTGTTGAGAAGTCTACCAAAGAGTTGGAGCTAGAAGCTAGATTGAAGCAGTCCCTCGAGGACCTTGAAGTAAAGAAGAAAGAGCTTGTCTTTGTTGAGAAACAAGTCAAAGAACTGGAGCATAAATTACAAGTAACTGATGCTAAAAGCGAGGTTAGTTATATATCCCAAAACTAATTAAGATTGTATATTTTATACTCACTCCATCAGTCGAATGAACTAAAGGAGGAAATAACCTTCTCAACGAAACATATCAGAATACAAAGAATGAGCTACAATCTTCAATTAAAAAGCTTGAAGAACAACTGCAAGAAGAAAAGACGGATGTAGCTTCTCAAAAGCCACAGATTGAAAGTCTCAAGGCTGAGATTGCTGAGAAGTTTACAAAAGAGTTGGAGCTGGAAGCCAGATTGAAGCAGTCCCTCGAGGACCTTGAAGTAAAGAAGAAAGAGCTTGTCTTTGTTGAGAAACAAGTAAAAGAACTGGAGCAGAAATTAGAAGTAGCTGATGCTAAAAGCAAGGTTAGTTATATATCCCAAAACTAATTAAGATTGCACATTTTACACTCCCTCCACCAGTAGAACGAACTAAAAGAGGAAAATAACCTTCTCAATTAAACAAATCAGAATACAAAGAATGAGCTACAATCTTCAATTGAAAAGCTTGAAGAACAACTGCAAGAAGAAAAGGCGAATGTAGCTTCTCAAAAGTCCTCTTTTGAATTTTCTTTCAATTTTTATCGAAACAAGAAAGTTGAAAGTCTCAAGGCTGAGATTGTTGAGAAGTCTACCAAAGAGTTGGAGCTGAAAGCTAGATTGAAGCAGTCCCTCGGGGACCTTGAAGTAAAGAAGAAAGAGCTTGTCTTTGTTGAGAAACAAGTCAAAGAACTGGAGCATAAATTACAAGTAACTGATGCTAAAAGCGAGGTTAGTTATATATCCCAAAACTAATTAAGATTGCATATTTTATACTCACTCCATCAGTCGAATGAACTAAAGGAGGAAAATAACCTTCTCAACGAAACATATCAGAATACAAAGAATGAGCTACAATCTTCAATTGAAAAGTTTAAAGAACAACTGCAAGAAGAAAAGACGAATGTAGCTTCTCAAAAGTCAGAGATTGAAAGTCTCAAGGCTGAGATTGTTGAGAAGTCTACCAAAGAGTTGGAGCTGGAAGCTAGATTGAAGCAGTCCCTCGAGGACCTTGAAGTAAAGAAGAAAGAGCTTGTCTTTGTTGAAAATCAAGTCAAAGAACTGGAGCATAAATTACAAGTAACTGATGCTAAAAGCGAGGTCAGTTATATATCCCAAAACTAATTAAGATTGCACATTTTACACTCCCTCCATGAGTAGAATGAACTAAAGGAGGAAAATAACCTTCTCAATTAAACATATCAGAATACAAAGAATGAGCTACAGTCTTCAATTGAAAAGCTTGAAGAACAACTGCAAGAAAAAAAGGTGAATTTAGCTTCTCAAAAGTCAGAGATTGAAAGTCTCAATGCTGAGATTGCTAAGAAGTCTATGTTGCAAACTCGTGTTAGAGACTTTGAAGAACGATTAGTGGCAGTTGAAAAGGAGGTAATATCACTTGGAACATATTTTTTATCAAAATTTGATACTTTAGTGCTCATAAAATTCATGAAGAATACAACAAGCGGGAGAATTTTCCTCTTATGAATTTTCTTTCAAATTTTTATCAGAAACAAGAAAGTTCTCCAAAATTGTTGGAGCTGCAAGCTAACTTGGAGCAATCCGTCGAGGACCTTGAAGTAAAGAAGAAAGGATTTGTCTTTCTTGAGAAACAATTCAAAGAACTAGAGCAGAAATTACATGTAGCTGATGTTAAAACTAAGGTCAGTTATATATCCCAAAACTCATTAAGATTGCATATTTTACACTCCCCCCATCAGTAGAATGAACTAAAGGAGGAAAATAACATTCTCAATTAAACATATCAGAATACAAAGAATGAGCTACAATTTTCAATTGAAAAGCTTGAAGAACAACTGCAAGAAGAAAAGGTGAATGTAGCTTCTCAAAAGTTAGAGATTGAAAGTCTCAAGGCTGAGATTGTTGAGAAGTCTATGTTGCTAACTCGTGTTAGAGAACTTGAGGAACGATTAGTGGCAGTTGAAAAGGAGGTAATATCACTTGAACTTTTCATGAAGAATACAACAAGCGGCAAAATTTTCCTATTCTAAGTTTTCTTTCATTTTTTATCAGAAACAAGAAAGTTCTCCAAAATTGTTGGAGCTGCAAGCTAACTTGGAGCAGTCCCTCGAGGACCTTGAAGTAAAGAAGAAAGGATTTGTCTTTCTTGAGAAACAATTCAAAGAACTAGAGCAGAAATTACACGTAACTGATGCTAAAACTAAGGTCAGTTATATATCCCAAAACTCATTAAGATTGCATATTTTACACTCCCTCCATTAGTAGAATGAACTAAAGGAGGAAAATAACCTTCTCGATTAAACATATCAGAATACAACGAATGAGCTACGATCTTCAATTGAAAATCTTGAAGAACAACTGCAAGAAGAAAAGGTGAATGTAGCTTCTCATAAGTCAGAGATTGAAAGTCTCAAGGTTATGATTGCTGAGAAGTCTAAGTTGCAAACTCATGTTAGAGAACTTGATGAACGATTATTGGCAATTAAAAATGAGGTAATATCACTTGGAACTTTTCATGAAGAGTACAACAAGCAGTAGAATTTTCCTCTTATGAATTTTCTTTCAATTTTTATCAGAAACAAGAAAGTTCCCCACAAGAGTTGGAGCTGGAAGCCAACTTGGAGCAGTCCCTCGAGGACCTTGAAGTAAAGAAGAAAGAGCTTGTCTTTCTTGAGAAACAAGTCAAAGAACCAGAGCAAAAATTGCAAGTAGCTGATGCTGAAGGCAAGGTCAGTTATATATATCCCAAAACTCATTAAGATTTTATACTCCCTCCATCAGTAGAATGAACTAAAGGAGGAAAATAACATTATGAATGAAGTATATCAGAATACAAAGAATGAGTTACAATCTTCAATTGAAAAGCTTAAAGAACATCTGCAAGAAGAAAAGGCGAATGTAGCTTCTCAAAAGTCGGAGATTGAAAGTCTCAAGGCTGAGATTGCTGAGAAGTCTACAAAAGAGTTGGAGCTAATAGCCAGATTGAAGCATTCCCTCGAGGACCTTAAAATAAAGAAGAAAGAGCTTGTCTTTCTTGAGAAACAAGTCAAAGAACTGAAGCGGAAAGTACAAGTAGTTGATGCTAAAAGCAAGGTTAGTTATATATCCCAAAACTCATTAAGATTGCATATTTTATTTTGCCTCCATTAGTAGAGAATGAAACAACCTGTATGGAACAGAGTGTACATGTCAATGTTTTGACTCTTAAGGTGAATTCATACTCAATCTGCACTCACTCATTCAGACCTACAGTTTGTTTGGTGTAATATAACAATTCATACTCAGCCAAGTTTCTAAATTATGAATACTGGCTGCAGGATGTTGCTGATTTGAAGGATGGAACAAAAGTGACATCTGAAGATATCGGATCCAGTGTTACCACTCCCAAAGGGAAGAGCAAGAAAATGGCGGACGCGGTGTCTGTCCAAGCATCATCCTCCTCTTCCGAGAGGCAAATAGATACTTCTCCAGTTATGAACATGAAGTTCATTTTGGGTGTATCTCTTGTGTCAGTGATCATTGGTGTAATTCTCCGCGAAGCGGTATTGTTGGAATTTATGATTTAAGCAACAAACTTATTTTAGAAGTTAACAAATTGTTATGTATGTAAGTTCAAATGTGTGTTAGCTTCTTAAATTGGATAAGAGCAAGTTAGTTAAGAGAAGTAGTTTAAGTGCAGTTTGTATCTTTCTCATGATCTCATGATCTCCACTTCCCTAATTTTCTGCTACTTGTGTTTTTATCATATTCACCGTTGTATCTTTCTTTCTTTTTATCATCTTTATTTTTTTATTTTTTTATTATCTAAACATTGCTTTCTTGACTAATTTATTTTGCCTGATATACGATTTATAATTTTAAGTATTGGAGAAGTAAATTGAGTAAAATTAGTGGTATGAATGAAATATCATTTATGATTTTCAAAACAATTTTTATTTTGCAAAGTTCTTTTCTTTTTTCTTCTTTTTGGAAATTCACTTTTTTGCTCACGTGTAATTGGGTGAAAACTAGATGGATTTAATTTATATTTGTATTTAATAATATTAATCATGTACATATACAAAATAAAAATGTTGCAATGTATATCAAACTCTACAAAAGGTAATCTATGTTCATCCGACTGGCCTTTGTTTTGTTATTATTTTATAAAGCTGATACAGTGTTGGTAACTGTATAAAACGGACTTAAGCAATTGATATTAAATTGTATTTATATAAATACAATTGAAACTACAGTAATTATGTATGTTATGTACAAATGAAAGCTCAATAAGTACAAATAAATCCGTCACATGAAAAAATATAAATACCAACCTAGCTTTGAAACATAGTTTCAATTTTCCACTGCTCTCGTAAAAATACAAATATTATGATATAAACAAATACAGTAGGTTCGAAATTCTTGCACTTATTTTCAACTACTTAATTATAATATACAATTTCATACTTTTTTTGAAGAATTACATATCTTTCCAACACCAGCTTTTGTGTGCATGTGAAAGTAAATGTTAGATATTTGAAATTAAATTGTATACATCTGAACTAAACATCATTCTCATTTACATAAATCTAGAAAATTAAATAAAAATTGTACGAAATGAAGATTCTTTTGTATGCAACTGAAGCTGAATTGTATACATCAGAAACTAAATTGTATACATTTGAACTAAAAAACATTCTCATTTACATAATTCAACAAAACTAAATAAGAATTTTACGAAATGAAGATTCTTTTGTATGCATTTGAAGCTGAATTGTATATATCGAAAACTAAATTGTATCCATCTGAAGTGAAAATTATTCTCATTTTATAAATATATAAAATTGAATAATAATTGTACGAAATGAAATTTGTTTTGCATGCATCTGAAATTAAGTTGTATACATCGGAAACTAAATTGTATATATCTGAACTAAAAATCATTCTCATTTATATAAATCTACAAAATTAATTAAGAATTGTACGAAATGAAGATTCTTTTCTATGCATATAATTAAAGCTTAATTGTATTCATTGGAAACTAAAGGGTATACATTTGAACTAAAAATCATTCTCATTTACATAAATCTACAAAGTTAATTAAGAATTGTACGAAATGAAAATTCTTTTGTATGCATCTGAAGCTGAATTGTATTCATCGGAAACTAAATTTTATGCATCTGAAGTGAAAATTATTCTCATTTTATAAATCTATAAAATTGAATAATAATTGTACGAAATGAAATTTTGTTTTGTATGCATTTGAAATTAAATTGTATACATCGGAAACTAAATTGTATACATATGAACTAAAAATCATTCTCATTTACATAAATCTGTGAAATTAAATAAGAATTATACGAAATGGAGATTTTTTTGTATGCATTTGAAGCTGAATGATATACATCATAAACTAAATTGTATGCATCTGAAGTGAAATTTTTTCTCATTTTATAAATCTACAAAATTGAATAATAATTGTACGAAATGAAATTTGTCTTGTATGCATCTGAAATTAAAATCGGAAACTAAATTGTATGTATTTGAAGTGAAAATCATTTTCATTTATATAAATCTATAAAATTTAATAATAATAATTGTACGAAATGAAATTTGTTTTGTATGCACTACATAATCTGAAAATAAATTGTATACATCTGAAAAGAAAATCACCCAGTAACATACATTTTTTCCATAACTAACGAACTTTGAAATACATAAATTACCCTACCTAAATCACCTTTGTTACCTGGAGTTCATCCGCCGAATCAAAATGTGAAACCGGTAATCGCACCTTAATATTCGTGACTGCCCCCTCCATATGCCATCAGATGCTTTGTATCCGACCTTACCAACAAGCCGCAATGGGCTAGATCCGACCACGATTAGACCTGCCTACATATTATCCACTGGAAAAGGGGGCTCCGCCAGTCCCTTGTAGAGTAGATCGCTAAAAAAACCTCAACGAAAAACCCCAACTGCACCGCTTCAAAACAATTGTACTCATTGAAAAATAATATCCTTCACACAACTTTGTTTAACTGCCGGAATAAACCGCTACCACCACCGTCAGACTGTGTTGCGTCGCCGATTTCGGAGCCACTAGCCCACTGCTACCCTCCGCTGTCAATGATTTCGAAGTCGCCGCTGCCCTCCTCTGTCGCCGATTCTGCTAGGATCATGACATGCTCACGACAAACCACTTTTCGGCAGAACCGCTGGTGGCAGCAACGAATGGAGTTGAAGAGCACCGAGTCAGAATCCTGATTGCTCCCGATTCTGTCGTGATAGTCTCGTTCCTAAACGGGCCGAGCTCTCAGATGCTTGGTGGAATAATCTGGTGTGGTTGACGTAGTTCTTGGTCCGATGATTTGCTACCGAAGGAGTGACCTGTAGAGATGGAAACATGAGATTCAGGAGCAGAAAGAGGAGTGTGAGTGTGTAGATAGGGTGTACCTTTCTCAAAGTCTATTTTTTATGGGAGGTGGAGGAGGGCGGTTGCCTCCTTGGTGCCACTGATCGTGGGTGTGATCGTGGGGCACGGATATGGAAGGTCGGAGGTGCTCCCTGAGATCGTGGGAGCTGTTATGGAAGATGGTGGATGCTCCCCGAAATCGTGGTTGATCTGGCATGGTCGTGTTCGAGGCCTCCTAGGAGAGTTCCAAATTATTTTTGTCTTATATACCAATTTTATCTTATTACCCTCTAATCAACCACTTTTCTTAATATTCGTACAAAGTCAAATGCACTATATATTTTGTGGGATGGAGGGAGTATAAATTTATATTTGAAAATGTTAGAGAAATAAAATCATAGATTAAATGCTAAAAAACCAAATGTTGCAATAAAAAAGTGATGGAGGAGTATTTTATTTTATTCTACACTCTCCTCCATCTTTAAAAATACTAATAGGTGTTAGTTTTGAGCTTGTTGCAGTCCTTTTTCTTTCTTTTTTTTTCCTTTAAATTTTGTATTTTGGTTTTCACATAGATAATGGTGAGAATATAGAAAGCTTTGGTTTAAAGGGTGCCTTGTCAATGGTTTTTTTGAGGTTGGTTGGGGAATTTGTTTTCTTTCCTTTTCCCTACTCACCTGTTTGCAAGAATTACAGTTATGTTAACTTGTGTATAATTTATCAAGCTTGCATCTGCTATGGTGATGGTTGAAATGGTTCTTGATACATCTGTGTCCATATCATACATAGTTCTCTCCATGCCCTTGGGATTGGAAACAATTCATTATCTGTGACTGAAACGTTTACTTCACCACCCTATATTGCAACTCTCACTCTCCATCAATTCTACACAGTTCTCAACAAATCCAAAACTTTTAATCAGTTCTCCAAAATTCTAAACAACTCTCAAAACTTAAAAATTGCCTTCTTTAAAGGGCAAGAATGAAAGAGAAGAAGTTCAAAGATTTTCATCATTCTTTAAACTTCAAACCATATCTTTTAATCTCCATACAGATATACCAAATAGTTGAGGGTACAGGTTTAAGTCACTACATGGAAACATCTTCATATTGCTGACACTACAATTCATCTATTCCTTGATTAAGTGTATCAAAAAGATTATTAACGTAATTTAACAAGAAGAAAAAAAATTACTGCCAACAAACAGGATAAGGATGAGTGGTTCTGACTTCTACCCTGGTCTATAACTACTGTTATCCTCAACTAACAGTGTCTATGAAATGTACAACTCTACTTACTAAACTGGTAAATCTACTTGCAAGTTGAGTGCTTAAAGCTGGAGACTTCTGAAATCTGAATTGCATCAATATGATCTCGGCTAACATAAAAATCAATCAATTTTGGCAGTGTAGTTTCACTTTCACCGATTAATTCTGTTGGCTTCATGGCTCATCTCTTTGATCCCTTTCCAGCCATCAAATATTTCATTGTCATCGAACCTGCAACATTTCAACCGAAAATTTCAGTGAATCTATTTACAACGATTACTCTTCGACATAACCTCAAACCCAAGGAATAAACGACAGAACTTGTGCCCAAGTCTTGAGCTTCATCGACCGGCTCTCCTACGAGCCTGCGGTAGCAACGAGTAGTTCAAATGACATCCAGTCTGAACTCTCATGATCCTCTGGTTGTTCATCATCCATGATAATCCAATCATCAATAGTGTTGTGGCTACAAATGGAGAGGGGATCTAAAGAAGACGGCTCTTTGTTTTTGTGAACCCTATTAAAAATTGTGAAATAATTGCATCATCTAGGTTAGTCAAATATTTCTAAACTATCATCATACTTAAAACGCATTCAGGTGCTCCACTCACATTTTTCTCAGATACAGGTTGTATTGGACAAACACAAGGTCACATAACCTTTGACGCTGAAGGCGGTTCTGGAATCATATATTTGCTCAATTGACATCTTGAAAGGGTTAAAGGCGACAAATCCACAAGTTTGCCCTAGGATGCGGGCAGCCAAACGAGCCAAGTTTGGACAACCTCCACCATAGGTAGACCACCATTCACCTATTAAAGATGAAATCATAAGCGTATGAGACATGATGCAAGAACTTAGAAAGATAGGATAATAGATTCTAGCATGCACGTGAATGTGGATATATACTCAAAATTGTTGTTCTACTTTTTCTATTGTTGTGGTTCTCTATCCTTGTCATAGGGGACATTAGATTTTATCGTTCTTTGCTTTCAAGTCACACTCTTATTTTTAGTGACACCTTAATGGTGTTGCTCATAGTCTTGCTCACAATGGCTTAGAGCAGTTAGGTAGATTTGATTGGGGACCGGTTCCCATTAGATGGTTGTTATTGATAGTATTTGTTTGATATCAAATGAAAGTCATTCACTTTAAAAAAATGTTAGCTAAGTGGAAAAAAGTTGCATAGAAATTGGATTCCGGATCCTCTGTGGTGTCACCTCCATGCATGTCCTCCATTATAATTCATTAACACTATTACTTATTCTATTAAAATTTTAACGGAATGATTCACACCGTTAGTTAATTATAGTGGGGGATATGGAGAAGATACCGTAAATGGAGACAAAAGATCTGAGTTCTAGAAATTGCAGTTTTATAATCGAATGTTAGTCAGCTTATAAAAATTTTAACATCGTTAACCATTTTTCAATGGCAATACAAGAACTTCATTAGAAAAAACTAGAAAATAAGAAAGTTATATCTAAATCCGAAACAGAGTTTGGATAAACCATACTTTGAAAGCAGATGAATTCAATTTTTAGTATATTAAGAAATATTGGGAGGTGGTGAAAGAGGGTTAAATGATGTGTGCATTGATTTCAATGAAAGCAGATCCGTTAACAAATGGATATTTTTGTCCTATTTCTTTGTTATGTTGTCGATATAAAGGTAGCGTTCTTCAATAATTTTTCACAACAAACTAACAATAAACTAACAAGTTTCTAAACCTTCCTTTCCAAATCACTCTCTACTCTCAAATTTAAAAACATGATACTTTTTTGCTACAAGTTGGATCTGAAAATTTGGCGTCAAAATGAAACAACAAGTTGGATTTGAAAACATGGATGAAATTTTAGTGGCCAATGAAGCAACAAGTTGGATCTGAAAATCTGGAAGAAAAATGTTGTTGTTCAATGTTGATTTAAAAAAAAAACATATGATAGTCTAATTGAGATTTCTTGGATTCCATTATGGAGCAAATGCAGTTTGGTCCAAAATAAAGAAGTGGATTTAGGGTTGTATAAATTTCAGCCTCTCAGTTTTGGTTAATGGCAGCACAACTCAACTGGAAGAAGGTGTTGAAGCAAGTTGATTCACTATTACTGTCGTGACCCAAAATAGCTTGCAACGTAAGTGGTGGTTATGACTCACAACTCTCGAGATCTTTTCAAAGGTTAGAAAATATTTTGTCTGGTAAGTAAATAGAGAAATATGTAAAATAAAGGCCTAATTATCTTTCATTTATACACTCGAATTCTACATACAATCTACTCAATAATTCATTCCTTTAAGGGAGATAATTGGAAAAACACAAAACAAGAATATGAACCATCGGCTTAGCCATTGGATTCCACTATCCAAGACAAGAATATGAACCATCAAAGTGTGAACAGAGAAAAACAAACCAGTTTGGGTGCTATCCAATCGGCATAGCACAAGAGCCCTTCTATTTATAATGAGGCTTTAACTAACCTAAGCAGGAATCCAAACTCTAATAGGAGTAGGGATATTACATCTGATGAAAGTAAATAACTTGTACTAATAGAAGACATAAATGAATTAGAATTCTAGTCTAATAAGAACTACTGCAGTAATAGAAAACTAGTAGACTACTCCTCTGACTTGTCGAGCAAGGCAAGTAAGGCTTTTGCTTGATAAACACGTCTGCACACCAAACACTGCCTCCCCTTAAACTAACTTCATGCTGCAGTTAGTTTATCTCTGAGACTGATCTCATTCCAAGTAGGTTTCTCAATTTCACAAAAGCTTCAAGTCTGAGGGGTTTGGTCATCAGATCAGCTACTTGATCATTGCTGCTACAATGCTTCAGAACTACTCTTCCTTCTTTGGACAGGTCTCTCAAAAAATGATATCTGACGTCTATGTGTTTGCTGCGGCCATGAAGTACAGGATTCTTTGAGAGCTTGATGGTAGAACTGTTGTCACACATCATGGTGATACATTCTTCAACTTTGCCTCCAATTTCTGCCATAATTCTTTGAGTCCACAAAGCTTGGCAAGCACAGACTGTTGCAGCTATAAATTCAGCCTCAGTTGTGGACAAGGTTACTATTGGTTGTTTCTTAGATGCCCATGCTACTGCTCCTGCATTGAGGATGAACACATACCCACTGGTACTCTTTCGATCCTCCAAATCACCAGCATAATCACTGTCTGTGAAAACAGACATACTCTCCTGGTCTTGCTTCTGATAATGAATACCAAAATCAGATGTTCCTTTCAAATATCTGAGCACTCTTTTGGCTATTCCTAGATGTAATTCAGTGGGTTGGGACATGTATCTACTCAGCAAGCAAGTAACATACATCAAATCTGGTCTGGTGGCCGTGAGATACATTAAGCTTCCTATTAATTGTTTAAAGTACCTGTCATCAACAGCTTTACCGCCTGAGTCTCTGTGAACTTTGCAACCTTGAACAATTGGATTTTTGACTTCATTACAATCCAACATCCCAAACCTTTTCAAAACCTCCCAAGCATACTTCTTTTGGCAAATAGCTATTCCTTCTTTATCTTTGTAAGACTTCTATTCCGATAATGAAATGCATCTTTCCTAAGTCTGTCATGTCAAACTCTTGTTGCATTGACTCTTTGAATTCTCTTAACAACCCTTCATCATCACTTGTATAAATGAGGTCATCAACATAAACACTGACAATGATGATTTTCTCTTTCAGGTCTCCTTTTGTGAAGAGGGTTTGTTCACTTTCACACCTTTTGAATCCTTCTTTCAAGAAATAAGCCTCCAGCCGACTAAACCAGGCCCTGGGTGCCTGTTTAAGGCCATACAAGGCCTTATTCAATTTGTACACTAGGTGTTCCTTTCCTTTCTTCTCATAACCTTGAGGTTGTTCCACATATACATCCTCTTCAAGGTCTCCATGTAAAAATGTTGACTTCACGTCCAGTTGCATGATAACCCATCCTTTTTGTGCTGCTGTTGCTATGATCATCCTAACAGTATCAAGGCGAGCTACAGGAGCAAATACTTCTGTATAATCAACACCATACTTCTGACTATACCCCTTTGCCACAAGCCTAGCTTTGTGTTTATCAATCTTCCCATGCTCATTAAACTTTGTTTTATAAATCCATTTCACTCCAATGGTTTTAGTTCCTGCTGGTAGTTCTGTTAAGAACCATGTATTATTTCTCTCAATGGAAGACATCTCACTGTCCATTGCTCTCTTCCAGTCTTGGCTTCTTGCTGCGTCTTCATAGTATATAGGATCTGCATTAGGTGATACAGCAACTGCAGCTGCTACTAAAGCCATGAAATTTGTTTGTTCTGCTGCTTCATAATCCTGAAACCAGGCTGGTCGAGCTTTCACCCTACCAGATCTTACTGTATTTTGGCTCTTTGCTTGATGGTGTTTCTTCACCATCTTCTGCCTCCCCTTCACCTGGTAACTCTTCTTCTTTCTCTTCATTATCTTCTTCCTCATTCCAGTCCAAATCAACTATTATTTGGCTCTTAAATGTTTCATCCCAGTCCCAACAGTTCTCTTCTTCAAAGATTACATCTTTACTAATGATGATCTTATGAGTAACAGGATTAAATAATCTGTACCCTTTAGACTCCTCACTCATTCCCACAAATATGCACAAAACACTCTTATTATCCAGCTTAGTACGTTTAGCATCAGGAATATGGACATGAGCCAAAGATCCAAAAATCTTGAAATGTTCCACTGATGGCTTCACCCCACTCCAAGCTTCTTGTGGAGTGATATGTTG
Source organism: Stellera chamaejasme (assembly GCA_024586325.1). Classification (NCBI taxonomy): domain Eukaryota; kingdom Viridiplantae; phylum Streptophyta; class Magnoliopsida; order Malvales; family Thymelaeaceae; genus Stellera; species Stellera chamaejasme. The sequence goes on from CM044985.1 coordinate 29,826,056, forward strand.
AAGTGCGTAATAGGAGATCTGTTTAGGATGTAGAAGGCCGGGTTTGCTGCTTCAGCCCAAAGCATTTTGGGCATTTTCTTATCATGAGCATGGACCTTACCATGTTCATCACTGTATGGTTCTTCCTCTCTACCACCCCATTAAGTTAGAGTGTAGAAGGGATGGTAAGATGCCTTTTGATCCCCTGTTCTTTGCAGAAATTATCAAAATCTTTTGAGGTGAATTCACCTCCCCTATCAGTTCTCAAGCATTTAATAGACAAATTTGTTTCCTTTTCAACCTGTCTTTTGAATGTCTTAAAATACTCCAAGGCTTCAGATTTTTTACTCAATAAGAACATCCACCCTTTCCTACTATAATCATCAATTAGACAGAAGATGTACCTCTTTCCACTGATGGAATCTGGTGAAATAGGGCCACAAATATCAGCGTGCAGCAGTTCAAGCTTGTGTTCAGCTCTCCAAGTGCTTCTCTTCGGCATGACATCTCTATGTTGCTTACCTTCCATACAATTGGTACAAGCTTCATTTTCCTTTGGAATCATGGGAAGACCATGAACCAACCCTCCTTTCTGTAATGTTCTGAGACCTGAGTAACTTAAGTGTCCAAATCTTCTATGCCAGATGGAAGAGGTATCACCAACTTTTGTTTGAAGGCACTTTGTTGGTTATGTCTGCACTATGATTATATGGTTGATGCTCATCCTAGTTTGTATGAGCAAGCCTTTCTTGGAATGGAAAATCTTGCACCATCCTTGTTGGATCAAAATTGACAAGCCCTTCTCCTGTAATTGTCCCATACTCGGGAGATTGTTTATGAGTTCTGGAACAAAGTAAACTTCATTAAGAGCATATTTCACTCCTCCTGAGTTTATCTTCACAATACCTTTTCCTGCTACACTTAATTTGCTGTTGTTACCGAGCCTTACCGAATGGTTAAAAGACTCATCTAAACTTGTGAATTTGTGTTTTTCTCCACACATATGATTTGAACAGCCAGAGTCTAAAAACCATTCATTCCCCCTGTCTTGAATCTCCTCATAAGCCATTAAAGCCATCTCCTCTTCTTCTATTTCTTCTGCAGTCCAATTTGATTGACACTCATACTGGTAGTGTCCTAGTTTATGACACTTGAAACATTCTACTATGGCTCGGTTGTTAAAGTTGTAATTTTGTCCTCTTCCACGTCCTCTTCCTCTGAATGTTCCTCTGTAAAATCCTCTCCCTCGACCTCTAAAACCACTTCATCATCCCGGCTTCACACTGCTTTGTTTCTTCTTGGATTCTCAATGCCTGATCTTCGACTTCACTTCTCTTGAACTTTTGTTCATGAACAAGAAGAGAGCTCTGGAGTTCATCTACACTCATCTTGGCTGTGTCTTTTGATTCCTCTATAGAACACACAATGTAGTTGAATTTTTCAAAGAGAGTTCTAAGAATTTTTCAACAATTTTCTCATCACTCATGTCTTCTCCCGATTTCTCATCTCGTTCGATATCAGCATTACTCTCCCAAAGTAGTCTGTGATTGATTCACCAGTCTTCATCTCTAAGATTTCAAAACTCCTTCGAAGCCTTTGTAGTTGCACCTTCTTTACCCTTTCATTGCCTTGATATTTGATTTTCATCGAGTCCCATAACTGCTTGGACGTATCCTTCTGTGCTATGGTTCTTAGTACTGCCTTGTCTATGCCTTGAAATAGATAATTTTTTGCCTTGAAATCCTTGAGCTTCCTTTCATCAAATTCCTTCTTCTGTGCATCTGTTAATACTGCTCCTTCCCTTGGAGCTGCTATGCCTTCTTCAACAACACTCCAGAAATCTTTTGACTTTAGGAGATTCTCCATGAGCATACTCCAATGCTCGTAGTCCCCATCAAACCTGGGAATCGCAGCTGCTGTAAAGCTGCTTGAATCACTCATTCTCTCACTCTTGATTGTTTGCTCGATGCAGATTGTGAACAGAGAAAACAAACCAGTTTGGGTGCTATCCAATCGGCATAGCACAAGAGCCCTTCTATTTATAATGAGGCTTTAACTAACCTAAGTAGGAATCCAAACTCTAATAGGAGTAGGGATATTACATCTGATGAAAGTAAATAACTTGTACTAATAGAAGACATAAATGAATTAGAATTCTAGTCTAATAAGAACTACTGCAGTAATAGAAAACTAGTAGACTACTCCTCTGACTTGTCGAGCAAGGCAAAGCAAGGCTTTGCTTGATAAACACGTCTGCACACCCAACACAAAGACTCAAGAAAAATGGAGAATCTTCTTTAAACTAAAACTAACTAGTACTTGTTCTTTGCTTGAACCAACAAGTTGTTTTGTTTGATTCTACAAGAGGCATTACTTGTCTTAACCAATTTTCAATCTACCTTTCTTTGCCTTAACAATAGGGCTAGCTAGCTAGCTAGCTACTAGAATCTGGGAAAATATTTGTATATATAAACCCTTTCAAGGTGTGCAAAACATGTTTCAAGAGCAATTAGCAGAGAGGTTACTTACTTAACCCTGTTTATGTTTATGTTTCTGTTTCTGTTTCATGTTTGTCATTTTTCTGTTTTTGTTTGATTTCCTTTTGGTTTGGTTGATTTCTGTGCAAAAATATCAACGCTTACCATTATGTGTAACATTAAAAATTGGGGTCCTGCAGCTGCACACATGTCGGTTTCCATAAGTCAAGACCCCCGCGAACGCTTTAGAAACCTGTATTACGAGCAAAGAAAAAAATCAATACATTTTGAGAAAGAGAGTAGAGAACGCGCTGAAGAAAATACAAAGTTGACTGAGAAGCTGGCTATTTATGAAGCCAAACTTGGTGAGCTAGAAGATAAGTTGTCCACTGCTCTGAAGGAGAAAGATAAGCATGTGGAGCAACTTCAGGTTTCAAAGAGAGCCACTGACGAGTTGACTCAACAACTCACTTCTCGGAATCGGGCATTACAATCTCAGGTTTGTTGAAAGTTTCATTATTTTTTTTTACTGCCAACCTAATTTATTTAACCTTCTCCAGCTCATTCTGAAAACTTTTCGATGCTTTCAGATATCTTCACAAAAGGATGAAAATAACCTTCTCAATGAAATAAATCAAAGTACAAAGAATGAACTACAATCTTATATCAAAAAGCTTGAAGAACAACTGCAAGAAGAAAAGGTGAATGTAACTTCTCAAAAGTCAGAGATTGAAAGTCTCAAGGATGAGATTGCTGAGAAGTCCATGTTGCAAACTCGTGTTAGAGAACTTGAAGAACGATTAGTGGCGGTTGAAAAGGAGGTAATATAACTTGAACTTTTCATGATGAGTACAACAAGTGGTAGAATTTTCCTCTTCTGAATCTTCTTTCAATTTTTTATCAGAAACAAGAAAATTCTATAAAAGGGTTGGAGCTTGAAGCCAGCTTGAAGCATTCCCTCGAGGACCTTGAAGTAAAGAAGAAAAAGCTTCTCTTTCTTGAGAAACAAGTCACAGAACTAAAGCAAAAATTAGAAGTTGTTGATGCTAAAAACAAGGTTAGTTATACATCCCCAAACTCATTAAGATATATTTTATACTCCCTCCATTAATAGAGAATGAATTAAAGAAGGAAAATAACCTTCTCAATTAAACAAATCAGAATACAAAGAATGAGCTACAATCTTCAATTGAAAAGCTTGAAGAACAACTGCAAGAAGAAAAGGCGAATGTAGCTTCTGAAAAGTCAGAGATTGAAAGTCTCAAGGCTGAGATTGTTGAGAAGTCTACCAAAGAGTTGGAGCTAGAAGCTAGATTGAAGCAGTCCCTCGAGGACCTTGAAGTAAAGAAGAAAGAGGTTGTCTTTGTTGAGAAACAAGTCAAAGAACTGGAGCAGAAATTAGAAGTAGCTGATGCTAAAAGCGAGGTTAGTAATATATCCCAAAACTAATTAAGATTGCACATTTTACACTCCCTCCATCAGTAGAATGAACTAAAGGAGGAAAATAACCTTCTCAATTAAACATATCAGAATACAAAGAATGAGCTACGATCTTCAATTGAAAAGCTTGAAGAACAATTGCAAGAAAAAAAGGTGAATGTGACTTCTCAAAAGCTAGAGATTGAAAGACCCAAGGCTGAGAAGTCTATAAAAGAGTTGGAGCTGGAAGCCAGATTGAAGCAGTCCCTCGAGGACCTTGAAGTAAAGAAGAAAGAGCTTGTCTTTGTTGAGAAACAAGTCAAAGTACTGGAGCAGAAATTAGAAGTAGCTGATGCTAAAAGCAAGGTTAGTTATATCCCAAAACTAATTAAGATTGCACATTTTACACTCCCTCCATCAGTAGAACAAACTAAAGGAGGAAAATAACCTTCTCAATTAAACATATTAGAATACAAAGAATGAGCTACAGTCTTCAATTGAAAAGCTTGAAGAACAACTGCAAGAAAAAAAGGTGAATGTAGGTTCTCAAAAGTCAGAGATTGAAAGTCTCAAGGCTGAGAATGCTGAGAAGTCTATGTTGCAAACTCGTGTTAGAGAACTTGAAAAACGATTAGTGGCAATTGAAAAAGAGGTAATATCACTTGGAACATATTTTTTTATCAAAATATGATACTTTAGTTTTCATAAAATTCATGAACAATACAACAAGCGGGAGAATTTCCCCTTCTAAATTTTCTTTCAATTTTTATCAGAAACAAGAAAGTTCTCCAAAATTGTTAAAGCTGCAAGCTAACATGGAGCAGTCCCTCGAGGACCTTGAAGTAAAGAAGAAAGGATTTGTCTTTCTTGAGAAACAATTCAAAGAACTAGAGCAGAAATTACACGTAGCTGATGCTAAAACTAAGGTCAGTTATATATCCCAAAACTCATTAAGATTGCATATTTTACACTCCTTCCATCAGTAGAATGAACTAAAGGAGGAAAATAACCTTCTCAATTAAACATATCATCAGAATACAAAGAATGAGCTACAATCTTCAATTGAAAAGATTGAAGAACAACTGCAAGAAGAAAAGGTGAATGTAGCTTCTCAAAAGTCAGAGATTGAAAGTCTCAAGGTTGTGATTGCTGAGAAGTCTAAGTTGCAAACTCATGTTAGAGAACTTGATGAACGATTATTGGCAATTGAAAAGGAGGTAATATCACTTGGAACTTTTCATGAAGAGTACAACAAGCAGTAGAATTTTCCTCTTCTGAATTTTCTTTCAATTTTTATCAGAAACAAGAAAGTTCTCCACAAGAGTTGGAGCTGGAAGCCAACTTGGAGCAGTCCCTCGAGGACCTTGAAGTAAAGAAGAAAAAGCTTGTCTTTCTTGAGAAACAAGTCAAAGAACCAGAGCAAAAATTGCAAGTAGCTGATGCTAAAGGCAAGGTTAGTTATATATATATATCCCAAAACTCATTAAGATTTTATATTTTATACTCCCTCCATCAGTAGAATGAACTAAAGGAGGAAAATAACATTATGAATGAAATATATCAGAATACAAAGAATGTACAATCTTCAATTGAAAAGCTTAAAGAACATCTGCAAGAAGAAAAGGCGAATGTAGCTTCTCAAAAATCGGAGATTGAAAGTCTCAAGGCTGAGATTGCTGAGAAGTCTACAAAAGAGTTGGAGCTAATAGCCAGATTGAGGAATTCCCTGAAGAACCTTGAAATAAAGAAGAAAGAGCTTGTCTTTCTTGAGAAACAAGTCAAAGAACTGGAGCAGAAAGTACAAGTAGCTAATGCTAAAAGCAAGGTTAGTTATATATCCCAAAACTCATTAAGATCGCATATTTTATTCTGCCTCCATCAGTAGAGAATGAAACAACCTGTATGGAACAGAGTGTACATGTCAATGTTTTGACTCTTAAAGTGAATTCATACTCAATCTGCACTCATTCATTCAGACCTACAGTTTGTTTGGTGTAATATAACAATTCATACACAGCCAAGTTTCTAAATTATGAATACTGACTGCAGGATGTTGTTGATCTGAAGGATGGAACAAAAGTGACATCCGGAGATATCGGATCCAGTGTTACCACTCCCAAACGGAAGAGCAAGAAAAAGTTAGACGCGGTGTTTGTCCAAGCAACATCCTTCTCTTCCGAGAGGCAAATAGATAATTTTCCAGTTATGAACATGACGTTCATTTTGGGTGTATCTCTTGTGTCAGTGATCACCAATTCTCTGCGAAGCGGTATTGTTGGAATTTATGATTTAAGCAACAAACTTATTTTAGAAGTTAACAAATTGTTATGTATGTAAGTTTAAATGTGTGTTAGCTTCTTAGATTGGATAAGAGCAAGTTAGTTAAGAGAAGTAGTTTCAAGTGCAGTTTCTATGGCCAATTCTACGTTGCACCCGGCGCAATGTACTATTGTACCTTTTTCGTCAACCACCGTCATTTTTAGGTGGAAAATGGTTTTTTAAAAAAATATATAGTAATTATTTAAGCGAAAGTTCAAATCTCATGATCTCCACTTCCCTAATTTTCTGCTACTTGCGTTTTTATCATATTCACCGTTGTATCTTTCTTTCTTTTTATCATTTTTATCATTAGTATTTTTTTATTTTTTATATTATCTAAACATTGCTTTCTTGACTAACTTATTTTGCCTGATATACGATTTATAATTTTAAATACTGGAGAAGTAAATTGAGTAAAATTAGTGGTATGAATGAAATATCATTTATGATTTTCGAAACAATTTTTATTTTGCAAAGTTCTTTTCTTTTTTCTTTTTTTTTTTGGAAATTCACTTTTTTGCTCACGTGTAATTGGGTGAAAACTAGATGGATTTAATTTATATTTTCGTGTAATAATATTAATCATGTACATGTACAAAATAAAAATGTTGCAATGTATATCAAACTGTACAAAAGGTAATCTATGTTCATCCAAGTGGCCTTTGTTTTGTTATTATTTTATAAAGTTGATACAGTGTTGGTAATTGTATAAAATGGACTTAAGCAATTGATATTAAATTGTATTTATATAAATACAATTGAAACTACAGTAATTATGTATGTTATGTTATGAAAGCTTAATAAGTACAAATAAATCCGTCACACGAAAAATATAAATACCAACCTAGCTTTGAAACATATATAGATTCAATTTTCTAAGCTCTCGTAAAAATAGAAATATTATCATATAAACAAATACAATAGGTTTCGAAATTTACTTAATTATAATATACAATTTCATACTCTTTTTTTTTAAGAATTACATATCTTTCCAACTCTAGCTTTTGTATGCATGTGAAAGTGAATGTTATATATTTGAAATTAAATTGTATACATCTGAACTAAACATCATTCTCATTTACATAAATCTAGAAAATTAAATAAAAATTGTACGAAATGAAGATTCTTTTGTATGCATCTGAAGCTGAATTGTATACAACGAAAACTAAATTGTATGCATCTGAAGTGAAAATATTCTCATTTTATAAATATATAAAATTGAATATTAATTGTACGAAATGAAATTTGTTTTGTATGCATATGAAATTAAGTTGTATACATCGGAAACTAAATTGTATACATCTGAACTAAAAATCATTCTCAATTATATAAATCTACAAGATTAATTAAGAATTGTACGAAATGAAGATTCTTTTGTATGCATCTGGAGCTGAATTACATTCATTGGAAACAAAAGTGTATACATTTGAACTAAAAATCATTCTCATTTACATAAATCTACAAAGTTAATTAAGAATTGTACGAAATGAAAATTCTTTTGTATACATCGAAAGCTGAATTGTATTCATCGGAAACTAAATTGTATGCATATGAAGTGAAAAGGCTTATTTATCATTTAGTCCCTCGAACTATCATGACTCGTTCAATTTAGTACCCGGATTCTAACTCGGAATTACTCAGTCCCTAAACTATGCAGTTTCTGGCACTTTAGTCCTTTGAATCGGTAACTAGGCTAACGTTAGATTAACGATGTCATCTTTTTAACAGTTTAGTGCCTTCTTTGTATAATTCTAAAGTTTTAAGGTTGGAGTTGATAAAAGTCATTTTGTGGGGTCAAATTAGAAAAGGAAAAGAAACTTAAGGACTTACATGCTATTTCTCTCTCCTTCTCCTTCTCCTCCCCCAAGGCCGTCGGATCGCAGCCTTGGGTCGCCGATTCGCGGCCTATCCGGCGGCCTTGGGCCACGATCCGACAGCCTTGGGTCGCGATCCGGTGGCCCTTAGGTCACGATTCAGCGGCCCTGAGCCTGGATCTACGTTCCCGTCTATTTTTGTTGTGTTTAGGTGTTGTGGTGGCGGTGGTCGGCTGCGGTGGCAGCAGCTTGACGGTGGTTAGGTGTTGTTGGGCTTAATTAAAACACTTAGGTCAAAGTGTTAAGTTTAAAACTGTTGGGGGTATCTGAATGGTTAAGTTTAAAACATGGGGTAATTGGGAAATAACTTTTAAATTTTAGGACCAAAACAAGCATTTTACCCCGAGGTCAACTACTGACTTTGCTACGGTCAAAGGGGGTAAAGTGCTTGACGGAGCTTAGTTGAGGGACTGAGTAAATCCGAGTTATAATTCAGGGACTAAACTGAACGAGTGATAATAGTTCGGGGGACTAAACAATAAATAAGCCAAGTAAAAATTATTCTCATTTTATAAATCTATAAAATTGAATAATAATTGTACGAAATGAAATTTTGTTTTTTATGCATTTGAAATTAAATTGTATACATCGAAAACTAAATTGTATACATCTGAACTAAAAATCATTCTCATTTACATAAATCAACGAAATTAAATAAGAATTATACGAAATGAAGATTTTTTTGTATGCATTTGAAGCTGAATGATATACATCAAAAACTAAATTGTATGCATTTGAAGTGAAATTTTTTATCATTTTATAAATCTACAAAATTGAATAATAATTGTACGAAATGAAATTTGTCTTGTATGCATGTGAAATTAAAATGTATACATCGGAAACTAAATTGTATGTATTTGAAGTGAAAATCATTTTCATTTATATAAATCTATAAAATTTAATAATAATAAATGTACGAAATGAAATTTGTTTTGTATGCATCTGATGAAACAGAGTTGTATACATAATCTGAAAATAAATTGTATACATCTGAAATGAAAATCACCCAATAACATACATTTTTTTCCATAACTAACAAACTTTGAAAAACATAAATTACCCTACCTAAATCACCTTTGTTACCTGGAGTTCATCCGCCGAATCAAAACGTTTCACAACCGATAATCGGCCACCCTAATATTCGCGACTGCCCCTTCCATTCCATATGCCATCAGATGCTTTGTATCCGACCTCACCAACAAGCCACAATGGGCTAGATCCGACCACGATTAGACCTGCCTACATATTATCCACAGAAAAAGGGGCTCCGCCAGTCCCTTTTAGAGTAGATCGCTCGAAAAGCCTCAACAAAAAACCCCAACTGCACCGCTTCAAAACAATTGCACTCATTGAAAAAATATATATTCTTCACACAACTTTGTTTAACTATCGGAATAAACCGCTACCACCACCGACGAACAGTGTTGCGTCGTCGATTTCAGAGCCATTGGCCCACTGCTACCCTCCGCTGTCAATGATTTTGAAGTTGCCGCTGCCCTCCTCTGTCGCCGATTCGGGCAAGATCATGACGTTCTCACGACAAACAACTTTTCGGCAGAACCGCCGGTGGCAGCAACTAGGGGTGAGTAACGAATCGAGCCGAGCCGAGCTCGGCTCGAGCTTTAACGAGCCCGACGAGCAGAGCCTCCTGAGCCTCGAGCTCGAACTCGAGCCGGTTTCGAGGCCGAATAATATACGAGTCGAGCTCGAGCCTGAAACGTTCGGCTCGTAAGGTTCGCGAGCCTTAACGAGCTCGCGAGCCTTAACGAGCTCGCGAGGCTAACGAGCTCGTTTGGGGCCGAATCGAGCCTAGCCGAGCTCGCGGAGCCTAGCCGAGCTCGCGAGCCTAACGTGCTCGTGCTTTACGAACCTTCGAGCCGAGCTCGAGCCTGTCTCAAGCTGAGCTCGAGCTCGAATTTTCGGGCTCGTTCGAGCTCGAGCCGAGCCCGAATTTCACGAGCTCGAGCTTGAACCTGCTAGGCTCTGGATCGGCGTGGCCAGAAGAAACTGAAACCGAAGAAGGTTTTACGTTATCTCCCAATTACCGAGCGCCTTAAGCGTCTTTACCAATCTTCGAAAACTGCTAAATTCATGAGTTATCATACAATGGCCAATGTAAATGCAAATGGTACAATCGGACACCCAAGCCAATCACAGGCATGGAAACATATTGATATGTTGTATCCGGATTTTGCCACAGAGATCGGGAATGTACGAATAGGGTTATGCACTGATGGATTTAACCCACATACAGATATGAGTAACCCTAATTCAAGGTGGCCGGTAATCAACACAAAATACAAATAACCACCAGATTTATGCATGAAGCAGCCGTACATCTACATGGCACTGCTAATCCCGAGTCCACGATCACCAGGGCGTAACATTGATGTCTTCTTACGACCATTGGTAGACGAGCTGAATGGTCTATGGAGCGTAGGTGACCAAACTTGGGATGCACACCGTAGAAAGAACTTTACAATGCGGGCATGTCTGCTTTGGACCATGTATGCTCTCGGGTTGGAATACACATGGAAAACTTGCATGTCCATATTGTATGGTTGATGTGTCCAATTTCCAATTAACTTATGGGCGTAAACCTTGTTGGTGGGGGTGTCACAAAAGATTTTTACACGGACTACAATCTTATCGGAATGACAGTCGAGCCCGGGGTCATCGAGAGCGAAAAAAGCATTTTGAATATAAGTCTGGCGTTGAAATACTAAGGGAGATTGAAGAGATTGAATTCCCACCTTTTGGGTCAAACTGGGACAGGCATCGACCTGATGGCTTTGGTGTGATTCATAACTGGATTAAGAAATCAATCTTTTGGGAGCTACCGTAATGGAGACATTTGTTAATAAGACATAACCTTGATGTAATGCATATTGAGAAGAATTGTTTCGACAATGTCTTCTACACGGTTATGAATAAAAAAGGTAAGACTAAGGACAATGCAAACTCGAGACGTGATCTCCAGAAATTGAACATCCGACATGAGCTGCATTTATTCCCCGGACGTGATGGAAGACCATGTCAACCTAAAGCAATTTATACTTTGAGTGAAGATCAGATTGCTAATGTTTGCAAATGGTTGAAGGACACGGTAAAACTTCCTGATAGATATGCATCAAACATTGGAAGTTGTGTGAACACGTCGAACAATACATTTTTAAAAAAAAATTAAGTTATTTTTTGATTAATTAGAGAAAATATATCGAGGCTATGCGGGAGAAGTATGAGGACGAGGATGACATGCCACTTTTCGATCCCGACATCTACATGGAGGTGACCGGCCAAAACCCCACAAGAGGACGTTGGAGATCAGCACCCCCGCAACTGGTCCATCCCGACCAGTTCCATCCTCCGCAGCCATCAGAGGTAACTACAAATATATGTCGTCCACTTCGTAACTTTTTAAAAAATTCAAGGATTAAATTGTTACTTTTACATAACTTACAGCGGGAGCTACAGTTGGAGGAGGAGCGTCGGAAGGATAAGGACCGCATCGACAGACAGGACGACGAGATCCATGCTCTGAGGCAGCGCTCAGCAGAGCATGAGATGTTGATCACGCGACAGGCCGAGCTCATACGCCAGACAAACACGGCCCTGAGCGTCGTCTGGGGAGAGCTTCGGAGCATGGGCCGCTTGTCGCATACTGATGTGCCAGCACACTTGGTTGTCGGATCATCGAGGCCACAGTTGTCGTCCCCGAGAACCGCCAACTTCTTCACCGGTTTACTCGATAATGTTTATACCCCTCGCATGGAGGACCCTCCTCCACAGTTCGACATCCCTCCGACTGGTCCTCTTGCTCAGCTCATGTCGACACCGGAAGTGATGGAGGCTTACATCGGAAGCTTCTTGCAAGTCCAGAATCCGCAGCAGCAACAGCGTGGTCCTGGTGGCGCTCGTGATGATACTCCTCCAGCTCCTCCATCTTCATAGGATTTATAGATTTTACTTATTTAGGTATTTTTGTTGTAAATATAATATTTTATAAATACTGAATTTCTTAATTTTTAATTAAAAAGTCCTTAAACTGTATTTTCATTTTATTTTGTCAATAATTATTTATATTAATCCGTTTAGTGATTACAAAATTCCAAAATAATAATAATAATAATAATAATAAAACGGTTGTACCGTTTGGAGGCGCGACAACAACGCTCCAAGTAAATGAGCGTGTCAGCAGCCTACGTGGATGTTTGTAACGCTAAAATACGGAACAACGGTGCTACGGTGTAGCGACTTGAAGCGCACGTTCTCAAAAAAGTGGCTCCCTACGTAGCACCAGTAAGAGCGCATGTTAGCGCTACTATAGTAGCTCAAATGGCTCGTAATCGGCGCTACAATGCCTCTGTTAAATACATAGTGATAGCTCTCTCCATGCCCTTGGGATTGGGAACATTTCATTATCTGTAACTGAAACGTTTACTTCACTACCCCATATTGCAACTCTCACTCTCCATCAATTCTACACAGTTCTCAACAAATCCAAAACTTTTAATCAGTTCTCCACAATTCTAAACAACTCTCAAAACTTCAAAATTGCTTTCTTTAAAGGGCAAAAATGAAGAGAGAAAAAAGAAGTTCAAAGATTTTCATCATTCTTTAAACTTCAAACCATATCTTGTAATCTCCATACAGATATACCAAATAGTTGAGGGTACAGGTTTAAGTCACTACATGGAAACATCTTCATATTGCTGACACTACAATTCATCTATTCCTTGATTAAGTGTATCAAAAAGATTATTAACGTAATTTAACAAGGATAAGGATGAGTGGTTCTGACTTCTACCCTGGTCTATAACTACTGTTATCGATCCTCAACTAACAGTGTCTATGAAATGTACAGCTCTACTTACTAAACTGGTAAATCTACTTGCAAGTTGAGTGCTTAAAGCTGGAGACTTCTGAAATCTGAATTGCATCAATATGATCTCCGCTAACATAAAAATCAATCAATTTTGGCAGTGTAGTTTCACTTTCACCAGTTAATTCTGTTGGCTTCATGGCTCATCTCTTTGATCCCTTTCCAGCCATCAAATATTTCATTGTCATCGAACCCTGCAACAGTTCAACCGAAACTTTCAGTGAATCTATTTACAACGGTTACTCTTCGACATAACCTCAAACCCAAGGAATAAACGACACTAACCTGTGCCCAAGTCTTGAGCTTCATCGACTGGCTCTCCTACGAGCCCTGTGGTAGCAACGACTGGTTCAAGTGACATCCAGTCTGAACTCTCATGATCCTCTGGTTGTTCATCATCCATGATAATCCAATCACCAATAGTGCTGTGGCTACAAATGGAGAGGGGATCTAAAGAAGACGGCTCTTTGTTTTTGTGAACCCTATTAAAAAATGTGAAATAATTGCATCATCTAGGTTAGTCAAATATTTCTAAACTATCATCATACTTAAAATGCATTCAGGTGCTGCACTCACATTTTTCTCAGATACAGGTTGTATTGGACAAACACAAGGTCACATAACCTTTGACGCTGAAGGCAGTTCCTGGAATCATATATTTGCTCAATTGACATCTTGAAAGGGTTAAAGGCGACAAATCCACAAGTTTGCCCTAGGATGCGGGCAGCCAAGCGAGCCAAGTTTGGACAACCTCCACCATAGGTAGACCACCATTCACCTATTAAAGATGAAATCATAAGCGTATGAGACATGATGCAAGAAATTAGAAAGATAGGATAATAGATTCTAGCATGCACGTGAATGTGAATATATCTACTCAAGATCGAACTCGGTATACCTGAACAGACTACTTATTTACACGCCAATTCATGAAACAATGGATTAACCCCACAAAGTTAAACACGTGTATAAGTCATGATTCCATTTAATCCCCACTTAAACCAAAAACTGTGAAGTATCAGATAAAGAAGCCCTCACCTGGCAGCATTGTATCTCTCGCCCTAACTGCCATGTTTCTCCCCAAATCTCCAGCTGCACTTTTGTAGAGGTTTATTTCTTTCACAATTTCATCCTGAGTTTTTGTGTCAGGGACCAACCGCTCAATGCAATCAAACATTGCTGACAGTATGTCATTGTGCAAATCACCCTGAATACTATAGAAGAACTTGGGGTTAAGGAAGAAACCGGCAGCATGAAGAGGAAGATGCTGCTGTTGTTTCCACCTTTGGTCTATGATTCTCCAGTAGGTCGCATAATCGTTTCTATTAATAAGCTCTCTCTTCATTGCTTCTTTTGCTCTGTAGATACTGGCATATACATACCCCATTGCAGGTCTCTTCTTACTGCAAACTAATTCAAGAGCACGCAAAAGTGGATGTGTCAATCGATTAATCAGGATACAGGAGTTCCAAAATGACCGATTCCCTATGATATCGAACATTATCAATCCTCCTGGTTTCTTTGCATGTTCGCTATCCAACCAATCCTGCGAGCTTACCATTGACTGTAAATTTAGCTTGAAATCAGCCATTCTTTGCAATGTTGTGAAGTTTGAAGCAAAACTAGTGGTGCCTGGTTCCAGAATGTCATTACCAAACGTAAATCTTCTCATCATATTCAAGACTGCACTGTTATTATAAACGAATTTTGTGACAGATTTCGCTTGTTCGATAGTGGCGTTCACCCATTCAAGCTTCACTAAATCCTCAAGCATCATATCTATGCAACGAACAGAGCAGGGAACCCAATAAAGGGAAGGAAATGACTCCATCAACTTTTTGCCAACGAAAACATATTGCTCCTCACCATTAGTAATCACTTGGACAACATTTCGGACCCCAACCTCCTCAACAACTTGCTTGAGCAATTCGTGAAGACCATCTACGGAATAAATAATCCCAGAGACATCCGCTGATTTCAAATACACAGTTCCTTGAGGACAGTAGACCAAAAAACTGAACAAAGTTCTTCCTTTTTTCGAAATCCATTGGTCAACTAAAATAGAACATCCAGTCTTAGCCCAGACTGATTTGCACGCATCGAGATCATCCTTCACTTCTTTAACTGACATCTTCAATATCCGGCCTTGAAGCTCCTTATGTGAAGGAGGCAAGATTCCCATCCCTCCTGATGCAATAGCGTCAATCATTGACTGGAAATAAACTGAGTCGACAGCCTCCAGGTTTGCCTGAACATCAAACATACAACGTCCTATTGCCATATGAGTCTGAATCTGGCCATTTGTCCTCTCTGAAGGCAGTGCAAGGGTGCTTCTGGGAACCTCATCAGCATTTGCATACAAACTAGAAGCCCTTCTTTTTTTCCTTCTATCTGAATTTGTATTGCTTATTTCTTCTCCTCCACTTGGGACAAAAACAGCACACGGTTCTACAATGTTGGAAACTTCAATTGGCTGGTAGACAGGCACCACATCAACATGGTTTGCAAGACTATCTTTTTCAACCGGTTGTGAGCTAGTCATGGCCAATGGCTCAGATGTGGTCCTGCGGCTTTTCTTCTTGACCTTCCCCGAGACATGATCCAAATTCTGTTGCATTGTGCTCTTGACATCATTGGGAACTTTCTCGCAGACAGGTCCTTGACCTTTTTTACCAGCAAGGTGCTCCTTAAACCTAGTGATGCCACCACCTTTGAACAATTTGTCACAGTACATGCACTTGATATGCACTCTATGCCCTAAATTTTTAAATATCTGGCAATGCTTCCATGCAGGATCTTGTTTGTGGGGTGTGATGGGAAGCGGTTCCAACTCCAATTCCATTGACATTGCAAATTCTTATCAGGCTAAAATCACACAATCATCAGGAAACACATTGCCAATTCAAACAATACAATTTTCTTCCACAAGTCCAACTCACAAGCAAGTCATTGTAAACAGCCCCAGCTATCAATCCCTGTGGTCTTGCAAATATGAGCTAATGGAAGCGGGGAAATCGAGACCCAAATGCAAGAGCCTACCCTGTTCTCACTGAAGAAATTCAATCATAAGAAATAAATAAAGCACCCAAATTGAAACCCAAATGCACAAAAGACACCAGGTTGAATTCAAGAACCCAGAATAAACCACAAACATTGTCCATTTCTAAATAGCAAAAGATACCCGGCAATTGCTACCCGAGGAACAAAAAGAAGCAAACTTTTACTCACCATTACTAAAATTCGCAATCTTTGGGTGTCATTGCATACAACAAGAACTTAGGAATCAGAGAGATGGTGAGCAGGTGGAAACCAGGCAGGCCGTCAAAGATTCGACCTTGACCAGCTTCTGCCAAACGCTGGCCGATCAGGTTCTGGTCCCTAGCCAATCCACAACCCGTTGCAGCCGTCGAACGGCGGATGTGACCCGACCAGCGGCGATCCGCTGTGCCTCCTCCTCCTGTTCGACGTCAGGGTCCGGTACCAATCATTCAGCCGAAAAGCCAGCAAATTTTTCACCTTTCTTACCCTCCTCGCCGTGAAGACAACTGAATTTAGTATTGCGAGAGAGCTTGGACCAGACTTCGGCCCAAGTGTTGCTTCATATGGAAATGAAAGACAGAGCAGAACAAACAAACAAAGAGCTGTAAATCTAGAGATTACCGATTAACCGGTTTGGTTCATGGCTGTGTATCTCATCGTCAACAATGGTTTTGGTTTCAGCTTCAGCTTCAGAACTTTGTTTGTTTCGGTGGATCCTCTTTGGTCGGCTTTTTTTATTTTTCCTTGGAAAAAAATCAAATAAAATATATATTTATGGAGTCTCGAACTCATCTTGACTTTGGATTCATGGTAAATTACCGTGTTTAACCTATGCAACTGGAATCATGCTTAACCGGGTTGAGTTGTGAATTTACATGGAGTTATTTACACATAGTAAAGGTAAATGTTTTTGCTCATCCAAAATAATTGAATGACTTTAACTTGATTGAATGGATAGTAAAGTAAATGTATGATTTTGTATATTTTGATTGAAAAAATACTCATAAGTGAAATTGCGCAAAAAAAAGAGAGAGAATGAAAATGTAATGATATAGTAGTAAAAACATTCTTTTGAGAAAATTGATCAATTTTCTTAGACGGATTAGAAAGAAAATATGTTCTATTGTTAGGGACAGATATTAATTTTACTTAAATATAACATCAATCGATTCTTTTTTGTGAAATTTGAGTGAAAAAATGAAAAACTAATATATATTGGTTATATATATATAATATACATATACATATATAGTAAAAACATTCTTTTGAGAAAATTGATCAATTTTCTTAGACGGATTAGAAAGAAAATATGTTCTATTGTTAGGGACAGGTATTAATTTTACTTAAATATAACATCAATCGATTCTTTTTTGTGAAATTTGAGTGAAAAAATGAAAAATCAATATATATAATATAATATACATATATGTGCGCGCGGGCAATGAATTTGTTTAAGAAAATATTGAAATGGTTTTCTTAAAAAAATTGAGAAAGTTTTAATGAAATAAAGACGATGTTGGTTGGACTCAGAAAAAAGAATTCTAACCTCAACTGTTACAAGTCAACTTTTTCAAGTAGCTATTATGTTTTAAAAAAACTATTAATGAGTAGTTTTTAGGTTTAAATGTAATTGTTTGATCTTAATCATTAAAAAATTATCCAAAATGCACATTTCAGCAATTGAAACAACTGCTTCCAAACGGTACCAAACACAATAAACAATTTGGTTCAACTTAATCCACTTAACCCATAGATTAATTTATGGATTAAGTGGATTATATGACTAAATATTTGTACTTGATTTTAAATTCAAATAAATTTGATATCTTTAAACATAATTTATCAGTGGGATACAAAACAATAATTCTTCATACATATGACAATCAGTTGGCACTTGGCATAAGAGAGGACTCTTCTTTCATGGGAAAGGGGTGGAAAGTGTTTTATTGCGGGCATAATGAATCACTTTCAAGTCAATCACAAGAAAACACTATTGAATAGCTACCCTTAAAAAAAGTTCAATAATAACTAAATCTAAGTGAAACGAAAAAATTGCTGTTTAATTTATTTTTATAAAAAAACTATCCACTTTTTTCCCACAAAATCATTTTTTTACTCTTCCAACACTCTAGCAAACAAAAAAGAGATAAAAGATTGACTCATAGTCTATAGAGACTTGCAAGTGAAGATAGATCAAACTAGCATGACATTTATGTCATCACATAATAATCAGTTAGGATCATCAAACCATTCTATTTTCAGAAAGTGTTGTCGATCTCTAGGTATAAAACCTTAAAGTAATCGGTGGTGCATGTACTTGTTAAAATATATGTGATCTTTTCAAGATCTAGAATCATTCTCACAATCAATCAACCAAGAATAATTAAGACCAACAAACTTGTTTATCAAAAAACATGTGCTATAGAAATCATATATAATAACCATACTAGATTCACAAATCTATAATACAAACAATAAGCAAACCTTCAATCAACATGTAAATTTATGAACAATGTCTTAAATTCAAAAATTATCAAATCACTAATTTAGACAGAATTTGACACTATTAACAAATAAAGTATTCGGTAGTAGGAATGAGGCTCAATCATTATCTATCATAAGCCCAAATTTTATTGGTGATCATATAATAGACATGAACTAGTTAGGTCACCAAAAGAGATTATTTCATGGACTGGTTGGGTGAGACACCCTCAACTTTTGCTAGAGAATTATACATGGGCTATTTAGTCTCATTTTATTGTACTTCTTCTTTCTATGTTTACCTTGGGTAGTTTGTCAGGTGGTTTTGTCTCTCCTCTCATGAGCATCACCTCTTTATTCTAATATAATCCATTATTATCGTGTAAAAAAAATATAATAGACATGAAAGATAAACAAGTCTTGTTAATCACATCTCATGTGACCCTTATTTTTTTATCCTCATATTGCATAAACCTAAATTTTATCATCGTCCTTATGCAAATATCGTTAAGTCAACCATCATCTGCACATGTATGACAAAAAGATAATGCCCCTAAATTTTATTAGTGATAACATTAAATTTCACCACCCTATGCACATCTCATGTGCTTCTTAATAATATAATTAGCTACATTTAACATGCCCCAAATTTTATTGACGATCCATACTAAACATAAGAAGATCTTATATTATTAAGTGTTCAAGTAAGGGTTTTAAGTAATTCATCTCATGAATTACAACATTATAAGTCAAATTTATAAGACTAAACATGCATCTCATACATCTAATTATCACAAGCATAAACAAATAAATATAACATGCTAATTATAAAAAACTCCCACTCGACAAAATAATTTTATTAGTGGGACTTGTGTAACTTTTATACCTCCAACCTCTTTGAAAAAATATAGGGTTAATCTGGATATTGACCATAACTTTTTGGTCTTTTCTGGTCTTTCCAGAAAATTTGAGGACCATTCTAAACTTTTCTCAAAAGTTTGTGAGCAATCTAGTCAAACTAGAAAGTTTTTGAGACCAATCTGAACACTTTTAGAAAATTTGCGGACAAATCTCATTAATCATAGACTTAAATTATTAAGTTTTGAACTTTTCAAAACATTGGGTCCTTAATTTAATAGGAAATAAAATTCAAAGGGTTGATCCAATCAGTTCCCTAAGAACTTTCCATTTTCTGAACTCTTCAAAAATGTAGGTCCTTAATCGAATAAGAATTAAAATCTTTGGGAATGATCACAGATTTTGAACATTTCAATACACGAGTCCTTAATTGCACAAATGAATGAAAGGGTGAGGGGGCATAGGACTGTTGGGTCAAAACCCAGTCTTCTGGGTCGACGGGTCAAGCCCGACTCGACCCAGAGTCTGGTTCTAGCCCAGATCGGGCTCTTCTCTCTGCCTGATGCCTCCCCTTTCTGATCCTTGCACTCCTGGCCACCATAGGCACCGCCGTGTTACAGTTACTTTGGTGGCTATAAGGGTATATGGTGGACCGCTGGAGGAAGGTTGGTGGTAAGTTGTTCGTAGGAGTAGCAAGGGCCGCCCAGGGGTTCCTATAAAGCTCTTGCTAATATATATATATATATATATATATATATATGTTTGTATATATATATATATATATATATATATATATAAAGAGAAAAAATGATAATATGACATATAAATAAAGTAGCACAACAAACAGATTTATTTAAATAATACCAACATTAAACAGAATTTGTGTAAACATATGTAAACATGTTAGAATAAAAGAGAGAAACATATCAAAACCATTTCATAATCAAATCATTTCCCACATGACTTCATGTCAAACGTTGAGAATACTGTGATTACACAGCACGAATTTATTTTTCACAATCAGTTTCTGGAACATGTAAATATGTTGGTATTATTTAAATAAATCTGTGTTGTAATATTTGTGTTATGTATATACATATGTACACAGATATTTTTAAAGTAAAAGATTGTGTAAATACTTCATCTGTTCCAGAAAATTAGTTATGTTTGTTTTTCTTACAACATATTGACTTATAAATTGTGGAGTATAAGTTTATATGCAAATGAAAAATTGAATGTGACTAGTTTCTAAATATGTTTTTCAAAAATTTCAAAAATTATTCTTAGTGAAAATTTAAATAAAAATAAGTATAAAAATCAAATGTGATTAATTTTAGAAGAAGTATAATTTGACAGTGCCCAATTTTGCTTTCGCCGGCCCCGAGTCTCGTGGCCGGCCCCGGTAGCAAGGCATGCACTTGTGTAGCAGGTGGCTCACTTAAGAGCCAAACGCACCGTTTAGTGAAGTTGGAGACGACACCGTATCGAGTTCTATACCTGCGCTATACAACAGTGTCGCTCGCTTCAACAGTGCAAAGGAAGCAAAAATACTCCATCCGTCCCCGAAAGATTGGTAGATTTGTTTGGATACGGAGATTAAGGTGAATGTAAGATGTTTGTATATGTTTACTTAATTGCCCCTTAGTTGAGAGTGCACAAAAAACGAGGTAGAAAAGTAAAGATAAAGTGAGGATAGTTTAGTAACTTTGAGAGTGAGAAGTTTCCTTTTAAGGAAAGTGATCAATTTTTCCATGACCAAAAAGAAATGTGTCAGACAATTTTTCGGGGACGGAGGAGTATGAAGTTCTCACTGAATTCTCTCTCCTCTCCGGTTCTTCTATGGAATTCAGCTCGCTGAGCTGGTTCTAAACTTCATGTTGCTTCCACGTGTGATCGGGGCATCTCTAGCGGGGGACACCTTCCGTCATCTCGATTGGAGCTGGATCTTCTATCTCTGTTACCCGTTTGTTGCTTGGATTGTGGAACCTCTGTTTTTAGTTGATCTTGATTGTTGATTGAATGTGAAACAACCGATACAATTGGTATCAGAGCGGTCCTTCCTCGAATCACCGTTTGTCGTCTCTGATTTGGTTCAGCCGCCATTGCTAAGGATCTTGATTCCCGGAGGCTGATTTTAATGGCGGAGCTGCCGATTCTGAGTATCTAGTCCAGCATTCGAGTAGAGATTCAAACAGAGAAAATGATTCTCAGTGTTGATTCCGGCAAAGCCTTCTTAGATACCAATTGATTGCAGTTTGATTGCAGTTCTGGAAATCTACTCGAGTAGATCAACTTCATGGTTCAGCGGCAGAGGCAGATTCGGTTGAAAGCTATTGGCACCAATTTGAGGATTGCTTAGAAAAGCTAGGTGAATTATCTGATGAAACTGTGCTTGATCTCTTCCTAGATGGACTACATTATGACATCAGAAATGATGTTAAGAGAGGGAGGCCACTAGATTTGCAGGATGCCTTAGCAAGGGCTAAGGTACAGGAGTATAGGCGTCATGGTTTTAGATACCATGAACAAGATACTGCTATCAAAGAATTGAGAAAATTGAAACAGGTAAAAGTCTATTTTAGTCCTTACCTTCCGGTTTGTCCTACTCATGTCTTATTTTAGGAATTTGTGTCATCCAATTACCGTAGCTTTGATTTTCATCCCAATCAAGTCCTCCCGTCAAGTTTTTCCGTTAAAAATTACGTTTTCTTTGTTCTTTTATGTAAATACCTATAATTATAATCTAATTCCGTAATTACTAGCAGTATGGTCATTAAAATTTTTAGAAATATACATATAAATCTCTGCACTTTTTTCTCCTCTCTTTTACTCAAATCTTCATCATATCTCTTCAGTCGTACCTACACATCATCCTTCCATCTCCAGATTTTAAATCTCCGACTACCACCAAGCCACGCTTAGCCACGAGCTCCATTGTGCCGATCCTCCGACATTTTGCCGTATCGGTGACAATCTGCCGCTTTCACACCACCATCTGTGGCCGACCTCCAACGAATTACTACCGACTTGCTCCGCCAACATAGACAAAGTGGATCTCACCGCAACACAGCTGGACTACACAAACTAAAGTGGGGTGAATTTTGGAGGGCTCTCAAATCTTCAAACAAAGATGAAATCATAGTCAACAAGCATATGAGTATCATGCTGAAAACAATGAATTGTAAGGAGCGGCGCAATAGAGCACATGCACGATAGAAAATTCGACTTAAGTTAGGTGCATTTTTTGGGAACACTCAAATCTTCAAAGGGAGATGAAATCCTGGTAGATTCGAGTTGTTTAACACTCAACTAACATCAATGTAGCACGACACTAAGCAACAACTCGAATTTGGGGAAGAAATGCGAAGAACCCTAGCCTCATCACACAGATCGAAATTCCAATTTTTGCTGTAAAATCACGCTAAAATTGGCTCTCTCAACAAATATAAGTCATAGATTAAGCAAGAACTCGAGCGTAGAAGCCATTTCCAAGCAAGGACCGCAACAAATTTGAGTCAAGTTCTCGGGTTCGAACCAGTTGAGAATCGCGAGGAAGAGAGGAAGAAATGTGTACTGTTGCGCCACGGGAGAAGGAGGAAGGAGAGATGAGGTTGCCGGTGGAAGGGGGCTGGCGGGAGGGTGAGCTGCAGCAGAGGGACGGCCGACGCGATCGGTAGAGAAGAAGAGGTCGTGCGTGTGTGGTGAGTGTGAGTCGTGTGTGTGAGTTGTGTTGCGGGAAGAGAACGGTGGTTTTGTCAAAATTTCATAAAATCAGGGGTAAGTTGAAAATTAAGAAAATGGTATTTTCATCATTTCATTCAAGTAACAAATCAACTTAATGACCTAACTAACGAAAGGACCACAAATGATACAATAACCAAAGGTACGGACTTGGATGACACAAATTCTCAAAATGGGACCTGAGTAGGGCAAACTGGAAAGCTAAGGGACTAAAAGTAGACTTTACCCAAATTGAAATAGCTAAAAGCTCACTGCAGAGTTCATCCTTGGTTGTTTCTCGAATGGCTTGCAAGAAAGTAATAATTTATGCTGGAAAACATGAAATCAGCAGTGGAGCAGGCCAAAACATAGCCTCAAGTGATGAGAGAGGGCTTGTTAATGAGCAAAGCAAGGCCGCATTTAATAAGAAATCAGTAGTTATTGTGAGATGGTTGTATTCCAACAACCCTTAAAATGCCTTTTTCTGGAAGGAATTCATATGAAACGGTGGCTGGTCATTGGCGGAATGAAAGCAAAAATATATTAAGTTCTCGCTGAATTCTCTCTCCTCTCCGGTTCTTCTATGGAATTCAGCTCGCTGAGCTGGTTCTAAACTTCATGTTGCTTCCACGTGTGATCGGGGCATCTCTAGCGGGGGACACCTTCCGTCATCTCGATTGGAGCTGGATCTTCTATCTCTGTTACCCGTTTGTCCAAATTGGATGATTCCAGGTTAAAACCTTTGATTTTAGGCAAAATAATAGTTATTACTAATCTTTAGCAACAATAATAATCAAGTAAAGCCTTAAATCAAAGAACATGCAACATTATTATATAGGGTTCTATGAGCGGGAGGGCCGCTCGGGGGGCTTTTCCACCAATTTTGGAAAAGTTGAAGGAGTTGCCACCTTTATTTTTTAGAAAATGGGAAATTAAGGAAAAACTCAATTTTGAAAACTATAGATTTCCACGAAAACTATAGATTTTAGAAAAGACAATTTCCACGAAAACTATAGATTTTAAGTGCGAGGATTGGGTATAAATTGAGAAGGAGTTAGACACCCAATTTATCTAAAAATAATTTTTAAAACAAAATATAAGCCGGTTCCTATTAATTAATTAATGCAAAATGATTAATTTTTTTCTATTTTCAAACAAAGGGTTAATTCTTGTTAATTAGATTTGGGCCTGGATTGAATTACGGGCTTCCAAGCTGCCTACATACCCGTTTGAATCGATATCAAAGCCCACGTAGTTCGCTTCCGTTGGACCGAGAGAGTTTGGGGTTAGGGTACTTACCTGTCAAATGAGTGGTGCCGCAGTCAACTTGCCGGCAGTTGAGGGCAATCTACTTGCCTTGATCGAGTGATTGAAGTGGCAGTCGAATTGCCTGGAGGTTGAGATTGGTCTACTTGCCTCAATCTGTCAACTTGTTGGAAGTTGTTGAAGTGTAGCAACTGATCAAGATCTGCGAAATCAAAGGAATAACCTTGAATTAGTGGTGCTCATAATGAAGAGATATGATCAACTCAAATGAATTAGCATGAAAATTATTAATGGAAATAAGTCCAAAAACAATGAAAGACAAATATAAATCATAGTCAGATCAGCATGCAAACACAACCATATCAACATTCAAATTCTAGTCAGAGCAACATCAAAGGACCAATAGATCAACATTCAAACAAAAACAGATCAACATTGAAATTCTAGTCAGATCAACAAGCAAACACATTCAAATCAGCATTGGTATTCTAGTCACGGATCAACATTCGAGATGTAGTGTTTGTTTGCTACCATAATTCCCAAGAGCATATGCCTCGTTAAGAGATCGTAGTGCTAGTGGGAAGTATTTAATCTCTTCAATGCCCATCAATTCTTTGCACTCTTTTACTGCTATTGATTTAGCATCTAAATCAGTCTCACCAATTTCATCTTTTTTTTTCTCCACAGACTCTTTGAATGATAGATATTCTGCAGTCTCTTTCACCTTACTGCATCTAAATGGTTACGCCACTGTAGCGGTAGCTCATTCTTGATTTTCTCTGTAAAATCTTTCCCTCTAGCAGCTCCATCTGTTTGGGACCATAGGGAAATCAAATGCAAGGTTTACATCTATATCTAAGATCTCTATTTTGTTATCCCAACTGTTATTGTTGTTGTTGCAGTGTCGAAGTTTGGACAATTGTCATGATCATATCGATCATCCCTTTGCATTTTGTAGTTAGTTCAAACTCTACCCTTCTTCCAAAACTGATTTCTTCTAAAGCCCTCTTGTGGGCTTCACTATTTCTAACTTTTTCAACAACTTGAGCAACTTCAGCTGGATAGGTTCTGTTTCAATAGTCCATCTGCATTTGTTTCCCAACTGTAACGACGAGATTTTTGGTCAAGGAGTCGCCGCCAATCTTTTTACCTAAGTCGATTGGAAACCTGAAATTTGCTATACGCGAGATCCGAGATTGTTAGTCAATTACAAAAGAAAATAAAAAATCTATGCCCGAAAATTGGTACCACAGTGTTTACTTCGTTTTTGCTTGATTGTTTGTGAATTAAATAAGAAACTAACCCAAAATAAAAAAAATAATATAATATAAAAAGAAGCAATCAAAGCACGTGACCTACACTTTGAATCAAATAGAAGAGGAAAATTAAATAAGAACAAAAAAAAGATAGTAAAAGAAAGTAACGAAAACATATAAATGAAGTGCTAAAAAATTAAATTATAAACAAAAAAGGAAAGAAGAGAGGAATAAATGAATAAATGCCAAAATCAGTAATAGCACCCAAAAAAAATTGTTGGAATCGAATAAAAAAAGGGTAAACTCCGCTGGTAGTCCTGTAAGTTTCGGGTTTGTTCTATTTGGGTCCCGTTTTAATAATTTAGCTAACTTTAGTCCTGTAAGTTTCAATCGTGTGCACCGTTAGTCCTCCAGTTAAATTTTCCGTTAAAACTGCCGTTAAAATGGTAAAATTACCAAAATGTCTAGGTCTAATAATAATTTAACACCAATCTCCTAAAAAAACTACAAATGAACCCTAACTATTTTCAAATTTACAACTAGACCATAAATCCACTTTGTTCTCTTTTGGCCTCCATAAATCGCCGGAAGAGCTGTCGCCGGAGTCGGTGTCAATTACGCTCTCATGACCTCGGCACTTTACTCAACTGAGAACTCTCCGGCCAACTCACGCAGTCTCCTCACCTCCCTCCTGGAAGTCTTTATCGTCACTGACATCCTCATCGGGTACATCATCAACTATGCATTAACGGGTCTGCCCATAAAACTGGGCTGGCGAGTGATGTTTGGCGGCGCCGCAATCCCTACAAGTCTAATCGGTTTGGCGCATTTCAAATTACCAAAACCAGCCTATGTTCCCAAAATAAGAACAAATCCCTAGCCCAAATTGGCGATTTGCGGAACGATTTTTCGGGACATGATTCAAATCAGACTCGAAACTGGAGAGAAGGGAAAAAAGGACAATCGGTGAAAGGATGATTACGACGGAGAAGAGGGGAACCTCGACGGACGAGCGAACTCCGGCAAGAAGGTGAGCTGAAAATTTGTTCAGTGAAGCTAGAGTCATCGATTTTCACTGAAATCAAGCATAACCTGGATTCGTGAGTAGCGGCAATGGCGGCGGGGCTAGGCCTAGATCGATGCGACAACTCCGTTCCAAGATCAAGGTTGGGGAGGTCGCAAGGGATCTGTGGCTATGGATCTGAACCAATAAGTTTCTTTCAAAAGTGATATTGTATAAAGATGGTCTAGTTTGTAAATCTGAAAATAGTTAGGGTTCATTTTTAGTTTTTTTAGGAGATTGGTGTTAAATTTAGTATTAGACCTAGACATTTTGGTAATTTTACCATTTTAACGGCAGTTTTAACGAAAAATTTAACGGGATGACTAACGGTGCACATGATTGAAACTTACAAGACTAAAGTGAGTCAAATTCTTAAAATGGGACCCAAATATGACAAATCCGAAACTTACAGGACTACCAGCGGAGTTCTCTTCATCTGCCAGAAGCCGCTGGATTGGTGAGAAAATCGCCTCGACTCGTTTACGGACCCGCGACCCGACCAACATCGTTCTCTCCAATCGAGCTTCGGTTCATTGTGGCGCTACGAGGGAGGATATGAAAAAAATAACGTAGAAGATGGAACAGCAAAAGGCAAAAAACAAAGAGAAATTATAGATGACCAAAGATGAAATTAGAAAAATCAGAAAAATGCAAAACATGGTGCTGAAAGCATTCATGCGGAGATTAGAGTTCGGTGGTCCGGGCACAACTTCTCGCGGGATACCTACTGATGAGTTCGATTCTGATATGGATGAACATTATGGATTCGAGCCTATTGAAACACCACCAACATCAGATTCAGAATTAGAATCAGAGGGGTCGGACAGCCAAAATTGGTTAGGTCTTCGATTTTCAAAAAACTTGTTAAGTCATTTTAGAATGCTTTAATTAAGTTTGAAGAGTATTCCATCAACTTTTTATGTAGGATATGTTATGTAGTTATTGGATGCTACGTTCTACGTTTTTAATTATATTTCAGTAGTAATTCTGGTGTTGAATGATATTTAAATGCATAAACACAGGTTTGAGTAGTGTACATGAATAAAAAAATATTTTTTTAAAAAAAGAGATACCAATGGCCAGCACGTTGTTATGCGTTGGAACTATTATTTAATCACTATACCAACGGGCTGACCAGTTGGTATTTACGATACCAACAGGTTGACCAACTGGTAAGATTACCAACGTGTTAACTAGTTGGTACCTGTACCAACTGGCTGACTTGTTGGTAAGCTTACCAATAGGTTAACCTGTTGGTAGATATACCAAATATCTTACTAGTTGGTAACCATACCAACAAGTAAACCAGTTGGTAGTAGTACCAACGCGTTGACCCATTGGTAGAGCTGTACCAACGTGCTCACACGTTGGTTTCTCGATTCAGGTCACTGGATTTTGACATCAACAAGTAAGCCAGTTGGTAGAGAAAATTAATCAACGAGTTGGCCAGTTGGTTAAAATTATACCAACGATGCAAATACCAATTAGCCTTTTCCAATGGATAAGCCAGTTGGTTTTGGCGTTTTCCAACGTGTTGGCCTGTTGGTACCGACCGTTGGTTCTGCACCATTTTCTAGTAGCACCATTTTCTAGTAGTGGTCGTGAGTTATTTTTGTTGTTTTTGAATTGGTATATTATAGTGTTGCAATGGAGTTGGGCATCCTCATCCGTGGCCTAAGAAATCAAAGTATAAGGCCTAAGGCCTACTAGCCCAACATACACGGATCAGACAGGAGTAAACCTGCTGGTGGATGAGTGGATCCAAGTCATCCAACAAATAGTAAGAACGGTTTTAGAACTAAGCGTAAGGTTAAGGATGCGTTTGACAATAATTATTTTAAGTGGTTTCGATGTTAAATTCTAATTCCAAACTGAAAAATAGGGAAAGCCAGCTTTACTCCAAACTATTCACTTATTTAAGATTAAAAAAATCTTAAAATTTTCAAACATCTAATTTGTCACTGACATGTCACTGCTTTGAACCTTTTCGGTCTACTGAAAAAAAGTAGAATGATCAATATGAAAAATAAAAGAAAAAAAACAATTGAAGTATCACAGAAA
Organism: Stellera chamaejasme; assembly: GCA_024586325.1. Lineage (NCBI taxonomy): Eukaryota > Viridiplantae > Streptophyta > Magnoliopsida > Malvales > Thymelaeaceae > Stellera > Stellera chamaejasme. The sequence continues at coordinate 29,854,750 of CM044985.1, forward strand.
AGGTTCCTTTTTACCTCAATTTTTGGCCTAAAGTCATTTTTTTACCACTACTTTAAAAAATGGTCTTTTTTGCCTTCAATGTTATGTCTTTAGACCGTTTTTGTCACCCATGTTTACTTTTTTGTTCTTATTTACCATTAGGCCGTTAAAGGGGTGAATATTCTTAGAATATTCTGTAACAGACTAACTTTTTATAATCAATTTGATCCCAAACTTTCAAAACTGAAAAAATTAACCCTAAATTTGTAAAAGTTACAATTTTACCCCATCTTTCAGCGACGCCCTTCTCTCCTCTACCTTCTTCCCGCCTTCACCACCTTGTTCCGCATCTTCTCCACCGCCTGAACTCTTCTTCTCTAGCTTCCTCTGCATCCATGTTGTACATTTAATCCACAATTCTCTCTAATTGAATCCACTATTAATATTAACAAGGAAAAATATATGGTTAGGATAGGGACAAGAACGGGAGGAGGAATCTCTGCAGCTGATGCTGCTCCGCCGCCTCTAATGAAAGAAAAGCCGCCACCGAATGAGGTACATACCAATTTAAGATGTTTTAATATGTGTTCCTTCAGACAGTCTGTTGGTATTTGTTGATTTCTTTGAGCGGATTTTCGTCAAGCACCTGGGACACTGCAAAACCAGACCCATCGTCCAACATGTATACTTTAAGGCTGAGATAGATGAAAATGAAAAATGATTTAGAATGTGGGTGAATTTATCAATTTTTATAAACTTTAGGGTATAGTATGAAGTTATTTTAACGGACAATTTTGTTGATAAATAGGGTGCCAACCTGTGAAGAAATTGAGCAATTGGGTGAAATCGATAGAACGAACATGGTGAATGGCGAAATTGATGATCAAATGTGTGGGAGGAGACTCAAACCTGCTCATTTGAGGACGTATGGTTCCTCTGGTTCCAGTTTGTGCAATGTCCTCTGCTACTGCAAGCGCCGTGCTAGGAGGTGGACTTCTTCGACTTGGAAAACCCCAGAGTGGAGGTTCTACAATTGCTTTCATAATGTAAGTTGCAATATGAATTTTGGACGTATGATATCGCTATTTTATGAGGCTAGGGTGGCTCTGGATTTTTTTGTTGCTATCTTAAACGTTTGTGGTTGTTTAATAGGGACAAAATTGTGACTTTTTTTGATTGGGCGGATCCATTGCAGTTGTCGGGGAATCGATTCAATTCGATTTGATTCCTCTCTAGAAATGATGTTACTTTTCTCTGTCCGCCCTCACTCTTTTTCCTTTCACTCTCTGTCTCTCCACTGTCTCTCACGTCCCAAATGACCCGCAATTTTTTGTTGATTCCCGCCTAAACACATTCATCTCTCTAATTCCCGCTAGTATTCGTCCACGTGTGCATTTCCGTCAAATAGATAAGCAAATAATAAACGGAATGATTTGATAGGTACAAAATGAGGAGTTCATGGTTTTATTTGACCGGTTAATTAGTTCAAGGTCGAGTCGTGACAATTTAAATAGTTCAGGATTTAATTTGGGTTTTTTTACCAAAAGTATAAAATAAATGTTGAAAGTAAGATGACGGTTCAATTATTCTTGATCAGAGAAAGCACAACAAATATTTGCTAGCTTCATTCAATTGTCATTTCAGTGGGCAGCCCCACAAATTGGTTACAACTCTGCCTGACCATTCATATGGATTTTTGCTAAGCATGTTGATAGATACTTCACCCTTGCATTTGTCTTCCCTTCACTCACTACCCCTCTGCTTTCATTTTCTCTCATTAACATTGTCCCTAGCTATAAATATTTAAATCATTCATTCTTTAATATTTTCATCTAGTCGTCTTCAAGTGTTCCTGGCTAGCTTATATATTATTTATTATTTTCAATCATCCATTCTTTAATACTTGGCACCAATTTTGACCTTTTCAGATTTTTTTTTTAAAAAAAACTTCAATAATTCATCCTTATACGTACTATTCATGTATTTAAAATTTGAGTAGATTATTGTGAATTAATCCCTTATAGAAAAGCATAGGGTAATGGAAAAGGATAAATTTTCTACGCATTTGTCGTTTTTTCCCACATCACCTCTTTATGGATCGAAAGGTCTACATATTTATTATAAAAATATTATTACTTCTGTCTCAAAAAGATTCGAGTATTTGACTTTTAATGTTGTGTTTGACTCAAATTATTGTTAGAAATAACTTATTCAAAAACTGTGAAAAAATTATATTTAGAAATAAAAACGTTGAATTATCATTTGCATATAAATTATTTAGTTTTTTACATCAAAATGTTGAAGAATAAAAATTATATATTAAATACTAAAAATGAAACGTTCAAATATATTTGGGAGGGATGAAGTATTTACATATGAAACCCTCATTAAAAGATGATTTTGAAAAAAAACTTTTTGAGCTGCCGTTGCAAAGAAATTTATCGAATAAATTTTTTGAAACAGTAGTGCAATGCATATCGAGTAAAGCGCACCATGGTCCTTTAACTTTAATTTGTGCATTACCGTAACCCTGTTTTAAGATTTTGTACCATTAAAGTCCTATTTTTAAAGATTTTCTTCATTCGTGGTCCTTTTTAACATGTTGCCATTTTGAACAATTTGTAAAATACAAATATGATTATAAGGTTTAGCGAAACTTTCAATTTTATCCTCAATTTTTATAAATCTACATAAACCCTAGAATTCTACCCTAACATTTATAAACCTTTACATAAACTGTCAATTTTAAGGTTTATGTAGATTTATAAAAATTGAGAGTAAAAATTGATAGTTTTGCTAAACTTTAGGATGATATTTAAATTTTATAAATTGTTCAAAAATGTAAAAATATCAAAAAGAACCATGAATGAAGAAATATTTAAAAACGTGATTTTAATAATACAAAATCTTAAAACGATACTATGCTAATATACAAATTAAAATTATGGAATTATAGGTACACTTTATCGCATGGATATCGTCATCAATACAATACAAACGATAAACAATGGAATAAGGAACAAACAAGGCCTCAAAGTTAATATAAAAATTGAATTACATGAACTTTAGCAAGAGAATGTACAATTTTCTTGTAAACTGGCTCCAAATTAGCAGGAACATATCTACCTTCTCCATACTTTCTTTCCAAAATTTGGTGGAAGAAAAGAGCTTTAAAAGCACAAAAAGTTAAAAGAGGATTTCCCCCCACAGTTATTCTTAATCATACTCCAGAAAGCAATGTTTAAATAGAAATAAAAAAACAATTATAAAATTGAAAACGAAAAAAAAAAGAGAAATTAAAAAAATTGTTGTTTTAATCGCAGGGCTGCCACGCCGACGCCGTCAGCAAGGAAAGATCCTTCCAGCCCAATTTCAGGCAACCGCTTTCCTCCACCAAAGTGTAACCTTTCCACGGGAACATTCCCAGCAACAAACTCGCTTGCGCCGCCGGGTTACCGCCGAGTGAAACGGGTTGAAACCCGACCCGACGGAGCTCATCCCCCCATCTCTCAACTTTAACCTCGCCAGTCCGCTTCGGCCCACCGACGGCCACGATGTTCCTGATCTCGCACCCAAACAGCTGCTGCTCCACCGAGTGCCGCTCCAGATTGTCCACACCCAATCCGTCGCCGAGCGCGTCGAACAACGCGCTGTAATAATGCAGCGCCTCCACGAACCGCCCGAGGAAGCTGCCGCCGTGGCTGAGGTCCTGCTCGACGGTCGTCACCAGCTTCGGCTTCAGCTGGGCCAGCAACCTCAACGTCCCGACGTCGCTCCCCGTCACGTCGTAGAGGCAGTGGTGCATCCAGTGGACCACCACCGCCTCGCCGTCGTGGACGCCGAGTTGACTCGGGTCGTGTATGTTTCCGATTTTGCCCTCGATCGGATTGAACATGAAGGGGAGGCCGAGTGAGCTCGCGAAGTCGGCGAGTCGCCGCCCGGTCGACTCGAGGAGCTCGGAGGAGGTCCCGAATCCGGTGACCCTCATGGAGCGGATCTTCTTGGAGCGGGAGGCGAGGATGTGGAACAATCCTGGCCATTGGAGACCCTGCATGATGTCGAGATCGATGACGTGGATTCGATCCTGGCCCTCCAGTGCTTGGAAGATGGCCTGATTGGCGGTGAAGTGCGAGAATTTGATCAAGGGACTGATTGAATTGTAGGATTGCAAGGCGTTGAAGATCTTCTGCGACTGAGTTAGGGTTAGGGTTTTCGTTGTCAGAGGAGAGTAGGATCCGAGGCAGGAGCTGATCACACGAGCCTGGAGCGCATGGGCGAAGTACGCCCCGACCCGCTCCGGCGACGACCCGAACGGCGACGACAATTCCGAGATTTCCGGCAGAAGCTCGGTGGCGTCATCGAGGTTATCCATGGCGACGCATTCAGCGCATTGGAGCAAGAGCCCCAGAAGCCTGAGTCCGGTGGATTCGCCTTCAATCAACGGCTCATCGTCTTCGTCGACAACCGTCTTGTCCGCCGATAAATTTGGCCGCTTGGCGGAAGGGTCATCGCCGGAGGACCCCTCCGCGGCGGCGAATTCCAAATCGTCACGCTTCTTCTTCATACTAGAACTGATCGGGGGTTGAGCCACCAAACTCTGAAGCATGATCGATTAACCAGGGTGAAGATTCGGAAAACGAACAAGGTGCGAGGAAAAGGAGACAAATTGAGAAAGAAAGTTTCCAGCTTGAGAGTTGCAGAGACTTGTCAGAGACGAAGCAATGAACGTGGCTTGTTTGGGAAAATGTGGAGGAGAAGAAAGTTGGATGACTTTTTTGGATATGTTCTCAAAAAGTCATCAAGGGAGGAGAGAGAGATTAAGATACGAAACCTTTTTGATGTGATTATGGGGAAAGGGTGTCGGTAAATCTGTTTGATTATGTGGAGGGGCTAGGCATGGGATTGGGATTAAGATGATTTAATTAAGAGTTAATGAACCATTAATCGAGGTTGTTAATTCTTCATCATTGGATTCCTGGGGCTGTTGCTTTTGTCTTGTTCCTGGGACATCGGCTTGTCTTGTTTTGAAGCTCTGTTGTGTAGTGAGTGATCTCTAGTGTGGAGTGCGGACGTGCTCTGTGAAATTCTGTAAAAGCGATTTAGTTGTGTAATTATTCCTTGGAGAATTCAGATCAGATCAGATCATCAGCCAGATTAATATTTTGAAAGGAACAAAAAAACTTTCACTCGATTTATGTGAGAGATATTATTTACCAACTAATTAAAAAAACACTAGCTAATTCTAACACTATTTAACTAATTTAACTAATTAACTAACAATTTTAAAGACTAAAATACTATTCTAATTAGATATTTACACACATAACACAACTATTGGTTTTTCCAACTAGTTGGTAAATAACATCTCCCGATTTCTGTCACTTATAACTTTTTTATTTTTTATATAGATTAAGATTATTTTATACATTAACTTATTTTACATAATTTTTCATTACAATACTTCATCCGTCCATGTAAAAGTGAACGCATTTTCTTTTGGTGGTGTTCCACAAAATTGATAATTTTCCTTAAAAGAAAACTTCTCATTCTCAAAATTACTACTAAACTATCATCATTTTAACTTTACTTTTTTCTACCATGTTTTCTATGCACTTTCAATCAAGGAATAATTAAGTAAATATATGCAAAATTCTTACATTCACTTTAATCTTTACGTCTAATCAAATCTTTTAATCTTTTAGATACGAAGGAGATAACATTTTAGTCTTTTGGAATAAATATAAAATGTGCCAAAAGTCAAATGGCTCAAAAATTAATCTTTTAGGGTTAGTAGTGGCGGATCCAGAAATTTCAATAAGTGATGTCCATATTATACATTAATTTTGAGGAAATGAATATCTTATAATTGACTCGTACGACTTTTCCTATTGTGAAAACGGTATAACATAACACTATTATTTATACATTCAAATACTTCTTTTAAATTTATTTTAATAAACAATCCGCCAAAAAATTGTTCATCCAACAAACTTCAAAAATTGCTCTTAATAATCTTCATAGTTGAGAATCATTGGTAACTTCAAATGTAAATACACAGATACTTGATAATATCTTCATCCCAAAAAAGTTAATATAGTTTCACTGTTGAATTTGTGTTGCACTTAAATTTTCACAATGAAAAAATTGTATTGAAAAAGTAAACTTCTTTCATCCCAACAAATTAGATATAATATAACTCAAATTTTCATTAAGAATAATTTGTTAAAAAATGTTCCAAGAAAAAAATTTAGAAACTATGGACATTCATTTAAGAATAATTTTAACAAAATTTTCCTTTATAAAAACAAGTCAAACACATGTTCGAAAGTTGAATTGTAGTACCAACTTTCACGATATGGAGGGGGTAACAGGATTTGTTTTGTTTTAGATTTGGGATGTTTTTGTTTTACACGTGGGTAAGTGTAGGGTATGGATTTGTTATATGGATTTTTCTTGTTTTAAATTGTTTACGGATAAGGTAGAAGATTTAGTAGAGTTTAAACGAAGTAAGGGAATACCTAAATTTATATGGGTAAGTCTAGTCGAGAGAGATCTTAGGTTATTGGAACTTTCAGATGATCTTGTAACAAATAGAGCGAAATGGAGACGCATTATTTATGTAACCTACCCCAACGAGTTGGGATTAAGCCTCAATTGATTGATTGATTGATTAATATGGGTAAGGTAAAAGATGATAATTAGTTGTATTAATTAATTAATAAGTCATATAAAAAATTCAATAATATGAGTGGTGTTCAGATAATTTTTTTAGTGTTGTCCATTAGAAAAAGTATTCTATATAAGTAAGGTTTTACATTTTTTGAGTGGTGTGCATGATTAACTACATCCACCAATGATGGTTGGTCAACTAAAAAGCGGATCGGTCTAAACCCTTATCCACATTTTTTGATGTACAAAAACCGAAAGCAATGGCTAGATGTGATTTTTGAAAATCTATAAATGAAATTTCTTAGAGATAGTGTTATCTCTTAGGTCGAAATTATAAGCAAAAAATTAGGAGTTGTAAAATGATCATATTTTGTTAATCCAAAGAGAAACATTTCACCAAAATCTTGAACTTTCTTTTCTGCCCATCTGAAATTATGCAAAAAAGAATGTATATGATTTTCCCCCTTTCTATTAACCTTGACAATAGGGGGTTTCAAAAATTAGAGTGGGGGAAGATTTTTTTCACAAAATTTAAAACCTCTCACCCACCAAAAATTCACCCTTCCAATTCAGAACCTCAGACCTCACTAAAACTCACCATCCAACAAACGAGTGGGGGTAGGGACAGTTGAAAAGGAAGCGGCTGCATTTCGGGGGCGGGGCCCACCTGATTCGCGCGCAGGACCGACGTGATCCATTCGCTTTTTCCACGTTTGCGTCTCTATGAGGTCCGAAAAACTGATCCATGATTCACCGAATTTGATGAGATGAATTTGCAAAAATTCATCTAAAAAATGCAATGTTTGAGACCCTTAATCAATATGGATCGTACAAAAAGCTTTGGGCCCATTGCCTCTATATATTAATACGCCCTACGTCACTTAAAAGTTGTTCTAGTTTGATTTTTAATCTCATATTTGATTCAAAATTTTACAATGATAAATATTTTAAAAAATTCTTCAAAATATGTATACATAGAAAATTTGTTAAAGTTTGTTGATTTAATTTTTAAAAAAAGTTTTTCAATAAATTTTTTATTATGAAATTTTTGAGTGAAACACATTTAAACTAAAACAACTTTTAAGGAAAGATGGGTAGCAATATTCCGCCCAAACAGTAATTGGGCCGAGGAAAAAAAACTCCTCCGATATGTGGTCCGTTCTCTTAAGCATTGAAAGGCCCATTTATTAGAAAAAAATTAAGAAGCCCATTAAGGTGATGCTTAGGCCCAATAAACAAGTGAAAGGGCTAGGGTTTTTCGTTAGCCGGTCCTATATATCGTCTTCTGCCCATTTTCTGAAGCTTTTGGGAATAGGGGGATAAGGAAGACGCAGAGAGGCGAGCAGCCGCCAGCTGAGTGAATCGATCGAAAATGGTGAAGTTTCTGAAGCCAAACAAGGCCGTGATCGTCCTCCAAGGCCGTTACGCTGGCCGTAAAGCGGTGATCGTCAGAAACTTCGACGACGGCACCAGGGATCGCGGCTATGGCCACTGTTTGGTGGCTGGTTTGAAGAAGTACCCGGCCAAGGTCATCCGCAAGGACTCGGCGAAGAAGACGGCCAAGAAGTCGCGCGTCAAGTGTTTCTTGAAGCTGGTGAACTACCAGCATCTGATGCCTACTCGCTACACTCTCGATGTCGATTTGAAGGATGTGGTCAGCCTTGACGCGTTGCAGACTAAGGACAAGAAGGTCGAGGCCTGTAAGGAGACGAAGAAGAGGTTCGAGGAACGGTTCAAGACGGGGAAGAACAGGTGGTTCTTCACCAAACTCAGGTTCTGATTTCGTTTGAAGGTTCGTTGTTTCTTTTTTGGTCTCTCTTTTTATTTGGGACTTGATTTTTGTTGTAGCTTTGAAGGTGCTATTTGGGCTTTGTTCTCTGTGGTTCTTCAATACTTGGTTGTGCTGGATCTGAATCGTATTGGATCAAATGGTTCTGGATTTAATCACTCTCTACTACAATGCTAGATCACTTATTATCCATATCTGATTGTCTGAGCAGTTTAACTTTCCATGCATTGGACTGCGGTTAGCCTTTAGAGCGCGTTAATGGAGAATTTAGTTACCAAATCTCATTAGGCTCTGTCCATATTTGCTCTGTTGTTCATGGTTAGGCTATTTGCTCCAGCTAGATATGAGGAAGGGAAATGTATACTTTCATTTTGCCTATTCAACCCTTAATGTGTATCTTTAACTTTTGATCCCGCTATTGATCCCATTTGTTTCCATGTCTCCCCTTCATGCGATGACATGTTCATTGCAGTCTGCAATTGAGTATATGGGGTTTATTAGTTGATTTTTGTTAGGGTTGGTAGTTTCTATTCTTTCGTGAGAAGTGTATTGCAGATTTCATGGTTACATCATCCGATTATCGCTTTTCTTCTTCCCATTTGCCCAAGCCTACCTTATTTTCCTTCAGGCAGGTCTCATTTTATCAACTCGGTATCTATCTTGTCATTGATCTCAAACACCACCTCCCACCTATCCTACACATTCGATCAAGGTTGTCGCTGCGAAGCTATAGTTAAGGTGCACGGGGTCTTACTGTCTAGCCGTTGGTACCCCGCATCTTCATGTAGAATTCAATTTGACCGGGTCCATGTTGGAGACAGCGGGGCTTCCTTGTAATGTTTACTCCTCTTCCAGTTTGGGTGTGTGTTCTAGAAAGTTGTGTGAAAGAAATTCGAGGCTTCTCATCTCTCTTGCATACATTCCAACTTGTTAGCTGTTCCTTGTCACTCTTAAGCAGTTTGGGTTTATGCTCTAGAAAGTAATGTTTCCTGCAGCCCCATTACTTGCACGTTGAAAGGTTGTATTGCTTTCTTCATTTGTGGATTTTGTTTTTCCAAATCTATCAAATCATACTCTACTTCCCCTTTTCCTCTGGCAAACTTTTCCTTCATCTTTGAAATACTTCCATTTTCTTGTCGAAATCTGACAGAAGAAAAGGACTGAGAAATTGGTTTTTCTACTCCCTTCTTTCGGTTTGGATGTCGTTTTCAAGTTGTGTCGATTCTTCAAAGCTAAGCCCGCCTCATAAAGCAACAGGCAACGTGTTTAATAAGGTTTAGAAATTATAATGCCCTGCAAACGACTTTTCTAGAGAGAAAAGGTGAATTGTGATTATTTGATTCAATGTGACGTGTGTTGAAATCTTTCTCAAGTAGTCTTATAGACAAATTAAAATTGAGATGTAAAGGCCAAGCAGAGCAATGAGCCAAGCAGTGTTGGCTGTTTCTGAAAAGGCCAAACGCCCTCGTCACCAGAGTTTTCAAAGGTAAATACTTTCTTTCCTCTGATTTTCTAGGTTGGGTGAGAAAGAAGGGCTATGTGGTCTGGAATCGTATTATGGCTGGGCGTGAAATACTCCAAAAGGGAGGTCATTGGAAAGTAGGAGATTGTTCAAAAAAAATTGTTTGACGAGACCACTGGCAACCATGTGTGTATCTGATTTAATTGATCCGCCCTCTTTCTCCTGGAAGAAGCAGACTATTGAAGCTTTTTTTTCACCCAGTTGACGCAACTCTTATCCCTGATATTCCCCTCCAACCCCGTCCATTGCAGGATATGGAGGATTCCGGCCAATTTAATGTTCCGCCTACTACCTCGTCTACGCCATTTTGTAAAAAAGGACCCTATAATAGGTGATGATTTTTGGAGGTGATTCTGGAAGCTGAGATTGCCCCCGCGAGTTCACACATTTATGTGGCGAGGCTGTTCTGACATTTATGCACCTGACAAGATGTGCAAACCTTGGGATGTTTTACTACTTACCCCATAAGGTTCTGGGTTGCCACGGTCGATAACAAATTAGTACCAATTCTAATTACCACATAAGTGGAAAATCACATACCGGTGCAAAACCAAAATGCCCCAAATATAATTGATGCTTTCTTTTCTTTCGCAGGATATCAATCATTAAACGCGAGCTTCTATCAGACGATCGGATTTCCGATGATCACGAAGGAAGACGATCTAGAAACGCGTCGGAGAAGCTCCATATTTAATCTACTTCTGATGGTCCTCGATGGCTGATCTCGTTGCCGGCGGTGATTTGGATATGTTAAATGGTATCGACGATGACCTGTGGACTCTCAGCTCACAAGCATCGACAGCGCTGAATGGGTTCCTACAAGAGCAGAGGTGGAATTGGTGCTGAATACTCGAGGCTCAATTCTCATACGATCGGGAAGTTCCTTCCTCTGCCACAGCTCCGATGCTCGAGTCGCTTATGCTTGCCTCTATGCCTATCACAAGTTGTTTTAAAAAAACAGGTACATGAAATTGGCATAGGCTATTGTGTGTCAGGCTTTAATATGTGCCTCTTTGTGCTCAATTGCATTTATTTTCAAAACTGTCATCGCTTCTTCTTTTCCGTATTTTTACCGTCAACGTACCTCCGGCATGATTGGACCATCATCCTCCATCTCTCACTTGCAGTCTCCAACCACCATAACTCCTCCTTTAAGGACCGGCTGGTCGTTAGCAACTCGATGGTTGTCTTCCCCTCCATCACCAAAGTCACGAAAATTGTAGGAGATCCGTTCGGACGACCCGCTATCCGACCCGACGAAATCCGCCAACAGAAGCCGCAATCGACCGCGCCAAAGCAACCAATCGCTTCCCCAGTCGTCGACGCTCCATTCCTAGCTATTTTCTGAGCTGAACGACGTAATCGTTTCACGCCTTGAAACTAAGATCTGCTGCAAATGACAGAATTATGGTGCCCGTACATACTATTACGATATGCTCTCAACTTATTATGATGCTCCTTTTATAAAAATGATGTAACCAGGAATTGCAGACAAATAATACACAAATCTATCAGACTAAACTTAATAATTCCAAATAGTAATGAATTGGAAGAATATCAGCTGAAGTAGATGAAAAAAAGATAATTTTTCAGCAAAACAAGCATCACATTGCACCACATAAGCATAATTTCGCATAGAAGCATCATTTGATACAGGGAGTGCATCATTTGATGCTTGGAGAGTATCATTTTGGAGGATGAAGTGCATCATCTGAGTTCATCATTCAGGACATGAATTTCATTATGTGTGAGTAGGAATTCATTAGTGTGAAAAAGTGCATCATGTTTGTAAGGGAGAGCATCATAGTGGAAAACGAGAGCATCATTCTAGATACAAAGCACATCATTTTGAAAAGTTGAAGAAAATGAGTGCATCATTAAGCCATCATAACGAGTGCATCATTCTTGTGAGGGAGAGCATCATAGTGTAACGGGAGTGCATCACTGTGGCCACCAAAGGCATAATTTTATAAGGTTGAAGAAAATGAGTGCACCATTATGTCATCAGAACGGATGCATCATTTTTGTAAGGTAGCGCATCATACTTGAAACCAAGAGCATCATTCGTGTAACCAAGAGCATCATCTGGAACCAAGAGATCATACTTTGTCCACAGCGAAGAGCATCATTTTAAATGCTAAGCTCATCATACTTACCAAAGGGAGCATCATTTTAAGCACATAGACATCAGTTTGAGAACTTCATCATTTTTGTAATGTTGAAGAAAACGAGTGCATAATTCAGTCATCAGAACGGGTGTATCATTTTTGTAATTGAGAGCATCATAGTGTAACAAGAGTACATCGTTGTGGTCACCAAATGCATCACTTTAGGAGGTTGATAAAAATGCGAGCATCATTAAGTCCTCAGAATGAGTGCATCATTTCTTTGAGGTAGAGCATCATACTTGAAACAAAAAGTATCATTCGTGACACCAAGAGCATCATTTTTAACCAATACATCATACTTTGTCTAATAGCAAAGAGCATAAATTTTTTACAGAAGCGCATCATTCGTGACACCAAGCGCATCATTTTGAACCATGACATCATACGTTGTCAATAAGCGTATTACTATATTCTGTAGAACGAAATGTTTGAAACATAGCGATCAGAACGAGCGCATCATAATTTTACGTAAGCGCATCATAGTGCTTCGAGAGCGCATCATATTGTTGTCGGAGAGCATCACTTTGGGCGGTTAAACAAATGCGTCAGGCCGGTGGTTTTGTCAGTGGAGGAAGGCCGACGGTTGATTTTGTTGTTGTTTTTGTTGAATTTGTGAAGAAGGAAGGTCGATCCTCTTGAATCCTCTCTAATTTCGTTGTTGCTCGTTGAAGGGATGACGGATCGTGGTAGTTTGCGCGATTCCAGAGTCATTGTCGAGAAACACGGTGTGTTGGTACACTCGTGTTCTACGTTTCTTTCTTCCTTCTTTTTATCTAGAGGCACACTTGGTGTGCCGGACACAACCTATCCACACTCCATGAAATTTGTGTTGTTTCGGAATGATAAACATTAGTGTACTTTGAAGTACACGTTTTTTGATAATTTAGTAGACAGATTCGTTGTCATATGAAATGGAGTATAAAATAAATAAATACACAGTACATATTGTTGTGATAGCGAGTTTACACATTGCAATAGATACAATACTATTAATTAACAATACAAAAATTAAAAAAACATTATGTATTATGTTGTAAATTCTTTTTTGCTTTCGTTTGACAGTATAGACTTTTTTAGTAGACATTTTTACGAGTTATAGTAGACACAACAAAAATAATTTCAAATACGTATAAAAATAATAAATTTAATTAAACAACATTAATACTATATATTATGTTGCAAACACTTTAACATATTAGAAAAGCATTTTTAAAAATTTATCGTAAAAATTAATTTCTGAAAATCACTTTGTATTTTAGTTTAGAAAATATAGACTTTGTAAACATTTTTACATATTAAAAAAAAGAAATTTTTAGAATTAATCGTACAACTTACTTTATGAAAATCTTTTTTTACAGTATGTACTTCAGTTTGAACAATATACTTTCATAATAGACAGTTTTACGAGTTAACATAATAAAAATAAATACAAATAAACAATCAAAGTATCCGTCCCACGAAGATTGTACAATTTTTTTTTCTTATCCAATTTGCAGTGTTTAACTCAAAATTTAACTAAGATAAATAGTGAAAATGTTTTTAAAAAATATGTATAGAAAGTTTAGATGACAAATTATGAGAAATATATGAATCATTTAACTTTACATGTCTATGAATTCATAAAAATAAATTGTAAATTGAATACTATGAAAACAACAAAGAAATGATGCAATCTACATGGGGCGGGGGGAGTATATACTTATGTTACAAACACTTTTACATATCACAAAAGATTTTTTATTATTTATCATCGAAATTAATTTCTAAAAATATCCTTATACACTTTGTATTTCACTTTAGACAGTATAGACTTTCGTAGTAGACAATTTTATGAGTCAGAGTAGACACAATAAAATGACAATTTAGTAGACAATTTTGTTATTAACTAAATTAAAATGTGCAAAATCACACTGTCACCACCAGACAGTTCCTCACCGTGCCCAGTAAGTGTTATGTCTTTCCCATGAGACTGTTATGGATCGTTTCAGATGAATCACCGTAAAATCACAGCTTCTTTCTGCTCCTGCCGTCGTCAGATTAGCACCATTGTGAATCGTAGCCAAGGAGTGAAGTTATAGTGAAAATCTTAGCAACTTTGTCGTCAGATTAGCAGTGTCGCGAATCGGAGCCGAAGCTTCATCTCCTTTGTCAATGCAGGCTATGTGTAGAGAATGGAGAGAGATGACTTGATATAGGCGGAGATAACGTCGGCCAGTTTAGTTGCGGTGGGGGTCGGTATGTGGCCGCGATGAGATTGAAATCTGGAGGATTTGTGTGAATTGTTTCATCAATGTTATTTATCACCCGGGTGAATTTTCACCTACTTATAACATTTGGAGAATGAGAGGTAGATATGTAATTGTCCGGGTTATTGGGTTTGGACTTCTAGATTACCTTGTATCTGAGTCATTTTGACCTAGTGGGTGAAATATCACCTAGCTGATAACTAACAGGGTTGTTGTGATGGTTGTGGCTAGGGGTGTAAATTAGAAGGGCTCTTATAGGGTAGCTCGAGCTCGAGTTAGACCTTATTGAGCCTGTCCCTACCGAGCTCGAGCTCGAATTCGAGCCGAAATAAAAGCTCGATAGAATAATGGGCCGAGTTTGAGTCTTATGATACTCGGCCCGTATTGATATCGACACTATCGAGCCTTCAGATTCCGTAGCCATTCGATGGGCTTTCTATTTTTCTGTAGCCCATCCAAAACAAAACCCTACCTTGCCCATATCCAAAGATAACACAGAGTCGTCCACCGGTCACCCACTCCATTCACGATTCAAGAATTGTCTACTGATGCTAGCTAGGGTTCCTCTCCATCTCACCAAAAAATTCGAACCCTTCTCCATCCGGTGTCCGTCACTCACCCAACTCCAAGTTCTTCTCTTAGCTACCCTTCAATCGCTTTCTCAAGAATATCACAACCACCTGTTTTCTTTGTTGTTGTCTCTACAGACAATCGTAAGTGCTTCAGCTCGATTTTTTCCCCTTGATTTCTAACTAATTAGAATTCACTGGGCTTTGCTTTTCTCTTTTATTCTTCTCAAGTTATTTCTAACTAATCGTATTGCTTTTGCATTTTATGACCTTTGTGTTTGGGATAAGTTCTATCTTAATATGTGAGAGAACTTATCTTGCTAATATATTGTGATGTAAATTGTAACCGAGCATAAGCTATTGATTTCAGGTTGCATTTGTCATGTACCCCAGATACTCATAGAAAACATTGAAGCTATAAGCTGTTTATTATTGTTATTAAGATGATAGCATAAGAAATTCTTGTCGTGGCGGATATAGTCTTACCATTTTAGGAAAATTTCAAATGAATAGGTCTATTGGCAATGAAAGTTCATCATCATCATCATCATCAGATGATGGCAATAAAAGTTCATGGGAGAAAATTAAGTCATGGTGTTCTCTCATTTTCAGATGTATACTGAGTACTAGAGAAGTTTTCATTAATTTTCATTCTTTAAATTTTGAGAGGAGTTGGGTACTGATTTATTTGTATTTTCTTCAATATTTGATATTAGCTTGTATAATTTAAGCGCACTGCTAAAGTACAGTTGAGTTGTATAGTGGTGCTAATGAGTTTATGTAGATTTACTAAGTGAGGTTCATTTTGACATTGCTGGAGTCTCCAATGAGGCTAATATGTTGTTTGCTCAGAATATGGAAGATATCAAACTTTGAAGACTCGCAATGCACTAATGTTGAAACTGCCAGGACTATTATGGAGTAGTATTTTGTAAATGAGGAAGGAGAACGAAATAGGTTACAGGTTGTTATTAGCAGGAATGGTCAATAAACCATGTGGATTTTTATTTTGGACATGCTTATCTTTATGATCACACTTGATTTATCAATTGTTTGTTTGTGTTGTATCAGTTTTAATGTTCTATTGTTTAATCTGATTTTAAATGGGCTTAAACTCGGACCTATCGAGTTTAAGGGCCGAGCTCGAGCTTGATTCGAGCCGAGTTCGAGCCTATTAAATTGGACTCGACCATTTCGAACTCGAGCCCGGGTAATATCGATAAGTAAACGGGCCGAGCTCGAGTATAGTGGGCTCGGGGCCGGCCCGGCCCATTTACACCCCTAGTTGTGGCGATGATGTTGGTCAGTCAAAGGTGGAGTTATTTAGTAAGGGTAGTTTAGGAAAATTGAATTTTTAGGATTTTGGGCGGTGGCTTTTTGGTTGGTACGTGGAAAACCAGCTATGGGTTAATAAAGGAACCCACAAATTAGTCTGTGGGTAGCGATTGAGATTAGCTTTGGCGTTGAAATCTTTTTTTCTAAGCTGATTGTGATAGTTTTTCAAAATCTGTAAAGTTAAAAGCCACCATTGGCAAACATGAATCGTCGATGGGAATTGCAGCAAAAGCAATACAATACATGTGTGTGTGTGTGAGAGAGAGAGAATCAGATTGAGACTACAATAAAAGAATGAATTACTAATACTCCTTTCCAATACAATTCAAATACAAATACAAATACAAATACAAATACAAATCTATGTGTCCTGCTGTCTGTCTGTCTGGATGAAACAAGAATCAAAAGGAGAGTTCAATCCAAAAAAGAAACAAAAGTAGATGTATGGTGTATGTGCTTTATTATTGAAAACAACACGATGATTGAATCAATCACACAGAGGCACAATTGAAGCGTCCGTCCGTCCCTCCTCAAAAGCAGGCATCCAACATGCAGCAACAGCACAGGGCAGCACAACTGCACCGGGGATTAAAAACAAAAACAAAGCAGACCATTATTAGCCTATTAGAAACTAAACAAGAGGTCTTGGTTTCGAGTATAGACTGCCAAGACACGGGAGTTTTATCCACATTTACGATTCACGATTCGAGTTTAACACCCCTGCGCCTCTGCTCTCGTATGAGTTTAAATCGAAGGGATTCGAACTCGTGATGTGGGTTTCTCCGAGTACAGAAGTGTCTAATCTAACTAATTGACCTACTGGTGGTGTTCAATAAAAAAAACAAGAAACTAAACAAGACACAACTCAACTCATCTCTGTTGACAGAGCATCGTATTGCTGTAATTAACTCCCAGTTTCAGTTAATTGTTGGATCGGATTGTTGATCAAACTGGTAAGCAGAGTAGTAGATATGTTTATGAGAGATTAAAGGAGGCAAAAACTAACCAGCCTTTACAGAAACCATCGCCCCTGGACTTGGTTTCCACCGCCCCTCCTGGATTCTGGGCTGCAGGATCACTTGTCGGATAGCCCGCCGGCGGCGGAGCCACGAACGTTGGCGGCGCTGAAGATGCTGCAAATTTAAAAACCAATCAATTACACTAATCACAACATACTCCATCTCAGTCATACAGAAAGGCAAATTGATATATGTGAAGCTAGCCACTGATGAGGCATATATAGAAGCAAGCAACCAACCTGGTGCCGGATTCTGGTCGTGCTGATTCATGGTTGCCGGAGCTGGGCGACGGAGAAAAACAGAGAGAAAGTTCAGAGGAGGTTGTAGCTAGCTAGAGAAGATGGGGAGGAATTAATTTATGGAGAGGGCGATGGAATATATGAATGAATGGATGTTGGATAAAGACAGATTACGCGGTCAAAGCTTTGTTGGCTCGATGTATTCAATATAATACTCCCTCCCATTACTTTTGAAACGTTTTGACTGGGTACGTTGTTTTAGGTGGAGTTGATTTTGAGTTGACTTGGTAGATGGAAGAGAGTGATGAGGGATAATTGAGTAAATTCATGTACAAAAGTTTACTAAAAAAGGAAAGTGTTTCAATAATTTAGGAACAATCCAATTTCAATAATTTTGGGACAGGGGAGTACTACTTATAATGAGGTCATGCAATAAGACACAGAGCAGATAGAGCAGGTAATAAAGGAGATAGGGTAATAATTCACTTCTGTATAAACTCTTAATTCTTTATCATAAAAAATAAGTACTATTGATAATTACTCTTAATGAAAATACTCCATCATTAATGTGAAGTTATTTATTTCAAGAATTATTTCTATAAAGATGTAAAACATAGGATATTAGTTAGCACTCCATTGAGGAATCATACACAATACAATTAAGAAGAAGAAAAATTGGATTTTTAAAGTGATTGTGTGTTTAGTAAAAAAAGAAAAATACTACTACCAATAATTTAGACACATGAGTATTAATTTATAATGTTTCTTTTTTGTTCCAAAGTTGGAATGGCTGCCATGTGTGGATGAGTTGTTGACCAGCAGCACCGCGTGGAGGAGCCGTCTAGGCTTTTCTTAGTGACGAAAACAGAACAATATCATCATGTCCCACAAGGACGGAAACGCGCCACCCATGTTTCTTCCTCTTTTCCTTCTCTTTCATTACATTAATGTCCTTAATTAATCATTAAGAAACTTATAAACCCCCCCAAAGTTTGGTTAATTTACAGTTGTTTCATTCGATTCTCAGGAATCTAGAAAAACCATCTTTGAGGTTTAGTAAACCTACAACTGCCTCATCAAGCTTTTAACTTTATAAATATTTTTGTTAAATGATCATGAGGGATAATCACTTTAATTGCACCATAAATCTTTAAACCCTAAACAATTTTAATCTTACATGTTTGATCTCTTTACCTCCATCATCCTCCCATAACACCACCACCACTGCCCTTGTTGGTGTCGATGACTACGGCCGCAATCTTCTTTTTCTCTTGCACCCCTTTTTCTTTTCGTGACCCTCTCTTCCTTTCTCTTGTGTGCACACCCCTACCGGGTTTGGGTTGGAGGACAGAATGGGGCCTGTGGCTTCTAGCACCGTCGGGGCCACTAGTCGTTGGAGTCATCGAGACGGGTGGTGGACAACATACCAGTTTGAGTTGGGTGTCAAGGATGAGAGAGGTAAGGGTGATGGAAAAAAGTTAAAAGAGTAAAATTATTAGGGTTTGAAAAGTTTAAGGTTCAATTGAAGAATGATAAATAGAGTTATTGGAAAATTGACGGAGGTAATGATTGAGCGGATAACTGTAGGTTTCACTATATACCTTAGAGGGATTTTTGAAAGTCAAAGATGAACCGTATGTTAGGCTAAACATCAAAGGTAATTGTACATTCCATAACCATCATTTAGGTTTAACATGCACTCTCTTACGAATATTCTTTTTCACTTAACTCGATTACTACTCAATACGTAAATGAATACCAACGGTTGTTGGGCTTGAGCGGTAAGAGGCTCATTCTTCCTTAAGTAAGGTCTCGAATTCGAGTCTTGTGCATGATGTAGACACCACTAGGAGAGCTACTCCTCGAATAAGCCCAATAAAACTGGATCCAGGTAAAATTGGAAAAAATTGCCTTTCAAAATAAAAAAAAATGAAAATGAGTAGATGATTGTAACGGCCTCCTCGCTACAGCCTACAGAGGTCGCTATAATTGTAACGACGATATCCACTAGTACTTAATCAACTATTTATTTGACCATTATTGAAATCATTTTCGCAGCTATGGCAGCTACATTTATAGCGGTTTCGTAGCAGTCATAGCCGATACAAGCTTATTTTACAAAATGAAAATAAAAAAACATAGTTTTTCGTCCTCTTCATCCAAACCCGAACTCAGATTTTGAACTTCAAAAGTTAGTAGAAGAAGCTGATCAAATCTGGATGTGAGGAAAAGGAGGTGACTATTGTTACCACTCATTGCACTTGTGGACACAGTATGACAACAAGCCCATAAAAATGAAGAGTGTAACCTAGAAAGTTTAAACCTTGAAAAACTTGAATGCTACCATTGAGGGCTTTCTTCCTTCGGCATAACTTGAAGGAGAGAATTATTTTGCTGCTAGCGTCAGCTTTACGCCTACCATCTGCCACCGTAACTCAACAGGCAAAGTTTGTGAATCACCACCATCGCTGCATTGGTCACCTCCAATCGAGGGCGAGAGAAAATGATGAGAGAGAAAAAAAATAGAGAAGATAAAGGAATAGTGGGAAAGAGACAAGTAATGAAGACATGAAGAACTTAGATAAAAAAAAAGAAGATAGTTAATAACAATCTGTATATAACGTCTCTATAGCGAGAACGTTTGCTACAAATTCAAATTAAAGTTGATTTACTGTGACTATATAGTGGCTACGTCAGTTACAAACATTTGTTACGTTTATAATCACAAAACATTTCCCGACTGGAAATCCTCCAACCCTATACGTGTCATGTTATTATTGGTTCGTGACATCACTATTAATCACAAGACCGTCACTCATCGTAATTAATAATAGCAGCCTCGTAATAAACAGTGGTGCACAAACCAATAATAAGATGACATGTATGGAGGTTGTATGAGTTTCCTCCAAACCCGGATTGGACAAAAATACAGTCCCTACAATAATATCTATATCTACAATCATGGTATCTATGTTGATAAGTGTTCCCGTTGTGGAATGTAGTGGGGGTAGGTGTTGTAGTGGCCGTTTGTTTCCGCTAGAAGGACAGTTTTAATTTTGAGATATAGGAGTATTAAGTAATAATGCTGATGCTTATATCAATCATGCTTACGGAAGCTGCAATCCCATTCTAGTATTAATTTTAATCAATTAAAGTTCAGCCTTAATTAACTTTTTAAGCAAATTATAATAGAAGTATTATAAATGATCATCTCAGTAACACTCAGTTTTTAAAGTCGTGTTAACTGATGAAGTTCACATGTAGACTTTCTTTTTCCTTTTACCTAATGATGTGGGCTTCTCAACTATGGCTATGGGCTTCTCTACTATGGCTATGGGCTTTTGTTTCGGGTTCCCTGGTAGTTGGCCCAAATCCACAAGGACGTCACTCTCTATACTATTTATGGAACCATTGATGTGATAGAGATGAACGGTTCAATTTGGACAATTTTTAATGGTCAGACACTTAAACGACGTCGGTGGGCTTGCCTTCAAAACGCAGGAACCATTTATAGATGAGGCCCAAGCCTTCTTCCATGTAAATAAAAAATCCTAACTTTTAATTTATTGTGAATTAATTAAGTTAATATTCTCTTTTACCCTTTGCTCCAAACTTTTTATCATTGTGAAGTAAAAGATTTTATTTCAATTCAAGTTTATAATTCTTTTTTTGGAAGGTAAATGCTTATAATTTAGTGAATCTCTTTTTAATTAAATTAATGTTATATATTTTCTTGGGAAATTAACAAAAACCCCCTTGAGGTTTAGTATAATCTCCACCCCCCGTATTTTCAGAATTCTCGAAAAACCCCCCTGAGGTTTGTGAAAATATACAAAACCCCCCTGTACATTAACTTCCGTTAGAATAACCGTTAGCTTTTAGGTGTAATTACAAAATTAGACCCTAAAATTTTTAACCCTAACAATTTTACCCTTAATTATTTTATATTCCTACATTTAAACCCCAAAACTGCCACCTCCCCTCATCACTCCATTTCTTCTTCTCTCTGCGTTTCAATGGATTCAGTTAAAGTCTTCTTCTCTCTGCCACCTCCTTCGCTGTCATCCAAGCACTCGGCAACCCCCTCACCAACAAGTACTCCAAGGGCATGCCCAGAAACCGCTACTACAGTGGCAATGAGTTCATTGACGAGATCGAGAACCTGTCACAATTCACATGCAAGTTTATTTGGAAGTCGTGTACTCCGAGACGCGAAGCTTTCGGGATCTGAAAACCTCTCTTCATCTCTCTCTCTCTCTCTGAGCTCGTCGCATAAAGCTTCGCGTCTCAGATCCCGAAATTTGGTCTCTCGATACCAACTGTGAACTTGCTATTTGGTTAACGTCCAGCCATACTCCGAAGTTGGGTACACCGCCGTTCTTTAGCCACCCTCCGCACGGTCACCTGACACACGGGTACTACACCTCCGGCGGGAAGAAGATCTCGGCCACTTCTATCTACTTCGAGAGCTTTCCTTACAAGGTGAATTCGACGAATGGGTATATTGATTATGATAAGTTGGAGGAGAAGACTTTGGATTTCAGGCCTAAGCTCATCATTTGCGGCGATAGTGCGTACCCGAGGAACTGGGACTATGCCAGATTCAGGGCTATTGCGGATAAATGTGGCGCCCTATTGTTGTGCGACATGGCTCACATTAGTGGCCTTGTTGCTGCTCAGGAGAGAAGGAGATGGTGGGAGAGAAGAGAAGGAGATGGTAAATATGGAAGGGATAAAAAGGTTTGAGTATAATTGTTAGTGTTAAAAAACTAAGGTTTCAGTTCTTGTAATTAAACATAAAAGTTAACAGATCTTCAAACGGATGTTACACTCTAAGAGGTATTTGTATATTTCTTCAAACCTCAGGGGGTAAAAGAATGAATTCTGAAAATATGGGGGGTAACATTATGATAAACCTCAGAGGGGTATTTGTTAATTTCCCTATTTTCTTTCACCAATTCAGTTCAACCGTTTCTCTCTTTTTTTTTTCAATTAATATTTACACACTCATTGTTAATTGTTTTTTTCTTTGCTAATTTATAAATTCGTCTATTTTTTGTTGCAATCTCTATTTTTGTTTAGTTGAATTAAAAACATATTCATACAAATTGGAACTTTGATTTTATGCTTGTGTATATCCATGCATGTACTCCTTTCACTTCCTTCCTAAAAAATTATTTCATTTATTTTTTAATGGTTTCATAATATGTAATCTATGATTGTTTATAAATATTTAGATATTAAGAAATAAATAATTCATACATGTAACATAATTTAAATAAATATTTTTTGATTTTAATTTATCTATATTAAAATTTAAATCAAATATTAAACCATGAAACAGTAAAATTAAAATTAAATGGGACAATTTTGGGAGTAAAGTTTTGATTAATTGCTTTCAACTTTCAATCTCTCAATTGGGATTGCTATATATTCCCCCAACATGAGTTTTGGCGTTATTGAGATAAATAGATAGTACTTCATTGTGTGGGGAACTAAAATTGTTTAAACCAAAACTTTAGTCTAGTCATCCACCATTTGATGTCACCTCTCATGCATTAACCATCTCAAGAAAATAGTGAAGTTACAATCTTCATCCTTTTTGCCAACTTCTTCCTACCTAAAACTAAGAACTTAGTACGTAGTCCGCGTTAATTAAAATAAATTATGTTTCACGTTTCAAGATTTGATTTAAATATTTAATAAGATAAATAATGAAAAATATTCATAAAAAAATATATTTAGAAAATTTGTACTTCAAATTATGATATAGATAAGAATTATTGAATTTAAAATGCCCTAAACACTCATGATTAAAAAGGATAGATCAAATACTATGAAATAATACAAACAAATATATGTATTTTTCGAGGATAGATGAAGTATTTGTTTACGTTTGTACTAGAAAGATTCTATCTGTATCTTTTTAAGTAAACACTTTGACATCATTTTTATCATTTTATCTCAATCTTTAATTTCTTCACCAAAAACGTTATATAACAGTTTACTTTATCACTCTTAAAACTTCAACGGAGGGGAATTAAGGGATTATTTAACTGTAAGAGGACTGTGTTAGGCAGAGAGAGGCCGGAGAGCCTTGTCATGCAGCATTACTCTATAAATAAAAACTAAAGCTCAAGCGTGTTAATTAACTAACACTCCCACCGTCCTTAAAAATAATCACAATTTAACTTTCAAATTTGTGTTTCACTTAAATCTTTATTAGAAAGATTTTGTTACAAAAAATTCTTAAAAAATATATAGTTAGAAAATAGAGATAATGTTCATTTATTATTTGCATGTAGAATTATTAAAATTTATATAGTAGTACTAAAATGTTGAAGAAAAAAAATCATACATTAAAATACTAAAAAAAGTATAACATTTTTTTAAGGATGAAGGGATCATATTTAACACTTTGTGCGCAACTTGGATTAAAAAGGAAGAAATTCAACAATTTAGAAGACACAAAAAGTGACCCAAATTAATTAACAGGATCATCACTTTTTAAGACATACGTGCACCTTAATTTATAGATGTGCCTTACGCCTAACTTCACACCCTAGCCCGGGCCAAGCTATTACTACTTATATATTGGTTGTTGCCCAAATTAAATTTAGTATCACTTTTAATTTAAGTACCTGATTTTTAAAACGTGACAAAAAACGTACCACACTGCCCTCAACATGCATAGTTGTTGACTCCACCAATATGATTTCTACATATTAACCACCATCTTTAAGACCCCTATAGCTAGCTGACTCATCATATATATATATATATATATCTGTGACTACAAAGCTAGCTAGAAAGTTTTAGAGAAGCTAGCTAGTGCACGCATTTTGATTTGCAGATGAAGCCTAAGGCTAAGACCATATTGGTCCCGTACCCGGCTCAAGGCCATGTCACACCCATGGTTAACCTAGCCTTCGCGCTCGCCGGTCATGGTTTGGAACCGGTCGTGGTGGTCCCGGAGTTCATTCATTCCCGGATAGTGGGTGGTGTGGTTGGTTCAAGTACTCTTCAAGCGGTTCGGTTTGTGGCTATACCGGATGGTTTGGGTTGTGCCAAAGGTGGTCATCATGACTTTTTCGATATCGAGAGGGTCATGGAGGATTTGATGCCGGTTCACTTGGACCGGATACTCCGTCGAGTTGATGAGGAAGATGATGGTTTCGTGGCTTGTGTGGTGGTTGACCTCTTGGCGTCGTACGCCCTTGAAGCTGCTACTAGATGTGGGTTTCGAGTAGCCGGGTTTTGGCCGGCGATGTTCGCTACGTACCGGCTTATCGCTGCTATACCAGACATGCTTCGTGCTGGTCTCATTACTGATTCAGGTATAATCATATACTCTTCCATGCACTAAAAAGAATGAGGATGTAAATATCAAGTTAGAAATGATAAAGTATGAAAGCAATGTAAAGCAACATTGTTAGCAACGTGATTAAAGTAGGGAATCGATATTTTAATTATGTCCCCTTCACCCATGTCTCATCATCATGCCCTCTTAGTCAATTAATTAATATCATTAATTTTTCTATTGAAATTAATACTACGAAATTAACAGATAAATTGACGGTATTACTTAAATTCAACAAATTGATGACAGTTACCAATCACATGCATTTGTTATCAATTGTTACAGGCTGTCCACAACAAGAGGCGGAAGTCATAAGCTACTCATCATCATCATCATCATCATCGTCGTCGTCGTCATCATCGGGAAAAGGTCTGTCGACGGAGGACCTGCCATGGCTGATCGGGAATGAGTGTTCGATAAAAAGGAGGTTCAGATTCTGGTGCAGAACCCTCCATCGCTGCACAGCCCTGATCTCATGCCTCCTCATCAATTCGTTTCCTCATGAATATTCTCTTTCGGGTGCTAATCATGATCAGGGGGCTCATGAAGACAGAGATTTGGTCTATTTTCCGGTTGGTCCCCTGAGGAAGCTGGTTTCGCCGGCGGCAATGTCGACCACCAATCCGGCCAGTTTCTGGGAAGAAGATGGGAGCTGCTTGGAATGGTTGGACAACCATAAGCCTGGTACGTACGTGTCATATAATATCACCTTCATGAAAATAAAATGTGTGATTGGATCCATTAATTTGAGGGTAATAACATTACTCTTTTCTAGAAAATCAATTAATTACTCCGTCCTAAAATGTGTTGTCACTTTGGGAGTGAGGGAATGATTAAAGTTGATTTATTTTTCAAGGGCTAATAATTTATTACTCTATTGAACTATATTAATTCAATCACTTCAATCTTTCAATTATAACTCATTTTAACTCAAATATCGAACTATACATTGTTAAGCACTTTACCAAATCACATTAGTGTTTGTTGATCATGAGGAAAATACTTCTTTAGTCCTCCAAATTTCTTAATAATATCTTAGGTACCAAAACTTCTTAAAATGGTGAAATTTATATCTCTAAGAAAACTAATCCTCAGTCGCGCGCTGCTACTCAGCCTGCCGCAGACCAACCTCAATGTGGCCTCAGCACTGTCGACGTCCGCCTAGCCCCACGCTACTAGCCACCACCCTCACAACTAGTCTAGCTCCATCAGAACTTGCCTGACCGATGGCCATGCCAGTATTAGCCCTACATAATTCAATAATTAAGTGGAACAAATTATATTTCAAGAACTGAGTCGGATGACTAAAGTGTCGGACACTATACATAATTCAAGAACTCAAATATCAGAACGAATTATAATTCAAAAATTGAATCGGAGAACTAAAGTGACATACATTACATAATTTACTGAGTTAATTAAAACGAATTATAATTCAATGATGAAAATGAGCTAAACTTAATGTGGCCTTTCTTCTATAAACTTACGAGGTAGTGATAAGGAGTGTTCACTTGATATGGTAACTCTTATGGTTTCTTTTAATTAAATGTTTGTTTTTTTAAAAAAACAAAAGGGGGGGGGGGGGGGGTAGTAATGTTATAAGGGTATTTCTGATAATTAATGGAGAAGATGTTTCGTTTATCAGGGTCAGTAATGTACGTGTCATTCGGGAGCTGGGTGAAGCCCATAGCAAGCCACAAGATAAAGGAACTCGCCGTCACGCTCCGATCGCTCCACCGCCCTTTCCTATGGTCGCTGCCTAAACCCTGGCGCGACGCTCTGCCGGATGGCTACACTGACACCGGGAAAACCGTCGGAAAACTCGTGACGTGGGCGCCGCAGCCCCGCGTCCTCCACCACCAATCCGTCGGCGTTTTCCTCACCCACTGCGGCTGGAACTCCACCCTGGAGGCCATCCAGTGCGGGAAGCGGCTCCTATGCTACCCGATCGCCGGAGACCAGTTCGCGAACTGCAAGTTCGTGGTGGAGGTGTGGGGGGTCGGAGTGAGACTTGGAGGGTTCGGGAGGGGAGAGGTTGAAGCTGCGCTCCGGGCCGTGGATGGTGGTGAGATGAGAGAGAGGGCGGCGATGCTGAGACGGAGACTTGTCGGTGATTCTGAAGCAGGAGCTAATCTTGGTCATTTTGTTCGTCTTCTCTGTAACCAACGAATGGCTCAGGCTCAGAACCAGTTGAGAAGATGATGATGATGATGATCCTTTAGACGATGCCGTTTCATGATTAGCGGAAAGATCATTGTGAGATATATAATTGAACTAAAGATAATTAAGAGTAGTCATCTAATTTCTTCTTAGGGTAAAGAAAATATCTCAATTTTTGAATACGTAACACATGGCGGATTTAATATGGAGTAGTATATAGGTTAAATTTTAAAATGATTCGTGTCGATCAATAAATTTTACTCATTATATATAAGTTAGATTTTACTCATTATACGTTACGAAATATTTATAAAAATTTATTCTACTCCATTATATTACTCGTAGGGAACTTATACTACAAGGCAGATGTCCCTCTCATGACCTCGTCCCATTTAGACAAACTATTGGTCTAACCTGTTAAGGATCCCTCAACTTTCTAAATGTTGACATTTAGCCCCTTAATCAAACATTTAGGTCATTACTCCTTAGCTAAACTCATTTCTATGTGCAACCCTAGCTATAAGTTCATTTCACATTGATATTAATCATAAATCTCATCTATAACTATTAACAATGGGCAGTACCAACAACACATCATTCGGAGCTAAAAATAACAACACATCATTCTAACCAAGTGGCAAAAAGTTGGTGATCCGACACTACGTGGAGAAGTCCAATCTCACTGCGGCCTTAACTGCGGTTATGGCCGCAGTGAGCGACTTCGCGCAGTGAACGAACTGCGCGGAGGTGGCAGTTCGTTTTACTGCGACCAAAACCGCAGTGAGGCCGCAGTACGCCCTCGTGGACCACGTGCCCTACCTACCACCCTCCCTACTGCGGCCGTGTACTGCGGAGGAGGCCGCAGTAGGGTCGTCTATATATACCCTCCCCATTCCCATTCCGATTCATTCCAACAACAACGCTTCACAAATCTCTCCTCTCTCAACTCTCTCAATTCAGGTGGAAGCTGCGGTACCGTCGACACCGTCGACTTCAGGTGTATTACTGAGGTAATAAATATTTTATGTATTTATTTATCCTTACATAGTTTTTCATTCAATTTAATTTGTGTATTGGTAATTTTATTTTCTTTTTAAGTAATTTAATTAAATTAGCTGAGCCATAGTTCCTGTCTATGAAAACTTGTAAAAATAAATTTTTTTACACTTTATTTCAATATTTTGGAATGACGATGTAAAATAATATATTGTACAGAGTTTTCATGGATTGTCCAAGTTGGAGAGTTTGTAAAAGTTTACTATCGGTGTATTAAACTTTTATGGTTGTGTCTGTAAAATCGAGCGGATTACATAAGTTTCGGTCGCATTTTAGTTTTGTTCCACGTTATACCATTGCTCGAAGTAATATTCCAGAGAAATGGCATAGTGTGGAACTAAGGCGAAATGCTGCCGAAATTTATGTAATTACAGTTTTACGTACGCAACGATAAAAGTTTCTTCACTAATAGTACTTTTATGAACAGGATATGACCCATGCACCCTGGATTAGGCGAAAATGATATGTGAATATTTATATATGAATGTATATGTGCAGTATTAATTAAGTACTTTTCTGTTTGTTTATTGTAATATATAATTAATTGTCATGTTTGTTATTATTTTTATTGATGAATGAATGATCATAGGGAAGACCGTAAATGGGTGAAGGACGTGATTGGATGTATCGGCGCTTTGAGGAAGGGACTCGCTATATAAGTGAAAGATTTTGGACCGGGCTTCAGGAATTCTTGGATTATGCTTTTTTGTTGCTAAATCAAATGGAGAAGAACTGGTGAAATGTCCGTGTAAAATTTGTAAAAATAGATACTATTATGATCGAATTACAGTTGGCAATCATTTACTATTAGACGGATTTAAACCCAATTATCATGTGTGGGATTGTCATGGTGAACGACACTGAGATCAATCCATGTGTTTACCGGGGTTATCGATTTGACGAATTAGCATCGACAAAGATCAAATCGCGCAAAGTACGAGTCTTTGCAATACATAATTCTTCTGAGGGTAGCCAAGAACGGCCGGCTTACGAAGAAATGGTTCGTGATGCTTTTGGGTTTCATGAGCACTGTAATTATCGGTTTTGGGTACTGCAATACATAATTTTGAAAATGATCAGAGTAATGACGATGAGGACGTTTCAGCTCCCCAAGTTCCAAACGAAAGGGCGCAACAGTTTTTCCAACTGTTGTGTGATGCGTCAAAACCTTTATATGAAGGTTGTGGTGATAAGTACACCAAATTATCAGTGTTCTCCAAGTTGTTGAGTATGAAAACTCAACACAACGTATCAGATGCATTTTTCTCTGAGATGATCGGATATATCAATGAACTATTACCCGGAGGAAACTCGTTGCCAACGAGCATGTTTAGTATGAAAGTTATGTTGAAGGAGTTGGGGTTACCGTATAGAAAGATTCACGCTTGCGAGAATAATTGTATGTTGTTCTACGGTAGCTTCAGCAAGTTATTGAATTGTAGGGTGTGTGGAGCGGATAGGTATCAAGTGTGTGATCCGGGTAAGAAACCGAAACCGAAAAAGGTGTTACGATATTTACCAATCACTAAGCGGCTACAACGGCTTTACCAAATGCCTAAAACCGCAGAGTTCATGACATATCATAATAGAGCAAGTGGAAATGTATTTGACATCGCTTGGACATCCATCTCAAGGTGAGGCATGGAAACACGTCGGCGTCATGTATCCGGATTTTGCATGAGTACCAAGCGTGCGATTGAGGTTAAGTATTGATGGCTTTAACCCGTTGTCCGCCACCGGACAATCGTATTCGATGTGGCCGGTATTCATCGTTGTTTACAACCTGCCGCCTGATTTATGCATGAAGGAGCCGTACACTTTCATGCCTCTGCTAATTCCAGGTCCCCGATCTCCTGGCCGTAACATCGACGTGTTTCTACGTCCACTGATTGAGGAGCTACAAGTTTTATGGAATACGGGAGTGGAAACTTGGGATGCGCACCGTAATCAGAACTTTCTTATGCGAGCATGTCTGCTTTGGACGATAAGTGATTTTCCGGCATACGGAATGCTATCGGGCTGGAGTACGCATGGAAGACTTGCATGCCCATACCGCATGAGTGATGTTAATAGTTTTCGGTTGAAACATGGACGAAAAACCAGTTGGTGGGGTTGTCATATGAGATTTTTACCACGTCGGCATGCTCTGCGTAACAATACCGAAACGTGGGGACAAACTGACCGTAGACATCCGTGTGTGTATAAGTCAGGTCATGAGATCTTAAGGGATCTTAATAGGATTGTATTCCCAGCAGTCGGAACACCGTGGGACAAAATGAGGGTTGATAAGTTGGGTGATGAGCACAATTGGGTGAAGAAATTAATTTTCTTCGAGTTGCCGTATTAGGCACTTGAAAGTACGCCAATGTCTATATGTAATGCACATTGAAAAAACTGTTTGATAACATTTTCTACACGCTTTGAACGCGAAAGGAAAAGCGAAGGATAATGCACGGTCGAGATGCGACTTGCGGGGAGTTAAATATCCGTGATGAAGCGCATTTGAGCATTGGCGAATGGGAAACCATTTCAACCGAAGGCGTTATACACGTTAAGCGATGATCAGATTGTGATGATTTGCAATTGGTTAAAGCATATCGTTAAACTTCCCGATGGGTATGCATCTAACATTGGCAGATGCGTCAATACGGCAAACAATACTTTTTACAGTATGAAAACCCATGATTGTCATGTGTTCATGCAGAAGCTGCTGCCCGTTGCATTACGTGGTTTCATCCCTGACGGCATTTGGATGACAATTGCAGAATTTTGCAAATTCTTTAGACTACTGTGTTCTAAGGATATTCAGTTGGACGATGTGGAGAAGCTTGATGAATTAATCATCGTAACATTGTGCAAGTTGGAAAAGATCTTCCCGCCATCATTCTTTGACTCCATGGAACATCTTACTATGCATCTACCTTGGCATCTTCGAACTTGTGGACCTGTCGGATATTGGTGGATGTTTCCTTTCGAAAGGAATATTTGGATTTCTATAATGGATTTCTACCTTGGCGTCTGCGTTGGGGGACACAAATGCGCAAGACTATTTGGATTTCTATGGCTGGATTGACGAAATTCTTGTCATTCAAGACAGAACAATAGTCTTATAGTCTTGAAGTACGTGGTTTTCGACCAATAAAGGCATCCGCACCGATAAAATTTCGTGATCATCGATGTTGACTACACATCTCGACTATATCCGGATGATCCATTCATTTTTGCAAGCTAGGTGTTGACACCCGATATTTGCATAATCTAGTTCGTAATTGTGATTTTTTTAGGTATTATTTTTGTATTTTTCATTTCACATGATTTTTGTCATTATTTTATGCGAATTTTGTCACTTTCGTCATTTTTGTCATTTTTCATTTATTTCATGTGCTTTTGTTATTTTCATAATCTTTTGTCAATTTTTATTATTTCACGTGCTTTTGTTATTTTCGTTATTTTGTGAACTCTTTGTCATTTTTTATATTTCGTTTCTATTATTTTATGTATTATTATTATTATTATTATCATTTCATGTGCATTTAATACTTTATGTACTTGGCCATTATTTTTTTAATGTGATTCTTATTTACTTATTAATGATTAAAAAAAATCAAAAAAAAGGGAGAAGTAAAAGAAAAACGTTTAAAAAAAAGAGAGAGAGGATCAGTTCTTGGAAATTTGGAAATCATCCGCATGCGCTCCACACCTTTCGGCTGCAGCAGGGAGTTGTCCAAAGGAGTCCTTCACCATTGATCCAAGCATCAATCCTTTGAACAAAACATGAATCTTTTGGGCAAAAACTCTTAAATATGGCTATAAATGAAATCATTGTTGAAAGGATCAAAGGGGGAGAAAAATGGAAAAAAAGAAAGAAACGAAGCCTCTGTTTCTTCGCCGGCCAAAAATTCGTTCTCCACCTCCACTTCGCGTTCCAGTCATCCTCGTCGCCAAACGCCACTCCCATCCTCACCGTCAAGCCTCCAGCAACACACCGATACCCCTAGCTTCGCCCGAAACCGCCGGAAACTGGAGGAATCCGCGTAAAACCGAAACCGGCCTCCACCACCCATTTTCCTCTTCAGCCATTTTCGTCCCCAAACTCCATCCCCATTAGCTCCGCCATGACGAAGGGAAGCCAGAGCACCATCCCACGTCGGTGGAATTGCTCCGACGAAAGAGAACCGATCGAAAAACAGTTGCCGGCACGGAGTCCGTTTTCTGTCCAACCGGAGCTCCGTTCGCGTTCCACCATCCACCACCGGCTTCGCCAGCTGCTGCCGGACCGATCTGCCGCTTCTCGTCCACCGGAAGTCCAAGTCCGCCGCCGACCGCCGTATCCTCCGCCACCTGGTAATGCGATCGACGAAGACGAAGAAGAAGAAGCTGCTGCGTATTGTTTTAATTTTCTTGGGAAAAATTGCAACTTCAGTCCCTGGCCCCCTTTATTTCCATCATTGTTCTACTTAAACCCCTTTATTTATCCACAGTTTCATTCAAGCCACTTTCTCAACTTTAAAACTCGACACTTTGGGCACTAGGCCTAAACCTTTTTGTGTTTTAGTTAATATTTTTTGTTATTATGTCAATTTAAATTATTCTAATTTTATTTTCAAGATATTTTGAGTTCAATTAGCCATGTAAATAACTAATAATCCTTCTCTTTTCTTTTATTTTTAGTGTGGTTAATTGTGTTTTTCTTTATGTCTTAAAAATCAAGCAAATTTATGAAAACACCCGTGGTACCAATTTTGGGCGTACGAAAATTAACCATTTTTGTACGTAACTGACAAACGATTCCAGATCTCTCGTAGACCATTTTCAGGTTTCCAATCGACCTAGGAAAAAGATTGGTGGCGACTCTGTACAAACAATATTCGGGATATTACCGCTAGGTATTTTCCACGTCGCTACACTGTGCCCAACAAGTGGTATACGTCGAATATCCTTCAAAGCGTCGTGACCTAAAAAAGCTGGTGGACAGTTTTCAAAATAATTAACCCCTAGGAAGGCCGCAATAATTTTTTTTTTTAAGGATTTAAACTCCTCTTTCTCTTCATCTCCGCCATTCTTCTTCAATTCATCATCCTAATTTCTTTCTTCTTCTCCGAATTCCTTCTCAGTTCTTCCTCTTGTTGTTGTTGTACTTCTTCTATTATCAGTGATTAGAAGATAATAAATGAGGGCAAATTGAGCCATTACGCAGTATATCCTTTTGTTTCCAACAGCTCTAGCATGCAGTTGATATGATTATATCGGTTGTTGAATAGCTTTAATCATGTGATGCATATATATATATATATATATATATATATATATATATATATATGTGTGTGTGTGTGTGTGTGTGTGTATGTATATGTATAGAACCATTTCTCTCTTATCAAATTCCAGATTAATTAGATTGAAAATTGGTCTCTAATCAACCTGCAGCTTAATAAACCCAATGGTTGTGAATAGTAGTAGTAAATGACGATCTGTCATCGGATCACCCGCTTCCGTTGCTTCCTTACAACTTACAACTCTCTTTTGCCGCCACCGACACAATTCCAATATCTTTTTAACAGTTCTTATTAGCAATTCGAACGTGAATGAAATATAGGCAGAGAGAGAGAGAGTAAATAATAATCCTTTGTTCATTGGCATCTTGAAAGTCTCATCATTTGCGAACGTATATATCTCCAGCATTTGTTTTATTTACCTTTTCTGTCGATCCCATAAATAAACGTATATTTAAGAGTAAATGAACATTCCTGAAAACCACATTCTTAATCTACACAAAAACTAAAAATGACAACCAATTTGGGACGGGGAGTACTTACTCTTACCATAATTCCGACACTTGTTTTTTTATACATAGGGGTTGGAGATTGGGGATGCTCACACATTTTCTAAGAGTACGATAATCTTTCCTATAAAACCTTCAAATATAATATGGTATTGGTATACAAAACAGTAAATGATGAAAGTAAAGATTGTTATAAACTGATTTACACAGAACAGCTGATCCAAGAAAGAGGAACTATTAGCAGATCATATTTGGTCTTCACGGCGGATAAATCTTGAGTGGACCAAATTATAAGCAGAGACACACAGCGTGGTGCATGAAGTGCGCCGCAAAAGAACTTAGGAATTGCAGTACCTCGAAGTTTGAGGCCTTGTTGGCATTCAACTGCATGGTCTAGTTCATGGCCACCAATCCTCAAAGCAGCTTCCTTCTTCATCATTCTTATATACTCCTACAAGGGCTTCATGAGTTTTGGACCTTTCACTCATCACTACTTCCCTTTCGTCTGAGCACCAACAGAAGGGCTACCTGCAAAAAAACTTCTGGTAAGTGATCACTCCTAAATCCTACTCCATTCACTCAATATCACCATACTTTGAGTGAGAGGGTGCTAATATGCTAGTCTTTCAACTTGCTGCCCTAAGTATCCCAGCTACTGTAAATCTGATTACCAAAAGAAGAAGAGAGTATGAGGTACATTTAACCTTTTTCTGTTTTTCAGGGAGACAGATATCTGCTCAAGAGAACAGTAAATATTCAAGCAAAAATGAGACAGGCCATCTTCCTAACAATATTAGTTGGACTATTGGCCTGTTCGAGCAGATTTTACACTAATGCAGAGGACCCGTACAGATACTATAATTGGGTGGTGACGTACGGAGTACGTGCTCCTCTTGGTGTGCCTCAACAGGTTAGTTAGCTTCCAGTTTTAAGAAATAAACATAGGTCTAATAAACTAGCTCTCTGGATTTCTAGCTAATTATCCAACACCAAACAACTAACTTGCCTGAAAACTTGCAGGTCATTCTCATTAATAACCGATTTCCCGGCCCTCCTATTGATGCTGTGACTAATGACAACTTACTTGTCAACATCTACAACAAGCTGGACCAGCCATTTCTTATCACATGGTTACATAGAATTTAAGTACGCCAAATTTTCTTCTAAAGATTGTTTGCATTGATTGTGACTAGATTCTAATTAACTAAACAGGAATGGGGTTAAGCAAAGAAGGACATCATGGCAAGACGGAGTTCTGGGGACTAATTGCCCCATCCAACCGAATTCAAACTGGACCTACAAGTTCCAGCTCAAGGACCAGATTGGGACATACAACTATTTCCCTTCTACTCTAATGCACAGAGCCTTTGGTGGTTTCGGGGCTCTCAACATCAACCAGAGGTCTGTCATTTCAGCCCCATATCCAGTCCCTGCCGGTGAATTCACATTGCTTGTTAGTGATTGGTACAAAGGAAAAGGCCACAAGGTGAGTCAAGATGCATTGCTTGTTAGTGATCAGGCCTTACTTTGCCCATTTAACTTCTGGCTTCCTTCACAGGCATTGCAGAGAACTCTGGACTCGGGCAAATCTTTACCTATGCCTGATGGTCTCCTTATTAATGGACTGACTAACAGTGTCTTCTTTGGTCAAAAGGGTAACCAGCTAACTAATCATCATTCATGTGCTCCTCATATAGTGTAGCATGACTCCATTAGTGTCAGGTTTTAACTCAAACTACCGTGACAGGAAGAACTTACAAGTTCAGGATCTCAAATATGGGCATATCAACCTCCATCAACTTCAGGATCCAAGGACATCCCATGACTCTTGTGGAGGTTGAAGGATCTCATACACTGCAAGAACTGTATGAGTCCCTAGACATTCATCCAGGCCAATCAGTGGCTGTTCTGGTCACCCTACATGGCCACCCTAAAGAATATTTTGTCGTTGCCTCTAGCCGCTTCACCAAGCCCGTGCTGACAACCACTGCAGTCCTCCGCTATGGCGGTTCAACTGAGCGCGCGTCTCACCCTTTGCCTATTGGCCCTACCTATCAGATTCATTGGTCCATGAAGCAAGCTAGAACAATTAGGTGATGCTTGGAGCTGGGAGTAAAAAATGGATATAATTAATTAATTAATTAGAGATTTTGTTCTAGTAGTATTTTTAGTTTACTCGACGAAAATGGTTGGTCAATGTGTACGCTAACTGTTTGACAAATTTCCTGTGAGAAGATTGAACCTGACAGCGAACGCGGCGAGGCCGAACCCGCAAGGGTCGTTCCACTACGGGACCATACCGATAGCTCGGACGCTGGTGTTGGCCAATTCGGCGGCGAAAATAAACGGCAAGCTCCGATACGCCGTGAACGGAATCTCCTACGTTGACCCAGAAACGCCGTTGAAGCTGGCTGACTGGTTCGACATACCCGGCGTGTTCACCCTCAACTCGATCAAGGACAGGCCGACGACACACGGCGGCCCCGTCACCCTGGGGACCTCCGTCATCGGAACGGCGCTGCACGATTTCGTCGAGATCGTGTTCCAGAACAACGAGATGGATCTCCAATCCTGGCACCTGGACGGAATCAGCGTCTTCGTCGTCGGGTACGGGAGCGGCCAGTGGACAGCTGCCCTGAGGAAACGCTACAATTTGGTCGATGGCGTTCCCAGGCACACAGTCCAGGTAGTACTTGCCGTCAAAATGCATTTTTAGCCCCCATACTTTTCAATATTGCGCACCTTAGGCCTAAACCTGTTCGATTGTTCATATGGAGCACTGATTTTAGACCTTTTTCTCTCCTTTGGGGGAATTTATAGGTATACCCCAAATCTTGGACGGCGATTATGATAGCATTGGACAACAAGGGCATGTGGAACTTAAGGTCTCAAATATGG
Source organism: Stellera chamaejasme (assembly GCA_024586325.1). Lineage (NCBI taxonomy): Eukaryota > Viridiplantae > Streptophyta > Magnoliopsida > Malvales > Thymelaeaceae > Stellera > Stellera chamaejasme. Next base: position 29,891,538 of record CM044985.1, read on the forward strand.
TCAAGGCGGTATTTGGGTCAGCAATTATACATTAGAGTTTGGAATAACGAGCACAGTTTGTATACAGAGACTGATATCCCTCCGAATGCACTTCTTTGTGGCAAGGCTAAGGCCCGTCATTAGTACCCAAAGGCCAATGCCCGCTTCAATACATAATAATCTCTTGTTTCCTTCATTTTTACCCTCATTTTCATTATCATCATTGTACGGGGAACAAGATTGAGAGTTTACTTCTTTTTGTTTTGTGTCCATTTGTTTTATCTCTATTCAGGAAATTATTTTTTTGTTTTATATGTTAGTTTTACTTTATTACTTTTAGTCTTTAACATATCTTACTTTCTGTGCTCAGAAAAATGTGACAAATTTTTCGAAAAGAAACGAGTAACTCTGCATAACTCCAACCATGTATTATACACTGTCAAACAATTTACCTATTTGACCACGTTATTATTGGTTGGTCTATGGAAAAATACCTATAATGGTCTGGAATTGTGTAAAGTTTTCCGAACTACCCAAAAGTGAACTTGTACAAATTTCGTTCTTCATATTCAAATCATGTTCAACTCAACATCAATGATAATTGTTGTGATTTGATGAATAAATGTTGTAAAGGAAGAGTTCCTCAACAATAGCCCTCTATCAATTTCTATTGAAATCTCTCCAAATGAACCAATTTTGAAAATAAATCTAGGATTTGGGTTATATACCCGAACCAAATTTTGGTTCTATTTGAGTATTGCAATTGGGTAGATCGGTTGGAGACGAGACTGATCGCTCTTCTCATTCCATCAACCTCAACATCCAGGAGCTGCTAGATCACTCTTTAAAGGCCGGTTGGTCTAGATCGCGAAACAATGACTAGTATGTGATTAGACTCATTGCTGTTTGGAGGATTTGGCAAAATAGGAATATGAAGTTCGTGGTGGCAAGGGTGCTTCCTCCCCAGATCTTCTTGAAGTTATTCAATATCTTTCTTTCTTATGGGTAAAGTCCACGTATAATCCATTAGCTTTGATGCATGTCATATTTTGGTCTTGTTTAAGAAATTTGTCTCATATTAGCCCTTTAACTTTCATTTCATCTCAAATTGATCCTTATGTTAGTTCTTCTGTTAAATTTTCCGTTAACTTCATAAATTTACATAAATGTCCCCAACCTACTGTTAAATCAACCCTCAATCTTTAAGAACTTTGACAATTTAAGCCCAAACTTTTAACTCTCTCTTCACAATTTAAACCCAACCTCCTCAGGGTGACCTGCTCTGTCTGCTGCCACAGCTGCTCCGCTGCTCACCCTCTCGGATCTGTGTTCCTCCCTCGTGTTTATATAATTTTATCTGATAAATTGCTATACCGGGTTTAACAGCATATTATGAAGGTCGGGATTTCTATCAAGTGTTTCTTTTGAGTAATTGAGGTCTCGGGGTTTGTATTCAGTTGCGGGGATATTTCAGTGAAGGCCTGGGATTTTGTTAAAAGGTGCGGGACACATTTTCTGTCGATCAGTAAGCTCGGGAATTTTATCGGGACCTTATACAAGTGAACTTTCAACATATTTGAGGTCGCACGAGCATCCCGCACATTTCCGCGGAAAATATTTTTTGAGGTTGGGACGTTTGTTCTCGGGCGAAACTCGGGGCTCGGGATGAGCAAGTAGGTGACATTAATGATGTGTGAGGCATTTATATGGCTCGAGATGATTTATGATTAGTGGCTAGGCAAGCAAACACACACGTCGGGAAAAGTGTAAGCAAGCACACACACATGACGATATTTGGCTCGGTTTGAGTTGGAACGGGTTGACGGAAAAAAATGGCTAAGTAAATTTCGGCCAAGGCATGTGTGACTAAGGTGTGTGGGTGTGTGCTTGGCATGGTGACTAAGGTGTGTGGGTGTGTGCTTGGCATGGTGAGTCATAGATAGCAAGCATGAGGTGTTGCCATGTGGTGAAGAGTATATAAAGAGAGAAAATGGAAATTGGTAACACTTTACCTCATTTCTTCTCTCTCACCAAGGCCGGCTTCTTCTTCTCCATGGTGTTCTTCATGGCTATGAATAAGCTACCAAGCAAGTAGGTGTCCTTCCATCCTTAATCAAGGCGTTTTCTTGAGGTAAAGTTGGATTCATGGTTGTCTTGGTGTGATTAGTTCATATCTCACAAGAAAAACAAGTTTTGGTAACTTGTGTTCTTCATCATTCTTGGGCCGATTTCTCTAGGGTTCAAAAGGGGACTTGATCTTTGTGTTTCCTTGTATGTGAGCATGTCTTCTTCTTGTTTTGGAAGTGGTTGAAGCATGGTATGAGTTGGTTCTTCACTTTGGCCGAATTATTGATTAAACCCTAAGTATGCCGAATTGATGTCATCTTGGTTCATGCTTTGGATATGTTGTTCCTAGCATGATTAGGAGTTGATATTAGGGTTCAATTTGAAGGTGAGCATGTTGGGTGAAAAGTGCCCAAATGGGCCGAATTGTTCATGTGAGAATTGGTATGATTTTGGGTGATTATGGTGAAGTATGTTAGTAAACATGCTTAGGATGTTTAATTGTTGAATTGAGCATGAAAATGGAACCCTAATTGGATTGAAATGGATTTTGGCACAAATTGTACATTGAGGCCGAATTGATCAAGGTTCAATTGAGGTGTGATTGGTGTGTTTCGGGTGTGATCGGGAGGTTTAAAGTTGTCGGGAATATGCGGAATTAGTTCCCAGGGGTTTATTTTGGTGATTTCTGATTCCTGAGTGGTTGTTCAGCTTTGATATGCAGTTGCAGCGTAGTGCGGGACTTCAGTTGTGATACGGCCGCACTTCTGCCCGACAGTCGGGTTTGCCCCGGGATTCTTCCGCAAAGTCAGTAAAGTTCGGTAAGGGTTTCAGTATTGCTCTCGATTCTGCATTTCGGATTACGTTATGAAATGCGTGTCTGGGTGTACCGAGGCTGAGTTTGGATTGAGGGTGGCCCGAGGATACCAAACTTGGTCAGTCGGGATAGGCATTGGTGTGCAGGTGCGAGGACTCGAAGATGCTGATGTTCTGATTCAACTCCTTCGGGGGTGGTGTTCTGATTCAACTCCTTCGGGGGTGGTGTTCTGATTCAACTCCTTCGGGGGTGGTGTTCTTATTCAACTCCTTCGGGGGTGGTGTTCTGATTCAACTCCTACGAGATGGGGTTAACTACCCCGAGCTGGTAGCAGACTCATATGTCTGCGGTAGTTCATTATTTGGCTGGGCCAGAGTGGACTATCGTTTCCGAGTGTGTCTGTATGTTATACTAACAATTCTGCTTATGTGCATTGCATATGTTTGATTTGCATTGGTTGAGCATATGTTGGTTATCTGCTGCGTGTTTGTATTTTCTTTGTCTTTGTCTTTGTTTTGCAGGTTGTTATACTTAAAGAGAAACCGTGCCTATGCCCAAACCCTTACTAAGTTCTCAAAAGAGGACTTACCCCTTTCTGTTTACCGTTTCAGGAGTACCTGACCAACAACCCGCAGAGTGAGTCTGGGGTGTGTTGTCTGATTCTGTTTCAGGTACCCTTCTGTTCTGTCTGATTTTCTGTCTGTAAGGGGTAGTCTCTTTGAGTAACTATAGTCTGGGATCTGATATTTGAAATCTGAGTATGAAATCTGTATTCTGAAATCTAAGTCTGAATCTGTAGTCTGAATGTGAATCTGAGTCTGTGTCTGATATCTGCGTAATCTGCGTTTTCTGCGATATGTCTGAAATCTGAGCATAATTCTGAGTTCTGTTTTTCTGTGATACTGTCTAGCACATCGGGAATTACTAACGGTTGTACTGTTGTGTTGTAATAGCAGCAGCAGTTGTCTACGCGAGAATCCTCTGAGAAGTTGAGGACTTCTAATCCCGCGTCTCGTAGGTGTTCCTATCTTTCTGGTTGGCTCTGTATGTAAATAGCGAGCATGCATGTAGTTAGCATCTCTGCTGCCTGTATAAGGATATACAGTACTTACACTTGTGCATAAGGCACATTATATCTGTTGAGTGCTTGCCCATTTCAGTGGGGGCAAGGCTCACTTTGTATGCTATCTGGATTCTGTTTATGTTATGTCTGCGTGTATGTGCGGGTTTGACATATGATGAAATATACTTGGATTCCATGTTTCAAACTGCATGTACATGTATGTGTTCAACTCCGCAACTTTATTCTGTGATGTTAGTGTAGACCGAGTACTTGCCCATTTCAGTGGGGGCAGGGCTCGTCTTACTTGTGGATATCTGTCGTGTATGATATGCTGTTTGGCGTCTGTATGTTTGAATCCGGTGCAGATTTTTCGGGCACGTCAGAACGTGTCCCGGGATAGCGATTTACGGGATTTTCGTTTGTCAGCATTTCGGGCAGCAACCGGACGCCAACTTCAAAGCACTATATCTTCCTCGTTTCACGTCCAAACGGGGTCATCCAATAGTCCGTTTCGTAGCCCCGGAAACGAGGAAGAGGCTGGAAGCGGTTTCAGACCCGCCTGAGTTCTACAAGTTAAGTTATAAGCACTGGAAGTCAACAACCTCAAGTGCGGAGCAAGAAAACCGGCAACGAACCGTTTCCAAGCCGCGTCGAGGGTGATTGTCATCTTCATATGGGTCACCTTCGGAGGAAATTTTATGGGCCGGGTTATGGATCCCACCACACCGGGAGTGTTTTCAATTTCCGCTCCCGTTTCGGTCGTCACACCGTTGCCCCGGGCCGCCGCCGCGGATTTTACCATCTTTCTTATCTTTGGATCTTCTCCTCAAGATGGTCAAATAATCTGCTGCAGGGGGGGGGGGGGTGGTTATGCATCCTATAGATGCTTTGGGTAACGGTTCTCAACTGTTCTTTATGTATCTTGCTCTAACATGTACTCAGCAAATTCTCTTGTACTTATAATTCTTGGCTTCATCTTGAAAGTAAAAAATTCTTCATTTTATTGTTTGAAGTAGCATTTTCAAAAAAAAAAAATGGTACTTGGAAGTGGCTTTGAGTGAGGGTTAGCTGGTGGATCGTTCACCAGCAGCCTAGGATATTACCGACCATAGGGTCATCGACCTACTAGTGGCGATACCTGTTAACGAATTACTGAATCAAAAATTTCTAAAGTTTAAAAAATTGCATAGTTTAGAGTTTCAATCATTCCATGTTAGTTAAGGGGAGTAAAAAATAATTGTATATATATATATATATATATATATATATATATATATATATATTGTTTTCCGAAACAATCATAAGAAAATTAAACTATTCTCTTTCAATTTTATAAGAATGCTTCTTAAGAGATTATAATGTTTTTTTTTTGAACCGTAACTTTTACAATTTTATTAGGATCGAACATTATCGGATCGTACCAAATTATAATTCTTTGTAGAAAAGATAAACCCTTACCACTCATTCTTAACAATCGTCTCTAAAACGAATATAATCTGTGTATATAACCTTAAGATGATATTGGTCTCTATCTCGTTTTACTTAATACTTAGAACATCCATAACAATGTTAGCTAATTTTAAAATAAATTATCCAAAATGACAAAAAAAACTATGGTTGTGTTCGCATTATCATAATATCATCAATATCATGATATTAGTTTTTATCCTAAATCACAACCTTCACCCTAATTTATGTAAAAGTTTCAAAAAAATTCCCAAAGTTTTAAAACCCTCCTACAGTTTCCCCACCCTCTTCTTGACGGAGAAGGAGAGCTCTGGTGAGTCGAAAGCGCCGACAGTTGAGGTGGAGCCCTCCAGGCACTCTATTTGTTCGATCCCACTTCTGGCTCTAAGCAGTAGCTTCCTAGCGCTCCGATGGATCTCCAACGACTTCCCTCCACCTTCAATTGCGACCATGGCGTCTTTCTTTTCTATTATCTCGTCGGAGCCGGAGACCGGCAAGCATATCGATAAAAGATAAGTTGATGTTGTCTGTTAAAATACGTATTGCATGGGTATCGAATTTATTTTATTTTTTTGTTTTGTGAATCAGAACTTCTTGAAACCCTTGACTTGTTAACCGAAACTCCATTGACGCCAGTGAACCAATCGATATTTGACAACTTACGCCACGCTAATTTCTAACTTGTCCAGCTAGAGGTGGGATCGAATGAATAGAGCGCCTGGAGGGCTCCACCTCAACCGCCGGCGCTTTCGACTCACCAGAGCTCTCCTTCTCCGTCAAGAAGAGGGTGGGAGAACTGTAGGGTTTTAAAACTTTGGGGTTTTTTTTTGAAACTTTTACATAAATCAGGGTGAAGGTTGTGATTTAGGATAAAAACGGATATCATGATATTGATGATATCATGATAATCCTATATTGACTAGTGAGTTTAACATTTTTATTGCATCAATATTAGCTAATATAGCTAGTGACATTTATTATTGATTTGAAATCAATCATATTTATCATATAGCTAACAATAAAATGTCTCTCCTCACTCTCAATTTTAGATAGCTAGTTATTATGGCTAGTGTGAAAGCTAGTATTGTTGGATCGCAAATTTATCTACTCTTTCTATTTTTGTTAGTTATATTCTACTTAAAAGTGTGATGACTAACATTGTTATATATGCTCTTACCTACTACCCATTCTCTCAAGTTTCGAGTCCAAATCTGTTGTCCTATTTTTCCTTTATTTTTCCTGTCTCTCCATATTCCTCATTGCATTTTGTTAACACCGTTAATTGTTACTCCCTCCGTCCCACAAAGGTTGTTAACATTACTATATTGGGCCGTCCCACAAAGGTTGTCAACTTTCCTAAAATAGAAACTTTCTATCATCATTTTTACCATTTTATCCTCTTATCTCACATCATGGATCCACAAATTTTTCTCTTTCCTTTCATTCAACTTAAATTGGGATCCACAAATTTTCTCCTTCTTTCTTTTTCATGAGGGTAATTTTGTCAACACACTATTATTCTCTCACTTTCCTTAATATATGTGTCCAAACAAATCCTACAACCTTTGTAGGACGAATGGAGTATTTGTTATTTCAAAAATATAACAGTTAACTAACGATATTAATAAAATTAACAAACGATATTAATAAAATACCTGGGACGGAGTGGACACGTAAAAAGGCAGAGCAGATTTGGATCTCAATTTTCAACCCAGAAAAACGAAAAAGGAATTGGGTAACACCCGAATGAAGTCCCCATTTGGTACAATCAGGGCCGTAGATCTTGCTGGTTTCCCAGTCGAGTAGAGATAGAATGCCGTTGAGTCCAAGTCTCCGCAAACCCAACTCAAAGTCAAAGACCCATGCTTTGTCTCCAACCAGAGTTATCTTCTTCCTTGGCAAAAACCAACAAACCCACACGCCTTCATTTACTTGCAGGAAAAAAATCCCATCTTTCATAATTTCAATAATCTTTTTGGGCAATCACAGATCGATTGCGATATATTCCTTATCTGATTCCTCAGAATCTCTGCTGAAAGTAGAGAACTTGACAAAAGAGAAGGATCAAGTCCCAATTTTCTTCGTCATTTGATTAGGTATCGTCTTACTTTCTTGCTGAATTTCGTCTTCTCTACCGTGTGCGTGTGTGCTGAGGAACCATGGCTGGTTTAGCTGAAGCTTGTCTGAAATTTGATCAGGCCTTTTCTTTTACTCGCCTAACCTAATTTACTCTGCTAAACCTCTAATTAGGGGTTTAAAGTTTAAGCTTTGAAATACCATGTTCATGCTTCCAGTGTTTTCCCTCTTATTTTCTGCAGTTTCCCGTTATAGCTGAAGATAAATGGAAGTTGGCATGTTGCTTATTTATGAAATGTGCGTTTTTTTTATATTTTTTAATTTATGATTATATCTTCTATGAATTTATTCAATGGTCGATCGTCTTTTTGCATCTGGGATTCATAAGAGGAGTATTATTTTTTTCAACAATATCTTCCTGAGTGTGTTCTTTGGATGAAAATTTTGAAGAATTTGGTGAAGTATTTGATATTGATGTGATATTTGGGAGAGAAGAAATGGGAGGGAAAGGGTTGGATTTGATGGTTGTTGATAGAATTTTGATGAAATTATTGGTCTAGAACACACCATGAATGTTCATTCTTTCTGTTACCATTCATCAATACTGTGACTTTTCTATCACAGTATTTCAGGTCACCCTAATGTTTTTGCAGGATTTTGTCCAGTTTGCTTTGTGAGACGGTATGAGCGAAACCCACAGCATTGCAAGTCTAAGTTCCAGCTCAAGTTTGAGTAGCAACTTTCCAGATACAGAGGATGACCAAATGATTGCTAGTGTCCTAGCTGGAGAGGAAAGTTCTAAAACTGGTGGCCCGCTCACCAAGAGACTCTCCCATCTTGATTCCATTCCGGTAATGATAATCGCTCCTCTTTTTATGTTGTTGATAATTTTAGGGATGAGCATTAGTCAAAACAAAAACGTCAAAATTGATTGATTACATTTGGACAAAATGGTTTGGTTACTTTCCTATTTTCTCACGCTCGGAACAAAATCGTATTCCTTGTTTGATTAATAAGTCGATTATTATATAAACTTATGATATCTAGAAGTAAAATCAAGTAGAAGATATTGAATAATCTGAAAGTAGTTCAGAACCGTTCCAAGATGAAATTGACATGGTTTGGATCAGTTTTGTAGAAACCAAAACGCAATTAGATTTTTGTGTTTCCCTGAACAAAACTCACCCCCTAATTAATCTCATGTTTCATTTATTTTTCGTTGGCTGCTCCAGATAATAGATACTCCTGTCTATCTCAGCCCCAAGTACAGCTTGCTTTTGATGTTTTTTTTTCTAACAGCTAACAATTAACAGTTAAATTTGTTGGCAGCTCACTCCCCGAATTAATGGGGAGATTCCTGATGTAAATGATGCAACCTTAGACCATGAGCGGCTGTCTGAAAGGTTCTAATCTGATAATTCAAACTCCCTCCTCTCATTCTTGTTGTCCATTTTTTCTTTACAAATTGTATACGGAATGTGACATGACTATAGTAATTATCTCAACTCATCACCGTCTCATGATATTTTCCATGCAAGTGGGAAAAACTTATGATGATACGGTTTGAAATTTCATCTCATTATTCCTTCGTAAGAAGGTTGCCACAAGAAGGGCATCTGGGGTAAAACTTTACCACTATGCTTTTGCATGAATGTATAGTGGAGAATTCATTGCCACTATAGACTTCATGTAACCGACCCCAACATAGTTTGGGATTAAGGTGCTACTGCTGATGATGATGATGATGATGATGATGTATAGGGAATGGGACAACACAAATGTGATGCAGGGAGTATTATTTTAAATTCAAGTAGATCATGTCCTAGACATGCTAGCTTCTCCTTGTTGGCTGTGGTCATTGTACTGTTCATAAGATTGGATACTTAAAGAGCCATGATCGTTTATTCGTTTCTGTTTTTGTGATCAGATTGAAAACCTACGACTTGGCCGAGCTGCAGATTGAGGGTGATGGAAATTGTCAGGTATGTATTATGACTTCTTGACCTCTAACTTCTCACAGAATTTTAGATTGATTGTACCTCCGATTTATTTGTCCTTTCCCTTCATTGTTTCTGACTGTCAAGAAAACTACTAAATTATTGGACACTTTTGGAAGTTTCGGGCGTTAGCAGATCAGTTGTACCGCAATCCAGAGTACCATAAGCATGTTAGGAAGCAGGTCATAAAGCAGGTATGCCGAATTGGATAGTGGAGGACTTGATATGAGATGGTTCTTTACTTCTACATTGTGAACAACTGTATACTGTCTAGAAAATCTTAGTCCATCTTAAATTTTCTTTTAGGCATTCCGTCTAAGTCAGAATTTATTTTGGTTTTTTATCAATGAAGAGAACACTGTATTCCATTTGATGTCCAGTTACATTGTTTTTTTTGTTGTTTTATCTCTTCCTTTACTGTTGTTTTTTTCATCACCAACGGGGTTCGTTTTTGCAGAAATATTTACTTGTTAAACATTTTTTTATGCGTTTATAAATCAGATCTCACAACTATTTAGTTCTGTTTAATACAATGTGTATTAACTGGCAGCTGAAGCATTTCAGAAAGTTTTATGAGGGATATGTTCCCATGAAGTACAGAAGCTACCTGAGGCAGATGAAAAGGTTAGAATTCTACAACAATTTGAACTGATGTCTTGTTAATGAATCATCAATTGTAACTCATTTGTATGCGTAAATGCTGAACCATATTTTCTGCAAAATCCTTTCTGAAAAACCAGATCTGGAGAATGGGGGGATCATGTAACTCTTCAAGCAGCCGCTGACCGAGTAAGTTGGAATATTTCGTCTTTTTCTTCTTTGAATGGCTTTCTGTTTTAATCTTGATTGTATAGATCCATAAAACATCATGGAATATGTTTTAGTGGTCCAGATTCTTAGATGATCACTTTTAACGTGGGGATTCCTTATCCTGCAGTTTGGAGTTAAGATTTGCCTCGTTACTTCTTTTCGGGATACCAATTACATCGAAATCATGCCCAAAGACAAGACTCCTAGCAGAGGTAAACTTGAATCTTGTTCAAGCCTGTGTGGTCTAACTCTTTGATATCAATGAAATGCAAAACATGATCCTGTCCTTGCTTCAATGTTTCCAGATGTTTGGCTGAGCTTCTGGTGTGAAGTGCATTATAATTCGCTCTATGCAAGTGGGGGTGAGTCATACACATATTATAGGCTTCATTTAGAACCAGCATTTAAGATTAGAGTTACATGTTGTGAATTGTTTTTGAACGATCATGATAGCTTTTCCAAACATGTCACTCTAAAAGCTACCGTTGGATAGCGTTTCTTCCCACCTCTTGTCGCGTAGTTTCCCTCTTTCATATGATGTTATTCCTTTTGGTTATTGGACTGACAATTATTACTGTGCTGGATTGGCTTGCAGATGTTCCTACAAGAACACCCAGGAAAAAGCATTGGCTCTTTGGAAAATACTCAAGCAGCCCCTAGTACTAGCAGTAGCCGGCTGAGTCTGAACTAGATGTATACCATGAATTCATGTTTAGAATACAAATATGAAATCTTGTAGAAATTTGTTTTTCTTGTTTTGTTTTTTACTGTAAATAAATGTTAAAAGAGTCAAGATCCAAGTGGGCTTACAAGTTGCAAAATTGATTCTACTAGATGGTGGAGGTAGGGTTTGAAGATGAAATAGAGATTCAAAACCTCCGCCTTGTGTCTTTAGAGCTTAACCAACTTCGCTAGAAGCTTATGACATCTTGTCATGATTCTATATCTTATACTATCAAAGTAGAAACTTTTCATGTCGAAACCTGCACCAGCAGTGGTGAAGCCAGGAAAATAATTTCAGGATTGCGAAAGTTCTTTAAATGTTATCATAATAGACAGTAAAGGAAAAAAAATGAAAAGCCAAACAAAAAAACCACCCATGGTACAGTAAGCTGTTTCATTTAACATGTGAGTGAGAGTGATTAAGTAGAGAATTAGTTTGTAGGTGCTGTTAATATTTTACAAAGTCGGTGAGAAGCAGTGGTGAGACGCATACATGAAGTAGAGCAGGTGGTTGGACTAACTAGTCGTAGCAGGACCAGTGAGGCGTCGCCAAACGCCGGTGGAAGCGTCGAGTAGCCGGCTAGCCGCAGCCCGCTGAAGGAGCTAGATCGAGATTTCAGCAGCAGCGAGCAGAAACGATAATGGCTCTTGTTTGTGGAAAGGGTGAGGTTGGTTGGGTGCATGTTTGGTATTGATTGTGATTCAATTCAATATTATTGGGTTAGACAAATGGCCAAATGGGCCGAAATGAATAAACCTTGGTTATAATTTATTTTATGTGTTGGATAGCGGATTTAATAGGTTTTTTTAATTAATGAACAAAATAAAAAACATGTGTAACACCTTTAAACTATCATAATTGTATACTATATATCCCTATCGCCTAAATATTCTTAGAGTGGCTACCGTCTCTCCATGCCCTAACACACCTTCGCTATTATGCACCCGTGTACTGTGGTGCCTAACTGCTAAAAGGTGAAAAAAGTTTCATTCTATACATCCTACTGCTCAATTTCATCCAATACAATCTCTCTTACTATAATTCACCAGCAACTGCTAATTTCATTTGCATGTGCTTTCAGTTGAACTAACATCTCTTCTAAATTCAGTTCGGTCTTACCTATTCTGTGTATCAGTTACTGGTCGATATGCTGTTAAGGATGGATCTGTATGAGATTCTTGTCGTCTTCATCTTCTCAGCTCATCTTCTGAAATCCTTTTCGGCAAAAAACATCATCGAGGGGTGATCTGCTTCGGTCAAGAGGACTCGTAGCCATTCATATGCAACTTCTGCCATCTCCAGGCAATCTGTAGACTCTCTGTAAGGTCTGCATGCTGTGCAGTCCAGTTAAGCTCATTCCTTATCTTAGAAGGATCACTATACACTTCGGCGTAATCTCCTGGCCTTCTGCTCAGGTACTCAACTTTAATGGTTGCTCCTGTGGCTTTCTTACACGCCTCCACAAACTCCCTCACAGATTTACCTACAATCGAACCATTGAAGATCATAAGTTGCAGACAGCAGACTGCAAGATTAATGTTCATGAAACTGGGAATGGAAGAATGTGTTGACCGACCTTTTCCTGTTCCAACATTGTAAATGCTAACTTTCCCGGGATTTGCATTCGCAAGGGCCTTCACATGAGCATCAACCAAGTCATTCACATCAATGTAGTCCCTTATGCAGGTGCCATCTCTGGTTTTATAATCTATTCCTCTAACCTGAAGTCATTTGACCAGCAGAGTATGCTCAGTAAACTGACATGATGAGCTGTTTAAAAAGATACTCCCTCCGTCCCATAAAGATTGCAGTGTTTGACTTTAATGTTTCAAGTAGCAGTGTTTGACTCATTATTAAGATAAATAGTGAAAAAAAATTCATAAAAAATATATTTAGAAAATTTATATTGCAAATTATGAGATTCATATTAGTCATTCAACTTTACATGTCTATAAACTCATTAAAATAAATTGTAGATTAAATACTGTAAAAATGACCAAAAAAAAGCTGCAATTTTTATGGGACAGAGATAGTACTAAATTATTAAGAAAAAACCTTGAGTCCTGGGATAATCCCGCGAGCTGCATCAAAGCAAGCACCAGATATCCTCCCTTGTTCGCGTAGTTCAGGCCGTGGAGCTTCCCCTAATCTACCCTCTGGATCTGATCCAATCACATTAAAGTACCTAGAGAAGACCAGCCATGTAAAGCAACAACTGATAAATCAATGTCCTTCCCTGATGATGCAACCAGAGAGCATTGTTGGTGAATGAACTTTACCTTAATATTGTCACAGCCATTTTGGTGGTCTTGGTGAAGTCAATGATGATATCCTCCGCCATTTTCTTGGCTTTCCCATACGGGTTTATTGGGAGCTGCATGGAACGGTTCAACAACATATCAAACATGAATTGGTGTACAAGAAGCATTTGAAACTGATAAGTTGAAATGAACTGAAATCTCACTTGGGGGGTATTTTCTGTTATAGGCATCTTTAAAGGCTCTCCATATGTTGCACAAGTGCTAGAGTAGATCAATGTGTCCACGTTGTGCGCCGCCATTGCCTCCACAAGCAACAGAGTGTTTGCTGTGATGTTATGATAATATCTGCAAACATCATGGTGATGTGTCATTTTCAAAGTAAATGTTAGAAGAATTCTATTACTTATCCTATCTCAGTTAGAATTCTGTCTCTTGTTAGTATTAGTACTCTGGTTAGTACTAGGATTCCTACCTAAGTTAGTATTAGTGGTATCATAGCAAAATTCGTGATAGAAAACCTAATACTAATAGAGATAGGAAACCCAATACTAATACTAACTTAGATAGCAATCCTAGTACTAACAGGAGACAAAATTCTAAGTGAGATAGGATAAGTAAAAGAATTCTTCTAATAGTAAAGAACCAATACTTGTTGGTTTTTTAGTGGGAGTCACACCTTAGAGGTTCAAGTGTACTTTCACCCACATAAGCAACAGCAGCAAAATGCATGACAGCATCAAATGCATTCTGCTTGAAAATTTTGTTCACCTGAAATTATTGATCAAGGAAAAGTAGGAACTGTTTTTGTTCTAAGCAGTGCAATTCAATCAGGAAAAAGGAAAAACAAGAACAGAACCAGTTCCTGTCTTATGGTTTGCATCATTAGGATACAGCATTGGCATCTCCAAGGTCAGCATATATGAACTGTAACCTCCCAGGCTCAGGGAACAGCTCTCGCAGAATCTTAACCGCGCCTAAATTTCCTCGAGAAAGATTGTCCTACAAACATAGAGAACATGATTTCGACGAAAAAGAAGATGTCGAAGTGGATTGTGAAAAGAGATCAGCCAACTCACCAGTATGGTCACCCTGTATGATTCTTTCAACAGTCTAAGAGCAGCATGAGAACCTATATAGCCAGCTCCTCCAGTCACTAAAACATGTGTTACACCCAGTTCATGTCTAGAGAACTGAAAAACATGAATCAATGTAACAGTTCAGTTAGATGAACAAAATGTAAGATCATCCCAGGTAAGTGTTAATCAGGTCAGATATGCACATACTGTTTTGGAATTGGGATCGAATCCACCCGGTGACTGCGTAAGCATGAATCGCATGATGATGCAGAGAGCAGTGAGTAGAGCAAAGATCAAGATTCTTGCAGTAATGTTACCTTTTGGTTTCACATCCATGGCTGACTGCAACAACAAGTACCTTGACTAAAATGAAACTTGATCAGTGATATCAGTAACAAATAAAGCAGAACGTAGATGCAGAATTCATATAGCCTACCCCAATGAGTTGGGATTAAGGCTCAGTTGATTGATTGATCAGTGATATCAATAGATTCATAACCATTTAAACTAAATCTGCCATTGATATGCACCAGAAATCCTCAAAAAAAAAAAATCTCTATCATACAAGTCAGAAACCTAGGAGAACAGAACTCACCACGGATTGATGATCGTCGATTGTGTCTGGTTTTTTATTCAGTTAATGGGCAGACATGGATTCTGATGATGATGAGGGCGTCACACACGCCACTGTTGTTCTGAACGAGCAATGCTATTGGCGTTGCAAACGCAAACCAGACATCTGCAAATCTCGGATTCTTCTCCAAACAAGACGCGTACTAAATCCAAATTTATCAAGTTCCCTGAAATCACAAAAGTCGCTACATTAAAAAAAAAGGGGGAAAAAACTGATGGATTTTGTCTTGATAAATTTCCTTAATGAGAAACGTACGTTCGAGGAACAGCATTAATTTCCTTCCAAAAACTGGGACAAAGAAATAAATGCAATTAATTAATACTCCTCTACTTGAATAAATAACGACCACAAAAGTTGAGGAAATGAGGAGAGAGAGAGAGAGAGAGAGAGAGATGAATTGTAGTGGTAAAAGAAGAAAGCAGCGAGGTCGTTTGGAGAAGAAGGCAAGTGGAAGAAAAGGGACTATGGAGAACGAATGAAGAGTGCAGGAAACAGTCTGGCCTCTAATGGCGGCGTGGGAAAATTCAATGCTTCCACAAAAATGAACAGGACTTGGTCTTCAAGGAACCAGAGATCAACAAGCAAGCGACCTGCTACGTTTTTCACCTCATAGATCACATTATTATTTTTTTCGAAAAAAAAAATCACTCACCCTTTTATCATTTAAAAACTAGACACAACCATGATCATTTATATACCTCAGTAATTAATTAAATAAAAATGAAGCATTTCTAGTTCAACATTTAATTTATAATTTTATTTATTTAATATTTTAATATATCAAGATAAATAATTGCAAATTATAGATTGATACAAGGTTTTAATTGTCCCGTACTTCGTAGCGGTGTAAGTTGTAAAATTTTATAAGAATTTAATAAGGATGTAATATTAAGTGAAATAAATGTATATTTTTATGAAATAAATGATAAAGTATATAATTATTATGGGTGAAAAAATTTGGTCTAAGAATTTTTACATTTTATCATATGAAGTCTAAACCATTAGGGACCAAACGTAAAATAATAAGAAATAAAAGTAAAATAGAGATTTAGTTTTTTAAACAATTTGAAACATAAATAAATCACTAAATTATGATGGGGTGACACAATCTTATCAGGTGGATACTATTCATACAAAATTTTATGTATATGTATAGAGTTTTAAATACAAATACTAATTACACATTATTACTTTTCGTTAAAATCGTCAACACTCAAAGAAGGGAAAAAATCACGTCATAAGATTTGAAACTTTGATGACAACATGCTACTTTTGAAATAGTTATAAACTGTAATGAAATTTTCTTTCGTACAAAAAAAACGACATCACACTTAATGATGTTTTGAAAATTTTGGGTCGGGGGCTAACGTTCTATTTTCAAAATAGTTAAAGGTAAGTAATGAAGTTTGTCTATATATATATATATTGGGGGTATTATTTATTAAGAAGAGAATTCATAAAACTGTATTTCTTATAAATTTTATATTCACTTTCAAAATTACTAAAACCTCCGATCTCCATAAAAAGCATTAACTAACACACTTTAAAACAATCAAAATGAAGAAGAAAAAGTGAAGAAATAAGATGGATGAGGTGCGTATTCATCAACTATACTACCAAATATTTGTGGTCTACTTTTATGAAATAAAAGAGAAAATAAGTAATAATGATTGTAGGTAAAAAATCTCTGGCCTAGTTAAAAATTAAGATTTCTAAAATTTCGAGGACCAATACACATAAGAATTAGAAATAAAAGTCAAAACAATGTTCTATAAAAAAATGTTTTTTTCTCATAAATTTCATTTCATTTTTAAAATTTACAAACTTTTCCTCTATAAATAGTAAATGAACACACATTAAAAGAAAAAAATGCAGGAAAAAATAGATGACGTGACACAATGCAATTGATTTCATACTGATTTTCAAAATTACCAATTTCATACCAATTTTAAAATTACCAATTTTTTTCCTAATAGTAACATAATAAATATAATTTTAAAAATAAATAATAAATATAATTAAAAAATAATTTTTTTAAAAAAAGTTAAAATAATAATTATAAAAAAATAAAATAAAAATTTAATGAATGACGTGGCACAACCCTATTGGTTGTGCCACTGTTCATCTACTGTTCACCAGTATATTTTCCGTAAATATATAGAATTATAATGTGTGATCTCACACGCCTCCGCCATGGCCGCCAACCCTGTAGGCCAACCCACCTCATATCCCCCATCATTGTTACAAACACCTATGTTTGTTGCCCCATGAAACTCCTCGTGCAACCCTATCACCATGGAAAGGTTCATCGATTGCATATCCAACTGTGACGCTTGAGGTCGGAGGACGAATGACGCTTGAGGTTGGAGAAAAACCAAATCCAGCTGCAGCTCCTCTCTGTGTAAGTAGCGAGGGTGCCACAATGGAGTTGGGAAGCGTTAGGCGGGGCTTCGAGGGCCACACAACTAGGTTGGGTTGGGCGTTACGACGGGTGGGGTGGGTCACTAGAGGGCAGTGAATCGGGGTTGGCAATGATAGGTGTATATGCAAGTTAACCTTCTTTTTTTTTGTTATTAATGATAAATCATAATAGAACAAGCCATACTAAACAAACAAAAAGTTAAAGGGAACAGCCACAAAATGGCCAAAAGCGCATAACTAAACGCGAAGTAATCTAAATTAATGAGGGAACAACAAAATAAAAGATAATGAAACAGCCACCAGAAGATCACTGCCTCTAACAACCAACTATCCATGACAGAAGCTAAAAGCTATACCACGCATCAGGGAGCAACCATCACCAAAATAAAGCATCAGAGCTGTACCAATCCATTAAGGGATTTTAACCAAATGATACCCACAAACAACATCTTTGAGGCAAACACATAAATCTAAATAGCTCCAAGGCAAAAGAGAAGCAAAGCGACGTCTCAATTTTGCGAAGGTTGATATGAACCTCCGGGGCGGGGTTCATCGAATCTGAAGGATCTAGCTTGCGGGAGCTCCAAAAGCGGCGGAAATTGTAGAAGTGGCTCCGATCACATCCTCACTCGTAAGACGGGACAATAATCGGACTTGTGCTGGGGTCGATAGTTGTGGCTCGAGCACCTCCCCGCTCTGGTGACAGAGCAATACCCGAGATACGTCTTGAGGGCTGAGAATGGCGACTCAGGGGCTGGAGATGGAAAAGATAGAAGTGAGAACCATAAAGGGGTTTGAGGAATTTTCCTTCTCAAGCTTTCATAAAAGTGGTTCTAAGTTTGACAAGAGAAAGCTTCTCCATTTATAGTAGAAAAGAGCATGGGTGGGAATTATGAGAGGTATGGGCTAGGGGACCATGATTCACAAAATAAGGGATGTGAAAGGGAGGAGTGGGTGAGAGGGTGATGGGAGGTATGAGTGAGAGGATGGTAGACTACCTACTCCTTTTTTTTTCTATAAAATGCATTTATGGAAATTACATGCATGAAAATACATTATACAAAATAAGATGGTTAAAATGTCAACAATGGTGGCTATGGACTTGGTCAAATGGTGGAGGGCATGGTGGCGCGTGGGAGGAGGACGGTGGTGCGTGGAAGACACTCGGGGGTGCGGTGACCGCTGTGGCTCCCGTTTCCTCAACAAAATGAGCTTCAAAATGTGATCCACCTCCTTTGATCTTCAATCGTGCATCCGGGGTGATTCGGGGTTCTTGAAGATCATATAAAAGGTACCATGTAAAACACATAGAGATAGCTTCAACCAGCGATCAAAATACCACAAACGCGTCAACGGCCAAAGGAACGCCAACCAAACCAAACTAATTGGGATCAATTCAACACCCAGATAACGGGAACAGGTGAACAGAGGAGATCCAGAACCCCACTCACTTGAAGCGGAGAGCATCATCGCCACAGGCAGGGTGAGACACCGCTCCACCCTGCCGAAACAATTATCAAAGTTCCCAAGTCCACCACCCGATACCAACCAACCAACAGTTTGCCCACCTTCCACAGATCCAATCCACTTGGATCCACCAAACAACGAGACAACCAAAGCAAAATCAGATTCAACAACAAAGCGAGACAAAATCCCAACTGGATTACTCCAAACCACGCTCGGGTCCCATGAAACAGACAAGATGGGGGAATCTCCAGATTGAACCATCGACACTCGAAGAGAGCTTCGAGCAAAAGAATGCGGCAGAAATGGCATTGACGCCTCCGACCAAGCCCCAAGTCTGGGAGAGAATCTCCTACCTAGGGGAGAAGTGGGGTTCGACACCGGAGATCCCAATTGATCGGAGCACCGCCACCAAACGGCCTGCCGAAAACAGAGAGGAAGTCCGATTCGACAACTTAAAATCATCCACTGAGGACAACGCCCAAGTCGAAACACCTGCGAAACCTGGTGAGATAAGGCCGCCGCGCTCGGAGAGAACCCAGACCGGCGGCTGGGGAAGCGAGAACAAGCAAAGGCGCCGAAAACGGGCCGATAGCAGAAGAGGGAAACCCTAGGCGGCGCCATCAATTTTAGAAAAAATTCGAAAGTTAACCTTCTTTATTACTCCTATATGCTTTTTAGTTTTTATAGTATTATATATTTATATAGTTTTATGGACGGAATCAATCAATAAGCTCATTAAAATCAATTTATTTATTAAATGAACCTTAAATAATTTAAATAAATCTAAAAAATACATTATTATTATTATCTAAATTAGTATACTAATAATACCCTATACTAGGCATTTTCAACTTTTTTTTAGGGGGCCATGGCCCACCCCACCTTATAGCTAGCTCCGCCACTAGGTGGCACTTTATAACTAATAATTCCATATTTTTGGTTGACACTTCACTGTGATAGGATGTAAAGTTAAGAGGTAAGTAAGAGCAAAGCAGCAGTAGCAGTCTTATGAACAAAGAAGCACAACTTTAATTTGAGAATTTGACAATTTCAGTTGATTATTGGATTAAATTAAGATAATTTAATGGATTGAATCAATTAATTACTCATCAATTATCAACTTATTTATTTGACGAACTTCTATGATATAAATAGATATGAAAAAAAAAATCATTTTTAATCTAAACTAGTATAGATATACTATCCCATACTATGCATTTGGTGACTTTTGGTGCGGGGGCCCATCCCAAATTGTATATGCATTTGGTGATTTTTGTGGGATGATACAAAAATGAATAGGATTAAATATTTTTTGAATGACGAATATATAAGACCACGTTTTAATGTATACTCCTTTCGTCCATAAAGATTGAAGTGTTTGACTCAAAATTTTATTAAGATAAATAGTGAAAAAAATCATAAAAAATGTATTTAGAAAATTTATATTGCAAATTATGAGATTCATATTAGTTATTCAACTTTACATGTCTATGAACTCATTAAAATAAATTGTAGATTAAATACTGTAAAAATGATAAAAAAAAGTTGCAAACTTTATGGGACGGAGGTAGTATATAGGTGCATGCATAATACTACATACTAGTATATGAGATCACTTAACATTGTACTTCTGGCTAGTTATTGTATTTGTGAACTCTCAATACTTTATTTTTGTAGCCATTAGTTTATTATAGGAGTAAAAGCAGAGTAATTAAAAATGTAGATAAGTCCTGCTATTGGATTAGAGTGACTGATTAAGTACTCCCCTTCCTTCATGCTTCTTCGTTGTCATTCATATAGCAGATACAACGGTTAGAGTTGCATTTCCCTCTTTCAGCACCTTGTTGAGCGCAGCTTACTTGACAAGCACTCTTGTGCATAATCCTCTCTTCCTCACAGGGTGTTATGTAACCTCTACTGGCAAACCATCCGTTTGAATTGTGCATGGTGCAACATTTGCATTCGCTGTTGATGCATCGCCCAATAGTAAGTTCTTCTTCCTTACAAACTGTACCGCAAGCTACCAACTCCATTAAAATTTGATTTGCACATACGACGACTTGGTCATCATAAGGTGCAAACCAAAATGGACTGTCGTCCTTATCGCAAATGTCATCCTGTACATTTATGTTTTGATTACTTTGATCTGTAATGTCTTCCGGTTGATTACTTTGATGATCTGTAATGCCGTCCTCTTGTATACTTGGACTACTTTGATCTGCATGAGGAGCACATGGAAGATTAAGTTTTTTTTTTTTTTTTTTGAAAGTGGAAGGCCTTATATTATCAATTCCAAGCGATAGAGAATACAAAACCAGACAAGATAGCAACATGAAAACAAGCGCGCGCTGAAAAGAATACCCTGCACAGGAAGCTGTTCGAGGCACTCTTTTCCCACATGAGAGCACCGCCCACAGCGGAAGCAAAAATCTGACAAACGCTCATACTGCAAGTAAAACCATTGAGGACCATCTCCCAAATCCACCCTGACATGCACCACACCGTAAAGGTAGACGTGCAACTTGAACGACGCTCATGCACACACCACTTCCTTCAGCACAGCGGCCGACTTTCCCAAAGTCTCCCCCATCTCTATAGCTAACTGATATATATGGGCCCAAATAATGTCTTTATAGACACTGACGTCACGCTGGCGTCATCGCTACGAGGGGCACCCCTCGTAAATACGAGAAGGGTCCTCGAATACGACCAGCACACCAATAAACACGTAGGTGTGGCCCGTACCATCGTATTATCATACTGGCGGGAAATACTACCCCCTGGTATGGGTTTTGACTGACAGACATGGGCAAAACCCAATTAATACTCCAAGTCAAAGGCCTACTCAGGTGGTGTCAGGCCAACACTGTTGGGAGGAAATGTCAATCCCCAAAATCCTGGAAATCAGCAATCCAGCATGGGGGAAAATCCAAATGACACTCTACACAACCAGCTACCAAACCCGCTACCAATGGGGCATTTTTGTAACAAGTAAAATTTCGTAAGGACTAGAATTGTATCTTTCCCTAAAAACTAAAGACCTAGACTTCACAGACGCACCCACACAAACCAGACTCGATTTTACAAACAAAGTACACAGATATGCAAGAGAAGAGGAGCGCGGGAGGACGAATTCAGGGAATCGATTCGGGTGAGATGTAGATGAGACACATACACGATGGTGAGAAGGGTCGATCATTCTCACGAGCGAAGTCTGGAGGGATCGATTCTTCAAGGTGGAATGAATTTTAGGCAGAACTCGATGAATTTAGATTGAAGGTGAGAAAGAGAGAGGGGAGATATGATTTTGGGGCTGACCTTCTCAGACAGAAGAATAGAGCTCGAATCTTTGAGCGAGAGCAAAGGGCGATGGTGGACTGGTGACGGAACCGGGACCAATTTTCTGGGAGGATGAGGAAGGGAGTTCGACCTAGGCTGAGAGGGAGAAGGCCGGTGCTTCTTAGGCGTGCTAGCAACGGTGGCGTACTTCGGCGAGCTGAAGAAGCGTGGAAGCAAAATGGATGGAGGTTGTTGGATAACGTTGCTGGTGAGAGACTTTTCTTCCAGTGTCGAGTAAGTTACTTTGCTGGAGGAGCTAGCTAGCTGATTTCCGGTGTCACGGTGGCCATAGGTCCGGTTCCCAAACTATGTCGTTCTGAGCTTACAAGATTATGCAATCAATCATCTAAAATTGTTGAATTTGTGAACTAAAAAGTTAAAGAAGTTACCATATGTATCTTCATCCCGAATATTAGAATCTTGATTGTTTGATGATGACTTATCATCATCATCATCATCAGAAATCTCATCATCTGAATTCAAAAGTGATCGTTTAACCGACAAAGATTTAAATTTTCTGCACTTGCAAATGTCTCCACTACACATTCCAAGATCAGCACCTTGTTGTTGGCACCTTATATAACAAGATGAGGTGGGATTGCAGGGTTTTGTGTAGCCTTTACTTGCAACCCAAGATTCATGATCATTTGCCCTGATTTCTGCACGAACAAACAAGAATATATTAGCTAGGCCAAGAAGATCAAGTTTTTGCTAGAGCCAAATGAAGGTACAAATATGATAACTTGGTCTACTGATGAATTGGACTCGAACCAATACTAACCGTAGGCAACTAATAGAAGGATGAGAAGGCAACAAATCTTCAGAAAAACAGCAAGAACACATAGAAACCTAGTCATGTTTGAACTAGATTCAACATTAATTACTCTTGTTTAATTAAAGTGATGAGGACTTATAAAAGTTATTTGTACATCGAAATTTTAACCATTGTTTTTTTTTTGTCATTTTTAGAGAATTTAACTGATCATCCAAAGCCTTTCAACAATGAATTTTTTGGATCATACAGCAATGCTTTGTCAATATCTTGGCTGTTTAGATTATAATTCACCAAAAAAAAAAGATATAAAATAATTTTGAGTAAGTTAAATTTGGTCGATTAATTATAAGCAAGAACTTCTTACTAAGCCGGCCAAATTTGTCTCACTCCAAAAAAATTAGTTCATTCGTCATAATTGGTTGTCACTTTTAGTTTTTTTTTTTCTGTAGATTAAGATTGTTTTTTGTCGTTAACTTATTTTACATAAGCTTCCATCATTACCCCATCTCAACTCATTCTAACCCCTCTCAACCCACTCTCTAGACTCTTTGAGTGCAATCCTGTTAATCATCACCTAGGTGATATTTCACCAACTAGTTCAAATGGCTCAGCTACAAGATAATCTGGAAGCCCAAACCCAATTACCCGGACAATTACATAATTTACCTCTCATTCTCCAAATGCTCTAAGTGGGTGAAAATTCACCCGGGTGATAAATAACATTGACACTTTGAGTGAGTGCATTGCAAGGGTAAAAGTGGACTAAAATAAAAAAAAGTGGAAAAATGTCATTTCATTTGGGACTAAAATATTTTGATATTGTGACAACATATTTGGGAGAGATGGAGTATATATTATATATATAACATTTACAAACCATGTATGAACAGTAATGAACAGTTATTAGAAGTTGGGATTTGGTGTGGTTAGGTGTAGGGTGTAGTTTAGTTGTGGTGATGTGTAGCTAGGGGATAAATTACATATATTACCTCATACTTTCAATAATTTTTCATATTGAACCCAAATATTTTCAATCTTATATTTTAACATTTTAACATTTTATCTTTAATTCCTTTCATATATTGATCCAAAATATTTTCAATCTTACATTTTGACATTTTATCTTTTGTTGTTTTTTTTCTTTTAAAAAACTTTATTTGCTAAAAGGATAACTTCATTTTACTCCACATTTTACTTTCATTCATGTGTAGTTAGGGGTGTTGAACGAATCGGGCCGAGCCGAGCTCAGCTCGAGCTCGAGCTCTGACGAGCCCAAACGAGCCGAGCTTCACGAGCCACGAGCTCGAGCTCGAGCCGATTCTTTGGCTCGTATAATTAACGAGTCGAGCTCGAACATGAATGGTTCGGCTTGATAGGCTCGACGAGCCTTATCGAGCCTGGTGTGAAATTACATATATATACCCTTGTTTATATATCGAGCCTTATCGAGCCCTTATCGAGCCCTTATCGAGCCTTATCGAGCCTAACGAGCCTAACGAGCTCGCGAGCTCGTTTGGGGCCGATTCGAATTGAGCTTCACGAGCCTTCGAGCCGAGCTCGAGCTCGAATTTTCGGGCTCGTTCGAACTCGAGCCGAGCCCGAATTTCACGAGCTCGAGCTCGAACCTGCTAGGCTCAGGCTCGGCTCGGCTCGAACTCACCCCTATGTGTAGTTAGAGGATAAATTTTTCTCTTACCTCATATTTTTATTCATTTTGCATATTGAACCCAAATATTTTCAATCTTATATTTTGACATTGTAACATTTTATCTTTCATTCCTTTTGCATATTGATTCAAAATATTTTCAATTTTATATTATCTTGCTCTTTTTTTCTTATTTTTTTAAAAACTTTTTGCTAAAAGGATAACTTCATTTATTCCATTTTTCACATTCATTCCTTTCGCATATTGGTCCCAAAATGTTTTCAATCTTATAATTTAGATATTTTAATATTTTATCTTTTCTTTCTCTTTTCTTAATAGTTTTTATTATAAATAGATAACTCACTTTTGAGATGTTCTTCTTTAGATGTGATTATGTTCTTTTCTTTCTCTTTTTCTTAATTTCATTTTTATAGTAATTATGTTCTTTCTTTAGATGTGATGTGATGAAATGACATTTTTTGTTCTCTTTTATTTATTGAGGGACTAACTCGCTTTTAGTGTACATTTTTTATGTTCTTTTGCATATTTTACACGAATTTTTGTACTTATAGTTTTATCATTCTTTTTTTTGTATTATAATCTAATTGATTTAGGGTAAGAGGCAGATCATCTCTACGAAGAATTTGACCCAAAAATTTATATCCATTTTATAACCCAACCCAAAAAAAGAAAATAAACTACCCTTAGCCCAACCCAACCCTTAAATATGCATCAAACCCCATATTTAAGTAGACCTAGTCTCATCAACCATCACCAACCATCACCAACCTTTCTCTATCACCAATAAAGCTTAAATTTCTTTCAATTTTGTATTTTGATTTACAATTCTTATATATTTTTTTTATCAAATTCATTATGAATAATCTGTTAAAATTGTATTTTTACTTGTAAAAAGTTTTATCTACTATTGAGTGTTTTTTCCCCTTTTCCGCTTACCATGATTTTACACTCTAGATTCGTCACTGCTTATGGTTGATGAATGATAGTTAAGCATCTGTGACAAAGCATGGGTAACACAGTACCTCGTTTCAAATAAACAAAAAACTTTTTTTAAACCAAAACCAAAACCTTGCATGATAGCGGTTCTTACTAAGCCGGCAAAATTTATCTCATTCAAAATTTTATATTGTAATCTAAATAGCTAAGATATGAATATGGACAAAGTATCGTTGTATGATTTTGATTAAAGCTATGTCGAAAGGCACAAAAAGTTTTTCATTAGCATTTTAAGCTTTTTGCATTTTCTGAAGAGGGGATTAAACAAGAGATTATTTAGAATGGTAGATCACACAATCTGATCATTTGGGCCAAGACAACTGAGCCTTGTGATCATTTTCACTTCTAGAGTTCACTGTGTAGAAAATGAAGTTTTTACTGCGGCCCTTACTGGGGAAATGGCCGCGATAAAGCTCTGCTCGTGGTAAATCTCGCTTCCAGCTGGCTTCCACAAATTACCGCGGCCTTTTACAGGGTAATGTTTTTTTTGGGGGGGGGGGGTAGGAAGGGTAAAAATGCCACTAAAGTATTCGAAATTTCTCATTTTGCCACTATACTTCATTTGAAGCTAAAGAAAGTGTCATCTAACTTTTGAAACTGGGTTAAAAATGTCACTGCCGTTAAAAACCGTTAAAAATTTTGTTATCTCTATGGTTTAATTACAAAAGTAGTGTTTGAAGTTTTTAAACCTTTACAATTTGATCACTAACAATTTGATCCTAACAGTTTTTAACCCTCCAACTTCAACCCACCTTGCTCCACCGCCTCCGGCCACCTCTACCTTTCCCGATTAGTTCCAGCTATGAGCCGACTTCGGTTCTAGACATCCGCCGCAGCCCCAGCCTAGCATCCCATAAGCCACTGTTGACAGCGAATGTCTTCGGCGTTCTTTCGACGCTTGCGATTGATGAGCACGCCGAGGAGGAATTGGAGCTTGGTGAGAGAGAAGGTCAGATTTGAGTTTGGTGGTGGGCTTGATGGATTCAGCAAGGGAAAGGAGGGAAAGTGCCGATGACGTCAAACTACAATCAACGTCCATTCCCTCCCTTCCCTCCAACCACTTTCTTCTTCAACCTTGGCCACTATCAGAACCGCCTGGTCATGTTAGAGCTCCCCCAACCAGCCCCGTGGACGGAGATGCCCCGACCGGCGAGAATTTCAACAAAAACCGTAAACTCATTTCCAAGTATAGCCGCTTCGATTCGCCTTTCCAGCCGTCCTACGTTGCTCCAACCACCATCATTGTCACCGCCGGTCGCCAGTGAACCATCTTGGCCCAAGTCCACCGCAAAATCTCGACCGCCGCTGCCAAGCCCAATTTCCGGCTATTGTAAAGGGTGGAGCAAGGTGGCGAAAATTACAGTGTAAAATCATTAGTGATCAAATCGTAAAGGGTTAAAAACTTTAAGCACTACTTTGTAATTAAACCATAGAGTTAACAAATTTTTTAACAGTTTTTAAAGGCATTGACATTTTTAACCCAATTTTAAAAGTTAGATGTTACTTTAGCTTTAAAATGAAGTTTAGTAGCAAATTGAGAAATTTTGAATACTTTAGTGGTATTTTTACTCATTTTCCCTTTTTTCCCTTCATCTACTTCTTTTTCTCCCGTTTTCTTTCTCTTTATCTTCATACATCTTCATCTTCTTCATACATCTTCATCTTCTTCATTCATCTACTTCTTCTCCCGTTTTCATCTTCTTTCCTTCTTTGTTCTTCTTCTTCTCCCATTTTCTTTCTATTTTCCTTCTCTTTTCTTCTTTATCTAATTTGTTCTTTATCTAATTTCTTCTTTCTTTCTTTCTTTCCTTCTTCTTCTTCTTCTTCTTCTTCTTCTCGTTATCTCCTTCTCTCTTCTTCTTCTTCTTCTTCTTCTATGTTCTATCTTTCTTTCTTTCTTTCTTCTTCTCCTTTCTGGGTTTTGGTGGATTATTAGTATTTTTCTTAATTTTTAATTTCAGGTTAATTTATTATTTTGGTTCATTATTAGTTATTTCAGTTTTCCAATTATTAGTTATTAGTTAATTTATGTATTTTTTTATGAGTAATTTTCTGATATTTTGTTGTAGAATGGGAACAATTTGGATTTTGATGAAGGTTGAAGGTTTTTGGTTTTGGATGATGGAGATTTCTAGATTTTGTGGATGAATCCGGATGTAAAAAAACGTTTAGTGCGACACTGGGTGCGGTAAAGCTCTTTATCGCGAGCCATTTTACCGCGGCAATTACCACAGACTCTCCCGCAGTATTTACAACTGATTTACTACATAAAATGCCACGGTAAGCCATGTTACCTCCACGTAGTGGTTTAGGGAACTTTCTATAAGCAACATACCTATTCCTTTAAAAAAAATATAATATTTCTTGATTATTTTATTAAATAATCTCTTGATTAAGGAAATATATTAAAAAATTAAAATGACAATGAAACACTTTTTATGTGCCTTTCGGCATAGTTTTAGGATATGTTTTGAAACAATTTTTTTAAAGTAGTTTTTGGGTTTCGAAAAAACTATCGAGTAAAGTGCATTGGGGTTCTTAACCTTTAATTTTGTCCTGTTCAGGTCCTATTTTATCTTTTCGTCCTCTTGAAGTCTCATATTAAAACTTATGGTTCGTTCGTGGTCCTTCCGTCCATTTCTTCGTTCACTTTAACAGATCTATAGGAAAAATGCTAGTTTTAACTATTAAAATTTTCTAAAAACTCTATTTGTGCCCTAAAAATTTTAAACTTAACAATTTTACACTAAAATTATAAAAATTTATACCAATAACCCACTAGACTTTCCATAGTCATTGGACCATAACCAGAAACTCGTCGGACCACCGACGGGATGGCGAAAAATCACCACTGGCCACGGAACACCCTAGCCCAACGAAACCCTAACCCTAGACCGCCCAAATCGCGGCCAAAGCCACCCAAATCGTGGCCAAAAGATGCCCAAATCGCGGCCAAAGGACACCAAATTGTGACCTTGGGTCGCTAATTCACAGCCCTGGGCTCGAGATTCGGCGGCCTAGGGCTGCGAATCAGCGACCCAAGGCCGTGATTTGATGGCCTTTGGCCTCGATTTGAGGGGCCTAGGGTTAGGGTTTCAGTGGGCTAGGGTGTTCCGTGGCCGATGGTGATTTTCCTGCATTCCGACGGTGGTCCGGCGAGTTTCCGGTGGTGGTTCAGTGACTATGGAAAGCTTTGTAGGTTAACGGTGAAGTTTTAAATTTTCAAGGTAGAAGTGTTAAGTTTAGAACTTTTAGGGCACAAATAGAGTTTTAAAAAAATTTCAATAGTTAAAACTAGCATTTTCCCCAAAGATCCGTTAAAGTTAACGAAGATATTAGACGGAATGACCACAAACGAGCCATAAGTTTTAATATGGGACTTCAAGAGAACAAAAAAGATAAAATAGGTACCGAATAGGATGAAATTAAAAGTTAAGGGACCGTCGGTGCACTTTACCGAAAAACTATGGGTAAAGTACACGTATAGTACCTTAGCTTTTATGTGTGTCCTGTTTTGGTCCTTTTTTAGAAATTCGTCTCATATTAGTCCCTTAGCTTTCATTTCGTCCTAAACAGGTCTTTCTGTAACATTTTATGTTAAAACCACTGTTTAATTAATGTCATTTTCGTAAATGTATATAATTAACATTCAATTAAGGTCCCCAACTATTTTCAAAAATTTCAAAACCACCGAAACCTTCCTCTTTCCCATTATCCCTCAGTCATGACAGGACCTTCTCAGACACGGCGTGCACGAGGTCCGACGACGTTAAAAGCGGAGGTGATCGATGAGGTGGAGGTCGGCGAGGCTGATGGCGATGGCGGTGGTGGAACGGCAAACCGAGGCTCGGTTGGAGAGAAAGATTTGGGTCAGGTCGCGGGTTCGTAAACAGGTTGGCGGAGATTCTCCCTCTTCCGGCCCAGCCCCTTCACCAATTGACGATTCCGGTGCCACCACACTCCTCCCTAGCCTCTAGCGAGCCTGCCTAGGCCAACCCCTCCACCAATCCTCATCGATTCCAGCTATGACCGACCAGCTTTCCGATTAGTGATTCAGCTCCGTTCAATCCGTCTCGCAGCCTCGTTTAGCCGCCGTGGTGTCGCCGGTGGCATCCCCGACTTTCGGCGGCCGATCTTGGCACCAACAGATGCTCCGTCACCGATCTTTCCACCAACAGATGTAGCTCGTGAGTATCATGGAGAGAAGATAGAGTGAGGAGAGAGTTAAAAGTGTGGGTTTAAAGTGAACTTTTATTAAAAGTTCAATGATCAGATTTCAATTAAAAATGTAAATAAGCTAATATATAAGGGGTAATTACGTAAAAACGGCGTAGATGATGGAAAATCTAACAGAAGGACCAATTTGGGACGAATCTGAGACGAATTCCTAAAAAAAGACCAAAATAGGACACGTATCAAAGCTAAGGGACTGTACGTATACTTTCTATCTATGGATTACTTTTATCGTTTACTGTAGCTGTTTGATCTCGCCATTAAAAAATAATCTTAAACTTTACAGCTACTTAGATTACAGTACAATTTTGAATGAGATAAACTAGGATTTTTATACCCACACTTCGTTTACACAATAAGTCTTTACAGCTACTTAGATTACAGTAAAGACTTATTTGTATGTGAAAACGACATGATGAAATGATGAAAAAAATATATAAGTAACATGTATCTGATATTTAATTGGAAAATAGAAATGAATATAGGGAAAACAAGGAATGTAAATGCAAAATAAAAAAGTCAAAATACTTGCATCGAAGTAAAAGTGGAAACTAAAAAATGGAAAACGACTGAATATAAATGAGAGAATAAGACGTGGTTAACACAATAAGTCTTTACCTGGACAACAATATGAAATTTACTACGGTCCTGGCTTAATGCGGCCTAAGCCGTATTTTAGACTGCAGTTATAATGGTATTATAACTATGTAGTGAACTAAACTAACAATGTCTAACATTCTTGCATAAATGTACTGACTTGTTTGAGAGTTCCAATATTTATGGAGTATATTTGAGATAATACATGCTTAGAAATGGAATTGAGAACACTATTCAAGTTGATTTTAAAGTCCGAAAATTAATCTTGGGAACTTGGGCTAGTGGTCATGCTCTTGAGATACACTTGTAGAGATCTCGAGTTCGAGCCTTTGGTATCCCATACCCACTTTGTACCCAAAAAAAATCTGAAAATTAAATTTCAATTTGAATGATGACTAACGTCGATATTCTAATTTTAAAGTTAGACAAACTAAAAGAGTATAATCCAAAAAATTGATTAATTACTCTTAAAATAAATATTGAGGAATAAAAAGCAAATTTGTTAAAATTAAGAAGAAAAATATAAATAATTTGATTAAAAAAGATGATGATACCAATTTATAAGTATTAAAGAAAATAAGCAAAAACTTAAAAAAAAATAAGGTCTTAATTATAAGCCAAAAAGAAATAAAGGACCAAGAAAGTGTAAAAAAACACTTGTTCATGCGTGAATTGGAAAAGCTGAAAAATGTGTAACATAAATTTGTTAAACGATAAATATTTTGGAAGCATATTATGAAGAAAATATCTTAAAATACATTCGAAATGTCCAAAAAGTAGAAAAAGTACCAACACAAAAAGGTAGGAAAACTTATTAATATGTCATAATTAAAAAATTAAGGATTTAACATAAAAAAATGAGAGGCTTAACAGAGAATTTCAAATTTTGTCCATGAATTGCAATAATGGGTAAAATAGAAAAATCACATTGAAGAATATTTGTTTCGTCCCAAAAGTAATGCAACACTTATTTCTCAGCATTTATTCTATGATTTTATTTCTATATCAATTTAAATTAGAAATTTGAAACTTTTATATACAATTAAATATTTGATGACTTACTTTTATGAATATATTTTTTGATATTTTTTTCATTAAGAGTAATATAGATAAATTGAAATCAAATTGATATAAAAAAATCAATTGTTATGTTACTTTTAGGATTTTAGGAGGGAGGGAGTATAAGCTTAATTATTTGAATTAGGTTGGTTTCTATAAAATGTTGTATTTTCATTATAAAAAAAAAAAAGAAAAGAAAAGACCAATAACGTGAAAAAACAATATATTATAGTACTGGAAAATTGTAACAAATAATTGTATTAAAATTTGATTCTAAGAAAATGAGTATAAAATAAACGGAATTATAAAAAAAAAACAAAGTGACAAAACAACGGCAACGCACAAAAATACTTGAAAGACTGAATCATAAAAGCCAACAAAAAGAATAACTTGAGTTTGATCTAAAGAAAATAACTTATTTGGAAACATTTAAGATACCAAAAAAACATTTAAAAGGTTCCTTGTTTTGTAATAAAAAAGAAACCCAATAGAAAAAGGAGAACAGAATAAATTCATATGTCACATGTATAAAACCATTGGTTTAATGTAGAAAATAAAAGAATGATGAGATGTTTAAGTCTAAATTTCTGTCTTGAACATTTGACCTAGTGGTCTCCTGAGGACATTTATAGTGGTTTCGATTTCGAGCCTCCGGTATCCTCAACCTCTACCCTCTTTGTATAAAAAAGGACTTAATTTCTAGTTTTGACAAAGATACGTAAAAAAGGAAAAATATTCCCTCCATCCCAAAAAGATTTAATTATATTCCTTTTTGGGTTGTCCCAAAAAATTTTGATCATTTCCTTTAAAGGAAACTTTTTTCCTCCATTATTACCTTTTAACCCTCAACTTTCCTTCTTCATCCAAAAAGTTACTTTTGTCATATATGACAATTTTACTTTATTACCCTTAATTCTTCAATATTCATTAATCTATGTGTCAGTCAAACGCTTAAAACAATTTGGGATTGAGGGAGTAGAAAAATAACACTAAAGAGTATAAGTTACATAAATTGAATCATTATAGGTTATTGATTTATGTTTAGGTCACTAAAGAGAAAAGACCAACTCCGAATGTCAGTGTTAAATGGCTAAACATTGGGGCCATACATGTAAACTTATGGCAACTAAAAGGGCTTAAAAAGGTATTTTTAAAGTTTCAAACACGTGGGGTTTTTTTTAACATTGTAAAAACGTTTGATGGTTTTTCCGGGAGTCACCTGTGCTTTCACTATGTGCAGCAAACACCCTTTAACGCGGCCTCTCTTGCGGTAGAGCCACAGTAACAACTGCAGGAGAGGTCGAGGTAAATGTCGCGGTAGCTATTGTCGCTTACTGCACAAAAGGCCGCAGGCCCGCAGTAAACGTTTTCTTTAATTAAAAAAATGGATGAATCCAAATGAAATTCATCCGGATTCATCCACATATCTAGTAATCTTCATCCATCCACCTAGAAATGTACATCAATTACAACCAAAAATCTTAACTTGCAAGGATAAGAAACAAGGAAACCTAGAGTGAGCAAAAGTGAGAGGAAAAAAAAGAAAAAGAGAAGAACAGAAGTTGAAAAAAATAAAAATCCAAACCCATAAGAAATGTTCATCAATTCATCATCTTCATCCTAAACCCCATAAATAATCATCTTCATTATTTTTCTCAGAAAATCACCACACTCCAGCCCTTGCCCCTTCTCTCGTTTCTCATCACCAACACCCAGCGAGGCAGCTGGAAGGCGTCGCGACCTTTAACAAACACCGAGAAGGAAAGAAGAGATGAGTTGCAGAGAGTTTTGGAGATGAAGTTGTAGAGGTTGTGGAGATGAAAAAATGAAGAAGTTTTGGAGAGGGAAAATTGAAGTTGTGCGGCGGATTGTGAGGGGAGGAAAGAAACCCTTAGAGCATCTACACCAATGTTAGTTAATTTTAAGTTAAATTATAACCAAAATGACAAAAAAAACTACATTGACTAGTAAGTTTAACATTGTTATTGCATCAATGCTAGCTATTATTGCCAATGACATTTATTATTGATTTTAAATCAACCATATTTATCATATAGCTAGCAATAAAATCTCTTTCCCCACTCCCAAATTTGGAGAGCCAAATAGCTAAAACTATTATGGCTAGTGTGATAGCTAGTGTTGTTGGATAAAAATTTTAATTACTTTCCCTATTTTTACTAGTTATATTTGATTTAGGAGTGTGATAGCTAGCATCGTTGTAGATACTCTTACCACGCAAGGGTCGCAGTAAACAGGTCTTTACTACGGCCTTACCACGTATCAGGCCGTAGTAAATGGGAAGGACTTGTGAAAGCACATCTTTACCACGACTAGAGGTTTACTGCAACCAAATACACACTTTGTCCACATCTAATATCTTGGCTATTTAGATAACACAACAATTTACTTTTCGGAAGAAAAAAAAAGATTAAACAACAATTTCAAATGAGATAAATTTGATCATCTTAACAATAATTGCTATATATCGTTCACCCTATTAAGAATTGAAAAAAAATAATTGTATAGAAAAAGAATAAATAAATAGATAAATATAAGAAAATACTCATTTTTTTAGAAACTTACTTTTATAGCTCTAAGGTTTAGTACCATTAACTCCATTTTTTTAGCCTAATTACCTATTGCTACCATGAATTATATTGACTCAATCTTCAACTATGCACCATCAATGACTTCACCCATTTGACCATGTCACTATTGGTTGATCTTACGGGAAAAGTATTTTTTTACTCCTTCAAATTTCATAAAACTATCCTAGCTATCCAATACTTAATAAAATGACCAAGGCAAATTCTCCACCATACTAGCCCTCATCCTGCCGTTGCCCAGCATCCCCTAGCTTAGGCCCGCTCCGTCAACCCCATCACAGCCCCAAACTGTCACCTAGCCAGTTGTCACAGATAGCTTTCGCTAACAACCGCATGGTGTATTATTTATCTCCATTAAAACAAATCCTTAGCCCTACCATCGCACCAACCTCGTTGCGACCCTAGCCCCGTCGTTGGCCCAACCCCGCACACACAACCCCCATCCCTTGAAAACAACCCCTAGCGGCAATTTTCAATATCTCTTGTCTACAAAGCTTTAAATTCGCACAAACAAGTACTAAATTGTCAAAATTTGACATATCAATCACACATGGGATGAGTTGTCAGAAATCTCATAGTTCAGGATTAAGTGAGAATAAATTATAATTCATGAGCGAGTTAACAATATTCAATGAAACAATAGTTAATTGGGTTATTTTTTTCTAGATTAATAAACTTTATACAGTTTAGTTTTATCTTAAACTTTTGAGCACTAAATATTTTTACCATTGCATTTTGGGAAAAATTGTCATCTTATCACTGAAATTATGAAATCTCTAAATTTGATACCAATGATTTAGATATTTTAGATGAACGAGGCCAACTTACAAATTATGCAAAAAACAATTGGACATCGGAAAGCAAAACGTTCCTTGCAGTGAAGGTTGTATTTTTGACTTCAACGACGGGCCAGGTTGTTACTGAAATTCATTTTAAAGTGAAAATGTCACAAACGCTTTATTGAAGAGATAAATTTATTACTGAATATTAATTTATCCCGGTTGGGGCTCATGTGACGTGTCACTGGGCGATGATTACATGGACATTGATTGTACATTTTTTGTAGTGTTAATATTTTAATTTCACTTAAAATTTGTAAAACTAACAATTCAACTCTTAAAATGTGATAAATTTTAAGGTAAAATTCAATATTAACTTTACAAAATATACAATCCATGTCTAGGTAATCATCTAGCGGCAAGCCACAAGAACGACAACTGTGATAAATTAATGTTCAATGGCAAATCTATACTTTCATTAAAACGTTTGTGATATTTTTGTTTTAAAATAGCCTTCATATGCAAATTTAGAGATTCGGCAAAGTTGAACTTAAATTTTCCGCAGGTGCAAAAGCATGCATTTCGTGGAGCCCTTTCTGCCGCAGGTTTGTTTGATTTGGGATATGTAGGACCTAAATTCACCTGGTCAAAAACTGTGTCAGGAGGTGTTCATGTGCAAGAGAGACTAGACAGGGCAATTGCAAATTCTGATTGGAGAAATCTCTTCCTAGATAGTTAGGTGTGAAATTTCTACTATGTAAATTCTGATCATTTTGGGATTGAAATCCGGATAATGGGAAAGGAACACTCAATAAATCGGGTATGGAGATTTGAGAAACTGTGGACAACAGAGGCAAAATGTGGTGAGCTCATAGGACAAGCTTGGTCGGATGGTTTTCGCCATGTTATGGAGTGTCAAAAACAATGTTGTAAGAAATTTAGTTCTTGGCACAAAAAGGAGTTTCGAAAAATCCCAAACAGGATTAAATGTTTAGAATCCCATATTGAAGCGCTTGTGGGATTAAATACGGTAGATGATGTAATGGAAAAGAGGAAACTCGAAGAAGAGTTACATGTGTTACAATTGCATGAAGAGAACTATTGGAGTCAGCGCGCGCTCCCGGGAACTATGGCTTCAGGTTGGAGACAGGAATATGGCTTTTTTCCATCAATCAGCATCAGGTAGAAAACGATGGAATAAAATTCACCATTTACATACTCCATGAAATCTAGTGGTTACGGATCCGGGTGACTTAAAAACAGAGGCAGTCCGCTTTTATGGATCCTTATTTGCTGCAGGGAGACAAATCCGGATTCCATCGATCCTGGAAGGAATTGACTAGAAGGTGACGGGGGCCATGTGTCGGCATC
Organism: Stellera chamaejasme; assembly: GCA_024586325.1. Classification (NCBI taxonomy): domain Eukaryota; kingdom Viridiplantae; phylum Streptophyta; class Magnoliopsida; order Malvales; family Thymelaeaceae; genus Stellera; species Stellera chamaejasme. The sequence continues at coordinate 29,927,815 of CM044985.1, forward strand.
TTTTAGCTCCATATACAGGTGAGGAGGTGAAAACTACACTTTTCCAAATGCATCCTTCTAAATCTCTAGGTCCAGATGGATTTCCGGCGTTGTTTTATCAGAGGTATTAGAACATTTTGGGACCATCTGTAACTACTTTTATTCTGAACATTCTAGAGAGTGGCACCATTCCAGCCGACATAAATCAGACATTTCTCGCTCTAATACCAAAGTGTAAGGAGCCGGACACTCTTGCAGAGTTTACGCCCATAAGTGGGAAAAATGCCTAATTAGTCCTAAAACTTTTAAGGTTTTCGAGATGTACAATGACGGAACTAGTGTTTGACAGGGGGAGGCTGCTGCCACCCCCATTAATTGGAGGGGTATAGTGTATATAGTATATAATATTAGGATTAATGTAATAATTTATCCATTAGCCCCCTCAACTCAACCCAATAAAATTAAAGCCCAATCAAAATTAAAATTCAACCCAACCTAATCCAATTTCATACAGTATTAACTCATCCATAACTAAATCCAAATACAACCATGTATTTAAATGTTCTATTTTTTTCCACACTCCCCACCATTACTTCTTCACTTTGTGAAAATCAATTGAAAGTGTTATCCCACAAAATTATTCAATTATGTCCAAACTTCAATCCAAGTGTTTTGGACTTTTCTAAAGTGCAAAAAGCATACTCCACCCGTTTTCAAATAATTCTGCATTTTGATTTTTCTATTTCAAAGTTCAATATTTGACTAAAATTTTAATAAAGATAAAAATTAAAAATTTATAAAAATACATTTAGAAATTTTATACTTTGAATTATGATATGTATATAAATTATTAACTTTAAATATCTAAACATACATTTAGAAATTGATTGTTTTTTTATGGGGGAACAATCAATTTAAAATTAATAATTTAATTATCTTTACTCTCCCAATAGAATTTAAAAATACTCCATCCGTCCCCAAATAATTATACACTTTATTTTTGTTGTTTTACAGTATTTAATCTATGTTTTTTTTTTCATGATTGTTTAGATATTTAAAGATAATTATTTAAATTGATTTTTTAAATACTCCATTCGCGTAAACTTTTAGAAATATCAAAGAATGTCATGTTGAATTTTGAGTATTTTATACATGTATAACTTTGTGATAATTGTGTAAAATTTAGAGTATTTTTTTGTAATACTTGTTTTGGTTCCGTCACTCGTGATTGATTTATTATATACCCCCTCGTCCCTTTATTAGTGCAACATTTTGACATTCGATATCCATTTAAATTTAATTAATCTACATTAAATTATTTAGAAACTAGACAAATTAAATTATTATTTGATAAAATTTGTAAATTTATATCTAAAAATACTAGAGAAATAAAATATACTATATTGAAAGATGGAAAACCAAAAGTTACAATAAAAAGAGCGAAGCTAATATTAAGCTACACACCTACCTACCTAGCCCCCCCAATCTCAAATTTCTGGTTCCGTCACTGGAGATGTAGTCCTAAAACTCTTGTACTTCGAACCGTTGTCCTAAACGTCTAAGCCGTTACCGGGTTGTAGTCCTAAAACGCAAGGTGGCGGACAGAATAGTGATGTGGATGACTGACGGTGTTAACTTAAAAAAAAACGCTTACAGAACATCAAAACGACGTCGTTTTGATGCTTATATCGGAAACGAAGACGACGTCGCTTTGATGCAATAAAAAAAAGAGAGGCATACTACCAGAGACGTAGAGGCAGAGGCTTCAATCCTTCACATCCTCCATCCTTCCTCTCGGGGACCCTTCCATCTGCTGCTTCTCGCCACCGATACCCGGTCTACCGAGCACCACCTCGACACACCGAGTCCAACGAGCCATCCCGCACTACCAGAGACGTAGAGGCAAAGGCTTCAACTAAAAAAAGGAACTCCACCATCGGCCTCCACCTTCTCCTCCTCCCTCCACGACTTTCACTGCCAAATTCCACCACCATTAGCTCCGTCACATCGAGAGGAATCCAACAAACCTTACCTTGCTGCCGGAGATGGCTTGAGTGAAGAGAAAATAACCATAAACGGTACCGACGCCGGCAGCCCACCACCGCCCGACCAACCCCCGTTCGTCCCTTTCGACGCCTCCGATAGCCATCCCATACACCGAAGAATCACCGGCCATCAACTCCGCCTCTGAAAAAGTTTGTTCCTCCGCTAGCCATCGTGCACACCGGAGGAGCCGCCGCTTGCAAGTCTGTTCGTCACGTTGAAGAAGAAGCAGACTCCTTTTAATTTTCTTTGGGTAAACTCCAACTTAGCCCCTTGTCTTTGTTCCTGTTTTTACTTAGGTTACCAACATTTCAAATCTGTCATGACAGTCACTTCACAAGTTTCTGATATAAGCATCAAAACGGCGTCGTTTTAATGATCTGTAAGCGTTTTTTTAAAAGTTAACACCGTCAATCCTCCACGTCACTCTTCTGTCCGCCACCTTGCGTTTTAGGACTACAACTCGGTAACGGCTTAGACGTTTAGGATGACGGTTCAAAGTACAAGAGTTTTAGGACTATATCTCGAAAACCTTAAAAGTTGTAGGACTAATTATGCATTTTTCCCGCCCATAAGTTTGTGCAACACTTTGTATAAGATCATGTCTAAGATTCTTGTGAATCACCTGAAGACAATCATGGGAGACATTATCTCGAAGCAGCAAAGAGCTCTTGTTCCCGGACGCCTCTTAACTAACAACGCCCTCATTGCCCTTGAAACGTGCCACTATATCAATTCCGTTAGGGGTAAATGAGAGGGTGCTTTAGCTATTGAATTAGACATGACAAAACCATACGATCGGGTAGAATGGGCTTTTCTACGTTATGTTATGGTGTGTCTTGGTTTTCCAAGCAGCTGGATTAATCTTGTTATGTTCTGCATTGAATCTGCTAGTTTTTCAGCTCTGATAAATGGTTCCCCATCAGCTGAATTCCGCCCTGGCAGAGGCATTCGCCAAGGTGACCCGCTTTCTCCTTTCTTATATTTATTTTTTACGGAAGGCCTCTCTAGTCTTTTGCGCCAAGCTGAGATGCGTGGTGACTTGCAAGGGTGCAAATATCGCGCAAAAGTCCTCGGATTTCTCACCTGCTTTTTGCAGATGATACCATTTTTTCAACATGATGCTCCGAATGCTGTTAGGTCCCTCTTGCAGGTTCTTCGTACATATGAGGCAGCCTCAGGCCAACAAGTTAATCTCCGGAAATCTGCTATCTTCTATAGTCCAACTATCTCCCAAGTTTGTAGGAAGGAGATCTCGCATATTCTAGGTACATCGAAATGCCTCACTTCTAATCGTTATCTTGGATTTCCCTGGCTTCTAGGGAGGAAGAAAGTGTGTCCATATGAATTTCTTATTGAAAGAGTAACAGAGAAACTTTCGAGCTGGAAAGCTTCTACACTCACAAGTTGGAAGGGGTCTTATGATTAAAGCGGTAATCCATGCGATTCCTACACATTTAATGAGTTGCCTTCTGTTACCAACAAATGTTATAAATGACCTGTGCTCGTTGTCCACACAATGTTTTTGGTCCCCAAATATTGACGAGCAGAAGTTATGTTGGTGTGCATGGGATAAACTTTGTGAACCGAAACATGCAAGTGGTTATGGATTCAGGGATATTGAAGCTTTTAATAAAGCAATGCTGGCTAAACAAGGGTGGCGTCTGGTATGTTCACCAAACTCTCTTGTTTCCCAGGTGTTTTGTGGTAAATATTTCTCGCATAATAACTTTCTGAGCGTGGAACATCCGGAAGGTTATGGATCTCTTATCTGGAAGGCCTTAATGGCGGGGAGGGAGGTTCTTTGCCAGGGTGGTCTTTGGCGCATTGGTAATGGCGCTTCGGTTTCTGTCTGGCATGATAGATGGCTCCCAAATGATCTGATAACCCAACCGCAGGCAGACCTCCTTCACCTCCAGGTAGGGGTGAGTAACGAATCGAGGCGAGCCGAGCTCGGCTCGAGCTCGAGCTTTAACGAGCCCGATGAGCCGAGCCTCAAGAGCCTCGAGCTCGAGCTCGAGCCGGTTTCGAGGCTCGAATAATATACGAGCCGAGCTTGAGCCCGACGAGTTCGGCTAGTAAGGTTCGCGAGCCTTAACGAGCTCGCGAGCCTAACGAGCTCGCGAGCTCGTTTGGGGCCGAATCGAGCCTAACGAGCTCGAGCTCGTGAGCTCGTTTGGGGCCGAATCGAGCCTAACGAGATCGAGCTCGCGAGCTCGTTTGGGGCCGAATCGAGCTTAGCCGAGCTCGCGAGCCTAACGAGCTCGAGCTTCACGAACCTTCGAGCCGAGCTCGAGCTCGAATTTTCAGGCTCGTTCGAACTCGAGCCGAGCCCGAATTTCACGAGCTCGAGCTCGAGCTCGAACCTGCTAGGCTCGGGCTCGGCTCTGCTAGAACTCAGCCCTACCTCCAGGTAGCGGACTTGATCGACCCTTGTGGTCCGGCTTGGAGAGTGACTGGCATTGATGCGATCTTCCATCCGCTGGATGCAGATTATATCAAAGCCATTCCCCTCAGTTCACGTGTTCCACACGACCTCTTTACTTGGGGAATGGAGGAATCAGGATAATTTACGGTAAGGTCATCATATTACTTGGCTTTTGCCCTAAAATTTCATTCTAATCGACTTGAGCCTGAAGACTTTTGGAAATATTTCTGGAAGATGAAACTTCCACCCATAATCCATACTTTTACGTGGCGTGCTTGCTCTGATATTTTACCGACAAATGTTAGTATAGCACGGCGTGGTCTAGATGCAATTCTATCTTGTCCTGTTTGTTTAGATGTCGAGGAAACCATCAGACATGTTATGTGGGAATGCCCTCTAGCGAAGAAGGTCTGACACCTCCTCCAAATTTCTTGCCCGGCTAACTCAGAGGATTGGTGTGAGTGGTTTAGAAAAAAATACCTCTGAAGGAGACTTCTTCACTTTTGATTCCTGCACTGCTTGGTTCCTGTGGAATAATAGGAACTCAAGTTGTTCATAATAATAAATGCTCTCTTCTTTCAGCAATGGTTGTGAAAGTAGGGACTTGGATTGCTGGGTGGTTGAAAGCTCAGGAAAGGATTGCAATCTCTAACCCCCAACCGGACACTTCTAGGCGGATTTGGACAGCCCCGCCTCCTGGATGGGTGAAAATTAATGTAGATGCCGCAACATGTAAGAAAACTGGTCAAGGAGCGGTAGGATGTGTGCCTCACGACTCTTCCGGTCAACTTCTTAGCGCTATCTCATGGTGTTTCCACTATACTGGTACAAATATTTTATATTTGGAGACACTCGCTCTTCATTGGAGTATAGTGGAAACACGACGCTTCAACTGGAAAACAGTTCAGTATGAGTCAGACTCCCAGCTTCTTGTGGCGGAAATGCACAGTTCACGTGTCCCGTGTCTCTATCAATTTGAAGTTCTTATCGACGAGAATAGAATATATTTATCTACTTTATCTACACATTCAGTTTCTTTTGTAAGAAGGCATCTTAATGAGGTTGCCCATCATGTGGCTCGTCATGGCCTAGAGCACTTAGGCAGATGTGATTGGGGACGTGTTCCCCCCTTCTGTTGTTATCGGCACTCGTTGCATGATTTTGAATGAGCCTTCAAAAAAAAATTCCTTAGCCCTTTCACCCTTGCATTTTATTCCTATTATTTAGGCTTCTTCTCGGCCACAAACCACGTTCATCATCAGCACTCAGTCCTCGGCCCCTCGTTGAAGTCAAAAACACAACTTCGCTGCTAGGAACGCCACAAATCAACTCATTTTTCTTGCACAATCTGTAAGTTGGCCTCGTTCATCTAAATTCGATGCACATTCTTCTCCTCGGACCCAATTTGGTTGAAACTTGTGAAGGGATACGATGGAAGCTTTGCGCCTACACCAAACCTCAAGTAAGTCAAGTCACTGAATCATAGTACCGAGTCTTCTTAGCTGTCTCTTTCAGATTCATGCGAAGAATTTGAGATGTCTCTTCTGGGAATCAAAACAAATTCTCCGATTGCTTCAAGAAGAGCTTCAACTCTGTTTGTGGTCGTTGATTCTATGTTTATTTTGCTCTGTGCGGCACCGTGATTATCTTCTCCTGAACTCAGAATTAAGTCAGGTGATGATGCCAGAGATCGGGAGTCACAACGAAGCCCGGGTGGAGAAATAGATTGTGGAGGTTTGAGTTGCTGTCAAATTGTGACTGGTAAGATGGAGAAAATAAGCTATGATGCTTTTCCTTAACATGCTTTATATTCTTAAAACAATATAGATTGGTACCCTTAAATCATATAATCAGTCAGTTTCTTGGTTCTCTCTTAGAGTTTCTTGGTTCTCTCTTAGTCTGAGTCTTGATCCAGGTAAAGGGAACCCATTCCTTTCCCTTTTTCTCTCCCCAGCTATTCCCTTTTATTCCAGTTTTGGCAGCATTGCTGTTATTCTCCTCTTTTGACATTCAATCTTTGTTTATCACAGTTCATTTTCCTTTTCCGTTTCTGTCCTTCTGCACATGAATTGATTAGCTAGGAATGTATATAGTACGAGTACTGTGTATTGTTTGTGTGAATCTGCTGTGTCAGTATTGTGTTGATATTAATTAACGTTTCTGTTGATGGTCTATTTTAAAGCTTCGTAGCTAGAAACTTCATTAAAAGTACTGATCATGGTTTACAAATTCTTTAGACATTGTATGACTGGTACATTAAAATGTTCGCTGTTAAAGTGGGAAATCTCTTATGGTCCATAGAAAGCGGTTATCCAATTCTTATAATAAGATGTCTCTCCTCTCATGGGCAATTGGTTTTGAGTTGGATGTTTTTACATGGTATCAGAGCAGGTTGATCAAGACCCCGACCATTGCATAAAAAAAGCCCAAACAATGGTCACGTGATAGAGCAGAAAACTAGCCTCTACACTTGAAGGGGCGTGTTAAAGTGGGAAATTCCACATAATCCACAGAAAGGGGTTAGCCAATACTTATAATAAGAAGAGGCCTCTCCACTCATGGCCAATTGGTTTTGAGTTGGATGTTTTTGCACTTGCATGGAGACTTTGTGCCTTATATTACATCGAGTTTTGAAGGTCCAAGGGGCACTTGCAGATTCTACAGCAATATAGCAATAGGAGACTTGCACTTTAGATAATGGAACATTTCTAACCTGGATATTGCAAGACTTTCTTTGAGAGCAGATTGCCTATTGATAATAATTGCTTCAGATGGATTATGGGACAAAGTACGACACATGAATCTTATTTTACAAAGATGTCTACTAACGTTAAGGTTTACAGCGATTATCATGTTAAAGCTTACAATTTTTAACTCAAGATGGATTATAGTTGTGATTGATTTATAGGTTTACAATGATTACTTCCCCATTTTGCCATGATTTTCAGTTTAAGTGACTTTGCAGGTATTCCCCTCTTTTGGCAATCACTTTTTGTTTATTTATAATTCCCTTTCTTTCTTCGTTTTTGCTTTTTTTCACATGAATTAATCAGTTAGCCATGCATTGTATATTTTTTATGAGTGAATCTGTTGTCAACAAGCATAGAGTGTATTGTTTACTACTATAAAGTTATCTGTCAAAAACCTTTGTAGTTACTATTGTGTCTATATGCATGTTTCTTTTTACTTTCATTTTCATCTAGTGTTAATTATCACAATTTTTTTATGGCTTATTACTGCAATTTTTATTCATGTTTTTTATCCAATGCTTTTACTTTGCTAGAAAAGGTACTCTTTCTTTTTGTTGCCTGACCTCTCCTGAATGATTCTAATGTTATTCTGAAATGGGTGGACTACTGACCAGGGAATTTTGTATCGTGACATAGAGGTGTGCTACCAGAAAGCCATGAGGTTACTGTTATGCTGCTTTGCGTTGGAAAGGTATCCTTTCTCACTCTTAGGTTCTTGAATGTTTTAGTTTTTTCAATTTAGAGTGTGCTTTAAGTTAAGTAAAAGTTGAAACAAATTGTGAGAAAATGTGAGAGATTGAAGAATAATAGTTTGAATCTCTGGTTATTCACATATGATGAGTACATTTTAATATAGACAGACTTACAACCACTTTAATTAAAGAGTGTAGGTGGGGAGGTAGATAGTAAATTAGGGATGTGACCTTGGGTAGTTGGACCCACCCCCCTCAAATTGGTGAGTGGATATCTTCCATTCCCAGCTTGAACACTAAAGAATGGAAGGCAAGTCCAGGAAGGCCCTTGGTAAGAACATCAACTAACTGCTGATGGGAAGCCACATAAGGTGTGCAAACCAACTTTTTGTCAATCTTTTCCTTGATGAAATTCTTGTCTATCTCAGTATGCTTGGTCCTATCATGCTGGACTGGATTATGAGCAATCTAAATAGCAGACTTGTTGTCACAATATAACTTCATAGGGCTTGTAGGAGTGAGCTTTAGATCCTGAAGAACAATTCTTACCCAATTTAGTTCACACACACCATGGGCCAAGGCTCTATACTCAGCCTCCGCACTTGATCTGGCCACAATGTTTTGCTTCTTACTTCTCCAAGTAACTAAGATTCCCCCCAGGAATGTACAATAACCAGAGGTAGACCTCCTATCCACCACGGATTCGGCATAATCTGCATCAGTGTATGCCTCCAACTGCAGTCCTCCACCTCTCCTAAAAAGTATACCTTTTCCAGGATACCCTCTAAGGTATTGAAGGATCCTGTAGGCCGCTTGCATGTGAACCTCTCTAGGGTCATGCATAAATTGGCTAACAACACTCACAGCATAAGCAATGTAAAGTCTGGTGTGAGCTAAGTAGATTTGCCGACCTATCAGCCTTTGGTACCCCTCTTTATCAACACTAGGACCATCCTGAGCTGCCCCAAGCTTGTGGTTAGGATCTATATGTGTAGAGGAGGGGTAGTGTGCTGTCTTCCATGTATCCTTTAACAAATCAATGACATACTTTTGCTGGGAAATAAAAATACCTTGCCTGGAGTGAACAACCTTTATCCCGAGAAAATACTTGAGTCTTCCAAGATCTTTGATCTCAAATTCTCTAGCAAACATTGTCCGAGGGCTGTAATTTCCACCTCATTATTCCCAGTGACTATTATATCATCCACATAGACAAGTAGTGCAGTTAGCCCCCTGAGTTTGAATGTTTGATGAACAAGGTGTGGTATCCCCTGCATTGAAAGTAACCCGATCTCACCATGACAACAGTGAACCGTACAAACCATGCTCTATGAGACTGTTTTAGGTCATACAAAGCCTTGCGTAGCCCTACACACCTTATTCCCCTTTACCCTTTTTCCAAAGCCAAGAGGAATAGCCATATAAATTTCCTCTTCTAGATCTCCATGAAGGAAGGCATTCTTCGCATCATATTGTTGTAAGTCCCAACTAAAAGTGGCAGCCAAAGAGAGAAGAATCCTTACAGTGTTCATTTTGCAACAGGGGCAAATGTCTCCTGGTAATCTAGCCCATAAGTTTGAGCGTAGCCTTTAGCTACCAACCTAGCTTTATACCTTTCTATTGAACCGTCTGCCCTGTACTTGACATACTTGACAGAGAACACCCATTTACAGCCAATCACCTTCTTACCATTAGGAAGATCAGTAAGTTCCCAGGTCTTGTTCTTTTCCAGTGCCTCCATTTCTACTCTCATTGCATCTCTCCATTCCTTTTTAGATACTGCATCAGCTAGTGTTTGAGGAATTTGGATACTATGAAGATTGGCTAGGTAGGCTTGGTAAGGTTTGAATAGTTCATTGTGGGACACTGAATTGGCTAGGGGGTATAAGGTTCGTTTGGTACATTCTCTCGTACCTTTTCTCATGGCAATAGGTACTTCAGGTTCAGATTCAGGTGCAGGTTCAGCAAACTGAAGGGCACGTCTTTTCTGGGCATATTTCTGAGCTTAAATCAGGGTCTGGCTCTCGGTTTTGCTACGAACTAGGGTCGGGCTCTGTCCTCCTAGAGTATACCACACCATATCTCCCCTTATTATGCATCTCAGTAGGAATATTAGGCTCCAGTTCAGAATTTATAGTTGCTGGAATTTTCTGAAACTCAGTTTCAACTCCCTTTTGCAAAGAACTTTCATTGATTTCAAGACTAGGGAGCTCAAAAGGTGAAAAATCAGAACCATTTGGAGCCATTTGATTTTCTAAATCAGGTTGGTTTGAAGAGTAAAAAAAGGACAAACTCTCTTGAAACGTTAAATCATTGGACACAAAGAATTTTCTGGTTCGTAGATGGTAACAATTATAACCTTTTTTGGTTGGTGAATAACCCAGAAAAACACACTTGGCTGCCCTAGGGTCCAACTATCCTTTATTTTGAATGTGAACAAAGGCAGAACAACCAAATATCCTTTTTTGGAGATTATTTGAGGTTCTGACTTGAGGGAAAAATTGGGAAAGAACCTCAATTGAAGACTGATCATTTAAAATTTTGGCGGGCAGTCTGTTTATACTGTGGATAGCAGTAAGAACAGCCTCCCCCAATATTTTTTTAGAACCTTATTTTGAAAAAGTAATGTCCTTGTAGTTTGCAAAAGGTGTCCATTATTCCCCTCAGCTACTTCGTTCTGTTGAGGAGTGTAAACACATGAAGAATCATGAATAATGCCCTTTTTTGAGAAAACTGGATAAGGTTTGGTTGAAATAATTAGTGGCATTATCAGTCCTGAAACGTTTGATTTGTTTTCCAAATTGAGTTTAAATCATCTTTTGAAAATTGGGAAGAATGGTACTCATATCGGATTTATTTTTTTAGCAGATTTACCCATGTGACTCGGGTGCAATCATCAATAAAAGTTGCAAATCATTTTGCTCCAGGTATATTAGGGATTTTTTAAGGTCCCCTAAATCTGAATGGATCAAATCAAAAGGTTCTTTGCACCTCGAATCACTCCTGGGATGAGGAGCCTTTTTGTGTTTTGCTAATTCACAAATTTCGCAGTGAAAATCTGTTGTATTAATATCTTTAAAAAGGGCATGAAACATTGTTTTCAAAACGAAAAAAGCTGGGTGCTCTAACCGCTCGTGGTGCAACCAAATTAAAGATTTATTTGTCTGGGGCCCTCACTCTTAACATGCATAATATTGGGAAACCTAGCACTAGTTTCCTCAAGGTAGTAAAGTCCTTCCTTTTGTTCAGCAGTTCCAATCCTCTCCCTCGAGTTCAGGTCTTGAAGTACACATCGAATAGGAGAGAAGATAACATGGCAGTTCAGATCATCAGTAAGTTTTTTAACAGAGATGAGATTGGTAACCAGTTTTGGAACATGTAAGACATTTTTCAGAAGGATTTCAAAATTAATTTGGATGTCTCCAAATCCTGCGGCCGTGGTCAAAGAACCATTAGCAAGGGCAATTTTCTTGCTGCTAGGGTTGGGGTGATATGTGATGAATTGCGAGGCAGTTGGGTCATATGGTCAGTGGCTCCTGAGTCTAGTATCCAAAGACAGCTACTAGCTGACACGTGTAATCCAAAAGGAAGGTGATACCTGAAAATGCAAAGGAGGCTGAGTAACCTTCGGCCTTCATGGAATCCAAGAACTGTTGTAGCTTCTCAATATCCTCCTTGGTTAGCATCTCCTTGTTGCTGATAACTTCTGCTTACGCTTACTGTTGTTGTTTTGAAGTCGCAACTGCATTGTTGGCCTTGGACTCTTCTTTCTGCACCTTAGAGCCTTCATTCTTTGTTGCCATGGTTGAGTTGGTTTATGTTGGCGATGAAGGCCAGATTAAGGTTTGGCGAGGAAGGCCGGATTAGGGTTCAGCGATGAAGGACAGATTAGGGTTCAGCGATGAAGGCCAAAGAATTTTGCCAATGAAGGCCAAGAAAGAGCTCTACAATGAATGCTAGAGAAAGAGGTTATGCGATGAAGGCTAGAGAAAAAATTTAAGCTTTAGATCTGACTTAAGGCTCTGACTTGAGAAAATGTGAGAGATTGAAGAATAATAGTCAGAATCTCTTGTTATTCACATCTGATGAGTACATCTTAATATAGACAAACTACATCCACTTTAATTAAAGAATGTAGGTGGGGAGGTAGATAGTAAATTGGGGATGTGACATTGGGTAGTTAGAAGTCAACCATTAGCCAACATTGTTGACTAATTAATAAATAACACTAAAGTACAGTCACTTTCTAACACAAATTTCTTTTTTGATTGTTTCTGAAAAATTTAAATGCTTCATTTTAAGGAACTTTTTAACACTACTTTTACCTTATCATTATCAAATTTCTTTATCCACTAAAAATGTTACTTTTATCTAATATGTCAACTTTACTTTCCTATCCTCAAGTCTTTAACTCTTCTTATCTTTTGTGCTCCGTAAAATGTTTCATCTTTTGTGTGATGGATTTTATTATAACTATATACTCCCACATATTTATTCTCTTTTACATTTATGACATTGACCTTTGTTGTGACACATATTAAGCCAACACTACTTTTTTTTAGCCAAATGAAAATAAAGATTTCAGATTCAATTTATAGAGCTTATATTTTCCCCCACCTTTGCCTAATTTAACCAAATTTATGTTTTAGGATCAAAACTTAGATTGACCATGAAGATTCTCAACTTCTTAACTTTTACACAACGAGATTCATAATTGTAAGCATTCTACTCTCTACTAAAAATGGAACCAATGATGATGGGACATGGATGAATAGTCCCCATCGCTTCAATTTTTGTCCGATCAAATGCTAGAATTGTCAATTTAAGTGGCAGCCGTTGGATCATCTCTTCACCTTAAGTCTAGCGAGTAAAATCCGCGTACAGCCCCATTTTAAGTCTCGGCGACCTATTTTAGTCCCGTTTTAAGTATTTGAGTCAGTCGAATCCCATTTTTTGAATTTGTGACCTAATGAGGTCTTTTCCATCCACCCCTTCCGTTTTCTTGGACGGAAGAGTGTGAAATGTCGATTTTGCTTCTTACGTATGACATGGTGAAGTGGATATAAAATCCGAAAAATCCGAAAAAAAGGAATAAAATCAGAAAAATCCAAAATAAAATCCAAAAAATCCGAAAAAATAGGAATTAAATCATATAAATAGGAATCATATAATTATATAATTATCATATAATTATATATTCGAAAAATCCGATAATAATTAAATAAACTGAAAAATCCAAAATAAAATCATATAATTATATAATTATCAAATAATTATATAATTATATAATTATCATATAATTATCAAATAATTATATAATTATATGATAATTATATAATTATATGATAATTATATAATTATATGATTTTATTTTGGATTTTTCAGATTATTTAATTATTATCGGATTTTTCGGATATATAATTATATGATAATTATATAATTATATGATTTTATTTTGGATTTTTCGGATTATTTAATTATTATCGGATTTTTCGGATATATAATTATATAATTATATGATTCCTATTTATATGATTTAATTCCTATTTTTTCAAATTTTTTGGATTTTATTTTGGATTTTTCTGATTTTTTCTGATTTTATTCCTTTTTTCGGATTTTTCGGATTTTATATCCACCTCAGCTGCCAAGTCAGACACAGTAAGGGCAAAATCGACATTTCACACCCTTCCGTCCAAGAAAACGGAAGGGGTGGACGGAAAGGACCTCATTAGGTCACGAATTCAAAAAATGGGATTCGACTGACTCAAATATTTAAAATGGGACTAAAATAGGTCGCCGAGACTTAAAATGGGACTGTACGCGGATTTTACTCTAAGTCTAGCTAACCAAATCCGCCAAAAGCCATCCATTTTTTTAAAAAAAAAAAGTGAAAAAATACCCCGTGTCATGAACAATATTTAATAACCGGAAGAGACCTTATTATTTTCAACTATTTACAAGTCTGTCCCCACGTTCTCTTGAATGGCATCTACATCCAAGATTGGCATTTTGTCTTTAGTGACCAAAAGTTGGATTAAATGTCTACAAGGATGTTATTAATTAAACCTATTCCCTTTTGGTTATCACATAAAGATTTCATCGTTTCCTTTAAGAAATGTTTTAAACATCAATTTTTTTCACCATCAATTTCCTTTTTTAACCCAGAAAGTTACTTTTGTTTTATATGACAGTTATACTTTATTACTCGCTTATTAAGCGAGTTGCATTACTCACTGCAGTTTGTCATTAAACTCTATGTGTTTTTTTTCTTATTAAACGTGGCTTTCCTTTATTCATATAGCATGTTATTCTCGACATCACTCCATAAGTATAGAATAGAGTTCTTTGGGTCTCTTTACAATTTGATTCCTCCATTAAATTCAACTCTGCATCGCAATATACATCTACTTACGGCAGATATATCTGAACATTTCTAAAATGTGATGCGTCAACTTTATTGAGTGGATTATTATAGTGGCGTCAAGTGTCATTTGACACACTGCAGATCCTATAGCAGTACGGTAATGAAATAATTCTTTTCAATGGAAAGAACACACTTTTTGTTCCTCTAGCTTACTAGCTTGACTTGATTTTTTTCGTAACATTAGTGTTACCTATGGTATAATGCACATATTAGTAATGCCTTAACTGTGAGAAAGGCTTTGCTTATTTTCGAAAGGTTTTTGTAAAACACTTTGTGCTTTCAAAATCTAGTCCTAGTGACTTTGTTCTTCAAATGTTTTTCAAAAGAGCTTGAAACCAACATCGATTGTCTTAAATGTTGTGAAATCAGTTCTTCAATATTGAAAAGATCGAAATTTCTAAGGAAGAGGAAATTGTTGATCGTATCGTTCAACGTGTTGAAAGTCCTATGTCGGGCTAAGGTATTTTAAGTCTTGTATATCATGCAAGTGTGAAAGTCTTGTGTGTCAGGCAAGGTTGTAAAATCCTTTTGTGTCAGGCAAGTGTAAAATAACATGTATGTTAGGCAAGTGTGAAAAGTCTTGTGTGAAAGACAAGTGTAAAAGACTTGTGAGTTAAACTCTCGAGTGGTATATTTGGAGAGATGATGCAGGTCAAGGTCGGACCGAACTTCTATAATTCTTAGTGTTACTTTACTTAAAGTTTTCTTCAACGTGTTGAAGCTTTCTTTCTTCCACTTTAAAATCACTTTGTATTTTAACGTGTTGAAAGTGGTTAAGATTTTCGATTCTTGCTTCAAAATGTTTTAAAGACCAAACCAATTCACGCCTTCTTAGTTATTTTCTGGGACATCATCGATGTTCATTTACTTCAATTCATCTATATCATTTCTTTGATGAAAAATTTCTATAAAAAAAATATGTTCATGAAGTGACACATTAAATTACCATTTATATACAAGAAGATTGAATTTATATTTTAAAATGGTAGAAAAATAAAAATCATAAGTTACATATTGAAGACGAAATGTTTTAAAAATTTATGATAACTTGTTGGAGGGTGGTTACCCCGAGACTCTATTGGCCAACAGTTCCTATAGGCGTCAATGTTCTTATTTAGTTCAATTTGACCCTTACCTTAGAACAAAGTTGACTAGACTATTTACCCTATAATTCTCTTATTTTCGATATACTTGCACGATTCATTTATAACATAGTAAGAATTTACTTATCTCTAGCACTAAGGATTGATTTGTTAAAGCATTCGCACATGGTAAGGAGTCATATTTAGAGAACCATTGAAATATGACACTGTGGAGCGGGGTAGATCTATCTTCATCAACCAAGTCAGGGATGTAGCAGCACGAACTGAGGTAGTCCACACCAATCTGCAATACAAACTGACAAGAAAGTAAGGCATGGGAAACAGTTTCAGGCTCAGCACCGCACAGTGTACACTCCACAAGCTGGACCGGCACACCACATCAAAGAAGATTGATGCGTGATGGCAAGAACCCATTAATTGCTCGCCATACCAAGACGTTCACCTTGCGAGGGACAGCCTTACACCAATTCAAGGAAACAACATGGTCAGACGCAAGGCAGGAATCAACACCCCTTATATATAATAGAAAGAGTAGATAATAGAATAAATACTTTAATTAACACCCCTTATTATACTAATTGTATACTATATATCCATACTTTTCCAAAAATCACGGGCGAACGACTGTTTCCTGTCCCTAAATAGCTTTGCCACTAGGTATAACACACACCATGTATTGTACTATGATTTACCATTGTACCACATAAAACACTGCAATATATTTTATGGTTGAGGATAAATTGTGTTCGTCTACGCGTTTATGTTATTTACACGTCTATTATTTTCTAAATGTGATCAACATAATGGTCGTGTCTGATTAGGATGATTACTCAATCAGCTAGTCTCTTCGTGTGAACAACATGAGCAGATCAACATGACAAGCTACTGATCAACATTGGACAGAAGCAGATCAACATGACAGTACTACTGATCAACATTAGAAAATGCATATCAACATGACAAGACTAATGATCAATATTGGAAAGAAACAGATCAACATTGGACAAAAGGAGATCAACATGAAAAGACTAGTGATTAACATTGAATAGAAGCACATAAGAAGATTACTATTTACTGATCAACATTGAAAAAAACGTATTAACATGGCTAGAAGCATACCAACATAACTACCTACAGTGATCAGCATCATTTTATCCATATTTCTTAAATTAGAAAAATATCAATTTTGCATCAGTTGCGATTTTGGTGGTTTTGGAGTTTCACCACGTCCAAATTTTGGTGGTGGTTTTATTGCTGAGTTATACTGGTTTCTAGAAGCAGATCTGAAACTACAACAGATAGCTTCACCGAATGGGGCAGTGACATGTTTTGGTGGTGGTTTTGTTGCTTAATTGCGCTGATTTGGTTGCTAGAAGCAGATCGGAAATCACAACGAAAGAATCGAGACGGAAAGCTTGGACGGAAGGTAAGTTGACATATGATGTAAATAAGAGGAACTTTTATGCATATAGACTGCATATATGCATAGTCTATAGCTACTCATATTTTATAGGTCAAAATGCAGAGTACTACCCTGAACTTTCTTAACTCACTCAAACAAGCGTCTCAACTAAAATTCGGACAGTTTGGGGTCTATAGTATGTATATTTGGACAATTTAGGCCCTAAACGGTTAGGCTCGTTAGTGATGTGAGTACTTAACAGCAGAGTTGGTATAATAAATGGTATGAGAAAGAGAAGAAAAGAAAAATGGAGTATTGGGTTCTACATATAAACAGTTTAATAAGGCAGACCATCTCTCTCATCTTGTCCTCTCTCCGTTGCTCTCTTCGACCATCCTTTCTCTCGTCTCCCCCTCTGTTTTCTTTAATCTTTACCCACATTTTGGTGAAAGGAAGTTGATGAGTGCGATTCTCTTTATTGTTGAGAAATACACATGCCTCCTTAGGTGTATGGCATGCAACAAGATCCATTTTTTGAGAAGAACTAATTAGGTGGATGAGAGGAGGTATATATTTAAGTAATTTTAACTATGAAAGGCTTCACTTATTGTAGAAGTCACTACGTGGGAAAGACAACTCTTACCGCGGCCCTTACCGCGGTTTGGGCCGCAGTAAGTCCAAAGGAGCAGTAAACTGACGCAGTAAGGCCGCAGTAAATCATTTTTTAGGGTTTCTTCACTCGCCGCATCCTTCATTTTTTCCATCATCTTCTACTTCATTTCTCTCCATCTTCATCTTCTCGATTTTAAGTTCATTTTTTAGGGATTCTCTTTATTGTTGAGAAATACACATGCCTCCTTAGGTGTATGGCATGCAACAAGATCCATTTTTGAGAATGAACTAATTAGGTGGATGAGAGGAGATATATATTTAAGTAATTTTAACTATGAAAGGCTTCACTTATTATAGAAGACACTACGTGGGAAAGACAACTCTTCCCGCGGCCCTTACCGCGGTTTGGGCCGCAGTAAGTCCAAAGGAGCAGTAAACTAACGTAGTAAGGCCGCAGTAAACAAGGCCGTGGTAAGGCCGCAGTAAACCATTTTTTAGGGTTTCTTCACCCACCGCATCCTTCATTTTTTCCATCATCTTCATCTTCTACTTCATTTCTCTCCATCTTCATCTTCTCGATTTCTCTTCATCTTCATCTTCTTTATCTTCATATTCTCCATCTTCTTTCTCTCTATCTTCTTCTTCTTCTTATTTCTTTCTTTCTGCATCTTCTTCCGTTTTCTTCTTCTTCGTTTCTTTCTTTCTTTCATTTTATTCTCTCTTTCTCTTTTCCTTCTCTCTTCTTCTTTCTGTTATTTCCCTTCTTCTTCTTCTTCTTCGCCGCTCCACTGACGCCATCGCCACCGCCACTTGCTCCTCCTTGGCCGCCGATTTCTGGGCATTTCTGGGAAAAGGTGGATGAATCTGGATGAATTTCATCCGGATTCATCCACCTTTTTAAATTATTGAAAATGGTTAATGCGGCCTCTTGCATTGTGAGGCCGCAGTACGCACCACGGCCTCAGCTGCAGTGCTTGAGAAACTGCGGTTGTTTTTACCACGGCATTTACTACGGCCCTTGCCACAGTAGCTACCACGGCCCAACTGCGTTGAGGGTCGTAGTAATCGCCCTCCTCTCCACATAGTGAGTTAAGACAATATGTTTTATGGACTAGCTAGAAAATTCTTGAATTAAGTACGTCACATGCATGTTAGGAAGGAAGAATGAAAGAACAAGAAAATTGGTGTTGACGTTTGCACAATAATTTTTTTTTATAAAAAAAACAAATAACAAGAAGAAGAAAACATACACTCTCTTTTAAAGTAGTAGGTAATTAGCAAGCTTATAATAGCTGTATAATATAGGTTAATTATGAGATTAAGGATGAGCGGTGGGGGCGTGAAGAACATAAGTCAGTACAACTATTTCAATTAAGTACCAAGAAGACCGAGACTCCACCATTGACACCAGGAACGTCCTCCTTATAGTCGCCACTCTCATCACCACCGTCACCTCCGCCGGCATCAACCCTCCCAGTGGCATCTGGTAGGATGATCACAGAGGCCACCATCCATATACGCCACTTCGTCTTCAAATCGGAGCAAGACGGCCAGCCTTCCACATTTAGTCAGTCTCCGACACTTCGTCGTTTGCGGCTCATCGTCTCACCATAGCGTTTTCTTGCCTGCCTTTTTTACTGTTGGCCATGGTTTTCTTTTTTGGAATTTTCATTGTTTTTTATTTTTCTTTTATGATATTGGAATTATGCTGGTTTTCTTCACATCATCCTTCATCTTCGTCAGAGTCTACTACTTGTTGTTTAGCTTCTGCCTCTTTTTCTCTAATTTGTTGGATTTCTTGCTTCTAGTGTTGGAGGCTGCCATGGTTGTATCCAGTTCAAGCAACCCTCTAACGTTTCCATCGTGTCCGTCAACCCCCCATCAACATCCGTTTCTAAACCTAACGTCTGTTGGTCCAATAACTTGTTTTTTTCACTCACGTGCTCCATAAAACGAGTCTAGGCCCCAAAATGTCCGAGTTAGCATACTATAGGTACCAAACTGTCCGAGTTTTAGTTGGGGCTTTTTCAAATGAGTTGGGAAAGTTGAGGGTAGTATTTTGTATTTTGGTCTATTTTATAACGCGTACGACATTCTCAGCTTTTTTAGGGAAAAACCCATAATTTATCAAATTACCGCAATATTTCATGAGCACATAATTAACCTAATTAGCTATTCTATATCACTTTTGCACGGTTAAAATGAAAACAATAAAAATTAGCAATAAAAATTGATCTCATTTCTCTTGCCCTTACTCCCCATATCCGAGTATAATTAAAAAGTCTAGCTACTTTTGTTGGTATTTGCTAAAGATGCCAATTATTTAATTGGACGTCATGTCGAATGTGAGATATGATTTCCATGCAATTATTGAGCGGTTAATGGATTATGACATACTATTAAAGTAGAATAAGGTTCTTGGCGCAAACCAATTACCAGTTGACAAAATTAAAGAATTATTGAGTATTAATTACGACTGTTCATATGAATTTAGTTGAATGAAACGAAGATAAGAACAGTTGATCTCTCTCCAGTCTTCTCTTAACACCCAAAAAAAGCGTAAGCGAATATATTTTTTAACGTGGAAAGATTAAATTTATTAGCTAGCTAAAAGGGAACGACAACCAAATGTATCCACAAAAGAAAATGAAAAAAACGACAATCTCACATAGGAGAACTAACAAACGAAAGCATGTACCGAAACAAAAACAGCTAAGTAGAACAAATAAACTAAAAAACTTTACGGTTGAATCTGCATGCTTTGAGGTTAGAATAGTGAAGGGTGACGGGGAGTATAAGCCGATGAAAAGCTACCTCCCACAATGTCATATCTTCTCCTAAGAATATCAGTCCATCTTTGCTTATAGAAGCATCTGCTCAAGACAAGAATATGAAACATTGAATCCAGTTCAATCCTCAGAGATGAGACTTTAGCTATCCAAGAAGAACCAAGTCTCAAATAGCATACATTAACATGAGTCCATTCTGATGCCACCTCGCGACTCCGAACAGTCCAAGGGGACCCAAAACCTAAACAGCTCAGAAAGCACGAACTCATGTCTTCTAGCAGGGCGAGACCCAGCTTAGCCCTGTCGCGAACTCAGAATTTTCATTGCCCAACGAAACACCCTCGAAAATAGCAAGAGACCTCCTCCAACACCCCAACACTCCTGCCAGCCAAATGAACCATACAACCAGCATCAAATACGAAAACCATGGTGGAAGGGACCACATAGAAATATCAAACGAAAGATCAACCGGATTTCAGACAAACCCAAAGCCACCGGTGTCGATTGGCAGAGAAAAACGCCACTAAAGAAAGGGGCGGCCCTGTAGAAGGCCAAAATCCGATGACAGAGCCACAAAAACCAATAGAGCACCATTCGTACTCAAAACCGGAGATCCGACGAACAAAGCCAAAACCAGCCAAGGAGAAAAGCCAATTCCTAGAGGCTGGTCGCAGATCCGCCGCCATAGAGGGAGAGAGTACAGGCGCGGCGGTGATGGACTCCTGTGACGGCACCTGTGTGGCTCTTGGCCTTCCAACCTATAGATGAAGACAGAACAGAGGAAGGACGGGACCTTGCCTGAGTTTCTTGAGCGACGACTTCCATGGCCGACACATGTGAGAACCAGAGAAGCAACAAGGCAGTGGCGATGTGATGTGGACATCACCTCACAACCAACACAAGTTCAAGCGCAAGCTTCATCTCAAGCAGCTAAGGCACCAAGCCCTCTCCAAGGGCTCGGTGGTCCGATGACAAGGGCTTCGTTCAAGAAGGCTCAAGAGTGCTTGATGACATTTATGAAGATCATGACCCAAGGAGAGGAACAAGAAGAAGTCTAAGAGAAGCTCCTCAACCTTCGGATACTTGGGGTACATTTGGAAGAAGAGAGGATCAAGGGCAGGGAGGACCTTAGTTTGAGAATATTTGAAGAAGACCCGAGTCGCACCAACAAAGAGTGCACCCCACGCGCCGCCATGATCCTCCACACGCCACCACCTCCATTCCACGCACCACCATGTCCTCCACCATCCACCACCATTTGGTTTCAACAATAGTCATTATTGTTGACTTTTCAACTCATGTATTTAAACCTTATATGTATTATTTTGAATGCCTTTTATTTTCCATAAATCACAGTGATTTATGGAAAAGAGAGGAGTAGGTAGCCTACAATCTCTCATCCATCACCTTACATTCCGCCTCACCCACCTTAATTTTAGGATCTTTGCCTCCTAGTCAAATCATACATCATCCCTCCACCATCTCACCCCTTTTATACTACCAATGTAACACTTGAATCTCTTAGAACTCATTTGGCCAAAAACTTCTACTCCTTTGAGAGAGAATTTGTTCAAACTTGTTCTCCTTATTGCATTGTTCATCCATTCCCCTTGATCCATTAAATTGGCTTTAAACTTGAAATCTAGTATTGTTCTTCATTGTGAGAGAAAAGATGCTAGATCCATCTCTATCATTGGCATAGAACAAATTCATTGTCATCCATTGTGAGGGTGAAGGTGTTTGTGAGCCAAAATTGTTGTGTGTTTGAAGACTTCTATCAAGCTAGATTCGGGTTCAAAAAGGATTGATCTCACTTTCATAGTGAGGAATATATCAATTGGTATCAAAGCTATGCTGCTTGAGGGAATTCATTGATGTTTTCTTCTCTCCATGGAGCCATCAAGAAGTAGAAGAAAGGAAACCGCCCATTCTTCTCCTCCTCGGAAAACTCCAACTTCGTTGCCTCCATATTTTCTTTTCTCGGATTTTTGAGAAGCAGAAGAGAAGGCGCCACCCATTCTGCTCAACCTCAACAAGTTCACCTTTGTGCCTTTGTTCCCCCTGTGTTTTCTTTTCCCGGAGTTATGAAGAAACAGTAAGAGGCACCCCGTTGGAGAATTGAATCGGGTATTGCTCTTCATTTGAGAAGTGAGGTGCTCGGTGTTCAAAAATGGAGTTCCCCTATTCTGTGACTAGAAATCAGGTATTGCCTTGCAACGTGAGTAGGGAGGTGCTTGGTGCTCAACCTTTGCAATTCCTTCCTTGTTATCCCTGTAACTTTGTTGTTATGAATTTGATTTCTTTTATACTGGGAGGAACTCTCACCTTGGATTCGAGGATGAATTCTTTCAAAGAGGGAGAGTATGATATGATCCTCGGGAGCCCCGATTCACTCCGGATGCATGCTTGAATATCCAAGGAGGTGGATCACATTTTGAAGCTCATTTTGTTGAGGAAATGGTAGCCACAGTGGTCAGCATGCCCTCTACGCGCCTCACACGCCACCCCACGCGCCACCACCCTCCTCTCACGCGCCACCAAGCCCTCCACCATCCGGCCAAGTCATCTAGCCACCATTGTTGACTTTTCCACCATCTTTATATATTTATGTATTTTCCCTACATGTAATTTCCATAAATATGTTATATGGAAAGTAAGGGAGTAGGTAGTAGGCAGCCTACCATTTCACCTCACCATCCATTCCCTTCTAATCCCTTAATTTATGGATCATGGTCCCCTTTCCATCTCCCTTGCTCATTCCTCTCATGTAACCCCATACCCGTCATCATCATCCATTCCCTCCTTCATCTATAAAAGGAGGCCAGTTTTTCATTTGTTTTTTTATTAAGAAAGGGACATTTGTTTTGTTGAGAAAAACAAATGTGGATACCTACCTAGGCCTGGATTCGCTACTGTCCTAGAGAACAACGGGGAAGATACCAGGTAGAAACCCCGAGGGCCCAGTGGGGGCATAAAGGGAGAGAGAGAGAACAGAGAGAGGGAGGAACGAGGTAAAAGCAGTTAAGAGTAGCACAGTCACAAAGAACTATCCGAGGAAATAATTTCCTGGAAGAAGCGTGGGAGGTTGTCCATCCAAATATGATGGCCTTCCGACGAAAGTGCTCGGCGAGCCAGACGGTGTGCCAATTGATTGGCTTCTCGAAAAGCATGGTTTACCCTCCACCAACTTTTATCGCTTAGAATTCTCTTGATATGGCGGATGATTATAGCCGCTTCAGAGTCTCCCGAAAAAGGTCGAGAAATACCATTCACCACTTGAGTAGAGTCTGATTCCATAATGACTTTTGGGAGGTTCATAGCTTGAGCTAGCATTAAACCTTCCTTTACTGCCAAAGCCTCACCATAGAAGACACTATCCGGACCTTGAAAAGAATTAGTAGCTGCCGCCAGGATTGAACCAGTAGGGTCTCGGATCACCACAGCTATCGATAGATTACCAGACTCGGCCTTCGCTGCATCGGAATTAATTTTGACCCACCCGGTTGGAGGAGGTGTCCATACGACTTCTGGCCGCAGAAGTCTGGTGCTCTCCGCTGAGCATTTTGCCTCCATCAAGTGTTGAGTGATCATCCAACAAAGATCAGTGACTCGCCAACCAGCCTTGCCATGCACGATGTTATTGCGGTTGCTCCATATGAGCGAAGCCGTGACAATGAACCTCTCCCAATCCATTGCCGAACCTGACAAGAAAATGTTGGTGAGCCACTCTCTAGTACCCTGTCCAGCTATGTTTAAAATCCTGGTTTGGCCCGAATCTTGCCAAACCTTTCGAGCCGTCTCGCAATCACGAAGACAGTGAATGGTTGTCTCCAGCCCCTGCTCACACAGCGGGCAATTTCCCTCATCGGTAATATTCCTGTCTTTTAGGTGCAGTCTTGTCGGTAAACAATGTTGAGCAACTCGCCACATGAAACTACGGTGTTTGTTTAGAACCTTTGCTTCCCATATCCACTTCCACATAACATCAGCTACCCCTCCGGAATTGTTTGTTTGCCATTTGTCTTTTATAAAAGCTTCATATCCACTCTTAACGGTATAAAGGCCGTCTCGTAAAATTCCTTTGTCTTGTTCTTCATCTTGGGACAATGGAATACGAATGATCTTCTCGACGTCGGCAGCATTAAAAATGTGTTGGAGGAGTTGATAGTTCCATTCTTTTCTCCCTGAAATGAAGAGAGAACTTACTGTGGTGTCTTCTGAGAGAAACCGAAGGGTGGTGGTTGGTCTGAAGTCAGCATTATTCGGGATCCACGGGTCACACCAAATACGCACACTCTCACCCCCTCCCAACCTCCAGCGCAATCCCAAATTGAGAATTCGTCGCCCTTTCATTAAGCTTTGCCAAATATAAGAAGAGTTTACTTGTCGTTCCTCTGCCATCATGAAGTTGGAATGGGGATAATATTTGGCTTGTATAACTCTAGAGCAAAGAGAACTGTCATTTGTAAGGAGTCTCCAACCTTGTTTGGTCAGCATAGCAAGATTGAAACCTGCCAAGTCGCGAAAACCAAGCCCACCATGTAGCTTGCTTGGCACCAGACGATCCCACCGCATCCAGTTCACCCCCCGATTCTTGTTGCCATGATTCCAAAAGAATCTGTTTAGAATGACCTCCATATCTCTGCAAAGCTTGTCGTGATGTGAAAAACCCCATGACATAAATGGGAATAGCTTGACCCACCGCTTTGATCATAATCTCCTTTCCCGCCGAGATAACGATCTGGCGAACCAAGTTTTGTGTGTTGAGAAATTCTCTCTTTAATGTATTTGAAAGCTCCTTTCTTATTTCTCCCCACACAGGTTGGCAACCCAAGATATCTTTCTACATTCTGACACTCATTTATTCCAAAAGTCCTAGTAAACTGGTCCCGATCATTCACAGGTGTATTCGGACTGAAGAAAAGACCAGATTTATCGAAATTGATACACTGGCCAGAGACTCTCTCATAATGCCGTAGAAGGTCCCTGAGGTTTGTAGCCTCGCCGAGCTAACTTTGCGAGAATATAAGACTATCATCCGCGAATAGTAAGTGAGAAACTGCTGGACCCCTTTGGCTCGCTTTTACCACCGTAAGCCGGCGTTGTCTGTAAGCATCCTGAATAAGAGCAGAGAATCCCTCAGAGCATAATAGGAAGAGGTCTGGCGAGAGAGGGTCCCCCGACGAATTCCCGTTGAGGAACTATGTCACCGTGTGGTGCTCCATTGATTAGAACCGAATAACGCACGGATGTGATACACCTCATGATTGTCTGGATAATGACTTCTGGAAAATCCATTTTGATCAGCATAGCTTCAATGAACTCCCAGCTCACTCTATCATATGCTTTAGACATATCCAGTTTTAAAGCGCAGCAGCCCTTCTTCCCTGATCTCTTCCCTCTGATTTTGTGCAGGAGTTCATAGGCCACTATCACATTATCTGATATGAGCCGCCCTTTTATAAAAGCACTTTGCTCTTCTGAGATCACCATCGGGAGGGCCGATCGGATTCTGAGAGCAATAGTCTTGGAGATCAGTTTGTATATGACGTTGCACAAACTAATGGGTCGAAATTGCTTCATAGAATCTGGCTTCTTGGTCTTCGGGATCAGAGCAATATTTGTATAGTTTATGTCCTGCACAGAACCACCACAGTTTAGAACATTCAGACAATAAGCGAGAATATCCGTTTTTACCTGCGTCCAAAAATGTTGATAAAATCCGGCAGGTAATCCATCAGGTCCCGGGGCTTTGCTTGGATGCATATCATGAAGTGCCGTGATGATTTCATCTTCTGTGAACGGTTGAGCAAGCATATGTTTTACATCTGATGAAATCGTTCTCGGTTTGATGGCTGCAAGCAAGCCCGCATCCGGCACTTCTTGGCTAGAGAATAAGGTTGTGAAATACTGAGTTGCCACTCTGCCAATATCATGATCCTGGTCATACACGTAACCATTGTCATCCCTAATCCAATCAATTCTATTTGATCTTCTTCTTTTCGACGCAAGGATGACATCGAGTGTTGCCCCGACACCCAGAGCGGGGAGGTGCTCAATCCGCAACCATTGACCCCGACAACTAACTCTCCTATTGCCTTCTATTTGAGGATTAAGGTGGGAGAGAGCCATTACTGCCATTTCCGTCTGCTTTTGGAGCTCCCGCAAGCTAGATCCGTCGGATGAGGTGAACCCCGCCTCGGAGGTTCATATCACGATGCCATTAGGGTTGACAGAGCACCGCATGGGAGAGAAGAGTTGTTTTTTTGGAATACTTATTTTGTCATATCTGTATCTCTTAATTTACCCCTAATAATTTTAATCTTTTACCCCTTTCATCCCTCCATCCCTTAACCTCAACCCAACAGCTACTGCGCCACCTCCCTGTCGTCGAGTCGTCATGAGAGAGACCTACAGCTTCATGGGCGCAACCCAATGGTCGCTTGTGGAGGCCCTGGGCTAGTTCACACGGCCCAACGACGATTCAGAAGGACCTAGTCTCTCTCGTGGCGGTGTTCGGTGGCAGTAGCAGTGTCACTGCGACGGTGCGGCCAATGGTCCACGGACTACAATTGGAGGTATAATGGGTAAGGGTGAAGGCGGATTTGATTGTAGCTTTAACAAGCTTACGGTTAATTTATTTGTTTTGAAAAGTTAGGGAGTTTAGTTGACTATTAAAATACTGATATGGATGTCTCGTATCAAGCTGTTATGAAATATTTTCTTTGCTAACGGAATCAGTGGTAAATTGTGTCCAAAGAGTAAATGTCGACGATAAAAAAAGTTTTTTTTTTAAATAGCGAAAAAAGTTATCTTTTTCACAAACGTTAATTGTAAAATTTGTCACTTTTACGTTGAGATTTAACTTTGATCGGCTGCTAATAACCAAATCTTTTGCCACTAGCCACTTGACTACAATTTGATCCCTAATAGAAGTTCATTGAAAATGGAGTCAATGAGAAAATAAAATAAAGGAAACTCAACTAACCGATGTGCTAAGGCTACGTTTAGAGGAGCCAATTGTCACAACTCATATGCGATACCCATGATAAAATTTCTCTAAAATAATGTCTAATTCCTCACACTCCAGAAGCTACTATAAAATACAAAGGCTCACTAATTGACTCCACTCTAACGCGGAATACAAACAGGGTCGCTTTACGATGCGCTTAAGATTACCATCTAATTGTATAAATTGCCACTCAATTGTTTGACTCCATCAAACCATGATTGTGTTGCCGTCCACTTCACCTCCTTCAAACAATAAGTTCTCGATGCCGATGATTCAATCCTCCTCCACCACGCGTCACCGTTGTTGCTCCAGAATCCGACTCACAACAAAGTCTGATGGAAGGAAGAAGATAGATGGTAACAGATCGTCAACATGCGAACCTTGAGTTAAAGGTCCAGTTGAGATCAGATGGTAACAAACATCAAAGATCAAATACAGTCCCACTCATTGAATAAAACCACAACATGCAATCAACAAACACACTATAATATTAATTACTCATGATTCCTATAATTCATGATCCGCGTAGTGAAAATTTGATCTCGCAATAGAAGATCAGTACTGATCCGGTGGCAACAATTTAATGATCCTAGTTATCTCATGATAAAATCTTACTCATGATCCCCATTGCGAGTAACTAATGATCCCCGCAATAAAAAACATGATCATAGTTATCTAATTCATACTACCTCAAACTTCATAATAAAATTTTTCTCATGATCCACATTGTGAGAAAGTAAATGATCTCGCGCTTAACAAATCAAGATCCTAGTTACCTAATTCATATTATTGTAACTCCATAATAAAATTATGCCCATGATCTCCATTGTGACAAAAAAATGATCCCCGCAATAATAATTCATGATCCTAGTTACTTAATAGCAAACGTGTAATTAAATAAGCACTTAGAATACACCATTTTAAATAGCGGCATCCTAACCTCTGCCATACAAACAGAAGTTAAAACTCTAGTAGCGTATAATGGACTCTTTTTTCGGTACTAATATTTCTTTATTTTCCTTCCTTTTGCATGAACCGAAAATGTCAAAAGATTGGAAATATCTCTTTTTATTTGTTAGTCCATTTTTTCATGCTACATACGTTTTCCTTTAATTAATGTTTGCCTGCGTCAAGAGGTCCTTTGGGGATACAGTAGGGCAACTATTTCTTCTAGGATGACTCTCAAAATTGACATAAGGAAAGCATATGATTATGTTTCTTGGAAGTTAGAGAGTTTCATGAAACTTTTACCCTCGTAAATTTTTTACTTGGGTTATGATGTGTATGAAGTCCCCTTGGTACACTATTCATAAATGGCTTTGGATATGGATTTTTAAGGGGATGAAAGGATTGAGACAAAGAGTTCCCTTATCTTTCTTTTTTATAAGGGGAGATCTCTTCTACTGCTGTTCAAAAAAAATAAGGGGAGATTGCTTATCTTCTTTTCTTTTTGTCATTGTTATGGATTATCTGTCTAGAATCTTGACTAAGCTTTATGATTAGTGGTATGTTGATCCTTATCCTAAGTGTGGTAATCTAAAAGTTAGTCACTTACTATTTGCTGATGATTTAGTTATTTTTTTCAAAAGTAAATATTAAGGCCCCGTTTGGCAACAGCTTTTTAAAAGTAGCTTTTGCATTTTGAAAAGCTATCTATGGGTAGAGTTTAGTGTTTAGCTGTAGCTGTTTGAACTCGACCATTAAAAAATTATCCAAAACGTTGTAGCTATTTGAAACAGCTATTGCCAAACGAGGCCTAAGTAGACTGCAAACAGCTCTGCTGGTTTGAAGGAATTTTCTACTGCCAATGGTCCGTTTATTAATTAGGAGAAAAGTGATGTGGTGATTGTTGGTAATTGCTCTTCCTCAGTTTCTGATAATATTTTGAGAATTTTGGGTATGAGGAAGGACTGTCTCCCAATGAAATATATGGGTGTTCCTCTGCTTGGCGCCAGATTAACTACCACACAACTCACCTTTGGTAGAGAAGATTACAGCTTGCTTGCAGTCCTTGTCTTGTAGGCATCTACTATTATATATTAAAGCAAAATCCTATTAAAGAGTGGTTATGGTAAGTTGGAAAAAAAATTGAATACTCAAATTCTATGAAGCCACCTCAGCCTCATGAGTTTTTTTTAAAACATATATGGTAAGTTTTAATGAGTAATACTCAAATTCCATTTTTTGCTTAACCGTAATTACTCTGATTGAACAAATTAATGAAAAAATTAATGACAACAATCAATGTGCAAATTAAAGTATTAAAACTGATAGGTCATTTTTCGTTTCTTTTCTCTCAATGAGATTTGATTTCTCTGCCTTCTCTTTCATTTTTCATTTTCTCCGCCCTTTACCTTCCTCTCTCTCTGTTCATTTCTCCCTTCTACAACCAAGTACAGGCGATCACATCCTCCCACAGTTCTTAAACACGACACTCTGATGTTTTGGTTCAGCCCACATCGGTGTCAGTGTCGTTCTTTGACGGTATTCTCGCTCTCTTTGCGATGCGGTAGCAACTGGATGCAGGAGCCAATCGGAATGGTGACATGGTAGCGGTAAATCGTAAGTCCGACAATCATGTCGTCTATCACCTCTTCCTCTCCGTCCTTTGCCCTCACGATCTCTTTCAACTGACGGCATTCTATCATTTGAATAGCTTACTGTAAGATTTTGCATGGGTTATTGATTGGGGAAGTCTTAAGAGTTTACTTTGACAGCCGATTGACACTAGATTTCTGGGAATATTGTGGTGGGTGGACGTGAGGTTAGGCTGGGTTAAACAGCCAAAAAAGAAAGAAAAAAACGTGAGGCTTGGAGACATGGTTGCATTGCTTTGAGGTTTACTGAGATGGCATATAAAGTCTATGCAAAGGCACTTAGTTGTTTCTATTCTATTTCAAGTCAGTGGTATCACTATGCATTGCTTTGAGGTTGCATTGCTTTGAGGTTGCCATAATGATGGGATGCACACCTACTCAGGAATGATGAGCATGCTCTGCAGCATGATGGGCTCAGATTTTAGAATGATGATCATGGTCTTCTAAATGTTGCTTTCTAGCTCGAGAACGGTGCACTGCAGACCTAAATAATAATGCTCACCTATTAAAAAATGATACTCCCATTGTGATGTATGATGATCAAATACTAACAAGTGACGATTACTTTGTAAATGCGTTATAATTATCCCACCTTTAGGACTAGTGATCATGAACGTATAAATGATGTGCTTAGTTTGCGGCATGATACGCATTCGATCGAGCATGATGATCATGTTTTGATGAGATGAACCGTGTATTAAATAAATTATGATGCGTCTAGTGTGCAATATGATGTTTTTGTGCTTGTAGTAGTTGATACTTCTATAAATGCGGTATGATCCTTTTATGCAAAATGATGTTTCTATGGTGCAACATGATGTTTCTTTCACTGACAATTTATCTTCTTCGAAGGAAAAGAGGAAACGGCTGGGAATCGTGTTGTTCATCATAATGCGCATTTGTACAAGAGGCATCACTCTATTTCGTAACCGGTGATCATGGTGGCAATGACTCTGTTCATGGAACAAACCACCTCCAGTGTAAATGTAGCAAATTCATGTTCGGGTTCTGGTGAGGCAATGACCTCATGATTCATATTTGAATTCAAATGTTTATTGAAAGATAACGATGGAAAATTATGAATTAATTAAAACTTGTTGATGCTGAACGGGAGGGAGTGTTAAGCCAAAAAGCTTGATGCTAAAGAGAAACCGGTAGCGTCGGATGAAAAGTAACAGAGTCGGGGGGTATTTAAGGGGGGTGGTAAACTTGTAATTAGAGAAAAAGTGACTATCGATAGACACAATGGATAGACACAGTTTAAGACCGACACATTGTATCCTATGCCTATTAGATACATCAAACATTGGAGATTCGGTGACCAATGAGGCAAGTGACCGTGGATAGGGATTGGAAATTCTACTAATTCGAATACTTCAATTGCCAAAATAACCAATTCCCCTAATCAAAACTAAATCAAAGTTGAATATTAAAACTTCAAGTTTAAGCGAAATCGAATCACAAAACAAAAAAGGGTAAACTTCATATTTAATCCCATGATATCACTTATTCTAAACAGATAGGAATTCGTATCAAAATAGTCTATTTGTTCCTCTAATTAGTCTTATTGTTAAATTTTCAGTTAACTCTTGTTTTTACATAATTGTCCCTTCCATAATTAGTCCCTACCTTTTTCTCTCTCCTTTCAATCCTTCATGATCCACCACATTTGTGGTTGGCCCAAATTTTCCGCTCATGCTTGGGCCTAGTGGCAGCATAGCTAGTCGCTCGTGGCTGAGCTTAACAACGACCTTACCTGTGGTGCGTGACTGGGGCTACGGTTCGCCTTAGATTTGTAGCCTTGCCAGTCACACATCTATATCATCCATCCGTCCACACAACTGACTCTCTAGACAGTCTCAGTCACCGTGATTGTCAATGATCACCATTTCTACCCCAACCCTAACGAGCTCCTCCCTCCTCCGTCTTCTAGCTTTTAATTTAGCTGATCTTAACGAAGAACATTGTGACTGATCGATGCTCCAGCCTTGGATCTGTGCATCTGAGGGCGGTTTAGTATGGGGTGGAATGTACATTTTAGAAGATTGTATACATCATACCACTGTTTTATCCAAATTTCAATGGTTACAAAACACCACCCACTTTATGTGGCGTCGCCCTTGGTTTTGAAACAGTAAGATTTCGAAACAATTTCATATAAATCAAGGGCTTCTAGTGGTTTTACTATATACCTTTGGATTCGTATCGGATTTTCAAAATCTGATATTAAGACGTGAATTAATAGGAATTTGTTGCATTCTGAAAAATGATTGAGTTTTTCCATATATGACTTTATGAGATAAGAAGAGCAATAAAACACAAAACAAAATAAAATATCAAAAGGGTGTAGATTTGAGAAATTTTTACTAAAAGAAAAGTTGAGCGAAAGAAATTTTCCGAAAAATTATAATTTTCTAAACTACTTTTTTTTTTTGTTAGACTACATTTCTTAAATACATATATATCCTGAAAATAAAAACAAGAGAAATTACAAGTGGGAAGATTTCTGTAACCAACCGCCCACAGGCCACAGCGAAGCAGTCAGCCACCGAGTCAGTGAAAATACAGGGCAAAATAAAAATAAAAAGAAGAACTTTGAACCAAAAAAAAAAGGGAAAAGAAAAGAAAAGAAAAACAGAGAAGGTTGCTTCTTTCAATTGACGCAGCTGTTAATTTCCTCTCCCTCTCTCTGCGAGAGGGGTTCCGTTCCCCTAACAAATCTCTGCTAAATTTTCCATTGCAGGAAACCCTAGCTCGCCTTCAGCTCTCTAGGGTTCTCCTGACTCCTCCCACCCCATGTTCTCTCCATGATATTTCTCAATCTTCCCGTTCTTCTGTCTCTCTGCTTCGTTCATCTTCACTTTTGGAATTCGTTTTAGCGGTTCAAGATTTGGTTTTTCTTTCTTCCTTCTCTTGGCTCTGTATATATGGATAGATCCGACAGGAAAGTCTCCGGCAGCCTCTCTCAGACTTCCTCAGGTGCGTTTATCTCTCTTTTGATTCGCTCGAATCAGCTCGCGAGCCTGTTGATTCTTGTCGTGCGTCGAGGGATGAAGATTTGGGTCGCAGATTCGGATCTCTGCTTCCTTGTCTCTTTTTCTAGTTTATGAACGCTAAGCTGAAGGATGAGTTAGAGAGGGATGGCCATTTGGTGCTTGCTGATTGAAGTTTGACTACGAAGTGATGTGAAGTGAAAGTTGGATGTAGTTATGGAATCGGTGCTGTTGTGGATGTTTTTTGTTTTTTGTGTTTAGCTTTACATGAAGATTTGAAATTTTGTGCAGGTTTCAGCATTCAGTAATTGACAGTTTGGATCTGTTACTGTAGCTAGCTTTTTGGTGGGTTGATTAGTTACTTTTTTGTTGCAGATAACGCGCTATTTGATGCCTCCCAATATGAGTTTTTTGGTCAAAATGCGTTGGGAGAGATGGAACTTGGTGGGCTGGACGAGTACGAAGAGGATTCCCCTGTATTTGGTTCAGTTGATGATGATGAATATCGTTTGTTTGACCGAGGAGAGGTAAATTTTTTCCATCTAAAGTATGTCAATACTGTTTGTTTGCGGTCTTAGGTTGCAGTGAATTTCTCATTTGAAAATATAGAAGCCATGAATACTTAAAGTAAGACACAGAAGGATCAAAGGAATGATTTTTGAAGGGATCACAGTAAGAATATAGTAATAGTTATGTACATAAGTGTATATATTTTCTCTCAGTTGAAGTTGAATTAAATCATGGCTAGCTGTTGGGTCGAGTGATGCTGATCCATGAAATTGGGCATTCGTAGTTTATATGTGAGTTTCTTCTGTTTCTTCCCCATGTACCTGACTTCCTGCTTCCATATACATGGATATACCTACTATGTTGGACAAATGGCTAAAGCTAATCGATTTTACTTTACATTTCTATGTTAAATAATTGGATAATGATGTGGATCTTTATCTTTGTTTGCTTGTTGTTTAATGTTCTGACTAATAGGAATCAAAATTCGATGTGACTAAAATGACAAGAAAATATGTTGTTGGTGTAGTGCTTCTTGCTACAAGAATTGGGGGTCGTGTATTTTTTAGAGTTTAGTCCTTGAACTGAATACGATCACTATAGTAGATAGTGTATTGATCAAATTTCATGTCACAAGAGGAGATGATATTGGACAAGTGTTTCTTACGACAAATTCTGGGGTTGTGTACTTTTTGAAATATTGGCCTTGAACTGGTGTAATTTACTATTGTACGACTTGTACTTTACAACTATAATACTGTAATATATTTAAATCTCTAAATTCTTGTATCTGTTGAAAGGCTGGCCTGAAGCAGTACTCTATGTGACACCAATTTGTAGCTTTATGTGCCAACGTACTGCGATCTGTTTAAGTAATGCTGACATTTTCTTGGAGGTGTTATGGCTGTTAACTTTGTATAACTTTTGGTTTCCAGGGTGCAGGCTTAGGATCTTTATCTGACATTGATGATTTGACTAGTACTTTTGCAAAGGTTAGCTCTCTCTCTCTCTCTCTCTCTCTCTCTCTCTCACGCACGCCTGCGCACACACAAACAGAGCTGTGAGAAGGTTCCGTTAGTATACGTGTGATTGAGTGAAAATTGGTTGATGGAAGGGTTGGTTGAAAAGGTTTATTCTTCCCCGAAACTTTTTCTGTAAAATGATTGTGCGAGTTACCAGATACATGCCTTACCCTTGTGTACCGCGAATTGATATGTACATATCAATTCGCGGTGCGTTCCCGTACTGGTACGCCATGATTCGCAAATGGTTCGCCGGAATTGACGAATCCGTTGCAACTAGCGAACTTGCGGGCAAATCCGTCAGAGAAGAAGAAGAGACGGCTGCTGGAGGAAGGAAGAAGGCAGGGCTGCATAGTGGGCCGGCTGCTGCAGTTATTCTGATTTGTAGACGCTATGTACAGTTGCAGAGCTTCGAAGAAGAAGATGATGGAGGCGGTAGACAAGTATTTTAGGGTTTTGCTAACAAGCCATTTTATATTGCATACAAATAGGCCCTCTAAATTTATCTTTTTCCAAGTCAGCCGTTAATATTTTATATTGCATATAAATAGACCTCTAAGTTTTTCCTCCTAGCAAAATAGGCTTTCATAGTTTTTTAATCTATACAAATAAGCCACTACAGCTAAGTATGGGATCATCAAACCTATTGAATGAGACTATGCAACGACGAACCGTAAAAACGTATCAGATTGTCCAACGTACCGGTTGAGACTACCCCACGAATCGGATTCTTGTTAAACTGACGAATTGCGTACAAGTACCCGTATCGCGTATCAGAATGTACTGCGAATCTGGTAACTATGGTACGACGCTTATCTCATTGTTGCTTGGTCTGTCTGTCTGTCCGATCTCTTTGTTTGCTCTGCCAATGAGATCTTTGGCCTGAACTAAATCATGGATGAGGCTGTGTAAAATTAAGAGATTAGAGCTATACGGACAGTCACATCTGTAATAATAGTCATTGTGTTGGGAACAATGATTTTCCTTTTTAACCGTATGGGCAGTGTGCTAAACATCTGACATCCTGTTTTATTTGTTGCTATGTACACTATAGGTGAATGTTCTGGATAGGACAGATGTTAGTACAGTGCCATGTTGCTCCACATGGTACTATGACACCATGTGACTGACCTGTCAAGGGAGATGTGTAGAGTGTTGTTTTTTAAAACTTTTGATGGTGCTTTTCAACTAACACTTCATTGATTGACAAAATAGTGTTGTATCCTCTTTGTAAAGCATTTTATAAGTTGCTTTGTGCAGATCAATTGCATGGCATGCAATTTGATTCGTCTATCTTATGCCCACCACCAAGACATCCATGTGGAGTTGGTTTTCTAGATGCAACAGTTATGTTACATTTATTTTTTTATTCTTTTTTTTTTGGGTGGGGGTTGGTGGTGGTGTTGTTTGGTGTCGAATGGCCAATTATATTACCATTTGGGTAAGATGTAATTACTTATTTTCATTGATCCTCTCATTTTTATACTCTGTTTTTTGCTCTGTCAGACTGATTCTGAAATTATTGCTCCTTTTTCTTTTCCACAGTTGAATAGAGTCGTCACAGGGCCAAAAAATCCAGGAGTCATTGGTGATAGATCTGGATCCTTCTCAAGGGAAAGTGAGTAAAACTGTAAAGTATTTTGTTTTATTTCATGGTGATGACCTGATTCCCATGATGATCCTTGAATGTGTGTGTGTGTTTCTTTTTGCATCATGATATTCCTTCTCAAATATTTTCTGTTTACATTTTTGTGTTATTCTATACCATCTTAGCTAGTACGGAGTACCTTATACAGCCTCATTCAGTACCGCTCCATAGCTCCATTAACCAAGAATTTGCTGCATTGGCCAGCCTTTTTGAATCTCAGGTCGTTGCACCCTTAAAGTGGTCCTCCACCCTTGGTGTAAATATGCAGTTAACCTGTAGTCATTTCTTCGTTTTTACTGTTTTCTGAAGTTCTATACTTGGTCCCAGTTGACCTTCCCAGTCCCTCACTCTCCTAATTTCCCTTGGCTTTTCATCCAGTATCACTGGACTGGTATCGTGCTGAGGTCTTTTCCAGCATGGACATTCAATCCAAATACCCCCAAGATTGGTGGGAAATAGACTTCCTTATTATGTTCGTTTTATTTTGTTTAGTGGAGTATATCTTTTTGGCCATAGGAAACGTGTCTTTTTGTGAGAGCTGCACTTTTTAGTTCATTTAAATCAGGTAGAATGTACCTAGCTCCGTTCCTTTGATTTTTAAAACAATTTGACTTCAATTTATTTATATTATTCTTCCTACCAACGTTTTTAAAAAAAATATGTTTATAACCTACAAACATCAAATTATTATTTGTGTACGAAAAAGCTTAAATTTATGCCCCAAATTGTTCGCAAAATAAAATTTATAGCTTAATGCTAAAATGCGTCTGTTTAAAAAGTTGAAGGAATAGACTTTGTTATTATGTTCGTTTTCTTTTGTTTAGTTTTTTTCATAGGAAATATATGGTCTTTCTGTGAGCCGTATTTTTTTAGTTTTATCTACAGCAGGTGGTACGTACCTAGCTCCATCCCTCGATTTCTGAAACAATTTGACTTCAATTCACATATATTATTCTTTGCTACAATTTTTTTTAAAAGAAATGTTTATATCCTACAAATATCAAATTATTATCTGGAGACAAAAAGTTTAGATGTGTACTCATAATTGTTGGAAAAATAAAATCCATAGCTTTAATGGTAAAAATGGCCGTTTAAAAAATTGAAGGAAAGAGAGTGTATCTAGGTACCTGCTAAGTACTGAGAGATTCATATGTGTGTGTGTGATACTCAGTATGATAGAAGGTTGCTGGCTTCTACATCCAGTAGGATCAATGACATTACAACAATTTTTATTAGTGTCCTCTGTGTACATGTATTATGTCTTGTCAACTGTTAGGTCCAAAGTTGTGAGCGTTGTGTTTCTGATTGATTGGCTGACGTAGAACCTTTTGAGATTTTTTTAATTATAGGACTTTCAGCTTTGTGCATGAATGTATACTACTAACTAATTTAGACAATTATTTGAACTTCATGCCATTGAACCCAACATATTCGGATTAATGTTGCAGTGTAACGATGATATAAATTGAGCCTCGTTTTCAACAATTAGAGTTAGGAGTTCTACATGAACGTGGGATTGTGTTTGCAATGTTCTTTTAGCTTGTCCTCACCAGAAGGATGAGAGATACAGAAGTAATATGTTCTTTTGCAATAAAGACCTTTTAATTTGCCATGATGAATTGTGTTTGTAATTTTCTTTCTCTTGGTTTTTGAGAACCATTTTTCCAATAAGGTAAATGGGAGCTTCTTTTTTTTTTTTTCCTCTTTTGTCCGGTTCCCTTACCTTCCTCTTTTTCTTTGGGACAGGGCAGATAATGTGTTTTCTTGTCCTAATGAAAAAGAAAAGAAAAGAATAAAATAGAAGTTGTTGTGAGCCTTCTTTCTTTCCAATTCTCTCATTTATGCTAACCACAAATTCCAGGTTCATCTGCTACCGAATGGGCACAAGATGGAGAATTCGGCAGCTGGTTGGATCAGCATATGTTTGAGTTTGAAGATTCTCAGGAAGGTAAGAGATGGTCCTCACAGCCACAAGCATCTTCTGCTCATCACGGTGAATCCAAGCCTTTGTACAGAACATCTTCATATCCGGTGCAGCAACTTCAGCAGCAGCATTTTGCCAGTGAACCGATTCCTTCACCTAAATCAAACTTTACATCTTTCCCCCCTCCTGGTAGCAGGTCTCAGCTGCCTTCACCTGGCCATTTAAAAGTTCCAGCTCTGCCTAGTGGATCCATGCCTTTCTCCCCAAACCTTTCTCCATTGTCGAACCCTGATCTTCATCTTGCTGGTTTGACTCATGGGTTTCCTTATGGTGGACATGTGAGCCAGTTGACATCAGGTGGGCCCTCTTTTAGTAGTAGCAGGTCACAAAATCACTGGACTAATCAATCTGGTTTGTTACATGGAGATCATTCTGGTCTCTTGCACGGTATGTTGCAGCAACCGTTATCTCATCAAAATGGCTTGATGTCTCCACATTCAATGTCACTACATCAGCATTTTCAACAACCCAGATTACACCTTCCAGTTCAACCATCTCTAGCTCAGTTAGCTGCACTGCAGTCCCAGTTATATACCCATAGGCCACACAAAATGATGCTTGGAATTGATGGTAGAGATCAGAGAAATAAAACATCACAAAGAAGCAGGCACAGCAGGAACTTTTCTCAGCAGTGTTCAGATACTAGCAGCCAAAAAAGTGAAAGTGGGTTGCAGTTCAGGTCCAAATATATGACAGCTGAGGAGATAGAGAGTATCCTTAAAATGCAGCATGCTGCCACACATAGCAATGATCCATACATAGATGATTATTACCACCAAGCCCGTCTTGCCAAAAGATCTTCAGGATCTAGGGTAAAAAGCCATTTCTGCCCATCTCACCTGAAAGAATTCCCTTCTCGCTCCCGTCATAATAGTGCTGATCACCATTCACATCTCCATATTGACTCACCTGGGAAGGTTTTGTCTTCCATCCGTAGGCCTCGGCCCCTTCTTGAGGTTGAATCTCCCTCTGGTTCTGGTGATGGAATTTCTGAGCAGGTTACTGAGAGGCCTTTGGAACAGGAGCCAATGCTTGCAGCTAGGATCACCACTGAAGATGGCTTTTCTCTACTTCTTGACATTGATGATATTGATCGGCTTTTACAATTCAGTCAACCCCAAGATGGAGGGGCTCAACTTAGGCGAAGACGGCAGGTCCTGCTTGATGGGTTGGCGGCAGCACTTCAGCTTGGGGACCCTCTTGGAAGAGCTGGACATACTGTGGGCTTGTCTGCTAAAGATGACATTGTGTTCTTAAGGCTGGTCTCAATGCCCAAAGGCCGCAAACTAATGACCAGGTTTCTTCAACTTCTTGTTCCTGGTAGTGATCTGATTCGGATAGTTTGCATGGCTGTCTTTCGGCATTTAAGGTATTTGTTTGGTGGTCACCCCTCCGATGCAGGAGCTGCTGAGACCACTGTTAATCTGGTGAAAACTGTTTCTATGTGTATTGGTGGCATGGATATTCGAGCCCTTAGTGCTTGCTTGGTTGCAGTTGTTTGTTCGTCAGAGCAGCCACCGTTGCGCCCTATTGGGAGCTCTGCTGGAGATGGTGCCTCAGTGGTTTTGAAATCTGTCCTGGAGAGGGCAACCCAACTGCTAAACCATCCTTCAGGAAATTACAGCATGCCGAATTATGCTCTCTGGAGGGCTTCATTTGATGAGTTCTTCACACTTCTTACCAAGTATTGCTTGAGTAAATACGACACAATGATGCAGTCAGTATACAACCAATCTCATTCTGCTACAGAACTTATTGGGCCGGAGGCGATAAGGCGGGAAATGCCTATGGAGCTTCTTCGCGCAAGCTTTCCTCACACAAATGATGCCCAGAGAAAGCTGTTAATGGATTTCTCTCAGAGGTCAGTGTTGACCAAGGAATCTAGTGCTCATGGTGAAACTACTAGCCAAATAAACTCAGAATCTGTGATGAGTTAGTTCAAAGGGCAGGGAAATTGGGAAGGTAGTCTGGGCAATTGTAGTTGCATGAGATTGTGGCACATATTATCATCTGCTGCAGGGCGTTTTAGGTGCCGTAACTGTTACTGTCATTAGTTACTTTTCTTGTATGATGCTCATCATCATCATCATCATCCCTGTCATACTCTGTAGTCTTCCCTGATTTCATATTTGCTTGATTGATCATATATGAATGTCATGGGAATGTGTTAGAACGGTGGTGACATAACAGCAGTCTCCACAAAAATGTGTATTATGAAGTTGCAATGGGAGTTTGTCTGGAAGTAAAGATCTTCTGGGGAGCTTTATTTTGGTGCTCTTGATGAGACTCCTCCTGACCAGGTGGTGGAAGCGTAGTAGCGGTTAGAATATGTACAGATGATGGTTAAACCCCAAAAAAAAAAAACAAAATGGAAGAGTTTGAATCTCCTTTTTCATCTGTTCATAAGTTTCTTCTTGTGGATGTGTTTGAAGACCAGTGAACTAAAGTTGTAATAATCTTCTATAAGCTGGATATTGAATGTATTGCAATAGACTTTAGAAGATGGGAGTTCTTGATGTGTTGTCTGTCTATTATTTATTCTTTGCTTAGAGTTATTTGATTTTGCTCTTTCTAAGGTTACGCATCAAATTGTCTGATTAGGTTGAAGCGTGGGCTTTTTTGTGTTGGAGTCGCGGAGGGTTCAAGGGTTCTTTTGATGTATCTACTTTATGGACGTATTTATATATTTATGATTTTTCCATTGAAGATTAGAATAATTTAGATATTGAAATCAAATGAGTAAAGTTAAGTTTCCAAAATTTAGGGACATGGATTATTGTTAATTCATACCCCCTCGGTTCCGTAAAGATTAGTGTTTTGATTTTGATGTTTCGAGTTGCACGGTTTGATTCAAAATTTTACTAATTAATATAAATAGTGAAATATATATATATATATATATATATATATATATATATATATATATATATATATATATATATATATATATATATATATATATATATATATATATATATATATATCTTGAAAGTTAAGATTGCAAATTATGATAAATATATGGATCATTTAACTTTACATGTTTACAAATTCATAAAAATAAATCGTAGATTAATTAATTTGAAAAAGTAATAAAAAAACTGCAATTTTATGGGAGCATAGAGTATATTACATTACACCATTCAAACTCTACGGTTTAGAAAGACATTTTCAAACCTTTATTTTTGGTACAAGTTTGGCCAAATAACAAGTGAAGTGCCCTAAACTATATCAACTTGATCATTTTAAGGCATGAACTATGAACCAGTTAGTCTGTGCCTTGCTCTCTCCACAGAATTCTTCCAACTTAAAGTCGCTCCGTCACTGCAAGAATGTCCCCTTTCCACTCCAACAAACTGCCTTTGCGCAAATGCATTTTCATGACCAGGAAGATGCGTTCAGTACTAACTCAACATGAACAACAGACAGACATAATAGAACCCATGATCGATAACCAATCGGGAAAGTAAAACTTGATCAAGTTTGAGCAAAGCAATGAGATGAAGATTGAGAGAAAGTCGCAACTTGGGGTATTCAGATAGATAGGGAATTGTAATGATACAAAACAAAGAAACAAAATAATAGATTCAGATATTACGCATGTATCAAGCTTCAAAATAACACTGAATAAAAACAAAATACAAGTGACAGCAAAATTTGAAGAAATAAATTAAAATGATAGGAGCCCTAGACTCCGGAGAACGGCGAGAACACTTAATTCGCATGCATATTACTACATAAATAACAAAACTAATATTCATG
The DNA here is from genome assembly GCA_024586325.1 of Stellera chamaejasme. NCBI lineage: Eukaryota > Viridiplantae > Streptophyta > Magnoliopsida > Malvales > Thymelaeaceae > Stellera > Stellera chamaejasme. The sequence continues at coordinate 29,969,559 of CM044985.1, forward strand.
GAGTCGCACAATAGATATGAATAGCAAGTAGCAAGACATTTCGGATATGAATCAGAATATGATAAACAGCATTTGTTTGGCCGTCCAACTATGAACAAGACACTGATATTCATCCTGTATCACACCATACGCCGAATCCAGCTTTATGATTCTCAACATCTCCGTTATTCAACTCTGAACAGAAAGCCAACAGCGATAAGTCTATAGAACATCACTCAGGGAGACTGGTGAAAAGGAGCCGAACAGACCTACGGATACCAAGAAAGCACCGGTTGGCAGAGAGGAGATCAACATTTACGGTGAGATGTGCATGTGCCGGTTCATGGGTGTGATTTTCTTCCTCATTGTCCAGAAAACAGTAAAATAACGGTTCTGCGCACGAATGAGAGTAAATCACAAGCATGAGATTGGAGAATTTTTAGCTCCAAGGATGAAAGTCTAATGGATGTGGAGACATCAAATATAAACAGTTAGGCTAAATTCGTCAGCCAATTCTACAGTTCATCACTCCCTTTATTTTATTTAGGTTGTCTCATTCCCTATATATTATGTGAAGGGAAAGGTAAATAGCATGGGACAGACGGACTATTCCAAAATTTCCGACACTTTACTACTACCTCCCATCCCAGAAAAGAAGACATATTTTACTAAGCACGGAGATTAAAGAATATTGACTTGAAGGTTATAAAGTAAAATGCGCATATGAGACAAAAAGTAACTTTCTTTAGTGGGAAGGGAAAGTGAGGTAATATAGTAAAGCTGATGCGAAAAGATTTTATAAGAGGAAATATATCAATTTTACTAAGATAACTCAAAAAAGGAAAATGGATCTTCTTTTTCTGGAACAGAGAGTATTATCTATCTGCTTACTACAAATGAATACACTTAAAAGATCCCAGAGAATACAGATACGTCGAACTTACTTGCATCATTGATCGAGGATTTGTAGTATAAGTTGTCTCAATAGTCTGCTCTTTCTGCGGTCATTAAAAGGATACAAAGAGGTAGCTCGAAAGTACTTCGAAGGGTGAAAAGGTGAAACGTAGCTCAAGGAACAAAGATATTACCTCAAGCTCAAACCCGTAATGAAAAGCAACCTTCTTTACATCTTCCAAACTTAATTCAATAGACATTTCCTAGAGCAAACACAGAAACAATGCAGATGAGGAAACTAGAAGAGGTCAAAACCATATCACTCGATCTCCATCTGCTAAAAACTTTCTTCTCTATCAAAGGAAATCAATACTTACATCTTCCTGCCCATACATATCAGCAAAGTGATACAATAAAGGTCCAAGGTTTATCCAGACCTATCAGGTGGAAAAATGATTAAGAAAACCAGATAATGATAACCGACATTATATAAAAGATAAAGCTCCAAGAAACTTACTCCCCCTTCTTTGAGAATTCTTGATACAATTTCAATGTACTCAACGATATTATGTGCAGTGTCGATGAAAAAACAAGTTACAACAACATCCCAGACTCCTGCATGATACAAACGCACACAGGAGATTCTTTTGAGACAAACTAACATCAAACGCAGAAGTAATAACACTTGTCAAGATCCCGTTCTTATTTAAAATCATCCGACTTTTACTAACACTACAAGGTTATAAGTCAAATATAAGGCCATGAACAGCATACATAATCAGTTCAGCTGTGCTCCCATATTTATATTTTCCCCAACTACAGAACGTCTGCAAATTTCAGGTCAAAACCAGTTACATTGGAAATTGCACACATCCTGTATAATAATAATAGCCAATGAGGAGTATCCTGTCAGCTCAAAGAAAGTTTCAAAGATGTTTGGTCTTTTTGCCTGGTTTACAGGAAGTAGATGATTTGGAACCAGTTATAAAATTGAAATTCTTAGATGTGCTATTCACAACACATAGGATCATGAATAAAATATCAAAAAAAGAAGTTAGGATTTATAATAATAAAAAACAATAAGCAATTCACACGCTGCATATCTGGAATCAGTCCCTTACTGCCACAAAACAAGTTAAATATTACATCCCATAATATGCCGCTGTTCACTTGTTTGAAAGGATTATGCCACATATGCATATCATGCATGTTCTTTTCCATGATTACCCTTTTGCTATAAAGCATAGTGACAAACATCCACTGTTGTTATCCACGGGAGTGCTAAATTAGGGAGATGTGAACAAATATGAAAGGGCTTCAAACATTTTAGGATGCAAAATAATGGAGGAACCAGATATTATGGGATCGAAAGAGTGCATGATCATATAACATATAACACATACAAGAGAACTCACCTATCTGACATGGTTCACTATAGACCTCAACAAAATCCCCACCACACATGGAAAACCCTTCAGTTATACCTGCACTGCTTGCAAACGAAGATAATTTTATTGAAGTCAAATTTTCATTGCCGAAAGTTATACATGACTTGACAGGTTAAAAAGCTGTTGTTAGAATCAATACCAGAAAAATGATTATTTTGTTCTTTTCATAGGTGATATTCAACAATAGATAGACAGCAAAAAGAAAATTTTAACACTTGATAAGGCAACATAAGGAGTCCTTAACTTTCCATTACCAAACCTTATGCAGCAAAGTTCACTCGGTGTATTTTAATACTGATAGACATACCAAAGAAAAAAACAACATACTACATATAAAATGTCATTTGGAATACAAGTCTCCTACCCAACTTTGTCAGACATACATACTTTTCTTAGTAACCAATTAAAATCTTAACTAAAACGGTATAAATTTTACGCAAGGAATTCAAATGCTCACAATTTTATTTTTTAGGTAAAAGAAAAAAGAAAAAAAAAGAAGCTAAATTGACACTACAACATTCAAATGCACCAGTGAAGCATCCAAGCATTACAACGAAGTGATTGAAGATCATCTTGAGCAAGAAATTACATTTTCAACAAATCTTTAAGAGAATAAAAAGAGGCACAAGGATATTACGTTGCTGGGAGAATATCTGGTATTGGAACTGCCCTCAGTTGATCATCATCAGAAAGAGAATTGCAGTTGCTGTGGATCCAAGGGTATATAGTCCATTGTCCAGCAGTCTGCGTGCTGAGCAATATAAAAGCACAAATGAATTTCTAATTTTTAAACTTTAATTTGATACCAAAATATAATTACAAATTGAAAACCATTGAAGTCAAATTAGAAGATTCTTACTGATTAAGAATAAAACTTGAGCAGATCATCATATAGTACGAAAACTCATTTCCCTGGCTTATAAAACCTGTGGACAGAATGATAAAGGTGAAGAAAATACAGAACATTTTATAATAAATTTGCAACTAGCCATATGAACACGTACCAAGGCGTGAAATCTCTAGTGCAAGTCGACCAAGCCCAGCCCCAGGAACCAGACAAGCAGGAGGGCTGAATAACAAAAAATGATCTGCTATTACTTGACATCATTCCACGGAAAAAAAAAAACGCTTCTCCTTTCGCATACTGTGGTAATCTCTCAAAAATCACCCAATACATACCTCTCCTTGCTGCGATTAGGAAATAAGGTTTCGAGTTCTTGAAGAATAGGCTTGTAGCATTGATCACGCTCTTTTTGTCCCTGTGCTAAAACAGTAATCAAAAGAACACATGGGAAACAAATGTGCTTACAGTCATAAAAATCAATAGAGGTTTACGGAGTTCAGCTTTAGCAATACAAACAATACCTCTGCTGCCCAGTCTCTTACTATATTCCTTATTATGCAGCGTACCTAAGCAATAAGAAAATGATGTCAGCGATGGATCTTCTGTATCAAAACCAGAGGCATCATTGCAATGTGCACCCGTAGAATAACAAACTCAAACCCTAAAAGTCCTACTGATTCAATTAATTGCCACTGCAAATTCCATGCCACCGACCTCAACGTAGTTGGAATAAAGGTGGTGGTGATGGTGATGGTGATGGTGATGGTGGTGGGGGTGGGGTGGTGGCGGCGGTGGTGGTGGTGGTGATGATGATGATGATGATGATGATGATGATGATGATGATGATGATGACGATGACGATGACGATGACGATGACAATGATGACGATGATGACGATAATGATGATGATGATTCTGAATGTGAACCTTAGAACTAGAATGAAAGCTTGCCAATGTTATCAAAAGCTAGCAATGAAGAGAAGTATGGCACCTTGTCAACATCAACCAACGGAACATTCAACTGCATTGAAGGGTCAAGCCAATCATTAGGTGAAGCCTGGATCTGTCAAAGGAAGCAACCAAATGCCTCAATGGCATAAAACTAAAAAAGTGGACTAAAAAGGAAAAGCGAAATATAGGACAGAACTAAACAGCATTACATTGCCATTGCATTGTGAGAAATCAAGTCCACTGTGATCGTCTTTATCGTTTTCTTGTGGTCCTCGAGAATACCTGGCATCTGGCTCATTAAGATGTTCACATTGAGACCCCTGTTGCAAAAACATGTCATGTTCCGAACCAGAAGACAACCTTAAAAGGCACTTAGCTACTTCCAGCCACACCATGGCGAAAATTATTTTTCAGTAACAATACAAACTTAAACAGTCTACTATTCAACTGTTATATTATTGTATAAACAAGTTGTCTGGAATGTTCTTGTAGAAGCCATTTTAGCGATCCAATCTCAATACATTTTCCACGAAAAACACCGTGTTCCATAAATATAGAGTACTAGTTTATATCTCACATAAATTTTTACATATTTTCTTCCATAAGCCTTGTTTAATTACCTCCGAAAAATTATTGTGCACAGCACCACTCCCTTCTCTAGAGGAAGCTTGATCATAGTCTGAGCAGGCAGTTGTGGATTCAGGCTGACTAGGGGTTGTAATTCTCTCCTCATACATAAGGTCTCCGTTAGGAGCGTTTTCCATATTTGAGTCCTCAAAAGTATCCAAGCCTTGGCTCATATCTAGAGGAGGTTCAAATGCCTGCAAGCAATTTTCTGATCAGATAATCCATATTTTAGTTTTTCTCAAGTTATTTATCACAGGACAGGAAAACTGAATTGAAGAAATGTCTCCAAAAGTAAAGCAGTTCAGGGTTTGTTTTTTCTTTCTTATTTTAAATACTTAAAATAAATTGCAAAGTTACAAGCTTGAGAAGAAGGATAAAGGGGACAATACACTATTTCTTTGCCTTCATGGAGGCTTGAACCTTAGCCCTCAGACTAGGAGCAACTGTGGTGCACTTGCAAGTTGCCAATTAGGCAAGAGTTCAAGGGCGAGAACAATTAAGGTTAAGGACCAGACCGAAACAACTAAAGGTTGGGGAACACTGGCATTTAACCAATGAATGAATAACCAAAAACAATCAAGGTGACAAGGTTCCTACACACCTGGAGCATGGCAAATATGAAATACGAGTTTGCTGCAATACACCTGCAAAAACATGAGACATTTTCATAGAAATGAGTTTTACATGCTGAAAAGCCAATAAAAAAAAAGATAAAGATAAAAGGTCTTCAGATGACAGAAGCAACTAATCTGACATTACTTTGACAAACACTTAATCCGTTTTTTTTTCCTCAGATAAACAGAGAAAGCTAAAGAGAACCTGCAACTTTTTTTTTTTACTTTTTCCAAAAAAGGGAAAGCTAAACTTTCCAACACCTATAAATAGCTGGTCAATCAAAAGCAGATAACATTTGACTCATTTGCGTCAATCAAATTACAGGTCTTTTCAAATTATGAGCATCCTTACATATCTTAGACTTCCTCTGCGAGTTCATCTGATTGACAATTCAGTCCAAGAATCAACATAAGAATCATAAGGTGGGAACACTGCAGGGTTTGAGAACTAGAGATTCCGTCATAAATGGGATCACTACACTAGCAGGTGGCTTTTCTTAAACTAAACTTGTTCAATAATCTTGCAAGTTATCATGATAATGTTACTTAGCATTTTCCTATCCATATAAAATTTTGGTGACAATTGGAGGGTAGCATTGCTTCCTTAAAAGGCAGCAGGGGTTGGAAAATACCTATCCATCTATCGGTCAGCCAACATGAGAAAAATTAATCTGTGGTATAGGCACTATTGATTACACAGGTTACATAGCTTTATTCAGTTCTCTAGTAGGTCGGGAGACAATATTTTTCACCCCCATGATGCCATATACTCAAAACAGAAATTGATTCCTGCAATACAGGACTAGAGTGAGTATTACTGAGAAAACGAAGAAAATGATACTCCTTACAAAATTTTCTTCTTAAACTGTAGTAGTCGCAAATAAATGTAAAGGGTCCCACTCTAGAGGATCAAACCCCAAAATATTACAACAAAAACTAAAGAAACATCGAAGTGTCAGAAACCCATAATAAATGAACCAAAAGAAATCTGTTGAGGTTACAACAAAAAATATCTTTAATTGACATTATACTAGTCATGAAGCAAGAAACATTATGAATAAATCATTATCCTTGAGACAAGAGATTGTCTTTACCTTCTTAGTCTCTGGAACTTCATAGGGTGATGCGATAACAAAGCCTGAATAATAAATAAATAGTTTACCATGCGAAGTGTCTCAAAAAAAAATGCTGCAAACGAATGGGGATCTAAATCCAACTTCTAAAATGAAAAGGACGTATAGATGAACAAAATTAAAACTCAACAGTAGGTCATTTAAATACCACCTGGTGGCTAAACCAAAACTTTGTTCCGTTTCCTTTCTCGTAATAAATAACCAACTAAAACTATAAGTTTATGAGAATGCTAGAAAGGCAAAAAAAAATATATACCTTGTGAGAAAGTGGAAGCTTTTTAAAGGATCGTTCATATCTTTTTATATCCTCTTGTGCAGCTTCAGGATAACTGTGTTAAATCACAGAAGAGAATATAGATACTGTAGTTAGACACTATATTGCACAATAAGTCTGAACTCAGAGTGGTGAAGACCTCAATAATTAACCCTAACAGCGGTACCCTCACTGATGACTACAGAAGGTTCTGGGCCAAGATGTCAAAATAGCTGTTTATTTTTCAAGAAAATAACTTCAACCAATGTCATAGCTTTTTAAAGGATCTTTCATATTTTTTATATTGATTGTTTTTCCGTGCAACTCGCAGCATCAATGAATTAAATTTGTACAATCAGTTTTCTTTATACTTCATTTGGAAAATTTCAATATGATGAGGTCAATCATTGGGTCAAGTTCAAAGTTCTATACTTATATAGTTAAGAAACCTACTTTAACAATCAAGTAGAATTAACAAGATAAAGAAATGAGAAGTGGTTCCTGTGACCCAGCTTTCAACATTTCTCTAGGTTAAACGCAGAGGATTATGACAGGTACTCCATTTGCTAGCATAGAGACCTTTACCTTTCTGAGGAAAAGACTATGATACTTCAAACGCAAAGGATTATGATAGTATTAGCTAGCATAGAAAGGCATTTACCTTCTGAGCAAAGATGTTTAGGTATTCTTAGGTTTTCAGGCCGCAAGAGAACATTTGAAGATACAAATTTCATAGATACCCCTAGAGTAATCTGCCGCTACTGACTTTGCAGGAGTTCAATAGATATGAAATACTGAAAAACTTTAACCTCGAAGCACAATTGGATTTGACATGATGGCAATGTAAAAACAGCGAAATCTCTTTTACAGGAATCCCAGAGTGACAGTAAAAAATGACTGGAAACTTAAGCTCGGGCGATCACAAATCAAATGATTTAGCTCCAATGAACAAACAGACTGGGAATGAAAACAAGGGAAATCTAAAGGAAGGAGAATAGTGAATAATATACGTACTTGAGGTAGGCACTGATAATACGCCTCAGGGATTTGACTTCAAGAGCTTCTTCAAGCTTCCCCTGACGCCGTTCATCGTCTTCCTCAGCATCCCGAGACATCTTCCCGTCGACACGGTAGCCGCCGGACTCTGGACTCGACGGTGGTTCGACCATAGTTTAGTGTTGCTCTGTCTGCAATAGCAGCAAACCTGAAACCTAGCGGTCTAGAACCGGAACCGCGAGAATGGTAACGAGTACGACACTCGAATGTCCTTTTTCTTTCTGGTAAAACGGCAGTGAAAAATCAATGAATTATTTTCCTCATCACCAATCGGTCCAATATTCAAAATTGTACACTTGTTTAATTGTCTGCACTTCGTAGCGGTGTAAATTGTAATATTTTATAAAAAATTAATAAAGATGTAATATTAAGTGAAATAAATATATATTTATGAAATAAATGATAAAATATATAACTATTATGGGTGAAAAAGTAGGTCTAAGAATTTTTACATTTTATCATATGAAGTCTAAAACATTAGGGACCAAACGCAAAATAATAAAAAATAAAAGTAAAATAGAGATTTGGTCTCTTAAACAATTTGAAACACAAATTAAAATCATTAAATTATGATGAGGTGACACAATCTTATTAGGTGGATACTATTCATACAAAATTTTATGTATATGTAAAGAGTTTTAAATACAAATACTAATTACACATTATTACTTTTCGTTAAAATTATCAACACTCAAAGAAGATAAAAAATCATGCCATAAGATTTGAAACTTTGATGACAACATGCTACTTTTTAAATAGTTATAAACTGTAATGAAATTTTCTTTCGTACAAAAAAAACGACATTACACTTAATGATGTTTTGAAAATTTAGGGTCGGGGGCCAATGCTCTACTTTTAAAATAGTTAAAGGTAAGTAATGGAGTTTGTCAATATATATATATATATTGAGGATATATATTTGGGGTATTATTTATCAAGAAGAGAATTCACAAAACTGTATTTCTTACAAATTTTATATTCACTTTTAAAATTACTAAAACTTTCGATCTCCATAAAAAGCATTAACTAACACACTTTAAAGCAACCAAAATGAAGAAGAAAAAGTGAAGAAATAGATGGATGAGGTGCGTATTCATCAACTAAACTACCAAATATTTGTGGTCTACTTTCATGAAATAAAAGAGAAAATAAGTAATAATTATTGTAGGTAAAAAATCTTTGGCCTAGTTAAAAACTCAGATTTCCAAAATTTCGAGGACCAATACACATAATAATTAGAAATAAAAGTTAAAACAATGTTTTCTCTCATAAATTTCACTTCATTTTTCAAATTCACAAATTTTTCCTCTATAAATAGTAAATGAACACACTTTAAAAGAAAAAAACATGAAAAATAGATGACGTGACACAACACAATTGATTTCGTACTAATTTTCAAAATTACCAATTTCATTCCAATTTTTTTTCCTATTAGTAACATAATAAATATAATTTAAAAAATAAATAACAAATATAATTAAATAAATTAATCTAAAAAAATTATTAAAAAATTTACTGAATGACGTGGCACAATCCTATTGGTTGTGTCACTATTCATCAACTATTGACCAGCAGTGAATTTTCGTAAATAGATAAAGAGAATAATATAGCCAGCCATTCAGACTAATTTTCGTAAATAGATAAATGTGTTTATTTTATTTTTTTTAATTAATTAAAAAAACGAAAAAAAGAAAGAAAACTAAAAGAAGAAAAAAGAAAAAAGAAGGAAAACTTACAGACTCACGGGCTTCTCCTCCTCCTCCGCCGGCAACCTGCAGCCACTCCCCCTCACCTGTCCATTAAGTTTTAAGTTCAAATCTCTTCATCATTGAGCCAAGCACCTGTCAATCAAGAATTTTGGCTATAAATTGAGCCATTTTGTTGAAGAAAAGGGGGAGAATCGGAAAAAAAACGGCCGACGTTCCTCCACCTCCACTTCCCTCTCCAGCCATTTTCGTCCCGAAAATCCACCACCATTAGCTTTGTCACGACGAGAGGAAACCAGAACACCAACCCACGTTGCCGGAAATGCTCTGACGAGGGAGAAATCGGCGAAAAACCGTCTCAACAACTTCACGTTTAACAGCCTCGACTCGGCGCTCCGGCCACCTTTGCCGCCGGAAAATTGCCGGAAACCACCCTCCGGTCGACGGCGCACCTCCCCGACCCAGCTCCACCGCCGGCCGCCGTCAGCTCCGCCGCCTGGTTCGCGAAACGCGAAGAAGAAGCTGCTGCAGCAGTTTTTAAGTTTTGGTAAAATGACAACTGCAGTCCTTGTCCCTTTAATTCAGTCCCTTTTCCACTTAAACCCCTCTAGATTTCTACAGTTTCAGTCAAGTCACTTAAACAAGTTTCAAAACTAACAGTTTGGGCACTAGGCCTAAACCTTTTTATCTTAGTTAATATTTTTGTTATTATGTCGATATAAATTACTTTAATTTTTATTTTCAAGACATTTTGAGTTTTATTAGCCATAAAAATTACTAAGAATCATTTTTTTAGTGTCATTATTTGTCTTTCTTTTTTTTTAAAATCAAGCAAAAATCTAAAAAGAACCCGTGGTACCAATTTTGGGCGTACGAAAATTAACCATTTTTGTACGTAACTGACAAACGAATCCAGATCTCTCGTAGACCATTTTCAGGTTTCCAATCGACCTAGGAAAAAGATTGGTGGCGACTCCTGACGAAAACCACGTCGCTACAGTTAGTAATTGATTTCAAACTTCATCTCACTCAATAACCTAACTATTTAAAGTAGTGCATTTTGGGCCATGACACAACTTAATAACTCGTTTGATAGTGTTAATTTTCTAACCATTTGGTGATCTAATAGGTTTTAGGTCATAAACAATAAAACTAGGAATTTCAAAATTATTAAGGGTAAAGTACATTTTTAGTCTCTGAGCTTTGATGTGTGTCTTATTTTGATCCCCTTTTAAGAATTCGTCATATTTTAGTCTTTTTTTCTTTAGTTTTGTATCCTATTTTAATCATTCCGTTAGTTTATCCGTTAAAATCACTATTAATTTAATGAAATGACAAAAATATCCATATTTAAAATTACAACTTCTCTCATAAACTTATGTGGAAAGTGCGACCTTGTCCTATGTCCCGTGAAAGGGATGTTGTAGACCGAAATACCATATTATTCTACAAGGCATCAAAATCACAAACATATTCATTCCCAGAGGGGTCTATGTTTGTTCAATCTTGTGGAAAGTGTTGCGCTACTCATCAAAAACAAATGAACAATAAGAATAGTGCAGCGCCACCGTTGATCACCTGGTAATGGGGATTTTTTCGATTCCGGATGGCTTATCAAAAATTCTGACGATGCTGCTGATTCTTCAAGATCCAGTAAGGATCAGCCGGAGAAGTCCACTGGGAGCTTACCTTCACTTCTCACTATTCTTCTGGGCATTTCATTAACGAGAAATTCGCTGGAGAGTTTAGAGCCGAAGGAAAATAAAAAATAGGCCTCACTGGAGCAAGCTGGCGCTGGTGACGGTGAAGGTGACGTTTCGTCGAGGAAAAATTCCAAGATTAATCCTTCACCGAAGCAAGCTCAGTCACAGCTTTCTCCAACGGAGCCCAACCCTTAGATCTACAAAGTCCTTCTCATTCTCTCCATCTCGCTTTGCTCGCCTCTGGTGCTCCGGTAGCAATCGGCGAGATTCTCTCCATCCGTGTCACCGACCAATACGAGACCGTCGAGACGCTCTGGTAGAGATCGGTGAGATTCTCCAGTGCCACGGCTGGAGTCGAAGATACCCTAAGCAAAATTAAAGTGCAGTGCTCCTTTCACGCCGCCGCACACAGCGTCGAAAGACGTCCGACAGGACCGTCAGAGGACCTTGATTAAAGTACAGTGCTCCTCTATCGGATGCGAGGAGATGAAGTGAAGCAGTGCACATTCAAAGATGATGATGAGTTGAATAGAGAAGAAACAACTATTGGGGATTTGTATGCACATTCATTAAAAGTCTAATAGTTATATTTTATTAAATGTGTAATTAAACTATTATTATAGGGTATTTGTGTAAAATTAACAAAAAAACGGATAAAATAACGGTGATTTTGACGGATCAATGACTAGAATATGACACAAACTAAGATTTTATGACTTAAATAGGACAACTTTTTAAAAATTGACAAAAATAGGACACGCACAGAAGCTAAGGGATTAAAAATGTATTTTACCCAAATTATTAACTATCAAATAACCACTAAACAATTTTATTTATTTAGAGGGACCCTAACTTTCTTTCTCTCACTTCTCTCCCTCTCCCACCCTTTGGATAAAGTGAAATACGGAGTACAAGTTTGAAGTTTAAGAATTAATTCTAGTACTCCATTATACAGAGAATTAGGGGATTGTATTTTACCTTTCTATCTTAAGTAAAATAATAGAATTATGAAAATTTCCACCTTTAAAGCTAAATCTCGGAAATTTTACAAGTTATATTATTCAAATAGTAGAAAAATTTGTTAGTCAACTAAGAATAGTTTGGTCAATTGCCTAAACTGCTCTAAAACAATTGTGGATGAACAAGTCAACTAAGTCAGACTGAATTATAGTTTAGACCCTTTTATGAACGAGTCATAATACTTTCGGGTAGTAAGCTATAATTGGGTCAAATGAGGAATATGAGTGAAGTTTCAAATTTGCTGCCTTTCGTTAGACTCGAGTCATTACTAGATGATTATCATGAACTTAATGATTAATCTATGGAGTATTATGGGTGTAATTGAAACCCTATACCTGAACCCAACTCCAAATCCAAACATGAAATGTTAGGTTAGGGTCGGATTGGGAGGGCAAAGTGTCCTGGACTAGCCTCAGCCCGACTCTAACCCGAATTATGCCCAAAATTTAAGTTAGGGTCAGGTTTAACACGAAAACTCGTGACCATATTTGAAATTTAACACCTTTGCCCACTTACCGATTTACTTAGCCCAAACCCCAACCCATCCTGACCACTTAACCCACCCACCCCACCCACATGTTGATGTCGCTAACAAACTGCCCGCTTACCTCAAACCTCTATTTTACCTTGCAGTCATCTGACCTCAACCTAATGGTCCTAAGTCCATTATCACATTTAGCAGCGGCAAAAGCAGAACAAGTTTCTTATTCTTCACAGTCAAAGCCTCTAGTTCTCATCTCAATCCTCAAATCATGATGACGTCTCCATCTCCGTCTCTCTCACGAAGTTTTCTCTTGCTCAACCAGCCCACATCTTCGCATCGATATCATTGTATCTGACAACGAACACTCTCTCATCTCTCTTCTCGAATCGCGTTCAATCCAGGTTGATCTCGTAGTCTCCTCCCTTCATCGGTGTAACCGCCACCACTACCACGAGGTCCACCACTCATTGACCTCTCATTGGCGGCCGACTGTTTCAATATGGCTATTTTCATTTGAAAAAATAAACGCAAAAATTTGGCCAACCCATAAAACTCGACCCTCTAATCCGAAAATTTTGGGTTAGAGTTAACCTGATTTGATTTCTTATTAGTATCGGTTTCGGTTGCGATATTGGGGTACTTATACTTTGGTTGGCCTAAACCGAAAAGGGCCAACTCGACCCAAAACACCCCTAGAGTATGAGTCCGTTTGGCAGGGCTTCAGCCATCTTAAGCACATGACTGAAGCCATCTGCCCCATCCTAAATTACCAAAATGCCCTTCTTCAAGTGGAGGTAGGCTAATGGTACATTTTGTAATTACTTGTGGAAGTTTGGTCCTTTGTTACTTCCCATTTTCAGTGAAGTGCTTAAGCACTTTGCCTAAGCTCTGCCAAATGGGTCATATAGCTTAAGTTCAACATAAGTATATACTACCTTTGTCCTTGAAAATGGTGTGTTTTATTTTCAGTATTTAATTTAAGACTTTATTTCCTTAACACTATAATATATAAAGTCAAATAATTTAAATGCAAATTATAGATTAATATTTCTAGTTTCTAAATACATTTTTTTGAAATTTTTAATGAATTTTTTATAAAACATTTTGAGTCTACCACAATATCTAAAAAGCAATGCATAAAAAATTTTAGGGATAGAAAGAGTGTATGAATTCCTTTTGTGATTTACTTTAAAACTCTATAAATATAAGTTTAAAATAATAAATTTACTATTGAGAATAAATATCAAATTCCTAATTACATAAGCAACTTAATCTGTTAGATTTAGCTCAAAATGACTTAACTAGAATAATCTATTGAATTGAGTCATTTATGTGATTTAAAATTTTTTAATCAAGCAAATGAAGCGATAAAACACATATAACCCCAAGTGCAAGGTGCACAATTGTAGTAGGGTGGGATCGAACCAAAGAGATTTTAGTGAAATTTATGAAAGTCTAGTTTTTGCTATATTTTTGAATTTATTATATAAGAAAACAAATGATATGAATGAATGATATGGTGAATCTGGAACATTATTTACGACTAGTTTAATCTACTTTAAGCTAACAACACAAATGCAAGTTATAGCTAGATGCAATGTAACGCAAATGTAAGATTACATTCAATTAATAAAATCTCATTGGGGTTTTGGTTAATATTGAGATTATTATGTTAGTTGATGAATAAGCATAACAATAATGCAATGAATTGGATAAAATTTAAGTCCTAATTACAACAGTAGGACCATTCTCATATGTCACGGACTTATTTTCTCGTTATGCCCGTGCAACACTTAGTCACGCACCCTCGTGGCTAAGTCGGCCTAACACGTCCCATTGTGTCTAAGTCTTGCTTGAGAATGCTTGAGAAGATAGCAACAAAAGTTAAAAGAAGAAAAGTACTTGGAAGCTATACAACTTGCTTGTTTTGCTCAAGTGTTGGATACAATGTTGGCTATGCTTGGATAGCTTGGAGTGATACAAATGAGCTCCCCCAAGGGGATATATATATATAGGTCTCCACCTCCTCAATGAACGAGCAGGATCAATTTGATCCAATGGTAGAGATTGATTCTCTAGAACTCTTTACACATATCTACACAAGTCTACATACATCCACACATATCTACATATGTCTAGCACATGCTAGACTTCTCCATATAGTTCTAGCCCAACCTAGAACTCTCTAGACCAAGCTAGAGATACCTAGAGTGCTTTGGAGGGTTCCACATGCTTCTATAACATTCCAGCACCTCCTAGCACTCTCTAACGCCTTCCAGAACCTTCTAGCATGCCCTAGGACTTTCTAAAACTCTTTAGTCCGCCCTAGGCTCTTCTAATCCCTTATAGACTCATTTGGCACCTTCTGGTCCAGTCTAGACAAACCTAGAACACCCTGGAGCATTCTTGAATACTCCAGCACTAGACTGCCTTCCATGGTTCTAGAGACTTCCCAATGTGCCTTCCTTACCTTGGGTCTTCTTGAATCTGCTTTACACACTCTCAAGTGTGTCATTCCGACGTCCCAGATTCTTGGCTCTGTGCCGTCCGCGTGTCCTGATTGTTGCACCGCTTACCCCAACACATGTCTCACGCACTCCGTCAAAAGTGAGTCGTGACATCCTCCCCCACCCATTCGAGCAACGCCCTCGTTGCTTGGGTTGGCAGGTCTTCACATGATAGACTCCTCCATCATGTTTTCCCCTAGCCACCTTAGAGGTGTTAAGCTGCTTCTCCTCTTCATGGCTCAACAGTCGCATGGTTGAGAGCCTAGCTCTATCCATCGAGCAACCTTTCTCCAATCGTACGTAGCAAGTGTCTGGCTCACCCATCAAGCACATGCTACTGGAGAAAGGAAGTACCATGGCCTTTGCCTTGTCCAAGAACTCCTTCCCGAGTACCATTGGACAATCATCCATCGAGACCACCGAGAAATCAACAAGGGCACGCCACTTACATAGGTGCACCTCCATGTTGCGTGCCACGTCTAGGATCAGCCTTGTTGGGGAGTTCATGGCCTTTAGCCATCCCTCCTCCATAGTGTGTGATATGCCCAACCTCTTCGCTTTCTCCACCCTAAGGAAGTTGTTAGTTGCACCCGTGTCCACCAATGTTTGCACCTCCTTGCCATACACCTTCACCCGTGCAAACAAAAGTCCCATGCACTTGGGCTCCACCTTCACCCGTGCAAACATTTGGTGGGTGTATAAAAGTAAAGAGCTCTTCTACTAATTCTACATTTTCTTTAAACTGAAGAATCATTACAAATTCAATCATTTATGTACTCATTCAGTCTACCATAAAACACCCAATAATGCTACCACAATTTTTTTCACACACTACAACAATTAACCAACCCTAGAAGAGGGGAAACTACTTTTCAATCACAATATTACACACAATCTAGAATAAAATGAGGAGCAAGAACAGTAAATGGAAAAAAAATAGTGAAACAAACTCTTGATAGATGCAAAAGAATCTTCAAATCATCCACAAGGTTCTTAGATTTGTAGCTATATGATGGAGAGAATGAGAGAGGAGTAAGAACAATAAGAGAGAAAAGAAGATATGCAAAATAGAAATGGTGGAGAAGTTGTTGGGTTAATCCCAAATTTAAGTCATACCCCAAAAAAATTGATGTAGAAGAGTACTTTTGTTGCCTCTTACAAGCAAGAGGCCAACCTTGAGCAATTTTGGTGCAAAAATCTCAGAAATTTTGCCACTAAACCAATTGTCCAATGCGTCTAAAAGGAGCAAAATACGTCTTTGAAAAGGCTTTGAGTGACCGCTCAGAGTGGTGAGAGACCACTCATTAAGCTGTTATGGGCGGTCACTCACCCTTTCTCTTTGATCACGTATCGGTCGCTCACATCTCCTACAACTCTTGCTAGCTGTGGCAGAAATTCTCCTGAAGGTGTGCGACTGCTCACTGTTCTACTTTGGTCGCAAACCGGTCACTCACACCTCCTGGGAGCTATGAGAAAGATTTTCTTTGGAGCTGCGTGATCGCTCAACCAAGTGTGCGACCGTTCACTTGTTTTGATTCGTTTCCAACATCTCCAACTTCTCTAGAAAGTGCAGTTTGGTCCTTACCTTCATTTTCCCTCGCAAATCAGCTCATTTTGGGCTCTTTTTCCCTATTTTGTCCTTGGACATATGATAGCTACAAATACACTTGCACAAACACTAAGAACTAATAATTATTATTATAGATATAAATGTTTAGAATTGAAATATATATCAATAAAGCACATTCATCACACCCCAAACTTAATTGGTTGCTAGTCCTTGCAACTTCACTATCTACATGCAACTAAGTCAACTATATGCAACTAGACTATCTAAATGCAAGAATCATCAACACGATGAATACATTGGAGTTTTACATTATAATGTGTCTACACTTCAGATTTTAGAAGGGGAAAGGGTAATTTTACCGTTGAAGTTTACGAAGTATCTACATTTGTCGTTAAAGTTCATTTTGAAGCGAAAGTGCCACCAACGTTTTAATGAATGGATAAAGCTACCACTAGACAATAATTTGTGTCAGTTGGCGATCATGTAGTGTGTCATTGGATGATTACATGGACATTAGTTGTACATTTTGTAGAGTTAGTATTGAATTTTACCTTAAAATCTGTCACAGTTTAAAAGTTGAATTGTTAGTTTTACAAAATTTATGTGAATTTAAAATATTAACCCTTTAAAAATGTAAAGTCAATGTCACATAATCACCCAGTGGCACACCATTAAGCGTCAATTGGGACAAATTAACGTTCAATTATAAATTTACCCATTTAGTAAAACGTTGATGACATTCTCATTTCAAAATGAATTTCAGTGGCAAATTTAAAGATTTCGTAAACTTCAGTTGTAAAATTACTCTTTTCTTCATTTTGGAATAAGAAAAGTTTCCAAACACCTTGAGATTTACCTTAACTTACAATTACCTTTTTCGATTTCAATCTCAACTCCTTCGGAACAATCACAATTGTTACTGTGGTGGTTTCCATATGAACCACCAAATAAGGCCTACTTTCTTGATGAAATGTTCGCAAACAAAAGTCATCCACTCGATTCCAATGCCTGTTCGGACTATTAGGGTAATGGATTCCACTGCAATTGGGGATTTTGATGAAGTTCAAATCTAGTAAATGAGTTTTATGAATCTGATTAGTGGGGTAAGGGTAGCCTATTTATCAAATAGAATAGTTTTGGGTGCTTTGAATCAAAGAAAAAAATTGAATATGGTGGACAATCATTATACCGTCACCATAGAATAAGTCAACGCGATATAGCCGATACATGAGAAACAAGTTTTTTGTAAAGAGGTTTAATCGATAGCCCATTTGGTTGATCTAACTTTGTATCTATATGAATTTTTTTTTAGGGGGAAAGGGTTATATTATTAAATCAAAAGGTGAACAACATAAACTCATGCCAAAGTAAAAAAGTATGGCTATATCTGCATGCCTTGAGATGAAGTAAAAGAGAGGAGGCCAAGGGAACGCTCCTCCAATAGCGAAGTGCTCCATAAAAATGGTAGACCAACATTGAAGTGGGTCGGCACTACCATGCCCGTACCGATTAGAAACCTGCAACAGCTGAAACACATAGCACTGGGATCAATTCATACCTCAAAAAGAGGCCTCGAGCCACCCAGGAAGATCCAAGTCCCAAGCAGCTTACAGACAACATCATCATTTCTCCTCGCAGGGCGAGTCTTTGCCTAGCCCTGCCAGAAGACCTGTCTTTTGAGGAGCGTGGTTTCTTAGTTCCCCTACCAGACCCTGCAAACTTACCTTTGGCTCCTGAACTTTTGATGCCCCGAAGTAAAATATCAGTCCTGACTTGCAGCGGGGAAGGCTTATCCCCTTTTCCTCTACCTGTAGGCGAGATGGCCACCACCGATGTTTCAGGCGAAATCCGACTCGCTGGAATCTAGGGTGTATGAACGGCCAGGGGAAACTCCTTCATCCGAACCTCCAAAAGTTCCATCGGAGTGTTTGATCCTGGAGTCGGAGGGCTCTGGATTGGGTTCGGGCCAGCGGGAATAACCTTGCCTGGTAAATGTTGATCGGCCACAGAGCCTAGGGGGACCTCCAGGGCCGGATGAATTATGAACGGGTGGGGAGCTCACGGTGGAGGTTCAACATGATGAGTCATTCCGGAGACCCAGGGCAACATATGACACTCCATACCCCCGCTCCTAAATAGTAGCCATGGACCAAACTGGGGATCGTTTCTGCTCCCTCCATCGTTTCCAAGCATTCCTTTTCCACATGTGATAATCGCCCATAATGGGTGCAAAAATCTGGTAGCCGTTCATACTGGATCATAAACGATTCCTTCTTCATTGAGGCACCTAACATAGCCTTAACGACCCTTCGCAGTGGTTTAGTGATGTCAATGGACACTCACACATGGAATGAAGCTCCCTGACATTGAACTTCCCTCACCTCACCAATCAGTTGACCAAGAGATTCACTCTCCTTTGTTACCCACACAAACGGAACATCCAGAATATGGACCCAGAAATTTGCGTGCGTGAACAACATTGACGAGGGGCGTTTCGAACCAGAAACCTGTTTGAAAAAGATCAAACAGTTGTTGAAAGACCACGGGGCCTTCTCCATAATCCCGTTGACTTGGTTCTTATCCTCCAAATCGAGTAAGAACAAATTTTCTCGGCTACTGGATTCTGCTAGCCAAATATTGAATCGGATGCGCTCGCCCCATGCCACACGAAGTGACGGTGCGAGGACATCGGTAGTGATCGTGAGACTCAGCAAAACTTTGGTGGTGAGGCAGACTTCAACCGAGGGCCTACGGTAAGCCACCGCCACGTAGACGACATCGTCTTCATCCTTGGACAGCGCCAACGACGCAAGCATCCCATCCAGGTCATTCATGGTTTCGGCAGCAGTAGTGAGGTGAGGCTTGAGAGACAAGCAATTCACCAAGAGATAAAACAGAGGGAGACATGAGAGACTCAGGACTAGAGCTACCTTCCGCCGCCGACAACAATCAGAGGTCACCGGAGTTGGTTGCTATTTTGTATAGTTAATAATTAAAAAAATCAATATTAACCTGCATTTATTTTTGCAAATTCAAAGGTTATCTTTGAAGTAACTAAAAAAAATGCAGTTGTCAAATACTCCACCAATCTGCTATTTCTTGACCGTTTCATAGGGGTAATATTTCTTCTCTAATTGCTACTCATGATTTGAAACGTTGGGGATGACAACGTTCCACGTTTAGCATTCCGTGCAATTTGGTAGGGGTGTGCACGGGCGGGGCGGGCGGGGCGGACGGGGCGGATAGTGAGAAAAATAGTATCCGCCTCATCGAGTGCGGATACCCTAAATGCGATTCGATTTTCACGGTTTTGCGGTTCGGATCGCGGGTATCATGGTATTCCTAAGTATAATTATTCTATAAATTTTTTCAATTTACTTGGAGATATTTCAAAATTTTGCATCATAAATGTATATATCTGAAACGTCAAAATGAAGAAAAGTAGTTTGCATAAATAAACAACAATATAATATTACAAATCATATAATATTGTTGTATGAAATGGGTTTTCACACATAATATAAAAGAAACTTAAAGGAAAATTGAGATGAAGTAAGCAACTTTAGATAATTTATTTGTAAATAGGCATATGCGGATCGGTTCGGGTATTTGGGGGTTTCTAAAATTAGAACCCGCGGATTATCGGTTTCTTCGGTTCACTGGATTTTTTCGGTTTGGATCACGCGGTTGATTCGATTTACCGGTTTTGCGGGTTTTGAACACCCCTACAATTTCGTGCTTACGCGAGAAGCTATTGTTGACAACCTTCATGTTAGCGTTTTAGCAGCGCTTTTGTGTTAAAACGCTAATGCCAAACACACACGTTGTAGCTTGTAGGAGCACGATGAATCTCGTGAGAAGCCCTAGCAGCGGCTGCTAGGTTTTTTTTACTTAGAGAAGAGTTTAGGTTGGTTTATATGAAATTTTTAATCTCAGCTATCCACTAATTTTAATACTTTTTATGATTAAAAAATTCTAATTCAATCTTATATTTAATAAATTTATTATTTTGAAAGCATATATTTATCAAATATTTGAATAAATTAGAAAATAGTTTTTATTAGGTGTGAAGTCAAGGACTTTACATCAACCAAATGGACCCTAAAGTGAAATTTCCTGAGAGGAAAATATTTTAGGAAAATGTTAATTTGATAAATAAAGAACACAACCAAAATTTGACAATTTTGTTTTAACTTTGACGTCGCTTGTTGGTGAAAAAAGTAACGTTTTCAGAAATACAGGGGTAACAAATACATTTCGGATAAATTTGGTGACAGAAATGGGTATTAATTTCCCGACTTTTCCCAAACAAATTGATTCGCCGTGCACCACAGATCCCTTAAACCCTCGAGCAGGTTTCCTACTTTAACCAGTTCTTAAACCCTAGCAGTTCTCGTTCCGCATCAGAAAAAAATTGAACGATGATGAGCGTAGTTCTTCGGTGCTCAAATCGAGCAGCCACCAGGAGGGTTTTGGCCGCCGCATCGACCTCCGTAGAATTACTTTTAAACCACCTGCCGTCCCCGTTCTCCGGCGAGACAGTTATCAAGCCGATTGGTACAAGTTCCGCTTGCGGTGGCTGGCGTGCCCGGGAATTTCACGATAAGCCCGGGACTCTGAATTTCAGGGCGTCGCTGGTGCCTAGGGCTGAGTTCGCGATTGATGATTTTGGCCCTGCATATGAGGAAGAGAAAGTAACCAAGGATGAAGGCCTGGAGATCAGTAAACTTGGTATCTCTCCGGAGATAATATCTGCCCTGAGCAAAAGAGGGATCACTAAGCTCTTCCCTATCCAAGTGCGTATTTCATTTGAAGTTTTGACATTTTTGTGGCGTTCGGATTTTAACTGATGAATCAGACGTAATAGTTGGGTATAAAGGAGTTGACCATCTATTTCTTACGGATCTTTTTCTTTCTTTTAATCACTAGAGGGCTGTGCTGGAGCCGGCGATGCAAGGGCGTGATATGATTGGGCGTGCGAGGACAGGAACTGGGAAAACACTTGCTTTTGGGATTCCCATCATGGATAAAATTATTCAATATAATGCTAAACATGGGTACGTTTCCATTCTCGTGGAACTGGTAAAAGAACGAATGGATGATGTTTTTTCTGTTAAACCTGGGTTATTCATTTCTCCATATTGATCTGATGTTTATGTATGTTCTTTGTTTGCATCTCTTTAGACGTGGTAAGTATCCTCTCTGTTTGGTTTTGGCGCCAACCAGAGAACTCGCCAAACAAGTTGAGAAGGAATTCCATGAATCTGCACCTAGCTTGGATACAATATGTGTGTATGGTGGTACGCCTATCAGTGGACAGATGAGACAGCTTCAGTATGGTGTTGACATAGCGGTTGGTACCCCTGGGCGTATTATTGATTTGTTGAAGAGAGGTGCTCTCAATTTATCAGAGGTCCAATTCCTTGTTATTGATGAAGCCGATCAAATGCTTCAAGTGGGTTTTGCTGAGGATGTAGAGACGATCCTGCAAAGCTTGCCCCAAAATCGGCAAAGCATGATGTTTTCAGCAACTATGCCATCGTGGATCAGAAGTCTTACTCAGAAGTACCTGAAAAAACCATTAAGTATTGATCTTGTGAGTGTGCACGTTATATTATATAGCAAATTGCTGGTTTTACTCATACCTTGTGGCATGTAGTGTTCTAGTATTTGGACTGCTTGGACCTTCTCACATGTTATCAGTTGCTCATTTGATAATGTATTTATTGCCTGATATATAATTGCTGTTTTTTTTAATTCATCATTTACTTTTTTTCCCCTCTATGGAAATTTGTTCTGTATGATGTCTGCTAAGCTGCAAGGAAGGCGCCACCAATGTTGGTTTGATTCTCACTAGTTATATAAGCTAAATTGTTAATTTGCACTGCAGGTTGGAGATTCCAATCAGAAGTTGGCGGAAGGAATTTCCCTGTTTTCAATTGAATCAGATATGTACGGGAAAGCATCAGTTATTGGTTCTTTAGTAACGGTATGAGTATACAAGTTTTGTCCTTGACCCCCATTGGTTTGTGCCAACAGTGAAATTCTTTCTTAGACCATTTTGAGGTTGCCTTATTATTTTTACTATTCTAACCACTACTTTATTCTTAGGAACATGCAAATGGAGGAAAGTGCATTGTCTTCACTCAAACAAAGCGTGATGCTGATCGGCTATCTAATGCCATGTCCAGCAAGTATAGATGTGAGGCTCTTCATGGAGACATCTCACAGAGTCAGAGGGAGAGAACTCTTTCTGGTTTCCGAGATGGACAGTTTAATATATTAGTGGCCACTGATGTTGCTTCTCGTGGCCTTGATATACCGAATGTGGATCTGGTAAGTTGTGGTTATCTGCCCAGCTCATTCGATTCAATGCTGTCTGAGTTGGCAAAAGATTGCTTTCAGGAGCATGTCATCTTTCTTTGTTTTCTTTGAATACCTCTTCCTTCGATATTTCTTTTTCTCATGGTATTTTGGAACTGACTCATTTGGCATTGTCTGTGATCCATTCTCTTTAATTCTCTCCTATTGTCATGAAGGTTATTCATTATGAACTTCCAAATACGTCGGAAACTTTTGTTCACCGCACGGGTCGAACTGGTCGTGCTGGAAAGAAAGGGACAGCAGTTTTGATTTACACTCAAGATCAGAGCAGGAATGTTAGGCTTATTGAGAAAGAAGTTGGATGCAGATTCAGTCAGGTTCCCACCTACCCTATACTGAACAGGCTTGCATAATATCCTTCTTTATCTTCTGATTTCAGTTTTAGTTAACTACTTTTGTCTCACTGATGGGGTAACCACTGCTTTTAGACGAATACATATATTGCATGTCTGAAATATGTAGAAGTGAAAATTGGAATATACATGAGCATACTTCATGACTAAGCAAAGGATCTCTTGGGTTTTGCATCATGAAGCATAATAAGGCATAGTGGCATGTACAACTGTAAACATATCATGTTAGTAAGAAATATTGGATTTCTTTTCTGTGCTTGTGCTTTAACTCTCTGGCTTTGAACCTTGAGCTCGTAACTTTTGTTTACATGCCTTATCTTTTGTGTTCTTGAACCTTGCGAGTCTTTTCATGGAGACATTTCTTATCGGTTTATTTGTTGGAGCTCTATGACTATTTCTATTAAAAAGGTTTGCTTATACAAAATATTCTGTGATGTGGCCATGTGGGGACTCTCATTGAACGCCAAAAACACATCATAGAAGTTATTGCAAGCGCTTTCCTTGCTTTTTTTGTGTGAATGCTCTCGTCTTGATTTTGTATTGATACGAAAGTAATTTTGCAGCTTCCCAAGATTAGTATTGATAGAGGGAGCAAGGATTTCGTCGAAATGGGCACCAGTGGAAGATATGGGGGCTCGATGAGAGACGGTAGGTTTGGTGATTCAGGCGGGCGCTTTGGTGGCCGAGGTGATTCTGGATTTGGACGTGGTGGTTTTGGAGGGGGGCCAAGTTCAAATGCAAATCGTTCTGGAGGCTTTGGTTCTCCAGGGCACAACCGTGGTGGTTTTGGATGGCCAAGTTCAGATGGAAATCGTTCAGGAGGCTTTGGTTCTCCAGGTCGCAGTGGGTTCGGCGATTCAAATGCTGGCGGGTTTGGAGGCTTCGGCTCTGGTCGCTCCACTGGATTCGGAGGCGGTGATAACCGCCAAGGTAGCAAATTTGGTGACAGCAGCTCAAACCAATATGGTGATTTCAGTTTTACGGGTCCGGCCAGAAATCGGTAGAGATGAGAGCAAATGGGGTAAGACCGTAAGAGTGATATAAGAAGCTTTTTTACATGCAAACACAATATTCTTTACTTGGAACAAGTTTGCATCAGAAGAGCCGTCGGTTTTATATAAGAATGGAGAAAGAAATAATCATGATCTGTGTAACCTCTCTAGTTTAATACTGCTACTAATTGTAGTGAGTTGTTTATTTCATTCCAAGTCCGTAGTTGGTTGCATAAATTTATAGTAGTATTTTTTTGTTGATGCATTGCAGAAAACTTGGACCTGGCGTTTATCCTATTCTTGTACAGGTATTGATGCATGTAATTTTGGTACAACTAAAGCTTTAATTGATGCTGAATTTTATGTGAACGATTATTTTACGTCATTATCATTATTATATTATGTTTATAAGAAAATATGTAGGGGTATTTGTTTTGGCTCATTTACTCTCGAGTCTTGATCCTGTGTGGTGGATCCAATCATTTGATTTCAGGAAAAAAATTTATGTCCAATTTTATCTCGTAAATTTCATATCAATTTTCAGAAACTTCTTTTATTTAACAAAATTTCAAAAAGGAATGCTCTTTGCCTCGGATTGTGTTTATGAACTGATCATTGAGATGATGCAAGGATAATCAATTATTCTATTTTGATTTGAGTGGTCTAGTTTATGTTTGTCTACTCTTGTAGCTAATTGGCAGTGAACAAATCTGTTATAGTCTCACTTAAAATCTTAAGTGTAACGTTTTCCTTTGTTTAGGTTATAAAGTAGACGAAATAATAATAAAAAAGAAGATTTTTCTTCAAGACAAAAATCATAAAGCAGAATCATCTAGCACGATTCCGTTTATGAATCTTATCATGACATAAGCGAATCTTATCATGACATAAGCGAATCTATATCCAATGGAGTAAATTGCACTATCTATATTTAAACTATAACCTGTATTACGAATCTATATCCAAACAAAATTTTGTTGTAAAAGTAGCTTTAAAGTATGTATACGTTGTAAATCTATATTTGCGATTTAACACCGTTAAAACTTAACGGAAATTCTAGTTAAAATGCTCAAATCGACCCGTATGATTTTTTAAATGTGTTGATCATTCCACTAGCTTTATAATTTTACATTTTGAGCCATTATTCTTAATTACGTGTGTAATATTTCAAATAATCTTTCCAAATCAATAATACTAATTACAGATTGAGTCTAAAATTTCTAAACAATTATCAAATATGAGAAAAACAATGTTTAAAATAATATCAATAATAATACTTGTACTTTAATTTACCTTTTTATTACAAAAAATATTAATTATCAAAATAAAATGTAAAAATAATAATAATTTTCTAAAAAAATCTACCGTTGTAGAAAATTTTGTACATTACGTAAATAATCTAAGAGCTATATATTGTAGATTTTTTAGAAAATAACTATTCATTCTTACATTTTTCTTTTGATAATTACTATTTTTTTCGCAAGAAAAAATGTATTTTAAAAAATATATTACTATTGATGTAATTATAAACTTTTTTTTCATATTTGATATTTCTTGGATATTTTAGACTCAGTCTATAATTTATATTCATGATTCGAAAATATTATTTAAATAATACACACTTAATTAAAATAATGACTTAAAAAGTAAAATTATAAAGCTATATGGATGTTTAACACGTTTTAAAAATGGGTCAATTTGAGCATTTTAATCACAATTTCTGTTAAGTTTTAACAAAAATTATCTCACAGGTATAGATTTGCAACGTACTCATATTTTAGAGTTACTTTTGCAACAAATTTTTGTTCGGGTATAGATTTGCAACACTGTTAATAGTTTAGGTATAGATGGTGCAATTTACTCAATAAATATTATGAAAACTGATATATATATATATATATATATATATATATATATATATATATATATATATATATATGTGTGTGTGTGTGTGTGTGTGTGTGTGTGAGAGAGAGAGAGAAAAAATTAGTCTCCCTCCTTGAGGGTGTGTTCATTTAAATTAGGAAATAAATTTTGGAAAATTTGGGGATGCGTTTTTTATTGATGGATGAGATGTATGTCAGTAGAAAAAATTGAGAAAAAATTAATTTATAGATGTTTGATAGTGAATTGATGAATTTAAGATTATTTTGTGTATTGGAAATTGAAAAATGGGGAAAAAATCCCACTTTTCTTTTGCTTTTGCTGAACTAAGGTTTAAAGTTATCGACTCAAAATTTATTACCTAAGAAACAAGTACATTAATTAGCAAGTCACATGCATACAGCTACTCGTTCTGGGTCATCAAAGTTGAGCAATACTATCACCTTCAAAGTGTTGTTACTTGTTACAAAATTAAAATATTTTTATTTTAAATAAAATGATATTTTTTCACTTTTATTTTAATTTAGTCTATTTTTATCTTTTTAAATGCACCTATTTAAAGAATCGAAAAAGTAAATTGTAAGGGAATAATGATGAAAATTTATGTAAAATGAGTTAAAAAGAATCTTAATCTATAGTATAAAAAATGGAGATTTGAAAGACGGAGATTTTTCTTCCATTTTTGTTTTTTTTAATTCAATTTTTTTCCCCACTTTCTCTTCTTCCTCACCGTACCAAATTTCTCATTTCCGAGAACAACAGATAGGCGCGTGCGTAATCCACCTAACGCCCATATATAGTAATACTCGTCCCTCCTTATTAACGGAAATTAACATGCTTCACTTGCTTAAACTAATCTTTGTCCCTAACGATCGACCTGTGTTCGGTTGTGTCATGATATCAAATAAATTTAAAATATCTAAAAGATAAAAAAAAAAGTGGGGAGCTAGTTTGGTGAATTGAAAATGGCATTATTACTTAAGTCTTGTATAGTTGTATAGGTATACATCTATCACACTTGTAATTTTTCTAACTTCTTAAATGTGCATCCCATTAAGTTTATCATATATATATAATTGAGCTTTAAAACATCACATGGTATTGATTATTTTGAATTATAATCATGGTGAAATTTTAAGTATATGTATATGTGTGTGTGTGAAATTAATTTATGTTTCTTTTTGTTAGGTGAAATTATTATTAAAAAAATATACTCCCTTCCCAAATACTAGTAATTGACATCCTTTTTAGCACTTAATTACCACTTTTCTTCAAAATTTCCCTAATCAAAATTGAAGTCAAGAACATGCTAGAAATTGTCAAAAGCACAAGTAATCAATTAATTGACATTGTGATTCTGTCATGTTAAAAAAAATATAACATTATGCTAAATTTGAGGTATAGTCATCCTCCTCCTCCTCCTAGCTACACCTGCCATTCAACGTTTTTCATGTTCAGTTGTGTCTAACAGTTCAAGGTAGATACATGCATTGCCTTAAATTCCTTGTGAATGAACGTTAGCTGAAAAAATCTCTTCATCGTCCTTGCCATATTAATAACACTCTCCATTGCACACTTCCCAACTGTCACTATTAGTTCGTTTTGAGGTATCTTCACCTTCACTCTAAAATGGGGTCGGAGGCAGAGTACCAACCGCTGCTATTAGGGCTCCACTCCCATTCCCGGATTCCGGACCTCTCTTCGGCCGTCATCGAGGAGTTCCTGGAGCAACGGCCGGTGGCATTGAGATGGTGGCCGCGGTTGGTGGCTTGGGAGTCACGCTTGCTATGGATACTCTCCGGAGCATCCATTGTTGTCTCCATTTTCAACTACATGCTCAGCTTCGTCACGTTGATGTTCACCGGCCACTTGGGGGCTTTGGAGCTCGCCGGTGCTTCCGTTGCCTGTGTTGGTATTCAAGGTCTTGCTTATGGAATAATGGTACGTCTGTATTCTAGAAATACCACTAAACATGACCATTGTTTACATGCTCTCGAGTCTGGATTACCTGTTTCATTTTTGTTGATGATGTTCACAGTTGGGCATGGCGAGTGCAGTACAAACGGTGTGTGGCCAAGCCTATGGTGCTCGCAAATACAACTCAATGGGCATCATTCTCCAAAGAGCCACTGTCCTACACATAGGGGCAGCTGTTCTTCTCACATTCCTTTACTGGTACTCAGGCTCCATCCTCCGAGCCATAGGCCAATCCGATGACATAGCCGCACAAGGCCAAATCTTCGCTCGGGGCTTGATCCCTCAGCTCTATGCATTCGCCATCAGCTGCCCGATGCAGAGGTTCCTCCAGGCCCAGAACATCGTCAACGCTCTGGCTTTCATGTCTGTTGGAGTGTTCCTGTTGCATGTGCTCTTGTCTTGGCTCTCTGTTGATGTGCTTGGGTTCGGCCTCCTTGGAGCCGCGCTCACTCTAAGCCTATCATGGTGGGTTCTTGTGGCTCTCAATGGGCTTTACATTGTGTTGAGCCCCTCATGTAAGGAGACCTGGACCGGCTTGTCTGTAAGCGCTCTCAGAGGGATTTGGCCTTACTTCAAGCTCACGCTATCCTCTGCCATTATGCTGTGGTACGTGTGTGTGAGGTTGCTTGGTTGACAAGTAACTTGTGGAAGTAGAGCTAGCTAGTTCTTAACAATTGTTGCTAATGCAATTTGTGACTTTTGTGATGTAGTTTGGAGATTTGGTATAGCCAAGGATTGGTACTCATCTCTGGTCTCCTTACTAATCCTACTGTCTCACTAGATTCCATATCTATTTGGTATGTTAAATCTCTGTTTTTATCTTCTTTTTTTTTTTTTAATTTCTACTTTTCACATTGAAATTTAAATGTGTCTAACTAGAGTGTAATAACTCCTATTTTGGTTGCAGCATGAATTACTTGAATTGGGACATGCAGTTCATGTTAGGTCTTGCAGCAGCAGCCAGGTTAGTTAGAGAAAGTTTATAGTATCAATTAATTATTTGAAATTACTAAGTACTAATTTCATCCTTATTAATTGATACTTTTATTTTTTTTAGCATTATAATATTTATTTTTTAATTTTTGTACACATATAATCAAGAAAATGTAAGCCATATTTGCATACAGTATAAATCAATTTAAACGAACATCATAATGGAAATCTTTGCAGTGTTCGAGTGAGTAATGAGCTGGGAGCAGCCCACCCAAGAGTTGCAAAATTTTCAGTGTTTGTGGTGACCGGAACCAGCATTATCATCAGCATAATTTTCAGTGCAATAATTGTGATATTCAGAGTTGCACTAAGCAAGGCCTTCACGAGTGACTCTGAAGTTATAGTTGCAGTCTCTGATTTGACTCCGTTGCTCGCCATATCTGTCTTCCTCAACGGAATCCAACCCATACTCTCAGGTTGGGTGGTGTTTTTGCTTCTTTTAGAAATTCAAGGCTCATAGTGAAACTAATTTTAAAGCACAGGGGTTTACTAGATATTTATTGCTAATGTGTTTTGTGGGGTTGATTATAAGGAGTGGCGATTGGAAGTGGATGGCAAGCAATTGTGGCATATGTGAACTTGGCCACATACTACATAATTGGTCTCCCAATTGGATGCCTTTTGGCTTTCAAAACTAATCTTGGGGTTGCTGTAAGTTTACCATTCTCTCCTTGATTTTTTTTTTATCTTTTTTTTTCCTATCATCATCATCATCATCATTCTAAGTCTTATGCTTGTTTTTAATGGTAATGTTTCAGGGCATTTGGTGGGGAATGATTGTAGGGGTTTTCTTACAGACAGTCACCCTTCTCATTCTCACAGCTAGGACCAACTGGAACCATGAGGTGAATTAATATGACTTACTACTCAAATCACTTCCAATTTCTTTGCGATATACATTATTCTTTAATTAATTTACTATTTTTTTTATCATCTAACCAGAAAATGATGGATATAGATTATACTAGTTGAGATCATATACATTTTATATAGATATTTTTTATATAATTTTTTTTTGAACAAACACTTCATCTGTCCCACAACAATTGAAGTACAAATATATTTTTTCAAATCTCAAAGTATAAACACTCTTTGAACAGTTAGGTTAGCTTATTTACGCCTAAACGTTTCAAACTTATGATAGTAACTCTTTTCATTTTTGCAGGTTTTAAAGGCTGCAGAGCGATTGGAGGGCTCTGCTGCCGATGAAGAGAGGCTGGATCTAGTGGCCGCAGATGTTTAGGAAGGAGCTGTGGATCCACAATTTATGGGCCTTTGTTTTGGGCCTAATGGATCTTCGGATTTAGGGGTTTAGAGTAGAGTAGAGCGGAGGCAAGAAATTGCAATAGGTTTTCATCCTTTGTTTTTGTTTTTGTTTTTTTAGGTTAAACTTGTTGGTAATCTAGTTTTCGTCCCATTGGCGTGAGGACAATTAAAAAAAATAGAGTGATAATAATTTTTTTTGAAATTCAAAACATATTTTCTCCATTGATCAGAACGAAAAAAATCGTTGTTGAATATTGTTACGGGTTTCCCTTGTGGTAACTGATGTAAAATAAAGTTTCTTAGAAAGAATAATAGTAATTAGACATTTTGACTTTTGCAATATGACCCATTTCATAAAAATTAAATGGAATTTTTAAACTACACTACATCGGCTCATATAAAGCTTTTTTTACATTTATTTAAGTGTTTGAGATAGAAAAGGTAATATTGAACCTAAGTATTCTCATGTTAAATATTTTGGGTTTCTATGCGAACATGATAAAGAAAAGAGAATGGAGAATTTCGGGTATATTTGAAAATTTTAACAAAATATAGCATGGTACTTGAAAAGTTGTACACACAAAAATGCACATAAATATTGGGGAGAGAGTTTTTTAACATTTAAAGAAGTAGAAAGACTTCTCATTATATTCAATTAAAAACCTTTGGGGTTAATATACATGATCGCAACACCGCAAATGTACGGTGGTAAGACAAGTAGTAAACCGGTGAGTACCGGATCAAATTCAAAATGACTTATGATTCCAACAATTTGTATGAATAATGGAAATAAAAGAGAATATTGATTGATTTATTGTGAGAGACTAAGAAAACTAAGTTGCAGGTGATGAGAATTCAATAATTAAAGTTACTTCCTAGGATTACTAATCCACTTGACCTTTAGATTGATACTTAGTTTTACCTACAAATATTATTACTCTTAACATGTAAGTCGATTTATTAATTTTAGATGTCCTCTGTCGAGATTTCGCCTAGGTGATTAAAGCAAGTCGTCGCTTCACTTTAATTGTTTAAGTGACCTATCTTCTTCTTAAACTCGTTGTAAGCCGTCGCTTCACAACCGAATTTAACCTAATTACCATGTGGTTTAGTAATACTCTTTTATATCTAAGTGAAGCATACCACAAATATTATGTTACTAAGAGAATAACGGATGAACCATCCAGATAATTAAACATGAATCATGAGAAAATAATATATAGAGATAAAGTATCAAATCTTACGGTCAAGCTTCAAAAAATGATCCTAGAAAGCTTCACAAGATAATCCTAGAAAGTGTAAAAAAACTAGCCACTAAAAATGTTCAATAGCAGTCAACAATAATAAATAAGATTGGTGAAATCGGATGAAGAAGAGCGGATAAATTGGGAAGAAAAATGTTAGTTTGGTACAAAATCCTGCCTGGATTGTGCTATGCGTGACTTTTTTCCCTTCTTTGTTGGTACAAAATATTATGAGATTATAAATTTAACATTTTTAAAGTGAATTAATCAGTTTTTATCTCATCTTATTTACTAGTGAATTAGTCAGTTTTTCACTTAAACTAATTAGGGCCTAAGGTGAATTTAGGAGAAGTGAGTTAGTGTAAATCATAGTGAATTATGATAAGTGAATCAGTTTTCCACCCAAGTTTCATAGTTTATTTCCTTCAGTTTGTTCTTTTTTTTCCTTTCATGAGTGGATATGTGGATGAGATGGTTTCTTTTTTTAAAGAGTAGTTTAGTTGTAATTCACCACCCACTTCTATCATTTTTCACGATGATTTCAAACATACATCTCAATTCTCACATGTGAATTACATTCCACTCATTTTTTTAGTTTGAAATACCCTATTAGTTTATTAGTTTGGTACAAAATATATAGCATGGTTCCTTTTTGTTGGCAGATGCGTCCAACCTAGTCCAAATTGGACCAGGTTTGGTCTAAATCTCCATCCTTTCCTCAAACTTTTATTAATTTTTCACTTTGATCCCTAGACTTTTTCTTTGTGGCATTTTAGTCATTAGCTTGAATAGTTCCTATCTTTCCCTCCAATTTGCCTCAAACTTCTAACTTATTGTCAATTTAGCCTTGAATTTCTCAATTTTACTCAAATACTCCCAAAGTAGAATCTTGCAAAATTCTTGCGCAAATAATGAGAACATAGTAATTAATTGAATTTATATGTAAAATTGATGGTAAATTATATATATTATAATTTGCACTTATCAATACACTAACCATAAAAATAAAAGAGTAACTATACGGTGCGCCTGTAGGCGCACCTTAAGCGCCTAGAGAGAAGAAGTATACGAAGAAGAATGATGCATTCCCGATACACTATGATGCACTCTCATAACATTAATATGATGCACTCTCTTTGACGAGTTAATGATGTTTTTTATTCTACAACCCCATAGTGATCCTTTTTGTTCTACCCAATGATGCATTTGCGATGCATAATGATGTTTTCCCGTAACAAACATGATGCACTAGTTCTGATAACTTAATGAAGCACACACTTCCTTCAACCTCCCAAAATGATGCATTTGGTAAAACACTATGATGCATTCCTGACACATTATAATGCTCTCCATTACAAAATATGTTGCACTCGCTCTCATGACAAATGTTACACTCTTTTTATTAACCTTTCAAAATGATGTCTTTGGTAACCACTATGATGCACTCCCTGTTGCATTATGATGCTCTCCATTACAAAATATGATGCACTCGCTCTCATGACAAATGTTACACTCGTTTTATTAACCTTTCAAAATGATGTCTTTGGTAACCACTATGATGCACTCCCTGTTGCATTATGATGCTCTCCATTACAAAATATGATGCACTCGCTCTCATGACAAGATTAATGCTCTCAATTTCAAATTTCACACACCATTAAGGTACGTAGAAGTATCATTTGGAGACGAATGCGCATTATTTAAAGTACGCATGAGCATCATAATTACTGACGAACGTACTTAGACGAATTTGAATGAAAATGACAATTTTGTAAATAACGTGAAAGTGGCGCACGGAGACCCACGATAAGCGTGAGCGCACCGTATCTTGTACCAAAATAAAAAGATAGAGAAGATGTATTTTTGAAGTTCTGAGCATTTAACTTAGTGTCAATGCTCTCCAAAGGACACGAGATGAAGGTTCTGAGTTCAATCCTGCACAATCTCAATCTTTTACCCAAAATGTTTCAGGAAAAAAAAAGATGTATTTTTTAAAATTTAAAGAGCGCATGCAATGTAGGCCGGCTTGAAGTGTCCAACTCAACTTTCCATCCGATTTTTTTTTTTTTTTAAAAAAACAGTAGTAGTCTGGAATCTGGCAATTAAAAATGGACTAGGTCTGATTTATTATTATTATTATTATTATTATTCGTATTATTATTATTTTAAAGAGTGGGTTGGGTTGCTTTGCTTAGGTTGACCAGTGTCGAGCAGGTTTCCAAGTTTCAAATTCAAACCGGTGAATAATCTATGGTTTAGATTCCCCTTTATTTCGTGTTAGATCTAAGGTCTAATTACTTATTACTCTTCTTTGTTCTCTAAAGTATAGTGATTAATCATATAATTTGTCATTGAATTATGAGAAAGATTCAGTTTAAGGTTTTACCATTTGACTGAATTGGGGGAAATGCACAAAAAGTCCTATAGGTTTGTCATTTCTAACGAGTAATCTAAAAGTTTTCGAGTTCATGATCAAGTCCTCAACGTTACAAATCGTAGCTCAAAAGAATCCTAAGTTAACGTTTTTGTATACGTGGCTTTAATGTCGTTTATTTTAGACATGTGGACATTGATTTTGTTGACACCCGATTTTTGCCCGGACTGCTAAAATCTAGTTCGTAATTATGATTTTTGGGTATTATTCTTGTATTTTTCATTTCACGTGATTTTTGTCATTATTTTATGTGATTTTTGTCGCTTTCATCATTTTTGTCATTTTTATTATTTTACGTAGTCTTTTTTATCATTTTTCATGTACGTTTTTTTTTCTTATTTCATATGTCTTTTTTATTTTGTGTGTCTTTGTTAATTTCGTTAACTTTTGTCATTTTTTTATTATTTCATGTGCTTTTGTTATTTTCGTTATTTTGTGATCTTTTTTTCATTTTTGATCTTTTGTCATTTTTATTTCATTGTTATTTATTAGTTCTTGTGTCTTTTATTATTTCATGTGCTTTTGTCATTTTATTCTGTTTAATGTAGAATTAAAATGTGTTCATTTTATTTTATTTTTTTTACTAACTAAAAACAAAACAAAAAACAAAAAAAGAGAGAAAGAAACGTTTTTAAAGAAAAAGAAAAAAAAGAAGAGCAAACCTTGGAACTTGGCAGCAGGCTTGGAGGCGTGGAGTCTGCAGGAGGCGCTGCAGAGGCATCAATGAAGTGTCAAAACTTGTTGGGGATGAGCTTTATTCACCATTGAACAAGAGTTTAATCTCCTAGACAAAACTCTAAAATCTGATTATAAATTGAGCCATTGATTGTTGGGGGAAAGAGAGGAGAGCTGCAACCAATATTGCAACCAAAGAAACGAACCAGCAAGCTTCAACCCCGACGCCATCGTCCTCCACCCTCCTTCCCCCACATTCGCTGCATTTCCCCTCAAAACTCCGACCTCATCAGCACCGCCACGCCACACCGGTCTCAACCATCCATCCCACGTCGCCGGAGGTGGCCAAACGAAGGAGAAATCGCCGCCAACCCGCCGGACCTCCTCCTCCATCCCTTCCTATTTACTGCGTTTCATCCCTCCATTCTATCACCATTGGCTTCGCCTCGACAAGACGGAGCCAACCCACCCTTGCACGTTGCCGGATACGGCCTGAGCACGGAGAAAACGCCTACAATCCGATCCGACGCCGGCCGCCCATTTTCTCTCCAACCGGAGCTCCATTCGCCGCGAAACCGCCGCCACCACCCTCTCCGGCTGCCTTCGGTACGACCTGAATCTTCTCCGCCGCCGAAAAGTCGACTCTGGTTCCAGCCGCCGTCCGCTCCGCCGCCGGCGCACGCATCGTGAAGAAGGTGAAGCTGCTGAAGCAGTTTTAAATATTTGGGTAAATTACAATGTTGGTCCCTGTCCCTTTACTCCTCCCCTGATTTCACTTAAACCCCCTTATTTATCCTTGGTTTCATTTACATCACTCTTTCAAGTTTAAAACTCAACATTTTGGGCACTAGGCCTAAACTTTTTCTTTGTGTTTTAGTTAATACTTTTGTTATTGTGCCCATTCTAAATTATTTTTAATTTTTATTTTCAAGATATTTTGAGTTTTTCTTATCTATGTAAATTACTAAGAATCCTTTTCTTTTATTTTTAGTGTTATTCTTTTTTTTATGTCTTAAAATCAAGCAAAAAAATCTAAAAACACCCCGTGGTACCAATTTTGGGCGCTCGGAAATTTATGATTTTTTGAGCGTAACTGACAAACGAATCCAGATGTCTCGTAGACCATTTTCAGGTTTCCAATCGACCTAGGAAAAAGATTGGTGGCGACTCCTGTCAAAAACCACGTCGCTACAGTCCTATAGGTTTTTGATATAACATTTTATTCCTAGAGGTTTTCAAGTAACATCTTAATCTTATAGGTTATCAAGTACATAAAGGCTCTTCAATTTTATTCATATCCTGCAGTTATTGACTTAACATTCTAGTTTTATAGGCTCTTCAACGTTTGATGATATTAATTTTGAGGACTAAATGTAATTTTCAGAAAGTTATAAAACTGTAATGTTAAGTCGATAACCTATAGGACTAAATGTAAAATAAACGGCGTTAACGCCACGTGTACAAAAACGTTAACTTATGACTCTTTTGAGCTATGATTCGTAACGTTGAGGACTTGATCGTGAACTCGAAAACTTTTAGGACTTAGAATGACAAACCTATAGGACTCTTTATACATTTACCTTTGACAGAATCTATCCCTATTATTTATACTTTCTTCTCAACCCTTAGTTTAGCAATATGGCGCTGGGTGGTCGAACATCTATGGGGTCGTCATTTGAAGGTTATTCTTCTAATTTATGGTGATGTGACAACCCATACTAAAGAAAGTGTCGTTTACTCTGCCTAAAATCAAAGGGTTGGTTTAGACTAAGCTGAGTTTTTCTAATTGATTTGGGCTCTGACGCTCAAGACAACAAACTTAGTGTGTAAAAATAGAGAAAAGGCAGAGCAAAATTGTCGGATACCTTTACATTTGCAAATGGTTGAGTGTTTATAAGGGCGCCCCATGATGGTACTCGTAATTTATCGTAAGTCCGAATGTGGGGCGGCCTGCCACTTTTGCTTGTTAGAATGTGCATTTTGGCTAGTTCGGCTAGTAAAAGCGAAAACATGTTTGTCCCCTTCTAGCCTTTTGGAAGAGGGCAATGTGTTAGGTGGCAGAAAGTACAATTTGCATTAATGACAACAATTTACATTAATGACGGTCTGAGTTGTGGTTGGACTTACGGCAAAAAGTTCAACCATGGGGACCCTTATTGGATTGAGCTGTGCCCATTAGGCCCTTCGGCAATTTCTCCTCTCCACCACCTAGTGAGCTCTGATGAGAGTAACTTACAAAAACTCTCCTACAGTAATTAGGCTTAGCCTAAAATTTCTGCCATCAGTTTTGAGAAATCTACAAAAAAAGAAAAAAGAAAAAAACTCTTGAAGTATGTCGAAACTTTTACCTCCTTAACCATTAACATCGTTAATAATCTTGTTAGTTATAACACAAATTTTCCGCAACTTTCAGAAACCTACAGAAAAATCCTTACTTCTTTTTTACTTTTTGAAAATTTGTATATAAAAATCACGAATTCACAATTGTCATATGAATGCTACATGATGATCATGGCATATGATTTTGAAGATGTTGACATTTTAGAATGATTGATACTATTTACATGACCTGATATGTTGGCGTTGTTTGGCTGTTTCGTCTAGTGGGGTTGGGGTTTCTTTGCCCCACCCAGCGCCATGAGTCCCTGGTGCGGGGTTGGCTGGGTGTGAGGCCTACCGGGCTTGCTTCTTTTCATGTCTTTGGACCTTTTTTTATTGTTTTATGTATTCTTGAGTCGGACTTTGATGTTGTTGTTGTGAGTCTGGTTTGCTGCTTGTTGGTTTTGGTCGGTGTCTACTACAGGTGGTGTGATCGCTTCATTGACAATTGCATGGGTTAGGAGGTGTCTTGGTCCATGGAAATGGACGTTATTGTATGACATTCTCATGCGTCTTTTAGTGCATTTTAGGACCCAGATGATTGGGCGTTTTCAGAGCCTTCCCTTGTTGTTGTGGTTAACACTTCCTACGATCACTTTTTGTTTATCAGCTCTGTTGCTTTCTAGTTGTTTGTTATTTGATTTCGGTGAGTTGTATTGTATCATGTTACCCTTATGTTGTTTTGGTTGTTTTTTGGCCTTTAGTTTCCTTCTTGGCCGGATCTT
This sequence comes from Stellera chamaejasme, assembly GCA_024586325.1. Lineage (NCBI taxonomy): Eukaryota > Viridiplantae > Streptophyta > Magnoliopsida > Malvales > Thymelaeaceae > Stellera > Stellera chamaejasme. The sequence continues at coordinate 30,007,653 of CM044985.1, forward strand.
TTCTCATGACCCAACACTTTATCTTTCTTTGCTGATTAATGGTATTGACTCTTTTCCATTAAAAAACCGGTAGTCAGGGAAATAAATGTATGAATGTCAAGAAAAGTATATTTTGAAAAAAGAGTATTTTGAAGAAATTAGCTTAACCAACTCAATTTATAGATGTAAAATGGCAGGATGTTTTGTGTAGTTGAGGAAGATGGCATGACTAATAAGAGGTGAAAGAGGGAGACAATGCATGTTTGAGTGAGAGTTTTTTTTTTTTAATATATAAGCAAATGATTGTGGAGGTCATAGTTGAACTCAAGACATCCATTGTGTCTTAAAGCTTTAACCACTAGACTATAAACTCAGTTTTGTGTGAGAGGAGGTTAAATTGCAGTCTTGCAGGAGGCATTCTCAACACTGCTGCCAGTTCCTTCTTGAACATCTGGAGCCACTTGATCCAGTCCCTCAGAGGTCTTTAATCGCTTCACAGCCTTTAAAACCTGCAACAACAACAACAACAAAAACACTTTTTAATGGCAAGATAAGAATTATTGTGCACTGATTAAACAGATCAAAATTTCAATGTGGAAAAAAAGAGAGGGGGGATGACAGAAAATAGAAATTAAACATACCAAATAGAAATGGAATCTAGTGAGACAGTAGGACTGGTAAGTAGACCAGAGATCCTTGATTATACCAAATCTCCAAACTACACCACAAATTTCATTAGTAGCAACAAGTTTTAAGAACTAGCCCTTACTTCTACAAGTTACTTGGGAACCAAGCAAACCTACCACACCATAATGGCATAGGACAGAGTAAGCTTGAAGTAAGGCCAAATTCCTCTGAAAGCGCTCACAGATAAGCTGGTCCATGTCTCCTTACAGGAAGGGCTGAACACAATGTAAAGCCCATTGAGAACCACAAGAAACCACCATGATAGGCTCAGAGTGAGCGCGGCTCCGAGAAGACCGAACCCAAGCACATGCAACAGGAACACTCCAACCGACATGTAGGCTAGAGGGTTGACAATGTTCTGTGCCTGGAGGAACCTCTGCATCGGGCAGCTGATGGCGAATGCGTAGAGCTGAGGGATCAAGCCTCGAGCGAAGATTTGGCCTTGTGCGGCTATGTCATCGGATTGGCCTATGGCTCGAAGGGTGGAGCCTGAGTACCTGTATACGAATGTAAGAAGCACTGATGCACCTATGTGGATGACAATGGCTCTTTGGCATATGATTCCCATTGTGTTTGCGAGCACCATAGGCTTGGCCACACACCGTCTGTACTGCACTCGCCATGCCCAACTGTGAACATCATCAACACAACAACCAAAGCAGTAAACTTACTTAACTTGCCAATGCAGCACCACCATCAACAAGTACTCACACACACTCTCATTAAAAAGTTGTTATTTTGCACCCAAATGAAAGTAAGCTGGACAATTCAATCTTTGAGCAAGTTTGAGTCTACAAAAGTGGATAAATGTGGAGTTTTTAAGTGAAAAGTGCGCAAACAACTCTTGAAGTGATTGTGTTTAGAACTCTGACGTGACCCAGCAAGGTCTCTAAACGATTCATCATGTTGTTTATTGCTCCTGAAACTATTTAATGTTGCATGCTTAGTCCTAAAACCATTACTATTTTGCATACTTAGTTTTACTTTAATTTAGACCGTTAAATTGGATGGCATTGTTAGAACAACACAATAAGATGAACATATCAAGCTTGTTGGGACTGAGGGAGTATTTCTGGAAAATAAACTTACCATTATTCCATAAGCAAGACCTTGAATACCAACACAGGCAACGGAAGCACCGGCGAGCTCCAAAGCCCCCAAGTGGCCGGTGAACATCAACGTGACGAAGCTGAGCATGTAGTTGAAAATGGAGACAACAATGGATGCTCCGGAGAGTAGCCACAGAAAGCGTGACTCCCAAGCCACCAACCGCGGCCACCATCTCAACGCCACCGGCCGCTGCTCCAGGAACTCCTCGATGGCGGCCGAAGACATGTCCGTAATCCGGGCATGGGAGTCGAGCCCTAATACCGGTCTTTGGGACTCTGCCTCCGACACCATTTTTGCTCTGTTGAGTGAAGCTGCAGATGAGACCTTCAAACAAACTAATTAATGACACTTGGGAAGTATGGAAAAGAGTGTCATATATTACTAATATGACAAGAACGATGAAGGTGTACGACTGCCTAAATTTAGCATCATGTTTATTTTAGAATCATAATGTCAATTACACGTGATCCGTAATAATTTGGCCGTTTTGACTTTCCTAACACGATCTTAACTTAAGTTTTAGGAGTAACTAAGATAATTAATCTATATTTTATCCTCTCATTTCCAAAGGTTTCTTCAAGCAAGCAATTGACCATTAATACTAAATTGGACAATTAGTATAGAGTTAATTTTTCATAATTCTTACGGTTTTGATCAAATTTGTTATATCCAAGATTTCGATCCATCTTCGCCCATATTGGAAAATTTTCACTTTTCTTTAACCATTCTTGGATTCAAGATGAGGTGTTGGTCAATTTTATTAATCATTTCTAGACAAAAAAAAACCTTAAAGTGTTTATCCATAAGAAAACACATCATAACTCGACATGAACAACCCACTTGAACTAACCGAAAAAGTCAACAACCTGATCTGAACCCGAAATGACCTGAAATAAGCTCAACCCCATCGTAACTTAAACCCGAAATGACCCGAACCTGATTAACCCGAAGTGGAATCCGAAACCTGAAATGACCCGAATCCGATTAATCCGAATTTGAACTCGAAGGAACCCGAAATACCCTAAATGACCCAAACACAAAAATAATCAAAGGGATGAGGTTCAAATATAATATCCATAGCTCAATATTATTATTGTTACATTTAATATCAATATTTATTACTCCATCCGTCTCTATTTAATTGTTACGTTTGACTTTTGAACTTTTGTTTGACTCAATGTTTTACTAGAAAGAATTTTCTCAAAAAAATGAAAAAAATATTTCTAGAAACTAGACACATTGATTTATCTTATACATATAAGTTACTCGACTTTATATACCAAAATGTTGAAGAAAAAAATGCATAGATTAGATGTTGAAAAAAAACGTAACAATTAAAAAGGACAGATGGCATATTATTATTTTGATATATTTTCTTGACTTTAGTAAACTGTTTTTGTGTTAATTGGGTTTAATCGTTTAACTTATAAATATATAATTTTAATACATATATACAAATATAAAATGTTAATATTCATCATAATCACATGGTTAAATTTACTTAAATTACATATTTAAATCTCCACTAATTTTGATTCAACCTAGAGTTTTTAGAAAAAAAGATTCACGAATTAAAGAAAAAAAAATGTTGGAGCAATATTCAAAATTTTTTTAAAAAAGTCCAATTTTTAATTTTGTTGGAGAAAAATTCAAGTACGAAATTTATTGGAACAATGTCCAATTTCCAATTTCTTGGAGCAATGTGCAATCTCGAATTTAGTTGGAGTAATATCTAATTTCCAATTGATGAAATGTGCAATCTCCAATTTTGTTGGAGTAAATATCCAATGTCTAATTTTGTAGCAAAGTCCAATCTCCAATTTCTTTTGAACAATGTTCAATTTTTAAAATTATTGGAGTAATGTACAATTTCTAATTTTGTTAAAACAATGTCAACATTTCAGTTTTTTTAAGCAATGTGCTATCTCCAATTTTAATGGAGTAATATCCAGTTTACAATTTTGTTGATATTAACTCTCATACACTATGTAGGGAGTCCAAGTGTTACTCCGGCACAGTAGACGTAAATGCGAAGTAAGATGTGCAGTTATGGCGCAGTAAGCCTTTATTGCGGCAATGGACTCAGTAAACCCCTTTTTTAAGGTTTATACTTCTCTTTTTCACCCGTCACATCCTTCAGATTTTCTCATTTTGTTCATCTTCTTCCAACTTCAACTTCTCTCTCTTCAATTCTCCATCTCCGGTCTTCTTCTTCTTATTCTCCTCCTCCTCCTCCTCCTTCTCTGCTGTGACGTGTGCCAGGCAAACAAAACCATACACACCCGCAAGTGTACGAAACTCACGCCATAATTAAGTATGTGAACGTGAAATCTCTAACCCGAACTCACGCCATAATTAAGTATGAAATAAGTTCCTGAAAACAAATATGCATCATTAACAACGATGAGGAATGAAAGTTAAACGAGGACAGGATTCAAATGTGGTTCCTGCTTTCTCAAGTCACGGAACTTGTTATTCTACCTCGACCAAGAACAATCTCTTGTCTTGCACCGAGGTGAAGACCATTATGGGCTAACCTTATTCTCCTAAGTAACCCCTCCAAATTTCTCGATTGGAGTGAGAAACTCGTGCTCAACCCGTGGCCTACGTTCAACGAGTATCTCTCGAGTACTCGTCAAACACCAAATAAACATAAGCATGCGGTACCAATAAATTCATGCAAATGTCAAGATTAATTCAAAAATTGAACCACCAAGAATCTTCAATTTCTCTAACGTAGCAAATATGAAACAATTCAATTCGCAAAAGACCCGAACCCGAGGCGGTCCGAGTTTTTCTACACTAACTCAACCAAGAATTTAAGTAATTGTTCACAACCCAACAATAATTATAGAAATTAAAGTAGAGAGAAACTAAATTAAACAAGCAAAATAAGAAATTAAAGTTAAAAAAACAACAGATGGTGTTGACGAGCAAAATTAGCCGGAAAATGGCCGGAGAAGATGCATCGGAGCGTGGGGCTGTTCTCCGGTGGTCATGGGCGTTCTGGTGGAGCTCCGGCAGCGGCTAGGTCTGACCGTGGTGGCTGTTGGCGGAGGAATGGGCAGTAGCAAGGATTTCTCACGAAATCCAGCTGCTGCCGCGGTGGTTGTGCACGGAGGGGCTCGGAGGCGTGGTGGTGGAGGGCTGGCGGCGTCCGGCGAGGCTGGGGAGGTGGTGGCGAGGCCGAACTGGGGCAGCCAAGGCTGGCCGCCGCAGCTGGTCTGCTGCTGCTCTGCTGCCCGCAACCTGAAGCGAGAAGAAGAAAAGGAAGAATCAGCCCAATTTTGGGCTGAACCCAAAGTTGGCCCTTCAAGGTTATTATTGTTGCCAAAGCACCCCATTCTCATGTTTCTCTTACAAACAGCCCATTAAGCTTTTCTTCTTCTTCTTCCACTTTGACACAAAAGCTTCTAAACTTGTTGTATTTAATCCATTTACACCCAAATTTGTCACTTGAAGTACCTACATGATTTTAAGACATTAAATGTATAAATAGCAACATTAAAAATCACAATTAAGCACAAATGGTGGGGTAAAATTATATAAAACATGCACTCCTCCTCCTCCTCCTCCTCCTTCTTCTTAGTCGCCGCCGCTTTAGCTTCAGCACTACTGCTCCATTAACACTGTTCTCACTGCCGCCGCCGCGACTTGCTCACCATTTATCCGATTCCTAAGTTTTTTGGATTTGAGGATAAATTTGGATGAATATATTCATCCAGAGTCATCCACTTTCTTTAATTAATAAAACGGTTTACTGCGGCCATGGCCGTAGTAAGTATTACAATCTTAACTGCGGTAGAGGGTTTATTGAGCTGTTTTTTTACTGCGAGTAACACTACGGCCTCTTCCGCAGCAGTTACTGCGGCCTTACTGCGTATTTGGTTGCGGTAAATGTTGCTTTCTCTACGTAGTGATTTCCAATTTTATTGGAACAATATGTAATTTCCAATTTGTTGGAGCAATGTCTAATTTCTAATTTTGTTAGAACAATTTACAATTTCATATTTTTTGGAGCAATGTGTAATCTCCAATTTTGTTGGAGCAATGTCCAATTTTCAATTAAAAAACTCTAATTTCTAATTTTTTGAATTAATGTCTAATTTTAAATTTTGATGGAGCAATATCAAATTTCCAAATTTGTTACAAAGCCCAAACTCCAATTTTTTTAGAGTAATGTCCAATTTTCGAAATTGTTGAAGTAATGTCCAATTCCCAATTTTGTTGTAGAAATGTCAAATTTTCAAATTTTTGGATCAATGTGAAATCTCCAATTTTATTGGAGTAATTTATAATATCCATTTTTTTTTAGCAATATGCAATCTCCAATTTTGTTGGAGTAATGTCCGATTTCCAATTTTTTCGGAGGAATGTGCAATTCCCAATTTTGTTGAAGTAATATCCAATTTTCAATTTTTTTGGAACAATGTGCAATCTCCAATTTTGTTGGAGCAATGTCCAATTTTCAATTTTATCCGAATAAACTCCAATTTTCAAATTTGTTGGATCCATGTCCAATTTTTAATTTTGTTGGAGAATTAATATTCAAATTTCATTTTTTTTAGTAACGTCGTATTTCCAAAATTGTTGGAGCGATGTCTAATTTTATATTTTGTTGCAGCAATGTCCAATTTTCAATTCTTTAGAGTAATGTGTAATATCCAATTTTATTGGAGCAATATCCAATTTCTAAGTTTGTAACAAAGTCTAATTTTCAATTTTTTTACAGCAACGTCCAATTTCAAATTTTGTTAGAACAATATTTAATTTTCAATTTTTTGGAGCGATCTGCAGCCTCCAATTATGATAAAGCAATATCCAATTTTTAATTTTTAATGTTAGAACAAACTCTAATTTTCATTTTTTTTAAAAGAATGGCCAATTTGTTGGACCATATCCAATTTTCAATTTTGTTAGAACAAACTACAATTTCTACTTTTGTTAGAGCAATTTGTTGAAAGTGGTTTAACTCAATGAAGAAACTCAAATTGTGTCTAAACCTCGATACATTCATGGAAGAGACTTATGCCTTAAATAGCACAAGAGTTACAAACCTAATTGGACTAGAACTAAACAACAGATAAAGAAATAGGATAAGTTTAATCCTGAACCGACTAGTTGTCCTAAACAAACATGACTTCTAAGACAAGCAAACTCTTGCTCACGTACTGCTAAATGACTTAACTTAATAAACAAGCTATTTACTTTAACATTCCTTCCCTTAAACCTGCTGTAATGTACAGCTGATTTACTCTTCAACTGATCTAACCCCCATAAGAGATCTCATCTTCTGGAAAGCTTCTAACTTCAGTGGTTTTGTCATTACATCTACAACTTGATCTTCACTTCTGCAAAAGTCTAGTTCAACAACCCCTTCTTTGGAGAGATTTCTTAAGAAGTGATAACGTACATCTATGTGCTTGCTCCTACCATGCATAACTGGATTCTTTGAGAGCTTAAGTGTAGAGCTATTGTCACATTTTATAAGTATACTCCCTGTTATGCCATGTCCAAGTTCCTGTAGAATTCGTTTAACCCAGATTGCTTGACAAGCTGTCATTGCAGCAACAATAAATTCAGCCTCTGTGGTTGAGAGAGTGACAATAGGTTGTTTTCTAGAGCTCCATGCCACTGCACCTCCATTAAACAGGAACACATACCCACTAGTGCTCTTTCTATCATTTAAATCACCTGCATAATCACTGTCTGAGTATGCTTGCAGTAGCTCTCTTCTTCCCTTTCTGTAGTGCAGGCCAAGGTTAGTGGTGCCACTCAGATACCTTAAGATCCTTTTGGCCAATTGCAGGTGTATTGCAGTTGGTTTTGACATGTATCTAGCTACAAGACACACAGCAAACATGATGTCTGGTCTTGTAGCAGTTAAGTACATGAGACTGCCCACTATTTGTTTGTATTGTGTCTCATCCACCATGTCTCCTCCCTCATCTTTATCCACCTTGGTTCCAGAAACGACTGGTGTTTTTACAGGCTTGCTGTCACTCATCCCAAATCTCTGTAGAACATCCAAGGTATACTTCCTCTGACACAAGGTGATACCTTTCGGATGCTGGTTTACCTCTATACCGAGAAAGAACCTCATTTGTCCCAAGTCAGTCATGTCAAACTTCTGTTCCATACTCTTCTTAAATTCTGTCATCATCTTTTCATCATTGCCAGTGTATATAAGATCATCTACATAGACACTAACAATTAAAATCTTACCTTCCTCCTGTTTTGTGAATAGAGTTTGTTCACTATCACATCTCTTGAAGCCATTTGAGATGAAGTGAGTCTCAATCTTGCTAAACCAGGCTCTAGGGGCCTATTTGAGACCATAGAGGGCCTTGTTCAACTTGTACACCATACATTCCTTCCCTTGTACTTCAAAACCTGGAGGTTGAGCAACATAAACATCTTCACTGATTTCTCCATGTAGGAAGGCATATTTGACATCAAATTGCATGATGCACCATTCATTTCTTGCTGCCAGTGCTATAATTAATCGAACTGTATCAAGTCTTGCTACAGGCGCAAAAACTTTTGTGTAGTCAACACCAAACTTCTGTGAATAGCCTTTTGCTACCAGCCTAGCCTTTAATTTATCAACCTTCCCTTGTTCATTATACTTGGTCTTGTATATCCATTTCACTCCTATCCTCTTGGCTCCTTCAAGTAGATTGCACAAAGACCAGGTTTGATTTCTTTGAATGGCTTCAATTTCTTGAGCCATTGCTGTTCTCCAAACAGGATCTTTCACTACTTCTTCAAAGCTTTCTGGATCTCCTGAAAACGCTGCAAGAACCATGTCTTCAACATTGTTTGACACATCTGTCCCTTCTTCTGCAGTTACATCTGATAGATTTATCTCCCCTTCTGATAGAGAATCATAGTTAGCCACATAGTCCTTCATCCAGGCAGGAGGCTGCCTCTGTCTGCCTTCCCTTACTACAGGCTCAGGTGTTGCTGGAAGGTGATCATCAACAGGATCAATTTCAGGAGGTGGATGCATATCTTCTCCTTCAGTAGCTGAATCTTCTTCACTGCTCTCATTTCCCAAATCCAGATTCACCTGAATTTGCTTCTCATAGCTGTTGTCCCAGTCCCATTTCTCATCTTCTTCAAATACCACATCTCTGCTAATCACTACTTTCTTGGATCTTGGATCATATAATCTGTACCCCTTGGATTCTTCACTAACACCAATTAATACATTAACAGAACTTTTGTCATCTAACTTAACACTTTTTGCATATGGAACATGTGTATAAGCTAGACATCCAAAGATTCTGAAGTGGAGAACAAAAGGTTTATGACCACTCCATACCTCTTGAGGTGTTTTTCCCTTTACAGCAGATGTGGGAGACCTGTTCAACACATAATATACCCAATTTGCAGCCTCTGCCCAAAACACCTTAGGCATAGCCTTATCTGCTAAAATGGAACGCACCATGTTCATGACTGACCTGTTCTTCCTCTCAACCACGCCATTGTGTTGTGGGGTGAAGGCTGTGGTTAGCTGTCTTTTAATGCCTGATTGTGTACAGAATTCATTGAATTCTTTAGAACATAATTCACCTCCTCTATCTGTCCTTAGGCACTTTAAAGAAGAGTTTGATTCTTTTTCAACACAGATTTTAAATCTCTTGAAATGTTCAAGAGCTTCTGACTTTTCACTCAGCAAATAACCCCATGCCTTTCTACTAAAATCATCAATGAAACACAATATATACCTCTTGCCTCCACTGGATTCTGGAGAGATTGGCCCGCATATGTCTGAATGCACTAATTCAAGCTTCATGATTGCTCTCCATGTGCTTTTTCTAGGAAAACTTCTTCTACGATGCTTACCTTTCATACATTCACTGCAGATTTTAGTTGTGGTAACAATTTCTGGAAAGCCAACTACCATGTCTCCCCTTTTGAGAGCTTCAAGCCCTGAGTAGTTGAGATGTGCAAATCTTCTGTGCCATAGATGAGTTAAGTCCTGTCCACTTGTCTGGAAACAAGTTGATGGTGTTATTTTAGCCTCAGTACTCAGAATGAACATCCTGTTGTTGCTCATTGATGTTCTCATAATTAGTCCTTTCTCCTGATGATAGATCTTGCAGATTCCTTTGCTAATGACTATGGTGAGTCCTTTCTCTTGTATTTGTCCCAAACTCAATAAGTTGTTCTTTAGGTCAGGCACAAAATAAACTTCTGTTAATGTGAAGCTAATCTCACCAACTTTGATCTTGACAGACCCTTTTCCATTGACATGAAGCCTACTGTTGTTTCCTAGAATAACAGAATGTTGAAAACTCTTATCCAGTTCTTCAAATAGTTCCTCATAACCACACATGTGATTAGAACACCCTGAATCCAGGTACCATTCACTGCTGTTTGCTATAGTTTTTACTCCTTCTTTGGCCATGAGTAGCATCTCATCTTCTTGTTTCTTCTCTGTGTGATGTGATTCTTGTTGTTCTGGACACTCTGATTGGTAGTGTCCAAGTTTATGGCAGTTAAAGCATTCCACATATGCTCTATAATTGTAGAATGAACCTCTGCCATGACTTCTTCCTCTAAAGAAGCCTCTACCACGACTTCTGCCACCAAATCTTGCTCCACTAAACCTTTCTTTTGAAACCTTGAGAACCTGTGTCTCACCTTCTCCCTTTCTGAACTTTTGTTCATGCACGTGGAGTGCACTTTGAAGTTCATCTATTGTCAATGTGTCTGTCCTTGGATTCTTCAATAGAGCACACAATGAAGTTATATCTTTCAGGCATTGTTCTCAATATCTTTTCAACAATTTTCTTGTCAAGCATATCCTCTCCCAAAATCCTCATATTATTGGCCACCATCATAACTCTACTGAGATATGCAGTCACTGTCTCTCCCAACCTCATCTCGAGAGTTTCAAATTCTCTTCTCAAACCATTTAGTTGAATCTTCTTAACCCTTTCATTACCTTGATATTTCACCTTCATAGACTCCCACAGTTCTTTTGCTGTCTCCTTCTTTCCTATAGTCATGAGAATACTCTTGTCAATGGACTGGAACAGATAGTTTTTGGCCTTTAGATCTTTAAGTCTCAACTCTTCTGAAGTCTTCTTTTGAGCCTCTGATGCATTCTCAGCCGGTTCTTCAGAGCCATCTTGAATCACAGCCCAGTATTCTTTTGACCTAAGCAAGTTCTCCATGAGCAAGCGCCAATGCTCATAGTCTCCTTCGAACTTGGGAATTCCTGCTTGTGCAAAATCTGATTCTGCCATTGAAGAGATAATGGCTCTGATACCAGATGTTGAAAGTGGTTTAACTCAATGAAGAAACTCAAATTGTGTCTAAACCTCGATACATTCATGGAAGAGACTTATGCCTTAAATAGCACAAGAGTTACAAACCTAATTGGACTATAACTAAACAACAGATAAAGAAATAGGATAAGTTTAATCCTGAACCGACTAGTTGTCCTAAACAAACATGACTTCTAAGACAAGCAAACTCTTGCTCACGTACTGCTAAATGACTTAACTTAATAAACAAGCTATCTACTTTAACACAATATTCAATTTCTAATTTTATTAATGTCCAATTTTAAATTTGGTTGAAAATTGGAACAATGTCCAATTTCCAGTTTTTTGGAGAAATGTGCAATAACCAATTTCCAATTTTCCTACCAATTTCTAATTTTGTTGAAGCAATTTTTAATTTTGTTAGAATAATGATAGTTTGGTGGAGGAGCGGTGCTAGATGGAAGAGGATGTGAGATGTCAGAGAAGCAGTGCCGGATAGAGAAGCGATGCTGGACTTTTTTTTGAACCGCAACTTGTATGTATATATATGAATAAAGAATTGTGTAGTGGACCAAGAAGTGGCATACTTGCACTCGTCAAATAAAGGCACCTAACAATAGCACTATACTAAAACAAACACATGTCAAACCTGCACTCTACTCAGCCACTAGAAACAATGCCCTAACAACAAGCAACCCAATGCAAATAAACAGAACGGGTTGAACACCCTAGCCTCAAGAAGACCTGTATAGAACATAAGTACTACAGAACACATTGCCCTGCAGAGGTGATAGCAACCACATTTCCCAAGCCAGTTGAAAAATTTTACATCTGCTGCTAATCTACAAATATGATAAAGTCTGGATCTCGAAGAGTATCGATGAAGATCTCAATGCTTGAGCTTCCATCATCAATTTTTCCGTGCTCACCATAATGTCCAAGCAGTAGTTAAAAATCACACCATGATAAACTAATCTTAACTTGCTAGATGATTGATCAATAAACGGACCGTTAAGGAGGTTTGACACATTAAAAAGAATACTCACATCCATATTGCATCAAGTTGATACGGTACCCTAGATGTTGTGAGCAAACAAACACTTTACAATTACATGGTTGATTGTCTCTACCGCATTCATACACATGGGGCGAAGGTCTAGTGATGTTGTAGCAATGGCAATTCTACTGATGCTGGACAAATTGAAGGATCTTCTCAGTTTTGGATTTTAAGTTTTCTCGGTTGATGAAACCACTTTTGTGATTTTCAAATCGGTTGTATAATATTTTATTTGGCTTAGTTCATTTGAGGAAAAATTTTGAGAAATTTGGGGAGGTGTGTTTTGATTGATGGATGAGATTTATGTGAGTAGATAAATTTGAAGAAAATATTATTTTATAGAGAATTGATAATGAATTGATGGATATAAAATTGTTTTATGTATTAAAATTAAGAAACTTAAAAACAATTAGGAAAAATTGGTGTTAAACACACCCTTTAACATGTTTATGTTATGGATGACAGTGGGTCGGATGATATCTACCAACCGCGGATAATCACGATTTTATAGCGGTTATATCCGCGGTTATTGGCTAATAAGTGGAATTTAGTAACCGTGAGGCTAACCGTTACGGTTACGGTTATGGATATCAGCTATCCGAACCGCGGATATCTGTAACCGTTAACCAACCCATCAATAAAAGTAGGCCACTAGCCCATATCAGCCAATTCCCATTTAAAAAATTACCCTCCAATTGAGCCCGAATTTCTATTGTTGTCTAGTATATGATTTTCCTACTTGCTTTGGTTTAAGATATGCCTTTCTAATATCTTACAGTTCGTAATGATGTACTGTTGATGAAGATGAAGATCTGAATGATGGACAATTAGAAAATGAAAATATTTTGTTGAACATTGTTAAACTGTTTTCTTTAGCTTCTATCAGACTATCACTTTTAGTTGTCTCCATTTACTAGGTTTGCTATCACTTGAGGTTTTGTATTGTTTTGTATTTTCAGGCAGTATCCGCGGACTAACTGCGGTTGGCGGATATCCGCGGGTATGCATTAATAGGTGCTAAAATATAACCGCATTGGCGGATATCCGTTAACCGCGGAAAGTTATATATTCGCGGTCGCGGTTAAGATTTAGATATAACCGCAGACAGGGGCGGAGCCAGGAAATTCATCCAGTGGGTGCAGAAAATAAAATTTACATACAAAAACACATTTGTACTACAAATGTCCTCTACGAGGTTTCATTGCTTGAAAGTAATTCATGATTGCCTCATTAGTTATACTGTCAAATACATCTTTCTCAATACTAGTAATCAGACAATCATTCATCAATTGATCTCCCATTCGATTCCTCAACAGATTCTTGACGATGTTCATTGCAGAAAAGACTCTCTCAACACTTGCAGTAGCAACCGGCAAAATCAAAGCCAACTTGATAAGTAAATAAACATGCGGATACACATTGTGCTTCCCCCTTTGAACCATTTTTTTAGCAAGCACTTATCCCCTTGATACCTTGAAAATCACTATTGCTGCACATATCACGAATGTAAGTGTCTAATTGACAATCAAGTGCCATGAGCTGAACTGCAGAAAAGTCTGATGGGTAGAACTTGCCTAGACAAATTAACTTATCCTTGTCAAATGCTGAGAAAAAATTGTCCGGATTTAAGCATGCAACACAACGAAGCAATTCTGTTGTTGTTTCTGCGAAACGATTATCAAGCTCCTGCAATTGTATGTCCAAAACAACAATAAACAGTTCTACACGATAGTGGTGAAAATTTGATACCTTTCTAGCTTTACGTGCAGATCTTCCTGGTGCCAAAAACATGTCATCCATCTTCAAAATAGTAACATCATGTTTATCACAAAATGAACAAACTTTTGTTAATAAAGGATCCCAACCATTAGTTCTCATCTCCAACAAACTAGCTTTTGTAACTTGAACCAATTCCATTGCGTTCACAATATCTTGATCCTTTCTCTATAATGCCTTGCACAACTCATTAGTAATCCCTAATATATCTCTCATCATGTGCAGAGTAAAGAAAAAATCAAAAGATTTGACAAGCCCCAATAAGACATTAGCATCGGCTCTTTGATCTGATTCTAGACCTTCTTCAGCAATAAATTCAAGCACATCAGCAATAGCCGATAACTGATCAATTAAACAAAGAACGGTATCATAATGAGAACTCCATCTAGTATCACCAGGACGTTGAAGACCTCGTTCCTGGTTTAATCCACGACCACTTTGTAATGCCTTTGCAACATTTTCAGCTTGACTTAGTCGAAAGACATCCCGACGTTTATAAGATGCACCAACAACATTTATCAGTTTTGTGACAATAGAAAAAAATGATGCAACTGAGATGTCTTTCTTTGCCACGCTCATAAGCGTTAGTTGAAGTTGATGTGCAAAGCAATGCACATAATAAGCAGAACCATTTTCACCCAATATCAAGCTTTTCAATCCATTAAATTCTCCACTCATATTGCTAGCTCCATCATATCCTTGCCCACGCAATCTTGACAAACTCAAGTTATGTCTAGAAAGTAAATCACAAAGTGCATTTTTCAGAGTTATAGCACTAGTTCCCGAGACATGTACGATACCAATAAACGCTCAATCACCATGCCATCCTTATTCACATAACGCAAAACTAATGTCATCTGTTCTTTAGTAGAAATATCACGAGATTCATCTACCAAAATTGAAAAGAATTCATCTCCCAAATCATTAACAATGGCATTGGTTGTCGAGATGATCTTTGCATTGATAATGTCACATTGAATTTCATGTGATGTTAACTTTTCATTGCTTGGAGCATTTTTCAGAGCAACCTTACTAACAGCTTCATTGTGATTTGCTAGAAAATTGAGAAGCTCAAGAAAGTTACCTTGATTCATTGAAGTCTCTGATTCATCATGACCCCGAAAAGCGAGTCTTTGCCTTAAAATGAACCGAATGCAGTCAATGGATGCATTCAAACGAATTCTATAAGCACTTCGAGCTTCATCTGATTGTTTTTGCAAAGCACTTTGAATAGATTGCTCTTGTTTCATCAAATCTTCACATTTCTTCCAAGCTTTATTGTGGATGCTATCATGACATCCAACATGATCTCTTAATCGTTGTGGTCTATGCCAACTAGTAAATCCATCAAGCACAAAAGCATCTTCACCAGATTGCTTCCCAAAGTCGGGCTTAAATAAATAACAACATAAACAAAAAGCAGCTTCTTTTGATACGCTATACTCCAACCAGTTCTTATATTCTTCAAACCAATGAGGATTAAACCGTCGTAAGACATTCCCAATTTTTTTTGGTTGAAACTCATGTCTTTGAGGTTGGCATGGACCTTTTTGTAAATAATATCTCCTAATTTGGTCTTGTAAATTAGGATGATAAGAGGAAATTTTTTCCCGTTGACCAGGATCACTAGGAAGCTCGCTAGATTAATCTCAATACGTGCTTGCTTTGATCGGTTTGTGTTAGTGTCCTCACTCGTCTGATGAGAAAACCGGTCTTCATTTGATACCTTTTTTAAATACCTCTCCATAATCAAAATCACAAACTATACATGATTCATGAATCTACAAAAACAAATTAAACAAATTAAACTTACGTTTGTATTATCTTCAATTTAGGAAAAATAAGCTAAATTAAAATTACCTGCGGCTACGTACTTGCCCACTTCACTGCTTCAATTTTGCTTCACCGCTTGTTTCACTGCTTCAATTGAAAAGAAAAAAAAATACGTGCTGCTTCATTAGATTTAGAATGGATTGATTAGTATTTAGTGAGTTGGGGCGCATGGCGGCATGGCTTGGTAGCAAAAGTTAGATTAGGTTGTGCCTATAAATGAGTGGACAATTTAACAATTTCTTAATCCTCGTAGCGACGAGATTTTCGACGGAGTCGCCACCAACTGTTTGTGATAGGTCGATTGGGAACCTAAAACGGTCTACGTGAAACTCGAGGGTCCGTTAGTCAATTACATACAAAAATAATCAAATTTTCATATGCCCAGAAATTGGTACCACAGATTTAATTTCTATTTTTCTTTCACTTGATTTTATTAAACAATTAGAAGAAATCATAGGAAATTAGTGAGAAAATTGAAAGAAAAACCAATAATTTACATGCCACCCTTAATATGCTATATAGTGTCTAAAACATATCATTAACCCAACTCCCATAAAATCCATCATGCCAAAAATCCAAGATTAACCGCACATGTGTGGATGGTTTGAACATATATGAGACAAAGAAAAAAAAGCATGAGAATTAACGTTTCAAGCCCATTCCTTGGCTATCGGTTCCTCTTAGCAATGATGAAAATGCAACATATCACATACCGAGGGATTAAATGAGAAACAGCAATAATCCTTGGTGACTTAAGCACAATTTTTACAACAAAAGAAATGAAAGCAGCGCAAAAACGCTCCCTGTACCTAAATCGCGAAGGTTGAACGCGAGCTGAGGCGAGGAGCTTTGGAGGATTCCGGCGGATTGTTCTTCGATTGATGTGGTCCGGCGTAAACGGCAGACGAGCGGTGGCGACGGCGCTGCTGAGGGTCTGATGCTCGGTGGTTGACCGACGGGACGGCAGCGAGATCTGGCGAAGAGGATGTCGAGACCGCCACAGCAGAGGAGCGAAATCGCCGCTGGTTGATGAAATCGACGGCGGTTTGGTGAGGAGAGGCCGGAAGCGAGTTGGATAAGATGCAAGCTAGCCCGAACACCTCCAAAATCGGAAAAGCCCCAATTTTCTCTGCTGATTGTTGCACGAATTTGAGCTGCTGTTTTTCGTTTTTTTGCTGAGTTCTCTGTGATTTTGGTGCATGTTTAATAAAATCAAGTGAAAGAAAAATAGAAATTAAATCTGTGGTACCAATTTCTGGGCATATGAAAATTTGATTATTTTTGTATGTAATTGACTAACGGACCCTCGAGTTTCACGTAGACCGTTTTAGGTTCCCAATCGACCTATCACAAACAGATTGGTGGCGACTCCCGTCGAAAATCCCGTCACATACCGGCGACTCCACCGGGACACTGCCACATCAAGGGTTTGTTTTATTTTTTCTTCACTTGATTTTTATGTTATTTTTTTTCTTTGTCACTTTTGACATGTTATATTATTTTGTAACATACATGACATCGAGCTCTCCTCCCGAGCTCATCATAACCTCGTTTTTGTAAAACACCCGGGATAGGCTAGTCGTGTGTGGCAATAGTCACCGCGCTTTCTCTAGACCGTAGTGGTTAGTAGCGTTGTTCGGGTGTGGCGTTAGTCACCCAATGGAACCGCGAAAGTCGCGACCAATTAATCCTTCCTTACATAACCCTCGTGGGTAAGGAATTGGGCCTTTCTAGTTCGATAGAACTTAGTAAAAGGGATTCGGGAACCCACCCTTGGCCTTCTTCTTTCAAGCCACCCTACGCATATAGTGACCTAGATCCATCCCGTAGGCTTTTCCACCCGTATATATGTGTGATTTCTATACCATTATATTTTGTTACTAACGACTTATTTTGTCACATGCATTGCATATTAGGCAACACATAGTACAATTTTTTGATACCATGGACATCTTGGATCTACTTCCGCCTAATGTCGGTGAGGCTTCTCCCTATCTGCTGGAAGATCAGTTGAGCGCTATGGTTGTTTCAGAAGAGCTGCAGAAGATACACGGGGATTGTTTGTCAGCCGAAGACGCCATCAATCTTATAGCCCAGGTTCACCTACGGTTGGAACAGAATCCCAAAGAAGAGCTCACGATATGGAAGTCCTGACCAACTCTGAGAAAGACATGTTCAACAAAGAGTTTGGTCACATCGCATACCTCCTAGAAATCGGAATTGATGAGATCATGTTCCGCTCCGCCATACAGTTCTGGGACCCGTATTACCGATGTTTCTCGTTTAACGGAATGGACCTGATGCCTACTATTGAAGAATATGGGGGCATTCTTAACATCTCCTCGATTATCCAAAGAAATCCATATCACCATGAAGAAGCGAGTGTGTTGCTGAGGTCTTTATCCCGCTTTCTGGGTATCAAAATGGATGACCTCAAACACCGCACCAAGGCTAACAAGGGAAAATGTCTGGCATGGAGCACTGTGAAGCATCTCATGGAATCAACACCGGGAAGGGAGCATAAGAGGAAGCTGTTCGCATTGGCTATTTACGGGCTGATCATATTTCCGAAAACAATAATGCATATTGAAACTGGAGTTGTCAGATTGCTGGAACAAATGCATCATCATCATGTGAGCCCAGTTCCCGTCATCATTGCTGAAACTGTTCGATCTCTTAATTATTGTAGACGCAATGGAGGACGTTTTATCGGATGCGCGCCACTTCTCCATATTTGGCTCAAGGGTCACCTGCCTTGCTTGAAACAAGACTTCCGACATCGATTCTTCGAGGATTTCGTACCCATAGAGGCATTCATCAAATGTGCCTGGACAGAGAAAGAGAACAAGGAAGAATGGACTAAGTTCTTCCTGAATATGTCAGACTCTCAGATAGTGTGGAAGATCCAATTTATCACAGCAAAGCCTGTCATGTACCGATGTGGGAAGTGTCCTTGGGTTCCTCTTCTTGGTATTTGGGGAGGAACAAGCTATGCTCCTGCCATGGTCCGTAGGCAGATGGGATCTCCACAGTTCATTCCCGCGACTCACCGCCTGCATGAGTTAGAGTTCTCCTATGATGATCCACGCTCCAAGCTCTACATAGCAGGGATACAATGTGCCTGGAGTGCTGTATACCTAGTGAAGCCAGGCGCTCTCCCGTCATCTAACCCCTACAATGAGTGGAGGAAAATGAAGAAAGAAGGCATCCTCCCTATCTCGGACATTGTGAAGGTTGCCGCTAAAAGAAACCTTGAAACAGAAGTTGAGGAGCAGAAGGCTGAGGTTAAGAGAAGGTGTCTCGAGATTGAACGAAAGGATTCTGCACTGGAAGCACTAAAAAAAGAAAATGAACACCTTCGAGAGAAGCTTAAGATGAAACAAGGAGCTTTCCAACAACTGGTCGAAGACCTTATCAAAGAAGAAGAAGAGAAAGAGCAGTGGAGGGAGCAATATGACAGTCTTCAAAGCAAGGTAGAAGTGATGATGACTCGCATGGGAAGCCGGTCAACGAGCGGGGAGATGGAGGATGAAGCAAGGGACCTTCAAGCTAGCCGCCTGCAGACCAAAAGAAGATGTTCGAGTTCATCGAGAAAGCTCGCCGACATTACCGATGCTTTAGAAAGATGTTCGGATTTAGATCTGAGATTTCCTTGGTAGCTCAACGTTGTGCTAAGTGTTTTAGGCTTGTTTTTGTTATTTGCTTTGGACATTTTCTCTTTCAAGTATGTTTCTGAATTGTGGTTTTAAGCACGTTGTTTTTATGGAGTTTCTATATTGATCATTCATACATGCATTCATGGCACATTTAGACTAAAACAAACTTCTTTTCTAAAAATAAAAATAAAGGAGCGAGCAAGATTGGAACTCGCACCGCTTATAATACCCGATTTCAAGAAAGCAAGTGATGGAAAACATGGAAGGGCGTTTCTTGAACTGGAAAACAAGGTCAATACCATCGCTGAGCAATTTGGTCACCTGATGGAATTTATCAAAGCGAAAGGGCCTCGTGGATCATCCCGAGATGATCCCGACACCCCACCCGGATTCACCCCCATAAGGAACAAGAATGATGAGGGAACTTCGCAAGTGCGAGTTGAGTCGGGAGATGAGAAGAAGAAGGAGGTGGAAGAGCAAAAATTTGAGACGCTGGAAAACGGTTGCGAGCTGTTGAAGGAGGGTCTCTACCGGGTTCTTTCAATGTGGACGATCTCTGTCTAGTCCCGGATGTGAAAATTCCCGCTGATTTCAAGATCCCGGAGTTCATTAAATATGATGGAACTACTTGTCCGGTGACTCATCCGACCCTATTCTTGAGGAAAATTCAACCGCTCACGAAAGACGAGAGGGTCTCGGATAGCTCTTTTCCAAGACAGCCTGATCAGTCCCCTTTGCAGTGGTACCTCAGTTTGGGTTCTAAGGCAATTAAGACATGGAGCGATTTGGCTCACGCTTTCGTGAATAACTACCGACATATCACGGACCTAGCGCCAGATCGACAAACCTTGCAGAACCTGGAAAAGAGAAACCAGGGAACATTTAAGGAGTACGCTCACAGTGGAGGAACCTAGCCGCACAAGTCCAACCGCCCATGACAAAAGGAAATGGTTACAATGTTCATTCAAACGTTGAAATCTCCCTTTATGAGAAGCTCATTGGAAACTCCACAAACAGCTTTTCGGATGTCGTACTGTCGGGAGAACGTATTGAATATGGCATCAAGACTGGAAAAATAGGAGAGGCCTACACTGATAGTGGAAGACAAGGGGGACCTCCCCGTAAAGAAGCAATTCAACAGTTGGGAAGAGGCCGAGGAGCGCCATTGGTAGGGGCCGTTTCATCCGGGCCTCGTCCTTTCTACCCCATTGGACAACCGAGAGCAGCTACAACTACAAATCCGATAACTGGATTTCCCAGGCGAAGGGAAATATTCGCTCCTATTCCGATGACCTACTCAGAGTTGTATCCAAGGCTCATCGAGAATAAGCTCATTCACCCTATTCCATCCAGCTACTAGAACCACCGTATCCAAGGTGGTATGATCCTAATGTCACATGTCCGTATCATGATGGGGCAGCTGGACACACTATCGAGAATTGTCTAGCATTGAAGCGGGTTGTCCAACAACTACTAGACACAAAATGGTTGGACTTCTCCAATGAAGGCAATACCACTCAACACCCATTACCCTCTCATCAAGGAGGACAAGTGAATGCAATCGAAGAAGAAAGCTACCAAAGAAGGACGGTAGATGAGATCAAGACTCCGATGGAATCTATACACTCGTGGCTTGTCATGGAAGGAATTTTAAAAGCCGGAGTCGTGAACCCAAATTTGGAACAGGGGGCAGAGTGGTGTACTCTTCACGGTAGTGAAGGACACTCTCTTAAGACGTGCCGAGTCTTTTCAGAACTCCTGCAAGCCTTAATGGATTCATCACAGTTGTTGGTATATTCCTCAAATGGGGGCGAAAACATCAATGCCACCTCAAGTGAAGAAGATTCCAGGTCAGGGCCTCGACTGTTGGTGATTTCATTATCTACTCCAACTGTCAAGCCTCTCAAAATACAGACTCCAGCTCCGTTTTCTTACAAGTCTGATCATGCGGTCCCATGGAGATATGATTACACCTCTAATGTTTCAGCAAATCTACCTGAAGTGGGGGGCATGACGAGAAGTGGTCGTATTTATACACCAGAGCAGAACAAGAAGGTCCAGGGAGAAAATGCTCCCGAAGCACGTGTGGCCCAAACAAAGTTGGCCAAAGAAAAAGAGGTACAGAAGGCTGTCACCGAGGAAGAGGCTTGCGAATTCCTCAAACTCATCAAGCAGAGCGAATACAGTGTTGTGCAACAATTGAACAATCTACCAGCTAAGATCTCCATATTATCTTTACTGTTAAGTTCAGAAGCCCATCGGGAGGCCTTGTTGGAAGTATTGAACAAGTCCTACGTTGCTCAGGACATCACCGTTAACCATTTTGATCACTTGGTCAACCACATAACAAAGACAAAATCTTATCTCTTTCACGGATGATGAGATACCGAAAGAAGGCAGGGACATATGAAGGCTCTTCACATATCAACCATGTACCGAGACAAAATTATGGCGAGAGTCCTCATCGACAATGGGTCAAGACTTAACGTGATACCATTGGAGACATTGCATAAGTTGGGAGTGGACCCTACATTTATCAACAACAGCCAAATAATAGTGAAAGCATTCGATGGGACCAAGAGAGGTCATTGGCGATATTGAACTTCCAATCAAAGTTGGGCCGTTTGACTTTCATATCACTTTTCAGTGATGGATATAAAACCGACCTATAGCTGCTTGTTGGGAGACCTTGGATACACATGGCTGGTTTTGTACCTTCCTCACTCCATCAGAGGGTGAAGCTTGTAGTCGAAGGAAGATTGGTGACCGTTTTCGCTGAGGAAGACATTCTCTTATCCAGACCATCAGAGGCACAATACGTGGAAGCAGGAGAAGATGGTCTTGAGTGCTCTTTCAGATCATTCGAAGTAGCTCACGCCATATATGGGATGAATCCAACCCCAGCTATCTCGTGCACGGTCACATGATTGCGAAAATGATGATAAAGGAAGGATATACCCCAGAACAGTGGTTGGGGGCAAGCGCGCAAGGCATAACCAGACCTTTGAGCCTCCCTTCAAATGAAGGAAAGTTTGGCTTGGGATTTGAACCAACACACCGGGACAGAAGAATCAAGCCTTGGAGAGAAGAAAGAAAAGGCTCAATCGAGCAGGGGGGCATGTCAGAGAGGAAAAGATGGTGATCCCGGATATATGCGACACCTTTGTTAGCGGAGGTTTGGTCCCTAAGAGTGGAGGAGGAAACGCTCTTATCATCCCCGTCACCCAGTCCTTTGATGATTTGTCGATCCAGGCTATTTTGGAGGAAGACTCTGGAGATCTGGCGCTCATTCGACCCCGTGGATCATGCGAAGTGCTGGACAACTGGGAAGCCATGGAACTACCTGCTGTAGCGAAAAGCTCCCCAAAGTAATTTAATAGTGCTATTCTCTTAGAAATAGGTCCAGTTTCTGGAGTACTGTCTTTGCTTATTATGGACTTTTTAGCTATCACTATCTGTTTTTGGTTGATTATCATTTATGCATATCAATGAAGTCCGTCATTTCATCGTTCCTTTTCTCCATGAGTGTTGTCTTATTCTTTTCTCCCACTTCCCCCGATCCCTTCATTCTTAATGCAGCAATGATTCTCGCGTTGACAATTATGAATGCAACCCATTTATAGATTTTGATAACCCTGTTAACTCTGTTGAATCCGACGATGAGGATTTTCAAGTATCCCCTG
Organism: Stellera chamaejasme; assembly: GCA_024586325.1. Classification (NCBI taxonomy): domain Eukaryota; kingdom Viridiplantae; phylum Streptophyta; class Magnoliopsida; order Malvales; family Thymelaeaceae; genus Stellera; species Stellera chamaejasme. Next base: position 30,030,715 of record CM044985.1, read on the forward strand.
AATTATTGAAGTTAGTTGAACAAGATGAGCGAGAGAGGGCAATGAGTCAGGAAACTATTGAGACAATTAATTTGGGTAGTCAAGATGAAGAAAAACATGTTAAGATTGGTGCTTCATTTCCAGAGAAAGAAGAATTGATCCAGTTATTGAGAGAGTTCAAAGACATATTTGCGTGGTCGTATCGGGATATGCCAGGGTTAAGTACTGATATTGTTGTGCATAAGATTCCGCTAAAGCCGGGTGCCAAACCTGCTCGACAAAAGTTACGGAGGTTAAAACCGAATTGCTTTTAAGAGTGAAAGAAGAAATCCAAAAGCTATGGGATGCGGGATTCCTTGGTGTAGCGGAGTATACAGAGTGGGTAGTAAACATAGTTCCTATTGAGAAGAAGGAAAGCAAGAAGCTGAGAGTTTGTCAAGACTACCGACCCGTTAACGCAGCTAGTCCAAAAGATAACTTCCCTCCCTCACATTGACACCTTGGTAGATAACACGGCTGGGAACTCGTACTTCTCTTTCATGGATGGTTTCTCCGGTTATAATCAAATTAAATTGCACTCGATGACATGTCAAGACAGCTTTCATCACGTTGTGGGAACTTTCTACTACAAGGTGATGCCTTTTGGATTAAAGAATGTCAGGGCCACTTATCAAAGAGCTATGGTCACACTGCTCCACGACATGATGCATAAGGAGATCGAAGTCTACGTGGATGACATGATAGCTAAATCTCACACCGCCAAGGACCATCTAACAGATCTTCGAAAATTGTTCATAAAACTCCGTAAATACCAAATGAAGTCCGAACCTCACGAAATGTACCTTCGGTGTAAAGTCCTGGGAAATTGTTGGGCTTCATGGTGAGCAAAGAAGGTATCAGAGTGGATCCAGATAAAGTCAAAGCTATACAGGAAATGTCACCTCCAAGGACTCCGAAAGAAGTTAGAAGCTTTCTTGGAAGGATCAACTACATTGCGAGGTTCATATCTCAACTAACCTCAAAATGTGAACCGTTGTTCAAGTCTTTAAGGAAGAACAGTGGTGTGGAGTGGACAAATGAGTGTCAAGAAGCGTTTGAGAAAGTGAAACAGTATCTGATGAATCCGCCTGTATTAGTACCACCAAGACAAGAGGAGCCATTGATCTTATATTTGTCGGTACAAGACTCTTCTCTAGGGTCAGTTTTGGGACAACGTGATATAACGGGCCGAAAGGAGCAGGCTATCTATTACTTGAGCAAGAAGTTTAATGACTGTGAGGTAAAATACTCAATGGTAGAGAAGACATGCTGCGCCCTTGCGTGGGTAGCAAGTCGCTTAAGGCACTACATGCTCAACAACTCCACGTTGTTAATATCAAAGACGGATCCTATAAAGTATATCTTTGAGAAGCCAGCCTTATCGGGGAGAATAGCCAAGTGGCAGATGCTTTTGTCGAATATGATATTCAGTTTGTATCCCAAAAGGCTATCAAAGGGAGTATCATAGCTGAATATTTGGCTGATAGAGCAACGCCGACTTTGAACCTATGAGAATAGAATTTCTGATGGGGATGTGATGTCAATCGAATATGACCGAGGAGTCCGAAGAGGAACCTAAAACCTGGATGATGGCTTTTGATGGAGCATCAAATGCTCTTGGACAAGGAATTGGGGCGATCATTGTCTCTCCTAAGGAAAGCAATACCTCTCACCGCCAAACTCACATTCATATCCCGCACGAACAACATAGCAGAGTATGAAGCATGTGCCATGGGTCTCAGAATGGCTTTGGAGATGAATATCAAAGAACTGAAAGTTTATGGTGATTCAGCTTTGGTGATTTATCAGCTGAAAAGAGATTGGGAAACTAGGGACTCTAAATTGGTTCCTTACCAGAAGTACATTCAAGAGTTGGTCAAAGAGTTCAAGAAGATAAGTTTTCACCATATCTCGAGGGAAAACAATCAAATACCGATGCCTTGGCCACGCTAGCAGCTATGTACAAGATAAGTAACCGTGAGCAGACTCAAGATCGAAATGAAAGTATTTGATGTTCCGGCATATTGCACAAATGTAGAAGAGGAGAAAGACGGAGAGCCGTGGTTCTATGATATCAAAAGATACCTGCAAGAGCAAGCCTATCCAGGAGGGGCATCAGATAATGACCGAAAGTTCCTACGAAAGTTGTCGATGGGATTCTTTCTAAACGGGGATGTGCTCTACAAGCGGAGCTCAGACATGGTGCTACTTCGTTGTGTGGACTCCCGGGAAGCCACTAGAATCATGGAAGAAGTGCATGAAGGTATATGCGGCGCTCACACCAGCGGGCATACAATGGCAAAGCAAATTCTGAGAGCGGGTTACTATTGGCTCACCCTAGAGACGGATTGTATCAACTATGTGAGGAAGTGCCACAAATGTCAAGTTTATGCTAATCGGATACAGGGTCCACCAGCGCCGCTAAATGTAACCGCAATACCGTGGCCTTTTGCTATGTGGGGTATAGATGTGATCGGAGCAATCAATCCTAAGGCTTCTAACGGGCATAAGTTCATTCTGGTAGCCATCGAGTATTTCACTAAATGGGTCGAGGCTGCATCTTACGCCAGCGTGACCAGAAACGTGGTTTGTCGCTTCATTAAAAAGGAGATCATTTGTCGGTACGGATTGCCGAGCGCATCATCACCGATAATGCAACAAACTTGAATAATCATATGATGGATGACTTGTGTAAACAGCTTCAAGATCAAACATCACAACTCGCATCCGTATCGACCTATGATGAACGGTGCAAAGGAAGCGGCAAACAAGAACATCAAGAGGATCGTCGAGAAGATGACAGTCACATACAAGGATTGGCATGAGAAGTTACCATTTGCCTTACATGCATATAGGACCTCCGTGCGCACCTCTACCGGAGCCACACCTTTCTCCCCGGTATATGGAATGGAAGCGGTATTACCCATCGAAGTTGAAATCCCCTCATTAAGAGTTTTGATGGATGTGGAGTTGGAAGAAGCAAAATGGGTTCGGGCAAGGCATGACCAACTTAACCTAATTGATGAAAAGAGGATGACGGCTCTGTCACGGGCAATTGTATCAGCAGAGGATGATTCGAGCTTATAACAAAAAGGTTCGACCTCGTCGGTTTGTGGAAGGAGACATTGTGCTTAAGAAAATCTTACCTATACAGCCAGACCCAAGAGGAAAATGGACTCCGAATTACGAGGGACCTTTCGTGGTCAAAAGGGCATTCTCTGGAGGAGCTTTGATTTTGACAGAAATGGATGGACAAGAACTCCCAAGGCCCGTGAACTCGGACTCTGTGAAGAAGTACTACGCATGATTCTTGGAGTGCTTGGAGTCCTCAGAATAGGAGACAAGAGAGAAGACATGGTTATCATGGTCAACGCATTTATAATTGTCAAAGCAATCTCTTCATCTTTCATCATTTCCTTCTATCCACCTTGCTCTTTAACGTGGATGCTTGTACTCTTTCGATCTCAAAGTTATGAAATGACAATCCTTCCTTTCATTCCTCCTGAGCCATATCTCATCCCTACTTCATTGATGTGTCGTATGATAATCTAACTGGAAATGATAGTTATAGTTAAAACATTAAAAAAGGGAAAAGACCATAAATTACTCTGGGAAGCTTTAAGTGAGCAGTAAAATTGCCGCCATCGTGTGGATAGCACAGAGTATGTGCCAAATAGGGACAAAAGGCAAACAGTTTCCAGAGAGTGCCTCAAATGAAAGCCAAGAGATAAGGTTATTGATGGAATCGAATCATCCCCGAGAGTCATCGTTCATCCGATGAATGAAGTGCAAAGGAAGAGAGTTCAAGATATGGAGAAGATGGCCAATCAGAAGAAGATCCAAAAAAGAAAAAAAAAGAAGAAGAAGAAAAAGAAAGAAAAGAAAAGAAAAGAAGAAAGAAAATGGGAGTAGAAAAGATAAAAGAAAAAGGGTTTTGAAATTTTCATATGCATTTTGCATGGCATTCTGCATGCATGGCATTTTGCATAACAGGAACAGGAATGGAAAGGAGTTTTTGAGCATCACGGATTGGTAAGCAGAATCCATTAGCAGTGGTCATCTCGAAATGGTAAGAGTACCTCTACTATCTCCAGGAGTTGCATAAGGTTCTCATCGGAAAGGTAAGGAAGAATTTTTAATCTCTTCAAGCATGAAAGTGGACATTTTCTATTCGAGTGGTAAGAAAGTTCTCATTCATTCTAAAACAGACAGATAAGATAAGATTACTAGAGCAATTCGAGGTGGAAAAAAGGGAAGGTTCCCTACCTCGCAATTCAAATCTAGGTGGCAAAAAGAGAAAGTTCTCTACCTAGTAACCCAAATTCAGGACAGGATAAGATAGGAAAAGCAATTTGAGGTGGCAAAAAGGGAAGGTTCCCTACCTCGCAACCGGAAACTAGGTGGCAAAAAGAGAAAGTTCTCTACCTAGCAATTTTTTGGGGCAAGGAAAGTTCCTTAGCCTCGAATAGCGGGAAGGTTTCCGCTATTCAACTCAATAGGAAGGTTCTTATTGAGAGAAGCAAGGAAGGTTCCTTCGCTTCATTTTTCGAGGCAACGAGAAGGTTCTCGACCTCACATCTGGGGGGCAAGGAAAGTTCCTTAGCCTCGAATAGCGGGAAGGTTTCCGCTATTCAACTCAATAGGAAGGTTCTTATTGAGAGAAGCAAGGAAGGTTCCTTCGCTTCATTTTTCGAGGCAACGAGAAGGTTCTCGACCTCACATCTGGGGGGCAAGGAAGGTTCCAAGCCCCGAATCGCGGGAAGGTTTCCGCTATTCAACTCAATAGGAAGGTTCTTATTGAGGCGAAGAAAGGAAAGGTTTCTTTTCTTCACGAATAACGAAAAGGTTTTCGTTATTCGCGGGACAAAATTTAGGTCAATTTGCTTTGCTTGCTTCATTTCTCATAAATCACGCAAAGGGGGGCAGTTGACACTCAAATTTTGCCCCGGGGTTTTTGGAAAGTATGTTGGGAAAGGGGTTAAGTGACTAATTGGGAAGGAAATGGTTCATTAGTGGTAAAATCGAAAGGTTGGGAAAGTTAGGGACTACATTGAAAGTTTTACAAAATTGTGGCCTAATTTAACGGTTTTCCCTTTTCTTCTTTTGCTTGCTGCAGATGCTTCGTGGAAACGCCGATAGTTTCGCCGGCGACAAAGGCGGAGCTGATTCACGCTCCTCTCCCACGATCAAGCGGTTGGCAACGTCGTGGAGGAGGGAACCGCTCCAAATCCCTGCTATAAATCAACAAGAGCAGAGCTGAAACAAACGGGCACCAAAAATCACAGAGAACTCAGCAAAAAAACGAAAAACAGCAGCTCAAATTCGTGCAACAATCAGCAGAGAAAATTGGGGCTTTTCCGATTTTGGAGGTGTTCGGGCTAGCTTGCATCTTATCCAACTCGCTTCCGGCCTCTCCTCACCAAACCGCCGTCGATTTCATCAACCAGCGGCGATTTCGCTCCTCTGCTGTGGCGGTCTCGACATCCTCTTCGCCAGATCTCGCTGCCGTCCCGTCGGTCAACCACCGAGCATCAGACCCTCAGCAGCGCCGTCGCCACCGCTCGTCTGCCGTTTACGCCGGACCACATCAATCGAAGAACAATCCGCCGGAATCCTCCAAAGCTCCTCGCCTCAGCTCGCGTTCAACCTTCGCGATTTAGGTACAGGGAGCTTTTTTGCGCTGATTTCATTTCTTTCGTTGTAAAAATTGTGCTTAATTCACCAAGGATTATTGCTGTTTCTCATTTAATCCCTCGGTATGTGATATGTTGCATTTTCATCATTGCTAAGAGGAACCGATAGCCAAGGAATGGGCTTGAAACGTTAATTCTCATGCTTTTTTTCTTTGTCTCATATATGTTCAAACCATCCACACATGTGCGGTTAATCTTGGGTTTTTGGCATGATGGATTTTATGGGAGTCGGGTTAATGATATGTTTTAGACACTATATAGCATATTAAGGGTGGCATGTAAATTATTGGTTTTTCTTTCAATTTTCTCACTAATTTCCTATGATTTCTTCTAATTGTTTAATAAAATCAAGTGAAAGAAAAATAGAAATTAAATCTGTGGTACCAATTTCTGGGCATATGAAAATTTGATTATTTTTGTATGTAATTGACTAACGGACCCTCGAGTTTCACGTAGACCGTTTTAGGTTCCCAATCGACCTATCACAAACAGATTGGTGGCGACTCCCGTCGAAAACCCCGTCAGTTCTTTAGCTACATTAGTGGATACAAACTGTATATAATATATAATCATATATACTATTCCTTTAATTTATCCAAATTTGAGTGGTTGCAGTCATTCCAGCAAATGATGTGAAAATTATTAACGAATGATGTGAAAAATAATAACGAGAACGTGGAGAAGTAAGGTTAACTATCCCGTAATTGTTATGATGACTAAATGACCGATTTGGCCCTCACAACCAAACAAATTAGTGTCAGGGAAAATGCAGTGTCCCACTATCAATCCGAATATTTAATACAAACAGTTAGTATGGAATCTAGCAAGTAAAAAATGGATTGGGTTACTTGCTTAGATTGACCACAGTCTAGCACTTTCTCCAGTATCAACCTAGTGAATAATTTATGGTTTAGATTAGATTAGATCCCCCTTTACTGTCCTCATCTAGAGTTAGATCTATGGTCTAGTTACCTATTACCTCCTCTAAATTATAGTACTTCCTTATTCCCTTAATTTTTACAATATATGGATTTGACACAGAGATTAAGGTGAGTAAAAAGAAATAGAATTTTGACAAAATTACTCTTTAGAGAGAAAAGAGTTGAGTGAGTGGTGTAAATAGAGTTATTGGTGTCAAATCATGTAATAAAAAAAATGAAAGAAGAGATGAGTTAGTGGAGTGGGTGGAGTTAGTGGTATCAAATCATATAATAAAGAAGTAATAAGAAAGATAGTTGAAATGTTAAATTGCTAAATTTATTTATAAAAGTTTACTAAAAAGGAAACGTTACAAACATTTAGAAACACCCTAAAAAAGAAAGTGTTGCAATAAAAATGGGATGGAGGGAGTACTAATTATAGGGTGCATATATGTGTGGGTACGCATACCAATGTACAGAAAAAGTGTATATGGGTAATTTAGACCTTTGATATTTTTTAGTGGATTTAGGCTGAAACAAGTTTTTAAATTTGGTCTGTAATCTGCTATATGTACTTACACATATGTATATAGTATAATGACTCTAAATTATTGTGATTAAGGGCTCATTTGGTTGGTGCGATTGGCTTCACACTTATATGATTTTTGTTTTTCTAATTTATCAACTAAATTAATATCTTTTATAATAAAAACCTTGTAATTCAACCTTAAATTGAGTAAATTTATTGTTTTGAAGCATTTATTCATCAAATATTTAGATAAATTTAAAAATATTTTCCATATACCTGAAGTATGAAAAGGATTCAGTTAAAGGGTTTACCATTTATAATTAGCAGCAACTTACACACTCTTGAATTAAAATCTTACCATGTATTACTCTTTTTTATCTGAAAATAATTAAGTTAGTTAAATATTTAATCTGAGTATGTTTAATTTTTTTTTAAAAGAGTGGTCACATGACAAGATTTTTATGATAGTGTACAAATAAGTGTTAAAATTATGAAAAAGGCTAGCAATAATTAATTAGTCATATATATGTCCATTGTTTTCTTCTTTTCGATCAAAACTGTGTTTATAATTTTCTTTATAATTGTTGTAAGGGCATATATATATATAGTAAGTTGCACCGGATATATCTAATCTATACTCTTCGTTGCAGAGTTATACCTGAACTATTTTTTTTGTTGAAAAAGCTGGCTTTAAATATGATATTGGTGCAAAATTATATCTGAGTTATGCGTAATTGGAAGAAGATCAAATTGTAAAGGATTAAAAACTTTAAGTACTACTTTTTGTAATTAAATCAAAGAGTTAATAGATTTTTTTAATGGCTTTTCACGGCAATGACATTTTTAACTCAGTTTCAAAACTTAGATGACATTCTAGCTCTAAAATGATGATCGGTTGCAAATATAGAACTTTAGGAAAGATTAGTGGCATTTTTACCCCTTTTTCTTTCCTAATTCTGCAGATTTATGAATCTTCGTTTGATTGATTCATTTGTTTCTTAGTTCCATGAAAATGGAATACATTAGTTTGAAGTCATTATTCTTACTAATAGTACCATATTCTCCAATAATTTTACCAATTTAACTATTAATTTTATGTTTTGGTTTAGAACTATAAATAATCTAAAAAGTATACAAATGAATAAAAATAACAGTTACAAAGAAATATTTACGTAAATTTATATATACATTATTATTAAAATTAATATGCTATTGTCAATAATTTACAAAAAAATCATCTTAACGTTTCAGAATATAAATACTTCAAATTTCTCCAACTCACCCCACCCTATCGACTAGTGCACCGTCATCCCAACCGAACGCAGTAGAGGACACTGGTATTGGAGCTGGCGCTCATTGGACACGATGGGGCTACAGTGAGCCTCAAATTGATCGGGTGGGGTGGGTTGGTCAAACATTTCATGATGGATGTTCGGTAGCTTGCTGACTACTACGTACATGCAAGAAGTCTAGTAACGGGTCCAGTAATGCCCCTCCCGTTACCATGATATTTACCCATTTTGAACTAAAAAAACATTTAAAGCAACAGTAGTAGGTTGGTAACGCTCCCACTCACTACCACGCATAAAGTTTTTTCGTTTCCCGCCTGCGCTTGTTCAGACGTGTCTTTTTTATGTTTACGAGGTTATGGTAGCAGGTTGGTAACACCCTCACCCGCTACCACGCCCTTCATCTTCCTCACCAGTTGTTTTCTTCCCACACTTACCCATTTTGACTAATCTTCTTCTTCCTCATCTCCCACAACCTCCCACCGCATCCCACCATCGAACCTTCTCATTCTCAAAAACTCTTCATCTCTCTCAACCCTCAACCCTTCTCCATTGATTCACCGCCGAAAGCATTATCGAACAACCATGTTCATCTCCGTTTTGCAGGTAAGCTTCCTCTTTGTGCATTTTTGTTTTCCTCACCATCCTTCTCCAAATCTCAATCTTCTCCTTCTCTAGATTTGTTTTTCCTCACCCTTCACACAACCAAGCTTCCGGAAAGCGACCACCGTCGTCTCCGTCGCCGCCTCCGTTTGTCAAGATTTCCACGCAAGGCTAGAAATTTGGAAAAAAATCTGGCGAAACTAGAAATGAATTTTTAGTGTTTGAATGAAATTTTGGATGTTTATGTTGAACTCTATTTTTTAGGATTTGTTTGAGTATTTTTTGACATTTTTGTTTCAATTGGAGTTGAATACATTTAAGGTGTTCATTGATTTCTTGATTTTTTTGTATAATGAGATGAATACATTATGAGTTTTATTAGATTTCTAGGTTTGAATTTTGTAGAGTTTGAATGGTGATGAATTTTGATGAATTTGAGTTTTTTATTTTATAAAATAAATTGGTTACGGGTTATCCGCTACCACGCCAGTTACCATGGTAATGGGTTAAAAGAAGGTGATGGCCTCAAAAGTAACGCCCCTAGTAGCAGTCAAGCCCGTTACTAATGGTAATGGTGTGGTAGCGGATTGACCGCTACCATTCCTCCATTAAATAAGCAGTGGACGTTGGTGGTATGGGGTTGAAAGAAGTTTGAAATTATTAATAATAATTTGGTGCTATTTAAAATTATACTTTCACTACGCCAAGAAAACAAGACTTACCGCGGCCTCCTCCGCGGTAATGTCGCAGTAACAACTGCGGGGAGGGCCGCAATAATTCCCGTGGTAAATAAGCTCGCGGTAGAGGCCTTTTCGCGCCCCAAGCCGCAGTAGTACCGCGGCCTTACCGCTCCCGGGCCGCAGTAACTATTTTAAATTATTTTTAAAAAGTAAATGAATTCAGATGAATATTCATCCGAATTCATCCATAAAACGCAGAAAAACCCAGAAATTCATCTGAAAAAGAAGAAGAAGAACAGAGAAAGATAGAAGAAGAAGAAGAAGAAGAAGAAGAAGAAGAAGAAAGAAAGAAAGAAAGAAAGAAAGAAAGAAAGAAAGAAAGAATAGAGAAGAATAAGAGAGAATGAGATAACTAAAAGGAGAAGAGAGAGAGAAAGAAGAAGAAGAAGAAGAAGAAGAAGAAGAAGAAGAAGAAGAAGAAGAAGAAGAAGAAGAAGAAGAAGAAAGAAAGAAGGAAAAGAGAAAACAAATGGGAGAAGAAGAAGGAAGAAAGAAGAGAGAAAGAAGAAGATGATGAAGATGGGAGAAGAAGATGTAGATGAAGGATGAAGGGAAAGAAAACGGGAGAAGAAGAAGTAGATGAAAAAAAATCTTACCGTGGCCTTACTGCGCAAAGGACTGCGGTAAGCTTTGGAAGCGAGCTGACAACGAACTTTACCGTGCCTCGGGCTTTACCGCGGCCCTCGCCCCAGTAAGGGCCGTGGTAAAAACTGTATTTTTTACGTAGTGTTTGCTATGACAATGTAACATGAAAGTAAGATATAAACTTATGGTGTTGTTTAGTATATTTTAGAAAGTAAGATATAAACTTTTTTCCAGTCATCAATTAACGAAATTTCTAACGGAGTTATAGATTTACAACAAGTCCATACTTTAAAGTCATTTTTGCAACAAACTTTTGTAATATATAGATTTGCAATGAGGGATATAGTTCCGGTATATCCGGTGCAGTTTACCATATATATATGTGTGTATATACACACACACTACGTCAATCAAAAATTGAGTCATTTGTTTTGACAATTTTACAGTATTTAATCTATAATTTTTTCCATGAATATTTAAACACTGAAAATTAAATATTTCATGTATATCATAATATAAAATCTAAATTTTCTAACTATAATTTTTTTAAAAATTTTAAAACTATTTATTTTTATTAAAATATGAGTCAAATATTAAAATTTGAAATCCTAAAATCTTGACAATTATTTGCGGAGAGAGAGCATATATATAAATTTCTTTTTTGTTTTTGTCTTTTCCGTTATCACCTGGCCACTTTGCAAGCGCAATTGGAACATCGGCACGCTCCACCCGCAAGAAGCACGTGTGGACCATGTCTACCGTTTCATACTTTCATGCGTGATTTTAAATTCTGTCATTCATGCCTTTCACGTCACGCATTGAAGGAATTAAATATCGTACCTTTGTATAGCGATACGAGACAATATCGATACATTAGAAATATACCAGTTATACCGGAAAATTTGTACCGGTGTGTATATATTTACCTGAAAATATATAAGAGATTGTAAGTTTTTTACGTGCAGTACCTAAGTGATCGCCTATCTGATTAAAAGAAAAAGAAAGAAATAAGCTAGCATACTTATTACATACAAGAACTAAAGATACTAACTAAAAGAATTTAAAAAAAGAATGAGGTAAATTAATTTTTTAAATTACAAACTTTTATTAGCGATTTTAATTTCTTTAATTTAATAGATATTTTTTATTAGTAATTTTATCCTTAAAGTTTTTAATAAATCTTCATTTAAGTCCCTGTACCGTTGTTTTCTTCATTTCGGCCGACACACGATACGATTGAAACGACCGGTACATTTTTCGATGTATGTTTTGCCTAAACGGTGCAGTTTCATGGCCGGTACCGACATACCGGCCGGTACGAAACGGTATTTAATACCATGCATTCATTCACTCTTGAATTAATCATCAAAATATCTACAAGTACCAATATTAGATAATAGTAATAGTATTTCAAAGCAAAAAAAAATGTTCTAAAAAATGTATTTATTTTGTTGTGTGATCATATTAAAGAAATGCCAAAATGTAGATTAGTACCTTGAATCATGATGACTCAGTGATATAAGGGTCCGAATTTCGGATCGGGCAAATTACTACCCTGAACTATTAAACTCGGTGCAGTTAAGGTCCTTGACTCACTAACTCGACTCACCCCGTCAAATTTTTAAGAGTTTGGTGACCAAACTGCCTATTTTACAAATCGAGGAAGGAAAGCGGGTCATCGCCGATTTACGGTGATTGGCAACCAGAAAAGTTGGGAAAGGTGTGACTGTGGTCAGAGCAATAAGTGGCAGTTTAGGTCCGGATGATCAAGTGCTTCGATTGGTGATATTACGGTGGCCGGATCCCACGAGTCGCAGATAAATCTTCTTCAATTAAGCTAGGAACAGAGGTGAGAGCAACACCAATGGTTTCAGGAAAGATTAGGTGATTAAATATGTGATTTTCTTTATTTTTCCCGTCAATCATAAAAAAAGAAATTATGTCAAGACCCTTAACTGTACCGAATCTAATAGTTCAAGGTACTAGTCTCATCGATAAAAAATTTAGGCCCTTAAATCACAAAATCAGCATAATTCAGTGTATTGATTTATATTTAGACCTTAAAGAAACCATTTTATGTCCACCAGAAATGAGAAGACTTTTGCTATAGTTGATTAATTACGTACCACTAGAAGATAATAGAAGAATTTTACAGGATCTACTAGTGGATAAGTTTTCTATATACTTTGATGGTGGAATTGTTTCTTTTACACCGTCACTCTTGAATAGAAATAATTATGTGATATTTATCTTATTAATAATATTTTTATAATAATTATGTGGTATTTATTATTTTGAAAAATACAACTACAGTATTATAACACAAGTATTCGATACAATTATAAGAATCTTATCTGAAATAAAAAAACCCAAGATTACAGCCTAGGGAGTATGAAATTAAGTAAACAAAGAAAACCAAACACAGTATTAATATACCACACCAGATAAAATTTCCCAAAAAATGGGGATATTTTTGTTAATACTTAAAACAAATTGTTGTTGTCATTGTAAGGAGCTTTGATCTTTTAGACCTGAGCATTGCGACGACGGCCTAGAGACCTGGCCGCCGCCGGCGCTGGCTGCGGGGCAGGCGTTGGAAATTCCAATCGGCGGTTCCATGCAGTTGTAGTTCAAACACAACGACGCCGTATCAGGCAGAACCAAACCCGATTCGACCGGAAACCCAGTCAAGTAGTTATTCTGCAAGTATAGTGTTCTGGTGCTTCCGGTGCTCACGCTCTCTACGTACTCCTCCGGCACTTTCCCGGTCAACCGGTTGTTATTCAAAAACAACATCTCCACTCCCGCCAGAACAACCGACAGCTGTCCTTCCAGTTGATTGTGGCTAAGATCCACGATTGATCCTCCGCCGTAGGATCCGATCCATGCGGGACCCGGCTGGGGGAGTCGACCGGATAAATTGTTCCGTTGCAAGAACATTGATGAAAGCGACGGGTTGAAGAGCGAGCTCGGGATGGGACCACTGAATTGGTTCGTGCTGAGGTCAAGGAACAATAACTTCTTTAACGGTAACAGAGCGTTAAGCGGGCCCCGCAGCGAATTTCCAGACAGAGAAAGGTAACGGAGAGTAGACGGAAGTGATGACGGCGGCAGTTTGCCGTTGAGACGGTTGTTTTTCAAGTCCAGGTGAAACAGCTGCTGGGAAGACGGCCGGCCGATAAAGCGAGGTAACTCGCCGGAAAGCAGATTTGAAGCGAGAACGAGCACTTTTAGCTGGTTTAAACCGGAAAGTTGAAACGGGATCGACCCGGTGAGCTGGTTGTAGCTCAGATCGAGCGTGTGGAGGTTGCGGAGGCCGGCGAGTGAGGAGGGGATAATGCCGGTGAGGCGGTTGTGATTTAAAGAGAGGACTTGCAGGTTAGTGAGTCGACCGAGTTCCGGCGGTATTGGACCGGTGACGAGGCCAGGGCAGAGGATGAGTTGGGTTAAACCGGTGAGGTTTGCGAGGGCGGGAGAGAGGGAGCCGGCGAGACCGGGCGAGTCGGAGAGGGCGGTGCCGAGTGTGAGAATGGTGACGTGGTGGTCGAGAGAGCAGGTGACGCCGGAGAAGGAGGAGCAGGGGTCCGGTGCGGAGAAGTCCCAGGTGGAGAAGAAGGTGGAGCCGGGGATGTCGGTGAGGGAGTTCTTGACGGCGGCGAGGGAAACAAGCTCGACGGGGCTGATGCTACGGCGGTGGAGAGAGAGAGCTGGCTTAGGACTGAGAATGGCGACAATGGTGAAGAGAAGGAGAAGGGAGTCATGAGTTTGCGGCGCCATATGCAGCATATTGCTTTGTGGGATCTTGAATCTAAGTGGCCGGCCGGTGTACGTATCTTACTACTATAAAAAGAAAATGGAATAACGGAATCCACGATAAAATGGATGGTGGTATTAAACAATAATACATCAGCGGCCACAATAAAATGGAAAAATACACATCAACGGCCAGAAGTGAGAATATTGATGTGATCACACACACGGCTGTTGTCAACATATGAGATGAGACAAAAGTACTGAAATTTGCAGAGAAAGATTTTAGTGATCATGTTAATGCGCGTAGTACAGAGGGTTCGTTGGATTTTGATTCACAGGTTTCAATTCCAATAGTTAACAGAACTTGAAAAATTAATACTACTAATTTTGGAACATTTCAAAACCGAAAGTGTCAAGTACTTACACAAAATGCGTAACAAGTTGGCAAAACGGATGGGCCGGGCGTTCCGGGAGCCCGTCTAAAAAATTTGCTTTGAATTTGGCCGGTTTTAGGTCGATTTTTTTTAGAGGGAATGATTTCGAGGGAATGATTTCATTCAATTTTAAACGGTTAATGTTGATAGCAGCCAGGGATGAGGAACTTGTCCCCAATCACATCTACCTTCATGCTTTAAACCATGATGAGCAATACAAAGTGCAACACTATTAATAGTGTGCGAGATAAAGTTTAAGCCTAAAAAGAGCGAAAGTTTGAAAAAAAATAAACAACTTAAAGAGAAGAAAATAAAAGATAGCAGAGTTATCAGGATGACAAGAGTATCAAACCAGCAAGAGATAAACACCATTAGGGGAAGTCGTTGTATTCAGATCCTTCCAAAATGCCACTTGGCTTGAAACAAGATTCCACCCACAACATTCTCATGAGACCTCGAGTTTACCGACCACCTTCACCAAAGCCCCACTAAGTGGGTCAAAGAGAGCCTATTCCCTGCACGGAATCCTCGAAAGGACATGACAACAGCTAATTACACATGCATTGATTTCATCCAAAGCCAGCTTAGCAGCACCGTTGTCCACTGACAACCCTCAGTCCATTGCAATACGAGTGATTGAGGTGGACTTTACCTCAATCACTATGGAGTAAACCCCTCATTGGACCAGGCAGAGTGGGCTGTCGCCCATCCCTGTTGTTTCCTGCATCAACATCGATTGACCGTGTTCAGGAGCACCAACCCCGACACACTTGCACCACCCACCATCCACCAAACATCTTCCAACTGAGCTCAAACCACAACCACATAAACCATGAAATCAACCATACCCATCTCACTAACCGAAAAACCCCGGCTTCCATTAGGGAATCTTCCTTCTGCCCAAGCCCTGCTGCAAACGGCCCACTGCTCTCCAGATAACGAACTGGTGCCTTGGAGCCTGATTCAGCCGAGGCTTTCTCCCTTGGCGGCTCCGGTCACAAAGGCTAGCCGAGGCCGGTGTGACTGATCATCGAAAAATTCTACCAGACATCATTCGACCCCATTCTGATCCACCAGAATCTGTGACGCCCCCACCGAGTCGTCGAAAGTAGCCCCGTTGCGAATCAATTTTTAGGCCGGCACCGGAGATTTGGATTGAGCCCCGTTGAGAGCGGTACGCCAGAAACGGTGAGAAAGCCAAGACACATTACGTACATGAAGACACATTTGTAGCTCCTTAAGAAGCACTTTAAGGCGTTACAAATGGCTCAACAAGCACCGTTACAAACGGCCCAATAAGCACCTGACGCTACAAAATCGCTACAGGGTGGGTCCGTTTTTTCAGTTGAAACGCCTATGTAGTGCTTTTTCGTGCTTCCAAATACTATGTACTTTGTTCGTAGCGCCGTAGTAGCGCTACAACACCTTAAATTCAAATTATATCATCTGGAACTCATATTTCTCAATTCATTTCATCAAAATGTTTCTCTCAAACTCTCTCTCCCTCTTTCTAAAAAACTCTCATCTGATTCATCTTTTCTCAAACTTTAAACTCTTAACTCTCTCATCTTTAGATCTGTGGAGGACTTGGCACTGGGCAAAGCAAGGTATTAAATATCGTACCGGTGATCGTACTGCTTTTGCCAGATACGAGATAAGACTGCACACCGGGTATACTTTGTACTGCAAAACTGCACTGTGTGTGTGTGTGTATATATATACCGTAAAAGTATCTCGAGATTCTAAATTTTTACCTGGAGTACTTGGGTGATCACCTATTTGACTAAGAGAAAAAAAATGTAATAAACAAGTATTTACTAGCTACATACAAGAACTAAATATACTAATTAAAAGAATTAAAAAAATGAATGAGGTAAATTAGTTTTTAAATTACAAACCGGGAGTGTGAAGAAATATAAACATGATAATTCTAAATGATCTCATTAGTCAACATCAAAAACTAATTTAAGTATGGAAAACAAATTTAAATAGCATGGATCTCAAATAGATTAATATATTATTTCTTTCTTTAACGTAATTAACATATTCCAAAACAATCGGTGAGAAGTTTTTATGAATCTTGTGATTTTGTATTTTAATTTCTTTAATTTAGTAGATATTTTTCATTCGTGATTCATCCTTAAACTTTTAAAAAATGTTCATTTAAACCCCTGTACCGCCGTTTTCTTCGTTTCGGCCGGTACACGGCACGGCCGAAACGGCCGAAACGGCCGGTACGGTCCGGTACGACCGCCGGTACAATTTTGGCCTAAACGGTACCGTTTCCCGGCCGGTACCGAAACGAAACCGGCGTACCGGCCGGTACGAAACGAAATTTACTACTATGATCGGCGGTGTAGGGCGCACCAATGGTGGAGGATGTTGAGGCACCGACAATGGAGGATGTGAAGAAACCGGTGATTTGTTTTTTGTAAGTTAGAGTTAAAATCTTAGTTTGTGTGATTTGTTTTTCAGTTCTGAGTTTTTTTTCAAGATATGAGTTGGGATGTGATTTATTTTCAGATATGAGTTTTTTTCAAGATATGAGCTAGTATTTGAGTTTTTAATTTGTTTTAGATTTGAGTTTTTGGTATTTTTTTTTGTTAAAGATTCGTTGTTAGCGTCTGTATCATCGTAGCGCAAATGAAGTAAAATTTACGCTACGAAGGTCCAATTAAATACGTAGTGACAACCATAAACGTTAACCTCAACGAGGCAAGGCGGTGGTGCGAGGGAAAAGCTTGAATTCACCGGGAAAGATACGAGCGCCATCGTCGGAGTCAAGCCGGCAACGGCGACGCTGCAAAAAGTAAACCCTAGAACCATGTTTTCGCATCTCTCCCAAAAAATAGAATTTTTTTAGGTCGAATCTTGTTTAAATTTAAATTTCAAGAATATAGATGCTCAAAGGTTAACAACACGGAGTAAAATAATAATGTTAAAAGCTGAAAATTACTATAAATGAAGATATTTTAATTACTATCAATCGTGTTAATAATCACTTATGTGATATTTCACCCACTAATCCAATTCCAGGGTAATACAAAAGCTCAAATCCAACTAATCAGACAATTACATATTTACCCTTTTATATTTCAAAAACTTTAAGTGTGTGAAAAATTGATAAATTAAATTGGCGAAATACTATTTAAATGGGGCTATATGCAAACTCGCTATTTGCCCTTTTGCTCCCACATGTTCTACCATCTAATAATTATTGGCCTGGTAAGGCATATCATAGAGTCTTTTACCATATCATAGGTACATATCATACGTATAACAAAGCGTGAGCCAACATCTTGTAAGATCGATCACGATTTGCCTTCAAAAGGAATTCAGGATACTATTCCTTTATTTTCGTCACAATAATTTTGTATGTGATGGATTAGTATTATTTTAGTAGGAAAATTTTGTTTTTTCAAATTAGAACCATGTATAATTAAAACATTTTTAAAAGGTCAATAAGTTAGTTATACATACTAATATATATATATATATATATATATATATATAATTTTAAAAGTTCCCCATTAAAAAATTAATTAAAAATATTTGTCAAATAACTTTTGAAAAATATATTTACAAACTAAAAATATTTAAGTTTTATTTACATATAGACTTATAAAATTTGTTGAATAAAAATCATACATTAAATTCAAAAAACTTACGTAAACTATTTTCTCGGACAAATAAGTATATACATTTTAAAAATAGAAGGGAAAAAAGAGAAGAATATTTACTTAAATCCAATATTTATAGACAAATGACATTACAATTGAATTTTGAGGACTAACAATGACATGATTTTTTTTTGTTGGAACCAGCAGATGAATAAAAATTATTTCAAAACTTAAATATGCACTCAGAACCCTTCTTTGCACCAAAAGCTTCAACCTCTAAACCAACCACAAAAATGAAATTGTAAAAAGAAAAAATAACAAAAAAATCATATCACCATCGATCACCTTCTCATCAAAATATTCCTTCTTCTCAACAACGTCACAAGGATATTAATGCGGCACCCAAAACAACTCCGACGAATATTGCCCCCATCCTGAGCCCCTCCGCGTCGGAAGCATCCGCCGGAGAGTCATCGGCTGGAGCATCCTTATCCACCACACCCTTCTTCTTCTTCTTTGGTTCCACGGGAGCCGGAGCCGGAGCCGGAGGCATTACTCCAAAAAGCTTATATGGAAGAAGCACCTTGTCGATCTGATAGACGGCGAGCTGGCCGTCGGTGTAAACGGTGCCGGAGACGCTCGTGTTTGTCAGCCCGGAGGTCATGTTAACGGTGTTACCAGACGTCGTAACGTTAAGCGGGAACTTATACCTGGAGCTATCACCGGCTTGTGTCCGCAGCGGATTACTCGCCGTCTGAAACTGCGACGCCGTCATGTACGACGGAATGATATGAAACTGAATCAGCTCGTCCTTCTCTTCATCGTTAAGCGAGTTGAGTGTTCCGGCCGACAGACTAGAGAAGGCGCTGTCAGTGGGCACGAAGATGGTGATGCCATTGTTGGTGTTGTTGAGCTGGCCGTCGAGCTGTTCCGCCACATGAGTGGCTTTCATTAAACGGATGAAGAGGGTGAACTGGCCGGCCTTCTCAAGGATCTTGGTTACATTGGTCGGGCCCGACGGCGCCGGAGCCAGAGCATACGACGACGACGGTCCCGGAGCCTGCGCTAGGGTTCCGGTCAGAGATTGTAGGAGAATGGCAATGAGAAGTGAGAGGCATGAGAATAGGTGCTTCATCGCCATCTTGGATTTGGGAAAGGGAGGAGTGAGGTGTGGGCTTTATTTAGAAATGAGTACTGCATAAGAGTTAGGTGAAATGTTCAATTAGAAATAGCAAAGCAATAGCTGTATTAAAATTGAAACTTTTTAAGGTGTGTAGTGTTAGTTTAATTAATTTGATTGATGTTATGTTCTTGAAAAGTGAGGGGCCGTCTTCTGAGATTGCTTACAAACACAGTAAAACTGATTTGAATCCGGGAGAAAAAGATTTTTGTCCCTGCCGGATTGATATGGTTGGTACGTAGTGTGATCAAAACATCACACTTATTTGAATAGAAATTAATCCCTCCATACATTTTTTTTAAAAAAATTTTGAGCACTAGATTACAACGTACGAATTGTAAATCAGGAACTACAGTGCATGAGTTACTATAACTTAGGGGATTAATAGATAATATGGCCTAAAACTTTAAATCATTGTCATTTAGGGAGGGTTCTTTCATTTCTTTCTTCATTATAGATATATATATATATATATATATATATATATATATATGTTGCCACAATTTGAAGAATATTATGTGTTACTATTTTGGTTGCCAACCCATATCTCTCATGAATGTTACTTACGCTACCTCCCTGTCTTGTTGGCAGAGATAGTAATCATGAGGAAGCTGCGTGGTCCTTTTATCTGCATTTGCTTTCACCAGTTTGTTTCATTAGAGGTTAGAAGTGTTATCTAATGATAAGTTTTTAGTGTTAAGAGATTGATCAGAAAATTATGGAAACCGTTTAGAATGTTATCAATCTTTAATCCTAATATCAAACGTACGTTCTTTACAATTAAAGCCCTAATCAACCATAATTATCTCATATCGAAGAATGTAGTGGATCATGGATCTTGTTAATGGGATCCGTTTAAAAACTGTTTGAGAAAATATGCAATGATTTTGATAGTTTGTTCTCCCCTAATGTTAATTATTAGTCACAAAATTTATTTAATTTTTACATAAAAAAATATTCATTTTTTATTTTGCAAGCTGTTTGTACCGTAAAATTTCCTCTCCTATTCCTTGATAGTGTGCATCCCACTTTGGTGTCTGTTGGGCCCTGTTGTTGGGCGTATGGGCCTTTGTTTTTATGAAGAACCTGCAAACTGTGATTTGAGGGTAAATGGGCTCAACGTGCTGTTTACTGAGAAGCCCAATGGTGTAAAGATTTCTATTCTTTTATATAATACTCCGTCTTCAAAAGATTTTTTAACGTGACTTTCATGTTTAAAATTTAAATATTTGACCCAAATATTAAAAATTTAAAATATATTTAAAAAATTTATACTTTAAATGTAAAAACAAAATTGAAAACTTTTTGTTGAGGGAGAGGGTATAGACTAAAGGCACTTTAAGTAGAAAGCGCCTTTTATGTGCTGATGTTTTTAAAGTTTACAGTTTTTTACCCACTCTTCTATCTTGATTTTTTCTATTTTTTTATATCTATTCTGATATCTAATTAAGAGGAGTATATCACCCTTCACATAAAATTCACATAAAAATTGTCAAATTGATACATATTCAGTTATAACTTACTCTATGTCATTTTTCTGTGTGTCTATTATGATATCTAAGAGGACTATATAATACTCGCTTGTCACATAAAAATTGATACATATTAAATTTAAAATGTCCAAGAAACTTGATATTTTATTATTATTTTTTAGAAAAGTTACTCCTACATATTTTATCTTCTTTTCTTACTTTATCTTACTATCTTTAAGTTTTTTTTTACTATCTTAATTACTTTAATCTCGACATAAAAATGTTATAAATGTTACTCCTATCAATTAAATTTACTCGAAAAGATTAAGCATATAAATTATAAGCCTTAATTGTTCTATGAATATTTCAACTTAAGAAACATAATAAAAAGTACATTTCAAAAAATTACTGTTTGGACTCTTATTTTTAGATATTGTTATAACTCTTCAGAATAATAGCTGTA
Source organism: Stellera chamaejasme (assembly GCA_024586325.1). Classification (NCBI taxonomy): domain Eukaryota; kingdom Viridiplantae; phylum Streptophyta; class Magnoliopsida; order Malvales; family Thymelaeaceae; genus Stellera; species Stellera chamaejasme. The sequence continues at coordinate 30,052,014 of CM044985.1, forward strand.
AACATTTTCAAAAAAAACTTTAACGAAAAATCAAGCCAGACGCACGGGTTCCAGTTATCGCAAATTCCAAAGAGGACCGATCAGAAAAAGAAATCGCAGCTTTCGGAATTTAAGTTCACATGCAAAATATGCGCAAACAAAATTTACTTTTGTTTTTTTCGCTTAAAAACAAAATGCTTCAAATTTTCGAGCAGCAACAGCAATGCGCACTTCTTAATTATAACAGTTAACACCTCCAGCTTGTACAATATTTCTCTTCAAGGACTTAAGTTCAAGTACTTTTCAACCTCCGCCCCAAACCTTGATTCACATTTCATTCAACTCACTCTGCGCGGGCGCGAATTCGCACACACATTTTATTAACTAGCTAGCTGGGCACTGGAACCCCTGAGGCGGAGTCTTCCCACAGTCGATTAGAACTTGAAGAGCTATGGGAAGGATAAGGTTGATGTTCAGAAGCTTGGCTCTAATGGTGGTGCAGAGACAAATGGCAGCATCCAAATCCAGGAGTCCTTTAAGAACAGGGCAACAAGCCGCCTTTGGATCGCCGCCGATTCCGATGTGTACAAGTCCACCCAACACGTCCACGCAAGCCCCTAACTTTAACGCGTCAATCGGGCACGTCTGAGCCGGCGGTGGTGTCGGGAACGGCGACGACGGAGGTGGACAAGGCTCCTCCTTTGGCGGAGGTTTGGGAAGGACTGGAGGAGTAACCACCGGAGGAGTTGGTGGCGGGAGGATTGGTGGGTGAGGGAACGGAGGAGGGAGGATGACTGGAGGTTTAGGAACGAAAGGTGGAGGCTTTACTACTGGAGGTTTTGGGACAAAAGGTGGAGGATTTACCACCGGAGGTTTTGGGACAAAAGGTGGAGGCTTTACCACCGGAGGTTTTGGGACAAAAGGTGGAGGCTTTACCACCGGAGGTTTTGGGACGAAAGGCGGAGGCTTTACCACAGGAGGTTTTGGGACAAAAGGCGGAGGCTTTACCACCGGAGGTTTTGGGACGATAGGCGGAGGCTTTACCACCGGAGGTTTCGGTACGATCGGTGGGTGCGGAAACGGGGGCGGAAGTACTACAGGAGGTTTCGGTACATACGGCGGAGGCTTAACAACAGGTGGTTTGGGAACATGCGGCGGAGGTTTAACAATCGGTGGCTTCGGAATATGTGGTGGTGGTTTGACGACGGGCGGCTTCGGGACATGCGGTGGCGGTGTGACCACCGGTGGCTTCGGAATGTGGGGTGGTGGTTTGACGACTGGTGGCTTCGGTTCATGCGGAGGCGGTTTGACCACCGGTGGCTTTGGAGGCTTAACTTTGGGAGGAAGCGGCGGCGGGCATTTTGGTGGCACCGGCGGCGGGCAGTAGGGGCAGGCTAGGGTTTGAGAGATGAGAAGAGTGAAGAAGAGAAGAATGAGTAATAATCTCCCCATGGCATGAAGGTAGAGGATGAGTTTGAAGCAAAGAGAGAGTGAAGTGTAGGTGTCTCTTATAGGGAAGAGGGATGAGGAATGAAAATGATTGATCATGCAAAATGTTAATCTTTTTCTCTGCAATTTGCGGTGGCCTCTGTACTCATTCCTTTGACTTATTATTGCCTCTTTAACAACTTCCCCAAAAATTTCTTCAAAATAAAGAAACAAAGTCCACATTCTCTAAATTATTTTTGCTATAACTCCAACAACTCCCCCATTTTAGAGAATCATGCATTTATTACAACAATAAAATATTATATATTTTTATAATAATTAATAAATTATTTGAAGTGATGAGAGAGGATGTTTAAACCAATAACAAATAGCCAAAAGAAGGAGAGATGGTTGGAAAAAGTTAATTTGGGGAGGCTTTCCAAAATTTGGATAATGCTCCCCATTTTTTCCCTTTTTTCCTCATTTTTGGAGAATGAGATGGGGAAGCTGTTGGACAAAAAAAAACCTCAAAATTCTCCAAAAATGAATATTTCAATAAAATAGAGAAACTGTTGGAGATGCTCTTACATTGATACTACTAGTAGATTCTTGACGTAGTACTTATGCTAAATAATTACATATTGAAGGGTATTAAATAATTAGTTATCTCTAAATCCGGTGAATTTGGGACTCGCCGCACCAGACCGAATCCACTTCATTTGTTTGCGGGAGGCCAGATTTGGCATGAAATCAATGCAGTCGTCTTCCTTTCTTCACGATGACATCGAGACTGCACCAAATCCGGCCGACATAGGAGCATTAGAAGCATGGGTGTTTGTGATGCACTACGATGATATTATGATACCCAGCCACCGCATAATGATGCTCTTTCATATTGGAATGATGCAACCAAAAATTTCATAAAATTGTTTAACTTTTTAAAATGTAAACTTAGTATGATGCGTGCAATATACAGTATGAAAAATCAATATGAAACACTAATGCACTAGATTGATGTAAACCAAATATACCACACTATTGGTAGCACGTAATGTATACAAATATGATGCACGCAACATTGAGTACTCCTCCGCCGCCTCGCTACAGTCTCGTCTCCTCTTCTTTGCTTTATTTAATCTTCTTTTTCTTTTCAAGAATCTCAGATCCATTGCCAGAGTCGTCAAGTTCTTTGCCGGAATTTTAGACCCCTTATTCTATCTTCTTCCGGTGATAAAAGTTCCGGCACTGGCACATTATCTTCACAAGTAATTATGATGCACCTGGCTAACTTAATGATTCACATTCGACAAATTACGATGTATTGTCGACAAATTATAATGCCCCACTATACAGAACTGATGTAACAGATCTAAAGAAAAATGAAATGCTCAAAGATGTTCAAACCAATTATGATGCGTCCTCGAGGTAGTATGATGCACCGTAACGATGAAGATGATGCACCATTATGATGTAACTCAAATAGTCACATTACTACTAGTAAAGAACAAATACGATGCGCCGCCGATATCATATATATGATGTACCGTTATGATAAAGATGATGCATCATTGAGATTTAAACCAAATAATTCACATTATTTAAAACAAAGATGTAGACAATTATGATGCGCTCACGAGACAGTAAGACGCACCGTTACAATGAATATGATGCACAAGTATGATGTAAACCAAGTAGTCCACATTGTTAATAGGAAAGAACAATGATGATGCGCAGTGACGGCACCGAGAATTTGAGTTTGGGGGTGCTAGGTGGGTGTGTAGCTTAATATTAGCTTCATCCCTTTTTATTGTAACTTTTGGTTTTCCATCCTTTAATATAGTTATTTTATTTCTCTAATATTTTTAGATATAAATTTACAAATTTTATCAAATTTAATATGTCTAGTTTCTAAATATATTTTCTTGAAATTTGTTTTTTACCTCAAATTAACGTAGATAAATTGAATTCAAATAATCGAAGGTCAAAATGTTACACTAATAAAGGGACGAGGAAGTATATAATAAGTAAATCACGAGTGACGGAACCAAAACAAGTAATACAAAAAAAATACTCTAAATTTTACACATATATCACAAATTAATACACAAAATTAAACATGACATTCTTTGACATATCTAAAAGTTTACGCGAATGGAGTATTTAAACTATCAATTTAAAATTAGTAATTTAATTATTCTTTACTCTCCTACTAGAATTTAAAAAATACTCCATTCGCCCCCAAATAATTATACACTTTATTTTTGTTGTTCTACGGTATTTAATCTATTATTTTTTTTTATGAATGTTTAGATATTTAAAGTTAATAATTTATATGCATATAATAATTTGAAGTATAAAATTTATAAATATATTTTTTTCTAAATTTTCACAAAGTGGAGGAGTAGTGGTGGGGAATGTGGCAAAAAAGGGAACATTTAAATACATTGTTGTGTTTGGATTGATAGTTTTGGATGAACTAATAATGTATGGAATTTGATTGGGTTGAGTTGAATTTTAATTTTGATGTGGCTTTAATTTTATTGGGTTGGGTAGAGGGAGACTTTAATTCTAATATTATATACTATATACACTATGCTCCTCCAACTAATGGGAGTGGAAGCAGCCCCCCATCATAACATAGTTCCATCCCTGATGATGCGCTCACGAGACAGTGTGATGCACCTTTACAATGAAGATCATACACCACCAGTATTTCACACCATAACATAAAATAGTAGTTGATGACATACTCCCTCCGTCCCCAAATAATTTTACACTTTAACTTTGTTGTTTTAATGTTCAATGTTTGACTAAAATTTTAACAAAGATAGAACGTTCTAAAAAAATTCAAAAAATATATATTTAGAAAGTTTATACTTCAAATTATGATATGGATATAAATTATTAACTTTAAATGTCTAAGCATTCATGAAAAAAATAATAGATTAAATACTGTAAAACAGCAAAAACAAAGTGTAGAATTATTTGGGGACGGAGGGAGTATATTTCACACCACAAAAATAAAACAGATGGTGTGCAGATAGCACATAATGGTGCGCTTTAGAGGAATAATGATGTGTTACAGACATTTTTATGCAGTTTAATAAAATTTGTATGCAGCTCATGGTTACATCATTTTTATAAACATGTGCATCATAATAATTCGATGACACATCATTAAGGTACTAGGCGCATCATTAAACAAAATAAGTTTGTTTGCCTTCAGATCATCTTCTTCACTATTTCATCCCTTCCTTCCAAATCCCAGAAATCAAACCCAAACATCTCTTTCTCCAATGGCCACTCCCACTCTCGGAATCCTTCTTAAGCTCCTCCAGTAAATGAACTTGATGACGCCGGTCACCGGCGACGACCACCGTTCCTTGCTCTTTCATATCATCGGAATAGTAACTTTTGGGCTCATTGTTTCCTGGTTTGCGGATGGGGTAACATATCGGAGATTGACGAGAGCCAACCGATCCTCGTTCTCTGAAATGCGGGCGTTTGATGATGAACAGAGAAAGAACTTGCGAGGGACGGAGACGAATCATACAGTTTTGGAAGCACCCCGTTGTTGTCGGAACACCTGAGACACTTTTTGGTCGTAACGGTGCACAAGGTGCGCACCTTAAGTGGTGCGCACCCTATCCTAAACCTATTTTGAAACTTGATATATATATTTCAAACAAAGCTTGAATACTCAGCTGCTCGGCTTAGCTCAACTTTATATTAAATTTGTCCTTTAAAATAAGTGAATAGCTCGAGCTTGACTCGAGCTCGATTGACTTAAATCTCGATTATATTATTTTCAAGTCAAGTTTGAACAAAAATTAGCTAGATCAATACAGAATTCAAGCCGAACATGAACAATCTACTGCTCGACTCGACTTGTTTCAGCCTTACTCTCTCAACCCATCCCCCATATATAGGGTAAAGTACATTTTTAATCCTTTAGCTGTAACACGTATTATATTTTAGTCCACTTTTAAAAATTCGCCCTATTTTGGTCCTAAAATTTTAGTTTTCTATTCTATTTTAGTCCTTCCGTCTATTTGACTGTTAGATTGATCGTTAGTTAGGTAATTTTACATAAATACCACTAAAAATACAATCTAATTACACATTTAATAGATGTATGACCACTAAAATTTTAATAAATATACGAATAAGTCCCTATAGTTTTTCTCCCTTCACCTTTATCCCTAAAACCGGAACTCAGAGTCGAAACACAGAAGCGAAGGTAAAATTTTAGATCTGAATCGAATTTGAAACTAGGATTGAAATCAAACGCCACATACTCAGTTATGGGAATCTAATTGTCTAATTCAAATCAAATTTGTAACTGGACTCGGTTATGGGAAGCCAAGCATCGTGAGGGTTGAGCTTGGTCAGATGGAGAACCTTCCTCAACGGACTTCCCAACAGAGTGACAAAGCATGGCGTTCTCAGCCTCGACGTGTTCATCTTGCTCGTGTGTTTTGTGTCCTTATTGCATCGGGAGTCAGGAGCAGCAATTGGGACAGCGAAGGGGAGTGGATGTAGGAGTAGTGCCCGAGAATCCAATCCGCGGTGATGTGGGTTTTGGACATGAATCATGTTATTTATAAATAGTTCGATTATTGTGTTAGTTTGGATTTATGCGTTAATCAAATAACACAATGTATCAACCCCGAAATATATGTCGGTGTTCCTAAATCTCCCTAGTCGATGTCTTATAGCGAACGTGGGTTGCTATAACGCCCTTGAGACTAGCATAAGGGAAGATTCACATAAGAGTTGTGAATGCTGACTTATGAATACATAGGAGAGGAACTATGTATTGGAGCGACCGGACCGAGAGCATTATGGGATCGTGGTGTAAATATCATAAGTGTCTCTCGGGGATCATAGTACGCGTAGTCCTTAGACTGAGGTTATGAAGATCTGCTCATGTGAGTGGCATGCTTTGATTCTATGCTCTATCCTTTTCTTGACCGAGGGAGTGTGTTAGTTTTGGGTGTGTAACAATATCATGGAGTATGACTCATGAACCAAGATGAGATTCTTCACTCCCTCACCACATGAGAGAGTTCTCATGCGCAAGATTGAACTGAACGAGCGTGCATAAGATTTGCATCTCGTGTCAATCGAGAATCAATGGAAGGGACATATCATGTACACCGTATGATCATACCGATAGGTAAAGTTTCCGTCGCGTTTGAAACGGATTCTATATTACTTGAGTGGCGTGATGTGTTGCTAGATATCGCCATGTCTGTAATTATGATTGAGAAATCATAATTACTGCCAACGTAATAAGAACCTATAGGTCGCACGCACAATGAGTGAATTATGGAGTTATTTAGCAAGAGACAAAAGTTTGGTGACTTAAGTGTCAGCTTTGGGAAAGCTGAACACTTAAGTAATATGAGACATTGAGGCTAGGGACTAAGGTTGTTATTAAACCAAAAGTTTGGTTAAATAAGCAACCCTAGCCGCCAAAGCACGTATGCTGCGCACGAATTGTGCTCTGCCTCAGCTGTATAGCTGTATTGGATACAGTTTGACCAAATAGTTTCTCCAATTGGGAACTGAAAAATTGTCAGAAAAATACAGAAAATTATCTGTAATTTTTCTGATCAGTCTTGTGTGCTACGTTCTCCGAGGAATTGTTGCTAGCACAAAGAAAAGGAGGAACGTGTACTCCGTGGTTGCTCGTGCGTGGATACCGTAGAAGATGCATGCGATCGGGTTTACCGGAAGAACGCAAATACGTAAAATTATCTGTAATTTCTTGAACAATAATTATACTGTTTACGATTGTACATGGATCCTGAAAGGGTTTTATTTTTCCGCTGCGTTGTACGATGCTACAAACCCTAACAGTAGTATCATAGCAACTTGTACAATCCGGTATAATTATATTTGTGTGCAATTAATTGTTTCCGATTGAAAAATTATTGCATGTTAAGAATAGGAGAAAAGAATAATTAAAATCGAATTTTTGATTAATTTTTATGGTAATTTTGAAAAAATTATTTTGAGAAAAACGATGAATACGGATGAAATTCATCCAGATTCATCCACAAGACCCAAAAATCTTCATCACCCAAATCCAGAAACCTTCAACATTCATCCATACCTTCATCCAAATCCAAATTGTTCTCATCCTACAAGAAAAACCCATAAAACTAATAATTTTTTTTACATAAATCAATTAATTTATACAAAGAATAAATTAAGTTATAGAAAATTTTAAGAAAAAAAACAGAAAATTTAAAAATTGAAACACATACATGAACACATATCTGAAAATTTATGCTGTGCATGATCTGTACTTCAAAAAATTATAATTTATATAAATATTACAACTTTTTGAAATTATAAGCCTTAATTGTTTTATGAATATTTCAAATTTTTGTTTTTTGCACAGCATGGATATTTCAACTTAATGCCAAAGAAACAAGAAATATTAATAAAAAGTACATTTCAAAAAATTACTGTTTGGACTCTTATTTTTAGATATTGTTATAACTCTTTAGAATAATAGCTGTAAACATTTATAGAAAACACTTTAACGAAAAATCAAGCCAGACGCACGGGTTCCAGTTATCGCAAATTCCAAAGAGAGAATGATGAAATCGCAGTTTTCGGAAATTTAAGTTCACATGCAAAATTTAGGCAAACTAGCTGATCATCAGCTCATGAGCATACAGTACTTATTTTGTTTTTTCCGCCTAAAAAACAAAATGCTTAAAAATTTCGAGCAGCAACAGCAATGGGCACTTCTTAATACTCGAGTGTAATACTCTCGATACCCCATTAATTGATCCATTTGTTTTTTATATTTCAAAGTTCAATATTTGACTCAAATTTTCATAAAGAAAAATAGTGAAAACAAATTAAGACTTTTCGAGTATATATTTAGAAACTTGTATTTCAAATTATGATACATATGTAAATTATTTAACTTTACATGTCTAGATATTTCTAAATAAAATCATAAATTAAAAACAACCAAAATAAATGGATCAATGAGGTATGGAGGGAGTAGTTGTCCGTCTTTGTGCTGACATTTCTTTTATTTTTAAAGAAAAAGAAGCGGCTTGGAATAAATAAACAAATTCATGCAGCTTGGAATTAATGTACTGTTGTTTTGATTAAAAAAATTGATAATCCTGAATCTTTAAAGAATTTCAGATCTATCCCCCTTCGCAATGCCAAGTATAAAGTTGTTTTTAAAATTCTTGCTAAGCGCCTCAGATATGATCTTGTCAATATGATTGGTCATTGGCATTCCGCTTTTGTTCCCATTAGAAAGTTTAGTGATAATGCTTTGACTGTGTAGGAAATTATCCATTCTTTTAGTAGAAATTCTGGGAAATATGCTCATAAAAATTGAATTGGATAAAACTTATGATCGACTTGAATGGAGCTTCATTAGAGAAGCCCTAAGAAGTTCTTTAATTTCTCTGCAACGCTTGTGCTCTTATTCTTTCATGTATCTGTTCTAGCTCTAAGAATTTTTTGGTGAATGGTGACACTACAAGAGAAATCACTTCTTCTCGAAGAATCAGACAAGGTAACCCCTATCCCCTTACATTTTCATTATTTGTCTTGAATACCTTGTTTATTGTATTTGCATGGAACGTGAAATAGGGGAGTGAGAAACGTTTCGTATAGGTAGAGAGGGTGTCTTTATTTCCCACATTTTCTTTGCAGATGATATTATCTTATTATCAAAAGCCACTCTTAAATCTGCAAATACAATTAATAAAGTGTTAAGAGACTTTTGTGGTCAATCAGGTCAGATAATTAGCACTGAGAAGTCTCAGATCTTACTCTCCAAAACACTCATGATAGCTGTAAAAATATTATTTCTAATCGGATGGGCTTTGAAGTTATCGAGGCTAGTGGCGGATCGGTGTGGGCAGCCGCCACCGTCCTCCTGTGCTGCCGTGTTTTGACATTGTTGGAGGCCATGGAATCCGTGCAGGATACAACGGACTCGGAATTCGAGGTGGTGAAATAGAGGGGGGTCCTTTGATAGAATTCAGTAAATATTGAGAAAGTGATATGACATCAGTAAGAGAATTCAATTGCTTCCCCACATGGATCTTTAGTACTTTTATAGTCCATATTCATAGAGTGACAATGTCGTAATATCCCAATATAGAATGGCGGCGTACCAATAGACACGTGTCGTTAACATGTTCGGGTATATGATCCGGGAAAGTCCTTAATATGTTTAGGTATATGATCCGAGAATGTCCTTAATATGTTCGGGTTATGGATTTATTTGAGTTTTTAATGTGGTCCTTATTTTGGGCTATTAATTTGAGCATTTTGCTAGGCCTTTTTGGACCTTTTAATTATCGAGTTGGGCATAACCGCAGCTTCGCGCGACGTGCCTCGTGCTCCACGTGCTCTACCTACCACCCACCGTGATACGATCGCGGATTTACACCCAATTATCATGTGTGGGATTGCCATGGTGAGTGTCTATCGAGGTTATCGCTTTGACGAAGTAGCGTCGACATCATCAAATCGCGCAAGTACAAGTACTGCAATACATAATTCTTCTGATGGTAGCCAAGAACGGCCGACTTACGAAGAAATGGTTCGTGATGCTTTTGGGTTTCATGAGCACTCTAATAATTTTGAAAATGATCAGAGTAATGACGATGAGGACGTTTCAGCTCCCAAGTGCCAAACGAAAGGGCGCAGCTTTTTTCAACTAGTGGAGCATGCATCAAAACCTCTATATGAAGGTTGTGGTGATAAGTACACCAAATTATTGGTTGTAGCGAAGTTGTTGAGTATGAAAAGTCAACACAACGTATCATATCAATGAACTATTACCCGGAGGAAATTCGTTGCCAACAAGCATGTTTAGTACGAAAGCTATGTTGAAGGAGTCAGGGGTTACCGTATAAAATAATTCACGCTTGCGAGAATAATTGTATGTTGTTCTACGGTAGCTTCAAAGTTATTGAATTGTAGGGTGTGTGGAGCGGATAGGTATCAAGTGTGTGCCCGGGTAAGAAACCGAAACCGAAAAAGGTTTTGCGATATTTACCAATCATCGAGCTGCTACAACGGCTTTACCAGTCGTCTAAAATCGCAGAGTTCATGCGTATCATATTAGAGCGAGAGGAAATGTATCTGGCACTGTTGGACATCCATCTCAAGGTGAGGCTTGGAAACACGTCGACGAAATGTATCCGGATTTCGCACAGGAGTACCGAAGCGTACGATTGGGGTTAAGTACTGATGGCTTTAACCCGTTGTCTGAAACAGGACAATCGTATTCGATGTGGCCGGTATTCATCGTTGTTTACAATCTGCCGCCTGATTTATGCATGAAGGAGCCGTACACTTTCATGCCTCTGCTAATTCCAGGTCCCCGATCTCCTGGCCGTAACATTGACGTGTTTCTACGTCCACTGATTGAGGAGCTACAAGTTTTATGGAATACGGGAGTGGAAACTTGGGATGCGCAACGTAATCAGAACTTTGTTATGCGAGCATGTTTGCCTTGGACGATAAGTGATTTTTCGGCGTACGGAATGCTATCGGGCTGGAGTACGCATGGAAGACTTGCATGCCCATACCGCATGGGTGATAATCAAGGAACACGGGTGAACCCTCACATACGGAACGAAATTTGTTTTCCGGCGGTTGTTAACGATCCGGGACTATCGATTTTCAGTCATCCTACAAGAACGTTTGGGAAGGCGCGGCTCGAGATTTGTCTGTGAAGAAGTAAATCATGTCCAAACATACATTCTTCAATTGTCGGGAGGTGGAGCAATTCGTGAATCGATTTAACGAGCTGTCCCCGCAACCGGTTCAAGTCCCCTATAGCAATTTACTGAATTAGTGAATTAGTGAAATTAATTAAATTAGTTAAATTAGTTAATTATGTGGATTAGTTGAATTTAATGAATTAGTGAAATTAGTGAATTTAACTAAACTAGTTGAAATTAGTTAAATTAGTGCAATTAGAGAAATTAATTAAATTAGACAAATTAATTGAAATTACTGAAATTAGTGGAACTAATTAAATTAATTAAATTAGTTAATTATGTGGATTAGTTGAATTTAATGAATTAGTGAAATTAGTGAATTTAACTAAACTAGTTGAAATTAGTTAAATTAGTGCAATTAGAGAAATTAATTAAATTAGACAAATTAATTGAAATTAATTAAATTAAACAAAGTAGTGAAATTAATTAAATTAGTTAAATTAGTGAATTTTTGAATGGTTCGAGGTATGGCGGACACACCATCCCGTAGCTCGGGTTCACGTGGCTCGGGCTCACGTGGCTCGGGCTCACGACGCTTGATTTCTCTCGCGGAGGCGTGGTCGCGCTCCCGCACATCGAGCCGCCTTGGGACCGTCGTCCCGACACCGGAGCACACCGAATCGGTGGAGCAGCCGACCCCTCCTCCTCGGCCCGATGCTCGACCTGCCTGGGCCGACGTACGCCAGACCTCCGTGCCTCCTCTTCCCCGCCCGAGAGGGGTCCCGATGGGAGGTTGGTCGCGCATCGGCCGCAAGTTTTTAATTTTAAGTTTTCATAAATTTACTAATTTTAGTATTTTATTTCTGCACGTAACATTCAACTCTTATGCAGTTTGAAACAAGCGACGTCGGGCGTGCCCAAGGCGGTCGGGGCGATCGTCGCCAGCAAGTTCAAAGGCTTCCCGCCTACGTACTCCGACCTCCCGCGGATGAGCAGGCCAACTACGTCCACAGATTCTCGGTAATACAAATACTAGTTATTGCACTATATATTTCTTTATACTTTTTAAAACTAATTCTATAACTTTCAATGTTTTGATGTTTTCTCGAACAGAGCAGATTCGTGGACGGATAACAAATTCCTGAGAAGCTCCATTCCCGGTTCGCGGAGTTCTACCGAACACCCAAGACAATATCCGGATTGGGCCCGAAGAGATGTCCCCTCGATCGCGAGGCTCCCAACTACATGGAGTGGCTGGACATGCCTCCGCCGAGGATAGAACCGGCGAAGTGGAAGCCTGCTGCTCGAGTATTCTTGCAGCGCGAGTTCAAGGTCAACTCCGCGGAACAAGAGAAATGCCAAGAGCGACAAACGACTAGCCTTCAAGTCGCATGGCAACAAGTCAAAGGCGACAATTTATGAGGAGATGGTAAGTTTTTTAAAATATTTATACATAATTACGTATGTATAAAGAAACTTCTAAATACCTAACATATTTTAATTGGCAGTGCGAGAAGGCGGGACAGCAGCTGCGGGTGGACCAGTTCGGGGAGGACTGGCTGGGCAAGGAAAATGCGGCCTTGGTAAGTTTTGGTTGTTTTTTAATCATTTATATGTTTAAAGTATTCAATTTATTATTCATTAACACAAATTTTCTTAATCTTAACTAGGAAGAGTACAAGAAGCGCTTGATCGAGAAGTATAGGGCGGACGGGCCGTTCCCCGATATTGATAAGGACATCTACACGGATGTCTTGGGCCCGTCCACGCGAGGGCGATGGGTCGGTGTCCCGCCCCAACTTTCTCAGCCCGAGCTGTTCGAGCAACCTAAGCGCGAGATCGACCTGGAGGAGCAGCATCGGAGGGACATGGATGAGATCAGCGACCTGAGATGCAGGGTCGCCACTCTCGAGGACAACGCTGCTCGTGCGCAGACAGACGTTGCAGCCCTGGTGGCAGCCCAGGTGGCATCCCAGGTGGCAGCCGAGGTGGAAGCCCGGGCGTACGAGATGACGCGTTCGACCGAAGCGGCGATCAGCAGCATCTGGTCGGCGCTACGCAGGGGGGACATGTCCGACTCTCCGACGTGCCGAGACTTTTGTCGCCAGACCATCCCATTTTCCTCCGAGGCCGCCTTCTCCGAATCCCGACCTCACCCTCCACTCCGCCCAAGATGAATATCACCCGGAGCCGCCGCGGACATCGGAGAACCCCCCCGATCAACTTTTTTAGCAACTTCCTCAATATGGAAGATCAGGATTTTGACGATTTTCTACATCAGCGTCCTCCGAACAATTAGAATTAGAATTACCAGTAAATATTTTTAGGATGTAACCGGTTAATTATATTCCATATACATTCATTTTATATTTATTTCAATTAATAATTACTTTCTTTATTATTTTACATTATTATTATTATTATATGTTCATTTACTAATTTAAATAATAGTACTAAATATTTATAACAATTAATTTTTTTTCACAAAAAATTCTTTGTATCATGGCCAAAGACGCACTGGCTGGCCGATCACCGCAGTTTTCCAATCGGATGCCGCCGCGCGCTTGGTACCACGGGCCAACCGCGCGCCAGGCGCAGCCGAGGCCTCGCCGGGCCTCGGACGTAAGGAGTCGATAAACTCCGATTTCGGATGACCCGATTTTCGAACCCTATTTTGATGATGGACATTCGAGGTTTTTGGGTGTAAGAATGTTTTTATCCCCTTTTGGTTTCCCAGACCACCATGGTCCGAGATCTTTAAAAAGGATATTTTTATCCCCCTTTTGGTTTTCTCGGACATCATGGTCCAAAACTTTTGATCGTTGAGATGTTTTTATCCCCATTTTGATTTTCTAGAACCATCATGATCCGAGACTTTTGATCGTTGGGATATTTTTATCCCCTTTTTTATTTTCTCGAACCACCATGGTTCGAGACTTTTGATTGTTAGGGATGTTTTTACCCCCATTTTGATTTCCCAGACCACCATGGTCCGAGATCTTTGAAATGGATATTTTTATCCCCCTTTTGATTTTCTCGAACCACCATGGTTCGAGACTTTTGATCGTTGGAGATATTTTTATCCCTTTTTTTATTTTCTCGAACCACCATGGTCCAAGATCTTTGAATGTTGGGGGTATTTCCACCCCCTTTGATTTTCTCGGACCATCATGGTCCGAGACTTTTGAGGCGGTTACTCATGCTTCCATCTCCGTTTATGCATTAAGTGCTCCTTTTTGATCAACGGTAGAGATTTAGCGTTTGGTGACGATTCGCCTTCTCGGACATCCTTAAATAAGGAATAGTTCTTGAGTTGCTCTTTACTTCATTCTCGCTTTCTTGCTCCCTTTGCTCTTGATTCTTTTCTCAATCTATACATTTTTCACGACGGACAATCCGTCCCTCAAGGATGCAATCAGCTTTTTTCAGAGGTGGAGAACCGTCGAGAAATTCGACCCAGAGGAGTATCTTGCGTCGTTCCTCAGTCAATCCACCGTCGCTCCCGGTAGTCAAGAGGGTGCTTCCGCCGTTTGGAAGTTTTATCGTCAGCACCATTCCATCGTCGACGCGGCAGCTAGCGCTTCGCCGGTGAACCTCCGATCGTCCGTCCACAACCGCTTTCTCTGTCCTATATCTCGAGGTACATGAAAATGGTCTTTCCTTTCCCAACTCCTTCCTCTGTTCGCCCTTCGGGAGATCTTTTAGAAACTAGTGGCCCTGTCCCTGAAGGATGGTGGTCGGTAGTCGAGCACTTCCGGAGCAGGGCCACTCCCGAACTAATAAGGAGCTGGCAAAGTGACTTCTTTCTTCCCTGTACCATAGCCATTAGAGTGCTGACGCCTGAGTGTCGGTTCTATGAACCGGGCATCGGTTTCCTTGTAATTTTTAGGTGTCAATTGAAGTTCGGGCTTAGGTTTCCCCCGCACCCTTTCGTCCAGGAGTTAGCTGAATCCCATGGCTTGGCCGTCAACCAACTAAGCCCGAACACCTACTGCCATATAAACGCGTTCCTCGTGTTTTGTTAGGTGTTCGGGGTGGACTCGGAGATTTCAACATTTTTGCAATTTTATAAAATTGTGCCGAAGCCGAGGAACTGTTTCTAGTACTTCGGGGTTAGAGGGAATCCTTCCAAGAGGTTCAATCTTAATTGGGATCTTCCTTCGAGTATGAAAGGGTGACATGGTGAGTTTTTCTTTATGAAGCTCGAAGCATCCTAAATCTCCAGACTGTCCAGAAGGTTGGTGAGCTAGTGGATATCAAGCACCCTTCCTATTTGTTGGAGTTAGAAGGTGCTCTGGAAAATTACAAAATCTTCCGGAGTAAACTGCTACAGCTTGTCGATTGGTTCGGGGATGAATGTCCCGAACCATTTCCCGTTCCAATTAACTAGACTCTGATCACCCAAAGAGTTTTATCCCATTTGGGGATCATTCGAGGTGACTTGGGCGCACTTGGAATCAAGGAGAGCCCCCGTCAACGCAGGATTTGGCAATGATTCAGAGTTTTCGGGGCGAAAACCCGTACGCGACCTCCGTTCAAGGTTCATATATTTTCTTTGATTCATTTGCATTCCATTTTGTATTAACGAATTATATATTCTTTCGCAGAAATGGCTCCGAAGTTTAACTTTCAAGAACTTTTCAAAGGTGTCCAAAAGAAGGTTAAGCCTGCCAGGGCAGGTCCCTCCTAACCTGCGGCCGCTGAGCCGAAGAAGAGGAAGAGGGATGGAGCGGACATCCCGAAGGCTGCTCCATCTGAGATCCGCTCTCCAGTTCGTTTGGAGGAGATGAACACTACGTTCGAGGACTTGCTTGATGTGTATGATCGAGCAGGTCCTTCTCCTGACAAGAAGCGACGTCTTCGGGGAAAGTACAAAGCTACACCGGTCACCGAAGAACAAGCTCTAGGAGTCTTGCCCACAGACTTCGACCTAGGTAACCGATACTTATCTTTAGAGAATAAGTGTTTCTGGAATATCTTCGGGAATCTCTCTCCTGGATGTTTGGAGATGACCCATTTCATGACGTCAGCCGGACACATCTCTGCTATATAGGTCCAGGCTGGAAGGAGGCCCAAGAGAAGGATCGTCATGAGCGTGATGTCGAGCTTGCTCGGTACGGATCAGACTTGATCCCTCGGGAGCCGAGGTGGCTGATCCATGAGGTCCAAAACCTCATGGATGATGAGGATGCTAAGGAGATGGCTCCGGAGCTCTAGAAAGGCATGTCAACTGCCCGGACCATGGACTGCCTCGAACACCAGTTCCTAGACCTGGGTGTGGCCACCTCTTAGATGCATGTCCTAGGCTCTCAGGTACAATCTTCTTCCTTCTATCCCTTTTAGTAAAATTTCTAACTGTCCTATGTTTCTTCTGATAATTTTTATAGATGATGTGCCTTACTGGCTGGGTCTCTCAAGTTGTCAAGAAGATGGACGACGCCCGAAGCCATGCTGAGAAAAGGGCCACAAAGGCTGTGGCTATGGTGGTAAAACTCATTCAATGAGTTTTCCACAATAAGCAGTTGCTCCGGGTGTCCCGAATCTCGAGTTCCGCTACTCTACTTCTCCCGGAGGATGGTGTCCAAGGTGACCTTCCAGACTCTTCCACCGCAGCCTAACTTGCCTAGGCCGAGGCTGCCTTTTTAGCACAGTAGCTGCTTAGAGGGACTCTGAGGAGGAATCACCGTGTGCGGGAGTGATATGGCGACTTCCGAGATAGTTCTGTGTGATTTCCGATCTGTTTTCTGATTTCTGTAAATATCAGGACTTGAAATTAAACATGTTGGAGATGTTTTCTGTATGTTATGAAGTCTAAGAGTTGGTATCAGAGTTTCAGTTCAGTTGGAAGTTCCGTTTGGAAGTTACGCAAGTTACGGTTAGACTAAATCACAACTTTGCAAAGTTTGGGGGACCAATTTGTAAATGTGGAAAAATTGAGAGGTTTCCTCTCCTTAAGTTAAAGGAAGTCAGTTAGTTGGCATAATAGAGAGAGAGGGAAAAGAAAGGAGGCAACATTCTTCAACGTTTTCTACTCTCTCATCCGCGACTTCTTTGTGAATGCCCAAGTTGAAGCTCAAAGTGATTTCCACTAATATTGGTCCAACTTCTGAGGTAATGGATTATGTTATTCACAGTGAAGAAATATACGTTTCCTATGGATCAGAATTCTTATAGCATGTGCTGTTGATCAGTTGTGAAGAGAGAAGGAGTTGAAATTCTGCAGGAACCGGCATCACGGACGCTCCTCTCTGCTACGGTTTCGTGAATTGCGTTGCTTGTGCGTGAAACGATTTGGTTGCGTGGAAGTCTTCAGTGTATAAGGTATGGGTTCAGTTTTTCCGTGATTCTGCATTTCTGGGATGCCTATAAAATGCATATCAGGATAAATTGGAGTTAAGTTTGGCTAAGGGATGTGTCTGAGGGTCATCGCCGATCTGGGAAAGAGGCTTCGCATGAATCTGGGAAAAGCTTCGCATGAGTCTGCGAAGAGGCTTCGCATGAATCCGGGAAAAGCTTCGCATGAGTCTACGAAGAGGCTTCGCATGAATCCGGGAAAAGCTTCGCATGAGTCTGAGAAGAAACTTCGCGTGTATCTGAGACTTCGTATAAATCTGAGTCTTGTTATGGACGCTTCGCGGTGGAGGATCCCATGGCCAGCTTCGCCTTGGGGTCTTCGCATTTGCTTGGAGGTTCCGCCCGGAAGAACTTCGCCTCCGCCTGGACTTCACATTCGCTCTGAGAGGCTCCGCACCCACAATGGGAGTCCTCGCATTCGTTCTAAGAAGCTCCGCACCCACAATGGGAGTCCTCGCATCCGTTCTGAGAGGCTTCGCCTTCGCACTGAGGCTTCGTCTTCGCACTGGGGCTTCGCCTTCGCACTGGGGCTTCGCATTCGCAATGGGGCTTCTCCTTCACTAGGAGGAGTTTCGCCTTCGCCAAGGGGTTTCCTCACCCCCACACTTTCAGTATTGCGATAAGACCCTCAGCTCCCTCTAGCCTCGTTAACACCAAACTTAATTTATGGCATAGGTTGGATATATATATGAATTCTGCTATCCACTTCTAGAAAAACTTGTTTGACAAGTTTCCTTCCGTATCTATTATTTGAATCTGTTCTGTTTGACAGCGGGGAATCCGAACCCCGGGCTGGTACCATGCCTCAGATTACTCTGATTATTCTGATATTCTGATACTGCGATACTCTGAAATCCTCTTCTATAAGGCTAAAAGCCTCAGAGGTCTTCCCAATCTAATAAAACTAATGATAATGCTATATTTGTTATATTTGTCTGGTTGTATCTGTATTTTTGGTGCAGGTATTGTTAGTTCAGTATGCTTCAGACTTCAGAAACCCCACCCTATGCCAGACCCTTATTGAGTTCTCATCGAGGACTCACCCTTATTTTGTTTACCTTTTCAGGCTCGTCTGATAAGAAGCCCGAGGAGTAAAGACTCTCGGTGCTTTCTGTTGTTTGTATTTCAGGTATTAACGAATTCCGAGTTTGTCTTCTGATTAAGAAAATAATAGTTCTACTTGTGAAATCTGCAAGATCCGATTCTGATTCTGAACACATTCTGAGATGTCTAATGGTTGTCTTATATTCTATGTTTAGCAGCAGCGGTAACCTACGTGGAGTTCCTTTTGAGAATCTTGGTGTTCCAGGTCCCTCCACCCACGTAGGTATTTTTGGATAGTAGGTTCTGGCTCTGTAAACGTAAACGCTAGCATGTTCATTATGTTACATCACATATGTATCAGTTTGGATATGTATAAGTATGTTTGAACTCAGATGATTCTCGTTACTTGTACTATAAGTCTATTACATGAGAACGTTAAGTTGAATGTTTGAATCGGGTGTGTTGGACGACTACACCAAGGGAAACTCTGTGTTCGCTGTTACCCCCGCCTCCGTATCACCTTGGCTTCCGCGCATGGCAGGGGGGGTAACATTGCTAGCTTCTATTAGACACCGCTGCTAGCGTTTGGATATGTATTAGTATGTTTGAACTCAGATGATTCTCGTTACTTGTACTATAAGTCTATTACAAAAAGAACGTTAAGTTGAAAGTTTGAATCGGGAGGGTTGGACCACTGCACCAAGGGAAACTCTGTGTTCGCTGTTACCCTCGCCTCCGTATCACCTTCGCTTCCGCGCACGGCAGGGGGGGTAATAAACTCTCTTCCTTCGGGATCTGATAATGCACCTCCTTTTGGTCTCCGGGAGCCTAGCTTGGTTTGTCTTAGGACTAGGTCCCCAACCTTAATGTTTTTTGTTTTAACTCTTGAATTTGCCGAAGCTACAGTCCTTAGTCGAAATGCATTTCTTCGAAGTTTTGCTTCTTCCCTCCTTCCTTAGAGGAAGTCTAAATTTGTCCTTAAACCTTGTTCATTTGCATCCTCTTCGAATACTTCTGTCCGGAGAGATGGATTAGTGACTACAATCGGAATGAGTGCTTCGGTCTCGTAGGCTAAGGAAAAGGGGGTTTCTCCTATTGATCTTCGAGGTGTAGTTCGGTAACTCCATAAAACGTGAGGAAGCCCTCCATAGCATTTACTCTTTGCGTTCCCAAGCCTTCTCTTCAATCCGTCCTTCAGTGTTCGGTTCGATACTTCGACCTGTCCGTTTCTTTGAGGGTGGGCGACCATAGTAAACTGAAGTTTGATACCGAATTCTTCGGCAAAGTCTTGGAACCCTCCATCCGTGAATTGTGTCCCGTTTTCTGTAACGAGTACTCTCGGGCATCCGAACCTGCAGATAATGTTCTTCCAAATAAATTTCCAGATGTTGCCAGCTATTATAGATGCCAATGGTTCGGCTTCTATCTACTTTGTGAAGTAATCCACGGTGACTACACAGTACTTCAATCCTCCGGGCGCTATTGGTAGTGCTCCAATTAACTCAATACCCCAGACAACAAAGGGTATCGGTTAGTCCGAAGATGTCACATACTCTGAGGGAACTCTCTGTATTCGAGTGTGTTCTTGGCACTTCTTGCATTTGTTGACCAACTTCCTAGCTTCCTCCTCCAGATTCGGCCAGAAATATCTCTGCATGAGTATTACCGCGGCTAATGCATCCGACTTGATATGGGACCCGCATGTGCCATCGTGAACTTCTTTTAGAACGTTTCCGGTTTTTTCTTCAGCGATGCATTTTTGCATAGGTGAAGAAAATCCCTTTTGATATAGATTGTCGTCTATTATAATGAACTTGATTGATTTTCTTCTTACATTTACTGCCATGACGGGGTCCTCCGGGAGTATCCCTTCGGTGATATATCTCTAATAGGGAGCTCTCCATCCCGGAGTAATGTTGAATACCCGGAGATATTTGATACATGGATTTTTCCTTTCTTCACCGTAGGAGGCGGACTTCGAGAGTTGATTAGCTTTGAAGTTAAATGCCCGCGGGATCTTCTCAATGCATAATCTTTCAAATTCTGCGGCTAACTTCTTGGAAACCTCGGCGTATTTCTTGAGACTTGGTTCCTTGACCTCGTACTCCCTATTCATCTGTTGGACCAGAAGGTTCGAGTCACCGCCTGCCTTCTTTGCTAACTCCAATCCGGTGATTAGGGCTTCATATTCGGCCGCATTATTCATCACCGGGAAAGTAAACTTGATGGATCTGGTGGCTCTTATACCTTCGGGTCCTTCGAGAACTAATCCCGCTCCTTGTCTATCTGATCCCGAAGCTCCGCCAACGTAAAGAGTCCATACAAGGTTGTCTTTGGTCTCTGAATGTTCGTCTTCGGCTCCTTGGGGCAATTCGGCGATAAAATCTGCCATAGCATGTGCCTTGATCGCTCTTCTTGATTCGTACTTGATTTCGTATTCGCTCAATTCGATACACCATTTTGATAATCTCCCGGACTGATCCACCTTCATTAGGATGTCTTTAATAGGGACGTTACTCCGGACCACAATGGAAAACCCGAGAAAGTATGGCTTCAAGCTTCGGGCTGTGAGGACTAGGTCGTACACTAATTTCTTAATCATCGGGTAGTTAAATTCGGCGTCATGTAATGACTTACTCACGTAATAGACCGGCCACTGCTTTCCTTGGTCGTCTTCCTGAACGAGGACCGAACTTACGGCATTCTCCCCTACTGCTATGTATACAATTAGGGGCCTATCCTTTGTTGGTTGCCGAAGGGTAGGCATCTCCAAAAGGTAGGCTTTAATTTCCTCCTAAGCCTTCTGACAATCGGGATCCATTCGAATTTTGCTCGTTCAACTACGTTTTATTCCTTTGACTTTTTCTCTCCTTTCTTGATACCATTTCTTCCAGGTTCCGCATCTTCCTTAATCAGGAGTTTGAAGAATGGTTGGCACTTATCCCCGTACCGTGATATAAAATGACTCAAGGCTATTATTCTTCTGAGAAGCCTCTGCACGTCTTTGACCAAAGAAGGTGTCTTCGAGTTTAACAGAGCTTTGATTTTTGCCGGATTTACGTCAATGCCACGTTCGGATACCATGAACCCGATGATTTTCCCTGCAGTTACTCCGAAAACACACATGTCTGGATTCAACCGAAGTCCATACTTCCGGATCTGACCGAATACTTCTTCAATATCCCAGATAAGATCGGTTTCCTATTTACTTTCGATATCATGATGTAGCAATGTGTGCCGGAGTCGCTTATAAAAGATGTCTTCCCTTCATCTGTTAGGTTCATCCGGATTTGGTGATATCTACTGTAGGCATCGATGAAGCAGAGCCTCGCATGTCCGGCTGTAGAATCTACAAGCATATCGTTCGGCGGTGTGGGGTACGAATCCTTCGGGCAAGCATCATTCACATTTTTAAAATCTATGTACATGCGTAGTTTGTCGTTGTCTTCCCGGGTTGCCACTATGAGATTGCTTAACCATTCTTGATAGGATACTTCACGTATGACTCCTGCATCGAGTAGCTTCGAGATTTGTTCTTTGATGATGAATCTTTTGAATGGCGCATTGTTCCTTTTCTTCTGTCTTATGGGTCTTACGTTCGGGTCGATATGCAGACTGTGTTGGATTACTTTCGGGTCAATCTCGGGCATGTCACTCGGAGAGTAGGTGAATAGATCTTTATTTATTTGAAGGAGATTTACAAGTTTTTCCTTACTGCTCTCGAGCATATGTTCGGCGATCCTTGTGGTTCGGTCCCCTTCCAGAGTGACTTCTTCAGTCTCAATTGCCTCCTCCACATCTTCCTTCGAGCTGCCTTGTCTCGGGCCCTTCTGAGCCAATGTCATAACGTTCTTCGCCTCCATCTGGCTCAAATAAATTGAGGCGTCTCCTTCGTCGGTTTCGAAGGTGATCGTAAGATACTTTACGTCACTTCGCATGTGGATAGCCCCTTGGGTTTCTCTCCCAATGATCGCATTATAGGCCGAAGGGATGTCGGTGACCGGTCATTTGATCATTAATGTTGTATACCGGGATTGCCCTTCGGTCTCGGTCCCTATAAACATGGCTGGGAGCTCGATGCACCTGAGAGCTTGCTCGACTTTAACTTCAGTCCTTCGTACGCCTTGGCAAACAGCACATCAGCGTCCGAGCCATCGTCACAAAGGACCCTTCTGACATCAATAGTTCCAATCCGGATGGTGATGATGAGTGGGTCAGAATGCGGGAATTGTTGGAATTCTTGCGCACCAAGTTGACCTGGGCTAGCTAAAAGTAGCTAAGCACAGCTCAACTCAGCTCAATCTGAGTGTTTATGCTAGAGAGATGTGTATCTGCTCTTAGTTAGCTGATATGAGCTCAAAGGAGCTCAATGAATGGTTTAATATGTCTTGGACTAGCTCTATGTGAGCTTAGTACAAATGTGTCTAGGCACCTTTTGTTGAAGAGACGTGTCTCTTGGCAGAAAGGTGCATAATTGGTGAAAGGATGCGATTGACACCCTTTGGGCTTAAGCCTAGGGGTGCTAAGCATCCCTAGATGCCGAAGAGGCACCCAAAGGGCCAAGCACACCTTCGGCCATGGCCTAAGGGTGCGTAGCACCCCTGGGTGCCGAAAGGGCACCCTAAGGGGGCCTTGCACCCATTCGGCCATAGGCCTAGGGGTGTGAGTGCCCCTTCGCCCTTGGTGCCTCCAGGCAAGGGGATGTACCTCATGCCTTTCACCATTCGGTCAAAGGGACATGTCTCATGTCCCATGGCCGAATGGGCAAGGGGTATGGGTCACCTCCCTTGCCTCTTCACCATATTATTTGGATAATTAATTAATTAGTTAATTAATTTCCTATTAGACACAATTATTCATTTATTCCTTTTATAATTAATTACTTAATTGAAAAGACAAAAGGCATGAGACATGTCTCATGGACCAAGGGGCATTGGTTGCAGCCCTTGGCCCTAGAGACATGTTACTTCGCAATTGAGGAGGCATTGTGCCCCCTCATTGGCAGCCCATCCTCTTCTATAAATAGAGGGAGGATGGCGTCATTATGGGCATCCTTTTGGCAGCATTGCCTCTCATCTCTTCTCTCTCAATAAGCCTTCGTAGGCATTCTACTTGGAGTTTGTGGGTGGAACTTCACAAGAAGCCTTTCACTTCTTGTCCGCTTCCTTGGTGCACTTCCAAATCCATCCTCCATTGAAGTCTTAGAAGGTTGGAGCATCCAGAAGAAAGGTACACACCCTTAATCATTTCTTTAGTATCATGCTAGATTCTTTGCCATTAGTATCATGCTAGGTTCTCTGTATGATGCTAATGAATATATGACATGATTATGGAAGAAACACATCGTGCTATTACTTAAATGTAATATCCATATAATATGTAAGGATGACAAACATGTTAAAGACGATCCGAAAATCAATAGGAATTGTACTTCAGTTCTGTCTGCACGTTGACTTTTGAGGCTGGGTCTCCGTAGCTTAGAGAAGCTATTTCCCTTGCCTTCCTCTTCCTCATATTTGACCCCAAGGTCGTGGTGATGGTATTCGATACTCTGGTAGCTTGGGGCGGGGACTTCCTTCCCTTGTTCTTTTTGTCCGTACTAGTTGTGTCTCCTTCGGCCTTCCCCTTCCCTCGGGAAGTTCCATCATCAGAAGGCATCTTCAAGCACTCCCTTAGGGAACCCTTCTTGATGAGGCGTTCAATGTACCTCTACAACTGGTAGCATTGTTCGGTATCGTGCCTAATGTCCCTATGGAATTGGCAGTACTTAGAAGAATTACGCTTTGCTTCTTCTGACATGGCCCTCGGCCAACTGGTGCTTCTGCTTCCTTGCTTCTGCAGTGCCGCGAGGATGCTGCTCTGGTGGTGTTGAGTGGTGTGAAACTTGTGTTCTTCTCGAAGGGTTTTTTCTGGCCTCCCCAGCTCACTGGGTGTCTGATGGCTGCAGGTTTCGGGATATCTCTCCTTTGATCTCGATTGTCTTTGTTGTCTTGCTTCCCGTCCCTTTGGAACAACATTTTTTGTGCGATCATGTGCTCCTGCGTGACCGCATACATCTCCTCTACGTCGGTAATGTTTTTTCGGGATAATTCGTATGCCAACCTGGACTCTAGAAGGAGTTCCTTGGTGAAGGCCATGATCTGGATGTTGTCCATCAAGTCCGATGCATGGACTGCTTCTCTGTTGAATCTCTCCACAAATTCTCGAATGCTTTCATTCGGTCTTTGCTTGATGTCGAACATTTGAATGGTCCTCTTGGTTGACCTTTTGCTCCCGATGGTGGGTGGTGAAATTGACGGCCAGGTCTCCAAATGAAGTAATGGAATCCGGGAGAAGGGAATTGTACCATGCCGAAGCCGGACCTCACAGTGCTACCTTGAAGCACTTGCAGAGAGCCGCTTCATTTGCTCCCTTTAGCTTCATTGCTCGTTTGTATTTCTGGATGAATGCGTCCGGATCTCCTGTGCCGTTATAGACTTTAAGGGGATGAGGCAAACTGAACATCCGGGGCTTTTGGCTTTCCCTGATTCGACGGGCTAACAATCAATCTTCCAGAGCTGCCTCGTACTTGACTTCTAGTCTCCTCTAGTTTCTTTCCACCTGTTCCAGACGATGTAAAATTTGTCCAATAACATCGTCCCGCGGGTCTACGGACGTCAACCTCTCCGACCTTGGAGACCGCTCTCTTTGGTATACCCTTGGGGACTTGGGCCGCTGTTGGCTCTGACGGTCTAGGGAGATATCTCGTTGTGCTTCTCGTCGTCCGATCTCTAGATCGGGTGATCCCCACCGTGAATGACAGGCGTCTTGCGTCCTGTAAGAACGTTCAGGTTACCGGTGCTGGTTGTTTCGTTCTTCCCTGAGCACGATCCGTACCGCCTGGGGCAGGTCCGGATCCAGGTGTTAAACATTACTCCGATAGAGGTTGGATGTCACGACCACCCCACCCGGTTGCGGAGGCGGAGCCGGCCGCGACGTTCGGAAACGGAAGCTACGGCGGAAAGCGCAGTAACGGTACTACCGAAACCCTCTACATGCAGTGGTCCCACGACCCGGCCCGCAATAACAGAATGGTCGTACTACGACCTGTAACCTACAGAACACATACATGGCAAGTATACGAAACCACTTAACAACCAAACATGCAGTTCATGGAATACCTTTCATTACCCATGATAGCCAAATCACAGAATCCATCTCATACATATAACCAATATACGCAAGTCGGGGCTCCGCCCTCGACTCAGAAGACAGATACAGAACCAACACATATTCCAGAATATACGTCATATACAATATCATGATCCAAAATACATGCATGCAACTACACCTACAGAGCCACCAAAGTAAACACTAGAATACCTAGGTGCGGAATCAGGAAAACCTCTCGCCCCGAAGATTCCCGCACGAGGTACTGCTGCTGCTGCTAAACCACAACCAAAGATAGAAGAGTTAGTTAACCGTATATCCAACAAAACTGAGATCAGATACACCAACCGAAACCCTCTACCGAGACCACCCCTTATAACAGAACACAGAACTGAACTGAAGTTCCTTAAAGGAACTGTCGATACCTGAAACCAAAACCAAAAGCACCGCGGATCCCTAGTCCGCCGGCTGCTTGTCAGACCGACCTGAAAGGTGGTAAACAGAAAGGGGTGAGTCCTCGGGAGGACCCAGTAAGGGCTGAGGTAAGATACAGTTTGTACAAGTGCTGCTGAACCAAACCTGCAAAACAGAACGAGCACAACACAAATATATATATATATATACATAAATGTATGCAAAGTCAGAGGTAAGCCGAAACCCATCGTACGCGGTCCAACCGCCAGAATGACCCAAAACGATAGCCCTCTCTAAGAGGTCAGAATATACAGAACAGAACAGAAGCACATATATATATATATATATATATATATATATATATATATATATCTACACAACCAACATACTACCAAACCCCGAATGTCACGGACCATGGCTAGATCTTCCCCGACCATGGCTAGATCTTCCCCGATCCAACCGGCATCGCCATGCGTCGGCATCGCCATGCGTCCCAAACCCCGTATGTCACGGACCATGGCTAGATCTTCCCCGACCATGGCTAGATCTTCCCCGGTCCAACCGGCATCGCCATGCGTCGACATCGCCATGCATCCCCACACCCATATACACAGAACATATAATAATACATATGCAAGACAGAACAGAATATACCAAAAACATATAAGCAGAAATATCGGCGCCTAGCGCGGATATACAGAGCAGAACATAAACCCGTGGCCTCCAAGACCATCCGGGCCTTGAAGCAGAACAAGCTACAAACAGTACCTTACCATATGACAGGTCTCGGGATCACCGAACCACCGTCCTCACCCGGAACCCGCCTCAACTAAACCCGATATACATAAAGTCCCATTCCAGAATGCATAACGAGAGAAGTTGAACCCTTACCTCGAAAAACTGCTCCACAGCACAAATCCCGGGAAACCCCGGCTCCCGGCCCGAAAAGTGGCAGTGTGCCTGTAACGGTCTCGCACAACTCCACCAACGCAGAACCACACTGAACAACCACAAACAAGTCAAAACTCACCAAAATAAACCCCCAGAAACCAAAACGCACAATCCCACACTTTCCCGCAAAAATTCACAGAAAACTCGGTTTCACGAACCGAGCTAGAACATCCTTATTCATACACCCACAAACACATCCAATCTATTAAACCCCATTTTCCAGAAATTTTACCCGTAACCAAGCATAATGCTGAATTTTGCTACTAACGCCCGAAAACGACGTTTCAAACACCGTTACGCACCCAATTCCATTCCCGATACCAAATCACCATCCAATTAATCCAAAACATAACCCAAACATAGATAAAGTTTCTTCTTTAATTTCGGCCCTTTACCCATTCTTTACCAAACTTCCAATTCAATCCAATTAAGGTTCCAAATGCATACTTTAACCACCAATTTCACTTCTTAAGCTTGATTCCTATCCAATTACACCTTAAATACAAAAAGCACACATGAACCCTAATTATACTATTCACCCAATTTGGGGCTTTTCCACACAACATATTTTCCATCAAATTGAAACCATAGAAAGCCTTAGAATCATGCTAGGAACCACATATTCAAAGCATGATCCAAGAACACAACTACACACCATTTTAGAAAATCCAACAATAATTCGCCAAATTATGTTTCCCTTAAACATGGTGTTCTTCCATCATTTAAACCCCAATTCGTACTCTTCTCCATTCCACCAACAACATACTCAAAGATGGAAGCAAGAAGATCATCACAACTCATGGCCAATAACAAACACAAAATCCTCTCTAAACTCATTTTCCACCAAAACCTAGGCTTCCAACTTGCAAAGAGAAGAAGAGAAGAAGCTTACCATTGATTTGCACCCAAAACCTAGTTGAATCCTTGCCAAAAATGAAAAACACCATGGAGCTTGATGAATAGTAGAAAATGGCGTTTTGGAAGTGAGGAAGAAGAAGAAGAAGAAATGAAGAAAATGTCTCTTTCTTCCCTTTTATATTTTCTCCCTTTTTCTTTTCTTTTCCTTCTTTTCTTTTTCCTAATTCATGAAAATGGGACACTTGTCCCATTTAATCCCTTGTTGCCGCCTCACTCTCTTGTCCTTTTCCAAATTTTGCTGATTTGTGGGCTAATTGCAACTTAGTCCTCCAACTCTCCAAAACTTTGCAATTTAGCCCCAAACGCAACTTCCTAACCCCAATTGAAACCAAAACTGAACACAATCCTCAGATTATCATAACACACCCAAATCCTGTATCCAAAGTCCATTTGAAAATCCAGAGAGTCCTACCGTGCCCGCTGAACCCGCGCAAATCCCGACGTGCGAGTGTGTCAACCTGAACCAAAATCCCTGTCATGCCAAAATTCCAAAAATATTACCATAAAATCCGTCTTAAAATATAACATAAATTACACTGAAGCCGTCGAAAAATTTCCATCCCGAGCCCCGGGAGTCGCCCGGGACCGAACGTCCCCACCCAAAAGAAATGCTCCGTAAAAAGGTTCGGGTTGTTCCCACGTTTCCAAAGATCCGAGGTCCCAGGAGCGCTACCGAGCCCGCTGTACGTCCCCAGACAAGTCCCGGCCCCGGAAAAATATTTCCGGCAAAAATGTCCGGGGGACCCACAGGACCTCAAAACCCGAAGGATTCCCAAAAATAATACTCAGATAAGTCCCGGGAGCCATTTAACCGCCCAGAAACACGACCCGCGGGCTAAAACCGGAGCCCCGGGTCACCCGGGTTACAACCCGCTCGGGGTGACCGTAACACTGGAGGTAGGCCGCAAGGAGGTCTCCCCATGAGTAGTATCCTCAGAGGAAATCTCATAGCTGGGATTAGCCGTGAGGCCGTCAGTTGATCCTCCCCCTTCCGGCCTAGACAGGCGGGAACGGGTGTGTCCCCCACGCTCCGTTGGTAGTGTATGATCTCGGGGGCCACGTTCGTTCCCACAGACGACGCCATTTGGTGGTGGATCGGTGTGCGCAGCCGCCACCGTCCTCCTATACTTTCGTGTTTTGACGTTGTTGGATGCCATGAGAATCCGTGTAAGATACGACGGACTCGGAATTCGAGGTGGTGAAATAGAGGGGGTCCTCTGTTGGAATTCAATGAATATTGAGAAAGTGATATGACAGCAGCAAGAGAATTCAATTGCTTCTCCACATGGATCTTTAGTGTTTTTATAATCCATATTCATAGAGTGGCAATGTTGTAATATCCCAATATAGAATGGCGGCGTATCAAAGGACACGCGTCGTTAACATGTTCGGGTATATGATCCGGGAAAGTCCTTAATATGTTTGTGTATATGATCCGGCAAAGTCCTTATATGTTTGGGTTATGGATTTATTTGAGTTTTTAATTTGGCCCTTATTTTGGGCTACTAATTTGGACCTTTTGCTAGGCCTTTTAGGCATTTTAATTATCTGATTGGGCCTTGCGACCATCAGAGACTACTGATAAATATTTTGGATTCTTTATTGTGGCAAAAAAATGGAACCATCACTACGTCGAGAAAACGGGCTCTACTGCGGCCATCCAAGCAGTAAAGCCGCAGTAAGCATTGCGGGATGGGCCGCAGTAGATGCTGCGGTAAAATTGGCCGCAATTTTGCTTCCTACTGCAGCCATGGCCGCAGTAGACGAAATTTTTATTTAAAAAAAAGTGGATGAATCCGGATGAATTTATTCAACCGGATTCATCCACAATTCCAAATAACCCAGAAATCGGATGAATGGTGAGCAAGTCATGACGGCGTTGGTGGGACGGTGACGGTGGAGCGGCGGTGGTGGAGCATTGGTGGCTCAGAAGAGAAGAAGAAGAAGAAGAAGATTATGATGATGAAGGAGAAGATGAAGAAGAAAACAGAGAAGATAAATAGGAGAGAAAGAAGAGGAAAACAGAAGAAGAAGAAGAAGAAGAAGAAGAAGAAGAAGGATGAAGAAGAATTTAAGAAGATGATGATGAAGGGGAAGATAAAAAGAAGATGAAGAAGAAAAAAAAAGATTAAAGGAGAAAGAAAGAAAGGAAGACGAAGAAGAAGTGAAAGAAGATGAAGGAGAAGATGAAGATGGAAGAATGAAGAAGATGAGAAAAAATGTGAAGGAGGCGGATGAAAAAGAGAAGAGAAATCCTAAAAAAAAATATTTACTGCGGCCTTACTGCGGCCAAGGTCGCAGTAAATCTTACTGCGCCAGCAACTACGCCATTTACTGCGTAAATGGGCTTACTGCGGCCCAAACCGCAGTAAGGGCCGCAGTAGCTTTTGTCCTCCCCACGTAATGCATAATAAGTGTCAGTTCATAATTTATAAAATCAATAAGAAACTTAGCAGTTGAAAAAAGAATTGTTTGTCAATAGCTGGTTGAGTTCAAATGACTAAAGTTGTCTTAGCTTCCATTCCTTGCTATTACATGCAAATCAACAAGCTCCCCAAAACCATCACAGATCAGATTGATAGATTGAGTCAAAATGTCATTTGGGATTCTACACCGGAGGGGAAAAAATACATTTGGTGAACTGGGACACGGTTACAAAACCTAAGGAGACTAGGAGCCTTGGTATTCCAGCGGTTAAGGAGCTTAATGATGTCTATTTATCTAAGATTGTTGTTGTCCCAAGTAGACAACCAAGAGGGGTGAATTGGATGGACTTTAAAAACTTTCGTTTTAACGAAATCGTATAAAACAGATTCGCTCAACCTGTTGACAAAATCGTTTCAGGCAGAACTACAAATGTTGAAACAGAGGAAAACGATAAATGGAGTGACACCGAAAATTTATAGAGATTCGGTCAATGACCTACATCCTCTCCTCATGTTCACCACTTGAGAGTTCCTTTCACTATTCTGTAAAATGGTTACTTCCAAATTCTTTTCACCAAAAGGCTACTTCTAGTTTTCCCATGGCGAGTTAGAAACCTATTTTAGTTTCCCCAAAGCTTACTAAAAAACCTAACAAATGGTTTTCCCAATGCTCACCAAATAAACCTAACAAATGGTTTTCCCAATGATCACCAAATAAACCTAACAAATGGTTTTTTCAAAGCTCACCAAATAAATCTAATAAAACAGTTTTCTGGAAAACGTTAAACCTGATGAGTGTTTCATTGGTACATTCGAAAAACCCTTTTAAAAACACATTTTTCACTCTCCAAAAATACTTTTGAAAATGCTCAAACTTTGTCAAAATGTGACTCTAAATAATTTTGAGAAAATCAGTAGTGAAACACTTGAGCTTGACTTGAATGTTTTGAGAATGATTTATTAGGAATATAGGAGGAGTATTTCTTCAAGCTTTGATTGCTTCAATATATACAGAGGTGGAACGGCAATTTTTCTGTTGGAGAATCCTTGAGATAGCTCTTGCCCGTTCCTGAATATCTGCTTGACTTGCAGAGAAATCGTTAGAATTGAAACAGAAGAGATCAAGCCAAAATAGAGTTTATTGGAAATAAAATTCTTTGCCAAAGAGTTTAACAAAAAGTAAAACTCTTTGTCTATTACTCTTAGAAGAATTGGATAAGCACAAGTTTTTGGGAGGGCATTGGGCTTCACGTGGGATAGAAAAATAAGTTTAGCAAATAATGGAATTAAAAAGGTATTATTAAACACAACCCACAAACTTTTCTAGACATTACTAAAACACCCCAAAGTTTTGTTATCATCAAAATCTAAGTTATTTGGAAATAAACCCAACAACTGCTTGGAATGTCCTAAGTGAAAATAATAGTCTTTGGGTTGATATCTTGAAAGAAAAATACTCTCCTAACCCACTCATGAAATATGCATCCCATTTGTGGAAGAAAGTTGTTTCCAATGTTGAAATTGACTAGCTGATCATATAAAGTGGGTAGTTGGGAATGGTAAAGAAATTAGTTTTTTGGCATGATAGATGGTGTGACCCTTCATCTATTAGAAAATATATTCAAGGCCCCCTTTTAGCCATGGAAAATGATATTTTCCTTGCCGATTTTGTGAAGAATAATGTTGCTATTTGTTTAATTTACCTGCTGATATTGTTGGTGATATATTAGAGGTATTTTCATTAACACAACTTCTTCTCGTGATGATTATTTCTCTTATGATTTTTTCTATTTGGGAAAGTTTAAGATATCTAGTGCTTACAAAGTTTAAAAATGGTGCTCTGACAATAATGTACCTTTTGATAAATGGAATTTGATTTGGTCCACCGAAACTCTCCAAAAAATTAGAGGAAACTTGCACATGGTAGAATTGTCTTTGCTTCACACCTTAACCATATTGGTATATCTGCTTCAGCCTTATGTACTAGATGTCATGCTACTGATAAAACTATTTTACATATATTTAAGGATTATGATTTTGCTAAGGAAATCTGGTATGGATTGAATGTTATTTACCTCCTAATGTTGGGATGTTGGATGTTAAAATTCTTTGTACTAATAAGTCTCTTTCTCCTTGGCATGATATTTCATCATTCTTACAGGGAATTGTATATGAATGCAGGTCATTGCTAATTCAACTCGAGGTGAGGGAGATCGATTTTAGCCCGAGAGAGACAAATCGAGTAGCGGATCAGCTCGCCAAACATGTTAGGACGTCAATGGAAGAGTTCATTTATTTTAATAAAGCTTCTAATTTTCTTCAATCAACTCTCCAATTTGATATTGATCATATGCCTAGATATTGTGATCGCTCTCTTCATAGCATTCTTTTGATGTCGAACAATGGTTCTCATGATGTAAAGTTTACTGCACCTGACTATGCCGGGAGAATGCTATTTTGACTACTAACCTCATTGACATGGGGAACCATGTCTTATTGTAATTTTATATAACATCATATTTTCACCCAAAAAAAAAAAACACCTCCAGCTTGTACAATATTTCTCTTCAAGGACTTAGGTTCAAGTACTTTTCAACCTCCGCCCCAAAACTTCATTCACGTTTTATTCAACTCACTCTGCGCGCGCGCGTATTGGCACACACATTTTATTAACTAGCTAGCTGGGCACTTGAACCCCTGAGGAGGAGTCTTCCCACAGTCGATTAGAACTTGAAGAGCTATGGGAAGGATAAGGTTGATGTTCAGAAGCTTGGCTCTAATGGTGGTGCAGAGACAAATGGCAGCATCCAAATCCAGGAGTCCATTAAGAACAGGGCAACAAGCCGCCTTTGGATCGCCGCCGATTCCGATGTGTACAAGTCCGCCCAACACGTCCACGCAAGCCCCTAACTTTAACGCGTCAATCGGGCACGTCTGAGCCGGCGGTGGCGGCTTTACTACTGGAGGTTTTGGGACAAAAGGTGGAGGCTTTACCACCGGAGGTTTTGGGACGAAAGGCGGAGGCTTTACCACCGGAGGTTTTGGGACAAAAGGCGGAGGCTTTACCACCGGAGGTTTTGGGGCGATAGGCGGAGGCTTTACCACCGGAGGTTTTGGGACGATAGGCGGTTTGACCACCGGTGGCTTTGGAGGCTTAACTTTGGGAGGAAGCGGCGGCGGGCATTTTGGTGGCACCGGCGGCGGGCAGTGGGGGCAGGCTAGGGTTTGAGAGATGAGAAGAGTGAAGAAGAGAAGAATGAGTAATAATCTCCCCATGGCATGAAGGTAGAGGATGAGTTTGAAGCAAAGAGAGAGTGAAGTGCAGGTGTCTCTTATAGGGAAGAGGGATGAGGAATGAAAATGATTGATCATGCAAAATGTTAAATCTTTTTCTCTGCAATTTGCAGTGTCCTCTGTCCTTGTTCGTTTGACTAATTAGGAGCCATTGATACTACTAAATAATTATTGAAGGGTATTAAATAATTATTTATCTCTGAATCTTCTATGATTTGTGTCTAGTAGCTAATTTTATTAATTAACATTAAGATGTCGGTAATTTGTAAAGCTGGCTGGCGTTATGTGACTCGTGCATGCAGAATTCAGAACACTACCAACAATTCCTGCTATAGAGGCTAGAGCTGACGTTATATTAGTGAGTGGTGAGTGACACTACGTAGTTTTCTAACTTTTGTGAAGGCCAAATGAGGCGCGTAATCATAAATTTCCGATAATGACGACCTCATACTTCCGTCATAAAAATTTTCAAACCAGAAATCTATGAGCACTCTATAACGGAAAGGGGCCATAAAATATTAACTTAAATCATGAGGCGTTATGACAGATACGGCCTCATAAACTATTTCGTATAATTTCTTCCCATCCAAGGGTATCCTCGTGAAATGTGTCGAATAAGTTATGAGGCGTTATGACGGAAGTTGCCCTCATGAAACAACCTTTTCCTACAAAGACTCCTTCCTTTTCTGCAAAGACTCCTTCCTTAACGCCATTTCCACCGAAGGAGACTTCCTATCTTCTCCCCAAAGCAAAGAGCATCTCCATCTCAACTTCAACAAATCAGTCTCAACTTCAACTTCAACTTCAACAGATTCTTGGCTTCAACTTCTTGGCCATTGCAAGAAGCTGCTTAGCAACAAGTAGATATTGTTGATTTAGGTATGTAAAATTTTGTCGTATGTAGGTTTTGAGGGCTTTCATTGTCATAAACTAAATATAACAAACGGTACCCTCGTTTATGAAACTAGCCGTAATAAAGCCCTCATAATGTTCTCGGCATTAAATGGGGCGGGTCAGCTACCCTCGTTTATGACGGCGAGACCTCATAAACCCCTCATAAAGCCGATTTATGACGGAAACATCCCTCATAAAGCCCTCATAGTCATCTACCACATTTAATGCACCGGTTGATATACCCTTTGCCTTCATCTCCTTCGCCGCCTCGAGACAAACTTCACAACTCTCCCTCACTACTCCGTCACACCCAGCCGCCACCAACATCACGCCGGCGCCTCTCGTCGCCCTCGCGTCATGCCGTTGTCTTCACGCCGAGGCTCTTCACCACCGCGCCTTGCCTCGCCCGATTCATCGCGCCACCGACTCGTTGCGTCACCCGACTCGTCGTCGGCGCCTCTCGTCGACGGCGCCTCTCGTCGCCGATGCCCTCTCGTCGCCGGTGCCCTCTCGCCGTGGGTAAATATTTGAACATTGATGCGATATACTCTATCCCTTTCAATTTGTTTGATACATTTAACTTTGGTAGTAGAAATTTTGATTAACAGTTTGGTGGTAGAGTTCCGCTTCCCTCTTTTTACTCCTCAGTCCCACCCTCAGTCTCACCACATCTCCACCGCTTTTTACTCCTACACCGTCTCGGCGGCCGCGTATGTGCCTCGGCCTCACTTGTGATCACGGCTGAGCCTCACCACGTATGGATGATGAGCACGAGGATTCAGATTGATTGATTTGTTTATGTAGAAATTATTGTATTTTAAACTTTTAAATTGAAATATTAGCTATATTATATTTTCCTGAATTTAAATTACAAATTTCCATTTATTACTATTTTTTATGATTTTTAATTTATATAAAAAATTAAATAAAAAAGCATTAGCAAAACAATTCACACATTTTTTAATTTAAATAACCTTACTTAATGACGGTCTTAGCCTTCATAAAGCCGTTATAAAATAGGGTATGCCACATGTGTTTTTAATGACGGCCGTATATCTCAGATTTCCGTCATATTTTATGAGGGTCGTATCCCTCATACTGCCGTCATAATTTATGACGGCCTCTTCCGTCATAAAATAATGACGCCCAATTTATGGCGAAAACAAAAACGGATGTTTCCGTCATAGTGAATAAAGGCGTTATGACGGATACGGCCCTCATAAACGTCATCTCAACTACGCAGTGTGAGATGTATTTGTGCATGTCACTATATATCATTCTAAACATTAAGGTAATCAATTAAAAACTTTAATGATAATTAATGTTATGGTTTGTAGTTTTTATGACAGTTTAAGATTTAGTATATCCACACCACTCTTGGTAGGGGCAAAACTTGAATAAAGCTGGAGCTCGATTTGGATTCACCCCGATTAAAAGCTTGTTTGTGATTTGTTTGAGTAGTTATTGATCCAAACTTGACCACATTTTGAAACTCGATACATATTTCAAACCAAACTTGAATACTTAGCTGCTCTACTCGGCTCAATTTTATATTAATTTTTCCATTGAAATAAATGAATAGCACGAGTTCGATTGATTTAAAACTCGTTCGTATTATTTTTAAGTCACTACGTATTTGATGGACGCTTCGTAGCGGAAGATCCGTAAAAGCGCCGTTACGGTTGAAGCGGCAAAGGCTGTTTAATACGTCGCTCTGAAATTGGCCGTTTTGGATATGAGAACCGCTTCCACGCTGCAATAACCATTTTTGACGGATTAAAAAAAATCCAGATCAGGAAACGAATTCCAGATCTGAATTTTCAAATTCATCATATTCATCGTGAATTCATCAAATCTTCAAAAAAAACCTCATCCTAAATGCAAATCTCACCAGATTACCAAAAATAAATACCAAAACTTGATCTCACAAAAAGAACATCTCCAGTTATTATTGAATATGGAAAAAATCTCACTCTTATAAACTTCATCTCCCATTTCCCACATCACTACGTCCTTGAGGAAGCCCTCCTAGAGGGTAATCCGCTATACAACCTGCTATTATAATAGCGAGAAAGGTTCTATTACTGCCGCTATATAATTCGGCGCTAGCAATCACTACGTATTTGATTGGCCGCTTGGAGCGGCCAATCCGTTACAGAGTCGCTACCACCATAACGGCGGAAGCCGTAACTTGCACCACTACGTTTAACGTTGCTATTGTTTTTGGATCCGTTACAACGCCGCTTCAACATATTTTTCAAATTAAAAAAAAAGATCTGGAAAAAAATTCAAGATCCAAATCTCAAACACGAACCCAGTAACCTTCGGCAAATCCAGACTCATCAAAAACTTCATCCAAATCTTGAACACAAAATTGAAACGACAACTAAACATGCATGCACTAGATCTTGAACTCTTCAACCAAACATAACCTCAAACCACAACAAACCCGGAAAAATAGAAATCTCTAACAAACCATAAATTTCAAAGTTCATCACCGCCGTCGCACCGCCATCACCGACCCGGGATCGGATCTTGAAAAAATCAGATCTGTGATCTAAGAAAAAAACATCACCAGAAAAAAGGATGCCGCCGGACAAAAAAGTTAAACATCAAATTAGCGTTTTTGAGAAAGGATAAGGCCTACAAAAAAAATCCTTCCAGAAAGAGAGAGGATGTTGCTACAGTCGGAATGGTGTCGGTGGACACGCCGAAAATGAGGTTGTGATTGTTGGGGCTCGATGGAATTGGGTGAAGAGTGAGAATTTGAGAGAGAGAGAGAGAGCAAAAATGAGAGTTTGAGAGTGAGAGGGAGTGTAAATCAGATCTGGACGTGAAAATACGGACTTAAATCAAATTTAATATTTTGTAGCGGTTGTGTAACGGCTATGGCAGCTACAAAGCTAAAATATCTTCTTTTGTTTCGTTTTAGGCTTGACCATTACAAAGCTGTTTCAAAACCATCAACAATTACATAGTGAATACAGTAATATCGGCCTACCCGCTGTTATAGTAGCGACGTTGGAGCTATTATACCCGCTATTACAATGTTTGACCAATTCATTTTTTTCGTTTTTGTTTTGCTTTTGTTAATATTTTAAATTAAATATTTTTAATGATTGTAATAATATTGAAATTAAGAATTTGTAGAAATAACTTAAATGCATTAAAATATACTCCATATGTATATATATGTATATAAACTAATTAAGATTCACATCAAAAGTGTCTAAATTATAACTAAATACATAATCAAACTAACTACTTGCAGAATCCTCATGTATGAAGGACCCGGATCACCACTTTTGATCATCATCAGCAGCCGAGTCACGTCCTCGGCCACGTCCCCCACTACGACATCCACGTCGTCCCAAAGAAGTAGCACGACCACCACGTGAACAGCCTGTGGACCCGTCCTCGCTATATCCACAATCTCTCGCTGGACTCGTCATGTCTCAAAAGTAAGAGAGAAAATGCTTAATTAGGTCCTCAAAGATATAAAGAAGTTACATTTACAGCTAAAATACCTTAAGCTTTCAAAAAGTCACATAACTACTTATAAAATGTTTCAAAGTTTCTAAATACTTACAATAAGGTCCTCTAAGTTTTCGAAAACATTCCACCAGATCTCGGAATTTTAAAAATGTAAAACAAGATTAAATCATCAAAAATTTGTAAAACTTTGAAATTGGACCTTAAAATTTGTTAAATTTTACAATTAAATCATCGAAATAAATTACCTTAAAAAAATCTCCAGACTTTTGAAAAACTTTCAAATTGGACATCGGGGTTTATTAAAATTTACAATTAATGAAAAAATCACAATTAAAACTCATAAAAATCATAAAACTCATGTAATTAATGAAAAAACTAAAACAATCGAAAAGGCCAAACTAAAATTATATAATCTTTAAAACCCTAATTACTTACTAAATGCCCAAATTAATTAATAAAACCCAAAATTAAATAACATTCATAACTCATAATTACCCAAAACAATTAATTAACCAGAAATTTAAAAAATATTATTAAAATCCAAAAATTAAAACAAAAAAAGAGGAAAACAACATCAAACCAAATTAGCAGAGGATTAATTTAAATCTAGAAAAATAATGAAATCTGAAATGAAAAATTAAGAAAAAATATTAATAATCTAAAATAAAAAGAATATGTGCATCTCAGTTTTCATCATTCCAGAAAATTAACACAGACCCTAAAATCTCAAGTTGATATATTTACCTTGTTTTGGTGTAGATCTCGTCGAAGGATGAGAGTAGATGGACCGTGAAGTCGACGGCGGCACCAACGGCAACTGATGCGACTCAAAGGTGAAAACTTGGCCTAGAGGACGTATGTATGTACGAATTAACATTTTACTCCCTAAATTCATGAATTTTTATCTTGCATGTATTTGCTCAAATTATATTTTCTTTTTTTGAAAACTGGTATACGTATTTTATTGGAGATAAATCCAATAAAACTAGACGGGAAAGAAAGATAGCAGCATCGAACATTGGTGCAAAAAAGTACCTGAGCAAATAGCTTAATAGACTACCTAGCAGCCACTACGTAGCTGACCTGACCCTAGTAGCGGGCCTAGTAACGCAAATCTCGTTGCCAGGGTGGTCAGACGCTCAATTGACCGTGGTAGCGGGTCAGGACGTTACTAGCGTGCTACTAGTAAGTGGTTGGGGCGCTACCAGACTGGTAACAACATGACCCCCTTCCAGTCCGCTACCAGCCTGAAATATACATCCACCTCATCTTCCAGATTTTCACTAAAGGTCACTACGTATCTAGAAGGGGTCTGGTAACTGCCAAATGCGTTATTAGCCTATTACGAACGGTAACGCACGAGGGCGTTACCAAGGCGGTATTTGAGCTGTTACTTTACGGTCGTACATTACTTGGCGTTACCAGGCTTGACAGCAGGTCTGCCAAGCTTACAGGCCTGGTAGCGCCACACCCCCCTACTTGGCGTTACTATCACATATCCTCTTTTTTTATGTTTTAACATTTAATCTATTAAATCTTAAATATTTATTATAAAATAAATAGAAATAATCATTAATTAATGTTTATTATACATGATTTGCAAAATTATCTACATGATTATCTCCATCTCACAGACACCATACGGAGATGATGAACTATAACTTTAATCTACATGATTATCTACATGATTATCTCCATCTCCATCTCACAAAGCTTTAATCTGTTGCTTTAATCTCCATCTCCATCTCACAAAGCAATACCAGATTTCTAAAGTCAAATCCCGATGGAAATCTCCGCCGATAGCTTTGTTCCACCAAATTGAGCAACAAAAGCAAGGGGGTTTTGGGTCTGGAAGATCGAAGGGCGCCAAAATTATGTTGCTGGAGGACTTTCTTGGGTGAAGTGGACGGAGGAGAGGAGTGGGCAGAGCTGATTAGAACGCCGAAAACTGAAAATAAATAGAAATAATCTTAAATGTTTAATCTCTTGAAATGGAAACCGAAAATGAAAAAAAAAACAGGAGGGAAGGAGCTTACCTCGAGCCGGCGTTGATTTCGGCGTCGAAATGGAGGGAGGAAGTGCCGGCGTGACGGATGCGGCAGCGGTGCGAGCTGAGAGAGAGGAGGTTGAGAGAGGGAGGCAGGGAGGCTTTCGGGTTCCCGTTCTGGAAGAGAACACGCGTTTTTACTTTTAGGTAGCTGGTAACGCCCTAGGGCGTTACAAAGGCATTACTTTAGCCAACTTTAATTTTAACCAGATTAATGCCCGGGAATCGAAAAGGTAGCTGGTAACGCCAGAAGGCATTACCAGGGCGCTACTAACTCTGACAAGCTCTGACCGGTAGTGCCCGTAGTAATGCCTTGGGCGCTACGACAATTTTCGGCCCCACAGTAACGCACAAAGGCATTACCAGGGCGCTACTAGCTTTGACAGGCTCTGACCGGTAGCGCCCTCAGTAATGCCTTGTGCGCTACGAAGATTTTCGGCCCCACAGTAACACCTGGGGCGCTACTTCGTGCATTAATTACAACATAAGCTACAACTACGTAGTGGGTAAGGAAGGTTCCTTAACCTCGAATAGCGGAAAGGATTCCACTATTCAACTCAATAGGAAAGTTCTTATTAAGAGAAGCAAGGAAAGTTCTTATTGAGAGTAGCAAGAAAGGATTCCACTATTCAACTCAATAGCAGGAGCAGCTGCAGTACCACTTTGACTTCGGGTCGAACGCGTGGGAAAAATACAATTTGGATGGCATCGACTCGTTCAGCAGTGGATTTCAGCAGCGTCTGTCGGGTACTTCAGAGCTGCAACAGCAGCTGGGTCCGTCACAGCAGCGGCTGCCACGCTATGATTACGATTTCCGTCCCCCTCCCCCGTAGGACCAATAGAACCATATCGTAATAAACAAACTTATTTAGATGTTTTAGTTGTGTTTATGACTTTTCATTTGAATCTATTTATTTTATTTTATGCTTTTAATCACTAATTATGCTTAATAATTATTAATTTGTGCTGAAATTGAATATTTATAAAATTTATAGAATATAAAAATTAAGTAAATTAAAACAAACAAAATAAATAAATAGTAAGGGGCTGGCAACTAGCTGAGATGCTACCAACCTGGGCCAGCTGGATTTTCCATCGTGGCATCTAGTAGCACCCTACCAGCAACCAGGCCCATTACCAACCGATAACGGCCTAGTAGCAAGATTTGAACTACAGACGGCCTGATTAGTAGCTGGCCAATCCGCTACCAGTACCGTTACCAGTGGTAACGGTCTAGTAGCCGGAAGGGCACTACCAGGCCCAGATCAAGCACGTGGTGAGCCCGCTAAAATCAACATGACAAAGAAGTCTCCAACTACCCCTATCCCCACATAAAAAGGTCAATGAACAATAAAGGCGTTGTGACGTATTAAATGTTGCGGAAAGCGAGCATCTAACGCCCTTGATATGCTTTGTTTGAGCAAAATAAGAACCAAGTAGCAAATGTGATGCAAAACTAAAACTAAAGCAAAACTAGACCAAAATAGGGGTCCAACTAGGCATGGAAACGGTACGGATAATCACGGTAGGGGTAAAACCGTCAACCGCAATTCGCGGTTTTTAACTATCCGCGGATTACGATTATGTGCTTCACGGTTAGGTTTTAACAGCCACAAACCGCTAACCGCAGATATCCGCGGTTAGCGGTTATATCTACGGTTATTAACGCAATCCATTATAAATACTTAAATATCAATAATTTTATCAAAATATACATAATAACATCCAAATAAGTTCATGAAAAATAACATAATTTTTTTTTGAAACATAAGAATATTTTGCACACAACTATGAGCAAACTTCTTTGAAAACAATAGTATAGACAATAATGAGCAAACTTCTTTGAAGATTATGCGTATGGTGTAGAATGGATAGGTATAGCTAGTTTTGTTTAGGTTGGGATTGGAGCAATTTAAAAATGATTGGATTGGGTTGGGTGTTAGAAGAATTGGGCTTTAAGGGTTATATTATAACGGGCGTAACAAAATGTTGGCCTAATTAATAATCTCTATATTCTAGCAATAAGCGGATATCCGTGAAACCACAATTAGTGGTTAACCGCGGTCGGATACTCCCTATCCGCTATCCGCAACCGCCATTCTCACGGATGTAAAAAAATCGCAACCGCAAAACCGTGGTTAAAACCGTAAAAAACGGGTGGTTATCTGCGGTTTGCTGTTTCAATCCGCCCCACTGTCATCCCTAGGTCCAACCACAATTTAATACAAGTATCAAAATTTCTGTGGCCCTATCACCCATAGTAGTAGGCAAGTGATTCCTCATGGATCGCCGAGAACCGGGATCGACCAGCCGGAGCGTAATCCATAGAGAGAAGGAGACGTCCGTTGGAGTCGTGGCCCTCCATCCGACGACGGCTACCTTGGGTTAATGTGTGGCATGAGAGTAGCGACGGCTAGGGTTGGATGCGACATTGCTCAAATTATTTCAAAATATTTTTTGTTAGAAAATTTAAAAATTATATATCTATTACAAACTATTTGACTGTATATATAAAAATATCTAATAAACAATTATAGATTAGAGGGGAAAGTTTTATCAATCACGTTTATCTTGAAGTAATTATTTGGCACTAAAAGATATTTTTTTAAATGATGTTTTTTTGGACACACTAGCAATTTACACTTCAATATTGATTTGGAGTATAATTTGTCACTCAGTTTAGTAGGAAAGAGAACATTCCCAAATATTTCGTAACAGAGATATCCATGTCACCTATTCTAATAATCATTTTTCACTTAATCCAATAATTGGAATATTTCGAATATTGTTGATTTGAAGTAACTATATGGACCAGAAATCCTTAGAAATGAAGATAAGGGATGAGATAACGGGAATTAGAAGAAAAAACAAGGACAGATCTACCTCATTGCTGCATGCGCCCATAGAATAATGAAGACAACTAGAATGAGAGATGAATTGTATTATTATTATTATTATTATTATTATTATTATT
The DNA here is from genome assembly GCA_024586325.1 of Stellera chamaejasme. Classification (NCBI taxonomy): domain Eukaryota; kingdom Viridiplantae; phylum Streptophyta; class Magnoliopsida; order Malvales; family Thymelaeaceae; genus Stellera; species Stellera chamaejasme. The sequence goes on from CM044985.1 coordinate 30,095,109, forward strand.
ATTATTATTATTATTATTATTATTATTATTATTATTATTACTCCCTCAGTCCGCAAAAGACTCCACCATTTGAATTTGTTGTTTCAAGGTTCAATGTTTGACTCAAATTTTAACAAAGATAAATAGTTTTAAAAAATTCAGAAAAAATATATTCAGAAAATTTAGATTTCAAATTATGATACACATATGAAATATTTAATTTTCGGTGTCTAAATATTCGTAAAAAAATCATAGATTAAATACTGTGAAACTGTCAAAACAAATGGTGGAGTCTTTTGCGGACGGAGGGAGTATTAATATTATGTTCTACAAGTTTTTTATTTTCGGGGAGAAAAATACAAAACGAATATGTATCTAGTAGTGCCATTCAAATTGGCCCCATTTTAACCATCTTAATTGACTTTTAAGCGTTTTTATTTAGATGCTTTTTAGGACTTTTGAGAGTTGATCTTTGTCATTATTCATCTTTTCAACATAGCTTCTAAGTAGCTTGCTAGCAGACATAAGGCCAGCCAGCTGCAAAATCATATTTTCCGAACCGTGCAATATTAGATCATAGAGTTGCTTAATTTCAAGCCATGAAACAAGTAATCAATATCCCAATTGCTTCATTTATAATTTTTGACCCATGAAACAAGGAATAAAGTGTACCCGTCCATCTTCTATTAACTTTTAATTTCATCATATCGAGTCCTATTTTAATTTTTTGTCTTCTTAAAGTCTCATTTTAAAAAAATTTGTCCTCTTATTCAGTCCATTTTTACCGTTAAGTTTAACGGAATTTCATAGAAAATGATAATTCTAACTACTTAATTTTTCCTAAAAACTCTATTTTCACCCTAAGTTTTAATTACAATTAAGTCACCCCTAAAAAATTTTAAACTTAACAATTATACCCAACACTTTTCAAGTTTCACCTTAGATCACCACACTCGCCGGATAAAACACCACCAGACAGCTTATCAGGGCGACAGGCCGCTGTATCAGGACCTTGGGCCGCCGAATCGCGGCCTTAATTAGGCCGCAGGATTTCGAGTCCAGGCCGCCGGATCGGCTACCCTCGGCAGCAAATCGGTGAGCCCATGCTGCAAACCGGTGGTCGGGCTCACTGATAGCGATTCGGCGGCCCAAGGCCCCGATAAGCGGTCCAGTGGTGTTTCTTCGTCCTTCCTGACATTCCGGCAGTGGTTGGCGGTGGTCTGACGGGTGTAGTGGTCTAAGGTGAAGTTTAAAATTGTTTGGGGTGACTAAATTATTATGTTTAAAACTTAGGGTACAAATAGAGCTTTTAGGAAAAATTAAGTAGTTAAAATTATCATTTTCGTTAAAGTTCCGTTAAAGGGAAAAAATGGACAGATGGACTTTAAAATGACAAAAATATTTAAAATGGGACTTGTAGAAGTTAAAATATTAAAATAAGACCTTGATATGACAGAATTAAAAGTTAATGGACTATCAGTAATTTAGTCATAATTTAGTCATGAAACAAATAATCATTCATTGAGATAATTTTTGGAACATTAGTTAAACACAGCTAAGCTTCCTTTGCCATCGACATCCCTACAAACGATCTATTTAATCGCCATTTTCGCCATTTTAATATTAAGGGATAAAATCTAAAAACAAAAATTACAATATACCCTTTTCATTACTTTTTTCACCAAAACAAATTAAGGAAAATCTTCAAACCTATCTTGAAATATACCCGGTACCGAGTCGAAGGAAAGTCTTCAAACCTATCTTGAAATATATTGGGATCATATCCCGTCTTGAAGCTAATCGTGAGTTTTTTTATTAGAATCCAAAATATAACCAATCCAAATTTGTTATTCCCTTTTTCTCTCTTTTCTATCCTTATATCGTTAATTAATTAATTAACTTTTTAATGAAAGAATTAATGGTGTTAATAAAATATAGTGAAAGATAGTGAAAAAGGGAGACAACAAATTTACATTAAAATATAATAAGCATATATATAATATAGTCTCTTATCTTCTCTAAAGTTATCAACTTATCCATATATACTCTCTTAACTTTTTCTATTTCGTTTTTTGTACAACTTATAGTCAATGGGAATTATGTCAAACTATGTAAAATCTTAAATTCACTTTAATCTTCATATTCACATAAAATATAAAATTAAGGGAAATTATTATTTACTCTCCTGAGGTTTGACATAATATTCACTTTGCCCCCACATTTTCAGCCCAATTTTACTGTTTCTTTTCAAATTCAAGGCATTTGAAAATGATGGTCGTAGTACTCAATAGATCACAATAAGTGCTCATATAGGTAGGGGTGAGTAACGAATCGAGCCGAGCTCGGCTCGAGCTCGAGCTTTAACGAGCCCGACGAGCCGAGCCTCACGAGCCTCGAGCTCGAGCTCGAGCCGATTTCGAGGCTCGAATAATATACGAGCCGAGCTCGAGCCCGACGAGTTCGGCTCGTAAGGTTCGCGAACCTTAACGAGCTCGCGAGCCTAACGAGCTCGCGAGCTCGTTTGGGGCCGAATCGAGCCTAACGAGCTCGAGCTCGTGAGCTCGTTTGGGGCCGAATCGAGCCTAGCCGAGCTCGCGAGCCTAACGAGCTCGAGCTTCACGAACCTTCGAGCCGAGCTCGAGCTCGAATTTTCGGGCTCGTTCGAACTCGAGCCGAGCCCGAATTTCACGAGCTCGAGCTCGAACCTGCTAGGCTCGGGCTCGGCTCGGCTCGAACTCAGCCCTACTCATAGGTAGTGTTCATCACAATTTTTTCCAAAATATTTTTCAAACTTTTCAAATCTCAATATATAAAACAACCTTAAATCTATCAATTATCCATTAATTCTCTATCAAATTAGATTTTCCTCTAATTTCCCCACTCACATACATTTCATCCATCAATCAAAACACACATCTCCAAATTTTGCAAAATAATTATCTAATCTCAAATGAATTAAGCCATAATTAAGGTTATTTTCTTTTCATACTTTACCTTGTGTGATTTAGTGTTACTATATATAATTGAGTAATTGTCTACATCACCCCTTTTATGAGAACAATTTTTGTGTGAGTCAATTGTGTTGATAATGTTGGAAATATATTGAAAATTGTGAAAATTATATGAATAATAAATTGTCTTTATTCCCACCATTTAACATGGAGGTTGACCCACTAGTAGGGATGTTATGAACATAGAGGTTTTTATACTTCCTTTGTTGCCAAATAATATTTCACTTTGATTTTGTTATTTCATGGTTCAATGTTTGACTCAAATTTTAACAAAGATAAAAAATTTTAAACAATTCAGAAAAAATATATTTAGAAAGTTTATACTTCAAATTATGATATTCATATAAATTACTTAGATTTAAATGTCTAAATGTTCATGAAAAAAATCATAAATTAAATACTGTAAAAAAAACCTTTATGGTGCCCCTTAATGGTTTGACTCCTTCCAACCACTATAAAAGGCCACATCATTCATGTTATCCAGCCATCATTCATCACATTATTCTCTTTTCTAGCATGTTTTTTTAGTGTTCTTTCGTTCTAATTCGTCAGCGAAATAACTTGTGATGCAAGGTTCCTTCGCGTCTTTCATTGTATCCTAGCTAGGAGATAGGCGTTCGTCAAATATCGAGACTCGTACTGGAGGGGTTGAATATGTTTTAAGAAGGTAGTGTGAAACACAAGGTTCGGTATTTGTCGAAATACAATTTCCAATCTCTCTTTTAATTATTCTCGTATATGATTAGAATTAATTTATGTTATTATCCATTCTATGTTTTTTTAAGAATTGTAGAATTGGAATTAATTTTGCCAAATTCTTTAAATTATTATTTAATTTATTAATCTTTTAGAATTGAACTTTAACAATTAAAAATACAGTAAAACTTGTTCGGTATATTCTTATATTTATATCAATCGGTCATCATCACGAATATCCTTTGATATTTTGGCTAATAGAGTAAATACTTGTGCTTAATCATCATTGTGTTTGATTGTATAGCTTTCTTGCCCTATGAGATGAGTTAAAAATTCAAATTTGTAACAGAAAGCTTAGACTACAGTTTATGCTTTTTAAAATTTGGAAGAATTTGTATTAAATTATCATAATTACCGATATATGCTTGTCAGGTTATTCTTTCCGATATGTGCGCCTTAATTTTGTACGGACGGCTACAAACGCGAAGTGCCAAGTACATAAATGTACCTGTATTGTACATAAAAATAAGTCCCACCACGAGTATTATTCTTGAACAAAATTAAATTATTGTTAGAGACACATCATGAGAGTCCCTATTATAATCCTAAACTTTAACTTTTTACAAAAAAGTCACTGAACTGTTAAAAATGTGACGTCTTTAATATCACATATGATGAGATGAGTACCTATCCGAGAATTTAAGTTTCCGAAATTCAATAGTTCAAGGAAGAAGTCACATTAAGGGGTTTTAAATTTTAAAAATATTTCATCCGTAATTTTCGAAAATGAATCTAATTCACTAGTAAAATAGATTTCTAATCCACCTTGTGCAAGATTTGAAACACTCATAGTAAGAATTGGTGGTAAATTTAACATTTCTTCTTCCCTGTAAATCTATGTTGGTGAAGGAGCATGAGGGATGGAAGATGGCCGACTGTTGAATAGGAAAGAGATGGCGATGGTGAGAGGAGGAGAAATTCATGGTGACACTATGTATTTAATGGGCTTAGGGTAGGGGGCAATCTGCTACCCAGCCCGCTACTAAGGTAGTGAGATTGTTCGCTACCCAGTTCGCTACTTTTCAGCCCGCTTCTTTGATATTTGGCGCTACCAGACCTGCTACCATTAGTAGGGGGCTTGGTAGCGGGCTGATGGCTACCCCAACGCCACGTGGGCGCCGCTAACTGCACAGCTGGTAGCGCCCTGCCCCCAACCAAGCCCCCTACCAGTGTTTTTTTATAAAAATAATTAATTTCTTTATTTTCAACATTTAATAAATTGTTGAATAATAATATTATTTATTGGTATTAATAAATTGCAATTAAAAACATAAATAAAATTGATTCACTACGTGGAGAGGAGGGCTATTACTGCGGCCCTCAACGTAGTTGGGCCGTGGTAGCTACTGTGGCGAGGGCCGCAGTGAATGTCGTGGTAAAAACGAGCATTGCGGCTGAGGCCGTGGTGCGTACTGCGGTCTCACTACGCAAGAGGCCACAATAACCATTTTCAATAATTAAAAAATGGTGGATAAATCTGGATGAAATTCATCCGGATTCATCCACCTTTTCCCACAAATGCCCAGAAACCGGCGACCAAGGAGGAGCAAGTGGCGGTGGCGTCAGTGGAGCGGCGAAGAAGAAGAAGAAGAAGAAGAAGAAGAAGGGAAATAACATAAAGAAGAAGAGAGAAGGAAAAGAGAAAGAGAGAAGAAGAAAATGAAAGAAAGAAAGAAACGAAGAAGAAGAAGAAGAAGATAGAGAGAAAGAAGATGGAGAGAAATGAAGTAGAAGAAGATGGAAAAAATGAAGGATGCGGCGGGTGAAGAAAACCTAAAAATGGTTTATCATGGCCTTACATGGCCTTATGCAGCAGGCCGCAATAAAGCCTACTTGCACCATAGTAAGAATTGTCTTCCCCACGTAGTGATTATAAATTAACCAAATGTATCAATTACAATGAAAAAACATCAAAAATCAAATTGGTTTTATATAAGTATCCTACAGGGGAGGAAAATAGTAATCATTGTCGCCCCGTTCCTCACGCGGTGGTGACCACTGCTCCTACTGGCCCGACGTTTTATTGAACCCGAAATTGAATGGTGGAATATCCACATATTTCAAACCAAGATGCTCCCAAATAATTCTTCCCGAATATCCACATCACATTTACTTATGCTTTCTATAACTGCAGCCCTCAACATAGTTGAGCCATGGTAGCTACTGCGGCGAGGGCCACAGTGAATGTCATGGTAAAAACGGCCGTAGTTTCTCACGCACTGCGACTGAGGTCGTGGTGCGTACTGCGGCCTCACCACACAAGAGGCCACAGTAACCATTTTCAATAATTAAAAAAAAAGTGGATGAATCTGGATGAAATTCATCTGGATTCATCCACCTTTTCAAATGCCCAGAAATCGGCGGCCAAGGAGGAGCAAGTGGCGGTGGCGTCAGTGGAGCAACGAAGAAGAAGAAGAAGAAGAAGAAGAAGAAGAAGAAGGGAAATAACATAAAGAAGAAGAGAGAAGGAAAAGAGAAAGAGAGAAGAAGAAAATGAAAGAAAGAAAGAAACGAAGAAGAAGAAGAAGAAGAAGAAGAAGAAGAAGAAGAAGAAGAAGAAGATTAAGAGAAAGAAGATGGAGAATATGAAGATGGAGAAGATGAAGATGAAGAGAAATCGAGAAGATGAAGAAGAAGATGGAAAAAATGAAGGATACGGCGGGTGAAGAAACCCTAAAAAATGGTTTACCGCGGCCTTGTTTACGGCGGCCTTACTGCGCCTTATTGCAGGCCGCAATAAAGCCTCTTGCACCATAGTAAGAATTGTCTTCCCACGTAGTGATTATAAATTAACCAAATGTATCAATTACAATGAAAAAACATCAAAAATCAAATTGGTTTTATATAAGTATCCTACAGGGGAGGAAAATAGTAATCATTGTCGCCCCGTTCCTCACGCGGTGGTGACCACTGCTCCTACTGGCCCGACGTTTTATTGAACCCGAAATTGAATGGCTGGAATATCCACATATATAATTCAAACCAGTATGCTCCCAAATAATTCTTCCCGAATATCCACATCACATTTACTTATGCTTTCTATAACCTGCAAAAGTTTAAATTACTTCATTAAACATTCTTCAAGCAAATGTCTAATACTCAAAATGATAATCATGCTTAAAAGTCTTTTAAGTCTCGGCTAGCTAACATATACAAACATAAATTCCAAAGCCAGTCCAATCTTTAACCAATATCTAGCAAGAATATCGGTCAATCAGACACATGCAACCAAGATTCTAAAGCTCAACCATTAACCACGATTTAATCGGGCCAACAGACTCAAATAGGTGATTTAACAATTAAAAGCTCACATGGATAAAAATCAATTCCACATGTTCGAACACACGACAGTTTTCTAAACAGAAACGGATCATCCGTTACACTAAATTACCATGTAAAGCTAAAATATCCATCTAATTAATTAATTAATTAATCAACTCACAAGTTTATTTATAAACAAGATCATACAGAGAGGAAGGATATTACCCTGTTCTTGTGGTTATTGAAGATGACGCCGGTCGCTGCGGTGCTAGCTCCTTGATCGTCGAAGATCCAAGAAGAATCAAGGCTTCGTTCCTTGCTCTTTCATCTGGTCTTAGAACACAACAACTAGGCAACAAAAACCATAATCTCACCAACAAAAAAAAACGTAGCTCTCTAATTAAAATCAGACGAAACAGAATTGTAGCCAAGAACACAACAACTAGGCAACAAAAAACAAGAATTTCACAATTTTCACAACAACAACTAGATTGTTGTAACCCCAAACAATGACTAGCAATAAAAACAACAACTCACCAATTTTTTGCCCACAATGGCTTGAAATGCACAGTCAAACAGATCTTCCCTCCTCTATACATCTGCAACCAAACGGAAACCGAAATTACCATCCAAAAACAAGATGCCAATCCGAGTAAACACATCAATTACCGCAAATCTGAAAACCAAAATCACACTTTCTGAGTCTTCCCATCAAGTCGGGCAACTCAAGCTCCGGCGCGGCGGAGATCCGGAAACAATCGTTGTCCCTGGACTTGTTCATCTGCGTGTCAGCGATGAGAGCTTTGTACTCCTCCTTCAGCCTTTGCGTCCACGTCGCGCCATCCCTTGGCCCAGCCTTGGTCGTTAGTAGCGGGATTTGAGTCAGCGTCGACTTGGTGGTCGGATCCCAAGCCTCCTCGAAATCTCACCAACATCCTTGCTGAAAGAAGGACCACCGCGGTGGCAAATCCAGACCCAAAAAGTTAGGTGAGCGGAAAAAAACTATCAAATAATATATGTAAAGAACAAGGTTCAGGGAAGCCCGCTCGTTGCTGGGGAACAGAATATTACACTTCATTTTTAAAATTTGAATGCTCTATACAGAGAATCGTGCTCATGATACAATGATGTCTCCAATAGTTTTGCAAATTATGTGACAATTTGTAACAGGAAAATAAGGATTTATGATTAATAGTCAACTTAGTCCGGGGTTTAAACGCTTTCTACAAAGATTGGACGATAAAGTTGTAAAAAACTGTTAGTATGAAAAACTGTTAGTGCAAAGATTTTAAGTAAAGACTACGGTGTTTATTTTAAAGAATTTGAGAAAAACTTGGGAGTTTTTTTGAAAATAGATTTCAAATTTTTGAGAGGAAAAAATTAGAAAAAGAAAATAGATATTTGACAAATTGTTGTTATTTAATTTCATGAAGAAAATACCTTTTTATGGGAAAAAAGTACTGAATAGGCTAACTCACACCTTTTCTAATACCTGAGGGGCTGAGTTACCCTCTAACATTCCTAAGGGGGCAACTCCCCCGAGTTGTAGAGTTGAAGGACTTCTCAAGCACTTCAACCATTGAAGGGATTGGGTGCTAGGTGGGCTGGGTTATGGGAAATTGAGGTGGGCTATAGTTTGGGTATAGGTAATTTTGGACCAAAACTCCAGCCCAGCGGGAGCTGGGTCTGCCACAAGGCAGATCCGTCCTTGGACCACCGACCTCTCTCTTCTGCATCTTCAAAGCGAAAACCAGTAGAGATGGATGATTTGAAGCATCCCTTCCCCGTAGATTCTTTCTTGGGAATCAGATTTTCCAAAAGCCCCCTTTCCTCCTTGTTCACTTCGTCGAACCACTTCTCTCCCTTACTTTTCAAGATATAACAAGGATCGATGATGTGGAAGATAGTAGTTTGCATGGTAGCGGGCTAGTCCGCTTCCAATTGCACGCTACCAAATCGAAAAAGTGGCGTCCTCTGTAGCGGGCAGCCCGCCCCAGCCTGTCAAAGATGTTTTTGGGACCTTGGTAGTAGGCTACCACCTACCGGGCCCGCTACTGAAGTCCCAATAGGTACGTAGTGTGAAAGTTGAAATTCACACCTCCTCAAAATCACCTCAGGTCCTAATTAGATGAGATGAATTAAGGACTAATTCACTAGTGAATTATAGGAGGTGAATTATCCACTAAATCACTTAAAAGTTCTAGGTTTGAAACCCCCCATATTAAGTTATAATTCAGCGAGTAAAACACAAGAATCACGGTAATTGAGTAACACGTTATTAGACCTTTAATCTATGAGTTTTTTCGTTCAATATTTTGACAAATAATGATGTGAATCTACGTACTGAAGGACCTAAATGCCAACATCTTCAAAGTTGAGGACCTCAGTGCAATCACATAAACAATGAAAGACCAAGAAGCAAATATATCAAAAGTTGAGACATTTCAAACTTCGAGGACTTAAGTGACAAGATAAAAGAAATTTGAGGAGAAATAATAATTTTACCAATTACATAAACTTCTTATCCTTTCAACTCCAAAGATTTTACAAGCATCAATTGCCAATTTTTATCAATATTTCTAATTTAAAAAAAATTCCTGAAAATCCATAAAAAATATATCATATAAAATTAAATAGTTTTATATGAACCCATGCACAAGTCACTTTTGGCGGCTGCCACCACTTGGCTAAACGTGTCGTTGCTCCTGCATTGCATTGCAACTTGTCATCTTGTTCTTTTCATTCTTCAGAAATAAGTAAATCAATAAATCTATTATTAATTTATAAAAGCGAAGCATGTAGTATAGTTGAAATGGCATTTTTTATAAATATAATCTAGGGGTGAGGACAGTTAAGTAATAGTAAATAAACTAATCTGTTGCAACAAATCCGAAAATGGAGATCCAATCTGTAATATCTCATTAGTTAAAATCCGCAAGAATCTTTAAAATTCGAAATTCAATAATCAAAATTCGAACTGAAATCCGCAAAGGATCCAGTTTAAACATTTCCCTCCAAAACTTTAAATTTCAGAATTCACTAATCTAACTTCAAACTGCAACTCTGAAGCGGGAAAAAAACTTATTTCGAAACTTTGGATGACCTAGATGTTCTACTATAAATACAACATTTCGGATCTCATCTCTACAAAGAACAACAACCAGAGGTGAGACAAAACAATGACACAAGGAGCATCTCAACATTCCATAAGCCGGCTGGCGAGTTGATTGATCAACATGAGCTTCTATACAACAAGATCGAGTGATCCACACAGAGGTAATTTCTCATTTACAATCAAGTATGTTCAATCATCACAATAGCGAATAAATAATAAATACCAATGTGGCGAGTTGTGATAAAATGAATATAATTTTCAATCGTTGAAGCATACAGAGGGATTTCTCTCAAAGTTATTAATATAATATCGGTTTGAATTTTGATTATTAATTTATAAAAGCGAAGCATACTGAGAGGGTGTTTTTATATTTTCCTTTTTAGAGCATTCGAGAACGACACGTATACTTTTTTAGGAGCATAGTGCATTTTGAGTGGCAATTTTGTAATTATAAATCTGAACCAAGGACGCCAATGTAAATGTACCAAAACAAAATCTATATTTGCGGATTTTTTTTTCTTAAAAATCGGGATTTTTTCTTCAATTAAATGATAAGATTTTAGATATTCGTTTCCCCTAAAATCTCTCTTTAAAAGATAATTATGTTTAGTTTCAAGAATATGTCTTTGATGTGATCGAACCGGATCACAACAGAATCAAATTATCTTATCCAACATGTTATAGATATATTTGATAGATACTATTAACCATTCTGAGATACACTATCGAAGTTGGATTTTACGATATTTAACCTACCCAATCTACTATAAATATATGAGTTAGAACATCAATTCTACATCGATCGGACCGATGCTTCAACAATAATTCCAACTCTATACAATTCGCGATGCAAATAAAGAACAAGCAAATTTCAGTAGTTATTTACGTTTCATTTCTTTTTTTCCCCTTTTGTTTTATGTGTTCTTCCAACGATTTGTTTTACATTTACTTTTATATTTAATTTTCTTGCATGTTTGAAACACTTGGATTGTGTTTTCCAGTTTCTTTTTGTAGTTTTTTTTATAATTAGATTTATTTTCCTTTGCGTGGGTTCAATAACAATGAAAGAGATCATCGAGTAGGGAAGCTTCATCGGTGCCAAATCGAAGCATGTTACCAGTCTAGGTGATTTTGCCGGTTTTTGTTTCTTCTTCTTCTTCTATTTTTTTTTCATACTTAGGACTTTTGTTATGCTTCTTCTTCTTTAACTTTTTTTTGTAGTTTTCCCTTTAAAGTTATATATGGTTTTTGTTTGAAATTGGGTTGTAATTTTGTCATGTTCTTCGCAGCTTACTTACGTTGCCTTTAGAACCTTTATCTACACCCTCGGTTGATTTATTCGGAACGTTTGTCGTACAAAAACTTAAGAAGAAGAAGAAGAATCTCGGTTTGTCGTAATATATATATATATATATATATATATATATATATATATATATATTACTCCTTAACAGAAAAGTTTTACTTTAAAACTTTTCTATGAAAAAAATCATAGATAAATTTCGACTGGGATATCCAATTAGTTAATAGGAATGTAAAACTTAACCAATATCTACCCTTTGATACATAAAAATCAGTACTTCTTCGTAGTCCATAAATTATACATTTAATTTTCATTTTTCATATGCGTATCATAATTTGAAATAATATTTTTTTTGAAATAAACCATGACTTATCTGTGAGTAAGAGATATATTTTAAAAAATCATTTTTAATTTTGTTATTAATTAAAAGTGGATGAGTTACACAAACATAGGAAGTAAACGTATATGGTAATTATTAGTAACTTGAATTGTAGCTGTAAAAAATTTCAAATTAAATTTAAATCTTAGTTCGAAATTTTAAATGCTACTCGATAAGAATATCATTTAAAATTAGATAAGAATAATGATCAAAACTCAATATTGAGGAATCCTAAATAAATGTTGTGTTAATATATTGAGTAAATTACAATTGTCATCTCAAATTTCTTGTAAACCAACAATTACCTCCCCCGTTTTGAGAAACCTATAAATCTTTGAGGTTTGGAGAATTTATTTTTTCTAGGTTTCTTTTTGCCTCCGCGGTTTACATTTTAAAGCTAAAAAGTTTAGACAACTAAACTGAAAAGGTAAATAAACAAGGGAATTAATATCATAACTCTTAATAATAAACATGTGCAAAAAAATAATAATGACACTATTTTAAAGAAAACAGGGCAAACTATTATTATCATATGAAAAAGATAAGAGAATTATAAGGGCACAATTTGAAAAGAGAAAAAGATAATAGTAGTTGATTGTGTTGATTTTGAAAAAGACATGTGAAAATATTGAAAGAGACGTTTTTATATAAAAAATACAAACAAATTCATTTTCCTAGGGTGAAAGGAGTGTAAATGTGTAATACTTATTTTTCACAAGGTACACCGTGCTTAGTCGATTGATGCCGAGGCTCTTGATATTCACAGACATAAGTTCGACTTCGTGCAGTATGTGGATTTGTCTAAGCAATTTCCTAAAAACACATTTTGCACAGGTGAAACTTTTTATTTGTTGCGTGTATTATATTTTCACTTATATGAACGTATGTTATAACTTTGTATAACTAGGGTTTAACAAAATGGTATTACTTCTAGATGTTGTTGGCAGATTAGTTAAGCAAGGCGATCCACGTCGATTGTCTTTGAAAAGCAAAAATATGGAACAAATGCAATCTATTTGGATTGTGGATCAAAGGTATATGTATTTTTCAAAGTATACCATATCCTTATATGTTTTTCGTATACATGTCTATTGATGACCACCTTTACATGTATCATTATAGTGGAAATTATGTTGAGATAACCTTACAGGGCGTCTGGTTAAAATGTTGGCAGATATGATACGTGTTGATTTAGAGACATGTGTTATAGTGGTTGTAACGACGACGTATGTTAAAAAGTACGGAGGTACGTGTTTTTAATTTCGTACATTTAATTCAACGAAGCGTAAACTTTTTATTTTATCCGGGTAAACATTAGTTTTAGTTTGCTATAATTTGCATTTTATAAATTATAATATTTACAATCATATAAATTATAATATTTACTATAATTTGCATTTTATTCTTTTTTTTCCGTCTCGAAGGAGGGGGTACAAGCTAGTTAATTTATAAAAGCGAAGCATACATAGGGATGTTTTTATCTTTTTATTTTTAGAGTATCCTCATGACGACACGTGTCCCTTTATTTTAGGAGTGTAGTATAGTTGAAATGACATTTTCATAAATATAGAGTAGGGGTGAGGACAGTTAAGTAATAGTAAATAAACTAATCTGTTGCAACAAATCCGCAAAGGATCCAATCTGTAATATCTCATTAGTTAAAATCCGCAAGAAACTTTAAAATTCGGAATTCAATAATCAAAATTCGAACTGAAATCCGCAAAGGATCCAATTTAAACATTTCCCTCCGAAACTTTAAATTTCGGAATTCAATAATCAAAATTCGAACTGAAACTCTGAAGCGGGAAAAAAACGTATTTCGAAACCTTTGGACGACCTAGATGTTCTACTATAAATACAACATTTCGGATCCCATCTCTACAGCAACAACAATTAGAGGTGAGACAAAACAATGTCACAAGGAGCATCATAACATTCCATAAGCCGGCGGCTGATGGAGTTGATTGATCAACATGAGCTTCCATACAACAAGATCGAGCTGATCCACACAGAGGTAATTTCTCATTTACGATCAAGTATGTTCAATCATCACAATAACGAATAAATAATATATACCAATGTTGCATTGTTAATATTCGCAGACAGATGCGAATCTTCATATTATAACAAATTAAGCAGCTATTGTTTGAGTTCAGGCTTCTCAATAGTCGTTTGGAGTTTATTAACAGAGAGGTTCGTGGTGGTTATTCATATTCAAATTGTGAACGCTTAATAGAATACGAGATATCATAATACTAATGTGAATATAATATGCAGATAAATGAGGTGAGATACCAAAGGGTCGCAGTTACAAGAGCCGGAAGGCGACTATACAGTGAAAACAACAATGTGGAAAGGATGGCGATAACACGACGTGTTCTTACTTTTAGTCCATAAAGACTTTTGTGAACGTCTGCCAATGAACATAGCGAAACAAATGAAGACTCCGCAACTACCAACCAAGATGAAGTAGCCTGAATATATTTCATGTTTTTCGTATAAGAATAATAATGAATATCGATTCATTCATGGATCGGTTTCACCAAGCATAGTTTAGGATTTTTTTCACTAATAATATATTATTAATTTTTTAGTTATTCAATTGTGAAACTTTATCCTCATCTGTTGTCTATGTAACATACACCAATTAAATTTCGGTAAGCTTTATCTCCTACTAATAATTATTCTAGGATATCCTATAAAATACTCTCCTATAAAATTTCGGTAAGCCTTAATAATTAATCGTTCATGGATCGGTTAGGAGAAAGTATAATCCTATAAAATACTCTCCTATAAAATTTCGGAAAGCTTTATCTCCTACTAAATAGATAAGATCTCTCATACTATATAAGTATGTAAAAAACTAAACAAATTCGAAAGCAGAAACTCTCACATACGCCAGAAAATAACAATCCATTCAAAGTTCACTAATATGAACATCTCATTCAAGGATGTTCTCCTATACACCTCAAAAAGTGGGTGTTGAGAAGCCAACCTATGGTTCTCATAGAGCCGATAGAGGTTATGAATCATCGTGGTTATACAACCATAGCCAAATTGCATTCCACGCTTGATACATTCATACAAAAGCTATCCAACAAGGACGAGAGGCCAATGAGGGTGCGGCGAAGGCGGTGCAGGTAGCTCGAATCATGCAAAACGTTGATGTCGGGGCATGCACTACCGGTTGATGGAAGAGAGGGTGTAGATTTCATCAACATGTTGGACATGATGATGGCGATTAGCGAAAATTCGAACTTAGAGCAGAGATTAGAGAAGGCGAAGAAAGAAAAGCGAAATACTAAAGGGAATTCATCACCACCAATGGTTACAAGGTCGGTGCAAAGCGTCTTTGGGTGCATGATTAATTTTCGGGTTAATGGGTCGACAAGGCATTAAGCTGCGTAATATATTTTGGGATATTAGGGATATTAGGGATATTTAGGATATTGTTTTGGGATATTTAGGATATGAGTTCTTTTCGGATATCTAGGATATTTAGGATATGATTTATTCTAGGATATCTAGGATATCTAGGATATGAGACTATTACCGATGGCCAGATGTGATGATGATCGTAGATTTAACCTTTTGAGTCACTATTGCAGTTTACTTTGCTTTGGCTAATAAACATGTAACATTGTTTGATTTTTTATAATAATATTTCATTTGATGTTTAAACATGACTTACAATGATTTTTGTGTTACATTTGATGACATTTGTTGTTTTATTCTAATTCTTACCTATGACTTTTGTTACCGTGATTTGGTTAATTAGAAAATTATAATATTATTATAATATTTACTATAATTTACATTTTATTCTTTTTTCCGTCCCGAAGGAGGGGGTACAAGCTAGTTAAAGATAATATGACAATAAATAAATAGAGATTGTTTGTTGCAAGAAACGTGGAGTGGATACCCTTTTTTAGGGGCTGGGAATCGTTGAAGCATCGATTGATATTCGTTATTATTTTTTTCACACATGATAAGATTCGAACCATAACAAGGGCAATTTTCGATTCACTAGATTGAGCCAACTTAACTTTCATTCTATGAAGTTTTAGCAAGAAGAATTTGAGTGCAAACTTTCTTATTGTATTCTTCAAACGTAGCTTTAATTTAAAGAGTTGTACTTGTAGCCTTTTGTTTGATGAGGGAACATGTAACTTTTGGGGTATAGGCTTCACATGGCACGTACGTACTCTCATTTTTTTCTCTTCACAAATATGGGCGGTTTGAATTGAAACATCAATGCCCCCAACAAAGTTTACTTTACCGATTACACCCTCCATCCCTGAAAAATTGATAATTTTTTTTCCAATATTGTAGAAAATTTAAATTATTAATACCACAAAAAATTTCATTAAAAATTTCAAAAAAATATATATTTAGAAACTATACACACGTTAATCTCATTACGCCAAGCAAATTTGATTTACCGCGATCTCCTCCGCGGTAGAGCCGCTATAACATTCACGGTAAAGACCACTTACCACACCAGTTATTGCCATTCGGTCACTTACCGCGACCTCAGCCACAGTAACAGTCGCGGTAAAACATATATTGTCTACAATTTAGATATGACTTTCTAAATCAAAATGTTCAAAAATAAAATCATAAACTAAATATAAAAAAAACATACCATTATTTTATTATTTTAATGACGAAAATAAGTATAAGGTTAATAAATCAATTAACTTAGCCACACTACAAGCCATGAATGTGCATGTTACGTGTTATACACTACAAGCCATGAATGTGCATGTTATGTGTTATTTAGGATTCATATTGGCCACAACGAAGCCACGTTAATTGTTTCTCACGTCACGCGTAGCCAACACTACTATCACATAGCTAGGCGTTATATGTATAGTCTATAGACAGGTCCATCACGAACCAAAATTATAAAGGCATTGTAAGCAATTTGAACTACATAACAAAATACTTAGCTAGTTTTTATCCAATCAAAATAAAATGATAAAAATATTACAGTTTTAAAAAATAATAGGTTCTGATAAAATTATTTATTTTATTTAACAATGGCTAGCCATATTATAAATGCATAGGACTAATTCTTAACATAATTTTATCAAAACTTTTGCATTGTATGATAGAATAACAAGTGTTAGACTTGAGTAGAAAAATAAGCGTAGTTGTTGGATGGCATTTGTTGTTATTGCTCACCCATCATTTCTTCCTCATATTATGCCACTACCACCAGACGCCTACGGGGCTGATTGGATTCTTTCTTATTTATTTAAATGACACTTAGCCCTTAAATTATATATTTGTGTTCAAACTAACCCATATACATTATATTTATCAAAAAATACTATAAATTGTAGAATTTTACTGGGGGCACGTGTCTCGTGTGCCCCCATTCTGCGCCCGCCCCTGTGTATAGACAGGTCCATCACGAACCAAAATTATAAAGGCATAGCAACCATGCATATTGTCTACCAAATTGGTTGTATATAATGGCTAAATAATAAGTGTAGATTTTATATTTTAGGATTCTCCGAACTAAAAAGTTTGTTTAAAATAATACTCCCTTCGTCCCTGAATAATTGAAGGGTTTGACTTTCATGTTTTGTGTAGCATAGTTTGACTCAATTTTTTTCCAAGATAAATAGTGAAAAAAAATAAAAAAGAATATATATTTCAAATATTTATACTTCAAATTATAAAATCCAAGTGAATTATTCAACTTTAAATGTCAAAATATTCATGAAAATAAATCATAGATTAAATACACTGAAAACAGCAAAACAAACCCTTCAATTATTCAGGACGGGGGGAGTATTTTTCTTTGAAGTTTTACCTCACCCGTCCTCTACCTATTTTAAGATGTCCTTAATTAGAAAGCCATTATGTCTATAAAAAAAAGAATGCATTACGAAACTTTTAACTACAACCTCATTTATCAAACGTCATCCCTTTCTGAACAATTGGCGAGTATCTTTTTTTATGTTGTGGTATTAAAAAAAACTCATTAAAAAAAATTCAGGAAAAATATATTTAGAGATAAAACATTTTAATCTTTAATTTTTTTGACGGTGAATGCATTCATTCATCAAGAGCAAAGGGCCACAGAAATAGTTAATTCAGGGACCAACCCCCACACATTTAAAAAAGCCAGCTCTAAATAAGAGTGAGCAAAACAAAACCCACAAACCATACAGCTTAAGGTTATATAGTAAGCAAGTCCTATATAACGTCCTAAAAATAAAATCCTACATAAAGATAGAAGGCATATTTCTCCAATATAATATAAGTGGAAGATAACCAGATTGAGTCCATATCGGGCTATGATAAGCTCTTCATGGCTTTAAATAGGCATCAATGCACAACATCTCCTCCACCGAACTAGCTGCAAAAAGCACGCAACCGAAGGCTTGAACCCTGCATAAACACATGGAAGAACGCATCTAGCCATAAAACTGGCCTCAAAGTAAGGTATCAAACACCCATATCGGAGATATACCTGAGTCAATTTGAATGCACAGGTGAGAATGGAAGACCCTGAACCCTCACCACCCGGTAACCGAGAGCTCATTGCTCTAGGCAGGGAGAGCCATCGCTCCTGCCTGCCGCCTCCTGCAACTCTTCCTACGGGCCATCCACAACCATGCCCGTCCAGGGTTACTTGCCACCCCCACCAACATCTACCCTTCCTACAACTATCTCTCCACCCGAACCAAGCATTCCCCATTGACACCCACAATTGATCGCACCATTCCAAGATATCCACCAAGTCAATCCCACAAATAGAAAAACAGAACCAAAAGAGGAGCAACACCACCGATGAAGAAATTGAGGAAAACCAGTGGCGGTCTTTTCCCCGTCAGCGTGACCAAGCCAAGGAGGGGCCCTTTGTATAGCGCGGTGGCGGCCTAGAGTGGAAGGTTGCCATCTGACACTAAAGATTCATCAAATCGAAGCAAACTCCAACTCGCGGTGACAACCCATCAAACGCTCGACCAGCGGGAGATCATCATCCTCATCCAAGAAACGCCGAGAAGCAAGCCGGTTGTCTCTTCCACCCCGCTCCGGCATGCAACGGCGACGACACTCCAATATCCAAAAAATATTGTGACCTTGACTGCCGTCAGTGCCACAACAGGAAGTAATTTAAAAGAAAGAAAGAAAGAACCAAAGTATAAAATAGAGTTGGTCTAAATTAGAATTTTGAAGAAAACCTTAAGGTAACTTGAGGAATAAGGAAAGAGTTGAAAACCAAAGACTGAAATAGAAGAGTGACTTACTTGTAAAGGAAAAGAGAATTAACAATGTCTGAATTGAATAATTGAAGAAATAGAAGATTGGTTTGCAAAGTTAGAAAGATAATTAAGTGGTTTTCATGTACTTTTAAGTGAGATGAATGATCAAATAATTAATTAATGAACACAAATATATGTCTTTTCATTCATCAACTAGAAGACACGGCGGAGGAAGGGGGATTACATGTTGAAAATTAGGGATTTGTTACAAAGCATAAAAATCAATTTTGAGATAGTGGTCCGGATACTGATTTTTTAATGGGATTTTGATGGTGAAGGGTTCTTCTTCTTCCTCTGGATTACTATCGATTTGAGGACGAGGAAAGACTCGGCTTCATTTTAAAGTTCAAAATTTCAGAAGCTAGAGAGGAGCTCGACGCTAGAAGAAGCAAAAGACGGACGAGAGTAAAGATCGATTCAGTCAGAATAGAGAATGAGTTAAGGCTTTCTTTAAGTGAATGGTGGTTGCTTTCCTTGTTGGTTTCGATTTCAGAAGATGAAGAAGTGAGAAGAAAAAGGCTTAAACCGAGACTTGAAAGCAACTGAAAATCAGATGTGGAAAGGAAGATTGATGGGGAAGGATCACCGAGGCTTGAGGCCGGTGCGAGTGGAAGATGGAGCCAAAGATAGAAGACTGAAAACATTGTTGAGTTAGGAAGGTTTTCCTTCTTACTAGAGGATATCAAACACAAACCTCTGGGATAAGTCTCTCATTCCTGGTAGGGGTGCACTCCACACCCTTGTAAGTATCTTGCATCCCATCCTACTTCTTTTACAAGTTACTTAATTGTTTATCTTCTTGAACTTGTTACTTACTCCATAATTGTTTTGTTGGATGGAACCTAGTTATGGTCGAGGGTAGGAGTAGGGGTGAGATCGGGCTGAGCCCGAGCCCGAGCCCGACGGGTTCGCTCTCAAGCTCGTGAAATTTAGGCTTGGCTCGAATGCCACGAGCTCGAATTTCTAGGTTCGAGCTCGGCTCGAAGATTCGTGAAGCTCGACAATGAAGCTTATAGGCTTGATTTCAGATTCGGCTTGACTCATCTCGAATTGATCTCGTGAGCTCGAAAATGTGTTTAACATGAAATAAATTAAACAAATAAGACAAAAAAACATGCTTCCTGCAAAGTTTGATGAGGGAAGCTTGTGTGTAGGCAAGTTCTCGCCGGATCGGCGCCTGTTTGAGGCGGAGAGGGCCAAGACAAGATCTTCGGAGCCTTGGGAGGACTTCACCGGCCTTGGTGTAGCTAATTGGAGCTCCCTTTGGAGAAATCGAGGCGCATCGGTTCTTTTTTTCATAGTCTACAGTGAATTGGAGTGTTGTTGAATGAGCAGGCGTTCTGGAGGCGGAGCGACGGTGGATTTGGAGGCAGATCGGCAGTGGGGGTGGAGCATATCGATGGTAGAGGTGGAGCGATGGTGGAAGATTTTGGAGTTCGGATGTGGGCGAAGGATCGAATACGGGTCGAAGAGAATGGAGATGAGAGATGGGGGTGGAGGCGTCGAGGCTTTGGGCAGGGATCAGCCGAGGGTTTGGGCAGGGAAGGAGGCGGACCTTCCGCCGGGTTGGTGGTGGAAAGTAGAGGCATCTGGTTTGCAGCGATGGGTGATGACGTTAGGTGTAGGTTAGGTTTTTTGGTTATAAGGGAAGGGTATAAGCGTAATTTTAGGCGGGCTCGAAAAAGCTCGCGAGCCCACCTATCCGAACGTCACGAGTTCGAGCTCGGCTCGTTAATTATTCGAGCTTATAACTCGGCTCGAACTCGAGCTCAGCTCAACCCGAATCATTACATAGCCCTAGGCAGGAGCAGCAGAAGGGCTGCTAGGTGAAGAAACAGAGGACATGAGCTGCAACATGAAGCATTTTGAAGACAAACAGCCGTAGACTAGGTTTTTACTTAGTTGATTTGTATTTTTTCTTATTTGTGAACTTTAAAACTCATTTCTCTAAACTTCTCTAAACTTAAGTTTTGTACAAGGACTTTGGACTTCTATTTTAGATTTATAAAACTTTTACTTTCCTTACTAGTTTTTTTCAAGTTTTAATTCTTTTTAAAATGCCAAAAGGTCATGGGAGTTGTGACTTTGAGTTTAGCACTTTGTCTGCTAGATTTAGGGTCACAACAGTTGGTATCAAACCATAAGTTTTCAGAAGTGAGTTCAAATTTAGAAAGTGATTTACTAAAGCGTTTCTAAAGTGACTAACCTAGTACAGTAGGCTGCACAAGGGAAGTAATTAGTTGTTGATTCCAGAAGTAAAAATGTAAGCACCTCTCCTCTTTTGTCAATCAAGTTTGGCTCGGTTATAATCAAGTGTGAGTTGTACTAACTTTGTGTTTTCTTGTTTGATTGAACACACTTGAGGTCAATCACTTTTAAAGAATTTGAAAAGCTGGAGTTGGTGACAAAGGTGACAAAACAAGGCTAGCAAGGCTGATTGGACTCCACACTACAGCCAGAGTTGTCTTCAATTCACTTTTGTGAATGAGTACTTCAATAAAGTGGATTTCACGGGTTGAAAGAAGGGCATTCATGGAAAAGGGATGAAGAAGAAAGATGAAGATCTTGAATACCAAAGCTAAGTTTCCTAACCCTGCTGTGATTAGAAATTTAATTTGTTAAGTTTCAAAATACTTATGGGTCTGAAAATTTGTGAAGTTTTCCCTAAGCATGTTCTCTGCTTGTTGTTATTTTTTCAAGATTTATTTCAACTTCTAACCTTGGTTTGGAAAATGAAAATTAAGCTAGACACAAATCTGTTTTTCAGAATATAGGCTGCAGATTTTGACTCAATTTGTTTTTAAAACCTGAAATCTCCTACTTGGAGTTTTAATTTGAAATTGTTTTTGAGTGTAGCCTTGTGTGTCTAGTTTACTAAACACTTTACATATCCAGTTTTGCACATCTGTAGAATTTTCTACAATTTTTATAGTGAAGTCTGGTTTTGCTAGGAACTTATGTATTGTTTGCTTGATTGAGTGCGTAAGCACAAAGTCACTTGCAGGGCATGGACATTTGAAGGAAATAGAAGAAGCTACAAGAAAAAAAAATTGTTTGGATCACAAAGGCAAAGGTAAGACAACAAAGGTATGTAATTGTGAATTGAATAAAGTGTGTAATTTTAATTTGAACTATTGGACCACTGATGATAACTGGAAAACTAAGACTGGTGTGATTGGTTGTTTTTATTTCTTAGTTGCACATTTTTGGAGGGAATAGAGCATTTACATTACTAGGATAGAATTGCACACATACATTATTAAGAGGGCCCCATAGGCATTGCGCACTCAAGGGGTACATATAGTTAGGATGCACAACATGTTGTTTGCTAGATTTAAGTTGTTTCCCTTCGTGCATTTGTTTGTGGTTTGTTGATGACCACCTTTAAAGATGACTAGGGCTAGGGTTGGGTCTCCCTCAAAGAGGTTTAATTCCAAGACTCGGGGCCTATGACCACTGAAGAGAAATTTACCAACTATTGATAGCTGGGTCATACTCTGGGCATGAACTGATTGGATGATCTTGAACCCATCCAGTAACTGAACTGAATGCTTGTATAGCTGTGTATTGCTTGTTGATTCTTTGTATAAAGTTTTATTTTCTTGATTGTTTATTTATTGCATTACATGATCAATTGAAATAGGTGTTAATAGACACTTTTGACGAAGTGGAATGGGACACTTCCGTCAAATTTCTCCACTAAGATGGACGTCATTAACTGAGTGTATGGGCACTCAGAAAATGGTGAATCTACGTGGAATAAGCCTAATAACATTTATTATGGAAACCATAGATGAAGAATTGAGATAAAGGAACTGATTGATTTAAAACAAAGATATAGAATAGAGAATGATGACCTGTTAATAACTGGAACTAATCGGAAATTTAAAATTTGCAGAGTAAGAAAACAGTGGTTAAGACAGAACTCAAGTGGCAAGTTGGAATAATTAAGAAATTATAAAATTGTTAGGGATTTTGAGGACTGCGCGGTTTGAGTGATGTTAGACATCTTGACAGAGTTGTATGGGACACTACCATCATCTTCCTCGCTGAGATGAGCCACTAGCTGAGTGTATGGGCACTCAAAAATGGTGAATCTGAGCGAAGAAAGTCTTATTGCGCTAAGTAGAGAATACAGAGTAAGAAGATTGTAGATAGAAAGAACTGAACTGGAGTACTACAATTAGGAGGACAAAATCCAAAATAAGGGGGAATAATGTTCTGACTCTGACTATCGTCAGTGCCACAATAGGAAGTAATTTAAAAGAAACAAAGAACCAAAATATAAAATAGAGAAAAGTTTGTCTAAATTTGAACTTTGAAGAAAACCTTAAGATAACTTGAGGAATAAGGGACGAGTTGAAAATCAAATACTGAAATAGAAGAGTGACTTACTAGTAAAGAAAAGAGAATTAACAATGATTGAATTGAATAATTGAAGAAATAAAAGATTGGTTTGCAAAGTTAGAAAGATAATTATGTAGAATAGTGTCTTAATTGAAAATATAATGCTGAGATGGGGTTTTCATGTACTTTTAAGTGAAATGAAGGATCAGCTAATTAATTAACACAAACACTTGCTTTTTCATTCATCATCTGGAAGACACGATGGAGGAAGGGGGATTACGTTTTGAAAATTAGGGATTTGTTACAGAGCATAAAAATCGATTCTGAGAGAGGTCTTAATGAGGCCATTTTAGGTTTTGATTTGGAGGAAATATTTATTGGATTAGATTGAAGATAAAATTGTTTTCCTCATAAAATTACTGATTTTGGCACTTCATATCATTTTGGGGCAAGATGTAACAAAAGGAGAAGTTAGAGGATCAAAAAGGGCAAAACTTCTTATTCAGATGATCACTAGGTGGTCACCTGAAATCCTGGAGCTGAATGAGTTGATCACCTGGTGGTCACCTCAAACCATCCTGGAGCTGAATGAGTTGATCACCTGGTGGTCACCTAAAATCCAGGGAGTCTCAAACCATCTGGAGCTGAAGCGAGTTGATCACTCGGTGGTCACCTAAAATACAGAGATCATCAAGTTGCAGAGTGCTGGAGTTGGTGATCACCTGGTGATCATCACGCCAGGTGATCACCAGGTGATCAACTGGTGTCGAGAATCAATCCTGACCATTGATCCCTTTAATGAATCAATCCTAGCCATTGGTTAATAACTTGCCCTACATAAAAGAGAGGCCTCATCTCAGCAGCAGGGGACGATCAGTTGCAGCAGCCAACATTTCTCAAAGAGCACAACAAGCACAAGAAGAATAGTTGGAGGGAGAGCACCATTCCAGGCTTGATTTCTCCATTATTTCGCGATTAAGTCTAGGGTTTTCTCTCATTTTCTGAGTAGATTATATTTCTAAACTCAGATTTTGTTAATTTCTCATTCTCTCCATATTTTTAGCATTTGGTCAAGTTGAGCTCAAATTCCACCATGGATATGGTTTACTCATATTTCTTTTCATTTATGGTGTTCATTATCATGAGTAGCTAAATTTCTATTATCTCTTAGGAATTAGTGAAACTTGGATTATGGGTATATAATATTTTTGATGAATGGATATTGTTTGATAATTTATGTTTGTATTTCTCTGAAGTTATTGATTAAAGACCTTGAGAGAGGATTAATCTTGACATGATTAGACTTAGACATAAGCTAATTATGTTAGATCGTAGAGAAATGCATGTTAGGTTAATTATATAACGAAAGTTCATAATTAACATAGGAGGAAAATTGATTAATTAACAATAAGTTAGGATGCAAGACATTGTGGCTAATTTATTTCTAAATACTCTTGAGAGAGGGGTTTAGACCCAATATATTTTCCTACATAAATCCGAACAATATCCATGAATGTTTATGAGCCAAATTATAATCCAAGTGGAGCAAAATTTCTAGGAGGTAATTTAATTTTATCACATGTTGTAATCACCCAAGTTCTAGCTCTAGTGTAATTGCTCTAGTTGTTTAATCAATTTAATTATCATTCTTGCATGTTAGTGTAATCCCCACCAACCATCCAATCAATTTCTTAGCTTAGTTTCCTCGTAATTCACACACAAAACACACAGAAATCCAAGTCCCTGTGGTTCGACCCGGTACTCCCGGTTTTATTACTTGCGACCACCGTACACTTGCGGTGAGTCACTGTCAAGTTTTTGGCGCCGTTGCCGGGGACTTGTTCTTTTTGTGTTTTTGTGTTTGATTTACATTGTACATATCTACATAATTTTCGTTGTTTTTCAGGAAAATATTTTTAAGAAATGACAAGGTTCAAAGATATGTCATGGATTGAAGAGGAATGCATCCAGACTTTCATTCCGGAGGATCAACTACAACAAGACCAATTCTCACAATTGTCCGCTCAAATGTCAGACCTTTTTGAAAAGGTAAAGTTGTATGTGGAGAATGCAGAACTTCATCAGAAGATTGAGGTCACCGAAGCTAGAAATGAAGAACCAAATCATGCAAACAACGGAGGTTGGGAATTTGCTAGTTCTTTTTACTACGAGGAGTACCCAACTATAGAACAAGAGTACTATGAGAATCTGGATTTTATGGGTACTCACAATTCTCCGGAGATCACTATAGGAACCAAGATGATTATGGTGATACAGAATATTCCTATAGCGGCCAATACAACCTTCAAGACAATCTACCATTTAAAGCTCAAAAGCAGATCAAGAAGGAGCGAGAGGAAATCGAGCTACAACTTACTCAAGCTTTGACGGAGATGGTGAATCAAAATAAGAAAAGATCCATACGTCAACGGATTGAAGAATTGGATTATTTGGAGTATCTTGACGAAATGGACTTAGAGACTAATTGGATCGACGTGCCATGCATGAACGTTAATGCGTAAATCTGTCTAGATTTGGAACTTCAAGGAGAAAGCTCCAAGTGTGGTAACATTCCCTCTTCTCATTCTCTAGCCAATTTTAAGCCTCAATTCAATGATTTGCCTAACATTCCTTTACATGAACCTATGGAAATTGTTGACGAGCATGCTATAAATTCCATGATTTTCGAACCTAGTATGCATGAGAGTGATGATGAGTTGAGCATTGACGATAAACATGATTTTGTGCCACACGAAGAGAATGAAACCATGAACTTTAATGCCATATATGATCATTGTGTAAATTTGGATGAGATGCATGTATGTTGGAGTCCATTATTTGAGCTTGATTACATGGAAAATGAAGTAAATGAACTTCAATGCATTGATGTCCATGCATTCACTACTCATATGGAGAATAAAATTGCACGTGACCATATTTTTTTAGATTTGCTAGATGGAAAAGTGATTGAAGAAATGAATGATGAGATTGGTCTTGAGCTTGTTGAAATGCATGTGAAGTTTGAGGAAAACTTGAATGAAAAACATGTTTTTAATGAGGCAATATTGAGAAATGTTGTGAAAGACAATGCTTCTTTGAAATTTTGCTTGAACATGAACTTGATGTGTGGTAGAACAAAAATACTTATTGTGATGGATATGGTTGTCCTCCCCTCATCCATGATTTTTGGTTTCAAAGAGTCATTTATGATTTCGTGATTTCAAAGGAAATGCATTGGTTTGATGGAGTGCCACTAGCATGTCATGACTTTGAGTTAAATTTTGAAAAATTTAGAAAGCATGCTAGTGTAGATTTTGGTGAAGAGATGTTGAATCTAGAGAACTCTGAGCATGTTGTTACTCACTCCCTTTATGAGCCTTGTTATGAAAAATTCTCTTTTGGTGGTGGTGATAAGTTGTGGGAACATGTCATGATTAACTCATACTCTAGTTTTGTACAAAAATTTTGGATTTCTATTTTAGATTTATAAAACTTTTACTCTCTCCTTACTAATTTTTTTTCAAGTTTTAATTCTTTTTAAAACACCAAAAAATCCTGGAAGTTGTGACTTTGAGTTTAGCACTTTGTCTACTACTAGATTTAGGGTCACAACAAAAAATCCTAGGCATAATACTCACTTTAATTTGACTTTGTGAATTAAAATGTCAATGAAATAAAATAATAAATTAAATACTAAAAAAATAAAATGCACATTTTTTTAGGAACAGAGGTAGTATTGTATTTACTTTTCACTTTTTCCATTAATTCTACAAACTCTTCAAGGACATTAAACTTTTTAAAAATTAGTTATTAAAGGGTAGAATTAAAACAGTTATAACTTAATCTCGTATCCACGTAAGAATTTAGACTCCGAGCAAGTATCACTTTAACAATATAGTATTGGAGCTGTACATTTGGTGTTTTCATTTTAGAGTAACTATACGGTGCGCCTCTAGGCACACCTTAAGCGCCTAGATAGAAGAAGTATACGAAGAAGAATGATGCATTCCCGATACACTATAATGCACTCCCATAACATTAATATGATGCACTATCTTTGACGAGTTAATGATGCTTTTTGTTCTACACTATGATGCATTCCCGATACATTATAATGCTCTCCATTACAAAATATGATGCACTCGCTCTCATGACAAATGTTACACTCGTTTTATTAACCTCCCATAACATTAATATGATGCACTCTCTTTGACGAGTTAATGATGCTTTTTGTTCTACACTATGATGCATTCCCGATACATTATAATGCTCTCCATTACAAAATATGATGCATTCGCTCTCATGATAAATGTTACACTCATTTTATTAACCTCCCATAACATTAATATGATGCACTCTCTTTGTGAGTTAATGATGCTTTTTGTTCTACACTATGATGTATTCCCGATACATTATAATGCTCTCCATTACAAAATATGATGCACTCCTCTCATGACAAATGTTACACTCGTTTTATTAACCTCCCATCACTTTATTATGTTGCACTCTCTTTGTCGAGTTAATTATGCTTTTTGTTCTACACTATGATGCATTCCCGATACATTATAATGCTCTCCATTACAAAATATGATGCATTCGCTCTCATGATAAATGTTACACTCATTTTATTAACCTTTCAAAATGATGTCTTTGGTAACCATTATGATGCACTCCCTGTTGCATTATGATGCTCTCCATTACAAAATATGATGTACTCGCTCTCATGACAAGATTAATGCTCCCAATTTCCAGCTCACACCCCATTAAGGTACGTAGGAGCATCATTTGGAGTCGAATGCGCATTATTTAAAGTACGCGGGAGCATCATAATTACTGGCGAACGTACTTAGACGAATTTGAATGAAAATAACAATTTTGTAAATAACGTAAAAGTGGCGCACGGAGGCCCACGATAAGCGTGAGCGCACCGTATCATGTACCTTCATTTTATTAAGGTGTTCTACGTGTTGCACTTTATATTATTTGTTGTTTTGTAATAATGGTCTGATGTTACTTTGTCGCCCGTAACTTTTGGACCTCTTTTCTTCTTTCAAGGAGGGGTGTCTAAATCAATATATACTGTTGATAAATAATACTAATAATTATCTACGTATCTTTCTTACCTAAATTTGAGGTTCACACATTTTTCTTTCTAACTGAATTTATAAATTTTGGTAACATCATCAAAATATTTAAATTTTATCAGACTATTATCAATCTTGTCCTCTTAATCAGACACTAAGCATATATTTGAACATAATAAAGTTGCCCACTCTAGAAGCCAGTTTAATAAAAAAAAAGAAAAATGAAAGAAGAAAGAAAACCAATAGTCCGTTTAGTTGGAAAAATGAAAACTCTAGTATTAAAATGGAAATCTTTTAAACAAGATTTCTTAATTTAATAATAAAATTTTCCAAAAATTGAAATTTTTTGTTTTCTATCCATTCAAATCTAAATCTAAGTATAAAATCAAACATTTAAAAAAGAATTTTGAAAACTTGTTACAACTAAACGGAACTTAAAGTTGCTTGGATTGCAATTGGGTTACCAGATGACCATTTAAGAATTAAAGAAGGATGCACATGTCAACTAATTAGGAAGAGAGTACTCAAGCGGATGTCCAAGCAGCTGTCATGCAGGTTGAAACGCAGGCCACGTGGCGTTGTTGGGCATACTTAGCATTTTTAATATTTAATCTTACAGTCAATGCAAACAAAACACAATCAATCTCAAAGAAAGATAATCTTACCTACTCCTCCACTTCACATATCCAAAGATTTATTAGTAATCGCATGGCTCCACAATTTTCATGACATTAAATGAAATATTCCATTTATCTCACAAAGTTATGTTTGTTTTTCAACATATAATTTATAATTTTTTAATACATTAATTGATACATTAAATTAAGTAATTTATATATATATATATATATTATATGAATGTGTCTAGTTTCTAAATGCTATATTATTAAAGAAGTTTTAAACAAATTTTTAAAAATGAGTCAAACATAAAATAGAAAGTCAAACGAAATAATTTTTGTGGAATGAAGGAAATATGTTTTGCAACATTTGTGTTTGACAGGATAATTAAGTTGATGAAGTTTTAACGTTTACCTTTTTTATTTTACCCTTTTATTATATTGAAACTAACATAATTAGACATAAAAATCGGGGGAAAATAATAAAATAGAATAGAATAATGATGATGAATATTTAAAGAATAAATAAAAAATAGAAAATTGATGATAAATTTGTAATTGGAGAAGAAAGAGATTCATATTAATTACTTTTTTATTACTTGAATTTTGGAGAAAATGATGATTTGGAAAATAAAAATGTATTACAAAAATGGAAATGTTGCATATTTTGGACATCGTAAAAATAAAAGTCACATTACTTATAAAATGGAGAAAATTTTTTATTTTTCAGATAATTAACATATATATTTACGTGTTAATTTATTTATTCACCAAGCTTTCTTAAATTTTCTTCCATTTCCTCTCTTACAATCTTTCACTTCAAGTTTAAATAGTTGCTTAAAATTGCCAAAATGTTTTCTATTAAAAACAGACCCCTGATTTGAGCAAGTCACCAGTATCCTGGAGAGCTCCATCATTTGATCGATCAATGATTAGTCAAAAAGCAATAATAATAATAATAATAATAATAATAATAATAATAATAATAATAATAATAATAATAATAATAATAATAAACTCAGACAACAGCCGGTTGGTCGTAGAAAAGTCGCGGATCCGGCTTCTCTCCTGTTTTGCAACCCTCCAATCCCTTTCCAGTCCACAACATGGCACCCCACGTCCCTGTCTCTTTAATTGCTCTTTTCCCCTCTTTTTCGACACCTCATAGTATATCATACATTATATTAATTAAATATGCATGTATTCATATAGAGAACATATAATTGTAGATTTAATTAATACTTATAATGTATGCTATATCAGTTAGCAAGAAGAAAAACAATGGGAGAGGTGCGTGGGTTGCGTACGTGGAGGACTGGAAAGGGATTGGAGGTAGCATACAGGAGAGAAGCCGGATCCAGAAAAGTCTGTTGTAAGAAAACACTTTTTTAAGAAGTGTTGTCCAAAATCTTTTAAAAAACACCAACATTTTTTCTTTTAAAAAAATAAATATAAATAATACCGTTTCTCTAATTTATTTTCTCATAGAATTTCTCTTAATTTTTCAAACACTAACACTGTGTTCAGCATGTCTATTTCTAGAAAATAAATTTCTTACTTTTCATCTTCCCAAGTAAATACAATCATGAGAAGATTTAGTCATTTGTCTATTTTACCCTTACCTTTACTTATCTTTCATTTGTATTCGTGCAAGTCAGATCGCAAATAGGTCCAAATCATCACCTCAAATGTACCAACCAAAACATTTGAATTTTGAATTATTCCTGGAAATATTTTTCCACCTTCGCAATGAAGTGAGCCTAAGTTTTCTTTTTCTCAAAATTCAATCAAAATAACAAACCATATATAATAAATTTAAGTTTATTAAGTGGTATGTACATGTAAGTTTTTTAATGCATGTCATTAATAAACATTAACTTAAGAAATGAATTAAACTTACTTAATTGTTATGGATTAATATTTGATGTACCTTCCATCATCACATTTTTATGGATAGAATGTCCCATATACTTATTATAAAACCATTATTTAAAATGAAAGGTCCACAAAATTGTTTTCACCATCACATTTTCATGGATATATTGAATTGTTTTATGGATTAATGTTTTATGGATTAATATTTTATAGATTAATATTAGAGTTTTTTTGCCTAAATAGACTTCTTTTATAAACTATTTACTTAAATAGACTCCATTGAATAATTTTTTCCGTTTTAGATTGTGTTTGATCCCGTGATTTGTGTGTCGGCAAACACGGCAAACACATCTGTAGTTGGTAATCGCCTTTTAATTATTTGTTTGGGTAAACTCCAAGTTTAGTCCCTTACCTTTCAACTTTGTCCTATTTGAGTCCTATTTTAAGATTTTGTCCTATTTCAGTCACGTAGCTCCATAAATCGTCTCAATTGTAGTCCTTAGTTAAAGTCCACGTTATGTTGACGTTAAAGTCTTAAGTGTACGGTAAAATGACCATCAAACCCTTCCTTTTTCGATCTGGAGCAGAAGCCGTGGCAGAGCGCAGGCGGCCGGATCGGCGGCCAGATCGCGGCCTAGGCTGCCGCTTGGGCTGCCTGGGCTCGCCTTCGGCTGCCGATCCGCTGCCTGGGCTGCCGTTTGCCTGCTGCCGCTGCTCGGCGCTGGGCCGCCATTCCGGCCGTTGCGATCCAGATCGAAAAAGGAAGGGTTTGATGGTCATTTTATCGTACACTTAAGACTTTAACGGTCAACATAACGTGGACTTTAACGGAAGGACTACAATTGAGACGATTTATGGAGCTACGGGACTGAAATAGGACAAAATCTTAAAATAGGACTCAAATAGGACAAAGTTGAAAGGTAAGTGACTAAACTTGGAGTTTACCTTATTTTGTTTAGATATTGTCTATAGCCAATAACTAGCGCCAAAATGCATTTTGCTAATTAGTTAGTGGGTTCTCAATCTAAAAGTACCCATTGATTGTGACCTGGACCTCAAACTTCAAAAACTCAATGATTTAATTAGGGTAAAATCACTACGTAGAAAAGTCCGTTTTTACCGTGGTCATTACTGCGGTTGAGGTTGCGGTAAGTGGCCCTTACCGCGGCTCTACCGTAGAGGAGGCCACGGTAAGCCTTGTATGCTTGACGTAGTGAATACATCTATAGTCATGTAACTTAAATTATTATACCACTAGTGTCATGTTTTAACTTTTTTACCAATAAAGTCCTATTTTTTTTAACTTTTTGTGCATTCAAGGTCCTTTTCCGTCCATTGACCGTTAATTTAACGGATTTTCGGCCTGAGGTCGCGATTCGCCGAACTTGGGCCGCAATTCTACGTTCCCAGCTTTTTTCTTTTTTGCGTTTCCGGAATTTTTCAGTGGTGGCCAGCGACAGCATCTATCCAATGGCAGTGTCAGCGGCCCGACAATGGCATGTTGGGCTTAATTAAAAAAATTGGGTAGAAGTTTTAAGTTTAAAACTTAGGGTGTAAATAATTTTTTTAAAACAATTGAGTTGCCGATTTTATCATTTTCCCCACAAATCTGTTATAGTTAACGATCAATGGACGGAAAATGACCTTGAATGCACAAAAAATTAAAAAAAAAACATGAATTTATTGGTACAAAAAGTTTAAATAGGACCCTAGTGGTACAATAATGTAAGTTACATGATTATGGACGCACTTTACCCATTTAAATTAGGGGTAAATTAATTACAAATACTTTGGAGATTTACTAAAATCTTCAGTTTACCATTTATATTTTCAAAACCCTTCAATTATCCATTTGAGGTTTAGTCAAACATTCAGTTACCTCCCTTGATCGTTTTTTATGTTAGTTGATTCTCAAGAATTAGGGTTAACTACTTCTTATTCATAATATTTCCAATATTTAATTTCTCTTATTTTTCCCCCCCAAATGGCCACCTCTATTAGGTGTCGTTTTTGACTGATCGCCGGAGCAACACGGATGAGCTTAGGGCGCAGTGACACAAACAATACTATGCCGATGCGATGCAGCCCATACTGCCTGTTGTCTATTTTATAATATAGTCAGTGTACTAAAATTTTTAACAGTAAACTAAAATCACAAACGGTTAAGGGAGGTAACTAAAAGTTTTTGAAAATAGTTGGAGGGAGTAAATCAAAGATTTTACTAAACCTGAAAAAGAATATTTTTAATTTAACCCTTTAATTAGTCCATTTATAGACAAACAAGGTTTTATTATCTATTATTCGCAATGGGTTCTACTTCCAATATTTCTAAAAGTTAGATAAGATCTTGTCATCGAATAAGAAACGATACAAAAGTAAATAATGATCACGGATTAAAAAACCAATGGTTACATGCAGTGGCGAAGCTCTATTATCGCCCTCAACATTTTGTAAATATAGGGTATATAATGTACATTTTTATTAAGGGGTTAATTTTAAATATATCTATAAATTATATACATTAATTATGTAAATTTATACACTACAATTTATATATATATATATATATATATATATAGTGAACCAAACTTAAAAATAATAAACTTAACCTAAACCCAAACATTCTTCCTAAAACCCAAACATTTTTAACAGGATTACGAAATAAGATAGAACAACGAGTTTCTTGGTGATTGTTTTGTATATTGAGAAGGATGTTGCAGAATATTTCAGTTTGGATTAACTCATTGATGATTTTAGAGACCTGAAGGAACGTCTAGTTAGATTTTGATTACTTTTGATATGTAATTCTAACTTCATATCTATATTTTTAATGACTTTTGATATGCATTAATTTTATATAAATCATTTTAGTAAAAAATATTTATTTCAATTAAATTCTTTACAAGAGATTAATGTCTAAATCGATCTCGCCCCTCCCAACTAGAATTCCTAGCTTCGCCACTCGTTAGATGATCAATTTGGAGGGAAACTCTTCTTATCATTATTTACGTAAACCATGCATATCCTAGTTAATCTACATTGTCTCATTACATACCTCATGGATACAATGACAATGACAGCTAGAAATTTAAAAAGGAAAAAAATATTTGGAAAAGAAAGATGTCAATATTATCATATTTTAAAATTTTATTGTTTGAGCTTTGTGAGAAAATATAGTCTAGATAGTCTAGTAATTAGTTAGAATGAGGAAAAAGTTACTATGAAGATTGAAGGGAAACGTTTCATACTTTGGAGACATCTCAAAGATTAAAGTGTTGTAATTTTTTAAGACAATGTATATAGTATAAAATATAGAAATACATATCATAAAATACAAGGGATTATTAAAATTTTTTAAGAGAATATTTAACTAACAAGAGATTTAACTAACAAGCAGCATATACTGCGAAGAATACTGAGAATGTCTTGTCCAAGCAGCATGTTAATTACATGCATTCTTTGTACACCTTTCAAGTTTGCATGCTACTAGAGAAAAAAGTCTGTGATATAGACATTGCGTAGTTATTGTTGCGTTAGTAGCGCCCAATTCGTTACAAATGCGCTACTATAGTAGTGGATTTAGGCGCTACTTCAGACGCTATTACAAAGGCCGTTTCTTTCGAAGGCAAGCGCTACAATGCGCCACTAAGCAGCACCATAAGGCGCTACTAGTGCTCTACAATAATATTTTATGTAATAAAAAACTCCAGATCTGGAAACGAATTCCAGATCTAGAAACACAAAAACCATCCACAATCATCCTTTTACAACCTAGAAATCTTCAACCATGTGGCAAAAACTATCTACTTCATAATACAACTCAAAAAATCGAATTCATCAATGAGAAAATATTATTCATTCGTGAATCAAACGGATTCTAGAAAATTAAAGATATGCTAACAAAACAAAAAACAAATCCATAAATTCAAAGATTAACCCAAACAATCGGAGACAAATCTAGAACAAACCCAAAATTTCAATCTGTGTCCACATCTTTCATCGCCGGTCTGCACCCCTTCCATCGTCGCCAGTCTTCACCACGACGATCTCGAATCTCACCAAATCTTGAAGCTTCAATATCTCACAAAATCTCGAATCTGGCGAGAAATCCTCACCAGATATAAGATTTTGCAAGAGTCCATATCTTACCACAACCACCAAATAGAGACCCAAATCATCAAAAAAGTCGCTACTGAAATGTACTCCTTTTTAGCTTCTGTCTGATCATGGATGCTTGGATTTGTTTTGGATTTAAAAACAAAAATTTGAGAGATAGTAGAAAAGGAAAGACTTGAGGAAGGAAAGAGAGCGATGAAGGAGTTGGGGTGGAGAGTTCCGGAAGCTTTAGGAAAATGTGAGAGAGATGAGAGAGACATGGGATTAGAAAATGGGGGGAAAAGAAGTTAAATGAGGGTTAGAGAGTGTAGCGCCTTGTAGCACCAAGGTCTTAGCTGGGTATTAGTAGCACCTTTTTCCGCTTCTTAAGGCACTTCAAAACACCCTTCATGTACGTAGTGAGAATAGTACCCGTAAAATCATCTCAATTTTGTATGTTACTCCACTATCCTTCCGCCCCCACAAGGAGTAAAATATTTGATTGCATATATAAGAAGTATTGAAAATTTAAGGGTATACAATAAATTGATATATGGCAAAAATAAATTTTAAATTGAGAAAAGAAATTCAGAATAATAAGGTAAAAATGGTATTAAAAAAGTTATTACTTATTAGAATATAGGCTTAAATATCCCGTAGTACCCTAAACTATAGTGACCTAGGTGATTTAAGGCATGAAACATGGAACTGGCTGATTGGTACCCTGAACTATCAAAATGGTGCAAATAATGGCCAGTGCTCAGCCAACTCGGCACGTGTTAACGTGCCGTTAAATCCGTTTCAACTTGACAACGAATCCTAACTGACCTGGACTTGATGCAATCCCTGTGACCTTTTTGTAACAAATTAAAACCCAAGCCCAACCCCCAAATGTTAGAAAACATAAATTATGGCAATTTAAAAGTAAAAAAAAAAAGAAAAGAAACAAAAAGCTTACCTTAGGGTAATTTCTACTGGTCGAGAGCTGAGACACTTTCGAGCTCACTGTAGTAGAGCGAAATTAGAGCAGTTTCAAATTCGCTCATGAAGATCTTTAATCTTGTCACCAAGGTGGTTGGAATTTTGTTCTAATCGACGACCGAGAAAGCTCTCTCAATTATTAGTTCTAATGAGAGGTATCTCAAGTTCTACAAAGGTTTATTCTGTATAAACTATTTTTTAGTTCTAAGTTTCTAGGTTTCTGCATACAAACTTTTTTTAGTCCTCCACTTGGTCTGATTACAAATTTTAAAATTTAATGGTGAAGATGTCTAAGGGGTATGTGCATTAGAATATATATTATGGTGGTGTGTTGCAAAGAGAGCCTTATTTGCGTTACACAGATTTCAAGAGACATGTGGCAAGGTTAGAGACTTCTAAGCTAACCATGTTCTCCATTTCTGCTATTATGAGGGATTTGGGGATGATAGGAGGGGATTTTAAGGCTTGTTATTACAAGGGTGGGTTTGGCACACTTGCAACAACTTTGAAGGAATTGAAGGGGGTGGGTCATTTATTTCAGTTGTTTTCTCATGCTTAGATACATGGTTCTGCTGATGTATATGTTGAGCATAGTGATGACTCATTGGGTAGGAATAATAAATTGAGCACCACCAACCAAATTGTGGGGTCAACTAGCGCAAATGAGGATGAGTTAGTAAATGATTGAGGGGCAGAATTTGTAATTTTTTATAGGGGAAGGTTAGTAAATTCAAATGTTGAAGAGTTCTTGGCAGGTTTTGAAACTAATGGTCCTAACCCTACCCCTTCCACAATACTAGCCGAATCACAACTAATATTTGAGGGTCCTCAAAGTACCACAAATGATAGCTGATATATATGGGCCAGCCCATACGGCCGTATTGTCAAATGCAAACGCCATATGGGCCGCGTCCACCACAGCCGGCCTCGTGTTTACGGAGAGCCCCTCTTACCAGTAAGGGCGCCCCGTATAGAGCCGTTAGCCATGAAACGTTTGCTGCCTCCCTCAACATAACCGTTGCACTAATTATGGCATTAAGCCAAAGGAGAGGGAGTAATTTCACTATTATTACACCATTAATACGCCGTCATCCCAATTATGGGCACATTTATGGAGATTCTCCAGCGTTTAAGGCCCCGAACGGGACCTAGCACCACCCTATATATTGGGTGGTGCCTGCCTCAAATAAGGTGATTACTACACACCCACACTCCTCTTCTCTGTCTGCACCTAAAAGTGTCCTTTGCCTTGTCTTTCCAGGTACCGGAGTTGCCCTACATCAGTTGTCGGAGGATCCTTGACTGCCGGAGGTTACTCTTTGGCTATCAATTTGACTGCCATTCCATCATGACGGAGTTCTTGGTCCTCGAGGTCCTTTCCACGTACAACGCCATTGTTGGCCGACCAAACCAGGTCGAATTTCACATGAGGTGCGACATCCGCTCTCTCACGGTCACATTTGCTACACCTCGTGGGGACGCCAACATCTACATCGACCAACGAACGGCAAGGACGAATTACGTGGCCTCTTTTAGCTCTACGGTTGAGCCACGAGCCTCAAGGGAGATCGAGGAATCCGCGGAACCCGACGACAGGCCGCGCCTCGATGACGTGACAGAAGAAATCGACGTCGTTCCAGGCAAGAAATTCAAGGTTGGCAAAAACCTTGAACAAAAGGAGAAGATGGCACTCATCCACCTCCTCGAGGCAAATCTTGACGTCTTCGCCTGGAGCTTGAAGGACCTGCCGGGCGTCGATCCTAGCGTCATCACCCACAAACTTAATGTATTCCCGGATTCAAAGCCGGTTAAGCAAAAGAAAAGGGGTATGGCCCTTCCAAGAAAAAGTTTGTAAAGAGGAGGTTTCTAAACTCCTCGAAGCTGGAATAATAAAAGAAATTCAATACTCCGAGTGGCTCGCTAACATAGTTTTAGCTGACAAAACTAATGGTGAACTTCGTATGTGCGTTGATTTCACGGGCGTCAATAAGCGTTGTCCAAAGGACCCTTACCCGTTACCCGTCATCGACCAACTTGTGGACGCCACTTCCAAATACAAATACTTGTCTTTCATGGATGCTAAAAGTGGCTACCACAAGATCTACATGGATCCTGAGGACGCTTTCAAAACAGCGTTCACAACGGGCGATGACGTATATTACTACGTCCAAATGCCTTTTGGGCTCAAGAACGCTGGAGCTACTTACCAGCGTCTAATGAACAAGGTCTTTGCCCACCAAATGGGCCGCAACCTTGAAGCGTACGTCGACGATGTCATTTTAAAAAGTATGACATTCGAAGACCACCTTCGAGACCTGGCTGAGACCTTCAAGTCGTTCCGACGGTATAATATGAGGCTTAATCCAGCTAAATGTTCTTTCTTCGTTGGAGCCGGGAAATTCCTGGGGTACATGATCTCCGAAAGGGGAATCGACGCCAACCTTAAGAAAATATCAGCCATCACGGATATGGCACCACCAAGAAACATTAAGGAAATCCAACAGCTTACGGGAAGAATTGTTGCCTTGGGAGACAAGTGCAAGCCGTTCTTGAGCAACTTCGCATGAAAAAGGCGTTCACATGGACGCCGGAGTGCCAGAAGCCTTCGAGCAAATCAAGAAGCACCTCTCGATTTGCCAACGCTGAAGTGTCCGCAACTGTGGGACGAACTCGTCATCTACCTCTCCACTTCAAACAAAGACCTGTCTCGTCAATGCTCGTTAAGGAGGTGGGCCCGCAGCAGTGGCCCGTTTATTACACAAGCCACACATTACGAGGGGCCGAGGTTAACTACCCTCCCCTTCAAAAAACGATCTACGCTTTGATCGTTGCTGCCAGGAAGTTACGAGCATATTTCCAAGCCCACACAATCATCGTCAGAACGGATCTACCAATCAGGGACATCCTAAACAGACTAGAGCATAGTGGTCGTTTAGCCCGTTGGTGCATCGAGCTTGGGGAATACGACATCAAGTTCGAACCTCGACGAGCCATAAAGGCACAAGCTTTGGTGGACTTCGTGGCCGAGCTTTCCATATATCCCCTCGAACATGGTCCTTCGAGGGACCCACCAGCAGAGTTGGGCCCTCCCGAATGGGACATGTTCGTGGATGGTTCATCCAGTGCTGACCGTGTCACAGCCACCCCGCCCGGTTGCGGAGGCGGAGCCGGCCGCGGCGTCGGAGAACCGGAACTTACGGCGGAAGCGCGGCAATGAGCATCGAGCTCAAATACAGAACAAATGAGTATAGACTAGCAACCTACAGAACCCATGGCAAGTATACATGATAACTCGACAAAATACCAACCAAACAGTTCATGGTATACCAAACATTGCTCATCGCAACAACCACAGAAACACTGAATTCATATCATAACAAATCCAATATAGGCAGTGGGGCTCCGCCTCGACTTAGAAGGCATCAAAGGCAGAATATATTTCCGATCATATGGCATATACAAATTCATGATCGACCTACATGCATGCTACAACTACAGAGCCATTAAACGAAATCCTATATATATACCTAAGTGCGGAATCGAAGCCTCTCGCTCAAGAATTCCCGCACGTGGTGCTTCTTCTTGCTGACGAACCCAGAATGTCCGGAAGCACCGCGGATCTCTATTCCGCTGGTTGCTTGTCAGACTGCCTGAAAGATGGTAAACAAATAAAAGGGTGAGTCCTCGAAAGGACCCAGTAAGGGCTTAAGGTAAAAGTGCAGTTTGCCCTTAGGGCGACAATCTGAACCTGCAAAACAGAATATCACAAAGGCATATGCATGTACATATAAACATAAAGCATAACGTAAATCGAATCCAACACATGCGGTCCAACCGCCCGAGCGACCAGAACGGCCCTCAACAGAGGTCGAATATCTGGTCGAGCAGAGCGGCACGGTGCAGGGTGGGTCGCGAGCCCCAAACCGTCGTAGGGTCACAGAACAGAAGTATCGGCACTCCCGTTGCGGATACGCAGAATGTCGGCACCCCTTCAGTGCGGACCGCAGGCAATGCTCGGCACTCCTGGTGCGGATACGCGAATGTCGGCACCCTTTCCGGTGCGGACACGAGCGAACATATAATAATAACAAGAATACATAAACATAAACGAAATAACATTACCCGATAACCATATACGTAATGAGAATAGGAACCCGGGCCTCTAAGGTCATCCCGGCTTTGAAACAGAACAAACGTACAATTTACCAAATTAAGCCCTTAACTCTGAAACGAAGCCCCGCAGCCCAGAACTCGGAAAAACCCGACTTCCCACCCGTAATGCCCAACTAGGCTCCTAAGGTTCCACGCTACTCCACCAATACGTAATCAAGCCGGATAACCATAGTTGATTCAGAACAGATCCAAATAATCCCCGAAATAAAGTCTCGCACAAACCCGCACTTTCCCTTCATCGAAACTTACTTATATTCATATCTAAGTTCTTCTTGGGTAAGTTTTGGCATGTGCACAACTGTCTTGCGCAAGCTCGTGTGCTTTATCTTTTAGCTTCCATGCACAACACAGCACACTGTCATGCGCTTGAGTTGTGCAGCTGCGCACAAGGTGTCTGCATAATCATGCGCAAGGCAAGCGCTGCGCACAAGGCTGTGCACAATCTGTGCGCAGCAGGCATGCAGGCTGTGCGCTGCGAGCACAAGGCTGTGCACAACCTGTGGCTTGCTCTTGCGCCTTTACATATTTCGTGGCTTTGACGCAAGCTCGAATTTACACATCAATAATTCGGCATTTAGGGTTTCTTCAAACTAAGGAGTTTTTCCAAAATCCAACCATAGATTCTTACTCCTCTCAAGCCCAAGAATAACATACTAAAATTTGGAAGCAAGAGGATCATCAAAACTCATAGCAAAGAACAAACACAAAATCCTCTCTAAACCCATTTTCCATCCAAATTCATGCTTCCAACCTTACAAAGAGAAGAAGAGGAGAAACTTACCAATGATTTGCACCCAAAACCTTGTTGATTCTTGGCCAAATGAAGAACCAAAGAAGCTTCATGAATAGTACCCATGGCTGCCTTTGTTTCGGCAGAGAAGGAAGAAAGAAGAAGAAAGAAGAAGAAAATGAAAAGAGATGGATTAATAAGGTTTTTTATACTATATATATATCCCATACTTCTCATCTTAAATTGAAATAGGACATGTGTCCCTTCCTCCTTCCCAAAAAATCTGCTGAATTAATCAGCTGCTGCAGCCCATACGTTTTTTATTAATTTTGCACCCCTTTGCAAATTAACTCCCAATTTTTCCGAAAGTTCCAATTCTTTTTGCCCAAAAATAATTACCGAATTCCAAAATTAATGAAACTTGGACACAATCTTCAGAATATTATAACATGCACAGAACATTTTTCAGAAATTCATTTGCCTTTCCGGAGTGTCCTACCGAGCTCGCTGAACCCGAACCAAAACCCGACGTGCGAGCGTGACAACCTGAACCGAAATTCCGTCACTCCAAAATTCTATAAAAATTCCCATAAATTCTATCTTAAATTCAAACACAACTTACCCCAAAGCCGTCAGAAAATTTCCATCCCGAGCCCCGGGATTCCCGTCCCGAGCCTCGGAGTCGCCCGAACCGAACGTTCCGCCCCAAATATTAAACTCCACAAACACCTCCGGACATTCTCACGACTCCAAAACTGCAAACGGCTTCCCAAACTGAGATCTCAAGAGCGCTACCGAGCCCGCTGTACGTCCCGAGGCGACCCGACAACCCCGGCGCGAAAAAATATTTTCGGCGAAACGTCCGGGACCCACACGACCTCAAATACGGAAGGGTTCGCCAAAATGATACTCGGATAGGGCTCGGGAGCCGTCTGAACGCCGAAAACGTGACCCGCAGCCAAACCGGCGCCCGGGTCACCCGGCCGCAACCCGCTCGGGGTGGCCGTAACATTCTCCCCCTTAGAACTCTTGGTCCTCCAAGAGTAGCTGAACCAACCAGACAGGTGTCGCTACTAACCAGAAAATATAAACATTCCTCTACTCTAACCCAGAACAATCGGACCACCGTGCTGGTGCGGCGGGAGTGGTAGTTTAGACTACCATACAGAGCCTCACGGCGTCCCACCCTCCGGGTGCATCTTATTGCACCCCGAGTCAGTTGCCGGCATTTCTACCAGACAACCCCAGACAGTACCGAACCTAAGTCTAACCGATCCACAACAGGCTATCCTGGAAGACATCACGTAAAACAGAAATAGTTGGGGGGGTGAGGCCAACCTAACAACTTACTCTGGAAACTCATGAAAACCGATATAACTCGGGGTAACTTGCCCCGCCTATCAAATCTTACTGTCCCTCTAAACGGTGCTACCTCCAGTCAAATTCTATCACCAAACTCGGATTCCAGAGCTCTACGGTGGCGGTTCGTATAGCGGT
Source organism: Stellera chamaejasme (assembly GCA_024586325.1). NCBI lineage: Eukaryota > Viridiplantae > Streptophyta > Magnoliopsida > Malvales > Thymelaeaceae > Stellera > Stellera chamaejasme. The sequence goes on from CM044985.1 coordinate 30,137,595, forward strand.
GGTGCGATCGTTAGCGGTTTTAATCCGCGTCTATAACAATCTGATCTTTGCCGTAGACTCCTCAAAAGTTCGGGTTCCACTCAACCCCATCAGACGTATCGTCCAACAAGATGGTGTCATACACCTCCTCTCGCACAACGCCTCAAATGGTATCATGTCAAACGTAGTCTGAAAACAATTGTTGTATGAGAACTCTATCAAAGTAATCACGGTCTCAATCTCCTCCAAAATCCAAAGTACAGATTCGCAACATATCTTCCAATATCCGAATCACCCGCTCCGACTACCCATCCGTCTGGGTGATAAGTGCACACGATGGAGTCGCGTGCCCGGTGCTTCATGAAAAGCAATCCGAACCGTCTTTGTAAAACGCGGATCACGGTCGATTCAATGGAGTCTGGTGCTCCATGCAAACGCATAATCTTCCCGATGTAAAGCCGGCAAGCTTCTCCGGAGGGTCTATGACCGAATAGGCGTAAAGTGTACGCACTTTGTCACCGATCAACAAAAACCCAGATAGCACCATGGCGAGACCGTGTCGGGCGGTGCGGTCGAAAGTCCAAAGTAACATTACCCCACTTCCAGCATCGGAATGGGCAAAGTCTGCATGTCCTCGCCGGTTTCGATGCTCAAACTACTCGAGTGTGCCTCCTCGAAAATCTCATTCCAGAACTCCTGATCCTCTGGTACATAAAGGCGATCTCGGAAGTATAGTAATCCCTGCCTATACTGAAACGTCGGTAACAAATAAACCCTTATCTTCCCCAGATAACTTCTTCAATACCAGATCTCTACTTTGCGCTTCGCGCATCCTGTCAAGCCACTCAGAATATGTAGTAAGTGTATACCCCGGAGTACGCTCCCAGAGTTGCCACCTGTACCAAAGGCAAGTCAAATCTCTCTCCTCGGACCAGTCCCAAACATTTCCTCCCTTAACCAACCCGGTATACTTCCCCGCTCGGCATCGGTAACCGTGTTGCCCTTACCGTAGATGTACTCGATACAACAACCATAGTCCTTAATGTATTCGAGCCATCCGCAATGCCTCAAATTAAGCTCCTTTTGCGTAAACAGTATTTCAGACTCTTATGGTCGGTAAAAATCTGAAATTTATTACCAAATGATATTGCCTCCAATGATTCAACGCATAAATCATGCAGCCAACTCCAGATCATGTGCCAACCAGTTCAGCTCATGTGGTCGCAGCTGCCTCGACCCACAAGCTACCACATTACACACCTGCACCAACACACCCCAAATTGGATGTGGAAGCATCCGAATAAATCACATACGGTAAGTTCGGATCTGGAAGAGTCAGAATCGGAGCGTTAGTCAACTGCCGTTTCAACTTCTGAAAATTTCTGCTCACACCTATCAGATCAGATATACGGTTGACCCTTCTTGGTCAACTGCGTAAGCGGAGATGCCAGAATAGAAAATCCCAGTACAAACCTCCGATAAAATCCTGCTAACCCCAGGGAGCTCTTGATCTCCCGTGCCGTGGTAAGTTGTTTCCAATCCCGAATTGCCCTCACCATCACCGGATTCACGCATGCACCATGCTCGAATTAACGTGTCCCGCAAAGGTGACTTCCCGAATCCAGAACTCACACTTTGAGAATTTAGCATAAAGCTGATGTTCCCAAAGTGTCTGCAGAACTATCCTCAGATGATCCCGATGCGAATCCTCACCCCGAGAATATATCAGAATATCATCAATAAAACCACCAGAAATGAGTCCAAGTACGGTCAGAACACCCGATGCATCAGATCCAAGAATGCTACCGGAGCATTGGTCAGCCCAAATGGCATGACCGTAATCTCTAAGTGTCCAAATCGGGTGCGGAAAGCGGTCTTAGGTATATCCTCTTCCTTCACTCTAAGCTGAAAATACCGGATCGGAGATCAATCTTTGAGAAAACCTCAATCCCCAAAGTTGATCAAAAAGATCGTTAATCCTCGGTAACGGATACTTATTCTTCCCAATAAGAGCATTCAACCGTCTCGTAATCAATACAAAGTCGAGTGTCCCATCATTCTTCTTAACAAACAAAACCGAGCACCCCACGCTGAAGTGCTCGGTCGGATGAAGCCCCTTTTTCTATAATTCCTCCAGCTTGCTTCTTCTACTTCGCATCTCGAAATGGGCATCCGATAAGGAGGAATAGATATCGGAGCATGACCGACCGCAGTGGATGTCAAACACAATTCCCGCTCTTATGGTAATCCGGCAACTCCTCCGAAATACTGCGGAAAATCTCGAACCAAGGCATACTATCTAACTTCAACCTAGTACCAGCCTCATTCAGACCATAACTTTCCCCAACACCAACTATCGACAGATGATCCGAATCTGCAACACTGCATCGTCTTTGCGCGATAGTCAAACCAAGCCGAGTCGTGAGAGGTAGTACCTCTCCGTAAACCATAATGGTACGGGTTGCACAATCAATGTGCACAGAATTCTTGGATAGCCAGTCCATCCCAAGAATAATATCATAGTTCGGCGTCTCAAACCAACAAATCCGATTCTATCGGATGTCCGCCACAGATATCGCACAACTCGAACCATCTCCTTAGAAAATGTAAACCGACTCCCAGTTTTTACTAAATGCGTTTGAGGCAAGGTACTAACAGACAGATACTGAAATGTAACACATTTCGGTGTTACAATGAGAACAAATGCTCTGTATCAAATAACGCATGAACCGGTATTTCATTCTAAGTACAAGACCTTACGTAACTTCCTGCCGACTCCGCCTACGGTAAGAGGGCAATCCCGCACCCAAAGAGTATCAGACTGCACGTAACCATCGGCCCTCCCGCCGATAACAAATTCAACTCGAACGATACCTACTTCAAATCGGATAAGATCGTGCGGTGGTGCTCCTCTCTACCTCTACTAAACCGCCCAAACCGTAATTTCGATTTAACATTTTTCTTCACATAAAAAATGTAAATTATATCCCCGACTCCAGATCTTCCTCAAAACTGCAAATCTGAGTCCCGGGTCACTCCCGGGAGCCGTTTCTCCGCCCAGAATCCCCGAAAATCGTCCGACGGCAACCCCCCGGCCCCGAAAAATATTTTCCGCGGAAATGTCCGGTACCCTGCCAGGACACTAGAAATCAGAGATCGGGTCAATCCGAACTCCGGTTCGGAATCTGGAAGCAATCGACCGAGTAGCCGTTAACCCGGCGCCAACCGGCTCGAATAGCCTCCTCCCGAGTTTGTCAATTCCTACAAACCAAGTCTCTACTACCTCCGCCCTCCTCGGCCGCCGATCCTCGGGGGAAATTTAAACTCAAACCTCTCCAAAAGTCCAACCTCGTCGATCGGTGTCTCGGATCTCCCGTCGTTGATAGGACCGACGAGAAGTCTAGGTGTCGTAGTGACTACCCTTGTCGAGTCACTCACTTACCGATCCCAAACTATGGCGAGCGGTGGCTTAAGTCTCGCTATCACCACCAAATCAAAATGCCCTTACCGTGGCATCAGATTTTCCCCGCCATCGCCGCCTCGAACCAGCTAGGCTAGCGGTAATACCAAATCGAGAGGGGTCCCTACGACCGCTAAACCTCGGGCGGTGAGTGTGGTTGTTCGCACTCGGGTTACGCCGAACCCGTATCCTATTCCACGGAGGTGTGGGATCTCGGTCCCGCCTCCGTACCAAATCACGCTATTCGCGTGTAGTACACAATTCCTCAAACCAAGTCCAACCGGAAAAACAACTTATCCCAAACCAAATTTCCAAACCATATACCAACTCAACCCATAACCAACAGTTCAAACCCTATCTCTCGGAGGCATGGGATTACAATCCCTCCCTCCGGTCACAAAACACACCGCCTACGCGTGTGAATCCAACCCGAGACATTCCGGACCAAACAGAATCCGCATAACTCGGTCACTCCTAATCTCTACGAAGCTAGCAGCAGCTTTTCTAAGGCTCAGAGTGCAATGCAATGCATGATGCAGATTCTTTTTCGTAATCTCACAACCAAATATTCAACTTTAAACCACAAAACCAAACCATGCTCATAACACAGAAACACCACACAAATCACCCAAGATTCATAAAAGTACCTCAAATTTTCCAAAGTGCTCCAAAGAACCGCCCGCTGCTCCACATCCATTCCGAAACGGTTCAAATAAGGAGGTGGCCAGTCTCCGTACAGAACCGCCCCAGAATGAAACGTAGAACGGTGGCTTGTACCTCGAAGTCACTTCCACAGTTACTTACCCATGAACAGACTTAACTTACTCCAAAAGTCCACCCTCGAACTTGTATACTTGCCTTCCACATTCCATACCCAAAACCAACATACTTTACCTTTTGGGTCATTCCGACCCGACCTGCTCTGATACCAACTTGTCACAGCCACCCCGCCCGGTTGCGGAGGCGGAGCCGGCCGCGACGTCGGAGAACCGGAACTTACGGCGGAAAGCGCGGCAGCGGAGCATCGAGCTCAAATACAGAACAAATGAGTATAGACTAGCAACCTACGTAACCCATGGCAAGTATACATGATAACTCGACAAAATACCAACCAAACGCTTCATGGTATACCAAACATTGCTCATCGCAACAACCACGTAAACACCGAATTCATATCATAACAAATCCAATATAGGCGGTCGGGGCCCGCCTCGACTTAGAAGGCATCAAAGGCAGAATATATTTCCGATCATATGGCATATACAAATTCATGATCTGACCTACATGCATGCGGCTACAACTCTGAGCCATTAAACGAAATCCTATATATATACCTAAGTGCGGAATCGAAGCCTCTCGCTCAAGAATTCCCGCACGTGGTACTTCTCTACGTAACCTGAGAATGTCCGGAAGCACCGCGGATCTCTATTCCGCTGGTTGCTTGTCGATCGCCTGAAAGATGGTAAACAAATAAAAGGGTGAGTCCTCGAAAGGACCCGAAGGGCTTAAGGTAAAGTGCGGTTTGCCCGTGGGGCGACAATCGAACTCGCAAAACAGAATATCACAAAGATATGCATGTACATATAAACATAAAGCATAACGTAAATCGAATCCAACACATGCGGTCCAACCGCGAGCGACCATGCAGACGGCCCTCAGCGAGAGGTCGGAATATCTGGTCGAAGCGAGCGAAGCACGCGGCGCTGGGGTCGCGAGCCCCAAACCGTCGTAGGGTCACGAGAACAAAAGTATCGGCACTCGATGCGGATACGCAGAATGTCGGCACCCCTTCGGCGGACACGTAATGTATCGGCACTCGGTGCGGATACGCAGAATGTCGGCACCCCCTTCGGTGCGGACACGTAATGTAACATATAATAATAACAAGAATACATAAACATAAACGAAATAACATTACCCGATAACCATATACGTAATGAATAGGAACCCGGGCCTCTAAGGTCATCCGGGCCTTGAAAGCAGAACAAACGTACATTTTACCAAATTAAGCCCTTACCTGCAACGCGCCCGCAGCCCAAAACTCGGAAAATCCCGACTTCCGACCCGTAATGCCCAACTTGGCTCCTAAGGTTCCACGCTACTCCACCAATACGTAATCAAGTGGATAACCATAGTTGAGTCGAACACATCCAAATAATCCCGTAAAGAAATTCTCGCACAAACCCGCACTTTCCCTTCATCGAAACTTACTTCTCTTCATATCTAAGTTCTTCTTGGGTGAGTTTTGGCATGTGCACAACCTTTGCATGGCGCAAGCTCTTGCTTTGCACAAGCATGTGCACTTTGCTGTGCACAACTGCTGCGTACGCAAGGTGCACAAGGCACAAGCTCATGCTGCGCACAAGGTGCAGTGCACACAGCGCAATGCGCAGGCAGGTCTGCGCTGCACAAGGCACAAGGCTGTGCACAATCTGTGGCGCAAGGCTGTGCGCTGTCGTGCACAAGGCTGTGCGCACAAGGCTGTGCACAACCTGCACAAGCGCAAGCCTCGCGCACATATTCCGTGCCGCACTGTAAGCGTGAGCTCGAATTTACACATCAATAATTCGGCATTTAGGGTTTCTTCAAACTAAGGAGTTTTTCCAAAATCCAACCATAGATTCTTACTCCTCTCAAGCCCAAGAATAACATACTAAAATTTGGAAGCAAGAGGATCATCAAAACTCATAGCAAAGAACAAACACAAAATCCTCTCTAAACCCATTTTCCATCCAAATTCATGCTTCCAACCTTACAAAGAGAAGAAGAGGAGAAACTTACCAATGATTTGCACCCAAAACCTTGTTGATTCTTGGCCAAATGAAGAACCAAAGAAGCTTCATGAATAGTACCCATGGCTGCCTTTGTTTCGGCAGAGAAGGAAGAAAGAAGAAGAAAGAAGAAGAAAATGAAAAGAGATGGATTAATAAGGTTTTTTATACTATATATATATCCCATACTTCTCATCTTAAATTGAAATAGGACATGTGTCCCTTCCTCCTTCCCAAAAAAAATCTGCTGAATTAATCAGCTGCTGCAGCCCATACGTTTTTTTTTTTTTAATTTTGCACCCCTTTGCAAATTAACTCCCAATTTTTCCGAAAGTTCCAATTCTTTTTGCCCAAAAATAATTACCGAATTCCAAAATTAATGAAACTTGGACACAATCTTCAGAATATTATAACATGCACAGAACATTTTTCAGAAATTCATTTGCCTTTCCGGAGTGTCCTACCGAGCTCGCTGAACCCGAACCAAAACCCGACGTGCGAGCGTGACAACCTGAACCGAAATTCCGTCACTCCAAAATTCTATAAAAATTCCCATAAATTCTATCTTAAATTCAAACACAACTTACCCCAAAGCCGTCAGAAAATTTCCATCCCGAGCCCCGGGATTCCCGTCCCGAGCCCCGGGAGTCGCCCGGAACCGAACGTTCCGCCCCAAATATTAAACTCCACAAACACCTCCGGGACATTCTCACGACTCCAAAACTGCAAACGGCTTCCCAAACTGAGATCTCAAGAGCGCTACCGAGCCCGCTGTACGTCCCGAGGCGACCCCGACAACCCCCCGGCGCCAGAAAAATATTTTCGGCGAAACGTCCGGGACCCACACGACCTCAAATACGGAAGGGTTCGCCAAAATGATACTCGGATAGGGCTCGGGAGCCGTCTGAACGCCGAAAACGTGACCCGCAGCCAAACCGCGCCCGGGTCACCCGGCCGCAACCCGCTCGGGGTGACTGTGTGACCGCCCGAGGAGGCGTTCATATCAGGGGCCCACACGGCATGGAGGCCAGCTTACGAGTAGCTTTCCAGTTCCCCGTTACAAACAATGTGGCAGAATACGAGGCACTCGTAGCAGGTCTCAAGACTGCCCTGAAAGCTGGTTTGCGACGTCTAACTATACATAGCGACTCGCAGCTCGTCGTAAGCCAGGTCATGTCATGGGGACTAACGACTGCAAGGACCCTGTTCTCTCGAGGTACTTGCGACTCGTCAAAAGCCTGCAGGGGCAGTTTGAACAGCTAAATATTAATAAGATCCCAAGAGATCAAAACACTATCGCTGACAAATTGTCTAAGGGCGTACGGACGCATCCTCGAAACCTTAGCACAACCTTCCATAAATACAATTCATGCGATTGATGCCAACGTCCCAACCGATCGGCGGCATCCAATCCTCCAATATCTCCAAATCGGCGCAATCGAGGGTCCACCAACAGAACAAAAGAAAGTAAGGACACGGTATCCCGCCATGTCATCATAGATGGTACATTGTGGCGTAAGAGGTATTCTGCTCCTTTGCAACGATGTATCGGTCCCGATGACTCAGACTCATCTTGGACGAAGTCCACTCTGGAGTTTGTGGGGCGCACATTGGCTCCGATGCGCTGGCACACAAATGCTTGCGTCTCGGTTATTATTGGCCAACGTTGCGGAAAGAGGCACATGATTTGGTGAGAACGTGCCATAAATGCCAGCTTAACTCCCGCATTCAGCGGCAGCCTGCAAATGAAGCGGTTACGGAGATGTATCCCATTCCCTTCGCATTATGGGGCCTCGATTTAATCGGCCCAATGCCTACAGCCAAGGGGCAGTTCAAATTTTGTATAGTGGCTGTCGATTACTTCACTAAGTGGGTCGAGGTCCACCACTCGAGAACATAACAACCGCCAAGGTCATACACTTCCTCCGCACGACCTCGTGGCACGATGCACGGCACCAAGAGCCATAATCACGGACAATGGGACTCAATTCGCGAGCAAAAGCTTAAGGATTGGGCCACTAAGACGAACATACAAATGCTCTACGCTCGTGGCACACCCGTAGTCAAATGGTCAGTAGAAGTAACAAATCGCACGATCAAAGAATGCTTAAAAACGCCTCGATGACAAAAAGGGAAGTGGGTCGAGGCACTACCCAACGTCCTCTGGGACTATCGAACAACTACACGGGGACCCACGGAGAAACTCCTTTCTCCTTGGTTTACGGCGTTGATGCCTTACTACCAATCAAGTCTCTATACCCACAATTCGAACGCTATATTACGACGCCCCTCACAATGAGAGCGGTCTCGAGCGCGTCTGGACCTCGTCGAGGAACTCCGCGAGGGTGCTAGATCGAGGCTTCGGCCTTGCGACAAAGGGCAAACCTCGATCACAATGCCAAAGTTCGGGCAAAACAGATCCACGTGGGTGGTATGGTCTTGCTAAGGCGGAGTTGTCGGGTCGTAATCCTGGCCATGGGGCACTTCGCTCCAGATGGGCGGGTGGCCTTATGTGGCACCCAGTAAAGAAAGAGAAGGTGTATACAAATTAAAAGACCATCAAGGCAAAAAGCTCAAAAACGACTACCACGTCGACGACTTGAGGCCTTATTACGTTTAAGTTGTACGCTTTCCTCTAAATAAATTGGCAAGGGTATTCAAAGTCTTTTCCGTTCTACAAACCAATGTTCATACATCAAAGGAAAGGCAATATTCCAAGTCTTCGCATTATGCAAGTTATTTTGACATAAAATCACTCTACGAAGAGTGTCCACTACTTTATACAGTAAGAACAAAATTGATTGCGGGGTCACCGCCGCTCGAACAGTGCACATCGAATAAAATCACTCTACGAAGAGTTACGCGATTTCACTAACACAAATTTGCACAGCACAAGTACAAACGCTTCGCATTATGCAAGTAATACTCGTATAACAACTATAAAGGCAATAAATGCTGAAAAGTTGTCCATTATTTTATCAAAAATGAGAAAAAATTTAATTACAGGCCCCAAAACTACTGGGGAGCATCATCGTTTGGAGGTACAACAAGGGCGTCCTCTACATGTCCGGGTAGAATATCATAAGGATATTCTGCTCCTAATTTCTTCCCTGCCCTACCCCACTCGAACAAAACCGCCTGAGGGGGCTCTTCGACCTTCATCGCGTTAAGGGGATCCAGCTGGGACTTCTCAACGATGGCCTCCACTTGGTGGCGGCATCGTAGGAAGCCCTCAGCATAGCGGACACCCTCCATGGCTTGTGCGTTCGCGGTCTTCTCGGTCAGCACCTCGAAAGCCCTGCACACTCGACCAGCCCTTTCAGCAATGGGCTTTACAAAAACAGGGGGTTGAACACTTTCACCATCGTACAACTTAAAACCAATTTGGTTTTCTAGTTGTACGAAGGCTATATGGTCAGCCACAACGGAGCCCGTCACCTCATTAAGGGTTTTGGTGCAGTCTTCGATCCGGACTGCCGCCTTCGACCTTGACCCCTCGGCCTCGGCAACCCTCAAGGACAACTCCTCGATGAGTTTGTCCTTCACCTCAGCTTGGGCCTCCATTCTTTGGCACTCCCCGAGCACTTGCTCCATTTCAGCTTCGACCTCCCTCCTAGCATGGTGCTCGGTGAGGAAAAGGGCTTCGTGCTTCTTTCCATCGGCCATGGAAGCTTTCAGCTGGTTGCCCATGACACCCAGGGCTCTAAGAAGGTTAGCCTCCTCTTTCCTCGAGGACGCCAACTTAGCCTCCTTTTCAGCCAACTTGGCATCCTTGTCAGCCAGAGCCTTTTTTAGGCTCTCCACCTCCTCGGAGTCCTTTGCCTTGGCCTCAAGGCTCCTCACGAGGGATTCAAGGTCCTCGATCTTGGCCACCAGCCCTTGGGCCAGCACAGTTTTCTGCAAGTTACAAACGCAAAGCATATAAACAAAATACGCCGATAAAAAAGATAAATAACAAAGGGGGAGTCGAGATTTGTGACTTACTTGAGTGAGGCCCTGGCAGATATCCTTCGCCATGTCTAGGGCCCCCGAGGATGTGTACTTCAAAAAATGCCTGTCGCGGGGAAGTGCGAGACCCTCTGCAACCTTTAATCTCACCTCCCCTTCCCCGAGGAGTATTGACTCATCACGAGTCACCCTCATGACGGGGTCCCAGGCCTCCACAAGGGCTAGACCCTTGCGCTTGAAGGATGTCTCCCGCAGCTCCCGCCGATAGTCCTCGAGCAATTGAGGCTCGAAAACGGGATTTATGCCCTTCAGGGTCTTAGGGATCCTCGAAGGCCTTCTCGTGTATACTCGAGGGGCCACAGCAGCCCTCCGAGCATCTCGCCAATAGGCCGACGGGTTCCCAGGCGCCCGACGGGCTACTGGAAGGCTCCTCGAGGGCCGGTCTTTTCCCTTTATCTTTTGCAGGGCTGGGACTGCTGTCCGAGGACACAGCCAAGCCCTCTTCCACTGCAAAGTTAAATGGGAATCAGAACACAAAATAAAAGAAAACTCACCAAACAGCCAAGGGAAACAAGAAAAAGTACCTGCAAGTCGGGGACGCTTCCGTCGAAGGATCTCCTCCTCGGAGTCCTCGGACAACTCCTCGATGATGACGGGACCAGCCATGTTGACTGGTTGAGCCACCGTCACCAAGGCCTCCACACCTCGAGGCTCTCCGCCTTTCGAGGTCCCTGCAACTGTCCCCTCGATAGCCCTTTGAGCAGGCTCTACAGGGACCTCCTCCTCCATCTTTGCCTTAAGGGCCTCCAACAAATCCTGCTTCTTGGCAAAAAGGGTGCTGGGGTGCAACATCTTGGCTGTAGCAAAACACAAAGTCAGGTTATAATAGCATTTAAAATGTGCAAGCACAAAAACACAAAAACAAAAGGGAATGCAAAACAGACAGTGGGGGTTGCTGAAAGCGCCTTCGAAGCGCTCGATGAGGTCCCCATCCAACCCATCCACCCAGTTTTTTAGGGTATCCACATGGCTCGGAAGACGGTGGGCCCTGCTAACCCCTACCCTCCTTAGGACCACTTCGTCCAGGCTGGACAGAGTGAAGGGAAACCCACCCTTACACTCCTCGAGCCTCTCCACACCGCGGACCCATTCACATAGGGCGTCGAGGGCCCTCTTCCCCTCGCTACCCTCCCACAAAGAGGGCCTCACCGACACCCTTGCGTCTTTCTCCTTGATGAAATACGCAGGAAACCCCCAACTATCCTCGTTGAGGACGAAGATGAAGTTATTTTTCCAGCTTCCCCACGAGCTGGTGGTCTCAGCGAAGACTCCAATCTTCACCATTTTGTTCCCCACCTTCACCTCTTCGGGGGTTAGTTGATAGAAGGGGTGCCCAACCGGCCTCTTCAGTGTGTAAAACTGCAAGAAGGTCTCCGGTAACATCGATGTTTTCGCCAAGTGGCATGCCACGACGAATGCATTTACGGTGGTAAACACATTCGGGGCCGATTGCCGAGGCAAACACCCCACCCTCGCATAGTTGCAGCAACAGAGAGCAGAGGGGGAGTCTCGATCCAGCTTTCAACTGGGCTTCAAAGACGACCATGGTCTGTTCCTTCATGGCCTTGTCACTCAACCCCAACCCCACTTTTCTCAAAACATCCGCCGGAGACAGCCCACGACCACTCCTTGTGTACACATGGTGGTTCTGGCAGATATCTGTCATCTTCTTCTCCGATAGCGCAGTTCGGGGCCAGAGCTCCCCGAAATCAGGGCCTACGCCGGGCTTGCTTGGATTCTTGGGAGCCATCTACAGAAATGAATCACGAATCCCAAAAATTAAACCCTAGACCCAAGAACCCAGGCAGTGGCGCGGCGATGCCTCACTCGCGACACTGTCGCGACACAAAAAAAAGGGGGGGGGGGAAAGAAGAAGAAAGTAAAAGGGGTACCACTTACTGATCGGTACGCCGGAGACGAAAACGAGGGATTCAACGGCTGGGTTATTCGAATCTCGCCTGAAAATTCTTCGGTGTTTGCCGAAAATGGAAACTAGATTACAAAGGAAACTGAAGCGCGAAAGCAAGGGAAGCAAAAATTCGGAAGATTGACTCCCCACATGGGTTGACGTATAAGAAGAGTCCGATGGGAAGTGAAACGACTTCCCCCATAATTACAAACGGCGCAAAAAGCGAAAATTTTGAAAACTGCACCTCCCAACCGCCACAATTGATATTGGGCCGAGAATTTGGGCCACCATGGGGGACACCTCTTGGGCTCTCCCCTAATTGGGCTCCAAAAACGCCACAATATCACATGGGCTCAACATCTATAGGGAATTTCCCTTCAAAACGGAGCACAGGGGCCCAACCCATCCTCCGCTGTGGGGGGAGGACATACTGATATATATGGGCCAGCCCATACGGCCGTATTGTCAAATGCAAACGCCATATGGGCCGCGTCCACCACAGCCGGCCTCGTGTTTACGGAGAGCTCCTATTACCTGTAAGGGCGCCCCGTATAGAGCCGTTAGCCATGAAACGTTTGCTGCCTCCCTCAACATAACCGTTGCACTAATTATGGCATTAAGCCAAAGGAGAGGGAGTAATTCCGCAGTAACTACACTATTATTACACCATTAATACGCCGCCATCCCAATTATGGGCACATTTATGGAGATTCTCCAGCGTTTAAGGCCCCGAACGGGACCTAGCACCACCCTATATATTGGGTGGTGCCTGCCTCAAATAAGGTGATTACTACACACCCACACTCCTCTTCTCTGTCTGCACCTAAAAGTGTCCTTTGCCTTGTCTTTCCAGGTACTGGAGTTGCCCTACATCAGTTGTCGGAGGATCCTTGACTGCCGGAGGTTACTCTTTGGCTATCAATAGCAGCAGTTTAGATGATGGGGAATTCTTTGAAGAGCAGTATGAGGACGAGTTTGATGGATTATATGAGACTCTTGCTCCAAACGCTAATGAAGAGATTAGGGAAGCTATTTAAATTGTAAGAGAGCACTATGATTCCATATCTGGTAGGAAAGACATGGTTGTTGGTGTTGCAGATCTAGTTCATGGTGAGAAAGGTGATGAGAGTAGTGAGTTAGAGTTTGATGGGGATAATACTGGAATCATGGTTAAAAAATCCGGACCAGGTATTGAACCGTAAACTTAGTGGTTCGAGGTTCAAACGGTTGAATCGATTAAACCAATGGTTGGACAGTTACTTTTCAAAATGTATATTTAATAAATACTTAAATTACAAAGGTAGCATTAAAATCATACAAACATAATAATCTATACTTTTGTAAACAAAGAATAAATCTTGGTGTTTATTTTGAAAATGAAAGGTTGAGAATAAAGTATTTATAGTATAAAAGGACTTATTTGTACAAAAAAAATACAACTTAATGACTATTTCGTAATTTAGAGAAAGTGTAAGCAAATTCAATTAATTACCGGTTTAAACGGTTTTCACCGGTTCTTGACCCATTGACTGGTTAACCGGAACCGGGATTGGATAGTATGGCGGTTCACGGTTTAACCGATTGAACCGGCCGGTCCGATCCGGTTCTTTTAACCAATGCTGGAATAGACAACTCTAATGTTGGTATCTTTGATGAAGAAGTTGAGGAAGATGGGATTGTTGAACTGAGGAGAAGGCCAGCGAGGTTTGAGAGATTTGTTGAGAGTGGTGGCAAAGTGGTTTCTTTCAGTGTTGGTCTTGTGTTTCAAGATCACTTGCAGTTTAAGGAGGCCTTGTTGAAATATGCTATTAAGGAGAAGATGGACTATAGATTCAAGAAAAATGGATCTAAAAGAGTGAAGGTGATTTGTATTGATGAGAAATGCAGCTGGTTAGTCTATGCTGCATTTAAGAGGTATAAAGGTAAGGAATACTTTATGATTAAAACACTCCAGCCTAGGCATACCTGTTGCCATGTTTTCACTGTTAGAGGTAACTTCAAGGTGGATATCTGAGGAATAAAAAGGTTACATCTATGCCCATCATGGTATTAAACCAACTTACCTAGTGAGTCACATCAAAGCTCAGTTAGAAGTTGAAGTTTCTAGAGATCAGTGCAAAAAGGCGAAGAACATTGTGATGAATAAGTTGCAGCGTGATGTGGATCATGAGTATGCTAGGATATATGATTATGCTAAGGCCATAGAGACATATAATCCTGCTTCATGAATAACGAAAGTCATTGTTATTCCATCTCATCAATCAATCAATCAATCAATCACCAATCAATCACCAATCATCCATTTTTCCGAGCATTGGGAAGGTTCTCAATCTCGAACTATCGGAGCAAGGAAGGTTCCTTCGCTTCATGAATAACGAAAGTCCTTGTTATTCCATCTCATCACCAATCAATCAATCAATCACCAATCAATACCATCCATTTTTCCGAGCATTGGGAAGGTTCTCAATCTCGAACTATCGGAGCAAGGAAGGTTCCTTCGCTTCACGAATAACGAGAAAGTTCTTGTTATTACATCTCATCAATCAATCAATCAATCAATCAATCAATCAATCATTCATCTTACTTTTGCCGAGCATTGGGAAGGTTCTCAATCTCGAACTATCGGAGCAAGGAAAGTTCCTTCGTTTCAGAAAGGTAAGAAAAGTTTCTCCCTTTCATGAATAATGAGAAGGTTCTCGTTATTCGCCGGACAAAATTTGGGGTCATCCTACTTTGCGCGTTCCATTTCTCATGAAACACGCAAAGGGGGGCAGCTGTTGACACCCAAGTTTGTCCGGACTGCTATAATCTAGTTTGTAATTGTGATTTTTGGTATTATTTTCGTATTTTTCATTTTTTCGTGTGCTCTATGTCGTTATTTTATGTCATTTTTGTGTATTTTATGTGATTTTTCTCATTTTTCGTTATTTTATATACTTCTCGTCATTTTAGGTACTCTTTTTTTTTTCACTTTGTAATTTTTTGTAATTTTATTTATTGTTTCACGTGGTTTTGTCATCTTTTATTATTTCATGTGTTTTTGTCATTTTCATGATTTTTATGTACTTTGATCATTAAAATGTGTTTCATTTTATTTTATTAATTAATTAAAGAAAAACAAAAAAGGAAGAAAACGTTTTTTTAAAAGAGAAAAAAAAGAAAAAAAGGGAGGAGGCTTTGGAAACTTGCAGCACGCAAACATGTTGGAGGCTGCTGGGGGCTGTTCTGATCAGCATGCAAACATGTTGGAGGCTGCTGGGGGGCTGTTCTGATCAGCCTTAATGCATGTTGGGATGGTGTTCTCTTTCACCATTGAACAATGCTTAGATTCTATGGGCAAAACACAAAAATTGGGCTATAAATTGAGATAAAAAAAAGAAGAAAACAGAGGGGAGAGATCAACCATATCAACAGCAAACACACAGAAAGTTTCTCTCCCTCTCTTCGTTTAAGCATTCTACAACTTGTCTCTAAACCCCTTTGATTCCTTCCTCCATTCACCACCAACTTATATGACCAGATCCACTGCATCTCCAGCAAGCTAGAAGTGCCGTCATATTCGCCGGAAAACGCCGGAGGGCGGGGGAGAGACAACAACAGAGAATTGATCACACTTTTTTTGCTCCTCCTCCTCTACCTCTCATCACCAACCCCTGGCCTCACCATCTCCACCTCTCATCACCAGCCCCTGGCCTCACCATCTCCACCTCTCATCACCAGTCCCTTGCCTCACCATCTTCCCCACCACTAACGGCCATCTTCCCCACCACCGCGGCACGCCGAGTCCGGCGAGCCAACCCGCTCCAACCCGAAGATCTAGATCACTATTCTCGCTTCCACCGCCACCAACAGACTCGCCGGACGCCGCCTGTTCACTGCCGGCTGTTTCCCTCGTCCGAGAGCCTCTCTTCCGCCGTGCCCGAACCACTCCCGCCTTGTCGGACATCTTTTCTCCCTCCGCCCACCGCGCCTGCAAGCCTCCGTGTGGGGCTCTACCGACCACCACCAGTATCTCCGGACACCTCCCGGCCGATCCTCACCGCCGTCGACGCCGTCCGGTGGCATCTCTGCCGTAGCCAAGCTTGGGCTCCTGTTTCGCGAATTTGCGAGGAAGAAGAAGACGTGGCTGCACCAGATTTAATGTTTCTTTGGTAAAATTGCGATTTCAGTCTACTTCTTGTCCCTTATATTACTTAGGTCATTGTGTTTTCAAAACTGTCAGTCCAGTCATCAAACAAGTTTCAAAATTAACAGTTTGGGCACTAGGCCTAAACCTTTTTTTTGTTTTTTTTGTTAATATCCTTGTTATTATGTCAATTTCAATTATTTTAATTTCGAGATATTTTGAATTTTTATTAGTTATGTGAATTACTAAAAATCATTTTCTTCTTTTTTTTAGTTTTATTATTTGTTTTATTTCTTCTTTATTTTCTTAAAATCAAGCAAAAAAAAAATCTAAAAAGAACCCGTGGTACCAATTTTGGGCGTACGAAAATTAACCATTTATTGTACGTAACTGACAAACGATTCCAGATCTCTCGTAGACCATTTTCAGGTTTCCAATCGACCTAGGAAAAAGATTGGTGGCGACTCAGACAAACAATCTTCTGGATATTACCGATAGGTATTTCTCACGTCGCTACAGATGGCGACTCTGCTGGGGACTTGTCCGGCCACAAAAGGGGTTTGTTTTTTTTTTATTTGCTTGATTTTACCTTTTTTATTTTTATTGTGTTTCTATTGTACATATTTTAATTCACATTCTCACACATATGCCCACAAAGTATACATGTTGCATTCATATCATTGAGCTTCCTACCCGAGCTCTAAACAAAACAAGTTCTTTCTAAGCGGAATACGGTGTTGTTGTACTTGTGAGATGTTATTCTCCAAGCCTTCATTGTTTCCTAGTAGGGAAGTAGTGCTAGCCCCGTGGGATTAATATTCCCCGCATGGAGTCACGAAAACCTACGACCCGAGTTAATCCATTCCTTACATGTCCCTCGTGGGTAAGGATTGGGCCGTCGTTATTCAACGATGGGATTCGGGAACCACCCTGAGCCTCTTTGATAGACCATTCCCTGCATATAATTGACCCATATCCCATCCATTAGAACCAACCTTAAGCTACCCCCACCGATTTGTTTTTCACCCTTAGGCATGTGTTTCTTGATTCACATATTGGTATGTTGTGCTTTATATGGCTTAGCTTGAACACTAGAAAGCATCAAAGTTTAAGAAACAACAAATCAATTCTCGGAGGAACAAGTGCGATATTCTAGCAACATATTAGGAAGCTCAAGATCGCACGAGATTGGCTAGCCGCACAAGTCAGCCCGACGTGCAACCAAGGCACCCAAGTGACTACACCGAGCTAGATGACACTAGTAGAGTGATTTGAAATCGGTCAACATTTTTTCAAAGGGGGTTATTCCATTCATTATTTGTCAATCATTTGTTATTGATACTTGTACATTTTTGTGTATATAATTTGTACTAATTGGTACTCTTTCTCTCTCTTTTTTTATGACATTCACATTCATCATATTTCTTTCTAATTTTTGCCATTCATTCATTTTTTTTCAAGACGCGTCACTGTACATTTTAATTCATAAACTGTACATTCTTCATTCATCAACTGTACATTTTCATTCATAAACTTGGAACATCGACAAAAACATCTTGCAAAAATGAGAAGTGGACATCAAGGAGTTTGAGGACAATTTTATGATGTGAAGAAAAACTGACGACCCCCATTTGTGTCGTGGAAAGACAATTTCTCACAAGTCGTTTTTAAACTGTGTCTAATACGTTGATCAATACAAATTGATGAATAATTGGAGAAATCTTTGAATTTTTACTCAAATCTTTGAGAGCTTGCCAAGATAAATTGAAAGTTAAAGTTACCTAGATTTAGTCCAAAATCTAGAGTATTGTCTTTGTTACTACGGACCTCTGTTATTCTTTTCCTTGAAATGAGAAGGGGTAAATGTGCACTTTGGCATCCTTCAGCAAAATATCATATCACAGTCCAAGCATTCTTTTCTCCATTTCAAGACTTTTTCACCAAGCCACGACATAAACAATGTCATTGATGAGCTAAAAAGAAGACTGGATAGTGGCTATCTCGAAGACATTGTCAAATCTTGTGAAAACAATTTCGATGTGGCCCTTCGACAGTGAGATTATTTCAGAGAAATGTCGCCTCAACCGTTGGCCGAACAAACATTAGAAGGTTATTTCTCGGCATCAAAAGACTAGTCATCTCAAATATTCTTTCCAAAAGGAGAGAACCTCATTCATCAAAAAGAAGAAGTATGAGAACAAAAGAACATTTCAGATCATTGCTACGGTCGAGATCAAGTCAAGTTTCATTCATCAATCTCAAAGTCAGATCAACGGTCATGATGTCTTCATCACATCAATACCCATGACTCTCAAAAAAGAAAAAAAGAAAAAAAAAGAAAAAAGGTCAATGTAAATTCTATTCCGCTGTCTTTAGCTACAAATGGCTGAAGTTACGAATAGTGCTAGTAGCCATTTGTCTTTGCATTTTAGTTAGAAGTAATCGGGCGTAGGTAGCAACAACTATTTACGCTCGCATGAAAATGACTGAAAATCGCAGGTCAAACAAGGTCTGACCCGAAAAAAAAAACAAAAAAGGGAGTCATGGAGTCTAAACTGAAAACCTGCAAAGGCGGTTTAGAATGACGACACAATTCACCAGCCTAATGAACAATGGGGCAACAAAGAAGTCTCAAACAATATCAACAAAGAAGTCTCAAGTTTCTCAAGAGTAGTGCCACGCACAATGAGAGCTGGGGGGCAACGTTTGAGGTCATTCTTACCGGATAAGGCAGTGATTTCGTGATCAGCACTATCAAGTTTTGCAAATAAGTCAATTTGCTCATCAGTGACATTACCAGATCTTTCGCCTGAACTACTCCACTTTTCATCAACTCATATCAATGGATGCCATTTACCTTAAATAACCATTCAGATGATATTCATTATTCACCTCGACGTCCACACAAAACAATCCTTCATGATATGAAGCCCTTCTGTTATCCATGCACATTCTACTTCTTCAAGTGGAAAAGGGAAAGAATAACAGAGTTATAATAATAACACAAAGATCATCATATATCTTGTCAAGCTCTACAAATTGATAAGAGTTTTCTTTAAGGACCAACCGTTAAACATTAATGAGTATGGATCTTACGGCAGACATGGTTTAAAGACTCTTGTTGAGAATATGCATTTTTGTGACCACAGCTGGGGGGCAAATAGATCATTCACTCACATAATTGTTCTCAGAGGGGCAAAGGAATCCAGGCCATGAAAAAGAAATTTTTTCGACAAGGAGGTAATGTCATATCAGGTAAGAGGAATGACATTCATGGAGCAAGTTGGGTTAAGACTTGTATATCTATCATGCATCATAGACTTTAATTGAAGATCTCCATCATTGCAAATCCAAACGTCAAGCATTTTCAGAGTCATGATCATCATGTGCCATACATAATATCATCATCTATTTTCAAAGACAGGTTTTCAAGAAACTCATCAACACAGGTTTTGATATCAAGATGAGAGGATTCTGGTGAGAAGCTCTCTAAGATGACAACGATTCATGTTCACTTTAGCTTGGAAGCTTTCAGGTTTCTTTTAACCTTTCCACATTACCATGATACGGTAACACCTTATCTCTCACTTGCTTCATCTTGCACATACGGGACACATTGCAAGTTGCACATAGTCAAAGACTACGATTTTTAGATATCTGCTCATTTTGTGGGATTTCTCATTTGAAGTTTAGTCCTTTCGTCAAACTTCACCATTCTTAGAAATCTGCTCATTTTGTGGGATTTCTCATTTGAAGTTTAGTCATTTCGTCAAACTTCACCATTCTTAGAAATCTGCTCATTTTGTGGGATTTCTCATTTGAAGTTTAGTCATTTCACAAACTTCACCATTTTTAGAAATCTGCTCATTTTGTGGGATTTCTCATTTGAAGTTTAGTCATTTCACAAACTTCACCATTTTTAGAAATCTGCTCATTTTGTGGGATTTCTCATTTGAAGTTTAGTCATTTCACAAACTTCACCATTTTTAGAAATCTGCTCATTTTGTGGGATTTCTCATTTGAAGTTTAGTTATTTCACAAACTTCACCATTTTTAGAAATCTGCTCATTTTGTGGGATTTCTCATTTGAAGTTTAGTCATTTCACAAACTTCTCCATTTTTAGAAATCTGCTCATTTTGTGGGATTTCTCATTTGAAGTTAAGTCATTTCGTCAAAATTCACCATTTTAAGAAATCTACTCATTTTGTGGGATTTCTCATTTGAAGTCTAGTCATTTTTTCGAACTTCGTCATTCTCAGGGATCTACTCATTTTGTGGGGTCCCCTATTTTTGAAGTTTAGTCGTTTTGTCAAACTTCTATCGTTTTCAAAATATCATTCGTTTTGTGGGACACCTCTACTTAGAAGTGTAGTCATTTCATCACACTCCTCACTGAATCACTCAGTTTTTCACCAAAAGCAGGGAAGGTTCTCAATCTCGAACTATCGGAGCAAGGAAGGTTCCTTCGCTTCATGAATAACGAGAAAGTCCTTGTTATTCCATCTCATCAATCAATCAATCAATCAATCAGTCAATCAATCAGTCAGTCATCCATTTTTCCGAGCATTGGGAAGGTTCTCAATCTCGAACTATCGGAGCAAGGAAGGTTCCTTCGCTTCATGAATAACGAGAAAGTCCTGGTTATTCCATCTCATCACCAATCAATCAATCAATCACCAATCAATCCATCCATTTTTCCGAGCATTGGGAAGGTTCTCAATCTCGAACTATCGAGCAAGGAAGGTTCCTTCGCTTCACGAATAACGATAAAGTTCTTTTTATTACATCTCATCAATCAATCAATCAATCAATAAGTCAATCAATTAGTCTGTCATCCATTTCTCCGAGCATTGGGAAGGTTCTCAATCTCGAACTATCGAGCAAGGAAAGTTCCTTCGTTTGAAAGGTAAGAAAAGTTTCTCCCTTTCATGAATAATGAGAAGGTTCTCGTTATTCGCCGGACAAAATTTGGGGTCATCCTACTTTGCGCGTTCCATTTCTCATGAAACACGCAAAGGGGGGCAGCTGTTGACACCCAATTTTGTCCGGACTGCTATAATCTAGTTTGTAATTGTGATTTTTGGTATTATTTTCGTATTTTTCATTTTTTCGTGTGCTCTATGTCGTTATTTTATGTCATTTTTGTGTATTTTATGTGATTTTTCTCATTTTTCGTTATTTTATATACTTCTCGTCATTTTAGGTACTCTTTTTTTTTTCACTTTGTAATTTTTTGTAATTTTATTTATTGTTTCACGTGGTTTTGTCATCTTTTATTATTTCATGTGTTTTTGTCATTTTCATGATTTTTATGTACTTTGATCATTAAAATGTGTTTCATTTTATTTTATTAATTAATTAAAGAAAAACAAAAAAGGAAGAAAACGTTTTTTTAAAAAGAAAAAAAAGAAAAAAAGGGAGGAGGCTTTGGAAACTTGCAGCACGCAAACATGTTGGAGGCTGCTGGGGGCTGTTCTGATCAGCATGCAAACATGTTGGAGGCTGCTGGGGGGCTGTTCTGATCAGCCTTAATGCATGTTGGGATGGTGTTCTCTTTCACCATTGAACAATGCTTAGATTCTATGGGCAAAACACAAAAATTGGGCTATAAATTGAGATAAAAAAAAGAAGAAAACAGAGGGGAGAGATCAACCATATCAACAGCAAACACACAGAAAGTTTCTCTCCCTCTCTTCGTTTAAGCATTCTACAACTTGTCTCTAAACCCCTTTGATTCCTTCCTCCATTCACCACCAACTTATATGACCAGATCCACTGCATCTCCAGCAAGCTAGAAGTGCCGTCATATTCGCCGGAAAACGCCGGAGGGCGGGGGAGAGACAACAACAGAGAATTGATCACACTTTTTTTGCTCCTCCTCCTCTACCTCTCATCACCAACCCCTGGCCTCACCATCTCCACCTCTCATCACCAGCCCCTGGCCTCACCATCTCCACCTCTCATCACCAGTCCCTTGCCTCACCATCTTCCCCACCACTAACGGCCATCTTCCCCACCACCGCGGCACGCCGAGTCCGGCGAGCCAACCCGCTCCAACCCGAAGATCTAGATCACTATTCTCGCTTCCACCGCCACCAACAGACTCGCCGGACGCCGCCTGTTCACTGCCGGCTGTTTCCCTCGTCCGAGAGCCTCTCTTCCGCCGTGCCCGAACCACTCCCGCCTTGTCGGACATCTCTTCTCCCTCCGCCCACCGCGCATGCAAGCCTCCGTGTGGGGCTCTACCGACCACCACCAGTATCTCCGGACACCTCCCGGCCGATCTGCACCGCCGTCGACGCCGTCCGGTGGCATCTCTGCCGGAGCCAAGCTTGGGCTCCTGTTTCGCGAATTTTGCGAGGAAGAAGGAGACGTGGCTGCACCAGGATTAATGTTTCTTTGGTAAAATTGCGATTTCAGTCTACTTCTTGTCCCTTATATTACTTAGGTCATTGTGTTTTCAAAACTGTCAGTCCAGTCATCAAACAAGTTTCAAAATTAACAGTTTGGGCACTAGGCCTAAACCTTTTTTTTTGTTTTTTTTGTTAATATCCTTGTTATTATGTCAATTTCAATTATTTTAATTTCGAGATATTTTGAATTTTTATTAGTTATGTGAATTACTAAAAATCATTTTCTTCTTTTTTTTAGTTTTATTATTTGTTTTTTTTTCTTCTTTATTTTCTTAAAATCAAGCAAAAAAAATAATCTAAAAAGAACCCGTGGTACCAATTTTGGGCGTACGAAAATTAACCATTTATTGTACGTAACTGACAAACGATTCTAGATCTCTCGTAGACCATTTTCAGGTTTCCAATCGACCTAGGAAAAAGATTGGTGGCGACTCTGTACAAACAATCTTCGGGATATTACCGATAGGTATTTCCCACGTCGCTACAGCCATAGAGACATATAATCCTGGTTCAATTGTTGACATTCAACTGGAACACAATGGGTCTAGAATTCCACCATTTTTCAAGGGTATGTATGTATGCTTGGATGCTATAAGAAAAGGGTTCCTTGAAGGCTGTAGGAAGTTTATTGGACCTGATGGTTGCTTCCTTAAGGGAGTTGTCAAGGGACAACTCCTTACTCCTGTTGGGAAGGATGCTAACAACCAGATGTATCTCATTGGCTTAGCACAAGTAGAGGTTGAGTCAACAGACTCCTGAACATAGTTCTGTGAGCATTTGGCAAGGGACATTCAAACACAAGATGGATGGGGTTGGTGTCTAATGTCTGATCAGTCAAAGGTACTTTTCTTTAAACACTAATCAACTTTTTATGTTCTTGATTGATGACAATTATAGCTTTTTAACTGCCTTTGATCTATTATTGAAGGGTTTGGAGAATGTTGTGTCAGTTGTTTTCCCGAGAGCTGAACATCGCTTATGTGCACGTCACATTTATCAAAATTGGTATGCTGACTTCATAGGGGAGAGATTGAAGGTGGCGTTTCATGTTGTTGCAAAGGCTTGTAATTAAGTGCAGTTAGAGAAGAGGCACACTGAACTTGAGAAGCTTGCACTTGGACCAAGAGCAACTTTGGAAAGAACAGATGTTAGGCAATGGTGTAGGACACAATGTAGATGTTACGGTCACCCCGAGCGGGTTATGACCCGGGTGACCCGGGGCTCCGGCTTTGGCCTGCGGGTCACGTTTTTGGGCGGTTAAATGGCTCTCGGGACTTATCTGAGCATTATTTCTGGAAATCCTTCGGGTTTTGAGGTCGTGTGGGTCCCCCGGACGTTTTCGCCGAAAATATTTTTCGGGGCTGGGGGTTGTCTCTGGACGTACAGCGGGTTCGGTAGCGCTCCCAGGACCTCAGATTGGGAAACCGTTCGCATATATTTGGGATTGTGAGAACATCTTGCATCTTTCTGCGAAGTATTTTATTTGGGGTGTGACGTGCGGTCCCGGGCGATTCCCGGGGCTCTGGGCGGAATCCCGGGGCTCGGGATGGATTTTTCTAGACGGCTTCGGTGTAAGGTATGTTATAATTTAAGACGAAATTTATGGTAATATTTGTGGATTTTTGGTTGTGGCGTGATTTTTCGGTTCGGGTTAGCACACGTGCAGGTCGGGACTTATTCGGGTTCAAGAGCCCGGTAGGACACTCTGATTTTCCAAATGGACTTTGGAAACAAGTTTTGGATATTTTATGATATTCCGGGGGTTGTGGTCAGTTTTGGTTCCATTTGGAGTTCGTTACGTGTATTTGGGGTTTAATTGCAAAGATTTGGAGAATTGGGGGGTTAAGTTGTTATTAACCCTAAAGTTAATTATATTTTTGGGTCAGATTGTGGGCTAAGTCGGCTGCAGCAATTAGGCTGGACACTTGTCCATTTGTTATTAAAGATGGTTAAAGGGAAGGCAAATATATGGCTATTATTTCAGGAAAACCATTTCATTTTCTTTTCATCATCTTCTTCCTTTCCTTCCTGCCGCCATTGCCTACCTCTCTCAAGCTCCATGTCCTTCATTTTTCTTGGCTGATTTCTTCAAGGTTTTGGCTCCAATCTTTGGTAAGCTTCCTCCTTCTTCTCTTTTCAAGTTGAAAACAAGGTTTGGTGGAGAAAAGAGAGCAAAATCCGAAATTATGATTTGTTCTTGTCTACATGATTGAGTGATCCTCTCTCTCCCATCTTTTAGTATGTTGTTCTTGGGCTTGAGGGGAGTAAGAATCTATGGTTAGATTTTGGAAAAACATCATGGATGAAGGAAACATATTTTGGCGAAAATTAGGGTTAATTCTAAAATGGTGTATGTTTGTGTTCTTGAATCATGGTCTTAGAATGTTGTTCCTAGCATGATTCTAAGGCTTGCTATGGTTTCAATTTGGAGGGATATTGATTGAGTAGAAAAGCCCCAATTTGAGTGAATAGTGGATTAGGGTTCATGGTTGATTTTGCTTGTTTAAGGTGAAATTGGTTAGTAATCTTGCTTAAGAATTGTAATTGGTGATTAAAGAGAGCAAATGGAACCTTGTTTGGATTGAAATGGTAATTGGGTGAAAATTGGGTGAAGAACCGAAACTTGAAATTATTCTTTTTCCATGTTGGGGTTTGTTTTTGGTTGATTTGGATGCTACATTGGTATTGTAGATGGAAGTAGGTTCGTAATGGTGTTTGAAACATCATTTTCGGACAATGGTAGGAAAAGTTAGGTTTATGCGGGTTTTCTGGGAAAAATGTCTGGAATGTGGGTTTAAAGGTTGGAATGGGTTTGGTGGTGTTTGAATAACAATGTTCAGGCTCGGTTCGTAAAACCGAGCTTTCTGTGGATTTCTGCGTGAAAGTGCGGGATTGTGCGGGATTGGTTTCGGGGTTTTTGGTGTTTTCGACTCAATTGTGGTTGTTCAGCTTGTTTCTGCGTGGGTGGAGTAGAGTGGGACCGTAAAAGGCAAGTTGCGACTTTTCGGGCGGAGCCGGATTTCCCGGAATTGTGCAACGGAGCGGTGTTCTTGAGGTAAGGGCTCAACTTCTCTCGTTATACATTCCGGGAGTTATATGATGTGTATCGGGTTTAGTTGAGGCGGGTTCCGGTGAGGCGGTGGTTCCGTGATCCCGAGACCCGTCAAATGGTAAAATGTATGTTTGTTCTGCTTGAAGCCGGATGGCCTTGGAGGCCTCGGGTTCCTATTCCGTTACGTATATGTATATCGGTGATGATACTTGTTTGTATTTATGCACTATTATTATATGTTCATTTCGTGACGAGACCGGATGGTCGAGAGAGGCCACGGGTGCTCCTTGGATGCTTCGCGTATCCGCACCGGGAGTGCCGATACTTGCTCGTGTCCGCACTGGATGGTGCCGACATTCTGTGTATATCCGCACTGGGGGTGCCGATATACTTCTGTGACCCTACGACAGTTTGAGGATCGCGACCCCGGCCGCACCGTGCTTTCTGCTGCTCGCTCAGTATATTCGACCTCTGCGAGAGGCCGCCGTTTAGTCGTTCGGCGGTTGGACCGCATATGATTGGATTCCGGCTCACCTTATGTTTTATGTCCATATGTATATGTATATGCTTGTGTTATTCTGCTTTTGCGAGTTGACTTGTTGCGCTTGGGCAAACTACATTTTACCTCACTTCTACCGGGTCCTTTCGAGGACTCACCCTTTCATACGTTTACCACCTTTCGGGTTGTTACGAAAAGCAACCGACGGATTGGGGGTCCGCGGTGCTTTCAAGTTATTCTCGGGTCTCAAGGCAGCAGTACCATGTGCGGAAAATCTTCTGAGTGAGAAGGTTTCTGATTCCGTACTTAGGTACATCTAGGTTTTAGTTTGATGGCTCTGTAGCTGTAGTTGCATGCATATTTATCGGATCATGAGATTGTGTATGATGGAAATTCTGGTATATATGTATATCTGACTTCGTTGTCTTCTGAGTCGAGGGCGGAGCCCCGACTTGCCTTTATTGGTTTGGTATATGAAATGGGTTCGATGTGCAGCTTGACTTGTGTGATGTTTGGTATCCCATGAATTGTGTGTTTGATAATTGTTGAATTTCTTGTATACTTGCCAAGTTTGAGTTTGGTAGGTTGCATGTTGAATTTTCGACTATTCCGTTAAACAAGCATTATGCTCCGCCACCGCGCTTTCCGCCGTAGGTTCCGGTTTCCGAACGTCACGGTCGGCTCCGCCTCCGCAACCGGGCGGGGTGGCTGTGACAGTAGAGGCCAAGTCAAGTATGACACTGTAGACAATAACAGTACATAGGCGTTCAATATGGTGTTGATTAGAGCTAGAAGTCTGCCAATAATCTCCATGTTTGAAGCAATAAGGGAGTATGTGATGGAGAGGAGGGTCCAAAGGAATGACTTTGTCAGGAAGTGGAAGATGGAATAAACATTAGGATGATTGTAGCAGAGAATGTCGTTTCAAGCTTCAAGTGGGAAACCAAATGGAATGGAAAATATGGCTTTCAAGTATCTTATGGCAAGACAATATATGTTGTGAAACATCAAGAAACGTTTTGCACTTGCAATGGTTGGGAACTGTCTGGAATTCCATGCAAGCATGGAATATGTTACCCCCCCTTACGTGGAAGCTGACGTAATGAGGAATGCCTGGTGGCGTAAGCGCGAACCAGAGTCGGGGAAACAGTAAAATGGAGTTCCCTTGGTGTAGTGGTCCAAAACCATCCAATTAAAATTTCACTTACTCATGAAATACTTGTAGTACAAGTAACGAGAATCATCTGAATTCAAATATACATATACACACACATGCAGATACATATGTGATGCAACAACTTTACATGCTTGCGTTTACATATACAGAGCCATAACCTAAAATCCAAAATACCTACGTGTGTGGAAGGATCTGATACACCAAGATCCTCAGAAAGCCTCAGATTCGTGTGAAGCCTCTTCTCAAATTCATGTGAAACCTCTTCTCAGATTCATGCGAAGCCTTTTCTCAGATTCATATGAAGCTTTTTCTCAGATTCATGCGAAGCCTCTTTCCCAGATCGGCGATGGCCCTCAAACACGCCCTTTAGCCAAACTTAACCCCAATTTACCCTGACATGCATATTATAGGCATCCTAGAATGCAAAATCACGGAAAAACTGAACCCTTACCTTATACACCGAAGATTTCCATGCAACCCACTCGATTCATGAACAAGGAAGCAACGTAATTCACGAAACCGCGGCGGAGAGAAGTATCCGCGATACCGGTTCCTGCAAACTTTCAATCCTTTCTCTCTTCACAACTGATCAACAGAGCATGCAATAAGAATTCTGATCCGTAGGAAGCGTATAATTCTTCACTGTGAACAACATATATCATTACCTCAGAGTTTGGGCCAATATTGTCGAAGATCACTTGAGCTTCAATCTTGAGCTTTCACAGGGAAGACGGACGAGAGAAAGAGGAAGACGTTGAAATGAAATGGTTCCCTCCTTTCATTTCTCTCTCTCCTTTTATCCCAAGTGACAGACCTCCCTTAACTTAAGGAAGAGGAAACCTCTCAAATTTTCCACATTTACAATTTGGTCCTCCAAACTTTGCAAAGTTGCGATTTTGTCCAACCGCAACTTGGATAACTTCCTAACAGAATTTCCAACTGAACTGAAACTCTGATACTAACTCCGGGACTTCATAACATACAGAAAACATGTTCAACATGTTTAAATTTAAGTCCCGGTATTCACAGAAATCAGAAAGTGGATCGTAAATCATACGGAAACTACCTCGGAAGTCACCCGGCACGTGGCGGCTGTAACAGAATAGCTACTATTATGGCAAGGAAAGAGTATCCATATAGTTATCTAAGTGAGTGGTATTCAAAAGAAATGTTTACAGCTGCTTATAGCTGTCCAATTCAACCTATGGCTAGTGAAGAATTTCGGGAGGTTACTGAAAATGGTGAAGTGATGGCACCAAAAGATGGGATTATGCCAGGGAGGCCAAGGATGGCAAGGATTAAGAAGAACAATGAACCAAAAAACTCAAAATGAAGCTAACAGGACATAGAATAATCATGCACTGCTCCTTAGGGAAATCTGAAATACACAATGTCCAAAAATGTCCATTGAACAAGGTAAAGTCTTGGTTTGGTAGGTTTTTTAACTACTGCTAACCATACACTGATGATGGATTTTTACTGACCTTCTATGTTGCCATAATGCTAATTTAGGACTTGAATGATGCCTCTAACTCAACAAAAAGGAAGAAGTCAAAGAGAACAAAGTATGGTGCACCAGAGGGAGAAGAAGAAAGCCCTGTGGGGAAAAGCAAGAAGAGAAAAGGGACAAATTATTTGTATTGATGTTGATTTTTATGTATGTTACAATGTTTAGTACTATGTTGATTTTGATGTATGTTGCGAATTTGCAATATTTAGTAGTGATGGATGTTGCAATGTTGATTCTAATGTTTAGGGTTGTCAAACATTGTTGTTATCTATTTTGTGATGTTAGTAGTGATATTAAACAGGTTCATAAGTTCAACATGAACTTTGATGAATGTGCCATTTTTTCTGATGCTATTTTTAAGTATAGATCAGAATTTGTTCTTATATGAGATGTATGTAATTGATCAACAATTTGTCCAAAACAAAGATTTTCATAATTGATCAACAATTTTTCCAAAACAGAGATGTTCACAATCAACAACCGGGTTACATAGATGTTCACAAACAACAACTCTGTTACATGAAGTACTAGATGAAACATAAAGCCGTATGCCAAGTGATCTTCCTAGTTAGTTGGTCCTAGCAGCAGATGCTCCCTCAAGTAAACGAACTCGGCCTCAACCCTCTACAGCTTTGAATTGAGCTTCCTGATGCATTCTTTAGCAGTGGTAGGAGACAGTTCATGCTCCTTATGGCTGGTCTCTAACATCAGCTGCTCCTTCAAAAACATGTTCTCAGGCTCTGCCTTCTCCAACTTCTCAGTAAGGGAGTTGATGCAATACCTAGCTGCTTCAGGGTAGGAGTCATCCACCCACTTAAAGTGGCATCTAGCCGGTCCTTGAAATATACAACCATTCAAGCAAAATGGGAATTTTAATCTACTAAACATCCACTCTCAACCAAAATGGCATCAGTCCTTCCTAAGCTAGTGAGTAATCTATCAAAAAATCAATCACACACCTACTAAATATCCAATCTCATCCTACTTATCCAATCACACACCTACTAGCACATCTAACTACTAGAACCAAACATGAAACATCAATGTAATAAATCACAAAGTAAGCAATTTTTTGCTCACAACCAACCTCTGTTGAAACTAACACTTACCCCTGGTTCTTACTAAAATCCGTCACAAAAGGGAGCGTTGGCATCCCATCAGGACCAACAGAGAGCTGCGTTCAAAGAAAAACAAAATCGATCAACATTTTTTCCATAAATCGAGCTACCATGAAAAATTGGAGAAACAAATGAATGAAGAATACTAACCAAAATTAGGAGAAACTCACCACATAATCGGGACATCTCAAGCATCCGCGATCGTAATTCTGGCACAGCTTGCACTGGGAGAACATTTGGAGCTTCTTGCCACATTTGCATGTACGAAATGAAACAAGCTCCATTTCGCATTCAGTGGGATCTAGGGTACCCTTCGAGACAGCAGGGAAGTGACAATTTTTGTAGTCCATCTCAAGCGAACACCACTGAAGAGAATTGGGACGACCTAAACGCGAAAGGTCAAAGACGAAGAACTAAGAACATGAGGCTCTGGATAGGGGTTAGGGTTTGAATTATCGAGGCAACCATCTATATAATTTAAATTTTCTAACATTTGGGGGTTGAGCTTGGGTTTTAATTTGTTACAAAAAGGTCACTGAGATTGCATCAAGTCCAGGTCAGTTAGGATTCGTCGTCAAGTTGAAACGGCTTTAACGGCACGTGACAACACGTGCCGAGTTGGTTGAGCCCGGGCCCTTATTTTCACCATTTTGATAGTTAGTTTGGGGCACCAATCCGCCCGTTTCATGTTTCAGGCTCTAAATCGCCTAGATCACTATAGTTCAGGGTATTACGGGATATTTAAGTCTAAATTTCAAAATTTTGTCCCACTAAACATGACTTAGTTCCACTTTTGTTCTCTCCATGCAAGCGGCATGCCACTGTATATCGGTTGTGTTCTTTCTGAAAATGATTATGATTAGTAAAAAAGTGACAATAATTTAAATTTCCCACTCAAATTTCTCACATACGTCGTTTTAAATTTCAAACTATTGTTACTTTAGTTAAAGTTAATATTGAAAATACATGTAAAATAATCAACATAAAAGAAGACAATGCTAAACTTTTTCTGAAAAAAAAATAGTAAAATTAACGCCAACGTAAATGGATAAAGTACGGATGGATGAAGGGTGTATTATGTGCCCTTTTTCAATGTACCAACCAAGTAGGTTAAAAGCCCAAAACAAAATAATCATGGGCCTATTCGGGCTTTTCTCAAAAGCCCAGATGTTTAAAAGCGAGTTTGAGGCCATCTCTATCATTTCGCGTGCAAGCCGAGTTCATTTGGATGCCAACAAACGTGTGTGCTCTTTTTTTAATATATATATATATATATATATATATATATATATATATATATATATATTTTTTGATGAACATGATGATAAATATTTGAAAATTTGATGTTTGTAAATTATGGGTGGTGTTCTTTTACTAAATTTAATTTTCAAATATTATCCCTGAAATTAACGAGTACTATTCGAGTTGTAGTAATCCCGAAGTTTAGTTCGAAATTGTTGATGCTTATCGGAGTAAATTGCATCATATATACCTGAATTATACCCTTGTAAATCTATATCTGAACAAAAGTTTGTTACAAAAGTGACTTTAAATTATGAGTATGTTGCAAATCTATACCCACGACTTAACATCCGTTAAAATTTAACGGAATTTGCGGTAAGAATGCTCAAATTAACCCCTATAGTTTCTAAAATATGTTAAACACCCCCTCTAACTTTATAATTTCATTTTTGAGTCATTATTCTTTATCACTTGTGTTTTTTTTCAAATAATCTTCTCAAATTATTCATATTAATTTAAGTTAAGTCTAAAATATCCAAAAAATGTTTTAAAATAATTTCAATAATAATCTTTGTACAAAAATTTACCTTTTTTACAAAAAATAGTAATTATTAAAATAAAATGCAAGAATGAATAATAACTTTCTAAAATCTCCAACATTTATATTAAATATTTAGATAATGTACGAAATATTCAAATAAGTATATTAAAGCATTGAACCAATACAACTTTAAATATATATTAACATCTTACCAATTAAATTGAAAATTTTCAAATCGACACATTTTTTTATTTGTTATTGATAATTTTAAAAATACTAATGTCCATTTTTTCCTTTTATTTCCAAATTTGTAGTATTTTTTAGAAGTTTTTCAAATTTAATTATACATTTATTTGAAATTATACGTTCTCTTCATTCGATACGGTTCAAAACACAGTGTACGCAAGGAATAAATCAAATTTATTAAGACTAATGATGTGTAATTTTACGTAACACGCCGATCAATGTTTTTTTTGCCCTGATGTTATCCTGCTCATTTGTATATTGTGTGTTAGTACTTTCTCTATCTCTCACTTTGATTGTTACTTCAACTTCCAATCATTTGCTTAACTTAAATTAGTTTTAAGAAGATTATGTTATGGAATTTTGGACATTTTTAGAAACTTCAAACATTAATTAACTTATGCATGTAAATTACATGAAATTAATTTATATCAAAATGTTGAAGAAAAAATTCATAAATTAGATGCTAAACAAAATGCATAATTTCAAATAAATTTAATGTCATTGTTGAAGATCTTTTACATTACCTAAATAATTTAATATAGCTATGGGAGATATTTTTGAAATCAATATTAATTCTTAAATTTTATTCTGATAATTAGTTTTATTGTATAAAAATTAAATTTAAGTAGAACTATTATCTATTTTATACTTTTGTTTCATTTTTGATGACTTTCTTTTGATATTTTAAAATCAATCTATAATTCATGTTAATGATTTGGAAGGAATATATGAAAAAATACACATGTGATAAAAAATAATGGCTCAATATAATTAATGTTAATGATTTGGAAGGAATATATGAAAAATAAAACATATGATAAAAAAATATTGATTAAAAAGGAAATTATAGAGTTAGAGGGATGTTCAACGCATTTTAGAAATCATAAGGGTCAATTTGAGCATTTTTACCGTAAATTTCGTTAAGTTTTAACGGAAGTTAAGTTGTGGATATAGAGATTTACAACATACTCATAGTTTAGAGCCACGTTTACAACAAATTTTTGTTTAGATATAGATTTACAACGAATGGTATAATTTAGGTATATCTGATACAATTTATCGTGTACTCTTAGGTCATCTCATCCATAAGCTGTTGTGTGGCGTACATATGCCGACACACAAGGCCGCCATGAACATATGAGCTTGGAGCACTTTGGTTGAATCACGACTCATCTTCACAACGGAACAAAATAGTAAGTGAATTATTTCTCGTAAATTGATTAATTAATTCATGTGTACACGGACAAAACAGCTACAAATAAGAAGGACTCCAAAGTAAAGTTGCCTTCTTGCTTAGTGTGAGTGTGACTGTGTGTCAACATTTCAATTTAAAAATATAACAAGCTTAAATACCTACAAGGTATAATTGGTTATGAGAATCTCTCTTTTGAATATTAATTTATTAAGCATTTAACATATATAAATAAAATTTTGGGTTAAACATTGCAACTTGAAATATCAAAATTAAACACAATAAACTTTATGGAACGGAGGAAGTACTAATATACTCTTCTATCCCATGAAGATTGTAGGTCCCTTTATTTACCACATATGTGGAAAAATATCTACCTAAATATAACCAACTTAACTAACTAACTTAATAATTAAAAGAATAAAAAATCTATTCGTAGAGATTTATTAAGAGAATAAACTTGACATTTTTATAGTGTGCACATATGTAGTAAATAGACTCATTTTATTTTGGATTCAAAAAACAAATTCCTTTTAAATGTTGGTTATTACTTAAATTGAGGCCATTTCTATGCGTGTTTTTTTTTTCTTTTGTTAGGTATTAAAACTGTGGGCCATCCATTCTTTCTTTCTTCATGGACATAACTTGAGCTTGATATGACAGGCACAACAACAAGAGGAAATAAAAAATTGTAGCATTGGCGTACAACTCAAGTCTCTTCTTTTAACTATTTTTTTTTCAAATTTTCAACAATAAATCAATATTTTTTTTTTAATTTTTTCTTCCAAATTTCTCTTTCCAAATTTAAATAGATGTCGTTATGTTGCTAATTTTTTTGGGACAAATGTAGCAATTGTTCAAATGTTATAGTTAAGGAATTTGAAACCAAAAACAAAAATGATGCAGTGGCAATCAACATGAGAGATTATTTTTTTTGAACGAAATTTAGTTCCATTCTAGAATATAGAAAGAGGAAAGTTTTTCTTTTTGCATATGTGATATATATCATTATTGGTTCGTACTATCATTATTAATTACAAACTATTACTATTTATTAAGAAAGTGATAATTCGTAATTAATAATAATGACTTCAATCAAATAGTAATACGGCAATAGTAATATGACAGAAGAATGATTTTCTACCACCTTGGAATTTCTCTTTTTTCTACGAACGCCACCATCTAGAAAAGGGAGTTTCATTGGTAAACGATGAAAATATTTTCGTATATACTGTACTATGTAAAGCCCGATCAAACTGTACATATATATTAGACTAGACTCTCTAGCTAGCCACCCATCAATATTGTTCACTTATCTAATTAAGTCCTTGAATTAATCCAAAAAAAAAAAATCCCTGAAATGGAGCTTCAAAGGGCGGAGCTAGTCTTCGTCCCAGCGCCAGGTATGGGCCACCTCATCTCCACCGTGGAGGTTGCCAAGCAGCTCCTCCGCCACGACGACCGTCTCTCCATCACCGTCATCATTCTCAAGATCCCCTTGGACGAAAAAGTCTCAGCCTACGTCGACTCCCTCTCGTCCGCCACACGCATCAACTTCATCACCGTCCTTTTGTATGAACCGCATGAGGCCAGCCAAATCACTTCTCAGCGCACGGTGTTCTTCTCCCTCATCCAGCAAAAGAAGCACCTTGTAAAAGAAGCCGTCGACGGAGTTGTCAGCAGATTCGGGTCGGGTCCGGACTCGACCCGACTTGCCGGGCTTGTAATCGACATGTTTTGCACTTCAATGATCGATGTGGCCAATGAATTCGGTGTCCCGACTTACTTGTTTTACACGTCGGGTGCGGGATTTTTGGCTTTCCAGTTCTACGCGCTACGGCTTGTTGATGAACAAAACGTGGATACCACGACGTTTAGGGATTCCGACGAGCTGCTTGACGTGCCGATGCTCCGTCATCGCTATCCGGCCAAACTTTTTCCAAGCGTTCTGTTGACCGCAGAGTGGATGCACCAAATCAATAGTATCACTAGAAGATTCAGAGAAACGAAGGGTATTGTGGTGAATTCGTTCGTGGAGCTGGAACCGTACGCCGTCGACGCTTTGTCGTCGGATGAGACAATCCCGCCGCTTTATCCGGTGGGTCCTATCCTGAACGTCGACGGTGACAATTCGAGAAACGAGGACGTGATAACGTGGCTCGATAATCAACCGCGCATGTCGGTTGTATTCCTCTGCTTCGGGAGCATGGGTTGCTTCGATGCGGAGCAGGTGGCGGAGATCGCCACCGCGCTGGAAGGAAGCGGCCACCGGTTCCTCTGGGCTCTCCGTCTTCCTCCCCCGAAAGGAGAATCTTCGTTGCAGCCGACGGAGTACGAGAACCTGGAGGAAGTTCTGCCGGAAGGGTTCTTGTCCAGAACGGCGACGACCGGGAAGGTCATCGGATGGGCCCCACAGGTGGCGGTTCTGGGCCACCCAGCGGTGGGCGGCTTCGTGTCACACTGCGGGTGGAACTCAACCCTAGAAAGCCTGTGGTTCGGGGTGCCGGTGGCGGCGTGGCCGATGTACGCGGAGCAGCAGTTCAACGCGTTCGAGATGGTGGTGGAGCTGGGACTGGGTGTGGAGGTGCGCATGGATTACCGGAAGGAGCCGATGGGGGAGGCGAATATGATCGTGAAGGCGGCGGAGATAGAGAGAGCCGTGGAGAAATTAATGGAGGAGGAGAGTGAGGTGAGGAAGAGAGTGAAGGAGATGAAGGAGAGGAGTGGAGAGGTTTTGAGAGAGGGTGGATCTTCATACTCCAATTTGGCGCGTTTCGTTAGAGATGTCATGTCATGGATCCCAAGTTAACCTTTAATTCTGGCCATAGCCACTTATGCGGTCAAGTCCGAGGCCAGAAGTGTGGTTTAGTCTAGGAAGGTTTTTATTTTATTTTGTTTTGTTTTGTTTTTGTTTTTTTGACAATGTCTATTTTCTTTTGTTTATACTCCCCCTGTCCTCAAAAGATTAAAAGATTTGTTTGGACACAAAGATTAAGGTGAATGTAAGATATTTGTATATGTTTACTTAATTACCCTTTAGTTGAGAGTGCACAAAAAACGATGTAGAAAAAGTAAAGATAAAGTGTGATAGTTTAGTAACTTTGAGAGTGAGAAGTTTCCTTTTAAGTAAAGTGATCAAATTTTCTGGGACAACCCAAAAAGGAAATGTGTTCAATTTTTCAGGGACGGGGAAGTAGTAATTTGGAGTTGCATAATTAATGGGTGGTGGTGCTCTTTAGTCTTTCTTTAGGGGTTTCTTCAGTTAAGAAAATAATTTTGTAAAATTTAAAGATGTGAGTTTTGATTGATAAATACTATACATATGATTAGAGAAATTTGAAAAAAATATGTAATTTAATAGAGAATTTGATGGAGAATTAATGGATTTAAGATTATTTTATATATTTAAAATTAGAAAATGTGGAAATTATTTTTGAGAAATATGTTGGTAAACATATCCTAGATTTACTACGTAGTTGTAGGGATCGAGTTTGGTTGCCTCCCCGGTTACGGCAGAGGTTACCACGGTAACCCAACTACTCTACGCAATTAGAGGCGTTATCCTGATAAGAAGGGTGATGGGGGTTGCGTCTTTGGTAGCGGATCGGTTGCAACCATCTTGGTACTCGGTTGAAAATTTTGTACCACGGGAAACGAAAAGTTCAAATTCGATTTTTAATTTGATGGTAGCAGCCTGGTTGGAAATCTCACATAGCAAGTCCGGTCTGTTTTTCGATTTCTCAATCTTTTGGCCTTTGTTCAGTGTTTCCCTACCGACGGCGCTAAGGTAAGCTTCACTCTTTTTTTTTCCTTTCCATTGCTCTTAGGGTCGAATGATAACCTGTTCTTCTCTATTTTTTCTCATCCGCTGCCATCCTAACCATTCACAGTCTTCGTCCAACATCTCTATAGCGGTCCTCATCAGTCCATCATCGCTACTCATCACGAATCTAAGGTAGAAACCCTAAACCCAAATTCTCTTCAATATATTCTACTGAATTAGATTTAAATTTAAGATGAATTTAGATTGAGGATGAATTTAGATGTAGTCTTTTTTATTTAAATTTGTTCTTGTTTTTTATTTATGAATTCCGATTATTTTTGAATAAGTTACATTTATGGATAATTCTATGTCATCATTTTATGTAAATGTAGGACGTGTGATTTTGTGAACCCTCTGTTCCAGCTGCTTAAGAAGCAATGAAGAATCCGGTAAACGACAGTTCACAACCTTCAAGATCTTTCGTTATAAAATTTTGTTTTGAAATTTACATGTATTTCTCTAAGTTGAGAATTTTCTCAACTAAACACGTTTTCCATTTAGGCATGTAAATTAGAGTTCCATTTACAGGTGACTGATAGTTCAAACTACTTAATGCTTGTAAAGTACTTGTACTCTATCTTTTGGTTATTTATAAACACAGTTGCTTGATTCTAATTTTTCCTTGGCTGATCTGTTATTTCGAAATCAGGGCACGAGTAATGAAACTATAGCTTAGTTCAGTTAAAAGTTTAGCTCACGCTTACTTAGATTGCTATAATGATTTTCAATAACATTAATTATAGTATCCTACACATCAAGATCTAATAACTTTCTTTATGTGAGTTGCTAACTCCTACAGATCCGACCACACAACTCCTTGACATTTTGTCACACTGCCACTCGATTACTCTATGACTCTCCTCCAAGATTTAATGGACTAGATTTATGAGAAGGAAAATACCATGGGTACTTTTCTCGGCGTAGTGGTATTATTGGGACATACGTGTGATACTTTGACTTCATGTAGATAGATAATCATTGAATGATTGAGTTACTACTAGTGATGGAAAAGAACTTGTTCATGTAGTTAGTAAAAGTCTCCTTTCAAGTAGTATTGAGATTCGACTTAAGTGTCTCACTGAAAGTCGGGGGGATAACCAACTACTGTGAATGTGATAGACCAGGGTGTTTGAGGAGTAACTATTGGGAGATGAAACTAAAAATAGAAGTAAGGCATTAAGCCGAGTCAAGAAGAAGAATGACTATTTCCTGGCGGGGGTGCACTCCACTCCCCTGTAAGTACTCTGTTCCTCTCTTTCTTCTTCTCAAGTTACTATTTCTTTACTTATAAACACTTATGCAAGTTATTTACTTCTTCCTTGTTTGTTTGGAGGGAACCTGGACTTGATAAAGGTCGGGCAGATGGACTAGAAGAAGGATCCCAGAAGCTAGAAGTTGCAGCTACAAGGAACTTGAAGAGCCAAAACTTTACTAGGCTAGGTTTCTTTCTTTTTAGACATGTATTTTCTCTCTTTGATTTATATTTTCTTAAAACACACTTCTTTCATACCTTGGTTCTGTAGTTAAAATGACTTTGGACACTATTTTGGATTTATAAAACTTTAAGTTCTTTCTTTCTTTTCAAATCAAAACTAGTTTTCAAAATGAAAGATCTTGGGCGTTGTGAACTCAAACCCACCTACTCGTCTGCTAGTTTTGGGTTCACAACAATGGTGGACGAGATCATGGTTGAGTTCTCGACCCTTAACAGTGCCAAAGAAATTTGGGACAGTGTTAAGGCGAAGTATGGTGACGTTTCTGTCGAGAAACAGAGGTCCATGATTCTGAGATTTGAGAATTATCAAAAAAAGGGCTGACCATACTATGAGTTCTCACCTCCGGGAGATGTCTCGGATGATCCACCAACTTAAGGGAGCTGGACATAACCTCACAGATGAACAACAGGTCCAAGCTATTAGTATTTGAGAATTATCAAAAAAGGGTTGACCATACTATTCCCGTTACCATACTTCCTTCAACTACGTAGTGCCTGTCAGAGATTTTTTTGGGACCTTGGTAGCGGGTTGCCACCTACTAGGCCCGCTACTGAGGTCCCAACAGGTACGTAGTGTGAAATATTGAAATTCACACCTCCTCAAAATCACTTCAAGTCCTAATTAGATGAGATGAATTAAGGACTAATTCACTAGTGAATTATAGGAGGTGAATTATCCACTAAATCACTTAAAAAGTTCTAAGTTTGAAACCCCCCTATTAAGTTATAATTTAGCGACTAAACAAAAGAATCACGGTAATTGAGTAACATGTTATTAGACCTTTAATCTATGAGTTTTTTCGTTCAATATTTTGACAAATAATGATGTGAATCTACGTATTAGAGGACCTAAATGCCAACATCTTCAAAGTTGAGGATCTAAGTGCAATCACATAGACAATGAAGGACCAAGAAGCAAATATGTCAAAAGTTGAGACATTTCAAACTTGGAGGACTTAAGTGACAAGATAAAAGAAGTTTGAGGAGAAATGATAATTTCACCAATTACATAAACTTCTTATCCTTTCAACTCCAAAGGTTTCACAAGCATCAATTGTCCACTAATTCTACATATAAAATTGGATAAATAGTATAAATTAAATCAATTTATCATTAATTTTATTTGTAATTTTTCTTTTATTTTCTTCATACCCTAAGAACATTTCACTAACGATAAATAGAGGTTGACTTACACTTTGAGGAAGACATCATATATAAAGAAATCATTTTGATATTGAGAATAATTCTCTCTTATCTTCTCTACACTTTTCCATATCAACTCTTGTTCAAAGGTTTTGATCATGTTTGTTAAATTCGAGGTTGTTTTCTCTGGAAGAAATATGTGTTGGATTAATCTTCAATACTATTGGTAAAACTTCACTTTTGTTTGAACCATTTCAATACTATTGATAAAACTGTCTAGCAGCCTTGGTTCAAGTGGTACTTCGTGTGCCACAGAGGTGGGTGTTCGGGTTCGAGGGCTTGGCTTCGAGTTTCTGGGCTACCAAGACATGAGAGTTTTAACCACATGGTGAATAGAGCATTAATCCTGTGGCTCTACCCTTGGATGAGTTTAAACCAAAGGGGCTCGAACTCGCGATGTGGGATTTCTCCGAGGATGGGAGTGCCTATTCTAACCAATTGACCTGCGGTTCAAAAAAAAATACTATTGATAAAACTTCAATGTGTTTTTTAATTCATAAAAAATATATCATATAAAATTAAATAGTTTATATGAACCCATGCACAAGTCACTTTTGGCAGCTGCCACCACTTGGCTAAACGTGTCGTTGCTCCTGCATAGCAACTTGTCACCTTGTTCTTTTCATTCTTCAGAAATAAGTATATCAATAAATTAAAGATAATATGACAATAAAGAGATTTTTTTTTTTAAAGAATGTCAGTTCCAGCAAAAGAACTCTTTAAAGAATGTCAGTACTTAGCTTTCATTCTATGAAGTTTCAGCAAGAAGAATTTGAGTGCAAACTTTCTTATTGTATTCTTCAAAAGTAGGCTTTAATTTAAAGAGTTGTACTTGTAGCCTTTTGTTTGATGAGGGAACATGTAACTTTTGGGGTATAGGCTTCACATGGCAAGTACGTACTCTCAATTTTTTCTCTTCACAAATAAGGGCGGTTTGAATTGAAACATCAATGCCCCCAACAAAGTTTACTTTACCAATCACTCCCTCCGTCCCTGAAAAATTGATAATTTTTTCCCAATATTGTAGAAAATTCAAATTATTAATACCACAAAAAATTTCATTAAAAATTTCAAAAAAATATATATATTTAGGAACTACACACGTTAATCTCACTACACAAAGCAAATTTGATTTACCGCGATCTCCTCCACGATAGAACCGCTATAAAATTCACGGTAAGGGCCACTTATCGCGCCGGTTATTGCCATTGGGCCACTTACCGGGACCTCAGCCACAGTAACGATCACGGTAAAACATGTGCTTTCTACGTGTCTACAATTTAGATATGACTTTCTAAATCAAAATGTTCAAAAATAAAATCATAAACTAAATATAAAAAAAACACACCATTATTTTAGGTACGAAAATAGTATAAGGTTAATAAATCAATTAACTTAGCCACACTACAAGCCATGCATGTGCATGTTACGTGTTATTTAGGGTTCATA
The DNA here is from genome assembly GCA_024586325.1 of Stellera chamaejasme. NCBI lineage: Eukaryota > Viridiplantae > Streptophyta > Magnoliopsida > Malvales > Thymelaeaceae > Stellera > Stellera chamaejasme. The sequence continues at coordinate 30,178,809 of CM044985.1, forward strand.
TTGGCCACAACGAAGCCACGTTAATTGTTTCTCACGCATAGCCAACACTACTATCACATAGCTAGGCGTTATATGTATAGCAGGTCCATCACGAACCAAAATTATGGCATTGTAAAGCAACCATGCATATTGTCTACCAAATTGGTTGTATATAATCATGGTTTTAAAAATCAGATCGGAAATAATAATTTAAAATACAAATTAGTCATTTTATAAGAAGGAAAACAATATTCTATATTTTAATTAATTATGTCATTGAAAATAATAATTTAAAATAACTGAAAATTATTTTGTATATTTATATTATAGTTTAAAAATGTTTTAAAATATATTATGAGAAAATATTAAAAAATTAATGTGTTAAATATGAATTTATAAATAAATGTGGAATAAATTAAAATTAGTGATTACAATTTTGGGAGTTTTTGACAGTATTTTTCAAAAAAATGCAAATAAAAAAGGAATAACTGGTTTTCCGATTCACCAGTTCTTTCGGTTCTCACCGGTTTAATCGGTTTTTCCCGGCTCTTGACCAAACACTTCAAAACCGGACAGGTTGACTAACCGGTTCGACTGACCGGTCCGGTTTTCATAACCATGTATAATGGCTCAATAATAAGTGTAGATTTCATATTTTAGGATTCTCTGAACTAAGAAGTTTGTTTAAAAGAATAATTTTCTTTGAAGTTTTACTCGATCCGTCCTTTTTGTATTTTGAGAATAGCCATTACGTCTATCAAAAAAAATAAAAATTAAAGAAAAAAAGAAAAAAGAATGCATTACGAAACTTTTAACTACAACCTCATTTATCAAACGCCATCCCTATGTCAATAATTGGTGGGTTTCTTTTTTTATGTTGTAGTACTAAAAAAACTAGTTAAAAAATTCAGAAAAAAAATATATTTAGAAACTACACACTTTAACCTATAATTTATTTTTTTTGTTGGTGATTGCATTCATTCATCAAGAGCAAAGGGCCATAGAAATAGTCAATTCAATGACCAACCCCTGTACATTAAAAAAAAACTAGCTCTAAACAGGAGTGAGCAAAACAAAACTCACAAACCATACAACTTAAGGTTGTATAGTAAGCAAGTCCTACATAATGTCCTAAAAATAAAATCGTACATAAAGATTGAAGGCAAATCTTTCCAAAATAATATAATTGGAAGATAACCAGATAGAATCCATATCGGGCAAGGATGAGCTTTTCATAGCTCTTCATGGTTTTAAACAGGCATTTGTGCATATCATTTCTCTCTCTCTCTTAATACCCGGCCACCAGCCTCCTCCACCGAACTAGCTGCAAAAAAGAATGCTACCGAAGGCCTGGACCCTGCATAAACACCTGGAGGAAAGCATCTAGCCATAGAACTAGCCTTTGAGGAACGTATCAAACACCCATATCGAAGATATACCTTAATCAATTTGAATGCACAGGTGGGAAGGGAAGACCCTAAACTAGGGCTGAGCAAGTACTCGGTTTAACCGAATTAACCGATTTTATTTTCAGTTTCGGTTAATTCGGTTCGGGTATTTCAGTATTTCGGTTCGGTATCGGTAATAACAAAATTTTAATTCGGTTTTCGGTACGGTATTCGGTTTTGTGCTTCACCTATTCGGTTACCGAATTAACCGAATAGTTAGCTCCCATGTGAGCCCAACCCAGCCCCAGCCCAATATCTAATTACCCTAGCTAGCAGCCGCCCCTATTCGTGCTTCACTTATTACTATCATTGGTGTATTTTATGCTTGTTTTGCTACTTATTACTATCATTCTATTGCTAGCAGTTAAGTTACATCAGTTGTTTTGAGTATGAATCATGAATGATCAAAGAGTAGCAAGAAAAGGGGGAAAAATTCGGTTATTTCGGATGGAAACCGAAATAACCGAACTTAATTCGGTATTCGATTAATTCGGTTTTAAGTGTAAATCGGTTAATTCGGTATCTAATAATGGATAACCGAAACCAAATAACTACGGTAATTCGGTTTCGGTTTCTACCGAAATTACCGAATGCTCAGCCCTACCCTAAACCCCTACCACTCGGTAACTGAGAGCTCATTGCTCTAGGCAGGGAGAGCCGTCGCTCCTCCCTGCCGCCTCCTGCAACTCTTCATGCGGGCCATCCACCACTATGCCCATCCGGGCTTGCTTGCCACCCCTACCAGCATTTGCCCTTCCTATAACTGCCTCTCCACCCGAACCAAGCATTCTCCATTGACACCCACAATTGATCACATCATTCCAAGATATCCACCAAGTCAATCTCACAAATAGAAAAACCAAACCCAAAGAGGAGCAGCACCACCGACAAAGAAATTGAGGAAAACCAGCAGCGGTCTTGTTGTCGTCGGCTCGACCAGGCCAAGGAGGGGCCCTTCGTATGGCGCGGTAGTCGCCTAGAGTGGAAGGCGGCCCTCTAACACCAAAGATTCGTCGGATCAAAGCAAACTCCAACTAACGGTGAGAATCCCATCAAACGCTCGACCAGCGGGAGATCGTCATCATCATCCAAGAAATGTCGAGAAGCAAGTCGGTTGTCTCTTCCGCCCCACTCTGGCATGCGGCGGCGGCAGCGCTCCAATATCCAAAAAAACCCTAGGCATAATACTCACTTTAATCTATAATTTTTATCTAAATAATTTGACTTTTTTTATAAGAAAAGGGATCCCCGATTGGGAATCCCGAGAAGGACGGTCAACCCTCTTTTTAAAGCCGAACGCGTAAAAGAAGAGAGAAAGCTACCTAGGCCTGGATTCGCTAATATCCTAATAGAACAACGGGGAAGATACCAGGTAGAAACCCCGAGGGCCCAGTGGGGGCAAAGTAGAGAGAGAACCGAGAGAGGGAAGAGGCGAGAGTGACGCGTCAAAGTTCAGATACAAGAACCGTCAAATCATAAGAAACCCGTGGTGATCGGTGGATCGCATCCAATCCAGATTGCCGCTCTGTGGCTCCTCAAAGCCTGTCGGGCCAATTGGTGTGCTGCCTGGTTTGCCTCCCGGAAGCAATGTAGAACCTGCCAAGTCTTAAAGCCTGCCAAGGCATGTCGAGTTGCATTAATGTGGTAACCTGCTTCTGAGCGGATTTCTTTGCCTGCAAGAATAGCTCCCGCGACCTGGTTTGCATCTGTCTCCACTATGATTTGTGACTTGCCGAACCGGCCAATTCTTTTCAAACCTTCAAGAATCGCTAGGCTCTCTACATGGAAGCTGTCGTGGTGACTATGGCTAGGCAGGGATAGGGCCGCAAGGACCTTTCCTGTATTGTCTCTCAGAATCGCCCCCATGCCAATTCGCCCAAAACCATCCATGGCCGCATCTGTATTCATCTTTGTCCAATTAGTTGGTGGTGGTTCCCAACCTATCCCGTTCCTAGCTGGACTCGGGCTCTTTGCCACCTTTATTTCGTTCAAAGCTCTCTCAACCTGCCACAGAACGTCATGAACATTAAAATTTAAATTGTCATGTACCTTTCGATTTCGGTAATACCATATTGTCCATGCGATGATAAAAATATGTGTTGACAGCCGATTTTTGCCCGGACTACTAAAATCTATTTCGTAATTTTGATTTTTTCGTATTATTTTCGTATTTTTCATTTTTTTTACGTGATTTTGGTCATTATTTTATGTGATTTTTTGTGGCTTTCTTCATTTTTGTCATTTTCATTATTTTACGTAGTTTTTTTATCATTTTTCATGTACGTTTTTTTTATTATTTCATGTGTCTTTTTTTATTTCGTGTGTCTTTTGTTAATTTCGTTAATTTTTGTCATTTTTATTATTTCGTGTGTTCTTGTTAATTTCAGATTTTTTTGTCATTTTTGTTATTCCGTGAGTTTTTGTTAATTTTGTTTTATCATTACTTCTGTAGCGACGGGGTGTTCGACGGGAGTCGCCACCAATCTATTTGCGATAGGTCGATTGGGAACCTAAACGGTCTACGTGAAACTCGAGGGTCCGTTAGTCAATTACATACAAAAATAATCAATTTTCATATGTCCAGAAATTGGTACCACAGATTTAATTTCTATTTTTCTTTCACTTGATTTTATTTAGAAGACAAGATGTGAAGATAAATAAATGAATAAATAAGCAAAAACATGTCAACACATATAAACGGACAATTAGTCAAAGTATATTTAATTAACTAATTAAGGAAAAAAAAAAAAAGGAAACGATAAAGAACATGATAGTAAAAAAAAGAAATACTCATGCGCATAAAAAAGGAAAAAAAAGGCTAAATTAATTTCAAAAGGTTTCGTATTACTGCACTTACGTCAAAGAAACCGAAAACAAAACATAATTACAATAGGGGGACTGCCTTGAATCCGTTAGCTTGTCAACATAAAGGCCTCGATTGTAACGAATGTAATGTTTGCGACCAAAAGAGCACGTAAGCAAAAGAACAGGGAGAGGATGCAATTATACCGAACCGAGGAGGTTGGCTTTCTTTCCCCAAATCACGAAATCTGAAGCTGAAACGTTTGCTTTGGTGATGGGCTGCTTGGCTGCCGGCGGAGATTCCGAAACGGCGGCGACAGAGGGCTGAAGACGATACCGGACGTCCAAATCAATGGCGAGGGCAGCTACGAAAATCTGTTCTTGCGATCTTCCTTCTTCTGTTTGTGTGTGGTTGCTTGTGTTCGATTCTGTTTTTCCGATCGATTTTGCCGAGATGAGTTGGTTTTGAGATCGGTTCGTCCGCCGAGATGATTTTTCTTGGGCTTGCTTCGTTTCTGAGATTGATCTCTGTCTTTTGCTGCTGAAATTCGTTTTTGTGCTTGGCCTCTGCCGCGATCGATTTTGGTTCTGAGATGATGCTCGTTTTTCGTTGCTTGTGAATTTGCTCTCGATCGGGTTCCCTTGATTTGTTCTTGAGGTTGATGATTAATAGCAAGAGTTAGGAGCGGTTTCCTTCTCCACGATGTTGGCAACCGCTCAATCGTGCCGCCGCCTGGAGCTTCAAATCCGCAACCGCAACCGCTGCCGGCCAACACGATCTCCATCTGCAAAAAAGATGTGAAAAAGAAGTGGGAAAATTACTGAGTTAGCCCACGACTTCGTACAACATTCAATTTAGTCCCCAATTTTCCAGTTTAATCCACAATGACCCATATCCTTTCAATTAGCCATTTGAGCCCTTTCATAAAATATTTTTACAACCTCCGGGACAAAATTGGGTGTCAACAGCTGCCCCCCTTTGCGTGATTTATGAGAAATGAAGCACGCAAAGCAAATTGACCAAAATTTTGTCCCGTGAATAACAAAAAAAATTTCGTTATTCGTGAAGAAAAGAAACCTTTCCTTTCTTCGCCTCAATAAGAACCTTCCTATTGAGTTGAATAGCGGAAACCTTCCCGCTATTCGAGGCTAAGGAACCTTCCTTACCTCAAAGCTGTGAGGTCGAGAACCTTCTCGTTTCCTCTAATGAAGCGACGGAACCTTCCATGCTTCTCTCAATAAGAACCTTCCTATTGAGTTTGAATAGCGGAAACCTTCCCGCGATTCAGGGCTAGGAACCTTCCTTTCCCAAAAGTGTGAGGTCGAGAACCTTCTCGTTGCCTCTAATAAAAATGACGAACGAAGCGAAAGAACTTTCTTTGCTTCTCCCAATAAGAACCTTCCTATTGAGTTGAATAGCGGAAACTTTCCCGCTATTCGAGGTTAAGGAACCTTCCTTACCTCAAAGAAAAATGCTGCTAGGTAGAGAACTCTCTCTTTTTACCACCTAGTTTCGGGTTGCGAGGTAGGGAACCTTCCCTTTTTGCCACCTCAAATTGCTTTTCCTATCTTATCTTGTCCTGAATTTGGGTTACTAGGTAGAGAACTTTCTCTTTTTGCCACCTAGATTTGAATTGCGAGGTAGGAAACCTTCCCTTTTTGCCACCTCGAATTGCTTTTCCTATCTTATCATGTCCTGAATTTGGGTTACTAGGTAGAGAACTTTCTCTTTTTGCCACCTAGATTTGAATTGCGAGGTAGGGAACCTTCCCTTTTTTCCACCTCGAATTGCTCTAGTAATCTTATCTAAGATTAAGGAACCAAACTTATCTTATCCTGTCATGTTTCAGAGTGAACGAGAGCTTTCTCACCACTCGAATAGAAAATGTCCACCTTCATGCTTGAAGAGGTTAAAAATTCTTCCTTACCTTTCCGATGATAACCTTATGCAACTCCTGAGATAGTAGAGGTATTCTTACCATTTCGAGATGACCACTGCTAATGGATTCTTACCAATCCGTGATGTTCAAAAACTCCTTTCCGTTCCTGCTCCTGTTATGCAAAATGTCATGCATGCCATGCAAAATGCCATGCAAAATGTATATGAAATTTTCAAAACCTTTTTTCTTTTATCTTTTCTACTCCCATTTTCTTTCTTTTTCTTTCTTTCTTTCTCCTTGATTCTTTTGGCCTTGAAAACAATTATATGAGTGAATAATTCATTTGCCCCCCAAATGTGATCATAAAATCATCCATCCTCCTCAAATGTCTTTAAACCATATCCTTACGTCCGATCCATGCCCATTAATGTCAATGGTTGATCCTTAAAGACAACTCTTATCAATTTGCAGAGCTTGACAAAATATATGATGGTCCTCGTGCAATCATTAAAATCTGTTACTCTTTCCCTTTTCCACTTGAAGAAGTAGAATGTGCGGGGATAGCGAAAGGGCTTCTTAGTATGAAAGATATTTTTGGGCGGACGCCGAGGTGAAGAACAAACATCAGTTGAAATAATTTTGTAAGGTTAATGCCATCCACTGATGTGGGGTTGGTGAAAAATAGAGTGGTTCAAGCGAAAGGCCTTGTAATGTCACCACTCAGCGACTTGACTTCTTTGAAAAACCTGGTAGTGTCCGTCACGAAATCATCGCCTTATCCAATGAGGACAACCTCAAAATGTTGCCCCCAATTCTCGTAAAGTGTGGAATTGCTCCTCAGAAACTCGAAAAGTGGTTGATAGTGCTTGAGATGTATGTTGCCCCCCGGGTCATTGAGCGGGTGAAAATTGTTTCAATCCATGCCTTCATTCTAAACTGCCTTTGCAGGTTTTCAGTTTAGATTCCACGACTCACCATTCTTTCATTCATCTTTTTCTTCTTCTTTTTTTTGCCATTCTTTTTTTTTCTGGGCCGGACCTTGTTTGACTTGCGTTTTTTAGTCATTTTCATGCGAGCGTAAATAGTGGTTGCTACCTAGGCCCGATTACTTGACTAAAATGCAAAGACAAATGACTAATAGCGCTACTCATAACTTCAGCCCTTTTCGAGCTAAAGGCAGCGGAATAGAATTTACTTTGACCCTTTTTCTTATCTCAAATGTTTTCTCCTCATGCCCCCCCATTTTCGAATAATGAGGTTCTTTCCTTTGAAGGAATCCTTGTGGTGAATGAGAAGTCCATGGTCAAAAAGAGCTTTTCTGAAGGTTTGTTTGGCCGACCCTTTTTTGTAGGTGACACTTCTCTGGAAAATGAACTCTGCAACAAAAGTTAAAGAGCCACACCGAAATCACTTCCATTAGATATAGCGACGTCTTGAGATAACCACTACCAAGTCTTCATCTTAACTCGTTGGTGACATTCTTTATGTTGGGACTCGGTGGAAGGATGGGTTCCATGATGTGATTTTTTTCAGCGAAGGACGCAAAAGTGCGCATTTTACCCATTCACGTATCAAGGAAATAATAACAGATATCCGTTCCAACAAAGACAATACCCAGTTTCCGAACTCAATCTAGAGAATTCGACTTTCAAGTTATATTGGCAAGCTCTCAAAGATTTGAGTGAGTTCAAAGACTTCCCGAATTGATCACCAATTTTCATAGATCGACGTGTTAGGCCTAGCTTAAAGACTACTTGGAAATTATATTTCCATGCCATGATCGGGGGTTATCGAACACTTCACATCATAAAATTGTTTTAAAGGTCCTTAATGTTCACACTTTTTTTTCCATGTGTTTTTTTTTGCAACATGTTCCCACTTTTTAGAATTTGCAATTATGAGTCTCGAGAAACAAATGATTGAATGCATGAATGAATGATGTGCAATTTTAAAGATGTATCGTTATCAGTTAGAAACAAGTATGATGCATGCGAATGCCATGATGAAAAAAAAAGGAAAAGAACACCAATTAGTACAATGATAATGTACAAGTATGAATAACAAAAGATGGAATTGACAATTGATGAAAGAAATGGCTCCCTTTGTACAAAAATCTCGGTCGAGTGTAGAGTCCAAAGTCGTGTTCCACCAAGAATTTGATATTGTTTGTTCTTGAATCCTTCTCACAACTAATTTGATACCTCCGGTGTTCGACTTGATCTTATCAAATCGATTCATGTTAACCACAATCCACACAAATTATAGCATATGACACGTTTGCAAAGCCAACGATGAAATAATGAGGTTAGTGAGACAAATGAAAAAAAATGTTACTGATTCACCTCAAGCAAACATCATGTGTTCTATTCGGGTCAAATCTAGTGGAAGGAACTGTGGTCATTATATGCACGGGTGGATTTCGAAAGAAAGGTCAAGGGTAGGTTCCCGAATCCCTTTTACTAAGTTCTATCGAACTAGAAAAGGCCCAATTCCTTACCCACGAGGGTTATGTAAGGAAGGATTAATTCGGGTCGCAGCTTTCGCGGTTCCATTGGATGACTACCGCCACACCCGAACAACGCTACTAACCACTACGGTCTAGAGAAAGCGCGGTGACTATTGTCACACACGACTAGCCTATCCCGGGTATTTCACAAAAACGAGGTTATGAGGAGCTCGGAAGGAGAGCTCGAAAATGCATGCTTTGTGAGTGCGTGAGCTTCAATATATACAATGAAAACACAACACATAAAAATAAAATAAAATAAAATCAACCGAAGAGATAAAAAATCAAACCCTTGATGTGGCCAGACTGTCCCCAGCGGAGTCGCCAGCTGTAGCGACGGGGTGTTCGACGGAGTCGCCACCAATCTGTTTGCGATAGATCGATTGGGAACCTAAACGGTCTACGTGAAACTCGAGGGTCCGTTAGTCAATTACATACAAAAATAATCAATTTTCATATGTCCAGAAATTGGTACCACAGATTTAATTTCTATTTTTCTTTCACTTGATTTTATTTAGAAGACAAGATGTGAAGATAAATAAATGAATAAATAAGCAAAAACATGTCAACACATATAAACGGACAATTAGTCAAAGTATATTTAATTAACTAATTAAGGAAAAAAAAAAAAAGGAAACGATAAAGAACATGATAGTAAAAAAAAGAAATACTCATGCGCATAAAAAGGAAAAAAAGGCTAAATTAATTTCAAAAGGTTTCAGATACTGCACTTACGTCAAAGAAACCGAAAACAAAACATAATTACAATAGGGGACTGCCTTGAATCCGTTAGCTTGTCAACATAAAGGCCTCGATTGTAACGAATGTAATGTTTGTGACCAAAAGAGCACGTAAGCAAAAAAACAGGAGGGGATGCAATTATACCGAACCGAGGAGGTTGGCTTTCTTTCCCAAATCACGAAATCAAGTGAAACGTTTGCTTTGGTCTTTGGGCTGCTGCCGGCGGAGATTCCAAACGGCGGCGACAGGGTGAAGACGATACCGACGTCCAAATCAATGGCGAGGGCAGCTACGAAAATCTGTTCTTGCGATCTTCCTTCTTCTGTTTGTGTGTGGTTGCTTGTGTTCGATTCTGATCGATTTTGCCGAGATGAGTTGGTTTTTGAGATCGGTTCGTCGCCGAGATGATTTTTCTTGGGCTTGCTTCGTTTCTGAGATTGATCTCTGTCTTTTGCTGCTGAAATTCGTTTTTGTGCTTGGCCTCTGCCGCGATCGATTTTGGTTCTGAGATGATGCTCGTTTTTCGTTGCTTGTGAATTTGCTCTCGATCGGGTTCCCCTTGATTTGTTGCTGAGGTTGATGATTAATAGCAAGAGTTAGGAGCGGTTTCCTTCTCCACGATGTTGGCAACCGCTCAATCGTGCCGCCGCCTGGAGCTTCAAATCCGCAACCGCAACCGCTGCCAGCCAACACGATCTCCATCTGCAAAAAAGATGTGAAAAAGAAGTGGGAAAATTACTGAGTTAGCCCACGACTTCGTACAACATTCAATTTAGTCCCCAATTTTCCAGTTTAATCCACAATGACCCATATCCTTTCAATTAGCCATTTGAGCCCTTTCATAAAATATTTTTACAACCTCCGGGACAAAATTGGGTGTCAACAACTTCATGTGCAATTTTTCCTTTTTATTTCATATCTATTTGTGAATTTTAATATTTAAAATAATATATTAATAATGATAATAATAAAAAAAAAAAAGAAGAAAAGAAGCTCACCTTGGAACGCAGCAGGTCGCCGGCAGCCTCCCTCCCTCAGCTTTTGTCCATTGCTGCCATAGCCACCAACATGTTGGAGTAGAAATCTTTGTTCACCATTGGATAAAGGCTTGAACCCTTGATCAATACTCAAAAATTTGCATATAAATTGAGTGGTTTTGGAGGAGAGATCACGACCAAAAACGCATTCCGGACGCTATTCTTCACTTGTCCGAAACTTTATTCCACAAAGCTTCGATCTCTCCATCCGGCCTCTCAACGACCAAACTTCGGTCCATTAGATCCGCCCCGCAGCCAGGAGCTCAAATCCACCGCCCTTTTCGCCGGAGGTTGCCGGACGAAGGAGAATTCTCCCTCGACCCGCTACTTGACCCGCGGAAGACCCGGTCCAATCCGCCGCTACCGACCTCCGTTCGCTCTCCGACTGCCGCCAATCGCCTCGCCGCGCGCCGCCTGGTCGATCTCCGCTGCTCTCTGCCGCCAACGCCGCCCAGAAGTGATAACCCGAAATCTCCCTCCTCCTCTCCTTCACGTTCGCGAAACAACAGCAGGTTCGTTCTTCTTCCTTTTCTTTTTTTTTCTGTTTTGTTTTCTTTTTATTTCTTTAATTTCTGTTTTATTATTACTTCTATTTATTTTAACCCCTCAAGTTCCCCCTTAACTCACTTAGATCCCTAAGTTTTCTTTCAAGGTTTCATTCAAGTCACTAAAGTCCATTCGTCCAAAACAATCTTCAACAAGTTTAAAACGTAACAGTTTGGGCACTAGGCCTAAACCTTTTTTTGTGTTTTAGTTTAATATTTTTGTTATTATGTCAATTTCACTTATTTTAATTTTATCTTCAAGATATTTTGAATTTTTATTAGTTATGTGAATTACTAAAAATCCTTTTTCTTCTTTTTTTTAGTTTTATTATTTGTTTTTTTTCCTTTATTTTTTTAAAATCAAGCAAAAATCTAAAAAGAACCCGTGGTACCAATTTTGGGCGTACGAAAATTAACCATTTTTGTACGTAACTGACAAACGAACCCAGATCTCTCGTAGACCATTTTCAGGTTTCCAATCGACCTAGAAAAAAAGATTGGTGGCGACTCATGTCAAAACCACGTCACTACGAGATGGCGACTCACTGGGGACTAGTCTGGCCAAAAGGGGTTTATTTTATTTTTTGCTTGATTTTATTTTATTTTCGACTACCATTTGTTTGTAATTGTTATGTGTTTTAATTAATTCTTACATCATGCATCTTCAAGCTCTACACCCGAGCTTTTAATAGCCATATTTTTGTGAATACCCAGGAAAGGCTAGTTGTGTGTGACAATAGTCACCGCACTTTCTCTAGACCGTAGTGGTTAGTAGCGTTGTTCGGGTGTGGCGTTAGTCACCCAATGGAACCGCGAAAGCTGCGACCTGAATTAATCCTTCCTTACATAACCCTCGTGGGTAAGGAATTGGGCCTTTTCTAGTTCGATAGAACTTAGTAAAAGGGATTCGGGAACCTACCCTTGGCCTTCTTCTTCCAAACCGCCCAACGCATATAGTGACCTAGATCCATCTCGTAGGTTTTTCCACGTGTACTTGTATATATTTGTGATTTATGTGCCATTATGTTATATTGATTTTTTGTTACTAAAGACTTATCCCCTTTTTGTCGCATGCATTGCATATTAGGGAACACATAGCACAATTTTTTGATACCATGGACATCTCGGATCTACTTCCGTCTAATGTCGGCGAGACTTCTCCCTATCTGCTAGAAGACCAGTCGAGTGCTATGGTTATTTCAGAGGAGCTGCAGAAGATACATGGGGATTGTTTGAAAGCCAAAGACACCATCAATCTTAGAGCCCAGGTTCACCTACGGTTGGAACAAAATTCCAAAGAAGAGCTCGGTCAGATATGGAAATCCTGGACCAACTCTGAGAAGGACATGTTCAATAAAGAGTTTGGCCATATCGCATACCTCCTAGAAGTCAGGATTGACGAGATCATGTTCCGCTCCGCCATACAGTTCTGGGACCCGTATTACCGATGTTTCTCGTTTAACGGAATGGATCTGATGCCTACTATTGAAGAATATGGGGTCATTCTCAACATCTCCCCCGATTATCCAAAGAAATCCATATCACCATGAAGAAGCGAGTGTGTTCTTTGAGGTCTTTATCCCACTTCACAGGTATCAAAATGGATGACCTCAAGCACCGCACCAAGGCGAACAAGGGGAAATGTCTGGCATGGAGCACTGTGAAGCATCTCATGGAATCAACACCCGGAAGAGAGCATAAGAGGAAGTTGTTCGCATTGGCTATTTACGGGCTGGTCATATTCCCGAAGACAATAATGCATATTGAAACCGGAGTTGTCAGATTGCTGGAACAAATGCATCATCATCATGTAAGCCCGATTCTCGTCATCATTGCTGAAACTGTTCGGTCTCTTAATTATTGTAGACGCAATGGAGGACGTTTTATCGGATGTGCACCACTTCTCCATATTTGGCTCAAGGGTCACCTGCCTTGCCTGAAACAGGACTTCCGACACCGATTCTTCGAGGACTTCATACCCATAGAGGCATTCATTAAAAGTGCCTGGACCGAGAAAGAGAACAAGGAAGAATGGACTAAGTTCCTCCTGAATATATCAGACTCTCAGATAGTGTGGAAGATCCCGTTTATCACAGCAAAGCCTGTCCTGTACCGATGTGGGAAATGTCCCTGGGTTCCTCTTCTCGGCATTTGGGGAGGAACAAGCTATGCTCCCGCCATGGTCCGTAGGCAGATGGGATCTCAACAGTTTATTCCCGCGACTCACCGCCTGTATGAGTTAGATTTCTCTTATGATGACCCACACTCAGTGCGCTACATGCAGGATACACTGTGCCTGGAGTGCCGTATACCTAGTCAAGCCGGGCGCTCTCCCATCGTCTAACCCCTACAATAAGTGGAGGAAAGTGAAGAAAGAAGGCATTCTCCCTATCTCGGACATTGTTAAGGTCTCCACTAAAAGAAACCTTGAAATCGAAGTTGAGGAGCAGAGGGCTGAGGTTAAGAGAAGGCGTCTCGAGATTGAACAAAAGGATTCTACACTGGAAGCACTGGAAAAAGAAAATGAATACCTTCGAGAGAAGCTTGATATGAAACAGGAAGCTTTCCAACAACTGGTCAGGGACTTTATCAAAGAAGAAGAAGAGAAGGAGCAGTGGAAGGAACAATATGACAGTCTTCGGGACAAGGTAGAAGAAATGATGAGACAGGCATGTGAAGCCGGTCAACGGGCGGAGGAGATGGAAGATGAAGCAAGGGACCTTCAAGCTAGCCTCGTTCCAGACCAAAAGAAGATGTTCGAGTTCATCGAGAAAGCTCGCCGACATTACCGATGCGTTAGAAGGATGTTCCAAATTTAGATCTGAGATCTCCTTGGTAGCTCAACGTTGTGCTAAGTGTTCTGGACATGTTCATGAATTTCTATCAATTTGAATGAAAAGTTTAGCTATTCATTTTCCATGCATCATTACATTTTTACAAAAAAATGCAAAAAATTTAACTTAATCAATAACCTTTGAAGACCGTTGACCGGAAGACCGCAACCTTTGAACGCATCGAAAACGGGAAGAATGGCTGAGAACCTCGAGGGACGTTTTTCTGAAATGGAGAACAAGATTAACCTTCTGACAGAAAGCTTCAACGCGTTGGTCGACCTGATGAAAGGAAAACTTTCAGGAGCACCTGAGCATGAGTATCCTCCTTACCCACCCGGATTTGAACCAAATAAGAAGAAAACTGGAGAGACCTCATCTGGACCAATTGCACCACCAGATAGTGAAAAGAAGAAAGAAGGGGATGAGCAAAAGTTCGAGATCCTGGAGAAAAGACTACGTGCAATTGAGGGGGGCACGCTACCGGGTTCTTTTAATGTAGATGATCTCTGCCTGGTCCCAGATGTCAAAATCCCGGCAGATTTCAAAGTCCCAGAATTCACAAAATACGACGGAACTACTTGCCCGGTTACCCACCTGACGTTATTTCTGAGAAAGATTCAACCGCTCACTAAAGATGAAGAAATTTGGACAGCACTTTTTCAGGACAGTTTGATCAAGTCCCCTCTCCAATGGTATCTTGGCTTAGGTCCCAAGACTATCAGGACTTGGAATGATCTCGCTCACACATTTGTGAACAATTATCGGCATGTCACGGACCTGGCACCAGACCGTCAGACTTTGCAGAATCTGGAAAAAAGGAATCATGAGACCTTCAAGGATTATGCTCATAGGTGGAGGAACTTGGCAGCGCAAGTCCAGCCTCCAATGACTGAAAGGGAGATGGTGACCATGTTCATCCAGACGCTGAAATCTCCTTTCTACGACAAGCTTATTGGAAACTCTACCAATAGCTTTTCCGATGTGGTATTATCCGGAGAACGTATTGAATATGGTATCAGGACTGGGAAAATCACAGATTACTCAAACAACGATGGGAGGCGGGGTGTGCCGCCAAGGAAAGATGAAGGTCAGCAACCAGGAAGAGGCAAAGGAACGCCATTGGTAGGGGCAGTAGCATCCGGGCCTCGCCCATTCTTCCCCAGTAGACAGCCAAGAGTACCTGCTCCTTTGCCACCCATGCATGCTTTACCGAGGCAGAGAGAGACATTCGCTCCAATTCCGATTCCATATTCGGAGTTATATCCACAACTGATTCAGAACGGACTTATACGCCCCGTTCCTACGAAGCCATTGGAGCCTCCGTATCCGAGGTGGTACGATCCAAATGTCAAGTGTGCCTACCATGATGGTGCCGTTGGACATGACCTTGAGAACTGTATGGCACTGAAACGTATGGTTCAACAGTTACTTGACACAAAATGGCTCGACTTCTCCAAAGAAGCGAACGTCACTCAAAATCCGCTGTCGGAGCATCAAGGGGGGCAAGTCAATGAAATTGAAACGGAAGAATATAACCAGAATGGAGTTAATAAAAGTTGTTCTCTCACGATCAAGGAGTTCCCACAAGAATTCTTCAAAGAAAGAGACATTTGTGTAATCATTGATGAGGGTGCTTCCCTCCCAAGACCTAGGCCGTTGGTGATTTCAGTAACAAATCCCACCATCACACCTCTGATAGTGCAAGCACCGACACCCTTCCCATATCAATCAAACCGAGCAGTACCCTGGAAGTATGAGTACACCTCGAATATTTCCGTAAATCAACATGGAGTTGGGGGCATAACAAGGAGTGGTCGAGTCTATTCCTCTCAACAAGAAGACGAACCTCCATTGAAGAAATCAGTACAAACTCACACAATACCAAAGGGTCCTATAGAGGAGAACGAAGCTTCCAAATCTGTTACAGAAGAAGAGGCTCATGAATTCTTGAAATTCATCAAGCAAAGTGACTACAATGTGGTGGAGCAGCTAAACCGCTTACCTACAAAGATCTCCATATTATCTTTGCTGTTGAGTTCTGAAGCTCACCGGGAAGCGCTGCTGAAAATGTTGAACAAGGCCTATGTTGCACATGACATTACCGTAAATCATTTTGATCATCTTGTCAACCACATAACTGCACAAAACCTTATCTCATTCACTGATGAAGAAATTCCCGATGAGGGTAGAGGACATACTAAGGCCCTACACATATCAGCTGAGTATAAGGAACGAATTATGGCCCGAGTTCTTATTGACAATGGCTCTGCACTGAACATAATGCCATTGGGAACTTTACACAAGTTGGGTGTGGACTCTACCTATATCCACAACAGTAATATCGTGGTTCGGGCTTTTGATGGAACAAGAAGAGAGGTTATTGGTGACATCGAGTTACCGATACAAATCGGTCCTTGTGTTTTCCACATCACTTTTCAGGTCATGGATATGAAGCCAACATATAGTTGTTTGTTGGGAAGACCATGGATACACATGGCTGGAGCTGTACCCTCCTCACTCCATCAAAAGGTCAAGTTTGTCACGGAAGGAAAATTGATCACTGTATTTGCAGAGGAAGATTTTTTGCTATCTAAAGCCGATGATGCTCAATATGTGGAAGCTGGGGAAGACAGTTATCCATGCTCATTTAGATCATTTGAGGTGGCCACCGCCATGTATGGGCCAAATCCTATTCCAAAAGTTCCAAGTGCCACCCAAATGGCGGTGAAGCTTATGTTGAAAGACGGATACACGCCGGGAACAGGATTGGGGCAACATCACAAGGGATGACCAGACCATTGACTCTTCCATCAAATGAAGGGAAATTTGGTTTGGGATTTAAACCAACGCCTCGGGACAAGAAGAATCAAGCCATTGCAAGGAGGAAGAAGAAACTGGCACAACTGAGGGGACACAACACCGAAGGAGGAGAAGAAGTGGAGATCCCTGACTTGTATAAGACCTTTGTTAGTGGAGGATTAGAGCCCGCCAAAGGGGACGATAATGCATTGGTCATTCAAGTTACTAAGACCATTGATGACTTATCAATTCAAGCTGTCATGGATGAAGCTCCTGAAAGCTCGGAACTCGTCCGACCCTGCGGACAGTATGGACCGTTGGAGAACTGGGAAGCTGTGGAACTGCCTGTCTGGGCCGAGGAATTTTCAAAGTAATTTTCTAGGAATGAATCTTATTTTGAGACATTGTCTTTGCTTATTTGGACTTTTAGTTTTAACTTGTTGTTTTTGTAAGGTTGTCATTTATGCATATCATCAATGAATTCCATCATTTCCATTATCCCACATCTTATTCTTTTCTTCTCCCACGTTCCCCTATCCCTTCGCATTCGAATGCGAAATAATTCTCACGATGACAACAATGAATGCAACTTATTCATAAGTTTTGATAATCCTGTTAACAACTGCTGAATCGGCGAAGAGGATTGAAATATCTCCTGAATTACTTGAATTGGTTGAGCAAGATGAACGACAGAGAGCAACAAGTCCAGAATCAAGTGAAACTATTAACTTGGGGAAAGAGTCGGAAGAGAAATATGTCAAGGTCGGTACCTCGTTTCCTGAAAAAGAGAGGTTGGTTGAGTTATTAAGGGAGTATGTTGACATTTTTGCATGGTCCTACCAAGATATGCCAGGATTAAGTTCTGACATTGTCGTTCATAAGATTCCGCTAAATCCCGAGGTCAAGCCTGTTCGGAAAAAGTTGAGAAGGCTAAAGCCAGAATTGATCTTAAGAGTCAAAGACGAAATCCAGAAGCTCTGGGACGCAGGTTTCCTGGGTGCTAGCTGTAGCGACGGGGTTTTCGACGGGAATCGCCACCAATCTGTTTGAGTTAGGTCGATTGGAAACCTAAACGGTCTACGTGAAACTCGAGGGTCCGTTAGTCAATTACATACAAAAATAATCAATTTTCATATGCCCAGAAATTGGTACCACAGGTTAATTTAATTTTTATTCACTTGATTTTTATTTTTATAACAAAATTGAATTATGCGAAAATCCTAAGAAATTACTGAAGAATTAAAAGAAAAAAAAAAGAAAACTAACAATCTACATGCTATATTTTTTTTACATTGTTAATAACCCAAGCGCATCATTATTCAATCACTAAAAGAAAAGGAAACTTTTACCATGTCCATCACGTTTAGAACTGCAGCTCATGTGTTGATGATTCAGATAATATAAGAATGAAACAAATAGATGAAAACTAACATCTTAAACACCATGCATTAGATTATCGATCCTTTTACAGCAATGGCGTAATGGTAACATATCACATTCCTAGGGGTTCAATAAAGAAAAGAAATACTAGACAAGGACTGAAGCGCAATATTTCCCTAAAGAAAAGGAAACAAATTTGCACCCTTACCTGAAATCGAAAAATTGAACGGGAGCAGGAAGTGTGTGGCTTCAGTGGTGATTCACGGCAGACAAGGGTCGATCGATTGACTCCGGTGAACAAGGTGCCGGAAGACGATTTGGAGGGCTTCGGCGATCGAGTGGCTGGTGTCCAACGTCCGATGGCGGGTTGATCTCTGGCAGCGGCTGGATCGAGCGGTTGAGAACTCGAGATTGCAGCCACGGAGGATCGACGAAGAAATAGGCAGCGGTTTGGTTGTTACGGTCACCCTGAGCGGGTTGCGACCGGGTGACCCGGGGATCCGGTTTTGGTCTGCGGGTCACGGTTTTGGGCGTTCAGACGGCTCCCGAGCCTTATCCGAGCATCATTCTGGTGAGCCCTTTCATATTTGAGGTCGTGTGGGTCCCCCGGACATTTCCGCCAAAAATATTTTTTCGGCGCCGGGGGGTTGTCGGGGTTGGCTCGGGACGTACAGCGGGCTCGGTAGCGCTCCCAGGACCTCGGATTGAGAAACCGTTTGCGGATTTGGAATCGTGGGAACGACCGGAGATTTTACGGAGCATATTTTACGGGGCGGGACGTGCGGTCCGGGCGACTCCCGGGGCTGCAGGCGGAATCCCGGGGCTCGGGATGAAATTTCTCCGATGGCTCCAGGGTAAGTCATGTTATATTTTAAGGTGGATTTTATGGATATTTTTGTGGAATTTTGTCGTGACGGGTTGTGGCTCAGGTTATTATGCGGCCACGCCGGGATTTGTTCGGGATCAGCGAGCTCGGTAGGGCCTTCTGGAAGGGTAAACAAATATTTGAAAAATGTTTTATTAATGTTATGATATTCTGAGGATTCTGGTCAGTTTTGGGTTCATTTGGAGTTCGTTACCTATAATTGGGATTTAATTGCAAAGATTTGGAGAATTAGTGGGTTAAATGGTAATTAACCCAAAAGTAATAAAATTCTGGGCCAGAATTTGGGCTTGAGTCGGCAGCAGCAAAGGGCTGGGACACTTGTCCCATTCTTATTAAGTGTGAAAAAGAGGAAAAATATAAAAGGCCAAAAATCAAAAATAATTCAATCAAATTTCATTTCTTTTCTTCTCTTCTTCTTCCTCCCTTCTCATCCTCCGAAATTACTGTTCACAGCAGCTCCAAGACCTTCAATTTTTGCTGAAACTTCAAGGGATTTGGCTCCAACAATTGGTAAGCTTCCTCCTTTCTTCTCTTTTCAAGTTGGAAGCATGATTTGGTGGAAGAAAGAGAGGATTTTTTGAAAGATTGGTTTGTTCTTGGCTAGGTGTTTGAGTGATCCTCTCCCTCCCAAATTTTAGTATGTTGTTCTTGGGCTTGAGGGGAGTAAGAATCTATGTTTAGATTTTGGAAGAACACCATGGATGGGGAAACATATTTATTCGAATTATTGATGGAATTTCTAAAATGGTGTAGAGTTGTGTTCTTGAATCATGCTTTGGATATGTTGTTCCTAGCATGATTCTAAGGCATTCTATGGTTTCAATTTGGTGGAAAATTGGTTGAGAAGAAAAGCCCTAAATTGAGTGAATAGTACCATTAGGGTTTATGTTGATTTTGGTTGATTTAAGTGCAATTGGTTAGTAATGTTGGTTAGGAAGTGAAATTGGTGATTAGTATGATTAATTGGAAGCTTGAATGGTTTGATTTGGAAGTGTGGTGAAAAATTGATTAAGGGCGAAATGTTCAAGTGATTCTTTTTCCATGTGGATGTTGTGTTTTGATTAAAATGGATGCTAAATTGGTATTGTGGATGAAAGTAGATGCGTTATGGCGTTTGAAATATCATTTAGGGTTAGAAATGAGAAAGTTAGTTTTATACGGATTTACCGGGAAAAGTGTCTGGAATGCGGGGTTAAGGGTTGGAATATGTTTGTGGGAGTTGGAATAACAAGGTTCTAGCTCGGTTCGTAAAACCGAGCTTTACGTGGAATTTTGCGGGAAAGTGCGGGTTTGTGCGGAAATTGCTTTACGGGGTTTGTTTGGATGTGTTACGATCCAATTATGGTTGTCTGACTTGATTCTGCGTTGGTGGAGTAGCGTGGACCCGTAGGAGCCAAGCTGTGCGTTTGAGTCGGGAGTCGGGATTTTCCGAGTTTTGGGCTGCGGGCGCGTTTAGAGGTAAGGGCTTAATTTGGTAAAATGTACGTTTGTTACGCTCCATATATGTTATCGGTATGATATCTCTGCTTTGTATTTGTATATTTTATTTATATGTTACGATTACGTGGCGAGACCCGTATGGTTGGAGAGACCACGGGTACTCCTTGGTTACATTACGTATCCGCACCGAGTGCCGATACACGTTACGTGACCTACGGCAGTTTGGGGATCGCGACCCCAGCCGTACCGTGCTATACATTGCATTACGATCGTATATTCTGACCTCTGATGAGGGCTGTCGTTACGGGTCGATCTGGCGGTTGGACCGCATATGATGGAATTTGATCTACTTCATACTTTATGTTCATATGTACATGCATATGTTGTGATATTCTGTTTTGCGAGTTGTTGTTGCCTATGGGCAAACCGTACTTTACCTTAAGCCCTTCGGGTCCTTTCGAGGACTCACCCTTTTATCTGTTTACCACTTTCAGGCCGTCTGACAAGCAACCGGCGGAGTAGAGATTCCGCGGTGCTTCCTTCATTTTGAGGTTGGGTTGCGGCGGCGGTACTACGTGCGGAGGTCGCTTGATTCGCGCTAGGTATTTATAGGATTTTGTTTCTGGCTCTGTAGTCATATGCGCATGCATATAGATCAGATCATGTAATTTGTAAATGTTGCATAACTTGAGATGTATTCTGTTCTGTCTGTCTTCTGAGTCGTGGGCGGAGCCCCGACTTGCCTATAGTAGATTTGGTTTATCTCAGACTTGGTGCTTCTGTGTTGATGGCAATAATTGATGTTAGCATACCATGAACTGCATGTGTGGTAGAAGTAAGATTGTTAAACATGCTTGCATTGTATGAGTTATAGGTTGCTAGTTGTTACTCAACGATTCTGTGATTCGAGCTCGATGCTCTGTTGCCACGCTTCCTGCTTCATTTCCGTTCCGACGTCGCGGCCGGCTCCGCCTCCGCAACCGGGCGGGGTGGCTGTGACATTGGTTGCTAAAGGCCAGTGATGAGTCGGATCAGAAGAAGGCTAGCACGGATGCTTCCCAAATCCGAAAACCCCCAACCTTCCTCTACTGATTTTTGCGCAAATTTGGAGCTATTGTAGTTTTCGATTTTCCTTGAGTTCTCTCTGTGATTGTGTGTTCTTGCTTCAGCTCTGTGTTGTGATTTATAGCTGGAGTTCGGAGCAATCCCCTTCACCCACGACGCCTCCAACCGCTGGATCGTGGAAGGGGAGCGTGAATCGACTCCGCTTTCGTCGCCGGTGAAACGCGTCCACCACCACGTCTCTGCAGAAAATGAAAAGAAAGTGGGAGAACCGTTAATTTAACCTCCAACTTTGTAAATCGTTCAATGTAGTCCCTAACTTTCCTAACCTTTCAATTTCACCACTTATGAGCTATTCCTTTCCAATTAGTCACTTAAGCCCTTTCCCAACATACTTTTAAAAACCTCGGGGCAAAATTTGAGTGTCAACAGCTGCCCCCCTTTGCGTGATTTATGAGAAATGAAGCAAGCAAAGCAAATTGACCTAAATTTTGTCCCGCGAATAACAAAAACCTTTTCGTTATTCGTGAAGAAAAGAAACCTTTCCTTTCTTCGCCTCAATAAGAACCTTCCTATTGAGTTGAATAGCGGAAACCTTCCCGCGATTCAGGGCTAGGAACCTTCCTTGCCCCCAGATGTGAGGTCGAGAACCTTCTCGTTTCCTCTAATAAAAATGATAAATGAAGCTAAGGAACCTTCCATGCTTCTCTCAACAAGAACCTTCCTATTGAGTTTGAATAGCGAAAACCTTCCCGCTATCCGAGGCTAAGGAACTTTCCTTGCCCCAAAAATATTACTAGGTAGAGAACTTTCTCTTTTTGCCACCTAGATTTGAATTGCGAGGTAGAGAACCTTCCCTTTTTGCCACATCGGCTTGAGTTTTGAGGTAGGGAACCTTCCCTTTTTGCCACCTCAAATTGCTTTTCCTATCTTATCCTGTCCTGAATTTGGGTTACTAGGTAGAGAACTTTCTCTTTTTGCCACCTAGTTTCGAATTGCGAGGTAGGGAACCTTCCCTTTTTGCCACCTCAAATTGCTTTTCCTATCTTATCTTGTCCTGTCTTAGAATGAATGAGAACTTTCTCACCACTCGAATAGAAAATGTCTACCTTCATGCTTGAAGAGGTTAAAAATTCTTCCTTACCTTCTCCTTATGCAACTCTGGAGATAGTAGAGGTACTCTTACCATTTCGAGATGACCACTGTTAATGGATTACGCTACCAATCCGTGATGCTCAAAGACTCCTTTCCGTTCTGTTCTGTTATGCAAAATGTCATGCGTGCCATGCAAAATGCCATGCATATGAAATTTTCAAAACCTTTTCCTTTTATCTTTTCTACTCCCATTTTCTTTCTTCTTTTCTTTTCTTTTCTTTCTTTCTTTTTTTTGTTTCTTCCTTTTTTGATCTTCTTCTGATTGGTCATCTTCTCCATATCTTGAACTCTCTTCTTTACGCTTCATTCCTCGGATGAACGATGACTCTTGGAGATGATTCGATAACCTTATCTCTTCCGGCTTTCATTTCGAGGCATTCTCTGGAAGTCTGTTTGCCTTTTTTGTCCCCTGCTGGCATATACTCTGTGCTATCCGCCTGATGGCCACAGAAACTTACTTGTTCGCTTAAAGCTTCCCAGAATAATTTATGGTCTTTTCCTTTTTTAATGTTTTAGCTATAACTATCCTTTCCAGTTAGATTATCATATGACACATCAATGAAGTAGGGATGAGATATGGCTCAGGAGATATGAAAGGAAGGATTGTCATTTCATAACTTTGAGATTGAAAGAGTACAAGCATCCACGTTAAAGAGCAAGGTGGATAGAAGGAAATGATGAAAGATGAAGAGATTGCTTTGACAATTATAAATGCGTTGATCATGATAACCATGTCTTCTCTCTTGTCTCCTATTCTGAGGACTCCAAGCACTCCAAGAATCATGCATAGTACTTCTTCACAGAGTCTGAGTTCACGGGCCTCGGGAGTTCTTGTCCATCCATTTCTGTCAAAATCAAAGCTCCTCAGAGAACGCCTTTTTACCACGAAAGGTCCTCGTAATTTGGAGTCCATTTTCCTCTTGGAGTGCATGTATGGGTAAGATTTTCTTAAGCACAATGTCCCCTTCCACAAATTGACGAGGTCGAACCTTTTTGTTATAGGCTCGAATCATCCTCTGCTGATACAATTGCCCAAGACAGAGAGCTGTCATCCTCTTTTCATCAATTAGGTTAAGTTGGTCATGCCTTGCCTGAACCCATTTTGCTTCTTCCAACTCCACGTCCATCAAAACTCTTAATGAGGGAATTTCAACCTCGATGGGTAATACCGCTTCCATACCATATACCAGGGTGTAAGGTGTTGCTCCTGTAGAGGTGCGAACAGAGGTCCTATATTCATGTAAGGCAAATGGTAACTTCTCATGCCAATCCTTGTATGTGACTGTCATCTTCTCGATGATCTTCTTGATGTTCTTGTTTGCCGCTTCCACTGCACCGTTCATCATAGGTCGATACGGTACGGAGG
The DNA here is from genome assembly GCA_024586325.1 of Stellera chamaejasme. Lineage (NCBI taxonomy): Eukaryota > Viridiplantae > Streptophyta > Magnoliopsida > Malvales > Thymelaeaceae > Stellera > Stellera chamaejasme. Next base: position 30,202,669 of record CM044985.1, read on the forward strand.
TGTGATGTTTGATCTTGAACTGCTTACACAAGTCATCCATCATATGGTTATTCAAATTTGTTGCATTATCAGTGATGATGCGTTCTGGCAATCCGTACCGACAAATGATCTCCTTCTTAATGAAGCGACAAACCACGTTTCTAGTCACGCTGGCGTAAGATGCAGCCTCAACCCATTTAGTGAAATAATCGATGGCTACCAGAATGAACTTATGCCCGTTAGAAGCCTTAGGATTGATTACTCCGATCACATCTATACCCCACATAGCAAAAGGCCACGGTATTGCGGTTACATTTAACGGCGCTGGTGGACCTTGTATCCGATTAGCATAAACTTGACATTTGTGGCACTTCCTCACATAGTTGATACAATCCGTCTCTAGGGTGAGCCAATAGTAACCCGCTCTCAGAATTTGCTTTGCCATTGTATGCCCGCTGGTGTGAGCGCCGCATATACCTTCATGCACTTCTTCCATGATTCTAGTGGCTTCTCGGGAGTCTACACAACGGAGTAGCACCATGTCTGGGCTCCGCTTGTAGAGCACATCCCTATTTAGAAAGAATCCCATCGATAACCTTCGTAGGAACTTTCGGTCATTATCGATGCCCCTCTTGGATAGACTTGCTCTTGCGGTATCTTTTGATATCACAGTACCATGGCTCGCCATCTTTCTCCTCTTCTACATTTATGCAATATGCTTGGAACATCAAATACTTTCATTTCGATTATGAAGTGCTTTCGCGGTTACTTATCTTGTACATAGCTGCTAGTGTGGCCAAGGCATCTGGTATTTGATTGTTTTCCCTTGAGATATGGTGAAAACTTATCTTCTTAAACTCTTTGACCAACTCTTGAATGTATCTCTGATAAGTAACCAACTTAGAGTCCCTAGTCTCCCATTCCTTTCTTAGTTGATAAATCACCAAAGCTGAATCCCCGTAAACTTTCAGTTCTTTGATATTCATCTCCAAGGCCATTCTGAGACCCATGGCACATGCTTCATATTACTGCTATGTTGTTCGTGCGGGATAAGAATGTGAGTTTAGCGGTGAGAGGGTATTGCTTTCCTTAGGAGAGACAATGATCGCCCCAATTCCTTGTCCAAGAGCATTTGATGCTCCATCAAAAGCCATCATCCAGGTTTTAGGTTCCTCTTGGACTCCTCGGGATCCCATTCGATTGACATCATATCCCCATCAGGGAATTCCATTCTCATAGGTTCAAAGTCTGGTGTCGCTCTATCAGCCAAATATTCAGCTATGATACTCCCTTTGATAGCCTTCTGGGATACAAACTGAATATCATATTCTGACAAAAGCATCTGCCACTTGGCTATTCTCCCCGATAGGGCTGGCTTCTCAAAGATATACTTTATAGGATCTGTTTTTGATATCAACAACGTGGAGTTGTTGGACATGTAGTGCCTTAAGCGACTTGCTACCCAGGCAAGAGCGCAACATGTCTTCTCTACTAATGAGTACTTTACCTCGCAGTCATTAAACTTCTTGCTCAAGTAGTAGATAGCCTGTTCCTTCCGGCCCGTTATATCACGTTGTCCCAAAACTGACCCTAGAGAAGAGTCTTGCACAGATAAATATAGGATCAAAGGTTCGCCTTGTGTTGGTGGTACTAATACAGGCGGATTCATCAGATACTGTTTCACTTTCTCAAAAGCTTCTTGACAATCATTTGTCCACTCCACACCACTGTTTTTCCTTAAAGACTTGAACAACGGTTCACATTTTGAGGTTAGTTGAGATATGAACCTCGCAATGTAGTTGATCCTTCCAAGAAAGCTTCTAACTTCTTTCGGAGTCCTTGGAGGTGACATTTCCTGTATAGCTCTGACTTTATTCGGATCCACTCTGATACCTTCTTTGCTCACCATAAAGCCCAATAGTTTCCCAGACTTTACACCGAAGGTACATTTCGCAGGGTTCAGCTTCAGCTGGTATTTACTGACTTAATGAACAATTTTCGAAGATCTGTTAGATGATCCTTGGCGGTGTGAGATTTAGCTATCATGTCATCCATGTATACTTCGATCTCCTTATGCATCATATCGTGGAATAGCGTGACCATAGCTCTTTCATAAGTGGAACCAGCATTCTTTAACCCAAAAGGCATCACCTTATAGTAGAAAGTTCCCCATAGCGTGATGAAAGCTGTCTTCAGCATGTCATCAGGGTGCAATTTAATTTGATTATAACCGGAGAAACCGTCCATGAAAGAGAAGTACGAGTTCCCAGCCGTGTTATCTACCAAAGTGTCAATGTGAGGGAGTGGAAAGTTATCTTTTGGACTAGCTGCGTTAACAGGTCGGTAGTCTTGACACACTCTCAGCTTCTTGCTTTCCTTCTTCTCGATAGGAACTATGTTTACCACCCACTCTGTGTACTCCGCTACACCAAGGAATCCCGCATCCCATAGCTTTTGGATTTCTTCTTTTACTCTTAAAAGCAATTCCGGTTTTAACCTCCGTAACTTTTGTCGAACAGGTTTAGCTCCCGGTTTTAGTGGAATCTTATGCACAACTATATCAGTACTTAACCCTGGCATATCTCGATATGACCACGCAAATATATCTTTGAACTCTCTCAATAACTGAATCAATTCTTCTTTCTCTGGAAATGAAGCACCAATCTTAACATGTTTTTCTTCATCTTGACTACCCAAATTGATTGTCTCAGTAGTTTCCTGACTCATTGCCCTCTCTCGCTCATCTTGTTCAACAAACTTCAATAATTCAGGAGATACTTGAAAATCCTCATCGTCGGATTCAACAGAGTTAACAGAGTTATCAAAATCTATAAATGGGTTGCATTCATAATTGTCAACGCGAGAATCATTGCTGCATTAAGAATGAAGGGATTGGGGGAAGTAGGAGAAAAGAATAAGACAACACTCATGGAGAAAAGGAACGATGAAATGACGGACTTCATTGATATGCATAAATGATAATCAACCAAAAACGGAAAGTGATAGCTAAAAAGTCCATAATAAGCAAAGACAGTACTCCAGAAACTGGACCTATTTCTAAGAGAATAGTACTATTAAATTACTTTGGGGAGCTTTTCGCTACAACAGGTAGTTCCATAGCTTCCCAGTTGTCCAGCACTTCGCATGATCCACGGGGTCGAATGAGCTCCAGATCTCCAGAGCCTTCCTCCAAAATAGCCTGAATTGACAAATCCTCAAAGGACTGGGTGACGGGGATGATAAGAGCGTTTCCTCCTCCACTCTTAGGGACCAAACCTCCGCTAACAAAGGTGTCGCATATATCCGGGATTACCATCTTTTCCTCTCTAACATGCCCCCCTGTTCGATTGAGCCTTTTCTTTCTTCTCTCCAAGGCTTGATTCTTCCTGTCCCAGTGTGTTGGTTCAAATCCCAAGCCAAACTTTCCTTCATTTGAGGGGAGGCTCAAAGGTCTGGTTATGCCTTGCGCGCTTGCCCCCAACACTGTTCTGGGGTATATCCTTCTTTTATCATCACTTTCGCAATCATGTGACGATTGCGAAATAGTGGGGTTGGATTCATCCCATATATGGCGTGAGCTACTTCAAATGATCTGAAAGAGCATTCAAGACCATCTTCCCCTGCTTCCACGTATTGTGCCTCTGACGGTCTGGATAAGAGAATGTCTTCCTCAGCGAAAACAGTCACCAATCTTCCTTCGACTACAAGCTTCACCCTCTGATGGAGAGAGTAAGGTACAGCACCAGCCATGTGTATCCAAGGCCTCCCCAACAGGCAGCTATAGGTCGGTTTTATGTCCATTACCTGAAAAGTGATATGAAAATCGAATGGCCCCACTTTGATCGGCAGCTCAATGTCACCAATGACCTCTCTTCTGGTCCCATCGAATGCTTTCACTATTATTTGGCTGTTGTTGATAAATGTAGGGTCCACTCCCAACTTATGCAACGTCTCCAATGGTATCACGTTAAGTGCTGACCCATTATCGATGAGGACTCTCGCCATAATCTTGTCTCGGTACATGGTTGATATGTGAAGAGCTTTCATATGTCCCCTGCCTTCCCTCGGTATCTCATCATCCGTGAAAGAGATGAGATTTTGAGCCGTTATGTGGTTAACCAAGTGATCAAAATGATTAACGGTAATATCCTGAGCAACGTAGGACTTGTTCAACACTTCCAATAAGGCCTCCCGATGAGCTTCTGAACTCAACAGCAAAGATAATATGGAGATCTTAGCCGGAAGATTGTTCAATTGTTGTACAACACTTGTATTCACTTTGCTTGATGAGTTTGAGAAATTCACAAGCTTCTTCCTCGGTGACCGCCTATACATGCCTCTTTTTCTTTGGCCAACTTTGTTTGGGCCACTCGTGCCTCGGGAGCGTTTTCTCCTTGAACCTTCTTGTTACTGCTCGGGTGTATAAATACGACCACTTCTCGTCATCCCCCACTTGAGGCAGATCCGCTGAAACATTAGAGGTGTAATCATATCTCCATGGGACTGCATGATCGAGACTTGTAAGAAAACGGAGCTGGAGCACTGTATTTTGAGAGGCTTGACAGTTGGAGTAGATAATGAGATCACCAACGGTGGGGCCACGACTGGAATCTTCTTCGCTCGAGGTAGCATTGATGTTTTCTTCCCATTTGAGGAATACACTAACAACTGTGATGAATCCATTAAGGCTTGAAGGAGTTCGGAAAAGACTCGGCACGTCTTGTGAGAGTGTCCTCCACTACTGTGAAGAGTACACCACTCTGCCCCTGTTCCAAATTCGGGTTCACGACTCCGGCTTTTAAAACTCCTTCCCTAACAAGCCACGAGTGTATAGATTCCATCGGAGTCTTGATCTCATCTACCGTCCTTCTTTGGTAGCTTTCTTCTTCGATTGCATTCACTTGTCCTCCTTGATGAGAGGGTAGCAGGTCTTTGAGTGGTATTGCCTTCATTGGAGAAGTCCAACCATTTGGTGTCTAGTAGTTGTTGGACGACCCGCTTCAATGCTAGACAATTCTCGATAGTGTGTCCAGCTGCCCTATCATGATACGGACATGTGACATTTGGATCATACCACCTTGGATATGGTGGTTCCAGTGGTTTAGATGGAATAGGGTGGATGAGCTTATTCTCGATGAGCCTTGGGTACAACTCTGAGTAGGTCATCGGAATAGGAGCGAATATTTCCCTTCGCACAGGAAATCCGGTTGTTGGAGGTGTAGTTGTAGCTGCTCTCGGTTGTCCAATGGGATAGAAAGGACGGGGCCCAGATGAAACGGCCCCTACCAACGGCGCTCCTCGACCTCTTCCCAACTGTTGTACTGCTTCTTTACGGGGAGGTCCCCCTTATCTTCCACTATCAGTGTAGGCTTCCAGTATTTTTCCAGTCTTCACTCCGTATTCAATACGTTCTCCCGACAGTACGACATCCGAAAAGCTGTTTGTGGAGTTTCCAATGAGCTTCTCATAAAAAGGAGATTTCAACGTTTGAATGAACATTGTAACCATTTCCTTTTCTGTCATGGGCGGTTGGACTTGTGCGGCTAGATTCCTCCACTGTGCGCGTACTCCTTAAATGTCTCTTGGTTTCTCTTTTCCAGTTACGCAAGGTTTGTCGGTGCAGTGCTAGGTCCGTGATATGTCGGTAGTTATTCACGAAAGCATGAGCCAGATCGCTCCATGTCTTAATTGCCTTAGAACCCAAACCGAGGTACCACTTTGCAAGGGGACCTGATCAGTTGTCTTGGAAAAGAGCTATCCAGACCCTCTCGTCTTTCGAGAGCGGTTGAATTTTCCTCAAGAATAGTGTCAGATGAGTCACCGGACAAGTAGTTCCATCATATTTGATGAACTCCGGGATCTTGAAATCAGCGGGAATTTTCACATCTGGGACTAGACAGAGATCGTCCACATTGAAAGAACCCAGTAGAGACCCTCCTTCAACAGCTCGCAACTGTTTTTCCAGCGTCTCAAATTTTTGCTCTTCCACTTCCTTCTTCTTCTCATCTCCCGACTCGACTCGCACTTGCGAAGTTCCCTCATCATTCTTGTTCCTTATGGGGGTGAATTCGGGTGGGGTGTCGGGATCATCTCGGGATGATCCCTGAGGTCCTTTCGCTTTGATAAATTCCATCAGGTGACCAAATTGCTCAGCGATGGTATTGACCTTGTTTTCAGTTCAAGAAACGCCCTTCCATGTTTTCCATCACTTGCTTTCTTGAAATCGGGTATTATAAGCGATCGAGTTCCAATCTTGCTCGCTCCTTTATTTTTTTATTTTTAGAAAAGAAGTTTGTTTTAGTCTAAATATGCCATGAATGCATGATCAATACAGAAACTCCATAAAAACAACGTGCTTAAAACCACAATTCAGAAACATACTTGAAAGAAAACATGTCCAAAGCAAATAACAAAAACAAGCCTAAAACACTTAGCACAACGTTGAGCTACCAAGGAAATCTCAGATCTAAATCCGGAACATCTTTCTGACGCATCGGTAATGTCGGCGAGCTTTCTCGATGAACTCGAACATCTTCTTTTGGTCTGGAACGTGGCTAGCTTGAAGGTCCCTTGCTTCATCCTCCATCTCCCCTGCTCGTTGACCAGCTTCACATGCCTGAGTCATCATCTCTTCTACCTTGCCTCGAAGACTGTCATGTTGCTCCTTCCACTGCTCCTTCTCTTCTTCTTCTTTGATAAGGTCCTCGACCAGTTGTTGGAAAGCTCCTTGTTTCATCTCAAGCTTCTCTCGAAGGTATTCATTTTCTTTTTTCAGTGCTTCCAGTGCGGAATCTTTTCGTTCAATCTCGAGACATCTTCTCTTAACCTCTGCCTTCTGCTCCTCAACTTCTGTTTCAAGGTTTCTTTTAGTGGCAACCTTCACAATGTCCGAGATAGGGAGGATGCCTTCTTTCTTCATTTTCCTCCACTCATCGTAGGGGTTAGATGATGGGAGAGCGCCTGGCTTCACTAGGTATACGGCACTCCAAGCGCATTGTATCCCTGCTATGTAGAGCTTGGAGCGTGGATCATCATAGGAGAACTCTAACTCATGCAGGCGGTGCGTCGCGGGAATGAACTGTTGAGATCCCATCTGCCTACGGACCATGGCAGGAGCATAGCTTGTTCCTCCCCAAATACCAAGAAGAGGAACCCAGGGGCACTTCCCACATCGGTACAGGACGGGCTTTGCTGTGATAAATTGGATCTTCCACACTACCTGAGAGTCTGACATATTTAGGAAGAACCTAGTCCATTCTTCCTTGTTATCCTTCTCTGTCCAGGCACATTTGGTGAATGCCTCTATGGGTATGAAATCCTCGAAGAATCGATGTCGGAAGTCCTGTTTCAAGCAAGGCAGGTGACCCTTGAGCCAGATATGGAGAAGTGGCGCACATCCGATAAAACGTCCTCCATTGCGTCTACAATAATTAAGAGATCGAACAGTTTCAGCAATGATGACGGGAATCGGGCTCACATGATGATGATGCATTTGTTCCGGCAATCGACAACTCCGGTTTCAATATGCATTATTGTTTTCGGAAATATGATCAGCCCGTAAATAGCCAAAGCGAACAACTTCCTCTTATGCTCCCTTCCCGGTGTTGATTCCATGAGATGCTTCACAGTGCTCCATGCCAGACATTTCCCCTTGTTAGCCTTGGTGCGGTGTTTGAGGTCATCCATTTTGATACCCAGAAAGCGGGATAAAGACCTCAGCAATACACTCGCTTCTTCATGGTGATATGGATTTGCTGGATAATCAGGGGAGATGTTGAGAATGACCCCATATTCTTCAATAGTAGGCATCAGGTCCATTCCGTTAAACGAGAAACATCGGTAATACGGGTCCCAGAACTGTATGGCGGAGCGGAACATGATCTCATCAACTCCGACTTCTAGGAGGTATGTGATGTGACCAAACTCTTTATTGAACATGTCTTTCTCAGAGTTGGTCCAGGACTTCCATATCTGACAGAGCTCTTCTTTGGGATTTTGTTCCAACCGTAGGTGAACCTGGGCTCTAAGATTAATGGCGTCTTCGGCTGACAAACAATCCCCGTGTATCTTCTGCAGCTCTTCTGAAACAACCATAGCGCTCAACTGATCTTCTAGCAGATAGGGAGAAGCCTCACCGACATTAGGCGGAAGTAGATCCAAGATGTCCATGGTATCAAAAAATTGTGCTATGTGTTGCCTAATATGCAATGCATGTGACAGTCGTTAGTAACAAAATATAATGGTATAGAAATCACACATATATACAGGTGGAAAGGCCTACGGGATGGATCTAGGTCACTATATGCGTAGGGTGGCTTGAAAGAAGAAGGCCAAGGGTGGGTTCCCGAATCCCTTTTACTAAGTTCTATCGAACTAGAAAAGGCTCAATTCCTTACCCACGAGGGTTATGTAAGGAAGGATTAATTCGGGTCGTAGCTTTAGTGGTTCCATTGGGTGACTAACGCCACACCCGAACAACGCTACTAACCACTACGGTCTAGAAAGCGCGGTGACTATAGCCACACACGACTAGCCTATCCCGGGTGTTTTACGAAAACGAGGGTATGAGGAGCTCGGGAGGAGAGCTCGATGTCATGTATGTCACAAAATAATATAACATGTAAGAAGTGACAAGACAAAAATAAAAGAAAAATCAAGTGAAAAGAAAAGAAAATAAACCCTTGATGTGGCCAGACTGTCCCCAGTGGAGTCGCCAGCTGTAGCGACGGGGTTTTCGACGGGAATCGCCACCAATCTGTTTGAGTTAGGTCGATTGGAAACCTAAACGGTCTACGTGAAACTCGAGGGTCCGTTAGTCAATTACATACAAAAATAATCAATTTTCATATGCCCAGAAATTGGTACCACAGGTTAATTTAATTTTTATTCACTTGATTTTTATTTTTATAACAAAATTGAATTATGCGAAATCCTAAGAAATTACTGAAGAATTAAAAGATAAAAAAAAGAAAACTAACAATCTACATGCTACTTTTTTTACATTGTTAATAACCCAAGCGCATCATTATTCAATCACTAAAAGAAAAGGAAACTTTTACCATGTCCATCACGTTTAGAACTGCAGCTCATGTGTTGATGATTCAGATAATATAAGAATGAAACAAATAGATGAAAACTAACATCTTAAACACCATGCATTAGATTATCGATCCTTTTACAGCAATGGCGTAATGGTAACATATCACATTCCTAGGGGTTCAATAAAGAAAAGAAATACTAGACAAGGACTGAAGCGCAATATTTCCCTAAAGAAAAGGAAACAAATTTGCACCCTTACCTGAAATCGAAAAATTGAGCGGGAGCAGGAAGCGTGCGGCTTCAGTGGTGATTCACGGCAGGCAAGGGTCGATCGATTGACTCCGGTGAACAAGGTGTCGGAAGACGATTTGGAGAGCTTCGGCGATCGAGTGGCTGGTGTCCAACGTCCGATGGCGGGTTGATCTCTGGCAGCGGCTGGATCGAGCGGTTGAGAACTCGAGATTGCAGCCACGGAGGATCGACGAAGAAATCGGCAGCGGTTTGGTTGCTAAAGGCCAGTGATGAGTCGGATCAGAAGAAGGCTAGCACGGATGCTTCCCAAATCCGAAAACCCCCAACCTTCCTCTACTGATTTTTGCGCAAATTTGGAGCTATTGTAGTTTTCGATTTTCCTTGAGTTCTCTCTGTGATTGTGTGTTCTTGCTTCAGCTCTGTGTTGTGATTTATAGCTGGAGTTCGGAGCAATCCCCTTCACCCACGACGCCTCCAACCGCTGGATCGTGGAAGGGGAGCGTGAATCGACTCCGCTTTCGTCGCCGGTGAAACGCGTCCACCACCACGTCTCTGCAGAAAATGAAAAGAAAGTGGGAGAACCGTTAATTTAACCTCCAACTTTGTAAATCGTTCAATGTAGTCCCTAGCCTTCCTAACCTTTCAATTTCACCACTTATGAGCTATTCCTTTCCAATTAGTCACTTAAGCCCTTTCCCAACATACTTTTAAAAACCTCGGGGCAAAATTTGAGTGTCAACAGCCGATTATACGGAATGGGTGGTTAATATAGTACCTATCGAAAAGGTGGAAAGCGGCAAACTAAGAGTGTGTCAAGACTACCGCCCCGTAAATAAGGCTAGTCCTAAGGACAACTTCCCCCTTCCTCATATCGATACCTTAGTGGACAACACTGCGGGGAACTCTTACTTCTCTTTCATGGACGGGTTTTCAGGGTATAATCAAATCAAGATGCACCCAGATGACATGCTAAAGACTGCCTTCATAACTTTGTGGGGAACTTTTTATTATAAAGTGATGTCATTCGGATTAAAAAATGCTGGAGCCACTTATCAAAGGGCCATGGTCGCATTGTTCCATGATATGATGCACAAAGAAATTGAGGTATATGTGGATGATATGATCGCTAAATCCCATTCTGCCGAAGGTCACGTAGAAGATCTCGAGAAGTTATTCAAAAGGCTCAGGAAATATCAGTTGAAGTTAAATCCTGCAAAATGCACCTTCGGCGTGACATCAGGAAAGTTGCTAGGTTTTATGGTAAGCAAAGAGGGTATTAAAGTTGATCCAAATAAGGTCAAAGCTATTCAAGAAATGCCCCCACCGAAAACCCCAAAAGAAGTGCGCAGTTTTCTTGGAAAAATCAACTACATCGCAAGATTCATATCCCAGTTGACCTTGAAATGCTAGCCGTTGTTCAAATCGCTAAGGAAAAACAACAAAGTGGAGTGGACTGATGATTGTCAAGAAGCTTTCGAGAAAGTGAAACAATACTTGACAAATCCCCCTGTGCTGATACCACCGAGGTGGGATGCGCCTTTGATCTTATATTTGTCAGTACAAGACACTTCATTAGGGTCTGTTCTTGGACAACGGGATAGTACAGGACGGAAAGAACATGCAATCTATTATCTGAGCAAGAAGTTTACTGAATGCGAAGTGAAATACTCATTTGTAGAAAAGACATGTTGTGCTCTTGCTTGGGTAGCGAGTCGTTTGAGACATTACATGCTCAATAACTCCACGTTGTTAATCTCAAAAATCGATCCCGTAAAGTACATCTTTGAAAAACCCGCATTGTCTGGAAGAATCGCCCAATGGCAAATGCTTCTATCAGAGTATGATATTCAATTTGTATCCCAAAAGGCTATTAAGGGGAGCGTTATTGCAGAGTACTAGCTGACAGAGCCATGGATGATTATGAACCCATAAAGATGGATTTCCCCGATGGGGATGTGATGACGATCCAAGATGATAACAACGAAGTTGAAGATGAACATAGAGTTTGGAAGATGGCTTTTGACGGAGCATCTAACGCTCTAAGTCAAGGCATCGGAGCGGTTATCATCGCCCCTGATGGAAAACAGTATCCACTCACAGCCAAACTCACTTTTCCAACCTGTACCAATAACATAGCTGAATATGAAGCTTGTGCCATGGGTCTCAAAATGGCTCTGGAAATGCAGATTCGAGAACTAAAAGTATACGGAGACTCAGCTCTGGTAATCTACCAATTGAATGGAGAATGGCAAACACGAGATTCCAAGCTTATCCCTTATCAGAAATATGTGTAGTGGTTAATGAAAGAGTTTAAGAAGATAAGTTTTCATCACATCCCACGGGAGGAAAACCAGATTCCCGATGCCTTAGCAACTTTAGCTGCCATGTACAAGATGGGTAACCAAGAATCAACCCCCACATTTGAAATAAAAGTCTCTGATGTACCCGCTTATTGTACCAGTGTAGAGGAGGAAAAGGATGGCAAGCCTTGGTACTATGACATCAAAATGTACCTTCAGGAGCAAGTCTATCCACCGGGGGCATCTCATAGTGACAAAAAGTTTCTCCGAAGATTATCAATGGGTTTCTTTCTTAATGGAGATGTCTTTGTATAAAAGGAGCCCAGACATGGTTCTACTCCGTTGTGTGGACGCAAGAGAAGCTAACCTAATCATAAAGGAAATACACGAAGGTGTATGCGGAGCTCATACCAATGGTCACACCATGGCAAGGCAGGTCTTAAGAGCTGGGTACAATTGGCTTACATTAGAAACCGACTGCATCAACTATGTCAGGAAATGCCACAAGTGTCAAATTTACGCAAATCGAATCCATGTTCCCCCGGCACCACTGAACGTGACCGCCATACCGTGGCCCTTTGCCATGTGGGGAATAGACTTGATTGGGGCAATCAACCCAAAAGCTTCTAACGGGCATAGGTTCATCCTGGTAGCCATCGATTATTTCACCAAATGGGTGGAGGCTGCTTCTTATGCTAACGTGACCCAAAGTGTGATTTGTCGATTCATCAAGAAGGAAATCATTTGTCGCTATGGACTTCCTGAGCGCATCATTACAGATAATGGGACCAACTTGAATAACAAGATGATGACAAACCTGTGTGAACAATTCAATATCAAGCATCACAATTCGGCACCTTATCGGCCTATGATGAACGGCGCAGTAGAGGCGGCTAATAAGAATATCAAAAGGATCGTTGAGAAGATGACTCTCACGTACAGACCGGGATGAGAAGCTACCCTTCGCCTTACACGCATCTGAGAACCTCTGTCCGCACCTCTACCGGAGCTACCCCTTTTTCCTTGGTGTATGGAATGGAGGCAGTGCTGCCTATCGAGGTTGAGATCCCCTCGCTGAGAATCCTGATGGACACCAAGTTGGAGGAAGCAGAATGGGTACGAGTGCGGCATGAACAACTCAACTTGATCGACGAAAAGAGAATGACCGCTCTTTGTCATGGGCAATTATATCAGAAGAGAATAATGCGAGCCTACAACAAGAAGGTCAAGCCTCGCCAATTTTTCGAAGGGGATATCGTGTTGAAGGAAATCCTGCCTATAGCATCTGATCCTAGAGGAAAATGGACACCGAACTATGAAGGGCCTTATGTGGTGAAGAAGGCGTTCTCAGGGGGGGCATTAATCCTTGCAGAAATGGATGGGCGAGAATTACCAAAGCCAGTGAACTCAGATTCAGTCAAGAAATACTACGCGTGATTCTTGAGATACTCAGAATCTTTCGAGGAGGAAGCAGCAGTGAAGACAGGATTATCATAACAACATTCAAAGTTGTCAAAGCAATCTTCCATTTCTTCCCCATTCCCATTCTTGTTCCTTTCGTACCTACGCCTCTTGTACCCTTTTGGTTCATGATCTATGAAATCTGCATTCTTCCACTCTTCTTTCGATTGGGAAGAAAATGAGCAGCAAGTTGTCAAAATAATCCTCTGAAACTCCTTGAGGCTTAAGAATATAAGGTCACCAATAAAGTCTGGGGCGGACATTTGGTATTAGAATGAGAGGAAACTTTAGGTTGTCAAACCCTCGCCGGACGTCCAATGAAAGAGGGAGCCTCATTTCTACGAGCAGAAGACAACATCCTAGTCAAGGCACAATCGAAGGAAAAATAAATAAGCCAAAAAAAAGCCAAAAAGAGGAAAATGTAAAGACATAAAAATCGCATCCTGCATATTGCATTCCACATATCGCACCTGCACGACATTCCGCATAACAGGTGCTAGAAAGGAAGAGTTGCTAGGAGGTTCACACGAGTGCTTCAGATAACCTGGGAGGGAAGAGGTAAGTGCCTAAATCTCGCGTCAAAAGCAAGGAAGGTTCCTGCGTTTAAGCAAGGTTCCTCCTACCGAATTGTAGGAAGCGCCTACTTTTGTTCTCACTTTGTGACAATCTTTTTCACCAAAAATGAGGAAAGTTCCTCAACCTTAATCGTGAAAGAAAAGTCTCTCTCTCCGAATGGTAAGAAGGTTCTTACCATTCACTTCATCTCAATACTTCAATCAGGTCTTTCGACAAAGAGGCAAGGAAGGTTCCTTCGCTTCAGAAGGGAATGAAAGGTTTCTTCCCTTCACGAACAACAAATCTTGTTGTTCAATTTTTATCAATCAGTCATCTATCTTTACCGAGCATTGGGAAGGTTCTCAATCTCGAATTCCCGGAGCAAGGTAGGTTCCTTCGCTTCACGAATAACGAGAGAGTTCTTGTTATTCCATCTCAACAATCAATCAATCAATCTATCATTCATCTTACTTTTGCCGAGCATTGGGAAGGTTCTCAATCTCGCATCTTTGGGGGTAGGGAAGGTTCCTTAACCTCGAATAGTGGAAAGGTTTCCGCTATTCAACTCAATAGGAAGGTTCTTATTGAGAGAAGCACGGAAGGTTCCTTCGCTTCACGAGTAATAAGAAGGTTCTTGTTATTCAATTCAATCTCGAATCTCGAATCTTCAGAGTAAGAGAGTTCCTTAACTCGAAATAGCGGAAAAGTTTCCGCTATTCATTCAATAGGAAAGTTCCTGTTGAATGAAGCAAGGAAGGTTCCTTCGCTTCGGAAGGGTAAGAAAAGTTTCTTCCTTTCGTGAATAATGAGAAGGTTCTCGTTATTCACGGCAAAAATTCGGTGTCATCCTACTTTGCATGCTCCTGTTCCATGAATCACGCAAAGGGGGCATTGTTGAAACCAGATTTTTGCCCGGATTACTAAAATCTAGTTCGTAATTTTGATTTTTTCGTATTATTTTCGTATTTTTCATTTTTTTTACGTGATTTTGGTCATTATTTTATGTGATTTTTTGTGGCTTTCTTCATTTTTGTCATTTTCATTATTTTACGTAGTTTTTTATCATTTTTCATGTACGTTTTTTTTATTATTTCATGTGTCTTTTTTTATTTCGTGTATCTTTTGTTAATTTCGTTAATTTTTGTCATTTTTATTATTTCGTGTGTTCTTGTTAATTTCAGATTTTTTTGTCATTTTTGTTATTCCGTGAGTTTTTGTTAATTTTGTTTTATCATTACTTCATGTGCAATTTTTCCTTTTTATTTCATATCTATTTGTGACTTTTAATATTTAAAATAATATATTAATAATGATAATAATCAAAAAAAAAGAAGAAAAGAAGCTCACCTTGGAACGCAGCAGCTCGCCGGCAGCCTCCCTCCCTCAGCTTTTGTCCATTGCTGCCATAGCCACCAACATGTTGGAGTAGAAATCTTTGTTCACCATTGGATAAAGGCTTGAACCCTTGATCAATACTCAAAAATTTGCATATAAATTGAGTGGTTTTTGGAGGAGAGATCACGACCAAAAAACGCATTCCGGACGCTATTCTTCACTTGTCCGAAACTTTATTCCACAAAGCTTCGATCTCTCCATCCGGCCTCTCAACGACCAAACTTCGGTCCATTAGATCCGCCCCGCAGCCAGGAGCTCAAATCCACCGCCCTTTTCGCCGGAGGTTGCCGGACGAAGGAGAATTCTCCCTCGACCCGCTACTTGACCCGCGGAAGACCCGGTCCAATCCGCCGCTACCGACCTCCGTTCGCTCTCCGACTGCCGCCAATCGCCTCGCCGCGCGCCGCCTGGTCGATCTCCGCTGCTCTCTGCCGCCAACGCCGCCCAGAAGTGATAACCCGAAATCTCCCTCCTCCTCTCCTTCACGTTCGCGAAACAACAGCAGGTTCGTTCTTCTTCCTTTTCTTTTTTTTTCTGTTTTGTTTTCTTTTTATTTCTTTAATTTCTGTTTTATTATTACTTCTATTTATTTTAATCCCTCAAGTTATCCCCTTAACTCACTTAGATCCCTAAGTTTTCTTTCAAGGTTTCATTCAAGTCACAAAAGTCCATTCGTCCAAAACAATCTTCAACAAGTTTAAAAATGTAACAGTTTGGGCACTAGGCCTAAACCTTTTTTTTGTGTTTTAGTTTAATATTTTTGTTATTATGTCAATTTCACTTATTTTAATTTTATCTTCAAGATATTTTGAATTTTTATTAGTTATGTGAATTACTAAAAATCCTTTTTCTTCTTTTTTTTTAGTTTTATTATTTGTTTTTTTTTTCCTTTATTTTTTTAAAATCAAGCAAAAATCAAAAAAGAACCCGTGGTACCAATCTTGGGCGTACGAAAATTAACCATTTTTGTATGTAACTGACAAACGAACCCAGATCTCTCGTAGACCATTTTCAGGTTTCCAATCGACCTAGGAAAAAGATTGGTGGCGACTCCATGTCAAAAACCACGTCGCTACAATATGCTCCCAGCCTCATGGTGGCTTTAGATTGTCCATGTAATGGAACCAAGCCTCCAGCTGATTTGGTGAGGCCTCCGGCACTTCTCGTAAGCCACGTTGCCTCCAAACTTCCGCAACTCGATCACAGTGAAAAAGAAGGTGAGGCTCCGTCTCAGAATCCCGTCCGCAAAGTGGGCAAGATTAATCCTCCTCAATATGTCTCCTAGCAAGTTCAGCTCTCACGGGTAAGCATCTTCGGAAAAGCCGCCAAATAAAGATTTTTGTTTTCTTCAGCACTTGCGACCCCCAGATTGTCGTCCATATTTTCCTCTCAGGAGTGGCGACTTCGTTATCCTCCAGGTGTTGTAAGAGATGATACTCGCTTTTAACCGTGTACCCGTCACAAGAATCATATTGCCACGTTAGCGTATCGTCCGATTCAGTTGAATCTAGACGGATGGCATTAACTCTAGCCACGTCTGCCAGGAGAAAATATAGGTCTAGTAACTCTATCCTCCACTCACCATTACGGGTATCTATCAGGTCTGAGACTCTCAGGTTCTCTCCACACTGCGACATTAGCCTAAGGGGCATCGCTCCTGGAAGCCAAGGGTCAAGCCAGGCGCGAATAGAAGCACCACTGCCCACCCGCCATCTAACGCCGTGATCGAGAATGTTGCGTCCTTCAATTATACTCTTCCAAGTTAGCGAGGAGTTGTTCCCTTTTTTGTCATGGAAGAAATCCGAGTTACGATAATACTTGTGCTTCAGAACTTGTGTATACAGCGAATCGGGATTGGTAAGAAGTCTCCATCCTTGCTTAGCCAGCATAGCTCGGTTGAAGTCATACAATCTTCGGAACCCGAGTCCTCCCCTGTCCTTGTCCTTGCAAAGTTCGCTCCATTTGGTCCAGAAGATACCAGTGCCAGCTTGATTGTGTGACCACCAATATCTGTTCATTTTTTTTCTCAATTTTCCCACATAACTCTGGAGTTATAAGGAACACCGACATAGCTTAAGTTGGTATAGCTCGCGCTACTGCCTTTAACAGAACTTCTTTGCCGCCTTTTGATAACAATTTGTAGTTCCATCCATTGATAGCTTTTTCCACTTTATTTATCAGATAGTCGAAGGCCTTCCTTTTGCTTCTTCAAACAATAGCAGGTAAGCCCAAGTATTTTTCCATATTTTTCGCCTCATTCACTCCAAATTTTGCCATAATGTTCCTTCTCACTTCCTCGGAGGTGTTTGGCGAGAAAAAGAGGCGTGTTTTGTCAAGATTGACACATTGACCCGAAGCGATTTCATAGTTGTGCAGAATGTCCAAAATACTATCAACTCTGACTCATTTGCAACACAGAACAGGAGGGAGTCATCGGCAAAGAGTAAAAGGGAAATGCACGGTCCCCCACTGCTCGCCACGGTCCCAGATATTCTTCGGTCATAAATCGCTTTTTGAAAAGCACTGGATAAACCTTCCGCGCAGATAATAAATAAATAGGGGGAAAGTGGGTCTCCCTGGCGGAGACCGCGATTGGGCACAATTTCTGTAGAAGGCAGACCATTTATGAGCGGGGCATATCTGACAGTGGATATACAGTCTTGGATGGTGTTGATAAGCTTCTGAGGAAATCCAATCCTATTCATCATTTTTGTAACGAAATCCCACTCAATCCTGTCATATGCCTTTGACATATCCAATTTAATAGCGCATTGACCCTCTCTTCTAGACCTTTTGTTTTTGATAGTGTGGAGTAATTCATAAGCAATGAGAGCATTGTCCGTAATCAGTCGTCCAGCCACGAAGGCACTCTGTTCAGCAGATATAATGTGTGGGAGAATTTGCTTCAGACGGTTGCTTATTGTCTTGGCCACTAGTTTGTACAGTACATTGCACAGACTGATCGGGCGAAACTGTTTCATGTTGTCGGGCTTTGTCACTTTTGGAATAAGCACAATGTAGGTGAAATTCGCCTCCTGCACACTAGCACCCCCATTTAAAACATTAAGGCAGAAGTTAATAACATCTTTACTAACCTGGGGCCAGAATTTCTAGTAGAATTGTGTCATTATGCCGTCAGGGCCTAGCGCCTTCGTTGGATGCATGTCCTTTAAGGCCTTGTGGATTTCTGCTGGAGAGTACTCTGCTGTTAATAATTGTTGCATATCCTCCGTGACTTTGTTATCAACCAGGCCAGAAATGGCATCAACCGTGGGGGGGTTGGTTGAGGTGAATAGAGTGCTGAAATACTCATGCACCACTCCTGCTATGTCCTCTTTTTCCTCCACCCACGAGCCGTCCTTATCTTGGATTCTTTCAATCTTATTGTTTCGCTTCCTGGTAGTAGCGTAAGAGTGGAAGAACTTTGTGTTATTGTCCCCCTCATGGAGCCAATCTAGACGGGATCTTTGTTTCCACATGATTTCCTTCCTCATTTCCAACTCCGCGATGTCCGCTTTCAACACCCGCATCTTATCATAGCTTTGATCCGTAGGTCTTGACCTCGTTATCTGTTGTAGTCTACGATTTAGTTTCTTCCTTTTTGTGTCAATGAAGCCAAAAACATCCTTGTTCCACTGTCGAAGCCCTGCCTGCAATCTTTCCGTTCTTTGGAACACAGTTGCATTACCTGTTGCCGCTACAGTTTCCCACAACTTGCTTACTTCCGTTGAAAGATCTTGGTGTCTTAGCCACATACTCTCAAAGCGAAAGGGGCGAACTTCACCAGAACAGATCATGGCCTCCGTTTCGCATTGGAGAATGAGAGCACAATGGTCAGAGAGAGGGCCATTTTGAACCCGAACCGAGGACGTTGGAAAAAGGTCTCTCCTGCATCTGACTCGTGTACCTCCTGCACGCATACCAGCCCAAGTGAAGTCTGGACCTTGGTATCCCAAGTTCTCAAGGCCACAGAAATCAAGAACATCCCGGAACTCCATCATTTGTTGTTCATTCCTATAAGCCCCACCCCACTTCTCAAAATCGTACAAGATCTCATTGAAATCACCTGCACACACCCACGACAAGGATGATCTTGTCTTTAAAACTTTGAGAGTCTCCCAGCCATGGCGTCTTTGCTGAACCACTGGATCACCGTAGAAGCTTGTAATTCGGAAGTGTTTATTCATGCCTAACCAGAGCACTTCTATGTCAATATGGTACTTATGTAATATCAGTATTCCATAAAAAAGCCAGTCCTCCAGAAAGTCCCGTGTCTCCTGAACTTGGAACAACAAAAATACTTTTGAAACCTAGTTGTAGTTTCACCCGCTCCATATCCCTTACAGATAAATGTGTTTCACTGAGAAACACCATTTGCGGTTTAATCTGTCGGGTGAGGGCTTTGAGGTTACGAACTGCCTGTGGTGCCCTCAATCCACAGCAGTTCTGAAATAGGCAAATCATTGTGTTCGGCGGCCCTGTTCAACAGGTGCCGCCGTTGTATCAACATCTGTAGCCTCCCCTTGACTCAGTTCCGCCAGCCGTGATTTTTTAGTGTCAGACCCATCATCAACTTCCATATCTTCATACTCATCCCTTTTTTAGCCCGGTGTATATCCTTGCTTCTTGTCTTTCAGCCCACACCTATTCTTCACTTGTCTTTTCCAGGTGCGTCCCGTCTTGCCTCTTGCATAGCTCTTCTGATCTTGACCTGGGCTTTGGTTGCAAACGTTTTGTCTCGGGAGAGAGGTAGGAGCCCCATCATCCTGATGTGTTAATTTCTTCATCTCTGCACCCCCTGTTTGTTCTTTGTTGCTCATTGCTCCTGTGTCTTGAGTATTACTCAATCTCTCTTTCCTCTTGTTATTTGTCTCACCATTAGCTTGATCCTTAGGAGCCCCTGACTCATCTTCATCCGAAATTGTCATCTGTAGTTGCCTGCAAGCTATACTTTTTCCTGCTGCTCTAGGTTGCTGAGTTTGAATTGAATCAGATCTACTCATTCCTTCTTGCTGTAACCCCTTCCCGAGAGAACCAGAGGCACCCGAATTCCTTCCATTGCCATTTGTTTCATCCCTTGCCATTCGTCTTGCTCGTGTTATAGCAGGAGAGGCTCTCATATATGCCCCATATTGCTGTTGCTCATCGCCCTCCTCAGGTTGGTCACAATCTTTATCAATATGACCTAACAATCCACATCGGAAACAAAAATGTTGAAGCCTTTCATATTTGAACACAATAATGGTTGGCTCTTGATTACCGGATTTGAAAGGCACTCCCCTGACCAGTGGTTTTTCAGTTGGTAGTTCTATTTGGATCCTTGCATATCTCCCTCCCACATCACCCGATTCACTGTAACTTATTTGTTTGACCTCCCCCGCCCTGCTGGCTAACTTGCGAACAACGCTCTCCTTCCACGCTGAGATTAGTAGGTCGTATAGCCGTAGCCAGAATGGCATGGTGTTCAGGGTTCTTTTCCTTAGGTTATCTGACTCTTCTAGCAAGAAAACGTGCTTGTCAAAGAACCATGGGCGACCATCTAAGACTCGATTAACATCGCCTCTTCCCTGGAACATAAAGAGAAAGCAATTGTTGTCAATGATGTCTATATCTAGTCTCTTTATCGGTTTCCAGATTCCCCTAAGGGTGTTAACGAGGGCCTGGCTGTTGAAGGGTCGAATTGAATTCAGTTTTCCAAGTAGATAAAACCGTGGGGAAATCTTTTCTTCCATGTTTTCTGTCTCGTCTTCCACTATCTCTTGTTCTGCATCCGTGAGAGTTAATCTTTGCCATGAATCTTGTAGTGCATCCATGAATTAGAAGTTGAAGAAATCCGGAAAGACACGAACAGAAAGAGAAACAACGTCCTTCTTCACAAAGAAAAAACAAACCCTAGCACAAAACTTAGACGGCAACCCTAGCAGAGCGCTAGACCAGGCGTAATAATTTGACTTTGTGAATTACAATGTTGATGAAGAAAATAATAAATTACATACTAAAAAAATAATGCACAATTATTTTAGGAACAGAGGTAGTGTTGTATTTACTTCATTTCTTTTCCATTAATTCTACAAACTTTTCAATAACATTAAACTTTTTTTAAATTATTTATGGAAGAGTAGAATTAAAACAGTTATATCTTAATCTCGTATCCACGTAAGAACTTAGACTCGGAGCAAGTATCACTTTAACAATATAGTTTTGGAGCAGAGTATATTGGGTGTGTTCATTTTATTAAGGTGTTCTAGGTGTTGCACTTTATATGTTGTTTTGTAATAATGTTATGATGTTACTTTATCCCCGTAACTTTTGGACACCCTTTTCTTCTTTTAAGGAGGGCTGGAGGGGTGTCTATTGTCTAAATCAATATATATTGTTGATAAAAAAAATAAAATAATTATCTACGTATCTTTTTTACCTAAATTTGAGGTTCACAGATTTTTCTTTCTAACTTAATTTATAAATTTTGGTAACATCATCAAAATATTTAAATTTTATCAGACTATTATCAATCTTTTGCTCTTAATCAGACACTAAGCATATATTGAAACTCAGGCCCATGGCGGTGTTGGACATATTTAGGGTCCGTTTAATTGTGAAATGTTTTCCAAGTTTTCTTTTACAAACACCCTTTGTAAATGATTGGATGCACAACTAATTTTTAAATGATGAAAAACCTTATTTTCTATACTAGAATTTTTCAAATTTTAGAAAATAATGTTTCTCATATATAAAAAACTAGCTATCCATCCAAACATTCACCAATCATATTTAGAAATTGAAAATTGAAAATTTTTCAACAACGACGGACCCTTAGCATTTTTAATATTTAATCTTACCGCCAGTGCAAACAAACCACAATCAATCTCAAAGAAAGATAATCTTACCGACTCCTCCACTTCACATATTCCAAAGATTTATTAGTAAATCGTATGGCTCCACAATTTTCATGACATTAAAAGAAATACTCCAACTATCTCGTAAAGTCGTGTTTGTTTTTTTAATATTTAATTTATAATTTTTTAATATATATTGATATATTAAATCAAGTAATTTATATATTCATATATATATATATATATATTATATGAATGTGTCTAGTTTCTAAATGCTACATCTTTAAAGAACTTTTAAACAAATTCTTAAAAATGAGTCGAACATAAAATAGAAAGTCAAACAGAATAATTTTGTGGGATGAAGGAAGTGTGTTTTGCAACATTTGTGATTGACATGATAATTAAGTTGATGAAGTTTTAGCGTTTAGCTTTTTTATTTTACCCTTTTATATTGAAAATAAAATAATTAGACATAAAAATCGAGGAACAATAATAAAATAAAATAGAATAATAATGATGAATATTTAAAGAATAAATAAAAAAATAGAAATTTGATGATAAATTTGTAATTGGAGAAGAAAGATATTCATATTATTTACTTTTTTATTACTTGAATTTTGGAGAAAATGATGATCTGGAAAATAAAAATGTACTACAAAAATGGAAATGTTGCATATTTTGGACATGGTCTTATAAAATGGAGATAATATTTTATTTTTCAGATAATTAACATATATATTTGCGTGTTAATTTTTTAATTCACCAAGCTTTCTTAAATTTTCCTCCATTTCCTTTCTTAAAATCTTTCACTTCAAATTTAGATAGTTGCTTAAAATTGCCAAAATGTTTTCTATTAAAAACAGACCCCTGATTTGAACAAGTAATCTGTACTCTGGAGAGCTCCATCATTTGATCGATCAATGATTTGTCAAAAAGCAATAATAATAATAATAATAATAATAATAATAATAATAATAATAATAATAATAATAATAATAATAATAGAAAACAACTCACACAACAGCCGGTTGTAAAAAAGTCTGTTGTAGAAAACACTTTTTTAAGAAGTGTTGTCCAAAATCTTCTAATAAACACCAACATTTTTTCTTTAAAAAACTATATCTAAATAAAACCTTCTCTAATTTATTTTCTCATAGAATCTCTCTTAATTTTTCAAACACTAACACTGTGTTCAGCATGTCTATTTCTAGAAAAAAATTTCTTACTTTTTTATCTTCCCAAAGTAAATTAGTGAGAGCACAACCATGAGTAGATTTAGTCATTTGTCTATTTTACCCTTACCTTTACTTATTTTTCATTTGTATTCGTGCAAGTCAGATCGCAAATAGGTCCAATCATCACCTCAAATGTACCAACCAAAACATTTGAATTTTGAATTATTCCTGGAAATATTTGTCCACCTTTGCAATGAAGTGAGCCTAAGTTTTATTTTCTCAAAATTCAATCAAAATAACACACCATATATAAATTTAAGTTTATTAAGTGGTGTGTACATGTAATTTTTTTAATGCATGTCATTAATAAACATTAACTTAAGCAATGAATTAAACTTACTTAATTGTTTTATGGATTAATATTTGATGTACCGGCAGTCGAACATATTTTTCCATCATCACCTTTTTATAGATAGAAAGTCTCACATATCTATTAAAAAGCATTATTTAAAGTGAAAGGTCCACATAATTGTTTCCACCAACACCTTTTTATACTTTTTATAGATATAGTGAATTGTTTTAAGGATTAATACTAGTTTTTTTTGCCTAAACAGACTTCATTTATAAACTATTTAATTAAATAGACTTCATTGAATAATTTTTCCGTTTTTGATTGTGTTTGATTCCGTGATTTGTGTTTGTAGTTGGTAATTGCCTTTTAATTATTTTGTTTAGATATTGTCTATAGCCAACTAGCGCCAAAATGCATTTTGCTAATTAGTTAGTGGGTTCTCAATCTAAGAGTACCCATTGATTTTGATTGTGACCTGGACCTCGAACTTCAAAACTCAATGATTTAATTAGGTAAAGTACATCTATAGTCTTGTAACTTAAATTATTGTATCATTAGGGTCATGTTTTAACTTTTTATACCAATAAAATCTTTTTTTTTAACTTTTTGTGTATTTAAGGTCTTTTTCCGTCCATTGATCGTTAACTTTAAATGATTTACGGTATGAAGCCAACGATTCACCGGACTTGGGTCGCAATTCTACGTTCTCGGCTTTTTTTTTTGCGTTTCCGACATTTTTCAGTGGTGGCGGCGGCTATCTGATGGCAGTGGCAGAGACCCAACAATGGCTGGGTGCTATTGGGCTTAATTAAAACATTTGAGTAGAAGTGTTATGTTTAAAACTGTTAAGGGTGCCTAAATGGTTAAGTTTAAAACTTGAAGTGTAAATAAAATTTTTTTAAACAATTGAGTTGCCGATTTTATCATTTTTTCATAATTCTGTTATATATAGTTAACGGTCAATGGACAAGAAAGGACCTTGAATGCACAAAAAATTTATAAACAGGAATCTATCGGTACAAAAAGTTAAAACAGTACCTTAGTGGTACAATAATGTAAGTTACATGATTATGGATGAACTTTACCCATTTAATTAGGGGTAAATTAATTACAAATACTTTTGAGATTTACTAAAATATTCAATTTACCATTTATATTTTCAAAAACCTTCAATTATCCAATTGAGGTTTAGTCAAACATTCAGTTACTCCCCTTGACCGTTTGTGATGTTGGTTGACTCTCAAGAATTTTAGGGTTAACTACTTCTTATTCATAATATTTCTAATACTTCAACTCCAACATTTAATTTCTCTTATTTTTTTCCTCCCCAAATGGCCACCCCTATTAGGCGTCGTTGTCGCACGATCGCCGGAGCAACACAGATGAGCTTAGGGCGCAACGACACAAACAAGACCATGCCGCTGCGATGCAGATATGCCCATACCACCTGTTGACTATTTTATAATATAGCTAGTGTACTAAAAATTAACTGTCAACTAAAATCACAAACGGTTAAGGAATGTAACTGAAGGTTTTTGAAAATAGCTAGAATTAGTAAATCAAAGATTTCACTAAACCTAAAAAAGGATTTTGTAATTTAACCCTTTAATTAGTCCATTGATAGACAAACAAGGTTTTATTATCTATTATCCGCAATGGGTTCTACTTGTAATATTTCCAAAAGTTAGATAAGATTGTATCATCGAATAAGAAGCGATACATAAGATAGTAAATAATGATCACGGATTAAAAAACCAGTGGTTACATGATCAATTCGGAGGGAAACCCTTCTTATCATTATTTACGTAAACCATGCATATGCTAGTCAATCTACATTGTGTCATTACATACTTCATGGATACAATGACAATGACAATGACAAGTAGAAATTTTAAAAAAAATATATTTGGAAAAGAAATATATAAATATTATCATATTTAAAAATTTTATTGTTTGAGCTTTGTGAGAAAATAGTCTCTAGATAGTCTAGTAATTAGTTAGGATGAGGAAAAAGTTACCTTGAAGATTGAAGGGAAACGTTTCATACTTTGGAGGTACATCTCAAAGATTAAAGTGTCTTAATTTTTTTAAGACAATGTAAATAGTATAAAATATAAAAATACATATCATAAAATACAAGGGATCTATTACAATTTTTTTAAAAGAACATTTAACTAACAAGAGATTTAACTAACAAGTAGCATATACTGCAAAGAATACTGAGAATGTCTTGTCCAAGCAGCATGTTAATTACATGCATACTTTGTACACCTTTCAAGTTTGCATGCTACTATTTTAAAAAAAGTCCATGTGATATAGACACTGCGTAGTTATCGTTGCGTTTGTAGCACCCAATTCGTTAGAAATGTGCCACTATAGTAGTGGATTTAGGCGCTACTACAAAGGCCGTTTCTTTTGAAGGCAAGCGCTACAATGCGCTACTAAACAACACCATAAGACGCTACTAGTACGCTACAACAATATTTTATGAAATAAAAAAAACTCCAGATCTGGAAACGCAAAAACCATCCATCATCCTTTTACAACCCAGAAATTCAACCATGTAGCAAAAACCATCCACTTCATAATACAACTCAAAAAATCGAATTCATCAATGAGAAAAGATTATTCAATCATGAATCTAACAGATTATAGAAAACAAACATACAAAATTAATGATCTGCTAACAAAACAAAAAGCAAATCCATAAATTCAAAGATTAACCAAAAAATTTAGAGACAAATCTAGAACAAAACCAAAATTTCAATGTGTCCATATCCTTCATCGTCGGTCTTCACCCCTTCCATCGTCGCCAGTCTTCACCACGACAATCTCGAATCTCACCAGATCTTGAAGCTTCAATATCTCACCAAATCTCGAATCTGGCGAGAAATCCTCACCAGATCTAAGATTTTGCAAGAGCATATATCTTACCACAACCACCAAATAGAGACCCAAATCAACCAAAAAATAAGCATAAGTCGCTACTGAAATGAACTCATCTTTACCTTCTGTCTGATCATGGATGCTTGGATTTGTTTTTGATTTAAAAACAAAAATTTGAGACGGTAGAAAAAGAAAGACTTGAGGAAGGAGAGAGAGGGATGAAGGAGTTGGGGTGGAGAGATTTAGAAGCTTTAGGAAAATGTGAGATGAGAGACATGGGATAAGAAAATGGGGGAAAAAAGAAGTTAACTGAGAGTTGGAGAGTGTAGTGCCTTGTAGCGCCAGGGTCTTAGTTGGGCATTAGTAATGCCTTTTGGCGCTTCTTAAGACGCTGCAAAACACCCTTCATGTACGTAGTTACCCGTAAAATCATCTCAATTTTGGTTGTTACTCCACTATCCTTCTACCCCCACAAGGAGTAAAATATTTGATTGCATATATAAGAAGTATTGAAAATTTAAGGGTATAAAATAAATTGATATATGAAAAAAATAACTTTTAAATTGATAAAAGAAATTCAAAATAATAAGGTAAAAATGATATTAAAAAAGTTATTACTGGTTGGAATATAAGCTTAAATATCCCGTAGTACCCTGAACTATAGTGACCCGGGTGATTTAGGGCCTGAAACATGGAACTGGCTGATTGGTACCATGAACTATCAAAATGGTGCAAATAAGGGCTAGGGTTCGGCCATTCGGCACGTGTTGTCACATGCCGTTAAATCCGTTTCAACTTGACAACGAATCCTAACTGACCTGGACTTGATGCAATCCCAGTGACCTTTTTGTAACAAATTAAAACCCAAGCCCAACCCCAAATGTTAGAAAATTTAAATTATATGGATGGTCCTAGCAGCAGAGGCTCCCTCAAGCAAACCAACTCGGCCTCAACCCTCTACAGCTTTGAATTGAGCTTCCTGATGCATTCCTTAGCAGTGGTAGGAGACAGTTCATGCTCCTTATGGCTGGTCTCTAATAGCAGCTGCTCCTTCAAAAACATGGTCTGAACCTCTACCTTCTCCAACTTGTCAGTAAGGGAGTTGATGCAATACCTAGCTACGTCAGGGTGGGAGTCATCCACCCACTCAAAATGGCATCTAGTCGGTCCCTTAAATATACAACCATTCAAGAAAAATGGGAATTTAATCCACTAAACATCCACTCTCAAGCAGAATGGCATCCTAAGCCAGTGAGCAATCTATCGAAAAATCAATCACACACCCACTAAACATCCAATCTCATCCTACTTATCCAATCACACACCTACTAGCACATCTAACTACTGGAACCAAACATGAAACATCAATGTAATAAATCAGAGTATGCAATTTTTTGCACACAACCAACCTCTGTCGAAACTAACACTTACCCCTGGTTCTTACTAAAATCCCTCACAAAAGGGAGTATTGGCATCCCATTAGGACCAACAGGGAGCTGCATTCAAAGAAAAATAGAATCTATCAACATTTTGTCCATAAATAGAGCTACCATGAAAATTTGGAGAAAAAAACGAATGAAGAATACTAACCAAAATTAGGAGAAACTCACCACATAATCGGGACATCTCAAGCATTCGCGATCGTAATTCTGGCACAACTTGCGCTGGGAGAACATTTGGAGCTTCTTCCCACATTTGCACGTACGAAATGAAACAAGCTCCATTTCGCATTCAGTGGGATCTAGGGCACCCTTCGACGCAGCAGTGAAGTGACAATTTTTGTAGTCCATCTCAAGCGAACACCAGTGAAGAGAATCGAGACGGCCTAAACGCGGAAGGTCAAGGACGAAGAACTGAGAACATGAGGCTCTGGACAGGGGTTAGGGTTCGAATTATCGAGGCAACCATCTATATAATTTAACTTTTCTAACATTTGGGGGTTGGCCTTGGGTTTTAATTTGTCACAAAAAGGTCACTGGGATTGCATCAAGTCCAGGTCAGTTAGGATTCCTCGTCAAGTTTAAACGGATTTAACGGCACGTGACAACGTGCCGAATTGGTTGACCCCGAGCCCTTATTTACACCATTTTGATAGTTGAGGGCACCAATTCACCCGTTCCATATTTCAGGCCTAAATCGCCCGGATCACTATAGTTCAGGGGTACTACGGGATATTTAAGGCTAAATATTTCAAAATTTTGTCTCACTAAACATGACTTAGTTCCACTTTTGTTCTTTACTATTCAAATTATACCCTCCATGCATGCGGCATGCCACTATATCGGTTGTGTTCTTTCTGAAAATGATTATGATTAGTAAAAAAGTGACAATAATTTAAATTTCCCACTCAAATTTCTCACATACCTCGTTTTAAATTTCAAACTACGTTACTTTAGTTAAAGATAATATTGAAAGACATAAATAATCAACATAAAAGAAGACAATGCTAAACGTTTTCTGGAAAGAAAAATAGTAAAATTAACGCCAACGTAAATGGATAAAGTACGGATGGATGAAGGGTGTATTATGCAGTCCTTTTAATTACCGACTAGTTGGAAAAACCTATAGTGGATCCTAACACTATCTAACTAAACTAACTAATTAACTAACAATTCTAAAGACTAAAACACCCTTCCAAGCCAAAACCACCATTCATCCTCACCACCACCTTTACCGCCACCGCCGCCGCCGGACCACCGCACCGGTCGCCGGACCACCGCACCGGTCGCCGGACCACCGCATCGGTCACCGGACCACCGCACCGGTCACCGGACCACCGCACCGGTCACCGGACCACCGCACCGGTCGCCGGAGCACCCTACCAGTCACCGGAATCACTGTCACCCCTACCACCACTGCCGTCGCCGATGGAACCACTACTGCAATTTGTGGAACAAGATTTTTAGAAATTAATTTCCACATTTTTTCGTTAATTTATAATAAATTGCATAGTGTCTAAAGTAATATGCAATACTGTCTAAAATAATATGCAATACTGTTTATTAGTTATTTTACACATTTCTATAATGTCTAATAAAAAGTGATATAATTTCTATAATGTCTAAAGTAATATGCAATACTGTCTAACGTAATATGCTATACTGTCTAAAGTAACTACAACAGTTTATAGTGTCTACTAGAAAATGATATAACGTTCGAATAAATACTGCTAACTATTTGCTAACTAGAGTTGGTAATTAATTGCTTAGTGTCTAAAGTAATATGCAATACTGTCTACTACAACAGTTTATAATGTCTACTAGAAAATGGTATAACGTTCGAATAAATACTGCTAGCAATTTGGTTCCTTACCTTTTCTTTGCCTTCGATCGTCTTCTTCGTCCCGATCTGGATGTGTCACCACCACTAGATCGCCACCCCCATAGGTGACCGGATCTAGAGCTCCGACGGTTGTCTCCTCCGATGGCAAGCCACAACAATCTTCGTCACGTCGAGCTCACCAAAGGCGGAAAGGATGGCCGATCTAGATCTAAATCGCCGGAACTAGTGGTTTCAGATCTAGATCGCCGGATCTAGATCTGCTCCGGCCGCCTCAATCGAAAACTCCGGCGTCGTTTGGTCACCCAAGCTCCGCCAACACCCTCCACACCGCCGCAGTTGTCGTTCCCAACCCTTTCCACCGCCGGAGGACGTCGACTTGCCATCACCGTTTCATCCTTGTCGGAAGAGATTCAATGGCCAAAACTTCCTACGTTTCACCGGAAATCACTCACTGTAGTCGGTGGAGATCGTGATGGCCGGAGTTGGTGGAGATCGTGATGGCCGGATTCGGTGGAGAAAATAGCGGCAGAGGGAAAAGAGAAGATGGTGTGATGGTTAGATCTGAAATTGAAACTGGTAGGAATAGAAATAGACTAATAATATTAAAGGGTATATTAGTCCTTAACCAACTAGTTGGTTTCCCAACTAGTTGGTAATTAGAGCTGCGCTGTATCATGTGCCCTTTTTCAATGTACCAACCAAGTAGGTTAAAAGCCCAAAACAAAATAATCATGGGCCTATTCGGGCTTACAATGGGATTGATCAATGTGGAGATAGCGCTTGCAAATTGAAGAGCAAATTTGCAATGGGATTGATCAATGTGGTGATGAGAAATGAAGATCTCAGCTTGGATGAACGCCATGGAATTGCTGTTGGACCCAAGGAGCCGCTCAAAGCTATTCCCATTCCTTACAATTCCGCTAGCTAGCTCTTTCATTTGTTCATTTCTTCGTTTATCCGTTATATGCTTGTATAATTAGCACTGATCATACAATAATACGTAGTACTACACCGATGAGTACTCTTAAAATTTGTACTAAAAGTTTGCCTCTTTTCTAAATCAATCTTAGAATTTGATAAGGTGTTGAGCATCAGATCTTTCTTGATAGCCCAAGCCCGGTTTTCGAGACCCGAATTGATCTCAAATTCCTCTTCCATAATTGGAAGATCAAGCTATTGGCGGGTGCGTTCCTTAGACACCATCTTCTCAAAATCCTTGATACAGTCTTTACAAAACCAAGATGAGTTATCTTTTAACCTCTCCAAGTATGTCTTTTGCTTCTCTGTCTGTAGTGTTCAACGTCAGATCTATCTTATTTGCACTGTATAATCTTTTTACTAGTGGCATAAGATAGTGGAAGTTTTTACCCCTAAAAGAATTATTGCTAGCATTTTTCCCCAAATGCACCAACTGTCGAGATTGGGAAGATCAATGTTCTTGAATGTGGTCTTTAAAGCCATTGAATAGGTATTCATTATGGAAATTGGCATTACCCAATATTGTATTAAAACACTCGTCTTTAATGCATTAATTTCGGACACGCTGCTAAAACTTCACTATACATTGTGGGGTTTCTCTTTCTCTAGTGCTGGGCTGGGCACGGACACGGATGAAAATACGCCAAACAGAGGCTTGGACAAGATTATACTCCCTCCATCTCTTAAAAATTGTCTAATTTGATTTTACTGTTTCATGATTTAATGTTTGGTTCGAATTTTAATAAAGATAAACTGTGAAAAAAATCAGAAAAATATTTTAGAAAATTTGGATTGCAGATTTTAATATACATGTGAAAAATAGTATCCGCCTCATCGAATGCGGGTACCTGATTTTCACGGTTTTTTGCGGTTCGGATCGCGGGTATCCACGGGTATTTCTAAGTATAATTATTCTATAAAATTTTTCAATTTACTTAGAGATATTCTAAAATTTTGCATCATAAATGTACATATCTAGAGCATCAAAATGAAGAAAAGTAGTTTACATAAATAGAATAATAATATAATATTACAAATCATATATTATTGTTGTATGAAATGAGTTTTCACACATAATATAAAAAGAAACTTAAAGGAAAATTGAGATGAAGTAAACAACTTTAGATAATTTATTTGTAAATAGACATATGCGGATCGGTTCGGGTATCCGCGGGTTTCTAAAATTAGAATCCGCGGGTTATCGGTTTCTTCGTTTCACGAGTTTTTTCGGTTTCGGATCATGCAGTTCGGTTTGGTTTCTCGATTTTGCGAGTTTTTTGAACACTCCTAAACAAACGTATCTTCTTCATTTCCTTATTGGTGTACTCTTTTTTTTATTTAATATTTTGATGAACATGATGATAAATATTTGAAAATTTGATGTTTGTAAATTATGGGTAGTGTTCTTTTACTAAATTCAATTTCCGAATATTATCACTGAAATTAAGGAGTACTATTCGAGTTGTTGTAGTAATCCCGAAGTTCGAAACTGTTGATGCTTATCGGGGTCATCTCATCCATAAGCTGTTGTGTGGCGTACATATACCGACACACAATGCCGCCATTAACATGTGGGGGCATGGACCACTTTGGTTGAATCACTACTAATCATCACAACGGACAAAATAGTAAGTAAATAATTTCTCTGTAAGTTGAATAATTAATTCATGTGTACACGGACAAACAAGCTACAAATAAGTAGGACTCCAAAGTAAAGTTGCCTTCTTCTTAGTGTGAGTGTGACTGTGTGTCAACATTTCAATTTAAAAATATAACAAGCTTAAATACCTACCTACAGTATTTGTTACGAGAATCTCTCTTTTGAATATTAATTTATTAAGCATTTAACATACATAAATAAAAGGAAGAAGACACACAAAAAAAAGCAAATGTTACGATCCGAACATTAAACGTTTTATTCATCGAATAAAAATCACTAAAATTTTCAATCAGCAAATTGGTTTTATACTAGTAAATTATTAAACTTTTGAAACTGTACCAATTTAACCACTAGATCAGATTTCCAATGATGTTGCGAACGGAAGAACAACGTTGAACACGAAGTTTATTAAATCTAAAATTTATCTTAGTGTTGCGTAAAAAAAAGCATTGGGAGCCACTTGGGGGGATCTTGGTTGCTTAATCTCTTGAGTAATTGTTGAGTCTATTGCAGTTTGGTTGCCGGAGTTTTGCTGGTTTTTGCTAACATCGGGTTGTATTGAGACTGCTCGTGCTGGTTTTTGCTAACATCGAGTTGTATTGAGCCTGCTCGTGCTGGTTTTTGCTAACATCGAGTTGTATTGAGCCTGCTCTATTTTTAGCCATTGGTGTTGTTGATATTTTACAATCAACGTTTTGTCTTTAGCACTTTTTGCTATCGACGTTTACTCTTTAGACAATGTTTCAATTTAACCCCTAAACTTTTAAAAGTGAATAAATTGACCCAAATTTTGTAAAAGTTTAATGTTCGCTGTCCTTTTAAAGTAAAAGAGCTTCATATCTCCCTCTGTCCTTTTTTTAAAACACGTTTGGTCGATTCACGTTCGGGTCAACGGATCTCGAGGCGGGTTGTGGTGCAATCAGCGACGTTTAGCAATAGGGTTGGCCCAAAGGAGACTCATCGATGGTCGGGGAAGGCAGTTGCAGTGTCGGAGCAACGAATCAGGGCCTTGGTTGGCAAGATAGGAGCGAGTCGGGATTCATCCTCCTTGACATGTTGCGATGAAATTAGGGGTTGCTGATGGTGAGGATGATTGGGAAACGCGTCACAATGATTTAGGGTGGCCTTGATAGTTACTTATATAGTCATGTTAGAGGAGGAAATTAGTGGAATATCAGAGGAGAGGATCAGGTTGATGGCAAGCCCGATATTGTTAGTACATAGGGTTGAGCACATGGGCGGATGTAATATATATTGAATGGTGTCAAGTGATAGCACAGGGGCGGATGTAGTATATATTGACACCACTCAAAAATTATTTTGACATCACTGATAAAGAATTTTATGTATTAACAGAAAGCCCACATAATTTACCTAAATTATTTATTACTAAATAATAAATACCACACTCTATTATTAATCTCAGCCCAATTTAGAAAGAAATTCATTGAACTATTACTACTTATAAATTATAATTACCGTGGAGCGATGTTTCTCAGCCATGAAGATTATTAAGAGTGACTTACGAAGTAGTATGGCGAAACAGTTTTTGGCAGATTGTTTTGTAACTTATATCGAGAGTATTTGATTGTATCAGCAATGATCGATGTAATTTTAGATCATTTTCAGAATATGAAATCTCGTATATGTCAATTGGAAGAAATTTATTTTATTAAATTAATACGTAAGGTGACACCACTCAATTGAAATCTAGATCCGCTTCTGATTGATTGAGCAGGATGAGAGGTGTGGTGACGGAGAGGTGTTGGTGTCCTTTGTAATGCAAGGGAGAAATCAAAATGAACTAAAATAAAGGATAGGAAAATATTTTCCTAAAATAAAAGTAGAAAATGTTCATTCACTAGTTTTTGTTCCCAACCGCGATTCGCGGCAGAAATGTTTTTTGAAATTGAATTTTTCGAATGAAGATGAAAAAATTTGTGGATAAATGTTATCATGTGTTTCTAATATAGAAATTGATGTAAAAAATAAAATATTATAAGAGAAATTATATTAAAGATTTTAAGTATTACAATATGACTCACTTTAATGAGAAGTGAGTATTGGAATTTTCAGCTGGTTTCGTCACTTCAGTTGATACAATTTTTTTTTTTTTTTGCATTTATTCAAATGATTGGGTTTGAAAAAGTAAAATTGAACGTAAGTCTGTAATTAAACCACCGATCAAATGTATATGGAATAAATTCATTTGATTCATCGATCAATGAAACATGTAGTCCAGACGAAGTAGATTTACATAGTTGGTCATGTGAAAATAGTAAAAATGGACTAAGGTAGAAAATGAAAAAATGTTCCGGTTGTATATGAAAATTTTAAAATACTCAAAGGACTCTTTGTACAGTTAAGATGATTAGGGGTTGTGGGTTTTTTTTTTTTTTTTGAAAATTTTAAAAAGGTAGTAAGGGTTGTGGAGTAGTTGTTTAGGGATCAATAGGTGCGTTATTCTCTAAGCATATATTTATATATATATATATATATATATTATATATATATATATTAAAAAAAAGTAAATGAAAGAAACTTTATTGTTGACTAACTGGTAATTAAGACTTTAAATATATTATAGATTAATCCTTAATAAAAATTAGTGTTATATTTATTTGCTTTGGTTATGGACCTATATGGTAGATATTTTGATTTAATAAATAGAAGAAAGTATAGGATGAAAGTTATTAAATCTAAAATCCTCAACAGTTAAATAATAGGGGGTTTCAAACCTTGGGAAAGGGTAGAAAATAAATCACTTAATAGGGGCTTCAAACATTGAGATGAGTCAAAAAAATTTTCACCTAATTTTCAAACCATTCACTACCTAAAATTCACCTCCTCATCAAATTTGGCGCCTCAAACTATACATTCGCCACTGCTTCCTGACGAATCTCTCTCTTTTCGTTTAGAAAACCCATCGCGTGATGAGTGGGGCACGGCCTTACCACTCAATGAAGGCAGACAAATGGAGCCCACCTTTGCAAGTGAATGAAGTGATTCACTATCCCTTTTCATATTCTAACTCTGATGAGTCCAATTGTCTGCCGATTCACCCAATTTTTAAAACTCACTCCCACAAATTCACCTTCAAACTGAATGTCAGTTTCCCCTAATTTTGGGTGGAAATCATCCAACACAATTCACCACCTCTCAGCGGGTGATTCAAACCTACCTTGCAATTTTGCGGAGGAGAGGGTAGAGGAAAATGTCGCTGCTCACCTTGGGGTAGTCCCCCATAACCGAATTGTTGGATGCGTTTTTTGACGGAGCAACTGAGTAAATAATTGGCATTTTTATGAATTTGTTGATTTTATGGTGGAAAATAGGGAGTAGGCTGACAGAGGGTGGGAGGAGGTAGAGTTAATTGATTAACTTTGGCTTCAATTGAAATTGGGGTTGGTGGGCAGGTTAGTTGAACAATGAGGCAACTCATTTTGGATGAATTTATTGGTAAGTCCTTATTCTTCCTTTCATCTTACAAAATAAGACTATAGTTATGTGAATAGAAGAGTGGAATTGGTTATGATTTGTCAAAAAATTCTCCATTTGACGGTAAATCAAATAAAATATGTTTCCATTTCTTAATTTAAGTTCTGAAAATTCCAGAGAAGAGTAAAAAAATTATCCTTAAACTTTTTGGTTGTTGTTTGTGGATGTAAATGACAGTTTAGATGGTTTGGTGGTTTATTTGTCAAGTTGAAGAGATATGTACATAAATTAAAATTAATATACACAAATATTACTATTATAATTACCTTCATATCACAACGTTAATGTCCATGTTTTTACAAATTAAAGCAACTGTAAATACAAAATACGATAAAACTGGCTGGATTTGATACTATCTTAACAAATGTGACAAATGAAAAAATATAGATAACTTTCCTGTACATTATACAATCATTTATAAATTTATTATTCATCACATCTACTTTCCTCACTCCACTTCAAATCTGAAGCAATAAATCCTAACGTCTGTAATACTACTGCTACTGTCTTGCCACCTGACTCAACCACATGCCCCTACAACTTCTTCATATTAAAATAACTCCTCTCAAAATTGCCTGCCCTTTATTGCTCCATCCAAACTTTTCCGTTAGTGGTAAGCTACCATGGTGGTAAGCAAAGATTTGTCCGGGCAGGGAAAAGGGGGTGGGGCCGACTGGGTGAGTGTGAGGCAGGGGTGGCAGCGGGGGCAGCAGCAATTACTCACCCGTATTCACGTGAATCTCGTGATAAATAAATGCATTTTTAAGTTTTTTTCTAAAATTGTAGCATTGGCGTACAGCTAATGTGTGTTCTTTTACCCACTTTTTTAAATTTTCAACAATAAATAAATACATTTTTAAGTTTTTTTCTAAAATTTCTTTCTGTTCAAATTTAAATAGATGTCCTTATGTTGCTAATTTTTTGGACAAATGTAGCAATTGCTCCACAAATGTTATATAGTTAAGTAATTTGAAACCAACAAAAATGATGAAGTGACAATCAACATGAGATTATTTCTTTTTGAACGAAATTTAGCTCTAATCTAAAATATAAAAAGAGGAAAGTTTTATATATATATATATATATATATATATCTGATATATTATTATTGACTCGTGCTATCATTATTTATTAAAAAGGTAATAATCTGTCATTATTTATTAAAAAGGTAATAATCTGTAATTAATAGTAATGACTTCAATAGTAATATTAATATGATACATACGAGGAATAATGATTTTCTACCACCTTGGACTGGGGAAAATTTTACTCTCTTTTCTACGAACACCACCTTCTAGAAAAGGAGTTTCATTGGTAAACGATGAAAATATTTTCGTATATACTGTACTATGAAAAGCCCGATCAAACTGTTCATATATATTAGACTAGACTCTCTAGCTAGCCACCCATCAATATTGTTCACTTTAAGTCCTTGAATTAATCCAAAAAAAAATCCCTGAAATGGAGCTTCAAAGGGCGGAGCTAGTCTTCGTCCCAGCGCCAGGTATGGGCCACCTCATCTCCACCGTGGAGGTTGCCAAGCAGCTCCTCCGCCACGACGACCGTCTCTCCATCACCGTCATCATTCTCAAGATCCCCTTGGACGAAAAAATCTCAGCCTACGTCGACTCCCTCTCGTCCGCCACACGCATCAACTTCGTCACCGTCCTTTTGTATGAACCGCATGAGGCCAGCCAAGTCACTTCTCAGCGCACGGTGTTCTTCTCCCTCATCCAGCAAAAGAAGCACCTTGTAAAAGACGCCGTCGACGGAGTTGTCAGCAGATTCGGGTCGGGTCCGGACTCGACCCGACTTGCCGGGCTTGTAATCGACATGTTTTGCACTTCAATGATCGATGTGGCCAATGAATTCGGTGTCCCGACTTACTTGTTTTACACGTCGGGTGCGGGATTTTTGGCTTTCCAGTTCTACGCGCTACGGCTTGTTGATGAACAAAACGTGGATACGTCGACGTTTAGGGATTCCGACGAGCTGCTTGACGTGCCGATGCTCCGTCATCGCTATCCGGCCAAACTTTGTCCAAGCGTTCTGTTGACCGCAGAGTGGATGCACCAAATCAATGGTATCACTAGAAGATTCAGAGAAACGAAGGGTATTATCGTGAATTCGTTCGTGGAGCTGGAACCGTACGCCGTCGACGCTTTGTCGTCGGATGAGACAATCCCGCCGCTTTATCCGGTGGGTCCTATCCTGAACGTCGACGGCGACAATTCGAGAAATGGAAACGAGGACGTGATGACGTGGCTCGATAATCAACCGCGTATGTCGGTTGTATTCCTCTGCTTTGGGAGCATCGGTTGCTTCGATGCGGAGCAGGTGGCGGAGATCGCCACCGCGCTGGAAGGAAGCGGCCACCGGTTCCTCTGGGCTCTCCGTCGTCCTCCCCCGAAAGGAGAATCTTCGTTGCAGCGGACGGAGTACGAGAACCTGGAGGAAGTTCTGCCGGAAGGGTTCTTGTCCAGAACGGCGACGACCGGGAAGGTCATCGGATGGGCCCCACAGGTGGCGGTTCTGGGCCACCCAGCGGTGGGCGGCTTCGTGTCACACTGCGGGTGGAACTCAACCCTAGAAAGCCTGTGGTTCGGGGTGCCGGTGGCGGCGTGGCCGATGTACGCGGAGCAGCAGTTCAACGCGTTCGAGATGGTGGTGGAGCTGGGACTGGGTGTGGAGGTGCGCATGGATTACCGGAAGGAGCCGATGGAGGAGGCGAATATGATTGTGAAGGCGGCGGAGATAGAGAGAGCCGTGGAGAAATTAATGGAGGAGGAGAGTGAGGTGAGGAAGAGAGTGAAGGAGATGAAGGAGAGGAGTCGAGAGGTTCTGAGAGAGAGTGGATCTTCACACTCCAATTTGGCGCGTTTCGTTAGAGATGTCATGTCATGGACCCCAAGTTAAGCTTTAATTCTGGCCATAGCCACTGATGCGGTCAAGCCCCACGTCAGAAGTGGTTTAGTCTGAAGGTTTTTATTTTGTTTTGTTTTATTTTGTTTTGTTTTTTTGACGAAGTTTATTTTCTTCCATTTATAGTAATTAATGGGTGGTGGTGCTAAATTAGTCTGTCTTTAGGGTTTCTTCGGTTCAGAAAATAATTTAAGTTAATTGTGTGAAATTTAAAGATGTGTGTTTTGATTATGGTTAAAAAAACCGACTGAATAGTCTGTCTTTAGGGTTTCTTCGGTTCAGAAAATAATTTAAGTTAATTGTGCGAAATTTAAAGATGTGTGTTTTGATCATGGTTAAAAAAATCGAACCGGTCATTGAACCGTAAAGTTAGTGGTTCAAGGTTTAATCGGTCGAATCGATTGAACCAGTGGTTGGACCGTTACTTTTATATTATTATAAATTATTAATAAATACTCATCTTATAGAACTACAACAAAATAATTCATATAATAATGCATATTTTTAAGAATCAATAAGAACTATTATTATTTACTTAAAAGATGAATGATTAAAGTAATAATTCTAAAGAATATAAGAGTTTATTTGTACAAAAAATAAAATTTTGTGGATAATTTAGAGTTAAGTAGATAAAGCCCTAATACTGACTCTCACTCCTCAATTAAATTCGAGTTTTTTCCTTATTTGAGTTTGTTTTTTTAATAAAAATTAAATTTGAATTTTTTAATCTCATTTTGGTTGAATCCCCGGTTCATTGGTTTTCGGTTTAAATGGTTTTGACCGATTTTTTACCAATGTGGTGCAAAACCAATAACCGGACCGGACAGGCAACCGGTTCACGGTTTAACCGGTCCGGTCCGGTTCTTTTAACTATGGCTTTGATTAATAAATACAATGTACTCCCTCCGTCCCATTATTTTTGAAACATTTTGACTGGGCACGCTGTTTTAGGTGGAGTTGATTTTGAGTTGACTTGGTAGAAGAAAGAGAGTGATGAGGGATAATTGAGTAAATTCATGTACAAAAGTTTACTAAAAAAGGAAAGTGTTTCAATAATTTAGGGACAGGTCAATAAGGAAAGTGTTTCAATAATTTTGGGAGAGGGAGTATATGATTAGAGAAATTTGAAAAAATATGTTATTTAATAGAGAATTTGATGGAGAATTGATGAATTTAAGATTATTTTATATATTTGAAATTGGAAAAAGTGGAAATTATTTTTGAGAAATATATGTTGATAAACATGCCCTAGATTTACTACGTATTTGTGCCCAACTACTCCTCGCAATCAGAGGCGTTACCCTGATAAGAAGGATGATGGGGGTTGCGTCTTTGGTAGCGGATCGGTTGCAACCATCTTGGTACTCGGTTGAAAATTTTGTACCACGGGAAATGAAAAGTTCAAATTCGATTTTTAATTTGTTGATAGCAGCCTGGTTGGAAATCTCACATAGCAAGTCCGCTCCGTTTTTCGATTTCTCGATCTTTTGGCCTCTGCCTACCGACAGTGCTAAGGTAAGCTTCACTCTTTTTTTCCTTTTCATTGCTCCTAGGGTCGAATGATAACCCATTCTTCTCTATTTTTTCTCATCCGCTGCCATCCTAACCATTCACAGTCTTCGTCCAACATCTCCATAGCGGTCCTCATCGGTCCATCGTCGCTACTCATCACAAATCTAAGGTAAAAACCCTAAACCCAAATTCTCTTCAATTCTACTGAATTAGATTGGGGTTTTTCTGATTTAGATTTAAACTAGCTTAAATACCCGCCGATGGCACGGGATAATACTTTTAAATTTTAAGCTATTAAGAAATGTAACGAAATGTCGTATGAACACCGACCTACGGCACGGGACAACGATAATAGATACATGTTAATTCGTAACAGCTGTAATAATATATCGAACACGGTGGTAAAAGGTTTCAAATACATTTATCAGTGCATAATGACCTAATGTCTGAAAATGGATTATATACTTCCGTTCGTCGATTACTGCTGAAGCTCCGAAATCGGGTGTTGCTCGATAACAACACTGTTTGTCGTTAGAATAAAGCATATTAATTAATAAGCACGGACCATGTTCAACTTATACAATTCAAATACCTGTCATTTCAGTTGTTCATCTTCGTTTTCGGGGTGTTCAGTCTCACAGATGTTCGCCGATAATATCTCCGATGAATCACATTGTGATTGGCTGCAAGTCTTAATAGGAAAAACGATATTTGATCAATTTGATCAATTTAATATAGCTACGGTGCATAATAAGAGTAATTCTTCGTAATACACACCGTTTCGCTGAGGGTCCACTTGAATCATTATCAAGTGGTACTTTTCTTTTACCAACTACCCTAACCGGTGTTTTGTACCACAACTAAGTTTATGAAAATATCAAAAAAAAAATTACACCACTATAATAATAAAACAACAAATGAACACTATGTAGTAATAGTAATAAGTTAGAAGCCATCCTCGCACCTGTCTAATTGAACGTAGTATTCGTTTACTTTCGGACGCAAAATCTATTTCAAGAAACCTTTTCACAAAGTGAACCCCGAGTACTTGTTCCCGAAATTATATTTGGTAACTGGATGTCCCACATAAGACGTAACCCCACAATCCTCGTTAATCAAGCGATTAACTTGAACCTACATGAGCACAATACCAATTGTATAGATATACTTATAGTCTATAAATTGCATATGACATATGTGTATATTTAAACATATATATATATATATATATATATATATATAAACACACGCACATGTTCAATAATCAAGATGATCGATCATACATTTGACTCAGTCCCGGATAATGTGAGCGCGTCACACTTTAAAAGTTCAGTTGCTGCCTTATCGAACAACACCAGCGTGCCATCGCCAGTATTATCATGAACTTTAATCTCAAATTTGTACCTATAAAAATTCATAGACAAATACGACTTGATTAAGTATGCACATGTGTTAATGGTGGAACTGCATTCTGAGTAATACAGTTTGAGAAACCGGTATTCTGGATACCTGGTTGTTGGGGCACGAATATCAGTCTTACAACTTTCACAGTGGTATTGGGGCCCCATCACAACCACTTTGCGCATACATATATGACAGGCTAAATACCACATTGGGTATTGCGTGTTCACACCAAGTATGACAGCGCAGATCCTAAAATTCCTCTCCTACACAAACACATGAAAACGTCGGTATAAATCAATAAAGACATAATGTTTAAAGTAATCCCATTATAAATCAGTTGATTTTGTGTGACGTATATCCTCTAGCATGGCCAATGTGATCTGTCTTGTATACCTCATCACTGCCGGTCTGGTTGCCAACGATTGAACACTACTAATACCGGCTTGATTTGAACTATTTAATTGATTCAAGTACCGATTAGAAATTCGATATACTTACGTTGAACATGAGGATACACAACATATTTACGTGTATTGCATATGACAAACAAACCTGCTTCCTAGCATAGTTGCCTCTGGCATATCAGGATTCAAATATAACTTCGTCGTGCATGTTGATGAAAGACTATATATAGCTATTGAAACGACATACAATAAAAAATACATTTCTACACCTAATAGTCCAAAAGCAGTGAAATAAGTTATATTAAAAGAACAAACGTACCTTGGAAGCGTTTAACATACGTGCTAGTGGAAACCACGATCTGTGAGGCATTCTGATCCAACTGTAGAGTATTCTTGACCATATCAACCTTATCTCCCCACATAGAAATCTCAAGTCGAGAACCACTACATAGAAACGATTTAAAAGACGATCAACACTTAACATTTGAAATCATTTTAACGAACATCGTTTATATTCCTAACCTTTCATTTATAAGCCAAAGTGATTGAACCTTCGTCATCCCGCCTTTCTTAAGCGATTGATCTCTGGGTGGACCAATTTGATATAACCGACCAATCACATCTATGACACATTCATATAACATAATCAGTGCAGGTATTATGGCCGCACAATATTCACACGCAGTAAAAATGACAACGACTAACCTGTGCAAATGACATTATGAGGGAAACGTGCACCAACCTCACCAAAATTGACTAACTCAAATTTACGCCTTGGTATATTTGTGGAATCATTAAGCAATGCTACCTTTGTGTGGCCAGTGAAGAAAATCTTAAAGCCAAACGTAACAGTCTTCCAGTACGACGGTGCACCTCCAACAACGAAGTTACTAATGTTATATACTGACCCTTCATCCAGTATTGGTCGAAATTTGTCACATAACACAGGTCTAATCCGAGCTGATATGTGGTCGTTCTGGAAAACATGCATCAAAGTATATGTAACGTTGAACAACAACTACATCTATACTTACATAATATGTTAAACATATTGAATTTGGAACAAAAAATTATTAAAATGGTGATCATTTACTGACATTTGCATCGAGCAAGACCATCTCTAAACCGATGAAACATCCGGTTGTTGTGTTGACCGCTTCCCACAAACGGGTGACACGGACATGGATCGACCAGTTGTAACCAGTTCGTGTAAGACCAGATATCGTTTGAGTTGTACCCTTTGCATTGCTCATCTATCGAACACAAAAATATCAATGTACATGAGCAATAATACTGGTAATGACCAAATATCAACTCGGATTAATTCACCAATGAATTCAAACATCGCAAAATCAGGAAAAATATAACTACCGAACAATCAGAAATATCTCGGTGTATACAACATTTTTAGTGAATCCCTTTTAGACGGATCATCGATTCAATGATAACTTTTAAACCTTCAGGTGATGTTACGCGTGATGCAGCGACGTACAATTGATCGTGACTAAAAACAGGCTAATGCAAATACAATCCAACCCGGTTAAATGTCTGATCTTGGCTCTTGTTAATGGTCATTGCATTTAATTGGGAACTAACGATGGGAAAGTTTAAACGGTAACTTCGTATCAGAAGGGAGCATCTCAACGCGAGGTATCAAACATCGTCGCCCAACGGAACTACCAGAAAGAATCTCTGCTTCGATAACCCTTTGCGACAACTTTGTGACAACCAGTCGAGTCCCATTGCATAGACCATTAGCAT
The DNA here is from genome assembly GCA_024586325.1 of Stellera chamaejasme. Lineage (NCBI taxonomy): Eukaryota > Viridiplantae > Streptophyta > Magnoliopsida > Malvales > Thymelaeaceae > Stellera > Stellera chamaejasme. The sequence goes on from CM044985.1 coordinate 30,246,320, forward strand.
GGTTCATATTCCTCATCAATATATATAATCGGTACACCAACCTTCAATATCAGCTCATGATTGGGTAATCCGGAAAACTTCAATGTGTTCAGATACTCAACGGGATATAGCTCCACCTGTGCATCAACGTTCTCATATGTTGGGGAAACTCGATCAGCACTTAGATATGTCACACTTTCTCCATCGATACATGACATGATGTCTTTGGTTAATGATGTCAACAGTTTCATTCTGTGGATTTAGGATAGCTCTTTCCCTAAAATATTCCATATCAGATATCCTATTATGCAGATCTGGGTAAGTGACGTCTATGACGGTGTCCAAACCTTTTCTATTTGTATCGACCAAGTATGACTATGGGATCTTAATCCATTTTTCATCCTCCTCATCATCCGAAAACTTACGCAACGCAAGCTTTCCCTCACCCAATTTAAGTAACCAGTCACTGAACAACGCTGCATTACCCGATGATGAGTTACGAACTCGCATGTTCTGGAGCAACACATGTATCTGACAATGTGACCAAATGTGTGATGAACAGATCGTCGCAGCGACCACATCACCACGACTTCCACGTGGTATGACCGGAAGAATCTGTCTAAAATCACCACTAAGGATAATAGTCTTACCACAAAAAATGGGAGCATCTGATCCAGAGACGTCCGTACGCATCAGATCATGGAGCGGGCGATCCAATGCTTCAAATGTATATCGATGAGCCATGGGCGCCTCATCCCATATAATCAACAACGCTTTACATATGAGATCAGCAATTGGAGTTGATTTGCTAACATTCAATAACGAATCTTTATTGATCTCAATCGGTATCTTAAATCGAGAATGCGCTGTTCTACCACCGGGTAAGAGCAAAGCAGCTATACCAGATGATGCAACAGCAAGTGCAATTTTCCCTTCATATCTAATACATGCTAGTATAGTATGCCAGACATATGTCTTGCCAGTCCCACCACTGCCATATACGAAAAAGAATCCATTGTTACCACTTAGTGCCGAGTCAACTATAGAGTTATATACATTGTTCCGCTCTGCATTTAACCCATTGTATAGAGTATGATGTTCATCTCTCAATGCAGCTCTATCGTAATTTAGCTCCTCAAAAACTAATGAGTTATTCTCAAGAAGAACTGAACTAAGATCGGGAATGGCCATACCTTCATAATCCTTTAGGGATCGTCCCAGCCTATTCAACGCCTTCTCAATCTCATATAGTCCGTAATTGAAAATATCAACATCAGTTAACACCAGCTCGGGATTGCCCCCTACGGATCTTCTGATTATATAAAACATCGTCACACAACATATCTCTATTCTTCATCCACAGCTCAATCGGATCAGATACTTGACATAAGGTAATTATTGTGACGAAAAGCTCACGTATGCTACCAAGCATCGCCCAATGTGATGCCTCGTGTATTGCCTGGTGCCACTCACTATCACCTTCCAGTAATCCTAACGCCATGCATGCGTCTTTGTACGTAGGGTACAACTCCCCATTGACAGTTCGAATGTCTTCGAAGCATGTCGATCCGCACGCCACATTAAGTAAGCCTGAGATAGTAACGCTCACCGGCTGTTGGGTGCACAAACATAAGGCGTCCAACACTTAGACCTTTTTTACGTAACGACCACTTTTTTCCCTACCTGTTCCAAACATATCTACTTGGGAACTGCACATATGTTAGTTGACTTGCTTCCTGATCGGTACGGTTACACTCCATCCAAGCGAGGAATTTCCTGACACTCTCGGTATGTCGTTGGACAACATCATTAAGGTCTGATGATGCTTGAAAAACAACGCTATGTTCATTCGGGAGATGGAATGTCAATCTGTCTACTGGAGGATCATGCTTGTGTATAAAGTAGCCAAATATTCGCCAACATGCCTCAGAAGCAGATATATATTTACAATCAAGGTATTGCTTTAACTCGTCAACCTGCTGTGTTGTTGACTGTCTATTTGATCGTGATGCAGTAGTATCAGATTCAATTATAACCGTTGACTGGTCAGACCCTTTGTGCATGTATTTTCATAGATACTTAACGCACATATCACGATTGGTCTTCTCCACACAAACATGAAAATCATGCTTAACAACCAGATCAACGTTATGTGGAACTACCCATCCATTGTCAAGGATTATTCCATTTCTAACCACAGTATGGGCAGTCGATCGTCGACGGTAAATAGGATACACATCCTCACAAACCGATGTCTCAACTTGTAGTTTTCGTGGATAGCGCTTTGAACATTTATTATCTACCATACATGGACATCGTGGATTTGCATTGCCGCAAGGTCCGTGCATCATGTGGGTTGAAACAACATTGAATGCAATTGAGTCAGTCTCTAGATTGGGTAACTCGGCTGATATGTATTGGTCGATGCGGATAGAATCCTTCAATTTGTCATCTGGGTGTAGGAACACAACAATATGCGCATGTGGGAGGCCACGTTTCTGAAACTCGATGGTTGCTACAACTGCAATATGACACACATATTAAGTATGCACATCTTACACAACCAATGTGTACTACATAATATCATGTATACGTGTAACATACCTCCATTACATCGGCCAAACAGTCCTTTCTTTGTGATATCAGTGATCAGAGAATGAAGTTTCATTTCAAATACTCGTGTTATTACGTCAGGCCTATCCTTAGGTGTCTGTTCGGGGATCAGTTCCAAAATTTTTGTTATCTCATTCCATTTAGGGTTGCATGTCATTGTTATGAACAGTTCGGGATGTCCCAACCAACGACAAATTACCATTGCATCTTGGTATGCTTGAATCATATACCGAGGACCACCAGTGAATGATGAAGGCAGTATACATGGTCGACCATACCGTCTTGCATCAGAATCTCCTCGTTGTACAACATCTTGCAATCCATACAACACCTCATAACGGAATTTATCTTGGTTCATACGTAGGTAGATGAACCGTTCTTCCAAAATGCAGCAATATGCATATATAACATACTGTTGGAACAACCTTCCACGTAATATAGTAAAGTATGTGTCAGCTCGGTTATGCAATTGAAATGCATAATATTCACGCATTGTGACATACTTTCTTACAGCGTTTGACTGACCTTCACGTTGCTCTATACGTTGTCTATATCCATCAGCTCCACTGGGAATAAGAATGGGGAAATGGAGGGCCATAAGTTTCGGGTGGTCCACTTGAATTCTTTGCGGACCATGATCTATGCTGAAGACAATAATATCTCTCTTGCATCCCTCTTCCTCATCCAAGCCAACCGTAAGTGCAGCTATCTCGCTTGATGTTGGGAGATTGTATTTGCGTCCATCCCCTAGCATGTCCCTAGCAACTCTGACTGACTATGCATGTCCCTAGCAACTCTGAACCGTTGTACCAGCTGGTTGTGATCATTGAACATGCTTGTCAGTCCTTCAACGATCTCCACATCATTCGACGTATGGTTCCCATCCCCAAAACTGGTTAACCGATTATGAATCTCGTTACTTATGTAAAAAATGTACAACTGAGCAAATATGGGGCATTGACCTTGTGGAGGGACCAATGATCCAATTCGATGATGATTTTCTCCCTTTACACGAAACACATATGGACCACCACCATCATTTATGCGATGATCAATCACACCCCCGGTGGATGTGAACGAAAATCTGCAATTGAATTCTCGTATGTTGCGACGGAAATAAGTTGACAGTCCACCACCATTATAATCCATTAGCTCTTTCAAATAGTGTGGCGGGTTAACCTCCATAGGTAGTTGGACTTTCCCATTCATACAACACACGACGAATGTAGGGTTCCTTAGTGGCTGGGAACGAACACTTCGTTCTAATCCCTACACAATTGCTCTACAATAAGGATTCGGACAAACATGATCTAGTGGACCAAAATCCTCTTTGGCGTGTACAGTCTTTGTACGGGTACACAATTCAACACATGAGCATCATTCGATAAAAGTTGTCAATAATTCATATAGAAATATTGAGCGTACTTTGATGTCGATTGCCACGCCGTCCAGCCTCCGCAACACCTTGAAAGTTGATGTCAGTAAGCCCATAATGAAGACCGCGACCACCAGTATCTTCATTATCGATAACACGTCTCCTTTTTTTTATTACAACGTTGTGATGTTGATGACTCGCCACGTTTAAAATGAATATTGTGACCTGAGGGTTGCCCACTCAATTGAGTAACACAAGACAAAGGGGTTTGTGTAAAATGTTGCGACATCTGGGTGGGCCGATAAATATTATGGTTGTTTGTCATGTCAGCAAACGGCGTACGGCCAATGTGCAAATGTTGACCAAAAGAAAAATTTATATTGTGGTGTGTGCTATTAATGTCACACACACTGTTAACCAATCCAACGGAGTTCTCATCCGTATTCCTGGAACGCCGATTACGAGAGCTGGGTTGATTTGATAACCAAGACGCAGATCTACGTGAACATAGAATCTGCGCACGGACTGCCCTATTCTCACTCGTTGTTCTCTGCCTATTCTCACTCATAGTTGTCTGCCTATTGACAATGAAAGCAAGCACAAATTGTTCACAAAATCCTGATTGTATGCCCTTATATCTAAAAGTAATTAACATATAAAAAAACATACACAACATTAAATACGTCAACATTAAAAAAAAATTGATTTCATGTTCAAGAATGTACATTTAGCGTAATCAAATCAAATAAAATTAAAGACCTCAATGTCTGTTAAAACTTATTAAAATTTTGTAGAATCAATTACAAATTTTTTGCATGTCATTGATAGATTTTTATATAAGGGTATTATATAATACTACCTCCGTCAAAGATTGACACTTTGAATTTGCTGTTTCAAGATTCAATGTTTGACTCAAATTTTAACAAAGATAGCAAGTTTTAAAAAATTCAGAAAAAATATATTTAGAAAGTTTATACTTCAAATTATGACATGCATATAAATTATTAACTTTAAAGTCTAAAAATTCATGAAAAAAAATCATAGATTAAATACAATTATTCAGTGACGGAGGGAGTATAACATTTAGAAAGTTGGTAATCGTGATTGAAAGTAAATTGAATTATTGCTAGGCTATATCATGATGTAAGATAGACTTGGTGTAACTTTATCTAATTAATTAATTAATTAGCTATACATTTAAAACTAATTGAAACTATGCTTTTAAAAGCTAATTGTATGTATATACAACAATTTAGATAGGCAGTTATAATTAACTGAGATTTTATATGGTTTGCTATGTGTAGGTTAAAAGTGAATACAAAGTATTTATTGATTTTGTTTCTTAAATTGATAAGTACTTTCTTATATTTTATTTTCATTTCTTTTGCACTTTGGCCCAATTATTTGTAATTTTATATAATTTCAAATGCTAATCATATATATATATATATATAACAATTTATACATTAAAGAATACTAAATTAAGATTTTATATGGTGTGCTAGGTAAATGTTAAAAGTGTGAACTCATGTATTTACTGATTTTATTTCTTAAATGGATAACTACTTTTTTACATTTTATTTTAATTTCTTCTGCACTTTGATCTAAGTAGCAAATTAAAACGTAAAAAAAAAGAATTTTAGGCGTTTTGTAAACATTTTAAATACTTAGGGGACTATTCGCAAGTAAATTTCGGCGCACCAGTATTGTTGACTACAAAATTACAGAACGACCAGCCTTAGACGCGGAAAAAAGAGCATTTTCGTACTTCCAATTGAAATTACAAAAATGCCCCATTCACTAAATAAAACCATCGACTTTCCTTTTTCAGTTTCATTTCTCCCGACCCCCAAACCCTAGCCACCCAAATCCTCCCAACTCCCATGGCCGTCTGCGTTTTGTTACTCCTTTCAGATTCTTCTTCCCCACTTCATACAGTGTTTTATACAAATCCTTACACTATTTTCATCATTGATCTATCATTTGTTCGTATGTCTATCCTCTGCTATCCAGATTTGTTGCCGCCCCACACGACCGATATGATCCGACAAATCCAAAATCTCAGATCTGTTTCGGTACTCCTCGGGTTATTTGACCGGTACAGTCGCGGCCAACTATTGCCAACATTTGTTAATTTTATTTTTCTCCGTTTACCCCCATGTAAATCTTCTGTTGCCGCCCCACACGACCGATACGATCCGACAGATACGAAATCTCAGATCTGTTTCGGTAATCGCCGGGTTATTTCACCGGTACATTCACGGCCCTTTGTGGCCAACATTTGTTAATCTTATTTTGTTCCTCTCTCGTTAAATACGTTCTTAAGATTTTTATTTTGTTGCATGGTTGGGGAAATTTTTTTCCGCAACATCCCAAGATTTTGATTTTGTTGCATAGTTATTTGACCGATACGTTCTTCTGTTATTATATTTTTCTTAAATATTTTTTTTACAAAACCCATGATTTCTTTGTAGATCGGACTCCTAAGTTACCGATCTGTAATTCTGGGATGCTGCCTCTGTTGAAATATTTCTTGAAATATTATTTTTTAATAACGTTTTGATCGTTCAGTTTATTTTTATATGTAATCCTCGGATGTTGCCTATGTTATTATATTTATCTTAAATATATTTTTTTACAAATACCCCTGATTAATCTGTAGATCGGACTCCTAAGTTACCGATTTGTAATCCTTGGATGTTGCCTCTGTGGATATATTATTTAAAATATTATTTTAAAAAAACGTTTTGGACGTTAAGTTTATTTCCGATCTGTAATCTTGGGATGTTGCCTCTGTTGACATGTTTCTTGAAATATTATTTTTAAAAAACCTTTGAGTTTTGATCGTTAAATTTATTTCCTAAGTTACCGGTCTATTTTTCTGGGATGTTGCCTCTGTTGATATATTTCTTGACATATTAATTTAAAAAGAAAAATTTATAGTTTTGAGCCGTCTGCGTTTTTTTCCGCTCTGTAATCTTGGGAAATCATCTCCATACCCGAGACTAATGATTGATTACCTGGACATATTCGCAAAACATGAACTCTATATTAAAGGTAATGTTTTTATTCTTGTTAAATTGGTTCTGCCTGTAAACTTTTTCTGATTCCATGTGTTTAGAGTGAACAAACTATAATCAACCATGTTTGTAATTTGTAATTGAATAACTGTCAGTAGAATAACATACCTTGTCTGCTTATACAAGAAACCTAAAACTGAGATGGAAGAAACTTGCTTCTGATATTCCCAGTAACTGCAAAATGGGTTAACATTATATGCATAGTTAGTAATCGTAAGCACAGACATGAGGTAATGTTTTTATTCTTGTTAAATTGGTTCTGCCTAGATACATGCTCTGATTCTATGTGTTTAAAACTGACAAAATATAATCAACCATGTTTGTAATTGAATAACTGTTAGTAGAATAACATACCTTGTCTGCTTATACAAGAAACCTAAAACTGAGATGGAAGAAACTTGTTTGTGATATTTCAGTAACTGCAAAATGGGTTAACATTATATGCATAGTTAGTTTACGTAAATCAAACCTAGCATAGTGTGCAGACCTAATAATAATTTATACCTACTAAAGAGAACAGCTCCAAAGAGTTGAGTAGACGCCAGAAACAGTGTTTAGAGCCTAAAATGAATGAAAATTATAATTGATTCTTTCTGGTGTATATATATTCGTATAAGAAGAACAATTTTAGGGATTTTTAAAATCTACATTAAAGTCGGTTTTTAAAAGCTTATGTATTTTAGGTGGAAATCAGTTATCTCTATCTTTTTTTTAGATGGAAGGGCTTTCCTATAGAACCAACAATTTAATGCTTAATTTCAATCACATTAACAATTTCCCTTTTTCATTTTGCATATTATTCCAAATAGCGGGAATACAAGACAATTCAATCGGACATGAGGTAAATTCCTTTTTGATACATTAAGTCAATTAAATTGCCATTACTATAGAGATGTTCGCGCCCATTTTAGCAGTATGTGGGGTAAATTAATTGTCTCTATCCTTTTTTATATGAAAGGGCTTTCCCATATAACCAATAATTTAATGTTTAATTTCAATCACATTAACAATTTTTCTTTTTCATTGTGCAGATTATTCCAAAAAGCAAGAATTCTGGACAATTCAATATTCAGGACAATTCAATCACAGACATGAGGTAAAATCCTTTTCGATACATTAAGTCAATTAAAATTCCATCAGTAGAGAAATGTTCGCCCCTATTTCAGCAGTGAGTATGTGGGGTTAGGAATTTCTGTAAATTTACTTTAGCTTTATTCCTGATCTCGCTAGGCTAACAATTAGGGCACATTTTCGCTAGAAATCAAATTTAGGGTACGATTTGATGAATGTGACACCTCTCCGTTAGGTTTAATTGATAACGCTAGATATCTCGTAACAATTAATGACGTTCCCGATTTGCTTAAAAGTATTTATAACTTTAATTTGAAATCCAACTTTTTTTAAGGTTGAATTTGTCTAGAAACTCATAATGTTTAAGCGACCAAACCAGGTAGAGCACTTATCCTTTTCCTTATAAATTGTAGAAAAAACAAATTATATATAGAAAAACTCTAGAAGTTCTGATTTGTACTTACTATTATTCTCAGAAGCAAGAAAGCACGAATCCTAGGAGTACATACCCATTCTAATTTTTAAAATCAATCTTACGGCTCACGCTAGCACAATACTTGTTACGTTTTTTCTTGACAGCGCCGTCCTTTCTCACTGATTCCATACTCTCTACCTGTATGTATTCGTTGTTGTATGCCATCAACTCATTAAGCTCATCCTTAACCTTTAAAAGTTGGGTTACCTTCTCCTTCTGACCTTCAGTATCCTTTAAGGCCTTCGATTTATCAACTCTCAGCTTCTTATTCTCTTCTTTAAGCTTCCTGTTCTCCGTCTGTGTCTTTGCCAATGTATCCATCAAGGTTTTATTTGAGAGATCCAACTGAGTGTTCCTTACCTCTAGAAGCATATACTTGACTGCCAGTTTCTCTAGTGCCTCGCTGCTGTAATATATAATGTTGAGGCCGTAGGTTGATATGCATGAATCAATTGCTTTCTTAGCGGCATTCTCGGTAGCCTCTCGAATACTTACCCTCATGTCTGATGTGAATTCAACAAAGCTGCCCTTTGAGTCAATGAATATGCACACCTCGGCAACAAATCCACCGTCCTTCTCGATTACCAAGTACTTTGGATCTCCATTCTTCCTGCTTCTCTGTATATCCAAGAGTAACTCTGTCATCTTGATTCGGATGTTCCTGTCTCCTGCACAAGCATAATGACTATATTTGATCAAAAGTAAATTGCATTTATTTTAACACTTCTTCTATTAGTTACTCAACTTATTTTCAGTCGTCATTATTGCCTTTGGTACACCCCTTGCTCCATTGTTTTGCTACTCCCACTGATATGTTCTATTTTGCCGAATATATATAGTGCAGAGTATCATGTTAAAATTGGAAAATAACAGGAATGTAAAATTACCAAATTACCAAATAGGAAACAAATAGAAAATCAGATCGCTTGGTAAAGGGATTTGACGAGCATAATTGGATATTGGAAATCTTAATATTCCAAACAAATGTCCAAAATCGTTTGTGGCGTTACAACAACGTTATTTTAAGATATTCTAAGATATTGTTATCAATATATAATATTTTATAATTCTTGGTCTATATTTTTATTCCATTCTCAGTTGCCCATTTCTTGAAAACTTCATAGGCTGCTGGACCAATTTCACAATTGTGAATCTCCTTGTCAAGTGTTGCTCTGACTCTCTTCATCGGCCTGGATCCCTCACCCACAGTCCATGGAAATTGCCTCTCATTGCCGATCAGGTAGTTCATCTCATGCATCTGTTTATATTACAGAGTACAAATTAACAGTCGCAAAATTGTATTACTTTAGAATAACTTTATTCTTACATGAGTCCTTAGCATGAAGACTGTGTTCTTCATCTGTTGATTGGCACTTTCCAGGTATGAAACTCGATTTCGTAGCCTTTTGATCTCATCCTCGTACTCGTACCTTTGGTGAATCTCCCTGAAATCGAGCTCCACGAGATAGTCAAACTGGTCTTCTGTCAAAGCATCCTGGATTTCTTCCTCCGTCATAGTCTTCGAATCCATGCGATGCGTGGCTACTACTGGTGCAAGAATCGTTTTCTGTTGCTCTAGGATCTGTCATGTACTTTAAATATAGTGTTTTTTGTTTTTAAAATGGAAGTCTCTAATCACTGATTAGTCCAAAATTTAGGTCACAGTTATCCTTGTTCTGGAGTATTTTTATAATGGAAATTTGATCACTGATTAGTCCGAAATTTAGGCGACAATTACCCTATAATGTTCTGAATTTTTTTTAAAATGGAAGTCTGTAATCACTGGTTATTCCGAAATTTAGGTTATAGTTACCTTTTTTGTTCAGAATTTCAGTTCGGACTGTTTGCCTACGTGTCACTAAGAAAACAAATGAAGTGTGACTTGTCAAAGATTTGAGAGTGATGTGGCGCTCTAATATTTCAGTGTTCTTGTTAGCCTGCCAGCGCATGTATCCTGTAATAAGATTGAATAGTAGATTTAAGATGAATTTAGATGTAGTCTTTTTTATTTAAATTTGTTCTTGTTTTTTATTTATGAATTCCGATTATTTCTGAATAAGTTGCATTTATGGATAATTCTATGTCATCATTTTATGTAAATGTAGGAGGTGTGATTTTGTGAACCCGCTGTTCCAGCTGCTTAAGAAGCAACGAAGAATCCGGTAAACGATAGTTCACAACCTTCAAGATCTTTCGTTATAAAACTTTGTTTTGAAATTTACATGTATTTCTCTAAGTTGACAATTTTCTCAACTAAACATGTTTCTCAAAATAATTTTTTAAAAATTGTTTTCCATATGAAACAACTAAACGCGTTTCCTAAAAACTGAATTGAAAAATTACACAGAAAAATAAAAAATGATAGGACCACTACGTAGTTAATGGACTATGGGTAAGAGGCAATACGCTACCCAGCTCGCTACCGTTAGTAGGGGGCTCGGTAGCGGGCTGTTGGCTACCAATGCTTTTTTTTTAAAAAAATAAAATAATTTCCTTATTTAATAGAAAACATTTTATTGTAATCTCTTGGGCTGCACTAACGCACACCGAGCAGGAAGCATCGCCACCAGCCAATCTTTCCCTCGTATCTTCTGCGCCGCCATATGCTCTCGAAAACACCGCCGCTAGCCACCAATCCGAGAAGAAACACTAGCAATCAGACGACTAGCCATCATCGGAGCTTTACCAGACCATCGGCGCATATTTCACAGCCAACACCATCGCCACATCGCTGGGAAGATGCCACCCAACCTCTGGCGCAGCTCCACCTGCCTATTTCATCCACAACCGTCGTCAAAGCAGTAACAAGTCACTGCCGGCGTGCCGATTTCCAAGTGACCCGTCGAGATGCACTGCAGAATTTATCTGATGCTTTAAAACGTGGCAAAACTCTTGACCTTAGCAAGATGCTTGCATTTAGAGATTCTGTTTTGCAACAAAACCCACTTCTTCTTCTTATGCAGTTTCTTCTGTTGGAGGAAATGGTCGGGAGAGCCCAACATCCAGAAACACCAACCATGTTTGATGTTTCTCTACTCAATTGAGGAAGGAAATGGCGGAGAAGACGGAGAGGGGAAGCTGCACGACGACGTCGTAAGGCCGCCAATGCTCCGAGTCGCAGTCGGAACGATTGTGGCAAGAAGGAAGAAGAGCGACCAGGAGAGGCCAAAATGGAGATGGGGAAGGAGTTGCTCTACCTAGTTTTTTCTGCAACTTCTATCTCAACCTTGAAAAGAGAACTTAGAGGATCGATGACGTGGAAGATAGTAGCTGGCAAGGTAGTGGGCTTGGCGCTATACCATTGTGGTAGCGGGCCAGCCCGCTTCCAAGCTCACTACCAAATTGAAAAAGTGGCACCCTCCTCCCAGCGTGTCAGAGACATTTTTGGGACCTTGGTAGCAAGCGCCCACCTAACAGGCCCACTACCGAGGTACCAACAGGTACATTGTGGACAAAGGAAAATGAAAACTATTTCCATAACTAAACGAGACCTTAATTTTCTCAAAATAAACCTCATGATGATGGTCGATTGTGAGTGAACTTAAGATGGCAAAATTTTCCAATAAAAACTACCCTCTAAAGCATAATCAATTTAAGATCATCATACATACACACACACAAATACCCATTAGGTTTGCTGAAATGTTCATTCTGCCTCCTTTATTGTCAAAAACCTTCAATTACCCACTTGACCGTTTATGATGTTAATTAGTTGACCGTCAAGAATTTTAAGTTTAACTACTTCTTATCACTAATATTTTTATTACTTCAGTCATAATATTTAATTTCTTTTCCTTTTTCCTCTCCAACTGGCCACCGCTGTCAGTCGTTGTCGCCTGACCGTTATAGCAACACAGATCAGATGAGGACACAACGACGTAGAAGTGACCATGCCGTCACAACGTAGGTGTGCTCAAACTACCCATTGACTGTTTTAAAGTATAGTTAGTGCAATTACACCTAAAATCTTTAATAGTCATAAATGGTCAAGATGGATAACTAAAGGTTTCACTATACTTCAAGAGGCAACTGAAGATTTTTAAAAATAGGGGGATAAGCTGAAGATTTCAGTAAACCATCGGGGTATTTATAATTTATCCTAACATGCGTCCTTCATTGGAGTAATATTTTATCATTGGTCAATAAGGATATGATTGTATGCTTTATTATGTTCTCCATCTCCATCTCCAATGTCCTTGTGTTTTTATTAAGGGTAATTTAATTTTTTTGAAATAAAGGAAATACAAGAGTTGTAGTAAAGTACACAACGTGCGTGATACACGTTTTACCGTGACCTTTACTGCGCCTAAGGCTGCGGTAAAACATTGGACGCGGTAAAGTGGCAGTGATCTACGTTTACCGCGGCCAACGGCGCGGTAAGGCCACGGTAAAGCCTAGTGGTCCACGAGCCGTTTGACCAGCCGCTTACTGCAGCCGTCTACTGCGGAGAGGGCTGTAGTAATTGTTCCCTATATAAGCAGCACCTCCTCTCCGGTTTCACACACAACACTTAATATTTTCCTTCATCTCCTTTCATTTTTTTCCATTTAATTATTTACTAATTGAAGAAAGTATATATCATCCGGTGATTTCAGTTGAAGATCAACTGCCAACAGTTATTGTGTCTCTTTTAGGTAACAAATATTATTTTTTAGATTTATTTATATATATTTTTATGAGTTCTTCAAATTTGTTTTATTTATATGTATTTCAGTTGCTTACTTATGTAATTAAACTAAAGTAGTTCATGAGCCACAGTACTCGTCTATGAAAAATTGTAGTAATATATTATTTTACAGTTTATTTCAAAATATTGAAATAACGGTGTAAAAATATATATTCTACAAAGTTTTCATGGATTGTCCCATTGGACAGTTTGTAAAAGTATAGTATCGGTTAATTAATCTTTTATGATTGTGTATGGAGAAATGATGAGAATTACGTAAATTTCGGATGCAATATTTCATCTTGTTTCGCTTTATTCCTGCTCTCGGCGTTACGCCGGAGAAATGGTATAACGAGGAACTTAGACGAAATGCTGCTGAAATTTACGTAATTATATCAGTTTCTACTTACATAAGATAAAAGTTTGATTAACTAATAGTACTTTTATGAATAGGATATGACCCATGCACCTTGAATTAGGAGAAAAAACGGTAGTGAGAAATTTGGAATTAAGTTCTGTGATGAATACATATTATATAATTGTTATGCTTAATATTTTTCATATTGTTTTATTGATACCATTATTATAGGAACTGTATAATGGCCGAAGAACGTGATTGGATGTATCAGCGTTTTCAGGAGGGGACTCGCGATATTAGTCAGAGATTTTGGAACGGACTTCTAGAATTCCTGAATTATGCGTTTCTTGTTGCTCGGGAAAAGGGAGAACAATTTGTGAAATGTCCTTGTAGAGAATGTAAAAATAGATATTATCATGATCGAGAAACAATTGGCAATCATTTACTGTTAGATGGATTTCAACCAAATTATCATGTGTGAGATTGTCATGGTGAACGACGTCAATTAAATCCATGTGTTTATCGAGGTTATCAATTTGATGTGGCATCGTCATCATCATCGAATATTGCAAGTACGAGTAATTCATTTGAGGGTAATGAAGGAAGGGGTGATTACTGTGAAATGGTCTGCGAGGCATTTGAGATTCGTGATCATAATAATAATTTTGAGGGTGATGATATGCATCAGATGGATGAGGACGACGACACACCTGAAATGCCAAATCGAAGGGCTCAAAAGTTTTTTGATTTATTACGTGATGCGTCGCAACCTTTATATGAGGGATGTACTGATAAGCACACGAAATTGTCTGTTATTTCAAAGTTCTTGAGCATGAAAAGTCAACATAACGTATCTGACGCTTTTTTCTCGGAGTTGATTGAATTTATCAATGAAATACTGCCCGGAGAAGAGGCAACTTTGCCTACGAGCATGTGTAGTAAAAAAACTATAACGAAAGAGTTGGGGTTACCGTATAGAAAGGTTCATACATGCGAGAACAACTGCATGTTGTTTGACAGTAGATATGAAAAGTTAAACAATTGTAGAGTATGTGGTGCGGAACGGTTCGAAGAACGTGAGGCGAATCAGAAACCAAAAGCTAAAAAGATTTTACGTTATCTACCAATCACTGAGCGGCTCCAACGGCTTTACCAGTCCTTAAGAACCGCTAAATTTATGACGTCCCATCTTAGAGCTAGTGAAAATTCGATGAGTATTATTGGACATTCATCCCAAGCCGAGGCATGGAAACACGTTGATAAGTGTTATCCTGATTTTGCATGTGAGTATAGAAATGTTCGATTGGGGTTATGTATGGATGGTTTCAACCCTTTTTCAGACTCGGGACAATCATATTGTATGTGGCCTGTATTCATCGTGGTTTACAACTTGCCTCCTGTTTTATGTATGAAGGAGGCCTACACTTTCATGCCGTTGCTAATCCCTGGCCCAAAGTCACCGGGCCGTAACATTGATGTGTTTTTACGTCCGCTGATCGACGAGTTGAAGCATCTATGGAATACAGGCGTGGAAACCTGGGATGCACATCGTAATCAGAATTTTAACATACGGGCATGTCTGCTGTGGACAATTAGTGATTTCCCAGCGTACGTAATGTTATCAGGATGGAGCACGCATGGAAGACTTGCATGTCCGTACTGTATGGAGGATGTTCATAGTTTTCAGCTGACTCACGGAAAGAACAACCAGTTGGTTTGGTTGTCATAGAAGATTTTTACCGCAACGACTTGCTCTCCGTAACAACAAGCAATCATTGAAACATACAGATCGTAGGCCAAGATGTGAGTTTAAATCAGGCCACTAGATATTAAGCGAGGTCCAGAACATCGTGTTCCCACCATTCGGGACACCGTGAGATCACATGAGGGCAGAGACGTTCGGGAAGGAGCATAATTGGATCAATAAATCGATTTTCTGGGAATTACCATATTGGGCAGATTTGAAAGTTAGACATTGTCTCGATGTGATGCATATTGAGAAAAATTGTTTCGACAATGTTTTCTACACGGTTGTCAATCAGAAAGGGAAAACTAAGGACAATGCAAATTCGAGACGTGATCTAGAGGCTCTAGGACTGCGCGCTGAATTGCATTTGGTGACTGATCCTCATAGGAAAAAACCGTTCAAACCAAAGGCGACGTATACTTTAAATGCAGATCAGATTGCAAGTATTTGCTATTGGTTGAAGCATACCATCAAACTTCCAGACGGTTACGCTTCTAACATTGGGAGGTGTGTTAATAAGTCCGGTAACACGTCCTACAATATGAAAACCCATGATTGTCATGTCTTCATGCAAAAGTTGCTTCCAATCGCTTTGCGGGGCTATCTCGATGACGATATTTGGACTACAATATCTGATTTCAGCAAATTCTTCCGGCTAATTTGTTCAAAGGATATTCCATTGGAAGATGTCGAAAAGTTGGATGAATTTATCGTCGTTACACTGTGCAAACTTGAGAAGATATTCTCTCCATTGTTCTGCCTTGACATCTTCGAACTTGTGGGTCTGTGTCATACTAGTGGATGTATAGTTTCGAAAGGAACATGAAAAGATTGAAAGCAAAAGCTATGAACAAAAGATTTTTGGAGGGCTCCATCATTGAAAAGTTTCTCATACAAGAGGTTGCGATTTTTTGCGAGCATTACATGGAAGATAATCATGGAACACGTGTGAACCCCAACATACGTAACGAAATTCTTCCTGTTACTGTCAATCCGAGTGGACTATCAATATTTGATCATCCATCTGAACCACTGGGCAGAGCGCATTTTCGGGAGTTGACGGTTGTAGAAAGAGAACATGTACAAACTTATGTTCTGCAAAATTGCCGGGAAGTTGATCCATTTATAGATCGATTCAACGAGTTGGCCCGACGAAATTTTTCAGACTTGGATGAAGTTGGTATTGACAATTTTAGGCTTGCACAATTCCCTGGATGGTTCAAGAACATGGTTAGTCGTGCAATTGATTGCTTATGGTTTTAAAGATATCTAAAATATGTATGCTAATTTGAAACTGAAATTTTTAATGTGCAGCCTTCTGCAAATGACCAGACATTACCTCCAGCATTGTACGCCTTGGCCTACGGACCGAAAGTGCGAGCTAAATCATTTCCTGGTGTATATGTGAACGGGTACAAGTTTCACACAAAACATTACGGCCGGCGCAAGTTGTCTGCTAATTCGGGTGTCTGCGTCCTCGGAGATACAAATGCAGAAGACTATATGGGTTTCTATGGTTGGATTGACGAAATCATTGTCCTTCAGTACAGGAATAACCTGAGTATTACGGTGTTCAAGGGTACGTGGTTCTGTACGAATAAAGGTGTCCGTTACGATAAACTTTCGGGAATCATCGATGTTGACTACACCTCGGACTTTATTCGGAAGATCCATTCATTCTTGCCACCAAGCGGAACAAGTGGTTTACCTCGAATACCCTTCAAAGAGACAAAATCTGAAAAAGCTGGTGGGCAGTTTTCAAAACTAAACCGAGACGCTTTAAGGATGATCCGATGCAAGAGCCGGATATAGGTACGGCTAATCCGTTGCAAGAGTCAACGACAATTGGTGAAAGCATGCGACCAGGACCAGATGTGACTCCATTATTATTGGATCATCATGCACATCCCGAGCACATAGATCATTTGGACAATCGATCGGAAGAAGATGACGATGACGATGATCCGGTAGAAATATAGTAAAATGTATGGCGTAATTCGACAACAATCTCAAATTAAGTTGAATGTATCTTTGGACTGATAACAATTTTAAGTTTCAAATCTTTGGAATTACAAATCTAGGATGAAATTGCAAGTTTTCAAAATAATTGTATCAAATTTTAATTTTTTACCGCGCATCGGGCCGCATTTGGGCAGCATTGAAATGGGCCCGTGGGGCCCATAAAATCCACCCACGTTTGAATTACGGGGGGCAACGGAAAAAGATCAAATTGGCACCATCTGCCTTACCGCGGCCTTACCGCGTCTCAGGTCGCGGTAAGCTCGTGGGCCTGGGCCTTACAGCGCTTACCGCGGCCATGCCCGCGGTAAGGCCGCGACGAGCCTCTTTAAACAGACCTAAACCCTTCTTCTTCTTCTTCCTCCTCTCACTTTCGGCCTCCTCTCTCTCTCGCAACCACCGGCAACCCTCCGCCTCATCTCTCAATGACCGGCGATTCCGGCCGAATTGGACCGTTCCCGCAACGAGCCTCTTTAAACCACCAAAAAACTTCAGGTATGTGTTTTTTCTTTGTTGTTTTTGAGTTTTTCGGCCTCCCTCTCATTTCGACCATTTTTTGTCCTAACCTTCGGCTTTTCTTTGCAGGTGCTCCTCCATCCTCATTTGCATCTCCAACTCCATCACCGTCACCAAAACAGGAGGTAACTAAATTTTGATTTTTTTCTAATTTTTTCTAATTTTTTTTAATTGATTGTATTTAATTTGTTTAGTTTTTATTGGGTTGCATTTAGGTTGTGGTAAATACTTTTGTGTAGTTTTTTAGTGAATTGGATGTATTTAAGTAGTTGTTGTTAGTTTCCAAAAGTTTGGGGGTTAAAATGAAGCTTTTGAAAATGAAAATGCAAATTAGTTTTATTTAATTAGTTGTTGTTAGTTTGAGAAATTCTATTAATTATGCAATTTTTAATACTTTTTATCAAGTTATTGTGTGTATTTTGTTGAACTTATACAAACTTTTTTTAATTATAAAATTTTGAAAATATTTGGATGAAAATGAAACTTTTCCAAAACTTTGGGGCTTAAAATGTAAATTTTAAAATCTTTGGGGATGTATCTAAAAATTTTGAAAAATTTTAGTATCGAATTGAAAATTTTAAAATCATTTGGGGCGAAAATGAAAGTTTCGAAAAACTTTGGATTGAACTGCAAATTTTGAAAAACTTCAGGGCGAATTTTAAAATTTTGAAAACATTTTGGTGAAAATGAAAATTTCCAAAACTTTGGGGCTTAAAATGTAAATTTTAAAATCTTTGGGGATGTATCTAAAAATTTGAAACATTTTAGTGTCGATTTGCAAATTTTAAAAACTTAGGTTAGTACTTATGTTCGTTTTTAAATGTTTCGAGTTATGGCGTCTACTCCCGATCCCCGAGATGGTTTAGGCTGGGACGAGTCGGGGTCAGGTTCCCGGGGACGGACATTCTCCCGTAGTTCCCGTGGTCGATCATCGACTTTATCCCGACGGTTTGTGTTTTTGTGCAGTTTGCATTCGGAGCAGATCATGAGAGCGATTTCTAATGTCTGCGCGAACCGCTTCTCTCGATTCCCTCCCAAATACTTCCAACAGACGACGGACGAGCTTGCCACCTGGGCAGATAAGTTCGCAGTATTTTAAATTTTATTAATATTTAATATGTTACATTAATTAATACTTGAAATAAATTACGTATGATAATGATGATGTATTTTTAATAATTAACAGCAACAACATATGTGGGATGAGCCAGACTTCTTGGAGAAGTTGCACTCCCGATTTGCGGAGTTCTACCAGAACACGCAGAACAACATCCGGAAGAAGTGCAGACGACAACATCCGCTGGATCCAGACAATCCTGACTACATGGATTGGCTACCGCTCATCCCGGCTCGAATCAACCCGGACAAGTGGAGGTTGCTACTCGAGTATTACAACAGCAACGACTTCAAGGGCGAATCCCAGAAGAACAAGAAGAATGCGAAGAGCGAGAATCGTCTGACGATCAAGTCGTTTGGCAACAAGTCCAAACATAGAGTTTATGAAGACTTGGTAATCTCCTTTAACCAGTTTAACATTTAAACATCTAAGTTTAATTTATTTAATTTATAATAAAATTAATTACTTCATAAATACTATTGGACAGTGCAAAGAAGCTGGGTGCCGGCTGCGTCAGGAGGAGTTCGGGGAGGCATGACTTGGGAAGGAATCGGCCGTCCTAGTATTATTCATTTATTTTCCTTAATTCATAATATTGTTTCTTTCAATATTATTTAACGTAAGTTTATTTGTATTATTACTTAGGAGGCGTATAGGACGCGTCTCATTGACAAGTATGGGCGAGATGGGCCGTTCCCGGTGATCGATGAAGAGATCTACAGATCCGTCGTGGGCCAGCCCACTCAAGGACGCTGGGTCGGTGTCCCGCCCCAGATAAGCCATCTGGAACGCTTCAAGCCACCTCAGCGATCTCAAGTAATTAAATTGTCATTTTATTAACTTCTATAATTTGACTTGTTTTTTTATATTACAGCTGTTAAATTTTTTAAATTTTTAACTTTCAGTGCGAGATTGAGCTGGAGGACCATCATCGGAGAGATACGGAAGAGATCTGTGACCTCAGATGCCGGGTTGCGGCGCTCGAGGTCCAGGGTGCTGCTCTTGTGGGTTGGAAGACGGACGCGTTGCGATCCTTCAATTCAGCCTTCAGCAACATCTGGTCGGCTATGTGTTCTGGGGGATACATCCTGTTTAACGCGATGCAGCCGCAATTGTCAGTTGGATCTTCGTCCCAGCCTCCGCCATTCCAGCAGCCGCCGCATCAGTTCTTCCAACAGCCGCCGCGGTACCGGCGAGCACCGTCTCGAGACCTTCCAAAGCCCCAATGTCGACTTGGGCACGGGCTTCACGCATCCCGAGGGATTATCGGCCGGAGATGCCGATCCGCAGCCCGCACCGTGAACATTCATGGAGGGCTTACGGGGTTCAAGGCAGCGACTTTGTTAATTATCTTAACACTGATCCAAACGCAGACCGAAACGATAATTTTTAGGATTTTTGTAAACATTATTTAGATTTTGGTCTAAATTAACAATTTATTATATATATACACATATTTTTGCATTTTATATTAATTTTTAAATAATTTTTTAATTAAATTTATAAATATAAAAACAATTATGTAATTATTATATTAAATTGTTTTATTTGTTGCTAAAAATGTTTACTGCGGCCTGGCGCCGTCACAGTCTTGTCGCTGCCTGGCAACGCGGCAAGGCCACGGCTTTGGCCGTGGTAATGTTGGCTACCGCGGGCAATTTTAACACGGAAATTACCGAGGCCATGCCCGTGGTAATTACCGCGACCTTACCACGGGTTTGGCCGCGGTAAGCCATGTTTCACCGACGTAGTGGTACTAGAACAACATTTAAATTCCAAAAAATAAAACTCCAACACACATAATAATCCAATTGAACACCCACAATCTCCAATGTTATGAATAAAACTCCAACACACATAATAATCCAATTGAACACCCACAATCTCCAATGTTATGAATGCTTGTTTTATTGGAGTGTATATGTAGCGACGTGATTATTGACAGGAGTCACCACTAATCTTTTTCCTTAGATCGATTGAAAACCTAAAAATGGTCTACGAGAAATCTGGATTTGTTTGTCAGTTAGGCAAAAAAAATAGAAATTTATAAGCACCCAAAATTGGTACCACGGGTGTTTTTATATTTTTATTTGATTTTAAGACATAAAGAAAAAGACAAATAATAACACTAAAAATAATAAAATCAAAGGATTCTTACTAATTTACATAGCAGTTAAAAAAACTCAAAATATCTTGAAAATAAAATTAAAATAATTTAGATTAATATAATAACAAAAATATTGACTAAAACACAAAAGGTTTAGGCCTAGTATCCAAAATGCTAAGTTTTAAACTTGAAATAATGGCTTAAATGAAACTGTGGATAAATAAAGGGGTTTAAGCGAAACAAAACTGAAAGTAAAGGGAAAAGGACTAAAATTTTAATTTTACCCCAAATTAAAAGAAAACAGTTTCTTCTTCTTCTTCGACTCGTTTGAACTAGACGGCGGAGGCGGCCGGCGGTGAAACTGTATTTACGGCGGCGGACTTGGTGGTGGGAGGTGAGAAAAAGATAGGGGGAGCTGTTGGTGGTACTCTCGTAGCAAACGGAACTTCGGTTGGAGAGAAAACGGTGTATGTGGCGGCAACTTTTCTTCAACATGTTCTCCACCCTCAGGCCATCTTCGGCGAGTTAGAATGGTAGGTTGGTTTCGTATTGACGTATCGGAGCTCGTGGAAATGGAACTTGATGACGACCGTGGCTGGTCGGGTGATGGTTGCCTGCTGCCGTCGGAACGGTTTATGGTTGTTTTATCTTCACTCAGTCCATCTCCGACAGCGAGGTAAGGTTCGTTGGATTCCTCTTGATGTGGTGGAGCTAATGGTGCGTCTTTTTTTGGTGTTGATCTCTCTGTTAAACTCAAAAAATTGGCTCAATATATAGCCAAATTCTTGAGTTTTATCCATGAGATTAAGCTCTTGTTCATGGGACAAAATGAAATGAATCTCCAACATTTTGATGGCTCATGGCAGGTGGACAAGGTTCAGGAGCCACTCTTGCAGCGTGAAGAACAGGTTGGCGTGCTGAGGCTTCCCCAGGTAAGTTTTCTTTTCTGTTCCCTCCTTTTTAAAAAAAAAAATTTCATTTATAATAATTTTTGAATGTTTAATAAAAAGAGAGAAAAAAATAAAATAAAATAAAATAACAAAATATATCTAAAAATAAAAAGGAAAAAAAACATACATGAAATACTGACAAAACGTACATAAAATAATGACAAAACGTACATGAAATAATAACAAAACGAAATTAACGAAAGCTCACGGAATAACAAAAATGACAACAAGTCTGAAAATTAAAAAACACACGAAATAATAAAAATGATAAAAGTTAACGAAATTAACAAAGTCACATGAAATAAAAAAAACGTTCATAAAAAAATAACGAAAGCGACAAAAGTACACGAGAGTGATACAAACTACGACAAATAATGAAAATGACGAAAACTACGTAATTTTATGAAAGTGACAAAAATCACATAAAATAAATGGATAAAAATTACGAGAAATAAAAATACTGAAAATCGCAATTACGAACTAGATTATAACAGTCCGGACAAAATTAGGTGTCAACAGCTGCCCCCCCCCTTTGCGTGTTTCATGAGAAATGGAACGCGCAAAGTAGGATGACCCCAAATTTTGTCCGGCGAATAACGAGAACTTTCTCATCATTCATGAAAGGAAGAAACTTTTCTTACCTCTCCGAAGCGAAGGAACTTTCCTTGCTTCATTCAACAGGAACTTTCCTATTGAATTGAATAGCGGAAACCTTTCCGCTATTTAGAGTTAAGGAACTCTCCTTACTCTGAAGATTCGAGATTGAGAACCTTCTCAATGCTCGGCGAAAACAGATGACTTCTGTGATTGGATTGAACAACAAGAACCTTCCTTTCTCGTGAAGCGAAGGAACCTTCCTTGCTTCTCTCAATAAGAACTTTCCTATTGAGTTGAATAGCGGAAACCTTCCCACTATTCGAGGTTAAGGAACCTTCCCTACCCCAAAGATGCGAGATTGAGAAACTTCCCAATGCTCGGCAAAAGTAAGATGAATGACTGATTGAATGAAAGTTGAGACGAGATAACAAGAACTTTCTCGTTATTCATGAAGCGAAGGAAACTTCCTTGCTCCGATAATTTGAGATTGAGAACCTTTCCAATGCTCAGCAAAAGTGAGATGAATGACTGACAAAAATTGAACAACGAGAATTTTCTTGTTGTTTGTGACGGGAAGAGACCTTTCATTCCCTTCTGAAGCGAAGGAACCTTCCTTGCCTCTTTGTCGAAAGACTTGAATGAAACCATTCGAAGAGAGAGACTTTTCTTTCACGATCAAGGTTGAGGAACTTTCCCCATTTTTGGTAGAAAAGATTGTCACAAAGTGAGAACAAAAGTAGGCAATTCCTACAATTCGGTAGGAGGAACCTTGCTTAAATGCAGGAACCTTCCTTGCTTTTGACGCGAGATTTAGGCACTTACCTCCTCTCTCCCAAGTTATCTGAAGCTCTTGTGTGAACCTCCTAGCAACTCTTCCTTTCTAGCACCTGTTATGCGGAATGTCGTGCATGTGCGATATGTGGAATGCAATATGCAGGATGCGATTTTTATGTCTTTACATTTTCCTCCCTTTTTTTGGCTTATTTATTTTTTCTTCGATTATGCCTTGACTAGGATGTTGTCTTCTGCTCGTAAAAATGAGGCTTCCTCTTTCATTGGACATCCAACGAAGGTTTGACAGCCTAAAGTTTCCTCTCATTCTAATACCAAATGTCCGCCCCAGACTTTATTGGTGACCTTATATTCTTAAGCTTCAAGGAATTTCAGAGGATTATTTTGACAACTCGTTGCTCATTTTCTTCCCAATCGACAGATATGACACATTGAAGACCTGGTAGCTTTCGAAACATGCCTGTCCATTTCAAATCTTTTCCAAAGTGATTCACGAGCTTTGCTTTTAAATGAAATTTTAGTCATAACCATTCTTTTAAATGAAATTTTAGTCATAACCATTCTTTTCGTCTGGGAATAGGGAAGAAATGGAAGATTGCTTTGACAACTTTGAATGTTGTCATGATAATCCTGTCTTCACTGCTGCTTCCTCCTCGAAAGATTCTGAGTATCTCAAGAATCATGCGTGGTATTTCTTGACTGAATCTGAGTTCACTGGCTTTGGTAATTCTCGCCCATCCATTTCTGCAAGGATTAATGCCCCCTGAGAATGCCTTCCTCACCACATAAGGCCCTTCATAATTCGGTGTCCATTTTCCTCTAAGATCAGATGCTATAGGCAGGATTTCCTTCAAAACAATGTCCCCTTCGACAAATTGGCGAGGCTTGACCTTCTTATTATAGGCTCGCATTACCCTCTTTTGATATAACTGCCCATGACAAAGAGCGGTCATTCTCTTTTCATCGATCAAGTTGAGTTGTTCATGTCGCGCTTGTACCCATTCTGCTTCCTCCAACTTGGTGTCCATCAGGATTCTCAGCGAGGGGATTTCAACTTCGATAGGCAGCACAGCTTCCATTCCATACACCAAGGAAAAAGGGGTAGCACCGGTAGAGGTACGGACAGAGGTTCTGTATGCGTGTAAGGCGAAGGGTAGCTTCTCATGCCAGTCTCTGTACGTGAGAGTCATCTTCTCAATGATCCTTTTGATATTCTTATTAGCCGCCTCTGTTACGGTCACCCCGAGCGGGTTGTGACCTGGGTGACCAGGGGCTCCGGTTTTGGCCTGCGGGTCACGGTTTTGGGCGGTCAGACGGCTCCTGAGACTTATCTGAGCATTATTTATGGGAATCCTTCGGGTTTTGAGGTCGTGTGGGTCCCCCGGACATTTTCGCCGAAAATATTTTTCCGGGGCCAGGACTTGTCTCGGGACGTACAGCGGGCTCGGTAGCACCCCCGGAACCTCGGATTGGGAAACCGTTCGCATATTTGAAATCGTGGGAACGTCCTGCATCTTTTTACAGAGTATATTTTTTGGGGCGGGACGTTCGGTCCCGGGCGACTCCGGGGACAGGATCCTGGGCTCGGGATGGAAATTTTCCGACGGCTTTGGTGTAAAGTATGTTATATTTTAAGACGGATTTTATGGTAATACTTGTGGAATTTTGGCATGACGGGATTTGGATTTGGGTTAGCACGTCGGGATTTGCTCGGGTTAAGTGGGCCCGGTAGGACACTCTGCACTTATAATTAAGTATATGAAGTATAATTGGTGTGAGATATGAAGTTCCGAGGATGTGGTACAGTTTTCGTTGCTGTTATTGCCACCTAGTGCGAATTCCAGTTAATTACGCGATTAAGCGTATTTACCGGGATTAGCGATTTTTGTGGGGTTCGGGACTCATAGTTAGTCATGTGAAGCATGTTTTGTGCGTGTTATGAGGTCCCGAGAATGTGTCTCAGATTTCGTGCCGTTTGGGGTTACGGTTTGAAAGTTACAATTTTCGGGTTGGACTAAATTGCAACTTTTGAAAGTTTGGGGGCTAAAATGAAAAAGAAAGAAAAAGAAAGAAAAAGAAAACGAAATTGAAAAGAAAAACGGCAGGGAGAGGCGGTGAAGAAAGGAAAAACGTGATGTGTGTGAAAGTGTAAGTAATATTATATATATATATATATATATATATATATGTATGTATATATATATATATATATATATATATATATATATATAGTAATAGAATAGGAAAGAAAGATTAGTTTCAGGAAACGAATTCGTTCTTTCTTCCTCTCTGCCATCGCCGAGCGTTTAAGGTTCCAAATTGGGATCTCTCAATTTCTCATCAAAATCTTGAAGGTCAGTTGGTTAAATCGATTCTAAGGAGAAATAATTAACTCCTTATAAATCGGTTTTTATGATTGTGACTCCGGTTGGAAACCGTGAGCTTCTGAAAATTGCTCCACATTTATGGAAATTCTCCTGTGGTTGATTTTTTGGTTTCTAAACGTTCTCGGCGCTTTCTTGTGTATGTTTGGTAACAGGAGCGTGAGCAGAAACGCGTCGGAAGTGTTCCAAAAATCCGTTCAAAGATTTGGTACGAAAAATCAACTTTGCTTTCAGTGAAAGGTAAGGATATATTTGTGATCAGAGAGAAGTTCTGATTCTGATGGTGTAATTGGTTTTGTCAGAAAAGGCTCGGTGTGAAAGCCGTTTTTTCCGGCCCGAGCCTCGGTTTTGGCGCCAATGATATTGGTTGATTCTGTGAATTCTGAACATATATTCTGTATCTGTGGATCATTTGTGAACAGGGGGTAGTCGGAAACGCAGCTGAAACTCTGCCGAATTTTGTACCGGGACAGCTGAACGAGAATTTCGATTTGGACTTGTGTGAACGATTTGGGAAGAAGTGTGTTTCTGCATTGGTGGAGTTGTGCGGGACCATAAAAGTCAAGTTGTCACTTTTTGGGCCGGGAGCCGGGATTTCCCGGGATTTGTGCTGCGGAGCAGTTTTTCGAGGTAAGGGTTCAACTTCTCTCGTTATGCATTCTGGGAGTATTTGCATGTATATCGGGTTTAGTTGAGGCGGGTTCCGGGTGAGGGCGGTGGTTCGGTGACAGCCTCTACTGCACCGTTCATCATGGGCCGATAAGGTGCCGAATTGTGATGCTTGATATTGAATTGTTCACACAGGTTTGTCATCATCTTGTTATTCAAGTTGGTCACATTATCTGTAATGATGCGTTCAGGAAGTCCATAGCGACAAATGATTTCCTTCTTGATGAATCGACAAATCACACTTTGGGTCACGTTAGCATAAGAAGCAGCCTCCACCCATTTGGTGAAATAATCGATGGCTACCAGGATGAACCTATGCCCGTTAGAAGCTTTTGGGTTGATTGCCCCAATCACGTCTATTCCCACATGGCAAAGGGCCACGGTATGGCGGTCACGTTCGGTGGTCTTTGGGGAACATGGATTCGGTTTGCGTAAATTTGACACTTGTGGCATTTCCTGACATAGTTGATGCAGTCGGTTTCTAATGTAAGCCAATAGTACCCAGCTCTTAAGACCTGCTTTGCCATGGTGTGACCATTGGTATGAGCTCCGCATACACCTTCGTGTATTTCCTTTATGATTAGGTTAGCTTCTCTTGCGTCCACGCAACGGAGTAGAACCATATTTGGGCTCCTTTTACACAGCTGATGGCGGCGCAGATTGGACAGGCACCGCCACGTGTTTACGTAGTTGTCGTGTGTTGACGTTGCTTGATGCCATTGGTGCGTGAACGTAACGCGTTTCTCGGGATTCGAGGAATGGGGGGTTCTTGGTGATGAGTCCACTGATTTTCTGGTTAATGAAGTTATATCAAGAAAACAAGAGATCTGACTTATGTTGCCGACGTTTGTTATATAGTAGGCTTTAATGGTGGTATTATTGTAATAAGTCAATGGCATTATCGTAATAAGTCAATATTTCGTTATTTACACAAGTATCCTGTGTTGTCCGGAAAATGGTTATCCGGGAATCTCCCATGCCTTGTCCGGGTAATAAGTTTTATTAAGTCCGGGAATATCACAAGTTTTCGTAATTACTGAGTTTTTTAATGGGGCCCTTATGGTGGGCTATTGTTTTGGGCCTTTTGGTAGGCTGTTTAGGTGATTGGGCCTATCGGCCATCAAGTCCCCCCTTTGTCATGCGGCCGATTGGAAGGAGTCCGCATATCTTTCGGCTGCTTTCTGAGTAGTGCTGGAAGAATTCCAACTGTTTTCCCGAACAACTATGGTTCGGGATTTGCATCCTCTTTGAAATATCCCGGACAACTGAGGTCCGGGATTTCTTTGAAATAGGATTTGCATCCTCTTTGAAATATCCCGGACAACTGAGGTCCGGGATTTCTTTGAAATAGGATTTGCATCCTCTTTTGAAATATCCCGGACAACTGAGGTCCGGGATTTCTTTGAAATAGGATTTGCATCCTCTTAAAATATCCCGGACAACTGAGGTCCGGGATTTCTTTGAAATAGGATTTGCATCCTCTTTGAAATATCCCGGACAACTGAGGTCCGGGATTTCTTTGAAATAGGATTTGCATCCTTTTGAAATATCCCGGACAACTGAGGTCCGGGATTTCTTTGAAATAGGATTTGCATCCTCTTTTGAAATATCCCGGACAACTGAGGTCCGGGATTTCTTTGAAATAGGATTTGCATCCTTTTGAAATTTTCCCGCGGTTACCCCGAACACGTATTTGTCCGGGTTTAGTCGTAGCCCGTAGTTCCGTATCTGACCGAAGACTTCTTTGATATCCCGAATAAGATCATCCTCCTCTTTGCTTTTTATGATGATGTCATCGACGTATACTTCGAGGATCTTGCCGATCTGGCCGGAGAAGATTTTGTCCATCAGCCTCTGGTAAGTGGCTCCCGCGTTTTTGAGGCCAAAAGGCATCCTGATGTAGCAATGTGTGCCGGAATCACTTATGAAGGAAGTTTTTCCTCATCAGCTGGGTTCATCCGGATCTGATGATACCCACCGTAGGCATCAAGAAAACTTAGTCGGGCGTGCCTGTAGTAGAATCCACTAATCTATCGATCGGAGGTGTAGGATATGAATCCTTCGGACAGGCATCGTTTACATTGGTGAAGTCAATGCACATGCGCAACTTGTCGCTATCTTCTCGAGAAGCTACTACGGGATTACTGAGCCATTCGGGGTAAGATACTTCTCTTATTACTCCCGCATTGAACAGTTTTGAGATCTGTTCTCGGATGAAGGTTCTCTTGAACGGTGCATTGTTTCTCTTTTTTTGCCTTACGAGTCTGACGTTCGGATCGACTTGTAAGGTATGTTGAATTACTTTTGGGTCGATCCCGGGCATATCACTTGGCGAGTAGGCGAAAAGATCTTTATTTGGTGAAGGAGATTTACAAGTTTAGCCTTACTACATTCGGGCATATCTCTTGCTATTCTCGTGGTTCGTTCTCCCTCTAGGGCCACTTCTTCAGTCGCCAATGTCTCTTCGTCTTCTTCCGTCGAGGACTTCGGTCCCGGGACCTTCCGGCCAAGGCCATAACACTCTTGGCTTCTTTCTGATTTATATAGATGGAGGCGTCGCCTTCATCGGTCTCGAAGATGATTGTGAGGTACTTGACGTCGCCTCTCATGTGGATCGCACTCTGAGTCTCTCTTCCGATGATGGCGTTGTAGGCCGAAGGAACATCCACCACTAGCCATTTTATCATGATGGTGGTATACCGGACCTGTCCTTCGGGCCCAGTTCCGAAGAACATTGCCGGGAGCTCGATAAAGCCGAGTACCGCAGCTCGTCGGACCGACTCCATACGTTGCGGTTCGGCCGGGATCAGCCTACTTGCTTTCAGCTTGGACCTCGGTATGCCTCGTGAACGGGACATCGGCGTTTGAGCCGTCGTCGCAAAGCACTCTCCTCACATCTACAGTACCTATTCTCAGGGTGATGATGAGCGGGTCATAGTGCGGGAACCGTACCTCTGTTCCATTCGCCCGTTTGATTTTGGAGGTTGGGTCCCCGTAGTTTAGCGAGGCTATTTCCCTTGCCTTCCTCTTTCGGGCATTTGACCCAAGGGTCGTGGTTATGGTTTGCAGGGTCCCGGTTGCCGGAGGTGGAGATTTCCTCCCTTTGTTCTTCTCACCTTACGATGCGTCCTCCTGGACCTTTGCTTTTTCCCGGGAGAGCCCTTCCTCCGGAGGCATCTTCAGATATTCTCTCAGGGAGCCTTTCTTGATGAGAGATTCAATGTACCTTTTCAACTGGTAGCATTGTTCGGTGTCGTGTCCGACGTCCCGGTGGAACTGGCAGTACTTGGCCGTATTGCGTTTTGATTCTTCCGGCATGGCTCTTGGCCAACTTATGGTTCGGGTGCCTTGCCTTTGCAAGGCCGCAAGAATATTTGTTCGAGTGGAGTTGAGGGGGGTGAAATTCGGATTTCTCTCGAAGGGTTTCTTCTGATTCCGCACTTAGGTATTTATAGGATTTTGTTTAGTGGCTCTGTAGCTGTAGTTGCATGCATGTATAGTGGATCATGAGTTTGTATATGATATATATTCTGGATATCTGCTGATGTTGAACTGTCTTCTGAGTCGAGGGCGGAGCCCCGACTTGCCTATGTTGTATATACTGGAAATGTTATGGAATGGATTATGTTGTTATGATCAATGCATGTTACTCCATGAACTGCGTGATTGGTATGGTTGAGATATTTTGTATACTTGCCATGTATGTGTTGTGCAGGTTGCAGGTCGTAGTACGACCATTCTGTTTTTGCGGGCCGGGTCATGGAACCACTGCACGTAGCGGGTTTCGGTAGTACCGTTACCGCGCGTTCCGCCGTAGCTTCCACGTTCCGAACGTCGCGGCCGGTCCCGCCTCCGCAACCGGGCGGGGTGGTCGTGACAGCCTCTACTGCGCCGTTCATCATGGGCCGATAAGGTGCCGAATTGTGATGCTTGATATTGAATTGTTCACACAGGTTTGTCATCATCTTGTTATTCAAGTTGGTCACATTATCTGTAATGATGCGTTCAGGAAGTCCATAGCGACAAATGATTTCCTTCTTGATGAATCGACAAATCACACTTTGGGTCACGTTAGCATAAGAAGCAGCCTCCACCCATTTGGTGAAATAATCGATGGCTACCAGGATGAACCTATGCCCGTTAGAAGCTTTTGGGTTGATTGCCCCAATCACGTCTATTCCCCACATGGCAAAGGGCCACGGTATGGCGGTCACGTTCAGTGGTGCTGGGGGAACATGGATTCGGTTTGCGTAAATTTGACACTTGTGGCATTTCCTGACATAGTTGATGCAGTCGGTTTCTAATGTAAGCCAATAGTACCCAGCTCTTAAGACCTGCTTTGCCATGGTGTGACCATTGGTATGAGCTCCGCATACACCTTCGTGTATTTCCTTTATGATTAGGTTAGCTTCTCTTGCGTCCACGCAACGGAGTAGAACCATATTTGGGCTCCTTTTACACAGCTGATGGCGGCGCAGATTGGACAGGCACCGCCACGTGTTTACGTAGTTGTCGTGTGTTGACGTTGCTTGATGCCATTGGTGCGTGAACGTAACGCGTTTCTCGGGATTCGAGGAATGGGGAGTTCTTGGTGATGTGTGCACTGATTTTCTGGTTAATGAAATTATATCAAGAAAACAAGAGATCTGACTTATGTTGCCGACGTTTGTTATATAGTAGGCTTTAATGGTGGTATTATTGTAATAAGTCAATGGCATTATCGTAATAAGTCAATATTTCGTTATTTACACAAGTATCCTGTGTTGTCCGGAAAATGGTTATCCGGGAATCTCCCATGCCTTGTCCGGGTAATAAGTTTTATTAAGTCCGGGAATATCACAGGTTTTCGTAATTACTGAGTTTTTTAATGGGGCCCTTATGGTGGGCTATTGTTTTGGGCCTTTTGGTAGGCCTGTTTAGGTGATTGGGCCTATCGGCCATCAACAGCACATCTCCATTAAGAAAGAAACCCATTGATAATCTTTGGAGAAACTTTTTGTCACTATGAGATGCCCCCGGTGGATAGACTTGCTCTTGAAGGTACATTTTGATGTCATAGTACCAAGGCTTGCCATCCTTTTCCTCCTCTACACTGGTACAATAAGCGGGTACATCAGAGACTTTTATTTCAAATGTGGGGGTTGATTCTTGGTTACTCATCCTGTACATGGCAGCTAAAGTTGCTAAGGCATCGGGAATCTGGTTTTCCTCCAGTGGGATGTGATGAAAACTTATCTTCTCAAACTCTTTCATTAACCCCTGCACATATTTCTGATAAGGGATAAGCTTGGAATCTCGTGTTTGCCATTCTCCATTCAATTGGTAGATTACCAGAGCTGAGTCTCCGTATACTTTTAGTTCTCGAATCTGCATTTCCAGAGCCATTTTGAGACCCATGGCACAAGCTTCATATTCAGCTATGTTATTGGTACAGGTTGGAAAAGTGAGTTTGGCTGTGAGTGGGTACTGTTTTCCATCAGGGGCGATGATAACTGCTCCGATGCCTTGACCTAGAGCGTTAGATGCTCCGTCGAAAGCCATCTTCCAAACTCTATGTTCATCTTCAACTTCGTTGTCATCATGTTGGATCGCCATCACATCCCCATCGGGGAAATCCATCTTTATGGGTTCATAATCATCCATGGCTCTGTCAGCTAGATACTCTGCAATAACGCTCCCTTTAATAGCCTTTTGGGATACAAATTGAATATCATACTCTGATAGAAGCATTTGCCATTTGGCGATTCTTCCAGACAATGCGGGTTTTTCAAAGATGTACTTTACGGGATCGATTTTTGAGATTAACAACGTGGAGTTATTGAGTATGTAATGTCTCAAACGACTCGCTACCCAAGCGAGAGCACAACACGTCTTTTCTACAAATGAGTATTTCACTTCGCATTCAGTAAAATTCTTGCTCAGATAATAGATTGCATGTTCTTTCCGTCCTGTACTATCCCGTTGTCCAAGAACAGACCCTAATGAAGTGTCTTGTACTGACAAATATAAGATCAAAGGCGCATCCCGCCTCGGTGGTATCAGTACAGAGGGATTTGTCAAGTATTATATCACCTTTTCGAAAGCTTCTTGACAATCATCAGTCCATTCCACTTTGTTGCTCTTCCTTAGCGATTTGAACAAAGGCTCGCATTTCAAGGTCAACTGGGATATGAATCTTGCGATGTAGTTGATTTTTCCAAGAAAACTGCGCACTGCTTTTGGGGTTTTCGGTGAGGACATTTCTTGAATAGCTTGGACCTTATTTGGATCAACTTTAATGCCTTCTTTGCTTACCATAAAACCTAGCAACTTTCCTGATGTCACACCGAAGGTGCATTTTGCAGGATTTAACTTCAACTGATATTTCCTGAGCCTTTTGAATAATTTCTCGAGATCTTCAATGTGACTTTCGGTAGACTGGGATTTAGCGATCATATCATCCACATATACCTCAATTTCTTTGTGCATCATATCATGGAACAATGCGACCATGGCCCTTTGATAAGTGGCTCCAGCATTTTTCAATCCGAATGGCATCACTTTATAATAAAAGGTTCCCCACAAAGTTATGAAGACAGTCTTTAGCATGTCATCTGGGTGCATTTTGATTTGATTATACCCCGAAAAACCGTCCATGAAAGAGAAGTAGGAGTTCCCCGCGGTGTTGTCCACTAAGGTATCGATATGAGGAAGGGGAAGTTGTCCTTAGGACTAGCCTTATTCTGGGCGGTAGTCTTGACACACTCTTAGTTTGCCGCTTTCCACCTTTTCGATAGGTACTATGTTAACCACTCATTCCGTATACTCGGCAACACCTGAAACTGCGTCCCAGGCTTCTGGATTTCTTCTTTGACTCTTAAGATCAATTCTGGCTTTAGCCTTCTCAACTTTTGCCGAACAGGCTTGACCTCGGGATTTAGCGGAATCTTGTGAACGACAATGTCAGAACTTAATCCTGGCATATCTTGGTAGGACCATGCGAAAATGTCAACATACTCCCTTAATAACTCAACCAACCTCTCTTTTTCAGGAAACGAGGTACCGACCTTGACATATTTCTCTTCCGACTCTTTCCCCAAGTTAATAGTTTCACTTGATTCTGGACTTGTTGCTCTCTGTCGTTCATCTTGCTCAACCAATTCTAGTAATTCAGGAGATATTTCTGAATCCTCTTCGTCAGATTCAGCAGTGTTAACAGGATTATCAAAACTTATGAATAAGTTGCATTCATTGTTGTCATCGCGAGAATTATTTCTGCATTCGAATGAGAAGGGAGAGGGGAAAGTGGGAGAAGAAAAGAATAAGATGTGGGATAATGGAAATGATGGAATTCATTGATGATATGCATAAATGACAACCTTACAAAAACATCAAGTTAAAACTAAAAGTCCAAATAAGCAAAGACAATGTCTCAAAATAAGACTCATCCCTAGAAAATTACTTTGAAAATTCCTCGATCCAGACATGCAGTTCCACAGCTTCCTAGTTGTCCAACGTTCCATACTGTCTGCAGGGTCGAACGAGTTCCGAGCTTTCAGGAGCTTCATCCAGGACTGCTTGAATTGATAAGTCATCAATGGTCTTAGTAACTCGAATGACCAATGCATTCTCATCCCCTTTGGCGGGCTCTAATCCTCCACTAACAAAGGTCTCGTACAAGTCAGGGATCTCCACTTCTTCTCCTCCTTCGGTGTTGTGTCCCCTCAGTTGTGCCAGTTTCTTCTTCCTCCTTGCAATGGCTTGATTCTTCTTGTCCTGAGGCGTTGGTTTAAATCCCAAACCAAATTTCCCTTCATTTGATGGAAGAGTCAATGGTCTGGTCATCCCTTGTGATGCTGCCCCCAATCCTGTTCCTGGTGTGTATCCGTCTTTCAACATAAGTTTCACCGCCATTTGGGTGGCACTTGGAACTTTTGGAATAGGATTTGGCTCATACATGGCGGTGGCCACCTCAAATGATCTAAATGAGCATGGATAAGCTGTCTTCCCAGCTTCCACATATTGAGCATCAGCGGCTTTAGATAGCAGAAAATCTTCCTCTGCAAATACAGTGATCAATTTTCCTTCCGCGATGAACTTGACCTTTTGATGGAGTGAAGAGGGTACAGCTCCAGCCATGTGTATCCACGGTCTTCCCAACAAAAAACTATATGTTGGCTTCATATCCATGACCTGAAAAGTGATGTGGAAAACACAAGGACCGATTTGTATCGGTAACTCGATGTCACCAATAACTTCTCTTCTTGTTCCATCAAAAGCTCGAACCACGATATTACTGTTGTGGATATAAGTAGAGTCCACACCCAACTTGTGTAAAGTTTCCAATGACATTATGTTTAGTGCAGAGCCATTGTCAATAAGAACTCGGGCCATAATTCGTTCCTTATACGCAGCTGATATGTGTAGGGCCTTAGTATGTCCTCTACCCTCATCGGGAATTTCTTCATCAGTGAATGAGATAAGGTTTTGTGCAGTTATGTGGTTGACAAGATGATCAAAATGATTTACGGTAATGTCATGTGCAACATAGGCCTTGTTCAACAATTTCAGCGGCGCTTCCGGTGAGCTTGAACTCAACAAAGAAAGATAATATGGAGATCTTCGCAGGTAAGCGGTTTAGCTGCTCCACCACATTGCAGTCACTTTGCTTGATGAATTTCAAGAATTCATGAGCCTCTTCTTCTGTAACGGATTTGGAAGCTTCGTTCTCCTCTACCGGACCCTTTGGTATTGTGTGAGTTTGTACTGATTTC
This sequence comes from Stellera chamaejasme, assembly GCA_024586325.1. Taxonomy (NCBI): domain Eukaryota; kingdom Viridiplantae; phylum Streptophyta; class Magnoliopsida; order Malvales; family Thymelaeaceae; genus Stellera; species Stellera chamaejasme. The sequence continues at coordinate 30,281,588 of CM044985.1, forward strand.
TTCAATGGAGGTTCGTCTTCTTGTTGATAGGAATAGACTCGACCACTCCTTGTTATGCTCCCAACTCCATGTTGATTTACGGAAATATTCGAGGTGTACTCATACTTCCAGGGTACTTCTCGGTTTGACTGATATGGGAAGGGTGTCGGTGCTTGCACTATCAGAGGTGTGATGGTGGGATTTGTCACTGAAATCACCAACGGCCTAGGTCTTGGGAGGGAAGCACTCTCATCAATGATTGCACAAATGTCTCTTTCTTTGAAGAATTCTTGTGGGAACTCTCTGATCGTGAGAGAACAACCTTTATTAACTCCATTCTGGTTATATTCTTCCATTTCAATTACATTGACTTGCCCCCCTTGATGCTCTAGCAGTGGATTTTGAGTGACATTCGCTTCTTTGGAGAAGTCGAGCCATTTTGTATCAAGTAACTATTGAACCATACGTTTCAGTGCCATACAGTTCTCAAGGTCATGTCCAACAGCACCATCGTGGTAGGCACACTTGACATTTGGATCGTACCACCTCGGATATGGAGGCTCCAATGGCTTCGTAGGAACGGGGCGTATAAGTCCGTTCTAAATCAGTTGTGGATATAACTCCGAATATGGAATCGGAATTGGAGCGAATATCTCTCTCTGCCTTGGTAAAGCATGCATGGGTGGTAAAGGAGCAGGTGCTCTTGGCTGTCTACTGGGGAAGAATGGGCGAGGCCCCGATGCTACTGCCCCTACCAATGGCGTTCCTCTGCCTCTTCCTGGTTGCTGAACTTCTTCTTTCCTTGGTGGCACACCCCGCCTCCCATCATTGTTTGAGTAATCTGCGATTTTCCCAGTCTTGATACTGTATTCAATACGTTCTCCTGATAATACCACATCGGAAAAGCTATTGGTAGAGTTTCCAATAAGCTTGTCGTAGAAAGGATATTTCAGCGTCGGATGAACATGGTCACTATCTCCCTTTCAGTCATGGGAGGCTGGACTTGCGCTGCCAAGTTCCTCCACCTATGAGCATATTCCTTGAAGGTTTCATGATTCCTTTTTTCCAGATTATGCAAAGTCTGACGGTATGGTGCCAGATCTGTGACATGCCGATAATTTTTCACAAATGCTTGAGCGAGATCATACCAAGTCCTGATAGATTTTGGACCCAAGCCAAGATACCATTGGAGATGGGACTTGGTCAAACTGTCTGAAAAGTGCTATCCAAATTTCTTCATCTTTAGTGAGCGGTTGAATTTTTCTCAGAAATAACGTCAGGTGGGTAACCGGGCAAGTAGTTCCATCGTATTTTGTGAATTCTGGAATTTTGAAATCTGTCGGGATTTTGACATTCGGGACCAAGCAGAGATCATCTACATTAAAAGAACCCAATAGAGTGCCCCCCTCAATTGCACGTAATCTTTTCTCCAGGGTCTCCAATTTTTGCTCATCCTCTTCTTTCTTCTTTTCATTATCCGGTGCAATTGGTCCAGTTGAGTCTCTCCAGATTTTTTCTTATTTGGTTCAAATCCGGGTGGGTAAGGAGGATACTCATGCTCAGGCGCTCCTGAAAGTTTTCCTTTCATCAGGTCGACCAGTGCGTTGAAGCTCTCGGTCAGCAGGTTTATCTTGTTTTCCATTTCAGAAAAACGCCCTTCGAGGTTCTCAGCCATTCTTCAATGTGTCTTGCAAAGGATATGCTTCTTCAATTCTTCTGCTTCCCCAAACAAATTTTAATTATGATTAAATGTATGTCAATGTAATGATGCATGATATGAGATATATTCTAAACACCCGGTGAAAGAAAAACATTCCATAGATATATTTGCGCAGATCGTCCTCGTTATAAAGTACATAGATTTCGCCTACAGGTAACATCATTCTAATTTGGGATGATTCCCATTCCTAACTTGCGAAGATTCTTCTTGGCCTTGTTGATGAAGTTTGTCGCGATCTGAATCAACGGGGATGTAGACGGCCAAATCAATCGCTCAACTGCCTGCGCTTCCCTTCCCAGATCATCAGTAATGAATGCGACCATTCGAGCCTGGTCTGCGTGCCCCTCATATTCGTTCTTCCAAAACCTTGCAGCTTCTTCCATTTCTTGGGCCTCTTTTATCTAATTATCAACATCTTCAACGAGTCCTGCCACCATCCGATTCTTCATCTCTAGCTTTTCTTCTAGATGTTTTATCTGACTTTGAAGATGTTCAATCTCGAGTTTTGCCTTCTTGTTCCTTCCTTGTTCCTCACTCAGCTCTGATTCTAATTTTCTTTTTGTCGGTTGAGAGGATTCATCCCCGGGAAGTAGTATTCCTTCTTTTTGAGTTTCGCGCCACTCATGATATCGCGTAAGGGACCCTGATCCTTGCTTGACGAAAATGGGTCTCTTCCAGGCCACTAAAATTCCGGTGATATACCTTTTCGCATGTTTATCTTCGTAGGTGAACTCAAGACTGTTCAACAAATGCGTCATTGGGATGAACTGTGAGGAGTTGAATTGTCTACGCGCCATTGTCGGAGCATAGCTAGTACCACCCCAAATGCCTAGGAGGGGAATCCATGGGCAGAGGCCACAGCGGTATAAAACTCGAGTACCCGAACTCCAAGGAGCTCTCCAGACAATCTTTTCTTCGGTGAGATTCTTGAGATAATTGATCCAGTCTTCCTTGTTGCAATGCTCAATCCATTTGCTACCCAAAAAGGCATGAATGGGATTGAAATCATAAGAGAACCGATTGCGTATGTTATCCCGAACACATGGGAGATGACTTTTTATCCATATGGTGAGCAATTGGGCGCAACCGATAAATCTTCCTCCTTTATGACGACAGAAATTCAATGATCGAATGGTTTCAGCCAGAATGACAGGAGTAGGAGTGGCTTGAGATGTGCATATCTGATGGAGGAGATATATGATTCTGCTGTCAATGTACCCCACTAGCTTTGGAAAAATCACTAGCCCGTATACCGCTAGTGCCAAAAGGCTGCGCCTCTGTTCCGGGAAAGTTGTCATGAGTTGCTTTAGATCCTTCCACGCCATATACTTGTGTTGCCCCTTGGCCGTGAATAACGACTTAAGTGATGCATATGGATTACTGATCAGCTGAGCTAGCGCTCGATGGGGTTCTGTTTGCTTGTCAGGCTGATAAATGGTCTCAGGATGCTTGGATTGTCTTCCCAAGAGATTGTCATATTCTTCGAGAGTAGGCACGAGATCCATCTTGTTGAACGAAAAGCATCGGTAATAGGGGTCCTAGAATTGTATCAATGCCCGGATGAGAGACGGATCGACCATAACTCTGAGTAGGCTGGCGATATGACCATTGTCTGCGATAAAGAGTTGTTGTTTTGACAAATCCCAACTCCTCCAAATTTCCCATAGCTCTGCAGTGTCGTTTTGTTCTGTATTGATGGGGACCTTGGGCTTGAGCGAAACGGACTGTTGGGAAGTAAGACAGTCTCCCTGACGGCTTTGTATTGACTCGTAAAAAGCCATTGCCTCTGACTGGGTTTCCACTATTGTGGCAGTCCAAGACTCGTCATGGGCAACGGGGAGAAATCCAAATATATCCATGGAATGAATTCTTTCACTGAGTATATTTCCTATATGATATGCATGCAGAGTGAGATATAATTATAAAAACAGACAGGTCAGTGAAGATAACAATATGTACAATAACACACATCATATTTACCGGGTGACATAAAGTGGGTAGGAATCCTAAAGCCGGGACTAATGGTTGGGTGCGTGGTCATTACATGCAGGGAATGGTATATCAAAAGGCTTAGGGTGGTTCCCAGATTCCATCGTTGAAAAGCGACGGCCCAATCCTTACCCATGAGGGACATGCAAGGAATGGATTAATCCGGTCGTAGGTTTTCGTGAACCCATGAGGGAATATTAATCCCACAGAGTTAGCACTACTTCCCTACTAGGATACGGTGAAGGCTTGGAGAGTAGAATCTCACAAGTACAACAACACCATATTCCGCTTTGAAAGAAATTGGCTTTGGCGGAGTTCGGGTGGAGAACTCCATGTTATGTATGTCATCATGGAATAAATAAATGAATAAACTCAATCAAGCAAAAGAACATAAAACAGAACCCATAATGTGGCCGGACAGGTCCCCAGCAGAGTCGCCATCTGTAGCGACGTGGGAAATACCTAGCGGTAATATCCCGAAGATTGTTTGTACTGAGTCGCCACCAATCTTTTTCCTAGGTCGATTGGGAACCTGAAAATGGTCTACGGGAGATCTAGAATCGTTTGTCAATTATGTACAAAAATGGTTAATTTTCGTACGCCCAAAAATTAGTACCACGGGTTCTTTTTATATTTTTGCTTGATTTTTAAGAAATAAATAAAAAAACAAATAAAAGCACACAAAAAAAGTGAAGATTCGTAGCGGGTTACATAGCTAGTAAAAACCCAAAATATCTAAAAGGAATAAAATTTTAAATAATTTATATGGACATAATAACAAAAATATTAAATAACACACAAAAGGGGTTTAGGCTTAGTGCCCAAAGTGTCGAGTTTTAAACTTAGAAAATGGCTTGAATGGTATTGTGGCTAAATATGGGGGTTTAAGTGAGATAGGGGGGAGAGATTAAGGGATTAAAGTAATAAATATAATAATGAGATAGAAACAAAAAAGGAAATAAAAGAAAAAGGAAAAAAAAGAATAAAACATAAGAAAGGAAACGTACGTGTTGCTGCGTTCGCGAGCTTGAAGGTGAGGGAGAAGGAGATTCGGGTTTTCAACCTTGGGTGGCGTCGGCGGCGGAGAACAGCGGCGATCGACCGGTCGACGAACGGCGAGGTGAATGGCGGTGGCCGGAGCGCGAACGGTGGTCTAGGGCGGCGGATTGGAGCGGGTCTGTCGCGGTTCAAGTAGCGGGTCGTGGCGAAATACTCCTTCGTCCTGCAACTTCCGGCGAAAAGGAAGGTGGATTCGAGCTCCTTGCGGCGGGGCGAATCTGATGGACTATAGTGTTGGCGTTGAGAGGCTGGATGGAGAGATTGAGGTTATGGAACTAAACTTTCGGGCAAAACGAAGAACAGAGGCTGGAGTGCGTCTTTTTTTGGTGTTGATCTCTCTGTTAAACTCAAAAAATTGGCTCAATTTATAGCCAAATTCTTGAGTTTTATCCCTGAGATTAAGCTCTTGTTCATGGGACAAAATGAAATGAATTTCCAACATTTTGATCGCTCATGGCAGGTGGACAAGGTTCAGGAGCCACTCTTGCAGCGTGAAGAACAGGTTGGCGTGCTGAGGCTTCCCCAGGTAAGTTTTCTTTTCTGTTCCCTCCTTTTTTTAAAAAAAAATTTCATTTATAATAGTTTTGAATGTTTAATAAAAAGAGAGAAAAAAATAAAATAAAATAAAATTACAAAATATATCTAAAAAAAGGAAAAAAAACATACATGAAATACTGACAAAACGTACATAAAATAATGACAAAACGTACATAAAATAATAACAAAACGAAATTAACGAAAGCTCACGGAATAACAAAAATGACAAGTCTGAAAATTAAAAAAACACACGAAATAATAGAAATGATAAAAGTTAACAAAATTAACAAAGTCACATGAAATAAAAAAAACGTTCATTAAAAAAAAATAACGAAAGCGACAAAAGTACACGAGAGTGATACAAACTACGACAAATAATGAAAATGACGAAAACTACGTAATTTTATGAAAGTGACAAAAATCACATAAAATAAAAGGACAAAAATCACGAGAAATAAAAATATCGAAAATCGCAATTACGAACTAGATTATAACAGTCCGGACAAAATTAGGTGTCAACACACAGCTTTCTAAGTATCTGGCAAATGGACCCTTAATTTGTCCACTGTCCCCATGTTTGCCATAATACTCACCACCTCGGTCAAATCTCACAACCTTGATGACTTTTCGCAACTGTTTCTCGACTTCAGTCTTGAAGTTCTTAAACTTTTCAAGAGCTTTAGACTTTTCCTTAATCAAGTACAGGTAACCATATCGGGAATAGTCATCAATAAATGTGATAAAATATTTGGAGTTACAAACAATATGTGACTAAGGTCCGCTTATATCAGTGTGGATCACTTCTAATAGATCTGAGCTACGTGTAGCTCCTCTTCTCTTAACTTTGGTCAACTTGCCTCTACAACAATCAACACATGTCTCCAGGTCACTGAAGTCAAGAGTAGGTAGGATGTTTTCCTTTATCAACCTTTCTACCCTTTCCCTAGAGATGTGGGCCAACCTTTTATGCCACAACATGGAAGATTTTTCATTTATGAGAGGTCTTTTGGCAATAATTTTTTCAACATTATATGAGGTGGCATAAATGTCACTTAGAGTCAAACACAATCTGTATAGCCCTGAGGACAAAGAACATGTACCAATATGCTTTGAATTCAAAAATAATTTTACCAAACTATTATTGATTTCAAAAGCGTAACCTTCTTTGTCCAACATGGAAACTGAAACCAAATTCCGCCTAAAAGACGGTACATGGAATGTGTTATTCGAAATAAGTCTAAATCCAGTATTCAAATTTAGACAAACAACTCCTATGAATTCAACTTCCACCTCTTCATTATTGCCAACGACGAGCCTTGACTCTTCTTTATTTGGCTTCCTCTTGCTTATGAATCCCTGCAAAGTGAAAGTCACATGAGTGGTTGCACCGCTATCGAGCCACCGGGAACTGGATGGGGCCATAGCCAAATTGGATTCATGTAAAACAAGAGCCAATGAGTCATTACCTTTATGCCCATTCTTAGCTGACCAAGCTTTGAATTTAGGACAATCATTCTTGAAGTGACCTCATTTCTTACAGAAGAAATATTTCTTCACTTTCTTCTCAATCAAGAGATTTGGACCACCCACTCCTCCAGTTTGACCATTAGATTGAGTCTGAAAATTTTTAGGAGCACTATACTTCTTACCACCCTTCTTCTTGTTGTGTTTTCCTGATACAAACAAGGCGATGCAGGACTTCTCACTCTTAAGCTTCTCTGTTCGGCGCTTTTTGTGTAATGAGGTCATTGACCGCCCAAGCCTCGTCCCGAGAGTTATAAGTAGTGACAAGAAGCCCATACTCCACGGGAAGGGTGTTAAGTGCTTGATGCACAATGCATGCATCGGGGAGGACAATATTAAGCGCTTTGAGTTTCGACCGAATGTGAACCATTCGTATGATGTACTCCTAACACCTTTTACTCCGTCATACCTCATGGAGTAAAGTTCTCTTAATAGGGTACCTATCTCAAGCATTTGAGGATACCTTGTACCTGCAGGACACAGAATCAAGGAAAACTTTTGCATCTTTAGAATCGGAAATACCACTAAGCAGGTGTTCAGGAATGGACCTCTTTATAGAAAGATAGCACATGCGGTTCGATTTCTACCAAGCAGCAAAAGCCTTCTTCTCCTCATCATTACTTGTAGCAGTGAGATCTGCAGGCTTATCAGCGATCATGGCGAGATTTACATCCGCCATCTCGAGAGCGAATTCCACATCTTGCTTCCATTTCTTAAGTTGGAGCCAGTTAACAACTCAATGGTGACCATATTGTTGTTAACAGAAAAGGTGACTGAAGAAGATTAAATAAACGCTATTGTCAATAATTTGTAAGGTAACCATGATACTTAAAGCCAAAAATAGTATCTTTCCGAGAATTCAAGCACATCATCATGAAAACACCTTTGGGCAGAATCCATAACATGCAATCTTAAACTCTCACACATAATGATGATTCGAGGAATTTCCTATACTCACTTTTCTACCACCTTTGGGTGAATAGAGAGCTCATACAAGTCGTTTCTCAATCAAATGTCATATGTGTATCATCTTTAAACTTCATACATGATCAACACCTTTGGGCAGAAAAACCATGCATTAAATCTAGAGACGTCCCTAATCATGCGAGAACGGAACTTTACAAGATTCATCAAATCGACCACTTTGGTGGCAACAATTTAACAAACCTCATAAAACCATCCCACAACAGGACACACCTTTATGTTACCTTCACAATTCGGCAATCAAGGGGCTCATTTTAAAAATTCATATGACTTTACCAAATGAGAGAATTAAAACACTTGAATTTCTCTCAAGTCATATGTTGCCATAATTATTTGCGTAATTTAATCAAAAGAATTAATTATTTATCATGCATACTCACTTTAATTTTACTTATGAGACATTAAAACTGTATATGTCTCTTTAATTAAAGTGAATTCAACCTTTATTGCATGATTATAAACTTTATTTGGCTTTAGGAAAAGTTTAGGGGCTTTTCTGGTCAAAACAACAGCTTTTGGTCCTTTACAGAAAAGGGTGGGGCTATTTTGAATGACCCAGAAAGATTTGAGGGCCATTATTTCATTTCAGCAACCAAACCGGATGTCACTGAATGAAATAAAACTTTAGGGCCCAAAACGACATAAGAAAAATGTTTAGGGGACCGAATTGGGGTTTACCCGAGAAACCCTAAATCATCTTCTTCTTTGTTCGACTTGCAGAACGCAGAAAGCGTTCTTCTCCTGGTCTGCCGCCGCCGCCTCGCCTCCGGCGTGCTGCCGGACCCAAAAAGACGCAGCCCGCCAGTCAGCGCACCACCGCCGTTCCGCCGCGTCGATCGCCCCATCGTTGCAGCTCGAATCCGCGCAAGCCAGCGGCCGAGCGCCAGCCAACAGCCCCTGTTTTGCAGTCAATGATGCCGAATCGCCTCCGGTTGCCCACCACAACCGCCACGGAGCACTCCACGTTGATGCGGTATCGCTAATTCCAGTCATGTCATTGCTGATTGTGCTTTGAATAAATCAATTTTGGACACAACAGGAGGCCTTTCCTTTTCTCCCAATAATTAATTGATTACCCAATCAATTAATTAAAACAATTATGAAAGGATATATGTTGTAGAACAAATATTCAATTCGGTTCCAATCGATTTAATAGAATATTTAATTGCTAACATGTGTATTCCAGCAACAGATCAAAACAAAAAGGAACTGAGGCTAGACATGCATCGAATAGAAAACTGATCAAAATTTCTATTCGAATTTCAAAGCAATTAAAAACAAACATGTACTCTATGATCATGCAATAGGCTCTGATACCACATGTTAATTAATTTTTAACAGCCAACAGGATCAAAACATGAGAGCATAGAATACAATTAACATGGAATAATAAACATCTGACCTGATTTAGGTTCCATCAAGAAAACGCAGCGGAATCAAGATTGATGAAGCGTAGGTCTTCTCCCTTATTCCAACAGTCGGCACTCCCAATGGGTGGAGAACTTCTCAATTAGAAGTTTTTGTCCTAATGACGTTGTGGTAAAAGTTGTGGCTAAGGGAGGGACCTAGCTCTCCTTATATAGAGTTTATCATGGGTCTACCCATCAACGGCCCATGAACTCTAACGACCCACACTTGTTAAAACCCCACATCTTTTATCAAATGGAGTTATTGGCCCGTAATTAGATCAATCACCATATGGGTCCCTCTGTATGTTTTATTTGACCAATTTAATCCTTAATCCGATTCACAAAATTAGACAATTAATATAGCCTACATACAAAAAATTCTAACATACTAGTCCAGATAAAATTGGTTGTCAACAGTGATGCTTCTAATTAGGACTAATTATGTTGAAGGAGGTGATTCTCTAGAGCAAGTCAGATGGGTCGCGTTACCTTGCTACTAATTAGGACTAATTATTGATGAATAACACTCAGACTTTCTTGCATAATTGACTATACTTTTCTCCTTGTACTGTTTAACCCTAACAAATTATACCTCCTTGGAGAGGAGTGTGCTCAATTGCAAACAAGTATAAACAAGATTAACTATGGTCATGTGGAAAGTAAAACGTTCACCTGTTTTTTTTTTTTTTTCAAATTATGAACAATATAGTGCAATTTTAATGTTGAGCATATCGATCGTTGTTCCATTGGAGCACGTCAAACATTTTAACCTGCTATTGTGATCTCCATTCGACAATTGATATGAATGTGCCACCTATAATATATATCTTTTAATAAAGTGGTTAAGGGACGGAGAGACAACCCAAATAATGCACAGACAATATCTAAAAGTTCTTGGTTATGTGTTATAAAATGTGTCACTTTATATAACCCCAATCATAGAAGGTCAAACCTAACTAGCTAGCTAATTAACTTGTGTTTCCCTTAAAGAGACATCAACTTTTCATAATTTTTTTCCTTTATTATCAATTTAATTTCCTTCTCTCATATGTTTCATATCAATTTTTAAAGATTTCCAATTTACTAGAAACAATTAGGGAAAAGATTTTTGCCACTAACTTTTAGGTAATGGAAATTTTTCAATTAAACTATTTTTTAGGGCCTTGAAAATGCAAACGGAAAGCATAAAATAAGGTTATTTAGTCCAGATTTTTTTAATTTTTTTTTTAAAATTCCCCAACATTTTAAAAATATCAAGTTTAATCATTCTCCAATTATGTTTTTTTTTTTTGCACAACTCCAATTATGTTTTAATTCTTCTTGAACCAAAATTTGTTGAGAGGGAAAAAGGAAAGTGATAACCTATTTTTGTTTGATATATAAAAAAATCACTCATAGAGAAACGAATCATTATATATGCAGGCAACCATGATAAAGAGGATAGAGAGCTCCAAAGCTGAGTTGATGAACATCACAATTGAAAGCTTCACAACGCTTTTAATAATTGTGAAGCTCAGATATCATCACTATTTAAGAAAATCCAAATCAATAAGTGCATTTGATGCATTTCTTCCCAAAAATTTCAGATGTCGAAGGCTAGCAGACAAAAATGGTATTGAAATTGTCCGCTCTAGTTCTTACTCAATCAAAAACATGATTAAAGAATGATTTAAAATTAATTGTTAGGAGTATTATAAAATGTTGGAGAATTTTTTTAAAATAAAACTAATTAATTTGGACTAAAACTGACATTTTCTCATGCTTTTCGTTAGTATTTACATAGTAGCTAGGTGGTGAAATTGCCTTGAAAATATAATACTAGCAAAATCTTCCATGACAATGATTCGAAGGTAAAATTTCTATTTTTAACCAATTGTTAGTGGTAATATATCTCATTTCCCCAAACAATTATTTATCCCTCCCTGGTGGTAGGAAATTTTATGGTACCCATCAGACGATTGTAGGAAACGGTACCTACAGATTAAAAAATGAAAACAAATAATTTATTTGCCTATAAAAATAGTTTAGTGACTAATCTATTATTTTTTAATTAGTATACTCCCTCCGTCCCACAAAGGTTGTAGGATTTGTTTGGGCACATATATTAAGGAAAATGGGAGAATAGTAGTGTGTTGACAAAATTATCCTCATGAAAAAAGAAAGAAGGAGAAGATTTTGTGGACCCCAATTTTAAGTTTAATGGGAGGAAAGAGAAAAACTTGTGGGTCCATGGTGTGAGATAAGAGGATAAAATGGTAAAAATGGTGATAGAAAGTTTCTGTTTTAGAAAAGTTGACAACCTTTGTGGGACGACCTAATATAGTAATGTTGACAACCTTTGTGGGACGGAGGGAATACATTTTTTCTGGTTAAAAATTTCGGATTATATATAAATGTTGTGATTAATGTTTTTCACCAATGAGCTAAAATAACTTAATTATTTCCTTTTTCTCTTTACAAGATTTGTTAATAAAAAATGAAAATAATAACTCTCTTAATATAATCAATTAACCCATAAAACCTTTTTTAACCAAACAATATATTATAATATTATTATTTTTTAAATGGTTGGTACCCGTACCCCGCAATACTCAGGCCTAGCTCTCCCTCATGCACGATACATACACACGCTTTCGTGAAGTAATCATGTTCGCTAAACAATCGATCTCTGTGTATATAAATTACCCTCAAAACCAGTCCTTCTATATGTCGTGTCTGGTAAATCCTTCAATGGTGGGTGAAAGAGTGGAGCTCGTCTTCGTTCCTCATCCGAGCATGGGTCACCTCGTCCCTACCGTCGAGGTAGCCAAGCGCCTCCTCCGCCATAGCCACCGCCTCTCCATCACCATTATCATTCTCAAACTCCCCTTCCACTCCGACATTACCTCCTACACCGATACCCTTTCTGCATCCACCTGCGGCATCAACTTCGTCACCGTCCTTTTATATGAACATGGTGCAGCCTTAGATCTCGCTGACCCCAATGTCCTTCTCCGCCGTATCGAGGAAAAGAAGGACTTCGTCAAAGAGGCCGTTGACCGAATCGTAAGCGAGTTCCGGCCTGGTACAGGCTCGCCACGACTCGCTGGATTTGTCATAGACATGTTCTGCACATCCATGATCGATGTCGCCAATGAATTCGGCGTGCCCAGTTACGTGTTATACACGTCTCCGGCGGCCTTTCTCGCCTTCCACTTGTACTCACAGCAGCTAATTGCGACGTCGCCGGCGTTTAAAAACTCTGAAGACTTGTTGGACATGCCTATGTTCCGTCATCGCTTTCCGGCAAAGCTTCTTCCTACCTTTGCCTTTTTCCCAGAGTCTGCAAAGGAGTTCATTAAAGCGACGGGAAGATACGGAGAGACGAAGGGTATTATCGTAAATACGTTCGAAGAGCTGGAATCCTATGCGATCCCCGCTGTATCTAATTTAGACCAGAAAATCCCTACGGTCTATCCGGTGGGGCCGGTCCTGATCGTGGACGGCCACGATTCGAGAGAAGAAAACGAGGAGGTCATGACGTGGCTTGACGATCAGCCGCCGATATCGGTTGTGTTCCTCTGCTTCGGAAGCAGCGGGAGCTTTTATATGGAACAGGTGATGGAGATCGCCACCGCGCTAGAGCGAAGCGGCCAACGGTTTCTCTGGTCTCTCCGTCGGCAGCCGGCACCGAATGGTGGTCAGAAAGACCTGGAGGAGGACTTCGAGGGGTTTCTGAACCGAAAGGCGGCGATCGGGAAGGTCATAGGCTGGGCTTCGCAGGCTGCGGTTCTGGGCCATCCGGCTGTGGGTGGCTTTGTTTCCCACTGTGGATGGAACTCGACGCTGGAGAGCCTCTGGTTCGGCGTGCCAATGGCGGCTTGGCCGATATACGCAGAGCAGCAGTTCAACGCGTTCGAGGTGGTGGTGGAGCTGGGATTGGGTGTAGAGGTACGAATGGATTACCGGAAGGAGCCGCCGACCGCGGAAGCTAATATGATAGTTAGGGCTGCGGAGATTGAGAGAGCCATCAAGAGGTTGATGGAGAAGGAGAGTGAGGTGAGGAAGAGGGTGAAGGAGATGAGCCACCAGAGCCGGAAGGCGGTGGCGGAGGGTGGCTCCTCACACTCCAATTTGGTCAGCTTCCTCCAAGATGTGATGGTCAACACTAAAGACGACTAGAGTTGTTGTCTGGTCGGGATCTTGTTCAGATCAATTTTTAATTAAGACTGTTATTCTGCATCAATAAAAAAAGGCGGACGATACGATGCTACTACAAGCGTTAAATCAAATAACTCACTACTACAAGCGTTTAGCTTTTCTATTTTATTATAAATGTGTCATTTTCATTCAACTTCACCTCCATTGTATCGTTTTGGATCCAAACGATTTTGCAAATTCAAACCAGACCCCAACAACAGATCATTTCTTTAGAAACCCTAATTTCTCCTTCCAAATTTCAATTGAGATCTGCCTATTTCCGACATAGAACCTAATTCGAAGAAGACGCCAGAGCAATTTGTTTTGTCCAACAACTGCAAGTGGCTTCCATAACAGCTTCATCGCCAGGTGACCCGTCACCTTTTGTATCTCCAATGAAGGGCACCAATAACGAGTCTCACCATCCAGACCGACGGATCCAGTCCATTGCTGCTGTCTAGCGAACTACCAAATGCAACAATCGCCAGAATAGAGGGGGAGGAGGCAACGAGTGAGAGCGGGATCCGTGGCGAGTTTTCGACGTTGATGATGGCTTCTCCAGGCGAGTGGATGGCTGCACAGATTGCTTCCAAGCAAGAGGAGGTGTTGGAAAGCTATTCTAAGAGGCGTGATTCAAATTCCGCCATGTTCATTAAAATACGATGGACAAATTTATTCAAAAATTTAAATCACCATTTTCGATCGCTTACCTCTATAATTGGAGTTTCAGAAGAGATGAAGTCTTGAAGGCGAGTCTAAGCTTCGCTGTTGTGCAGGAAGTGACAAATTGTTGTTCTCTCCAGGATGCTATTCACGAGTCAATCATACTCTGGTCCTATTTTTTCAAGGAAGCCTCTTCTGATTGCTTTTCTTGTCGCAGCTGTAGGCGTGTCGTGCACAAGGCCTGCTTTTCGGATTACAAGTTTGTGCTATCATGGTCGGATTTTTGGCTACCGGTTCATATTGCTGGTAGAAGGGGAAATATTATTAGGAAAGATAGGGATGAGAGGGCCTTAGATCATGGGTTTGGGTTTGTGCAAAGTCTTTGTACCATGTGGTGAAGATTAAGAATGCCAATGTCCTGGCTCGAGAGAAGGTTGAGATTGCAACTCATGCACTAGATTCCAACTGCTTCCTTGGAGCTGCAATGGCATCTGTCAATGTGATTATTTGTTTGTTCTCTCTTATTGAAGCATTATAAGAGGCCCATGAAGTTGGAGGAGTAGTTGGAGATTCTTGGCATATAGTCGAGTGATTGTTAAAAATGCATTGTCAGTGTGTGTTAAATTGGCTTGGTTAATGTAAATAGTTTTTTGTGTATGTAGAACAAATTGTATGATATGTTTGTATATTAATGTTCTTGATAGTTGTCGTGGTTTGGCTCTCATGGAGAAGGGGGGAAGTTTTGGAAACATCATCGAAAATGATGGAAATTATATGAAAGATAAATTATCATTTTCCTCACCATTTAGTGTGGAGTTTTATGACACATTAATATGGATGAAATGACCATGGTTTATGGCCATTAATAGGGAGATTTTATGTCATTTAGTAGGATGCTTTATGACTAGCTTTATGGGCCCCTTAATGTCTTGGCTCCTCTCAATCACTATAAAAGGGCACCTCCTCCAAGCATATTTTTCATCCCTCATCACATTTTTCTCTCTTCTTCATCATTGAGAAAAAACCTCTATTCTAGCATATGTTTTGGTGTTCTTCAAGTGTTCTTCCGTTCAAGTTCGCCGGTGAGGGAAGTTTGGTGCAACTTCACTTTACGTTTTCCGTTGTATCCTGGGAGGCAAACGCCTATCGAACCTCGAACACTATACCGGAGGGGGCGAATATGTTTTATTTCTAATCATTCTTTTAATTCAGCGAAATTTGGTTTTGGATTTCTAATCCTTCTTTTAATTCTATATTGTTAGAATTATTATTATTATGATTTACTCTATGATTTTTTCTAAGAATTATACAGTTGAATTAATTTTTGCCTAATTCTTTGAATTATTATATATTTTATATTAATTCTTAGAATTTCATATGGCAATAAAGTTAGGTACATTGAAATTTGTTCAATTTTGTACTTATGTTTATATTGATTTATCATCATCACGATTATCCCCTTATTGATTTATTTGGATTATTTTTTGATAACATTCTTAAAATAGACTCTTGAATTCGTGATGAGGATATCAGACATTTTTTGTGTACGCGGTTCCAACAATGGAAACGACTCTAATGGTGGAAAGGAGTGTGACGGTGGTCAAGGTTATAATTGTACAAATAGTATTGAGCTTTCTCCATTGGTCTAAAGTCTTAAACTTTTATGTTCAAATGGTGTATTTGACATGTGAGAAAAGTTTTGACAAATTTTCATTTCACACAATTATTTTGGAAAATTGGTGGAGATGAATTTTCGAGAATGAATTATTTATCTAATTCATTCCGAGGTGTGTTTATTTGATTCCTCATCAATGATGTGAAAAAAAATTGAGGGAAAATCTTTTTATATTCCTCATTTTTTTTAGATGAAAATTCTCTTAGGAAAAAAGAAATATTTTGTTGGCATTGAAAAAAATCTCTTCAAGTAAGAGAAATCGTTTTGTTGCCTTCGAATTTGAAAATTTTTGCTGTGTAAGAAAACTATCGGTTGCCATCGAAAAAATGAGAAAATCTTCTTCATGGAAGAAAAATAATTTGTTTTATTCGATGTCGGAAACTCTCTTCGTGAGAGAAAATTATCAGTTGCCTTGGATAATAATTATTCAGATTATATGTTTGAAAAACTCAAACTTTGGCGTCTAAGAAAATTATGTTGGAATAATTTAGATCTTTATGAGAAAAGATCAATAGCTGATTTAAGACTCATACGAGAGTCTAAAATCGATTGTGAAAATTCGTGGATATTTCGACTTATAAGACATGAGTCTAAATAAAGTGGCAATTCGAGATATTAATAAGGCTAGAATGTGTTTTGCAAAATATGCAAACCGTATGAATTGCATTAAATAAAAATGTAAGAATGAGATTTACGATGTTGTTACGGCATGATGCGATTTGTTGGAAAATGATCACTTGAAAGAAATAAATAATAAGGAAATTAAAAAAAACCTCCCTGAGGTTTAACATAATCTCCACTCCCCCCCGCATTTTCAGAATTCTCGAAAAACCCCCCTGAGGTTTGCGAAAATATAAAAAAAAACCCCGGACGTTAACTTCCTTTAGAACAACCATTAGCTTTTAGGTGTAATTACAAAATTGGACCCTAAAACTTTTAACCCTAACAATTTTACCCTTAATTATTTTATACTCCTACATTTAAACCCCTACCTCCACAAAATCGAAACCCCTACAATTTGTCGACTTGGCTCGAGAGTATGCTGTCAGGTGGCCGCCGGAGGGAAGGTCGAGGCCCATGATGCAGTCGTGCGGCTAAAGAACGGCGGTGTACGCAGCGAAGTTGGCCGGAGATCCGGAGTACGGCTGGACGTTAACGCCCCATGAGACGGGGTCGAGGCGGTAGGCTTGGAGACGGAGCATCTCTGAGGGTAGTTAACACGATGGGGAGAGAGATCTTCAGACTCGACACGGACAAAAGGGGAAGGAGCTCGAATCGAGCTGGGCTTGGCGATGCCGGCAAAGGATCTCGGGTGTCTCATCGACAAAGTTAAAGACAGAGGAACGAGGGAGTGAAATTTTTTCTTCTGAAAACACAATTTCTGGGTCTAATGTGAAGGGAAAGCAACAAGGTTTGAATCTTGGATTCGATGGTGAAGGATCGATTTGGGGCGGATAAACGGAGGCTTTGGAGTTTTGCTTCGAGGAGAGAGGCAAAGGGCTAGAATCGATGGGAGCATAGAAGCGAGGAGGAGGCCGGTTTTTTGGGCTAGTTGTACGACGGATTTGCTAGCGGAATCAAGCACGAGTAAAAAGCCGGCTTGACGGAGGAAGAAGCTGGCGATGGAGAAGCAACGCCATGAACCATGGCAGATGGCGACGGAGCTGATTCTCCAACAAGGTTAATTTTACCTATTTTGAATTATTTAAATTGCCTTTTGAATTGCTGATTTACAAGGAATATTTTCGGTGAAATTCTAAGAAATGCTTAAATTATATTTTTCTTGAATCTTCTGCTCTATTTAACCAATGCTTGGCATTTGATTTAGTTCAATTCTGATTTTGAAGTTTGGTTAACTTAATTTTGTTAATTTGATATCAAGCTTGGTAAAGCTTTAGTGTGTCTCGGTTATGAGTATAAAATAATTAAGGGTAAAATTGTTAGGGTTAAAAGTTTTAGCGTCTAATTTTGTAATTACACCTAAAAGCTAACGGTTGTTCTAACAGAAGTTAACGTCCAGGGGGGTTTTTGTATATTTTCGCAAACCTCGGGGGGTTTTTCAAGAATTCTGAAAATGCGGGGGGGGGGGGGAGATTATGCTAAACCACATGAGAGTATTTGTTAATTTCCCTAAATAATATCAAAAGTGGCAGATCACAAAGCATGTCAGAAGTTACGTATGGACCCTAAAATATATCAAAGGTGGCAAAAGAACCTCACGTATGCTAAATGTGCATATAATCCCTGAAATATGCTAAATGTGCATATAGTCCCTGAAGTATGCTAAATGTGCATATAGTTCCAAAGTATGTCAAACATGACAATATGACTCCAAATGTTAAATTTGGCATGAAGAGCCCCCAAAGTATGTCAAAATAACAAAAATACCTCGAAGTATGTAAAAGATCACAAAAATGTTGGAAAAAATGTCTAAGTGACATAATTATATATCAACTTTATGAATAAATCATTTAAGTTATTGTAAAGTTAGGTGATCATCCTACAAATACTAGCGAGTTTGTGGTGCATTGAAAGCGTGATCGGTTTCTTGTAAATAATCCGATAAATAACGGATTAACGCAAGATAAGAAAGTGGGATTAAATTGAATTATTGTTTGAAATAAATGGATGATTCAAGTTTATCAGAATGGACGGTAAAACTATGAAGATCATAGTTACATGTGAAAACTTCTTGGATTTATTTTCTAGTAGAAATACGTTGAAACTTTTTATGGAGAGAAACCATAAATGTAAAATTGATTCTATTTTAAATAGAATCATATGAGGGTAGATTTGAGGAAATGAAACGATTTCATTGATAAGTAAAACTTTTCTTGTGATTTAAAGATACAAGTAATGAGAAAATCCAACCATGTTAGTGTTGCTATATCTTGGAAGTGTCAAGGATAAATGATTAAACTGAATCCACAATTAAAGGTGGTAACCTAGAATGAATGTGTAGAGAAGTTGAATGACTATGCTATTTCCTAAAGAACATTCCAAAGATGGCAGAAACATGTAATGTGATACATGTAGAATGGTTAGCCTTGACATGTTGGTCAAAGGTACATACGATACCATTATACAACTATTCTCAATTAGGGGTGTTGAACGAATCGGGCCGAGCCGAGCTTCACGAGCCTCAAGCTCGAGCTCGAGCCGATTCTTTGGCTCGTATAATTAACGAGCCGAGCTCGAACATGAATGGTTCGGCTCGATAGGCTCGATGAGTGATGCAAACAAAGGGTGTCACTTTTTAGCACAAGTTTTATATTTATAACTACCCTTTTTAAGCCCTCAAGCGCAAGGATCGCAACAATATAGGGATTAGTGAGAAAGGGTGTCGAACCCAAGGGAAAAGAGCGTTAGTCGGCTTAATTGACTAGGTGGAACTAAATTGCTTAATGAAAAGGAAGTTGTGCAGTAAACCAAGTGTAACAAGTGTGAAAAATTAAATTGTGAATGAAACTTAAACTAACCTTAGGCAGCAGGGACTAATCCAAAGATAACTTAGGATGCAAGCAACAACAACAATAACGGATTTAAGGCTAATAGAGACAAGTATCTCCCGGGTTTGCTTGGGTACAAGAGGGTTCATACAAATTCCAGCAGTGATTTAGGGGTGAGTTACTACAACTAACTTGTTTCTATCTCTAGCAAACAAGCCAATCTCTTAAACATGCTAACCTAGTCATTCTCATGATCTAGCACTAACACCTAAGGCATTACAGCCCCTAACCTAACCACCAACCAACTCCTAGAGGTCATCTCTAACCAAAAGCAAGTCAATCAATTGATTCCCACAAGTCTAAGTTCATTCAAATCCCTCTAGGGCATTTTAACAAACACTTGGTGAAGTATGTGTGAATGTGGCCACAAACAAACATACCAATGATGAATAACGATCAAGAATCAACACCTAAACCATAAGATGCTAGGAAATTCGTAGGTACACCCCCAAGCAAGCAAACCCCAAGAGAAAAGAGTGTTACTCACTCAAACACATGCTGTAAATAAGAGACAGCAAACAAAGAACAATAAATAATGAGTAAAGAGAGGGAAAGAAGTGGAATAAACTCTATTAAGGATGATCTTCAATGAGTCCTCATCAATGCCCTCAACCCCAGCAAGGAGGAAAGCACAAAACCCTAGGAGAGAATGATGGTTTCTGCTACTATGACTCCAATCCCGAAATTGATCTCCTAGCTACCTAAGACTTACCCTATGTGAGTTATTTTACACATGTTAGATGTCAAAAGAGCCCCTAAACCTATGGTACATCATAACATGGTAAACTAAGGGTAAACATGTCCAAAAAAATAAGTACAAAATGGATGGAATCAAGTCTGATTCGAGTTGGCCTCATTAAATGACGTGGACAAAAGGAGGATGCTCTGGGTTGCGCTGGGAGGATGCTCGTTCTGCTCACGCAAGCTACCATGCTCAGGATGCTCGGGATGCGCCGGGATGCTCTGGGGTGCGTTGGGATGCTCTGGGGTGCGCTGATGTTCACAGCAACAAAAACTTGGTGGAAGTCTTTCTTCCCGTGCTTCGCCATGTCGGGTCCTTTCGCGAGGTTCTCCACACTTCATCTCCACTCCTCAAGTGTGCGCCTGCAAACAAATAGTCACATCGAATAAAACGCACACATGATGAAGAAATATGCTCAAATAAGTGATGAATTTGACTTAGAACACCATGGAAATGTGATATGTGTGTGCCACACATCAATGAGCCTTATCGATCGAGCCTGGTGTGAAATTACATATATACCCTTGTTTATGTATCGAGCCTTATCGAGCCTAACGAGCTCGCGAGCTCGTTTGAGGCTAATTCGAATCGAGCTTCACGAACCTTCGAGCCGAGCTCGAGCTCGAATTTTCGGGCTCGTTCGAACTCGAGCCGAGCCCGAATTTCATGAGCTCGAGCTCGAACCTGCTAGGCTCGGGCTCGGCTCGGCTCGAACTCACCCCTACTCTCAATGTGAGTTGTTATTCTGTTTGAATATGTGAAGTAAAAAAATAACTTTATGGATCCATAAACCAAATGGTTAAATAGAAAGTTAGTTGGGAAATTGACAAAAGGAATGAGCTTACCGTGGATGAAAAAATCTTATAGTGGATACCCAACTTAGTTGACCGGAGATCCCAAGATCTAGGTTCAATTGGACAACCAAATTATAAGACTCAATGTGATCACTGTGGAGGATAACCTCAAACTCATTCTTGTCATGAAACAATGATGTAAACTGGGATAGTAATTTGTTGCTTTAATAATTTTTAAGTAAGTAATTAGGTTACTTGAGACTATGTGAGAGAGAAGTGAGGCTTCAGACTCAATTCTTTAGAAACTCTTGTAGAACCAGGACGTGTTCATGGCCAAAATGAAATAAATCATGAAAACTGAACAAATGAGGAATGTTTCATGTGTAAAATATATAGGTTCGTCTTTACACAATAAAGCAGGAAAGTTCAAGGACATCGTGTCTACTGGACAGTTAGTAATGCAAATGTCTTCCGTTGTACCATGAGAGACAGACGCCTATCGAACCTCGAGCACTCATACTGGAGGGGGCGAATCTGTTTTAAGGAGATTGTGTGAAACACAAGCCTCGTAACTCTATCGAAATTTAGTTTTGGATTTCTTCTAATTTTTCTTTTAATTCTGTATTGTTAGAATTATTATATGATTTACTCTATGATTTTTGCTAAGAATTATAGAGTTGAATTAATTTGTAACTAATTCTTTGAATTATTATATTTTTTTTATTAATTCTTTTTTTTTTTTATATATTAATTCTTAGAATTTCACAAGGCAATAAAAAAATACATTGAAACTTGTTCAATTTTGTACTTATGTTTATATTGATTTATCATCATCATGAATATCCTAAAATTGATTTAGAATTATTTTTGGATAACAGTAAGTTGACCAGCAGCTACTAAACCTTCAAGTTTTGAATGCCAATTTCAGCTTGGGAGAATGTGTAGGATACATAGTTAATTTAAGCTTCTGGTATTCCTGATACTCTAATACCATGACATGAAGATACAACCTGCAGGCAGAAATAATCTAGAAAAAATTCATCGATACTCAACGAATCCAGGCCATAATCTGGAAAAATGATACATGCATGTACGTTCTAAACCCAGAAAAGAATGTTGAAGTGTGACTCAAAACAGAGATTGAGGACTAAAGGAGTAAGTCTGAAGAGTCCTACAGCTGATAAGTTTGTTTAGTTACGTTTTTGAATAAGTCAATAGAACGTTGTAATCTGTTAGATTGTTAGCTATTTTACTGGATCTTCCCGTTGTAGCATCTGCTATAAGTAGCAGCAGAATTCTTTCAATAAACACACATTCTCATCAATATTTTCAATCCACGAGTCTTCTTGTTCTGTACTTACCTCAACATTGTGGTATCAGAGCCAGTTCTTAACCAGACTTAGAGAAGATCGATGGCAACAAACGGTTCAGCAGTGAACGTCACCAATCCTCAAATTCCAGTATTCAAGGGTGAGTCCTATGATTACTGGAGTGTCAAGATGAGAACACTGTTTCAATTTCAAGATTTGTGGGAACTAATTGAGCATGGAGTTCCTCAAGAAGAAGCAACCAACAAAGAAGTGTTGAAGAAAGATGCAAAAGCTCTATTCTTCATACAACAAGCAGTAGAAGAAAGCTCCATCTTCTCCAGGATAGCTGCAGCTACCTCGGCCAAACAAGCATGGGACATACTGAAACTTGAGTACAAGGGTTCGGCTAAGGTAATATCTGTCAAATTACAATCTGCAAGAACAAATTTTGAAACATTATCAATGAAACGTGGTGAACCAGTACAAGATTATCTTGCAAGAGTTTCCACCATCGTATCACAGATAAGAACATATGGAGGAACCATCTCTAATGAAACTATTGTTGGTAAGATTTTGAGAAGTTTATTGCCAAAATTTGATCATGTGGTGGCTGCCATTGAGGAGTCAAAAGATCTGACCTCCTTAACTGTTGAGGAACTTATGGGTTCATTACAAAGTCATGAAGCCAGAATTAATCAGCATGCTGCTCGAGAAGAACAACAAGCATTCCAAGTTCAAGAGCATCAACCAAGAGGATATCAGAATAGAGGAAGAGGCCGAGGCTTTTTTGGAGGAAGATGGAGAGGAAGAAACAGTACTATCCAATGCACCTTCTGCAAGAAATTTGGCCATAAAGAGGATGTTTGTTGGAACAAGGACTCACAAGTCAAATTTACAGCAGAACAAGATGATTATCTGTTCATGGCTTCTGTAGATTCTTCATCATCATTTCAAGATACTTGGTACCTTGATAGTGCTTGCTCTAACCATTTGACAGGTGCAAAATCAAAGTTCAGAGACTTGGATGAAAGTCTGAAATCACAAGTCAGACTTGGAAATGACAAATTGATTCAAATTGAAGGAAAAGGGACGGTGGCAGTCTCTGTTGGAGAAAAGGAAAGGTTAATTAAAAATGTGCATTATGCTCCAGGTTTGGCTCACAACCTAATTAGTGTAGGACAGTTGGTAGAAAGTGGCTTCTCTGTTATCTTTGAAAAAGGAAGTTGTTCTGTTAAAAACCATTCAGGTCAGACTGTCTTAAATGCACACATGACAGAAAACAAGATGTTCCCAATTGTTTTCTCTGAACAAAATAATTGTGCCTTAGTAACCAGAAGAGTTGATGAGTCTGATCTTTGGCATCAACGTTATGGTCACCTATATCTTAAAGGGTTGCAACTTCTATCAAACAAAAACATGGTGACAGGATTACCAACAATCCAAGACACAGATCAGGTTTGTGAGGGATGTGCACTAGGCAAACAAACAAGGAGGTCATTCCCAAAAGGACAAGCCAAACGAGCCACTGCAAAGTTGGAGCTTGTTCATGTTGATCTATGTGGTCCCATGAAGACACCATCTCATTCTGGAAGTAAGTACTTCTTACTGTTTATTGATGACTTTACAAGGATGAACTGGATTTATTTTCTCACTGCAAAGTCAGAAACATTCTCATACTTTAAGCAATTTAAAGCTTTAGTGGAAAGACAAAGTGAGTGCAGACTTAAGGTGCTAAGGTCAGACAGAGGAGGTGAGTTTAATTCCAGGGAGTTTTCTGAGTTATGTGAAGAAGAAGGCATCAAAAGAGAGCTGACTGCTCCATACACACCTGAGCAAAATGGTGTGGTGGAACGCAAAAACAGGACTTTGATGGAAATGGCACGTTCTATGCTCAAAGCAAAGAAACTATCGGATGATTTCTGGGCTGAAGCAGTGGCAACCTCTGTGTATTTGGTAAATATATCTCCTACTCGAGCAGTTTGGGATATCACTCCATTTGAAGCTTGGCATAAGCAGAAACCATCTGTAAGTCACTTGCGCATCTTTGGTTGTGTTTGTTATGCCCTAGTTCCTGTTGATAGACACAAACTTGACCAAAAATCAAAGAAATATGTTTTCATTGGCTATAGTGGTGAATCTAAAGCATACAGAGTGTTTGACATGGAAAATAAAAAAGTTGTGATAAGTAGAAATGTTCAGTTTGATGAGAACTTGTGCTGGAATGATGCTCAGCATCAAGAATCTCCTATACTAAATACAGAAGATGGTGGCATTAAAGAAAATCAGAATGTTGAGGAAATCCTGGAAGAACATCAGAGTGATGAAGTCTCATCAGAATCCTCAGAAGAACCACTACCTGCTCCTGGACAAGGCAAGGTCAGATCACTTATTGACATTTATTCTAATACTTATGCCTTGTTTACTGGTGAGCCAGCTTGCACAAAATCTGCCCTTCAAAGTGATATATGGAAGAAAGCGATGAAAGAAGAGATGGAGGCTATTGAACGAAATCAGACATGGGAGCTAGTAAATTTACCTGAAGGAAAGAAGGCTATCAGCTTAAAATGGATCTACAAGATCAAATATCATTCAGATGGCACCATACAGAGACACAAAGCCAGATTGGTTGCACGTGGGTTCACACAAGAATATGGTGTAGATTTTGAAGAAACTTTCTCTCCAGTTGCCCGTTTTGAAACAATCAGACTAATTTTAGCGATTTATGACTCACAAACAATGGAAAGTTCATCAATTTGATGTCAAGACAGCTTTTCTCAATGGGGAATTAAAAGAAGAGGTGTATGTACATCAACCTGAAGGTTTTATGCAAGAAGGAAAGGAAGATAAAGTGTACAGGCTCAGAAAAGCCTTATATGGCTTAAAACAAGCACCACGTGCCTCAGTACAGAAATTGATGATTTCTTTATAAAGAAAGGTTTTGAGAAGTGCTCATGAACCTACACTATACATAAAGAAGTCAAGATGAAATGATTCGTAAGCATTTATGTTGATGACATTATTTATCTTTGGTTCATCTACAAAACTTGTCTTGGATTTTAAGAAGGCTATGATGAGTACATTTGAGATGACAGATCTTGGAGAATTAAAGTTCTTCCTTGGTCTTGAAGTTAAACAGATGGAAGATGGTATCTTTCTATCACAAGAAAAATATGTTGAAGGTATTTTGAAGGAGTTTAACATGGATAAGTGTAAGACAGTGGCAACACCAATCAACACAAATGAGAAGCTTGTTATTGAAGATGGTACAGGTTTAACAGATTCAAGAAGATTCCAAGTCTGGTGGGAAAGCTCATTTATCTCACACATACTAGGCCAGATTTATCCTTTACAGTAGGATTAATTTCCAGATTTATGCACTGTCCAACTCAACATCATCATGGAGCAGCAAAGAGAGTGCTTAGATACTTGGCTGGTACAAAAGGATTTGGTTTGTGGTACTCATCAACCAAGACACCGGTGCTGATTGGTTTCACTGATAGTGACTGGGCTGGAGCTCAGGATGATCGAAGAAGCACTACTGGACACTGCTTTCATCTGGGATCTGGAGTCATAACATGGTTGTCCAAGAAGCAGGCCTCAGTTGCTCTTTCGTCAACTGAGGCAGAATATATTGCAGCAACTTCTGCTGCATGTCAAGGTGTATGGATTCGAAGAATGCTAAATGATCTGGGATTGAGTCAGAGAAGTGGTACCTTGCTATGGTGTGATAATTTGTCTACTGTTGCAATGACCAAAAATCCTGTCCTACATAGTAAAACCAAGCATATAGAGATCAAACACCACTTTATACGTGATCTTGTGGCTCATGAAGAAATCAAAGTAGAATTGCAAATCGAGAAAACCAGATGGTGACATTCTTACAAAAGCTCTACCTCGGGATAAGTTTGAGAAGGCCGAGAGATTGGCTTGGAGTTACCAGTTTTGAGTCAAGGGCATGTTGAAGTGTGACTCAAACAGATTGAGGACTAAAGGAGTAAGTCCGAAGAGTCCTACAAATGATAAGTTTGTTTAGTTACGTTTTTGAATAAGTCAATAGAACGTTGTAATCTGTTAGATTGTTAGCTATTTTACTGGATCTTCCCGTTGTAGCATCTGCTATAAGTAGCAGCAGAATTCTTTCAATAAACACACATTCTCATCAATATTTTCAATCCACGAGTCTTCTTGTTCTGTACTTACCTCAACAAAGAAGACTCAAGAACTTCAACATCAACGAAATTTCATTCTTTGTTTCTTTTTTGTTACAAAACTAATTTCATCAACGAAAGATAACAAACATACAACACCAACAGACTTTTGAGACAAAAACCTTCAAAAAATTGCAGAAAAAGAAAGACATCAAAATCCAGCAACTGATCTTAAGAAAAATTACACCAAATTTGCAAATCCAGCCCACCTCCTTCTCTTGTAGCTCCTCAAATGCTGGTCACCCGGTCTCACTGCCGCTCAACTTTGATGGTTCCGATCTCATCGCCGTTAGCTTCTATGAAACTCTTATGAGAAAAAGATGAATGCTTGGGGCTTTGGCTGGAGCAAAATCGCGAGGGAGACGATGGTGGGGTTGTTGACAGACACGAAATTAGGAGGAAGAGAGTTAGGAACTCGATTCACGGATGCGAATTGGATTTGGGACATGAACTGCTGATGATGCGAGGTAAAGGGATTGAACGAGGGGAGTGAGAGACGAAGATAGAAGGATTGTTTGAATGACTTGTTGTGTGGAGCTGCGGGAAGAGAAATGGAGAGAGTGGGAGATGTCTAGGGTTTGATTAAATGGGGAAAGAGGTTAATAAATGAAAAGCTGACCAACAAAAAAGGGGGAAAAAGAAAAGATATGGGTTTTAACGGATTCAACACATTTGGGCCACTTCCAACCTTTGCTCAATTGATTTGTTGCACCGGCAATGCCCACTTTGATACTGTTTCAAAAAAGCATTCAACTATGTCATCAATGTTATTTATCACCGGGTGATTTTTCACCCACCTGTAACACTTGAAAAATGGAGGATAGATATGTAATTGTCTAATTAGTTGGGCTTGGGCTTCCAAGTTACCTTATAGATGAGTCATTTGAATAAGTGGGTGAAAAATCACCCGGTGATGATTAACGAGGTTGCAACTATGTAGTGCTTGTTGCCACAGAGGTCCTTCAAATAAAAAAAATTAGAATCACCCTGTAGCACTTTGTAGCGCCAAATTATTGGTGATGCATTCGTAATGCTGACTGACCCTTCTTAAGGGGTTACAAAACGCCCTCTATTTACGTAATACTCTCTCTCCGTTCGAAAAGATTACATCATTTATTTTGACAATTTCACCTTATTAATCTATAGTAATTTTTTTGATGAATATATAGATATTAAAAATCAAAAAATTTATTTATTTATCATAATTTAAAATATACATTTTTTAAATATATTTTTCTAATTTTTTTTGCAGTGTTTACTTTTGTTAAAATTATTTTAGTCAAATATTAAAGCTTAAAACACCAAAATAAAGGCTACTCTTTCTTGCCGACGGATGGAGTGTTTACAAAACATATGGGACATGGATTAATAAATTAGTTAAAAAAATATTATTGACAATAAAATATTAATTTGTGTATTTTAAATTGTTGGATACGATGTAGACATTCGTATGGGGAGCAATTTCCTTATAATATCGTTTGTGTTGCTTATTGGATCCTCCCTTTAATCATGGAGCCTGCAACAGTGGAGCTTGTCTTCGTCCCGTTTCCGGGCATGGGCCATCTCGTCTCTGCCGTCGAGGTTGCCAAGCTCCTACTCCGCCATGACCACCGCCTCTCCATCACCTTCATCATCTTCAAGTTCCCTTTCGACTCCAAAATCACCGCCTACACTGATTCCCTCTCAGCTGCACAAACCAGCATCAACTTCATCAACGTCCCTATACACGAAACCGGCGAAACCCTAGCCAACCCCAAAGATCTTTTCAGCCGCATCCATGAAAAGAAGCACCTAGTCAAAGAAGCCGTTGACCAAATCGTTAGCAAGTTCGGGTCGGGTACAGATTCGCCCCGACTCGCTGGGTTTATCATCGACATGTTCTGTACCGCGATGATCGATGTTGCCAACGAGTTCGGCGTCCCAGCTTACATATACTACACGTCGCCGGCGGCGTTTCTGGCCTTCCAGTTCTACTCCCTCGAGCTGTTGATTGATGAAGAGGGAAATGTGAATACGACGCCGTTTAAGGATTCAGACGACTTGATCGACTTGCCGATGTTCCGCCGTCGAGTTCCGCAGAAGGTTCTTCCCACCTTTGCCTTGTTCCCGGAGAATGATAAGGAGTTTATTAAATTGGTTGGAAGATTCAGGGAGGCAAAGGGTATGATCGTAAATTCCTTCGAAGAGCTGGAATCCTATGCGATCCGTTCTCTGTACTCGTCGGACCAGAAAATTCCGCCAGTTTATCCAGTGGGGCCTGTTCTGAACATCGACGGTCACGATTGGAAGAAAGGGAACGAGGATGTGTTGACGTGGCTCGACGATCAGCCGCCGATGTCAGTTGTGTTCCTCTGCTTTGGGAGCATGGGAAGCTTTGATGATGAGCAGGTAACAGAAATCGCCTCTGCTCTTGAGCGGAGCGGCTACCGGTTTTTGTGGTGTCTCCGGCGTCCGCCATCGAAGGGTGAGCTAGCGCCGCCGGGAGAGTACGAGAATTTCGAGGAGGTGCTGTCGGAGGGGTTTCTGTCCCGAACGGCGGGGAGAGGAAAGGTGATCGGCTGGGCCCCTCAAGCGGCGGTTCTGGGCCACCGTGCTGTGGGTGGCTTCGTGTCGCACTGCGGATGGAACTCGATCCTAGAGAGCTTATGGTTCGGAGTGCCGCTGGCGGCGTGGCCAATATACGCGGAGCAACAGATGAACGCGTTCGAGGTGGTGGTGGAGCTGGGATTGGGGGTGGAGGTGCGCATGGACTACCGGAAGGAGTGGGCCAGAGGGGATCAGGCCGCCAACATGGTAGTGAGCGCGGCAGAGATAGAGAAAGCAGTTGAGTCGTTGATGGAGGAAGGGAGTGAGGTGAGGAAGAGAGTGAAAGAGATGAGTCGCCGGAGCCGGGAGGCGTTGAGCCACGTTGGCTCTTCACACTCCAATTTAGTCCATTTTCTCAGAGATGTCATGACCAATGTCAAACTGTCGTGACCCGGGCTCAACGCCGTCAACGTCAAGGACTGTGTACGCTGTGGACTATCTTTGATTTATAATAATAAAATATTAATTCTATCAATTATTAATGGTGTTAAAGTTAATTTTCTATTGAAAGAACTCAAGTACCCTTGAATTTGTGCTATCAACATGATGTGTGTTTGTGCCTCAATTATGGGGAAAGGACCGTTTTTGCCACTAAGGTCTCGATAGATTCTTTTTACCACACTTTCAAAATCTGGACTTTTTTTGCCCTTGATGTTATAGATTTTGAACCCCGTTTGCCACTCTCCCGTTAAAATGTCACGCTGGGCATATGTGACGTAGACTTGGCGTTTCAATAACTGAGTGGATGTAGGTTTTTGATAAAACGATGTCGTTTCGTACGTTGAACGGATGACGCCAAAGAAATGCGGCTGAAAGGCAGGTCCACCGAAGGAAGCGCCGATGAACGTGGAGCGGCAATGGCATAAGAAGCTCAAGCACCGGTTCTACGCGCTGCATGCGATGGTCCTGAACGTTTCAGGGATGGACAAAGCATTGCTGCTCTTCGACGTCGTTTCGTACATCAACGAGTTGAGAAATTGGAATCACGGTTGCGGAAAGAGATGAAGAGGGCGAAATTGGAAGTGGACAATGCGGCGGTGCCGGACAACCAGAGCACGACGACCACCGTCGAACAACGCCGAGACCGAGAGACGAGCAATCAATGTTGTAGATCTGGATCGGCGGAAGTAGAGGTGAAGATCGTCAGAAATGATGTGATGATACGAGTTCAATCGGAGAACGTGAACCATCCGGCGGCGAGGCTGATGACGTTGTTGAAGGAGCTTGAGTTTTCGGAAGTTCAGATTTTGAAAGTGTGGTAAATACGGCCCATCGAGCAAACCTCGGTTGCAAAAGTGGTCATTTTCCCAAAAAAGAATTGATATTTTAATTCCACGTGGGCATTAGCGGCACACGTGGCATGGGACTAACGGAATATTCGCTCTGTCACCCCAAGTAGTGACATTAGGGGTCAAAAAAACATAACCCGTGATAAACTTGGACACCCAAACGCAAATAAGTGGCAAAAAGTCCAAATTTTAATTGAAAGTGTGGTAAAAAGGGTCCATCGAACAAACCTCGGTTGCAAAAATAGTCCTTTTCCCCTCAATTATTTTGAAACGTCATGATTTTTTTATGTATTTGATTTCAATTTCATCATGATTTTTTAATGTATTTGATTGAGTAAACTCCGCTCCTAGTCCATTAAGTTACACTATTGTCCTACTTAGATCATGTTTTAAGATTTTGTATTATTTCAATCCTTTAAGTTACATTTTTGTCCTAATGAAATCCCACCATTAAATTTTCCATCAAATCTCCGTTTAAGTGATGGTATTTAGCTAAATGTCAATATCTAATATTCAATTAGACCCTAATTTTTTTAAAAAACTACAAATTATCCTAAACAAATTTATATTTGACAAACTCACCCTTTCTTTCGTTCACTCACAACCCCCACCGAAGCAGCCCTGCCCACGGACGACCCCCACCATGATCTACTCCCCACCACCCTACCAAACTCACGACAACCCTAACCTTATGTTATGCCGCCGTACCCCGCTGTGCTTCACCTTGCTTGCATCACTTTGCCCTTTTTGCAAATTAAACAAGATCGTTAAAGAATAGCCAACTACAGGTTGCAGCCCACCTCGCAAGCCTGCCTTAGTCTTCTCATCGGAGCGGCTGAGCCTCCAACTCGAAAGGACTTGGCGTCGCTGTCGCATTCGTTCACTTTAGTCGGTGAGTCTCTCGCCGCCAGCTTGAAGGCCGCTCTAGATCGGGCTTCGCGATGGGAAAGCTTGACACCAGATCTGGTGCGGAGTCCTAATGCAGACAGGGCGGTGCGTCGTGGGACGAGGTTGTTGGCAGAGCTGGCTGGGCTTTGTGAGGCGGTGGGCGGCTATTAGGGGCGGCAATGGTGTTGAGAAAGATGGAGGGGCAGCAGTGCTGCAGGAATCATTCGTTAATTGTATTCAATCTGGCCGCCAGGCCATCGCAGGAATTAAAATTGACCAAATTGCAGAGCTGTTGCATTACGTGGTAGACCTCATGATGTTTTAAATTTGTAGATTGCTTAGGTATTAAGAACACTACTGTTGACACGAAAGAGCAGATGCTTGTCTTTTGGGTTTAAGGAAGAATGTGGAGGTGAGTTTTAGTAATCACAAGAAGTTAAGGAAATTGTTGATCTTGATCACATGGGAGATACACGTTTATCGAAGTAGCATTTAGGTTTGATGGTGGGTGAGTTTGTAGAATTTAAAAGGTAAGGGTTATTTTGTAGGTTTTTAAATGATTTAGGTGTTGAAATGGATATTAAAAATGGACATTTACATAATCATAAAACGAGATCAAATAGGACAACGGTATAACTTAAGGAACTAAGAGAGGAGTTACTCGTATTTGATTTCAATTTCAATACGTTATACTATCTTCTTACCTCAATAATTGAAGAGTTTGATTTTCATGTTTTGTGTAGCACAGTTTGACATAATTGTTTTTCAAAATAAAATTTATTTTTTAAATTATAATATACATATGAATTATTCAACTTTAAATGTCAAAACATTATAATGAAAATGAATCATAGATTAAATACACTGAAAAAGTATAACATACCACTCAATTATCCAAGGACGAAAGGAGTATCATTTTTTAGAGCCAAAAACTACAAAAATAATAACAATAATAATAATAATAATGTTCATAAACCTCATAGTATCATTTGTATACAAAAAACTTAAACTAAGGGTAAAGTGCAACCATAGTCCTGTAACTTTAATTGTAACTTTAATTATTGTCCAACTTGGGTCATGTTTTTACTTTTTGTCCCAATAAAGTCCTGTTTTTTAACTTATTATCAATTCGTGGTTATTTTCCATCTGGACTCCGTTAAATTTAACGGATTTGGGTAAATGATAATTTCAGCATCTCAATTTTTTTAAAAAAACTATCTATTTACACTCAAAAGTTTAAATCTAACCATTTACACACACCCTAACAATTACAAACTTAAAACAATTACTCTTAAGTTTCAATCAACCCACCAACACCCCCTGCCCACTCTGCCACCATTGAACCACAGCTGCCGCCGCCGCCAACCACGTCGAAAAACGTCAAAAATCGCAAAGTCGGCCGCCTCACGGCTCCATTTCGTGAACGTAGGCCGAAAACCGCAACCAAAGGGCTTCGAATCGCGAGCCCTAGGCCGTGATTCGAGAGCCCTAGACCGCGGTTGCTAGACTAAGGCGGCGAATCGCGGCCTAGGGTTTGTTATTTGAAGCCCTTGGTTGCAGTTTCCAGTGAACTGGAGGTTCGAGTGGCTGATCGAGACCATTCCCGGCGTTTTCTGATGGTTTCCGCCGTGTTTGGTGACGTCGGCCCGGCGGTGCAGCGGTGGCGTGGCGGCGGTCGGATGGTCTGTCGGTTTGTTGGGTTGTTTGAAACTTTAGGGTAATTTTTTTGAAGTTTATAATTGTTGGGGTGTGTATAAATGGTTAGTTTTAAAACTTTAGGTGTAAACATATTTTTTTTAAAAAAAGCTGAGTTGCTAAAATTATCATTGCCCCCCAAGTTCATTAAATTTAACGGAACCCGGATGGAAAAGGACCACGAATTGAAAAAAAGTTAAAAAAAACAGGACTTTATTGGGACAAAAATTTAAAACAGGACTCTGGTAGAACAATAATTAAAGTTACAGAATTATGAGTGCACTTTACTCCTTAAACTAACTAAATTAAAAATGATTAAAACCATAAATTAAATGTTGAAAGCTAGCAGCATTTAAAAATAATTTGGGACAAAGGGAATATTGGTGGCGGATCTGTGTCAGCAGCCGCCACGGTCCTCCTGTGCTGCTGTGTTCTGACATTGCTGGACGCCATGAGAATCCGTGCAAAGTAGAACGGACTCAAAATTCGAGGAAACAGAAATAGAGGGGGTCATCTGCTTGTGTTTTGTGAATATTGGGAAAGTGATACAACAACGGCAAGATAATTCAATGAATCGTCCAAAGGAGTGTGAATCATTAGTGCTTTTATAATCCATAGTCATTGTAGCAATATTGTAATATCCCAATATAGAATGGTTGCACGTCCACGTGTTTTTAACATGTTCGGGTATTTATGGTCTGGGAATATCCTCAATATGTTCGGGTATTTATGGTTTATTTAAGCTTTTTAATGAAGCTCTTATTTTGGGCTACTGATTTGACATTTTGCTAGGTCTTTTTAGATCTTTTAATTAGATTGGGCATGACGGCCATCAGAATATAATATTCAATTTTTCATTCAAAATACTCATAAGAGCCTCAAAAAATTTGAGTGTGTCCGGTGATAAAAAAAATGAAGAAAAATGTGATATTTTTAAAATTTGATTCGACATTTGTAAGAGTAAAATTTAAATGAAAAAAATTGATACGATCAGCTTTTTATGGGTTTTCTTGTTTATATACTCTAGTTTTTTTTTTGGCGGCATTCGTTAGTACATACACATACATTCCACTCATCACAAATCTTTTGAAATGTTTGTTTTCTTATGTCGAAATCTTTAACAAATTCACCTTGTAAAGGGAATTTGAGATGCCATTTTGATGTGCGTTTTGTCACAAACTTTGACCTAAACTTGTCCTCATCAAACAAAACATTAGATTAAATGTGTTTTAGGTGATCAACGTACAAACTGAAATGAAGAACTGATCCAACCGAAATGTTATTCGGTCAGCGATTTGGTTCGATTCTTAGTTCTTATTCGAACGGTTTAATTTGTAATTACTGTGTTATAAACCGATCAATTTGATACTATTTGAAATCAAAAACCCTAACGACTGTTGCCATTCCGACAGCAACATCCCGGGATCTCAAGAGGGACGAGTCACAACGGTAAACCTCTATCTTGTTGAGGATCACCGTGTCGTTGTTGGAGATGATAACCTTGTCATTGGAGATGGTGATCATCTTAACCATCTAGTTTGGTTCAAATGTGTATGCAACAGAGCGAGCTTGATGGTGGCCAATAATAGAGGGAGGGGCCGGGAGTAAAACGGGGAAGGTAGATTTTGATGAGAAATAATATAGTTGTAATAATACCTATTTGCATAAATTTTATATACTCTTAGAGAGTAAGTGTTTTTTTCCATCATCACCTTTGAATATATGGAAACAATTTTATGGACTTCATCCTATTAATAATATTTATATAATAAATCTGGGAGTCCTCGTATCCATAAAACGATAAAACAGTAATAGTGGAAAAAATTACTTACACACCAGAACATAGGAAATTTATCCTATTTTAAACTCTTAAGCACACCTACTATGCACTAATTTGACTGAGGGCTACTGAACATGAAAGAGAGAGATAAAATAAACATTTATTTGGCCACGTAAAAAAACATTATAATTAAAATAAAAATAATTATAAACTATACTATGCACTAATTTGACTGAGGGCTACTGAACATGAAAGAGAGAGATAAAATAAACATTTATTTGGCCACGTAAAAAAAACATTATAATTAAAATAAAAATAATTATAAACTATACTAAAGCCGTACCTTTCCACAAATGGAGACTGCCACCAAATCATGAATCCAAACGCGCACAGAGCAGTGTGACTCCAGGAACAGTCCTAGCAGCTAAAGTGATCCAAACGTGCACGTAGAAGTTAGTTAAGATTATGGTCCTACGCACTTGGTCTAATGGTTATGTTCCTGATAATACTTTTAAAAGTCTCGAGTTCGAGCATTCGGTATCCCAACTTCCTACCCCTTTGTACATAAAAAAAAAACGCTAGAGCACTCAAGATTCGAATTAGTTCTCAAAATTTCATGTCCAAAATGAGAAATGGGTCTTGGTTTTGAAATGTCACAAATCATGGATTCATGGATTTTACTCAATTATTTACCTTTAAAATTTAGATATTTGTATATCATAATACATAACTTTAAAATTTTCACGAAAAAGAATTGAACTTTAAAAGCTTGACATAATTATTTTATTTGAAAACGAGTTACTAATTTGGAGGACTAAAATGACTAAAATTCAATAGTTATGAAATGACACTGCATGGGTAATACAAGGTTTATGCAGTCTTTAATATGCTAAAGGTCGCATTAACCATATTTTCACATTAAAATGAGATTGCCACACCCTATTAGCTAAAGCTCTCAGCATTGTGCGGCTACAGTCACATTAATCGTGCAATTTAGGTAAAAATTCTCTCTTCTCATTTTCATTTCACTGCACTCTTCTTCTTCTTCTTCTTCAGTGTGAGTGTCTTGGATAGCGGTGTTCGGCATCGTCAAGAAAACGGTTGTGAACGACAGAGGTAGAAAGGAGAACATGAGTTACGTATTGCACATTGGAGGGATTTGAGTTTTTTTATGTATGTGTTTTTTGGTTGAAGATGATGAAATTAAATTTCTCCGGATGAATGTAGTATTTTTATTAATAAAATATTCTAATGCGGCAATAGATGCGACAAAAATATCGCGGTAGATAATTGTCACGGTCTTATTTCCTCGCTATACCCGTGCGGCACTTAGTCACACACCATCGTGACTAAGTCAGCCTAACTCGCCCTAATGTGCCTAAGACTTGCTTGAAAATGCTTGAGAAGAGAGCAACGGAAGTTAGAATGAGAGAAGTACTTGGAAGCAATACAATTTCCTTGTATTACTCAAGTGTTAGATACAATGTTGGCTATGCTTGGATAGTTTGGAGTTGATTTACAAATGAATGCCTAATGTCCCTATTTATAGGCAAGCCACCCAGCCTCCCAATGGATGGTGGAGATCTATTTGATCCAAGGGTTAACATTGCTCTTCTAGAACCTTATAAGCAAGTCTGGATCTCTCTCTACACCTATCTACATCTGTCTAGTACTTGTTAGACTTCTCCATATGGTTCTAGCCCAACCTAGTACTCTATAGACCAAGCTAGAGATACCCAAAGTGTTTTGGAGGATTCCACATGCTTCTAGAACCTTTTAGTACCTCCTAACACTCTCTAACTCTTTCCATAACCTTCTAGCATGCCCTAGGGCCTTCTAACACTCTCTAATCCGTCCTAGGCTCTTCCGGTCCCTTCTAGACTCATCCGCCACCTTCCGGTCAAGTCTAGACAAACCTAGAACACCCTGGAGCATTCTAGAATATTCCAATACTAGAATGTCTTCCATGGTTTTAGAGTCTTCCCAAGGTGCATTCCTCACCTTGGATCTTCTTGAATCCGCCTTGCATACTCTCAAATATGCAGTCCCAGATTAATCTTAGCCATGTGCTGTCCGCATGCCCTGGATGCTACACCGCACGCCTCAACACATGTCCCGTCCACTCAGTCATAAGCGAGTTGTAACATAATGCATCCGTTGTTGCGGTAGTTAATGCAGGCTTAATGCAACCAAGTTCCTCTATACGTAGTGTAATGCAAGTTATAGTTTATGAACTAATATCCAAAAATCAGGAGAGTTGGCTGAGTAAAAGATAGTCCAATTACTTCATCAATGTCTAAATCTTTGCAAGAGTTACTATTTTTAGATGTTCTAAATTGGTTGCGCCAATTCCGTATTTGGCATTTTATTTAGTTCAAATTACTATATTGTCCACAAAAGAGTGGGAAGTGGGCATTTACTCCCTCCCTCCATTTTGTATTGTAACACTTTTTTTTATTTAGTTATTTAGTAAACTTTTTTTTTGAGTAAAAATACTATTTTTTTAAATACTCTATCTTTCTTTTTATCTATTTATTATCTGTTTTGATACCACTAATTTTATTAGTTCACACACTTAATACTCTTCCAAAAGTAATGCAATACTTGTTTTTTTAGCATTTAATATATTATTTTTATTTTTATATGAATTCAAATTATAAATTTGAAACTTCTACATGTAACTAAAAATTTGATATCTTAACTTTAAGAATATATATTTTTTAAAAGAAATTTCATTAAAAAATAATATAGATAAATAAAAATCAAATTGATATCAAAAGTCTACTATTGCATTACTTTTAGGACAAATGTAGTATTTTTTTTAAATAAATAATTTTCATTCAAAATCACTCGAATGGAAACAAATTAAATGTTAGAGACAGAGCCCTGAGATAATAATATCTTAAACGCTCTAAGCCATACTCATGAGGAATACTAAAACTAGATAGAAAGCTAAACATCAACCACATAAAAGGGGGTACGACACAACCAGCATGAAAACCAGAAATGGAGTACCTAATTGTTAAATTTTCACTTTTTTCTACTCATTTTAATCATCTTTAAAAAATCCATATACTGCCAAAATTAAAAAAGTGATAACAGTTATACTACACTTAGTGGACAGCGCAATGTGTCAAAGTCAAAGATTTTGAAATCGAGGGAGTATCATCTTAGCCAAATGTCCATAAAGGATATGTCACTGTTATAAATTTTCCATTATCCAGTGGTGGAAGTATTTTTTTTCTCTTATCTTTAAATGAAAATAACTATGTGATCTTTATTTTATTAATAATATTTGTATTATAAATTTGTGAATCTTTATCCATAAAATAAATGATAATGAAAAAAAACACTTTCACCAACGGAGTATAGAAAATTTATGTGCTCCGATAAATTTTTCATGCTCCAACGATGGAAGTGTTTTCTCTACCATTATATTTGAATAGAAACAATTATTATGCAGACTCTATCCTATTAATAATATTTTTATAATAAAATATGTTACCATTTTAAAATAGGTGATAGTAGAAAAAACAGTTCATCACGTCACTTTTTTTTATATATACTAAAGGAGAAGCCCAATTTACTATATATGTACGGCTGAATTCAAAAGCAGCCCTGCAATGTTAAATTTATGTCCGTTTAGATCCATAAATTTACACATGTTACGATCACGTTCAATTAATTTCTATTATTAGAAATGCTAATAAATTTACAAAAAAAACTCCCAAACTTTCTATATTTACACATTTAGTATTTGAACTTTAAAAATTTACGAAATAGTTCCTAAAACTACATGTTTAGTCCTTGAACTTTTGAGAATATTGCAAAATAGTTCTTAAAAAATACACTCTTGGTTCCTGAATTTTTGAAAAATTTACAGAATGGTCCATACAGATTATACATTTAATTCATAAGCTTGTATAAATTTTTCAAAATGATCCCTATAAAATTACATCACTTCATAAACTTTTGTAAAAGTTACAAAATGATTCATGTACAATCCATATTCCTAAATTTTTTGAACCAAACACAGAATTGTGAAAATATTCATTTATATTTTTTCATCATTGATAGTTTTTATATTTCACATTCTACGAATTCTTAGAATCCGCGAACCAAACACCCCCTAAGGCTATATTGGCTAAAAGATGCAAATGTTCTATTTTATGAGCGTGAGAAGTAATGTTAATATTTTGTGTTTTTCTCGCTAAATCTGTTTTAAGTCCTCCGATTGTTTTAAACATTGCATGAATACCCCACATCCCCTAGCCAAAGAATTTCCTTAAAGAACCTCCTATATATCAAATAAGCATTCATCATTGACATATCAAAGAATTAGCTTATAGTTTGTTATTCTCTTTTCTACATATGTATGACTCTATTGATAATTAAAATTATTTAGAAATGTATACTCTCTCCTCAAGGTGTATTGTAGACCTAAACATTTCCGGCCCATTTGGAAGACTTAAGTGGGCTTAAGCCTATATGAGTTCCACCTTTCATGCATATAATTACAAACATGTCACCCTTTCATGCATATTATTACAAACATGTCATCCTTTACCTTATCAAAATTTTAAAGCTAAAGAGGACATATTTATAAATTTATGTATGAAATGTGAGACCCATATAAGCTTAAGCTTTAGGTTTAAATTGACTTGAGCCAAATGGGCTCTTCAACTTTTTGATTTTCATTTCCTGTATCAATTTTTTTAAAAAATAAACTTAATTATATCTATATTTACTTCTTTCACGGTAAATCTGCTGCTTCTTTCACGATAAATCCGCGGCAATTGTCGGTAGCAACATCAACATCTAGTGTATAACTAAAAAGGCGAAGGGTTTTTACGCTTGTCTTGTTGCGTATCTTGCAATGGAATCTGAAAGAGTGGAACTTATTTTGGTTACATTGCCGGCCATGGGTCATGTGGTCTCCGCCGTAGAGGTAGCAAAGCTCCTCGTCCGCCATGACCACCGCCTTTCCATCACCATCCTCATCCTCAAGCTCCCCATCCACTCCGAAATCACCGCCTACACCGATTCCCTCTCTGCTACCACCGGCATCAACTTCGTCACCGTCTCTCTACATGAACCAGGTGGAGCTGAAGACACCCCCAAACCCAGAGACCTTATCCGTCTCATAGAAGAAAGGAGGGATCTGATCAAAGATGCCGCTGACCAAATAGTTAGCAAGTTCGGGTCGGGTCCCGGCTCGCCCCGACTGGCGGGGTTTGTCCTCGACATGTTTTGTACTACCTTGATCGACGTCGCCAACGAATTCGGTGTGCCCAGTTACATGTTCTTCACGTCTGGAGCAGCGTTTCTTGCATTT
Organism: Stellera chamaejasme; assembly: GCA_024586325.1. Lineage (NCBI taxonomy): Eukaryota > Viridiplantae > Streptophyta > Magnoliopsida > Malvales > Thymelaeaceae > Stellera > Stellera chamaejasme. The sequence continues at coordinate 30,321,442 of CM044985.1, forward strand.
CATTCCCACATGTTTACGGTAGCGTTTAACGATCCTGACGAGTTGCTTGAGATGCCTATGTTTCGTCACCGTATTCCGTCGAAGCTTCTTCCCACCTTTGCGATGGGACAGGATGCTGCCCAGAAGCTTGGTAAATTGACCGGAAGATTCAGAGAGATGAAGGGCATCATGGTAAATTCGTTCCAGGAGCTGGAACCCCGCGCGATCGACGCTCTGACGGCGGATGAAAAGATGCCACCTGTTTATCCCGTGGGACCTGTTCTGAACATCCACGGAAACGATTCCGGAAAAGGAAGCGATGATGTGATGGAGTGGCTCGACGATCAACCGCCGCAATCGGTGGTGTTCCTGTGTTTCGGAAGCATGGGGAGCTTTGATTTGGAGCAGGTGACGGAACTCGCCATCGCTCTGGAGCGGAGCGGCAAGCGGTTCCTCTGGTCTCTCCGGCGTCCGCCTTCAACCGAAGAGCTCTTGACGCCGACGGACTACGAGAACGTTGAGGAGGTCCTGCCGGAGGGGTTTCTGACCCGAACGGCGGGGATCGGGAAGGTGATCGGATGGGCCCCGCAGGTCGCCGTTCTTGGCCATCCGGCGGTGGGCGGCTTCGTGTCGCACTGCGGATGGAACTCTGTGCTGGAGAGTTTGTGGTTCGGAGTACCACTGGCGGCGTGGCCCCTCTACGCGGAGCAGCAGATGAACGCGTTCGAAGTCGTTGTGGAGCTGGGATTGGGTGTGGAGGTGCGTATGGATTACCGCAAGGACTGGACGATGAAAGAGGCGAATATGGTGGTGAAGGCGGCGGAGATAGAGAAAGCTCTGGAGCGGTTGATGGATGAAGAGAGTGAGGTGAGGAAGAAGGTGAAAGAGGTGGGCCGAAAGGGTCGTGAGGCCTTGATGGATGGTGGGTCCTCACACTCCCATTTGGCCCGTTTCATTAGAGATATCACGGCCCAATAGGCCCAAATACGGCTTGACTGTTCAAAGGCCGAGGTAAAGCTGTGAACCACCTCCTTGGTAATAGCGGGCTAATAATGATGTTTAAATTGAATAAGAAGATGCAATGTTTGGTAAAATATTCCATCAATCTATCTTTTGGAAGAACGATGAACAATAGGATATAATTTATGGATCTTTATAAAATTAAATAAGTTTTTATGAGGAAAAATCGAAAATCGAAACTAATTGTCAATTCAAAAGTTTTTATTTACTTTCTATTATTTTTTATTAGTTACATTTCTTTTTCAGTATCTAAATTATAGATATTTTTCTTCAACGTTTTGGTATGAAAAGTTAATTAATTTGTATACATAAGATAAACCAATGTGTCATGTTTTTAGAAATAATTTTTTCCAAATTTTTTTAATAGAAATTTGAGTCAAACATAACTATTAAACGGAGATGGAAAGAGTGTTTATCAAAAAAAGAATGAGATTACTTTTTTTGTTTTTTTTAAAAAGAAAAATAGGGAGCACACCTCGTGTAATTTCATTAATGAAATACACCAAACGACACTTACAAAAAGATAAGAATGAGGGGCTCTACAAAGGAATGAGCAAAGTCCGATTCAAGAAGTATATAAACAACTATCTTAGGGGGTAAGAAAAAGATGAGCAAACTCAAAACAATAAACAAGACCTAACTAGCAAATAAGCATCAATATCTAACCCTGTCCTTAAGTGCGCCATAATATCTATACAATTATGGACCAAGGCTTTCCAATCTGATGCAGCCTCGCATTTCTTTCCCACCAAATCAGATAAACAACAGTAACAACAAGACTTCTCCTAACTTGATTTTTAAGGAACTTGCCCTTACAAACTCTTCCAAACCCGCTGCATACTCGTCCCCAGGAAGAAAAATAGTTATACAGCCTACAAAGCCTTATGACTTCTAAAAGAACTCTTTTTGCAAAGTCACATTCAAAGAACAGATGATTCTTTGATTCAAGATAAGAATCACATAGCCTACATTTGAGTTTTAACCAAAGGGTCCCATTTGCTAACTCTATCCAGTGTAGCAAGTCTACCCCACACAGTTATGGCCACATAATAACAAATGTCTTAGGGACACAGTTATAGCCACATAATAACAAATGTCTCAGAACAAGCTAAATAAGTATCTTTCATTTCAAAGACACCAACAGAGCTATTTTTTATTCCAAAAACTCAGCAAAAATCTTCCTTTGTGCAAGCATTTTCTTCCAAACTACCGAGGCACTTTTTGCAACTGGTAAAGTCCAAAAATCTCGCCCCTTTATATAGTAAATATGCAGCCATTTCACCCATAAACTCTCTTTATCAATGAATAATCTCCAGATTTTTTTTTGCCCTAGCAACAAGATTCCACCTAATTAAAGAATGGGAAATTAACAAAAACCCCTCTGAGGTTTGTTATAATCTCCATTTCCCCCTGCATTTTCGGAATACTCGAAAAACCCCCTGATACTAACCACCGTTAACTATTCCGTTAGATTTTTAGGTTTAACTACAAAAATTGGACCATAAGTTTTCTAACCCTATCAATTCTACCCTAAAGTTTTTACCCCTTTATAATTTCAACCCCACCCTCTCCACTCTCACCACCAATTTTTATCATGATCCCGACGGCTTCCATCCCCACCAATGACGGCTCGTACAACACCTACTTGTTGGGAACCGCTCGGCTCCGATGGTTATCACCTACTTGTCGAGAAGCTCGTAGCTCTTCTCCACCTACGTCCAACGCTATGTAAGAGAGCTTCTCCTTCACATCCCTCACGATCTCACGCTCCGCCATCGTGGTGAAGGAGTACCCACGCTCCGTCAGGATCTTCATGAGGTAATCGGTGAGGTCCCGGCCGGCGAGGTCGAGGCGGAGGATGGCGTGGCTGACGCCATCGCCGGAGTCAAGGACGATCCCGGTTGTGTGGCCACTGGCGTAGAGGGAGAGGACGGCCTCGATGGTGACGTACATGGCGGGAGCGTTGAAGGTCTCAAACATGATCTGGGTCATATTCTCCCGATTGGCCTTGGGGTTTACCGGCGCCTTCGTGAGGAGGATGGGGTGCTCCTCCGGTGTGACGCAGAGTTCGTTGTAGAAAGTGTGGTGCTGAATCTTCTCCATGTCCATGATTGTTGTGCGAGGTCAAGGACCGATGTGATTGCAAGGCCGAGGACCAATGTGCGAGGTTTGTGAGGCCAATGACGGTGAAGCTAGGCGAGATCAGGGTTGGGCGGTGGGTTGGTTGGGGTTGGGTTGGGTTGGGGAGAGGGTAAATATGTTCAATTGTAAAACTATTAGGTAAATCTGTTAGGGTTAAAAAAAGCTGGAGACCAATTATTGTAATTTAATATTAAATCTAACAAAATTTTCAACGGGGTTAGCCTTTAGGGGAGTTTTTGTAGGTTTCATCAAACCTAAGGGGGCTTTTTTCAAAATTCTGAAAATACGGGGGGTAAAGTGGAGATTATGTCAAACCTCGAGGGGGTTTGATAATTTCCCTTAAAGAATATATCCCCGATTCACCTAGCGCTTTAGGGGAGCACACATTTTTCCAAGAAATAAGGGATTTCTTGGAAGACACCTTACGAGCCCACAAAAAGGATCTCCAAGACTGCTCAATATCCTTAAAAAAACCCATAGGGAGAGGGAAAATTAAAGACCGGTAATTCTGGACACTAAATACCACATAATTAATCAATTGAATCCTTCCAGCATATGAAACAAATTTAGTAATCGAAGACTCCATCCTAGATAGGATTTTATCCTTAAGCGGTTGACAATGCCTAGTTAAAATTCTAGAATGAATTAGAGGGACTTCCAGATACGAGATAGGCAGGACACCAAGCTGCATAATTAAACAATTCTTCATTTACTCTTTCATAAGGTCAAAAACTCCATCCATAAATATATGACTCTTCTGAGCATTACATTCTAAGCCAGTAGACTGAGCAAAGAAATCCAAGGCACCTCTAGTATGATTTGCAGCATGAACAAGTTTATCCTAGGGCTGCGTTTCTAGGTGATTCCTTCTATTAATTTTAGTTATTTAAATGGCAAGCAATAGGGTAGGGAGACATGCCAGGACTTTTCACTTAAATATAAATGTAGAACAGACAAGAGTGTAAGCACAATTCAAGCAAGTCAAAAGAGTAGATAATTAACTTCAGGTTGTGATGGCAATCTTCCTGTTTCAGCTTCCATCCTTCCTATCAAAGCTCGCAGTTGTTAAACTTGGTTTCCAACTTCTTTATGCTAGCCCTTGCTTCTTGTTGAGAAGTTTGAGTATTGGTTGCTAAGGCCTTCACAAATTCTTCTAAAGATAGACCTGAGGTTTGTCCTTGATTTTGATGCGGAGGAGGTGGCACCCAAAAGGTTGATGTTAAGACAGGTTGTTGGGCTTTCCATATCAAAAATTTGGGTGATCTCTCCAACCAAGATTGTACTGATTTGAATAAAGATCGAATCTCCGTGGTTGGTTCACAAACCCACTTGCAGCACTTACTTGAGGTGTTGATTCCTCTTGGAGTTGTGGACAAATGAGACAACTTAACCCTTGCACATTTAGGGTGATAGCCAATATATTTCTTCTCATAAAGTTTAAATAAAATTCTAGAGAAATACTCCATGATCAGGACATATAAATAAGGGGAAAGAGGATCGCCCCGCCTCAACCCCTTCTTCCCCTTGAAAAAACCTTTAATATTACAATTAAGTACTATGGAAAACCAAGGACTCTCAATACAAATCATAATTCAGCTAACAAAAGTAGGAGAGAATCCAAGGAGCGGTAAATAAGTCTTCAGAAAAGACTAAGAGATTGAATCATAGGATTTTCTTAAATCCGCTTTAATAAGCATGCTAGGAGGCATATTCTTCCTATCATAATCCCTAATTAATTCATGGCAGTCAAGACATTATTAGAGATGGACCTAGACTTCACAAATCCCCCTTGTCAAGTATTAACAAGAATAGGCAGCAAAGGTTGGAGTGTACTAGTCAGAACTTTGGAAATGATTTTGTAGACAACATTGCAACACGAAATATGTCAGATTTTAAACAGTGCACACAGCATGGATGAGAGCATCAGCCAGATCCCAATGTCTTTTAAAGAAGCCAACGTAGAAGCCATCTAGTCCAGGTACCTTGTCAGAACTCATACTGAACAAGGCTTCTTTAACTTCCTAAAAAGTAACAGCTTTGTCTAAATCAGAAGCCTGCTCTACAGTCAACACACACTACGTACCTGTTGGGACCTCAATAGCGAGCCTGGTAGGTGGGCGCCCGCTACCAATGTCCCAAAACATCTTTGAGACGCTGGAGCGGGGTGCCCGTTACCGAGGACGCCACTTTTTCAATTTGGTAGCGGGCTTGGAAACGGGTTGGGCCGTTACCACAATGGTAGCGCCAAGCCCGCTACCTTGCCAGCTACTATCACCTTCCACATCATCGATCCTCGTGAATTCTCTTTTAAACAGTTGAGATAGCAACAGACGATAGATACGACATGGCCACCGCTCTTCTCTCTTCACCTCCTCTCTCTCTCTCTCTCTCATTCCACTCACTCCGAAATGGCGCTGCAACTCGGTGCTTCCGCTTTAAAACGCCATCGCAATCCAAACTTCTCATGAGTGTCTCCGTCGGATCTCAGGTCACCGTCAATGATGCAATCTTCACTGACTACAACCCAAGCCTCGCTTTCTTGTTCCCCAACCAGGTTTGTCGAACCTCATATTCGATGTTTCGCAAATACAGTGACGAGCTTCGATTGCATACAACAAGCATTGATTTTGAGCAATCAACATCAATTTTGAGCAGACCATCGGTGAGCAGCGAGGTACCCAGAGCATCCCCCGAGCGCATCCCCAAAGCAACCTAGAGCATCCCAGAGCATCCCCTGTTGTCCACATCATTTAATGAAGCCAACTCGAGTCAGCTTTGATTCCATCCGATTTGCACCTATTGTTTGGACATGTTTACCCTTATTTTATCATGTTATGATGTCCCATATGTCTAGGGACTTTTTGGACTATTAGATATAGTATAAATAGACTTTTAGGATGAGTATTAGGAACAACTCACCAATTACATGAATTTCACATCAAACTTGAAGTTGGAGCTGTTTTTCCTCTTTCTCCTAGGGCTTTTGAGCCCTTTCTACCTCACAAATATGATAGGTTGATTGGAGATCTTGTGGATGATCATTTATAGGGTGATTTCTATCTTATCTCTCACCAGTGCCAAACAGTACATTAACAGATATATTGTTTAGAAGTAGTTTGATGTGAAGTAGTTGTTACAGTCGCCACGTGCCGAGCGACTTTCGAGATAGTTTCCATGCGATTTCCGATCTATTTTCTGATTTCTGTGAATATCGAGATTTAAATTTAAACATGTTGAACATGTTTTCCATGTGTTACGAAATCTCGAAGTTAGTATCAGAGTTTCAGTTCAGTTGGAAATTCCGTTAGGAAGTTATGCAAGTTGCGGTTGAACTAAATCGCAACTTTGCAAAGTTTGGGAGCCAAATTGTAAATGTGGAAAATGAGAGGTTTCCTCTTCCTTAAGGAAAGAGAGGTCGGTCGCTTGAGATAAGAAGGAGAGAAGGAAAGAGAGAAGAAAGACTTCATTTCATCGTTTCTCTCTCCTGTCCACTTCTCTTCTCCTTGAAAGTTAAAGGTTGGAGCTCAAGTGATCTTCGACAATATTGGCCCAAACTCTGAGGTAATGATATATGTTCTTCACAGAGAAGAATTATATGCTTCCTACGGATCAGAATTCTTACTACATGCTCTATTAATCAGTTGTGAAGGGAGAAAGGATTGAAAATCTGCAGGAACCGGTATCGCGAATACCTCTCTCTGCCACGGTTTCATGAATTACGTTGCTTGTGCATGGAAATCTTCGGTGTATAAGGTAAGGATTCAGTTTTTCCGTGATTCTGCATTTTGGAATGCCTATAAAATGCATATCAAGGCAAATTGGGGCTAAGTTTAGCTAAAGGGTGTGTTTAAGGGTCATCGCCGATCTGGGAAAGAGGCTTCGCACGAATCTGGGAGAAGCTTCTCGTAAATTTAGGAGAAGCTTCGCACGAGTCTGAGAAGAGGCTTCATACGAATCTTTGTGTGGGCGCTTTGCGGTTGGGGATCCCATGACCAGTTCGCCCTAGGGTCTTCGCATTCGTTTGGAGGTTCCGCCTCGGAGGGACTTCGCATTCGCCCTGACCTCGCATCCGCTCTAAGAGGCTCCGCATCCAATATAGGAGTCTTCGCATTCGCTCTGAGAGGCTCCACATTCACTATCGGAGACCTCGCATTTGTTCTGGGAGGCTTCGCCTTCGCACTGGGCCTTCGCCTTCGCATTGGGACTTCGCCTTCGCCAGGAGAAGCTTCGTTTTCACCAAGGGGTTTCCTCACCCTCACACTTTCAACATTGCGATGCGACCCTCAACCCCCTCTAACCTTGGCATTGCTAAACTTAGCTTAGGTCATAGACTAGGGTTTATGTATGGATTCTGTTATCTGCTTCCGGATAACTTGCTTGACAAATTTCCTTCTATATTTGTGATCTGAATCTGTTCGGCAGCGGGGATTCCGAACCCCGGGCTGGTACCAAGCCTCTGATAATCTGATATTCTGATACTCTGATATTTTGATACTCTGATATTCTGATATATCTGTTATTTCTGAAAACCTCTTCAGTAAGGCTAAGAGCCTCAGAGGTCTGCCGAATCTGTCTAACTAATAATATTGTTATTATTATTATCTGTTTGTATATGTATTTTGTTGCAGGTATTATTAGCTTAGTATGCTTCAGACTTCAGAAACCATACTCTATGCCTGACCCTTACTGAGTTCTCATCGAGGACTCACCCTTAGTATGTTTACCTTTTCAGGCCAGTCTGATAAGAAGCCCAAGTAGTAGAATCTCTCATGCTTTCTGACGTTTGAATTTCAGGTATTCATAGTTCCGAGTCTGTCTTCTAATTTAGAAAAAGAATAGTTCTGTTTGCGATAACCTGCAAGATCCGATTCTGATTTTGACCACATTCTGAGATTTCTGATGGTTGTCTTCTATTCTGTGTTTAGCAGTAGCGGTAACCTACGTGGAGTTGCTTTCTGAGGATCTTGGTATACCAGATCCTTCCGCACACGTAGGTATTTTGGATTGTAGGTTCTGGCTCTATAAATGTAAACGCGAGCATGTATAGTATGTTGCATCACATATATCTCTACATGGATGTATAAAAGTATGTTTGAATTCAGATGATTCTCGTTACTTGTACTACAAGTTTACTACATGAATAGCATAAGGTGAAATTTTAATCAGGTGGGTTTGGACCACTACACCCAGAGAACTTCGTGTTCACTGTTTTCCCCCCGTCTCTGGTTCCCGCCTACGCATTATGTCAGCTTCCGCGCAAAGGGGGGTAATAGTAAAGGTGGTATCATAGCAAGTTTAGTCAAGTACGAGAATCGGGTAAGATTGTGTTCGGAGTCTGGTATAGTCCAGAGGTGGACTTCTGTTTTGTGTACGGGCTTGATAGGGCTAGCCACTATGCTGCTATCTGATTCTAGGGATGTTCGGTAAGAGGTCTGGCCACCCCTTTACTTGAACATTTTTGGAGGAGGTGTCAGAGCTGGTTCTTCGAGACGTACTTACAATTAAAAATGAAAAGTACTCATTTTTTCAGAACTTGCAATTTGACCCCGAAATTTTGTAAAAGATTCATTTTTACCGTAAAATTTTCAAAACTTGCAATTTGACCCCAAAAGTTTGTGAAAGTTTCACTTTAACCCAAATATTTTCAAAACTTGCTATTTGACCACAAAATCTTGTAAAAGTTACAATTTCACCCTAAAATTTTCAGAACTTGCAATTTTCACCCCAAATATTTTCAAAACTTGCAATTTGACCATAAAGTTTTGTAAAAGTTTCACTTTATCCCCAAATATTTTCAAAACTCACAAAAACGCAACTAAACAAATAATACCACTAATAATAATAAAAATCTATCAAAAATCAAAAATAATCAACAAAACCACCAAAAATCATCAATAATTAAAAAATATCACCAAATATCACCAAAAACCTTACCTCTTTAAGTTGGTGTAGTAGTGCGGTCCGACGGTGTGGCGTGACGGCGGCGGTCCGACGGAGAGATGGAGAGGAAAACTACTAAACCAGAAAACAAAAAAAAGTAATGAAAAGAATATGAAAATGCATTGTATAGGCCGAAATGATGCATAGAGAAAGGAAACTCAACCAAAAAAAGAAAAACTTACCTGAAATCGACCCACAAATTTCGCCGGAGGAAGGAGACTGTCGGATGCGAAAAAGTTTTTCAAAGAGGAAGAAGAAGAGTCCGGATGGATTTAAAGGAGCTTATCGCGGCCTTACCGCGGGGATTTGCCTCATTTGCAGACGCCTACACATTAAAAAGTAATTTAAATTAACTAACATATTTATAGAATATATTTATATACAAAAACCAATAAATTGCACGACTAACCATATTCCTGAACCAACTTGGGAATTGCACAAGTCTGAAATTTTCAACACCAGCATCATCCAAGTCTTTGAAATTTCGTCAAGCCAATGAGTTGAATCGGTCTATAAATGGATCAACTTCCCGACAGTTTTGCAGAATAGGTTTGTACATGTTCTCTTTCTGCGACCGTCAACTCTCGAACTTGCCCTCTGCCCATTGGTTTTGATGGGTGATCAAATATTGACAGTCCGCTCAGATTGACAATAACAGGAAGAATTTCATTACGTATGTTAGGGTTTACACGTGTTCCCTGATTATCTTCCATGTAATGCTCGCAAAAAAGTCGCAACCTCCTGTATTAGAAACGTTTCAATGATGGAGCCCTCCAAAAATCTTTTGTTCACAACTTTTGCTTTTCAATCTTTTCATGTTCCTTTTGAAACTATACATCCACCAATATGACACAGACCCACAAGTTCGAAGATGCCAAGGCACATGCATGGTGAGATGCTCCATCGAGTCAAAGAACGATTGAGGGAATATTTTCTCAAGTTTGCACAGTGTAACGACGATAAATTCATCTAACTTCTCGACGTCTTCCAATAGAATATCCTTTGAACAAATTAGCCTAAAGAATTTACTGAATTCAGATATTGTAGTCCAAATACCGTCATCGAAATGGCCCCGCAAAGCAATTGGAAGCAACTTTTGCATGAAGACATGACAATCATGGGTTTTCATATTGTAGAACATATTACTAGATGTATTAACACACCTCCCAATGTTAGAAGCGTAACCGTCTGGAAGTTTGACGGTATGCTTCAACCAATAGCAAATACTCGCAATCTGATCTGCATTTAAAGTATATGTCGCCTTTGGTTTAAACGGTTTTTTCTTACGAGGATCAGTTACTAAATGCAATTCAGGGCGTAGTCCTAGCTCTTCTAGATCACGTCTCGAATTTACGTTGTCCTTAGTTTTCCCTTTCTGATTGACAATTGTGTAGAAAACATTTTCGAAACAAATTTTCTCAATATGCATCACATCGAGACAATGTCTAACTTTCAAATCTGCCAAGTAAGGTAACTCCCATAAAATCGATTTCTTAATTCAATTATGCTCCTTTCCAAACGTCTCTGCGCTCATGTGATCCCACGATATCCCAAATAGTGGGAACCTCTCTTAATATCTGGTGGCCTGATTTAAACTCACATCTCGGCATACGATCTGTGCGTTTCCATGATTGCTTGTTGTTACGAAGAGCATGTCATTGTGGTAAAAATTTTCTATGACAACCAAACCAACTCGTTTTCTTCCCGTGAGTCAGCTGAAAACTACGAACATCCTCCATACAGTACGGGCATGCAAGTATTCCGTGCGTGCTTCACCCTGATAACATTTCGTACGTCAGGAAATCACTAATTGTCCAGAGCAAACATGCTCGTATGTTAAAGTTTTGATTACGATATGCATCCCAAGTTTCCACGCCTGTATTCCATAGATGCTTTAAATCGTCGATCAACGGACGTCAAAACACGTCAAGGTTACGGCCCGATGACTTTGGGCCAGGGATTAGCAATGGCATGAAAGTGTAAGCTTCTTTCATGCATAAATCAGGAGGCAACATAGAATATGATTGTCCTGAGTCTAACAACGGGTTAAAACCATCCGTACATAAACTCAATCGAACATTTCTATACTCACATGCAAAATCAGGATAACACTTATCGACATGTTTCTATGCCTCGGCTTGGGATGGATGTCCAATAATACCCATCGAATTTTCACTACCTCTAAGATGATACTTCATAAATTTAGCAGTTTTCGAGGACTGGTATAGCCGTTGGAGCCGCTCAGTGATTGGTAGATAACATAAAATCTTTTTAGCTTTTGGTTTCTGATTCGCCTCTCGTTCTTCGAACCGTTCCGCACCACATACTTTACAATTGTTTAACTTTTCAATTCTACCATCAAACAACATATAGTTGTTCTCGCATGCATGAATCTTTCTGTACGATAACCCCAACTCTTTCATCATAGCTTTTGTACTACACATGCTCGTAAGCAAGGTCGCGTCTTCTCTGGACAATATTTCATTGATAAATTCAATCAACTTGATGTGGTTGTCAGATTGTTCTGATATCAATCAATGTGAACCGGGAGGGTATCCTAGAACACGAAGAGCAGATCTAGCCAACAAAGAAGCAACACGGGGTAGGTATGATTGATGAGACGAAAATGTCAACAGGTTGAAAAATCCGGAATGCAGAAAAACAAAATGATGCGGAAGCTTGTGAAACGAACTGATATGGCTGCCAACTCCTCCTGGATCCTTGCCCATGCAAAGATGGTGTTATGCCTTTGGCGACTCCTCCTTCTTGATACCAAAAATGGTCCAAGACAAAGAAATCATTCGTTGCCAAAATTGTGGGGGAATGATGATGGGGCCAACACCTCTTTCTTCTAATGAGAAGACAATATTGGTCTTAGTAGACTTGTCAAGAAAACTCAACAAGAATTGAGTGGAAATGTAGATAGGTTGAAAAGAGAATAACTCTCAATTTCAAAAAAAAAGTGTAATATTTTTTTTGATGATTGAATCTCTATCTTGCAAATTCACCTAGACTCCCTTTTATAGGACAAGGAAGCTAAACATCTAAATCAATTTACAAGTCTCTTCATCTCCACTCTTAATGATAGAAATTAAAAGGAGATGTAAATATGAAAATTTAAAACAATTATTTCTAAAACTTATTCTAGGCTAGATAAAGTGGTAGAACTAGCCAAAATATCTTTGAAAACTGAAATAAAATGATGGAAATTCGAGTTGGAAGATGAGGAATGAGTTTTGGCCAAATAAATGGGGAGTAAGTGATCCTCATTTAATGCTTTGATGAAGGGGCTTCAAGGCTTGTAACTCCTTCACCAATGGTTTCTGGATGATTTTGGATGACTCTTGAGTCCTCAAGGCTGCTGAAGTTTGTCATTGATGAGAAGTGAATGATTGGAAACCATTGAAGTGCATTTAATGCGCCAGCTGGAAACTCAACAGGTTGAGAATTTCATGAACCATGCACTTGGGCCAAATTGTCATTTGGTTGAACCCAAACCGAAATGTTGAAAATTGTTTGCACCATTTGAGAATTGGGTTGGCCCAAATTGAGGATTGCTTGCACTTTTCCTTCATCTATGTGGATATCTTCACTTTGCTCCTCACTCTTTGTAAAACTGTGCATCAACAGGTTGAGCGCTTCCTTAGCCTTCTTGGTCCAGCTCCTTGTCATAGGTTCATTGAAGGTGGAACTGTCATAAAAGCCAATGACCTCTTCTTTTGGCATGTGGGCTCTTGGATCTATAAGGTTGCACATGGGTGCATCTAGATCACTTGTCCGTTTCATGTCACAACTCCGAGAAAAAAGTGTCAGATACGTTATGTTGACTTTTCATACTCAAAACTTGGAAATAACCGACAATTTCGTGTGCTTATCAATACATCCCTCATATAAAGGTTGCGACGCATCACGTAATAAATCGAAAAACTTTTGAGCATTTGATTTGGCTTTTCGGGTGTAATGTTGTCCTCATCCATCTGATGAATATCATCACCCTCAAAATTATTATTATGATCACGAATCCCAAATGCCTCGCGGACCATTTCACGGTAATCACCCGGCCATTCTCCATTACACTCAATTGAATTATCAAGTGCACTACTCGTACTTGCAATATTCGATGATGATGATGGTGCCTCATCAAATCGATAACCTCGATAAACACATGGATTTATCTGACGCCGTTGAGCACGACAATCCCACACATGATAATTCGGTTGAAATCCATCTAACAGTAAATAATTGTCAATTGTTTCTCAATCATGATAATATATATTTTTACATTTTCTACAAGGACATTTCACAAATTGTTCTCCCTTTTTCCGAGCAATAAGAAAAGCATAATCCAGGAATTCTAGAAGCACGTTCCAAAACCCCTGACTAATATCGCGAGTCCCCTCCTGAATACGCTGATACATCCAATCGCGTCCTTCGGCCATTGTACAATTCCTATAATTGTATCAATAAAACAATATGACAAAGCATAACGATTAATATATATTTAGCACACAACTTAAATCTAAAATTCTCAGTACCGTTTTTTCCCTAATTCAGGGTGCATGGGTCCTAACCTATTCATAAAAGTGTTATTAGTTAATCAAACTTTTATCTTGTTTATGTAGAAACTGGTGATATAATTACATAAATTTCGGCAGTATTTCGTCTTAGTTCCCCACTATACCATTTTTCCGGCGTAACGTCTAGAGCAAGTATAACGAGAAACAAGACCAAATATTGAATCCGAAATTTATGTAATTTTCATCATTTCTCCATACACAATTATAAAAGATTAATTAACCGATAGTATACTTTTACAAACTGTCCAACCACACAATCCATGAAAACTTTGTAGAATATATAATTTTACAACGTTATTCTAATACTTTGAAATAAAGTGTAAAGTAATACTCTATATATTACTACAACTTTTCATAGACAGGTACTATAGCTCAACTAATTTAATTTAACCACATAAGTGAATCAAATACGTAAATTAAAAAAATTAAACAACTCATATTGCTCAATAAATAAACATAAATTAATTAAAAATAAAACATTTATTACCTCAAATAAATCTAGAAAAAGATGATGTCTAAGTTCCTCGAAATCTCTCGTGAGATTAGTAAGAAGAAGAGAAAGTTAGATAGAAATTTTTTTGTTAAGGGTGTGAAAATGGATGGGTTGCTCGGGGAGGTATATATATGAGATATCTACCGCGGCCAAATTCGTAGTAAATGGCCGCAGTAAGAGGGGTAGCTGAGGTCTCGTGGGAAACGAGGTCTTACCGCGGCCTCTACCGCGCAAACGGTCACGATAAAATGGCAGCGCTGGCGATAGCGCCCGTTTACCGCGAGCTGCTTTTTACCACGACCATTTACGCGGTAAAAGCGATTTCTTCCACGTAGTGAATTAAAATATTGTTATTTTTATTTCTTTTAAACGGTCTTGCTTCAATTTGTAATGTGCAAAAGTTCATGTAATAAAATTGGGTGGAGTTATTAGTTAAATATTTTTTTAACATTTGAGGACTTTTTGATTTTCAAAATTTAATTAAAAAAAACGATGCGAAGCTGGGCTAAAAAAACCTAGTTGGTTCTATCAGCATGACGTGTGTATTTGGGTCTCGATTATTTTGAATTATTTCAAAACCTTTGATTTTTTATGTACTTCCTCTGTCTTCAATTAATGTATACATTTATGTTTGAATCAAATATTAACTAAGATAAATAGTGAAAAAAAAATTCTAAAAAATATATTTAAAAAATTTATACTTCAAGTTATGATATGGATAAGAAATATTGAACTTAAAATGTCTAAACACTCATAAAAAATGAAGATTAAATACAATAAAAATAAATGTATGTATTTTCTTAGAACGGATGGAGTATTTAATTTCAATATATTATATCATTTTTTAGAGTGAAAAACTACAAAAATAATAACAATAATAAAAATAATAATGTTCATGAACTACATTATAAATATCAAAAAAAATTTAACTAACTAAAAATGATTAAATTATAAATAAAAAGTTGAAAGCTGTATTTAAAAACCAAAATGGGACAAAGGGAATATTCGTTTTTTCATTCAAAATTTAAGAACCTCATATATTTTGAGTGTGTTCGGCGATAAACAATTTTTTTGGGTAAAAGTGTGATATTTTTTAATTTTAATTTGACATTTGTAAGAGTAAAATTTGAAGGAAAAATTGGTATGATACTTTTTTAATTTTAATTTTTTCAAACTCTTAAGCACTTACGATTCATATTTAGGGGCTACTGAACATAACATTTATTTGGCCACGTAAAAAAACATTATAATTAAAAGAAAAATAATTATAAACCCTACTAAAGCCGTACCTTTCTTTTATCAAAAAAAAAAAGCCGTACCTTTCCACAAATGGAGACCGCCACAGAATCATGAATCCAATCGCGCACATAGCAATAATAGCAATAAGACTGTAAGACTCCAGAACATTCCTAGCAGCTCAAGTGATCCATACGTGCACATAGCAATAAGACTCCAGAGCATTCAAGATTCGAATTAGTTGTTCTCAATTTTTCATGTCCAAAATGAGAATTGGGTCTTGGTTTTGAAATATTATACAAATCATTGATTTCACTCAATTATTTACATTTAAAATTTAGATATTTGTATATCATATTACAAAACTTTAAAATTCTCACAAAGAAGAATTGAACTTTAAAAACTTGACATAATTATTTTATTTGAAAACGACTTACTAATTTGAAGGACTAAAATGACTGAAACTCAATAGTTAATTAAAGGATGAAATAACGCTACCTGGGTAAATACAAGGTTTAATGCGTCCTTTAATACGCTAAAGGCAACATTAAAAATATTTTTACATTAAAAAGAGTGGGAAGTAAGCATTTACTCTTTCTGTTCATTTTTTATTGCAACATTTTTCTATTTGAAACGTTCCTAAATACTTGTAATGTTTCCTTATTTAGTAAACTATTTCAAGTAAAAATACCAATTTATCCTTTTCAATATCTTTCTTTTTGTCTATTTATTATCTATTTTGACACCAACAATCCCTATATAATACCAATACATAATCTATACCCAGCAGCAAAAAAAAAATTTGTAGAGCGCTCTCATGTTGACACATCAGCGCACCTCAGACCCATATCAGCGTCACATGTGTGAACACGTTTTTTTATACACATACACATTTATTCGGCCTACCATTTTTTAAGCTACATACCATTTTCATCTCATTCCATTTAATTCGGTACATATCAGTAATTGGGTATAAAATATGGAAAAAACATAATACTGATTTTCACAAATTAATGTTGTTATAATGTCGTCCTTCTCTCTTATTTTTTCCGCCCTTCTAATTTTTTTATGGGGAATTATCAAAAACCCCACGAGGTTTGCTATATTCTTGATTGCCCCCGTATTTCGAGAATCCTTTGTTTACCCCCCTGAGGTTTTAGTAATTTCACAGAAAGCCCCCTGAAGCTAAGTTCCGTCGATTGCCCCGTTAGTTTAGTGGGGCCCACTTGATAAATGACCGAAAAACCCCTGGCGTAAGTTTTCCCTCCAACTCTGGGCACGAGTAACGAAGCGTTGGGTGTAAGAGGACGCTTGTAGCTATAGGTAGGCCGACGTCGATCTGTGAAAGAAAGCTTCTTCTTCTTCGTCGAAAACCCAGGGTTTGTGACGCGTAAAGGTCACCGAGAAGTTTCTGGGTTCGCGATAGAGAAGGAAAACAGAGGAGTTCGCTTTCTTTGAGGTGCGCTTTTTTACTTTTGTTAATGGTTTTGTTTGATTGATCTTGCTTTAGTTGATAATGATGAGGTTGTTGTCATTGAAAATCAGTGGATGGGAGGGGAGGTAAATGCTGACATTGGAAATCAGGGGGCTAACATTGAAGATCAGGGTAGTGGTATGGAGGTAAATGCTGACATTGAAAATCAGGGGGCTAACATTGAAGATCAGGGTAGTGGTATGGAGGTAAATGCTGACATTGAAAATCAAGGAGGCATGAAAGAGATGAATCTAGAGGGTGGCAAGGGAAGGAAGGTTAGGTGTAGGGGTGGAGGTTTACGACGGGAGGGAAGGTTAGGTGCGGGGGTGGAGGTTGGGGAAAAACTTTTGGTGCAGTAGAATCGGGGTGAGAAATGACAGGGAAATGAGAGTGATGGTGATGGAGACAAAAGAGATGATAGGAGTTTTGAGAATGACATTGAAATGGAGGCTGGTGAAGAACTAGAAGAAGATGGGCGAGATTTTCAAGATCCGAGGTAGATGACATGAGTGGAGAAGTGTATGTGTTTTCGATGATAATGATGAAGATTGGTTGTATCTTTGGGAATATGATACGAAGTTAATGATGAAGTCATTGCAGATGATAATGATGAGCACGAATTATCTCGATCTTTGGCTCACAATCATCACATGATGGGTATTCGGAAGATGAAGAGACAGGGGAGTTTGTGAAAAGAAAGGGCCGAAAGTTTGATGATCATTTGAAGCAGTTCTCCAAACCTTTTAAGAGGAACCATGAGGGAAAATTGTATTTGAGAAGGGGCAGATTTTTAGGGATGTGACACACTTTAGACAAATTTTGAGAGATTATGGCGTTGAGGAAGGGTATGAGTTTAGTAGGAAGAAGAATGAGAAAACCAGGGTCAGAGCACTTTGTGAAGGGCAGGGCTGCAGTTGGGTGATCTATGCGTCAGTGCTTCCGATGGCAAGACTTTTATGGTGAAAACATTGCAAGGTGATCACAAGTGTGTTCGTCAGGGAATAACAAGAATGCCAATGCAAAATGGATAGCTGAAAAATGGATCACCTTATCAAAGAAGATCCTCATATCAAGAACGAGCTTACGCAAGCACAAATTACGAAGGATTATGGGTTAACTGTGCCGGATGTGAAACGTATAGGCAAAACGTATGGGTAGGGATGAAAATGAAGAGAGGCATAAGAGTGGCTATGCTAAACCGAGGAAGTGGGCTGTGCTATTGATGAAGACCAATCCGTGGTCTCTTGTTAGAATGCAATTCGGCATGCATGATCCAAGAGGTGTGCAGCCAACTTTCCGAGAAGATTTTTGTTGCATTTAGTAGCTGCATCCGGGGGTTTCTAAATGGCTGCAGGCCTTTCATAGGGATAGATGGTTGTTTTCTTAAGGGCCCATATGGTGGCATTTGCCTTGTGGCTCATTCTTTGTGACTCTAATTGCTTCATATAAACTTCGCCTCATTGTTTTATACTTCATATAAACTTCGCTTTCTATGGTGTATGAAGTGCAGCTCATTGCTGTGACTCTAATTTATAGTATGTTGGAGGGATACAATTGGACAATCACGGCCTATGGACAAACTGGCAGAAAATGCTTCTGAGGTGCTCAGTTCAGGCCTATGTGTGGCAACTCCTTTTTGCGCAACTCCTGTGTTTTGTTTACAACCAAAATTAGTCTTCCCCTTCATCGAAGCTTACTTCTCTTCATATCTAAGTTCTTCTTGGGTGAGTTTTGGCATGTGCACAACCCGTGCGCAAGCTTTGTGCTTGTGTGCACAAGCCATGCACAACACTGCACAAGCATGTGCGCGCACACAAGCTCTGCACAACTTGTGCACAATCTGTGCGCAAGCCTGTGCGCTGCGCACAAGCCTGTGCACAACTTGTGCACAATCTGTGCGCAAGCCTGTGCGCTGCGCACAAGCTGCACAACCCGCGCAAGCATGCGCACAAGCCTGCACAACCTCGGCGCAAGCTGCGCACATATTTCGTGCTGCACCAGAAGCATAGCTCAAATTCACGTGAACAACTCAGTTCACTTTTACTCAATTCGCCTGACGTCCGCGTAAGAAGAGGTGAGTTCGCTTCCCTTACTCACGTGGATAAAAAGAGGCGAATAGTGGCGTTATTCGCCTCTTTTTATCCATGTTTGAAACCCCCTATAGTAGACTATCATTTCCCTGCAATATCTACAGCTTTACATGGAAAACATACAAGATCTTCTGGATCCTGCAAGTGGTAACATTGCCATTATGAACAAGCTTCTGCAACATCTGATCTTTTAATTCAATAAACATAGACATTTAGTTCACATAGGAACTAACATACATTGACTTCTGAACCAAACAAGCAACTACAACAGTGAGAAGTACAATCAAAACAACCAATATGAGAAGTACATCCCGTGCTCTTCCAAACGCCATCTCTATTCTCTCCATTCGTCCACAAATTTCAGCAACCACAATAGAATCAGAATCCATTTTCAGTGTCCCAAATCTCCCACTTTCCATCCTCTGCTTCTCCTCATTCGCAACACACCAATCCCAAAACTCACATTTCTTCTCCGCACATTTGTAATACAGCCTCCCCGGATTCTTCTCAGACTGTAAATTTTGACTTCGCTCTTCGACCACACCAACAATTGCGATTCATGAACCTCGGTCCCCTTCAACATTACATGCCCCGCCGCCCGCCGCCAATAGAATTCACACTAGCTCCAGACATCCTAAAAAATCCAACAAAGCATCGCACATTAAACTCCTCTTACAACAATGCTAAATCAATTTGGAGACAAAAGGTAGAGAATTGTGCAAAAAACCCTAAAACACCCGAACCAAAAAAAAACCCTAAATCCCCAAATTCGATTACCTGGAATGCGTGTTCGGGCAGCTAAGGTAATTTCGATACTCCTTCTTGGTCGAAAAATAGACTCCTTGCAGTAATCCCACTAAGCACCTTCGTCCCAACTCCCGAGTTCGACCTCCAGCAGCAGAGCTTTCGAATGCGGAACGTCCCAACTAAACGCAAGCGAGCGCAGCAGAGGCGGTTTTAAATTTTCGAATGTAGGTACAATTTTGGGTTTTCGGTCATTTATCAAGTGGGCCCCACTAAACTAACGGGCAATCGACGGAACTTAGCTTCAGGGGGCTTTCACAAATTACTAAAACCTCGGGGGTAAACAAAGGATTCTCGAAATACGGGGGCAATCAAGAATATAGCAAACCTCGGGGGTTTTTGATAATTCCCCTTTTTTATATATTAATACTTGCATATTAATTCAAACATTATATATGCTATTTCAAACTAGATCAATTTTAATATAAAAACATAATGAAACTTCTCGAAAAGTTCTTATTTGATGTAATTAATAAAACTAAAAAGAAAGAACTAAAATAAAATGACGAAACGTTTATAATATGATTTTTTTTAAAAATAATTATGAAACATAAAAGAAAGGGAAAAAATGGGGGGGAGTCCATCTTTAGGGTGAGATTTTTTTTAGGTCATAAATCCTTTCGAAAGTAGAGTTTATTTATTTATTTTAAATGTAAGTTTTAGAATGCTCAACGTTTGTTCAGTGCAATCAATAATGAATCGAACGATTGAATTTTTTTTTTAAAATGAGTGTATGCTTTGTTAATCAATGTAAAACGTACATAACCAGTACAAAGACGTGTCCAGCTATGAGGAGCGACCAACAGAAGAAAGGTCATGACGAGCATCATTGTGTGCTGCCACATTACAACTACATGAGGGCAAAAATGAAATAACAAAAAGAGAATTAGGAGCTCAAGAAGCGAGCATCGTTTACTAAACTAGAGCCGAAATTAAGCTCATTTACCAATACTTGACAGTCCAATTCAACCAACACAGACGACTAACCACGTCTTTGTACTTCACGCAAATCCCATAAAACTGCAACGACTTCCATATACCATGGAACACGCGCAATCATTCATGCTGCAGCAAAACTATCTTCTTTTCGTAAAGCGCTATCCATATTAATTTTAATCAGTCCCACAGGTGGTGGAGACTAGCGTGCAAGATTCTGCTACAGACCAATCGGGGGCATTGCAATGGCCATATTTGCATCATACCAAGCAGTCAACCATGTCATTATACTCATATTTTTCCCAAATTACAACTTTGTAGAATATTTTGAATCATATTAGTAATAAACAATATCATTTTAATTATTACTTCCTCTATCGCATGAAGATTGCAGCTTTCTTTTGCTTTTTTCGCAGTATTAATCTACAATTTATAATTTTTATGTACTTATAGACATGTAAAGTTAAATGATTCATATGTTTCTCATAATATGCAATCTAAACTTTATATATATATATATATAATTATTTTCACTAGCAGTGCAATCTTTACGGGACAAATAGATTATAAACTTTACAATTAGACGTAAAGTTCTTAAAATATGCTCCCTCTGCCCCACAAAGGTTTTCAACATTACTATATTGGGTTGTCCCACAAATGTTGTCAACTTTCCTAAAATATAAAATTTTCACCACCACTTTCACAAAATTACCCTTACTTATCCTTACCATTTTAAACACTTATTTTCATACATCTTTTTTATACCAAGGGTGTAGCGAGGAGTCGCCACCAATATTTTTTCTAGGTCGATTAGGAACCTGAAAATGGTCTACGAGAGATCTGAAATCGTTTGTCAGTTACGTACAAAAATGGTTAATTTTCGTACGCCCAAAATTGGTACCACGAGTGTTTCTAGAAATTTGCTTGATTTTTAGATATAAAGAAAAAAGACAAATAATCACACTAAAAAAATAAAAGAAAATGATTCTTTGTAATTTTCGTGGTTAATAAAACTCAAAATATCTTGAAAATAAAAATAAAATAATTTAGATTAACATAATAACAAAAAATATTAACTAAAACATAAAAAAGTTTAGGCCTAGTGCCCAAAATGTTGAGTTTTAAATTTGAAAGAGTGGCTTAAATGAAACTATAGAAAACTAGAGGGGTTTAAGTGGAGAAGGGACTAAAAAAGGGGGACAAGGACCGCAGTTGTAATTTCCCCCCAAAAAATAAAACATACAGCAACCATTTCTTCTTCTTCGACGAATTCCCGGCATTTGCAGCGGCGACGGCGACGACGGTGGTCACAAATTCCTGCGGCGGTTCAGGTTCGTGTTTGTGCGGAGGCGGAGGGGGAGACGCTTGGAGGTGGTTTCACGGCGAACATGGCTCCGGTTGGAGAGAAATCGGGCCGCCGACGTCGAATCGGATTGTGGCCGTCTTCTCCGTGCTCAAGCCATCATCAACAGCTTGAAAGGGTGGGTTGGCTTCGTCTCATCAAGGCGAAGCTAATGGTGATAGATAGGAGTGATGAAAACGTAGCAAATCGGAAGGGATGGGGGAGGAGCTCCGGCGGGTCGGCGGCGATTTTCTCGCGTTTCCGGCGATATCGGGCGGAGTTGGAGGTAGTTTCGGACTCCTGGAGGAGGGACGATGATGATGGAACCAAGGGTTAGCGACGAGAAGGAAGATTTGTGGCAGAGAGGAGTTGGGCTTGAAGCTTCGGATATGAACGAAAGAATGCAGCAAATCAGTTCCTTTTTGAAAGTTTTCTATGCCATCTTCCTCCTCCAAAGGGCTGTGTGAATGGCTCAATTTATAGCCATAATTCGGAGTTTTGCTCAAAGGATTAAGGTTTTGTTCAATGGTGAAGGACTCTCACTGCAACCGAAAGTTGACGCCTCTGGCACAACGCCTCCAGCGTGCTGCTGGTTCCCAACAATCCTGCTTCTTTTTTTTCTTTTTTTTTAATAATTATTATTATTAGTAAATCATTTTAAACATTAAAAATTATAAATAGATCTGAAATAAAATGACAACATGCACATGAGATAAATGACAAAAAGTTTAAGAATAACGAAATTAACAAAAGCTCACGAAATAACAAAATGTCAAAAGTTAACGAAATTAACAAAGCTCACGAATCAAAAATGACAAAAAGTTTGAAATTAACAAAAGCACACGAAATAATAAATATGACAAAAGTTAACGGAATTAACAAAGGCATACGAAATAAAAAAAGTCTATGGAAATAACGAAACTGACAAAAGCACATGAAAATAATACAAAACTACGAAAAATAATGAAAAATTACGAAAATGATGAAAGTGACAAAAAACGCACAAAATAATGACAAAAAACGCGTGAAATGAAAAATACGAAAATAATACCAAAAATCATAATTACAAACTAGATTTTTGGCAGTCCGGGCAAAAATCGGGTGTCAACAAAGGGTAAAAATGTCAACACATTACTATTCTCTAACTTTACTTAATATCTGCGCCTAAAAAAATCCTACAACCTTTGTGTGACGGGGGAGTGATTTTTCTCTATCATTTTTAAAGACACATTTTACCATTTAATTATAAATTTTTATACATTAACATATTTATTTCTTAAAGTTTTATGCATTAAACTTTTCCAAAAATTAGAAAAGATGCACAATTAGTCCCTCAACTACTAAAACTTTACAAACGATTCGTGAAGTTTTTTACACTTTTATATATTGGTGGACCCTTCACCAAAAAATTAGAATTAATCATGTATAGTTTAGCCGAAAGCCTTAAAAACCCATCAACTTAGAAACTATCATATATTCCACATTGCCTAGAAAGCTCTAAGAGCACTCACCCCAACACTATAAATATCCCCCAAGAGACTCTCATTTCTCAAAATGTTAATCTTGAACTTAACATTTGCGCCATCTGTGGGAATCCAGGCAAAAGATCCATTGGATACCACACTTGCACATCCTCATTCAAGGAAATGTCTCCAGGGAATAGTATAAGATTTTTCATATGCCATCTAGAGCCATCATATGTCTTTTGAGGCCATCATATGTCTTTTGGGGCCATCACATGTCCTCTGGTGCCACCAAAATGTCCTTCGGAGCCATTACGCCCTCCGAGGTCATCAATACGCCCTTCAAGACCATCAAAATGCCCTTTGGGGCTTGGTAAACGCATTTCAAGGCGAGAAACATTCTTAGGAAATAACTCCTGGGCCGAGTAACACGGTTGGGGAACATGGCCGAGGAACATGGCTGAGTAACAGAGTGTAAACTTTATAATTATACCTATAAAATTTTACAAATTGACCCACTTACAAATTTACATACTCACATAAAGGTTTTAACAACTCATCAACTTAGAAACTCACATATCCCATTTTGTTTAGAAAGCTCTAAGAGCACTCACCCTCAACACTATAAATATCACTAAAAAGACTAATTTCTCACCATGCTTGGACTTAACATATATTAACGTATTTAGTCCTTAAACTTTTGAAAAACTTACAAAAAATAAACAATTATTCCCTAAACTTTTAGAAACTTAACGAAATGGTCCCTAAACTTATAAACGTTTATCATTAACATATTAAAACAAAAGTGGCTAAGGCTTACATGGATACAATGTAAATTTTATAATTAGACCCATAAATTTTTACAAATTGACCCCCTTGCTTACAAATTTACCTTTCCTCATTCCAATGTACATAAACGAATATTAAATAAATATAATTTGTTACTTTGTTTACCTTTGTTCACAGTAAGGGTTCAACCTATGCGTTTATTCTTACTTTGTTTACTATTCATTCTCTATTCTATGCATTTTAATATGTTTTGTAACTACATTACTTTATTTGTAGAACAGTTTTAGTCAATTTCAAACTATTAAATGAGCAACGAAGTTACATAATAATTATAAATTTATGTTTATGTTTTTACATAATTTTCATTATTTAAAAGTGTACCCGAACCGTAGGTGGGTATGTACACTAGTTTCATCCATTCACACACTTAAGATTTATCTTACTCCGCCGTCCTAAATATGTTGTCATAACATCAAAATATTTTTTATCCCAAATGAAATGACAAATTTTCATTTTTGTTTTAAATATTTCGGTCTTGT
Organism: Stellera chamaejasme; assembly: GCA_024586325.1. Classification (NCBI taxonomy): domain Eukaryota; kingdom Viridiplantae; phylum Streptophyta; class Magnoliopsida; order Malvales; family Thymelaeaceae; genus Stellera; species Stellera chamaejasme. Next base: position 30,346,266 of record CM044985.1, read on the forward strand.
TAACGGGTGTCATGGGGACACTTCTTAAGAGCACTTTTATTTCCCTTTTCTACATCAAATCTATTATTTTGTTTTCTTGTTTTTCATCATTATAATTATTACACCTGTAGAGAATTGTAAGAAAATGAAATAAACTCACCCCTAACGAGTGCCCTCAGGGCACCCGTTAACATTTCCCTAAATATTTTAGTCAACTTTTACCCTTGCAATGCACTCACTTATAGAGTCATTTTATATACAATACTTTGACACTTATTTATATCACAAGATATTAGTAAAATTCATTTTTTTATAAAAGAAATCTTTCAAAAACATGATAAAAACGAATGAAAGATTAAAAAACAAACATCTTAGAAATTGAAGCCCAACTAATAATTAATAATGATCAAGTGTATGAAGCTACAAATTGTTGTGCTTGTTCCAAATAAATTACAAGAATGTAGGAAAGATCCTAGTAAAATCAATCTAAAATTAAATATCTACATCTTGATAGCTTCCATGATACTTCCACACATATTCTATTTCCTCCTTTGAGATACAGTTTGAGGATATATGATCTGCACAATAAGTTGAAAGAATACATGAAGCCAACCATGTTTCCAAGTTCTCACAAAAGCATAAGCAGAAACATAAAGGCAAATAAGTGGTATTTATGTACTTATCCCTCATTAATTGAGAAATTACCTTCTCAAAAAGAAAAAAACCACCCACGCCAGTATTGGAAGTTGCATCAACAACACTCAAGTGGTAGTAATTTAAATTCTGAGGAAAAAAAATGGCTGAACGAGTTATAAGACTAACCTCAGCTGTAGATAGATTAAGATCCTTCATGATTGCATGTAGATTCTGAGTAGCGCACCTGTCAAAACAATAACTTAAGCTAATCAAGCAAACAAATTTGATTCCTTATCAGTTATCACACAAAAGGCAGACACTAATGATGTATCCAAGACTATAAGAAACTTCACCAAGTATACAGGGACAATGGAAGTATACAGAGAATTAACATAATAGTCATCGAATGAAACATAATGCCGTAGTTTCTACAAACTTCAGCAGAACCTCTGCATTGAAAACAAAAGGTCCGCAAACCCGGGAAATTAGGAATAATTAGGAATTCAAACGTAGAGTATGAATAATTAGGAATTCTAGAAAGTAGCCTTACATGATCACCTTCCTCCGGATGATGCATCACCTTGCGTTCGGAACATCCGAAACAAACCAACCGAAAATAAGACATTCAAGATCATATAGTTTACACTGTGCAATTCAAGTAGCATTGATGTTGAGAGATGTTAGAATGAGTTTGGAAATAGGTAATGATGGAAGTTTATGTAAAATAAGTTAATGACCAAACACAATCTTAATCTATATAAAAAGCTAAAAGTGACAACACATTTGAGATAAATGGATTATTTTTTATTATATAATTTGACATCAAAAACTTCATTTACTTACTCTATATCTTTTAGGAGTATATATAATTGTCAAATTTTAACTTATTTCTACTCGTTTTAGTCACTGTAAAAAAATTCAAATATTGTAAAAATTAAGGGAGTGGTAATTAAACGTAAGGATAATATTTTAGTTCAATTCGGGTTAATAAAACTTATCCGGTCCTCATACGCGACCAATTATTACTTGTTGTTCCCATTATTGTTTATTATGAAACTGTCAATACTCTAATTAATTAATACTCTAATTAATTAATAGTAGTGTCGACAAGCAAGCAACTCAACCAATGAGGGAAAATATTTTTCTAAAAGTAATACTTGGTGTGGACAGCGCAATGAGTCAAAGATTTTGAAATCGAAGGATCATCTTAGCCAATTGTCCGTAAAGGATATGCCACTAATTAAAAAGGCAGAGGCTTTCGCGCTTGTCTTGTTGTGTATCTTGCAATGGAATCCGAAAGAGTGGAACTTATCCTGGTTCCATTGCCGGCCATGGGTCATGTTGTCTCCACCGTAGAGGTAGCAAAGCTCCTTGTCAGCCATGACCACCGCCTCTCAATCACCATCCTCATCCTCAAGCTCCCCATGCACTCCAAAATCACCGCCTACACCGATTCTCTCTCTGCTACCACCGGCATCAACTTCGTCACCGTCTCTCTACATGAACCAGGTGGGGCTGAAGACATCCCCAAACCCAGAGACCTTATCCGTGTCATAGAAGAAAGGAGGGATCTGATCAAAGATGCCGTTGACCAAATAGTTGGCAAGTTCGGGTCGGGCCCCGGCTCGCCCCGACTGGCGGCGTTTGTCGTCGACATGTTCTGTACTTCCTTGATCGACGTCGCCAACGAATTCGGCGTGCCCAGTTACTTGTTCTTTACATCTGGAGCAGCGTTTCTTTCACTCCTGTCCTACTTGCTTACTGCAGTGGAAACTGTGGATTCGATAGCGTTTGGAGATTCCAGCGTGTTGCTTGACATGCCTATGTTCCGGCATCGTTGTCCGGCGAAGCTTCTTCCCACCTTTGCGATGGGCCAGGAGGCTGCCCAGAAGCTCCTTAAATTAACCGGAAGATTCAGAGAGGTGAAGGGCATCATGGTAAATTCGTTCCAGGAGCTGGAACCTTACGCGATCGACGCTTTAACGGCGGATCAAAAAATCCCACCTGTTTATCCGGTGGGACCTGTTCTGAACATCGACGGCAACGATTCCGGAAAAGGAAGCGAGGATGTGATGGCGTGGCTCGACGATCAACCGCCGCAATCGGTGGTTTTCCTGTGTTTCGGAAGCATGGGGAGCTTTGATTTGGAGCAGGTGACGGAACTCGCGATCGCTCTGGAGCAGAGCGGCAAGCGGTTCCTCTGGTCTCTCCGGCGTCCGCCTTTAACCGAAGAGCTCTTGACGCCGACGGACTACGAGAACGTTGAGGAGGTCCTGCCGGAGGGGTTTCTGACCCGGACAGCGGGGATCGGGAAGGTGATCGGATGGGCCCCGCAGGTCGCCGTTCTTGGCCATCCGGCGGTGGGCGGCTTCGTGTCGCACTGCGGATGGAACTCTGTGCTGGAGAGTTTGTGGCTCGGAGTACCACTGGCGGCGTGGCCCCTCTACGCGGAGCAGCAGATGAACGCGTTCGAAGTCGTTGTGGAGCTGGGATTGGGTGTGGAGGTGCGTATGGATTACCGCAAGGACTGGACGATGAAAGAGGCGAATATGGTGGTGAAGGCGGCGGAGATAGAGAAAGCTCTGGAGCGGTTGATGGATGAAGAGAGTGAGGTGAGGAAGAAGGTGAAAGAGGTGGGCCGAAAGGGTCGTGAGGCCTTGATGGATGGTGGGTCCTCACACTCCCATTTGGCCCGTTTCATTAGAGATATCACGGCCCAATAGGCCCAAATACGGCTTGACTGCTCAAAGGCCGAGGCAAAGCTGTGAACCACCTCCTTGGTAATACCGGGGGCTAATATTGATGTTTAAATTGAATAAGAAAATTCAATGTTTGGTAAAATATTCCATCAATCTATCTTTTGGAAGAACGATAAATAGTAGGATATAATATACGGCTCTTTATAAAATTAAATAAGTTTTTATTAGGAAAAATAAAAAATCGCTCAATTTAAAAGTTTTCATTTACTTTCTACTAATTTTTATTAATAGTTACATTTCTTTTTCAGCATCTTATAGATATTTTTCTTCGACGTTTTGGTATGTAAAGTTAAGTGATTTGTACGCGTGAAGAAGGACAGTTATACAGCCTACAAAGCCTCATGACTTCTGAAAGAACCCTTTTTGCAAAGTCACATTCAAAGAATAGATGATTCCTTGACTCAAGATAAGAATCACACCTACATTTAGTGTAAACCAAAGGATCTCATTTGCTAACTCTATCCAGTGTAGCAAGTCTATCGCACACAGTTAGCCACATAATAGCAAATGTCTTAGGGACATGGAGCGGCCCCCAAACCAACTTTTTCCACCTTGCCGGGTCATAATTCTCAGAACATCTAAATAAACATCTTTCATTTCAAAAACACTAGCAGCTATTTTCGATTCCAAAAATTTAGCAAAAATCTCCCTTTGTGCAAGCATTTTCTTCCAAACTACTGAGGCACATTTTGCAACTGGTAAAGTCCAAAAAGCTCGCCCCTTTATATAGTAAATATGCAGCCATTTCAGCCATAAACTCTCTTTATCAATGAATAATCTCCAGATTTTTTTTGCCCCAGCAACAAGATTAATAGATCCCCGATCCACCTTGCGCTTTAGGGGGCACACATTTTTCCAAGAAACAGGGGATTTCCTGGAAGAAACCATACCAGCCCACAAAAATGATCTACAAGACTGCTCAATATCCTTCAGAAACCCCTTAGGGAGAGGGAAAATTTAAGACCAATAATTCCGGACACTAAATACCACAGAATTAATCAACTGAATCCTCCTAGCATATGAAACAAGTTTAGTAGTCCAAGACTCCATCCTAGCTTGGATTTTATCCTTAAGCGGCTGACAATGCTTAGTAAAAATCATAGAATCAATGAGAGGGCGTCCCAGATACGAGATAGACAGGACACCAAGCTACATAATTAAACAATTCTTCATCTACGCTTTCATAAGGTCAAAAACTCCAGCCATAAATATATGACTCTTCTGAGCATTACATTCTAAGCCAGTAGACTGAGCAAAAAAATCCAAGGCACCTAATATGATTTGCAGCAGGAACCGGTTTATCCTAGGGCTGGGTTTCTAGGTGATTCCTTTTATTCATTTTAGTTATTTAAATGGCAAGCAATAGGGTAGGGAGACATGCCAGGGCTTTTCACTTAAATAGAAATGTAGAACATACAAGAGTGTAAGAACAATTCAAGCATGTCAAAAGAGCAGATAATTAACTTCAGGTTGTGATGACAATCTTCCCATTTCAGCTTCCATCCTTCCTATCAAAGCTCGCAGTTGTGAAACTTGGTTTCCCAACTTCTTTATGCTAGCTCTTGTTTCTTGTTGAAAAGTTTTAGTATTGGTTGCTAAGGCCTTCACAAATTCTTCTAAAGATAGACCTGTGGTTTGTCCTTGATTTTGATGTGGAGGAGGTGGTCTATTGAACCCAAAAGGTTGATGTTAAGGCTGGTTGTTGGGCTTTCCATATAGAAATTTGGGTGATCTCTCCAACTAAGATTGTACTGATTTGAATAAGGATCGAGTTGGTTCACAAACCCACTTGCAGCACTTACTTGAGGTGTTAATTCCTCTTGGAGTTGTGGACAAATGAGACAACTTAACTCTTGCACATTTGAGGTGATAGCCAATATATTTCTTCTCATATAGTTTAAATAAAATTCTACAGAAATACTCCATGATCAGGACAAATAAAGAAGAGGAAAGAGGATCCCCTGCCTCAACCCCTTCTTCCCCTTGAAAAAACCTTCGATATTACAATCAAGTACTATGGAAAACCAAGGACTCTCAATACAAATCATAATTCGGCTAACAAAAGTAGGAGAGAATCCAAGGAGCGGTAAATACATCTTAAAAAAAGACCAAGAGACTGAATCATAGGATTTTCTTAAATCCGCTTTAATAAGAATGCTAAGAGGCATGTTCTTCCTATCATAATCTCTAATTAATTCATGGCAGGTCAAGACATTATCGGAGATGGACCTAGACTTCACAAATCCCCCTTGACAAGTATTAACAAGAATAGGTAGCAAAGGTTGGAGTGTACTTGTCACAACTTTGGAAATGATTTTGTAGACAACATTGCAACACAAAATAGGTCAAATTTTAAATAGTGCACACAGCATGGATGAGAGCATCAACCAGATCCCAATGTCTTTTAAAGAAGCCAATAGAGAAGACATCTGGTCCAGGTACCTTGTCAGAACTCATACTGAACAAGGCTTCTTTAACTTCCTGAAAAGTAACAGCTTTGTCTAAATCAGAAGCCTGCTCTACAGTCAACACACACTACGTACCTATTGGGACCTCGGTAGCGGGCCTGGTAGGTGGGTGTCTGCTACCAAGGTCCCAAAAACATCTCTGACACGCTGGAGCGGGGTACCCGTTACCGAGGATGCCACTTTTTCAATTTGGTAGCGGGCTTGGAAGCGGGCTGGCCCACTACCACAATGGTAGCGTCAAGCCTGCTACATTGCCAGCTACTATAACCTTCCACGTCATCGATCCTCGTGAATTCTCTTTTAAACAGTTGAGATAGCAGCAGATGATGGATACGACATGGCCACCACTCTTCTCTCTTCTCCTTCTCTCTCTCTCTCATTAACGCCTCATTCCACTTGCTCGGAAATGGCGCTGCGACTCGATGCTTCCGCTTCAAAACGCCATTGCGATCCAGACGATGGATACAGCCCAAGCCTTGCTTTCTTGTTCCCCAGCCAGGATTGTTAAACCCCATATTCAATGTTTCGCAAATTCGGTGACGAGCTTCGATTGCAGACAAGTGTTGATTTCAAGCAATCAGCATTGCTTTTTGAGCAGACCATCGGCGAGCAGCGAGGTACGGTGAGCAACAATCAGTGACCGGTGAGGTGAGAGGTGAGCAACAACTAGTCCACCATTCAGCGATCTGCGAGCAGTCAACGAGCAGCAGCCGATTTGATTCTGCATCGATTTGATTTGCTTCTGTTGTTGGAAGACTTTGGCTAATCGAAGCCGTACGTGGTTGATCTTTGTGGCTTTCGTAGAGTCCTCGATTCAAACGTGTATAAGATAAAGTAATGCTTAACGTTTTGGCTTTCTAATTTGTTTCCATTAGACTGTAATTCAAGCTGAAATTCAACTAGGCTTGCTCGTTTTTTTTTCTTTAGATATATTGTTTTCTTTTAATATCTCTTTTCTTTTTCATGGTTAACAAATGAAAATATAGATTTATGTTGCATCATTGCTAAAGTTATTTTCTTTATTAACATTTGTTAAAATGCCTCTCTTATTTTTTTAGATATGTTCATACAAACATGTTTAAAGTTCATATTATGTTTATTACTAATAAGGAAATTATTTATAAAAAAAAATACAATTGGTAGCGGGTTTGGTAGGGGGCATGACGCTACCAGCTCTGTCAGCTGGTAGTGCCTATGTGGCCTTGCGGTAGCCAGCAACCCGCTACCATGCCCCCTACTAACGGTAGCGGGTTTGTGATGAAGTCCACCATACAAACGCAGCTCCTGTCTCGCGCGGAACATGGACTTCTACGAACGCAACTCCTGTCTCGCACGGAACATGGACTTCTGCGAACGCAAGTCCTATCTCTCGCGGAACATGGACTTCTGCGAACGTAACTCCTGTCTCTTGCGAAACATGGACTCCTGCGAATGTAACTCCTGCCTCCAGCGAAACATGGACTCCTGCGAACGCAACACCTACCTCTCGTAGAACAGGGACTCCTGCAGATGTCCGAACTTCGCAACTTACTCCTAACGGAACATGGGCACCCAACACTCAAGACAAGGACCTTCGCAACGTTGCGAAACATGCAACTTCTTCCACCACCTCCTCGGCCGAACATGCGAGAATGTCATATGGCTCCACAAAGAGATTGGCCAAACATGGCCATATCCTAGCCGAATATGGCCAGGCCGAACATGGCCCCGTTCTGGCCGAACATGGCTCCTTCCCTCCGGAAAGTGACCTATTTTCGCAACGCTCCAAGGTTGAACAAGCTCCTCCAAAGAAACATCCTCTAGAAGGACATGGAGGACCAATGACTCGCCCGATAGCCAAGAAGGCCAAGGAAGTGTTGGAGTCCACCATACGAGCACATGCCAACTTAGCGGAACATGGAGAGCAAAGAGCCGAACTTCTGCACTTGGCCGAACTCCATGTTCTTCCCTTATCCAAAGATGCTCCAACGGAACTTCCATGCTTTTCATTGTTTGTCATCAACACAGAAGCCCCCACCACCTCTACCTGGCCAAACTTTTAGGCCCAATAACCAGGCCCAACAAGGATATATACTTAGGCGCCAAGTTAAGCTATATTAGGAGATTTCTTTCTTTTTAAGTACTTTTCTTATTTCCTGCTTTACCCCTTGTTTGACTTAATCGAAGGGTTAATTATGTAATCAGGGTCTGCCTCAATCTCCTATAAAAGGTTGAAGACTCCTCACTTTATTCTCAGAACTCATATGATTATGATAATACACTTTTGAGAGGTAATCTTCAACTCGGGTTCTCATTCGATTTTCATCTCTAATTCTTGAGCACTCTTTGAGTGATTCAAGTATAATATATTCAAGGAAGCCGTCTCTCTAGGCGTGTGGCTTTGGATCCATCATACATTCCTAGTATTATCACTTGGAACGCTTACCACAAAGGTTATGGGTTCAAGCGGCCGAAAAACCTGTTCATCCCTTCAAGATCGATCAACACGCTTCTAAGAGTAGTCCAACGGATCTAAGGGCTACATCGGCCTGGTAGCGCCAACCATCAAAGAAGCAGGCCGAGAAGAAGTGAGCTGGGTAGCTGGCAATCTCGCTACCTTGGTAGTGGGCGGATTGCCCCTACCCTAAGCCCAATAGATACGTAGTGACATTCCCATACGTTACAACATGAGAACTAGGTGCATAAGTAGTACTAACTTCAGTGGTAAGAAGAGATTGAAAGAAAGAGTGGAATTCATCTTTGGTCTGCATATGAGAAGATAAAGATTGCCCATCCTGTGTCATAAGACAAGCTATCTTAGATCCTGCTTTCGTTTCCTTAACTTTGGCATGAAAAAATCGAGTATTCTCATCCCCCAATCTAATCCAATCAGCATGAGCTTTCTGTGCAAAGAACATATCCTCATCCCTCATAACATTATATAGAACATCCTTACTATCTTTAGCCTCAACAGCTAGCTGGGATTATCAGGCCACTGTTGTGCCAAAGCTGAAGCTTTCTGATACTCATCTGATGCACTTTTGACTCGCTCAAAATTATTACTAAAACTTTTTGCATTAAGCTCCAAAGATAATTACTTTCACACATTCATTTGCACACTTTCCATTGAAAACTTAACATGTATTCATCTTTTTAAATTTCAATATTTGTTGATTTGATAATTTAATTCGAGTATATTTCAGTAAAAAAAATAGACATTAAATAGAAAACAAGGTGTAGTTTACCCGCGCTCTAAGACGGCGACAAATGTCTGCATTTGTAATAATTGTTACTCATAAATGATCAAAACATGTAATAGTTGTTACTCCATCTCATTGTTCACAAAACTTTCATGTTGACATATTGCCATTGAACCTTATTTAGAAAACATATGCGGAGAGGTGTAGAATGCTAAAAAAAAATTGAATCTGAAAATCTATTCATTAAGCTTGAAAGAAGAGCAAATTAAGAGTGGTTTATTGGTAAAATGAAGAAACGATGGTAGAGACGGTCTCTTGACACAATCCTCAAATCAATATTGCTTGCTTTGCTAGATTGCTGGAGTAGATGAGAAACTTCAAAATTAGGATAGAAATAAGGGGAATCGAGACAGATTGCGTTAAGGTAGGGGGGCTATAGTAAATATTAGAGGAAGGAAAGAAAGGGCTGACATGGGAGATAGGTTGATGGAAAAGAATATAAGAAATTGTGTGAATCATGAGAATGAGAGCCGAGCAACTCAAGTTGACGGTGTAAAAAGTACGGTGTAAACATGCATCTTTAGTTTGATCTATATATATATATATATTAAAAAATTTAACGAAATCTTCGTAGTGAAAATTTGAGTTAAACATATATAAGTGCGAAATGCACCTTATACATTTTTTCTTAACGGAGAGAGTATATCTTCTTTTTCAATCTGGAAAGGACTTACTTTATTATCAGGAAATCATAAAATAAGTGTAGACATGTAGCCAACAGAAACCAAGAGCCACAAACCGGCCATAGCAAAAACAAAACCAGAAATAAAGAAACAATGCACGAAGGCAGCGTGCGATCACTTTTTTTCATAAAAATAAAGAAATGTTGTATTACGTAAATAAAATAAATATTAGTATTATAGATGTATTTAATATATTAGAAACACCTACAATTGTCATGTTAAAAAAACACCTATAATTGTCACTTCTAAGTATACTAAGAGAACGTATATAATTGTCTTCTATATGTCTTTAAAGACTTTTGGCAACAACAGTATACGAGACAGTATATTTGTCTTTAAAACCTTTGGATACAATTAAATGAAAAATGAGAATACTTTGTCTCCATATATCCGTTATTTGTTGTAGTGCTACTCATCGATAGTTTTTTCAAAAAATGTAAAAACTATTTTAAAAAGTTGTTGCCAAACACATTCAAGTCAAATAATTTGAATGCAAATTACGATTAATATCTCAGTTTCTAAGTATATTTTTCTAGAATTATTTAATGATTTCGTTCTAGTAATAATTTGATTCTACTACAACATCAAAAAAGAAACGCATCAATTTTCAGAGACAGAGTGAGTACATGTGATGAAAGAAGATGGGCAACTAATGTGTGAAATGATCAATTTACTCCTCTTGCCTCTTCATGTTGTAAGAAAAAAACAATTGGAAAACTGAAATAGAATATTCAATTTGAACTTCTGAAATGCAAATTCATAGGAAACACTTATTTTGTTTCAAATTAGGATCCATGTCAGGCCCAAATGGCCAATACAGCCATTGAAGTAGCTCCAAGAACAAGAAAGACATTAGCCCAAAATTGAAGGAATCCATTGGATAGTAGCTTAGGAGCCAAGAAATCAGTTGCAAGAAGATCAACGAGAGCCATGTAAATCAAAACCCCAGCTGATGCAGCATCCAAAACCCCCTCCACAATCAGAGCCTTGGGGCTATTCTCCTTGTACACATTAGTCACTCCTATTCCGATCGCTATCCCCACCGGCGTGGTGAGAGAAAAGAATAGAGCCATCGTCGCCACTACTTTGCTCTTGAAGTTAGCCTACGAATCAAAACCAGACATCTACAGATATGCTTGCATGATTCGAATCAATATCAATTCAGTACTTAATTAGTGATGACAAGAAGTTAAGAGCACATGATCAATTGTACTAGCTAGTGGTTCATTCATTACCGACCTCAGAAATACATGTACCAAGTCCCATGCCCTCGAAGAATTGATGGAAACAAAGAGTAACAACAAGTGGCTTTATGGTTCTCACACTTCGTGATGCTCCGAGTGCTAGCCCTATGATCATGGAGTGCACGATCATACCAACCTCCAACACCTAGATATGCATGTAATTAACAATCAAACATATATACATATATGATCACATCAATTTGTAACCATTATAAATATTACCCCTTATGCCACATTGTGATTGTCCATTTTCCTTGACAAATTGAATTCCAAGAGTGAAATTATCATAATAAAAAATTATTTTTAATGAAAATTTGAATCAAACACAAAAGTACAAAAGTCAAACATAACTATTATTGTGGGAGTGAGGTAGTATAACCTATATACCCATGTACGTACATATAAATAAAGAAAGAAAAAGGGGAAATAATTTAGCATGCATGCCTGAGCTACAACTCCTTGCGGATGATCAGAGCCGTCGAGAGCCACAGGGAAGCCGGGGCCGTGAGAATGGCCGGCGGCATGGCTCATCACGTCCGTTGCCTCAACAACTTTTTCCTTGTCACTAGAATCCGTGGACCGGGGTCTAGCAGTAGTAACAATCCGACCGTTGTTAGCGAAGTAACTGTTGGCAACTGACTCGATCATCAAAGTGATCACAGTCGCCACCATCGCAACCAGTCCGGTGAACGGAAACTTGCCCCATGGATTATCACCGATGCAAGGCGACGTAAGGCTCTTAAATGCATTGGGAAGCACGTGGATGAACCCCGTCGCCAGAATCACGCCGCCGGCGAACGCCTTCACTAACAGGAAAACGTTGTCCACAGATTTCAGAAACGCCGCCCTTTTACCAAGGATGGGAACCACAACGCCTATCCCGCCGGCGACCAGAATGGCAGCTATAGCGACGATCTTGTACTTGAGTGCTTCGTGCTTGTCCCTGCCGCCGGCTTCGTCTCCCTGGTCGGTGCAGGTTATACAACGGCCATGAACCAATTGGGGAAGCGCAACAAGAAGGGTGCAGAGAATCACTGGCTTAAATCGAATCGTCACGGACATGTCGAGGAATTTTGATCGGGAGCGAGCCAGGACCGTTGTGTAAGTTTTTAAAGCTGGTGGAACAGCTATGGACAGAACAATAAGGAACAAGGCAAATCAATGGCCAGAGCATAGAGCTGAGCCAAAGCGATGTAAGTTTTTGCTTTGGAGCAAACCTCAAAGTTTCTGTTTGCATGTGACTTGCTTTTATCATTTCTATCAAACTTTCAAAATAAAAACCTCTTAATTCTTAAAATTTACTTTTACTATCATATATATAAGCCCTCAATAGTTCAGAAAACTACACTTCCAGAACAAACACACAAACAAACTTCTAGCCACAAAATAGGATTAACATAAAAACTAATACTCTAGTCATTGATAAATTGACGTGTTTCGTTTTCAATGTTGTGATATATAAACTCAAATTATATACTCCCTCCGTCCCAAAAGATTGAAGGATTTGTTTGGGCACGAAGATTAAGGTGAATGTAAGATGTTTGTATATGTTTACTTAATTGCCCCTTAGTTGAGAGTGCACAAAAAACGAGGTAGAAAAGTAAAGATAAAGTGAGGATAGTTTAGTAACTTTGAGAGTGAAAAGTTTCATTTTAAGGAAAGTGATCAATTTTTCTGGGACAGCCCAAAAAGGAAATGTGTTCAATTTTTTAGGGACGAAGGGAGTATTACTAGAAAAATTTCTTTAAAAAATTTTGAAAAAAAATATATTTAGAAAATAGAAACATTAATCTATGATTTGCATTTAAAATATTTGACTTTATCTATTAAAGTGTTGAAGAAATAAAACCATAGATTAAATACTGAAAAAATGCACCATTTTTTTAAGAACGGAGGTAGTATAAATTTCAATGCAAATTGAAATATTACAAAGAAAATTTAATTTAATCGACTTTTACCCCTTAGATTTAAGTTTTCATGTTCTTTTTAATACTACCTAAATTTATAATTAACTATGTAAATTACAACTAATTAGAATTTAATTTTAATAAGGGTAAACTCTATATTTAAGTTTTAGTACTTTTAATCGAAAAGAGTAAACTCCCACTACGTAGTTTTCCCAACTTTTGTGACGGCAAAATGAGGCCAAAGCCGTCATAACGAAAGTATGAAAATGTTATGACAGTTCTATGACGGCTATTTCCGTCATATACTATTTCCTAAAATTTTATGACGGCCCTATGACGGATATGGCCGTCATAACTTATTTCAAAAAATTTATGACGGCTCATGACGGACGAAGCCGTCATAAAATACTTCGATATACGTATTTTTCATATTACTTATGACGGCCTTATAACCGCTTTGACCGTCATTAAATTTTTAGAAAACACATTATGGCGGGTATAACCGCATGGCCGTCACAACTTTTTCAAAAACGCACTCAAGATTCCTTCGACTTATGACGGCCTTATGACCAACCGGGCCCTCATAATTCATTTTTAAAAGCCTTCACCTCACCATTTCAAAACGAAAACTTACAGAGAATGCTCTCTGCTCTCAAACTCCATTAGAGAGAATAGATTTTGCTCTAAGTCACCATCTTCAACCTTGGAGCAGCTCATTTCTCATGGTTTCACTCTCATTTTCTTCATCTTGAAGCGAGAAGGTTGATTAACAACGAGAAAAGATATTGTTGACGCCGGTACGTATAATTTTTACTCTTCTAATTAAATTTTATTGGGTATTTAGTTTTTGTACTAGATCTCTTAGATATTGTAATATGAAGTTATATTTTGTAGATGAACCATAGTTCCTGTCTGTGAATACTCTTTAGAAGATGAATCTATGTTATACAGATTATTTCCAAGCTACACCTGGAAATAGTTGTTTTGAATATTACTTCTATCGAGTATTCATGGAATGTCCAAAGTGGACGATTCATAAAAACGCAATCGGTGATTAGGTTGGCTTTTGGATTTGTATTGTTGTTCACGATTAAGTTAATTTTGGTAGCATCTTGTCTTGTTCCTCATTATACAAGATTTGCGAAAAGCGATTAAAAAAATGGGTATAATGGGAATCATGATTTAAGTCTTTGCCAAATTTTGTAATCGTGAATAAAATACGGATCCAAAAGTTTAGCATTGATTGAGTTTTTATGAATAGGATAGGACCCATGCACCCTTTAGGTGATTTAATAAATTTTGTCTTAAGCTCATTATTGGTAGTCTTTAATATTCTTATACGTAGGAGTAACTATGGTGAAGGGCGTGCTTGGATGTACCGGCGTAAAAGTCGGAAGACTAGTCAACTAAATCCGAATTTTGTGATGGAGTTCGGATGTTACGTGAATTTGCTTTTAATGTTGCTCAAGGCATTGGACAAAGCGAGGTTAAATGTCCGTGTAAGAAATGTAAAAATATCAAGTTTTTGATAAAAAGTACTATTGAGAAGCATTTGTTGAGAAGCCTCAGTAACTCGTCCGAGACCGCGACGTCACGGGTAACTTCTTCCTCTTCTTCGTTTTTGTTTTACTCTGTTATCTTTGTCATCTCTCTCACCTTAGGGTTTCATTTTTTTGCATCTGCTGTTCGCCGCCGCCGCCGTCGCACTCGTCGTTCGCTGCGGCCGCCGCCGTCGCCGTCGCCGTCCGCGTCCTTCACCGAGGCAACCGTCGCCGTCGCCGTCGCCGTACTCGAGGTAATTATTTATGTTTTTTATTTCTGTTTTAAATTTTCTGTTTTTTATTTATGTTTTAAACATTTAGTGCGTTATTTCTGTTTTTTGTAATTTTATTGTTGCTGTTATTAATTATATTTTTTTGTATTTGCTGTTACATTCTGTAATTTTTTGTAAATTTTTGTAAACTGTTGCTGTTATAATTTGTTTTGTAATTTGCTGTTATTTTAAAAAATTGTTGCTGTTATTACTTCTATTTTTTGTAATTTGTTGTTATTTTTCTGTAATTTGTTGTTATTTTTTGTAATTTGTTGTTATTTTTTGTTGCTGTTACAAAATTGTTGCTGTTATTTTAAAAAATTTTAAAAAATATTGTTTTACGTTATTATGTTATTATTTATATTTTCCATGTAATTTAAGTAATTTTCGTTTTCAAATATTGTTTTACGTTATTATGTTATTATTTATATTTTCCATGTAATTTTAGTAATTTTCGTTTTCAAATATTGTTTTACGTTATTATGTTATTATTTATATTTTTCATGTAATTTAGTACTTTTCGTTTTCAAATATTGTTTTACGTTATTACGTTAATTTCGTTTTATGTCATATCGCTTTTACGTTATTATGTTATTATTTCTATTTTCTGTAATTTAAGTAATATTATGTTGTTTAAGTAATATCCGGACTTTGTATTTGAGAGATATGGCTGGATCCGGGGAGCATCATGACAGTGCCGGGACCGGTCGTAGTGGTCGTAGTGCCGGTACCGGTCGTACTGGCGGCACCGGTCGTACTGGCGGCACCGGTCGTAGTGCCGGTACCGGTCGTGGGCAGCGACCAGCTTCTTCCGCGGGCAGTATCCGCAGTACGGGCCACGCCTCTATCTCACGCCGTCCAGAGGAGGGCCCACAGGATGACCCACAGGAGGGCCCACAAGAGGTGTCACTACCAGAACGCCCCGAGACCCGCGAACTCATATACGTCGGACAGTAAGTTATAATATACCTCCGCTCATTAAATAACTTAATGCGCCTATATTTTTCAAATATACTAAAGATATTTCTGTTTCATATAGTCTTTACAGAAAGAGCACGGGGGTCCCGGCCGAGTTGCTTCGCATCCTGAAGGAGCGGCACCGTGGTTGGCCGCCGACATACAAGATGATGAGCCGAGAGCATGACGCATATGTCGGGCCGGTTCGCCAGCCGTACCGATGGCCCCGATGAGAAACGAGCACACCGACATGATCTCGCACTTCCACATGGTGATGGGAAAGAAATACAAGACGAAGCAGTCGAACATCCGCGCCACCTTGAAGAGCAAGGCCAAGAACCCATCTTAGGCGGAGCGGCAGACACGAGGTTCAAGGCCAAGCGTCCTCGATACGTATCCCGGGAGGACCGGGATAAGCTTCGACGTATTGGAATAGCGAGGAGTTCGGCAAGTTATCACTCGTAATACCTTGAATAGAGCGGGTAAATTCTAATTACTATATTTTATGGTATACCGTAAAATTCTTCTAACTATAAAAACTTATAACGTTACAAATTGATTTGCAAAGAAATCGGGATGAGAGCGGTGGAGCTATAGCACCGCCACGGGTCGGAAGTCGAAGGCCGATTTTTATGATGATTTGGTACGTTTTCTTAATTAATATGTGCGGTTTATTAATTAGGAAATGACTGATGTTTTTTCTTGTTGAACGGCTTGAGGTCAAAAGCAACCTGATATGGGAACATTTTCAAAGAGTGGTCGGCAACAAAAAAAACTTGCCCGATGAAACAGAAGAGCAAGCTGCGGCACGGACGGCTCGTCAGCACACGTATGGGGTATGTTTTTCTACAACTTAAACTAATATAATTTCATCATAATTTATAACTATGTTCTTAATTAAATTGTGAAATTGAAATTAGGAGAGGTACGAGGAATTGATGGATCAGAAGTACGGTCCTGATCAAAAGAGACTGTCTTTCGACATCGACATCTACACAGAGGTGACGGGGGGACCTTCACGTGGACGCTACATTGGCCTACCTCCCCAACTGACGCACCCTGAGATGTTCGAGCCTCCGCCGCCGTGTGAGGTAGTTGATTTAAAATTTTTATTACAAATTCATATACTTTTTAATTTCATCTATTTAATTTCATATACTTTTTAATTTGTGGTGTTGCATACTATTCATCTATTTAATTTTATTTACAGCATGACACTGAGATGCAAAGAATGCCTTCAGACCAACGACAGTCATCGGTTGGAGGCCACGGTCGCAATATGTGGAATGCTATGGTGGCGAACAGAGTTATTCGCCTGCAGGATGTTCCACGGACGCCGCCGCCCGCATCATCATATGTCCCTCCACGTACATCGCAGCCTTCACCCTGCATTCCGATCCAGCCGATTCCGATCCAAATTGTCACATAAAGACATCCTTCATTCCAGACTCCGATCCAGCCGCATGTCACTCCTTTCCCGGATTATCGCATCCCTGGTTTTGCTCCTTTCTCTCAGTCCCAGCCCCAGTTCCAGACGTTTTTTACTCCTATGCCGACTCCGTCTACATCGTATAGACCTCAGCCTCCACCGCAGTCACAGTCCTCGCATCAGCAAAGCCTTGGCCTCGGACTTGGTCTCGGTCTTGGTTTTGACTACCGGCAGACGGCGGGAATGACGTTCACCGATCTCCTCACCATGACAACTTCTACTCGGCATTGGACCGTCAACGGAGGGAGCAGCACAACTAATCCTGTCAGCCCACGGACCTCCTTCCCGCCCATCGCCTATTCGCACTCGATCTGGTCGATGGCTCGACCGCGCGAGGCTCCGGTTGATTTGCGGGATGAGGAGAGCGACGAGGAGGAGGACGAGGAGGATGTCGACGAGTACATCAACACTCGGGCGGATGAGTAGTTTTATCTTTATCTTTGTAAAAAATGTTATATTCGAAACTTTTAAATTATTAATTATGGATATTAATATATTTTTATTATATTTAAATTGGTATTTTATTTAATTATTAATGTTTTTTTAGAATTTTCGTATTTATTTAATTTCTGAATCTATAAAACAATACAAAAAGAATTAATTTTTTTTTCATTACAAAAAACAGTTTATGAAGGCTTCATCCGTCATAAAACCGTCATAACCGTAATTCGCCACCACTTACACGTGGATACGTTATGACGGCCAATGCGGTCATAAAGCCGTCATAAATATGAGGGCCAAGGCCGTCATAATGCCGTCATAATCAACATCCATCACAGTTACACGCGTACATTTTATGACGGCCGTATCCGACACAAAGCCGTCACAATTATGACTACCGAGGCCGCCATAACGAAATGTGACGCCCAAAAAATAACGAAATAAACAACGGCCTCACCGTCATAATAGTGACGGTAAAATGACGGATACTACTGTCATAAAAGATAAATCAACTACGCAGTGTCCGTTTTAGTATCTTAAGTTACATTATTATCATGGGTCCTATTTTAAGATTTTGGCTCACTTTAGTCCTATAAGTTACAGTTCTGTCCTAATCAAGTCCTTCAGTTACTTTTTCCGTTAAATCAGGGGAATTTATGTAAATGTCTTTTTTTAAGCATCAATTTAACCCAGCTGTTTTAAAACCAACAAAATTGACTCTAAACTTATAGTGAATCTTACAATTTATAATTGATCACCCTCCCTAACCAACTATCAGAATATGGGTTCTTTTTCGGTTTAGAATTGATCACTCTCCACCCTTTTGAACAGCCGTCGAGACTCGTGAGAGAGGTTTAGAAAGATTTTAAGCATTCAATTGGTCTATCATCGATTGAGAAAACTAATCTTAATTTGTTGCTGCGAGGAAGGTTGAGTTTTGATTGCTGCCTGAGTGGGTGGGTTTTATGAATTTTAAAATGCTTAGGGTTAATTTGTACATTTTTAAAAGTGTTAGGGGTTGAATTGAATATTAAATTTGGTCTTTTAAATAAATACCCTCATTTTAACAGTATTTTGATGGAAAATCTAATAGATGGACTTGATTATGATAAAATTGTAACTTATAGGCCATAATGAGGCAAAAGTTTAAAATAAGACTCATTTAGGACAATAATGTAACTTAAGGGATAAAAACTGAGTTTACTCAATCAAAATATGTAGCTCACTTTTTTTCCCTTATCCAAAATCAGTCACATATAATAGAGTGCTTTGATATCCTGCTGAAAAATATTAGGACATCTTATAAAAAAATATATTGTTGTATATTACTAATTATGTGGAGTAGAGAGTGAAAAAGAATGAAAAATAGTGTGCACATGACTCAATATTGGAACTAGAAATCTATCAAAAAAAGAGGGGGGGGGACTAGAAAAAGTCTAATGAGGATTTATGTCCAAATGGCCAATAAAGCCATGAAAGTAGCTCCAAGTAGAAGACATACATTAGCACCAAATTGAAGAACTGCGCTTGATTGTAGCTTAGGAGCCAACAAAGTAGCAGCAAGAAGATCAACAAGAGCCATGTAAATCAAAATCCCAGCTGATGCAGCATCCAAAACCCCCTCAACAACCAGAGCCTTGGGGCTGCTCGCCTTGTACACATTGCTCGCTCCTATTCCTATCGCTATCCCGACGGGCGTGGTGAGAGAGAAGAAGAGAACCATCATCGCCACTCCTTTCCTCTTGAATCTCGCCTGATCATAATCATCATGCATCAAAATGATCAAATGTAGTACGTATCTGTTTCAGCTCATTAATGAATTATGATTAGATCTCGACCAGAGAAATGATAAAGAGTATGCCAACCTCGGAAATGCATGTACCAAGTCCCATGCCTTCGAAAAATTGATGGAAAGAGAGAGCAGCAATGAGGGGCTTTACGGTGCTGACACTTCGTGATGCTCCGAGTGTTAGCCCTATGATCACCGAGTGCACGATTATCCCAACCTCCAACACCTACATATATATCATCACATCAATTTAATAACAAACATTATGAATATTATACAGGCAGTTAATTAAATAGACGCCATATATATACAAAATTAATTGAACATATATACTTGCCTGAGCTATAACTCGTTGTGAGAGATGATCAGGGTTGTTCTTCAAGGTGGAGCCGTGAGAATGGCCGGCGTGGGCCGTCGTGTCAACAACTTGTTCCTCATCTCGAGAAGAAGAGCGGGAACTGGTAGTAATCATCGGCCCTTTACGAGAGAAGTAACTGTTGGCAGCCGACTCGATCATCAAAGTGAACATCGCCGCGATCATCGCAACCAGTCCGGTGAACGGAAACTTACCCCATGGATTATCAGCGATGCAAGGCGACGTTAGGTTCTCGTAGGCATCGGGAAGAACGTGGATGAACCCCGTCGCCAGAATCACGCCGCCGGCGAACATCTTCACGAACAGGAAAACATTGTCCATTGATTTCAGATACTGTACGGTTTTGCTCAGGATAGGAACCATAACGCCCATCCCGCTGGCGACAAGAATAGTAGCTATAGAACAGATCTTGTACTTGAGAGATTGTCTCTTGTCGTTGTCGTTGTCGGCTTCGTCTTCCTCGTCGCAGGTGCAACCACCATGAACCAACTGGGGAAACGCAACAAAAACTACACAGAGTAATATGATTAGTTGTCGAATCGTCATGGTTAAGGTTTCGGTCGCGAGCACCGGTCTTTAAGTTCTTAGACTGTAAGAATGAATGAATACATTGATGCATGGTATTCGCCTCTTAAAATAGGCCGATATTATATATATATATATATATATATATATATATATATATATATATATATATATATATATATATATATATATATATATATATATATATATATATAGTGAAGCAAGTTTGAGGTAATTAAATGGAGTGGCTCGTGGAAAAATTAAATTATATGTGACTTAATTAATTTTTTTCCCTTTTTTTCAAAATAACAAATAAAAACAATTGGAATAGATTTTATTAGTAAAAGATTACCAATAAGAAAGATTACTACGAGAAGAAAGAAGGGTATATAAAAATATATAAATGAACCATACGATTGCAATGGTTTAAAAAAGAAAAAAACCTACACATAGAAATATGATTGGTGAATTACTCTAAAGAAGAATAAATAAAAGCAACATGCATGTAGCAAAAAAAAAACAACTTGGGTTAATTTTAAGGAACACAAATTACTTTAAAAATAAAAAGTGGTCGATAAAATCAATAGAATTATCCTAATTAATAATCCAATCAAATCCAAAATCATTTTACATTTTGAATATTTCATGCTGCAATTCTTGTTAGTCACGCTTTTGCGTCGTAGGATTTTATAACGACTGCAGGTTGTTAGGATTTTATTAGGAGTCCTGTATTATTAGTCATGTAGGAAGTCCGTATTCATGATGTTATAACTACTGCAGGTTTTTAGGAGTCATACGATTTACGATCTTTCTTCTTCATCAAGTTACCGTCTCTCAATCGCTATTTAAGAGCCTCATATAATGAGCAACATATAGTTGTTAGGATTAGAGTAATTAGTAAGTTCATAAGGAGCACGTCCTTAAGGCTTAGGACTACTACAATTATAAGTCTACTTGTATTAGACTTCCAGCTTAAGTACAGTTAAGTATTTTTGTTCTATTCGAACTCTCAATTAGGTTGTAACTATTTAAACTCTTTCCTTCCTGAATAATGGTAGTTGGTTGCGACAAATACTTGTGTTCTAGGGTTTATTACCTTTAACATCTGGTATCAGAGCAAGCACTCAAGGAAGATTGATAGCGATTGAGACTGGCTTTACACAGGCTGCAATCCCTAAGTTCGAAGGTGATTATGAACATTGGAGCATACTCATGGAGAACCTGTTGAGGTCAAAAGAATTCTGGAATGTTGTTGAAGTAGGGTTTGCAGAACCAGCCCAAGGAGCACAACTTACAGATGCACAAAAGAAAACATCGGATGAGTCACGGCTGAAGGATCTTAAAGCCAAAAACTACCTCTTTCAATCAATAGACAAGAATGTTCTCAAGACTATTGCTCAAAAGGGAACATCTAAACAGTTGTGGGACTCGATGAAAACCAAATTTCAAGGGAGTGACAGAGTCAAGAGGGCTCAGTTGAATATTCTAAAGAGAGAGTTTGAGGTGCTTGAGATGAAGTCTGGAGAAAGTGTGACAGAATACTTTGGAAAGGTTATGGTGGTGGCTAACAACATGAGGAGCCTTGGAAAGACAATGCCAGATGTGAAGATTGTTGAGAAAATTCTCAGGACACTCAATGAGAAATTCAATTACATTGTGTGTTCCATTGAGGAGTCCAAGGATACGAATACATTGTCAATTGATGAACTTTAGAGCTCATTGCTGCTACATGAACAGAAGTTCAAAGTCAAAGAAGGTGAAGAGCAATTACTGAAGACAGGAGAAGAAAGGCTTGGTTACAGTTCAGGAGGAAGATCAGGAGATGAGCGGTTTGGTTATGGTTATGGCTCAGGTGGAAGGTGGCGAGGCAGAGGAGGCTTTAGGGGTAGAAGTCGAGGAAAAGGGTTCTACTCAAACTATTCAAGGGCTGGTGTAGAATGCTTTAGGTGTCACAAACTTGGACACTATCAGAATGAATGTGGAGAACAATTTAAAGAGGCTCATCACACTGAGAATGAAAAGGAAGGAGAGATGCTGTTGATGGCAGGAGTCGATCAAAAGAATACTGATGAATGGTTTTTGGACTCAGGGTGTTCTAACCATATGTGCGGGTATGAAGATAAGTTTGCTGCTCTAGACAAGGACTTCAAACATTCTGTAAAACTTGGGAATGATAGCAGATTGGAGGTGGCAGGAAAAGACACAGTAAAAGTAATGTTTGATGGCATATATTTTGCACTCACTAATGTTTATTATGTACCAGATCTAAAGAGCAATCTACTTAGTCTTGGACAACTACAAGAAAAGGGTCTAACCATAGTAATAAGTGAGGGAGCATGTAAGATTTATCATAGAGATAGAGGGCTGGTTATGAAGTCCTACATGAGAAACAATAGAATGTTTGTGCTAGTTAGTGAGCCTATGAAGAGAAGAACAGTTGAATCTGAAAAGTGCCTTCAAACAGCAACACAAGACACCTTTTACCTTTGGCACAGAAGATTTGGACATCTTAGTTATAAAGGACTCGAAGCATTACAAAAGGAGCAGATGGTGCAAGGACTTCCAGATATGAGTCCTACAAGTAGAACATGCACAAAATGCATGAAAGGAAAGCAGCACAGGAATGCAACACCTAGGAAGAGTACATGGAGAGCAGAACAGAAATTAGAACTTGGTCATTTAGATATTTGTAGCCCCATCTCACCATCAACAAATGGAGGAAAAAGGTACATTCTTACCTTTATTGATGACTGTAGTAGGAAAGGTTGGAGCTATCTGTTGAGTGAAAAATCAGAAACTTTAAGTTATTTTAAGAAGTTTAAAGCTGCAGTAGAAAGGGAATCAGGTTTGTCCTTGAAATGCCTCAGAACAGACAGAGGTGGTGAATTCAATTCAGAAGAATTCAACACTTTGTGTGTGCAAACAGGAATTAAAAGGCAATTGACCACTGCTTACACCCCACAACAGAATGGGGTAGCGGAAAGGAAGAACAGAATTGTGCTCAACATGGTAAGATCAATTTTAATCGACAAAGGTTTACCAAAAATATTTTGGGGAGAAGCAGTACAATGGTCATTTTATGTACTCAATAGATGTCCAACGGGAGCATTGAAGAGCATGACACCACAAGAGGCATGGACTGGACATAAATCTTCAGTACATCATTTCCGAATTTTTGGATGCTTAGCACATTCACACATACCAGATGCAAAACGAACCAAACTCGATGATAAAAGCGTGTTGTGCATTTTGGTAGGTTGTATGATCCAATCAAAAAAAGACTTGTGGTGAGCAAGGATGTGGTATTTGAAGAGAAGAAAAGTGGAATTGGGACAGTACATATGAGAATCAGATCACTGTAAACCTGGATTGGGGAGAAGAGGATGTTTCAGAAGAGGAGCAAAGTGATGATGAGCCACAAGTGGAAGAAAATCCAGCAGATAGCATTGCTGTAGAATCTGAGCACATAGTGAGGGAAGGAAGGTTGAGAAAAGCACCAACATGGATGAAAGACTATGTCTCAACCACTTCCACCTCCAACAGATTGTCAAGTCTAATAAATGATGAAGAAGAAGAAGAAGAAGCAAGCCTATCAGTCAGAGTTTCTATCGAAGATATGGCTCTTATGTCATTAGCGGATGATCCTGTCACTTTTGAAGAAGCATCTAGGGATCCAGATTGGAGGAAAGCCATGGGAAATGAACTGAAGGCCATTGAAAGGAACAAAACCTGGTCCTTATGCATACTTCTAGAAGGAGCAAGAAAGATTAGGGTTAAATGGGTCTTTAAGACAAAATATAATGAGCAGGGGAAGGTGGATAAGCTCAAGGCTAGACTTGTGCCTAAGGGGTACTCTCAAGAATATGGAGTAGACTACACAAAGGTATTTGCTCCAGTTGCGAGACTTGACACAATTCGGTTGATTCTAGCAGTTGCAGCTCAAAAAGGTTGGAAAGTTCATCAACTAGATGTGAAGTCAGCTTTTCTTCATGGTAAGATTGAAGAAGATGTATATGTTGAGCAACCGAGGGGATATGAGATAAAAGGTAAAGAGAATATGGTGTATAAATTGCACAAGGCCTTATATGGGTTAAAGCATGTTCCAAGAGCATGGTTTAGCTGCATTGAAAGCTATTTTGGAAGGGAAGTCTTTCAGAAAAGTGACAGTGAGCAAACCTTGTTTATTAAGAAAGGAAGAGAAGGCAGGTTACTCATTGTTAGCATTTATGTGGATGATCTAATCTACACTGGCAATAATGCTGAAATGATGCAAACTTTCAGAAAATCAATGGAACAAGACTTTGATATGACTAATCTCGGCAAAATGAGGTATTTCTTGGGAATTGAGGTGATTCAAGACCAGAATGGAATCTCTATCTGTCAGAGGAAATATGCATTTGATGTTCTGAAAAGGTTTAACATGCTTGAAAGTAAACCTGTACAAACACCAATTGTACCAGGTACACGCATTGTAAAGGATGAAGAATGCATCATTGTTGATGAAACATATTACAAGCAGCTAGTTGGAAGTCTAATGTACATCACTGCAACTCGGTCAGATATGACTTATGCAATTTGCTTGATAAGTAGGTATATGTCTAGGCCAACTCAATTGCATTTGCAAATTGCAAAGAGGATCTTGAGGTATTTGAGAGGAACTGTCAATTTTGGCATACATTACAGTAGAACAGATGAAGATGACTTGCAAGGATTTTATGACAGTGATTATGCTGGGGATCTGAATGATAGAAAGAGTACAAGTGGGTACTTATTTCTTCTTAGCTCAGGGGCTGTGTCTTGGAGTTCTAAGAAGCAACCTATTGTAACTCTTTCAACTACTGAAGCAGAATTTGTGGCAGTTCTTATGGGAGCATGTCAAGCAGTTTGGTTGAAGAGAGTTCTACAGGAACTCATTCAAGAAGAGGTCGAACGTGTGAGTATAAAAGTTGACAGCAGCTCTGCATTGAAACTCTCAAGAAATCCAGTTATGCACAGAAGAAGCAAACATATATATGTGAGATATCATTTTCTCAGAAACTTGACAAAGGATGGAGTGCTAGAACTTGAATACTGTAGGACAGAAGATCAAGTTGCTGACATTATGAACAAGCCTTTAAAGATTGAAGCATTTCAGAAGTTGAGGTTCTTGATGGGAGTAGGACCTATTAATGAGTAAACTTACTATAAAATACAGTTAAGTTTAAGGGAATGAATTGTTAGGATTAGAGTAATTAGTAATTTGCTTGTGCTACAAGCAAGCTCATAAGGAGCACGCCCTTAAGGCTTAGGACTACTACAATTATAAGTCTACTTGTATTAGACTTCCAGCTTAAGTACAACTTAAGTATTTATGTTCTATTAGAACTCTCAATTAGGTTGTAACTATTTAAACTCTTTCCTTCCTGAATAATGGTAGTTGGTTGCGGCAAATACTTGTGTTCTAGGGTATATTACCTTTAACAATAGTATAATAATTATTTTTGTATTTTCCAACTATATAGCCACGCGTCTCTTTCATTTACAAACTCTATATATTGAGCATTTGATCAAAATCCCAACTGATGTTGCATCGATAACCCTTTGATCAACAGACAACAATGAGAGACTTGGGGTTGTTCCTTGTGCACGTCAATGATTCCTATTCATATCGCTATTCCTACGATGTGGTGAGAGAGAAGAAGAGTAAAAGAGTAGTGTTGTTGGTGCTCTTCTTCTTTCTCTTCTCTCACCACGCCGTCAGGATAGCGAAAGGAATTGGGGTTAAACCGACATGTACAAGGAGATTAGCAGCAAGGCTCTCATTGTTGAGGGGGTTCTGGATGCAATATTATCGGCTGAGATTTTGATTTACATGGCTCTTTTTGATCTCCTTGTTGCTGATTACTTGGCTCCTAAGCTACAATCAAACTCATATCTTCAATTTGGGGCTAACGTATTTCTTGTTCTTGGAGTTACAATCCAACTTTACATGTACATGATGGTCATTTATAATTGGCTTTACTAATTGGTGGAGCTTGTTATAATTTGATTGACCAGAAAATAAATCAACTTCTGTAATTCAACTATTATTTGTTATGGATGGCGAAAAGAAACAAGTTTTATTCACTCAAGTCAGAGGGGAAGAGGAATATGATATATCTTCTCAAGTTGGATTTTACTCATTGGATTTGTTATGTAAAACAAAATTTTATCCATGTATCATGGATGAGTAGCTTTCTAGCTACGAACAAAATGATGGCGCATGCATTTTTTTTCCGGGTAAACAGCTTTTGCAGATGTTGGATGAAGATCCGGCTTTTGGTATATAAAAAAGGCAAAAATTTGACTAGTTTTTAGCATTTAGTTGTACGTAGCTGTTTGATCTTAAGCATTAAAAAATTATCCAAAACGTTAGAACTACCAGTTAATTTCACGCTCGTAACGCGGCATCTACTAAAGCGCTACTATAGAAGCGGGAGAGGGTGCTACTAAGGACGCTACTACCGAGGTCACTTCAAAGAAGAGCGCGGTTCAATCCGCTACTAAAGTAGCGCCTGGAAGCGCTACTCGGCCACTACAACATAATTCCATAAATTAAAAAAATATAGAGATCTAGAACTTTTCATCAGGAAAAACCCATAAAATTCAATCTTCAAACCCAATCTTCATTCTAATACTCAAGAAAACAACACATAACTCATTCTTCATTCCAATGCCCAAAACAATAACACAAACTTCATCCAAAAACTCATAAATATTAAAACAACCCAACCTCATCAATAAATATATCATAGATAACTCGGATTAAAAAAATAGCAATCTTCAATATTTAAATACCCATAAAAATTTGAATCTAGATTTGAGGAAAAAAACAACATCTATCATCAAAAATGACAAGAAGACTTCCAGAATTGAGGAGGAGGCCGCTGAAAAAGAGGAGGATCTCGCCGAATATACCTCTGGACTCGCCGGAAAAGAGGATGTCGCCAGTCATAAAAGTTAAATATCAACTTAGCATTTTTGAGAAAGGAAGAGATAGGAGGTTGAAATTTTAAAAAAAACCTACTTGAAAGTTGATGCTGCCGAAAGAGAGGAGACCGCTGGCGCCGATGGACTCGCCGGAAATGTGGTGAAGCTGTGGCAATTGGGGTTAGATGAAGAAATGAGGTGAAGTGGAAGAGTTTGGGAGAGAGGGAGAGAGTAAAAATGAACTCATATCTGAGTTCCAGATGATCTAATTAATTCGAATTTAAGGTGTTATAGCGCCCTTGTAGCCCTTGTTCTCGCTATGATGGAATTTGTTTTGTAGCACCCCTAGACGTTACAACGGCACTTCAAAGCTACCAACAACTACGTAATGTATTGAAACAACTATTCCTAAATGAGGCCGGTTCCAAATTGGATCTAGGTGACAGTTGGGGATCCAAGAGGCCCGGTGAAGATCTTTATTTAGATGTAAATTGTGTGACATTGATCTTAACCAAAAATGTTGGATAACTTATATGAAGGAAAGAGTAATGAAAGAAAAGAATAGTGTATGCACGCTCATGACCTTAGTGTGACTCTTTAACTAGACCTAGAAAATGTCTAATTAGGATCCATGCATGTTAGGCCCAAATGGCCAATACAGCCATTGAAGTAGCCCCAAGAACAAGAAAGACATTAGCCCAAAATTGAAGCAGTGCATTGGATTGTAACTTAGGAGCCAAGAAATCAGCAGCAAGGAGATCAACAAGAGCCATGTAAATCAGAATCCCGGCTGATGCTGCATCCAAAACCCCCTCAACAATTAGTGCCTTAGGGCTGTTCTCCTTGTAGACGTCGGTCACCCCTATTCCTATCGCTATCCCAACGGGCGTGGTGAGAGAGAAGAAGAGAACCATCAACGCCACTCCTTTACTCTTGAATTTTGCCTGCAAAAAACCACCAAAATGAGCTAGATATAAACACACCGTTGGAAGAACTGGCCCTCAAGAAGATCCAATAATACTCGATCCAGGTAAAATTGAAAAAATCTAAGTCTGAGAATTGAAAAGACAAGTACCAACCTCAGAAATGCATGTACCAAGTCCCATGCCTTCAAAGAATTGATGAAAACAGAGAGCAGCAATGAGGGGCTTTATGGTGCTAACACTTCGTGATGCTCCAAGTGCTAGCCCTATGATCACAGAGTGCACAATTATCCCAACCTCCAACACCTAGATATATCATCACATTAAATTAATTACATACACATTATAAATATAAATATAATTAATTTAATTAACATGCATGCATGCCTGAGCTACAACTCGTTGCGAAAGAAGATCAGAGCCGCCGTGAGCCACAGCGAAGGTGGAGCCGTGAGAATGGCCGGTCTGGAGCGTCGCCTGAAAAATCTTCTCTTCATCGGCGCCGGAAGCCGAACGGGAACTAGTTGTAATCATCGGCCCTTTCCGAGAGAAGTAACTGTTGGCAGCCGAC
Organism: Stellera chamaejasme; assembly: GCA_024586325.1. Classification (NCBI taxonomy): domain Eukaryota; kingdom Viridiplantae; phylum Streptophyta; class Magnoliopsida; order Malvales; family Thymelaeaceae; genus Stellera; species Stellera chamaejasme. The sequence goes on from CM044985.1 coordinate 30,375,013, forward strand.
TCGATCATCAAAGTGAACACCGTGGCGACCATCGCAACCAGTCCGGTGAACGGAAACTTGCCCCAGGGGTTATCGGCGAGGCAAGGTGACGTCAAGCTCTCGAAGGCATCGGGAAGCACGTGGATGAACCCTGTCGCCAGAATCACGCCGCCGGCGAACGCCTTCACGAACACGAAAACATTGTCCACCGATTTCAAACATTGCACCGTTTTGCTCATGATGGGAACCATAACGCCGATCCCACTGGCCACCAGAATAGTAGCTATAGCGACGATCTTGTACTTGAGCGCTTCCTTCTTGTCGCCGGCGGCTTCGTCTTCCTGGTCACAGGTGCAACCGCCATGAACCAATTGGGGAATCGCAACAAGAAGAAGGGCGGCGCAGAAGAACACTCTAATCATCATCATCATCGACATGTGGAGGATCTCCGTCGTGAGCCACCGCCGCCGGTGTAAGTTAATTAATCAAATTAGCGATGGCTAGGAAAAGGCAGGTAGATATAGAACAGAGTATGGGGTGGCCGGCCAGTGATTATACACCACTGGGTCACCGAGTTTCATAAATAATCAGAGATTTTTGTTTGGAGAAAAACTCTAAGTTGTTAATTACAGCTAATGTATTTGTATAATGAAGTAATGATGAGGTAATTAGACTGCTTGAGAAAATCAGCGTGATTTGCCCAGTTTTCAGTAAGTTTAAAGTGGTGTTGAAATCATGTCGACATTCTTAATTAACTCCTACTGTAATGAGGTAACTGAAATATCTTCTTCACCTATCAATTCGTTATTTCTCTATTAATCTTGATTATTGGTTGCCATCTCAATAATTTCCGGGTTTTTTTTAAAAAAAGATTTTATTTATTATATATGATCTATCTCAATAATGGGCTTGGGATAATTCTTATTTAGGGTCTAGATCCATCTCTTTGTAATTGGTACCAATGGATTCATGGGCTTGACATATACTAGGGCTACCAACTATTCGTTATGGATCTAGCCCATAATGTGTGTTCTGCCTAATTTGCTGAAAAATTCTATCTGTAATTAGTTCTGCAAACTCCACCGTCCATTTATGGTCTTAGGCCCACTTTGTTATAGCGTTTTGCCTAAAAAACACTTTTGCTGCCTCAATAAGGCCGTAAGCTGGAAAAAAAAATTCCGGATATTCTCCACTGAACACAGCCTTATAGAAACGTCGGAGTGCAGAATTTACCCGATCTCATGGCAACAGCTTTTTCAAGTAGTTGTTTCGTTTTGAAAAAATTATTTACGATTAGCTTTTAGTAATTAGTTATCGTTGTTTTATTTCAACCATTAAAAAATTATTCAAAATACTACAGCTAATTGAAACAAATATGTGATGGAAGGCAATCTGGAAGGCAAGGAACAAGCATGTGATGGAAGGGAGAAGGTCGAGCCTTCTTGAGGTATTTTCCTACATTCAGATGTCCTTACACATCTAGTTATCAACAAGGAACTCGAACTCTCAGATATCTTGGACGGATTGGGTTCATCACCCAATTCAGCCCGCGCTATGATTCTTTGTTTTCTGGTTTAGTTGGTCATGTGGTGGGTGTTTGCCAGGTGAATTTTTTTTTAGCAGATGTATTTCTTGATGGGCTCTCTCTTCTAAACCAAAGGAAACCAAACCAAGCCCAATGGTCCAGTAACCACAATTACTCCTTGTCTTACACAAAACACGCTTCAAAAGTAGGCAGGCTTCAAAAGCTATCATCTCCTTGGAACTAGCACCACCATGCGCAGAGTCCCAAGATCAGGACGCCTCCACATCTCCGCCATCGGAACTTGTACCGAGCCTCCCAAGACTGCAGTCACCTCCAGACTCGCCCCTCGCCTTTCAGAGCATCTCCAACAGGTTCTCCATTTTATGGGAATGCTCAATTTTGGAGAAATTTGGACTGTTTTTGGGTCCAACAGATTCTCCATCACATTCTCCAAAATGGGGAAGAAGAAGGAAAAATGGGTAGCCTTCCCCAAATTTGGAGCATTCTCCAAAATTTAAAGCCTTCTCCAAATTTGCTTTTCCAACATAAATAGTCACTCACTCTCTCCTCTCATTGGTGTGAACTCAACATTTAATTGGATACAAAAATCAGTTTCAAATAAAAAAATATTAATTCATTAATTATTAGTCAAATATGTAGAATATTTTATTGTTGTAATAAATGCAGGCTTCTCCAAAATGGAGAAGCTGTTGGAGTTAGAGCAAAAATAATTTGGAGAATATGGCTCTTGCTTCTCCATTTTGGAGAAACGTTTAGGGAAACTGTTGGAGATGCTCTTAGACTCACCTTTGCATCACCGCAACCACCCCTCGTCTCCGATCCAACTCGCCACAATGCCTTCATAGGCCACTGCAACCTCCAGACTCGCGTTCGCAGCCATAGGGGCCCACGGACTCACCTCCGCCGCCGCAGCCTCGCCCTGCACTCACCTCGATCACCGCCACCACGCCTCGTCTCCGACATCAACAAAACACCTCGATGATACCTCATCTCCCACTACCTCCTCACCTTTCCTCTCCACCTCAATCCCGCCAGCTGACACACTACAACAGAAGCGGCCACCGCACCCATTGACCCCAACAACTCCTCGACTCCATGCCTTGAAGAAGCAACCCACGCCTAAATCAAAGCTCCTCAATGTTCACTGATCTCCTTCGCCTAAAACAACATTCACCTACAACTCAAGAATCACCCACTTCATCTCCAACCTCCTAACGTCCGTCACCTGATGAGATCCAAGCCACAAGACCCGCCGGCGTTGCCGATTCCACCTTAGTACCTTATCGCTTCTCTAATGGCGGCTTCAAATCAGACCACGAAAACAAGTCAGGCCGCAACACACACCCGTCACTGAATACTGTCGATCATTGATCCCTTGAGCTAATGTTTACAGGAGATAAATATGAGTCTCTGAATTGGAGTATGTAGAGTCCATTTGTGTCATCTCTCTGTTTTATTCAAATCCTGAGATTTATTCACATGATATGTATGAGCAATGGCTTCCTGTCAGGTACATAGTTTCTTCTGTACGACCGTTTTCCAGTATTAATAAAATTAATATAATAAAATGAGTACATGCACCAAAATACTGATCACAATACAATTGAAGCTTGAACTTCTATTTGATTATGTAATAAATTTTAACATTTGTTTTATTGTCTACCTGACACGCAGAAAAAGAAACAAAAGAGAAAACCGGTGACTAATGTGCATGCATGCTTTATTGTCGGAATATGATTGTGTAAGGTGATGACATATTTTTACTTTGACAGATTACAAGTGTTTTTGGGGTTTTTAGTCTGTAATGTTGGCTTGGGTTTTCTTCAAGGCTGATTTTCAATTGCATCTCGAGGATCCACTATTTGCATTTTCACATTCTGTTGTTGCTTAGTGCAACACATGCATGAATAGGGTGCATATTCACCTCCAGCGAGTGAAGTTTGAATTTGATTCCAGAAGTCTGGATTCTCATCACCAATAAGTTCCCCATAAGAATAGTAATCATATAAATTTGGTTCTTCTTCTTCTTCTTCTACTTCAAGGTCACTCTGACTCTCATTATCTTGCTGATCAGGTATAACATTCCCATCTTCATCAACGATATTTTGCGGTCCAATAATGTCACTAATTTCTTCAAAAGGAAGGCATTCTCCATAATAAGTGTCCATGGTATTCACACAGTATTCATTGCACTCCTTGGATTGGTTTTCTGTGTCACCTTCTTGGCAGTCTCCAGTTAACATAAACTCGGTGCAAGCTCTATACTCACTTCGTGCTGCAATTGAATTTAATTGATGGGCACCATAAATTAATATGCATAAATAAAGCTTAATATATATGGATAAATTTTCTATGCACAGTCGGTAGAAAATATTTTTTCCAACATCATCTGTTTTTTGTAAAAAATTTGTAGGCTCATTACATCTACTATTAATATATAAACATGAACATACTGAAGGTGGTGCTGCCATGTGGAAAATCTTTTTACCTTTTTAAATAGAAAAATGGGATTATACGAAACTGATTTTAAATCTTCAACAAAATCAAAGCGTAGCTTATCAAATATTATGTGAGATTGTAAATTAAATATGTCAGATTCTCTCAACTAATACTCCACGACTCAACCTTTTGTTCTAAGTTACCTACGCAACTCAACCTTTTGTTTCGCTTATGAAAATACAAACTGTTTTGTCCTATCTGTCTCTCTGTCCATTCACTCTCTCTCATTCTCTCTTTTGTCTGCTCGCTTCTCTCCCACTTGATTTTTTTTCTCTCTGTTCCCATTATCGTTCTCGTAACTTCCCTCCACCACATCGCCTTCGTGCTCGCTATCAGCAACAAGACTGCAAGAGACGCCGAAGCAAGGTCGATTTTCCATTTTCTTGTCACCTCACCTATTCATCTAAATCGTTTTGGTCAAATTTTATGGATCTTTATTCATCTTTTTTAAGGCTATGGTACTTCCCGGCGAGAACGACGAGTATGCCCTACTATGTATACACGATCGACACTTCGACGGTGTATGGATTGACCGCTTTCGGCTTCTTGCTTCTCGGCCACTCTGGTACACAACGTTCCTAGGTTTGTAACTTAATCTTAAAAAATGGTCGAGTGGTATCTAAATTGAGGTTCATCATTAACTGTTTTTGGCGCTAAGATATGAACTCATACTATTTTTGAGGAAGTAGTTGCATGAACTTCCTGTTAAATCCTTTATTTGCATACCCATCAAATATTCTGTAGCAAGTAAAGAACATTGTTATGTCATATTAAAGGAGAAAATGATAAATGAAGAAACGAAGGTGCTTGAGGTCCCTATTTTGCGCAGTGACCATTTTGGTTTGCTTCTACCAATCTATAGCAAGCGGCATCCATTGTTTTCCAAGGAACAATCGAGAAGGTACATGTTCGTATTGGTGGTGCTTATGTACTTTTATGCAGATTATTCGGGCAATGAGGTGAGAGGAATTAGGATTGGTGAATGATGCAGTAAACTATATACCGAAAAAGAGTATGATCATGTAAGTAGTAGTAGTGATGGTATCATGTTAGTAATTTTATGAACTTAAGATTGATGAATGTTCTTGATGGTACTTGTGTGGATGTGGTTGTTTTACAGATTTATGGAGCTAGACCCATGAGAAGATGGCTGGAGAACAATGCTCTCGCAAAGATGTTTAAGAGAAGAAACTGATGGTAACTCCATGGTTCTTATGGACTTGGGCTGCTGTATCAAGTGGAGTTAATGACAAGAAATGGACACTGCGAGAAGTGTTAAAAAATCATATTGCCAGAGCTAATTATTGTATAAAGAGAGTTTATATAAGGTTCACAATTCACATCTCTGTGTTTATTTTATTTTATTTTTGTATTGTTTCAATATTTTACTGGAAAAATTTTTTGTTTAAAAAAATATCTGTTTAAAAAATACTGGAAATTTTGTAAGCTTTTCATTATCCCCTTGTCCCACAAAGATTGTTCTATTTAATTTTTGTACTTGTGTTTGACTCAATTTTTAATTATGAAGAATTTTGTATTTTTTTTTAAAAAAATATACCATTTAGAAAATAGACACATTGAAATAACATATGCATATAAATTATTTAACTTTATAAGTCAACATGTCGAAGAAAATAAATTGTAGATTAAATGCTGAAAATCAAATGGAATAATCTTTATGGGACGGAGAGAGTATTTGATAGAGTGAATTCCGCTGGAGGTCCTATTTTTTGCCCACTTGATCTATTTTTATCCCGTTTTAAGCTTTTGACGTATTTTGGTCCTACAATTTGAGTTATTGCTCTAATCAAGTCCTTTTCGTTCAACTCCACTATTTAAATGGACGGAACAATACAAAATGTTTGTTATACCTTTTAAATAAATGCTACAATACTCCTTAAAATTTCTAAGTTAAATGATTATATCCCAAACATTGTTTAGCCTTACATCTGCCATAAAAATTCAATATTACCTTCATCAATTTTTTATTGTTAGGTTTCTTTCGGCATCTAATATATTAATTTTTACTTCAACATTTTAATACTATATATTGTCAAGTACTTATACACACACACACATCAAATACATCAACATTTGTGTTATGAACTATTATAATATCAGTATGTAAAGAAGATAGTTAAAATTCATTATAATTTATTTTTAAAAGGTAAAATTCATTGTATTGAATTATTTATACCCGTCCCGTAGGATGGGGGTAGTAGCTAGTTAATAATATAAAAGAGTAAAAGCCAGCAAATTTATTACAAAAAACAGGTGATGACGAAAAACGATAATGAAAATAACCCAAAACTTCTTGGTCTGGCCTGATCTCTTTCCTAAGTTTCAAACCACTAACAAAGGCCAACTAGAACCAAAACCCTGGGACCTCAATTTTTTGTGATTGTTTGTGTGGGGGAGAAGAGGGAATAACATGCAAAGAAGCTTGATCATATAGGTGGCCATGGCGAGAAATGATGATTTGGTCATCCTCCTAGTGGGAGTTCTCTGTCTCTTTAAAATACTGTTGATAAGAAAAAGTGTTGTTTCAATGCTGGAAATGATGAGCATTAGCGATTAATGCTCCTATCATTTACCGAGTTCATGATTTATGAACAAGTTTTCTTCTAAGAAGATCCGTATGAACAATTAATTACCAGTGACGGAACCAGGAATTCAAAGTTGGGGGACTGGTGGGTAAATTAAATTAGGGGTTGGAATTTGCAACTATAAAACAACGGCCTTTTTTTTATAGGCAAAGGGATCCTCAAAAGGGGATCCCGAGGGAACGGTCTGCTCTCATTTTTTAAACTGAAGCAAGGGAAGAGAATTCTAACCTAGGTCTGGATTCACTACTTTCCTATATACCTGATATATATACCTGATATATATAGGCCCAAGTAATGTCTTTATAGACGTTGACGTCATCGCTACGAGGAGTGTCCTCGAATACGACCAACACACCAACAATACGCGGGTGTGCCCCGTACCATCGTATTATCATCATACTGGCGGGAAAATACTACCCTGATGGGTTTGACTGAGAGACATTAGCCAAATCCAGTTAATACTCCAAGTCAAAGACCCACTCAAGTGGTGTCAGACCAACACTGTTTGGAGGAAATGTCAATCCCCAAAATCCTGGAAGTCAGCAATCCAACATGGGGGAAATCCTACCAGCACTCTACCCCAGCATGGGGAGAGACCTAGCATCACCCCATTTATGGAGTGATGCCAACCCAAAATAAGGTAATAGCTACACACCCCCACCTTCTCCTCTCTTCTACACCTAAGAGTTTCCTTTGTCTTGGTTCTTTCAGATCTTGGTAGCAGCTCTGTTACAGCTTCCACCGCTGTAGTATCACCGGACGCCATCTGTTGGCTATCAATTTGGCGCCGTCTGTGGGAATGAAAAACAGCCGTGTCACTTTCTCCAGATACTTTTTTTTCTCCCCCTCTCCATCCCAATGGCAAAAACAAGGAGAACTCACAATCCTGACAACAACGTGCATGTTGAGGATGCTGATTCCAGCTCCATAGGCACACCGCTCCCAGTTGGCGGGGCAACAGGGACACAGCCGCTTACACAACATCCACCGGCCAATTTGGCCAACCTCGCCGGACTTTCCACGGCCCCACAACCCATAATCATCGACCCTGCTCAGATGATGCTCCTCCAATCTAACATCCTCGGGGACATGAAGGCCTTGATGGCACAAACCATCAAGGCTGAACTACAAGCCGCACGCCTCCCACCTCCAAATGAATGGGAAGAACAATCTCAGAACCAGAATCACACTTCTGGGAATCTCGGTATCGACGACCTCCTCCGTCGCATCAATATGGTCGAGGAGCAGGTCAAGACACCAAATTAGGTCCTCGATGATATCGAGGTCCTCCTCACACAACCTTTCACAGAGGACATCATCACCGTTCAGGCACCCGCCGGCTTTCGCATGCCCCTTATCGAGAGCTACGACGCCACCTCTGATCCCGTCGATCATCTGCGGCGCTACATCTCCCAAATGGAGATGGCGCGCGCCACGAACCCAATCCTCTGCAAGGCTTTCAGCTCCACCCTCAAGGGGGCTGCATCGACATGGTTCGGAATACTTCGGGGGCAGCACTTCAAGTGTTTCAAGGATCTAGCCTCATCCTTCCTCCGTCACTTCATGGGCGCCCGACCACCCCCGATATGCTACAAATTACTATCAATAAGAAGGGCTGATGAGTAATATGCTACAAATTAATGCTGCAACCTCAATGTTTTGTGATTGTGTGTGTTTGCGAGGAGGAGGAGGAGGAGGAGGAGGAGGACCTGTTGGAGCAAATATAAGAGACAAGATGCCAAGAAGTTTGATATAGGTGGCCATGGTGAGAAATGATGATTTGATCATCTTCCTACTGTGTTCTTTGTCTCCGAGTCAATCACTTTCTATCTGAAATATATTGATGATAAGAAAACCTGTTGTTTACAATACTGGAACTGGTAATCATCAGAGATTAATGCTCCATTATATACATAGTTCAAGATTTATGGACAAGTTTTCTTCTAAGAAAATCCGTCTCAATTATTAATTTACTACTTCTAGTTTTAACCTTATATGCCCGCGGTTATGGTTTTAGCAATAAGGAAAACAATAGTGCCTGAAAAGGATAGAAAACTTCATATGTTAAAAGGAAGAAACAACACTGTTATACCTGTATTTGTAATCTTATGGTTTTGGACACATTTGAACTCTTGTCACCAATAGCAGTATATACTTATGAAATATACTTCTCACTTAAATATTGTCCCCCATCTAGCTCTTAAAACTAGAATATTGTCGTCTAGCAATTCCTAGGTATGGGCATTGGAGCGGGTCGACCCACTCCATGGATCAATCCACCATCAACCCGCCCTTTTGCGGATCTCTCCACTCTCTTATACGGTGATTAAAGTGTAACTTCTTAAAACTTTGGTTCTCTTTTAATTCTATTAACAAATTACAAGGACTAAATATGTACTCCCTTAATCAGTTGATCCCTTAGTTTCCCGTTTGTCGTTGAGATTTGGCGGGCGGTGACGGTGTGGTGCAACACGGAGGTGTTTCGTTCTATTGATTTCATTGATATTATAAATGGTGACTTTATTTCCCAGGTTCCAAATAGATCAAGACAAGTGTGGCAAGCGATCACTACGTACGTGGGGGACTTTCGTAGCGCCATAAGAAGCGCATAATAGCGCTACCACTAAGCCACCAGCCCTGTTGCGCTACGTGGCGCTTCATTGAGCGGCTATGAAGCGCGTCTGAAAGAGCCACTATGCGCTTCAAGCATTGAAGAAGCCGTCCAGCGCGAAGTTGCGCTTCAGGGAGCGGGTAAGATGCGCTTTTGTAGCGCATAGAAGCGGTTCAATCAAGTCACAGCTGGTGACTCCGATATTTGTGAGGTAGTAGCGCCAATGTAGCGTAAACAAGCGGTTCATGGGTCTTTAAATTGACCAACCCATCTTCTTCCTCCCTCTCCGCATCAGATTTACAGAAACGAAAAGCTTCCATTTTGCTCCATTTTTTTTTGCAGATCTTGCTCTCCTTCCTACCCATTTTCATTTGTGAGTTACAAATCTTGCTCCATTTGTGTTCAAGCAACGAAGCAGATTTTGTTGGCTTATTTAGGTATGAATTTATATACTCCCTTTATTTTCTCTTATTTAATTATATAGATTTTGTTATTCTTAGTTTATGTTGTTAAAATTAGTGGAATATGATATTTTAGATTTCAGCCATAGTTCCTGTCTGTGAATATTATGTAGAATATTATATGCATAATATTATTTTCACTATTGGAAATAATATTGTAAAATATAATATTTAATTTAATATTCATGGATTGTCCAGGTTGAACAGTTTGTAAAAGTGCAACTGGTATATTGAAGTTTTATGAATGTATATGTATAAACGATACAGCCATAATTTTCGCCGCATTTTACGTCTTGTTCCTTGTTATACCCGATTTGGGAGTTAAAACCAAAAAAATGGTATAATGAGGAACCGAGATGAAATGTCACTAAATTTATGTAAGTTGTATGAGTTATACATGTACAATCATAAAACTTCTTTACCGATTGTACTTTTATTAATAGGATAGGACCCATGCACCCTTTATAATTAGGAGGAAATAAGTTATACACTTTGCATGTATAGATCGTATATTTAAGTAAGTTTTTTACCTTTTAAGTTTTGTTATAAAGTAATATTGATATGCAGGCGTAAAATATGGCTGCTGAACGTGATTGGATGTATCAACGGTTAGAGAAGGGAACCCGTACAATCATCGAAGATTCTTTGAGGGAGTCGAATATTTTCTAAACTTTGCTTTTTCGATTCTTTGAATCGAATGGAATGTCGATGTGAAATGTCCATGTAAAAAGTGTAGAAATAGATTCTATAATGAAAAGGTGACTATTGGAAATCATTTATGCGAGTATGGATTTAAACCAGATTATTATATATGGGATTGTCATGGTGAGGCAATATTGATCGATCCGACTATTGTTGGAGGTCATGATCGATTCGTGGAGGGATCGTCGTCTAGTAATTCACGTGGAAGTACGCAAAGGGACTCGATATCCGCTGACTATGAAGGTTGGAATGTCCGTCAAATGGTTCATGAAGGTTTGGGAATTCGTCCTAATAATGTTGACCGGACTGTTAATGATCATGATGATGAAAACGAATATTGTTACAATAATTTTGGGGAGACTCAAGAAGACATGCAAGTTGATGAAGGCGAAATTCCAAATCAGGAGGCACAAAAGTTTTTTGCGTTGTTGCAGGCGGCATCGCATCCTCTTTATGATGGGGCTCGCACAGAACACAAGAAGCTATCGGTTTTGACCAAGTTTTTGAGCTTGAAAAGTTAGCATAATATATCAGATGCCGTTTTCTAAAAAATGATTAATTATATCAATGAAATATTACCTGGAGAAAACTCACCGCCCACGAGCACAAATTGCGAAGAAAATGATCAGGGACTTAGGGTTACCATACTTGAAAATTCATAGTTGCGAGAATAATTGTATGTTGTTCGATGGTGGATTCAGCAATTTGTTGAAGTGTGTAGTGTGCGGTTCGGATAGATATACTTTTAAAGGGGGTATTGATCGGTGTGGGCAGAAGAAACTGAAACCAAAGAAGGTTCTACGTCATCTCCCAATAACCGAAAGACTTAAGCGTCTTTACCAGTCGTCGAAAATAGCTGAATTCATGAGTTATCATGTAAGGGCAAATACAAATGCAAATGGTACCATTGGACACCCATGCCAATCACAGGCATGGAAACATGTCGATATGCTATACCCTGATTTTGCTGAAGAGATCGGGAATGTACGATTAGGTTTATGTACCGATGGAAACATGTCGCATACTGAGGTGCCAGCACACTTAGTTGCATCATCATCGAGGCCACGGTCTTCGTCTCCAAGGACCACCGGCTTCCACACCGGTCTGCACGAGGATGTTTATACCCCGCGCATGGAGGACCCTCCTCCACATTTCAGCATCCCGACCACTGCTGCTCTAGCTCAGCTCATGTCGACACCTGACATGATGGAGGCCTACATCAGAAGCTTCTTGCAGGGGCACACTTCTCAGCAGTCTCAGCAGCAGCGCGGTCCCGGTGGTCCTAATGATGATACTCATCCACCTCCACCTCCATAGGATTTAGATTTTATTAATTCAGTTTTTTTATTGTAAAAAAAACAATTTAGAAATTTAAATATATATATTGAAATGAATTTTGCAAATATTATTACGTTTTACTTTTTTGTTGTAAATAAAACAATTTAGAAATTTAAATATATATATTGAGATGAATTTTGCATTATTTTTGTACATTATTTATTATTAGTTTTACTTTTTTGTTGTATAAAACAATTTAGAAATTTAAATATATATATTGAAATGAATTTTACATTATTTTTGTACATTATTTATTATTATTATTATTTCATTTATTATATACAATATTTTGAAATTTAGGAGGTTTACAGCCTTTGTACCGCTTTAATGCGCTTCATATGCGGTACAAAGGTCAAGTTGATGTCAAGAATACGTGGCCATTCTGAAGCGCCGTTAAGCGCTACTTAGGCGCTACTCTGTAACGCCGTGAAGCGCACATATCAATAAAAAGCGTCCCATGTAGAAGCGGCGATAGAAGCGCTTATTGGCGCTTCTATAAAAGCGCGTATGAAGCGAAAATTGCGCTACAACTGCCCTCACAAATACGTAGTGGATTGTCTTTGTTACTGCTTGGGCAATTTGGAAAGCCCGTAATGGGCTGATCATGCAGAACACTCCGTGGCATGCTTCTAAGATTCTTGCAGATATTCAGGTTTTGACCTATCTATGGATCCAGAGCAGGAGTTCGAAGATCATCAGTTCATGGGGGGATTGGTTGATTGATCCAATTATTCAGGGGGCGCAAGGGGGAGGTCTAATTTGATTTGTTGGGGGGGTCATGAGTTTCCAGCCGTATTGTTGTTTTATTTCCTTTCTTGCAAGGCTGGTATTTTTTTCATGTTCCTTGGCGGGGGTGGCGTGCTTTAGCTATTTATTTTCCGCTTTCTTCTTTCTTTTTTTCCTCCAAGATAGAACCTATTTCTCATAGGCTTAAACTCTTGGACCCCTTTGTTCTTAGCATCTCTTAATGAAATGCAGTGCTGTTCAAAAAAAAATGCACCATATTCCTTTTAGGGAAGTCCCCAAATAATTATCCCATTTCCTTCGTCAGAAACTTTTAAAAAATTGATCTTTTTCTAAATTTTACTTAATATGCACTCCCTCAAATAATTGTCTCATTTCCTTCTTTTAGAAGCATTTGCATATATCTTAACCTAAACAATCACAAAGGATGAGCAGCGCATCTTTTTCAATAGTCGTAACAGCTAGAACCTACATAGTTACATGCACAAAGAGATGAGGATATGCACTAATTCAAATGCAAACGCTCTTACCCTCAGCCTTTGAAATATAGAGATAAACGCACTCCTTTCCAATGTTGTACGCACCAACAATCACAAGGGTTTTAGGTGCTTTTTCAGATGGTTTTTTTTTTGTTGTTGTAATCTTGACAACAAAATCTAACACATTTTCTTTGGAAGGGAACCTGAAACAAGAAATGTTTCTTTCATGAGAGCAACCGGCAAGCTAGAAATGACAACATGAATATGCTACTATGAAGCACTCTCTTACTTGTATCTTGGGTTGCAATATGTTGCATTGAGGTAAAGTTACATTAACTTTGTAGATCAATAGAAGCATGTAAGCATGCATCTCCTCAAGCCCTGAAATCTCCAGTAGCATTGCCCATCAACAAGAAGAAATTGAACAAGTAGTGCACCTGGAAAGTGGTTAGCTTCCAGAAAAGTCACCGTGATTCCTGTATCACGACAAGAAGGTGCCATTGGAACTCGATCAAATAGCTAGTCAAAACGATATCCATGAGAAACAGGAAATCCACAAAATAAAAGATACTCCTACCTAGCATTTTTTTTTTTTGTAGAAGGTTGGCTCTTCAAGTGTAAATGAGTCTTCAGCATCGATTCAGGGCTTCTTCAAATCCCAAATCTGGAACAAATCGGACTGCTTGAAGAGGCTCGCCTTTCCTCTTTGTCGCAATTTCCCTTCGATAACAAGCAGGACCAATCTGTTCCTCTTTCGATCTCCTCGCTGCTGTGTCGGGCCATCTTCGTCGAGAAAATCGTTGAAATGTGATGGTTCATCGTCGTCAACCGCCACGCCCGGCCATTTCCTTCGAGGTTTTCGAATTCCGCTCGCCGCGCCCCAAACAAACTCTATTCTAGGGCCGATTTTGTTGCAGATGCTAACAAACGTCTGTTACGGACGTTGCCATCACCCGCATGCTCGTGACCGATTTTAAGTGACTGAGCTGCTGGATATCTAGTAGTCAAGGGATTGAGTGAGAACGAGTTAAAGTTCAGGGGCTAAAGAGCTCAAGTCAACATAGTTTAGGGGAACATTAGGTATTAGGCCTAAAATAAAACAATGGACATTCATTGGTTGGTTAGAGTATGAGTAATGACATATAAGATATGTGCCTCTCACTAACACGGTCCTTTTGCCATCAAGAGATTAAACTGTAGGGATGGATGGAGAATGGCTGAGAAACGAACTGAGCTCGTAGCTCCCGTTCGAGCTCAGTTCGAGTTCGAGCTCGAGCTCAAACGAGCCTGTCGAGCTCAAGCTCGAGCCGTGACCTCGAGTCTCAGAGGTTCTGCTCGATGAGGCTCGCGAGCCTACACGAGCCTAACAAACGAGCCGAGCCGAGCCCGAGTCTAATATATTCGAGCTCGAGCTCGTGAAATTTTAGAATATTTTATTGAATTAATGTAATATATCTCATATTTTTTAAGCTTCACAAGCCACTTCGAGTCTTATCGAGCCGAACTTTATAATCGAGCTTAAACGAGCAGCCCACTAATTGAGCCTCACGAGCTTTCGAGGAGCCGAGCTCGAGCTCGTGCCTGGCAGGTTCGGGCTCGGCTCGACTCGATCTCACCCCTAGAATGGAATGGGTCTCATCCTGACATTTTAAAGAAGTTAGGTACTTAGTTGTAGAAATTGAGAAAGTCAATGATTTCTTTGTATTTTTCACATCTGGCCCCTTCATGAGAAGAATTTCTCAGTCCTAAACCTTAAAAACCTTCCGTTTCAACCCCTAACGTTTTCTATTGGATAAAGTGCACTTATAGTCGTATAATTTTAATTCTCGTACTATGGTAGTCTTGTTTTAAGTTTTTGTACCAATGAAGTTCTATTTTTAAGTTTCTTCTACATTCTTAGTCCTATTCCGTTAAACACCAGTTAAGTTTAACAGATCTTCGCGAAAAATGATAATTTTAGCCACTGAAATTTATTTGCACCCTAAGTTTTAAACAAAACAATTTAATCACTCCAAACAATTATAAACTTAACAATTGACCCAAAAGTTTTCAAACCTCACCTAAAACAAACACACCCACTGGACCACCCCGACCACCACCGACCACCGTCAGAAAATCCGAAACGGAGAAAAAACTTCACCGGATCGTAGATCGGGGCCTAGGGTTGCCGAATCGCCGACCTGGGCTAGAGATTCTCCGGCCTTGGGCCACGATCCGACGGCCATATGCCCCGATCTACACTAGTGAAATTTTTTCTCCATTCCGGATTTTCCGGTGATGGTCTGAGTGATCCGGTGAGTGTGTTGGTTTTAGGTGAGGTTTGAAAACTTTTGGGCCCAATTGTTAAGTTTATAATTGTTTGGAGTGATTAAATTGTTATGTTTAAAACTTAGGGTGTAAATAGATTTTCCAAATAAATTTCAATAGTTAAAATTATCATTTTTCAAAAATCATAAACTTAACTTGTATTTAACGGAATAGGTTCCACAAATGCAAAAACTTAAAAATAGAACTTTATTTGTACAAAAATGAGTAAACTGCGCTTATGGTCTCTTAATTTACATGGTTGTCTATTTGAATGTTTTAAGATTTTATATAACTTTCGTCCTTAAGTTACACTTCCGTCACCGCCCTATTGACGCCCTTCCGTTAAATTTTCCCACAAACCTACCGTTAAAATGAAGATATTTATGTAAATGTCTATATCTAATATTCAGTTAAACCCTTACCTTTTTTCATAAAATACAAATTAACTCTATCTAGTCTTAGAATTTAGAAACCCTTTCTGCTGCAAAAAAATCTGCATTACTGCTATCAAAAGAACTTGCAACTTCTTCCACAAGAGATCTTCTCTCATTATCATGTTCTCTACGAGAACTAAACTGCACTTTTTTTTTTTGAAAAGTAAATCATCATTTGTATTGATGTAATTACTCGAGAGAAGATGAGAAAAACATAGCTCATAAAATTACAACTCCACATATACATACACAGCTCCAATAAACACCAAACTTAAAGCACACCATGAAACTAAGCCCAGTTGACTGCCAGAACCACAGAGTGCAGGCAGAGGAGCCAAAAGCCAATTAGACCATGAAAACTTAATCTTGCTCTTAATCGTGCTCTTAATCGTGCAACATCCATTCTCTTAGCTCCTAGTTTTCTTTCTGCAACAAATCATTTATTTCCTAATAAGCTTCAACTTCTTTCTTAAGCTGGTTAATGTCTGCTTGTTCTTCAATTGATGACATAATTTTTGTTGGTCTTCCAGAGTGAAGGGAGGCAGCAGAAGCTGGAGATTTGTGACGAATGGGTGATTCCACTATTTTCTTCTTTATTTGCGCTCTTACTTTTGAATCAAGGACAAAAGCTTGAAGAAATTTTAGATCTTACCCCCTCATCCCTCCCTGTTCTCATCTTCCTCAGCGATCCCACCACACTCTGCCCAGCTAGAAGCCGAACTACAAGCCCAACCATTCCGCCCCACCGTCACCGGCAAGGTCGCTGGCAGACCATCACCAAGGAGCCCTCGATTCATAGATCTAGAGCCTAGAGGAACAACCCACCCTTTGAGCGACGCTCCTCCAACCTCGCCGATACACGCGCGTCGATTCGCTTATGTCCGTGACAACACTGGAATCTTCATCCTTTTCCAGATCCTCGAAACTGTCGGCAAGAACGATTAGCCCATTTCCAGATTTGCGCAGCGATCGAGAGGGCACGAGGAAACAAGGTGCTCTATGATGGATGCGCCGACGTCTGGGTTAGGGGAAGGAAGCGGAGGTGCGTCCAAGTCTGGGAAGGGAGGGGTGGCAGGCAAGTCTGAGGAAGAAGGGTTGCAATCATAGCTGGGTAGAGGGAGGGACGAAGGGTAGAGGGTTAGGGTAGGTTTATAAATTTTAAAAGTAGCAGGGTTAATTTGTAGATTATTAGAAATGTTAGGGTTGAATTGAATATTAGATATAGATATTTACATAAATATTCTCATTTTAACAGTTGGTTAACAGAAAATTTAACGGAATGACGTCAATAGAACAAAAACGTAACTTAAGGGACTTTACAAAATCTTAAAACAGAACCCAAATATGACAACCACGTAACTTAAGGGACCATAGACGGAATTTACTCGTACAAAAACGTAAAACAAGACTACCATAAAACGAGAATTAAAGTTATAAGATCATAGATGCATTTACTTGTTTTCTATTATTTACTACAGACGGTACAAAATCCTACTATCCTAGATCACGAATTTAGGACTGAAGTAAACTACTGAAATTTTAAAGGTCCATAATCAAGAGAAAATCTTTAAGGTTTAAATCAGAAGAAAAGCCAAGTGAAGAATTTTTTGTCATTGTCACCGGTCACAGAGTCAGGTTGAATGTGCAAAAGTAGAAGTATTTTTATTAGTATCCTTACAACGATGTACGTTCTGTTGATCTTTGCTAAATGTTTCTCTCTTCACCACCTCCAAAAATGAACAAGCCAAAATAAATATGTGGTATTTCTCCTAACAGGAGCATCAACTCCCAAACTTAAAAGGGCATTAAAACAAATTATCGCTTTAAATTACAGCGACACTACCAATTACTAAGTCTTATAGGCTTATAAAAAAAGCAACAATTACAAGGCTCTTCTAGTAGCTACTATGTGTTGGTTCTTTTGGTCCAACAGGAATACAGTGGTTCATGAAGTGGTTCATGAACAGAAAGGTAAGCGCCCCAAAAATCTAGTTATGTCTATATTGACTTGCGTTGTGAGTTGGAAGGCGATTCATTGTCGGCCAAAAGCCACCCGAGAAGCTCAAGTCCGCCCCATAAGGTCCCCTCCCCCGCCCGGATTTATTAAATCAATGTAAATGCAGCTTGTCACCGCCAATCTACCATCGTCGCAGTAGGTATTATTGCCCGTGGGGAAACAAATAATACTCACCTTGCTTTCTCCGTTGGTTTCACCTATTATGGAGTGGACTCTATTAATTTATAGACGATTGTTTTGCTGTGGGGTTAAAAGAAGCCTACCGTCAGAACTGACAGCATGTTATTTTTAAGACAGATTCCCAACTGCTGGTTCGGGAGCTCAAGAGCAACCATCGCCCGACACTTTTCTATTTTGGCACCTTGATTGATGAGATCTGCATACATGCTTCATCTTTTTTGTGTTTGTGATTTTGTTCATGTTAACCATCTATCTAAACAAGCGGCACATTCCATTGTTCATCACAGTTCAGAGTACCTGTGTAAACAATCATGGTATCTTCCATTGCTAGACTAGTTGTCTTTGGCTTTGTCCAGTTAATGAAATTTCAATCTTCCCCCCTCAAAAAAAAAGTCTTATAGGAATATGGGAAAACAAATACTTTTAGATTTTGCTTATGAAAATGCAAAAGCAAAAAAAAATGGTAGCTCTAAATTTTTTCCTAAGGCCTTAATTTTTGTCCCAAAAAAAGTCCAAATGTAACTAAGTGCCCAAGTCAGGGGTGAGTGTCCAAAACACAAGTTCAGTGTCCTATGTGAACAAATTCGAGTAACATCAGTGGCCTAACTTGTCATTTCTTATCAATCCAAAAACCCTAGTGCTTTTCTTCCCAGCTCTTTTAAGCCATTGTTCTGTATTTCGTTCATTCGGGCCGCAGTGGAGTTCAGACATCGGAGAAAATGGTGATCTCTCTGACAACTTTTCGTTTTTGGTTCTTTGAACTTGGATTTGTTGCATGTCATAATTCAATCGGAAACGAAATGTTAACAGGCAGCCGAGAAGAAACTATCGAACCCAATGAGGGAAATTAAGGTTCAAAAGCTGGTCCTAAACATCTCCGTTGGCGAGAGCGGAGATCGTCTCACCAGAGCCGCTAAGGTATCACTGTCTTCACATGCTGTGTTCTTTCGATTCAATTTTCCCTCAAGTAGGATCACGGATTCTTTGTTTCGTTGATTGACAGGTCTTGGAGCAACTCAGTGGCCAGACTCCTGTTTTCTCCAAAGGTCACAATCTCAAAACTTTGATGTCGTATTTAGGAAACATCTTTGAATACGTTTCTCTTTCTGAGTATTGTTTCGTGGTTATTTTGTTCGAATTGACATTTGGAAGTATCCTGACATGTGATATGGATTCGTATACTGAATGTAAATATGTGACTCCAAATCTTTACCACCTGATCTAGCTATGGAATTTCTTCATTAACTTAGTCTCATGGACTTCGTGGATTTATAAATGTTGTAGTGATTGAGCTTATAAGTCTTATTGCTAAATTAAGGTGTTGCAGTGAAATGTTATTTCATTCCGTCTTCTAAACCAGTGCATCAGCTTTGATAAGAATTAACATCCCATTTTATCATATTTGATTTTTTCTTCTCCTATTCCGGGAATAAATGTGATTCTAATGATGAACAGCTAGGTACACTGTGCGGTCTTTTGGTATCAGACGTAACGAAAAAATCGCCTGCTATGTTACTGTCAGAGGAGAAAAGGCAATGCAACTTCTGGAAAGTGGGTTGAAGGTGAAAGAATATGAGCTTCTACGAAAGAACTTCAGTGATACTGGTTGCTTTGGATTTGGTATTCAGGAGCATATTGATCTTGGAATCAAGTAAGCTTCAATCTCTTTAACTAGAAGTTCTTTAATTCAATGCTGGTTTACTTGTGTCAGTCAACGTATCATCTTCTGTCACTTTTCTAACATGGCTTCTGTTTTGTTTATATCTTGGGGGTGTGTTCTTTACACCAACTTTCCCCAACAATCTGTCAAATCATCCAATTTTTAATCTTCACATAGAATTTGACATCAATTTTCAAAAATTCCCCAAATTCACCTAAAGAACACACCCGGGGTTCTTTCTTATTAACCAAATCTGTCAGTCTATTTCTTTATTGAACTCACAGCTGGAATGCATCATAATTCTTCCCCTTAGGTTCTTACCTTTTGCTTAGTCACAAGCAGATAGTCTTCAAACTGGGTTGCACAATGTAGAATGGAAGTTTTTCCATTGGAATTCTTCTGTACTTTGTGGCACTTTCAACATGTTGGCTCTGTGTGCCATAGATCATTTATAAGCTTGCTCCTAATCGTAGATCCCTTTGGTAACCTTTTAAAGACTCTTTAAAGGAAAGTCATTTAAAAGCAAGCATGTAGGCTAACTATTTTAACCTTTCTCTGGAAGCTTTCTCCAATTCAAACTTTTTGTATATTATCGACTATTAGGGGAAAATATTCTCCCCCTACAATGTGTAAAGACTTCCCTTTTAAGCCAAGTTGGACTTAAGTTTATTCTTATCAGTAACTGGAAACGGTGCTTTTACAGTGCCCTGTGAGACATATTTTCTTGTTGCGGAACGTTCCTCGACTATTTCTCTAATTTTGCGACAAGTATTGCTACCTCATCATGCAGTATGCACCACCCTATCTTTGTAGCATTATCTGTTTCAAGGGTTACATTTGTCTCATATTTCAGGTATGATCCATCTACTGGCATTTACGGCATGGACTTCTTTGTCGTCCTTGAACGACCTGGTTATCGGGTAGGTCGCCGTCGTAGGTGCAAATCTCGGGTTGGAATCCAGCACAGGGTTACTAAGGACGACGCAATGAAATGGTTCCAGGTGAAATATGAAGGTGTGATCCTCAACAGGTCTCAACAAATTGGAGCTTAGTTTACCTTGTCTGCTGAAGAATCATGTTAGTAGGGTTGTGTTTAGATCAGTTGATTAATCTTGCAGCTCTGATTTGCTTGTGTTCATCATCTTACTCCGAGGACACAGCTTTTTCTTCTAAGAGTTTAAAAACGCTTAACGCGGATAATCTTTGTTATTGTATTCTGTCAAGTCTCCAATATGGGACAATGAGTTTTGGCTCAACACCTTGTCATGTATGTTCAAGATGAGTTGGTTCTGCCTACTTTCATCCTAGTGTTCATTTATTGCTAGATTAAACATAAATTAATCCAACCCATATAAATAGGAATTTAGGAAGTTTCGGATGGTACATTTACCTTTTTGAAAACTGCAGAAAAAGTTATCTGATCATTGATGTTGTTTCTATATTTACTGGAATATAATAATTGTTGCAAAGGTGGTTTTTAATGTAGACCCTCTATCTGATTCATCTCATACATGTTGGTCTATTCTCATTTATTTTTGAGTAGTTATATAGTGCACTTTATGAGATAAGTGATGAAAAAAATTACAAGTCACTCTCGTTTCCAATTACCATTCCAACTTTCGACGATATTTTCGACGAAGCGTTTGTCGCCATTGATGAAGATTTCGTCACCTTCGATGACGATTTCGTCGCTTTCGACAACGTTTTACGTATACCGGCGAAGGTTTTCATCTAATTGATGACGTTTCCATCAAGTCCGACGATGTTCTTCCGTATTCAAATGTGACTTCATATCCGCTTCTACAAACCAGCACAACTCAACAATACAATCACCACCAAAATTTGACTGTAATGAAGTTCCAGAACCATAAAACTTGCAAATGATGAAAAATTGAAATTTTCTCGGACTCAAAAAATCTAGGGAAAACGATGATGCTCAGAGTAGATAGTCATGTTGATCTGCACATTTTCAATATTGATCGATGGGTCTTCTTATATTGACCAGCTTCTGTTTAATATTGATCTACTCTTGTCCACTTGTCCAATATTGTCTAATGTTGATCTTTGTTCTATGCCATGTTGATGATTTTTTTTAGTATATTGATCTCTATTTTTGTCATGTTGATAATTTTTTTTATATAGTATGTTGATCTCTTACATTGTCATCCTGTTCTTTTTGTTTAGAATGTTGATCTCTCTTATTACCATGTTGATATATATTTTTTGTCATGTTGATCTTTCTTTTCAACATGTTAATCTCTCTTATTATGTTGATCTATCTACTTACCATATTGATCATTTTTTAGCATGTTGATCTCTCTTATTGTCATACTGGTCTTTCTTCTTATTATGTTGATCTCTCTTCTTACCATGTTGATCTATCTTTTATGTCATGTTGATCTTTCTTTTTAGCATATTTATCTCTGTTATAATTGTCATGTTGATCTTTCTTTTTAGCATATTTATCTTTGTTATAATTGTTATGTTGATCTTTCGTTTTAGCATGTTGATCTGTAGACTTGTCATGTTGATCAATAGTTTTTTCATGTTGATTTGTCGATGTTGTTCACACAAGGAAACGATGTTGATCGATTAATCATGCTGATCAAACACGACCATCATGCTGATCAAATGTAGCGAATGACAAACTTGTAAATAAGCGAATCGGTTATGCGCAGTCTGCATTTTAATGTAGACATTTTTTTGTCTAATCCAACATGAATCATTTTCACTTCAGTTTTTTAAATCTTCCTATTATACTACAAGTCTACTTTATTGTTATACCCTCATAGCTTTTCTATTACTTGGTGGAAATTCATTTAAAAAAAATACTTGTGTTTTATACTTTATTTTTTTAATACAAAGGAAGTAGGGAATTTTGGGATATCGAAGGCTCGAATTCGAAATCTCTACAAGTGTCCTCTAATCTATTTTCATCAACTTTTTTTAATAGTTTAAATGTGACACTTAAAATAGATACTTTGAACAACCAAGTTCATAATTAAACTTTGGAAACTTCCAAAAACCTACAGTGTTCATCGTACAATTCAAGTGGATAGTGAGGAAAATAGTATGTCCCGTTGTGTGTGGGTACCTTATATGTGGTACTCATATTTTACGGTTTTTCTGTGGATCGAGTTGCTAGTATTCACATGTATTTCCTAATTGTATTATTCTATAATATCATTCAATATATTTATAAATTATCCAATATTTTATCGCATGTTTGTGAAGATTTGAGCAATAGGAGAGAGAGTAAATTGCATAAACAAAGAACTACATTAATTAATCTTGGATTGAATTTATTCATATCATGTGGACAATCTTGTATCTTATAAAACGAGTTTTTAAAGAGAGAGAAAATTGTAAGGAAAGTTGTGATTGAATAGACATTAGATGAAATTTGTTTGTAAATAGGTATATACGAATCATATTTGGGTATCTACGATTTCTATAACTAAAATCCGAAACAACTCAAGTGTTATCTCTTTTGTCAGTTTTATAAAAATTTCGGTTTCAATTCATAAGTTCGCTTCGATTTTACGGATTTTTAGAGCACTCCTACAAAAACCTGCACAAATGGCCTAATATACAGTTGGTCACTGATTTTTTGAAACCTACAAAAGGTTTTTTGAGGTATAATTGAAAGTTGATACTTTTATCCCTAATAATTTTACCCTAAAATTTGTTCTCCATTGACGTTGACCTCCTAACTTTCCATTCCACCTCAAGCCCAACCTACTCCACTTCTCGACAGCCCAAGCCCGGCACTGCACTACCACCGACAGTGCCATTGACCATCGCCTCGTTTGTGTCGACAACTACAACCCTCGATGACACTAGCCACAGCCCACCCGACTCACCCTTACGCAAGGCCTACATTTGGCCCTCCACCCTTAGCATCACCTCTCTCGTCGACCACCCCATTCCACAACGCCTTAGTCATCCACCCCGTCACTCGGTCGCTGCCCAACCCACCTCCCCGCACCCCGCCTAACTCGCACCAAATCAAGTGCATCTAGTGGCAACCCAAGAGGCTAGGAGTCCAATCAAGCTCGAAACGACGGATCTAGGGGCCAGGGCACCACCGCCTTGAGCTGAATTCCTTGTGCTACACGCCAACCATGTCATCATCCATATCTGGTAAAGCGAGCAGGCTAGGGATGATGCAACAGGCTGGGTGGGTTCAACGATGGGCAGGGGAGGGCAGTGAGGTAGTGCCTAGTTGGCGATGGCGGCGTGGGGTATGATGAAGGGTTGGGGAGAGGCGGCTCTATCAACCTGATTGCTAAACCTGGCACGTTCCGAATCCTGAACGCATTTCCTTCTCCAGCAAAAAGACATCACTAGCCAAAAACATTGAGGGGATACAAGGGGAGAGAAGCACTGATCGAACCAACGTACAAGAAAGACCACAGTTTCATTTCCATCTATAGCTTTGCTACACAACCCTACTACAGCTTAATCTAACTTGTACTGGGATAACAACAGTGCAAGGGAATCCAGAGGAAAACCGCAAACCCTCAATACAGCAACAACCAACATATTGCACAATGCAAAAGTACTGATTGCTCTATCTAGTAGTCGGTAACCACGAAAACGAAACGCTGTTTCTCATTCTTTACCTCCCTTCTCTTCCTTCTTCCATCTTTTCATCACTACCATCCTTGTCTTCTTTCTTCTCCTTTTCATCATCATACTCGTCACTCTCATCATAGTAGTTTTCATTATCATAGTAGTAGTACTCATCATCATCGTCATGGTCATAATAGTATTCATCGTCTTCTTCACCCATCTCCTTTCCATTTTCAAGAAGTCCCCTAAATTGCTGACCTCTTAGTCGCTCTTGAATACGATCTCTAATCGCGGTACCCTAACAAGCACATGGGTCTTAGGTCAGAATGAAGGTTGATTATCAATGGCTTCAGAAAATAGGATGTGAATGCCGGTTCTTACCATTTTGTGGCAGCCTTCTTCGAACATCTCAAGAAATCCAGCAACCCAGCGGTCAGCATTTTCTACCCATTCATTACGCTGCATGGTAAACGAAAACCATTTATAAAATTGATACTATGAACTTCGTGAAAATATTTAATCTACTTGTAATTTTATACTTTCGCATTCATGACAACTTTGGTATTCTAAGAGTGTTCAGATAGAGGGGAAAAAATTGGGAAAAAAGTTGAGTGCTTTTTAAAATTGATGTAAAATGTGAGAGAAAAGATTGGAGGAAGGGATTGATGCGAAGAGTTGTTTATATATTTTTTTCATCCAAACACACCCTAAAGCAAAGAGGAAATTGACAGGCTCACATGTTGATACCAATAAGATCCAGCATTAAGACTTTCCAGATAATAACAGAAGAAAACACAAAGAAGCAACGCAAAGCAAAGAAGATATTCCATGTCCAACAGATGGTCAGTGTGCTGCACTTTGTCAGTAACAGAATTTCAAAATTGAACTTCAAACTACACTCACATATCTACAGTATTCTGTAAATAAAATACTTTAATGGGAAATACGCATGGTGCATCCTGCACATACTCGTAAGAGCACTTCCAACATCACCACAAACTTTGGCTTTTTGATAAACAGATAAAGAAAGTGGCGTTAACCATCTATGGAAAATAATAGGTACCAAACTGTTCAAAATCTGGCAAAATTAACTAATAGTAGTACATTTGTTCATATCCAAATATAATGCCCGATGATTTGATCAAGACTAACAAGTTAGAAGAAATGAACAGATCATGTAATAAAATGTCAACAAAGATACCTTCACTTCCACTTTCTCTTGGTGTTCCTTCACTTTGTCATGCAGTTTTTTCAATCTCATGTTTACTCTCAATCTCTTCTCCTATTGACATAATAAATCTGGTATAATAAGTAAACTTACTAGTGAAAAGAAGGCTTCAGAAGCAAGCTAAAGCGAAAGCAAATGAAACAAACATGCCTTTACGTAGCTGACATTGAGATCCTTTCTTGAATATCCACGATCCAAATTACGCATAACATACTGATTATAATCCTTAACGATCCTCATTATAACATCTGAGGTAGAAATCCCCTCCGTCCGTTTTGTTTCCTTGAACCTCCCAACAGCTTTAACCTGAAACAGGAATGCCATCAGGATTGGCTACTACTGTTTACGAACATCAATGTAGACTTACAAACTCATAGACATCTTTCCCAGCTCCACTGGCATCTGCATAGCTGTATTGAACAAAATAAAAAGAATCAGAAAAGGGAACAAAAATCAAACATACATAAATTCACAACAATGAAAAAATAGTGAGAAGAATCTTTTCCCCTTCAGGAGGGAAAGGCTGTGTGCAGGTTGTGGTTTGAAATTAGCAAGAAGTAATTATGATTACGGTAGTGAGTCATGAGCCACATAGTCAATCCTGTGCTTATCAAGAAATTCCTGGTTGATCACCCAAGGGGCATCTGGAATAACTTCATCAACCCACCTATAATAAATGAGAAGGAAAAGATATCAGTCTCCTTAGGAAAACAACCAATTCCCTAGGGAAAACATGAAAAAGAAAGAAAATGAAGAATGATTAGTATGGTCCAAGCATTTTCCTTCAATCGAGTTATAAAACTGGGAGGAAGAGAGGCATACTTGCAATGACGAAGGGATTCATAACGCTCTTGGTCTGTCATAACAGTTCTCCCCTTGTACTTGTGGGTGGTTTCATCATTACAACACCCAACAAGCAGGTATGTATTAGGGAACCTGAATCACAAATACGCCACCAAATCAATGTCCTATAAAAGATTTTTCCGGTTCATGTCAAAACTCAATGCACCTAGCTGAACTAGACAATGCGAATGAACATCCTCTCTTCCGGCATCCTTGGCCCCTCTCCTAAATATTGAAGGCGGGATCATAGAAACAAGGAGACAACATATAAGTTTCAATAATTTTCCTAACTAATACTCTATCCAAAAAAATAAAGCAACGTTCATTTTCCAGCAATTAATTGTTAGAGTATTTTTTATCATTTCGAATTGTAAATTATTATACCTTATAAACATTTCTTTTTTCAGAATATTTGGGAGAGAGCATATAATGAATTACTGATGAGCAGCTTATACGAACATGAAGCAGCTGACTAACCCGAATCAACGATTAAACCATAACCGTACTGGATGAGGGAAGAAGAAAAAAATTTGGACAAAAACACGTCAAAAATCACAGCAATTTCCCAGAGAATATAACAACATATGAAACAACACCTCAAATCTTTCCATTCGTATGATTGCTCAAACTCGTTTAAATCAATTACAGGCAGCGAGACGAATCACAGGCTAACGAATCTCGAGCAATATACACGAATAAGAAGTAAACTAAAGAAAAATTAAGAAGCAAGAGGAGGATGAATCATTGCAGGGGAAAGGAAACAGAGGTCGAAAAAGAGCCAGATTTGGCATACGTAGAGAGAGGAGAGCGTACGATTTCTTGGCTTGCTCGAGAGATCGAGCATGGCCAAAGTGGAAGAGATCGTAGATCCCATCGGCATAGACGCGGACGGGACGATCTGACGGCGGCTGACCGGAATCGGAAGCCATCAAAATGGTAAAAAATTTCAGTTACTGCTCCTCCGGCGCTCCCCAATAAACCGAAATCCTTTGTGCGAGACCAGACCGCAGCTTCTTCGAATCTACGTATCTTTCGCTCCTAATTTTTACTATTCTCTTTTCCCCCCTGCTTTTCTCTATTTTCTTGAATGGCGTGCTTGTTTATTGCTCTCATCATCAAAAAAAAAAACCAACAATTTCCGGTCCGTTTAATTTCCACGTATGTGTTTCAGCACACACTAGTGGGATCCACTCAAAAGTATTACACTTTAACCCTAGTTCTTTCTATTAATATTCAAATAGGCTCTCACAGTTAATATTATACATAAAGTGACTCTGATATCATTTACGTCCAGATATTAAACTGATATTAGACAGAGAGACAAATATATATGAGATCAAACAACTGATATTCAAATATTAAACATGAACTTACATAATCTGGTGAAGACCAGATGATTACAGCACACGGTAGTTATTGGATAAACACACTAGCACACCAAGCTTCCAACAACAGCAACACCCGAACAAACCAAATTTGAAACTAGGAAAATATTAACAATAATAGAAGAATGTTTAACACATGAACAGAGAAGACAGAGAGAAAGATGTAATGCTAAGTAATGGATGTCTTCTTCATCTGCTGAAGTCTCCTTATATAGGCAGAATTCTGAGAGGGAGGCCCTCAACTTCTTTTATAGCCGTAATACACTAATGCTACAGTCATTACGCACTATTGCTAAGTGCGTTTTCTTTTTAGAAGTGGACAAATGATAATTGTCCTACTAATGCATAATTTTTTCTCCTTCACATGGTTCTGTCTGCCATTAAGCTGGTCCACCAAATGATGATCCTTGACTAGGCCCGCCTTTTGCCAGCTGCTCCTTAACAGATTTGAAAGCTAATTTCATTAGCTTATCCTTCATCTCTTCTAATGGGATGTCTGTTAACTCTGATCCGGAGTAAAGCTTCCCAAAAGCTGCATCAATGTTTTCTTCTTCCAAGAGATCAGACAGACCAATTCTCTTGAGAGTGATGTTTTCAATCAGATATGCATTAATAACGCATTTATCCCACCAGTGAGAAACCCATACCTTTTCTAAAAAGGGAACATATTTTTCCTGATTTATTTCATAGTGTCATCTAACAATCCATGAGATTCGATAAATGACCAAGAAATAAAACTTAGAAAAAGGAATTACCAATTTTCTAGATTTCTGTTTGTTGAACTCAACAAATTTTTCATAAGATTCTCTAACAACATGTGGAAGCTGTTCTGATATCAAACCTCTCTTCTCAAACCAGTAATGAAACCAGTTTGGAAATCTTATCTGATCTGTTTTAAAGATTAACAGCCAGGAATGTCTTAGTTCTGAGTTCTGGATATTAAAGACCTCTTCCCATGTTTGGATATAATCCCAATAAGTATAAGCATGGTTACTATATCCTCCGAACAAGAATCTTTTTCTAGAATGAGGAGCTCCATATTCTTCTGGAGTCTAGACTTTTAGGATTCCCAGTTTAGAAATACCTATTTCTTTGAAATACCGTCCTTCAGGAGATTTGGTATTTCTGTTTTTATGTTCTATCTCCGCAGATCCTGTTTCTAGGAGAATTAATTCAAAGAATTCATTTTTTCTAATGAGATGAAACTCTCATACTGGATGTCTATTTCTAAACCAATATTTTCTTGCCATTAGGAGTTAAGGCCTTGACATCTTTATCTTCTACAGGACAGAAAGATTCTCTTTCCATTTCTCTTTTCTCTGGAGGGATTCCTAGAGAAAACAAAGTAATGTCTAAGATTTAGCATTCATTCTAGGAACCAGTGTTCCTTCAAAATATCTATTATCCTTGCAATAAGCATGAGGATAAGGGTAAGGGAAAGCTCTTCCTCTTTTTAATTCATTAAGAGAAGTAGGTGTTATAACCATATTCTCCTTTGCTTTCTTCTGAGAGGGTTCCCCTCTTTCAATTTTCTGGGAGGATTCTCTTCTCTCGATTCTCAATTTCTGTCCAGAAGGTAACTCATAGAGCTCCTCTGAAATTGGTTCTTGAGCTCCTATTTGGAGATAGGGAGTTGACTGGCTATCCTCCTAGGAAGATTGGTATTCTATGTCCATGGAATTACTTCCATAAAACAATGTTTTCAGAAGATCTTCTTCTATGTTTCTTCTTACCTCATTCTTGGATTTCTCCATGTCCTCCCTGCAAAAATTCTCGAGTCAGAAAGTCAGGTAAATAATTTTTTGATCCATCAATATGTTCAATATCAAAATAAAAAATAGCTAGTATTGATTGTCATCTAGCAAATATTTGTTTATACGTGAGATTTCTAACATCCTTGAGCAGAACACTCTTTGCTGCTTTACAATCAGTTCTGATCAGAAACTTCAGATTTAGCAAATCTTCTTCAAACTTTGTGACACAAAGAACTATTGCTAAAATATCTTTATTTATTGTAGCATAGTTCTGTTGAGCTTGATTCCAGACTCCTGAAGTAAATCTTACCAATTTTTCTTTTCCATCCATTTTCTGTGTTAAGATTCCTCCATATCCTATTTCACTAGCATCAGTTTCAACAATCTTAAAGGCTTCAGGAATAGGAAGAGTGATACAAGGGATTTCTTTAACTTTTCTTTTTACAAGCCTAACTGCTTGTGTTTGTTCTTTCCCCCACTATGGAGGATTATTTTTTAACCTATCAAACAAAGGTTTGCAATCCTTAGACATGTCTTTATAGAATTCTGAGACATAATTCAGGCTGCCTAAAAACCTCTGTAGTTGCTTCTTTTCCTTAATCTCATCATGAATTTTTTCTGTAAAACTTATTGATCTGTCAATAGGTTTTATTGTACCCATATGTATCATATGTCCGAGAAATCGAACATTAGTCTGGAACAATTATATTTTCTTTGCAGAAACCACTAATCCTGCTTCGTCAACTATTTTCATAAATTTATGCAAGTGCTTCCAATGCTGATCAACAGACTGTGAAAACACCAACACATCATCAATGTAAACAATAGTAAAAGAACTATAAGGATTAAAAATTTCATTCATGATTCTTTGAAATTTTGAGGGTACATTCTTTAAACCGAATGACATTACATTCCCTTCATAATGTCCAAAAGGGACATTAAACCATGTTTTATATTTATCATGTTCTGCAATCTGGATTTGCCAATACCCAGATTTCATGTCAAACTTTAAAAATACAGTGGAACTGTATAATCTTGACAACAAGTCTTTCTTATTAGGTATTGGATACCTAATCCATTTTAACACCTTATTAAGAGGCTTATAATTGATAACTAACCTTGGAACTCCTCTTTCTATTTCTGCATTCTTATTGACATAAAAAGCTGAGTAACTCCATGGTGAAGAACTCTTTCTTATTAAGCCTTTATCAAGAAGATCATGTATTTCCTTCTTACAATGAACCGTTAATTCTTCATTCATTTGAATAGCCATTGATCTAGTGGATATGTTTCTTTCTTCAAATTCTGCTTCATAAGGAAGATTAACAATATGTTTTTTTCTTTGCCAGAAAGCATTGGGAATATCCACACAAACTTTTCTATTTAGAATTTCTTTAAAAGCCTAAATTTGTTTCTGAATTTTTTGAGTATTAATTTTTTCTTCGACACTCTTGTGTCTAATATCTTCCTGAAGACTCATCAATGTTTCTTGTCTATTATTCAAATTGGCAATAAGTTCTTCTAGTAAGCTAGTTCTAGGTGGTTCAACAAACTTAAAAACTATTCTTCTTCTAAACTTCTTGATTGTCAAACCATTTCTATCAACCTTATAGGGTGTAATAGCACTAATAAACGGTGTTCCAAGAATTACATCTTGGTTCATCTGAGCAAGTATTGTAAAATGCTGTGAGATACAAATCTCCTCATTGCAGACATCTACATGAGTTAATTTAAATCTTATAGACATTACCTGTTTATTAGCAGCTGTGATGAAACCAAAAGTTTTCTCAAAGTATTTATGGGGAATTAAACCTTCTTTGATCACATTTCTATCAGCTCCTGAATCAATTAAAACAATAGTAGTGATCTCAAATTGTTTTTCAACATTCAAGGTGATTAAACTGGTATACCTTTGATTAGACACATACTCAATTTCATTTATCTGAAGTGGCTTATTCTCAAGGGGTAACTCAACAGATTCTTCTTCTTCTTCTTCAAGCATTATCCTTTTTTTCTTCTGGTCATTGAAATTGTTTAGATTTTCAATGACAATATTATCCTCTTGAGGACATTCTTCTTGCGGATAATTTTCTACCCCATGTAATTCTAAAATCTCAATCCTCTTTTTGAGATCTTTGATTTCATTTTTAAATTGGTGAAGTTCAGATTTTAATTCTTTAACCGTAGGTTCTCTATAGCTAATCTGAGCCTGTCCAACTCTATTTAATATTTCATTAAAGCTATAGATCTGAGGTTTATTCAATTCTTTCCAATCTGGCTTCTTCTTTTGCCATTTTGGAGCTTCTTGTTCTTGATTACTGATTTTTTCTAGATACTTTAGAAGAACTTTTTTTCTAGTATCTGGATCCTCTATATTTCTTGCTATTTCCAGAATCTTTTCATCTTCTTCTGTAATAGCATTTATTTGAATCATATTTAAATCTAGTTTTCCAAATACCTTTTGAATATCACAGGAATCACATTGACATTTTGAATCACAGCTAGTATCAGATTCTTGACTATACTCATTATATTTAATTCTAGTTTTCCAAATACCTTCTGAATATCACAGGAATCACATTGACATTTTGAATCACAGCTAGTATCAGATTTTTTACTATACTCACTATTTGAGTCTATTTCATTGAATTCATTAAGACCTTCTGAGCTATCTGAATCTTTTTCTACTAATTCTTCTCCTGAATCACTATTTAGCATAATCTGCATAAGACTTTGCTTTAGACCTTCATCAATTTCAAGAAAGTTTATCTTCTATTTAACCCTACATTTATTTTGGAAATGTCCTACTTTTCAACACTTCCAACAGACTGGTTGTTTAGAATAATTCTTTCTGAAGTATTCAGGTTTATTCTTTCTGAATTTCCTTTCTCTAAACCTATTGTACCTCTTAGGTTTTTCTTCTCTTTTTTCGAACATTCTTTCTTTATATCTTTTATAAGGTATATATTTTCTATGCTTCTTACCATGGTTATCATCAAAACTATAACCATACTGAGCACAAAAACTTCTCATTTCTTTTATGGCTTCAAGTCTTCCCTTTTTGACTTACTTTCTCCATTTTAATTCATGGCACATTTTAAGACCGACTTCTTTTATTTCTGAGAATATTTGGCCATAAGTATAATGTTCTATATTCAATGTTCCTCGGTTCTTTTCTTTTAAATGATCAATAACTAATTGACCAAAATGTATTGGTAAACCCTAAATAAATTTTTCTTTCCAGATAGTGGAATTGCAATCTTCTCTTTCATAGACTCTTGAAAGAAAAATATATTTATACCACTATAAATCTGAAAAAGTCTTACATTTTAAATTAAGTAGGAGTTCTCCATTTAACCTTTGTTTAGAGTCTCCTGATCCTATAAAATGCAAGTAAATAGTCAATATCAGAGTGTTAACAGCATCGGATGCTGATGATATCAAGGTTTCATTCCCTTGTACCATTGTTATTCTTTTCTAGCATTTATTATCTCATATTTAGCTTGTTCTGACATACACTTGTCCCACCAATTTCTCAGTTGCCCTGAAAATCCAGAAATTATCATATCTGCAACCTGCATATCAGTAGGATTTGTGGATGTAATTCTGATAGCTATCCCATACATTATCATATGATGAATAATTTGAGATATTTGATATTCTGAGAGACCATCAATATTTCATTCTCTCAACTCATCTCCTTTATAAGAAACAAACGGATCAGGCGGCCAAAAATTATTTTCCATGTTATCAACTGGAGATGGTTTACTGGTGTATGGATGTGAAACGTTCCATACTCTTGAA
The DNA here is from genome assembly GCA_024586325.1 of Stellera chamaejasme. Classification (NCBI taxonomy): domain Eukaryota; kingdom Viridiplantae; phylum Streptophyta; class Magnoliopsida; order Malvales; family Thymelaeaceae; genus Stellera; species Stellera chamaejasme. The sequence continues at coordinate 30,408,165 of CM044985.1, forward strand.
GGACCTCCTCTTTCCATTTTAATTTTATTAACCTGAAGAGTCTCCATAGAGAGTTGGTCTTCTTTAGAAACTTATTCTTTAATGACATTAATCCGAGGACCTTTCTGCTTACTATCCTTGATAGTAAGTTTACTAACTTGTTATGATAATTCTTCTACTCTTTCAGAAACCTCATCATTTCTTCTTCCTAATCTAAAAGTTGGAGCTTTAGAAGGAAGATGAATAGGAGGTCTTCAAGTAGTAATCTTTTGTTCTGACTTCTTACTATTTTCAATTCTACATATTTTCTTTCCTAATGATTGTAGGTAAAGATTTGTGTAATTATTCTGTTCAATCAGAGATTGAATATCTTTAGATTCTGCTGGTTTAGAACTAGCTTCTTTACCAGTAATTTTAAAAGGTGAGGCCACTGCCTGTTCTCCTAAAACAATTGTCTTAGAAGGAGGATGTATGGTAGTTACTTCTTTTACCTCATCCCCTTCTTTGACTTTGTAAGTATTCCAGGTTTCTTCTAACACAGCCAAAGTTGTTCCACTTTTACTTATGAGGAATAGTGGAAAAAACCATTCAAAGAACTTCATATTGGTTTTACTATGTTCAATCTTCTTAACCCAATGTCCTTCTATTATTTCTCTTTGTTCTTTGGTATATTCATCCTTTAACCATTTTCTTTTGATCATATTTTCTTCTGATCTAAAATCTTTTCTTAGAGCTTCATAATCAATTCTGAAAGGTTCTCTTAACATATTTATTTCAAAATCTGAAAAACTAATTCTATCATCCTCAACTATTTTGGATGATTTTTCTTCTTCTATTTTGACAGAATCCATTTTATAAACAGGGTGAGAAACCTGTTCTACTGATTGTCTTACTCCTCCAATTACTTTTTCATATTCTGATTCTGGCACATGTGAAGATGATGCTCTAGAAGGAATTCTATGAGGTTTTTCTGAGAAGTTAATCATTATGGTTATCCTATCTTTACCAAATTTTATTTCTACTTCTCCATTCTCAAATTTTACTATTCTTTCTACTTATGTTGTTCTCAAAGGTTTAACCGATTTTTCATTATGCATTATCCATCTTTCAGGTAGACGGATATCACTCCATTTTATCGGCTTTGGAAGGACAACATTAGTTTTCTCGGCATTAGCCTGTATTAAAAGGGTTTCACCCTTTGTATCAAATTTTAGAGCCTTTGGCTCAATCTGTGTTGTCATTACCTTGTAATAAATTCTGTATACAAGGGCTAGATTCTGAGATCCTTTTAACATATCAAAACCTGAAGTAAGTATATTAGCAGATAATACCTTCATGATATGTGGATCCTTTAAGGACACCGTGAAATTAGGATGACAGTTAAAGTATATGGGTCCATTGCAAAGACTAGATTCTACCATGCCTAGCAAGGAATCAGTAAACTTGTTGATGGCGGGACTGATTGGGCAGCTGCCGCCACGTGTCTACGCAATTGACGCGTGTTGACGTTGCTTGATGACATTGGTGCGTGGGTGTTACGCGTTTCTCGGGATTCGAGGAATTGGAGTTGTAGATAGTGCGTTCACTGTTTGTCTTGTTAATGAAGTCACTTGAAGAAGCGAGAGGCCTTGACTTATGCTGCCGACGTTTGTTATATAGTAGGTATTAATGGTGGCATTATCGTAATAAGTCAATATATCGTGTTTTGCACGTGCTTTGTATGTTCGGGTAATGCTTCTTCGGGAATGTCCAACACCTTGTCCAGGTAAACGTTTTATTGAGTCCGGGAATATCACGTAGTTATTTGAGTTTTTTTAATAGGGCCCTTATGATGGGCTATTAATTTGGGCCTTTTGGTAGGCCTTTTTGGGTGATTGGGCCTGACGGCCATCACTTGTTATGTCTTTGATCTCTCATAGCAATAACAACAGAAGTGTTTAAACCATTCCTTGTTAGTGGTTTTAAAGCAATTTGAACTAATTCAACATGCAGATAGTTATAATGATTTTCTAGATGATCTTCTATCATGTATTTGGATAATAGTTCAAACTTGTGATCTTCTTCCATTATTGGAACGGTTCTTTCTACCGTTTTAATAGCATATGAAATTCTAAGTTCAAAGGTTTCTTTACGGTAAACTTCGAACTTGTTTATCTTAGGGATATCCCAGTTTCCCAAACTTTTCTCAATATCTCTGATTATTATGCCTTGAGTATTCTTCACTTTTCCTTTTTCTTTAGAATCTCCTTCAAACTTTTTAGAAGTAGATTTTGCCAAATTCTTAAAAATCTCAGCCATTGAAGAATAATCTTATATTCAAAGTTTTAATGCTATCTGTCAACGAGGTCTTTTACTCCCTCTTACTGCCACACCTTGGGTCTTACCGGGAAAACGCGACTTGGGTGATAGTCAATAAAACCTTTGAAAATAATTTTGAAACTTCAAAAGCAAGAAAGTTGAAGAGATCGAGCAAAAACTAACTTCTTCGAGTTGAAGAACAAAATCTAAAATTTTGGGATAAAAGTGAAAAAAACTTGAAAGTTTGAGGAAAACAGGATGAGGGGTATTGTGGACAAATCACAAGTATGTGTTAAAACACATACGTGGTAATTAGCCTTGGTGAACAACTTCATTTTAAATTTATGTGAAATAAAAAAAAATGTTTCACTTGAATTATTATTATGCTTATATGTATTAAACACCTAAAATTAAATTAAAATCTACAATTAGCAATTAAACATTCTACAACCAGAAACTTTAGATAAATATTGATGAATAATTATTTGAGTTTATTTTAAGGTGTGTCGGAATATAACTCAGGTATGTTTTATTGTTTTTTATTTTATTTTATTTTGTAAATTAATAATCCTACATTAAACATTATACAATTGAACAGAAAAGCAAAAATAAATATTTTACAATTAATTAATTAAAACTTTTTTCCTAAATATTTTTGATATTCGTATTTGAACATTTTGTGTTTTTTTACTGCTTTTTCTATTTTTATTTTTTAAAATGATAACTCATTTTTACATCTTTTCTGTTTCTTTAGCATATTTTAGATGAATTATTAAATGAACAGCGATGAATAGCTTTTTTTTTTTGTAATGCAGATTATAGCTAGATTAGAGTGAGTGAGCTCATGTATATTTATTATTATTATTTTATTTTATTTTATGGTGATCGAGAGAAGGGACGCTTTATTAAACTGGCGCCGTTAATGCTCTGTCAGAGCCACATCTACTTCCATTTCATTCACTTAACATTATGGATCAACAGAGCAAACGTTTAGCAATGTTTAGGGCTGAATTGGTTAAAAGTAGAGTATGAGGACTGACATGGTAACACATTGAACGTTTTAGGACCATTCACGTCTTTTCCCCCTATAAACAACCCCTTCATTTGGAGCTTCGGCTATGTTGCAGACGCCTGGAGCGAGAATCTGAAAAGGGTGGTCGAAGTCGCAAAATGTTGAAGTTTCTGTCGAAGGTCCGGGTTGAATTCAACGCCCGGGACGCAAGACTGGCGTCGTGCATGGAATTCTTGGCCCAGTGCAACGAGACGAAGGCCAAAGAATCAAACCCGGCGTGCCAGGTCCAGGTGAAGCGCCGAACCGACAATTACCCACCGCAAATCGGCGTCACGTTCGTCAATGGCTACGAGGAAGTCTTCGATGCGACCTCGACCCCGGCGCAGACGATAAGGACCATGATTCTGGAGAAGGGCCAGATGCTTGAGACAGAACAGATGTTCCGCGAGGCTGGGGAGAAGTGGCCCGTTGTTATTCCTGAAGAGGAGCTCCTTCACCCAGCGCCTGGAACTAAGGTTTGTTCTTATCCTTTTTAAGATGATTTATCTTCATGCAGCTAGTTTTTTGTGTTTGATTTTGGGGATGAGTGGGTAGGGCTTTTTGTGGCATTTCTTCGAGCAACTGGTGTGCGTGCTTGCGCATAGTGTCATACAACTCTGTTGTGATATTTTCTTTCATCCTTTTTTTTTTGTCTTTCTAAATTACTTTTATTGATAGGAGGCTCAACAGTAAATCCATCATCTGTTGCTCGGTGGCATTTTGCCAGCTTTTCTGGTTGGGAATTAATCATGAGCATTGTGAATGAATCGTAGAGAAGCAAAATTACTTGGGTTAGAGATTATCATAAATTTCTCTGTAACTATAACACCGTGATCAAATAGGTTGCAGTGACTCCAATTGGGAATGTTGTTTGTTCAAGCTAAGGTCTTAAGCATGAGCAAGTTGCTGTGGACCGAAAACTTGTTTAGTTGATCACTGAAGTTTAGATGCATGTTAACCTGTGGTCCTGATGTGGTCACTATAGCTGGTTAGTTTAACTTTTTGGTTCTTGCTCCTCCCTTTTGGGATGCATGTGCTTGGATCAAGAGTTCATATTGGTTGATTTCTAGTTTATCGGAAAACCAAATCTGAGTACATTGAACTGGAAATCAATGTGATATGGTCAAATTTAAGAATCACAAGTTTAGGTGATTGCCATTTTTTATTTTACTAGTCTAATTTGGGGCATCCTATTTACCTGTATCTAGTTAAGCATATCAGGAACTTAATAATTTTGACAGCCTAACCAAGGTCTAAGCATTCTGCTTTCTGTATTTCTTGTGCTCTTGGTGACAGTTCAGAGCCAGTGCTAATCTTTGGATAGAAACAGTCAGCAATAATGCATCATGATGGTGTTTGTAGTTGGTCAAAGTTAACATGTATAGCTGCTTACTGCTCCTCTTGATTCGTTTCTGTTGTAATTTTAAGCAGAACGATCTGTGAAGTTTTGAATGTTTCCACTTGTGAAATCCTACACTGTTTCAGGCCAGCATGGAATATTCTCATTCCTCAAATTGTGACCCCCAAAAAAGTTGTTTGTTGCTTTAACAAGAATTAGTGATTTGGTTATAAATTGTTGTACAGCATTATAATGTTCATCTTTCACATGTCATTCTCTTATCTTTTTCAGCCAAGGAAAGCAGAAGAGAAGAAGCAATGATGATGATGAGGTTACTTGTTTGTTCTCTAAGCATTTAGAAGACAGTTGTTGCATGTTTAGGATGTTGGGGGCACAAAATAATCGGTACCATTCTTTTTCTTTTTCTTTTTTTAATATTTTGCTTTATTTATCTATTTATTTATTTGTGAGGGGTGTGTTTTGTGAGCTAAAATTTTGTAAAGGAAAAGTGGAAAAAGTATTGCGCAAGGGAAAAATGAAATTTGATAAGTGAGCATATTTGATACGGGAGTACATGAGTGCTATTACTGCTATCGTATATGCTGTTCTTATCAGTTTTATTCATCCAATAGTATGCATACATTAGGTTTGTTTGAATCCCTCTTAACGAAACTTCATCTGTTTTTAAACAGATGATATCGTTTTTTTAGCATGAAGATGAAAGAAAATGTAGAAAGCGAGGCATGGATTTAATAATTTCTCTCTCTCTCTCTCTCTCTCTCTCTCTCTATATATATATATATATATATATATATATATATATATATATATATATATAGACACACACACACATTAATCTTATGTTTACTACGGAATTATCATGGGTAAAAATTATAAGGGTGAAAGAAAGAAGTTAAGAGTGATGAAATATAATTAATTGTAGTTTGTGAAATGTAAACTTGAACAATGTTGCAGTTTTGAGCAATATTATCTACTACTACTACTACTAGATATTTCAAATTAATGAAACGTAGAACAATACTCCCTATGTCCAATAAAGATGGTTCCATTTGACTTTTGAATTTGTGTTTCACCCAGTTTTAATAAAGAAAAATTTGTTAAAACTTAAAAAATATATTTAGAAATTAAACGCATCCATATATATAATATGTATATAAATTATTTGATTTTATATGTCAACTGGTGGTATGAATTTAAAAGAACAATGATAAATATATAGGAAAAAGTAAGAACAAAAAGAACAATGACAATATTTCAACACTCAAATTTGAACGGATGAGTGACTGTTGTTCTCCATTTGTGATTTGTGATTTGTGATGTTAGTTGACTGTCAATAATTTTAGGATTAATATATCTAATATTTCAACATAACATTTAATTTCTCTTCTCTTCCCCTCCCCAACCGATTATCCATGTCAGCTATCGTTATCATTTGACCACTGCAACAACAAGGGATGAGCTCAAACCGCAACGATGTAGACAAGACCATGCCGTCGTCATGCAGATGTGCACAACACGCTCATTTAATGTTTTGGAGTAAAGTTATTGTAATTATACCTAAGATCTTTAACATACAGTTAAAACCACAAATGGTCAATGGAGGTAATTGAAAGTATCACTACATCTTAAGGAGGTAACTGAAGATATTTAAAAATAAAGGGTATAAACTGAAGATTTCGCTAAAACTCGGACTATTTGTAATTCGACAAAAATAATCACTGGACCAATGTTGATTAAGAGTATTTTGTAAAAATAATTGGTGAACAAAAAGTAGGAAGAAAAGGTCAGGTAAGGGTCATGGAAAGACAGTTGCTCTTGGAGTAGGTCGGCCAATGAAAATGCCAAGAATTTCAGATGGGGTTGTTAAAGCAATTGGTGATCCGTCTTTTTCTACTCCAGTATTGCAATATCGAGCTACTTTTAGTTTATTTCTTGTTTATGGTCAGACTCTATTAGTTCACTTTATTTTGTGGTCGGTTCTTTCTAGCTATAGTTTTGTTGTGGTTGTCTACTGGTTTGACAGATCTGCTTCTATCTACACTCGTATAGTGAGATGACATTGGGTTCCATTTCATGGGAGTCTTCTTAGTGTGCCATGGACGAGATTGAGGATGAATATAACTTCACTATGGCATCTTGTGCTTTGTTACGGCTTATTTGTAGCCTTTTGTGGAGGTCGACTCGTCAACTGAAGACTCCTCTATTGATCTTAGCTTTTAGTTCTCCTACTAGTTTGTGTTGATGTTGCAGTTTTCCAGTTGTTTTATTTCCCTCGCTTAGAGTGGGTGTGTTTTAGGTACTTTTTATGCTATCAACTTTGGCTTGTATTATTTCTTTGATCTAATACTAAGCCGTTTTCCCTCAAAAAGAAAGTATACTCCTTCCGTTTTTTTTAATTGCTACAATTTTTTCAGCATTTGATCTATGATTTTTGTTATTCGACGTTTTAATATATAAAGTTTAACAATAATATATATACAAATGATAAATGAACATCTCCAGTTTCTATATTTTTTTAGAATTTTTTTAACAAAGTCTTTCAAATGAAAATTTAAATCAAACTGTGCAACTAATAAGGGATGGAAGGAGCATTACACTTGTTAAACACTACTCCCTTATTTCCAAAAAGATTTAGGCAAATTATCATTTACGGCATTGAGATTTACCATAATCTTCATTTAGCCCATAACTAGTTCTAATACTCGATTTCGTCACGGGTTCAATGAATTAATAATTATCAAAATCCTTAATGTATCAAATAACAATATATTTGGTGTAATTAATTATGAAAAAATAGTTCACTTTTAAAAGTTTTGATTTTAATTTATTATTGGAATATTGACATAGATACCATGTATTCAGAATATAAACTAAAAACGGTGTGTTTGGTATTACTTCATTTATAATCCAAAAAATATAAATGTAAAGTATAGTAACTAATAAAAGTACATGCAATTGTAAAGATTTACCTCCCTTCAACTGTGTTCTTAGTGTGCTTAAGTACATTATACTGATCACCAAGATCCACAGTTTGGTAGGGTTAAGAGCATAGAATGTTTTTAAACCATTCCACATCTTACTTATTGGTTCTGCAACTATTTAGTGTTACACCCTTAATCGTGAAACAGTTTTAGTAGGCCGTTATAATGGTTGCTTACCCGTGAGAAATGGTTACTTACCTATCTTACGGTTAAGTTAGGTCGTTAAAGTGGCTTCTTACCCGTTTCGCGGTTAAGTTAGACCGTTATAATGGTTTCTTACCTGTCTCGCGGACTAAGAATGTAACACTAAATAGTCATAGGACCAATAACCAACATGACAAATAATTTATGGATTTTTTATATCATGTCAAATAGTTTAAATACCCGGTTCATCGCGGGTGCAATAGTTTATCTATTAATCATGTTAACTCCACCAAACATGTTAATATATAAAAACATTGTGTGCAATATGTAGCAAAAGAACACATATTTTTATATGATGACAAAGGAAAATATGTAGAAATTTAAGAAGTGTTGATATCTAATTTAATAAATATTGGGTAAGAATAAGTTTTAAAAAACTGTGACGTATTGTAGCAATTAATTAAGGACAAAATGGACATTTTCACAAATCCATCTAATTAAATGCAAACATAGACGGAAAGAACTCGACCAGGACAAAAATTTTGAAAAAATGACTAAAATAGAATGAAAACTTAAAACGGAATTGAGGTTAAAATAAAATATTCCGTTAATATAATTAAAGGTAAAATCAATTGAGTTAATTTTGATACAATTAAGAAATTTGAAAAAGGAAAAGAAAAAAAATGTCACTCTTGTGTAATTAATAGTGGGATGTTGCGGTTTGGGTAGGGGAATTTGGTTTGAATTTGGATTTCTCACCAAAAAATCAACACATCTCATTTAATTGAGGTGGTACACAATCTCATTGTGTAATTAATTAAGATTCTCATCCATTTCTATTTTTCTTTTTTTAAAACAGTTTTTTTATCAAACATTTTTCTACATATTTTTATTTCATTTGTCTCTTCTATTGTTTTCGTTCATCCCGTTTTTTTCTTCACTCGCCACCTTTAATTCTTCCTGTTAATTCTTAACAAATAATTGTCATTTTTTCTTGTTTGGTTTGTTTTTTTATTTGTTTATCATTCTATAATTTTTCTGGAAACATATGTAAGATTTACATATGAAAGTATTTTCTAGGAATGTTGGTGTAATTTGACTTATGTGTGAAACTTTATATTTATTTCTTCTTGTTAATTCTTAAATATTTTTTTTAAGCTTGATGGCAAGTTATTTATTTTATTAACCAATTTTTAATATGAAACAATATGTATGAAACTCACTAAATATTACTCCTATATGAAACTATTTACATACGGTATGAAACTAATTACAATTTGTATTTAAAATCGGTCAAAAGTACAATTATAAAATATAAATATTAGAAACCTATAGGACAAAAGTTGAAAATAAATTGAACAAAAAATGTTTTTTATAATTTCATTGTTTCAGGCATAAGACAATATCAATATGAAACAATTACAAACGGCATAGCTCCTTTGCTGCAACCCTTTCTCTAGCCTACCTTAGTCAAGCCCTTGCGTGTCGCCGATCTACCTTTGCGTGCCAGTGTCCATCGGTTTGTGAAACGCTCTCGAATTGTTGTAGTTGACAACATCCACACTTTCTATTCCCTTGCACCATTGGACTTCTCAACCCCGTTGTTTCTCTTGACCGCTTTCGGTTGACCTCTTCGCTCGCTGGCTCCTCAGAATTGTTAAGGAAGCCAAAACCCATCCTCTTCGACCTCATTGTCACCCAAGCATCAATAACCAAAATGTGCAACGAAGTATGAAAAAGAAACTCACTAATCAGAGAAAGAGCCTCTATGCATATTACAGAACCTCTGATTATCACCGTGTTTGCTTCCACGACCCGTCACAGAAAGAGCCTCGTTTATCAATAGTATATATATTAAAAAAGAAATATATTAAATAAAAGGCCGGAGGTAGATTACTCTTGCTAGCAGTGGAACCGTCAAGCAAGGCAGAGTCGCGACGTCATCGAAGTCGAGTATCTGGTGGGAGTTTGGCGGAATTGTACATACTATTTATATAGGCTGTTGGAATGCTGAAATGAGATTAATTGTGATTGATTGTGATTTTACTACCATAATTTTAGTAATTAGGATAGGATTTTATGATATTGGATTCTTGTATGGTAATTGTGTGATTGATTTCTATTAAATGTGATCTCATTACCTTAATTGTCATAAGTTAAGTAATTGTGCATTAAAAAGGAATAAAATTAATGCAACATTTATTTATGTCATAATTGTAGTAATTAGAATATGATTTTATGATATTTTATTATTGTATGGTAATTTATGATTGATTGTTGTTAACTGTGATTTTATTACCTCAATCATCCTCTTAATTATCATATTTTAAATAATGGCGAAAAATAATAATTTCTTTATTGACGTGGCGCTGAGGTGGATCCTCAATGGCTTCACCAGAATGCAGTATTCACCAAAACTATTTTGGTAGTTCTTGTCTAATACGAGTAGTATATAATTATAGATTATAGATTAATACTACCAATTAATGAATTGAATATTTTTAGAGAATCAATCTAATTAATGAATTCAATATGAAGATAATCAATCTAATTAATTTGAGGGCTGAAATTGGAAACCAATTCCTTAAAAAAATAGGCTGATTCCTTAAAAAGTGGTAGACTGATTCCTTAAAAAATGGTGGGCTGATTGATGCATACATAGCGCCAAAAAAAACTCTTAGCCTAGTTGGCACCTATGTGGATCCTAGGTGTCCTCACGAAATCGCTTCGTTCACTTTTTTTTTCTACTATGGCAAGGCTCATGTATTAGTATATAATAATAGATTTCAAAATTCATTTTTTTTACCCTTAAAGGTTCAGGAAAACATACAAAAATCCCCTTTGTGCAGTAACTTAGTGTATTGATCGTCAGTTTTATTGTAATAATACTCTAATAGATAATGCTATGACACTCACTTTGGATACTCTCTCATTAAAAACTTGTCATGTATTCATTTTTGTGAACTTAAAATCAAGTAGGCCCACAAAAGTGATTACATGGTAAATTTTAAATGGGAAAATGTCGAAGAGAGTATTCAAAGTGACTATCCATTTAACCATAACAATATTTTTTTGAACAAGGTAATCATAACAATCTTACTCCAATATTTCCCACTCTCATTTCTCCCTCTCATCTCCCAGCCCAACACATTGCCCCACCATTGTTGCCTCCACTACTATCGTCGTCCAGCGAGCCTCGCACTGCCTCGGCCGCACACCACTGCATCGGGAGAAGGGGAACCGGCCGGCTTCAGCTTCACCATGTGAACGGGTTGGGATTAGGAAGCACGCAATCGACTAACGGAGTACTCAATTCGATGGATGAAGCACGCTATGACGTACGAAGTGGTCGATTCGATGAACAGAGCAAGAAAATTCGAAAATTAATTAGATAGAATAGTAACTTTTTAGATAGATAATCTAAATTGAGGATAATATGGTAGAAGTAGTGTTACAATATTTTCCAAAAAAAAAGTTGAAATCTTACTAGTACAGCTTAAAAATACGAATTAATTTTAATTTGATTGGTAAATGGATATTAATTTTGAGTGAACAGTATGCTCTTTTAATTTGACATTTTCAACAGCCCTTACCACTTTTGACGTTGGCAGATGGGACCCAAACTCACGCCCACGCTCAGGTTCATCCCCCTTTTCTCTGATCCAAGAAGACGACCAAGACAAACACCATGGCCTGCCTTCTGCTTTTGGCTTCATCTTCTCTTTTTCCTTTTGCTTTTTCTTTTTTGTTTTTGAGGGTTTAAATTTTTACCTCCACCGTTTTCAAATAAATGGTGTATTTTTTAAACATTAAAATTAAAAGTGATGCAAAGGAAAATATTTGGTTAAAAATTTCCCTTGGTTCTAATTTAGAGAATGCCTATTAAGGGTAATTAAGTAAAACAACTGAGTTAAAATTTCCAAAAAGGAAAATACACTAATTTTTAAGAGATATCCCAAAAATGAATACGCACCATTGATTTGGAATCGGAAGAAGTAATAATCAGAAGCAATCGTTTCTTTTTTTAGCTTCTCATTTCATGCTTGTGTTTATGCAACTGATTAAATTTTAGCTTTAGCCTTTTCCTTGTAAAGGAAAATTAAGATTTTATTCTTTTCCCCCAATATAAAGAAAAAATTCTTAAAAAATGCATTTAGAGTCTAGTCACATTTATTTTATAAATACAAATTTCAAGAATATTTTATAAAAACTATCCCTCTAAAAATTTAAACACAAATTTGAAAATCAAAATTATTTTTTCAAGAGGGATAATGATTTGTTGGATACAGTTTACAGCGGCCTCCTCGCTGAAAAGACGATACAATTGTAACAATGAAATCCGTTTAATTTGGCAATGCTTGCCAAACAAGGCTGGAGATTATGCACACAAAGCTCTTCTTTATGCGCCAGGGTTCTTCAGGCGAAATACTTTCCCGACTCTACCTTTATCGAAGCAAGAGAAAAGTAGCACAATTCTTCTTATATATGGAAGAGTCTTATGAAGGGTAGAGAAGTCCTCAAAATTGGTCTACGGTGGCGAATAGGTGATGGTTCGAACATTCGGGTGTGGAAGGATCCTTGGATTCCGGGTAATATCGATTTTAAACCTTCTACTACTCTTCATTTTCTATCACCAGAGACTACCGTTGATTATTTTCTTGTGCGAGGTCGGCGAGAATGGAACCTCCAACTCCTCCAACGAGTCTTTGATCAACATGATGTGGATGCGATATCTCGAATTCCTATTAATCAAGAGGCCCAACAAGACGCAATAATTTGGCACTATGCTGGGGATGGAAACTATTCGGTCAAAACGGGCTATGAGGCTTACATGCTTAGTAAAGGGGAGGGAGTGCGGGACGGTACAAGAAAAGCCATTTACACTAGCATCTGGAAAACTGAAGTTCCCAACAAGTACAAGAATTTCATGTGGAGGACAGCCCAAAATTGTCTTCCAACAAGATCCAATCTTATGCATCGTCAGGTGATAGACTCTGATAATTGTCCTCTTTGCAATGATCAAGCCGAGACTACCACCCACATTCTTAGAGATTGTGCTCGTACGAAGGACTTCTGGCATGTTTCGGAACAGCTGGGGTCCCTCCAGCCGGTGACCGAATCGGTTGGAGATTGGCTTTAGGAGATCCGCAGTCGTATCTCGGATACTGGTTGATGCAAGTTCATTCTTACGTGTTATTTAATCTGGCGTAACAGGAACAACGTCACACATGGGAAAGGCAGCTGGAGCACCTCAACCTTTTCCTGGCTCCTTGCTCAGCTGCTCATGGAGCTTCAGTGCCTTCCAATGATGTCTAACCTCCCCCGTTCTCAGGCGAAATGGCAGCCACCTCCGAGTGGCTGGTTGAAAGCCAACACCGATGCGGCTATAGGTGAGGATGGGACGATCGGTACTGGTGTTGTCCTTAGGGACGACGGGGGTTTTGTAATTGTGGCAAAGATGGCCACCTTTCATGGACTTCCGAATGCTTATTTGGGTGAAGTCATGGCCATTAGAGAATGCTTGCTTCTGATTCATCAGCTCCAACCGGCCAAGGTTATCATTGAATCATATGCCCGTGATGTCATTTCTTCCATCTTGAGCACTTGTACGGGTGAATCGGAAGCAGCTCTCATTGTCAGAAACATCCAAGGCAACATCCAGAACCTTCCTTGGTGGAACTTACTTCATACCTACAGGGAGGCTAACTAGGTCGCTCATGAGCTAGCTCGACGTGCGCTGAGAGAACCGACCAGCTCTACATGGATTGACTCCATGCCGTCCTTTATGTCAAATCTTATTGCTTTGGATGTAACGCCGTAATTTCGCTTCTCACTGCGAGTTTTTTTTCTTTTTTAGGACATTGGGGATTTTCTTCCTAGTTCTTTTGCCCCGTTGTATCACATCTGTTAGTGAACCAGGTTAGGATAGATTAGTAGGATAGATTAGTAGGCTAGATACTCGCAGTGGTGAGAAGCTTGGGGGTGCTACTCTGGCACCTCCTCCCCCCTATAAAAAAAATGAAGTCCGTTACATAATCGTCTGTAAAAATTGTTAGGTTAGAATAAGTAATAATCATTACCGCTAAGCAGCGATTGCTTGCTGTATAAGTTGAGTATCTTAAGGACACTTAGGTGTTTTAGTTTGATGTAACTCTCACCTACTTACACTACGTAGTTGGAGCCGTTTTTAACACGGATTGAATTGAACCGCAGTAAATGTTGAGGACGGGACGAGGTTGACACTACGTGAAGAGGTCATTTGTCACTGCGGCCTTGCGGTTAAGGCCGCAGTGAGCGACTCACCGCAGTAGACGGACTGCGCGGCGGTGGCAGTTTGTTTTACTGCGGCTGAAACCGTAGTAAGGTCGTAGTACGCCCTCGTGGGTCACGTGCTCTACCTACCACCATCCCTACTGCGGCCACGTACTAAGGAGGAGGCCGCAATAGACTCTCGTCTATATATATACTCCCCCGTTTCATTCCAACACTTCGCAAACTTTTCATAACCTCTCATCTCTCAACTATTACGAAATATCATCATTAAATCTGAGTGGAAGTCATGTACTGCCGACTTGTGTGTATTAATCGAGGTAATAAATATTTTATGTATTTATTTATGGTTACATAGTTTTTCATTCAATTTAATTTATGTATTGGTAATTTTATTTTATTTTTAAGTAATTTAATTGAATTAGTTGAGCCATAGTTCCTGTCTATGAAAACTTGTAAAATATATTTTTTTACACTTTATTTCAAAATTTTGGAATAACGTTGTAAAATTATATATTGTACAGAGTTTTAATGTATTGTGAAGTTGGACAGTTTGTAAAAGTTTACTATCGGTGTATTAAACTTTTATGGTTGTGCATGTAAAACTGAGCGAATTACATAAATTCCGGTCGCATTTCTTAGTCTTGTTCCACGTTATACCTGTTCTGGAAGTAATATTCCAGAGAAATGGTATAGTGTGGAACTAAGGGGAAATGTCTAAATTTATGTAATTACAGTTTTACATACACAACCATAAAAGTTTCTTCACTAATAGTACTTTTATGAACAGGATATGACCCATGTACCCTGGATTAGGAGAAAATGATGTGAATATTTATATATGAATGTGTGCAGTATTTAAGTACTTTTGTGTTTATTTTTTTGTAATATATAATTAATTGTCATGTTTGTTATTGTTTTTATTGATGAATGATCATAGGAAATGCCATAAATGGGCGAAGGACGTGATTAGATGTATCGGCGCTTTGAGGATGAGACTTGCTATATAAGTGAAAGATTTTGGACTGGGCTTCAGAAATTCTTGGATTATGCTTTTTTTGTTGCTAAATCAAATCGAGAAGAACTGGTGAAATGTCTGTGTAAAAAGTGTAAAAATAGATACTATTATGATCGAATTACAGTTGACAATCATTTACTATTAGACGCATTTAAACCCAATTATCATGTGTGAGATTGTCATGGTGAACGACCTGAGATCAATCCATGTGTTTATCGAGGTTATCGATTTGATGAACTAACGTCAACATCATCAAATCGCGCAAGTACGAGTACTGCAGTACTTAATTCTTCTAAGGGTAGCCAAGAACAGCTGGCTTATGAAGAAATGGTTCGTGATGCTTTTGGGTTTCATGAGCACTGTAATAATTTTGAAGATGATCAGAATAATGACGATGAGGACGTTTCAGTGCCCGAAGTGCCAAACGAAAGGGCGCAACAGTTTTTCCAACTATTGTGTGATGCGTCAAAATCTTTATATGAAGGTTGTGGTGATAAGTACACCAAATTATCGGTGTTATCCAAGTTTTTTAGTATGAAAAGTCAACATAACGTATATGACGCCTTTTTTCTCTGAGACGATCGGATATATCAATGAAATATTAGCCGGACGAAACCCGTTGCCAACAAGCATGTGTAGTAAGAAAGGTATGATGAAGGAGTCAAGTTATCGTATAGAAAAAAGCACGCTTGCGAGAATAATTGTATGTTGTTCTACGGTAGCTTCAGCAAGTTATTGAATTGTAGGGTGTGTGGAGTGGATAGGTATGAAGTGTGTGATCCGGGTCAGAAACTGAAACCTAAAAAGGTTTTACGATATTTACCAATCATTGAGCGGCTACAACGGTTTTACCAGTCATTTAAAACTGCAGAGTTCATGACATATCATATTAGAGCAAGTGGAAATGTATCTGACACTATTGGACATCCATCTCAAGGTGAGGCATGAAAACACGTCGACGAACGTTATCCGGATTCCGCACAGGAGTACCGAAGCGTACGATTTATCAGGGGTTAAATCGATGGCTTTAACCTGTTGTCCGAAACAGGACAATCGTATTCGATGTGGCCTATATTCATCGTTGTTTACAACCTGCCGC
The DNA here is from genome assembly GCA_024586325.1 of Stellera chamaejasme. Taxonomy (NCBI): domain Eukaryota; kingdom Viridiplantae; phylum Streptophyta; class Magnoliopsida; order Malvales; family Thymelaeaceae; genus Stellera; species Stellera chamaejasme. The sequence goes on from CM044985.1 coordinate 30,424,365, forward strand.
CTGATTTATGCATGAAGGAGCCATACACTTTCATGTCTCTGCTACTTCCAGGTCCCCGATCTCCTGGCTGTAACATTGACGTGTTTCTACGTCCACTGATTGAGGAGTTACAAGTTTTATGGAATACAGGAGAATTGTCTGCTGAAGAAGTAAATCCTGTCCAACATACATTCTTCAGAATTTTCGGGAGGTGGAGCAATTTATAATTTGATTTAACTAGTTGTCCCGTAATCGGTTCCCAGAAATGAACGATGATGTTGTGGACAACTTAATGAAGATTTAAAGTCCTTCAAGACTTCAATCATGTTACATGCACGTTTAGATATAGTGATTCTAATTAACAGCGCATGATGTGTTTTATTCATAATCATGTCGTTCTTCACCATTCATCATCGGAAGAAGAAAGGGAAGAACAAAGAAGAAGAAGAAGAAGAGGGAGGCGTACCTTATGCTCGACGGAATGACTGGAAGATGGAGCGACCGAGATCTTCAAGCTCTCCAATTCTTGTAGAAGGACGGATTGAATGTTCATCCAAAGGACCCGAATTGTGTTGATACGAACACAATATGAATTCATCCCAAATCTCTAATAGATGTGCTTAGAAATTTCGGCCAAGAAAATGAGAGGGAGAATAAGTGTTTCAGTTTTGGTGTATGTGTGTAATGTGGTGCCTCTCCCTTTATTTATAGATAAGGGAGAGGTGCCAAGGGGTGGTTGGGACACCCCTTTGGCCGAAAATACATGTACTTTCGGCGAAGGGTGATAACCAACACCTCTTGGTCACAAAAGGAGGGAAGGTTCATGGTAACCTCCCTCCAACTTCCATTTTGGCGAATGGGTGGCTCCTTAGAGGCACCTCTTCGCCTAAATCAGCCTTCCTAGGTGTAGCTACTCATATGTAACCACCTAGGAAGTATCCCATGTAGTAAGGTGCATACACCATGTATCTAGGATGCCCCTTTTACCAAAATACCCTTTATTTTGTCCAAAAGGTGCAAATGGAAGTAATTACTTGTGAATCAATATGAAACATCCCAAAGATGTTCCTGGTGACTCACCGCAAGTGTACGGTGGTCGCAAGTAATAAAACCGGAGTATCGGGTCGAACCACATGGACTTATATTTTTGTGTGTTTTGTGTGTGAATTACAATAAAACTACACTAAGGAATTGATTGTGTGATGGTGAGAATTAAACTAACATGCAAGAATGATAAATGAATTGATTAAACAACTGGAGCAATTAAACTAAAACTAGAACTTTGGTGATTAAAACATGGAATGAAATTAAATTACCTCATAGGAATTTTGTTCCACTTGGTTCATGGGTACGTGGATAAAAATTTGGTTCAAAGACATTCATGGATAATGTTGAGTTTATGTAGGAAAATATATTGGGTCTAAACCCCTCTCTCAAGAGTATTTAGAGATAAATTAGCCACAATGTCTTGCATCCTAATTTATTGTGAATTAATCAATTTTCCTCCTAGGTTAATTATGAACTCTCATTCAATAATTAACCTAACATGCATTTCTCTACGATCTATCAAAATTAGCTTATGTCTAAGTCTAATTTTGCCAAGATTAATCCTCTCTCAAGGTATTTAATCAATAAATTTAGAGAAACACAAACATAAATTATCAAACAATATCCATTCGTCAAGAAAATCACATACCCATAATCCAAGCTTCACTAATTCCTAAGAGATAATATGAATTTAGCTACTCAACATAATAAAAGCATAAATAGAGTGGAGTAGAGGAAACCCATATCCATGGTGGAGATGCACTTGAAATCCTCCAAACCCTAGGAGGAGATGAAAATGAGAGAATAGACAAATTCGAGGCTAAAATCGAAATCTACTAAGAAATCTAAGAAGAATCCTAAGTTTAATCTAAAATCTATGGAGAAATGGAGCTTTAGAGCTCTCTTGGTTGAAGAAGATGATGATGGAGTCGCATGGCTGCTCTCTCCTCGCCCCCAAAGCTGCTGCTCCTCACGAATCTCCCTCTCAGCTGAAATGGGGCTTCTCTTTTAAGTAGGGCATGTTGGCAACCAAGGGCTAGGATTGATTCATTAAAGGGATCAATGGTCAGGATTTATTCTCGACACTAGGTGATCACCAGGTGATCACCTGGCGTGATGATCACCAGTGATCACCAACTCCAAGACTGCAACTTCATGCTCCTGTATTTTAGGTGATCACCTGGTGATCACCAACTTCACTCAAAGTTGGTGATCCTTTTTGGGGTGATCACCCGGTGATCACCAACTTCTTTCGACTTGTTGATCACCGGGTGATCAACTCATTTCAGCTCCAGAGGACTTGAGGGCTCCTGCATTTTAGGTGATCACCAGTGATCACCAGGGCGATGGACCGAGGGCTCCCGCCTTTTAGGTGACCAGAACATGGACTCGAGAGCTTCGCCTTTTAGGTGATCACGAACACGAAATTTCCCCTGTTTTGATCCTCTTGTTTCTTCTTTTGTTACATCTTGCCCCAAAATGACCTGAAGTGCCAAAATCAATAATTTTATGAGGAAAATAATTACATTTTCAATTTAATCCATTAAATACTTCCTCAAAATTAGAACATAAAATGGCCTCATCAAATACCCCTACACTTAAGCAATTGCTTGTCCTCAAGCAATTCAAAACATAAGATCAAAATTCCAAAAAGATCACGGTTAAGTATATTCCATAGTTTAATCACTCCAAGAGTTTACGGACCGCTTCAAACTCAATTCACAAACAATTGTTAACTAAACTTAGTTCACAATCTTGAAAGCATTCTTAAGAAACCCTTCACGCCTTAGTGGATGAAGAAAATGTGGCTAACCCTATGCACTGCTTATCTCACCAAAACATAAACCAATTTATGAAGACAACCCATCGAAGCAACATCTCATTTATTGAGTTATAAGCTTTTTTCTTTTTTTTCTTTTTTTTAGGGGGACCTTATCTGACAATGTTATTTATTAACCATAACAATGTCAAACGGCTACTAGCACTGTTCATAATTTCAATCACATTTTCATGTTGAAATCAGATGAACATTAACGGACTTACCTCCTTTTTTCCAACCCCTTTTATTTCTTTTTCTTTTTTTTTCATTTCACCTTTTTTTTGAAAAGATAAGAGGAAATGCTCCTAAAAGTTGAAACAAACATAAAAATGTAGTACAATTGGTGAGATAAAGAGTACATCACAATTAACCAATCACTCAACCACTAACTTGTTCCGGAATTTCCGCAATCAAAAAATTCACATAGTTCAATAAACTATCATTTGAAAATAAAAGGAGAGAAGCCATTTTAAGTCCTTTTCACTCAATGAAGCAATTTTTTTTTTCACAATCCTCAACCATGAAAAACAAAAACATTTCAAGGATTTGACCTTCTCAAAAGGGCATCACAATTGCTCAAGTGAAGTCTTGACTTCCTTACATTCACAAATCAATCACTCATGGCAAAGTATTCAATGAATATCTAACTAAAGATTGGGAAGAAGAAGAATACCGCCCTTTCGAGTGAGATTGATAAAGACGATGTAGAGAGATGAGAAGACATCGCTCCTTTCGCACATGAGCTTTAGAGGCAACACAAAAACAAACAACTAGAGTAATAGTTTGTTAGGAGGGGTTAGACAATGATAAATAAATAAATTGAAAGTGTTCAACCCCCCACACTTAAACCATACATTGCCCCCAATGTATCAAGTGTGCAAAATTCAATTTTATATACATATACTACAACTACTACTAATACTACTATGTAAATATGCTTGTTTTTACGTCACTAGCTTGACATCCGAAGAGTCCCGCTCAATCCGGCTCGAGAGGAAAGAAGTGTCCCAAATGAACCTTCCTTCCATGATGTAGGTTTTCAAACAAATAGTCCTCAAACCTACAAAATAATGAACGCCCCTTTTTCATGGAAAGATTAGCAGTTTTAACCAGAAAATGGTTAGTGCTTGAAATATGCAAGCACTTGGGAAGAGTGCATCTCTCAAGCAACCAACCCTTAAATCTAGAGTATGAGTGAACCATAACATATTCCCACAACTTATCACCACTACCAAAAGAGAATTTTTCATAGCAAGGCTCATAAAGTGAGTGAGGAACAACATGCTTCAACTCCTCTAGATTCAACATCTCTTCACCATAATCCACACTAGCATGCGTCCCAAATTTTGCAAAAATTGACTCAAACTCATTACATGCTAGTGGCAACCCATCAAACAAATGCATGTCCCTTGAAACCATGCAATCATAATATGGCTCTTTGAAACCAAAAATCATGGATAAAGGGAGAACAACCATATCCATCACAATAAGCTTTTCAGTTCTACCCCACATCAAGTTCATGTTTGAGCAGAATTTCAAAGAAGCATTGTCTTTCACAACATTTCTCAATATTGCCTCCTTAAAAGCATGCTTTACATTCAAGTTTTTATCAAACTTCACATCCATTTCAACAAACTCAAGACCAATCTTATCATTCTTGTCATCAATAAATTTTTCATCAAGCATGGAAACACAATTATGATCATGTGCAGTTTCAATTTCCATATGATTTGTGAATGCATGGACATCAATGTAGTTAATTTCATTTGCATCATTTTCCATGTGTTCAAGCTCAAATAATGGATTCCAACATGCATGCATATCATCCAAGTTTGCACAATGATCGTATATAGCATTAAAGCTCATGTTTTCATTCTCTTCATTTGGGACAAAATCATGTTCATCATCAGTGTTGAACTCATCATCATTCTCATGCATGCTAGGTTCTAAAATCATGGAAATTATTATGCTAGCATGCTCATCAACAATTTCCATATGCTCATGCACGGAATGTTAGGCAAATCATCATGTTGAGGTTTAAAATTAGATAGAGAATGAGAAGAGGGAATGTTACCACATTTGGAGCTTTCTCCTTGAGGTTCCAAGTGTAGACCGATTGGCGTATTAAAATTCATGCATGACACTTCTATCCAATCCATTGCGTCAAGATACTCAAGATATTCCAATTCTTCAATCCTTTGACGTATGGCTTTTTTCTTGTTTTGATTCACCATGTCTATCAAAGCTTGAGAAAGTTGTTGCTCGATTTCCTCTCGTTCCTTCTTGATATGCTCTTGAGCTATAAATGATGGATTGTCTTGATTGTGTTGGCCACTATAGGAATATTGTGTATCGCCATAATCATCTTGGTTCCCATAGTGATCTCCGGGAAATGTGAGTAATAAAAATCAAGAATCTCATATTACTCTTGAAACATATTTTGGTACTCATAGTCGAAAGATTCACTAGTCATTCCCAAAACTACTAAGTTTGCATGATTAAGCTTGTCACTTCTAGCGTCGATGGCCGCTAACTTCCGACGAAGCTCCACATTGTCCACATATGCCTTTACCATTTCAAAGAGGTGTGACATCTGAGTGGATAATTCTTAGAATTGGTCTTGTTGTAATTGATCCTCTGGAATGAAAGTCTGGATGCACTCCTCTTCAATCCATGACATATCTTTGAGACTTGTCATTTCTTAAAAAAAAAAATTCCTGAAAAACAACGAAAATTATGTAGATATGTACAATGTAAATCAAACACAAAAACACAAAAAGAACAAGTCCCCGGCAACGGCGCCAAAAACTTGACAGTGACTCACCGCAAGTGTACGGTGGTCGCAAGTAATAAATCCGGAGTACCGGTCGAACCACAAGGACTTGTATTTTTGTGTGTTTTGTGTGTGAATTACAATAAAACTACACTAAGGAATTGATTGTGTGATGGTGAGAATTAAACTAACATGCAAGAATGATAAATGAATTGATTAAACAACTGGAGCAATTAAACTAAAACTAGAACTTTGGTGATTAAAACATGGAATGAAATTAAATTACCTCATAGGAATTTTGTTCCACTTGGTTCATGGGTACGTGGATAAGAATTTGGTTCATAGACATTCATGGATAATGTTTGAGTTTATGTAGGAAAATATATTGGGTCTAAACCCCTCTCTCAAGAGTATTTAGAGATAAATTAGCCACAATGTCTTGCATCCTAATTTATTGTGAATTAATCAATTTTCCTCCTAGGTTAATTATGAACTCTCATTCAATAATTAACCTAACATGCATTTCTCTACGATCTAGCAAAATTAACTTATGTCTAAGTCTAATTTTGCCAAGATTAATCCTCTCTCAAGGTATTTAATCAATAAATTCAGAGAAACACAAACATAAATTATCAAACAATATCCATTCATCAAGAAAATCACATACCCATAATCCAAGCTTCACTAATTCCTAAGAGATAATAGGAATTTAGCTACTCAACATAATAAAAGCATAAATAGAGTGGAGTAGAGGAAACCCATATCCATGGTGGAGATGCACTTGAAATCCTCCAAACCCTAGGAGGAGATGTAAATGAGAGAATAGCAAATTCTGAGGCTAAAATTGAAATCTACTAAGAAATCTAAGAAGAATCCTAAGTTTAATCTAAAATCTATGGAGAAATGGAGCTTGAGAGCTCTGTTGGTTGAAGAAGATGATGATGGAGTCGCATGGCTGCTGCTCTCCTCACCCCCAAAGCTGCTGCTGCTCCTCACGAATCTCCTTCTCAGCTGAAATGGGGCTTCTCTTTTAAGTAGGGCATGTTGGCAACCAAGGGCTAGGATTGATTCATTAAAGGGATCAATGGTCAGGATTTATTCTCGACACTAGGTGATCACCAGGTGATCACCTGGCGTGATGATCACCAGGTGATCACCAACTCCAGTACTCTGCAACTTCATGCTCCCTGTATTTTAGGTGATCACCAGGTGATCACCACATTCATCTGTGGATTTTAGGTGATCACCAACTTCTTTCCGTGATCACCATATTGAGCTTGTTGATCGGGATTTTAGGTGATCACCATTTTAGGTGATCACCAGGTGATCACCAGGCGATGGACTGAGGGCTCCTGCCTTTTAGGTGATCACCAGGTGATCACCAGAACATGGACTGAGAGCTCCTGCCTTTTAGGTGATCACCAGGTGATCACCAGAACACGAAATTTCCCCTGTTTTGATCCTCTTGTTTCTTCTTTTGTTACATCTTGCCCCAAAATGACATGAAGTGCCAAAATCAATAATTTTATGAGGAAAATAATTACATTTTCAATTTAATCCATTAAATACTTCCTCAAAATTAGAACATAAAATGGCCTCATCAAAGTGTTCAAGGGTACGTGGTTTTTGACCAATAAAGGCATCCGCACCGATAAAATTTCAGGGATCACCGATGTTGACTACACATATGCCCAACAAGTGGTATACGTTGAATATCCTTCAAAGCGTCGTGACCTAAAAAATTGGTGGACAGTTTTCAAAATGAAACCTCGACGATTTAAGGACGAAATTGTTGATAATGTAAGTGCCACTGTAATCAATGCAGACCCAGACGAGATTGGTACGAAACATCCTTTAAAAGAATCGACAACACTTGGTGAAACCATACGACCGGCCCCTGACGCAAGTATGTCATTATTAGATCATCATGCCCATTTTGATATAGTTGAAGTGGATAACGACGTGAAAAATCAACTGTTGTATGATGATGAAGATGATGTTCCTGTGGATTTGTAGTAGAATATCTCCTATTTTAATTTGTAACTTCAAAAAATATTTGTACTAAATTTGAAATTCAAAACAATGTTAGTGCTAAATTGTACATTTAAAAGATGTTTTGGCTAAATTGCAAATTTTAAAGATGTTTGGGTGAAATTGTAAGTTTTTACCGAATTACAGTGGGCTCCACAATACCCAAACATAATAATAAATACGGGGTATTTGAAATTGGAAGTTTATGGGCTTCACTATGGCCTCCAAGCCCATGAGTCTCACTGTGGCTACTGCCTCAATAATGCCGTAGTGTGACCCCTTAAACTTCTGAATCGTGTCTTCCTCCCCATTTGCACTCCCGTTCGTCTCGGACTCCCTCCCTCTTCGTCGCCCTCCCTCTCCGTCAAGGACGCAACCGCCGTGTCCCTCCCTCTCCATCGTCGCCTCTGCGACCCTCCCTCTCCCCCGGTGAGTTTTTTTCCGATTTCCGCAGTTTGTTTTTTAGTTTTTAGGGTGTTTATGATTTTTAGGATGTTTTTGAGTTTTTAGGATGTTTATGGTATGGTGGATGTTTATTGATTTGTTGTAATTAGTTGAAATATGTTGTGGATTTGTTGTGGACATTTTAGAATATTTGATGAATTAGTTGATTTGTTGTGGAAATTTTGTGGAATATTTGATGAATTAACTGAGATTTTGTGAAATATTTGATGAATTATGGAATGGTGGATTTGTTGTGGAAATTTTAGGATGTTTATGGAATGGTGGATGTTTATTGATTTGTTGGAATTAGTTGAAATGTGTTGTGAATCAGTTGTGGATGTGTTGGAATTAGGTGAAATGTTTATGGAATGGTGGATGTTTATTGATTTGAAGAAGTTTTGGGTCACTTTGCAAGATTTTCAAAACTTTGTGGCTTTTCCGTAATTTTCAAAGACTTTAGGGTTGAAATGGAAGATTTGAAGAAGTCTTTGGTCACTTCGTAAGATTTTCGAAACTCTTTGGTTTTTTCATAATTTTCGAAGACTTTGGGGTTGAAATTGAAGATTTGAAGAAGTTTTGGGTCACTTTGCAAGATTTTCAAAACTTTGTGGTTTTTTCATAATTTTCGAAGGCTTTGGGTTGAAATGGAAGATTTGAAGAAGTTTTGGGTCACTTTGCTATATTTTCAAAACTTTGTGGCTTTTTCGTAATTTTGGAAGAATTTGGGGTTGAAACGGAAGATGTGAAGAAGTTTTGGGTCACTTTGCAAGATTTTTAAAACTTTGTGGCTTTTCCGTAATTTTTGAAGACTTTGGGGTTGAAATGCAAAGTTGAAAATCTTTTTGGATTAGCTGACATTTTTTAATTGCTTCGAGGTATGGCGGACACATTATCCAGTAGTAGTGAGCGCCATGATGCGTCAGACTCGGGTTCACGTGGGAGATCATTCTCTCACGAGAGGCGTGGTGGCGGCTCTCACACATCGAGCCGCCACGCACCGTCATCTCAGACACCGGAGCCTACCGACTCGGTGGAGCAGCAGATCCCTCCTCATCAGTTCGATGCACCACCTGCCCAGCGCCGACGTACAACAGCACCTCCCGCGCCTCCTCTTCCGCCGCCTGAGAGGGGTTCTGAAGGGAGATTGTTCGCTCACATCGGCGAGTAAGTCTTTAATTTTAAGTTTTCATAAATTTATTAATTTTAATATTTTATTTCTGCATATAACATATTTCAATTCTTATGCAGTTTGAAGCAACAAACATCGGGTGTGCCCAAAGCGATCAGTGCAATCGTCACAAGCAGGTTCACAAGCTTCCCGCCTACATACACCGACCTCCCAGCGGATGAGCAAGCCGACTATGCCAACCAATTCGCGGTAATACAAATACTAATTATTTCACTATTTCTATATACTTTTTTTTAAACTAATTCTATAGATTTTAACGTTTTCATGTTTTCTGGAACAAATCCAATATTCATGGACGGATCACAAATTCCTGGAGAAGCTCCATTCCCGGTTCGCGGAATTCTACCCGGAACACCCAAGACAACATCCGGGATTGATGTGATCATGGATTGATCAACCTTTGAAGGATCTAGCTTGGAAGATGAACACAAACAACTTGGAACTTTAGGCCGAATTCAAAACACCTCTCCACTACTTGGTGAAGCAATATTTTGAGTGCCAATGGATAGAGATGGATCTAGCACCTCTCAACTACTTGATTGAGCAATACTAGATATAATTCTTGAACCACAAAGCATGGAACAAGGAAATGGATTGGTAGAAATGAGTGTTCAAACCGAAATGGCTCTCTTTGGAGTTCAATTTTCGGATTCAAAACTGAAATTGAGTTACATACATGTCTCCTATTTAAACATGAGAGATGGTGAGTGGAGGTATTACCCAAAGTGTTGTAGACACTTTTGGCAACTCCCTCTTGTGTCCACTTACCATTTCCATGTAAGAAAAGGAAGGTATGATGGCACTTCCATAAATGGGAAGGTGGAAGGGAGGAATCTTACCTAGTTTGGCAAGTGTGGTCAATACCCAACCATTAGCCAAAACTATTGGATAAAGACCTCCACTACCTCTTTTCCCTCCCTTTGCCTAAATATCTTAAACAACATTCAAATTCAAATGAATAAAGTCCACATTTCAGATTATGGGCTGGAATTGGGCCGGCCCAACTTGGAGAAACGTGGGGAAGGCCCATGGAGGCGCGTGGAGCGCGTGAAGGCGCGTTGTTGGCTCGGCCGGCGCGTGACCTTCATTTCCGGGTGTCTTCAATTCTTGGGAAGGTGGTGCAACATCCCAAAGTTGGTGGAGTCGGGTCCGGGAAGGGAGGTTGGCGCGCGGGGCGCGTGTGAAGGCCGCCTTGGCGCGTGGGGCGCGTGGACTCCTCCTTGGTTCCAAGGGTGGTGAGTGTGATGGTGTCCATGGCTTTGGGAGGCCCTTCCACTTGGATTCCCATGTCTTGAAGCTTGATGGCACGGTCCCGGTCCTCATTCCACTCCTCTCCTTGTGCCATGATCCGGACAAAGGCTTGAAGCTTGTCTTGCATCTTCCTCAACCGCGCTTGGGTCAAAGGTCCATTGAGACCTTGGAAAGGGCTAGGAGACTCTCGTGGTGGAGTTGGGTCGATGTCCACATCAGGGATTGGGCCCGGAGAAGACGTCCTTTGGATCGTTAGGCTCCAAACTACATGGACTGGCTGGACATGCCTCCGCAGAGGATAGACCCTGCGAAGTGGAAGCTGCTCCTGGAGCATTACTGCAGTGAGGAGTTCAATGTGAACTCCGCCAGGAACAAGATAAATGCCAAGAGCGAAAAACGACCAAAATTCAAGTCGCATGGCAACAAGTTAAATGCGACTATTTATGAGGAAATGGTAACTTTTTAAAAATATTTATGTATAATTATGTATGTATAAGTGAAACTTTTGAATACCTAACATATTTTAATTGACAGTGCAAAAAGGCGGAGCAGAGGCTGCGGGTGAACCAGTTTGGGGAGGACTGGCTGGGCAAGGAAAATGCGGCATTGGTAAGTTTAAGTACTTTCTCAATCATTTATATGTTTAAAGTATTCAATTTATTATTCATTAACATAAATTTCTTCATCTTAACTAGGAGGAGTACAAGAAACGCTTGATCGAGAAGTATGGAGAGGACGGGCCGTTCCCCGATATTGATGAGGACATCTACAAGGATGTCCTGGGCCCACCCACGTGAGGGCGATGGGTCGGTGTCCCGCCCCAGCTTTCTCAGCCCGAGCTTTTCGAGCAACCTTGACCGTCGCAGGTAATAAAATTGAACTTTTACTAATTCCATACCTTTACAGTACATTGACAATTCATCATTATAAGTACAACATTTTCAAAATGAAATTTTGATTTCAGCGCGAGATCGGCCTGGAGGAGCAGCATCGAAGGGACATGGATGAGATCCGTGACCTGAGATGTAGGGTCGCCGCTCTCGAGGACCAAGGTGCTCCTGCGCATACTGAGGTTAAAGCCCGAGTGGAAGCTCGAGTGGAAGCCCTGGTGGAAGCCCGGGTGAACGAGCTGACGCGTTCCACAGAAGCAGCGATCAGCAGCATGTGGTCGGCGCTACGTAGGGGGGACATGTCCGACTTTCCGACCTGCCGAAGACTTTGGTCGCCGGATCATCCCAGCCTTCCCCCTCTCGGATCACCCCACGTCACGAGCATCCTCCGAGGCCGCCTTCTCCTCCAATTCCCGACCTCACCCTCACCTCCGCCCAAGCTGATTATTAGCCGGTGCTGCCACGGACATCGGAGCAGCAGATCCCGGAGCCCACAGCGCCACCGATCAACTTCTTGGACTTGTTCGGGTTGGACGATCAAGATTTCGATGTTTTTATACACCTACATAATCCTCCGAACAATTAGAATTAGAATTACAGTAAATATTTTTAGAATGTAATTGGTCAATTATCTTCAATATACATTCCATTTTATATTTATTTCAATTAATAATTACATTCTTAATTAACATTACTATTAAATTTATATTTATTAATTTAAATAATAGTTACTAAATATTTATACGATTTTATTTTTTTCACAAAATATTCGAATTACTGCGGCTATAGACGCAGTTAAGGCCGCAGTACATAATGGCGGCGCCGTCAGATGGCTGTCAGCTACTGCCAGTCTTACTGCGGCCTTTTTCGTGGTGAAGCCGCAGTAGGTACAGCGGCCTCAGCCGCAGTGCGTTCGAAACTGCAGCCTTTTTCATCGCGGCGTTCACCGCGGCCCTCGCCGTAGTGGTTACCACGGCCCAATTGAGTCTCGGGCCGCAGTGACAGCCGTCTTCCCCACGTAGTGTGAGGCGTAGTGCGGCCTCTAATGCGGTTTAAGCCGCGTTTCCAAGCATTTATGCACATGCACACCTACCAGGATGGTGTAATGCGGTTTTTTCCGAATTAAACCTCCATAAAAGCCACAACTCCTCATTCCTCGCTCACTTCTTTTTGTCCGATAAAAAAAACTCTTTGGTTAAGTTCATAGATATTATCAATAATGTTGTTGTTATGTTGATCGAAGCATTGAATTGCTATTAATGTGTGTGTGTGTGTGTATTTAAGTTTAGTTTTAATTAGCATAGCCTTAGTTCCAGTCTGTGAATACTGGTAGAAAGATACTCCCTTCGTCCGCAAAAGATTATCACATTTGTTTTGACAGTTTCATAGTATTTAATCTATGATTTTTTTTCATGACTATTTAAACATTGAAATCAAATAATTCTTATATGTATCATAATTTGAAATATGAATTTTCTTTTTTTTTTGATTTTTTTCAATGTTTATCTTTATTAAAATTTGAGTTAAACACAACAACTTGAAACAATAAAGTCAAATGCTACATTTTTTGGCGGATGAGTTGGATTTAATTATGTTGTACAAATATCTTTTGCACAGTATTCATGGATTGTCCGGGTTGGGTATTCTGGTCACCCCGAGCGGGTTGCGGCCAAGGTGACCGAGCTCGGTTTTAGCCTGCGGGTCACGTTTTTTCGGCGTTCAGATGGCTCCCGAGCCCTATCTGAGTATCATTTTGGCGAACCCCTCCGTATTTGAGGTCGTGTGGGTCCCCCGGACGTTTCCGCCGAAAATATTTTTCTGGCGCCGGGGGGTTGTCGGGGTCGCCTCGGGACGTACAGCGGGCTCGGTAGCGCTCTCGAGATCTCAGTTTGGGAAGCCGTTTGTAGTTTTGGAGTCGTGGTGACGTCCGGAGGTGTTTGTGGAGTTTAATATTTGGGGCCAGGACGTTCGGTTCGGGCGCTCCCGGGCTCGGGACGGGAATCCCGGGGCTCGGGATGGAAATTTTCTGACGGCTTTGGGATAAGTTGTATTATAATTTAAGATGGAATTTATGGGTATTTTTATAGAATTTTGGAGTGACGGAATTTCGGTTAAGGTTGACACGCTCGCACGTCGGGTTTTGGTTCGGGTTCAGCGAGCTCGGTAGGACACTCCGGAAAGGCAAATGAACTTTTGAAAAATGTTCTGTGAATGTTATATTATTCTGAAGATTGTGTCCGAGTTTCATTAATTTTGGAATCCGGTAATTATTTTTGGGCAAAAAGAATTGGAACTTTCGGAAAAATGGGGAGTTAATTGAATTATGGTTGCAAAATAAATAAAAAGGGGTATGGGCAGCAGCAGCCTATTTCGGCAGCATGTGTGTGTGTGTGAGTGATAAGGGACACTTGTCCCTTATTGATTTAAGAGGAAAAAGAAAGGGATATATATATATATATATATATTTGGTTAATTATTTCTTAAATGAAATTATTTCATTTCTTCTTCTTTCTTCCTTCTCCTCTCTCTGCCGAAACCATGAGCAGCCATGGGAGCTGTTCACCAAGCTTCTCCTTCTTCATATTTGGCAAGGAATCAACAAGGTTTTTGGTGCAAATCATAGGTAAGGTTCTTCTCTTCTTCTCTTTGCTAGTTAGAAGCATGGATTTTGGTGGAAAAGGGAGTTTAGAACCAAAAAAGGTTTGTTCTTTGCTATGAGTTGTGATGATCTTCTTGCTTCCAAATTTTAGTATGTTATTCTTGGGCTTGAGAGGAGTAAGAATCTATGGTTAAATGTTGGAAGAACTACATGGAGGGTGGAACCTAGGGTTGGCCGAAATTAGGAGGGAAATTCTAAAATTGTGTATGTTTGTGTTCTTGATTCATGCTTGAGATATGTTGTTCCTAGCATGATTCTAAGACAATCTATGGTTTCAATTTGGAAGAAAACAAGTTGGGTTAAAAACCCCTCTTTGGCCGAAATGTGGAATGAATAGGTTTGTTGATTTTTGATGCAATTGGTTAGTAATCTTGGTTAAGAAGTGTAATTGGTAATTAAAGAGAGCTAATGGAACTTTGTTTGGATTGAAATGGAAGTTGGGTGAGAAATCCCTAACTTGGCCGAAAATTATTAAGGAAGAGGTTTGTGATTTTGGTGTAATTGGTTAGTATTATTGGTTAGGAAGTGGAATTGGTGATTAGTGTGATTAATTAGAAGCTTGTATGGTTTGATTTGGAAGTGTGATGGAAAATTGGTTAAGGACCAAATTGTTGAAGTAATTCTTTTTCAATCTTAGTGGTGTGTATTGATTGAATTGGATGTTAAATTGGTAATGTGGGTGAAAGTAGGTGTGTTATGACGTTTGAAATACCATTTTCGGGTTAGAAATGAGAAAGTTAGTTTTATACGAGTTTACCGGGAAAAGTGTCTGGAATGCGGGTTTAAGGGTTGGAATACGTTTGTGGGAGTTGGAATAACAAGGTTCAGGCTCGGTTTGTAAAACCGAGCTTTCTGTGGAATTTTCCGGGAAAGTGCGGGTTTGTACAGAAATTTCTTTCTGGAGTTATTAGGATGTGTTCTGACTCAACTATGGTTACCCAGCTTGATTCTGCGTTGGTGGAGTAGCGTGGGTACATTGGAGCCAAGTTGTGCATTACGGGTCGGAAGCTGGGGTTTTCCGAGTGTTGGGCTGCGGGCAGCTTATCCGAGGTAAGGGCTTAATTTGGTAAAATGTACGTTTGTTCTGTATCAAGGCCCGGATGACCTTAGAGGCCCGGGTTCCTATTACATTACGTATATGGTTATCGGGTAATGTTACTTGTTTATGTTTATGTATTCTTATTATTATTATATGTTACATTACGTGTCCGCCTTTGAAGAGTGCCGACATTCTGCGTATCCGCACCGAGTGCCGATACTTGCCGACGCATTACGTGACCTACGGCGGTTTGGGGCTCGCGACCCCGGCCGATGCCGTGCTTCATTACATTACGATCTGTATATTCGACCTCTGTTGAGGGCTGTCGTTCTGGTCGCTACGCGGTTGGACCGCATATGTTAGTTTATGATTTTCGTTATACTTTATTTATAAATGTACATGCATATCTTGTGATATTCATTTTGCGAGTTGATTGTTGCCACAACAATGGGCAAACCGCACTTTTACCGTAAGCCCTTCGGGTCCTTTCGAGGACTCACCCTTTTATGTGTTTACCATCTTTGAGGCGATCGACAAGCAACCAGCGGAATAGAGATCCGCGGTGCTTCCGGACATTCAGGTTACATAGCGGCGAAGGTACCACGTGCGGGAATTCTTGAGCGAGAGGCTTCGATTCCGCACTTAGGTATATATTTATATATAGGAATTTGTTTAATGTCTCTGTAGCTGTAACCGCATGCATATAGATCAGATCATGGTTTGTATATGTGTCTATATCTGGAATATCTTCTGCTTTATCTGTCTTCTGTGTCGCGGGCGGAGCCCTGACTTGCTTACATCGGAATTGCTATATTATGGATTTGGTTCTTGTGTTGTGGCGAAAGTTGGATTATTCGTATACTTGCCTTGCATGAGTATTTAGGTTGCTAGTTGTTACTTGACGGTTTTGTTTGGAGCTCGACGCTCCGTTGCCACGCTTTCCGCCGTAATTCCTGTTTCCGACGTCGCGGCCGGCTCCGCCTCCGCAACCGGGCGGGGTGGCTGTGACAGTTGGACAGTTTGTAAAAAGACTATCGGTATTGAAGTTATACAATTGTGTACGTGGAACTAGCTAGTACAGAATTGTACTAGTTGTTCATACAAAATCACTCATTAATCGGTATTGAAGTTATACAATTGTGTACGTGGAACTAGCTAGTACAGTTACATAAATTTCGATAGTTATATATTTCAGTCTTTTTCCTTCTTGTACCTGTTTTGGGCGTTATGTCCCAAAATTAGGTACAACGAGGAACTAAGGTGAAATGCTAGTAAACTTTGTAATTGTACTAGTTGTTCATACAAAATCATAAAACTTCAATACCGATAGTACTTTTATGAATAGGATATGACCCATGTACCCTTAGACTATATGTAGGAGTAATTAGGATTTGTAGAAATTAATATGTATGAATGTGTATATGTACGTATATGTGTATATTTGCATGTATGCATTTTAATTTATATATGTATATATAAATGTTTGTTATTTTATATTAGTAATTAAACAGGTCGAGGAGAATTTAGACTTATATGGTCGGAAGACGTGATTGGATGTATCAGCATTTTCGCAAAAGGACACGTGAAGTAAGTCTGAGGTTTTGGAAAGGGCTGGATGAATTATTTGATTTTTCTTTTACCGTTGCTCAATCGAACGGGCTTGATTACTTTAAATGCATTTGTAGAAAGTGTAAAAACATATATTATTATGATCGACTTACAATTGGAAATCATTTATTGTTAGATGATTTTCAACCAAATTATCATGTCTGGGATTGTCATGGTGAACATGTTGAGATCAATCCTTGTATTTATCGAGGTTTTAATCAATTCCATGAAGCGTCATCTTCGACGTCAAATATTGCAAGTACAAGTACTGGAAATAATTTGGTTGAGGGTAATCGTAATGAACCGGGGTTAAGTACAAATGGTTCGAGATGCTTTTGGTTTTCATGATCAGAGCACTAACTGGGAAGAATGCAATAATCACGATGAAAATGATCATGACAATGGAAAAATCCCTCCAATAGAAGTGCCAAATGAAGATACGCAAAAAAACTTGACTTGATAAAGGCTGCATCACAACCTTTATATGAAGGATGTCTTGATAAGTACAAAAGATTATCAGTTATGTTCAAATCTCAATCTTAAGAGTCAGCACAATGTATGTGATGTATTTTTTGAAGCGGTGATTGGAGTGATCAACCAAATATTACTTGGAAGAAACGCACTGCTGACGTCTATGTGTCAAGCAAAAAGTATGCTGAAAGAGTTGGGGTTACCATACAAAAAGATTCATGCATGTGAGAACAATTTTATGTTGTTTTACGGTAACCACAGTAAGCTAATGAATTGCAGAGTTTGTGGTGCAGATAGGTTTCAAGTGGACGGTAGGACGACGCAACCGAAAGCAAAATAGGTTTTATGTTATCTTCCTATAATCGAGTAACTAAAGAGGCTTTATGGGTCGTCCAAAACAACAAAACTTATTACTTATCATGCTAGAGCAAGTGCGACCAGTACTATTGGACATCCTTCCCAAGACGAGGCATGGAAACATGTTGACGAGTGTTATCCGGATTTTGCAGCAGATATCAGAAAAATACGATTGGGCTTATGCATCGATGAGTTTAATCCATTGTCAGATTCAGGGTCATCTTACTCGATGTGATTGGTATTTATGTTTATTTATAATCTGCCTCCTGATCTATGCATGAAGGAGGCGTACATTTTCCTGCCATTGCTCATTTTGGGTCCACGATCTCCAAGATTGAACATTGATGTCTTTTTATGTCCGCTAATCGACGAGTTAAAAGTTCTATGGAACATCGGAGTGCATACTTAGGACGCGAATAGTAATCAGAACTTTCAGATTGGCACAACACATCCTCTTCAAGAATCAGCTACTGATGAAACTATACACATAGCACCCGTTGATATATCACTTATTGATCGTCATACAGGTACAGAGGCTGCCGAATTAGACAATATTGTTATAGAAGATAAAGACGATGAAGATATTCCGGTCGAATTGTAGTGAAACAATTTCATCATGTTTATGTTATGTTGTTCGAGAACAAAACTTTAACTTTTCATAATTAATTTGCATTATATCTCGTAAACAAAATAATGTCAATGCGGTCAAGTGCGCATTTAGGCCCAAAATATGGCCCACTTTATCCACGCCAAGTTAAACTATTGGAGGGAAGCGAAAAGATTTCAAATGGCAGTTTCCTAGTGTAACGTGGCTTAGGCCGAGGTAAGCCCGCATTATACAAATGGCATGGGCTTTAATTCGACTTAGGTCGAGGTAGATTGCACTGAGGCCTTTAAAAGGCACAACTTCTCCTTCTTCAGGAAGCTGTTACCCGATCGACATCCACCGCCTCTTCTCCTCCTCCTCTCCTTCACAGCCTCTCCCGTGCCGCCGCCGCCCCCACTTCAACTCGTAGGTAAGCGCTCCTTTTCCTCTCCTCCTTCTTTCTGCTTGTCTTGCCGAGCTTAATTTTTAATTTCCTTTCTTTTTTATTTTTAGAGATAGGAGTTACCTTGTCGAGCCGCTACCGCTACCGCCTTGCCTTGTTGCCCAGCATCTGTCCAGACCATCCCTACCACTACCTCCTTCACCAGGTAAGGTTTATTTGCTTTCAACTTTTTTTTTAATTTTCGTTTTGATTATAACTTTGAATGGTGATGAATATGGTAGATGTTGATGGTGTTTATGTATTTTATTGATTTTTCTGGATGTTGTTTACACTTGCATGAAATTATCAGAAATTTGGTTACATTTCGTGAATTATGTGAATTTTCTTGATTTTTCTGGAAATGTTTTACGAATTATAGTGAATTATATGAATTTTGATGAAATTTGGTGACATTTGTTGAAATTTGGTGCATGTATTGTTTTTTTGTGAATTTTAGTGAAATTAATGAATTTGAATGAATTTGGAAAAGTTTTAGAAACTTAATTACATGTTAATTGTTTATAATTTCGAGATATGGATGATCGTTCTCCACCACCGGATGATCAGAGTTCACATGACTCTAGATCCAGGTCACGAGGCAGGACCTTCTCGTGATCGACACGTGGTTGCGCGACATTGGCACGGACCACCAAGAGTGGTGGACCTGATAACGACGGCCAGTCCAACGGGTCCGTACATAGGGATCCAGACACCAATTCAAAGCCGCCTCTTCGACCGCCCAGACAGTGATGAGGTAGAAGCGGACGATGGGTCGCTTCACTGCAGCTACCGGATGGCACTCCTACTACCACGGCACCAGCACCCGTCTTACCACCGCCAGAGATAGGTCCAGATGGTCGACTTTTCGCTCGCATTGGCCAATAAGTGTTGTTTACCAATTACTTAAGTATACAGTATATGCTTATATACTAACAACTAATTCACTTTTTGCAGTTTGAAGCTAGATTCGTCAGGCATCTCGGAAAAGATTAGTCGTACCTTCCACCAGCACTTCACCAGAATGCCATTGTGTTACAAAGAACTGCCTGCAACGACTATGGCGGAGTGGGCGAACGCATTTGCGGTAATCTTTAATTATCCATTTAACTTTTTTAATTAATTATTTCTAACTTCCTAAAAAATTTGTGGTAACTAATTTTCCATTTAACTAATTATTTTTCACATGATCAGCACACAAGGCAGAGCCTAACTTCGTGTTATTAAACCTCCACTCGAGGTTCGGGAGTTCTACCGAACGACCTTTAACAACTATCGAGGCAAATGTAGAAATGTCCGGCCTCTGGATCCCAACGACCCCGACTACATGCAATGGGTTGATATACCTCCTCCCAGTATCCGGCCAACGATCTGGAAGAAGTGTTGAATTTCTTAACGCACCAAAATCTTTTGAGATGAGATTTGAGCTTATGGAGGTAAGTTCAAGTTTCTGGAAATTGTGTGGTTCTTGGCAGTTGCACCAGCAAGCACTGTAACTCTCTGGAATTCATGCGATTGCCGACAATTGCATTGTTTCGCCCAAGTGGTACAATTTAGTTAGAAGTAGCTATACTTAGCTCAAATCAACTCATAGTAGCTCATCTTAGCTAAAAGTAGCTAAATGAAGCTTAAAGTTAGCTCACTGCCACTATAGATAGTTGTGGTTAGCTCCAACAAACTCAAGTTAGTTAAAAGTAACTAACTCTAACTTATGTGAGCTAGTTCTGAAGGAGTAGTAACTATTAGCTCAAAGTGAGTTCAAATATGTGTCTTGGAAATTACTTTGAGTTACTTTGTGTAAATCCAATCTCATTTAGGTGAGATAACCCTTTTGGCAAAACAAGGGTATTTTGGTAAAAATGGTGCATTTATGATAAAGGTGTTTGTACCTTACGCCATGGAATAATTCCTATGGAGGTTAACTGATATGACCAACCATTATGATGGGTTATTTGGTGAAAATAACTCAACACTTCCTTTTAGAAGGTGGTGGGGGTGGTTATCCAAGTAGTGGGCATCAGAATCATTCACGTAGACTACATGAAGGGAAGGTGCAAGGAGAACCATAGGTTGAATTGTAGATGATAATTTCGATCTAGGGGTGGTTATTGAACCTCCCTCAACTGCCCTCCCCATCTATAAATAGAGAGGAGAGGTTTGGTCATGACTTAGCACCCTTCCACCCACAAGGTGGCCTAGTGGTAAGGGCGAACAAGGGGCTGTGTGGTTAGGCGCACGGTCTCGGGTTCGATTCCCCCTGGTATCAACTCGTGATTTAAATGGGGAGCCGTGGCGGTGGGTTGCTGCGATTGCTCCCTACAGGGGATTAGTCTCACCAAAGGTGGGGACACCTATGTCTTAAAAAAAAAAAAGACTTAGCAACTTATAATCCATCACTTGGTTCACAAACTTCTCCTTCTCCTTCTCTCTCACTTGGGCCGAATCTTGGAGCCTTTATTTGGAGCATTTTAGGTGGATCTAAGTATGTTTATTCTACACATTCCACCCCTTAGCATCCCATCAAGCAGTGGCAGACCCAGAATTTTTAGCACGTGGGGGCACAAAAATATGTAATTTCAAATTTTCCCATTATATATCCATTGTTCCCATATTTTAAAATATTTGTAATAATAAATAAAAGCTACAAAAAAGTGTGTAAGGGAAGGGTGTTACACTAGATAATATTTATCCATATGAATTATCAAATTTAAAGTATAAAGTTTTAATTTAATCAAAATTTGAAAGTTTGTAATAATTTTTAAAGCAACTTGAAGTAATTAATGAAATATTTTAACTATTTTTTATTCACTTAAAATACTGTTTTATTTTTATTTTATAAAATACTGATACTCTTATTTGTTTGATGAAAATATTATAAATGTTTATGACTAATTCTTGAGATTTTATCAAATATTAGGACTTGTAGAATAAAATATACAGCTTTATGACTTTAATAGAAACTCATGCAAAGTAGAGGAGATAAAATGAAGTTTACCCAATTTTCTCCCCAAGTGGCTGATGGCATGATGCGCGCGACGTGACGGGAGCCTTATCTTTTGGCTTTATAGATCAGCTAGTCCTTCAACTATATACATGTTTGCAAACTGATCCCTATACTTTATTTGTATCATAAAATACTACCACTATCACAATAATTTATAAACTTTTACTGGAGGCACGTGCCCCCATGTTGGGTCCGCCCCTGCCATCAAGTCAGTCCTTCCATTGAAGTCCATTTGGAGCACATCCGCCCCTTTGAAGATCAAGGAGAGGAGCTTACGTTTAAAGGAGCAATGAATTATTTCCATAAAGTTGTTTTCCCTTGGTGCTAGATAATATTCTCTCCCTTTAGTAGCATGTTTAGGACTCTCCTTGATATTCATTTGTTGGTGTGATTCAATGGTGATATGGCATGATTTTGGTGAAAAACACATCATGCATTATTGAACAAAACCGAATTGATTAAAGGTTAACTTGTTTACTCATGTATGATATAAGATCTACATGTAAGCATGTAAATGAGACCTATAAAATCAACAAGAAGTAGTTGGAGTACTCCAACACGAACGAATTCAAAGAAATTTCGATGAAGAACAAGAAGAATGCTGCTAGTGATAAATGGCCGAAAGTAAAGTCACTTGGACTTCTTTCGACTTCTTTTTAGAGTAAATTCCGCTGGCAGTCCCGTAAAAATAATTATTGTTATGTTTCAAAAACTTGTCATGTTTTGGTCTCATCTTATGGTACTCTGTCATATTTCGGTCCTTTACGTCCAGTTTGACCGTTAGTCCGAATGGATTTGTGTGGAATTACCGTTTTATCCTTATGAAAATTTTCACTTTAATCCTTAACTTATATTTCCCCAAAGTTTTAACCTCAAACTTTAACTCATACCAACAAAGCCCCTACTTCAAAAAAAACTCATGCTCTCTCTGTATCCAATCTGGGCCACTCATGCTCTCGTCGCAGCTTCTTCCTTAACGCGAGGTGGCAGAGCCCCACTGGCACCTCCCCAATCTGGGAGACACTGATGAACCAGATGAACCAGGTGGTGTTGTTACAATTGATTCGAACGCATCTAAGCTAGAAATTCGAGATTCTAAAGCTCTAAAGCTTCATATCTGCAGTCTAGCGCTTCCGATAGATAGATTCGTAACCGATGAAGCAATTCTAAAAGGACAAAATCAAAAGATAAAGAAGATCGGAGTGTTTTTTGGCAGTTCTGGGTGTTTGCGAGGGAGGGAAAGTCACTGTAATAATGAACCAGAAAGCTTCTATTGTTGTGCCCCTTCACTCAAATTTTCAGATTCATAAGCGCTCGATCAGACCACCTACCTTGTTATGTTCAAGGAACCGTATGTCCATTCGTTCGTTTTTCCTTTGTTTTCTTTTCAGGAGGTGCCGTTTTTAGTGGAGAGAGGTGAGGTTGATGTAAGAGGAGAGGCAAAAGGTTTGGGGATTTTGTATGTAGTTAAACTTTTAGGGCTAAAACTTTGAGGTAATATAAGTTGTGGGTTCAAGTAAAATTTTCAGAAGGGTGAAACGGTGATTCCACACAAATCCATTAGAACTAACGGTCAACTGGACGGAAAGGACCGAAATAGGATAGGGTACCATAAGATATGGCCAAAACAGGACAAGTTTTTAAAACATTACCAGAACAAGACAATAATTATTTTTAAGGAGTAAAGTACATTTTTAGTCCCTTAGCTTTAACACGTGTCCTATTTTGGTCCACTTTTAAGAATTCGTCCTATTTTGGTTCTAAAGTTATGATTTTCTGTCCTATTATGGTCCTACCGTTAATTTTTCCGTTAAATACGCTGTTAGATTAATGAAATGACTAAAATACCCATAACTTAATTTACAACTAAGTCCCTAAATTTATAACAATCTATCAATCTCATCCCTACAACTAAACTCTAATACTTTCACCACCACCTACCACACCTCTTTCCCACCATCCTGGTATGAACCCAATTGCAATTTCTGCCTCAAATGTGGTCAAGAGGGGCTTCTTAAACGCATCACCCTAGTCGATCGAAAGCCTGGGGCAAGCAATCTGAATCCAAGCATCCACAGAATCCTCAAACAAGGCAATGCGCATTGGACTGATCTTTGACATCAGAATGACCACCTGATCACATCCCTTGTCCCTCATTTTCTTCTCCAGCCTTTCCAGAATCCTGGGATTCCCTTGCCTCCCCAGTGTCCCGGATTCGTCGGCGCCGGAACAATCGACAAAACCCATGCGGCGGACTCGTCGGATTCGTCGGCGCCGGATTCGTCGGCGTCAGATTCGTTCGTCGGATTCGCCGGATTCGTCCAGCCCTTTTCGCCTCCAAAACCCACTACCATTACCTCCCCCATGACGATACGAAGCTAGCCCACCATCTCGCGTCGCCGGAGCTGCACCGGAGAAGGAGAAATCGGACAAAAACCGCCGCTGTTTCGACGTTTAAGCGCCGGTCCGTCATTCCATCCGCATTCGGCCGCTCCCATCACCACCGTTGGAACCATCGGCCTGTTCTCCACCATCTGGACCTAAGTCCGCCGCCGGAAGTCGAGCTCCGCCGCGGGCCGCCGCCTCCGCGCGAAACCCAGTTCCGGCGAGCCCATCGAAGAAGAAGGGCGAAACAAAAATCGAAAGCAGAGGGACTTATATGAATATTTATTAAAAGTTTAGTGATCATGCATCTATTAAATGTGTAATTAGTTTGTATATTTAGGGGCATTTATGTAAAAATAATTTAATTAACAGCCAACTTAACGGAAAAATTAACGGTAGGACCAAAACAGGACAGAAAACCAAACATTTAGAACTGAAATAGGACGAATTCTTAAAAGTGGACCAGAATAGGACACGCACAGAACCTAAGGGACTAAAAATGTACTTTACTCTTATTTTTAAGAGACTGCTAGCGGAATTCGGTAATGTACTTTAACTGAAAAATTTTAACTATATTTTTCATTTTTTAACTAGTTCTTTAACACTCTTTTATTGACAGTGCAATAAAGCGGGTCAGGTGCTACGTTTGGAACAGTTCGGTGAAGAGTGGGTGGGGAAAGAGGCCGGATTTTTGGTTAGTATGAAGTAAATCAGTTTTTTATAAATTTTTATAATTTACACTTATGAAATTTTACATCAAATAATCTCTAAATTAGGATGAGTACAAAAAACAGATGATGGAGAAGTATGAGGAGGACGAGGATGAGTGACCACATTTCGACAAGGACATCTACACGGAGGTCACAGAGGGCCCACGAGAGGACGTTGGATGGGTGCCTCATCCCAGCTCGTTTGTCCCGACATGTTCCAGCCACCTCAGCAGTCCTAGGTAATTAATTAAAATATGTTCCATTTAATTTCCAAGTTATCTAGAGTGTACTGTTTTCGAATCTAAGATTTCCAAACTTTGATTTCAGCGTGAGAGGGAGCTGGAGGAGTGGCATCAGAGGGATGCAGAGGAGATGCGTGAGTTGCGGTGCAAGGCGTTTGAGCATGATAAGAAGATCGTTGACTTGGAGGCTGAGAATCGCGGGATGAGGGACGTTGTTCAGCGCGACATGGATGCTTGGGAGCGCCGGATGGAGATGCTCTGGAATGCCTCCATGAGTAGCATGTGGGATTCCACGCTCACCACTAGAGCTGTACGGCGACAAGATGTGCCACCAGGCGTGGTCGCTGGATCTTCTACCCAGGGTAGATCAGAAAATGTGCAGAGCGTCAGTCGCTATATCATTTTCAGCGGCCTATACGACCACTTCATGATCCTTTCATGCGGCCTTTCACTCTGCTGGCCCAAGATCAGCCCTGGCAGCAACCCACTTTCAACCCGGCCTTCTCCTCGATTTTAGGAATGATTACCAGCCAGATCCCCCAGTCTACTCTGCACAGCCTCATGTTGATGATATTCCGACATTCACTTCTGGCTACACCTCAGACTTTGACGACTATCTGTTGCGAGATCCCCGTGACCCGAGCTTTTAGGGGCTGCCTCCCTAGTTTGTTAGGAACAATGTGTCGGAATGTACATTTGGATTATATATATTGATAAATCCATTTCCTAATTAATATTATCAATCCATTTCCTAATTAATATGAATTAATTTATTATAATGCTATTTTAATTTATCCAACAACAAATAATTAGCTAAAACGTTTTTGAAAAAGACCTATAATGCGGCCTCAAATGAAGTAAAAACGCATTAAGGGTGTCAACACAGTGTTAGCAAGTGGCAGAAGGTAATGCGGCTTAGGCCGTGTTACGCCGCACTATCAATACCGAGTTTATTTACACTAAACTTATTTACGTCGCACTATCAACATTGCACTATCAACATAGTTTCGCCGAATTACATTATTTACACTAAGCTTATTTACCACGGTTTGTAATGCGGCCATTTCCGTGTTAAATAACATGCCCTTAGCGCGAAATGGCCGCATTACCAGAGGTTTCAGCTATGTTTTGTTATATGCATTAGTCCAAGTCCTATTAGGTTTGTAATACACTTATGCTATTTAAGGCATAGACTCATTCAATAACATATCATCGAGGTTGATCACAGAATTGGTTCTCTGCCTAGATCAAGTTGTCTTCAACAAAAATGCCCATCATAGAAGTTATTATAACGATCACGACGGCTAGCGGCCATGTTCAACCCACAAAATCGTATTTTCAACCCACAAAAACCCACTTGATCATCTTGTCATCATCTTCAACCCTGAAAAAACTTAGTTCAAATCTTTACACGATGCTGGTCACCGAAGAGAGAGAAATGGTGGCAACGTTGAAGAGACGTGTGATAGCTACGGTGAGGAGAATGAAACAAATAAATAAAATGAGAGAGCCTCAACGTTGAGAAGAAAAGAAAGAGAGCAAAAGAAGGGAATGAAGGTTACCTTGGAGCGGCGGGTTGCATGTTGTCGGAAGCAGTTGAATGGAGGCGATGAGGATGTCAAATGCAACTACAGATGGAGAGCAAAAATGTGAGAGTGAGAACGTGAAACATGAGAGTGATAGCGAGAATGCAGAAACGAGAATGCAGAAACGAGAACTTTTATCGAAAGCTGTATGGTTGTTGCGGCTATGATGCGGCCACATTCGCTATAACTGTGTAGAACGTTTTGCAGGAGCCGTAACAACTATGATAAAATATGAATTGTTAACTTTCATTCTTAAAATGAAACTTTTCACTTTCAAAATTACGAAACCATATCCTCATTCTATTTTTACTTTTTCTACATTGTTTTTATGCACCTTCAACCAACTAATAATCAATTAAATACATATAAAAGTTTTACACATTCATCTTGATTTTACTCATCAACCTTTTGGCTCTTCGACCTTTTAGCGACATCGGGGGTAGTTTGGTTCCTCTCGAGTACCACGTGCAACTGAATAATGAAAAACCAAGTAAATATAAATAATAAAAGTATACCCCGTCGATTCCTAAATATTCGAACGTTTTATTTTTAATATTTAATCTATACTTTTTAAAAAACATTTTAGTGTGAAAAAATAAATAAATTATATGTAAATAATAATTCAACATTTCTAATTTCTAAATATACTTTTTCTATATAAAAATTAGTAAGTTTTTTCTAATAATAATTTGAATCAATCACACTATTAAAACTCCAATACTCAAATATTCTTAAGACGGAGGTAGTAGATTACTTCTCCAATGCACAGCCAAAATCCAATTTTATGAGTATCCCCTAAAAGGACAAATCACAACTTTTCCATTTGCGAGTGTGAAGAATTTTACATACTAGATTAGAAAACAAGTTTAGATATCAACCAAAGGATCACTTTCTTCCATATATAGATATTGAACTTTTAAGATCATTGAGTTTTTCATTGACGTTTTTTTATGAATTTTAATAAACAAATTCAGGTTTTAAGTGTCCCCGATTTTCTGCAACAGATGTAAATAGTGTGATTGAGGGAAAAAATCATAAAATCTGAAAATAATAAGTTGTTTACCTTAGTGTTTGGTTTCTTACTTATAAACTCATGACTTGTGTCATTGTGTTTTTTTTTTTCACTTGAGGTGTTCGACTTCTATATGCCTGCAATTTTTCATTCAGATTAATGTGAAAAAGTGGACGAAAATTGAAACTAATATGATAAGATGCATGGCAATTGTAAAGTTTAAGGTGCAATTGTAAAGTTAAGGTATCCGCACACGAATACTATTCTCTTTCATTCACATCACTCACAAATCACAATTAAAGAGGTAAAGATGACAAAATTATAAAAATTAAAGAGGTAAAGATGACAAAATTATAAAAGTGAGGGCCCATATGCAAAAGATAACAATATAGAAACTAAAAGTGGGACGACAAAGAAAGGAGTAGAAACAAAAAGATGATCTATAAGGATTTGAATTTTTAACACTATTCATCTAGTAAATTTTCTCTATATAAGGTAAGATACATATTTAACCCTTAATTTTGCTCATATTCCTATACGAGTCATATCATATGTTAGGAATTTGTATCAAAATACTTCTCTACCTTTGAAATTTGTCCTAATTTGTATCAAAATACTTCTCTACCTTTGAAATTTGTCCTAGATAGGCACTATCGTTAAGAGATTTCACTAAAGTTTTAGATAATTGACCTTCCAAATTAAATAGCCTAATTACACTTTAGATAAATTTTTGACCATTAAGTTTTTAATAAATATTCATTTTAACCTCCTAAGTTTCTTCTCTTTCTTTTCCCACTCTCACCTTGCTCTTCACCATTGACGTTTCTGCTCTCCTGCCAGAGCCAAGAGCCAAAGTGATTATAGTGGAAGCCATTGGGAACTCCAAACTTCATCTTCCCTACATCATAATACTCTAGCTTTAACCAATTCAACCTGCAATCTTTAACACCCAACTACATCCACTTCACATTTGCCACACCTTGACAACCTCCTTGCAACACCACCAATTCTTAAAGTGTATAAGTTGAAAATTTAAGACTAAATTGAATGATAAATATAAACATTTACATAAATGTCCTTTCTTAAACAGTAACCTTAACGAAAAATATAATGAAATGATCAGTTTAGGACAAAATGTAAGTTAATGTACTATTTTGACACGAATGCTTAAAACGGCATCAATTTATGATAATTAGTAAAGTTAAGGGACTAAATATGGGATATACCCCAAAGTAAATTAAAAACATTCTGTACATGATTACATTATGGAATCGGTGTTTGTTTCTCCCCTAAGACAAGTCAGTACCTAACTTTTGTGCTTTACGTCCCTCTCAGTACATGAAAACGTTGCTTCGGTTCTCATTGGCGCCACCGCTCGAACTGGTTCTTGAACTGGGAACCCTCTCTCCGATAAACCCCTCCACGTCAGCCCTAGAGCTCGCCGCACCTCCGATCATGTCGCCGGAATTTCCCATCAATCCGCCGCTCACAGAGAACGCGTACTGCTGGCTTTGCGCCGGCGGGTATTGTAACTGGTACCCACTCCCGCCGCTAACAGGCAACATCACGGCGGAGCCGGGGTTGAGATTGGCCTGGCGCGCCGCCGCCGTCGCGGCGAAAGGCGAGCTCGGCCCGCCGGTGAATTGCTGGACCATTGCCCTGAAATTGGTGGTGTCTGTGTTGAACAGGGTCGTCGGGGTTCGCCGCGAAGCCCTGGAGCGGCGGCGCGCGGGCTTGGAGACGCGGCCTTCCGGGTTCAAATGAGAGCCGGAGACTGAGGACGAGCTGGATCCCGTGTGAGGTAGAGGCATGGCG
Source organism: Stellera chamaejasme (assembly GCA_024586325.1). Classification (NCBI taxonomy): domain Eukaryota; kingdom Viridiplantae; phylum Streptophyta; class Magnoliopsida; order Malvales; family Thymelaeaceae; genus Stellera; species Stellera chamaejasme. The sequence goes on from CM044985.1 coordinate 30,453,701, forward strand.
ACGGTGGTCACGGTGGTGGTGGCGACGGAGCTGATTCTGTTGCTGAACATTTGAAATTCCGACATGGTGGAGGGGACGTAAGAAGAGGAACCATCATCGTTAAGGTCGTGGTGGAAGAGTGGCCAGTCGTTTGGAGCTGCCATGACTGTGTTCATGTCACGCTCTTACTGAAACTGAGAGGGAAGAGGAGCAGAGGTTGAAGGAGGTATATTTATTAGAGGCGCCGAAAGCTGGTCAAAGAAGGAAAGTGAATGAGATCACAGCCGTTCGTTTCGTTGACTTAGATCATACGTGTCATGGCAGATGGCACGTGGTAGATACATATAGCCGAATAATGTTTGCCATATTTTGGTGTTTCTGGAAGGTGCCCGTTTATTTAGTAAAATTTCATGCTAAAATGCAGAATGTTTATTTCTCGGAAGCAGCCAGCCCATCTCATACATCATCGTCCACGTCAGTAATGACCCGAGGCATTAATTCCCGCGCGTCGGAATTAATAATGTGTGTAATATAGGTTAGGTTCTTTAACACAAAAAACAACAGCAAATCAATAATAATTTAAATTTTTATCAATCTCAAAAAAAAAAATTACTCACATTTTTCCTCCAAAATTCAATTTGTTGTTATTTTTTTTTGTCAAATATGCTACAAAGAACACAATCATAGTCTCTATATCTCAAAAAACTTGATATATACCTTTTTTATGCCCTATAAAACACTACGTAGTTTTGTTAAGTTGTGTGACGGATAAATGAGGGCACGAGCCGTCATAAAACTTCAACAATGATAAACCGCAACACTTCCGTCATTAAAATTTTCAAACCAAGCTCTGAAGGCTCTATGACAGACTTTGCCGTCATAGCGTAAATTATGAGGGCTTTATGACAGATACAGCTGTCATAGCGTATTTGGTATAATTTCTGTATTTATACGGACCCCTCGTCAAACGTGTGAACAGATTTATGAGGGATCTATGACGGAACTTGCCCCCACACTACGTAGTTGAACCCATTTCTTTGGCGGAATAATGGCGGAAACCTCCGTCAAAGATCAAAATTAAAGCTCATAACTCAGAAACTAAAGCTCTCTCTTCCTCGAAACTCTCACAACTCTCTCACGCAAAACTCTCCCCCAATCACTTTTCCATTTGTTTTTTTTTCCTCTATCTCACTCTCATCGCTCATCCTTGTATTTTTTTTCCAGATTTATTCTCTATTCAAATTATCTTTCTTTGTATTCTTTTCTAGATTTCTTCTCGATTCAGCTTGAAGATGGATCTTGTGCTTCTTTTTCTACAGCGGTTCCAAATCTAGCTGAAGAATCAATAATCGGTGGTTCCAGATCCAGACAGCGGTTTCAGATCTAGCGGTTGAATCAAGTGATTCAAAGCCTCAAATCATCTTCTCCGACCAAGAATCAGTCGATTGGATGTGGCCTCATCTTTTCCAGCCAAGAATCAGATGATTTAAACATGTTATCGTCGTCTCCAGCCAAGGAACAAGCAATTTAGCCAAGAATCAAGAATAGATGTTCCTCCTGTCTCTCAAAATCTTGCAGAACTGGGAATCATGAGCGCTTGAAGGCGAGTCCTGATCGATTCAGCCATATTTTCTTTTGTACTCGCTTCAAATTTAAACTTATATGTTTTTTTATGGACTGAAGATATATAGTGATTATGGAAAAAAAATGTGTGAATAAAGTCCTAATTTTCCATATATCTATCTATGATTCTTCTTGTTGTTGTTCCTTTTTATGTTTTCATTTTCATGATTTTTTTCTTATTGAAAAGAGTGGAAACTTTCTCTAATGAGAAATGAATAACAAATGGATGAGAGAAATGGAGAAGATGAAGAGGTTAAACAAAATAGAAGCTCATTAATCCACCATTAAAGATTTAGATCGGATTTCAAAGCTATTTTTTTAAATTACATATATATTATGACGGCCGTATACGTCATAAGCCCGTCATAAACTATGACGAACTGAGCCACCATAAACAAAAATGACGCCCAATTAAGAACGAAAACTAAAGCGGGCCTATCCGTCATTCCTAATGGGAATTTTATGATGGATACGCCCCGTAAAGGAGGATTCAACTACTTAGTGAAACTTGGAGAAATAAGATGAAAAATACATAAAATTAACAAATTTGAAATATTAAATGGGGGGATCTCTCTTCATTGATACATTAAACTTCCTAAAAAAATTTTGATTTTTTTCACTATTTATCTTTAAAAAATTTAAGTTAAACATTGCTACACAAAATATGAAAGCCCAATGTATCAACTTTTCATAGATAAATGAAGTATTTCTTTTTTATATAAAGATGAAAACTCATGTCAGTTTTTTTTTGAACGGCAAAACTCATGTCAGTTTGAACATTGTTAAAAGAGTTCTCAATGTTGATAATTTATGAAAAAATAATACCATAAAAGAAATTATATTAGATAATTGAGTTTTACATAAGCTCTTAGATTATTTTAATCTCACACATGTTGTCGAATTTACATACCAAAATTAAAAAATAATAGTTAAAATCCTGAAATCAAAGCAAATTTTTTCTTGATGGCGGAGGAAAAACTCGTGACCAAACATTAGGGGGTTCAAAGTTAAGAGTGGGAGGAAAAAAATTTCGGTGACTTTTGGAATTGTCACCGGTGAGAAATGAAAGTGATTTGCTCAATCACCTCAGACCCCTCAAACCCAAACGATTTCATCCTCACCCCACAGGCCTCATCCTTGCCCGCGTGCTTCCCCAACCTCTAGCCTTGCCCCTCCGCCTCCGCTACGCTTCCCTTGCTTTTCCTTTCTCTTCTACGGCGCCGCCAACTGGCGGCCGCTGCTTCCCTTCCTGATTTGGGTTGGTGAGTTTCGGCGATATGTTTGAATGCTAACATCGAGGTTGTCCGTGATATTTCAAATTCTATCATGATTCAGATTTTGCAACCCAACCCTAAAATTTCATAGACGAGCTACTTTCGACCAAAGCAATGAAATTGATCGAAGAGCTTGGAAGGGTGAAAAGAATAAGATATACGCACAGATTCGTGGAAGCTCCTCTGTTGCAGCAGATTCTGGTACACAGAGACGCAATCCTGTAACTACAAAGATCCAACTTGTAACCAGGAAACCCATGCTCGCTCCCGATCGAAACAGGCAGGCCGCGAGGAGACGGCGGAGGCCAGTCGGATTTGGGTTGGTGAGTTTCGGTCGCCGAAATTCACGATGAATCTTCGAAAACTCACCTCCACGTGAATAACCGGAGGTCCGAAAAACTTGGGAATCATGCATGAATTGCGAAGGTGATTATTTGCGTTAATTCACCTCCAATTGATGAGCTTTGAAACCCCCTATGTTGCAGCTTCCCAATGTGATAACTTTTGGAAAAAAAATCATGAGACAAATAGAAATAGAATGACGAAATAAGCTATTGAAATTACAAATTTCCCAACTATGAAATTGAAAGGACTAAATTTGTATTTTCGAATTTGATCAACAAATATTGATGTGGTTAGAGGTGAAATGCTTAATGGACTATAGTTGAGGGACTGAGTAAGAAGTAGTTATAGTTCAAAGATTAAAGTAAATGGGTCAACATAGTTCACAAGACCAATAAGTAATCAATCATGTTAATCATCACATAGGTGAAATTTCACCCACTAGTCCAAGTGACTCAATTACAATGTAATCTGGAAGGTCAAGCCCAACTAACTGAACAATTACATATCCACCTCTCATTTTCCAAGTGATCTAGGTGTGTGAAAATTCACTCGGGTGTTAAATAACATTGACGATAAGTAATAAGCCTAAATTTTAAGCAATGATAAGATGAATTCTAAAATTCTCATCTTGATAGATTTTCTAACTCACATGAAAATTATTATGAAATAATTATAATTTGAGATAATTACTTACAGATATACTCCCTTTGTCGGCAAAAAAAACATCTCATTAACTTTATTGTTTTAAGATTCAATATTTAATTTTAACAAAGATAAACGGTGAAAAAAATCAGAAAAAAATTATTTAGAAAATTGTAACTTTTAATAAACATGTAAATTATTTAATTTTCGATATCATTCATGAAAAAATAAATAAATTAAATACTATGAAACTAACAAAAAAAATTAACGATTTTTTTAGTATAATTTCTTAAAGATGCTACGCTCTTTACATATGCGGTTTGATAATTACCTTATGTACTACTCCAATCCCACAATAAAAGTTGTCAATTTTTCATCTTGGATTATCTCACAAAGTCTGTTTAGCTTATTTTTGAGAAACTGATCTATACTACCAATTATACAATTTTATCCTAAATATTTACATCTTAGATTTACAAAAAAAAAAATCTCTTTCTTTTTTCACAGATCTTAAAATTGGGTCCAATTTTTTTTCTTTTTCTTTCATTTCATGGGGCTATATAAGATTATACTATAAAAAAAACATATAACTACTCATTTTAATCTCTAAATCCAGTCAAACTCTAGAATGATTGGAGTGTATATATATGAGTTCATTTATTTACCACATATGTGGAAAAACACACATATATATATATAAAGCAGATCCCTATTTTCTTTTTCTGGTATCTTATTATTATTATTATTATTATTATTATTATGTGGAGTATTTTGTTTTACTGATCTCGTTTTTCTTATGGTGAGATCAGATGGCGACATAAGTGTACGCCTGCGGTATGAATTATGAGTATAATAAAGTCGTTGGTCTTCCGTCTTCACCCAATACTTTGTGGCGTTCATACTTCCAAATTAAGTGAAAAAGACATCCCCTTTTTCAATTTTTTTTTTGGAGGAATTAAATGGATCGTACTATTTAAGAGCAATAAGTCTAAAAATTAATAATCAGGTATTTAATTTACAGTGGTGGTCGGATGGGAGTAAATTTGAAGTTATACAAAATCTTAAGTGATAGGATTATATATAGGTTTTAATTGTTTAATTTCTAAAGTAAGAGGATGAGAATAATTTTAGGTATAGTATAAGGATAGGTACAAAATCCATTTTAAGTGATGAGATTATATAGATTAACTGTTCATTGGATACAGAATATGCCATTCTATTCTAGCTTCTGTAGCCAGGAAGTTCAATGGTTCGGGATCCAAACCCAAACAGACCGCAAAGAAGGAGAATATCACCTCCTTCGATGAACTGTCCGCCAACTTTGCAAGACATCATGATCGATCAATCTTTGCAGAGCATGCAGGCAGAGCTTGAATCTGACTTGAATACCTTCGAAAATCAGTCTGACACGAGGCACTCAGCGAAAAGTTCATAGCGAGAGGAGGTGAAGAAGGGCGGAGGGCAAGATGCTCTGATGACAGCTATCAAGTTGAATCGAGCTCGGGAGGCTAAAAAATTCTTTACCTGTACAATATGAGGGTATTATGGGTATTTCCATGAGACTCGTTGGCTCGAGCTCGACTCGAAAGCTCGTGAGGCTCGATGTGGTTGCAGTGTAAGCTCATTTGAGCTCGGCTCGATTAGACTCGAATCAAGTTCGTGAGGCTAGAAAATTCATTACCTTACAATATGAGGGTATTATGGGTATTTTTTTAGGGCTCGTTAAGGCTCCCGAGCCTCATCGCGTCGAGCCTCTAAAGCTCGGGCTCGGCTCGTATAATATACGAGCTTAAAAATCGGCTTGAGCTCGAGCTCGAGCTTGAGGCTCATGAAGCTCGACTCGTAACTCGTAAGAGCTCGAGTTCGAGCCCGAGCTCGAGCCGACTCGGCTCGTTTCTCACCCCTAGCCCACACTAACAAGTGACTTATTAAATGAATATTAATAATTAAATAATAATTATAATCAATGTAGAAAATTCATGATTTGGTAGCAGGAGAGTCGTGATTCGATATTAGAGAAATCGTGATCCGGTAGTAGAAGAGTCATGATCTGGTAGTATGAGAGTCGTGATTCAGTAGTATGAGGGTCTTGATTTGTCATAGGAGAATCGTGATCGGTAGTAGCGAAGTCGTGATCTGTAGTAGCAGAATTGTGATCTCGGAGTAGAAGAGTAGTGATTCCGTGACAAGAGTTTTATGGTATTGGTAATTCATGATCCACGTAGTGCAATATCATGAGTAGTTTCATAATTAATTAGGATAAACAGTAAAAAACATGTTGATACTTAACCAGACTATGGAAAAATCATCAAAACATATGACATATGGATATATTTTTTTTGGTTTTTTTCTTGCCATAACACTATTTGTTTGTAATTTTCTATTATGGAATAAAAAGACATTCTCTCTGTTCCCAATTAATTCTACACATTTCTTTTTTGGGTTGTAATTTTCTATTATGGAAACTTCTCTCCTCTAAAGTTATCAAACTATCCATAATTTATCTTAACTTTTTCTATTTCATATTTTGTGCAACCTCTACTCAAGGGTTATTATGTCAAACTACATAAAATCTCACATTCACCTTAATTTTCGCGTCACACAAGTGTAGAATTAATTGGGGACGATAAGTGTATTTTTAAAGGGAGAGGAACAGAGAAGTGTCAATGTTGTAAATAACTTCAAAAGTTAAACACTTACAGTACATCTCTTTCATTTAAGGTATTGTAAACTTAGCGCGGTTTCAAGCCTGCAGTTCATATTGGTTTAATCGCCCATTTTACTTCGGTCCAAAACCCATTTGCCTCACAAACTTTGTCAGCTAGGATCTTTTATCCCATAAGCTTGAATTGGATTGATTTGAACTTCAAACCCCAAAACTAATTAATTAGCAATATATTTACTTGAATCCCAAACCCACAGCAAAGCGTTGGTTGTAAATACTAGTTTTGTTTTACAAAACGATCTATTTGCCAACAGGTGATGGCCAACAGGCCCATAACGCTTAAGAACCAGGTCCATACGCGGGGTTTGCGACAAGGCGACCCACTGTCACCGTTCCTATTCCTAATTGCAGCAGAAGCACTGCACGTCATGATCGAGGAAGCCACAGAGAAACAGATCATTCGAGGCTTCAACTTCAGCCCGTCAGGTCTCTCCATCTCTCATCTTCAATATGCCGATGACGCTATCTTCTTCGGGCCATGGGAAACTCCTACTGTAATTAATCTGATTCGGGTCTTGAAATGCTTCGCTCAAGTATCAGGTTTGAAAATCAATCTCTCCAAGAGCACTATTTCTGGTATTGGCATCTCTCCCCAGGAAGTGGAATCGGTTGCAAGGTCCATTGGTTGCCAAGCCGGAAATCTCCCTTTCAGCTACTTAGGCCTTCCAGTCGGGGCAAATATGGCGTCAGCTGCAGCATGGAAGCCAGTTATTGATAAATGCAAATCAAAGCTAGCATCTTGGAAATCAAGTATGATCTCGGTAGGGGGTCGTCTTACCCTGGTCAGCTCTGTCTTGGGAAGCATGTCGTTGTTCTTCTTCTCACTGTTAGTGCCCGGTAGAGGTAACCAAAACACTTGAGAGGTTAAGATCACAATTCTTCTGGGGTTTAAAAGGGAATGGGAAGGGTATTTACTGGATGAATTGGGAATCGGTTTTACGTAGTTTGGAGGACGGGGGGCTTGGGGTGGGAAGCCTCAAAGCAAAAAACTGGGGGTTAGTCGGGAAGTGGAAATGGAGATTTCTCCAGGAAAAAGGGGCTCTCTGGGTTAGGGTTATAGAGGAGCTGTATGGAGAAAAGGGAGGTTGGGAGGGGACGGCTTGTAGGAAGTTTGGAGGAGTTTGGGGCAGAATTCTGAAAACAGGAGTTTTAATCGATGAGGCTGGCATAAATTTCTCAGCTTCTTTTAGCAGGAGTGTAGGAAATGGGAAGGAAACACTTTTCTGGGTAGACAAGTGGGCAGGTGATAAACAGTTGAAAGAACGTTTCCCACGCTTAGTTAGGCTTGAGTCGGTAGTGGAGTGCAAGGTGGCGGATAGAGTGGTGCAGGGTTCGAGAGGTGGGTTTGGCGTTGGTGTTGGAGGAGAAGTCGGGGAAGAGAAATGGGGAGTTTGAAGAACTGACAACTTTCTTGCGGGGTGTCAAATTGCGCGGCGGCGCTCACGATAGCTGGAGTTGGAACTTCGATGCACAAGGGCGATTTTCGGTCGCCGCTCTTTCCAGGAAAATCGATGTCGGATTACTTTCCGACTCACTTGCAGGGCATTCAACGACATGGGTCTCATGGTTACCCAAAAAGCTCAACGTATTTCTTTGGAGGGCTGCTTTGGATAGGCTTCCAACCCGTCAACAATTATCCCGCCGTGGCGTTGCTCTCCAGGACACTTGTTGCCGCGTCGCACTCCGGCATTCAATCTTTGGTCCTCCGTTCACCTCTGGTGTGATCTCGGTCCCTTCACAAGAACAGATGCTCCAGAAGTCCTCTCATCTGCTCATTACAATCACCTCAACAAGCATCAAAGCAAAGCTTGGCTAGCAATAAGGATTGTGACCGCCTGGTGTATCTGGCGAGATCGAAACTCAGTTGCATTCCCGTCTCAGTCTGTGCCACCGAAAGTCTCCGTCTCTTCAGTTCAATTTCTGTCTTATCTATGGCTCTCAAGCAGATGGTCTAAGTTTTGCATTTCTTGGGTAGATTGGCTCACTAATCCGTTAGCTTCTATCGCTAATCTGTAAAAACTCTTGTCGTTTCGGGTCTCTCCTCTTCAACTTGAAGAGTTGTGATCCTCTTTATATATTCGTATGCCTTTTTCAAAAATACGCCAATCCCCCAAAAAACTTACTAGGTCACAAGGCTCGAGGGACACCCACTTTAACCCGAACGACCACTCCCTCAGAATACATGAAGGACGACACTTTGGTCAGCACGGATGACCATCTAGATAATAGTACATCCATCGGGTCATTAATGCTGACAATCCATACATCCACCTACTTAAGGAATACTATGGATTTGTCACTCAAGACCCAAACTATAGATACTCAAGTCATTTGCACTGTTTAGGTAACTTTACTCTGGCCTAGCACACACACTCTCTTTGGCAAAACACCAATATTGACTTGAACGTCAGAATACCAAACATATGACAATCCCTAGTGTGGTCTTTAGCTCACTCCTTCCTTTACAGATTCTCTAACCCATTACGTCCCTCAGCACCAGGACAACTAGGAACCAACAGAAATTGAAGAGCGTGAGAAATCCACCCATAGTTCGGCCACCAACAAAAAACCTATATAGTATTCTTTTAACTAAAATTTAACAAAAACCTAGCAACAATTCAAAAATTTAGTACTCCCAAAAAAATTTTCTCTCACAAAACTCACTCCCAAATTCAAAATAGTTGTTACATTTTGACTACTTCTTTTATTAAAAGAACACATGCCTGAATGTGAAATTTATCAAGAATAATTGTAAATAATGGATTCTTGATGGGTATTCCACCCCCCCCCCCCAAAAGTTGAATTACAATCCTTTTCCAACGAAGCAAACATTCCATGGATTCTTAATATGTCATACATTCATATTCCAACATCCTTCAATCAAATACTATAGTACATTCTTAGTGCTGAAAGAAATCTCAAGAAGGAAGTTTAACAAAGAAAAAAACGTATCAAAATGACTAAATTACTAGTAACCAAAGATAAGTGAGTTATATGATAGAAACCGAAGTCTATAGTGCCTGGAACATACTTAATCCTCTTTTGTCCTGTGAAACCAAAGCTCCAGGCTTTCAACCAATCTTTGAAATCCAATGCGAGAAGTGTCTTCTACAGCACTGGATCTCTTCCGTATCTGACCTATTTCCACGCAGGAAGCTATGATCCTGAGGAAATTGCTGGAAGTTCGAATCTTTAGCATCATCACAGTCTTCATCGCTTTGACTGCTTTCGCTCTCAACTTCTACTTCCAATTCAACTCTCCACAACAAGTCCTCACTCTCTTTTCCCACTCTGTTAAATGATTATGAATCCAAATTTTGTTTTTTTTTCCTATTAATGGGATCATATGTTCTTGAATTAGAGATAAATTTACCACTTAGTTTGTTGACATGCTTTTGTTGATTCCGCAGAAATTGTTTTCTGCTGAAGAACTCGCTTTGTACAATGGTACTGATGCTTCTCGTCCCATACTTTTGGGCATTCTAGGGTAATGTTTGATTATCATTTGTTTGTTTGTGGGTGATTGCATGAACGCGTTCATGTTGGAGAAAGGTAGTTTGTGTTTGATGATATGTGTTCTTACATATGACCAGGTCTGTGTTTGATGTAACAAAAGGAAAATCTCACTATGGCACTGGAGGTGGTTACCACCACTTCTCCGGCAGGTATGTTTCTTCTTCCCCAGCTTCCGAACTGCCATGATTTCATTGACTAGTACCCCTTCCATCTCACAAAGTTTGTCAACTTTGTTTTCTAGTTTATCATGTATTTAATCTATGATTTTTTTCAATAAATGTTTTGCTATAGAAATTTGAATAATTTATATGACTATCATAATTTGTAGTATGAATTCTCTATAAAAAAATTTGATTTTTTTTTTCATTATATATATTAGCTTTAATTTGAGTCAAACACTCAAACATAAAACATCAAAGTCAAATCCTACAACCTTTGTGGGATGGCCGGAGTATTTTCCTTCTAGTGTGCTATTCCAGTTTCAGGTTAGAGATTGAAGTAGGGTTCAGAAATTTGCTTTAACTTAAGTTGATAGGACCATTGATCAGTTTCTCGTGTGACAAATAAGTAGAGGAGGTTGTATGAGTTACAGTTATAGTGCAGAATTGTGGAATGGTTCGTATCCATAGTTTATGAACACTATGACTAGCATAATGTCAGGCACAAATTATCTTAGCCGGTAAATATATTTGATCTGAGTCCTCGATGAATCTAAAGTACCTTGTCTCCCTGAACCCAGAAAGAAGCACAAAGGCAGTATGATTGGAAACAGGAAAAGATCTTTCTTAAACATGCTTCCTGACCAAGAAATTTATGTATCAAAGAAATGAGCCCTTAAATCCAAATTTAAAATCATGCCTTATTTATAACCCTGGCACTTGTTTTTTTTTTAATTTTTTTTTATTACTTTCGGCCATAAAACATGATTCAAATAGCAGAGAAGCTCAATTCTAAAATACCTTTTACCTGAATATTTCAAGCAAGACAATGATTTGATTAGAATAATATGGCTTTTGATTTCCTCCTCTTTGGACCTGTACAGACTAGATATGAAGACTAATACAGAGTGCTATTAGTAACGTCTAGACTTTAATGCTAAATCTTGCTGGAAAAGAAAGCTCAGCTGCTACAACTGAGCCAAATTTTCGACTACCAGTGCATCCTGGGTGCAGTGATGCAGCTGTTTTAAGTTTTAAGAAGCACTTTACTTTAGTCTAGTCTAAGTAGTTAGGGGTCAGGGCCTCCATGAACACAAAAATATCCACCCAACACTTTACTAGACTTCCCTCTCTCATGAGCTTCTATTACTCCGTATTAGACAAGACAAATGGTGACAGCTTAAATGTTTTGAGTTATACCTTTGAATGTTGACTATATCAGTTTCTATATGTTCTTTATGTTATCTTCTTTTCCTACAGACTAGCATTCTAACATCCAAATTTTCTGACCTTCTCTTATCAATTCAGAGATGCCTCTCGCGCATTTGTGTCTGGAAATTTTACAGGTATGATCTGATTATTTTGACACAATCTTTAATTCTTCATGAAAACTCATAGATTGATCCTCTTGGCCCTCTTGTCTCCTGCAATACTTGCAAAAGTGTACCTTGTTCTCCTGTTAGCTGCATTGTTTATTAATTAAATTTACCACTACTGTTTCTGACGGTGCCACCTGGCTTGACGGATTCGTTAATTTTTAGGGTAAATATCATTTTGCCCCCTACATTTTTGGAATTCATAAAAGAAAACACCTCAGTTTGCTATATCATTGCGAACCCGAGGCGGTCATTTATTCGCAGAACATAGTTGCTTTTCTACTTTGGTATATTTGCGTGCCTGTTTTTGTTTTGCCTAAATAGTCGTGGGAAGTAGACTACTAATTTTAGCTTCAACCACATATTTCAGCATGACGCATTGGATGTCGAATTCATTCATTATCATGGCATTTAAAAACATTTTTTCCTCAATTTCATTCCATGACACCGTAATAACCTGACCGACATAGAAAATCATTCCATTATTCATGTGCAACATGGAATCATCTAAGAAACATGATAGCACAATCATATGCTGGAGTAGTCTGTAATCATTCCATAACCTAAGGGATGAGTTCCTGGTGACCTTGGTTGATTTGATTTCTTGATCAGGAGGATAATTCTGGGAATAATTTCCAGATATTGTATCAAGTTTAAGTTGGCTTTCCGTGTCTTAGAGAGGTTTGTGGAAACAAGTAACATAACTCTGTTTTTTTAAGGAAAAGAGAACTTTTTAGGGGTTTGTTTGGTCTATAGACTAATCAGGTCTTACAGTCAAGTGTTTTATTCCATGAAGAATTTTATTGGTCTCACGGCTCTCACATTGTTAGGCTTATAAATTTTAAGGTGAAATTAAAATAACCCTAAAAAATGTACAATCAATGTTCACGTCCCAGTGGCACGCCACCTAAGCCGCTAATCGTATCTCACTACCATGATGGACAACCTAACGTCTAGCGGCAAACATACCCTTTGACAAATCGTTGATGACATTTTTACCGCACAAAAAAAAAAAACATTAGTGGCAAAATTACCCCCTTTCCCTTCTTTTTATTACATTAATTTTATGCTACCAAATGCTAACAATTTATTAAGACCTCATAGCTATAGCTTTCTCTGATAAATAATCATGATAGGCCATGCTGTTGCATAACCATTGAATATCTTTGTTTTGTTTTGTCTTTGATTGATGATCTCCTTGTTTATCTTGTTTTCATGCAGGAGATGGACTAACTGACTCACTGCATGGTTTATCAAGCTCTGAGGTACCTTTTGTGCACTAAGTCAGACTTTGCTTACATAATAGACTGTATATCTGCTTTTACATTTCTGGTTTATATTTGGCCAATCTTGCTTTTCAAATATGCTTCATCTTTTTTTCTCCATAATTTATAAGTTTTTGGAAAATTAATACTCCGTAGTTTTTCACAAGTTTGCGTAAACTTTTGAAATATTGCTTCAAAATCACTTCAAGTCTTTATTGAGTTCAGTTCACTCTGGTTCTGTTTTGTACACCCTAATCTTCTGCCAAGTTCCTTCTTATGTTTAGTGTGGTTTCAGGCACTCAAGTGTATCTACATCCCAGTTTTTATCTCTGATGAATCTTATATCCATTGGTTACATATTTGCTTTATAGGTCAAAAGTATTGTGGAGTGGCGAGAATTTTACTACAGAAGCTACATGTGAGTATAAAAATGCATTATGTTTATACATGAGAAGCACATCAGCAGTTTTTCGCACACACAACCACAAGCCAAATCTGGTGGCATGTGTATTGCCTGTAATGATAATGGAAAACCCGACCATGGCACTGAGATTTTTACGCGATGAGTTGGTCATGTAGTTGTTAGTTTGTATAGTGTGGTCAGGGGTAATGATCCTATAAACCGACAATGTGATCCCCTTATCATGAAAACAATGTTGATTTCAATAATAACTACTCATCAAGGATTGAGGATTAACTCATTTAATCATTTCTATGAAAAGGTGCTAGTGAAGAAAAAATGTTGACACTGTCGGTACACAGCCTGCATTCATCTGAACATTAATCACTGCTACCGACAGCATTTAAAGCATCCATCATTTACACATGCAGATTCGTCGGCAGACTTATTGGTCGCTACTATGATAGCCAAGGAAATCCAACCAAGCAATTGAAAGGAGTTGAAGCAAAAGCCGCTCGAGGCGCACAGATGTTGGAAAAACAGAAGAAGGAAGAAGCTAAACAACCGAGCTGCAATTCTCGATGGAGTCAAGACGAGGGTGGAGAGGTATGCTAGTTTAACTGGATAAGAACCCCTTCTAAGAACTATAAGTAGATCTCATTTCTTGTTCCACTTGCCTGAAACCAGCAATGGTAGACAGGAATCAATCTAGTTTGTTACCAGACATGAGGGGTAACTTTGTCACGTTGTTGCGAACAGGTGTGGTGCGATAATGGGTATCCAAGATTGGTCCAGAGACCGTTGGAGATTGCGTTAACGGGGAAGATGAGCAAAAGATGTGCATGCTTTAGGGAAGATCAGCTTGGCCAAGACGGATTGGAACTCTACCAGGGATGTGATTACCTAGCCAGTCGCTGCAAGGTTGATTAAACCTATAAATATAGGGCATCACTTGCTTGATTAATACTGATAGAAATTTAATCAGTCACAGTCACAGCAGTATTTTACACCCGAGTCCACATTTGCGTTACTGAGACATGGACTTGGTCGTTTTAGCACCAGAGACCCGGAAGAAAATGTGCTTACATGGCTTGATTTTGCTCTAGAATCAATCTACTCTCCCATCCCTAAAAACTTGGCACAATTACCAAACACACAAAAGAGGGAATAACTTGGTACAATTAACCAAACACAAAAATAAAATATTGAAAATTTAAGGATAATAAACTAAAATCGTCATTCGGAAGTAATAAAGTAAAATTACGATGGTGATAGAGTAAAAGTAATGTTAAAAAATGCAGGATGAACCATGAGTATAATGTACCAGACTAGTGAACAAAAACTTGAAACACTCTGCAACAAATCAAGGTCCATTTCAACAATAATTGTGATTTAATGTAATGTGATGGCACAAAACTGGAGGTAAAAATCTCCAAAACTCCCAAATGCTAGATGTGACTAATACATGAACCTAAGAATCTTGATTAGCTACGAACCAATACCACTATTGTAGAATAACACCAAACAGAAAAAACGAGCAAGGAGAGAACCTAGAAAAAAAACCAGTAACTGCTCTTTCGCAGCACATAAAATCTCTATACTACAGAATGCATTGGACGCCAAGCTGCAACCACCACAATGTTAAGCTGGAGCTGATATCCGTGGAGCGACAGTCTTCGCTGCTGCGTGAACAGTAGGTATGCGGTTCACTCGCGCACCATTGCTCCCCATTGAATCACCTTTATGATACCCTTCACCTCCACGGTTAGGGTACCCTCCCCTATTGCTACTCCTGTTTCCATAATCTGCCCTGTTACCAAAATCACCTCGGCCATAACCTCTGTTGCCGCTATAGCTCCCTCGCCCTCTGCCTCCCTCATTCCTGTACCCAGCCCCAACTCCAGATATTGACCTTCCTCGAGTGCCTCCTGAGAAAGACCACTAAGAATTCAGAAAAAAAACAGTGATACGGTATTCGCGCAATTGTACATCCCCCACAATGCCCAGTACTATTGATTCAGTAAATCAAACCGAACTTACCACGAGAGGTGGAACGCTTCTCCTCAACTACTACTTTACGCCCACCAATAATGATAGGTGAAGCCTGAAACATAAAAACGAAATCAGATCTGTAATGTACAACTGAAAGGCCAATAAGTTGCATAAAGCTTTATATGAGAATAGATGATCAGCAACACTTTAATGTGCAACCAAATTGTAAGAAACTATGCTAAAGGTACAACTTTGTTTCTAACATCCACCAGAAACAAAACCACTGTCGATTATTTTACAAATACCAACTATTCTTCCATCCGAAGCAAAACTACAAGTGATGATCACACGGCCAATCATGGATTAGATAGGATTGCGAGCAGTTTCCATAACAATCAAAAGCAAGCAATGATGCGAGACTGATAAATCCGGGAAGAAGCTAATCACATGTCCAATCATGGATTAGCTAGGATTAGAAGCAGTTGCCATCAGATTACAAGCAAACACTGGTGAGAGACTGATAAATTCAGGATAAAGTTTTTAAGGCATGAAGCACAAGGATCTAGAACTTCAGTTTGAGGTGTGAAGCAAGTTATGTACAAATGCTTTCAGCAACTACAGTTGGTAATGTCATGTGAATAAATGAACAATTCCGCAACTCCACTGGATGTGAACTGCAGAAAAGAAGACCTCGCCAAAAGAATGGGCTTGTCTTAATATTTTCATATCAACAAGCAATGTGTGTTTCATACAAGTTTCTAATGAGCTCGAGGTAAACATGGTAACGAAATACTCCGTATTATGCAATAAATAATACAAGTGAGACTAATGTTGAAACAAAATTTCTTCTTTACCTCTTTAGCGCTCTGAACAGCACTTGCCATTTCAAATTCCACAAAACCAAAACAAAACCCCTGAGATAAGACAACAATACATCACTTCCATACGCTGTAGACACCAATAAGAATTGGCAAAAAAACAAACAATAGCCTTACCTTTTGGCTTCTAACTTGAACGCCTCCACTCTTTATCGGCCCAAACTTTTTAAATTCATTCTCCAACATAGCTGGAGTAGCACTTAAAGGAAGACCCTTAACATAGATGGAGGGGCCCTCAGCTGCTAAGAAACCGTTAAAAAATCAGGAACGTGAATGTTGGATACCCCTCAATACGATGATAAGCACATAAAAGGACAGTAACGCAGACCTTCGGTCTCTTGGGGGTTTTCATTCTCAATAACAGGTGGGCTGGAGACTTGGGTGTCAGATTCTGAGACAGTGGGGATGGCTGGAGGGGCAGGAGCACTGACCTGTTGGTCATGGATCTTAACTGAAGATCTTACAGGAGATTGAGAAACTGGCAAAGGAGCATCCTTCATGACCTTCACCTTAAAGATAATGGCATAGTTTCAATAGAATTTCATAAAATCATAGTGTCAAAACTCAAGAATACATAGTGCCTTGACTCGTCGAGGTTCAATGTCACTAGACTCGCTACAAAGATGTTAATGGGTAACAGAAAATAGACACTTACAATGTAGGCATAAGACTTTTTAGGCGTATCTTCAACTTTGGAGTCGGTTTCTGGAACTGCCTGCAACTCATCTGGAATGTCATCAACAACCTCAGGAACTGGCGTATCCTCCTTGTCAATCGAAATATCACCATTCTCAGCAGGATTATGAGCTACTGGCTGATTCACTTCCTCGAATGAAGCCACAGGCAGCTCAGGAACATTATTCTCTTGCACATGAGAAAGATCTGTAAAGGAAAAGCCATCTGCAAGGTGAATAAGGGTCAACATAATGCAAATGTAGTTTATAGGATCCTAACATTCCAATTACCAGGCTCAGGTGCATGAGGTGCTTCAACATAACCAACAGGATCTTGGCTCACATTTTGATAATATAACTCATCAACGTATCTAAATACATCATTTAACACAAAGTAGCCTTTGTCTTGAGGAGCTAAGAAAAAGCTCTGTGTAAATTTTCGCCTAATGTTGTCTTTCCCCGTCAGATAACCAGTCACAAGAACAAGGACACCTCCGTTATGAGAATCCTGTGCATCAACTGTTGTAATCTCTGCTTTAAAATCCCCATAGTCAAGTGATAATATCTTCTCATTAATAGCCTACAAACAAAGACATGTTCAAGATTGCATGGAATCATTTGCATCTCGCTTTGCTAAGGTATGTCAACTATATGTATTACTTCGTAATATTCTAAAAGCAACAGTCAGTGTACTGTACAAATTTTAAAGGAGAAGGTCTTTAATTATCTTTGTAACTTAACAGTGATGTCTAAAGCATTTTTTTACCCAACTTCTTTGATAGCAAAAAAAGAAGATTATTCCGACTTATTCAGGAGATGAAAAAAGAAAATTCAGAGCACAAAACTGTTGCTGGTTAGATACTCGCCCATCCCAAATTTTTAAAAATATTTGACTTTCAATGTCCATTGACTTAAATTTATGTTACATCATTCTTTACTGGAAAGAGATATAAAAAAAAAAGTTTTATAAACTATACACATCAAATTAGCATGTGAACTTTTGGATGGAGGTAGGTCATTCACTGTTACACCCTGTATTAAGGATTAACTAAACCCAAGCAAACTCGAAATAAGCAGTTTCTGCATGCACACACACACACACATAGAGAGAGAGAGAGAGAGCTGACTTGCATGGTGGTGGTTGTACTCATGATACCATTCCTCTCAGGGCGACCAAGTTTGCTAACATCTTGATAAAACCGGTGCACAAGGTCCGGTGACTGATGCAGGATGTGGTAGTACTGATGAACAAAGGCATTGCCAACCTACATTCACAATAAGTCCCAGATTAATCATAGATGCAACTGGCAGAGATCTTACAAACAAATCATCTCAAATTATCGATTGAATCACAAGGAGATAGAAGCTGCTAAGCTTGAACTGTGTATCAAGAACTCAAATAGAAAACTTACAACATCTGGAGTTGGGGTAGGAATTGCAGCAGGGGCTTGCTGCACTGCCGACGCCATTGCAGAAACTCTGCAGCATTCCAATTGCAAAACAAATTTAGCGATTCCAAGGTAAAAAAAACAGTAAAGCCTAATAACTCAACAGTTCTGGCCTCAAAGTTCTATAGTTTCCAACTGAGAACAAATAAACCGACTTGGTTAAAACTTAAGAATAGAGCGGTGACCAAATCTACGCATTATGCTAATAGCTGACGTTTCTAAAGGGCACAATTCACTCCATAATTTGAGCAGAAAAAGCAAAGAAAAAAAGGATCTTTAGAGAAAACAACGTCCAGCTTGAAATTCATACTTCTAGATTACAGTAAGTTGGGCTACAGACTTCCGCTAAATACGCTAAAATTGCTCAGAGACATAACAAGCAGCTCGATCAATTCGTGGAGTCAAGTAAACAAAAAGCCGCGGCGATCGAAGCCAGACACAGGGAGAAAATCAAACGAACAACCTATAAAGGAATGAAATTGAGAAGAGAAAAAGCTATACCGTAGGAAGCAGCGCGAGAGAGGTGAGAGATGATCCAAAGATTCTGGTGGCCGGATCGGTTTTCCTTCCTCCTCTCACCTCTCTTTCGGTAGCTTGGCGCTTTCTAGGGTTTTGGAGGAGCGTGATAATGGGAAGAGAGGAGGAGTCGAAATCAGTGAGGGGCTTTGGTTTTATACCTGGATTGGTCGAAATCCAATTGATGATTGGGACTTTAAACTGCATCCCGAGTAAACTTATGAGCAACTTGATGTGAAGATTGCTCATTAAGGCGTAAAATGTATATTGGTACCTTCAACTATTCCATTTTGATCATTTTAGGGACCCAACTATAAGTGGTTCGATTCAATATCTGAACTATTGAAAATCGTACACTTCAGGGTCTTGATTTGATTTAGAGAGTCGTAATGCGAGATTTGCATGATTGGATGTGAGGAATCTTCGAGTGATGAACCGCAACCTGGATTTCATAATTGTAACAGGAAATGACACTGATGCTGACTAAATCGTTGTCTCATAAACTAATCACAGCACGATGAGTTTGTCATTCGCTAAATTTGATCAACATAATGATCATGTTTGATCAGCATGATTAATCGATCGGCAACGTTTCATCGTGTGAACAAGATCGACAAACTAACATGAAAAAACTACTGATCAACATTGGACGGAAGCTGATCAACATAACAAGTCTACTGATCAACATGCTACAAAGAAATATCAACATATAACAAGAAGAGAGATTAACATATTAAAAAGAAAGATCAATATGACATATATAGAAGATAGATCAACATGGTAAGAAGAGAGATCAACTAATTGCTTAAAAGAAAGATCAGCATGACAATGAGAGATCAACATGCTCAAAAGAATGATCAACATGATATGAAGAGATATCAACATGCTAAAAAGTAAGATCAACGTGCTAAAAAGAAAGATCATCAAGATAATAAAAGAGATCCACACGTTAAAAATAATGATCAGCATGACAATAAGAGAGATCAGCATTCTAAAAAATGATCGACATGACAAAGAAAATAGATCAATATTTGACAAAAACATATCAAGATTGGACAAAAGAAGATCAACATGAGAAGACTACTGATTACCATTGAAAATGTGCAGATCAACATGACTATACTGGTGATCAACATGACTACTTACTATGATCATCATCGTTTTTATCTAGATTTCTTAAGTTCGGAAAATGTCAATTTTTCATCATTTGCAAATTTGGTTGTTATGGAACTTCATCGTTGCCAAATACTGATGGTGATTGTGTTGCTAAGTTGGGTTGGTTTGGTTTGGATTTTGGAAGTAGATCTGAAATCTCAAATGAAGAATCACGATGAAAGAATCTGACGGGAAGCTTCATCGGTGGCTATCGGAACTGAAGCTTGGACCGAATTCATGGTGATTTCAAAACTGGAGTCGGGGTTGGACCGAAATTCGCAACAACAGTCGTCGACCGGAAGCACGATGGCAATAAATGTAATTAATATTACATCTTATACACATATGATGCGCATTACGCATCCTATAGCAACTCAAAAAAATTCATTCATCTCATTTAATGGTTAAGTTTTCACTTCTGGGAAATCCCTAAATATTTATGACATTCAACATAACTTCCAATGAAGTTATTTTCCCTATATGTTTGATTCAAATGATTACTGTTATTGTGTTCTTTACTTTCAAAATCACCAATGGTTTACCACAATTTTTTCTAAATTTGACTTTTCTTCCACATTTTCTCTCACAAACATCTTCTTTTAAAAAAATCCAACTTTTCATCACAATAAATTAATGTATATTTATATATGTGTGTATACATATAATATAGTTATAAAACTAAAACTTTAATTTATTATATGCATATACATTAATTAAATTTGACTATCGTAAAATTGACGGAAAAATCATAAATTAAAAACTAAAAATAAGCCATAAAGTTTTTTAGAGAGTACAATTTTTTTTATTTTTTAGGGAAAAAAACGTTTGAGGACAATTTCTTTAACATTCTTCTGAACTTTTCCATTTTTAAAATGCTTTTAAAAAATGTTTATAAACATGTGGGTTTTTAGGGTTATATTAAGATTTGATACAGAGGAGACCTTTTTTGGAAAGCAACAAACTTTATATTTTTCTTGATACATTAGGGTAGAGAATTGAGGTAGTGAAACTCAACACAAGACCTCCATATGTCCTTAAAGCTTAATCATTAGTCTAAATGTTCAAGACGCAACAAACTTTGTTTATGTATTAGAAAAATATTTACTAGATTTTAGCAAAATATTTACCAGATATAGAGGAGAATGATCAATAGATTGTATATATATGTTCTGACATCTGAGGAGAAAAACTTTGTAAGGAAAAAATACCAGAAAAAAAAATGAACGAATATAAATTTGAAAATATCGTAGTATTGATATTGTGAAATGAAATGTTGGTATCTTTCAAATGGTTATAATTCCAACTTACAAATATCCTCTTCAGGTTTAGTAAAACTTACACTTGCCAATTTACTTTCACAAATTTATAGTTACCCTTAAGATTTAGCAAAATCTACCGTAATTACCCTTGATCATTAACATAATTAGTTTTGTTAGATTATTAGTTTACTGTTCTTGTTGTAGTAACCCTAACACTTTTGGAATAGATTATTAAGGGTGCGTTTAATTGAAGGAAATTTTCTGATTTTTCATAAAATTTTTAGAAAAATGGAAAAGGAAAAAATTCGCGTTTAGTTGCATATTTTTCAGAAATGGTTTTCTGGGAATATTTTTTAAGTTTTCAGAAAAATAGAAAAGAAAAATAAAAAGATTATTAAGTTTGGTCCTCAAATTATTCTAACATACACATTTCGTTCCTTAAACCTCGTAAAAAATCATATGGTGAACAAAACTTTTAAAAATGACAATTTAGTCACTATACCACCACCACCCCTCCCCACTACTCACCCCTCACCCCTTCACAGCACTCATCATCCTCCAGCCCACCGCTTCACCACCTCTAACACTAGTGTTACAAAGTTATTAAAGTGTCACTTTATTTTAAAAAATATTCTCACATAAAATTTCTGATAAAACTCAAGGATTAAGTACTTTTTTTTTGCTAATTTGTAAGCTTTGAAAAAGTTTCAGCATGGTTTTGGGAAAAATTTCATGCTTCGAGTTCAAAATAAGAATTTTTAAAAGTTCGATGTTCAAAC
The DNA here is from genome assembly GCA_024586325.1 of Stellera chamaejasme. Taxonomy (NCBI): domain Eukaryota; kingdom Viridiplantae; phylum Streptophyta; class Magnoliopsida; order Malvales; family Thymelaeaceae; genus Stellera; species Stellera chamaejasme. The sequence continues at coordinate 30,475,705 of CM044985.1, forward strand.
TGTAAATAAGTCATTCAAAAAGAGTTAGGGAGCAATTAGAACATTTAACCCAATAATCTCTAATTTAAAAACCTGTTGATCTAACAACAAAACTAACAGTGTTAGCGGTCTAGAAGAAAAAATGTAAACGTTTTGCTACATCATCGAAGGGTAATTGCAGGTTTCTAAAAATCGATGATGGTAACAATAGGTTTCATTAAGGGGGGGTATTTGTAAGTTTTCTTGTTAAAGATTTTGAGAATCTTGTTATAGATTGGATAGAAGTAGTTGGATGGGATAATTATTACTTTCCACATCAAAGTGAAATTCATTATACAATGTAACAAACGAAAAAGAGTACACATCATTTTCATTTTTACCGACATTTATCTAACAAATACTTTTCATGTCGTCTTGAACACTTATCTAGTGATCGTATTTAAGAACACTTGTAGAGGTATTGAGTTCGAACTTTCGATATCCCAAACCAAATACACCGTGAACAAGGGCGAAAAGTTCAATAATTCAAGGTGTAAGAAAGCACATCTAGTTGCAAATGATCATTTTCAACTTAACAAAAAGCAAGAATGGGGGGGGGGGGATAGTGCGCTGGGAGAAACTGTAGCTATACACTACTATTAGTACTAGTAGCCTTGTAGCCATTCCAAAAGGTTTGTTAAAATTAAACAGGCATTTTCATCAGAAGCTGACCCTCCATAAAACTGCAATACAAAGTCAGTGACAGAGTATCAGCTACAAAGAAAACATATAGTAATAGTAGATTAGAGTGTAGCAACAGAGAAGACATATGGAAATTGAGGCACCACCTTTTGATGTAGTAGTAACAAAAGTCTGCCAAGACAAAGGTTTGAACTATTTCAGCCAAAACTGCCATTGGAGACCAAAAGTACCCTGCTCCTACCATATAAAAATATGCTCCACCACTTTCATAAACCTATATATATATATATCAAGTCAAAAAGTTAGAAATATATTATTAACATGCTTGTAAAGACATAAATTGATACTTAAAATTAATTGTATGCATTCATCTGAATGTATACTACCATGCAATATTAATTCTGCAAAGCTTAATAGTAACAGTTAATCCATTAAATCTAGCTAAAAAAACAAAATTAACGACAATGATTTTTCAATGAACTAGAAAAATATAAAAGTTTCAGTATTTAGCAAAATACTGAAACAAAACCCCCCAACAGTTATGAAAAGTATGAGCTTGTCCAAATAACTCCAAGATATCATACAGCCCTAAGCAGTCCATTTCTTGAACTCTATTCTCAAGACCAAAGTGTGGTGCAAGAACCCAATGCCCCTGTGCTTTCTAATCCTTGAAACTCCCAAAAACCAATTTAAAAGCTCCCAAAATTCATTAGGCTTTTGGTGTGAAGAGTCCAACAGCTCTTCTGTAGAATACTTAATTGGGCTTGCAATTAAATATATATACCTTGATAAGCCAGTGTGCGCAGGAGAGGAATCTTGCAATACCAAGAGCAAACACATAATGGCCGGTAAATGGTTCGATCATCTGCAGATTTTCGTCTTATAATTTTTCAAATTTCTTACAAGATGTGGTACTAGTAAAAAAACAAAGTAGTTGGAGATGGAAGAAAACTTAATTAATCAGATTAATACAAGAAATTGGACCTTGGCGTTTTGCATCATCCGCAGCTGAGGCAGCACAGAAACTGACTCCAGATAAACGCAAAAAGCCCACATAATCTGCCCCATCATTGAAGGCGTGTGATGAGGATGAATTAGCAACGCTAGTACAGCTGAAGGCACCACCTGCATGTAGCAACACAAAGTTAATTAAATGTCACTAATAATTATGTATAGCAACACTTGTTGAACAGTTGCTTGCACAGGCTCTCCATCTATTGATGACATAAAAGCGAGCAAAGAGAATGATGAAGAGTTAATTACCATATAGTACATAGGCAAATTGTCTAGCTCCTTGATGTAGCTTGATTTCAATTTGAACCGGATCATGTAAATTACCCACACCGTCAAAACAAGCGTCGCAAAATCTAGCAATGTGTGAACATCACCTTCAAGCATCACGCTACAACCCAGTCTTACCACTAAGAACATGGCTGTGATCTCTTGAGACCTCAAAGAAAGCCCTGATTAAGATACCATCATCATCATTTACATGCTAATTAATTAAGCCTAATTATATCTAATTACATACATACATACAGACATACATACATACCAGAACAGCTTCTCTGAGAATTAGCAAGCTTGTAAATCAAGACAAGAATCCCCAGAGCGTGGATTGATTCAGATGCAACAAAGAAATGGTTCTGATCCTTGACGAAAAACGTGAGCCCGGCAAAAGAAGACACAAGGACCATCGTTGCTGCACAGAGTCTCACCTTCAAAGATCTTCTCTTCATGGAGTTTAACAGAAGAGTGAACTGTGGAACGCGCTTCTTCTTCCCCATTTTCTTTTTTACTCTTTGAGATAGAATTAGAAGAGGAAGAAGAAGGGGGAGATGTGTTGATCAATGTTTGATGAAAACAAGAAGATGATCGTGGAGCTAGTGAGATGAGTTTTGTGGGATGCCACGACACGAGTATACTACATGCAGGATGTTGTGTTCCGTGGCAACTCACATGTTACCATGGTGAATCCAACTGATGATTGACATGTAATAAAGCCCATTAAGGTAGGGGAATCCGATTCCATATTTTTTCATTTATTGGTACAGTAGTCTTAGTCAATTGTTTGACCTGAGTTCCAAAAACAAAAAACTCATACGGTAATTAGAAACAAGGAGGAGGACATGATCAACAAAATAGATTTTGTTTTCTTATTTACCTATTTAGTGCTTAAATTGCATTCTTCTAGTAGTAATGGACACAAATAATTGTAATATGTACAATTTTTTTTTTAAGAAATCACTATCTCTCCAATTAATTGTTCTAACATCAAATAGAAAATAGAAGGTGACAAGTGAAATGATAGGTGAATGTGTAAATGAAGAGAGAAAGTGTTGTTAAAATGTAAGAAAAATTATGTATTGTGCGTATATGTATAAATTTATGTATATGTATATATACCCCTACATTCTTTGAAATTCCAATTATGTTATAAATTTATCCAATATATATATGTATATATATATATATTGTGCGTATGTATATATACCCCTACATTCTTTAAAATTTCAAGGTGGCAATAGCTTCCTCATGCCATAACATGGCTTCGCCATTGGATTCGAGGAGCTCGACAGAGATCAGATCACGATAGGCGAGAGTGTCTCGAGGAGGCAAGTTTTCAATTTAGAAACTCGGGATAATGGTTTCTAGGTTTCTGATATTTTGCACTTATCAAAAAAATATTTTTCTAGAAAATAAGAAATGGAAAAAATACATCTAAACATGTTTTCCTTTCCATTTTTCTATTTTCCAAAAATACAAAGAAAAATGGAATTTTTTCCAGATAATGGTTTTCTTTTAGTTTGTCTCGTTCCGTCGCGTTTGAACTTCTTGTGTTTCTTTTGGAATTAACCATTTAAGAAATTTATACATTTACCCCCTCAAAAAAAGATTGAGTTTTGGTGACGGTGAGGGAGAGAACAAATGCAACTAAATAAAACAATTAAGTAAATGGCATATGGTAATTTTTGGTTAGTGGATGAGAAGAAATGTAGAACATTTTTATTGTTGTAATAAATCCAGTATTCTTCAAAATTGGAAAGTTGTTGTAGTTGAAGTAAAAATAATTTGTAGAAAATGACTTTTACTTCCCCGTTTTAGAATTTGTTTTTTTAGAGCTGTTGAATATGCTCGACTACTCTGTATTAAGTATTTTAAGGATAAGTACTCTAGTTATAGAGTCTTGATTTTTTTTTTGAGAAAGGCAATTAAATTAAAAATAAAAGGCTTTCCCTCTAAGGTAGAGAGAAGACCTTAAAGATTACAAGGGAGCTAGCTGCTGTTGCTAATAGCAGCAAGAGGGTGGAGCACCCAATCACACCAAAAAAAATTCTTAGAATTACTCCTATTAGAGATCCAAAGAAAAGAGAGGAATTGAATGGACTCAAAGATTCGAATGCTTGAGGAGATCGATTTGGCATGAACGGCCTCATTTCTCTCCTTCCAAATAGACCAAATCACGATGTATCGGATAGCTTGCCAACCTTTGTTCTGTTCTGGAGACTTGAATTGATCGGACCGTTCCTATCGATAAGGAGATCAGCAATACTGGAGCCGTTGAATTGATCAAGATGACACCACGAATGGACCTTGTTCCAAACGTCCAGAGCAAAAGGACAACTGATAATAACGTGCTCAAGAGTTTCCAACGGAAAGTCACAGCGAGAGCATCCTGCTTGCTGGGTGGGAACATTGCGAAGATGGAGTTGCTGAATTGTTGGGAGACGGTCTTGGAAAGCACGCCCCACCGGCAACGTGATTCAGGACCTTTTTTGGCACCCAAGAGGACCAGTTGATGATAGCTTGATTTCCAGTGGAGGGATTGGAGGCCACTTCGATTATGCTTGAAAGGGCGGAAACCGTGAAGATGTCGGAATGGTGTAAAGACCAACCCCAAGAGTCATTGCGATCTGCATATAAGACAGTGTTAGATAAAAGAGTTTCGAGATCCAAGAGTTCTCCTGACTCCCTACCTCTTGGATCTCTTCTCCAACTCCAGCTCCAGTTCCAAGACTCGCCCACCCAGGACCCTCTATCCGCCACTAAACAATCCAAATTAGTCTCCAACTTCGACAACCTAGGGAACAAAGATTCAAGAGAGGCTTCCCCAACCAACCTCTCTTTCCAGAAAAAAGTGTTTAACCCGTTCCCGACCCTTTTAAAAAAGGAGTGAGCAAAATCGACTTCAATCTCCGACAACTCCCTCCCAACTTGGATTATATCTCCCCACACTCCTCCCCGAGCTTCCCCTTCTAAACCCAAACCCCCCTCTTCACCATAGCAAGCCTTAATCACCTTAACCCATAAAGAATTTCTATCTTCTTTAAATCTCCACCATCATTTGCATAAGAGAGCCCAATTTTTGTGTTTTAAACTTCCAACCCCCAAACCTCCTACCTCCTTACTTCTAACAATCTTGTCCCAAGCCACCCAATAGATATCCTTAAAATCCTCACTCCCACCCCAGAAGAATTTTGCCTGGAGACTCTCAAGGGTTTTGATCACACTCACCGGGGCATGAAACAAAGAGAAAAAAAAACAGCGGCAGAGCAGACAAGACAGACTTCAAAAGAGTTAAGCGGCCGCCTGTAGATATATTTTTGGCATTCCAAGCTGAGAGTTTATTCTTGAATTTTTCCTCGACTTTCTTCCACGGTTTAGATCTGGACATGCTGGCTCCTACTGGGAGGCCAAGATAGATGAAGGGGAGAGAACCTGAAGAACAATCAAAATGATCGGCCATGAGATGCAGGTCATCTGGGGGAACACCAACCCCGTAAAGCTTGCTTTTATCCAAGTTGATGTTTAGTCCTGAAATTTTGTTGAAGCATTTCAGAATTTTCAACAGGTTTCTAATGTTGGATCTTTGCCACGGCCCAAAGAAGATGACGTCATCCGCATACTGAAGATGGGAAATGCCGAAATCAGGTCTTCCAATTTCCAAAACAGAGTAGCAGCACTTTTCTTTAGCCTTCTGCTGCCAAAAGAAACAGGAAGGGGGAGAGCGGGTCTCCTTGGCGGAGGCCTCTCTCCATGTGAAATTCAGGAGAAGGAGAACCATTCACGAGAACTGAAATAGAAGCTGAAGAAAGACAAGCCCAAATCCATCTCATCCATTTCTCATCAAAGTTCATCTGGGACAAAACAGTGAAGAGATAGTTCCAACTGACTGTATTGAAGGCCTTCTGAAAGTCGACTTTGAAGATCATTGCTTTTGTTTTGGTCACAATCAATTTATCAGTCACAACCTCATTTAAATTGTTTCCATTAAATAAATATAAATAACATAATCACAGTGATCTTGGATTAACTGTCTTAAGTCCTCAAACTTTTTGAATTTGACCAAACAAGCCTCACAATCAAAGTCGAAGAAAAAAAATCTAAAAAACAGCAGAATTTTAGTTCGACTGCAAACAACAGCAAAAAAAAAAGGACAAAATTATGGGTCCTCATGATTTTCACTGCGGAAAAAAAAAATCATGGTTGCTTGCATTCGTTTATCTTGATGCATGCATCGAAAAGTAAAAATCTAATAAACAAAACTACGAACTTAATTCCTAGCTGGTACGTGTGGTGTTACATTTTCTTAACTCCTGCAATTACTAGTACTAATTACTCCCCTAGTAATTAAGCTACCTCCTCTAAACTGGCATTCTTTTCAATAGCTGACCCTCCATGAAACTGCAAAAATAATTTATATATTTAAAAATTAACAAGTTACCGCATAATTATGTGTAACAAATAAATGTACCTTCCAATGGAAAATAATAATTACCTTTTCACATAGTAATAACAGAAATCTGCCAAGATGAAGGTGTGAATAATCTCTGCACCGATTGCTATTGGGAACCAGTAGTATCCCGCCACTACCAGATGATAATATGTTGTCCCAGTTTCATAAAGCTATATATATATAGATTAATTAAACAAGATTAATCAATTCATTAATTAAAAAAATAATGCATATCTAATAAGTGAATTTATAATGTTGAATTGTGAGAAAATCATTAACCTGGATTATCCAGTGTGCACAGTCGAGGAACCTTGCCACACCCAGTGAGAACACATAATGTCCTGTAAATGGTTCGATAAACTGTTTTTTTTTTGGTGTAAAATTATATTGTTAGGGCCTTAATTAATTTATTGTGAGATGAAATTAAACAATAATAGTGGTAGAAATGATTAAAATCAACAAACCTTGGAATTTTGCATCATACGCAGTTGAGGCAGAACTGAAACCGATTCCAAATAAATAGAAAATGCCCAGAAGAATCGAATTATTCTTGGAATATTGAAAGCTGATGGTTGAATCAGTACAGCAAGGATGGCGGTGGGAATCAACTGCAGGCCAGGTGAATTATTAATTAATTATTTACAAACTTAATACTATAATTAAACGTTAAACAACATACTCCATTAATTAACTTCTGATTGCAGGGCTACATACAATTAACGAGATATTTAATTTAATTTAATTTTTTATTAATTAATCTGTATGATAATTAGTGAATATGAGTGGAATCTGGATTACTATAAATTAAGAACTGGGATTATCACCATGCCGTGTGCGAAAAATAATTTTAGCGTAACAAGAAATAGCTAGTACAATCAATTAAACTGGAGTTGACTAAGGTGATAGCCAATGACTAAAATGTCCCTAAAAAATAAGTAAGAGGTCATTTGATTCATATTCATAATATATATTAATCAAACTAATCCACGGATTAATCCATTTGATTAAGTATGATTAAATATTTAAGCCTTTAATATATATATATATATCATCGCTGTTAAAAAAATGTATCCAATTTTATAGTAAATTATTAATATTATGTTCCGTATAAATAAATCATGAATATAATCTGTCCATGAATTCTAGATTATCATGAACCAAAAGTCCCCTAAAATGTCATAGTATGATCTTTTCCATATCCAAACATTTTATAAAATCTACCATTTGTCACTTTATTCTCTTCTTATTAGATCTACACAATCTTCCAATATAATAAGCATTACCCATTTTAAATCCTTCATAAAATTAAAGTGAGAGGACTAGTTTGATCAAACTATAGGGAAGTAATTGTGTTAGAACATGAATTAATTTACGGAAAAAACTTTCCTCCTATTAGTGAATATGAGTGGAATCTGGATTACGTACCACATAATATCTAGGCATGTTATCGAGTTCTTTGATGTAAGAGGCTTTTAATCTGAAACGCATCATGTAAACGACCCAAGAAGTTGAAGCAAGTCTGGCCAACTCCAAAAACGTACGAACATTAAATCTTCTCCAGATAACGTTGCCCACCAATCTTGTCACTAGGAACACAACTGTTACTTCTTGATATTTCAAAGAAAGTCCTGAAATTAATTCAAAAATATATTAGTTGGAAATATACACTTTATATAATTAAGTAAACATTTAACCCATAAATGCATTTATATACTTCATCCATCATTAATGAAAAATTGAATACCTTGTTTTCTGTTTTTCGTTATTTAATATATGATTTTTTTCATTAATTTTTAGACATATAAATTAGTTGAATAATTTATATTAGTATCATAATTTGAAGTCTTCTAAATATTTTTTTAAAGAATTTTATTCACTATTTATCTTAGTAATTATAATTTGAGACAGAAATACAAGAAATGAAAGTCAAAATATCGAAATTTTCAAAGAGTATATATATATATATATATATATATATATATATATATATAGAATATAGTTGTTGATTATAATTATATACACACACATTCGGTATATAGTATCATGAGAATTGATCATTCAAAAAATGTATATATATATATATATATATATATTTCATATGGATAAATTTTCTATGCTCCGGCAATGGTAATAAATTTGTGAATCTTTACCTTTTATTTAATGATAAAAGATTCACAAGTTTATAATGAAAAAAACGTGATAGTGTAAAAAGAACTCTAAATGATGGAGGCATGACCATATATTACAATATTTTCTCATAACATGTAAATATATACTAATTAATTACAGGTACCTGAACAAGTCTTCTGGGTGGTGAGTTTGTAAATCAAGACAAGGATGCCAAGGGCGTGTATGGCTTCGGCGGCGATGAAGAAGTGGTAGCGCCGTGTCACCGTAAACTTCAAGACGACGATGAGAACCACGGCGAGGGTCGCCGCCATCAATATCCTCACCTTCATTGACTTCCGTCTTACCCATCCAAACAGGACGTTCACCGGAGAGCTCTGCTTCTTCCCCATAATTTTTTGTTTTTTCTTTCTATTTTTTTTCGTATTTTCTTTTGTTTTTCAATAAAGAAAGAGATGGAGAAAATGGAAAGGTAGGAACTGATATCCTAGATTTAATTAATTCCTGTGAGTTAGTGTCTGGCGATGCGTTTTATGTGAAGAAGACGAGAGAGAGAGCAGGCTTCTGCCTGTTGCTGAGAGCGAAAACCGCACACACAATTTCAGATTCACGTACGTACGTACATATATCTACATTTAAGAGAAAAAAAAAGACTTCATTTCATCAAAAAAACAAAAAACAAAAGAAAAGATAAAGAGACTCTCATTATGGAAAACGTTGCATTTTTTAATGTCAGTTCCTTGCATAAAAGATTTATTTCCATAATACTGTGTAATTAAATTTAATTACGCCTTATTATGGAAATATATCTCATATACCATATGAATTAATTCTCATAAATAGGGGGTTTCAAACCTTGTATTTTGGAGGTGAATTTTTGCAAATTCACCTCCGTTTTTTTCACCGCGTGATTTTCAGTTTTTCGGACCTGAGATTTTCACCTCCAAAGTGAATTCGTGAAATTCACGTGAAAAATTTGCCCTCCGCTCTGAGCACCACCACCACCACCGCCACCGCCACCGCCGCCGCCATCGCCACCGCCACCACCGTCGCCACCGCCGCCCCCGCCACCACTCCGCCGCCGCCGCCACCACCGCCGCCACCCCGCCCGGGTGCGGAGGCGGAGCCGGCCGCGACGTCGGAAACAGGAATTACGGCGGAAAACGCGGCAATGAGCATCGAGCTCAAATAAAGAACAAACGAGTATCGACTAGCAACCTAAAAACTCGTACAAGGCAAGCATGCGCAACCACCCAACTTCTACCAAACATGCAGTTCATGGTTTATCCAACATCTATCATTGCCACAAACACAAAAATCACCAGGCACCACAATTAAACAAAGATTACCAATATAGGCAAGTCGGGCTCCGCCTCGACTCGAAGACAACGAAGCGAGAATATATCTCAAGTTGTAAACATTTACAACTACATGATCTGAACTATATGCATGCAGTTACAGCTACAGAGCCAGTAATCAAAATCCTATAAATACCTAGCGCGGAATCTGAAGCGACCTCCGCACGTGGTACTGCTGCTGCAACCCAACCTCAAAATGAAGGAAGCACCGCGGAACCTCTACTCCGCCGGTTGCTTGTCAGGACGGCCTGAAAGTGGTAAACAGATAAAAGGGGTGAGTCCTCGAAAGGACCCAGTAAGGGCTTAAGGTAAAAGTGCGGTTGCCCACGTGGCAACAATCAACTCGCAAAAGCGAATAACACACAGCATATACATGTACATACGAACATAAAGCATATAGTGAATCATAAACCAACGCATGCGGTCCAACCGCCAGAACGACCCGTTACGACAGCCCTCAACAGAGGTCAGAATATACAGATCAGAACAGAACAGATAGCACGGTACCGGCTGGGGTCGCGATCCCCAAACTGTCGTAGGGTCACAGAACAGAAGTATCGGCACTCCCGGTGCGGATACGCAGAACAGAACCAAGGAGCACCCGTGGTCTCTCCAACCATACGGGTCTCGTCACAGAGTCAGATCATATAATAATAAAATATACGAATACAACAAAGGTATCATACCTGATAACATATACGGAGCAGAACAAACATACATTTTACCCAATTAAGCCCTTACCTCAGAAACGCTGCCCCGCAGCCCAACACTCGGAAAATCCCGACTCCCGACCCGAAATGCACAACTTGGCTCCTACGGATCCGCGCTACTCCACCAACGCAGAATCAAGCTGTACAACCATAGTTGGATCAGAACACAGCCAAACAGACCCCAGAAAACAATTTCCGCACAAACCCGCACTTTCCGGAAAATTCCACGTAAAGCTCGGTTTTACGAACCGAGCTAGAACCTTGTTATTCCAACTCCCACAAACATATTCCAACCCTTAAACCCGCATTCCAGACACTTTTCCCGGTAAACTCGTATAAAACTAACTTTCTCATTTCTAACCCGAAAATGGTATTTCAAACGCCATAACACACCTACTTCCATCCACAATACCAATTTAGCATCCAATTCAATCAACACACACCACCAACATAGAAAAAGAATCACTTCAACAATTTGATCCTTAACCAATTTTTCACCACACTTCCAATTCAAACCGTTCAAGCTTCCAATTAATCCCACTAATCACCAATTTCACTTCCTAACCAAACTTACTAACCAAATGCATCAAAACAACAAAACCCCAATTTTGAATAATTCGGCCTTAATGGGGATTTCTCACCCAACCTCCATTTCAATCCAAACAAAGTTCCATTAGTACTCTTTAATCACCAATTGCAATTATTAAGCAAGATTATTAACCAATTTCACCTAAATAACCAAAACTACTTCACTAACAATTCGGCCAAAGAGGGCTTTTTCCCTCAACTTGTTTTCCATCAAATTAAAACCATAGATAGTCTTAGAATCATGCTAGGAACAACATACTTGAAGCATGATTCAAGAAAACAAACACACACAATTTTGGAAAAATCACCAATAATTCGGCCTCCCTAGGGTTTCTTCATCCATGAAGTTTTCCAACATCTAACCATAGATTCTTACTCCCTCTAGCCCAAGAACAACATACTAAAAGATGGGAGGAGAGGATCACTCTAGCATGTTGACAAGAACAACCCATGAATTTGAATTTCTCCTCTTATCTCTAACAAAACTTGTTTCCAATTTGAAAAGAGATGAAGGAATGAAACTTACCAAAGATTGGAGCCAAAAACCTTGAAGAAATCAGCCAAGAAGGGATGAAGAACATGGAGCTCAAGATGAAGGTTGATGGCGGCAGAGAGAAGGAAGAAGAAGAGAAGAAAAGAAATGGAATTTTGGTGAATTTTAATTGATTTTTAGCCTTTTATATTTTCATCACTTTTAGCCCATACCTCTCTTCCTTAAATTAAAAATGGCCAAGTGTCCCTTCCTCCTTCCCAAAAATCTGCTGAATTAATCAGCTGCTGCAGCCCATACTCACTATTATTAATTTTGCACCCATTTGCAAATTAACTCCCAATTTTTCCGAAAGTTCCAATTCTTTTTGCCCAAAAATAATTACCGAATTCCAAAATTAACGAAACTTGGACACAACCCTCAGAATATTATAACATTCACAGAACATTTTTCAGAAATTCATTTACCTTTCCGGAGTGTCCTACCGAGCTCGCTGAACCCGGACCAAAACCCGACGTGCGAGCGTGTCGACCTGAACCGAAATTCCGTCACTCCAAAATTCTATAAAAATACCCATAAATTCCATATTAAATTAAAACACAACTTACCCCAAAGCCGTCAGAAAATTTCCATCCCGAGCCCCGGGATTCCCGTCCCGAGCCCCGGGAGTCGCCCGGAACCGAACGTCCCGTCCCAAACATTAAACTCCACAACCACCTCCGGGACGTCTCCACGACTCCAAAACTGCAAACGGCTTCCCAAACTGAGATCTCGAGAGTGCTACCGAGCCCGCTGTACGTCCCGAGGCGACCTCGACAACCCCCGGCGCCAGAAAAATATTTTCGGCGGAAACGTCCGGGGGACCCACACGACCTCAAATACGGAGGGGTTCGCCAAAATGATACTCGGATAGGGCTCGGGAGCCGTCTGAACGCCGAAAACGTGACCGCAGCTAAAACCGAGCCGGGTCACCCGGCCGCAACCCGCTCGGGGTGGCCATGCCGCCACCGCCACCGCCACCACCGCCACCACCATCCGCCACCACCGCCGCCACCGCCGCCACCGCCACCACCGCCGCCGCCGCCGCCGCCGCCGCCGCGCCGCCGCCACCACCGCCGCCACCACCACCGCCACCGCCACCACCGCCGCCGCCGCCTCCGCCGCCACCACTCCGCCACCGCCGCCGCCACCACCACCGCCACCACCGCCGCCGCCGCCTCCTCCACCACTGCTGCCGCCGCCGCCGTAGGGAGGAGAGGAGTGGGGTGGGATTTCGGGGTGGTGGAGTTGAAGCAGGGGTTCAAAGGGTGAATTGGATTGGGGTGGTTTGAGGGGTGAAATGGATGTGGTGAAATTTAATGGTGATTTTATTTGATAATGAGGTGAAAAAAAATTTCTCCCCGGGTAAGGTTTGAAACCCCATAATATTTAGCTATCGGTAGATGCCGAACAGCCTCGCCAAGAGTCTGCACAGGCCCAGGAGTTAGGTCCTTTTCTCTTTTGAGCTTTTAAAACACCAGTTGGAAGACCCCCTGACCCAGGGAAGGGTTCCTCCCATCTGTCCTTATCGCTTGATAGTGCCACAAGAAGTGACAGAGGTAGAGGGAGAGGCTCAATTCTCACTAAACGCCTCACAACTTCCTCCTTCGCCGTTTCTGGTTCATGGGCTTCGCCGCTTGCCTCTCTCTTCTCTCCGACCTCGCCTCCACTGCGGCCATGGGAAGTGGAAACATTTTGTTTGATCACCTTCTGCTCGTCGTCTCATGCTCTTGTTTCCATTTCAGCCAATTTTGGTTCCTTGTCGGTCCATAATGCTATTGTCAATGGTTTGTTGTTGAAATTAGTGAAGAATTCCAGCAATCTGAACTCTCTTATGGTTTATGATGGCGGAAGTAGAGAAAGTCTTCTTGAATTCGTGACTAATTGCAGGTGTAGCTTGTAGAAATAGAGTGAATTGAAGGAAGTTGGGAGACGAAGTTAGGTGGATTTGTAAAATTATAATGTTTTGGGTAAATTTGTAGTTATTACAAACCAGGTGGCAGACGCACACCCATTTGGTAATGTTAGTGGCAGATTTACGTCCGGAAAAAGTTGAATGACAAAAAACCCCACCGCCCAAACATTAGTGACAATTTCGCACCTTCTGCATTTAACTTATTCCATGTGAAGCCATCTGATCGCTCCGCCGGATCACTTCATCATGAGGTCATTGGAGTGCTTTTTTAATGATGCACCAATGTTAGAGTGAGTTGTGGGTATTTATTGACAAATAAATGATTTAAAACATAGCTCTTACTTCTAAAAAATTACAAAAAATGATTTTCAAACTTTTAAAAGATTTACATAATGGTCTCACTCTATTTTAAAATCTTAAAAAAAACTACAAAGTTTACATAATTGTTTTGCTTTGTTGAACAAAATTAAAGAGAATCAAAATTTTGAAAGTTGTACTTTAGCCACTGTATATATTGGAGTGATGATATCCATTCAATGAAGTCATTTAGTAGGCTTTAAGCCCAAGGCTTAAGCCCTTCTAAACGGGCTCAATATGCACTAATAGAGTGGAGCGATTCAATAAACGGTTAATATCCAAGGTGCGGGTCACACTTATAGTACAAGGAAGTTATCAATTTTAATCAAATTACAAGTCCCTTTATCTTTACCTTAATGTTGAAAATTGAAGGAAATGTAAAGATTTGAATTAAAGGCAATTATTTGTAAAATGTATTATAGGCTAGCTAGGTGATAGAACCAGCCTAAATATTGCTGAAAATCTGAAATAAAATAAAGGAAATTCAAGTTGAAGTGTGATGGTTGAGTTTTGGCTTATTAAATGATGAATAAAGGCAATTATTCAGTAAACCGATTTATTGCGGCTCACTATGACCTCTGTCGCAGTAAATATCGCAATAAATGAAATTTACTGTGGCATTTACTGCGGCAGAGGCCGTAATGAGGCGGTTTCTCTATGTAGTGTGTGTTATGATACCCGTTCGCCCCCTGATATCAAATTTCTGGTTCCGTCACTCATTTCATCAAGATCAATTGGTGGGTTTTGTTGTTGGGCTTAAACATAGATTGCTCCTCACCACCATTGGACCTGGACCTGGGCTACTGCATGTCAAAACCGTCATCGTAAGGAAAGAGTTTCCACGTAGAACGGATCTATTGAAAGTAATAAAACTGGATATCTCTTTGATGTGTATATATAGTTTCAGATAAATTTTTTATGCATCGATTAGGTGTACTTTTTTTTCCACCATCACCATTTTATAGAAACTAGTTCTAATACCAGACTTCGTCACGGGTTCACTGAATTAATAATTATCAAAAATTTTAATATATTAAATAACAATATATCCGGTCTAATAAATTTATATAAATTTAGTTCGTCTTTAAAATTTTGGCTTAGATTTATTTAAATTTATGAAAAATTAATTCACTTTTAAATGTTTTGGGTTAATTTTATTATTTGAACAATGACATTTATGCCACTTATATTTTTTATCCAAGAAAAGATAGATATCAGTTCTTTCTCTGATAATTTAATTTGTTTTGTCACTCATCCCTAACTCGACCACGTCACGGGTGGTCATCCCGTGGACCATTTTTGACCATCTGGGGCCATATTGGAAGCTTTCGACGGCGAGCCCAAGCATCATATCGTTGACATAACTTACACTTTTTGTTCACAGTAAATGACTCTGTTCGAAGCGCTTGCTACCCGATTCGACGACATGCCGCATCTCCACCTCACCATGAGTGTCCCTACTGGCGACTAAAAGAACACTACGTGGGCGAAACGGGGCTTACCGCGGCCTCCCCCGCGGTAGCGCCGCGGTAACAACCGCGGGGAGGGCCGCGGTAATTCCCGCGGTAAATTGGGGCGCGGTCATGGTCTAACCGCGCACGAAGCCGCGGTAATACCGCGGCCTTACCGCGTCATTGGCCGCGGTAAATATTTTAAATAATTTAAAAAAAAAGTGGATGAATTCGGATGAATATTCATCCGAATTCATCCACAAAACCCAGAAAAACCCAGAAATTCGAAATTCATATGAAGAATAAGAAGAATAGAGAAAGAAAGAGAAGAAGAAGAAGAAGAAGAAAGAAAGAAAGAAAGAACGAAAGAAAGAAAGAAAGAAAGAAAGAAGAAGAAGAAGAAGAAGAAGAAGAAGAAGAAGAAGAAGAAAGAAGAAGAAGAATGAAGAAGAAGAAGAATGAAAATGAAGAAGAAAGAATGAATGAAAGAAGGAAAGAAGAAGAAAAAAGGAAAAGATGAAAACGGGAAGAAAGAAGGAAAGAAGAAGAAAGAAGGAGAAAGAAGGAAAGAAAGAAGAAGAAAATGGGAGAGGATGAAGATGAAGATGAAGATGAAAATGAAAATGAAGAGAAAGAAAACGGGTGAAGAAATTAAAAATAAATCTTACCGCGGCCTTACCGCAAAGGGCCGCGATAGCGTTGAAGCGAGGGCGTGACGTCACCGCGGCCGTACCGCGCTTTCGGCCGCGGTAAACGTGGCTCGCTGCCACTTTACCGCGTCCAACGTTTTACCGCGGCTTTTTGCGCGGTAAAGGCCGCGGTAAAACGTCTTACCGCGGCCTTATGCGCGGTAAAGCCGCGGTAAAACGTGTATCATCGACGTAGTGGAACATGAAAGAGATCGGAAACCAGATGAAGAAATTCGCACGATTAACGATAATGAATAAGAGTTTCTTAGAATTACCTTTCGTGTTTGGTTGATCATTCTTTGCTTAACATTTTTTTCTTGGTATTTACTTATTATTTCTTTAATAACTTGGATATCTATCCCTTCAATCAAATTAATTACTGCAAACAAATGACATGAAAAGGAAAAATATGAGTAATCAAACATACAAATAAACAAATGTTAGCACCATAATTTTCTTTTAAAAGTGTTACTACAAACATGTCCATAGTGAGTGCTCTCTCCACAACAACTTATGCTAGAAATGACACATTTCAGTGTAACCTTTTTAAGAACTTCATTTAAGTCTTTGCAGAAATTTATTTTTCCACACTTGTCTTAAAAAATTTCAAATATAATGATATGCTCAAATCCACTCATCAAATGAAGCCTAAAGGACAACTATAGTTTATCCTAAGACCTAGACCTCGAGCAACAAAGGTAACCGAATTTCTCTATATGCACAATTGTATATACTCACCCAATCAGCGCCAGTATGCAAAATTTATTACCCTTACTTGCTGCTAGTGCTGCTGCAAAATCTTCATTCTGTTTGATCAACATAACTTTTTTTGTGCTTCATCATTAATATTAATTGAAAAAAATCACCAATTCTTTTGATGACTATAAGACACTGAAGGAAGATGTGAGAACAGATAATGAATAAGACTTTCTTAGAATTACCTTTCGTGCTTGGTTGATCATTATCTGCTCAGCATTTGGGTGAAGAGAAATTTGTTAATCACTCAGAACACAATAATCTTATATTTTAATTGGAAATAAAAAAAATAAAAAGAACGAAGAGGAATGACTTGCTAACATAGATTCACTATCAGATCTGAAAATGTGAAGTCATAATTCATCCCGCCACTAAGCCCGACAAGCAGTCCCCTCGCAACCTAAGACGTTTCAGATTTGGAATAAACGATGATCTTCGGCATCGATTCATCCCCTCTCGCCAAGTGTCATTGTCGCACCATCGATTCGCATGCCTCCCACCGTCGAGTCCGCACGGATACTTAAATCGAGCGCTTAGCATTGTGGAGGACTCATGATGAAGGGTTTCTTCATGTTTCGGTGATGGCAGGAAATAAACGGATGAAGATGAGAGAGAGCGGAGTAATCAAATGCTGTAAAAGTGTGTTTTAATTATTTTTTGATTGTGGGTGTTAATTATTTTAATTACATATGAGAAAACAAAGGAGAGTGATTAGATGGTTGCCTTAACTACAATTAAAAATTTTAGAAGTTACCATATTTAGTTGTTACCTTATGGGATCAGGAAAAAAAAACTCCAAATCTGATGTAGAGCTGAGATGGAGCACATGTGACTTAACCAGGAAACGAGTTTCGTCTTTTTTGACAATTAATACAGTTATCATGTATTAATATATAATAATAGATATTTCTATGAGCTTCGTCATAATAATACTCCATCTGTCCCAGAATTATTGAAACGTTTCTTTTACTGTTTCAAGTTGCAGTGTTTGACTCAAAATTAAACTAAGAAAAACAGTGAAAAATAAATAAATAAAAATATATTTAGAAAGATTATAGTGAAAATTATGAGAAACATATTAATTATTTAATTTCATATGTCTATAATTTCATAAAAATATTGTAAAAACAGTAAAGAAACGTTTCAATAATTCTGGGACGGAGGAAGTAATATTTTTCTAATAAATCCATGAAACCTTCTATATATTAAAGTGATGATGGGAGAAACTTTTCGATGAGAGATGCACTAAAAAGTTAGTTTTTTCTCTACTCTACATTTACATCAAACAGCGTGAACAGTGAACACCCCCTACCTCAATTTTCTAATCTTTCCCACTGAAAAAGTGTTTTTACTTCTAGGTCCAGTCAGTCAATACTGAATACAGAGGTAGTACAGTAGTATATAAGGTGTATTCTCTGCACACCCACCCACCCACCTCTGACTGCACTGCACCCAGCAGCAGCAGCAGCAGCAAAATCCTCCTTCAGAATCAGCAGAGCAGATTCAGTTTCATCTCTTCTAAATTCCACCACCACTCCAGATCGCCGATCGGTCACCACCACCTCGCGCCAGCCTCGCTCAGCAGTCACCGTCACTCCGCCGCTCAAATTCGGCGGCCTCATCAGCATCGTCGCAGGCCAGCGGCCGACGGTGAACTCTCCCACTCTCTCGGGCTCTCCGCTTTCTTCGATCGGCGTGGTTCACCTTGTAGTCTTGCCTCCCTCAGGTCTCGGTAAGCCAATGCCTCCCTCCCCCTCTAATGAACTACAATGAGTTTTGTTGCTGTGTTTTATATCATCATTTAAGCATCCATACTAGTATTGAGTTACAGGATTACTTCAATTTTGATAGTATTGCGTTACTGCATCCATATTAAGCATCCAAACAGAGGAAGAAGAAAAAAAAACAGATACTGATGATATTCAATTATTAAGTTTCCCCTCTCATTCTCTGGGCAGCAATGTAAAGTACAAAGGAAAAGTACAGAAAAAAAAGGGAAGGAAAGAAACTACAATCCAATAGAATTATCGTTTATACGTTTTCCAAATTCTTGATCTGGTCATGTGTTCTCTTGTATGCTGAATATTAGGAGAAGTTCTGTCTGATTTGGTCAAAATCCTATCTTGATCTGAAGGAAAGTTTCAAATAAAACTACTTCAAAAGGTCTTTGATTTTTTTTTTTTTTGATTTAAGGGCATTAATGCATCATTTACTTAACTTCTAGTCAATTATTTGTGCAATTGTTCCTAGTGCTTAGTAACTTATTAGAATGAAATTGCTCTTTATAAGATAACTGCCATGGTAATGACTTTATTTTTGTTAGTATTTGACAGATTGGCATCAATTTATCTTGTAGTACTAACATTTTAGTTCCTCTTCATGAGAAGAATGATAATATATCTGTTAGGTATCTGATTTAGAAAGACGCAAATACTTGATCAGATTATAGAATGGTGCGACATTCGTATTTGCCTGTAAATTTGGCTAATTGTTTTTGTCGTTGTAATTTTCATGAACTCGTAATTTGTTGGATGCTTGATATTTCTGTTTATGACTATTTAGTCTATTAGGTTTCCTTTCAAATTGGAGTTGGGTAGGGAAAAAAAAACAGGTATCAGTGATGTTCAACTAAGTTTCCCATATCATCCTATGGGCACCAATGTAAAGTTAAAACAATAGTTTGTGACTTGACTTCTCAACCTTTTAAAACTTTCAGAGTTGGGGAGCGTTTCTAATTCTCCCTCCATCATTGATAACGGTGTTGCTTGAGCTGGGAAGTTCAATTGGTTGCTGAGGGCTATTCCACTTTGCTCATGCTTTTATTATGTAACTGGAATATTTTAGAATTTGGATGTCGGCTATTTATGTTGGATTTGGTAATTTTGTTGAAGTCTCGACTCTTGAAGACATCATTTCATTTATGATGAGTTTGATTGCTTTAAGCATGGTTGAAAGCACTAAATTGGATTACTTATTGGTGTTACATTTGTATATGTATGATACTGTGTGTAACTGGACAGGGCAGGTGCTCCTGGATGCCCGGAAACGCTGAAAAGCGGGTTGAATGGGCTACAGGAAATTCGGGTCAACCCAAATTTCACAGACTGTAACCCGAAATTTTCAGGTTCGGGCTGGCCTAATCATAATTATGACCGGGTTTGGTTTCACGGGAGAGGGGGACCCTAGGCGTCAGTTCAGGCTCGGTGGACCCGAATTTCATGCTACCCGGACCCGATTATCATATTTGTCCTCCCTTTGTTTTTTCTTCTTTTGTTTACTTATCCATTTCTTCTCCATTAATTCTTATCCCTGCAGAGAGTGAGAAGCAGAGGAAACCAAGAAATAAATAATAACAAAAAGACAGAAAAAGAATGATGGAATGGGAGAACCCTGATCAGCAGCAGCTAGAGAGAGGGAATGTGAATGTTGGTAATGGTGGGAGTAGCAACAATGGAGGGGTGATGTTTGTGAAGGTCATGACGGATGAACAGATGGAGACTCTCAGGAAGCAGATTGCTGTTTATGCCACCATTTGTGAGCAGCTTGTTGAGATGCACAAGAACCTCACTGCCCAGCAAGATCTCGCTGGTGGGTCTTGCAATTTTATCCTCAATCTTCCCCTCCTTTTCTTGCTTAATTCCAATTCTTCACTTCTCCATGAATTCTAACGTTCAATTGAAATACTGGTTTGGTAGCAGGATTTCTTTGTTTGCTGGTTCTTTTCTCATATTTTTGTTTTTTGTGGTTTTGATTCTTGTTAGTTGTTATGGTGTCGCTAGTTTCAGTTCAAATTCTTCCTTTTTTTTTTGTCAATTAGGTATATTTATTAATTTTGGAATTTAGTTGCCTGGAAGTACCACCTGATTGTGTGGAAGAGTTGATAAATTTGGTAGTCTCACAATGGCTTAGAACCTTTGCTGTTCTGAAGAAAAAAGAGCATGTCTTATTTATTTCAGAATGTATCCCGTTTTTTTTTCCTTCCCCCCTTTTTTATCCTTTAGTTTTCTTATGAAGTCCTTTGACTTCTCGTAACAACTATTGATTTGTATGATCCAAACATGACTTTTCAACATGAGATTGACTGGGTTGCTTCTTTAATTGCAGGAGGCCGCCTTGGAAATCTCTACTGCGACCCTTTAATGGTGTCTGGAGGGCACAAAATCACTGCCAGACAGCGGTGGACTCCAACTCCAGTGCAGCTACAGATTCTGGAGCGAATCTTCGAGCAAGGAACTGGAACTCCGAGCAAGCAGAAGATCAAGGACATAACAACAGAGCTTAGCCAGCACGGCCAAATTTCTGAAACAAATGTATACAATTGGTTCCAGAATAGGCGAGCACGTTCTAAGAGGAAGCAACTGCTGGTTGGTTCCTCCAGCAATGCTGAGTCCGAGGTGGAGACCGAAGTCGAATCCCCAAATGAGAAGAAGACAAAACCGGAGAATCTCATCCCCCAGCAGAATGCTGCAATGAGAGCTGAAGATCTTTGCTTCCAGAGCCCTGACATGAACCCTGAGCTTCACTTCTTGGGAGTACTTCCGAATGGCAGTATGTCTACCAACTAAGCCCTTTAGAATCTTTGCTACTACATACTTAACAAAATTCAATTCTATGAACGAGAAACATCATTAAAGATCTGATCTTCCGTTCTTTCACCATCTGGGTGTTTGAGTTGATGCAGGAGGTGATCACAACATGTCAGGGAAAATGGGAATGCCAGGAAGCTACAATCTTTACGACCAAACCGATGATTATCGGATGGTAGGGTGAGAGATTTGGCCACTATAGATGCTTCAAATTGATCTCAAGTCCCATGCCTTTGTATGCCTCGATGAAATTGTTTTATAGTTTGAAAATGAAGATGAGGGACTCTATATCTTGCCCCTCAAGGTTTATAGTAGTTTGTTCTTGCGTGTGCTTTATACTTTCTTGCTCTGTTTTAGAGCTCTTGTTGATGATAGACCCTATCAATGAGCAAGTTATAGTGTAATGATTCGATTGTTTTTCTTCACAGTGGAGTAGTTGGTTGTGATCATTGCATCCATAGTCCGTTTAAAAGTTTGATGGGTCTTTACTTTAATCTCACCAAAATAATTTGTAATTTTAAAATGGTTTTACACCATTTTCCAAAGCTAAAAGTAGGTAGATCTTGATTGTGTTATTTTTAAACTATTTTAAAATGTATTTTTAGTTTTAAAAAAGTAGGAAAAAAAAGTAGCGGAAATTTCATAATTTTTAAAGTAGTTAAAAATGTCTTTCTGCCATATTCTCTAAACAAAAACATAAAATGTATTCATTTCGATATTGATGTCGATTAAGGACTCGTAATGTTTCATCTTACAGCTTTTTTTTTCTTCAAAAAATGTTTCATCTTACGGATTAAAACTTTGATTGATTAAGTTAATTTATACACTGAAACATTTTGAGGTAAGTAATTTGCTGAGTAAATTGCGCCGGATATACCTAAATTATACCATTTGTTGCAAATCTATATCTGAACTAAAAAGTTTTTTGCAAAAATGACTTTAAACTATGATATTAATGCAAATTTATACCTGAATTATACATAATTGTTAACTCCATTAAAATCTAACGGAAATACTCGAAAAATGTTGAAGTTGACATTTCTAATTTCTGAAATTTGACAAATGCCCCCATAAGTTTATGATTAGATTTTTAATTCGTTATTCTTACTAATAATACCATATTCTCTAACAATTTTACCAATTTTACTATTAATTTTATGTTTTTGTTTAAAACTATAAATAATCTAAAAATTATATAAATGAATAAAAATAATAGTTTACCTAAATTTATTTATACTTTATTATTTAAATTAATCTTCTATTGTCAATAATTTATAAAAAATACGAGTAAATTATTTAAAACGAAAATTAATTCTTTTTTTAATCACATAAATACCTTAATTAAATGAATTATTTTGCTTAAATTGTCCTTTATATGCTTAAGCCCAACTTAGCCCCAGCCCGGCCCACCCATCCCTGACCACACCCAGAATCGGCAGCAAACTCCACTTTCAGAATCAGCAGAGAGCGGCTTCAGTTTTATCCCTTCGAAATTCGAATCCCTAACAGCACCACTCCAGATCGCCGATCGGTCCTCACCACCAGCTCGCGTCGGCGTCGCTCAGCAGTCAGCGCCCCTCACCGTCATCGTCGCACTCGAGCGGCCTGACGGTGAACTCTCTCACTCTCTCGGGCTCTCTCTTTTCTTCGATTGGCGCGGTCCAGCTTGTACTCTTACCTCCTTCAAGTATCGGTACGTAAGGCCTCCTTTATCCTCTAATGAATTTTTACTAGTATTTTTCTAGCTAAATAGACTTCAGTGATTTTTGTTGCTGTGTTTTGGACCATCATTTAAGCATCCGTATTAGTATTGAGTTACATGATTACATTACTTTAGATAGTATTGAGTTAGAGCATCCATATAGAGGAAAAAGAGAAAACAAATACCGTTGATATCCAATTATTAAGTTTTTCCTCTCATCCTCTGGGCACCAATGGAAAGTTTAAAGGAAAAAACAAAGAAAAATAAGGAAGAATTAAAAATCCCAGAATTATCGTTCCTAGGTTTTCCACATTCTTGATTTGGCCATGTTTTTTGTATGCTGAATGTTAGGAGCAGTTGCCTGATTTGGTCAAAATCCTATCTTGATATGAAGGAAAGTTTCAAACAGAACTACTTCAGAATGTTAAGGTTTTGAGAAAAGTTAAACACACCCCAAATAACCAAAGAAAAGGCGCCTTAGTGATTAGTCATAGTACTGTGACCCTCGCCTAAGCTCACACTCCCTTGCCGATGGGCGCTCGATCATCGTCATATCCTGCAAGTTACCTTATCTCTACATCCATAGCTTACTCCTTCGCCCCAATTTCGATCAACAAACATCTGAGTTCTGCCATTTGTTACTATTTCCTTGCCTCGAATCGTCCTTTGTTTTGGTGTTCAGATATTGCATCCACAAATCTAGCTTTTTGGTAATAATGATTGGACTTTTTTGATCGTCTTTATGCAGCAATTGATGGTTGTCCATCCAGGATTTGAATGCTCAGCTAGCAAGCAGCTAGCTGCAGATAAGAACTTAGGTTGACGGAGTAAGTCTAGGATTTGGGTCGCCATTCGAATCGGTACCCGGTAGACTAGCAGGGCCGTCCTCTGAGGTAAAATCTACAGTGGCTTTCTTCAAATTGAATCAGACATGATGCTGCTCCTGATTCTTTGGGGTTTGCTCTAGCCATAACAAATGTCAAATCCCTGTATCGGGAATTCACAGTACATTTACGAGAGCGACAGTGGCTGGCCTTTGGACGCCCTTGACGGTCACCATGTTTTCGTCCGAAGTACGTTTTGTAAGGGTATCTATGTTTCCTTTCTTGCTCTCCTCCTTGCTGCGATTGGTCTGCACCTCTTTCTTCAGAAGGTATAAGATATTCTCTTGTGATTCTCTGTTGCGGACACATTTTTCTGTGCAGACCTAACTGTTGAATGTCATCTCCTGGAACAGGGAACTTCAAGTGCTATTGTTTTCTTGAGCTATGCTGTCTCTGCATTTTTTGCCTTGTCCTTGTTGGTGTGGAAGCCTGTTAAGCAAGGTTGAGTCCATTAACTATTATTTGCAGCTACTTCTGCTTCTCCTATAACCAAAGCATCCAAGTCATTTTTTTTTCCTGATGTTACAGAGACTGTTATGATCATGCCAGGTTTTGGGGTTCAGCTGGAAACTCACCATTCTAGGTAAATTCATGCCTTGGTGACTAATATGATTTGGAGTAACCCTGCTAAACCTTGTTGTGAGCACATGGCAAATGAGGAAACCAAGTAGAATTAATTACTACTATATCAGAAGGATGTGGATCTCTGGTTTATCACTTTGGGATTGAATATCATCTCGTGCATTTTTATGTTACTTGATCATGGTGTTGCTTTTTGGTCTCGGTAGATCTTTTTGTCCATTTTTTAATTCCCATATCGGCTTTGGGAGTGAAATATTTTTACAACTCCTTGCAGTGGCAGAATAGCGCACAAATTTATTCCTATGGGCAAGATTTTGAAGCCCGTTTTAGTGGAATGCGTGACTCCGGTTACTTGTTTTTGGAGCCTCTCCTTAATTGTTCGTGGGGAAGAAGAATTGACCTTGGTATTTAAGGTAAAGATTGCATTTGAAGCTTTGATTATTTCTATTTTTTTGTTTAATTAATGTCATCTGCTTACCATCCCTTATCTCACTTTTACACCTTTAATC
Source organism: Stellera chamaejasme (assembly GCA_024586325.1). Lineage (NCBI taxonomy): Eukaryota > Viridiplantae > Streptophyta > Magnoliopsida > Malvales > Thymelaeaceae > Stellera > Stellera chamaejasme. Next base: position 30,500,845 of record CM044985.1, read on the forward strand.
CATTTTTGAAGAATCTACGACCTCCATTGAAAATGTTGCTTCCCATCTGGAAGGCTTTGCGTGCTGCAATTGATCATGAAGAAGGTGCAGACTCGTTAACAGAACGTTTGGTTGATTGATTAGACAAAAAAATTGCTCGAGTTAGTGGTTTGCATACCAAAAGATGCTTACCAGCATTGAGAAGAAAGAAACCAAGAACTTTTTTAGTGAAATTAGGTTGACAAGTAGAAAAATGGTGGCTTGCATTGTGAGCTGCATTAAAAACAGCAGAAACAGTTCTTGCGCACATGATCAGCAGGTATGACTTTGTTAGGAATATAGTGTGGAGCCTTGTAGGGAGGTCTTTGTAATGTACTATACTATGTTAAGGGCGTTTAAGGGGGGAATTGAGATGCAGAGTCATTTGTTGTTTTGTTCGGACAATAGAGTAGAGAGGCTCCGGTTATTTGGGGCATCTGGAGGCTGATGGGATGGAATTTAGTGTTTTTGAACCATCGAGCAGAGAGAAGAATGATCACAGTAAGAATTTACTAACCTTTCATGTTCTTTGATCTTCTGTCGGACTTGTTTGATGATCTCTTCTGTTCTCTTTTCTTGCTTAGATTGATAACGATATAGCCTTTGAAGGGATGGGTAATGGCGTCGGTAGGCTCATGAGCTGATGGCGTGAACCGATGAACATCAAAAAAAAGAAAGAAAAAAAAATCGGCAGCTCAGTCACACATCGGGTGACACTCCTGAAAGAATGCACGACACTCCTACCCTCTGTGCATCAAGTTGTTAGCAAGTTGGTAAATCACAAGTTTTCTGCCGCAACTCTATATATTGATCTTTGATTCGAAATTGGAAGCAGTAAACAATTTCAGTCTACTTTCTAGCTACTTGCACTTTTGTTACAACAACTCGCTACAAAAGACGCTCAAGCTGCCGTGAGGCACAAAGAAGGTGGAGCTGTGAGAATGACAGGCAACACCTTCTGTGAGAATGACCGGCGTGGTCGCGTCGATGTTCACTTTGATGATCGAGGCCACTGCCCCGGTTACTTCTCTCACAAAGGGCCGATGATTACAATTACAACTACTAGTTCCAGTTCGGAATTACAAGCTCATGAGGTCAGAACTAATCGAACAGTAGCAGAGGAAGAGCAGGCCTCCAAAGTCCAACAAGAGAAAGGAGGTTCATACCAAAATGGAGGAAGACCTGCAGCAGTACTAGGTATGAATTATATATGCTGCAAACTGCACAAACCTGCATGTAACAATATTGCCTTCCTCCGCCAAAGTACACTGATCAGTGCCCAGCCTCCTCGCAGCAACGATGCGTGGTCACAAGGGATGCGTGCTTGGGATATTAAAAATTGACCCAACTTGAACCCGATCTGAAAATTGACCCAACTTGAACCCAAAGCAATTCGAAACCTAAACTGATCTGAAAATTAGCATAATCCGAACTCACCTGTCTCGGTCCAAATCCAACCCAACCTACTCCGTCTGATTGACATCTCTAGTGGTCACTTCACTTGAATGCTGCTGGTGCCACTAATCCTTATCTCTTTATGGAATCTTCTTGTTTTGTACTTACCTCAACGTATCATACATTTGTGTTTTAATTAATAAACAGGTCTCAAATATTACTCGTACAAGTGAGGAGGAAGACGAGGCGAGAGTAGCACCTCAAGCGGCGTGGCCTTGGGCATCGTAATCCCCATCCCTTCACGCATGTCCACCGGCCCACCAAACGGCGCCGTCGTCAACTCAAACGCTTGAAGCAACCTCGCCATCACCAAATGAGTAACTTGCAAAGCAAGTGTCATCCCAGGGCACGATCTCCGTCCAGACCCAAATGGAATCAGCTCAAAGTTCTGTCCAACAACGTCCACATGGGCGTGCTCCTTCAGAAACCGCTCCGGCAGGAACTCCTCCGGGTGGGACCAGACTTGCGGGTCACGGTGGAGCTTCCAGAGGTTGAAGAAGATGCGGGTGCCTTTGGAGACGGAGTAGCCGGCCACGGTGAGGTCTTGGGTGGCTTCGTGAGGGACTGAGACAGGGCCCGGTGGATAGAGCCGGAGAGTTTCTTTGATGACGGCGTGCAAGTAAGGGAGGTTGGGGATGTCGGAGTCTTGGACCAGTCTGGTTCGACCGATTTTGTCGTCAAGCTCTTGTTGTGCCAGCTTTAGGGAGGTTGGTTTGTTCATCAAGTTCGCTAGGATCCATGTAAGCGTGATGGATGTTGTGTCTGAACCAGCTAGGAGGAGGTTCTGCATCGATATTAAATTAATTAAGGAAATAAAATGATAACTTAATTAAGGTAATAAGATGTTAATTAAGGTTCTGCATCTCCTTATTAAAAAAAAGGTTCTGCATCAAGTTCGCTGGGAGCCGTGTAAGCGTGATGGATGTTCTTATGAGCTTAAATGTACCATGGTCCATGGATCATGTACTTTGTCAACTCATAGGAGTTGATCCAAATAGATACTCTAAGGATTTAGACAAAAACATGAATTATAGTTGTGGGATTTTAGTATTGAGTCAGAAATGCTTTATGAACATTTCATGAAAGATGCTACTATAAATCAATTGGAAAATGTAAAATCACAAATAACGATTGCTAGCATTTTGTTAGGGTAAACTTGAAGATTAAATACTCCTGCATTTTCCCCCTAAATGTTGTAACGTTTTTTATTATTTAATAATCTTTTTCAATAAAGTTATTCCTTTAATTATATTTTTTTATTATCTAATCTAATATCACTAACTACACTCATTCAACTCTTATTTTTATTTTTGTACTCTATAATCTGATATAATACTCCCTTCACCCATGAAAGTACCTCTTTTTTAAAGATTTTTTTTGTACAATTTTCTAGTCATCTCATAATCAAAGTGCCAAAACAATACATTGCAAAAAGTTACTCTAGTTTGATAGATGACGTACCATAACGGTGGCTTTGATGATAGTGTCGCGCGTGTAGCCAAACGCGTCGTACTCATGTTCCTCCATTGCATCAAACATGAAGTCAATGAAGTCTTCTTTGTGTTGATAATGATGATCTTCTTCCCCTTCCCTCATCTTCCTCTTCCTCCTCTGTTTATGTTCCTCCACCCAACTCCCAACAAGCTCGTCGATCTCTTCCCCTACACGCTTCATCGTCGTCACCTGCCCTTTGAAATCGATCCATCTCAGCCACGGGATCACGTCCGACGGCACAAACACGCCGGAGACATACATAAACTCCTTCACCACCCTCGCCACTCGCTCCGCCTCGCCGTCGTGTCCTCCTCCCCCTTCCCCCACGAAGTACCTCTTCCCGGCGATCATCCTTATCATCAAATTCAGACTCAACATCTCGAATTTCTGGCTTATCCCGACGACCCCGTTGGAATCGCGCAAGTCCTTGATGAATTCACCCACCTCCGACACTCTCACATGCTTCAACTCGTCGAGGCGGCGGGCGGAGAGGAGCTCGAGCACGGCGAGCTTCCGCATCTGCCGCCAGAACTCGCCGTACGGGGCGAAGCCGAAGGCGGCGTAGTTGTAGCCCAAGAAAACGCCGGCGTTGGATGTGGGTCGGCTAGCAAGGATCTTGTCGTGGGTGGTCAAACACTCCTTCACCGCTTCCCGTGAGCTGACGATGAGGCAGCGGTGGACGGCGAGCCGGAACGTGAAGATTGGGCCGTGTTCGTCGGCCATATGGGACCAAGTCCTGGCGAGAGTGGTGTTGGCACTGAGCTGGAGCAGGTGTCCCAGAATGGGTAGAGCACCCGAGGGTTCCGGAGGAGACAAGCCATTAAGGCGTTGGGCCGATGTTCCACTTGGGTACCACCACAAGTAATAGCAAGGAATCAGAAGTAATAGAAGTGGCACAAGTGTTAATAAGACTAGCGTGAGGAGGTCATGCAAAGACATAGCTTCAGCTGGGTGTTCGTTGGGAACACATGATGTATATGAAATAAGTGAGTTGATACATGTTGTTGAGTAGATACAAGAAGTGTGGTGGTGGTGGGGCTGGTGGTAGATTAATTGATGGATGGAACAATTTTCTATATATGTCGGGCCCTGATGATAAATACTTTGTTGGCTTTCTTGACCAAGTTCATGGCTGTAAACCTAAGCCAAGTGAGTCATATGACTATGACGGCTAGCTAGCCCTTTTTATTTGAATGATAGTTTCTTCAATTTTACTTGGAATGAATATTATTTGGGTGATGGGTCTTCTCGGACAACTCTCAAATGCTTGCAATTGACCTCTCAGTGTTGCCAAGGTCCTAGTCCTCCCTGGATAACTCGAGCTCGTGCGACGGGAGGCAAATTGGTCCCAACTCATACCTTTCTTTATGGGAGGTGCAAGTTGCCTGTAGGCTGTTCGAAACTTGGTCCTTCCTGAATAGCTGAAATCCCCTCTCTATGGGGATTGAACTGGACCCAGTGCTCTATATTCTTATCTCAGTGCAGTGCCACGGCTTCACATAGTAGATGCTTCTACAAGCATTGATGGATTGCCGATACGATCACGGAGTACGGCGAGCGAAGCCACGAGATCGTACGGAAACGCAGATCTAGCTTGAAGGAGTCGACGAACAAGGAAGGGATAAGTTCGGCCACAGACATCTCCCAACTACGAGGTTGGGCAATATCTGCGATAGTGCCTGTGGAGTATGGAAGATCTAGCACCTCTCAACTACGAGATTGAGCAATACTAGATATTAAACTTGATGATAAACAATCAAGGGGGATGGCGGAAAATAGCAAGGGGGTGAGAACCAAGCCTAAGGAATTTTCCTTCTTAAGCTTTAAACATGTTACGCCTTATTCTAGAGTCTGTTGTTCCTTTTATAGGAAAGCAAGGAGCAGACTATGACTTATGCGCATGCATGCCATAAAGCGTACAGTACTTGTGCATGCATGTCTTTCTAAAAGATAAAAAGGTAAAAGGGAAAGTAGATAATTGTGCTCCCGAGTGTCAGCGTGAAAGGAGGGAGTGTTCTAGAGTGGTTGGGAGTGGTTGGAAGTGGTCGGCCGAATTATTGAGCATAGGTGGCTTCGCTTCTGGGCTTCGCTCGAATTGGAAGGCCTCGCACTGAAGGCCTCGCCTTTGCTTGGAAGCTTCGCGGAGATGGCTTCGCCAAAAGGCCTCGCCTTCTCCTGGAGGCTTCGCGAAGAAGGCTTCGCCTTCGCTTGGAGACTTCGCATGAGGGAAGCCCAACCTTAGCGCTGGGCCCGAAAGTCCTCGTCTTTGAAGGCTTCGCCCTCGCCAGGAGGCTTCGCAGAGATGGCTTCGCCCAGAGGCTTCGCCTTCGTCAGGAAGCTTCGCCTGGAGGTCTTGCCTTCACTTTGAAGACTTCACTTTGGAGATTCTTGCTTGAGGGCTTCGCCGTGAGGCTTCTCAGAAATGGCTTCGCCTGAGGGCTTCGCCATCGCCGAGATGCCTTTGCTTAAGAAGCCTAGCCCTCGCCTTGAGGCTGCGCCGGGACGGCTTTGCCAAAGGGCCTCGCCATCGCTTGGGTGCCTTCACATGATGAAGTCCAGTCTTTGCATTGAGGCTTGCAGAACGGCCGCACGGGGGCCTCGCCATTGCTGGATGCCTTCGCATGATGAAGCTTTGCCTTCGCCTTGAGGTCTCTTGTGGAGTCCTCGCGTGGAAGCGAGGCCTTCTCTTGGTCAGGTGGTCGCCTGGACCATGGATGAAGCCGCCTGGGCCTCTGAACCTCCTCGCCAAGGGGTTGCTCCGAGCTTCATTCGCCTGCCTCTTCGTCTGGGACACTTTGTTGTTGCTTGGGGATCCCATGATCACATCAACTGCTCCTCCCAGGAGAGGATCTGGCATTGTGAGAGGTTGCTTTAATTTTCGTCGACTTCGACTCCCCGTCACCATTCACTACTTCTCTAAACTCAAGGCATGCAAATTCAGCCGTGGAGTGTTTAGTTTATTTTTCATACTTTGTTGGTTTTGTTTCTTTATTTGTTTTTTATGTGTTAGCTCTCTTGCATGAGGTTGTTGTTAATTTCTTCCTTTTCTTTAGCAAACACTGTTGGTTGTCATTCTATTCTGATTAATTAATAAATGTAATTTTTCGCAGTAAAAAATCAATCACTTTAACATTTCTTCAATTTTTCTCTCACACATATCAAATCAAAATTCAAATATATCTCATATTTTTTTCAAAAAGTTGTGTCGACGAACACAACCTAAAAAGGAAAAAAAAAAGTAAAGCTAAAGCATCTTTCATCACCATTCATCTTAATGTTTGTTTTTGACATTTTCCTTTGGCCAAAATACCTTTTGGTGCCTTAAACTTTGTTAACTCGCAGTTCAGAGTCTCAACTACAACTCGGTACAACTCAGGGTATCAACTATCATGAATTGGACAGTTCAGGCCCACGAAGCGGTCTCGCTTTTTATCTTTTTATAGTAAATTCTTGGGTCAAGCCGAGGCATTTCTTTGTAACTCTAGGCAAATATCTTTTTATTTTTCATAAATAACTCTTTTCTATTGTTCCCTTTCATCTTCAGATAGGTTATAAATGATTAACAAACGCCTTTGTTATTCACTTGTGCCAAGATTTATTTCCACCAGCTCGTCGTAACTCTAAAACACGACGTTAGCGGGGTTGAGCTCCTCATGCAGAAGTACAACAAACATAGGACAGCCGAAAGCGATGACCCTTCTCAAGCCTGACGCCTAAGTTGGACTTTCTACTGCTTGCCAATCCGAAGTTTAGGATTTAGTTTCCTCCAATTTCTTTTCGGTGGGAAATGAGCAGATGTCGCCTTTGATCTGAGCATTGTGAGTTTTACCGATCATGACGACGAAGCGAGTGTTGTTTGCCCTAATGGAAGGGTTGTACTCAACTGGCAAGGAGAATGAAGAATGAATTAGATTCCGGGGCTCCGGTTCCATCGATTTATACTAAATAGAAAGAGGTTGAAAAAAGGAAGAGAATGGATCCACTCAAATAACAGTGTTCGGAATATAATTAAGGGAGAAAGTTTCTCCTGAGTGCGGAACGCACCTTTTTCTTTCTTTCGAATGATTCAGTGTAATTTATTGTAAAATTCTCCCATCACCCATCTAAAGCAAAAGCAGTGCTTGATATGCCCCTCGGCGAAAGAGTTGAAGTCATTTTTAGTTACCTATATATTCCTTCTTGTATTTGAGAAGGTTCAGGTTTAGCAGCCTTATCGGCCCCTCTTATGGAATTGCTAAAGAAAAATGTGGAGTACTAATGGGAAGAGGTCCATCGACAAGCCTTTGCGAAAATCAAGGAGACCTCAGCTCAGTGATGGTGGCTCTAATAGCAGTTAAGGAAAAAAAGCTATATCTTACTTTCAATGAGAATGCTATCGGAATAGTGCTAGCACAGGATGATATAAATGTTCAAGAAAAGCCAATCTACCACTATGCTAGTAGTGTGGATCTAGCTTTCAACAGCGTAGAACACATTATGAGAGATGTTGAAGGGGGCTGGTTGCTACGTTATATGCATGCTAATGGGGCAAGTATGTTTCTCATTGTGGTTTACCTTCATATTTTTCGTGGTCTATATCATGCGAGTTATAGCAGTCCTAGGGAATTTGTTCGGTGTCTCGGAGTTGTAATCTTCCTATTAATGATTGTGACAGCTTTTATAGGATACGTACTACCTTGGGGTCAGATGAGCTTTTGGGGAGCTACAGTAATTACAAGCTTAGCTAGCGCTATACCTGTAGTAGGAGATACCATAGTTACTTGGCTTTGGGGTGGTTTCTCCGTGGACAATGCCACCTTAAATCGTTTTTTTAGTCTTCATCATTTACTCCCCTTTATTTTAGTAGGCGCCAGTATTCTTCATCTGGCCACTCAAGTCAAAAGCAGCTCAGCCCTTGCTTCTTTGGCAGGCTTCTTTCAATGGGAGTAGCCTATCGTATTGGACAACTCTAGTCTATCCCCTCATAGAGTTGTCAATTCTTTCATAAGGTAGCATGGGCCCCTGACTTCTATAAGGCTGTTGAACTTGTACGGGAAGCCAAAGTCGACTAAAAGGGATCGGAAAGCAAGCGTTACGCCCCTTCCGATAGCATAAGAGGCGAATCCGCTATTCTGACACTACCAAAGAAGATCAAGATGGAGTATGCGTTACGTGACTTCCAACAAGACTCCTCGATGGTCTATCGAATCACTTGAGAATCAATTTCACTTGCCGGTGCTTTCTTTAAAACCTAAACATTCCTTTTCCGTGCACTTCGTCCTTAACAAGCCCCCTTAGTCCTTCGTTCTTCTTAATGCAAACCTCTGACATCAATTAACAGATCAAATAATGAATCACCCACAGATCAATTTGACCCGTTTCGTTGGACTCTGATGGTCATCAACATTCGGCGGCTTCAGAGCTTCAAGAAATACGAGCAAAAATTCAATGTTTGCTACCACAACTACCTCAATTTTAATGGTGAGACTCTTGCTTGAATGATAGACATTAGCGCCTCCTTCCTGCAGCTTTTTCTCGTCAAAGAGAGCAAGTAATTGTAGAAAATAAACAAAACCCCAATTCAGCTGAGCAAAGTTTTACTTGTCTTATGACCCCTGAAATTTATCCTACAGATGCCATGGAAGATCCTCCAAAACCTTCCGGCTTTTCGATTGAAGAACTTCATTGGGAGCCTTGTGCATGTAGCATGGTGGCACCGGAGACAAAGGGAAATCCAAATCAAAAGCGATATGCCCTCCGTCGGTGGAGAAAATTGCAATCCCCTTCGTGATTGACGAAATCCGGCGTCCGTTCGGTCTGCGTGGCGGACCCATTTGCTCATTTGATTTCAACCCGACCGCTCTCTCTACCTTCAACTCAGGCCGGGTGGTTCTGCCGAATCTTGTGGCGTTTGATGTGGTTCCGTCAACCCTAAATGTCCGTCTAGATTTGGTGCAACTAATACCGAGCTCCCCGAATTATCCAACTCGTGATAGTTGGGGCCCTAAATTATCTAAGTTAACAAAGTTCAAGGTACCAAACTGTAATTTGCCTTTTCCTTTTTAGATATCTTTTGAAACATTCTTTTCTAGTAACATCATTTCTTTATTTTCATTATTTCGATCAATTATCTTTGGAACAACTCTACATATTTTCAACAAAGTTCACTTTCTCAGTCATATAATAACAACCATTTATAATTAAGGAGAGAGGACATGAGAATGTGATATGGGCCAGTGGTCTAGACCCTGTCCAGAGAGGATCACTCGCCCCATTTGAATGTATCCACCCCTTCGTCTGTCCTCCACTAATCATTTTGAGAGTCGATCGGGGAAACAGAAAAGAAAAATGCGGCATGCGACATAAAAATGAGACATGCGGTCTAGATAGACACCACTCAGCGTGCATTGCAAGCTACTAGCTAGTAGAAGTCCGAGAGGGAAGCGTGGTGCCAAGACAACATTGAGCGGCATCTTCTTGGGCAAAGCCAACCCCGCCCCTTCAGCCATGTCCACTTCCACTGATCTCACAACGTCATGATCGAACCCCTGAACCACTCGAGCCAGCGTCAACTGCACCACACTCATGGCGAACGAAACCCCGGGGCACGCTCTCCTGCCGGAACTGAACGGAAGATACTCGAACTTCTGCCCCCGCACATCCAAATCCCGGCACTCCTCCATGAACCACCGCTCCGGCACGAACGAATCCGGGTTCTTCCAAACGCGCGGGTCACGGTGGAGCTTCCAGATGTTCAGGATCAGCCGCGACCCCTTGCCGACTTGGTAGCCGCCGATGCGGCAGGGCACGGAGAATTCTCGGATTCCGGTGACAGGACCCGGTGGGTAGAGGCGGAGAGATTCTTTGACGACGGCTTGGAGGAGGTTGAGGTGTGGGATGTCGGACTCCTGGACCCACCTCTGTTTGCCGACGTGGCAATCGATCTCTTCTTGTACGGCCTTTAGAATGTTCGGGTGGTTCAAGAGTAAAGAGATTGTCCACGTTAGACTCACGCCCATGCTTTCTCCTCCATTCAAAGTTAGTATCTGAAGACAAAGAAAGATAGTAGTATCTTAGATTCAATTTGGTGTAATTAGTACTAAGTGCTATTATATGTGGATTAATATAGAGATAATAATAATAATAATAATTATCAAAAGTAACTATGGTTTAGCATAATTAAGAATATTTATTACCTTGAAAGTAAAAAAATAAAATATACATATAGAACAAAAAGTAACTTTTTAAAAGGAAATATATTTTAATGGAAAGGTAGAAAAGAGAATAATTAATTAGTTACCAAAGCTGTAGCCTTCACGATGGTATCTCTGGTGTGGCCGTCAAGAAGAGTGTCCTCAGGTAACATAGAGAGCATCACGTCCATGAAATCATCCCTCCCTGAAACCTCTCCGCCGTCCAGATCCGCCGTCGTCTTCCTCTTCGCCAAATGTTCTTCAAGCCACCGGACCAATATTCCGTCGATCTCTCTCCCGGTGTCTTTCATGCTCCTTGCGTAACCCTGAAAATCCAACCACCCCAACCACGGGAAAGCATCCTCCGTCGCAAACAACCCGCTCAAGTACACCGCCTTATGCACTGCATTCTTATACCGCCATGCCTCACTGCCTGGATCCCGGAACTCCTCGCCGGAGAATCTCTTACCGACCGCGATCTTCAGGTTAATGTTGAACGTCATGTGATCCAACAACTCGCCTAAGTTCACTTTTCCGGCGGGGCCGGAGCACAAACCGGCCAGCTCTCTCATGAACAAGTCGATCTCGGCAAGGCGGACGTGGCGGTGGGACTTGATACGGTGGTCGGAGAGGAGGTGGACGGTAAGCATCTTCCGCATTTGACGCCAGTAGTCACCGTACGGGGCGAGCGGCAAAACGGCGTCGTTGTAACCCATGTATTTCCCGGCGGCGATTTTGGCCCGTGAGGCCAGTGCTCTGTCGTGGGTCGTTAAACATTCCTTTGCGAGTTCCCAGTCACTGATAACCAGGAGGTTTCGCGTTCCAAGCTTGAGGGAGAAGATGGGTCCGCATTTGTCGGCCATGGCGGCTAGCTGCTTGCAGATGGGGAAGTTGGGATTGAGAAGGTGGAGGTGGCCGATGAGTGGTAAGGCTCCGTTTGGCTCCGGTACTGAATTTTTGTACCTGAGTAGTTTTGTTGATCTCCATAAGAGATGAAGATAGTGAAAAATGGCTGAGAATATAGTAGTAACTAGTAATATGTTTTTTGAGATGAATATTTTATCCATCTTCGTTTTACTAATTTATAAATGGGAGACCCTCTATTTATAATGCATCTACTCAAACAGGAAGGTTTCTATTTTTTTTGTTTTGAAAGATATTACTCCCACCATCCCATTATTTTTGAAACGTTTTGACTGTGCACGCTGTTTTAGGTGGAGCTGATTTTGAGTTGACTTGGTAGATGGAAGAGAGTGATAATGAATAATTGAGTAAATTCATGTACAAAAGTTTACTAAAAAAGGAAAGTGTTTCAATAATTTAGGGACAACCCAATAAGGAAAGTGTTTCAATAATTTTGGGACAGAGGGAGTAACATTTTATTTATGGTTATTGTTAGCTAGTTTTGTTTTCCATTTTAGGGACTAATTAAGTGATGGGCACTATTTCTTTCAACTAATTAAGTGACATTGCATGGTTACGTGTTAAAAAAATTTGTTGTCAACAAATGTATTTTTATAAAACTATAAATTTAACATCAAACATTTTAAAAATTTACAAACCCACCCAAAACTATAACTGTTAACACGAACTATCCAAAACGACTTCAATTTACTTACATAAATCCCATAAATCCTGTTGTCCAGACTTTCTTACGGCAGCAGGATGTGATTTTTTTGGTATAAGTAGGCTCAGAAGAGGTAGAGTAGGCGGTGAAGTCGTTGGTGATTCCGGGGGCAGCGGCCAGTGCCTTCTCTGGAGTCGGATTTGGCTTCTTTTTCCGGCTGGTGATTATCGGTTGAATAAAAGAAGCAAAAGATCAGAGGTGAAGTGGACGACGAAGACATGGAAGTTGGAGAAGGAGGGTGGGTGGTGAGGTCATATATGGGTAGAGAATATAGTTAAAACTTGTAAACTTGAAGTCTCACCTCATGTTCGGCGAGCACCAGTACCACTCCTTGGTGAACTATATTCTCTACCCATATATGACCTCACCACCCACCCTCCTTCTCCAACTTCCATGTCTTCGTCGTCCACTTCACCTCTGATCTTTTGCTTCTTTTATTCAACCGATAATCACCGAGCTCAACTTTAATTTGATAATGCTCCAATGTATTACAGAGCGCTACTAGCTCGGCGGGTAATGTCCCGGGCGTTACAAGCCCATTACTAGCCTCAACTTTAATTTGGTAATACTCGAAGGCATTACTAGGCGCTACTAGCTCGGCGGTGGCGCCCTTGGTAATGTCTTGGCGCTACCACGATTTTCGGCTCACGGTAACGCCTTGGGCACTACTTCGGGCGTTACCAGGTCAGGTGCAACTACGTGGTGAGTGAAGTCGCACAATTGTTTTTACATTAGAAAAGTCTAATTTTCTAATTTGTATTTGATCTAAACTATTTCTACAATATTATAAAGCATGTGTAAACAAACTGTACAACCACCCAGAGCACCCATCACAACCAATTTATGAGGATTTATAGTTTATGATCTATACAGTTTCTAAATATATTTTTCTTGAATTTTGTTTTTACACTTAGTTAGCAATAATTTAGGTCAAATGCAAGTTTGGAAGGACCAATATTCTTTCTATCCATAAAAATGCATTATTTGTTTATTAATAATTAATTATTTAGTTTTAATTTAGTTTTTTTACCTAAATATTGATAAATTATATCCATATCTTAATTTGAGTCTTTAAGTTTCAAATATATTTTTCTTGATTTTCAACATTTAATTATTTTTTGCTTTGTTTTTTTCTTCATAAAGTTGGATAAATTTTATGTATATCATAGTAATTTGAGGTTTTAAGTTTCTGAATATAATTTTCTTGATGTTTTCTTAAATTTTATAATTGCATCCGTATGAACACTACTTTAAGATCATGAATTTTTTATTCTGAACCAACGTTTCCGGTAGTTGATTGATAAAAGTCGCAATCCCAAGAACAATCAACAACAGACATATCCATCTTGAAGCATAGTATTTCATCTATTAAAAATTATTGAAACACTTTTTTTATTGGGTTGTCGCAAATTATTGAAACAACTTTCCTTTTTAGTAAACTTTTGTACATGAATTTACTCAATTATCTCTCATCACTCTCTTTCATCTATCAAGTCAACTCAAAATCAACTCCACCTAAAATAACGTGTCTAGTCAAAACGTTTAAAACGTTTAAAAAATAATGGACAAAACGTTTAAAACGTTTAAAAAATAATGGACGAAGGTAGTATTATTAAGTTTTCGTTTCTACTGGACGTAAACTTCAAAGCATGCCGGCTCCGCTACCAAACAAACCCATACCAAACAGACAAACCTGGAAGTATAAGCACCACGTGTAAATTCATTTCGTGGTTCATACATACAGGCATACAGCATCCCTTGTAGACTGAAGTCTGAGAAAAAAAGAGGCAGGATATATTTCAGTTTCAGGCTAAAAAAATAATATTAAAATAGAATAATAATGGTGAAAAAAACCAATATTCATAAACAGATAACAGTATGATATACACAAATTTAATAAGAATTTTGACTTCAATTTTCTTTTACAAACACAAACACATATATAGACATATTTTTCCAGTGGACCATTTTAAGTATTATTGAATTTGATTTGACTAAATTTATTGTGATAAAGTAAAAATAATAATTGTCGTGTTTTAGTGCTTATTTTAAAAATTTGCCATGTTTATGTCTTATCCTATGGTATTGTGTTATTTGGTCCTTTTCGTCCACTTAGCGATTAGTTTTAACGGATTTATGTGAATTTATTTTTTTACCCTTATGAAAATTTTACTTCAGTCCTTAAACTTATACTTATAGTTCCCTAAAATTTTAACCCCAATGTTTAACTCATGTCTGATGAACAGACCCACTTGCAATTCATGGGTCGGTGGATTCCGGAAGCGGGTCGCAGCTGGGCAGCGTCGTCAGCGGTGGAGATGGTCGGCGACGGCGTGGAGGAGCAGGGGAGGTCGTCGGCGGCGGTGGGCAGCGAATTATGGCACAGGTGTTGCGCTCGGATGAGCAAGGGAGGTCGGCGGCGGCCTCAATTTCGGCCGGATCGCTCTTGCTCCGCCCTTCTCCGCCTCTGCAAGTTATTGATAAAACTAACCGTCGGAGCCTTACATAAGTTCTTAGTATATGCAAATTTCCACTTCCGTCGTGGCGAATTTCCTTGCCTCGTATGGGGAATTCGCCGCCCGATTAGCGATGTCCTCCATCGCCGCCCGTTGTAACCCGATTGAACCATTCTTGATCCGTCGCGTTTGGTTTGTCCCATATGATCACTCTGGCGCGCTTTCATATGTGTCGAAGAAGAAGAAGTTGTGGTAGCCGGCGGCGTTTCGGTGGAGCCATTCAAGTGGATCGTGTTTGAGGTGCGGTTGTGTACTCTCCCCCTCTTTTTTTCCCTCTGTTCCATTCAAGGCCGTAGTAGTCGGTGATAGGAGGATGAGGGGAATCGGTGATGGTTGAGGGCAGATAGCGACAGCGGCGGCGGTGATGTTGATGCCGGAACAAGTGGAGCATAGGGTTGGTGATGTGACCAGAAATCCAAAGTCTGCTTGTACATGCTTCAACTCGTCGAGGCGGCGGGCGGAGAGGAGCTCGAGCACGGCGAGCTTCCGCATCTGCCGCCAGAACTCGCCGTACGGGGCGAAGCCGAAGGCGGCGTAGTTGTAGCCCAAGAAAACGCCGGCGTTGGATGTGGGTCGGCTAGCAAGGATCTTGTCGTGGGTGGTCAAACACTCCTTCACCGCTTCCCGTGAGCTGACGATGAGGCAGCGGTGGACGGCGGCCGGGCGTGAAGATTGGGCCGTGTTCGTCGGCCATATGGGACCAAGTCCTGGCGAGAGTGGTGTTGCCAGAGCTGGAGCAGTGTCCCAGAATGGGTAGAGCACCGAGGGTTCGGAGGAGACAAGCCATTAAGGCGTTGGGCGATGTTCCACTTGGGTACCACCACAAGTAATAGCAAGGAATCGAAGTAATAGAAGTGGCACAAGTGTTAATAAGACTAGCGTGAGGAGGTCATGCAAAGACATAGCTTCAGGTGGGTGTTTGTCACAGCCACCCCGCCCGGTTGCGGAGGCGGAGCCGGCCGCGGCGTCGGAAGCAGAATTACGGCGGAAAACGCGGCGTGAGCATCGAGCTCAAAGACGTAACAAGCAGTATCGACTAGCAACCTAAAACTCGTACAAGGCAAGCATGCGCAACCACCCAACTTCTACCAAACATGCGGTTCATGGTTTATCCAACATCTATCATTGCCACAAACACAAAAATTACCGGGCACCACAATTAAACAAAGATTACCAATATAGGCAAGTCGGGCTCCGACCTCGACTCGAGAAGACAACGAAGCGAGAATATATCTCAAGTTGTAAACATTTACAACTACATGATCTGAACTATATGCATGCGATTCTGACTACTGAGCCGTAATCAAAATCCTATAAATACCTAGCGCGAATGCAGGCGACCTCCGCACGTGGTACTGCTGCTGCAACCCCACCTCAAAATGAAGGAAGCACCGCGGAATCTTTACTCCGCCGGTTGCTTGTCGGGACGGCCTGAAAGTGGTAAACGAGATAAAGGGTGAGTCCTCGAAAGGACCCGATGAGGCTTAAGGTAAAAGTGCGGTTTGCCAGGGGCAACAATCTGAACTCGCAAAAACGAATAACACGGCATATACATGTACATACGAACATAAAGCATATAGTGAATCATAAACCAACACATGCGGTCCAACCGCCCGAGCGACCGTTACGGCCCTCAGCAGAGGTCGAGAATATACTGGTCGAGCAGAGCAGATAGCACGGTGCGGGGTCGCGATCCCCAACCGTCGTAGGGTCACGCGAGCGAAGTATCGGCACTCCGTGCGGATACGAAGCAGAACCAAGGAGCACCCGTGGTCTCTCCAACCATACGGGTCTCGTCACAGAATCAGAACATATAATAAAATATATAAATACAACAGAAATATCACACCTGATAACATACACGGAGCAGAACAAACGTACATTTTACCAAATTAAGCCCTTACCTCAGAAACGCTGCCCCGCAGCCCAAAACTCGGAAAATCCCGGCTCCCGACCCGTAATGCCCAACTTGGCTCCTATGGTTCCACGCTACTCCACCAATACAGAATCAAGCTGGATAACCATAGTTGAGTCAGAACACATCCAAATAACTCCAGAAAGAAATTTCTGTACAACCCGCACTTTCCCGCAAAATTCCACAGAAAGCCCGGTTTTACAAACCGAGCCTGAACATTGTTAATCATACACCACCAAACCCATTTCAACCTTTAAACCCACATTCCGGACACCTTTCCCGGAAAACCCGCATAAACCTAACTTTTCCTACCATTGTCCGAAAATGATGTTTCAAACACCATCATGAACCTATTTCCCTACACAATACCAATTTAGGATTCAAACCAACCAAAGCACAACCTTATCATGGAAAAAGTTTCACTTGAACATTTTGACCCTTAACCAATTTTTCACCACACTTCCAAATCAAACCATTCAAGCTTCCAAATAATCATATTAATCACCAATTCCACTTCCTAAGCATGCTTACTAACCAATTACACCAAAATCAACAAAACCCCTTCACTTATCAATTCGGCCAAAGAGGGGTTTTCTCACCCAACTTCCATTTCAATCCAAACAAAGTTCCATTTGCACTCTTTAATCACCAATTACATTTCTTAAGCAAGATTACCAACCAATTGCTTCAAAATCAACAAAACCCTTCTTTGAACAATTCGGCCAAATTGGGGAATTCTTCCTAGCATGCTTTTCATCAAATTAAAACCATAGATAATCTTAGAATCATGCTAGGAACAACATACTTAAAGAAAAATGATTCAAGAACACAAACACACACAATTTTGGAAAAATCCTTACAAATTCGGCACCCCTAGGTTTCCATCTACCATGGAGTTTTTCCTACATCCAACCATAGATTCCTACTCCCCTCAAGCCCAAGATCAACATACTAAAAGATGGAAGGGAGAGGATCACTCTTTCAAGTAGACAAGAACAAACTCTTACTTTGAAAACACCTTCTTTATCCACCCAAATCATGTCCTCAACTTGGAAAGAAGAAGAAAGGGAGAAGCTTACCAAACTTGGAGCTCAAAACCTTGAAGTTTCAGCAAGGGAGATGAAGAACATGAAGCTTGAAGAGAAAGAAGAATGGCGGCAGAAGAAGAAGAAGTAGGAAGAAGAAGAAAATGAAATGAATTATTATGTAATTTTTGCCTTTTATATTTTCATCCTCTTTAGCCCATACCTCTCTTCCTTAAATTAAAAATGGCCAAGTGTCCCTTCCTCCTTCCCAAAAATCTGCTGAATTAATCAGCTGCTGCAGCCCATACTCACTATTATTAATTTTGCACCCATTTGCAAATTAACTCCCAATTTTTCCGAAAGTTCCAATTCTTTTTGCCCAAAAATAGTTACCGAATTCCAAAATTAACGAAACTTGGACACAACCTTCAGAATATTATAACATTCACAGAACATTTTTCAGAAATTCATTTACCTTTCCGGAGTGTCCTACCGAGCTCGCTGAACCCGAACCAAAACTCGACGTGCGAGCGTGTCAACCCCAACCGAAATTCCGTCACTCCAAAATTCTATAAAAATACCCATAAATTCCATATTAAATTAAAACACAACTTACCCCAAAGCCGTCAGAAAATTTCCATCCCGAGCCCCGGGATTCCCGTCCCGAGCCAAGGGATTAGCCCGGAACCGAACGTCCCACCCCAAATAGTAAACTCCACACCCCCCAACGGTAAGTCACCACGACTCCAAAACTACAAAATGCTTCCCAAACTGAGAACTCTAGATTGCTACAGAGCCCGCTGTACGTCCCGAGGCGACCCGACAACCCCGGCGCGAGAAAAATATTTTCGGCGGAAAGCGTCCGGGGACCCACACGACCTCAAATACGGAGGGGTTCGCCAAAATGATACTCGGATAGGACTGGGAGCCGCTGAACGCCGAAAAAGCGTGACCCATAAGCTAAAACCGAGCCCGGGTCACCCGATCGCAACCCGCTCGGGGTGGCCGTAACATCCTCCCCCTTAGGACTCTTGGTCCTCCAAGAGGGGCATCAAACGCCCAATCTTGCTCGGGGTATCGCTCTCTGATGTCCTGCTCGGTTTCCCAAGTCGCTTCCCGGTCCGTATGATGTGACCACTGAACCTTGACCATGGGAATCAACTTGCTCCGGAGTTTCCGAGTATCGCGTCCCAGAAAGGCAATCGGTACCTCGATACGACAGATCGGGCTCGGTGAACCTCCTCCACCGGAGATAAATGCGCACGAGGATCCGAGGATGCACTTCTTCAACATGCGGCGTGAAAAAGCGTTATGCACCGCATGAACATGCTCGGAGGTAGAGCCAACTGTAGGCCAACTGCCTATCCGCTCCAGAATCTCGTACGGTCCGATATACCTTGGGGCTAACTTACCCCGTCTGCCGAATCATTTGTCCCCGAATCGGCGCCACCTTGACCAAACCACATCGCCCGCCTCAAACTCCAAGTCTCTGCGTCGCTGTTCGCATATGAGGTGGTGCGGTGGTTCATGATCTTCAACGCGCTGAATCAACTTGATCTTTGCGGTGGTCTCCTCAGTGAGCTCGGGACCCGGCTCGATCACATCGACGCCTCGGTCAGCAGTGCGGTGTCATGCACCGTCGTCCATCTGACGCCTCAAGCGGTGCCATGCCGATGGTACTCGATAAGCTGTTATTATATGAAAATTCTACCAACGGCAAGCTGTTTGTCCCAATCCTCCGAAATCCAAAGTACTGACTCATGACATATCCTCCAGAATCTGAATCACCCGCTCCGGTGACCGTCGGTTTGGGGATGGTAAGTGTACTCGGATGGAGTCGCGTGCCAGTGCCTTATGAAAGGCGCCCGAAATGTGCGGTAAACGCGGATCCCGATCGACACAATGGAGTCTGGTACTCCATGTAACCGCACAATCTCTCGATATACTGAGATGGGCAAGCTTCTCCAGAGTCTGTCATCCGGATGGCGAAAGTGAGCACACTTCGTCAAGCGGTCCACGATAACCCGGATGGCATCGTGGTGAGACCGGGTCGGGGGTAGTGCGGTCGGAAAATCCATCGTGATGTTGCCCCACTTCTGACTGGAATGGGCAAAGTCTGTAACGTCCTGCCAGTTTCGATGCTCCACCTTCACCCGTGACAAGTGGCACACTTAGACACATGTGTGGCAATGTGTCTCCGCATACCCGGCCACCAGAAATGGGTACGCAAGTCCTGATACATCTTCTCGCTACCGGGATGAATGCTCAATCGACTCGAATGTGCCTCCGTCAGAATTTCATCCCGTAGTGCCTGATCCCCTGGCACATACAACCGATCTCTGAAGTACAGTAGCCCCTGCTTGTACTGAACCGCGGGTAGCAGTGCCCCTTTGTCCTCTCCGGACAGCTTCTTCAGCTCTGGATCCCTCTCCTGTGCCTCTCGCACTCTGTCCAACCACTCCGAATGAATGGTCAAAGTGTATACAGGCACGCTCCCGGTGCTCCCACCGGTGCCACAGGCACTGCTAGGTCATTCTCCTCGGTCCGATCCTCAAGATCGCCTCCTCTGACAACCCCAGTGTACTTCCTACTCAGAGCATCGGCCACTGTATTACCTTTGCCCTCGGTGTACTCGATGGTGCAATCGTAGTCCTTGATGTACTCGAGCCACCTGCGCTGCCTCATGTTCAACTCCTTCTGAGTGAACAGATATTTCGAACTCTTATGATCTGTGAAAATCTGAAATTTCTTTGCCGAGTAGGTAGTGCCTCCATTGCTTCAACGCATAAAACACTGCGGCCAACTCCAGATCGTGCGTCGGGTAGCTCTGCTCATGCGCTCGCAGATGTCTCGACACAAAAGCTATCACAATCAGCCCCTGCATCAAAACACATCCCAACCCCGACCTAGATGCGTCAGATAGATCACATACGGTAAGCTCGGGTCGGGTAGAGTCAGATCGGCGCACTAGTCAGCCGCCGCTTCGATTCTGGAAACTCTCCTCGCACTTCTCTGTCCATACAAACGGCTGCCCCTTCTTGGTCAGATGCGTAAGCGAGGAAGCCAAGATGGAGAATCCCGGCACAAACCGCCGGTAGTAACCTGCTAAACCCAGGAAACTCCTGATCTCACGTACTGAGGTAGGCTGCTTCCAATCCTGTACTGCTCTGACCTTCTCAGGATCCACAGACAAACCGTGCTCACCGATGATGTGCCCCAGAAACGACACCTCCCGGATCCAGAAATCACACTTTGAAAACTTAGCGTAAAGCTGGTGTTCCCAAAGTGTCTGCAGAACAATCCTCAGATGCTCCCGGTGTGAATCCTCATCCCGAGAGTAAAACATAATGTCAACGATGAACACTACCACAAATGAGTCAGATACGGCCGGAACACTCTGTTCATCATATCCATAAACGCAGCCGGTGCATTAGTCAAACCAAGCGGCATCACCGTATACTCATAGTGCCCATACCGCGTACGGAAAGCTGTCTTCGGGATGTCCTCCTCCTTTACTCGCAATCGAAAGTACCCGATCGCGGATCGATCTTGAAAAGATCTTCGCACCTCTCGGTGATCAAAGAGATCGTCGATCCTCGGCAATGGGTACTTGTTCTTGATGGTGATGGCGTTCAGCCGTCTATAATCGATACACAATCGGAGTGACCCATCCTTCTTCCGAACAAACAGAAGCTGGAGCACCCATGGTGAAGTGCTCGGGCGGATGAAGCCCTTCTCCTGCAGTTCCTCTAATTTGCTTCTTGACTCCACCATTTCCACTATCGGCATCCGATAATGAGGAATGTAAATGGGAGTAGAATCGGGTTGCAAATGGATATCAAACATAATTTCTCGCTCTGGTGGCATCCCTGGCAAATCCTCCGGAAATATCTGCGGAAAATCCCGGACAACTGGAATGTTATCCGGCTCAACCGAGTGTCGGCGTGTTCGGACCGTAGTACTCCTCGAATCCACTATCGGGACACGATCCAGGAACTGCGGCTCCATCTTGGTCTGACCGCCTTCGTCCCAATCAACTGAGAGGGTAACACCTCTCCAAAACCGTAATACTACGGTGGCACGATCGATATGCACGGAATTCTTGGACAGCCAATCCATCCCAGAATAACGTCATACTTCGTGTGTTCAACACCGTGAATCGACATAATCCGGTGGCGCGATGGATAGCACGATCCGTACCATCTCATTAAGCGGCCCGACTCGGCCGTCTTCACCATAAAGGCGCTCGGAAGTCCACGGTAATCAGGTGGAGAGACTCGACACACTTTTGTGCCTGATCAAACAGACGCCTTGATGTCAAACAATGCACGAGCAGGAGTATCGTTGAAGTAAAGTACCTTGGGCGCCCCAGCTGCGAAGTCTCTCCACGCTCAATCTGAAACACTCGACACTGCTCCGGCTGCTTTGTGGTGGAGGCTCACGCGTGATGTCTCACCCCGCTCCACCTGGAATACACGTCCTACTCCAGAGCTCTGCGGCGGAGGGGTGGCTGGTGCAGTCGTCTCTGCGGCTGTGATGGCCTCGGTCCGCCCCTCGTGAACCGCGCCCGGGGTGCGTTGGGCTGAAACCGAGGCTGCGGGCGTGCGGCAACTGCTGGACCCTGTCCCAGTGTCGAGAGGACAATCACGAATCCAATGATCGCTAGACCCGCATCGTAGACAACGCCCCCATTTGCTGTAACACGGCCGGCCGGGAGTCTTGCCCGCCACAACTCGCGCAGTCGGAGCAGGCTGGCGTAGTCTGCTTGCCTGCTGCTGCCCCTGCTGATCTGCACGAAGACCTCACCGAACTCTGCTGTGCGAGCCCTCCCTCTGTCATTGGGTCGGTGTGGTAGGTGCAGACTCTCAACCTCCTCCTGCTCGAGGAGGCTGGGCCTTCTGCATGACCTCGTGGTAGAGAAGTGATATCCAGGAGGCCTCGAGCCCACTGTACTCCGGGCGTAGGCGGCGAATGAACCGCTTGGCCTTCTCTGCTCCATGCCGTATCTTGTGGCACGTAGCGGACCAATCGGTCAAACTCCGCTCGTACTCTGCTCTGATCCGAGTCCCTGCTCGAGATCATCGAAGCTGTGCAGCGGAGGTCCACAGCGGCATCCCGATATGCTTGCTGATGGAAGTAGTAAGCAAAGCTGCTCCCAGTCAGTCCGAATCATGCCCCCATCACGTCTTGCCTCGGCTCTCGAGGCGGCCACTGGAGGCTCCTCCACCAATGATCTGCCTGTCTGCCCAGTTGAGCGTGGCCAAAGAAACTCTAACCTCGGATGGAAGGTGTAGCCTCCCAAGGAGCTTGTCAACCCCGCAAACCATGCCTCGGCCGCCTCGGGTCCTCCACGGCCGTTGAACCTCGGGGGTTCAAGCGCTGAAACCGCTCCAGTCGATCTCATCGGTGGCGTCTCGGCTCTTCCCGTCGGTGGTGGGACCGGCGAGAACTCTCGGCCTGCGCGCGAGATCTCCCTCCTCGAATCACTATCCTGCTGACCTGCGCCTTGAGGTGGCTGCTGCCCACCTCTGTATCATTGTCTCCGCTGTGGCCTGTCCGGCCCTCACTGTGCCATTTTGCCCCTGAATCCATTTGGGCTGGTACTACGGTACTCGATAGCTGCTTGAACGACCCAACACTGTAGTATATCGGGAGCGGGTCCCTCGGAACTGCTGATCACTCGGGGGTGTGTGTGGCTGCTCGAGATCCCGGGTTTCTACGAACCCGCCTCCCAACCCTTGGAGGTGTGGGATCCCGGTCCCGACCCTCCTGTTCTTGCTCACGCTGGCGGCGTGTTCTAGCCATACACGAAAATGGATCAACCCAAAACCATATAACCCAATAATAAACTTTCTCTTCCTAAAGCTAGCGGCGGCATTTTATGGCTCAGTAGTGTAATGCAATGCATGATGCAAGGATTCTTTTCAGAATCCCGAAACTCAACAATAATCCTGAACATATAATCAGATCAGGCTTATAATCACGAAATCACGTCATGTATCACCCACACCTTCCATAATGCGCCAAAGAACCGCCACCGCTCCACAAGCATTCCGAAATGGTTCAATTAATGAGTTTATCATTCTCCGTACAGAAAAACTACAGAATGAGGTGTAAACCAGTATCTTGCCCTTAATAGTCATTAATTGTAATGTTTACCCATGTACTAGCATGACTTTCCTTCCACAACCCATACTTTAACTAACCATACTTTACCTCTTGGGTCACTTCGACCCGACCGCTCTGATACCAACTTGTCACAGCCACCCCGCCCGGTTGCGGAGGCGGAGCCGACGCGGCGTCGGAAAGCAGGAATTACGGCGGAAAACGCGGCGTGAGCATCGAGCTCAAAGACGAACAAGCGAGTATCGACTAGCAACCTAAAACTCGTACAAGGCAAGCATGCGCAACCACCCAACTTCTACCAAACATGCGGTTCATGGTTTATCCAACATCTATCATTGCCACAAACACAAAAATTACCGGGCACCACAATTAAACAAAGATTACCAATATAGGCAAGTCGGGGCTCCGACTCGACTCGAAGACAACAAGCGAATATATCTCAAGTTGTAAACATTTACAACTACATGATCTGAACTATATGCATGCGATTCTGACTACTGAGCCGATAATCAAAATCCTATAAATACCTAGCGCGGAATGCAAGCGACCTCCGCACGTGTGCTGCTGCTGCAACACAACCTCAAAATGAAGGAAGCACCGCGGAACCTCTACTCCGCCGGTTGCTTGTCAGGACGGCCTGAAAGTGGTAAACAGATAAAAGGGTGAGTCCTCGAAAGGACCCAGTGAGGGCTTAAGGTAAAAGTGCAGTTTGCCCAGGGGCAACAATCGAACTCTGCAAAAGCAGAATAACACAGCATATACATGTACATACGAACATAAAGCATATAGTGAATCATAAACCAACACATGCGGTCCAACCGCGAGCGACCGTTACGGCGGCCCTCAGCGAGAGGTCAGAATATACAGATCGAGCGAGCAGATATAGCACGGTACCGGTGGGGTCGCGATCCCCAAACTGTCGTAGGGTCACAGAACAGAGGTATCGGCACTCCCGGTGCGGATACACAGAGCAGAACCAAGGAGCACCCGTGGTCTCTCCAACCATACGGGTCTCGTCACAGAATCAGAACATATAATAAAATATATAAATACAACAGAAATATCATACCTGATAACATACACGGAGCAGAACAAACGTACATTTTACCAAATTAAGCCCTTACCTCGGAAACGCTGCCCCGCAGCCCAAAACTCGGAAAATCCCGACTCCCGACCCGTAATGCCCACCTTGGCTCCTATGGTTCCACGCTACTCCACCAATACAGAATCAAGCTGGATAACCATAGTTGAGTCAGAACACATCCTAATAACTCCAGAAAGAAATTTCTGTACAACCCGCACTTTCCCGCAAAATTCCACAAAAAGCCCGGTTTTACAAACCGAGCCTGAACATTGTTAATCATACACCACCAAACCCATTTCAACCTTTAAACCCACATTCGGACACCTTTCCCGGAAAACCCGCATAAACCTAACTTTTCCTACCATTGTCCGAAAATGATGTTTCAAACACCATCATGAACCTATTTCCCTACACAATACCAATTTAGGATTCAAACCAACCAAAGCACAACCTTATCATGGAAAAAGTTTCACTTGAACATTTTGACCCTTAACCAATTTTTCACCACACTTCCAAATCAAACCATTCAAGCTTCCAAATAATCATATTAATCACCAATTCCACTTCCTAAGCATGCTTACTAACCAATTACACCAAAATCAACAAAACCCCTTCACTTATCAATTCGGCCAAAGAGGGGTTTTCTCACCCAACTTCCATTTCAATCCAAACAAAGTTCCATTTGCACTCTTTAATCACCAATTACATTTCTTAAGCAAGATTACCAACCAATTGCTTCAAAATCAACAAAACCCTTCTTTGAACAATTCGGCCAATTTGGGAATTCTTCCCTAGCATGCTTTTCATCAAATTAAAACCATAGATAATCTTAGAATCATGCTAGGAACAACATACTTAAAGCATGATTCAAGAACACAAACACACACAATTTTGGAAAAATCCTTACAAATTCGGCACCTAGGTTTCCATCTACCATGGAGTTTTCCTACATCCAACCATAGATTCCTACTCCCCTCAAGCCCAAGATCAACATACTAAAAGATGGAAGGGAGAGGATCACTCTTTCAAGTAGACAAGAACAAACTCTTACTTTGAAAACACCTTCTTTATCCACCCAAATCATGTCCTCAACTTGGAAAGAAGAAGAAAGGGAGAAGCTTACCAAACTTGGAGCTCAAAACCTTGAAGTTTCAGCCAAGGGAGATGAAGAACATGAAGCTTGAAGAGAAAGAAGAATGGCGGCAGAAGAAGAAGTAGGAAGAAGAAGAAAATGAAATGAATTAACTTGAATTATTATGTAATTTTTGCCTTTTATATTTTCATCCTCTTTAGCCCATACCTCTCTTCCTTAAATTAAAAATGGCCAAGTGTCCCTTCCTCCTTCCCAAAAATCTGCTGAATTAATCAGCTGCTGCAGCCCATACTCACTATTATTAATTTTGCACCCATTTGCAAATTAACTCCCAATTTTTCCGAAAGTTCCAATTCTTTTTGCCCAAAAATAGTTACCGAGTTCCAAAATTAACGAAACTTGGACACAACCCTCAGAATATTATAACATTCACAGAACATTTTCAGAATTTCATTTACCTTTCCGGAGTGTCCTACCGAGCTCGCTGAACCCGAACCAAAACTCGACGTGCGAGCGTGTCAACCTGAACCGAAATTCCGTCACTCCAAAATTCTATAAAAATACCCATAAATTCCATATTAAATTAAAACACAACTTACCCCAAAGCCGTCAGAAAATTTCCATCCCGAGCCCCGGGATTCCCGTCCCGAGTCCCGGGAGTCGCCCGGAACCGAACGTCCCACCCCAAATATTAAACTCCACAACCACCTCCGGGACGTCTCCACGACTCAAAAACTACAAACGGCTTCCCAAACTGAGATCTCCAGAGTGCTACCGAGCCCGCTGTACGTCCCGAGACGACCCCGACAACCCCGGTGCCGGAAAAATATTTTCGGCGGAAACGTCCGAGGACCCACACGACCTCAAATACGGAGGGGTTCGCCAAAATGATACTCGGATAGGACTCGGAGCCGCCTGAACGCCGAAAACGTGACCCGCAGCTAAAACCGAGCCGGGTCACCTGCAAACCGCTCGGGGTGACCATGTGATGTTCGTTGGGAACACATGATGTATATGAAATAAGAGAGTTGATACATGTTGTTGAGTAGATACAAGAAGTGTGGTGGTGGTGGGGCTGGTGGTAGATTAATTGATTGATGGACCAATTTTCTATATATGTCGGGCCCAGATGATAAATACTTTGTTGGCTTTCTTGACCAAGTTCATGGCTGTAAACCTAAGCCAAGTGAGTCATATGACTATGACGGCTAGCTAGCCCTTTTTATTTGAATGATAGTTTCTTCAATTTTACTTGGAATGAATATTATTTGGGTGATGGGTCTTCTCGGACAACTCTCAAATGCTTGCAATTGACCTCTCGGTGTTGCCAAGGTCCTAGTCCTCCTGGATAACTCGAGCTCGTGCGACGGGAGGCAAATTGGTCCCAACTCATACCTTTCTTTATGGGAGGTGCAAGTTGCCTGTAGGCTGTTCGAAACTTGGTCCTTCCTGAATAGCTGAAATCCCCTCTCTCTGGGGATTGAACTGGACCCAGTGCTCTATATTCTTATCTGGTGCAGGTCTGCCGGCTTCAACATAGTAGATGCTTCTACAAGCATTGATGGATTGCTGATACGATCACGGGTACGACGAACGCGAAGCCACGAGATCGTACGGAAACGCAGATCTAGCTTGAAGGAGTCGACGAACAAGGAAGGGATAAGTTCGGCCACAGACATCTCCCAACTACGAGGTTGGGCAATATCTGCGATAGTGCCTGTGGAGTATGGAAGATCTAGCACCTCTCAACTACGAGATTGAGCAATACTAGATATTAAACTTGATGATAAACAATCAAGGGGGATGGCGGAAAATAGCAAGGGGGTGAGAACCGAAGCCTAAGGAATTTTCCTTCTTAAGCTTTAAACATGTTCTGCCTTATTCTAGGAGTCTGTTGTTCCTTTTATAGGGAAAGCAAGGGAACAGACTATGACTTATGCGCATGCATGCCATAAAGCGTACAGTACTTGTGCATGCATGTCTTTCTAAAAGATAAAAAGGTAAAAGGGAAAGTAGATAATTGTGCTCCCGAGTGTCAGCGTGAAAGGAGGGAGTGTTCTAGAGTGGTTGGGAGTGGTTGGAAGTGGTCGGCCGAATTATTGAGCATAGGTGGCTTCGCTTCTGGGCTTCGCTCGAATTGGAAGGCCTCGCACTGAAGGCCTCGCCTTTGCTTGGAAGCTTCGCGGAGATGGCTTCGCCAAAAGGCCTCGCCTTCTCCTGGAGGCTTCGCGAAGAAGGCTTCGCCTTCGCTTGGAGACTTCGCATGAGGGAAGCCCAACCTTAGCGCCTGGACTGAAAGTCCTCGTGCTGAAGGCTTCGCCCTCGCCAGGAGGCTTCGCAGAGATGGCTTCGCCCAGAGGCTTCGCCTTCGTCAGGAAGCTTCGCCTGGAGGTCTTGCCTTCACTTTGAAGACTTCACTTTGGAGATTCTTGCTTGAGGGCTTCGCCGTGAGGCTTCTCAGAAATGGCTTCGCCTGAGGGCTTCGCCATCGCCGAGATGCCTTTGCTTAAGAAGCCTAGCCCTCGCCTTGAGGCTACGCAGGGACGGCTTCGCCAAAGGGCCTCGCCATCGCCTGGGTGCCTTCACATGATGAAGTCCAGTCTTTGCCTTGAGGCTTCGCAGGAACGGCTTCGCCTGGGGGCCTCGCCATTGCCTGGATGCCTTCGCATGAAGAAGCCTTGTCTTCGCCTTGAGGTCTCTTGTGGAGTCCTCGCGTAGAGGCGTTGCCTTCTTCTGGTCAAGTGTTCGCCTGAATCATGGATTAGGCCGCCTGGGCCTCTGAACCTCCTCGCCAAGGGGTTGCTCCGAGCTTCATTCGCCTGCCTCTTCGTCTGGGACACTTTGTTGTTGCTTGGGGATCCCATGATCACATCAACTGCTCCTCCCAGGAGAGGATATGGCATTGTGAGAGGTTGCTTTAATTTTCGTCGACTTCGACTCCCTGTCACCATTCACTACTTCTCTAAACTCAAGGCATGCAAATTCAGCCGTGGAGTGTTTAGTTTATTTTTCATACTTTGTTGGTTTTGTTTCTTTATTTGTTTTTTATGTGTTAGCTCTCTTGCATGAGGTTGTTGTTAATTTCTTCCTTTTCTTTAGCAAACACTGTTGGTTGTCATTCTATTCTGATTAATTAATAAATGTAATTTTTCGCAGTAAAAAATCAATCACTTTAACATTTCTTCAATTTTTCTCTCACACATATCAAATCAAAATTCAAATATATCTCATATTTTTTTCAAAAAGTTGTGTCGACGAACACAACCTAAAAAGGAAAAAAAAAAGTAAAGCTAAAGCATCTTTCATCACCATTCATCTTAATGTTTGTTTTTGACATTTTCCTTTGGCCAAAATACCTTTTGGTGCCTTAAACTTTGTTAACTCAGACAGTTCAGAGTCTCAACTACAACTCGGTACAACTCAGGGTATCAACTATCATGAATTGGACAGTTCAGGCCCACGAAGCGGTCTCGCTTTTTATCTTTTTATAGTAAATTCTTGGGTCAAGCCCAGGCATTTCTTTGTAACTCTAGGCAAAGATCTTTTTATTTTGCATAAATAACTCTTTTCTATTGTTCCCTTTCATCTTCAGATAGGTTAGCACTGATGAACACAGGCCTTGGTTCTTCACTTGTGCCAAGATTTATTTCCACCAGCTCGTCGTAACTCTAAAACACGACGTTAGCGGGGTTGAGCTCCTCATGCAGAAGTACAACAAACATAGGACAGCCGGAAACGATGACCCTTCTCAAGCCTGACGCCTAAGTTGGACTTTCTGCTGCTTGCCAATCCGAAGTTTAGGATTGAGTTTCCTCCGATTTCTTTTTTCGGTGGGGAAATGAGCAGATTTCGCCTTTGATCTGAGCATTGTGAGTTTTACCGATCATGACGACGAAGCGAGTGTTGTTTGCCCTAATGGAAGGGTTGTACTCAACTGGCAAGGAGAATGAAGAATGAATGAGATTCCGGGGCTCCGGTTCCATCGATTTATACTAAATAGAAAGAGGTTGAAAAAAAGGAAGAGAATGGATCCACTCAAATAACAGTGTTCGGAATATAATTAAGGGAGAAAGTTCCTCGTGAGTGCGGAACGCACCTTTTTCTTTCTTTCGAATGATTCAGTGTAATTTATTGTAAAACTCTCTATAGACCCATCACCCATCGATACCATAGTTACTTGGCTTTGGGGTGGTTTCTCCGTGGACAATGCCACCTTAAATCGTTTTTTTAGTCTTCATCATTTACTCCCCTTTATTTTAGTAGGCGCCAGTATTCTTCATCTGGCCACTCAAGTCAAAAGCAGCTCAGCCCTTGCTTCTTTGGCAGGCTTCTTTCAATGGGAGTAGCCTATCGTATTGGACAACTCTAGTCTATCCCCTCATAGAGTTGTCAATTCTTTCATAAGGTAGCATGGGCCCCTGACTTCTATAAGGCTGTTGAACTTGTACGGGAAGCCAAAGTCGACTAAAAGGGATCGGAAAGCAAGCGTTACGCCCCTTCCGATAGCATAAGAGGCGAATCCGCTATTCCGACACTAGCAAAGAAGATCAAGATGGAGTATGCGTTACGTGACTTCCAACAAGACTCCTCGCTGGTCTATCGAATCACTTGAGAATCACTTTCACTTGCCGGTGCTTTCTTTAGTCTTCAAGAAATACGAGCAAAAATTCAATGTTTGCTACCACAACTACCTCAATTTTAATGGTGAGACTCTTGCTTGAATGATAGACATTAGCGCCTCCTTCCTGCAGCTTTTTCTCGTCAAAGAGAGCAAGTAATTGTAGAAAATAAACAAAACCCCAATTCAGCTGAGCAAAGTTTTACTTGTCTTATGACCCCTGAAATTTATCCTACAGATGCCATGGAAGATCCTCCAAAACCTTCCGGCTTTTTCGATTCTGAAGAACTTCATTGGGAGCCTTGTGCATGTAGCATGGTGGCACCGGAGACAAAGGGAAATCCAAATCAAAAGCGATATGCCCTCCGTCGGTGGAGAAAATTGCAATCCCCTTCGTGATTGACGAAATCCGGCGTCCGTTCAGTGCCGGCGAGCGGACCCATTTGCTCATTTGATTTCAACCCGACCGCTCTCTCTACCTTCAACTCAGGCCGGGTGGTTCTGCCGAATCTTGTGGCGTTTGATGTGGTTCCGTCAACCCTAAATGTCCGTCTAGATTTGGTGCAACTAATACCGAGCTCCCCGAATTATCCAACTCGTGATAGTTGGGGCCCTAAATTATCTAAGTTAACAAAGTTCAAGGTACCAAACTGTAATTTGCCTTTTCCTTTTTAGATATCTTTTGAAACATTCTTTTCTAGTAACATCATTTCTTTATTTTCATTATTTCGATCAATTATCTTTGGAACAACTCTACATATTTTCAACAAAGTTCACTTTCTCAGTCATATAATAACAACCATTTATAATTAAGGAGAGAGGACATGAGAATATTGTGATATGGGCCAGTGGTCTAGACCCTGTCCAGAGAGGATCACTCGCCCCATTTGAATGTATCCACCCCTTCGTCTGTCCTCCACTAATCATTTTGAGAGTCGATCGGGGAAACAGAAAAGAAAAATGCGGCATGCGACAGAAAAATGAGACATGCGGTCTAGATAGACTCCACTCAGCGTGCATTGCAAGCTACTAGCTAGTAGAAGTCCAGAGGGAAGCGTGGTGCCAAGACAACATTGAGCGGCATCTTCTTGGGCAAAGCCAACCCCGCCCCTTCAGCCATGTCCACTTCCACTGATCTCACAACGTCATGATCGAACCCCTGAACCACTCGAGCCAGCGTCAACTGCACCACACTCATGGCGAACGAAACCCCGGGGCACGCTCTCCTGCCGGAACTGAACGGAAGATACTCGAACTTCTGCCCCCGCACATCCAAATCCCGGCACTCCTCCATGAACCACCGCTCCGGCACGAACGAATCCGGGTTCTTCCAAACGCGCGGGTCACGGTGGAGCTTCCAGATGTTCAGGATCAGCCGCGACCCCTTGCCGACTTGGTAGCCGCCGATGCGGCAGGGCACGGAGAATTCTCGGATTCCGGTGACAGGACCCGGTGGGTAGAGGCGGAGAGATTCTTTGACGACGGCTTGGAGGAGGTTGAGGTGTGGGATGTCGGACTCCTGGACCCACCTGTGTTTGCCGACGTGGCAATCGATCTCTTCTTGTACGGCCTTTAGAATGTTCGGGTGGTTCAAGAGTAAAGAGATTGTCCACGTTAGACTCACGCCCATGCTTTCTCCTCCATTCAAAGTTAGTATCTGAAGACAAAGAAAGATAGTAGTATCTTAGATTCAATTTGGTGTAATTAGTACTAAGTGCTATTATATGTGGATTAATATAGAGATAATAATAATAATAATAATAATAATAATAATAATAATAATAATAATAATTATCAAAAGTAACTATGGTTTAGCATAATTAAGAATATTTATTACCTTGAAAGTAAAAAAATAAAATATACATATAGAACAAAAAGTAACTTTTTAAAAGGAAATATATTTTAATGGAAAGGTAGAAAAGAGAATAATTAATTAGTTACCAAAGCTGTAGCCTTCACGATGGTATCTCTGGTGTGGCCGTCAAGAAGAGTGTCCTCAGGTAACATAGAGAGCATCACGTCCATGAAATCATCCCTCCCTGAAACCTCTCCGCCGTCCAGATCCGCCGTCGTCTTCCTCTTCGCCAAATGTTCTTCAAGCCACCGGACCAATATTCCGTCGATCTCTCTCCCGGTGTCTTTCATGCTCCTTGCGTAACCCTGAAAATCCAACCACCCCAACCACGGGAAAGCATCCTCCGTCGCAAACAACCCGCTCAAGTACACCGCCTTATGCACTGCATTCTTATACCGCCATGCCTCACTGCCTGGATCCCGGAACTCCTCGCCGGAGAATCTCTTACCGACCGCGATCTTCAGGTTAATGTTGAACGTCATGTGATCCAACAACTCGCCTAAGTTCACTTTTCCGGCGGGGCCGGAGCACAAACCGGCCAGCTCTCTCATGAACAAGTCGATCTCGGCAAGGCGGACGTGGCGGTGGGACTTGATACGGTGGTCGGAGAGGAGGTGGACGGTAAGCATCTTCCGCATTTGACGCCAGTAGTCACCGTACGGGGCGAGCGGCAAAACGGCGTCGTTGTAACCCATGTATTTCCCGGCGGCGATTTTGGCCCGTGAGGCCAGTGCTCTGTCGTGGGTCGTTAAACATTCCTTTGCGAGTTCCCAGTCACTGATAACCAGGAGGTTTCGCGTTCCAAGCTTGAGGGAGAAGATGGGTCCGCATTTGTCGGCCATGGCGGCTAGCTGCTTGCAGATGGGGAAGTTGGGATTGAGAAGGTGGAGGTGGCCGATGAGTGGTAAGGCTCCGTTTGGCTCCGGTACTGAATTTTTGTACCTGAGTAGTTTTGTTGATCTCCATAAGAGATGAAGATAGTGAAAAATGGCTGAGAATATAGTAGTAACTAGTAATATGTTTTTTGAGATGAATATTTTATCCATCTTCGTTTTACTAATTTATAAATGGGAGACCCTCTATTTATAATGCATCTACTCAAACGGGAAGGTTTCTATTTTTTTTGTTTTGAAAGATATTACTCCCACCATCCCATTATTTTTGAAACGTTTTGACTGTGCACGCTGTTTTAGGTGGAGCTGATTTTGAGTTGACTTGGTAGATGGAAGAGAGTGATAATGAATAATTGAGTAAATTCATGTACAAAAGTTTACTAAAAAAGGAAAGTGTTTCAATAATTTAGGGACAACCCAATAAGGAAAGTGTTTCAATAATTTTGGGACAGAGGGAGTAACATTTTATTTATGGTTATTGTTAGCTAGTTTTGTTTTCCATTTTAGGGACTAATTAAGTGATGGGCACTATTTCTTTCAACTAATTAAGTGACATTGCATGGTTACGTGTTAAAAAAATTTGTTGTCAACAAATGTATTTTTATAAAACTATAAATTTAACATCAAACATTTTAAAAATTTACAAACCCACCCAAAACTATAATCATAACACGAACTATCCAAAACGACTTCAATTTACTTACATAAATCCCATAAATCCTGTTGTCCAGACTTTCTTACGGCGGCGGGATGTGATTTTTGGTATAAGTAGGCTCGAAAGAGGTAGAGTAGGCGGTGAAGTCGTTGGTGATTAGGCGGCGGCGGTGCCTTCTCTGGAGTCGGATTTGGCTTCTTTTTCCGGCTGGTGATTATCGGTTGAATAAAAGAAGCAAAAGATCAGAGGTGAAGTGGACGACGAAGACATGGAAGTTGGAGAAGGAGGGTGGGTGGTGAGGTCATATATGGGTAGAGAATATAGTTAAAACTTGTAAACTTGAAGTCTCCAGCCTCACTGTTCAGGCGAGAGCACCAGTACCACTCCTTCAGCTGAACTATATTCTCTACCCATATATGACCTCACGACCCACCCTCCTTCTCCAACTTCCATGTCTTCGTCGTCCACTTCACCTCTGATCTTTGGCTTCTTTTATTCAACCGATAATCACCAGGCTCAACTTTAATTTGATAATGCTCCAATGTATTACCAGAGCGCTACTAGCTCTGACGGGTAATGTCCCAGGGCGTTACAAGCCCATTACTAGCCTCAACTTTAATTTGGTAATACTCCAAGGCATTACTAGGGCGCTACTAGCTCTGACAGGTAGCGCCCTTGGTAATGTCTTGGGCGCTACCACGATTTTCGGCTCACGGTAACGCCTTGGGCACTACTTCGGGCGTTACCAGGTCAGGTGCAACTACGTGGTGAGTGAAGTCGCACAATTGTTTTTACATTAGAAAAGTCTAATTTTCTAATTTGTATTTGATCTAAACTATTTCTACAATATTATAAAGCATGTGTAAACAAACTGTACAACCACCCAGAGCACTCATCACAACCAATTTATGAGGATTTATAGTTTATGATCTATACAGTTTCTAAATATATTTTTCTTGAATTTTGTTTTTACACTTAGTTAGCAATAATTTAGGTCAAATGCAAGTTTGGAAGGACCAATATTCTTTCTATCCATAAAAATGCATTATTTGTTTATTAATAATTAATTATTTAGTTTTAATTTAGTTTTTTTACCTAAATATTGATAAATTATATCCATATCTTAATTTGAGTCTTTAAGTTTCAAATATATTTTTCTTGATTTTCAACATTTAATTATTTTTTGCTTTGTTTTTTTCTTCATAAAGTTGGATAAATTTTATGCATATCATAGTAATTTGAGGTTTTAAGTTTCTGAATATAATTTTCTTGATTTTTTCTTAAATTTTATAATTGCATCCGTATGAACACTACTTTAAGATCATGAATTTTTTATTCTGAATCAACGTTTCCGGTAGTTGATTGATAAAAGTCGCAATCCCAAGAACAATCAACAACAGACATATCCATCTTGAAACATAGTATTTCCTCTATTCCAAAATTATTGAAACACTTTTTTTATTGGGTTGTCCCTAAATTATTGAAACATTTTCCCTTTTTAGTAAACTTTTGTACATGAATTTACTCAATTATCTCTCATCACTCTCTTTCATCTATCAAGTCAACTCAAAATCAACTCCACCTAAAATAACGTGTCTAGTCAAAACGTTTAAAACGTTTAAAAATAATGACAAAACGTTTAAAACGTTTAAAAAATAATGGACGAAGGGAGTATTATTAAGTTTTCGTTTCTACTGGACGTAAACTTCAAAGCATGCCGGCTCCGCTACCAAACAAACCCATACCAAACAGACAAACCTGGAAGTATAAGCACCACGTGTAAATTCATTTCGTGGTTCATACATACAGGCATACAGCATCCCTTGTAGACTGAAGTCTGAGAAAAAAAGAGGCAGGATATATTTCAGTTTCAGGCTAAAAAAATAATATTAAAATAGAATAATAATGGTGAAAAAACCAATATTCATAAACAGATAACAGTATGATATACACAAATTTAATAAGAATTTTGACTTCAATTTTCTTTTACAAACACAAACACATATATAGACATATTTTTCCAGTGGACCATTTTAAGTATTATTGAATTTGATTTGACTAAATTTCGCTGACAATCCCGTAAAAATAATAATTGTCATGTTTTGGTCTTATTTTAAAAATTTGCCATGTTTATGTCTTATCCTATGGTATTGTGTTCTATTTCGGTCCTTTTCGTCCACTTAAGCAGTTAGTTTTAACGGATTTATGTGAATTTATTTTTTTACCCTTATGAAAATTTTACTTCAGTCCTTAAACTTATACTTATAGTTCCCTAAAATTTTAACCCCAATGTTTAACTCATGTCTGATGAACAGACCCACTTGCAATTCATGGGTCGGTGGATTCCGGAAGCGGGTCGCAGCTGGAACGACGCTGTCTGGCGGTGGAGATGGTCGGCGACGGCGTGGAGGGAGCAGGGGAGGTCGTCGGCGGCGGTGGGCAGCGAATTATGGCCTGGAGTGTTGCGCTCGGATGAGCAAGGGAGGTCGGCGACGGCCTCAATTTCGACCGGATCTGGCTCTTGCTCCGCCCTTCTCCGCCTCTGCAAGTTTGTGTTCAATCTAACCGTCGGAGCCTTCCAGAAGTTCGTAGTAGTTGCAAATTTCCACTTCCGTCGTGGCGAATTTCCTTGCCTCGGATGGGGAATTCGCCGCCCGATTAGCGATGTCCTCCATCGCCGCCGTTGTAACCCGATTGAACCGTTCTTGATCCGTCGCGTTTGGTTTGTCCCATATGATCACTCTAGGCGCGCTTTCATATGTGCCGAAGAAGAAGAAGTTGTGGTAGCCAGCGGCGTTTTCGGTGGAGCCATTCAAGTGGATCGTGTTTGAGGTGCGGTTGTGTACTCTCCCCCTCTTTTTTTCCCTCTGTTCCATTCAAGGCCGTAGTAGTCGGTGATAGGAGGATGAGGGGAATCGGTGATGGTTGAGGGCAGATAGCGACAGCGGCGGCGGTGATGTTGATGCCGGAACAAGTGGAGCATAGGGTTGGTGATGTGACCAGAAATCCAAAGTCTGCTTGTACATGGAGGTGGAGGTGGGGGATGGGGATGGGGATGGGGATGGAGATGGGGCCCGGTGGTGGGATGTGCTATGAGTTAAACTTTGTGGTTTAAATTTTAGGAAACTGTAAGTTCAAGGACTTAAGTAAAATTTTCACAAGGGTAAGAAGAGTAAATTCACATAAATCCGTTAAAACTAACAGCTTAAGTGGACGGAAATGACCAAAATAGGACACAGTACTATAGGACAGGACTTAAACATGACAAGTTTTTAAAATATGACCAAAACAAGTCAATAATTATTTTTACAGGACTACCAGCGGAATTTACTCAATTTGATTTTCTTACATCTGACTGTAAAAAATGAGGGTTTATCTTGTTTATCTCTAGTGTATTAAAACAATAGCTCCAAAAGAAGATTTTACTGTTTTGTAATGGACTCTCGGGTAAAGAACCATCCATCAATTTATAATTGTGATTTTTAATTTGTAAAATCAAAACATCTAAAATATTTTGATCTCTTAGTGAATGTGTGAAATTAGAAAAACAATTAAAATAAATCGGGCCCTCGTTCTTTCTCTCCTCTTTCAATGAAGTTGCTGTTCAAAAAAAATAAAAAATCTTCAAAATCTAAAATTCTTATGTCAGGAAGGAGTGGAAATATCGAAGTATTCAAACATTAGGGGGTTTCAAACCTACATTTTTTGAGGTGAATTTTTACAAATTCACCTCGTTTTTTTCACTTGATGAATTTTCGAAAATTGGACCTCCAAAATTCACTTCCAAAGTGAAAAAAAGTTTTTCACGTGAAAAATTTTTCACGTACAATTTCGGCCACCGCCGCCGCCACCGCCACCACCGCCGCCACCGCCACCACCGCCACCACCGCCGCCACCACCGCCACCACCGCCACCACCGCCACCACCGCCACCACCGCCCCGCCGCCTCCGCCACCGCCGCCGCTGCCGCCGCCACCGTAGGGAGGAGAGGAGTGGGGGTGGGATTTCGGGGTGGTGGAGTTCGGGAACCGAGGGGTTGAAAGGGTGAATTGGATTGGGGTGGTTTGAGGGGTGAAATGGGTGTGGTGAAATTTAATGGTGATTTTATTTGATAATGAGGTGAAAAAAAATTTCTCCCCGGGTAAGGTTTGAAACCCCCTATTGTTTAAAAAAAAAATTCCAACTTAAACCATAAGCCAACGTGATATATATATATATATATATATATATATATAGGACAAGAGTTTGAATCCATTTCTAAATTTTACTGATCTTTGTGTTCTTTGTGTTGCTTCTTTGCCTAGTAAATTCCTGGGACTCATAGGACGAGCTATTCAAGAATACGTCACAATGGAAGCCTCACAAGTGATGGGAGGCATGAAAGATATATACTTTATTTGACTTTTGCTATATTGTATTTGACTTACTTTTAAGGCAAAAAGAGCAACAAAAAAATAACTTCAGAATTTTTCATCTCGTCATGAATTGAATTGGTAACTAAAATTCGTAATTAACTGAATAAACCCCTAAACTTTGTAACTTGTCACAAATTTGTCACTAAATTTTTTATTTGGCTGAATAAATCGTTGAATTTTTTAAATTGTACCAATTTAGTCATTATCTCTGACTTTCGCTGATGTGATAGACGAATGAACGACATAGAAAAAAGTTCAGTAGCCAATTCGTAACGAATTGGAAAAAGTTACAAAATATTGAAGAAAAATTCATAGAATAGATATATGTAGGAAAAAATAGCAATTAAAATAAGAGGAATAGAGTAATATATTGAGCAATAAATAAAACTCACAATATAATATCTTCATATAGAATAATCGAGCCCACCCTATTAAACGAGTTGCCCCATAACAACTTAACAAGTCGACCGCCTGACGTTTTCAAGACGACGGGTTTGCTCAACAGCTCGATGATGGCCTAGACACAAATATTGAATCAACTTTCGGTGGAGCTTGAACTCGTGTCACAGTATAATTATCAGAACTCGTGGCCTAAAAATTATGATGCTACTGATAATTATTTTTTTGGCTTTTTTTAGGAGTGCTCTTATAGACTAATTAATTAGTGTTATTTTCATCATTTTATCAATTAACTATCGTAACTGCTGTGTGATATTTGTAACGAAATGCTATCAACTCGTGCTCCGCAACGGTTTATAGTCCAAGTTAACTTATTATTTATTTATATTGATATATATTCCATTCGTCTTTAAATAATAGTATTACATTATGTTTTTGTTGTTTCAAAATTCAATGTTTGGTTCAAATGTTTATAAAAATAAATAGTGAAAAAAATCAGAAAAAACATATGTTTGACTCAAATGCACCTTTTTTTAGGATGGAAGTAGTGTGTAATTAAAAAAGATTTGTAATTAAATATATCTAATAAATAATTAAAAACCTAACTTAGATTTGCAATTAAATGTATCTAATAAATAATTTAAAACATAAGTTATATTTACAATTAAATATATCTAATAAGTAGTAATTAAAAACCTAAGTAGGGGGCAATGCACCCAACCACACCCAACATAAACTTCTAGTCAATGTAGCTTCAATGTTTGTAAATGTTATGTACTACATATAATATGTTCATGAGTAGTTTAGATAAGGGTAAATTGCACTCATAGTCCTGTAACTTAAATTATCATACCACCGGAGTCATGTTTTAACTTTTTGTACTAATAAAGTCTTGTTTTCAAGTTTTTTCTTCATCTATGGATTTTTTATGATTTTTTTTTACTATTTTACCCTTTCACATGAATGGTACAATTACGAGTATAAACTGAATTTTTCTTATTATACCATTTACACCCTCAAATTTTAAAATTCTACCTTAAACTTTTCAACTCCATCTATCTCAACCACCATCCAACCCACCATTGCCGGAACGCCACGGACCGCCGTCGGAAAGCCACAAGCTACCGCCGTAGCACCACGAGCTCACGATTCACGGCCTAGGGCTCGTGATTCGCGGCCACGATCGGCTCGGATTCGCCTTGGGCAGGCGATTCGCGGCCCTTGGCCGGTGATTCGTGGCCATGGGCTGCGGATCTGCCGCCTAGGGTTGCGTTTCATGGCTTAGAGAGTGTTCTTGGGCATTCCAGTGAAGGTTCTCGGCAGTCCGGCGAGGTTCCGGTGGTGGTGGATAGGGGGTGGTGAGATAAAGTAGAGAGAAAATGTTTAGGGTAAAATTGTAAGTGTTTATAAACGTTAGGATGATTTTTATATTTTACAAATTGTTTAAAAATGCAATATTTTAAAAATTGATGGTAAAAAAGTCAAATACGGCCATGGATTAAGAAAAAAAATTGAAAACGATACTTTATTAGTACAAAAAGTTAAAACAAGACTCTAATGGTACAATAATTTAAGTTACAGGACTATGAGTACATTTTACCCGTTTGGATACTTAGTTTTCAATATTGTAAAACTTCTAAATATTAGTTTTGAAATTTCATACATATACATTTACATGCATATTTACATAAATACTTACATATGCTAGTATCAGTCCTAATTAACCATACTTAAAATTTAACGGGTGAAACACATGATAAAATGGGCCTAAACACTCCATTTCTCTCACCTCATATTTAAAACTTTCAATCGTGAACAATGTTAACCTAAACCGTTAATACACTGAATAATTGTTTCATTTAGCTGTAACGTTTTGGATAATTTTGATAAAATTTCAATAATTAAAACTAACATTTTCCCTACAAATTCGTTAAAGTTAACAGAGAAAATTTACGAAAGGACCATAGATGAGTAAAAATTTTAAAATGAGACTTAAAGAGGACAAAAAGTTAAAATAAAACCCAATAAAACAAGAATTAAAGTTGAGCGACATCGAGCTCAAGTTATTGAAGCTTGGCTTGAGCTCGAGTTCGATTAAGCAGCCTGAAGATTGATTTGAGTTCGAGTTCAAATTTTCATTTGAAGCTCCTTCAACTGATATTGAGATCAATGCCTAAAGGGTGTAGGATTAAGTTTAGTTCAATATGTTAAGCAGAAGTCTTTATGTTAAGTATAAATGTTCCGAGTCATTGGTTTAGCTTAGGATTTAATTTTGGTGTATCAAGTATTCCTTGTTGAACAAGGATTTGTGTTCATGGAGTTTTAAGGTTACGAGTAAAATGTCTTTGCAGGGTGGTTAAAATAGGCTCGTGAATTGGTTAAAGGCAAACTTTCAAGGTTCAAACTCGGCTCGTTTATTACCGAAATTAAAATTTTGGCTCGAGTTTAAATTCATAACTCGTGAAGCTTGACCCATTTGGCGTGATTTGAACTGGCTCACAATTATTTCAGCTCATTTTACACCCGTACTTTGTTTCTTTTTATTTGTCCCTTTTATGCCCTATATCACAATTAATTAACAAAGTTAATTATTTTATTAACTTCACATATTAATCTTAACAAAGTTATTGGCAGTGATAATTAATTGTGTTATGAACACAAAAGGACACAAAAAAGGAGATTGGAGAAATAAAAAAAAAAAGGCAATAGGTAATTTACTTTTTTTATTATACGTAAGGGTATGGATTTGGGGATGATAAAGATTGAATAAAAGACCTCAATTTCATGTTCGTAGAAGCTCAATTACAATGCTCAATTAGTTGTCCAAAAGTTCACTGTGAATCACGAATATAAAAGTTACAAATTTTTTCTCTTCATAAGGCAGTTCGGTGCCGTTTTTTTAAAAAAGAGATTAAGAGATTTGGGTTTTTACTTTCACCGGATGTTCATTCTAGCATTTCGCCGAAGTTTATGGAGTTAGGCTACAGGTAATCTCTGTTCTTTAGTTGGTGCAACAAAAAAAAGCTATATAATATAGGAGCCAAAATGTACTTCCTTCCACCCAACAGATCACATGGAGTATGTACAGAATTCGAGGGGCGGCAATTTGGCCCATTAATGTAGCGCCGCCGTCGCCATGGAAAGAGCCCGTAGCTGAGATCGCTTCGAATGTTTTAGGGTTTGTTTCAAAGGGAACGAGCCGCTTGTGTCCATCTCTGTTAAAGCTGGTAAGTTTGTTCAGGCCTCATTTTACTTTTGCTTCAATTAAACGTTGAAAATCAGGGCACGTTACAGAGAGATTGTATTTGTATCCATCCTCGTAGTTGGTAAGCCATGAAAATTGCACTATGAGATCTTAGTTAGGTCCACTACCATACGAAATTTTTTTGTTTAGATTTTGTTTTTTGTTTGTTTCCTCCATCTCTGACTATATAAATCGATGAACCACGCATTCCAATATCGCCGTTCTACGCCACCCCTACATTTTCTCTCAAGCTTATCCCTCTTGTCGTTTCCCTGAGACGTTCACGTATTTATCAACTTCCTTCTGTTTCATCGTTTCCACTCTTATTTATCTTCTGTCTGTCTGTCTGCCTGTCTGTCTGTTTGTGTTGTTTTGTTCATTTGGTTTTGTGGGTTTCGATTCAGTTTGTTACCGGCCTGTGTTGTGTCGCTTTCTCACTCTTTTGGTTTGATTTGTTTTAGATGGGCGCGGTTGGCGGTTCTTCTCTGGATTTGAATGAGGTGCATCTCGTTGAGGAGCTTGAGAATGGAATGAAGCTGGGCGGTACTGACCATGGGTGGGAGAAGGAAACAGAGACCAGAGTTATAGTGAAAGCTGTCAAAGTTCTGCTTCAGGGCTTGGGTGAAGATGTTGATAGAGAAGGCCTTAAGAAGACCCCTCTTCGTGTGGCCAAGGCGCTTCGTGAAGGGACAAAAGGTACAATTGGCCTTTCCTTGTAGAACTAACTCTTTCATGTTGACGTTCTGTCACTGCATGAGCTGTCTGATTTGCCTTTTGTTGTTTACTTCATTTAAGAATGGAATGCTTAATCAACCCAGCTGTTGGGGGTCCAAGTTTGGAGTTGTTGGTGCTATTTCAAATGCTTATAACCCTAAATCTCTTGATGTTATTCTTCCATAGACTGGTTAATCCGAGCCTCTTGGTGCAGCTCTGGGTTGGTGAACTTTTTTCCCTTTTTAGGAAATATGGATTACATAATGTCAGTTCTGTTTGCAGTCACTGTCCATGCTGTAACTATAACTGGGATGTGTAAACAGCATGGACATACGTAGTTTGGGAAGATGATGGCTAAATTCAGCCATATGCTGAATGGCTTTTCAGGCGTTACTATTCTTTTACTGGTAGTTGGCCTTGCATATGACTTATTCATAATAGGATAATTTTATGTTTCCTTTATAGTAGTAGAATCTCTTGTTTCTTGTCTTCATGTACGGTAGGAAACTGAGTATACATGACAGTCTGGTTACTTTTAACAATAACCTACTCATCTCACACTAATCACCAAAATCATCCTCTTGAGTGGCAGGCGGCCCCCACCCCCGTAAACGGCCCATATTCTTGTGATTTCTCAAAGTAATTCTCTCATATAAGCAGGGTCCTATAAAGTTTTGGAGTTGTTTTAACTCTCTTGCCATTAAACTTACAAGTAGTATCCTGGTTTTGAGAATGTATTAGCAAGTTAGATTGCATCACGTGGAGTTGTAGAAAGTATATGCAAAAGAATTTAAGAATGTGGATCCAATGTTTCCTTCATTAGTCATATTCTTTCCACCTGGATTTACTTCTCGTCTTTAAGCTCTTTTGAATCAACTCTGGTGTTATAGATTTTTAAAGCACTTGTTTTGGTGATATGTTTTCTCTATTAAGCAGTGGAAACAAAAAATAGAGGGAATCTCTCTTACTGTTAGACTTATGCCATACTTTTGATCTTCAGATTTGCTTTGTTGACCATGTGCATCCATTCATGTACTCCGGGGAAGTGTTATGCAGCAATTAGCTTCCATTTTCTTCACTGGCCCACAAATATGTGTTACCAGCTAGTATAAATTGTTAAGGAGTTGATGTTAGTATTTGAAGTTATTTAGTTTTTTGAGAGGTTACATGTATGTTTGCCTCACTAACCTTGAAAATGGTTGGCCTCATTCTAATTGAGTTTGTTTTCATCAACTTGTTTTCAGG
Organism: Stellera chamaejasme; assembly: GCA_024586325.1. Lineage (NCBI taxonomy): Eukaryota > Viridiplantae > Streptophyta > Magnoliopsida > Malvales > Thymelaeaceae > Stellera > Stellera chamaejasme. The sequence goes on from CM044985.1 coordinate 30,544,408, forward strand.
ATACAAACAGAAAGTAAATGATATAGTCCACGAAGCTTTATTTCCTGAAGTGGGCGTAGACAATGGAGTTGGTCTTGCAGGAGGAGTAGGTGGCCTTGTAATAGTTCGAGATATTGACCTCTTCTCTTACTGTGAGGCTTGCCTTCTCCCATTTCAGGTCAAGTGTCACGTAGGTTATGTGCCATCTGGTAAACGTGTTGTTGGATTAAGCAAGCTCTCTAGAGTAGCAGATGTTTTTTCTAAACGGCTTCAAGAGCCACAGCGTCTGGCTGATGAAATATGTTCAGCTCTGCATCATGGAATCAAGCCTGCAGGGGTTGCCGTCATTCTCCAGTGTTCACATATCCATTTCCCAAGCTTAGAATCTGCATTTCTTGAGTCAGACTTTCAAGAATGGATAAAAGTTGTGGTGTCTTCAGGCTCAGGGGTATTTCAGAATGAAACTTCGGATGCTTGGACTGATTTCTTTGGTCTTCTGAAATTCAGGGGAATAAATGTTCGGGATATTCGAGTTAAAGATTCATCAAGAGGCAGTTGGTGCCCATCACGTTCCTCATTTGGTGCTAAACTTTCCTTGGAGATGGGACAACCCAGCACTGAAATGGTTCGTGCAGTAAGTTCAATTATCGGCTGTTTGGGTGATGATCCGTCGAGGAAAGAACTCGCGGAAACTCCTAAGCATTTTCTCAGCTGGTTGATGACCTTCCATAACTCCAATCTTGAAATGAAGCTGAATGGCTATGCAAACGGCAGAACAGATCCTTGCAAACTCAACGGTGTAGTCTATCCCGCTAATGTTTCCTTGCAATCTGAACTGAATCTGCCATTCTGGTCCCAATGCGAGCATCATCTACTTCCGTTTCACGGTGTCATACATATCGGGTACTTCTCCCCGAAAGGGTTTCGTCCAATCGGAAAGCAGATTTTGCAGTCGATAGTACATTTCTATGGTTTCAAGCTACAAGTACAGGAGAGACTTACGAGGCAAATTGCCGAGACTGTGTCATCTCTATTGGGTCCAGATGTGATGGTGGTTGTTGAGGCTAAACATACCTGTATGATCTCAAGAGGTATCGAGAAGTTCGGTAGCAATACTGCCACCATCGCGGTGCTAGGTCATTTCTCGACGGATTCTGCTGCCAGGGCCATGTTTTTGCAGAGTATACCAAGCACATGACTTTCCTGTGACTTGAACGATTCACGTGTTGCTCAAATGAATTTTGTTGATCATGGCAACGGTATATCATGAAGACAACCAGTTGATACATGTTGCAAAGGAGGCGATTCATCTCCATACAAAGAAAACATACCAAGTGTTGATGGAAGATCTATGTTGATGTATTTTTTAGCTCAAAATTTATTTTCTTACACTTGATTATGGCTGGAATAGTCATCCCAAGTGTCGAGGCTTCATACAAAGAAGTAATATTCATTTTCCATTTGAATACTTCCTACATCCTTAAAATTTGCTACAATTTACACCAATTTTACTTTATTACTCTTATTCTCTCCTACCGTTAAAAAAAGTTATTTTTATCTTATATATTATATATATTTTTTACATGTTTATTTCAAGTCCACACATTTCTAATCCATGTGAACTCAAATTGATTCAACTAATAAGGGATATGGGATGGAGCGAGTATCTACCAACAGCGTAATAACTTTTGTGCCTGGATTTGCTTGGAGTTGTTGGGTAGTTCCTGTATTATCATGCAGAGAACAAAAGAAACGTGGACATCAAGGAACACATCAGTTGGATTAGAATCAACTTCTTGTATTTTTCATTCATCAAGCGTGTTCTGCAAGTTACAAGAGGATAATTGGGACCTCTGCTTGTTTCTGTAGGACTTTACAATGTAGTAAGAGTAAGGAGGAGAAAAAAAATGAACAAAAAATAAAAAAAAATTATACATTTTCTACAGCTCTCCCACTATTATGATATTAGGGTTGATTGATCAGAGGAAGTGACCCTGCTGAAAAGGAGAGGACATAGCCAATAGCTGGCGTTCTATCACATTCGGCTGCAAAGATGTTATTGCGAAACCCGCTGATTGTTGAACACCAAGTGATGGATGCTGAATTGAGCTGCAAACACAGATTCATTTCATGCTTTAAATGGATTTCTAATCTCATTGTAGTTGCAGTCAACTACACGGCACACGGCCTATTTTGATCGATATTCAACACCCTATACAGTTGTTTAACCAAATTAAGTAGTATGAGCAAAGGAATATTGTGCCCTCACCTAAATGATAGAGACAGTGGAGAATCCACAGCTGGACAAAACCCATTTCTATCAGGAGACAGCAGTGACCAGAAAACTACAGAATGCAATTAGAACATTCACCAGTTAGAGAGAAGAAATTTAAATTCTTTAATGCCATACAAGGCACATTCAATCAACCGATTGCGTAAAAATAGACAAAAGTTACCACTACCTGACTGTTCTGAATGATCTTTCATGCCAGGACAAAACAGTATACCCTGCATTTTCAAGTCCTCGCCTTATTTTAGTCAATACTGTGAAATCTTAATCAAGAAGACCATCATCAGCAATTCAATCTAAAAACTAAACTCACCTCTTCCATACCTTGGGAAACATTATGAACCAGTTCTGCGGAATAAGAAATAGAATCAATTTCTTTCAATGAAATAATGTAGCTTCCACCGAAGACTAAGTGAAATAGTGCCCAAAAGGTCATGCAAGAGGGAAAACACTACATGCTTAAGTAAACAAATATCAATGTTATCAACAAGATGCAGAGTCGGACTATGTCTGGGTGGCATATGCAGCACTCTAGACAGGTATTAAATTCTATCTTCTTCAAAGAAAAATCACCCCAGACAGGCATCAAATACTCTTGTAAGACATATTAGTTGGGCTTGATGGAGCCTCACAAAACACGAACAATACATTCAGGTGTTTGGATGCAACTAAGAAATCTTAGCCTGAGATACTAATTGGATACTACAGGGTTATGATAACTAAACTCATCAAACATTATTTTGTGAAGTTTTTAGGTTGACGGTATTTTGAAAAACGTGTCATATGGTGCAAAAGAAAGATAACAGGCACAGGAATTGGAGTAATTAAGGACTTCTTCACTTGGATTATGGAATCACCACTATATAGCAATCGACTTCAACAAAGAATAATTAACAAATGCGGGAAACAAAAATTATCTACCCAGGTTTGGAACACTGGGCTTTACAGCCAGAGTCAAGCCAAGGAAACAGTCATCTGATTCAGTGCCAAAGTTCCACAGCTTCAACTCCAGATTCGGTTTCGGCCCTGCAGAATAATATGAGAAATCTATTCAACAAGGAGAAAAGGCATGCAACAGAGTACCAGGCAATAAAAGTGCACACAGATCTCAATAACTTACCTATGTTATTTAGCCTCAGTTCAAGGGGATCATGAAGGGGATAAGGAACCCATGTGGCCACCTATCCAGCACATACAAGTCAATGGACCCAAAAATGAAGAGAACAATAACAAAGATTTGAGAACATTTATTACATTAAAAAAAGGATGGTGCAGAGCCTGCTCTGCAGTTGGCCTTCTTGTTGGGTCCCATGAACAAAGTTGCTGTGAACAGCCAAAACCAAAAGAAGAGAGCAAGACATCAGGAAACAGTTGACAAAGAAATAGGAAACAGAAAAAGAATGACTTCTAACATGAATTACACCCACCAGGAATAGATCAATAGCCTCAGAGCTAGCGTTCGGTATGATGGCAGATAAGTTGGCAGGTGTTATCTACATGAGGCAATAGACGAGACAGATTATTAGGATAAAACCTAAATGGTATTATCATAATGTAGAAACTTTTGTTTCTAAGAAACAGAATTACCTCTGAGTGGAAAACATTTAACAGGCTAGTTACATTTCTTGCCTCAGGGAAAGAAGTCCAATCCGGTGTTCCCAGAACACAGCATATCTTGTAAAGTTGATCTATTTCACTGCAGAAGAGAAAAGGGAAGCACTTTCGTAAATAATAATAATAATAATAATAATAATAATAATAATAATAATAATTCCAAAGAATTTTGAGAAATGAAGGATGGAATCAGTGAAGTCACCTTTCACCAGGAAAAATAGGAGACAAAGTGAAAAGCTCAGATAATATTGCACCAACTGCCCACATATCTGCAGATTGGTAAATTGCAAGAGATGAAAACGTACTGCTAAGAAATTGTTTAAATTAATAGATCAGATTTAAACGCTACGCAGCTTTACTACACAATATTTCTCTGAATTATGAGCTCATTACTAACACATAATGGTCTAAAAACACAGATCAAACAATGTTAAACTGCTGGATAACAGTACCCTGATTTCCCTCAATCTTGTATGCATCCTATTGTATTGAAAATGTAAGAAAGATCACACAATTAGATGAAAATACCTATAGCAGGAGTGTAGAAGGTGGACTGCATTAGAACTTCGGGAGCACGATACCTGATATGTAAAAGTCCCACAGAATTTGTGTGTAAGTAGCTACCAAGTGATAAATGGTAACCAATCAAGCTGAATAGCAATAATATATACACAACAGATATAATAATCCAAGAAATAAGCACCCACCATCTTGTTGAAACATAATCTGTGTAAGGAGGCATAGAAGATACTTCTCTAGCCAGTCCAAAGTCAGCAATTTTAAGAGATTCCTTTGTGACCAGCAAATTCTCTGAAAAGTTAGAAATTTGACTATAAGCCTTGTAAGTGCACAAGGTGCAATAAAGAGAAGTCAGGTCCCCAAAGAAAATAAAGATGTAATGAAATACACAGAAAATAAGTAAATTATCTGAATAAAACTTCACCAGGTTTAAGATCTCGATGGAAATATCCATTCCTATGCATGTGTGCCAGTCCTTGCAGTATCTGAGTCATAAATCCTCGTATCTCTTCCTCGGAAAAAGGTGTTTGTCTTTCTTTCATTATATGGTATAGATTGTGTTCCTGGAATGAATCCAAATTAGATATTTTGAAAGAAAAAATAGAAAGGGAAAAAAATCATTTATAAACAGGCCTCGATTAACCTTCCAAAATGTACTCTGAGAAAACCTAAAGTGATAACTTGACTAGGGAGCAGGGGGCAGGATAATCAATGTAATTGAACCATAATCAAGACATGACAAATACACGTCAACCAACAATTCAGAGCTATACTATGATATTTGTACTTCCCGTTGTTTAGAAATTTCTTTTCTCATTCAGTAGAAACTAGAAACATCTTAGCACCATTACATAATTGGTGGCGATAGTTCCCAGTCTTGTGATTTTAACATGCTTATCGTAACAAATAAAAAACCAAATTGAATGAAAAAAGGAACATGGGTCCTTGCACACCTCCAACAAAAACGGTGTTTAGACATAATTGTTGGACTATCTCAGATACTAGTTCCTCCTACAAGAACTCAAGACCAAGTCAGTGGACTTACTCCCTTCCTAGAGCTAGTACAACCTAAGTGGTGGTGCCATTTCGAGCAGACGTGATCAACACTTTTTACACAATGTATATGCTAATCAGTGCAAGAAAATCCAAACGTTCCTTCGTAATATTAAAATCTTGCTTGATCCACAATATTTGTTTCAAAAGAATCATGCTCAAAATATCCCTCACATCGCAAACTCACTTCAGTGTCCTATTCAAAAATAGGGAATGATACAGAGGGTGTAAGGCTTACCATGTACTCAAAAATGAAAAACAAGTCATTGTTTTCCCTGACAACCTCCTTCAATTTCACAATGTTGGGGTGATTCAGCTTACGAAGGGCCTACAGATGATATGATTCAACACCATAAATACAAAACATATTTAAATGCATTCTTTACAATTCATGAACACGGCTTATATACATGGGGAAACAGTATGCATTAAAGCTCGAAAAATAATCAAAGCACATACCTTAACTTCTCGTAAGTTCATGCACTCTTCCCAGAAGTAGAACTTTCTTTTCATTTTTTTAACAGCAACCTGGCACATGAATATTCTCAGGGGAGTGAGGAAACAAATTTGCATTACTTTTTAATTGTTTTGTAGTTAGGAAAGAAAATAAAATGTCATCATGTCCAATAAAAATTAGGATTTCAGGCAAGAAATACATGGCAAGATGAACCAGTGTGACCACTGGCAGGACTTCCAACAAAGGAGTTCAATCGTTATAAGCTTTGTTGAGGAAACCCACAAAATGTTTTAATAATGCCTTTTTCAATATTGAACTTATTTGAAATAACCACTTTTAAAAATTGTTTCTAATATATTTGAAATCAACACTATTAAAAATGTTTAGTACTCACTTTCAAACGGATCATAAGTTCCAAGTCAACTAAAAAAATAAATAAACTAAAGTCAGATATAAACAAGCTATTTAACCATTATTTATGTAATTTCTTTTTAAAAAAACATGCATAAGTTGTTGGTTGTATGCTTAGTTCCGGATCCCGATTGTAATCCAATTGCCAGTTATAGCTTCTTCTTTTCTTTTCTTTTCTTTTCTTTTTTCCCCTAAAAATAGAGCAACTAAAACTATAACTCAACAGCAGAGGATGGCGATGCTAAATTAGGAATGCGAAACAGTCAAAAAACTTTGCGAGTAAGGTTTGCTTACAGTTTCATATGTTTCCATGTTGAAGGCCTTGTATACACAGCCACAAGTACCATCTCCGAGTTCTTCTAAAATTCTATACCTGAAACCCCGAAAAAGAAAAGTTCCTTTTAATAAAAGTTGCTGATCTGCTGCAAGCACATACTATGTAAATTAGTAATAAGAGCACAAGAGACTAACCTTTCCATTATGAAAGCTGTGGCAATGACAACCTATAAAGTGTCAATGTACTTTTGACAACCTCCAATCAGAGGTATCTATCATATCAACACTGTTTTCACTAGCTTGAGTGTATGGTTTACTGCTAAACTGTAACAAGAAATATAAGTTGAGAGGCATCCACTTCTCATTGTAAGAATGGTTGTATACAGCACAGAAAGTTATCAACATCCTCAAATGCAGCTTCTACAAGCTGCAGTCAACTCATATCATCTAAATCCAATTGACTTTTTGAGACCTCCACTAGAATTCCAGTTGAAGCACTGTTCTCATGCTCAACTGCACTCTACATTCATTTGATGACGCCGACGTAAAATAAACTGATCTTGAGCTGCAAATGAAAACCACAGGAAGTGTTATCAGAGTATCAATGATCCAGATCTCTTTAATCATACAATCAACAAGAATGAAACTACGAACATGCCCAGATGTGGAGTACATATTTTTCATTCCCTGGAAGCATTTTCCCAATTGCCAAGAAAAATGAATTGAACAACCCAAGAACACATGTGTGAGAAAACGAAAACCGCTGCCAAAATACAGTAATAAGTTTTTTTTAATGAACAGAAAAATATTTTATTTATATAAATGAACAAAACACAGGAAGGAGGCTGTTTCAGGTCCCCTTCTACGGGTAACTAATTTCAAGCATGTTTCGCGGTTTCCACATAACTCCATGGCCAACGCACATCCTCATCGGCAATGATAACACGAGAAATTACAGCAGACAAACAATAGAAACCGATCTCCTCCCCTTATCAAATTGCAATTCTCAGAATTGGACGATCCTCCAAAAATCCATATAGAAAGAATTATAGAAGAGATCAACAAAAACTCTGTCGATATGTTCAGGCAGGAGACGCTTTCTTCCCTGCAACGATCAGTCTCAAAACTCTCCAATAGATTGCTCAAAAAACAGAGCCTAACGCGGAGTCGGAGGCTCAAATTGCTATCCTAATTTCTGTATTTAGAGAGAGAGGAGAGAGAGAAATGATCAATAAGAGGAAACTTTCCAAGCAGTCTCTTCATATGTAAGAGAAAATTTGTTTTTAAAGAACTTCAGCAATATCTGCAAGAAATCACCATCTACTTTGTTTGAAGTCAGTTACCATAATATTATCAATCAACGACATACAGAGAGACGCTTTCAAAAAGTTTCTTCCAATTCTTTGAAAATCAAATAATTTTCTTCAGAAAAAGTTTCCCAGGCGAATTTCTGTCGTTCCTCAGAGGCCATTCAAGCTGCATCAATCGAATTCTTTCTATTTTTTTTTAAAAAAAAATTGATAATTAAACTCAAAGAAAAACCAGAATAATGATTTCCCAGCCACCAAACGAAAGAGTAAACCAACCTCCAACCGCATTGCGATATGGAAAGTCACCCACACCTCAAAACAACGACCACAACATCGAATTTGAAGAATTTGAATTCAGATAAACTTGAACGACCAAACGATCAAAACTCACCATTGATGCGCAACCGGAAAAACTCGAAGCGGGATGAAGATCTAGGGAGCAGGAGATGGAGACAGATCGGCAATGCAGAAAAGATGTCGTTTGAAACACGAAAGTTACGGAATAAGTGGAAGAGAGCTTCTAGAGAGAGAAAGCGTTTTGCAGAAAGAGAGAGAAGTTCAGATTGCTGGTGAAACCATGGGAGAGAGAAATACGGAGAAGAAGGGAAGGAGAAGAAACCAAAGAAATTTAAATTACTACAGAAAAAAAATATTAAAAATATGTTTTCCTTTAAATTGAAAAAGAATTGCTTGGTTGTGGTGGGGAAGGGATGTGGTCCCTCCTGTGGGAATAGTATATTAATTATTTTCAAATTACATTATTGCCCCGAAAATCATGTATATATTACAGGTTTAATCTTTTTTGACGATATTGCCCTCTAAGATTTGGATAAGAACGAACTTAACCATGGGTTAGTTCTTGGACTCTGGCGTGATAAAGATAAACGTTTAGGGGTGTTCTGGTCTTCAAGAAATGCGCGTGAGCTGTGATGTCAACTGGACTTGGGTTGGGCTTTAGGTCCGGTTGGGTCCTGAGCCGACCGGGTCATCTAGTGGGGGGAGATCTTGTGACGACACCGTATGGTGCATTCATGGGGGGAAGTACATTTTTTGCCCTATACGTTTGCTCGTTTTAACGATTAAATCCTACAATTCTGAAAAATAACAATTGAACCCTAAATGTTATGCACCATGTACACTTACAGTCCTAAAATAATGGTTATTGACATATGTTGTATGGGCGAATAACCTGGCTAACGTCGTTAACTACGCAAAGTTAAAAGATCAAAATGTGAAAATGATGTCAATGTGGATTAAATTGATTGTCCAACTATGATAGGGGAAAAGTTATAGGACTAAACCGTCAACTATACAAAGTTAGAGGACCAAAAAGTTAAAAAAACCTTAAAGGTTTCTTCACCGCCCTCCATTCATCATTCAACCACACTTACCGCCGTCTCACTCCTTCGTCCTCGCTCGATATAATGTGCTGCAATTCACCTTCACCCTGGTTCATATCGCCTTCTCGACGCTCACTCTTGGAGAACGGTCACTCGATAACGAGAAGAGGGTCGTGGACTAGAAATCTCATGTGTTGTATTTAATTCCTACCGAAGTCAATAATATGATAGCCTGACAAGGTCTTGTTCCTTTCTGGCATGTAAGTTGTACTCGTGGTTCCCCAGACCTTGATTCTAGCATCACCCTAGCAGATGAAATCTTTTCCCCCAACTACGGAAAATGCAGAGAAATCAGTGAGTGGTTGATATGAGCCAACGGCTGACACGGTGAGTGTATTGGGATGAGAGGAGTATACTAAAGAAACCTTTGGGGTGTTTTTATCGTTTTAGTCCGCTAACTTTGCGTAGCTAATGTTTAGTCCTATAACCTTCTTGTGAGAGGAGTGGAGGGGGCGAACAATCAAATTCAAAATTATGGGAGAAGTCCGACGGTGAAGGAGTTGAAACTTTATGGGCTTCGGACCTTTGGTGGTAGGAGATGTGAGGGTTAATGTGTAAGTTTCGAAAGTGTTAGGGTAAAATTGTTTAAGTAAAAAATATTCAGAGATATAATAGTAATTAGTTGAAATTGTTATTTTGCACCAATCCGTCAACTGTAACGGCGAGGGTGGGCGAAAAAGATTAGATTAGGTCAACAATTCAAATTATGAAACAAAAAGAAATCAAAAAATTAAAACATGACGAAAATAGATCAATAGTAAAAAAAATAGGATCATCTATGGAATTTACTCCACTATCACCTAGGCTCGTTCGCATTAACCGTGATTTTGAGTTACATTGTCAAATTCACAGAAGCACCTATATTTATGTGTAAACATTCAAAAAATTCCCACATTTTTAAAATCTTGCAATTCCCCCACCCTCTTCCCCAACTACTACTCCTCGCAGCCCACAAGCTCCCCGCCGCCCACAAGCTCCCCGCAGCCCACAAGCTCAGCAACTCTTCGCACCTGTCATCGAGGCGACGTTGACCCAACATCCCTATCATCTTTGGTTGATTTATCGCACAAACCTACACATTTGCCACCATCGACGTCATCAATCAAACGACTCGGCAAGACGACCACGGCGTGGGCTGGCTGATGAAACGAGCATAGCTCGATGGCAGGACAAGCACATCTCGGTGGGATGCATCAAATCAGTGATGGGGATCGTCGATTTCTACGGATCTAAATGTTAGAGGTCGCGGGATTGCTCCGGCATGGCGGCAGCAACTAGCACTCGACGTATGGCGGCGGTGATGTTGGTGAAGAAGGTGGTGACGGTGGTGGCAACAACAACTCTGTGTTGTCCATGGGTGACACCGATTGTGGGATGGGGAAGAATGGGAAGATGGTTATTGTAGGATTTTTAAAAAAGTGAGGGCTTTTTTGAGTTTCTAGTTAAATCAAATGGTTTTAATGAAATTATTAATCTCATTCAATATCAGAGTTAAACCTTGATAATGCGAAAAAAGCCCTATTGATTCAGGTTTAATGCTTCTAACATGATACCAAGTTCAGGTTTCGCGGCTTACTTGTGATGAGCTGATTTATTAATTTAACTATTTCGTGGTTGAAACTCTTCTTTGTTTAATTGGTTGCCTAACCAAAATATAGAAATAAATTCTAGGTCAATTGTATAAGGTGCCTTTAAAAAATCATGAAGTGTAAGGTAGTCTAAGGTAGACTCGGTTTAGGTACAAGAAGAAGAATGTATTCCCTCTGTCCCATACTCGCAATAAAATTAATATATTTTTCTTTTTTTGGTTATCCTAATCTAATTTATACATTTTTTAAAAAAGAAATTTTTTTACATAAATTTTACCTTATTATCTTCCATTTCTTTTTCTACTAGAAAAAATTATTTTTGTTTTATATACATATTTTACATTTTTATCCTTTAGTCAATAATATTCCTTAATCTTCATACCTCCACTTTTAACGTGTATATAGTTTTTTTAAAACGTAATAACTACTTAAAAAATTACTATTACCGAATACAGCAGATATTTCTCAAATTTATTTTTGCCTCTAGTTTCTTAACATAAGCAATAGCCTTGGGCTCCGCTCCGTTCATGTAAACGAATTTTTTTTTTTTAATGGAGATGTTAAATCCATCTTTTACTCTCAAAGCTTCGCATCAATTTTCAAAAACTCTAATTTTTTTAATTCTTTTTAATTTCCTCTTAAAGAACAGTCTCCTTACCTCTCAACCCTTCTCCACTGTTCTTCAATTAATCAACTACAGTAGAAGAGTGTCATAATACAATCCAGGCCAGATTTATTTAGACAGTAACAACCAAAACTACCATTTACACGAATACGCATCTACAACCACCAACAGACACAGAAAACACTGCGTCTGCACATATATTCATCTTCTGATTTCACCTCTGTTAAATTTTTTATGAAGACAGACACAGAAAACACTGCGTCTGCACATATATTCATCTTCTGATTTCACCTCTGTTAAATTTTTTATGAAGCTATGGCTCAACAATGATCTTACCAGTAGCATGCCCCTCAATGCTCTTAGTCCAACCATCTTCAGCCTTGCTCAACGGATACGTTGAGTCTATCACCGTCTTCAGCTTGCCTTCCCTCAACAGATTAACAAGAACTTTGAGGTTCTCAGCTTTCGGATTTAACATCAGCGGCACCAGCTTCTTTCTAGATAAGGTAAGCATTTTCATAGCAGCAGTCATCAAAGCAGTCGGAGTAGGAGTAATATCTATTACCTTCCCTGTTGCACTCAGATTCGGCTCAAAGGTAGACCAGGGGATTGAACTCGCGCAGTGAAGCACTGCATCATATTTTCTCCCAGATGGGCTCTTCAAGGAAGCTCCTTCAGGGGTCTTGTAGTCAAGAACCTCATCAGCACCCAGGCTCTTGACTAGTTCTAAGTTGCGCGCACCACAAGTGGCTGTCACATGTGTGTTCCCAAGTTTTGCGAGTTGAACAGCATAGTGGCCTACGCCACCAGAGGCAGCGGTGATGAGTATGTTTTTTGACTCGCTACTTCCATCGAGATTAATCCCAAAAGATTGGCAGAGAGCCTGGTGTGCTGTCAGACCGGCAACAGGCAGACCTGCAGCATCAGCAGCAGAAACTTCTGGAGGCCTCACAGCTGCTAAATTCTCCTTGGCTACTGCAAATTCTGCTAGTCCACCACCATTCTGGCCTCTCAAACAGAATAAACAAAAAGCATTAATGAATCCCAGGAAGTTTGCACTATAATTATCACTTTTTACATTTAACAGCCAATTTAAGAGTCCATTTGGCTGGGCTTTACACAGCTTAAGCACAGCTGAAGCCATTAAAATAACCAAAATACCCTTCCCCAAGTGGAGGTAGGTTGATGGTAAATTTTGTAATTACTCATGAAAGTTTGGTTCTTTTTTGTTTCCTAGTTTCAGCAAAGTGGTTAAGCACTTAGCTTAAGCTCTGCCAAATGGGCCCTAAATTATGAACTTGAAGTTTATGGGATTATAGTTACAGTAACAACTCAGAAACAGCCACAACAATAGAAGTAGTATAAAGTAAAACCAGTCATGTTAACCTTGAAAGATGAGGTGGAAAACAGCAACTTACAGCAATATTAAGATAAGCTACAACTTTGTCACCCACTTTGAAATTCTTGACCCCTTTACCAACCTCCACAATTTCTCCTGCAACATCAGTAGCTGTCCCAACAGAAAGTGTCAAGCAATATAGCCAAATTTAGCCACTGTGTAATGGTAATTTAGAATCCATGGAGTTAGTTCCCTGGAAATTTGTTATCACAGCATAGAAAGCTGATTAAACAGTAAGTAGATGAAAAAAATGAGTCAATCCGCTCTTTTAATCAGCCCCTCGAAACTCTTAAACGGTTCTGTAGTCAATTTGATAGTAGAACGAAGAAATCAAGCCAATAAAACTGTGTGCAATAGTCCTAGAATGGAAAAATGTCAAATATTATTACCATAGCAAGGGCAATCAATTGAGTATGGCGGGGGAGAAAAAGAAGGAAACAGCGGTGGAAATTTTCAGAAAATGCCAATTTACAACTGGGCTTAACAAGTTGGCAGGAATGACAATCTATCACTTAATAGAATAAATGACGCCATCAACAGGTATGGCCACAGGCACAACATCAATACCTATACAACAAAGCGCGCATTCTACAGTAAACAAGCTATTAGAGGTATTTTACTGATAAACAAAAAAAACGGAGAGAGAGAGAGAGAGAGAGAGAGAGAGAGAGAGAGAGAGAGAGAGAGAGAGAGAGATTACCAGGTATGTAGGGAAATTTTCGAGGTAAAAGGGGGCGCAGCATGCCTTTCTGCACTTTCCAATCTACTGGATTAAGACTAATAGCCTCCAATTTCAGTAAAACTTCATCATTCTTAGGGGTGGGAATAGGAACTTCAACATGCTACAAAATGAGACCAATTACCCATAAACATATCAAGTCAGAAATACTATTTACACAGAGGAACACTGAACACATTCAACTTGTGCAGAAAAAAATGGAATCTCCAAAAGATATCTCAGGCATCGAATTGGAATAAGATCATTCTCAGCACGAAAGAAATGCTGCGCTACTAACACATCACCGTACCAACTGCCAGTTATGATCATTCTACTTATCTGCCGCCGCGATTGGATGAGAGCCGATCATCTCAGCGCAAAACAAACAACCGAACATCTAGAACCTAACTCGATTTCGATGAACAAAGCTATAATCAAATTTCATCTTCCACATAAATGCATAAAGACGATTTGAATTTTGCACCAGGTTAATCGAGCAATGACACCAGGTTTAAGCACAGATCGACTATCTTCTGGATGGAAAAACTCTCTTAATACTAAAAGATCATAGAAAACTGTAGGAAACTTTCAGGACTGAATTCAACTAATAGTTTAAGATTCATGAAAGATAAGCTACAAGTTACAATCAACAAGAAGTTAGAGTACCTTCAAAGCTGCAGCTCCTCCGCCATAACTGTCAAATTGGAGAGCCTTCATTAGCCTCTTCTCAGCCATTTGTAGATGCGAGCGTCAGGAATCGAAGAAGATTGGCTGAACCGGAACGGAGAGCAGATACGTGAATTTATTATTGGCTTTGTTGCTGTTTGTTTCTCCTAATCGCGTCCTCAAAATGCCCAGGCACGTAGCGCATTTGAACGTTCTGCTTTGTTCTATCTGTGCTAATTTACCTTTTTTACCCCTTTTCCTCTCTAGGAACTTAGGACACTACGACATATAACTAGGAATGACAGTGGCCAGATCCAATCCGTACGGATAACCATTCAATTTTTTATTGTTTTATCCACGATTTTTATCAGCGGTTAAGATTTTTTTATGTATTCGCCGCTTCGCGGATGCGGATAACAAATAAGAGGTATCCGCACCGTAGTTAACCGTTATCCGTTATTTTGCGGATATCCGCCAACCAAAAAAAAATACATATTAATTTAGTCCATATTTTTAAGCCAATTATTACCTAATTGTTTGAGCCCATTTTAACCTATCCTCTTCTGCTAATTATATTCAGTCCAACATTATTCAAGCTTTCTGTCTCGTTGTCCTTGTGTTCAGGATATTGATTTTAATGTTTTAGTTTTAGCAGCTAAGCCTGCTTTAGTTCTAGTTTTAGCCTCTCTCTCTCTCTCTCTCTCTCTTTATGTTCTATTTTCTATAAAAACATGTCTAACATATATAGCAGCTCTGCGGTTAAAAAAAACTCATAAATTTGTTTCTTAGTGTTAGGTATTATCTCTTTACGTATATCATAAATTTAAGTTTAGGCAAACAGTATTGTTAAGCTTGTTCTTCTAATTCACATTAAAACATTATACGAGATCAATACATGTGTTCATTTATTAAAGTTTATGCTTTCCTTTGTGCTAATGTGTATCCTTTTAGTGCAGTGAAAATGTCAATGATGTTTAGTTTTTTTACAATGGATCGTGTTAATAACCGTGATTATAACCGCTAACCACGAATATCCGTGGATAGTTTAAGTGGGTGTCAAATGGTAACTGCGAAGCGGATAACCGCAAACCGCGGTTAGCGGATGGTGGTTTTAGTGCATCTGCGGATTAACCGATCCGTTGACATCCCTACGTATCTGCAATTACTAAAATTCAATTGCAAAAAGGTCAATTTTACCATTAATATTTAGGGTGTAACTAGATTTGGCCACGTATCTAAATTCCAGCTAGATTTTACCATTAATTTATAGAAAACGGAGACCATTTGCTATCAACGTTTGCTTTAGGCATGACTTTACCACTTATTCCATTAATGAATGGAATATTCCAGCATATTACATAACATAGTACACACTATATTACCCTAAATTTTTTAAAATTTACAAATTAACCATATCTCCTTTAGCAATATCTAAATATGAAAGTCTACGACTTTGTTCACCTCCATCTCCGAGCCAACGTCAATCCGTGGTGAGCTTGATCAGATCATCCACGTCACCGTTGATCCCTGATTCGAAATGAGTACCCCTCTACTACCGCGACATTGAAACTGCCTATCACACCAAGTTGTGTATCCACCAAATCAAACATCACTTGAATCAACCTTTTATGGGATGGGATCCAATCTGCTCGACCCCACTGAAGCAAGGCTACTAGAAAATCAACCCTCTAATCGTCAAAGGCTCAACAGAACAGAGCTCGCGGAACTAGCCACATGAAGAGCCGCGTGGTACATGATGTTTCCCCCTATGCCAAGTCCCATGAAAAAGCGGTTTGATAGGTACCAAATTTCGTGAGCCATTCATTTTGGGTGGTCCTAATCCACTGCATGTAGCGCGTCCATGGTGTCATCATAAGCCATTGGAAGGTGATGCTCCGGGACCAAACCATAGTTTTGAAGACGACGATGGTCAAAATTTCCATGGGCATAATAGAGCAGTAGTTGTGCACCTCGATCGTTGGTGATGGAGAAGAGAATGAAGCCTTTCCTTCAATGTGGAAATTAGAAACAAGGATTAATTAGGAACATATTAGATGAGCCAATCTAACAAGGAATTAGACAGTATCGATCAAGCATCACTCGAATCAAATAAACTTGTTTTCCTCGTGGTTTCAACAAAGGAGGAAGAGAGACATGATGAAGCCGCAGCAAAGGAGATGAGTTGGTAGCAAAGAGCAAGCTGATGGGAGTAAGGAAAGGGGTTATGGTGAATTTGAATGGTGGAAATGGAAATGGGAGAGTAGAGATGAGTTTGTAAGTTTGGCTAACTTGATAGCTAGTGTTGCTAGATTAGAGATTTTTATACTTTTTATATTTTTGCTAGTTATATTCGACTTATGAGTCTGATAGATAGTATTGTTGTAGATGCTCTAAGCATCCTAAATTTCACCATGTACATTATAACCGAGGGTGACAAACATCCACCCAAATATAAATGTAGTGACAAAATCTCGTTTGAAATTAGTTAGATAGTACACCCTAACATTAGTGATAAAATCTGACCTTTTGTTTTTATAAATATATACTCCATACAAACTAGAATTTTTCACCAACCAACCGTTACGGGGACATAATTTCTGTTCTTTTCTTTTTTTAATATAAATAAGGGTACGATGGTGAAAGTATAAACTTAAAACTTCATTTTTTATCCTTAAGGGTGCGTTTGGTTGGCGGGATAAGGAGGGATGAGATGATTTTATCATGTCCTCCTCCTTCATCCCTCGTTTGGTACGTTCAGGGATGAGATGAGTATTATCCCTTTTAATATTTTTATCCCATAAAAGTGGGATTAAATAATACCTCACCCACCAATGGATAAGGAGGGATGAGATAAAAAAAAAGAAGAAAGAAATTTGAGACTATGACAAATTTATTTGATATAATCCTATCCAATCCTATCATAAATAATCTCATCCAATCCTATCCTAGATAATCTCACCCTATCCCATCTTAATCATCTCATTCCACTATTTTTTATCCCTGCAAACAAACGAGCCCTAAAAGTTAACCTTTGAAGGCTCCGAATGGTCAGGGACGGAAAACTTTTAGTGCAATCTCAATTTTATCTTATTGGTACAACATTTTAATAAAAATAAAATAAAAAGGATAAAATGAAAATTATTGAAAAAAATTAAAATCATCCACAATTACAATAAAAACGTATAAAATCAAGTAGGTTGTGTTCATTAAGAAAATGTTGTAAAAATTGAAGGAAATTTGCGGGCAACTTTAGTTTTAAAAGTTTGGAAAAGTTTCAAGAGAAGCATAAACAACAAAGAACATTGAAAAATGCTAATTTATTTAATTTGAAAATAAAATTTCAAAATTTTAATTGGTTGGACTTAGTTATTGATAGGTGAAGGGCACAATATGCCTCTAGCCCATTGGGCCCAATAGCCTATTAACCCGGCGACCAATAAAGCCCAAAATTCAGCATAGCTCAACGCATTAAGGGTTCCCAAGGTCGAATTTCCCGTCGAAGGTTATACCATAACTCTGGTCGCCATTAATGCCAAGTGTTGCCATTAAAAGTGTAGTCACAGCCAACTGAAGCACTGACCTCTACCAAAAGGGACAGGGGATAAACGGGATTTTACCTCTACTAGTCGAACCAGCAGAAAGGCACCTTCTGACACGCAAAAGGTGGGCGACCACCAGGCCCACCACGTTCGAACCTACACCAGATTACGAGTATAACATCAAGGGGCTTCCCTATAAAAATCCAACCATTTACAAACATAAAGGTATCCAAAAACTTCACTACTCTATGCTTTCTCTCTACTTTCACACTCTAAATTTACTGACTTGAGCGTCGAAGTCCTGATCAATTGAAAAAACTCTGGTTAGTCCAAGCTAACCCTTCCACAGCACTAGAAATCATAAATCAGAA
The DNA here is from genome assembly GCA_024586325.1 of Stellera chamaejasme. Taxonomy (NCBI): domain Eukaryota; kingdom Viridiplantae; phylum Streptophyta; class Magnoliopsida; order Malvales; family Thymelaeaceae; genus Stellera; species Stellera chamaejasme. The sequence goes on from CM044985.1 coordinate 30,562,624, forward strand.
GAAGAATCTCTAAGTGGCCAACTCCTCCACCAGTTATTGAGGGGCAATGATTTAAGTTCAACTTAATCATATTTATCATCTCTAGCGACTTTTCATAATTATATCAGTTCAAAGAATAACACATTTTCAATTTCAATTACGTTAAAATTATCAATATGATATACCCTAGCTTAGGCACCGCCACCATCTTCTCTTTAATGGAGGTTTGCATTTGCCTTTTTCCGGCGAGTCAGACATCCCTTTGTGTGTTACTCGTCTTGTCGGATCAGGGGGTGGTTGGGTTTCTCTTTCACAATCGAAAATGGGTCCTTAGGCTGGGGATGGTTCATGTCGGCCTCATCGGTTCGATGTATGGCTGGTTGGTGGGGTTCTTTGGAGGCGGGCCAAAAGGAGTTGTTGTTTTTGCTTGGGGATGTTGTGGTGTCCCAAAAAACGGCATGAAAACGGCAGGGAGGAGCAACAACTCTCCCTGCTTGGTTCAGCAAACACATGTGAATAGTAACTTTGATCCAAAATATTTTATGAACTTGCACCAAAGGTGTTTGTGTTTATGAGCCTTTCTACCTCACACCTAATTTCTTTCAACCACCAACCAACCTCATTTCTCAAAACCCTAGTTCAGGTGTTTGGTCCATAGTGGTTGGGGTTTTAAGTCCGCCCCAATCACTAATTTTATTGTCTAAGTGTGTAGGTGTACCAAATGGAGGAAGAAAACTTGTTGCCAAAATACAAGGCCAATTTGTTCTTTATTTGTTCTCAAATCTTGCTTCATCAATCCATTAGTGATCCATGCAAGAGGGTCCAATTAAATACCTAGCATTGTTTGATCAAGTAGTCAAAAGGTTCTAGGTTCCATTTCCATCCCCCATTGCCGAAATTGTGGCCAATGGAATTGGGTTCGTGAGTGGATAGTGTTGATACTTAACTGATTTTGGATGAGATCAAAACAAGTGTGGTTTTCTATTTGCATGCCCTTTCCAGGTTTCCTTGCAGAGAATAGGCTTTTTTTGGCCCGCCTTTCGTGGCTTTGATAGAGGAGGACGGTAGCCTCGATCTCTCTTGCGGATGCTGTGGGTGGTTTGCTGCTTCAAACCAATTGACATTTCGAAAGGAGTTGCGAACAACAACTTTACCTGATGAATGTTTATTCTCTATTGGTTTTGTATTTTTGTCATCCTAATGATTTTGCTATATTTTATGATGTCTTTTCTAAAAATTTTAGGTTGTTGCTTTTATCATTTTTACCTTATAGCCTTAAGTTATGTGGTTCCTAGGCTTGTCTTTGTTCATCTCAGGTCAAGAGCTCTTTTATCATCCAGAGCTTTGTCCCTGCTTAAGCTGTTTTCGACATTAGTCGCTTGAAATTGAATGAAATCATTTCATCAAAAAAAAATCACCTTAATCATATTTTCTCTTGTAATTTACCATAAATCTCGATATATATATATATATATAATAATAATTTTACTTAATTTTAAAATAAATTTAAAATTCTAATTACATAATAATTGAGCTACAAATTTATTATTAACAAAATTAGACTAGTAACGTAATTATCGAGTTGCAGATTTATTCGCAAATTAGACCAATTAAGTAGTATTCCTACTTTTTTTTTTAAAAGGAGGAAGCTCACCTCCTGTAATTCATTGAATAAAAGAAGCAGTATTCCTACTTTTCAATGGCGTAATTAACACTTAATTGTGATTCATTTAAATTAAATCAGATAATAATCGGGTTTGGAGACGAGCTTTTCAACCACCTCCTTTAATCAGGTAATTAAAAACCTCAAGGTAGTAGTTAAAGAGATCAGTAACAACAGTGGTAACCAAATCAGCCAATTGCTTAACAACCTCTCTCAACAGGTCTCTCACCAAGGCCTCAACTGAGCTTCTTGTGCTCTTCAACAACTCCTGCATGGTTCCACACATATAAGCCACCATCCCAACCACCGTCTCCTTCGCCTGCTCCACCGCTGCACACACCACAAGCCCTACAGCCTCCAGCACCAGCCCTAAGACGCACCCGAACCCTGCTTTGATCGCGTCTGCGGCTTGCTGTAGGGCACCTTGGATGGCCTCACCAGGGAGCTTGAGGCTTTGTATGAGCAGCAGGATGAGGGAGGCTGTGATGGAGAAGATTGTGTGAGTGATTAGGCTGAGTGATGTGGTTAAGAGGAAGAATATGAAGCTGATAATCATGATGGAGGAGGAAGAGGAAGAGGAAGAGAGTTTAAACCTAAGGTTCAGGTCAGGACTAATTTTGATTAGTACTATATGAATGGCTTAAGCTGCATTAATTAGATCATCAGATGACATGTTTTAGGGTGATTTAATATGGAGCAGTTGCTCTTCTAGCTTTCTGTTGGAAATTCTGGCCAACTAAACTCTTGTCTTCCTTGGACAATTACAAGAAGAGAGCTCTCTTTATGTTTTAAAATTGAAATGATGTTTGTGATAGGAATGTAAGAAAAGATTAATTTGAAATTTTTTGAAAAGTTTAGACAAAAGAACATTGACAGAATTCATTGTGAGGAATATTCTTTTTTCTTTTCTTTTCTTTTTTCTTCAAGGAATATTCTAGGATAGAATCATTCCTGCCCTTGTTCAACAAGGCAACATGCGTGTTCAGGAAGCAACTGATGCTGCCTCAGCAACAACTCTTTCATAACATACTCAACTATGAAGCAGATTTATTTATTTACTCAACTATACCAGCGTATATAACTATACAACCATATATAACCGCAGACCTTTTCCAAATGAAAAGGCATGACAGAAAAGTACCAAGAACCTCTATACAATCTGGAAAGAACACACTTTCTCCCTTCTTCAACCACCATGGATCAATACTCCTTGAGCTTGTATAATTTGTCGACGTGTTCTTCGATATCCCAGAGAAAGGTACCAAAAGCAACAGCTTCAAGTACTAACCTTTTCAGGCTCGAGAATGATGTGAGGATCATCTCATCTGACTCTAGTATGCCGTTGCTTTCATCCCCGAAAAGCGCACAGCTTTGCTTCTCTGCTAGGCTTACAGCTTCTTTGGATCTCAATCTGGCACAGATCTGCAAGGCCGTTGGATCGAAGCCCATCACATAAGATCTGAAGTTTTCGCGCTTCTTTTGCTGACACGAAGCAGATCGCATCTTCTGGCTATGTCCAAATATCAGATTTCGATACTCAGGGATTGCGTCAGTAAACTGGGACGTTCGGCGACCAAGATGATCTCCAAGTCCAGGAGACGGGGCAAATAAACTCTCGAAATCGTACCTTACTGATGCGGACCTCAAAAAGTAGCCATAAAAGATGGAGGCTACATAAACTCTACCAAGCTTCAGTCTTGGAATCTCAGTGGTAGCCCAGCTGTCTGTAACGCTGGAGTTCGCTCTCAAACCAATAACTGTACTGACATGTTCTCTCACCATCTGTAATGCCTCGAAGCTGTGAATCGATTCTAGTGCCCAGTCTTTGGAAGGCCATATCTCAAGTCTACCATTATAAACACAACTGGACAGCCTTGGAACCAGTGGAACTTTGATTTCAGAGAACTTGTAAAAGATCAGCATATACATGACATCTTCTACAGCAAATTGGCATTCGCATTCCTTCAGCTCGGCAATCCTTCTGAGGATTTAGGAAAATCTAATTAGATAACAAATGGTTATTAGCAAACCCATAATATTAAAAGAAATTCATGTGTTCTCTCAAAACAAATCTCAAGGTTCTCCGCAAGAAGGCTCCTTCTCGATAAGGTCAGTGCAATTGCTGCAGGAAAACTCTATAATACAGGTCATTAGCTGGTTTATCAGAAAAGAGTACTAATCAAATCAAGAATAAAGAAGCATTATCGACATTCTTTACAACCACCCTCTGACTTGTAACTTAACACTGGCCACATTAGTATGTAACTGAAACAAACAAAGGAAAGATCATAGCTATCATCCAAACAGAAAGTAATATCAGATTCAGAAGTATGATCAAGTCTCCCAGCTTCAGTTTTTTCGTATGATCGTCTAGACAAAAACATGTTTTTGCCTTTGCTGCTTCATATAAAGAGATTTCTCTTTGGACCATTGATCAATGATAGACATCACTGGAGTACTCAGAAAGCTGTCACCACACACACCCTTTAGATTTCAACTAAATCAGATACAGAAGCTAGTGGAATCTCAAAAATCTATGAAACCACTCTGGAGTCTCGAGAAAACCGGATGACAAACTTAGGGGAAACTTTTTTAAATGACATTTATGATCTACAAACTTCCCATGTTGTAAATATCCTCTCCTGCATCTCAGTCAGTACTCGGTAGCCAAATAAGGTCGAATGTAAAACATGGGAGTATTTCGCAAATATGTCCATACAGATCGATCACAAAACACTTGTGTAGCCTCAAGCATGTGAAGGTTATGAGTAACAGAAAATGGAATCACTTCAAAAATCCAACTGCTTTGCACATGTTGTCCACAAAGCAAGAACATTGGATCATACTTGCATATCCATTAATCTTCCTATACAATAACGAGGAGAGCTGTACTTGCAAACTGACTGAAAAGTCTGAAACGTGCACCTGTATAATTACCAAGTACCAGATAGATTTGGTATAATTAAACTTAATCATAACAGAATCAAATAGCTGTCTCCTTTCAAGAGTCAAGCAGTAAATATTTGGCTAGACTTGTAATCAAAAGATGAGCTAAGCGACGAAATCTTATATCTTCATCATGCTAATTCAACTCGGAAAAAAAGCACAAACCTGTGAAGACAAGCTTCATCGGAGCCAGAGCCGAGCTTCATGCGCTGAAGCGCCGCATCACGTTCCTCGGCCAACCGCTTCAGTTCATCGTCGGCTGCAAAGTGGAAGAGCTGGCGCTGATTCTGCAACACACTGCTCAAGAAAATCCCCGGAAGCGACTGCGGCTCGAGCGGCGCATTCAGACTGCTGAAGTCACAGTGGCTCCTGGCTCCGGCGCTGGCAACGACGGCCGTACCATTGCGGCGACGCCGGCCTGTAAAAGTGAAACCTTGAGGTGAAAAGGGTGCCGGCGTAAACTTACCGGGTCCCTTGGATTTCACAGAGGATCGCAGAAAGTGAGGGAAAGAAAGAGTCTTGTGGATCGAAAGACCACTTTCCATCAACAGTCGCTGATGAGTCTTGGTTAGATTTTGTGGGGTTTTAGAGTACTAGAAGAAGCGAGTCTATGGCGAAATGAAATGAAATGCGATTGTCGATTGTGAATTAATGATACCACGAATCTAGTAATTTAGATAAGGGTTTGACTAACAGTGTGTGGTAGATGGTGCTTTTGGTCCTCGTATTCATTTATATGTTTCACTTAGATCTCTGTAGTATAAACTTGTAGCCGAAAAGGCCCTTAGATTTTTGGTTGAGTATAATGGAGTATTGGTTTTCATAGTTCTAGCTTCTGGTCATTTAAAAATAAAACCTAGTTTCATTTTTTTTCTGTGTATAAATTTAGAGAAAAATTCATCATGAATATGACTGGAAAATGCAAACAGTATCTCTGGCCAATTCAAAATTATTGTTAAATATTGCAGGATAAAAGAATCACAGATGGAGGAGTATAAACTAAAGTTAAACGTTAGTGACTTCTATAAAAGAACTAAAAGAAATATAGGTGGATGACATAGTTTTGCGGTTTTAAAGGGTTCAAAAGATGAGTGCCCTTTTAGCTACTCCACGGGGCGCTATATGTTACGCTCCGATTACAGACAGGCATGTAAAAGTTGTCAAGCAGACATTGGTTTTCTCGTAGTGTGTTTTGGATAAGATTGGATTCGGTATCGAGAAACATAGTTCCTGTTTTTTCATATATATATATATATATATATATATAAAACGTTTAAGTCGGGGTAAATTACAAAAAAACTCCCAAGATTTAGTGAAATCTTCAGATTGTCATCTCTATTTTAAAAAATCTTCAGTAGCTCCTAAGGTTTAGTGAAATTTTCTCTTACCCCACTTGACTATTGATGTTGTTAGTTGATCTTTAAGAATTTTAGGTTTAACTATTTCTATTATCACGAATATTTCTAATCCCAACACTCTAACCCTAATATATTTTGGATCTCTCATTTCTCTCTCCCCAACCGACCACCCTTGCTAACCGTCATTATCGCCTGGTCATTATCGCAACACGGACGAGCTCAGATCGCAACGATGTAGACAAGCAGATGCCGCTGCGATGCATATGAGTCCAGGCTATCCCATGACTATTTTGGAGTATAGTTGGTGTAATTACACCTAAAATCTTTAACAGTCAACTGACGATAAATGGTTAAAGGAAATAATTAAAGATTTCACTAAATCTCAAGAGAGTAACTGAATATTTTCGAAAATAAAATGAATAAACTGAAAATTTCACTGAAATACCCGAAGAAAACCCTTTAAGTTTCAGGGAGAGAGCCGACGATATGTAATGTACCCAACCCACATGTGAAGAAGGGGCCAAATAACAGTTTGGTTGATCTGATCTGCCATTCCAATTAAGTTTGTTTTTTTTAGTTTGGCTGTGATTAATTAGCTCTTCGACTTGTTCGTATTTTCTAGTAGATGTACCTAAATCTACTTTGTGCCACAAAGAATGAGCTCCTCCGATTTTTGTATTCTTGCAAAGAAACTTATATTTAATTTATTTATAAAATATTTATACTTGATCATTATGTGTGGTGATCTGAGTAAAAGAATTAAGAAAATATTTACCGGAGTTCCTCATTTAAGAATTACACATAACCAGCCATGGCTACAAGTCGATGAGCCTTATGCTTCAATTTTAAGGGGTCCTAAAAAAACTAAGATATACATAGAAAAAACAAATAATAATATTTGTAATTTTAATATATATATATATATATATATATATATATATATATATGTGTGTGTGTATGAGGATATGGTGCACCCCTCCATATGGTCATAGTTAAAAGAACCGGATCGGACCGGCTAAACCGTGAACCGGTTGTCTGTCCGGTCCGGTTATTGGTTTTGCACCATATTGGTAAAAAATCGGTCAAAACAGAGAAAAACCGGTCAAAACCATTTAAACCGAAAACCAATGAACCGGCGGTTCAACAAAAATGAGGTGAAAAAATCCAAATTTAATTTTTTTTTAAAAAAAAACCAACTCATGATAAGGAAAAAAACTCGAATTTAATTGAGGAGTGAGAGTCAATATTAGGGCTTTATCTACTTAACTCTAAATCATCCACAATGTTTTATTTTTTGTACAAAGTTTTATTTTTTTGTCCCTAATAAATGTTTTCACTTTTCCAATTAAATGTTTTTATGCCTTCCAGTCTTCATTGCAGCGCTGGTAATCTCCCTTTTATGTATCTCGGGCTTCCGGCGGGGGCTAATATGAAACGGGGGTGAGTTGGTCAGAAGTCAAGCAAAACTTCTAAAAAAAAATCGAATTCTTGGAAGGTGAGTTCTTTATCAATGGGAGGAAGATTAACGATGGCCAAATCCGTCCTAAACAGACTGCCATTGTACTATTTATCGTTATTTCAAGCTCTGCCATCAGTGTGTGTGCAGCCGGTGTCCTCTTTGTGCTATCAATGGAAGGTGTCTGTTTTGGTATGGTTGGATTGCCGTGTGTGCAGCCGGTGTCCTCTTTGTTTTGTTTTGTTGGCGGGGCAGTTCAAGTGTGGCTTGTTCTCTGGATGGGTCTTCTTTGTGTGTTTGTTGGTTTGTTTTATTTTTTTATTAGGTTGTTCTCTAAGGACAGTGGCTTCTCCCTTTAATATACTCTCAAATTATTGTTGTTAAAAAAAGCCTATTTTCTTGTATTCAATTATTCAGAAACATATGAAATATTTTTTATCCGCAACAAAGCGTGGCCTCATAAACCAATAAAACAAAATTTTAAAACAGGACAAATAACAGGATAGTGTGATATATTTTTATAAAATAAGTAGCAAAATTTACTCTTCTTTTAAATAGTTGTGTTAAATAAAGGAAAAAATTCAAAATTTGTTAAAACTAAATTCTCTCTCTCTCTCCCTCTACTATTTTCTGCCAAAAATTCCATATATGTATATATACTTATATATACTAGTTTCCTTTCCTACCCGTGCTCCGCAGCGGGGACAATGTAAAAAATTAAAATGATTAATGAAAATTTCCAAATTCATAATATGTTTTTTTCGTATGTGCAAAGCGAAAAAATCATAAATATTTTCACGGGTTTTCCATGTTGCAATTGATGTAAAATAGAATATCATAAAATGAATCATATTAATTAGACATTTTGATTTTTGTAACACGATCCATTTTATGATAAGTAATTGGAATTTTCATGTAAAATTATAGAACTATTGTATTGGAAAAACAAATGCAAAAAATAACTGCATAAAATAATATATATTTAACCGACATACATAAAACAAAGATAAAATGAATACAAAAAATAGAATAAATTTAAACCAACGTATGTTCATTCAAAATACTGACACAAACATATAATAATGAGACTTTTAAATCAATTATTTAAAACATATTAGGTTGATATGAAAAGAAAATAATAAAAAATAGGCTCGTAATAATGGAATTTTTCCATAGAAAAATAAAGGTATACAAAAAACCAAGATTTGAAAAAACAAAATTGAAAATATATGGGTCTTTTGTGCAAAAAACATAAAAATATAAGGGCAAGGGACTTTGGTTTGTGTTTAGGACAAAACAAAAAGGATTGGATGTGATATTTGAGTCCTATAATCCTTAAAGAACAAACTCTAAACAAGTGTAAGAGAAAATAAAAAAAGGTTGGAAGTTTTAAAATAAATAAAAAATAATAAGAAAATATAAAAAAAACAATGAAAAAGAAAGGAAAAAAGAGAAGGAAAGAAAGCTACAAAATAGTTGACTGTTCATCAAGGTTTATGAGGATGTGATATTTGCTTCCGAAAATCCTTCATGAACAAACCCTAAACAATAAAAGAGAAGTAAGAAATATTTAAAATAAATAAATAATAAGAAATTTTAAAATAGAAAAATAAGAATATGAAAAAAGGAAGAAACGAAAAAAAGAAAAGGAATGATCAGCTGGCAAAAACGATCAGTTCAAAAAATAAAATTGAAATAAAAACTTCCGAAATTGAAAAAAAGTTTTTTTTCTCTTTTGAGGATTGAAAACCTCCGATTAGACGTTTTAAGTTTTGCACACACTCTTAGATGGTTTTAATTTCGTATTTGTGGAAAAATTTACGAGCTATTGAAAATAGCACAATCATTTTTGTCAAATATAAGTGAGTTGTCCAAGGTTCCCTGTATTGTATTGATCAATTGACTACCACTTTAAGGAGTATTCCAATAATACCATGTGTACTTTCCTTCTAGAAACGTAGTGTTAATTGAGTGGCACAATTCGTAATTACGAGATGGTACGAGGGCCACGCAAGTAAAGCCACTATTTTTTGATATTTACGAAAAAATCTACAAAATCCTAAAAAAATCTCCCCTAAAACTCCCCTAATCCCTAAATCATAAATCAAAGCCGGCACTTTTTCAAAATTTTGATAAGATTGTACCTACCGAAAAAGAGGATCATGCGATAGCATTTTCACAAAAAAACAAAATGTGAAAAAATCTACTCTAACAAACCAAATCTAACGTCATATCCCACAAAATCCGAGGAAAAAACATGTACTGATCCGTAATACTCAGCTAAAATTTGAAATGCCACTAGTGATTTGTATGGCTACACATGACAGATACATATACATCACATATGTAACTATGAATCCCACCAAATTAAGCTGAAGAATCGGATAAACCTAATTATGGCCTAAGATATATCTAGCGCCTAAAGTTTGAATTCCATCCCAAGATATATATATATATATATATATATATATATATATATATATACGATTAAATATACTAGTAGTCGGCTTACGACATCCGCTTGATTATAAATAACCATTGTTTTCTACGTTCAACATTAGCAAGTAAATGAGAACCGACGAAAGGGTACACCAATCCAAATTTTTGTGCCTAGAATAATATTTGCTTTAGCTTCGAGAGGATACGCTAGATCTTCAGGAGAAATTAATAAGCTGGAATATTTATAGGAAAGAATAGGTACGAAAATGGAATAATATACATTGCTAAATTTTTGTGATGGTAAACTCAAAGTTATTTCTTTTGTGCAGGTTAAAGAAAGAGTAGAAAAAGCTCATACTTGCACACACTAAAAGTAACTTTACAAGTCAAAGATAGATAATTTCTTTCCTTTTTATATCATATAATTACCTGCATTTTGCATCCATGCATCACGTCGGTAAAACCCTAATCTTGATTTCTGGGTTTACAACTCATGATAGTCTGTCTGGTTCTTCTTGCCAAAAGGAAATGGACGTTTGGTCCCAATCGCCAAGCAAAAATAATTCTGAATACATACTTTTATGAATATGGTCCTCGAGTTATGTCTAACATTGCATAAGCAATATCAATCAATAGGTAAATGGTGTTTGGTTCTATTTCTTTTAAGTAGTACTTTGTAATTGATGTAGACTACATTTGGAAAATTTTATATGACATTTAAAATTGGGTTAAATAAGTTCCATTTTTCTTATTGTTTGGAAAACCAGTTTGTTAACTTGAGTTGGATTTTTACGTTTCCCCTGTATTTTTAGAATCCTCCCCCCCCCCCTCTGAAATTGGAGAAACATACAACCCCTCAAGCTAAACCATTAGACATTCCACTTCTAGAATCCTCTCTCTTCAATGTCATTGAAAACTCTGTCGGCCAACCGACAGAAAGTGCCATTCCTCGATCCACCACCACTACGTATTCGGAAGGGGTGCAGTAACGCCAAATGCGTTACCAGCCCATTACGAACGGTAACGCATGAGGGCATTACTAGGGCGTTACGATTTGAGCCGTTACTTTACGGCCGTGCGTTACTTGGCGTTACGAGGCCTGACAGCAGGTCTGCCATGCTGACAGGCCTGGTAGCGCCCCACCCCCTTACTTGGCGTTACTATCCCATATTTTTTTTTTATGTTTTAACATTTAATCTATTAAATCTTAAATATTTATTATAAAATAAATAGAAATAATCATTAATTAATGTTTATTATACATGATTTGCAAAATTATCTACATTTAATCTATTAAAACTTAAATATTTATTATAAAATAAATAGAAATAATCATTAATTAATGTTTATTATACATGATTTGAAAAATTATCTACATGATCTACATGATTTGCCCCACCCCCATCACCATCTGCTGCTTGTACGTTTCAGCATCCACCACATCGCGACCATCTTCTAGCCCCTCCGCCAAAGGGACCGAAGAGAAGCAATACCAGATTTCTCAAGTCAAATCTCGATGAAAATCTTCGTCGATAGCTTTGTTCCACCAAATTGAGCAACAAAAGCAAGGGTGTTTGGGTCTGGAAGATCGAAGAACGCCGGAATTTTGTTGCCAGAGCGCTTTCTTGGGTGAAATGGACGGAGGAGAGGAGTGGGCAGAGCTGATTAGAACTCCAAAAACCGAAAATAAATAGAATAACCTTAAATGTTTAATATCTTGAAATGGAATCCGAAAATGAAAAAAAAACAGGAGGGAAGGAGCTTACCTCGAGCCGGCGTTGATTTCGGCGTCGAAATGGAGGGAGGAAGCGCCGGTGTGACGGATGCGGCAGCGGTGCGAGGCTGAGAGAGAGGAGGTTGAGAGAGGGAGGCAGGGAGGCTTTCGGGTTCGCGTTCTGGAAGAGAACACGCGTTTTTACTTTTAGGTAGCTGGTAACGCCCTAGGGCGTTACTAAGGCATTACTTTAGTCAGCTTTAATTTGAACCAGATTAATGCCCGGGAATCGAAAAGGTAGCTGGTAGCGCCCTAGTAATGCCTTGGGCGCTACGACAATTTTCGGCCCCACAGTAACGCACAAAGGCATTACCAGGGCGCTACTAGCTCTGACAGGCTCTGACCGGTAGCGCCCTAAGTAATGCCTCGTGCGCTACGATGATTTTCGGCCCCACAGTAACGCCCGGGGCGCTACTCCGGGCATTACCACATAAGCTACAACTATGTAGTGGAGCAAAGCACGAGGGGAGGGTGAGGAGGCAACAACGATAGTGCTGAGAGTGGAGAAGGTGGAACCAATGGGGGAGAAGGGTTACAAATGTAAATAGGTTTAAAAAAGGATATAATTGTTAGGGTTAAAAAAATTATGGTCAAATTGTTTGTAGTTAAACCTAAAAGTCTATCAGAATATCTAATGGTAATTAGCCTAAGGGGGATTTGCATATTTCACCAAACCTCAAAGGGGATGGAAGAATTTGAAAATTGCGATTGGAAGAAGGGTGGGGGGTGGAGGATTAGGTCAAACCTTAAAGGGGTAAGTGTGATAATTTCCCTTACTCATGTAATTTATATGTTTTCAATTTATTGTGCAATCTCACTACGTTATTATACCTAAAAAATACTCCATCCATCCCAAAAGTATTGTATCATTTTTATTTTTGGGACGTTCAAAAGTAATGCAACATTTTTCTTTTTGGTAATTTTTTACATATTAATTTAACAAATCATCCTTACCTTTGAAGTTTAAGAAATAAAACACAAACAAATAGTCAATATAATTATTTAATTTTTATTCTTGGAATATTTATCGTTACAGTTTTAACTTTATTTTACCGTTCTTTCTCAATTTCTATGTTTGATTACAACTTTCACTATACTAAAAGGTAAAATGGGAAAGTAAATACCAAATTTTTATCACCTTAATCTCCGTATCAAATAAAAGTGTTGTGATATATATGGGAGAATGGAGTATCATAGGTTTCATTTTCATTCTCTACCACATGAGTGTGCATGTTACTATTTCTTTTTTGAAATCGGATGTTCACATCAACATCCAATATCATACGACTTTTCGTTGATAAAGTAGCAAAAGCAGGGACGAGGCCATGTACAAACTAATACTAAGCTCTAAGCATTGATGAGTATGATGCAATATAAATGCCAAAAGCACTAGATGGCCCCTAAAATGAAAGAAATAATGATAAAAAGTCCAAGAATTTAAAACTGATAAAAGACACACCAATCAAACAAAATGAAGTTGAAAGATGATGAGAATCTAGAAACGAGGTAGGACTAGCAAACGTTCTTCAAACTACCTTATGGATTGAAACAAGCATCTCCCCATACCTTCTCTCGCCTAATACTCGGCCATCGACCACCTCCGTCAAATTAGCTGCATACAAGCAGTTACAAGAGGCTTGGACCCTTCGATAATGCTCGGAAGAACATAAGAAGTCATAGACCAGGATTCCATGAGAACCATCATGATCCAACTAAACTGTTGATGTATCTTAGCCAACTTACGACACCAGGTAGTGCAGGGAGGCTCTAAACCCACACTACCCAATTCCACACACTCGTCGAACAAATTACCAATTTTCCACACTATGCCAGCACCTTTGTACCATTGAACCAACCAAATCCAACGATCCAACACAAAAAAAAAAAATCAATTGGTATACACCTGAGGCATTTGAAGTGTGGCTGGAGTACCAGACATTTGAAGTGTTCCTAGTGCAGTAGTGAAAAGGGGAGAAAAAATAGCAATGATTGATAGCAGGGGATAAAAGTAATTTGTTTGTACCTTTGTACTGAGTCACCATAAGAGAAGTGATAGCAACGATAATTGGTATTTTATCAGCGTGAAGCTGTCTTTGTCAAAGTTTATTGCCATATCATCCCAAAGTGTGCAAGTGATCAGATTTCCACTGGCAAAAATTGGACTTTTAGTTGATGTGCAACTTGTAATTAGGAATTTAAAATAATAATGTTGTTCACCACCGGGTTTCGAAGTCTAAAATCCTCCTGATTGATTGATTTTTATTCGAGGTGCCCTTTGGACTTCTTCAACACATTTCAATGATGCAACATAATCTGTAATGTTGATTGTACATTAATGATTAAGAAAGACATTTTGTTGATAAGCTTTTTTAGGGGAGTAAATTCCGCTGGCAGTCCCGTAAAAATAATTATTGTCCTGTTTTGGTCCTATTTTAAAAATTTGTCCTGTTTTGGTCCTATCTAAGGGTTTAGTGTCCTATTTTGGTCATTTCCGTCCATTGATACCGTTAGTCTTGACGGATCTCTGTGAAAGTACCATTTTGCCCCTGGTTACCTGACGTGGCGCTAACGTGGACCAAAATGGGAAAAGCCTTTTACCGGTGAATTGCTCCTTCATTCCCTCCGACGCAGCCAACCGTCGCCTGCGTCCTGGCTCACCGTCGCACTGATGACCGCCTGAACATCAGCCACCTCTCTGACGTCAGTGTTGCCCGTGAGGCCTCCCTGCCTCCAGCTGCTGCCCAACTCCTCCTCCGGTCGCTTCGCTGATTTCGTCGGATCTGACCAGACTTCCTCCCCCACACCAAGGGAAAGGGAAGATATTCGGTACCTTCTTGTTGTAAATGTTGAAGACAATGTTCTGAAAATACCAAAAACCGAATATGAGGCCAAGCTTGAGATTCATCCCTTTGGGAGCTGAAGATAAAGCTTCTCCTTCGGGATTTGATTCAGAAGCTGCAGCTCGATGGATGATGGATCTAAGTCTTGAAGAAGACCCACTGTTTTTTCCCTCAAAAGCGGTGGTTTTGATGGTCGAGTCTGGATGCCATGGATGTTTGGAAGAAATCCCAAATGGGTAGCCATGGATTTTGCTAAAGCTGCAAACTTTGGCGAATCGAGAGATAGTTCTGTAGATTAGAGCAGGTAGGGAGTTTGGGATTTGACGATTTTGAGTGTTGTGAAGATTGAGCTTCAATTTGGAGAAAGTGACAGGAGATGATGATGCTGCAAGATTCAAAGTTAGCATATTTATTATTCGTGTGGTGGAGACTGAAACTAATTAGGAACCCAAAAGCTACTGGTTGGTTAATGAAAAGCTTGATCCTTGAAGATATTTTATGGGTCTTCGGCAATTGAATTCTAAGCTCCAATAGTGTCTCTCCGATTATATTCCCGGAGATTCGAGTGGTGCGATATTTATTTCTTCCAGATTAGTGTCAAACTCAAATGGTCGATAAACGTAGCACTCCACCGGTTTTTTTCTTTGCAAGTTTGAATTTTTATAGTATTGGTTTTAATTGATTAACGTCCACGTCAGCGCCACGTCAGGTAACTAGAGGGCAAAATGGTACTTTCACTGCACTCCGTCAAGACTAACGTCACCAATGGACGAAAAGGACCAAAACAGGACAAGTTTTTAAAATAGGATCAAAACAGGACAATAATTATTTTTATGGGACTGCCAACGGAATTTACTCTTTTTTAGGGAGTCAAATACTATTTGATCGCAGAAAGTGTACCTGTTAGAAGGATATTGTTGTTTAGCCTTGAAAGAAGTTGGTTATAAGACACAAAATTGAAGTGATGTGTTGGAAAGTTTCATTTAAAATATTTTCAAATTTCGTAACTCTCTCCAATTTAAGCACAATGTTATGTGGTACTGTTTTGAAGCGCATTCTGGCTTTTTCACATAAATAGTTGTTAATTCGATAGCAAGCATTAAGTTCCAATTTCAG
Source organism: Stellera chamaejasme (assembly GCA_024586325.1). Lineage (NCBI taxonomy): Eukaryota > Viridiplantae > Streptophyta > Magnoliopsida > Malvales > Thymelaeaceae > Stellera > Stellera chamaejasme. The sequence goes on from CM044985.1 coordinate 30,578,195, forward strand.
CTTTGAGACTTGATGATTGATCACCACCAAAATGTTGCATCCTATTACTGACTTCATTGGAGGTGTCATATATGTATAACTATAAGAAACGTGGAACAACACCTGGGGGTCGACATAATGAGCCCAACCAGTGGTATAACTGGCCTCTGATTCTAAACACATAAGGTCCTGATCCATTGTTAATGGCTTCATCAATATTGGTTCCAAATGAGGTCATCGCAAACATCTGGTTATGTGCCCTAATGTTTTCCATTAAATGTTTATCCCTGAATAGTCCTTTGATATATTTAGGTGGATCTTGTGATGAAGATACAATAACTCTTCCACCCTTACAACACTTATTGTAGCGAATTTGATTCCCACTAAAGTGTTTTTTAACTCTCTCCTCATACCAGAAGATTGCACCACAATACTGACAAATTTGATTGCAGTCACCTATGTCCAAATAATGTGAACTCACACCTGATCATAATATAAAATAAAAAAGTCAAATAACATAATAATCATGTGATAGGTTGTGATTAGGCATGGTAGTGGGGTGGATAAGAACAGCGAACCGCGGATAATCGACCGTTTCTGACAATTTAACCGCGGTTAAAACCAGCGGGTTGGCAGTTGCGTTTTTTTCCCCCAACCATTGACCTAACGGTAAGGGGTATCCGCACCGCGGAAAACCGTGAACCGTGGTTTGGCGGATAACCGTCGATCCATATGCTACTAAGCCCACAACTCACCCAAACGCACAACTTACCCAAGCCCACAAATTTCATCCTAGGTCTAATAACCCAAGCTTAAACCCAATCCATGTGTTGGATTTTTAAATTTATGGATATTATGATATTTAGATAACTTATAAAATAAACATGTGTAGAGTCAAATTAGGTGTAAATGATGTATCTTTGGATATAACCGCGAACCGTGGATATCCGCGGTTCGCGGTTGTGGATATGAACCTAGAACCATGAACATAAAAACGTGAACCACGAATATCAAAAATACCACGGTTGACGGTTTATGGGGAATCGCAAATTAAACGGATTGCCATGCCTAGGAAACAAAAAAATGATGCATCGTGAAAGGGGGGAACAAAGGCACTTGGCTGCTCCTCATCTGGCTTCTTCCACGCTCAGGGAAACAAATTGAGTTTTATAAAAAAAAAAGGAAACAAAAATTGATCCTTGAAACGAATAAATGTTGTACCGTAAAAGGGTAAAAAAAACAAAGGCCAACACTTTTTGCTGAGGTGGCACTGCATGATTGGTCTCCCACACTATTTATTAACGGTTGGAATTCCATAAATGAATAGAGGGGTAATGTAAATTGACATGTTTTATTCTAGAAAAGAATTATTGGATTCCTCTCCCCACTAACAACCTAGCGTTTTAGGATTCAGTTGACATGGATCAAAAAGACTGAGTACTTAAATGAGAAAAAAAACATACACTTTTAGGACAAGTCCATTTTAATATTACCTTAGTATCTAAAAAAATAGTACATTTCTTTTTTACCATTTAATCTATGATTTTAGAGTAGAGATACAGTGTACCTTTGGCATGCTTTAAGTGCCACTACTAGGGCTGCTCAATCGATTATTTCAGTTATAACCGAAACCGAATTTGTTGATGTATTTGGTTTTCGGTTTTCTATTATTAGTAACCGAATTAACTTGAGATAAAGTCGGAAACCGTAAAACCAGCGAATTCGGTTCGGTTATTACCCAAAATAACCAAAAATTTTCTCTTCTTCTTAACTCAAAGGTGGGTTTGGGTTAAAGGTGGGATTGGTTAAAGGTATATGGGTTAAAGGTGGGTTGGGCTAGTACTAGTATATGGTTTGGGCATATTATTAATTCGGTTAACCGAATTATTTAAACGTTAACCAATAACCAAATCGAAAACCATATAAAAATTTCGGTTAAACCGAAAACCGAACCAAACACCGAATTATCCAAACCAAATTGACCAAATCCGAATTTTTTTGGTTATTTCGATTTAACCGTAAAGTTGATCAGCCTAGCCACTACATAGAAAAAGATGAAGAAGTAAGTAGGTCACGAAACTATCGCAACGCCAAATCCGGAAGGCGTTCCTCACGATGTCGCCAAATTCCAGCAAAATCCACCGATCGATCTTCCTTCCTCGCGATGGTGCCGAAATAGCCAGTGAAACCGCCGATCCCCCTCCTCCCACAACTAAATCTCCGTTCCAGTTCCGGCACAACAATAAGGTGCTGGAAAATTATGATGCGCATACATACACTTATGATGCACCCACCGCTACATTTGATGCTCACCGATGTCATAGTGATGTTAACCTTAAAACCTTTACAATATGAAGACGTCGATGAAATTGCAAATGAAATTCAAACAATTATCCACCTAACCCACCGCTACATTTGATGCTCACCGATGTCATAATGATGTTAACCTCAAAACCTTTACAATATGAAGATGTAGATGAAATTGTAAATGAAATTCAAACAATTATCCACCTAAAGAATGACAACAAGATTTGACAAAGGATGCATGGGATAATTATAACTGTAATGATGACCATATCTTTCATTATGATACGCTCGGATTTGAGAATGATGATCACATTATACCAAATAAAGCGCTTCGGTTCTTGAATGATGCACAACGGACCTACTAAAAAATAATGACCACGCTCTGCAACTTGATGCGCTCAGATTTGAGAATGATAATCACTGTGTGCCAAGCACTTCAGTTTTTGAATGATGCGCCGCACACCTACTTAAGAATAAAACAACACCAAGAATAAAAATTCACGCCTAAACGAAAATGAAATAAAATGAATGAAATAAATAAATAAAATAAAATAGGATTATGATTATCATGCTTAGGTAAACAAATAAAACAAATTCTTAGAAAAACAACAAGATAGTTTAGGTTAGTGCCAAACTGTTGGAGGACTTGCTCACTTTCCTGAAAAACGAGAACTGTTGATGACTTAAACGATAGAAACATAAAAGAGAAGGAGCTGGAGTGGGGTTTACCAAGATGGAATTTAATCTAAAAAGCTAGGAGGTGTGACGCGTTGGGCTCCTCGGGTTTTCGGGTCTAATCGGTAGTTCCTAGGATGAATGGCGACAGTCGGGGGTGTGGACAGCTTGAAATGGCACACTGGAGCCTGATTGAGGGGGATGGGGTGTTGGAATCTCATCAGGTTAACGGTTCGGGTTTGCATGTCCGGAAACAGTTCGCGATGGAATTAACACCGATTGGAGGCGGAGAAAGGCTGGGAAAAATCGACAAAGCATAGGGATAGCTTAGCAACGCTTTGGCTGTCGACTGGGATGAAGAGCGGGGTGGAATCACGATAGGTTGGTGCTTCGAGACATCGGGCTACCTTGCGATCGACGATGTCTGGCGGTTCTGGGTGGTTTGTTAGCTGCTGCTAGTGAATGAGGGTGGTTAGGCGGTGGTTTTTGTTGAAGAGGGCAGCTGAAGGCTGTGGAGCAAGTGAATGCCCGTGGTGTTAAGGGTAGAGGGGAATTTATGTTGATGGCATTTTTGTAAATATTTGGTTTTTCAGTACACTTTAGTACATGTTAGGGGGTGACTCATTATATCTTGATTGAACCTTTCTAAATACTCCCTCTGTATCCGAAAATTTGTTGCGTTTCTTTTTCAATGTTGTAGGATATTCAAATTATTATCAGAAGAAACTCATTAAAAAAATTTAAAAAATATATTTAGGAAATACACATATTAATCTATAATTTACCTCTAAATTATTTGATTTTATATATCAAACTGTTGAAGAAACAAAATCATAAATTAAATGTTAAAAATGAAACGCACAATTTTGATAAGGATAGAGGTAGGATTATTTTTTTTCCAATCTTTATTAATGAATTCATTCTAGCAATAATTTAAGTCTGCCATAACGTATTCGAGTAATAATCACCGCGGAACTAAGTGTTGACAGGGGGGCTGCTGTCACTTCCATTAGTTGGAGTGTATATAGTATATAATATTAGAATTAATGCAATAATTTATCCATTAGCCCCCTCTACTCAACCCAATAAAATTAAAGCCCAATCAAAATTAAAATTCAACCCAACCCAATCCAATTTCATACATAATTAACTCATCCATAACTAAATCCAAATACAACCATGTATTTAAATGTTCCATTTTTTTCCCACACTCCCCACCATTACTTCTTCATTTTGTGAAAATCAATTGAAAGTGTCATCCCACAGAATTATTCAATTATGTCCAAACTCCAATCTAAGTGTTTTGGACTTTTTCTAAAGTGCACAAAAGCATAATCCACCCGTTTTCAAATAATTCTGCATTTTGGTTTTTCTATTTCAAAATTAAATGTTTGACTAAAATTTTAATAAAGATAAAAAATTAAAATTTATAAAAAATACATTTAGAAATTTTATACTTCAAATTATGATATGTATATAAATTATTAACTTTAAATATCTAAACATACATTTAGAAATTGATTGTTTTTTTATGGGGGAACAATCAATTTAAAATTAATAATTTAATTATTCTTTACTCTCCCAATAGAATTTAAAAATACTCCATCCGTCCCCAAATAATTCTACACTTTATTTTTGTTGTTTTACAGTATTTAATCTATGATTTTTTTCATGAATGTTTAGATATTTAAAGTTTATTTAAATTGATTTTTTAAATACTCCATTCGCGTAAACTTTTAGAAATATCAAAGAATGTCATGTTAAATTTTGAGTATTTTATACGTGTATTACTTTGTGATATTTGTGTAAAATTTAGAGTATTTTTTTGTAATACTTGTTTTGGTTCCGTCACTCGTGATTGATTTATTATGTACTCCCTCATCCCTTTATTAGTGCAACATTTTGACATTCGATATCCATTTAAATTTAATTAATCTACATTAAATTATTTAGAAACTAGACAAATTAAATTATTATTATTTGATAAAATTTGTAAATTTATATCTAAAAATATTAGAGAAATAAAATATACTATATTGAAAGATGGAAAACCAAAAGTTACAATAAAAAGAGACGAAGCTAATATTAAGCTATACACCTACCTAGCCCCCCAACCTTAAATTTCTGTTTACAGTAATAATTTGAATCAAACTTAATATCGAAAAGGAAAACACCAATTTTTCAGGGACATGAATAATAGTAAAATTATCCAAATTTTAGAAAATAAAATTTTCATCACCTAATAACTAATTTTGCATCCAAATTTTTATAACAAATACTTTGGAGTATAAAACTTTTAAGAATTTAAAAACTTTCTGAAAATTTATGTAAAATCTGTGAAATGAAACACTGTTGGAAATTTTTAATTGAAGATGCTTTTCTCTTTTTTTAGCCAAAAGCAACTAGCATAAATGCTCCAAACTACTCATATTTCGAGAAATTACTTAAAAGGACTCCTTAACTCATAAAAATGCACTTGTCGTTGAAAATTAGAGTATAGAGTCCATCCCAATCAAAAAAATAAAAAAAGAGTATGGAGTCCAAACGTCTGGAATAATCCTTTGCTTCACCTATCCGAAACCGAAACCCTCCTCGTGGAACTCTCTAGAACCTAAACCCCTGGGATCCGCTGATAAGGGCCGTTGCCGTTGCTCTCCAAACTCGCAGTCAGAACAAAGATCACATTCGCATCCGTGGTTCGCTAGTGTAGGAAGACGAAGATGGATGAAGATTTTGATATGCCGCCAGCTGATGAGATGAACGAGGACTTCGATCTGCCGGACGAGCCTCCGGCGCTGAAGGTCGGCGAGGAGAAGGAGATCGGCGGTCAAGGTTTGAAGAAGAAGCTCATTAAGGAAGGGGAAAGCTGGGAGACGCCAGAGACCGGAGACGAAGTTGAAGGTACCCATTAACAGAACTGGAAAATATGCTGGATTTGAATTTATCCATTTTTGAAGCACTGCTTTATCGTCGTTAATGATTGCTGGGGATGTTATTGTCTCAGTTCATTACACTGGGACTCTGCTCGACGGGACAAAGTTCGATTCGAGCCAAGACAGGGAGACGCCATTCAAGTTCACACTTGTCAAGGTATTCGGCATGTATTTTAATCAGTATAGTTGTTGATTGTTGTTTTGCTATCGTTCAAAACTTCAACCAATAGGCAATTATGATGAACTGGGAATGCGCATTTCCTCATTTTGTTTTGTCAGTGTTTCTCTGATGTTGTTTTGTTGTTTTGATTCCTCCGATTATGTGACTGGGTTTTGAAACATAGTAACATTTAGAACCCTTAGAAGTTGCTTTCTTGGACTAGTGTGAAGGATATATGCAAAGATGGTGGGATATTCAAAAAAATACTCACTGTAGGAGAGAAATGGGAGACTCCAAAGGATCTTGATGAGGTCACAGGTACGTGCCCTCTGATTTTTTTTCTTTGCATTACGCTGTTATGTGTTGCATTATATCAGTTGTCATGATTCACTCATGAATTATTTGGTTTTGTTTCAGTTAAATATGAAGCTCGGCTTGAGGATGGCTCTCTTGTTGCAAAGTCCGATGGAGTGGAGTTTGCAGTTAAGGAGGGTAAGTTCTATTTTGTACATAATTATCCGATTCAGGTTTGTCAAGAGGTAAAAGCAATGTGATATGTACATTTTATTTTCATTCTCTGGGACAGGTTATTTCTGCCCTGCGCTGGCTAAAGCAGTGAAGACCATGAAGAAGGGAGAGAAGGTTCTTCTTACTGTAAAGCCACAATGTGAGTGAATAGTTCGCTGAACTTGTTGCCAAGCAATCTCTTAATACTTTTCCTTAACACCCTTCTTTTGTTAAACTCAGATGGTTTTGGAGAGAAAGGAAAGCAAGCTTCTGGAGATGAGGGGACAGTGCCGCCAAATGCGACACTCCTCATTACCCTTGAGTTACTTTCATGGAAGACAGTATCAGAGGTAACTGATGATAAAAAGGTTATTAAAAAAATTATACAGGAAGGAGAGGGTTACGAGAAGGCTAAGGAAGGAGCTGTTGTCAAAGGTTCTTGTCAAGTAAATTTTATGCTGTCTTGAGGTATGATGTCTATGGATTTCTCATGGGTAATTTATATTGACTTTGCCAGTGAAGTTGATTGGGAAACTGGAAGATGGCACAGTTTTCTTGAGAAAAGGCCATGATGGGGAGTTGTTCGAGTTCAAAACTGATGAAGGTAGTCGAATATATAATTTCATTGGTTGTCCTGGTCATGTTTCTTAATCCTGCTATGCTGGAACTAAATGCCATATCTCCTCCACTTGTTTGAACTCATGGACAGAGCAAGTAATTGATGGTCTTGATAAAGCTGTTGTGACAATGAAAAAGGGTGAATTGGCGCTGTTGACAATTGCTCCTGAGTATGCTTTCGGCTCAGTTGAAACGAAACAAGAGTTGGGTGTGGTGCCCCCCAATTCTACTGTTTACTATGAAGTTGAGTTGGTGTCCTTTGAGAAGGTCAGTGGCTATTGATATATGATTCCTACTGGAGCAAGTAGAGTTTAGTTTTCAAGTAATCTGAACTATTATTTCTACTGGCAGGAAAAAGAGTCATGGGACATGAACACTCAGGAGAAAATTGAAGCTGCTGGTCACAAGAAAGAAGAAGGCAATGCTTTGTTTAAAGCTGGTAAATACGCTAGAGCTTCCAAGAGATATGAGAAGGTAAGGGTGCTCTTAATCTCTTTGCATTTATTACAAATGAGTTACTTACTGTTTTACTCACAAGGAACTGTAATCAATTTAGGCTGTTAAGTACATTGAGTACGATTCATCATTCAGTGAAGAGGAGAAAAAGCAAGTGAAGGCCCTTAAGGTTGCGTGCAATCTAAATGATGCAGCTTGCAAGCTTAAATTGAAAGATTACAAGCAAGCTGAGAAACTGTGCTCCAAGGTTGGTGGAAATGACATGCAAATATTCTGATCCAGTCATCTTCTAGCAGTGCAGAGATTTGTGTATGATTTGTTTTTGCTCTATTATGCAGGTACTAGAAGCCGACAGCAGAAATGTAAAAGCCTTGTACAGAAGGGCACAAGCATACATTCAGTTGGCCGATTTGGACTTGGCAGAGTTGGACATAAAGAAGGCTCTTGAGATTGACCCTGACAACAGGTAACCAAGTAGAGATCAGATTTGTTTTCAATTCTTTCAGGGTTGTGTTGTTCGTGAATGTGCTTCGATTTGAAACTGTTATCATCTTGTGCCAGGGAGGTAAAACATGAATACAAAGTTTTGAAGGTAAAGATCAAGGAGTACAATAAGAAGGATGCAAAATTTTATAGCAATATGTTTGCAAAGATGAATATATTGGAGTCTCCAGAGGCTAACGTAAGTTATTGAAATTCTGAGGTATTCTTAGGTTGGGTCATATATGTCCTAACAAAGTCCTGTCCTGTTATATTCTCACGGCAGAAGGCAGCAGCTAAGGATGCAGAGGTTGAGCCTATGACCATTGACAGCACGGCATAAACGGCCAAAATAAGTCAAATACACTAGGTTGATTTGATTACCATCTAATGAGGGAGGACATTCTTCCATTTACTTATCTTTCTGGGATTTTGGCTGAAGTTATTTGGTTCTCAGATCTTGCATGCATCATTATTGCACCTTATTGTAGCGCATAAGAGGGATAGCGTTTGATTTCTGTTATCCGGTTTCTCTGAAAGATCAACAACTGAAGTCTGTGAAAAAATTGTTAGAATGTTGTGTTTTTTTTCTTTTTTGTGGTGCGGGTGCCGTATACTCAAGTGCTTGGGGGCGTTTTGCTATTCATGCATATCATCACTCATACTACTTCTGGCTTTTCTGACTATATCATCTTTGCTAGTGAACCAAACTCAACCTGAATCGTTTAAAACAACAATTTATACGTTCTTTTTTCATCTTGCTAAAAGTGTAACATAGCTAGTTGTTTATGCATATTTGACTTTTTAACATTTTGACATAACTAGTCAAGGTTACATACAAATTGCAAGTTTGTAATAGGAGAATGGACATGATAAGAAAGAATGGACACTAAAGTTTCAGAAAGTGCTAGTAACTGTTAAAATAATTGTGTTTAATATCTGTATAATTATTTGATGAGGTAGTATTAAATGAGAAGGTAAGATGGTCATATTAATGACATAGCAGGTGTGAGATAGAGCTCGTGGAGATTAAGGGGGTAGGGGTACGACAAATTTGTCTGAACATGAAAGTTAAACAAAAATGAACTGGACATATAAGATAAAATAGACTTTTTGAGATGGAAAATAAAGGTTAATAAGGTAAATTGTGTAAAAAATTTGCCTAAAAACGGAATGTATCGGTTTTTCTGGTGTAAATTGTTTGGAACTAAGTTACCATGTGCTTGTAAAGTTGGCATGGAACCAAGCCCAGATAAGCTGTTGCCACTTACCATACCACCAGTCTTATAAAAATGAGCTTTGCTGTGTTATGGGCCCTAACCTCAGTTTGGGCAACCGGGTTACCCAATCCATGTTTGCCCTTTTGGGCTTGCATGGTTTTGATTGATCCATCTATAACTTTCAGCATTTAGCTGATCATGATAATTAAAAAATTATCTAAAACGTTACAACTATTTGAAATGATAATTAAAAAATTATCTAAAACGTTACAACTATTTGAAATGATTACTGCCAAACGGGGTTTATACAACGGTTGATATCCATAGAACTCCAACGAATATACACGATCCGCTTCAAACTCGGTGGATCCTAAGAAAGACGAGCAAATCCATAGAACTCCAGTGGATATTGATACACATTTTTGTGGAGTAGAAGTGTAGTTTCATCACCCTTATAATAAGTCAAATAAAATTAGACGCAAATGTTGTTTTTTATAATAATTTTGGTGATTTTTGGAGCACTCACTCATCTTAAGATTTTGGAGTTGTCACGCTGCTTTAGCTTTAATTTATCTCTCTGGGGACATTTGAAATTGTCAATTCAATTTCTGCATAATTTTTTGTCTCTGTTCCAAAGCAAATGGACAAGGCAACAGAATATTAGGAAAATGTGGGCATGAACGTTCATCCTGATTGTTTAATTTATAATGAGGAATATCAATAAACAAGAGGAAAAAAGGTGAACACTTTAAAATTTTGGAAGCAACCAAATCTTACCTGGTGACAGTCCCTGTCACGCTAGTGTTCTCCTGTCCTCCCGATTGACTGCTAAAAGCCAATAATCGGGATTATTAATTTAATTAAATATGATGGAACACTCCAAAACACACAAAGCCCCATGACATATAAAGAAAACATAAAGCTAAAATTTAAGATTATAAAAAGAAAAGAATAAATGAATTGAAGAACAACACGTAGCAAAATGATTGGGCTTTTAAAACTTTTCTGCAACAGCTCTGTCACATGAACATCTTCTGCAATTGCCATTATAATCCAACTGCTCTGTTCATAAACCTCTTTAGATGGGATAAGATAAACTATAATTAATCCCCACTCCAATAATAAGTAACATGTATTTGAATTTTAACTTTTAAATCACAAAGGCAAAAGGTTAAAAATACCATGAAGTGAAGCTCTTGTGTTCAAATCTCCACCATCATACCCTCCAACTCCTTATGTATAAAAAAACAACTAAAATAATTTTTTTTGTTCTAAAAGTATTAAACTTAGCTAATTTAAAATATTTGTTAATTCTAAAGTAACACGAAAATTAAAATTATCGCCCTCCGGGCACTAGTTTGGTTGGTCAAGGGTATAGCTTTGCCACCACAGTGACCGAGTTCGACTCACCATGGCCATGAAGAAAATCGTGAAAGCATAGTGTGAGTTAAACACAAAGGTTTAAGCCCAGTGGGCTGAAAACTATGGGTGGAAAGTTTCCACCGACATTTGAGCGATTGACCTGCCTAATAGTTGTTGCCTAGTCTAAATAATTAGGACACGGGCTAAGCAATTAGGTGGAGCAGTTAGTGTTCCCCAGTTTACACAAGCTTCGGCCTGTGGTTATGGGTAATCCAAAAAATAAAAATTAAATTATCGTAAGTTGATTGTCATATTTGTTAAATAAGTTAAATTGTATTTTACTCTAAAAAGATACAACGTATGAATTATGATAGTGTTATAAATTTAGTTTTTTTAAGGAGGAAATGCTTTGTATTAAAAGTCCCATAATGGGAGATTAAAAAGTCAATTAAGAAACATAAGAGACCAGCTAACAATCCAGCTCAAACCTCACATAAGAGGTAAAAGGGTAATAGATTACCAACGAAAATCTCAGTCAGAAACGACCAGAAAGAAACAGAAAGATAGGACTACTTTAAAAAAACAAAGCAAAAAACGATAACAAAGCCACCACCGGCAGGGTCTAGATTTTAGCAACTAGTGAACTGTGACATTGTCCAACATGTAGACTGGAAACTCAAGTCGCTTCACTCCCAAGAGAACACACATAATGAAACTAAATCCATTGAAGGATTTTAAAAAGTTACCGGTCAACTACACTAATAAAAAAAAGCAACCGTCCTCCCAAACAATTTCAAAAAAGCTAAAATCTGTACGGTTTATGCGAATCATATCTTGTAAAACGTTCACACGTGTGACACCAAAAAGTGGAAGTTCCATAGCCACAACCTCAAATAACGAACCGTCAAATAGTTAAACCAGTTCGAAACAATTCCACACCTATCCACCGGTTTTGGGCTGTCAAGGGAGATCTAAAACCCCAACAACCCGGAGCTGACCAAATCATTATTGCAACTAGGGCGAGTCTGGTTCACCACCAATCCAGGGATGAATCCCGATGGGATTGCGAGCTTAGCACCCAACATGGGATTCCTGTGAATGATATTTTGTAAAATGTTCACATGTGTGACACCCAGAAGTGGAAGTTCCATAGCCACAACCTGGGATAACGAACCGTCAAATAGTTAAACCAGTTTGGATCAATTCCACACCCATCCACCGGTTTTTGGCTGTCAAGGGAGATCTAAAACCCCAACAACCCGGAGCTGACCAAATCATTATTGCAACTAGGGCTAGTCTGGTTCACCACCAATTCAGGGATGAGTCCCGATGGGATTGCAAGCTTAGCACCCAACATGGGATTCGCCACCACGACGGCAGTGCATGAAGATAGGCCCAAACCAAGGTACACTGACGCACAACACAAACAAGGAGAGACCTGGTTCACCACCAATACAAAGATACAATGCCAACCCGAGGCGTTGAAACCCAAGAAATCGAAACAGGCGATGAAAATCCCTAATTTGAAGAGAAATCGAAGCGGGGGAGGGGCAAACTTGGACAAGAAACCGAAACTTGAACATCCTGGGTGACGACAAGTGAGCCAAGCGGCTACTCAACAAGGACACAGGAACCGCCAAAGGTTCACTGGCGAAGCACGGAACAATCCTGCATGATAGATAAAAGACACCCACCGAAATCAGAGGGGAAGCCTAGACGCCTGCTAAACCTGGTGAACCAAAGCAGCGACATGGAATAAGGCCAAGCCAACGACCGAGAGCAACAAAAGGATCAACGATGGCACAAGTATGAGGCCACATGGCTTGGCGATGCTGCAGGCGAACCCTAGAAGACAAGGTGCAAAAAAAACTTCTTTCTTTCTTTTTTAAATGAACATATTGACTAAGAACTACTCCCTCCGTCCAAAAAAATATTCGACAGTTTGAGTTTTAATATTGTGTTGACTTGAATTATTGTTAGGAGAACTTGCTAAAAATGTTTTTAAAAAATATATTTAGAAACTAGAAACGTTGAATTCTCATTTACATATATTTTATTTAGTTTTTTACATCAAAATGTTGAAGAAAAAATCATAAATTAAATGCTGAAAATGAAATGTTTGAATCATTTTGAGATTAAGGGAATACCGGTACTAATTGAATGACGTTACGAAATATCAACTTCGAATGATAAACTTTAATATTGTTTTCAAACGAACACTTAAATACATCATTATGTTATTAATCGTGGAACTATTATTTGTCTTTAATACTCAATCCATCCCTTTAAAGATGAAACAGTTTAATTTACATGTGGATTAAAAATATGCGTTGATTTGAGGATAAAAAGTAGAAATATATCAATTTTTTAAATGGATGAAAGGGAGTAATTAATAAAACCCTTAAAAAACCCGTTTAACCATGTAAACTCAAATCAAGTAAAATCATCATCAATATACCACAAAGAGACCGAGCAATGTTATTTATCACCCGAGTGATTTTTCACCCACCTAGAGCACTTGAAAAATGGATGATAGATATGTAATTGTCTAATTAGTTAGGTTTGGGCTTCCAAATTACCTTATAGATGAGTCATTTGAACTAGTGGGTGAAAAATCACCCGGTTGATGATTAACATGGTTGAAAGAGACCGGAGCCGTCTCTCACAAAAAAGTTCATTAATGGTGGCCTTTTTTAAGGAAAAAATAAAAAAGGGAAAAAAAATATCACCTTTCCATGCCTGAAGTCCACTAAATTTGAACGTTTTTTTTCATTTTTCATTTTCTCTTTTTCCCTTCCCTATTAATTAGTACTAATTAAACTTGTTTTTAAAGTTAAAGGTCAGTACTTGAGATTATAATTTATAAAGCTCAATGATTCATTGGCTCTGGTCAGAATCTTGACACTGCCAACCTGGGATTCTCTCAACACAGTTAACTATTACGATTAATCTTTTTGATTAAATAATTATTCCGCCACTTATAAATACTGATTATTGTTTTCCTTCCTTATATAATATACTATATATATAAATATTGTTCTTTCTTTTTCAACCATAATTTTTTGAATTTTACCTGAATCAAATATGATTGGATCTTTTCAAACGATAACTCTTATATATATATATATATGAGTAAATTCCGCGTACAGTACCATTTTAAGTTTCGGTGACCTATTTTAGTTCCGTTTTAAGTATTTGAGTCAATCGAATCCCATTTTTTGAATTCGTGACCTAATGAGGTCCTTTCCGTCCACCCCTTCCGTTTTTTTGGACGGAAAAATGTGAAATGTCAAATTTGCCCTTAGTGTGTCTGAGTTGTCAGCTGATGTGGATATAAAATCCGAAAAATCCGAACAAATAGGAATAAAATCCGAAAAATAGAAATAAAATCTGAAAAATCCAAAATAAAATCCAAAAAATTCGAAAAAATAGGAATTAAATCATATAAATAGGAATCATATAATTATATAATTATCATATAATTATAAATCCGAAAAATACGATAATAATTAAATAATCTGAAAAATCCAAAATAAAATCATATAATTATATAATTATCATATAATTATATATCCGAAAAATCCGATAATAATTAAATAATCAAAAAAATCCAAAATAAAATCATATAATTATATAATTATCCGAAAAAGGGCAAGCAAAAGGTGGATATAAAATCCAAAAAATTCGAAAAAATAGGAATAAAATCCGAAAAAAATCCGAAAAATCCAAAATAAAATCCGAAAAATCCGAAAAAATAGGAATTAAATCATATAAATAGGAATCATATAATTATATAATTATCATATAATTATATAATTATCATATAATTATATAATTATCATATAATTATATATCCGAAAAATCCGATAATAATTAAATAATCCGAAAAATCCAAAATAAAATCATATAATTATATAATCATATATAATTATATAATTATTATATAATTATATGATTTTATTCTCGATTTTATTTTGGATTTTTCGGATTATTTAATTATTATCGGATTTTTCGGATATATAATTATATGATAATTATATAATTATATGATTCCTATTTATATGATTTTATTTTGGATTTTTTAGATTATTTAATTATTATCGGATTTTTCGGATACATAATTATATGATTCCTATTTATATGATTTAATTCCTATTTTTTCGGATTTTTCGAATTTTATTTTGGATTTTTCGGATTTTTTTTCCGGATTTTTTTCCTTTTTCGGATTTTATTCATATTTTTTCGGATTTTATATCCACCTTTTGCTTGCCCTTTTTTCGGATAATTATATAATTATATGATTTTATTTTGGATTTTTCGGATTATTTAATTATTATCGGATTTTTAGGATATATAATTATATGATTTTATTTTGGATTTTTTGGATTATTTAATTATTATCGGATTTTTCGGATATATAATTATACGATAATTATATAATTATATGATTTTATTTTGTATTTTTCGGATTATTTAATTATTATCGGATTTTTCGGATATATAATTATATGATAATTATATAATTATATGATTCCTATTTATATGATTTAATTCCTATTTTTTCGGATTTTTTGGATTTTATTTGGATTTTTTGGATTTTTTCGGATTTTATTCCTATTTTTTCGGATTTTTCGGATTTTATATCCACTTTAGCTGACAACTCAGACACACTAAGGGAAAATTCGACATTTCATAGCTTTCCGTCCAAGAAAACGGAAGGGGTGGACGGAAATGACCTCATTAGGTCACAAATTCAAAAAATGGGATTCGATTGACTCAAATACTTAAAATGGGACTAAAATAGGTCACCGAAACTTAAAATGAGACTGTACGCGGAATATATATATATATATATATATATATATATATATATATATATATATATATATATATTAAAACAATGCTAACAAGTTAAAAGGGAACAGAATTTTCTGTTGCAATTGCTGTCCCATAAGATATGATCGACAGTGAAGTATCTTCTCTATACTGCTACTCTGAATTAACAGGTGGAAGATAATTAATTATTCTTTTTTAGTATTTTTTTAAAAAAACCTAAGTTAGAATTTACATTATTTTCCATTATTAATACGTATTACTTTCAAAAATAAATTAGAGAACATCTTAATCAATACACGTGATTTTACAATAATATTAAATAATATATTTTTCGCTTTCTTGAATGCCTTTTTCAGAAAATCTTCCCATATCTCAAAACAAATGAAGCACTTTATTTTTTTGAGTCCTCACAGACAAATGAAACATTTCTTTATTTATATTTTTTCAATGAATTAATTACTAGATTGCCCTTATTTTATACTCCATTCACATTAAAATTATACTTTATTGGACTTAAAGCAAGTTAGGGTTTTATCCTTCTCACTTGAGAGATATGCGAAAACATGGTTCTAGGGTTTAATTTTTGCAGCCTCGCCGCCATCGGCTTGACTCTGACAATGATGCCCGTTTCTTTCTCGGCGAGTTCGGGCTTTTCCCTTGCGCCATCACCTTGGCTCGTCATGGTTCGTGGTTGTCTTGGTTTTCTCGCCGTTTTTGGATAAACCGCTCTCAGAGGCTATGGGGCTGTCCAAATCTCCGACCCCAGCCTCATTCAATGAAATTGATTCGCGACGGGGCTACTTTTGACGACTCGGCGGAGGCGTCACGGATTCTGGCGCATTAGAATGGGGTCGAATGATGTCGGGTAGAATTTTCCAATGCTCAGACGTACCGGCCTCGACTAGGCATTGTGATCGGCGCTGCCTAGGGAGAAAGCCTAGGCTGAATCTGGCTCCAAGGCACCGGTTCGTTATCTGGAGAGCAGTGGCCTGTTTGCAGCAGGGCTTGGCCAGTAGGAAGATTCCCGATTGGAAGCCGGGAGTTTTTCGATTAGTGAGATGGGTATGGTTAATTTCGTGGTTATGTGGATATGGTTTGAGCTCAGTTGGAAGATGTTTGGTGGGTGGTGAGTGGTGCAAGTGTGTCGGGGTTGGTGCTCCCGAACACGGTCAATCGATGTTGACGTAGGAAACGGTAGGGGCGGGCGACAACCCTCTCTGCCTGGTCCAGTGAGGGGTTTACTCCAGAGTGATTGGGGTTTAAAGTCCACCTTAATCACTAGTATTGCGCAATGGACTGAGGGTTGTCAGTGGACAGCGGTGCTGCTAAGCTGGCTTTGGATGAAATCAATGCAAGTGTGGTTAGCTGTTGTCATGTCCTTTCCAGGATTCCGTGCAGGGAATAGGCTCTCTTTGACCCACTTGGTGGGGCTTTGGTGGAGGTGGTCAGTAGCCTCGAGTTATCCTGAGAATGCTGCGGATGGAATCCTGTTTCAAGCCAAGTGACATTTTGGAAGGTCCTGCATACGACTTCCCTTGATGATGTTTATCTCTTGCTAGTTTGGTACTCTTGTCATCTTGATATAATCATGTTATCTTTTATTTCCTTCTCTTTAAGTTGTTTGTTTTGTTTCAAACTTTCGCTCTCTTTAGGCTTAAACTTTATCTCACGCACTATTAATAGTGTTGCACTTTGATTGCTCATCACGGCTTAGAGCACGTAGGTAGATGTGATTGAGGACAAGTTCCTCACCCCTGGCTGTTATCAGTATTAGCCGCTTAAAATCGAATGAAATCATTTCCTCTCGAATAAAAATTATACTTCATCCGTCTTAGCAATTCTGATACATTTATTTTCATTATTTAATGTATTATTTATTTCATTCAACATTCTGGCATAAAAAGTTAAATATTTGCATACGTCTAGTTTTTTAAATATATTTTTTAAGATTAAGTTTTTTAATAAATTCTCCATCATAACAATTTAAGTCAAACTTCGAAAACTAAATGTATCGGTTCGGCAGCGATGAATAGAGTATTTTTTTTTCTATTATAGTAGCCCCAAATTAAGTATGATCTTTTCTTAAAATAATTTTTTTTTGTATCAACTTTGCCACTTTATCATCTCTGTAAAAGTTTGGGCTCATAGGGACTTTAGTTTTCTTTCCCGTCATTTTAAAGTTGGATCTCACCTGTTTTTTCTTTTTCTTTTTTCTTTCTTCAAGGGGTAAAATTTTTAGAACATACACTTTCAACCACTTACCTTAATCTTTATATCCAATCAAACACTACTATCTTATGGGACCTCTCATGATTCATTAGCTAATGTAACGTCTAATTTTTTCATAATCGAAAATGATGTGTTGAAATAAACTATTTATTGGTATTTCTTTTTGAAACAATTTATTGATATTTCCAAATCCCTGCTTAACGTTATTCAAATGAGTTTTATCAGTATATAATGCTAATCCTACTATATTTATAAAATTAATAATTTCTCCAAATGTTATAGGAAATTTGCTCGTCGAAGACATTTCTTATTCTCAATCTGACCTTCTTAGCAAATAATTTGGATACTCCAGCTATAAATCTTTCTTTCCAAACGGAGCTATTACAATCATCTCTTATGAATAGTTTGATCATGAAAATATTTTATACCAACGGAAATCATGTAATTTGGTCAATATAAATTCATTAAAAATTTTGAATCCTTTTGAGGAATCAACTTTGGATTTCCTATACAAAATGCTTTATTATAGCCCTAGATTAGAGTATTTACTCCATTTGCTATTTTTGTTTCCAAAAGTATTCCATTTTCTTCTTTAACTATTGTTTTAGTAACATTTTTAATATATTATATGGTGAGGGCCAGGGGCTTGGGCCCGGTGGTCCATGCCACGGGCCGGCTCCAGGCGTTGCGGCCCACGGAACCTGAGGGCACAGCCAGGGCTTTAGGCCGGGCCACTCAGCCAGGGCTTTAGGCCGAGCCACTATCCTTGGCTTGGAGTTACAGTACCCCTTCACAATGAGCGGGAGACACCTGTCCCCCAGCCCATACCGTTGCCCATACCATTGCCCATACCGCCCCAACCCCTATAAATACCTTCATGCACGCCTCGTCTTACCCACGAAAACTTAGACAGAATCCCCTTACTTTACTCTCAACTTTCTGTGCCTCGGCTACTTTGTGAAGTGAGAACTGACTTGAGCGTCGGAGAGTCGTACCAGGTGCTCATCTGGAGTTGGAAGCAGCATATCGAGGGAGAGGAGCAACAAGGACAAAGCAACCAGCCGAGCCACTTTCCACCTCACCATGTCCGGATTCTTCCCCTTCGGGAGGCCCGCCTTTTCGGATAGCCTTTCAGGTACGATCCTCTAATCCCAATCTTATTTCTAATTAATGTTAATCCTTTGGCATTAACATTTGGCGCCCACCGTGGGGCCCGATTTCAGATCCAAGGGTTACTCTACCATCTGGCACCAGCATGCCTACGGGCACGGAGGCAATCCTTGCGGCCAGGCCCCATTACTAGGAGCCCCACTCCATCTAGATCCGAGACGACTACCCCGACAGGGGGGTCGCGCAACACAGCGACGGCGACAGGTGACGGGGTCGCTCCCCGAAACCTGCTCTCCGACTTCGCCCAAACTGCCTCCGGGCAAATGCAAACGTAAGTGCCTACGGGCCAGTACAAACGCTAGTTATGCGGGCCACGGCCCCAGACTATGCACAAATGCATTCTAATCCGAATGCCCCTCTTGCAGGAATATCCCTGCACCAAATGCCACGCCTCCGTGGTTACCGCTCACGCCACGACGCATACCACCCCGGCCGAGGTCTTTACTACCCCAAGATCTACTCCAACGCCGATTCGACGACGACATTCGGCCCCAACGCCTTTCCGGGACCCCACCATTTGGCCTAAGCACCGGAATGCTGCCGAATGACCTCCTTATGAGGCTCCAAGGCTTTGGCCCCAGCCCTTTCCAGACGCCCCACATGGGGGTCGACCCGGCCGTTTCGGTCGCCTTGGGCACACCGCCCCAGACCTCATCCCCTTTGGAGTGGTACCTCCAAGCACAGCAGGAACAGTGCCGTCAGCTTCAAGCCCAAGTGGCTCTATTGCAAGCCCAAGAGGCCGCAAAGAAATGCGCAAAGAATAAGACAACAGGGCCCTGATGCCCCAGCCTGTCCATCCTATGAACCTCCCAGACTTCGCCCTCTATGACGGGACGACCGACCCCGAAGACCACGCCCAGATCTTTGAAGACAAGATGAGATGGGTGGGCTACGATGATGTGGCCATGGCCCGAGCCTTCCCCCAAAGTTTGAAGGGGGTGGCTCGGTCATGGTACTCCATGATCACCCCAGGGACTGCGACAACCTGGGAAGTGTTGAAGAAAATGTTCATCAGCCAATACCTCGGCAAAAAGAGGGTGAGGAGGAACCCCCTCGGGCTTAGGGACGTGGCACAGGACAAACAGGAGCCACTCAGAGGCTACATCAACCGTTTCAACGATCGCCTCGTCGAGATGACTAATGTGTCCGACGATGTGGCCACCTACGCAGCCTCAGCAGGCGTCAAACCCGTGACACCCTTTGGGAGAGACGTCCGCAAAGACGAGCACCCGTGACTCTCCCGAATTCTATGAGCGGGCGGAACCCTTCATCAATTTGGAGGATACCTTACAGGCCGAAAGGCCGATGGCCAGCGCAAGCCGATGATCGCTCAAGCGCCAACGGACGGATTCCGGCCGAGGGTCGTCAGACGCGGCCGAGGAGGTCGAGGGGCGGGGCTCTTAATCCGCGCTTCCCAGCGCCCGACATGTTCACCCCCCTTAACGCTCCTAGAGAGCAGATCCTCGCCGTCCTCGAGCGGCAGCAAGGCTTTGAAAGGCCCCGTGCCATGAGGTCCCCCCCAGAGCAGAGGAACAAGAAGTTGTACTGCAAATACCACCGCGACCATGGTCACGTGACTGAAAACTGCCATGAGCTCTGCAGGCTCATTGAGGAAATGATCCAACAAGACAAACTCCCTCAGTTTGTCAAGGCCACACCCTTGCAGATCACCCCAAAGAAAGAGGAGCCGGAGGGCTCACGCCCGAAGGACGTCCAAAGAAGGGAGGACAAGCGGCCCATAATCCACATGATCCTTGATCATCCGGATGAAAGGGCCCGGCCGGAGCAGGTGAATAACCTCCTCGTGGCCCCTAATTGCGCCCCGATAATTTTTGATAATGGCCCTGAGGCCGAGGCGCTCCTCCCACACAAGAACACCCTCACCATGTAGGCCGAGATAGCGGTACATGTGGTAAAAGAATTCTAATTGACACGGGGCTCAGCCCGACATATTGTTTTGTCATGCGTTTCGCATGATGAGCCAGAAATCCAAGGCACCATCGCAGTGTACCATGCCGGTCTCACGGGCCGAACAACAACCCTATACCTGTCCCGGGCACCGTCACTCTCCCGGTTGCATCGATCAGACCTAGATAAAGAGGGTGCCCCTCGGCCGTGGCTGAAGTATGCTTTAAGGTGGTCAAGTCACCGAGCCCCTACAACGTTATCCTCGGGATACACACCCAATCTCTCTTCGACCTGCACTTGAGGCCAAGGACCATGGAAGTACGTCTTCCAACTTCACGAGGCCCAATCATCATTCACACTCGTCCTCCGAGTGACTCGGCCTTCCCGGTCCCCCTGGTAAAAAGTCTAGAACGATTTTATGGCTATCTAACTCCGTTGGATTTGATTGACCTGTCCACGGACAACTTCGATCTCAGGGATGAGGAGAAGATGCCGAGGGGCTCGGCAGCCGAGGAACTGAAGGAAGTGATAATCACAGACCTGCCGGAGCAGGTCACCAGGATCGGCACTAAGTTGCCTCCCGAGGAAGAGGAGAAATTGAGGAGCTTGTTGAGGGAGTTCAAAGACATTTTTACATGGAGCACGGCTGATATGCCGGGGATAGATCCCAAGGTCATTACTCACAAGTTGAGCGTTCCGGCCGACGCCAAGCCAGTCATCCAAAGGAGACGAGGCGTCAATATGGAAAGGAGGGCGGCCATCCAGGCGGAAGTGGAGAGGCTCCTAACGGCGGGCTTCATTGTTGAAGTTTATTACCCTTTGTGGCTCGCGAATGTTGTCATTGTAAAGAAAACTGACGGGACATGGAGAATGTGTATAGATTTCACAGACTTGAACAAAGTATGTCCAAAGGATCCTTTCCCTCTCCCTCGTATCGATACATTGGTTGACGCCACTGGACATGAATTATTATCTTTCATGGATGCGTATAGCGGTTACAATCAAATCTTTATGGAGCCGAGCGACGTGGAAAAGACCGCTTTCATGACCGACTTAGGCATTTTTGGGTACAAAATGATGCCCTTCGGCCTAAAAAACGCCGGGCGACATACCAGCCACAACCGAATGTTCGAGAAACAGATCGGGAGGAATGTTGAAGTGTATGTGGATGATATGCTAGTTAAGAGCAAAACGAAGCAGGATCACGTCGATGACCTCCGAGAGACCTTCACCGTCCTTCGGGAGTATAAAATGCGCCTCAACCCTAAAAAGTGTGTGTTTGGGGTTGAATCAGGTAAGTTCCTTGGCTTCCTGATAACCGAAAGGGGGATTGAAGCTAATCCCGATAAGGTAGAAGCTATCCGGGTCATGGAAGTTCCCACTCGGATTAAAGAACTTCAACAGTTGTTGGGGTGCATGGCGTGCATGGCGTCCCTCGGCCGGTTCCTCTCCAATTCGTCGAAGAGGTGCCTCCCCCTATTTCGGCTACTCAGAAAGAAGCAATACGAATGGACAGCTGAATGTGATGAGGCGTTTGCCAAGATTAAAGAGCACCTCGCTCAATTACCCACGCTACATCCGCCCCAACCGGGGGAAACCCTGCTGCTCTACACTTCGTACTCTGACGAAAGCTTAGCCGCAGTGCTAGTCCGAGAAGTCGGCAGAGAGCAACTCCCCGTCTACTTTGTCAGCAGGGTCCTGCAAGGGGGAGAGCCCCACTACTCCAATGTGGAGAAGGAGGCTCTCGCCGTGATTGTGAGCGCCAGAAGGCTGCGGCCGTACTTCCAGGCCCATCCCATTAAGGTGATGTCCAGCACGCCTCTCTGAGCGTGCCTCACTAAGTCTCGATCTCTCTGGGCGAATGAGTAAATGGAGCATGGAGCTCACAGAGTTTCACATTGACTTCACGCCCCCAAAAGCCATTAAGTCACGAACTCTGGCCGATTTTGTGTGCACGGCTACGGGGCGGGGCAAAGAAAAAGACGAGGGCCCGACGGAAGCGCAAAGATGGGTTGCCTTTGTGGATGGTTCCTCTAACAAGGCCGGGGCAGGTGTCGGTGTGATACTCCGAGGCCCTGGAAAGTATCGAATCTGTCCACTCGGCCAGATTGATGTTCCTACTACCAACAACCAAAGCGGAATATGAGGCCGCCTTGATGGCCTGCGATTGGCCAAAATAGCCGGGCACTGCTTTAGAAATCTATACAGATTCGTAACTCGTAGTGGGCCAATCTGCCGAATCAGATACCAAAGAGCCAAAGATGGAAAAATATCAAAGGTTGGTCAGACAGGCTCAAGAAGACTTCCGCAGCGCCCCGATCACTAAAGTCCCTCGTTGCGAAACGCCGAGGCCGACGCCTAGCGCGCCTGGCCGCCGGAATCAAGAAATCTTCGAGGTATATATCAAAACTCCGGGAGCCCCGTCCCATTGAGGGGGAGCAGGTCGGCATTCTCTTCACCGAAGGAGACCGGCGCGCCCCAATTGCGTACTACCTAAAGACGGGGAGTTGTTGGATGATGCCAGGAGGCACATAAGTTAGTGGTCCAAGCGGCCCGTTTCTATCTCCCCTTCAGCGATCTCTACCGAAAGTCCTTCGGCCTCGACCCGCACCTTAGATGCCCGGGATTGATGAGGCGCAAATCGCCATTGTCAAGTGCATGAGGGGATATGTAGTAACCACTGTGGCCCCGAACTGTTTTGCGAAGGCTGAAGAGGGCCGGCTACTTCTGGCCAAGTATGAAGGCGGACGTAGAGGCATACACCAAGAAATGTGACAAGTGCCAACGCTTTGCTAACACTCCTAGGAGACCGCCCGAGCCTCTGACCCCCATTGTGGCTCCTAGGCCCTTCGCAAAATGGGGCTTGGACATTTTGGGCCCCTGCCCCATGGCCCCACGACGTAGATAGTTTGTCTTGGTGGCCGTTGAGTATTTTACCAAGTGGGTCGAAGCCAGGGCCCTATCAAGTATCAGGCAAGATGACGTGACTGATATGATCTTCGATGACATAATTTGTCGTTTTGGGGTGCCCCGGGAGATAGTGACCGACCAAGGGAAGCAATTTACGGATTGTCGAATAGAGGCCTTTTTGGCTGGCTTGGGAATCAAGCATTGCAATGCGGCCGTGGCGCATCCTCAAAGTAATGGGTTGGTAGAGGCAGCCAATAAAACCATTAAGTGCGCCATCAACAAGAAATTGGAAGAGGCCAAAGGTGCATGGGCCGACCTCCTACCTGAGGTTTTGTGGGCCATGAGAACGACGCCCCGTGAGTCAACGGGTAACACCCCCTTCGCCCTTACATATGGAATGGATGCCGTGACGCCCGTGGAGTTGGCAGTCCCCTCTCTCCGGGTCAGCCAATTCTCTGAAGGAGAAAACAATGAAGAGCTGTGTACCAGCCTCACCTTATTGGACGAAGCCCGTGACAAGGCCGAGCTACATAGCCGGGCCTATCAACAGAGAATAAAGAGGTACTACGACGCTAAAATTAGGCCAAGGAGGTTCCAGACAGGGGACCTTGTGCTTCGGAGCACGGCCACCACTCAACAAGATCATGCTGAGGGTAAATGTACCCCAAAATGGGAAGGCCCCTATTTGATTATCGATGAATTGGGGAAAGGGGCATATAGACTGGGGAAACCAGACGGGACAATGGTCAACCACGCCTGGAATGCGGAGTGCCTTCAAAAATATTATGCTTAGCTTAAAGGATGGAAAATGTACGAACGGTTACTCGAAGAAACGAAGTATTATGTGCCGAGCCACTGTAGCTCGGCGCTATAAGAAGAGTTCAATCTAAACGCTCCAAACGCTCAAAACTTTACACGCGAGCAATAAGGCCGGGCGATGCGGCTCGGCGAAAAGAATAAAGAATAAAGCGAATCATGTAAGTTAAATCTAAAAAGGGGGGGAGGCAGTAGTAAATAGACGAGAAAATATCATTACAAACCCCTCTGTTCAGAGTCACGAGCCCAAGTGGCTCGGATGGAAATTAAAACTTAGAAAAATTTTGTGAATTAAACTACGCATGAGAAGAGCCTGCGCCCGGATGCTCCCTTGGGGCCTCGTCCCCTTCCTCCTCTTCTTCGGAATTGTAGTCGTAGATGGCATTGTAGAGGGGTGAGTCTTTGGGGACACGGTAAGCGGCTCGGCTCTCCACCGCTTTCTCCTTGTTCGGGAGAGACTGGATGGGAATAAGGTCGAGCCCGGAGTAAACCTCCCCGAACACCTCGACCACGCCGGCGACGGCGAGCCGCATTTCGCCCCGTGTCCTTGGCCCTCATTTGCTTATACTGGTTGCTCTCCAGGAAGGCGGCCTTAGCCTCATCAATTTGGCCAGGGATGCTCCTCTTCAGCTCGGCCAGAGATTCCTCGGCCGCTTTCTTGAGATCCCTCTCTTGGGCAAGGGTCTTGGATAGGCCGAGGGACCTAGATTCGCTTTCCTCAGCCCGGCGCAGAGCCTCGTCCCTCTCTTTGCGAAGGAGCTCAGTCTCCTCTTGGGCCTTCTCAACCTCGGCTCGGGCTTCCTGCAGCACCTCCTCGTCGCGCCCCATCTCCTCGGCACAAAGGGATGCCTATACGTTTCCCACAAAAATAAATTAGCAAAGAGGTTCTTAATGAAAAAGGGGGGGGCAATTAATGGCGAGGAAGGCTAAGAAGACTTACCCAATAGAGGCTCTTCCGGAGTGTGTGACTTAACTCAGAACGCCGGGGCTTGCAGGCACGCAACGCCTCAACGTCCCTCGTCGAGACCATGGACTCCCAATGGAGGCGTAGAGACTCGGGGTTGGAGAGGGTCGAGCCTTGGTTGTTGGGGGCCTCCTCAAGTAGTCTTTCGGCTACCGTAAAGGTGAGGTCGCGCGACTTGAATTCGACCCGACGAGCCCTGGGGGCGAGGCGTGATGAGACTCCGGCCGCTCGGCACATCAATGGGCTCCTCGGCGGGGCCCTTACCCTTAGAACTTGGAGGCCGTTGGCCTCCAGATCCGGCTTTCTTCCCAGCAAGTGAGAGCCTCTTTGCAGGGCGACCCTCGCTCTCCGTCGAGCTACTTCCCGAGACGGGGCCATGGGCGTCTGAGGCGGGGCCCTGACCATAGACCTCCCTCATCCTACTGGGGCTCTTCCCCCCGGTACTGGGGCGGGAAGAGGCCGGGCCTCGGGAGGCGGTGGCTTTCCCGCCTCGCCCCCTCCTGGGTCTGGGAAGGACGGGTGACGCCATGAAGGCTTCTGCTTCGGCCTTCTCAAAGGCATCCATGTTTGAACCTGAGTAAGGAATAAGGAGGATGTTAAAAAAACGTTAAGGTACTCAACCAAGCAAGGTACAATATTTGCTAAGTTAAAGAAATGGATGAGGCGTATCGTCCGAGCCGCTCTCGTCGGGCATTTTAATAAAATTATGGGGCGCTCCGGACGATGCACCCACTGGTGAGGGACTACCTCGGCCCGAAGCAAGCCGATGCGCTTCATCCAAATCAGGCACCTCCCCCTCTGGGAGTTCAGCCCAGCCGGCTTCAAGAACGGCCTCAACTGGAAAAGGCCGGGCGAGCCCCTCCCTCTGCAGCTCGACCAGAGCTGCACTCTCTGTCCAAAGAGGGAACTTTCACTGATCGAGTTCACGTCCTGCTCGGGCTCGACCGTCCTCCAGGAAGTCCTAAACCCAGCCGAGCGGGGCGTCTGGACGAAGAGGAACTTCTTCTTCCATCCGTGGTTCGACGTCTGGCCCGGAGTTAACAACTGCGAGCGGTGGGCGAGGTGATACCAATGACCCCCGCCGCTTCCACTGACCGAGATCTTGTAAGCGTGGCGGAACAGCTGGGACGTAGGTTGGAAGCCCATTGACAGGGCGAAGAGTTTAAACCCGACGATGTGCCTCCATGAGTTGGGCACCAGCTGCTCGGCGCTAGGTCGCATGTACCAAGCACCGAGGTCTCGAACTCCCCGAGCGGCAGGCGCATGCCCATCTCGAAGTAGACGGAGTATACGCTGAACTCATCCTCCTTCGGCCTGTTGGCCCTGTCGGACGAGCCCGAGACTCGCCAGTCCATTTCCTCGGGGAAGCTGAACTTTAGCGCCAGCCGGCGCAACCTTCCCCGTCATTCTAGACTCGATGTCATCAGGGGACTCGGGCAGCGCTTTTTCGACCCTCGGCCTCTTGGACGATGGGCCGCTTTCCCTACAAACCTCTTTTCCGGGGCGCTTTGACATGCTATGAACCTGGGGAGAGCCAAGGAAGCGAGCCGAGACGAATCCCCATCGCTGGAATCGTCCGCCATCTCCCCGAGGATGAACCAACAAGAACGAATCGAATTAGAAAAAGAAATCATACCGGAAAATATGTGAAGTTGGAGACGAGCGAGATGGTCGAGCCGGTTGAAAACGGAGAAACAGAGGAAAACCGAAAGAAGCCAAGCGCGAAAGCAAGGAATGTGGAAAGTGAATTTGGAGGCGCAAACTCGTTATTTATAGGCGTCAAAAACGCGAATCGCCGCAACGGTACTCAACGCGGAGCGACACGTGGTGTAACGGCTACCTTCTTAAGCGTGTCAAGGCGCCTCGTCCTATCCTCCCGGACAAGGCGCCTCGGGGCTAATGGTGAGGCTGAGGCTTGGGCCCGGTGGCCCATGCCACGGGCCGGCTCCAGCGCTGCGGCCCACGGAACCTGAGGGCACAGCCAGGGCTTTAGGCCGGGCCACTCAGCCAGGGCTTTAGGCCGAGCCACTATCCTTGGCTTGGAGTTACAGTACCCCTTTACAATGGGCGGGAGACACCTGTCCCCCAGCCCATACCGTTGCCCATACCATTGCCCATACCGCCCCAACCCCTATAAATACCTTCATGCACGCCTCGTCTTACCCACGGAAACTTAGACAGAATTCCCTTACTTTACTCTCAACTTTCGTGCCTCGGCTACTTTGTGAAGTGAGAACCGACTTGAGCGTCGGAGAGTCGTGCAGTGCTCATCCGGAGTTGGAAGCAGATATCGAGGGAGAGGAGCAACAAGGACAAAGCAACCAGCCGAGCCACTTTCCACCTCACCATGTCCGGATTCTTCCCCTTCGGGAGGCCCGCCTTTTCGGATAGCCTTTCAGGTACGATCCTCTAATCCCAATCTTATTTCTAATTAATGTTAATCCTTTGGCCTTAACATTATATGTTCTAAATAATTAATCCACCATCCTTTTAATTGTCCACTAGAATAAACTATTAACATGTCAACATCCTCTTGATTAGTATAAATTCTAAGGCTATAAGCATTTATTGGCTAGTTAATCCTAGAAAAATCTCAATAAACTAATTACTTTGATTTTTCTTCAATTCTAAACTTTTTTTAATGATTTTTTTCCTCTTGCTTTAATTTTCTTTTGGTAAAATCGAAATGTAAAAGCTCAAATACTTCCATAGTTTTCCATACTTATTACTTCCTCCGTCCCTAAACTTTAGCCATACGATCTTTAATGGACATCTTATGCAAATGTTAAACCCATGATGCAATAATTTCAAATATAGTAACCTTGTACCATCCCACACCCTCAACCACCAATGCCACCCTCCCGCCGCTACACTCCGGCCATCGCCCTGCCGCCGGAAAAATTCAAATTCAAATACTCCTAACTTTTTTTTTTTCTATTGAACTTTAATTGATAACTATTTCAACAACTAATTGCAAATTACTATCATAAATATTTCTTGGAAACAAATAGCTCCTATATTTCTTGGCAACCAAAGGCTAGGTTGTATCTCTTTATATTTTATTTCTTACTTCCTTCCTTCCTTTTCTGAATATTACTTCCTTATTGGATAAATCTGCAAACAGTGTTAAATTCACATAAATAACCATGTCAAAGGCTCTGTTTTATTGTAGTGACACCACTCATCTTGTTATGTTTTATTTTTCTTGTTTGGTAAGGGGAGATGGAGGAAAAAAAGAAGAAGGGGGTATTTGCAAAATTCTTTGGGTTGACCCCAGCTAAGGATTAGTAATGCCATAATCACTCAAACTGGTAGTAGACTTTGAAGAATTTAGGGCCCAACATATATTACATACAGCTGGTAAACACTTTTGCCACACAGAATCTAGCAATTCTAATTTCTTTGATGTGACTTCCTACAATTTTTTCAAGCAAGATCTCAGCAAATCTTGTTGAAATATGTTCTCAAGCTCACAAGTAGGAAAAGCCAAAGTGTAATTATCAGGTAATAATTAGCAGCCTTATCTTACAATGTTTTGGTGCCTTTGTAATTAATTAAAGCACCAACAAATTACAGGATCAATGGGATCAAAGCTAGAATTATTCTACTATTGGTGTAAAAAATGAACAGAGGAAAAAAAAAAGGAAAAAAGAATTAGGCTACAAAATTATTAATAGAAATTAGAGAATTCAAAAGAAAATGGTGGATGATTGGATGTACTGATCCATCTTAACTTTAATATATACAGCAGCCGCTCCCTCTTTTGATTTTTAATCCAGAAACAATGAATGGTAGCAACTAAAGTTCAACTTTCATGTGGGAGGCTTCATCTAAACCTGCATTAGAATAATAAACCTGATCATTAATCAAAACTTGACCCAATTTGTCAATCATTGCAGTGGTAATTAAGGACTAAACAAATTACAATCTCTCTGCTACTTTATTTTCCTCCATTACCATGGAAGTTATGTGTCTGTGATTGCAATTCCGGATCCGGGTTCGGGTTCTGCCCCAATCCCATTTGTACAATTGTCTGCAGATCACCCTCACAGAATGTCTGGCAATGAATCACAGTTACAAATAGTAAGTTAGTAGTACTATTTTGTTTTGTGGGTTTTTTTTTTAACTTTTTTTGTTCTTCTTAAAAGGTTGCAGATTTGAAAATTAAAATCTACCTGTGGAATGTTGGCAGTGAAATGCTCAAGAGAAGGTAAATGGATAAAAGAGAGGTCCACTGAGGAATGGTTGGTATGTAGAGCTGGCTTTTGATGGGGTTGGTGGCCAAAAAAGGCTGAAGTTGAGGAATCTAATGGCAACAAACAAGAGTTCTGTTGCACCATCTGCAATTTATAATTAGAAATTAATATAATAAAAAAATAGATAAATGCCAATCCAAGAAATGATATGAGCAGAGGGGGAAAAATTACATCTTTTGGTATTAAAGAATGGGTGTTGAAGTCCAGCCTAGTGTCTACAGAAGCTAACTTCATGGACAGGAACTGTAACACATGAATTAAAATATACCATTATCTTGAGATAATTCAACTCACAAACAACTTGAATACCAAGAAAAAGAGCTTAAATTTTTTTACCTCAACTTGACGCTGTAATGATTGAACATAGTTTATGATCTCATCCAGCATGAGGGCTTTACCAGTCACCTGCAAAATTTCACATTTTTACCATGAAATGAAACAGTACTTCACCAGAACAAGTGGTGGTGACATTGTTATAAGTTAAAGTTCTGACCTTGTTGCAACCGGGGACAAGATCTTGGAGGAGCTTCATCCGCTCGCTGATTTTCTCGCGGCGAACCTGATTAATTTGATGGAATTAGTTAAAACTGTTAATTAATTGGAGTGATGTGATGTGAAAATTAGATGTTAGTGCAGAATTTGATTGTGGTGCTCACTCTTTCAGCAAGGCTGTGACTATCAGTAGCTTGACCTCTTCTTGCTCTTACATGAATGTAATCCTTTGGAGGCTCTGGTGGCTTTGAGTTGTTGCTTTTGTTCTGTTTTTCTTCTTCTTTTTCTTCTCCTTCTCCTTTTGCATTGTTGTCTGCTTCGTTTGGTTTGCTCCTCTTTGCATTAAACTCCTCGTTAGCTTCAGAAACCTGCAGCCAAGGAAATTTTAAAACCTAAGGGGTAAATTAAATGTTAAAACTAAATGTAAGGGTGTTTTGATAATTAACCCAAATTTTATTTTGTACCTTCGTGGCAGATGCTGAAGTTTCTTTGGTTTTTCCTTTCGGGGCCGCTTTTCTTTTCCTCGAACCCAATTCGGTCGCCGGCGAGTTATAATCCGAATCCGCGATCGGGTTCGAATCAGAAATGGCGGATTGGTCCTGGGAATTCGCGAGCTGCCATCGCTGCTGCTGTGTCGATGGAGTTGCCTTGATAGACGGAGTGCTAGAAACGCGTGGGAGCATCCCGAATTGATTCGTCCGGCCATTGAAGCTCCGGCTGCCGAAGCAAGAAAACCTCGCCGCACGATCTGCAAATCCCGGGTCCGCCGACAATTCGGTCAAGGTGGAACTCAACGGCGTGGTTTGGTCCAACGCCGGTAGGTTCAGCTTCGGAGGGGAGTTCAACGGAGTGCTGTAACAGGAAGTGTTTGTGCTGTTACTTCCGGCGTAGGACGAGGCCAGCAACGGCTGCGAGTGCGGCGAGAACTCGCCGGAATTCCCAATGTTCCCCAATTTCCCGATGAGCTCCCTGATGATGAAGCTGTCGTTGGGCACGTTGGAATTGGAAGCGGCCGGAGAGGACACCATTGAACTCAAGGCGGAGTCAAATTGAAGGCTCTGTTCCGTTGACTTATCCCAACTGAAGAAGCAATCGGCGGACTGAACGGCCGGAATTTGGACCTCCATGGCCGAAGCGAGTGAGGCCCACGCCGGCATTGGTGGTGGGATCACGGCATTGAGGAACAGGTCATCCTCCATTGAAGCTTGCACGTACCCGGATGAAGAATTGGGCGTTCAATCCGTTTTTAGTAGTGAAAGTTTAATTCTTGTCCAGTTTAGTGGGTGTTTGGAGGTGAAATTATGAGTTTGGGATCAATTTGATTGTTGGTTCGACTAAAAAAGATTGCATTTTTAGAGTGGGCTTAGATTAGAATTGCAGAAAGAAATGTACCAAAAAAAAACTAAGGAAAAGAGAGTAGTCGGTAGAGAGAGAGGGGAAGGGTATAGGTTGGGGCTCATGGAGTTTTATAGATGTAAAAGGATGCCCTTTGTTTGACCCTTTTACAAAAACATACTCTTTTTTATAAAGAAAATATACTACTTTGTTCGGCGCATCAAACAAGTTGCAAAAAAGTAACACATTTTTTAAATTTAAAAGGTGAGATTGTGAAAGTAATTTATGAGAACATTTACTCCTTTGGTTTTCGTGATTTTTTTTGTCGTCAGTTCCGTGCTTTTGATTATATTATACTATATTGTTCGTAATTAAAATGAAAGATCAAGTAACGACTTACAAACTTCATCTCAAGTTTGTATATTATTAGACTGAAATGTTCGTAAGATGGAAGATGTTAATGTGAGAAGTTAAAGTTTTAGATAGCTGGAGAAAAACCTAAGCTAGCTCCGCCACCTATGATTTTTTGTTTTGCAGGTTTTGATCGTTGGCGGGGCTCCTTCATGGCCGTCCCAACTCTCCCCGGTGCAGAGCATCTCACCTGGGGCTTCCTGCTCGTCGGCATCGTCCAACCCCGAAGTCGCATCGAGCCTTTCTACGGCAGCGGAATGGGTGTTCAACCCGTGCTTGTCCGTTCTCACCCAACAACGTGCCTGGCTATGCGTGTTTTCGTTTGCAGCGAAAGGTTTGGAGTTCTTGGCGGTGGTTGTCTTCTTCTTCGACGGCTGCTAGTCTTCTACGGCTAGGTAGCCGCAACTCTGCTGCAGGTGGTCAACAGTGGGGCTGCTGCCGATCTTTTTTTCTGCAAGGGCTGGTGCGTCGCGTCGATGCCGCCTCTGAGGTTGATTGGGAGTTCCTTGTAAGACAACGTTGGCCTTCCGCCATGGTTGGGGGCTGCTGGGTCGGGATCTCCTTCTGTGGATGGTTCGGTGGTGTGGGAGCTATTTTCGTTGGCTAGAGATTTGTTTGTCGGATGTGTTGCATTGGTCGGGAGGGGTCCACCTTGGTGGATGGACTTTTTAGCAGTGATTGTGTGCTGTGGCATGGCGTCTTGGAAGGAGGTTGGAAGGGCACTGCTACAATTGATCCCTTGGTGTTGTGTTTGCCTTTTCTTTCTTAGGACCCTCTACTATTTATTACTTTCATTTAAACTTTGTTTCTATGTTGTTTGGATTGCTAGTTATCATATAGGTAAATTGTCATCGTTATCTTTATTACTACGGTTAATTCTCCCCTTAACCCACTATGGTACGTCGGTACTATTTAGCATTTAAGTGTGCAGGGGTACCATGAGCGGGATTCGAGATTTTTTTTACGCCATAGTAGTCATGACCATCGTCATGAGTTTGCTTAGCCTTTGAAGGCCAGAACGGGTGAGACTAACCTTAGTGGTTTTGGTTTTGCAGAGTGATTTTACTTATGTGGAAGTTTCCCCTTTAGCTCTTATGTACCTTCTTTAGGTACTTTAGTTCGTCGTCTACGACTTATTTTGTAATGATTTGTTATTAATAGAATGGATAAACTTTACTTTTAGTTCCTTATATTTTTGGTTTGTTCTGCTCATGTCTTATTTTAAGAATTTGTGTCATCTAAGTCCCTTAGCTTTGGTTATTGTTTCATTTGTGGTTCTTCCGTTAGTTTGATCGCTAAGTTCATCGTTAGTTTATAGGAAATGACGAAAATACCCTTAGTTCATTTACAACTTAGTCTATAATTTTATTATATTTGTAATTTTATCCCAAAAACCTCAAAACTCACCTGCTTGTCCTCTCTCCTGATCTATAGAAGGACGCACCACCAACAGCTTGTTGCGCCGGTGGCCGGAGATCACGCCGACGGCACCGAGGCGGCTGAAGTCGGAGGCAAGCAAGGGGAGGCAGATAGGAAGTATCGAGTTGCCGGCGAGTATCATGCGTCGCAGGCAGGTTGGTGGCGAGTCGAGAGCGGACGACGACAATGCGGTCAAGGACAGTGCGCCGGCGGCTGAGGAGTACGTCGGCAATGGTAGAGCGGAGGATTTTAGCCTCCAACAGTCTATTCGACAAGGATCGGGTAGCGGATATCTGGTGCAGGTTGGTGGAGATTCCTAGCTTTCTGGCGGCGCTCATCAGAGGCGAAGGCTTCTGGCAGGCCAGTGGAGGTCTGTAGTTGTATTGGGAGCCGCTTCCGGCAGCTGGAGGACAAATAAGCAAGGTGGTCCGGTTGCGATGGTTCATGGATTCGGGTCAGCGAGTCTCATCACAGTTCTTGTCGGTCGGGAGTTTCCGGCCTTCGCTGTGGGTGTTCTGGGTGCGGCGACGTAGTGCAGTGGTCCAACAGCGATGTTGGCCATTGGAGGTGAGAGGCGTCGGGGGAAGGAGGCATCAAATTTGGGTAAACGTGTTAAAATTTTATAGAAATTAGGGGGCTTGTTGAAAATTAAGAAAAGGGTAATTTGGTAAATTAATTAAATTAACGGTCAACTTAGTGGTCAAACTAACGGAAGCAGCACAAATGAAACAATAACCAAAGCTAAGGGACTTGGATGACACGAATTCTTAAAATGAAACATGGATAGGAACTATTTTGGGAGTCCCAAACAGTTCTTGGAGCAGTGGCTCATTGCGCCAGGCAAGGCAAGTCCCCGCTCAACTCTGTCGCTAACTCAATAACTCCATCACCCAACATACCACCCACACACATTGGTGAAAACTTCATCCACACCCCTAATTTAATCGGATCTAGTATGAACCGAGCAATAAGGGTACCCGACATCCCTCGCAACCATCCCATACTTGAGGCCAACCTCCATTTGGCCAAAAATGGCTTCCTCTTCCACGTCGGGGACTTCCGGAAGAACACCCAAATTTGGAACCCACGAAAATGGAGGGTAGAAGGGGGTCCAAGAACAGTGGGGCTAGGGGATAGTGATGTCCCTGGTTGATGAATGCAAATAATATTATATATTATGCCCCTAAATATATGTTTTAATTGGGATAAATTGCTATGTTCTTATTATTTGTGCAATAATTTGTAGGAATATGTCAGAGATATTTGGATAAGAATGATACAGAAAGGATTCAATTGGAGCAATGGAGAAGAGCTAAGGATAAAATTGGTCCAAGGGCAAGAGTTGAGGAGTAGATTGACTAAAGAAAGAAAGTTACATGGTTACAATTTATTTGAGCCATTAGAAATCAATTCTAAGTGGCTTAGGATTGCACATCAGCGACGTGATTGACTTGGAAGACAGGAGCTCAGAGCTCGCATAACAGGAGCCGCGAATTCGGCCAAATTGGAGGCTCGTACAATTGAGGCTCATCAAATTGGCCAGGGGAGGAAAACGACACAAGGAGCCCGCATCCGAGTTTCATCTTTTCTATTCTTTTAATTATGTTTTAGTACTTAGCTTGAATCTATGGTTTCATATTTTAGTTATACATATTATTATTCCATGATACTTATTTAATTATTCGAATAGTTTATACATTATTTTTTTGACTAGAGAATATTTGTGGTATATTTTTACTTAATAGAGAAAAATATTACTAGATCACGTGGTAATTATGTTAGATTTCGTCATAAAGCGATGACTTGCCATGAGTCTAGGAAGAAGATAGATCACTTGAACATTTTTAATGGAGCGATGACTGTGCTTTAATTACCGGCACGGGCTAAAGTGTGCCACCTTAGAACATGTGCCAGTTTGTGCCAATTTCTGTTTATTTTCAAAAATGTCACTCCTCATTCTCCTTCTCCATGTTGCTACCATCTCCGTCGCCAAGCTTACCGTCAACGCCGAACCTTTGCGAAGAACTAAACCACCACCCTCCATCTCTCACCTGCAGCCTCCGACCACTATAGCTCCTCTCTTAAATACCAGCAGATCGTTAGCAACTCGGTGGTAGCCTCCTCCTCCATCAACAATAACCGAATTCACGGTAAATTTAAAAGATCCGTTTGAACGATCCGATGAAATCCGCTTATAGAAGCCACAATCGACTGCATCGAAGCAACCAATCGCTTCCTCAGTCACCGACGATCCATTTCTAGCCACTTCCTAAGCTGAAAGGCGCAATTCGTCCGACGCTCAAAGCGCAACTTGATGCATACGGCGAAATTATGATGTCCCCACATACCATAATGATGTTCTCTCGACTTATTATGATGCTCTTTTTTATAACAATGATGTGACCATGAACTGCATATAAATAATGCTCAAACTATCAGAATGAAGTTAATAATGTCAATTAATGATGAATTGGAGGAACATCAGCTCAAATAGATGGAAGAAGATAAATTTTTAGCAAAACAAGCATCACATTCACCACAATAGTATCATTTCATGTAGAAGCATCATTTTATGCATAGAGGGCATCATTTTGATGCATGGAAAACATCATTCTGGAGGATGGAGTGCATTGTTTGAGTTCATCATTCGGGACAAGAAGTATATCATGTGTGAGTTGAAATGCGTCATTAGTGAGGAAAAGTGTATCATGTTTGTAAATGATAGCATCACTCTGGTCACCAAGCGCATCATTTTGAAAAGTTGAAAAAAATGAGCGCATCATTAAGTCATCAAAGTGAGTTCATCATTCTTGTGAGGAGAGCATCATATTGCAACGAGAGTGCATCGTTGTGGTCACTAAAGACATCATTTTGGGAGGTTGAAGAAAATGAGTGCACCATTATGTCATTAGAACGGGTGTATCATTTTTGTAAGGTAGACATCATACTTGAAACCAAGAGCATCGTTCGTATCACCAAGAGCATCATTTGGAGAGATCATACTTTGTCCAATAGCAAAGAGCATCATTTTAAGTGCTAAGCTCATCATACTTACAAAAGGAGCATCATTTTAACCACAAAGAGCATCAGCTTTAAAAGCGCATTATTTTGTAAAGTTGATGAAAACAAAACATGTGTTTAATTAAGTGATTAGAATTGGTGCTCCATGTTTGTAATTGAGAGCATCATAGTGCAGCAGGAGTACATCGTTGTGGTCATGAAAGATATCATTTTGGAAGATTGAAGAAAATGCGTACACCGTTAAGTCATCAAAATGAGTGCATCATTTTTGTAAGGTAGAATATCATGCTTGAATCAAAGAGCATCATCCATGACATCAAGAGCATCATATTTAACGAATACAACATACTTTGTCCAATATTGAAGAACATCATAATTGTATGGAAGCGCATCATTCACACATCATTTTGAACAAAGACATCATACTTTGTCAACAAGCATAATACTATGTTCTGTAGAATGAAATGTTTGCATTAGAGTCATCAGAACGAGCACATCATAATTTTACGTAAGAGCATCATAGTGCTTCGGGAACGCATCATATTATTATCGGAGAGCATCACTTTGGGCGGTTGAAAGAATGCATGGCCGGTGGTTTTTGTCATCGGAGGAATGTCGGCAATCGTTTTTGTTGCTGGTTTTGTTGAATTTGTGAAGAAAGAAAGTCGATCTGCTTATTTCCTCTCAAATTTGGTTGTTGCGAGCGGAAGGGAGGATGGATGGTGGTAGTTTGTGCGTTTCCGGAATTGTCACCGACAAATACGGTTACAAACTGAAGCTTTCTTCCCTGTTTCTTCCTCATTTCCTTATTCTATCTAGAGGCACACTTGGTGTGCCATTGGCACAACGTATCCACACTCTTAATTACCTAGGTGGAACACTCAATAGAAGACATCTAAAATTGATACATCGACTTACAAGTTCAGAATAATAATTGTGGGTAATTCTAAATTGTCAAACCTGAAGTTTAAGTGGATCAATAATCCTATGAGGTAAAGTTAATATTTAATTGTTAAATACTTGCAATTCTATTTAGTTAATTAGTTCTATCCACAATCAATTAATTCATCTTCTTTAGTTAGTAATTCATCACATTTTGTTAGAATCACAAATTCTCTATCTGGTACTCATCAGTTTTACTACTTGTTGGACCACCAGCATTTGCGGTGTTCCACCGGTGATACTGCCACACTTGCGGCAAGCCTATGGAGGCTGAATTCCTGGAAGCACACCTAACGAGCGAGAGACACGGCCAGCCACGGAGGAGTCGCAGTGCCAATTAATAGGACGGAGCCCAGCCCTTGATCCATCACCAACGTGGCCAGACCAACACGCACAATAGACAACCCACCGGAGACAATCTCGAGAAATCACACCAGTCCAGTCGACCACGAAGGAATCGCACGATAGGGGCAGAGCCCAGACCCATCGGCAATGCGCTGGAAGAAGCTGGGGGAAAACCATTGAGGCACTGCGATGGCAGCAGTCCAAGGAAGAAGTACGTTGACGGTGGCGGTCCCTATAGAACGAGAGTAATTTTTAGACTCACACGTTTTCAGGAAACATATAAATTTAAAATAAAGATTAAACAAATAATTTTTCCCTATTCCAATTTTTTTTCCAGCAAGTTTTATACGTTTTCTCTATAGGAAACCTTTCCTGTTTTCACTTTTTAACTCAACTTTACCATATTGCTTTTTATTTCGGTTATAACTTCTCATTAAACAAAAACTCTTTCCGTCTCCAAAAGATTGAAGAGTTTAGTTGGGCGCGAAGATTAAAGTAAATGTAAGATTTTTATATGTGTTTACTTAATTGCCTATTGATTGAATGCCTATTGATTGAAAGTGCATAAAAAATGAGGTAGAAAAAGTAAATATAAAGTGGGGATAGTTTAGTAACTTTGAGAATGATAAGTTTCCTTATAAGGAAAATGATTAATTTTTCTGAGATAGACCAAAAAAGAAATGTGTTCAATTTTTCAGGGACATAGAGAATATATTTTAATTTTATAAACAAACTTTACTCTATTACCCTCAAGTATACAATATTCATTAATCTCTGGGTCTAGTCCCCCTAAACTTGATTTTTCGAAAGTGATAGTATCTCAAGTCGCCATTACGCCAAGATGATCTCTACCCGAAACCGCCCTGATAAAATCAAACCGGAACTTGAAACTAACCCGAACCCAACCCGAAATCAACACAACCCTATGTCAATCCAAATCCGAAATCAACTCAACTAGAAGTAAGCTGAAACCCGAATAACCCGAACCCGAAACTATATCAACCCAATCTCAACCCGATGCCAAATGATCTAACATGAACTCGAACTTGACATACCACGCCCGATTGACATATCACAATTAGGTCAGATGACGAAAGTGAGCAAAGTGTATCTTCACGAAAACCTGAGGCCATTTTCATGTAATTATTTATTTTGTTGGCATTGTATATTAACGTTATTATTTGAAGCTAGGAAGCATGTAATAATTTTCAGCCCAATCCTCTAAAAAGGTGCAAAGTGCGTTGTCGGGACTTGAACTAAACTGGGCTGCTTACCTCCCTCGAGGTTAGTGGTGTAAGAAATACCCGGACCCGAAGCCCGACCCGAAAATGTTGGGTTAGGGTCGGTTCAGTGGCAAAACATGCCTTGGGTGGCCCGAACCCGAGATTGTATGCGATTTTCGGGTTCGGGCTGGGTCAACCCGATAACCCGACAACAAACCCGAGCCCGATATTTAAACCCATACTACCCCCACTCCCAGGCCCTGCCCAAACCTAAACCTATCCTAGCCCAGCCCGAAACTAAAGATAAAAAACCCAAACTAAAACTACCCCACCCCAGCCCACGCACACCCAGCCCGAAATTGTAAAATCTAATCAGTAATCAGCCCAAATCCCATCCCACCCCATTTGATTCAGATCAGATTCGCCGCAGGAGCCTGAGTTCAAACAAATAGGGTTAATTGGGCCAACCCGACCCTAACCCAAATATTTCGGGTTCGGGTTGGCTCGACCCGAAAATTATAATGGGCTGGATTCGGATTCAGCTAGCTGTCTCCAAATATTCGGGTTCGGATCAACCCGAACCCGAAAGGTCGGGTTGACCCGAATTTACACCCCTACTCGAGGTTGACTTACAAGGGTATTTTACCACAAACTTTAATTTTCATTTCCCTCGACAGATACAATAGGGGAAAATATATCTTAGAATGTAAACTGCCTAATTGGTCAAAATGTTTCATATAAATCACCTAATTTTTCTGTCGTTTTTATTATCAATGTTCTTCTTTGTGTTGATAACAAATTCAAGAAATAACTCTTCAGATTTTCAAATTTGAGAGAAAAATTAAAGATAAAATAGAGGGGGGAAATAAGGAAGGGAGCATTTCATAGTATATATATATATATATATATATATATATATATATATATATATATATATATATATATATATATTGAATTTTAAGGTTATAATTAAGAACATAGCCCTATTTAAGTTTTTAATCATTAGATGTCATCGCGTCTTAAACTGGTAAATTTTATTCAACAAATTACTAACTTTATAGGTATAAAGTGACTTCACCAACTATACCAAAGCGATTATACTCCATATAGGTGTTAGAAAAATACTAATAGTTTATTGAAATTTACATAGATTATACCAAAGCGATTATACTCTGTCGCGCCTAAAAATACATAGATTTTTCTATAAAATTTATTTACATCATTCAATGAATTATTATAATGAAAATGTTTATTTCACTATCATAATAGTTTTAAAATGTCCTATATAATGTTTTATAATGACTAATAAAAAATTGTAAATGTTATTGAAAATGTCCTATATAATGATTTTATTTAATTTTAAATATCTAAATATTCATGAAAAAATAGATTAAATACCATAAAACAACATTTATTTATGCATCATTGTTTGAGGACGAAAGGTATTAATGAAGAATGAAATGTAGAAAAGTTCTGGTAAACACTAGTAGTAAACACAAGTACACTACAACAAATACCTATAAACCATAAAGTCATCATGACGCTAAATTCAAGCAGACATCAGAATACTAAACTATGGAGTAACGACATTATATATATATATATATATATATATATATATATATATATATATATATATATATATATATATATATATATATATATATATATATATATATATATATATATATATATATATATATATATATATATATATATATATATATATATATATATGGAAGAAAGCTTGTTTGAAGGGTTAAAGGAGTACGGCAAAGCAAAATCATCTCTGGGGCCTATTTGGATACCAATTTTGGATTATTTGTACATTTCGTATCTTCATGAAGTAGCGTGATTTAAGATGACTACTAAAAATTTGAAACAATCACAAAATCAAGTATCAAACTTGATCTCAAGCCTACATCCTAGACATTCCACATTATAAAGAAAAAACTTATTTTTAAAGAATTCAATCATACATATTAGTCAATCAAATTCATAACAACCCGCTAATCATTTTTGCCAAGCATATATACGCACATCATTATGTATTCTTATTTTACACGAATGCATAAATAGTTAAATATCATGCATGCATCATTCAAAGTCAAATTTGTTTCTACTTGATTAAATATATATATATATATATATATATATATTTACTTTTAAAATGCACATCCACAAAGTTTTCATAAATATTACTGAATATATTGCTTTGTAAGTTAAGTACTCCTACTTGCCGCCTTCCCTTCCGGATCTGTTTCGTGTGGAGTGCCCTCTTCGGCGATTCTTCGTGGGTGTAGGTCGGCCGACCCTCACTCGCTACTTCATGTTCCCCCTATGGATGAATCGTTGTTGGCCAGGTCTGCTGCCCCGATTATGGCCGCCGGTTGTGCCTGCTCCTCCTCTAGGTCTCTGATTCGTCACTATTGTTGCGAAGCTCTCCAACTTTAATATGTACTTATTCTTTTTTTTTTTTGACCGCAACGAAATATTTATTAAAGAAAGAGTTCGAAAAAGAGAAACAACAAAGGAAAGGCAACGCAAAGCGGCCTACCCATGAGGAGTACAATCAATGTCCACGTAATCGCCCAGTGGCATGCCACATGAGCGCCAACTGGGACAAATTAATGTTCAGTGCTAAATTTACTCATTCAATAAAATGTTGGTGACATTCTCACTTTAAAATGAACTTCAGTGATAAATTTAGAAATTTCGTAAACTTCAGTGGTAAAATGACCATTTTACCTGAAACAATATTAGAGAATTACTCCTCGGTTCCAAAAAATTGATGCATTCCTCTTTTAATATTTTTAATATTGTGGGAAATTTAAATTATTACTAAAAAATTTAATTATAAATTTTGAAAAAAATATATTTCGAAACTATAAACATTAATCTATAATCTTTATTTAAAATATTTGATTTTACTTATTAAAGTATTAAAAAAATATAGATTAAATGTTAAAAATAAAATGCACAAATTTTTTATTTGGATAAAGGGGTAATTTTGCCATTAATGTTTGGGCGTTGGCAATTTTTTGCCACTAAAGTTTTTTTTGGGGCTAAATTGCCATCAATGTTTATGAAATGGGGTTAAATTACCATTCTCGTTAATGGTTTGACGAATTCCGTCAATTTAATGTTTTTTTCACCTTAAAGTTTGTAAACCTCACAAATTAACCCTTAAACTTTAGATTTCTTACACTTTGACCACTGCCCCTCCACCATTGCACCATCGCCCTCTGTCATTGCACCACCACATCAGCCGTTGTACCGCCGCCCCTCCCGTTTTTGCACCTCCGCCCAATTAATCAAAATTATGTTATTTTGTTTTTGAAAGTATCAAAATTGATTTGTTTAACCAAAACAATTATGTTATTTTGTTTTTGAAAGTATCAAAATTATGTTATTTTGTTTTGGTTAAACAAATCAATTTTGATACTTTCAAAAACAAAATAACATAATTTTGATTAATTGGGTGGACGTGCAACAACGGAAGCGGCAACGGCGGATGTGGTGGTGCAATGGCAAAGGCGACGGCAATAAGGAGGGCAATGTAAAGTTAATCTAAAGTTAAAAAAATCTTCGTAATTTGTGAAGTTACAAACTTTAAAAAAACATTAAATTGACGGAATTGCGTGAACATTAACGCGAATGTTAATTTGAACATTTCATAAATATCACAGCAATTTAGCTGATAGCGTTAAATGGCAAAAAATTACCAACGTCCAAACATTAATGGCAAAATTACCCCTTTAGCCTTTTTATTTCATACATCAATTTGTCTGTGCTTTGTCCTCCATGCGGCACTACAGTTCATAGACTGTTTAGCTTTTAAAATTATCAACAAAAAAAAAAGTTTTGAAATTCTCGCCCACGACGCAAGGTAGAGAAAACTTCATCACACAACATATCTTATCAAGTTATCCTTTTCAATTACTTTAATTAACAGATTGATTAACTTTTGAGGTCGATTAATTAACAACAACATCGACTCTTTCTGGCTTTATTCTGTTCCTATTTTGTCCTTTGCATTATTAATTTTACATAAATCAGTACTAATGAGGTGGATATTTTTTCTCTCTACTTTTAAAACTCAACTGTTCTCTCCAACTGTGTCTTACTACATTTTTTTAATACTATATTCTTTCATCGACCTTTTTAATGCTTAAACTATCCTCTCAAATTCTTTGTAAAAGACCCCAACTCTGTTTGTTTGAAGACTAAAATAGAGAATATTACCATAAATTTTGTCAGCTTAACCTTTTCCTCTAACTTTTACTTATGTCTTTTACTCACTGTAAAAACTTAAACTGTTTCCCAAAACTTGTTTGAAAAAAGAAAAAAAAAAAGACACCCTTTTGTCAACCTGTGAGTTGTTTGTTTGAATTCAGTATCAACCGCGTCCTTAATAAGAATAAAGACCAAGTATCTGATTGCCTGGACAGCAACATTGATGACTGGATTGCCAGAAGCCCTGCAAAAGTATCTTCAACATATACCCCCTCAATCCCAATTTTTTCATTAAATAAATGCTTTTTACATGGAAATTAAGGTAAACGTAAAATTGATGAACTTCGATATATATATATATATATATATATATATATATATATATATATATATATATATATATATATATATATATATATATATATATATATATATATATATATATATATATATATATATATATATACTCGTATCTCATAAAATATGGAAGAGTGAAACCAAAAACTATAGACCCAAAAGGATAAAATAGTAAAATTATTATCAATAAAAACGTTTATATTATTAAAGAACGATCTAAAAAGAAAAAATGTTTTTGATTAAAAAAGGACGCAAGTAGTATCAAGCAAGACATTGGGCTCGGCCCGATACTTGGGTTGGATAATATTCTCGTATTTAATGTAAAGGCCATTGGGCCCAACTTTTCTAAAGAAAGGCCCAACAACAACAAGTACACCCAAATTTAACAACATAGTACTCTCTCGAAGCTTGAGCCCGGATCTTCTAGCCCAACGTCAACAAGGTCCAGTCAATCCTTTTACACGTACATAGTTAATGGGTGAGTGATGACCAAAACTAAAGGAACTGGCCGGTACCCCTCCTACGGAACGAGATTATTATGGATCGTACAAACGAACATAAAGATTAGTTTGTTAAACATGTAAATAATTTTTTTAACACTTTTCAAGCCACAATTGGTTAAGTTAGCTATTACTCCATTATTGTGCATATTACTATAATTGAACTAACACATGCATTCATGTGAAAAATATTGTTTTATATTTTGCTACTTTCTCATGTCCTAATGTAATATTTCATAATCTATAGCAAACTCGAACTTACATTACCAAAGTTGTCGATAGTACTAATAACATAAATTCGCATACACTAATATCCAAAATGTATATCAATGTATAAACAAATTATAATACGATTAATTGTAATTCTTTATTTAATTACATGCCAAATTTTTATTATTTTTTAAATTATGTCTTTGTCATTGTTTATGTGGTAACGAAACAGTAATTAACCTAAAAGTAAAACCAATTCACTTTAGAGTTAGTGTGTGAGTCAAAAAAGATATTATCTCCATCCCAAATATGTTGTCACTTATAGTTTTTTTATATAGATTAAGACTGTCTTTGGTCTCTAACTCATTTTACATAAATTTCCATCATTACTCACTTCCAAACTCATTCTCATCTCTCTCAACCAACTCCCTAGACTTTATGAATGAGTGCATGTGTAAGGATAAATGAGGATTAAAATAAAACAAA
Source organism: Stellera chamaejasme (assembly GCA_024586325.1). Lineage (NCBI taxonomy): Eukaryota > Viridiplantae > Streptophyta > Magnoliopsida > Malvales > Thymelaeaceae > Stellera > Stellera chamaejasme. The sequence goes on from CM044985.1 coordinate 30,622,958, forward strand.
TGTGAAAAAGAGTCATTTATTTGGGACAATTTTTTATTTTATTTTATGACAATACATTTAAGATGAATAAAGTGTTTTAAAAGACCTCTAAAACAAATAAAGGTATATAATATAGATCAATCATAAAGCTTACCTCTTGAGTTTTAAACTTTCAGTTTCAATGCTCAATACAAAATGTCATGGAATAAAGTCAGGGCACTAATTATCGACCTTTCTAGTGGGTGTTATAATGATATCCAAATAAACTCAGCTTAAAGTTAAAAAACAACTAAGTTGTAATACTATATTCTCAAGCTAAGCAATATTAACCATAATCTAAAAATGATACTTCTAATTTTTTTTATCAAATGAGTAAATTGTGTCATAAAAGTGTAAAATTACGTCATGTTCGCTAGGGTTCCAATTGCTAGAGATGTCGTTGCCTCGTTGCTTCTGTTGTCGGGGTTTGTTCAGCTCTCCGTCCTTGCTCGTTAGATTTCTTTGTGAGAGCCCGTCCAATTGTGCGCCCTCTTGGCTATTCGTGCATGTTGATTCGCCGTTTATCATCGCAATGTCATGGTGCTCGAACGACGCCTCATTTCTTCTCCAATGGATGGCTGCTCGCTTCTCCACTACTCGAATCTATGAGGGGGCCGCTTTACCCTCATCAATGGTGATTCGCGAGGCAGCCATCCTTGTTTTCTGCCAACGCCGTTGCCCGCTCTCTTTGCTTTCAGCGTCGCCGATGGTTGCTGTCTTGACTATTTGCCTATGATAGGCCGATTTCTCAATGGTCGGTTTTCCTTCTCCGTCGGCATTTTTGGTGGAAATTCTCGGGCCTTCGCATCAATGGGTTCAGGCCTATGCTGTTGTGGCTAGGTTGAGTCGTCATTGCTCGTCCGTTTGGTGATTGAATGTGCGATGGAGCAGCTTTGAACCCTTCCTAGGGAGGGTTCTTGCACGATCCGATGTTTACTTGTTTAGTCCCGACTGACATGGTGTGTATACATGTTTACTGGTTTAGTGATATGGCATAAAAAAAATAAAAGTAGAAACAATACTCTCATTCTCAGCAAAATTGATACATTTGTTCTTGAGTATTTAATGTATGAACGATTTATTTCATTCAACATTCTAGCATAAAGAGTTCAATAATTTATATACATACGAGAATTTTATATTTATAGTTTTTAAATATATATATTTTAAAAGATTTAACAAAATATTCCTAATAAAAATTGGAGTTAAATATAAGTGTGAAAGTCAAACATATTAGTTTTGTTTGTTGGAAGAGGGAGTAAATATATATACTTCTAAGATTGAGAATGCACAAAAAAGCCACATTTGATTCTTGCTTAGGAACTTTTTTTATCCGATGCTCAATTTATCATATATATATATATTACTTTTCATTTTTCTTATTCAGATAAATTAAATATCCAGTCTCAATTGTTCGACTTGATATATACATTTAGAGTTCTTTTTTTTCCAGTATTTATAATGTTATAGACATCATTCTGAAGGAGGCAACCTCTACCATAGCCATCTACTGAATATCAAATAGGAAGATAGGTGAAAGTTGCACAAAAAATGTCTCAATTTATTGGATTTAAGACAATGACTTACAAGATGGAACAAAAAAGATTCACCACAAGAAAGATATGACAAATCAAATTTCTGTTTATGATAACAATCCTATTTCAAATCAATTTGAATGATTTTTCTAGCTAAAACTAATAATTATCTATCAACTTAGGACTTTTGGGAGACAAATTCTCCAATCGGAAAAAAATCTCTATCATGAAAAAAAACATGGGAGAGCCAGTATGATTTGCTCTCAACTTTTTCCATCACAATTGTTCCTTTTAATTTTTAAAAACTCCAATGTTTTTTTATCAGAATTGATAAAAAATATATTCTCGTTAACTTTTTCTCACAAATATTTCAAATTTTTAAAAAATTTCTATTATCAAAATTGTCGACCAGAATACAACCTAAACCTTTCGCTCAAATTTAAAGAGTATTCATTCATAATTTTTGAATTTTGCCTCACTTATGATGAACATTTACATTCATAGTGTCATTGATTTAAACACTAGCAAGATTTACATTGATAACCCCTTGCCACTAAGATTTTTTCATTCTCTTCAACAACAAAGTATCACAGATAATTCTTGAAACCAAGGCATCGGTATCCAAGGTAATTTCTCGAACCAAAAAGGAGCCTTCTATCTTATAAGCTTCTTAAAGATAACTAATATCAATCCAAACAGTAGCTTTATAAATTACAAGTTTTCAAAATGGCCTTCCCATCCGCCTATTACAAAAAAAAATCAAGTTTTCAATTCATCACTTGTTGGTGAAGTTGATGAACATAAGGAACCATTACTTTACTAATAAAAATTCGGGTTTTCAATCACCTGTTGGAAAATAAAAATTATTATGAGTAACATAATAAAACTATTTCTAAATTCTTCAAATAACAAATTATTGGAGCATTACTTTACTAAAAAGATGGCACTTGATGTAAAACTAATATTTTAACTAAGAACATAATATTTTAAAGGCAAAGGAAAACAATAGTATTGCAAGAGCACTCTAATAGAGGAGCATAGTCACCAAGATCTATCTATGATTGCTTTAATGAAAACGCGTTACGACAGGTAACCGTAACGGGGAACACCTGCAGTAAACAACAAAGCTATATAAACTAACTTTTCTAAGCATGTGTGGATTTACCGAATACCATGAAGCCTAATAAAGTTCCAATGAAACTATCGAGATCTAAACAGAGAGAAGAGAGAGATTGATGAGGGGCTAAAGAGGGGTTCTACCAGTTGCAAGAGCTTGACCACGTTTGGATATGAGAACACGTCGATCTTTAAGCATCACAGAATGGAAGAGATCAGCCGTGCGGAGAGCCAGGGGACGGTTGATGATGTGAGAGTAGCGGCGGGCAGCGACTGATGAGCAGGGACCGACTCGGATGCGATGGAAATGTGTCTCATTTTGGCGGAATGAAATTTTGACGGAATGTAATTGATAAGATAAGATTTAGGAAAGCTGAAAATATAACAAACTCTCTAAAATTACTAAAAAAAAAAATGAAATACTTTAAAAATAAATAAAATTCCACGTGGCACTCTATGGATCTCTTCTAGGTCCCTCTAATAATGATTTATTTTTCTTGTACATAAGTAGTGGTTTCTGGATTAATTTACTTTACATGATTACCTTTAAGTTGCACACTTCCAATTTTTCTATTTTTTTACTCTATACAATCTGTTTTCTATTTCCTTTACTATGCTGGAAGAAGTATGGATTAAGGTGTAAGTAGTTTTTACTCCATCCGTGAGAATGCAGGCACACACACATATTTTTTGTTGATGTAAACGAGCAGCCTGTCTAGCTCAAACTTCCTAAATATGCATGATCATCTTTTATATCATATTATCTTGTAGTCATATAATAATTTTTCTACAAGTATTTTTTAATACTATTTAATGTTTTTTTTCTTAATTCACCGGCACCCTGTGAGCTGAAATCCTGGCTCCGCCCCTACAAAAGACTATAACATTCTTCGTAGATATTTATAAGAGAGTAAACTTGACATTTTTATAGTGTGTGGAATACCACATATGTGGTAAATAGACACAAAGAATATACTTCGTCTGTCCCGTAAAGATTGTTGTGTTTGACTTTGATATTTCAAGTTGCAATGTTTGGCTCAAAATTTTACTAATATAAATAGGGAAAAATTTAAAAAATATATCTTGAAATTTTAGATTGCAAATTATTAAAAACACGTGGATCATTTAATTTTACATGTCTATGAATTCATAAAAATAAATTGTAATTAATTACTGTGAAAAAAAGAGTACAATATTTATGGGACAGAGAGAGTATTAACTTATAAAAGGTCCGCCTTCAAGAGGGATATTGATATGATTCCAGTTGGATGGATGGTGACCCGAAACCAAAGAATGATCTTTTCCTCCTTGTACTTGACAAAAATGGATGATGATGATGATGATGGTTGAAAATTGAGCACTTGAAACCTCCAAGCTCCAAAAGGACTTGACAATCACAAGTATGACGCCCGGTGGTGGTGGATCCGACTTCTCTCTTCTTTGACGAATTTGAGCAAGATGGACTTGATGAATTTGAAGCAAACTTGGGCCTCAAGTATGCAGTTGAAGATGAAATAAGAACACTAAATTAGAAGCTAATCTCACTAAGAAATTTAAGCTAGAAAGAAATGTAGGAAACTAGCTAGAAAGATAAAACTTAGAGAATAATTCTTGATGTATTTTTTGATGTGCAAAATGTATAGCCAAGATTCCTATTTATAGTGTAGGAGTAGGCCAAAGATTACAAGAATAAACTAAGAATATTCGCTTCTAATAACTCTATGACAATTAATTTAAAAATAGGAGTAATAAAATGAGAAAATGTAACAAAAGCTTAAAACTAGTCGAGGTTCATTTTTGGTTAAAACTCTCAATTAATCAGAAAATAAATCCTCAAGGCTCATCATTTTATTGTGTTGTAACTCCATTAAAGAAGCCTTTAAAGCTCTTGTAATTTTCGAAATGACGGCTTAAATTTGAAGTAAAAAGGAGTTACAAAACTCACTTAGCTTCAAACTTGTAACTGCAGCAAAACCTGTCTTTGGAGCTGATTTCGGACCTCTTCACATGAGAACTGGCTTTTTCTTAAAGAAGATTAAATGTAGATCCAGAGGTTAGCTTGCAACTGAGACAAGAATCATGCAATTCTGATGTTTGTAGCTTCAGTTATCAATTTTCTACCAAAACAACTCCAATATGGTGTTTCCATAAATGTCCTTCTCTATGACACCCATTGAAGCTCTTCATGACAAGAATATGCCATGGAGTAGTGGAAGAGGTGACACTTTAAAAAATTGAGGTGCCAAGTTCAAGTCACACCCAAGTCATTTTGCTCCTTTTATTTTTTTAAATTGCTTAAACCTTGGAAATGGGCCTTGACGTAGTTGACCCAACTTCTCTTTGAAATGGTCTTCATAAGCATGTTGAAGACTTGATAAAATGTGTAGGCTTGATAAGTTGGGTCAACACTGGATCTTTGACTTAGGCCACGCTTGGTTCGAATTGGGCCAAAGATGGCCTCTTCATCTGGTGGTCTGGTCGAATGGTATTGAGCCTCAGATTGGGCTAAAAAGTGTTTCCGAGACCCTGATGGGTCTATTGTGCCAAGGCCGTTGGGTTTGGGCCCACATGTGCATCTGGGCCCATTGGGTTAAAGATTCTGTGGTGCCTACAATAGTTGGCCCATAGGCCCAAAACACCTCTTTGGCCTTTTCTTAGGTGGAGGTTGGTCTGATTCTTCATGTTTGGTAAAAATTCTGGCTAGATCTTCCACTTTTTTGTTTTGTGCAATGTGGTCCCTGGGTGGAACCACATCAGATATGGACAATACAAATCAGAAAAGATGAGAACATAGCCTCAAAACAATAAAGGACATAAACTAACAATTCCCTATAGCCCCCAAAACTAGTCATTTTTTAATCGAATCATCGAGATGCGTTTTACGTCTAGGGCTTTTCACAGACTACACCGTCGCAGCCGAATGCCGACGCTGGGTTCATCAAGGCCCTACCCTCATCTCTTGAAGTGGATTGCGTACAAAGAACCTTCCTTTGAGGGGTATGTGTGTTGTTCCCATCGCCCTGGAGAATCGATTGTCGTGGCTCTTGGTTCCAGTGGTGGTACTTTTCTTTCTTCGGCGCTCTTGGCCGATGATATGGATTTACGGAACCATCCATGGCCGTATCGCTACAATAGTTCGATCACCCACTATGGCGGGTGTGTTGAGAGAGTCGCCTCACTTAGCCTCGGTCCTCTTTATCAGATGGCCTTGCCATTTGGCAAAGTGCCGATTCTGTGTGTTCATCCTCCGTGCACACGATCTGGATATGGGGCTTGCCGTTGTTGTCTATTGATGTGACTAGCTGGCCTGTCTTGTGACCTCCTTATGTGAGTCATCGCTTGTGGCTCTTCTGTGAGCTGTAGTCCTCTGATCGGTGTGGCTTTGGATTTGTCATGGGCAACGTTGCTTCTAGCTCGGGTTGGCTCTGGCCTCAAGCATCGCTGCCAGTCCCCTTTCGGTGTTGGACTTTCATTTTCTGGTGACCCGAAGCAAGGCCTGAATAGAGGCACTATGGTTCTATTAGCTTTTGGTTTTTCTGATTCAGTAGTCGGGTTGAGCATGGTTCGTGCTCACTCCATGAAATGATATTTTCTACGTAGGCTATTCGGGACTTGGTCCTTTCTGGATAGCTGAAGTCTCCTATCTGAGGATTGAACTGGACCCAATGTTCTATATTTTTACCTGGTGCAGGTTTTTCGGTTCCAACGTAGCAGATGCGAGATGGACTGTTATTCTTAGGAGAGGATATGACATTGTTGCTGGTTGCTTTCCGTCGGCTTCTACTCCCCATCACATTTCGCTATTCTAAACTCAAGGCATGTAGTTTCAGTTGTGGAGTTTTCAGTTTTTTAGTTCCTTTCGGGGACTGTTTATTTCTTTGCCTGTTTTCTGCTTATGGTCTCCTGCGTGAGATAGTTGTGGTTTTCTTTAGCTTTTGTGGACACCTTTTGGTTGTCATTTACTTTGACTAGTTAATAAATTTCATCTTTCCTAGTAAAAAAAGACAATTCCCCACATCCCAATTGGATTCAAAATCCAGTGAAATCAAGAAAACTCACCCTTGTTCCATCTGGCTGAAATCCATAAGTAAGAAAAGAGTTAAATCTGAGATTAAAGAACATGCCTAAGCTGAAGAAGGATTGAATTTTGAAAAATTTCGCCTAGACCATAGGCACCAAGTAGTGATTCTACGGATAAACTACCAACCTTTGCTTTGAGAGCTGGAGACTTTATGATGGTCCTAGGTTTCTGAAAAGAGATCCTCCCAACCAATATTGAAGAAGGAGCCCATTTGACATCATTTAAAGACTAGAGGCCAAAAGGAAAAAGCAATGGAGCAGGAGGATAGTGTTGGAATTCCTAGCGCACCAAGACCTTTTAAAGTGTTGCTTGAGCTCATGGGGCTAAGTTAGAGCTTAAAGGTGGCTAGATGTAGCTCACCTCAGCTAGAAGTAGCTAAACTTAGCTCACCCAGCTCAAGGTCAGCTAGAAGTAGCACACCTTAGCTCAACTTCACCTGGGAGCAGCTGGAAGCAACTCAAGTCAGCTCACACTAGCTCATGGGAGCTGGGTGTAACTGGACTTCAGCTTACTCCAGCTACAAGTAGCTAGAACCAGCTCAACTTGAGCTCACTCTAGCTAGACTCAGCTTACTCCAGCTAGAAGTAGTTGGGTGCAACTTAAACTCAGCTCAAGTGCAGCTCACTTCAGCTCGACTGAGCTTAAGTCAGCCGGACTTCAGGTCATGTTAGCTAAATGAAGCTAACACTAGCTCATTGGAGCTAAATGAGAATAGGAGAAACTTTTAGCTAAATTTGAGCTCAATGGAGCTTCAATTGGATAAGTGGCCAATTGAGCTAGTTTCGTACTAGCTTAATGTATTATATACTGAAAATTGCGTGTGGCATATTTTGGCCAAAAATTGTGACTTTGGGGCTAAAGGACATGTCTTTTGTGTAGAGACACATCTCCCTACCTAAGGGCTACAACCCTTGGCCAAGGCACGTGACCATTGGCCAAGGGAGATGTTGATTCGGCTATAGGAGCCGAAATTGTGCAAAGAGGGACACACATTTTCGGCCTTGTGAGATAGGCTCCATGACCGATTAGTTGTGTTCCTTTAAGTGGCACATTTTCGGCTATGAAGAGGGGTTGTGTCCCCTCTCTTGGCCACCCTTCACCTTCTATAAACAAGGGTGACGGGCTGGCCATTTCTCTCATCCCTTGACAGCATTGCCCCTCTCTTCTCTTCCTCTCAAAGCTGAAATTAGCTTGATATTCTTTTAGAGTTTGTGGGTGAAACCACATTAGAGATAGGGCATACATAGTAGATTTATGACTACACTACAAGAACACCCCAAGTTTTCAAACTAGACACCCCTACTAGACATATGGACTTTTGAAGATAGGTAGTCCATGAATGCACACCAAGAGAAGATGTTGATCTTGATGGGAATCTAGGAGTTCCACGAAGTTTGAGCATCACCGAGGGAAATTTGAGGACGACAACATCAATGATTTTAGATAATGATAATGTTGAGAAGACACGTGAAGAATCCCAACACCGTCACCAAGAATCCGGCATATCTACAGAAATAGAAATTTGATCCATTAGTCTAGTAATTAGCTGTAGCAACTTACTCTAATGCGGCCAGCCTAGGAAACCTCTCTTTTAAGCATATCTCACCCACCCCACGCACATCACTCCAAAAAAGAGTCAACAACCATTGACCTCCCTTCGACTGGAACCACAAGACAGATCTAACCCTTTCTTTTTTAAATCCCCAGGACTTGTCATGACATGAATAGCTTTAATAACCTTCACCCAAAAGAACCCATCATCCCTCCTAAACATCCACCACCATTTTCTTAGGAGAGAGGACTTGCCATAATATATAAAGGCATTTTTTGATCTATATATTGTTATTTACTTATACTCTTTCGATCGATACCAAAAGATCTTAATGACGAAACAAGAAGGAAATGTTAAAGTTGTTTTACTTTAGTACAAAGAGACCAGACCTTTTCACCCAAAATCATCGATTCAACATTTCATTCTAGCTCTACTCTCAATATCATACTACAAATTTTCAAATACGTACTTACATTATCTTTAAAACTATCACAAAAAAACACACACCAAATGTTGAGATAAATAAGATTGGGTGTGAAGGGTAAGATCATCTATCTATATTTTATAAAGTGATGCAATTGGGACCAAAGGGTTTGCTCAAACTCCCTGTAAAAAAGGAAACAAACTCCCTGTAAAAATGGAAACGTCTAAGAACGTTAAGTTGGAGAGCTCAGGATGAGCGCTAGGGTTTCTTCCTTGTCGAGCCGTCACCGCCAGTTCACGTTTGCCGCCACGGAGGTCGGCACTGCCGTTGTCAGACAAAAGTCCGACTTAGGGTCTGGTATTTGTTGCTTCTCTTTGCGCCACTGCTCTGTGGCTCGTCGGAATTGGCCCTTGACTGGGCATGTACTAGACTCGGGTCAAGGTTTCCGATGTCTGAGTGGTCGAACAAGGGGTGGGACACTTCACCACCTATTGTTATGGTCGAGTGGTCCTTCGTGGGCTGATAACCGGCGAAGGGCCGCCTGTGCTCCAGTCCGGTGCTTGGTTCTGTCTATTGAGGGTGACGATGATCCACGGTTGGGGCCTCCTCCACCGGCGCATGGTGGGTCATCCTCCACCATGGGCTGATCCGGGTTTCCCCAGAGATTCGTTGGCGGTTCAGCAGGTCCCGATCGCGTTTCCGGCTGATGCCCCCATCTTCGTTGTTGCCTCTCCAAAAATGGAGGCTGATCACCAACGTTGGTGTGGATTGGTTATCAGATGGTTGTTCTTTGGTGTTGTGAATACAGGTGCACACTAGGTTGTTTTGTTTCTACTCGGTACCTTTTGCAGGGGACAAGTGTTTATAAGCTAATTTGTTATAGCTTGGGCAGTGGTTGGTTGCTCTCGTTTCGTTTGAAGATGCTGCAGACAGAGGTTTCTACGAAGCTGACTAGCTAGGTGGTAGAAGTTTAGAATCTAGTTTTCACATGGTACCCGACAACAAAGTAGTAATTCTTATTGGGTTTGAACTTAGTTTTGCATTACTGGTTTTTAGTTGGTTTGCAGACTAGCTGCACTCTTGCTCGCCTTTGGTTAGAGCTCGTAGGTTGGTACAATTGGGGACTTGTTCGACTTGTTCCCTCTGTTTTTCATTGACAAGTGTCGCTTGATTTTGAATGAATATTCATTCCCTTCAAAAAATGGAAACGTCTCCCTGTTCATAGAATCATATCTTTCATCCTTGAAACACTCTTCCGATTGGATGCAATATTCTCGGTTCTAATCCGTGTAAACAATGCCGTAACGCGGGCCCATATCACCATTAAAACTGGATCACCAAAAAAGGTGTAAAGGTTAATATTTCATTGGAACTTATGTGGAATATTTTTTTGAAAGGAGGAAAGTCTTATATTATTAAACCAAATGAATCATAATACAACCCAAACCAGCAGAGTAAACAGAGATAGAAAACATAGTACCAAACTACCTCCATCAGTCTAAGAAATGCCCGTTGCAACAGTCGCATGTTCCATCGACCGATTGGCAGTAATTTTACACACAAAAAGAAACTGCTACACTGATTTGGGGACTAGACCTACACCAGATAAGAACTAAGCTTGTAATTATTAGCATAACAAAATTAAAGGACCAAAAAAGTGAAAAAAAAGCACTTGATGCATTCAATTGAAACGGTTGTAAAAAGAATAATATGAATTTGTTAAAAATATGATTTATCTAAATAGATACCAAAAAATATTTTTAAAAACAGTTTAAAGATTTAAAGATCTATTTTTTTTAAAAAAAAATATTAATATAAAAAGCTAGGCAAAAATATTCATGTGTCACGACAATAAGATAAAGTATTCAATGTGCATACAAAAAGAAAGATGGCAGAGTCAACAGATAATTTCAAATTACTTTAGTTTAATTTAAATAAAATGACTAATCAAGAAACATCATAAGGAAAGGGATTAGTGGCAAACTAGGCCTAAAACTTTCAGGATTGTTGCATAATAGGCCTAAAACTTACAGTTTTCGCAAAGAAGTCCTAAATTTTTTCGAATTATAGCTTAAGGCCTAAAGCTTCTGGAGAAGAACGCCAATAGTCCTAATAGTTGGACACTTTTACCAAGTAAGTCCTAAAGCTTCAGCAGACTTACCAGGTCAGTCCGAAAAGGAATATTCCTTGCTTTCCTCAAAATTTCAAATTTCTATCACTTTTGTCCCAAAATTTTAAAATTTGTTCTTCAGCTAAAAAAAGATAGAATTTGCCCAAATTCTTCATTTTTTCCTACTTTTAAGGTTTCAAAATCACTTTCAAAGCTTTTGGTGATTATCACCCGAGTTGCATTTCCTCGGTAAGTTCCTGTGAAGAGGCAGTAAAAAGTTCGTTGACAGATAACATTAAAACTTTGAAATTAAAGTTGTTCTCAATGGCTGGAATATTTAAAAATTTGACAAAATCTACTTCTAAATGGTTTGAAGAAGAAGAATTTAAAGGAAAGGCAAAAGTGAAAAATACTCAAGGCATTATCATTCGAGATATTGAAAAATGTTTTGGAAACTGAGATATTCCAAGAATTAACAAGTTTGAAGTTTACCGAAAAGGAACTTTTGAACTTAGAACTTCGTATGCCATTAAAACAGTAGAAAGAACTGTTCCAATAATGGAAGATCATAAGTTTGAATTATTATCCAAATACATGATAGAAGATCATTTGGAACATCATTATAATTATCTACATGTTGGATTAGTTCAAATTGCTTTAAAACCACTAACTAGGAATGGTTTAAACACCTCTATTGTTGTTGCCTTGAGAGATTAACGACATAACAAGTTTACTGATTCCTTGTTAGAAAGGTAGAATCTAGTCTCTATGATGAACCTATATATTTCAAATGTCATCCTAATTTTATAGTGTCATTAAAAGATCCACATATCATGAAAGTCTTAACTGCAAATATCCTCACTTCAGGATTTGACGTGTTAGAAGGATCTCAGAAATTCAACCCTTGTATATAGAATCTATTACAAGGTGATGACAACTCAGATAGAGCTGAAAGCTCTAGAATTTTATACAAAGGATGAAACCCTTTTAATACAAGCAAATGCTAAGAAAACTAATGTTGTTCTTCCAAGGCCCATAAAATGGAGTGATATCCGTTTACCTGAAAGATGAGTAATGCATAATGAAAAACCAGTTAAGCCATTAAGAACAACAAAAGTAGAAAGAATAATAGAATTTGAAAACGGGGAAGTAGAGATAAAATTTGGAAAATATATAATAACTAGAATGATTAACTTATCGGAAAAATCTCCTGGAGTTCTAACGAGAGCATCATGTTCACATGTGCCAAAAACAGAATATGAAAAATCTATTGGTGGGGTAAGGCAATCGGTAGAACAAGTTTCCCACCCAGTTTATAAAATAGACCCCATTGAAATGGAAAAGGGAAAGTCATCCAGATCGGTTGAGGATTATAGAATTAGTTTCTCAGATTAATCTACTACTTATATTCTATTACTTAGAGTCTTGCCGAGATAGCCAAAAAAATCTTCAATCTTTGAAATAGAAGTGATTTCGTGAGGACACCTAGGATCCATGTAGGCACCAACTAGACTATGGGTTTTTTTTGCGCCAAGTAGGCATCAATTAGCCTACCATTTTTTAAGCAATCAGCCTACCATTTTTTAAGGAATTGGTTTCCAATTTCAATCATCAGATAAATTAGATTGATTCTCTCCATATTGGATTCGTTAATTATTAATTAAATTGATTCTCTAAAAAATCTTCAATTCATTAATTGGTTATTAATTTTCTCTCCATTTTTCATCCATTTTCTTTACCCTCTCATTAATTAAGTGTCACACACTCTCTTCTCATTATTTCTCACAAAGTTTCCATCTTTCCCACCAAGTTCACATCTTTTCCAATGGTCTTATTCAATCACAATAAACTCATTCCTCAATCCTTCCTTCATGGGCTGCCGCCGGAAAAAAAATAATGAAACATTTATTTTTCAGCATTTAATTTTTTATTTTATTTTTCAATCATTTTGAAAAAGAATTTTAAGAATTTTCTATACAAATAAAATTTTCATGTGCCCATTTTAAAATATACTTTATTTATATTTTTTGTACTATAATAATGCAAATAAATTGAAATCAAATGAACATCAAAAGTCAAACTTTTCATTATTTTTTGGACGGATGGAGTAGTTTTAATTAATTTAATATTAATTTATTGCACAAATTTTATGCACGCTCATTGTTCACAAGTTATATTTAACACTGAACTCCTTTAACGTGTATGTATCATTCCTTGTGTAAGGTCTGTAGTTTTTTCTTGATCACTGTTTCACAAATACAACAACTTTGCTTACCGGCTTAGTTTTAACTCTTCGCTCACTGTCCAATCCTGTTCATACATGATTTCTATCATTGGAACTTATATTCATTTTGTCATTTTTAATTAGTGACATGCAAAATTCATTTTAGATCAGTATTCTTATTAGTGGATCAGAAACCAAAAAATGGAGTTGATATTTTTAATGTTATGCATATGAAACTTTTGTTAATGCGTAAGGTAAAAAAATAAAGTTAGACTCATGGGTGACATGTATAAACGTGGAAAGTTTATGTGTAAGGTAAAAGAAAAGTATACTACCTTGATCAATATAAATAGTCTCATCCAAACAAAATCAAATCGGATATAAAAGCATTGAAAATGAAAAGGCACAAAAGTGTTTATTGACAATATCAAATAGAAGCACCAACACATACATAAGAAAAAAATAAGGAAGATATCCCCTAACCAAATAAACAAATAGAAACAAAAGGAGAGAGAAAGTTAATCAAAAAAAAGGAGAGAGGAAGAAAAAAACAATTGTTCATTTATTGTTCATTTATCGCTAAAATAATGTGTAAATTAATAGTATGCACATTATAAATAACCGGTCACTAAGTTTGTGCTATATTAAAAAAAATATTTTCCACATTTATATTTTCTATTGCAAGAACTACAGTTTTTTGGTTTAAGTCTCTATTATTTTAACATGCTATTAATTATCTTATTTTCCATTTTCATGTTTGCAATTTGAGGTCAAATATTTTATTTTGACCTATCTGTTAGAGGGTGTTCATGGGTGGGGTGAGGTAGATAGAAGAGAAAATGTTATCCATATGCAACGGTACTGATACCCAGTTTTACTATCCGTAACCGACCCGCACAACAATGAGTTTTTGCGGATCGGGTCACGGGTGGCCGCACGATAATAAATATTAATATCATAAAGAAATGTGCTTTTAAAAGAAAAAAACTTGACTATATCAATTCTTATCATTATAAATAAGTAGTCAAGTACATAGCGAAAGCACCACATCTACAAACATAATACAGATGAGCCACCCAAGAAAGACGCAAATGAAGTGACACCAAATGATGATCATGTCGATAACGAGTAGTTCTCAAATATTAGATCTTTCTGTAAATGTGTTCTTCACTAAATTTGTCAGATATGGCAGGGGAACGGTTCAGATCACTCGATTTTAGATCTTACAGATGAAGTTTAAGAAATTTAAGTATAATTTGTTGATTATTTAAAGAAGGTGGTGTTTTACTATTGCATGTACATTCGTCAGTTTATGTACGATAGAATTATCATTTTTTATAATAAATGAAGTAAAAGTAAATTTATTGTCTTGAGTTTATATTACGAATGTATTATATGCATATTAATATTTCAATTGTAAATTTAACACAGAACTTTGTAAAATGCACTAATTTATCATAAATTTACTCCAATTAATACATTGTTAATATTAACACCCTATAAATTTGGTTAAATATTAATTTTTAGAACCTGTGCCGTAGGCTGGTATTAGAACTAGTTCAAAACAATAAATTAGGAATGCTAAAAAAGAAGTAACAATGATACAATGTAATGAAACCTTAGTATCATCAGAATCTGATGTTGTTAATGCATTAATATTAACAATTTACTTACATTTTATAGGAATGGAAGAATCTAAACAAAAGTTAAATGGAGAACTACTGCTTAATTTAAGATGTAAGACCTTATTAGACCTAGAATGGTATAAAGATGTATTTCTTTCAAGAGTCTATGAAAGAGAGGATTGTAATTTCATATTTTGGAAAGAAAAATTCATCCAAGGATTGCCAAAACACTTTGGTCAATTAGTCATTGATCATAGGAGAGAAAAGAACCAAGGGACCCTGAATTTAGAATACTATACTTATGGCCAAATATTTTCAGAAAAAAGGAAGTAGGTCTGAAAATGTGTCATGAGCTAAAATGGAGAAAACAAGTCAAAATGGGAAGACTTGAAGGAATGAAAGAAATGAGAAGTTTCTGTGCCCAGTACGGTTATAGTCTAGAAAGCAATCCAAACAAAATTCATAATAGGAATAAACCTTATAAAAAAACATAAAGAAATGAGATTTGAAAAAAGAGCAGAAAAGCCTAAAAGATATAATCGGTTTAGAGAAAGAAAATTTAGAAAATATAGACCTGAACAATTTAGAAGACATAGATTTGAACAACCAGTTTGTTGGAAGTGTGGGAAAATAGGTCACCTCCAAAATAAGTGTAGAACTAAACAAAACATAAACTCTCTAGAAATTGATGAAGGCTTAAAACAAAGTCTAATGCAAATAATATTGAATAGTGATTCAGGAGAATATTTCGAAGAAAATTTAGAAAGCTTAGAAAGCTCAAACAAACTAAATGAAATAGACTCAAGTAGTGAACAGAGTCAAGAATCTGATAAGAGTTGTGATTCTAAATTTTAATGTATCAATGATATATTTTTCAGTTTAGTTGTTTGATCTCGGCCATTAAAAAATTATCTAAAATGCTACAATTAATTGAAATAGCTATTTCCCAAATGGGGCAAAAACGTTTAGGGTCTATCCGAAAAAAATATGGATGCCATAACAAATTTAACCCTTTAAGACACTAGATAAAAAAAACAGTTAAAATGGCAACAAAAAAAGGGAAAAGGGGTAATTTTGCCATTAAAGTTTGGGGGTTGGCAACATTTTGCTACTAAAGTTTTTTCTGGGGCTAAATTGTCATCAATGTTTATGAAATGGGGTCAAATTGTCATTTTCGTTAATGGTTTGACGGATTCCGTCAGTATAATGTTTTTTTTCACCTTAAAGTTTGTAAACCTCACAAATTAACCTTTAAACTTTAGATTTCTTACACTTTGACCACTTCCTTCCACCAGTTACACCACCGCCCTCTGTCGCACCTCCGCCGTTGCACCACCGCCGTTGCATCACCGCCCTCTGTCGCTGCACCACCCCATCAACCGTCGTTGCACCGCCGGCCAATTAATTATTTTTTTTATTAAATAAGACTTTTGATTTAGATTTCAGATTATGATATGCATATGAATCATTCAAATTTAATATCTAAAAAATCATGATAAAAATCATAAATTAAATAGAATGCATGTAAAATTGTAGTATAAAAATAAATAAATAAAAATAAATAAATATGTCAAGTTTGATACTTTCAAAAACTAAATAAAATAATTTTGATTAATTGGGCGGAGGTGCAACAAAGGAAGGGGCGGCGGTACAACGGCGGTTGATGTGTGCACCGATAGAGGGCGGTGGAGGGGCAGTGGTCAAAGTGTAAGAAATCTAAAGTGTAAGGGTTAATTTGTGAGTTTTACAAACTTTAAGGTGAAAAAAAATATTATACTGACGGAATCCGTCAAACTATTAACGAGAATGGCAATTTGACCCAATTTCATAAACATTGATGGCAATTTGGCCCCAGAAAAAACTTTAGTGGCAAAATGTTGCCAACCCCCAAACTTTAATGGTAAAATTACCCCTTTTCCCAAAAAAAAATGATGTAGCACAATCTAATTGGTTTGGTACTATTCATTAACTATTCATTTTCCGTAATGTATATAGGTGTATAATATAATACGAGTACTCCGTCCGTACAGCAGCCCACCGCATCCGCCATTAGCTCCTGTAAGCAAAACACTTTCCAAACACGCCCGGCTCCATCAACCCTCCCCGGCATATTCAGTAGACCTTCCAACCGACCTTCCCGCCAGCATATCTCCCCACGGATGGCTGCATCCCAGCGAGTCTGGCGAGTTTGCTTCGTTGCCGGAACACCCGAGTAGACGAACAGAGCAATCAAGGCGAGACTTGATCGAGCAAAGCGCCGTACGCGAGGGGTGATGGTTGAGGGCAGGCTTGGCTGGTTGCTGGAGGAGAGAACTGCGCCAGTCTGAAGCCCAACCGTCCCGCTCGCACGAATTCCAAGTGTTCTTGGCGCCGCTGCAAGAAGTCAATCGAAAGCGAGAGAACAAAACCGGCAACCTCAGAAGGAATTCTCGACGCGACTTGGCTGGACCCAACCGCCGGCAAGAAGAGGAAGCGCTCACTGGCCATAGAAAGGCGGCGACAGTGCTCCTAGGGTAAGAGTAGCTAGAAAGCATCGCTTAGCTAAATACAGAATAATTAGTAGTATATTATGGAAGTGCGTAGGGGCTTCGAGTTTTTAATATGTTGTTATATTAAAAAGATTTAAAAGGCCTAAAAAAAATTCTTAAAAAAAACCAATACATAAAGGTATGAAAATTTAATCATGTGTCTGAATAATAAATGATGGGTTTAAACTTTAATGTGCAAAATAAATGAAAAATTAGAAACTTAAGAGATGGATTTAGATCAGATACAAAAAATTGTTAAACAAATAGTAAATGAGATTCAAGAATTTAGATTTAATCAATTAAATATTTATAAACCCTTTTTTTAACATAAATATTTATAAACCCTTAATTGAACTTTTGGTTACTGAACTGAAGACAAAAGATCAAACTTTGATGTATATGCAATTCGAACATACATGGGGGACTAACTTATAAACAGTTTTGGTACTAACTTTAACTTATAAACAGTTTTGGGAATCTTGATCATTATTCATGATACGGGGTATTTTTGAACTTTTTAAAAACATTTGATGGCTTTTGACAGATTTGACCAACTAAACATATGTTGAAGAGAGATGATCACAACTGTGATAGTTTCAATTCACTTGATCCAACAAAAATTGGATCAATTAAGATTATTCATCATTGTCCCATCATTGTGGTTTCATTTTTTTGTATAGATAGAAATAATGTATAGGTGTAATATACATTTTCCATAATATATAGACGTATAATTGTATAGATGTATATATAGATCGATGTATAACAGAAGTTTAAGAATTTTCTTAACTTGTTTTTGAGACTAGAAACTTTACCAAGGGAGAATAAATAACACATTTACGTGTTACAAATGACCACGAATATGGTGCAACTGTTTTTATTTTTTTCAATTTAGAACAAAATTAAAATAGTACTCCACTTCATATATATATTAAGCAAAAAAACAAACAAACAAACAAATTAATTAACATTGCACATAATGGGCAATACTAAAAGTGTATAATTAACACAATATTATGAGATGAGACTTCTCTCCAATGGCGATTGACGAATGTACAATAAAAGCTAAATTAATTAATTTGATCATTTGTTAATTTAACTGTCATGGAGGTTAATGTAATTATGCTAATAACTTTCCCAGTAAATAAATAAAAAAAAACAATCCAAATTAATCAACTCTTTTTTAGGTTTTTAACCCAATGATGCGAGATCATCGGACTTAACAAATTGAAACCGCGTAGTAAACGGGCCTTGTTACTTCCCCCCCAAGTAATCCATCTCTCCTACGCTGCTATAAATAAAAAGCCACGATCTCAACACACTTTCACACAAACCCTAGAGCTACTTTCTTTCTCTTTCTCGCTCTCAATCCCACGCCCCGCCAGTGCCATGGCGGTTCTGATCACTCCCCATTGATCTTCTATTTCCAGATTAGGGTTTAATTACTCCTTTAAAACAATGGCGATTGTAATTAGCCACTGATCTCGTCGCGAGCCTCGGTCGCCATCCGTTGTGTCTCCTGATTCTGCCCCCTTACCTTCGTTTCTACGCCAACATGGTTGTGTCTCAAGAAGGCAATCTGTTCGCCCTTTTGGGCTCCGATGTGGAAGATGATCCTGAATTTGTCTTGCCCCCAAAGAAGAAGGATTCCAAGGCGGAGAAGAAGGTGGTGAAAGCCAGAGAAGAGAAGAAGGGAGCGCAATTGAGAGGATTGAAGGTTCCTGTTGACACCAGGGCTAAAGGCATTGAAAATCAATCCCTTGTTGGTAATAATAATAACAACGAACTCTTTTCTTGTTATCGTTGTTGATTCTTGTTTTTATTTGATTGAAATTTGATTTGATTTGATTTCCTGCTTCGCCAAGTTTGTCTTTGGTTGTGGTTTCAGAACTGTGATTCACTAATATAAGCCTCTCTGCCTTGATAACTCTTAACATTATTTTATTTGTTTTTTATTCTACTTTGAATTGTATCTGCAATTGGGATGTCCTTGAATTTTTTGTCGGCGTTTCTGCCTTGATTTTATTTCCTATTTGCTTTTTTCTCTGTTTGTCGTTTCATAATCCAGATTTCGTTGAAATCGTTTCATGGTTCTTGAATGGTAACTTTGTGAAGTGGGTTTCGGTCACTTTTGTGTAAGCTTTCTTCTTCGATTTCTTTGAAGCAGGTGCCAAGTCTTCGGCTGTGCTGATCAAAAATAACGACAAGAACAACCTTGGGGCTGAAGCAAAGGCTGAGAGGTTGCACTTGTTGAACAAGGCTGCTGCTCCCAAAGCTCATGCCACACAGCAATTCAATCCCACTTATATGAATAGGAATAATAACAGTAATGGCTACAACCAGAGGAACAATAATGGGTACAGCCAAAGAAACGACAATGGTTACAAGGGTGGTTTTAGAAATGGCAATTCTTATCAACAAAGGAATAGAGGTAATGATGGGGGATACAGGAGCGGTGCTGGGGATGCGAGGCACGAGAGGAAGATCAGTGGTGAAGAGATTTCTGGTGATCAAAAAATAGGGCAAGATAATTATGATAATTCATGGTGTTATGTTGGACCAAAGGGCAAGTTATCTAAAATAGGGTCTGTTAGTGAAGATATGAATAGTACTAAAAGTGAAAGCATTCAAGGGTCTGAATATTCTTCATCAAGGACTTTGGAGCAGCAGTCTTCTGTTGGACAAACTGTGGAGGATAATCAGTCTGTTCAAGCTACTTCTGATCAGGGGTACTTTTTCCAAGTCTTTTTATTTAATTGATTTTAAATTACTTGACTTTAGTATCCATATGGTGTAGTTATTTGTGTGTGTTCTGTAAATCTGTTGTGCAGGGATGCTCAAGTGATTGCAGGAGAAGAAGGTAGTAAAAACAAATCAATGGGAAAGTCTACTGAGGGGCGAAGAGACATAAAACCTAAAGAGGAACAAAAGCCTGAGAAACCTGTACAGATCTTTTCTTGGATAATTGCCTTTTTCGGTTATTATTCTCTGTTAAAACTGGTGCTTTGCTTACTGTGGGAAGGTTTGGTAATTTTCAGACTTTTACTCTGAAAGAGTATGAAGCCAAACAAGCTGAGAGAAGGAAAGCGTTGGATGCTCTCAAGAGGTCACAGGGAAGGAAAGTTGAAGACAATGAATTTGAGTCCTTCAAATTAGTCATTGGAAAGAAGGGAAAAAAGAAAAATGTAAGCTTGTTCGATTCTGCATTGACACCACAAGTGCCTGATTATATTAAAGTTGATTACTTTCATCACTTTCTAATTATCTTGCTTTTGCTTCATAATTAAACTTTGAATTGGTGTTCCAGCAATCTGTGGAGGAGGCTGACAAAGCAAATACTAACAAAGTTACCACTGCGAACAAAGCTCCAAAGGTAATGACAAATGAAACCGTGGTGATCCCTTGAGATAATTTCTGAAATTCAGACAAATCCTCTTTACGGCTTGTGATTTATGTTCTCTTTTGCCTTCTGTTGGCGCCTTGTTGGTTTGTTTTCTTGGTGTTTAGCATCTGTGCTTTTGTCTCAAAAACTCACAGCCTCAAGACTCGTGCATTTATTCTTTCTTTTAACACTATTAATCTTGCTGTCCCAAAAAAGAAAAAAAAATGAAACCTCCATCTGTTTGTGTTGTATCTTTTATATTGAGTGGTGAATGATTGCTAGCAAAGACAGAAACTTGGCGTGTTAATCTAATTCAAGTTTGTATTTTTATATGATGGAACAGACCATTCGGATCACTGATTTTGTGGTGCCGGATAAGGATGAGTTACTCATTGAGAGGTCTGATGGGACATGGCATCTTGTGAAGCAGCAGCGGTGGGATAATGGCCGGGGAGGGAACGAGCGGCCGGGCAGAGTCATCAGGCACCAACGGTTCCGTAAAGGCGACCAAGAGGAGAAGAAGGATGGCGATGAAGCCGGCAATGACAAGCAGAAGAAGAACGATTCTGGCAATGACAATGCAGTTGCAGTTCCTCCTCTTGATGAGAAGAGTCATTTCCCTGGCCTCTGTTAGGATTAAGATAAGAGTTTGTCGTTTTTTAAATTTTAGGTACCGGATTGAACATTTTTTGAATTTTTGGGGGTGCAGAGATATAATATTCGTTATTTTGCTTGCTTCGAAGTTCTAATATCACTTCTTTTCATCGCACAACACACTGCTCCTTCTAACTCTTCCCTTGCACGAAGAGACAAACATACTGGGTCCCACAACTTACCCTTAATCTTTAGGACGGACCAACACTTGACAGGTGGAGACAAGGGCGAATCTCCTCCGTCCACGTGGCTTTCATGTCTATTCGAATTATGCTTTCGTACTGTCGGATATGCTCCTCCTTCCGACCCGGGTACAAAACCGGGTATATCCTCAGGCTCTTTAACTCAAATTTTAAACGAGATAATCATCAATCTTATACACTTGTGCACGAATATTCCCCATTAATTCCCTCTTTTTTCCTTATCTGTTTTTTTATTTGTTTTTCATCTTTTTCACTCTTAAAGCTCTCGCCTTTATATACTCTTCCTTCATTCTGCTTCTTGTTTCAACATAAATCGATAAAAAAGATGGATGGATTGGTAAGATCCAAGAGAGTCTCCGATGGGCTCGCCGGAAAGTTCAAGGCCCATCTGATCGACGCCGCACAGCTTAGCTACGCCAGCAGCGGCAGCGAACACTCCGTCGATGACGACTCCGATCTTTGCCTCTCGGAACTCGTCCACGGCTTCCTCCACGGCGACTGCGTTGACGACGACGCCGATGATCAAGGACGCAGAGATTCCGACTCGGAGCGAGTCGACTCGTTTTCCGACTGTTCCCACGCTCTGGAGACCGTCGCCGCCTGCTGTTGTCGCGCGCATGCCGATTCTTACAGGAATTGTATCTATTCTCATGTCTGCGATGCAATGGAGGTGTTTTCGGGTTTGTCTGGTGAGAAATCTGTGTACCGGCGCAAGATCATGTTGCGGCTTCGAGAATTAGGCCACAATGCGGCCATTTGTAAGACGAAGTGGAGCTCGTCCAGCTCCGGCGGCGTTAGCTCCGGCAAGTACGAGTTCATTGATGTGGTGCATTCGTCGCAGACCCGGTACATAATCGACCTCGATTTCGCGTCGGAGTTCGAGATCGCGAGACCCACCGGCGACTACACGAGGCTACTTCAGTCGCTGCCGACGGTGTTCGTCGTCCGGAGCGAGGAATTGAAGAGAATCGTGAAGTCGATGAGCGATTCGGCGAGGAGATCGCTCAAGAACAGAGACCTGTCTGTGCCTCCGTGGAGGAAAAACCGGTACATGCAGAACAAATGGCTGGGAGCGTACCGGAGAACGGCGAATCCGAACACAGGGACGTCGGCGATGGCGGCCGTGAACGGTGCGAAATGCCGTCACGTGGGGTTCGAGTTCGACGGCGGCGTGACGGGTAGATTGTTTGTCCGGACGAGATGAGATTAAATTGAATAAGATTAATAAAAATGTGGATTAAATTGACGGAAATTAAGAGTTGTTGAGTTTGAGTTTATCCTCTTCGAGAAACAGAGACAACAGGGACAAAGAAGCGTAACGCGGCAACTGAACAGCGTGCACGGAAGTGGGCTTCACGTGACCCAAACCCACTCGCCTTTATTATCTTCGACCCATTATTATTATTATTATTATTATTATTATTATTATTATTATTCAATATTATTATTAGGGGTATGCACGGGGCGGGTAGTGGAGAATATGCTATCCATACATTGCGGGGTGGATATTCAATTTCAGTATCCGAAACCGCCCCGCACTATGCGGGTACCCGCGTCACGGGTACCCGCACGATGACGGGTTTTCGCGGATCGGGGCGCGGATACCGACAATATCAATAAAACAATAATATCATGAAAAAAATAATTCTTAAAATCTTTAATAAGTACATGACATAATTAGTCAAATACATACCAAATCCACAACCATTATCCAAATTATTCAAATAAAGTTTGTGAGCGGATGAAGAAAAATAAAAGTAGAAAATGATCATCATCTCATCTTCAAGATTGTGACTTGTAGAACATCGATCAAGTTGTTTTAGCTCTGCTAAACATAAAACGCACAGCTTCAATATAGGGGTGGGATTGGGTACATAAAGTGTATCCAACTGTTGTGTGTAGATAGTATACGTAGGGGTGGGTCGGAGCGGGTACCCGCGGTTTTGAAATATCAAAAATCGAACCGAACAACAGCCATTACCGTGTGTTGATTACCCGCTTGTTCTTACGGTTTTTCGATTTTGGATTGCACGGTTCGGAGCGGGTTGACGGTTTTTCGGTTTTTTTGAACACCTCTAATTATTATTATTCAACTTGAAAAAGGTTCTTTTTCTTGCTGAGATTTCAATTTTGAAATTATCCTAAATATTTATAAAAAAATTATAGATTAAATAAAATATAGATTATTTAAAAATGGAGAATGTATAAAAAAATTATAATTAAATTATTAGTTGGAGAAGTGACTAGAAAAAGGTCTTGGAGCCATTGGAGGTAGTATTGGAAAGAGATGAGGTTGCTTTAGGAGTCTTTTGGAGAACTTCGATAAAGTTCAGTATTTCCGACAGCTTCTTCAAAAGAATGGCAAAGTAAGGTTCACATTTTTTAAATTATTTTTGTTCAAATTTTAACCGTTTTCTCATTTTAAAGAATCATGAATTTATTATAATAATAAAATGTTATATATTTTTATTAATAATTAATAAATTATTTGAAGAGATAGAGAGATGTGAGAAAATATGTTTAAATCTATGACAAATAGCTAAAAAATGAGAGATGAGAGGTTTGAAAAAAGTTGATTTGGGAGGCTCTCTAAAATTTGGAGAATGCTCCAAATTTGGAAAAGACTCCCCATTTTTCCCTTTTTCCATTTTGGAGAATGAGATGAGGAAACTGTTGAAAAAAATAACCTCAAATTTTTTTAAAAGTGAGCATTCCAATAAAATGAAGAAGCTGTTGTAGATGCTCGGAGGGCTATTGTAAGCAGAGGAAAAAAGGCGGGTTCTTGGGTAAAAGTTATCTTACAGAAGTGAAAGGAAAATTTTACTTTGTTGCAATGGAATGTTATTTTGTGTCTTTGGATTTTTTACTTTCAGGAGATACTTTATCATGTACTACTTCACGATATTTGTAGTTTGTCAATGACTTAAATACATACAGATTAGTACCATGAATTATAATAAAATGGATAATTAAGGACTTGAATAAAAACTACCGCAAATAAGGGCCTGAATTATAGTAATGGTATAGATAAAGGTCCCGACTCAGTTGATTCGTCATGTGTGGTTAGGAGGTATGACGGATATTTACGTTTTTAATTGAAAAATGATAGCGAAGTTAACAGTGGTGATCTGAAGGGCTGGAGTGTCAGTTTGGAAAGTTTTGAGTGATTGATATAGTAAAGAGAAGTTCCTGACAACAAACATATATCCAACCCAACCCATCCAAATCAAGAATTTTGGCAAGCGACAAAGAAGGGTGAGGTCAGGGCCATCCAAATCACTATTGTTAACCTTAATCTCACTTTTTAATAAAAAAACATAAACGTTCGTCATGCCTCGTGACCGCATGAGACAATCATGGCCCTTATTTGCACCCAGGGACGGCGTCACCTGAGGATGAGTTGGAAAAAATTTGGAAAAAATTAGGGATATGATGTATATAATCTTATAAAATGTACACATTTGCATCCACTGAATTTTTTGATTCGCACTCACTCAATTTTTTTTATACTAATTGCACACATTGAGCAAAATTTCTGGCTCCGCCTCTGTCTGCACCACTACCATAGTTCAAGCCCACTTTGTCATAATTTAAGATATTAATCTGTATTTAAGCCTCTGTTAATTTTTAGTTTTGTTCTCTTTAAATATTATCTTGGCAGTACGTAAAAAAACAACTTTGAAGACATTTATAAGTAATAGATTTTCTTTAAAAAAATAGATTTTATGAGAATATGATTTAAAATATTACATTACCATTTATAGAATTTTAATTAATAATTTATATGCATAAGTATAAACTTTCTAAATATATTTTTTTTTCTGAAATATTTAAATTTTTTGTATTTATTAAACTT
This sequence comes from Stellera chamaejasme, assembly GCA_024586325.1. Lineage (NCBI taxonomy): Eukaryota > Viridiplantae > Streptophyta > Magnoliopsida > Malvales > Thymelaeaceae > Stellera > Stellera chamaejasme. Next base: position 30,648,266 of record CM044985.1, read on the forward strand.
TGAAACATTAAATTGTAGAATTAGTTAAAAACGGAAGCAGTATTATTTTTAAATTTAATAGTTAGTAAATTTCATATTAATACATACCATCATGCTCACATACTCCTGTGAACTAAGAATCGAAGATAATAAAAAATCCGTATATGAGATTGTAAACTTCTTACTAACTCCGTCACCGTTTAATTGTTATACTCCTTCCGTCCTAAGTGAGTTATCGCACTTTTAACTTTTTTTGTATAAATTAATATTGTCTTTGGTTTTTAACTCATTTTAAATAAACTTTCATCATTACCCTCTCCCAAATCCAATTTAATCCCTCCCAATACACTCCCTTGACCCTTTGAATAATTGCATTGTAAGGGTAAAAGTGGTATAATATAAAACAAACGTGAAACGTGGAAAATTGTCATTTCATTTGGGGTAAAAATATTTTGATGTTGTGACAACCCATTTGGAACGGATGGAGTATTTATTTTGGACGATATTTTCGTCCAATCCGGGTTGGAGGAAAGTCCTCCTACCTTTATACGTGACATTATGTTAATGGTTAGTGTCATCACTGTTTATTACGAGACTGTCACTATTAATTATAGGAGTAGTAGCCCTGTAATTATTAGTGGTAACATCAACCAGTAATAACATGTCACGTATACAGGTCGGGGACTTTCCTCTATGTAGGATAAAAACATTTTCCATTTACTTTAGGAAGTTCTTAAATAATTGATATTTCCTTTTTAAGGAAAACTTTTATCTCCTTATAATTTCAAGTATCTTTTCTCAATTTAGCATAATAATAAAGATTAGTTTCTCTTTCCATTAAGAGTGTGTTCATTTCACTCGTTTTTTCTTTTGTGTGAAAAATGAGAATAAAATCAATAAGCATTTCAATTTTAATACGATGTTAATTTGTTAGAGAAAAAAATAGAAATTGTTGATTTCATGTTTTGTTGTTAAGTTTTGAAACAAAAAAACACACCATCAAACAAAACATCTCAAAATTTCAGTCCAACTATTTTCTCTTATGGCATTCACAATTAATCATAAACACAAAATCCATTTACTAGTATTCTTTGGTGAACAGTAAATTGTGTTATTTATATTTTTGAAGGGTAAAATTGGAAAATTTTAAATCCGATATTAATTTTAATCTTCATGCACACTACGCCAAATAAACAGGCTTTACCGCGGACTCCTCCGCAGTAGAGCCACAGTAACAACAGCCGGAGAGGTCGCTGCATCTCCCGCAAAATAAGCCCGTGGTCGACACCTTACTGCGCAAGTGGCCGCAACCATTACCGCGACTTACCGTGCCACGGGCTGCAATAACCATTTTAAATAATTTTTTTAAAAAATGGATGAATTAAGATGAATATTCATCCGAATTAATCTACAAAGCCCAAAAAAGCCACAAAACCCATAAAGAAGAGCTCTTGTTGCTCCTCATTTTGTAACTCATGAAAGGTGTTTACGAAACTTGGGTATGACTCAGGTGCAACGGTAAAAGACGACAGATCTCGGACATCGAGTTCAGGCATCGCCATAAGCCGAAGAGAAAGATGGAGAGAAAGAGATGAAGGAAGAAGATGAAGATGGGGCTGGGAGAGATAATGAAAATGAGGAAACGACGGATTGTGAAATGAGGAGGAGAGAAACCCTAAAAATGGCTTTACTGCGGCCCTAACGCGACATCGTGCACGGAAAACCCTAACCACGACTTGAACTACGAGCTTTACCACACCAACCCCTTTACTGCAGCTTGTGTCGCGGTAAAGTCGCAGTACAATATTGCATTCGCCACATAGTGACATAATCAAACATAACTATTAAATCAAAACTAAAGAGGTAGTATTAATTAGTGTAACACTACGTAGATGATTGCCGTCAGACCCAATCAACCAGATACTAAAGATTAGAAAGGCCCAAAAGACCCAGCAAAAAATCAAGTCTATAGCCCAGAATATAGGGCCCATTAAAACTCGAACTAAGGACTAATCCTGGACCATAATAGTAATACTCTTAGAACATAAACGACATTCTCGGACAAAGACTTACTCGGACCATAACAATGACTTCCGGAAAATAACACCCTAACCAAATATATTCGAGATCAAGAATATGTGTCCTATGACACGCCATCGTATATTGGAATATTATCATATTGTCACTCTTTAACTATAAAAGCAATAATCACACATCTTTCAAGGGGTTGAACATTTTTACTCTCTCAGTGCTGCCACATTCATTGCTAAAATCAACCAACATTGACTTGGTATTGGACCACCAATCAGGGGCCCCTCTACTTCCCATTTTTGGCATTTTGACAGATCGTACTTACATTAATTCTAATGGTGTCAATACTGGCCCTATGCTAAAGCCATTAAAGCATTTGCTTGGGGCCCCCAATTTTAAGAGGCCCATAAATAAATTTAATATATATACACACACATAGAAAAAAATAGGTATTAGTATTTTTAATTTTCATATTTTAATTTGTTTCAAATATTATACCATTTTATTATTATTGAAAGTTTCATTACTATATTGTGACATACATATGTTTAATATAAGATTATGTACAGTGGCGGATCCATAAATTTTTAAAGCGGATCCATAATATGTTATGAAATATAGGAGCTCAATTACATTTTTAAGAAATTTAACCAATAAATACTATACTCCTCAGTTCGAAGTAATTGATCGATTAACTGAGCACTTAAAGTAAGGTCGATGTATGACATTGTAAGTTTTGAACTTTTGACGTAAATATCCTTGAGTGAAAAAATTGTGAAAAAAATAAACAAGAAAATAAAGGTAAAGTGATGATATTTTAGTGACTTTGAGTGTAAAATGATTTCATTTTAATTAAAATGAACAAATTTTTTAAGACAACTTAAAATGAAATGTGCACAAATTTTTGGAGACCCATAAAGGAGTAAATTTCGCATAAGGTCCCCTTTGTACAATTGTTACAAATGTAGAGAAGTATACCACTACATAGTTGCATTTTATGTTGTAATGCACGGAGTAGCGCCCCAGGCGTTACTGTGGGGTCGAAAATCTGCGTAGCGTCCAAGGCATTACTAAGAGCGCTACCGGCTAGAGCCTGTCAGAGCTAGTAGCGCCCTGGTAATGCCTTTGTGCGTTACGAAACTCGGTAATGCCTTAATGCGTTACGAATCTAACAGAAAAGCCAACCAGTAATGGACCACCCCGTTACCTCCGTTAAATAAACGTACCCCCTTCCCTTTCCCCTTCATTTGCAGACGTTTTCGATCGGGAGAGTCCGTTTTTTTGCTCCGGCGTCTCAGCCCTCTCCTCTATTTTCTTGAAGGATTTGTGCTTCTCAACTTTTCGGTAGATCTCCGGTGTATTGGGAGCAGTATATTGAGCTAGGTAAAACATTTTGTTGTTTATTTTCAATTTTTTAATATATTTAATTTTTATTAAATGTAGTTATTTTAGTAAATGTTGAAAAGTGCATAAATTTTATGGTATAGATTTAATTTGAGCCATAGTTCCTGTCTGTGGATATTACGTAGAATATAATATGCATAACGTTATTTTCAAGTTTGGAAATAATGTTGCAAAATATAATATTCTATTGAATATTCATTGATTGTTCAGGTTGGACAGTTTGTAAAAGTGTAATTGGTACATTGAACTTTTCTTATAGTTGTATATGCAAAACTGGTACATCAACATTAATTTTCGCTCGTTTCAGTCTCGTTCATTGTTATACCAAACTCAGAATTTAAAACCTGAAAAATGGTATAATGAGGAACTGAGGCGAAATGTTGCCAAAATTTATGTAGGATGTACAAGTTATGTATATGCGACCAGAGAAGTTTGATTTACTAATTGTACTCTTATGAATAGGATATGACTCATGCACCCTTAATTAGGACAAATTAATTTAAACAAGTTATATAGGTTTGTGATGAAAATAAATTTTGTAGTTTGTTAATTTTTATGTGTTGCTATTCTCATGTAGGAGTGGTTAAAATGGCTGAAGGACGTGGGTGGATGTATCAACGGTTTTAGAAAGGTAGTTTTGAATTGAATCCGCGATTTTGGGAGGGACTTAAGACGTTTTTGGAGTTTGGTTTTAGAGATACTGAATCGAAAGGATGGGACATGATGAAATGTCTGTGTAAAAAATGCAAAAACAGATACTTTTATGATAAATTTACAGTTGGATCTCATTTATGTGAGCATGGGTTTAAGCCTGATTACTATGTTTGGGATTGTCATGGTGAGGCGATACCGATCAATCCGTTGGTCTATGGAGGTTTTAATCGAATGAATTACGAAGCTTCGTCATCCATTAATGCACGTGCGAGTATTGAAACAAAATTGAATAATAACTATCAAGGATGGGACGTCGTACAAATGGTTCATGAAGGTTTAGGATTGCGGTACAACAATTTTGAACAGGAAAATGTTGAAAATGATGACAATAATGACAATGACGAAAATGATCATGATTATGTTGAAAATGATGGCTTTGATAACATTAATGGAAATGGTCATGAGATTGAAGATAAAATGGAAGTGAAAACTCCTAATGAAGAGACGCAAAATTTTTATAACTTGATGCAAGCTGCCTCACAGCCTTTATATGAAGGGTGTCGTGCTGAGCATAAGAAGTTATCTGTGTTGGCAAAGTTTTTGAGTGCGAAAAGTCAGAGCAACATATCAGATGCCGGGTGGTCGCGAATGATGAAAGTTGTGGATGAAATATTGTATAGAGAGAAAACCTTGCCAAAGAGCACGACAGAGGCGAAGAAGCTGATCAGAGACTTAGGCTTACCGTATGTTAAAATTTGAAAATACTTTTTATGAATACTAACAAAACGTAAGATAATTGGGTGCACATAAATATTTACAAAAATATTTTTGAAAAGACAGTTATATATATTAACGAAAATATTTTTGAAAATGCAGTTAGAGAGCAGGTAATGCCATCGTAACGCCCTATGGCGTTACCAGCTGTCACCTTTTCGATTCCCGGGCAGTAATTCGGTTCAAATTAAAGCTGACATTGTAATGCCTAAGTAACGCCCTAGGGCGTTACCAGATACCTGAAATTAAAAACACCTCTTCTCTTTCAGATCGCGAACCGAGCCTCTCTCTCTCAACCTCCTCTCTCTCAGCCTCGCACCGCCGTCCTCATCCGTCACGCCGGCGCCTTCCTCCCTCCATTTCGACACCGAAATCAACGCCGGTTCGAGGTAAGTGTTGTCCCAAGTAGGCAGCCAAGAGGGAGGTGAATTGGTTGGCCACAAAAAAATTTCTTTTTAATAAAAACTTAAGTACTGACTCGATGTCAACCCGTTTAGAGATACAACTTCCAGCAAAAACAAGAATACTAAAGAATGACACCATAATTTATAGAGGTTCGGTCTGAGACCTACGTCCTCTCCTCAAGTCCACAACTTGAGAGTTCCTCCACTATACTTTAAAAAAGGTTACACCAATATAAAGTACAAATAGTTTTTCCCAAGGCTTAACTACAACCTAACTATGGTTTTCCCAAAGGCTCACCAAAAAACCTAATAGTTTTCCCAAGGCTAACTAAAAACCTAACAAATGGTTTTCCCAAAGGCTCACCAAATACCTATTTTAGTTTTCCCAATGCTCACTAAAAAACCTATTTTAGTTTTCCCAAGGCTTACTAAAAACCTAACTTTGGTTTTCCCAAAGGCTCACCAAAAAACCTAACACTCACCAAAGTAGTTTCCCCAAAGGCTCACTATTAACCTAACAAAATCCCTGTTTGGTTTTCCCGAGGCTCACCAAAACAAACATAACAAAACAGTGTTCTCGCAGTAGCTCAACCTGTTTAGGTCTACCCAGAAAACACTCAAAAAACGTTTTGAAACAGATTATTTCTCTCCCAAAAATAATATGAAGAAACTGAGATGAACCAAAAGTATGATCTTCGAAATAAACAGCACCGGAGAGCTTTTAAAACAACTTGATTGCTTGTGAAATGAGAGAGCTTGAATCTTGGAGTGTTGTGGGAGTCCTCTTCATGAATGCTTGATCTTCATTTAAATAGAGAGGGGGAGCCTTCTTCAATGTCTCTTGAACTCTGAAAATAAGCTCCAGCAGAAAGCGCTCCTCCAGATTTTTTGTTGCTAACGTTAATAACAAAGAGAGATACAAGGAGAGATACAAGGAGAGTCCTATTTAAATACATCTTCTTTTCTTTTTTATCTCAAGTAATTAAATAATACAAATCTAATTGGGTCAAACAACATATTGGGCTAAAATACTTCAGCCGAAACCCAACAATACAATTACACAAAGAATAAAGGTTTAATAAATAAGCACACATCACACTTTTCTAAACTTTACACAAACACCCCAACGTTTTGTTATCATCAAAATCTAGGTTATATGGGAATAAACCCAACAGTAAGCTCCTTCCCTCTTTTTTTCATTTTCGGTTTCCATTTCAAGAGATATGACGGGTAATGAATTAAGCGTTTACATTAATTTCAGTGATTATTTTATAATTTCAGTGATTATTAGATAATTTCAGTGATTATTTTATAATTTCAGTGATTATTTTATGGAATGAAGTGTGTATGAAATTTTTATAATTTTAGTGATTATTTTATAATTTCAGTGATTATTTTATAATTTCAGTGATTATTTAAATGAAGTATGTATGAAATATTTATGGAATTTCTAATAAATTAGGTGTATGAGAAATTTTGTATGAATTGTTATGATTTTAGTAATTTTGTTGTTATGTAATTTATTTTGTTATAAAGTATGTATGAAATTTTTATGGAATTTTTAATAAATTAGGTGTACAAGAAATTTTATGAAATTTCTAATAAATTAGGTGTATGAGAAATTTTGTATGAATTATTATGATTTTAGTAATTTTGTTGTTATGAAATTTTTTTGTTATGAAGTATGTATGAAATGTTTTTGGAATTTTTATGCTGTATGTTTGAAATTGTTATGAAATTTTGATGATGTATGTATAAAAATTTTTTTGTTATGAAATTTTTTTTGCTCAATTTTTTTGTAATTTATGTCATTTACGGTGATTTTAGGATCTAAAGCTTTAGTTAAATTCTTTTATGATTTCAGTTCAGTTTTACTGATTTGAATAATTTTTGGTGAGTTTTAAGCACTTCATGTCATTTACGGTGAATTTTTAGTATTTAATGGTAATTTAAAACTTTTGGATGAAGCTGTAAACTTTAAAAAGTTTTGGGTCAAACTTTTCAATGAAATTGTAAAGTATTGGATGAAAATGTGAACTTCTAAAACTTTTGGGTGAAATTGTAGAGTTTTCAAAGTTTTGGGTCAAACTGCTAACTTTAAAATTATTTAATGAAATTGTAAACTTTTAAAACTTTTGGATGAAACTGTAAACTTTAAAAAGTTTAGGGTTAAACTTTTCAATGAAATTGTAAACTATCGGATAAAATTGTGAACTTCTAAAACTATTGGGAGAAATTGTAGAGTTCTGAAAGTTTTGGGTCAAACTATAAACTTTTAAAACTATTGAATGAAATTGTAAACATTTAAAACTTTTGGATGAAACTGTAAAATTAAAAAAGTTTTGGATGAATTTCATACTTTTATTGACAAGTTAACTTCTCGCAAGGATATGGCGGGTCTGATTGATTGTCACGGGTCCGAATGTGGTTCCACCGGACGTAGTTCCGGATCATGGTTTTGGAGGGACGTGGTTCACACATGGTCCGAACGGTTCAGGGGGCGTGGTTCACGGGGTCATGGTTGCAGGTCTTGGTCACACATTATCGAGCATCACAGCACACGGTTCTTCCTCACACCTATCGACTCGCGTGACACGACTGATCGGCATGACCGCATGAGGAGATGGGCCCATCGATGATGAGGTGGCGCGACTGCTCCCGCCTCCACAGACGCTTGCTGATGGGAAGAGGATGATTCTTGTAGGCCAGTAAGTTGTTCATTTTATACGTTCTCTATTTCTAATCGAATGAATATATGTAGCCTTGGCTCCAAGCTTCACAGGGTCTACCAAGATGTGCAACGCGTTTTTCGAGACCGTTACTACGGTGTCCCGGAAAAGTATTCGACATTCACCAAGGCTGAGAAGAACGCATGGCTCGCAAAATTTGCGGTAAAATATACAATTTTAACATATAGTTTTCTTATAAATATTTATGTACATTACTAACCTAAAGTTTTGTTGTCACATGAAAAATATGTTTGGTACCCACCGTCATTCACTACAAGTGACGTCGAGAGGACATTACACAAGTTTTGGGCCAAGATGTACAGGGGCGGAAGGGGAAGATCGTCCAGACTTACAAAGGAAAGTACCCTCTCAATGACGAAAATCTCAACTTCGATCACTGGCGGGAGCACAAACACCCTACCTTCCCTCAAGCAAATTGGGATAAGTTCATCGACTCGCTCAGCACTCCAGAATTTATTGCACAGTCGAGACAGAATGAAAAGAATGCAACAACACAGGCAGCTCAGAGGCCGCGGAGGAGGCACGGGTCGACTACGGCGCAAAACTTATACGAGGAGATGATCATCAAAGAGTGTCGAGAAGTCACCATCACTGACTTTCGGCATCGTTGGGATGGTCCGGACGCAACTACATTCGAGGTAACTATTTCAAAGTAATCATCTCCTATTTTTTAGGGTTTATATTTATTTTCTACTAATCGATGCGTTATTTGTTGATTAGGCCGAGTATATGAGGCGGGTTATGGAGAAGTACCCGAACATAAATGACGCGCCTCCTTTCGATGAGGATATCTTCAGGGCGGTTACTGGAGGGCCCCGAAAAGGGCGTTATGTTGGCGCTCCCCCACGGCTTGTCCACCCAGAGCATTTCCGGCCACCTCAGCCATCTCCGGTAATTAATTATATACTAAATCGAAACTTTTTAAAACCTTAATGTTACATTGTAAAGTAATATACTTTTTCTCATATACTTTCAGCGAGAGCTTGCCGCTGAGGAGGAGCGTCAGGCGTCTGCGGAGGCCCGATGCAAATCAGAGGAAGACGTCCGTGTGCTCAGGGAGCGTCAGGCCGAGTTCGAGGTTTACGTCAACAACCTCCGGCGACAGTACGAGTCAGCATTCAACGTTCTCTAGCCGTCACTTATCCAGCGAGGCATCATGCAGCGGGACCAGGTGCCTCCGGGTCTGATTCCGGGGGGATCATCATCCCTGCAAACCCGGGACTACACGAGGCCGCCCAACTTCCTCGACTCAGTCCGATTTCCACAGCCGCCGCCGCCGCACCAGAACCCTTTCGTCAATACAAGTCTCATTCGCGGTAATGATTACTACGAGCCTCTGATGCAACCGCCGCAGCCGACATACCAGTACAATTTGGAGACAAACACGTACTTGAGAGAGAGTATCGAGCATTTCGACCTGTTAAACAATGGGTTTAACTAGGAACAACCGAATCCGTCAAAGCAACGACCGTCGGAGAGTCGGAATCCCCTGCGGGACAATTGGAATTTCCCGCCTCCGTAGGATCGTGATTGTATTACTACTCTTTTTTGGATGTTTTTGGATGTTTTAATTGTGTTTCAAACATTTAAATAAAATATGTTTATATTCAATTATCTTTTATTCCAAAATATCAATATAAATATTAATTACGGATTATTTTTATTTATTTTATAATAAACATTTAAGATTTAATAGATTAAATGTTAAAATATAAAAAAGGATATGGGATAGTAGGGGGTGAGGCGTTACCAGGCCTGTTAGCTTGGCAGACCTGCTGTCAGGCCTGGTAACGCCAAGTAACGCACGTCCGTAAAGTAACGCCTCGAATCGTACCGCCATTGTAACGCCCTCGTGCGTTACCGTTCGTAATGGACTGGTAACGCATTTGGCGTTACCAGACCCCTTCCAGATACGTAGTGTACAAATGTGTAATAATTGATTTAGTTCCTAACCTTCATATTTTAAATATTTCGATCATTAAATTTTATATTATACTATATAAATCGTCAAATTTTATACATGTAAATTTGTTGCCAAATTAGTAAAAAAGTACAAGTATAAAGATTAAATTATAGTTTTAGCCAAAACATTTAGTAAAAATGGACCCCCTTTGTACAAGGTAAGTCCGCCATTGATTATGTAAATACTCGCTCCGTCTCTGAAAAATCAGTAAATTTATTTGTTGATGTTGTAGAAGAATCAACTTACTATTAGAAAAAAATTATTAAAAAAAGCAAAAATATATATTTAGTAACTAGACACATTAATCTATAATTTGCATGTAAAATATTTTTAACTTTACATGTTAGAATGTTATATAAATAAAATCATATATTAAATGCAAAAAACGAGACGCGCTAGTTTTTTTAAGGACGAAAGTAGTATAATCTTAACAAAGGGCCATAGTTTTCTCTTCGCTTTGAGCCCCCGAAATCATAGGGCCGGCCCTGGCGTCCACCAACGTCATGACACGATGCAAACAACACAGGATAACAGTGATGGTAGCTACTATAGATTTGCCACCAGTAGATGTTACACGTTTTAATGCGGCATATAATGTGGAGAATGCCTCATTAATTAAATGGCGTATTTACGGCGCATTAGGTTTAATGTAGCTTTAACCGCATTATAACTTTAAAATTTTCACTTCCTCCTCATTTCATCAGTTGTTTCTTCTTCTTTCTTTTTCTTCATCCTCTTTCTCTCTTTCTTTCCTTCTTTCTTTCTTCTTCTTCTTCAAATTTGGAGACTCATTTCTCCTCTCTTTTCCTTCTTCCTTTACTACGCATAGGGCTGCGGTAAAGTGGAAGTGCCCTTGGCAGCGCCATTTTACCGCGAGCACCTGTTTACCGCGGCATGTGCCCCAGTAAAAACCGCAGTAAAACTTACTTACCTCACGTAGTGAATTTCTGGATTTATTTGGGCTCGAAATATGATTAACATTGATAAATTTTGGATGAACTTAGCATTTTATTTTTTTAATTACTAAAATTCCTTAATGAGGTCATAGCTGCATTGAGGCCGCTTATCGCGGGCAATTATAATGCGGTAGTTAATAAAGCTCTCTCGTCGCATTATTTAACTTGTGCTTCTAATGCAGTGAAGCTGCATGCATTAACCAGTGTTTCAATTACGTAGCCGCAACTCATTTTATCAAATTAGTACGTTGTGTTCCAAAAATAAAAGATTTATTCTAAAAATTGTAAAGGATTTCGATCATAACATTTACTCTTAGATGTAAAACAGCATTAGTGACATGATTAGCAGATTTTAAAGTTTCAATCATAAGATTTACTCTTACATGTAAAAGAGCATATCATCATGATTGTAACACAATGTCGACATACACTGAGTCACTGACTTGTATGGGAACAGGATTCGAAATGAAGGAGTGGACCCTGCAGTTTGCCAAAATAAATATATTGATTTTCATTTGGGATGCATAAACATTAACTATTATAAAATGTTTTTAATTATGAATATATTCATGTCGCTTCTCTTAGTGCTAGGTGTCTTCATGGGTAGCTGGGCTGCTTGACTGAGTAAGAATGGGGGATAATGGGGTGATTGGTGCTTAAATGCCTTTTAACTTTGGTGGTGTAAATTTTATTTATTTATTATTTTGCTCTTTCTGATAAGAACAGTTTTTCTCTCTGGGTCACGATATATGAAGAATTACAGGATTTCTTCTTGGTTATTTTCCTTCAATCAACACAAAGTATGAAACAAGTATAAGTTAAAATAGATGAACTAAAACTTAATACTCCAGTAAATAAATAAATAAATTCAGTTGCTTTCACAACCAAAAAAGACTTACTATAACTTCACTATACGGTATTTCATGAAATAGAAAATTCATATACTCTCAAAATAGCTAGGAGTACTTAGTGTAAAAATCGTACCATTTGTGTAACGGTACGAGACACTATTGGTATATCGATGATATCTTGGTTGTATTGTATCGGATTTAATGTACCGATTTCAAATTATATATAATTTATATAGAGAGAAACATGAGTATGTTTGATCTTTTAAGAAAATAAACCTACAACACTAGTATTAATTGTGCAATTTGATCACCAATTATAGTAAAGTTAAAGACCGCAAGTTATACAAAATAGAAAATAAATTCGTTCTTTTTCAAAATCAAAGTTACAACTTCCAAGATAGATTAACATTAATAACAAATAGTAAAAAAGAAGTAAAGGCACTCCACTTTACCAATGTTTACAGTTTTTAAGTTTCCTGATGAACTTTCAGCTTTTAAACAATCATCTCTCACTTTTACCTTCATCTCTACCGATAAAAATGATCGAGGGTGAGATGGAAAGACTCAAAGCGACCAAAGAGAAAGGAAGGGAGGGAGTGTGGTGAGCAACAGCTCAGCTAACCGGCAACGCGGTGGTGAGGATGACATGCTGAAGCGGCTTCACGTCAGAGACTGGTGGCGTGGCTTCACGACGGCGCAAATCTTGAGCTTGAATTAATACTTGTACCACCTTTTTTTTTCTTTTCGGCCGGTAACGGAACGGACCGGCACAGCTGGTGCTGCCGATATTCACCGGTAATGCAGCAGGCACAATTTTTGCCACGACGATGGCGTTTTCTGTCTGGTACCAGCACGGTACCGAAATTTCGGCCGGTATTGAGACGATATTTAATACTACCTTCGTAAAAAGTACCGAAAAAACTTCAACTATTTGTATTATCACGTTTTGGCCACTCGATTATTTTCTGGGTAGAATAAATCATTCTTCTCCTTCCTCGGAGAAACCCGGTGTCACGAGTTCGAGCCCCTTCGGAGGCGGAGCCGCAGGGGTGGTTAGATTATGCCTAGTCGTGACGTAGTCTTGGCATCCCCGGATTCGGCCGAGACCTCGAACCCGAACCCCACCTCTGCAAAGACACGGTGTGCCGCTTGGGCTAGGGATGCTAGACAGAATAAATCATTCTACTATCTAATTCTTTTCACCTCTAGCACGTATCACATTATCTTTAAGATTCGAGTAAAATCGGTTGACGGTGCATGTTTTTAAGTTTGCGATATAATCCGGTCTCAAATTAAATTTTTGTACAATTTGATCATATATTTAAGTTACGCGTCCTAATATCATATTTTCCGTCCAAAATTACCGTTTAAAAATGAACGGTTGAGTGTGAAGTGACGATTTTGCCCTTAGTTAAGTGACCTACCTGAAAACCAGAGAAAAACTTAGTGCTTAAAACGAAAAAAAATAAAATAGACGGGGGAGATATACCAAAAATAAATGAAAGCTATTGCAGGGACGAGCTTGCGGCTCTCTTCCGTTGCCGACAGACTGGAACCAGCATCTCTCGTCTGAGTAGAGGCATCGGTTGTAGCGACGTGATTTTTGACCGGTGTCACAACCAATTTTTTTTTCTAAGTCGATTGGAAACCTAAAAATGGTTTACGAGAAAATCCGGATTTGTTTGTCGGTTACGCCAAAAATTATTAGAAATTTTCAAGGCCCATAATTGGTACCACGAGTTCTTTTTAGATTTTTTTTCTTTTTGCTTGATTTTACTGTATTTTTGTGTGTTTTTTTTGTTTTTTTAAGAGTTAAAATTAAAAGAAATAAAAATGGGTAAAGCAAAAAAACAAAGTCTAAAAAAAGAAAGAAAAAACTTGGTGAAGAATAAAGAAAAGGAAAGAAGTTGGGATAAATGTCATGTAAAAAGTGAAGAACGGTAATGATGGCGAGATTTGGCGTCGAAAATGTCTGGAGATGGAGGAGGATGAAGAAAACTGATTTGTTAAAGTGACAAAATGTACATAAAATAATGAAAACATCACATAAAAATACCAAAATCACAATTACAAACTAGATAATGCTACAACCTAAGTTACTAGTCTGAATAAAATTGGGTGTCAACAACGGTAGTAGTGAGGCGGATCGGAGCTTCGGATCTTCTTTGAAATCACAGACGCAAAGCGAGGAAATTCGAGGACGGAAGGAACGAGGAGGCGACCTAGCTGGGGTGATTCGAAACTGGCTGCTTGTTTTCGTTGTCAGCGTCGACGCGTCGGTGGTGATGACTAAAGCTTCCGTCGTTCTCAATCACAAATCGGGTGCTTGATTTCAGAAAGAACGTGGATAAGTTTTGAAGAGATTAATCTCAATATTTTGGGTTTTTAACAAGAAAATAATTTATTAAAGGATGGGTCTTGTCTTACCTCTGGATATATATGGCGACGCATATCTGGCAGGCAATCTCTTACATCACAGCTTGGGCGATTTGGAAAGCAAGGAACAAGATTGTCATGCAAAGCGGCGTCTGGCGGGCTTCGGGTATATATGGCGACATCCAGGTCTTGTCTTACCTCTGGATTTTCAGCAGGATCCCGGACTTACGTCTCTCTTGGATGGACTGGGTGATGGCCCCGCTCTTAAGGGCGATAGAAGTGCTAAATTAAGTTGTTGTTTTGTCTTGTGATGTGTTGTTCTGTTGTTGGTGTGGATTATTCCTGTTGATTATTCTCTTCTTTTCAGTTGCAGGGGTGGTTAGTTGGCCATTTTTTAGGGGGGATGCTGGCCAATTTTTTTTAGGGGGTGCGGCGTTTCTGTACCGGGTGCTGCTCCTATCTCATGGGCAATTAGCTTCCTTTGTATGTTTTTTTCTCTTTGAATGAAGTTTTTCGATGCCGTTCAAAAAAAAAGGATGGGTCTTTGTTGTTATATATTAATCGGTTTTGAAATCTTGGCATGGATCTAGCTTTTGTAATTTTGGTGATAGTGAGATACATGAAGAATTAGGCCCGAAGCAAACCTGTCACGCTTCAAATTGAGGTGAGAGATGGTAAAAATAATACTAATTCAAATTATTAATCAATATTTATCGTGGAATTTTGATCACCATAAACTAATCTAATTTTGAGTTTTTACAAGAACTCTCTCTCCCAGAAACACTGAATCACTTCCTCTCGCCTCAAACTCTTGTTGTACCGCCATCAGCCGCTCCACCACTTCCAACGGAGCTCTTATACTACGTAGTTGAGGGGAGTTTGGTAACGAGTATAGTAATGCACCACAATTTTTCGCTATTTTGAATTAAAAAAACATTTAAAGTAACGGTAGCGGGCTGGTAACGCGTCCACCGGCTACCATACATAAAAAATAGTTTCACACCTGCACTTGTTCAAAAGCTGCGTTTTATGTTTTCGAGGCTGTGGTAGGGGGTTGGTACCATGCCCTTTTACTTTCTCACTAGCACCTTTTATCCCACACTTGGCAAAATTTTGACCCGTTTTCTTCTTCTTCCTCATCTTTTGCTGCCTCCATCAAGATTTCTTCCTCATCGACGCTTTCAAGATCAAACTGGTATTAATTTCTTCCTCACCAATGGATGTATAAGACTGTGAGCCTTACACTGATGTCTATTGGGTTAAGTTTTGTCTTGTCGGCAATGCCAGGTAACTGAACTTTAATGTTCATTGCCAAAGTCATCCATGCGTTGCTTTGAAATGTTTTGTTTTTTCATATTTGCTTATCTGAATACCCAAATTGTAGTGCACTATGGATGATGGAATAGGTTACACGTGCTCCCCAATTGGAGACCCTTGATGATATAGAGAAGTTGGACAGCAGGAGAAAGGAAGTCATTGCAAGATTAAATCTCTATGATTGATTTTGTTTTTCCTTAGAGCTTCATGTAAGTCAGAATGAAGTGCCAGTCCTCACTTGTGCATCATTTGAAGTTTTTTTTTCGCTTTCGCCATATGACTTCATACATGTTTATGGGTTTGAATGAGATGAATAAATTTTATGTTTGAATGATGTATTTTGATGAATTTGAGTTTTTTTTAAATTTTACCAAATAAATTGGTAACGGGTTGCACCAAAATATAAGACGTGTAACTTAAATATAGGACAAGATTGCACCAAAAACTTAATCAAACTTAAAAATAGTCTGCGGATTTTACTTAAGACTTCTATATGTGTGACCTACCAACCTCATTTAAAATCCTGATCACCAAATTAAAGCTAGCTCATAACTTGAATTACCTAACTCTTTATCCTTTGCCCATCCTCACTTTGTTTCTTACAAGTAGGATATTAAAAATCATATACAAGTAGATAAATTGGAGTTATGTTAAAATTCAAACACTATGGGCGTGTTAAACTTGGTGGGAAAAAATCTCATCAAATGAATCATTTCTTCTTAATTTTTCTTCTTAAAAATTTCATATCTATTTGAAACGAATGGAGTAACAAACATATTTCTCCTCTTCGCCAATAATTGAACCATTTGACCTAAAACAGTTTAATGTTTGACACAAATTTTAATAAAAATAAATATTGAAAATATTTACATAAAAATATATTTTAAAAAAATGTTGTAAATTATGATATGCATATAAATTATTTAACTTGTTTAAATATTCATAAAAAAATATAGATTAAATAATCTAAAATAATGAAAATAAATTGTTTGATAAACAGAGTGGCGCAGACCGTAAATAACTTTCAATATCAACATAACTTTTGCAATAAAAAAGTGTAGCTTTAGAACTGGCATATAGTTTATTTATCCATTTGGACTTGTACAGATTAAATCCATATACGTGAAAAAACATTTGTAACTTAACATTGGGCGAAAAATTACTAACTTTAATTGTAATTGAGTGTTGCTAACTCGATTTAAAATTGTATACTCTACAATAACTTAAATCTTAATTGACATAATTCATACCATATAATTAATCTATCAAATTAAGGTAATAATAATACAATTAAAATGAAAGTACAAGCGAATTGTCGAGAGATTCATGTAGCACAACAATTAGGACAGGCAATATCAACAAGACCTATGAATATGAAGTAGAAAATCTTTAAAATCAAACACGTGTATCGATGGAAGTGAGTGCGGGTCCTACAATTACAGATGCGGATAAGGTCAGGTTTGTGGATCGAATGGCCCACTGCTCTTGGTATGGATCAAACCCTTACCTGGCACACACGTGTCGCTTATCATTTTTTAACTACATTATACCACAGAAGTTCCACTGTTTTTGCACTAAGGCCCAGCAAATTCGGGTGCACGTATTAGGGGGCTTCAAACTTGAAAATTGGGAGGTGAATCCCAAATTCACCTCTAATTTTTGGTGATTTTGTCCAAATATTTTTCGGACCTCAAGTGAATTTGGCCGACGCGAAAAGTGAATATCTAACGTGAATCACGTCCATGTGGGGCCCCCTGTCCAGCTGCCATAATGTGAACCACTCCACTCCTCTTTGGCAGCTTCCCTTCACCTGCCATCTGTGGGCCCCACCACACCACTCCCCTTTGGCCGCTTTCCTTCACGAAGCTGTAGTTTGAAGTCCCCAAAATTAGGGAGTGAATTTTTGGGAGATGAATACCCTCAAATTTGATGAAAAATTTTCCACCCCCATCAAGGTTTGAAACCCCATATTATATACGTCTACGGTTAAACGTGAGATAATGATGTCAATTCGACAAGTGATGTTATTTATGTTCGGGTTGAGATTTGGTATGGATTGATTTTGGATCGGTTTGGGTTCGAGTTGTGTTTATGTTGAGTTGATTTTAGGTTGGGTTGGATCAGGGTCAATCGAGTACGTGACTGGGTCGAGTTTATTTCGGATTAGGTCGGATTTTTATTAGATTAGAAGCAAGTTACCTTTCTTCCATTTTTGGGTTGAAATTGTGTCACACATTCGGGTCATATTTATACTAGTCAATTTTCTGTAAACAATTTGATTGAGCATAAATTAGATGAATGTGAGATTTTATGTACTTTGATATAATTGTCCTTGAATAAAAATTACACAAAAAAACACAAAAATAAAGGTGAAGAGAAAGTGATGATAGTGTAGTAATTTTGGATTAAGGAAAGTTGTTGCTCGACGTTGACAATGAGTTGATGACACTCTTGGAATATTGATCACGGAGTAATCCATATATGTGCCGTCTGTTTTCATTAAAGTCTACTTGAGTATGGGTGAGTTGGATTTTACGTAATGCAACAATGTTGAGTTGTTGACATTCAAACCTTATTTCCTCGATTATTTTCATGTTCGGGTGGTCCTTTTGGATTCCAACATGTTCGGGTTAATCACATAATTCGGGTAGTGTCCTTACCCTCTTGGATCAAGTAGAACATTAAAGTTACACTCCCTCTATACTAAAAGTAATGTTAGGGTTTAGGGTAAAATGAGTGGAGGTTGGAAGTGGTGTTTTAGGGTAAAATTATTGGGGTTGAAAATGTTAGGTAAAATAAGAGTAATTAACCAAAAAATAACATATTCTTGGATAAAAATTAAAAAATTAAAAAAATGTTTTTTTGTGAAATTTTTGAGAAATTAAGAGACCGTGAATGAAAAAATTGACAGATGGTTAATGAAGATAAAGTTAAATTATTAAAAGTGTAAAAAATATGTTAGTGAATATTTAAATATTTTTAAAACTTAGTATAATAGTTAACAAAACACGGAGGTACAAATAATTTGTTATTAAATAAATTCAAACTTTTAAGAGTATATAATTATGAAAAAAGTTTCTATTGAAAAAAAAAATTGGCATAAAATTAGGAATAATTATTAATTAATTTCCTATTGAAAAAATTGTTACTTTACTTTAGAGAAATGAGTATCTTTCATTTTTAATATCAGTCGACAAACAGAATTTTGGTAAAAGTTTTAACTGCATCTAGTTGAATAGTTAAGATTACAAATTTGAACGGGTTTTAGTCCAATTCTCTATTTACCCGAGTCATTATAGTTGGGCAATAGTAGGGGTGTGAAACGAATAACGAGCCCAACGAGCCGAGTCTCACGAGCCTCGAGCTCGAGCTTGAGCCGATTTTGAGGCTCGAATAATAAACGAGTCGAGCTCGAGCTCGAAACGTTCGGCTCGTAAGGGTTCACGAGTCTTAACGAGCTCGTCTAAAATTACGATACTACCCTTCACGAACCATCGAGCCAATATCGAGCTCGTTTACTCAGTGTTGGGGCCGATCGAGCCTAACCGAGCTCGCGAGCCTAACAAGCTCGAGCTTCACGAACCATCAAGCCGAGCTCGAGCTCAAATTACCGGGTTTGATCGAGTTCGAGCCGAGCCCGAATTTTACGAGCCCAAACTCGAACCTGCTAGGCTCGGCTCGAATTCACCCTAGGCAACAGTAGATATTTTGGTCTTAACATATCCCTCCAAAAGAAGAAGAAAGTTTTAAATGCTAACAAGAAAATATTCCTCCGATCCAAATTATCCAATCACCTTTAGTTGGGCTATTTTGCGCTCCCTTCATAGATTGGGCCTAAAGGTAGAATGGGGATTGGGCTTCTCTACTGTCCTCCCCCAATCCAGTCATCCCTCCTGTCCGCTTTTTAAATCACGCATTCATGCCTTCACTATCTTTTTTGTTTTTGTTTTTGTTTTTATTTATTTGTAAATTAATTATTATTAATGACTCAATTTTTCACAATGAATAATTTGTTTAAAAAAATATAAAAAATGGTGTATATTTAGATACTTTAAGAATTTATCTATATATACATATCTTTTAATAATATTTTTTAATATATTTTTTAAAATTGTTCCTTTTAAAAATTTGAGTGAAATACAAGCTCGAGAGTCAAACTGATGCAATTTTTAAGTTACAAGGGGCGTATAATTTTTATACTCCCTCAGTAAAAACTTGTCTCATTTGATTTTGTTGTTTCAATATTCAATAATTCACTAAAATTCTAACAACGATACACAGTGAAAGAAATCAGAAAAAATATATTTACAAAATTCAAATATCAAATTAGGATCTACATATGAGTCATTTAATTTTGAATGTCTAAAGATTTATAAAAAAATATAGATTTAATACAGTGAAAATGTCAAAATAAATGTGACAATCTTTTTACAGATAGAGAAAATATTATAATAAAATTAACTCTATGTGTACACCGTCTTCGTCCCAGTCTTTATCCAAAACTTCTCTTAATGCGACGCTTTAGGGTTCTCCCAGAACCTGCTATCGTCGCCTATGGCCGGCGTCGTTCTCGGGTTGTTTGGAGTTCTGGTCGGCCACTATGCTCACTTGTTTGCATGATCTTGGCGTTCCCATGGCGTCCGCGTCGTTTTGGGTGGTATGGTACATTTTTGGTGGTGGCTATTGTCACGGGGCACCCGTGCCCGGTTGCGGAAGCGGGGCCGCCCCGCGGCGGTGGAAGCGATCGGTCCAACCGAGACCCGCTGCGTGTAGTGGTCCCATGACCCGGCCCGCAAAGTTTCGTTCTCTAAGGCCTGGTGCTTGAGAATGCTTTGCTCTCGGAGTATGCAGATAGAGTTATGCGCTTATATTTTTCGGTCATTTTCCGACCCGCAACCTGCAAATCTCATACATGACAAGTATACAGTATAACCCTAACTATCCATGGCGAGCCCCGCCCCACTGAAATAGGTGAGCATTCTACCATCAACAAACATGCAGTTCATGGATAACATCGAGACGAGCCCCACCCTCACTAAAATGGGCGAGTACTCATTCATCATCATATATAAGCATAACAGAATCATCCAGATACAGAATATGTCTGACATATCAAAATATGATCACATCACGGGTCCCGCCCTCCACTGACATGGGCGAGTCCCGGTCATGCAAAATATCCAGAATACATATACAGTAGCAGAATGTATCTAGATACATAGCATAATCCAATCAATGACATGCATGCATATACATCTACAGAGCCGACAAGGGAAAACCCCAGAATACCTAAGTGCGGGATCTAGGAGAAACTCCGAGATCAGAACATTCCCGCAAGTACCGCTGCTGTTGCTAACACACAAACAGAAGAGAGATAAGTTAACTGTGAGAAAACTCATATGTTATACTTAACATAAATCCAGAAGTCAGAAAGTAGACTATAACCTCTACCGAGACTACCCCTATAACTTAACAGAAGTTCTATGACGGAACTGCAGATACCCGATCACAGTACATAAAGCACCACGGAACTCTAATCCGTTGGCTGATTGTCAGGTATACCTTACACATAAGTTCGATTCGAAATTCTCGTTCAGCTGTCCCGGTACAAGTTTCGGCAGAGTTTTGGCTGCGTTTCTACCCACTCCCTTCTCACAAAACTGAAGTTGAGGTCACCTTTTGGGCCAACAATGGCGTTTTCATGTAGTTGCTCACGGTTTCATGAGAAAGAAGATGAAGAAAATGAAGAAAATACCATATTTTCTTCCTTATATATTTTCTTTTTTTCATTTCTTTCCAATTTTCCCTACTTTTATGCCATTCGTCCCACTTATTTTCTTCCATCTTCCTAGCCGCCACTTCATTGTCTTTTCTTCCAAATTATTGGCTTCATTTTCCTCTTTTTACACTTTGGCCCCAAACTTTAAAAAATTGCAATTTAGTCCAACCCGAAAATTGCAACTTTCAAACCGTTTCTCTGATCGGAACTAAATCTGAACACAAACCTTGGGACATCATATCACACACAAATCATGCTTCACATGTTTAATTATAAGCCCCAAGTGTCGCCCGAGAACGAACGTCCCGATCCCAAACAATATTTTCCGCGGAAAGGTGCGGGGAACTCGTGCGACCTCGAATATGTAAGCATTCTCGAGAATGTTACCTAGAAAATATCCGGGAGCTATTTGACCAACAGAAAATATGCCTCGCATGCTTGGAACGGAGCCCTGGGATACACAGAAGTTACCACCCGCTCGGGGTGACTGTAACAGCTATGGGACGCCGCTCGTTGAATTGACACCATCGTCGGGCGGCTGCTCTCCAAATCCATGGACGCTGCCTAGTGTCGCTCTCTCCGCCTACACCATCATGGGTTGTGCAACTTTTGATGCCTTGCCGGTTTCTGTGTTTGGGCTGGCATTGGGGTTTCACCTATTGGCGGAGGCCTATATATGGCTCGCACCACTCGCTCTTGGCAGTGCATTTGTGCCATGGGTTTTGGCTGGTGGCGTTCCAGGGCGGGTCAGTGTCTTCAGTCTATAGGGCTGCTTTCTATGTGGACCGAAGATGGTCCTCCTAACATCTCCAGGTGGTTGGTTCCCGGTGTTTGCCGGTTATTGGGTCTGATGGGTTGCTTGATCGATGGAGGTCGAATTGAATGTTGTGTGTGGTGTGGACCAGGAGGAGATGGTGCTTCTACCAGTGGCTATGGTCGTACTCTAAAAAAAAGCATGCTCAAGGCAGGGATGGGTGATAGCTTTCCCTGCCTGACGTAGTGAATTGTTGGTTTCCGGATAATCAGGATTTAAGGTACCCCTCGATTATTCGGTTGCCACAAGAAACCTGGGTTCATTGGTTATTGGCTCTTGCATGCAGATGGTTTTGAATGGAGATTGGGCAGATGTTGCTCTTTGGCTGTGTTTCTCTTCCAGGTTTCTTTGTAGGGTCCAGGCTTTGTTTTCCGATGTTCTTGCTATATTTTATGGTGTTTGTTTCAAGTACTATAGGTTGTTGCTCTTCTTATTTTCACATTATAGTCTTAAGCTATCTTCTTCTTAGGCTAGTTTATGCTCACCTGAGGTTAAGAACTAGTTTATCGATTAGGGCTTTGTCCATGCATAGGTTGTTTTCAGCATTAGTCGTTTGAAATTGAATGAATTCACCCATAAAAAAAATATCCCATGTGTACACCTTTTAGATTTTAATATTATGATTAGTAGATAATTAAATGAATAATAAATTACAAGTAAAAACCCAAAAACGAGAGAGAGAGAGAGAGATGGGCTTGGGCATGGTGCGTTAAAAAGGAGACGGGGGAGGACTGGACGGGGTTTCTTGTGGGAATGCAGAGAAGCTCGATCCCGACTTGCCTAATTACGTATTTGACTTCTCTCTAGCGCGTTGAAAGCACCGGAGGAGCCAGTCACCCAAATGAAACCGATGATTTTGTGATTTAGTTTGAGAAAAATAATTAGTTTTAAGACGTGTTTATTTTGATATTTTTTAATTATAAATCTAGAGTTTTTAAAAGTGAAGTTTTTGGAAATTTGTATGAAGTTTATGAAAATAATTTGGATAAAAAATAATTTAGTAGATCTCGTAACTTATACTCCATCTGTCCCAAAAAAAATAAACTTTTATTTTTATAGTTTCACAATATTTAATCTATAATTTATTTATATGAATTTTAAGTCAAACACTACAACTTGAAACATCAAAGTTAAACAAGACTATATTTGTAAGATTGACGGAGTATCAAATTTATCCTCTCACTGCACATCAATTTTTGTAGTGGGAATATTTAAGTTATAGAATCTGTTAAATTGATTTTTTATCCATTTTTTCTTGCATAAAATTCCCATCAATTTTAAGCTACCAATCAACTTCGAGTATTTCTAAACTAAAATACACTTTACAAAACTATATAAAATGTAAATGAATACTCCCCTTTAAATAATTTATTTTTCAAAATTAAATCACAACTCCTTCTTAAGAATGGACATATGACATTCAATAGAGAAGACTCCTAACTCCGGTGCTTTCAATGCACCGGAGAGAAACTATATCTCCTTTTTTTTTTTTTTGATGAAGAAAGGGACTCCAAAGAAGGAGTCCCAAAGAAACTATATCTACTAATTACAATAGCTATTTCAAGTTTCTTCATTTTCCCCCATGTCCCGTTCCTTTTTTTTATTTTATGAAAAATTACAATTTAAACTAATAATCATAACATAACCTTATTAAAAATTCTGTAAGCCTGATAGAATGTGAATGCATACTTTAATTAAATCTCGTAGAACTCATGGAAACAGCTGTCGAAATAAGAATAATAAAGTAGAGAGTAATTAAAATTTATAAAGATTTATCAGTAAGAAAAAGTACCGTGTAATTAGCAAAAACAAAACAGAAGAAGAAAAGAAAAGAAAAAGCGGTCCGTTTAATAACCACGTATGTGGTTAAACACATAGCAGCCCAAAAACACAGTAGAATCTGGCCCAAATATCCTATTTTCCTAATTGACTAAACTACCCCTAACAAAACCCACATCTCCATGACCACCGGCAGGTTGACGCCGGACCACCGACGGACCACCACCGGACCGCCGCCGGAACCACCGTCGAAACCGCCACCGAACCGCGCACCGGAATTCCGTCGGACCACCGCCGTTGGACCGCTACCGGAACTGCCATGACCACCGTCGAAACCCCCGCAGGCACCACCACTGCAAACTGCAGTTTAAAAGATATTAAAAAACAATTTTATAATTAAATAAATAGTGTCTACACCGATATGTGAAACTGTCTACTAACTTATCAAATAATGTCTACACCAAAATGCATAGTGTGGAACAAATTTTTAGAAATTAAGTTTCGTAGAGAATCGTAAAAACTCATTTTTTAATGGACAATAACATTTATAACATAATATAAAACATATTTATGTTCATTTATAATTGATTACATAGTGTCTAAAGTGATATGCAGAACTGTCTACTACATCATCAAATATTGTATACACTAAAAGTGCAAACTGTAGGAAATAGATTTTCAAAGTTATTAGTCTCAATAAGCAGTGAAAATTTCTCTTTACAATGTCAAAAATGTTTGCAACATGATATAATACTTTGATTGTTTATTTATAATTAATTATACTGTCTAACTATAATCCGTAATACCGCGTGTACCACCAAAATCTACACTGTCTACTATAAAAATGTAAAGTGTACAATGAGATTTTTTAAAATTACTTTAAAAGAGATATCTTACAAAATTTTTGCAAAAGTGTCTGCAAGATATTATAATATATCGCACTTTAAGTGTTTATTTGTAGTTAGTCATATTGCGTTTGTTTTAATGTATAAAAATGGATTTCCTATACTGTCAACTAATTTTTTCAAACTGTATATCTAAAAATGAAATACTGTCTATGAGGGTAAAGTGCACCCATAGTCCTGTAACTTTAATTATTGTACCACTACGGTCCTGTTTTAACTTTTTGTACTATTAAAGTCCCGTTTTCAAGTTTTTTCTTCATTCATGGTCCTATTTGACATTTTTGCCCTTAAGTTTTAAAATATTGCCCTTTTAAACAGTTGTAAAATATAAAAATCACCCTAACGTTTAACGAAACTTTCAATTTTACCCTCAATTTTTATAAACCCTAAAATTCTACCATAACTTTTACAAATACATACAATTCTACCCTAAAAATTTTCTCTCCACTTTATCTCACCACCCTCCTACCCACCACCATCGGAAATCTCGCCGGACGCCAGAATCGCGGGCCAAGAGCGGCGGTCGCGAGCCCAGGGTAACGAAACGCGCGCCAAAGGAAGCGGATCGCGAGCCTAGTGCCGCGAATCGCGCTCCCACGGCCGCGGATCGCGCGCCCAGGGCCGAGGATCGCGCGCCCAGGGCCGCGGATCGCGAGCCCACGGCGGCGAAACGTGCTCCCAAGGCCGCGGGTCGCCCGCCCAAGGCCACGGATCGCGAGCCCAGGGCGGCGAAACGCACGCCCAAGGCCGCGGATCGCGCTTCCAGGGCCGCGGATCGCTAGCCTAGGGCGGCGAAACGCGCGCCCAGGGCCGTGGATCGCGTGCCAGCTTGCCAGGGCGGCGATCGGCGGCCGAAGGTTTTCCGGCGGCGTCCCGACAGCGGCCCGTTGCTTTTTAGCGGTGGTAGGTCGGATGGTGGTTGAAATAGGTCAGTTCAAAAGTTTAAGGTAGATTAGAGGGTTTGTTTGTAGAATTTTAAAATTTGAGGGTATAAATGATATAATAAGAAAAATTCAGTTTATGTTCGTTATTGTACCATTTATGTGAAAGGGTAAAATAGTAAAATAATTGTAAAAAAAATCATGGATGAAGAAAAAACTTGAAAACAGGACCTTAATAGTACAAAAAGTTAAAACATGACCGTAGTGGTACAATAATTAAAGTTACAGAACCATGGGTGCACTTTACCCATGTCTATGATTCAAAAAGTTTCAATATATAAAACTTACATAACATATTTCTTGCAAGTCGATGGCGTACAACTTCACGGCGGCGGTCTCAAGCCAGGGAGGAGGCGGCGGTGGACAAGCTCAAGACGGAGATCGCGGTGACGACGACAAAATCGTGGTGAGGACGACGACAAAATTGCGGTGGCTCAAGACGGAGATCATGGTGCCGAAGGAGATCTCATCTCCTTGCAATGGAGGTTTTCCATGAAAGATCTCGCGGAGGCGCCGAAGTTGCAGATCTTCAACAGATCTGAAGAAAATAAAGAGAAAGATGAATTTCCGAAATCGAACCATGAAATCGAAGGACGGGCCTCGCCGGCGGCTCTTGGTGACGGTAGAGATTTGTGAAACTCGCAACGGAGGAAGGTGGAGATGGACTGAGCTTGCTCCATTTACAGATCTACAGATATTTTGGGGAAGAAGAAGCCCACGTCTCATATGGGAAAAAAAGTAAACAATAAATGCACATTTGCTGGGACAGAGGGAGTATCTGTTAAGAAAAGTTAAAAAAAAAAATTGTAATCTACATGTTTTTTAACCATAATTTATGTACAAAATTCTTTCACCACTCATTCTTTTCTTTAAGATGTATAAGCTCTTTCTATACAAGCACCGTAAACTACCTAACCACAATTTCAAAGAGGCAGGCCAGTTAAAAACAGAGTTGCCACCCATCCCCTGAAAGAAAGATTGCAGCCTTGGTACTGAAATGGTTGTAGGGAACCAAGAAAAGTGGGAGCTGATGCACAAAATGGGAAAAATGGGAAAAAATGCCACTAATCTTTCCTAAATTTCTATATTTATCACTGATCTTCATTTTCGAGTTAGAGTGCCATCCAAGTTTTGAAATTGGGTTAAAATACTACTGCCGTTAAAAGTCTTTAAAAATCGGTTAACTCTGGTTATTACAAAAACAATACTTAAAGTTTTGAACCTTTTACAATTTAATCATAAATATTTGATTCGCAAATCTGAAGAACGGACTTACTAGCAGTTTGAGGGTCGTTAGCTGGTCGGTGGAAGCTGGTAGGCAGGCCAGTTAAAAACAGAATGCAAGAAAGGGATAGCAGATGGAGAAAGGGAAAAAGATTTGAGTGGTGGAAGAATATATGCCATATTAAACCACCCCAATTAACTCCCACGTACGTAACTGAAAACTTAATGATTTGAAATATCTTAAATTAAGGGTAAGTCTAAAATGTGAATTAATGCAAATTTAGACATTACATATGAATTTCAGACGTTACATATAGACATAATAAAACTATTTCTTGACGTTACATATGAGTTTTAGACATAATAAAATTAACAATGTGTGTCTGAAAGTCAATTATTTCAAATATTTATGCAAATAAAAGAAAACGTAACTTGGAATTTGATATATATATATATATATATATATATATATATATATATATATATATATATATATATATATATTGTTTCAATTTCAGATGTACCACATATGAGCATAAAAAATACACATTGTTTCAGACATTGTTTTCAACACGTATTGTTTCAAACACACTGTTTTTTATTTCAAATAACCAAACTTTTTTTTATATTATATAAACAATTATAAAGTCCATCTCTTTCCACATAGTATTTCAGAAGTAATGCATATAGTGTTGGACATGTATTTTCAAACATGACACAAATAGTTTCAGATATTTTGAGTTTTATTATCTATTTAAATTACTAGAAATACTTTCTTTTATTATTTTTTTAGTGTTGCTATTTATGCTTTTTTCCATTATGTCTTACTATCATTAAATTTTCTAAAAATCAAGCAAACATAAAAAAAGAACCTATGGTACCAATTTCGGGCACTAATAAATTTTTAATTTTCGTGCAAAACTGACAAGCGAACTCAGATCTCTTGTAGACCATTTTTAGATTTCCAATCGACTAAGGTAGAAAGATTGGTGGCGATTTCTGTCAAAAATCACGTCGCTACAGGTGCAGGCTGCATGTAGGCTATTTGGGACTTTGATCTTCTTGGATATTTGAAGGTCCAAGATAACTCGAGCTCGTTTGACTGGAGGTGAGATCAGTTGGGACTTGGATCTTCCTGAAAGGTGTAGCTAGCTAGGTTGCATGTAGTCTATTTGGGACTTGGATCTTTCTGGATAGCTGAAGGTCCAAGATTACTCGAGCTCGTTTTCGATGGGGGGTGAATTGGTTCCGGCTCATATTTTTCTTCATGAAAGGTGCAGACTACATGTATTTGGGACTTGGATATTCCTGGTAGTTGAAGTCTCCGCCTTGGAGATTGAATTGGTCCCAGTGTTTTTGGCTCTTGTCTCACTACATAGAGAAAGCAACATACTGAGGCCGTTACCACGGCCAGTGCTGCAGTAAACGGTTTGTGCGCAGTAAGTGCAATAAACAAGTGCAATAAACACATTTTCCGCGGCCAGAGCCGCAATAAGGCCGCGGTATACATTTTTTTCATTTTTCTCTCTTTTTCAGTGGGATCTCGTTGATTTCAACCCAAAATCCACTCCTCCATCCCCTTATATTTTTTTTAGAATTGTTTAACTATTTATCATAGTAAATTTTTGTGTCAAATACTGCAACTTGAAATATTAAAGTCAAACACCACAATTGTTATAGGAAGAATAGAGTATATGTTTGTTCTTGGTTTGATGTATAATGGATGAGTTTCTTGAAAAAAAAGGAATAAATTGATATTGGTTGTATTATGTTTAAAAATTTTGACAATAAATTGTTGTTATTTTGAATTTATGAGAGAAATTTGTGTTGTGAGAGTGAAAGGTTTTGGGAATAATAAAAGGCAGAATTAGCGCGTGATCGAGCTTAGTTATACTAATAGTTAACTCTCCGTATATATAATTAATTAAATATGTCCTGCATCATATCATATATATATGATGATTAGAAGTGCATGCGATGGCACGCATGCATCATCCGAGCGTGTAGCTTACAATTAAAAATTGCACCACGAGACGAGCAGCATGCATGCATGCATGCATATGCAGTTGATACATAACATGATGATACAGAACTAGAACATATATAGCTCAGAACAGAAAGCAGCTTCTCCAAGCTTCAAGAGAATAATTGTGATACTTGTGGAACGGATATGATCCAACTTATTTAAATAGTATTCTTCGATCGATCGATCGTTCAACACCGTCTTCACTTCACGCTGCATCAGTAATTAATTAGCACAGATTAAGTTAGTACATGATTAGTTTCATTAATTCTGATCATAATTATATATGATCATCGACCTGTTGGTTGGTTGTGAATGAAGGAATTAATTAATTACAATTACCTCTTGCAATCAAGGGTGGGGGTGAGCTTGTAAGGGAAGTTGATGCCGCACTTGCCAAGGAGGCTGGTGGCTAAACCGTAATTGAGACCAGGAATGGCCGCGGCTGCGTTTTTGATGCAGACGCAAGTCTGTTGGCGGTCTGGGGTGGTTCTCGCGGCCTTGTACAGCGAGTTGAGGCTGGAGCAGCATGGTGCGGGGACGGCTCCGGGGCCGCCTGCTCGGAGGTACTGGATGCATGGAACCAGGCTGATCCCCACCTGGCCACAGGTGATGGTGGCCTCAGCCACCGGCGCCACCACGCACAGGAGGAGGACCACTAAGAGTCCCACGGCCATGAAGCTGCTGCTTTTGGTGCATGAAGCCATATGATGACTGTTAGTAATTTAATTAGAACAAGCTTGTTTGCAGGATAAGTTAATTTTGCTACTGATACTCTGTCTGGGTCTTTATATATATAGCCAACTTCTGATCAGTACTGTTTTGTTTTCTGGAAAATGCGATTAATTGTCTACCAGTCCATAAGCTTTTGTAAAACTTACAAATTAAACCGCGACCATAATATGGAGTAGAATATTAGAATCATTCAACCATATGAGATGCATGTTTAGAATAATCAAATACTCTCCCTCTGTCCTAAAAAGTAATGCAACATGATGTTAGTTTAACTTCAATTTATCTTGACTATTTCTTAATAAAAAAATACCATAAAATTTATATATAAAATTAAGATCTCAAATATTTAAATGTATATCAAAGTTTCAAATTTATACTTTGATATAGAAATAAAATCATAGATTAAAACTCAACTGATTTTCGGAAAAAACCCTAGCTTGCTCTCATGCGCCACAAAGATGGATCGTGGCCAATCCATCCGCCGGCACTGGATCGGCTCCATCCCATGGCCACGCCGGACACTCTTCTGGTAGGGCGGGCGGCCGATGGCCCGCTTCAGCTCAGAGACTCTCTGCCCCGCCTCGCCATTGCTTGAACAAGGGAGGCGCGTGGTAACCCCGATCAAAACCACAGAGGCAGGCCTGCTGTTTGGCGGCATGGCTAGCTCGGACCTCTACACCGTCCGACGGAGACCTGGATCGCCGGTTCGCTCCTAGATTCTGGCATCCGCCCTATGCCCCAACACATGGCTCCTATCACCGGCGCTTATCGTGACTCTCCGCCGACAACAATGGCCTCGCCGGGGTGTCTGCTCGAGCTTTCTTTCTAGGTTGGGACCCACAGCGACCTCTCCAAGCCGGGGCTCAAATCTCAGCCATGTTTAGGGGCTCAGAATTGGCAACAAGAGCTGGCCTATTGGTTTGGCTCGATCTATGTGGTGGACATTGGAGGTGGATGTGTGCGGCTGTGTGCGGATGGATATGGTCTGGAAGTGCAGGGATGCGGCAAGGCTTTGTGTGATGTGCTTCTCATATAAAGGGGAAAAGGTCTTCGTTACCTAAGATTTTGGTGATGATAGTCGATCGCAAACTGGTCAGGCTGGGAGTTTTCATGCCTCACCTAGAGCAATGAGCTCATGGCTTGAGAGTAGACTTGGTTTTGGACTAACCTCGCCTACTCTCTTTTGCGAATTTTGGTTCTTTTCCTGGTTTTTTTATTTTAGGTTTTAGGTTGTGTCAAGATCACGGAACTAAATTACTTTATCATGATAAAACATTCAACCCTAAGTTGTTTGGGTAATTAAATTGTTATGTTTAAAACTTAGGGTGCAAATAGATTTTTCAAATAAATTTCAGTGGCTAAAATTATCATTTTTCACGAAGATCCGTTAAACTTGACTAGTGTTTAACGGAATAGAACCACGAATGCAGGAAAAAAACTTAAAAAATGAGACTTTATTGGTACAAAAACTTAAAACATGACTACAATAAGACGGAAATTAAAGTTATAGGACCATGAACACTTTACTCGTGAAAGTAATTGTAAAATAATATGATTATCATTTCACTACAGTACTTAATTAAATTTACATAAATAAGTGTCTATTTACCACATATGTGGAAAAACACACACCATGAAAATGTTAAGTTTACCCTCTTAATAAATCTCTACGAATGGTGTTTTAGTCTTTTAATTTATTAGGTTAGTTAGTTAAGTTAGTTAATTACTAATGCATTTAGGTAGGTATTTTTCCACATGTGGTAAATAAACGGACTCTTACATAATGATCTAGAGCCGTAGCATTTATATATGAGGAGTAGTTCGCAGTTGATAAGTCAATTAATTCAACGATTGATTAATCAATTACTAAATGGAAAAGGACCGTTTTTGCCACCGATGTTTGCTCGATGGACCCTTTTGACCACACTTTTAAAATTTGGACTTTTTTGCCACTAGTTAACGTTTTAGAACTCATTCTACCACTTAACTTATTGTTTTGACCCATTATACCACTTCTTTGACTTATAACGGTGAGAAACTTACACTACGTGGGTGAAGCATTACTTACCGCGTCTACTCAGCCGCAAGAGGCCGCGGTAATCGCGCAAGCCGGTTGGCCGCTGCCGCGCACGGCCATGCCAAACGCGCGGTGCAGGCCGCGGTAAGTTGTGTACCGCGGCCGCGTCCGCGGTGAAGGCCGCAGTAACGCCGCGTTGTTTACGAGGTTCTTTGACCGGTCCGTTATCGCGCCGTGGCCGGGTAAAACTCCTATATAAACGCTCGGGTTCACATTTTCACCGAACACTTACATTTTCTTCCTCCAACTATTCTCCTTTCAATTTCTTGTTAATTGAAGAAAATATATAAGATCTCATTATTTCATTGGAGATCTACCTAAAATTATTGTGTCTCTTTCAGGTAATAAATATTATATTTTAGATTTTTTTATAGAAATTGTTATCATTTTTTTAATTTTTTATATGTATTTCATGAGTTGCCTAATTATGTAGTTAAATTAATTAAAGTAGTTCATGAGTCATAGTACCTGTCTATGAAAACTTATAGTAATATATTATTTTACAGGTTATTTCAGAGATTGAAATGACGGTGTAAAATTATATATTCTACAAGGTTTTCATGGATTGTCCCATCGATGCTTTGTAAAAGTATACTATCGGTTAATTCATCTTTTATGATTGTGTATGGAGAAATGATAAGAGTTACGTAAATTTCGGATGCAATATTGCTTTTGTTCCTCTTTGTACCCGCTCAGGCGTTACGCGAGAAATGGTACAACGAGGAACTAAGACGAAATGCCGAAATTTACGTAATAATATCAGCTTTCTCCATACACAGGATAAAAGTTTGATTAACTAATAGAACTTTTATGAATAGGTTAGGACCCATGCACCTTGAATTAGGACATAAACCGGTAGTGTAAATTGTGGAATTAATTAAGTTCTGCACTGCTGAATATATATATTTTATAATTGTTATGTTTTTTATTTATCATATTGTTTTATTGACACAAATGTTATAGGAACTATATAATGGCCGAAGATCGTGATTGGATGTATCAGCGTTTTGAGGAGGGGACTCGCGATATTAGTCAGAGATTTTGGAACGGGCTTGTGGAATTCCCGAATTTTGCGTTTCGTGTTGCTCGGGAAAAGGGAGAACAATTTGTCAAATGTCCTTGTAGAAAATGTAAAAATAGATATTACCGTGATCGAGAAACTATTGGCAAGCATTTACTTGTTAGATGGATTTCAACTAAATTATCATGTGTGGGATTGTCATGGTGAACGACGCCAAATAAATCCATGTGTTTATCGAGGTTACCAATTTGATGTGGCATCGTCGTCATCATCATCATCGAATATTGCAAGTACGAATAATTTGTTTGAGGGTAATGTAGGAAGGAGTGATTACCGTGAAATGGTTCGCGAGGCTTTTGGGATTCGTGATAATGGAAATAATTTTGAGGGTGATGATATGGAGCATATGGATGAGGATGACGTCACACCCGAAATGCCAAGGACTCAAAAGTTTTTTGATTAGTTTTTTGATTTATTACGCGATGCGTCGCAGCCTCTATATGAGGGATGTACTGATAAGCACACCAAGTTGGCTGTTATTTCTAAGTTCTTGAGCATGAAAAGTCAGCATAACGTATCGGACGCGTTTTTCTCGGAGTTGATTGAATTTATCAACGAAATACTGCCCGGAGAAGAGGCAACCTTGCCTACGAGCATGTGTAGTGCAAAAGCGATGATGAAAGAGTTGGGGTTACCGTCTGAAAGATTCATGCATGCGAGAACAACGCATGTTGTTTGATGGTAGATATGAAAAGTTAAATAATTGTAGGGTATGTGGTGCGAACGCTCAAGAACGTGAGGCGAATCAAAACCCAAAGCTAAAAAGATTTTACGTTATCTACCAATCGAGCGGCTCCAACGGCTTTACCAGTCCGCGAGAACCGCTAAATTTATGACGTATCATCTTAGAGCTAGTGAGAATTCGATGGGTATTATTGGACATCCATCCCAAGCCGAGGCATGGAAACATGTTGATAAGTGTTATCCTGATTTTGCATGTGAGTATAGAAATGTTCGATTAGGGTTATGTACAGATGGTTCAACCCGTTGTCAGACTCAGGACAATCATATTCTATGTGGCCTGTATTCATCGTGGTTTATAACCCGCCTCCCGATTTATGCATGAAGGAGGCGTACACTTTCATGACGTTGCTAATCCTCGCCCAAAGTCACCGGGCCGTAACATTGATGTGTTTTTACGTCCACGCTTGACGAGTTGAAACATCTATGGAATATAGGCGTGGAAACACGGGATGCACATCGTAATCAGAACTTTAACATGCGGGCTTGTCTGCTGTGGACAATTAGTGATTTCAGCGTACGGAATGTTATCGGGGTGGAGCACGCATGGAAGACTTGCATGCCCGTCATCGTATGGAGGATGTTCATAGTTTTCACCGACTAACGGGAAGAAAACGAGTTGGTTTGGTTGTCATAGAAGATTTTTACCGCAACGACATGCGCTCCGTAACAACAAGCAATCATGGAAACATACGATCGAAGGCCAAGATGTGAGTTCAAATCAGGCCACCAGATATTAAGCGAGGTCGAAAACATCGTGTTTCCACCATTCGGGACACCGTGGGATCACATGAGGGCAGACATGTTTGGGAAGCAGCATAATTGGATTAAGAAATCGATTTTCTGGGAATTGCCATATTGGGCAGATCTGAAAGTTAGACATTGTCTCGATGTGATGCATATCGAAAAAATTGTTTCGACAATGTTTTCTACACGCTTGTCAATCGTAAAGGGAAAACTAAGGACAACGCAAATTCGAGACGTGATCTAGAAGATTTAGGACTTCGCCACTGAATTGCATTTGGTGACCGATCCTCATAGGAGAGAACCGTTCAAACCAAAGACGACGTATACTTTAAATGCAGATCGATTGCGAGTATTTGCTATTGGTTGAAGCATACCGTCAAACTTCCGTGACGGTTATGCTTCTAACATTGGGAGGTGTGTTAATACGCCTGCGGTAACACGTTCTACAAGATGAAAACCCATGATTGCGAAGTTACTCCCAATCGCTTTGGGCTATCTCGATGACGGTATTTGGACTACAATATCTGAATTCAGTAAATTCTTCCGACTAATTTGTTCAAAGGATATTCCATTGGACGATGTCGAAAAGTTAGATGAATTTATCGGCGTTAGACTTTGCAAACTGGAGAAAATATTCCCTCCATCGTTCTTTGACTCGATGGAACATCTCACGATGCATCTCCCTTGGCATCTTCGAACGTGTGGGTATGTGTCATACTGGTGGATGTATAGTTTCGAAAGGAACATGAAAAGATTGAAAGCAAAAGCTGTGAACAAAAGATTCTTGGAGGGCTCCATCATTGAAAAGTTTCTTATCCAGGAGGTTGCTATATTCTGCGAGCATTACATGGAAGATAATTATGGAACACATGTGAACCCCAACATACGTAACGAAATTGTTCCCGTATCGTCAATCCGAGCGGACTATCAATATTTGATCATCCATCTAAACCAATGGGCAGAGCACACTTTCGGGAGTTGACGGTTGCAGAAAGGGAACATGTACAAACTTATATTCTGCAAAACTGTCGGGAAGTTGACCCACTTATAGATCGATTCAACGAGTTGGCCCGACGGAATTTTCCAGACTTGGATGACGCTGGTATTGACAATCTCAGATGCATGACGTGAATTTTCTTTTTGTCCAATGTGGCATCCAAATAAGTTGTTTGGACCCATTATACTACTTAATTAACTTGTTTTTATGGACCCGTTATGCCATTTAACTCATTTTTTGCACCCATTATACCACTTAATCGACATTAAAACCGTCTATTCCTTCTTCCGATATTCTTCTCCCTTGTTGAAGAAGTCTTAATCGGTCCTTTTCCCCGTTTTTTTAAGACGTCGATCTCTCTCAAGAAGTTCGCCAATGGGAAGCCATCACCGACGGACAATGATGTGCTATTGCCGGAGCTGACAGAGGAGAAGCGCCTCACGCCCGAAAAGCACCAATCGGCCCGGAACTCACGACAATCGATCACAAATTCGAACTCTTTAATAGGATGTATTGACAGATGTATACCTTGCAAATCAATTCCGGTTTTATTTTCTTTGTCATCTCTACTACTTCTTTGCCATACCTTGCAAGGTTGCCTCTCGTCGATCTCCTGAAGAACTCGATTCTCAGAGATCGGGCCGGAAATCTGACGACCGTCCGTAGATCGCAATCGGTTTTATTCATGCAAGTCAGCGCCAACACACACCATCGTGGCATTTTAATGGGAGGGTGGCAAACGGGATCCAAAATCTATAACGTCAGTGGCAAAAAAGTCCAAATTTTAAAAGTGTAGTAAAAAGAGTCCATCGAGTAAACATCGGTGGCAAAAACGGTCATTTTCCCAATTGCTGAGATCTTATTTCGGTTCAATATGTCCACCTACGGGACCGAAATGTTCCAAACTTTTAGTTCAACAAGTTTTTTTAAATTTTTATGGAGTTCAATAAGTTTCTTGTTTTTGTTTTTGTTTTTTTGACAACAATTATGATTTTATTATGATACCCTAGCCCGTTGAAAATAGAAGCATGGTGCATGGAGCTAAATCACCTGTACAACACAATACAGAAATATCACCAGGATCACGCACCAAAATTAAATAAGTTTCTTGTAGCTACCGAAATTAAATAAGTTAAATATTTTTTTGAATGGAAAATGGCTCAATATTATTCTCATTGAATATAATACTAGCCAAAGATTGAATGTAAAGAAGGAGCAACTAAAATAAAAAGAAATAAGCAACATAAGCAGTAAAAACTAGATAGAAATAAACAAGGGACTAATGGATAGAAGAAAAACTAGTAGCAGAACTACACCGGACACAGAGCAGTAAGGGGACCTTCGGATGATAGCACCTCCACCATAATGAGCCAACAAACGGCCGAAGAAAAGCACATAAACCCACAGTGAAGTAATATAGATCCGTGATCTTGAACGAGACACACCTCAACTGTAAACCCCCAGAACCCGGAACTCAAGCATCCAAGTGAGGCAGGAAGCCCCCCTGACCACACAAGACAACCGCACTAACGAAGCCCGGATGTTGCATCAGATCCGCTGCTGCCAGAGAGATGCCAGCGAATTGTCGAACAGCTCCGGACCTTCATCGAGAACCACTAACCAGACAAAGAAGCCCACCTAGACGTTAGTAGCGCTCAGGTCGGCGCTGAATTCCAACGCGCGATATGGATCTGACGAGGTGAGGCGGTGCGAAGGAACAAAATCGGAGACGATGGACTCCAAAACGGACGTGAATAGTGTGGCCTGAATCGTGGCAGAGAAGCAATAATCCATTGAGAAGGATGAGATTGGCATCAACCCAGCACTGTGGCGACATCAGTGATGAGCTGAAACAGCAAACATGGGTGGCATCGAACCATCACTGCGGCGGCACTGGTGACGAGTTGAAGCGGCGAACATGGGTGATGCGGCTAAATAAGTTAATATTAATAGAGTTAAATATTATTGAATTGAGACAAAGATGGTTTTTTAAGTTTGTTAAAGGGAAGGAAACTTCCATTTGGTGATTCTGATTCCAATTCTCTTTTGAAATTAAGGTTTAATTCTTAATATCTTTAAATAAACCTCTTTTTACCGTTAAAAAAATAAATATGACTAGTGTACTCTTGTAAGTACTATATAATTAAGTCGTACTTGATCTCTGATTGCTATTGTTTGATGCCGACGTCCTTCTCATGATAAGTGATAACTACCAAACAGTTTGTGAAGCAGCAGCATAACAAATTTCTTGAAATCTGGCTCGTCGCACATGCATGGTTCCTTGGCCTTTTATTCCCTTATATATTTAATTAATTAATCTATGTTTCACAATGTTTAATATATAATTTTATTTCATGAATATTTAAATATTTAAAGTTAAATAATTCATAGAAAAAAAAGATATATATATAAATATAATTATTTGGTTTAAAATTTAGGGTGCGAATACATTTTTTAAATAAATTTCAGTGACTAAAATTATTATTTTTCACGAAAATCTCCGTCAAATTTCAAATAAACACATCCATAGTACAGTGATACATTTCAAAACAATACCGTATAATAAATTAAATGTTGTGGTGTGAGTGGCAGGCAGGTACCAGATTGCAATTATGTCTTGGATGTGAGTCTGGCTGAAAATATTGTATGAAGTGAGGATGCCGCACCAAAACTGATTGCTTGTGCGCTCTGTCTGTGGTCCAAAGTCCAAACCCACATATTCCACCACGTGTAACTCATTCCCACGTACACCCAATTCTTGAAAAAACTTTTTCTAAATGTCTATACGAGTCTTCAAACTTTTACAACTGATCATTTAAATCACTTCTCAAAATGTTGGTAAGGTCTTAGCAATGGCATGTTCATATCGAATACAAAAGTTTCTGTGGGGAAAGTGCGTGTTTAAAAAAAATGATATAGACTTTGTAAAAAGAAACGATGAAAAGAACAGATTGATTTGATGAATTTTTTGTCTCAACTAAATGAGCAAGCATTTAAGCCCTGTTCGAAAAGTTAGACATATGTATTTTGATTGATAGATAAGATATATATTAATAGGAAATTTTGAAGAAAATTTGATTTGATAGAGAATTAATGAATTTAAAGTTGTTAAATGTATTGAGATTGAGAAAATTAAATTTATTAAATGGGGAGATGAAACTAGTCAACTAGAAACTTTATTAAATTTATTAAAGTTGTTAAAAGTGTTTTGTTTCTTCTTCAAGCGGCGGCCTTTTGTTCCATGCGGTGGGGCCTCTCAAACTCTACCCGGTCATGCTTTCCTCTCCAACAGTTGACGCTCCTACCGGTAGCGATTTAGTGGCGATCGTCTACGTTGATTCTGCTTTTCTCCGTCATTCGCCATCAAGGATGGAGTTGGTCTCTGGCTCTTGGCAGACCAATCGGCATTTTTTTGGTGGAAGGCCTGGGTGCTGCCTTTGCCTGCGGTGGTCGGTGCTTAGGGTTGCATCCAATTTAATTCTTGAGCGGAGTGTCGGGTCTGCTGGACCAGTTCACCTGGCCTCTATTTCGTCATGTCGGCATCGCTTAGTCTCGTCCTCTGTTTGGTGTGTTAATGGGTGCATCTTGAGTGTGGGCGAAGTTTTTTTTATTCGCTCTTGTCCTGGTTTTCCGGTTGGTAGATGTTTCTGGTCTTCCATGGTGTGAAGAGTTTTGATTCTCATGGTATTGTCATGTTCCTTGGTTCGGATATTGAACGTGATCTGCACTACGTCAAGAAAACGGGCTCTACTGCGGCCCGCCACTACGGGACGAGCCGCTGTAGATGCCGCGGTAAAATTGGTCGTAGTTTTGCTCCTTACCGCAGACATGGCCGCAGTAGATGAAATTTTTATTTAAAAAAGTTATTCATCACAATTTCAAAAAACCCAGAAATCGGATGAATGATGAGCAAGTCGCGACGGCATCAGTGGGGCGCTGGCGGTGGAGCAACGACGGCGGAGCAACAGTGGCTCAGAAGAAGAAGAAGATGATGATGATGATGATGATGATGATGATGATGATGATGATGATGATGATGATGATGATGAAGGATGAAGAAGATGACGATGATGAAGGAGAATATAAAGAAGATGAAGAAGAAAACAGAGAAGATAAGATGATGATGAAGGAGAAGATAAAGAAGATGAAGAAGAAAACAAAGAAGATTAATGGAGAAAGGAAGGAAGAGGAAAACAAAAGGAAAGAAGAAGAAGAAGAAGATGGATGATACGATCATGGGTGCGACGGAGACGAAGCCGCGAGATCGTACGGAAGCGCAGATCTAGCTTGAAGGAGTCGATGAACAAGGAAGGGATAGTTTCGACCACAGACACCTCCCAACTACGAGGTTGGGCAATATCTGTGATAGTGCCTGGGGAGTATGGAAGATCTAGCACCTCTCAACTACAAGATTGAGCAATACTAGATATTAAACTTGATGATAAACAATCAAGGGGGATGGCGGAAAATAGCAAGGGGGTGTTCCTTCTTAAGCTTTAAACATGTTCTTCCTATTCTAGGAGTCTGTTGTTCCTTTTACAGGGAAGGGAAAGGGGACAGACTCTTACATATACGGATGCATGCCATAAAGCGTACAGTGTTTTTACATGCATGTCATCTAAAAAGGTAAAAAGGTAAAAGCTAAGGTAGATAAGTGTGCTCCCAAGTGTCAGCGTGAAAGGAGGGAGTGTTCCAGAGCGGTTGGGAGTGGTTGGCCGACTTGAGGAGCTTAGGTGGCTTCGCTTCAGGGCTTCGCCGGGACTGGGAGGCCCCGCACTGAAGGTCTCGCCTTCGTTAGGAAGCTTCGCGGAGATGGCTTCGCCAGAAGGCCTCGCCTTCTCCTGGAGGCTTCGCGAAGAAGGCTTCGCCTTTGCTTGGAGGCTTCGCATGAGGGAAGTCCAGCCTTAGCGTCTGAACTGGAAGTCCTCGTGTTGAAGGCTTCGCCCTCGCCAGGGGGCTTCACAGAGATGGCTTCGCCAACGCCTGGAAGCTTCGCATGGAGGTTTTGCCTTCACCTTGAAGACTTCACGTTGGAGATTCTGGAATGAGGGCTTTCGCTTTGAGGCTTCACGAAGACGGCCTCGCCTGAGGGCTTAGCCATCGCTGATACGCCTTCTTATGATGAAGCCTAGCCCTCGCCTTGAGGCTTCACAGGAATGGCTTCGCCTGAAGGCCTCGCCATCACCTGGATGCCTTAGCAGGATGAAGTTCAGCCTTCGCCTTGAGGTTTCTCAGGAACGACTTTGCCAAAGGGCTTCGCCAACGCCTGGATGCCCTCGCGTGAAGAAGCCTAACCTTCGCCTTGAGGCCTCGCGTGGAGGCGTTGCCTTATCCATGTCAGGTGCTAGTCATGGATTAGGCCGCCTGGGCCTCTGAACCTCCTCGCCAAAGGGGTTGCTTCGAGCTTCATTCGTCTGCCTCTTCGTCTGGGATACTTTGTTGTGGCTTGGGGATCCCATGATCACATCAATGGAGAAGTTGAAGTGAAAGAAGATGGAAGAATGAAGAAGATGAAAAAAATTGGGAAGGAGACGGATGAAAAAGATGAGAGAAATCCTAAAAAAATTGTTTACTGCGGCCAAAGCCGCAGTAAACACTAAATGCGATGTCCATTAACTCGTTTACTGCGACTTGACGTTTACTGCGACCTTCACCGCAGTAATGGCCGCAGTAAACTTAAGCCTCTCTACGTAGTGCTGGTGATTTTTTTGGAACATGCA
This sequence comes from Stellera chamaejasme, assembly GCA_024586325.1. Taxonomy (NCBI): domain Eukaryota; kingdom Viridiplantae; phylum Streptophyta; class Magnoliopsida; order Malvales; family Thymelaeaceae; genus Stellera; species Stellera chamaejasme. The sequence continues at coordinate 30,689,288 of CM044985.1, forward strand.
AGGTTGAGTTTGGACTCACCCTGCCTAGGGTCATGAAGATGGATTTGATGGGATGGTTAGGTTGTGGATCCGCCTGACCGATCTTTGACCCTTTCGCATTTTTTATTAGTTAGGTACTTTTGTTATGGCTAGAGTTTTAATTTTTAAGTTTTTTTTTCTGATCCGGAGCATCTATGGTTTTGGTTGTTGTTTTTGTTTTTTTTTCTGGATACTTGTGGTGGGAGCTGTTTATTGCTCTCTTTTGGATTCTGTTGCTTGCCTGTCCACTAGCATTCGGTCATTGTGAGTCGATACAAGATAACTTTTCAAGAGTCGGCACGGATATTGAAAACAGGAATCATGATCTTTTTTCTGCCATGGTGCATCTGCCCTTAGCCCCAAAAAAACTTATTTGGGTGGGTACGCATCATCAGGATTCTGTTGGGGATAGTTACTTACTAATTACTGCTCTAGCTTTATTCGCTCGCCCGAGAAGTTTAGTAGTTGGTGTTGCCAAACTTGTTTGCTTAGTTTACATTGTTTTGACTTGTTTTATCTTAAACAAAACAAAACAAAACAATAAACAAAAAAAATGGGAAGATGTGATGATTTGATTGCTTGTTTTGGCTCTTGACTTAATGGTTTTTGTTTACTTCTAAAACATTTTGTTCTTTTTTTAAAACTCAATATTTGTATTCACTTTCCTTTCTCTTATTATAATTATAACTACATACTACATATAGAAGTGTTGTGACTTTATAAATAGTGTCAATTTTCACATTTTGGGGTAGTCAAACCTCTAAAACTCTCTAACCCATATTATCTTTTACATTTAAATTATTGATCTTTTTTGTAAAACATATGAATCCAACACAACTTTTTTTTAGTCAATGGCCTAAATGAAAATAAAGATTCTAATTAACATGATTCAATTGATGGAGCTTATATCCTCCCTTGACATTTTCCTATTATAATCAAACTTACGGGTCAAAATTTATATTGGTTAAAAAATTCTCAAATTTCATAACTTTTATACAAGAGATCCATAGTTTTATACATGTATATTAAATTGCTATAAAATTGATGTCAATGTTCATTTTAGTGTAACATTTTAAAATTAATTTTATCACTTCATCAGTCCCTTTTTTATTTAAACATTTGACTTTCGATGTCAATTTAACTTCAATTTATATATATTATGCATGTATATTTCATAATAATATAAAAATAAAATCAATAGACATCAATAGACATATGAAAATAACATTTGTAGAGAAAAATCTAAAATTTATATTTCATAATAATATAAAAATAAAATCATAAATTAAATACTGAAAACTAAGTGTTTCAAACATTTAGGGATAGAAGAAGTATCTTTTTAAAGAAACTTAGATGTTTATTTTCCTTTTCAAACTAATTTTGCTTTTTTTTCATGTGTTTTTTCTTTTCAATTATGATGCTTATAATTTTGTTAATTGGGTTTTTTCATATCAAATCATTGTTGTCCTTCTTCCCTTTCTTTAATTCAATCAATTTGGTCTTTTTCATATATTTTTCCATTATTATATATTTTAAATTATATAGGGTTAGTATGTTCCTTTCACGGATATTATCCCCCCATCCCAAAAAGAATACAATGTATTTTTTTTTGGGTTATCACATAAATATTTCATTGATTCCTTTTAAAGAAACCTTTTAAATATCTATTTTATTTTATTTTATTTTTACCATCGATTACCCTTCTTCGCGTAAAAACTTATAATCCTTTCATCCTCAACAAATTTATATATTTGAATTTTCATGTTTCAATGTTTGATTCAAATATTTACAAAGATTAATCACAAAAACAAATATATTTAAAAAAATTATATTTTGAATTATGATATGCATATGAATTATACAACTTTAAATATCTAAATATTCATGAAAGAATATAGAATAAAGGACAAAAACAAATGTTTTCTTTTTTTAGGATATAAGAAAAAGTGAATTATGTTATTTACCAACTAGTTGGAAAAAGGCTTATTTATTGTTTAGTCCCCCGAACTATTATCACTCGTTCAGTTTAATCCCTGAATTATAACTCGGAATTACTCAGTCCCTCAATTATGCTCCGTCAAGCACTTTACCCCTTTGACCGTAGCAAACTCAGTTGACCTCAGGGTAAAATGCTTGTTTTGGTCCGAAAATTTAAAAGTTCTTTTCCAATTACCTCATGTTTTAAACTTAACCATTCAGACACCCCCCAACATAGGGGTGAGTTCGAGCCGAGCCGAGCCCGAGCCTAGCAGGTCGAGCTCGGTTCGAGACAGGCTCGAGCTCGGCTCGATGGTTCGTGAAGCTCGAGCTCGTTAGGCTCGCGAGCTCGGTTAGGCTCGATTCGACCCCAACACTCGAGCTCGGCTCGATGGTTCTTGAAGGGTAGTATCGTAATTTTAGACGAACTCGTTAAGGCTCGCGAACCCTTACGAGCCGAACGTTTCGAGCTCGAGCTCGGTTCGTTTATTATTCGAGCCTCAAAACCGGCTCGATCTCAAGCTCGAGGCTCGTTGGGCTCGTTAAAGCATGTAAGTCCTTAAGTTTATTTTCCTTTTCTAATTCGACCCCACAAAATAACTTTTATCAACTGCAACCTTAAAACTTTAAAATTATACAAATCAGACACTAAACCGTTAAAAAGTTAACACCGTTAATCTAACGTTAACCGAGTTACCGATTCCAAGGACTAAAGTGCCGGAAACTACATAGTTCAGGGACTGAGTAATTCCGAGTTATAATCCGGGGACTAAACTGAACGAGTCATGATAGTTCGGGGGACTGAATGATAAATAAACCTTGGAAAAATCACTAGTTGCATTATGTGTGTAAATACCCAACTAGAAGGGTATTTTAGTCTTTAAAATTGTTAGTTAGTTAGTTAGTTAAATTAGTTAGATAGTATTAAAATCAGCTAGTGGTTTTACCCATTAGTGGGTAATTAAATAGAAGAGCCGAGAAAAAGTGGGATTGTGTGCATACTTACAGCAACACTTACAGAAGCAACGAGCTTGCTCTAATAGCAGTTGTTGTCCTCTTGATCCTTGTGTTTCAATCACAAGGCAAATCTTACATCAGCTACAGAGCTACAGCTTGAAGAGAGCACAATTAGAGAGCAAGAAACCTCCTCAGACCTGTTCTCCTCCTCTTCCAGCAAATCTTTGACTGCAACAATAATTTCTAATTCAGATGAAGTTGGTTGTATAGGCTTGTAAACCATTGTCTCTGAGAGAAGGTGAAGGTGCACCAATAATGCTTTGCATCAGAAATTGGAGCCAACAGATCAAGGCGGGGGGTGGAAGATTGATTTGAGAAAATTACTGAAAGTTGTTTCAAGTCATTGCATTCATACTGCAGAAGCAACATGAATGCCTTACTGTGACAGAATACATCTACGAAATACAAATGGTTTTGTATAGAGTGATAAGCAGATATGTCTTCCCAATGAACATGATCATCATCATCCAAAAGCTGATCACGATCTGGCCCTAGTTCCCTGCACCAGGATTCATTTGTCACATCAAAGGCAGCCAACAACCCTTGCCTATAAAAGATGAAGAACCTTCCTGCCAAGAAAACACTGTCTAAGATTGCCGAGTGTTTGATCATCATCATGATGCTTCGTCGTCGTCTTCCTCCAAGACTCGTCGCCAAGCCTGCAAGTGCCGACACACCCGCTATCCATTAGAGCAAAGAAGACGCAATCTGAATGCTTTGGAGGATGAGACATATCGGCGATAGGAAATGATCGGTCGTTCATGTTTGATTCTTGGCTGGTTGATTGTCGTATACAAGATGCGTGGAAAGCTACGGATGGATTGTCGCGGCCGCCTTGGAACTTGTGGAAATTTAGTAGCCATGGGAAGTGGTTTAGTGGTGGGAGAAACGGAAGAAGCCGATCAAGCAGAGCCTTCCATGACTTGGAAACAGCAGCGAACCGAATTCGAGCCAAGGTATTCAGTCTTCCCAGAATGTTCATCACGATGTTATCGGGAGGATCATCGCCGATCAGCGAGAAGCCATTTTCGACCAACTTTATCGCCTGCCGGCTCCTGATCACTAGGCCGCCGCCGCCATGAATCCAATTAGGGCTCTATCTGTAAATTGCAAAGTAGTAATTCAGTTTAGGGTTGATTAATCGTGGAGCTAGCTAGCAATTTGCTTTGTAATTAATGTTTATTCATTGCTTGCATTTGCATTGCATACACATATATAAATACTTGCAACTTTAAAATCCTAATTCTAACTTGACTAAGAGTCCTAAATAGACCAGGAGGAGACTAGGAGTAGAATACTTATATAGTGCATTTGATTTTACAAGGAGATTAAAAAAAGCGGTTGATTATAGGGTAATAAGTTAAAGTAGATATATAAAACAAAAATAACTTTTTGGAGTGAGAAGAGAAATGGAGGGTAATAAGATAAAGTTGATGCTCAAAAGTTTCCTTTCTAGAAAACATTGGAGTTTTGCTGAAACGGCCCAAAAATGAATATGTTAGATATTTGTTGGGACAGAGGAAGTACTTAAAAAACCCTAAGAATATAAAAAGTGTACAAATAAGGACCTGAACTTTAACATTTTGATATATTTTGATCATGATAAATTGATAATTAGAGTATCTATAGTAATGCTAACTAATTTTAAGTTAAATTGTAGTCAAAATGACAAAAAAACTATTTTGGCTAGTAAGTTGAACATTGTCACTACAACAATGATAGCTATTATAGGTAGTCACATTTCTTATTATTTTGAAGTCAACCATATTTATGTTATGCTTAGCGATGTGTGGAATCTCGAAACTAGCGAGGGATGAAAACCCTAGCTCTCTATACAGCCCTGTTGCCGCTTTCCCCGGCCAACCCTATCGCTCGAACCGCCGTCCCGGAGCTGTGTCGATCTTCCTATCTTGCTTGTCATGGATTTCCAATCAATTTCCCCTCCGCACTCCTACCCGCCCTGCTCGCATCTGAGAATCAGGGGATGGACGACGCCTATGTGTCCAATATGTCCTAGCACAAACACCGTCGTTATGCCTGCCGTTTCGTCGCCGTATATGTCGGTGCCTCGTCAGGCTGTCTCCCCTTCATAGACAGCCTTCTTTCAGCGCAGCATCAAGCCCAGCCCGAGATTCGGCCGCCAAGGCTCTCTCGCTGTCGATCAGCCGATCCTCTCAGCGAGACTTTCGCGACTCAGTTGTCTGTTGTCCACCCTTCCTCTTTTGATGTTTTTCTCTCGCGAGTTTGATGGAGTCTGCCTCTGATTCCCGCTCAACTCGATGGCTCCTAGTATGGCGGCCGGAGGTGCTGGTCCCGGAACAAGCTGGTGAATGATATAGGTGGCATGATCTTGCTGCTATGTAGCACTTTGGTGGGGCCATGGTTCATTATTTTGACTGGTTGTTTGTTGGTTTGATATGAGCCAATGCTCGGATCATCAATGGTATGTCGGCGGTAGGTCTTGCGCTGAAGAAAGATGTGATTTTACAATTACTGGCAGGACAGAGCGGGGGCTTATCCTGCCCGGGTCCAGGTTTTGGTTTAGGAGTGAGCTAGTTTTGGGGCTGTCCTGGCTTGCTCCGTCTTCTATTCGTGTTTAGGCTTTGGTCTACTTTTAGTTTTCTAGTTTCTAACTTTATTTTTGTGAGCATTTGGATAGCTTGCTCTGTTTTGTGTACATTGGTTTGCTTCCCTTCGAGCAACAGCTCTCCTCCTATTTGCATAGCCATGATGAGACGGCTCACTTGGGGTGCCCTAATCGAGAATGATGATCTATATTACTTCATCATGGCACATTATATTTCTTTCAAGCCTTACGGTGGCCTTTTTGGAGGACGATTAGGTGGTACGATGGAGTATCCATGGCATGGCATAATTGGTTATTTAGATTGCTTTATTTGCTTCTTTGTTCACACTATGGTTTGTCTTTTCCTTAGCCAAGATTTGGCATTGTTAGTGTTCATATGGCCATCCGAAATTTTGGACTTCTTACCGGTTTTTTGTTGGTTTGTTCCTATTTATCATTAATAAATTGATCGCCTTTTCCTCAATTTTTTTTATGATTAGCAATAAATTCTCTCTCTTCACTTCCAGATTTGGAGAGTCAAATAGCAAAAGTTATTATGGCTAGCGTGATAGTTAGTATTGTTGGATCATGATTTATCCACTTTTTCTGTTGTTACTAATTATATTTGAGAGTAACATTGTTATAGATGTTTTTAGTATGGTGTGCAATGTCTTATACTACCTCCGTCCCTGAAAGATTATACACTTTGAATTTGTTGTTTCAAGATTCAATGTTTGACTCAAATTTTAACAAAGATAGCAAGTTTTAAAAAATTCAGAAAAAATATATTTAGAAAGTTTATACTTCAAATTATGACATGCATATAAATTATTAACTTTAAAATCTAAAAATTCATGAAAAAAAATCATAGATTAAATACTGTAAAACAGTAAAAACAAAGTGTACAATTATTCAGGGACGGAGTATATGGCAGTGAATTCCCTCTAATGTGGCCTGGCATGCTGCTCTATTAACATATGCTCGGTTTAATAGCCAAATCCAGCATGCAATTAGCAAGTAGGTCAGTTTGATACATACCAAAGACCGAAGTATTTGGTTAATAGTACAATTTACATTAATTAGTTTTTATGACAAACATGCATGCACCTTTCTACTATACTTAGCAAGTAATTTTTGTTAAATGATTTCTAACACATTTTTTTGTGTCAGACATTCCCGTAACAAATCGTCTCAATGATAAATTATTGCAAAAGTGTTTATTAAAGTATGTATTGTAAATGTGTACTCCCTCCGTCCTAAGTATATTATCACTTAACATTAAACAAATTGTCCCAAATGAAATGATTTTTTCCACTTTTATTTTATTTTAATTCATGTTTGCTCTTGCAAATGCACTTATTTAAAGAATCTAGAGTGGGTTGGAAATGAGTTTAAAATGTGGCAATAATAAAAAAAAAATTAATGACAAAAAACAATTTTAATCAATATAAAAAAGTTGAAAGTGAGAACCCGTTTAGTATGAATGGAACATGTGTAATTACCCTCCATTCAAAGTTAACGGAAGTTGATGTGCATATATATATATATGTGTGTGTGTGTGTCATAGGTTTCAGAGGTGGATCAGCCCAGCAGCTGGCCCAGCTCCAACTGGGCAAGAAATGTGGCCCAAAACCTATATATATTTATAACCCAACCTATTACCTAAACACTACCCCTCAGCCCACTAACCCAGCCCAATCCCTGAAATTCTCAAACCCAGCAGCAGCGTAATCACTAATCTGTCTCTATCCGTCACTCACCAACAAACACAAAGCTCCCATCCTTCTTCACTTCTGCGATTTTTGATTTCAGGGCTATTCGTGTTTGTCGCGACTGGCGAGGCGGCCAGTGGCAACACCAACCGGCGTAGATTCGAGTCGAGGTTAATCGCGTGGAAACCTTTGAGGTTGTATGATGCTCTACATTAAAAAGGAATATGTGGATGATATTGATTCGGATGGTAGTGATTGATCATTTTGAGTCTATTGGAGATCGTAAAGCGCAATTCAGATAGTACATCATATGATATTTTGTTTTACAAATGTCTTATTTTGGCTATGTAAAAATATTATTTTGACTTATCAAAAATTTTATCTATTATTGAGTTTTTTTCCCCTTTTCCGCTTACCTAAGATTTGAATCCTGAATCCGCATAGGTTTTTTTCATGTGCGGTGTCTATTTGTAGTAAAAGAAGTAGTACCTAGAAGCAGAAGAAGGTGAGAGTAGAGAAGAGTGACCCAATGAAGAATGAAACATGTCGTACGTGTTGCCGCCTCGTGACAGCTTCATGTCTTGACAGCTACAATTCCATGCAATTTGATGCAATAAATCCTACAACGTACGCCTTAATTAATTACTCCTCCTTCCTTTCTGCATGCATATACTACCAATAACAACATTCTCCTATAACACTCTAGCTTATTAATAATAATAATAATAATAATAATAATAATAATAATAATAATAATAGATTTATACGTTACGTTGTACTCAAAGTTCAATGTTTGACTCGAATTTTAACAAAGATAGCAGTGATAAATTCAAAAAAATAATATAAAATTTAGATATCAAATTATGATATACAACTAAAATATTTAATTTCCAATGTTTACACATTCATAAAAAATATTACAGATTAAATCTTGTAAAACTATCAAAAAAAATGTATATATATATATATATATATATAAATATATATATATATATATATATATATAAATATATATATCATTCTCGTCCGGCATGTCAACAGGATCCATTCCCTCGCTTAAATTCACATGGGGAATTAATTAATGAGGTGATCATACAATAATCTCCCTCACATAAAATACTTAGAAATTAATGTCATATCACATGCATGAGGGCGAGAAATAAATAATATATATATATATATATATATATTAGAGTATATACAAGAAGCCACGCCTAAATTCCTAATCAATACATCCTTAAACAGTGTTTATTTGTGCCTTTTCAAACCTTAAATTAATGGGGTATTTTAAACATTAAATTATGGAACTTCGTGTATTGTTAGGGTTCTTATTTGATTACTCACTCGATCGACGTGATATTATCACATTCGTTTCCAACGATTTAATATCGTATTTGTAAGAATTCAAGGTTTTAATAAGCTGTATATGATACTAGAAGAGTATACGTAAGCATATCTGGCCTCTTCTGGAAACACATAACTAATTTTAGTTGAGTTAGGGTTCATAACTAAATCCACATTTTCATCCGAAAGTTAGAATTCCAATTCTGAATAATTCTAGTTCAGTAACATTTACTGATAAATGGCTTCTAAAGAGAATCCATCTCTAAGTTCGTATAGGGAGGGTGGATTCAACGGAGGAGAACAAGAAGATGGTGTTTATGCAAAAGGGAAAACGTTTGGGTTGATAAAGTCAAATAAAGTTTTTTTGAAGGGCTTAAAAGTAGTAAGAAATGCCACACGTAACATGACATGTCAGCACAATGCAGGCCTCACATGTAGTGGAGTTGTGGATTTAGCGAACCGCATGAAAAGAGTGAGTAGATTCCGTGGTTCATTCCTTAAATTTTAATTAAAGTTAGGGAAAATGTATCAAATTGCCCTTAACGTTTGATGGTTGGATCAATTTTACCATTATTTTGAAGATGGGTTCTGTTTTACCATTAATACTTTATCTTTGGGCTCTTTTTCCCATCGAGTTTACTTTTCGAGTTTACTTTTTGGACCTTCTTACTATTGAAGCCGTTAAAGGGGGATCGTTCCTGGAATATTCCGTTACATAGTATATCTTTCATGCTCAATTTGACCCCAAACTTTAAAAAATGAAAAAAAATTAACCCCAAATTTGAAAAGACAATCTAAGCCCAAAAAAGTAACCCTACATTTCCCCTCCTATCTCTAGAATTGCCAGAGCCGTCGTCGGCAGCTGCTTGATTGGTCGAGAAATTAACGCTTTTGACGGAATTGACGTTATCTCCATTGGTCGGAGGCTCAAATTGTCGGGGGCCATAGACGGGCAGCTGGGGCTATTGACGTTGGTGGGGTAGCCCGGACGACACCGGAGGAGTTGACGAAGGTGACAAGGGCTTGTGAGCCGAACATGGTAGCGCCAGAAGGGTTGAGAGCCCAGGCGGATCATTGGGAGGAGGTGATTCCGGTGTGGCGGTAGGCGATGTCAACGGTGCTGGTGCACTGGTTGTAATTCCAGTGGAGGGAGGCGTTGAGGCGACGACCTAGGTCGCTGCAAGAGGGGAATTTGACGAAATTGTAGAATGTGGGTGAATTTGCTGATTTTTAGAAATTTTAAGGTTTAGTGTGGAATTAACTTAACAACAGTAGCAAAAATAGACCCTAAACTATAATGGTAGCGGTAACAAAAAAAACTGTTTTCAAAATAATGGCAAAAAGGGTCCAACGAGCAAATGTTAAGAGTAAAATTGGACTTTTTCCCTTAAAGTTAGACCCCGTCCAAACAGTAATACAACAATTTCCTTTTTTTGACGTCTAAAAAGTTATACAACATTTCCCTTTATGGTAACATTTTTTACATACTAAATTACTAAGTCATTCTTACTTCTAAAGCTCGGGAAATTAAAAAACAAAATTTGTCAATATGGATCTTTTTCTTCTTCGAATGAAGTTTTCTATTAAATCATAAATATAATTATTTTATTTTTATTATTAGTATATTTATCATTATAATTTAGTTTTTTTTACTACTCTCCCTCGATTTCTAAGTTTGATTATATCTTCTAATATAAAAAGGGTAAAATACATTTTTAGTCCATTTTCTTTAACAAGTTTTCTATTTTAATCACATATTAAGAATTCGTCCTATTATGGTCATAAACTAATGGTTTAGTATCCTTAGTCCTTCCGTCTATTTGACCGTCAAATTGATCATTAATTAGATCAATTTTACGCAAATACCCTTAAAAACACCGCCTAATTACACATTTAACAAAACTATCCCCAAAAAATCTTTCTTCACTGTTTTGGTCATTAATAAACGAACAATGGCGGCGATGGGTTTCACGATGATGTTCGGGTTGTTCATCGGACTGGGCGCGATGGTGATCAAATGGAAGAGAAGGCCAGGGGACTGGCAGAGAAGGAATAACTTCTCGTCGTGGCTATTACCGATTCATCTCGGTGAGTCGATCTTCATCGGTACCAAAGCCGGGTCAGTACTTCAGGAGGCGACCAAGAGATTCGATGCCAGCTCGATCATCGGCATCGGCGGGTTCCCCAATGTGTACATCGGAGAGATTGACGACGAGACCAAGGTCACCGTGAAAAGAGGGAACCCCCAGTCTGCCGCCATTGTCGTGGAAGCCCACTATTCACTCCCTCTACTCTATTTCCTCTGAAATGAGAACCACCTGGGTCGATTCGACTCCAAACTCGAGATCGACCCTTGAGCTCTGCTCTAATTCATTTGACTCTAATCAAATCTGAAGAAATGCCAAAGTCCCTAATCTCGCTTCTGTTGTTCATGCCCGAAACAACAACGATTCTTTGGATTGAATCTCCCTTTCTTCTAAAGTACACAAGTCCGACACTGCAATCGATCCTCAACAGCTTGATGGGCATCGCAGGTGTTGAGAACACCACTTGATTGACATCGCAAGTAAATGCTGAAAACTTAACAGCTTCGACGAGCCCATGCTACCCAGATCTGGGCATGGCCGATGAACCAGATATTGGTGGCGCGATTTTCAAATCTCCGATGTATGTCGATTTCAGATTTCAACGTATCCTGGTGTTCGTCGATTTTTTATTTCAACGAATTCTGACGCCGGATCAAGGTGCCAAAAACAACGGAGACAAGACGGAGAAGTGGAAGATGTAGTTGCCCAAACACCAAGCAGACATGTTGGTTGGGTGTTTAGATACATTTTTTGAAACTTAGAGCCATGTAAAGAGAAAAGAGATAGTTTGGGATGAATTGATAGATTGTAATAAATTTAGTGACGTAGTTGTAAATTAAATTATGAGTGTTTTAGTCATTTCATTAATCTAATGGCGTATTTAACGGAAAAATTAATGGCAGGACCACAACAAAACAGAAAACCATAACTTTAGTATCAGAATATGACGAATTCTTAAAGTGAGACTAAAATAGGACATGTGTTGTGTTAAAGGAAATTGGCTAAAAATGTATTTTACTCATAAAAAAGGTATAGAAAAAATAATACTAAATTTTTTCACATTCATCTCTGTTCCAAGTCAAATTGTTGCATTATATTTGAGACGATGGGAGCATATAGATAGAGTGCAATTCTAGCCGCATGAAGCTCTCCCCACTCCGATGGTCTTGTCTGCTTAGCGAATGGGGGTTGCAGGGATGAGGTGACGACAGACTTTTTTCATTTGACAGGAGCCAGGACGCGCCTTGTCTGGAGCCATGATCCTTGAGTTGTCTCTCTATGAATAGTTTGGTTCTTGGGTCTCCCCGCATAGATAAACATGTTCTCGAAATTGACCTAAGTTGTTCCTTTACATTTTTACTCTCTCCTTCCCAAATTCGCCCTCCCAAGATCTATGCCCTACCCCTTGAGCTCTCCCCAGCCCACTTGTCCCTCCCACAATCAACCACCTGCCCCACCTCACCCGACTGCCCAACCATGCGTCTCTTAGAAACCTCATGTTGTTTAGGGAACCTTTAGTTTCCCTCTTTAATTTATTGGAATATACATAAACCCCCTATATTATTAGCTGACTGTTAGATTTTAGTGTTAATTACACAAATCACAGTACCCTAACATTTTTAACCCAAACAATTCTACTCCATTGCCCTCACCGCTTACCTTTGTCGTCATCACTGCTATCAGACTTCTAACCTTTGTCATCATCGTCTAACACTTGCCTTACACTGTCATCGTCGTCGAACTCTCGCCTCACACTGTCATCAATGTCGAACCTCCGCCTGACACTATCATCGCCCCCACCCAACCTTTATCGCCCCTAAACACAAATATAATCGCGTGCGATCGCCAAACCTCCGCACTGCTCCACCGATCTCCACCCCATCTTCGCCGTTACCCACCTAGGCCTAGCTTCACTTCATGGGTTGTAAACCGAATCTAGCAATCCCTACCCACCCCACTAATAGGGGTTCAAACATACCATTTTGAAGGTGAGTTGGTGTAAATTCACTCCATCAAATTAGGTGAATCACTTCACTCTACCAAATTCGGACCTCCCGAGGTCGTGAGCGTGAAAATGGTATGTGAATCACGTTCACTCGGTGGGCCCCCTGCCAACCCACCAGCTTGAGCTTTGCGCCTATCCACTCACCACCGCTAGGTGGGCCCCCTGCCAACCCCTCGCCAAAGATCAATCGGTGCCTCTATCCCACCGCTCGCGAGGTGGGCCCCGCTGTTTTGGCTTCAGATTTTTGGAGTTGCTCCCTCAAGTGTGAGGTTCCGCAAAATTGTGGTGAATTTTTGGTGATGGATATGCCGAAATTCGGTGAATCACTTTCCCCCCACCCTCAATGTTTGAAACCCCTAATTACAAGAAATACATATCTGGATAGTGTGACAATTGCGGTGTGACAGGGGTGCCAAATCTAGTTTGTGGGGTGGCGTGACGGAGATGGTTAAGAGGTTTGGGGGGAGGGGTGCGGTGTAGTAGGGTGGGGAAGGCGGGGTGGGGTGTGGAGAAGGTGAAAATGGAAGAGTTTATGGTTAAATTGTTTGGCGTAAGAATGTTAAGATACAATTAGAGTTGCATTTTCTTCATTTCACTACCCCACTTGTATTTGTACCTTTTTTTAGGGCTCCTCTCTTCGCAGAGTAATTCCCCCTTATCAATACTCCCTCCGTCCCAGCAAATATCCAACATATTCTTTTTTGGACTGTCTCAACAAAACTCCAACGTTTGCTAAAAAGAAAACTTCTATACATCAACTTTATCTTATACTACCTTTCATTTCCCTTCCCACTCCAAAAAATTATTTTTGTCTTACATACATACTTTACATTATTATCCTCTAATCAACCACTTTTCTTAATCTCCGTGCAAAGTCAAATACACTATATTTGGTGGGACTAATGGTGTTAAGGATCAAAGGATTCTTTAGGTTTCCAAAAATGTTTCCCAAATTTCAAGATTTTATTTTTTCTAATTTACCCATATATTAATGTGGGTGTGTGTATGTATGTGTGAATTACATCCCTAAATATAAAAACATGGACCATTGTCTACAAACACTAGAATGTAAATCCAAAACTCTCCTATCTCCAAATGGAATCCCTCATCTTCTAAATATAACCTCTCCAACAACTGATCGATTCTCCCTTCAAATGACAAACCATACCCAAAACCATTATATCCTTATAAACATGTGAACATTCTAATGACAAACTGTGTAGGTATGGCCTCAATGTGTGACAACTACTTATAGATTATGTGAGAGAAGGGCAATTTTAAAATTACTTTACAGTTCACAAAAATGTACTGTATACCCTATAATGCTCTAAGGTTTATACTTCACGCGTGAAGTTAAAACCGTCATTGACAACTACAGGAGAAAAAAAAACACTGTATTTCAATTGATACATTTAACCTTTTTAAATTATGTTTGATTTGAAAGTGGAGTTCACAAATTTATTTCTTTTATTTTCTCTTTATATATATATCCAAACAAAGTATCGACTCTACAATTGCAATGGGATAGGTGAAGTATAAAAGTTTAATTACATATTTGTAACCTAGAATCTCAATTAATTTTATAATGCTCTATCAATCTCAATCTCAAGAAAATGAATATTTTCCATTATGGGTTTTACATAAGTAAAATAGTCCCATTTCATTTTTAAAAAACTTTTTCACACAAGTTTTACTTCATTACTCTTACTTTTTATTATCATTAAAAACATTAATTTTATCTTATATGCTTATTTTACTTTATTATCCTCTAATCATCAATTTTCCATAAGTTTTATGTTCAATCAAATACTATATATTTAATTTACGTATACATAATAGATACTCCCTCCGTCCCTGAAAAATTGTACACATTTCCTTTTTGGGTTGTCCCAGAAAAATTGATCATTTTCCTTAAAAGTAAACTTCTCACTCTCAAAGTTACTAAACTATCCTCACTTTATCTTTACTTTTTCTACCTCGTTTTTTGTGCACTCTCAACTAAGGGCAATTAAGTAAACATATACAAACATCTTACATTCACCTTAATGTTTGTGTCCAAACAAATCTACCAATCTTTCGGGGACGGATGGAGTATTTATTAACTTTATAGTACTTCTTTTGTCTCCAAATAATTGTTCATATTTTCTTTAGGGAATTCCCTAAATAGTTATCTTATTGCATCTTTAAGAAAATGTTTAACATACTAATCTACTATCTTATTTTCTTACCCACACTTTTCATTTTATAAATTATTTTTATAAAATGATCACTTCGAATTGCAAATCACAATTTCATATTCACCTTTTATTTTATATTTTCAGACTTCAGTGACCAGGATGCAATTAATTAGAGACGACGGAGTATTAATGTCAGATAAAAATTAGAAGAAGAAGAAAAATAAAAAGTCTTAAGTGAGCTGCATTTTCTCGGTTCATATAACAACTTATACAACTGACTGGAAGAAACAGAAACAAACACAATCTTGATTCTTGAGAGAGAGAGCGAGAGAGAGAGGGAGAGAGAGCGCACAATAAAGCAGAACGAAGCAGTAGAATGAAACAGAGCGTCTTCTTCTTCCTTCGTCTCTGCCTGCGTTTCCACAATTTCCATTCCTGATTCTCTCAATTCCGTTTTCGATCTTCATCACGGTGATTCCATGGCCAAGACGGGGGCCTTCGGCTCCGATCCGACGGCTTCGGCCAAGGCGGCAGAGTTGAAGAAGAAGCTTCAGAAGCTCGTCACCTCCATCTTCGTCACCGACGACTACACCATCGAAATCATTGATCAAGCCACCGACGCTCTCTGCTCTCTCAAGGAACTCAAGCTCAGGAAGCGATCGCCCTCCTTGATGCTCCGCGAAACCGTCTCGTGCCCGGACGAATTCCGCTGTCCTATCTCCAAAGAACTCATGAGGGATCCTGTTATTCTCTCCTCTGGCCAGGTTAGTTTTCTCTGGGCGTTTCGTTGAACCTGGTTTTGATCAAGATTGGTTGAAAATTGGTCTTTGGGAGTAGTTCGATTTCCTCCTCCTTTTCCGCCCATAAACATAGGCCATTGGAGCGAACAGAGCTGACTCTTCTTCTGCATTCTAGTAGTAGTAAGAATTTTATGGGCACGATGAAGAACATGGATTCTTGATGTTGGTTGAAACTTGAAATTCAGAATTGCTGTAGACTCAGGCACTTTTACAGTTTTGCTTATGAGTAAATAGCTAACCGGTTGGTTCTGATCTCCTGCAATATTCACTTCTAGACTACAGTTAAGTCGTTACCCTCCCGAGGGTTGGAATTGATGATTGTCATTTTCTTGTGTCTGATCTTGGTCTCGTGTTCTTGTTTCTGTTTCATTAATTCGCAGACATTTGATCGGCCCTTTATCCAGAATTGGTTGAAATCAGGTAATAGGACTTGCCCCAAGACCCAGCAAGTGCTTTCTCACACGCTCCTTGTTCCTAACTTACTGGCCCGTGAGATGATATCGCAATGGTGTAAGAGCCAGGGAGTAGAATTGCCTGCTCCTGTTGATTGCAGCATTGAGGAAGCAATAACTGATGCAGAACGTGCCAATTTCGTTTCTTTTCTGGAAAAGATGTCTGGGAAGCTATCTGATCAGAAAGAAGCGGCAAGGGAGCTTCGTTTGCTGACAAAAAGGACGCCTTCGTATAGAGCGCTATTTGGGGAGATTGATGATGCTATTCCACAGTTGCTCAGTCCTCTTTCTGGGATTAAATCCGAATCTTCCATTATTGAGCTAGAACTTCAGGAAGATGTTATCACAACACTGTTGAACCTCTCGATCCATGACAACAATAAAAAGCTTGTTGCTGAAACCCCTGTGGTGATTCCTGTCCTGATTGAGGCACTAAAATCAGGAACTATTGAAACCAGGAGCAATGCTGCTGCTGCCCTTTTCACATTGTCTGCTCTCGATTCCAATAAAATACATATAGGGAGATCCGGTGCCATAAAACCACTTATCAACCTTCTGGATGAAGCACATCCATTAGCCATGAAAGATGTTGCTTCTGCCATATTCTCTCTTTGTATTTTACATGACAATAAGGCCAGAGCTGTGAGGGATGGTGCTGTAGAGGTGATATTGAAGAAGATAATGAGTGGTGTGCATGTTGATGAGTTGTTGGCTATCCTTGCAATGCTTTCAGGCCATTCAAGGGCTGTGGATGAGATGGCTGAATTTGGAGCAGTGCCTTGCTTACTTCAGATTATCCGGGAGAGCACTTGTGAACGCAACAAGGAGAACTGCATTGCTGTCCTTCACACCATATTTTTTACTGATCGAAGGCAGTGGAAGGCAATAAGGGAAGAGGAGGATACATATGGAACAATTTCTAAGCTGGCAGAAGATGGTACCTCGAGAGCCAAGCGTAAAGCCAGCGGCATCCTTGAGAGACTCAAAAGGTCTGTTAATATTACGCATACTGCATGAAAGTTACTCTGCAAGCACATGACATGTACATTCTGCCTGTCTCTTCTACTGCCAGTTTAGCTCATGATATTCGATCATTCTGTAAATTTTCGCTTTGCAGATAGGGATTTTAGTCCTGGTTTTATGAGTTAGTCTTTGTCAATAAACATGCCAAAAGCAGCTCTTGTTCATAAGATTTTCTGCGGCTTTTTACATGAATCGCCTGGTTTTATATGAATGAATAGATCTACTGCATTTTGCAGCGAATTCTGCATGCTTGAAACTTGTTGGCTCTTTCTGCTTGTTTTCTAACCATTGATTCCTAGTCCTTTTCCTGCGCTGGATTCCGGCTCTCGTTTTTCCCCAATCATTGCAGCTCAACCAGAATGGTATGTGTAGAAAGTCATTTGGAATTTACTTTCATCTTCCAATCTTCATCTGTCCTGTTACTGAGTTGTTCTGTTTCTTGTGTGTGTTGGCTTTTCACCAAAGCTATATAGTACTGCTATTATCTCCTGCATGCTTTTTTGTCTCTTGTTTTGTCTGCAATCCCTTCCCTCAGTTGGATGCCTTGGCCTAAAAGATTATTTGTTGGAACATCAAAGGTTGGCTCTTTCTCAACTCAACATCCATCTTAAGAGTAGAGCCAAGCTTTTCATGGCACTTTGTTATGATACAGAAGTGAATCCAAGCTGCCATTGGATGGCTCACGTTAAAGGCTTGATTCTCGATAGCCTTTCTATGCATGTGGTCCATCCATTGTGGGATTTTGCCCTTTTAGCTCGTTAAGTAGAATATGGAAGAAAGGTAAGTCCTGTGGTACTTGTCCCTTCCATTATTATTAGCTCTTAAGGGTAATCAACCGAGGAGATCCACTAAGCATATAGTACAAATTTTATATATACATATATATATATATATATATATATATATATATATATATATATATATATATATATATATATATATATATATATATATATATATATATATATATATATATATATATGGTTATTGTTATCAGATGGAAATAGGAAGCCTAAAAAGGGAGGAGACAAAGGCAGCAACAATAGGGGCAAAAAGGTAAGTGGCTTAGGCGCCCATGATATTGAGAGGCTAACCACCGGCTTATTTAGTTGGTGTTAGCTACTTAGTTTAGTGTATTAATCCATTGAAACCAATTACGTATCTGAAAATTTGAAATTCATTAGTGAATTTCTGTTCTTATGTAAATAATTATTCAGAAACGTTTTTAAGCCAAATGATTATTGCATTTGATCTGATAATTTAATTGAACTCCTTTTTCTACTGTCTGACTATTAGAGGAAGATGGCAATTAAGCCGCTGTATAGTGTATGCCAACTTGCATATGCACAGAAGCTTAGGAATTGAAGTTTCCAAAAGAAAGTGCCAGGTGGGTAGGTGGTTTTTCTTTTTCTTTTAGTCACAAGTACAAGAAATATAGTTATTGATTTTTTTTAAAAGTAAAGAGGAGATATGAAGGGAAAGTAAAGAAAAACTAGTAGAGGTACTAATTGATTTTTAAGATTTGTTTGTTAGAACATAATTGTACTTGCATGTACAGATTTTGGGTAATGGTATTTATTTAAAGATTAAAGGACAAATAATTTATTTTTCAATAATTGCTGCGTGTCGGAACTTCTTTGGGTGTGTTTTTTGTGATATTGAAGAAAGTTAAGATATTTACAAATTAATGTGATATTTATGAGGGAAAAAAAAGTGAAGAAAATGTTCATTTGATTGGTTTTGGTTGAAATTTTAACAAGAAAACACACCCTTATTTTACAACAAATCAAGTGAGTGTATTTGTGTGTATAAACCTAAAACATTATCCAACTAACTGAACTAGGTATCCATTTTCAGATATATCTATGGAAAATATTATTATGAAATTTTTATTTCTTGACAGCAAGTGTCATGTTATAAATTATTGGTAGCAATGTGACAATATATATTTGTCACCAACTCAATTGATAATTGGGGGAGCTGGATGGATTGGAATTATTAGAAGGATGTTCATTTTTCTTTTTGGTTGATTTTGGTGTCACATGTTGGGATCAACTGAAATGTGTGGAACATTATTTTCATTGGAATTTAAAAAGTGCTATTAGAATTATTCCGTGAAGTTTCAATTTTACTTTTTTTTCCTTTTTAAAAAAATAAAATAAAATAAAATTTGCGGGACTGTAACGGTGCGAGTCCATTACTCTTCCGGCGAAAACTCGAAAAGAAAAGGACGTCATGAGGCTGACTTTTGACTCGGATTTTAGCAGACAGGACAATGATTACATCATAAGTATTTCACATATTTCGACAACCCGTGTTATCAATTAATATAACATTCATTGAGAAAAATATCATCATTCACTAGAAATAATACTTATTTTTCTCCCTTTTGATTAATGTGGTTTGATGATGTGCTAATATATATGAATATATAATAATTAGAAAAAACAGTAAGATAGATAATAATTAGAAAAAACAGAAAAGTATAGATGATATGGCAATGTAGGGATATTTTTAAAGAGATTAAGAATATATACGTAACAAAACTCATTCATTAAACCCTTTGTCGTTAAATGATTGAAATGTTTGACTTACAATATTTATGTCTTCAAATAATTTACATTATGCCTATGTAGAAAAATTTGAAAAATAATATGTTCATAAAGTAGACACATCAAATTAATATTTGTATACAAAAAAAATTATAGTAGTTCATAATGATATTGGTGGGCCCCTACGCCCCGCGGCCGAGACACCAGGCCATAGGCGGGGTCCCGACCGTAATTTTTTTAAGCTGAGCACCACGTCTCGGATCGAGACGCTGATGTGGTTCCAGAAACCTCTTGTTGCCAGATTTCGGAGCCCAGCCATGACCAGGCTATGGTTAGCTGTGTTGAAATATGCCCAGAATTTGTTGTCTAGCCATGACCTAGCGATGGTTGGCTGTTATAGCAAGGAACACGTGATTTCAACACCAAAGAGAAATATCTAGATATTTTTATGAGGATTTTGGAATATTACTAGTGTATGTTTTCCTTGCAGGATAAATCTGTGTAGTCGTTATTACGGGTAGTGGTTTTATTTTAGTAATCTTGCACTCTTTTGTAAGCCCATATACAAATGCTCATTTCCATTATAAAAATTAGAATTGGATTAATGATATTTTTATTTCCAAGTCTCAAGTGGGGAGAAAATTCTCTCCCACATTTATCTCCTTTATCCATTCAACTCCATGGTTTATCAACCCCATTATTACCGGCTTAATGAAGCCCGGAGGTAATCGGGCCATCTTCTTCCACTTCCTTCCATCTCCATTATTCCAAGCAACGAAACTGATGTCATCTAGCCACGAGATTAGGAGGTGTTGACAGTTCCGAAAGCTCCTTCATTCCATGATTCTCCATTGAAGACAGACAAACTAGATCCAGTGCAAGATCCTTCCAGGAACGACCCATAAAATCAATTGTCGGACTTGGCGATATCACATCAGACGTCAATCCCCTCGATGTGAACTTTATGCATGAGAGGCGTGGGGAAACTCCTTCAAACCTAGGTGTCTCGAATGAGAGACCCGTTCAAGGCCTAAATAGACCGATCGGGGTCGATTGGTCCACATGCGCGACAATCGGATAGTTACCCCTCGCACGTGACAAGATTTCCCTTACGTGTCCATCCCCGCACAAAACTCTCCACCGACACGACACGTGACAACATCTCAGCGGTCGACCTCATGTCCGTACGACACCCCCAAATACCTCTCCAACATCATAACTATTATCGTCACTACCATTAGTGCTACAGTACCACTAAAGATTCCCCAAAACCTTGTCTTAAAGCATGAACTAACCCGTCAAGTGGCTCACAGGATCATGGACCCAAGCCTCGTGTATCCGCGCTCCCACCGCCCGAACTCGCTCCACCCTCTCGGAGTCTTGTGGACACGACACCACCCCTGCCAACCGGGCGTTCAACCCTCACGGACTGAGATGGAGACTTCACCTCTCTCACTTACTGGCAAGACCAACGGTCAGTCCCTCCATCCCTTACTTACCCAATTATTATTATGTTAATATTTGGTATTAACAGATATAGAAATAAATTATAGATTAAATGTTGAGTTAAGTCGGGCTCTTTCTTTCTTTTTTTGAAAAAGTATTTTTGGCTAGAAGTTTATAAGGTTTGAGATTTTTCGGGTTAATAGCTCCAAACATCTGTAAACTATGGGCTATGTTGCTTAGCGGTCCTTAAACTATTGATTGTTACACCAACCGTCCTGAAACTATTTGGTTTGTTGCTTAATAGTCCCAACCAGCTAGGGGTGTTAAACGAATCGGGCCGAGCCGAGCTCGGCTCGAGCTCGAGCTCTAACGAGCCGAGCTTCACGAGCCTCGAGCTTGAGCTCGAGCCGATTCTTTGGCTTGTATAATTAACGAGCCGAGCTCGAACATGAATGGTTCAGCTCGATAGGCTCGACGAGCCTTATCGAGCCTTGTCGAGCCTTATCGAGCCTTATCAAGCCTAATTGAGCCTTATCGACGAACCTTATCGAGCCTTGTCGAGCCTAATGAGCTCGCGAGCTCGTTTGGGCTCTATTCGAATCGAGCTTCACGAGCCTTCGAGCTTCTCGTTCGAATTTTCTGGTTTGAGCTGCCTCACGAGCTCGAACTCGAACTCTGCCGACTGTCGGCTCTGCTCGTTTACACCCCTACAACCAGCATAATTGAATTGAGACAAATAATAAAAGGTGAGTCTGTATATCAAAATCTTACACGTTGTGCCGCCAACTAGCCTAAGGGTCAACAACACTAGGGTGGAGTGGGACCTCCAGATTGTCGTTCAAATACTTCTTTTGACTCAAATTTTCTTATTTTGTGCCAATTATGCCCGCCAGAAGGAAATACTAAGCAACAAATGAAATAGTTTTAGGACTATTTGTGCAACAATCTATAGTTTAATGACCAATAGGCACCATAGCACATAGCTTAGGGTTGTTTAACCCAGATTTATCACTTCAAAAACCTAAAATTCCGATTTATTAGTTTTGTTAAGTGGTATATATATCATTTTTATATACTTTTAGATTAGCTGAGAGAATATAAAAAAAATCTAAAAAACACACACCTTCCACGTTCCCTCCTCCAAAAAAAAAAACCTAAAATGAACAGCAACAGCAGCAGTTTAAGCATGATCAACATTTTTCTTCATAATACCATAAGAAGAAAGAAAACTTTGGGATTAAAAATTGAAGATTGTGTCCTAAGTAAAGTGTGCCGACAAAATTTTCCTTTCTTTATCTTCTGTTCTTAATTATGCGGAGTATAAAAATTCGATGGCCACATCTTCTTTTTGTTAATTTATACTACCACTCTCCTCTACCACCAAACGCACTTAGAATATTCTGCCGACACCCTAAGAAAATTTACTAAAATAAATGCAAAAGCTTATCAAACACTGATATGGAGAACCAACAATCAGCTTAACATATGAATTTTCAAAGTTTATAAAATAAGGATGCATGGTATAGTTTTGTAAAACATTTTAAATTAAGTTTTTTCATGTTATGGGTGCGGAAAACATTATTCCCAACTTTAAAAAACTAAAAAAATTCAATAAACAAGTTTCTCCACTTTCAATATTGGAGTTATACACTCATTTAAACATTTAACAAACCAATGTTGGAAAATAAAATTTGAGAATGTCTGAAATTGGTTTTCCATTTCTATTAGTAATACACTACGTAGAGAAGCTGCAGTTTTACTGCGGCGGAGGCTGTAGTAAACCCATTTACTGCGGCCTCCGTCGCGGTAAATGACATTTACTACGGCGGAGGCCACAGTAAATGGATTTCTCTACGTAGTGATAGTTAATGATAGTCTTGATCCGATGTGGATCGGGTTCTCAGATGTTTTGTGATGGAAAAGTTCTTCAAGGTCATAATTGTGGAGGCTTGAGCCCTTCTTTATATAGAGGAAGAGTGAGAGCGATTACCTCAATCATGTCATAATCGTGGGGCACGATTATGGGAACTGGGCTGTATTCTTCAGATCATGGGCACGGTTTCAGGAAAGTGGGGGACGCTCCCGCAGATCATGGGCGAAGTGGAGAGAGGGGAGATCCAGTTTCCTATTGTGGAAAACATGATCTAGAGACAGCCTAGGGTCTCTCCCGACCTTACTGCAAATTTGCCAAGTGATAAGGGATCGTCACGGGAGAGGACCCTTTCAGGCTTCGTGGGTGATCCTTCGCAGTCGCTTGTGCCTTAGTTGCTTCGTTCTATGTGTAATTAAGTTTGTTGACTAGTTTATTATTCTTAAGTTATTATAAGCTTTTTCCTAGTTAAAAACTCGTATTAAAAAATGTGTAATTAAATCTTTTATACATCAATAAAATTGACGAGGGGTAAACTCGTAATTGGTATTTATAAAAACGCCGGTTTTGCCGGTATGCTAAAACAACTTAATTACTTCATTTTTTCACAAAAATTGTTAATAAAAATGGTTGTAATAACTCTAAACATCATAAACTAATCATAAAACTCTTTCTTTGTAAAAGAAAATATTTATAAATTTATTTTTAAAATGGTTGGTACCCATACCCACAATACTAGTTGCGTGGCCTATTTGTTTGGGCTCTGGAGAGCCACGAGCATGCCATTTAAATGACAAGTGACAACACACTCGTAATGACTTCTTCAAACTTTTAACCTTAAAATTAACATCCGAATAACGTTTTCAACCACAAGGCTTGGCTTTCCACGGTGAAGCAAAAGGCTTATGGTGATGCGTGTGGCATGTACAATTGCAAGATTACCACATAGCATGAATGAATTAGTACATGATTAAGAAGCAGAAAGACACCACACGGGCATAATTGTAGTTAGATTATCAATATTGGGCTTTAGTTAGATGCCGAGCGTATGGTGATGTGTTTAACCAAACTGATTAAATCCGTGAGCTTAACACACGATTATAAAATTCGAAGGACTAAACTGATATTTTCAGTTAAAGACAATAAATAGTGATGTTGTCAAATGACTAAAATGTTTGACGGATTATAGTTGAGGAATTGAGTGAAAACGAGTTACAGTTAAAGGACTAAAAGCATAGTATCTCAACAACCACCAAAGCAAAGCTTGGCTGTCAATAAGGATAGTAACTGCCTGGTGTATTTGGCAAGACCGTAACTCAGCTGTATTCCCGTCACAGGTTCCACCGCCCAAAGTCTCCGTCTCATTAGTTCATTTTCTATCTTTCCTATGGCTCTCAAGCAGATGGTCTAAGTTCAGCATTACATGGGTAGATTGGCTCACAAATCCGTTAGCTTCTATCGCTAATCTGTAATTTGTTTCTCTTTTCTGAACTCTTGTATTGGTTCTCCTTGGGTCTCTCCTCTTCAACTTGAAGAGTTGTGATCTATTTTATTCTATATTTCATCTGCCTCTTTAAAAAAAAAGGACTAAAATGATTTAGTCAAACATAATTTAGGGAATATAGATAATTAGCCCTTTTCTTTAACAGTTCTAATATCAGATACTTTCAATTTTTACATTTTTTTTCTTTATCCTTAAACCTAATACAGCTAGCTGAAAAGTTATGCTCAGCACCACCACTGCTATGAAGGATAGTACAAGGTAGTATATCATGTGATTATGGATCTTCTAGGTTGCTATGCCATGCCACTCATCAAATGTTGCCTTCTTACTTTGTGTAAAGTAAAGAGATTTTGAAACAATCAAACACTAGCTTAGCTAAACAACGGTCCCTTACCAATAACAAAAGTTTCCCACATGTATCTGCATCACTCACATCATCTATGAAAAAATATTTATACTAAAATCTTATACCAGATCCAGACCAAAATGCGAGTACCTGTACAGTTGAGGAGGATTAATGGAGTGGTTAGAGTAGTACGTAGCAGCAGACTCGACCCTCCACATTAATGTACATGCTGAAACACGAGTGAAATGCACATAGATAGTCTTTTCACCATGCTCTTTCAGTCAGTCCAGCCTGTACGCCCAGCCATGTTTGTCTAAAAAGGCGTGGACTGCTTCCTTTATCGCCAAGTTAGGTGTAAGCTGGGATGGGCTGAGCGGTGCACGCGTTATTGGATCGAATCTTCCCACCTAATCAAATCAAGTATGCTCTCGGTATAGACAGAGATGAAATTTGGCTAAAAACAGATAAGACTACTGATAGGAAAGATAACCTTCTGAAGATGTTCAAGGATAACTGCTCTTTCATATGTTAGTCCACTGGGAGTTATTACCGGATCACGAAATATATCTAGTGTTATTTTACAACATAGATAATCCGGAACCTAAAATTTGACAGCAAAAAAAAAAAGAAAAACTTGATTAATATCCTTTTTATTTTTCCAATAAATGGTCATATACAAATGAGCAAGAAGCAATGTCACCTCACTAGGGATGTCATCTTCAGCTGCCTTGGCGAAGACTCTTCCCAAAGCCTCGAGTTGTTTTATTGGCTGATAATGAATTTCATCCAAGAATCCTTCTTTTTCAGAAAGATCAACATGTTTTTCTCTGAGAGCTGTTTCACAGGCCTCCCTGAGAGAGAGTAATAAACAATATAAAGCTACAGATAAATGCATGCAACAGCACTACGTAGAGCAGATGAACAAGAAAAGCACAAACTCATAGGAGTGACATACTTCAAGGTTTGCAATTCCCAAGACCGCTTGGAGGATGCACGCTCCCATTGGAGGTATTTTGCTTTTGCAAGCTCATGCCATATCTCTTCAACCATGTATCCGTTCGGATTTGCACCCCTTCCTAAATTTAACGCCTAGACGATAATGCGTAGCATCAGAAATCAGAGGCCACAGATCAAGGCAGGTGCTCTATCCATTCAACCTTGGGTTACTAAGTAGCAACTAAGCAGATAAGTATCACTTAAAGCAAAAGGGGAAAAAAAACATGACTATATTAATAACACAACAAGTAGCAAGATAACAACATTTGCTCAATGAGAAAAATGACAATGAATCAAACTTCTCATGAATCTTAAGTACCAGTGCAACTTTTGTTGTTGCAAAGAACAGTAGGGGATAGGAAGTGGAAGATTAATTGGAAAAAATTACTGAAAGTTGTTTCAAGTCATTGCATTCATACTGCAGAAGTAACATAAATGCCTCACTGTAACAAAATACATCTACGAAATACAATTGGTTTTGTATAGAGTGATAAGCAGATATGTCTTTCCAATCAAGCTAGTTCATTGTAAAGTTCAAGCAACGCATTTTTAAATGCAACGTGGTTCATCAGTTGAATTACGAAAACACAAGCATGATCCCCTACATCATCATCATCATCATCATCATCATCATCTTAATCCCCAACTATGTCGGGGTCGGTGACATGAAGTTTATAGTGCCAATTAATTGTCCGCTATAAATTCATGCAAAAGCATATTGGAAAAGTTTTACGCCGGATGCCCTTCCTGTCGCAACCTTCTTACGAAGGAATAATGAGATGAAATTTCAAACCGTATCATCAAAGTTTTTATGCCGGATCCCCTACACTACACCATACTTTTCCCAATTCCTTGACTCCTTCGTCATAATCATGCCTCTGCAGTAATGCAAGTCCTAGCATGTAGTGTGCCTGAGCCAACAAATATCAAAAGATTATTTTCCAAACTGAACCAAACACAATATTCTACGGATTTGTGATATTTTGAAAATCCATATTCCTAGAATTCTTGAACCCTCCCCTTAAGATAAAGTTCAATGTTAGTCCCTTAATTTTAATTATTGTCCTATTTGATTTTATTTTAAGTTTTTGTCTTCTTTAAGTTCCATTTTAAAAGTTATGGTGTATTCATAGTATTTTCTGTCAATTTTGTCCCTTAGAACAAATGATACATAATGTGCGCTGGGTTGACAGCCTGACACACAAAGCCAATCAATGAAAAAGGAGCTCGACTAGATAGATAGGATTATAGAGGGAGAGAGTACAGAGAATGATACAATTATGACATGACAACGGCAGTCAAAATTACTTTTCTTTAATAGAAGCAAGTGCAAACAACTCTCGCAAAGTTGCCTTATTACTTTTAGTATACAACAAACTTGCTATATCACAAGAAAAGCCAACTAAAACTAAATGAAGCCAAACAAAATGAGATAAATTACCAAAAATCCCAGCGCTGCTAAATGTTCATTGTAAGAAGCAGAAAATAACGCAAATATAACCACATATTTGGAGATTTAGCATCAGCAGAACTAGTGAAAGCCTTGTGGCATATTTGTAACCGTGCTAAAACAAGCAAAAGCAGCATGACCTATCAATAAGCGAATAGAACAATGTCAAAGGGACATCAAATTGCGTAAGGAATTTCCTGTGCTAATTCACATGCTTCATTTCAGACATTAACATGAGACAAGAAACATTACCAAAACACAGTATTTGATAAGAACACAAAAGTGACAAAACTTAACAGAAAAACAAAGTACATATCTTTCTATTTGATAAGATTGAATTAATGAAGTCCCTTTGGTTAAAGATAGTAAAATCACAGGATTTAGGCTATGTAATAACAGGTGAAATCTGGGAAAACTTTTGAGTTGATTCATTCAGGGTTAACATAACTTGGAAACATGCACTAGTAACATACACGTTTTGTATCTGATACAATCAGTGGGTTTCCCATGATAAGTTGTTATCTTTCTCACACATTTAAGCATGTTTATCCATAAAAATGCAGCTTGCAAATTAAAGCATGAACTCTCGATCATGGCAGCCAATACAGTATTTGAAAGACAGAAGAAAAAGGAAAGAAAAGCTTCCAACTGTAAAGATCCAGACTCTACAGAAAAAATATCATAATGTACCCAAAGAACTCACCTTCACGGAACTGTGATCAAGTTGGATGGCTTTCCTGCAATCCTCTTCTACTCTCAACCAATCACTGCGTGATTTGGAGATTAAACAACAGAAATGAGTACAGTTTGTGCACCTATCATGTACATAGAGTAGCAGAAAGTGAAACCCCAGACGAAAGGAATCGTTGCATACTTCCGTTTCCTATGGCAAAGAGCGCGATTGGTCCAGTAGACAGGAACTTCAGGGCATAGAGTGATGGCCTGCATCAATAGCCCAGAATCACGAATCAATTGAGAAGACCATGGAAAAAGAAACAGCAAGAGACAAAGTCTTGGAAGTTTTCTAAACCTCGGTATAAGCATCAACGGCGGCGCCAAAACGATTTCTCTGGAAGTAACTGTTCCCGTCCTTTCGAAGCTTCTCCGCCTGAATCTCTGCAGCTCTCAAAGCTGCGCTACCAGAACCCATTCCCCGTCTCAGCCTCTCGCCTTTGAGCATCAATCTCGTCTCCCTCTATATCTCCCTCTATTTTTGAATTTCTTGCGCTCTGCTGCAAGCTTCGGCCGGAGATTATAATTAGGGAATATCGGCGGCTGCTGTGCGTGCGTAATGTTTGTGATGTAAATTCCGCTAGATGAATCGGAAAAATCCCAATCCCCGTTCAAAGGAAAGGTCGAAACTTTGAATTGAAAGCAACCTCCTTCCTTCAACTATCAGCCCAAGAGCGAGACGAACTGTATCCCACGTGGGTAGAACCTATTTACCTTGTATACATACTACGTTCAATTATACCCTAGCTTTTCACAAAATCAGGTTTTCCCAAAACCAAGGTAAAATCTCAACTCACACCCCAAATTTATGTAAATTAACCCTAAACCCCAAAAGTTATATTCACTATTCAAATTAGTTCCCTTACTGGTTTACCCACCACTAGCATGGCAACCACCATCGACTCAGGGGAATCAGCACGACAGTGGAAGGCTAGAGGTGACGCTGCAGCCTACAGGGGTAGGGCGAAGGCGAAAACTAAGGGGAGGAGTGGCTGTGTATTGTGGCAGGATTTGGATGAAATCGAGTTGTTAGAGAAGATTTGGAGTTTTAGGGTTTTTTTAATTAAAAAATTTAGAGTGTGATGAGTGGTTTGACCATTTCTAAAATGGTTTGCCAAAACATGGTTTTAGTAAAAGCGAGGTTTTATGTGGTTCGGGTTGGGTTATTCAGTTTCGGGTTGTTTTGGATCCAACTGATTTTGAGTAAAATCAGTTAAGGTTCATTCAAGTTTCTAAGATGAGATTTTTTTCCGATGGCATAGATGTGGTGACTAGGCCAAGGAGTTTAAAGAATGCGGAGGCTCAATGGTAGTGTGGCGGGGAGGCGCAAAAAGCGAAGGCAGAGGGGGCGGTGCAATGTAGTGTGTTGAGGTAGGAGGGCGGCATATGACATTTGTTGGAGGAAATTAAAACATTAATTCTAAAAAATGTGCTGTCAAATGTAAGAATTCTAAAATTTAAGGATTAATTGTTAGACTTACAAATTTTAAGATGAAAATAAAACATTAATATTCTAAAAAATACGCTGTCAATATCCACGTAATCATCCAACGGCATACACATTAACACCACCTAATCACCTCACTGTCTTCATCAAAAAAAAAAGACACCTAACTGCCTGAATGGAAAATTTAGCGTTCATTGGTAAATTTAAACTTTTTACAAAACATTGGTGGTCTTTTTGTGATAACAAAAGTTGCTACCCCTTAACATCGTTGGTCATAAGTTCTAATTCATTTTGAAAAATCATTCAAATTTGGAGGGCTGAACCTGAACTGCTGAGTTAGCCAACAAAAGATTTTAGTCTTTTGACCCGGTGCCGTTAATTTGACGACCACAAATCCCATAATCCGACTACTTGCGATTTACAAAAGCATGAAAGGAAGCATCCAGAAGCACTCCCAATGCAAATTACGTGACAGTCAAGTCAATTGGAGCACAGGAATGTAGAACACAAACATCAATCACAATCTGCATGAACATAAACAACCAGAACATAAACAACCAGAACACACTACTGATCTGTCACCGACAAATGCTATCCACAAGGTAAGCGCTTTTGCATGTAAGCTGACTTGATGAGCAAGTAATCTGCAATTCGACGAACCAACTTAAGTTTTCCGATGGTCCGAAGATCGGGCATGATAAACCATATATGGACACAATTGTATCGTCAAAGCAAGAAACTTACACACTGGATGGCACGCTTGCATGCAAATGGAGATGATATAGATACAGGTGAATGATCGAGAACATACAGATTTCTAGTTGATCTCAGGGAAGACTGGATTCTTGGATTCAGAAAAGCTTGGCACAAGTTTATGGACACGATCTACGAGTGCGAGAGTTTCCTTGTCCAGCTTTAGAGGATACCTGGGCAAATTCTGGAAAGCTACCAACTATTGACATTCCTGTCCAAGAACACTCTTGCTTAATAGAGTAGAGTGCGACAAGCAAAGATTACCTCAGAGTTCCATAAGCAGTCGTTTGTTTTGCGGGGGATGATGTGAATATGAGTCTGAAATGTGGAATGAATTCCAATGGAGATGATTAAAGAGGTGATCAACAAGGCAGCAGAATATATGGAGCAAGAAAAATTACAAGTATGTGGAAAAATTACATGATATATGACTTGGCCAGCTGATGCACCATTATTGACAAGCAAGTTGAATGAATCTGCACAATCCAAGCGTCTCAAGTGAACAAATTTGGTAAGCATCGTAGCATTATAGTACCAAATGGTCCATGGGAACAGATAAGTGTTACAATAAAGAAGCTTTCTCAACCTATAAACACAGCAGTCACAAAACTTAAAGCAACGGTCTTTCATGATCTTAATCCAACTTTCTAAGGAAGAAGAAAGGCCAGTGTACACAAAGCAGTATCTAAAGAAACTGACATCGAACAATACACGATTCCTAATTTACATGCCGAAATTAGCTATTTATCTATTGCGAATTTATGTTGTTGTGGACAGGACTACATCACCCTACCACGTGATAAGCACCAATAACTACGAATGTAGGAGACGACCACAAAACATACAAGCACTGATATTATCTAATATAATATCTTAAGCTAACAATGCATTTATTAGGTAAAAGATTAAACCTATCACATGTATCACATCAAAAAGCTTCCAAATATGCTTTAGCTATGTGTGAACAGTGAAAATCCCCTCCACCACTAAATGAATAGTAGTAAAAATTAGTACTCCCTTGGTCCCTTCGTCCAACAAACTTGATACATTTGCCTTTTTGGACTGTTCCAGCAAGACCAATATGTTTCCTTTTTAGGACTTTTTCAGGCCAACTTTACCTTATTACCCTCCAATTCCCTTCCCACTTAAAAAGGTTTCCTTTATCTTATATGTCCACTTTACACAATTACCCTAAAGTCACAATATTCCTTAATTTTCGTGTCCTATCAAATGTATCAACTTAACTGGGATGGAGGGAGTAAAATTTAGCATAGATAAGAACAATTCTAGTAACATTTAGCATAGATAAGCACGAAGAATCGGGCAATCTCTGACCACAGAATTTCACTGATTCAACAAAGAGCCAGACACACTTGAATGATTTAAGCCAAAATTTTAACAAATCCATGATGGAAGGTAGTCAAAGGAACATGAACTTTTACAGTGCACCAGGAAGCAGTAAAGGTCAGAATGTCTACCAGAACCACTTGCTCTCGTGATTGCATTGCTGATAAAGGGCACTATTGAACACATTGAACTTATTACCTGCATACTTGTCCAGAGAATTGAGAATAAGAATCCACCGAAACGCAGATAATAATTTAAACTTGATCAGTTAAAAGTACAATAACAGCATGAAGGTTACAGTCATGTATCAAGTGTCCAGGGAAGCAACCTGATAAGATGCTATTTGCTGGGAACTTATGCATTCACAATATACATGCACCAAGACTCATGCCAAGATCATAAAGCGAAATGTTTCAGCATCCAAAAGGAGAGCACTAAATGTTGTAACTAGCACAGCAAAGACTCGAGTAGAACCAATAACTTTTTTTTTGAAATACTTTCAATCGAATGTCAAACATGTATACCACCAACAAAGTCACACGCTTGAGGTTCTTCCTACAAAGTCAAATTTTAGCACAGTGAACCGTTTCCATGAATTGAGAGCAATGCACGCTCAGTAATGGTTTGGAACAGTTGATATGGAAGTTGAAGCCTTTCTTATCCTTGTTTTTGCCTTTGCCTAAGAAACACTTACAGATGGAGGAGTTTGATCCAGAGAAGGAAAGTGAGACTTGGGGATGATCAGAGAATGCCTAAAAATTAAAACACGAGAAATTCAGAAGAATTCGTTCCTACAGGAAGCACAAGTGACAATGATCCAAACGGGGGATAAGAAATTGCAATTAAGGTTCATACAACTTGGTTCTGAGGATTAGACTCCAAAAACAGCTGATACCTTACCCACGACACAGAGGATTTAAGTCCAAAATACAGAGACACTTATCATCTTCATAAAGCTGCACATAGAAACATCCAAGTCATAAACTTTAAAAAAGGGGAGATGCATAATCAAGAAAAGGCACGAGCTTTGTTCATTTTTCACTCGATTAATCAAAGAAAGCAAGACCTTGAGCGTAGGGGATTCGCCGCGGATAATCTGACAAAAAACGCAGTCCTTCTGAGAGCTCCCAGCATCACTACTGCAATGGGAGGCGCAAGCAGAGAGAGAAGCGGGGAAAGAAGAAGAGGCGGCGGCGGCGGAGGGGCAGAGATGAGAGCGGATAACGGCGAGCCTCCGTGCCTCCATGATGGATTAGGAGTAGGGCATCGTCGTTTGTGGTTGAGAGAGCAGTGGTTGAGTTTGGGACATTGAAGTTGGAAATGAATCGGTGAGAGGTTTATCCAGAAGCAGACACGTCAGGAAGAAAGAAGAGAAGACAACAATCGACGTTTGTGGGCATAATTGTTCTCGCTTGGCCCACTGCTTCTGCAATCAACCAATTACAGCAGACCACACCGCTCCCGCCTTTTCTTTTGTTTTCCACCGTGTTCTGGTTCTGGATCTGGACAATTAGCTACTTCGGAAACATAGATTTACACAAATTCACCCTGAATTCTTATCATTTTTTATGATACTTCGGATCTTGTGAATTAGAAATCTAATTAGATTCATTAGTGAATTAGAAATCTAATTAGATTAGGGGCTTCAAACATGCATTTTTTGACAAATTCACCTCAAAAAAATCGGTGAATCACGTCTGTTTTTCGGACCTCATGGTATTCACCACCGGCGTGAACATGAAAAACCTGAGTGAATCACGTCGTCTCCACCCTCCACTTCGCGCTCCGATGACTTTTGTCATCAACCACCAACGGCGACTTGTTCCGAACTGCCACAACAGGCGACTTCCTTTGCCTCCGCCGCACATCCGCCGACCAGTCTTCGGCCCAGACTCTTCAGATCTTGGCAACCCGCGAACGACAGATCGCCTTTTTTGTTCCGGTTGCCGCCATTAGCGTCGCCCCCTGCCGCCGAGCTGATCCGCCTCCGCTCCGCCGCCGGAAATCCAACTCCGTCACCGACAACTGTCAACTCTGCCGCCTAGTTAAACAGCTTCCTTGCATGCCTTTGTTTTTCGCTGCCGGTTGGAACCTCTGTTTTCGAGTTTGGTAGGTGATGTTTGAAAGACCCAAATTTGGTGATGAATTTGTGAGGTGAATTTGGCCAAAAATTTGATGATTTCATTTTCTCCCATCCCCAATGTTTGAAGACCCCTATTCATTAGTGAATTAGAAATCTAATTAGATTCATTAGTGAATTAGAAATCTAATTAGATTCATTAGTGAATTAGAAATCTAATTAGATTCATTAGTGAATTAGAAATCTAATTAGATTCATTAGTGAATTAGAAATCTAATTAGATTCATTAGTGAATTATATTCATTGGTGAATTAGATTCATTTTCGGTGAATTACGAATTAAACATTTTTTAAGTTTAAAATCCCTAATGATCTGTTAATTTGCATATTGGATTAAATCGCTATCGGTTTTTTTACTAACATGATTAACAATTATTCGTATTACAGTTACCATTTACTCCCTCCATCCTGAATAAGGAGTATAATGCAATACTTTGACTTAGTACGGAGATTAAGTTGAAAAAAGTTTGGTGTTGATTTTCCAATTTTATCATTTTCTATATTAAAAAATGTAATCAAACACAGAGGAAAAACGGTAAAATAAAATTAAACTACAACAATAAGTATTCCAATAATAAAAATTTTAAAAATATATTATTAAATATAAAATTTTATTTGGAGAATAAAGATATCCATATTGACTATGTTTTGGTGTTTTATTTCTTAAACTTTAGAGGTGGTACACTACTCAAGCAACATCGCCCTCGCATCCGCCACTGACCAGAGCACAAGGCACGCGTCCATGAGACCATACCTCTCCGCGAGGCCTAAGCCTCTGCGGCATCTACGGGACCACACCTCTCCGCGAGGCCTATGCCTCCGCAACATCAACGAGACCATGCCGCGGCCTAAACCTTCGCGACGTCTTCAAGGCCATACTCCTCCGCAGGGACTAACGCCCTCGTCAAGTGCAAGGTGAGCCCTCACAATGTCTTCAGCGCCAAGTATGGCGTCCTGGGCTTCATCCTCAGCTGACTTAATGCGAGCGGTCATCTCCTCCGTAACCGCCCTCGCGGCATTCGCCTCAGCGCAAGCTCTCGCACAGGCCGCCTCAGCATCCGCTCTTAGCGAGGGCAATACTTCCCACAAAACAGCAAGCTCCACCTCCTTCGCATATAAATGCTCTTCATGTATTAAAATGTGGCGAAGTAGATAATTCCTTTGCAAGTCCCCCAGCCTGGAGTCCTCCCTCTCGCGAACAATAAAACCGCACCATGACTCTAGCTGCTGCACCCGCTTGGCCGCGTGCTCACCTTCTTCCTTGGCAAAGTCTAGCTCCCTTCTAAGGTGGGCGATTTCCTCTATTTGGCCATCGTCCCGCGCGTTGGCGAAGCGCAGGAACTCATTCCACTGGCTCATATCAGCACAATCGTTCACTGCCGCCTGTAAAAGGAATCGGTCAATAATGGGATCGCATAAACCAGAATATCATAAACCACCACGCAGCAACAAACCTGGAGGTTCAGTCGTGCTGCTTTTCCTAAGTAATGTCGCGGGGATTCACCATAGCGTCTCGTCCCCACCCTCCAACAAAGACAAATCATTTTTGAGCGAAAACACTGAATCCCAGGCGTCAGCTGTTGAACGCCCCTCCATCTCGAATATCTTAGCGCGCATACCTTCCCTCAAGGACTTCAGCGAGGTGGGATCTGCGGACCACCTAGACTTCCGCGCAGCCTGCCGCTTCCCTTCCAAATAGTGGGACCACACCCCCGCCTTCCCAAGGGATGAAGCCTCTGCGCCCATATCAAAAATGTCGCGACGGCCACAAAACTAGTCATCACCTGACCTTCCCTCTATCGCAGGTCGGTCTTCGTGAAAAGCCTGACCACAAGGAAAAGAAGGCGCCGCAGACGGAGTCGTCCACGAGGCAGACGCATCAAAACCCCTAGAACTGCAGAGACTGTCCCACCTCCCAATCCCTGGTGGCACTTGTCGCTTCGGAGATGTAGCCGCATTGCCTTCTCCGCCACTGGCTATGAGCTACAGAAGGAGGTTGGCTCAGATCTGAGCAATTGGGAAATTTTGAGGGTTAACTTGCACATTTAAAGAACATAGGTAACTTATTTGAAAAATTGACCATAAATTGGTCAAAGATCATGATATCATGATATCTTGAAATCATGGTTGCCGAACACAACACAGACGGACGAGTCATTTTATTTAACACGTACTTGTTAAAACACACACTCCAATCCCTATAAAAGATCCACACTAGAGAAACAATAAAATATTGTAATGGACAAAAATACCCTCATCCTATTAAGGCAATCAACCTTACTATTGTGAAATTTCTTGAAACCTTTTGAAATTTAGATCTCAGGAAGGCCATCATGGCTTTCATTAATATTGCCTCCACCATCCGCACCAGCACCACCCTATAATTTTTCACCGTGCCGAAACCACCATCACCTCCACCAGAACCACAGACATCAATGTTATCGGAACCACCGTCGTTGCCGTTGGAAACACCGTCGTTGCCGTCGCTACCGCCAGCACCACCGCCACCACCGTCGGCACCACCTTTGTCGTTGCTGACACCACCGTCGTCGTCGCAACTGAAATTTGTGGACCAATACTTTCTACCTATCCACGACCACCGCCGCTACTTGCCACCACCTCCAGCGCAATGTCGCCACCACCATCATCACCGTGATCGCAAACACCTCATTTATGCTATCAATGAAAATGTCTACTTATGTCTCATAAATTGTCTACTAATTTATCACACTACGTGGGGAAGACATTTCTTACTGCAGCCCGTACTGCGGTTTGGGCCGCAGTAAGTCCATTTACGCAGTAAATGGCCCAGTTGCTGGCGCAGTAAGATTTACTGCGGCCAAGGCCGCAGTACGGCCGCAGTAATTTTTTTTTAGGGTTTTAACTCCCCTTTCTCTTCATCCGCCGCACAACTCCACCATTCTTCTTCATCTTCTTCGTTCTTCCTCTTCTTCTTCTTCTTCTTCATCTTGTTCTTCCTCTGTTTCTTCTTCTTCTTCTTCTTCTTCTTCTTCTTCTTCTTTAGTTTCTTCTTCTTCTTCTTCGAATTCTTCTTTAGTTTCTTCTTCTTCTTCGAATTCTTCTTTAGTTTCTTCTTCTTCTTCGAATTCTTCTTCCTCTTCTTCTTCTTCTTCTTCTTCTTCTTCTGTTTCTTCTTCTTCTTCTTCTTCTTCTTCTTCTTCTTCATTTTCTGGGTTTCATTGGACGAATCCGGATGAACATTCATCCGGATTCGTCCACTTTTTTTTAATTATTCAAACCGGTTACTGCGGCCATGGCCGCAGTGAGACCGCAGTACGTACCGCGGCCGACGCCGCAGTGAGTTCGAAACTGCAGACATTTCAACCACGGCATTCACTGCGGCCGTCGCCGCAGTTGGTACCACGGACCAACTGCGCCTGAGGCCGCAGTGAGGCCTCTCCTCCCCACGTAGTGTCAGATACTGTCTACATTAAAACGTATCAATGTATATGTTTCGAACATTCAAATTTTAAAAAATTCAGTTAACTAACTTTAGTGTAGACCACTCAAAAAGTTCACAATAAATTTAGAATCGTAGAAGCATCCAAATAATAACAAAAATTAGAACCATACGAATCGTGTCTATTAAAACTAATTAAAGTGTCTATATGAATTTTCGATACTGTCTACACTAAACATCAAAATATTCGCAAAGCTATACTGACTAATCCTCTCATCATCTATGCTATGATTGTCTGCAACTCTCTTCTTGTGTTCAATTAAAACAAATTATAACCAAAATCAGAAGCAAACCAGAACCAAGCGAATAATATTATATTATGTCTATTGAAACTAATTAAAATGTCTATAAGAATTTTCGATATTGTCTAAGACGCCATCAGCTTCCTAGATCTATCTCTGCTTCAACATCACCGCAAGACGAGCAAGAAGCTCAACAATCACGCCATTGTTCAAACGTGAAGGAGAAACGTGAAGCAAATGACTAAGAAAAATTCAAAGAAATGAAAACTAAACCACATAACTAGATTATTTAAAGAAAACTCACTGCGATTCGATCTCGTCTAAAGATAAAGATTCCTCGAGCTTTGTCAAGAAAATCTGTTGTAGGTGAGGTAGCAGATCATGGCGGTGAAGATCGCGATCACCAACCACTCGTCCATCGCGTCAAAATGTTCTCTACCAACCAAAGGTCCGATCTAGAGATCCTACAGATCTCTAAAGATTCTTCTAGATTTTCACATTCTCATACCTCCGCCATGATCTTCAATCATCCTCCGGCTATGATGTCGCCAATACTCGTCGATCATGTGGCTCGTCATCGAGAAACCTCCTCCGACGATAATCCGTTTAGACCGATAGGCCGTGGTGAGATCTAGATCTAGAGGTCTTTCACGTTCCTCCTCAGTTAGGTTGCTCAATCACGGTGAAGAAACCTCCATCGTGAATCTGTCTAGACGATTCAGCCGCGCGAGATCCAAATTTGGAGGTTTTGCGGCCATTGATGGTTCACTGAAGCTCTGCAAGTTTCCTTCCCTTCTTTAGTTTTGTTTTGTATCTAATAGGAAGAGAAGTGTGAGAAAGTATTTAATAACGAGGGTAATAGGGACATTTCATAGGTATGTAGAATCTCACCTATATGGTAATTATATCTAGTACAAACGGAACCTTGTTTTCTGAACAAGGTCACTACTAGTTGTAGGTGATATGTATGATATGATGATAACTACTGATCATTTGGAAAATAAAATAAAATAAAATAAAATTAAAGAGAATGGATTTGTTGAAGGGGAAGAAGGATGTATCAGTTGAAGAAGCCGTAGCTATTTGCTTGTCAATTTTATCAAATGTTGTTAGCCAAAGGCATGTGGCAGAGAGATTTCAGCATTCAACCGGTACTATAAGCCATTGGTTTAATGTTGTTGTGAGGGCATTAGCGGCTTTGGCAAATGATATTATTAAGCCTCCAACCGTGGGTGGTTATGTGCAGCCTGAAATTCGAAAGCATAAGAAATGGTATCCTTATTTCAAGGTACCTTTATATGATTCTCCTTAACTATTCATATCTTTTTTAAGTAGTTTATCTACTCATTATTTGATTTCTTTTCTTTTTTTTAAATAGAACTGCATTGGTGCACTTGATGGCACTCATGTTGCTGCTTGTGCACCGGCTTCCAGACAAAACACTTTTCGTGGTAGAAAGGGGGTGTTGTTACACAAAATGTTTTGACGGTTTGTTCACACAATATGATGTTCACGTTTGTGTATACCGGATGGGAAGGCACAACAAATGACTCTCGCATATTCATGGATGCAATCTCAAGGCCGGAGAATGAGTTCCCTTTACCCTTGCAAGGCAAGTTTTCTTAAAACTCGTATTATATTGATCATTAATATCTTTCATTTTTGCTAAGTTTATAACTTTTATGTATATGTTTGGTTTATTTGTTAATGCAGATCATTATTATCTAGTAGATTCTGGGTTTTCAAATATTGCGGGATTTTTAACTTCTTACCGAGGGCATATCTATCACCTAAAAGATTTCCGTGGTAAGAGAGGCTTTAGAGGGACAAAAGAGTTGTTCAATTATACACACTCGTCTTGCCGGAATGTGATAGAAAGGGTGTTTGGGGTATTGAAGAAACGATTTCCAATCTTGAAGCATATATATAGTTATCCGCTTATTGTGCAGCGGTTGATCCCCATCGTTTGTTGTGTATTGCACAACTTCATTCGGATGCAAGATGAAGCAGATGAAATATTTACCGAGTTCAGGCGAGAGGATATGATAGTGGAGGGTGAAGATGGTTTCGGTGTTGAGCAAGTGGTCGAAGTTGATTCTTCTCAAACATCTCGAATGGGAAGTATGAGAGATGAGTTAACTACAAGGATGTGGAACGACTACTAGCGGAGGAATCGTCGACGTACTTGATATATATTTTCAAGTTTGACATTGTACCTTTTGATGTTGAATTGTTGCATAAATACATTTACATGTATTTTTCTAAGTTGAGAATTTTCTCAACTAAACGCGTTTTTCAAAATTAATTTTCAGAAAATTGTTTTCCATATGAAACAACTTAACGCGTTTTCTAAAAATTGAATTGAAAAATTACACATAGAAAATGAAAAATAAAAGGAAAAATGAAAATGAAAATAATTTTCTACATCTAAACGAGCCCTTTGCTTCCAACCTTTTCTAAAAAATGTACACGTATCTCCTTGCGCCATCAACACTTAATTTCCAACAATAATCATCTTAATTTAAGCCATACCGTATCAATTTTTAAAATAGTAAGTTTAATTTTTGCCAATTTTCTTTGGCAATAAACACTTTAAATTATCAGTCTGCCTCTCTAAAAAATATAAATAAAAATAACACTCCTTCTGTTTCTAAATAGTCTTACAAAATTTCTTTTTTGATCGTCCTTGAAAAATTATACACTTTTCTTAAATGAAAACTTTTTTCCTCCAAAGTTACCAAACATCTCCACTTTATCTTTATTTTTTCTGTCTCATTTTTTGTGCAACATCTACTCAGTGACA
This sequence comes from Stellera chamaejasme, assembly GCA_024586325.1. NCBI lineage: Eukaryota > Viridiplantae > Streptophyta > Magnoliopsida > Malvales > Thymelaeaceae > Stellera > Stellera chamaejasme. The sequence continues at coordinate 30,729,574 of CM044985.1, forward strand.
ATTATGTCAGACTATATAAAATATTACATTAATCTTAATCTTTCCATCCACACAATATATATGATTAATTAGGGCGGAGGGAGCATGTTTGTTTTTCAATATTTAAGTTATGATTTTTTATTCAACATTTTGACATATGATGTGAAATAACTTACTCACTTTCACTTTGTTTCTGGAAAATTATACACATTTCCTTTTTGAGTTCTTTCTGAAAAATTATTCATTTTTAATGAAAATTTCTCTACTTCAAAGTTATCAAACTATCCTTATTTTATCTATCTCATTTTTCGTGTACCCCGACTTAAGGGTAATTATTTCAAACAACATAAAGTCATACATTCACTTTAATTTCCGTTCCTGATCAAATCGGAAAATCTTTTGAGGACGTAAAGACTATGTGTAAACATTAATATTTTTAGGGGTTTTTTTCTTAAAAAAATTATTACTTTTTTCATAAGTCCTTCGTAGTAGAGATTTAGATTTAAATAAAAAATAATCTAGAAAATTAGACATACTAACTTCTTAGTCATTTTTGTAATAAAATTTTATTTATATATAAATTTATAACAAAAGATATACTAGTAGTTTAGATATAACGGTGCGATTTACTCTATTACTATTATCTAATGCAATAGTAAGTAAAAGGAACTAAAAGTAAAAGAACATGCTTTTTACTGATTTTCAAATGTAATTAGCAATCACACTAATTAAGTGTCACAAAATAACAATAATAATAATAACGTACAATAATAATAATAATAATAATAATAATAATAATAAAAGTCAATTGGTTTGCCGTCAGGTCAGATCCTCTCCGAATAAAAAACCTTGGTCTGCGGCGTCAGGCGTTGCGACATTGCTTCAGATTTTCCTAGTCCTTCCAGAAGGAGGAGGAAGAAGCCAATAAAGACCAGTATCAGAAAACATTTAGTATTATTTATAAATAAAACGCGGAGTATTCATTTTTTAACTAACTACTCCACCCAGATCCTGCCACGTCACTCCAACTACCTACGTGGCAAAATCTCCGCGAAAAGCGCTTTCTCCTGCGCCTTCCTCTCCAAGAAATTCTGCAAATCCTCTATAAAGCACCTTCCATTCCTCTCACCAAACCCCCCCTTCTACGTTTAAACCACACCATTAAAATTCAAAGTGCTGAAGCAGGAAATCGCATTTTCATCGGACCGGTCGACCTTCCCTCCGCCGTCTGCCATGCCCTGCGATGAGGAGCGTCCGGTCGACCTAGTTCCGACGCTTTCTCTCGACCGACTCAGAGTAACCGCCGCGCTTGGCCGCGGCGCCAAGGGCGTTGTATTTCGCGCGGTGGACGAAGAGACCGGAGAAGTTATAGCGTTGAAGGTTATATGGAGGGATTTGATTGAGAAGAAGAGTAAAGGTGCGAAGAGTAATGCGAGCGACGGGAGCGAGTACAGGAGAGTTTGTTTGGAGAAAGAGATCTTGAGTAAGCTTAATCATCCTCTGTTACCGCGTTTGAGAGGCTTTTTGGCCACCGGCGACGTTATTGGGTACGCGATCGATTATTGCCCCGGCGGCGATCTTCATGAGCTCCGGAAGCGCCAGACGGAGAAGATGTTCTCCGACGACGTAATCAGGTGAATAGAAGCGTTTCGGCTTTCCTTTTTTTTTTTTAATAAAAAAAACCTGGTTCAGAAACATAGATCTGATCTCTATTGTTGTGCTTTGTCAAGGTTTTATGCGGCGGAATTGGTCCTGGCTTTAGAGTATCTTCACAATCGTGGAATAGTATACCGAGATCTGAAGCCAGAAAATGTACTGATCCAAGAAAATGGCCACATAATGCTTGTCGACTTCGATCTTTCAACGAAACTGCCACCGAGAAAGGCTCCATCAATCTCGCCGGAAGTGACGAAGCCTGATCCAACAAAGATCCGAAAACGGTACTCGCCGTTCCCGAGGTTTTGTAACTCAGGGATAATCCCCGACGATTTGGACTCGCAGCAGCGAAGCAACTCAGCCGGATCCACAGCCGAGTCAGGAGAGAAATCGAACTCGTTCGTAGGGACAGAAGAGTACGTGGCGCCGGAGATCATCGAGGCGAAGGGCCACGACTTCGCGGTGGATTGGTGGTCGCTGGGAGTGGTTCTGTACGAAATGCTGTACGGCACGACGCCGTTCAGAGGGTCCGATCGGAAAGAGACGTTTTACCGGATTCTGGTGAAGAGGCCAGATTTGGTAGGCGAAGCGACGCCGTTGCGGGACCTGATAAGGAAGTTGCTTGAGAAGGAGCCGACGCAGAGAATTACTGTAGAGGAAATCAAAGGCCACGACTTCTTCAAGGGAATTGACTGGGACCATTTGCCGGAACTTACCCGGCCGCCGTATATTCCGGCGGCGGAAGCAGCAGAAGAGAATGTTGTGGGAAGAAAAGGGATGGACGTGGAGAGTTTCGTTTGGGGAATATTCGGGGACGCGCAGGAGAAGGAGAATAAAGATGACAGTAAGAAAAATGCTACTGCCATTGATGAATTCTCTGCATTCTAAAAGTCTCCCAATTTGGTCATATATACTTTTATTGATTTATTCTTTCCTTTTTGTATACTAAGAAATTAGACGGGATCAATTATCGAATCCCATTGTCAGAGTATTAACAATATTTAATTGGTTCTCATAGAAAAAAAACATTATCTAATTGGTGAAACGATGACTAATTGTAAGTTGTATTGTGAATGCTATTGGTTCATAACAGAATTGTTATAGACTAGTGATGACTTGACTGATTCCTAAATCTTAACTCTTAAGGACTGGAAGCAATTGTAAGCCAACAACCAAATCTTATTAGAATTAAGGGAAAGGGAAATGTCAGCTGTACTTGCTTAGGTAATTTCTCTCCTAATCTTTCAATAAAATATTGTTATGTAAATATATTTTTTAAAAATTAAAATAAATTTTTTTTGGATTAACTTTCGTATTTAAATGAAAACAATATACTTCATCCGTCCTAATTTAATTGTTACATTTTTTTCAGCATCTAATCTATGGATTTTAATTTCAATATTTTCTTGTTATACAATGTCAAATTATTTATATACAAAAGGTAAATCAAAGAGTATAGTTTCTAAATATATTTTTAAAAATATTTTGTAACAAACTTTTAGTTAAAGTTAAGTCAAATAAAATATCGAAAATTAAACATCTTAATTAAAAAGGGAGGGAGAAAGTACTATTATTTGACTTTCGAATTTGAGTTCGACTAAACCTTTTATTAAAAATTTTTAAATATATAAAAATCTGTAAAAAAATTTTAGAAATTGTTGACATTCATTTATTTTTAGATAAACTTTTAGAATTTATAAGTCAAAACTTTTAAAGAAGTTAATTAACCTATTTTGATGGGAAGGAGGGAGTTCACACAATTAGAAGGTTATTGTTAATGAATGAAGAAGAAAATGAGATGATATTGAATGAGGATTTGATGTAGAACAGAAGTTTGTAGTGTAAATGTGTAATGAATAAGACGTTAGGTGGTGGTGTTGATGACCACAATGTGTGAGTGAGTGAGAGAGCTTTGTGCATGGGGTTTGCAACTGCACAGACTTGCAATTAATTGGGGTTGACAACTTTATTGTAAGAACCTTACAACTACAGGGCCACTTGTTGCAGTCCTAACCATTTTTTGTGACTCATATTAATGTAGGATGCAGATGTGCTAACCCCAATTTCTATCAACCCGTGTTCTCTACTATATTTTATCAATATCGTTGGTTATTCTATTATTTTTTAATAAATTATTAATATCGTTAGTTATTCTGTTATCTTTTTAATAAAATAATTAATGTTATTAATAAAATATAGTGAGAAACACGGAGGACGACAACATACATATTTGGACTCATTAATGTATAGTGTGATCATTTTCTAATCGAGGCAGCGGTCTGCCTTGGGATGGATGGGAATGGGCGGATGAAATCCGCAACAATGGATGCCCGCAGCACATATCGTGAATACATTAAGAGTATGTTTGGTTGTCAGGATAAAAAACAATGAAATAGAATGATTAAAAATCACTCATTTCACCGTAACAACTGAAATTAGTTGCAACCCCTAGGCATAATCTGCTCAAGAAGAGAAAGAAAAAGGCACAACTTATCCATATTTCGTCTTCGGTAAAGAGAGTTGATGTCAGAGAACAAGATGTTGGCGTGACTGCACAAGCTCGGGGGGAAGGAGAGGTTCACCGTTGGTGAGGGAATTGAACGATGGTGGAGACTTAAGAGCGAGAATGAGCAGCTGAATTATGTGAGGAAAGAGATCTTGGTTCTTTATGTCATGCATGTAATTGCAACAAAAGATTCAAGCAAATGATTCCAATTCATTCCCAATGATAATCTACTTTATGTAGATTGAAAGTGAATGATACGACAATACACTTGATCAAATAGCAAAATCAAGTTCATGCAAGAGATGGAGATGTTGATGTGAAGTGGCTTTGATATAGGCACCGTGCAAAAGAGGAACCGCACAAGCATACGATGGTGCTGGAGATTAGCCGTGTAGAGCCGAACTTTGATTCAAACCGTAGTTGACAGATTAGATGAAATATAATGAAACCCTATCCATGTCTAATCTACACCGTAAAGAGGTGAGTGTTCGGCCGGCCTTGGCAGTCTCCTGCCAAGACACAAGAGTTTTACCCACATTACGAATCGAGTTTAAACCCCTTGCGGCTCTGCCCTCGGATGAGTTTAAACCGAAGGGATTCGAACTCGTGATGTGGGGTTTCTCCGAGGACAGGAGTGTACTGCCGTTCGAAAAAAAAATGAAACCTTATCCAAAATCTACTTTAGAAAGAAAGAGAAAGATGCACAAGCTTACCAGTATTTCGTCTCCGGTGACTGTCTCAACGCCGGAGAAGCAGATGCCGACGACTCTGCGTGAGGTCGGAGTAGAATCACGCGAGAGGTGGGAGAGCAACACAACAGCGACTAGCGAGATTGAGAACGTTTGTTTTCCAATCCCTGCCAATGACGCAAAGAGTTAAGGATTATTTAGTTCCATTTTTTACGGATAAATACGGTGAAATGAGTGATTTTTATCCATGCTTGTATACACCAAACAAGGGATAAAAGATGGGAATGAGATAAAAAGTATCTCATCCCTCTTTATCCCGACAACCAAACAGACCCTAATGATTTTTGTAAAACAATGGTTGTGCTTGATAACTTTTTTTAAAAAAAGTAATTGTTACTTTTGAAAAAATTATTAACAACAGTTTTTTAAATTTAATTATTACAAAATTATTCAAAATACTATAACTAATTGGAAGTCATTTCCGAACATTTCTTGGTCCGGTAGTTGTACTTTTAATGTACTTCTCCATTCTAAAAACAATCATCATTTTTTATTCCATCATTTAATTTATAAATTATTCTTTCCTGTAACTTTTCGATATTTGAAAATGAAAAAATCTTTATGCAAATGATAGATGACGTTCACAATTTTCCGGTAGTTGAATCTATGATTTAGAAAAGCATGATTTATTCAGTTTTTTTAGAGAGAAAAACATTGAAGAAAAGGTGTGATTTTGAAAATTTTGAGAAAAAATAGTTGGAGAATTAATGATAAAAGAACGCAATCTGTTGCATTGCAATTAGTAATGATAAAATAGCAGTAGAGGATATGCAATTATTAAGCTTCAACTTTGCCATATTAATGATAAAAGAACGCAACCCGTTCAGCTTGTTTTGTCTCTGTTAGTGAGGATTGGGAAAATGTGAGGTCACTAGTGAGCTTTCTTGAGACTTTTTATGATTTGACATGTAGGATATCTGGCTCTCTATATGTGACTTCGAATAGGTTTTTCCTTGAGATTTCTGAAGTTGAAGGGTTGTTGCAACGATGGCAAAATCATGAGAATAATACATTTTCTTCAATGGCCAAGAAAATGAAAGTAAAGTATGACAAATATTGGGGATATTCGTGTCGAATATGTTAATCTATATTGCAGTAGTTCTTGACCCTCAATATAAGCTTGGATTTGTAGAATTTTCATTGGATGCAATGTATGTTGGAAATGAACATATTGGAGTGGCCTTGAAAAGGAAGGTGAGAGATGCGCTTCATGAGTTGTATGATGCGTATAAGGCTATGATTCAGCCCGGATCTACTGAATCATGTTCAAAGAGTCAAGAATCTGTAGAGTTAAGAGTTGAGAAGAAAATGAAATACACAGTGCTTGAGGAAAGGCGAGGGAGTTTGAGCATGCTCTGGGCTGTAGAAAATAAAACAGAACTAGAAAGGTATCCAACTGAGCCAAGGGAAAAAAGGTCTTCAAGTTTTGATGTGTTGATGTGGTGGAAGGTGAATTGTCAGCGTTATCCTGTTGTTGGAGCTATGGCTCGTGATATATTGGCTATTCCTATCACTACTGTAGCATCGGAGTCTGCATTTAGTACAGGTGGACGTGTTCTTGACCAATTTAGGAGTTCCTTAACTCCTAAAACGGTTGAAACACTTATTTGTACACAAGATTTGATTAGAAGTATGATACGAGAAAATGTTGAATATGTGGTGGGGGATCTTGAAAATCTTGAAGCAGGTATAATTTATAATTCATTGTTTCATAATTGTCTACATTTTCTTTGATATAATGGATTAAAAGCAATGAATTTATTTGTGTGCAGATGTGTCTAAGCTTACTTTGTGTTGATTCATAACTTGGTTGATGGATTCAAAGAAGGTATAATTTATAATGTCTTCTTTTTGTAGACATTGAATAATTTGAGATTGCAAAACATGTTTATGATATTTAGTTGATTTCATTTATTTGTGCAGGTATTATTGAAGAATGAAAAATGAGAGAAATGCATCATCATCATCATTTCGGTTGCATGTTTTCTACCAGACTTTTAAGACTATTAAGTTTGTTAAGATTTGGTTGGAGTGTAATATGGACTGTATTGAATTATGCATATGGACTGTATTGAATTATGAATGGTTTATGGTTGTGATTAAAATTCGACCGGTTCGGATTCTAACCGAAATGAACCAAACTGCAGCTGCAAGGAAATTCGACCAATTCGGTTTCCGACCGAACCGAACTGAAAATATTCGGTTTCGGTTTATTCAGTTTTCGCCCTTTATTTGACCTATTCGGTTTGTTGTAGTCGAAAACCGAAAACCGGTTAAACCGACTAATTCGGTTCGGTTAAAACCGAAATAACCGAATGCTCACCCCTACCAGTAGTTGTAGTTTTTGTAGTTTCTGTAACTCCTCGTTAACCGTTGGACTCAATATATCAAGCCCACTAATCTTAAGGCCTACTCCTAACCTAAAGTTTTCTTTACCCACTTTCCAACCCAAAATACGTCTATCCACCAGGCCCTAGTGGCCGACCCCGGGTTACTAATAGGTGAAATTTAAGTAACCGTCAGACCCAACTATCCGAACCGCGGATATCCGTAACCGTTAACCAACCCATCAATACAAATAGGCCACTAGCCCATCTCAGCCAATTCCCATTTAAAAAATTACCCTTCAACTGAATCCGAATTTCTATTGCTATCTAGTACTCCCTCCGTCCCACAAAGGTTGTAGGATTTGTTTGGGCACATATATTAAGAAAAGTGAGAGAATAATAGTGTGTTGACAAAATTACCTTCATGAAAAAGAAAGAAGGAGAAAATTGTGGACCCCAATTTTAAGTTGAGTGGGAGGAAAGAGAAAATTGTGTGGGTCCATGATGTGAGATAAGAGGATACCGCGGATATTCATTAATAGGTCTTTGAGAGTATAACCCACTAGTCCATTGAAGATTGTTGCCACCTCCTCCCCCCTCCCTAATTTCACCCAAATCTTCACTAGGCATTCACTCACTTCACTAGTCTGACTCCGATGAAGTGTACTCGCTTCGCAAATCCTCATCCCTAAATCGTTGATTACCAACTTTGGAATGTTAGGATCGTGGGCGTGAAGGGTTAAGGCTTCACATGACAACAGGGTAGGGTTTCATTCAAAGCGGCATGTGACGTGCTGGGCGGCGAAGTACAAAGATCAAGTGTGGTGGGCTGGGCTGTTTAGGGCAAGACAACGTTATAACATGATGTCGAAAATATTCAACAGAAGGAAAGTTAATTGACTGCGTTTGAAAACTGCCATAGGAAGTTAAAATGATTCAGCAATCAGCAACCATAATATCCGCGAATGCCTAAAAGAGCAGGCAGCAACATTACTGCAGAACACGGAATACAGGTTTCCATATAGCACGGTGAATGCTGAGCGATGCTCGAAGAACGAAGGCCTCTAAATATCATAAAACACGAAAAGAGTTTGATAGTCCAAAACCAGTTGACAAATCCAAAACTTAAAATAACCCTTTGCTAACAGCAATTCACTAGAAGAAAACAAATTGTGCCAAAACCAAAATTAGGGCAAAAGTGAAACACTTCACTCATCCTCCTGGCTGCGCAGCCTGGCCAACTTGTTGGTGACGACCACATCCAATTGTGCTGCACGCTCAACAATCTCCTTCCGCTTCTTGGTTGAAACATCGTGAGCAATCTCGGCACAGTATGTCCTGTAATGCAAGGATTAGCATGCATCTACAATGTTAATTGCAAACCAGAAGGGATCCAAGAACAACTCTTACCTGTTGTGCATCATCAGAACGTCCAGCTCGCTAACATTGTGAACGATGAACTTCTTGAACCCATTGGGAAGGTAGTGGCGGGTCTTCTTGTCGGAGCCGTAACCAATGTTGGGCATCAGCGTGACTCCCTTGAACTTTCTCCTCACTCGCGAGTCAATACCCTTCGGGCGCCTCCAGTTTTCCTGTCATGACAAGCAGACCTTCATAAGGAATTCACATCATCTAACCAATGTATAAATATCATACTTCGGTCCAATCAGTTTACTAATTACTAATTCAAGTTGAATATCACATAAATTCACACCATGCAGTCCAAACTTGACTCTGTACATAACATAACATGAACTGAGGGAAAGCAGCCCACATCCATGAGCAACAGAGTTCATAAAAATAGATGACCCGTATGAGTGAAATAAGAAGCTCCTTCAAATAAGAAGCATCATGGGCATAAGCATCCAACAAAAAAGCAATATCTAATAAACCTAAAGAATCCTTATCTGCTACTTGAATAGCTTGAAAATATGAGAAGCATATAGATATGAAAGAGGTTTCACCACGTTATTAATAACTTTGAAACTAGCAAAACAAATATTCTTGTAAATACCAGGAACACAAACACGAGAAGTTTGCAGTACGTCGACAAGTTTTCAGTACGCTATGACGATAAAGACTAACAGAGGAGTGTACTGTACCTTAACAGAGATCTTACGATCGCTCTGAGGCCTCTTAAACTTCTTCACACGCTTCTTCACAATCTTCTTGGTCAGCAACGGAACGGCCATGGCGTCTGCGAAATCCACAAAAGAAAACAGTCAGGCTATATCAAAATCAGTCACAGAAGCCACAAAACCAATCAAACCCAAACCACGAGGAACTAAAAAGAGCAGCCAGATCTATGAATCGGAGGAATCCAAACAAGAGCGAACCGATCCGAACAAACTGACATTGTTAAGCAACCGGTAGCAGAATCGGATGACCTAGAAGCGGCGAAGAAGAGGGGTGAAAGGAAAGTTACCTGATGGAAATGCGGCAAGGCCTACAAGGGAGGGAGAGGAAGAAGATGAGGCGAGCTAGGGTTTAAAGCCTCTGTGGTGTTTATATTTGAGGAGAAATAGCCGATTACTCTGGGCTTTTCCACCGCTATAGCCCAATAGCTTGCTCGTAACACGTGGGCTTTAGGTGGTTTCTAATTTGGGCCGACAACTAAAGTTAGGAGTAATAAAGTAGTTGTAGTCTATTCGTCCACCCAAATTTGATATGTTTCATAAGATAAAATAAAATAAAATTTCATATTAATTTAATCTTATTATTCTTTAGTCCTCTTCCCACTTAAAAAATTTATCTTTGTCTTATATCCTTACTTGTCTTATTACCCTCTAATCAACAATATTCTTTAATATCCATGTCCACTCAAATGTATCAGTTTTACTACATATTCTATGCTTTTCTGTATTAGTAAAATCTAATATCACATTTTTTCTTTCTTTATTGCTTTTTAAAATGCAACATTTATACACACCATACTATTTTCATCCATGGAAAATTGGTGTGTATTGTTTTTGCCAACATGTAATCTATGATTTTATTTTAGGATAAAGTGCACTTATGGTCCTGTAACTTTAATTCGTGTACTATCGTAATCCTGTTTTAAGATTTTGTACCATTAAAATCGCGTTTTTTTAAGTTGTTCTTCATTTGTGGTCCTTTTCCGTTAAAGACCAGTTAAGTTTAACGGACCTCCACGAAAAATGATAATTTTAGCCACTGAAATTTATTTGAAAAATCTATTTACATCCAAATTTTTAAATTAACAATTTAATCACCCCAAATAATTTTTAATTTAACAATTGTACCCAAAAGTTTTCAACTTTACATAAAACCACCACACCCACCGGACCACCACCGTTGGAACACCGTCAGGAAATCCAAAACAGAGAAAAAACTTCAATGGAGCGTAGATCATCGAGGCCTATGGCCGCTGGATCGCGGCTTAGGGCTGCCGGATCGCGACCCAAGGCTGGTGAATCGCTAGCCTAGGTCGCGTATCGGTGACCTAGGGCCGCGATTCTCCAGCATGCGACCGCGATTCGGTGGCCCTAGGCCCCGATCTACGCCCCGATGAAGTTTATAATTATCTAGAGTGATTAAATTGTTAGGTTTTAAATTTATGGTGCAAATAGATTTTGTAAATAAATTTTGGTGGCTAAAATTATCATTTTTCGTGAAAATCCGTTAATCTTAACTCGCCTTTAATGGAAAAGGACAACAAATGAATAAAAACTTAGAAAATGAAACTTTAATGGTATAAAATCTTAAAATAGAACTACAATAGTACACAAATTAAAGTTATAGAACCATGTGTGCACTTTACTCTTTTATTTTATCAAAATTTTAATATATAAAGTCCAAAAATTTAAATATAAATAATGATTAATGTTTGTAATTTTAAAATATTTTATACCATAAATTATTAATGAATTCTTTCATTCATAATTTGAACCAAACACAACATAAAAAAAACATACAATCTTTCAAAATTGAGGGTATATAATGTGTGTGTGTGTACAGCTTAAATCTAACATCACATTTTGTTTCTATTTGTTGAACACAAACATAGGGGAATGACACCTCACTTAGTATTTTCTTGTGAGGATTTCATACCAACCTACCTTAGCTTGATGCAGTTTTGATGGTTTCCTACGGAGTCTTGATATGATACACATATGTGTAAGTACACATGGCAAATTAGATGCCTAATTTACAAAACAGTTTCAGCCCAAATCCACTAAAAAATATTAAATCTCTAAATTATCCCTACATACTTTCTCTATACATTGCTATGTGTACCTACACATATGTGCACCATATAATTGGTATTTCCTACGGGGTAAAAGAGCACCATGAGCACCCATGGGTGCATGGGCCGACCATGTATATGGGCCAATATTCATTCTCAGGGTCCGTTACTCTCCAACACACCTTTTTTTATACAACTTCTATTCTAGCTGGGCCAATATCGTTTACTTCATTACGGCCCACTCCAATATATGCATTTATGAAAGACACCATCAGTGATTTAAATGTTGACATTCCTGCATAAATATACATATTCACGCATAAAATAAAAATGCAACCACTCAAAAAAAAAATATCAGTAAGATGAGAACAATCAGAAAAAATAAATAACAACCACAGAGAGGAGAACAATCAAGACCGTCAAGAATGCAATGAATGGTAAATAAATCGTACAGAGGCAACTAAACTGACACAAAAGAATGAATAATCGGGTATATTGAAGAATAATTCTGAAAATAAGAAGTACACTAATTATTTGGAGGGTTTAGATCGACATACATACTTGATTGATCAGCACAAAATGGTAATCAACATGATGAGTTGTTTAGATCGACATGCATACTTGATTGATCAACATAAAATGGTGATCAGCATGATGAGTTTTTAGATCGACATGACTACCTTGTTAGATCGACATACATACTTGATTGATCATCATAAAATGGTGATCAACATGATGAGTTGTTTAGATCGACATGATTACCTTGTTAGATCGACATACATAATTGATTGATCATCATAAAATGGTGATCAGTATGATGAGTCGTTTAGATCGACATGTATATTTGATTGATCAACATAAAATGGTGATCAACATGATGAGTTCTTTAGATCGACGTTACTACCAAGTTAGATCGACATACATACTTGATTTATCAGCATAAAATGGTGATTAACATGATGAGTTATTTAGATCGACATACATACTTGATTGATTAGCATAAAATGGTGATCAACATGACGAGTCGTTTAGATCGACATCACTACCTAGTTAGATCAACATCACTAACTTGTCAAATCCACATGACTATCTTGTTAGATCGATATAAATAATTAATAGGTCACCATTGATAATAGATCAACGTGATGGATTGTTCATATAGATCAACATTGATAATAATTCAACATTGATAATAGATCAACATTTCCCATTACCAACCACTTATTTATATAAAAAACATGCTTGACAATTTTCAAACTCAATTCTGACCTTATTTGCCACAGTTTGAGACAGTATTTGATAACTAACTGACATTACTCTGACCAATTTATGATGCACTCCCCCATCCACAGCTATCAACTATCCTACGCAGACCACAACAATTACTTTTATTATTTAAAACAAATATCCTTTCACGTTACGTACCGTCCAAAAGTCTGTTATGGTAGACCACAGTGTTGTAGGCAAAGACTTAACCCATGCCGTCACGGTTATGTCTCCCGCATAAGTCACATCACCCTCCGCACGTGACTCACCACAACCTTCGGATTCTCATTTCCTTTCCAGCTACCCTCTGCCCTAATGCAAACCTCCCCAACAACATCGCCCAACAATCCGCTACCACGTGGAGACACTCATGATCTTTCTACACGTGTACGTCTTTGATTCGCTGAACTCCCCCTCACCATAATATCCCCTCTATATATGCCCATCATCATCATTTTCCCCCCTTTCAATTTCCACCATGGCTCCTCCTCCTGCACCACACTCTCTCGCCTTTCTGATTCTCTTTCTAGTTTCGCTAATCTCACCCGCCTGTTCCCTAACCTGCTCCTCACAGAAGCTCCCCAACACCAAGATCCAGTACCCAAACTGTACCGCCCTCCCCACTCTCAACGCCACGCTCCATTACTCCTACGACGCCGACAACTCCTCCCTCTCCGTCGCCTTCGTCGCCACGCCACCGGACTCTGACGGATGGGTCGCCTGGGGGATTAACCCGACCGCCAAGGGCATGGTCGGGACGCAGGCGTTGATTGCCCGCAGATCCAACGGCAGCTCCGTCGTCGTCCGGACCTACAGCCTCGAATCCTACGGCTCCATCGTCGAAAGGAAGCTCTCGTTCGACGTCTGGAATCTGAGCGCGGCTGATTCGGCCGGGAGCATCGTGATCTACGCCACGGTAAAGGTGCCGGCCAGTGCGGAGAGGCTGAACCAGGTCTGGCAGGTGGGGCCGGTCTCCGGCGGTCAGCTGACGAAGCACGCGTTTAGTCCGGAGAATTTGCAATCTACAGCGGAGCTTGTGGTCGCCGCCACGTCGATCAGTCCGGCGTCGGCTCCGGTTCCGGCGGCAGGTAATGGGACTGGGTCGGGTTCGTGGGTGAGGCCCGGGAAGATGGGATTATGGGCCGGGGCTTCGGTTTTGTTTTTATCTTGGGCTCTGGTGTAGATTTCAGATGAGCTTGTATTATTTTGTTCTCTATTTAAGGTAATACTCTACTATTACTTACCGCTAATAACAAATTAAGGATTTACCAGTTGGTAGAAAAACTGGAAGTAACAATTTTTTCTTCATTTTCCCACTTTTGGTTGTTGTTACAATCACAATGTAGCTTCTTATCCCCAACAAATTAGTTGAATTTTGGTTGATGCCCTACTTAATTTCCATGAACCACCTAAAGCATTTAAGAGTTAGTAGTACTTAAACAGGTTGTATGTGTGAGAGAAGAGAGGTTGAAATTACGTTGAAAGTTTTTACTTTTACTACAGTACCGTTTCTTTACTGGCGATTAGGTGGGAGGATTAAGAAGGTGCTTTTAGGAAAATTAGTGAGCATCTTGGAAATATAAGTAGGCTGAAGAAAGGACACTTGGGTAACAAAAATTACCTCTTAATTGTCTTCATTCACTCTCAAGGACAATCTTACATATTCTACTACATCTATCCCTTTTTAATTGGACGTTTGACTTTCGATATTTTATTTGACTTAATTTTTAATGATGAAGAGTTCAATAAAAAATTAAAAAAATATATTTTTAGAAACTAGACTCTTTAATTGATTTTTTGTATATAAATTCGAATAGTTATACGTTGCGTCTAGGCGCAGTATAAGCACCTCTAGATAAAATAAAGAATGAGAAACTTGGAAGAACACAGCTCCACCAACACGCCGTGTTTCTTGGCGACGACTCTGGAATCGCGCGACCTACCACGATTCATTCTTCCTTCAACGCGCAATAACGAAATTAAAGAGGAATCAAGCCGATCGACCTTCCTTCGCCGCGAATTCAACAAAACCATCAACAAAATCAATCGCCGGCATTCCTCCAACGACAAAACCACTGCCCTTGCATTTTTTCAACCGCCCAATGTGATTGCTCTCCATCAACAATATGATGCGCTCCCAAAACACTTTGAAGCGCTCGTTCTGATGACTGATGCAAATTTTTCGTTCTACAAAACATAGTGTTGCCCTTAGTGACAAAATATGATGTATTGGTTCAATATGATGCACTAGGTGTCATGAATGATGCACTTCTGTACAATTATGATGCAATTCGTTATTGGACAAAGTATGATCTCTCAGTTCGAAATGACGCCCTTGGTGTAACGAATGATGCTCTATATTTCAAGTATGATGCGCTACCTCACAAAAATGATGCACTCGCTCCGAGGACTTAATAATGCACGCATTTTCTTCAACCTCCTAAAATGATGTATTTGGTGTCCACAACGATGCACTCTCGTTGCATTGTGAAGCTCTACCTTACAAACATGATGCAACTGTTTAATGATGCACCCGTTTTCTTCAATTTTTCAAAATGATGTGTTTGGTGATCAACGTGATGCTCTCCCTTTCCACTATAATATTTTTCGTTACAAACATGTTGTACCTTTTCTCACTAATGATTCATTCCAACTCACACTTGATGCACTTCTCCCGAATGTTAAACTCAGACGATGCACTCCATACTCCCAAATAATGTCCTCCATGAATCAAATGATGCCCTCCATACATCGAATGATGCCCTCCATGCATCAAATGATGCCTCTACGTGAAATGATGCTATTATGGTGCAATGTGATGCTTGTTTTGCTGAAAATTTATCTTCTTTTATCTATTTGAGCCGAT
This sequence comes from Stellera chamaejasme, assembly GCA_024586325.1. NCBI lineage: Eukaryota > Viridiplantae > Streptophyta > Magnoliopsida > Malvales > Thymelaeaceae > Stellera > Stellera chamaejasme. The sequence continues at coordinate 30,745,130 of CM044985.1, forward strand.
GTTCTTCTAATTCATCATTAATTGACATTATTAACTTCATTCTGATAGTTTTGAGCATTATTTGTATACAGCTCGTGGTTACATCATTTTTTATAAAAAAGATCATCATACTGAGTCGATAGTACATCATTATGGTATGTAGAAGCATCATAATTCTGTCGTTTGTAGTAGGTTGCAGTTTCACGGTGTCGGATGAATTAGTCTTTCAGCTCAGAAAATGGCTAGGAATGGAGCGTCGGCGACTGGCTGCTCTAGCGCGGTCGATAGCGGCTTTTGTAGGCGGATTTCGTCAAGTCGTTCAAACGGACCTCTTAAAATTAACGTGAATCTGGTGATTGTTGATGGATGAGGAGGCTACCATCGAGTTGCTAACGGTCTGCCGGACCTTTAGGGAAGAGCTATAGTGGTCGGAGGCTGCAGGTGAGAGATGGTGAGTGGTGGTTCAGTTCTTCGTGAAGGTCAGGCGTCAACGGTAAGCTTGGTGACAGTAGAAACACGGAGAAGGAGAAAGAGTGTCATTATTGTAAATAATAGGAACATGGCTCGCGGAGGCTCAAGTTTATGTGAGGTGCATCATATCTTGTACCTATAAATTATTTGACATTGTATAACAAAATATTAAAGAAAAAATTAATTGATTAGATGCAAAAAAAAGACGTGACAATTAAATTTAGATGGAGGGAGTAATAATTCCGGGCTGTTTGATTCTCTTTTTTTACTTTTAATTGATATTTGAACGATACTCTTAATTTCAGTCTTTCTTCCCATAAACATAGTTGCTTTTGATCGGACGTTAAGCTTTAAGGGCTCATTTGGCAGGGCTTTACACTGAAAAGCAAGTGGCTTAAGTCAGAATTTTCCACCGTGTCTCATGCTAAATTACTAAATTACCCTTGAAAACTGATGAAAGCCCTTAATGATACAACTGTAATTATGTGTACTTTTAAGGGCTTTTCTAAGATACCACACGTGTGGCATTGAAGCCAACTGCTTCAGCCATTGGATTTACACCTACCAAATGGCCTCTAAGTGTTTAATCGAATGTGATTACTTGACAATACACGACTCTTGAAAAGGGAAAATAAAATCCTGTGGTTTAACTTTAAGATGGGCAAAAATAAAAAAGGTAGCTTGGGTAAATAAAGTAGCAAAACTTTTTAATTATAAGAAAATGAAACAGCCCACAATTCGGAACATTAAAATATTTTAGATGTGTGGAGTTCAATTTTTGCATTTACTTGTTAATTGCATGTAAAACAACATGATCACTCAAAAGTGGTGGATTACTAATTATGGTTTAAGTTGCAATCAATAAGATTACTCTAGATATTGTATGAACACTTAGTCTTAGTAAAAGTTGGATAGCATAAATAAACATAAAGTGAGTCAAAAGGCAAAAGGGGGGAAAGTTTGTTCTGTTCGCACTACCAGCGTTAGATTGATGATGGTGTTTACCATTTTAAAATATTTTTATAAATCACTTTTACAGTTTTATCGGTTGACCATCCCATAACCAATATTTACACGAAAAACCACTTTTATGGGAAGTTTTACGTGTTAGTTCTAAAATTAATTTTGGAATATTTTACTCTTTTAAGAGATTGTTTGGAAAAAGTATAAAATAAATAAAAGTAAAGTAGAAAGACCATGAAAGGAAGTCTGAATTTCAAAAATAATTGTTTTTTTTTTGTGTGGAAAGAACACTTGAATAATGAATCATGATCAATTAATCAATGCGTTCTATGTATACTCTAATCAATACGTTTACTCAAGCAACTAAACAAAACTAAATAGAGTTTCCTCCGTCCCTAATATTCAATTGATAAATTCTTTTTTGGAATTACTTAAATGGAGTATATGTTATGTTTAATTTTAATAAAAAGTTCCTCTATATCATTGTTATTATTGTATACCTCACTCGAATTCTATTTCTACCAATTAGCACAAATTTTAATAATTATTCAATAACCTTAACTTTAGATGGATTTTCACCCAGTTTTCTTCGTTTTACTACAAAGACAAGTTGAATCAATCACCATATCTCAAAATGGTTGTTTCAAGTAATTAATTCATTATTTGGATAAATTTTAATGGTAAAAAATAAACAGGTATAAGTTCCGTTTGTAAATAAAATTATAAGAGCAAGTGAGATATTAAATGGAAAAAAGGTAGATTAGTAAATAGAGTTATTCAATTATCAAATTATCAGTTTTCCATATAATTAATCCTTTTCTTAAATCACCAACATTCAAAAAAGAAAAAAAAAATCAGACTATAAAATTTCAAACTTTAGAGGTCAATGCGCTAATGTTTAGATAGTAGTATAAGGTAAATGACATAACTTACCTTCAACCAAACAAAAGCAAGAAGAAGAAGAAGAAGAAGAAGAAGAAGAAGAAGAAGAAGAAGAAGAAGAAGAAGAAGAAGAAGAAGAAGAAGAAGAAGAAGAAGAAGAAGAAGAAGAAATAAGCATAAAATAAAACTTACCGTTCATGATCAGTAAAAATTTTTTTAAGTCCCTTAATAAAAAAAATTTCTTGTTTAAGTTGTCCAAAAAAAACTTGCAAACTTCCTTTTATGGAAAGATTTTTACACCAATTTTGCTTTATTACCCTTATTCTCTCTTCCAACTACAAAAATTATTTGTATCTTATATGCATATTTTACATTTTTATCCTCAAATCAGCACACATTTTTAATTCACATTCGAGCCAAAATTGATCATGTTTGAAGAGAGTATAACAGCCGGAAATATACTACTCACTCTGTCCCAATATATATTCAACATATTCTTTTTTGGGCCGTCCTAGCAAAACTACAACGTTTATTAAAAGGAAAACTTTTATACATCAACTTTACCTTAATACCCTTCATTTCCCTTCACACTTCAAAAATTTATTTTCTTATATACTTACTTCACCTTATTACTCTCTATGGGAAAAAAAAATACTCGTAGTATTATTGTAAACCGAAGTTTTGTTGGGCCAGGGGAGGCCCATTAAGACTTGCTGTGAAGGAACGTGTATTGCAATGTTGGTTAGTTGTTGTTTAGTGTTGATGTGTTTTTGTCTGGTTTGGTTTGATTGTGTTGTGGCCGAATGAGGGTTCCGCGTTCTCAGGGCCTTGTTCGTTCTTGTTCTTGGATCTTCTTAGTTTAAATTCCTAGAACCGTCCGATCATCCCAATTGCTCACTTCTTGTTTTATCTTCTTATTAAAATAATTTACAGTTGTGTTTTGATTAAGACTTGAGGATGAAGGTAGAAGAAGAGTGTGGTATTACATTCCAAACCTTCTAGTAATATCATCATCACAATGTTCGATCACAAATTGTAAACCTCATATGGCTGTTGTGTTTGAAGCAAGTACTAAGTTTAGGGGCTCATTTGAAATATGTTTCCATTTTGACAGATGTGATATGTCTTAATTACTAAAGTTCACAAGATATAATATAGGCTTCGGGTGCAAAATCAAAACTAAACTATGTCGAAAATTTTGATTTACCCACCCTCATTTTATCAGCCTGTTTTAACCACTCACCTCTAATTATTAAGCGCAAATTAAAGACTTTCGATCTGAAAATGTGCAAAACAAATACCGAAAAAGGTAACAGAACGAATATTCCGGTAAATTTTAGAATATTCCGTTGAATGTATCCAACTCAGCAGTCCACCTCACCTCACCTCTATCTTCGCCGTTCAATTTGCTCTCGCGGGTGTCGTCTTCGTTGCCGGCCTTAATGAAAATTTACGCTTGGTATGCTCTCCGATTCGAAATTTTTTGGATTCAACAGCGAGATCGGCGGGTTTGAGGATGTGTTCAAGGAGTTCGTGGTTGAATCGGAGGAATCGGGGAAGAAAGAAATAGAAGCGAAAGTCGCCAAAGGAGAAGAATCCGAGATCGTTCATTAGATCGCAACCGGGGAACGCCGGACTTGCCGAGAGTCCAAAGATCGTTCAGATTTGAACACCGGAGAGATGAACGGAGGAGAGAGTGGTGGATGAAGGAGCCAAAGGAGCCACGTATAATCTCGAAAAGCCACCAGGGAAGACACATTAGTTGCATCATCATCAATTATGGGCACTTTGCTACATAGTAGATTGCACTTTGCTACATAGTTTAGTCTTGATTTTGCACCCAAAGCCTATAGTATATATACCCTATTTGCCTCGAAAAATGATGATATGTTTCGTTTTTTAATTTGTGTTTAACTCAATTTATTATTAAAATGAAATCATTATTTAATAAAGATATATTTAGAAAATAGAAATGTTCATCTATCATTTGCATATAGAATACTTAACTTTATATATTATAAAATGTTGAAAAACACATAAATTAAATGATGAAAAAGAAATGTATCATTTGTTTGGGTGGATGTAGTACTATTATAGGCTAATTATACACTTACTACCTAAGTAATTATAGCAAAAACTATTTAGTCATCTAACTTTGTTTATGTTTTTGGGCATAATTGATATAAATAAAATTAATGTTATTATTAGAGCGATTCAATCTAACATCTAATAGAAATTAAATGGATAATTCGAAAATGCTGGGATTAGGTGATCATTATGCCAAATTTCAGAGGTGTTTAATAATTACCCAACTAATCATGAAGCATGAATACAAAATTTATTATATATATATATATATATATATATATATATATATATGTGTGTGTGTGTGTTGTGAAGAGGCCAGGGACGGATTTTGTTGCCAGAAAAGTTAGGCGTAGTGTGCCAGGGTGTCTCATGTACTAGTTAAGTTAGAAATTAGTACTTCTTATCCATCTACAACAATACTACTTAATTTTAAGTTAAATTGTAGCCAAAATCATAAAAAGTTATTTTGATTAGTGGGTTTGACATTGTCATCACATCAATGCTAGCTATTATAGGGGATGATGTTATTTACCAATTAGTTGGAAAAACCACTAGTTATGTTGTGTGTGTAAATACCCAATTAAAAGGGTATTTTAGTCTTTAAAATTATTAGTTAGTTAGTTAAATTAGTTAGATAGTATTAGAATCAGCTAGTGGTTTTACCAACTAGTTGGTAAATAGAAGAGCCCATTATAGGTAGTTACATTTATTATTAGGTTGAAATCAACCACATTTAATTTTTGGCTAGCAACAAATTCTCTCTCATCACTCCTAAATTTGGAGAGCCAAATAGCAAAAGCTATTAGAGCATCTCCAACAGCTTCTCCATTTTATTGGAATGCTATTTTTTGGAGAATTTTGAGGCTTTTTTTTGGTCCAACAGCTTCCCCATCTCATTCTCAAAAATGATGAAGAAGAGGACAAAATGGGAAGCCTTCCCCAAATTTGGAGCATTCTCCAAATTTTGGAGAGCCTCCCCAAATTAACTTTTTTCAAATATCTCTCATCTCTCATCTCTTTTGGCTATTTGTTATTGGTTTAAACATATTTTCTCTCTCCCCTCTCTCATCACTTCAAATAATTTATTAATTATTAATAAAAATATATAATATTTTATTGTTGTAATAAATGTATGATTCTCTAAAATGGAGGAGTTGTTGGAGTTATAGCAAAAATAATTTGGAGAATGTGGATTTTGCTTCTCCATTTTGGAGAAATTATTGGGGAAGCTGTTGGAGATGCTCTTATGGCTAGCATGATAACTAGTATTATTGGATCAAAGATTTATACACTTTTTCTATTTTTATTAGTTATATTTGACTTAGGAGTGTGATAGCTAGCATTGTTGTAGATGCTTTTAGATTATCTATAAGAATGCTAGCTAATTTTAAATTAAACTGTAACGAAAAATGATAAAAGTTATATTGGTTAGTGAGTTTAACATTGTTATTGCATCAATGCTAGCTATTATAGCTAGTAACATTTATTGTTGATTTGAAATCAACCATATTTCTCATATAACTAGCAATAAAATCTATCTCCTCACTCCCAAATTTAAAGAGCCAAATAGCTAAAACTATTATGGCTAGTGTGATAGCTAGTATTGTTGGATAACAAATTTATGTACTATTTATATTTCTATTAGTTATATTTGATTTAAAATATGATAACTAGCATTGTTGTAAAATCTCTTACCATCTTTCTAAAACTCTACATGAGTTAATTTACTAAACGAAACATAGAGTAATAAATATTTTATGAATTTAATTAACCGTTTATTGTAACTTAAATGACGGTTTAAATGAGTCACAGCAGGCCTAGTTTCATTCTCCATTTTTTCATATAGAATTGTAATAAATCGCCAATTTATTATCGAAAAGAGACTCTAGATACCTTTTATTTCGTTAATTATTAGTCCTCTGTTACAATAAGCTTTGTAAAGGAGTAAATTCCGCACTCCCGTAAAAATAATTATTGTCATGTTTTGATTTTATTTTAAAAACTTGTCCTATTTAAGCTCCATCCTATGGTATTGTGTCCTATTATGGTCATTTTCGTCAAGTTGAACCGTTAAGTTTGATGGATTCTTACGAATTTACATTTTTACCTTTCAAATTGTTAGAAATTTTTTTACTTTATTCCTATAACTATTATTTTCCCAAAATTTAACCCATAAATTTGGGGCACCTGTCAAGAGCACCATCTTCCATAGCCTTTTTTAAAGAAACTTCGAATAGAGCTTCAAGATCAGGCGACTGAAAGTAACCGTTCTTTGGCGGCTCACGCTTCTTCATAGCTTCGGCCGGCTTCTTCCTCGGTGGCGGCGGGCACTGGTACGCCGCCGGAATCCGGCCATCTCCACGCTTCGGCATCGTGCGTTCGTCCTCCAGATGATAACTCGGACTCAGACGCCGCCTCCTCTGCTCTTTCCACTATCATCCCACCCATGAGGAAGCCACAAAACTAATCCGGGGATGGATGACAACGGCAAGGCGTTTTTATATAGGGAGGAAGAGAATCGATTTGATTAATTGAGAGAGGCTTTTTCAAATTTATTTGAAATTTTAAACTATGGACCCAGATTAATGCTAGAAACCCGCATAATCAAAATAATGCTAGAAACCCGCATAATCAAAATATGAAGGTTAAAAATGTAAATTTGTAAGAATCCGTCGAACTTAACAGTTCAACCTTACGAAAAGGGCTATAATAGGATACAATACCATATGATAGAGTTAAAACATGACAATAATTATTTTTACGGAACTGCCAACGAAATTTACTCTTTGTAAAGAGTAGTATAAAAACACTGAACTTGTATAGAGTTGATGTAAATAGTGGAAGTAAACTTTTTTCACAGTTTTGTTGAATTAACGAAAAAGAATTGAAATAAGGATTGTAAACTAGAGTGAAGTTTAAACGTTTATTATATAGAAAAAAAATTTACTATACCTTGTCAATGATTTCTTTAGGATGTTCTAAGCATCTGACCTAGTAGTCATGCTTATGAGGACACGAAGTGGAGGTCTTGAGTTCAAGCTTCCGCCACCCTTACCCTACCCCAAATGTATCAAAAAAATAAAATAAATAATGTCTCTAAAATTTCAAAAATGGAAGTATATGATGTTATTAACACAAGAATTTCACACATAAATCATGCCGCTTTGGTAAAAATCATAATGTTGCAAAAAGAGGAAGTGTATCATGTCATTAACACAAGAATCCCTCAATTCACGTATGCTGTAGCCTGTAATGGTAAAAATCAGCTTCAAAACCAACCAAAATATTTGAGATTGAACAACTTGATGGATAAATACTGATTTCAGACTTCACTCCCTTTTCCGAAACTTAATCAATAAATCAAGGACTAGAACTGCAATTATTCTTTGATGTATCAGTAGGATCTGATGCTCTATATATTCCGCCAAACAACTGTAATTCCATTAGCCGTTGCGTAGCTCTGGTTCTCTTCATCAATGGCGTCGCTTTTTATCGCCTCCGCTTTTTTGGCGCTGCTGCTAATCTCACCCGCACTGTCCCTCACCTGCACATCACAGTTATCCAACAATCTCTACTCCAACTGCCTCGACCTCCCAACGCTCTCATCGTACCTCCACTTCTCGTACGACTCCAACGCCGCCACACTCTCCGTCGCCTTCATCGCCACCCCGTCCAAACCCGGAGGATGGATCTCCTGGGCGATCAACCCGGTGGCTGATGGCATGGTTGGGTCGCAGGCACTCGTGGCGTACGAGCGGTCCGATGGCGTCGCCGTCGCGGATACGTATGACGTCGCAACGTACTCGGATGTGGTGCGGAAGAAACTGTCGTTTGACGTGTGGGATTTGAGCGCCGAGAAGCACAGCAATGGGCAACTGGCGATCTTCGCGAAGATCAAGATTCCTACGGATTTAGAGGCGACCGGGACGGTTAATCAGGTCTGGCAGGTTGGGCCCGGCGTGTCCTCCGACGGGTCGCTGGAGAAGCACGATTTCGGCGGTCCAAATTTGAACGCGAAAAGCAGGCTGGATTTGAATAGCGGAAGCGCCTCCGGCTACGGCGGCGATAACAAGGTCAAGAAGAGAAACGTAAGCTCTGCAATCGCCGCCGAATTCATCTCGATTCTAAAACACTACGGTTACGCGTGAAAACCCATATCCCAAATTTGAATTTCGATCACCTCTAAGAATTTAATTGTGGTTTCTGGTGACAGATTCATGGGATTCTAAACGCTGTGAGCTGGGGAATTTTGTTTCCCCTTGGAGTTATAATTGCCCGGTACATGAGAACCTTCAAATCCGCAGATCCGGCATGGTTTTATCTCCATGTCTTCTGCCAAATCTCCGCTTACGCCGTCGGCGTCGCTGGCTGGGCCACCGGCATGAAGCTAGGAAGTGAATCCAACGGAATTCAGTACTCCGCTCACCGCAACATCGGCATTGTCCTCTTCGCTGCTGCTACTGTCCAGGTAATTTACCTGATTCCTGTTCAATCATCTAGTCCCACAACTTGAAATTTGTTTCTTGTTTTGCTTGATTTCTGTGACAATGACTGGGTTTCTTTCGTTTTGTGGTATTAGATGTTTGCTTTGTTGATGAGACCAAACAAGGACCACAAGCTCAGAATTTTCTGGAACATCTACCACCATTCTCTGGGATACACCATAATCGTGCTTGGCATCATCAACATCTTCAAAGGCTTCGATATCTTGAACCCGGCCGAGGTGTGGAAGAGGGTTTACGTGATTTCCATTGCTGGCCTGGGTGCACTTGCTCTGCTGCTGGAGATTATTACTTGGATTGTGGTTCTGCAGAGGAAATCCAGGAAATCGACCAAGCCATATGATGGCTGAACCAAGGAACAGAGTAGAATGCCACCGCCATGTCGAAATGTTGCTGGGCTCTGCGTTTGATTCTGAATTCACATCATCATCATCATCATCAAATGTCTTGGTTTCTTCTTCTTCTTCTTCTTCTTCTTCTTCTGTTGCTCTTCCCTGATGATCACCTGTGATTATAGATATCAGTATAGCTGGACTAAATTTATACAGTACTAGAGTTACTAGTGTGTTTCAGTCCCAGAACGACAGCGTTTCTTGTGGGCTGGTGGGTGTATATGTTATTTATGTACTGGAGAGGGTTCTTTCAGTCTGGATGTGTATCAATGATTCTTTTTATCAAATCCATTTCTCAATAATACTATCTCCTGGGCATCTGCTCTTTCCCCTGTTTCAAGCATGTCATCTTATTTAAAACCTGAGAAATCATAGTTAGGGTGCATCTCTGATATTAGCATTACAGTTTGAGAATTTTTTTGCTAACTTTGACAGCTACCATTAGAATTTTCCAAACTTTTAACGCTGAACGTTAACACTGTTTTCATATTGTTCTTTAGTAGTGTTGCTTCCATTATGCATACTATAAATCCTAAACAATTTTGGACACAAAAGCAAAATGTTTGGATTCTTTTAGAACTAAATGCAGGATATTGAGCAGTCAAACAATTTTCTTTTATTAATATGATACATGATTTTAATATTATGTTACCGCTATAATTTGCCAAGAAAAGAGTGCAAAGTGTTCATTTTTCTATACATATACATGGGGAAACGAGATTGGTGAAGACTTGAACTTTAGATTTTCAATTAATTTCTTTAGAAGCTAAAAGCTTAGCCCTAGATTAAGGCTAGAGGATTGGAATGCAAGAGTGTTCATTAAGGATGACAGGAAACTCATGCATCTACTTTTTTTTTTGATCAAATAAAACTTATTTTATTATTTCCAAGAGAAAACAAAACAAGTCAAATAGAGATAGTAGCAACCTAAACAAGATAACCTCAAAACGCTCAAAAAATGGTTAACAAAGTATGATGAATTGCTTTTCTAAGGTAATGGTAAATTGGAAATTAGATAAGACAAGACTCTCTAGATATGATCTAACTTACAGTTAGTTTCTGTTTTAAGGAAAACCTATAGAAACCCCTAATCTCAATGGATGTTTCATGTCTGTAAGTTACCATCATGTTTTTGAAAATGGGCATTTCTGACATTTCATGGATAGGTCTAACTAGAGCTTGGCTCATGGTCGATTATCCTTTTATTTGAAGCATTGCTTAGTTTGGCTTATCTGGCCCTGATTTTGCAAAGTTCACATTGTAAAGAATGTCTCACAAGGAAACAATTATATCTATATTTAGTAACTTTTTTCATTCCATGCATGTTTTCATTTTTTCTATAAAAAAAGTGTATTAAATGTATTTCGGTGATTTATTTATTTCCAGCATTACCCTTGACTATTAAATGACACCTCAAATGCGTTCTTGACATACTTCAACGGAAAACCAAAAAAAAGGTAAAGTCCACGCCTAGTCATTTAGCTTTAATAGGGGGTTTCAAAGTTGATAAATTTTTAGTGATTCATCACAACTTTTCACTTCCGATTCTCACCGTGACTTTCAAAATTATTCGGACCTTTCATGACTCACGTTGAGGTGAATTTACTTAATTCACAGTGACTTTCATTGCTCCCTTTTCTTTTTACTTTTGTTATCCTCGTTAAACGTGTGCTCCTGTCAGTGTTCACTCACATTTTCAAAAGAGTCAATGAGGGGTCAGGGGGTGGGACCTTCTTCAGTATGAAAAATTTTGCTTTTGGTTTGAGGGGTCATATGGCTCCGTTTCAAATTCTCACTTGCTGGAGTTGGACAAAATCACCAAAAAATATTTCCACCACCTTTCAGGTTTGAACCCCCCTGCGTGTTTGTTTCTGTTTTAGAAATTCATCTCATCTCAAATTAATCCTTTCGTGACCTTTTTGATAAATTTTCCGTTAACTTCGTAAATTTCTCCAACCTACTATTAAATCAACCATCAATTTTCAACAAATTTGAAAATTTAAACCCAAACTTTTTAACTCTCCATTCACAATTTAAATCCAACCTCCTATGGGCCTCTTGATCCGCTTGTCATCACAGCTGCTCCGCCACTCACCCTCCCAGCATGTGTTCCTCCCTCGTTGATCCTCTTCATTCGGGAGGGCTGATCTGTGTTCCTCCCTCGCCGATCTATGGTGGTAGATAGAGCGGGCAACTCAGAGGAGGTTGGGTTTAAATTGTGAAGAGAGAGTTAAAAGTTTGGGTTTAAATTGTCAAAAATTTTAGAAATTGAGGGTTGATTTAATAATAGGTTGAGGACATTTACCTAAATTTACGAAGTTAACCGAAAGTTTAACAAAAAAGCTAATAGAAGGACTAATTTGAGATGAAATGAAAGCTAAAGGACTAATATGATATAAATTTCTAAAATATGATCAAAATATGACACGCATCAAAGTTAAGAGACTATATGTGGTAACGTGGACTTTACCACCAACAAAAATGATGGAATTTGTGATTTTTTTAGCGAAACAAAATTCAAGGGAAAACATTTCCCAACAATAGAGGTTTTCAAACTTAGAACATTTAAAGTGATTTAGTGAATAATTTACATCCTATAATTCACTAGTGAATTAGTCCCTAATTCACCTCATCTAATTAGGACCTGAGTTGGTTTTGAGGTGGTGTGAATTTCAGTAAGTCACCGTGAATTTCTCCTCTTCTCACCCTCATCATCTCTTTCCTCTTCAACAATTGGCCATCTAGCATTCCTCCTACTTCTCCGGCAACATAGATTTACAGTGAAGAAGAAATGCTAAATTCACCACCAATTCTTACAATTTTCATGGGTGCCTCAAACCTTGCACAAGGTGAATTAGAAATTTAATTCATTAGTGAATTAAATTCATTTTGGTAAATTACGGATCGAACATTTTTTAAGTTTGAAATCCCCTATGAAAATACTCCATGCACAAGTTAAGTTTTCATATTCATTCTGCAACCGCAAGCTCTATTCTCTAGTGTCGAAAGACAAATGAAAGTGTAATGATGGAAATTCATGTAAGAAAGGTTAATTATATCAAACACTTCATTAATTTATAAAAACATGTTAAAAGTGACAACACATATAATAATAGAGGGATTATGGTTTTAGTGGCTAACTTGATCACACGATGGATTTGTAGTAAGGCTAGGTCCGCCGGTTTTCTCACTACTAGAAAAGACCTTGAAGCCCACAGTCAAAATCTACAGTAAAATCGTGGATTTTCGTCGATACGTTGTGCCAAACTGTAGATTCCAATCCTAATATCCATTCATCCCGTAAACCGCCTTGGCCCTTGTGGGTGAAACCTAGCTTCATACATCCATGCACGTGCAAAGGGATCCATGTTCACAATTCCTATAACGTACACTTGCTTAAATCAACCTATTCCAATCTTACCAATCACAAAATTATAAACTAGCTGATCATGCCCACAATTCAAACCTATATCACAATAAATATTCATGACATACTTAACCTATATCACAATAAATAATCATCTTTAAATGGAAAGAAAATTTTTAAAATCGGAACTAATGTTCATAAATTCGGACATATATTTAAAAGTATATATGGTGCACAAAAATTAATATTAACTCAATATATTACTATACTAACTGACTACATTGTCAATAGAAGTAAATAACATCTACTAGGCAAAAATGAGCTCTAATCGCAAGTATTTTTGAAAAAAATCAGAAATAAAAGCTTTTAAAAACTGAAGAGATAAAAGAAAACCTATAAACAATACCTATAGATCCATAAACTAGGCAATGAAAGGAAGGAATTGCAACAAGAATCACTTCATTTGAGCAAGAAATGAGAGAGATTTTGAGTTTAATTTCGTGATGAATCTGGGTTTGACATGAATTTGGATAAAGATTTTGATTTTATATTTTTAATTATTCAAATCATTTAATGCTTTTAGAATCGTTGCCATCGATCTCCTCTCAAACTCTCTCCTCTCTTACTTTAGGTCAAATCTAGCGACAACCATGGCATGTCTATAGCTTCCATCTCATGCCTTCATTCGTATCGTCTCCAAGTGAGGAGAAAAGCAAAACACGAAATTTGGGTTAAATCTAGATTTTTGGATGTAGATGAATATGAGTATAAGATGAATATGGGTTTAATTTCATGTTGAATATGAGTTTGACATGAATTTGGATGAAGATTTTGATTTTATATTTTTAATTTTTCAAGTCATTTAATGCCTTCAGAATCGCATTAACATTTCTAATGCGGCCGATTTTAATGGGGTTCACAATGCGGACTCTGCTACATTTTATTTTTGAAAAGCAACGATTTTATTTATAAATAAAAGAATATTAACAAGTTTTAATCATCCAAATTTTAATCCTTGTTGTTTCACTATATGAGGTAACCATGAGGGAAAGAACCAAGAAGAAATCTTCCTAGATTCTCCATTGAAGTGTATCACAATCCAACCAATCATCACAATAAAGTTTTAATCAATGGGATGCTAAATACGGCCTCAATCAATTACATAATAAAATCTGTTAATAGTAATATTTCTTTTTGAACATGGAAGACTTATTTTATTAATGAAAAATTATTACAAAATAAATCGTAGATGACGAACTAAAGTACCTGGAGAAGAGACAAATAAACCAGTCTACTAAAGGGGGAATTTCCACATAAGTAGGATTACTTTGGAAAACCGAAACTACTAAAGTTAGTCTCGTCCGCACTAGCCACTAAAGACTAAACAAACTCATGACGTTGGTCATGACCACTATGGCAGAAAAAAGATCTCGAATCCCGAACCCGGTACCCCTGCAAGCCCAAAGGTTAAATAGTACCGGCACACCATAGTGGCCTAAGGAGAGCACTAACCGTAGTAATAAAGGTAACTGTGGCAACTCACATATATGATAACTAACAATCCAAACAACATAAAAATAAAGCCTAAGCAAAAGCAATGAAATAAAAACAACTACCGAACTAAAAAAGGGACCATGCTAGAGTAATTGAAAGCAGCTGATAATGGGTGAGACCATAAAAATTGTTGGCCGGAAACCAAACTAAGCCTGGCCTTCGGTCTCGAGTTATCCCGGGGCACCCAAAACCCAGATAACTCAGGCAAAACAACCTTCATACCTCTAGGCAGGGCGAGACTACGCCCAGCCCTGCCCGAACAACAACACCTTTTGATACTTATGCTCTCAACACAACAACTATCAACCATGGTGGGGCCCCTAGAAGGAGCACCCGCAACACCTTCTCTTCCAGTAACAACACAACACACACCACAGAGATCAGCCACAACAACCATGTCCGACCAAACCTAGGGTACGAACGCCGCGGTTCTCCACCAGAATACGCGAACGACTGCAGGACGGCGCGGCCAACAGACAGAAACAATAGGAACCAACCTGCTGCTGGAGCAAAGCACTGGGCATTGACGTATGTCGGTGATAAAAAATTCACAAGCCCGGAGAGGAAGTGCCTCTATCGGCTCTGACTCGGCTTGACCAGAACCCATCGCAGGCCGAGGCCTAATGTATGAGTGTGATCAAACTTCGGCCAAAAGCGAGCTACCGGAGAACAAGGAAGCTCCGCCCTTCAACGACCCCTAGGAAGATCACGAGGGGCGATATGGAAAACCTGAGGCACAGTAGAAGCATACTCATCGGCAAAAACAAAATCGGAGACAGCCCCGCCGGGGAGAGGCAGAACAACTCTAGGTATCTCCACATCAATAGATCGGTGAGGCATGGAGTGAAGCTTCAGACCTTGGGCCGGCACCTGCGGCGGGATAGTGCAAACCAAAAGGTCTCTCATGAAGAAAACGAGACCGCAAAAGAAGCAGGAAGAAAGTATAGCAAAAACTTGGCAGTAGTACGGTCGATCGATGGCAGCAATGGAAGGCAGCGATGCTGGAAAATATTTGAACCCTAGTAGAGCGTCTACTTGTTTATTTTTGTTCAGAAATTTCTTAATAGTAATATTATTTTATATACATAAATAAATTTGTTTTAATATTAATATTTTTTTCAAAAAAAAACTAGACAGTACTAGCTAAGGGTGAGATCAAGCCGAGCCGAGCCTGAACCTGACAGGCTTGAGCTCGAGCTCGTGAAAATCAGGCTCTGCTCGAGCTCATCTCGAACTTCATCGAGCTCGATTTTTCGGGCTCGAGCTCGACCCATGACAGGTTGGAGCTCCACTCGAAAATTTGTGACACTCGATTCGGGGGTAGCTCGTTTAGGCTCGATTAGGTTCAAAGTGGCTCATGAAGCTCAAAAAAATTGAGATATATTACATTAATTCAATAAAATATTCTTAAATTTCACGAGCTCAAGCTCGAATCTAATAGGCTCGGGCTCAGCTCTGCTCATTTGTTAGGCTCGTGTAGGCTTGCGAGACTGGTCGACCCGAACCTTTGAGGCTCGAGCTTGACTTGTTTAATAAACGAGCCTAAAAAATGGCTCGAGCTCAAACTCGATACTCAAAAAAACTCGGCTCGACATGCTCGTTTGAGCTTGAGCTCGAACGAGCTCGGTTCGTTTCTCCGCCCAAGTACTAGCTGATCATATGCTAATCAAATGAGAGCAATTGAGCTGTAGTTTTGCGAAACTCGCCATAATTATGTCCATTGACATGTAAAAAGGCACGGGATAATTATGCCTATGCAAAATTGGTCATTAGAACAATAATACTCTCTCCCGTCCCATTTTGTCATTTTTACTCTACAAAATGTATATTTAGAATGAGAAAATGTGATAGAGATGTGAACATACAAAAGCAAAAAAAAAACTTTCATGTACTCAATCTTTATTGGGGAAAATGCCCGATTTTATCCTTCACGTTTAGTTGATAGACCATTTTTACCACTACTTTAAAGATCGGGTCCTTAGTTATCAGTACCATTGACGTTATATTTTTTCGGTCCATTTTTGCCACTGCCGTTAATTTAATTAAACATTAAACCCTAATTTTTTTAAAAATTGACAAATTTATCCACATTCTGCAGTTTCATCCATTTTCACTCACTGATTTACCATGCACCACGCCACCATCCTGCATCTGTACTCCATCGTCTTCTGCCCCCAAATCACCACCTCACTCACACAAAACTCATGACCCTGCACCTCAATCATCATGAGAGCTCCATAATATAACGATTCGCTCACTGATTACTTTTTTCTGGCCGTCGGCTGCTTTTTCCAATGCCTCAGGCGGTGTTACCCCTACATGTCCTCGATCAACGATCCGACGACGGTGAGATTGCCATGTTGGACGGACTCTGCACGTGTGAGGAGCGTGTGAACAAGCCGATTTTCAGAATATTTAACGGCCTCTTCTTCTGGTCGCCATGTTGGACGAACTCCGGAGACACGCGATTAGTGGTTGCGCCGGTTGAAATGGTAGTCGGAGAGCAAGAGAGGTGGCTTAGATTCTAACTTTACAAATTTAGGGTTAATTTTTTAATTTTTAAAAGTTAGGGGGTCAAATTGAGCATGAAGATGTACTGCGTAACAGAATATTCCAAGAATATTTCCTCCGTTAACGGCGTAACGGTAAAAATACTGCAAAAGCTAAACTAGATGACAAAAAGAGTCAAAGATAAAGTATTGATGACAAAGATAAAGTATTGATGATCAACTTCAACTAATGCCACTTTTGAGTTTTTAGTACCCTTCAATGTGTGTTTGATAATAACTTTTTCACTTAATTTTTGAGTTTTAGAAAATAAAATTATCTACAAATAATTTTTAGTGTATAATTGTAATTGATAGCCTCCGTGTAAACAGGCGGTCAAGGAAGCAGAGTGAGAGCTGCAGACGGAACCTGCAAGAATCAAGACACAACAAACTCTCAGGTGCAGAAGAAATGAGAGAGTGTGGGTGTGTAGCTAATACCTTATTTTGGGTTGGCATCACCCTCTTTATAGGGTGATGCCAGGGCTCTCCCCATGCTGGGGTAGAGTGTTGTCAGGATTGCTGACTTCCAGGTTTTTAGGGATTGACGCATCCCCCAAACAGTAGTATTCTAACATTGTTTGAGTGGGTCTTTGACTTGGGGTTGGAGTGCTAATTGGATTTTGCCCATGCCTGTCAGCCAAGCCATGACAAGACGGTATTTTCCCGCCAAAATGACCATACATGGCGTATTGTTGGTTTGCCTGGCCATTATACGAGGACTCTCATCGTATTAACGGGGAGACTCCTCATAGCGATGACGTAGCATTTGGAACGACGACCTCCTTGGGTCCCCTATATATCAGTATGTCCTTCTCCCACAGCGGAGGATGGGATGAGCCATGTGCTTCGTTTTGGGCTTTATTTGGGGAAAGCCCAAGAACTGGCCCACCCACTTTTTGAGTTGTAGCGGTTGAAATGCGTAACTGACTTTTTTGAATTTTCGGCGCAGTGAAAAATGACTTTACTGTGCTGTAATTATAGGGGGAGTTGAACGGTTTTTCGTCTTCCCCTATTTAAACGCAACCCCACGTGGGTGAAGTCAGTTTATCTGATCATTGTCGCTTTTTTCTGGTTTTGAACTTCCAGCGAGATTTGTAGAGATTTCCACCGCGCTATTGTCCGCTCTGTCGCTGCGATTTGAACCGGTAAGAGACCGTTTTCCCTTTGTTTGTGTATTTGACTGTGATTTAGACGAATATGTGGTTCTGTAGTTCGCGTTGCCCGGGTTCTTGGGTTTAGGGTTTTTGATTTTTGAATTTGTGTCTGATTTTGTAGATGGCACCCAAAAACTCGAGCAATCCCGGCGTAGGTCCCGATATTGGGGAATTATGGCCCGATCGTCATTGTCGGAGAAGAAGCTGGCCGACATTTGTAGAAACCACCACGTTTACTCGCGGGCGGTTTGCGGTGTATCACCGACGGATGTGTTAAGGAAGGCAGGGATGGAGTTAAACGACGGAGCTATGAGGGAGCATACGATGGTTGTGTACAAGGCCCAGTTGAAAGCTGGTTTGAGGCTTCCGCTCTGCTCGCTATTGTTGCAGTTGTGCGAGTGGTGGGGTGTTTACCCGGGCAACTTACCCCGAACGTTTTTACCACTATAAATGCGTTTATAGTGGCTTGTTATCTGGCGAGGACGGTGGGATGCCCGGGGTGTTCCTTCAATTTTATACTCTTAAGAGACCCGTCGGGCACCCTTTTTATCAGTAATTGTTTAATCTTAATCATTAAAAAAATTATTTAAAATGCTACATTTAGTAATCGAAACAGTTATTCTCAAAACACAATTACCTTTGTTGAAAAATAAATATCGAGTCGTTTGATTATCAAATTAGTGCTTCTGTGCTCTATTATGTAGGTTGGAAAAACTTGAGGGGTGTTTTAGTAAATTCAAAACAAACAAGAAAAATTATTTCTCAATTTTTTTTCAAACTTATCCAAATTTCATTCATAAATATCTTGAAAATCATCAATTCTCTATCAAATCACATTTTTCTTTAATTCATCTATGGACAAATGTCACATATACGATTCAAATACAAGAAATTTATTTCTCAAAATTAAGAATGGGTATGTTCACCAACATATTTCTCAAAAATTATTTCCCACTTTTTTAATTCTCAACACATAAAACAAACTTAAATCTATTAATTAACTATCAAATCATATATTTTTCAAATTTCACTATTCACATATATCTCATCCATTAATCAAAATACACATACCCAAATTTTCTCTCACCTCAAATTAATTATACACCCCAATATGAAATTATTTTTCGAATTTATCCAAATATTTGATAAATATATATTTTAAAAAAATAAATTTACTTAATTTAATATTGAATTACAATTTTTTAGTTAGGAAAAAAATACTACATAGATAAATTAGAAAATATATAGGTACCAAATGTGCTCTAAGGAAGTATTGCTACTTGCTAGTCATTTTCCTACAGTGAAATCTATGTGTTGGCAGTTTACCATTAATTTGAGTTGTTAGCAACAAATATTTCATGATTACTAAATTGAGAGATGCTCATGGGCCACACTTTATCACCATCATCATATAATGCTCCTAAGCAACACTCACCTCTCTCTTATCTTGATTATTTTTTTTTTGTTTTTTTATTTTCTTTTTCTGTAAAACAGTACTCATTCCATGGCACAGAGTGTGTTATTTTTTACAACTATTCACAACCTTTTAACAACAATTCAAAGCTTCCTCAAATTTCCTTCTTACATTTCAGTTTCAAAAAGTTATCACTAATTTACAACCTGTTATTTGTGGAAACAACAAGATGTAATAAAATTTATAAGATCTCTTCATATAGTTCATATAGGGTGAATAGATTAGTTTTTTCAAACTTTTTATCATGAAATATTGAAATTCAATCTTCTTCTCTTACAAACATCATTTCCATGTTTCAAAAATGCACTCCATGGTTATGTTCAATTGAATGTACGTTATCCACTTTCATCAAATCAAATTACCATCTTTTTCCCAAACAAATATCACATCAAATGTTAAAAAATCTAATCAAACCTACATGTAATACAGTTCCCTTTTCATTAATGAAAATCTTAATAAATCATTTTAATTTTTTCGTTAAAGAAAAACTCTCATTGAGGATGTTATTTACCAACTAGTTGGAAAAATCACTAACTAATTCTAACATTATCTAACTAATTTAACTAACTAACTAACAATTTTAAAGACTAAAATACTCTTCTAATTAAGTATTTACACACATAACACAGTTAGTGATTTTTCCAATTAGTTGATAAATAACATCTCCCCGTGGGATTGGGTTGTGTACGTTACATGGCGACACATGGGGTCTGACATCATTGCTGCATCACTACTGTCTCACCCTTTGTCGTTTTTCATCCTGCGCTTTTTATGCATAGTAGCTACCCACGTGGCGCTCATGAGTCAACACTACTCAATTGAACCTTATTTTCACATTTCAGTTTTCTGCTTTCTATGCAACCTTTTCAATTTTCCTGGGTGTAGTAGTTTTCCCTTTCCAAAAGTGAATACCTTTGTTTACAATGTTTGATTTGTTAATGAAATTTTGATAAAAATATTATGTAAAGTACATTTAAAAAAGTCATCAAATCATACTTTCCGTTTTCCTCTAGTTGACATCCAATTTTACCCCGACTATTAGGAGTGTAGAAAGATCTCATCATTAGCGATTGTAATTTTCACATAATAGCTTCTCGATGGCGATTTCAGCAAATTTTGGTCATCAACTCCACCAAGCCACGATCTCAGCATGGCCATGTCCTCCTCAACTCCATATATATAACTTCTGTCTGCAAATAAAACATACAAGAAAAACACAACTCTGTTGTTCCAGCTTTCCCCCGTTCTCTGCAATTTTTCAAGAAGAGAGAAGTTCGTTAGGGTCTTTTTCACAATTCAATCCCAGCTATCAGGCTCATTTCCATCACCATCCATCCCTGTTGTTGATTGCTCGTTGACTACACCTCCTGCAGGCCGTCGTCTCGTCAAGTTCATGTACATTGCTGTCAGAGCTGCTGTCGTTCCGCTCCCAAACCCGCATTGCGCCGATCGCCTAGTTCTCTGGTCACTCCTCCGCCGTCTCACGCCGGATGCCGTTAATTGATCCCTGCCCAATGTGACTCATCTCTGGAGATCATCATAGAAGCGACCAAAGTCTTAGATCTGCAATTTGGGGAAGAAGCCAAATATTTTGGTTTTGGTATAATTATGATTGATCCATGTTCCTTGCATCTATTTTCGTTTAAGTCCTTGACATCTTGTATGTTATAGTTTAAATACTTGTGTTAATAGTAATGGTTTTTGGGATCTAGGGGTGTAAAACGAATCGAGCCGTTCGCAATCCGGCTCTAGCTTGAGCTTGAACGACATCAAACGAGCCGAACTTAACGAACCACGAACTCGAACCAAAATTCTGATTCGAGTATTAAAATGAGCCGAACTCGAACATTGGTTGTTCGGCTCGAGTTAACTCGCGAGCCAATTCGAGCCATGTTTTAATTACTGATTTACCTTCTTAAACTAAACCCCATCCACCCAGACCCATTCATTTGTCCCTTCCCAACATCTCACTCTACAAACAACCCTCTCAAATCTCTCGTTCGTCGTCGACTTCGTTGTTGTCTCCGTCATCGTCTCGCTTGAGCCATCCGTCAGCAACCCACCAAACCAAATGCCTCGAGGACACACGTAACACACCTAGATCTATCGTTGTAGCCTCGAGGACGGCCGGTAGTTCCCGGCCATTCTCTATCAATCCAGGCCGATCTTGCTCCTCTTTCGTTCATGAGCTCGAACCCAGTAGGCCCAACATCGGAAATCTGAACTGTCGCAGCCTCCCTCCACAATCGGACCACCATCGCTCCTCTTCAGCCTATTCGAGCTTAACATGAATAACGATGTCGGCCTCACGATTCTCCCCAAATTTACTCTCGATTTCATATTTAGATCTGTGAGATTTTATGGTTCATCTCTCAATTGTATCACGTTGACCAAGATGTTTACTTCAACTTGTTTCTTACTATGATTGGTGCTTGGGAGTTTATCTTTTATCCTAGTTGTTGATCGCTGCTATTAGCTACGAAAACTAGAGAGAAGAGAATACAACAATTTAGGGTAAATTGCATCGTTACTTCTTGTTTATTTATTTCTTAAGCAATTAATGCCTACAATTTTGATTTTGAGCAGTTTGAGCCATCGACCCATCGAACTCATGAGTCGAGTTCGAACACCTAACGAACCAAGCTCGAGCCAGTTTTTTCGAGCTCGGCTCGCCCAAACTCAAACTCGAGGTGACCTTCACGAACTCGAATTCGAGCTCGAACTAACGAGGTCCGGGCTCGGCTCGGCTCATAGCCCTTATTGGGTCCGTGACCAAATGTCACTTTTCTGATTATGTCTTTTATTCATGTATATGAGTTTTTGGGCTCATGTTAGTAATTTATATTACTGTTAGTAGTTTAGAATCTTAGATGTAGCCGTCGATTAAGTTATTCTTTTGACCTTTTCCTTTTCTCTTCTTTTTTTTTTAATTATTTCTTATCATGGATCGGTAAATTGCTGTCATGTCATGAGTTCCGTTTTAGAATATGTTTATTTATTTTATCATTTTTTTAACTTAGATGTGTGGTCAGTTGCTTTATTGTTATTTATTATTTTGTGCTAAAATTGTTATTCTTTTATATCAAGTGAAATCAAAACCGTGATACCAATTTTTGGGCGTACAAAAATTAATCATTTTTGTATGTAATTGACAAATGAATTTGGAGTTTCTTGTAGAGCATTTTAGGTTCCCAATCGATTTTGCACAAAAGAATTGATGACGACTCCGTCGAAAACCTCATCATTACATCTCTTTACAAACATCAAATTCATATTTCAATAACATAAACTTTGTTTTTTTTCACAATTACTATTCAACTTCCAACTCGCGAACAGTGCCTTGAGCACTCCATCCCTCAGAAGGTCTATAAAAATTGGAGGTTTGACTTTAATGGGAAATGTGAGTTTTCTAAGACATACTCATACTCTAGCAATGTTCTTTTGCGATGGATTGAATAACACTTTCCACAATGAACCATCGAGACTTGCGTTTAAATTTTGAATATTTCCTAGAAGTTTTTTTCTTTTTCTCTCGATCTTCCCTAGAACAAACCCTAGGTATTGAAAAGTACAAAGTTGTAACTTGTCATCACATTCTCTTTAGCTTATTCCATTACTTATCAAACACTCCATTTTACTATAAATAATTACTTCAAAAAATTATCTACGATTATTCTGATAACTGCCATTTTAGGCCATGTCGATGAAAGAAAAGAACAAGGAGGAAAACATTATGAATTTTTGTGTATTGATGAAAAATTTGTAAGAGGACAAGATTGATGAATTTACTGTAGTTACTACCACAATTGTTATGGTTGTAAATATGTTTAGTTATAGTTTGATACCCTAAACTATGGTGAATTGTTCATAGAAGTGCATGAACTATAACTCAGTTCGGCTCAATACCCAACTATTTTATAGTATGGGATGATGAGCGTTACGGTGACTGCATCTTTAAACCCACAAATCTGAAATTTTACAATATCAAACTTATTTGCAAAAACCAAAAGTTCTCACTCTACTTAAATCATTGTGAAACATCAATCTGAGGTAAAATTGGAGAAGATACAAGGCAATCGGATGCCGCACGTTCGAATCAGTGTGACATCTAGGGGCTGTAAGAAAAACCGGAATCCGACCCAAAAATGTCGGGTTAGTGTTGGTTTGGGGGGTAAAAGTACCCTGGGTGGCCCGAAGTCGACATTTTATGAGTTTTCCGGGTTAGAGTCGGGTTCAACCCGATAATCCGACTCTGGACCCGAAACCCGAGTTGTATGGGTTAGTATCAGTTATCCCAAACTAATATGTACCCCAGCCCAAACCTAAAACTACACCCCCCAGCCCAGCCCAAATTTAAAACTAAAACCCAAAACAGTCCCTGACCAAGCCTTCTCATCAGTTGACTCGATCGACGATCAGATTCAGATTCGATCGATCCACAATTCGATCGGCAGCTCGCCTCCACCAATCTCCTCCACTCGCCTCGGCATCGCCTCACCTCACCTTCACTTCAGAGTCTTAGAAGACTAGACAAGTCAGACCTTCGACCAACGACCTTCGAAAGTTCGAACACGCCTCGCCTCTCCCGACGCCAACTCGCCTTGTTGGTAAGTCTGTCTATGTACAAGAAATAAGCCTTTGTATTTCATAGGAATCAATTTTCGTAGACTAATTTATATGTTCTCGAAAAGGAAAATGGAGAAGATTCTTGGAGAAGATGGTTTAAAGATTAAAGTTTGGACTTGTGAAGATTTGGATGTTTGAATTGGAATGTTTGAATTATGATGTTTATGACTTAGTATTTGTATAATTGTATTGTTTAAGACTTGTGATCATTTAGTATGAACTAGGAAGGAAAAATTGGTTGATGCTTGCTGTAGAAGTTAAACAAAAAAAAGAGGTTGAAACTTGAACAGACAAATTCGGGTTCATTGGGCCAACCCGACCATAACCCAAAAATTTCGATTTCAGGTTGACCCGACCCGAAAATTAGTATGGGTTGGGTTCGGATTTAATGGCAGGTCTTCCAATTTTTCGGGTTCCGGCTGACCCGAACCCGAATTTGTTAGATTGACCCGAACGTACGTACACCCCTAGTGACATCAACCCTTATTGCAGAAAGTTAGTGGTGGTATTCGAGAGCAAACATTTGACAATAAATTATAGATTAATCACATCACTTTAATGGTTGGGATACTCAGCTAAACCGAGTTAAGCTAAATTGAGATACTAAATTGCACTACTTTAATAGTGAGGTACTGAACCAGACCGAATTATAATTCAAGCACTTCCATAATGAAGTCATCATAATTGAGGTGCCAACCTATAATTCAGCCTTGTAAATACAACACCACGTGAATTCAAATTGTCGACGAACATTTAATAATGCACGTTACATTGAAGAGCATAAGAATCACAGTCCTTTTAATTACCAACTAGTTGGAAAAACCTACAGTGGATCCTAACACTATCTAACTAAAGTAACTAATTAACTAACAATTTTAAAGACTAAAACACCCTTCCAAGCTAAAACCACCATTCACCCTCACCACCACCTTTACCCGCCGCCACCACAGCCGCCCCCGCCACCGCCGCGCCGCGCCACCGCCGCGACGCGCCCAGCCCACCGCCGCAGACGCGCCGCCACCGCGCCCCCAACCCTCGCGCCCCGCCACCGCCGCAGACGCCGCCCGCCACCGCCGCGCCCAGCCTCGCCGCGCCGCCAACGCCGCGCGCCACCACCGCCGCGACCACCACACGGTCGCCGGAGCTACCGCACCGATCACCAGAACACCCTACCGGTCACCGGAATCACTTTGTCACCCTTACCACCACCGCTGCCGCCGATGGAACCACTGCGCAATTTGTGGAACAAGATTTTTAGAAATTAATTTCCACATTTTTCTCGTTAATTTATAATAAATTGTATAGTGTCTAAAGTAATATGCAATCATGTCTAAAATAATATGCAATCTTTAATTGTTTATTAGTTATTTTACACATTTCTATAATGTCTAATAAAAGTGATATAATTTCTATAATGTCTATAAAAAATGAACTAAATCAAAATCAAATATAGTATAGTATATGTGTAGTATTCTATAGTGTCTATTATAAAGTGTTTCTAAACATAATATAAAACAATTTTCGTTAATTTATAATTAATTACATAGTGTCTAAAGTAATATGCACATCACTGTCTACTACAACAGCTTTATAGTGTCTACTAGAAAATGATATAACGTTCGAATAAATACGCTAACTATTTGCTAACTAGAGTTGGTAATTAATTGCTTAGTGTCTAAAGTAATATGCAATCTGTCTACTACAACAGCTTTATAATGTCTACTAGAAAATGGTATAACGTTCGAATAAATACGCTATCAATTTGGTTCCTTACCTTTTCTTTGCCTTCGATCGTCTTCTTCGCCCGGATCCGGATGTGTCACCACCACTAGATCGCCACCCTATAGGTGACCGGATCTAGACCTCCGACGGTTGTCTCCTTCCGATGGCACGCCACAACAATCTCCATCACGTCGAGTTCACCAGCCGCGGAAAGGATGGCCGGAGCTAGATCTAACTCGCCGGATCTAGTGGTTTCGGATCTAGATCGTCGGATCTAGATCTGCTCCGCCTGCCTCAATCAGAAAACTCCGCGTCGTTTCGGTCACCCAAGCTCCGCCAACACCCTCCACACCGCCGCAGTTGTCGTTCCCAACCCTTTCCACCGCCGGAGGACGCCGACTTGCCATCACCGTTTCATCCTTGTCGGAAGAGATTCAATGGCCAAAACTTCCTACGTTCCACCGAAATCACTCACCATAGTCGGTGGAGATCGTGATGGCCGGAGTTGGTGGAGATCGCGATGGCGGATTCGGTGGAGAAAATAGCGGCAGAGGGAAAAGAGAAGATGGTGCGATGGTTAGATCTGAAATTGAAACTGGTAGGAATAGAAATAGACTAATAATATTAAAGGGTATATTAGTCCTTAACCAACTAGTTGGTTTCCCAACTAGTTGGTAATTAGAGCTGCGCTAAGAGCATCTCCAACAGCCTCCCCATTTTCTTGATATGTTCACTTTTGGAGATTTTAGAGTATTATTTTGATCCAACAGCTTCCCCATCCCACTCTCCAAAATGGAGAAGGAGGCAAAAAAATGGTGAGGCTTCCCCAAATTTGGAGCATTCTCCAAATTTTGGAGAGGCTCAAATCTACTTTTTAAAACCTCTCCTCTCTCCTTTTTATGGGCACTTGTGATTGGTTTAAATATTTTTCATCTCTCATCTCTCCTCTATTTCTAAATAATTCATTAATTATTATTCAAATATGTAGAATATTTTATTCTTGTAATAAATGTATAGTTCTTCAAAATGGAGAAGCTGTTGGAGTTAGAGTTCATTTTTTTGGAGAATATGGCATTTGCTTCCCCATTTTAGAGAAACTTTTGGGAAGGTTGTTGGAGATGCTCTAAGAATCAGACAAGTAAATTTTCAATGAAGACGAGAGGGCTCGAATACCTTGGAAGATAATCGTATGATTTTATATATTTCAATAAATTCCCTTAAAATATTACTTATAGATTTTTTTTAAAGAGAATAAGTACCAAGTTGACCATATTTATACTAGTATATCTTAAGCAATTACTATACGTTGTCATCGTGAGATATAAGATACTGTGAAAAATCTCACACATACTAGGAATCTGAAAGTTTGAGAGTTCTGCATTTTTTTTAAAAAAATACTAATTGAAATTCGGTATGCTTAATTGCGAAATTTTCTGGAGTTTTGTGGGCAAAGAAATGCTAGAGAACTGCATACAAAAAAGAATTCACCAAAATTTTAGTTGTAAAATAATTACAAAATGAAAAGATGGATTCTAATTGGCATGCTCTTTATCCCATAATCATTGTTGGGCCAAAATGAAATATCTAAATATTTTTGTATGCACAAAGCTTAAAAGGAATTATCTTTTTTTTTTAATTTCTTATTCCTAAAAAGTTCTAAAGAGCTAAGGAGTAGCAAAAGCCGAAAGGTGAACCATACCATCTTATGCACGACAAATATTGGTCGCAAGTGGGCCTACGAAAAGATCCAAGCCCATAGCGATGGCTCATAGCGATGGGTTACAAATACAGAGCCATTAATGGAAATGTGCAAAAGCTGGGGGGCCCTGTTGTAATTCAGGGCAGCCACAGAATCAGCTTTCAGGAATATATATATATATATATATATATATATATATATATATATATATATATATATATATATATATATATATATATATATATATATATATATATATATATATATATATATATATATATATGTCTTGCTTGCTTCGATGCGGTTAAAAGAGGCCGAAAGCGAAAGAATCCCAAAATTTAACTACTACTTGCGCTCGTGGGCCCTTGCCCAGAACAGGCCCAATAGATTGGGATATTTTGGGGCCGCGATGCACTCTCACTTACGAGCCCAACAAATGGCTCCACGGACCGGCTTTGACATTGAGAGCTTAACTTCGATACAATTTTTATTTTCTTAGGGATTTTTTTCACGTATTTTAGTTTGTTATCCTCTATTTATGTTTTCTTTTTTTAAGGAATACACCTCTTGTAAATTCATTATGTCATCCTCTTTTATCTAATATACTCCCTCAGTCCCCAAATAATTTTACATTTTATTTTTCATGTTTTACAGTATTTAATCTATGATTTTTTTTTATGAATGTTTAGACATTTAAATTTAATAGTTTATATGCATATCATAATTTGAAGTATAAACTTTTTAAATATATATATTTTTGAAATTTTTAAAACTTTTCATCTTTATTAAAATTTCAGTCAAACACTGAATCTTAAAATAATAAAGTCAAATTGTAGAATTATTTGGGAACGGATGAAGTAACTATTTTAATTTATTACATTTAAGTTAATAATAGCCTTTAATCCCCTTACTCAATTAAATATAGCTCATTTGCTGATATGTATGAAGTATTTGGTTGCATTCTTTTGTTACCTAGAAGAAATTTATAATGTATATATTAATGAAAAAGTCATTCTCTCTTTGTCGCACAAAGGTTACATACTACTTTCTCCGTCGTTGAATAATTGAACACATTTTCTTTTCGAGTTGTCACTGAAAAATTATACACTTTCCTTAAAACGAATCTTCTTTCCTCCAAAGTTACTAAAGTATCACCACTATATCTTTACTTTTTTATATCTCGTTTTTTTGCAAGTTCCACTCAAGGGTAATTATGTCAAACAACATAAAATCTTACATTCACTTTAATCTCTGTGTTCAGTCAAACCTATCAATTATTTGGGGACATAGGGAGTATAAAATTGGAAATTTCTGAAGAGTATTCTTAAATAAAACAAAAGCCTTTAGGGTTTGTTCTCTTTGATTTTTTAGGGTGATTCTTTAAATTAATGTCAAGTTATAATAGCCGAAGGGTCCAATTCGTCGTTGGACCATGGTCGGGACACCGCAAGTGTACGGTTGTTAGACAAGTAGTAAACCGGTGACATTATCCGGTCGAATCTATAGGGACTTGTAATTCTAGCAAACTGTATGTGAATTACTAAAATAAAATAAAAGAAATTGATTGATCAATATGAGAATCAATTAACTAAACATAATCGCAAGTGATTAAGAAATTAAATACTTAAGCTTGAGTGGATCAATTAACTAAACTTAACCATCCACACACTCCCCAACAGTTTTAAATCTAACACTTTAACTCAAATGTTTTAATTAATCCCAACAACACCCAGCCACCGTCGGGCCACCGCCGCACCGCCGGAGAATGTTGGAAACTAAAAACAATACCCGAGAACGTTGATTGAGGCCTAGGACCATCGGGTATTGGCCCAAGGCCAACGGATAGCGGCCCACGACCAGCGAATCGTGGCCCAATGCCTGC
Source organism: Stellera chamaejasme (assembly GCA_024586325.1). NCBI lineage: Eukaryota > Viridiplantae > Streptophyta > Magnoliopsida > Malvales > Thymelaeaceae > Stellera > Stellera chamaejasme. The sequence goes on from CM044985.1 coordinate 30,774,434, forward strand.
GAATCGCTGCCAAAGGCCGGAAAATGGCGAATCGCTAGCCTAGGCCGCGAATCGACGACACATGGCCGCAATTCGCCGGCTTGGGGTCATGATTCGCCTACCTTGGGCTGCGATCCGGCAGCCCTAGGTCGCGATTCGGAGGCCCTGGGCCGGGATCCGGCGGTCCTAGGCCCTAATCTACGTTCTCATGTATTTTTTTTAGTTTCCAGCATTTTCCAGTGGTGGCTGTCCGGCGGCGGCGACTCGACGATGGCTGGTTGTTGTTAGGCTTAATTAAAATATTTGGGTTAAGGTGTTAAGTTTAAAACTGTTGGGGAGTGCCTAAATAGTTAAGTTTAAAACTTGGGGTGTAAATAAATTTTTTTAAAACAATTGAGTAGCTGATTTTATCATTTTTTCACAAATTCGTTAAAGTTAACAGTCAATGGATGGAAAATGACCATGATGTAGAAAAAACTTAAAAACAGAACTTTATTAGTACAAAAAGTCAAAACATGACCGTAATGATACAATAATTAAAGTTACAAGACCATGAGTGCACTTTACCCGTAAATTAATTGTTTTCTAGGATGTGGTATGTTGTAGGTTAGAAATGGTAAGCTCATGTCTTCTTTTTTCCCTTTTCCGTCTTTTTTTTTGTTTTAGAGATTTTTCTTTTGTATGGGATAACTGCCTTTCTAAATAGTATTATTTTCAACCCTTTTACAGTTTGACCCAAATAATTCTAATAATATGATTTGGACATTTTAAAATTTTGTTTTTACTTATTTTTTTGTTTCTCAAAAAGGTAATTTACTTCTTACCTCTTATTTGAAATTGTATGACTATATAAAATTTAATCATATTCTATAATCATATAATTTAAATTTAAGGATCACATGAAGTGCTTTTTTTGTGCGTAGTGAGAGACTAAGTCTGACATTGGTTTACGATTTTTTGTTATTTTGCGTATTGGAGTAAAGTTTTAATTAAAGTACATTGGTAGTCCCTTAACTTTAATTTCGTCCTATTGGGGTCCTGTTTTATCTTTTCGTCATGTTGAGGTCTCATTTAAAAAGTTATGGCGCGCTGGTGGATTTTCCGTCCATTTTTGCCGTTAAGTTTAACAGATTTTTTGAAAAAATTATGGTTTTAACTAGTGAGGTTTTCCTAAAAACTCTATTTGTACCATAACTTTCTAAAATAACATTCTAGTCACCCCAAACAATTTTAAACTTAACAATGTAACCCAAATTTTTCAAACTTCACCAAAGGTTCACTACAGTTCCAACAATCACCGAACTACCGCCGCCAACCACTGGACCGTCGTCGCTGGCTGCTGGAAATAAAGTAGTGCTCCACCACCACCGCCCTCATCATTGCCACTGTATTTGTTGTCCACTCACGCAGTCGTCGCAAATCTGGTTGGGACTCGCACTCCCAAGGCTGTCCAGTCCTAGATGGATCTTCCCGTAGAGATTGTTATTGCTCAGATCCAAGTGGCTGACATAAGAAGCATTTGACAAACTTGGCGAAATAAGACATCTCAAGCTGTTGAAGGACAAATCTAGCATCGTAAAGTAACTTCTATGATGAACAAGGTTAGAGTTTTGTTCAATTTCAATCAGAGATTCGACACTGCTTCGTGGTTGATGAACACGAATTTGCAACCTGAACCTGCGTTGGGACTGTAAAACAGAGAGGTTAGCGACGAAGGGGGTTAAGCCTGGGGCGTTGACGGCGACCCGGAGCAACAGAGGTGTGAACAACAGCGATTGGCTGCTGGCTGGGCCAATCGGAGTCCAACGATGGTGGTCTGGTGGCCGGAGGCGGTGGTCTGGTGGCCGGCGGTGGCTGTCCGGCGGTTGAAGGCGGTGGCATGTTAAACTTAACGACAAAAATGGACAAAAGGACCACTAGCGTGGTATAACTTTTAAAATTGGACTTAAACAGGACGAAAAGATAAAACAAGACCCCCAATAGGATGACAATTAAAGTTAAAGGACCACTGATGCACTTTACTCGTAAAGTTTTATACTCTTGGTTAAAGTTTTATACTCTTGGTTTAATTACCTCATTTTTCTTTGTTCTTGAGCATGAGTAGTCTATATGAAAGAAATAATACGCATGACTAATTTTCTTTAAATGTTTGGCTAAGCAAAATGAAAATGTATCTTCTAATATAATTTAAATATAGAATGTTCTTAAATTCTAGAATTTTCATATTACAATATCAAATTGATCCCGTTACATTGGGTCATTTAGAAACTCGTTCACTCTAGCTAAAATCCTTCTCAACTCTCACTTGTTCTCTAGGTTGACTTCAATGATTGTCTCCGGGAGCCAAGTCGTAGGACCTCTGTAGAAACTTGGAAGCAACTCCAGCGAGAATCAGTCTGTTTATTTACCCACTAGTTGTTAAAACAACTAGTAGACCAAGCCCAATAAAACTATTTGTACAACCCAGCCCACAGCTCCCCTTTTTTTAATTGACAAAATTACCCTTAACAATTACTCCACTTCCACATAGTTTTAGAAACCCTCACCACTACCTCAGTACCGACCATTACCGCCACCGCCGGCACCACCGTCGTCGCTACCACTGACGCCACCGGCACCACCGGCGCCATCTCAGGCACCACCACCACCGTCACCGCCGTCACCATCACCGTCGCCACCGGCACCATCGTCGCCATCAGCACCATTGCCGCCGCTGGCATCGATCAGCCACCGCCACTGGCATCGATCAGCCGCCGCGAACAACACCACCCCGTCACCAGCATCACCCTGACCACCGCCATCGTCACCGCTACCTTTGTCACCACTGCAATTTGTTGAACAAGATTTTTAGAAATTTAATTTCCACATTTTTTCATTAATTTATAATTAATTGCATAGTGTCTAACGTGATATGCAATACTGTCTATTAGAAAGTGATATACTGTCTGAGTAAATATTAGAAACTGTTTATTTATTTGTCTTGGACATTTATATGATAACAAAACTGTTTATTACCTTATAAACAATTACCTGCATAGAAAATCATAAAAATTTATTTTGTAATGTATAAAAAGCATTTATAATATAATATAAAATAATTTTCGTTAATTTATAATTAATTGCATAATGTTTAAAGTGATATGTGATACTGTTTACTACAGTACTTTATACTGTTTATTTACTTATTTTACACATTTCAGTGAACAAAACCGTCTAATAAATTATAAAAACTGTCTGTCACAAAATTCAATAGTGTCTACCATTTAGAAACATAAAAAATGAACCAAATTGTAGCGACGTGGGAAATACCTATCGGTAATATCCCGAAGATTGTTTGTACAGAGTCGCCACCAATCTTTTTCCTAGGTCGATTGGAAACCTGAAAATGGTCTACGGGAGATCTGGAATCGTTTGTCAGTTACGTACAAAAATGGTTAATTTTCGTACGCCCAAAAAATTGGTACCACGGGTTCTTTTAGAAATTTCGCTTGATTTTAAAATATAAGAGAAAAAGAAAGAGAATAATGCTAAAAATAATATATAAAAAAATGATATTTTGTTTGATTTTTACATAGTTAATAAAAAAAATAAAATTGAAACAAACTTTGATTCACATAATAACAAAATATAAATAGTTTAGGCCTAGTGCCCAAAGTGTAGAGTTTTAAAGATGAAGTGTGCTGTAAATGAAATGATGGATAAATAGTGGGGTTTAAGTGAAAGCTGAAGGAAAGTTAAGGGACAGGGACCGATGTTGTAATTTTACCAAAAAATTAAAGTCAGCTTCTTCTCCCCTGCAGTTCGCCGGATTCTGGGCTTGGCGGCGGCGTCCGGCGGCCGCCCGTGTCCGGTGACTTTCCGCGGCGGACTTGGGTCCAGATGGTGGAGAACAGGCCGGTGGTTCCAACGGTGGTGGTGGGAACGGCCGAATATTGACGGAAAGACGGATCGAAGCGGTTAAACGTCGAAAACGAGCGGCGGTTTTCACCGAATTTGCCCGTTTCCGGCGATATTTGGATGAAAGGAAAGGTAGATTTGGGATCCTGGAGATGAGACGGACCTAATGGGAGTGGTCGTTGGCGCCGACGGTGACCGGAACGCAAAGTTGAAGTTTGGAAAAAACTTAGCCGGTTCCTTTCGATTTCTCCTCCGTTTCTTCATCAAAATGGCTCAATTTATAGCTAAATTCTTGATTGACAGGTGCTTGGCTCAATGATGATGGAGTCTGAAATCGGATTTGATGGATGGATGGAAGAGGCAGGGCTGCAGGAGGCGCCGGCGGGTGCGGAGGAGGAGGAGCCGGATGAACACGTGCTGCTGCTGTAAGTTCCTTCCTCTCTTCTTTTTTTTTCTGTTTTTTTTATTATAAAAACTACTCAAAAAATAAATAAAATAAAATAAAAAGAGGGAAACAAAAAGAAAGTACATAATGAAAATTGGTAAAATCAAATAAAATTATAAAAATGACAAATTTTCTTAAAAATAACGAAAATTAACAAAAGCACGTGAACATGATAAAAATTACAGAAAATTCATAAAATAACGAAATTAACAAAAGTACACGAAATAAAAAAAATGACGAAAAGTTAACAAAGTAACGAAATTAATAACAGCACACGAAGTAATTAATAAAAAGGTCCTTAAAAATACGAAAATGACGAAAAGTACATAAAATGTTGACAAAAATCACATGAAATAAAAATACGAAAAAATATCGAAAATCACGAAACCTAAAATACTATCCCGGACAAAATTGGGTGTCAACACAAATCAAGACCAAATATAGTATATGTGTAGTAGTCTATAGTGTCTATTATAAAGTGATACTGTCTAAATAAATGCTGAAAACTGTCCGGTTCCTTACCTTCGAATTTCGTGGTTGCATCTTGGTCCATCCATTGTTCTTCGCGTGGTTGGACAGTGATCGCGACAGGAGTTTGAATGGTTCAGCCACGAGCAAGAAAATTCAGATCTGGAGTTTCGGATGTTGAAGAGGAGATTTCGTTGTTGCTCGTCGATCACGTATTGCTCGGTGGTTTGTTGCTACTCGTCAATGTACAGGTCCGCGTCGGGGCATGGTCGGCCACTCCTCCATCATGTTGATCTACAGGTTTGCGCCAGAGCAAGGTCGATCTCTCATCCGTTGCGTCGATCTGTCGATTCATTGAAGAACTGAAGATCCTCCGTCGTGCCGAATCGCTTGCCTCGGTTGTGCCGAATCACTCACCTTCATCGTCGACCGCGTGATGACGCTCAACGGCTTGCCCTCCGACGTCGGAGCTGCCACGAATCACGAACGACTTACCCTCCGACGGCAAGCTGCCACGTTTTGGTAGAGCGCGAGATCTATGGATTCTCGCGGTGGTTTGGGCTACGGATTTGCTTGATGTGAGTAAATGGTTCATTTCTCGCGTATGAGAAGAAGGAAGATTGAATAATTTAATAGTGAGGGTAACTTTGACCTTTCACAACTAGTTGATTTAACAACTATTTAACAACTAATTGGTAAATATACACGGTAAGCGAGAATGGGCAAATACCACCACTACTATGGTGAGCGACAAAGAAGGATCAACTCTTACTCTTGGCATCAAGTTTATGAGAGAAAAAGATGAGAGAAATGGTAATATTAGAGGAATCGTGTAATTTTGACGAGACAAAAAATTGAAGAAAATGTACCAAGTTTAATAATTTTGTGACATTTGGAGAAAGTACATCAAACAAACATAGAAGGAAAATTGGAGAAATAGAGCACAAAACACGAAACTAGAAGTAGCAGCAGAAGCATATCTTCCGCTCTCACAACATACAACTCTCCCTCAGATCCTAATTCCCTCCAATCCATCGCTATCAGGAGGAGGAGGAGGAGGTTCTCCAAGCATCGTTGTCGAAGCCCTAATTGCCTCGGAGTTGGTACTGATCCATTCATGGAGGCGATACACAACAGAGTGGACACATGGATTAGGGACCAGAAAGCTAAGATCTTCAAAGTTTCGTGGGGGCCACTGCAGTGGCGGATGCGGTGGCCTCGGCCGCCATGGAACTCCGGCGACCGAGCGCAGCGCCAGAAGCTTCAGGAGGAGTACGAGAAGCGGAAGCGCCAGCTCCAAGAGCTCTGCCTCGTCGTTAAGGCTGAGTCCGTCGCCGATTTGCAGGACATTCTCTGTTGCATGGTTCTCTCCGAGTGCGTCTACAAGGTATGTTCGATTCCCAATGGATTATGCCGTCACGTTCGTAGAGCACAATTGTGTTAGTTGTGACCTATTAGTGTCACTTCGATGGAATTGGATATAGCAGCGCGATCTCTTGTTCTATTATTCCATGCCTCAAACCCGGTAGCTATCCGGGAGCAATGTTTCTTTGTTTAAGAGACGGTGAAATTTGTACTGCAATGTTCACAATCCTCTAGTAAAACCTTCAATGTTAATGCGTAGAAAGGTTGAAGAATAGGGGTGTGTAAAGCTGTTGCCTTTGAAGCTCTCCTGTTCAGATAAATACCAGATCCTCCGATCTTAATTGTTACGTTTCTTTTCCTTCATAGTAAAATTTTATGTCCAACACAAGATTAATAGTTAAATGGAGTAACAATTAAAGTGGGATTGAGGAGCAGTTAGGTTTATTACTATCTTGGCTTTAGTGCTCCTCCTTGATGGTTTTCAAGGGTTTAAGGGCCCATCCTTGCAAATGCAGGATGCAAGGGAAAGGCAAATTTAGAAAAAGAAAAAAAGTTTATTTTGTTGAGAAAGGGTACGTCTATACATGAGCAGGTGGTTTTCATAATGCGATGATGTAAATGTCTCTATCCAAGTGACTTAAGTTGAAATAATTGTCTGCTGATTTTGGAGTTGTGTTATCATGGTCTAACTTAACATTCTGCATGCTCATGTGTTTTTCTATTGATGGGATAGGTTCTTGGTATCCTTGGGATTTAGCCTTTTCTTTCATGTGCTTAAGATGTATATCTGTTCTTATGCTATAGAGACCAGCGACCGAGATGGTTCGAGCTGTTAACAAGTTTAGAGCTGACTTTGGAGGACAACTTGTTCCATTGGAACGTGTGCAACCTTCTTCAGATCATGTTCCTCACAGGTTCAGTTTTTTGTGTTTTTGATCCCTTGTTTCACATTCTTTATTAAACTAACATGGTTTGTTACTTTGGCGTACCACAATTTTCTTTGCATCTTAACTATAACCTTAGAGTTGATACGCATTAGGGCTGCACTTACGGGTGACAGAGCAGTCCCTATTTCCTAATAAACAAGAATCAAAATGCAGGGGAGCATGACCACTTTTTCCTCTAAAATCTGTACCATGTCCGAAATGAATGATGCATGACTTCATGCACAATAATGAGCTCAGTCTCAATTTGAAAACAAAATTCTTTAGATGGTTGACATTCTGTTTCTGTAGGTCATAAAAAGCTGTGCTTTGTGTATTGAGTCATTAGTTGTGCTTGCATATGTAAAGTAGTTCATTCCATGTTGGCATACATGTAGTCAAAGATTAGTTGACTTCCTCCCCTTACTGCCTTCTGCATTGTTTAAAATGCAGATATCTGTTAGCAGAAGCAGGTGACACACTTTTTGCTTCTTTCGTTGGGACTAAGCAATACAAGTATGTATAGTGCACTGCTGCACTTGATTTAATGTCTTTACTACCTATCTGTTATGGAAGAAGTGAACATGTGATTAGTTTTAATTTGTTTTTTTTTTTCTTTTTTGCATATCAAGGGATGTGATGGCTGATGCTAATATACTTCAAGGTGCTCTATTTCATGAAGATGAGGCAATGGAAGGAAATGAAATCGAGAAGGACAAAGGAAATGGAGGAAAGGATAGAAGTTCTCTTGAATCAAAACCGAGGATACTAAATGATAGAACTAAACCTGCAGCCCACCGGGTATGAAGCATGATATCATTAGTTGCTTGAATGATGTTGATGCAGAAAATAGTTTGTGGTTTGGTGTCATAACTTTCATTAAATACAAAGTTTTACTCTATATAGTATATGGTGTTTCTTCATGTATTTGCCTTTCTTGCAGGGTTTCATGTCTCGAGCCAAAGGCATACCTGCTCTAGAGTTGTATCGACTTGCTCAGAAAAAGAAACGGAAACTTGTGCTTTGTGGCCATTCGCTTGGTGGAGCAGTACGTTACTCCTGTAACGTCCTCTAGGATACTTTCACAATTTGGTCCTTTATCTATTTCCTGTATTAGCTTATTTTCTCTTTGCTTTTGTGCCTTTTATCCCCTTCAGGTAGCAGCATTAGCTACCCTTGCCATCTTGCGGGTTATTGCTGTGTCATCAAATCAAAATGAAAAAGTCCAGCTCAAGTGCATTACATTTTCCCAACCTCCCGTGGGAAATGCAGCATTGAAAGAGTATGCTGACCTTATAAATTCTTAAATTTTTCTTTTGTTGTTTCTGAACATGCTGGAAACCCCTCTTTTTGTTTTTATTTACTTAACTCAGAGATGGGTGTCTGCTGTCTTCCTGTCCAGTTATGTTAACAAAAAGGATTGGCAACATTATTTCAAGACGTACTGCATTCCAGAAGATTTGGTGCCACGTATACTTTCACCTGCTTACTTTCACCATTACAATGCGCAAACATCATTCGCATCAGCAGATGCTGGAAATAGCAGCCCACCTATTTTAAAACATGGGGAAGGAAATGAAAAAGAAAAGTCAGGGAGGCTTAAACCTAATGATGAGGAGCAGTTGGTGCTGGGTGTGGGTCCTGTCCAGGGTCCGTTCTGGAGACTTTCAAAGCTTGTTCCTATAGAAACTGTTAGGAAACAATTTAACAAATACAGACAAAAGCAAGTAGATTCTATGGACATTCATCCATCAGATGGTGAAGTTCTTGAACCACAATCTCTTGAAATCCAGGAGGGTAGTGATGGCATATCTCTGAAGCCTATTGCTGATACTGTTGGTGGAGCATTGGATGTTACATCTGAAAAATTAACAGAAAAAGCTAACATTCCTGGTGGTAGGGAGAATATTAGTAGATGGAATCGAGTCCCATATTTACCATCTTATGTACCATTTGGACAGGTACACATTATTTATCCCTATTTCATTCCATTTCTTGTGTGACAATTATGTTAGCTGTATACCCTCATAAGAGGGTTGTGTCAGGAAGGGCAGCAGTCATAAAACTTTGCCATTATGCTTTTTGCATGAACTTATTAACTTAATACTGTCAACTAACTTTATAAATTTAATGGCACTCTGAACTTCATGCAATTAACCAGACATTGTTAGGTTAAAGTGTTTTATGATGATGATTTTGTTTATGCTTTCAAGTGTTTTGTGCTGGAGAAACATTTGAGGGCTTTGTTTCTTGATTCTGATCAGATCTTCCATTTGGTAGTTCGATCAAGTCAGTAAAAGTACGAGTAAAACTGGAACATGTTACTTATTTGTAATTTATCGTCTGTCTCTATATATATTTTTTAGAGTTCCGTCGGCCCTTTTCTTCCACTTTAATGTAAATTGAAATTGTGGTCTCATCATATTTCACCATTGGTAATTTAATGCCTTTGTAGTAATTATGCCCCTTTTGAGGGAAAGCTGTTGTGTGGTTTACTTTGTTAGCGAAGGTTGAAAAAAGGAAAGGGGAGTAGAAAAGTGAAGGAAGATGAGGCTTAATAATCTACAAAGAAAGTATGGAATTGTATAAATATGTTCTCAAGAGAGTATGTTTGATCAATGGTGGATAACCCGCTCATTTTAATTTCTTTATCACCATATGCATATGGTCATTCATCAACCTTTTTCAACTTGCACAACATTCATTACTACTTTTTTTTTTGGGATGTAAATGAAAAGATGCTGATATTTACCATATCATTCTTCAGTTCTGTTGGGATGTTTACAATAAATTTATTTTTTGTATAGCTTTATCTATTGGGGACTTCATCTGTGGAATCACTGTCTGGTCCAGAATACTCAAAGCTAACATCGGTACGAGCTTATCTAATAAAGAGCCATTCTATCAAGCGTTATCGAAATTTTATACTGCAACCTAACCTTCCTTTTTTGGGATTTGAGGCCATATTCTCATTTTGACTGATTTCCTCTGAAAAGATGTTTTCAGGTCAGATCTGTGTTTACTGAACTGAAGGAGCGGTTGCAATCACACTCTATGAGATCATATAGGTCTCGATTTCAGAGGTACTTGCGCTGATGAAAAATAGAAATCTTATAACTGTCTTGTGTTCTAATTCCAGTAGCAGTGGTGATACAGCCACCTCAGTTCTTTGGATGTTATTGGAACAATTATACACACTTAAAATTTGAGTATTCACTTTATCAAAAAAATAAAATAAAATAGAGCAAAAAAATAAAATAAAATAGAGTATTCACATCCTGCTTCACAGTTCCTTACGTGTTTTAGCTTTCATGCTAGGAGCTTGTTTCATTCTGTTGTATCCTTTTCTGATTTTGTGCAGATTTTATGACCTGTGCATGAGTGATATCGAGTTGCCTTTCTTTGGAGTTGAGCAGTTGCAACAATTTCCACATTTACAACAATGGCTTGGCCTTGCTGTTGGTAGTAGTGTAGAACTTGGGCATATTGTTGAATCTCCTGTTATTCATGCCGCTACTTCAGTTGTGCCTCTTGGGTGGAATGGTGTCCCTGGTGAAAAGAATGTAGAACCTCTAAAAGTTGACATCACTGGCTTCAGATTGCACCTTTGCACTCTGTTCCATGCTCATGTTAATGGAAAATGGTATTGGAGCTTGCAAATTTCCCAATGGTTTTATTTCCCCTTTCACTTGCTTATCTAGAACACAGCTTTCCCCAATGGAAAATGGTATTGATGGCTGTGAACTTTTTGGAGATTAACACAGCTTTCTTTTATAGGATAACCATTAGTTCTGGAAACAATATGCTAATAAGTTCTTCCCTGCAAACAGTCTCAAGCTGTGAACTAAAATAATTTGTGCCATGTTATATGCTGTTCTATAAACATAAGAGTTTAACTTCCTATATTGTAAGTATATTTGAGGACATTATTTTGTTCAGGTGTTCTACTACAGTGGATTCTTTTCCTTCGACACCACATTACTCCACTAATGATGGAGAAACTCCTGAATTACAAAAGATAAGAATTTTGGTCGGAGGACCGTTAAGACGACCTCCAAATCACCAGATTACTGTTGATCCGTTGTCGACCATGTTTCCATCAAGTGACCTGAACAGTGTTGGTCTTGGTAAGGGTGATGTCAATCAAGAAAAATCTGCTCGACCCGAAGGTTTGAGTGAATTGTTTATATTTTGTACAAGTGACTTTGCCACTGTTGCAAAGGAGGTTCACCTGAGAACTCGCAGGGTTCGGTTGCTTGGACTTGAGGTTGTTAATTTAGCTAACTATGTTTCTTAAATTGTATGTCTTTGCCCTATTTTGCTGAGTGCTTTGTCCATTTATGACTAGGGTGCTGGCAAAACTTCGCTCTACAAGGCCATACTAGGTCAAGGAAATGTGAATACTTTTGCCAACTTAGAGAGTGTGCACATGGAATCTGATGTGCAGGAAGGTATTTCTAGTGGTTTGTGCTACACCGATTCAGTTGGAATCAATTTACAGGTATTTTTGTCTCCTGTTGGGGCAATGAATCTGTCTGCTGACTGAACACATGCTAGGATTGCAATTCATATCTTGCATTTGGTTTAACAGTGATCTGCTAACAAATACTCCTAGTAAAGAAAATTCAAGCATTTGGAACTGATGATGCGATTTGTTTCTTTAGACCATTCAATTCCAGATGATCAACATGTTGATCTGTTCTAGCAGGATTATGCAATAAACATTTTTTTTTCCAGAGTACGGAGCGACTACAAATCTTAATCATTCATGCATAAAATTCTTGTGTCTTATTACTTGTTAATCTTATGATTTGTGGTAAAAGGTCCTGGTGGCTGAACTTCATCAGATCTGTACTTTTCATTCTAAAGTTTGTCTGTATACACAGCATATTATCAAGTTCACCTGTATCTTGGTTGTGTGTAGCTGCTATTTAATCAAAATAGCTAGCTAGCTTTAGTTGTTAGCTGCTAACTTGGGAAAAATAGTTCATTTTTGTGGGCTGTCCACCCTGTTTTGGCTTAGTGCATCCATTCTTTATCGTATTTTGTTTTTAATTCAGGATCTGTCCATGGAGGTCAATCGTTTCAAGGATGAATTATGGAGGGGAATCCGTGATCTTAGCTGGAAAACTGATTTAATTGTTCTTGTGCATAACCTGTCACATAGAATACCTCGTTTCAATAATTCGAATGCATTACAACAGTATCCAGCTCTTTTGTTGCTGTTGAATGAGGCAAAGGCTTTAGGGATACCTTGGATCCTTGCCATAACGAACAAATTTTCAGTAAGTGCACACCAACAGAGAAATGCGATTAATGAAGTTGTGCAAGCATATCAAGCATTTCCTAGCATGACCACAGTCATCAATTCTTGTCCTTATGTTATCCCGGGTGCTGCAAGTACTTCACTATCTTTTGGTGTTGGGCCTGAAACTGATGGACGAATAGGTGTTCAAAAGCTTCTCTCTACACCCATTGACCTAGTTCTGAGACCTTTCCAAAGAAAAGCTACCATTTTTCCTGTTGAGGGTGTTAGTTCTCTTAAGCAGCTTGTCCACCGCGTGCTTCAGAGCCATGAAGAGGCTTCATTAGAGGTAATCCTGGATGTTCTTGTTTGAGACAGTTCATTAGTGTTTGTAGAGAATTACATGCTCTGAATGTACGTCGGTAAATTTTTATAAGCTCGCAAATGTCTTGTGTGCTTTCAAGTCCTTTTCCTCATCCTTTGAAAAGTTATATGGATTTCAGAAAGAAATTGAGAGGAGAGTAAATGGACAAAGAATTGAGGAACATCTCGCTGTGTTTTGGCAGGCCAGCAGTAGTATCATTGTTTTGAAAAGTTGAGTAAAATGTGGTAGGGGGCAAAGGAAACCCCGTAATATGATGTAAAGGTAATACACAGAAGTGATCATGTGCATGGTCTTGATATCTTCTTTGTATGCCTAATAAATTTTGTTTATTAAATATCCTTATGATGATTATGAAATCTAGATATAGTTATCCTTACATGTCCTCCATATGAACAGACATGATGAAGCCCCCTTGAAATTCAGCACAACCTTTTTACTTAAAAACCATGGTTCTCTGGAGATGGCTGTTGTGAAGGATATGACTTAACAGATGGATGGTATTGTGTAACTATTTCAATGTTCCTAATTTTTAAATTTCTTCTTTTCCCTCTTCCATCTGAAGGAACTTGCTAGAGAGAGGCTTTCGATAGAGTTGGCTCGGGAGCATGATAACGCTGTTCGTGCAAAATCAGAAACTCAACCCAAATCTTCTTCCTCAGCTTCTTCAGTTGTGGGTGCTTCTGTTGGTGCTGGTATAGGTATTATACTGGCGATTGTAATGGGTGCAGGATCTGCATTGAGGAAACCTTGACCTGCAGAGGAGCTGTCTAATTTGTTCAGACATTTCACTGGTTCATGATCTTGGCACCAACCCTTTGCCAGTATTCTGATTGTGTTAGCATAGGTATTTATAGTATCTCTTAATAGGTTTTGTCTGATATCCAACATTTATTCATTCTATAATCTTGCTTTCCCCTCCTCATTTTGCTTATATTGTAGAGAAATAGGATAAATTTGTTAATGGATATAGTTGGACTTAAGCCACTGGTTTAAGCTTATGGTTGAACTCCAACATAATCCAAGCAATGTTACTTTTCTTTTGCAGTTTATTTTAAAACTTGATAAATATACATTGAAAAACAATAAATTTACTTACCTTGAGAATAAGTTTAATGGATTGATCCGAAAATGATATAAGCAGAATAATCTATTGATTAAGTCGTTTACATGAATTATGAAATTTATACTCAATTAAATTCATCTTTTTAAAACAAATGAATGTATTTCAAGTTTTTGTGCAAATTTCAAAAGAAAATAACATTTGCTTGATTAAGTTGGTCTTAAGTTAGTGGATTTAAAGCTATTAAAATTTTCATAAGTAGACTAGGAAAGCACGATGCCGTTAGCCAAAAAAACAAAAGAAACGTTCTTATCTTACCTAGGACAACAAAAATTCCCCAAGGCAAAGATGAGAAAGTTGTGATGATAAAATGTTCCAAAAAGATACCAAATCATGTAGAGCAACAAGAGAAATTTCCAAAACTGCCCTTAGATGGATCGGGTCCTCCCTTAGCCAACGTGACCCGATTGACGGTGAGCTCCGCCTTGTAGGCGTCGGAGTTGAGGACCTTCCGGCTCACATTGTTGTAGATTTCTTTGATCACAATCTCAAAAGCTGTTTGAACATTCATGGAGTTGAGTGCAGATGTCTCCATGAAGAACAAGCCTTCTTCTTCCGCAAGCTTCCTGCCTTCCTCTGTGCTCACATCTCTTATCTCCTCCAAATCGCATTTGTTGCCCACTAGCATTCTTGCCACAGCAGTGTCACAATGAACTGCAATAATACCATTTCATTTCTTGTATGTAACCAAGATGAAATTGATATAGCCCATTTGATTGGACTTTAAGTTTAATGAAATATCTTTTAGATGCTACACTATTTGTTTGGCAGTTAATCTATGTTTTTTTTTCATTAATATTTTATAAATGAATATCTCTAGTTTCTAATTAGAATTTTTTAGAATTGACGAAAAATCTTCATAATACAAATTTGTATCAAAAACACAAATGTAAAAGTCAATATGTGCATTTAAAAAGGGAAGGAAGAAGTATGATATTTCCCATCAAATTTTGAAAGAAAAAAAAGAATTCAACTTCTTTCTTAAATTTTTTCCAGAAGAAGGCAGGCTGGTTTGATACTAGCAGTAGCAGAAATGAAGACTTACGGGTGAGTTCATCCAGCCATCTCTTGACACTATCGAAGCTAGTCCTCCTGGTAATGTCATAAACAATGAGAACCCCAAAAGCTCCTCTGTAGTAAGCTGAGGTGACGGCCCGGAACCTCTCCTGGCCGGCGGTGTCCCAGATCTGAGCCTTGACTTCCTTGCCGTCGATCTCCACCATCTGGGTCTGAAACTCCACCCCAATGGTGGCCTTGGAGTTGCTGTCGAATTCGTTCCTTGCGAATCGAGAGAGCAGGTTGGATTTGCCCACCGCGGAGTCGCCGATCAGGACAATCTTGAACAGGTACTCCTCGCCTCCTTCTTCCTCTTCGTCTTCGTCGCGCCGCCCCATTTCTCAGAGCAGAAAAAGTATCAGTTCTTTTTACCGGTAATGATTGGTGGGTCTGAATCGGGATATGGAGAGAAATGGTGCCGAATGCGGACAAACTGCGTAATTGGCGGGGTTTAAATGAGCAATTTTCTTTTTAATTAATTACTCTCTCAATCTCGAGAAATTAATTTGCCACCGAAATTAAATGACTGTAGAATTGATGAATTTTAACAATTAGTATTTTACCCCATAAAAAGTGAAAGAGTTAGGCTCGAAACAATAAACCTAAAAGGAACAAAATAATAAAGAGTAAAAAAATGCTATAAATGAAAACATTTAAAATTTTAAGGAACCACTCAAAACGAAAAAGAAAGTGGAGTATTTTGTTATGCTGCACTTTTAACCTTCTGTTAGGCAAAATCTTATTTATGCCGGCATACATATGACAATGAATTTCCAATTTCATATTAGATTGCGGTCAATGCTCATCAATTACTTTCAATTTGAAATTATTTGGGATCTTCTTTCCTTTTTATCCATTTCTATTTTTTTTCTTTCATTGCTTCGTACTTTCCATTTTATATATATCCTTGTTGATTAATTTTCTGTTCTTGATATATCAGTTCACTTGTTTTTTCTGAATATATTTCTTATATAATGATTTATCTTTGTTGTGGATTTTAGATTGCTTATGTTTTTTCAATTATTTTTGCCTCTTAATATTTTCAAAACTTTGTTTATTGTACATTTGATTTTGTATGAAATTGTATATGTAACGTTTGAAACGTGTATTTTATACTCAAGTTATATGTTTATCTTTGAAATTTATTCATAATGTCTGAAAATATATTTAATCTTATGTCTAATGCTACAGTGCTATGTTTGAAATAAAATAGGTGGTGTCAAAAAGTAATGTCTAAAACTATATATGTTAAGTCTAAAAGTTGCTTTTTGTATAAATTATTTGATTTTCTATATATATATATTTAAATGTATATAAATTATAAATTTAATATTTAGCTGACACACAAATCACATATATTAATGCCTAAAATCAATGTGTATTTTTCCATACTCATTTTTGCCCATAATTATTCTACATGTTCATCATATTATATCCAAAACCGTTATAGTGCCTGAAACACATCTGATGCGTCTGAAACTGTAACATGTTTGATTATATGCTTACATGTGAAAATTAATCAATATGTCTAATAATATTTTTTTTATTTTGTCTAAAACTCGTATATAACGTCAGAAACTCATATGTCATGAGTCTGAAAATGAAATTTTATTTTTGGTTAAGGAAAATGGGAGTTTATAATATAGCAATTAATATATGTCTGAAAGTCATATAATATGTCCCATATATAATTGCCTAAAATAATTACTCAGATTAACATATATTAATTACTCATAATAATTATGTTTGAAAGTGAAACTATATTACTAAAAAATATACTTATGTCTGAAAGTGACACACTATGTCATACTACTTGATAACTATAACATTTTTTTACGTCTGAAACGAAATTATTTACATCATCTGAAACTATTAATGTTATGTCTAACAATATATACGTTAGGTTTGAAACAATATGATTTGTCTGAAGCTATTAATATTATTTCTGAAACAATAAAAGTATTAGTGACATAATGATAAACGTTGAAAAATAGGATGAACGAAATATGTTTTATCAACTACGTCGTTTTAGACATTTCAAAATTGTTTCAGACAATATATATGAAACATTACAAAATACTAACAATATGAACTTAAATGGCTTAATATGAAAATTAAAAATGGAGCAATTGTAAAGATGTAAAAAGGTTATGGGGGAGGAGGGAGTTAACCCAAATCTGAGATGAAATCAGATATGGGCCGTCTTCAACGCACATAATCATCCAAACGCCGACTGTCGTCGCTCCATTGGCTACGTTGACCCTCCATCGCCACCTCCGGTCATCTCTCACGCAATGTCTTATCGTTGTTGTCGGTCATTCCTTCTTAAGTCTTCCCTGCTGCCCGCTGACCCTTAGCTCCCTGGCTCACCCGATCTGTTTTTGAAACAACCACGTCTGAACTCCTAACTGGCGTCTGAAACTGTCGCCGTTCGTCTCTCCCTCACTGTCTTCGTTCGCCGTTGTCAGTCGTCTTTCCTACATTGTCTTTCTTGCAGACCCTCCATGGCTCAATCGAACGGTTTTCGAAGCAATCGAGCCTGAAACCCAAACTGTCGTCGTCCTATTCACACCATTGTCCGCAGCTAGACCACCGTCTGAAACCCCACTGACCTCCTATTTGTCCCCACCACACAATGAGAGCATGTTAGGTTTGCGTCTAGGTAGGGATGGCAGTGGGGCAGATTAAAACCGCAAATCGCGGATAACCACTCGTTTCTGACGGTTTTAACCGTGGGTTTTATCCGCAGTTTTGCGGTTACGATTTTTAGATAACCGTGAGATTGGCGGTTACGGATAACGGATAAGGGGTATCCATCGCGGTTAACCGCTATAATCGCGGTTTCACAGATATCCGCTAACCGTTATAATATACAGATTATTAATTATGCCAACATTTTTTTAAACCGATTATAATTTAACCCTTACAGCTGAATTCTTCAAACACCCAACCCAATCCAATCCAATCATTTTTAAATTGCTTCAACCCCAACCTAAATAAAACTAACCGTACCTATCCATTTTACACCAAACGCATAATCTTCAAAGAAATTTGCTCATGGTTATTTGTACTGTTGTTTTCAAAAAAGTTTGCTCATGGTTGTCTGCAAAAGATTATTATCTTTAAAAAAAATTCTGTTATTTTCATGAACTTATTTGGATGTTACTATGTATATTTTGATAAAATTATTGATATTTAGGTATTTATAATAGATTGAGTTAATAGCCGCGGATATAACCGCTAACCACGGATATCCGCGATTAACAGTTATGGGTGTCAGAACCTAACCACGAAGGACAAAACAGCAATCCGCGGATAGGAAAAAACTGCAGATTGCGGTTAGCGGTTTTACCCCTACCGCGGATTATCTGAACCGTTATCATATCTACGTTTTTGAAAGAAATAGTTATGGTTGATTTGAAGTAAATATTATGGAAAGACTAAATTTTGGGGATTGAATTTGGTAGATTTAATTCAATCCGTTTCAGACTCTAAATTGCATTAATTTCATTTTTTCCCATTTTATATATATATATATATATAACGATGTTGGACGGAAAGAGGTTGGGCATATTATGCCTGGGCATACACACTCATATCTCTTCTTTTTATGTAGATTAAGATTTTCTTTTATCATTAACTTATTTATATAACTTCCATTATTATCTCATCCCAGTGACGGATCATCCGGTGTCTCAAAATTAGGTGAGGGAAAAAAAATACTCACATAATAATAAATAAAATTCTTGATAAGTTAAAATATAATTTTTACATATTATCCATAAAAATTTTATAAAAAACATGCAATTTAAAAATGGACTAAAATAAAATGAAAAAGAAAAATGGTATTCTATTTGAAGTAAAAATATTTTGATGTTATAAAAATTCACTTAAAATAAATAGATGGAGTAATTAAAGACAAGAGTTAGAGTAAACTTCACTTTTTGTTTAGGCGGTGAGCTGCGGCTTTGACTCATTTCAATCCTTGGGATTCACAGGCATCTCTTAGTCTCTTTAACCCTTTTTCTTTCTTTGTTTTTTTTTAAAAAGGAAAAAGGTAATACACTCGAAAAAATGTATTTCAGAAAATATTGATCCAACTGATTGAATTTTTACCCCCTGATAAAAGAACATAGCATATGTTAAAAGTTTAATCTACCGTAAAGTGTAGAGACATACTTATGAGATTAATGAGAACAGGTGAGCAGCATTTTAGTGTAACGGTTTGGTTTCTGCAATTATATGGTGCGCGTATGTCTTCTGTAGTAATATATAGAGAAAATATATAGGGATAATTTAGACATTTAGTATTTTTAGTGGATTTGATTAATGTTTTGTAAATTAAGCAGCTGTCTCTTATGTGTCTCTGGCGTTTGTGTATCATCTCAAAATGGTTTGGTTTGGTTTGGTTTGGTTTGGTTTGGTTTGGTTGGATTGGTGTATGTGCTTAAATTAAATTGTGGCTCAGATCAGATGGGACTTCCATCTTCGAATTATTTATGGCCAATGCTACAGTCTAGTCTACTACTTTTTCCAAAACTCAAGCAAGGTTTTCTTTCTTAAAAATAATAAATAAATAAATAAATATTGTAATTCATTAGCTAGTTTATTTATTAAGGGTTTCAAACTTAAAAAATGAGTGGAATGTAATTTGCATTATTTGTGTGGAATTCAAAAGTGATTTAGTTTTTAATTCACTTGCAATAATTGAGAAGCATGTTTGAAACTATCGTGAAAAATGATAGGAGTGGATGATGAATTATCTCATTCAAGTATCCACTCATGAAAGGAAAAAACGCACAACCGAAAGAAATAAATCATGAGCGCTTGGGTGAAAAACTTACTCACTTCTCATAATACATCGTGATTTACACTAATTCACTTCTCCTAAATTCACCTTAGGTCCTAATTAGTTTAAGTGAAAAACTGACTAATTCACTAGTGAATAAGTTAAGGTGAAAAAACTGATTAATTCACTTAAAAAATGTTAAGTTTGAAACCCTCAATTGCATAGATGTCAAACGCTTGTACTATGTATGGTATTTGGGCCAGATTAGTCTCTGGGTTTACTTACCATTCAGAAGAAATTGGGCCTTACAGCCCAAATTGTTGGGCTAAGATCTCAAATTGGTTATAGATCTTTAACGAACACGTCCCAATCAACCTATGAAGCCTCCTCTCTTCACTTCTCTTCTCTTCTCGGGCCCCTCGAATCATTCATCATGTCCGTATAGCGCTCATCAAATCACTAATGGGCCATTATGGTTTTGTTCTTTCCTGAAAATTATTACACTTTATCTATTTATGGAAGTGAATACTGTTGATTTGTTATCTATTTATCTATTTTGATAAATAGTACCCACCCAATAGAATTTTGTCATATCATCAAATGTAATTTTTTGTTTGTTTGTTTGTTTGATTGAGAGGAAACTACATCACTTGTCTTTAATTAGTTAGAAAGTAGAATTTGTACCCCTAAAGTTTCAAACCATCATTAAGTGTGGGCTCTATTTCTATATTTGGTCTTTTCATTTTTGTTTTTTTTGAGGAAAAACTCTATTACCTAATTTTAACTACTTATAAAATAAAGCATTGACCCCTAAAGTTTCAATGGTTGAGCTTTTTTCCCTTTAAATACTGATGATTTGAAGAAAAAAGAATAATGTGTGACACTACGTGGTTGAATGGCTTTTAATGTGGCAAAACCATATTTGGGCTGCGGTAAATAACGCGAAATTGGCGATAGTAAAATCAGTATTATATAAACCCTTTGTAAGTTGTTTAATGCAGTTTTACCACAGTACGTAATGCGGCTTAATGCGACTTTGGCCGAATTACACCATTTTGGAGAAAAAAGAGATGAATCCAGATGAAAGTTCATCCGGATTCATAAAAAGGAAAAAACCCATATTTGTTCATCACTTCATCACTTTGCCCAAAAATGTCCACCACCGCCACTACCCACTAGGGGTGTAAACGAGCCGAGCCGAGCCCGAGCCTAGCAGGTTCGAGCTCGAGCTCGAGCTCGGCTCGAAGGCTGGCTCGATCACACACCACCCAAAGCCTCGAGCTCGAGCTCGACCACCACCTTAAAAATTAATTAATAGGGTTTTGGGTTAGGGTTTTCAACTTTAAAAACTAACCAGAAATTCATAGAAATACATAAAATTCAAAGAAATTCATCCACGCCATTAATCCAGCAGAGGGATATAGAGGAAAAAAACGAAAGGGTTTACCTGGAAATCTGGTGCAGCAATGTCGGTTGTTGGGGCTAGCGGTGAAGCAGCATCGGTGGGAGCGGCAAAAACAGCGGTGGCCGGGGTTGCAGGTTTCGGCAAAAAGAGGTAAGGGTTTAGGGGTTTCCAAAAGGAAAAAGAAATAAAAGGAAGGTGAAGGGAGTGCTTACCTTTATCGGCGTTGACGAAGCGACAACAAACTTTACGGTGGAGAGCGTGATCTAATTTTAAGTGTAAAATATCTTTTAATACGGTTTCGGCCGCATTAAAAACCGCATTACTCATTTAAACTGCTTGGAAAGCGACAGTAACAGTTGGCTTGTAATGCGACCCTCATTAAAAAGCTTCATTATTTTTAACCTCAACGACGTAGTGTGAGACTAATGTTTATATTTATAACTCAATACAGCGTACATAAAATTTATGGATGAATAGTATCCACCTAATGAGATTTTACCACATCATCCTATTTTAGCGATTTATTTATTTATTTTGCTTCATATTGTACTATCATTTTATTCTTATTTCTTATCATTTTGCACATGACCATAATATGGTAAAATGTGAAAATTCGAAGATTTAAAATTATTTTTTTTACATGTAATAATTGGTTACTTCATCAATTATTTAATGAAATTAAATTGTTTAATTTTACTTGATATTATATCCCTATTCAATTATTATAGTATATTGCAATAAATACCCGCTGCAAAGCGTGGGTAAATAAACCTTGTTCTATCAATAAGTCATTGGATCATTTATTTATTTATCCCATAAATATCAAATCAAATTTTAAATATTTCAACAAAATTTTCAAATTCAGTATTAAAATAAAACACCTTTTATATATTTAGAACAAAAAAGTTATAAAAAGAACACTATTTATCTTAGTGGAAAAAATATGAATTTTTTTTGAAAACTATGCTTCAAATTATGATATATGCATATTAATTATTTAATTTTATACGTCAAAACATTCACGAAAAATATATTGATTAAATACTATAAAAACATGAAAACTAAGTGTACACTTTTTGTGAGATGGTGAGTTTTACTTCATCCATTCCTGAAAAAATAGACACATTTCATTTAGGTTTGTCACCGAAGAATTATACAATTTCTTAAATAGAAGTTTTTCTTTTCCAAAGTTATCTTTACTTTTTCTATCTTGTTTTTGTGCAACCTCAACTTTTTGGCAATTATGTCAAACTACATGAAGTCATACATTCACCTTACTTCCACGTCCAGTCAAACTAGAAAATCTTTTGGTAATAGATGAAGTACTTTATTAATCTTACTTTCTTCTCACTCAAAAAATTATTTTTATATCATATGCATTTTTTATATTTTAACCCTCAAGTCAACAAATTCTTTAATTCAAGTGCAATTCAAACATGTACAACTAAAAAATGGTTCATGTTTATCTTTCCCGAGGGACCCCAACAACTTGTCTTATTGTCGTTTGACTATTCAAACTTGTTATCCCACTGAACTGGCCACCCTTATGATTAGGGTTGTGTTCAACATTAGAGATTAGAAAATAATTTCTATTTTTTTTTTCAAATTTTGAATGCAATAGTAGGATGAATTTACTTTTTTTTGTACTTTGCAATGCATAGGATAAAAGTTTAAAGGATAAACTAGTAAAATTCTTAGTCTGCCTTACTTTTTATCCACCTTGGTAATTGTGAAACTATAAATTAATTTCTAGAAATTAACCGGTGAACTGAGCCTAGTAGAATTTCCTACCGCCAAAATGGAACTCTCTGTCTGTCCCTAAGTCTAAATTGATTAAATGGTTTTAATAAATACTAGTATGCAAAGATTTGATTGCATTTTCTCATCATTTTAAATGATTATATTTTTATGTCATTTTATAATCAAAAGTTAAATGTTCTAAAACTTATAGAAGAAAATAATATTAAGGAATAGAGACAAATGAGATAAAGAATCTCGATTTTTTACTCTAGTGTAATGAGTATTAAAGATGGTGTTGTATGTAACAAGTGAATAAATTTGCCCATAATCACATCGTTGATAATCACCTATTACAAAATCTCATGCATAAAAATCATTTAAAACTATTTGATCGAATGATTGTTCAAGCGGAGAGTAAATATTCCTATCCCTAATCTCTTAATTTTAATTATTATCCTGAATAAGTTTTATTATACGGACTAAGTTTTATCCTACTAAAGCCTATTAGGATGTATTCTTTTACTACATAAATATCAAATATTACTATCATTTTTTCTCTTTCCGATTTGCTCTCTAACCTTTTTAGTTTTCTCCGGGTAAATATCAAATATCACACTTTCGTAAAAGAACAAACCCTTAATTTACATACTACCTCTTTTTCCAAATGTCGTGTCCTCTTTCCTTTGTAAATTAAGTGAAAACTAATCCGTGATGGAGAGAGTATTTCATTTAATCGTGGTGCTTCTATTTATTTTTTGCATTGAGACAAACAAACTTTTGTGGAAATGATTATTATGATATCTGTAGTTTTCAAACCCCTCATCTTTACTTTCATAAATATAACTTTTTGATCATCCACCACTAGCCCCACCTCCGGCCATCACACCTAGCGACAAACAACTAACCCACCCCTGCGCCAGGTACCAGCTGGCCAACCCGGAACTTCCATCACGCCAATCGGCCCACCTCCCCAACCCCCATCACGCAGGCCTAAGCTAGCCCCACTCCTCCCCAGCCTGCTTGTGCATGATCCCCAACCCCATCCCCTAATTTACATGAGTTTTGAATTGTCTTTTAATAAATATGAGTAATTAATTTAACTATTTGATTTGTTTTTTTAATTCTCTAAATATTGGATTGTTTTTCTAAATGTTACAATATGGGCGGAAAATCAATGGTTGTCAAGGTTGAGTGGTAATGAGCTCATCATTCCTTAAGTAATGTTTTGAGTTCGAGTATTGTGAATGAAGGAAACATTGTTGAGAGAGTAACACCTTGAAAAGACTCAACAATGCTCGATCCTAGCAAAACTCGAAAATAATATTGAAACTAACTAACTACTTCGTTCGTCTCTTTATTATTGCAGTATTTTAATTTTTGATGTCTATTTGATTTCAATTTAGAATAGCTATTCAGTGCGCCGAATGCACTGTACGCCTCAAGGACAGAAGAAAAAGAAGAACACGGCGTCAAAGGACTCGCCGTGTTTCTCGGCGACGAAACTGAAACTTGCCAATCTCCACGGATCATTCCTTACACGCGGACAACAAAATTAGATCGAAATTCAACCGATTCCTCTTTCTTTCTCGCAAAATCAACAAGCAAAATTTGCACCCACTTGCAAATTAACTCCCAATTTTTTCCGAAAGTTCCAATTCTTTTTGCCCAAAAATAATTACCGAATTCCAAAATTAATGAAACTCGGACACAATCTTCAGAATATTATAACATTCACAGAACATTTTTCAGAAGTTCATTTGCCTCTACGGAGTGTCCTACCGAGCTCGCTGACCCCGAACCGAACCCGACGTGCGGCGTGACAACTGAACCGAAATTCCGTCACTCCAAAATTCTATAAAAATTCCCATAAATTCCATCTTAAATTCAAACACAACTTACCCCAAAGCCGTCAGAAAATTTCCATCCCGAGCTCAGGATTCCCGTCCCGAGCCGGGAGTCGCGAGAACGAGCGTCCGCGTCGAAACATTAAACTCCACAACCACCTCGAGGCGTCACCACCACTCCAAAACTACGAAGCGGCTTCCCAAACTGAGCTCTCGAGAGTGCTACCGAGCCAGCTATGCGTCCGAGACGGCCCCGAGCAACCCCGGCGCGAGAAAAATATTTTTTTGGCGGAAGCGTCAGAGGACCCACCGACCTCAAATACGGAAGGGTTCGCCAAAATGATACTCGGATAGGGCTCGGGAGCCGTCTGAGCGCCAGCGTGACCGCGAGGCGAAAGCCGAGCCGGGGCACCCGGTCATGCAACCCGCTCGGGGTGACCGTAACATTCTCCCCCTTAGGACTCTTGGTCCTCAAGAGCTGTATCAACCGGCCCAATCTTGCTCGGGTATCGATCTGAATGTCCTTCTCTGTCTCCCAAGTCGCCTCCCGGTCGGTATGATGTGACCATTGAACCTTGACCATAGGAATCAACTTGCTACGGAGTCTCGACATCCCTATCCGAAAGGCTACCGGTACCTCACGATAAGAAAGATCGGGTTCAGTGCACCTCCTCAATGGGAATCGTCGTCGGATCAGAATGCACTTCTTCAACATGCGACATGGAAGACATTGTGCACCGCAGAGACTAGGAGGTAATGCCAACCGGTATGCCACCTACCGACCCGCTCCGAGAATCTCATATGGGCCGATATACCGTGGGGCCAACTTGCCCTTCTTCCCGAATCTGGCTGTCCCTCGGATAGGTGCTACCTTGAGCCAAACCCTATCCCCAACCTCAAACTCCGAGCCTACGGCGGCGGTTCGCATAAGTAGTGGTGCGGTCATTCGCGGCTTTGATCCGCGTCACGAATCAATCTGATCTTCGCCGTAGTCTCTTGATAAGCTCGGGTCCCAACTCAACCCTATCGGCGGCGCGCATCGGTCCGGCAATGCGGTGTCATACACCTCCTCCTGTACAACGCCTCATATGGTGCCATACCAATCGTAGTCTGGAAGGCTGTTGTTGTCGAGAACTCAATCAAAGGCAAGCTGGTCCCAATCTCCTCCAAAGTCTAAAGTACTGACTCAGTAGCATATCCTCCAATATCTGAATCACCGCTCCATTGCCTGTCTGCATGGGTGATAAGTGTCTTTCGGATGGAGTCGCGTGCCCGAGCGCTTCATGAAAAGCCTTCGAGAACCGTGCCGTAAAACGCGGATCACGGTCGAGATACAATGGAGTGCAGTACTCCATGTAATCGCTGATCTCCACGATGTAAAGCCGGGCAAGCTTCTCCAGGGTCAGTGATCCGAATAGGCGAGAAAGTGTGCGCACTTTGTCGGCCGATCCACAATAACCCGAGATAGCATCATGGCGAGACCGTGTCGGGCGGTGCGGTCGAGAAAATCCATAGTAACATTGCCCCACTTCGTGGAATGGGCAAAGTCTGATGTCCTGCCGGTTTAAGTGCTCAATCTTCACTGTGACAAACGGCACACCTAGACACATGTGTGGCAATGTGCCTCCTCATCCCGAGCCACCGGAAGTGAGTACGCGAGATCACGATACATCTTCTCACTCCCGGGGTGAATGCTCAATCTGCTCGAGTGTGCCTCCTCTAAAATCTCATTCGGAGCTCCCGATCCTCCGGTACATTCAACAAAATCAGCAACAAAAACCATTTGTCATGTTCTTCCGGTGAAAACAACCACCGGCTCTGGCGTATTTGTTCGATTACACAAGATGATGTGCTTAAACATCACAATGATACATTCTCGATGCACTATGATGCGCTCTCGTAACAATATGATGCATTCGTTTTGATGACTTAGTGATGCATTTTGTTCTACAACTCACAGTGATGCACCTGATTACCACAATGATGCACACGATGCATAAAGATGTTCTTCCGTAACAACATGATGTACTCGTCCTGGTGACTTAATGATGTGATCATTTTCTTCAACTTTTTTAAAGGACGCGCTTGTTGATCAGAATGATGCTCTAGGTTTCAAGTATGATGCGCTACCTTCCAAACATGACGCACTCGTTCTAATGACTTAATGAAGCATTCATTTCCTTCAACCTCCCAAAATGATGCCTTTGGTGACCACTGTGATGCAATCCTGCTGTAATATGATGCTCTCCATTACAAATATGATGCACTCGTTTTCTTTAACACTTCAAAATGATGCGCTTTGTGACAAAAGTGATGCTCTCCCACTAATTATGCAATACAACTCACACATCATTAAGGTACGTAGGCGCGTCATAATGAGTCGAAGGCGCATCATTAAGGTATGTAGGTGTATCATAATTATGTCATCTGCAGCAGGTTTTAGTTCAGGATTGTGAGATATAAATCGCATCGTTCAACTGAGAAATTGGTTGGGAATAGAGCGATGACGGCTGGGGAAGCGATTGGCTACTCCAGCACGGTCAAATTTTGTAGTGACACCGCTTATAGCCTCCCAAAGCTTATCTGGTGGATTTCATGAATCGCAGCGATGGTGGCCATGAAAAACGTCGTCGTCGGTGGCGGAGGGAGGTTTGTGGTTGTTGGCCTTGTTGTAGACAAAGCGTGAAAGGAAAAGAAAGAGATATGGGCAAGGATTCAAAGGAAATACAATTTCGTGAATATGCCAAACGTGGCGTACGAAGGCTCACGTTTAAGCGAGACACACCATATCCTATAGCGTCAAGTTATCTACATTAATATGAAAACTTTTAATGTCCATTTGATTTCAATTTAACTACATTAATATGAGATAAACAAATCTAAAAATGTATTTAGAAACTAAGCATATTAAATTTTTATTTTGTTACTAAAACGAGGTTGTAGAGCATTGGTTAAGTTGTAATCTATTTATATTGTTATATATGTATTGAAAAAAATGAAAAGATAAAATGTCGAAATTAAAATATTCGAAACCTTTAAAACTGATGTGTTAAATAAATGAAAATAAGAGGAAAGAATAATGAATTTTATCCATTTAACTAACAAAAGATAAAGAATGAAAGATGCATAGTAGGTAATAGCAAGTAAGGATTGAGAATAATTTTTTATTCAATTTCATCACAACACAATCAGAAATTAATAGAAGATTAAAAAAAGAGAAAATAAAGTATATGAGAAATGAGGTATAACCTTTAATCAAAAAAAGAAAAAGAAAAGAAGGTATTGCCATAAAAATAGATGCTGAAAAGAAAAAACACATGTAGTTATGGAAAAATCAAAAGACAGACTGAAAGTTTACATGGAAAAATTTATGAATTAAAAAAAACAACAAATAAGAGGTAAGAAGTTAATTGTCAATTTAACAAATGAAAGTGGGATAAAATTAAGAAAATACAAAATATTCAAGTGTTCAAATAAGAATATTGAAAGACACTCAAACCTACATACTACCACACCTTGCAAAACACTTAAATAACTTTTAATCTCTATTCATTTAAAATTTCTAATTGTAGGATGTTTAATTTAGTTTAATGTGAAGAAACAATATATAAAAGTAAGAGGTATGAATTATGAATTAATTAATTAATTGTAGGATATGATGGTTAATTTAATTTAATTGAGAAAAAAATAAAAAAATAAAATACAAATGAGCTCGCATACTCCAACTTACACCTTGCCACATCTGGCAAAAAAACTAAAATAACCAATAAACCCTATTCATGTAAAGTTTGTAAATTGTTAGATGATTAATTTAATTTAATTGGAAAAAAATAAAAATAAAAACAAAAAAAAAAAGAAACAAAAAAATCAAGCTGGGTGCACCACCTAATTTGATGCACAACCACACCATAGTCTAATTTCCTTTAACCGTTCATTTTATTACTGTAGCTCAAATTTGTAATTGTAAGATATATAATTTGTAAAGTTATATTTAAAAATATTTAAAAAATAAAATTATAAACTAAATGTTAAAAAATTAAACATTGTAATAAAAAAAGGGACAAATATTGTAGTATCAGCCTATCAGGTACTCCATTATAGAAGACCCAACGTATTGTGCTAGTTATCAATTTTGTGATCCATAACGGTGGTCAACATTGTCAACTCTTCCACTCGTTATATAATCATATCCATCCTTTGATCATCCAGCAAATCAACATCAATAATAATGATTCAAGTGCAATCCACAAAAATGAAAATATTCTTCTTCCCTTCTCTTCTCCTCATCCTCCTCTTTGTCTCTCCTTCAACCTCCATTGTCTTCCCCCCTGGCCCTTTGGCACCGTTCTGCTTCACTGACTTCAACATCACCTCCAAAACCCAGCTCGGCAACATCAACAAGGTATTGTCCAGACTGGTAGCTCAAGCCCCCTCCACCAACTACCTCGCCACCTCCGTCGGCAGCGGCGCCAACCGGATATTCGGCTTGTCCCAGTGCAGGGCCGACCTCAGCACCACCGAATGCTCCGCCTGCCTCCAAGACGCCGCCAAGCAAGTCCGGCAGCGTTGCCCGAAGCAGTCCGATGCTCGGATTTGGTACGAGCGATGCTTCCTCCATTACGCACCCAGAAACTTCGTCGGGAAAGTCGATACGGCGGTAGGAGAATCCTTCGTGGATCCGAAAAACTTCACGGACCCAGACAAATTCAACGAGAAATTAAGAGAATTGTTGGGGAAAGTTAAGGTCTTGGCCGGTTTGCCGAAGAACAGAGGACTGGGGTATGGTCAGACGACTGTGACGTCTGGTTCGGAGGGGACGATTTACGCGGCGGCCGAGTGCACCAGGGACATTTCCGGCGAAGAATGCGCGCGGTGCTTGGAGATTCCGTATCAGTATCTTGCACTATTATGCGAAAATCGGAAAGGGTGTCTGTTTGTGGTGAGTAGCTGTTCGGCAAGATATGAAGTTTACGACTTCTTGTCATCGAAATCGAGCCGCTCACAGGGAAACTGATTATTCACTATGTAATAAGTGGAGAGTTTGATTATGGTTATGGATTCAAGCCATAAAAAATTTAAGAGTAATTGTGGAATAATGATTACTATCATCTTTCATGGAAATAAATTTGTGAATCATTATTTTTAGTGATACTTTAATAAATTTGTGGGCATTTACTATCATAAAAAGATAAAAAGGTAATTGTGGATTAAAAAAAATTTATTCGAAATGTAAATACTACTCCCTCAATACCACCATAAAACTTGCAGTTTTTTTCCTTCTACTTTTACAGTAATTAATTTACAATTTATTTTTATAAATTCAAAGACATGTAAAGTTGATGATTTATATTTCTCATAATTTGCAATCTAACATTTCAAGATATATTTTTTTGAATTTATTTTTCTTATCTGTCTTAATAAAATTTTGAGTAAATCACTGCAACTTGAGACATCAAAAACAAACACAACAATTTTACGGGATAGAGTGAGTACTACATATTAGGAATTCCGCTTAAATTATACTCCCTTGTGAATAATGAAAGCTTAACGACTTGGGTAAATTCCAAATACCCCGAGGATTAGTGAAATGTCCAGGTTGCTCTCTTTGTTTTAAAAAATCTTCAGTTATCTCGTGTGGTTTAGTAAAACCTTCAGTTACCTTTTTGATCGTTTGTGATTTTAGTTGACTCTTAAAAAAGTGAAATTAAATGTTTGGTTTAACATAGAAATATTAGTGATAATAAGAATAGTTAACACTAAAATTCTTGATAGTCAATCAATGGAGGAATTGAAAATTTCGTTAAACCTTAAGGGTAACTGAAAGTTTTTGAAAATAGAGGGGACAAATTAAACATTTCACTAAACCTCATGGAGTATTTGTAATTTACCCCAACGACTTTAAAATGTAAAAATGATAATAAAGGGACTATAAGATTTTAAACTTACTCCATATTTCGGCCAAAATTCAAATGCCCACCCCCCCCCCCCCCCCTCATCTCAAATTGGTTGCCATTTTATTCTTCGAAAAAAACCAAAATTATTCTACATTTCTTTTAATTAAGAAAGCTTTATCTACTCATTTTACTTGATTGTTGACGCCCATATTTTCTCTTACCTTTTAATATATTTTTTGGTTCAAGATGTACATGTTGGTTTTATAATAAATACGTATAAATCTTGTAATGAGACATGATTATTACAGTAATTATCTTAATTTATCGCCGTTTTATGATATTTTCTGTGTAAATAGAATTTTTTTGTTGATGATACGGTTTCAAATTTCATCTAATTATTTATTCGTAGGGAGGTTGCAATATGAAAAATATCCTAGATAAAGCTGCGCTCCTATGCTTGATTATAAATATATTATCGATTAAATGCTGAATAGAGTAATAAATATATTTAATATTCAAGAATACTACTACTGTTCCACCTTCTAGAAGTAGCAGCAATGGCCATTGGATTTTTTCCAACAGGCAAGTTGTAAAAAAAGGTGGAAAGCAGCAAAGTCAAGAATATCTGCACACAATCATGCATCAACCACTTGAATCCACACCCTCCATAAACATTGACCTCTTGAAATAAAAACAAACTTTGCAGCTCCAACTGAAAAAAAAAACCATGAACTGCTTAGGCAGCCTTCTCCTCTTGCTGTTTGTCTTTGCCAGCATAGTTGAAGTTGATTCAGAGACTGAACCTCTTGGTGAGTTCTGCAACAAAGACACAAACATAAGCAGCAACAGCAAAGTATCACAAAACATACACAAGTTGCTGCCTCAACTGGTCTCCAGGACAGAATCAACAGGCTACATTGTTACCTCCACCGGCAATGAACCAGACAAAGTCTACGGCTTAGCCCAGTGCAGAGGAGATGTCAGCAATGGAGACTGCTCCACATGTGTCCGGGACGCAGCAGAACAGATCCTCAAACGATGTCCCGACCAAGCAGATGCAAGGATTTGGTATGACTTCTGCTTTCTTCGCTACAACACTCGAGATTTCATGGGTGAAATCGACACAGGCTTCGGTATCTTATACGGTAACGTTGAGAATGTCTCAGATCCCAAAAGGTTCAACAAGGAGCTAGAAGATCTGACAGACAAGATTAGGGCAGAAGCAGTGGAGACTAAGAACAAAGGGCTAGGGAAAGGTGAGACTAAACTGTCACCATTTGTGACACTCTATGCTTTGGTGCAATGCACAAGAGACTTGTCGCTAATCGACTGCGCTCAGTGCTTGGTGATTGCTGTCGGAAATTTCCCAGGTTTCTGCAGTAACCGTAAAGGATGCAGAGTGTTGTACAGCAGCTGTTATGTCAGATATGAACTCTATCCATTTTTCTATCCACTTGATTCAAGTTCAGGCAATACTACTCTGTTTAATACTAGTACTACTTCAACTAAGGTAGTTAAAACTCAGAAGCTGTAATGTAAACTGTATGATCATTTAATAAACTCAGAAGCATGTATTCATTAGCATGTCTTATTGATATCAGAAAGCATGATCAAGTACGACATTGTTTTCCTCACACTTAAAACACATACCACTTCTTTATCAATATTTACTCATTTCAAAATTTTAATTGTTCATTTATTTTATATATATATATATATATATTTCAGTTTTAGTTAGATCGCTATGTAATTGTTATTCATAAACGACTTTTACTCCAATTTACTAACCTAACTCAATTAATAAATCTTATTGTGGAAACACAACACAATTTGGGTGAAAAGAAACCATAATGAATGCAGGAAACAATCTTAATAAACGTTCAGATTGTGAGCAAGTGGGTTAAGGTGAAAGAAGCTTGAAAGTTGAATTAAAGAATATTCCCTTCAAGGTTCCAACAAGTGACCGACTAACGCCTCTACTCCACAGAATCCCGTCCTCATTTGTGCTTCTTGGCGTACGTCCTTATGACACGGGCCCTCTGCGCTTGGAAGTAAGCAATGTGATAGACAGAGAAAATGAGAAAGATGACGAATACCAAAACCATCAGAAGCAGCCTCAACAGTTGGTAGAGCCCCCGTTGTCCATCTGGGTATATAAAATCTGTGCCCTGTAAAAATGCATGAAAACAGTTCATCCAACCAGTAGCACACTTGAACAAAAGCAAGAAACTGATTTAACACCGAAGCGAGTAATGCATGCAAATCAAAATGGAACGAACTAAAGGAATGTTTCTGAGAAAGTGATATACTAACTGTTAATGGTACCATAAAAGTAGTTCTTCTTAACAACTTCAAAACTAAACACCACCACCACCACCAGAGACAACTTCAACAGATGGATAGAAAATGGTCAGGAGGATTCATCGTAAAACAGCAGCAACCAAGTGGAGTGGAACCACCACCATATAATCGCAACTATAACTACAACAGGTTCAGCGTCATCAAGTCCAGAGAGTACCAATTTTCTGTTGTATACAACTTCAACAGATGGGTGGAAAATGGTCAGAATTCACTGCAACGGAGTAAAAACAGCAGCAACCAAGTAGAACAACTTTTGAGTTAAAATTGGAAAACGTGGAAACGAAAACAAAATCAAGTGAGCTAGCCATTTTCTCCGTTTTTGTTTGCAAACGGAGCTCCCATCTATCATCACTGAATTGAGAAGCCCGCCATGAAAAATTCAGATGCGGTGATTGAAAGCAATCACAGCGTTGAGAGAACCTCTATCTAACTACTAGATCCGATTTCATTTCGATTGCATGAAACTAGGTAAAGCGATTTCAAACGAGGAAACAGAAATTGAAAGGGAATCTGCAGGAACTCTACCATTTTTTCAAGTGACGGTGGCGCCTGATCTGCAAAGCCCATGTCGTCCCGATCGGACCGGCTCTCCCGTGAAGCGAGCGAAGCTTCTCGAAACAGACAGACAAACGAAGCGAATCACTTCTGCGGAGCCTAGCCAAGGGAACGAGAAGTCAGAAACGGGAATGGTATATAATTATTGCACTTGTGTTTTATTTGATTTTCGTTCCCCTCTAGGTTTACCTTAAATTTCTATTTAACCCCCTAATTTTAAAAGCATCATTCCCGTCACTTATTTTTAACCAAAATACACTTTAGTAGCCCACATTTTCGGGCTTCGGTGTAAAAAAGTCACTTAATTTGGTTGAAAAATGTGACTTACCCACTAATTTTTTCATCGATCTGTTTTAACTACTCATATCTAATTATCAAGTGCAAATTAAAGACTTTCGGTTAAAAAAAGTGCAAGACAAATACAAGTGGGGTAACAGAAGAAATATTCCGTTAATTACGAGAATATTCCGTTAAATATTGGAGACTGAATGAGTGTCACATTAACAAAAGCGGGTGTCACATCAGCTCCACATTAGAAAAAATGAATCCCACATCACACATAGATAGAGATTGATTTGGACGACTTAATATTGAGTATTTATAACGGCACTAGGGGAATAAACATGAGTAGTCAAAATAGACTGATGAAAAGGACAATTGACAATTTACATTTTTCGATCTAATCAAATGATCTTTTTGCACCCGAAGCCAACTTGAATGTTTAAAGGCTTTAAACTATATTGCTCATTACTACTCCAAACCATCTAAACCATGCTTGTAAAAACAGACGGGGCCAATAGGATGGGCCGGTGAACTGGTCGCTTGTCCGGTTTTGTTATTGGTTTTATAGTACAATGGTACAAAAAATGGATAAAGCCTTTTGGAAAATGTGACTTTAATGGGAAACTGCATCATTTTCTTAACTTTTAACTGTTCGTATTGATTGTGTTTGTGAGGTTTAGATAAAAAACAAAATACTAAATTTAAGGGAAACTCTCTTCTTGTTTTTTTTGTAAAAGAAAAAGACGATGTTTACCCTAATCTATCCATGGTTACCTCCCTTGATTTTCAGAAACTTATAAAAATCGTTCGTGAAATCCTACAATTACCACCCTCAACCGTTAACTATGTCTTGTGCAAATTAAAGTTTTGTTAACAACTAGTTTTTTCTTCAACCCGTGCTTTGCCGTGGAAAAGAATTGAAAAATATACCACTCACGTTTGCTAAAAGGTCATTTTTTATCATTAGTTTTTTATTAAAAAAATGGTATTTGTTTTTGACATCGTCGTTTTATTTTTGGACCCGTTTACCATCGATATTTATTCTTTGGACCGAAGTTACCAATTAATCCGTTAATATAGAGAATATTCTATAACAACATCCACATGACATCCATATCGTTATTTTAATAAATCAATTTAACCCTAAACTTTTAAAAGTGAACAAGCTGCATTCCCGCCCTCAAGAACCACACGCCCTGCACTGGACTCAGTATCCCAACCATCTCCCTCCTATCCTTCGCCCTCAGAAAATCGATGCCCGTCACCAACGCTTGTGCTACCGATCCCAACCTGTCCATTGCCGCAATCTCAGTGTTCACCCATCTTCGGTCGCTCCAGGTCATTCCCACTTGTGGTTGCGACTCGGCGCTCTTGTAAAATTTGCTAGTTCGTCACTTAGGGCTCGCTCCGTCGTCTTCGTTTCATCCATCACTCATTGGATCCGCTCCATCTGGTCTAGGGATGATCCTAAGAAAGAGAATCAGATTGAATCTGACGATTCAGAGGAGAGCTCCTTCTAGTTTGGAGAGCCATGGGGTGAGAAGAGAAGGAATACGTTCCGATGGTTGATTCGCCACGATTCAATGAAGTACTGCTCAAAGTTAGGGATGTTCATTAAATAAACCAAATTTACCGGTTTGATGGATCATCGATTTTTTACCATAACAAACCGAATAAATCAAAATCGATCGGGTTTGATTTGATTCAGTAAAAAAACCGAAAAACCGAACTCCCTATCAATTTTCATTCTTTGAACAAATTTTCTTAGTTTAGCCTTAAGCAGTAAAGTGGGGATGAGTCAAGTGAAATGCATTCCAATTGGGCTTTAGGATCATAGTTGAGGGATTAGGTGGTTGAATTAGTACTTGAGTTGGGTTGACCTTTTTTTTAAAGAAAAAACAGTTCGGTTTTTCCAATCACTGAATTAACCGAATCCCTACACCGAAACCGCATCGAACTGTATTTACCACTATTTGATTCTGACTGAAACCGAACCAAGTTGACCAAACTGAAAATCAAATCTGTTCGGTTTCTTGGTTTATTCGGTTTCAACCGAACCTTGCACACCCCTACTCGTAGTGGTGACGTTGGTTCTCTATGTAGGAGTAGTGCCCAGAATCCAATCCGCGGTGATGTGGGTTTTGGACATGAATCATGTTATTTATAAATAGTTCGATTATTGTGTTAGTTTGGATTTATGCGTTAATCAAATAACACAATGTATCAACCCTGGAATATATGTTGGTGTTCCTAAATCTCCCTAGTCGATGTCTTATAGCGAACGTGGGTTGCTATAACGCCCTTGAGACTAGCATAAGGGAAGATTCACATAAGAATTGTGAATGCTGACTTATGAATACATAGGAGAGGAACTATGTATTGGAGCGACCGGACTGAGAGCATTATGGGATCGTGGTGTAAATATCATAAGTGTCTCTCAGGGATCATAGTACGCGTAGTCCTTAGACACGAGGTTATGAAGATCTGCTCATGTGAGTGACATGCTTTGATTCTATGCTCTATCCCTTTCTTGGCCAGGGAGTGTGCTAGTTTTGGGTGTGTGACAATATCATGGAGTATGACTGTCATGAACCAAGACGAGATTCTTCACTTCCTCACCACGGGAGAGAGTTCTCATGCGCAAGATTGAACTGGAACGAGCGTGCATAAGAGCTGCATCTCGTGTCAATCTGAGAATCTGAATGAAAGGACATATCATGTACACCGTATGATCATACCGATAGGTAAAGTTTCCGTCGCGTTTGAAACGGATTCTATATTACTTGGGTGGCAGTGATGTGTTGCTAGATACCACTCACTGTCTGTAATTATGATTGAGAAATCATAATTACTGTCAACGTAATATGAACCTATAAGGTCGCACGCACAATGAGTGAATTATGGAGTTATTTAGCAAGAGACAAAAGTTTGGTGACTGAAGTGTCAGCTTTGGGAAAGCTGAACACTTAAGTAATATGAGACATTGAGGCTAGGGACTAAGGTTGCAATTAACCCAAAAGACAGGTTAAAAAGCAACCTAGCCGCCCGCATCTGTATGCGTAGAATTCATTCTGCTCAGCCTCTGTCTGTTTGATACAGTTTTCACCAAATAGTTTTTTCAGTTGGGAACTGGAAAATTGTCAGAAAAATACAGAAAATTATCTGTGATTTTTATGATCAGTCTCGTGTGCTCCGTTTTCCGAAGAACTATTGCTACCACGGCAGAAGGAGGAACGTGTACTCCGTGGTTGCTCGCGCGTGGATACCGTAGAGAATCTGTACGATCAGGTCTACCGGAAGAACGCAACTCAAGTAATTATCTGGTAATTTCTTGAACAATAATTATACCGTTTACGATTGTACATGGATCTTGGAAGGGTTTTATTTTTCCGTTACGTTGTATAATGCTACAAACCCTAACAGTGGTAGTATCAGAACAACTTGTACAATCCAGTATAATTATATCAATGTGTAATTAATTGTTTCTGATTGAAAAATTATTGCATGTTAATAATTGGAGAAAAATTAATTAAAATTGAATTTTGGATTAATTTTTCGTCTAATTATAATTATTCTGGGTAAAATTTTGCAAAAATTATTTTGAGAAAAACGTTTCTGTTTTTGAGAAAAACAGATGAACCGCCGGTAAACGACTCCCAAACCCGCGGTGGTTCGTGGCCCTCGGTGCAGCGAACAAGCCGGCACCGGCCATGGCGCCATCAGCCATCGGAATCGCTGAGAACAAAACTGAGCACGGCTCGGGTTTTGCTCTCCTCGCGGCGATCGGCGGCGCGTCGGGAGGCAAAGCTGGCGTGGGTCGGACCGCGACGTCGAAGCGGACCCAACGGTGCCGGCGGTGTCACGATCGGCGGTCGGATGGGCGGCGGCGATGACCGGTTGCGGCGGAGCTGCGGCGTATTTATCGTTGGACGATAATGCCCCGGCCGCCAGTTTTATTTACTGAAGTGCCATTGGCTGCAACTGAAGTATATGATAGGGTTTTTGGGGAGCTGGGCCTGGGACTGGGTTACTTGGGCATTGGGCCTGGGAGCTGGGCCTGGCAAGGTGGGCTGCGAGCTGGCTTGGCCTGGCTGGCTTGAGCTGGGCCGGCCCCAGCTGAGCACGCTACTGTTGGCTCGGCTCGGCTGTAGCTCGGATCGGCGCGGCTCAGCCAAGCCGATAACCCTTCCCAAAATAATTCCTGGCCCCCTGACTTCCGTTTTTGTGCATTTTGACCCCAAAAATTTTGTTTTTGACAGAATTTGTTGGGGACAGTTTTAACAATTTACGGAAGGTCCTAAAACTTTCTAAAATTATTTAAATTGGTCCCCGGGCTTCCATTTTCACACGGATTCGTCACGAACTATATTTTAATAATTTTGGAAGGATCCAAATTTTCTAAAATTGTACAGTTTGGTCCCCGAGCTTTTGTTTTTGGACAAATTCGTCAGAGACTAGTTCTGTAAATATTAGATGGCCCTGGAATTTTTGGAAATTGTACAAATTGGTCCCCGAGCTTCCGATTTTGTTCAGATTCGTCGGGAACTAGTTTTGTAAATTTCTAATGACCCTAGAACTTTCTAAAATTGTACAGTTTGGTCCTGAGCTTTTGTCTTTGGACAAATTCGTCAGGGACTAGTTCGGTAAATCTTAGAAAGGTCCCGAAACTTTCTGAAGTTGTAAAATTTGGTCCCGGAACTTCTGGTTTTACAGATTTGTCAGGGGACTAGTTTTGTAAACTACAAAAAGCCCCGGAACGTTTTGCTAAAGTACAGATTGGTCCCCAGATTGCTGTTTTGAACAGTTTGACCTAGGGATTGATGCTGTAATGTAGTAAAGAGTCCTGGAACTTTCTGGTGATGTCCGTAATGGTCCATGAGTTATTGCTTTGTGCAGTTTCGTCAGAGACAGATTTTGAATATATAAGAAAGGTCCTTAAAGTTTTCGGTTAGGCTCGCGAGCTCGGTTGGGGTCGATTTGTCCCGAGCACTGAGTAAACGAGCTCGCGAGCTCGTTAGGCTCGTGAGCTCGGTTAGACTCGATTCAGCCCCAACACTAATAAGCAGGATCGTTAGGCTCGATCCGAAGGGTAGTATCGTAATTTTAGACGAGCTCATTAAAACTCACGAACCCTTACAAGTCGAACGTTTCGAGCTTAAGCTCGGCTCGTTTATTGTTCGAGCCTCAAAACCGACTCGAGCTCGAGGCTCGTGAGGCTCAGCTCGAATTGTTTCACACCCCTTTTGGAAGATGGTAATATGGTCCAAAAATAAAGCGTCGATATGGTAAATAACCGATTTGTTTCGTTCCCGCAAAAGCTATAAACATAAAAACACTAAACCGACCATTCAATCCCTCGATACTACCCAAGCCCAAGCCTGTCACATCTCGATACTACCCAAGCCCAAGCCTGTCACAATCTATCTTTGCCGCCACATCGATCAATCAATCCCTTGACATATCGAAATCCAAAGAAATGGACCGACTGATGAAAAAACAAGCAAAATCTGTGTCAATGATAAATTTAATTCAATTATGAGTAGTATTTACTGAAAATAAATTCGATTTAAATGTTACCGCATAAAAAAAATCACCCGTGTCGATACAGCGTCCAACCACCAATATGTCATACACTGCGCTGCCTAATGCAAGTTTAGCACCCATGTAGTCCACATCCTCAATCGGCCCCTGATGAAAAAAATGGTAAAATTTAAAAACCAGTCATGGAGTTTTGACCTACTAAAATAAATTTAACTATAACAATCACTTACATAAGCAAATGCACGGAATGACAAAAAGTGCAAAGCAAATCCAGAAATCCCAGATACGATCATGGTGAAGCTTTTGGAATTAGCATACCAACAAAGGATGCTAGCCACAAATCCAATTGTGAGGATCACTCTGGATTTCTTCTCAGGAGGAGAGCAATACATGCAGATGGTGAAATAAATGAAATATACCCACGAATGCAGCGATGCTACCAATGAAATCATCGGTAGCCAACCGATAAAAGAAGAACATGCAATAGCCGATGAACCATGATGCAAACACTTCTATAGGAGGTTCAAGATAGCCCTGAAATACAGCTTGCTTAATTGAGCGGCTGGAACACATAAATAAATACTTATCAGTTGAGCAACACTTTATTACAATTAACAAAATAGCAAATAGATTAGTTGAATTGAAACTTACATGGGAATTAAAGCAATGGGTATACCGAAGATGTCTGAAAAAGGAAAAAAATACTCATAAACATTAAGTAATGGAAGATTTCTTATTAGGATGAAAATGGTTGAAACTCACTCAAAACATTAAGCGCTGTGATGCCTTCGAGAAGAGTGAACAAAGCTTGAGCTTGAATGACCGCCATCCTTGTCTCTTGGTTTTTAAGTTACAAGGATGGCGGTCATTCAAGCTCAAGCTCTGTTCACTCTTCTCGAAGGCATCACAACGCTTAATGTTTTGAGTGAGTTTCAACCATTTTCATCCTAATAAGAAATCATCCATTACTTAATGTTTATGAGTATTTTTTCCCCTTTTCAGACATCTTCGGTATACCCATTGCTTTAATTCCCATGTAAGTTTCAATTCAACTAATCTATTTGCTATTTTGTTAATTGTAATAAAGTGTTGCTCAACTGATAAGTATTTATTTATGTGTTCCAGCCGCTCAATTAAGCAAGCTGTATTTCAGGGCTATCTTGAACCTCCTATAGAAGTGTTTGCATCATGGTTCATCAGCTATTGCATGTTTTTCTTTTATCGGTTGGCTACCGATGATTTCATTGGTAGCATCGCTGCATTCGTGGGTATATTTCATTTATTTCACCATCTGCATGTATTGCTCTCCTCTTGAGAAGAAATCCAGAGTGATCCTCACAATTGGATTTGTGGCTAGCATCCTTTGTTGGTATGCTAATTCCAAAAGCTTCACCATGATCGTATCTGGGATTTCTGGATTTGCTACGCACTTTTTGTCATTCCGTGCATTTGCTTATGTAAGTGATTGTTATAGTTAAATTTATTTTAGTAGGTCAAAACTCCATGACTGGTTTTTAAATTTTACCATTTTTTCATCAGGGGCCGATTGAGGATGTGGACTACATGGGTGCTAAACTTGCATTAGGCAGCGCAGTGTATGACATTATGGTGGCTGGACGCTGTATCAACACGGGTGATTACTTTTATGCGGTAACATTTAAATCGAATTTATTTTCAATACATACTACTCATAATTGAATTAAATTTATCATTGACACAGATTTTGCTTGTTTTTTCATCAGTCGGTCCATTTCTTTGGATTTTTATTGGAGTTCGCTGAGGCTGGGTGTAAATTTATTATCGTATATGTTGAAGGGATTGGATTGGATCGGGATGTGGCGGCCTGGCAGCATAGATTGTGACAGGCTTGGGCTTGGGTAGTATCGAGATGTGACAGGCTTGGGCTTGGGTAGTGTCGAGGGATTGAATGGTCGGTTTAGTGTTTTTATGTTTATAGCTTTTGCGGGAATGAAACAAAACGGTTATTTACCATATCGACGCTTTATTTTTGGACCATATTACCATCTTTCATAAGGGGTGTGAAACAATTCGAGCCGAGCCTCACGAGCCTCGAGTTCGAGCTCGAGTCGGTTTTGAGGCTCGAATAATAAACGAGCTGAGCTTGAGCTCGAAACGTTCGACTTGTAAGGGTTCGCGAGCCTTAATGAGCTTGTCTAAAATTACGATACTACCCTTCAGATCGAGCCTAATCGAGCGAACGAGCCTAACGAGCCTGCTTAATAGTGTTGGGGTCGAATCGAGTCTAACCGAGCTCACGAGCCTAACGAGCTCACGAGCTCGTTTACTCAGTGCTCGGGATGAATCGACCCTAACCGAGCTCGAGCTTCACGAACCATCGAGCCGAGCTCGAGCCTGTCTCGAGTCGAGCTCGAACTCGAATTATCGGGCTCGATCGAGTTCGAGCTGAGCCCGAATTTCACGAGCCCGAGCTCGAACCTGCTAGGCTCGGGCTCGGCTTGGCTCGAACTCAGCCCTATCTTCCATTGACTCATTCCCATTGAATTTCCCATAGACATTTTTTGATGAGATGTTTACCTGATTTGGGGTGAATTCCTCCTTTAACCTTAATATTTCTAAAAATCTACAAATTGACCCTTATAAACAACTCTTTCACTTTCATCCTTCTCCTTCCCCTTCCTTTCAACGCCACTAGCAACCACCTGTTGGCCGTCGGCGAGCCCATTCAACGCCTCAATTGGCCAGCACTAGAGAACCAACACCACCACTACGAGTAGGGGTGTGCAAGGTTCGGTTGAAACCGAATAAACCAAGAAACCGAACAGATTTGATTTTCGGTTCGGTCAACTTGGTTCGGTTTCAGTCAGAATCAAATAGTGGTAAATACAGTTCGATGCGGTTTCGGTGTAGGGATTCGGTTAATTCAGTGATTGGAAAAACCGAACTGTTTTTTCTTTAAAAAAAAGGGTCAACCCAACTCAAGTACTAATTCAACCACCTAATCCCTCAACTATGATCCTAAAGCCCAATTGGAATGCATTTCACTTGACTCATCCCCACTTTACTACTTAAGGCTAAACTAAGAAAATTTGTTCAAAGAATGAAAATTGATAGGGAGTTCGGTTTTTCGGTTTTTTTACTGAATCAAATCAAACCCGATCGATTTTGATTTATTCGGTTTGTTATGGTAAAAAATCGATGATCCATCAAACCGGTCAATTTGGTTTATTTAATGAACATCCCTTACTTTGAGCAGTACTTCGTTGAATCGTGGCGAATCAACCATCGGAACGTATTCCTTCTCTTCTCACCCCCACGGCTCTCCAAACTAGAAGGAGCTCTCCTCTGAATCGTCAGATTCAATCTGATTCTCTTTCTTAGGATCATCCCTAGACCAGATGGAGCGGATCCAATGAGTGATGGATGAAACGAAGACGACGGAGCGAGCCCTAAGTGACGAACTAGCAAATTTTACAAGAGCGCCGGGTCGCAGCCACAAGTGGGAATGACCTGGAGCGACTGAAGATGGGTGAACACTGAGATTGCGGCAATGGACAGGCTGGGATCGGCAGCACAAGCGTTGGTGACGGTCATCGATTTTCTGAGGGCGAAGGATAGGAGGGAGATGGTTGGGATATTGAGTCCAGTGCAGGGCGTGTGGTTCTTGAGGGCGGGAATGCAACTTGTTCACTTTTAAAAGTTTAGGGTTAAATTGATTTATTAAAATAACGATATGGATGTCATGTGGATGTTGTTATAGAAGATTCTCTATATTAACGGATTAATTGGTAACTTCGGTCCAAAGAATAAATATCGATGGTAAACGGGTCCAAAGATAAAACGACGATGGCAAAAACAAATACCATTTTTTTATAAAAAAACTAATGATAAAAAATGACCTTTGCGCAAACGTGAGTGGTATATTTTTCAATTCTTTTCCACGACAAAGCACGGGTTGAAGAAAAAACTAGTTGTTAACAAAACTTTAATTTGCACAAGACATCATTTGCGGATCTGTTCTGCTGCATCCTGGACACAGGCGGAGCAGTCTCCGCTGCTGACGGTCAATGTTTATGGAGTACAGCAACGTAACATCTTGATTTATTTAAGTGGAACGGTTTAGGGTAAAGTTATTAGAGTCAATAAATTTTAAGCTTAATTTAAAACAATAAACCAACACTTTAATAGATTATTCAAAGAAGTTAACAGTTGAGGGCGGTAATTGTAGGATTTCACGAACGATTTTTGTAAGTTTCTGAAAATCAAGGGAGGTAACCATGGATAGATTAGGGTAAACATCGTCTTTTTCTTTTACAAAAAAAAAGCAAGAAGAGAGTTTCCCTTAAATTTAGTATTTTGTTTTTTATCTAAACCTCACAAACACAATCAATACGAATAGTTAAAAGTTAAGAAAATGATGCAGTTTCCCATTAAAGTCACATTTTCCAAAAGGCTTTATCCATTTTTTGTACCATTGTACTATAAAACCAATAACAAAACCGGACAAGCGACCAGTTCACCGGCCCATCCTATTGGCCCCGTCTGTTTTTACAAGCATGGTTTAGATGGTTTGGACTAGTAATGAGCAATATAGTTTAAAGCCTTTAAACATTCAAGTTGGCTTCGGGTGCAAAAAGATCATTTGATTAGATCGAAAAATGTAAATTGTCAATTGTCCTTTTCATCAGTCTATTTTGATTACTCATGTTTGTTCCCCTAGTGCCGTTATAAATACTCAATATTAAGTCGTCCAAATCAATCTCTATCTATGTGTGATGTGGGATCCATTTTTTCTAATGTGGAGCTGATGTGACACCCGCTTTTGTTAATGTGGCACTCATTCGCCTCGATATTTAACGGAATATTCT
This sequence comes from Stellera chamaejasme, assembly GCA_024586325.1. NCBI lineage: Eukaryota > Viridiplantae > Streptophyta > Magnoliopsida > Malvales > Thymelaeaceae > Stellera > Stellera chamaejasme. The sequence goes on from CM044985.1 coordinate 30,818,575, forward strand.
CGTAATTAACGGAATATTTCTTACATTACCCACTTGTAATTTTCTTGCACTTTTTAAACCGAAACTCTTAAATTTGCACTTGATAAATAGATATGAGTAGTTAAAACAGATATATGAAAAAATTAGTGGGTAAGTCACATTTTCAACCAAATTAAGTGACTTTTTACAGAAGCCGAAAATGTGGGCTACTAAAGTGTATTTTGGTTAAAAATAAGTGACGGGAATGATGCTTTTAAAATTAGGGGGTTAAATAGAAATTTAAGGTAAACCTAGAGGGGAACGAAAATCAAATAAAACACAAGTGCAATAATTATATACCATTCCCGTTTCTGGCTTCTCGTTCGCTTGGCTGGGCTCCGCAGAAGTGATTCGCTTCGTTTGTCTGTCTGTTTCGAGAAGCTTCGCTCGCTTCATGGGAGAGCCGGTCCGATCGGGACGACATGGGCTTTGCAGATCAGGCGCCACCGTCACTTGAAAAAATGGTAGAGTTCCTACAGATTCCCTTTCAATTTTTGTTTCCTCGTTTGAAATCGCTTTACCTAGTTTTGTGCAATCGAAATGAAATCGGATCTAGTAGTTAGATAGAGGTTCTCTCAACGCTCCTGTGATTGCTTTCGATCACCGCATCTGGATTTTTCATGGCGGACTTCTCAATTTAGTGATGATAGATGGGATTGTTGAAAGCTCCGTTTGCAAACAGAAACGGAGAAAATGGCTAGCTCACTTGATTTTGTTTTCGTTTCCACGATTTCCAATTTTAACTCAAAAGCTGTTCTACTTGGTTGCTGCTGTTTTTACTCCATTGCAATGAATTCTGATCATTTTCCACCCATCTGTTGAAGTTGTATACAACGAAAATTGGTACTCTGGACTTGATGGCCGGTCGTGTTGTAGTTATAGTTGCGATTATATGGTGGTGGTTCAAAAGTTGTTCCACTCCACCTGGTTGCTGTTTTACGATGAATCCTGACCATTTTCTATCCATCTGTTGAAGTTGTCTAATCTGGTGGTGGTGGTGTTTAGTTTTGAAAGTTGTTAAGAAGAACTTTTATGGTACCATTAACAGTTACTATATCACTTTCTCAGAAACATTCCTTTAGTTCGTTCCATTTTGATTTGCATGCATTACTCGCTTTCCTTTTAATTATTACAACTTTGGCCATAGATTTAATTACAATGAGATTGGGTGTTAAATTAGTTTCTTCCTTTTGTTCAAGTGTTGTATTGGTTGGATGAATTGTTCTCATGCATTGTAATAGAGCATAGATTTTATATACCCAGACGGTGGTTGTTAAACAAGTCTTTGACAATGGTTTTGGCCATCCTCCTTGTGTTGCCTTTCTTAATCAACTTTTTACATACTTATACGGAGAGGGGGATTCCCTTGAGAAGTTGATTGCCTTGGTTATTGTGCTGTTTGTGGCATATGTGTTTTTTGTTCTCTGTACCAACTTTTGTCTTCACTCGTGGGTGCAGGATATCAAAAGTTGGTACAGAGAACGGAAAACACATATGCCACAAACAGCACAATAACCAAGGCAATCAACTTCTCAAGGGAATCCCCCTCTCCGTATAGGTATGTAAAAAAGTCCTTCTGCGCATGGAAGTAAGTAAGGCAACACAGAAGGAGGATGAAAAACACCACCACTGCCAAAACCACCAGAAGCACCCTCAGCACTTTTCGAAACAACCACTGTCCATCTGGGTATATAAAATCTATGCTTTGTTACAATGCATGAGAACAATTCATCCAACCATTACAACACTTGAACAAAAGGAAGAAACTAATTTAACACCCAATCTCATTGTAATCCCATCTATGACCAAAGTTGTAATAATTAAAAGGAAAGCGAGTAATGCATGCAAATCAAAATGGAACGAACTAAAGAAATGTTTCTGAGAAAGTGATATAGTAACTGTTAATGGTACCATAAAAGTTCTTCTTAACAACTTTCAAAACTAAACACCACCACCACCACCAGATTAGACAACTTCAACAGATGGATAGAAAATGGTCAAGATTCATCGTAAAACAGCAACCAGGTGGAGTGGAACAACTTTTGAACCACCACCATATAATCACAACTATAACTACAACAACTTCAGCGTCATCAAGTCCAGAGAGTACCAATTTTCTGTTGTATACAACTTCAACAGATGGGTGGAAAATTGTCAGAATTCATTGCAATGGAGTAAAAACAACAGCAACCAAGTAGAACAGCTTTTGAGTTAAAATTGGAAATCGTGGAAACGAAAACAAAATCAAGTGAGCTAGCCATTTTCTCCGTTTCTGTTTGCAAACGGAGCTTTCAACAATCCCATCTATCATCACTGAATTGAGAAGCCCGCCATGAAAAATCCAGATGCGGTGATCGAAAGCAATCACAGGAGCGTTGAGAGAACCTCTATCTAACTACTAGATCCGATTTCATTTCGATTGCATGAAACTAGGTAAAACGATTTCAAACGAGGAAACAAAAATTGAAAGGGAATCTGCAGGAACTCTACCATTTTTTCAAGTGACGGTGGCGCCTGATCTGCAAAGCCCATGTCGTCCCGATCGGACCGGCTCTCCCGTGAAGCGAGCGAAGCTTCTCGAAATAGACAGGCAAACGAAGCGAATCACTTCTGCGGAGCCCAGCCAAGCGAACGAGAAGCCAGAAACGGGAATGCTATATAATTGTAGTACTTGTGTTTTATTTGATTTTTGCTCCCCACTAGGTTTACCTTAAATTTCTATTTAACCCCCTAATTTTAAAAGCATCATTCCCGTCACTTATTTTTAACCAAAATACACTTTCGTAGCCCACATTTTCGGCTTCTGTAAAAAGTCACTTAATTTGGTTGAAAATGTGACTTACCCACTAATTTTTCATCGATCTGTTTTAACTACTCATATCTAATTATCAAGTGCAAATTAAAGACTTTCGGTTAAAAAAAGTGCAAGACAAATACAAGTGGGGTAACAGAAGAAATATTCCGTTAATTACGAGAATATTCCGTTAAATATTGGAGACTGAATGAGTGCCACATTAACAAAAGCGGGTGTCACATCAACTCCACATTAGAAAAAGTGGATCCCACATCACACATAGATAGAGATTGATTTGGACGACTTAATATTGAGTATTTACAACGGCACTAGGGAAACAAATATGAGTAGAGACTGATGAAAAGGACAATTGACAATTTACATTTTTTCAAGGGAAACTTTTTTTTTCTAAAAAGAAAAAAACGATGTTTACCCTAATCTATCCATGGTTACCGCCCTACAAAAATCGTTTGTGAAATCCTACAATTACTTACCGCCCTCAGCTGTTTACTTGGTTGAGCCATCTGTTAAAGTTTTGGTACATTGCTACCTCCATCGGCAATGATCCAGACAAAGTCCAGGATGCAGCAGAACAGATCAACAGAGGGCTTGGAAAAGGTGAGACTAAACTGTCACCATTTGTGACACCCTATGCTTTGGTGCAATGCAAAAGAGACTTGTCGCTAATCCACTGGGCTGCTGGAAAGTTCACTCCCAGACTTACTGCCAAAACATATTATTAAAGGATTCCGAGTGATCTACAGCAGCTGTTATCCATTTTTCTTCCCAATTTATCCAGTTCAGTTAATGCTACTCTCTTTAATACTTCAACTAAAGGTAGTTTATTATCCATAATGAATGAATGAATGCCAAGTTCGAACCTGTAATGTCAACTGTATCATCATTTGATAAACAAGCATATTTACATTTGCATGTCTTATCGAGATCACAGAGCAAGATCCTCCAAGACATTGTTCTCCTCACTTTAACACACACTTCTTTACTATACTTGTGTAAAATAGCTTAGAGAAGTGTTTGTGCAGCTAGCAATTTACTATGCTGCGTAGGTTTTCACAATAATAATGAGATTACAGAGAGTATCTTTATATACAACATGTGAGTCCTATGTCTACTTAGTATTAGAGTCCTAGTTCACCTAGTACTAGGACTCCTGTTATGACTTGAACCACAAGTATTTTAGTTAAGTTAAAACACGTATACAACATTTATCTTAACACTCCCCCTCAAGTTGGAGCATGTGGATTCAACATGCCTAACTTGCTGGATAGTGATAGAAAATGATCTCTGCCAAGAGCCTTTGTCAACAAATCTGCCAACTGTGACTTAGATGAGACATGTGTGGGTTTGATGTCCTTTGATTGTAATTTTTCTCTGACAAAATGACAATCAATCTCAATATGCTTTGTCCTTTCATGGAAAACAGGATTTGACGCAATATGTATTGCTGCTTGGTTGTCACAGAAAATCTTCATAGGTTCTGGTTGTTCAACAGTTAGATCCTTTAGCAATGATTTCAACCAAATCAATTCACTGGTCAATGTTGCCATAGCTCTATATTCTGCTTCAGCTGAGGACCTAGAAACTGTAATTTGCTTCTTAGATTTCCAAGAAAGTGGTGCTTGTCCAAGCTTTGTTATGTAACCTGTTGTGGAACGCCGAGTTGTTGGACATCCTCCCCAGTCAGCATCACAATAGCCATGCAAGTTCAAAGTATTGTAAGCTGGAAATAGCAATCCTTGACCTGGAGAACTCTTTAAATATCTGAGAACTCTCATGGCTGCCTCCCAATGCTCCTCTTTAGGATCCTTCATAAATTGACTGAGAAGATTGACTCCATAAGTTATATCTGGGCGTGTAAGGGTCAGATATAACAATTTTCCCACCAATCTTCTATATTGACCAGCATCTAGGACCTCTTTTCCATTGGCTGTTCCCAACTTATGTTGTTGAGGAACTGGAAATAGTACCGGTCTTGAGTTATTCATCCTAGTTTCTTGAAGCAAATCAAGTGTATACTTCCTTTGTGACAAGAAAATACCTTTTGAAGATCGAGCAGCTTCCAATCCAAGAAAATATCTTAGTTTTCCAAGGTCTTTAATCTTGAAGGCTTTGTGCAGGTAGTGTTTTGCCCTTTGAATCTGTTTTGGATCATTGCCTGCAAGTATGATATCGTCTACATACACAAGTAATGCCATATAGTTATTTCCTTCTCTCTTTGTGAACAAGGAATGATCTGCTTTCAATTGAGAGAATCCATAGAGAAGAAGAGCAACTGAAATTTTTTGAAACCACTGTCTAGGTGCTTGTTTAAGCCCATAGAGAGATTTTCTAAGCATGCAGATTTTACCTTGTTCTGTTTGTAGACTGGAGGAGGTGTCATGTATAATTCTTTGTCTAGATCTCCTTGTAGGAAGGCATTGTATACATCAAATTGGTGTAGCTCCAGGTTTTCACCGCTTTGCTGACCAATAATGCTCTAACAGTAGTTAATTTCACAAGCTGGAGCAAAGGTCTCGTGAAATCCACTCCCTCTTTTGACTATACCCTTTAGCTACTAACCTGGCCTTGAAGCGTTCAATCTGGCCATCAGCTTTGTACTTTATTTTATACACCCACTTGCAGTTGATAGCTCTTTTTCGATGGCGGTGACTCAATGGTCCAGGTTTTGTTTGATATAAGTGCTGTTAACTCTTGGTTCATGGCCTCTTTCCACCTTGGATCCTTGTTTGCTTGTTCGAAGCATGTTGGTTCTGTCTCTTTGGTTATTTCTGCAACAAATGACTTGTATGCCGAACCAAATTTATCATAGGAAATATAGTGAGCTAAGGGATGGACCATACCTGAAGAGTTTGGATTGGTAGGTTGAGATGAGGATGAACCTTCTACTTGAACCAATCCCACTTCATAATCTTCCAAGTAGCTAGGTAACCTTCTATTTCGTTGAGGCCTTTGATCAGTAACCTGTGGTGGTGGATCTGAAACTTCAACACCCTCTTGTGGATCTACAGGTTGTATTTCTGCAGTCTCATCCTCCTCTCTGAATGTCTCTTCTATGCATGGTACTTCTTTGTTAGTAGTAAGGTCTTGTGATGTAAGAGGTTGTTTTATACCAAGTAGGAATTTATCTTCATAAAATCTCACATCTCTGGACACTGATATCTTTCATGTTTCTTGATCAAGAACCTAGTACCCTTTTTGTCCCATAGGGTAACCTAGGAACACACAAGGTTTGGCTCTAGGTTCAAACTTATCTGTCGTCTTGTTATGAACATAACACAGACAACCAAATACCCTTAAGTGATTTAAGGTAGGAGGCTTTCCATAAAGGACTTCATATGGGCTCTTCCAGTTAAGGTTATGTGAAGGTGCAAGATTTATTAAATAAGCTGCTGTAAGTATGCACTCACCCCAAAATCTTATTGGTAGTTTTGCCTCAAACCTCAATGCTCGAGCTACTTCAAGAAGATGTCTGTGCTTTCTTTCTACTATGCCGTTTTGCTGTGGCGTATTGGGGCATGTGGTTTCTAGTTTGATGCCACTTAACTGAAAATAAGACATCATTTGTCCTGCTGAAAGCTCTGGTGCATTATCAGTTCTCACAGTGATAATACTGGTTTTGAATTGATTTTGCACAATTGAATGGAGATTTTTGAAATGGTAGATGGCATCAGACTTATTCTTCATCAAATAAACCCATGTACTTTTACTGTAATCATCTACCAAGGTCAGGAAGTAGTGGCAACCAGTAAATGATTTTGTCCTATAAGGACCCCAAACATCCATATGCAATAAATCAAATGGTTTATTTGATAAAGTAATACTCTTAGGAAATGGATTTCTTGTCTGTTTGGCTCTATGACAAGAGTCACAACATAAATCAACATTATTAAAATCTAGAGTAGATAACTGAGATAACTTTGATAAGTTTCTAATAGGGAGGTGTCCTAAACGCTGATGCCATAACCCTGGAGACTTCTCTGATAAGCTGACCATTGTTGGTGCAGAACTGGGGGATTGGTTGAAGTAGTAGAGTCCACCCTTCATCCTACCCTTCCCAATCTTCCTCTTCGTTTTTAGGTCCTGCAAGATGCATGAGTCAGGTAAGAATGTTAATGAACACTGGAGATCTTTGGTAAGCCTGCTAAGCGATAAGAGATTGCAAGTAAAATCTGGGACATATAAAACATCCTGCAATGTTAAATTAGGAGAAAGACTTGATTGACCATAGGAATCTATTTCCAAAGTTCTCCCGTCAGTGCAATCTAACTGGTGTCCTTGCTACAGGTATGGACATTCCTCAAAACTTTGTTTTCTCCTGTCATATGATCAGTTGCACCACTATCAATAATCCAAGTATTAGGATTCTTAGAAACATTACCAGCAAAATTGACTTGACTCTCTTGATTCCTTGAAGTAATCAAGGAGAGCAGATACTCATATTGTGATTGTGTAATATTCGAGCCAGATGTTGTATTTTGATCCTTTTGGCCTGCAATTGCTGAATTTGCTATCTGCTTCTTAGCCTTCATGTTTGATCCCAGTTTAGTGACTTTATCTTTTTGCCACCAACTGGGTAACCATGGACAGTAAAACAATCATCTGAAAAATGGCCAAGTTTGCCACAGTGAATGCACTTGTGCTTCTTCTTTTCTTCTTTGTTTTTGTTTGCCTTTGCTGCCAAAACTGTTGCTTCTTGATGAATTTGTCTTCCTGATGCAACATTCTTCTGTTTTTCTTCCTTTGTTACAAGTGCATAACACTTGTTTAGAGTTGGCAAAGGTTCCATGTTGAGAATTTGGGATCTTATAACAGTGAATGTGTCATTTAGGCCCATGAGAAAGTGATGGATTTTCTCATTCTCTCTTTCTGCCAGAAATTCCTTTGCAGCACCACATGTACACTCGGGTATTGCAGAATAATCATCAAGCTCATCCCATAAGGATTTCATTTCAGTAAAATAAGTGGAAACTGACATTGATTCTTGTTGAAGAAGTGAGATTTCTCTTCTTAATTCATGAATTCGTGGCACGTTTCCTTGAGAGTACCTCTCCTTCAAGTCTTTCCAAACTTCAGAAGCACTATCAGCATAAGCAACACTTCTTTGGATGTCAGGTGCTAAAGAGTTGAAAATCCAAGAGATTACCATGGAGTTGACTGTTTCCCATGCTTCTTGTGTTGTTGGATTAGTTTCTGGTTTTGTTAGAACTCCATTGACAAATCCTAACTTGTTTTTGGCTCGGAGTGCATTGATCATGCCCCTCTTCCAGGTTGGATAGTTGTCTCCAGTAAGGAGGCATCCTGTGATATTTACTCCAGGATTATCACCACCACTAAGGTGGAATGGTGAGGTTGGATCGGCTGGTTTGATGGTTGTAGATCCTTCAGCTTGGTCTTGCGAATCTTTTGTCATGTTTGCGGCGTGTTTAGTGATCAAAGCTCTGATACCATGTAAAATAGCTTAGAGAAGTGTTTGTGCAGCTAGCAATTTACTATGCTGCGTAGGTTTTCACAATAATAATGAGATTACAGAGAGTATCTTTATATACAACATGTGAGTCCTATGTCTACTTAGTATTAGAGTCCTAGTTCACCTAGTACTAGGACTCCTGTTATGACTTGAACCACAAGTATTTTAGTTAAGTTAAAACACGTATACAACATTTATCTTAACAACTTGTCTTAAATCATGTGCTTAACCGCTATCAAGCAATAAGTTTCCCAGGTGTTCTGGGGAAAGGAATGACATCTCGGACATCTACAAGACCAGTGGCCACTAGAACCATGACGTCAAACCTCAGGCTGAACCCAGAGTGCTTCACTGTTCCATGTCGACGTAAATCCAGATACCATTCGTACTGCTCTTTTGCCAAGTTCAACTCCTTGATCCTGGAAAGAGAGAATAGAAGACAAGACAAAGATTAAGATCTCTGTGTGGCTATCAAGAATGAGCCTAAGAGTGTGATCAAGTCCAGTTGAGCAAGGAAGATGTTAGTTGAAGTAGTAGCCCAGGTTCAGATCGTGGACATGTTTTTACCATATCACTCACTACAATATCCAACTAGGGAAATTCTGTTGAGATAACTGAAACAGGAGACACATTACCTTGAATTCAGCACATCTAAGCGCTCCTCATTTTGGCTGCCAGAAATCAGTGTTCCAACCTGCAAACAATGGTCACTCAGCTGCATACTACTCTAACTCTAGACCATAAACTTTGATTTTCTTACATGCAGTTAAGTTCAAATCATGTATGAGTTGGTTTCACAAACCTTTGGTAGAACCATATCAAATGCTGCAACGGTGTTTCCACCAGCATTTGAGCGTACATAAAATGGTTTGACTGCTCTCGGATAATCGTAAATGATAACTGGGCTTTTGTATATCTCATCGGCCAAGTAACTGTCAGTTGACCAATGAAAACAAGAACACACACTTTAGAGAGGCAGTGTCCATATATTTGTGATTCACAGTCAAGTGGGATTCGTTTACATACCTTAGATGCTCTGATGTTAAGGCAACACCCCATTGAAGTTTTGCTTCAAACGCCTTCTCTGTTACCTAGTTGGCCAAGGGAAAAAAAATTCTTTAAAGTCAAAGATGCTAAATGGTGAAAGAGCGAATTCTTTAAAAGGTCTGTAGCATTCACATACCTTTCTCAATTCATCAATTGCTTCTGTGTAGCTTATTCTCCTGCAAGGATTAGATGCCAGGATGCGAAGACGATCAACAATGGACTTGTCCACTCGTTTTGAAACAAATTTCATATCTTCTGGACAGTTGTCTAGCATCCATTTGCAGAGGCATTTAAAATAGTCTTCCGCACACCTCATGGCATCCTGGAAACAGCAGAGATAAAATTAAAATCCAGATAGCAGAATCATTCACATGATACTGAACTTTAAAATGTAAGAACCTTACCTCTAGTTCTGTAAACGCCATTTCTGTTTCGACCATCCACATCTCTGCCACGAGTTTCGAAGACCCAGATTTATCAGCTTGAAATCTAGGTCCGAAAGAATAAACATGTCCTAGAGCACTTGCATAGCTCTCCAGATGAAGCCGGCCAGAAACTGTTAGATACGACTGGCAGTGGAAGAAATCATCATTGAAGTTAATAACATCGGCCTTCCCAGTTACTGGATTCTTTTTCTCTTTGGCTTCCAGCTGCTGTGCCAGTTCATTTGTTTTTCTAAGATCCTGTTGTGCCACGAGCAGTGCTTCCCTGTTGCTTTCTGTCCTCTTAAGTTGCTCGACTAGATAGCTTTTGTCCTTTATGGCAGCCTTCAGGGTTTCAAGGCTAACACCATCATTATCCTTTGTAGCATCCATCTCATCCTTCTTGCTTGTTCTTCCTAAAACAGTTGTAACTTGAAACTTTTCACCAAGTCCTTCAAAATCTATGCCTGTGATGATAGGCACCTGGACATATAAAAACCCATTGTTCTGGAAGAAAGAATGTGTTGCAAAAGTCAACGCACTTCGAATGCGCATAACAGTTGCTACCTACAAACAAGTCGACCAAAGACTGTAATTTAGCTTCCAGTTTTGGACAGTTTATCGAAAAAAAACATAAATGGTCAAACAGATTACCGTGGTTGTTCGAGGTCGGAAATGAGCGAAATCCCTCAATGAATCGAGGGGTAATCGCTTCCTAGACAGTGGATACTTTTGAGGCTCAACCGTCCCTACATGTAGAATCTTCTCAGCCTTAAGCTCAACAACTTGTTTCCCCAGCACAGATGGCTCTTTCATAACACCCTCAACTAATATACATGTCCCAGTCTGCAAAAGCTGTGCGACAGGAACCGGTGCTATGGCTGATTCGATCACGACCTATAAAATTCCAGAAAGCGGATAAATTTGTTAAGCTCCTATAACATTGAGGATACCATTAAACCACGAGCGTGTAAATAGCCAGTCGAACCAGGATATATATTACACATTTAAAGGACGAGTCTTTGAGCTAGTACAAGTACAGAAACTTTGATTCTCCAATGAAAACAATGATACGAGGGAAAATTACCTGGAGACTTGACACACAAGAACCGTCAGTGATTTGCAAAAACAGAGTCGAAGGAGGTGGGGGAGGTGGGGGCATAGGAATTATGGACTGGAGCTTTTCTCGAACAGCTGGGCTGCTAGCTCTTCCACCCAAAACCTTGACGATCGTCCTGAAAAAGGGAAATCGAGACTGAAGTATCTCCGAGCACGTCACGTCTTTGTGAGCGCTATCAGCCACATGGAGCGCCGGCGCCGGTGATTCAGTTGCCGGCGCAGGCTGAGGCTCCTTCCGCTCCTCCTTGGAACTCTTCACCCACCCACCAACCACCAGTCTCTCACCAATCAACCCCACGCCGCCGTCTCCACGGTCTAGTATCGGTTTCAGCGCCACCCGGCGGGAGTACTTGGTCGGCGGCGCAGCCTTCGGAGGAGTAACCATCGTGGGTTGTTGTTGGGAATCCATTTTGGCCGATACTTTGGATCAATGAGAAATCTGAATCGAGGGATTGTTTGATGGTGAAGGATGAGCATGATTTGGAGGTGAAGATAAAGAGCGAAAGATGGTTCTTTTCTTTGGGAAGGAAGAGAAGGCAAAGGATTTGCAGAGGAGAGGAGAAGAGGGTGGTGAAGGGAGAAGAGAGGTTTTGGTATCCTTCAAGAATGGGCTTTCGCGGGAAAATCTGGATGGGACGATTGATCAAGGCAGAAGAAGTCCATCTCAACAGGCAATAACCCATTGGATTTAAGGGCATTTCAGACTTTTCAGTGGACTACACAAGTTTCTTTTTTCTTTTTCTTTTTTTGACGGGTGGACTACACAATTTTTTTTGTTTTGTTGAAGAAAAGACGATCAATTTCATTAATTCATTAATTATCAACAGCAATTACAGCCAAGAGAAATGCAGCATGATTAGTAACCCTCGGGAAAAAAGAAATGCAGCAAAACTCAAAGGTGGAGCAACAGTAGTGAAAAATTGTCCACCAATGCCCCAAAATGATAGAGAGAAGGACATGATGTGTTATCTATCAGCTGAACTAGCCTTAGACAATCCAACTCCAAGATCAGACGCCTCCAACCACGTTTTGCAGCTTCCAGCAAACCCAAATGCATCGCTCTAACTTCCACAAAAAGTGAATCCCCACCATAATGCACAAAGCAATCAGAAGCAGCACCCAAAACAGAATCAGAATCGTTTCTGACAATAATTCCTACAACTACAAGATTTGTTTCTTTACTCAACACGACATCAACATTTACTTTGACAACTCCAATCTCTGGGGGAGACCAACGCAAAACCGGCCCCGGGGGTCGCACCGGCTGCACCTGCATCGGATTCGCAGCCATTCAGGTGGTTACCCAAGATTGCACCTTAAGTGGTAGAGCCACAGGAGTATTGCATTTGTGCTAAAAAACAAACATGTTTATGTTGGACCATATAAACCACATTGCCACTGCAATACGAAGCATAGCTAGATGGTCTAGCATAAGAGTCTGGAATTGGTCCGGCCAGTCCGCCAATCTCCCTGTAAAAGATGTAAAATCAACCTGCAAGTTTTGCCAAAGTCCACTTGCCAGAGGACATTCCCAGAATAAATGGTGAGTAGATTCCGACAATTCTCTGCAAACCTGACATTCAGGTGCAACATCAACGCCTATAGATGGAAGACTGTCTCTCGTAGCTAGAATATTTGTAGTTGCACGCCAAAAGAACATATGAACACGAGGTGGGAGCTTCATCTCCCATAACCATTTCAAGAAAGGATCAACTTGACACGGATTCATATTGTAAGAAAGAGCACAAGCAAAATAATAGGTAGAGCGTACTGTAAAAACTCCATCATCTACCATTCCCCGTGTGAACAAATCGGCCCGAGACCAAGGATTCAAAGGAATACCTGTAATGAACGCTGCATCCACCGGATGAAAAAAGGCTTCAATGTCACTCACCTTCCATGCCATATTGTCATGATCAATGAGATCTGCAACACGAAGGTCCAAGTGTTGTACAATCGGTTCTGTGCGGAGAGAAAAATCTGGACTTGGAACCTTACGGTCCTCCCAGACCGAAATTTGAGCCTCATTACCAACCCTCCAGTAACCACCCGCCAATAATATCTCTCTACCGGCCTCTAATGCCACCCAGACAGGTGACCGATAAGAGGGAGCCGCTTCCAAAAAGCAATGATGGAGAAAATATTTCCCTTTAAATACTCGTGCCACTAAACTGTCCGGATTCATCACCAAACGCCAGCCTTGCTTCGCAAGCATTGCCTTATTGAAAGCTGGCAAATCAAGAAAACCCAAACCACCTGCTCGCTTAGAACAACAAAGTTTGTCCCATGCCCTCCAGGTAATTTTTTGATCATCAATATCAGACGACCAATAAAACCGAGTTGCAAGAGACTTTAGTGACTTACAAATGGGAGGTGGAATCAAAATACAGCTCAAATGTGTAGGCATGGCTTGTACCACAGATTTGATGAGTGTAGCGCGCCCTACTTAAGACAACGTGGCAGCTTTCCATGAAGCTAACTTCTCCGTGACCCGCTTGACCAAAATGTCCAGCTGGTCAACCTTCTTTTTTCCTAGCAACCAAGGAAATCTCAAGTATTTGTCCTCCTTCAAGCACATTCAGATACAAAGGATGCGCTGAATCAACACTTTCTTCTCCTGAGAGATACAAGGACTGAAAAAGATAGTGGATTTTGATAAATTAATTCTCTGACCAGATGCAGCCTCATACAACTGTAAAATATCCACCAGAGACCGGGAAGCATTAGGATGATTCCTCAAGAAAACCAGTGAGTCATCAGCAAAGAACAAGTGAGATATACTTGGACTATCCTGTGAAATAGCCATCTCCTCAATCCATCTATTATTTTCTACCTTTGTAAAATAGCTGACAAACCTTTCGTGCAGAATAAAAAGAGGAATGGTGACAGCGGGTCACCTTGTCGGATACCACGCGTGGGAGCAAACTTCCTCATCGGCGTCCCATTCACCAAGACTGAGAAAGTGGAAGACTCCACACAAGACATTACCAAGTTCACCCATTGATCCGGAAAACCAAGACAGAGCATCATTTAACGAAGGAAAGACCACTCAACCCGATCATAGGCCTTCATCATATCTGATTTCACCGTAAAAGCTCCCAATCTACTACCATACAACCTGCCAATTGAGTGATATGTTTCGAGAGCAATGAAAGCACAACCTGTCAATAATCTCCCCAGGACAAAAGCACTCTGATTTCAGAGATCACAAACTCCATAACTGGCTTCAATTAATTTACCAAGACTTTTGACACTATTTAGTATATCACATTGCATAAGCTGATAGGCCTGAAACTTGAGAAATCCACTGGGTCTTTGCATTTTTGGATAAGATCTAAAAAAGTATGATTAAAATCAACTGGGAAGGAGCCACCATTCAAGATATTCAACACAAAATTAGTGACAGAATCCCCAACAATATGCCAATATTTTTTTTATATAAAAAAGCGCTGAAAAGCCATCAGGGCCAGGGGACTTAGCTAGACTTATCTGAAAGCAGGGGCGGCTGTACATAGAGGTGAGTGGTTGCAATTGCAACCACTCAAATTTGGATAAATTAAAGGAATAGTATATATGTTTATATATTATATACAGTTTGCACCCACTGATTTTTTTACTTTGCACCCACTCATAAAATTGTCCACTTAAGTTATTAGTAATGAGTGACTAAATTGACAAATTGACAAATAGATTCTCTTTGATGAATTAAAAATAATAAATGAGTGATCAATTTAACAATTTCTTAATCCCCAATTTTTAAACCCTTACAATTCTATATGTCAGTTCTTTATAGGCACAACCTAATCTAACTTTTGCTACCCAGCCATGCCGCCATGCGCCCCAACTCACTAAATACTAATCAATCCATTCTAAATCTAATGAAGCAGCACGTATTTTTTTCTTTTCAATTGAAGCAGTGAAACAAGCGGTGAAGCAAAATTGAAGCAGTGAAGTGGGCAAGTGCGTAGCCGCAGGTAATTTTAATTTAGCTTATTTTTCCTAAATTGAAGATAATACAATACAAACGTAAGTTTAATTTTTTTAATTTGTTTAATTTGTTTTTGTAGATTCATGAATCATGTATAGTTTGTAGATCTGAAAAATGCTCCAAGCAATGAAAAGTTAACATCACATGAAATTCAATGTGACATTATCAATGCAGCATCATCTCTGACAACCAATGCCATTGTTAATGATTTGGGAGATGAATTCTTTTCAATTTTGGTAGATGAATCTCGTGATATTTCTACTAAAGAACAGATGGCATTAGTTTTGCGTTATGTGAATAAGGATGGCATGGTGATTGAACGTTTTATTGGTATCGTACATGTCTCGGGAACTAGTGCTATAATTCTGAAAAATGCACTTTGTGATTTACTTTCTAGACATAACTTGAGTTTGTCAAGATTACGTGGGCAAGGATATGATGGAGCTAGCAATATGAGTGGAGAATTTAATGGATTGAAAAGCTTGATATTGGGTGAAAATGGTTCTGCTTATTATGTGCATTGCTTTGCACATCAACTTCAACTAACGCTTATGAGCGTGGCAAAGAAGGACATCTCAGTTGCATCATTTTTTTCTATTGTCACAAAACTGATAAATGTTGTTGGTGCATCTTGTAAACGTCGGGATGTCTTTCGACTTAGTCAAGCTGAAAATGTTGCAAAGGCATTACAAAGTGGTGAGCTACAAAGTGGTCGTGGATTAAACCATGAACGAGGTCTTCAATGTCCTGGTGATACTAGATGGAGTTCTCATTATGATACCGTTCTTTGTTTAATTGATCAGTTATCGGCTATTGCTGATGTGCTTGAATTTATTGCTGAAGAAGGTCTAGAATCAGATCAAAGAGCCGATGCTAATGTCTTATTGGGGCTTGTCAAATCTTTTGATTTTTTCTTTACTCTACACATGATGAGAGATATATTAGGGATTACTAATGAGTTGTGCAATGCATTACAAAGAAAGGATCAAGATATTGTGAACGCAATGGAATTGGTTCAAGTTACAAAAGCTAGTTTGTTGGAGATGAGAACTAATGGTTGGGATCCTTTATTAACAAAAGTTTGTTCATTTTGTGATAAACATGATGTTACTATTTTGAAGATGGATGACATGTTTTTGGCACCAGGAAGATCTGCACGTAAAGCTAGAAAGGTATCAAATTTTCACCACTATCGTGTAGAACTGTTTATTGTTGTTTTGGACATACAATTGCAGGAGCTTGATAATCGTTTCGCAGAAACAACAACAGAATTGCTTCGTTGTGTTGCATGCTTAAATCCGGACAATTTTTTCTCAGCATTTGACAAGGATAAGTTAATTTGTCTAGGCAAGTTCTACCCATCAGACTTTTCTGCAGTTCAGCTCATGGCACTTGATTGTCAATTAGACACTTACATTCGTGATATGTGCAGCAATAGTGATTTTCAAGGTATCAAGGGGATAAGTGCTCTTGCTAAAAACATGGTTCAAAGGGGGAAGCACAATGTGTATCAGCATGTTTATTTACTTATCAAGTTGGCTTTGATTTTGTCGGTTGCTACTGCAAGTGTTGAGAGAGTCTTTTCTGCAATGAACATCGTCAAGAATCGGTTGAGGAATCGAATGGGAGATCAATTGATGAATGATTGTCTGATTACTAGTATTGAGAAAGATGTATTTGATAGTATAACTAATGAGGCAATCATGAATTACTTTCAAGCAATGAAACCTCGTAGAGGACATTTGTAGTACAAATGTGTTTTTGTATGTAAATTTTATTTTCTGCATCCACTGGATGAATTTCCTGGCTCCGCCCCTGTCTGAAAGAGAGCAAATTTTACCTCTTCCGTTGTATAAGGTACCAAAAGCATAGCAGCCTGCTCAGGAGTAACCCGAAGCGGCACCGCTCTCAAAATCTCATATTGCCGACTAGATCCAGATGACCAAAACAAATTTTGATAAAAATCAAGAGCCACCTTCTCAATGTCCTTGTGTTCTGTAAAAACTTGTCCATTCGCATCCCGGATTCTTGTAATCCTATTCCACTTGCGTCGGGTAGATGTCGATTGATGAAAATACTTTGTGTTTCGGTCTCCTTCTCTAAGCCACATTTGTCTCGATCTCTGACTCCAAAAGGACACCTCTTGTTCCATGAGCATATCTAACTCCTTTATCACAACCGCACACGTCGCGAGCAACTCCGTGGACGGGTCCTGTCCTACTAAATTTTCCAACTCCCCTTCCAAAACTTTAATCTGATTGTGAAGACCCCTGAACTCCTTTCGATGCCATTGCGATAAGGAAGCACAACACTTCTGTAGCTGGGAAGGAAAGCGCTGACCGCAAGCCTCCCATCCTTCTCGTACCACTATCTCACTCTTCTCTTCGAGAGTCAACATTCGTTCAAATCGCCAAACTTTCCGAGATCGAGGTTACTGCCGTAGAAAGTGGACTTCCACGGGATTATAATCAGAAGTCGGGAAAAATAAATTACAAACCCAGAAAGACGGAAAAGCATGTTGCCAGTCTAGATTGACACACGCCCTATCTAATCTCTTCTGAACAAACGAGCCACTTGTAACAATCTTGTCCCATGTGAATGGAACTCCTGAATAGCCAAGGTCCTCCAAACCTACTTCACTAATTGCTGATCGAAAATTCTCCATCTGAGACTGTCAGCGAGGGCACCTCCTCTCTTCTCATGAGACCAAAGAATTTCATTAAGGTCACCTGCAACTAACCAAGGAAGTGAGCTTGGCGAACGCAAGTTTCTCAATTGCTCCCACGATTGATGTTATATTTTGAGAAAGTTAATTTGACGTGTTGTTGATGAAAATATGGGAATTATACTGCAAAGAACACAACTAACTCAATGGTTAAGTTGACTTTATATTTTACTCTACAAAATACAAATTACTCGTAATATATATAAACTCAAAAAAGTAAATTTAGTTGATTTGAGAACATATTTTAAATATTTAATTATGTAAATGACTAAATTTATTGGATTAAGTCAACTTAAGTGGAATAATATATTGGATTAAATCGTTTATATGATTAAAAATTCAAAATATATTCTCAACTTAAGTATGTTAACTATTTTTACAACCTATATTCATACAATTTTAGGATAATTACAGATACATATATGTGATTAAGTTGGACTTTAATCAAGTGTCCTCTTAGATTATTTTGGTTTCCAATACTTGATATTTTTACAACTTAAGCATGTGCGCACTATATGTGCATAAAATGTAATTTAAATTACATTAAATGCTACTTCGGCTTCCAATCACCATTCCAACTTTCGACGACGCTTCTGATGAAGCATTCATCGCCTCCGGCAACGATTTTGTCACCGCTAACGGCGATTTCTTCTCTTTCGACGATGTTTCGCGTATTTCGGTGAAGCTTTTCATTGAATCCACGACGTTTTTGTCACTTTCGACGACGCTCTTGTGTATTCAAATGTGGTTTTAGATATGTTTACCAACTAAACTAGCACAACTCAGCAACACAACCACCACCAAAATTTGACTGTGATGAAACTCCAGAACCACAAAACTTGCAAATGATGAAAATTTGAAAAAAATTCTGACTTTATAAGAAGTCTGGGGAAAGATATGATGATCAAAGTAGGTAGTCATGTTGATCACTAGTTTAGTCATGTTGATATGCACATTTCCAATGTTGATCGGTGGTCTTCTTATGTTGATCATCTTTTGTCCAATGTTGATTTGCTTTTGTCCAATGTTGATCTCATTCTTTGCCATGTCAATGATTATTTTTAGAATGTTGATCTCTATTTTTGTCATGTTGATCATTCTTTTTATATAGCACGTTGTTCCCTCTCACTGCCATATTGATCTTTTTGTTTAGTATGTTGATCTCTCTTATTACTATGTTGCTCTATCTTCTTTGTCATGTTGATCTTTCTTTTTAGCATGTTGATTTCTCCTCTTGTTATGTTGATCTTTCTTTTTAGCATGTTGATCTCTCCTCTTGTTATGTTGTTCTTTCTTTTTAGCATGTTGATCTCTCCTCTTGTTATGTTGTTATTTCTTTTTAGTATGTTGATCTCTCTACTTACCATGTTGATCATTCTATTTAGCATGTTGATCTCTTTTACTGTCATGCTGATCTTTTTATTAGCATGATTGTTGATCTATCTTTTATGTCATGTTGAGTAGCTACTATCAGAAAATGCATTATTGTAGATACTCTGTTGCTTTCAAGCCTGACGTTTCTATAGTAGGTGAAACACCGATGAGCAGCCAAAGTAAAGGATCTCCACATGTGTCAATGCTATGCTCTCTTCTCTCAATTAGTCATCTTTTATGTGAACAATTTTCATTCATGGACTTAGAGTATCTACAATAATGCTAGTTATCATATTTCTAAGTCAAATATAAATAACAAAAATAGGAAAAGTAGATTAATTTGTGATTCAACAATATTAGCTATCACACTAGCCATAATAGTTTTAGCTATTTGGCTCTTCAAATTTGGGAATGGGGAGAGAAATTTTATTGCTAGCTATACGTTAAATATGGTTGATTTCAAATTAATAATAAATGTCACTAGCTATAATAGCTAGCATTGATGTAATAACAATGTTAAACTCACTAGTTAACATAGTTTTTTTTTATCATTTTAGCTACAATTTAACTTAAAATTAACTAGCGTTATTGTAGATGCTCTTAAATCATTGTGTCAGTGGGAGAAGAGTTTGGCAACAGAGTGAGAGTGACACAGACATGGAAAATGGGGATTGACATTGTGTTCTCCATACAAATGTTTGCACAAAAAACTAACAATAAATCAAATTTAATTCGAGAGGAAAAAATATGAGATTAAAAAAATTGGGATCCATGAAAATTTGAATTGTTGTTGTTATTTTTTTGTTCTTCTCAACAAAACAACTATTTAAATTTACACAATTCCCTAAAACTTTACTCCTCACAACTTTCCCTCTCAATTTTAAATATTTGCCATTTTTTTGCGAAAAGTATCACATGTAGAACACAACCCGTGACAAAAAAAAAAAGCAACTATTCATTGAAGAGTAAAGCTACCCAAAATTATAGTTTAGTATAATAATTGTAATGTTGATGCTAAAAAATGGTCCCCATAAAGGTTTCGTTGTTAAAACTTAAAATCATGCGTTGTCGACCTTAAATGATTTGTCCCTTTTCATTTATAAATGGCAAAAGAAAAGTGATAACTCAATTGGAATACAACAATTTCGTAATTTGATATTTTTCTCTCACAAATTTCGTATCAATAAAGTCAATCTCTTAATTTGATATTTTTCTCTCACAAATTTCGTATCAATTTTAAAAAATTACAACAATTTTTTTTTCCACAAAAGAGCACATCCCAAACGTACAATGAAGCTCTTTTGATTAAAAGAATAATGGTAGGTGTCATTAATTATTGGTGTTTTGTGTTGCTTATAAATTGTTTTGATATTTCTGATATAGTTCATACATGAATGTAGCAGTTTCATAAGCATCATTCTCACCATCGCAGACTTAGCAGTACGGTTGCCTGCCGATCCAATAATTCACCAGAAAGGAAATTTGGTACGAGTGTAAGGTGAAATCAAAGGACTCTACTTGCATCAAAAGGTAGATCTTCTCATATGATTAAGCCAGTCATTCAGGGCTGAAATATATGAGAAAAGACAGGAACTTTGTTGGAAAATTCCAAAATTATCATTCCCCAAACTAGCCAGAAGATTCAATAGTAGATTAATGCTGTCTTGGAAATTGTATGTTTCATGCTAACAGTAAAGTTTTCAACTTTCTTGTTGAGCATCAAAGTGGAATATTTTTTTGAAAATATAACGGTTCCTTTTTCTTCTGTCTAATCATTCTCTGAAGGACTTTCTACTAGTTTCTAGTCCTATAAATACTGCTTTCCCTTTCATGGGCTGTGATTTTGGATTTATCAGGGGGGCACACAAATGATTTCACTACAGCAGACCAGAAGTGAAAGATTCCCTAGCTTGTAATGCCATTCTAGCCCTTCAAAGATTTGGAACTTTTTTTTTTGAATTGTTTTAGAAAACTAAAACGTTAAACTGTGTTCAAGTATAAAAAGTTTGTATCTTTGGAAATGGGAGAGATGTTTCGTAGAGAAAAAAACTAGTGGGAAAGTTAGATTTTGAAAATTTGTGACAAAAAAGTTTGAGGGTATGTTCTTTGTGTAATACTTTAGTGAAGAAAGTGGAGATATTTGAATTTTGATGTGATATTTATGAGAAGAAAAAAATGGAGATAAAACTTATCTAATATGCATATTTTTCTTTCTTACCTCCATATCTTCAACACTTCTTAATTTCTGTGTAACTGTGTTCAGTTAAAACTTTCAACTTTTATGAGACAAAGAAAAGAAGTAGAAGTAGTAGAATGCACAATTTGTGGGCAGTTTTGGAATTGGGTTTTGAATTCAGAGCCCCCACGTCCATGTTTTAGCATTAGCGGCCCCAATCAGCAGCAGATCTGTCCGTTTTGGGGCACTAGGGGGACCTCTTAGAGGTCCTCTGCCCCTGAAAGATTTTGCCTAACCCTATCTCTTATGGTCACTATGTGAACACCCATGTCTCTCACACAGTCATTTATCCTTCATAACCTAACTTCACATCTCCTTCTCAGTCACAGAACCAGCAAACAATGGCTACCGTGCAATTTCGCAACTTAATTCGCCTTCTCTTCTTCTTCGTCCTTGCTTCACACTCCTACATTGCTCAAGGTACTGCCTTTTTGTTGTCTAGGGTTTACCATCTTCTTTGCCTTCTTGGTCAAGTATCTGTTTTTATGTGTCATGCCTATATCTTCAAATGCTGCAGGAGCCAGAAGTGGTCAAGTCCTAACCTTTAGTCCCCAAGAAACGGTCTTTGACTCATTGCAAGAGCAGGTGAGTGTTGTAATCTGTTAAATGCATCAAAAGCTTAAGAGTACTTGAACTATGGTTTCAACCTTCCATGTTTTTTGCTCAAATCCACTGATCAGGAAAAGATGAGCAGAAACTCAAGGAGGTTGATGATTGGATCGACCGCGCCTACGTGCACCTACAATGAGTGCAGGGGATGCAAGTACAGGTGCAGGGCTGAGCAGGTTCCTGTTGAAGGGAATGACCCTATCAACAGCGCTTACCATTACAAATGTGTCTGCCATAGACCATGAGTTTGTATAAGAAAGTTGTAAGCTTTTTGAGCTGTTTTTGGAAAGAATAGAAGAGCTGAATCAACTTGTGATTGAGATATGTAGCAGGTTTTGTATCCTACACTTTGTTTTTTTTTCTTTTTTCTTTCTTTTTTTGCTGAATCAAGTTGATTGAAGTATGATATTCATATGCTTGGAGCTAGCTACTCATCATGTACTACTTAAATTGGGACATCAACGTTTCTGATAGCTTTTCCAAATCTCCAACGTTAAAAGCTATTTTAGATAATGTTTCTAACTTCTAATTACACTAAACGTTAATGATAATGGAGAAGTTGTTGTTTTGAGTTTGGTTTCTGCAAATGAGCATGTGGAAGCGGTCCCAGATAGTATGAGGACAGAAGCTGATTAAAATGGGATCACATGCATGGGCTACTTTACTTGTTTGAATTGATTTGTGGTGTCACATGGAAGAAATGGCAAAACCGAGTAGCGAACGCAGAAACACCTAAGCAAAGTGGAGTGATGCAATATTGCATGCAGCAGATCCAAGCAAGACAAAGCCAAATACTAGTACTATCTAAAAATTTTCTTGTGGGATTTACCTTTCTTGCGTTTCACTTTTATCTTTCAGAAACATTGTACATTTGGTTGTAAGGATAAAAAATGGTGGGATTGGATGATTAAAATGGGATTGGATAGGATTATATAGGATAAGATTGTATTAAATCTTAGGACTCGTTTGGTTGCAGGTATAAAAAATAGCGGGATTGGATGATTAAAATGAGATAGGATGAGATTATTTATGATAGGATTGAATGAGATTATATCAAATTCTATCTCTTGTTTGGTAAAAAAATGGCCATTTTGCTAAGATTGAGAAGCAGAGCATCTCATCCTTGTTAATCATTTGGTAAGCAGAGGATAATAAAACGGCCTTTTCGCTGGATAAGATGGGTTGGTAGGATTAGCTTTATCTCATCCTTGTGCACACCAAACGACGGATGAAAGAGGAGATTGAGATTAAATTCATCCCATCCCACTTTATCCCAACAACCAAACATACCTTGGAGTGCAATTTTCAATGGGAAGAAACGAAAACATATAAATACCCTGAAGTTTAGGTTTTTTCACTCGTCCAGAGTTGCTACACTTTAACTCATAGAAATTACCCTTTACTATTTACTTCATTTCGTCTCACAAAGATTAAAACATTTAACTAAACACAGAGATTAAAAACTTGAGGCAAAAAGTAATAAGAGTATAAGATAAATATAAGGGAAAAAAATAGCTTTATAATGGTAAAGGGAAGTCTTGGCACTTGGCCTAGTGGTCATGGTCCTAAGGACACTTGTAGAGGTCTCGAGTTTGAGTCTCCGGTATCCCCCACCCCTTACCCCTTTGTATCAAAAAACATAATGGTAAAGGGAAATTGATGAAAATAAGATGAAAATCTATAATCTATAATCTATAATTATATACTATTAGACAAGAACTACCAAAAATAGTTTTGGTGAATACTGCATTCTGGTGAAGCCATTTAGGATCCACCTCAACACCACGTCAATAAAGAAATTATTATTTTTCGCCATTATTAAAATATGACAATTAAGAGGATGATTAAGGTAATAAAATCACAGTTAACAGCAATCAATCACACAATTACCATACAGTAATAGAATATCATAAAATCATATTCTAATTACTACAATTACGACATAACTAAATGTTGCATTAATTTTATTCCTTTTTAATCCACAATTACTTAACTTACGAAAATTAAGGTAATAATTAAGGTAATGATATCATATTTAACAGAAATCAATCATACAATTACCATACAAGAATCCAATATCATAAAATCTTATCCTAATTACTAAATTTATGGTAGTCAAATCGCAATCAATCACAATTAATCTCAATTAATCTCATTTCAGCATTCCAATAGCCTAGTATGTGCAATTCCAACAAACTCCCACCAGATAATCGACTTTGATGGCGTCGCGACTCTGCCTTGCTTGACGGTTCCACTGCTAGCATGAGTAATCTACCTCCGACCTTTTATTTAATATATTCCTTTTTTAATATAAACTATTGACAAACGAGGTTCTTTCTCTGACGAGGTTGTGGAAGCGAACACGGTGATAATCGAAGGTTCTGTAATTTGCATAGGGGCTCTTTCTCTAATTGGTGAGTTTCTTTTTCATACTTCGTTGCACATTTTGGTTTCTGATGCTTGGGTGACAATGAGGGTGAAGAGGATGGGTTTTGGCTTCCTCAACAATTCTGAGGAGCCGACGAGCGAAGAGGTCAACCAAAAGCGGCCAGGAGAAACAACGGGTTTGAGAAGTCCAATGGTGCAAGGGAATAGTGAGTGTGGATGTTATTCAACGACAACAATTCGAGAGCGTCTCACATACCGATGGACACTGGCACACAAAGGTAGATTGGCGACAAGCAAGGGCTTGACTAAGGTGGGCTAGAGAAAGGGTTGTAACAAAGGAGCCATGCCGTTTGTAATTGTTTCATATTGATATTGTCTTATGCCTGAAACAATGAAATTAGAAAAACATATGTTGTTCAATTTATTTTCAACTTTTGTCATATAGGTTCCTAATATTTATATTTTCTAATTGCATTTTCGATCGATTTTAAATACATATTGTAATTAGTTTCATACCGTATGTAAATGGTTTCATATAGGAGTAATATTTAGTAAGTTTCATACATATTGTTTCATATTAAAAAATTGGTTAATAAAATAAATAACTTGCCATCAAGCTTAAAAAGAATTTAAGAATTAACAAGAAGAAATAAATATAAAGTTTCACATATAAGTCAAATTACAGCAACATTCCTAGAAAATACTTTCATACGTAAATCTTACATGTGTTTCCAGACAAATTATAGAATAATAAACAAAAAAACAAACCAATCAAGGAAAAATTACAATTATTTGTTAAGAATTAACAGGAAGAATTAAAGGTGATGAGTGAAGAAAAAAATGAGATAAACGAAAAAAATAGAAGATATAAATGAAATATAAATATGTAGAAAAAAATGTTTGATAAAAAAACTGTTTTAAAAAAGAAAAAGAAAAATGGATGAGAATCTTAATTAACACAATGAGATGTGTTGATGTTTTGGTGAGAAATCCAAATTCAAACCAAATTCCCCTATCCAAACCACAACATCCCACTATTAATTACACAAGAGTCTGACATTTTTTTTCTTCTTTTCCTTTTTCAAATTTATTAATTGTATCAAAATTAACTCAATTGATTTTATCTTTAATTATATTAACGGAATATTTCATTTTAACCTCAATTCCGTATTAAGTTTTCATTCTATTTTAGTCCTTTTTTCAAATTTTTTTGTCCTGATCGAGTTCTTTCGGTCTATGTTTGCATTTAATCAGATGGATGTGTAGAAATGTCCATTTTGTCCTTAATTAATTGCTACAATACGTCACAATTTTTTTAAATTTAAGCTATTCTTACCCAACATCTATTAAACTAGATATCAACACTTCTCAAATTTATACATACTTTCTTTTATCATCATATAAAAATATGTGTTTTTTTGCTACATATTGCACACAATGTTTTTATATATTAACATGTTTTTTTTGTCCTTCTTAATTAATTGCTACAATATGTCACAATTTTTTTAAACTTAAGCTATTCTTACCCAACATCTATTAAACAAGATATCAACACTTCTCAAATTTCTACATACTTTCCTTTATCATCATATATAAATATGTGTTTTTTTGCTACATATTGCACACAATGTTTTTATATGTTAACATGTTTGGTGGGGTTAACATGATTAATAGATAAATTATTGCACTCACGATAGACCAGGTTTTTAAACTATTTGACATGATATAAAAAATCCATAAATTATTTGTCATGTTGGTTATTGGTCCTATGACTATTTAGTGTTACATCCTTAGTCCGCGAGACGGGTAAGCAACCATTATAACAGTCTAACTTAACCGCGAGACGGGTAAGCAGCCACTTTAACGACATAACTTAACCGCAACATAGCTAAATAACCATTTCTCACTGGTAAGCAACCATTATAACAGCCTACTGAAATTGTTTCACGATTAAGGATGCAACACTAAATAGTTGCAGAACCAATAAGCAAGATGATGAATGGTTTAAAGACATTTTATGCTCTTAACCCCACCCAATTGTGGATCTTGGTGATCAAGTATAATGTACTTAAGCACACTAAGAACATAGTTGGAGGGAGGCAAATCTTTACTATTGCATTTACTTTCATTAATCATTGTACTTTACATTTATATTTTTTGGATTATAAATGAAGTAATACCAAACATATCGTTTTTAATTTATATTCTGAATACATGGTATCCATGTCAATATTCCAATAATAAATTAAAATCAAAACTTTTAAGTAAACTATTTTTTCATAATTGATTACACCGAATATATTGTTATTTGATACATTAAGGATTTTGATAATTATTAATTCATTGAACCCGTGACGAAATCGGGTATTAGAACTAGTTGTAGTATTAAAAAGATTCATTATAAAGAAATGTTTCAGTTTTCCTGGGATAATATAATCAAGTTAGTACTTGAGCCATTATATAATCAAGTTAGAATAATTCAGGATAGTAACATTCATTTTGGCTTTAAAAAATTACATGAAAAAGCTATATCCAGTTCTTGGACTATAATTGCTGTAAATCAACAATATTTAGACCAACAAACAATCCGAAGCTGAAAAGATTATGGTCTATGGCAAGAAAATATGGTGTTACTATAGAAGTTTGTGGAACAAAAAATTCTAGTGACCATGTTCTACTATGGTTGCTGAAACATTTCCTCACTAGCTGATGTTGAAACCAAGTCATGGAACTTTCTACTCTGCTTTAGTCTGCTTCTTTCCACTCAGCAAAAGTACCATAATGAAGGAGGCAACCATTGCAACCAAGTAACCCAGCACTGCTCCATAAGTCACACAGATTGGCCACTCCTTGTATTCAGAAATTCAGGCTTCATAAGTTATAATGGACTTCTATATCCAGTCAATTTCAGTATCACATGCATTTGACATAGCTGAAGCTTATGGGCTGATAAAAAGGAGGAAAACCTTGGGAAGAATGATAGCCACAGTGGTTAGTTCAGTCATGGTGAAAAGATCATATATATTTCCTTCCCAATTGAATGCCCTCATTTAAATCCCACTTACATTCAGGCAATTACGTGCAGATTCTTGTATTTTCAACCTAATAGGAGTATAGGACCAACCAAATCAGAAAAGAAAGAGAATGACCCAACACAACCTCACCAGCAAACCATGAACAGAAAAGAAGATTGCAATCCACTTTGATCACATGCTTTTCGGAAGTAGAAACTAAAGAACGTGGTTGTTGATAAGATCTTGGTCACTTGAAAGAAGGTTCAAAGTGAAAAGAGAATACCTGCCAAGGCCTTTCCCAGTCAAGTGGCATTGGCCAAGCACCAAACCAAGCTCCAATTATAGCTCCATGAGCTGGTAGACAAAGCATATAGTCCAGAGGTCCATATGGCCTAGCAGAAAATCAATTCAAAAGTCTTGTAAACGTAAAAGGGAAGAAACTAAAAAGAAAAGGAAAAACTAAAGGTTTCAACCACCTCACTGACTCACTCCCTTGATTGGCTAAACCTAAATTGTCCTCACATGAAATCCTCTTATTGGTTCATTTATTCGTAAGGTTACATGAGCTTCACAAAATCCTTTCACACTTCCAAGTCATCAAACGGTCAGATGCACATTGTCTTTATTGTTACTTACAATATTCAAAAGTTAAGTGTCTAAAAACAGGTCATTTACTATCATTCATCTTTTTCAAGCTCCAACCTTCACTAACATTCAACAACCAAGTACGAATATGAGGTGCTACTAGCCTAGAATGTGAGTTTTGCCATTTAATGCCTAAATTTATAGTGTTTGTAGTTCTTAAGATAAATAATGGTACTCCTCATTATAACTATGTCTAGCGTGTTTCTAAAAGTATGCTTTAACGTAATTACTAGTGTCTATCGTCAAGAACTAGTAAAATAGAAATTATATCCATCGAGGGGGAAAAGGATGAAACAAGGAAGAAAATTACAAATGATAGCATGAAAGAGATACATTTACTAGCACGAAATACAGAAACTCACTTTTTGTATGCAAATATGTGAAACCAATCTGATGAAGATGAACCGTAAACCGTTGCAATAGGCACAAACTGCACAAGCATAAGAGCTGCTATAAGCCACGCAAGGGGACAATGCAGGAAAGAAAACATGCAGATAGATTGTATTAAATCATCCGAATATGGCAGAACTAAAGAAAATGAGGAACTTTTCATTTTTTAACCCCCCCCCCCCCCCAAAAAAAAAAAAAAAGGAAAGTGAGACAAGAAGTTCACTGATTGTGCTCTTCCTCAATTCCCTCGCTTCCATCTTCCTATTTACAGTGGCTATTACTAAGAAGCAGTTCATAGCAAGTTCAAAAATCACGAAAACAAAGTTACAGTTACAGATACTCGATCAATTTGAGAATAGTAGAAAAGATTTAGGGATAGTCAGCTAATGATGTTGTCCCTCCACCTCCTCCATTTTCGGTGATATACCCCGATATTAAGAAACTAGCATAAGGCACTTGCACATAACAACTACAATCATTTGCGGATGCCATCTGTAGATTATCACAAGACTCAGAACACTTACAGTTAACAGAGACATGAGAAGGGACCAGTTAACGCTACTCGGCAGGTACCTGTTTCAAATAAGAAATACAAAGATCATAGCATGCTATGTCACAAAAAAAAGAGACACATTCACACAAACAACAGACACCAAACCAAAAGCAATGGAGATTTGATAAGTTGCCCAGAATGCTGCTAGAATAGGGCTATATCCAACCTATCTAACATACTTGAACCCTACCGGCGCACCAAGTAGCAGAGCTCCAAGAAAATTTAGTAAAGCTCCTACAGCGCAAAAACCAAACCACAAATTAGAAGTTTTCTCAGATACACGTGAATGCAGACACAAACTTGCAGTTTCTAGTATTATACGAACAGAACTAAGCTTAAGAACACCTCAATTACTAAAAATGAATTATACAAATCTCACCAACCGGAAGCGCCAGCAGACCACGGCCTACAGCTTTCAGATACTGAAATAACAACAGAACAATAAGACGTCCTGGAAAAAAAATCCTTTCTGGAAAGAAAAAAGAGGACAACAGCCGGAAAAGAGAAAGACAGGTTTGCATGGTAAGTTGACTAACCGAACAATTATTACTCAGATCCTTTCTGAAGAAACCATAAACGAGCACAACAATTGGGCATTCAACAACCTAGAAAGAAATAGACAACAACGGAAAAAAAAACAAATAAATAAATAAATTACAGAGGAAGCTAAGCTAACTAATCCCATACGTGGAGTGGAGAGCATATGAAAGGGAAACTACCCAGATAAGACGAAGGGTCTGAGAAGGGTCGGACATGAGATTGACGGAGAACACATTGTGGGCAAGCCACGTCCCCGCGGCCAAGGCTAATCCGCATAACAAGTGGACTGAGAATGCCGTCAACGCTGACACTCTTGCCCGTGAAGATTCAACCGGAGCGCTCTTCTCCATTTCTTTGCTTTGCCGGTAATTAGATTCCGAAATGTGAACCTGGACGACGAGGCATAGCTCGATCGTGGTCAGTGATCAGCGACGGAACTCTCTCTCAAGGATTGATTTCAGTTCGCAGCGAGATTTTGAGATCGGAGCAGGTGGGTGGGGCCGGCGTGAACCCGAGCTCTTGATGTCGGGCCGTTTCTCATGTTCGGTCCAATAAGCGTGTTGAGACGTAAATGGGCCCATATAGTTCTAAAAACAAACCTCACGCAGAGGGCCCATAGGGCAAAGGCAGACAGAAAAGATTATTGCTGATAAGGATAAAATAAAGAATAATGCACTAGAGAACGAACGAAACGAGAAGAAACTAATCGTTTCGTCGGCTCGGCCGAAAGTTTTTGTTCGAACTCGAGTTCGGCTCGATAGCTCGACGAGCCTTCACAATACGAGCTCGAACTCGACTCGAACGATTGCTCGAGTTCGGCTCGATTGCTCGATTTCGGCTCGAAAACCTGTAAATGAACATTCAACGTATGCTCGAGCTCGGCTCGATAAAGCTCGATAGCTGCTCGAGCCAAAAACCTGCAATCCTATTTTCAAGCTGCTCCTTGTGCAATTGTGCACCAAATCAACGCATCTACATTACATCAGTTCTGACTAAACTACTTTCAAAAGTCCACATATTCTACAAACTTCAACTTGAGCAAAGTCCGCATGAAATATAATCTAATTATCATCCGCAAAGTCTTCTTCTTTGTCCGGGTGCTTGCTAGCCAAAAGCCCATTCGAAAACATGTTTATTCAAAAGAATACTTTAATGTTTTTGTTGGATATTTTAAGAAACAAACTAAAGTTTAATTAACTAACCTAACAACCGTGGAAGTTACAATATCATCAAGGGATAGGTAAGTAACAATCACTGGAACTTTCTTCTCCTACAACATTCCAAATACAATAACAGCTTTGTGCAAATTAATTAAAAATAAACTGCAATATCTTGAAGTTTAATTAAAAATAGTTAACTTACATGTTTATTTGTCTTAACGCCATGAAGGTTTCTTACCCAATTACCACCACAAAGTAGGGCTTCCACAGTATCCACAGACAGTGATGCTCGATATGAGTCGATCACTCGACCCCCAGCACTGAATGTAGCTTCAGATGCTACTGAAGTAATCGGAATTGCCAGAATATCAAATGCCATCTTTGAAAAGAAGTGGTACTTGGATTGGTTTCCCTTCCACCAATCCAAGATGTCAAATAAATTGTTTGTCTCTTTCGGGCATAAATGACACTTCTCTTCCAAATAAAGTTCAAGGTCGGTTTTATGTGGCTCATATGTTTCAACTTCCTTGAGATAATTCTGAACTTCCATAAATGCAGAACTTTCAGAAACATAGGATGTAGCCTTTGAGCTTGAGGACTTTGCAGAAGAACCACTACTTTGTTGACTTGGTTCATTGTCAAATTGTTGATGAATATCCATATACTCATTGTACAATTCAAACATAGCTCATTTCACCTCCTCAATGTGAGCACGTGCATCACGTTCATTGTATATCCTTGAAAAACAGAATTTAACTCCCCCCATCTTCAACCTTGGATCTGGAACTGCAGCAATCGCAATCAACAAGTTGCATTCTTCCCTATACTTATCAAACTTCTCTTTCATGCGCTTCACCATATCTCGAATGAAGTCATATTCATCATCAACCCTGCCATCCAGAATTTGTTTCACCTTATAAAGCTCACATAGAAATAGATTTGACGTTGGATAGTCACTTCCAGATATAAGGTTGGTCACATTACTAAACACCTCCAAGATTTCACAAATTCTGTCAACCTTCACCCAATCTTCCTTCAATGGGCAGTGATCATAATGAGGTTCCCTTTCTTGGTATCTTGGGAAAACATCTTTAAATCTTGAAGCAGTGGCAAGCATCTCATACGTTGAATTCCAACGAGTCTTGCAATCTAGCACAAGTTTCTTAAATGGCAGTTGCATTTGTTGAACAATTTCAGAAAAATTTCTCAACCTCCCTTCACTTCCATTGATGAAAGAGACACTGTCCCTCACTTCTTCAATCACATGCTTGATTTCACTTAAACCATCTTGCACAATCAGATTTAAAATATGTGCACAACAACGCACATGAAATAATCTCCCACCACATACCAACTTCTTGTTAACCGACAACGTTTCTTTCAGATTTCTAATGGCACTATCATTAGAACTTGCATTGTCCACTGTAATGCTATTATTTTGTTCTCAATACCCCACTCCTTCAAACACTTATATATAGCATCTGATATATCAATTCCACGATGAGGAGGTGGAATGTGGACAAAATTCAACACCCACTTGTTCAGCTTCCATTCCGAGTCTACAAAATGACCTGTGATCACCATATATCCAACCTTCTGATTTTTAGATTTCCATAAGTCTGTTGTCAAGCTTATCTTTGGAGTACTGAGGAGTAAGGTCTTCAACTTTCGTTTCTCATTTTCGTAGACCTTCATGCAATCAGACCTTGATGTAGCTCTACTTATCTTCTCCCACTGACAAATTTCAGTTTTCATCATGAAATTAAACCCTTCCTCTTCTACAGCAGCAAAGCTATGCTCATGCATCAATATCCAGTGAGCAATGACTTCTCTCATCCGTAAAGGATCATATTTCCCATTCACTATAGCCGGTGCAAGGTTGGGGTTGTGTTCAATCACCCTGAACCATTGGGTTGGTAATTCAGCAACCCTTGTTGTCTCTTCAGCATCTTCCTTCTTAGACAATGGTGTTCCAAATGCCTTTTCATACTAGAAGTGGTTGCACTAGCGTTCATTGTTAACTTCCCACAGTGATTGCACTTCCCCTTTTTCACTCCTTTCTTCTCAATAACTTCAAATTCTTCCCAAGCAATGGACCTCTTGTGTCTTTCAACTTTTTTCGATGCTTCACTAGCCTCTGCTTCTTTGTCTTTACTTTTATTGTCCCCCACTCCATCTCCTGTAGTTGTGTCGATAAGAACAATCTCATTCGGATCTTTTACAGAATTCGAATCCTTCTCTGTACAAGGATTAGTTTCTGACATTGTACTGCACAGCCGGCCAGAAGCGCCCCAAATCTCCCTAAATTGAGAGCGACAATAGGCAAAACGTCGGGGCTTCGAAGCCAGCAAACCTGGAACAAAAGCAGGATCGCGTTAGGACGACAACCCTGCACCAGAAACCTCTGCACGGTGATCATAAACAACACTGCGAAAATGAGCGGAGGGAAGCTTGAGGTGCAGCGCTGGAGACGTGGCCAAATCTCCATAAATAGGTGATAGTGGAAAAAAAATTGTACTATCACTGCATAGAATATTTTATCATTGGCACCAAAATATATAGGTAGTGTTCAACACAAATTTTTCCCAAAAACGTTTTCCAACTTTCTCAATTTAAATAAATAAACAATCTTAAATTCATCAATTCTCCATTAGTTCTCTATCAAATCACATTTTCTTAAAATTTCTCGATTCACACCATCAATAAAAAAATATCGATTTGATTTCAATTTATCTATAGTATTTTTTAAAGGAAAAAATATAAAAAAAATACATATAAGTTAAGTCATCAAATTTTTAGTTATATATAAAAGTTTCAAATTTATAATCTGAATTGATACATAAATAGAATCACAAATTAAATTCTAAAAGATCGGATCAAACAAAGATGAAATGCTAAAATATAAGTGTTATACTTCCTCTGTACCCCATTAATTGATCCAGTTGTTTTGGTTGTTTCACATTATTTAATCTATGATTTTATTTAGGAATATCTAGACATGTAAAGTTAAATAATTTACATACATATCATAATTTGAAATACAAAGTTTATAAATAAAAAATTTTAAATTGTTTTCTCTATTTTTCTTTATAAAAATTTGAATCAAATAATAAATATTAAAACATCAAAAATAAATGAATCAAATTAATGGTGTAAAGAGGGAGTGTTACTTTTACTTTTGGGACTGATACAGTATCATATACACATCATAGAAAATCGTATTCAAATCCGTCTGGTCATTTTCTTTTGTACCCTACAATATGATTCACCCTTTGACCAACGTGCAAATATGTCGTGAAACTAAAGGCATATATACTCGCTTGCACAAATAAATCACAACATACTGAATTGACCGATTAATTCTGTTTTGATTTTAGGTCGTAATAAACCGAATAAACCGAACTCATGCATAAAATTGAAATAATTGAAATCGAACAGTTTCGGTTTTGGTTACGGTTCGGTTTTTAACCGAATAAACCGAAATTTTTGGTAAACTTGAAATCAAACGCAACGCGATGATATTGGGCGAACAAGCCCATATATGCTTAAGCCCACTAATACGAGGAGTGCTCCTCGTAAATACGACGAGCCCTCGCACACTCCTCGTAATACGACGAGCCACTAGGCGCCTGCACGATCTGGTTGGCAGCAGGCGCTTTATGGGCCAGGCCCAATTGGTACTCCAACATAGTACACCAACCAAAAAGCTGGTCCAGCACACAACGCCCAAAAGCTGCACCAGCACACAAGACACAAAATTTGTACACACTCAAGTGTCTGCGACCAACACTGTTGAGCAAGAATGTCCAATCCGCCGCTCCGAACCGAGAAGTCAGCGGCTCACGCGTGGGAAAGATCCCACCAAACACTCTACCCCAACGTGGGAGAGTCCGGGCATCACCCTATAAGTGGGTGATGCCAACCCAAAAATAAGGTAACTACTACACACCCACACCTTCCTCTCGTGTCCACACTGAAAGTGTCTTCCGTCTTATCTTTCGTATCGCAACCACCCGTCCTAGCCATTGGGAGATCTTTGGTTGCGGAGGTCATACTTTGGCTATCAATTTGGCGCTGTCATGGGAAACGAAAAACAGTCGTTTTTTCTTTCCTAAGCAACTTACTTTTCTCTCCTTACCATTCTCATGGCGAAAACAAGGAGAACGCACAACAAGGTGCACGCTTGAGGATGCTGCTTCAGCTTCCTCCGATGTGCCTCCACGCCCGCCGGTGACGCAATGGGGACACAACAGCCCCACAACCTCAATCGATGGCCATCCCGCCGCTCCCTATTACTAGCACACTGGGGCAAGACCACCGCAGCCGCAAGCGGCCACTCGACATACCTTGCGGGGACTTCGACGATCCCCCAACAGGTCATCGTCGATCCCGGTCAGCTAGCGCTGCTCCAAGCGAGCATGCTTAATGAGCTGAAAGCCTTCATGGTAAAAACCATCAAGGCGGAAATGCAGACGCTCGCCTCCCGCCTCACAACGACAGTGGACGAACAGTCCCAAAATCAAAACCAAACTGCTGGGAATCTAGACGTCGACGACCTCCTCCGACGAATCAATGTGGTCGAGGAACAGTGAAGACACCAAACCTGGTCCTCGACGATATCGAGATCCTCCCGACGCAGCCGCTCACAGAGGACATAATCGCCGTCCAGCGCCGCCAGCTTTCGAATGCCGGTCATCGAAAGCTACGATGCTACAACGGATCCCGTCGACCATCTGCGACGCTACATCTCCCAAATGGAGATGGCTCGGGCCTCGAGGCAATACTGCAAGGCTTTCAGCTCCACCTTAAAAGGGGCTGCCTCAACATGGTTCGGAACGCTACGAGGCCAGCATTTCAAATGCTTTAAGGACCTCGCCTCATCGTTCCTACGCCACTTCATGGGGGCTCGACCTCCCCCGAAGACTGTCCAACACTTGTTAAGAGTGAAACAAAGAAAGGGAGGAACCACTCCGTGTTTATATCCGACGGTTTCAGGCGGAAGCCGTCCAAGTCCAGGGTCTCTCCTCGGACATGCAACTCTTGGCCGTAACTCAAGGCCTACAGCGAGAGTCAAGGCTCGCTTACAACATCAACGAAAACCCCGTCACAACGATGGGTGAGTTCATCGATCGAGCAACTCGATTCATGAACTCCGAGGAAATGAACAAGCCCTACAGCAGGCCTCCCACAAGCGAGCGCAACAGAAGTTCGACAAAGGGCCTATCTCATCGAGGTACCAGCACTCGAACATCAGTTCGAGGACCCCCGATCACCTCCCAACACTTCGTGACACCCGCACGAACATTCTGCTACTGCTGGAGAAGCAGAACAAGGTCCCCAAGTGGCCACAACCCATCCAACATAAGAACACGAGGGGCTTTGACAAATACTGCCTCTACCACAAGGATCGTGGGCACGACACGGAGGCGTGCTTTCAACTCCGGAATCTCATCTCGGAGATGATTGAGCAGGGCAAGCTCAAGGAATTCTGTCCGATTCCGACTCCCCTTGCAAGGATTTCCCCAAGGGTCGTAAGAAGGACGACGATATCGACGACCGCGAAAAAACGCGTCGTCGGCACAATAGTCCTCGAAGGCACAACTTGCCACCACCACCACCGGCGGGCACCATCCATGTCCTCACAAAGTCGGAGGGTGCCTCCTCCAGGAAGCGCTACGCGAGGGAAATCTTACAGATCGACCACCTCGAGGAGAATGTCATCTACCGTCCCAACGGGACAAAGGTTGTCGTTCCACACTCTGATCCGCTACTTATCACAGCGAGGATCGCAGGTTTCGACACCGGCAGAGTCTACATCGACACCGGTGCGAATACCAGCGTCATCTTCAAAGACATGCTCGACAAACTCGGGATACACATGTCTGCCGTAAGGAGGAGCTCCGGCCCTACATTTGGCATTGGTAGGGACATTGTCCCAACTATAGGGGTAGTCAACCTACCCTCATGCTCATCGGGACACACAATTCGGCACGGTTGACTGCCACTCCATCATGACGGAGTTCTTGGTCCTCGAAGTGCCCTCAACTTACAACGCAATCATTGGCCGACCAAGCCAGGTCGATTTCAGCATGAGGTGCGACATCCGCTCCCTTACAATCACATTTGCAACACCTCGTGGGGATGCAACCATCTACATCGACCAGCGAACTGCGCGGACAAATTATGTCGCCTCTTTGAGCTCGACGGTTGATCCGCAAATCTCAAGAGCGCCGATGCTCTTATGGATCCCGATGACAGGCCACGCCTCGATGATTTGACAGAGGAGGTAGACGCTGCCTGTGCAAGAAGTTCAAGGTTGGCAAGAACCGGAGCAAAAGGAGAAGATGGCGCTCATCCACCTCCTCGAGGCAAACCTTGACGTCTTCGCCTGGAGCCTGAAGGATCTGCCGGGTGTCGACCCTAGCGTCATCACCCACAAACTGAATGTATTCCCGGACTCAAAACCGGTTAAGCAAAAGAAAAGGGGTATGGCCCCTTCTAAGAAGAAGTTTGTAAAAGAGGAGGTTTCCAAACTCCTCGAAGCTGGAATAATAAAAGAAATTCAGTACTCTGAGTGGCTCGCTAACATAGTTTTAGCTGACAAAACAAATGGTGAACTTCGTATGTGCGTTGATTTCACGGGCGTCAATAGGCATTGTCCAAAGGACCCCTACCCGTTACCTGTCATCGACCAACTCGTGGACGCAACTTCCAAGTATAAGTACTTGTCTTTCATGGACGCTAAGAGCGGGTACCACCAAATCTACATGGATCCCAAGGACGCCTTCAAAACAGCGTTCACAACTGGTGATGACGTCTATTACTACGTTCGAATGCCCTTTGGGCTCAAAAACGCTGGAGCCACCTACCAGCGTCTAATGAACAAGGTCTTTACCCACCAGATGGGCCGTAACCTTGAAGCGTACGTCGACGATGTCATTGTCAAAAGCATGACATTCGAAGATCACCTTCAAGACCTGGCCGAGACCTTCGAATCGTTCCGGCGATATAACATGAGGCTCAATCCAGCCAAGTGTTCCTTCTTTGTTGGAGCTGGGAAATTCCTGGGCTATATGATCTCCGAAAGGGGGATCGACGCCAACCTTAAGAAAATATCAGCCATCACGGAAATGGCGCCACCAAGGAACATTAAGGAAATCCAAAGAACTTACAGAAGAATTGTTGCCTTGGGGCGATTCATTTCCAAGTTGGGGACAAGTGTAAGCCGTTCTTCGAACAGCCTTCGCATGAAGAAGGCGTTCACTTGGACACCGGAGTGCCAACAAGCATTCGAGCAAATCAAGAAACACCTCTCCGATTTGCCAACGCTGAAATGTCCGCAACCGGGGGATGAACTCGTCATCTACCTCTCCACTTCGAACAGCACTGTATCCGCAGTGCTCGTTAAGGAGGAAGGCCCACAACAGTGGCCCGTCTATTACATAAGCCACACGCTACGAGGGGCTGAGGTTAATTACCCACCCCTCCAAAAAACGATCTACGCTTTGATCGTGGCTGCCAGGAAGTTGCGAGCATACTTCCAAGCCCACACAATCATTGTCGAACGGACTTACCAATCCGAGACATTCTAAACAGACCGAACATAGTGGTCGTTTAGCTCGTTGGTGCATCGAATCGGGGAGTACGACATCAAGTTTGAGCCTCGACGAGCAATAAAGGCACAAGCTTTGGCGGATTTCATGGCCGAGCTTTCCATTTACCCTCGAGCATGGTCCTTCGAGGGAACCACCACCGGAGTTGGAGCCTCCCGAGTGGGACATGTTCGTGGATGGTTCATCCAAAGGCCGATCGCCCGAAGGAGGCGTTCATATCAGGGGCCCACACGGCATGGAGGCTAGCTTACGAGTGGCCTTCCACCCCGTCACAAACAATGTGGCGAGAATACGATGCCCTCGTAGCAGGTCTCAAGACTGCTCTGAAAGCTGGCTTGCGACGTTTAACTGTACACAGTGACTCGCAGCTCGTCGTAAGCCAGGTTGCGGGGACCAATGACTGCAAGGACCCCGTACTCTCGAGGTACTTGCGCTTGGTAAAGAGCTTACAAGGGCAGTTCGAGCAGTTAAATATTAATAAGATCCCAAGGGATCAAAACACTGTGGCTGACAGGTTGTCTAAGGGCGGGCGGATGCATTCCTCGAAACCTTAGCACAACCTTCGATAAATACAATTCACGCAATCGACGCCAAC
The DNA here is from genome assembly GCA_024586325.1 of Stellera chamaejasme. Classification (NCBI taxonomy): domain Eukaryota; kingdom Viridiplantae; phylum Streptophyta; class Magnoliopsida; order Malvales; family Thymelaeaceae; genus Stellera; species Stellera chamaejasme. Next base: position 30,857,293 of record CM044985.1, read on the forward strand.
GCAGAGCTGATTGGAGGGACCCAATCCTCCAAAGATCTCCAAACTGGCGCAATCGAAGGCCCACCAGCGTTGCAAAAGAAAATAAGGACGCAGTCAGCCCGCCATGTCATCATAGATGGCGCGTTATGGCGTAAAGGATATTCTACTCCTTTACAGCGATGTATTGGCCCCGACGATTCCACACTCATCCTGAACGAAGTCCACTCAGGAGTCTGCGAGCACACATTGGCTCCGATGCGCTAGCACACAAATGCTTACGCCTCGGTTATTATTGGCCAACCTTGAGGAAAGACGCGCATGATTTGGTACGAACGTGCCATAAGTGCCAACTCAATTCTCGCATCCAACGACAGCCGGCAAACGAAGTGGTTACGGAGACATACCCCATACCCTTCGCTCTGTGGGGCCTCGATTTAATCGGCCCAATGCCTACGGCCAAGGGCGATTCAAATTTTGTATAGTGGCTGTCGATTACTTCACTAAGTGGGTCGAGGTCCAGCCACTCGAGAAAATCACAACCGCCAAGGTCATACACTTCCTCCGCACGACCTTGTGGCACGATACGGGCACCAAGAGCCATAATCACGCACAATGGGACTCAATTCGCAAGCAAAAAGCTTAAGGATTGGGCCACTAAGATGAACATACAAATGCTCTACGCTCCTGTGGCACACCACCAAATGGCCAGGTGGAAGTAACGAATCGAACGATCAAAGAGGGCTTAAAAAAGCGCCTCGAGGACGAAAAAGGAAAGTGGGTCGAGGCCCTACCCAGCGTCCTCTGGGACTATCGAACAACTACACGGGGACCCACGAGAGAAACTCCTTTCTCCTTGGTTTACGGCGTCGATGCCTTACTACCAATCGAAGTCTCAATACCCACAATCCGAACGCTGTATTACGACGCCCTCACAATGAGAGCGGTCTTCGAGCGCGTCTGGACCTCGCCGAGGAACTCCGCGAGGGTGCTAGACTTAGGCTTATGGCCTTACGACAAAGGGCAAACCTCGATCACAACGCCAAAGTTCGGGCAAAGCAGATCCACGTGGGTGGTATGGTCTTGCTAAAAGCGGAATTGTCAGGTCGTAATCCTGGCCATGGCGCACTTCGTTCCAGATGGGCAGGGCCTTATGTGGTACACAGTAAGGAAAGAGAGGGCGTATACAAGTTAAAGGACCATCAAGGCAAACAGCTCAAAAATGACTACCATGTCGACGATTTGAGGCCTTACTACGTCTAAGTTGTACGCTCTCCTTTCCATACATAGACAAGGGTATTTAAAGCCTTTGCGTTGTACAAAGCAATGTTCATACATCAAATAAAAAGACAATATCCCAAGTCTTCGCATTTTGCAAGCAATATTAATGTTCAGTCAACACTACAACGAGTGCTTATTACTTTATAACGGATGTGCAAAAATGTAATTACAAGCCCCAAAGCTAATTGGGGGCATCATCGTTTGGGGGTACAACAGGGCATCCTCTACATGCCCGGCAGGATATCATAAGGATATCCTACTCCTAATTTCTTCCCTGCCCTACCCCACTCGAACAAAGCTGCCTGGGAGGGCTCCTCGACCTTCATCGCATCAAGGGGATCCAGCTGTGATTCTTCAACCATAGCCTCCACTTGATGGCGGCATCGTAGGAACCCTTCAAAGATAACGGACCCTCCATGGCTTGGGCCGACCGGTTTCTCGGTCAGCGCCTCGAAGAAATTGCCCACACGGCCAGTCCTCTCAGCAATGGGCTTCACAAACACGCGTGGTTCAAGGCTTTCGCCCTCGAACAACTTAAGACCAAGTCGGTTTTCAAGTTGTCCAAAGGCTGAAAGTCCAGCCAAATTGTTACCCAAAGAAGTTGTTGAGATTTCTGGCCTGCTCTTCGACATGGGCCGCCAAAATCGAGGCCCGCTCCTCTGCTGAGCAGCCCTCACAGCAGCCTCCTCCGCGAGCTTCTCCTTCTCCTCGGCCTTGGCAGCCTTCAAGGACAGCTCCTCGATGAGCCTGTCCTTCTCTCCGGCCTCGGGCCTCCATCCGTTGGCACTCCCCGAGCACTTGCTCCATCTCGACCGTTAGGTCGTTCTTCGCGTTTTGCTCGGCAAGGAATAGGGCCTCGAGTTCCTTCCCCTTAGCCGTGGCAGCCTTCAGTTCTTGGCCAACGAGGCCCATAGCCCTCAGAGTGTTGGCCTCTTCCCTCTTCGAGGCAGCCAACTCGGCCTCTTTCTCGGCCAAGGCTTTCTTCAGGCTCTCCACTTCCTCGGAGTCCTTTGCCTTGGCCTCAAGCCTCTTCACGAGGACTTCAAGCTCCTCGATTTTGGCCACTAGGCCTTGAGCCAGCACAGCCTTCTACAAGTTACGAACACAAAGCGTATGAGTAAAAATGTCCTACAAAAACGCAAATCAGTGGCATAAGGGGACTTGAGAATTCTGACTTACTTGAACAAGGTCCTGGCAGATGTCCTTCGCGATGTCCAGGGGTCCCAGGGTCGTGTGCTTCAGATAGTGCCGGTCACGGGGCATTGAGAGCCCTCGGCCACTCTTAGTCTTACCTCTTTGTCCCCAGAGCACCGACTGCCGCGAGTCACCCTCATCACGGGTCCCAGCTTCCACTGTGGCTAAGCCCCGACGCCCAAAGGTCTTCTCGCCGTAGCTCACGCCGGTAGTCCTCGAGCACTGGGCTCAAGACCGGGTCAATCCCCTTAAGAGTCTTCGGGATCCTCGAAGACCTCCTCCCAGATGTTCGGGAGCCACGACAGCCCTTCGAGCGTCAGCCAAGAGCCCCACAGGCCCCTCTGCGCCTCGAATGGAGCTGGGGGACTGCTCCTCGGAGGCTGGCCCTTTCCCTTTGTCTTTCGCGGGGCTTGGGGCGCTATCCGAGGACACTTCTACACCCTCTGCGACTGCAAAGTTCAAAAGAAGATAAGAATACAATATAAAAGAACTGTTTGCCAAAACTACAAGGCAAGACAGGGGTGTTACCTGTAATTCGAGGGCGTTTTCTCCGAGGGTTCTGCTCATCAGAGCCCTCGGAAAGCTCTTCGATGACCACGGGGCCAGCCACACTGACTGGTTGAGCCTCCGTCACCAGCGCCTTCCCACCTACGGGCTCCACGTCTTTCAAAGCCCCAGCTGGAGGCTCCTCGACACCTTTCTTGGTGGGCTCGGAGGGGCGTTGCTCCTCCGCCAACTTCTTGAGGGCTTCCTCAACTCCCGCTTCTTCGCAAAGAGAGTCTTTGGGGTGCGACATCTTGGCTGTAACAATACACGAGGTCAAGATTAAAACAGAAACTAGAAGACGTAAATCACAAAAACGACAAGAAACACAAGGCAGACCGTTGGGGTTCCTAAAATCGCCCTCGAAGCGCTCAATAAGGTCGCCATCCAACCCTTCCACCCAATTCTTAAGGGTGTCTACGTTGCCCGACATAAGATGGGCCCTGCTAACCCCCACTCTTCGCAGACCACTTCGCCCGTGATCGGCTAGGGTGAAGGGGAACCTACCCTTACACTCCTCGAGCCTCTCCGCATCGCGACCCATTCACAAAGGGCGTCGAGGGCTCTCTTCCCCTCGCTACCCGCCCACAGAGAGGGCTTCACCGATACCCTGGCGTTCTTCTCCTTTACGAAGAACGCATGGAAGCCCCAGCTATCCTCCTTCAAGATGAAGAAGAAGTTGCCCTTCCAGTTCCCCCATGAGCTGGTGGTTTCGGCGAAGACTCCGATCTTCACCGATTTGTTCCCAACCTTCACCTCCTCAGGGGTCAGTTGGTAGAAGGGATGCCCAACCGGCCTTTTCAGTGTATAGAACTGCAAAAAGGTCTCCGGCAGCACCGCCGCATTCGCCAAATGGCAAGCCACAACAAACGCGTTTACAGTGGTAAACACGTTTGGGGCCAACTGCCCAGGGCAGACTCCCCAGCCCTCACACAGCTGCAGCAACAGCGAGCACAGTGGGAGTCTTAGTCCGGCTTTCAGTTGAGCCTCGTAGACGACCATTGTCTCGCTCCTCATGGCCTCGTAGCTCAACCCCAACCCCGCCTTTCGCAAAACATCGGCCGGGAAAGACCACGACAACCCCGTATAAACGTGGTAGTTCGCAAATCTCGGTCATCTTCTTTTCCGACAAGACACTACGGGCCACTCTTTCTCAACATCGTGGCTAACGCCGGCTTGCTTGGATTCTTGGGAGCCATCTACGTAAATAAATCACAGATTCAAGAAATAAAAACCTAGACCCAAGAACCCAGTGCGGTGGCGCGGCGACGCCTCACTCGCGACAATCGTCGCGACGGAAACAAGAAATTAAAAAGGGGATTCCACTTACAGATTTGTACTGGAGATGAGAACGACCGGTTCCAACGGCTGGATTCTTCGAAACTCGCCGGAAAATTCTTCGGTAATCGCCGAAAATGGAAATGAAGCGGAAGCGAAAAGGCAAGGAAAGCGAGAATGTGGGAAACCTGACCTTTCACATGGGTTGGCGTATAAGTACAGATCGATGGGAGTTGAAACGACTTCCCCCATAATTACAAACGGCGCAAAAAGCGCAATTTCAAAAGTGTTGCTCAACCCCCTTACGCGGTAATGGGCCAGCAATTGGGCCAGCAACTGGGCTCTCTCTCAAATTAAAAGGTCCAAAACGGCACAACGCCTTATGGGCTGAGCCTGGACAACAAAGTTTTAATTCCCCCTATTTAAGCAATATCGGAGGGTATAAAAAATCGTTCTCAAGGCACACGAAAAATTCCGGATTTTTCTGATACAATGGTAGCTGGCCATTTTAAACTCGAATTAAATTTCAAAACGGAGCACAGGGGCCCTGCCCATCCTCCGCTGTGGGAGGAGGACATACTGATATATATGGGCCCACCCAGTATGGCCGTATTGCCAAACGCAACGCCATATGGGCCAAGCCCATATACGCCAAGCCCACCAATACGAGGAGTGCTCCTCGTAAATACGACGAGCCCTCGTACACGTGCCACTAGGGCGCCTGCACGATCTGGTTGGCGCAGCGCTTTATGGGCCAGTGCCCAATTGGTACTCCAACATAGTACACCAACCAAAAAGTCGGTCCAAAGACACAACGCCCAAAAGCCGCACTCAAAGACACAAGACACAAAAGTTGTACACACTCAAGTGTCAGGACCAACACTGCTGAGCAAGAATGTCCAATCCGCCGCTCCGAACCGAGAAGTCAGCGGCTCACGCGTGGGAAAGATCCCACCAAACACTCTACCCCAACGTGGGAGAGTCCGGGCATCACCCTATAAGTGGGTGATGCCAACCCAAAAATAAGGTAACGACTACACACCCACACCTTCCTCTCGCTCTCGCACTGAAAGTGTCTTCCGTCTTATCTTTCGTATCGCAACCACCCGTCCCCAACCATTGGGAGATCTTTGGTTGCCGGAGGTCATACTTTGGCTATCAAATCTGATTCACAAAAACTGCTCTTGATACTAACCAAATAAACTAACCATCAACTTGTTCTATATTCTTTTTTTAAGTGGTGATCATGTCCTTAATTACCTTAACTTTTTTTAGAAAATGATGTTATCTTATGATTAAAAAAATAAGGAAAATTAAGCTCTAAAAACGATGCTCTCTCCCGATTCTAGGGTTTGCTCTGGGGCTTGTCGCCGCCACCGTCGCTACCAGCTCCTCGAGGGTTCGACCTCGTTTCTGGGGATGTTCTATGATAAGTGCAAATTAGTGTGTATATATATATATATATATACTATTCCCTAAATTTTACATATAAACTCAATTAATTGTTATATTCTTATCAATTTATGCAAGGATTTTGCAGGATTCTACTTTGGAATGTGTTGAACCAAAAATGAGAAATTTGAAGTAAAATTGCCAAGAGAATGAAAATTGGAGCAATGATGAAGAGCCAGGTACCTAAGTGGCATAAGAAAAAGAATTAAGGGGTAAAGTGGACCAAATATGAAAAGTTAATGAGAAAGGGAGGGATTCACCCTTTTTCCTCCAATTCATGATTGAAAATTGGTGTTGTTGGGTATAAAAAGCCAATATTAAATGGCTTTTGCAGGGAAGCTGGCACAATTGAGCAGCAGTAACACCGACTTAAGTTCTCATCACTTTTATTTAATTATGTTTAGTAGCTATATTATTTTATCTTCTAAGATTTCTAAGATTTATTGTGAAACTTGAATCTAGGGTTTGACTATTTAGTTATATATATTATTATTTCATGATATTTGTTTAATTACTCAGATAGTTCATGCATTATTCTTTTGACCATAGAATATTTGTGGCATGTTTTTGCCCTATAGTGAAAAGTATTACTAGGTCACAAGATAAGTTTGCTAGATTATGTCATAGAGCGATGACTTGCTACAAGTTTAGGAAGGAGGTAGATCATTTAAACAATTAGAGTGGAGCGATGGGTGTGCTTTAATCACTTAGTGGAACACTCGATAAAGGACATCTAAAATTGATAAATCGACTTAAAAGTTGAGAATAATAATTATGAGCATTTCTAAATTGTCAAACCTGAAGTTTGAGTAGATCAATAATATTTAGTATTTAATTTCTTAATTTCTTCTATTTTATTAGCCAAGTAATTCTCTCATCAATCAATCAATTAATCTTCTTTATTTAGTAATTTATCACATTTTTCTAGAAACACAAGTTCATGTGGATTCGATCCGGTAATCATCGGTTTACTACTTGTTTGACAACCATACACTTGCGGTGTCCCGACCATTCTGCATCTCCTCTTTCGTGGGATCTCTGGCAGATTCTACGATCGCCACTAGGCCATGGATCTTCATCGGTTATGGTTGATGAGGGTGATGATGTCGCCGCCAGTTTTCCACCACTTTCTGCTGATGGGGTGGGTGCGCAATCAGCACTGCGTTGCATCGGTGTCCAATTCGTTTCCGGTCTAAGTATGAGGGGCTCGGTTCCATCACGATTGCTCATGGCTTGGGTCGATTTCAACCTCTCGCTTCGGCATCGGTCCCCTCCCAGGGGTACTCTGTTTTTTGTTATCCCAATTCAAGCTCGGGGCTCTCTGCTTTACATGGAATGGCTGGGTTCCGGTTGCTTTCTCTTAGCTGCGGATTTACCCACCTGCACTGTCGGGTTGGGTTGGTTGCTCTCGACTCTGGTAGTTGCTCGTTTTACTGTGGCTGCGGAAGCAGTGGTTTCAAGATTGTTGGGAGGCATGCAGGAGGACCCTCTTGTTTTGATAAATGAGGATATTGTGTAGGCTATTTGGGATCCGGAGCTTTCTGGATGGCTGAAGTCTCTGTCTCAAGGATTGAATTGGTCCCAGTGTCTTCTTGTTTTTGTTTGATGCAAGTTGCATATTTGTTTCGGCTTGGTGAGGCGTCCTTGGCATAAGGAGTCTCATTACCCTTTTGGGGGGGGGGAGGAGCTCAACACTGATGGAATGGGCGTCCCATTGGCCCTTCTACCCCCACCCATCCATAATTATCTCAAGGCGCGCAGATTTAGCCACGAAGATTTTAAGCTATTTAGTTTTATTTCGACCATTTTTGCTCTTTATCTTTTTGTCAACTACTTTGGTTTGTCTCCTGCGTGAGATCTCGCTGTTTTCTTTGAGATCTTGTTGTTTTCTTTGGTTGATTGTTTGAACTACTTGCTCTCTACCTTTTACTTTTAATGCATTTTGGTTTCCCATAGAAAACTTACCTTAACTTTTTAGCACTTAATTAGTAGTTTGTGATCATTATCATTAAGTAATTAATAATACCTTTCAATTGGTACGTAAGATTTTCTTCCATCAATCATGTAACTATGTCAGTAACACTACAATTAGTTACATGATGATCAATGATGTAAAAATCGATATTTAAGGACAACTTGTACCATTAACTTTCTTTAATCGTCAATCTTGTAACATTTTTTCGTTTTAGAACATCCAAAAATTACGTGACGTTTCTTTTTTGGTAATTTTTTTACTCTCCAAATCACTAATTAATCATCATTTTCTCCAAAACTCAAAGTAATTAAAAAACAGAAAAATAGGCACTATGAGTGTTTTCTTCTTATAACTCAGTATGAGTTTATTTTCTTCTTCAATTTAAATTTTATCTTAAATTTTATAATTGTTAGATTTTTATTCTTGAAATGTTTATCATTATAGTTTGATTTTATTTTACAGTTGTTCATCGGTTCATGTGTTTATATCTTTTAATATAAATAAAGGGGATAACGTGAAATTTAATAGCCAAAATTTATTCACTTGTTTTTTGAACGGGAAATAGCCAATATGATTGAAGAAAGTTTTTTCCTCCTACCCGAGGAGGAGAAAGTCTCATTCCTGCATACGTAACATACTACTATTGATTGAAGCCACCACTATTAATTACGGGTTACCACCGTCTGTAATAAATAGTGGCATCCCCGTAATTAATAGTGATGGCATGAGCCAATATTGATATGCCACGAATGCAAGAAGGATGACTTTCTTCCTCCCTAGGTTGGAGCAAAATTTCATTCTATGATTAATCATTAGAAAAGAAAACAAAATAGCAGGTGATGAAAGTCCCCACCAAGAAACATCCTACGGAAATAAAAGCCACGACTCGGCAAAAAATAGCATAAGCAAAAGCAACGCATAACTTGACGGAAGCAAAAAGCAGAGTACTAGAAAAAATCAAAGCTGAAAAGCTGAAAGAAGTCATAGCAAGCGGTGACCTTGGCATCATGAATAAACTTCGAAATTAAATCGTCCAAATTGGGAACTAAAGTGCACCAAAAGATGCATGAAAATGTCGTACAACAACATCCATTTACATGGAGTAAGACACCCCCTCACCATGCAAGTGTCTTCAAAGCGCCAATACCACCTGTAGCAGACACATACCACAACTAGCAGCCAGCAAACCAAGCAAACAACCAAAGAAGAAAAGACTAACATGACCACGACAAAACCACACATGAAGTCCATGAGACAGAAAACGGTGCAAACCAGGCGGTCCTCACTACCAAGCAGTATTGTACCTAGAAAATCATGGTGTCGGGTGGGACTGGAATTCCCCCAGCCTCACCAGACTATGATCCACTGTTTCTACCACTGCAGCAGAAGTAGAAGGGTCCGGTTCAGGTTGAAAATCTTCTATGTGGTAATCCGAAGAGGAGAGAATTGTCACTTGCCAACTATTGCGCCAGAGGAGAGCGAGTCCTCTCTTGCGGCCATCGCAAGGGACAATGAAGTAAAAGGTGAAGTCGAGGCGGCGGTGAACGTTGTCCATCTCCAGCGCATCCTTTCTGGTTTCGAGAGGGGAGACGGGCAGGGAGGTAGAAGCGTGAAGGACATGCTTGAGGGCGTGAATCGTCTTGACGGAGCCAAGAACCTGACAATGACATTTAAAACCGATGCAACTCATCACAGCAAGGGCGGTGTGAGCAATCGAAAAGCCAACATGACAGATCAGAGGCAGAGGAACCCAAGCCCTATGACCTATGGTGGCGGCGGCGCTAGGTCTCAGCAAAATTCAATAGAGTATAAGAATTCATAAAATTTCTTCACTTTAATCATCATGAACATGTATATATACGGGACAGTTGAAGTATTGATTAATGGATATTCATGACTAAATTGAGTAATATACTTGCAATTGGATTATCATAAATTAATGTAAAACTCAAACAAAAATTCTAAACGCAATAGTTTGCACACCTTTTTATTAAGTGCTCCGTCCCTAATTATGCCACTTAGAGTCAACAATTTAGGTTGTTTTGTTGAAGTTATCGAATGATAAACGCTTTGCACGCTTTACTATTAAAACTTAGACAGTCAATTGCATTATTATAAATGTAATAAATTAATCGTTATAATGATCAAGAATGAAGGAATATCATCAGTACAATATGCTAAATATATATAAAAGGATCACCAATACAAAAGTGAAAGAAAACTATGGATGTGAATTGTTATAATGAGCTAGCTACTACTGCATTACTTAAAATCTAAGCAACTAAAATTATGTAATCTGGAATCTCATTCAATCTTATCCTCAGATAAAGCAATATTAATATACTATAATATGTGTTGAGTTGATGATTAGTAATTATATATATACAAATGGATGTTATTAATTAAATAAATTATAGGAGTATTGGCTGTACTGATCATATGGTTATCGCGGCTATATAATACTCCGTATGTGGTCCAATAAAATGGTCGACAGCTCCCACATCAAAGGGGCGCTGCACTTCTTTTAGATTAATTTCAATAATTAGAACACTAAAATGCACTAATCAAGGCATCTTCTCTATGGTGTTAGGTCTTGTTGATCTGAATAATTAATTACGTGATTAATTAATTGCCGCGCGCGCCATTCTCATGGAGAATCGGAGATCGATCAACCTTTAATTTTATTTTCTCATGATTTCTCCTATTTTTAAATTTTCAACATGTAGATCATCATGATTAACATCCTTAATTAATTCCCAACGTTCAAGCGCAAAAGCTATAATCAGAGTTTCGAATTTCATGCAGCTATATCAAAACTGTATATTTTAATAATAATTAATATCTGTTTCGGAATAATGTCTTAAAGTTAAAAGTTAGAAACATTTTAATTGATCGACTTGCTCAGAAAAAAAAAATTATAAACATTTTTACGATGTGTGTGTTCGATCAGTTAAAAAGATTGCGTTTTTTTAAAAAAATGGCTGAGATGTTTGTCTTTTTTAAAAAGAACGAAATTTTGCTCTAATCTAAGGAGAATGAAAGTTTTCATTACTGCATACGTGACATATCAGAATTATCTTGTACCATCAATATTAATTACAGATCTGCCACTATTTATTATGGGGTGACAATTAATAATTAATAATGGTGGCTTCAACCAATGGCAGTATGTAAGTATGAATGACATTCCTCCACTTGGGTAAGAGGAAATTGTTTTTCCTAAAATAGATGAAATTGTCCTATTGTGTTTTTAGAAAATGGATTCCATATTCGTAAACGAAAAAGTTAAAAGAATATGTAGATTTTAAAATTAATACAATAAAACATTTGTGAAACTGAGTGGAATTTTATGCTCGCTTTGTTTGTAGAAATTTGTCTCATTTGCTTTGACAATTTTACTATATTTAATATATTATTTTGATATATATTATTTTTTTTCCGAATGTTCAGCCATTAAAAATCAAATATTCATATTTGTCATACTTTAAAATTTAAAATTTTCAAATGTATACTTATTATTTTCCAAATACTTTGAAATCTCAATTTAAATTTTTCAAATATTATTTTAATTATTTTTACTATTTATTTTTATTAAAATCCGAGTTAAAACATTAACCTTAAAATCTTAAAATAATAAGATGAAAAGGGATAAGTTTTTACGGACCAGGGCAGTATGTTATTAAACACGAACTATAATAGATAAAATTTTGGTATGTTAAAAAAAATGGCAAATTTATTTTGTACTTACTTTTGAAAGTTTGATGACTGTTAATGTGAGAATTTTCATGATTTTATAAATATTGATGATTTTAGATGCTTTATGTTTGGGAATTTTTGGAATTTTGTTGTTTTTTTAATGAACAGAGATCCTATAGAAATTTTTTTATAAAAAAAAATAGAGAAAAAGGAATCAGAAGGGGGTATGTTTTGAGTCTTGATATGATATACATATGTGTAGGTACACATAGTAGATTAGATGCCTAATTTACAAAACAGTTTCAGCCCAAATTCACTAAAAAATACTAAATGTCTAAATTATCCCTACATACTTTCTCTATATATTGCTATGTGTACCTACACATATGTGCACCATATAATTGGTAGTATGTTTTGACTGACTCTGACGTGTCAAAATTGGAAACGTGCGTCACAGATGGCAATAACCAAAAAAACCAAGGCGAGTCAAACCGACACGTGGAGGTTCCGTCAACTCTAAGTCTCTAACACGTGACATCCTAACTGGCCGTAGCCGGTGAAAGTCTTTAGCAAGGCCATATAGGAGGAGGATGCTTTGCAACATGTTACATATATATGAAGAAGGAAGGGGTTGAGTTGAGATTGACAAGTTGAATTTTCTCCTGCTCTGCTTGCTTGCTGCTCTTTTCTCACCATAACTTTTCTTTGCCTCTCAATTTCTCTCCTTTCTTCTCCTGCAAAGAAGATTTAGAAACATGGCTGGATCAGTTGAGGGAGAAGAAGAAAGTGTGAGTCTTGATATTCTGAAGCAAAAAATGGCAGACTTTTCCAAAGAAAGAAACTGGGATCAGTACCACAGCCCCAGGAATCTGCTTTTAGCTTTGGTAATGATTTCTTGATCACCAAGCTAGACCTAAATCTGGTTGCTTTTCAAAAAACAGGAAAAATACAATCTCAAGTCCCCTAAAGCTTCTTTCTTTATATTTCTTGCCCCATAATTCTTCTTGTGACACTGACAACTGTGTGATTACATACTCCATTACTGCAGGTGGGTGAGGTTGGAGAGCTGTCTGAAATATTTCAGTGGAGGGGAGAAGTCCCCAAAGGTTTGGCTGATTGGAAAGAAGAAGACAGAGTTCATTTAGGGGAAGAGTTGTCTGATGTTCTGCTTTACCTTGTGAGGCTCTCTGACATTTGTGGGATTGATTTGGGCAAAGCTGCTCTGAGAAAGCTTCAACTTAATGCAATCAAATACCCTGTTGGTTCTTCCAAAAAGTCCCACAACAATGGCAATAAGATCAATTGAGGAACTATTCTTCTTTCATCTTACAAACATACCCCCTTGGATTGAAGAGCTGCCAGGTTTATAGGATGGTTTTAAATGATTAGATGGCGTAGGATTTATTAGTAGGTTTGGCTTGGTTTGTTATGTTTTGATTTCCAGCTAAAGTTCAAGCAATGATTACATTGGTTATACAGTAGCATTATTTTCAGTTCAATAATTATTAGCTGCAAGATAAAGCTTTTGGGCTTTTCTAGTAAATGTAATTTACCCCAAGTACTCTATTTAATTCATATAACTAGGAAATGATTTGAAGTATTAAAGGGAAATTTCAAAACTTCGGGACCATCGAAATCATATAAAAAGAAATATTATTTAAAGTGATGAAATGAAAAATTTTAAGTTAAATATTGAGCACTCTTGCTTCATTTTACTTTATAAGCACTAGAACTTTAAAGTCATGAGTGAATATATTCTTTATTAAATATAGAACATAAAGTAAGATATAAGAATATTTTCATTCAAGTTACTGATGTAGGTAACACTGAAATAAACCTGACCAATAAATAATGATACAGATGAACAAATTTTTAGTCATATTGCGACTAATCTTTAAGATTTCCAATTATAATTATAACTACTAATTATAACTACTAACTATTTATGGAAGTGGTAATTTGACTCAATTTTGACCTTTTTTTTAAAAAAAACTTTATTTTGTACAAAAGTCATTTAGTTTCAACCTTTTAAAAATTAGTTCTCATATTTTCCCGCATCACATATGCATCTAAGATTTTTTTTCATCTTGAACTAAAAGAAACATTGCGGATCTATTGATTTAACTATTATTTTCAATGTCATTCTCTATTTTACCTTATTGATAATGAGGAGTTGAATTCAAAGATGTCTCTTAAGTCTATCCTTTTTTTTTAGTTTGCAAATTAAACATTTTATAACTACTAACTATTTATGGTAGTGATGATTTGACATTATGAATAGTGTCAATTTTGACTTTTTTTTAAATAAAACTTTATTTGTACATGGTGGCGGATCTGTTTGAGTAACCGTCATGTTTCGGTTATGCTGACGTGTTCTGATGTTAACGGACGTCATCGAATTAATTCGGAATTCGAGAAGGAAATAATGAGAAATAGAGGGGGTCCTCTGTGATGGGAATATTCCGACGATTGCTAGTTAGTGGTTGTTGAACGTTTCCCTTTTAGGTGTAGATAATGAATGTATTTATAGTCTTAGATCTGAGTGGTATTATTGTAATATCTCAATATGGAGCGATAATGTGTCAGAAGAGCGCGTGTCTTTACTAAACTCGGGAAGTATAGTCCGGGAACTTCCTTAAGTATAGTTCGGGTTCTTTATGTCCGGCGAGGTTCTTGTGCGTATTTACCAATTTTTTAATGGGGTCCTTATTTTGGGCTTTTGTTAGACCTTTTTACGCGGATTGGGCCTAGCGGCCATCAGTACAAAAGTCACTTAGTTTCATTCTTTTACAAATTAGTTCTCATATTTTCCCGCAAACACATATACATCTAAGATTGTTTTTCATCTCGAACTAAAAGAAACATTGCATATCTATTGATTTAACTATTATTTTCAATGTCATTCTCTATTTTACCTCAATGAGGAGTTGAATTCAAAGATGTCTCTTAAGTCTATCCATTTTTTAGTTTGTAATTTAAACATTTTATTCTATATGATGTGACATATATTTTTTCCTAGCATTTTATATTCATATTTTTTCACTTTTTAGACCATTTAAATGTTTATTCATGTTTTGTCCATAAAGAAATTCTCTTAGATCAATCTTTTTAAGACAAATTCATTTTACACTTTTCTAACTTTCCACTACTAACTATTTATGGAAGTGGTTATTTGACATTATAAATAGTGTCAATTCTGACATTCTGACCTTTTAAAAATAAGAAAAATCTTTTTTGTACAATCATTTAGTTTCACTACGCCAAGAAAACAAGACTTACCACGGCCCCCTCCGCGATAGCGCCGCGGTAAATAAGCTCGCGGTAGAGACCTTACCGCACCCCAAACCGCAGTACTACCGCGACCTTACCGCGCCCAAACCGCAGTACTATCGCGGCCTTACTGCACCCAGACCGCAGTAACTATTTTAAATAATTTTTTAAAAAAAGTGAATGAATTCGGATGAACATTCATCCGAATTCATCCACAAGACCCAGAAAAACCTAGAAATTCATCTGAAGAAGAAGGAAGAAAGAAAGAACAGAGAAGGAGATAACTAAAAAACAAGAAAGAAAGAAAGAACATAGAAGGAGATAAGTAAAAGGAGAAGAAGAAGAAGAAGAAGAAGAAGAAGAAGAGAAGGAAAAGAGAAAAAAACGGGAGAAGAAGAAGAAGAAAGAAAGAAAGAAAAAAGAAGGAAAAGAGAAAAAAAATGGGAGAAGAAGAAGAAAGAAAGAAAGAAGAGGATGAAGATGAAAACGGGAGAAAAAGAAGAAGAAGAAGAAGAAGAAGAAGAAGAAGAAGAAGAAGAAGTAGATGAAGGAAGAAGATGAAGGAATATGAAGAGAAAGAAAATGGGAGAATAAGAAGATGAAAAAAAATTACCACGGCCTTACCGCGCAAAGGACCACGGTAAAAAATTCTTACCGCACCTTACCGCACAAAGGGCCGCGGTAAACTTTGGAGGCGAGCTGGCAGCGAACTTTACCGTGCCCCGGCCTTTACCGCGGCCCTTGCCTCAGTAAGGGCTGCGGTAAAAGTGGTAACCTCCACGTAGTGTTTCAACCTTTTACAAATAAGTTCTCATATTTTCCCGCATCACATGTACATCTAAGATTGTTTTTCATCTCGAACTAAAAGAAACATCGAGTATCTATTGATTTAACTATTATTTTCTATGTCATTCTCTATTTTTCCTTATTGCTAACGAGGAGCTGAATTCGAAGATGTCTCTTAAGTCTATTTTTTTAGCTTGCAAATTAAACACTTTATTCTATGATGTGACATATATTTTTCATAGCATTTTATATTCATATTGTTTTTCACTTTTTAGACCATTTAAATGTTTATTCATGTTTTGTCCTTGAAGAAATCCTTTTAGATCAATCTTTTTAAGACAAATTCATTTTAGTCTTTTCTAACTTTCCAATTCAAGTTTTGAAGTATTTTTTTTCATTTAATATCTTTATGCTTATAATTAAGACAGTTACTTTTGTCTTATGCTTTTCTCCTTCTCTTTTCACACTTATAAATCAGTTCTTTGATTTCTTTTAATCAAATGTAGATGGGTTTTTCTCTATATTCTAATTTAGTTTGTTAGCATATTTTACATGTTTTTTTTTCAAATTTTCTATAATGCTTATAAATAAGTGATATGATCTCTTTTTAATTAATTACTGATGTTTCTTATTTAATTCAATCAATTTCTTTTTTACTCATTTCTTTTTATTTTGAAAGTAATTAGAGTTTTCATGCTCATTTTTTTGAATTAAAGTTTTTTGTACTTTCTCTGAATTTAAAATTACTTCATCCATCCCAAAAGTATTGCAACACTTTTCTTTTCTATTACCAGTCATGTGTAATGCGATTTTGGCCGAATTAAACCTCCATAAAACCCACAACTCCTCCTTCCTCGCTCACTTCTTCTTCTCCGATAAAAAAAATCTCTCTGATTAAGTTCTTCGCCCAAATAGTACAACTCAACTGTTCTTGGATTTTCTTCAGCAGTTTCAACCATTCAAGCTCTTTTTAATAAGTTATATGATCTCTTTTTAATTAATTACTGATGTTTCTTATTTAATTCAATCAATTGCTTTTTTACTCATTGCTCTTTATTTTAAAAGTAATTAGAGTATTCATGCTCATTTTTTTGAATTAAAGTTTTTTGTAATTTCTCTGAATTTAAAATTACTTCATCCGTCCCAAAAGTATTGCAACACTTTTCTTTTTGGGACGACCAAAAAGTAATGCAACACTTATTTTTTTTGGTAATATTTTACATATTAATTCAAAATCATCCTTACCTCTAAAGTTAAAACATCAAAAAATAGTCAATATGGATCTCATTATTCTCAAAATAAAATTTTCTATGCAAAAATATAATTTTTACTTTTTGTGGAATATCTATCGTTATATTTTAGTTTTGTTTTAGTGTTCACTACATAATTGGATCCGTTTTTAACTCGGCTTGAACTGCGGCTTAAACCGCATTAAGTTCGAACAATGGTAAATGTCGAGGACGGGACGAGGTTGATGCGTGATGCAACCTTTAATACGGTTTAAGCCGCGTTTCCAAGGAAGGTAATAGATATTATCAATAATTGTTGACACCCAATTTTGTCCGAGGTAGTAATTTAGGTTGTGGTAATACCTAATTTGTAATTGTGATTTTTGATATTTTTCTGTATTTTTATTTTATGTGATTTTCGTCAATATTTTATGTACTTTTCGTCAATTTTTGTTATTTTTGTCATTTTCATTATTTTACGTAGTTTTTGTCATTTTCATGTACATTTTTTTATTTTTATTATTTCAAGTGTCTTTTATTATTTCGTGTGCTTTTGTTATTTTCATATATTTTATGTGCTTTTATCATTTCATTCGGTTTAATCTAGAATTAAAATGTGTTTATTTTATTTATTAATTAATTAAAAAAGAGAGAAAACTAAAAAAGAAAAAAAAAGAAAAGAAAAAAAAGAAGAAAGAAAAAGGTCAAGAAAAGGACGTTTCACAAGCTACTCCTTCTCCTCCGCCGAGCACCTCCCACGCCTCTGCTCTCTTCCATCCATCAAAGTCAGCATCAGACTTCATCATCATTGTTTAAGCTTCTGTCAATCAACCATTTTGGTTATAAATAGAGCAAATTGGAGAGGAGAAAAGAGAGATCGACTATGTTTTTGCTCATCGACGAAAAAACGTCCTCCACCTCCATTTCGCCTTCCGACCATCCTCGTCGTAAACCAGCCCTTTCATCCTCACCGCCAAGCCTCCAGCAACACGTCGGTCCCCTTAGCTCCACCCGAAACCGCCGGAAAACGGAGAAAAGCGCCGCCGACCCTCTGGACCGTTTCCTTCATCCCCTCTGATTTGCACTCTTTCACCACTACCATCTATTATCATTAGCTCTGCCACGACGAGACGAAGCCAACCCACCCTCTCAGTCGGAGATGGTCTGACGAAAGAAAACCTGTCAACAAACCGTTTATCGACTCGGATGCCATTTTCTCTTCAACCAGAGTTCCGTTCGCCGTGAAACCACCGCCAACCGTCTCCCCTTCCGCCTATGCGCCAACACGAACCTGAACCGCGGCCGGAATTTGTCACTGTTGTGGTCGCCGCCGCCCCCGACGCCGCTGCAACTGCTGGGAAGACACGAAGAAGAAGAAGCTACTGCAGGTATGTTTTACTTTTTTGGGAAACTAACAACTACAGTCCTTGTCCCTTTACTTTAGTCTCTTTTCCACTTAAACCCCTCTAGTTTTCCATGGCCTCATTTAAGCCACTCTTTCAAATTTAAAACTCAACAATTTGGGTACTAGGCCTAAACCTTTTGTGTTTTAGTCAATTAATTTTTTATTATGTCAATCTAAATTACTTTAATTTTATTTTCAAGATATTTTGAGTTTTGTTAGCTATGTAAATTACTAAGAATCCTTTTCTTTTTTCTTTTTTAGTACTTTTATTTGTCTTTCTCTTTATTTCTTAAAATCAAGCAAATTTAGAAAAGAACCCGTGAATTTTTAGGCGTACGAAAATTAACTTTTTTTGTACGTAACTGACAAACGAATCCAGATCTCTCGTAAACCATTTTCAGGTTCCCAATCGACCTAGGAAAAAGATTGGTGGCAACTCCTCTGTCAGAAACTACGTCGCTACAATAATATTGTTGTTATGTTGATCGATGCATTGAATTGCTATGTATATATTTATTAATATCACACACACACACACACACACATATATATATATATATATATATATATGTGTGTGTGTGTGTTTTAAAGTTTAGTTTTATTAGCAAAGCATTAGTTCATGTTTGTGAATACTGATAGGAAAATACTTTTTACACAATAAGTAATTTCCACATGAGTTGGATTTAATTACGTTGTAAAAATTATATTTTGCACAATATTCATGGATTGTCCGGGTTGGACAGTTTGTAAAAGTACTATCGGTATTAAAGTTATATAATTGTGTACGTGGAACTAGCTAGTATAGTTACATAAATTTCGGCAGTTATATATTTCAGTCTTGTTCCTTCTTGTACCTGTTTTGGGCGTTATGTCCCAAAATTAGGTACAATGAGAAACTAAGGTGAATTGCTGCCGAAATTTATGTAATTGTATTAGTTGTACATACAAAATCATTAAACATCATTACCGATAGTACTTTTATAAATAGGATAAGACCCATATACCCTTAGACTATATATAAGAGTAATTAGAATTTGTAGAAATTAATATGTATGAATGTGTATATGTACGTATCTGTGTATATTTGCATGTATGCGTTTTAATTTTTATATGTATATATAAAAGGTTTTTTTATTTTATATTGGTAATTAAACAGGTTTTGGAAAGGACTCGAGGAGTTCTTGGATTTTGCTTTTACTGTTGCTCAATCGAACGGGCGTGATTACATTAAATGCCCTTGTAGAAAGCGTAAAAATAGATATTATTATGATCTATTTACAATTGGAAATCATTTATTGTTAGATAGCTTTCAACCAAATTATCATGTATGTGATTTTCATGATGAACAAGTTGAGATCAATCCTTGTACTTATTGAGATTTTAATCAATTCCATTAAGTGCCATCTTCGACGTCGAATATTGCAAGTACAAGTACTTGAAATAATTTGGCTGAAGGTAATTGTGATGATCGGGGTTATGTACAAATGGTCCGAGATGTCCAAACTTTTAAAGATTTTGGACCAATTTGACCAACTTCTGAAACTTTTGGTACTTTTTTCAAACTTTGGGTTCGTTTTCAAACTTTCAAGATGTTGGGTCAATTTGAAAACCTTTTCAAACTTTAAGGACATAATTGCATAATTTTCAATGTTAATAGTAAAATTATAACATTATCAAAGTTTTAGAAACTTAATTACATGTTATTTGTTTATAATTTGGGGATATGGATGATCGTTCACCACCACCGAATGGTCAGAGTCCACATGACTCTAGATCCGGGTCACGAGGTAGGACCTTCTCGCGATCAACACGTGGTTGCGTGACACTGGTGGACCTAATGACGACAGTTAGTCCATTGGATCCGTACATAGGGATCCACTCAACACTTCAGAGCCACCTCTTCCACTGCCCAGACACGCAAAGTAGAGGTGGACGTTGATCGCTCCACCGCCGCGACTGGATGGCACTCCTACTACCATGGCACCAGAGCCCGTCTTACCACAGCCAGAGAGAGGTTCAAACAGTCGACTTGTCACTCGCATTGGCCAGTAAGTGTTGTTTACCAATTACTTAAGTATACCGTATACGCTTATATACTAACAACTAATTCACTTTATGCAGTTTGAAGCTAGATTCGTCGGGCATACCGTCAATGATTAGTCGTATCTTCCACCAGCACTTCACCGGTATGCCGCTGTGTTTCAAAGAACTGCATGACTAAGGCAGAGTGGGTGAACGCATTTGCGATAATATTTAATTATCCATTTAACTTTGTTAATTAATTATTTCTAACTACCTAAAAACTTTATGGTAACTAATTTTCTATTTAACTAATTATTTTTTTTACAGAATGAGTACACATGGACGGAGCCTGACTTCGTGTCAAGCCTCCACTCGAGGTTCGGGGAGTTCTACCGGACGACCTTGAACAACTATCGAGGCAAATGCAGAGATGTCCGACCTCTGGATCCCGACGACCCCGACTACATGCAGTGGTTGGATATACCTCCTCCTAGTATCCAACTGACGATCGGGAAGTACTTGGAGTACTGCAACACGGACGAATTAAAGGAAATTTCGAAACAAGAACAAGAAGAATGCGGCCAATGATAAACGGGAGAAAGCAAAGTCACATTGCAAGAAGTCGAAGACTTCTTTTTATGTAGAATCGGTAATATTCTTTAATTGAAAGCTTTTCACTATATTTTTCATTACTTTTTCAACTAACTCTTTAACACTATTTTATTGACAATGCAAGAAAGCGGGCCAGGTGCTGCGTTGGGAACAGTTCAGAGAAGAGTGGGTGGGGAAAGAGGCCATACTTTTGGTTAGTATGAAGTAAATCAATTTTTAATAATTAATTTGTAATATTACACTTATGAAATTTTACATCTCTAAATTAGGATGGGTACAAAAAGCGGATGACGGAGAAGTATGGGGAGGACGAGTGGCCACACTTCGACGAGGACATCTACACAGAGGTCATGGGAGGCCCACGAGAGGACGTTGAATGGGTGGCCCGCCCCAGCTCGTCTGTCTAGACATGTTCCAGCCACCTCAGTAGTCCCAGGTAATTAATTAAAATATGTTCCTTTTTAATTTCAAAGTTATGTATAATGTATTGTTGTCGAATATAAGATTTCCAAACTTTGATTTCAGCATGAGAGGGAGCTGGAGGAGGCATCAGAGGGACGCAGAGGAGATCCATGAGTTGCGGCGCAAGGCGTTTGAGCATGACGAGAAGATCACTCTCTTGGAGGTTGAGAATCATTCGTTGAGGGACGTTGTTCAGTACAACAGGGATGCTTGGGAGCGCAGGATGGAGATGATGTGGAATGCCTCCATTAGCAGCATGCGGGGTTCCATGCTTCCCACCAGAGCTATATGGTGATAGGGTACCGTCAGGCGTGGTCACTGGATCTTCTACCCCGGGTCCCGCTCACCAGATTGGAACAAGTGTCGAGCGTCAGCCGCTATATCATTTCTAGCAACTTATACGACCACTTAATGATCCCTTCATGCGACCTTTCACTCCGCTGTCCCAAGACCAGCCCCGACAACAACCCACTTTCACCCCCGACCTTTGCCTCTGTTTCGGGGAAGATTACCAGCCAGATCCCCCAGTCTCCTTGGGACAACCTCTTCTTGCTGATATCTTGGCGTTCACTACCGGCTACACCTCAGACTTCGACGACTATTTGTTGCAGAATCCCCGTGACCCGAGCTTTCAGGGCCCGCCGCCCTAGTTTATTAGGAACAATGTGCCGGAATGTACATTTGGATTATATATATTGATAAAACCATTTCCTAATTAATATGATTTAATATTATAATACAATATTAATTTATTATAATTTATCTAATAAAAAAATTGACTAAAAAATTAATTTGTAAAAGATCTGTAATGCGGCCAGGGCTGAATTACAAATGCATTAAAGGTGTCAGGATGGTGTTAGCTGGTTGCAAGAGGTAATGCGGTTCTAACCGCATTAAGCCGCACTACGAACTACGGCTACATCGTATTGCATTTTGAACACCGAGTTTATTTACCATGGCTTGCAATGCCGTCATTTTCGCCTTAAATAACACGCCCTCAACGCAAAATGGCCACATTACAATGTGTTCCAGCTACGTAGTGGTTATTCCTCAATTTCTGTGTTTGTTTACTTCTTTCAATAAAAAAAAAGGTAAAATGGGAAAGTCAATACTAATTTTCTCACCTTAATCTTCGCACCAAGTCGAAGTGTTGCATTATATTTGAGACGATGAGAGTAGAATATTAAAGTCAATTATGTTTCAAATTTGAAGTTACTTATTTTTTTTAAGTTAACTTGAACATTGTGCTTAGTTATTTTTTTAAAAAAAAAATATGATCTCATTTATACTTCATATATGAATGTTGGATACTCTCTGAAACAAGTTAATATATTTGCGTTCGATGAATGTTGGACATTATTATACTTATGTTTATTTTCAAAGTGATGTTATTCTTTCATTTCTTTTTCCATTTGTGTTTTCCACTTTTCAATTGGGTGCAAATGTTTCATTTTATTTTTTGTTTCAAATGATGTTACCTATTTCCCTCAATTTTAATTTATGTTTTTGAATTCCACCTTAATTAAATATTTCATGTTACACATATTTTTTTAGGATAAAGTTTACTTTTAGTCCCTTAGCTTTCCGGTTTGTCCTACTCAGGTCCCATTTTAAGAATTCGTGTCATCCAAGTCCCGTAGCTTTAGTTATTGTATCATTTGTGGTTCTTCCGTTAGTTTGACCGCTAAGTTAACCGTTAATTGATGAGAAATGACGAAAACACCCTTAATTCATTTACAACACTGTCTATACTTTTTTTATAATTTGCATTTTTATCCCAAAACCTCACCTCCATGTCCTCTCTCTCGACCTCAACGCTGCCGATCAGAAATCAGTGCCTTTTGGCGTTAGAATTGCTCGGGCAAGGAGTGAAAGTGGCAAAGGAGGACGTTGTCGGCGCCATGGAAACTCGCAGTCAATTGAGGTGGATTTTGGTGGGTCGGCCAATAGTGACTCCTCCTAGTGGGTATGCTTCCTCTCGTCAACGTCATCGGCATGTCATCCTTCAAATCTCTGCTTCGTCGTCATCATCACCTCATCCGTCGATCTTGGATCCCATTATCAAGCTATCAATTTTAATTTTTCTTTCTCTCTGTTTCTCGCGAAACCGCAACACCCTTTTTTCTTCCTTGCTGCTGCTGCATCGATTTTGTCAACCCACCGCCCTCGGAAGCTGGCGGAAGCGTCTTTGTTGCGGAAGCTGGAAGTATCGGCGGCGGGTGAATACAAAATTTCTCTTAAAAGGGTTGTGGTCCCCAAACCCATCCCTTAAACGTTTTCCTTCAAGTTTAAGGTTAATACGTGTTTGTAGTTTTTAAGACGTCTAACTAGTCCTAAGCCTGCACCCGAAACACGTTAGTGGTTTTACAAAATTTCGCGCGCGCGGAAAGTAGATAATAAGTAATACAAGCAGAACGCATGGTGCCAGCGAGGGGTGATCGGCCCCTAACTGTCAGAATAGGAAGCGGCATAAAGCCGACACAGAATAGAAAATGGGTCCGTCGTCGACCTCCGATAAGCATATCCGATATAGCATAAGTCCAAAAAACCGTAACAGAGAGTGGGTCTGCCATCGACCCCCGATAAGCATGAAGTCCAGAATAATAATAAAAATCTACAAACCACTATGTACCATGTGACTAGCCCCGAAAGTCACTGGGTCCCACCCTCGACCCGAGTACTAGCCCTTAACTAACCTAATACACATGAGTTGAACTGCATTGCATATTAAGAAAGCTAAACCCCATACCTTAGCAAAAACGGATAATCTACCGTGGCCCTCAGACGCTCCACAACAGTATCCACAGAAATGCAGATTTAATCTTCCAGAGTCAGCAACACAACATTACTCTAGTTAATTAACTAAAGTTCCTTACTTTGGGAATTTATCTAAAATTACTACTTAAGTCATCCAACTTTTCAGAAGTTTGCAATATTGCCCAAAACTTCACAAAGTTGCAGAAATTGACAACTTATACTTAAAGTGTCCATAATTAATTCCATAACTTCAAGTGGCTAACTTTGCTTTAACTTCTCCATAATTACACTTTTAGTCCTTAAACTTTTTAAGAACTTTCAAGTTAGCCCTTAAGTTCCACAAAGTTACAAAATACCCAATTTTGTCAACTTTTCCACACAATTAATTTTTCCCAAAATTACCAACAATTCGGCCACACACTTAAACTTCCGGCCATCTTTCATTTTTACCCCTAAACTTTCCAAACTTGTACTTTAACCACTTAAATCACATATTCTTCACCAAAACATGATTTAACTACTTTCTTCAACATTTCAACTTCACAAAATCATCATAGAGTAATCATCAACATTTCAACCTCTTCACCAAAACTCACCAAATAAATCTCAACTCTTTCCAACAACTTATAACATACTTATAACATGCTTTCCAACAACATTCTTCAACAAAACATTCATCAAATATACATCCAATAATTCGGCCTTCACCCAAAAATTCCAACATGTTTTCCATGATTTCTCAAGAACAAAATATGTTCATCATACTTCCAACAATAACATACTTGAAGATCAAAGCCATCCATGAACCAAATTCATAAAAGTTACCAAGGAGAATCCTCCCCTTGGTAATACTTATAGCTTAGCTTAGGATGAGTAGGAGTTGAGACAAATCCACCACCAAAGATCCTTGAAGTTTCGGCCATGAAGAACAAAGAAGATGGATGAGTTTTCTTTCATGTTTTGACTTCGATAAACATGAAGATTCAACCAAATAACTCAACCATACCTTGAATCTTACTGATTTTGGAAACCTAGGAATTGATAGGACTACGCTTGCTGAGATTCCAAGCTCAAAACTTCAAGAAATAGTTTTTCGAACCAAAAGTGCTGCTGGACCCGTCCGATTGCACAAGGGTTTTGGTTGCTCTTGCTTCCTTCTACAAAGTTGTAGCCAAGACCTTGATGAAGATTTTCTCCGAAGACCGCAAGAGCAGATTCAGACGTTTACTAGAGCAGAAAGGCCGTGAAAGAGGACGAAATTGCTGGGTAGCAAAGGGAGAGAGGTGTTCTTCTTCTTTTGCTCAATAATGGATGAAGAGTGATAAATCTGAAGTAAAAGAGAGAGTGAATGGTCTGAAAATGAGTGGTGATGGTTGATTGTGTGGATGAGGATTGAAGGGATGGGTAAAAAGAGAAGGTAAGGGTAGAAGAAAGGTGTAAGAGAGGGATGGGCTTAAAAACTTATCTCATTTATGGAACAAATAGAAATAAGTAAGAAATGAGGACAAATATCCACAAATATCTTCCTCCACTCACTTAAAAAGTGCCTGCCAACTTAGGAAATAATCAACATGTGATTTCTTTCCAATTTTTCTTCCTCGGTGATCATTTTGCCCCCTGAAACTAAATTTTGTCAAAATGTTCCGGAACTCAATAAATGATATCCAACGTATAAAACACTTATAAATAATTTCAAATCAACTCCCAAACACTGAATTCCAATAATTAATCACAAGCCGTTTGTGATCTGATAATTACAGAATTTGAACTTGCGGCCGAAATTCAACAGAACAATTACAGAACGTCGGGGGTGGGTGTGTTGACACCCAATTTTGTCCGGGATAGTATTTTAGGTTTCGTGATTTTCGATATTTTTCCGTATTTTTATTTCATGTGATTTTTGTCAACATTTTATCTACTTTTCGTCATTTTCGTATTTTTAAGGACCTTTTTATTAATTACTTCGTGTGTTGTTATTAATTTCGTTAGTTTGTTCACTTTTCGTTATTTTTTATTTCATATACTTTTGTTAATTTCGTTATTTTATGAATTTCTATAATTTTTATCATTTTCACGTGTTTTTATTAATTTCAAACTTTTGTCATTTTTATTAGTTTTTGGACTTTTTATTAATTTGTTATATTTAAAACTTTTTTTCATTATTTCATGTGCATTTTGTCATTTTTGTTTCAGATGTATTTGTAATTTATAATGTTTTAAAATAATATAATAATAATAATTTAAAAAAATTAAAAAAAAAAAGAAAAAAAGAGGACGGAGAGCAGAGACGCGTGCTCCGTCTCCTCCGCTGACGTCATCTCCACGCCTCTGCCCTTCATCCATCCATCGTCAAAATTCAATTCAGACTCCACCATGATTACTTCTAGCTTCTGTCAATCAACATTTCCGCCTATAAATTGAGCTTTTTCGTAAAGAAAGAAAGCGGGGGAGGATCGAAGAAAACGGGCCAAAACTTCGTTCACTGACGAGTTCGTCCTCCACCCTCCATTTTGCATTCCGGCCACCCTCACCGCCAACCACCACTCCCATCCTCACCGTCAAGCCTCCAGCAACCCGAAGGTAACCCCGTCCTGGCCCAAAACCACCGGAAAGCGAAGAAATCGGCTCAAAACCAAAACCGACCTCCACCTCCCACTTCCATCTACAACCTTTTTCGCCTCCAAAACCCACTACCATTACCTCCCCCATGACGATACGAAGCTAGCCCACCATCTCACGTCGCCGGATCTGCACCGGAGAAGGAGAAATCGGACAAAAACCGCCGCACGTTTCGACGTTTAACTGCTTCGATCCGTCATTCCATCCGCATTCGGCCGCTCCCACCACCACCGTTGGAACCATCGGCATGTTCTCCACCATTTGGACCCAAGTCCGCCGCGGAAATTCACCGGACACGGGCGGCTGCCGGACGCCGCCGCCAAGCCCAGAATCCGGCGGACCTTGAAGAAGAAGCTGTGATTTTCGGGATAAATTACAACTTCAGTCCCTGTCCCTTTATTTTCATCCTTTCTCTACTTAAACCCCTTTATTTGTCCACGGTTTCATTCAAGCCACTCTTTCAACTTTAAAACTCTACACTTTGGGCACTATGCCTAAACCTTTTCATCTTAGTTAATATTTTTTGTTATTATGTTAATCTAAATTATTTTATTTTCAAGATATTTTGAGTTTTATTAACCACGAAAATTACTAAAAATCATTTTATTTTATTTTTTTAGTGTGGTTATTTGTTTTTTTCTATATATCTTAAAATCAAGCAAATTTTCTAAAAACACCCGTGGTACCAATTTTGGGCGTACGAAAATTAACCAATTTTGTACGTAACTGACAAACGATTCTAGATCTCTCGTAAACCATTTTAAAAAGGTTCCCAATCAACCTAGGAAAAAGATTGGTGGCGACTCCTGACGAAAACCACGTCGCTACAGGGTGTAACAGATTTTGTTGTTCTCAAAGCTCCCTTTGCGATGGCCGGTCGAGGCAAGACTCTAGGATCTAGTGCGGCCAAGAAGGAGACATCTCAGATCTTGAAAAGTAATAGAAAATCTGAAATTTCAAGATCTTGGACCCCCCTCTGCTGGTCAATCCCCCCGACGACTCCGCCTCCTTTTCGTCTCAGGACAGCCAATCAACGAGGCTCGACTGGTAACCTTGCCAGAGGCAATCAAACCCGTTGTTTCTGTAGATGTGAAGATGAATTTTCTCCGATGACGATGTTTACCAGCAAGAGAGCAGACCGGCGAGGCTGGTGAAGGATTTTGGGAAACTTGGTGGGTTATGATTCAGGTGAGTACTTTATTTGTTGAATTTCAGCACTTGATAAATTGAATTAATGGATAAATTTAGATTTTGGATTTTGAAGTCAATCTTGGTTCACTGATGGTTGTATTTCTTGGATGAGTTTTGACATATTAGTTTTAAGATATTGGTAATTCCTACAGGTCTTGATTTTAGTCTTCTTTGGAATAAGAACTCATGTGAAACTTTGATTGAGATGTTGTTCATGTTTAAATGGATTTGTTGAAATGATTAATAGTTTACAGTGAGGTAGAGATGGTGAAAATTTGAAAATTTAATTTGTAGGACATTTTTGAACGTTTTTGTAACAAATGAGGTGATAAGTTGAAATTTGATTAAGGGCATTTTTGTCATTCTCATGAATTAACGGTCAAACTAACGGAAGTACCACAATTGATACAATAACCAAAGCTACGGGATTTGGATGACACGAATTCTTAAAATGGGACATGAGTAGGACAAACCTGAAAGCTAAGGGACTAAAAATAGACTTTACCCTAATTTTTTTATCATTCAATAACCTTATTTTATTCTACAAATTTTTTATTTTCCAGTAATATATGTTGGATCTAAAACACGCAACGAAGTGCAGAGATAAATTATAGTTCACTCTATTTAAAATTAATTTGAACGTTGCAAATAAATAATAAGGGAAAAGGTAATTTGGTTATTGAAGTTTACGAAATCTTTAAATTATATCGCTGAAATTCATTTTGACGTGAAAATGTCATCAATGTTTTGTTGAAGGTGTAAATTTATCATTGGATGTTAATTTGTCATAATTGGCAGTAAGTGCTTAGATGTCGCTCATGTGACCTGTCATCGGACGATTACATAGATATTTACCGTACATTTTGTATGATTAATATTTTAATATCACTTAAAAATCGTAAAACTAAAATTCAATTCTTAAATAGTGACTCATTTTGAGGTAAAAATTAAATATTAATCATACAAAATGTACGGTTAATATTCACCTGATCGCTTAGTGACACATCACATAAGTGCTATCTTAGTACATTCTCAGTTATTGCAAGAATGAAATTAGACATTACTCACTCTATTCCTATGCTGGTTAGGGTGAAGCTAGTAGGTTAATGATTTGGGTTGGGTTAGCTTAGCCTTGGTACATGTTTGGGCCAACATGGGTTATGATAAAATCTGACCCAACTTGTTCGGATTGCAGCCTGGTTCGGATTTGGGTTGGGTTATGAGCATGGGGTATATGTCTGGTCTGGCCCATCAAGACCAGGAAAAAAATTTGGTGCAAGGCCTGGGTGGGCCGTGGCTCTTGAATGAAGCTATATATTCCATGTTTGGAAGTTTGTATTACTCCCTCATTATTGAAAAAATTGATACATTCATTTTTGTTGTTTTACATATTTAATATATAATTTTTTCATGAATTTTTATATATTTAAAATTAAATAATTCATATATTTGCATAAATTGATATCTATATTTTATAAATATATTTTTTGATATATTTTATTCACTATTTATCTTTGTAAATATTTGAGTCAACTATTAAACCATAAAACATGGAAGTTAAATGTACCAATTTTCAAAGTAATTTTCAAAGTACAGAGGGAGTTTCGAATAACATTCTTAAAGTTTCTTTAACACATTGTTGCAAATGCTTTTCAGCATGTTCTATAAATCTGGATATATAATGTCGAATAATTTATATATAAATAAAAAAAGAATGTGTTTAATTTTTAAATATATTTTTGAGATTTATTTAACAAGCATTTATTTTGAAAAGTGTAAGTAAAATATAGGTGTCAAAATTAAAAGTTGCAATCTTTATGAATGAGAACTTAATTATCATTTACTCCATTGAACTAAAGTAACTAAGATATTTTAGTCCATAAATTGCAAATCATTGTGACTCAACCCTTGAACTACGTGCCATCAAAAAATTTGATCCTTTGACCATTTCATTGTTAGTTGATCTATGATCAAAATGATCCTTTTGTGAACCTATCATAGATACTCAAAAGTTATAGAAGTTTAAATAAAAGTTTGTGTTTGATTTTCGAATCATTTTTTGTTCAACATCAATGACAATTTTTTGTGTTTGACCGATGGATTTTGTAGAGTAAGTGTTCATTAACAATAATCCTCTTTCAATTTCGGTTGAAAGTTGCCTAAAATCATCAGATTTTAAAATGAATTTTGGATGACTTAGGGTTTGGGTATGAACCTTAACCCAAAAATCATCTGAACCAACAACACTCGTTGATCAGACTAAAGGCTGGGGGCGGACGATGCAAGATGGACGATGAAGACGACCTCGGTTGGCCAATCAGAAGCAAGTTCGAGGCTTGACGCGCCGTAGTGCTGGAAATTGAAGCAGGAGCTTCGCAATAGGCTTAGTGGAGCCTTTTCCAGTGGCCAGAGACACCAACCATAGGGTCGCCGGCTTCAGCAGGCGTCGACGAATGACAATGGCGCTCCTGGCGGTCGGCAATTGGACCACCATGGGCTCGAGCTGCCAATTTGGTTGGAGGCCCTCAAACTTTATTTTTATTGTATTTTAACTTCGTTGCAACTTTTTTTATTTACTTTTATCCTAAAATTTGTAAACTCATATAAACAAGACAGTAAATCGTTAAAAAATGACTCTGTGAACCTCATATGCATCAAATTACCGAGTCAGGGGATTAAAGAGGTAAGAATTACATAGTTCAGGAATAAAGTTACGAGTTTTAGTTCAAAGATTAAAATACGTGAATCAATATAATTTAGAAGAGTAAATGATATAGCTATGAATGAATGGTGTCTCAAAAAATCAAATGGTCACGGACGGACTCAGAGTATTTCATTTTCTAAAGTACTTGAATGAAACATATTGAATGATGATAAACTCAATTATTCAAAACTCAAAAGATATTTATAGGCACCAGATAAGTAAAAGCAACAGGGAATAATTATATTTTTGGGGCAACATTTCCTTTTCCATTTGATTAAAGTGCATCATGCAATTGGAATGTGATTGGTAGGTCTCACCTACAAGCTCCTTGAACCGTAAAGCTAAATTCCATTTTATTTGTACAATAGGTCATAGGTGTTGCTTCAAAAGTAAACTAATTGAAGTTTTTGGCCATTAGTTTTATCAAAGTACTGTCCTTCTTCGAATCATTACAAGGGAAGTCCCTTTCTAGAAAATAAATAAATAGTCGTCTACTGCAGATTTTGCTGCAGTTCTTAATGCGGCTTAATGCCGCATTACATATTTTTTTTCCGAAAATAAAACTGGATGAATCAGGATGAATTTATATTAATCTGGATTAATTTAAAATCCAAAATTTTTCAAATTCTGGCAACTTCGTTGGAGCTGCGACGGTGACAACGGTGGCGATTGAAGCAAACTCCATAAGGTTCGGATTATTC
The DNA here is from genome assembly GCA_024586325.1 of Stellera chamaejasme. Taxonomy (NCBI): domain Eukaryota; kingdom Viridiplantae; phylum Streptophyta; class Magnoliopsida; order Malvales; family Thymelaeaceae; genus Stellera; species Stellera chamaejasme. The sequence continues at coordinate 30,888,446 of CM044985.1, forward strand.
CAACAGATTTGGTGCATAGAAATTCATAGAGAGAAACAAATCACCAAAAATTCATAGAAATTCATCCAGCTGAGAGAGAAAAAAGGGAAAGAGTTTACCTGCGGATATGGTGTAGCAACGTCGGTTGTTGGGGCTAACGGAGAAGCGGGGTTGGTGGGAGCGACAAAGCGGCGTTGGTGGGAGCAGCAGAAACGGCGGTGGTTGGGGCTGCGGGTTTTGGCGAAAAGAGGTTACAGTTTAGGGGTTTCGAAGAGGAAAAAGGAAGGAGGAGGGAGTGTTTACATTTATCGGTGTGACAAAGCGGCGGCGAGCTTCATGGTGACGGGCAGCGGTGGAATAGCAAAGGAGGCCAAAGAGAAATTTTTTGTGGTGGGTTAGGGATTTGTGTATGGTTTGTGTGGAAAAGGAGTTTCTCGCGACTTTTATTGTGGTTGACCTTTAATGTGGCCAAAGCCGCATTACCGAGCTCAACGACGTAATGTTAATAGTATATACTCATTCTATCCTAGCAAAATTATCACATTTGTCTTTTGAATATGACTGTTTTGCTGAGCGATATTTTTATCTCAAGATAATTGATTTTTATGTAAAACTTTTTCAATAAATTTAGATAAAACTTTCTATAATTATAGTATAACATTTTTTTATTAATTGTGGAAATTTAAGAAACTATTTCATCCGTCCCTGAAAAATTGAATACATTTTTTTTATAGAAATTGATCAATTTTCTGAAAAAGAAACCTATCACTCTCAAAGTTACTAAACTATCATCACTTTATCTTTAATTTTTCTACCTCATTTTTTGTGCACTTTCAACCAATGAGCAATTAAGTAAACATATAGAAAAATCTTATATTCACTTTAATCTCCGTGTCCAAACAAACCTTTTAATCTTTTGGGGACAGAGATAGTATATAATAGTAAAAAGATTTGTTTTTACTATAAAATAAAAATTCATTTTTATCACTATATAGTAAAAAATATGGTACTATTATAGTATACTCAAATACTAGTAATTTGAATAGAGTAAACTTCGTGTGGTCCCTTAAGTTACATCATTGTCCCATTTGAGTCATGTTTTAAGATTTTGTATCACTTTCATCTCATAAGTTACATTTTTGTCCTATTTAGATCCCCTCGTTAATTTTTTCGTTAAAATCACTATATAGGGGTATTTATGTCAATATCCATTTAACTCAACTCTTTCAAAAATTTACAAAATAACCCTGACTTTTTCAAAAATTTACAAAATAACCCTGACTTTTTCAAAAATTCACGGACCCACCCAAATGCCTCATTCTTCCTTCTTCTCGATTGAGACCACACCTACCGCCACTTGCCTCCGTTGCCGCCCTTACATCAGCTGTCGCTGCCACCCTCGCACCGGCCGCCGCCGCCTTCGAAAAGAACCTCCGCCGTCGGAAGGTGAGTATGTGAGTCCAGTCCAACCTTCCTCCTTCAGCGGCTCCACCTAGCCTCCGCCAAGGCTTCGCCCAGCCCACTAGAACTTGCTCCGGCCTCCTGCAACCCCGATTGCCTCCTCGCGCATCTGTTTGATCTACCTTAGCCCGCCTCGCATCGCCGATCTGGTTGCGCAGTGAATCAGATTTGTGCACATGTGACGGTAGGGCAAGGCAAATTTGGGTGTGGGTGTGCTGGGATGGTTTCAGCGGCTCACCAACAGCGGTGCGCGGCGTCACTACGTATTTGCAGAAGGGCTGGTAACGCCACTTTCGTTACCAAGGCGTTAAGAATGGTAACGCCAAAGGGCGTTACAGTATGCGCTACCATTCGACGCTACATTTCAAAGAAACGCAGCACTGTGGCGCCACTGGCCCGACAGCCCGGTAGCGCCACACCCCCTACCAGGGCGTTACTATCCCAAATTCCAAAAATGCGCAATTTCCTCCGCATCCCACATCAGTGTGGTTCGAACCCCAGCTCTCTGGGGGTGAGAAAATGGGTAACAAGTATCTCCCCACTGCACCAATTGTCTATATTGCTTGATTCCAAAGTATTGTACTTATAAAAGATGCCATAGTCATTATGGATTGTTCTATATTATTTTTATTACTATAATGGGATTCTATATTATTATTATTATTATCATTATTTTAGATAAACTAGTAAATAATAATGAGAGTAAGTTTTATTTAAAATTATATTTTCTTTATCTTTCCATGGTTAGAAACTAATGAATTTTTCTATCAAATCCGAAAAAGAAAACATGAACATACTTAATCAAAAAAATGATCATTAATTTTAATGGGAATTTCTAAAAGAAATATGAACATACTTAATCAAAAAAAATGATCATTAATTTTATGTGCACCTAATTAATTTATTCAGTTAATATTTATTTTTGTTAATATCGTAATTAATTTGTTAATATTTTTTAATATCATTTTTTGTTAATATTTGTAAATTATCTTAATTTGTTAATATTTGTAAATTATCGAAATTTTTAAATATTTGAAAAAATATTTTAGTATTCTGAAATATATTTTAATATTTTGAAATAGACGACCGTAACGCACAATGGCATTACCGGCGCTACTCTCTCGACAAGTTCGACCGATGGCGCCCGAGTAATGCCTGGCGCTACTAATACTTTCGGCCCACGAACGCCAAGGGCGTTACCAGGGCGCTACTAGCTCTGACACGCCTCTGACTGGTAGCGCCCTGAGTAACGCCTGGGGCGCTACTGCGCTTTCCGGCCCCATAGTAACGCCCCAGGCGTTACCCCAGGCGTTACTGCATTGCCTCCAAGTACGTAGTGCGTGTTGGTGGCTGAGAGTGAGGTGAAGGGATGAGGTGAGTTTGAATGTGGGAAGAAGGGAGGTGGGATGAGTTTGTAGGTTTTGAAAAATAATCGGGGTTAACTTTGTAATTTTCAAGAATAATAGTATATAGCTAGGTTAATTAAATCAACCTTGTAATTAATGATGAGTACCACAAGCCTATGCATTCAAAAGCAGTAATCTATTGAGGCTATAGCATGATCATGAGGCCTAGAACATTATGATTAATTATAATATGTTGTATGATGGCAATCATGATTGACACCATTTCCATATCTTCTTTTACTTTTTGCATGCCCTCTATATATAACAAATACTCATACTAACCACCAAAAGCTCACAAACAACAAATGGTGAGAAAAAGCGCTAGATCAGTAGCCATATCTCTGCTACCAAATTCGGCGGTGGTAACTGGGCGGCGGTGGCGGCGACCGAGGCGTAGGTGCAGCACGATACGGCTAGGGAACAAGCGGCGGGGGCGAGGGTTCTGCCTGGGATCACGGCGGGTGGTGGTTCAATGGGGGGCTATGCTGAGGAAGGTGTTCATGGAAATAACTGCAGCTCCTGCGCCCTTACTTGAGGCTTGCTTCTTTTACTTTCCATTCTTACGTTCACACCTCTTTCCTTTGTGCTGATGATAGTAATTCGCTCTTGCTAATTGTCTTCTTAATTAATTACCTCCTTTTTTTAATAATTACTTTTCATGTTTGTCTGTATTTAAATGTTTTTCATTATCAAGTTGCGAAGCTTCCAACTCTAATGGAGAGGAAAGTTGTATTTGAATAACACTACTGTATTATGTGCACCCGATCAATTCAGAAAATCAATTTCTATAATGTTGGCATTTAATTAGAAGAATTAATTAAGAATGAGCTAGCTCATAAACTTTGAGGAAATTATGGGCGTGTAGCAAGTACTCTCAACTTACTAATACTCCTTCTCCATTCAATGAAAATAACATCATTGTTTTTAAACAACATTTTAACATTTTTACAAGTACTCCCCTTAATTTGTCTCAAAATATTGCAAAATTTTAACTTTTATTTATCGAATTATTATTAAGTAATTTTTAATCTATTTTAATATTTAAAATAATACTATAAAATAAAATTATAGATTAAATGATGAAAGAGAAAAGCTTGCAACACTTTCCAAATTGACATGGTAATTTTTATGAAAATAATAAACGAACATTTGAAGTTTCCAAGTATTTTTAAAACTTATTTCTAGCATTAATTTGAACATAATATATAAAATCAATCATCCTTTTTTTGAGACGAATAATAAAGTCTAAGAGTATAACATTGAAACTAAATGCAAAGATATGAGAATAACTGTTTCAATTAACTGTAATATATGTAGGGGATAATTTTTTAATGACTAAAATCAAATAACAGAAAAATAAATGTTAAAAAAACTATGGATAACTATTTTAAAACGCAACAACTTTACTGTTTCAACGGACAAAGACTATAACCAAAACTATGTGCAAGTTTGAGCTGATGGACAAAGGCTAGCCTAGCCTACCAATTTTTAAGGAAAACTATAACGCGATTTTTTTAAATTAAGTTTTTTGGAGAATTAATTGTGCTTACTGCCTAAAACATTTATATTAGAGATTTTAAAGAGTTGTTTAGCTTTCAAAATTATTTGCAAGTTTGAGCCGATAAAAATTAAAAAGAAACCCTAGCAGCACCCCCTCCTCTCTCTCACCCGCAACTTCTTCGATTTTTTTTCTTCTTTTTCTCCTTCCTTCATTTATCCTCTATACTTTAATCCTAAATCTACCATCCTCTATCCTTTCTCTTTACCTTTTTGTTGATATAATTTTTGCTAGAAGCCTCTTGCCACTGCCACCGTTGTCCGTTTTTCATCGTTGAGAGCTTCTTCCATCACACAATCGAATCCATCGACGTTGCCATCGATCTAGAGCCTCCGCTAGCCATAGGATCCCCTTTTGATCCTCTGCCTCTGTTCACCCCTGATGTGCCACTAATTTGGTACTTTGTTTGATTTAGTTTGTCCTCAAGAGGAAGATGGTCTCCCTTATCCTGCTCTGGTCGAAGCGTCGCCACCTGGATGTATTCATCTCTGCAGGCGCGAAAAGAGTCTCGCTAGCGACACAAACGAGGTTGGTGCACGTCCAGCCTCGCTCAGGACCATGAGGCTCTGGAAATCGGGACAGCTGGGTAAAGAGTCGATCCAATTATCTTTGTATTGCTTACGACTCCTATTTAAGTATTGTTTTTCTATATTGGTTGGACTACCCGTTTGTTACTTTCCCCCATGTTATTTTGTGTCGTACTATTGGAGTAGATGTTTAGGAATTGCTTCTAGTACCATACGGGCTTGTTTTGGGTACTCCTTGCCAACGCACTGTCGTGACGAGCTGATAAAAAAAACGCAACAACTAATTGTAAAAGTTCTCATATATGATCAATTAAAGAGATACACTGACACAGTAGAGTGTGGAAATATACAAGAAGATCGATGACTTAATTGGCAAAGCCCAGAAGGTTAAGGGCTTCTCAAACAATTAAAAAAATCTGCGATCCTCGACTTCCTTCCCCCTTACGGTCGCCGAAGTCGCTAACAGCGGCCACTGGCTACTGGCAAGCTCCGATGTTCTCTCTTACAAAGCGGATACCACCGCTAGCCCAGCTGCTTCGGTCATCGGCCGTTCAAATCAGGTCGGTTCATCGGCGGCGCTCCAAATCGCCGCCTTTTGCCTTGAATAAGGCCGAAGAGACATCGGAGTGGTGGATTGTCGACGGCGAAATCCACGAGATTGGCGACCATGTACCTCCAAGAGAGCGTTTCGTCATCCCTCGAGATAACATCCCCAACAAGCGCCGAAAGCAGCTGCGAGAACAGTTCATGCGCCGCACTCGCCTCGTTCTTAAAGAATCGGTACTTCATTGTTCCCAGTGTGATTTTCCTTTATCACCTAGGGTTCTCCTTTTTCCCCCTAATTTTAATTTCTCGTTTTTCTTTTCGACGCCTACAAGATTAAATTAGGACGGCGATGCTTTTTAACACCTGCGCGGGGAGAATATCTAGTGGATTTCTAATATATTTCGTGGTTTGATCGTTTGTTGTTAAGGAACATGAACCTTGGTGTAAAAGGTACATGGAACTGTACAACGAGCTAAGGGAAAACTGGGAAAGACTGTATTGGGATGAAGGCTACTCCAAAAAAATTGCTCAAGACCATGCAAACTATGAATCTGCGGAGGATGACGACAAAGATTTTAACCCTTATAGGTTTGATTCAGCAATCTTCTTTACCCCGCACCCCCCATAACGTTGTTATGCTTTGGCTTATTTTGAATAAGTAGTATTTTCTGGCCAATGGTTAATATAGTGGTCTATTGCTGCAAGAAATTACTCTACTTGAGTATGTAAGGCCGGCCAATTATTTTCAGGTCTAGTTTAATATGTACATCTTCTGACTGCATTGGGTTAAATCTATGGCAATTTGATTCAGGTTCATAATCTTTACTTGTTTTCACAATCATATGATTGATTATGTTGCTGTGCTGTCTTTGCAGGAGTAGGCGGCCTAGCACTGATCAGTTTAAGGTAAATGTACGTTGTCATACTTCCTGAATGTAATGTAGTTGAATGACTGAAAAAGCACATCAAACATCAGTAACGCTGATTGACTATGGGCCATAGGTGCAAGGCTTCAGTGTTAATAGACTGTATGGAATATCTTTGTCTTTTACATGTGTAAATAGCTTTATTTTTCCTATTGGACCAGGGCGTAAGAGAAAATCAGCAAGGAGACAACTGGGAGAAGGTCAATCAAATACGGGACAAGTTTGAATATGATCGAGAGAAGAGAATGAGAGAGAGAGGTTTGTTCATCTTATCTGTATACTTCTCATATTGGTCTTTCACGTTCATCTAACCTGAAAACAAGTTGGTCCTTGACTTCTTTTTGAGGACCACCCAGAAGGAAATTTCTAGATGTCATTTTAAAATTTGATATAGTTTCAAGTAGCTTTGTATCCTTGTTTTCCAGTAAAACTGGGTGTAGTATTTTCCACAAATTGCGGTTCTAGATTAGTTGGTTGTAGGTACTAACCTTCTGTTCTATTTGCAACACTGATCTTTCATTCGTTTCTATTTCCTTTGAAAAGCCTGTGGCATTTACTGTCTAGTTTTTGCAAGAACCTACTATTTAAGGTTCGATGTGGTTGTACTTGATACAGTTGATAGGGCTAATATGCTGCTTTCCATCATCTTTGGTTCTTTAACTTGGTGTTTGGATATTAGACATTGAGATATACACTCTCTGTCCTAGAAAAATTGGCACAATTCGTTTTCAGCATTTAATCTATGATTTTTTTTTTCCTTCGAAATTCTAATATAGAAAGTTGAATCATTTATATGCAAATGATCAATTAACATTTGTAGTTTATAAATACATTTTTTTAGCAAGTTTTTCATAACAATAATTTGAGTAAAGCACAACATCGAAAGTCAATCGTGCCAATTTTTCTGGGATGGAGGGAGTATCATATTGCACCTTCCCTAATGAGTACACTATATGATTATGAAGTTGAACATTCTGTAGAACTTGTTGGCTAACATCATGTGTCTATGCCATGTTCTAGCATCATTACAGTTCATGGAAAAAGAGGAAAAATTTCTGGTCTGAAATATAGTGCATATGTGTGGTGCCAACGTTAGACATAATATGTATCAAGCCCAGCAATATGTTTCTGTGCTTTATTGAATTCTTGGTGACCAAATGCCCACTCAGTTTTGCTGTGATACTTGTGGACATACTTCTCTACCTAGTTGATTAGCTGTGTACTTCATGACACCTCTTCATTAGCTTGTAGGTTTGCTGGTAGCTAAAATTTTCTAGTTGGGATTATGATTTGATTGGATTGGATTGGTTGCACCATGGGCTTCATTTCTATTTCAGGATGCTAAAAATACAATTTTAATACTGAACAATTGTCTCTTAGAAAATTGTTCATAGGTATGCATGCATCAAAATGTTTTTTGTCAACCTGTTGATTCTCAATTTTTTTGGCTAGTCAATATCTAATATCACTAATTATATGACAATCAATCTGTTGGAATTGGTCAAGTGTAATGCTCATGAGTTGTGAGAGTTGTGGTGAAACATGTATCCTTGTTTTGGAGATAGGGTTGAGCTGGCTTAATAGTGTCAAACAAGTTGTTCCATGGCATTGTGATCTCCTGCCAGTCTTCTGGCCTAAAATGATGCTCTGCGGAGGTGGATTAAACAATGAACTCCTGAAACCATGATTTTCCTGAAAAAATCTACCCGACACAAAATGTTGATATTAATTTTTTTGTGGGACTTTCATTGACTGAAGAAAAGCCATCCATAAAACTACACACCCCTATAACCTTCATAACCAACGCGTAACGACAACATGTAAACATATAAACTAAAGGTGACCTCTGGATTCTTAAGTAGGGGCTAAAGGTAGGAGGTCTTACGGTTTTCTGTTACAAATGCTCCTCTATTTCATTATTGGTCCATTCCTCATATGTCATGGAAATTAAACTGATATCAATAAGAACAGAATCTAATGGTTATCATAGTGCATTTTTTTTTCTTCAGGAAATCTTGTAATTTGAAATTTCGTTCTAAAAATTTGCACTGTGCATACATATAAACCTTTTGACTTGAGTGTTCCTGGTTAGAGGTGTTTAATCATGATGACTGATGTCTTTTCTGCAGCATTTGCACCAATGATGGGAGAACCAAATTTGCAGCAAACTTACTTGGATATGAATGGTAAGGGCACCCAGAAGAACCTGCCATTAGACCCAGAGAGATACTTTTCATCAGATGACAGCGATGGTTAAAGTATGCACGAGGATCTTGGAGCAATATGCACAAATTTAGGGAAGAAGGCAAGAAGATAGTGCTCTCATTCGAAAGAGGAGATGGGGTAAAGTTTAGATCTTCTACCTACAGGCAAAGTATCATCTTTGTTCGTTGGTTGGTAGTTGAAGATCGTGGTGGATCATCAGAGGAATCGTTTGAAAGGTTTCAGATGTACAGACAAGGATTCTAAAGAGGAGAGATTTCGTGAACCATGACTTTGCCGGAGGAGTTTTTGAGGCATGCTGTTCTTCCGACACATGAATTTTCTTTTTTGTTTTGTTTTGTTTTGTTTCCTGAAAAAGGGAGAAAATGTAATGTAGGCCAGTTAGAGAAGGATTCTGAGAAGGTGTCCTTTATTATATGTGCACTCTTTTGTCTTGAGGTATCTCATTTAGCCTTCAAACCCTGGATTTGTTTCCAATTTAGCCAAGGTATTGATCCGGAGAAGAGAGGATGTGGGTGACCGAACGAACCAGAGGGAAACAGATGTTCCTGAATCCTAAAACAGTGTGTATTTGGGAATGGATTTTTTTTAAGCGGTTATTGCGTTTTGAAAAAGTTATTTACGCCTATCCTTTAGTGTTACTTTTGTCTTATTAACCTTAATTTTTTTCTCATATAAAAAGTTATTTTTGTCTTATTTGTCTATTTTACCTTATTATCATTTAGTTTATTCGTCTCTAAATAATTATACATTTTTTTATTTTACAGTATTTAATCTATAATTTTTTTCATGAATGTTTAGACGTTTAAAGTTAATAATTTATATGCATATCATAATCTGAAGTATAAACTTTCTAAATATGTTTTTTCTGATTTTTTAAAAACATTTTATTTTTATTAAGATTTGAGTCAAACATTGAACCTTGAAATAACAAAATCAAAGTATAGAATTATTTGAGGACGGATGAAGTAGATAATAACATTTTTCAAATTTAAACACTCCTTTAACTTTTCATCTCTAATTTTTCCTTACTTATTTTTCTCTTGTGATATCAATATCATTTTTTATGAAATTGATAGATCAAGTTGTGGAGTATATGACAGAATAAAAGTTTTTTTTTAATATCTATTAATTCGTTGGGCACAAAGGAACAGCGGTTCTAATATTGCCGGCGCCAAAAAGAAAAAGGTCTATCAACTCAAAAGTGGTTTGAATTTTGAGATGAACTCAAGCAGATATTCATCCGATTCGAAGATCAAAACCTGAGAATGAGTGGAGCGAGGGTGTGCTCATTGCTAGGCGAATTGGGGTTTCAAGGGTCGGAGCATTTGGATCCCGACAGCTTCGAGTGGCCCTTCCAGTATGAAGACGCCCGTCCAATTCTCGAATGGATCTGCTCCTCCCTCCGCTCCTCCAACGTCCTCTCCCTCCCCGAGCTCTCTCAGTTCGTCCTTCTTATCTCTCTCGCTCCATTTACTCTTGCTTCGAATTTACGTTTCTTTTTTTTGAAATGCATCCTCAAGAATTTACGTTTCTGGCTAGGTTTTGTGTTGAGTTTGTTTCTAATTGTGCAGGTATGAGCAGTTTTTGCAAGATGGAAAGCTCTTAGAGGTAAGCTTTTCATGCTTGCTTAGTGTATAATAGAGCACAGCTTTTTGTTTATGAGGTTAGGTTGGTGTTCGCTTCCAATATCTTAACTTGGTTAATTGGGACAGGGGGAAGACCTGGAGTTTGCGTATGATAGCATTTCAGCCTTCTCATCAAGAAGGGATAATCAGGAGGCAGTTTTTGGGGCTGAGGAGGGACTGAAAGAAATTAGGTACTCTAAAAAAAGGCTTGTTTCTGCCTGCTTTATACACATTTAAGATGCACCCATATATAAGGCAGAAACACCGTGGCTATCATTCCTTCACGCTTCGTTAGATATATTTGCAATTCAGTTAGTTTTCTGATTAATGATTTGTCTCTTGACTGCTTGGATTCTGGCGCCTGTTAGTTCCCATCATTATGAACATGGTTAGCAGTTTAAAGGAGTAAGGGATTTGCCCAATAATACTTAAAGTGTCAATTTTCTATTTCTTACAGCTTGATTTGTTTAGGGCTCATTCCAGTGTGCTAGCTTAACAATCCATAATGATGTAGAATCTGATTAGATATGCATCAGTAAGCAAGTTTATGGGCCGATTATTGGATCATTTAATAAATTTACTGAAAACGATAGTTTTTTTGAGCTATTCTTAATTTACTTCAGATTTTTCCTCATCATGCTGATCCTCTAGTTCTTCTTTAGGGACGCAACTCAGGCTTATGCAACTGAAGCTTTAGAGTTACAGAGACAGCTTAGGATTTTGCAGTCGCAACATGATATGCTTACTAGTCAGTCTTCTTCTTTGATCCAAGGAAGGCGAGCTCGTGTGGCTTCAACATCTGCTGTAAATGGGCTTCTAACAAACATAGATGACAGTCTTTCAGCTAGAAATTTGCAGGTATTCATTCTATAATTTAGTAGGTATATTTAGTACTTTCCTTGACAAATCATCAAGGTAAAATGCTCAAAAGATTTTGTAGCCAGGCAATGCCGTGTTTTCATGCAAGTCATTAAATGTTTGTCCTCCTAGTGTCAAACATGTTCAGAGTCATGTCAAAATGCATAAGAAAACAGTGGAGCTTTCCAAGTTAATAAAGTGAGGTATGCTGTTTAAAGGAATGATCTTGTACCATATTCGACACCGGATAAAAGTTTCTTAAGCTAGATTGGGAAGGTGTTCAAGATGGCTACTTTTTTTTTGGCCAGTAATTTCGGAAGAAGGTTGCCTCTCCTTTCCTTCTCGGGATGCCAAAATAGTTTGAAAGATGAATGAGATATCTGGAAAAGAAAATAGCAGTCAGTACTTGTCAATGTAACACAACTTTAGAGCTTTTTATTATATCAAATTAGTGTCTCATCACGTTAAATGTTTTCCTAAGTTCACAAATTTAATATGTTTAAATTTTGCGTGGCTAATGACCATTGGCTCATTGGTTATTCATGATATCCATCAATTTTCTTTTGTTAGCCTTGGTTACATTTTTATTGTTCCATTAAAGCTGCTAGTCATTAGTTTTTGCTTCCATGTCTTTGTGAAGCTGTGGTTTTAAGCAATCTGTCTTCAGTTTGAAAATTGGACTATTTGTGTTGTTGCTGTTCAGATGAATGCGGTTCTTGAAAAAATAGAATCTACAGCTCAGGAGCTGGCACAATACCATTCTGGAGAGGGTACTGTTTCCTAGCTTATTGCTATTTTCCCTCAAACATATAGTTTGATCTACGTATGTAGTTTCTGTTCATGATTAGCAGTATGTCTAACTTTGTGTTCAAAGCTAGACATAGTAACAGCAGCAAGGTGATATGAATCTAGGCTTTTACTGGAGAAACAGCTTATTTGATTCCCCTTAGTGGCAAGTTAAATGCTTATCGAAATCCTTATTTTCTCTGAACTAGCCTCTTCATAATCAATGGTCTTTTCTATATTAATATTAGAAATATATATATATATATATATATATATATATATATATATATATATATATATATTAAAAATGTAACTTCATATAATTATCTCTGTCCATTGTCAGCCACTATTTGCTGAAACTTATTAGCTCTAATTTCTTGAAAAACGATCAAATCCTTTCTTTTTTGCTTATGTTATAGCTATTTCCTTGTTGGAGAGAAATTACTCATCCTAGTCTTTGTTTTAATTTGCCTAATGTCTTAATATATATGTTGTGGTATAGTTTATGCTCTTGAATGCTAGTTTCAAACCATCTAGATCAATTTTCATCACTTTCTTTGTTTTGAGAAAAATCATGACAAATGTTCCTTTTGGCTAAATCCGTGTAATGATGCTTGTTCTTGAAAAATCATTCAAACAAAGTTTTTAGTTTTTTTTCCCTTTTATGAATGCAGAAGATGGCATTTACTTGGCCTATTCAGACTTTCATGCATACTTGCTTGCGGATTCATCATGTATAAAAGAGCTAAACCAATGGTTCTTGAAGCAATTAGATACGGTATGACTCTACCGCTTGTTTTCTTTTATTTACTTCTTCTAAGAAATCCTTAAGCATCAGTCATGTTTCATGATGTGAATGTTGATTTTACATTTGCAATTTGGAATGGGACATGCTATAGCGACAATCTCAACTCATTACCATCTCATGAGCAAATGGAACAATCTATGACGATGATGATTTTGAAAATGCCATCTTATTTATTCTTTCATAAGTTGCATCACAGAGACAGGAAAGACATTCGGCCTAATACTTTTCCACTATTCTTTTGCATGCACATAGTGTTAACTGATTTTGGACAATTAATTGATACTATAAACGTCATGCCGTCCATCCCAACATAGTAAGGATTAAGGTGTAGGATGATCATGAAGCAATCCTTAAGCAGTAACATGATTGGGATTTTTGGTATCTTGTTGTGCATGTTCTCCTTTATCCACTTCCATGTTGAGTAAGGGATACCTTGCTCTGCTAGGCTCTTAAATTTCTGACTTTTATAGCATCTGAGGTATTCACCTATCTTTTATTTTCTTAACTTCCAAATATTATCTATTGAAGTTTGATTTTAAATTGATTAATGATTGAGGTCGGATTGCAAATCAGAGCACTGTTTTGAAGTTTTTTTATTTGTAAAATGACACTAGAAAAAAAGGGAGGGGGGGAAATTGGACCATGGATGTTTTCGCATTGAGAGCCTAGAAAGCTAAAAAGCTTTCTGTTCGTAATCTTTTAGGAATGGCTGAATTTAGAGAAACCCTCTGCCTAATGTACTTATCAAACTTGCTCATATGAGTGAAATATACTTTGATGAGTGAGGTCATCAGTAAAATTCCGTGGGGTCATAGTAAACTTTTACCTATACGAAGCAGTTACACACTTTTCCCAACTGATTCATGTGGCACCGTCCCTGATAGTTTGTATTCTTATGGTGCTAGCTTGGTGGAATTTGAATTCCGATATCCTATGTCAGATTGGAAAGCTCCTAGTAGCTATTAATCATATTCAGATAACTTGTTCACCATGTCATCATGTGTGTTTGCTTGTATCTGTTTATCATAACTGGTTAGTCATTTATAAAATATGCATATCAAGCTGATTTTCATATATATGAGGCAAAGTGTAAAGTGTAAACCATAAGGGGCAGTCATTGTCGATATTGGTCTGTCTACTTTTGCCTCCTTCTGGTCTCAGGATGTGATTTTAATCAGGGTCCTTTTCGGTTAGTTGCGGAGGAGGGGAAATCTAAATGTTCTTGGGTGAGCCTTGATGATTTGTCCAATGTTTTGCTGAGAGGTATTCCTTCTGGTTTTCTAATCTTGTATTTTTGAAGTGCAGCGAACTAAAACCTAAAATTTAGAGATTTTTTTTAATTAACCTTTCTTTTTCACCATGTTTTGGTGTCTACATAGTAAAATAACCCAGCAACGCATATTTCTGACACACATCTCTTCACAATGCAGCGGATTTAGAAAAATCACATCATCAGCGAGTTTCTGAATTACAACGGCTGCGCTCAATGTATGTATAGTCTTGTGTAATTCCTAGTTTCTTTCTTTACATGTTTGTGTATCTTGTCAAGAATCAAGATCTCAAGTTTTGTTGATTTGAAATAGAGATGGCAATGCTTCAATTATATGCTCTCCACGACTCCACCTGATACTGGGGTCTGATAATATGTTGCTTTATTTGGTCAACTGTTGTCGGACTACATCCGGATGAATCTATCTGCTGAAACAAATGTCAACAGAGGTTATAAGTAGCTAAATGAAATTTTTAGCCGTTAATACTAATCCTATGTAATTGCATTTGTCTATGCCCATAAGTTAGAAAAAGGTCGTCTGTTAATTGAATCACTTTTGCTCATTTGACAGATTTGGAATGAGTGAGAGGCAATGGGTGGAAGCTCAAGTTGAGAATGCAAAGCAGCAAGCAATTCTAACAACATTAAAGTCTCAGATAACCTCAGACGAAGCACACATTCATCTCGATCTTCATTCTCTTAGGTAACAATATCGCCTTGGAGTGTACTTGTCACCTATTGATTAGTCTCTTGAATTGAACTATAAGTGAATGACCATTTGACTAAAACTAAAAAAACCATTAGAGTTTCCTTTAACTTACATTCTTCTGAATGAAGAGAATGGTAATATAAGATGGAATTAAACATAGTTTAACATAGTGTTTAGCACCCATATGTGACAACTGTTAGATGGATCATCTTTCTTTCTGTTGAATATATGTTTTTTCCATTAGGTTGAAACATTTCCTCTGTAATTCTTCATCTTTAGAGTCGAACTTCAGAAATTTGATACAAATTTTCAGGAGAAAGCATGCTGAGCTAGTGGCAGAACTTGCAAACCTTTATCCACAAGAACAAAAATTATTGTCTGAGGTTTGTACGGGACACTCACACATCAAACTTTCTGTTCATGATACTGTCTCTGTTACCTCCTGATACCATCACTGCATTCTTTTCAAGAAAATTTCTATCGTTTTAACGTCTTTTCCTTTTTGTCTCTCCTTTTTGGGTTATTGGATTTCATAATGATGCAGGATGCACTGTACGTAGCGTACTCATTCCCCCTCCCCCATAAAGGGGAAAAAAGGAAATGAAAAGAGAAAAGAAACCTCTTCATATGGGAGTTGGAGTGGGGAATCTAGATTGTAGATATACAGTTGTTGACATGCTTGATTAATGCGTTAAAGGATAGTGGTCATATGGTTTCCACAGTCTGTAATTTTGGAATTCCTTTTCTTACTGCTTAGATGAAGCCTATTCTTTCTTGTAACAGTTGCCTTCCAAGTTAACAATAATAATATGTTTACCTTATATCAATATAAATCATTTATAGCAACCTGGATAAATAAGAGCAAAAAAGGAACATAATCTTTTATCTCTTCTTTAGATAAATAATGTAAACAACAACCCATCCCAAGTTGGAGATCTTAGTTATCTTAAATTTTCCGTCCTCTTTCATTTTAACACATTGATTGGAAATTTTAAAGTCTAAAATTTCATAATTTTGCAAGTACCAGTATTGCAGTTTATAGTATCCCAACTCGTTGGGGCACACAGATCTTCACATCTTCCTCATAACTTATAACAAAACATTTTTGTTGTTTTCCTTCGCCACCTTTTCTTCCTTCCCACAGGACATTCCTAGTCTTTGCTGGGAACTGGCTCAACTTCAGGATACCTACATTCTTCAAGGTAACTGTTAGGAAAGAGTAATGAAATCTAGGACATGTGCATCTTTCACTGTGTCATTTCTTGAATTGACATTCACACTTTCTACTTTTGGCTAGGTGATTATGATTTAAAGGTCATGCGCCAAGAATTCTATATCAACAGACAAAAAATGGTACTTATTTTTCTCACTCTTTGTGATCGGGTAACTTTTGTTAACAGCATCAAGGTGCCAAACGGCTAATTAGCCTTTTGTCACCATAACAAAGTGCCTCTCATGGGCTTGTGCGTGAACTTTTTATATGGTTTGAAACTTCTTTCTTGCAAATCCTTTGATTAGTTTTGCAGGCTATTACATGAAAATTTGATATTGAACAAGGAAAAAGGAACAATCTCAAAAATCACCTTGCATTTGAAGATTGAGAACTGTTGGCAATTTTGATGTTAATTTAATTGCTCGTCTTCAATAATAACTGTGTTTGTTCATGTTCTTTTGCCCTTTGGTACACCATGTGAGGTCAAAGTTGAATCTGATATAATTATCCAAAATCATCTGTATTTTTTTATAATCCTTAAATTATCTCTATTAGCTGGTGTGTTGTAGGAACTCCGAGAACATACTGGCAAGTTAGTTCTAGAAATACAATTAGTCAACACCATGGATTCAGGGTACTCATTAGATTTTATTGTTGGGCATCTAATGATACATCTGTGCAGTTAAATACTCTGGTTTTGACTTCTGCCCTTTGGTGCATTTGGTGAAGCGGGTATTTTACCTTCTTCCATTGTTCTATCTGCTATGTCTAACAGCTGCCGTAAATGTTGTGACTTCTTTTTGGCAGTTCATCAGTCATCTCATCAATCAACTTGCTCGACATCAGTTCCTAAAGATAGCCTGTCAATTGGAAAAGAAGAATATGCTTGCAGCTTATTCTTTGCTTAAAGTTATTGAGTCAGAGCTTCAGGGGTACCTGTCAGCAACCAAAGGTCGAGTGGTATGACACATTCACAGTTATAATTATAGTATTTGGAAAATAATATAAGAAACAATAATTAATTAATAGTCCACCAAGCTGGATTTTCCCCCTTTTTATTTAATTTTTTAACTGTTAGATTGTAATTGGTAAGCGAGTTCTCCCTTTCAAACTTGATAATACACGGAAATGTTGGCAACAAAGGGACTGACCTGATGCTGTGCTTTGTTTTGGTTTACTCCATATTATTCAATGTTCTACGTGTATTGTCATTGACTCTTGTGGTAAATTTGAACCATGTATACTGATTTAGGGTCGTTGCCTGGCACTTATTCAAGCTGCATCTGATGTACAAGAGCAAGGAGCTGTAGATGATCGAGACACTTTTCTTCATGCTGTTAGAGACCTTTTGAGTGTGCATTCAAGTAATTATATCTACTCCTTGCTGAAAGAATTTACTGATTACTGATGCTATATTCTGGTGAAAGGATTTTAATTCGTTTCCATTTTAGATGTTCAGCCTGGGGTTTCAACATATGTATCTGCTCCAGGCATTGTACAGCAGATAACCAATCTTCGGTCAGACTTGATGGCCCTTAAGTCTGATCTTGAGAATTCCCTCCCAGAGGACAGAAGTCGGTGTATAAATGAACTGTGAGTAACCTTTTTTTGAGTAATTCTGTGAATCCTTGATACATGATCAGTTTGGAATTGTGAACCTTCGTACAGTGCAACACTGGCCTGTGTTGTAGCCACTTCCAGCTGCATGCGGTTTGGGCTGCACATGATCTTCTCATAAGCAACTTGCTTAAAACTTAAACCACAAATATGTCAGACATAGCTGTTAATCTCTAAACACCTCTTCCTCATTTGTCCACCTGGAAAAAGCTTGAAACAAGCAAACTTAGGGCTTATGGGTGGATTATGTACACACATAAAGGACCATTCTCTATTCACTCCGAAGTTGGGGGATTATGTACACACGCAAATTGTCCTTCATGCTTGTGCATAATCTACCCTAATTAATTCCAATGAACATTCTTAGTGAGAAAAAAAAACCCAATAAACTGGGGAAAATACAGATTAAAGCCACTTTAAACCAATTGTCCTGATTCGTCGTAACTTTCGAAACCTGCTCGAGTAAAACCTTTGAACCTCAAAATGCATTAAAACATTGTACGTATGAAGGAATTAAATGGAGTAAAAAAACAAAAAAAAACTTATCACCATAGCAGCTGCATTATTGCTGACCCCATCTTGGGAATCTTCCTGGTTTCTTGATTTGTTCGAGCTAGTTGTGCAGCAAGTTTATCACATATAAATGATCTGCAAATGCTGTATGGCGGTACTTCTATTTCAATCTTGTGTGCAGCTTGTACAAGTATCTTAAATCATTACTGTATGTGCCAGGTGTAGCCTAATTCAAAGTCTGCAGCAGCTATTATTTGCATCTTCAACAACTGCACAGCCTATACTGACTCCCAGGGTACCATATCTGTTATGATGAGTTCATTTTTAATCATTCATCTCTCTTGCTACCTGTCATCAGTATCAATAGTGTTTTCTTTTCTAGTAGACATCTCATTTCTATGGTCCCAATTTTGGTGCTGATTTAGCATACTCTTGATTTAATAATTCAGCCTCTAATGAACAAGCTTGATGAAATGGAAAAGATCAATGCAAAGCTCTCTGCTGCAGTTGAGGAGGTGACGCTTGAGCATTGCAAAAAGAATGAGGTAATGACATAGTATGGTGGTGAAGACACAAAACTAGCAGTAGTTTTCTCTCTCTTCTTTCTGAATTGAACATTATTTGGTGTAGATTGTGAAGCATCATTCCAAGGAGGTGGGGCTTCAAAGAAGGGTTTTTGTAGATTTCTTTTGCAACCCGGAGCGGTTGAAGAGCCAGGTCCGGGAGTTGACTGCTCATGTAAGGGCTTTCCAGGTTTCTTAGCCTAGGTCTTGTTTCTGTTGTTGTACCTGCTGCCTTGTTCTTCATTGTCATTATTCTCTGTCTCATTGTTTGTGGTGGACACATCCCCCACTGTAAAGCCCCATGTAACAAAACTTGTGTCCTTTAACATGGTTATGATATTTCTCAAGACAAATGATGTTTGCTGCCTAATGTCTGTTTTCGCCCATGTATGCACACATTTGGATTTGGCCCCTGACATATGGCACTGATGTGTTTGGAAAATGCTGTGGCCAAAGCACATGAGTTGTGAACCCGTTCAAATATAATGTAGTAATGTACTATAGTAAATTTGCTTTGTTTGTGCAACAACTAAGAGCCCATTTGGCACGGCTTAACAGTGTAAAGCCACTGTCAGAATCCACTAGTAATAATGTAAAAAGACAGAAGTGACTAGAATTGGTAGTATTGGTGGAAAATGATTTAAACTAAAAATGAGGGTATTATTGTAATTTCGTGGAGGGCAGCTACCCACCTGGAATATTAAGCCATTGGCTTCTCATGTTCCAAATGGATTCTGAATGTTGCACACCTAGAAGCTTTCATGCATGTTCTAATTAAATCAACCACTTGGACAAGTTTCGTTTTTTCTCAACCAAAACAAACTTGGATCCACAAGTTTATTGTGTGCATGAAGATCAAGATGTACCATTAAAATAGGGGGTAAAGTGACCGGTAGTCTTATAATTTTAATTATTGTTTTATGGGAGTTGCATTTTAAGAATTTGTATCATTAAAGTCTCATTTTAAAAGTTATCTTGCATTCGTAGTCTCATCGTTAATTTTTTCCGTTAAGTTTAAAGATCTTGGGAAAAAAATGATAATTTTAGTTACTTAAATTTTCTTAATCACTATTTACAACCTTGAAGTATCTCGGGGAAGAATTTTCTGTTTCATTCTTTCTTCCAAAAAAGCAGAAGATTTGAGAAATAAAAGGATTTTTTTAGTAGGCACTGTTTTCACCATTTCTTGTCCTTCATGCATTTATCATCTGTAAAATTATAGGTTATTTTTCTGCTTTTTTGTTTCTAATTTACAGGATAAGTTGGTAAATGGAAAGTGGGCATAAACCTTTAAGTACACACTTTAATTTTCATATGTATAATAATAATAGAGGTAATAACATGGCATTAACAAACGATACTGAGTCTCCAACAAACTCCAATCCAACCCTGATGGGCCACAACAAAAGATCAAAAGCCCAAAAAGTATCATCTCATCTTCAGGCCAGGCGGGTCCAGCTTCTTATATTTACGGATCTCTACAATTTCTTTTTTCTTTTCTTTTTTTGTTGGAACTGATATTCAGAATGCACAACTGGGCACGAGACAGCTTGAAAACAGGCCTAGCCCCCTTTTCTGCAGCCCAATAAAAATGGGGAAAGAAAAGTTATTAGCTTTTCCTAATAAAAGAAACAAAAAAAAGAAAAGGAACTCCTTTTCTAAATGGCGGAATCGAAAGAAAACAATAAAAAAGAAAAAAGAATACCATGTTTACCTTTTTGGGCTTGGCATAAAGTAGCTCGGGTGAGATTTTATAGAGGTCTTCATCGACAGGCTTGGGAGTGGGCCGGGAGATGGCGATTGGGCTCTTGGCCCAGCTTTCCTTTTTCTCTTCCTTTTCATTTGCCTCTCTAACATTCATCTGTAATTTCAAAATAAACCAAAACTACATATTTATTTATCATACAAAAAAACTTACTTATCTCATACAGGAAGAGTTCACTTCAAAATTAATGTTAATGCAATTTATGAATCTGAGTGGGGCTCAGTAAAAGGTTCAATCTTTAAGCTGGTATTAACACAAGTTGACAAACATATACTAGTAATTGAGGAATATACTCCAAATCTTAGCAGGATCTGGTTAAAGTGAATATTAGAGGAAATTTTTACCAAAAATGAAAAAAATAAAAACGAGTTGGTACGTGCTAACTGCTAAGATGTGAACATGTATGATTAAAGGAGCAAAAAGTAAGACATTTTTGGCAAAGCACAGAGAGTGATTTCTACATCACATGGTGGTGTCCCTTCATTCAAGAAACAGAACACACAGTAATTATGAAGAAAACTTGCTCTTCATCAAAGTTGGCACCTTTTAGTTCCCTTTTTCTTTTTATTCTTTTCACCAAAAACTTCTTTTTTTGAGGCTGACTTTCTTCTCAAGGTCACGGATTGGCCATGGATTAATACACTTTAATTGATTCCAATTACTACTAATCTAAAGATTGCTTTATATACCGACATTGGTATCAACAGGAATCTACTGGCTGAGGCGTCGAAATTCAGATACTTAAAATTCGAAGCTCAGAAATTGGAAGTTGGGTTTTTTTAGTTTGTACCTTCGGGCGAGGAACAACAATCATGGCGGGTGTGACGACGTCGTTCTGATAGAGATCGCCGGCGACGTACAAATCTTCGTCCTGAGAACAGCTGTAGCGAATCAAACCCGCCTGTCTAGCAGACTCGAAGCACTGGGTGAACGGAACGTCGCCGTTCCAGTCCCAGCTCCCGAACGCCGGGACATGGCTTCTTCTGAAGTGACTATACTCCTACACACAGGAAAACATAGAGAAAGATTCAGTCTTTGATTAATTAAGAAACGGATGGGAGCAATAAAGATTCAGTCTTTTTTATTAAAGATTCAGTCTTTGATTAAGAAATGGAAGCAATTAACAATAAGGGATTGATCAAAGCGATATTTCTACTTACTTCCATGGGTGAAGTTGCGAGCTTTTGACCTGAAAGTCTGAAACTTGGGATGGAAATGTGTGTGAAGGAAGGCGTGGGATTTAAAAAGAGAGAGAAGGAGAAGAGAGGGAGGGAGGGGAAGCAGTGAGTGACACACAGATAACGAAGTTTGAAGCCACAGAGAGACAGAGTGGGTAAATATATAGATCGAGGAGAAAGAGATTGCTTTTTGAGTTTTAGGTTTTTTCTTTTTCCAACTGTTCGCTCATCTGCCTTTACCTCCTACCTGCTTTTCAGTTTTTAGGCTTTTGCTTGCTACAAATATGTTACCAAAATGTTTACTAGTAGGTGTTGCTTGGGTAATTGTTTGTATATTTTTCCTTTTTTAAAAAAAAATATATATATTGTCATGTAATTTTATTTTAGAGTAAAATTGTTGCTTAGACAATTTCTTTGAGAGTGTTTGTGTTCAAAAGAATGGTTATGTGGTTACCTCTAGCATTTTTAATCCTTTTTTTGTACTGTTCCCATTTTTTTCCACTAAAAAAAATTATTTTATTTTTGTCACATACTTCTTCATTTCTTTTTGTATTTCCAATTTTTTTTATCTAAAGAAGTGATTAGATCAATTTGTAATCTTCGTGTTCATTCACTATAAAAAAAGGTAACAACTAATAAGAGTTTGTCCATTTAATAATATTTCACTACAACTTTTCCTCTCATAAACTTCACATCAATCTTAAAAAATTTCAAATTTCTTCCTAAGAATTTGTATCCAAATACTTCCTTTTTTTGTGTGTATAATATTTGCAGCTTAATGTCAATTACCGGTCTAGCATAGCAGGCAGGCAAAAGTGTAGGGTTGGCTTTTGGTCTTTCTTTTCTTATTATTTTTTGAAGCCCTACACGCGAGGCTCACAGAACTTGGTGCTTTGTGCACTACTGACTATTAGACCACAAGATAATAAAGAAAAAAGAACATGCACAAACAAAAAGAGAACACAAACAAACGTTTTAAAAAAGAAAAACAAAATGTTTGATTGGTTAAAAAATTTAAGATTAGTGAAACAAAAGGTCAACAACAGTTTTAACTTTCAAGTGCAATACAACAGAGATGCATGGTTCAACTTCTTCAATGCAAGCAAGGCATTCTGGATTTGCCAGCCTTTTCCAAGCTGCAGTAGTATTCAGATACCTACTAAGAAACTTAGTACCATAGTGAGTAGAGACATGCTGATAAAACAATAAATATTGCACACTTGAATGAAATGGACAGAAGAAGTATTTTTAGAAGTTCACTGGGTGTATATTTTTCAAAAAAAAAACCGTATTATATATATATATAATACCCGTGTTAAATTAATTATTTTATTTCAACCTTTTATTCTAACAAACTTCATATCTGTTTTTAAAAACTTCATTTGTTTCCCGAAAAATTATGCAACTGAATAACTTTTCAGTTACTGTAATATTTTTTAAAAGATATCAATAGGTAACTCTTATATTTGTTGACTATTATTAAAAATTCAGATAAATTATGTTTTCAAATAAATGAAAGATTTGATTGAGTGTGAGGATGTAAATGTAAGATTTTATATACTTTGACATTATTAACATTTATTGGGAATTGCACTTAAATGATATAGAAAAATTAAAGATAAAGGGTAGATAATTTTGTAATTAGTAAGTTTCACATTTTACAAAATGTGTAATTTTACTAGACAACCCGAAATTGAGTGCAACTCTAAGAATAATAATATTACTTACACAATTTGTTGTACAGTCCCATTGAATTCCTATCATAATCATTATTTTGGATTTAAGTTGATTAAGAAACTCATCGAAAAAAAGTTGACTAAGCAAATTAATCTTGGGAAATTTAAAAAAAAATCCCCTAAGGTTTACCATAATCTACACTCACCACCACATTTTCGGTATTCTAAAAAAAACTCTTGAATTTTAACTCTAACGATTCTACCCAAATTTTTTAAAACTCACATTTTTACCCCAGATATCCCCTACCATCAACCTCCACCTGCCACCCTCCTCCACCTTCACCGGCGGCGGCGCGCTGGCCCGGGGCTGGTAAATCGAGACCCCATGCTAGTGAATCGCAAGGCCAGGGCCGCGAATTACCCTAGTCCGGCGAATCACGAGCCCAGTGTTGCGATTCACTGCCCTAGGCGTGCGATTTGCCAGCATGGGGTTGCAATTTGTGGCCCTCGACTTGCGATTCACCAGCCCTGAGCTGATGCACCGCTGCCGGTGAAGGGGGAGGAAGGTGGCAACATAAGGGTGATGGTATGGGATATCTGGGAGTAAATATGTGAAAGTTTTATAATTTTAGGGTAGCATTATTAGAATTAGAATTTTAGCATCCAATTTTTGTAATTAAACCTAAAATCTAACATAAGTTTTAACGGAAGTTAACGTCTAGGGGGTTTTGTATAATTTAACAAACCTCATGGGTTTTTTAGAATACCAAAAATGCGAGGGGGAGTGTAGATTATGGTAAACCTCAGGGGGGTTTGTTAATTTCCCATTAATCTTTGAGTATGATTGCATTAGGAAAATGGTAATGTAACAAACTTTAAATATGAAAATATGCAAGCATCCGGCCTCCTTCTCCAAGCATTGCTGGTGGACTTTGTTTCTTTCCTGCTCTTGGCGATATCGGAGCTAGGGTTCCTACCCATCACCGATTGGGGAGATTTGGTGTGAATCCGGGATCGATGCCTCTAGAGACAACGCCGTTATCTTTGGCTCCAAATTTCGTCTGCGATACGGCCACTGACTTCTTCATTGACACGCCTCAATTCAGTGCCCATTAAGGGGTTTGATGTAGTTGTCTCGTTGAAGGGTGGTATACTTCTGGCCCCTGTGTTAGACGTTGTGTGGGTGGTTCCACTTACGCGGCTATGGCCTTTCTCTATGAGGCCCCATCGTGGTGAGGGGCTGTTGGGTGTAGGGGTGAGTAACGAATCGAGCCGAGCCGAGCTCGGCTCGAGCTCGAGCTTTAACGAGCCCGACGAGCCGAGCCTCACGAGCCTCGAGCTCGAGCCGATTTCGAGGCTCGAATAATATACGAGCCGAGCTCGAGCCCGAGACGTTCGGCTCGACGAGCTCGCGAACCTTAACGAGCTCGCGAGCCTAACGAGCTCACGAGCTCGCGAGATCGTTTAGGGCCGAATCGAGCCTAGCCGAGCTCGCGAGCCTAACGAGCTCGAGTTTGCGAGCTCGTTTGGGGCCGAATCGAGCCTAGCCGAGCTCGCGAGCCTAACGAACTCGAGCTTCACGAACCTTCGAGCCGAGCTCGAGCCTAGTCGAGCTCACGAGCGTAACGAGCTCGAGCTTCACGAACCTTCGAGCCGAGCTCGAGCCTGTCTCGAGCCGAGCTCGAGCTCGAATTTTCGGGCTCGTTCGAGCTCGAGCTGAGCTCTAGCCGAGCCCGAATTTCATGAGCTCGAGCACGAACCTGCCAGGCTCGGGCTCGGCTCGGCTCGAACTCACCCCTAGTTGGGTGTGATGCTCGAGGTGCAGTGTGGCCGTGTTTCTCCTTAGAGTTGGACTCTAGTCCAGTTGACCGATTCCGATCGAAAGAGAACGTGGGCTGCTCAAACTGCCCTTTCGCGTCAGAAGATTTAGATCATTGTTTGGTTGTCTGTCCTGTTGCAATTGCTCAATGGAAATCTGTTTATACTTGGTGTGATTTTGGTGACTTCACAGGCATTTATTCAGTCCCAGATGTCTGCAATCCGCAAACTCTCACACTCCCCACTCAAAGCTTTCGAAGCCGCAACAACAAGGGTGGGACGTGGGATGCTATCATTCGGGTCACTTCATGAAGCATTTGGAGAAATAGGAATGCTAAAATCTTCAAAGACAACTCATCGCAACAACAATCGTGGTTATCGGAGGTCCAATTCCTCTCCTTCTTATGGATCTCCAACCATTGGAGAAATTTCAACATTTATTGGTCTGATTGGCTTGTAAACCCCTTAGGGGGTATTGGTAACTGTCTGTAACTCGGTTCATTTTTTCATCAAACTAATCAGGTTCTCCTCCTCCTCGGAGTAGATCCTGATTAGTTTCCTCAATACAAATTCATATATTTTGCCTTTCAAAAAAAAATCTTTGTTGGACGGGTGATGGTATGGAGGAAGGGGAAGACCTAAGATTTTTTAAAAGGGGAGTCCATTCATATTTTCTAATGTATATTATTTTCTCCGCCTCAAAACTTTTCCAACATTTTAAATTAGTATGAGGATTAAAGTAAGAAAATTTTGGCTTTTGACTTTCATATTTAACTTGTTTTTTATATTGTACGAAGTTTTCTGGCATATAAACCGAGAAACAAATACCAAAATTAACTATAAGAACAAATCATCGAAGAAAATAAATCAAATAATTATAAAATTAAAGAGAAAAAACATTTTTTTTGAAAATAAAGAGACCAATATTGACTATATTTCAGTATTCTTAATATGTCATTTAGTGTTAAAAAGTTCGTCTGCTTTACATTAGTAGGCTATTTGAGACTCAGATCTTTCTTGATAGCCCAAGCCCGGTTTTCGAGACCCGAATTGATCTCAAATTCCTCTTCCATAATTGGAAGATCAAGCTATTGGCGGGTGCGTTCCTTAGACACCATCTTCTCAAAATCCTTGATACAGTCTTTACAAAACCAAGATGAGTTATCTTTTAACCTCTCCAAGTATGTCTTTTGCTTCTCTGTCTGTAGTGTTCAACGTCAGATCTATCTTATTTGCACTGTATAATCTTTTTACTAGTGGCATAAGATAGTGGAAGTCTTTACCCCCTAAAAGAATTATTGCTAGCATTTTCCCCCAAATGCACCAACTGTCGAGATTGGGAAGATCAATGTTCTTGAATGTGGTCTTTAAAGCCATTGAATAGGTATTCATTATGGAAATTGGCATTACCCAATATTGTACTATTAAAACACTCGTCTTTAATGCATTGATTTCGGACACGCTGCTAAAACTTCACTATACATACATGGTGGGGTTTCTCTTTCTCTAGTGCTGGGCTGGGCACAGACACGGATGGAAATACGCCAAACATAGGATTGGACAAGATTATACTCCCCCATCTCTTAAAAATTGTCTAATTTGATTTTACTGTTTCATGATTTAATGTTTGGTTCAAATTTTAATAAAGATACACTGTGAAAAAAATCAGAAAAATATTTTAGAAAATTTGGATTGCAGATTTTAATATACATGTGAATTATTTAATTTTTTATGAATATTTACAAAAAAATCATATTTAAATACTGTAAAACTGTCAAAACAAATGAGACAATCTTTTACGGATGGAGGAGTATTTTCGAATCAATTGATAATATATATATATATATATATATGTGTGTGTGTGTGTTTTGGGGAAAATACACATAAAAACCACACTACGTAAATAATACAAGTTTTATTGCGCCAAAGGCCGCAATAAGAATATTTTCGCATTAAAAAGTAACATGCACAATATGAGTTTATTGCAGTCATAACCGCATTAAAGTTGGGTTAAAACCTCAGCCCACCGTCGTCACCACCGACAAAACTGTAAGGTGAGGGTTACATTTTTTATTCTTAGTTTTTTTTCTTTACTTTTGTTCATTATTATCATTAATTTCTCTTATTTCCTTTCATTAACGCAAATTGATGAAAATTGATGGATTTGGATGAAATATTATGGGTTTTGTTGAGTTTTGGATTAACAATTTTGGGTTTTGGTTGAATCCGGATAAATAAATTCATGCGGATTCATACAGCTTTTTTCCTGAAATGTCTTATTGCGACCTTATTGCGGACTAGGCCACAATACGTATTGCGGTGCACCCATGGTCATGTAACTTTAATATTGTACTACTACGCTCATGTTTTAACTTTTTGTACTAATAAAGTCCTGTTTTTAAGTTTTTCCTTCATCCATGGTCCTTTTCCGTCCATTGACTGTTAACTTTAACGGATTTGCGGGAAAAATGATAAAATCAGCAACTCAATTGTTTTAAAAAAATTTATTTACACTCCAAGTTTTAAACTTAACCATTTAAGCACTCCCCAACAGTTTTAAACTTAACACTTTAACCCAAATATTTTAATTAAGCCCAACAATACCCAGCTACGTACCGTCGGGCCGCCACCATCGTTACCGGACAGCCGCCGCCATCGCCGGAAAATGCCGGAAACTAAAAAAAATACACAAGAACGTAGATCGGGGCCTAGGATTGCCGGATCCCAGCCCAGGGCCTCCTAACAGTGGCTAGATTGATACGTTTTTTTAAAGTTGAGTGGTTTATTTGGCCAATAAATAGTTGAGTGGCTAAATCATGACGGAGTATATAGTTGAACTGTTACTCTACACCTAACCACTTCATAACAACAAGAAATAGGTCTAGGTGTCTAGTTGTCCGTTTTAGTTGGATGTTATTTTATGTTTTTAGGACGTTGTGGTGGGGAGCTAATTGTTGTTATTTTTTGGATCTTTCGATCTGTCGGTTTAGGAATGTCTAATCATGGTGAGTCGATACAAGATAACTCTTTTAGAGTATGCGAAACGAAGGTATCGAAAGCATGCATCACTATCTTCTTTCCACTATGGCGCATGTGCCCTCAACCCCGAAAAGACTTGTCTGGGCAGATAGGCATGAGGTTTCCATTAGGAAGTGCTTCTGGTTTCTTTCCACTCTAGTTTTATTTCCTCGCCTCAAATGCTAGTTAGTTGCTCTTATCAAGTTTGTTTGATTTGTTTATCCCGTTCTGCCTCGTTGTTTAATCTAATAAAATGGTTGTTTAATCTAATAAAATGAGCATTTATTGTTCAACAAATAAAGAAATAGGTCAAAAACCAAATTCACAAAACCACTATTGCACCATCGACTCTACACCTATCCACATTTTAACAAAAACTCACTTTGCTATTCATTCTAGTCAGCAAAGTTTCTAATTGTATGGTGATTAAATTTTTTTTTTTTTTTGGACGGCAACGAAATTTATTAAAAGCAAGAGTTTACATCAACATAGGGCCCACGAGATGCAGGCTGCTTGAAACACCAAGGCAAAGAAAAGTCAAAGAAACTCAAACGCCAAACAAAGACACCAACCAACCCCACAAAACCAACATACAACCACCTGAGCGCCTAAAACACTTCAAGCTAGCTTTGCAGCTGCACCCACCAAGGGGGCTAGGAGCCAATCTCCCCAGGACATGCTCAACTTCTGCCACCTGCTTGTAATCCACAAGAAAGAGAAAATTTGCACATCTGACAAGATAGCAGCTGGTCTCCAGGGATTGTCCTGCATAACCAGATTGTTTCGGGCCTTCCATAAAGCCCAGGCCGAAACGTACACAATCCCTTTCCAAACCAGCTGCACTGAAGACGGAACCTGAATAATACAAGCATCATCCAACAGAGATAAAATAGACGATATGTTCCGAACATCCACGTCACACCACGCTGCAACAGCTTTCCAAACCTCTGCAACCTGCTTACACTTGACCAAAGCGTGGTCAACAGTCTCCGTCTCGACGCCACACAGCGGGCAAAGCATCGAATGCAGCAGGATCCCGCGGCGGTGGAGCTGGTCCGTGACTGGAATCAGACCCCTTGAAGCTCTCCAGATGAAAATATTCACCTTTTTGGGGACTTTATTACACCACTTCGTTTGGGTGCTGAAGCCCAAAGCCAGTTTTGCGTCAATCACCTTGGACAAACTTTGAACTGAAAAGCCGCCTTTATCAAGCTCCCATTTCCACGTATCCGCACATCTCTCCTTTGGGACGAAGTCCTGCAAAAGAGACACCAACAGCTGGAGCTCGCCCACCGCTCTCCCTCTCACCGGCCTCGCCCATTTCCACTCCCACCTCCACCCTCCCTCCTCCCACTTAACCTTCTCAGCTACCCAGCACTCTTTCCTCTCCTCCCGCGCATAAAGTCTCTTAAACTGCTCTTTCAAAGGAGTACTCCCCACCCAAACATCCTCCCAAAATCTAGTTTGGTCTCCTGATCCCACCACTCTTTTGAAGAAGGAATTAAACCTAACGCCTACACTCTCCATCTCTCCGCTCACCTTACATATGTCCTTCCACACACTCCAACCCGTCGACCTCCCACCGAAATGAAAATCCCCCTCCCTCACTTCATGTATACTCGAAACCACCTTGCTCCACAACCTGCCTTCTTCATTCAACCACCTCCACTTCCATTTTCCTAACAACGCCCAATTCTTCCCTCTTAGGCTACCCACGCTCAACCCCCCTACTTCACTACTTCCATACAACTTTTCAATCCTAGCCCAAATTATTTTTCTACCCTCGCCCGAGCAACCCCAGAAGAAATTATTACGCATAGATTCAATTTTTCTCACCACTCCAGAAGGGGCACGAAACAGGGCAAAATGATAAAGAGGCAAGCTCCCAAGCACAGATTTCATCAGAGTAAGACGGCCACCAATAGAGAGAGATTTTACCTTCCAACTCGAGAGTCTCTTCTCGATTTTTTCCACCACTGGATCCCAGCTCTTCCGCCGGCTCATATTTTGGCCTACTGGTAATCCCAGATAAATGAAGGGTAAGGAGGCCTGAACACAACCTAAAATCCGAGCCACCCTCGCCACCTCCGCCGCCTCCACACCCACTCCAAAGACCCTTGTCTTTTGTTTGTTGATTTTCAAACCAGATACCAATTCGAAGCAGTTCAGAATATCCATCAGAGCCCTCGCATTTTCATCTGACCATTCACCGAAGAAAATTGCATCATCTGCGAACTGTAAGTGTGAAATAGGCACCTGATCACCCCCCACCTTGAGCGGCGAAAAGATGCCTTGAGCAGTCGCCTCTCCCATCATCTGATTAAGAGCCTCCGCAACTATAACAAAGAGGAAAGGAGATAGCGGATCTCCTTGTCTAAGACCCCTCTCCATCGCACACTCCTCCGTTGGGCGGTGAAATAATAATAATAGAAGAAGATGGACGGTGAAATAATAATAATAATAATAATAGAAGAAGATGGACGGTGATCGTCGATGTGTTTTGTGAACTTTTCTTCAAAGTTTGCAAATAGCGAAACTAACCCTTACCAACCCTTGTTTTTACAACATTTTCATATTTTTGTCATTGAAAATTTAATGTGTAGTCATTTTTTTTATGTGAACATGTTCAAAGATTATACTTTATCCGTCCTAATTGTGTTGTCAAAATATTTATATATTTTTGTTCCAAGTGAAATGACCGTTTTCCACTTCCGTTTTATTTTAGTTTACTTTTACCCGCGCAATCCATTCAGTCAAAGAGTTTAGTGAGTATGTTGGGAGAGTTTAGAATGGGTTTGGAATGGGGTAATGATAGAAGTTTATGTAAAATGAGTTAATGATCAAAGACATTAATCTTAATTTACAAAAAAAAACTAATAATGAAATGAGGGACGGACGAAGTATCAACTTATCATTGTATGATAATCCATGAGGCTTACAGCTGCACCAATTGGGTGAGCTGGGGAGGAATTAGTTGCCCTCTCTTCTAGTAAAATCATTAATTTATAAGCTTAAAAGTTTTATGGTGCAATTAGAGCAATTAACCACAAAGTTAAAGGGCAATGGGTTAATTGTAAGTTCACCATACCCTGTAAATTGTGTCTTGTTTTGTAGATCTCTAAAAATTGGAGGTGTAACAATAGATTTCGACAAACATTAAGAGTGCGTTTGTAATTTATTATGATCCGAACCAAAAACGATAAGTAGAGAAAGTGGATTCTGGATATCGCATTCGCACCTGAGAGAGAGAGAGAGCTCTAGTCAATTGTCATGAAGATAGCAATTGATTCCGATTCAAGAACAGTGCAATTATATGATCACACTCTCCATATTGTACAAGAATTTTACCTTTATTCCATTTTGCCATGTTAATAGATAATATTCGAGTAACATACTATATATCACTTCATGTGTCACAATCCTTTGCATATTCATCATCCTTTTTCTTTATTCAGGTGGAATATATATTTCCTGTCTTTTTCTTTTCTTAAAAAGCGACCATGCATGATAATATATCGTTTGGGATTAACGTTAGAGGTTCATATTCTTATTTTGAATATGGAGTATACTAGTTTCATCGATCACAACTAGAAGCAGCGTTCTACTCTGTCAAGATCATATATGATCCCAAAACTTTGCAAGTTTTAGAACTCACATGGTAAATTGAGTAAAGCTATAGGAATATTAAAGACATTGTTTTATAACATCATTATTGGTTAAAAATTCACATCATTTTCAAAAGTTTGATGTTATTACTAACTTGAGCCTCTTAATTTAGGCAGTTGTGGGAGGATGTCTGGTTGGTCTTTGTTGTTTTGGGTAGTTTCTTGTCTACTGCCTCTTCAACAGATTTGGTCAGGTTTAGGGGTACCGTTTATAGGCATTTGGTTGTTTTTACTTCTCGTATGGTTTATTTTGTAACGACTTCTCATTAATAAAATAGGCCATCTTTGCTTCAAAAAAAAAGTTCCGTTGATTCTTTTTTCGATACATAGGGAAAGGGATATGGATGATGAAGGTCTAAACTCAAAATTTTCACATTATTTCCTTAGGAGCTTAATCACAGGGTTATATACTCGGTGCAAGTTCTCTTGATACTAATAATGCGGAGTAATTAGGAGCAAAAACAACCATTAATCAAAGCTAATTTCTAGAAAGAAATAAAGATATAAAAGAGCCAGCATTGTTTTAGGGTTTAGAGAAAGGTAATTAAAAGGGGCTTGCCGGGTCCCTTTCTTCTTCTTCTTCTATCATATTCTCTCAGTGGTATTGGTATGCTTGAATAATTATGTACGTTGGTCAGATCTTGTTCAATTTATTTGCTTCCTCTTTGTTTGTCTCATCTACTGCTGCTGTTTGTTTCTTCCTGCCCCTCTTTTGATGCACCAATTCAAGATTCACTTGTCCTACAAAACCTTTCACTGACTTGCCACTCTCATCTTTTCACCTATGGAATTTATTCCACTTTAATTTTTCATTTCAAGAAAAAATAAAAATTGATGGGCTGGTGGATCAAACTCTGATTGGGCTGAAGAATTAGCTGTATGGGTCGTTTGTTGGGCTTTAGGTATGGGTCGACGTCAACCATACGATGGTGGCTTAACTTGTTAGCCGGAAATGAAGGGTCTGTCATCTTTGTGTAAATTTGTTGATTTCCATTGAATTGTCGATTTTGAGTGTAGTTTTGCTGGGACAAATGGAGTACAATGTAACGACATGTAGTTAGACAGAAAGGACCCAAACAGGTCACGGAGTAAAGTGATAGGATCAAAATAGATCAAATATTTAAAATATGACCAAAATAGGTTAAACGTCAAAAATTGGGACCTGTGGAATTTACTTAGTTTACATACCCATGGTGGATGAAGCTACGAAAAAGAAAAAAAGAAAAAATGATCACTGGTACCTTGCAATTGTGGACATGAAAAAAGAAAGAGATAAAATTTCTTAATTGATACGTACCACCAACAAAAAAACGGATAGAGAAGATTTTTTTTAATAAAAAAGTGATAAGTATTGTTATTATGATTTTAATATTAGGGAGAATCTTGGTTTGTAGCCACTTTTAGCCACTAATATTGATTTCACTTATAAATACATTATTCATTTAATTTTTCATTTTACACGTTATTGATTGTACGTAGTCTGATTAACGGATAGAGAAGATTTCTTTTCTTTTTTGTTTTTTTCAGTGGGGGTCGTTTTCAACATTATAATTCTTTTTCTAAATTCATAATTTCCTAGACAAGCATCAAATCCAGATCCGGAACATGTAGCTAGGCTCTGTATGAAGAAGCAATTCCAGGTTTCGATATCTTGGGAAAGAAGTCTTAATTTCTACCTGGGACAGGTGGGGAATGGAGCAAAGATGAAGCTTGTCGTAAACATGATAATGGGAAGGTAACTAAACTCGTCTTGCAGATTGACTATTGATGGTTATGCAGATATGTTGTGCCATATGCACCAAATCCAGTTTGTTGAACTTGAGGATTTAAAAAATAGTTTTTATTTATCAGATTCATAGAACCCAAGATTCTATTGATGGATAATCTTAAGTATTTTACTATTCATAAGAACCCAAAAGTATTATTTCCCACCCTTCCACATGACACCACCATTGTCCGTGAAACCCTAAACCAACCCTTAACCCAAAGAGACGCAATAGGGGTGGACATTGAAATGGGTCAACCCGCTCCATGGATTGAATCAATTGATCTGATCACAACCTACTCTAATATTGGTGAATCTTAAAGTTTCAGGCACCAAAGTATTCTTGCTAAATGTAAATGCTAGTAAGATATAGTACATTATATTGAAGAATGGAGAAAAATTGTGAGAAAAAGTGAATGTTTCGTTTAAAATTTTAGATTTTTTTTTTTTGTTGTGAAGTTGTTAATAAGTATATTTTCCTTTTTAAATACTTATAAAAATTAGTAGAATTGTTAATAAATGGATATAATCAAATTTCAAAAATAGAAGTTTGGTTTTACAATCTGTACGAATATTATGTTAATGTTTGTGAATTAGGCAACAACAAGGATTAATTTCACAATATTACTAGTGTAATTAATTACTGTATAAGAATATTTATGGGACCACGGTGTACTGTTTAACCTCTTTGCGTGCCCACATGAATCCTCCAACTAGTAACTACCTTACCTGCGTTCTGCGTGTTGATCCGACTTCTGATTTGCCTCACGATTTTGTATATCCGACTTTGACCGAAGGAGAAGTGAAATGATTAACAGCTAAAACTGTACAAAATGGTCCCTAGAATTGCTCACACTTTCAAAATCTCCTTCTGAAAGCGTGGGAGGAAACTGAATCGTTTAACAGTAGAGGGGTGTTTTGCTAAATTTATTGAAATTAAGTGGTTAATTGATAGTTTAACTGTTGAGCAACCAATACCAATATATAATGATCCATTAATATTACGAAATATGAATGTTATCTTCTTTTTTTTTACTCAGATTCTCTCTACTAATTTTGATAGGACAATTAATGAAAATAAGAAGAATAAAAGCATGAGATATTACACTAGGAAGAAGAAGAAATAAAGCTGGTGGCTTGCACTAAACTTTGTTCGACATAATAAGGGGTTGATCAAACTTGCATCTTTCAATTGTAACAAACATTAAAAATTATTTATCATTAATAATTTCTCTAAATGCGAAAAATGTACTCTCCTACAATCTAATTTAGTGTAAATAAAATATATTCATAACTCGACTAACTAGAAATTAAATTGCTTCTATGTACATGTATTTTAATTAATTATGAGAATTCAATAGATAATTCGAAACGCATAATTATATGTATAATGCATAAAGGGGCTGGGAAATATTGTTTATTGTAAAACATAATTAGCGAGTCAAATTTAATGCATAATGCATCAAGCGGTTATGGTATTGGGCCATCCGCAACCGCGGATATCCGCTACCTACTAACCGCCAAGCCCAAGTCTAAACCCAAGCCTAATCATACCTTAACCCAATATCTAATCTAACCATTAACAAATTCCAATCATCTGCACAACAGTCCACCAAGTCCAACCCATCTAAAGTTCTAAACTCAAACCCTCCGTGACTTCTTTATAATTTCAGATTTTGTTACAATATGTGATTTGCATTTCAAGTGGTTATGGGTGGCAACTGACAACCGCTTGAAAAAACGGTAAAACCGTGGATATCGAATAAATCACGGTTGATGATCGTGGTTACGGTGTTGCCAAGCCTAGGTTTAATTGTAAGATTCTCTCTCTCTCTCGTATTTTTTTCAAGTGGGTAAAGTTACCAAAATACACAACTTCATAGACTCACATGCATGGTCAGTTAAACTCTACCAACTTTGTACTCCACTAGCTAGCTATTCACACACTATAAATAGGAATGGAGATATTAATATATGCGTGCAATGCAAAAGCAATTAATTAGTAGCTGCTCTGCATGCCTTAAATCGATCATTTCCTCAATATATACATACATAATTCATCCAATTAATTAATTACTCATATGGATAGCCCCATGATCTGTCGCCACTGCAATCCAAATATCCGGTTTGAAACTGGAGCAGAAATCAGGGAACACAACACCACTCACCATGCTGGTTTCAATATCGAGTGCAACTTCTGTGGAATGGCCTTCGAAAATGCTCTTGACAGAGATGACCATGTTCAAGACGTCCATGATCAGGTAGTTTATTTTTATTATTTTTTTCCTGAAATTAATTTAACTCCAGTTAGCCTCTTTCTTAAATAAACACTTTTTGTTTTTGGTTTTTGAGTCTTAAAGTTAAAGGACGATGTTTTCTGCAGGTCAACGCCAACGGAATGGCTCCAGCTGATTCGGACCAACCTCCACCGCCCCCACCGTCGTCAGCTCCAGCTTGGTCTGATGGGCATGACCGTGCTGCAGCACCGGCAGGGCAGCATAGTCGATAATAGGCTAGCTGACTTAATTAATTTGCATGCATGCGCCGATCAGTAACTAGCTAGTAGTTACGTACGTACTAATATGAATTAATTAAGCAACCTATATATGTGTCACTGCTTAATTATTATTATTATTATTATTCGGATGTCGTGTTTCAGTGCTAGTGTTTTCGTGATTAATGTGAACAACTAGTACGTATTGTGTTTAACTAGAATTATTATTTAAATATATTTGAGATTGAGTAGTACTCCAGGGTAAACCTAGCCGCCATTAAAATGGACGCGGTTACTGCAGGTTTAAGGCTTAATGGTCAAATCAACCATTAGCTAGGTTTCGGAATGCATATATAAATTACTCCACATAACACCAGCATTGATTTGGGTGCACGTCGGGTTGTATTCTCACTTCTCCCTCCAACAGTAATGCATACCATAATGGCAGAGCAATACTTTAGCCTTTCAAGTTCTTAGATGAAAAGATAAGTCTGGTTGTATATCCATTCCAACCTTGTAACCCTACATGCACGCACCATCATAATAGGAATCACATTTTGTGACTAGTAGCCTCTTCAAAAGGGACAAGCGTAAGCCCAAGTATAAACTTAGGCCACAATAACTAGTAGGAATTGCGATTTCTTTGCAAACAGGCTTAATCAATTAAATTGGCAGACACTTGTGTACTAGGAATCACCCTAGTATCATCTCAAATAGGGATGCACAAATGGCCAACACTACTGCTATGAATCACAAACCGATGTAAACCAGTAGTCATCCGAAAAGGGACACATAAACTGAAGGTAAATATTTATGCAACCAACACTGATTAAGGAATCATGTTCAATGCAATCATCACTCAAGAGTTAGTATGTGCCAAATATTCACCATTTTCCTCGAGCAGAATATTGATCCATAAGGTGAATCATAAAGCAACCGACCAAGAAATTGAATAACCAGCAAACATCTATCTCTTGTTACCCGGATAAGTGGGCAAACTACAATGTTCCGAATAATATCATATCCCATCACCATCGATAATCACCATGTTTCAAACTGTCACATGTTTTATTAAGTAAATAAAACCAATCAATAATCACCATTTTTCTCGTTTAGCCAAAATCAACAACTAACTTCGATGAAGCAGATTAATCACCAGTAGTTGATTGCAGAGAGGAACCCAAAAAAGATACTTTGATTCCAACCAAGTCAACCCAAAAATCATTATGTAAATATAACCCAACTATGTATACCCACATGCATCACATTCTCACTGCAATCAGTAGGCTTAATCAAATAATTTGGACACTTGTCTACTAGGAAGCACCCTGGCCGTGACTACTGCTAGGAATCACAAATAGATACAACCAGTAGCCTTACGAAAGGGGCAGATAAGCCGAAGGTAAATATTTAGGCAACCAACACTATTGTTTGGGTATCATTCAACAAGAATATAACCTGTGATAATTTTGTGTTGAACTGCCACATGTTTCATCAAGTAAATAAACTCATCATATTTCTCATTAAGCCGAAGGTAAATATTTAGGCAAACCAACACAACCCTGCCTCATGAGTTTGTACGTACCAAACTTTGATGCGTCACATTTATCATTAGTAATTGCATAGAGGAACCCGGAATATAACCCAACTTTCAGAGAGTTCGGGGATATATATATATATATATATATATATATATATATAAATGAGGAATAAAAAAATGAGGAATAAAGACAACTCCACATAACCAGCACCAATTTGGGTGCACAACAAGCTGTTGTATTCACCCTCCAACGGTAATGCATACCATATGGCAAAGTAATGCTTCAACCTTTCAAGTTCTTAAATAGAGAATAATGTATACCCACATGCACCATCACTAATAGTAATCAACACCATCACTAATAGTAATCATCATCTTAAGGGTCACACATAAGCCCAAGTAGCTTAGGCTACAATCCAGCTGTATTCACCCTCCAACAGTAATGTATACCATATGGCAAAGTAACGCTTCAACCTTTCAAGTTCTTAAATAGAGAATAATGTATACCCACATGCACCATCACTAATAGTAATCACAATCTCTGTGATCCGTAGCCTCTTCAAAAGGGACACACATAAGCCCAAGTAGCTTAGGCTACAATCACTACTGAGAATTGCAATTCCACTGTAACCAGTAGGCTTAATCGATTAATTTGGCCGACACTTGTTTACTAGGAATCACCCTAGTAGCTTCTCAAAAAGGGATGCGCAAGTGGCGGCCAATACAACTAGGAATCGCATCTTTGTGATCAGTAGCCTCTTCGAAAGGGACACACGTAAGCCCAAGTAGAAACTTAGGCTACCATCACTACTAGGAATTGCAGTTCCATTGCAACCAGTAGGCTTAATCAATTAATTTGACCGACACTTGTTTACTAGGAATCACTCTAGTAGCTTCTCAAAAAGGGATGCACAGGTG
Source organism: Stellera chamaejasme (assembly GCA_024586325.1). Taxonomy (NCBI): domain Eukaryota; kingdom Viridiplantae; phylum Streptophyta; class Magnoliopsida; order Malvales; family Thymelaeaceae; genus Stellera; species Stellera chamaejasme. The sequence continues at coordinate 30,926,874 of CM044985.1, forward strand.
ACGGCCAATACTACTAGGAATCACCTCTGTGACCAGTAGCCTCTTCAGAAGGGACACGCATAAGCCCAAGTAGAAACTTAGGCTACCATCACTACTAGGAATTGCAGTTCCATTGAACCAGTAGGCTTGATCATTTAATTTGGCCGCACTTGTTTACTAGGAATCACCCTAGTAGTGTCTGAAAAAGTGGCGACAACTACTACTAGGAATTACAAACATATGTAACCAGTAGCCTTCTGAAAAGGGACACATTAGCCGAAGGTAAATATTTAAGCAAACAACACTGTTGTTTGGGGAATCATGTTCAACGCAACCCTGCCACATGAGTTTGTACGTACCAAATATTCACCATTTTCCCAAGCAGAATTTTGATCAATAAGGTGAATGATAAAGTAACCAACCGAGAAAACCAATGACCAGCAATATCTGTCTCTTCTTACCCGTAAAAGAGGGCAAAATCTCATAGAAGGAAATCTCATAGAACCGAAGTACTCATCCGATCAAGCAGAGAAGTTGAAAACCTCATAGAAGGAACTCAATAAAAATAACGGAATTCATAAATCTCGAAAAATAGGCTTAAGAATAGTCATGAAGAACCGACAGAAAAAGCGTATATGAGTCATGAGATTAACCTGAAAAGTTCGAAGAATCAAACTCTCTTCCAGGACGAGAGCGGAGCAATACAATCAATAACGCAAAAGAGTATTGCTGCGACGGCAGAACCATGCCGGCGGCAGGAACTAACCCAAAATCGCTCCTTAACTGATGAAGTTTATAAACCCTAGCCCCTAATCACAATATAGAGTGTATATATATATAGGCGGAGATGTTGCTTTGTTCCCGTTAGGGTTTTAAGATATTCGATCGGTTTCATAAATGCACGCAATAATAATTTTTTAAAAAAGAAATTCCTTGTCCTACTCCTAAAACGTTTTTGTTCCGTTGATATGTATGGTTGCGTGGAAATAAGTTTTACAGCTTTTGAATTATAAAATTTTACTTTCTTCTACGTTTTTTCTCCACAATAGCGATTAGCGATCAGTTGGCATACTTTTTCAACAATGATTTTTTACCAGAGCTTCACAACGGGATTATTTTGATAGTGATATAAAAATTGTTAGGTGTAAAAAATGTTAAAATTTTAAAATATATTGTGAAATTTTTAATTTTTTTAGATATATATATTTTAAAATAATAATATGAAATATTAAGAATATATTTGTAAGCTAAACACACCTCTAAGCTAAAGATGTAGAAAACGAAAAAAAAAATCATATTTACAACGTAGAGATTTTACCCCAAAAATTATTTTTGTCTCTGAGATGTAAATTTTATTATTATTATTTTTCAATCTTACATTAACTGTTCATAAAGGGAGAGTAGAATTTAGTTAGAATTTTGTAGTAAATGATAATATGGTGAGTTAAAGTGAAAAACAGATACTAAAATACTTTTTTTTTATAATTTTGAGACGTAACGAATAGGAAAATATTACAAAACTTTTGGAATGTGGAAGGTATAAAATGTTATTTAGAGAATAACATTTGTGAAAAATTTTAAGTGGTCAAATTAAATTAAGAGATCAAAAACATTAGATATTAATATGCAAGAAGAGTGAAAATAAGAGGTAAGAATTAAATCATGACAAACAATTTTTTTAAAGTAAAAAGAAAACAAAATGCATGCATATCCAAATCATAAGTTTAAAAAAAACTTCAGGATATGGTGTAAGAAATAAGTTAGTTTGTTGATAAACAAAAAAGCAAACAAATTAGAAAACATAAATTTTAGAATGTTCAAATTAGAAGATTAAATATATTTAGGCGTGATTACAAAAGGAATAAAAATAGTATTCTATCTATCTCAATTTAGTTGTTATGTTTCTTTTTCAGCATCTAATCTATGAATTTTTTTTCTTTGAAATTTTGTTATAAAATGTGAAATAACCTATATACAAAAGGTAAATTGGAGAGTCTAATTTCTAAAAATATGTTTTTCAACTTTTTTTAACAAACTATTCTCAGTTAGAAAATTAAGTCAAACAAAGAATGAAAGTCAAACATTTCAATTAAAAAGGGATGGAGGTAGCAAAATTTAGGAAGATAGTTATCTCACTAACAAACAAAGCAAAAAAAAGGACATGAGCTTGCACATGTCATTACCACAATCTCATTTTACTATGAATCCATACATTTCTAAATGTTAGTTATATAATAAAAAAACAAACAAAGAAAAGCAAAAAAGGGCTATCTCACGAATGTAAACTACACCTCACCACACCCTACCACATTCCCATTTTACTATTCATTCACATGCTTCGAAATATTAGTTACTCCATGTAATAGGCATGAAAATATATGTTAAATACACAAAACAATACACGTATTTATGGAAAAATTAAAAGACAAACTGAAACTCTAGAGAAAAAAATGCAAACAAACTAAAAATTAGAGGTAAAAAGTTTCCTTTAAACAAACAAAAGTTATTGAGGGGAAATAATAAAATGTTGAATCGTTCAAATAGAATTGAAAATTATTAGGATCGATGTGCAAATAAAAGTATCAAGTAGAAAAGAAGTCTTCACATAGGATTGAAAATAATTAGGACCGATGTGCAAATAAAAATATCAGGTAGGAAAGAAGTCTTGGGGGAAAAAATCACATAAACATTCATCGCTATATGTAAAAAAAACAATATGGGTCAATTAAAAGATTAATTTAAATTTTGAAGAAAAAATATGAAGTGAAATGAAAAGAGGTAAAGGGAAATTGAAAAAATTACAAAATGTTGAAATGTTCAATAAAAAGATTGAAAACATTTAAGATCGACGTGCAAAGAAATAAAAGTAAGAGGTAAACTGGAGTTTAATTAATTAATTGTATAATGTTTAATTTAATGTAGGATATTTAATTTACAAAAGAAATTAAATTAAATTTAAAAAATGGAAATGATCAATAAACACACTAATCTACACCCAACCATACTTTGCGAAAATCTCCATTATGATGCAGTTGACAAATATTTGCAAGTAAATAGATTTAAATTTAACAAAAATATCTCATTGCTGTGTTTTTCCACTCTTTTTAACAAAAATCTAACAACAATTTAAATTTCCCTCTTAAATTACTCTTTATCTCTCTCCTTTCAAATTTAAATATACGTTACTTTGTTGCTGTTTTTTTTACAGCAAGGAACACAAATAACAAATAATTTAAATAAAAAAAGAAGAAGAAGAACTAAACCTATGGCACAACCTTGTACCAGTGCACCAAAGCACACCCAAACAAAACATCAATTCCCTGTAGCAACTTGTTTCAAAATGTTATATATATAACTAGCTTAAATACCCGCCTTCGTCACGGGGATATATATTTTAAATATTAATTTATTAAACACTTATATGTAAATAAAATGGTATCATAAATATTAAAAGTTCACTAAACAAAATAGAATGCGTTGGTTCACTAAACAAAACATGTTGTGTATTTCTTTATTTAGAATGCTTTGGTTCACTAAATAAAATGCATGTAGTTTCATTGCTTATGTGTATTTCTTTATATAGAATTTTCTTCATCCAATAAAAATTACAACTTTTATTTTTATCATTCACAATATTTAATCTATCATTTATTTCTATGAATTTTTAGACATGTAAAGTTAAATAATTCATATGTTTATCATAATTTAGACATACAAAGTTAAATAATTAATATATTTATCGTAAATCAGATAATTGTTGTAGTATGAAATCAGTATGAACCTTAAGCAAGGAATTGATTGCATTTTATGTTCATGGGATTTCAGATAATACATTATACATCCCCATCTTCAAACCCTATTACATGGCCACAAATGTGTTACAAAAAGAATTCAATGACCAATCATGCAAAACAACAAAGATCCTTTCATAGACATTGCATCTAAACTAAATAACCTTTTTTTTATTGATCTAAACTAAATAATTTTTTTTATTGATCTAAACTAAATAACCTTTTATATATATATACAAGATGAAAAAACCTGCAATATTGAGGATTACCTTCGACCATACATCGGATAATATTGAGTACTACCATACCAGTTACACCTTCCTTGGTCCCTGATACAAATTTCAGATGATTCCCAGGTTCAAAGTACTTACAAAGCTCCATCTCATTCACATTAAAAAATTACTGAAAAATCGAACAATATTGACATTACCATCTACACAATATTTCTATCCACTACATACAATAGTAACAAAATACTCGTATAATGTAATAATTCTAAGCAGATGGCCTTTCATTTCAGGCATAAGGTGTACAGTTTTCTCCTCGACTTTCTCAACCCAGCCTTTTAAAGTTTTCAACTCCCCTTCGATAATAATAACTGCATCAACCTTCATGAAGTAACACTTTTCCGATTACTAAATAAAGTTGAAAAATATGTTATATCACTATCATTCTCACGAGGCTTCCAGAACTTTTTAAGTTCATCAAAAGTCAGTTTAATATTGTGAGAACTAATTGAATTCATAGATAGTGCCAACTGAGAATTGGTAGACTGTTATTAAACGATAAAATACCCCCTTAATATGACCACAGCTACCGACTTCTCACTCATTTTTTCAACCACGGGAAAAATGGAATAAAGTAAACACATGTGTAAGTTCAAGAAAATTAGATTAGATGGTCAGTTAAAATCTATCACTAAAACAGATAATGCATGTATGCTAGCTGATTGCATGAAAGACTTTAGCTAATTGCATAAAATACTCCAATCAGCTAAACTGAGCATAAAAGGTATAAAGGATAAAGCAAGATCAATTTACAGTGACTATATATGAAACTTCTTTTAGTTCATGCATAATTATTTCAGAAAATGAACTATTATTATAATTTTTTTAATCAAATATACAATACAAAGGAACCTAGCATCAATTTGAAATGTCAAAAATAGATTTGGAACTCACTTACTTGCACAATGGGTACTTTGTCAAGTCTTTCTCTCCTTCAAGAGTAGTGATCAGATCTATCATCTGGTGGCATGTTGTTTGGAACTCAACCTAATATAAGAAAAAACAAAAACAAAAACAAAAAAACTTTTTAGAAAATCTTGATGGAATCAAGAACAAAACCTATCACCGTTGCTTACCTTATTGAGCAACTCTAGCAGATCAACTCTAGCAGATCAACGTAGTAAGGATTCTGCTGAGATGGTTGCGAAGTAAGATTCCATCATTTACAACAATCATACCGACCTATAAAAGAAAAACATGGTAGCTAATGTTTAACAACAAACAATTAAACCAAAACAAAAAAATGCAAGATGATTCTCTGTTGGCACAAACCTTAGGCAAACAATACTAAAAGGTTGGCCACATATGGTGTGAGAGTTGTCCATCATGTCATCGAGTACAAGAAAGGATACTTGAAGCTGCAATAGTTATCGTTGAAACTGATAAGATCTTGCTTTCCCTTGAACTAATTTAAGGTAGCATGAGTCTTACATAATCTGAGAGGATACATACTGATTCCTTCCCTTCATTTAACAACTTGTAGCTGTCTATAACAAAGGCCTCTGTCCAACTTCCCTAATAGTTGTAATAGAACAACTTCAACAATCAGATTTGCTCAATCAAACTACAAAGAAAAAATAAACATTGTAGTCCATGCAATAAAAGAATAAAAAAGAGAACATTTGAATCCCTAAATTATGAACTTGGTCAGAAAGAAAAATAAAAAGGGATAAAAGCTGAAATTCCAAGCAAACAAAACAGACAGGCGATCAAAACCTTCATGACTAATAGATTCCTCTTCCATGATTAATAAAGAAATCAACAGAGAAAAATAGAAGGAAAGAAGGTGAAGTGATGCACTGGAAATTCGGTGACGGGAGAGGTAGCATGGAAGATGCCATTGCAACAATGAACGGTGGCCCTGAGGCTTTCAAAATCAAGAAGATCAGCCTTGCACAAAGTTAACCACTCCATTGCTTCCTCTAGCTCTCGCAAATGGTCGTTTTTTTGGATTCCTAATGTCCTCAACAATCTAACACTCTGACTCAACGCACCTCAAAAGGGATAAAAAATGGAAACGGCGGAATAGATGGTTTCAAATCGGTAAATGGCGAAAAGGAAGAAGATAAATGGAAGAAAAAAAACTGAAACAAATAGAAGTAACAGAGAGCAAATATGGAGAAAATTGAAAGAGATTTGAGAAAATGCTGCAATTGCCAAATACACCAATGCTATGATGGTTAGGTTGCAGCTGGTGCTAGAAGCAAGAAACATAAATGGGTCCAATAAATTGTTTGAAAAGGAAAATGAGAGGTTTGGAAAGAAAAGAATCCGAGAGGGTTGGAGAGAGTTTAAATGGTGATTTAATGGCAAGTTAATTCACATAAAACTTTCCAATTTCTTAGCATTATTGAAAACAGTAAATGCATTTATAGAAAGAAACAAAATAGGGAAGACAGAGATTAGAGAATGACAAATAAGAAAGAAACAAAATAGGGAAGACATAAATTTAAATATAGAATTACTTTTGTATTAATCTACTATCTACTATTATATCTTATTACAGGATCATCTAGGTGGCAGGGGAAGAAATTTTTTTTTGAATACTCAATCCTCATGAAGCCACATCAACGCCACGTAGGACCACGTCAGTTTTTTTTAAATGACATGGCGGCCTAAGGTATATATGGTAATTTTTGATGAGGAAGTTTCCAATCAATCTCTCTCAACACATTTTGGTAAGTTTTTATGAGTAATTAATACAAAAGTAATTCTATATTTAAATTTAAGAAAGAAACAAAATAGGATTACTTTTCTATAGAAATAAGAAAGAGAAATAAGAAAGAAACAAAATAGGGAAGACAGAAATTTAAATATAGAATTACTTTTGTATTAATTACTCATAAAAACTTACCAAAATGTGGAGAGAGATTGATTGGAAACTTCCTCATCAAAAATTACCATATATACCTTAGGCCGCCATGTCATTTAAAAAAACTGACGTGGTCCTACGTGGTGTTGATGTGGCTTCATGAGGATTGAGTATTCAATTTTTTTTTCTTCCCCTGCCACCTAGATGATCCTGTAATAAGATATAATAGTAGATATCTGGGCTTCAGAGAACAAGGACAATGACGAGTGACGATGTGGTCTTCCCCTTGATCGGCAACAAATTTTGACGGGAGATGGGTTAGGTGAGATTGTGGATTTAGGGAGATCATAGGTTTATTAGAGCATCTCTAACAGCTTCCCCAAAATTTCTCTAAAATGGAGAAGCAAGAGCCATATTCTCCAAATTATTTTTGCTCTAACTCCAACAGCTTCTCCATTTTGGAGAAGCCTGCATTTATTACAACAATAAAATATTCTACATATTTGACTAATAATTAATGAATTGATATTTTATTTGAAACTGATTTTTGTATCCAATTAAATGTTGAGTTCACACTAATGAGAGGAGAGAGTGAGTGACTATTTATGTTGGAAAAACAAATTTGGAGAAGACTTTAAATTTTGGAGAATGCTCCAAATTTGGGGAAGACTACCCATTTTTCCTTCTCCTTCCCCATTTTGGAGAATGTGATGGAGAATCTATTGGACCCAAAAACAGCCCAAATTTCTCCAAAATTGAGCATTCTCATAAAATGGTGACAGTAAAAGTGCCACGGACAAATGTGTTTAATATAACGATTAGATCAGTGGTGTTAACGGTCCATTAGGGTTGGCTCAAATGTGTAAGTTTTAGGGTGTGTTCTATTTTTTTTGAAAAAAATATGAGAACAAGTTTTAACTTTTGGAAAATTGATGTTGGAGTAAGTATCTGAATATTATGGAGTTTCAAACTTTGGAGGGGGAGAGATTTTTATGAGGTGAGAAATTGAAGAATTCACCGTGGATTCCCGTGAGGTGAAAAAATATATATTATGGGGTTTCAAACTTAGGAGGGTAGATGAGAAATTGAAGAATCACCGTGAATTCTCGTGAGGTGACAATAATAATATTTAGAAACTATTTAGAAACTAGATGTTCATTTATTATTTGCATATAAATTGTTAATCTTTAGTTATTAAAATATTGAAGAATAAAAATCATAGATTAAATGTTGAATTCCATTTTTTCACGGTGAAAAACTGTTTTTCACACCTCAAGTGATTTTTGGAGGAGTGAAAAACTTCCAAAATCACCATGAGTTTTGGAAGTGAATCGCTCCTCATCCTCACCTCCACAAAATGAAGTTTGAAACCCCCTATTGATGGGAAATGAGAAGTTTTGTTTGTAAAATGGAAAAATGTACCTTTTTACCATTATTTTAAAACACTTCACATTAATTCCTAAAGTTTCTAAGAACTGATAAATATCCACACACCTTCTAAATCACTATTCATCTTCATCCGTCTCCTTCTCATTCACCTATCTCTAGTACCACGTACCTCCCCTGAGGTTCAAGGTAGGTCCGGCGAGATGAAGAGCAAGTCCAGTGAGATGCACGGTGGGTCCGATAAGGTTGAGAGCGGGTCTGATGCAGGGCATGTCCGGTGAGGTGCATGATAGATCCAGCGAGGAGCACTGTTACCCCCTTCGGCGGAAGCGCACGTAATGCGGAACGCCCGACGGCGTCAGCGGGAACCGGAATCGGGGCAACAGAATAACAGAGTTCCCTCTGTGTGGTAATCCAAAACCCAACCCGATTAAAATTTTTCTTTTGTTATTAACTTGTAATGCAAGTAACGATGATCGTCTGAACACAACACACGTATACACATACATACAGATATGACAACACAAGTTCTGCTCCACATGCCTCAAAATGCAGCAGAACACTGAAATTCTCATACTGATACATATGTGATGCAACCAAACTTTACATGCATGCGTTCATATATATAGAGCCAGACCCTAATATCCAGAATATCTACGTGTGTGGAGGGATCTGGTGCACCAAGATCCTTAGAAAGCAACTCCACGTAGGTCACCGCTACTGCTAAACAAATAACAGAAGACATACCGTCAGTAACCTCAGGGTGTGCTCAAATCAGAATCGGATCTTGCAGAATAGCAGAAAATCTCAAACGGGACTATCCTTTTTCCAAAACAGAAGTCAGGCTCAGAATTAATACCTGAAAATCAAATACCAGAAAAGCATTGAGAGACTCTACTCCACGGGCTTCTTATCAGACAAGTCTGAAAAAGTCTAAATATATAAGGGTGAGTCCTCGTTGAGAACTCAGTAATGGTCAGGCATAGGATAGGGTATCTCAGAATTCTAGAATACTCAGAACTCAGTAATGTCAGGCATAGGATATTAATATATGCGTTTGAGGTGCAAGGTCATGCACCTTAGTGCATGTGTGCACATCCCTTGGTGGTTATTTGATGATAATCGGCCATAAAGGGGGTGGTTTTCCGAAAAGGGGGGAGGCACCCTTTTGGCTAAAAGGGTCGTTACCAAGCCTTCAAGGCTTAATTGTGCAAAGGGATGAATAGCTCCCTTAAAGGCCGAAAGTATGTGTACTTTCGGCCATAGGGAGGTTAGATTTTCAGCCACAAATGACACTTGATTTTCCATAATTTCTTCTCGTTTTCTCTCTTCTTTTGGCTGAAATCTTCAAGCCTTCCTAGAGCATTTCGGGTGGAAGTATTTTTGTGTTCTTTCAACACAAAACAACCCAATTCCTTCACATGCAATTAATCCTCTTGAAGCAACTCATAAACTTGAAGATTGAAGATAGTCTGCCACCGTCATCAACCGAATTTGAAGGTGTTCTTCAACATTCAAGTGGAGCAAACGTTTGGAGTAAGGACAAAGATCATTTTTCTATTTTTCCAAGGTGGAAGGTACGCCTTCTTCATCTTCTTCCTCTCCGTCCTCCTCTTTCTTCTTCATGAAAGTGGAGAGACATGATTTTGGAAAACACATCATGCTATGTATCTCTAAATGAAAATGAATAATCCGCATGCATACTGTTGAATGAGATTGAGTAAAGACCCTGGGAGTTATGGATCCAAATTCCTCCTATATGTCTGAAAGATTTGGATTGTGATCGTGACGGTCGACCACACGTCCTTACACGACCCCTTAGGACTACAAATACACCCTCCAACATCATAACCATCATCGTCTACAATTAATGCTACAATGTTACTGGAGGTTTTCAATCAACCTAGATAAAATGATTAGAGACGATTCCTGTCAAAAATCTCGTCACTGTATCGATGAAAAAATGGTTCAAAGACAAAACGCAGATGATAAAGAAGATGTTTTTAAAGATAATTATAAAAAGGAACCTATGAGCAAATGCGAGTAGCAAAAAGATGCATTTTCCCTTGTAAAATCGTAAAAAACGCACTTGAGAATAGGAGGGAAAAAACCTAAACCTAGAGCCCTATAAAATGGTGGATCACGACTCGTGTCGTGAATGATCTGACGTTCTGCGATGCGTCTATGGTGCTCCATCGGACTGGTCGGAATAGTTAGCTCGAGGACTACACTTCTGAACATCTCCAAATTCAACTAATTTCATAACTAAGTCAACATGATTTAATGTACTAATCTATATTTTGTTTTTTTAGTTGTCTTTTGAAAACTGAGAGGTATCATTTTTTTAGAAAACATTTATAGTAATTCAAACGTTCGTTGAAACATTTTTTTCCCTTAATAATTGATACTCCCTCTATTCCTTTCTGAAAAATTAATGAGTTTTTTTTTAACGTTGTGAGATATTCAAATTATCAATCAAAAAAATATATTTAAAAACTACACATTAATCTATAATTTTTATCTAAATTATTTGATCTTGTATATCAAAATATTGAAAAAATAAAATCATAAATTAAATACTAAAAAAGAAACACACTATTTATTTCAATTTATAGTAATATTTACTCTAACTTTACTATTTGACCCTTATTTCAATTCTCTACACTCACTTTAATCTCCATGTCAAAACCACTTATTTCATTTATGAAATGAGTTTATCGCCTGGAGTCTTTGGCATATTTCTAATTTTGGCAAACGACCACTAAATGTTTTTTCTACAAACTACTCCATCCGTCCATGGTATAGAAATTAATGATAGTGTTAATTGTTGGATAATATGGTAAATACGATGAATGAATTTCGAGTAAGGGGAAAATGTGAATAATAAAGTAAAATTAATATAAACAATTATATATATATATATATATATATATATATATATATATATATATATATATATATCAATCTTACTAGGACACCAAAAATAAACAAAATGTATCTGTTATGATGAAACGGATGGAATACTTCACAAAATTGAATATTGAAAATGAAAACTGAAATAGAAAAAGGAAAGTAAAACCACATTTTAAAAGTAAACTCCATTATCTTTTAAACTGTGGAAAGCTCTTGCATTTTGATGGAAACTGTGCTAAATTTTTTCAGCTAGTTCTCTAAACAAGGTTTTTCCCTCTTGGCTTGTTGAGATGCTTTTTCTGATATTCACAAAATTACAAGGCCTCCAAAGAAAATTCAAGATCAAGCTCCGGCTGATAACATGATAACATGATAATCGACCATTGAATTAGCAGTGGCATCATCAACATTGAATTGTTGATGAGCAATTAATTAGGTCAGGATTTGTAATAGAGTGGAGTTAATGGATCATAATTTATAAACAGGTGTTATGCCTAAGAGATGGAAACACTTCCTCATCACAACAGCTGTTGCTTGGCAGAGAAGAAGCCTACTCACTTGCTGAGATGACCCAACAACCTAACAAGTTCAATAGTAAAGACAAGACCTCCATTATATATAAATTGGAATCTAATTAATTAAGAAGATGAAGAGAAATAAAATGTAATCCCTATTTGTAGACCAGACTTACCTGGCAACTCGTATAAAAGGCTGTGAATTTTTCAGATAGGTTATACAGATAATCACACAACTTGTTTGGCAATAGAGCACAGCAAACCTCCTCAACAACCTGAAAAAAATAATTAGCAATCAAATTAGGAGTAAGGCTGAAAATTAGTCGAGCCGAGAATCAAACAAATGCAGGGCTGTACCTCAGCAAACCGCAGCATATGAAGAGCCAAGGCACGCTCATCTGCATGCTCCAACACAATGCTCCCGGTCTGTTGGGGCAAAAGAAGACACAAGTAAAGCTTAAGAGAGTACAAACAGGTTTCCGAGTACATCAGAATTACAGCAGAGCTGCAAGTTAGAGATTGCAGAAGAGTGGATAGGACTCACGCTCTTCAATTCTTCGATATCTTCGCCAGACTTGGAAATGATCGAACAGATTCGAGCATGCGCATACAGCACACAAACAGCAGTGTTTCCCTGGTCAGAGAAAATTCGATCCAAAGTCAAAATAATCAAAAACAAAATATGACTTCAGCTCACAGCACAAGCCAGCTAATCAAACTAAATCACAGAGGAATAAGTTCCCCTTGGTGGAACAGTAAAGTTATTTAAGAACCTTATCCTGAAGCATGTGATCAAAATTAAATGTGTATTCAGTTAATCGGTTGTTTTTCAGGTCAGCATACCTGCAATGGGACACAAAAGAGTATGTGAAGCATGGCAAGCTAACTGAAGACTTACTTAACGGCATATATTTACGGTAAATCTGTCATTTCAGACCAAATCCCCAATTTAGGATCGAAGGTTGCAGTAATTTATCAATAACGAAGACTTACTTAACAGCACCATAGCCAACTGCTTCTGCAGTTTTCTCAAGCTCCTCCACTGTCCATTCTTTATCCTTTCCTGATAGATACAAAAAGAAAAAAGAAAAACACTAATCTTGGATCCTCAGGTGTTTTTTTTTTGGGATAAAAACAAAACAGCTAGCGAAACCATTTTAAAAAATAGAATTTTGAGAGTTGAAAAAATGGCATTATCATATCTCACATTCTAATCACCAACTTTCAAACAGAGGACCAAAATCTTGAATACCATACCACGCTCAACCAAGGCTTGTTTACTACGACTCTTAGCTTCATCCAGTAAATCAACTAGTCGTTCTATTTCAGTGCTACGAGTTCTATAGCGCTTTCCATCTTCCCCGTGAACAAGACCAAAACCTACATGGCTGATTTTTGGATACTTGCTATCATTGGGTGGACACCAACCTAAACGCCTAGCAATCTGGAAAAGTGGTCTTTATCAGACATAAGAGCAGCAGAAGATAAAGGAAAAGAGAAACCAACTTATGATCCACATACGAAAAAACAGAAACTGTCCCAAAAAAGAAGAGATAGGTACAACTACATACACTGAAGATACTGTTAAAATGCCCATCCTGGCTCACGTCAGTTACATATATTATCCATTCAGCCTTCTCTACATTAATGCGATACCTGGGGAGGTCGAACAGAAACATGTTAAAACGAATCTCCTTCTATGTCAATACACTATTGGGTAGATACAAAACAACTCACTCATAAGATTTAGATCATACAAATACAAAGGTACTAACCAAAGAGCAGCAAGATCAGTTGTAGCATAGACGTATGCACCATCCCTTTTCACAATGACAACTGGTTTACTATCACGTCCGTCAACAAAGATAACTCGGGCTCCTTCAAAATCTTCAATCAATCCCTTCTCACTCAGTTCCAGTAAAACTCCAGGAATATATGGCTTATAAAAGCTTTCACCCTGTAAATCAGAATATATTATTATTAGTATTTATGTATTTCATATGAAGCATAGGGTTGCAGCATACCTTTCGTCACTACAGCTCAAGTCAATTTCAATCCAGTAAAGAATGTAACTTTTTCTTAATTAGATCTCCAGCTTCACTAACTTCATATTGCAGAATACACACCTTCTCCTCTAGCTGAACATCAAGTCTTCGATAGATCTTATTCAGCTCAGTTCGGCTAATTTCACATATCCGAGTCCAGCATCTTAGGTACTCCTCTTCTCCACCCTGCAAACAAGAAAATTATGACAAGCAACATTGCAACCCCTAGAAGCGCTTTTAAGGAAAAGATCAGAAAAAATCCATAAGCTTTAAGAGCAGGGGAAAGCCTACTTGAAGTCGAACAACCGCTTTCAGTGCACGGATCTTAAAATCAGGATCGCCATCAAATTTCTGCTTTGACTCCTTGTATGAACGCTAAATTAAGAAAAACGATTCAATTGACTGCTTTACATAGTTCGTGTACAGGTTCATGGCAATATATCCGATCGATGACAACCAGTTTTTTCAGCTTCATAAGTATGATGTTAAACCCTACTATACAAAAGTGTAATATGAATGGAACCAAAATGGAGTTCCCCTTGGTTATCCACTCATGAACATGTTCTCATAAACGTCAGTGAGATTTCTTAATAAGCACTTTTCTAACCTGAAGAAACTGTATGTTTGTTTCATCGATATCTTCATCTTTTTCAACAAGGAACTGAAGCAACATGCCAAACTGTGGAAATAATCAAACAAACTCAATCAGTTAACCAAGACAATTAGGACACCATTACTGGGTGATGAGTGTTTCATTAAACCGCGTCACAAAAGCTGCTTGACATATTGACATAACTAAGCTGCTTCAGCCAATCCAAAATTAATACACTTGTGGAGAAAACAAGTAATCACCTGTGTTCCCCAGTCGCCAACATGATTTCGACGAAGAACTTCAACATTTGCATACTCTAGTGTTCGGGCAAGCATGTCACCTATCACAATGGACCTCACATGTCCAACATGGAGTTCTTTAGCCATATTGGGAGAAGAAAAATCAACTAGAACCTTTCTAACCCCAAGCTTTGGGGCCCAACTTTCAATGCCATAAACAAGCATCTTTTGAATTTGCTACAAAAGAAAAAACCAAGGGAAAAAACTGGGATAAGATTTTTTTTAGAGCAAGATGGGAACAATAAACAACAGGTCAACAGAACTGATGAACAGCCATTTAAAGTGGTTGAAACACAAGACAGATGATCAAGAGATCACCGTGGCCATCCAAGCCTTTGACAATGCAACATTTACAAATCCAGGACCAGCGATACTACAGGATTCTATCATCGTGGATTCAGGTAGATTTTTCTTAATCGCCTGCAGTATACAATCACAATTGTTATCCAAAAGGGTAAAGACAACAGGGCATAAGGCTCAACATAATGCAAAACATGCACACTGTGACGTAAACCCAAAACCAGTAAATACCTGTCCAAGCTCAGCAGGTCCCTGGATTTCAGTTTCAGGTTTTATTTGCTGCAATTTCTGCCGCAGCTCCATGGCATTATTGCTGTATTGAAACAAGCTCAGTTTAGCAGTCGAAAGCACAAACAGACTCTGAGTCAGTATCAAAGATAGTCGAACAAAGCATGAGTTATATACCATTGGTAGTCACCGAATTTTGGCCTATTGCAAGGAACTATTAGAGGCTCCACATCTGCCACATCTGGAAAAGTATATGATATTGATGTCCCAAACAATTTTTTCAAGCGCTCCTTTACACTAGCCATGTCTTCCTCACCATGGTTCTGTAATATAGAGACAAGCAATGGATATGTGAATTTTTGGAGCTGGTTTTATGCTAAATGCCTTTTTTAGGAGACCCAAATCTAGATATTATATTGGTTTAGGCACAGTTTACTGTCATTACTCACTATGTTTCAGAAAACGAAAAACAGAATAAGCCAAGAACAATGCACGTTAGTATACAACTTACAATTGCCATCGCAAATGCAGCGAGCTCCTACCTGCCAAAGCAAGCCTGACAAACAAGCAAAAAGCAGGCAAGTGAATCCAGGGAAACAATTCAAAAGATATCCAAGTAAGAGAACAAAATCTAAACAGAAACGGAGCAGTGAACTTCCTGAAAGAGGAAAGCTTCAATGATTTTAGCACAAGTTAATTGCAAAATACTCCCTCCCATAAAAATTGGATTATTTAACTTTCATGTTTCGGTTGTTTTTTAGTCAAATATTTAATAAATCAAATAATGAAAAAAATGAGAAATTTAGACGTCAAATCGTAATTTACATATAAATTATTTAACTTTATATATTTAAACATTCAAGAAAAAAATCGTAGAATAAATACAGTTAGCAAAAACAAAAAGTGAGAGAACTGAGACTAACGGAGATCATGCTAAAAGAAGAGAATTTAAACAAACAAAAAAATGAGTAGCTTGCAGAAAGGAGGAAGCTTTCTTGAGTTTAGCAAAATGTGATTGAAGATTATGAAAGAGACATGGAGATCCATCTAAAGGAACTGTTGCCAATGAAGAAGAGCAATTTTGAAGTGAAGTCATAAAAGTTAATAATTTACCAAGTTATTCCCGGAAAATACAAGTGCTTTGAAACGACGATCTCAGGTGGACGCCGACGATAACGACGAAGGAAACCCTAAAAGAATCGAAGATGAAGATTTGAAAATTTTGGTATGAATGTGTATGTGTGTGCTAAAAATCTAGGATACCACGCACCACCATAGTTGGCATTTGGCAAGGTTATTTACGGGCTTCTACTTACTTATGTTACTTACGGGTCCGTACTTATTTTATGGGCCGACTATAGCAGATAGTGTGTATGATGGTGGTTATCTACTATGCGAACCTAGTCGTCCCTGTTGTCTCTGGCCTTCTTCCTCCTTTGGCTTCCACTTCTCCTCTCTTTCTTTATCGAGTTTCTTTCTCCCTTTCTTTTTGTCCATTTTCTTCTTCTTTACTAGAGCAATAAATCATGGAAATAAAAAATATCATTGTCTCTTCTCCCAGACTTCTCTCTCAACCGCTATCGTTGTCATTGTTCGAACTACCACCGTCGCGGGTTCAGTTTTCTACCGGCGTTGGAGTGTGTCCTCTAACTGCTTGGCTTCCCAGTTTAATTCTCATCTGATATTCCTTGACCCTATTGCTGCATCTGGTTCCAGTACGTTTTCTTTCGTCCCACCACCTGATCACCACCGGTTCGCTTATGGTATGGAAGGCCTAACACGGCCTAATCTTTTTGAAAATGACATGACCGAGCGAAGACTTGTTCTGCTAGGGAAATTGATTCATAGGTCCTCGAACTTGTTGGGTTTAGGATCTTCCATGTTGGTTTGTTTATCTTCTGAATTGATCCATCGGTGGATCATCCAGGACAACTCGAACCCGTTCAACGGGACCAATTATGTGTGCCTGAAAGTTTATAAATTTTGTGCGTAACCGACAAACCTAGGTAAACGATTTTTATGTTTCCAATCAACCTAGGTAAAAAGATTAGTGGCGATTCTTATAAAAAAATTCCTCGCTGCATCAATGAAAAAATGGTTCAAAGACAAAACGCCGATGACAAAAAAGATGTTTTTTTAAAATAATTGAAAAAAGGAACCTATGAGCAAACGTGAGTAGAAAAAAGAGACATTGTTTCTTGTAAAATCGTAAAAACACACCTTGAGAATAAGAGGGAAAAAAACCTAGGTTATGGAACCCTATAAAATGGTGGTTCACGACTCGTGTCATGAATGATCCTACATGCTATGATGCGTCTATGGTGCTCCATCGGGTTGGTCGGAATAGTTAGCTCCAGGACCATGGTTTTAAATCTCGTCTCGGTCGGTATATCGGTCTCGTCTCAGTACCGGGCGTGAGACGGTAAGATTTTGGGCAATTTCGTCTTGACGGCTGTACCGACCTGTCTCGGTTGTCTCGCTTACCGGTAATATTGTAGAAAATGTTGGTACAGGGGCAAAATGATCAATTTTTAAAAGTTTACGAGCTAAGTTGAATTTTAGCTTTTCACAATACCTGCTTCTTTGTTTAAAATGTTTCACTACCTCAGTTTTTTTCATCTTTTCTCGTTCGTGTATCTTTGACCTTCTGATGGCCCTGTTGTTCTCTTTCCACTTCATTTCACTTAAGTAATCATACATTATACTTAATTAATCATACATTATACTCTCTTGGGACTATATGAATAGTTGTAGTTGCTCTAATTTCTGTTAGATCAAATTCCAATAGCCCCCAATTGCATCCTTAGCCATTGGATCAACTCCCACAAAAAACTAGTGTCCTTTTAATTACCCACTAGTTGGAAAAACCTATAGTGGATCCTAACACTATCTAACTAAACTAACTAATTAACTAACAATTCTAAAGACTAAAATACCCTTCCAAGCCAAAACCACCATTCACCCTCACCACCACCTTTACCGCCACCGCCACCGCCACCGCCGCCGCCACCGCCACCACCGCCGCCACCGCCACCACCACCGCCACCACCGCCACCACCGCCGCCACCACCTCCTCCGCCACTGCCGCCGCTGCCACCTCCTCTGCCACCGCCTCCGTCGTCACTTCCACCGCCACCACTACCACAGTCGCCACCGCTGCGTCACCGCCGCTGCCGCCGCTAATACCACCGTCATCGCCGATAACACCGCCGTCACCGTCACCACACCCGTCGCTGCTACAATTTGTGGAACAAGTTTTTAGAAATTTATTTCCACAATTTTTTGTTAATTTATAATTAATTAAAAAGTGTCTAAAGATATATGCAATACTGTCTAAAGATAATTTATAATTATTTCTATAGTGTCTACTAGAAAGTGACATAATGTCTGAATAAATATTGGAAACTGTTTATTTATTTGTTTTGCACATTTCAGGTGATAGTGAAACTATCTACTTTATAAACAATTATTTGCATAGAAAATCGTAACTTATTTTGAAATGTATAAAAGAGTTATAACATAATATAAAAAAATTCTTTAATTTATAATTAATTGCATAGTGTCTAAAGTGCCATGCAATATTGTCAACTACAAGAATCTATATTGTTTAGTTATTTGTGTTAGACATTTCAATGATATTGAAAAACGTCTAATAAATTATAAAAAACTATCCGTAATAAAATGTAACCGTGTCTATCATTTAAAAAAATAAAAATGAACCAATTCATAACCAAATAAAAATATATGTATCATAGTTTATAGTGTCTATTAGAAATAGTTATAACGTCTGAATGAATATTGCAAACTGTCTGATTTCTCTCACCTACGGATCCTGCTGCTGCACATTTGTCTTTCACCGTCTTGCTCCGTTCAGATCTGGAAGTTTCACCATTAGATCGTCAGTCATTGCAGGTGTCCAGATCTGAAGGTCCGATGGTTATCTCCCTCCGATGGCAAGCCGCAACAATCAACCGATGCTCTCCGACGAGTCGGCAATCGTCCAGATTTTGATTCTCCGGAGATCGCGATGGGCGGAGTTGATGGAGACTGCGGCGACCGGTTAGATCTGTGGCGGAATTGGCCAGTGAGATCTCCTCCGTCATCATCTCCGACGACTACAAGAAGGTCTCCTCCTTCATGGAGGCTCACGGCGGCGGTGGAGCTTCGCAATAGAAGCGAAGCTTCGTGTCCATGAGGTCCCTTGCTCGGCCGCCGTTTGTTGCGATGAAGAGCAGCCGGACCTGGCTCCGTTGTCCGATCGTGGTGCTGCTGCAATCGTGGTGGTGCTGCTGCAAGTGATAATCTTATTGTGGTGGGCATTTTAGTCTTAAACCAACTAGTTGGTGGCTTCATCATCATCTTCACTGTCCTAGTGCTCAGTTTGTGCACCACCACCACGGTGGCGGCGGAATGCTCACAGTCGGAAGTACACGGCAAATGCCACGACAAGGCGAAAGCATTGCGACTGAAACTGGTGGCGATTAGCACGATCTTGGTGATGAGCATTCTCGGCGTGTCGTTGCCGCTGTTCACTCGCGCCGTGCCGGCCCTGCAGCCTGACAGGAACGCGTTTGTGGTCGTGAAATGCTTCGCCTCCGGCGTGATTCTGGCAACCGGGTACATGCACGTCATGCCGGACTCCTGGGCCGATCTCACGTCCGACTGCCTCCCCGCCGTGCCGTGGCGCAAGTACCCCATCACGACGTTCGTGGCGATGGTGTCGGTGGTGGTGACCATGATGGCTGATTCCTTGGGGATGAGCTTCCACAAGAAGCGAGCCGCCGCCTGCTCCGATAAAGCTCTGCAGAACGGAGTCCGGCCGACAGATTTACAAGAGAGTAATACATTAGTTGTAACAGATGAGTTGCAACGGCATCGTATGATAGCACAGGTATTGATTCAAATTAAATAGTTAAAATAAATTGAATTATTTTTTTTATCAGCAAATGAAGAAATAACTTAAAAAATAATATTTCAGGTATTGGAGATGGGAATCATAGTTCATTCAGTTATTATTGGTCTTGCAATGGGAGCTTCTGATAATCCATGCACAGTAGCGCCCCTCATTGCTGCACTTTGCTTCCACCAATTCTTTGAGGGAATGGGCCTGGGTGGATGCATACTACAGGCCGAGTATGGGGTGAAGGTTAGGGCAACAATGGCAATCTTCTTCGCCACCACGACGCCGTTTGGGATCGTGCTGGGAATTGGGCTGTCCAACATATACAGTGAGTCCAGCCCAACAGCACTGATAGTGGAGGGGCTTCTCAATGCTTGCTCTGCGGGCTTGCTCCAATACATGGCCATGGTGGATCTTCTTGCCGCTGATTTCTTCGGACCCAAGCTACAAGCAAATGTCAAGCTTCAACTCTTTTGTTATGTTGCCGTCTTCCTTGGTGCTGGCTTGATGGCTTTGATGGCTAAATGGGCCTAGAACACACACCTAGATTGTAGTAGGGACTAGGGAGGATATCGGGTTCGGATCGAGCCATTCAGGGTTTGAGCACCATGGATATGGCCGTAGTATGGGTTGTGTTGGCTGTACTGTAGAGTTAGCCCATAAGAAAGCTTCTTCCATGTTCGGCTAGCTCAACCCAACCCGTTAGCCTGGACTGTCTCACCATGTTTATGAATTTGAACTCATGGGAGCTGAGTTTGAGGATGAGGCCATGGAGCTGCCTGCTTACTTAACCCATGAATACTGTGTTAAAAAAAGTAGGGAGAGATGATGACAGCAACGTCCCTGCATGCATCATTCTTATAAGCACAAGTTTGGGCACAAAATGCATCAACGAGGGTGGTTGGTTGGCGTTCACAATATGCATCATTGGGGGCACAATATGCATGCATGAAGCGTTATCTTAAATTCTAAGAGTTAATAAATTATACTCCCTCCATTCATCAAAATATTTGATTTTATTGTTTCAAGATTCAATGTTTGACTTAAATTCTAACAAAGATAAACGGTGAAAAAATATTAAGAAAAAAATATATATTTAGAAAATTTAGATTGCAAATTTTGATATGCATATGAATTATTTTATTTTCGTTGTCTAAATATTCATGAAAAAAATCATAAATGAAATACTGACCGTCAAAATAAATGAGACAATCTTATACGCACGAGTATAATAATTCAAAGAATTAGGATTAAAAGAGAATTGGAAATCCAACTAATTCCAACTCTACAATTGTTAACAAAAATCTTAGAATGGATAATAACATCAGTTCTAATAATATAGAATTAAAAGAGAATTGGAAATCCAAAACCGAATTTCAACGGAATTAGAAGGTTTGTGGTTCACACAATCTCGTTAAAACAAATTCGTTCCCTCTGGTATGAGTGATCGGGGTTTGATGGGTGTTTATCTCCTAGAATACAATGGAAGACATGAAGGAACCTTGCACCATAAGTTATTTCACCGACGAACTAGAATGGAGGACCACCGATAAACACCAACAAAGTTGATGTAAAAAAGAAATGTTACAAGAAGAAGAGTGCAAGGGGTGGAAAAAATGCATGGTGGAGGTCGTCCTTTGGGGGGGTAAGATTTTCGATAATAAAGGAGGCAAATAGAAGATTTCACTAAACATTGAAGAGTTTGTAATTTACCCTTGATCGTTTCTTTAAAAGTAATTAATGGTTTATTCAACTTACCTTATCTTTTCTATATCATTATATCATTATGTTTGTATACTACGAGTAGAAAAGAAAAATTAAAACATTTTGGTACAATTAATCGCTTCCACAATGGAAAAGTATATCGTTTTCAGATTTTAGGCTTTTTTCTTTAAGGAAATGAGAAATGCATGTTCGGTGAGTACATTCCGCTAGCAGTTCTGTAACAATAATTATTGTCCCGTTTGGTCATATTTTAAAAATTTGTCATGTTTTGGTCATATCTTATGGCATATTATCATATTTTGGTCATTTCCGTCTATATAAGTTGTTACCTTTGACGGATCTATACGAAATGACCGTTTTTCCCTTCTATACGTCAACCCCGACCACCAGTACAACAGTGTCGACGGTCTCCGGCTTCAACTGGGGCCAATTTCACCACAACCCGACAGTAATTAGTCTCGCCGGCAGCCCATCCTTCCTTCAGTCCATTGTCGTTCAAGCCTTCTCGCCGCTTTGTTGGACTGCCCCAGTGCCGTCAATGTGGTCTCCAACCACCGGCGCACCGTCCCTGACTACGTCGCCATCGTCTTCCCTCGATCCGCCGCCGGCCAGTGCGCTCTCTTCGTCAATCTCGCAACCTGCCGATTAAGCCGATTCAAGCCTGGGTAAACATAAGTGGGGTAAATCGGTAATTTCATGTTAGTCCGTCAAGGTTAACGAGGTAAGTGGACGGAAAGGACCAAAATATGACAAGGTACCATAGGATAGGACTAAAACAGGACAAATTTTTAAAACACGACAATAATTATTTTTATGGGACTACTAGTGGAATTTAGTCCACCTTCAAACCTTGGAAAAATTTCTTTAGAGAAAACGTTTTACACGTGAAAATTTCTTTAGAGAAAACGTTTCACATAGACTTTATTTTATTTGTCTTATTTTTAGTGCTCTTTCCACGTAAGAGTATTTATGTCAAAACACAATCTTACAATCAACTCAATCTTCACGTCCATTAAAACTCTTCAATTAAATTTTACTAGTGGTGATCAT
The DNA here is from genome assembly GCA_024586325.1 of Stellera chamaejasme. Classification (NCBI taxonomy): domain Eukaryota; kingdom Viridiplantae; phylum Streptophyta; class Magnoliopsida; order Malvales; family Thymelaeaceae; genus Stellera; species Stellera chamaejasme. Next base: position 30,949,696 of record CM044985.1, read on the forward strand.
GGTGGAGAAAATAGGGGGTTTCAAACTTAGAAATTGGGGAATGAGTTTTTCACCTAATAACTAAGAGTTTGAGAGGTGAGTAAGAAAAGTGAGTAATGAGGGGCCCAAGTTTGAGGAGCCCGTGAAATTGAAGAGGGCTGGGGTGTGAATTCGGCGCACCCAGCCTTTCCCGCCTCTTTTCCCTTACCTTTTATGTTGTTCTTTTACCTACTGTACCTACTTGAAAGATCAGCATAAAATGTTGATCAACATGATGAGTTGTTCAGATCGGTATCACTACTTTGTTAGATCAATATGACTACCTAATTTGATCGACATCACTACTATGTCAGATCCACATGACTACCTTGTTAAATCGACATAACTAATTGATAGGTCAACATTGAAAATAGATCAGTATGATAAGTTGTTTAGATCGACATTGTCAGATCCACATGACTACCTTGTTTGGGTGATGGTGAAAACTCGCCAAATTCACCATGAATTTGGCGAGTTCACTTCTCGAAAATTCACGTCAGGTTCGGATTTTGTTAGTGAGAAACTTGAAAACTCACCGTGAAAAAAAGTGGTGAAAAATTGATAAATTCATCTACAAAAGTTGATGTTTGAAACCCCCTAATGATGGTGAGGATTTGTACCCCAAGAGTGTTAGATAATACTCCCTCCGTCCGATGAAGATTGCATCATTTATTAGCCGTTTTCACAGTATTTAATCTACGATTTATTTTTATGAATTGTAACATGTAAAGTTAAATGATTCATATGCTTCTCATAATTTGTACCAATCACATCCCACTGATCTTTTAAAACTGCAAAAGTCATACCATCGAGGCCTGGTGATTTATCCCCACCGCAAGACCACATTGCTGATATAATCTTAGAATCCAAAAAAGGAGCAACTAAGGAGAGCTTATCTGAATCTGACAAGGTCTTGAATTTCTGGCTGCAGAACTTGGGTCTAGCGTGGCATGGTTCTTTGAAAAGATTTTGAAAAAATGAAGCGACCTCTTCTAAGATTAAAGCAGGATCTTCCAACCATGAACCATTAATTGAAAGACCCCTGATGGCATTACTCCTGACCCTATTCTTGATGGCTATATGAAAAAGTCTCGTATTTTCGTCCCCTTCAGTAGCTCATTTGATATTCGATCTTTGTCTTAGCATACTCGAATTAGGCTTTTCAAACTGGATTAGCTTATCGCAGCAGTCCGCCCTCTTTTTCTGGTCCTCCTCATTTAAATGCCTATTTTCGGCTTCGAGATCCCAACCACCCTTATCTTTCGAAAGTTGAATAATTTGAGCCTCAATCTAATTGAAGCAATTATCTTTCCACACTTTCAAAGAAGACTTTACTGCCTGCAGCTTCTTCTTAAGAATGAAATCTGGCTGACCTGAAATGTAGAGATCAGACCAAGCTTTTGAGAAAGCCTCCTTGAAGCCTGGTTGTTGAATCCGGACATTGAAGCATCTGAAGGGCTTGGGGCCAAAAGCCACTGAATTATCTAAAATCATGATTGAAGAATGATCAGAAATGTGCCTGATGCATGACTTGGGAAAAATATTCAGCCAGAGATCTAAAAAAGTCTGATTGCATAAAACTCTATCTAGTTTGCTCAATTTAGTGCCTGATTTGTTTATCCATGTAAACTTTCTATCCACACAATGCACTTCTTGAAGCCCTGCTGCCACGATGAATTGAATAAAATCAAGAGCCGCTCTCTCATTAAAAATTTAACCTCTCCTCTCTTCTGGTCTTCTCACTGCGTTAAAATCACCCAAACAACAAATGACACCATCAAAAGAGTCCATGAGGCATAGCAGATTGTCCCAAAGATGTTTCTTATCAATTTTGCTTGAGGACCATAAACGTTGATTAACAAAATCTCCTGGCTGATGCTCTGAAAGGTGCCCTGAATAGCAAGAAAACCATCTCTTACAAAGGAGTTTACCATAGCAAAGTTGCTGGAAGATCATAAAAAACATAACCCCCTGATATGCCCACTGAATTCTTAGCAATAAAGCTGAAGTCGTCTGAATCCTAAAGTGCCCTAGCCTAAAAAAGACTCATGCTAACCATTTTAGTTTCTTGAATAACCAGAAAATCCAACTTCTCTTTTGCCACCTGATTCCTAATCCACCTCTTTTTCCAGGCTTGACCAAGCCCTCTTGCATTTAGAGAAATTATCTTCATGGAACCACATAAGCTCCCACCTCCGAGCCTGAGAAACCAAATTAAGAAACCTGATTTGGAGCAAGATCCTGGGCCCAAAAATCGTCCGCCATTAGCTAGGACCGCTTGCGCAATTGAATGTGAGTCACCCTCTGAGTCAGAACGGTAAAACTCCGAGTTGAAGTCGCCATCTGAACCGGAATCAGAAGCCCACTCAGATGACGATTCCGTCTGATAAGAGGATTGGAATTTGACTGAGGCATCAAGATCTTCCACTATGCGGATCTTAACCAGTTTCGAGTCCACTTGGAAGTTCATGGTTATGTTGATCATGTCCATTTGAGACATAAGGATACATATCTTTCCAGTTGTTAGGTGCAAATTATGTGTGGTAACCCCTTCCATAAGTAGTGGTGTTCCCCAATGTCTTGCAATTCTCACGAAAGTGGACTCAGACCAAGCTTCGATTGGGACACCAAGGATATTGATCCAAACTATTCTGTCATGGTGAGAGAAATCATCTGACCATGGCCCGAATCTTGTGAACCACTTTGAGAACCATTCCGCCTTTGCTTGAAGGATCTGTCCAACTTGAGCTTCAAATTGACATTCAATGAGAATTCTTAGTCCACCAATGTACTTGATGACCAAATGGCCTGAACCTTCATCTTCAAAGATGATGAGGATGTTAAGGAGGGTTTTCAACGTTTTCACATCCCCAATAATGCAAGTTTTTAACCACTTCCGTGATTGAATTTCGGCTGAGAACTTGGGTCTAGCGTGGCATGGTTCTTTGAAAAGATTTTGAAAAAATGAAGCGACCTCTTCTAAGATTAAAGCAGGATCTTCCAACCATGAACCATTAATTGAAAGACCCCTGATGGCATTACTCCTGACCCTATTCTTGATGGCTATATGAAAAAGTCCCGTATTTTCGTCCCCTTCAGTAGCTCATTTGATATTCGATCTTTGTCTTAGCATACTCGAATTAGGCTTTTCAAACTGGATTAGCTTATCGTTTTCAAACTGGATTGACATTACATCACGGTGAGAGAAATCATCTGACCATGGCCCGAATCTTGTGAACCACTTTGAGAACCATTCCGCCTTTGCTTGAAGGATCTGTCCAACTTGAGCTTCAAATTGACATTCAATGAGAATTCTTAGTCCACCAATGTACTTGATGACCAAATGGCCTGAACCTTCATCTTCAAAGATGATGAGGACGTTAAGGAGGGTTTTCAACGTTTTCACATCCCCAATAATGCAAGTTTTTAACCACTTCCGTTCCTGAACCCGAGATTTCACTACAAAATTTGCTCCGTGAATCCATTGTTCTTTGTTAGAACCTTCTTTTTGTGTATTCATGTCGACATTCTTTCTCTCTGAATATTCTTTGTCTCTGTCCTTTCTGTCCGGGTCCTTCCTTTCCCATATTTTGGTGACTTCCACGTAGCTTCTTCCATCGGCTAGTCGGTGATTGGGCCCCTTTAACTGGTGGTTGAACTTGTTTAGTTGTGGCTTCAAATTATCCCCTCTGAACCGTGCAAGATTGACCCTTAGCTTATAAGAATCCAACCAGATACCATCAAGCTCCTTCTCTTTCTTGGTCGTGTCTGTAACACCCTTGAGACGGACAAAACCGAAGTGCCTTCCACTCTTCGATCGCTTTCGGGGAAGGTAAACGTTGACAACCCAACCATAATCATGAAATAAATCCCACAGATCCTTGTTCACACACCAGTCAGGTAGATTCGTCACGAAGAACGTTGCCGTCGAAGATCTTAGTACCCTGTTGAAGTTCCACTGATCTCTACCTGCCCTGCTGTTCTTCTCTTGTTGTTGGCCCCTAGAAAAATCTCTCCTCTAAAGGGTCTCTCTGGTTGGAACGTCTCTCGCCTCTCTTCCCCCCTCACGGTGGTCACTCTCTCTCGTTCTCCCCTTAGCCATTTTCAGAAATGTCTCATTGCTAATGCTATTGAATACATCTAAATATTATAACACTTAGAACCTTATCTTTTATATTAGAGTACTATATAATTAAGTCATCAAAGATTCTATGTACCCTTATATTAGTAGTAGAATAAAAATAAAAGTTGGGTACCTATTATAAAAAAAGTACAAATATAATTGTTAAATTGTAGTAATTCTTACCAAATATAAGTTATTCAAGAAAATGATCCACTTTATACTCTCTTTTTCAAATTCATAATAATGCATATTTTTCTTTAAATACCTCATACTGATCCCTTCGTCCCTAAATTTTTAAACGTTTGACTTTTGATGTTCATTTGACTTCTATTTATCTATATTATTATTCAGTGAAAAAAATTCTAAAAGGTATGTCATAAAATAGAGATATCAAATTACCATTTATATACAAGAAAGTTGAATTTATATTTCAGAATGATATAAAAATAAAATCATAGATCAAATGCTGAAACGAAACATTTCAAAAATTTAAGAACAAAGGGAAAGGGAGTACAATATATAAAAGATCATTTTAATTATAAAGGGGTCCATAGCTAATATATTTTATAGCCCCTCTACATTGTTTTGGAGAAAAAAGGGTGTCAATAATAAAGATGGATCCGCCATTGACAACTCACGTCCCTTTTTAATTGAAATGTTTGACTTTTAATCTTTTATTTAACTTAATTTTTAACTAAGAAAAGTTTGTTGAAAAAATTTGAAAAAAATATTTTTAGAAACTAGACTCTTTGATTTACCTTGGTATGTAAATTATTTGATATTGAATAACAAAATATTGAAGAAAAAAATCATAGATTATATGCTGAAAAATAAACGTAATAATTAAATTGGGATAGAGCTAGAGAGTATAAATTAGTGACATGATCTTTTGAATCCCATTACTTAGATTCACATTATTCAATTCAGTGAGTTTGCATTTTACTTCTTGATCTACATTTTAAGAGTAATTAGAGTTTACATACTTAGATTTTTAAATTTTAGCTCTTTCCTTAGTATGACTTTAAATTTAGAATATCTAAGTTAGTTAGAATTTAAATTTAAACCTTGCTGACTTATTTTTTTAGACTTTAAAAATACTTTTCACATTGTTACCAATTATTTTTTAAAAACATATATTAGACAATTTATGCTCTATGAATGTTGGATATTCTATCAAACAAGTTAGTACAATATGGGTGTCTATAGCAATAACTTTTCAAAGTAGAATTTGTATTTTGAAAAAGCTATCTACGGGTAACTTTTTGTGTTTAGTTATAACTGTTTGTTCCTGATCATTAAAAAATTATTTAAAACGCTACAGCAAATTGAAACAATTATTCTGAAACGGGACATATATGTTAAATGAATATTGGACATTGTTAGTTATAATTCTATTTTTTCTACATACTCAAATTATTTAATCATTTATTTATTTTTCAATTTATGTTTTCTTCTCCAATTGGGTGCAAATGTTTCATTTTACATTTTTGTTTCAATTTTAAGTTAACCCTTTTCTCTTATTTTCGTTTCATTTTTTTAGTTTCATCTTAAAATTTTCATGTTCCTTATAATATTTTTCGTCGTTCCATAAATCCATTTTTCCATTACAATTTTTTCGTGCTCATAAATGTTGGATGTGAAACCCGCACTTCGTTGCGGGGGAAATAAATCCTAGTTCATCCTATTTGCGGTAAAAAAAACTACCTCAAGCCGAATTATATATATATATAAGCCCTAAGAATATGCCTTTGCTGTTTTGATTGAGTACAACCGAATGCATGTAAATTTCTTTCATGTTCAATAAAGCCTTTTTTCTTAGTTACTTTGAATCTGCTTAGGGGTGATCAACTTATCGATTTAACCGAATTAATCGTATTTTTTCAGTTTCGGTTAATTCGGTTCGGTAAATTGGGTATTTCGGTTCGGTTATCGGTCATACCGAATTTTAAATTTGGTATTCGGTTAGATTTTTTGTTATGGTTTTAACAAATTCGGTTAACTGAATTAACAGAAATAATCGGTATTTAATGTTTTCTTTTTTTTAATACAAAATTAAGCCCAACCAATTATACATAACATACCAAATGTTGAATGAACTACCCCAATCCCGAGCCCATATCTTTACATTAAGCTTAACCCATCAAAATTTCGGTTAATTTGCTTAACCCGTCAAAATTTCCCCAAGCAACAACAAGGAGTCCCAGATGAAGAGGCGGTCAGTGAAGATCGGAGCAACCCCTCGGCGAGTGGGTTGAGAGGCCGGGCGACCTAATCCATGGTCCGGACTAGCACGACATGGAAAAGGCAACGCCTCCAGCGAGACCCTACGAGAGGCCTCGGCGTAGGTTAATTTGGACAAAAACCGAAATAACCGAACCAAATTCGGTATTCGGTTAATATGGGTTTAGATATCATTCGGTTAATTCGGTTTTTGTTCAAATTAACCGAACACCGAATTATTAGGGTAATTCGGTTTCGGTTAATACCGAATTACCCGAATGATCCGCCCTACATCTGCTCATGATCTTTGTAACTCTTATGGGCTTTAAGATTTAAATCCTTACATATCTATGATGATGAATTATTGAATTAGTTGATTTGATTTGGTTTATGAATCATATATATGTGTTTGAGGTTAAAATTAAATGGTATCTAGGTACTACAATATATATATGTAATCAGTACATAATTTTCGATACATCTGAGATACCGCCGATACACCGATACTGTCTCATATTATTCAAAAACCGGTACGGTGACTGGTACTAGATTTAAAATCTTGGTTAATGGTGTACTTATACGCATATGCTTTTATGCTAGCTAATGAAGCTTTAATATGAAAAGATTAGTGGAAATTTGTATTGAAAGATTAATTGGAAGCTTTTGTCATGGATGGGGATTGAGAAAGTGAGTTTACACTACGTAGTTGTTAGGAGTTCGGTAGCGGGCCCGGTAGGTGGCGGCCCGCTACCAAGCTCCCCAAAAAGCTTCTGACTGGCTGGGGCAAGCTGCCCGCTACCGGAGGCGCAACTTGGTAACGGGCTTGGTGGGGGGAAGCCCGCTACCATGCTATTAATTTAGCTGGGCGGGCATTTTGAAATTCAAAACGCATCTCGCAACTGTAACAAACTGACGGTAGTGGGCAGAGTGGGGGGCGCCCGCTACCATCTTCTCGGTAGTAGGCTTGGCGGCGGGCAGCCCGCTACCTATCCTCACAAATCTGATCTTTCAGGTTTCTCTCCCACATTTCTTCCCTGACCTGTTCTCCTTCTCCTCCAAAAACCACCGCCGCACCAAGGTGACTTCCCCATTTCCGGCGCTGTTTCAACAGCTCTTCGGGTGGATCTGCATAAGCAAATGAAGGTATCCTCGAATCTTCTTTTTTTTTAACAGGTTAGAAATGATGTATTTGACCATTTTCATTTTTTTTTGTTGAAGCTCCAAACCACCGCCAACCACCTGAGTTTTTCCGTCACCGGACGTCTCCACCGCCATCTACAGGTATGTTTTACATATACATGCCAATAATTTCAGTTTTGGACTTTTTTGTGGTGTTTTAGTATTTTTTGTGTTGTTTTATTATTTTTGTGGTATTTTAGTATGTTAGGTATTTTAGGAAAATAGATTATATATGAGTTTCTATTTTTTGTGGTATTTTAGGAATTTTTTGTGGTATTTTAGGTATTTCAGTGGTATTTAGGTATTTTAGGTGAACATTTATTAAAGTTTAGTATTTTAGGTATTTTAGAATTTTTGTGGTATTTTAGTATTTTTGGTGAATTTGTAATATTTCTTAAAGTTTTGGGTCAAATTGAACATTTTGAGTATTTTTGTGGTTTTTGTGTATTTTGGGTGAATTTGTACGATTTCTTAAAGTTTTGGGTTAAATTGAACATTTTTAGTATTTGTATGGTATTTTAGGTATTTTGAGTGAATTTGTACTATTTCTTAAAGTTTTGGGTTAAATCATTTTATGTATTTTTGTGGTATTTTAGGTGTTTTGGGTGAATTTGTACTATTTCTTAAAGTTTGTGGTATTATTTGAGTATATTCATAAGTTTTGTGGTATTAACTACCATGTTCTTGGTGCGGATAACACTCAGTTCGAGGTGATTACAATGTTCAAAGTTGTCGTCCTCGTCATTTTAACATTTACATTTATTTATCCTAACTGATGCGCTATTTATTAACTACAGGGTTCCAGACGCCTAACATCCGTGGTTTTGATTACTATAACTTGATGATGCCGACGCCGCAGCTGCCGCCCAACATCGTGTTCGACCCGCAGTTGGTCAGGCGGAGTAATGAGTCGTTTGACCCATTCTCTTTGGGGTTTAACAGACAGCCGTTCGACGATTCGGAGCACCATTCGCCGCCGTGTGAGGATCAGGGTGACGATTATGATTTACCTCCCCCGTAGGACACTTATGTAAAAAATAATTTGATTAATTTATAATTAATTTTATTTCTGTTTTTAATTGTAATTTCTAAATAATGATAAATAATATTATTATTCAATCATTTATTAAATGATGAAAATAAAGAAATCATTTTTAAAAAAGAAACGTTGGTAGCGGAACTGGTAGGGGCAGGGCGCTACCAACTGTGTCAGCTGGCAGCGCCCACGTGGCCCTGTGGTAGCCAGCAGCCCTACTAATGGTAGTGGGCTGGGTAGCGGCGGGAATGAAGGAAGTGGCCTAAAAAAAAGCGGGCTGGGTAGCGTGCAATCTCGCTACCTTGGTAGCGGGATGGGTAGCGGATCACCCCCTACCTAGAGCCCATTATTCACGTAGTGTTAAGAGATCACTTTAATCTGAGTTGGGTTTATAACTTGCTTTATTCGAGTTGGAGCTGGACAGGGTTCTCCAAATAGTGGCTAAAATGTTCGTTATTTGTGCTTACAAGTTTATTTCCATGAAGTTAAGTTTTACTTTCTTCAAACAATATTTTGTTAATACTAATGAAGACATATATCATTAACTCAGTTTCTTCCTTTATTTGGGAGATCGTTAGATCTTTGAGTCAAGAGCTCATGTTTTCTTCTTGCACATTTTATGAACTTAGGTGACTTAATTGCAAAATTCACATATGTTTGTCAATGTCAGGATGTTTGATGGTGATTAGAAGGATGAGACCTCTTTCCTTTTAAAAATAAAAAACTCTTATTTTACTAGTGTAATTAGGGATGACAGTGGGTCGGATGATATCCGCTAACCGTGGATAACCGCGACTTATATAACGGTTATATCCGCGGTTATTGTCTAATAGGCGGAATTTACTATCCGTGAGGTTAACGGTTACGGATATGGATATCAGCTATCCGAACCGCAGATATCCGTAACCGTTAACCAGCCATCAATACTCCACTAGCCCATCTCAGTCTCAGCCCAGTCCCATTTAAATCTGAGCCCAAATCTCAGCTTCAGCCTTCAGCAGACCACCAAGTTCACGGTCCACCGTCCACCAGCCCAAATCACAATTCACAGAATGACAACCCTAAGACATGTCTGTCCCTCGCCTCCTTCTCGCTCGCTGCAAGTATACGACTTGTCTCAGACTCTCATCTCATTCACCAGTCACCACCGTCTTTCTCGCTGTCTCTCTCGCACCCTCGTCGTAAGCTAGCCACACACTGTCGTCGTCTTCAATCAAGCTGGGCATGGGGCCGCGCACAGACGCTACTGTCGTCTTCAATCAAGCTGGGCATTGTAGCTTCTCCTAATCTGGTTCGTTTCTTGGCTTACCTCGTTTATATGCTTGCCCCATGTTTTTTCAATTATAAATTCTAGATCATAGAGTAGCTTTGGAGCTCCTGTTTTTTAATTCTGATTCGTTTTTTCTTGACATACATAATAAGACATATGAAGTTGCTTTCTGTTTGAACGACTTACTCAAACTCTCAGCTAGTGTAACTCTTTGTTTATCTGCACTGATAATGTTCCTAGGTCTCACGATTTTTGCATGCCATCATCATATTAATGCATATATATACAAACTCAAATCATTACACAACTAAGTATATATGTGGCTTCATCAAGTTGCTCCAGCTACCTTGATCTAATGATCATTTATATTTTGGTATTAAACGTACATTCCTATAATTAAACGTACATTGCTCCTAGATACTTATTAATCAATGCATACATGATTTAATTAATGTAGTTCGATGCTTGATTACTAGTTTACCTTGAGATAAAAGGACAAAGTACATAAATAATTATATGATTTTTTTGTGTTCTCCTAGCCAGCCCTGGTGTCTTTAGGGTGAAGTTCTTATGCACTCAATTGGAAAGAAGCCGTTGCATTTTGCATTTGGAGTCCGTTGAATGTGAAGCACAAATAGATGAACAACCTAAATTTATGAGACCTCCTCGTGTATAGTTCAATTAGAGCCTCTGCAACTGCCGGAAAGCCTTATAGCACAATACCTCAAACCTCTCCAACCCCTAATGTATGTTGTTTTGTATTGTAATTTGTAATCACACGTTTTCAGGTAATGTCAGCGGATATTCATTAGTAGGTGCCTGAGTATAACTGCATTGGTGGATATCCGTTACACGCGGATAGTTATATATATTCGTGGTTGCGATTATGATTTAGATATATCCTCAGATAATCTGCTCTGTTGCCAACCCTAAATGTAATACGATATATTCGCTCTCTCTCGCTTTTGTTATCTTTGTTATATTCTGTCTCTCCAAATATCAAATACCACACCTTTAATTACGGGTAAAGTACATGAATAATCTCTTAGTTTTGATATGTGTCGTATTTTTATCATATTTAAAAAATTCGTCTCATATTAGTCCATTTCCTTCACTAAATGATACACCGATGATCATTTTGTTAGAGATCCGTTAAGCTTTCCATCATTTTGAGTATATTGACATAAATACCCCTAAAATAAAAATGTATTTACAAATTTAATGCAAATCAAGGCATTACATTTTCTTAAAAAGTCCAATTTAAACCCCCTAGTTTCAAATCCTACTACATAATCTATTTTCTCTCTCCTTCAATAAACCAGATTTTGTTCTCTCCTTCTCTATTCACGTTCTCCGCTTCCTACTGATTGGAGAAGAAAGAATTATTAGAAAGTTAACCAATGAAATTATACTACAGTTGACCTCTAGAACGAGGGAACCAGTTTTGAAAACTGTTTGACCCAACAAATCAGACAAATTCAACAATAGCTAACAATACCTTCATTCAATTCCCAGTTTGTGTGTGTGTGTGTGTTCTCATTCTTGAAGAACAATTTTCCATACAGCTAACATCAACCAAGGATGCCTAATCGCTATTTTTATGCAATTTAATAATGATCATCGAAGGAAACATAATCTTGTAAACATTCACTGTGAATGGAGACTATAAATTCATCCAAATAGACACGCACAACAATAGTTCCTGAGATTGTGAAAAACATGGCATTGCTATTTATTAGAAGCACAATCAATGAACAAAAAAATGAACAAACAACGAATTATTTGCATAATAATTTCATGGTGTAAAGGCCAAGCTAATACATCTAAACAGGCCAAAAATAAATTTGCAATTGATTTACAAAAGGAATCTGCTAAGAATAGTATAGAAGTTTTGTCTTTCAAATTTTATCAATCACCAGTAAGCTTTCAGAAACTACACAAAGGAAGACAATCAAACAGGAGGCAATGGATGGGAAAACAAAGGTTACTTGAATACTAATTCCAGCATACATGTTTTCTTTTTTGCATCAATTATGCACAGCATATAAATTGCTCAATTATAACAAAAAGCAAAAACGTGAATTTTTTTTTTTTTACTTTCTTCTAGATGATTAAACAATAAGAGAGAGCAAAGCAATCAATATATTCCACTAATGGAGTGCTCTACTAATTATCTCTGTAAATGATGAAAAGCTAAAAGCAAGAAGTTAGATTGAATACCAATCCCTTTTAGTATAAAAGGGAGGGAAAAAGTGTATAAATTGAAACACCATGGACACTGTGACAAAAAAGAAAGAATAGAGCAAGGTAAAGCAACACATACATACCTGTTGTAAGCTAGAAATGTAAGACAAGCAATTAAGAAAATCTAGGAAATTGATTAAAAAACTCATTAACGTAAGTATATATGATATCCAACTGAAAAAATACTTATATAACTTTGCAATTAAGAAAATCTAGGAAATTGATTAACATAATTCTCAAAACCTAGTGTTGGCACTCTGCTCTGAGAGTTGTTGGCTCTACGCCATTGACAGCATGAAGCAGTGTTGCAGTAGCCATCATAGATGGGACTTGGAAGGAAACACATGAATCAGTAATTTGCAAAATAATTGAAGGATGAATATGGAAAGTGGGCAATAAATTACTAACCATAAATTGTACAAAGCAGAATCTGCCCGCGTCTCTTGAGAAATTCTGCATAGACACGGTCATTCAAAGCAAGCGTCCTCGTAATGTAATCAAGAATGAAAGCGGTGTTACTGGATTCATATTCCACCGAAGAGTAGAAAGCACAGAATCCCCATATTCCTTGAATATTCTAAGCCTCAAACACATACTCATGGTACACCTGAACAGGTGTGCGACTTCCGGTGAGCTATTGGAGCTGTGATTTCGAGCCCGGAACCTCACTTTTACTGATCAATTGGTGATTTGAATTGACTTTAGTAAGGAGATGATCAGAAGATCCGAAATGAACAGAACAGAAAATGAACTCGCCTTGATAGTTCCAACGAAGAAGGAAGGATACTTCGCAGATGAAGCCAGTTGCGGAGTCATGGCGGATCAGCTGCGGTCGAAGCATCGGTGTTCAACGTAATGGACTGAAGCTCGGACAGATCTATCTAGCATGGAGGCGCATCAAATCAATTTCGCACACCCTCCTAGAGCTCCTTCTGTGATGCATACTCTCCGCCATTGTCAGCCCTTCGGCACATAGCTTGTGCCTCCTAATTCGCTATTACTCTGGGGAGAGGTCAAAATCTTTCAACATAAGAATGGAGGAGAGTAGATCCAGGGAACGTGGGAAGAATCAACAGTGAGAAATGGTGAGAGAAAGGTTGATGGACCTCATTAGTCAAACATCACAATTTTGAATTCAATTTGTGTCAAATTCACCTTATTATTTTTGGTGAATATCACTCAAATTTTTGGACGATGAGGTCCGAATATGAACAGTTAGACGTGATTCACGTCTCAAATGCTGCCCACCCCCCCAACGTGTCCCTCACTGCCCCCCTCGCTGGCCCCTGTCCCTCTCACTGCTGCAAAGCTGCCACCCCACTCAACTTTTTTGGTTACATTCTCCTCTGCTCCCACTCGAATTTGTGGAAAAAAAAGAAGATATATTTGAGGGACTAGTTGGGAGAGGGGTGAATTTTGAAAGTGAATTTTGTAATTTTTTGATGAATGATTTTTTTTTCACAATTTGAAACCCCTAATCACTATCAGTGTATAAAATGGATGTGAGCAGATCCGGGAAATGTGGAGAATGAAAAATAAAGAAACAGTGCAAAGCATGGTCCATGGTGTCTCCCATCTATCAGGATTATTGCTTCAAGTCCTGCTGCACCAACAACAGCTGACCAAAACCCATTATGACTATTCATAAACAGTATCATCATCTAAATCTAAATTGTAAGGTATGTAAATAAATTATATACTTGTCATAAATTCATAATCATCTCAATTTACATAACCATAATATCAATTATATACTTTTCATAATCATCTAGATGTACATGAGTAAATTCCACCAAAGATCCCCTTTGTTTTAATAATGTTTAATAATATTTGACCTATTTTAGTATTGTTTTAAGTAAAGTGGTTATGTCCATTCTCACCGTTTCTGTTGACGGAATCTTATGAAATTATTGTTGTACCCTCAATTAATTAATTATTACAATGCACTTCAAAAAAAAATTAACTTCAATTCTACCCCCAACATTTTTTAAATTGACAGATTAACCATCATCCCATCTCCCTCCAACATTTTCACACCTTTCTTCTTCATCAATTATATTTGATCCCTACCGTTGACACCCAATTTTGTCCCGAATATTAGGAACTTAGATGCATTTTAGGGGTCTAAATGGATAATTGTGGAGAAGTGAGTTATTGTGGATGAAATTGAAAACTTTAGATTAAATTGAACATTTTAAGAAGTTATGGACCAGTTTTGTAATTTTCCCCTAAATTTGTTTTGCTGCAGAGACGCTCGTGGAGGCTTCACCTGGAGCGGTTGCAAACTTGCAGCTCCACCAGCTGTGCACGATCAAGAGTAGTTCAGATTCATGCGGAAGTGGAGCAGTATACAATTCTCATCTATAAAAAGCTAGTTCACTAATCAATATCAGGAGGCAACAACGATAAGACGAGCTAATCTCAGAGCAATTTCAGGGAGCAAAACAGCAAAAAAATTTCAAGTCGGAGAACGCGACTTAGCGTTTTCCGATGATCCTCCCGCTGCTGCCGGTAGTTCCGCCGTCCGGCTCTCAAGTCAAATTTCGTCTGATCGATTAGCTCTCCGACCACCACTCTTCTAACGTGAGACGCCGGAGACGGTTGCTTGGCTGGTTTTCTGCTGCAATTTCATTTCTCTGTAGCAACCATTTCACTTGGATATCTCAGACAAAATTGGGGAAGAAGCTGACCCCAATTCAGGTTTATTTACATGTGGCCACTGATCTTTGTCTTTAATTCCATTTAGGTACAAAATATCTTGCATGTGAAAGTTAGAACACTCATCACTCATGTTAATAGTCAATGATATGGGCACTTGAGACCAAATTTTCATTTCACATGTTTTTGCTTCAGTCTTCATCTGCATGTGAGGAAACTATTGATTTGATTTTTTTTTTCTTTATTAAAATCAAGTGAAAATAAAATTAACTCGTGGTATCAATTTTGGAGGTATGAAAATTATTATTTTTGTACGTAATTGATTAACGGATTTGAAGTTTCTCGTAGACCAATTTAGATTTCCAATCGATCTTACAAAATAGATTAGTGGCGACTCCGTCGAAAACCCCGTCGCTCCACCTACCAGAGCCATCAAAATTCTTACCTCACTGATCCATCAAAATCACTTCCAATCGTTCCTTTCTCTTCCCTTGTACGATTGAATCCATACCAGATCCATCAAAATCCCTGCAAGACAAATGCAAGCAATTGTTTGACGGAGACAAACACAAGTAGCTGTTCTACGATCAAAATGAAACCCAGAACATTGCTTCCTTGTTTGAAATCAGAAACTCCTTACCCTGAAATTGAAATCAAACCAGAACATTGATTTGAACTGTGTCTCAACCCTTTAAAGGAAGACCATGGCTTCCTTATTCTGATCTATCAAGGCATTTTGCCCTCAGGGGCAGGCTATCAAGATCCCTCTGCAGTCCAACAGAAATCTAATGAATGCAATGATAAGTCCTTGAATCTTGCTAGCAATAGCATGGACACCCAGGAGTACTATTTAAGGGAAAAGTGTCATCTGTGACTTTAAACGATAAAATGGACATACCTTAGATGGCTTCAGCAACTGACCTCTACCATGTTGCTCTCTTCATGCAGAACCGTAACTAGTGAGTTCAATCCAGCATATATAGAGTTAGCTTCAGGATGAGTTTGATCACCATTAACAAAGTTATGAACACCATTCTTGAGTTCAATCCAACTACAACCAGGAGACTTCTTCAGCTTTTGCTGCCTCATTGTATTTCTAACATCCAGTGCTTTGTCATATCTACCAGAAACCACATGAACATTGGAAACCAATACATAATTACTATAATTATCTGGATCAAGCTCAAGAACCTTTTCTGCAACAACATATGCCAAATTTGCATTTCCATGGAGCTGACATGCCGAAAGTAAAGCTCTCCATACAATCACATTGGTCTCAGTTGGTACAGATAAAGCCAAACAATAAGCTTCCTCAAGCAGCCCCGCCCGCCCAAGCATATCTATCACACAGATATAATGCTCAATAATTGGAGTTAGACGATATTTTGATTCCATTTCCCCCAAGACCTCACGGCCTTTACACACAAAGCCTGCATGGCTGCAGGCAGCTAAAACTCCCACAAACGTGACATCATTTGGCATAAATCCAGTGTCACACATGAGTTGAAACATATCTAATGCCTCACTAGCATAACCATGCATGGCATAGCCCTTTATCATTATATTCCAGGAAGCAACATCTAGAACATTTGCATTTTTAAAAGCCAAATAAGCATCTCTCATAGCCCCACTTTTAGAATACATTTTCATGATTGCATTGGTCACCAGAATATCATCATAATTCAACATCCCATCAATTATCATATATCTGTGAATCTGTCTACCATGCATTAATGCTGCTATTTGTGTACAAGAAGAAAGCACTATTGTCACTGTAGTCGTATCTGGCTGCAAGTCAGAACCTAGCATATTGGCAAAAAGATTAATGGTTCTACCATGATCTCCCCACTGTTCAAGTGCAAACATAATCGTGTTCCATGAAAATATATCCCTCTTGCCCATTGTCCCAAAAATCTGCATAGCATCAGCAAAACACTGGCACTTCCCATACATATCAATCAATGCATTTGAAACTGCAATCCCTGCATCATACCCCATTTTCAAAACATACCCATGAACAAGTCTCCCATTTTCAAGATCACCTGTTGTTGTCAAAACTGACAGAACACCAGTCATCGTGAACATACTCACACCAGTCCCCTCCTCAAGCATCCCACTAAACATTTTTAAAGCTTCATCAAACTGACCAAGCTGTGCATACCCATTAACCATCGCATTCCACAACACAACATCTCTCATGAGCAATTCATTGAATACTTTTTCAGCATCCTCAATAAAGAGAAACTTCAAATAACACTTCACTAAAGCACTACCTACATATAAATCCAAGTCAAGTCCTAACTTGAAAACCAATCCTTGCATTTTCATAATTTCTGAGATCTCTAATGAGTCAGAACAACCTCCCAACAAACATGGGAATGTATACTCATCTGGGAGGACCCCAGTGAACCTCATTTCTGTGTAAAGTTCTAATGCTTTCTGGGTATATCCATTTGAAACAAATCCAGACATGATGGCATTATAAGCATAGACGTTGGGCATTTCTACTATAGTTTTGAATAAATAAAAGGAGTCAGAAATTTGGTTGCACTTGGAGTACATGTTGATGAGGCTAGTGCTGGATGCAGGGGAGAAACTGAGGAAGCCATTTCTGAGCATGTAAGAATGAAGTTGCTTTCCTATATTCAGGTTCTTCTGATGGGCACACCACTGCACTGAGGCTATGCAAGTTGCAACATTCATTGGCTCTTTCGGAACCATAGGTGCAGAAGAGAAGGTGCAGAAGCAAAACAATGATGATGAAAATTTTGGGTTGCTACTTTTTACTGGAGTTTTAATCCACAGAACCCCTTTGCTAACCATATGTACAAAAAGAAGTTGTCTTCTGGTGTTCAGCAGCTAAAACTAAGTGAACACATACTCTGTGCCTTATTTTCCCAGAAACAAGGGCCCTGTTCGACAGCTATGTGAAAATCATATTCTGGCCAATTTAGTCAAGTAAGAGCAAAGAACCAAGATTGAGTGAGAGGAAACCTGGAAATCCATTCAGAATGAAAAGGGTGAGAAGGGTCGTAAGCCATAAGATTTCCAAGAACTACATGGCACTGATTCTCGCTCTGTGTCTCCGTGTGTGGCCTCCTCCTACAGATTATGTAAAAACCTGATTAGACAGCTGCTGCCATTGTTGCGATCCTTTAGTCGTGCCAATTGCAATTGCAATGTTTAAAAGAGTACATTAGAAGCACAAGTTACAGAAGAAGCAACCAAAAGGCTCGATTGGTTTTCCATACTTTTCGAATGGTTCAAGAGGGAAAATTAAAGTAAACAAGTAAAAGAACAGACATTCATCTGATTCAAGAAAAAGGCAACTCAAGAGCACAAACCTTATCGTATGTCCGGAGACGAATCACACAAATGAGGTACACAAATGGCTCTGTCTGTGTTTCACCACCAGCTCGCAAGTCGAAGGTCGCTGGGAAGAGAGGGTTTTAGTTTCTGGTGGGCCGTGGGCTTCATTTCATCTGCAGCATAGCTAAATTTGGGCCTTTGGGCCACTTGTCATAATTTTACTGCATGAGACTGACTGGACGGTTTTAAATTTCTTTTCTTTTTCGGGTTGCTAGTTAAGAAGACCCAATAAGCAAATTGGGTCAAGGTAATTATACTATCATATTATAATCCCTTTCTATATACTAATACATGACATATGTACAGCTGCCAAAAAAAAAACATACGACTGCCTCTGCTATTGACATTTGGACGCCATATCAACGACACGTAAACGAAAGTTTTTTTTTGTTAACCATTTCAAGGCTCCATAAATATTTGCCTAAAGGTGAGTCTGAATCACGCACAATCAATAACAATTAATTTATTCCTTACACATAAGCACACTTATGCGCCCGTCAACGAATTACTCCTAGTAGTTTTTTTTACATAAAACTAGGAATTTAATGAATGAGATTTCAATATTAATGCTTGAGCAAAAGCATCCCGAATTCTATTTTTTAATCAAATAATTATGTGGTGGATAAGGAAGAAGAAGAAGACTGTGAGATGGTCGAAGAGAGGTGAAGTCTATGTTTGCATTATGGTCACGTTTCTCTGTAACTTGACGAGTGCTAATATAATTGTTGTTCTTTGAGTAAAACGGGGAGGATCAGTCATGAACAAGTTCAATGATTTTGGGTCGCTTGTAGGGAAAGTATTAATTGAATATTTAGATTCAAAGTTCTTTTTTGTTCCGTAAACTCTTAATTACATGTTTCTTAATTTTGATGCCATCTGGAAGATGTTTCTTAATTACATGTTTCTTAACTTTCTTGAGATCGATGTCTTCAGTTTGACTATCTCAAAGGCTTGGAAATTGAAGAAAAGATCAACGAAATCAGATGGTGCCAAACAGGAAACATTGTAATTGGTTCTCCTTTTTACTATGACAAAACTATCAAGCTTTACTGGTGCAAATTTTCCTCCTTAGAGTAAAAAAAATAGAGTATTCACTTCTGCAAAGTTTCCTCAGAGTAAAAAAATAGAGTATTCACTTCTCTAATACTGTGTGTTGGTTTATAATGAAAATAGTTGAGCTCCAAGTATAGTTTAAAATAGTTTTTCCTGTGACAAATACGGGTATTCACTTCTCCAAGCAATACTTTGTTTTTTTCTGATGGATTGCCCTATTTTTGTACGATGTTTTTATTTCTTGCTCCAAGGGTTATATGGATGATACGAAAAATTCATTATATTGTCCTAACGTTTCGGTCCTAAAATTTTTGGTTAACAATTAAGTCCTAAACATTATAAAATACAGTTCAAATCAGTCCTAAATGGAAGTTGCTATGTGGCAAACGGAATGGCTCCATCGCATATACTTACATTTTTTATTAAGAGAATATGCCCAAAATTTTATTTTAAGTCTAAATGTAAATTTTTATGTTTTTTAATAAAAAAATCTTATATTTTCTGCTCAAGAAAATAGAGTATAATATTGTTTCAATTTTGTAGTTAGTCTGATGAGTTAAGATGTGATAAAAAAAACATTGCAGATTGTTTTGGGACTTAACAAAGATGAAAATATTGCAAACATTTTATGATTTAAGAAGTATAAAACTAAATTTATACTTCCTCCATCCCAAAATAATTCTACAGTTTTTTTTTATTGTTTTAAGTTTCAATATTTGACTCAAATTTTAACAAAGATAAAAAGTTTTAAAAAATCGGAAAAATATATTTTAAAAAATTATACTTCAAATTATGATATGCTTATATTATTAACTTTAAATGTCTAAACATTCTTGAAAACAATCATAGATTAAATAATGTAAAACAAAAAAACAAAGTGTATAAGAGAATATGCCCAAAATTTTATTTTAAGTCTAAATGTAAATTTTTATGTTTTTTAATAAAAAAATCTTATATTTTCTGCTCAAGAAAATAGAGTATAATATTGTTTCAATTTTGTAGTTAGTCTGATGAGTTAAGATGTGATAAAAAAAACATTGCAGATTGTTTTGGGACTTAACAAAGAGGAAAATATTGCAAACATTTTATGATGGACGCAGTGACGGAACCAGGAATTCGAAGTTAGGGGGGCTGGTGGGTAGATTAAATTAGGGGTTGGAATTTGTAATCATAAAACGTCGGCCTTAACCCATTTTATAATGACCGCAGACCAACCTCCATATATAGTAATAGTTAAAATAATGGAGGTTAGCGACGTTATTTTCCAATGAAGCCGCCATTAATCATTAACTCCTAACTCGATTGAGAACATAAAAATCGACCTACGAAAATTTTTGAGTCCGCTAACCTTTTACGTAGAAAAATAATAATACAAATTGGTATCATGGGTTCTTTTTTATTTCTTTTACTTGATTTTTTTTATAGAAAACAATATTTCCAAATAAAGAAACAAAAAGCAGTGAGAAATTAATAAAAAAAGAGAATTGTGTGTAATAATAAACTCAAACTCATGACAAGTACAAAACTAAAAATGGATTAGTAATAAAAATTAAATTATATATAAACAATCTCACAAAAACTACCACGCATAAATCTGAAATTTAAATGTACTAAAAGATGATTAAAACGAAAAATTAAAGATTAATTAGACATGGTCCAAAACCACAACACATCAAATTTAAATGACTTAGATAAAACTATAAATAGAAAACATGGATCAAAAATTTTTTTGCCTAACCAAGTTGAGTTGGCTTCTTTTATAGATGCAATTTGGGTATGTGAGAAAAAAAGACCATTTAGGTTGAGGTTTAATAATAAGTGGGTAAAAATTTATTTTGGATTGAGTGGGGGCTAGTGGGTAAATTATTACATTAATCCTCATAATTTCTACCATATACCCTATACCCCTATCAACTTTGGGGGGGGCAATAGCACCTCACTGTCCCTATATAGTTCCGTCACTGGATGGACGAAGTATAAAACTAAATTTATATTCCCTCCGTCCCAAAATAATACTACAGTTTGATTTTGTTGTTTCAAGATTCAATATTTAACTCAAATTTTAACAAAGATAACAAGTTTTAAAAAAATTGGAAAAAAATATTTTTAAAAAATTTATACTTCAAATTATGATATGCGTATAAATTATTAACTTTAAATGTCTAAACATTCATGAAAAAAATCATAGATTAAATAATGTAAAACAAAAAAAACAAAGTGTATAATTATTTGGGGATGGAGGAAGTAGAATAAGATTTGTGTGAAACTATATGTTACCAATTTGGAGATTGAAAACATTTGTTATTGATTTGCAAGAAGTCACTACGTATCTGTAGAATGCCTGGTAACGCCAATTTCGTTACCAATCCGTTACGAATGGTAACGCCAAAGGGCGTTACCAGGGCGCTACCATTCGAGCCGTTACTTCAGCCCAACGCGTTACCAGGGCGCTACCAAGCCTGACAGCACGTCTGCCAAGCTGACAGGCCTGGTAGCGCCACACCCCCTACTTGGGCGTTACTATCCCAAATTCCTAATATGCGTAATTTCCTTCACATCCCACATCCGTGTGATTCGAACCCCAGCTCTCTGGGGGTGAGAAAATGGGCAACTCGTATCTCCCCACTGCACCAATTGTCTATATTGCATGATTCCCAAGTATTGTACTTATAAAAGATGTCATAGTCATTATGGATTGTTCTATATTATTTTTATTACTATAATGGGATTCTATATTATTATTATCATTATTTTAGATAAACTAGTAAATAATAATGAGAGTAAGTTTTATTTAAAATTATATTTTCTTTATCTTTCCATGGTTAGAAACTAATGAATTTTTCTATCAAATCCGAAAAAGAAAACATGAACATACTTAATCAAAAAAATGATCATTAATTTTAATGGGAATTTCTAAAAGAAATATGAACATACTTAATAAAAAAATGATCATTAATTTGTTAATTTATTCAGTTAATATTTATTCAGTTAATATTTATTTTTGTTAATATCGTAATTAATTTGTTAATATTTTTAATATCATTTTTGTTAATATTTGTAAATTATCTTAATTTGTTAATATTTGTAAATTATCGAAATTTTTAAATATTTGAAAAAAATATTTGATTCTCAAATTTATTTTAATATTTTGAAATTGAACGTCTGTAACGCACAATGGCATTACCAGGGCGCTACTCTCTCTGAGAAGCTCGACCAAAGCAGCGCCCGCAATGCTCTCTCGCTACTATTACTGGCCTGATGCAAAGGCATGCCAAGGCAAGCACTGCTACTAGATGGACAGCCTGATTGGTAGCGTCCCGAGTAATGCTGCCTGACGCACTTACTACGCATTACAAGAACGCCTGCCGCAAGCTACATTCTGACGCATTACCCGATGGCCTCCAAGTACGTAGTGAGTTAAAATGAAATCAAGAGTATAAAGGTAACTATTTCATTAACATAAATCATAAAAACCCAAAACATCTACGAAATTCACCTATAGTCTAATCCCACGCGATAAAACTCTTAAAATATTGTTCACGCTATTGTTCATAAATGTTAGATAGTTAATTAAGGATTTACTGAGTCACCATAAACAAATAAAAAATCTCTATTTATCACATGATTCACATCGATCGCATACAAACAAAGAAACTAAATTGTTATTCATCATGGCATCATCAAATTTGAAATTGTATGGTTATATAATAGGACTAAGAGATGAGAAGTAAAGTATCTTCTTAATAAATAAAAGTGGAAAAAATAAAAAATGTCGAATTATCAAAATCGAAAGATTATGAATGTTTAAAGGACATTACTATGAGAACAAACACTCACATAACACATAAATTTGCCAATACGACCATATGGACATTAATTTAGGGACATGAAACATAACACATAAAATTAAACCGTTGGTATCGGATTCTGAAACGTGTGAATCTCAGTCGAGTCATATAACCATATGATGAGTAGAGGAACGGGTATTGATTATATATTTTGTAACAAGTTTGTATTTTTTGAATATTAGTGAATATTACAATAAATGTGGTTCTGTGGTTATGTAACACTTCATGTTTTTGTTTATAACTAGATACATTAAGGAAGAACATCCAAAAACGAAACTGTAACATTAATGATATCCAACTACTAGTTGTTTAGAATGGTTTTGATTTTTAAATGTTGTTATATGGTTGGGTATTACAAACACACATTAAACGGTACAGACAATTTTGTATTGTACACAATTATAATCATTTTTTATTAAAGACAACGTGTCCCGTGATGTAGGCTGATATTTAACCTTATTTTGTGACATTTTCGTAATAGGAGTATTTGTTAATTGCTTAATATTTTATATTTTAAAATTTATATCCCGTGCTATTGACTGATGTACAATTGGTATTACTGATTTACCGACTGTCCGTCAGTAGATGTTGTCAGTCGATTTTGCACATTTTTTTAATAGTGAATTATCGGTGGTGATACACAAAGTGATGAACATGGAAAAATAATGTAATTGGTGTCTGTATCGTTTTCTGTTAACAAACTGTATATAAATGTATGATATTTAAAATGTCCGACAGTCTAGAGCACCCAATCGTGAATCTTATGGAGTAATTGTTAGTTGGTGAAGCAAATTCCATTACTGTACGTATGTTGGCGACAATTATGTTTACTTTTATATTATTAGACGATCTTTGAAATCACTACTATAACGATATATTTGTGTTCATCTTCCTACCTTGATAATCAAAATGATCCAGATAAAAAAAATACATTTTTGCTTATGTTGTTATAAAATATTTCGTACAGACAAGTGTACCCGTGACATTGTCGATATGTACACTAGTTTATACTATAATATAAAAAAACAGTAGGATTTCCACTGTTCATCGAACCTCGAAATGGCGTTTTAGCTCCCAACTGCAACTGCAACGGCAACCCGCAGCCTCATGGGTTCCATTTTGTTATGGAAAAGTTTAGTTGAGAAAGTGTGATTTGAAAATTTTGAGATGATTTAGGGATATATAAACACAGCCATTAGAAAAATAGTAAATATTCTATAGAGATTAGAGGGGCAGTGAAAACATTTATTTCCAACATAATGTTTTTATAGAAACAAAATAGTGGATCAATCTTGTTAATAATACCTCTTTAACAAATATGCGAGTCCTTATCCATAAAACAAAAAAAAAACTATGAAGAAAAAAAAGTCCACGTAAGATAATATTAATATTTAGGGCCTGTTCAGGATAAAAAAAATGTGTTGAAAAAAGTGAGTGTATTTTAAAATTGATGGTGTGTTATTTGACAAATAATTTCATTAATAATTCATCAAATTAACATTGCTCCTCTTTTACTTTTAAATACTTCACTCCTGTTGCCTGTTCTTATTCAAACACTCCTCCAAAAATGAAAGTTTTTTACTCTTACAAAAATCATCTGAAGTGTGAAAATCAGTTTTTTATCGTGAAAAAATGAATTCAACATTTAATCTATAATTTTTGTTCTTCAATATTTTAATAACTAAAGATTAATAATTTATATGTAAATAATAAATTAACATTTAATTTATAAATATCATTATTCACCTCACGAGAGTAAATTTGAAACCCCATAATATATTAAAGAATTCACAGTAATTCTTTAATATATATTTTTTTTAACTCCCAAAAATCTACATATACAGTGAATTCTTCGATTCATCCTCCTCCTAACCTCATGAAAATTCATCCTCCTTCTAAGTTTTGAAAACCTAAGAAGAGAGTTTGCAGGTCACGGTGACAAAGTGACTGCTCAGTGTCACGGGAAACTCACCAGTCGTAAAAACCCCATTCATCGTTTCGGTTAAAGACATGGACTTGTAAGGTCCAAGCAAGCTTAGCTAGCTCGCTAGGAAATAACTCCACCCAGCCACAGGAACGAAAGGATAACACGACGCGTGGCACCCGCGCCAATGCAGTCCATCGCTCTCATTATTAATTCCAAAATACTGGACTGACTCATTCACCGAAGTCTCGGAACAATTAATTAATCCCACGCCCCCTATTATTCATCTATTGACACAAAGAAACGTTTAAACTACTTTAAACCAAATTCGCAGAGCAAGGTACCGACGACAATAAATTAATTACTAATTACTACTAATTAGCTTGTCAGTGACATACCACCATATCCATTTCTTATCCTTTAACTGTTCCAAATAGAAAAATAACACTACTAGTCGAAAAGACTGACAAAAGAATCCGATACTTTAATATACCATTCAGCAATGGGTCGTAACACTTAAGACTGAAAATAGATTACCATTACCGACCAGCGGTTCCAAAAAAGAATCACTGCAATAGTTCAAATGCATTGCCTTCTTTAAACCACCTAATCCTACCAGCAAAAGACTGAAAGTAGGCCATTATAGGGGTCCCACCAGTACATACTACTAATAACTAAAGAGGAGTAGTCATAGGCATATCAAAGGTCTTTTGGATCAACGGTCCTCAAGCTTCCACCTCAACGGCCTTCTTGGCAGGGGGGGAGCAGATAAGCCAGAGGTAGCCATAGGGGTCCTTCACCTTCCCCACGCGACCACAACCACACGCGCCCTCATCCTCACAGATCTCGCCCTCCGCCACAGCTCCGGCAGTCACGGCCTTGGCCACAGCGGCTTCAACGTCATCGGTCTCAAGGCAGAGAGCAAACCCGCCACCAGACTCGGCCTTCACGCTGCTTATTCAAAAACCGGACGAAAAATCAGTTCAAAAAATAAGGAGAAAGAAGAGGTCCGCAGATCCGGAAAAGCAGCCAACGAGAATTCAGTCAAAAGCAAAATAAACGGGTAGACCATCACGGTGATCAACAACCTTGAAGATAAACGACCGATCAACAGAACAGACGAAAAAATACGTGTTATTCACCACAACTAATTAATGATGACGAAGGCTAACAGGACCTGGTGAGGAACGCTTAATCATGCTACTACCATTATTTGACGGAACAGATTATACCAGAAACCTCTAAATAAACGTGATCTAAAAACCTAACTACTGTATAAAATAACGTTTAAAAAGCATAGATCTGACATAAATACAACTCATAGAAAAGAACAAATACAATCCACAGTAGCACTGACAGAGGACATAATGAAAACCACAACGTTCTAACCTTAAAAGCGTTCCATCAGTCGAAAAAAGCAAACTATAACGAAAACTAAATCATATCCACAAAATATATATGAATCGGAACTCGCTAATAGATCGTCGAGATCGGAAGCAAAACATTCAACAAAATAAGTGAAAAGAGAAAAAAGAAACGTACGCAGCAGAGTCATCGGCTGTGTCCGAGACAATAATGGTAGAGCCAGCGAGCTCGAGCTGAGCAGAGAGAATGTGAGGGAGCTCTTGATCGGCCTTGCGCTTGGGGTAGAGAGTACGGCCAGCGTCGACAGCACCGAAGGCAGTCTTGTAGAACTGCACAGCGTCGGCCGCCTTGGGAGCCTCGACCAGCAGCTGCGGCTTGACCGCGGTGAACTTCACCGCCTTCTCCGCCGCTCCATTTTGCACCTCCTGCTGAGCCATTGACGAGAGGAAAGGCCAAAAATAGCTCTTTACGAGTGTTTCTAATGAGAGAGAAAGAGACAAAACCCTAGAGCGAGAAAGCTAAGCAACAAAATGAAGGGAAAATGAGGATTGTGTGGTGGGGACGCCTGTATATATAGAAGCGGGGAAGCGGAACCGTTTACAAGGACAAGATGGGGATTATCGGATTGTTGGTTCATTTACCCCTGAAAATGGTCATTATTTACAACTTGGACCATACTTCGATTGCCAATACAAATTACTGCAACATGATGATATTCTGTTAATCAGGTTATTATTTGACGGATAAAAACATGGTTAACGACATTATTACAAGAAAAATATATGAATACAGTAATATTTACCCAGATGGAGTATAAATAAACTGTAAACGAACTATTTAAGATATTCTTATACCCTATATGGAAACTGGTATGATCCATGATGATAACTCAGCCTGAAAAAGGATCAATCTATATTAAGTAAAAAAAAAAAGTTGCTCAGTCTGATAAATGTATTTAGTCACGTGTTAAACTAATTATTGGACTTACTCACATGATTAAACAGAATATACCAAAGGGATAGACTACTGACCCTCTATTTGACTTCTGGGGGATAAAATAAATAGTGCAGTACTTTTTATTTTTGTGATGTAAATTGTGAATATCTTGGAAAATTCGTCCCTGGTAGCTTATAGCAAAACTCAAATGGGTTATTCATAAATATCACTATATTTACGTGAAAATTGCACCCTATTACAATTATATTTGCTGTATCATGCACGTAAACGAATCGCGTGGAGTTGAAAAATAAAAGTAAATCCTTCATATAAATTAAAAAGAATTGGAAAATAGTGGACTTATTGGTCATTTTGAATATTGGCAAATAGAACGGGGACAACGGGCTGTGTGACACGACGATCAAAGTCAAGGTATCCGTTGAGTGTTTCTAAAGGGAGCTTTGAAAGATCTTTTGGGCATTTGGGCATTTGGGCATTTGGGCTTTAATTTTTATTTTTATTTTTATTTTTTTTGATGTAAATGCTGTATTCAAAATCAATGCAAAAAGTCAAGAAAGTAGCCAATTTAGGGACTGATAGCCGTCAGACCCAAATTAATAGTCCACTATAAAGGTCTCATTAAAAATCTAAGTAGTGATAAACTAAAATTTAATGGAACAATGACATTCCCGGACCTAATAAGAATTTACCCGGATAAGCCATTGGAATTCATGGAGAAGCACTCCCGGAAATACAGAACACGTGTCCAATAACGTTATATTGACTTATTACGATTTTGCCACCATTAATACTGACTATATAAAGACATTTATGGCATAAGTCAAGGGATGAATCTTTTCAGTCACTTCATTGACAACTAAAACACAACAAACTCAACTCCCTCATTCCTCGAATTCCGAGAATCACGCAACACACTAATCCCAATGACATCAAGCAACATCAACACGCGTCAATTACGCAGACACGTGGCGGCTGTCCAAACAGACCCGCCACCAAATGGCGCCATCTGTGGGAAACGGTTTGGCCCGAACAGACAAGTCCCTTCAACAGGGATTGAGGACCATTCACAGTCCCAC
The DNA here is from genome assembly GCA_024586325.1 of Stellera chamaejasme. Taxonomy (NCBI): domain Eukaryota; kingdom Viridiplantae; phylum Streptophyta; class Magnoliopsida; order Malvales; family Thymelaeaceae; genus Stellera; species Stellera chamaejasme. The sequence goes on from CM044985.1 coordinate 30,978,036, forward strand.
CCAGCTATACCGGAAGGAGGTGGCTCCACCGACGGCCGAACGGCCGATCTCAGTTATCAGAGCTCTTCTGAAGAAACGTCACACGGAGCGACTTCCTTACTGCCAACCTCCAGCTCTCGCCGGAGCAACTGTCATTTATACCCGCATCTTGTCCAGATGGTACGGGCGGTACTCCGAGAAGAACGCAGTAACAAACACAAGTCTGAAAGATCCCGGAGGACACGGAACAAGCAACAATCACAACAAACTAACACCCTGGGCCGACGAAGCAGGCAGAGGTCCAGGTCCCCCAGACATAGCCAAAGGGAGCGGTCCCCAAGACCCGAAAAGTTGTCAATAGGCGACCCACGGGACGAGATTATCAGGCAAATGCTACATCGTCTGGAACAAGTCGAGAGGAATTCGATCAGGCCCGAACCCAAGTACGAAGCAACTCCCGATGATGGTCCATTTACCAGCAGAATCCGGGACAGTCAGATGCCCCGGATGTTCAATTTGCCCCACCCATTGGAAATATACCATGGTTCGGGAGACCCTGATGCTTTCATCCGGAAGTACAAGAGGGCGATGGAGCTGAAGGGGACCAATGAATCGGCCCTGTGCAAATGTTTCGATGTAGCTTTAGGAGGTTCGGCCTCAGCTTGGTATAATTCTCTTCTCCTGGACTCCGTGTCTTCATTCGGGGACATGGCCACCAAATTCACCACGCACTTTATCGGGTGTAAAAGATCGATAAAAAGGGTCATACAGATGTTCGACATCAAACAGACACCGAACGAAGGCATTAGGGAATTCGTTGAAAGGTTCAACAGGGAAACGGTACATGCGTCAGATCTAACGGATAACATCCGGATCATGGCGTTCACAAAGGCGCTCCTCCCGAACTCACGATTAGCTTATGAGTTATCCCGGAAGAACTTCACCGATGTTGAGGAAATGTACGCTGTTACTAAGGAACACATGATCGCATAGGAACTGCAGTCCCAGAGGGAGAGGAAGCAGGAAAACAGAGACTGTTCACTCCATTCGTTATACTCCGGAATATGAAACATGACAAAGATCTGGACCGTTGAGAAAGGGCACGAATAACGAAGCGGTAAAGATGAAACATCAAACCGACTCAGTTTCCCGAACATTCTTGTTGGGAAACGGTTACAGAAGCTCGAACCATATATATACCAGAGGAGGATAAAGCTTGAAACGCAACAGCTCAATGACGTATCATTCTCAGTTTCCCGAAGGTTAACCTGAGGGAAACGATTTCAAAAGGCTTCCCGAAGGTTAACCTGAGGGAAACTGTTTCAAAAGGTTTCCCGAAGGTTAACCTAAGGGAAATGGTTTCAAGGGGTTTCGAAGGTTAACTTTGGGAAAGCGGTTTCAAAAGGTTTCGAAGGTTAACTGAGGAAGCATCAAAGGGTTTCCCGAATGTTAACCTGAGGGAAACGGTTTAAAAGGGTTTCCCGAAGGCTAACCTGAGGGAAACGGTTTCAAAGGGTTTCCCGAAGGTTAGCATGAGAGAAACGATTTCAAAGGGTTTCCCGAAGGTTAACCTGAAGGAAACGATTTCAAAAGGCTTCCCGAAGGTTAATCTGATGGAAACGATTTCAAAGGTTCCCGAAGGTTAACCTGAGGGAAACGGTTTCAAAGGGTTTCCCGAAGGTTAACCTGAGGGAAACCGTTTCAAAAGATTTCTCGAAGGCTAACCTGAGGGAAACGGTTTCAAAGGGTTTCCCGAAGGCTAACCTGAGGGAAACAGTTTCAAAGGGTTTCCCGAATGTTAACCTGAGGGAAACAGTTTTGTTGACACCCGATTTTTGCCCGGACTACTAAAATTTAGTTCGTAATTTTGATTTTTCGTATTATTTTCGTATTTTTCGTAGTTTTGTATCATTGTCATGTGTTTTTGTCACTTTCGTTATTTTTCATGAATTTTTTTTTATTTCGTGTGTTTTTGTTAATTTCGTCAACTTTTGTCATTTTTTCGTGTGCTTTTGTTATTTTCATGATTTTTATGTGTCTTTATCATTTTATTCGGTTTAATGTAGAATTAAAATGTGTTTATTTTACTAATTAATTAAAAACAACAAAAAAAAAGGAAAAGAAGAAGAAAACGTTTTTTTTTTTAAAAAAAAGAAAACAAAAAGAAAAAAGAGGAGACATGCATTGGAAATCATCAGCATGCCTCCATGCGTGAAGGCTGCAAGGGGTGCTTCCAGCTTTTGTCTTTGGCAATGAGTTGTCAACTTTGTTGGAGAAGAGTTCTCATTCATCATTGAACAAAACCCTAATCTCTTGGACAAAAACTCTCAAATATGGCTATAAATGGAGCCATTGTTGCAAGGATGAAAGGGGAGAGGGCTGCAATCCAAAAAAAAATAACAGAAGCAAAGAAACTTGCGGCAAACCTCAACCCACCTCCTTCTCCTCCAATCCTCTCCCTCTTACTGACCATCCACTTCATTTCATCACCAACCACCATTCCCATCCTCACCGTCAAGCCTCGTCGTTCCGAAGGTGATCTCAGCTCCGCCCGAGAACGCGCCGGAGACGCTAAAACCGAGGAACCAAGTTCGACCGCCGGATCTCTCCACGCCATAACCTCCCGATTCACACCCTTTCGTCGCACCAAAACCTCGCACGTCATAGCTCCGCCATCGGAGAGCCGAAGCCAACCCATTCTTTCACGCCGGAGATGGCTTGAGTGAAGGAGAGGACCATTCCGGTGCCGACCAATTCGCGGTCTACTCGGACTAGCCCACTGTTCCAGTCCGCCGTTCGTGCGCCTCCGTCCACCACCAGTCTCGCCGTTCGTTGCCGGACCGATCCGCTTCAGCTCCGACGTCGAAACCGCAGCTGGCATCTCGCGCGAGCCAAGTCCGGTTGCTTCTTCACTTGCGCGAGTTGCTGTAGCTGCTCGCGAAGAAGAAGAAGTATGTTTCTTCTATTTTTGTTGGGTAAAACTCTATCTCTGTCCTTTCTTTTTTTTCTCCATATTACTTAGGTAATCACTTGTTTAGAAGTTACAATCCAGTCATCAACAAGCTTCAAAACTAACAGTTTGGGCACTAAGCCTAAACCTTTTTGTATCCTAGTTAATATTTTTGTTATTATGTCGATATAAGTTATTTTATTTTTATTTATTTTTTATACTTTGAGTTTTATTAGCTATGTAAATTACTAATAATTATTTTCTTTTCTTTTTTTAATATGATTATTTGTCTTTTTTTTTATTTCTTAAAAATCAAGCAAAAATCTAAAAAGAACCCGTGGTACCAATTTTGGGCGTACGAAAAATTAACCATTTTTGTACGTAACTGACAAACGAACCCAGATCTCTCGTAGACCATTTTCAGGTTTCCAATCGACCTAGGAAAAAGATTGGTGGCGACTCTGTACAAACAATCTTCGGGATATTACCGATAGGTATTTCCCACGTCGCTACAGATGGCGACTCTGCTGGGGACTTGTCCGGCCACAAAAGGGGTTTGTTTTTATTTATTTGCTTGATTTTACCTTTTTATTTTTATTGTATTTCCATTGTACATATTTTATTTCACACTCTTACACATACACACACAAAGCATACATGTTGCATTCATATCATTGAGCTTCCTACCCGAGCTCTAAACAAAACAAGTTCTTTCTAAGCGGAATACGGTGTTGTTGTACTTGTGAGATGTTATTCTCCAAGCCTTCATTGTTTCCTAGTAGGGAAGTAGTGCTAGCCCCATGGGATTAATATTCCCCGCATGGACTCACGAAAACCTACGACCCGGGTTAATCCATTCCTTACATGTCCCTCGTGGGTAAGGATTGGGCCGTCGTTATTCAACGATGGGATTCGGGAACCACCCTGATCCTCTTTGATAGACCATTCCCTGCATATAATTGGCCCATATCCCATCCATTAGAACCAACCTTAAGTTACCCCCACCCATTTTTTTTCACCCTTAGGCATGTGTTTCTTGATTCACATATTGGTATGTTGTGCTTTGTATGGCTTAGCTTGAATGCTATAAAGCATCAAAGTTTAAGAAAGGTCAAATATGTCAACTCTCCAACGAGCGAGTGCGGGACTTTACACAAGTTGCGTAAGTGACAAAGGAGGAAGCTCAAGATCGCACGAGATTGGCCAGCCACGCAAGTTAGGCCGACATGTAGCCAAGGCACCCAAGTAACTGCACTGAGCTAGATGACACCGGTAGAGTGATCTGAAATCAGCCAAAATTTCTGTTCAAAGGGAGTCATTCCATTCAATCATTTGATTCTTTATACTTGTACATTTTTGTGTATACAATTTATACTAATTGGTGTTCTTTTTCTTTTTATAACATTCACATGCATCAATTTTTTTCAATTATCAATTACACAATTACTCATCGGTCATGCATTTGGTCATTTTCTTCCACACATGTCACTGTACATTTTCATTCATACACAAATAAAAACATCTTGCAAAAAGAGAAGTGGACATCAAGGAGTTTGAGGACAATTTTATGATGTAAAGAAAACTGATGACCCCATTTGTGACATGGAAAGACAATTTCTCTCAAGTCGTCTTTAAGCTAGGTCCAACACGTTGATCAATACAAATTAATGAATAATTGGGAAAACCTTGAGTTTACTCCAATCTTTGAGAGCTTGCCAAGATAACTTGAAAGTCAAAATTACCTAGATTGAGTCTGGAATCTAGGTATTATCTTTGTTACTACGGACCTCTGCTATTCTTTTCCTTGAAATGAGAAGGGGTAAATGTGCACTTTGGCATCCTTCAGCAAAATACCACACCACAGTTCAAGCATTCTCTTCTCTATTTCAAGACTCATTCATCAAGCCACAACATAAATAATGTCACCGATGAGTAAAAAGAGGGACTCGATAGTGGCTATCTCGAAGACATTGCTGAGTCTGGTAAGAGCGATTTCGGTGTGACCCTTCAACTATGAGATTCTTTTTGGAGAAAATATTGTCTTACGCAATAGCTCGATGGCTAAAATTACCATCAGAGAGCTCTGTTCATGCAGCAAAGGATTAGCCATCTCAAAGATTCTTTCCAAAAGAAGAAAACTTCATTCATCAAAAAGAAGAAGCATGAGAACAAAAGAACATTTCAGATCATTGCTACGGTCGAGATCAAGTCAAGTTTCATTCATCAATCTCAAAGTCAGGTCAACGGTCATGATGTCTTCATCACAACAATACCCATGACTCTCAAAAATAAAAAAAAAAGAGAAGAAAAAAAAGGTCAATGTAAATTCTATTCCATTGTCTTTAGCTAGAAATGGTGAAGTTACGAATAGTGCTAGTAGCCATTTGTCTTTGCATTTTAGTCAGAAGTAATCGGGCGTAGGTAGCAACAACTATTTACGCTCGCATGAAAATGACTGAAAATCGCAGGTCAAACAAGGTCTGGCCCGAAACAAAAAAAATCAAAAAAGGGAGTCATGGAGTCTAAACTGAAAACCTGCAAAGGCGGTTTAGAAGGAAGACACGATTCACCGGCCTAATGAACAAGGGGGCAACAAAGAAGTCTCAAGCAATATCAACCAATTCTCAAGTTTATCAAGAGTAGTTCCACGCACCATGAGAGTTGGGGGGCAACATTTGAGGTCATTCTTGCCGGATAAGGAAGTGATTTCGTGATTGGCACTATCAAGTTCTGCAAAGAAGTCAGTTGGCTCATCAGTGACATTACCAGACCTTTCGCCTGAACTACTCCACTTTTCATCAGCTCATATCAATGGATGCCATTTACCTTAAAGAACCATTCAGATGATGTTCATTCTTCACCTCGACGTCCACACAAAACCATCCTTCATGCTATGAAGCCCTTCCGTTATCCACACATTCTACTTCTTCAAGTTGAAAAGGGAAAGAATAACATAGTTATAATAATAACACAAAGATCATCATATATCTTGTCAAGCTCTACAAATTGATAAGAGTTTTCTTTAAGGACCAACCGTTAAACATTAATGAGTATGGATCTCCCGACAGACATGGTTTAAAGATTCTTGTTGAGAATATGCATTTTTGTGACCAAAACTGGGGGGCAACTAGATCATTCACTCATATAATTGTTCTAAGGGGCAAAGGAATCCAGGAATGGAAAACAATGTTTTCTACGTGAGGTAAGGTCACATCAGACAAGGTGAAGGACATTCATAAAGAAAACTCAGTAAATGTTTCTGCATCTACCATGCATCATTGGTTTTCATCAAAGAACATTGTGTTCATTTTTTATGACGATATCAAACATCAAACATTCTTGGCATCATGTATCATACACGATATCATCATTCATTCTCAGATACAGGTTTTCAAAGAACTCATCAACACGGGTTTTGATATCAAGATGAGAGGATTCTGATGAGAAGTTCTCCAAGATGACAATGATTCATGTTTACTTCGGCTTGGAAGCTTTCAGGTTTCACCTAAGCTTTCCACATTACCATGATACGGTAACACATTACCTTTCACTTGCTTCATCTTGTACATACGGGGCACGTTGAAATTGCGCATAGTCAAAGACTACAACTCTCAGAAATTCGCTCATTGTGTGCGATTTCATTTTTATGAAGTTTAGTCATTTGTCAAACTTCGTACCAATCTCATTCACTCAGGTTTTTCATTAAAGGCAAGGAAGGTTCCTTAGCCTTAACCCATGCAAGAAAGGTTTCTCCTTCTCATTTGAAGTTTAGTCATTTCATCAAACTTCACCATTTTTAGAAATCTGCTCATTTTGTGGGATTTCTCATTTGAAGTTTAGTCATTTCGTCAAACTTCACCATTTTTAGAAATCTGCTCATTTTGTGGGATTTCTCATTTGAAGTTTAGTCATTTCGTCAAACTTCGCCATTTTTAGAAATCTGCTCATTTTGTGGGATTTCTCATTTGAAGTTTAGTCATTTCACAAACTTCACCATTTTTAGAAATCTGCTCATTTTGTGGGATTTCTCATTTGAAGTTTAGTCATTTCGTTAAACTTCGCCATTTTTAGAAATCTGCTCATTTTGTGGGATTTCTCATTTGAAGTTTAGTCATTTCGTCAAACTTCACCATTTTTAGAAATCTGCTCATTTTGTGGGATTTCTCATTTGAAGTTTAGTCATTTCGTCAATCTTCACCATTTTTTGAAATCTACTCACTTTGTGAGATTTCTCATTTTTGAAAGTTTAGTCATTTTGTCAAACCTTCTATCATTTTCGAAGTCTACTCGTTTTGTGAGATTTCTCATTTTTGAAAGTTTAGTCATTTTGTCAAACTTTCTATCATTTTCGAAATCTACTCGTTTTGTGGGATTTCTGATCTGAAGTTTAGTCATTTCGTCAAACTTCATCATTTTAAGTGATCTACTCATTTTGTGGTATACCTCAATTCAGGAGTGTTGTCATTTCGTCACACTTCTCAATCAATCAATCAGTCAATCAATCAGTCAGTCATCCATTTTTCCGAGCATTGGGAAGGTTCTCAATCTCGAACTATCGGAGCAAGGAAGGTTCCTTCGCTTCACGAATAACGAGAAAGTTCTTGTTATTCCATCTCATCAATCAATCAATCAATCAATCAATCAATCAGTCAGTCATCCATTTTTCCGAGCATTGGGAAGGTTCTCAATCTCGAACTATCGGAGCAAGGAAGGTTCCTTCGCTTCATGAATAACGAGAAAGTCCTTGTTATTCCATCTCATCAATCAATCAATCAATCAATCAGTCAATCAATCAGTCAGTCATCCATTTTTCCGAGCATTGGGAAGGTTCTCAATCTCGAACTATCGGAGCAAGGAAGGTTCCTTCGCTTCACGAATAACGAGAAAGTTCTTGTTATTCCATCTCATCAATCAATCAATCAATCAATCAATCAGTCAATCAATCAGTCAGTCATCCATTTTTCCGAGCATTGGGAAGGTTCTCAATCTCGCATCTTTGGGGTAAGGAAGGTTCCTTAACCTCGAATAGTGGAAAGGTTTCCGCTATTCAACTTAATAGGAAAGTTCCTGTTGAATGAAGCAAGGAAGGTTCCTTCGCTTCGGAAAGGTAAGAAAAGTTTTTTCCTTTCACGAATAATGAAAAGGTTCTCGTTATTCGCCGGGCAAAAATTCGGTGTCATCCTACTTTGCATGCTCCATGTTCCATGAATCACGCAAAGGGGGGCAGCTGTTGACACCCGATTTTTGCCCGGACTACTAAAATTTAGTTCGTAATTTTGATTTTTCGTATTATTTTCGTATTTTTCGTAGTTTTGTATCATTGTCATGTGTTTTTGTCACTTTCGTTATTTTTCATGAATTTTTTTTTATTTCGTGTGTTTTTGTTAATTTCGTCAACTTTTGTCATTTTTTTCGTGTGCTTTTGTTATTTTCATGATTTTTATGTGTCTTTATCATTTTATTCGGTTTAATGTAGAATTAAAATGTGTTTATTTTACTAATTAATTAAAAACAACAAAAAAAAGGAAAAGAAGAAGAAAACGTTTTTTTTAAAAGAAAAAAAAGAAAAAAGAAAAAAAAGAGGAGACATGCATTGGAAATCATAAGCATGCCTCCATGCGTGAAGGCTGCAAGGGGTGCTTCCAGCTTTTGTCTTTGGCAATGAGTTGTCAACTTTGTCGGAGAAGAGTTCTCATTCACCATTGAACAAAACCCTAATCTCTTGGGCAAAAACTCTCAAATATGGCTATAAATGGAGCCATTGTTGCAAGGATGAAAGAGGGGAGATCAGCCATATACAGGAGGAAGCAAAACAAAAAGAAAAGGCGGAAAGACAAGTTCCTCTCTTTCGTTGAAGCTTGCGGCCAATCTCAACCCACATCCTCTTCCTCTCATCCGAAGCTTAAACTAAGAGCATTCGTCACCATCAGTTTCGTCGTTCCGCACCGATCTCAGCTCATCCATTGAACGCGCCGGAGACGCTAAAACTGAGGAACCAAGTTCGCCGGCCCGACGCTCCGCCAGCCCTCCCGAGCCACTCTTGCACCGCACCGAAGCCTCCTCTACCACCCTCACTCATAGGAGCGCCGTTACCAACCGAAAAAAACCGCCGGAGACGCTGAAACGGAGAAGATATCCGCTGCCGACCAATTCGCGGTCTACACGGACGAATCCACCGATCCAGGCAGCCGTTCATGCTCCACCGACCACCAGCAGACTCGCCGGCCTCCGCCGGACCGATCAGCTGCAGCTCCGCCGTCGAAACCGCAGCTCTGCCGCGCGAGGAAGGTCCGGCAGCTTCTTCCGCCGCCGGCTCACTGCAGCTGCTCGCGAGGAAGAAGAAGTGCAGGTTTTAATTCTTTTTTGGGCAAACTACAATTTCAGTCCTTTCTTTGTTCCTTATATTACTTAGGTCATCAAGTTTTCAAAAGTTTCAATCCAGTCATCAAACAAGTTTCAAAACTAACAGTTTGGGCACTAGGCCTAAACCTTTTTGTGTTTTAGTTAATATTTTTGTTATTATGTCAATTTAAATCATTTTTAATTTTATTTTCAGGATATTTTGAGTTTAATTACCATGTAAATTACTAATAATTCTTTTCTTTTTTTTTTATTTTTGGTGTGGTTAATTGTGTTTTTTTTTTATTTGTCTTAAAAATCAAGCAAAAATCTAAAAAGAACCCGTGGTACCAATTTTGGGCGTACGAAAATTAACCATTTTTGTACGTAACTGACAAACGATTCCAGATCTCTCGTAGACCATTTTCAGGTTTCCAATCGACCTAGAAAAAAGATTGGTGGCGACTCTGTACAAACAATCTTTAGGATATTACCGATAGGTATTTTCCACGTCGCTAAATTCAACGGAAGGATTCAGATCCTTATTTCAAATGGAGTATAAAAACGTTTCAGCTTCCCCGGACCATTACCACCTTGGACTATCCGGGAAAGTACACTGACATGTTCGGACTCCTTGCAGCGGCCGAACGAAAAAGGGGGGAACTTGATGGCCGTCAGGCCCAATCATCCAAATAGGCCTACCAAAAGGTCCAAATTAATAGCCCACTATAAGGGTCCCATTAAAAATCCAAGTAGTGATAAACTAAAACCTAATGGAACAATGACATTTCCGGACCTAATAAGAATTTACCCGGACAAGCCATTGGAATTCCTGGAGAAGCACTCTCGGAAATACAGAACACGTGTCCAATAACGTTATATTGACTTATTATGATTTTGTCACCATTAATACTGACTATATAAAGACATTTATGGCATAAGTCAAGGGATGGATCTTTTCAGTCACTTCATTGACAACTAAAACACAACAAACTCAACCCTCATTCCTCGAATTCCGAGAATCGCGCAACGCACTAATCTTAATGGCATCAAGCAACATCAACACGCGTCAATTACGCAGACACGTGGCGGCTGCCCAAACAGACCCGCCACCAGGGACCAACCACCGTACAATTAAGAAAAACAGCTCTAAGCGGAAATGAGTATAACAAATCCTACGAATCATGCAACTTATGATTGTATGGTATAAAAAGCAGAGAAAATGTCGTCGAAGTAAAAACCAAAGCAACGAAAGAAAGTACATCAAGTCACAATGATATAAATGGATGATAAGCAGATCGAGTCCATATCGGACTAGGATGAATTCTTCATATCTCATCTTGGCTTTAAACAAGTGTCCGTGCACAGCATCTCTTTCGTAATATTCAGTCACCGACTCCTCCGCCAAACTAGTCGTAAATAGTAAGCTACTAAAGGTTTGGACCCTGCATAAACACCTGGAAGAACGTATCTAGCCATAAAACCGGCCTCAAAATCAGATATCAAGCACCTACATCAATGACATACCTGAGTCAATTTAATCAAACGGGTAAAACGGGAAGGCTCCAAACCCCCACTATCCGGTTTCAACAGCCTCATTGCTCAAGGCAGGGTGAGCCTCCATTCCCCGTCGACCCTACTGTTTCAATTAACTGTTCCTCTTATTCTTCCACAATTGGGTCAACTTTCGCTCTTTTCCTACCCAGAGCATGAGTCGTTGTTATGTATCCTTGCGCCCTTCCTCTTCCTCTCCCAGTTGTTCCTACACCCCTCTTGCGAGCAACGAGGGAGAGCGGCGCTACCGTCACTGTAACCAGGCTAGCCACATCGATTGTCGCGGGTTCGTCTTTCTGCCGAAGCCTCTAACACCATCAGCAGAGCGATTGCATGGTTATTAGAGGGAAGAAAATGGAAGGAGTAAAGTGGAGGAATTAGAGTAAGAGAGGAGAGGTGATCGAAAATTGAGGAGAATGAGGATTTCGTAGAGATGAAAAAAATACGGCATTGAAAAGCTCTATCAAACCCTAGCTGAACAAGAAGAGAAAAAAAATTCATCGGAATTATAATTAGTAGAAAAATACTCAAATGCATTTCTTGCCATATTATTTGGTGTCCTTTACAAGTCTTGGCTTTGTCGGTATCTTAGTGTGTTCTTTGTGATTTTTTTTAATGAGTATTTGAATATTGAACTGATATTTATAAAGAAAAATTGAAAAGAAAATGTTAGAATTGATAAATTGTTATTGTTTCACTCAAATTCAATCACATTTGAATACGTTAAAGTGAGATATTTATTTCTATAAATTTTGCTACTGAACTTAACCTATCTCATCCGGCTTTCCTTTAATTAGACTATCTTCATTTACACTTTCATTTTTACTATAAATTGTTCTCTTTTATTTTAATGTTCCAAATCTACATATGTACATGTTGTAAAAACTTGGAAGGTCGATATATAAGTAAATTTTGTTGAGAGACCCGTAAAAATAATTATTATCATGTTTGGTCATATTTTAAAATTTTGTCCTGTTATGATCCTATCCAAGGATATTTTGTCATATTTTGGTCATTTCGGTCCAGTTGCGCCGTTAGTTCTAACGAATTTGTGTGAATTTACTTTTTTATCCTTATGAAATTTTTACTTCAATACTTAAACTTGTATTTATATTTCTCCAAAACTTTAACCCTAAAGTTTAACTCATATCTATAAAACCACCACTCTCCCTCCCTCTTCCCAAATAGCGCGATCTAACTCCACCAAATCAACTATTATAATCCGTTGAACCAAATTTAAAACCAAACACAACCTGTGTATAAATTAGCTCTTACGATCCATGGGTGGAAGACAAATAAAAAAGAAATGGGCAGATTCGAGTAACTAAAATCAGAAAGAGAACGAAAATGAAACGGGCTCATATTTCAAGTGTTAATTTGGTGGTCATCATGGGTATAAAATCCATATCAAAGAGAAAGAGGATGAAAAAGAGACAAAATAGAGCAACACTGGCTCATGCTCCTCGTGGGTCACAACTTAGAATGCTCAACATACAAAACCATACCCAATTCACAGAATGCTCACTGGTCCGACAATGTTCGTGGTGTCCCGTACTATCGATACCGGGTCTCGATTTTCGTCGATGCTCACGAGACCCGAATCTTGCCATCTTGATGACCTGAAAAGATTTTTTCACCGGTGATCACAATTGCCTCACCAATTCGTTGTTGAACTTAAACTCGACGAATTCTTGGTGATTCTTCCAGACACTATTGTTCTTGTTGTCGAAACAGATGTATAGCAAGTCGCCGGAGGAGGCCAGAAGTAGATCTGCCCTTCCTCTCGAACAAGGGAGCCCAGAAGTGCGTTTTGGTTATTGTCTTCAACAGTGACGACAACGGACGTCACACGACCAAGGAACCATGTGAATTTTTGGTATGGCGATAGTGGCTCATCAACAAGGCCACCGCCTTCGGTTATCGATGACGCTCGACAGATTTTCACACCTGATTTGATGGAGTTGGATCGACAGTTGTCGGAGAAGCTATTTTGGAAGATGGAGGAAGAGGTAAAGTGGGGCTTTATGATATGATTTAAACTTTGGGGTTAAAAAATTGGGGAAATGTTAGTTTAAGGCATGAATAAAAAATTCATAAGGGTAAAAGAGTAAATTCACACAAATCCGTTAGAACTAACGGCGCAATTTTAAAATATGATCAAAATAGGACAATAAATATTTTTACAAGACTGCCGACAAAATTTACTAGTCGATAAATGCATTGAACGATGTAGCATAAAGAGTGTGGATAGGCTATGCCAATGGCACACTATGTGTGCCTTTGGATAAAAGAAATAAATTGAAGAAACACGGAAGAACGTGATTCCACCAACACGCGGTGTTTCTCGACGACGACTCCAGAATCGCGCGATCTACCACGATCTGTCATTCCTTCAGCTCGCAACAATGAAATTAGAGAGGAATCAACCGATCGACCTTTCTTCATCGCAAATTCAACAAAACCATCAACAAAATCAACCGCCAACATTTCTTCGGCAATAAAAACCAATAGCCTTGCATTTTTTCAACCGCCCAAAGTGATGATCTCCATCAAAAAATGATGCGTTCCCAAAGCATTATAATGCGCTTATGTAGAATTATGATGCGCTCATTCTGATGACTGATGCAAACATTTCGTTATACATACACAGTGTTACGCTTGTTGACAAAGTATTATGTCTTGGTTTAAAATGATGCGCTTGGTGTAACAAATGATGCTCTCTATTCCAAGTATGATGTGCTACCTCACAACAATGATGCACTTGCTCTGAGGACTTAACGTTGCACGCATTTTCTTCAACCTCGTAAAATGATGTCTTTGGTGTCCACAAAGATGCACTCTTGTTGCACTATGAAGCTCTACCTTACAAGTATGATGCACCCGTTCTGATGACTTTATGATGCACTCGTTCTCTTCAATTTTTCAAATGATGCGTTTGGTGACCAGAGTGATGCTCTCTCTTTCCACTGTGATGTTCCCCGTTACAAACATGATGTACTTTTTCCGACTAATGATGCATTCTAGCTTACACATGATGCACTTCCTCTCCCGAATGTTGAACTCAAATGATGCTCTTCATCCTCCAAAATGATGCACTCCATGCATCAAATGATGTTTCTACGCGAAATGATGTTATTGTGGTGCAATGTGATGCTTATTTTGTCGAAAATTTATCTTGTTTCATCTATATTTGAGCTGATGTTCTTCAAATTCATCATTAATTGGCATCATTAACTTCATTTTGGTAGTTTTGAGCATTATTTGTATACAGCTCGTGATTACACCATTTTTGTACAAAAGAGCATCATAATGAGTCGAGAGCACATCATTATGGTATGTAGGGGCATCATAATTTTGTTGTCTGCAATGGGTTGCATTTCACTGTGTCGGACGAATTGCGTCTTTCAGCTGAAGAAATGGCTAGGAGTGGTGCGTCGACGGCTGGGGAAGTGATTGGCTGCTCCGACGTGGTTGATATCGGCTTTTGTGGGTGGATTTTGTTGGGTCATTCAAACGGATCTTCTACAATTGTTGTGAATTTGGTGATTGTTCATGGACGAGAAGACTACCATCGAGTTGCTAACGGTCCGCCGATCATTTAGGGAGGAGCTACGGTGGTCAGAGGTTGCAGGTGAGAGATAGAGAGTGGTGGTTTAGTTCTTCATGAAGGTTCGGCGTTGACGGTAAACATGGTAACAGTAGAAACACGGAAGAGAAAGATTGACATTTTTAAAATTAAATAAAAAATGGTACAAAGTGAAGCAGATTAAGCGCTGGCACATTCTATCATCTGCCTAGCATAAATACCATTGCGCAAATGTTACGCAAATACGGGTAGGTTTCAAATAGGGTACTTTAATTTACCGGGTATCTGCAAATACGGGTCCGTTTCAAATACTCTTGCAAGTATCCATTCCCGTTAAGTGCATATAAGTATCATTTTTTTTCATACCCAAAATTCCTTAAGATTTTTTAAAACAAAAAACAAAAATAGTCTGATGCATGCAGTGAAAATAGCAAATTAAGTAGTTTTTACGTACTAATACCATTTTCAAAAGTATAAACTATTGTTAAAAGGACTACTACTATTATATGGTGAAAATTATCCCCTAAGATTTGTTAGTTATCTCGAAGCGGAAAGTTGTTGATTTATGAAGTTTAAGGTAGGAATTGCAATTGGTTAGAGTAAACCGTAATCTGCGGAGATCCGCACCACATCTCTTGGATTAAACCTCGGATAAAATCCGTGGATTTATGGAATTGGATGATTTTCTAACCCGCTAGGGTTCGTGGAGATGAAGGTGAATTTAACCCCTCCGCACCGCGGAGCTCCACCATCTGCGAATTCACGGATCTCCACAATCCGGAAACAAATTATAAGTACGAATTAATAACTTATACCCAACCCAACAACTCTACCCATTACAGGATATTATTCTCCAACTCTAGCACATATGTGAGATTGATATCATTGATGTAGTCCACAAGATTGGAATTAGTATTAGTAAAATTATGTTATCTAATTAATTTCATTTCTATAGTGTTATTAGCTTGTAGCTAGACTTGAGAGTTTTATCAAATTATGTTTGGATGTTGTTATGTTACATCTCTAATTATGTTTAGGCAGAATTGATGTTGATGTTAAAGTATCCGCGGATACCCCGTTGATGAGTAAATACTACGGATAGTAGAGGTGGAGGAAAAGTGCATCCGTTAGGAAAAAAAACCCACAAATGGTAGAGGTAAAAAAACCCACGGATGATGGAGGTGGTCCAGGTGGATGATCAACGACCCATTGCCATTGCTACTTTAGGGTAATACTGTATTTGCTTACACACACCAGGGATCTTCGTGTATTTTTGTCTAACAATATATATATATATATATATATATATATATATATATATATATATATATATTTATGAAAAAAAAACAGTACTGGATATTTTTTTTGATGCTGCTACTCGATTTCTTTCTCGTCGCTTTGCAAAATCCAAAACCCAGAACCTCACAAAATGATGATTCGAAGCAGCACCCGTTTGTGTCCTCTGGCCATCTCTTCAGCACCAGCAGCTCCTTGTCAATTCCATTACCACCAAGCTCGTTCTCACAATCAATGGCAGCTAAAGCATTCAAGAACAACGAAACTCTGCTTGGCCTTACCCGCTTCGAGCTACGAGGTTGGCGGAGGCTATGAAGATTCTGCGACTCGTCCAAATGAGCAGACCAACATGTCTACTCAGTACGACGCTCTAATCAAAGGCGGCGACCAAGTGACCTCTGTTCTCGAAGAGATAATTGTCATTGTAAAGTGACTCTTTTCACTAATTCGCTCGTTCATATGTCTGTTATTTCAATTTTATCTATTTGGTGATTTCCTGATAGTCTCACGCCTGTAACTGTTGCGTACCTGTCTTTGATTCCAATCTTGACTTAATCAACTTGCTAGCTGCAACATGTTTAATTCCAATTTAGCGCTACAATCAGAGTCTTTCACATGCTGTCTCAAAATATCATCTGCTGTTGTGCTCATATTCAATTCGCATGTGAATACCTATTCCTAGCTCTATGGTCCTCAATTCATATTGTTGACCTATTTATTGGACGTTGGCCTGAATAAGTATCACAAAACAGTAAAGATTGTCCTCAGACTTGCAGGAAATTACTTTAACAAATGCACACACGTGCACACACATGTACGTTTAATTTTGTTTATCTATGTATAATTTGTGGGTTACAGTTGAAAGATATGGACATGGATGAGGCATCTGAGGAGGTGGCAGTGGAGTTGGCTGCACAAGGAGTTATAGGGAAACGAGTTGATGAGATGGAAGCGGGTTTCATGATGGCCTTAGATTACATGATCCAGCAGGCAGAAAAGGATCAAGATGATAAGGTAGTGATGATATTTGCCGTGTTTACAAATATGTGTTCCATGAAACATCAACTGTTTGGGTCGTTATGGTTGTTAACTCAGAAACATGATATGCTTAACAGGCAGTTTGGTTGGGTAATCTATCTGTAACTTGTTACAAGAAATACTTTACTATCTTTGATACTGTCTTGGCTAGAAATCTAAAGGACTAACATCCTATAATTTTCTAGTTTCATCCTTTTTCTTAACTAGCACCCTATTATAGAATTTGATGTTGGACGACTAAGGGTCTGATATTATCAACTCTCATAGTTGTTCAGATGGTTTCTGGAATAAGGCACTTCAGAGAAACTGGTTTGTGCAGTTGATGCATAGGATATTAATTCAAATTTAATAGGATACGGAAAGTAGATCATGTCAACTGTTTCTTTCAATTTCCAGCAGAAGCAGATTTAGGATAAGGAATACTTTTGCTAATTCTCAATGTAGATCGCTAATTAATCGATATACGTAATTACTGTCAACAAAAGTTCTCATGAGAAGTAGCTCACAAGTTTTGTTTACGTAGTGAAGCGTAAATCATTGTTGGAGGTGATCAAGGAGACGGTATTATCTCATCTAGCAAGAAAATGTCCGCCACATGTAAGTTAATAGCAGTCTACTTGTGGTTAAACTTTGTTGCTAAAGGGGTTGGTTCACATTATTTTTTGCATTAATTTTTTTTTCATTTTCATTTTCCCTCTTTTGGTAAAAAAAAACATTATGATTTGGAGGCTCTTACTATATATGTGTAATAATAATTTGAAAAAAAAACTCCCTGAAAGAAATGCATTTTCTTTTGTGATTTTGTTCGTATGGGTAAACAAGTTAGAAAATTCATAAATTTTTTATTACATTGTGAAAAAACTTTTTTCAACGTATTATTATACATAGACCGTCTTAACCTCTGACTGATATTGGTTTTGGACATGAAAAGAAAAAAAGATAAGAAGATGTGAAACTTAATGCAAGAAATGATGGGAAGACCCCTTAATTTATTACTCAGCTAAGCATATAACTCTCTACTTTTCCCTGCCTGAAGGTTCAAGTGGTTGGTCTACTATGTAGAACACCTCAAAAGGAAAGCAGGCATGAACTGCTGCGTCGAGTAGCTGCTGGTGGTGGTGCCTTTAAAGGCAAAAATGGCGAAAAAGTTCACCTTCCTGGGGCAAATTTAAATGATATAGCAAACCAAGCTGATGACTTGCTAGAGGTAATTTTTTGAATTTTTTACCATAGAAGGGTCAGCAGAGATGGACACCGTATTAGACTATTCTTGTGATATTGTTTTTTCTGTTTTAATCTAGTCTTATTGATCATCATGTCCTTGGATCTTTGAGCTGACAAAAACAAAAATAACAAAAACAAGAATAGAAGGAAAAGAAAAAAGGGGGGAAAAAGAAGAGGGAGAGAAGTAGCATGTTGAATAATAAATAATGTCTTAGATGACAGGTCTTTGTGTTACCCTGAACTACCTTTATCTTCATCCGTAGTGAGAACAGATATATGTTTGAATACACTTGAAATTACTCGTCTGTTATTACCAAAGTTATAATTTTGTCCTACAAACTGGAGGAAAAGTGATAACTTAGAACCTGACACTCATCCGGCAATATAATCCGAATTGCTCAATATGAATCCATCTTGTGTGTGCACACCTTTGGCTAGCACTTGAACTCTTTAGCTCAAAGAAACAAAATAGTATCCGAGTTTTAGCAGAACCTGTAAACATGTTTTGTTCTGTTTTTTTCTTTACTCCAAATGCAATTTGAATAAAATTTTAACATCTAAAACCGTTTGCCACGAAAATTGATTTGATGAGCAAGTTCTAAATATTCTGTATAAAGGGGCAGCCCGATGCAAAAAAACTGCCGCAATGTGTGGAGTCTGAGGAAGGTTTAAACCCATTTCTGGATCTATTGTATGCAGCCTTCCCTTGCATTTCTGCAAGAGGAAGTTCCAGTTAGCTATGATAGTTAAAAAGCATTTCTTAATGCTGAAAATCATTCGGTATCCAAAGTCAACTTCAAAGTGAAATGACAGGTACTTGAAGCTTATTTTAGTATACTGGGGTTCTGGATCAGCATATATAGTTGTCCAAATCCATATCCTAACTTACACCTAGCTAACGCTAAATCCAAAAAAGAGGAAAAACATCATTATGTAGTACATACAGTTATTCATTTGAGCGAAGTCTTTAGGAACTTCGACCATCTGACACAAACTTAACTACTAACTTCAACAAAATATCCGACTTCTAAGCATGGACCTTCAAGTGTTTCAAAGGCCATCTGCATACATAAAGGCTACTGATGATGAGAGTACAGATCTCAGTAAGGCTCCGTCACTGATCCTGTGCGTCTCATTACCTGCCATGATTCATGCACATTGCTCTTGTATGTCATTTGAAGCTTCATTTCCAACTTGGTCTATATTGATAGCAAGAGGTTATGGTGATGGTGATGGTGATGGTCACTGGCATTCTGGTGGAGATAGAAGTTCCATGGTCGACTTGCGAGTTACACCTTTTCACTTCACAACATGCTTCTCACATGTATTCTGCTAGTATTACAGAAAACTATAAATAGCACAAGTGGTACTGTGGTAATCAAATGTGTTGTACAAAGGAACACAACTATAGCACATGTCATATGACAGGAATAGCTATTCCTTTCCTAATGGGGTAAAATGTAATCAGTGCCTAAACTACAAGCCAAAGAAAGATGAATGCTCTGAAAATAGTGTATGAAAAATTGGTGCATTTTTTCGTGCAATTGACATTTTTTTGCATCTATTGATTAATGCAGAGCATGGAAACCAGGGAAGTCGTACCAGACAGGAAATTACTAGCGAGGCTTGTTTTGATCAGAGAGGAAGCTCGTAACATGATGGGTGGTGGAATCCTGGATGAAAGGAATGACCGTGGATTTAGTACTCTTCCAGAATCTGAGGTATGTAACGCGTTATCTTTCTTATCGTGAAATGGTTCTTAGATGACATGGTTAATCCTATCAAACAACTCCAGAATATCTGATTGTAGTATAATCCAGTTCCTCCTGTTATTTCAAATTAATCTGTAAATGGTTAAGCAAGATCATAAAATTCTTTCATTGATTTAAAATTTCATGAATGCAGGTTAACTTCTTAACCAAACTGGTAGCCCTGAAACCTGGGGAAACCGTCCAGGAAATGATAAGAAATGTAATGCTAGGGAAGGATGAAGGTGCAGACAACTCTGTCAGTGAAGAGGTTGGCGTGAATGGTAGATCTAAACCAACGGGAATTTCTGGAAGGGTTAGTTCACTTTATTTCATCTCTGAGGACTGATATGCTAGTTCGTTAAGAATTAGTCATTTAGTTTTCATCCTGTTATTCAGATATCTAAAGCATTGACCTTCTTATACCCTCCAGGCTAGCGTAACAGGACAGAGACCACTTCCTGTTCGACCTGGCATGTTTCTTGAGACTGTTACCAAGGTATCCATTTGCATTGGCATCTGCTATTATTAACTCTGCATTTCCATTTCTTCAGTGAGCTTGGCATCGTAACACATGATATAATATTTTCATAATTCCTACCTATCTCACATACATACACGTGGTTAGCTCTAATCTGCTATTCTATAGCATGCTCTTGTCCCACATTAATGAACATTTCTGTATCTTTCCAGGTATTAGGTGGCATATATGCTGGAAATGTTTCGGGTATTACTGCACAACATTTGGAATGGGTAATACATTGTACTTTGCCATACTTTCTTATTGGATTGAATGAGAAAACCCCATTCCTTGATGTTTTCCCTATAGATTTTCTCTTTCACGCACCCAGCAACACAATTGCATCTTTGACTTGCATGGATATTTGGTGCTCTTGCGAGTTGCAAGCTTTGCTCTTTGACGCCTTTTTGAACATCACTCTCTTTCCAATCTCTCATTGTTTCCTTCTCCTGCTCAGGTTCACCAGAAGACGCTTCAAGTTCTCGAGGAAATTGCTTTCTAGTTTCTCCGCTGGGGCTACAGGTATGGTAGATTCCACTCTACTGATTTGGAGTTTACGAAAACAGAAATGTTTAGACTAGAAAGAGTAGGTGAATTCTATTCTAGCCATAAATCTTCAGAACTCATAGCTAAGCTAACAGAAGTGTTTCCACAATGCAATCCCCCTTCCCATTTTCTTTTTCCATGCTTCAGAGAATAGCTATTACGATGATGAGATTACGATGAATCAAAATGGAAGTTGAACCACATCCGGAGCGAAGAATCAATGGTGTGAAATCTGAGAATCCCCACAATTAACATGGGTGGGGATTGGCATGTGGGCAAAGGCCCCATTTGATGATATTGAGATCAGTAAAGAGGGTGGGTAATGATTTGAATGTTGTGAGGAGTCTGAACAAACACAGCAAGGATGGTTGCTTGCTTATTCTTTCAATTATTTGTGTGGCTTTTCCCCACACGCACGCCCTATCCCATCTTCTCCTCACTTCCTTTTAGTACTAGTAGTTATAAAGCTGTGGTGGTGGACATGTAAATATGTCCCGTTTGGTTGTGGAATGATTTCCGATTGTCTTTTGATGAAAGCAGGACATATAACTACTTTCTGGGTCCATGCATACTCGTGTTAATTGTGTGCTCAGCTTTGTTTTCCATTGAAGGCAGGAGGAGTCTTCTTTGACAATAACTTTGCTTTTGTTTTTGTTTTAGTCCGTTTACATTGTTAAGATTGAAGTCGCGAGAAATTGAATAGTACTACTCCCTCCGTATCCCATTAATTGATCAATTTGTTTTTGGTGTTTCAAGGTTCAATGTTTGACTCAAATTTTCATAAAGATAAATAGTGAAAACAAATTAAAAAAATCTATTTAAAAATTTTGTATTTCAAATTATGATACGTATGTAAATTATTTAACTTTACATGTCTAGATATTCCTAAATAAAATCATAGATTAAATACTGTAAAACAACCAAAACAAATGGATCAATTAATGGGGTATGGAGAATGGGGTATGGAGGGAGTATTATGCTAGGGACCAAATAGGCACATTGGAACAAATTTTGTGTGTTCTAATTTTGGCCCAAATTAAGGGGAAGCTTCTGTAGACTAATGGGCTTTTACAGTATTATTAGTTCCTTTTCAGGGCATTAGCAGGAAAGTTGAACTGCCCACGTGGGGCTTTCTTTTTCAGCTTGCTGTAGCTTAAATTAAATAAATGGCGTGCTCTTTATTAAAAAGCTTGAAGGTACTAATACTTGATTTGACAAAGTTTCAAGACTACTCTAATGCGGGCAAATGATTTGATTGTTCTACCCTCTTGGCTGTGTGTTGTACTTGTTCCGTCAAATTAAGATTTGATTAAGTTTGCGATTAAGATTTGATTGGAACGAATATGTGTAATTAATGAGTAAATTGCATCATCTATACCTAAATTATACTTCATGTTGCAAATCTATACCTGACAAAAGTTTGTTAGAAAAGTGGCTCTAAAGTATGAATATGTTGCAAATTTATACCTGCTATTTAATATTCGTTTAAATTTTACAGAAATTTAGGTTAAAATGCTTAAATTGACCATTGGGGTATTTGAAATGTGTTGAACATCCCTCTAGCTTTATAATTTTACATTTTGAGTCATTATTCTTAATTATGTGTATTATTTCAAATAATCTTTCCGAATCATGAATACTAATTATAGATTGAGTCTTAAATATCCAAAAAAAAATATCAAATATGAAAACAAAAGTTTATAGTTATATCAATAATAATATTTTCAAAATTTTACATTTTAATTGCAAAAAAGTAATAAATTATCAAAAGAAAATGTAAGAATGAATAGTCAGTTTCTAAAAAATCTACAATAGCTATTAAAATATTTGGGCAATGCACAAAATCTTCCACAATGAGATTTTATTTAGCATATAGTTCAAAAAAATATTTTGATATAAAATTTCAAGTAATTTTCATGCGCATAATTTAATTAATGATTTAAGTTTCTAAAAATATATATTTTAAAAATTCCTTAACAAACTAGTTTAAGTTAAGAAAATGATTGAAAGTTGAAATGACAATTAAAGTAAGAGAGGAAAATAGTACTAAGACGCAATATGGCAGAAAAAAAGTTGGCATGTTTCTTGCATACTACTACATATCGTTAGTACAAATATTATTATTGATATTATTTTAAACATTTTTTTCATATTTGATATTTTTTGGATATTTAAGACTCAATCTATAATTAGTATTCATGACTTGGAAAGATTATTTGAACTAATACACACGTAATTAAGAATAATGACTCAAAATGTAAAATTATAAAGCTAAAGAGATGTTCAACACATTTCAAATACCCTAAGGGTCAACTTGAGCATTTTAACCTAAATTTCAGTTAAGTTTTAACGGATATTAAATGGCGGGTATAGATTTGCAACATACTCATACTTAGAGCCACTTTTGCAACAAACTTTTATTTAAGTATATATTTGTAACATGAGGTATAGTTTAGACATAGATGATGCAATTTACTTTGTAATTAATTAGATTCAGTTTATGCGATTGTAGTTCAGTTATTTGGTAGAATTGCGGTTAAATGGTAGATATCGCGATTAATAAAAAGAATCGCAATTTAATACTATTACTATGTAAATAAAAGTATACTCAAACTAGCTCTCTCACACAAACACACACACTAGTTCACTTCCCATCCTAACCAAGTCCAAAACACTTTTTTATTTTGTAGAAGTTTCTTCTTCCAGGGCTATGTCGATAGGAGTTTGGTAGCGGGTCTGGTAGGTGGCAACCCGCTACCAAGCTCCCAAAAGTGCATCTGGACAGCAGGGGCGTGCAGCCCGCTACTGGAGGCGCTACCAGGTAGCGGGAATGGTAGCGGGCCAGCCGCTACCATAATGGTAGCGCCAAGCCCGCTACCTGGCCAGCTACTATCACCTTCCACGTCATCGATCCTCACCCTTAAAGAGAAACCCAATCTGTGTCCGTGCATTCATCTGGGAAAGGAACGGAGGAGGGGGAGAGGTTTTATTTCTTCTCGGGTGAGGATCGTTTCCTTGAGGGAAAATAGGGAGGAAGATTTCGAGTTGGGATCATTTTGTTCGATTCGATGGCGAGGAGATAAATGGAGCGAGTAAATCGAGTGAAGCTCGATTCCGGCGAGAAGAGGACGGAGTGGATGCGGGGCCATAGGTCCGATGGTCGCCGGTGCTTTTGGGTGGCGAGTCAAGAGAGGAGGATGGAGAATAGAAGATTTGGGGATTTCGACCCCGGTTTGAATCGATTTCAAAATCGATCCTCCAAGGAATTGAACTCGGAGGGACTCCACGAGGCGTCAATGAGAAGTTGAGGCTGCGACGGTGGGTTGTGGTTGTCTTTGTTGATGAGTCAGTGCCTTGTGGTTTAGTGATTTAAAGCCTAGGATTGGTTTAGCTAATTACATGTTTCTTGTCTTTGATGAAAACGTGATAATCTTCACGGTGGCCATTTTGGTAAGTAATTTGTGACTTAGGCTTGTACTTTTAAAGAAGCATGAACCTGCCATGTTGGTCATTTATGAATTTTAGTATTTTAGGAATTATTTTAGCATTTTAGGAATTTATTTAGGGATTTTAGGTATTATTTATGAATTTTTTAGTATTTTGTGGAATTTTAATATATACTTTGCATATTTTAGGAAAATAAGAATATTTGATGAATTTATATATTTTAGGAATTATTTTAGTATTTTAGGAATTTATTTAGGTATTTTAGGTATTATTTGTGAATTTGTTAGTATTTTGTGGAATTTTAGTATACACTTTACATATTTTAGAAAAATAAGAATATTTTATGAATTTATGTAATGCTAGTACGTCATGCAATGAATTATTAATTTTATTATTATTATGATTATTATTATTATTATTTATTCAAGTATGTTAATGTCACGACCGACCTATAATGAAAATAGATTAAGATGTCATTATAACTCCTTTGTCCCTTCTAATTTTTATTTTGTTAGGGATTAACTTCCCTCTTGGCCTTTCATTTTCTGCTATTCTAGTACATATTTTAGGTATTTATGAATTTTGTGCTATTTTAGATAATTTATATATTATTTATGAATTTTGTTATATTTTAGGTATTTTGGGTGAATCATCCTGGCCACGGCTTGACCATTACGTGCCGCCAAACTTAGTATGAATCACAGATAAGGAAGCACAGACATAAGTGAAAAACAACAAATCCTGTGTTTTGGTTAGTCATGAATCACGATTCATTTGTATGCTAGCAATCATGCGTGTTATCTGTTAGCCTTCAGAGCATTGCATGTGATTTTGCATGAAATTAATTAATGAAGTCATTTAAGGGTTTATTAATTAACTATATTCGTTGTTAATTTGGTTAGTTAAAATCAATGATATATCAACTCGGGAGACAATTTATGTTCTTTTTATGATCCCTTAAAAAAATGTTTTTTTAATGATAATAATGGCAATAAATATTAGGATGTGAGATTTTAAAGGATGTAAAATGATTAGTGGATGAAAAATATAAATTAAAAAATATTTAGTATAAGTGCAATCTGTTTGATTTTCTCCAATGAAAAAGTTGTTAGGAAATATAAAAGATTATATTTGAGGGGAAAAAAACTAAAATTTGAATTCCTATGCTGTTTTGTAACACCCTCAAAAAATGACCGTTGAGTTGTGTTATCATCTCAAACTTTTTTAAAAGCAAAGCAAGACTTTCCCTCGTGTGGGGCAGTCTATTTGAAAACTGACCGGAGCATCATAATCTTTGCATTGACGAATTTACCTTTCTATCCTCGTCCAGAACCAAATGTTTTCGTTTGCCATATGCGCACACAGCACACTGCTACTTCTGTTTGGAGCATTATACAGTATATTTCTAAAAACAGCCTATGTTTTATGTTTAATACTCTCCCCGTCTCATGAAAATTATGAAATTATGGTATTTGACTTTAATAATGTTTCAAGTTGAAGTGTTTGATCCAAAATTTTACCAGGATAAATAGTGAAAAGATTTCTAAAAAAGACATATCTAGAAAATATAGATTGTAAATTATGAGAAATATATGAATTATTTAACTTTACATAACTAAAAATTCATAACAATAAATTATAGATTAAATACTGTGAAACTATCAAAAATAAAAGCTGCAATTTTTATGAGACAAAAGTAGTATGTATTTTTGTTTAAAAAAAGTTGAGTTTCAAAAGATAATCATGATGGGATGTAAAGAAATAATATCTATGAAATCTTTCTTTCAAGTTTAAAAGTGTAGAAAAAAGTTACACTCTGTATGTTGGAACTGAAGGAGAGTTAGTGGCGTTGGATTCTACTACAAAAAATGGACGTCACAAAGGAAGACCACAAGGGAGTGGTGTGCCAAAAAATGTGGGAGGCCGCGACCATGCTGGAAAGGAGAGGCCCAAAGGCAATGGGATGACTGAAGAAGAGGATGGAGGAGGTGGAAAAAAGCGGGTGCGAATGGATGCTCCCAAAGTAACAGTGCGGGAAATAGTGCATGAATAGGCAGGGCAGGGAGCGAGGAAGCTCCTTACCCAGCACCTTGAGAAACCTGATTTCGGATGGCTAAGACCTAACGACCAGCCTACCCATCCGTAGTTCGTATTGGAATTGGGTTTTTCAGGGGATATTTATACACTTTTAGTATGAGATTCGGTTGAGACTAGTATGGTTTGAGATTTTCAGGTGCTCTCAAGGAGACCTTGCAGGGAACATGCTCTTTCGGACACGTATTGCGTGGCTTCAGTGGAGGGGGACGGTAGCCTCAAGCTCTAACTTAGATGCTGCGGATGGATCCTTTATTCAAGTCTCATGGCGGACTGGGCGCACTTGCAAAGGTCAGTTCTACTTGACAATTAGCTCTCTTTATCTGATTTATATTTCTACCATCTTGTTTTACCTGTTATCCAACACTTTTATTAGTTGGCTTTTAAATTTAGGTGTTTTGATTCCTTTAGTCTTAAGCTATTGGGATAGTAGGATTGATTATGTTCAAGCTAGAAAAAGAGCAATCGTAGTTCCTGGGAGTTTACTCCCGGTTAGTTTGCTTATTCAGCCAAAGTCTGTTCGCCATTGAATGATTAGTCATTCCCGTTAAAAAAAAACCACTCTCCTATTCCTAAGATAAAGAGAGTTGAAAAACATTTTTGAAAAACATATCGTTCTATAATCTTGAGAAAATTCATATGTTGAGGTGAAGAACATTAATTGAAGTAAACTTTAATTTTATCATTTAACACATAAATTTACTAAAATTTGAAAACGTCTTTCATAATTTAAAATAACTTAATTGATCCATCAAATTGAAATTTTCATAAAGAAAATAAAAAAATTCAAATATATTTAAATTCGCCTCATATTCCAACATAAAAATTGCTCTTTCATTCTTCACAAAATGAGCTACATTTTCATTTTCAACATTTAATTGTGATTTCACTCTAACAGTTTATTAGTATATTAATTTAACTGATTTATGTACAGAGTATAAATAAATGTTTCTAACTTCTAAATATAATTTTTCAAATTATCATCTACAATAATTTTCATTAATGTTATTTTTATCAAACACAAGCTATAATCAATAAACTAGCAAGAGATTATTTAAGGCCGAGGGAGTGTGATGAAAGCCCTAACTCCTAAAGCGTTGAATGTATTATAAATAGGTGTAAATGAAGCTTGATATATTTTCTTTTTTAGGATTATTAGTTAGGCTAAGTGTTCTTCATAACTGGAATTAAATGCAGCGGAAGCGGGAAAGGGTAAAATCGTCAAATTTATAATTTACAACCGGCACGGCACAGAAGTGGACCTGTCCAAGTGTAACGGGCCCCACTGCCCGAGCGTCCTATAGACAACGAACGACCAATTTCGAGAGGATTAATTCGTCATAATTTGAATTCTGCAATCTTAAACAACAAAAAGCTTAGCAGTGAGAAGAAGAAGAAGAGAGCTAGAAGATCAATCCAATCGAACCTCAGCTCTGGATCCAGATTGTGAAGTTTCTTTCAGGTAATCCATGGAAAAACGAAGCCAAATCTCTACTTACGTCGGCGTTCTAGTCTCAGATCCATGGCTTCAGAATCAGTTCACTCAGGTTGAGCTTCGGAGCTTGAAGACTCACGTAAGTGATCGATTCCAATCTTCTTCTTATTCTCTTTTCCGTTTCTACTACATTTTTCATCTTCTTCTGCTGTGTTGTTTGATCATATCCAGTTCATGAGTGCGAGAAGAGAGAGCGGGAAGCTGACGGTAGCGGACTTGCCGGCGAGGATGTCGAGATCGAAACAGGTCGGAGAGAATCTGACTGAGGAAGAGATCGCCTCCTTCATCCGCGATACGTATCCTAACTTGGCCGATGAAGTGGATTTTGAGTTCTTCTTGAAGGTCGGTGTGCTCAACCGCTCCGATCATAACTCACCCTTGATATGTCGTTGAATTATCGTTCTCCATTAGCGTGGCGTGAGATACTATACACATCATATAGATTGAAAATGTTCTGTGCCCGATCCGTTCCTCAATTTTAGCTTGATGAATCTATTAATTATTTATATGAACAGGTTTATCTGAAACTACAAGCACATGCCAGTGCAAGAACAGGAAGTGGTCAAAAGAACTCATCAGCTTTCCTCAAGGCAGCTACCACTACCTTACTCCACACAATCAGCGAATCCGAGAAGGCATCTTATGTTGCACATATCAACAATTATCTGGGAAATGATGAGTTCTTGAAGAAGTATCTTCCTGTAGATCCGTCTTCTGATGATCTCTTTGAGATTGTGAAGGATGGAGTTCTTCTTTGGTACTCCATTACCATTAGCCTTTATTATGGTTCCAATACTTTTCTCCTAGAGTTTCAGTGGGTTGCATGGCCGAACTGATGAAAGATTTATTCTCTCATTTCCTCAGTAAGCTCATAAATGTTGCCGTTCCCGGAACCATTGATGAGAGGGCTATAAATACTAAGAGAATGCTTAATCCATGGGAAAGGAATGAAAACCATACGCTCTGCCTCAATTCTGCTAAGGCTATTGGATGTACTGTAGTCAACATAGGGACACAGGATTTCGTGGAAGGAAGGGTATGTGTGCTTATGTTGGTTTTAACATATAGAGAGGGTCCTGTCAAGGTTTACTATCTTATGTTCTGTTTTTCAAGTTACCAAAATGCATTCTCTTGTATTGATGTTTTGTCGCATTTTTTAATTGTTGCAAGTTGGTAAACTGTCAAGCTACCTCAAACATTCTTTTCTACTTATACATGACAGCCACAAAATGCAACTGAAGTCAAGACTATGTCATTTAATCATTCATTTTTGCGTGTCGCAACTCATTTATGCGCAATCAGTATTCGGAGGCCATCTGAAAAGTCATTTTGTTCCTTCTTGTTAGTAAATGAGAACAATCAAATATCAGATTCTATCTGATCATATCTTGTTAGAGACCAAGAAAGAAAAATACTCCATCAAACCTATGATGTTTCCTTCTTCTGGTTCAAATATTTTTCCTTTTCTCAGACATGCATTGGACTTGATTATTAACCAACATTGTACTTAGACAAGTCACTTCTTCAACTCTCGTGTGACTTACCAAAAAATTAATATACTATGTATTTCCTTTGCAGAGGCATCTTGTCCTTGGAGTAATTTCTCAGATCATTAAGGTAAAACTTTTCTTCCAGTCGATGTAATAACTTTCCTGCCTCATCCAAGATGTTAATGCCATTTCTCTTGCCTTATAGATACAACTCTTGGCAGACCTTAATTTGAAGAAAACACCTCAGTTGGTAGAATTGGTAGATGATAGCAAGGTAAAGTACTCTTTTATTTACTTGTGATCTTCATGACGTAACCAAAATAGTTTTTTTTTCTTTTGTCTCAAGTCTAAACGCTCACTTCTACTAACAGGAAGTTGAAGAACTGATGAGTTTGCCACCTGAGAAGATCTTGCTCAGATGGATGAATTTTCAACTGAGGAAGTCAGGATACAAGAAAGTAGTGACAAACTTCTCTTCTGATATAAAGGTAGCATTTTCATTTTATCTTCCTCTTTTTGGACTACTCGTTTTTCTTATGCTTCATTTTCTCCAGGGTACTTTCCAATTGTTTCTCATGTGAAGGTGGTAGGACTTTGTGTTATATTATAGATTCAATGCGAATTGACAACATCCAATTCAAGCTGGTTGACAGTTCATTTAAGTCCTTGTGCACATCTTTTTCTTATCTTTTACACTTCATTAATTGAGTTTTATTTTGGCTCCTGGAAAGCAAAGGATGTTCCTATATTGGAAAAAAATTGCAATACCGGCTTAAGCCCTGCTCATCTTTGCTTGTAGCTAATGCAACCAAATAACTTATTGCATTGCAACTGTATTTGCTTTTGGAATGATGCTGGTCTTTGATTGCATTATATGAAACCTGTAGGATGGAGAGGCGTATGCACACCTTTTAAATGTTCTTGCCCCTGAGCATAGTAATACATCTACTCTCACGGTCAAAGATCCACCGCAAAGGGCAAAGTTGGTTCTTGAACATGCAGACAAGATGGGTTGCAAGAGATACTTAACAGCAAAGGACATTGTAGAAGGATCCCCAAATCTTAATCTTGCGTTTGTTGCACATATTTTCCAGCACAGGTAAGCTCCTACCTTATTAGCAACTCATTATTACTGCTGCACGAAGTTCTTTGTAGTTTGTACACTTTTGTTCTTCTTCCCTTTACCTTTGTATGGGAGCATAAAACGGAGTCTATAAAGTTTACATCTTAAATTTTTTGGTTTCCAGGCTCTGGAGATCAGTATTCAAGACAATTATAGAATAAACTGTAATGAATTTCAGTAATTTTTTAAATAACATATGAGAAGTACATAAGCCTGTTGGCGAAATTCTTATGGAGCTACAGATGCGTAGGTGGTTTTACTGTGACAATATCATAGGTAATTTTATCAACAAAAAAAATCATTGGTAATTTCGGCAATAGTTACAACTTCTTGCAACAAGTTGCATTGCTTCGTTTAATTTACCGGTTGCTATGGTAAATGAGTAACTGAGTAAGTAGTGTGTGATTTTTTATTCTCCCTTCTGATGAGTGTGTAAAGGTGATCAGTAACCGTTTAAGAAGAAACACTGACGACATTAGTTCCATGCAGGAATGGCCTCTCATCACAAACGAAGCAAATATCTTTCCTTGAAACTTTACCTGATGACACCCAAATCTCCAGAGAAGAGAGGGCATTTCGATTTTGGCTCAACAGTTTTGGAAATTCAACATACATTGATAATGTCTTTGAAGATCTCCGAAATGGGTCAGTACTTCTTTGTTTTTCTA
Organism: Stellera chamaejasme; assembly: GCA_024586325.1. Lineage (NCBI taxonomy): Eukaryota > Viridiplantae > Streptophyta > Magnoliopsida > Malvales > Thymelaeaceae > Stellera > Stellera chamaejasme. The sequence continues at coordinate 31,009,133 of CM044985.1, forward strand.
TATGTACATTGGACAAAGTGTTTGCTAGTGGAATGTAAAGTGCCATCCATTATTCAGCCAGATAGCGTTTTCTTTTCAAACTCTACCTTTTTGTTTGTGGTGATTGATAGTCAACTATGTTCCCCGCAGGTGGATACTTCTTGAGACACTAGACAAAGTGTCACCAGGGATTGTGAATTGGAAAGTTGCCAACAAGCCTCCCATTAAGTTGCCATTCCGAAAAGTTGAGAACTGCAACCAAGTGGTTAAGATAGGGAAGCAACTGAAGTTTTCCTTGGTCAATATTGCTGGAAATGATATCGTGCAGGGGAATAAAAAACTTATATTGGGTATGTTCATCATTCATCAATCATCTCAATCGTATATATACAATTGTTTATTTATCAGGGTGCAGAAGTTTACCTTGATGTACGTTTCTTTTGTACAGCTTACTTGTGGCAGTTGATGAGATACAACATCCTCCAACTTCTTAGAAACCTGAGATTCCATTCCCATGGAAAAGAAATTACAGATGTTGATATTCTAAAATGGGCTAACGCCAAAGTTAGGTCTTCACGGGGCCAGAGTTGCATGGCTAGTTTTAAGGTACTTCTACCATCTGGGGGCTTTACATGGTATTCTTTTTGGCCAGCATGCTTTCGAGATCGTGTTTCGTTGCATAGCATAATCTGACATTTGAACACTGAGAAAAATGTGTCTGGTTTTGATCTTTGTTCAATAAATCATACAGTATAAGTATTTCAAAGCCGTTAAGCCAGTTGTGATGCGCTCAAATTGGATCTGACTGCAGGTATAATTTCTGTTAAATTTTACAGGATAAAACCTTGTCAAATGGGATATTTTTCCTTGAGCTCCTCAGTTCTGTGCAACCTAGAGCAGTAAATTGGAGTCTTGTCACAAAGGGTGTAACAGGTTTGCTTGGCCCTTGCTTTATAATTTTTCGGCTTCCTTCAATTAAATTATGGTTATGTAGCATATAGGTAGTTTGGTTAATTTATGGATTTGAATGAACAATTTAGTCCATATACCGACAAATTTCAAATCACATTAGATCCGGACAAATATCAGTGTTAGTAAAAACAGACCAGTTCACGGTTTAACCAACCAACCAACTTGATCGATTGAACCACCGATTCAACCAATCAATTTAATAAGTAGTAGTAAGTACCCCATTCTTATAGAGTTATCACAAAAAAATCAATTACAATATGATAATACATATTCTAAGAATATATGAGGGACAATAATACTTATTTTAAAGATAAAATAGGTAAAAATAATAAGTAAAAACATTGTAAGGGCTTATTTGTATAGAGTGAGAAAGTTTTGTGGTTTATTAGTTAAAAAAATTCCTACTCAATAAGTCATTTGCCGCTTTTTTTCCTAGTTTCTTCCTACTCTCTCTCTCTCTCCCCCCCTTTTTTGAATCCAATTCCTCTGTACCAAAAAGCTTGTGTGCCCTCTGTCCCCTCCAATTAAAACTCAGAAAATCTGAAAAAAAAAAAGAAAAAGAAAATAATTACATATGTGGTGAGTTTTAAGTGGTAGGGATAGTGGGCATACAAGCTTTTTGGTACAGAGGAATTAGATTCCCCTTTTTTCCCCTTATTTGCTCGTGAGGATCTAGAATCCTAGCGAGGGCATGATGGGTGTTTTACATGTGTATGAATTAAGCACAATATCAAGTAATAAAACCCATTCAACCTCAAGTGCAAGGTGTGCAATTGTAGTAGGGTGAGTGAGATCGAACCCAAGAGATTGTAGTGCAATTTATGAAGTTTAGTTAAATGCAATATTTTTGGTGTTTTTGGATTTAGATAACAAATGATAAGATGGATGATAAATCTAAATTAACTAAGTCTACTTCTATCAAGAAAAAAATGCTACTAATCATGCATAATCAACAACCAAACAACTATAATTCATCTAGCAACACAACAACATGCTAACTAACCCTAGGGATGATAATCTAATCAAAACTCAACCTATTCATAACAATGAACAAAAATGAAAGTAAGAGATGTAGAGAAAGGAATAAGCTAGAGAGTAGAAATCAAATCTTCAAATCTTCAATCCTTCATAGAAATTCATAAATAAGAAAGATGGAGGAGAAAAGAGAGCTCAAGAACCCTAGATGGGTTCAAGAGCAAGTCTAAGAGTGAAGAATGTGTGAAAAGATGTGAAAAAACATCCTTTAAAGCTTCATTTTCGGGAGAAAAGAGGAGTAGGCTGTGTCTGTAAAGTGCGTCAGGCGACCGCCTGCTCCAAGAAAGGGGCCGCCTGGACCTCCGCCCGGATTGTGGTTCGGCGCCTGGGCCCTTGGACCTCCTCAAAATGATGTCAGGCGACCGCCTGACTCTTGGAAAGGGGTCGCCTGACTTCCGTCCGGTTCTAGGATTTTTTGTGGAATTTATCCAAGCCCGGGCGATCACCTGGACTGAGGTGTTGGGCCGCCCGGACAATTTTCTTCACCATTCCTTGAACGTTTCCTGATTTTGCAATTTGGTCATCAGCTTTCTCTTAATATCCCTTTTTACACAGAATTCATTCCTTTTGATATCCGACACCGAATACCTGCAAAAAATGCTTGCGCCCATACTAAGTACTAGCATAATTATCGATAAAGCACGTGAAATGGGGGCAAATATATACCGCTAATGCACAATTATCAGGGCATTAGAAGGCTCCTCATCTCACACAACCACCATGGTCTTTGATTTCGTCCTTCAACTCCACCACCACCAAGCCTCCACCATCAAACTCGCACTCAACACCGAACCACCTCCTCGATTCCATCAATGGCGGAGCCGCTGCATCAAAAAGTTGTGAACGCAGCCCATTTAGACTAAAATAGGCGGTTTCCAGTTTCACCGATTTGCTGGTTTTTATTGATTCCGTCGGTTCTTCCTGATTTATGCATCTACCCCTCAAAAACAGAAACCCGACCAGGATGGCTGGTCGGTTCATGGTTTAACCAGTTTGACAGGCCGGTTTCCTAAATACTGACAAACATTTACAAAAAGACAATGTTTACAAAACCGGATTCCATCAATGGCGGAGCCGCTGCATCAAAAAGTTGTGAACGCAGCCCATTTAGACTAAAATAGGCGGTTTCCAGTTTCACCGATTTGCTGGTTTTTACTGATTCCGTCGGTTCTTCCCGATTTATGCATCTACCCCTCAAAAACCGAAACCCGAGCAGGATGACTGGTCGGTTCATGGTTTAACCAGTTCGACTGGCCGGTTTCCTAAACACTAACAAACATTTACAAAAAAACAATGTTTACAAAACCGGATCCGACCGACCGGTCGAACCGGTTAAACCATCATCCTACTCGGGTTTCGATCTTTGAGGGGTAGATGCACAAACCGCGAATAACTGGTGGAACCGGTAAAAACGGGTGAAACCGGAAACTGCCAGTTTTAGTCTAAAGGGTTGCATTCACAGGTACCTGATGCGGTGGCCTTTGCCATTGACGAGTTTGATGACGTGGTTCAACGATGAGTGCATGGAGAGTTAGCCGCACCCACGAATGATATAAATACGACTATGAGGAACTACTGAACTCAATCACTTGATGCCCTTACTCTTCAGTTTTTTGATGAGGTCTATCCTGTAGAGGTACTTAAATTGGATCAATGATTGATTTCTAGGTAGGTATCATTGTAAACCTAATTGGTTACTCTCAATTACGTAAATCAATAGTTCAAACTGCACTCAATGGTAGGGCATTTCTTATTTTGATTGGAACTTTTGTACCAGAAACAACGGTATCTCCAATTATAGCTTCTTTAGGATGTAAAATATACCTTTTCTCACCATCCCCATAGTGTATGCGGCATCGATTTTGCAAAAAGGGAAAATAGCAATGCAAATCTCCTTGGTCAAGGAGCCAAAGACGCATAATTGGACCTAAGAATTCATTGGTTGATGAGAATTTTGACCTTTTTACTAAAAATCTATTACTAGAATCGTAATTTTTTTTTCTAAATATAGCTCCATGTATATGTTCTTTGGGGCTAGAACCCATCAATAGAATGAAATGAAATATAGCTCAAAAGGTGTCTATACAAGGCCCTTCTCTTATTCAAAAAATTAGGCAATGCACTTTTGAATGGTACATTATGAAGAAAGAATGAATCTTTTTGTTAGAAGTCTAGTTTTAGGTAGATTTGGTGTTGTCGTGTTGATGGGGGTGATGGTGAAGCCTTGGTGGTGGAGTTGAAGGACAATATCAAAGACCATGGTGGTTGTGTGGGGATGATCATGAAGCCTTTACGCCACCGCTATATTTATAATGAGCAAATAGGGGATGGGTGGGGGAGAAGAAGAGGAAATAGGGTTTCAAACTTAAAAAATTTTAATCCGTAATTCACCGAAAATGAATCTAATTCACCTTGTGCAAGATTTGAGGTGCCATGAAAAATGGTAAGAATTGACAGTGAATTTAACATTTCTTCTTCCCTGTAAATCTGTGTTGCCGGAGGAACATGAGGGATGCAAGATGGCCGATTGTTGAAGAGGAATGAGATGGCGAGGGTGAGAAGAGGAGAAATTCCTGGTGAATTATTGAAATTCACACCTCCTCAAAATCACCTTAGGTCCTAATTAGATGAGGTGAATTATGGACTAATTCACAAGTATATGAGGCAAATTATCCACTAAATTACTTTAAAAATTCTAAGTTTGAAACCCCCCTATTACCGTTTATAATGTAAAAAAATCAACTTTAAAGTAAAAAAACTAAGCTGTAAACTTTTGGAACTTGAAATTTGCCTCCTTTTATTCGCAAAAGAGTGTGGATTTACTTCTCAACATTTGATACAAGCTCTTTCTGCTATGAGCTAACATAACATCTCATATCCTTGGCACATGTCAGATGAGGAGAAAAAGATGAATGCTACATACATTATCAGTATCGCCAGGAAGATGGGATGCTCAATTTTTTTGCTACCTGAAGACATAACCGAGGTAATATTCCAAAATGATCCACATAATTTTATGAATCATTTATTTTTCTGGGTTCTTTATTCAGAAAGAATAGTTTAATTCCATCCGTTGCAAATTAATTTTACATTTTTTTCTTAATTATAAGTAATCCACCTTGTTTGATAGTATACATCTTAAAGCTTTTTTCTCTTTTAAATTTCAACTTACTTTGTTTCACACTTTCTGATTTTACCTTAATCTAAGTAGCTATGTACAAGTAACTTTGAAAAAGCTATATACAAGTAGCTTTTAACGATAGTTATTTGATCTTAACTATTAAAAGATTATCCAAAATATTATAACTGATTGGAACAACAGTTCTAAATGGGCCTTAAGTATCTAAAGAGAGGTATTGTCGCTTTGACTCACAAGTGTTTCACGGTTTTGTCCTTAAAAGGCACATTCTAAAGCATATACTCCGTCCGTACTTTAAAGATTGCATCATTTGTTTTGACTGTTTTACAGTATTTAATCTATAATTTTTTTTCATGCATGTTTAGATATCTAAAGTTAAATATTTTTTATGTGTATCATAATTTGCAATATACCTTTTCTAAATATATTTTTTTGGATATTTTTTGCACTATTTTTCTTTGTAAATATTTGAGTCAAATATTGAATTTTAAAACATGAAAGTCAAACGGTGCAATTTTAAAGTAAGTGGTAATGGCATACATATGACTGATCTCAAAACCTGTTGTCATGTTTTAGGTGAATCAAAAAATGATACTCACGTTAACCGCAAGCATTATGTATTGGTTCCTGAAACAACCTGTTGAAGAGAAACCATCGTCAACTTCGGACAGTGAAAACGGAAGTCAAACTGAAACAACTTGTACAAGCGATGACTCTGCATCAGAGTCCTCAATAGAGGATATCCGACAGCTATAAGATTCTCCTACCATACCATTCTCTGTATTTTATTGGGCTTTTTCTTTTTCTTTTTCATTTTCATTTTTACCCCCTTTCCTTTTTTCTGGTTTCTTTTCATTTGAAAGTTTAAGGATTTTTTTTTTTTTGCTGTATGATATAGAGAAATCAAATCAAGATGTTGAAGCAAATTTGGTTCAACTGAAGTAAGTATGCATTGAATAATGAGAGGAACCATTTATTTCTTCATCACAAGACAACCAACGGTGTTGACAAGTCTTATGGCCCAAACTGACTGTGTCACAAGTCCTGCTCTCAGCCTTATGGCGATCCTTTGGGCTTTCTTTAGGCCTCAGCTTTGGGCTTGTCCATAACTCCAGTAGCCGTACTTTTGTCCTAAAGTTTTTCTAAATTGTGTGAACAATTAATCATAAGTTCACTAGCAGAATTTTAGAAGATAAAGCATGATTTAAAAAGTCCATTACCTTCAATAAAGTTATTAAGCAATTAAAATTATAACTAAAAAAATAATTTTAGAAAGTTGTTTATTTAAAATGACTTTAGAAAGTTAATACTCTCGTCCCAAATATAACGCAATAACTTTTCTTGACAAGCACATTAAGATGCGAAAACTTCGGTATTGGCTTTCTTATTTTACCATTTTTTATGTTGAAAGATGTAATCAAACATAGATTTCGAGGAATGTAAAACAAACTCAAACTATAATGATAAATATAACAAAATTAAATATAAAATAGTTATATTATTAAATAAGAAATTTTATTTGGAGAATAAAGAGACTTGTATTGACTATTTTTTTGCTTTTCATTTCTTGAGTTTTAGAGGTAACGATGATTTGAAAAATTAGTACATGAAAAGTTACCAAAAAGTAATGTTGCATTACTTTTGAGATATTTCTTTGAGGAAAGTGTTGCATCACATTTGGGACGAATGTAGTATATACTTCATTCGTCCTCAATAATTCTACACTTTGACTTTGTTGTTTCAAGGTTTAATGTTTGACTCAAATTTTAATAAAAATAAAAAGTTTTTAAAAAGTTATAAAAAAATTTGTTTAGAAATTTTATACTTCAAATTATGATATGCATATAAATTATCAACTTTAAATATCTAAACATTCATGAAAAAAAATCATAGATTAAATACTGTAAAACAGTAAAATAAAGTGTAAAATTATTTGGGGATGGAGGAAGTATTATTTTAAAAAATTTGAGAATAATTGTTAACAGTTTTGGGGAGATTTATGATTCAGTTAGGGAGTTAGAAGTCTTAGCAAAAAGTAAGTAAAGTTTTACGACCAAAGTTTAAGTGACCTTTCTCCAAGTTGAAGTAATTATGCTGTGATTAATAACAAGAACCGAATCCGTGACAGCCGATCGTTAAGCAACAATAATTAATAAAGTAGTGATAATTTAGATGCTAACATTAATACATTGTTTTTTATACTCCCTACATCCGCAAAAGATTCCACCATTTATTTTGACAGTTTCAGTACAATATTTAATCTATAATTTTTTTTAATCTATAGTCATTGAAAATCTAAATTTTTAAACATATTTTTTTCTAAAATTTTTTTTCCAATGTTAATCTTTATTAAAATTTGAATTAAATATTGAATATTGAAACAGTAAAGTCAAACGGTGCAATTTTTTGTGAAAGGAGGGAGTATATAGTAAATATTTAGAAAGTTTGTTTAGAAGTAGTTCAACATAGATCTATTCTATGACATCTGTTGCTGAGCAAGACAGCAATTGAGTGGTCCAAATGAAAAGCTAAGAAACAACGGTTCCATGTGGAATTTGCTTATCTAAAACTAAGCATAATTATGAGGTGGTTAGTGAGTCTAATTCTTTCATAATCATGTTTATGTTTATCCAAGCGCGCGCAGGCAGCCCTTGCCCCACCATGTTCTCTAATCTCTCTTCTTTTCCCCTCCTCAACCATAATCCACCGAATCTGTAATACAAATCATGTAACTTATCTTTCTTCATCATATTTTATTTTATAATTAAAGAAATGTTTCTTTTTCTTTTATTTAATTTGATGGTGATGGGTGGAAGTCTTAATTTCAAAGTTCATTTCTATGAACTGCCATTTTAAAGGTTGAAATTAACTTTGAATTAATTTAGTGCCCATAATCTTCATTCCTTGCTCTTTTTCATTCTGGCTAGGTATAGGTAAGTCAAAATACTTAGGAGTTGACCTAGGTCCATTCTTAGGAGTTGATGTGTCAGAAATTTGTTGTCCATTCTTAGGAGTTGATGTGTCAGAAATTTGTTGTACCCCTACTCCCTCAAAAATCTCAATAAGAATCAGAACAAAGCTTGGTTGACAATTCGCGTTGTAATTGTTTGGTGCATTTGGCGAGATATAAACGCAGTAATCTTCACCCCGCAGGTGACAACTCCGCAAGCCTCACTCTCTTCCATTCAGTTCTTGACGTTCTTATAGATCTCTAACAGATGGTCGCATTTTAACATAAGTTTATCAGATTGGGTTATCAACCCACTAGGCGCTGTTGCAAACATGTAAGATTTTCTGTAATCGTTCCCCGTGTGACTCTCTTTCAGCTTAGTTCTCCTCTTTAGAGAGCTAAGTTTATCTTTTATTATCTAATTCATCTTTCGGTCGCCGTTTCAAAAAAAAAGTCAAAATGTTTGATCATCATCAAATATTGGAGCTTAGGATAGAGTGTATATATAAACTAAATGGAAACATACATGCTGGAATACTGATTCTTCTTCAACCAACGGCCTCTCTCTATTCTTTATTATATTTTATTCTCTCTTAATTTTTTCAACTTTTTTTATTGTGTAAATTTAGCATCAAAATTTTTCGATAAAAAAGGTGACCATAAAAAAACTAAAAACCGTTGTTATAGGTATGCGCGTGTTCTTTAAACTAATTAAATTGGTAATGAGTTGTCTACATCTAATTATAGCTAGGTAGCAGCTGAAATGAATCTTCATATACAACTAACAAGTACTGTATATAAAGGTGTTTTCAGCATATTTATCATTCACCAATAGCGTACGCAACAAGCAAAGTAGCTATTCGATCTCAAATTAAAACGCAATTTTTTTTTTTTTTGTATTGAACATCATGACGAATTAGCTAGCAAGTTCAAAATTTTAGTTTAGCATATTGGCTAGTGGTTTGCTAAAAACTGAGAGCCATCAGTGTCTCAAAATAGAAGTGAAGAAAATGTAGGTTTGACTTTTACAAGTTATCCTAGGGTATCGCGGTGTCTATTTATCACCCATGTGGAAAAACACAAACCATAAAAATGTCGAGTTTACTCTCTTAATAAATCTCTACGAATAGTGTTTTAGTCTTTTAATTTATTAGATTAGTTAGTTGAATTAGTTAATTAGTGACTATTTATCTCTCTGTTCTAACAAATATGATACACCAGTTCTCAAATAAAAAAATACAAAAATAATTAAAACTTTATCAGTTTAGAAAACATTTGAAATGTTGAATTAATATACAAAATGAAGCTTAATGTTTCAATTGATGATGTATAAATGAAAAATGCAAAAATGAGGTACAAAATTTCTTTTAAAAAAAAAAGATCAAATGAAGATTTCAGGTTAAACTGGAAATAGGTAGTGGAGAAGGTAAAATAAATAGAGTAAATAAATAATAGAGACAAATTTAAAGAGATGTATATTCCACCACTCCTGAATCAAAAGTTGGGAGCACAAATTTGATATACAACCATCACACCATATCAAAACCCAATTAAATAGTATAATTTCTTACTTACAAATGTATATATGCATAATATAATAATATAATTTCACTGAGAGTTGCACATAAAAGTCCTCTTTCATAAGCACGTATCATGTTGTTAACAGTTGGTGTTACTGCGGGGATCATTTTTAGAATATGAAAACTCGTAAGGATCACTTGTAAGACATTAATTATTTTATTAAATTAATATGTAATGTGACAGTACCACTCATTGAAAATTTTGGATACGTCAATGGTGTTATTACTATTAATTACGAGATTGACACTATTAATTACAATGGGTAACAGTCTCATAGTGACATCAACACACACGTGTATAAGAAGTAAGAATTTCCTCCTACATGGGTAAGATACAATAATATCTTATTTTTTTAAGTGAATGCAGATGAAGGGTAAATAGGTAAAAGTTAAGTAAATGTGCCCTAAAAAGTAAACATATTGGTTTTTTTTTCGATAAAAAAACGCGTAACAACTTTGTTATGATGGAAGAAGTATATAAGATAAAAGTACAAGATGGTGGCGCGGCTCGATCATACGTCTGCCATTAATTGATACATTTTATTTTCATGTTTCAAGATTCAATATTTGATTATATTTTTAACAAAGATAAATAGTGAAAAAATAAAAAAATAGAAAATTTAGACTTCTAATTAAAATACGCATATGAATTATTTAATTTTAAATGTCTAAATATTTATGAAAAAATTATAAATTAAATATTGTGAAACAATCAAAACAAATATTCCCTCCGTCCTTGAAAAATTGATGCTTTTTTCTGATGTTATTGGATATTCAAATTATTACTAGAAAGAACTTATTAAAAATCTGAAAAAAAGTTTTTAGAAACTAAACATAATCATTTATAATTTCTATCTAAATTATTTAACTTTATATATACAAATAGTTTTTAAAAATAAAATCATAAATAAAATATTAAATAAGAAATGCACTATTTTTCATGACGGTGGACTATTAGCAATGGGGGAGGCAAAAGAGGAGAAGAGAGGAATGGGCCAGGAAGGCAAGTGGGAAAAGGGAAAGCATGTGACTTCATATGCTCGTTGGGCAACCCGGGCCCACACCCGGGCCCTCCACCTCGTCTCCCCCCCAATTCCTATTTATGCTCCACCTCATCATGTCATATGCTTAATTATTATATTCTCTATATCCAAAATAGTAGTATTGTTATGACCTTAATTATAGTAAAATTTTACATATCTATTTTACTTTATTTTACTTCATTATCTTCATTTTATTAATTACTACTACTTAACTTTCTTTCCTTCTATATATATTTTTTGTACTGCAACTTGTATAAATATAAAAAAGGGAATGAATGAAAAAATAGCTTAAATAGACAAAAAATGATCGATCTACTTGAGCACACCTAAATTTTGTTCTATATACATTGTTCTTAATTTTGTATAATTTATACCGTTACACTTAAAGAAACAAAAGAAACAATCTGAATCTCTCTTAAGGACATAAGGTGGAGATCATCACATGTCCCCTACTCCTATTTATATAAAAAAAATACTAAAAGAAGCAATTAATATAGAACAAAAGAAAAAAAATAAAAAAAATATTGGCGTGTTTCATTTCAATATTTAATCTATAACTTTTTAACTTGAATAATTCCATGTAAAAGTCCAGCTATTTATATACAAATGAATCATCATTGTTTGTAATTTTTAAGTACTCTATTCGCCATTAATTGACCCATTTTACCGTTGAACATATACTTTACTCAAATCATTATATGTTTGAAAACTAAAAACATTGAATTATTATTATATTTTAATTGGGATATATTGCATTGCTAAAATAATCCCAAATCAACACTTCTAAAATGGAACTATAGGGGGGTTAGATGAAAAACGAGAACCGGATCACCAAAATGAAAGTAAACAAAAACGCCAAATATTATGTTGATAAGTGATAACTTTTACAAACTTCTAACACTAAAAACTATTGATTGATGGTGTTTACAACTCTAATGTTAACATTAGGGGGTTTCAAACTTAAAAAATGTTTAATTCGTAATTCACCGAAAATGAATCAATAATTCACTTTGTACAAGGTTTGAGGCACCCATGAAAAATTATAAGAATTGATGGTGAATTTAACATTTCTTCTTTGTAAATCTATGTTGCCGGAGAAGTAGGAGGGATGCAAAATGGCTGATTGTTGAAGAGGAAAGAGATGACGAGGGTGAGAAGAGTATAAATTCACGGTGAATTGTTGAAATTCACACCTCCTTAAAATTAGATGAAGTAAATTAGGGACTAATTCCCTAGTGAATTATAGGAGGTGGATTATCACTCAATCACTTAAAAGGTTGTAAGTTTGAAACCCCATATTATAGGGGTTTCAAACTTAAAAAATGTTTAATCCGTAATTCACCGAAATTGAATCTAATTCACATTGGTAAGGTTTGAGGCACCCATGAAAAATGGTAAAAATTGGTGGTGAATTTAACATTTCTTATTCTCTGTAATATATGTATTACCGGCAAGTTGAAGAGAAGTCGGGATGCAAGATGACCGATTGTTGAAGAGCAAAGAGATGGCGATGGTAAGAAGAGGAGAAATTCATGGTGAATTATTGAAATTCACACCTCCTTAAAATTATCTCAATTTCTAATTAGATGAAGTGAATTAGAGACTAATTCACTAGTGAATATAGGAGGTGAATTATCCACTAATTCACTTAAAAAGTTATAAGTTTGAAACCCCCAAATTTTCTAAACATGTCTATAACTATGCACCAGGCCACCGATGATTACAGTGTTTTTCTATCATCATCTTATAAATTTTAGCAGGAAATTTACGGGCCTTATTAATCTCTATATTATTTAATAGAAAAATATTTTTATAGATTAATCTATTATTAAAAACGGGTGCTGATGGTGAAAACACACTTCTACATCGAACATAAAACATTTTTCCACAAAAAAAAAGGAGAGGGTTATAATAAGGTGACGACTGAGGAGCAAGTAAGAGTAGTTAGATTTTTTTTTAATATATACTGAGTAGAGTTACATGTGTGCTTTACTTTTTTGTTACTTACACCTGGCAATATGTGAATGGCCAATCCCAAATTGCCAATCATCTCTTGTGTCTGCCTGTCTGCTCTAGGCTGCTGCTTTCATTATAATACAAGAAGCAGGAGCAGAGATCCTTTGTGTCAGAGAATTTGTCAGAACTGCCTCTCTCTCATCTCCTCTTCTGTTTCTACCCAAAACCCTAGTTAGCCATGAAACCTAATAATTCTCTCAAAACCAGATTTGCCACCAGATTCCTCAGATCCCTCATCAAAATCAACACCTCCTGTTCTTCTTCTTCATCCCCCACCCCCGGAGATATCCTCCGACGCCGCCGCCGTATCAAGCTCGCTGCCGACCACTCCATCGCCCGCGCAGTCAGGTCCCCGAGGGCCTGGAAGAGAGCAGTTCTCTCTTCCACGATCTGCAGGGCAATCAGATCAAGATCCGCCCTTCACTTGGCAAAAAAAACTGATAATCATCGGAAGAAAAGCAGCAGCCAGCTGATGAACGGCGGTGATAGTCATGAACTGAAAGCGACGGCGGAGCTGGAGAAGCTGGTGCCCGGCGGCCAAGGGATGAAGAGCCTGGAGAGCTTATTGGTGGAGACGTCGCACTACGTGAAGTGCCTCCGTACTCAGGTCGAGGTCATGACATCAATTCTCCATTTCTGTAACTCATCCACGCCAAATTCTTCAACTTAATTAATTACTACTACTATAATACCAGTACAGTAATAAATTTACAGATCAATATCTGCATACATGTACATATAGGATTATTAAAATTATTGAATTTACAGCTCTTCTGCAGATATGATCTGTTCTTAATTTGTATGTATAAACATGCACATACCATCATATTGGAGATTTACATGTGCTATATATTAATTATTTGAATAATTTCTCATGGTTTCATGCTATATATATATATATATATATATATATATTAGTACATAGTCTTTTAATTATTTTTCCTTAATTATTCTCTTATAATTTAATTTCTGTTTTTGTTGAAGCAATTTTTTTTGTGAACCCTATTAATATAATTCGCCCTTAGTTATTTTAACGGTAATATATATATATATATATACATATAATAATTAATTACCATGATCGTATGTATATGCTTGATTTTATATAAATGAAATTAATAAATCTAAGACTAGTCCCGGAAACAAATGTTTACATGAGCATAATGCACGTGTAAAATTTAATTAACGCACATTTATATATATATATATATATATATATATATATATATATATATAATTTCACAGTCAATTAGAAATTTGTCTATATTATTCAATATTGTTATAAATCTTTTAAGAAATCAGTTCATATAATTTTTACATTTTAATTGTTACGTTTTTATTTTTTGTTAATTAAATCCTTAAAATAATTGTTACATTTTCTTCTAAGAAATCTTTACTTATCCTTGCTTTAATTCTTCTAAATCAGCATAAATTCTAATAAAGTTAAATTTATTTTTCCATTAATTCTACATAATCTTCATGAACAACACTAAATTATTACTCCATAGTATATTTTCTGAAGGGTGAAATTGAAAAAGTTTTATAAGTATTCTCTTAGTATCTTTTTATTTATGAGTACGTAAGTATTCTATTACTACTATATATTAATCTTCATGCTGAATCAAACGTGATTAAAAATGGGATAGATGGACAATCAAATTATGATTTGTAAAGTTTCGTTTTACTCCCTCCGTCACAAAATTATTGAAACACTTTCCTTATTGGGTTGTCCCTAAATTATTGAAACACTTTCCTTTTTTAGTAAACTTTTGTACATGAATTTACTCAATTATCTCTCATCACTCTCTTCCATCTACCAAATCAACTCAAAATCAGCTCCACCTAAAACAGCATTTCCAGTCAAAACGTTTCAAAAATAATGGGACAGAGGGAGTACAATATCTCAAAGTTTTGGTAAATGTGTTGATAAAAATGTTTGTTTCAATAAATTATGGATAAATGGAGTATTTTAGTTACACAAATGTTTTATTGTGTTGATTTCAATTATAATATTCTCCCCTTAATTGGAGTGTTAAGGACAGCCACGGAATCTTGTGTTCATTTTATCCACCCGTTTAATTATCTTTCTTTATTATGAAATATATAATGCACGGGAAATGATTCCTTGATAAAATTCCCACGCTTGAGAATAATTCCCCGTGATTGGAGCTGGTCTAACTAAATTACAATAATATTTATTTGTGATTATTAATTATTGTATAGCTACCCATGTTCATGATCAGAATATACACATACTCCTTCCGTCCCCAAATAATTCTACACTTTGTTTTACAACATTTAATCTATGGTTTTCTTTTCATGAATGTTTAGATATTTAAAATTATAATTTATATGTATATCATAATTTGAAGTGTAAACTTTCTAAATATATTATTTTTGAATTTTTTAAATTTTTTTATCTTTGTTAAAATTTGAGTCAACCATTAAATCTTGAAATAGTAAAGTCAAAATGTAGAATTTTTTGGGGATGGGGAAATATAATTTTCCACCCAATAAATCACACTTTTATTAATTATTTAAATTAGCAATGACCATACTTTCAATGGGTTAAATTTTTTATGGTCCAGTGTGTTGTCTCCAATTCGTGTCCAGATCCTTCAGTTTTACCCGCGATACATTTGCAACCGGATGACTTCTTTTAAATACAGTGATAATAATGCAAGTCCAGATCACCTGTCTCCCCTTTTTGGTGTCATTTATAGTGGGGGACACAGAGAGGACACAAAAAAAGGGACAAGTGATCCTCTCTCAAAAGGCGCGTAGCTTTAATGATCAAAAATTCAAATATGAAAATATTCGGCTCCAAGTGCAAAAAATCTACTTAACCAGGTCAAAAAAGACGATTTATCCACTGATATTTTCATCGACATGTTTTAACTACTCATCTCTAATTACTTACTAAGTGTAGATTAAAGACTTTGGATCAGAAAATGTGCAAGACAAATACTAGAGGGGGTGACGGAAAGAATATTCCGTTAAATACTAGAGTTTGAGTGGGTGCCACATCAGCTCCATATTGAAATAAATGTGGGTCGTCCCATACCACACATGGCGGCTAAGTTGACGACTTAACGTCGAGTATCAAATTTGCATTAACTGAACAAACAGGAGTGGTTAAAACAGGATGATGAAAAGGAGAGTGGACAATTTGCATTTTTCGACCTAATTAAGTGACTTTTTTGCACCCGGAGCCAAAATATTCTTTCAAATCATGTAAGCACAGTTGTCCTACATTCATAGTGGGACTCGGGGATTAGTTTTTTGCTTCTTTAAAGTAAACCGCAACCAGCGGAGATCAACACCGCACATCGCGGATAAATCTACGAATTTTTTCATGAATGTTTAGACATTCAAAGTTAAATAAATCAAATGCAAATCATAATTACACTACGTAGTTGAGGGGAGCTCGGTAGCGGGCCTAGTAGGTGGTGGCCCGCTATCGAGGTCCCCAAAAGGCCTCTGACAAGCTGGGGCAGGCTGCTGATGAGTGCATGTTTTATATAATTTTACCTCACCAATTGTACTTAATTATTCTCATAAAATGTTGGTCTTCATACATTGTTTGTGCAAAAATCATGTAGGTACTTCAAATAGCAAGTTTGGAGCTAAATATATTAAAATGTAGCAAGTTGAGAAGCTTTGGGGCTGAAATGACACAAGCGAAAAGGCTAAAGGGCTTGATGTAGAAGAATACATGCAAATGGGGTTATTTTGTCAAAACTTAAAAGCTTCAAGGGTGATTTAAAGGTTCAGCCCAAAAGTGGGCTGAACCCTTCTTCTTCAACTCGCAGATGCGAGTTGCAGCGAGAAGACCAGAGCAGATTCACCGCCAGCTGAGGAGGGCTCCAGCCCAACCTCGCCAGCCCTCCCCCGGCCATCACCATCGCTGCTCGCCGGCCTCCAACCACCGTCGGACCTCCCTGCAGCCCGCTACAGCTCCACCACCGCGGTAGCAGCTGGATTTTGTGAGAAATCCTTGCTGCTGCCCATTCCTCTGCCAACAGCCACCACAACTCGCTTCCCTACGTCGCCGGAGCTCCATCAGCTCATCCCTAACCACCGGAGACAGCCCCAAGCTCTGATGCTCATTCTCCGACCATTCTCCGACTAGTTTGGCTCGTTTCGGATTTGGTTGTTTCTAAACTTTAATTTTGGATAATTGTTTGTTTAATTTATTTATTCTCTACTGTTACTTGCTTAATTAATGTTGATTTTTTATTAATTGCTTGAATTCTCGGTTGGGTTAGTGTAGAACAACCCGGACCGCCTCGGGTCTTTGTGAATTGATTTGTTTCAGACTTGCTACGTATGAGAAATTGATGATGCATGGTTGCTCAATTAGTAGATTAATTTTGACATTTACATGATTTATGGTACCGCATGCTTGTGTTTATTTGGTGTTCGACGAGTACTCGAGAGATACTCGTTGAACGTAGGCCACAATTTGAGCATGTGTTTCCCGCTCCGGTCGAGAGATTCGGAGGGGTTACTTAGGAGAATAAGGTTTATTCATAATGGTCTTCATCTCGGTGAAAGACAAGAGATTGTTCTTGGTCAAGGTAGAAGAACAAGTTTCGTGACTTGAGAAAGCCGGGACCACATTTGAATCATCTCCTCACTTATCTATAATTTCTCATCGTTGTTATTGATGGGAGGGGTCCTGATGGGAGGTTGGTCGCGCACATCGGCCAGTAAGTTTTTAATTTTAAGTTTTCATAAATTTACTAATTTTAGTATTTTATTTCTGCATGTAACATTCAACTCTTATGCAGTTTGAAACAACAGACGTCGGGCGTGCCCAAGGCGATCGGGGCGATCGTCGCCAGCAAGTTTAAAGGCTTCCCGCCTACGTACTCCGACCTCCCCGCGGATGAGCAGGCCGACTACGTCCACAGATTCTCGGTAATACAAACACTAGTTATTGCACTATATATTTCTATATACTTTTTTAAAACTAATTCTATAACTTTCGACGTTTTGATGTTTTCTGGAACAGGAGCAGTATTCGTGACGGATAACAAATTCCCCGGAGAAGCTCCATTCCCGGTTCGCGGAGTTCTACCGAACACCCAGTGACAATATCCGGATTGGGCCCGGAAGAGATGTCCCTCGATCGCGAGGCTCCCAACTACATGGAGTGGCTGGACATGCCTCCGCCGAGGATAGAACTCGCGAAGTGGAAGCCGCCGCCGAGAGATTGCAGCGCTGAGTTCAAGGTCAACTCCGCGCGGAACAAGAGAAATGCCAAGAGCGACAAACGACCAGTCTTCAAGTCGCATGGCAACAAGTCAAAGGCGACAATTTATGAGGAGATGGTAAGTTTTTTAAAATATTTATACATAATTATGTATGTATAAAGAAACTTCTGAATACCTAACATATTTTAATTGGCAGTGCGAGAAGGCGGGACAGCGGCTGTGGGTGGACCAGTTCGGGGAGGACTGGCTGGGCAAGGAAAATGCGGCCTTGGTAAGTTTTGGTCGTTTTTTAACCATTTATATGTTTAAAGTATTCAATTTATTATTCATTAACACAAATTTTCTTAATCTTAACTAGGAGGAGTACAAGAAGGGCTTGATCGAGAAGTATGGGGCGGACGGGCCGTTCCCCGATATTGATGAGGACATCTACACGGATGTCTTGGACCCGCCCACGCGAGGGCGATGGGTCGGTGTCCCGCCCCAGCTTTCTCAGCCCGAGCTGTTCGAGCAACCTCGGCCGTCGCAGGTAATAAAATTGAACTTTTACCACT
This sequence comes from Stellera chamaejasme, assembly GCA_024586325.1. Lineage (NCBI taxonomy): Eukaryota > Viridiplantae > Streptophyta > Magnoliopsida > Malvales > Thymelaeaceae > Stellera > Stellera chamaejasme. The sequence continues at coordinate 31,027,620 of CM044985.1, forward strand.
TCCATACCTTTCCAGTACATTGACAATTCATTATTTCATTATAAGTATAACATTTTCAAAACGTAATTTTGATTTCAGCGCGAGATCGACCTGGAGGAGCAGCATCGGAGGGACATGGATGAGATCAGTGACCTGAGATGCAGGGTCACCACTCTCGAGGACAACGCTGCTCATGCGCAGACAGACGTTGAAGCCATGGTGGCAGCCCGGGTGGCAGCCCAGGTGGCAGCCGAGGTGGAAGCCCGGGCGTACGAGATGACGCGTCGACCGGGCGGCGATCAGCAAAGATCTGGCGCGCACGCTGGGGACATGTCCGACTCTCCGACGTGCCGAGACTTTGTCGCCGGACCATCCCGGCCTCCTCGCACGCCCCACCACGTCACGAGCATCCTCCGAGGCCGCCTTCTCCGAATCCCGACCTCACCCTCCACTCCGCCCAAGATGAATATCACCCGGAACCGCCGCGGACATCGGAGAACACCACGATCAACTTTTTTAGCAACTTCCTCAATATGGAAGATCAGGATTTTGACGATTTTCTACAACAGCGTCCTCCGAACAACTAGAATTAGAATTACTGTAAATATTTTTAGGATGTAACCGGTTAATTATATTCCATATACATTCAATTTATATTTATTTCAATTAATAATTACTTTCTTAATTAATTAACATTATTATTATATGTTCATTTACTAATTTAAATAATAGTTACTAAATATTTATAACAATTTATTTTTTTTTCACAAAAAATTCTTTGTACTGCGGCCAAATACGCAGTGATGGCCGCAGTACGGATTGGCGGCGCTGCCAAAACGGCTGGCAGCTGCTGTCAGGCTTGCTGCGACATTAACCGCAGTTAGGCCGCAGTAAGTACCACGGCCTCGGCCGCAGTGAGATCAAAATGCCGACATTCCAACTGCGGCGTTCACTGCGGCCCTCGCCGCAGTTGGTACCACGGGCCAACTGCGCGTTTGGCCGCAGTGAGGCTTGCCTTCTGGACGTAGTGGCATATCTGTTGCTATGAGCTTGTTTCATGCTTAATTCCGTTGTATGTTCGGGTTAGAGATTTCACGTGCATATGCTCACACGGTGCTCGGGAACAAGCGCGAAAGCGATCTTCCCGAGCTTTGGCCAAAAAGCAAGTTCAAGGGGCTTGTCAAGCCACTTAGGAATTTATGGTTTGCACTTAAAGTCCTCTCGTTGGTGCGGGAAGAGAGATCGATCTCGGCCATCGCGTAGGTAATTAACTGACTCGAGAGATGTCGGTAAATTTTGAATCCTTTTCCTCTAGCAACAAATATAAATCATGCATGTCTGACTTTCATGAAGCATTTGACCCGTTCCCCGAGGTGGTTATCTATTTATTTTTATGCATTAGAATTATTTAGGTAGGTAAAGTAGTGCAATCTAGCTATTTAGTATTTCGCGCATCTAGTCCCTGTGGATTCAACCCTTACTCATCGAGTGCTGCACTCGACCCGTACACTTGCGGGCGTGTAAGGTTTTGTTTTCCTTACACATGTCACAGCAAAATGGCGCCGTTGCCGGGGACTAGTTTTATGTGAATTCTATTGTAGTTTTAGCTAGTTTATTTTCTTGCACTTCAGTTGAGATTCTTGGTTACTACTATTATTTTTGTTTTGCAGGTAATTTTGCTCTTGCTACTGATGGCACGACACGACATCTATCTAAGGTGGAGAGCTCGACCAAGCTTGAAGCCTAGGTAGTTGTTCGTGATAACTAGCTGGGAATGCTAGAGACATTGATGCATATAGAGGTCTGTACTGAGACCGACCGGACCAAGCCACATGGAAATTCGGTACTGATGCTGAAATTTTTATTCATGCAGGGAGTTAAAATGGGGGCCTAACTTGGTCCCCTTGGTATGATCCTTCATTATCTTGTTTCCCTCTTCTTTGAGCCTTATTGACTATATTTCATTTTAAGTTGGGGGGAGAGATGTTATTATTTGTATGCCGAGGATACCGACTTCCTTGCATGTACATTGCTTACTCGATCTACAAGTTGATTTGAGGTTTCTTGATCTTGTGTGCTTGTATGTAAATTTTGGAAGTAGACCAATTCTTGGTTCTTGATTGATTGAGGTAGAGATATGCAGTGTGAGGATTTGAGGCAATTCTTTCTATTTTCGTATATGTGTTATGAGAGTGTCCCATTTTCCACTTAAGCTAGAACTTGCATGTTTACCATTATGAGCCCACATGTGTTGTATGTGAACTTTTGATGATGATGATGGCAAATTAGGTGGCGCCAGTTACCCAAATAGCCAACCCGAGACAATATTTCCATTAGTTAAACCCCTTTGAGCCTTAATAGCTTTGTTTTTTTTTGCTCTCATTATGAGCTTATCCTTGTTTCCATCCTCTTCTTGTCCATGAAATGAGTTGAGCATAATTTGATATGGGCTTGGGAAGAATTGAAGATATTTATGTATAAGAGTTACTTTGAAAAGCAAGTTGGGGGGAATTTTCATGTGTTGGTTGTGTTTACAAGTAAAGTGTTGATGTTAGGGTGACGACTTTATAGTTTACAGCTACATATGCACACTTTTCTTGGCTATTGGTTATGCCGTGTATCTCTCTAATAGAACAAGACTTTACAAAAATGCTCGCAAAAAAATTAAAAAAAAAAGGAAAAAAAAGAGAGAAAGTCAATGAAAAAGAAAAAAATGAGCCAGTGGAAAAGAGAGACTTTTGGTATTGTTTAAAATCAAATTTTCGTCACTGGCCATTTCCACCGCCGTCTACAGGTATTTTATGAATTTTAGTATTTTAGGAATTATCTTTGTATTTATTGAATTATTTTAGTGTTTTAGGAATTGCTTTGGTATTTTAGTATTTTAGGAATTATTTTAGAATTTTGGAATTTATTTAGGTATTTTAGGTATTATTTATGAATTTGTTGGTATTTTATTTAATTTTAGTATATACTTTACGTATTTTAGGAAAATATGAATATTTTAGGAATTTTAGTATTTTGTGAATTATTTTAATATTTTAGAAATTATTTATGTATACAATGAATTCTTTCAGTATTTTAGGTATTGCTTTGGTATTTTAGTATTTTAGGAATTATTTTAGTATTTTGGAATTTATATAGGTATTTTAGGTATTATTATGAATTTGTTGGTATTTTATGGTATTTTAGTATATACTTTACGTATTTTAGGAAAATATGAATATTTTATGAATTTTAGCATTTTGTGAATTATTTTAATATTTGAGGAATTATTTCTGTATATAATAAATTGTTTTAGTATTTTAGGAATTGCTTTGGTATTTTAGTAATTTAGGAATTATTTTAGTATTTAGGAATTTATTTAGGTATTTTAGTTATTATTTATGAATTTGTTGGTATTTTATGGAATTTTAGTATATAATTTACGTATTTTAGGAAAATATGAATAATTTATGAATTTTAGTATTTGTGAATTATTTTAATATTTTAGGAATTATTTCTGTATATAATGAATTCTTTTAGTATTTTAGGAATTTCTTTGGTATTTTAGTATTTTAGGAATTATTTTAGTATTTTGGAATTTATTTTTGTATTATTTATGAATTTGTTGGTATTTTATGGTATTTTAGTATATACTTTAAGTATTTTAGGGAAATATGAATGTTTTATGAATTTTATGAATTAAGTTAATTTTATAGAATTATGTTGATTAGCATGAATACCTTATTGCATGAATACTTTGTTAGATCAGCATCAATACTTTGGTAGATCAGCGTCAATACCTTATTAGATCAGCGTCATAACCTTGTTAGATCAGTGTCATTACCTTGGTAGATCATCGTCAATACCTTGGTAGATCAACGTCAATACGTTTATAGTTGTGAATAGCTTGAATATTGATTAGTTTATCATCCCTAGGGTTGGTTAGCATGTTGTTGTGTTGCTAGATGAATTATAGTTGTTTGGTTGGTTGTTGATTATGCATGATTATTAGTGGTGGCAGATCCGTTTGGGTTGCCGCCACGTGTCTGCGTAGTTGACGAGGGTTGACGTTACTAGATGCCATGAAAATTTATGCAATATGCGTTTAACTCGGAATTCGAGGATGGGGGTTAAGTATATTCTGTGTATGTTCTTTTGAATGAAAGTGGTTGAAAAAGAGAGAGCCCCCTTGACTCCGCCATAAATGTCTTATATAGTTTGCTGTCATGGTGGCAAAATCGTAATATTTCAATATAGCGTTAGTGGACACGCGTTTTGACACCTTCGGGAGTGTTGTCCGGGAATATCCTTATAATATGTTCGAGTTAGTTCTTATTAGGTCCGAGAATGTTATTGTTCTGTACGGATTTAGTTATTATTATTTGAGTTTTTAATGGGGACCTTATATTGGGCTACTGATTGGGCCTTTTGCTAAGCCTTTTTTGGTTGATTGGGTCTGGCGGCCATCAATTAGCATTTTCTTGAGCTTAAAGAAGGTAGAGGTAGAGTAGAAGGTCAACTACTCTACTATACCCACCAAGTGTTTGATGAATGCTTGAGAGAGCATTTTGTTGAATTGACCAAAGAAAATTGGTTAGATACTCTAGGATTATTTGAGAAGATAATCTAGGGTGTTAGGAGACATCATTTGGCTAAAGTGAATGCCTCCATAGTTCATGTAAGTGAATAGATTCTACATGGTCTTCTATGGAGAGGATGGTTCTAACTTAGGAGGTTAGAACTTGTTAATTATCAAACTCCTGTAACTTGTACACTACATCTAGTAACCTCAACTCTAATCAACCCTAAGGAACTTTTATCTTTCATAATTGTTTGTTGCATTGCATCCTAGTTTTATTTGCATTAGTGATAGAAGTAGACTTAGTTAATTTAGATTTATCATCCATCTTATTACTTGTCATCTAAATCCAAAAATATCAAAAATATTGCATTTATCTAAACTTCATAAATTGCACTACAATCTCTTGGGTTCGACCCCACTCACCTTACTACAATTGCACACCTTGCACTTGAGGTTGAATAAATTTTATTACTTGATATTGTGCTTAATTCATACACATGTAAAACACCCATCAAGTTTTTGGCACCGTTACCGGGGATTGTTTGTGTGGTTATTGAATGTTTAGTTATTTGCTTTTCATTCAATAAATAGAAGTTAATTGGTGTTCTTGCTCTTTATATTTAGGTACTCTCTCCAGTTCGTGCCACATAATGAACAAGTTCAACTTGTTAATTGCATCCGGAGATTGAAGGAACTTTAAGAAGCTTGTGAAAAAAGAGAATGATCACACAAGACAGTTTATGGGGTAGGACTTCATTGATTGATATGGAGCAACATTTGGAGAAAAATCATGGACCATCAACCTCTTTTCACCCCACCACCAGTACCGAGGCCGATGGCACCGACATGGATATGTAATGAGGGGCCTAACATGGCCCCGGGTAAGACTCACAATTCTTCCTTTTAAAACTCACTTTCTCCATTGTGGATATTTCTACATTCACTACGTACCTGAAGGCTGCCTGGTAACGCCAAATTCGCTACTGTATGCATTTAAATGTAACGCACTAGTATGCTACTGTGGCGCTACAAATAGAGGCGTTACTTCAGCCCGACAAGCACAGCGCTACTGTTCGATAGCGGGCTCCGCTAAATCGACAGCTTGGTAACGCCCCACCCCCCTACTTGGGCGTTACTATCCCAAATCTTTTTTTTAATGTTTTAACAAATTCCAAAAGAGCATCCAACAACATCCTATTATGCACCAATTTCCTACACATCCGTGATTCGAACCCCAGCCCTCTGAGGGTGAGTAAATGGGCAACTCGTATCTCCCCACTGCACCAATTGTCTATAATGCATGAGTCCCAAGTATATATTGTACTTATAAAAGTCCCCCTTCAGAATTATTTTTATTACTATAATGGGATTCTATATTATTATTATCATTATTTTAGATAAACTAGTAAATAATAATGAGAGTAAGTTTTATTTAAAATTATATTTTCTTTATCTTTCCATGGTTAGAAACTAGTGAATTTTTCTATCAAATCCGAAAAAGAAAACATGTAAAAACATGTATATGACAAAATAAATATGTCAAAGGAAAAAGGAAAAAAATGATCATTAATTTTAATGGGAATTTCTAAAAGAAATATGAACATAATAAAAAAAATGATCATTAATTTTATGTGCACCCAATTAATTTATTCAGTTAATATTTTTTTTTAATATCGTAATTAATTTGTTAATATTTGTTAATATCATTTTTTGTTAATATTTGTAAATTATCTTAATTTGTTAATATTTGTAAATTATCAAAATTTTTAAATATTTGAAAAAATATTTTAGTATTCTGAAATTTATTTTAGTATTTTGAAATTGAACGTCCGTAACGCACAATGGCATTACCAGGGCGCTACTCGCTCTGACAAGCTCTGACCAGTAGCGCCCTCAGTAATGCCTTGGGCGCTACTACTACTTTCGGCCCCACAGTAACGCACAAAGGCATTACCAGGGCGCTACTAGCTCTGACAGGCTCTGACCGGTAGCGCCCTCAGTAATGCCTTGGGCGCTACTACGCTTTTCGGCCCCACAGTAACGCCCCAGGCATTACTCCATGCATTACGACATGGCCTCCAAGTACGTAGTGATTTAAGTTTGGGGGAGTGTTTGAGTCATGCATATTGTATTGATGCATGGATGATTCTGAGCATGATTGCCTTAATTCCAATTGCAAAGCTTGTGCCTTGTTAGAATTAGTTGTGTTTTGCATGATTAGCGGATAATTGCACTTTTTGGTTATTCTTTGACAAATTTGTTCTAGTATAGTTGCATATGCATTAGCTTAGTTTCATGATGCATTGTTAATGTAGATGCATACCTAGGAACCCAACCCCTAGTTGAGAGATTTGCAAGCTAGATTATTGTTGATATTTAAGTTTAGAATCTAGTTGACTATGAAAGGTTGCTTTGGATGTTACAATTGGAAATTTTATACCATGTGAGTAATTAAGCCTTAATTCTTTCTATACATGGATTGTGTGATTATTTTTATTCTTCATGAGAGAATTTCGGATTACACTTGAACTAGAACTCGAGTGACTTGACTATTACAAACTCATATTGTTATTTTCAATTTTTGTTGATAATGGCATCCGGGTATAGCCACTTTCCCAAACAGCCAACCCAGTACAAGTTTTTCCAATAGTTCACCCCTTTGAGCCATAATAGCCTTATTTCTTGTGAACCCTTGTTATGAGCCATCATTTTTTCTATCCACCCTTGTCCTCGTAACTTATTAAGTATGACTTATAAGGGCGTAGGAGATAAAGTTATGGCTTGAATTGCTAAACAAGTTTGGGGGGAACTCTTGTGTATATTTTCGGGGTTAAAAGGGAAATCTCAAGGGAATTTGGTTTGTTAATAAAGTTTGTGAGTGTTGTATATGTGAGCTAACCATGAGAAATTCTTATAACGCTATTATCTCATAAAAAAAGGGGTGAATGAAAGGAAAAAATGTTGCAATAAAAATGCAATTTCAAGAAAAATATTGAGATATAGCATGTAAGCCTCACTTTGTAATTCCATGGTTAGAGTATTTTGTTAAAAGTGCGTAGAGAATATTGAAATGTGAAAGCCTTTTGAAATCGAGCATTTCGGTTCAGACACAATTGAGTAGGATTATTCTTAGTGAATATATCATTAGTACCCTTAATCCTAGGTACTCAATATGTTTTTTTTTTGCTCCACCGATTAAATGACGGGAAAAGTCCACCCATGAACCTATAACTTTAATTATTGTACCACTAAGGTCATGTTTTAACTTTTTATACCAATAAAGTCATGCATGTTTTTAAGTTCTTTCTTCATCCATGGTCCTTTGACCGTTAACTTTAACGAATATGTGGGAAAAATGATAAAATCAGCAACTCAATTGTTTTAAAAAAAATTATTTACACCTCAAGTTTTAAACTTAATCATTTAGTCACTCCCCAACAGTTTTAAAATTAACACTTTAACCCAAATATTATAATTAAGCCCAACAACACCCAGACACCTTCGGGCCGCCACCACCACCACCGGACCGCCGCCGGACAGCGTCGAAAAATGGCGGAAACTAAAAAAAATAGCCGAGAATATAGATCGAGGCCTAGGACCGCCGGATCCTGGACCATGGCCGCTGGATCGCAGCCCACGGCCGGCGAATCATGGCCCACGACCGGCGAATCGCGGCCGAAAGCCTGCGAATTGCGGCCCAAAGCCTACAAATCGCGGCCCCAGGACGACGAATCGCTAGCCTAGGCCGCGAATCGGTGACACAGGGCCGTGATTCGCCGGCCTAAGGTCATGATTCTGAGGCTCTGGGCTGGGATCCGGCGGTCCTTGGCACCGATCTACGTTCTCGTGTATTTTTTTGAGTTTCAGGCATTTTTCGGCGGTGGTCGACGGAGGCTATCTGATGACGGGGCGGTGGCCCGATGGTGGCTGGGTGTTGTTGGACTTAATTAAAACATTTGGGTTAAAGTGTTAAGTTTGAAATTGTCGGGGAGTGCCTAAATGGTTAAGTTTAAAACTTGGGGTGTAAATAAATTTTTTTAAAAAATTGAGTTGCTGATTTTATCTTTTTTCCCACAAATCCGTTAAAGTTAACCGTCAATGGACGGAAAAAAACCATAGATGAAGAAAAAACTTAAAAACAAGACTTTATTGGTACAAAAAGTTAAAACAGGACCGTAGTGGTATAATAGTTAAAGTTACAGGACCATGGGTGAACTTTACCCATTAAATGACCTTCTACCGATGCCTAACCGATCCAAGCCACATTACAACCTTATAAAGACCATTGTCACTTAAGTTGTAACCAACTCCCTTAGGGGAACTAAGTGAGGGAGTTACAGGTCGTTATTCGAGCTTATGGTAAGAGTAGTAATTCCAAGATCACATCACACAATGGCACACCCCACGTCTAGATTTGAGAGTAAACACTAAGGGAGTGACCCTCCAGATGTAGCATCTAAAGCAAGGTTTCATAAACTATTAGATTCATCACTTAATTATTTACAATAATTCTTGGTTTGTGAAACACTTGATGCAGGGTTGATATTAGCTCGAGCTCTTGTATTCATTTAGTGATTACCATTTAGGGCGTTAGCTGCATATAGGTAGTGTATTTTCTAGGGACTAGCAAACATTTAAGTTTGGGGGTGTGATAATTGTGCATTATCGGTATATATTTGCCCTCATTTCATGTGCTTTATCGATAATTATGCTAGTACTTAGTGTGGACGCAATCATTTTTGCAGGTATTCGGTGTCGGATGTCAAAAGGAGTGAATTCTAATGTAAAAAGGGCCATGAAGAGAAAGTTGAGGACCGAATTGAAAAATCTGAAAAAGTTTAAGAAATGGTGAGAAAAGGGTCGGGCAGCACCCATGCGACCCCTTGTCCAAAGGCCGGGCGATCGTCCAGACTTGGAGAATCCCACGGAAAATCCTGGAGCCGGGCGGAGGTCAGGCGACCCCCGTCCAAAAGTCAGGAAGTCACCCGACATCATTTTGCGGAGGTTCAGGATGCTAGGAGGAGGTCAGGCGGCCCCAATCCTTAGGTCAGGCGGTTGCCTGGACGCACTTTTCAGGAATGGTCGACTTCTTTTCTCCCGAAAATGAGGCTTTAAATGACATTTTTTTTCACATCTCTTCACAACTCCACACATTTAGACTTTCTCTTGAACCCATCTAGGGTTCTTGAGTTATCTTTTCTCTTCTCTCTTTATTTTCTACGAATTTGGGGACTTTTATGAAGGATTGAAGACTTGATTTCTACTCTCTAGCTTCTTCATTCCTCTTCATCTCTTACTTTCATTCTTGTTCATAGTTGTGAATAGCTTGAATATTGATTAGTTTATCATCCCTATGGTTGGTTAACATGTTGTTGTGTTGCTAGATGAATTAAAGTTGTTTGGTTGTTGATTATGCATGATTATTAGCATTTTCTTGGGCTTAAAGAAGGTAGAGGTAGAGTAGAAGGCCAACTACTCTACTATGTCCACCAAGTGTATGATGAAAGGCTTGAGAGAGCATTTTATTGAAATATTGACAGAAAAAATTGGTTAGATACTCTAGGATTATTTTAGAAGATAATCTAGGGTGTTAGGAGACATCATTTGGCTAAAGTGAATGCCTCCATAGTTGATGCAAGTAAATAGATTCTACATGGTCTTCTATGGAGAGGATGGTTCTAACTTAGGAGGTTAGAACTTGTTAATTATCCAACTCCTCTAACTTGTCATATATCACAACCAAACACTACATCTAGTAGCCTCAACTCTAATCAACCCTAAGGAACATTTATTTTTCACAATTGTTTGTTACATCGCATCCTAGTTTTATTTGCATTAGTGATAGAAGTAGACTTAGTTAATTTAGATTTATCATCCATCTTATCACTTGTCATCTAAATCCAAAAACATCAAAAATATTGCATTTAACTAAACTTCATAAATTGCACTACAATCTCTTGGGTTTGACCCCACTCACCCTACTATAATTGCACACCTTGCACTTGAGGTTGAATGAGTTTTATTACTTGATATTGTGTCTAATTCATTCACATGTAAAACACCCGTCACCTGCGCGAGGCTTCTAGGTCAGTTTCATTTTTTTTGCTTTACTGTTAGACTGACTCTGTATTCTCTACCGTATGGTTTGATTATATGAAGCCCTGTACCCCTAAAAAAACTTGTTGTAATAGTCATTCGCATACTCATTACTCTATCATGGGGGTGTAAATTGGAATGTTCTTAATATGTGGCATACACATGTCATATTTCTTATGTGTTTCAAGCCAATTCCATCTACTTTTAAGTTCAATCTTTTAGAACTATGCGTTGTGTGCTAACGTCTTTTTGATGTAGGAGCATAACTTCCTTGGAAATGGAGTAGAAAGGCACCAAATATGAGCCTAAATGACAGAGCATGAAGAGACAGACATTGCACGACAAATTTCAGGTCAATCGGGGAGCACAAACGAAGAAGATATGGCTCCGGCAAGTTAGCAAGTGCAACTGTGTAGCCAAGGTGGCGCCACATAGAGCAATCAACCACAAATCTGGGGCTTGTGGTGCCACTGTGGAGCCAAGGTGGCGTCACATAGGCAATTTGCCCACTAGGTGAGCCCCGTGGTGTCATTGTGGCGCCACCACCTGCAACTTAAGTTTCTCGGGGCCACCATGATCTTTCTCGATTTCAACACTTTTGCACCGATTTTTCTGGACTATTTTGTCTTCATTTAACACTCTAAAGATGCCCAATAGTCTAGGGGCCTTTTAGATATTATTACTTCTTATATATAGACTTTTAGGGTAAATTTAGGTAGCATAGGAAGTGACGAATTTTCGAATTTTGAGACATTTTCCTTACCCCTCCTAAGGTTTGGTGCTTGGCTTCTCAACAAAATTGAAGCCAACATGCTACTCCTTCATGATTGAGCATTCAATATAGCTTATTTCTTCCATCTCTCCTTATTTAGTCTCTTTTCTCTCTTTGTTTGCTCATGGAATGTTATCTTGTATGTTTAGCATGTTAGGTAGTGAGTAGTTCTATCATTCTCTCAGGGTTTGCTTGATTTGATGTATATTTATGAATCTCCTAGCATTTATGATTCTAGATATTGATTCTTGAGCATTTATTACTCATTGTATGTTTGATTGTGGCCACATTCAAACATGCACATTAAGTGTTCGATTAAATGCCCAATAAGGATTTGATTGATTGTAGACTTGTGAGAATCAATTGATTGACTTGATATTTGTTAGAACCAACTGATAGGAGTTTATTGGTGCTTATATTAGGTTCTTTAAAGCCTTTGTTGTTGATGCTAGTACATGAGAATGACTAGGATAGCAAGTCAAGAGATTAACATGTTTACTAGAGATACAAATGTGTTAGATTTGGTAACTCACCTCTAAATTGTTGTTGGGATTCGTAGGTATCCTCTCACTATCGCATCTAGTTCCTTTTGGTAGAATTTACTTTTAGATTAACCGCACCATCTCCAATCATTGCCCTTCATTTTAGCATACTTTGCACTTCAATTTCATTAAGTTGATTGACACTCTAGTTCCTTTGGGTTCAACACTCTTAGCTCTGATTCGCTATACTACTCGCGATCCTTACACTTGAGGGCTTAAAAAGGGTAAATATAAATATAAAAGTTGTGCTAAAAATGATACCTTTGCATGCATCATTTCTTTAAAGGGTAGCTCGAGGTCGTGCCTAACTTTGGGTTTATCGAATTGATCCCTAACGAGTTCAAGCCTAAAATTTATTTCGATATTAATGGGCCGAAATCGAGTCCAACGATACTCGATCTTATTGAATATCGATACTTACCGAGCATTTTGAATTGATTGACAATATAATTTTAATTTGTATAGTAGTATTTAATTAATGGTAATAATTATTATCGGTCTAAAATTATTAATTTGAGTGTTTAGATTGTACAAGTTTTGATAGTATCTTATCAAAGTATTTTTATTATTTATTGATTAATAGAAGAGGCTTCAAAACAGCCTATCCATATTTGCTCATGTTTACACCCCTACAGTAGTCTCTTATTTAAACTTGGGAAAAAGTTCGATTAAATGATATGAAACAACAAAAGTAAAAGAGAGCCCTTGGCTTAACAGTATAATCAAAGGGGAAAACACTTGGTCAAAATAGATCCTCGAAGCAACACCTATTTCCAACCTGTACAAGAGAAACAACTCTGTCCACCACCTCACCATGCGAAGAATACTTCTTAGCAAACAAGCGAGAATTCCTTTCAAGCCATAAAACATACTCCATCCGTCCCAAGTGTATTCTCATAACATCAAAATATTTTTGTCTCAAATGAAATGACATTTACCCATTTGTATTTTATTTTAGTCCACTTCTACCATTGCAAATGCACACATTTAATAAGTTTAGGAAGTGGGTTGGGAGGAATGAGAATGAGTTTGGGAGGGGATAATGATGGGGGCATTACTTGAATGCTACTGCGGGTACATGTGAAGAAATGATGAAAAGGGCTGTATTTGCCAGAGAATTAGGAGTTCCTATTGTAATGCATGACTATTTAACGGGGGGATTCACGGCAAATACTAGCTTGGCTCATTATTGCCGAGATAATGGTCTACTTCTTCACATCCACCGCGCAATGCACGCAGTTATTGATAGGCAGAAGAATCACGGTATGCACTTCCGTGTACTAGCTAAGGCCTTACGTATGTCTGGTGGAGATCATATTCATTCTGGTACAGTAGTAGGTAAACTTGAAGGAGAAAGAGACATAACTTTAGGTTTTGTTGATTTATTACGTGATGATTTTATTGAAAAAGATCGAAGCCGTGGTATTTATTTCACTCAAGATTGGGTCTCTCTACCAGGAGTTTTGCCCGTAGCTTCAGGTGGTATTCACGTTTGGCATCCACCCAAACCGCCGTCCCCTCCCTTCTCCCACCACCCCCAATGAAACGACCGAACTTTCGTGTTTCGTCGAAGAAGGAGAAACTTGTTTCGCTCTGTCCATCAGAGCTCTGTGCATCGGGAGGTTGTGCATGGGCGTCGATGACCACCAAACATGGTTCTGAAAACCGGATCGGCCGGTCGAACCGGTTGGACCGCGAACCAATTAGCCAGCCGGTCCGGTTCGGTTTTGAAGCGTTTGGTCAAGAACCGGTCAAAACCGGGAAAAACCTATTAAACCGGTGAGAACCGGAAAACCGGTGATTCCTTTTTTTATTTACATTTTTTTGAAAAATGTTGTCAAAAACTCCTAAATTTTTGTTACTAATTTTAATTTATTCCACATTTATTTTTAAATTCATATTTAACACATTAATTTTTTTAATATTTTCTCATAATATATTTTAAAACATTTTAAACTATAATATAAATATACAAAATAATTTTCACTTATTTTAAATTATTATTTTCAATAACATAATTAATTAAAATATAGAATATTGTTTTCCTTCTTATAAAATGACTAATTTTTATTTTAATATAAAAAATGTGCATTATTATTTCATATTTAAATTATTTCATGATAATTCTAAACAATGAGTTATAATAACTAACTTTAAAAAAGTAACCGATTGGACCGGTAGTCCAAACGGTTGAATCGATCAGACCATGAACTGGTGTTCGGACGGTTCTATTTCCGGTCCGGTTTTTAAAACCATGCCATCAACAGTAGAGGTTTATGGAGGTGGAGTCTGTTGTGGATGAGACATGGGAGGCAGAGATGAGGGAGTTGGCGTCAGCGAAGGCGAGGCTGCTGCGGGGAGAGCAGCTGCCGGAGATTCGAGCTTGAGCAGCGCCGATGGCAGCTGCCGGAGATTCGAGCTTGAGCAGTGCCGGTGGCAGCTGCCAGAGAATCGAGCGAGAGCAACACCAGGAGCAAATGGGACGACGAAGATGGAAGTAGGGAAGAAAGGTGAGGTGGCAGGAGAGAAAGGTGAGATGGACAGCTGATTTGGACATATTTAACGGAATATTCAGAAATTTAACGAAATATTCCTTTTGTTAACTCATCCAATATTTGTTTTGCACCTTTTGAAGTCGATAGTCGTTAATTTGCACTTACTAATATAAGTTGAGTATTGATTTTGCACATTTGAAAAGATGGTCTTTAATTCGCACTTTTGGACATAAATGAGCACCTGAAGCCTTTTTCCTTTTTAAAGTTTCCAAATGGAGTAGACTCTTAAGGAGTGTGCCGGACTGCCAGTAGCAATACTCAAACAAAGTTTCCACTTAAATTGTATAAAATCAATCATGAAAGTTACACTAATGACAGTATAGTCAGTTGACAGTACTTCAAATACGAACATGGTACTACTATTTTTTGACAAACTAAAAAACAACAGGTGCATATTGATATTAGGAGGATGGGAGTGTGGATGAAAATGGCCCAACAATTCCCAAATCCAAGAAAAACTGGTGTGATTTTTTTTTCCAGAAATTTAAATTATGAATAGAAAGAACTCATTAAAAAAATTTAAAACAAAATATATTTAGAAACTACATACATTAATATATAATTTGCACCTAAATTATTTAATCTTGTATATCAAAATGTTAAATAAAATTATAAATTAAATGCTAAAAAATACACCACTTTTTAGGGATGGAGGTAGTAATTTCTAAGTGCAGTATTTTTGTATAGATTGTCATAGGCTATAAGGAACTTGATTTATAAACCTAGCCTGTACAATACTAGCTAGCATATGACTTATACCTGCATCTTTACAACTGTTCCTCTACACATTCAACTGCCACAAAACTCAAGTTCATGTTTATCCATCACATTGCTATGCCCTGGCCGTGGAACCCATTTGTGAGATGATCCAGGACGGAACATCCCTGATCCGGTAACCGTTACCCCAGAAAGAGGCGATGCAGAGGCCCATGATGGCCATGGCAACCACTGAACATGCTGGTGGCACTGCTTGGCTGCTCCCCAGGAAATGTGTCGCCAAGAGCCCTGCTAGCGTTGAGCTCTGCATCCCTGTGCAGAGGGAAATCGTCCGACACACTTCTTCTTCTTGCCTGTCACCAAGCAATCAATGCAAACATCATGCATGTAATGGATCTCAAGGTGAAGTGAAACAGTCTGGTTAAGTTACCTTAGAGCAGGAAGGTTTGAGACCCAATAGCCAACAGTGAATGCAACGCCATGGAATGTTAAAACTGGAAGAACCAAGGCCAGACCTTCTCGGGACAGTATTCGACTCCTATTTAGTGCAAGGGGGCTACCAATGCACAGGGAAGTGCATACCATGGCAACAAGTGGCATCACAGGTTGAAGATAACGAACAACTGGTTTTGCATAGGTATTGAGCATGACGCCGAGACTGATTGGAGCAAGAACAACCTGAAAGTGAAGGAAAGGCTGTCATCTTGGGCTTCTAATCAAAACCAGACATTCATGAAGAAGACAATATACCTGCAAGATTGACTTTGCCATTGCAACTGCATCCACTGGAACAACAGCACCGATAAGAAAACCACTCAAAAGAGGTGTGACAAGCACAGATGAAATGGTTGTGATGCTAGTCAGGAGAACGCTCAAAGCCACATCTCCTTTGCTCAAAAAGCTAGCGTAGCTGGATAGCTGAGCCCCTGAAACACAAGATGTGAGGACAAAACCGGCATAGAACATCTGAGACATCCCGAATGCCTGCGCAACTAGAACACCAAGGGCTGGTTTGAGCACATACTGTGTGATAAACCCAACAGATAGAGGTAAAGGTCTGCAACAGATGAAATTAAAGAAATTTTGGGACACACTCGAGAGTTGCATACAGATTAGTTCACATCAGTAAATAGTGATGGAACACAATGGACATATTAATATTAACCTTTTGAATGCTAGAGCAAAATCATCCAGTGAAAGTCCGATTCCGATTGACAACATTATCCCACCAAGAGCAGGTGCATACAAATCTTTGGATACCCTGCAAAAATCCAGAGATTCAAATGTTGTCGAGGCAAGAACCGTAATTAATTAGCATATACAATACATATTTTCCCAAATGGCAAAAATAACTTGTCTCGTTCAGCATGAAAAAACCTGAGCCTGCCTCTCACACCTTCTCATAGGTATTTAATCAAACACATTGCGGGCACGTAAGAATTTCATACTTTACTTTATCAGGCACTCAAAGTATCCTCTTTGAGAAACGGATGGAAGACACCAAATGGCAAAGGAAGAACCATCACTCTTTCTTGTTTAATTCCCCATGGTAAAACGGATCACACTCCTTAACGATTACTACCAAAAAAAGCTGTACAGCAATGAAGAAACGAAGCCAAACATACTAGATCATTCTAAACACGTCTCAATAATGACAATTTAAAAAGCAACCAAACATATGGAATTAGGAATACCATCGGGACTCTATGCAAAGATTACTCGGAACTGAAACCGATAACAAAAATGAACAAAAAAAGAAAAAAAGACTTCAACGGACCAAGTGAAGGTAGAGGGCTGAGCAAGCGCGGCAACAGCAGTGGCAGCGACAACGAACGGAAGCATTGCAGACAAAAGCTGAGACAAATCAGTAGCCGCCGCCGCCGCCGTCCTCACGTTACCGGTGTTTAACCCAAAAGAAAGCAAAGAAACGTTCCCTTCCCTTCTGTGCCACCCTACTCTACCCATAAACGGCGTCGTAGAGCAGGCAGACACCCATAACCCACCATTCGTATGGGTCGTTCTGAGACACTGCTTTGAAGTCGGCTTCGACGAAGTCGAATATCCACGAAACGGAGAAGAAGCTACGGAATTTAAAAAAGAACTAGATGTGGGTATGTAGAATTGGGTTGAGAGTATCAGAGTTACAGAGCAGGAAGCGGAACGAGGGAGCGAGAGATTAATGAGGTTTGAATTCATCATAAATAATTTGAAATGTGTATCCCGATTCGACTTAGCTACGTCGGTCAGCGATTACTCGTCGCCGGCGAGGGCTTTTTTTCGGTCGAGCTTATGTATTCTCCGACGACGAGTGGCCTTACTGAGAGGCGGTGGTGGAAGAAGATGAAGAGTGAAGAGTGAGATGATAAAGATATGGTGGTCCAGTTTGTAGAAAAGTATAGAAGGCAATGAATGTTCTGGTGGATGACAGGAGCACCACATCCGTGCTCCCTGGAGTTCGTGGAGCACTTTACTTGACAGATGAACGGTACAGATTTATTTACTTTCTTGTATATCACATCCAGCCACACAAATCATACGCTTCTTGCAGTTTAGTCCAAAAGATTTGGAAATCTCTAAATACAACACACAGTATTTTATTCGAGCTCAACTTGTATGAAAATGGACTCGAAATTGGTCTTCACTCTTCAGCCAAGGCTCATAGCTCATCAAGTTCGTTTGGTTTGATACTACTTCCTTTCCAAGATTTTTAATAATATTTTAATATAGAAAATTAAATAATTAAGATGCAAGTTACGGATTAATTAATGTGTGTAATTCTTTTTAAAAAAAAGGGAAATGAAACATTTCCGATCGATCTAGCTAGCTTATTTGCGACTATGACATTGATTTTTAAAACATATAATTAAGGACACGTGTACACCATCAGAAGCGTGGACATAATTAAACCGGAAAAAATATCTTTAGTTGGTCAAGCATCAAAGCTGATAGGGATGCTGGAATATTGAAAGAGACCCCCAAATCTAGGGGTTTTTTTACATGGCTGAACTGGGAATATTTAAAAAAACCCAACGATAGTTACAAAAAAAAACCCAATGAAATGACATTGTAGACGAATCCCCTCCTTTCTTCAGGGAAAAAAAGGCTGGAGTACCGTGACTATATCAAAACTGGGTTACAATTGTTAATTTTTAATTTTTATATTTTATTTTTGAAAAAAAACAGCAATAAGATTTTATTTATCGGAAATATAGAAGATACATCATCAAGAAGAACATGATGATTACAATCTTAAACTCCCAAAGACCAAAACAAAAACAAAACTCTTAACTCATCATATATACCAAGAACTTTAAAGCATTATTATATTGATTTTATTATCAAATAGTCACATGGACTATGTTAACTCACGCATTTTGGTCCATGAATTATAAAACGTGTCAACTCAGTCTCTCAATTATGTAAGTTCAAGCATTTTAGTCCATTAACTCGGTAACTCGCTCAACGAGACTCTAACGTTGTTAGTTTTTTGTGAGAGGAGTGACCTATTTATAAGAATTTAAAACATTGGGTTGAAAACTTAAGGTCCCAAACTTCAAAGAACTGTGACTAAGCTCTTTCCTTGAATTTATAAGAATTTAAAACATACATTCAACATATATAAGATCAACTTAATAAAAAGATATTCTAACAAAGAAGATGTTTAATTGCAAATACTTGGTTTAAGGTTTTGGGGTATAATTAGAAAAATCTATGATCATAATAGGTATTTTCCCTTAGGTAAACTAATATTGATACGGTCCAACGGTGTAAAGTGTTGATGCATAGTTGACCGAGTCACATTTAAACAAACTATAAAGCTATATACAATTTGGTTCCAAACATATAAATTATTAACTTTAAATGTCTAAACATTTCCCTTTTAACAACTTTTTTACATGAAAAAAATTAATATATTAAATATCAGAAAAAATAACGTAAAAAAAATAATTGGACTGAGGGAAGTAGAATTATTTCCTGTAAAACAGCTTTAGTCCCTACAGTTTACGAAATTGGCAAATATGACAAATGTTGGAGTAGTTTCTTTTTGGTAAATTTCTTTTGAGGATATGTAAACGAAGCATATAGGATTGTGAAAAACTTTTCTCAAACGATTCTTACTTCTCATCATTCTTACTCCAGCATTCAAACTTTTTTAAGATACAAAGATTACAGGTCCTCTGGATTCTTGAGATTCTATAATCCCTTTTTGAATTTGTTTTGAATAGTAATTCTCTTATTCTCAAAATCCTAGAATTTTTTATCTTCAGAAATTTCTTAGATTCACGATACGAGCTCTATGTTCAATACCATTACTAGTAGTCCATGGATTACAAAATAGTCACACACTCAGTCCTTGCACTTCAAAAAAGTTCACAAGCGGTCCCTATGAATTTACAATTTTAGTCATAAATAAAGTAGATTGAGAAATATGGCACAAAAGTTCGAGAGGTTACATTTTAGTCATTCTGCGAATCTGCTTAATATTTAATGAAATAACAGCCCCCCATTAAAAATGTGATTGCTAGAAACTTTATTCTTGATAAGATGCCATCATGTTTACTACTCTTCAACATTCTAACTTTTTAAGATTTCTTAGAATCAGTAAATGAAACATCTCCCAAGTGTTTTGTTTGGATGCTAGGATGAGGGAAACGAGATGAAATTTAAACTTATCCTACTGAATACTATATTATATATCCTGCGTTTGTGATAACGGAAGAATGATGTCTCATCCCAATTATTTCTATTTAATTCTGATAAGATACTACATACCATTCAATCTCATTCTGCATCACTTCATGCTGTGTTTACGTATCCTAGTAATAAAATATGCCCTAAAATGTAAAAGACTCACGAGAAGTCACCACTCTGGGACAGACAAAGCAGCGAGCTTCCAATTATATGCACAGAGTTGACAATAATTACCACCCATATTCTTAAAAAAAAGGAGAGGAGGATTTCTCGTGATTTATTTATATATTTGGTGTAGAAAAAAGGTGAATATTTTTCTCTCTTTAAGGGTCACAAGTCAGAAGATGAATCATCCAAGTATACTTTTTCGACAAAAACAGGAATTAAACTAAGTCTTTACTTATGTCTGTCTGCAAATGCCTGAATGATGGTATTTTTTACCCAAATCCATCTGTCCACTTGAGAACCTAACACAAAATTGCAATTCTTTCACCTATAGTATCTCAAACATAGGCCCAAAAGCACACATACTAATATTATGATGAAAGATCATCATGAAATAGCCTGAGAGTAAACAAATTTTAATAGTACCTTCTCAACCCCCACAATCACGGGTCTTGCCCCATATATATATATATATATATATATATATATATATATATATATATATATATATATATATATATATATATATATATACACACTTTGGAGGATGGAGGAAGATTAACAGTTAAGCTCAGTTGGAATGGAGAGCTCAGTACAGTCCAAGACCTTGTCTTGTCTGGCAAAGGAAACAGCTTGCACGACAAGGAAACATCCATTCAATCATTCACTCAATGACAATTATTATGGCATCTTAACTTTCATGCATCAAGTTTCTAAATACCAATGTCCTCTGCTGGTCAGTATTTACCATGTTTTGGGAATGGCCAAGCTATGGGATAAAAGGACCATCAGGTCCAGTTTTGTTTGATTCAATTATAGAGATGGGGGAATAACCAAAAACTTGAACTTGAAGTGACAACAATCCCTATAATGGAAAATAAAACCAAAATGTATGAAGTAACAATGCTTTGCATTATTGAACCCTTACATGGCAGTTCAGTGACATGCTTTTCTCATCCACCTAGAATGACTATCTTATACATGCTACAAAACAGACTCAACAAATCAACAATCCAACCATGCCTATGTATAATCATAATACAACCAAAAACTTACAACATAAGGAACAAAAATCTTGCAGATTATGACCTGATATTCCTTACCAGAAGCTTGAATCCCCTTTCCCCTCTTCCATGGCTAACTCCAAAACCGATGCTTACAAGCATTATTCTGCCCTCTTCCTCTCCCTCCCACCAAGCTTCTCTAGTTTTGCAGACACTGCATTATACAGAGAGAAGGGAAAAAGCAAGCAAGCACAGCACACATGATGGAAGCCTAATCCAGACTCACATTTACAACCCCAAGAGCTTGAGCTATTGGCTAAGCTGATTGAGCTACTCCACAGTTCGACAACCTTCCACTGCAAAATTCTAGATCACATCTCTTCCAAAAATTTCCTGATCAAAATCACACTAGCTAATCAGGTTCATGAGAGCTGGGAACATAAAAACTTAAACAAGGAGACCAATTAATTTAATTCGTGAAAATTAATCAAGTCAAACCTTGGGGACTTGTTCAATCTGATCAGAATCCAGAGCAAGACCAGCCATACAATCTCTCGGCGTCTCGAATAACGACAAGGAGAACTGCTTATGCACAACTCCGACATCGAAATAGATGAGACCCGAACTCGGAACGTCGACCCGAATCCCTTTGACCGGAAACCACAAGAAGAGCTCCTGGGCGGAGATCCCTGATAACGCTCTGATCTGACCATAGCTCAGAGTACCGGAAACATTGAGATCGTAATGCAACTGGCTCTCGAACTTGGCGTTGCAGGCCTGATCGAGATGGACCTGGAAGCTACCGGCTCCTTCGTCCAAGTCAAACTGAGTTATTCCCTTGGGGAGCAAGCCCATGGGGAGGCCGTGAGCTCGAAGAACGTCGTATATGGATCCATTGCCGGAGATTGGTTCGGCGATCGCCGCGACCAGAGCTAACTGGATGAAGATTAGTATACATGGCCGATTGAGTGTAAGGACCATTTTGGCGAGATTCGAATTAGAGCATTGATGAGTGTAATAGAGAGAGATTTGAGAACTAGGGTTTAAGGATCTGAGAAGAAGAAGAAGAAGAAGAAGAAGAAGAAGAGGCGGTGCCAGCTCGAGGACAGGGAGGATGAGGAAGAGAAGAGAATGATGAATTATTGGTGGTGGTGGTGAGTGTGGGGCCCGGATTCCATGAGACGCCGTTATAGTCCAACGTCATTGCCTGCTTCTTACATTAAGGTCCAATCGTTGATTGCCACGTGGGCTGTTGTACGACACGTAGTTTAGTCTAGTGTGACGGAGTTTTTTTGGCGCGTTGTCGCTTCTACTCTTTCTTTGCCTCCCGAGTTTTGCCATGGATCCCCCACGCCACTCACGAGTCACGTCTCTCGGATCCCAATTCCTCTCATAATTCATGTAATCCTATGGCTTTGTTCGCATTATCAGTCTTTCACCAACATCAGGGTTTAACTGATATGGATAAATCATTAACTTCACCCCATTTTTATAAAACTTCATAAAACTTCCCAAAACTTTAAAACCCTACAATTCCCACCCTCTTCCCCATCCCACAATCTATGATGCCCTTGTACATCACTGATCTCACCTGCAAACCTGCTACCACCATCCCCACCATCTTCATCACACCGTCGCCACAATTCGGTGAGCCCTAGTTTGGCTGTCGTCGGCCCAAGCCTTCGACGTTTCAGATCTGGCGTCCTCCGACGTTCCAGATCTAGGGGAATCCGACCACTTTCTGGCATCGCTGGTAACCTTTGCATCCTAACCTCACCGGCGATGACGAACACCATCTCAATCTAACCGTAATCGACGACCTCTCCACCCTCTACCGTGCCAAGGCCCAATCCATGTGTGGCTCCGTCCTCATCACCGTAGCCCAAGGCAAATTCTTCTCCAACCACTCGTCCACATGATCGATTCCTTTAGACTTGTCGTCTCCGCCTTACTGCCATAATCAACAATACTGGGAACGGTGTGGTTGTTTCCTGCTATGTTTACACCTTGCGATTTGGTCCCAAATTTCGATATGTAAATAAATGGAAGACGACAGCTTGTAATCAAGTTTTTCAAACAAAAGAAGAAAGATGAATCCTTTTGGAGAAACAAAATTGGGTACCTGGAGAGTGATTTAGCACAACCCGTTTTGAAGGAGAGAGGAAGAGATGGCCAGAGATTGGAGAGTCCAAAGCTCAGCGAGCAAAACGCGTCGATCAGCGGCATCGTACAGTGGTGGAGGAAATGATTGACAAGACCTTCTAAAATTGTGGATATGTGAGGTGGGGGTGCGTTTGGGCCGCTGGCAAAGGGTGGATAGAGGCGCCATGGTCGAGCGAGGGTGAATTCATTGGAATTAGGAAGGAGGTTGGCTATGTATGGTGGGGATGAGGACGAATTTAAGCAGTTAACAAAGTTTTGGGGTAAAATGTTAGTTTATTTTTGTTCAAGGGATGGTGTGGAATTTAACCATGGATGTCAAAACGTGATATTGGCAAAACCTTGGTTTTGCGAACATAGTCTATGTTCCTTTTGAAGTAGAGGTTTTTGTTTAGATATTTTGTTTGATTTAATTTTTAATTATGAAAAATTTGAAAAAAAAAATATTTTTGAAAATTAAACTATTTGATTTACTTTTTGTACATAATTTATTTGATGTTGAATAATAAAATATTTTTAAAAAAGTTCATAGATTATATGTTAAAAAAATAACAATTAAATTAAATTGGGAGGAAAGGAATATCATGTACCGTCCATATAAATCCATTTTACTTTGAAACGAAAGCAAGTGCGGTAATTTTACTTTGATAACCGGTAAAACTGATTTTTATAGATAATAGAGAGAAACGTGTACCAAATGATTTAACGCAATTTTGTTTTGGAAATATTTTCAAGTTTTTTTCTTTTAAAATTTCGTGTAAAAATGCTTCAGTGCATAACTTACAACTCCATCCTTAATTTCTTAAGTTATATCCCCTCCATCTCAAAATGTTTTTGACCGAATACGGAAATTAAGAAGTATTGAAGACTTAAAAGTAATAAAATAAAATTTTCATATAAATCAAAATGAAAATTGAGGGTTCAAAGGTAATATTGGTGTTAAAAAGTTTGCTAAAAACGATCAAATCATTTTGAGATAGCTTTAACAAGAGTACAATTAAATCTTTTTGAGACGGAGAAAGTACCGTTGTTCTGTATGAGTCACGTTTTCATATTTTTATTCAGTATTGTCAATTAAGTTACATATTTGTCATATTGAAGTCCTTCCAATAGGTCTTCTCTCAAGTTGCTGTTAAATGTTAAAATCTAATATTCAATTTAATCTTAACTTTTTTAGAAATATACATATTAACCCTAACTTATTTCAAAACTTACAAACCCACCTCACCCAACTACTACCCTTCATCCCTCCTCCCTCTTCCCATCAGCCAATCCCTTACCCTAGTTCAGTGGCGTCCAACCCACAACCATCGATCCCAGCCTCTCCTTAGCCCACCTACCTATCGACCTAGCCCTGCCTCCCTGATAAGTGAAATTATAATATATATATATATATATATATTTATTTTACCATCAATTTTTCATATAAACTCATTTAATTGTTATGTTCTTATTCTTTTGCGCAAGAGTTTTGTAGGATTCCACTTTTGGAGGTATTGGAGCATGAAATGAGGAATTTGGGGCTAAATCGATAAGAAATGAAAAGTTGGAGGCAATATGGATGACAAGTTGAAGTCAATGATCAAATTGATACAAGGGAGAAGTTTTGGGTCATGGTGAACAACTTAAAGAACTTGGAGGCCATGATGGGAGGTTGACCCAATATTCATTACACCTAGTCACTAGGTTTTCACGCAATAACAAGGGAGAGGTCATGCATCATTCATATAATTGGCCACTTTTGGAGAAAATAGAAGGCTCGCACACAATTGGGACATCAAGCTTCCGCGTAGAGAGAGTAGCTGCGAGCAAGGCTGCCTTCACCGTCAACATTAGGGGGGTTCAATGTTAGAATCTGAAACAAAATTCATCACGTGAACTTTCACGTAATTCACCGTGAAGCCCACCCCAGGCCCATTTCAAACCCACCAGCAACAAAAACTCATTCATGTCTACTTCCTCAGCCGCCGACAAGCAGGTAGCAAGGCAGGAGACACGTGGGGGTGGGAGTGGGAAGGGTGGCATGTGTGGTGGGGGCCCTCTCCACCAAAACTCACGGTCACTCCCCAAAATACACTAACTTCTCAAAATTCACTTTGCCCTCAGTCACGGAAGGTCCGAAAAGTGAAAGTGAGAAATTTCAAAACTCACCATGATTTCTTAACGTGAATTAGATCAGAATTTCACCTCCCTCCCATGAACTTTGAAACCCCCTATTAGTTTCTTCTACTCTCATCTTTTAATTATGTTTAGTAGCTATATTATTTTATTTTATAAGATTTATTGTGAAGCTTAAATCTAGCGTTTTGATTATTCAGTCTACAACTTACTATTCCATGATTCTTGTTTATTTACTCGGAATATTGATGCAATATTCTTTTGACCATGGAATATTTGTAGTATATTTCGCTTAGGAATAAGAGAGTATTAGTAGACCATATGGTAAACTAGTCTAGACTTAGTTTTAGGACGGAAGTTCAGAACGGTTTAGGAAGGAGATATATAGTTCACTTGAACAATTAGGATGACACAGAAGTGTATTCTAAGCTCTTGGAAATTATAAATATGCTTACAGGATGAGAATAATAATTGTAGATAATTCTAGATTGTCAAACCTGAAGTTTAATTAATGAATCGATAATCCTAGGAGGTAGTTTTAGCATTTAATTCCTTAATCACTTGTACTTTTGTTAGTTAATTAATTCTCTTCAAAATCAATCAACTTAT
This sequence comes from Stellera chamaejasme, assembly GCA_024586325.1. NCBI lineage: Eukaryota > Viridiplantae > Streptophyta > Magnoliopsida > Malvales > Thymelaeaceae > Stellera > Stellera chamaejasme. The sequence continues at coordinate 31,053,596 of CM044985.1, forward strand.
CTTCTTTAGTTAGTAATTCCATCGCAATTTGCTAGAATCACAAGTCCCCAGTGGCGGATCCAGGATTATTGGCATGTGGGGGCACAAATTCTTTCTCATTTCTTAGGATTATTTCTTTTAAAAAAAATCTAACAATTTTGAAATTTCACATGAGTACCTATAGTTCCTACTAATTTAATACGAAAAAAAGTTTATAATAACAAATAAAAGTTATAAAAACAAGTGTATCATAGGAGGGGAACCTGTTGCACTATATAATATTTAGCTATATGGATTATTTAATTTAGAGCATAAAGTCGTAATTTATTTGAAATAAATTATGAAATATTTTAACTATTTTTTATACATTCAAAACACCATAATATAATATTTAAATTTTATAAAATAATAAAAATTTGTTTTTTGTTAGATGAAAAATAATTTATTTTACATAACAATGGTTAGCCACATTATAATTGTTAGGACTAATTCTTAATTTTTATCAAACCTTTAAGACTTGTATGATAAAAAAACACAGCTTTATGACTTGAATGAAAAATGATGGATAGTAGTAGGTTCTAACCACAGTTTACCCATTTACTTCTATGACCACATGACTAAAGCTTTCTCCACCTCTCCGTATTGCATTTTTTTCGTTTCAAATGTCAGCGTAAGCCCTAAAACTTAGTCCTTTTGTCCAATATGATCCATATACTTGATTTATATCAAAAAATGCTACCACTACACTATAATTTGTGAAATTTTAATGGGGCACGTGCTCCCATTGTAGGTCCGCCCCTGCAAGTCCCTGTGAATTCAAACCGGTTTTACTAATTGTCTGACAATCGTACATTTGCGGCCTGACTACTCTCTGCCTCGAGCGATCGAGCATTAAACTCAGGCAGCCAGATCTGGTTTGTTGCACATCGAACGATGTCAGGTGGAGGCAATGAGAGGAGAGGAAGCGCAGGGCGAGGCGGGGCTCAAGTGGGTTAGGAATGGGCTACACTGTTAGGGGGATGTGATGTGCACCTCCAATGGTGTTGAGGAGCTTCAACCTTGCTGGACGTAGCTCGTAGGAGGACAAAAATGGCAGAAGTGATGTAGGCTCCAAGAACCTCTCAACTTCTCAATGGATTGAGCAATCCTTGGTTTGATGCCTAGGTAGGGATCGATGGATCTAACACCTCCTTCCTATGGTAGGGGAACGCAACAGTAGAGATAAATCTTGCACTCTAAAAATGGCTTCCAAGGGGTGGATATGGAGATAGAGTGAAGTGAGAACCAAGTTTGGAGGTTATCATATGGGTTCTAAATCATACAAATGAAGTGGCCGCCATTTATATAGGGACTTAGGCCGAAATTCTAGTCCTAGAGACTTAAGGAAACCCTAAGAGAAAATTCCAGAAAGGTCCCTTAAGGTTTGTAGCTAAGAAACAAGTTAACTAAGCTAAAACATAAGCAAATGGTGGTTTAGGGCAAAACTAGACCCATTAGTTACAAACCAACAAAAGAAGTCTTAACATGACTTTAAATGAAGCCTAAGATGCATGGTTGAGAAAACCGGACCGGCCGGTCAGACCGCGAACCGGCGGTCTGTCCGGTCCAGTTTTCGGTTTTGAGGCCTCTGCTTAGAAACCGGTGGAACCGGACAAAACCGGCTGAACCGGAAACCGCCGGTTTTCAAGAAAAAAGGTTTAAAAAAAATTAAAATTTTTTATTTTACATTTTTAATGCTCATTGTAATTTTAAAGCATATATGTGCTAACTATTTTGAGTTTTGATGGATATATGTTCTTGAGTTTATTATAAATTACTTATTTACTTTAAGATGAATGATAAATGTTAGATATCCCGCGTATTTAACTAATACCGGTTGAACCGGTGGCTCAATCGGTCAGACCGTGAACCGGTAGCTTGAACGGTTCTGTGTCCGGTTCGGTTTTATAAACCATGCTAAGATGTAGCCAAGACAACCTTTGAAGTGTTTAGTGGGTGATAAGATTAGAGTTGGTGGCCAAAAGCAGCTAGCATGGGCATGTGGTGGTTGGAGACAAATATCCCTTCAACTGACATCATCATTGTTCCCAACTGGAGATATATTTTTGTAACACCTTTCTAGGACTGTACAGGACTCCAAATGGGCTGTCTTATACTTGTTAGAAAGCTCTTTTCCAGGGCTACGAGATGGCATTTTGAATGACTCAATTTGGATCTCTAAACTAGGAGATATGCATGCTCCAAGTTGAGGTTGATTTCAATCTCCATGTCTTGGCTTCCAAGCCTCCATCTTGATCCTTCCATGCTTGCGCCTCAAGTTATTCATGTATGCTCCTTAGGATCATATTAGGATGGGTTGGGGTGCTGGTAGGGTTAGGGTTCTCCGGAAAGAGAGAGGGACATAGGGTTCTCCAGAAGAGTTAGGGTTGGAAGAGTTTATCGGGAAGAGGGACTAAATGAAGGGATGGAGGTGTAGTTGGTTGGGGTGGGTTTGTAATTTTGAAACTAGTTAGGATAAATATGCATAATATTAAAAAGTTTAGGGTTAAATTGAATATTAGATCTGGACATTTACATAAAAACCCTTACTTTAATGGCAATTTGACGAAAAATCTAATGGAAGGACTTTATATAGGATAAATATGTAATTTATAGGACGGATGTGAGCCAATATCTTAAAACATAATCTATATAGAACAATGATGTAACTTAAAGGATTATACTCATGAAGTTTCATAACTTGTTTTTAGCATGTCGAAAACCTTGTTTTTAAAAATTTGGAAAACTCATGCTATAAATGTGGAAACATCTACATGAGATTTCCAAAGTTTTAAAAGCAAGATTTACCACTTCCTAAAAACAGGTTATAATAGTACATACTTAAAACACATTAATTTTAATAAAAATAGAAAAAGAAAACTTGGAAATTTTCAAAAGCTAGCTAACTGACACTTAGCTTAAAAAGTTTTGAATAGGAAACAAAACTTTGCAATACGAGGAGAGGATTCGACTGAGTGGATTGCAATTTTAGATAGGGTGAGCAATGGTAGGTCGAACTGCTTTCTATTACATATGATTATTAATGACGAGCCGAACTGCTTGTGAGTTGGCTTAGGCTCAATCGCATATAGTGCCAAACTAACGAGCCGAGCTCCGAGCTCGAAATCGAGCCAAAATTAAAAATCATTTATTAAATAAGGCAAACTTGAATAGATTAGAAAGGGTTTTTTCGCCGCCATCGAAGGGCGGTCGTTTTCCTTCTTCCGATCCTTCTCGCCGGTGGCGTCTTCGGATCCTAGGGGGTCTCCTCTCCTCCTTTGGCGACTTGCGATGCCTCTCTTCCAGTTTCTCACCGCCGCTGGATGGACTCCTCCAGACACTACGTAGAGAAGACAAGAATTTACTGCGGCGGAGGCCGCAGTAAACCGATTTACTGCGGCTTACTGCGGCTTCCGCCGCAGTAAGGTGGTTTCTCTACGTAATGAGATCCACGCGGCTCTCCTCCACTACGTCGACGAAACATGCCTTACCGCGGCCCAACCCAAGGTAAGGCCGTGGTAATTACCGCGTGCATGGCTTCGGTAATTGCCGCGGTAAAATTGGCCGCGGTAGCCATGTTTACCGCGCCGAGCCGCTCAGATCGTGGCCTTGCTGCCGCCGCCGCGGCAAGGCCGTGACGGCGAGCCTCCTCCACCGCTGGCCGCGCCACTGGCCATGAAACGTTTTTTAGCAAAAAATAAAATAATTTAATAAAATAATTACATAATTGTTTTTATATTTATAATTTTAATTTAAAATGTGTTTAAAAATTAATATCAAATGCAATAATATATATATATATATATATATAATAAATTGTTAATCCAATATCTAAATAACATTTACAAAAATCCTAAAAATTGTCGTTTGAGTTTGCGTTTGGATCAGTGTTAAGATAATTAACAAAGTCGTCGTCCTGAACCCCCGTAAGCCCCTCCATGAATGCTCGCTGGTGCGGCTGCGGGATCGGCATCTTCGGACGATAATCCCCTTGCGGATGCGTGAAGCCCAGGCCCAAGTCAACATTGGGCTGTTGCTGGAAGGGATGAGGCGGCACCTGCTGGTAGGGCGGCGGCTGTTGGAAGTGCTGACGCGGAGGATGCTGGAAGGGCTAAGGTTGCTGCTGCTGGAAGGGCTGAGGCTGGGACGAAGATCCAGCTGACAAGTGCGGCGGCGTCGTGTTAAACGGGATGTACCCCCCAGAACGCATAGCCGACCAGATGTTGCTGACGGCTAAATCGAAGGATCGCAACGCGTCTGTCTTCCAAGCCTCAAGAGCAGCATCCCGGACCTCGAGCGCCGAAACCCGGCATCTGAGGTCACGGATCTCATCCGTATCCCTCCGATGATGGTCCTCCAGCTCAATCTCGCGCTGAAAGTTAAAATTTTAAAAAATTTAACATTTGTAATATAAAAAAACAAGCCAAATTATAGAAGTTAATAAAACAACAATTTAATTACCTGAGATCGCTGAGGTGGGTCGAAGCGCTCCGGATGGCTAATATGGGGCGGGATACCGACCCAGTGTCCTCGAGTGGGCTGGCCCACGACGGATCTGTAGATCTCGTCATCGATCGCTGGGAACGGCCCATCTGTCCCATACTTGTTCCGCTTGGCTGGCAAGAATGAATGGATCTTCTGGATAAAGTCTGGATGTGTAGTCAATATCGATGATCCCCGAAAGTTTATCGTAACGGATGCCTTTTTTCGTACAAAACCATGTACCCTTGAACACCGTAATACTCAAGTTATTTATGTACTGAAGGACAATGATTTCGTCAATCCAACCGTAGAAATCCATATAGTCTTCTGCATTTGTATCTCCGAGGACACAGAAGCCCCAATTAGCAGACAACTTGCGATGATCGTAATGTTTTGTGTGAAACTTGTACCCGTTCACATATACACCAGGAAATGATTTAGCTCGCAATCTCGGTCCACAGGCAAAGGCATACAATGTCGGATGTAAATTTGTCTCATTTGCAGATGCCTACACATTAAAAAGTAATTGAAATTAACTAACATAGTTAAAGCATAAATTTTTATATATATAAATCAATAAATTGCACGACTAACCATATTCGTAAACCAACTTGTGAATTGCTCAAGTCTGAAAGTTTCAACACCAACGTCATCCAAGTCTGGGAAATTTTGTCGAGCCAATTCGTTGAATCGATCTATAAATGGATCAACTTCCTGATAGTTTTGCAGAATATAGGTTTGTACATGATCTCTTTTTGCGACCGTCAACTCTCAAACATGCGCTCTGCCCATTGGTTTTGATGGGTGATCAAATATTGATAGTCCGCTTGGATTGACAATAGCAGGATGAATTTCATTATGTATATTAGGGTTTACACGTGTTCCCTGATTATCTTCCATGTAATGCTCGCAAAAAGTCGCAACCTCCTCTATCAGAAACTTTTTAATGATGGAGCCCTCCAAAAATCTTTTGTTCACAACTTTTGCTTTCAATCTTTTCATGTTCCTTTCGAAACTATATATCCACCAATATGACACAGACCCACAGGTTCGAAGATGCCAAGGCAGATGCATGGTGAGATGTTCCATCGAGTCAAAGAACGATGGAGGGAATATTTTCTCAAGTTTGCACAGTGTAACGACGATAAATTCATCCAACTGTTTGACATCTTCCAATGGAATATCCTTTGAACAAATTAGCCTGAAGAATTTGTTGAATTCAGATATTGTAGTCCAAATACCGTCGTCGAGATAGCCCCACAAAGCAATTGGAAGCAACTTTTGCATGAAGACATGACAATCATGGATTTTCATATTGTAGAACATGTTACTGGACGTATTAACACACATCCCAATGTTAGAAGCGTAACCGTCTGGAAGTTTGACGGTATGCTTTAACCAATAGCAAATACTCGCAATCTGATCTGCATTTAAAGTATACATCGCCTTTGGTTTGAACGGTTCTTTCCTAACGGGATCAGTCACCAAATGCAATTCAGGGCGCAGTCCTAGATCTTCTAGATCACGTCTCGAATTTATGTTATCCTTAGTTTTCCCTTTCTGATTGACAACTATGTAGAAAACATTTTCGAAACAATTTTCCTCAATATGCATAACATCGAGACAATGTCTAACTTTCAAATCTGCCAAGTATAGTAATTCCAAGAAAATCAATTTCTTAATCCAATTATGCTCCTTCCCGAACGTCTCTGCCCTCATGTGATCTGTATGGTGGGAACACGATGTTCTGGACCTCGCTTAATATCTGGTGGCCTAATTTAAACTCAGATCTTCGCCTACGATCTGTATGTTTCCATGATTGCTTGTTGTTACGGAGAGCATGCCGTTGCGGTAAAAATCTTCTATGACAGCCAAACCAACTCGTTTTCTTTCCGTGAGTCAGCTGAAAACTATGAACATCCACCATACAGTACGGGCATGCAAGTCTTCCATGCGTGCTCCACCCCGATAACATTCCGTACGCCAGGAAATCACTAATTGTCCAAAGCATACATGCTCGCATGTTAAAGTTCTGATTACGATGTGCATTCCAAGTTTCCATGCCTGTATTCCATAGATGCTTCAACTCATCGATCAGCGGACATAAAAACACATCAATGTTACGGCCCGGTGACTTTGGGCCAGGGATTAGCAATGACATGAACGTATACGCCTCCTTCATGCATAAATCAGGAGGCAAGTTGTAAACCACGATGAATACAGACCACATAGAATATGATTATCCTGAGTCTGACAACGGGTTGAAACCATTTGTACATAAACCCAATCGAACATTTCTATACTCACATGCAAAATCAGGATAACACTTATCAACGTGTTTCCATGCCTCGGCTTGGGATGGATGTCCAATAGTACCTATCGAATTTTCACTAGCTCTAAGATGATACGTCATAAATTTAGCCGTTCTCACGGACTGGTAAAACCGTTGGAGCCGCTCAGTGATTTATAGATAATGTAAAATCTTTTTAGCTTTTGGTTTCTGATTCGCCTCACATTCTTCGAACCGTTCCGCACCACATACTCTACAATTGTTTAAGTTTTCATATCTACCGTCAAACAACATACAGTTATTCTCGCATACATGAATCTTTCTGCACGGTAACCCCAACTCTTTCATCATAGCTTTTGTACTACACATGCTCGTAGGCAAAGTTGCCTCTTCTCCGGGCAGTATTTCATTGATAAATTCAATCAACTCCGAGAAAAAAACGTCAGATACGTTATGCCGACTTTTCATGCTCAAGAACTTGGAAATAACAGACAATTTCATGTGCTTATCAGTACACCCCTCATATAAAGGATGCGACGCATCATGTAATAAATAAAAAACTTTTGAGTACTTTGATTTGCCATTTCGGGTGTGACATCGTCCTCATCCATCTGGTGCATATCATCACCCTCAAAATTATTATTATGATCACGAATCTCAAATGCCTCGCGAACCATTTCACGGTCATCACCCCTTTCTTCATTACCCTCAAATGAATTACTCGTACTTGCAATATTTGATGATGATGACAATGCCACATCAAATTGATAACCTCGATAAACACATAGATTTATTTTACGTCGTTCACCATGACAATCCCACACATGATAATTCGGTTGAAATCCATCTAACAGTAAATGATTGCCAATTGTTTCTCGATCATGATAATATCTATTTTTACATTTTCTACAAGGACATTTCACAAATTGTTCTCCCTTTTCCCGAGCAACAAGAAACGCATAATTCAGGAATTCTAGAAGCATGTTCCAAAACCTCTGACTAATATCGCGAGTCCCCTCCTGAAAACATTGATACATCCAATGACGTTCTTCGGCCATTATACAATTCCTATAATTTTATCAATAAAACAATATGCCAAATATTAAGCATAACAATTATATAATATATATTGATCAGCACATAACTTAATTCCAAAATTTTCACTACCGTTTTTTTTCTTAATTCAAGGTGCATGAGTCCTATTCTATCATAAAAGTACTATTAGTTAATCCTAATTTTATCTTGTGTAAGTAGAAACTGATATAATTACGTAAATTTTGGCAGCATTTCGTCTTAGTTCCCGTTATACCATTTCTCTGGCGTAACGCCTAGAGTAGGTTTAAAGAGGAACAAGACGAAATATTGCATCCGAAATTTACGTAATTCTTATCATTTCTCCATACATAATCATAAAAGATTAATTAACCGATAGTATACTTTTACAAACTGTCCAATGGGAAAATCCATGAAAACTTTGTAGAATATATAATTTTACACCATCATTTTAATACTTTGAAATAAACTGTAAAATAATATATTACTACAATTTTTCATAGACAGGTACTATGGCTCATGAACTACTTTAGTTTAATTACATAATTAAGCAACTGAAATACATATATAAAAAAATTGAAGAACTCATAAAAATATATATAAATAAATCTAAAAAGTAATATTTGTTACCTAAAAGAGACACAGTAACTGTCGAAGTTGATCTTCAACTGAAATCACCAGATGATATATACTTTCTTCAATTAGTAAGAAATTAAATGGGAAAAATTGAAAGGAATGGAAGAAAATGGTTAAGTGTTGTGTGTGAAAGCGGGGCGGGGGGTTGTTTATATAGGGAACATTTACTGCGGCCAGGTCCGCGGTAGACGGCCGTAGTAAGAGACTGGTCAAAGTGCCTCGTGTACCACGAGGCGTTACAACGCTTCGAGCCGCGGTAGGAATGTGTGTCGCGGCGTTACCGCGCCAATGGCCGCAGTAAACGTGGCTCGTTGCCATCTTACCGCGTCCAACGTTTTACCGCGGCCGTTTGTGCAGTAAAGGCCCTGTAAAACATGTATCACCCACGTAGTGCTCTCCGATTACGTTATTGCCGTTCTCTCTATCCTCCCCCTTGTCTCGGTTACAAGGCGGTCAACTGCAGGACATACAAGCTTTTCGCTGCCCGCATCAATGCGAGGTCAGGGCTTTTCGCAGCCAGTGGATTGGGCCACCACCGAGTTTGCGTTCGTCTCCTTCAGCGAAGGAGGCACTCTCCACAAATCGTTGGCGCCGACAGCCCCAGGATCCACTTTCAGTGGCGGCTGGCCTCCGGTGCCGCCTTTGTGGCTGCCTCCACCTGCAGTGCCCTTTTCTTTATCCACATAGGTGGATCTGGTGCAGCAAAGTCTCTTTACCGCTCAGGTTCTGCTGCCCGCTCTACATCCTCCCTGAGTGCAGCCCCACCGTGGCAACATGCGACATCTTTGTTGTTAGGGGACTCGAGCAGCAAGGTGTCGAGGGGTGTGGGATGTGGTCGTGTGCGTAAAAGTGCGCAGATGTTAAGAAGGGAGGAGGCCGAGGAAGTGGATACTAACACGGCAGGGCTGAGCCAGGGCTCGCCCTGCCTGTCGAAATGAGGAAGCTAGCTTGGGACTCTCAGGGCCTTGGATCCCCCATGTTTGTCCCTGGCCTCGGATTATCATTGCAGAGACCAGGCAGATTGCAGTTTCTTTGAAGCTGCCAAGGTGGGGGATGGTTGCTTTTGGTTATGTTGAGAATGATGCGGACCGGTATTCCTTTAAAATCCTTGTGTGGATTAGAAGTATCCTCTGTGTTCGTCTAGGAATAGAGGAACTGATGTTTAGTGTTGAGATGATGCTTTCTCCCAGGTGTTACTGACGTTTTATTTGCTTTTGGTTTGCTGCCTATTCTTGTTTTTTCTGATTTGCTAATTTCTTTGTAAGGCGACGTCGCTTTTATGGTATTGCCTTCATTAATGCTCACTATGGCTTAGAGCACGTAGGTAACTTTGTTAGGGACTTGTTCCCTGTTTCTTGGTTTTTGTCGGCAACCACGTATCTTTCAATGAAAGTTATTCCCTTAAAAAAGATAAACTCGAATATAACTAGCTCGACTTGAAGAGGTTCGTGAGTCTAAATGAGCCATTTATTATTACTAGTTTATCCAACTTTATAGTTATATGTGTTAGTTAATGAGCCTACAAGCCCAAATAAGTGGTTTCATGCCTAATCAAGTCATACAAGTTCATATATAGAAGTAATTTTGTTATTCATTTTGTAATTAGTTTTTCAAAATTTAAAGCGATTTTTGAAAATTTTCGAATTTCAATTATCAAATTATAATCATTATCCAAATAGGAATTATAATGCGGTTATCAAATTATAATCATTATCCAAATAGGAATTATAATGCGGTTAAGTCATTTATGAATGAAACTCTTTGCGTTTCAATAGGAATTATAATGCGCTTAGGGTTTAGAATTTATACCATCCCTTGTTTGTATATGTGAAGGTGGGAGAGTAAGATTGTAACTAGGGAGTGAAAATAGATGAGGGGACAGTGGCATATGGCGTGAGTATGATTTTGTCCCATCATGTTAAGTTAAACTCAATCATAAACTCGATAATAATCACATTTATCAATTATGTCTCTCAACAACACTGTTCAATCGTGTCTTTGGACAAAAATAAAAGTTCGGTGGTGTCTCTGTTCTATACGGATATTATTAATTTGCAAGCTCGCCATTCTTTTAAGTTTTAACTCTAGGGTGCCCTAGTGTCTTCGATACCCAGCTGCTCGCCTATGGCGAAACCAATGCCTTGAGTCGACGCAGTAACAATCACAACTTACTTTGCCTTCAAATCTTCTTTGTTTGATCTTATGATCCATTTAAGTCCTCTAATTTCAACCAATTGCATTCCATTCAAGAAACTAGGGCAACAGAGCCATCAAGGGCCACCCTTCTGGCCAACCATGGTTGTCATTAGTGATTGCTTCCAGCTACCTTCTTTCCGGTCTTCCTTCTCCTCGGCTCCCCATGCAGCCCCTTCGTATCCGCGCTCCTCTTGTCACGTGATTGACCTGGTTCGTTTTGAGGCCTCTTCGCGTGATCGTTCCCTCCTACCTCAACGCGTAGAGGCTATCCAGCGCTGTCATTTTTCGCGTCCAAGCACCCCGTTTCCACCGACCGATCCCGGTGCATGTGTGTGGCCTTGTTGTTGCTGTCGTTTCGATCTCCTCCCGGGTGCGGGTCTGCTCCGCTGTGCTGGCATGTTGCTCTGTTTCGTGTTTCTGGTGGTGGGCGGTTTGGCTCTCCATGGTCTTCGGCGGGGTTGAGTTTTGCCTCACCCTACCTAGAGCCATAATCGTATGGTTCTGTGATTTGTTGGCTATGAGGGCTAGTCAACAAATCTCAGTTTTTTTGTTTATTTGGTCCATATGTTTAGGTTCTTTTGTTTCGTTTAGACTTCATTTACTTTTGCTTTGTTTAGTTTATTATCATGTAGGTGAGTTGCTTTGGTTGCCACTACTACTTCTGTGATTAGTTCCCTCCTTAGCCCACTATAGCCCAATACACACACAATTTTTGTTTGTCAAGTTATATAGGTTAGTACATATGAAAATAAGAAGTATATAATTATGATAGTTTTTATCATTTTAGGGTAAATATGAGAGTTAAAAGTTAGGTTGCCAAATAAGCAATTTTCATTTTTTTCCGTTAGTCAGCAAACGGAAGTTAGGTCATGGCCATTTACTACACCAAGTTTAATAGTGCAGGGTACTAATTTACCCGATCCTAAATTCGGACCCTTAAATAACCAAGTTATAATAGTTCAATGTACTAATCCACATTTTAGCCTAAATAAAATGGCTCTATAAAGTTCATAAACTAACAAAACAAGTAAAAGTTTTTAATATTTTATTTTGTAATATGTGTAGTCTTGACTATTTTTGTTATAACTCTCACTCTAAAATGTCGCTACATTTTAGTTTCGGAATTAAATGATCTATTTGTACTCTTTCATTATAAAAGTATTGCAATACTTTCCTCTTTGGGACGTTCCATAAATACTGCAACACTTTATTTTTTTTTGTAACTTTTTACATACTAATTAATTTAGCAATTTACCAAATCATCCAAAATATCACTACGTCGTTGAGCCCGTTTTTAATGCGGTCGGTAATGCAGCCTTCGCCGCATTACAGCCTAACCGCAATAAAAATTGCTTTCCAAGTGATTCAAAGCCATAATGCGGCTTTTAATGCTGCTTTGGCCGCATTAAGAGATATTTTCCACTTAAAAATGACTGAGAAGCTCCTTTTTCCCGAGAAACTATCCAAAAATCCCTAACCCACCCCAAAAAATTTATCTCCGGCCTCCCTTGCGTTCTGTCGCCGCTAACCACGATGAAGCTAACTGCCACTTTGTCAACACCGGTAAAGGTAAGCACTCCGTCCTCCTTCATTTCATTTCCTTTTTCCTCTTGGAAAACCCTAAACCGTAACCTCCTTTTGCCAAAACCTGCAGCCCAGTCACCGCCGGCCCCATCATTTCCGCCGCTCCCATTAACGCCGCTCCCACTGATGTCGCACCGCCAGCCCCAACAACCGACGATGCTGCTCCAGATCCGCAGGTAACCCCTTTCCTTTATTTTTTTTCTCTATGCTAGATGAATTTCTATAATTATTTTGTATTTCTATGAATTTCTGGTAATATATTTTTCTTTATATGAATTTCTATGAATTTTATACATCAGATCTGCTAAAAGAACATGAACATTGTAGACTTTTCTTCAACCGACACCATCTCCACCGTAAAAGCTCTACCAACGCCGCCGAAATCTGAATTTTTTTGCATTTTGGATGAATTTCGATGAATTTATTCGTCTAGTTTTTTTGAATATTTATAATGCAGCCAAAGCTGCAATAAGAACTGTGGTAAAACCACGTTAGAAGTTACCGCGGGCTTATATATCGTGGTTTCTATTGAGGTCTTTTTCGCGTTAAATATTGCCGGCGTAATGCGAGAAAGCCGCGTTAAGAACGAGTTCAACGACGTTGTGTATTGGGACGTCCTAAAGAAGAATGTGTTGCAATACTTTTGGAACGAATGAAGTAAACACAAAAAACTAGTCAATATAGATCTCTTTCTCATCCAAATAAAATTTCTATTCAATAATATAATTCTTTAATTTTTATTCTCGGAATATTTATTGTTATAGTTTAATTTTGTTTTACTGTTCATTTTCAATTTATGTATTTGATTATATCATTCAATATAGAAAAAAAAATAAAATGGGAAATTCAATATCAAAATAGGGACGGAGGAAGTAGTACATATAAAATGAAGGTACAGGATACAGTGCGCCCACGCTTATCGTGGGCCTCCGTGCGCTATTTTCACGTTATTTACAAAATTGTCATTTTCATTCAAATTCGTCTAAGTACGTTCGTCAGTAATTATGATGCTCCTGCGTATTTTAAATAATGCGCATTCGTCTCCAAATGATGCTCCTACGTACCTTAATGGTGTGTGAGCTGGAAATTGAGAGCATTAATCTTGTCATGAGAGCAAGTGCGTCATATTTTGTAATGGAGAGCATCATAATGCAACAGGGAGTGCATCATAGTGGTTACCAAAGACATCATTTTGAAAGGTTAATAAAACGAGTGTAACATTTGTCATGAGAGCGAGTGCATCATATTTTGTAATGGAGAGCATTATAATGTATCGGGAATGCATCATAGTGTTTTACCGAATGCATCATTTTGAAAGGTTAATAAAAAGAGTGTAACATTTGTCATGAGAGCGAGTGCATCATATTTTGTAATGGAGAACATTATAATGTATCGGGAATGCATCATAGTGTTTTACCGAATGCATCATTTTGGGAGGTTGAAGGAAGTGTGTGCTTCATTAAGTTATTAGAACTAGTGCATCATGTTTATTACGGAAAAACATCATTATGCATCGCAAATGCATCATTGGGTAGAACAAAAAAGATCACTGTGGGGTTGTAGAACAAAAAGCATCATTAACTCGTCAAAGAGAGTGCATCATATTAATGTTATGGGAGTGCATCATAGTTTATCGGGAATGCATCATTCTTCTTCGTATATTTCTTCTCTTTAGGCGCTTAAGGTGCGCCTACAGGCGCTAGGCGCACCGTATAGCTGCTCTAAAAATGAAATTGAATTGATATAAAAAAGTCAACTTCTTTTTGGACAAAGGGTGTAACTACTATATGGAAATGCTGTTAGGGATCCCTTTTGAACTGACGCCCCTCGAACTTTCATCAACTGTGAAATTAGGGCACAAAAGTCTGTAAGGAATCTTAGCAGGTCCCAATCTGTTCTTCAGCCTCGGATCACGATTCCTCTCCACAATCTTTCTCTCGATCTCTTTCAGATTCTCAGCGAACTCGTTAAACCTATCCTTAACTTCTTGCTCATCACTCCACTCCGACGATTCCCTCTCCCCCAAGCAAACTTCTCCGGTTGCGTGGCACGCAAGCACCTCCATGAGCGCTACCGTAAGCGTCATCTGAGACCGTTGCGGCAGGATCTTGAGAAAGTACTTGTCCGGGTCAGACAGAAACTCTGCAAACTCTTCAGTCCCTTCGATCGGAACGAATCTCCGGCAGAGCGTCGGCCGGTTCGGAGGGAAACCGGCGTAGGAGTACTGGCCGGAGTTGACAGAAGCGTGAAGGGCTGATGTGACCCATATGACAATGGTCAAGGCCTGTTTTAGTTGAGACAGAGTTGTCATCTCGAACCACCATGTCTCGTTGGACTTGTCGCCGTGGCCGACATTTCGGATCTCCGACCACCATGCTTGGAGTTCGATGTCGGATTTGACAGACTCGTCGTCTTTGTAGAAGATGTTGCAGAAGCTGTGAACCCAAGTTTTGATGGCCGCCCAAATGTCAAGTGCGTCTAAACCGTAAGGGTAGTCTTGAAATAAGATCTGAATCCCTGTGGGACTTTCTTTGTCTTCTAGGGCCATACCCCTGCATGGGCCATTTGGTTCAGCTAATTAATTAAGCATAAGTCAATGAGAATAATTAAGATTATTTGAAATTCATCCTAGAAAATAAACAAATACTCACTGTTCCACCAAAACTGATACATTTGACTCTACACGGAAATTAAAAAACATTGTTAATTTGAGTTTATAAGAGAGTATAGTAGACATAAAACAAAACTAATATTTTGAGAGTGAGAAGGTAAGTGTGGGTCATAAATTGATTTTCTAAAACGAAACAGATCAATTTTGTTGAAACAACTCAAAAAAATATACTATCAGTTTTACTGAAACAAATGGAGTAATATTTATGTACAATTGATTTACTCAAAAACCTAGAAGAAATTGCTCAATCCGTTGGATTGAATCAAGTCAACTTTTTTTTTCCAGCTTAACCGATGGATTGATCAACTAGTTATCCAATGAATTAATCTGTTTATAAGACTAAACATTTGCAATTATTTCTCAAATTGGTTAAATTCATTGTTGTTAAACATAATATTTATCCAATTTTAGGATGAATTGTAAAAATTCTGATTAAGTTTTAAGTCCAACCAAATAGGCCCATAATCAAATGAAATTATAAGAAGGGTTGGATTGTATAGGAGGTACGGTACCTCTTGAGAAGGTCCATAGGAACAGCTTGTTCATGAAATCTCCACTCTTTGTAGAGCGCTGAAGACAACTCCATCGAGAACTTGCCGGAGAAGAGCGTCTTTTCGAGGATCCCTCCTGAGTTTACAAGGAGGGCTCGAGCCAATGCGTTGACGTGCATTGTGTCTTTGAAGTGAGGATCCAACAGCCGGTGAATTGGGTGCATTGCACTCAGTTGCCTCCTTGTTGCAATGATAAATGGCTCCACCACTGCGTGTGTGTTCAACCTGCCATTTTCATGTTCTTGTTACCATTGTGATCATAATGTAATTCAGTTGCATCGAAGATTTGAGAGTAATAAAGTAAAATAGCTATATCAGATCCGGGAAATGAAAGTTGAAGGTTATATATAAGGTAATATTATTGTTGAAAGTTTTATGAGGTTGCGACTATAGTAACCATCTCAACCCATAACCGTCTCATGATATTTCCATGCAAGTGGAAAAAATCTATGATCACCGGTTTTGGAATTTTAATTCATTATTCCTTTATAAGAAGGTTGCGAAAGGAAGAGCATCGAACGTAAAAACTTTTTAACCATGCTTCTTGCATGAATTTATAGTGTTAACTAGTTCCAGATTATTACTTGATACTATAACTTCATGCCACTGACCCTAACATATAGTTGAGATTAAGATGCGGTATGATGATAGCACGGTAATGAGTATATGGCTCACCAATGTGTGACAAGCTGGTGATGAACAGAGTCATTTGCTGCGACATGAGCTTTCGCAAGCTGCCACAGAGCTCGTTCAGTGCCCTGGCTTGCAGGAAGAAACACCCTACTGATAATCTCTCTGTTATTTTGACCTGGCAAGCTCAACTCTATAGCTACTGGTTTCAATGTTGAATCATTTCTCAAGAAGAGTAGTGTTCTTGAAGCATAAGCACAAACACCTGGTTGTGAGTTTATTCTTGTGAGAAATGGGATCAGATAGTCATGGTGATCCAAGATGAATATTCTCCATTGATCCATGGCCTGTCTTAGAGTCAGCCCATCAAGCTTGTCTTCTATATCTGATTGCTTTATTGAGCTCTCTCCATATTGACCTCTTGGTGGGAAGGCCTTTGGTAACAAACAAGTCAAGTGAATGCTGAGTTAAGAACTAGAGTTTTACTGGCAGTAAAAAAGGGATTGTGTTTATGTCAAAGAGAGGAGAGGAAACTGCTGCAACCTCTAGGTTTTGAATTCCTGTTGGATTAACCCCAGCAAGCATTTGGCGTCCGAACTCCTCGTCCTCGATCCATGCCAATTCATTCTCTGTGTTACAGATCACAAACAAGGATTAAACAAATTTATGGATAAGCAATAAGAAAAGTTTGGACCAAAAGATGTTAACTTTCTGACCTTGTACTACTTGGGGCAAAGGGAATTGTATTGCCTCTCCTTTGCTGTAATTATTTAGTAATATCTTTTTGGAAAGCTCATTTGGTAACATTTTCTTCAGTTTTTCAGTCACCTTTCTGTCAATTGTTTGGGTTTTGTTTGCAGAAAATAGCTGGTATATGTCATCCAATGACTCAAAGCATCTAGAATCATTGAACAAGTTCTTTGCTTCCAGCGCAAGGAAGTGTGATGCAGCCTGTATGGTTTTCCCTATAAACTCTGACACTTTCTTGGGGCTAAATTGCTCATCTGGAGGAACATAGGTCCCCAATTTGATTAATTCTCTCCAGCTCTCTGTTCAAATGTACATGATTAAGTGAATGAATTAAAATCTTTGTATAACTGATAAACAGAAATGGCAATTGTCATCAAGTTCAGAACACCATTTGTAGTATCAGAAGAGCCAGTCCTTCCTCTGCGTGGGTATGGATAAGCACAAGAGCCTCCAAGCACAGGTCTGACAGCAAGATCATTGTACACATCATACTCGTAAATTCGATCCCATTCTTTCCTTTCTCCGGTTCCATCTCCCCGCAGGCTCACAAGTTCTTCTCTCCTCAATTTAACCAGACCACTGGGTGTCTCAGATGGCAGATAAGACTAAAGATCATAGAAAATGAACAGTCAATATTAATGAGTGCCTTGAGAAAGTGCCCTATTTAGGTATGTGGGCAACTTACCTTGTTTGAGAAGAAAACCCTGCTGGATTTAGTGTTTTTGACAGGATACACCCATGACCTGCAGTCGAAATGTATCATCTGATTCTTGGTTGTTTCGAGAGTTGCAGAGTGCAGGAAGAACTCATGTTTATGCCGATTTTCTATCGAAAAGGCTCCCGGAGTTCCAAAGCCTGGTTGAACTTTTAACTTGAATCTATATGTTGTGGACTTACTCCCTTCATGTTTCCTGCTCTTCCCATGACTAAACCTTGCTTTCTCACTCAGCCTCCCTCTTCCAGTTACTGCTTAGATGCATCAAAATGTGAACATAATTGTGCAGAAGAAAATGGCAACATCAACAGGACTTGCATTCATGACAGTTGGATTCATAAACGCAGACAGGTTAATTTCATTTAATTACCAGGGTGAAATGAGAAGTACTTACCAGGGTCTATCTCTGTGGAGCTGTAAATTTGCACTGAGGCCGATTTACCAGGACTTGCTTGGCCTAGAGTTTGCTCAATCACAAATCTTCCCTTGATTATGAAGCTATTGCTAGAAGTCAAGCACCTAGAGCAACATAAATGAGTATTTTGCTGCATATTTCCTTCTGTGACCATCTTGCTTTGATTCTGGTTCTGGTTTTCCATTCTCTGCTGGGGTAATGCTTGCACCTACAGTGATTGGTGGATGTAAATGATATGGCAATAGAAAAGTAAAAGGTACAGAATTAGTTTAAACTTTGATGCTGCAAGTTTTCTGTGATTCATTTCTTGCAGGGGAGGTTTTCTGGTTCTAAAAGTATGTACTTGTGATCTGTAGCACTTATCTGGTTAATATGTTTCATTCACATGGAATGGTCAGTGCTTAAATTTGAACACCATTATTTGTAAAATCTAAGGCTCCGTTAGTTGTAGAAAATTTTTCAAATTTTCAACTCCAAATTTCCTTCGTTAATATTGGATCATATTACTAGCTGTCAAGTGATGGAAAACCTTATTTTCCAAACTTTGGAAAACTCTAGTATATTAAATTAAGGAACCTTGTTTGGAAGGTTTTCATGGTAATACTAGAGTTTTCCAAAGTTTGGAAAACAAGGTTTTCCATCACTTGAAAGCTAGTTGTATGATCAAATATTTACAAAGGAAATTTGGAGATGGAAACTTGAAAAAATTTCAACAACTAAACGGACCCTGAATGTTTCTATTATTTAGAAAAGTGATTCGGGTCCGTTTAGTTATGGAGAAGTTTCCAGGTTTTCATTTCTAAAATTCATTTGTAAATATTTGATCACATACCTAACCTTTAAGAGATGGAAAACTTTATTTTCCAATGATTAGAAAACTCTAGTATTAAAATAGAAACCTTCCAAAAAAAGGTTCCCTAATTTAATATTAGAGTTTTTCAAAGTTTGGAAAACCTTTTTTTTTCATACCTTCAAAATTAGGTATATGATCAAATATTTACAAAGAAGTTTTGTAAATGAAAATTTGAAAACTTATCTATAACTAAACAGACCCGAAACTTTTATTTCACTTTTCTAAATTCAAGGACTAATTTGACAAAAATGTTTCAAAATGTTAAGCTACGTGGTGGATTCTCCTTGTGGGGAACCCGACCCGGACTAAAGAACCAACCAAAAACAACTTTCGCAAAATCAACCAGATGAGAATTCGATTCACTCGTCATACCGAAATGGCGATTTCAGGCCTGCGGAAATTTTCCTCCCAAATACATCGCCTGCCCTCTCTCTCCTTCTACTTGGCTGCCAGGTCCTCCGCAACTTCGGCGGCTCCAGCGGCGACTTCGACCTCCCAGAAGGTCGCCGATCGGATTGTGAAGCTTTCAGCCATCGATCTCGACGGCAAGAAGTGCGAGGTAGTTGGGCTAAGCGGACAGACCCTTCTTCGTGCCTTGGCGAATCGGGGGCTGATAGACCCGGCGTCGCACCGGCTGGAGGAGATCGACGCCTGTTCCGCGGAGTGCGAGGTCCAGATCGCGGAGGAGTGGCTCGAGAAGCTTCCACCACGGTCCTACGACGAGGAGTATGTGTTGAAGCGGAACTCTAGGGCTCGAGTGTTGAACAAGCACTCTCGGCTCGGCTGTCAGGTCGTCCTCACGCCTCAGCTCCAGGGTATGGTTGTGGCGATTCCCGAGCCCAAGCCTTGGGACATTCCCTAAATTGCAGAAGAAATTCGGGTCCGTTTTCTCCCCTTTTTTTTACTTCCCGTGTACGATTATCTGGCTGGATTTTGCAAACAATAATGCTAAAAATGGTGTACTTTGAACAGACTTGCTTGTTGTTCTTGTTTTGGATTTCCCATATCATATTTGATGTATTGGAGCTTTAACATTATTAATGTATGGATTTCATTGGCAAGTTCCAGTGGGGATTTTATTCTGGAATTCTTGAACATTTTCAATGCTTCTATAGGCTGTGAAAAGTGATGTTAATGTTAGTAGTGTTTGGTGATAAGAAAAGAATAATCTACGGCCGTCGAGGTGATCGGTGGCGGTGACACGATGATTCCAGCGCAAAAAGCAAGACACGGGACACTTTCGGGTGCGAAAGAGAGAAGTGTGGGTGTGTGGCAGAATTACCTTATTTGAGGCACCACCCAATATATAGTGGTCTTGGAGTCATTATGGGCGCTGAATCTTTAATTTATAAATGTGTCCCATCATTGAGATGGCGGCGTATTAATGGTGTAATAACAATGAGTTATAGTGGAGTTATTCCTCCTCCTCGGTTTAATGCCATAACGAGTGTAACAGTCGCCTTCGAGAGGCGGCAGACGTTTACTGCTAACGGTATATACGAGGTGCCCTTATTGGAAAAGGGGGTCTTCGTAAATGGGAAGCCGTTGTGGCGACGCGCCCATATGGCGTTTGCATTTGACAATACCGCCGTATGGGCCGCCCATATATATCAAGATGCCCTCCCACAATGGGAGGACGGTGGGCCCCGTGCTCCGTTTCGGGATGAAGTATTTTTATAGACGGTGAGCCCATATGGCATTTGTTGTGGTTTGGAGCCCGGTTTAGGGAGGCGTAGGAGTCGCCCAATGTTGGCCCATAGGTTTGCCCAATACGGTGTGGCGGTTGCAAAAGCGCTTTTCAAAATTTGCGCTTTTGCGCTCGTAATTATGGGAAGTCGCTCACTTCCCATCGCGCTCTTCTCATACGCCAACCAAGTCAGCTTCCCAAATTCTTGCTTTTCTTGCCTTTTCGCTTTAGCTTCCTTTGCAATCTAGTTTCCATTTTCTGCGACTAGCGAAGAATTTCCCGCGAGATTCAAGAACCCAGTAGTTGAATCCTCCGCTTTCATCTCCGTCACGAATCGGTAAGTTGTTTTCTTTCGAATTTTCGATTTCGCCGCGACAAGTTGTCGCGAGTAAGGCGCCGCCGCGCCACCGCTCGGTTCTTGGGTCTAGGGTTTAGTTTTTGAATTTTTCGGTTTACTTTTGTAGATGGCTCCCAAGAATCCAAGCAAGCCCTGGCGGCCCCGATGTCGAGGAAATGTGGCCTCGAACAAGTCTGTCAGAGAAGAAAATGGCAGATATCCGCGGAACCACCATGTGTATACGGGGTGGTTTGTGGGCTTTCACCACGGATGTCTTTGAGGAAAGCGAGGATGTCGCTGAGTGACGAGGCCACGAGGGAGAATACCATGGTGGTCTCACGAAGCCCAACCAAAGCCGGGTTGAGGCTCCCCTTTGTTCCTCGCCGCACTGCAGTGAAGGATGGGGTGTTTGCCACAGGCAATCGCCCGAATGTGTTTACCACCGTAAACGCATTTGTGGTGGCTCGCCATTTGGCGAAGACGGCGGTGCTACGGAGACCTTCTTACAGCTTCTATACGTCAAGAGGCTCTGCTCGGACACCCTTCTATCAACCGACCCCGAGGAGGTGAAAGTGGGGAACAAAATGGTGAAGATCGGAGTCTTGACGAAACCACCACTCGTGGGGAGTTGGAAGGGCAATTTCTTCTTCATCCCAAGGAAGACAGTTGGGGTTTCCCGCATTCTTCATAAAGGAGAAGAATGCAAGGGTGTCGGTGAAGCCCTCTGTGGGCGGGTAGCGAGGGAAAGAAAGCCCTCGACGCCCTTTGTGAATGGATTCGGAGTGTGGAAAGGCTCGAGGTGTAAGGGTGCGTTTCCCTTCACTCTATCCAGCCTGACGAGGTGGTCTGCGGAGAGTAGGGGTTAGCAGGGCCCACCGTCTTCCGAGCCACGTGGACACCCTTAAAAATTGGGTGGAAGGATTGGACGGGGACCTCGTAGAGCGGTTCAAGGCGCTTTCAGCAACCCCCACCGTCCTGCTCGCCTTTCTTTTCATTCCCGTGTTTTTGTGTTTGCACATTTGAAATGCTATTATAACCCGGCCTTGTGTTTTACTACGGCAAGATGTTGCACCCCAAAGACCCTTTTTGCCAAGAAGCGGATTTCTTTGGAGGCTCTTAAAGCTAAGATGGAGGAGGAGGTCCCCGCAGAGCCTCGCCCAAAAGGTCAAGCCGAGGGGTCACCGCGATTGCGGGGACCTCGAAAGGCGGAGAGGCCCGAGGTGCGGAGGCCTTGGTGACGGTAGCTCAACCACCAACGTGGCTGGCCCCGTCACCGCCGAGGAGTTGTCCGAGGACTCAGGAGGACATCATTCGACTAAGCGCCCTCGACTTGCAGTACCATTCTTGCTTCCCTTGATTCTTTGGCTAACTTTTCTTTTCACCGTGTTCCGATTCCCATTTTAACCTTTTGACAATGAGAGGACTTGGTTGTGTCCTCGGACAGCCTCCAGTCTGCTAAAGATAAAGGAAAAGACCACTGCCGAGGAGTCTCCCGTAGCCCTGCTCGGGCGCTGGGAAACCCGTCGGCCTATTAGCGATGCTCGGAGGGCTGTGTGGCCCTCGAGTGTATACAAGAAGGCCTTCGAGGATCCCTAAGACCACGGGCGGCATAGACTCAGTCTTGAGCCTCAACTACTCGAGGACTACGGCGGAGCCGCGGAGAAATCCTTCAAACGCAAGGGTCCGGCCTGTGCAGGCACAGGACCTGTCATGAGGGTGACTCGTGACGAGTCAATCCTCCTCGGGGAAGGGGACGTGAGACTAAAGGTTGCGAAGGTCTCGCGCTTCCCCGAGACAGCACTTTGAAGCACACCTCCTCGGGGCCCTAGACATGGCGAAGGACATCTCGCCGAGTGGCCTCACTCGGGTAAGTGACGAACTGGATTCCCTTTGTTACTTAACTTTTTGTTGGGATGCTTTGTTTATATGGTCTGCGTTTGTAATTTGCGAAAATCGTATTGGCCCAAGGGTGGTGTCAAAGATCGAGGACCTCGAGTCCTCGTGAAGAGCCTCGAGGCCAAGGCAAAGGAATCCGAGGAGGTGGAGAGCCTAAAAAGGCCTTAGCCGACAGGATGCCAAGTCGGGCCGAGAAAGAGGCCGAGCTGGGTCCTCGAGGAATGAGGAGGCTAACCTCCTTAGAGCCACAGGTGTCATGGGCAAGCGGTGAAAGCTTCATGGCCGATGGGAAGAAGCATGAAGCCTGTTCTCGCCGAGCACCATGCGAAGAAACAAATCGAAGCTGAAATGGAGCAAGTGCTCGGGAGTATCAAAGAATGGAGGCCTGCCGAGGCGAAGGACAAACTCATCGAGGAGTTGTCCTCGAGGACCGCCCATGCCGAGGATCTCGCGTCAAAGGCTGCAGCCCAAATTGAAGACAAAGACCAAGACCCTTAGTGAGGTGACGGGCTCTGTGGTGGCCGATCATTTAGCCTTCAGACAACTAGAAAACCAAATTGGTTTTAAGTTGTACGATGGTGAAAGTGTTCACCGTTTTTGTAAAGCCCATTCTTTGAAAGGGTCGGGTCGAGTCGCAGGTCAGTCGAGGTGCCGATCGAGAAGACCGCCGACGCACAAGCCATGGCGGGTGCTGTTATCTTTGAGGAGCTTCTACGATGCCGCCACCAAGTGGAAGGCATCGTTGATAAGTCGATTTGGAAGCCCTTAATGCCATGAAGGTCGAAGACCCTCCTCAGCGGTTTTGTTCGAGTGGGGCGGGCGGGGAAAAATTAGGAGCAGAATATCCTTATGATATTCGCCCGGCATGTAGAGGATGCCCTGTTGTACCCAAAACGATAATGTCCAAGTAGTTTGTGGACTTGTAATTGAATTTTTGGCCATTTTTGACAAAATAAACAACGCTCAAAGATTTGATGCCTTTCTAGTTGCTATACGAGTATCAATTGCGCAATGCGTGGCCCTTCGTATAAGCGGTTTTATGTGAACACAACTTGCACAATGTAAAGACTTGGAATATTGCCTTCCCTTTGATGTATGAGCGATTTTGTACATCGCAAAGTCTTTGAAAGCGTACAACTTAAACGTAATAAGGCCTCAAGTCGTTGACGTGGTAGTCATTTTGAGTTTTTGCCTTGATAATCTTTTAACTTGTAGACGCCTCCTCTTTCCTTGCTATGTACCACATATGGTCCGCCTATCCGGAACGAAGTGTGCCATGGCTAGGATTACGACCCGACAACTCCGCCTTGAGCAAGACCATTCCGCCCACGTGGATCTGCTTTGCCCGAACTTTGGCGTTGTGATCGAGGTTTGCCCTTTGTCGTAAGGCCATAAGCCTAAGTCTAGCACCCTCGCGGAGTTCCTCGACGAGGTCCAAACGCGCTCGAAGACCGCTCTCATTGTGAGGCGTCGTAATATAGCGTTCGGATTGTAGGGACCGAGACTTCGATTGGTAATAAGGCATCGACGCCATAAACCAAGGAGAAAGGAGTTTCTCCGTAGGTCCCCGTGTAGTTGTTCGATAATCCCAGAACGCCGGGTAGGGCCTTGACCCACTTCTCTTTTTGTCCTCGAGGCACTTTTTAAGCCCTCTTTGATCGTGCGATTTGTTACTTCTACCGGCCATTTGGTGTGGATGTGCCACGGGAGCGTAGAGCATTTGTATGTTCATCCTAGTGGCCCAATCCTTAAGCTTTTTGCTCGCGAATCGAGTACCATTATCCGTGATTATGGCTCTTGGTGCCGCACGCGCCACGAGGTCGTGCGGAGGAAGTGTATGACCTTGGCGGTTGTTATGTTCTCGAGCGGTGGACCTCTACCCACTTAGTGAAGTAATCGACACCACTATACTGAATTTGAATCGCCCTTGCCGTAGGCATTGGGCCGATTAAATCGAGGCCCCACAGCGGGAAGGTATAGGGTATGTCTCCGTAACCACTTCGTTTGCGGTTGTCGTTGGATGCGAGAGTTAAGTCGGCATTTATGGCACGTTCGTACCAAATCATGCGCGTCTTTCCTCAAAGTTGGCCAATAATAACCGAGGCGCAAGCATTTGTGTGCTAGCGCATCGGAGCCAATGTGTGCTCCGCAAACTCCCGAGTGGACCTCGTTCACGATGAGTTTGGAATCGTCGGGGCCAATACATCGCCGCAAAGGAGTAGAATATCCTTTACGCCATAACGTGCCATCTATGATGACATGGCGAGATCTGCGTCCTTATTTTCTTTTAACGCCGGTGGGCCCTCGATTGCACCGGTTTGGAGGTATTGAAAGATTGGGTCCCTCCAATCAGCGCTGCGTTAGGCGTCAATTGCATGAATTGTATTTATAGAGGGTTGTGCTAAGGTTTCGAGGATGCATCCGCCCGCCCCTTAGACACTGTCACCACCATGTTTTGATCCCTTGGGATCTTATTAATATTTAATCGCTCGAATCGCCTTGCAAGCTTTTTACCAAGCGCAAGTACCTCGAGAGTACGGGATCCTTGCGATCGTTGGTCCCGTAACACGGCTCACGACGAGCCGCGAGTCATCATGCCGCGATTAAACGCCGCAAACCCGGCTTTTCAGCGCGCTTGAGACCCGCCACGAGGGCCTCGTGATTACGCCACGTTGTTCGTGAATCGGAATTGGAAAGCCACTCGTAAGCCGGCCTCATGCCGTGAGGACCTTTGATATGAACGCCCGGGTTATCGGCCTTTGGATGAACCATCCACGAACATGTCCCATTCGGGAGGTTCCAACTCCTCTGGAGGGTTCCAAAGCTTGTGCCATGAAATCCGCCAAAGCTTGTGCCTTTATCGCTCGTCGAGGTTCAAACTTGATGTCATACTCCCGAGTTCGAGGGGATAGATGGAAAGCTTCGGCCATGAAATCCGCCAAAGCTTGTGCCTTTATCGCTCGTCGAGGTTCAAACTTGATGTCATACTCCCGAGTTCGATGCACCAACGGGCTAAACGACCGCTATGCTCCGGTGCATTCGGATATCCGGATTGGTAGGTCCGTTCGACAATGATTGTGTGGGCTTGGAAATATGCTCGTAATTTCCTAGCAGCCACGATCAAAGCGTAGATTGTTTTCTCGAAGGGAGGGTAGTTCATCTCCGCTCCTCGTAATGTGTGACTTGTGTAATAGACGGGCCATCTGCGGGCCCTCCTCCTTAACGAGCACGGACGAGGCAGTCTTTGTTTGAAGTGGAGAGGTAAATGATGAGTTCATCCCCGGGTTGCGGGCATTTCAGCGTTGGCAAATCAGAGAGGTGTTTCTTGATTTGTTCGAAGGCCTCTTGCACTCCGGTGTCCAAGTGAATGCCTTTTTCATGCGAAGTTGTTCAAAAACGGCTTGCACTTATCTCCCACTTGAAATGAACCGTCCCAGGCGACAATTCTTCCCGTGAGTTCTGGATTTCCTTAATGTCTTTTGGTGGCGCCATATCCGTGATGGCTGAAATTTTCTTTAAGTTGGCGTCGATTCCCGTTCGGAGATCATGTAGCCTAGGAATTTTCCGGCTCCACGAAAAAGAACACTTGGTGGATTGAGCCTCATGTTATATCGTCGGAATGACCGAAAAGTCTCAGCCAAATCTTGAAGGTGGTCTTCGAATGTCATGCTTTTCACAATAACATCGTCAACGTACGCCTCCAGGTTGCGGCCCATTTGGCGGGCAAAGACCTTGTTCATGAGACGCTGGTATGTGGCTCCAGCGTTTTTAAGCCCAAAAGGCATTCGAACGTAGTAATACACATCGTCACCCGTTGTGAACGCTGCTTTTGAAAGCGTCGTCGGGGTCCATGTAGATTTGGTGGTAACCACTCTTAGCGTCCATGAGCAGCGGTACTTGTATTTGGAGGTGGCGTCGACGAGGTCGATAACCGTAACGGATAAGGGTCCTTCGGACAATGTCTATTGAGGCCCGTGAAATCGACGCACATACGAAGGTCCCCATTAGTTTTGTCGGCTAAAACTATGTTAGCGAGCCACTCAGTCTTGAATTTCTTTGATTATTCCGCGTCGAGGAGCTTGGAAACTTCCTCTTTACAAATTGTTTTTGAGGGGCCATACCCCTTTTCTTCTCGCTTAACCGGCTTGGAATCCGGGAATACATTAAGCTTGTGTGCGATAATATTGGGATCGACACCGGTAAATCCTTCATGCTCCAAAGTAAAACGCCGAGGTTTGCCTCGAGGAGGTGGATTAGTGCCATCTTCTCCTTTTGTTGAAGGTTTTTGCCGATCTTGAATTTCTTGCCGGGTGACCTCGATTTCTTGATGGCGTCATCAAGACGTGGCACATCGTCGGGCTCCGCAGTTCCTCGACCGCTTTGAGGCCCGTGAGTCAACCGTTGAGCTCAGCGAGGCCACGTAGTTCGTCCCTCGCCGTTCGCCGGTCAATGTAGATGCTCGCATCCCCACGAGGCGTCGCAAATGTGACCGTGAGAGAACGGATGTCACACCTCGTGGAATTCGACACAGCTAGGTCGACCAACGATGGCGTTGTATGTGGAGGGGACTTCGAGGACCAAGAATTCCGTCATGACGGAATGGCGATCCACCGTGCCAAATTGTGTGTCCCCAATCGGCATGAGGCGGGTTGGCGACCCTATCGTTGGCACAATGTCCCCGCCAATGCCAAAGGTAGGCCGGAGCTCCTTCGCACGGACATGTGTATCCCGAGTTTATCGAGCATGTCCACGAAAATGACACCGTGTTTGCACCCGTGTCGATGTAGACCCGCCGGTGTCGTAACCCGCGATCCTTCTTTGTGATAAGCGGTGGGTCGGAGTGTGGAACGACAACCTTTGTTCCATTGGGCCGATAGATGACGTTCTCCTCGAGGTGATCGATCCGCAAGATTTCCCTTGCATACCGCTTCTGGAGGAGGCGCCTTGACTTCGTGAGCATGTGAATGACGCCCGCGGGTGGTGGTGGTGGCAAGTTTTGGCCTCGAGGGCATTGTGTCGACGACGCGTTTTTCGCGGTCGTCGGTGTCGTCATCCCTCTTTGCGTCCTTTGGGAATTCCTTGCGGGAGGAAGAGGAGTGGGAGAGGAACTCCTTGAGCTTCCCGCTCAAGCATCTCCAAATAAGATTCCGGAGCCGATAGCACGCCTCCGTATCGTGACCACGATCCTTGTGGTAAAGGCAAGACTTGTCAAACCCCTCGTGTTCTTATCTTTGGATGGGCCGAGGCCACTTAGGGACCTTGTTCTCGCTTCTCCAAAGATCGAAGGATGTTGGTGCGGGTGTCACGAAGTGCGGGGTGGTGGTCGGAGGTCCTTGGACCGAGTTCGAGGACTGGAACCTCGATGAAGCAGACCCTTGTCAAATTTCTGTTGCGGTCATTTGTGGGGGCACATTGTATGGCTTGTTCATCTCCTGAGTTCATGAACCGGTTGCCCGATCGATGAACTCACCCATCGTTGTGACGGGGTTTTTATTAATGTTGTACGCAAGCCTGGACTCGCGTTGAAGGCCTTGAGTTACGGCCGGGAGCCGCATGTCCGAGGAGAGACCACGGACTTGGGCGGCTTCCGCTTGGAAACGCGTCGAATATAGTCTCGGAGTGGCTCCTCCCTCGCCGCTTTACCCTTAGGAGGTGCCGGGACGGTTTTGGGAGGAGGCCGAGCCCCATGAAGTGGCGCGGGAAGGAGGAGGCTAGATCCTTGAAGCATTTAAAATGCTGGCCGCTCGGCGTTCCAAACCACGTCGGGCGGCCCCCTTCGAGGTGGAGTGAAGGCTTTGCAAAGTATTGGGTCGAAGCGCGAGCCATCTCCATTTGGGAGATGTAACGCCGCAAATGATCAACGGTCTCAGTAGTCGCGTCGTAACTTTCGATGGCGGCATTCGAAAGCTAGCAGGAGCCCGGACAGCAATAATGTCCTCTGTGAAAGGTCAGGTGAGAGAACCTCGATGTCGCCGAGGACCGAGTTTAGCGTCTTAACTCGCTCCTCGACCACGTTGATTCTTCGAAGAAGGTCATCGACATCCGTGTTCACACGGATGGATTTTGGTTGGGATTGTTCATCTTTGTCGTTGGGAGGCGGGAGGCGAGCGGCTGCATTTCGCCTTGATGGTTTGCACCATAAAGGCCTTCATTTCGTTGAGCATGCTCGCTTTGAGCGATGTCACCGAGCAGATCGACGATGACTCTTTGGGGTCGCAGAGGTCCTGGCGAGGTATGTCGAGTGGCCGCCATGCGGCTGAGGTGGCCCAGTGTCCTCTGGTATGGCAACAACAGGAGGCGGCGGACTGCTCCCAACCGGGGTTGTGGGGTCTTTGTATTCCCATTGCGTTACCGCAGGGGTTGGGGGCACATCCGAGGAGCCGGAAGCAGCATCCTCGACATGCACGCCGTTGCTCGTTCTCTTTGTTTTCGCCATAAAAGCGATGAAGAGGAGAAAATCGTGGTAGGAAAGAAAACGACTAAATTTTCGCTTTCCTGACGGCGCCAAATTGATAGCCAAAGAATAATCTCGGCCGTCGAGGTGATCCGGTGGCGGTGACACGATGATTCCTGCACTGGAAAAGCAAGACACGGGACACTTTCGGGTGCGAAAGAGAGGAAGTGTGGGTGTGTAGCCGTTACCTTATTTGAGGCGGGCACCACCCAATATATAGGGTGGTGCTAGGTCCGTTATGGGGCCTTGAATCTTTGAGAATTTCCATAAATGTGTCCCATCATTGAGATGGCGGCGTATTAATGGTGTAATAACAATGGAATTATAGTGGAGTTATTCCCCTCCTCTGGTTTAATGCCATAATGAGTGTAGCAGTCGCCTTGAGGCGGCAGACGTTTACTACTAACGGTATTATACGAGGTGCCCTTATTGGAAAAGGGGGTCTTCGTAAATGGGAAGCCGTTGTGGCGGGCGCCCATATGGCGTTTGCATTTGACAATACCGCCGTATTGGCACTATATATATCACAAGCAAGAAATTTGAATTCTCCATTAAAATAAAATGAGTGCCTATCTGTGTAATAAGTCCTAGAATCACATGAAGAGTAGTATCCTTCATTCAGGCTAGTGTGTGTAATGCAGCATAAACAAGCAATGGTTCAGGCCTTTCCAAGCCATCTCTGTTCAGGAGCACCATGGCATGTAGTGTCTAGTGGGTGACAATGTGGTGTACTGTTTCATTCTTCAATCTCTATATCTTAAATATGCAGAAACTACCAGCAAATTGAGCCAGGATTTCGCTAATGATGCCGATGTTCATACTTCTCAGTACTCATTCAGGCATTTAGGGAGTGCATGTGAGACCAGAAGTCTGTTCCTTTAAGGGTAACTAACAAAGTTGATTCAGTTGCAGGAGTGATAAGCATCTGCGTTTTGTTCTTTACTGCATTCAAGAACTACCGATAAAAACTATTTCTTGGTCATATTTGAACTTGTCTGGTTGTATCAGCTAGTTCCAACATATCTTTACCGTGGATTAAAAATTCTTGTGGCAATCCATCATCGTGCAATTATCAAGAAGTGTAAAGTGCACGGTTAATCACTTAACTTTGTTTATTGTCCTATTCGGGTCACGTTTTAAGAATTTGCTCTATTAAAGTCCTTTATCTTCATTTTTTTGTCTCATTTAAGTCTTTTACTGTTAACTCAATGTTAAAATTGATGGAATTTTAGGAAATGATTTTTTTTAGGACTAAAGGTTTCTTGTTATTGTCTTTGCAACATAACGTTTTAAAAATCACTCCTTCCGTCCCAAAAAGAATGTTACGTTTCGTTTTCATCATTTAATTTATGATTTTTTTCTTTAACTTTTTTTAATATATAGTCAAATAATTTATATGCAAATGATATATTAATGTTTGTAGTTTTAAAATATATTTTTATATAATTTATTTATAGAATTCTTTATAATAAATATTTGAGTCAAACACGGCATCAAAAGTCAAACGTAACATTCTTTTAGGAATGGAGGGAGTAACATTTTAAGCACCTACTCAAAACTTTGACAACTCGATACTCTACTCCGGCCACCCACCCAGCAACGGCCAACCACCGCTACCCTACCCACGGGCTGTTAGTCACCTCATCGGCCCTCCGATACCTCTTTATGGTCCCGCCTAAGCTTACCCGAACCCTCACAATCTTGCAAATCCATGATTAGTCACCTCTCGAATAACCTTTTTTTCACAATTGGTGCGTAAAAAATTAATCGGAATCGAAGTCCTATTCTTAAACAATAAACCCCCTCTTGTTTCAGTATCAAATACTTCTTAAATTGAGAGGATTTGCACTATGAAATTCTAGGGTTCTTGAAATCTTAGAAATTTGATTAATCAAATTCGGAGATGATGTTGTAAATTGATGGCTGACACTTGTTGCTAGAGTGTCTTGGATGAAAACCCGTTCAAGATTCGCCATCATCGGCCAACGAATCGGCCGAAATCGCGACGGCCAACAATTCGAATTTTCGCTATTTTGGCTTTCCTGGAGCTCACAGGCAGCTTGGTGGCTTCCTTTTCGCGCCGTCTGCCCCTAAGGCTACTGGTCATTGCAGCTTCGGAGCCCCTGGGCATAGGAGAAGTGTTGAATCGAACCAGTCACGGCTGGTAGGCTGGGGTGGATGGTGGAGGTCGGGCTGTGGCGTCGTAGGTCGGGTTGGGCAGGCCCGTAAGTGGTGGTGGTTATTAGAAACTCATAAATCTAAGTTTAGGGTGCAAAATGTATAAAAGAAAAAGTACATGCACCCAAAAAATCATTTTTTTAGTAATTTCGTTAATCTAACGGTCGAGTTAACGGTAAAGAACTTGAATAAGGTAAAGATATGAAGATAAAGGACTTTAATACGGAAAATTCTTAAAACGAGATCGGAATATGTCAATAAGCAAAATTAAGGGATTAACTGTGCACTTTACCCTATCAAGAAGTGAGAACTCATCCTTTATCACATACACGCTTAGATGTCTTCAGGAACATGAGATGAAGTATTTAGATGGGTGACAAACTCAGTGAATGTTCATTCATCGCTGTTATGGGTGCCACCAACAGCTCGTTTGTCAGCATTGAGATACTGACAGGGTAAAAACCGAGAGTAAGGTTTCCGACAGACTTATTGTCAATATTAGCGAATTTCCGACAGCACGTTTGTCGGTGCCATCCGTCACTTTTAGACATTTTTCTAGTCGTCGACACCCAGTGTTATATAGGACAAAACTAAGTGAATGTTTTCAGGCTAGCTAGTTGTAACAGTTGTTGACGTATGATTATGAGCTTTCAGATTCTTCTCCATTCTAAAAGCTTAATTGATGCTTTTAATCGGGATTAAGGTATTTGGATTCATAATGCTTTCTAGAATTGTGCTAAAAGCAGGGGCGAAGCTATTAAGGGACGGGGGAGAGCGACCGCCCGCCCGTGATTTTTGTAAAAGTATAGGTATATGGTACATAATTAGAATAATTAAGGTTGTAATTTTTAATTTAATATACTTATACACTCTCTATTTTATGTACAAATTAAATATAAGTGTAAAATTGATCCAAATATGAAAAATATAACATCCAAATATTAAAATTTACACATTTAAAAAACAAAAATCCCACCACTTATTAGAAATGTCTCTTAGCTATACCCAAATGGTGAAATGGGCCAAATCTTAAAGTCTAGTCCATTTTGGCCCAACAAAATGTCAAAAACGTGAAATGTGCAGACTCCTTCAAAGTTGCAACAAAACCTCAAACAAATTCTTGCCCAGTTGTCTGCCGCCACCATCATCCTCAAATCTTCATTCGGATCTGTTCCTCCTCCGGCGGCGCCTCTCTTCCTCCTCCGGCGGCTGGCCCAACAGAGCAGGCCTGGCCAGGGCTCCCGCTCATCTCGAGCAGGGACAGCAGCAGCCAGCAGCCTTTCTAATTCATCTTCATTCTTGGTAATTTACTAATTTTTATTTACTTTTTGTTTTATATAGGTTTAATTGTTGTTTTAAATAGTTTTGATTTTTGGTTCAATCATTCTCCTTCAAACGTTAGTTACACTTAGCATCTCTAATTTTTTTTTGGAACAAAGAGCATCTCTAATTGTTGTTTTACATAGGTTCAATTTGTAAATTTAATTGTTTTACTAGCATTTTTGTTAATGGATCTCTAGCTCAATAGCTTAAATTTATAGGTTATTGTTACAAAACCCTATCCTTAAATAAACCGAATTTAATTCATATGTATGTTTAATTTTCAGTTTAGTATGAATATCAAGCAGAAGAAATTGTTTTCTTTCTTTCAAAAGAAAGATTCGAACAATTTAAAAAGTGGAAATCAACAGGAAAATACCCAAGCTTCAAAAGATGGAGAAGAGGTTCTAGAAATAGCTGAAACTTCTAAATAAACTTCAAAGCCAAGTTCATCAATTTCTGCAAGCTTCTCATTCGTGCGTGATCCTGGTCAACGAGAACCTATATGGAAAGTACCGGTGAATGATTGTGATCAGGTAAGAAGAGCTTACTTGAAAGCTGGTCCTTATCAATTGAAACTTGATGCATATCCACTAGATGATAATGAAGCTGATCCGTTTGATATTGACTTTACCCGTGTCTACTGCTACTACAGAGCATGCATTCTCAGCTATGAAAATTGTGAAGACCAGATTACGAACCAAGATGAGCAATGATTTTCTAGCTAATACTCTTATTATGTACATCGAGAGAGATATTGCTATGAAATTTAGTTTAGAAGAGTTGGTAGATGATTTCAGAGATTTTAAGGAACGTCGTGTTAGATTTTAACAGCTTTTGCTATGTATTTTGAGTACTTTTGGTATACATATGACTACTGAGTAAAAAATAATTTTGATATGCATCTACCGCCCGTCCATGAATTTTTTCCTGGCTTCGCCCCTGGCTAAAAGTGCTTCTGAGGTAAAAATAGCCATGTTCCAAATAGATATACTGGATTGCCAACATGGTAAAAACAATTTTTCCGATTTTTTTTTTGTTGATAGATAAAACTATCTTACATGACAACATGCAGTCAATAGGTTTAGCCATAACTGTTTTCATAAAAATTATTTTAAACATTATTCAAAACAAAAACATGATACTCCCTCCATCTTGTAATAATTGTAGTATGATTTTTGAAGTCGTCATTTAGATGTAAGTTCATATGTTAAAATATTGGATGAAAAGAAATCGTAAATTAATTAATATGTCAGGTTTAGAATGGATAAAATTGCAATTACAGGTAAGTTTGACTAAATATAGATTTCCTGAAATTTGCATTTCCTTAAAACAAATAGGCCAGGTGAATTAGTTAGCGGTTTTTTCTCCCACATTAAATGGTAGTTAGAGGAGAATTAATTTCTTTGGTTACAAATTGTTTAATGTCAAGGTTACGTTCTGGCATTTAGTCTGGAAGTCCCGCCATTTTTGGTCTCTGTCTTATTCCCTTCATCCTTTGAACATTTTAACAGGCCAGTTCCATTGATCAATTCTATAGAACTGCAAGATTAGATAAGAGAGAGAGAGAGAGGAGGTTTATTATTTGCAGCAATCGCACTTTAACTAATTAATCATCTGATTAATCTACTAATAATTACTAGTGGGTAATTAATTAAGATGGACGTGGGTGAGCTCCGGCGGGTTTTCCAGATGTTTGACCGGAACGGAGACGGCAGAATCACGAAGAAGGAGCTCAGCGACTCGCTGGTGAACTTAGGGATCCACATCACCGACAAGGATCTGGTCCAGATGATCGAGAAGATCGACGCGAACGGGGATGGGTACGTGGACATCGACGAGTTCGGGGAGCTGTACCAGACGATCATGAACGAGAGGGACGAGGAAGATGACATGAGGCAGGCGTTCAACGTCTTCGACCGGAACAGCGACGGGTTCATCACGGTGGAGGAGCTGCAGGCGGTGCTGGCGTCGCTGGGGCTGAAGCAGGGGCGGACGGTGGAGGACTGCCGGCTGATGATCAAGAAGGTGGACGAGGACGGTGACGGAAAGGTTAATTTTAAGGAGTTTAAGCAGATGATGAAAGGCGGAGGATTTGCCGCCTTAACTTCTTAATTAAATAATCCAATATTATTTACTTAGTAGTATTAGAATTCGCATTATATATACACACACACACAAGCATTTAAACCAACGCATGTTTTTATTTTTTATTGATTTGATCTCTCAATCATGGTTCTCTTCTTATTCTTTTTTTGGTGCTTCTGTTTTTTTTTCTTTGGTAAAAGATTTATTCATGTTTGATCTCTCCTAGGCCTGATTAACCTAGAAACGGAAGAAGATGATTTACACGAGACTAAACATCAATGTTTACCCGCCAGGTACCCATACCTTACTTATTTGGTGTTACACGTAGATGATCACTACTAAGTCATGATCGAATAGTTGTTAGAGAGATGATGAAGCTAGCGGATAGTTGTTTGCTGCATAATGGAAAAGAACGTCCAAAGATGAGTGAAGTGGCGGTGGAGAGATTATGTCAGGTCGGAGGCTCCGGATGAAGAAAGCGGCTTCCCGTCGGAAAACGCATGGGTGAGACGGGGCAACAATGGTGTCTTCCGGCCGGCAAATGCGGCGACAATGGTGTGTGTCAAAGGTGCCCGACCATAGGGCATGTCATAAACCTTACGTTTGTTCACTAGCTCCGGTGAAGGTCGGCCGACTCCGTCCTATACTGTGCTCCGGTGGCCAAAGTGGTTTAGAGATGCGAGCATCTGCTACTATTCCACAACTTCCGCTCTTGATGATTTCAACGGTTCCTCCACGTTCTAGAATCCACTAACAATTCCCAAAAATCACCTTTTAATATACCATTAGTCTGTTAAAGCGGTTGTTGAATATTAAGGACTACGTTGATAATTCTCCCACACTTATAATGATTAGTCAGCATTCTATATGGTAGTTACTGTAGACAGACCCCAATGTTTGGGTACATTTATGAGTTTCTCTTTTAAGCCCTCCACCTTCATTGTGTCCCATGCCATAGGACAAAACTACTAGTATCTGCAGTGCAATGGCTAGAGGTGTCTGTGGGCAACGTGACGTCCCGAGTTCGAGCTCCGCTTCTACAAAAAATGTGTGAAGTTGTTGGATCAAAGAACACACGGTAATAGGCCAGTGGCTGAAAATTACGTGTGGATTATACTCCACCGCCTGCTGGAATTGCTAGACTATTGCATTACCCAGTAATCCAATCGGGGCCTTCGTCCTAGGGCAGCCCTAGAAATAAGGTGGCCTGCTAGGGTTCCCTAGTTAACGCTAGCTAATGATGAATTTCGAAGGCTAGTGGGTCTAGGTAAAAAAAACTACTAGCTAGTATCTGCATTCTAATTTCTAATTACCTCCAAAATACTGCTAAATTACAATCTTACCACGCCATCTACCAATCTATGGAAAATCTAAAATGTGAGTTCAGTCCTATAAGTTACCAATGCTATAAGGTGTGTTCGCAATATCAGGCTTTCACAGGTTTTCAGCAATCAAAGGTTAAACCACACATCATCCCTAAACTTAAGTAACTTAACCTTAAATCCAAAAACTTTCTTTCATCATTCAAATCAGTCCCCCTACCCCACTAGCATCACCACCCACCGTCTCCTTAGTCGCATCACCTCTCACTTACTCGTGTTGTGCCGCCTCCGACTCCGTTGCATCCTTGCCCGTCCTCGATATAGAAAAGAAGTTCAGATCTCGCGCTTAAGATCTACCAACCTCGAGATTCTTAGCGTGACCGCAGGAGACGACGCGAGGTGGTGATGGTTGGTCGACGGCCGACTCAATGGCAAGCGACGCAAGTTTCATCTTCAATGTCATTCTGATGCATCCCGTCGAGCCCAGCTCATCGGACCACTGAGACTGCGCCATCCTCGTCCCACCGAACGTAGATCTGGAGCGATCTTGACGGATTGTGCAATGTCATAGATCTTGGGCGGGTCAATTGGGTGTCTCGTCGGAGCAAGGGTCAGAGCAGTGTATCGTCCTTCCATGAGGTTGAGATGGCGGTCCGATTGCACACAAAAAATAGAGGTGAGGACTAAGGAGGGGCCGATTGTAGAGAGGATATGAGAGTTGAGGTTGATGGTAGTGCAAGTTGACTGTGAAATAGGAGGGGGACTATTTTAAACAATTCATACAATTGAGGGGTTAAAATATTATTTAACCATTTGGCTGATATCAGGTTTTGGCCAAACCCTTATTTTGCAAACACAGCCATAAGTTCTTGAGATCATGAATCAATCCCCACATTTAACGAGAATAGCTTATTTCAATCCTAAACTACTGAAATTTGACATGTAGTCAACATAATGTCTTTTTGGCGTTTAAACCCCGTTAGTATTGCACAAGTAGGATGTAGCAAAAAAGTTAGAGGATTTATTTATTTAAAAAAATCATTTAGCAGTAGGAAACTCACAATCAAATTATTAGGACTATATTGTTAAAATGAAAATGTATAGTAAGTAACCGTTACTCCTAAAATCTACCAGTTCATCGTTATTTATCAAAATATTAGGGCAGAGTTGTTAATACATAAAGTTATTGGACTAAAATGGGGTAAAGTGCACTCACGGTCCTATAACTTTAATTCTTGTCTTATGGTAGTCTTGTTTTAAGTTTTTGTATCGATAAAGTCTCATTTCAAAGTTTTTCTGCATTTGTGGTCATATTCCGTTAAACACTAGTTAAGTTTAACGGATCTTCGCAAAAAATGATAATTTTAGTCACTTAAATTTATTTGAAAAATCTATTTACACCCTAAGTTTTAAACTTAACAATTTAATCATCTCAAACAATTATAAACTTAACAACTGAACTCAAAAGTTTTCAAACTTCACTTAAAACTACCACACCCACCGGACCACCCCCGCCAACCACCGCCGAAAAATCTGAAAAGGAGAAAAAAACTTCACTGGAGTGTAGCCTAGGGCCGCCGGATCACTGCCTAAGGCCGAAGAATCACAGGCCGAGGGCGGCGAATCACGGCCCAAGGTAGGTGAATCGCTAGTCCAGGCCGCGAATCAGTGACCCAGGGCCGCGATTCGCCGACCTGGGGCTGTGATCCGATAGCCCTAGTCCCCGATCTAAGCTCCAGTGAAGTTCTTTCTCCGTTTCGAATTTTCTGGCGGTGGTTCGACAGTTGCCGAGGGTGGTCCGGTGGATTTTTACCCTAAGCCTACACACTTCACTCCAAATGTATTCAACCAAAGATATAAACACATATCCACCAAAAAAACGAAGATATAAACACATTATAACTACATACTATTTGTGGGAAATTTGATGGGATATTATGAATTGTCCCAATTTTGACACATTTACTTCTTAATATCCAAAAACACCTTTAGCTTTGTTTTCTTTTACAATTAAGGCATTATAGTTGTTTGTAACAAATATGTATCCAACATTACCTTTTCTAACCCAATTACCTAAATGAAAATGAAGATCTTATGGATTGATGATTCAATAAATGTATTTTATATTTTTCGTTGGTGTGTTTATAATTTCACCAAAAGTTACGTTTTGGGATCAAAGTTTAAATTAACAAAAAAAAACTATCAACTTTCTTAACTTTCGTACAAGAGACCCTTAGTTTATGAATACCAATTTTGAAAAAAAATTGATTTATTTCCTTCATAATGTCCAAGTCACCTTTCGTTTTCTTCTTATTTACATTCAAGACATTATCTTTGTTCATGACACACATGTATCTGAAATTACTCTTTCTCATCCAATGACTTAAATTAATCATTCTTAAGATGATTCAATTGATGTAGTCTATATTTTTTTGGTATTTTTATATTTTATGAAAATCATGTTTTATGGTCAAAGTTTAAATTGACAAAAAAGACTTTACAATTTTTTTTAACTTTTATACAAGAGACCATCGGTTTTATACATATCAAATAAATATGGATTTGTACTACTATTTTATTTTACCATTCCATATCAAGTTCCTTTTTATTTTTTTGTCATTTTTTTTCTTCTCGCTTCACTTGAAAATTGTTTCCAATTTAGTCACTTTGCTTTTAAAATTGAAGGTGTGTTTAGGAAGAAGTGGAAAAGTTATATAGAGAAATAAGTAGGTAATTTTGTGATATTTATGAGTGGAAATGATTTATCTGAAAGGGAAAAAAATTCCCTTCATGAACACGTTCTAGATAAATAAATGATGGTATAATTAGAAATGGTGATTAGCAAATATTGAATGAATAATAAATGTTGAATATGCATCAGACCGCAACGAAGTGCGGGAAAAAAAAATCCTAGTTATAACTATATACTATTTATGGGAAATATGATGGGACATTATGAATAGTTTCAATTTTGACATATTAATTTCATAATATCCAAAAACACCTTAAGCTTTACTTTTTTACGTTTAAGGCATTGTATTTGTTCATAACAAATATGTATCCAACATTACCTTTTGTCACCTAATGATCTAAATGAAAATGAAGATCTTAAGGTGATTGATGATTCAATATGCACTTTATATTTTTCGTATGTGTGTATAATTTAACTAAAATTACGTTTTGGAGTTAAAGTTTAAATTAACCAAAACAATTATCAACTTCCTTTATAACTATATACTATTTATAGGAAATATGATGGGACATTATGAATAGTTTCAATTTTGACCAATTAACTTTATAATATCCAAAAACACCTTAAGCTTTACTTTCATTTACGTTTAAGGCATTGTCTCTGTTTGCAACAAATATGTATCCAACATTACCTTTTGTCACCCAATGATCTAAATGAAAATGAAGATCTTAAGGTGATTGATGATTCAATATGCACATTATATTTTTCGTAGGTGTGTATAATTTAACTAAAATTATGTTTTGGAGTCAAAGTTTAAATTAACCAAAAAAATTATCAACCTCCTTAACTTTTGCATAAGAGAACCTCGGTTTATGAATAGTTCAAGATTTGACCAATTTTGATTTATTTTCTTCATAATGTCCAAGACACATTTAGCTTTCGTCTCTTTTAAATTCAAGAAATTATCTTTGTTCATGATACATATGTGTCTGATATTAC
The DNA here is from genome assembly GCA_024586325.1 of Stellera chamaejasme. Lineage (NCBI taxonomy): Eukaryota > Viridiplantae > Streptophyta > Magnoliopsida > Malvales > Thymelaeaceae > Stellera > Stellera chamaejasme. The sequence continues at coordinate 31,093,413 of CM044985.1, forward strand.
TTTTCCTCATCTAGTACCTAAATTATTCATTACGAAGATCTTAAGATAATTCAATTGATGTTTGATGTAGTCTATATTTTTCATTGGTATTTTTATATTTTATGAAAATTACTTTCTATGGTCAAAGTTCAAATAAACAAAAAAGATCATTGGTTTTATACATACCAAATGAATATGGATTTGAAATACTATTTTCTTTTACCATTCCATATTAAGTTCCTTTTGATTTTTTTTCATTTTTTCTTCCTACTTTTCTTTGAAATTGTTTCCAATTTAGTCACTTTGCTTTTAAAAATAACGGTGCATTCAGGAAGAAAAAAAATTTATACTGGGAAAGAAGACGGTATTTATTAGTGATATTTGTGATGGGAAATAATTGATTTGAAAGAACAAATATTCCCCTTCATGAACACGTCAAGTATAACTAAAAAAATGGTGATTACAAAACTGTTGAATGCATAATAAATGTTGAATATACATTCAGCCGCAACAAAGTGCGGAAAAAGAAATCCTAGTTTTCTCTAAATTATGTATTGATGTAGGAGTATATATGCACGAGATTAAATTACGAGGGTGTATGTGGCATATGTTTTATAGTGTAGGGGTCGAATTCCGAAATTTAGAAACAGACAAGTCCGCATCCGGAGTCTCAACTTTCCAGTCGGCTAGCGTCCGCCGCCGTGGAGGTCCGATCGGGTGAACAAAAGTAGTGAATCACAGAACGGAGCGGCAATATAGTAGTTTATCTGAGTTTATTCACTCTCGTCCGCTGAACAGATTAGATAGCGGAGCAGAAATGGCTGCGAGGGTTTTAGCTTCGGCGTCGGTGCATCTACGGAACTCCCATCACCTCAGAATTCTTCTCCTCTCCACTAATTCACTTGCCCATACAACCAGGTACTGATATTTGTTTCTATTTCTCCCGTTTTTGTTGATTTCAGCTACTTTGAATTCTGGGAATCTGAGCGGATTGTTGAATGTTAAGCTGAATCTGTGCTTTCATCAATAATGCTCCAATACTTGTGAAATTTCAAATGCTGGCTTGGGTTAAATTAGGTGCTTCATATGGTTTCCACTGCCATCAATGCGTGCTGAACAGAGCATGTTAGATTCATTATGCTTAGTTAAATTTGACGGCTTTGTAATGTTTGGTGCTTTGTTACTTGATAGTTTTCCTCTTTTTGTTAGTTCTTACAGCTTGGTTTTTGAAATATCACGGCTTTGTGTTACTATCTGAATAGATTCCTAGTTGAGTGCTGTCATTTTTGAAAGAGAATCATGTTCTGTATTGCTCTTGGTCTCCTAATAAAAATCCTTTTCAGGACAATTTGCTTACACTACAGTAGCTTGACTGGTGTTGTATGCAAGGCCTTTGGTAATGGACCAGCTAGTGGATTCATATGTTCTGTGGAAAGGTTTTCTTTCAGGGGGCATGTTTTTTTTCATTCAACTTCATCGCTTAATGCTGCTGATGGAGGCGTGGCACTAGTCGAAAATTCTCAAGGACTTGCCAATAATGGTGGTGATGATAATACAAAAGTGAAGCGGAACAAGTTGAAAGGTAAGAGAGCTGTGGTACGGTGGTTGAAGTTCTTCAGGTACAAGAAGAAAAAGGAGTATGAAAGAATGACGGCAGAAGAAAAAATTCTCTACAAATTAAGAAAGGTGTGCTGCATACTGTTGTGAACTATAAGAACTAAGGCATGGTTTCGTAAACAGTTCAGAAAATATATGCATGTCCACCATTTTAGCCACTTTTCTCTTTATCCTCTTCCACAATAATTTTTGTTACTGTCAATTCTTGAGGGAAACAACGTGTGCTTATGGAGGTAAGCTTTTTCTGTGTTATGTTCTGCTGCTCATTTGGTTAATTCTTTTACCAGGCCCGCGAGAAAGAGGAAAGGCTTGTTGAGGCTTTGGAAAAAATTGAGCCTAAAGAGTCATCAGAGACAACACATGATCCAGAAATATTGACTCCGGAAGAGCATTTCTTCTACCTGAAGATGGGCCTCAAGCACAAAAATTATGTGCCTGTTGGTAGACGAGGGATATACCAGGGTGTGATCCTAAACATGCATCTCCACTGGAAGAAACATCAGACAGTGAAAGTGATAGTTAAGACATTCTCACCTGAAGAGGTTAAGGAGATTGCTGCAGAACTGGCAAGATTGACTGGTGGGATTGTGCTTGATATTCATGAAGAAGATACCATTGTTATGTACAGAGGGAAGAACTACTCTCAACCACCAACAGAGATCATGTCTCCAAGAGTCACTCTTCCGAGGAAGAAGGTCTTTCTTTTCCTTCTTACTTCATTCTTAAATTTTCTTTTTCTAAACACAACTTTAGAATCTTGTGCATAACGGTGCATTTGGATCCCTGGGAATCCAGGGAAATAGAACTTATCCTTGGATAGTTTTCTTTTCTTCAAATCTATCTTTCTTCAGTCAAGGAGTATGTCATATCAGACTAATTCAACCACAGCTTAACCTTCTTTCCGTGTTAATATTGATGTGTTAGGGTTAGTGGCACTTTTTTTGGACTTAATAGCAGGTTGTTGTCATGGTCTAGATGTCTTCTAGGACAAACATTTTAACCCCTATCCTTTTTATATAGTACCCCTTCCGTTTTTTAAAGATTATAGGGTTTGTCTTTCATGTTCTGAGTATCAGTGTTTAACTCAAATTATCACTGAGATAACTAGTGGGAAAAAATCAGAAAAAAATATATATTTAGAAAATCTATACTTCAAATTATGATATGCATATGAATTATTAAACTTTATGTGTCTAAATATTGATGAAAATATATTATAGATTAAATACTATGAAAACAGCAAAACAAAACCTACAATCTTTAAAAAACGGAGGGAGTACTTTTTTGCAGCATTAAAATGTTATAATAATTGGTCTTGTTTGTCTTCCTGTTATGCAGGCATTGGATAAATCTAAATATAGGGATGGTCTTCGTGCAGTACGGAAGTTCATTCCAAAACTCGAGCAGGACCTTCAGTTGCTTCAGGCCCAGGTCAAAAGTAAACCTGGTAATGAACCAGATGCAGTCGGTTACAGACAGGAAGCTTCACCAAATAACACACAGAAAGATAACATTCCCAAGTTGAAGGACTTTCTAGATGCAAGCATGGAGTTCTCTAGTAATGATACTGGTACAGATTCAGATATGGCTTCAGACTCTGAAAATCTGTCTGATATTTTTGAAACTGACATTGAAATGGAGGGAGAGGAGAAAGAACCTCAGAGACTTTACCTGGATGCGTTCGAGAAATTTCCTGCACAAGTTAATGAAGAATCTGATGAACTTGAGACACAGCTGCATAAAGCATCAGTGGACTTTGAGAAGGCACACACATCGGAGAATCATGAAGAGTCGCCGGAGTTCGATGAGGTAGATCGTTTGTTCCTGCGAGCAGCATCTCTACTTAATAAGAAGAAAAGGTGATAGCAAAATTGTTGTTGTTTCAAGGCCTGTTTATGTTTCTTGTGGAAGGTTTAGTTTCAAAAGGAAGTGCTATCTGCTTCAACTGTACCAAGCTGTAAATGATAGGAAGTAGGAACAGGTTTAAAGGGTGAATTTATAACCCAATTACTTTCAAAAGAGTAAATTTCCCATCATAACCTTTTTGAGTAACCCATATTTAGCACCCGCCTTGTAGAATTTTTGCAAGTCTTACCAACTTTATAGGTGGTGTATTTTAAAGACTGATCAGTGGCATTATGAAGAGCATATTTCATTTTAAAAAAGCATATTATGTTATCAATTGTCAAATTAGACAACACATACTACACGTTGGTAAACATGATACATTTGATTGATGGTGGAGATTAAGGAATGATATATTTGATTGATGGTGGAGATTAAGGAATACTTAAAATTTGAGAGTATTATAAAAAGAATATGCATATAAGACAACATATGCATACATGTCTATCTTGAGTCTATTAGTAACCATTTTATAGTCAAACCTTTCATCATTTGAAAAAGGGAAAAAGTCCTTTTTTGCAATCAACATTTTGTCAAACGTCACTTTTTATCATTATTTTAAACAAATGTTCCTTTTTACCATTAACGTTATTGTTTCTGGCTCCCGTTTTCCACTCTCCGTTAAATTAACTAAGAACTAGACCCTAAAGTTTATAAAAATTGAAAAATTCACCCACATTCTAAAACAGTTTTCATTTTCATCCATGTTAGCCTTTGAGTTTCTTCTGGCGAATCTGATCCTTCCCTCCACTACCCCGATCCTGATCCTGCTAGCAATTAGGTTGCTCCCCCCAGCAATGAATTCCGTGACCCATTGCCGAGATTTCGCAATTGAACTCAAATCTCGAAGAGAACCTCAAAACTATAACTTCCGTTGGCGAGATTCACGTCGGCTACCGGTTGCGAAGGCCATGAGGTTAGTTCGGCCGGCAGTGATAGAGGAGAAGAGACGTTAGGTTGGACTGAGAGAGGCATGAGAGTGTTGTTCCGCGGATGGTAGCAAAGAATGTGGTGGGTGGCGCCGCAGACTGTGGCGGTGTTGTATGAAAGCTGACTGCGGGAATATGATGGCGATGAGAATGACGTTGAAGCATAAGAGGATAGAAAAATGAACCATCATCTACGAAGTTAAAGGTGGCGAAGGCGCGAAGGAAGGTGGAGGAGATAAGGTCGACGGGAGAAGAGAGGGTAGGATTGTAACTTTTACAAATTTAGGGTTAATTTTTTCGGTTTTAAAAGTTTGTGGTCAAATTAATCATAAAAATTTAGTCCGTTACGTAAGATTCTAAGAATATTCCATCCGTTAACGGCATAATGGTAAATACGGTCGAAAAAGTAAACATCGATGATAAAAATCGATCACAAATAAAATGTTGATGGTAAAATATGACTGTTTTTTAAAAATAACGGTAAAAATGGCCCTTTTACCAAATGTTGATAGTAAAAATGGACTTTTTCCTTTAGAATTTTTTTTAGATTGAACAAGTAGCTCAAGCAAGCAGAAAGCAAGAACGAAGACTACGAAGAAGTATCCGCCACGAGTTGACAAAAATTTTCATCGAAAGCTCATCGGAGCTGCCACAAAACGCTAGGAAATGTTGGAGACTTGGGGGAGACGTTGTTTGCTTAATTGTGTTAGTTGGTATTTTAAAAATCAAATGGAAGCTGAACCGGTGAAGTATCGTTTGACGGTTCAACCGTTCGAGTTATCGGTTTAACCAGTTATTTTATTAAAACCATCTATCAGTCATTATTATATTGAGTTACGTCTATTATAATGTAATCTACAAATAAGATACTCATGTATAGTTTTTACACTAAAATACCAGTAGCAATTTATGATATGAATTTATTTGTTACTAAGATGAAAAATAATGTCAGTAATCATCGAGTACAAAATTTACATTTTGCATTTATCAAGAGGATCCTAGTTTTAAATAGGGTAACTTGCAATTACCCTCTTAAGTTAGGTAAAACCTTCAGTTTACCCCTCCAACTAAAACCCCCTTGTTGTAAGGTGAAATCATCAATTTAATTTCCCCTTTGACGGTTAGTTTCATACAGTGACCGCTAATCTATTTGCATTATTCCTTAAATAAACCCTAAAAATTTTAACCCCAACAATCTTACCCATAAAACTATAGATTTTACAATTCTGCCCTCCCTTCCAAAGTCTACCACCCACTGTTGCAATCTCGATCTGCGGCCCTCCAGCAGCTCATGCCACTATTGGCCAGCCCATTCGAGCTACCTTTATGGCTCCACTGCGTGGCCGCCAAAGCCCCACCTCACACCTCAAAACCCCACCGTGATGCTCTCCCTCTCTCTTTCCGAGGACTAGATATGCAATTGATCGAGGACCAAAATTGGAATCGTGATTGGGTTGCACGAGTTGGCACGAGCAATGAACAAAGGTGTCTTTAGTGACAATAGGAAATGGGGTGGGTCAACCTGTAGGGTTGGCGCCCATAGCGGACGTGTTGGGGTTACGTTTTCAAAAAGTGGTTATGTGTGTTTCGCAAGAGCTTTTTCAAGTAGCTATTACGTTTTCAAAAGGTTATATGTGGGTAGCTTTTAACGTTTACCTATAGCTAACTGTTTGATCTTAACCATTTAAAAAATTATCAACTACGGCTATTTGAAACAACTATTCTCAAATATAGCTTATATATGTCAAAATCGGTTGGCATTAATGTCTTTTTTTAACAACAATAAATTTATTAATAAAATGAAAAGTACAATAGGTCCAGCGAAATGCTTGAATGAAAACCCGATACAAGAGAAAACCGAATCCCTTTAGCAAACACAAAAATGGCCCGAAGCACCACTTCTCGAAGAATAAAATCTCCGAATATCGAAAATCCCTATTTCACCCTAAACTTTCTAACTCTCCAGTTTCTGAAATTACATTGCAATATTCTTAATTCATTTTTCAGTTTAACATGAGACCGATAATTTGAAGCTTCCTTTTTTGATAGGTTTGAATGTCTTATCATAAATTTCCAAGACAACTCATTCACATCCCTCAAACGAGCACCCAACAAAATTACAAAATTTATCAACACACCTCTTATCTCGAACTGAATTTTCTCCCCTATTGAACCTCCTTTGTGGATCCGATCCACTCACCTCTTTAACCAAAAAAATCTTCTCTTCGCTTTTCTTATTCACTAATAAAGTTCGGTCTAAAGAATGTGACACTCCCGGAAAAATCAAATTTTCAGAATTAATATATGAAAATCCAATCTCTTGATTCACATATTTTTGCACAAAGTCCTCCCTTTTTTGAGGCATTAGATCCTTCAGAATCAATATTTGTATCTCCACAACAATTTAGGAGGCTACCCTGTGATTTTGTGGACACTAGGGGTGAGAAACGAGCTGAGCCGGCTCAAGCTCGAGCTCTTACGAGCCTAGATTCACGAGCTCGAGCTCGAGCCGATTTTTAAGCTCGTATATTATACGAGCCGAGCCCGAGCTTTAGAGGCTCGCAAGCCTCATGAGCTTGGTTCGAGCCTAATCAAGTCTAGCTGAAACGAGCTTACCTAGTAACCATATCGAGCCTCACGAGCTTTTGAGCCGGGTCGAGCCAACGGGCCTTATGAAAATTCTCATAATACCCTCATACTGTACATGTAATGAATTTTCAAGCCTCACGAGCTTGGTTTGAGCATGGTCAAGCCAAACTAAAACGAGCTTCCCTTAACCATGTCGAGCCTCACGAGCCGAGTTCGAGCCCAATTGTAGGCTCGGATAGAATTCGAGCCGAGTCTAAACTTCACGAGCTCGAGCTCTAGCCTGCGAGGCTCGAGCTCGGCTCGACTCGTTCTCACCCCTAGTGCACACAACCCAATCTCTTTGCATTGAAAGAGGAGAGCACGCCTGTATATTTCCAGCTTGATTTTTCCTTTTTGACAGATTGTTAGATGCACCCTTCACGCTTCCAATAGCTAGCCCAAGAGACTTAGGAGGAACCGTTGGATCCAATATCATACCCTTTCATATCATAATTAGGTGAGTTCGTGAGTGATGCAGTCTTTTTTCCTTGCATCATTTTTTTATTATTGGCATCTTGTTTTCTATTCGGTTGCTAATTGTCTTCCATGAATATTGTAAAGACTAGATTACGTAATAAAATCGAAAATAATTTCCTTGCGAACATTTTGGTTCTTCATATTAAAAGAAAGCTTACAGAAACGTTTAGTTTAAACTCCATTATAGATAATTTTATTAATGTAAAAGAGTGACATGTCCATCTCAAACTTCCTAAATAAATATGTGCATGTATGGTGGAATTTTTGTATCATATAATTTGTAGTTATATAACAAACTTTCGTCAATTTTTTTTATGAGTAAATTCCTTTTGTGTTCTTGTAAAACAATTATTGTCCTATTTTGATCATATTTTAAAGCATTTCCCTATGTTGGTCCAATTCTATGGTTTTGTATTCCATTTCAGTCCTTACCGTCGACTTATACCGTTAACTTTGACAGATCTGAAGAAAATTACACTTTTACCCTTATGAAAATTTTTACTCTAATCTTTAATTTCCATTTCCCTTAACTTTTAATCTCAAAGTTTAATTCATACAAAAAAAACCACTCACGTTCAAATGGATCTGAATCATACTTTTTTGAATCATACAAAAGATTATGATAATAGAGAAATGGATCTATTAATTAATGGATCTGAATCATATTTTTTTGAATCATACAAAAGATTAATGGTTTGTGCTTTTCTTGTCTCTGTTGTTGCTCCCGAGATCGAGTTTGATGATTTTTTGTATGAATTAAACTTTGGGACTAAAAGTTAAGGGATAGAGTAAACAATTTCATAAAGGTAAAAGAGCAATTTCTTTCATATCCATTTAAGTTAACAATAGAAGTCGACGTTAATGACTGAAATGGAATACGAAATCATAGGATAGGACCAACATAGACAATGTTTTAAAACATGACTATAATAGGATAATAATTATTTTTACAGGATCACAAAAGGAATTTACTCTTTTTTTCGTTATCATTTAATTTTATTTTTCGTAAGTAACTCGCCACCGAATCTAAAATCCCGGTTCTGCCACTTAACAGTATCATACATGCGCAAAGTAAGCGCCTTTTTACATATATACCCTTTGGCAAGAGATTATTATTGTAGCTAGCTAGAGTAGACATATATATATATATATATATATATATATATATATATATATATATATATATATATATATATATATATATATATATATATATATATATATATATATATATATATATATATATATATATATACATACCAGGTAAACCTCTAGCTAGCTAGTATAGCATTGTACGTTGTAGCCAACATATATATATATATATATATATATATATATATATATATATATATATATATATATATATATATATATGCTTCAGCATAGCAAGAGTAGGCTTAGTTTCCACCGCCGGACACAGGAGGCAGTTGGCCACCGCCATAAGGTAGAGGGAGTTGGCCACCGCCGTAACCAGGAGGAGGGAGTTGTTCACCACCACCGCCGTAAGTAGGAGGGAATTGGCCACCACCACCGCCGTAAGTAGGAGGGTATTCTTTAACGGATCTGAAGAAAATTACTCTTTTACCCTTATAAAATTTTTTACTCTAATCTTAATTTCTATTTCCCTTAACTTTTAACCTCAAAGTTTAATTCATACAAAAAAAACCACTCACGTTCAAATGGATCTGAATATTCATACAAAAGATTATGATAATAGAGAAATGGATCTATCAATTAATGGATTTGAATCATATTTTTTTTGAATCATACAAAAGATTAATGGTTTGTGCTTTTCTTGTCTCTGTTGTTGCTCCCGAGATCGAGTTTGATGATTTTTTTTTGTATGAATTAAACTTTGGGATTAAAAGTTAAGGGATATAGTAAAAAATTTCATAAAGGTAAAAGAGTAATTTCTTTCAGATCCATTTAAGTTAACAATATAAGTCGACGTTAATGACTGAAATGGAATACAAAATCATAGGATAGGACCAACATAGACACTATTTTAAAATAGGACTAGAACTAGTGTACATACCCACATACGGTTCGAGTACACTTTTGTATAATGAAAATTACGTAAAAATATAAACATAAATTTATAATTGTTATGTAACTTCGTTGATTATTTAATAGTTTAAAAGTGACTAAAACTATCGCATAAATAAAGTAATGTAGTTACAAAACAAATTAAAATGCATAGATATGAGAATGAATAGTAAATAGAGTAAGAATAAACGCATAGGTTGAACCCTTACTGTGAACAAAGGTAAACAAAGTAAGGATAAATAAAATGAACATCAATGTGACATAGGTTGAACCCTTACTATAATAAAAGTAACAAATTATAATTATTGAATATTCATTTATGTACATTGGAATGGGGAAAAGGTAAATTTGTAAGTAAGGGGGTCAATTTGTAAAATTTTATGGGTCTTATTATAAAGTTTACATTGTGTCCATGTAAGCTTTAGCCACTTTTGTTTTAATATGTTAATGATAAACATTTATAAGTTTATGGACCATTTCGTTAAGTTTTTAAAATTTTAGGGAATAATTGTTTATATTTTGTAAGTTTTTCAAAAGTTTAATGACAAAATACGTTAATATATGTTAAATCCAAGCATGGTGAGAAATGAGTCTTTTAAGGGGTATTTATAATGTTAAGGGTGAGTGCTCTTAGAGCTTTCTAGGCAATATGGGATATGTGAGTTTCTAAGTTGATTGGTTGTTAAGACCTTTATGTGAGTATGTAAATTTGTAAGGGGGTCAATTTGCAAAATTTTGTAGGTTTAATTATAAAGTTTACACTATTAGTTATGTTCCTCAGCCATGTTCCCCAGCCATGTTACTTGGCCCGGGAGTTATTCCCCAATAATGTTTCTCGGCCCTGAAGTGCGTTTACCAAGCCCCAAAGGGCATTTTGATGGTCCCGAAGGGCGTATTGATGACCTTGGAGCTAGTATTTGATGACCTCGGAGGGCGTATTGATGGCTCCGAAGGACATTTTGATGGCCCCGGAGGACATGTGATGGCCACAAAAGACATATGGTGGCTCTGGATGGCATATAAAAAATCTTATACTATTTCATGGAGACATTTCCTTGAATAAGGATGCACAAGTGTGATATCCATTGGGTCTTTTGCCCGAATTCCCACATATGGCGGCAATGTTAAGTCCAAGATTAACATGATGAGAAATGAATCTCTTGGGGGGTATTTATAGTGTTTGTGTGAGTGCTCTTAGAGCTTTCTAGGCAATGTGAGATTTATGATAGTTTCTAAGTTGATGGGTTTTTAAGACTTTGGACTAAACTATACATGATTAATTCTAGTTTTTTGGTGAAGGGTTCACCAATATATAAAAGTGTAAAAAAACTTCGAGAATCTTTTGTAAAGTTTTAGTAGTTTAGGGACTAATTGTGCATCTTTTCTAGTTTTTGGAAAAGTTTAATGCATAAAACTTTAAGGAATAAATATGTTAATGTATAAATATTTATAATTAAATGATAAAATGTGTCTTTAAAATGATGGAGAAAAATCACTCCCTCCGTCCCACAAAGGTTGTAGGATTTGTTTAGGCGCAGATATTAAGTAAAGTGGGAGAATAGTAATGTGTTGAACTTTTTACCCTTTGTATAAAAAATGTGTATGAAAATAAATGTTTAAAATGGTAAGGATAAGTAGGGTGATTTCGTGAAAGTGGTGGTGAAAATTTTCTATTTTAGGAAAGTTGACAACCTTTGTGGGACGGACGGAGCTTATTTTAAGAACTTTAGGTCTAATTGTAAAGTTTATACTCCCTTTGTCCCGTAAAGATTGCACTGCTAGTGAAAATAATTATATATATATATATATAAAGTTTAGATTGCATATTATGAGAAGCATATGAATCATTTAACTGTACATGTCTATAAGTACATAAAAATAAATCGTAGATTAAAATTGTGAAAACAACAAAAGAAAGCTGCAATCTTTATGCGACGGAGGGAGTAATAATTAAAATGATATTGTTTATTACTAATATGATTCAAAATATACTACAATTTTCACTACGTGGAGAGAACATGTGTTACTGCGGCCAAAATCGCAGTAGAGCCGCAGTAACTACTGCGGGAGGCCGCAGTGTATACCGCAGTAAATAAGGGCGCAGTTGAAGCTTCACTGCGGTAGAAGCCGCAGTACTTACTGCGGCCTTACTACGGCCATGGCCGCAGTAAACGAATTTATTAATTAAAAAAAAGGTGGATGAATCCGGATGAAAAAATTCATCCGGATTCATCCAGCAAACCCAGAATAAAGAAGAAGAAGAAGAAGAAGAAGAAGAAGAAGAAGAAGAAGAAGAAGAAAAGATAGTTCCTTAAACAGTTATTAATATTCAATTTAATGATTCCAGCAGAATAAAGAACCAAAATCAGGTACTGTAAAAAGTCTTTCTTGGGCTTACATTGATAGGTGATGATCATCGCCGAAATTATACGCACAGTAATCTTGGTCCAAGTAATTATAGCACCATGGAAACAACAAACAACTCTCTGAACCACCATTATCCAGCTGCAGCACGAACTCACCGCCCTGCACCTCGTAGCTCGTCTCCAGGTTCGACAGCTTCACGATCTCGCTCAGCTCATCCGCCGTGAAAGAAGAAGATGAAAATAAAGAAGAAGAAGAAGAAGAAGAAGATGAAAAGAAAGAAGAAGATGATGAAAAGAAAGAAGATGATGATGATGATGAAGATGAAGGAGAAGATGACGGCAGAAGAAGAAGAGGAGGAATTTGAAGAGAAGAAGATGATGAAGGAGAAAATGAAGAAGAAGAATATGAAGAAGAAGAAGAAGAAGGAGAAGAAGAAGATGAAGATGAAGAATTAGAAGAAGGATTGAAGAAGAAGATGAAAAAGATGTAAAAAATGAAGGAAACAACGGATAGAGAAACCCTAAAAAATGGATTATTGCGGCCTCTTACTGCGACCAAAGGCGCAGTAAAGCTTACTGCGCAGTTTACTGCGTTTTTCATCTTAATTACCGCGGCCCAAACCGCAGTAAATGCCGCAGTAAGATTTGTCTTCTCTACGTAGTGTTTGTAATTTTTCCAAGAATATGGATATAATTTGTAAAATTTTATGGGTCTAATTATAAAGTTGACACTTTGTCCCAGTAAGTTAATCACTTTAGCCACTTTTATTTTAATATGTTAATGGTAAAAGTTTATAAGTTTAGGGATGATTTCGTTATGATTTCAAAAGTTTAGGGATGATTTCGTTATTTTAAAAAACTTTAGGTTTAATTTTCAATTTTATAACAATTAAAATGATATTGTTTATTACTAATATGATTCAAAATATTCTACAAAGTTGTAATTTTTCCAATAATATGAGTATAATGTGAAATTTGTGAAGAATATAAGTATAATGGCATGGTTGACTGCTTGGTATGATGCAAATCTGGCTTTTGCAATGCCCCCGACTGGTCTATTGTGGAATCTTGCACGCTGGTCTCCACCACCTGTGGGACTGAATAAAATTAATATGGATGACGCTTTACGAAAAGAAGATAGTTTTGCTGCAGCATGAATGAACGCACGTAATCATTTGGGTGTTTTAATTGATGCCTCTTCGCTTGATTTTCTCTTTGTCGCCACTGATCTATGGTATGTGGAAGCTTCTGCAATTTTATGGGATTTGCGTGAAGCACAAAGACGTGGTTGGTCGTCTGTGTTGATTGAATAAGCTTAATTTTGGCTCTAGTTTAGTAGACGATGCTCGCTTCTTGAGCTCATAATTCTCTTTTTATTATTTCATTTCTGCCCTCACGTAGTTGTAATGTGGCATCACACAATGATGCTCGTCATGACCTTTCTTATGTTGGCCGCTCTGTACTGGTTTTGTACGTTTTACTTTGATTAACAGAGCCTACACTCATTTAAAAATAAAAAAACTCAATCATTTGATTCATTTTGATTGCAATAAATAAACGTTGAGCATTCTAAAATTTACATTTTAAAAAAAATCTACTTTCGAAAGGATTTCTGACCTAAAAAAAATCTCACCATAAAGATGGATATCTCCCCTGTTTTTTCCTTTCTTTTGTGTTTCATAATTATTTTAAAACAAATCATATCATGCAAGTTTTCGTCATTTTAATTTAGTTCTTTCTTTTCATTTTATTAATTACATCAAATAAGAACTTTTTGAGAAGTTTCATTATGTTTTTTATATTAAAATTGATCTAGTTTGAAATAGCATATATAATGTCTGAATTAATATGCAAGTATTAATATATAAAAAATTAGAAAGGCGGCAAAAAGAAGAGAGAATGACGGCATTATGACAACATTAATTTGTGAAAATGGGTATTATGTTTTTTCCATATTGTATACCCAATTAGTGATATGTATCGAATTAAATGGAATGAGATGAAAATGGTAAGTTGTAGCATAAAAAATGGTAGGCCGGATAAATGTGTTTGTGTACAAAAAAAACGTGTTCACACATGTGGCACTAACATGGGTCTGAGGTGTCGCTGATGTGTCAACATGAGATGCTCCACAACTTTCTTTTTTTTTTGCTGCTGGGTGGAGATCCTGTATTAGTATTATATAGAGATAGGATAATGATTATTTTTACAGGATCACAAAAGAAAATTTACTCATTTTTTCATTATCATTTTATTTTATTTTTTGTAAGTAACACGCCCTTGAACCTAAATTTATGGTTCCGCCACTTAACAATATCATACATGCGCAAAGTAAGCGCCTTTTTACATATATACCCTTTGGCACGAGATTATTATTGTAGCTAGCTAGAGTACAGACATATATATAATACTCCCTCCGTCCCTGAATAATTGTACACTTTGTTTTTACTGTTTTACAGTATTTAATCTATGATTTTATTTTCATGAATTTTTAGACTTTAAAGTTAATAATTTATATGCATGTCATAATTTGAAGTATAAACTTTCTAAATATATTTTTTCTGAATTTTTTAAAATTTGCTATCTTTGTTAAAATTTGAGTCAAACATTGAATCTTGAAACAGCAAATTCAAAGTGTATAATCTTTCAGGGACGGAGGTAGTACCAGGTAAACCTCTAGCTAGCTAGTATAGCATTGTACGTTGTAGCCAACATATATATATGCTTCAGCATAGCAAGAGTAGGCTTAGTTTCCACCGCCGGACACAGGAGGCAGTTGGCCACCGCCATAAGGAGGAGGGAGTTGGCCACCGCCATAAGAAGGAGGGAGTTGGCCACCACCGCCGTAAGTAGGAGGGAGTTGACCACCACCACCGCCGTAAGTAGGAGGGAGTTGACCACCACCACCGCCGTAAGTAGGAGGGAGTTGACCACCACCACCGCCGTAAGTAGGAGGGAGTTGACCACCACCACCACCGCCGTAAGTAGGAGGGAGTTGACCACCACCACCGCCGTAAGTAGGAGGGTATTCTCTGGCGGTGACATGAGAATTGGAGATCATGAGGAGGAGAAGGGTGAATAAAGAGCTTAGATGAAGTAAAAGCTAGCTACCACTCATATTTTCTGAGTAGAAGAGAGATACTAGCTAGTATTTGATAAGAAACTCAAAATGCGTGGAAGGGTATTTATAGCTAAGCAGTGTATTGAGTATCGAGTGAGTGGTCACAAAATTGCATTAATTATTTCTGTTAATTTAGTTGGTTGAATTTTCCTTCAACCTAACGACACACTTTGCACGTCTCCTTTGCGACTACGATGGACTTTGGCCAAGCTATTTACCACACATAGTTGTTAAAACTCCTACCTATTAAAAGACATAATTGTCCATCAATAAATGAAAGGCCCAAAAATGAAGCTTCATTGTGCAGTTTCATCTTGATCCATGTGAGTTCTCTTATCAAACATTAATTTCCTGTTTGTTTCAAGTTTCGACTAAAAGGTGCACAATCTTTAACTTTTAGTCTTTGCATACATTTTGGCATTTTAAAGTAGACAATTTTAGATAATTAAGTAGCAGTTTCATTATTTATTGAAATGTGCAAAATTAATCAATAAACCATTTTAGATAATTAAATAGACAGTCAAAATTTATTCAGACGGTTTCCAATAACATTTTTCAATAGACACTATAGTCGATTGTAACATATACTCATATTTGGTTAACTAGATTTTCAATATTTATTCAGACATTATATCACTTTTTAATAGACACTATAAAAATGTGTAAAATAACTAATTAAACGGTATAATTTCTTGTAATAGACAGTATTGCATATCACTTTAGACGCTATACAATTAATTATAAATTAACGAAACAATGTGAAATAATTTTTAAAAATCTTGTTCCAGAAATTGCAGCAGCGATGACGGCAACGGTGGCGGCGGTGGTGCTGACGGTGGTGCTGGTGGCGGTGGCGATTGTTCCTGCGACGATGACAACAGAGGTTCCGGCAGTGGCGATTCCTACGGCGGCGGCGGTGGTGGTTCCGACGGCGGTGACGGTCGTTCCGACGACGGAGACGGTGGTCTCGACGGTGACGGCGGCGGTGGCAACAAAGGTGGTGGTGCGGTGGATGATATTTTTGGTTATGAATTGTGGTTAGTTAGTTAGAAAGTCTAAGGGCAGTTTTGTCTTTTAATTTCTTAGGTTAGTCAGCTTAGTTAGTTGATTATGAGTGGATTAGGTATGTTTTTTTACCACATATGTGATAAATAAACGAACCAATGGACTGTTGTATGAGTAACTATACGGTGTTCCCTGCTCACGTTAAGCGTCAAAAGATAAGGAAGAGGAAGGAGATCAAGATACGAACCGTGTCTATCGTCGTGGATTTTGGGACGACGTCAACTTTGAAGCCACCACCAACTCACAAATTTCTCTCTCCTGCTAAGTCTCTATCGCAACAGCTCAAGCGTCTTGCCTCAGATCCATCCACTACGTATCTGTAGAAGGCCTGGTAACGCCAAATTCGTTACCAATCCGTTACGAATGGTAACGCCAAAGGGCGTTACCAGGGCGCTACCAATCGAGCCGTTACTTCAGCCCAACGCGTTACCAGGGCGCTACCAAGCCTGACAGCGCGTCTGCCAAGCTGACAGGCCTGGTAGCGCCACACCCCCCTACTTGGCGCTACCAGGCCTGACAGCAGGCCTGCCAAGCTGACAGGCCTGGTAGCGCCCCAACCCCCTACTTGGCGCTACTATCCCGAATTCTTTTTTTTATGTTTAAACATTTAATCTATTAAATCTCAAATGTTTATCTTATAAAATAAATATAAATAATCATTAATTAATATTTGTATTTATATTTTGGAATAAAAGATAATTGAATATAAACATATTTTAATTAAATGTTTGAAACACAATTAAAACATTCAAAAACATCCAAAAAAGAGTAGTAATACATGCACGATCCTACGGTGGCGGGAAATTCCAATTATCCCGCGGGGGATTTTGACTATCTCAAGTACGTGTCCGTCTCCGAATTGTACTGGTATGTCGGTTGCGGCCGTTGCATCTCAGGCTGGTAGTATTCAGTACCGCGGAGGAGAGTTGTATTGGCGAAAGGGTTCTGGTGTGGCGGCCGCTGCTGGTGTGGAAATCGGGCTGAGTCGAGGAAGTTGGGCGGTCTCGTGTAGTCCCGGGTGTGCGGGGTTGATGATGATCCCCCCGGAACCAGACCCGGAGGCACCTCGTCCCGCTGCATGACGCCCCGATGGATAAGCGTCGGCCAGAGAACGCTGAATGCTGACTCGTACTATCGCTGGAGGTTGTTGACGTGAACCTCGAACTGGGCCTGACGCTCCCTGAGCACACGGACGTCTTCCTTTGATTTGCGTCGGGCCTCATGATGCTTGAGCTCCTCTTCAGCGGCAAGCTCTCGCTGAAAGTATATAAAAAAGGTATATTACTTTATAATGTAACATTAAGGTTTTGAAAAGTTTCGATTTAGTATATAATTAATTACCGGATATGGCTGAGGTGGGCGGAAATGCTCTGGGTGGACAAGCTGCGGGGGAGCGCCAGGATAACGCCCTTTTCTGGGCGCTCCCGTAACCGCCCTGAAGATATCCTCATCGAAAGAAGGCGCGTCGTTTATGTTCGGGTACTTCTCCATAACCCGCCTCATATACTCGGCCTAATGAACAAATAACGAATCGATTAGTAGAAAATGTGTATAAACCCTAAAAAATAGGAGACTACTACTTTGAAATTGTTACCTCGAATGTAGTTGCGTCCGGACCGTCCCAACGCTGCCGAAAGTCAGTGATGGTGACTTCTCGACGCTCTTTGACAATCATCTCCTCGTATAAGTTCTGCGCCGTCGTCGAGCCGTGCCTCCTCCGCGGCCTCCAAGCTGCCTGCGTTGTTGCATTCTTCTCATTCTATCTCGACTGCGCAATAACTCTGGAGTGTTGAGCGAGTCGATGAACTTATCCCAGTTTACTTGAGGGAAAGTAGGGTGTTTGTGCTCCCGCCAGTGATCGAAGTTGGGATTTTCGTTATTGAGAGGGTACTTGTCTTTGTAAGTCTGGAGGATCTTCCCCTTCCGCCCCCTGTACATCTTGGCCCAAAACTTGTGCAACGTCCTCTCGACGTCACCTGTAACGGTTGACGGCGGGTACCAAACATATTTTTCCTGTGACAAGAAAAGTTTAGGTGAGTAATGTATATAAATATTTATAAGAAAACTATATGTTAAAATTAAATCGTTTACCGCAAATTTTGCGATCCACGTGTTCTTCTCCGCTTCGGTGAATGTCGAGTACTTGTCCGGGACACCGCAGTAACTGTCTCGGATAACGCGTTGCACATCTTGGTAGTCCACTTGAAGCTTGGAGACAAGGCTAAATATATTCATTCGATTAGAAATAGATATGTGGAAGACCGAAATCAACGTATGAAATGAACAACTTATCGGCTGCGAGAATCATCCTCCTCCCATCGCCAGCGTCGTGGCGGCGGGAGCGATCGTGCCATCTCATCCTCGATGGGCCCGTCAGTCTCCACGCGGTCATGCTGACCTTGGACCGTGTCCTGCGAGTCTGATAGGTGCGAGGAAGAAGCTGATGCAGCTGATGCTCGGCCAGAACCACGACCTGTGTGACCACTGACTCCAGAACCGTGCCCCCCAGAACCACGGCTTGTGTGACCACGTCCCCTGGAACGTCCGGCCGGTGGAACCACGTCCTGACCCGTGACTATCATTCGGACCCGCCATATCCTTGCGAGAAGTTAACTTTAGTATACTATTTTAGAACTCCCTCCGTCCCCGAAAGATTGGTAGATTTGTTTGGACACGGAGATTAAGGTGAATGTAAGATGTTTGTATATGTTTACTTAATTGCTCCTTAGTTGAGAGTGCACAAAAAACGAGGTAGAAAAAGTAAAGATAAAGTGAGGATAGTTTAGTAACTTTGAGAGTGAGAAGTTTCCTTTTAAGGAAAGTGATCAATTTTTCTGGGACAGCCCAAAAAGGAAATGTGTACAATTTTTCAGGGACGGAGGGAGTATTACTTTGGCATTTTAGTATTACATTAGTATTTTCGTATTACTTTAGTATTTCTGTATTACTTTAGTATTTTCAACATTTTTAATACTTTAGTATTTAATTTTAGTATTACTTTAGTATTTTCGTATTACTTTAGTATTTTCGTATTACTTTAGTATTTTCGTATTACTTTACTATTTTCAACATTTTTAATACTTTAGTATTTAATTTTAGTATTACTTTGGCATTTTAGTATTACTTTACTATTTTCGTATTACTTTAGTATTTTCAACATTTTCAATACTTTAGTATTTAATTTTAGTATTAATTTTAGTATTACTTTAGTATTTTAGTATTACTTTAATATTTTATTATTACTTTAGTATTTTCAACATTTTTAATACTTTAGTATTTAATTTTAGTATTACTTTAGCATTTTAGTATTACTTTAGTATTTTAGTATTACTTTAATATTTTAGTATTACTTTAGTATTTTCAACATTTTTAATACTTTAGTATTTAATTTTAGTATTACTTTAGCATTTTAGTATTACTTTACTATTTTAGTATTACTTTAGCATTTCCAACATTTTTAATACTTTAGTATTTAATTTTAGTATTACTTTGGCATTTTAGTATTACTTTACTATTTTCGTATTACTTTAGTATTTTCAACATTTTTAATACTTTAGTATTTAGCTTTAGTATTAATTTTAGTATTACTTTAGTATTTTAGTATTACTTTAATATTTTAGTATTACTTTAGTATTTTCAACATTTTTAATACTTTAGTATTTAATTTTAGTATTATTTTAGCATTTTAGTATTACTTTAGTATTTTCGTATTACTTTTGTATTTTAGTATTACTTTAGTATTTTCAACATTCTTAATACTTTAGTATTTAATTTTAGTATTAATTTTAGTATTGCTTTAGTATTTTAGTACTTTAGTATTTTAGAAATACTTTAGTAATATAAAGCAATGACTAAAATTATCTAATAATCGCTTAATTATAAAGTAATAATTGAAATTATCTAATAATCGATTCATTATAAAGTAATAATTAAAATTATCTAATAATCGCTTAATTATCTAATAATCACGGAAATTATCTAATAATCACTGAAATTATATAATAACCACTGAAATTATCGATTAATCATTCAAATTATCTAATAATCAGAAAAATTACCTAATAACCTAATACTCACACAAATTACCTAATAACCACACAAATCACACAAATTATCTAATAATCACACAAATTACCTAATAACCTAATAATCACACAACTTATCTAATAATCACACAACTCACAGAAATTATCTAATAATCACACAAATTACCTAATAATCACTAAAATTTCGAGTTGTCACTGAAATTATAAAGAAATTTCGTATTCATTACATTCACTGAAATGGATGTGGCCGAGGTTGTGGGCGCGGTGGTGGTGAGCTACTCCGGCGGTGGGCGCGGTGGTGGGCGAGGTTGGAGGCGCTGTTGTGGGCGACGCTGTCGGCCGGCCGGCGTGACGGGTGCGGCAACGGTGTGACGGTGCGAGAGGGAGGTAGAGGGAGGCCGGTTGAGAGAGGGAGGCAGAGGGAGGCCGGTTGAGAGAGGCGTCGAGGCTGAGTATTCGAGTGTGTGAAAGAGTTTACGCGTTTTTAGTTTTATTCAGTTGGTAACGCCCAAGGGCGTTACTATTTCAACTTTAATTTGAAACGGCCCACTGCCCGGGAATCGAAAAGATGGTAACGCCCTAGGGTGTTACTAGAGCGTTACTCTTTCAAATTTAATTTGACCTGCTGACTGCCCGGGAATATTTGCAAATTTGTTAATATTTCCAAATTACAATAATACTTTAGTATTTTAGTATTACTTCACTATTATTTTTGTATTTTAGTATTACTTTACTATTACTTTACTATTACTTTTGCAAATTATCATAATACTTCTGTATTTTAGTATTACTGTACTATTACTTTACAAATTAATATTTGCAAATTTTCAACATTTTTAATACTCTTGTATTTTAGTATTACTTTACTATTTTAGTATTACTTTAGCATTTCCAACATTGTTAATACTTTAGTATTTAATTTTAGTATTACTTTAGTATTTAAGTATTACTTTAGTATTTTAGTATTACTTTAGTATTTTCAACATTTCCAATATGTCAGCGTCAATACCAATGCTCGCATTAAATACGTAGTGTTACAACATTCCAACATTCCAACATTCAAACTTTAGCATTTCCAACATTCGGCGTTAGTATCTTGGTAGATCGCCCCCTACCCAGCTCGCATTAAATACGTAGTGTTACAATTCCTTAGAATTGTCTACTGTGCTGGAAAATTATTATAAACTTAGGGAGTCTGCAAGTTTAATTATCCTCATCCATCATAATGTTATCAAGTATCACCCGTTCCGGCTCCGCCTCGTGATCAACCAATGAAATACTCACATCATCGTCTCCCACGCCTATTGTGTCCTCAATTCGTTGCTCCCGCAGAGGGTCGACATCTTTCAGATATCGTCGTCCAACATCTGCTGTGAAATGTCGGGGCTTCATCTTGAAAACGTTCCATCGCTTTTTCAAATTCCGCTGCTTCGAAGGGTACTCGATATACACAACTTGTTGTGCCTGACTTGCAAGTATGAAAGGGTCGTAAACCTTCCATCGGACTGCGTATTCTATATCTGTAATCCCGGAGTGCTTATCCGTAGTCACCGCGGTATATGGGTCAAACCACGTCCCCTGGAACACGGTCAGCTTTGATTTGTTGTAGCGAAGCACGAGAACTTCATCGATCCAGCCATAAAAATCAACATAATCTTCCTCACTCGTATCCCCAAAAACACAAACACCCCAGTTAGCAGTTGTCCTCTTTCGCCTGCTATCTTCGTATGAAACCTGAAACCGTTGACAATTGAGCTGCCCAGATTTCGCCGTTCGACGCGGCCCGCATGCTAAGTCATACAAAGGCCGGAGGCAACAACCACCGATTAAATCCGAGCGAAGTTCATAAACCACGCTGCAAAATTGGTAAGTCTGTACTTATCCAAACCATCGGTGGCCAATGTCGGGTAATGAGAACACGAAACCTCGTTGAATTGGCTGCATGTATCGCCAAAATTAAATTATTCAATAATAATTGTCATGGTATAAAAATTGGAAGAAAAGGATAATTACCTTATATATGGTTCAACCTCCGGACAGTTCATGAGAATATATGTTTGCACATGATGCATTTCTTTGTCTGTCAGTTCTCTATTCCTCAATTCCTCGAAGTTCTTAGTTGGATGGTTAAAGATTGATAGACTGTTTTCATTATCCACTGCGTTGTACACTTCATTGCGTATCAGAGGATTGACACGTGTATCGAGATTGTCATCCATGTAGTGCTCTGAAAATAGCACTATCTCTTGCACCAAATACTTCTCAATAATCGAGCCTTCTTTAAATTGTTTGTTAGTACATTTTTGTTTCAGTGTCTTCATGCACCTTTCAAACCCATACATCCACCAAAATTGCACAGACCCACAGATTTTGAGCTGCCACGGTGAATGCACAGTCAAGTGTTCCATGGAGTCAAAAAATGATGGAGGAAAGATCTTCTCAAGCTTGCACAACGTCACAACAATGAATTCACCCAGCTTCTCGATGTCCTCCAACCGGAATTCCTTGGCATAGATTATTCTGAAGAATTTGCTGAATTCCGCTATTGGAACCCAAATATCATCAGGAACGTTGCCACGTAAAACAATTGGAAGTAATTTTTGCATAAAAATATGAAAATCATGCGTCTTCATGCCGTAAAAAGAATTATTTGACATGTTTACACAACTTCCGATGTTAGACGCATATCCATCAAGAAGTTTCAACGTGTTCTTCAACCAACCGCAAACATTCCCAATCTGTTCGTGACTCAACGTGTAAAATGCCTTCGGTTTACATGGTCTTCCGTTACGACCGGGAAACAAATGCAACTCACTTCGGATTTTCATCGCCTGAAGGTCAAGTCGTGAGTTTTCGTTGTCTTTACTCTTCCCGCTTTGATTCATAATCGTGAGAAGATATTGTCGAAGCAATTTTTCTCTATATGCATAACATCGAGGTTATGTCTGACCAACAACTGAGGCCAGTACGGCAACTCCCAGAAGATCGATTTCTTTATCCAATTGTGTGCCACACCAAATCCATCCAGTCGTTGTTTGTCCCAATGTGAACCAAAAGGCGGGAACTGAATCTTGTTAATCTCTGCTAGAATTTCCTCACCAGATTTATACCTAATTTCGTCACGTCGTTCTCTAAAACCCCATGTGATGTTATCATTACGATATCTATGCTGACGAGGTAAAAATCTTCGATGACAACCCCACCAACAAGCTTTACGTCCATGTGTTAACTGGAAACTAGACACATCATCCATACAATATGGACATGCAAGTCTTCCATGCGTACTCCAACCAGATAGCATACCGTATGCCGGGAAGTCACTGATAGTCCAAAGCAGACAAGCTCGCACTGTAAAGTTCTTTCTACGATGCGCATCCCAGGTTTGAACACCCGTCGTTCACAGATAATTTAACTCATCAACTAATGGACGCAAAAAGACATCAATGTTACGCCCCGGTGATCGAGGTCCCTGGATTAGCAGCGCCATGTAAATGTACGGTTGTTTCATGCATAAATCAGGAGGCAAATTATAAACTGTGATGAAAACCGGCCACATCGAGTAATTGCTACCAGTGTCAGACAATGGGTTAAATCCATCAGTGCATAGCCCTAATCGAACATTTCCGACCTCCCCAACAAATTCAGGATACAGCTCGTCGATGTGTTTCCACACCCGCGATTGGCTAGGGTGTCCAATAATACCATTTGCGTTCTCGTTTGCCCTGACATGATAACTCATAAATTCAGCTGTTTTCGATGACCGATAAAGCCGTTTGAGGCGATCGGTGATTGGAAGATAAAGGAGAACCTTCTTTGCCTTAATTTTCTGTTAACCACAACGATTAAGCCCCCCCTGAGTATAGCGTTCTGCACCGCACACTCCGCAATGAACCAAATGCTCGAATCTGCCGTGAAACAACATACAATTATTCTCGCATGCATGAATTTTTACATACGATAAGCCTAAGTCTCGATCAACTTCTTTGCCTCTGTCGTGCTCTGTGGCAAGGTTTTCTCCCGTGCAATATTTCGTCCACAACTTTCATCATTCGCGACCACCCGACATCTGATATGTTGCTCTGACTTTTCGCACTTAAAAACTTTGCCAACACAGATAACTTCTTATGCTCAGCACGACACCCTTCATATAAGGCTGTGAGGCAGCTTGCATAAAGTTATAAAATTTTTGCGCCTCTTCATTAGGAGTTTTCACTTCCATTTCATCTTCAATCTCATGATCATTTTCATTATCAAGTTATCATAGCCATCATTTTCAACATAATCATGATCATTTTCATCATTGTCATTATTGTCATCATTTCCAACGGTTTCATGTTCAGAATTGTTGTACCGCAATCCTAAACCTTCATGAACCATTTGTCCGACGTCCCATCCTTCATAGTTCTTATTCAATTCTGTTTCAGTACTCGCATGTGCATTAATGGATGACGAAGCTTCGTAATTCATTCGATTAAAACCTCCATAGACCAACGGATTGATCGGTATCGCCTCACCATGACAATCCCAAATATAGTAATCAGGCTTAAAACCGTACTCATATAAATGAGATCCAACTGTAAATTTATCATAAAAGTACCTGTTTTTGCATTTCTTACACGGACATTTCATCATGTCTCATCCTTTCGATTCAGCATCTCTGAAAGCAAACTCCAAAAACGTCTTAAGTCCCTCCCAAAATCGAGGATTTAATTCACAACTACCTTTCTGAAACCGCTGATACATCCACGCGCGTCCTTCGTCCATTTTAACCACTCCTACATGAGAATGTAAATATATACATATATATAAATGAATAACAACACATAAAAATTAACAAACTACAACATTCATTTTTCATCACAAACGTATATATTCTTTAAATTAATTCATCCTAATTAAGGGTGCATGGGTCCTATCCTATTCATAAAAGTACAATTAGTAAATCAAATTTCTCTGGTCGCATATGCATAACTTGTACATCGTACATAAATTTTGGCAGAATTTCGCCTCAGTTCCTCATTATACCATTTTTTCAGATATTAAATTCTGAGTTTGGTATAACAAGGAACGAGACTGAAACGAGCGAAAATTAATGTTGACGTACTGCCAGATATACAACTATCAAAAAGTTCAACGCATCGATTACACTTTTACAAACTGTCCAACCTGGACAATCCATGAATATTCAATAGAATACTATATTTTATAACATTATTTCCGAACTTGAAAATAACGTTATGCATATTATATTCTACGTAATATCCACAGACAAGAACTATAGCTCAAATTAAATCTATACCCTAAATTTATGCATTTTTCAACATTTACTAAAATAACTATACTTAATAAAAAATAAAAAAACATTACAAAAACTTGAAAATAAACAACAAAACATTTTTACCTTAGCTCAATATACTGCTTCCAATACACTGGAGATCTATCGAAAAGTTGAGAAGCACAACTTCTTCAAGAAATTAGAGGATAGGGCTGAGACGCCGGAGGGAGAAAATCAAACTTCACGGACGGAGGACTTCTGCAAATGCAAATGAAGGGGAAAGGGAATGGGGTGCGTCTGAAATTGGACGACCGTAACGCACAATGGCATTACCAGGGCGCTACTCGCTCTGACCAGTAGCGCCCTCAGTATTGCCTTGGGCGCTACTACTACTTTCGGCCCCACAGTAACGCCCAAGGGCGTTACCAGGGCGCTACTAGCTCTGACAGGCTCTGACTGGTAGCGCCCTGAGTAATGCCTTGGGCGCTACTACGCTTTTCGGCCCCATAGTAACGTCTCAGGCGTTACCCCATGCATTACGACATGGCCTCCAAGTACGTAGTGATCGCCGAAGTCGTCCAATTCCTTGTCGAAATCGTTTGTGACTTTGCTCCCAAAGAAAATAGTTTTGATGTCGGAGTAAACCAGATTTTGCATCAAATCGCATTGATCTCTCTTCCTTCATCGTGTTAGCTTCCAAATCATCAAAAAACTGGCTATCCCCCTTCTTCTCCCTTCTTCTGTTGATAGAAGTTCTCGTCCTGGCACATTAGCTTCACGAGCAATTATGTTGTGCTTGGATACTTCAATGATGCAAATACGACACATTATGATGCGCTACTATACAAAAATGATGTGACAGAGAACAACATAAAAAAATGATAACGCCATTTCATTTGGCACATAATGATGCTCACCTACTAACAAATGATGCTTACTAGAAACTTAAATGATGTGCTAGAGAAGCAGAACGATGGGTTTGGTGTATTATATGATCATAGAAATTTGACCGTATGAAAACAACAAAATGTTGTGCCTTGAGAACATAATGATGCTCTAGAGAAGCAGAATGATGCGTTCAATGTATATGATGACAGAAATTTGATAGCATCAAAACATCATAATGAAGTGCATATAGCACATACTGATGCGCTTTATATAAATAATGATGTGTTACAGACATTAAATGATGACAAAAATATAAACAACAAAACAGAAAATGATGTGCCTTGAGCACATAATGATGCGCTCGGTAAACATAATGATGCGTCCGCCAAACTATACGATGACAGTAGTATAACTTATGATGCGTCTTAATACAATTCAGAATCACATGTGTTTTCCATCCTGAGCACATAATGATGTGCCTTTGTGCACATAATGATGCTCCTTGAGCACATAATGATGCGCTCGGTAAACATAATGATGCGCCCACCAAACTATATGATGGGTAAAGTCTACTTTTAGTCCCTTAGCTTTCCGGTTTGTCCTACTCAGGTCCCATTTTAAGAATTCGTATCATCCAAGTCCCGTAGCTTTGGTTATTGTATCATTTGTGGTCCTTCCGTTAGTTTGACCACTAAGTTGACCGTTAATTTAATTAATTTACCAAATTACCCTTTTCTTAATTTTCAACAAACCCCTAATTTCTATAAAATATTAACAAACCCCTAATTCTACTCTTTCCAAGTTTCCGATCCTCTCCTACGTCCTCTCCGCATCTCAGCCAAACCTTCATCCCCACCCTCCACAAACCCTCCAAAATCTATACAACCAGCCTCGCCTCGCCGATCCAAAGACTCGTTGCCTCTCTTTCGCACTCCGTCCCGCCCGCCGCCACCGCTGCTCCTTACTCCGCTCCCTCGGCCCGCGGCCGACTCGCGCTCCGCCGCCGCGAATGCAAGATTTCCGGCGCGGTGTCTCCGGATCAGGTGGAGTTGTTCGAGGCGTTAATCGATTGGAGAAAATGCATGCGAGTATGAAAACCATTGAGTGATGCGAGGAGATGTTGCGTCGGTATACGGATCCGTCACCGGAGATTTGGTGCTTCCGGACTCAAATGAATGAGGAAGTTGTCAAGATACTGAAAGACGCTGAAACTAAGGTCGTGGAGAGAATCGATCTCTCCGAGAGGCGCTGAGGATCTTGCCCGAGGTTTTCGGGAAGCTTCGTGGATTGGTCTCGCCAATCTTTCGCACAATGAATTAGAGGTCCGATTCAGACCAAATTACCGTTAATCAGGAGAAACAAAGAAACAAAAGAGAAGAAGCTGTTTGTTTCAATTTCAGGTCCGATTCAGACCAAATTAGACGATCCGGCGCCCCCGCTGCAGATCATGATCCTCGCCCCGCCGGATTATCGGGCCGTTTCACCGAACATCCGCCCGACAGATCGGACAGTTGAGTGGTTACCGAGCCACATGTCGATGCAGTGGCGTGGAACGAGTGCTTGCATAAGCTCAGCTGCCGGATGTCTTCGCCTCCGCGAACGCCGACAGACAAACCGGCACTCGCTGCCCATCTCTTTAGAGAGAGGAAAAGGAAGTGAGTTTTTGAGAGTTGAGGTTTTGGGATAAAAATGCAAATTGTAATAAAATTATAGACACAATGTTGTAAATGAATTAAGGGTATTTTCATCATTTCCTATAAACTAACGGTCAACTTAGCGGTCAAACTAACGGAAGGACCACAAATGATACAATAACCAAAGCTACGGGACTTGGATGACACGAATTCTTAAAATGGGACCCGAGTAGACAAACCGAAAGCTAAGGGACTAAAAGTAGACTTTACCCATATGATGATAGTAGAATAACTTATTATGCGTCTCAATACAATTCAGAATCACATGTGCATTCATCCTGAGCACATAATGATGTGCCTTTGTGCACATAATGATGCTCCTTGAGCACATAATGATGCGTCCACCAAACTATATGATGACAATAGAATAACTTATGATGCGTCTTAATACAATTCGGAATCATATGTGCATTCCATCCTGAGCACATAATGATGTGCCTTGAGCACATAATGATGCGCTCAAAAGACATAATGATGCGCCCAAAAAACTATATGATGACAGCTGAATAAATTACACTACGTAGAGAAGACAAATCTTACTGCGGCCTTTACTGCGGTTTGCGCCGCGGTAAGATGAAAAATGCAGTAAACTGCGCAGTAAGCTTTACTGCGGGTTCGGCCGCAGTAAGCCATTTTTTAGGGTTTCCCCATCCGCCGTTTCCTTCATTTTTTGCATCTTTTTCATCTTCTTCTTCAATCCTTCTTCTAATTCATCATCATCATCTTCTTCTTCTTCTTCTCCTTCTTCTTCTCCTTCTTCATATTCTTCTTCTTCTTCTTCATTTTCTCCTTCTTCATCATCTTCTTCTCTTCATGTTCCTCCTCTTCTTCTTCTGCCGTCATCTTCTCCTTCATCTTCATCATCATCATCTTCTTCTTTCTTTTCATCATCTTCTTCTTTCTTTTCATCTTCTTCTTTCACGGCAGATGAGCTGAGCGAGATCGTGAAGCTGCCGAGCCTGGAGACGAACTACGAGGTGCATCCGGACCGTGAAGCTGAGCGAGATCGTGAAGCTGCCGAGCTGAGCGAGATCTTCTTCTTCTTCTTTATTCTGGGTTTGCTGGATGAATCCGGATGAATTTTTTCATCCGGATTCATCCACCTTTTTTTTAATTAATAAATTCGTTTACTGCGGCCATGGCCGTAGTAAGGCCGCAGTAAGTACTGCGGCTTCTACCGCAGTGAAGCTTCAACTGCGCCCTTATTTACTGCGGTATACACTGTGGCCTCTCCCGCAGTAGTTACTGCGGCTCTACTGCGATTTTGGCCGCAGTAACACATGTTCTCTCCACGTAGTGTTATGATGCGTCTCAATATATTGATGAACTCAGATGATGCACTCTATCCTCCAAAATGATGCACTCTATGTGAAATGATACTTTTTTGGTGCAATGTGATGCTTCTTTCATCAGCTTCAGCTCATATTCTTCCAAATCATCATTAATGAAACTATGTATGTCGAATGATATGCTTTAATTGGCATTATTAGCTTCATTCTTATAGCTTTTAGCATTATTGTATGAATTCCATAGCTACATCATTTTTATAAACGGGTGCATCATAATGAGTTGACTTTGCATCATTAAGCTACGTATGTGCATCATAATGTCTGACAGCCTGCAGCTCCGAATCGTGCGATGAATCGCGTCCTTCAACGGAGGAAATGACGGGGAACAGAGAAACGGTTGTTGATGAAGCGGTTGGTAGCTCCAGCGTCTATGACCCAGCCACAACTAGCGTGCCACAACCGGCGGAGAGCACGGTGGCATATGAGTCAGCTAGCTTCGCTTCAATCTTTTCCACCGTCTGAAGGAATTCGATCATCAGATTTGCACGCAGTCGTCTTCCTCGCCAACGATGCGACTCCCATGCTGCCAAAGTTCATAATAAATCGTCAATCCATTTGATGGCAGTTTCGTAATTGACTTAAACGTGACAGAGGTTGCATCCTCCGCACTTTTGTTATACCAGGTCTCCGCCCCTTCCCATACGTCTCCTTTGAGGAAAATTAATTAACTTACACTATAAGTAATACATTATCTTCATTATATGTTAACAAGCAGGTGCTATATTAAATACGTAGATCTTTGATATTGCAAAGTGACATTGTAAGGCTTAAAAATGTTTAATTTCAAAAACAATAATAGGAAAAAATTTAGATGCACAAGTTAAATTTCGCAAATTTTTACTAAGAAGATTTCGTTAATTTTTTTTCTTCGAAAAGTATATATTGCAGGCAAACAACTTTAAATTAATGGTGATCTCTTGATCATCTCTCCCTTGTGTTTCAACCACTTTAAATGAATGGATGTTCTTTAGTTCCATTCTACTCCTGAAAACAACTCCTACCCCAGTAGTTAGAAAGGTGCTAGTACTTTGTTGATTTCTCTTCTCTCAATAATATGGCTAAAGAACACCATTAATGTGGCAGGTGACATGCATGCTTGCCCGACCACTAGGGTATGCAAATGTTGATGTTACTTGTCCCTGATTTGCAATTTTGGGGAAGAAGCTTGACTTTTCATGTGTGGGATACCTAAATTAGTACTCTTCTTGTTAGTGCATAGCCTCCACATTTTCTTGATATGTTCACTTTTTTAGAAATATGAGCATTTTTTTTTTGTCCAACAGATTCCCCATATCACTCCCTAAAATGGAGAATGAAGGGAAAAAAAATGGGGAGTCTTCCCCAAATTTGAAGCATTCTCCAAATTTTGGAGAGCCTCTCAAAATCTATTTTTTCTGAACCTCTCTAATCTCTCCTCTTTTTTGGCTACTTATGATTGGTTTAAACATCTTTCTTCTCTCTCTCTCTCCAAATAATTAATTAGTTAATTATTATTCAAATATGTAAAATATTTTATTCTTGTAATAAAAGCATAGTTCTTCAAAATAGGGAAACTGTTGGAGTTGAAGCACATTTGTTTTTGGAGAATATGACTTTTGCTTCCCCATTTTGGAGAAGCTGATGGAGATGATCTTAATGGTTAATGACTGAGATCAATGACCAATTTTTACCTTTTTGTTACTTGTGCCTTAAGTCAATGGTTCTTAAGTGGACTAGAAAGATTCTTGTTTGGATCCCTTACACTCATGCTATTCAATTGATTACGTTAATTTTACTTTATCGCCTGTAGTCTTTAGCTTTGTAATTTTTGCATACAACCACTAGATGTTTTTTCTATAACTACTTCATCAGTCCATGGTATGAAGATTGAGGAACACCATGGTGTGAAGATTAAGGAACATTGTTGATTGTTGATTAGAGGATAAAATAGTATTGTAGGTAAATAAGACGAGTAGATTTTTTAAGTATGATATCCAAAAAAAGAAAATGTATCAATTTTAATGAAACAGATGGATTACGTTAGAAAATTGAATATTAAAAATGAAAAGTGAAATAATAAAGTGAAACCACTTTTTAAAAGTAAACTCCATTAACTTTTAAACTGTGGAAGTTTTGATGGAAACTTTGTGTTAAATTTTTCCAGTTAGTTCTCTAAACAAGGTTTTTCCCTCTTAGCTGGTTGAGATCCTTTTTCTGTTATTCACAAAATTACAAGGCGTCTCCAAGCCAAGGTCATCAAATGATTGCTCCGATCCGACCAATTCCGATAACTTGCAAGACAAACCAAAAAAGGAGAGAAAAAAAGGTAGAGTAGACCATTGAATAACATGAATAATTAATTAGCACATAATAACATGATAATCGACCATTGAATAAGCAGTCGCATCATCAACATTGAATTGTTGATGAGCAATTAATTAGGTCAGGATTTGTAATAGAGTGGAGTTAATGGATCATAATTTATAAACAGGTGTTATGCCTAAGAGATGGAAACACTTCCTCATCACAACAGCTGTTGCTTGGCAGAGAAGAAGCCTACTCACTTGCTGAGATGACCCAACAACCTAACAAGTTCAATAGTAAAGACAAGACCTCCATTATATATAAATTGGAATCTAATTAATTAAGAAGATGAAGAGAAATAAAATGTAATCCCTATTTGTAGACCAGACTTACCTGGCAACTCGTATAAAAGGCTGTGAATTTTTCAGACAGGTTATACAGATAATCACACAACTTGTTTGGCAATAGAGCACAGCAAACCTCCTCAACAACCTGAAAAAATAATTAGCAATCAAATTAGGAGTAAGGCTGAAAATTAGTCGAGCCGAGCCGAGCATTAGACGGATCATGTTGGGCTTGAAATGAGTATCGAGTTTGAAATTTTGCTCAAGTTTCGCTTCAACATAATACGAACAAGCTTTAAATCAATCAAACTCAAGTCGAGCTCGAACTGTTCACCTATATTAATGGAAAAGGTTAATATAAACAATTGGATGTTTGGGTTAATTTGAAATATACATCAAGCTTAGAACTATGTTCAAGTTTGGCTTGCTAACAACTCAATCGAGCCATGAACAAGCTTGTAAGGTACGTTTGGGAACATCAGCGTTTAGCGCTAGAGGTTGGAATCGCTATCCAATGGTAGCTTTTAGCGTTAGATGTTCGGTTAGATATTCAGAAAAGCTATAACGCCCGTTCAAAATATTCACCAACCTCTAATGCTAATATGAAAGACTCTTCCCAAACGAAGCCTTAATCGGGTCGAGCTCAAGCTGTTCATTTAGCTTTTACCCCTAAACAAGAGCTAAGAATCAAACAAATGCAGGGCAGTACCTCAGCAAACCGCAGCATATGAAGAGCCAAGGCACGCTCATCTGCATGCTCCAACACAATGCTCCCGGTCTGTTGGGGCAAAAGAAGACACAAGTAAAGCTTAAGAGAGTACAAACAGGTTTCCGAGTACATCAGAATTACAGCAGAGCTGCAAGTTAGAGATTGCAGAAGAGTGGATAGGACTCACGCTCTTCAATTCTTCGATATCTTCGCCAGACTTGGAAATGATCGAACAGATTCGAGCATGCGCATACAGCACACAAACAGCAGTGTTTCCCTGGTCAGAGAAAATTCGATCCAAAGTCAAAATATTCAAAAACAAAATATGACTTCAGCTCACAGCACAAGCCAGCTAATCAAACTAAATCACCAGAGGAATGAGTTCTCCTTGGTGGAACAGTAAAGTTATTTAAGAACCTTATCCTGAAGCATGTGATCAAAATTAAATGTGTATTCGGTTAATCGGTTGTTTTTCAGGTCAGCATACCTGCAATGGGACATGAAAGAGTATGTGAAGCATGGAAAGCTAGCTGAAGACTTACTTAACAGCATACTTTTACAGTAAATCTGTCATTTCAGACCAAATCCCCAATTTAGGATCAAAGGTTGCAGTAATTTATCAATACTGAAGACTTACTTAACAGCACCATAGCCAACTGCTTCTGCAGTTTTCTCAAGTTCCTCTACTGCCCATTCTTTATCCTTTCCTGAACAAAAAATTAAAAAATCAAAAAAAAAATCACTAATCTTGGATCCTCAGGTGATTTTTTTTTGGATAAAAACAAAACAGTTAGTGAAACCATTTTTAAAAAATAAAATTTTGAGGGTTACGAAAATGGCACTTTCATATCTCACATTCTAATCACCAACTTTCAAACAGAGGACCAAAATGTTGAATACCATACCACGCTCAACCAAGGCTTGTTTACTACGACTCTTAGCTTCATCCAGTAAATCAACTAATCGTTCTATTTCAGTGCTGCGAGTTCTATAGCGCTTTCCATCTTCCCCATGAACAAGACCAAAACCTACATGGCTAACTTTTGGATACTTGCAATCATCAGGTGGACACCAACCTACATGCCTGGCAATCTGGAAAAGAGGTCTTTATCAGACATAATAGCAGCAGAAGATAAAGGATAAGAAAAACCAAGTTATGATCCACATATGAAAAACAGAACCTGTCCCAAAAAAGAAGAGATAGGTACAACTACATACACTGAAGATACTATTAAAATGCCCATCTTGGCTCACGTCAGTTACATATATTATCCATTCAGCCTTCTCTACATTAATGCGATACCTGGGGAGGTCAAACAGAACACATGTTAAAACGAATCTCCTTCTATGTCAATACACTATTGGGTAGATACGAAACAACTCACCCATAAGATTTAGATCATATAAATACAAAGGTACTAACCAAAGAGCAGCAAGATCAGTTGTAGCATAGACGTATGCACCATCCCTTTTCACAATGACAACCGGTTTACTATCACGTCCGTCAACAAAGATAACTCGGGCTCCTTCAAAATCTTCAATCAATCCCTTCTCACTCAGTTCCAGTAAAACTCCAGGAATATATGGCTTATAAAAGCTTTCACCCTGTAAATTAGAATATATTATTAGTATTTATGTATTTCATATGAAGCATAGGGTGCAGCATACCTTTCATCACTACAGCTCAAGTCAATTTCAATCCAGTAAAGAATGTATTTCATAATTAGATCTCCAGCTTCACTAACTTCACATTGCAGAATACACACCTTCTCCTCTAGCTGAACATCAAGTCTTCGATAGATCTTATTCAGCTCAGTTCGGCTAATTTCACATATCCGAGTCCAGCATCTTAGGTACTCCTCTTCTCCACCCTGCAAACAAGAAAATTATGACAACCAAAGGCAACGTTGCAACCCTTAGAAGCACTTTCAAGGAAAAGAACATAAAAAATCCATAAGCTTTAAGAGCAGGGGAAAGCCTACTTGAAGTCGAACAACCGCTTTCAGTGCACGGATCTTAAACTCAGGATCAACATCAAATTTCTGTTTTGACTCCTTGTATGAACACTAAATTAAGAAAAACAATTCAATTGATTGCTTTACATTAGTTCGAGTACAGGTTCATGGCAATATATCCGATCGATGACAACCAGTTTTTTCAGCCTCATAAATATGATGTTGAACCCGACTACACAAAGGTGAAATAAGAATGGAACCAAAATGGAGTTCCCCTTGGTTATCCAATATCCACTCATGAATATGTTCCCATAAACGTCAGTGAGATTTCTTAATAAGCACTTTTCTAACCTGAAGAAACTGTATGTTTGTTTCATCGATATCTTCATCTTTTTCAACAAGGAACTGAAGCAACATGCCAAACTGTGGAAATAATCAAACAAACTCAATCAGTTAACCAAGACAATTAGGACACCATTACTGGGTGATAAGTGTTTCATGAAACCGCGTCACAAAAGCTGCTTGACATATTGAAATAACTAAGCTGCTTCAGCCAATCCAAAACTAATACACTTGTGGAGAAGACCAGTAATCACCTGTGTTCCCCAGTCGCCAACATGATTTCGACGAAGAACTTCAACATTTGCGTACTCTAGAGTTCGGGCAAGCATGTCACCTATCACAATGGACCTCACATGCCCAACATGGAGTTCTTTAGCCATATTGGGAGAAGAAAAATCAACTAGAACCTTTCTAACCCCAAGCTTTGGGGCCCAACTTTCAATGCCATAAACAAGCATCTTTTGAATTTGCTACAAAAGAAAAAAACATGGGAAAAAACTGGGGTAAGATTTTTTGGAGCAAAATGGGAACAATAAACAACAGGTCAACAGAACTAAGGAACAGTCATTTAAGTGGTCGGAACACAAGACAGATGGTCAAGAGATCACCGTGGCCATCCAAGCCTTTGACAATGCAACATTTACAAACCCAGGACCAGCGATACTACAGGATTCTATCATCATGGATTCAGGTAGATTTTTCTTGATTGCCTGCAGTATACAATCACGATTGTTATCCAAAAGAGTAAATACAACAGGGCATGAGGCTCAACATAATGCAAAACATGCACACTGTGGCCAAAACCCCAAACCAGTAAACACCTGTCCAAGCTCGGCAGGTCCCTGAATTTCAGTTTCAGGTTTCTTTTGCTGCAATTTCTGCCGCAGCTCCATGGCATTATTGCTGTATTGAAACAAGCTCAGGTTAGCAGTTGAAAGCGCAATTCGACTCTGAGTCAGTATCACAGATAGTCCAACAAAGCATGAGTTATATACCATTGGTAGTCACCGAATTTTGGCCTATTGCAAGGAACTATCAGAGGCTCCACATCTGCCACATCTGGAAAAGCATGCGATATTGATGTCCCAAATAATTTTTTCAAGCGCTCCTTTACACTAGCAGGGTCTTCCTCACCATGGTTCTGCAATATAGAGAACAGCAATGGATATGTGAATTTTTGGAGCTGGTTTTATGCTAAATGCCTTTTTTAGGAGACCCGAATCAATATATATCACTGGTTTAGGCACAGTTTAGTGTCAATAGCTAGCTATGTTTCAGAAAACGAAAAACAGAATAAGCCAAGAATAATGCACGTTAGTATACAACTTACAATTGCCATCGCGAATGCAGCGCGTTCCTAGCTGCCCGAGTAATCCTGACGAATAAGCAAAATACAGGCAAGTGAATTTGGGCATTACAAGGGAAACGATTCAAAAGATATCTAAACATAAACGGAGCACTGAACTTTCTGAAAGAAGAAAGCTTCAATGATTTTAGCACAAGTTAATTGCAAACTACTTCCTCCCCATAAAAATTGGGTTGTTATAGTTACCAGATTCGCCTAACTTGCTTGCGTATCACGTATCGGTACGTACGCGATACGTGAGCGTGGGATCGTGTGGGGTACGCGAATGGTTCTTCCTTGGATGCGAATTGGCTGGAGTTGGACAGTCGTGGCGGCAGCTGGCGCTCTTTGGAGTTGCGGCGGCTGCACACTCGCCAAGAAGATGACCAGACTTTAAAATAAAAAATGAAAAAAGAAACAAACAAACAAAAACTAGGTTTTCTATTTTTTTACTAATAAGCCATTAAAAGTTTATCAATCTTTCAATCGGTTCTTTAAGTTTCATTTATGTAAATTCAGGCATTACAATCTTCTTTCCAAACCATTTAAACCTTTAAGCTTTTTCCTCCTAACAAAATGGTTCTTAACAGTTTTTAATTTATACAAGTAAGCTCTGAAGTTGAAGACTACCCGACGAATAAAAAAAAACGCATCGGTTTGTCCAACGTATCGGTTGAAACTACCCCTGCAAATCTGATTCTTCTCCAACTGACGAATCGCGTACTGATACCCGAATCACGTATCGGAGTGTATGCGTATCTGGTAACTATCTTTGACTTTCATGTTTCATATTATGTTTGATTCAAATATTTAATAAATCAAATAATGAAAAAAATGGGAAATTTATATGTCAGAGATCGTGATATACATATAAATTATTTAACTTTATATATTTAAACATTCATGAAAAAATCATAGAATAAATACTGTCAGATAGTAAAAAAAATATTAGGATTTTACACAAATAAATATTGTGAAATATTTAAAACAATATTAAGACTTTACATAAATATATACGGTAAAGTGCACGAATAGTTCCTTAGCTTTCATGCGTGTCCTATTTTCGTTCTATTTTATGAATTCGTCTCATATTAATCCTTTAGTTTCCATTTTTGTCTCATATTAGTCATTTCGTCAAATTTTCTGTTAAATTTCCAAATTTCCCGTTAACTTCATCAATTTATGTAAATGTGCCACCTATTATTAAATCAACCATCAGTCTTTAATAAATTTTGCAATTTAATCTCATAATAAAAACTCCACAAACCTTACCCTAACTCTGTTGCCTTTTCACCACCCTGTCAATCGTCGATCTCAACCATGTTATTGAAAGATCAAAGAATCAAAACCATGTTATCTAAAAGATCAAAGAGTCAAAACTCATAATTGAAACCTCATTGAAACTAGTTTCTTCATCACGACCGAAACCAATTTGTCTCAATCTCAAAACCCAAAATCAAAACCCATCTCACTCAATATCCCAACTAGAATGAACAAGAAAATCAAGTAGAAATTCAAAATCGAGCACAAAAATAGTTGAAGAAGCTGTTATGAGCAACTGATTGCTCTGCATCTCAAATTCAATAGGGGGACGTAGACCAATTCCATGGCTTTCAAGTCTTGCATCAATATGGGTATTTCCCTCTTTTTCAAAGGACAGGTGAGAGTGACGCTACAAGCTTGTTCCTCTTTTTCAAAGAGCACATCGCTGGAGCGAAGGGGAAGAGACATCAGCGGATCGAGAAAGACCTACATGCTCCACTCATCTTGTCTCGTTTTGTCCCTACCTCAACCCCGACTCCAGAGTGGATTCGCGTTCTCCGGCATCGATTGGCCTACTCCGGCGGCAACAATTTGAAGTGATGGCAGTGGATCGAGACTCAATTTTCACTCCAGAACTGGATCAAGTGCAGGAGAGTGGCTGAGAGGGAGGTTAGAGTTGGTTAGGGCTATGGCTACGATGTCGATGGAATCGAACGCAATCGACGCTGAGTCGAGGTGGAGTATCATCACTCAATCTGGAAATCTACCTGCAGCGCTTCTCTGTCTGGTGAAAGAAAACGTCGGTCCTTAATCGAAGCTGTTGGATTTTCGGTGGCGGACTTTGTAGGCGCTGTCGCTGTTACCGAGGCGGAGGACGAAGAGCTAGCTTCTGGAGATTGGAATGTCACCGCTGCTGTGCCCGAGGATGGTCTCCTTTCTCATACTGAAGCATTGCCGAAAATTTGGGGCCGGGGACAAATATGGAGCTGGGGACAATGGGGAATTGAGGCCGGTGAACGCGGCGACCACCATGGGTTTTGTTGAAGTTGCAAACTTTGGTGAATTGGGGGAGAATGGGAAATACGAGGATTTTGGGTGGTTTTGTAACTTTTAAAAATAGTTGGGTCAATTTGTAGATTATTAAAACATTTCAAGTTAAGTTGAATGTTAATTATAGACATTTATGTAGATACCCTTGTTTGAACAATGGTTTTAACAGAAAATGTAACGAAATGACCAATTTGAGACGAAATGAAAGTTTAAAGAATTAATATGAGAAGAATTTCTAAAAATGACCAAAATAGTACATGCGTTAAAAATAAGGGACTATACACGTTAAAATAGTAAAAACAATATTAAACATTAATGAAAAAAATCATATAATAAATACTATGAAAAGTAAAACCACTAGTTGATTCTAACACTATTTAACTAATTTAATTAAGCTAACTAACAAATTTAAAGACTAAAATGTCCTTCCTAGTTATGACTTATAATGCAACTAATTGTTTTTCCTAATAGTTGGTAAATAGCCTCAACCGTTTCGTAGAGCGAAAGCTCTGAGGCCCATATATTCAAAACCTGAAACTTGAAATGACCCGAACCCGATTAACTTGAACACTGAACCCATAGGATCCGAAATGACCCAAACATAAAAATAAGTGTTAATGCCAAAGGATTAACATTAATTAGAAATAAGATTGGGATTAAAGAATCATACCTGAGAGGTTGTCCGAGAAGGTGGGTCTCCCAACGGGGAAGAATCCAGACATGTTGGGGCGGAAAGGGGCTCGGCCTGGGTGCTACGTCCGTGCTGCTCCTCTCCTATACTCTGCTGCTTCCAAGTCCGGATGAGCTCCTGGTACAATTCTCCGACGCTCAAGTCAGTTCTTACTTCACAAAGTAGCCGAGGCACAGTAAATTGAGAGTAAGGTAGGGGGTTTTGTCTAAGTTTTTGTAGATAAGACGAGGCCAAAGTGGGAGTATTTATAGGACTTGGGGAGGTATGGGCAACAGTATGGGCAACGGTATGGGCCGGGGGACAGGTGTCACCCACACACCATGAAGGGGTACTGTGCCCCCATACTATGGATAGCGGCTCGGCCTAAAACCCTGGCTTTGTTCCCAGGTTCCATGGGCCGCAACGCCTGGAGCCGGCCCGTGGCATGGGCCGCCGGGCCCAAGCCCTTGGCCCTCACCAATAAGTGATGGGACGAGGTTCGAATATCAATAGCTTAACATTGTTGTATTTGATTTAAATCCAACTCATCTAAATTAAGAAAGACCTCACAATTCAATGGGGCCTGAGCTAATCTATGGTCACGCCACCTGAGTTGTTATGCTTCTTATCAAACATAAATTAAACTAATGGACATAAATTAGGAACTTTGTGCGATTTATAGCCGAGTTGAATATTTATTATCCTTCAACAGTGAGTGTGTTTAATTGTGATATATAATTAATATATATCCCTTAAAAATTCTAATTAATCCCCTATCATCACTACGTGAGTAATCCCTATTTAATGCGGTCGTTGATGCGGAACGGGTTGCATTAAAATGGTTGTTCGCATTAATCTACTTCCACCGCATTAAAGGTGAATTAAAATGCATTAACTCTTCATTTTTCATCTCTCTCTCTCTCCGTTTTTCTCCGCAAATCTGAGTTATTCGCGGCGACGGTTCTTGTTTTCGTTAAGGAGCAACTTGAGAACAACGCATGAAGGGTGTTCGGAGATCCACCGGATGTGGAGGAGGTTGCAAGAAGATCTAGCTAGCATTCCTTGTCGGGGGTGACGATGGTCTTCACGATGGGTACAAATGATCAAAGGAGAGGTTTAGGTGTGTCGAATCTCGGCGTTGGAGTCGTCAGGCTACACAATCTCGATCCGGTTGTCATCCTGCTCGAGGAGGCTAGCGATGGTGAGCCGAAACTTCTCGTCGCTGAGTTCATGGTGTAGATAATTTTTAGTTTTGTTAAGTGTGTCGTCTAAGTGTTTGAATAATTCAATAAATTAATGAATTTGTCAGGGTAAAGTAAATTTTTAATCTCTTACCTTTAATACGTGTCCTATTTTAGTTCTATTTTAAAATTTTATCATATATGTATAAGTCAATGAATTCAAATTTTTACTTGTTAGAGTTTGTTAAAAAAATCTGAATTTTTTTAAAAAAAAACTAGAGAGATTGATTTACCTTATACCCTATACGTACAAGTGCCCCCTCCCCTATTCATACATTAGAGGTTGAAAAACAAACGTAACTATTAAAAAATGACGGATAGAGTATCAAACTAACTATTCTAACCTAAAACTTTATGCAAGATCATTCTCATCACAAACTTACTACCAGAAAAAACAATAATGCTTTTTTTTTTATGCTTTTGGTGGAAGACATGTTTACTGCTAGGTGAGTAGGTGTTGTTTTAAAGGTTGAGTATGGGTGCAAATGGGTGATGTGGAGATCGGCCCACTATATTTGAGCAGGGACCCTTTAATTATCAGTGCTATCCGGGCTCAAACTCGAATCACTCGACCCTAATTTGAGATGGCTCGAGTTCAGCTTGTAGTAGGCTTGAGTTCGACCCGAATTAATTTGATAGACTCGATTGCCATGAGTTTAAGGTTACAGGGGCAAGTGATGATCATGGATTTGTGACTCGAATGCTCTGATTGTAGAAGCTCTTGCTTAGCAATGAACTTCATTACAAATGGTTAAGGAAAAATTGAACAGAGATTTATGTCGCCTTTTTATGTACTCGGATCACAATGTCCGCAAGATAGCAACTGCAATTACTTCCTACTTTGAAAATGTTAAATTCCTAACAGTAACTCCTAAACTATCATGAGCAAGTCCAGATTGAGAAGAGGAGAAACAGAGTTGACTTGCATGCACGCACACGAGGTATTTAACAATCAGATACCTTGTCTTCACCTTGCAGTTGCCCCTCTTCAACCTCTTTCACATTCCTCACAACGTCTACGACTTTTCTGGACAAATGATCAGTATGATCCTCAACTAATTTCAGTAGCATGTCTAACTGTGCCTTGTAAGCCGAACAACGGCGCTTACAGCGTTGCCTCTCATTGTGGAGCTCCAGGGTCAGCTCTCTTATCCTTTGATCCTTCTCATCCTATACCAATGAAGAAAAGAGCCTTGAACATTGTGATCACTTGAAAAAGGAAAAACAGAAGATGATACAGACATAAGAAAGAAGATGATGTATATTCTTCACTCTCCAACACAAGATGTAGGTAGCTATGCAGACATAAGAAAACAAACAGAACATTTATGGTTCTCATTCAGGCCTAATGCTTAAGCCTCTCAGATAATTAATTTTATGATGTGAAGTGTATGAGAAAACTTATTGACTTGTCAATCTGACTCCAGTATCTTTGCCAAGACACAAACAAATTTATTTTAAGAGCAGTTCAAATAGTCCCCATTTCAATATATCCACCATTCTACATCATGTTGCTCAACTATTTCTTATCATAAGTCGACATGGAGCTATGGAGTAAACGGTTCTCTTCGAGGGGGGCAAAACAGAAAGAAAATAAAAGACCATCCAGATCACCCCGAAAGAGTAAAATTACAAACATTTAAACAGTCTTAGACTCTTAATTTCACTGATTTAATAAAACAATCAAGAAGAAAAAAGATGCAAGTATACAGCAGCCCATAATGTACTAAAAAGCTTTAGAAAGATTTCCACCATCATGATTACTGGTTAAAAAAATACCTCACTCCTTGAACGTTTTGCAGCACCTCGCCATGGTACTTTCCCAGGAGACAATAATGAGTGGTTGTGTTCCTTGAGAAATTTGGTAACAATCCACTTATCACCAGGTCTTAAAGCTAGTCTTAGCATTGCAGAACAGCCTTCACGAGTGGGGGGAGGTGGAGAAAGAACTCTGTCTTTCCTATAAATATATTTCTTTTCACGGAAACCTTCTTTAGAACAAACAAAATCCTGACCAATCACCATGTTATTGATTCGTGAGCGCCGATTATGATGAATGCGAACTGTAAAACCAATACGCCTACCATAAGCAACGTAAAAGTCTCGAGCAGAATCTCTCGACTTGAACTCCATGCCAATGAATGGTTCTAAAGAATCCCCTGACAAAGGTGAACGTTCAACAGACTGTTCCATAATTCTGTCAACTTCTCCAATGGACAAACCAATATTTTTGGAAAGCTCGTCATCAGTGAATTCATCATCTTTAAAACCTTCAACTTGGTAGTATCCTTCCCTATCAATATCATCTGAAACAACTGTTTGGTTGAATTCGTTCTCCATTCAGCTGAAAAACCATACTCAAAGATGCTCATCACCCATCATGGACTGAAAAGGGAAGAGGATGAGCTATGTTTCCATTCCATTCCCTGTTCTTCTCCTAATTTCAAAAATGCAGGTACAAGAGAATTACAATAGAGTTTTCAATAAAAGAAACTGTGGATTAAACTAACAGGCCCCAGAGGAAAAACAACATGAAGCAACAAGTTGGTCCAAAATTAGAAGTTAAGAATAGAAATCCCAATTAAGTTGTCGATTCACCACCAAACTAATCATCATCAATACCCATGTTTTACAGTGATGGGATGAATACAGTAGATGATGACCCAGCGATGAATAAAAACAAGAATCAGTCACATTTATCGCGTAAGAAGCACCGAAAGTTGCATTCAGAGCATTTAAGAAGAAAGACTACGTAAGACAATTGGCGACTAATCTAATCTCACTGGCAGCTAGGGTTCTACTATATCTAGCTGAATTAACAAATTCAAATTCCATAAAACAAAACTAGAAAACGGGAAAAAGGCGATCACGATCAAGAAACTTAAAATCAAAATATTCGGGGCAAGTAGAAATAAGATGATCAGAAATGGAATCAAACAACAAGGAAGAAGAAGAAGAAGAAGAAGAAGAAGAAGAAGAAGAAGTTGGGAGCTCGAGTACCTGGAACTGCTAAAAAATTGCAGAGTGTACCCAGCTAGCTAGTGACTAACAAGTGAACACTGAATAGTGACAGCAGCTCCTTTAATTCATAGAGAAATTGTAGGGTAGTGTTCATTTACAATATTTTTTAAAATAAATTTTCCAAATTTTCCAAATCTTAATACATAAAACAACTTTAAATCTGTCAAATCTCTATTAAATCACATTTTTTACAAATTTCTCTATTTACACATTTTATCCATCAACCAAAACCAAAATGCACATTCCTAAATTTTCGAAAATAAACTTCTCATTTCTAATGAACTGACCCTAGAAGAAAAGCGCACTCTCTCACAATTACTATAATGACAATACTAGAATTGGAAGGGAATGGCATTAGTAAATTTTAGTTGTGGTATTTATTAAATAAAACAACATAATTTCATTGACGAATCATCAAATTAATTTTTTTTTTTCAAAATTTTCACTCACAAACATCATATTAATTTCAAATACTTCATCAAATTTTCCAAAATTATCATCCATCCAAAAAGACAACCTTTGACCCAAGTTTAAACAAGGGAAAAGGTCCTTTTTTACCACTAACGTTTAGCCAAAAGTCCCCTTTTACCATTATTTTAAAAACTGGTCTTTTTTTGCCATTAACGTCATTGTTTCAGGTCCCCGTTTACCACTCTCCGTTAAAATAACTCCATATTAGGCCCTAAATTTTCCAAAAAATTACAAATTCACCCACATTTTAAATCACTTTTCATTTTCATCCATCCCGTCTTAGAATTAGATGTCGAAGATGTTTGAGCTCTGGGTCAATCGCCGGAATCTCACTCTGCCCTGGTAGAGCACGGTGACTGTCGGGATTTTCAGCCTCTTGATCTGGGTTTTCTCTAATTTGAAGTGATCGACGACGAAATTGAGGCAAATGTTGTGGATATAATCTCCGGGCTGATCGGAATCGGCGAAAGCGAGCTCATATAGATCGGCGAAGGCAAGAGGAAGGTGGAGGAGAGAAGGGCATCGCCGGAAGAGGGGGTAGGATTGTAACTTTTACAAATTTAGGTTTAGTTTTTCCAATTTTGAAAGTTTGGGGTCAAATTGATTATAAACAAATAGTCTGTTACGGAATATTCCAAGAATAT
Source organism: Stellera chamaejasme (assembly GCA_024586325.1). NCBI lineage: Eukaryota > Viridiplantae > Streptophyta > Magnoliopsida > Malvales > Thymelaeaceae > Stellera > Stellera chamaejasme. The sequence goes on from CM044985.1 coordinate 31,138,136, forward strand.
TCCCTCCGTTAACGGCCTAATGGTAAATAAGGTCCAAAAAATGAACGTGGGTGACAAAAATGGTCCAAAGAGATAACATTGATGGCAAAAAAAGACCAGTTTTTAAAATAATGGCAAAAAGGGACTTTTGGCTAAACGTTAATGGTAAAAATGGACCTTTTCCCTTTAAACAACAAAAAACAATGAAGAAGGAGAAGAAATTAATTAATTAAAATGTCGTCATTTGAATTTTAAAAAAGAAATGAGAAGGAGGATAAATTAGAAAAATTGGTGAAAAGTTTTTAAAAAAACTTAAATCTCGTACTAATTTATTAGAGATAATTCAGAATAGAAACTGTATGTTCTTCATCGCAAAAAACTATGTGTTTAACTTGTGCTTCCTTTATTATTAGAAGAGTTCTTAATTTTTTTTTAAAAAAAATGTATTTAGAAATATAAATTTTTTTTCCATATCAATATGTTGAAGAAAAATTTCATAGACAAAATATTAAAAATGAAACTTATCAACTTTTGGATGACTATTCATTCTTAAGATGATTAAAGTTATCTTTATCCTCTATTTAAATGTTTTTGGCAGTACAAAGTCTCAAATTCCAATGGTTGTGTTCTTTTCACCATTTTTCTTCATTTTTTTTTTGTTTCCAGGTGGTGAACAATTACCATCAATTAACGCAATTCCTTTTTTACCCTGTAGTTTTTCCAACTCTTTGGAGGACTAAGAAAAAAATATCCTTCGCCAGTGCTTCACTGGTAAATTTATATCAGTATTATTCTCTGCGTGCTGTCTGCTTATAATTGTTCTTCAGGGCTTCAGACCTAGGAATTGCTTTCCAGATTCAGTTTTCCATTAGTGTGATTTATGGTAGCGTGTGGACCAAGTATCACCCTGATTAACATTGCATACCAATTCCAATACTGTAGCCTTGAAGACACATAATTTCTGTGCTTTACATGACATGGCACAAAAAGCAGAACATGGTTATCACCTAATTTGTTGAAATACAAAAATCACTTGCCTCATCTTCTGAACTACTACTTTTTCTTCAGTAATGTGACTACATAAGAATGCAGGATAAACATGTTCCATATGAGAAAATTAGTAAGCTCCAGTTTGTGAGATCATCTCACCAAAGAATATTGGGTAAGCTCTGTACAGTATGAGATTCTTGGGCTGAACCAAATACACAAATCTGGCTGATAATCTCCACTTATGGTCTAATTTTCCCTGTATTCACAATTCCAGAAGCTATCGCAATCTGCGCGCTCCGAGTCTCTGCCTCTCTGCCTCAAGTTCCCTAATGTTTTCAACAATCACCAGAACTTTTGAAGATAGTTCCTCCGAATTCTCCTCCACCTCCTTCATGAAAGTCAGCAACTTTTCTCTGTATGCCGAACAGAGCTGCTCCTGCAGCTCTACCGCTTGCGTAAGCCCTTCGATTCTCTGATCCTTGTCATCCTATTGTAAGAGTTCAATTCAGGCTCTACCAAGATGACACCTTTAATATGTGTAATAAACAAGAACAAAACTTTAATATGCTTGACACATTCTTTCTGCCCATTTCTCACCTTCAAAATGAAAACAAATCTCTTCTATACCAGATCCTTCCCCACTTAATTTTGTCTTACAAGAAGGTTTAACTTGTTAACTTCTTGACCTGCAAAATTTTCTCCCCTATACTCCAAAACTCTGGTTTAATCTCATTGACACTAGCATAAGTATGACATAAAATATCTCTTACAAATGTAACTTTGTCTTACAAGATAGCTCCCCCATGCAGAAAATGTGCAACCAAATACTGGATGATTGGCAGAATAATCATAGGAGCCATCAAGCATAACTAATTCCTCAACATGATCATAAGATGCAAAAAATTTCCAAGGCAAGTTACTAGTGACATGAAGTGAGGAACTATTCATGTTACTTGTATAAAATATTTCTGCTTCAACCTTAACAACGGAAAACCTATGAGAGTCTACTAGAGTCCAACGAAATTGACCAAAGCACCAAAAATAGACATAAATTCGACAATCGGCAAAGACAGAAGAGAAGAGAGAAATCCAGAGAGAAGGCGGTATCCAAAGTTAAATTCATCAAAAACTAAAGTTAACATAAGATATGAAGCCTTATATAGGCACCTTAATACCTAAAACTAAACGCTAGAAAAACTAATAAGGCAAACGAACAGGCATCACAATTCATAAAGCTCATGTCATGGTTATGCACAGGGTCTGAGGGAGGGTCCAACCCACCTAGATCTATTGTATGCAGTCTTTCCCTGCATTTTCACAGGGGATTGTTTCTATGACTGAAACCTATCACCTACAAGTCGTAGAGCCACAGCTCAACTGTGGGCTGAAGGCTCCCTTTCAAAACAAATAAGGAAGTCTAATACTACCATAAATACACCTAACTAGTAATATCCAGAAATAGCCTAAGAGAGTATATAGAAATTATAATTACTATAATTGCATGATCTCTCCATAACCGCATAGATTACTTAAATCTCAACATAAAGCTTCCCATGTATTTGCAAGAGGTTGTTTCCATGATCAGGACTCGTGACCTCCGAGTCACATCGTGGGCATTGTGCTAATAATGCAAAGTAATAATATCAATCAATATACTCTATAGCCAAGAGTTATTATCAATAAACCCCGAGGTCTAGAGAAGACAACTCAACTGGTGCAGTGAGACTTGCCTTTAAAAAACTAGTAAAGCCAACTAGTATTATCAATAAACCAAATTACAGCTACAATGGCTAAGAGACTATCTCCCCATAATTAGAGAAACCATCAATACCCCAAATACAAGAATTACTAAAATAATAGCCCACTTCCCTTGCATTGCATTGAAAATACTAAAATCTCAGTCCCCCAAAGCTTAAGTTGACAAAGTTTGGAAAGGAAGGGGATAAAGCAATAAATTCAATAGTAAAACCTCACCTCTGTATTGAATCCATCGCTTATTAAAACAAGAGGATGATTGTGCTCCTTCACGAATCTTGTTACAACCCATTTCCCAGACTTTTCCATTTTGACCAAAATAGTTGCTTTGCAACCTTCTCTTGCACTACAACGTGGTTTCCTCTCAGGTGCAAGGGCCCCCTTTTGATTGGCTGAAAAGCCCTGTTTGTTACATCCAAGCCGACGAGCAAGAGTCTTTCCATCAATCCCGGAGCGGCGACGCTGCATCACTCGCACAACAAATCCTACTTGCCTGGCATACTCCACGTAGAACTTTTTAGCATCATCTTCAGAATCAAATTCCATCCCTACAAATGGCTCTATTACTTCACTTGCTTCTCCTTGACTTGTTTTGTCTTCTAAAGAGCCATTTAATCCCGTCTCTTTCTTGTCTAAATCCACTGTTTGGGAGAAAATATCATTTCAGAATACCTTCATAACTGAATTAGAATAATTTTATCCAAGAAAAAGGTCAAAGTGAATTGTATTCAAGAACATACTTTTTTTAGAAAAATAACGGTTTAGACAAATCAGGGGTTGGAAAATAGATTGCTGTGATGCTCAAAGCAGGCATTATTTTCCTTCCCAAACCATTAAACACAAAAGTGTACAAAATAAAAATGTAAATCATAGTCATTTTCTTATTAGTTCAAACAGGATTCTAACACAGAGCAGGTAATTGTAGCTTACTGAGTTTCGTGACAATTAATTACAAAAAAGTGGGCAAATAGTGAAGAAACAAGCTGGATAGTAATGACATAATCCCCCCCAGAATCCCACACCATAATCACTATCACAGCAAGTTGTAGGCTTGTAGTTAAGCACGGATACCAGACAGCTAGTACTGTACAGAAGTCGAAAACTGAAACAACCAACCTGACATGTGATTCAAAGGGCAGATAGGAGAATCAGGCAACTGTGTCCCAAAATTTATAGGGTCAATAATAGCATGAATCACATTTACAGCAGAACAAGAGTAAACCTTTTTTAACTCATATTAATCACAAAGATTATTCCATAACTCATATTTAAATTTAACTCAATCAATATCTGTACACCTCACCAATGAATATGTTGCCGCAAACTTGCATGCGCGCACCAAAGAAACCCATGATTGTAAAGGCACATTTCAGAAGCATATGATGGAAACTACCCCAACTCCGAAATCCTAATACATGTACATCCACAGCTTCAAAACACATTTTAAAACTGAAGAGCACCCATTTGAAGTGTCATAATTTTAAACTGTTCCTGGTTCTTGGTCTTTAAGTTCGTTGTCAAATCTCAAACCTTTAAATGAAAGGCTGTATCTGCAACACACAGCGAAACAGGAAAACTGAAAAGGAAGAAGTGGGAAACAAGTCCCAAGCTTAAAGGTGATTGATTGAGACTTTCAGAGAGGCCTGTGAAATGAAACAGAGGAGGAGGAGGAGGAGGAAGAAGAGGCTTATAAAGAGGGGCAACACAGAGTTGAGTGACAAGCGTGAGAAAAACTCACTGAATCAGAACTCCGAAGACAGAGATATCGCTGATCTGATCGGCTGCAGGAAGGATTAGAAGGGGAGACGATGAAATTGGAGACTCCACCGTTGGATCGCCAGGGGAGAGGAGAGAGTTGCTGGGTCTTTGTTGTGTGCGACTGGTTGCACCGAAACGAGTGCCTGCCTGCCCAGCCTGGGTGGGGTAATTAGTAATTACGTAGTTAGTAGAACTTGGGTTACCGCTAGTCCCAGGTGGATGGATGGTGCAAAATTAGTAGTACAAAAATATTGATCGGTAAGTGCATTGATAGTCTCGTAACTTAAATTATTGTATCATAAGATTCTGTTTTAACTTTTTGTATCAATAAAATAATGTTTTTAAGTTTTTCTTCATTTGTGGTCCTTTTTGACATTTTTACCCTCAATTTTTAAAATATCGCCCTTTTAAACAATTTGTATAATAAAAAATCCTAACGTTAAACGAAACTTTCAATTTAATCCTCAATTTTTCTAAACCCTAAAATTATACCCTAACTTTTATAAACCCTTACAATTCTACCCTACATTTTTTTTTCTCTACTTTATCTCACCACCCTTCTATCCACCACCACCGGAACATTGCCGAAACGCCAGTGACCTTCACTGAAATGTCCAAACCACCCTCCAAGCCACGAAACAGAAGTTTAGGGCTGCAGATCCGCAACCCAGGGCCGCAAATCGCGAGCCTAAGGCCACGAATCGCTGTCCCAATGCTGCGAATCGCGAGCCCAATGTTGTCAATCATTGGCCTAAGGTCGCGAATCGTCGACCAGAGGCCGTGAATCGCCTGCCCAGGCCGCCAATCACGATCCCGTGGTTTTCTGGCGGCAGCCCGTGGCGATTCGTTGGCGGTTTGTGGGTTTCCGGCGGTGGTGGGTTGGATGATGGTTGATATAGGTGGAGGTGAATAGTTTAAGATAGATAAAGATGTTAGAAATGGTTTGTTGGTAGATTTTTAAAATTTAAGGTGTAAATGGTATAATAAGAAAAATTCAATTTATAATCGTTATTATACCATTCTTGTGAAAGGGTAAAATAGTCAAATAATCTTAAAAAAAGACCATGGATGAAGAAAAAACTTAAAAATAGGACTTTATTAATACAAAACGTTAAAACATGACCTTGGTAGTACAATCACTATTAGTGTACTTTACCCATTTAATATCTATGGTATGGAGTATTAGATCATAGGGTCATTAAGTTATATTTTGTGAAAGAATGATAATTTATTATGGGTTTAGGAATCAGATAGATCGTTTAAACAATTAGGGTGCTGCGACATCACATGCTAATTACCTAGATTAGGTGGACGTTCGACAAATGACATCTAGGATTGATACAATTGTTTACAAGTTAAGAATAATAATTTTAGTAACTCTATATTATCAAACATGATGCTTAAGTGTATCAATAATCCTATGAAGTAACTTTAGTATAGAATCTTTAATCACTTGCATTTTTTTAGTTAATTAATTCTCTATCAATCAATTCATCTTCTTAAGTTAGTAATTCATCAAATTAGCTAGAATTACAAGTCCATGTGAATTCGACCCGGTACTCGTCAGTTTTACTACTTGTTGACAACCATACACTTACGGTGTTGCGATCAGCGATGTGTTAGAGTAAACCGTAATCTGCGGAGACCCGCACGCATATTGCTAACTAATTCACGAGTTTGGAGAGTTGGATATTTTTTGACTCGTTAGGATTCGTGGAGGTGAAGGTGAATTTGACCAATTCACACCACAGAGCTCTTCCATTCACAAATTCGAGAATATTCACAATCAATCAAGAAGTCCAATATACATATTAATAAAGCCCAAAAGCTTTAGCCCACTAGCCACTACCCAATATCCTTTTGACTCAATCTCCCAACCCAATTAGCTTCTCCTACTTGAAGAGTCCATATCCAACTGTATTCAAGCATTTTAATCTCTATGACCGTAATCTCTTTTTTGCATCTAAATATTTATCAGTGTTAATCTCTTTGACATTCTTTGGAACAGTAGGTTATGATGGAACGAGTGAAAATGAGCAAGCTAGCCAAGTTTTAGATTGTTCATATTCGGCTTAAAAATTATATCGAATTTGAAATTTTATTCCAGATTAATTTGAAAATTTTATGAACAAGTTACAAATGAGCTTTAAATCAATCGAGTTAAAGCTGTTCAATTATTTCAGTTGAAAATTTAAGAGGGAAATTTGTGAATGTAAAAATTTCTGGAAATGATGAAAATTTTAAATTGTTAGTTTTTAAACTTAACACAATCATACTTCCAACTGTGAACAACATGTCGTCTTCCCTAAGAGAGTTTCAAATAGACCACATCAAGGTATTTGCAGTTTTTCCATTATTGGATACCATCCTCCTATATTCTCACTACCAGCTTGTGTCCTTCAGAAAAATGTTTAATGTAATGATCAAACTCAAACTATAACTGAGGCAATGGGAATGAGGCTAAAGTAATGAGCAATTGACACTGAACAGACCTACACCGTTGATGTTACAGTTCTAATTACCAATAAAAACATATGGTTAGAAGACGCAATAGGTATCCTCCAATTTCAGGGGGACCTTTCAAGTCATTATGGCGACAACCGATGTTGAAGTAATCGATTTTGACATATACATACCTTCACGTTCTTCTTCAAACTAATTTGAAGAGATTCCATTAAACACATCATACTTCAATCGAGATGTAAGAGACAATCTAATAGTGCTTAATGCAATTTGATAATCTCATTCAAACGTCTCATCCTTTAAGCTTTATTATAACATGATGAGGTAACATTGGACTGCAGTCTAATTTATGAAGCATGAAAGTTGTTAGATTATTAGAATGAGTATAGTTGAACTCTTCATTAAACCAAACACTGCCTAAATATCTTCAAAAATGGATTATAGTGGAGCTGGTTGGATCTCCATTAGAGGTTAGGTGGAAGCATGAGATGCAGCATTATCAATTCCACAAAGCATAATTTTCCCAGGTTTGGATTAATGCAAAAAAGCATAAATAGCAGTGGAAATATAAACCAAGAGAGCAGAGGACACCAGAATGACGAGCGCCGTCACGGCGTGGACCGCCGACTTGCTGCCGCAGGAGAGCATTCCGAGCCGGATCTCGATCACGCTCACCATCGACAACATCAGGAACAAGCAGCCCATGACGGAGCCCACGGCGGAGGCCATCATCCCCAGCCGCAGGACCTTGAAATTGATGCGGGCCCGGAAGACCTCGTCCACGTCTTTACTGTTGAGCAGATTGATGGCGAGCTTCAGCCCCTGCGCGATCAGCGACGAGAAGAGGAAGAAGCTGAACGACACCACCTCGAACACCAGCAGCTTCTTGGCCACCGAGGCGTCGGCGTCGCACGCCGTCCGATCCTCCAGGCTGCGCTGCCCCGGCGTCGTCAGCGACAGGCCCACGAACACGGCGATCGTGAACAGCGAGTTCACGTTCACAAGACCGTCCAGCGCCGTCACGTGGACGCTAGTCGTCGTCATCGAGGACGAGCTGGTGGTCCGGATGTTCCCATTCGGGCTCCGGTAATAATCTTTCGGGTACTCTTCAGATCTGCAAAATCAACCCAAAAGATTAAAAATCGCTTCAAACCAATAACTACTCTACAATTTTCACTTGAAGAAGAGGAATGAATCGTCGTTACTCAGCCATTGATTGTGGAAGCTTGAGCAGAATCTGATCAAGATGCTGTTATAGGTAAAGGGGCCGAGAGGAAGATCAGGAGATGCTTTGCTTTACCTTTTATGGAGGGTTTAAGGAGTTTGAGAGGAGGAAGAGTGTGTGTGCAATGCGATAGGGACATTCGGACAAAGGGAACAGGTAGGTAATCTATGTTCAACTTTCTAAGGAAATATTACGACAGGAGTCCCTAACGTTTTCCTTCTTTTCCGGTGAAGTACAAAAGTAATACATGTATTTGTACATAAACACGAAATCCATAAACTTCACCATAAATGCAGAAAACAATGAAGATGTGGCTGGGTAGAGCGGCCGACAAGGTGAAGCGAGACGGCGGCGAAGGGGAGAAGATGAGGGCGGTGACCGACAAGCCAGATCTGGATTTGGGCAAAGGGAAGCTTGTCTTAGTGAACTGAGGAACAAACAGATATTTGGGCTTACATTTCCACTGAGAAACTTGCACCATAATCGGTCTTCAGTGAGATCAAATTGTTAGGGTAGAAATGTTAAAGAGTTAAAAAACCTTAGTGTTGTTAGAGTGATTTAACTGATAAATTAACATATATATAAATGGACATTAACGTTAATAGTGAAGAGGGTTTTTGTATATTTCATCAAACCTCAGGAGGGTAAACAAAGGATTCAAAAAATGTAAGAGGGAAACCGAAGAATATAACGAACCTCATAGAGGTTTTTAAAAATTTCTTTATTATAAGTGCCTTTTTACATGCCATTAGCTAGCTAGAGTATAGCATAGTATACGTTGTAGCCAACATACATAGGACTTCATATGGTTTAGCATAGCAAGAGTAGGCTTATTTTCCACCGCCGTAAATAGGAGGCTGTTGGCCAACGCCGTAACCAGGAGGGAGTTGGGCGCCGCCGCCGTAAGTAGGAGGGTCTTCTCTGGCGGAGACATGAGAATTAGAGATCATCATGAGGAGGAGAAGGGTGACTAAAGAGCCTAGATAAAGTAAAAATGACCTGCCACTCATATTTTCTTCTGTGATGACTGCTAAACTCAAATGCCTGCAAGGGTATTTATACGTAAGCGGTGTAAAATTGCATTAATTATAAAATTTGAATTAATTATTTCTGTCAATTTTGTTGGCTCTATATTACTATTATTAACTGGTTGAATTTTCCTTCTACCTAACCACAGACTTTGTACGTCTCCTATCCTTGCGAATACGTATGATGGGACTTTTGTATTACAATGCCAAGTCTCTGCCCCTTCCCCTACGTCTCCTTTGAGGAAAATTGATTAACGTACGTACACTGTAGGTACTAATACATTAACTATATTATGTTAACAACGAGGTGCTATATTACCAACGGGATCTTTGATATTGCAATATAAAATTTCAGGGCTTAAAAGTATTTAATTTTAAAACAATAATATTAGGAATATTGTGAAAGATGAAGATTATTGGTTTGATAGATTAGGAAAACAAATTGCGTTAAACACACCCTCAAACAGTCACTCCCTCCATCCCTGAAAAAATGCGCAAGTTAACTTTCGAACTTGCATTTGACTCAAATTTTTATTAGGAAGATTTCGTTATTTTTTTTAATTATTTATATATACATATATACTATACACATAGGAAAAAACCTAATAACGAATATATTTACATAATTTTTTGTGGGATGGAGGTAGTAATATCTACATAATTTTTTACTTTAAAAATATATATATTTCACAACATAGTAATAAAACTTTCAAAATATTGATAAAATGCTATAATGTTGGTTATTGTTGACTTGAAACTTTCAATATCTACATAAGATGCTGGTTATTGTTGACTTGAAAGTTTGGCCCCAAAGCTTGGTGTTAGAAATTAGGTGCTGGTTGTTGATTTTTCTTTTCTCAATATGGCTAAAGAACACCATGTTGGGGATTTGAAGTCCATTAATGTTGGTTATTCAAAAGATGTTGTTCCTTGAAGCAGTCCCTTTCTGTAGTAGTGAAGCAGTCCCACATGGTAGGGGTGTTCAAAAAATCCGGAAATCCGAAAATCCGAACCACACCGAATGATCCGAAACCGAAAAAAACCGATATCCGAGAAACCGAAAAACCAAAAAACCGAGAAACCGAAAAAACCGTGTCTCTGCGGTTCGGGTTCGGTTTCTGATCCGTGTAAACCGTGGTTAACCGACCCAAACCGTGTATAACTTAAAACCATAAGTCTATACACTTCCCACACTCAATCCTACCCTTTAACCCTAAATTGGACATTGGACAGATATATCAGATCATGGACATTGGACAAATTGGCTTTTGTTGTTCGATTTTCATTTTAAACATTTTCATGTTAATGTGACTTTAGTAATGGTTATGGACATCCGAGAACATTTGAGATTTTGTTATTGTACTTTAACTTATCTATTAGTTGATTTTTGTATGGAATACTCATGTTTGTGAGATATGACTAAAATTGAGTTGTGAATTGTAGATAGATTATAGTGTGGATAATCGTAAACCGATCCGTAAAAAACCGTTAATCCGCGGTTCGGTTTCTGCACATGCACGGTTCGGTTCGGTTTCTTAATTAGAGAAACCGTACCGTACGGGGTGGATTTTATTTTTGCCAAAACCCGTCCCGATCCGTCCCGTGAACACCCCTACCACATGGAACATATACCAGGGCTTCAAGACTTAGAAATTAGGCGATTTAGTCAAAAACTGGTTAAAATCGATAAAAACCGATTAAACCGGTAAAAACGGGAAGAACCAGTGAACCGAGAAAAAAAGTTTTTTTATTTGCATTTTTTTTAAAGAAATTTGTCATAAACTCTCAATTTTTTTTACTAATTTTAATTTGTTCCACGTTTGTTTATAAATTCATATTTAACACCTTAATTTTTTAATATTTTCTCATAATATCTTTTTTAAAAATTGTAAACAATAATATAAACATAAAAAAATAATTTTTCAGTTATTTTAAATTATTATTTTCAATTACATAAATAATTAAAATATAGAATATTTTAAATTACTACTCCCTCCGTCCCACAAAGGTTGTCAACATTACTATATTGGGCCGTCCCACAAAGGTTGTCAACTTTCCTAAAACATAAACTTTCTATCACCATTTTTACCATTTTATCCTCTTATCTCACACCATAGACCCACAAGTTTTTCTCTTTCCTCCCATTAAACTTAAAATTGGGGTCCACAAAATTTTCTCCTTCTTTCTTTTTCATGAAGGTAATTTTGTCAACACTCTACTATTCTCCCACTTTCCTTAATATATGTGCCCAAACAAATCCTACAACCTTTGTGGAACGGAGGGAGTATTTTAGTATAAAAAATGTGAATTATTATTTCATATTTAGATTATTTCATGATAATTTTTTATAGTGAATGATAATAGCTAAGCTTAATTATGGTTTACTCCCCTGAACTATTTCGACTCGCCCTCTTTTGTCTCTGTACTATAACTCGGAACTACTAAGTCCTCGTACTATTAACATCGAGGCAATTTGATCCCTTCTCCGTTTTCATAGTTAGTTGACTTAAGGTGAAATACCTAAAATGATCATCAAAATTTCGTGAACCTTTCGTATATACCCAAAAGTATAAAACTTTGCGATTTCATTCCTCCTCCGCTCCCTCGTCGTTAAACCCTTCGGCGACCAATTAGACATCCTCACCCAACAGCCTTCCCCGCCCAGCCCGTACATAATTTAGCCCCCAAAAGGCCTGAACACCTCCGGGAACGACGACAATTTAAAAAACAGCCGTAACTTATCCACAATCCTCGTCGTTTTCGCTAACGCCTGCTTCAACAAAGACATGTAGCGAACCTCCAGTCGGAAAACATCTTTGCAATTCCAGACGCTCATAACCGCCATGACTCGGGCTGCTCCGCCAGAAACCGTTCCGACCTTGGCCACCTGTTACTGTCAAACGTCCCACGTGGCACCAACATCCCTAGGGAGAGCTTGTTTTTCAGAACAGAGTAAATGTCCCTTGGGAAAAACTTGGTGGTCGTGAATCGGAGGCGGTACAGTAACTTGGCGTCGCTCGCTGAGAGCTTGATGATTGAAACCTTGCCGAAAACCGTGAGCCGATGAACGAAGACGGGGTTGACAAGCACCGACGACGTCCGAAACTTATCGTAGCCACATTTATGGGTGAAGAGCTTAACAGACGCTTCATTGTCGTTCTCGGTGGCCAGATTAGAATACTTCGTGCCACTCTGCTTGAACCACTCTTCCATCCCTTCAACCAGTTTTTTCACAACTCCCATCCTCCTGTGAACACGAAATCAATCAGCAAACCCGTGAGACAGAGATATCCAGAGAAAAGGAACCAGCATTCGAAATTCCGTTCCACACTTACCAGTGAGAAGGGCAGACTTTGAGGCATGGTATTAAATATCGTTTCGTACCGGCCGGTACGTCGGTACCGCTTCAGTACTGGCCATGAAATAGCATCGTTTAGGCAAAACATGCATCAACAAATGTACCGGGCTGTACCGGCCGATTCGGCCGTTTCAGCCGTACCGTATGCCGGCCGAAATGAAGAAAACAACGATACATAGGCTTAAATGAACATTTTTTAAAAGTTTAAGGATAAAATTGCTAATAAAAATATCTACTAAATTAAAGAAATTAAAATCACTAATAAAAGTTCGTAATTTAAAATTTTAATTTACCTCATTCTTTTTTTTCATTCTTTTAGTTAGTATCTTTAGTTCCTGTATTCTTTTAGTTAGTATCTTTAGTTCCTGTATGTAACTAGTATGCTAGCTTAAGTAGGCGATCACCCAGGTACTGCACGTAAAAAATTTACAATATATGATACATTTTCAGGTACACACACACACACACACACACACACACACCTGTACAGTCTTTCCGGTACAACTGGTATACCCCCGAAGTACCGATACTGTCTCGTATCGCTGGCATAACGGTACGATAACCGGTACGATATTTAATACCATGCTCTGGGGCCTAAGATGTAAGCGAGTTTAGTGTAAATTGGTAAGGTCTGGAATGAGGCATTCTTTGCGGCAGAGGAGGGCGGTTGTTTCTTGCCGCACGTAGTGAAATCACGTTGCTCGCCGGCCTCGTCGTTTTCCCTAAAACTTGACCGCCTTCCCCAACTCCACCTTCTCTCCCTTCTTCCTCTCATCGGCGACAGATCGAAACTATTACCCCACTACATCGTTTTTTTTCTATACTATTGCCCTAAAACTTTTAAACTCGTACAAATTAGGCACTAGACCGTCAAAGATTAACGCAGTTACTGAGTGAAGGGACCAAACTGCCTCGATGTTAATAGTACGAGGACTAAGTAATTCCGAATTATAGTACATGGACCAATGAGGGCGAGTCGAAATAGTTCAGTGGAGTAAACCATAATTAAGCCTAATTATTCAACTCAAACAAAATCATTGTAAAAAAAAACTTTTAAAATGCCCATCTTATTCTTTCTTTCACCCCTACAAAAAAAGTTTTCTGCTATTAACAGCTTTCCATTATTACTAGTTAGAATAAACGATAATATCCCGCGTTTCAACCTAATGGTTAAACTCCTAGAAATATTAGATGAAGATATTGAATTCATGTCCTACCTTCACCGGCCACTATCCCCACATTTAATATCTCATCGCTTTAGGTAAAATAAAAACAGAGTAGATTGAAAACAGAACATGCTTCTTCAGTGTGAAAAAACAAAAACATAGAATCAGTGGCTCTGATCTTTTAAGCTACGAGCTCTTCCTTCATCACTGGCTACGCATCATCGACAAGTTAAATTCTAAACTTAACCTACTCGGATTAGGTACGGGGTTCAGGAGTTAAACAGCAAGGTGAACACTGATGCCTGCCTGCCTGCCTGAGACGAGCCTCGTAGGGATGGCAAACAACCAACCAATTTGGCAATAATCTTTAAATATTTTCTAGACTACCCTTTTTAACAAATGAGTTAAATTTAGAAAACAAGATTTTTTTTCTGAATCCTTAAATCAGACTATGTACTTAAAACTTTTACAAGGGGAATTAAGAAAAGGAAATTGGAAAATAATTCTAAAACTAAACGGCACATTAACTACCCTTTTGGTAAAGGCAATAATCAAACAAACGTGCAATTCAACAGAGCTACATGTCTTTCTCTTTAATGGCGAAAAAGCAACTGTTGAACACTAACACTGTTTCCAAACCATACTTTTAGTATAAGATGAGATACTCAAGGACAACCTTCATGCACATTTGTATTCAATGTTATACAAAGTAGAAGAAGAGAGAGTGTCAACTGAATTGACCCAGGAGTATGAATATTCAATTGCCATTTATGTTGCTGAGCCAAAATATTAAAGGGAATTGGACAAAGGCAATAGAAAGCAGAAGATAGTTACGCTTGCCTGGATGGTAGTTCCTCATCTCAGCAAACAGAGTTCTTTTCAAAGTTTTCACCAAGAAAACGCCCATGCAGAAACAAGCCCAGATTACTATAAAGTAATATGCATACCCGGAAGCAATACGCCCCAGCACAGCTATACACATACCCGTGAAAGTGTACCCAGCATAAGCTACTATGTCGAGCAATGGAGCTTCACCACCGCCAAGGGAGAGCAACGCTGCCTTTAGCAGCATTACTTGGAGTAACCAACCGACCATCCCTTTTATAACCTGCCAATTCAGGATCTCTGGGCTAAATCTGTCACATAAATATAATCAGATGAGCCTTAGATTTAAGAGAAGAAAAAGGCCCAAAATTTAAGTCAGCTCAAGAACTGAAGGACACCTTTTCAACTTACTTCCCTGAGAGACCAAGGGAGATGCCAGCCAGAACCAAATAGGTTGCAAATGCCATAAATGGAATGTATAGATCTGGAGCATTTATGTCGTTAATCGGGGGTCTATACAAAAGTCTACCACCAATCGGCTCTGTTATCCTTGTCCAGTGACCCTAAACAGGGCAAGCCAAGATAGACTAATGAATCTCTGTCAGAAAACTAGAAGCGATACACCAAGTGATCAGCTTTCCCTTACCCTGTGCAAAAACGGGAGTAGTACAATTTTCAATTTATTCCTCACATACTGCACATTTACTTGGAAATAGTATTGAGGATCTGAGAAGTGCTTGCTGATCTGTCCATGGAAGAACCAAATATTAGTAATTGTTGTAGAGTAACAAGCCTTAAAATACACATGATTAGAAGTTGCATTCCTATACGGCTATACCTAATAAAATCAGTTTACCTTTTGACCCAATCAAAAAAAAAAATTTAGCTTTTGAACTAATAAGTCTAACAAATTACAAAAAGGATGTACCAAGTATGTTAGGTGAGGTGAACACAAAAGACGAGCATTTAGATTGATTGAATAACCAGCCGGGTATACTGAGTAAAGAGTCATGATATTTGATAAGGTATCTGGACGAAAGCTTTGCTCTTTTTTCCGCCTCCCTTTACCACATAGTCATGCCCAGAACTTTCCATTTCTGATGTATCAGAAACTTGTCTAACCACATCAGTAAAGAACTGGCATCAATCAGCAGGAAACTCCTCACAAGTTGGGTGATTTTAGTAACTAACTAATGCTACCAAAATTTCCGAGACTCGTGCACTGTAATAATAGGAACTAGGAAAAGCAACTGACAAATCTAAGAGCAATAAGCATGAATATCTATAGGTGAAACAATCACATGTAGAATGGACATGAAGCATGCCAATTAAATTCTAACTTACATTACTCTGAACATAGTCAGAACCTGAGTCCAGAAGTTGCCCATAAGCACCTAATCCCCCTCGTATAAGGCCTGGGCCAGCAGCATAGAGAGCATTGCCGATTGAATTTGGTGCAGGACTCAGGGGTGATCCCTGATTTGATCCCATATTATCGTGCATTACTGTAGTAAGTAATATGTTTCCAGATCAGAAGGGTAGAAAGTGAAGATGCTGTCACAAAACTATTATGTCTTTCAGCAAATTGACTTTTCGGTATTGATGCTATCACTAAAGCCCACGAGCCTCCTCCTTTTCCTGATGCGACCTAACTGACTTATGTGGTTAACATATCTTGCTTATTTACATTACTTTTCCAGTCATCTCAAATATTCATGTCCAATCTAGTTAAGGTTTGAGCATCTATCAACCCCATCAATAGTAATCTTATTCAGCCAGATAATAGCAACTGGAGCAGGGTAACTCCAATAAGGTGCTTCCCAATTATCTTAGTATATAAACATCCACAAGTAAACTAAAAACTTAAAAAATCGTACATAAAAAAGTACTCCAAAAAGAAAATACTCCGTAAGAAACAGTGAACAAAGGAACAACAATAACAGTGATAGTACCAACAGTAGTAATTCTAGGTTTTGTGATCGCAGAAGCTGAATATATCCAGAAAGTTCAACCTAAGACTAACTCGACATTTTCAAAAATCACAAACAATGACAAGCTCTTCTAGTTGCATAAGAGAATTGACCAGAAAGCAGGAAGTAGCAATTCGGTCGCCCCACTAACAATCTCTACTGGTGTGGTATTGGAGAAATAATCAGAAAGTATTTCGGCGAATGTGATGGACAGGTGATCGTGGATTGATAAAGGAACGGAGTGAATGGGATAGTACCTTGGATCCGCAATAGGATTCAATTGTTCGATTGTTGTTAGCGAGCTGCGAGATCTGATTCAGACTGAGGGAGAACGACGAAGGTAAGAAAGCCGCGCTTTGAGATCTGGTTAGCTTTCTTAGCGCAGAATCCTCAAATTACCAAAATAACGTTTTGGCTGCGCTGATGATTTCTCCCACTAATTTTGTTTTACATTTTTTTATTCTCCTTCTTCTTTTTGCTTTAAGGGAAGTAGGCGGGAGAATAAGAATATCGGAAAGAAAAAAAAAAGCTAGAGGAAAATTAGGGAAAGTGTTTTCCAATAACAAAATACTCTCTCCCTCAACCAAAAAAAATGGGATGATTTTATTTTTCTCTCCAGGCCTCTGCTAGGGTTTTGAGAGGTTTTTAGAGTTTTGGAATTTTATCATCTTCTTTCCCAAGAATCCTTCCCCAATAAGGATTCGGCCTCTTCTTTCCCTTCCTTTCCTCTCCTTCGATTCGGCCTCTCTCTTTTAAGGCAGACCATCTCTCTCCATCTCCTCTTGATTTTTGAATGGGAATTGAGGACATTGCCGGACAGATGGTTGCAGTGGGTTTGGCAGGTGATGGACCGACAGCCATTGTTGTTCTTCGTGGGTTGATACTCGTGGCGGCAACATCACTTATCCTCGCAGGGTTGCTCGAGTTGAGAACCTAGAGGTTGCATTCCTTGTAGCATGGCATGACCAAGTGAAATTCAAAGTTCGGCAAAGTACGGATATCTCGCGTGACAATTTATTTGTGTTTGAGTTTGAGAAGAAATCACACATGGAGGGTGTGGTTTGCCTAGGACCATGGGCGTTCGATAATAAATTAATCATATTCTCTGTCATGAAACCGGGTGATAAGAAATCATTATTGTCATTCAAGTTTGTGGAATTTTGGGTGTTTATTCAAGACCTACCGTTCGGTTGGGCTACTAAAGAGATTGGAATGGCTTTAGGAAGTGTTATGGGAAAGGTGGAGGATGTGTTTTGCGAGGGTCTGAAGATGAAAGTCAAGGTGAAAATTGATATTACTTGTCCACTTAAGAAAGATATTATTGCTATGAACTCTGATTCTTCAACTCATGTTTTGGCTGTAAAATATGCAAAATTACCTGATTTTTATTACGAGTGTGGAATGGTTACACGTGTTGAGAAGGATTGCATGGAGACTTGGGAGAACAGGTATGGACTGTGGTTACAGGCTAGACCTGTAGTGAGAGACGGGGACGGCTGGTCCGCATTAATGGAGGCCAGACCGGTTCGGCCCCTGGCAATTTCGGTACCACAATCAGGTCAGAGATCACCGAGTCTGGTCCGGGTTCGGTAGGATACAGGTTTGGTAAAAGAAAGGGCGATGGTGGTCACTTCCTTGCTCCCAGTGGAGGAAACGGTCCAGGAGAAAGCACTAATTCCTTCAGAGATTTTCACTAATCCCTCTCCAGTTCAGGCTCCTTATATCTTCTCTGTTGGAACTGGAGGAGAGTTAGTGGCTTTGGATTATACTCCAAAAAATGGACGTCGAAGAGGAAGACCGTAAGGAAGTGGTGTTCCAAAAAATGTTGGAGGCCACGGCGATCAAGATGGAAAAGAGTCAAAAGGCAATGGGAGGTCCGAAGAAGTGGAGGGTGGCGGTGGAACAAAGCAAAAGCGAATGGATGCTATCGAGGTAGCAGTGCAAGAACAGGCAGGGAGCGGGGATGCTCCTTGCCCAACAACTTGAGAAGTTTTCTTTTGTATGGCTGGGATCTAAAGTCCAGCCTAGCCATCCGTAGTTTATCTAGGACTTGGGTTTTTTAGTGGATTTTATACAATTATGGTATGAGTTTCAGATGAGACTAGTATGGTTTGAGACTTTCAGGTGCTCTCAAGGAGACCTTGCATGGAACAGACTCTTTCGGGCACGCTTAGTGTGACTTCAGTGGAGGGGAACGGTAGCCTCGAGCTCTATCTTAGATGTTGCAGATGGTTCCTTTATTCAAGCCTTATAGCAGTCTGAGTGCACCTGCAATGATCACTTTTACTTGACAATCGGCTCTCATTATCTTATTTATATTAATGTCCTCCTGTCTTACTTGTTATCTATTACTTTTATATGGCTCTTAATTTTAGGTGTTTTAAATCTTGTAACCTTAAGCTATTGAGATAGTAAAAGTATTTTAATCCCCCTAGCCTTAACCTATTAAGATATTAGAATTATTAATGCTCAAGCTAGGAAAAGAGTCTTCGTAGTTCTTGAGAATTTACTCCTGTTTAGGTTGTTTCTTCAGCCAGAGGTTGTTCGTCATTGAATGAATAGTCATTCCCGTTAAAAAAACTAAATAAATTATATGCAAATGATAATTCAACATTTCTATATACTAAATATAATGAGTAAAGTGCACCGGAGGTCCCTTAACTTTTAATTACGTTATATTGGGATCCTATTTTAATTTTTTTGTCCTCTTAAAGTCCTATTTTAAATTTTTTGGTGCATCTGTGGTCCTTTTGGACAATTTTGCCCCTTAGGACAAAAAATATAAATTATAGGGTGTCCTTGAGGTTTAGAAAAACTTTCAATTTACCCCTCAATTTTCATAAACATACAAAAAAACTAACAATTTCTAAAAACAGTTTGAAAAATTATCTAACTTCCCCCAAACAATTTGACCGGTCTACGGTCCGTTGGGTAAGGTGTTCCGTGACCGGTGGTGATTTTTGGTATTTTGACGGTGGTCCGATGAGTTTTTGGTGGTGGTCCGGTGACTAGAAAAAGTGTAGTGGGTTAATGGTGAAGTTTGAAAATTTTAGGGTAAAATTGTTAGGGATGACTTAATTGTTAAGTTTAAAACTTTTAGGGCATAAATAGAGTTTTTTAAAAAATTCAGTAGTTAAAACTAGCATTTTTCCTAGAGATCCGTTAATGTTAACGGAAAAAATGGACAGAAGGATCACGGATGAGTAAAAAGTTATAAAAAGGAAACTTAAAGAGGACAAAAAATTAAAATCGGACCCCAATAAGACAAGAATTAAAGTTAAGGGATTTCCAGTAAACTTTACTCCCTAAATTTGTACTACAATCTTCTCTATTTTCTCGTTTTATTTTTTAAAAAATATTTCAAACTATTTATCAAACTTTTTCTAAAATGAACACTACCTAATGTTTCCATTATTCTACTGGAAGTCTCATTTCCTTTTACTTTTAAATTTTGTGTTATTTGGAAATGATATTCCATTTTTTAAAAAAAGAAAACAATTTTCTATTTAACCATTGTTTTTGCCTTTTTCAAAATGTGTAAAGATAAATCTCATTCATGAGAATCGTAATATGATGAACGGATACTCCCTATCGCACAAAATATGAAATGTTTTATCCCATAAAAGATGAAACATTTGCGTACATTGAGATTAAAAAATGTTAAAAGAGTAGTTATAGAGTGCGCTATAAGCGCATTCTAAACGCTTGAGATATATTTTTCAAGGCCATGCAGAACTCGATCCATTTCAATGTGAGAAACTATTTATTCTTGCTTTCAACCATCGATTTTGTAGGCATAGGGAATAGGGAAGATCATTGACCAAAAATTCTGAATAGAGAAAATAACTGCATAAGATAAGTACTCAAAATCTTCTCCACCAGCGGCTTACAATGACCTAAGTCAAGGGCCGCCAGAATATTAGAAGCAGATTTGAGATTAGGCTTACAAAAGATCATTATGTCATTCGCAAAAAGTAAGTGAGATAACTTCAAAGCAGCACATTTAGGATGAAAATCAGTCCTCTTATCACTAAAGAAACTCACCATAATTCTGGAGAAGTACTCCATTACCAGCACAAAGAGGAAGGGGGAGATTGGGTCCCCTGTCTCAGCCCCACAGACCCCCTGAAGAAACCATGCAAGGTACCATTCACATCAACTGAATACCAGGGTGCAACAGATAATCTCCTTCCACTCCCTCCAATCCAAACACAGTGAATGAGTTAAATCCAGACATGACGTAAAACAATCAGTATACAATCCAAATGAGAAGAAGATACTCTAACACGAGTTTAATCGAGATAGCAACGAAATTGGAATATCAAATAAAGAAGTCACTAGCAAGATGCATGAATATGTTCAGTGCATTAAAAAGAAGATACCCAAAAACATTTTGATCAATCCACATCAAAGATCAAAGAGAAAATCAAACCTTTCCATCAATCGAGAGGAGCTTCATCCATACTTGCTGTTAAGTATTCTTGACTCATTGCAATTGGTGAGCCTTGTAAGTCATGGTTCTCTGTAAGGCCAGCAGACAAAGTAAAGTCCTACTCCCTTCATCCCTTTTCAATCGAAACAAGTAAAACAAGTAGACATTCTTTCACTTCCCCTACCATTCCCTTCCATCTTTTTTCTGTAACAGTCTACTAAGTTCATCAAAGGGAGCAAAAAGGAAACAGAGGGAAAACAATGGACACTTTTCTTCATGATCATCCTAATATCACAACATTTTTTTACAGCAGCAGTGAATCACAGCAAGCAGAGGAAATTTAAATTAAAATCAAGAGAGGAAAAATCAATTTTTAAGAAACCTGCACAGTGCACAATAAGAGGAGAAGTCAGAAGATTCAACTCCCTATCCCTTCCCTCCACTCCCTCCAATCCAAACACAGTGAATGAGTTAAAATCCAGACAGGATGTAGTTCAACCGTAAATAAATTGTCCAACAGTTAATTAAAAACATCCACAACAAAGTTTAAGTAGGAGATAAAGTTTTAACAAAGTTGATTCATGAATCATTGGTCTCCAAGTCTAATAAACAAGTCGCCATGAGAGGAGTTTCACTGATTTTAGCTACTGCATCCCTTCCCACAGCAGAAGTAATCTGGCCACTTTGCACAAAGAGAGTTGTGGTCTTCAACGCTTCACGTGTATCGTGATCCAATCTAACTGGGTCACGGTCCCACCGAACATCTGTCCCCCTAGTGCGTCTCCGGGAGGAGGAGCTTGTACTAGCACTCCCAGCCCTACAATGATTCGGTGCTACCCTTCCACGACGCACTATAGGGAGTGTGGGATTTCGAAACAACACCCTGAGCTTACTTGCGGAAACTCCATCCCATTCCATGCTCTTGAACAAAGAGAAGCATTAGAATATTAAACACAAAATAAAAATAATGGTGCAAGAATAAATTGTATCTTACATTGAAATGGATCGAGTTCTGCATGGCCTTCAACATTTCTTGCACCTCTCCCCAAGTGTGAGGAATAGGCCTATCACCATTCAATTGATTCATAATATCGTTCCAGTTTGAGCCCTGGGCAGCAATATCTGCCCTGAAACTTCCATTGCTATCACCCAGTTTCGCCTTTATGAGATGAAAGAATCGTGTTTTTTCTTCACTGGACCACAAACTCAAAGTTACCCTAACTTGTTCAGCAGACATCTCCACCCTCGCCATTGAATCCTCAGAATAATCTTCTGATTTCCTCGATGCTGAAGAAGAACTCTCACAAATACTCTCACACCTTTTGCGTTTCACTGTCAAAAAAAATGTTCAAATTAATTAATAAACTCATTATATTATGAGTTTATATTATGAACATCCCCCACCAGGCTTAACAACCCCTCATTTGGTATGCATCTGAACAAAAGAAAATAAGGAAAAATGCAAGTAGCTGACCTCCACTGGTTCGCATCCTGAATAATATCCTCCTTGTGAAATCTTATATATTGTGTTTCTTGTGTGCAAAAAAGAGAGAAGAAAGGAGACGTTTTTGAATTTTGATTTGATATTTGTGAGAGGAGAAGTGAGAGAGAAAATATTAGGGGGGTTCAAAGTTCAAAACAAAAGGGAATGCAATTCACCTAAGAGGTGAGTAAAATTGGAATGAATAACTTTTTTAAAAATCTGAAGAGTAAGTTTGATGTTCCCATGAAAAAATGTTGGCCTTTGGGTGAATAAACACCCAAGAACACCAGAAATATCAAAATAGTCAAATCTTCCAACTACACCAAAATCGGATCTGAGAATTGGGACATAAATCTAGCTAGCTAGCTGAGCATGCATAGGAGGCTCATCCCTTCCGGCGACGACGATGGCTCCTCCTTCGATTCTGCAGCCTCTCAAGCCCCGATCCCTCACGAGGCATGCGCTCCGTTTCGTCGGATACGCAAAGGCATCGCCTTTGTGAAGCCAACTAATTGCAAGATCGTTTGTTGTAGGACCGGCGACGAGTTGTCGGAGCATTTGTGGGAGATGGCGTGGCCTGAGAGAGAGAGAGGGGGGGTAAGAAAAGCAGTGGAACATGAATAATTCGTAAATCACCGTGAATTTACTAATTCACTTTTAACAAAATCACGTTAGGTCCGAGAAAGTCAGGGTGAGTTAGGCGCTAGATTCATGGTGAAAAATTATGGGTAAAAAAAAATTTCTCACCCCAAAAGTTAAACTTTGAAGCACCCTATTGGTGAGACTTGAGGGTGAGATTGAGTTCTGAACTTCTGATTCGTGAGCTTGATAGAATTAGGTTTTAGTCATTGGATTGGGTATTGGGTTTGGTGGGCTTAGTAAATGGGTTGTGGATATATTTTGGACAAGGGTTTATTATTTTAGCAGGTTTGGTTTCGGGCTAGGCTAGGTAGTTGGGCTAGGATTAGTGGGCTAATAGGAGGAAATGTTGGGCTGGGCTATTAGTTTAGGATTTTCGGGTTAGCTCGACCGGAACCCGTAGAAAACCGAAAATATCGGGTTAGGGCCATCCAAGGCACTTTTCCCCCCTTAACTCGACTCAAACCCGCAAGTTCGGGTTTGGGTCGGGTCTCAGGTAAAACTTACACCCCTAGCTACAGTTACTTGAAACAACTTTTGTCAAACAGGGCCTTTATTATATATTTTGCCGATTTTGTGATCCACTGCATCAATTTAATAATGTAGTGATCTAGTAGTAGAAGTGTAGTGATCTCGCGATAGAAAGTCGTGATCCTGCAGCAGAAAAGCCGTGATCTCATAGTAGAAGAGTAGTGATCCTATAGTAAGAGTTTCATAGACTAAAAAAACATCAAAACATATGATATATGGATATCTTTTTCTTCGTCTTCTTTTTTTCTTTCCATTGGACTAATTATTTGTAATTTTTAATTATGGAATAAAAAAATATGCATTTTTTTAAGAGAATGAGAAAAAGGGCAATGACATTAATGCAAATAAAATGAAAACTAAAGCACATCATAAGCGCTAAATGTAATAGCGCATCGTAACGTATACCATGTTAAAAACTTAGTGAAAATGGTAAAATATGCATATAAGACAAATAATTTTTAAATACAGAGAAGAAATTTTTTTGAATAATAGAATATAACTAGATCAAAAAATTTCTTCAATGTCAGTGTTAATTTAAAGTGGGAAAATAATTTTGGGAAATTTGGAGATATGTATTTTGATTGATGGATGAGATGTATATGAGTAGAGAAATTTGAAGAAAAGTTGTTTTGATATAGAATTGATGAAGAATTGATGGATTAGAGATGTTTTGTGTGTTAAGAATTGAAAAAGTGGTATTTTGTTTTTAGATTTTTTTTGTTGAACACACCTTAAAGGAAATTGTTAGTCTTTCTAGGATAACCTAACAAGTTTTTTACATGAGAAGAACATTAATACTCTATACGTCTCACAAAGATTGTTGTGTTTATTTTTGATACTCCATCATTCCCTAATTAATTATATACATTTCCTTTTTGGGTTGTCCCTAAAAATTTCAACATTTTCCTTAAATAAAAACCTATCTCCTCTAAAATTACCAAACTATCTCTACTTTATCTTAACCTTTTCTAGTTTGTTTTTTTGTGCAACATCTATTCAAGGGTAATTATGTCAAACTACATAAAATCTTACATTCATTTTAAGACGCCCACACAAAACGTAGATTTAATTGGGGACTCAAGGAGTATTTCAAGTTGCGGTGTTTGACTCGAATGTTACTAATATGAGAAACATATAAATCAATATTTAATTTTACATGTTTTTTTGAAGAGTAACTTTACATGTTTAAAAGCTCATATAAACAGTTTAAAAAAAAAACTCATAAAAATAAATCATATATTAAATACTATGAAACAACAAAAACAAAAGTTATAAGTTTTATGGAACAGAGGGAGTATCTGAATTTAAGAGTTATGTCATACACAAGTCAGTTATCTCATGCAAAGTAGATCTTTCAAGTACATTTTTACAAGATCCACAGATTCCACACATCTCCTAGCGTATAATCCAAGGTTATGCTGAAACTTCCTGTAAAGGCATGCAACTGAGAATATGATGAGAGCAGAGGTGGAGGAAACCCCAGTGATAAGAAACAACCCACCAAAGTTGGCCAAGTTCAGGCTGCTGCTACCACCAGTGGTAGAAGAATCTAGCAAGCCTGCATTTGACTCTGATCCACTCTTGAACCATTCATCTTCCAGCATTTTCAGTTTCTTCTCTTCTCTTAGCTTCAAGATTGCCCTCGACATGCTCCCAACGAGCGGAGATCCTTTACTGAAAACCTGAACAGATTCAGAAGGAAAAAGGAGAGCCAAGTGGGAATCAGATGCACAGGGTTTATGAAACCAGCAACTTCACTGCACTATGGAGTGTTTTGCATCTTTTGTGTACAAGTACATGTATATACATGAGTATGGTCAAACACAAATCAAAGCTAATCACGCAATACTCACAAAGCCAAAACCGTTGCTATAAGGCCCTAGTCTGATCATGCTGTACCCAGCGGAGTAGTATTGCGCAAGGAATAATTCAAGGTATGGGATTTCATCAATTATGGCTGATACGCCGCAATTCTTGCTTCCTCTTGACAATGCGTCAGACATTTCTGCCAGTGAATTGAATGGCTTGACCCTGGAGTCAGCGAAATTAATGTTACTTACAGTTGTAGCACGTTGGTAGCCTATCCAATCCCCCTTGGACAAATGAATCTGTTGAACGGTGAACATGGAGGCCAAAGTTGCGGTGTAGCTTGAGCTTAATACAAGAACAAAGAACACCCATACTGCAACTACAAAGTTGGACAGCTTACTTACTAGCCTTTCCCCTGTAATTTGGAAACAATATGAGACTCTGCAAAAAGCATCTAAAGAAAGAAAAACTATCCACTTACATATGAGGTCCTTAGTCCTTACTATGGGCAAACACAATCGTGGACAAGGAATACCACAGTATCATGCTAACTGGTCGAAATTCCTCATTATTTGGGCGCTCAATCAACCAAATCACAAAGCCAGTATAGACAAAGAAAGCGGCAGTAATGATCCAGAGATCCTTCGTCAAGGGCTTCAAGAAAACCCACATATTATTGCTATCGCTTTTCCGAGCAACCATTCCTATGCCAAGATCAGTGTATGGCACCGTGAAATCCACATATGCAGATCTGTTGTAAGTGATTGTTGTATCTCCGACGACGGCATCATATCTCTGAGGAGTTATTAATCATTCACAAACTAGCATATTGGAACAAAGCAGCACTTTACATGTTAATCATGAGTAGCTAAGTCTCACTGTTAGTACTCGATAGAACCCAAACATTTAAGTCCCAACTAGCAAAAAAACTGATTCCAGATAGCTTTTACAAAGAAAGAGCTCCCAGATATGGAAATTGTGTAGATTTATCGAGGTACTATATTCTCTTGCATGCTGCATTGCAATAGTATAGTATGATTTTAGTTTTCAACAGAGTTGGTTCATTTTCATGAGAGCAAAAGAGATGCAGACACTAGTGTATCATAAGTTCACAAGTTAAGAAAGAGTTCACAAGAAACACAGTGATTTCCTTTAACCTACCTGCTGAAGCTAGTCCAAAAAGCTTAAGGGCATTTTACTTACCTGGAGAACAACCTGATTTATAAGATCTGTGTAAGATCCAGCCATTTGACCATCAGCATCCTCAAAAGGGATAAACTCATAAGGCACTTCATAATCTAAGGTCGCAAGAGCGGCACTAAACACATCTATACAGAAACCAGTCATGAATGTAGCATTGGTGGAGGCATCACGACTCAAACTTATTAGTTGGTTAAATCCACTATTTGCAGGAACACCCACTCTTAACTTCTTCCCATGCAATGTCCAACCTGTTGGAACCTTTACAGATCCACCTGGCCAAACCACAGTCTCGAGCTTACGAGCTGAATTTGAATCCCGTATTCCACTCAACACACTTGTTATCCCACTCCCTGGACTCCAGTACCCGACTCTTCTTCCTCCGTTACGCATTATGTTCACAATTTCAAACCTTCTATTGAGTAGACTGCCATTACGAAGTTGAAACTCACCACTCATACCTGTGAACTTAGAATGTAATATCTCATTAAGGAACACAAAAGCATGGGCCTCGTGATTGTCTTCATTATAAGGTCTTGTGGCCATCCTTTCTGCCGCTAATGCCAAAGCCCTCATTGTATCATACATCCATAAGCCATAAATAGATGGTTCAAGGACTTCACCATCTTGATTTTGAATTAAAAATTCCCTCCTCCATCTTGAATTGAACTTACTAAGTTGATTTGATGCAGGAAAGTAGGACTTGAACCCCACAACACCTTGCATTGCCTCAAGCACCGATGAATTCATCAATGACAAGTAATTCATTATGGCATTGGTAGTGATCCAGGCATAACCTTCTATCAGAAATCCAAGGTTTTGGGCATTCAAGAAGACCTGAGAAGCAAGATCAAAAGAGGACAAATGCACCACATATACTGTTGTCTGCAAAGTAATCAGCTTCTTCAGCTGCTCATTGATCTGTGCATATGTAGATGAAGTTGGAATGGCAATAGTGTGGCTAACTCGAATCATCGATTCCTGAGCAGAACTCATCATGTTCGAGAGGAATGCTCTCCCATAAGAATCATCTTCATAAATGAGGATTATATCTCTCCAATTAAATGTTTCAATGATGGAAGTGATCCCGGAAACTTGATGATTTTCATCTTCCTTGATTTGAATCAGGTAAGGAAATTCGGATGATGGCAAAGAAGGAGAAGCTTGAGAAAGAGAAAGAACTGGGACGTGAGCCCTCCCTCCCAACTCAACTAAAAGCTCAACCTTACTTGAAGTATCTCCCACAACAATTGCTTCCAGCTTGACAGAATCCATGAGAAGAGACACTGCACTTGATTCCACCATGCAGGTCGGAGGAGGAGTACCATATTTGCACCCAATGCAACAATTAGAATGAAGAAGAATAAGAAAAGGTAATATGTTCAACATCAACAAATAAAATGAAGAATAAGAACAAACCTTGTGAGAGGGTATGCAATGTGTCTCCTTTAGAATCTCCAGTATGGAGGACTAATCTGGTTTTGTAGTGAGCATTTGAGGAGTAAAAGTCAGAGACAGCAATTGAAATGCAGCTATTGAGAACTCTTCCAGCCCATGATTCCAAGTCAAGTATCAGTGCCACATGAATCTCCTTCCTAGCTATAGAACCGCCTCTTTCATGGATTTTGTCACATACTGATGGTGACAGAGTTAAGAAGCTGCACAAAATTAGGAAGTAATGAATCGATCTCCAGCTGAACTCCATAAGGATTTGAGCAGACTTGATCATCATTTGCTTCTCTTAGTTGAAACAAGCTAGTTTATACGAGATGAATATCTCTATCAGATGCATATTATTTAAATTAACTACCCAAATTCAAATACAGTATTTTGAATTTTCAACATCGCGAACAAGAAAAGTGGGCAATCGATGGAGGCATTCAAATCGATGCACTACTAATTAATCATCCTGTTGCCATCAACGACGTCAACTGTGCCAGATAAACCATTTTCAGCAAGTTCAAGGAAACTCCTCCTGAGTCCTAACCTGCATGCTACGAATAGTCAAGAACCCAAATTACAGGAAACGATTGGAGCATTGACTGGCATAAGTCTGAAGCTGCATTTCGTCATCTGCACGCCAAATGTTTGATGAAATGACTCGCTCTGCTCGGTTTTAATTTACAAAGTTACGTATAGTATATTGTTCTGTTGCCAGTATACTTCTTGCAAATCGATATCCTACCTTCACCCTCCCAGCTTCTGAGGAGTAACAAACAAGCCGACGGTGCAGATAGCGAGACAGACGAAGACAACGGCGGCCATGGAAAGAGAAGCACGCAGATGAGCCACGTACTTTCTTTCTCTGTCCATAAAAATTATACTACTAGTTTTATGTGAAATTTGTAATTTCATATTTAATTTATAATTTAATTTTATAAATTTCTAAACAAACATGTAAAATTAAATAACTATTATGCTTCTCATAATATAAAATCTAATTTATTTTAGATATTTTTATGAATTTTATCTAATTTATTTTAGATATTTTTATGAATTTTTTCATTGTTTATCTTAATAACATTTTGAGTTAAAGACTTCAACTTGAAATATTAAAATAAAACATAACAATTTTTACGTGATTGAGGGAGTAATTATTTTTCTAAAGGGTATGTATGAAAAGTTAAGTGATTTCTTTGGAAACAAAAGCTGTATCAAATGAAATGTTACTACTTACTATCTAATTCTAACCATTTTAAATTTATTTTAGAAAAAACAAACAGATGATCATTTGGACATAGTAGAATTTTAAGTTTATATGGGGTAAACGCGATTAATTCCTTTATTTTGGTTTTTGTCCTACCCTAAGTTTTATTATAGGTTTGTGTCCCATTATAATAGTTTATTATGGTTGTGTTCTCCACGATACATTTTAGAAAGAAAAAAAAAGTGACAACCATCAATGGTGAAGTCATAAATTTTTCTTAGAGATCGATTAAAAAATTATTATATTTAAAGTAATATGATTCAAGTAATTTTGAGAAAACATACTTGTAAGTTACCTTATTGATAGCGAAGAATAATCTCGGCCGTCGAGGTGATCCGGTGGAGGTGACACGGCGATTCCGATACGGAAAAGCAAGACACGGGACACTTTCAGTGCGAGAAAGAGAGGAAGTGTGGGTGTGTAGCGATTCCTTATTTGAGGCGCACCACCCAATATATAGGGTGGTCTTGGAGTCCGTTATGGGCGCTTGAATCTTTGAAATTTATAAATGTGTCCATCATTGAGATGGCGGCGTATTAATGGTGTGATAACAATGGAGTTATTGTGGAGTTATTCCCCTCCTCTGGTTTAATGCCATAATGAGTGTAGCAGTCGCCTTGAGAGGCGGCGAGACGTTTCTGACTAACGGTATTATACGAGGTGCCCTTATTGGAAAAGGGGGTCTTCGTAAGTGGGAAGCCCGTTGTGGCGGGCCTTGCGGCCCATATGGCGTTGCATTTGACAATACCGCCGTATGGGCTGGCCCTCTCTCAGTATGCCCTCCCACGCGGCGGAGGATGGGTGAGCCCTGTGCTCCGTTTCGGGGTGAAGTATTTTTATAGGCAGTGAGCCCATATGGCATTTGTTGTGCCTTGGAGCACTGGTTTAGGGGAGGCGTAGGAGGCTGGGCCAATGTTGGCCCATAGGTTTGGCCCAATCTGGTGTGGCGGTTCAAAAGCGCTTTTTCAAAATTTGCGCTTTTGCGCCGTTAAACCAAAGAATAATCTCGGTAGAACTCGGGGTGGTTTTTTCAAAATTGATAGCGAAGAATAATCTCGACCGTCAAGGGTGATCCGGTGGAGGTGACACGGCGATTCCGATACTGGAAAAGCAAGACACGGGACACTTTCAGTGCGAAAGAGAGGGAAGTGTGGGTGTGTAGCGATTACATTATTTGATGCAGCCACCACCCAATATATAGGGTGGTGATAGGTCCCGTTATGGTGCCTAGAATGCTCGTGAATTTCCAAAAATGTGTCCATAATTGATATGGAGGCGTATTAATGGTGTGATAACAGAGGAGATATTGTGGAGTT
Source organism: Stellera chamaejasme (assembly GCA_024586325.1). NCBI lineage: Eukaryota > Viridiplantae > Streptophyta > Magnoliopsida > Malvales > Thymelaeaceae > Stellera > Stellera chamaejasme. The sequence goes on from CM044985.1 coordinate 31,168,770, forward strand.
ATTCCCCTCCTCTGGTTTAATGCCATAATGAGTGTAACGGTCGCCTTGAGGAGGCAGCAGACGTTTCGGCTAACGGTATTATACGAGGTGCCCTTATTGGAAAAGGGGGTCTTCGTAAGTGGATTATGGGGAAGTCGCTTCACTTCCCATCGCGCTCTTCTCATACGCCAACCAAGTCAGTTTCCCAAATTCTTGCCTTTTCGCTTTAGCTTCCTTTGCAATCTAGTTTCCATTTTCGGCGACTAGGCGAGATTCGAAGAACCCAGCCGTTGAATACTCCGCTTTCATCTCCGTGCTGAATCGGTAAGTTGTTTTCTTTGAATTTTCGATTTCTCGTCGCGACGATTGTCGCGAGTAAGGCGTCGCCGCGCCACCGCCCGGGTTCTTGGGTCTAGGGTTTAGTTTTTGAATTTTTCGGTTTACTTTTGTAGATGGCTCCCAAGAATCCAAGCAAGCCCGGCGTCGGCCACGATGTCGAGGAAATGTGGCCTCGAACAAGTCTGTCGAGAGAAGAAAATGGCGGATATCTGCGGAACCACCATGTGTATACGGGGGTGGTTTGTGGGCTTTCACCAGCGGATGTCTTTGAGGAAAGCGAGGATGTCGTTGAGTGACGAGGCCATGAGGAGAATACCATGGTGGTCTACGAAGCCCAACTGAAAGCCGGGTTGAGGCTTCCCCTTTGTTCCCTGCTGCTGCAGCTGTGTGAAGGATGGGGTGTTTGTCCTGGGCAACTGGCCCCGAATGTGTTTACCACCGTAAACGCATTTGTGGTGGCCTGCCACTTGGCGAAGACGGCGGTGCTACCGGAGACCTTCTTACGATTCTATACGCTGAAGAGGCTGTCGGACACCCCTTCTATCAACCGACCCCGAGGAGGTGAAGGTGGGTAACAAAATGGTGAAGATCGGAGTCTTGGCTGAAACCACCAGCTCGTGGGGAGTTGGAAGGGCAACTTCTTCTTCATCACGAAGGAAGACGGTTGGGGTTTCCTGCATTCTTCATAAAGGAGAAGAATGCAAGGGTGTCGATGAAGCCCTCTGTGTGGGCGGGTAGCGAGGAAAGAAAGCCCTCGCGCCCTTTGTGAATGGATTCGGAGTGTGGAAAGGCTCGAGGGTGTAAGGGTGCGTTTCCCTTCACTCTATCCAGCACAGGCGAGGTGGTCTGCGGAGAGTAGGGGTTGCGGGGCCCACCGTCTTCCGAGCCACGTGGACACCCTTAAAAATTGGGTGGAAGGATTGGGACGGGGACCTCGTAGAGCGGTTCAAGGCGCTTTCAGCAACCCCACCGTCTATGCATTACGCCTTTCTTTTTATTCCTGTGTTTTTGTGTTTGCACATTTGAAATGCTATTATAACTTTGGCCTTGTGTTTTACTACAGCCAAGATGTTGCACCCCAGCACCCTTTTCGCCAAGAAGCGGGATTTCTTTGGAGGCTCTTAAAGCGAAGATGGAGGAGGAGGTCCCCGCGAGCCTGCCCAAAAGGCTGTCGAGGGTCAGCTGCGATTGCGGGGACCTCGAAAGGCGGAGAGGCCCGAGGTGCGGAGGCCTTAGTGACGGTATCTCAACCAGTCAACGTGGCTGGCCCCGTCTTCGTCGAGTAGTTGTCAGAGGACTCCGAGGAGGACATTATTAGACGGAAGCGTCCTCGACTTTCAGGTAGCATTCTTGCTTCACTTGATTCTTTGGCTAACTTTTCTTTTCACCGTGTTCGATTCCCATTTTAACCTTTTGACAGAGGACTTGGTTGTGTCCTCGGACAGCGATCCCAGTCTGCTAAGGATAAAGGGAAAAGACCAGCCGTCGAGGAGACTCCCGTAGCCCGTTCGGGCGTTGGGAAACCGTCGGCCTTATTGGCGAGATGCTCGGAGGGCTGTTGTGGCCCCTCGAGTGTATACAAGAAGGCCCTCGAGGATCCCCAAGACCACGAAGGGCATAGATCCAGTCTTGAGCCTCAACTACTCGAGGACTACCGGCGGGAGGCTGCGGGAGAAATCCTTCAAACGCAAGGGTCCGGCCCTTGTGCAGGCACAGGACCCTGTCATGAGGGTGACTCGTGACGAGTCAATCCTCCTCGGGGAAGGGGACGTGAGACGAAGGTTGCGAAGGTCTCGCGCTTCCCGAGACAGGCACTTTGAAGCACACCTCCTCGGGGCCCTAGACATGGCGAAGGACATCTGCGGGGCCTCACTCGGGTAAGTGACAAATCTGGATTCCCCTTTGTTACTTAACTTTTTGTTGGGATGCTTTGTTTATATGGTCTGCGTTTGTAATTTGCGAAAAGCGTATTGGCCCAAGGGCTGGTGTCAAAGATCGAGGACCTTGAGTCCCTCGTGAAGAGCCTTGAAGCCAAGGCAAAAGAATCCGAGGAGGTGGAGAGCCTAAAAAGGCCTTAGCCGACAGGATGCCAAGTGGCTGAGAAAGAGGCCGAGTGGGGTCCTCGAGGAATGAGGAGGCTAACCTCCTTAGAGCCACAGGTGTCATGGGCAAGCGGTGAAAGCTTCCATGGCCGATGGGAGGAAGCATGAAGCCTGTTCCTCGCCGAGCACCATGCGAAGAAACAGCTCGAAGCTGAAATGGAGCAAGTGCTCGGGGAGTATCAAAGAATGGAGGCCCAAGCTGAGGCGAAGGACAAACTCATCGAGGAGTTGTCCTTGAGGACCGCCCATGCCGAGGATCTGGCGTCAAAGGCTGCAGTCCAAATTGAAGACAGCACCAAGACCCTTAGTGAGGTGACGGGCTCTGTGGTGGCTGATCATTTAGCCTTCGTACAACTAGAAAACCAAATTGGTTTTAAGTTGTACGATGGTGAAAGTGTTCAGCCCCCCGTTTTTGTAAAGCCCATTCTTTGAAAGGGCTGGTCGAGTGCGCAGGTCTGTCGAGGTCTTGATCGAGAAGATCGCTGACGACAAGCCATGGCGGGTGCTGTTATCTTTGAGGGCTTCCTACGATGCCGCCACCAAGTGGAAGGCATCGTTGATAAGTCAAATTTGGAAGCCCTTAACGCCATGAAGGTCGAAGACCCTCCTCGGCGACTTTGTTCGAGTGGGGTAGGGCGGGGAAAAGTTAGGAGCGAGAATATCCTTACGATATTCTGCCCGGGCATGTAGAGGATGCCCTGCTGTACCCCAAACGATGATGTCCCCAGAGGTTGTGGACTTGTAATTATATTTTTGCTCATTTTTGATAAAATACGAGAACATTTCTATACGAGTATTACTTCCATACGAGTATTACAACGCGTAGTGTTTGTACTTGTCTTTGAGCAAAATTGTTGAGATGAATTGTTGTAATTCGTCGTAAAGTGACTTTATTCGATGCGCGCTGGTCAAGCGGTGACCTTGCAATTAATTTTTGAACTTACCCACCGAAGTGGGGGAACACTCTAGCATAGTAACTTAAACGTAATAAGGCCTCAAGTCGTTGACGTGGTAGTCGTTTTGAGTTTTTGCCTTGATAATCTTTTAACTTGTAGACGCCTCCTCTTTCCTTGCTATGTACCACATATGGTCCTGCCCATCTAGAGCGAAGTGTGCCATGGCCAGGATTACGACCCGACAACTCCGCCTTGAGCAAGACCATTCCGCCCACGTGGATCTGCTTTGCCCGAACTTTGGCGTTGTGATCGAGGTTTGCCCTTTGTCGTAAGGCCATAAGCCTAAGTCTAGCACCCTCGCGGAGTTCCTCGACGAGGTCCAAACGCGCTCGAAGACCGCTCTCATTGTGAGGGCGTCGTAATATAGCGTTCGGATTGTAGGGACCGAGACTTCGATTGGTAATAAGGCATCGACGCCATAAACCAAGGAGAAAGGAGTTTCTCCGTGGGTCCCCGTGTAGTTGTTCGATAAACCCAGAGAACGCTGGGTAGGGCCTCGACCCACTTCTCATTTTTGTCCTCGAGGCACTTTATTAAGCCCTCTTTGAACGAGCGATATGTTACTTCTACCTGGCCATTTGATTGTGGATGTGCCACGGGAGCGTAGAGCATTTGTATGTTCATCCTAGTGGCCCAATCCTTAAGCTTTTTGCTCGCGAACTGAGTACCATTATCGGTGATTATGGCTCTTGGTGCCCCGTACCGCGCCACGAGGTCGTGCCAGAGGAAGTGTATGACCTTGGCGGTTGTTATGTTCTCGAGTGGCTGGACCTCTACCCACTTAGTGAAGTAATCGACAGCCACTATACAGAATTTGAACTGGCCCTTGGCCGTAGGCATTGGGCCGATTAAATCGAGGCCCCACAGCGCGAAGGGTATAGGGTATGTCTCCGTAACCACTTCGTTTGCCGGTTGTCGTTGGATGCGAGAGTTAAGCTGGCATTTATGGCACGTTCGTACCAAATCATGCGCGTCTTTCCTCAAAGTTGGCCAATAATAACCGAGGCGCAAGCATTTGTGTGCTAGCGCATCGGAGCCAATGTGTGCTCCGCAAACTCACGAGTGGACCTCGTTCATGATGAGTTTGGAATCGTCGAGGCCAATACATCGCTGCAAAGGAGTAGAATATCCTTTACGCCATAACGTGCCATCTATGATGACATGGCGGGCTGACTGCGTCCTTATTTTCTTTTGCAACGCTGGTGGGCCCTCGATTGCACCAGTTTGGAGGTATTGAAGGATTGGGTCCCTCCAATCAGGCGCTGTGTTGGCGTCAATTGCATGAATTGTATTTATAGAGGGTTGTGCTAAGGTTTCGAGGGATGCATCCGCCCGCCCCTTAGACAGCCTGTCAGCCACAGTGTTTTGATCCTCGGGATCTTATTAATATTTAATCGCTCGAACTGCCCTTGCAAGCTTTTTACCAAGCGCAAGTACCTCGAGAGTATGGGATCCTTGCGATCGTTGGTCCCCGTAACCTGGCTTCTGACGAGCTGCGAGTCACCGTACGCTTAAACGTCGCAAACCAGCTTTCGAGCGGTCTTGAGACCCGCTACGAGGGCCTCGTATTACGCCACGTTGTTCAGAATCGGGAATTGGAAAGCCACTCGTAAGCTGGCCTCCATGCCGTGAGGACCTTTGATATGAACGCCCCCACGGGTTATCAGCCTTTGGATGAACCATCCACGAACATGTCCCATTCGGGAGGTTCCAACTCCTCTGGAGGGTTCCTCGAGGGCCGTGTTCGAGGGGATAGATGGAAAGCTCGGCCATGAAATCTGCCAAGGCTTGAGCCTTTATCGCTCGTCGAGGTTCAAACTTGATGTCATACTCCCGAGTTCGATGCACCAACGGGCTAAGCGACCGCTATGTTCCGGTCTGTTCGGATATCCCGGATTGGTAGGTCCGTTCGACAATGATTGTGTGGGCTTGGAAATATGCTCGTAATTTCCTAGCAGCCACGATCAAAGCGTAGATTGTTTTATGAAGGGGAGGGTAGTTCATCTCAGATCCTCGTAATGTGTGACTTGTGTAATAGACGGGCCACTGCTGCGGGCCCTCCTCCTTAACGAGCACGGACGAGACAGTGCTGTTTGAAGTGGAGAGGTAAATGATGAGTTCATCCCCGGGTTGCGGGCATTTCAGCGTTGGCAAATCAGAGAGGTGTTTCTTGATTTGTTCGAAGGCCTCTTGGCACTCCGGTGTCCAAGTGAATGCCTTTTTCATGCGAAGCTGTTCAAAAACGGCTTGCACTTATCTCCCAAACTTGAAATGAACCGTCCCAAGGCGACAATTCTTCTGTGAGTTGCCGGATTTCCTTAATGTCCTTTGGTGGCGCCATATCCGTGATGGCTGAAATTTTCTTTAAGTTGGCGTCGATTCCCGTTCGGAGATCATGTAGCCTAGGAATTTTCCAGCTCCACGAAAAAGAACACTTGGCTGGATTGAGCCTCATGTTATATCGTCGGAATGACTGAAAAGTCTCAGCCAAATCTTGAAGGTGGTCTTCGAATGTCATGCTTTTCACAATAACATCGTCAACGTACGCCTCAGGTTGCGGCCCATTTGGTGGGCAAAGACCTTGTTCATGAGACGCGGTATGTGGCTCCAGCGTTTTAAGCCCAAAAGGCATTCGAACGTAGTAGTACACATCGTCACCCGTTGTGAACGCTGTTTTGAAAGCGTCGTCGGGGTCCATGTAGATTTGGTGGTAACCACTCTTAGCGTCCATGAACGACAGGTACTTGTATTTGGAGGTGGCATCGACGAGCTGGTCGATAACCGGTAACGGATAAGGGTCCTTCGGACAATGTCTATTGAGGCCCGTGAAATCGACGCACATACTGTAGTTCCCCATTAGTTTTGTCGGCTAAAACTATGTTAGCGAGCCACTCGGAGTACTGAATTTCTTTGATTATTCCGGCGTCGAGGAGCTTGGAAACTTCCTCTTTTACAAATTGTTTTTTTGAGGGGCCATACCCCTTTTCTTCTGCTTAACCGGCTTGGAATCCGGGAATACATTAAGCTTGTGTGCAATAATATTGGGATCGCCACCGGTAAATCCTTCATGCTCGGTAAAACGTCGAGGTTTGCCTCGAGGAGGTGGATTAGTGCCATCTTCTCCTTTTGTTGAAGGTTTTTGCCGATCTTGAATTTCTTGCCCGGGTGACCTCGATTTCTTGATGGCGTCATCAAGACGTGGCACTGTCGTCGGGCTCCGCAGTTCCTCGATCTGTTTGAGGCCCGTGAGTCAACCGTTGAGCTCAACGAGGCCACGTAGTTCGTCCTCGCCGTTCGCTGGTCAATGTAGATGCTCGCATCCCCACGAGGCGTCGCAAATGTGACCGTGAGAGAACGGATGTCACACCTCATGTGGAATTCGACTTGGCTAGGTCGACCAACGATGGCGTTGTATGTGGAGGGACTTCGAGGACCAGGAATTCCGTCATGACGGAATGGCAGTCCACCGTGCCAAATTGTGTGTCCCCAATCAGCATGAGGGGCAGTTGGCGACCCTATCGTTGGCACAATGTCCCCGCCAATGCCAAAGGTAGGGCCGGAGCTCCTTCGCACAGCGGACATGTGTATCCCGAGTTTATCGAGCATGTCCTGAAAATGACACTGTATTTGCACCCGTGTCGATGTAGACCTGCTGGTGTCGTAACCCGCGATCCGTCTTTGTGATAAGCGGTGGGTGAGTGCGAACGACAACCTTTGTTCCGTTGGGCCGATAGATGACGTTCTCCTCGAGGTGATCGATCTGCAAGATTTCCCTTGCATACCGCTTCTGGAGGAGGCGCCTTGACTTCGTGAGCATGTGAATGACGCCCGCGGGTGATGGTGGTGGCAAGTTTTGGCCTCGAGGGCTGTTGTGTCGACGACGCGTTTTTCGCGGTCGTCGGTGTCGCCATCCTCTTGCGTCCTTTGGGGAATTCCTTGCAGGAGGAAGAGGAGTCGGAGAGGAACTCCTTGAGCTTCCCCTGCTCAAGCATCTCCGAAATAAGATTCCGGAGCTGATAGCACGCCTCCGTATCGTGACCACGATCCTTGTGGTAAAGGCAAGATTTGTCAAACCCCCGTGTTCTTATGCTGGATGGGCTGAGGCCACTTAGGGACCTTGTTCTCGCTTCTCCGGATCGAAGGATGTTGGTGCGGGTGTCACGAAGTGCGGGGTGGTGGTCGGAGGTCCTTGGACCGAGTTCGAGGACTGGAACCTCGATGAAGCAGACCCCTTGTCAAATTTCTGTTGCGGTCATTTGTGGGGGGCCTGTTGTATGGCTTGTTCATCTCCTCGGAGTTCATGAACCGGGTTGCCCGATCGATGAACTCACCCATCGTTGTGACGGGGTTTTCATTAATGTTGTACGCAAGCCTGGACTCGCGTTGAAGGCCTTGAGTTACGGCCAGAGCTGCATGTCCGAGGAGAGACCCTGGACTTGGACGGCTTCCGCTTGGAAACGTCGAATATAGTCTCGGAGTGGCTCCTCCTCTCTGCTTTACCCGTAGGAGGTGCTGGACGGTTTTGGGAGGAGGTCGAGCCCCCATGAAGTGGCGCAGGAAGGAGGAGGCTAGATCCTTGAAGCATTTAAAATGCTGGCCGCTCGCCGTTCCAAACCACGTCCGAAGCAGCCCCCTTCAAGGTGGAGCTGAAGGCTTTGCAAAGTATTGGGTCAAGCGCGAGCCATCTCCATTTGGGAGATGTAACGCCGCAAATGATCAACGGGTCTGTAGTCGCGTCGTAACTTTCGATGACCGGCATTCGAAAGCTAGCAGAGCCTCGGACAGCAATAATGTCCTCTGTGAAAGGCTGGGTGAGGAGAACCTCGATGTCGTCGAGGACCAGGTTTGGCGTCTTAACCTGCTCCTCGACCACGTTGATTCTTCGAAGAAGGTCATCGACATCCAGGTTCACAGCGGATGGATTTTGGTTCTGGGATTGTTCATCTTTGTCGTTGGGAGGCGGGAGGCGAGCAGCCTGCATTTCCGCCTTGATGGTTTGCACCATAAAGGCCTTCATTTCGTTGAGCATGCTCGCTGGGCAGTGTCACCGAGCAGATCGACGATGACTCTGGGGGTCGCAGAGGTCCCGGCGAGGTATGTCGAGTGGCCGCTTGCGGCTGAGGTGGCTGGTGTCCTCCCGGTATGGCAACAACAGGAGGCGGCGGGTATTCCCAATTGGGGTTGTGGGGCTGCTGTATTCCCATTGCGTTACCGAGCAGGGGTTGGGGGCACATCCGAGGAGCTGGAAGCAGCATCCTCGACATGCACGCTGTTGCTCGTTCTCTTTGTTTTCGCCATAAAAACGATGAAGAGAAGAAAATCAGGTGGTAGGAAAGAAAAAACGACTAAATTTTCGTTCCCACAGACGGCGCCAAATTGATAGCCAAAGAATAATCTCTGACCGTCAAGGGTGATCCGGTGGAGGTGACACGATGATTCCGGTACCTGGAAAAGCAAGACACGGGACACTTTCAGGTGCAGAAAGAGAGGGGAAGTGTGGGTGTGTAGCAGTTACCTTATTTGAGGCAGGCACCACCCAATATATAGGGTGGTGCTAGGTCCCGTTATGGGGCCTTGAATGCTGGGGAATTTCCATAAATGTGTCCATCATTGAGATGGCGGCGTATTAATGGTGTGATAACAGCGGAGTTATTGTGGAGTTATTCCCCTCCTCTGGTTTAATGCCATAATGAGTGTAACGGTCGCCTTCAAGGAGGCAGCAGACGTTTTACGGCTAACGGTATTATACGAGGTGCCCTTATTGGAAAAGGGGGGGTCTTCGTAAGTGGGAAGCCCGTTGTGGCGGACGCGGCCCATATGGCGTTTGCATTTGACAATACCGCCGTATGGGCTGGCCCATATATATCAATTATGTTTATGTCAGAAACACTTACAATTTTCAAATATCATATTATCGTTTCTTTTATGATGTGAGCATGATGAGACCATCAAACATATGAAGTGTAGACAATGACACATAAAATAAATAAGTTCATATCTTAGACATTTAGTTGAACTAGCTTTCACTTGAAAGCTTCATGTCTAGCTCTCTCACATAAAAACATAATTGATTAGATATTGTTTTCTCTTACTTAAGCATTCAAACTTTGCTTAATACCAGGCACACACATAACTTCGCTCAAGCATGCGCACAGGGAGTACTTGTTGTATACGAGTAGGTTAAAAACTCATTTGAACATTTAATGTGAATGAACGAGGAAGTAAGCATTTCATAGCATCTTATAATTTTGTCTTTAGTTCTAATGATATCACTTGAGCTAAACAATTTTATAAATATACCCTCACTGTATCAATCATTTTAGCTTTTTTTTTTACCCTGATATTCAGTGTACCATTTTGGATATATGGGTTGTGTTCATAATTATAATTCTATGGGTTGGGTTGGATATATGAGTTAGTGGATTTGACGTTTGGGTCAAGATTTGGTGATAATGGGTTGGATAGTGATGGCCGTTAGGCCCAATCATCCAAACAGGCCTACCAAAGGCCCAAATTAATAGCCCACCATAATGGCCCATTAAAAACTCAAGTGGCAACAAGGATCTAAGTGACATTCCCGAACTTAATAAAACGTTTACCCGGACAAGCCATTGGATATTCCCGGAGAAAGCATTACCCGAACAATACAGAGCACGTGTGCAAATAACGTTATATTGACATATTACGATATTGCCACCATTAATACCAGTTATATAACAAACATTGATGGCATAAGTCAAACTCTCGCGCTTTCAGTCACTTCATTGACAAGACAAACGACTAACGCACTATCAACAGACCCACATTCTTCGAATTCCGAGAATCGTGCAACGCACACGCATCAATGGAATCAAGTAACGTCAACACGCGTCAACTGCGTAGACACGTGGCGGCAACTGCCCAAACAGATCCGCCACCAGATAGTATTGGGTTTAGTTGGGGTTAGATTATGAAATAAAATAAAATGATCAAATAACACCCCTAAATATCCTAAATGTTACCATATATCCCTACCTCCTCAAAAATCTCAGGATGACCACTGCCTTCCCATGCCCACACATAGCTTCGCCAATGACAACTATTCAAAAATGAAAAGGAAAGTTGTAAGGAGAAATGTTTTTTTGGAGATTTGAGCCTCAGTTGATTTGAGCCTCAATTAGGTCGAGCCCGGGTCAGGTCCGGATCGGATGACTAGTTTCCTTGAGCAATTTACATTAGATAATGTTGTATTTGGACGGAGTTGTTGAGGTCGAGTTAGGGCTGAGTTCGAGCCGAGCCGAGCCCGAGCCTAGCAGGTTCGAGCTCGAGCTCGTGAAATTCGGGCTCGGCTCGAGCTCGGCTCGAGTTCGAACGAGCCCGAAAATTCGAGCTCGAGCTCGGCTCGAAGGTTCGTGAAGCTTGAGCTCGTTAGACTCGCGAGCTCGGCTAGGCTCGCGAGCTCGGCTAGGCTCGCGAGCTCGGCTAGGCTCGATTCGGCCCCAAACGAGCTCGCGAGCTCGAGCTCGTTAGGCTCGCGAGCTCGTTAGGCTCGATTCGGCCCCAAACGATCTTGCGAGCTCGAGCTCGTTAGGCTCGTGAGCTCGTTAGGCTCGCGAGCTCGTTAAGGCTCGCGAACCTTACGAGCTGAACTCGTCGGGCTCGAGCTCGGCTCGTATATTATTCGAGCCTCGAAACCGGCTCGAGCTCGAGCTCGAGTCTCGTGAGGCTCGGCTCGGCTCGATTCGTTACTCACCCCTAGGTCGAGTCAACTTAAAACATGTTTAGGGGTGTGGTAACAAATCAGAACACAACAGTGGAGTTATATGGGAAATTTTCACTTTTTGAAAAGAAAGAGACTTTTACTTTGACTCTAAGTCCGTTGAGCAGGAGAGTGAACAAGTATATTTTCTACAGTCCGAAAAATCGAAGTCTCTGTAGCAGCTGATCTTCTTGCTTTCTCTCTACGCGTCACGTTCGGTCCAACAACACGACGATCTCCCGTCGAATGGGAAGACCACTGCCCCCAACATCAAAGTGATGATCACGATGTCTGTTCCTGTGAGTTTATTATGTTCCTCGAGTTTTACCTCACTCGCCTTTTTCCTTTTCTAAGCATTTATAGCTTCTGCTCCCAACCGAGTGTCAATTATGGGTTTGAATCCGCTTCTGGGTTCTTTCCTGTTATTGAGGTTGGAGTTGTTTGCTGCAATTATTCCTGGGGTTTGATTCAGGGTCTGCATTATGCCTTTCGTGCACAGTGAGCGAAGTGAACTTAGTGGCAAGTAATCTGGAGTATAATTGAGGGAATCTATCTCTTCTGCTTAGTTGGGGATATTTAGAAGATGATTGCTGAAACTTCATGACAGTAGAATGCAGTTTTGTTTTGGAACTAGGGGATGCTCGGGGAGCAATGGCCAATATCTGTGGTGGCTTTTTGGAACTTTCTTCTGCGTTTTAGTTCTAGTCCTTACGAATTTGTTGCCATCCGCAATTCTCATATTGAATGTTTCTGTTCATTCTCTCAGATAGCTCCAAAGGCTGAAGCTAAAAGACAGAGATTTTTTACTCATGGATTCCTTCCCATGATGATTTTGCTTTCTGCAACTTTCTTCATTGGAAGTGCATATTTAATAACAGACCACAAAGAGGTAAACGGATTCTGATCTAACCATTTTACAACCAAGTCTTATCAACCATATTCTTGCCATGTTTCCTGCCTCTGAATTTCGCTACTCTTATTTAGTCGTTGATTTGTCACTTTTATCATGAGGAATTTTTCTGTCTTTTTATCAAATTTATGCCTGTGAAATGTTTGACAAAAACAATAATAATTTTATTAACTGGTCATGAAACTTAACTCTAGGTTTTGTATGAAGAGCTCAGCTTTTTTATCTGACAAATGACATGGATATTCTGTTGCAGAATTTTCTGAGACTGAGATCGGTCATCATTTTCCGGTATATAAGATCTAGGGCATGTAAGGTATGTTTGATGTGTGAGGTTCACCCTTCTTCTGTATCTGTGTATGGGAACTAATTCTTTTTTATCATCCTTCGCATTCATCGCTCTCATTTTTCCTTAGGATCAATGTGGACCTGAAGGAGGTGTAACATTACCTAAAGGAATCGTTTCTCGTACCTCTGACTTAGAAATGCGACCACTATGGGGCTTTCGGAGTACAAAGGTTAGGAACTTTCTGCGTCTGTAACAATCATGATATTCTGTTCTTTGGTCTTTTAAAAGATGATCTCTATCTCCTATGTTATTATGAAACAAATAATTGGTCTGACAGTGAATAGTTCAAAGGTTGTTCCAGTTTTAGATTCTTTATTATCTCTATTTAGTAGCATGACATTGAATAGATGTTTCGATCTGAATTCATGATGGTCCTCTTAGGGTTATGATCTTATATTCACATTTTCAATGTTGGCAAAACTTATGCTTACATTTTACTTAAGCATTTTTAATTGTTTTCTTTCCGTCGTTGTTGTAAATAAAATTGTAGGTATCCACTTTTCATCGGTCATTATCTTCCTCATGAGTCATGACTAGCACATGAAAATAATATGCCCGGTGATATTTTGATGCATATAAATATCTTCGTTGAGGTTCTAAAATGTTGAGAATCTCTGTATTTATCTAATTAAAAGACATTTAGCGTCTCATTCATTTATTCATCTGTGTCTTTCCATTTCTTTCAGACATCAAAGGTATCAAAGAACTTATTGGCAATTGCTGTTGGAATAAAGCATAAAGAAAATGTCAACAAAATCGTAAAAAAGGTGAAAGGCCCAACGGCTGCAATATCTTTGAGATGTACTCTTAACCGGCTAACTTTCATCTCTAAATTTGTTCCTTGTTGCAGTTTTCTGCACGCGATTTTGTTGTAATGCTATTTCATTATGATGCTATCGTGGATGAGTGGAAGAAGTTTGAATGGAGTGATCGTGCAATTCATGTGTGTGCTGTCAATCAAACCAAATGGTATTGATGATCTTGGTTAAAAATTATAGTTTCATTCCCTTGTTAATGATGTAAAACTGTAAATAGAAAGTCACAGAGTTTCATTTCACTATCAGGTGGTTTGCAAAGAGATTCTTACACCCAGATATTGTTTCGGAATATGATTACATCTTCCTGTGGGATGAAGACCTTGGAGTTGACCATTTTAATGCAAGAAGGTATTAGGTTATCCAGGCCTTATATACTACTTCCTCTGTTCCTGGAAAATTGCATGTTTTGTTTCTCAACATTTAATCTAAACTTTTATCCTTTTAACTTTCTAACTTATAAAGTTGAATAACTTATATGCATATCATAAATTGAAGTACGAGTTTTAATTTCTAAATATTGTTTTCAAATTCTTTTCATAATTTTTTCTGAATAATAATTTGAGTTACAAAAGCTCAAAGTCAAGCCCTTCAAATTTTAGGGACAGGGAGTATTTTTCTGTCCATCTTGCCAAGATCACACTTGTTTTATTTAACAAAACTTGAGGATGACATGCCATACCACCATATTTTCATTCCTAACCTTCATATATTTGTAATAGTATATACAAATGGTGCCGTAGTCATTTTAATACTATGGGAAAAGATGGAAGAATGCATGGAAAATGTGCATTACTATATTTCATTCTGGTTCAAAAAAAATTTGAATTCCGTCTTGGGATATTTGAAAGATTTCTTTCATCACAGTAAAGAACGTGTGTTTGCTTGGATTGACTAAGACTTGATCCCATGTTTTGAGAGAGAGTAGGCAAAAGGCCTCACTTGATGCTAGTTAGTGGAGATACATCATCCAGAGTGATTTAGAGAGGAACAGCTCTAGTTTTCTCATATCTTATGCAAAACCAGTTTTGGATTAGAATGCCTGTGAAGTCAGGTTCTGCTGTTTAAACAATAATCTAATGTCCAAAGACGGATTACATTTCAATACAGCTGTATTTTGCTAGCTTCCTTTTCTGAATTTCCTGCTAGTATAACACTTGCTATTTGCGCACTCTATTGATTCATGCAGATATCTTTCAATCGCTGAAAGAGAAGGACTTGAAATTTCTCAGCCAGCGGTAGATCCCCATGACTCATACTTGCATCATCCCTTTACAGCTAGGGACAATACATCTAAAGTTCACAGGTTATTATATTCCATCCAACGTTTTAGTTTCTTTTCTTCTTTTTATTTTTAATTTAGATTAGAAAACAGAAACTTAAAAAAAACACATATATGTAGACCACAACTCATCTGAATTTTCTGCCTGTGTGGGTTTTATGTTCAGGAGGACGTACAAGGCTATCAATAAGAACAAGTGCAATGAAAACAGTACGAGTCCTCCTTGTGCAGGGTAACAATTACTTATAGCATGCATTCTGTGATCCAAAAATTCAGTTGTTCTTTCCTCATATGTATCGGCTAAAATTTCTGCAGATTTGTGGAATTGATGGCTCCTGTGTTTTCCAGAAAATCCTGGAGCTGTGCCTGGCACATGATTCAGGTATTTTTTCCTTCTAAGAAATCTGAACTAGTTCAATATGGGAATGTGGATATTCTAGTAGAACTGAATTAACCACCACTCAACAAGACTAGCAAATGTTTTGCAGATCTAACCACTTGATTGTGGGTTAGGTTATGGGCGTAAAAAAGGGCCAGTAAGAGTTGTTAAATTTAGAAGATACTTTGATTTAGACTTGTTACCAATGAATAGTTCTCCTTCACCAATAAAACTCACTAATGTTAAACTTAAAATCTGGCAAATTGTGTTTAAGCTACAAATGGAATTCACACATGCATAAACGTCGCTTCTCCCTAGATGCACTCACACATTTTTTTCTATGGCACTCTTTGTTCCCTGACATATTTTAGTTAACCCTGCAGAATGACTTGGTCTATGGATGGGGTTTGGAATTCCAGCTTGGTTATTGCACCGAGGCAAGTTGTATCGATCTACTCTTCTCTCTTCTTAAAAATGTTTCTGGAGGCCATACTTGGTTGTTAATGTCCATCAAAACTTTTGACAGGGTGATAGATCTCAAAATATTGGCATTGTTGATGCTGAGTACTTGGTACATAATCGAGTTCCATTGAAAGGAGGTACAGAGATAGAGCAGGTTTGTAGCTATTACTATTGCTGATTCATTTCGACCAAGCAGCTAGAGCAATGGAATTTTGACCATTGCAATCTGCAAGGGAAGCTTCTAAACAGTAACCCTTTTCGTAAATGTACTTTGATGAGACCTCTGAATATGCAGGAACGTTACTTGGCGTTAAAGAGATTGCAGGTAACTCATCATCTGGCAACGGGGTCAATTTTTTTTTCTCTTACCCTCATTAGCGTTTAAGTAATTCCCTTTGACAACAGTCTCTGATTCCATGATTTTGATGATGACACCCTCATATTATCCAAAGCTTGGTATGCTTATTAGCATAATCTATATGAAGTATCAAGAAATTACGTGCTTCATGCAGGTTCGAAAGCAATCCAAGATTGAATTAGAGACCTTCAGAAGTCGATGGAAGCTTGCTGTGAAGGAGGATAAATGTTGGATCGATCCATACCGAAATAGAACATATTCAGCAGATAGTTAGCATAGTATAATGATATAGAAGAACAGCTTAAGACTCAGACAGAATAGGTATGCTTGATTGCTTCTCAACAGAGTTAGTTCCAGTTTTTGAGGAAAATTGCAGGATTGGAGAGCAACTTGTACAGAGCTTACCTGAGTCCTAAGACATGTATTCTTTGGAACCTGCAGCATGTTGGCTTGCCTCTTTGTTGAACAAGTGCAATTTTAGAGATAGAAAAGGATCCCATTGTCACCCCACCCCCGCACCCTCACACCCCGCACTCGCGGAAGCGTGCAGAGAACGGAGCCAAACCGGGGAAAGGGGGAAGGTGGCGGTGACGGTTCACTCATAACCTTATCACAAAAAACCCCAACAACAGGGCAACCGCCCCTTGGGATCCCCCAAAATTTCCTTGAACCATAGCACTAATGCTCAACTAAGTCCCAATATGTTTACCTATGCGAATGGGGTAGTTTTTCTCATAAAATTACTAAACTTGTCACTTCGTGTCATTTTGTGACAAAATATAAATACAGGATAAGTTAGAGGATCATTGGGCAAAATTTCATATTTAGGTGATCACCGGTTGTTCACCTAAAATACAGCCGGTCAACAAATTCATAGTGTTGGAGTTGGTGATCACCGATGATCACCTAAAAACAAAGAACCCAACTTGGAGTTGGTGATCACCCGGTGATCACCTAAAAACAAAGAAACCACTGGAGTTGGTGATCACCTGGTGATCACCTAAAAACAAAGAAACCACTTGGAGTTGGTGATCACCGTGATCACCTAAAAACAAGAAACCACTTGGAGTTGGTGATCACCCGATGATCACCTAAAAATCAGCAAACCAACACTTCAAAGTGTTGGAGTTGGTGATCACCCGCGATCACCCGACCTTCCAACCGAACCCAAATCCTGAAATTTCAACGCGACAACCAACGGTTCAACTCGAACTCAAACACTTATGCAAACCAAACCATTTACACAACCAAACCTTACAGACGAAACATGCATGTTATGACGATATACGAGCGTAACCAAGTTCGAATACAAAAGAAACCCACCAGTCGGCGGTCTCACTAATCCAACCGCGCAAAGGTGAAACTGCTGCCGCTCTAGACCAAACCTTTCGGACAAGCAACCTCGCCTCTACTCGGCGACTTGCTTTTCCTTGCCTTTTCCTGAAACAAGATATAAGGGTAAGTTCTCGAAAGAACTTAGTAAGGGAACAGTATAGACATGGTGCGATTACTAAAACGGTAGATACAATAAACCCGTAATCGGAAATGTAACGAAAACGAAACACAAAGCATCTCACCAATCAATCTTATGCTCAATCAATGCAACCGGTCACCACAATCACGGTCAATTCACAAACGAAACGGTTAAGCACGGTGTTATGGACCATGGCGAGATCTTCCCCGGTCCAACCGGCATTGCCATGCGTCTCATAAACCACAATCGGTCAATCACAAACACACTCAATACTCAATCGAAACGGTAAATGCAACAAAATCAAATATATGCAATGTAGTCGATCAATGACAATCACATTCAGTTCACAATCATAACGATAACAATCTTTGTGATGGACCATGGCGAGATCTCGCCCGGTCCAACCGGCAATGGCCATGCGTCCATTCACAATCGGTCGGTAGAGCATGGTACCGGCTGGGAGCGACCCCATCGGTCAATCAATACGAATCATCGATAACCATCGTAGGTGTATCGGAATCCCAATCGGTTCCTGCACAACAATGCCTATACTCCTAAACACACACTGAACCCTTACCTCCAATTGAAGTCCGAATCTGAATTTTCGATCGACGATCCCGGTAGAAATTTCGGCAGAGTTTCTGCCAATTTCTAAGCAACTCCTGTCCGTAAACAATCACAGATACACAATTCACATTCGAGTTCGCAGAAACAATCACTAACAATGGCGCCAAAACCGAGGCTCGGGCCGGAAAACGGCTTTCACACCGAGTCTCTTCTAATGTAACCAATTACACTATCTAATCAGAATTCTACTCAATTCAAAAATGCCCTTACCTTTCGCAAATTCATCCGTCGAAAATTATACCCAAATTTTCAGACGCGAATCGCACACACCAGGCGCGTTTCTTCCTACGTTCTGTTATCAAACATGCACCAGAAGTGCCGAGAACGCTTAGGAACCGAAAATCAAACAAAGGAGCATATGACACTATTCACTCCAAAATTCAAATGCTCCTAACTTGCAAAATACACCGACTCTTCCAAAACAAACTTCGATTATCGATCTATACAACCCAATGAACGATTTAAGTGCGGACTCGAAGTTTGCTTGCGAAACGATAGAAATCAGTTGTAGAGCTTCAAGCTCAAAAATGGCGCCAGGAGAGGGAGAGAGAGATACGGGTTGAAGAAGAAGGAGAAATGGAAGTTTTTGACCATAAAATCCCTTTTCTTTCACTTATATGTATATATGTATTATTACATAATACATATACCATAAATCCCATCCTTTTCTTTTCTCCTTCAAGTAAGAAGGGGACACATGTCCCCTCTCTCCCATTCTCCCATCCGCCCCCATCATTCTTTTTCTTCCAAAATAGCAAATTATTACCCTTTTTATTACTTACACAAATATATATATATATATATATATATATGTATTATTAACATACATACATACATATATATCCCTTCCATAAAACCTTTCTTTTCCTTTTCTTCTACCACCAAAATAGGACACATGTCCTTTCTCTTCCCTCTCTCATCCGCCACTTTTCCTTCTTTTAAGCCAAAATTGCCAATTTCCATTATCTCACACAAACAAAACTGCATTTTCACAAAAAAAATGCAACTTTTACCAAACTTACTCCGATTGGTACCAAACTTTAACCACTTACTCGACATCCCAAAACCCATAAAACACATTTTCTTATCCATTTATAAGTCCCGAGTCACTCGGAATTGCAACTCCTGGGAATTACGCGCACCCGCGTAACAAATTCTAAATTCGTCCCGGGTTGCCCCAAAAATCACCAAATCAAATCCACAATTACCAAACATGCAGTACGAGTCCCAAAACAGAAATTATCGAAAATACGGTAATTAAACTTAAATACGTAATTAACTTAATTACTAACCGGGTGTTGGTAACAATTGTCCCAACTTAATACCCTTCGTCCTCCAAGGCGATCTTAAGGCGTTCAGACTCTTGGGGGTACCGATCCTCAGTATATCCCGCTCAACCTCCCACGTTGCCTCTCGATCGGTATGATGAGACCATTGCACTCGATCATCGGTATTAGCTTACTACGAAGCTTTCGCACATCGTGCCCTAGGATGGCCACCGGCACCTCTCTCGTATGAAAGATCCGGTTCTATCTCGTATATCTTCATGCGGTATCGTCTGACCGGATCCAGGATACACTTCTTCAAAGATACTCACATGAAATACGTTATGCATCGCCGACACATGCGGGGTAAAGCCAACCGGTAGGCTACTCTACCAACCCGCTCCAGAATCTCATACGGTCCCACATAACGCGGTGCCAACTTTCCCTTCTTACCAAACTCCTCTGGTTGGTGCTACCTTGAGCCATACTTTGTCACCAACCTCGAGTTCTAAATCCCGCCTCCTTTTATTCACATAGGAGGTGGTCCGATCATTAGCAACCTTCAATCGATCCTGAATCTTCTTAACTTTCGCTGTTGTTTCCTCAAGTATTTCATTGCGAAGAGTCGGTTCCTTCGGTACATACAGTCGATTTCTGAAATACAACAATCCCTTCTTATAACCAAATGACGGGTGAAGTGATTCTTTCGCTTCTCCCGATAACTTCTTCATTGACGCATCTACCTTCTGAGCGTCTCGTACCTTGTCCACCATTCGACCGGATTGTCAAAGTAAACATTGCTCTCGCTCTCGATGCTCCTCAAACTCCACAAACAAACCAAGTCATTCTCTTCATTAACATCATACCGATCTCCACCTTTCACCAAGCCGGTGTACTTCCGACTCAAGGCCACTACCAAATTCCCTTTACCAGCGGTATACTCAATACTACAATCGTAATCCTTCATGTACTCAAGCCACCTTCGTTATCTCATATTCAAATCCTTATGGGTAACCAAACATTTCAAACTCTTATGATCCGTAAAGATTTGAAATTTGCTACCCAGCAGATAATGTCGCCATTGCTTGAGTGCATAAATTACCGCTGCCAATTCCAAATCGTGAGTCGGGTAGTTTTGCTCATGCGGTCAAAGTTGTCTCGATCCATAAGCTATCACATTCCTATCCTACATGGGTACACAACCCAAACCCAACCTGGAAGCATCCGTGTAAATCGTAAAAGCCGCACTCGGATCTGGCAAAATCAGAATAGGTGCGTGAGTCAGCCTGTCCTTTAGTTCCTGAAAGCTGCGCTCACACGCCTCAGACCATACAAATGCTCGCCCCTTCGCGTAAGCTGAGTAAGGGGTAGAGCCAAAGTCGAAAATCCCGATACGAACCTCCGGTAATAACTCGCTAGTCCGAGGAAACTCCCGATCTCTCGTCGTAGTCGGTTGCATCCAGTCCATTACGCCTTAATCTTTTCAGATCCACCGATAAACCATTCTCTCCAATAACGTGCTCCAGAAGGACACTTCCCCGATCCAAAACTCGACACTTGGAGAGTTTGGCATACAACCGATGATCACTCAAAGTCTTCGGTACAATTCGCAGTGATCTTAATGTTCACCTTCATTCTTGGAGTAAACCAAGATATCATCAATGAATACCACCACAAACCGATCCGGTATGGACGGAACACTCGGTTCATCATATCCATAAATGCCGCAGCGCATTTGTCAAACCGAATGGCATGACGGTATACTCGTAATGTCCATACCGGGTTTGGAAAGCTGTTTCGGGATATCTTCTTCCTTCACTCGAAGTTGGAAGTACCCCGATCTCCAAGTCAATATTCGAAAATACCTTTGACCCCTTCACCTGATCAAACAAATCATCAATCCGTGGGAGGGTATTTATTCTTCACAGTTATCGCATTCAGTTTGCGATAGTCGATACACAATCGTAACGTTCCATCCTTCTTTTTCACAAACAACACTGGAGCACCCCACGCGGACGTGCTCGGCCGAATGAATCCTTTAGCAAGCAATTCATCCAGTTGCTTCTTAAGCTCATTCATTTCAGGGATAGCCATTCGGTAAGGGGAGTAGATACGGGTACTGATCCCGACTGAAGCAAAATCTCGAAAACAATTTCTCGTTCCGGAGGCATCCCAGTAAATCTTCGGGAAATACCTGCGGAAACTCTTTTACTACCGATATCCGATCTATCTCATCCCTGATCTCCGAAGAGTTCAACCCACAATAATCATCCTCATCGATCACTTCAAACTCGTCTAGAATTTGCAATTCTAGACTCCTCATTTCCGATTCCTGCTCAGAAGAAGCGGAGGACAGAAGTACCTTCCCGGTAGCTAGTGTCACCTCCCGCTTCGCACAATCAATCTGTACACCACTCTTAGCCAACCAGTCCATTCCCAAAAACAAATCGTACCCCGAAATATCTAGAACCAGTAAATCACACATAATCTGATGATTCCCCATATCGATCACACAACCTCGATCCATATCATTAGAGAGCAACCACTGGCTCCTGCAGTCTTAACTAAAGCCACTCGTGGCATAGAACTCACAGATAAACGTTGAGCCATAGCAAATTTCTGAGCCACAATGGACACAGAAGCACCAGTATCGAACAACACGGTAGCAGGAATGTTATTTAACAGTATGGTACCTTTAAGGGCACCTTGTCGTGCCGCTTCACCTTCCTTTTGCTGAGTTGCCTCCCGCGTTCGATCTGAAAAAAACTCTTCCCATTCTCGGTTGCGGTGGCGGAGGAGGTGCTTGCGGTCGCGGAAACTGAGGCCTGGCACCACCTTGTGATGCCCCCGGTCGAAACAGCGGTAACCCAAATGGAGGCCTCGGACCATGGCCGACCTCCCTCCTCGGTGCAGCTTGGGGACAATCCCGATCCAAATGTCCGAAGAACCACATCCCAAACACCGACTTGTCTCCCGATAGCATGCTCGCCTAAGTGAGAACGTTGACAGGTCGAACAAATAGGAATTGAGGGTGAAGCTGCCCCCTTCCTCTAGCGCTCGGGTTAGGGTGGGTGCCCTCCCGGCGTTCGAGAGAAGCCACGGAAACCAACACCCCTACCACGTCCAATGGTCTGCTGAGGCATGAGTCTACTCTCACGTCCTCTTGCTCAATCAGTTGAGCCTTCTATGTTGCTTCCGATAAAATTTGATATCCAACGGTCGAGTGCCAATCGAATATCAGGCCGCAACCCTCTCGATAAACCTGTTTGCCTTCGCTCTTCCATCCCATGATAATATGGGATGTAGCGAATCAATCGATCAAACTCGTGCTCGTAGTCCAAAGACGCTCATAGTCCCTTGAGTCAAATTGTCAAACCGTGCTGCCGCAAGTCCCGGACAGCGTCACCCACATAATGATCATGGAACAAGCGAGTAAACTCATTCCACGTCATATCGATATCCGGCTCTCCCGGGCGAACTACTCCGCTCGGTGCTGTTCCTCACACTCTCCCACCATATTAAAGCTCGGTCATCCAGTTATGCGTTGCCAACGATACCATTGCGGTAGATGAGAATTCCAACCATTCAAACATGGAATCGATCCGTCAAACGAGACTTCGCGGCCTCAGGTCCACCCTTTCCATTGAAACGGGGTGGATTCAGGCGTTGGAATCGCTTGAGCATACTACTAGAGCGCTCATTCTCTTCCCGTTGCCTCTTGGGTCGATGTGACCCTTCGGCTTCCTCAGATTGTCGACGGCGACATCGACCACTAACACTTCCCTGTGACGGGCCATGATCATCATGACTCCGTCTTGCAATCGAGTCAATCCTTCGTTGCACCCTCCTACCTCTTGGGTGTCTCCGCTCTACATCGTACTAGCCTCCTCCTCCGAAGAGGATGGGCTGCTATCGGTCACAGATGGGGTCCATGACGCCCCGATCCACTTCCACTTACACCTTAAAGCGGTTGCACGGTTCTTGAATCTGTCGGTTTCGGTAATATCTGTGCCAAACTATCTCGGATCTGTTCTAAGACCCGCACTAATAGAGACCATGGCGAGATCTTCCCCGACCATGGCTAGATCTTCCCCGGTCCAACCGGCATCGCCATGCGTCGGCATTGCCATGCGTCCCATCTCACGGTCTTTTCCACACCCGGTTGTGGAATTTTTACCCTCCCCGGTCTCGAGCTCGGGACTCCGGGCTTAATGTCCTGTTTCATAGGAGACCGAGTACCACTCGCACTAGCTCGGGAAACTTGTGGTGCCCGTCCCCCGCCACTCATACTATCTGTTGAGATTCGGGACCTTCATCCCGCCTCTCTTGCTCACTCACTCCCGGTCTTCCCCGGGGAATAACCATTTTCTAAGAATCACTATAAACACAACATTACAGTATCAATCAAAACTTAGCAAGCAGCAGCAATATTCCAATTGGCTCTGTATATGTACATGCATGATGCAATGAAATGCAACCTTACTATCACATAAACCATTCACAACTAGGTAAACCTGCTCTGATACCAACTTGTCACCCCACCCTCGCACCCTCACACCCCGCACTCGCGGAAGCGTGCAGAGAACGGAACCAAACCGGGGAAAGGGGGAAGGTGGCGGTGACGGTTCACTCACAACCTTATCACATAACAACCCCAACAACAGGGCAACCGCCCTTGGGATCACCCAAATATTTCCTTTAACCATAGCACTAATGCTCAACTAAGTCCCAAGATGTTTACCTATGCGAATGGGGTTGTTTTTCTCATAAAATTACTAAATTTGGCACTTCGGGTCATTTTGGGACAAAATATAACAAAAGGAGAAGTTAGAGGATCAAAAGGGCAAAATTTCATATTTAGGTGATCACCGGGTGGTCACCTAAAAACAATGTCCACAAATTCAAAGTGTTGGAGTTGGTGATCACCTGGTGATCACCTAAAAAACAGCAACCCAACTTGGAGTTGGTGATCACCTGGTGATCACCTAAAAAACAACAAACCACTTGGAGTTGGTGATCACCTGGTGATCACCTAAAAAAACAGCAAACCACTTGGAGTTGGTGATCACTGGTGATCACCTAAAAACAAAGCAAACCACTTGGAGTTGGTGATCACCCGATGATCACCTAAAATCAGCAAACCAACACTTCAAAGTGTTGGAGTTGGTGATCACCCGCGATCACCCGACCTTCCAACCGAACCCAAATCCTGAAATTTCAACGCGACAACCAACGGTTCCGAACTCCGAACTCAAACACTTATGCAAACCAAACCATTTACACAACCAAACCTTACAGACGAAACATGCATGTTATGACGATATACGAGCCGTAACCAAGTTCGAATACAAAAGAAACCCACCGGTCGGCGGTCTCACGGAATCCAACCGCGCAAAGGTGAAACTGCTGCCGCTCTAGACCAAACCTTTCGGACAAGCAACCTCGCCTCTGCTCGGCGACTTGCTTTTCCTTGCCTTTTCCTGAAACAAGATATAAGGGTAAGTTCTCGAAAGAACTTAGTAAGGGAACAGGTATAGACATGGTGCAGTTACTAAAACGGTAGATACAATAAACCTGTAATCGGAAACAGAACGAAAACGAAACACAAAGCATCTCACCAATCAATCTTATGCTCAATCAATGCAACCGGTCAGTCACAATCACGGTCAATTCACAAACGAAACGGTTAAGCACAGTGTTATGGACCATGGCGAGATCTTCCCCGGTCCAACCGGCATTGCCATGCGTCTCATAAACCACAATCGGTCAATCACAAACACAATCAATACTCAATCATAACGATAACAATCTTTGTGATGGACCATGGCGAGATCTTCCCCGGTCCAACCGTCAATGGCCATGCGTCCATTCACAATCGGTCGGTAGAGCATGGTACCATTTCGGGAGCGACCCCATCGGTCAATCAATACGAATCATCGATAACCATCGTAGGTGTATCGGAATCCCAATCGGTTCTGCACAACAATGCCTATACTCCTAAACACACACCGAACCCTTACCTCCAATTGAAGTCCGAATCTGAATTTTCGATCGACGATCCCGGTAGAAATTTCGACAGAGTTTCTGCCCAATTTTTAAGCAACTCCCTTTCCAGAAACAATCACAGATATACAATTCATATTCAGAGTTCACAGAAACAATCACTAACAATGGCGCCAAAACCGAGGCTCGGGCCGGGAAAAACGGCTTTCACACCGAGTCTCTTCTAATGTAACCAATTACACTATCTAATCAATTCTACTCTGAATTCAAAAATGCCCTTACCTTTCGCAAATTCATCCGTCGAAAATTATACCCAAATTTTCAGACGCGAATCGGCACACCCCCGGGTGCGTTTCTTCCTACGTTCCTGTTATCAAACATGCACCAGGAAGTGCCGAGAACGCTTAGGAACCGAAAAATCAAACAAAGGAGCATATGACACTATTCACTCCAAAATTCAAATGCTCCTAACTTGCAAAATACACTGACTCTTCCAAAACAAACTTCAGATTATCGATCTATACAACCCAATGAACGATTTAAGTGCGGTACCTCAAGTTTGCTTGCGAAACGATAGAAATCGGTTGTAGAGCTTCAAGCCCAAAAATGGTGCCAGGAGAGGGAGAGAGAGATACGGGTTGAAGAAGAAGGAGAAATGGAAGTGTTGACCATAAAATCCCTTTTCTTTCACTTATATGTATATATGTGTGTATTATTACATAATACATATACCATAAATCTCATCCTTTTCTTTTCTCCTTCAAGTAAGAAGGGGACACATGTCCCCTCTCTCCCATTCTCCCATCCGCCCCCATCATTCTTTTTCTTCCAAAATAGCAAATTATTACCCTTTTTATTACTTACACAAATATATATATATATATATATATATATATGTATTATTAACATACATACATACATATATATCCCTTCCATAAAACCTTTCTTTTCCTTTTCTTCTACCACCAAAATAGGACACATGTCCTTTCTCTTCCCTCTCTCATCCGCCACTTTTCCTTCTTTTAAGCCAAAATTGCCAATTTCCATTATCTCACACACAAACAAAATTGCATTTTCGCCACCAAAACGCAACTTTTACCAAACTTACTCCGATTGGCATCAAACTTTAACCACTTACTCGGGACATCCCAAAACCCATAAAACACATTTTTCTTATCCATTTATAAGTCCCGAGTCACTCGGAATTGCAACTCCCGGGAATTACGCGCACCCGCGTAACAAATTCTAAATTCGTCCCGGGTTGCCCCAAAAATCACCAAATCAAATCCACAATTACCAAACATGCAGTACGAGTCCCAAAACAGAAATTATCGAAAATCCGGTAATTAAACTTAAATACGTAATTAGCTTAATTACGTACCGGGTGTTGGTAACATCCATTGTGTCTTTAATTTGGACGAGTATATTTTTGTTGTAATTATTATCGCAATTAAAGTTTGTTACGCATTCTATACTCGCAGATTGAATGAAGACCATGTGAAGATCTCTATGTTGTTCCCAAAACCTTTCCACCAAATCTGCTTAGAAAGTAGATGGCCCGATGCCTTTTTTTTTTGAACTGCAATTTTTTCCAATTGTTCCGACTTTCAAATTGTTTGAAACATAACTTTGATCCGGCAATAACTGATGAAAATCTCTGTCCAAGGGCGATATTGCTAGCCAGAGTTTTTGAAACAAACAAACAAACAAACAAACAGTTGCCTCGATGATTCCAACTCTTGTAAGCTCCTTCTTCTAAGTTTTCTTGGTATGTCTATTTTTGTGAGCATGTCTTGATAATGACGAAATGGCTTTCTGGGTTTCTTTCTTGGCTTCAGCTGCTTCTCTTTTGGCTCACACTTCCTAATATCTTCATGTTCAACTATTACTTGGACTTGGTAAAGGTTATGGGATAGTGATGCAGGTACTTACTGCTAAATTTTACTGAGCAACGTCCTTCACCTTTTCTTTGAAATCAAAAGAATTCACTTCTTTTCTTTGAAATCAACAGAATTTATTCACGTGTGCATATCGTTCTCTTGGCAGATATCTCAAAAGTTTGCAGCCAAGGATCACAAGTTGTTGATTTGTCAACTCCTTGCCATTTTGTTTCTATTCTCAGCAGCATTCTTCATAGGAAGTTCAACTTTGATTGTAGCAAACGAGGTGCATAGCTTTTACCCACACCATTTTACAATATTGTAGTAGTATTTATATGCAACTTCTTGTAATAGTGAGGTTTCTACTGCAGAAATTGTTGGGGGAAGAAGGATTAGTGCAGGACACAAGAGTGAAGGGCTGTGAGGTATGATTTATATAACTATAAAACTTCCTATTGTTGATTACTCCTTCGAAGTAGAACCAAATTAGTTATGCCATTTCCTTCTTCAAAATTCATGTGCACAGGATGGAAGTGAGTCATTGCCCAAAGGCATTGTTGCTCATACATCAAACTTGGAAATGCAATCACTTTCCAGCTCCCAGAGTCAAGAGGTAAACTTAACTAACTTCATGAGACAGTTAAATGTGTGATTTTGATCACAACAAGAAGGTAGCGGCCCTGCCTGTTCGAGAATGGTTGTTTCAATTAGCTGTAGTGTTTTAGATGATTTTTTTAATGGTTTATATCAAACAGCTACAGTTAAACGTTAAAAGCTACCCATTGATAGCTTTTTTCAAAACGCAACAGCTAATTGGAAAAGTTGTTACCAAACAGATACAACATTGATTATTCTCGCTCTTTCACATTTAACAGAAACCTGAAAGCCCAAGCAACTTGTTGGCCATTGCAGCTGGAATAAAGCAATCTGAAAATGTCAACGAAATTGTAGAAAAGGTGAGCTTCTGTTTTAAGGCTTGTTACATTATCTCTCTGGTGAGATGTAAACTGACTCTCATTTTCAGTTTCCTGCAAGTAAGTTTGCATTGATGCTATTTCATTATGATGGTATGGTGGGCAAATGGAAGAAGTTTGAGTGGAATAGTCGTGCCATTCATGTATCAGCAATCAACCAAACTAAATGGTATTGTGAATTAACCATAGATAGTTTATTGATTCCTTCAAAATCTGATTTTTTTGAACTGTTCAGGTGGTTTGCAAAGAGATTCTTGCATCCAGACATTGTTTCAGACTATTCCTACATCTTCCTGTGGGATGAGGACCTTGGAGTTGATCATTTTCATCCAGAAAGGTCTCATCTTGGCCAAAATTCTGGTCACCATCTTCTAAAAGCTTCAAATTAATGATCTGTCTGCGCCTTGTTTGTTTTGATACAGGTATCTTTCAATCATTCAAAAAGAAGGGCTAGAAATATCACAACCAGCACTTGACCCTCATCACTCTATTGTTCATCATCCACATACAGTTAGGGAAAGAAACTCTACAGTTCACAGGCTGTTCTCTGCAAAACTTGTGGACAACAAGAAGATTGCATTGGTTGGATCCAAAGTTTGTGGTCCTAACAACAGCAACCCTCCTTGTGCTGGGTAATGGTTCCCTTACAACATGGAGTTAGTGATCCATGTTCATTTTCCTCACTTAAACTAATAAACAAGACAATGGTTTTAGGTTTATAGAAATGATGGCTCCTGTTTTCTCAAAAGCATCATGGCGTTGTGTCTGGCATATGATTCAGGTACTTTTCTTGTATGACAAGTAATATTCCAAATCTCACATTTGATGTTTAAGGAAATACAATTACTCCCTCCGTCACTGAAAAATTGGTGCGTTTCTTTTTTGATGTCGTGGGAGATTCAGATTATTACTAGAAAGAACTCATTAAATTTTTTTGAAAAAATATATATATTTAGAAACTAGACACATTAATCTATAATTTCCATCTAAATTATTTGACTTTGTATATCAAAATGTTGAAGAAATAAAATCATAGATTAAATGCTGAAGACGAAACGCACCATTTTTTAGGGATGGAGATAGTAATCATAGATTCATGGTAAGCTGGACCATAAACAAGGATGGTGCAGGTAGGAGTTGAACTTAAGACCTTCACCTCGTGTCCTTTGAGCTGGAATAGAGCCTGACTGAACCATGAACATATAAAACTTGTGGGTTCATTTCGCCTGACAAGTTGATTTCATGTTACAGAATGACTTGATCATTGGATGGGGGTTGGACGTTCTCTTTGGTTACTGCGCACAGGTGATTTCTTTCTTTCTTTCTTTCTTTGTGCTAAACACTTGAATGATCTTACTAATTGCCATCTGGAGATTGGTTTTTATTCTTGAATCATCATTTTCATAGGGCAATAGAGTACAAAATGTTGGAGTGATTGATGCACAGTATGTAACTCATAAGGGAATTTCTACACTCGTAAATTCGAAAGCACAACAAAAGGTTGGTGATCTGTATGTTTGTTTTCTTGTTTTAGATGTTTGTATTCTCTATTAGCATCAAGCTCTGAATTTGAAATTGCTGTTCTTAGTTTATGAAGCTAGGACTGTCTCAAGCAGAAGTCTTTGAAAGAAGATGGAAGAAAGCTTCAGAGGAGGATACATGTTGGGTTGATCCATACAAGAAGCAAACATATACCAGATTGTATGCTCCATAACACCATATCAAAACAAACAAAACAAAAAGAACAAAACTTTGTTTGGATTGACATTGTTTACAAACTTGCTAAAATACCTAAAATAAATGTAAGTATTCCCAGAAATATGCTAATGCTAGAACTGACGTCTTTGCAAGTTCCAACTTTCAAGTTATGACATTCCAAGGCATGATATACTAATCCTATCTAGTACTAGTATCTTTTGTAATATATTGTGTCAGTGGCTTAACATTTATTCATTTACTATGGAGAAGTAGAAATTTTCAAAGGTTTGAGAGTTACTATGATAACGTTTAATTACTGTAAAAAATGGGATAATTGCAAAAATGGTCCTATAAGTTTATGCGTCTTAACGAAGCAGTCATATATCTTTGAATTCTCACAATTGAATCAAGTCCTAAATCTTTTCAGGCTTTCACTAACGAATCCGAAAATTTTACGGGTTATAACAGATGAGTCCAAGATGAAGGAATCTAACAAAGTGGTCCTAAAACTTTCTGGGTAGGTTTTTTAGGCCACCAAGTTGTAGACAAAGTGCACTTTTTGGTCTATATATTTTCAAAACTTTTGTTTTAAGCTAACCTGACTTTGATACCAAATGTAACCTTGGAAAACGAAAGGTAATATATAAGAATATAAGCACATGAAAAATAGATGATGGAAATAAAGCTTATTTTTTTTATAGAGAAAATACTCCCTCTGTCCACCAAAAGTTCATCCATTTGACTTTGTTGTTTCAATGTTCAATGTTTGACTCAAATTTTAACAAAGATAAATAGTGAAAACATTCAAATATATATATATATATATATATTTAGAAAACTTAGATTTTAAATTATGATACACAACTAAAATATTTAATTTTCAATGTCTAAACATTCATAAAAAATCATAGATTAAATACTGTGAAACTGTCAAAATGAATGAATGAACTTTTGGCAGACCGAGGGAGTATGATTTTAGAAATTTTGGGGTGGAACTGGTAATAGTTGAAAAATCTAGGAAAAGCGAAAGAACTAGGGAATATTCATTTTAGGACTATAATGTTATTTTGATAGAATATTTAGAACTTGATTGTTAAATCGATGGAACTTTTAGAACTATATTGTTAAAACAAAGTAAGCTGTAGAGGTGAGATGGTAAGTTAAAAAGATTTTAGAATTTAACGTTATTTTAAAAACATATAAGACTTAATTGTTAAGGCGATAAAAATTAGAGGACTAATTTGCACTTCTCCGTTTAAAAAACTATAGAAGTGAGGTGTAGGTTGCTAAATATTTGGGCTAAAATCATTACAGCTGTAACACTTTGAGGGGGTGCGGTGCTAATGCCAACATCATATGTACATATGTGCCTCTTCTGCCCCTCTATCACCTACCATATACTTTATTATTTTGAAGAGAATGACTTTTATTCAAATTAACACGGTTGTCACCGAGTTACACACACTAACAGGGGAACAAGTCCCTAGAACATCTAAGATAAAAACTCTAACCAGAAATGAGCGCAAAATAGCTAAACAGTACTGACTGAAAGCACGAAACATATGTGCAGCTAACAAAATAAAATTAACCAACGTAAAGGATAATAGATGAGTATCTTCTGTAACTCCGACCATGCACTGAATAAGCCAATAATAAATATATCGACTTGTGAGCAAACTGGATCCTTGTAGCATCCTACGGGAGGACGAAGGTGGTAGGCACCAGTGCGCAACATTCGCGAGATAAACAAAGGCAACCAACCACCACCTTACTAGCTCACTAAGAGCTGAAAACTGTCTGGTCTCTGCATAAGTATCTACCAGACAAGCATCCAGCAAGTAACAAGTCCGCATATTTATTATCCCACTCATCCAAGGAGCAATAAGATAGAGCACAAACCATACCATCCGAGTCAATTTGGGAAGATGAGGGGTAGTGCGGGGAGAATCAGAACCTGTACTACCCGAGATCCAAGTCCTCACTGATCCGAGCAGGGTGAGCTTGAGCTCTCCCCTGCCAAAAGGTTGTCCTGGAAAGAATTGGAACCGTAGTAGACACGGAACCGAAAGCCACCGTCCTTCCAATCTCTTCTCATCGCTGCCATGAGGTGTCCGACCCAGACAACTCGGGCCGTCAAGACCTTTGCGGCAAGAGAGAAGGACGGCGTCGGGATCGCAACAACAACAGTGATGTTCACTTCGGTATCTTCTTCCGCGCTCAAGGCAATCTTGGCCAAGCGGTTGTCGAGAGAATCAATGGCCATCTTGCGTGGAGGGTGGTTAATCAGCAGTAGACAGTGAGCCGGATACGCTAACGTGGTGGAGGAGGATTGATCGTGGAAGGTGATGGACACTGATGACGATAGCTTGATGAGGAAGATGCTAACTTGATGTTGATGAGAGAGGCATCACAAAATCTCCAAAACCCTATCACACCCCTCGGCAGAAAACATTGATCGCCTGCCATATACTTTTAAAACCAAGAAAAAAGCTTCTTCTCTGAAAGTTGAAAAATATTGTATGATATTAGAGAATAAGAGTGAAAGTACGAAAAAAATAATGTATTTTTTTCTAAAAAATCATTCAAATAACAGAAAACATGATAATTTACTTTTTCTGTCGCAATAGAAGTTACTTAAACGATAAACACTGACCAACAACGGGCATTTGGTATGGTGGTATGATCCTTGCTTAAGGTGTAAGATGTCCTAAATTCAATTCTTGGAATGTCTTATCTTCAACCATTAAGATCGTGTGCTTACCCATGGTTGTTGGGGTTGAGTGGCAAACGACTCATCCTTCCTTAAGTAAGCTCACGAGTTCTAGTCTTGTGTATGGAGAAATCATCACTGGGAGAGTTGCCCCTCGAAAAGGCCCAATAAAGCTCGATCCAAATAAAATTGGAAAAAAATGTCTTTCAAAAAAAGAGATTGTCTTCTTTTGAAAAAATATTGAATTTTTTAAAATTGATGTGAATTTTGAAAGATGAAAATACCGTTTTGGATAAATTTTCATTATTGTTTTTTCTTGGAGTAAATAGTGTGTTATTCATTTACAATTCACTCTAAAATTCCATGAAAATAAGTTTAAAATAATAAATATATTTCAAATAAATAATCACATAAACAACTTACTCTATTGGATTAAATAAAGAGGCTTATGTAGAATAATTTATTGGATTAAGTTATTTATGTGATACAAATTTAGAATTTATTCTAAATTTAAGTAAATTTATTGTTTTCCTATGCACATTTATCCAAACTTTGAGGTAAATTGAAATGAAAATATCTTGCTCCGATTGACTTAAGTAAACCAATTAGCCTTATTCAACCTTGTATGTGCCTCATTTCCTTTAAAATCTAGAGATAAAAAATGGGTAAAGTGCATCCATAGTCCTATAACTTAAATTATTGTACTAGTAGGGTCATGTTTTAACTTTTTGTACTAATAAAGTCCTGTTTTTGAAAAAAATTTCATTCGTGGTCCTTTTTGACATTTTTCCCCTTTTAAACAATTTGTAAAATATAAAAATCATCATAACGTTTAACGAAACTTTCAATTTTACCCTCAATTTTTCTAAACCCTAAAATTTTACCCTAACTTTTATAAACCCTAAAATTCTACCCTAAAATTTTTTTCTCCACTTTATCTCACCACCCTCTTGTCCACCACCACAAGGACATCGTCGGACCGCCGATGACCTTCACCGGAATGCCCAGACCACCCTCCAAGCCGCAAAACGCGAGCCTAGGGCGGCAGATCCGCAGCCCAGGGCCGCGAATCGCGAGCCCAAGGCCACGAATCACTTGCTAAAGGCAGCAAATTGCTAGCCCAGGGCTGCGATACGCCGGCCTAAGGCCGCAAATCGCCTACCCAGGACGCCAATTGCGATCCCGTGGTTTTCCGGCGGCAGAGCGGTCCGTGGCTTTCCGGCTGTGGTGGGTTGGATGGTGGTTGATATAGGTAGAGGTTAAAAGTTTAAGTTAGATGGAGATAATAGAAATGGTTTGTTTGTAGATTTTTAAAATTTGAGGGTGTAAATGGTATAATAAGAAAAATTCAGTTTATAATCATTATTGCACCATTCATGTGAAAGGATAGAATAGTCAAATAATCGTAAAAAGAACAATGGATGAAGAAAAAACTTTAAAACAGGACTTTAATGGTAAAAAAAAGTTAAAATATGACCCTAGTGGTACAATAATTTAAGTTACAGGACTATGAGTGCACTTTATCCGAAAAAAATCTTCTTCTTTTTCTGAAAGTTGAAAAATACGATACGGGAAAATAAGAGTGAAAGTATGTAAAAAAACATTTTTCCTTAAACTTCTTTTAAATAATGGCCAACATGATAATTTACTTGTTTTTTTTTATCACAATAGAGGTTACTTATTGATCTATTTGGTCTAGTGGTATGATTCTCGCTTAGGGTTGAAAGAGATCCGAGTTCAATTCTAGGAATGCTCTTTTTTTAATACATTTTGGTGTTGATATTGTAGAGGTTTGAACTCAAGACTTCCACTTCATGTCCAAGGATTATTGTCACTAGGCTAGATGCTCCTTCTAAATTTATATCTGTTGCTTATGGCATTACTGTACGAATTGAACTCAGGATCTTTCACACCCTAACCAAGAATTGATCTTACCACTAGACCAAATACCTATAATGAATAAGTACTTATCATTTTTTTATTAAAAGTACTTATCATTTAAGTAGTTTCTAATATGACCAAAAAAACAAAACTTATCATATAAGTCCAAACAAACTTACATTTAGCCTTCTCCACCCTTGTATGTGCCTCTTCTAGTTATATTCCCTAACATTCACCATTTACTTTAATACCTAGGAAAAATACTTTTCTATTTCTAAAAGTTAAAATATACTATACTTGCTTAGGTGCGAGAGGTCATATCAACAACAATTTAAATTTTATTAATCTAAAAAATGTATACTTCACATTTTTTTCCAAATTTAATTTGTTATTACTTTTTTTTGTAAAATATGGTACAAAGAACAAACCCCAAGTAAAGAAAACAAATACAAACTTGAAAAGCCAAGTCACCTAATCATCTAGGGAAATAAATTTATATAAAAAAGGCCGAGGATATGGAGGTGAGCCTCTGTGCGCCCACCTCTTATTATTCACAAAATTGTCATCACTCCGTGCGGCCGGCTCTACTTCCATTGATCACTCTCCAACGTCACCTTCCTTCGACGTCGACAACCCCACCCACAAGTGCAACGTCTACTGCAACAAGGCTAGCCAACATAAGCCTTCCTCTACCACCGATGACAACCGTCCCATGTCCACCACCTCCACTGATGACGGCCCTTCTATATTAACGGTAGACAAGCTTTTAGAGGCTAAAAGCGTCGACACTACAAAATCCGACCATGCCGTAGTAGCCAATCGCTTTCTGAGGCGTCGCCGATTAATTCTCAACCATTTCCTCAGCTGAGCAACATGATTCATATCTCATGATTCAGAGCTGCAACTTGTTGCACATGATGTAATTATGATGCTCCTACGTACCTTAATGATGCGCATGCGACTCATTATGATGCTTCTACGTACCTTAATGATGTCTGAGCCGGTTGCATAATTAGTGGGAAAAAGTGCATCGTGTTTATAAGGGAGAGCATTGTAGTGGAAAGGAAGAACGTCACTCTTGTCCCCAAGCGAATCATTTTAAAAGATCAAAGAAAACGAGTGCAAAATTGTCATGAGAATGAGTGCATCATATTTGTAATTAAGAACATCATAGTGTAACAAGAGTGCATCGTAGTGGTCACAAATGACATCATTTTGGGAGGTTAAAAAATGAGTGTTTCATTAAGGTATCGGAAAGAATGCATCGTGTTTGTAAAGGAACGCATCATACTTGAAACCCAGTGCATCATTCTGGTCACCAAGCGCATCTTTTAGGAAGGAACAAGCACATCATTAAGTCACTAGAACAAGTGCATCATGTTGTTACGGGAGAACATCATTATGCATCGTGAATACATAATTGTGGTAATCAAGCGTATCCTTGTGGGCATGGTTAAAAAAAACGAACCGGTCATTGAACCGTAAAGTTAGTGGTTCAAGGTTTAATCGGTCGAATCGGTTGGACCGTTACTTTTATATTATTATAAATTATTAATAAAGTACCCATTTTATAGAACTGTAACAAAATAATTCATATAATAATGCATATTTTTAAGAATCAATAAGAACTATTATTATTTACTTAAAAGATGAAAGGTTAAAGTAATAATTGTAAAGAATATAAGAGTTTATTTGTACAAAAAATAAAACTTTGTGGATGATTTAGAGTTAAGTAGATAAAACTCTAATATTGACTCTCACTCCTCAATTAAATTTGAGTTTTTTTCCTTATTTGAGTTTGTTTTTAAAAAAAAAAAAAATAAATTTGAATTTTTTCACCTCATTTTGGTTGAACCGCCGGTTCATTGGTTTTCGGTTTAAATGGTTTTGACCGGTTTTTGACCATTGTGATGCAAAACCAATAACCGGTCCGGACATGCAACCGGTTCACGGTTTAACCGGTCCGACTGGCCGGTCCGGTTCGATTCTTTTAACTATGCATGTGGGTTGTAGAACATAATGCATCAAGTAAGTCATTAAAACGGGTGCATCATGTTGTTACGGGAGCACATCATAGGACATCGGGAATGCATCATTGCATTATTTGGGCTTCCTCTAATATATATATATATATATATATATATATATATATACACACACGCGGGCGCGCGTATAGGCACAACAACGTATAGTTATTCTATAAAAACAATACTTGAGGGAAACGTTTAATTTTTAATGTACCAATTTGATTTGATGCCTTATTCTATCCACCAACTTGGATTGGCACTCCAACCCACTAGCAACTATAGGCAACTATAGGCTTCTCTCATGCCCATAAATTATGCTTTTTAGCATTTGCTTGATAAAACAAAAAGTAACCGCACGTAGTGGCCAGTTTGAAATTATAACTTGGGTTGAAGGAATTTTCTAACCTAAAATTTAACTCAATAATTAAATCGAGATACAATGGATACGGTAAAGTGCGCCCATGGTCCTGTAATTTTAATTATTGTACCACTAAGATCCTGTTTTAACATTTTGTACTAATAAAGTTCCGTTTTATAATTTTTTCTTCATTCACGGTCCTTTTTACAATTATTTTACTATTTTACCCTTTCACATAAATGATACAATAACGAACATAAACTAAATTTTTCTTATTATACCACTTACACCCTCAAATTTTAAAATTCTACAAACAAACCCTCCAATCTACCTTGAACTTTTCAATTCACCTATCTAAACCACCATCCAACCCACCATCTCCGGAAAGCCACGGGCTGCCGCCAGAAACCACAGGACCACGATTCGCGGCCTAGGAAGGCGATTCGCGACCCTCGGCCTTGGGTGCGCTATTCACGGCCCTGGGCCGGCGGTTCGCCTCCCTTGGCCGACGATTCACAGCCCTGGGCCGGTGGTTCGCCGCCCTTGGCCGGCGATTCACGGCCCTGGGCTGCGGATCTACCGCCTAACTTGCGTTTCGTAGCTTAGAGGGCATTCCGGCGAAGGTTGTCGGCGGTCCGGTGAGATTTCCGGTGATGGTGGATAGGAGGGTGGGGGATAAAGTGGAGAGAAAAGTTTTAGGGTAGAATTGTAAGTATTTGTAAAAGTTATGGTAGAACTTTAGGATTTATAAAAATTAAGGGTAAAATTGAAAGTTTCGTTAAACGTTAGGGTGATTTTTATATTTTACAATTGTTTAAAAGAGCAATATTTTAAAAGTTGAGGGCAAAAATGTCAAATAGGACTATGGATGGAGAAAAAACTTGAAAACGGGACTTTATTAGTACAAAAAGTTAAAACAGGATCCTAGTGGTACAATAATTAAAGTTACAGAACCATGAGTGCACTTTATCCCAATGGATACATACTCCGAGCAAAAAATTAATGCAATACTTATATTTCAATATTTATTTGTTGTGTGTTTGTTGAAGAGAATGTAAAATATTTTCCTCCAATCTGCATACGTGGCATGGTGTTAGTGGTGGAACCACTAATAATTACGAAGCTATCACTCACGTAATTAATAGTAGCATCCCCGTAATAAACTGTTGTGACATCAACCATTAATATCATGTCACATATATGCAGGTTGAAGGACTTTCCTCCAACTCGGATTGGATAAAAATATTGTCCGAAAAGAATTTGAATAGAATTTAAGCTTTTGAACATTGATGATAAATGCATGAGAGGAAAAACTAGGTTTAACATACTAAAAATATTGAGGGGGAAAAATAGCCTTAGTCTATGCTTTTATTTATCATTTTTTTGAAATATAAATTTATAACTTTTGTAAACGAATTGATAATTTGATAATCATTTATTTGTTTGAAACTCGAATATTTATTTTATTAGATAAAGTATCAAATAAAATAAGTCAAGAATGAGATGTAGCAGCACCTAATAGAGACGCAAAAGTATTTGAGCAAATAGCTAAATAAGTTACCTAACAACCTACTAAAATCAAAAAAACAGAACAAACTCACATGAGTCACCTAGCACTATAATCGTCCTGAGAGATTCAAAGATGAGCAGTGCGAGCTCCTAGTATCCCTACCATGCTTCTGATAAAATGGTATTGGCGCATCACTGCAGTGCACTGATGGGCAAGAGAGAGATCTGCAAATGACAAGCAAGTGTCAAACAACAGACCAAAACTAAACCTAATACTAATTCAGCTAATAAAAGAAATAGGGTCCGGCGCGAATTAAAAAAAAGCATCAAAATTCTTGTGGGTCAATGTTATTTATCATCCAGTGAATTTTCACTCATTTAGAACACTTGGAAAATGAGAGGTGGATATGTAATTATTCAGTTAGTTGGGCTTGGGCTTCCAAATTACCTTGTAACTTAGCTATTTGGATTAGTGGGTGAAATATTAGGTGATGATTAACATGATTGTGTCTCTTTTCTCTCTAGACATGTCCACCTTCTCTTTTTAATCAAATCATAGCTGTTCAAAAAAAAAACTTCAAACGCTTGACTTGGAATAAAGAGTTGGGTAGAAGACGAAACTAAAAATTTAAATATATAAAAAGTAACGTGTTTTAAGCAGAGAACAAGAAGTGAAATTAATAGAGTAATATAAATATTTTTAAAGATACATATAATTTTTTATGAAATATTTTGTAATACATTTTTTTAACTGTTTATGTTAGTAAAAAAAAGTGAAACCAATTAAGGGAGTATGTTTTTTCCATGTAGATTCGACCGTTTTTCCGATCCTTATATGGTACACCTATGTGTACCTACACATATCAGTCTACTAGTCCAAAACAAGGAAGCGGAACTCACCCAAGCCCACCTAAACATTGCAATGTCTCGATATACCCCTAGCCACATTCTCACCGCGCACGTTCTCCTCCCTTTTTCTTTTGTCTTCTAGCTTAATTTTTAAGTTCTAATTTCACGTACGTGTATTTGGACACTTTCACCTTTATTTCTGACATTTCTACATCTTCTTCTTGACTGTTTTTTAATCTGTATTTGTGCAAAGATCAAACATTTTAACTAGCAATTATATGGAAAATGTAACTATCCTTTCCCTAAGGCGTATAACACAATAATAGTAGATAGAAGTGTCTAAAATAATAGATTAAAATGTCAAGAAGTTTATAAAAATGTATGTGAAATACGCAATGCTAGAAAGATGATGTAGAAGTGCATAAAATAATAGATAAAAGTGTCTAAAATAATAGAAGAAAATGTCCGAGATGATGTAAAAGTGTCTGAACTAATAGATAGAAGTGTCGAAAAAATAGATTAAAATGTCTAAAGAAACTTATGAAAATGTATGACAAATATGTAATGTCGAAAGATGATGCGGAAGTGTCTAAAATGATAGATAGAAGTGTCTAAAATAATAGGCGAAAGTGTCGAAAGATGACATAGAAGTGTCTAAAAATATATTTTAAAATGTCTAAAGAAGCTTATGAAAATATATGAGAAATATGCAACGTCAGAAGATGATATAGAAGTGTATAAAATAATAGACAAAAATGTCTGAAAGATGACGAAGAAGTGTCTAAGCTAATAGGTAGAAGTGTCTAAAAAAATAGATTAAAATGTCTAAAGAAACATATGAAAATGTATTAAAAATATGCAATGTCACAAAGATAATGTATAAGCGTCTAAAATAATAGATAAAAGTGTCTAAAATAGAAGTGTCTAAAATAATAGGTAGAAGTGTATAAAAGATAACGAAGAAGTGTGTAGAAAAATAGAAGTGTCTAAAATAATAGATTAAAATGTCTAAAGAAGTTTATGAACATGTATGAGAAATATGCAATGTAAGAAATATACAGCAGAAAGTGTCTAAAATAATAAATGCAAATGTCTGAAAAATTACGTAGAAGTGTCAACAACAATATATAAAAATGTCTAAAATGATATATTAGTGGATTAATTTTAAAAAAGAAAGCAGTACAGGTGAGTTCGACGGCGAGCTCTCCGTGCCGGCAAGATCGTGTCGATCGCCTCGGATGGCGGCGGAATTGGACGGAAAGTTCACTAGAGGCCGACGAGGACGTTTCCGGCGGTGGGGGAGCTCGTCGTCGGCGCTTGGTGGAGTAATTGGAGCCTCGGTTGGAGTGGCTTAGTGCAAGTTTGGCTCTCGGACCTCCGTGGCGGGTTTGCTGGAATTGGTAGAGATTTGAGGTGCTGGTGGTCGAGAGTGTCATGTTGGAAAGTGGTGCTTGAAGCTTTACGTAGCCGGGGTTGAAGGCGCAGCCAAGATGGAGGAAGGCTCGACGAAGACGTGGAATGGTGATTGATCTGAAGGAGGGGTATATTAGTAAAACACATTTGGTATGTGTAGGTGCGCATATGCGCACCTTAAAATCAGTAGTTTTTCCGTTGGTCTCCATCTGGGAAATGAAATTTGTATTGTTCGTGGAGCCAGCAAAGCAATTCTTCTGCTCAGCACAGCACATCCTAAGTTCCTAACAAGAGAAACAAACGAACTTGGGGCTTTGAGATTTCCGCTCTCGTAAACACCCCCATTCCATTATTCATTTGCATCCACAACCATGGACACCTATCGTCGACGGCGACGGCGACGCCCACCGTTCTTTCATCCATGCAATCTCAGTATCAAAGTCGACGATGAAGATACCTCTCCGACCAAGTCTAACGGTAATCTTCCCCCTCAATTTCTCACTCTATGTTAAACCTAATCAATATAGTAACTTCCTTTCTATGTGATTTCCATTCAACAGCGAGCTTTGATTTTGAATGTGTCCTGATCAATTATCGATCCTTCATTTTATTTTGTGCATTTTAGTATATAACGTACAGTAGGATTCTGCCTTTGAACTACGTCTTGAATCTGCCATGGAACTTTGTTTCTGCGCATGAGCATTTGTTTTCTTCAAGAATAAGAGCGATATTTCTATAATTTTTCTCTGTGATTTTCCTAACTTTATAATTCTTCAGACATCTGAAGCAGCTGTGGTAAAGAGGAAAACATCGATTATCTACCGGCTCCTTGCTACTACTGTTTGGCTCTCTGCGATACTCTTCACAGGTGGAGCACTTGTAACTACCTTGTATGGAGGGTATGCTTCTCCCCCATACCCAATTTCATAATCCTACTATGATCGATCCTTCCGATTTTCAGTTAATACTGGATTTGTATAGTGGCTTATTGCAGATATTTATGAGGGA
This sequence comes from Stellera chamaejasme, assembly GCA_024586325.1. Lineage (NCBI taxonomy): Eukaryota > Viridiplantae > Streptophyta > Magnoliopsida > Malvales > Thymelaeaceae > Stellera > Stellera chamaejasme. The sequence goes on from CM044985.1 coordinate 31,210,112, forward strand.
GATATCGCCCGTTAAGTTGCAGCACACAAGATTTGTGGACTGTCAGGTTTGCTCTTTACTAATGTTTGATTTGTTTGCTGTTGTGCTACAACAACACCCAATAATATTCCATTTCTTTCTGCAATTTCATCTGTGTCCAGACTCCTTGTGTACCTGATGGAAGTGAGGCATTGCCTACAGGAATTGTTACCCATACATCGGACTTGGAAATGCGATCACTATGGAGCTCCCACAGTGAGGAGGTAGCATTCTCTACTAATGTTAGTAGTCATTATTAGAAGCCGAAATCCGGATATATATTTTTTTAGAAGCTGAAAAAAAGAAGGGAAGAGTATGCATATTTCTAAATGTTGATGGTTCAAGGCAATTGAGCCAAACATTCTAACAAGATAATGAATGTTTGCAGAGCCTTCATATGGGAAAGTGAGTAAACTTTTTCAAAATTTGTTTTCCTTATTTGTTTCTACTGGCTTGTCCACACATCTAATTTTCACAAGTGGATGTCATAGCCTTTGTGGGAATTTCAAAACCGAAAATTTTATTAATTGTTTTATTCTGTCCTGAATAGTTTTATCCTGTCTTCAAATTGTCACAAGGGAGTTTCACATTTTACAACTGATGTGTGTTTAGCAGAAATCAAAAAGGCAAATGAGCTTGTTGGTCATTGCAGCTGGAATAAAGCAAAAAAAAAATGTCAATGAAATAGTAAAAAAGGTGATTAAAGCGAACAATTTCATATGCTTATGATGGCTTTGCTTTGAGTTGAGAACCATGCTTTTATTTCCTACTGTAGTTTCCTGCAAAAGATTTTGAGCTTATGTTGTTCCATTATGATGGTATGGTGGACAAGTGGAAGGCTTTCGGATGGAATAATCGTGCAATTCATTTATCTGCCATTAATCAAACCAAATGGTATTGTTCGCTGTCAATTCTAGAAAACAATATGAGATAAACTTTATACTTTCTTATGTAACTCAATACTCCGTGTTATTTAAATGGTTAGGTGGTTCGCCAAGAGATTCTTGCATCCAGATATTGTTTCAACGTATTCCTACATTTTCCTCTGGGATGAAGACCTTGGCGTTGCTAATTTTAGTGCATCAAGGTCATACCTTGTCAAAGTCTAATTGACATTTATAATCTTTAATGATGCAAAAAGCTAGAAGTTGGTTTACCTCAAAATGAAAAAGAAGGATCTTTTTCTTTCATTTCATTCAACATTTAATCAATAGTGGTAAGAAAAACAAATGGCATGGTAGCAAAAAGTTTAAGATTTTGCTAGAACTTGAATTCTGGAGATTATGGAACTGCTTGTCTCCAGTAAAAACAAAAAAATCTTGTGAAAACAATTTGTTTATTCATCAATTGTCTTTAATATGAAACCAACTTCAGTTGTTTATGGAGTTATAAAATCCCAAAAGAGGGAAACTGTAGCTTAAGTTAAACATCTACCTTTATTTTCTCAAGCTCCAAGAACATTTTTTCTGTCCTCGAATTCAAACAAAGAAAAAGGAAAAAAAAAAGAGAGAGGGAAGAAATAAAAAGAAAAGAAAAAGAAATTCAAGCACACAAGTTTCACTATGTTGCATCTTGTTTGCTTTGGTACAGATATCTTTCAATCATTGAACAAGAAGGCCTTGAATTATCACAGCCAGCATTAGATCGTCATTGCTCACTGATTCATCACCATGGCACAGCAAGGCAAAGAAACTTAACATTTCACAGGTTGTCATCTCTTACATTCCTTGTCAAATTGAGCTGCAATGTTTCTGTTGTTTTTAACTTCAGTTCCCTGTGGATACTGGCAGGTCATATTATACTGCTAACAGCACTAAACCTGCTTATACCGGGTAAGCATTTCATTATAGCAATGCATTATTTACTTTGGAACACGAATGTTTTTACTCGTTCTTCCTCTTCTACTCATTAATGTTGTCTTTTAGGTTTGTGGAAATCATGGCTCCTGTCTTCTCCAGAGCATCCTGGCGCTGCGTCTGGCATATGATTCAAGTACTGCTTAGATACTCACCAGAAGAGAGAGCAAAAATATAATTGGAACAGACTATAACGTTTTATCCTCTTCATATATACTTGCCCCTCTTAAGTTTAAGCTTGGTCCAACATTCTAAATAGTTTTAAAATATTTTTCAAATCTAACTTGAATCATGTGTGATATGCTTATATAATGTGAAGAGTTCCAGAGGATGAACATGTTTAGCTTTCTTCCAAAGAGGTTTTGACTGGTGGATTGGATTTAACTAGTGGCTAGTTTTGGACTTCGGTTAAATATTGGATCCTATTAGTAGTTTTAAACATGTCTCATCATCATACTGTATCTGAATCTCAATTCTGTTTGCATTGGTGGCATGGAGTTCACGGTATTGGTTTACTGTTTAGAAAAAGCAATGTGGTATAGCTTAACCCTGGATGCTTAAAACCATGTCCCAATACACTATTTATCTGATTTGTTTGTTCCCTGACTACTTACTTGTTGGCTCTCTCACAGAATGACCTAGTCATTGGATGGGGACTAGACTCCCGGTTTAGTTACTGTGTGCAGGCAAATCCTCTACACTGTGTAGATTTATCCTCCATCATCGCTTGCCATCTGTAATGGGTTGCTGAATCATTTTTGTTTTTCACAGGGTGATCGATTTAAGAAGATCGGCGTGGTTGATGCTGAGTACATCTGTCACAAGGGAATCCGGACACTCGGTCCTTCCAAAGCAGCTCGCAAGGTCTGTGACAAGTTTCTTATGATGTTGTTGTTGTTGCATTGAACAGCTGAGATGGAACTGCTCTGTAGATCCTTTTTTTGTGCATATAGACTGCTGGGTTTGGAGCATCTGGTACATTTCAGATAACCTAGTTATCTTGTTGCACAGGTTAAAAACCAATCCTATGTTGAGATGGCGGCCTACACAAGGAGATGGATGAGTGCTGTCAGGGAGGATAAATGTTGGGGCCATGCATATAAAAGAAGCCTCAACAGGCATAAGAGACTCGACTGAAAATTACAGCAAATTATCTCCATGGTCAGAGACTCAAAGATTAAGAGCACGTCACATACAAATCTAATTACTTGTAGGAAGGAGTGCATCATTCTTCTATTTCCATGGTATCGCCAACTCCAAAATTGTACTCCATCCGTCCCCGAAAATTAGTGCGTTTCAGTTTCTATTTAATTTGCAACCCTCTTGATGGCCAAATCATGCCACAAAAAGAAGGGTGACAAATTTTCCATTTTGATTGTATGTAGATGGCAATATCACTCATTTACAAAAAGGAATTGGTGATGTGGTGATTCTATGCCTTAAATTAAAATTGGAAAAATAAAAAAAAACTATCGCTATCGTAACTGTACATTTTCCTTTTAAATGTCAAAGTTTTGAATTTTAATTTCTAGAAATTTTTTGTTCTCGTTTTTTCTTTATTTTTTTTCCCTTGTGTTCATTTAAATGAAAAGTTTGATTTTTGAAAATTGATGTGAAATATGTAAGAAAAAAAATAAAGGAAAGATTGTTCTGAAAGTTTTTATTTATTTATTTATGATCTGATAGTTTTTTTTTTTGCCAAATGAACATAGTCTTAGTTAGAAAACCTAAAAAGTAAATTAATTTGCACCGTAAACGGGTTATAAGACCAATTTGTGATTGTTCTTTTTTTTATGATAAAACAAGCCATTCAAGATCTAAATGATGGTCAAAGAAACCACCATATTTTCGGAGAGGACTGTATTGCACCAAATAGTTGCTGGTCGGAGGGAATATTCCAGCCGAAATGGAAGTATTTAACTGAACATTTTACGAAAAAAGTGATGCGGTGATGTGGTCAGTGTGAGCTATAAATATGGTTGTAAATAAGCCGAGCTCTTATCGAACTTACTCGAACTTGAACTCAGCTCGTGTGTTATTGAACACTGTGTTATTGAGGTTCGAACTCAAACTCGAGCAGAACTCAAGGCTCAATAATTTTATCGAGCTGAGTTCGAGCCATCTTGAGTTCGGCTTGATAGCTTATCAAGCTATCGAACAAAACATATTAAAGAGAGTTAAGATAGTTCATATGTAAATAATTAAAGTAATTTGACCTAATTTACTAAGTTTCTAAAGTAGAATGGTTATTTTGAAGGACTTATCATGAAGAATATGATTTATTTTGCTAATTGAAACAGATTTCGAGTCGTTTTCGAGCGGAACTCGAGTGTAGTTCAATTGGTCTTTTTTTTAACAGGTTTTCAAACAGCTCGTGAGCTATCAAGTCGAACTCGATCTCAATAAAAATCTATCGAACCGAAACTCGAGCTCAGCACAATTCGAGCTCGACTCGTTTACAGTCCTAGCTATAAGCGACAACACAATGCAAGAACACGTTGGTGTAACATTAAGGAACCGTGGGCGATGATGGTTAGGTTCATGGGAGGAGTGCTTACCATTTGATGTTGTTAGATGGTTATTTTAAGCCTAAAAATAGGATGACAAATATGATCTATGACCTAATTACATTGGTAAATTTAATCTTTAAATCTTATTTCTCAAAATCATAAAATTTGAATTTCTACTCCATTTTTTCTTCACTGATCTAACATATTTTTTCTTCACTTTCAAAAAAATAAATAACATCTCAAATTTCTTACAAAAAGAACACAAAAAAATAACAATAAGGAGACCTTAAATATTCTCTTTTCTTAATCAATAAAAGTCCATTTAGTTGTGAAAATTTTTCCAAATTTTATGTTCCAATTATTTTTGTAAATATTTGGATGTATAACTAGTTAGCTGTTAAGTGATGAAAAAACTTATTTTCAAAACTTTAAAAAACTGTACTATTAAAATGAAGAAATAGCTATACAATGCACCCGATGCACTGTATGCGCTTCTAGGATAGAGAAGAAGAAGAACACGACATTAAAGAACTCGCTGTGTTTGTCGCCGACGAAACCGGAACTCGCAAATTCCACGGATCCGTCATTTCTTCCACACAAAGCAACAAAATTAGACCGAAATTCAACCGATTCCTTTTATTTCCTCGCAAAATCAACAAAATCAGCAACAAAACCCACCTGCCCAGTTCTTCCGGTGAAAACAACCACCGACTCCGGCGAATTTGTTCGACTGCCCAAAATGATGTGCTTCGACACCAGAATGATGCATTCTCGATGCACTATGATGCGCTCCCGTAACAATATGATGCACTCGTTTTGATGACTTACTGATGCATTTGTTCTACAACCCACACTGATGCACTTGATTACCAAAATGATGCATTCGCGATGCATAATGATGTTCTCCCGTAACAACATGATGCACTCGTCCTGGCGACTTAATGATGTACTCGTTTTCTTCAACTTTTATAAAGGATGCGCTTGTTGACCAAAATGATGTTATAGATTTCAAGTATGATGCGCTACCTTACAAACATGATGCACTCGTTTTGATGACTTAATGAAGCACTCATTCTCCCAAAATGATACCTTTGGTGACCACTATAATGCACTTTTGTTGCACTATGATGCTCTCAATTACAAATATGATGCACTCGTTTGAAAATGTTACACTCATTTTCTTTAACCTTTCAAAACGATGCGCTTGGGGATAAGATTGATGCTCTCCCTTTCCACTATGATGTTCTCCCTTATAAACATAATGCACATTTTCCCACTAATTATGCAATCCAGCTCACATATCATTAAGGTCCGTCGACCGTCGATAACATAGAAAGACCGTCGTTGGTGACAGTGACGGATATGGAAGGGTCGTCATCGATCGGTTGCAAAGGGTGCTGGCTGGCCTTGTTTCAAAGGTTGCATTTATGGGTGAGCTTGTTGACGTTAAAGGAAGATGCCGGTGGAGAGTTGTCGGTGGAAGTAGAGCCGACAGCACAAATTAATGGAAAAAATGTATTAAAAAAAGAAAAAATGGACTCACGGAGGTCGACGATTAGAAGGCGCAGACTATCCTGAGCCTTGAGATGAAAAACTTTAAAACAAAGTTTTCCATATTAAGAGATGAGTTTTCCAAAGCTAAGGAAACGAGTTTTTCATCATTTAATTACTATTTATACAATCAAAGTGTATTTACAAATGAAATCTGGAAGGATAAACTTTGAAATATTTCCGCAACTAAACGAATCTCAGAAAAAGAAACAAGTGAACAAATCGCGCTAAACGGTTCGCTTCGAGCATTTCACCTTCTTGTGGGACAGTTGGCTTCGTCTCTCACTCTTGTCTTGTTCCAAGCTCTCGTTTTGTCCACACCCAAACTATGTGTGAGGAGTCTTTTTAATTCATGGAACTGACATTGGAGACCTTCTTCCATGGAGGAAGATGCGGGCTCCACGTGTAAGCTCACCGCTAACTCTTTCACCTCTTTCCCCATTTCTCCTTGAACTTCAGATTGAAGAGTTTGATTATCTGTCTCTGTGTGTTTTCCTTGATTCTCTTTCAGATATCTCAATTGGTTACACTACTGAAGACGAGGAGATCATCTATTTTCCGATCCTTAGCTCTCTTCATTTTGCTATCTGCACTACTCCGTTTTGGAAACCCATGTCTACTCAAAGTCTACAGAGAGGTTTGCACCAGTTAGCCTCAAGAGATTCACATGTTTCAGATTTGGTTGTATATAATCCCAATGATTCAGTTGCTCATTGTAGAAGTTGTTAAGTTCTGGATCAGTAAGTAATTTGCAGAACAAAACATCTGAGGATTGCAATTACAAGGTGTGTGTTCTTTTAGAATGTGTAATCTGTCTGGTATTGTGCAAGGAATAACCTCTTTTGTGTTTTATCCAGATCAATTGCATACCTGATGGAAGTGAGGCTTTGCCTAAAGGAATCATTACTCATACATCAAACTTGGAAATGATAACACTATCAGAGACCAGGAATGAGGAGGTCACTAACTTTCTACACTAGTTGAAACAGTAATATGGATGTTCTAGATATTGACTTTTACTTTGATACCCTTTTGATCAGAAATCTGAAAGGGAAATGAGCTTGTTGGCTATTGCAGCTGGAGCAAAGCACAAGGAAATTGTCAACAAAGCTATAAAGAAGGTGAAGGGTCCAACCAAACTATGAAAAATCTGATTATTGAGTCTCCAATTCGATTCAAAAACCATTTTTTCATTCCTTGCTGCAGTTTCCCCTGAGTCATTTTGCTTTGATGCTGTTCCATTATGATGGTATTATGGATGAGTGGAAGACCTATGAATGGAATAGTCATGCCATTCATGTTTCTGCCTTGAACCAAAGTAAATGGTATTGTTAATTGCAGATAAAAAACAAGTAGCATCATCTTCTTAAACCTTTACAAGGAATAAATGATCATTATATACTCCCTCCATCCCAAATGGGTTGTCACCTTTCCTTTGCAATTTACAAAGAAAATGGGGACAAATCATTTGGGACAGGGGTAGTATGTTTTTTAATTTCTTCTTGCCAATATGATTTATACTGAGTAATAAATTTCTTTAACTATTTAGGTGGTTTGCAAAGAGGTTCTTGCATCCAGATGTTGTTTCAGCATATTCCTATATTTTTGTGTGGGATGAAGACTTTGGAGTTGATCATTTTAATCCAATAAGGTCTTATCTTGTCTCAAATTATATGAGCATATAAGCTTTCTAAAAGATCTCATTATATTAACTTAGATTACATACAAGGAAAAGGCTAGACTACTTGCTCACAAATTGTGAAACCAGTAATTCTTCAGAACAATGAACTTACAAATTCTCTCTCTCTCTCTCTCTCTCTCAAGCTGAATTAATTCTCAATTCACCATTCTTAAGTTGGACTGGTAGAATTTTTCAATTACTAGTAATTTTCCTTTCCTCATTCTTTTTTATATTGATGCAGATATCTTTCTATTGTTCAGAAAGAAGGGCTTGACATATCACAGCCAGCACTTTATCCTCGACATGCTTTTCATTATCCGACCACAATAAGGAAACTTAATTCCACTGTTCACAGATTGTATGTCGAACCCGTTTCTCCTAAATTTCATAGAGGGAATGTTAAGTTAGTCAAACCCCGAATTTGCAACGGAAACACAAAACCTCCTTGTGCTGGGTAAGAACTTTAATTTCCTTATACTGCTATGTTAAGCATATCTCATTGCAATATTCTTCATACATTCAGCAATACAATGTTTTATAGGTTTGTAGAAATGATGGCACCTGTTTTCTCAAGATCATCCTGGCGCTGTGTTTGGCATATGATTCAGGTACCCCAATTTTTATAAAGCTTATACTATATGCAATGCTTCTATATATATATATATGTGTGTGTGTGTGTGTGTGTGTGTGTGTGTGTGTGTGTGTGTGTGCAGAGTTCTCTGACTAGTTAGTTATTTGTGCATATATTAACAGAATGATTTAGTACACGGATGGGGATTGGACCATCGGTTTGGTTATTGTGCACAGGCAAGTGGTGTTTGTATGTAGTGGCTATCCTTCAATTAAGCTAGCTAGCTAGCGTTTGCTGTGTGAATTAAATGAGTTAAGGTCCGTTTAGTTATGGAGAAGTTTCCAAGTTTTCCTTTCTAAAATTCATTTGTAAATATTTGATCACATACCTAATCTTTAAGAGGTGGAAAACCTTGTTTTCCAATGATTAGAAAACTCTAGTATTAAAATGGAAACATTCCAAACAAGGTTCCCTAATTTAATACTAGAGTTTTTCAAAGTTTAGAAAACCTTGTTTTCCATACCTTCAAAACTAGGTATATAATCAAACATTTACAAAGAAGTTTTGGAAATGAAAATTTAAAGATTTCTCTGCAACTAAACGGACCCTTAGTAATTTTTTGAGGTGTTGTTTAATTTTCACAGGGCAATCATATTCAAAATGTTGGCATTGTTGATGCTGAGTACATATCTCACATAAATGTCAAATCACTAGGTGGATACAAGGTTAATTAATAATTACAACGTTCCTGCATTTTATTTTTCCATCATGTAATATGCTTCTTCTTTTTTCTTTTTTCTTTTCAATACATTTTGAACTTACTTAGGTAGCTTGTTCCACAGGTTATGAGGGAAAGCTTCCGTGATGGAGATAGGTACGTCAGAAGATGGAAGAAAGCTGTAAAAGAGGATAAATGTTGGATTGATACTTTTGAAACATGAATGTGCATGATGCCTTTAATTGAGAATATTTGGATTACTTGTAACTTGGTAAATGTTGAAAGTGAGCTTTAGAAGATGACCAAGAAATTAATTTTCTGTGTAGTATTTAGAAACACCTACAAGTAGAAATATCAACAAACAATGATTTTTGTACTTTTGTTAAGAGTAAAATGTTTCTCTACAATTTGAATACGAAGAGAGAATACACAAAAAGAGATGTAAACTTAATTAATTTCATTAACCCAACGTAAAGTTAAAGGCTCAATTATCTATTGCTCCCCAATTTCAACCATCTTGTTAATCATTCCATCAATCATGATCGTTTAGTTAAACAAAACTTTGTGAAAAGCATTATCAACTAGATGGCTAGGGTTTCGAAGGCTGTTGTGGCCGCCTCATCTCATCTCCATCTTTTCGGTGGTCACCGACCATGGTTGTTGTTAGGTTCTCTTCTGCGTTTTTCCGGCCGTAGGTCCGGCGTTTCTGGCTCTGTTTCAATTGCGCCGCCTCATTTGCACGGTGGAGTTCATCCTTCGAAAACACGATCTCTACAACACCGCCGTACGTTTCCATGTTCTAAATCTTCCGGTCAATTTGAGCGCCTTGCTTCTTCTGTTGTTTGGCGACGTCGTCCGTGCCAAATTTCCCCCGTTCTTTATCGTCTCGTTCAACTATTTGGCTAGGTCTGGCGCTTACCAACGCAAATCCGATCCCTCAGACTTCTCCCTCTGGTGTAATGGTGGTCTCCTGGCCGATTTGGTGTCCGACGAGGGAGTCTACAACCTTCTTTTGGCACACCGGCCTGGCCTCTGCTTTTTCTCATCCGAAGCGCCGTTTGTTGTTCCCTCCCAGGCATCCTTCCGACAGGGTGTCTTAGCTCTCTCATGGTTGTGCCTTCAGGCCGCTGAGAGGCCATGGTTCCCACCCTCCAGCGACTGCTGATCGCCGGCTTCAGCGGCTTGGCAGTTGCGATTTTGCTACAGGTAGTTAATGGCGGGGCTACTGCTGGTCTCTCTCTTGAGGGGGTTGGTACGAGGCAGCGGTGGGGTTGATTGGATTTTCTTTGAAAGACTGTGTTGGCACTCCACCATGGTTGGAAGCGGCTCCCGTTTTGACCCCGGGACGGAAAATGGCTCGAGTTGGTCCGGTGACAGAAGATCTGGCAAAAGAAGAAGCGGCAAGGAGTGGAAATGGCTCTCCTTGCCTAGAGCAGTGAGCTCGTGTTTTCCAAGAAGAGATGATCTGGAGTCCCCCACCCCTACTTGATGCCTTAATGCGATTCAAGTATATCGTTGGAGTTATTGGATTCCGGTGGTTTGTGGTGAGTTCCGATTTGAGGTTGGATGTTTTCTTCTGGATTTCTTTACATGGTTTAGGCTTTTTGGAGTCAGCTTGAAGTGAGTCGCTTAGCGGAGGAGGTCGGTAGCCGATTATTTCTCAGGGTATGTTGTGGGTAGAAATCCGTTGGAAGCTTTGAAGCCATTTGAAGATCACATCTCAATCTGGTTGGAGTTCTTGTGTCCCACTATTGTTCAATTATTCCCACTTTGGTGTACTTCCTATCTTTAGTTTTGTTAATGTTGGTTAGACTTTATGTTCTAAAATAGTCAGCCTTATAGCCTTAAGCTATATGGTTAGTAGTTCTAGTACTGCTCGATATTGCTAAGAGCTAATTATTAGTTTTCCTCAGGGTTCCGTCCCTGCTTGTCAAACATTCTCTATTCTAGCCGAATAATTTTGAATTAGAGCATTCCTTTCAAAAAAAAAAATCTATTGCTACCTTGAATTATGTTGACTCATACACTTTCATTCATGAACTATAATTCGTTCTCATTTAGCCACTCAACTATGTAACTTATGGCATTTTAGTCCGTCGTCTCGGTAGCTTATTTTTTTATCGCTCAAGTGCCTTATTTGTAAAAATTTGAAGATTTTAGGCCGGATATGATAAATTATACAATTGGACTAAATCGGAAAAAATAAATTATGTTGGAGTGAACTTAGGTTTAACTTACCCCAACATTAGCATCGCCGCTAGATCCTAGCTCCGTGCTGGCCCAGCCCGGTGCGCTAGCCTATCGTTGTCCCATCCCTGTCACCCAGCCCTCAAGAATTGAGTTAAGTCGCGCAAACGCAACGAAACGACAATGTTGGTGGTCACTTGTGGGTGAAAGTAGCAGCAGACTTGGGATTCTCAGGAACAGAGGCAAAAAAAACGAAACGCTTACATTGGATCTTCCGTCGTCTCAAGAAATCCGACTCTCCTCTCCTAGTTCTCAACAACTTTGATGACCTTTATCACCACCTCCAACCTTCCTTCCATGGAAACGCTCGACTGCAACAATGGCAAAGAAGCCTACTCTAGTAAGCTCTTTTGTTGCTCGTTTTCTTGGCTTCTTCCCTTCATCTGGAATCATATGTGTCTTTGGTTCGTGTTTTATTATTCGTCGATGGCAATGCAATTCCTTTCTGGGTTTAGTTGCTGGTTTATGTGTTAATCGATATAGCATATCACACGAATGGATAAACCACCGTTGGTTGTCATCTCCTGTTCAAGAGGTGAAGGTCCTATTGAGAAAGTGGACTATAGCTAGCTACTGCTGGAAATTTCTTTCATTTCTAGGGATGTTAGATGGCTAGAATGAGTGAGATGTGGGCCAGATTCAGAGTTATAATTCTTTGCAGTTTGGTACTTGCTTCCTCTGTGCAGATTAGCCCCTTGTAAGTGCATCACTAGATTCACTAACACTTGTTTGACATTGTTCATGAATCTGCCTGGATATACCTACACAAGTGTTTCTGTTAGTAGTCGTAAATATTGGCATGACCGTGTTAGTTGGGTGCGATTACCGGAAAGTTGCAGTTTCTTTCTTGTGTGGGTTATATAGCATCAGTGTGCACTCTTGTGGGCTAGTACTAATCGCGCTTGTCTTGCTGTTTATATTTGTGCATTTTAGTTTAAATCTTGATCAAGTTAGCTACCTTCATGGGTTTCATTTGCTGTTAGTTTCTTAAATGATTTGAAAAGCTATGAAAAGAAGTTTAAATGTTTAGTGGTTTTAAATATAGTCTTTAGTTTAGACGCTTTGTAGTTGTTAGTTCAAGTGTCTTAAAGAAGATCAGTTATCTCCTACACAATTGAAAAACTTCTATTTTTAATGTTCAACTAGGTTGTGTGACTTTTTGTATATCTTACTGATTTGACCTATTGTTTTTCTCAGAAAATATATCACAAAATTGTTTATCCACTTAACCCGTTTATGACATGATGGTCTGTTTTTTTTCTTTCAGATATATCAAAAGACTCTAGCAAAGAGGCAAAGACTACGTGTTTTCCGACTCCTTGTCATTATGATTTTCTTCTCCATAACATTTTTCATAGGAACTGGGTATTTATTTGGAGTCTACAGAGAGGTATATAGTGTCATTTTTCTGTAGAAATCAACTGCACAATTTACGGAAAAGAATCTCTATGGTCCTTATTTGCATGCTGGAGTATTTTCCATTAGATCTTCTTCCTACTTCATTTCTTCCACATATGGTGTAGTGGCAAGGGTGATTTGGAGACTGAGCAGCACTTGTGAAAAGGGGGAAAGTTAGTTTCCTTTAGGCATTTCTTGTGAGAGTGGATTTGTGTCTTATTTATCATAGTGCTATACATTGTTTTTGGGTGAGAGGTTTGAGCATTGGATATGCAGTAGGGAATGTCTTGGGTGGTCATTGACATTTGAGGATTGTAGACCTAGTTGAACCTTTACCAACGGAAGAGTAACACATAAACTCTAGTGCTACGTCTGCTCTCTATTTTTGATGGTGTCACAAGAATAAAATTAAAGAGCTTTTGAGGGAAAAGAGTGTCATCTCTTTACTTAAATAACATACTACATACTTTTACATATTGGAATTTGGATTAATCAAGACTTAAAAAAAATTAACGAGTAGGTTTAGATATTTTATAGTCTTTCCTGAAAAGTATGCTCTCTCTTTCTTGGCACTCTTGATGACATTGGTACCACTAAAAAAATATGACAATGGAGTGAATTGCCTATTATTTATTGACCCTTTTAAGGACAATGCATTGTCTTTCTATAGAAAGATATAGTATCCTTCCAAGATACATGAGTTAGTAACAAGTACCTCAAGGTACCATTCCAATATGAAAATGAACTCTTCAACTGCTGCATATCTCATGAATACTATATACTTGGGTGTTACACCGCAGAAATTGTTGGGGCCGACATCAACAACAGCTGAGCAGAACACAAGAACAGAGTGTGAGGTTTGTTTTCGTTATTTCCATGTCAGTACATGACTTTTCTGCCATTGTGTGTGTCAGTCTCAGATTTAGTTCTTTCATTATCTTTCTTCATCATCGGCCAATTTGCAGATTCCGTGTCTACCGGATGGAAGTGAGCCATTGCCGAAAGGAATTGTTGCTCATACATCGGACTTGGAAATGAGATCACTCTGGGCATTCCAAGAGAAAGAGGTAGCTACATTCTGTGCTTACACTACTTTGAAAAGACTTGTGATTCAAATGTACATCTTCTTATATTTTATGACTTAGAGCAAAAAAATTTCCAACTTCAGATTATCAGAAGGCCAAAGTCAGAAAAACTACTCTAGTGTGATTCTGATTATTCATAAAATTCCATAAATTGTTCAAACAATCAAACTACTCATGCCAACGATCATTGGGTGTTGTAAAAATTCTTTTCTCAATATGCAACCAAATTCTTCAAGGTTATTATCCAAAATATTTGGTTTCACTTTATTTTCTGGGATTTTATGCCCTTATAGAAAGTTGTTACGACAACATAAAGTTTTGGGATGATGTAAAGTCCTTGCCAGTTTTTTTTTCTCCCTTGAAAATATTACATGTTTGTAAACCTTTTTCCTTCACTCTATGGATCCCACACGATCGTTGTCATTTATCTGCAAATCAAGGTTAAACTTAGTGGTCAAGATAGAGATCTATCTCTGTATATATATCATAGAGCAGCAAGAGACAAAACTAAAAGAATAAGACCAGTTTATCCTTTTAGCTATTGAGTGACAGTCCAATTTGACAATTGATCTGATTTTCTACCTATGGCAGAAATCAGTAAGACCTATGAGCTTATTGGCCATTGCAGCTGGAATACAGCAAAAGGAATCTGTCAACGGAATCATAGAAAAGGTAAAGGCCCAACTCAAATCTGGTTGTACAGTCTTTTACAGTTGGTCTAAATGACATCATTTTCTCTCCTGTCCTGCAGTTTCCTGCATGTGATTTTGTTTTGATGTTGTTCCACTATGATGGTGTCGTTGATGAATGGAAGAATTTTGACTGGAATGATCGTGCCATTCATGTGTCGGCTATCAATCAAACAAAATGGTATTGATAATCATTGCAAAACGCAACATTTACTCAACTCTACAACAGAACGGACAAAAAATAATATCATCACCTTGTTTGTTAGTCTCTGGCATACTCCTTATAATTTAATAGTTTATCTTGATAGGTGGTTTGCAAAGAGATTTTTGCATCCAGATATTGTTTCAGAGTATTCCTACATCTTCCTCTGGGATGAAGACCTTGGAGTGGATAATTTTAATGCAAAACGGTATTTATGTGGCATACTCCCTCCGTCCTTTAAAAGTTGATTCATTTGACTTTCATGTTCTGTGTAGCAGTGTTTGACTTGAGTTTTTTCTAAAATAAATAGTGAATAAAAATTCGAAAAAAATATGTTTGGAAAGGATATGTTGCAAATTATGATACACATACAAATTATTCAACTTTATATGTCAAAACATTCATAAAAATAAATCATAGATTAAATACCTTGAAAACAGCAAAACAAATGAATCAACTTTTCAAGGACGGAGGGAGTATACAATTATATAAATCTCTAAAAGAGGAACTAAGTTTTTTGGCCCAATTGGAAATAAGACTGAAGCTTATTATTGAATGTTTTACTTCCTCTATACCAACATATATGACTGATAGATGACGAAGCTTGTTTTTGTTTGATTATGATTGTGAATTTCTTCTTATGTAGGGTTGAATCTAGCATATCTTGATATCCATAATATATGATAAAGTTTGTTGTTGTGTTAGGTTACCAGAGTTTCTACTTAAACCATGTCTAAAACAGTTTGTGGTAAAATGAGGAATTGTCGAAGCATAGTTGTTTTGTTTTGTTTTTTTTATTTCATAGGGATTCAGTATATGATTTTGATACCTAGTACGGAGTATATTAAAGTGAAATGATTAGCTTTTGATTTTCCTCTTCTGGAGCTCCAACAATGTTGCATTCCATGTCTCAAGTCAAGTGCAACTATATTAAAATAACTTGACAATTTTAGCCTCAGTCCTTCTCATATATTTTATTACAGATATCTCTCAATTGTTCGCAAAGAAGGGCTTGAAATATCACAGCCAGCCCTTGATCCTGATGACTCAGAGGTTCATCATCCTATTACAGCTAGGGTAAAGGACTCATCTGTTCACAGGTTGTTATCTTCCATTATTTCTTATTGCAGTCAAAAAGAAAGTATCAGATTTGAACTCTTTTGTGTGTTCCTGTTGTTGTAGAAAATTTGTTGGAAATTATGTTGACAGGAAGAGAAACTCATCTTTCATAGGTTACTGTAAATATAACAAGAAAAATCCTCCTTGTGCAGGGTAACAACTTCCTTCCAAGATACCTCTTCATAGTGTAAATTAAGTTGCCCTTGTGCATCTTTGCTCTTACATTTGAAACACTATCATTTTAGGTTTGTAGAAATTATGGCTCCTGTTTTCTCAAGAGCATCCTGGCGTTGTGTCTGGCATATGATTCAGGTATTTCACCTTTTAAGAACCTAAGATAATTACTAAAAAAATGGTGAAAATAATGCTAAAAAATAAGACCAGAAATCTTTATTTAGAACTTCACCTTTTATGAACAAGCAATAAAGATTTCCTCCAACTCCAACTTCTTGTGTCCCTTGGCAGAATGACTTGGTCCTTGGATGGGGATTGGACTTTCACATTGGTTATTGTGCACAGGTAATCTATGTTATCCATATTTTCCATTCTTAATTGTGTTATTTGTTTTCTATACACCTAGTGTTTTTAAGGAAAAAGGATTATTGTTTTCACAGGGTGATCCACTTAAAAACATCGGCATTGTTGATGCTGAGTACATAGTTCATAAGGGGATTCGCACACTTGGGTTTTCAGAAGAAGACCAGGTTTGTGACTAGTTTTGGACCGAATGCCTATTCGCACACTCCCTATTGAGGCCCCTAAATTTGCAGGTCTCGAGTCCAGAAGAAAAGGACTTTCAGGCTTCATCATCTCCAATCAGGCATGCTCGTCACTCGAGGATACCAAAGGCAAGCCCTGAGCTAACAATTTTCATGTGTCAAATCCATTCAAGATGTGTCTGATTAAGAACCAGGAGAACCATATTTACAGCACGAAAGAGCGAATTAGACTTTAATTGCAAGTTTCAAAGTGTTCTAGCAATTTGCCTGCTAATAATTATCCAGTTATCTCTTGATCTGCAGATTATGTTGCGATCTGGAAAGGACAGAGCAGCTTTCAATAAAAGATGGGAGAAAGCTGTGAAGGAGGATAAGTGTTGGATGAATCGGTATAAAGGTGAAGTGCACAAGTCCAGACTTAGAAGCCAGGTTTTGAAGATGGAACCTGAAACCCAGGCCTTGATGTGATTATAGCTCAATCAAAGTATGCATCAATTGTTTCATCAGCATACACACACAACACATCATATATAGCATACACACACATCTCTCTTTCAATTCTAGTCAGTAAACTCCACGTTTAGTCTCTTTTACTTCTGGTAATCATCGTAAACAGCCGTGTTTCGGGTTTGTGTTTTATTATTGTTTCTTAATTTTAAAGTTTATCTCAAATCGATCCTTCCGTTAAATTCAAGGTGGTTAACTAACATTGATATGATCAAAGGGGTAAAGTGCATGACTGCATATAGTTAAGGGACCAAATCACCAAAATCACTATAATTCAAGGAAATAATATATATTTTGGCCAAATTTTTTTTACTACCTCCGTCTAAAAAAAATTCAATTGTAGTATTCCTTTTTGGGTTGTTTCAAAAAAATTTGATCGTTTCCTTAAAAAGAAACATTCTAACACTATTATTACTTTTTAACCCTTAACTTTTATCCTTTATCAAAAAAATTACTTGTCTTATGTGACATTTTAACTTTTTTACCTTTAAGTCTTCAATAATACTTAATCTCCGTGTCCCGTAAAATGCTTAAAACATTTTGGAGGACTGAGTAAGCAAGAAACATCTATGAAAGTACTTTCCATGTAAAATCGCCCATATCTATGCCAAAAATCAAGCACATTCTCAATAACATAACTCAAACACGTAATAATTTACCATTTTACTATTTACCATTTTTTACTTTCCATCAAAATAAAACTGTCAGTTACTTTTCTATCAATCAATGGAGAGCCCTCCATTGTCATTACTCGTAGTTCTTGGCATTGTTTCACTTCTTTTGGTACCACGTTTCATAAACAAGCAGAGAGCCCGAACGAAGAAGGCCATGAAAATCTGCAAATACCTTTTGGCTCTACTGCCTCTGTTTCTCATCTTCACCGTTAAAATTAGTGATAGAGTGTCGTCGGCGACACATCGGCATGCTGGTGGTCGGAGGATGGATGATCTTGTTCCCCTCCCAGATGCCAGGAAGAAGATTCCATGGTGGCTTCTCTTGCTTCTTTGCATGCTGCTTTTGATGATTCACTATCGTCCTGTTTATGATCATTCAGTCTCTTATTCTTGAATCTAGTACATTTGTTCATATGATTGCTTTCAATTTACATGACTGAATTGGAATGAGTTGTGAAAGACACATGTGCCCGACTCAAACCAAACATTCCCTATATTTTTATGAATAAATAAAATTTAGTTACTTTCAAAAAATAAAATAATCAATCATTCCCGTTTAGATCTGTTTTTTTTTCCTCCTAATGAGGGACTATTTTTCCTCCTAATGAGGGACATGTTAGTGTTCCCTTTAGAAGGACCTATTAGTTCCTTAACTCACTTGTTCATATATTCTTCCACGATTTAGACGAATATTAAGCAATGAGTAAAGTGTATCAATGGTCTTATAACTTTAATTCGTGTACTACCGTGGTCATGTTTTAAGATTTTATACCATTAAAATTCCGTTTTTTAAGTTTTTAATCATTCGTGATCCTTTTCCGTCAATGATCAATTAATTTAACGGATCTTTGCGAAAATTTATAATTTTAGCCACTAAAATTTATTTAAAAAATCTATTTTCAAACTGACTAGGATGCCACCACCGTCCACCACCAGACGAAGTCAAAGCCACCGATGATAGTAAAAATGGGTAAAAAAGATACCTGCAGGGAACATCCTGACGGACCCACAACCATGACTGAGGAACTGACGGTTGGGCATGACGTGTGGGGGAGGAGACAAATTTGAGCAGTATAAGAAGGTTTGGGGATTTATGGTAAAATTGCTTAAGGGTAGGAGTTGATATGAGGTTTGCCCATGGTTTAGTTTGGGCTGCTTCGTGAAACCAACCGTGATTATTGTTAATTCGCCATAAAACTAAATATGCATGTGAGTAAAGATAACAAATTGGCTCATTTTAAGAATGAATTGCAAATATTTAGTTACCTATAATCTGCTTAATCCATTGAGTGTTGAATAGGGGCATAGTCGACAAACACCACGAGAGTTGTTGTGCTTCCAATTTTCATACATCAAGAAGACTACACAGAAGAAATCACATATTGAAATTGCTTACTTGAAGACGTAAGGAAGATTGACGACATAGAGCAGAAAATAGGCCCAAATGACGCCGGAGATTCCACCAAAGAAGAATCCTCCGGTGAACTTAGACCAACCCTCCGACGTCTGCAGCTGGTCCGGCTCCTTTTTCCGCCCGGTCAACGTCAGGCTCGGGGCTTTCGACGGCTCCCCTTCCTGGAACGACGAGACTCCGTACATTGTCAGGCAAAGGCTGAGAATCACCACCAGGCCGGCGGCCGCCAGCGACCCGGCGGAGCCGGCGTATTCCGTGTTCCTCAATGGGCCGGTCTTCACGAATGGGCCTACTAAGAGGAAGCCATGGGCTAGGCCCACTTCAATGCCTCTGAGTAGTGGGCTCACGGCGGTCCGGTAAGCTGGGAGGTTGGATAGGTACCAGGCGATCAATGGGCTTGAGGTTATTGGAGTCTCTAGGCTTCCAATGAATGGGTCACCATTGATGGGTTGAATCACTTGGTATGTTGGCTGCACATACACACACAAAAAAAAAAAAGTGACAAAAAAATGAATTTCTCTGCAACTTAAACACGAAAATTGGTGGAAAATTACGATTTTTCACTTTCACTTATGTTTTTTTTAGTGCAAATCTGAAATCCCTTAGTTTCAATGAAGTTTGACATAAATTTACTTCCCTTGTACTTTCTCTTTCTATAAAATTTGATAGGTTTGTTTTTCATATGCAAATGATAATTTGAGATCTTCAATTTCTAATATAATTTGTTAGAATTTTTTTAAAATTTTTTGTTATTAATAAATTGAGACAAATATAAGTTCTAGAAACAAATCATTTCATTTTTATGGACGGATGGAGTTGTGTTCTTTAAAATGAAAAATAGAGATTAAAATTAGTCATTATTCTTGTATAATCCTAACATGAGAATTGAAACCAATCTAGAAGATAGTTTAATGGTACAATTCACACATGATCTTAATAGATCAATTCATCCATATAAATATAGGGCTATTAATCCAAGACATATATATATACCTTGTCAGATTGGATAGCTTTGACAGTGAAGGAAGATGTCCTCTTGGAAGGGGAGACTCTGAAAGGAGCTCCAGTGATGCCTTTGGGCACAAGCAGCCCTCTTGTTGCTGGGGTGGTGAAGCTGCTCCTCAGGCTAGCCATGGGACTAGTGCTGCTGGAAGCCTTTCAATTTGATGCAGGGATTTGAATCAGATTATTTGATTTTCCCCTTCCTCTCTTTTTATGCTTTTCTTGGGTCCCACTGCATTTTATATGGGGGAGAGGGGTGACTTGGTTGGACATGAAAATAAGTTGTTAGGGATAAATTTTTATTAGATTTATGGAAATTTTCTCTAATTCAAACTTGCTTTGCAAATCATCACATTATGAAGTGGCATGAATGGTTATTAAACATGTTGTGATTGCTCCCATGTTGTGATTCTCAAGAGATGAGGTGTACAAGTTTGCTTGCTTTTTATTGGCTGACATCTAATGCAATCTTATCCCTTATCCCAAAGAAAAACATTTTCTACTGCTGACTTGGAATCTGGAGAAAACTACATTACAGGTCTCTCATCTTTCTGCTTTTATCACATTTCGGCCCTGAAATTATCTTTTATCCTTGTAAGGTCTTAACAATTCAGAAGAAATATTTAGGGGCTTAAGAGGTCAGTAGATGCGACTTTAGGGGGTTTCTCGGGTTAGTTTGATGAGACTAGAAGCCAGAAAGCTCTTTGGGTCGTTCGTGGATATTTGGAAGAGAAACAAGGAGAAACGCATGGCGCTAAGGCTTCTTAAGCCGCCTCTCATCTTCCGATGCTGGAGCGGCGGCGGCGGCGATTGGCATTCCGTCAGCTTATTGAAGTTACATGCTTATCCTACCCCTGGTACTTTTTCTCTAATCAATCTTCTATAGTTCATTCTTTTTCAGTTGGGTTTGCTTGATTGTGTCTCCTCTCTCAGTAGTTTTGTCAAACACCTTGTGTTCACTTCGCATGTTTGTCAAGTAATGCAACGTTTTGAATTTTGTTCCCTCTGTTCCGTTCTCTACTCTTAGCTGATTGGTGTTTGGAATGTAAATGTCAGCGGGGCTATCAAAATCCAAAGTGCAATTATCTTTCAGAGCTTTCGCTGTAGCCAAAGAAGGCAAAGTTCGAGTTCCACGAAAGTTAGTTGTTCTTCTGCTGGCCAATTGTAATTTTCATCGCGTGTAGTCTTCTAATCTGATGCTCTTGTTTCCGTCTTCTCTTCCCTGCAAAATGTCTTCAGGAAAAAAAGGCTGGATGAGATATGTCTCGAAAGATATGAGAAATACAGCCGAAGCTTCATACAATCATGGATCTTACAAGGTAACTTTTATTCTTCAAGTTTCTAGCCTATTGAAGCCCTTACCTACTCATAAACTCACCGAGCTGGGATGAAGTAAGACCAACTTCAGTCTCTTAACTCTCTATTCACTTGCTTGCTTTACTAAATTCTAAGCTTTATATGGCCTTCAAGAGCTTGTAATTCAATTTTATTCAAATGATAAATCCTTCGCTGTTGGTGACCTTGAGTGGTCTGATAAATCAACAGGATCTGTTGTCAGCAGTCCTCTGGCTTTGATGCTCAACCAAACTGCTATCACAAGCATAAAATGCAAAGCATACGATGTTTATTTGAAATTTTTTGCGTTAAGCCTTTATGACTTGCATTTTCATTTGGACAATGCTCAAAACAAGGTTTCTTCTTGTACAAAGAATCTTTTGACCATATCTCCCACCGTCATTGATATGCTCAAAGGTGTTTCTTTTGCACTTAATTCATTTCAGGAAAAGTTTTTGTGAACGGGAAGAGGGTTAATAAAGCTGGGACGCAAGTCTCTGAAAGTGCAACTGTCGAAATCATAGCTGAAGTTCCAAAATATGTATGTAGGTGATATTCCCTAGGCACTCAAACTCATCTGTTGTGGAGTATGATTTATGGTGATCAGTATGGTGAATTTTATTTTATTCGCTGGTACAGAGGAGGATACAAGCTGGAAGCTGCTCTCGAAAAGCTTGAAATTCATGTAGAAGGCAAAACTGCTCTTGACTCTGGCTTGTCTACAGGAGGATTTACAGATTGCCTTCTCCAGCATGGTGCATCACATGTTTATGGGGTTGATGTTGGTTATGGACAGGTACCAGGCTGTCACAGTCTTGTGTCCTTCCATGAGATTCCATAAATCAGAAAGAAAAAACATTGCAACATACCAGAGCATCCCTTTTCCATGTAAATCATTTCTTTCATAGTATTGAATTTAAAAGATCATCATAAATTGCTTACAGAAGTTACTTTTCAATAGGTGGCTGACAAAATTCGTCGGGATGAACGCGTTTCTGTAATTGAGCGGACGAATTTAAGATATATTTCTGGTCTTCCAGAAAAGGTTGACTTGGTGACACTGGACCTCTCGTTTATATCAATCCTCCTGGTAATGCTTTCTGATACTTTCATTCCATGTTTTCATCATCTAAGATTCTAACGTTGCTTGCTCTGTACTTGCTTTCCTTGAGTAAACTGGTCTCGCTGCTAGGATTTTCATGTTACCAGTCTGTCCTTGCTGTTTTTCTTCTTTAAGAACTTGTCAATCGAATCGGGTTCAAGTTCTCTTTACCCTGGTCTGATTTTGCTCATGTAATTATCATTAGAGAACATCTATCAGAAGAAAGAGGAATTGAACTGAAGAGAACATGATAGATTTTGGATAATCATAGAACAGTGGCTCCCTTATTGCTGGATTGATTCTTAGCCATGTTTGCAGTTATTTATCAGGGTTAGGTATAAATACCCTGTAAACTGTGGTGAAAATTACAGTGGGCTGTTTTAATGTTTAACAGGTTATGCCTGCTGTCGCGAATGTCATGAAGGAAGAATCGACTTTAATCACCTTGGTGAAACCTCAGTTTGAAGCTCACCGGTCACAAGTAAGAGAAATGTGTTTTTCAGACATTGTTTTCATGCCTGTAGTGTAGCATCCCACACTGGCATTTCAGGCCACATCCAATACCATTATTAGCTAACCCAGCATGTTAGGACTAAGGTTTATTAACTGTTCGAACACTGATAAATCACATTCATGCATTACTTTTGGTTCTCCAAATTAAAGAAAATTCAACCATGTCTTTAACTGATGACTTGAGTTCTTTCATGAACAAGGTCGGAGGTGGTGGTGTAGTGAGAGATCCCAAAGTCCACCAGGAGGTATGAAATTCTTGCTTGAGAACTTACAGTTGTCCTGTCATAATTTCGCTTTCAACTCCATAGATTGAGAATATCTTGTTGTGTCTGTAGGTTCTTGAGAAGATTATCAAGGGCGTGGAGGACTTTGGGTTTCATAGCAAAGGGTGGATAGAGTCTCCATTGAAGGGAGCCGAGGGCAACACAGAATTTCTAGTTCGTTTCGATAGGACTTCAAGAACTTTACAGGAAACGGATTCTATAGTCTGATTTTAAGCTGATTCAGAAGTTCAAAAACATCTTCCTCAAATTTCTTCTCTAATTATATTAATATGAGACTGAATGTGAACAAGATGTAAATACATGCCATGTTGATCCTGGTTGCTTTGTCGCCGGAGCATTCATACACATCAGATACATGCGGCTCTGATTCATTTTCTTCTACAGTGATCAAATTTGTAAACAAGAGATCATGTACCTAAGTAGCGGTTCGCAAGTCACCTTTCCTTTTAGCTGATAGGCAGAGAATTGTCATCAGCGACTAATTTGTGACCCAACAATATAGAAGGCACCCTAAGGCCTACCACCTGACCTACAACCGAGAGCCATGACAAAAGATACCCTTCAATTGGAACCTGATTACATGGTGTAGCATCAGCTAGGAAGAGTAGCTTCATCCACTCAGCAGTCCCACAAGGATGTAATTTGTACCATGGCCTGTTCAAGACTGGGTGTTCCTGCATGACAGAAACTCATTGGTTGAGTTACATATTGATATCCTTTTGGACATTTTCCTAGTACATTATATACAATCTACTGTCAAGCTAAGAACTGGACAATAATAATAATAATAATAATAAAACAGGCCATGATCATTTAGGCTCCTTCTTTTGCTTAATCTAAGTATCAATTATTTTTCTTTTTTTACATTTTTCTTCCACTTTTTTGTCTAGACTTTCTAATATTTATACTCCCTCAAAATCTTTAAAACAGTTAGTTTCTTTTTGTACAACATTTTTTTTGAACAGCACATAAATGATAAATTGAAAACCAATTTATGAACACATTTTTGTAAACCAAAAAAAAAACATTCTACTAAATAATGCGGAGTAATATAAATAAACTGAAGTTAAATTGATATTAAATGTCAATTGTTTCAACATTTTGGGAAATGGGAGGTAAATGGAAACTTAAAGGACAATTAAAGAGTAAGCATTGGTTTCAAAAACATGGGGGCAAACTAAATGTTAGGGCATAACTATAAGTTACCTTATGGAGTAGTTTTTATATTTGCAGTGACAAGTGCATAAAAGCAATAAAGAAACCAACAACAATGCGATCACCTAGAGAAAAACCCTACTTTCTCCTTCAGAAAGAATCTCAACCCTAGCACTAAAATACATTGAGAAATGAAAGCTGTTTCTGGTGCAAGTATATCAGTACTATACACACAACTTCTAGGAAAAGCCTAATGAAAACAGTGCATTCCTTAATAAAGAAAGGCAAGCATAAAACCAGGAATCTAATGTTCAAAATTCAAAACAACTCCATAACTAATTAGACAGGCTACAAGAATAGGTCAAAAGAGATTAAGGATGTACCTCCTGAGTTATAAATGTCCACTTTAATTCCAGCATGTCCTTTGATGAAAAGCTAGGTAAGTCTTTCTCAATTTCATCCAACAGTATAGGCTGTCCATCTAACCAAAGCAAAATTAGAGGTATTAAATTGCAAACATACTTTACACATGAGCAACCAAATGAAAAGATTCACAAAGCTACCACCTCGCTTTACAGTACCGATTGCTGAAAAATCCAGCTTCACGAAATTCAAAAAGAAAACATGGCAAACAAAAATAACTGCAAATGCACGACTGAGGAAATATTTTATTTATTTGGGCAAAGGAATGAAATTCCTCACACAGGCACTCATGACTCATTTCAGTAGATTGCAAGGATCCTACAACTAAACAAACAGATTCCTAAGTCCTAATGTATAAAGATCCGATGCAAATCTGGATAAAGAGACTGGATAAGATAAAGCCTATATTTTCCTTGTTGTGAATTTCAACATAGAAGTGAGATCATAGATCAGAAAAATCAAAACTTAATGTGACAAAAAAAATCCTCAAGTACTCGAATAATTCTTGAATCGAGAAGGAGAAACCAAAAATAAGAAACCATATCAATGCACATAGAAAACTGGCAATGTTAAATTTTACAAGTCAATGAACTCACTGCTTAAGTATGCTCGAAAATAAAGCACTGGCACCCGAAATGAGGGACTGTATACTATGTGGAAATCAAAGTAATAGTCCTGAGAATGGCCACCTTGAACCTAACAAGAGAATCAACAAAGAAGAAGAGGCACAAAACGAAACATAGAATTTAGCCAAAGCAGCAGAAGTACAACCATGGAAGCCCTTACATGAATACCTATGATGAGATCACGAGAGAGAACAAACTTACCAGTGCTGCTTCATCAACAGTCTCTTCTTCCTCGAAGCATCCAATGTCTCCTTCTCCAGACTGACTGATTTGATCAAAATCTTCCTTCACTTCTACAAACAAAATGAAAACGAAAAGGGAAAAAAAACAAATAAGATATCGTCTTCTGGCAAAAACAAGACAATCAAACATAAACATCATCACAGAGCAGACCTCACTTGATTTCAGAATCAAAACTTTCTCCAAAGACAAGTACCCTTCTTCCTGAAAAAATTCCGAAAGCAAACTAACTAAATGAGAGATGTTTTCGTCTGTTAATATGAACTAATATAATTAGCAATAGAGTACAGTAGACAAATTGATCGAAAAACCGAACCTGATGAGAAGCGAGGCGATGCCGATTGGAGCAACCATGACCCCAACACCATGGAGGGTAAGCAGGATTCAGATTTGACCATCGCTGACGCAGAGTTCGAGCAGCGTCAACAAATTCTCTCGCCGAAAGGCTCCCGTCCCAGCTCGGCGCATCCACCATGGCAACCCTTGGATCAAAGCAACACGACGAAAGGATTTCCGATAACTCTACTTCGAGTCAATAAAATGTAGAATGCACTTATTGGTCATGGATGTTTTTAAAAAAATTCATTCAAGTCACCATCTTTACCAATCGCATTTTGTCCTAACTCTTAACTTACATTACACAATTGCATGTGGGGAAATGGCAGATTTTGCCACCGGAAAATAGCCTGTGGCCACATTTGGTACCAAACTTATTTCAGGTCAGTATTTACCTCTACAGTATGTAGGACAGAATTTGTCATGAATATATTTGCTTTGAGCCATCATTTACTACCGAGTCTATTAATGAAGAGAATATTCTTAAATATCTTGTAATGAGTAATACATGATATCCAAGTCATTATCCTAATAGGATAATCAATTTTACCACCGAGTCTATTTGCTCCTCCTCGGCCAGCTCAGCCCCGCCCAGTCAGCCTAGCCCCACTCTGCCACGACCCTCAGCCTTTACAGCCCTTCCCCGCATCTCCTTGGCCTTGCCCCACCCCACCGCTACCGCTCCCTTGTACTCTGAGTCCGTGGCCGGTGTAGTCGATTAAATCCAAATCCATATGGGTCCAAATTGGTAATTCTCTGCAGTAATTTTCGTAGTACTTCATGCTTTTCGTAGTCCATTGAAGAAAATGAGGAACTTCACGTAAGGGTTTTCTAAAGTTATACCTCACTTATAATTAGTTGAGTTGGTGGTCAGGCTGGATCACTTGGTTGAAGCAGATGATCACCTCACTAAGTTGGCCAAGTTCAAGGAATATAAACAATAATGTGATAAAAAACATAACATTGTCTCTAGTCCAGACTAGGGCGGTAAATGAGTTGAGTCTTTATCAAACTTATTTGAACTTGAACTTGGCATATGTTATTGAGTAATATATTATCGAGTTTTGAGTTCGAGCAAAAGTCAAGGCTCGATAATTTTAATGAGCCAATTTCGAGCGGAGATGAGTTTGAGTCGATTGTTTATCAAGCTGACGAGCAATACATTTACTAAAAAGAATCTATGATTGTTCATATGTAAGTAATTAAAGTAGTAGGACATAATTTACTAAAATTATAAAGTATGAAGTAATTAGAAGTAATATGACCTAGTTGACTAAAATTATAAAGTATAAAGACTAAAATTATAAAGTATAGAGACTAAAATTATAAAGTATAGAGACTAAAATTATAAAGTACTCCATCCGTCCCTTTATTATTGAAACATATTGACTGGGCACACTGTTTTAGGTGGAGCTGATTTTGAGTTGACTTGGTAAGTGGAAGAGAGGGATAGAGGATAATTAAGTAAATTCATGTGCAAAAGTTTACTAAAAAGAGAAAGTGTTTCAATAATTAAGGGACGGCCCAATAAGGAAATTGTTTCAATAATTTGAGATAGAGGGATTATTAGATTTCGAGCTGCTACCGAGCCGAATTCGAGTGTAGTTTAAATGAATTTAACAAGCTTTCGAGCAGCTCACGAGCAATCTAGCCGAACTCGAGCTTGATCAAAAACATTCGAACCGAATTCAAGTAGAGCATAATCTAGAGCAGGTTGCGAAATATATTACTAGTTCTGTTTGAATAATACTCTATATTTATATATAAGAGTACTAGTATAACTGTATTAAATACAAAGTTAAGGTCCTTATGATACTCATACGAAAACTGTGGGGTTCATTTCTAAGTTGAAGAAAAGGACACAATAGTAGTGAGTGTTTATTTAGAAATGGTGATTTCCAATTTGGTGTTAAGCAAGTATGGGTTATTAAATCTGTTACTAATCATCCTAGACCCAAGGAAAAATGGATACCAAAAGTTTAGTTTGCTACTTAACATGTTTAGGTGATGAAAAAGGAAATTTGATACTTGGATAGTGGATGTTCTAGACACATGACAGGAGATAAATCCAAGCTCATCACATTCACACCTAAAAGTGGAGGAACTGTGTCTTTTGGAGATGACAGCAAAGGACAAGTTGTTGGTATTGGTAAGATAAGTAAGGAAAACCAATCTACTATAAAAAAATGTTCTTTTGGTTGAGGGTTTAAAACACAACCCTTTGAGCATTAGTATGACCTTAATTTTGTAAGTTGATGAAATATTTGGGTACTTTAGTAGTGAATTTATGTGTTAAACAAGCTTTTGTTCTCCACCAAAAAAGAAAAACAAATAAAGAATAAGATTACAATGGGATATAAACCTTGTCGGTCAAGCTATATATACAAAGTACGTAAATAGACAATTACATTGTAAAAAAATTGGCAATGGAATGATCTGATTGCTACAGAATGCTGCTGCTACCTGAATGAAGAGGCTTTGAAGTTTAAAATACAAGCGCCATTGTCATCATGGCTTTGATGGAGCAGGTGAAGATGGCGGTTTGAGATCCGGATACTTCAAGTTGAGTGAAAATAGGGAAAAGATCAGTAAGTATTCACGAAACATTCAGAACTGCCTGCAATAACATTCCACTTCACAAGTACTAATTCCATGATTTCATGAACAGAAGCTTCACTTGAATTCATGAAGAAAAACGTAAGGCATAACTCCCTTGGACCATCAAATAGTGCAGATAAAACAAGCTCAGATGTGCATTCAAAGAAACTTAGAATCATACATGGGGGTATGGAGAGTTCACTTCCAACTTTGACTCAGATTTCATCGAATGACTTGTTTTTTCGCTGTCGATCACTGTAACACTTGCTGAAGAGGAGCCATGCTTGTCATCTTTAGTTTTTATACTGATTCCTCCATTCGTCTCAAGTCTAGCCTTCTTGGTTTTAGGTTTGATATGCACAGAAGGCGGCAGAAGCGTATCCTGAATCGCCTGTTGAAAAAAGAAAAAGTTCAGAGCATTAGTGAACCTCGGTTTGGAGAAAGAAGCAGTAAGCAGTAATTCAATTTAGTCCAATGATGTTGAAGTAGCGTAATAAAAACACATGTTCAGCTTGTACTACTGAAACCTTTCAAAAGATACAAGGCAATCTTCTTTCCTTCCACTGGTGGAGTAGCAAACACTCCAACCAAGGGCCTTCACAGTCAGCATAAACATAGTATAAGAATGAACACATAAATCTCCCCTATGGCCTATGGCCTATGGCCTATATTTAGTATCTGTTGGGGAAAATGCTATCCAATTGTAGCTTTTAGCATTAGAGGTCCAACCTGTAACGCTAATCCTAAACGAAACCTAAGTGCAAGAGAGAAGCACAGGACAGAAGCCAAGCAGAGACTTACCACCCAGCCCTTCTTGCCCCTCACCCCACCCTTGATTGCATAAGCTTCTTTAAACCCATTCTTGAACAATACCTCAGCAGCCTTCAATGAATCGCCATCAAAACTACCTTACGCAAAGAAAGATAACAACTTTAGACAGGCAATAGAGAAAGCGAACACATTTTGAACTTGAGGCCAAAACGCTGGCACTTACTTGTCGAGAACACAGAGAACCGTGCTCGAATGATCAGGGAACCCCTCAAGAGCTTTCTTCACGAATCCATCTTCATCTTCTCCGGCGAACTGAATCTGAACCACCCCTTTGCTCAAAATCTTCAAGTTCGGGGATCCTAACGACAACAGTGTCTTCTTGTCTCTTATATCCAGAAGCTGTGCATTTGGGTCATCCCGGAGCTTACGAAACGCGTCAATGGCGGAAATAGGTTTGCATTTGCTCAAGTACTCTTGGGTCAGAGGAATAACAACCAGCCATATGAAGGTACACCCAGCAACAAAAAACGGGTACCTGTTGAAGAAGTCATCAATGGAGACCAAAACGGCTTCCAGGCTTACTTTGTCAGCAACCGGTTCGGCCGGTGAAGCGACTGTTTCCAATGCAAGACACGGAGGGGAAGCGAGGAAGCCGAGAATTCTTAGACAAACTTGAGTTTCGATCAGAACTTGCAGAAAAGAAGAACCTTTTAGGGTTGAGGGAGGGTTGTGAGGTTGGTCTTTTGTGCAACGAACAGAATTCAGAGAGGTTGATTTAGTTATTGGAGAATGGATTTGGTGAGAAACAGGATCTGCATAATCAGAAACAGAGGTGAGATTGTGATGGTAAATAAAAGGAAAGGAATTGGAAGAAGAGGACTTGCGGGTTCTGGAATGGGTTCGAAGGGGAAGAGATGATGAGAATACCACAGAAAGAGACGCCATTGTTGTCACAGAGAGAGTGATGCTGCCGAGGAATGAGATCAGAAGAGTAATGGATAGGTGTTTGGGCTCAGCTCACCATAGACTTTGGGCCAACATACGAAAGCTAAGTCCATTTACATAGTCAACAACATTAGGGGCCGATTTGGTAGAGACTAGAGAATAAGGTGTTGATTGCTCATTATTCGCAATGTGTGTTTGACAACAACTTTTTCAAGTAACTGTTGTGTTTTGAAAAAATTATTAGCGGTAGCCTTTTGAGTTTAGTTGTTAGTTATTTGATTTCAACCATTAAAAAATTATCCAAAACATTACAGCTAACTGAAACACATATATTTCCCAAATGGACCTAACGAGTGTAAATTGCAACAATATTCGTCACTTCTTCTATGAGCTATAATCCTTAGTGCTACTTCCTATTTGTATGCTTTCACTGACTTGAGTATTAGAGAGAATCCCCAGGACGTACACAACCTCAAGCCCTTCTAATGTCTTTGGTTAGGAATGATCGACATCCGACATCAAAAGCTTCTTAAAGGACGACAATGTCAAACTCCATCATCGATTTGCCCTTCCCACAATGAGTGATGTGAGTAGGAAGTGGCGTTGAGGAGTGTCAACATCAAAAAAATCCACCAAGTGAGATATAACATATGATAGTAACCAGTAGAACAAGTGACTCGTCAATGTTATTTATCACCTGAGTGAATTTTCACCCACCTAGAGCACTTGGAAAATGAGAGGTAGATATGTAATTGTTCAGATAGATGGGTTTGGGCTTCCAGATTACCTTGTAACTTAGCCATTTAGACTAGTAGGTGAAATATCACCTAGGTGATGATTAACAGGGTTGCAAGTGACTAATATATACTATAAAAGACTACCATATATATTTAATCTATGAATTCTTTTACGAATGTGTGTGTGAAATGAATATATTTTTCTCATTTATCTTTGGTCAAACATTTCTCAATTTTGGTTTTCACCAACTATGTCCTTTTTTACCACTCAACTATCAAATGAGTCGAATAAATCATTCAACTTTCAAATACATACCAATTTGGCCACTAAAGGAATTTTTGCATAATAAAAGTTACAAATTATCCATAACTTTTTTCATTTTTGATAATCAAACCTTATATATGTATTTCCTCTACTGAGACCACCTTTTTCTTCATTCTACTTTCTCTTCCCCTTCACATCCTAACCTAATTGAGCACAAACCTTGAAGGTTCAACAACCTCACATGAGTAAAAAGACAGTCATTGGTGCCTTCATTCCCTTGATCTTCGTCTTCGTAATCACGGGCAAGCGAGCCGATAAGGGTAACTGTGTGACAATCAGAAATGGGGTAGATGCTAGAGATGGGGCTAGCAAAGGCTGCCATAGTCGCAAATCTAGGTGTAGCCGGCCAAGATCACCCCAGGAGTAGCCGACGAGGTCTAGGCCAGCTAAGGCCACCTTAACAACAAATTTGGGCATATCCAGCGAGGTCCGGACTAGCTGAGGTCACTCTAGCTACATATCTCTGATCCGCAGTCGCGAAGAGAGGTGGCGAAGACGTTGGCAGGAAAGCCACAATGACTCCAGATCCAAGCTATTGACTAGCTAGAAGGAATGGAATTTGGATTAAAGATATGAGGCTTGATTATAAAATAAAAGTTTAGAGATGATTTGCTAATTCTACCATGCAGGAAAAAAAACTAAAGTGACCAAATTGACACACATTTGAAAAATTGATGGTTTATTCTACATACATCCCCGTCCTAAATGGGTTCGCTAAAAAATTATCCCAAATGTATTAATCCTTTTCTGCTTTTGTTTTATTTTAGTTCACTTTTACCTTGCAAATTCACTAATTTAAAGAGTGTAGGGATTGATTTTGGAGGGGTTAAAATGAGTTTGGGGGTATTAGACAAAGGGGGTTTAAATCCACTCACTTTTACCTTGAATTAATGATTAATCTATACAAAAAAAATAAAATAAAAATAATAACCATTTTAGACGAAGGGGGTATTAGATAGTTGAGTGGTGAAAATCAAACAAAAGAATAATAATTTAGGGATATTTGTGGTGCTTTTTATCAAAAGATTACATGGGGAACAGTAGTCGTTACGATACCTGTACCATACAATTATGGTCAACGCCATGTCGAACAGAAAGAAAAAAGAAAATAAGAAAAAAGATATATGTAAAAGGGTTTACTTGGGTTGAACGACAATTCCGAACTGCAGAAGAAGTAGAAATGTCGAAAGCATCGACATGAGAGATGAAGAAGA
Source organism: Stellera chamaejasme (assembly GCA_024586325.1). NCBI lineage: Eukaryota > Viridiplantae > Streptophyta > Magnoliopsida > Malvales > Thymelaeaceae > Stellera > Stellera chamaejasme. The sequence continues at coordinate 31,242,677 of CM044985.1, forward strand.
GAGAAAATGACAGCTGTTGACTGAAAACACGACGACTTGTCCATCGTTCTTAAGATGGAAACTAAGACGATGTCTGGAAGGGAAATCCTATGATCACAATAAGCACCGAGTGAGTTTTGCAAATGGAACAAGTTAGAAAGAGACCAAGTGGAATTGGTGTTGGGGTTGCAGTGTTGCTCGTACTTACCTTCATCACGACCTTGGGTATGATCTTGATGTGGAAGAGATCGGTGGACTTGCCGGCGGCGATGGAGGGCAGAGTTATCATCGACGGTGGAGCTGCCGTAGGAAGCACAGACCAGGATTTCATCTGCGCCACTCTTGACTGGTGGCCGCCGGAAAAATGCGACTACGGCCATTGCAGCTGGGGCAACTCCTCCATTCTCAATCTGGTTCTTCCTCCTCTGTTTACACTCTGTTCTCAAACTGGCATAAGTTTGTTATTTATGGCGGATTTTACTTCAATATCAAACTTGCAATGACTTTTTAGTCAGGGATTGTTCTGCTAACATCGGTATAGCTTAGGGACAATACCTGCAATTTATCCATGGCTGTACTGAACTTGTTTAGTTTTTGCGTCCCCTTCTCTTAGATGCAGTTTGCCTCATTTCTTCAATACTGCTTCTTCAGAAATGAAAAGTTAATTACTTGCCTTGTCTTGCAAGAATGCAGGATCTGAACAACCAACTGCTCTTGAACGCTGTCAAAGGCAAGTCATATATTCCAATTACATGCACTAGTTTACATTGTGCATTATTACCTCAAGACTGGGGCATGCTGGGAGGCTGATGATCTTTTTGACCTCTCAGCCTTTTCACCATTAAAGATCAGGCTGGGAGGCACCTTGCAGAACAGCGTCATCTACGAAACCAGAGAACATATCGAACCTTGTGATCCATTTGCTCAGAACACTTCAACACTGTTTGGATTTACACAGGGATGCCTACCCATGAAAAGGTGGGATGAGCTCAACACTTTCTTCAGCAAATCTAGGTGAGCATTTACACATTTCGGTTTCTGTGTTTCAAGTTTGTCCTGCACACTTGTCAAGTCCCCTTATCACCAATGGCTTTTTATCCAGAGCAAAGATTATCTTTGGCCTAAATGCCCTGACAGGACGTTCTATTCAATCTGACCACTTGGCTGAGGGGGCTTGGAACTACACAAATGCCATTTCCCTGGTACGTTATACTGTGGAGAAGAACTACAACGTCCATGGGTGGGAGCTTGGTGAGTGTCACTTGAGATGATTGTTCCGGTAGTTGCTGCTTATATATGGTCCGATTCACCAGTGTTAGAATTTGTGTCACAGGGAATGAACTCTCAGGCAGAGGTATTGGAGTTAGAGTTAGAGCGGACCAGTATGCTAATGATACAAAAGCATTGAAAGACATTGTCCTGAGTGCTTACCAGGATGTGGAAACAAAACCATTGGTTATTGCACCTGGTGGATTCTTTGAACCAAAGTGGTACAGTGACTTCATAGATCAAGCAGGCAATTCTGTTGATGTGGTCACTCATCATGTATACAACCTTGGTCAAGGTAAGCATCTCAAATCTTAACAGTTTCTAGTACAAGAACATTGGAGACATACCTCACTGAGAGGATGGTTGACAATGAAGGTGGGTGTTGACTTACGAGACTGAACATTGTTTCTTGTTGAAGGATCCAATAAACACCTTGTTGAGAGAATTCTTGATCCAGACATTGGTAAAGAGGCTAAAGTGTTCAGTGACCTTGAAGACATAATCAAACATTCAATAACTTCAGCAGTTGCATGGGTTGGGGAGGCAGGAGGAGAGTCTAATAGTGGTCGTCATTTAGTAACTGACACATTCGTGTTCAGCTTTTGGTAACCGAGTTCCATGTGCAATGATTGGATTTGTTTATTCTTAGCCTCTAGGTAACTTTTTAATGACATAAACTAATCTTGCATGCAGGTACCTGGACCAGCTCGGTATAGCATCTGCACTTGGCACGAAAACATATTGTCGACAGTCATTGATAGGTGGAGGCTATGGATTGCTTAACACAACGACATTCAAGCCAAATCCAGATTACTACAAGTTGGTGGACATATGAATATAGTAACTAAGATTCTGTAATAATTATTACCTCAATGGGAACCTCACCTCACAAAGATATTGAAAAATCTTAGGCAGTAAGCTAATTCAGAATCTTGCCTCATTGTAATATGTAAATGTTTTCTTCCCTACTACAGTGCCCTTCTCTGGCACCGCTTAATGGGAACAAATTCTCTTGCAACAAGTGTTGATGCAAGCAAGGAGCTACACTCTTACACTCATTGTGCAAAACAATCTGTAAGTCCTGAAGCATAAACTATACATCCAACGGGCATTTTCTTAGTTTAATGTGATCTCAAATCTGTATTACAGGAGGGGCTTACATTGCTTCTGATCAACCTGAGTGGCAGCATCACCTTTCAAGTTAGAGTTGCGTTTAGCAGCACATGGACTCTGAAAGACGGTAGCTCTGAGAGGACGTTTGGTCGAACATATCGAGATTCTACAGATGATGTTAGAAGAGAGGAGTATCATCTGACAGCCGAGGATGGGAATTTACAAAGTCAAACAATGTTACTAAATGGTAAAGTCTTGAGTGTAGATTCTTGTGGGAACATACCTCCACTTGAGCCCCTTGAAGTGAACTCAACGGCGCCAATAAAGGTTGCTCCATTCTCTGCTGTATTTGTTCACATGCCAGATGTCCTTCTTCCTGCTTGCAAAATAGGAGTAGATGGAAAATAAAGAGCAGAGAAATAGTCAGTCTGAACAGTAAAATAGGGACAGCTGAAACAAAATTAAATTTGGATAAGGATTACTTCGATTTCAATACAGATTATGAGGGGAGAGATACTAGGAGTACATCTTCTGATCAAATAGAAGATACTATGTTTAAACATTTAAGAATATGCGAACTTTAAGGACTTGAATTTACTGAATTCTGAGTTATTGACCAAAATGTGCAGGCTGGGTATTGTATACAGTACACCTTTCCAGTGCCCTTGGAGGCTTGTGTAATTTGACTACGAAATTATAAACAATACAGTAGATGGTGTTCCATACATTAGTACTCCTGATGTCATATTTCCCTTCTATGAGACCTGAATTGGGGGTGGCCAAGAATTACAAACAGGAACTATTTTGGGATGTTGATAGTAACAAAACTTGTAGTAGTCCTCAAACTCGCCTCTTCGTTGAGGTGGCTCTGGCTTTGTCCTTCCATCAAAGATCCAACTTGTGAGGTTAACCTGCTTGTGTGAGGTCTATCCAATGAGCATTTAATTAGCGTATATAGAATTACAAATGTGGCACAGGTGCTTGTTGCTCAGAATTGCCTTCACCAGCAATTTTCACTCCAACTCCAAGGCTCTTATCAATTCCGGCAATATAGTCCTCCATGCACGCCCTGTACGTCTCCATCCCAGCAACCATGCTAGCCAGCTCCAGTCCAGCTTTCATCCACTTGTTTGCAGCTTCAATTTGTCCAAGCTTCAGTGGAACTGCTGCCCGGTTCCATGCTGTCATCGCAAGCCATTTGCCTTCTTCAGTAGGGTATTCCCCATCTTTCAGTCCCACCATAATCCGATATGCCTGCTTGTACATGTGAAGGACTGCATCATCATCCGTGTCACCATTGTGAATGCTAGATATCGCAATTAGCCTCCTGATGATGACTGCCACATCTGGGTAAACCGGTACGGGGAAAGATAGAGCTGCGGCTAAACCCTCCTTCAAGGCCAAAGTTGCTACTTGAGGATTGGACCTTGGACCTTGTGAGGCACAGAGACCAATTTGGAGCAAATACTTGGGGTTGCAAGACTTGGAACTAGCAAAATTTCTCACCAGGAGAAACTGGGATTCAGCATTGGTCAGTCTACCCTGTATATCAAGGGCAGTAAAGGTGTATATAAATAACATGTCTGGCTCAAGGAAACCAAGTTCATCACCGCTTGACTGCATTTCTGTGGAGGCTGAAGTAATTATCTGCACACAAGTAAGAAATGGGTGTAAATAAAAGGAAGTGAGGTATCAAGCTTTTGGAATCTAAAAGATAGCATGATAGAGAGAAACATAAGTACTTTTCCTGCTTTATCTAGCATTTCCACTGCCAGTTTGACCTCTGTATCTGTCAAAGGAGTTTTCTTTTGATTCTCTGAAGCTATCATAGCAGACACAGCAAGCACAAGCGACCTACACATCGTAATATTGCTTTCTTCCATCTCACTACCCAACTTAACACCGTAAAATTCTGCCGCCAGTTTGAAGAATTCGGCACATAGATCATAGCGTTTCTCTTTCCCAGATTTTGTTCCAAAATTCCACGAAGTCGCGGCAAACCAGTTCCATTCTCGTTTCCCGACTTCTTCTTTCCCGAAAAAATTCTCAGCTCCAAGCTCAGATAATCTGACCTGCACTTGTTTCAAGTATTTGAGGACTTCAATCTCATTGCCATGGTCTTGAGAGAGGATTGTGATTAAAGTGCGTAGAACTATAACTTCAGATGTTGGCATTGCTTTCCCTGGAGAATAGAAATTAAGGAAGTTGGATAGAGAAGCGACAGCAACAGGAAGAGCATGGCAAGCTATGGCTTCATGGGCTGAAAGTGAGAGAAACTCAGGTGTGAAATCAAGGCAAGCTTTCATTGCTTGGATCTGACCGATAGCACCATCAAGTTCATTCTTTTGCAAATAGATTTTGAACTACATAGTACAATTCCAAGATATTAGTCAGTTGCTAGCAAGCTGCTGGATCCGAGAGGATTCGATCATACATACTGTATATAGCTATCAGAAGACAGAACAGTACCTTAAGGAAGGCACATGCAATGTTTGGTTCAAGCTGCAGAAACCAAGAAACTTCAGAAATAAAATTTTCCAAAGTTCTTGCTGTCACCGTCTTAGAAACTAGGATTCCCAAATATTTCATAATTCAATTACTGAAAGTTAAAAAGAGCTCTTACAGAATACCTTTTCAGCTTCATTAATGTACTCCTGGGCTTGATCAAGTTGAGAGAGAGCAAGATTGCAGAGACAGAGAACCCGGAAACCCTTTGCTCTCTGAACTCTTTTGTCCACACCATCAGACATGTAGAGCATAGATTTCTCGAACAGTGCGGCACTTGTCTCATAATCTTTAGACTGGAAATGATCAGAAGCACTGAATATACAAACAGAGTTGTCAGAGGTTGCGTGTGATGTGCAACTTTGCTCAAACAAATATTTAAATGTTGTAAATGTTCAAAGGAACTTTTATCATGTGAGTAAAACGTTCATGACACTTATCACACAAAAATACCAATTTGTTAGTGAACCACCCCAACAGAAAGTTTTCATGGCTAGGAAGATGGGGATGACAAATGATCATTCCAAATTGAGATAAGCACCTAGTATGCATAGTCAGCAGCAATGCCCTTTGAAGAAAGATTATAGTACTATCCAGCCTAAGCAATTTGTTGCAGAAAAAAGGGTACTAAAAGAAGATGCTTGAATTCGAATACAGTGATTACACTACACTTCTAACGTGTTAGGTCCTTATGACAACACCTTCTCGCTTCCAACATACTTAGAAACTCTATTCTGTTTCCATGTGTAGCAAAAAATTGTAGTTTGCCCATATATCATCGAGATCCCCGTTCTTTCACCAAGAATTCTAATATCAGTAATCATCAAGGAAATAAAAAAGAAACCTGAGGCCATGAAACCTTCCAACGGCCAAGGACGCTTGTTTAGCTAAGACAATGAACGTAATCAAACAAAACAATAACTAAAATCCTCTGCATCTCTATCTTCACACAGAACTAAAAAAAAGCTTAAGCATCTTGCTGTTTATTAGACGCCGTCACTTTCTGAAGCAAACTGTTAGTCATTTTCACCTACCTAACTGAAACAATTTAAAATGATAAAGCAACATCTCATAATAAGAATTATATCAGATTTCATGGCTTCCCCATACTAACTGTAACTAACAATATTAAATTACCAAATCCAAATCGAAAATAACCTTCTATTGTGAGAAAAATAAGACAAAGCCATCTGATGTGACAATAGGTGTCAAATGGTAACAACTCACCAATTCCAGAGAACAGCATGCATAGCCTCCCTCTCCTTATCCGCTGCCTTACCAGAAAACAGAGCCACCACCCGGTCATCACACACGAGGTCCGCCACCACCTTCGCTCTAACCCTTGATCCATCCACGCCAGCACCGTCCCCTAGCACTTTATGGGCCACTCTGACGGCAGATCTTGCGCTGACATGGCACCTCTCTAGCAGACCCAAGAACACACTCTTGGCCGTCTCCGCCCCTGCAGTCCCAGCTGCTTGAAAGTAGGCCTCTACAGCTGACACCCAAACAGCCTCAGGAACCCCTTTGTTCGCAGCCATGTCTCTCAGCTCCTTCTCCGCCTCACCGAACCTTCTTAATCCGAGCCACGCCTTCATTGCCAGCACTGGTAGCGAAGCGTGATTATCTCCACCTTCGCCGCTTTCTCGCAAAACATTTACGCATTTGATAACGCTTTCGTATTCTCCTTTCTGCAAATGCGCAGCTGAGATGAAACGAAGCGTCTTAACTCTCAATTCCCTGATTTCTACAGTCTCTTCACGCGTTCGCGCAGCAGCCAATCCCTTCTCACACAGATCAAGAGCTTCGTTCATGAGTTTCAACGCTTCGGCGAAAGCGTGGATGTCATTCCTGGCTAAAACGCTCTTGGAGAAAACCAAATATTGGTTTGCAAGAGCTCTGTAATGGCTCGACGACCCTAGAAGGAAAGATTTCGCCCGACAAAGCAGATTTATGGCGAGATTTCGGTCGGAAACCTCCCAGGCGGTGCGAGATCTCGCAATATTAAGATCCAGCAGCAACTTCCTCTCCACGACGTCAGCAATTTTTCCGATGTCAAGCTTCGCCACAAGATCCGTCGCTCTCTCGAAACAAGTAGAAGCAAGATCGAAGTTCCGAAGGTCGTGCCATATGACGCCCGTCTTATGATAGAACGAAGCACATTTTATAGCAGGAGATGGGACGCCGGAGACGTCAACTGCGAGCGAGAGAATATCCGCCGCTACATGCCGGAGCTTCGCGATACTTGTAGTAGCGGCGGAATTAGAAGGCGGAGAGTGTATGCAAGCGGCGTTGGATAGATCGACACAAGCATTCCAGAGACGGTAACTGAGCTTCCATAGATGAAGTTTGAGAGAATTGTTGGCGGTTGGAAAAGAGAGTTGAGTTAGCTGAGTTAGGGTTTGGCGAAGATCGGATGAGATCGATTCGGGTATGGTTTTATCGGGTGGGTGATTCTCGGCCTGCTTGATGAGGGATTCGATTTGGGAAAGAAGGTGTTGATGGCGGAGCGGTGGCGACGGTGGGTCCTCAGAGGGCGGCCGGAACTCCTGCGTTGAAATCTCGGCGATTCTCATTCTATCCGTTTGCCTTTTTGGCGGGACAGGTATTTTCTCTTTTGGATTTCGCGAACGCTTAAAATGGAAGAGCACAGACTTTTCAAACTTGAACAACGGCAAATGAATGGAAACAGTATCCTCCCTGCCCTAACATTTTTCATATTGTTTCACTTCGGTCCTGAAAATTTTCAATTGTTTGAATAAATCATAATATAGCTCAACTTTGTTTAAAAAAAAGTATCTTAAAATTAGTTCGAATCTTGTGTATGTAGCTCTATACCCTGAAGAGACCCTTTAAGAAAAAAAATTATTGTTCAAAAAAAATGGTGTGTGCGTGAGTGTGTGTGTGTATATATATATATATATATATGATTAAACTCCGTTTTCAATATCTTAAGTTACTTCATTGTCATAAATCGGCCTTATTTTTAGCTTTTGACTCAGTTTCATCATATAAGTTACATTTTTATCATAATTAAGTCTTCCCGTTAGATATTCCGCCAAATTCTGGTTAAAGTAAGGGTATTTGTGTAAATGTTCAAATCCAATATTCAATTTAACCCTAACCCTCTTAAAAATGTACAAATTAACCCCAAATATTTTAAAAAATTTATCAACCCATCCACCCACCCACCTTAACCAGATAACCCATCCTCCCTCTTTGTCATGGAAGAGTCGTGAGCTACCACAATGTGGTCTACCATAACAGAATTTTGTGACGGAAAGATAACGTGAAGGGTTTAGTTGGTTATCCTAGGTTTGAATGGTCTTAGGAAATGTAGCTTCTACTTGGAGCAGAGCATAGGGGCATGGCAGGAGGAGGGGTCTTTGTGCGGTCATTTCGAATAGGGTGGTGGAGTAAATGTACTTGTGGAAAAGGGAAACTGGAATGCGCGATATTGCTAGCGGAGACATCGAACTTTGTGATATGATGCGAAAGGGTTTATTTAGCTAGGATATTTGCAGTTTTCAAATTTTTGTCTCATCATACAGTTAGTGGGTGTATTTATTTGTAAGAGAGGTTTACGTAAGTTTTATATTGGTTTCAGTAACATTTAGTTATCTAAAGTGAAGAATTATTGGAAGTTGGAAGACATTTTGTTTTGGCGGGAGGGGTGAAAATGTAAACTATTAGAGTAGTGTGGTAAACTTGTTTCGACGTTGATAAGTTGTGGGTGTAACCATTAATTAAGTGAACATTTGTTCAGTAAATTTAGTCGGTCTGTTGAGGGTCTCCTATTTCTGTCTTCACCAGTCCTTCCGAGGAGGAAGTCGGTTGAAGTTTCGTTGACGTTGGTGTTCGTTTCGTGTTGTCGAGAGTGAGGAGGTTTCGGTTGGATGGGAAGTTTGACCGAGAGAGAAGCGGTCATTGAAGCTCTATTTGATAGAGGTATGTTTTCAGTGATGATTGTGACTGCAGACGAACCGGGAGGTGAATGCGTGGACCAACCGATCCATGGAGTGGTTGATCATCTTTGGCGAGGCGTTGTGAGGACGAAGGAACGTTGTGGCGGATGGGACTACCGTGTTGGAGAGTTCCTTGAGCAGGGAGGGCGGTGCTCGTTGTTGGGAATGAGGCGGAGATGGTCGTAGATCGTAGCGGTGAATGGACACCGACGGAAGGGATGGTTGTCGAAAATGTGGTTGAAGCGTTTATTAAATATTCTGAATATGCAAGGCGTAGCGGTTTTGAAGTACGGTTTCGAAGCACCGAGCTATCCGCAAGTGCAAAAAAAGCTATGGAAGATGGTGGCGTGGATATCAGACGAAGACAGAGGACGAATCGCGGAATAGGCAGGTTCTGGATGCATGATGGTTATGAGTTGTGTTCGAAGGTAAGGTTGCAATGTGTGAAAGGTGAGAAATTGAGGCTGAATAGAAACGATCCCCGAAGGCCCGTTTCCACCCAGGCTACGGTTGCAAGGCTGGTGTTTATTTGACGAGGGTCGGGGATGGATTTTGGGAGTTCGGAAGGTTATTTTGGAACATAATCATGACTGTGATCTTACTAGCACTCGTTTCATGAGGAGCTATAGGATTGTCGGCGGTGTGGATGAGGTGCAAATAGTAATCGGAGATCGGGCCGGTGTGACACCGTCACGAGGGTATATGAATTTTGTGGTAGGGAATGGTGGCATTGAGAATGTACGGTTTTCTTTGAAGGATAGTCATTACGTGGTTAGGAGGTGGAGAATGCATGGTATGGAAAATGGTGACTTTAATGCCATGCAAAAATTTTTCAATGGTATGAAAGTCAGTATCGGAGGATTTTTTCTATTCATATGACACATCTTTGAAGGTAGGGTGAAGAATGTATTCGGGCAGATGCCCAAGTAGAGCGACTTATGATGATTTTGGTGATGTGTTGTGTTTCGATCGACATATCGAAAAATCGCTATAAAATGCCATTAGCTCCTTTTATTGGTGTTAATCACCATGGTCGACTATACTACTTGGTTGCGCGTTACTCTCGAAGGAAGATGCTGATAGTTTCAAGTGGGTTTTGAGGCGTGGTTGTCTTTGTATGCGGAAGGTTGCGCGAAATATATAATGACGGACCAATGTCAAGCTATTGGTATGTGTTCGGTGACTTGGTTTTCTGTTGTTGTAAATATCATTAAATTTTCTGTACTTGTAGCTGCGCTTGTTGGTGGTAGTGCGTGGTTGTCATATGCGGTGGAGGTGTTATATTGTTTGTGAAGGTAATTTTAATTTTGTTATGTTGTTACCGTAGGGAATGCGGTGGCGGCAGTTTTCCCAATTCAAGGCATAGATTGTGTTTGTGGCATATCATGAAAAATGGTGAACTACACTTGCGGAAGCACGAGAGTGGACAGATATACGGAAAGAGTTATTGGACATTGTCCATGGTTGTTGTGATGTTGATGAGTTTGAAGGTATGTGGGGTAGTTTCATTAGTAAGTACGGGTTAGCAGAAAATAGTTGGCTGACAAGAATGTTCGATATGAGGGATAGCTGGGTTCCGGCATACTTCTTACATGAATGTTGGGCTGGGCTGCATAGCACGCAACGCAGTGAGGGGATTAATAATTTCTTTCGCACGTATGTGAACATCAACACCAGTTTGAGACAGTTTGCGGAGCAATACTGTCTAGCGGTTGGCAAGAGGGTTGATGATGAGGAAAGGGCAGACTGGAAGGCGAAGAACAAAACTGATAGGTGTGTGACGTCTTTCGAATGTGAGAGAATTTTCAAACGGCATTATAAGACGAGCAAGTTTACGAATTTCAGAATGAGGTAAAGGCAGTTGGTTATGTTAACACGAAAGTAGTGGCGTTTGACGGTATTGTCCGCGTCCTCATGGTAACCGATAGATGTGCACGTCACGAGGTTGGGTCGGAAAGGAACGAAAAAGTATTCTGTCTCATTCGAGTTGGAAAGCGAAGAGGTTTTTGTGACTGTAAGATGTTCGAGTTCGAGAGGCATTGTATGTCGTCATATTATTGCGGTATGGCGGTTTGAGGAGGTAAGCGATATTCCGTCCGAGTATATCCTAGATCGTTGGAGGAAGGATATTTTTCGTCGATCAAGTATTGTGAGGATTCCGGCACGAACATGCAATTACGGCAGCGATGGTGCCGGTGTGAGAAGCTACAGTGTCAATGCGGCGATTAACGGATATGGCCATGACGGACGAAGCCATTTGCAACACCGTGTTGGATGATATTCGAGCTCGATCGAGAAGTGTAAGGCGATGCTGAAATGTTACGTAGACGGTGTCCATGTGGATGCTCTTGGGAGGCGATGACTGAAAGTGGCCAACTACACCCGGTAACATCGCCCATGTACCCGGGCTTTTGGAGAAAACCATTCTTGATCCGATTGATCGCAGAGGGAGAGGTAGAGTCCCAACACGACGAAAGGGTGCCGTAAGCGGAAACGTGGGAAACGGTCTAAAGTAGCGAGGAATTAGATGTTGCTGCCAATGAAAGTGGTCATGGAGAACAGGTTCGTTTATGAGTTGGCGTTTAAGCGAAACTTATATTGTATGTAATGCGAACATGGCTGTGTTGTTTTTGTTGCGGGGAACATTGGAGTAGGGTTACGGGGAGAAGGAGGCGAATATGCCGCCAACGGTCTTGTGGATGGTAGTCATGGTGGATCACGCTTCCATATTTTCATATGACGCTGTCGGTGACCGCGGCGGCGTGGGAAGTCGGGTAATTTGGATGCCCTACGTTTATTTAGCGGACCCAGTAGTGGGGAATGGTTAGTGGAGTATGTGGTCGACATAAAATTGTTCTCGCCGTCGCACCACTTCGCTGCATTTATTTTGTAGGTCCCGTAAGATTGGAAACAATTTGCGATTGCTAACCCATGCCCTCTGTTTGAGTAGTACTGATTTGTTACATCGTACTCTATTTGAATGTGAAACCCATAACATAACATAACAAACTGGTGCACTAGCGAGAAGAAATACGGAGTAGGAGTAACGTGGTGTGAAATGAAATGGTGTGGTAGAAAGTCAGTCCACGTGATTGGTATCTGTAGTGAGAATGTGCCGCCTCCTCTTTAACTTTGATAGTTCCATGTTAACTCCTTCAATGCGTCGCATAATGTTGGCGTGGTTGTCGAATATTTGCAGATCGAGTATTGTGCTTTCTTTTGAAATCGTCGACGCCCTTCTCAGAACCACAAGCATGCTTATAACTTCTTCCGGACTCTGTCCCAAGGGAAGTCGGGAGGCGGATATTGAGACCTACACTCCCGGTGTGGGCAAAGGGCGAGGGAAATTAAAAGCAGCAAACGAACATCTTGGTTTTGGAGAGTGAATAGGAAATACAGTTTCTCTAAGGACAAATACTCGACAAATGTATGTCAATGGAGGATAGGGTGCCACACCTTTTCACCGTCAACGCCGCCAAGTTCCACCACCACCTTGTAAACTTGTTTGACCTTCTCGTCTGTCCACGCTATAATCGTCGGTGTCCCAACCACACGTTCGTCATGTACTCCATTTCTTGGAGCCGAGATGGAGTGTAGATATAGAATCTGCATCATTTCCTCGGTCGAGTTCAAAAGGACTAGGACTAGAGACGATGTATATGTTTTGGGCATCAAGGAAATGTATGTCAACTTCGTTCGGAATACCTGTAAATAAAGCAAGCAACCACGAATGCTTTTGGTACTTCTTTGTTGAAACACGCGGATAGCGTCCAGAAGGCCATCCAACACAAATGCTGCCCAATTGAAATTGCGGAGTTCCCCTAGTTCTTCCAAAGTGGGATAAACTCACGGAAGTAGATGTGCACGTTCTTGGTTGGCCTTAACATCGTGGCAATGGCGAAAAGGAGTAGCTTACACTTAAACTCCTCATCGGCGCTTTCGGTATCTTGCAGATAAGAGTAGAGAGCATAAACAGAGACACGACCAGAAAGTGGTAACCTATATCTAGCACATGTGGTACTGAACATCATATCATCAATGGGGTGTTCGTAGGTATCATCTTACCCATACATGGTAGGCCAAGGACCCCAGAACCGACGCATACGTTAGCGAAATATGCTGGCCATGAACCTTCGAAGCTTCTGGATACATCAACCCTTGACGCGAGTGCAAGACATAATTCCCGTTGTAACCTTGTAGTCCGCAAATGTAGCAGCCCTCCAAACCCATCTCCACGACGGCCTCGAAACGAACTATGTTGCTTTAGTCTTTGAAACACCCTACTATTCTCGACTGGGTTACATCGTGTTCAGTAGAACACCCTGTCGTGTGGGAAGACAGCGATAGAAGTTCTGATTGGTCGACATATGACGACATCATGTCAATGAATTATACCGCACATGCATCGACCATTACTTGCACGAAACTCATTGGGGACGGAGTTCTCGGACCCCTTAACCGACCTAAACTGAAATTAGTCCGGAATGCTCGAGAAGTGAGTTAGCACACATACCTGTTTCCTTCCCCTGGTCTTCTAATAGATCGCGCGCCGATACTGTTTCCAGATGGGGAGTTGGTTACATGATTCGTGGCTCTCTGTCGCCGGGGCATCTGGGGCAATTAAACGAGGACCCGGACAGGACGCCGGCTAAGAGGTTAAGGTAACCCTTGTGAGGAGGGGACCCAGCAGCTTCTGCAGATCTCTCCAATGCCGGACTCCGAGAAGGCGTGGTAGCTTCGTTCAGCTGGGTAGTAGGCCCTCCACCGGTTACTGCCAACCGCATCCGGCCCAAACGGTACACGATGCACGCAATCCTTGCGGCGCAGTGTTGGGCCGATGAATGGGTACGGACTGGAGCTCCAACATACGGTGGGCCGATTCGTAGCTTTGAATGGGTATTCGTGGGCTAAGTAGACATGTTGGGCCTCGGCTTCCCAACATATATGCACTCTGGCCCAGACAGCGAGCCGGGAGACGGTCGAGAAACCGGAAGGCCATAATTCTGCGAGGGCTTAGTAGGCAATTTAGTAGACTTATTTGTGTATATAAGTCGGCATGGCTGGACGTGGGAGATATCGGTTACAAATAAAGGCTATCGACGGAGCTCCCGACCGTTGTCACCATGTCCGGAGGAAAAGCTTCAGCGTCATGAACCTAAGCCCACGTAAGTTGCCTTCCATCCTTTACTTGAAGCCGCGGGAATTATTTATACAAGATACTTAACCTCTACGTGCTATATTCCGATGGAATCGGTTTCTCCCGATCCTGTTGCCCGAACTGTAGATGTGAAGACCATGCGTCTCTCTTTGACTCCCTCAAAGTGAACCATCTCACATCAAGACGGAGATAAAAATCCTTTTCACCCGTTTCGTGGAGGCCGGTGGGATGGAATCTTTCAAATCCCACATGCTTTGTCATACCCGCCTCTGCTAGCACTCGTAGATCTGTTGGATGATGTTTACTGTCGCCGATGACGTCGGCCACGACGCGTGGTGACTCTTTCGGGACGACCATAGTCACAGAGGGTCGAACGTGCCTCGCGGGGATGATGGTTCCAGCTAGCAAGCAGCTCAAATATTCGCGGCGCATCATCGCGCCTAAAAGCAGCCCAAGCATGCGGCCCGACAGCCTCACGGCTCCATCCCGGCGAAGATGGTGAAGCTGGAAGATGACGACGAGGACACGGATGACGACGCTCGGAGATCGAGGCCCTTTAAAACCCACCGTATGGGTTTACGTTGCGGCGAGCGAAGTACCTTCCGCTTCCTCTTACCTTCTAGCGTATGCCGTCGTTGCCTAGTACCCGTAAGTAACGTGCACTATGTGCTTGCACGTAATGAGCTGCCATCTCGCCGGGTGCATCATTTTTGAGTTGTTTTGGTAGGGTATGCATCCGCAGCTTATGTACGTAATGTATGGTTTGGTGCTTTTGTAATATGGTATCTAATGAAGCTTCGCTTTAAGGGCCCATAATATCACTTGTCGCTGCGTTAATAGAGTCTTCCCCGTGGCTAGCGATTCATCACACATAATTTTATATCTGCCATTAATCCTACGGAAGTTGTGTTTGACGAAAATATCGCTACTAGGGAAAACAGAGACGCGCACTAGCTATTTCGATACAAAACTAAATACGTAGCTCAAGGCTACCGCTTGATTTTGGTAATTCCATATACATATATATGGATATATATACACACACAGATCTAAACACACGTTACTATGTATATATATATATATGTGTGTATATATATATATACATATGTATTTCTTTTTCCCAATACATAGATGTATATATATAGGTATACGTCCGTATATATATTTCTTTTCTTCCACAATACCAACTACTCATTTACACCCCATTGCAGCTTAGTTGGAGTATAATAAACTACTACTAGTCAAAGGTACAAGTTGACTCATCACTTTGCGTTTATGTGTTTTTAGCCTACGGTGGTTGCTAGACTGTCCTTTCCCCTTACACATACCAACGCACCCGATTGTACCATTAATAATGAGCAGTGGAGGTTGTGTAATTAGCGTTGGAGTAAATGAAGCCGGGTACGGGTTGCGTGTAATCGGTCCTCGCCTTAACTAACGAAATGGGAGACTGCAGTCAGCCAACACCACTGCGACGGGTCTAACGGAGTAGACCTCCTCTCCACCGTCCACACTGATAAAGTAAAGACAGCTAAACAAAATATAGTAGCACAACTCTGCGGTGGAGAAGTCGGTTAAGTTTTCCGGTGGCGGTCGATGAAACCATTACCTCAAGGGCGATCACGACGACAAAGACAAAGGCAGCGCATTCTGTCTCTGTATCCTAATAAGGGTGCGCTGCTTTATCTTCGTTTCCATGGGCAGACCGTGCCATTCGCAGCCTTCCTCGAGAGATCTCATACCCCAGCTCTGCGATATCCACCGGACGCACGACAAGGACGAGGTGGCCACAGATGGAATGCACTATATATGTACGACGGAGACATAAAGAAGCTTGATGTGGACGCAGCGCTTCCTCCAATCAGCAGCCGTGGTCGTGCGGAGGAGAGTCCGACCGACGCCGACACTCTTTCCAACGGGCGTTAACCGTGGTCGTCATGCTTGTACGTGGTGATGTATTAGCCACCCCGAGTCGAGAAACACGGACAAGGGGCGTTCTTGCCCCACACTTTGACATCCAGGTAGGAAGCATCGCTACGGACTGGTTTTACAGTACAGATACCTTCATCAAACGATTCAGAGTCGTCAAGAACTCTGCTATTACCAGGATCTTCTTCACACAGTCTGTTCTTATGGGTGACTGCACACGCTACAACTTAGCAATCATGCCACATGTTCATCCTGGGGGTTCAGTATTGAGGAGAAAAGCGACCACCGGTCTATATGCATTAGGGAAGAGCATAACTGGGTAAAGCCAACTATCGGATCCAACCCCACCGACAATATAGTTGTTGTAGTGTGGAATGTCCAAGGAACCGTGAACCGGAGGTTTCATAAGAACTTGGTATCACTGATTCTCAAAGAAAACCCCAGTGTTGTCATCCTAGCTGATACGGGTGTCTGGGGCCGGAAAGCGGAGTCCATCAGTGGAGCTGTTCCGTCTTTCAGAGCCATTGTCGAGGATTCCGAACGCGCGCGGGTGGCTACCGGATTCTTTGGAACCCAATTCTCGTGAATCTAAATTCATATCGCTTTCAACGCAAAGGCAACGAGGTCACCGTCACGGTAAGCACATAGCTTCGATGTTGTCTTGTCGGTTGTATATTCGCGTAACCACACCAAGGTTATCCCGTCCTTATCCCGCTCTATGACTAACAAATTAAGCTGATGTAGATTCGGACTCCCGTGTGACCCCGGTAGCTAGTACGGTCGACGAGGCGCAGTGGCGCCTGATGGTAACCCCAAACTTTTGTTTTCGGAGGCAAGCTCAGGAGTGGATCATATGCATGAAGAATGTTTTGGACTACGCGCATCGTGTCACACATTTCTTCGCTTTCTAAGGCCCCGTAATTTTGTAAGCGTGCATCGCTGCAGCTGCCACATAAGGTAGTGGGACGACTTGTAACCAGACGTTCAAAGGCTGATGGTAATCCGTTTTGATTGTCAAATGGTCGTTGTAGTGTTATTCCCGCCATGCGAGTCCACGGGCCTCACAACAAGCTCGCACGAATGAGGCCAGATAACTCCAAACCCATGTCCTGTGCCCAAACCCATGCTCCAGGCCCAAACCCAGCCTCCCAACGTTCTTGGGTGCGACCGAAATTTCCCCATCTTACCCCGCAGCCAGCCATGGACAGAAGCTTACTAGAGCTTGAAGCCACGCCGCTTTGGCCAAACATGCTTCGAACTAAGAACGAAAAGAAAGGTACAAGTTGACGCACGACATGGACTAACTGTTCGCACCACACTTCATACAAACCACGCCCATCGAGGTGTGAACTCGGTGGTCAACATTTTCCACCTCCACTCGACAACGAGACACCAAGTAACCGTACCTAGACCCACTACCACAACTTACCCATACGACAAGACATAACAAAGAACCCCAAGTATAACCAAGCACAGATCACGAACCCTCAAGCGCATCACTGTGCCTCCCGATACGTCCACCGCACGCTCCAGATTGGCATTCACGGACTTCGCATCGTCCAGGCTCAGCCCTCACGCCTTGCAGTCCACCTTCCACCAGGCTTAGTTGATCTACCAACTCGCGCCGCTCGCTCGACGCTCGGTACTTAGCTTCCGCCGCTGAACTTCCGCCCGCAGTTCCGAGCAACATCTTGATGTGCTCAGAGTCGGTCGTCAACCCATTGGTGAAACCCACGTAAATTAGGGGTCTGAAATAGCAACAACAAGATCAAATTAAACAAGTTCCACTAAGCCCTAAACGATGCACTAAACCCACCACTCCTACAAATACCGAAAAGTGCTACCGTTACTCACATCGTAATTGATACAACCGTAGAATCGTCGCCCGGTGTTGCTTTGCGTCCAAGCGACCTTCACCGGGACGGGAGACCACAACGACAAACTCGCCGCACTCTATTCCGACCACCGCCGCCCGACGACGCACTAGACCGAGATGAAACCATCGCTCCGATCTGGGAATTTCTTACTGGACTCGCAATGATGGCGGCTGGGGTCTTCTTATGGAGGACAGAAGGGCGGTAGTCACCGCCCACACCGTCGCCATCCGGACGCCTCTCACTCGACCCATACAAACCGGGTGCCGGTTGACCACATCTCCCATACGGTCTACCGATTTGACGTACCATTTACTCACCTATATCACTTGCGCATCGTCCAACTACATGAATTGATGTAACCAGACCTTCACTTCGTAAACTCCATAAACCGGTCCGTAGTAAAATTATATTCCGGATATCAAGAGTGAGGCCCAAATAAATTCAGAATGGGCTGGCCCATAACGGCGCCAAGCAGAGGAATTCGGCGACCGGGAGTGGCCCATCTACGAACTAATAGGCCCACAAATGCCTCTCCATGCCCACGGGCAACAATATATACGCACCCCGGTAACCCTCCTTCGCCACATATCGTTAATTCCATTATCCGAACTCTTCCTCTCACCACATCTCATATCTACTTTTCAAACCGTTATTTTGTACAATATGCAAATTATCCACAAACCTCCCCAATGGGGTATAATCAACTCAAGATAAGTGCGGTAACGCTTTCATAGAAATGACAGAATCGTAAATTGTTCTTCACCACAAACACTTAAACAACCATGATGCATGTTCACGATGTGCCATGGCATGAACTCCATTGCCCGCCCTCATGCAACAACGCTCATACACACTCACCAACTCATTGCTATCATAACGTCGGCATCGCAGATTTCCCGCCCTACCCCGAGTCAAGATCATGGTCCCTGCTTTGCTCTCGTGCTCGCTTGGTCTGTCATTCAAATGAAACTCATATGACTATGACACATAAGCGGGTAAAGAACTTGGAGGGAACGACCAAATGAAACTGATCTCTCTAATGTTTAGACCAGGACACTTTTCTAAACGTAAACCCAACCGCATACGCTTCAAAATAGGTAACTCATTCCCCACACATACCCAATCGACTGACTTTTGCTGAATTAATTAACGACAAGATTACCTCAACGGAAACGTAGATGCATTGGCTGTAGAAGGAATGCTGTTGAATACCGACCCATCTCGGATTCCATAACAACCACATACCACCTAGCTCACCCTTTGGAGTGGCGACAATGGCTCCACGTGAGCCTATTCCTAGAACAGCTGCAAATGCATCCTCCGAACAAGCCCTCGTTTCGGTTACAAGAAACATCATCGGATTCTCCAGCCGGAGAATATTACTGACCATATCTTTCAACACACTCAATGCAGCACCTTTGGAGTTCCGCATAACGCAATCGATAATCTTCGTTGGCCCATATGCATTATTCCCTTACATATGATCTTTTGCTTCATGGCTGGTGAGTTGCGGGTCGCAAGTTGGCATCGACCCACGAAGGCTGGATGGTAGTGAGGCATCAAAGTCACCGAATATCTAACGCTCCTTCCGCCGACTTCGGCTTGGCTAATAAAATGACTTGTTACCCGACAAGCATCCGTGATCAAGTAAGCGTTTGAAATACGAATCGAAGCCATGAACCATTCATTCCATATTGTAGTAATTTGCACTGGATGAGTAGGTTTTCCAACACTCGCCGATCCCCACGTTGATGTACACCGCCCTTACACGGACTTCCTATTACCAGCTTTCCCAGCCTCTCGTTACTGCCGATGCGTCGGTACACACTTGTATGCACTCTTCATTGCATTGGGGTTTTGGCAACAACTCCCGAAACTCCTCCGGCCTCCGACCCTTGGCACAACAACAACTTGGTGCCATATTCGAGATAGTTCTCTTTATCAAATGGCCATGTCGTGGTTGTCAACGCCCGGTACAGATACGCAAATGATCTTGCATCAAACAAATCCATCATGAAAACGGAAGTAAAATTGCTCATCCGCCTTTATCGTATATCGATACTAGCCGCCAACAATTTCGTCCTCCGGCCATGCTTCGACAGCGGACACCGGCTGGCGAGAGGTATGTGGCGACGGACGATTTAACGACGAAGAGCTGCGGGTTTCGTATTTCACCTGCTAGGTTGCGGCATAGACAACGGTGCCGCAGCCTTCTTCACCCTTCTAGGGTTTGCCACCGCTGCGGAATTCGCTTTTCCGTAACGGCCCAACTAAAGCCCATTGTCTTCGGGTGGATGCGTGATCGCTTGCCGCCACGGGTTCATGGGCTGCCACCGTAGACGGGCCACTCTTCGGCCTGCTATTCTCTAACACACCTTTTGCATACAACCTCTATTCCAGGATGGGCCGATCTGTTTTCTTCATTACAGCCCACTCCAATAAATGCACTTATGAAGTCCACCACCACTCATTTAAATGTTCACACTTTTCCATAAACGTAGACATTCACGCATAACATGCAAATACAACCACTCCACTAAATATCAACCGGTAAGGTGGGAACAATCGGAAAAAGTACATATCAACAACGGAGAGGAGAAGAACCCGGACCGTCAAGACTGCTGCAATGAAGGTGACAAAATCTTACAGACGCAACCAACCCGACAAAGGAAAATGAATAATCGGGTGTCTTGATTTAACAACACTCGAATCATCGAGCACAGTAATTACTTGGAGGGCTGTCAATGCTCTCTCCGGTTCTTCAAGAAGCTAGGAAGACTAATGTTCTTTGTGACAATAACGTGAAACCAGGGTTACTTGGATGACATTGCTAAGATTTTAATTGCATTTTCGCATCGCTCTCGGATTCACTAGACTTACCACAGGGAGTGTGTTTCACTCACATATCCGGATTTCACCTTCCTCGGAACACCGAACTCATATGTATGACACGCTTCTGTTTAGATCGGCACGATTACATCATTAGATCGACATACATACTTGACTCGATCGATGAAATGGTGATCAACATGAACAATTCTTTTGATCGACATCACCGCCTCGCTCGATCGACATCACTACCTTGCTCGGCCGACGCACATAATTGCCCAATCAAAGATAACATGGTGACCATCATGATGAGTCGTTCCAACCGAAAACCATACTGATCGATTAACATAAAATGGTGATCACCTTCATGAGCTGTTTAGACCGACAAACATACTTGTTCGAACAGCGTAAACTATTCACCACCTTCACGAGTCGGTTAGATCGACATACACACATGATTGACCAAAGATCACCGCTGATCATCATGTTGTGTCGGTTAGATCAACATATATACATACTCGAATTATCAGCATACAATGGTGACCAACATACCGAAAAGTTTAGAACGACATCACTACAATGTCGATCGACTTACACACTTGATAGCTCATCGTAACATACCGCTTAGCATGACGAGTCGGTTCGCCCAACATACGTACTTGCTTGATCAAAGCATCAAATGGAGAACAAAATGACGAGTTTTTAGGTCGCCATCACTACCTTGTTAGACCGACATCACTACCTTGTCGATCGACATACATACTTCACCGATCAGCCAAAATGGGATTCACCATGCAGAGTCGCTCGATCGACATACGTACTTCATTGATCGGTTCGAATGGTGATCAACATGCCGACTCCTTCAGATCGACACCACTACCTTGTTAGATCAACGTCGTTACCTTGTCGATTCACATAAGCTGTTAGATCTAAATAAATAATTTCTACGTCATCGTGGGATGAGATCACCACGATGGGATGTCCATATAGGTCAGCATTGATAATAAGCCAACATTAGGGGTTTCAAAGTTCGAAATATGAGATGACTTCAGCAAAATCACGTCATTCTCTCATCGCGAGTATTATTAGTTTTTCGGGCATTCTATATTCACGACAAACGAGAGCAACCGAAATTAACGTCACTACTAATTACTTTGAGGGTAATCTCTGTCTCCCAATTTTTCATCGATCTTCAACCCAAAAATTCACCGCATTTTTTGAGTACCAACAACATGTTCCAAACCCTCCTGACAATATATCCGCATTCCCAACACCATACAGTTCTTCACATCAAAAACACGCTTGGAAATTTCCAAACTCGGTTCCGACCTCATTTGCTACACTGACACGAGTATTCGATGGGTATTTCTGTCCTAACACTAACCATCATATTAACTACCTGACATTACGCAGCCCAATGTCCAATGCACCCCGGTCCACAGCTACCAACTACCCTACGTAAACCACAACAACTACTTTTATAATTCTAAACACATACCATTTCACGTTATCTTTCCGTCGCAAAAGTCTGTTATGGTAGACCACATTGTGGTAGGCAAAGACTTTTCCTTTGTCATCCTCCAATTCTATAGAGATCAAGGTTGCCACATTCATTGCCCAGCTGAAGACCATCGCCAACCATACCAAACCCCCTAACAGGTCTTCCGATCCAACAACCCGCCACCCAAAATGGCGGCTGCTAGCCAAGAAACAGAGCCCCGCCACCGCATCGCACAACCTCATCCCAGCCTCGGTCCTCGCCTCGCACATGACCATATTTGATTTTCTTCCCACTTACCCAATTTTTAATTGGAATGGTTACTGTATGCACCGATTAAATGCTTGAAATATCTCTTTACCTCTCCCTCACTGCTTATACACAAGAACAATTAACCAGCAAGAGGCTGAGTACAATGCCAGAAATTGTAACTCGTGTTTTTATTTAATTCACACGACCTGTTCGATGAAAAGTCTGGCAGGATGTATGGCTACAGAGTTACATCCTTTCAGTCATTTCCTAAGCACTGGCACTTGTTCTACTTTTTTAGATTGATCGTGTAATAAGCCTAAATCATCGTAATAATGTAATTTATAGGATGAAATTGAGCAAAAATCTTAAAATGGGATTCATGTAGAACAACAATGTAACTTAAGGAACTAAAGACAAAAGTTACTATATATATATATATGTGTGTGTGTAAACGAGTAAATTTTTTTTTAATAAGTTAAAGTGTAATAAGGTAAAAATGTTTGATTAAAAATATCAATGAAATATTTGTACTTTTATCGGACAAGAGAAAAGATACGTTCAACTTTTATGATAGAGTATTATAACGTATTTACGCCATATCATCCCAAATGTACTGCAACATTTGACTTAACACAAGATTAATATGAGCGTATTTTGGCTTTTCAGTTTCCTATTTTACTTTTTTTCTTCCAATATTATACTCCATCCATCTCAGCAAACTTGATCCATTTCCTTTTCCGTGTAAAAACTACTCCATAATTTCATCCTTTAAAAATGCACCAATTTAACTAATACGTGAATTAAAGTAAAATATGCATATAAGACAACTTATAAATATGGTTATCTTATTTTTCTACAGTATTTATTCAAGTCCCCAAGTTTGCCCACCTCTCGATGTTGCTAGTGTTGTTATAAGACCTATTCTATATGCATGTAGCTTTGCTTTGGAAGGTTTGTATTCACATAATATTGGTTCGTTTAATTGTGAACTCTGGTAAAATCTGTCCAACGATAAAACAACAATGGTAAAATTATTGGTTCTATTAAGTGATTTAAGTACTTAATGGTGTTACTTGTTCTGTTAAAAAATCAACGGATCATTTAACAAATTACTTAACACCCTAGCGTCTTCACCACTATGTCCAAATTGTCTTTGAGGCAACATCTTCTTCGCCTTTGTTGGCACTACAAACGAAATATCTTTTGTCAACAGATAAAAAGAGTTGGTAAAAATCAGAAAAACTGTTAGCAGAAATCCCGTTGGGCTTCTCCAACACACAAAAAAAGTGTCGGCAGAAGACGTGTCGGGGAAGTGTTCTGCTGACACTTTTAATGTGTGTCGGCGAAACTTTTATAGTTTTCCCAACAAATTTTTTTGTGTCAAGCAAAGTAAAAGTGGTTCTCCTGATAGACGTTTATGTGTTAGGAAATATATTTGATCCTCCAATTTCCATGTGTGAAGAAAGGTTCTTTTGTGTCTACGAAGACTGTGTGTCAGGAGAGGCTGTTATGTGTCAAGAACGATTATGTAGCCCTTTAAAGCTACTTTTTTTTAGTGATTTTGTGGCCAATGTTGCTATTAATCACTAATATTAGATGAATTAATTATTAATAACATTGGATGAATTAATAATAGTTCAAATAAAAAGTACTTTATTAATAAAATTAAAATTTACAATCTTGGACATTCTTAAACATCCATGAAAGGTACCTACTTTGAAAGTTACTAATTAAACTAAATAGTTCAAATATAACTAAAAATTGTTGAGTTAATCATTAAATCCCTAATTTCCAGATCCTCCAAATTGGTGGCTTCCATTTGAAGATTATGATTTGAAGGAGAATGTTCTTCCACAACTTAAAAAAAAAGAAGTTAAAAGCTTGACTATTGTACCATGCAATTAAAAAACCATGGATGCCCACATGAATGTTCATCACTTATGGTTAAAATGTCAAAATGAATGCAAGTTGTACATGGACTTTTCATAAAAATGACCAGATACCATACATATGACATAATAGCACAATCCCATTGTTTTATGTGGAGCAGATATAGTAGTATGAATGAAAGTAATCACAAACAATAACCCAGTCCTCAATCTAAGTTTCATCTTGCTTCAAACCAAACATAAAATGAAAGTAAACTGAAACTGTGGCAGATAATCATGCTATTTCAGTATACAAAGAATCATCAAACAGGTAGCAAAGTTAGGAAGACAAAGAAGAAAGACCAAAATAATCATTAACTCACATAAAAGTCCAATGGAACCAGGAAGTCTGAAATCGGTATATTAAATTTGTATAAAAACTGATCCGTGAAATTATCCTTCATATAATTAAACCACACTAAACCTAATCACTCTATTTACTGCAAAATGGAATCACCTCCCATAAGCAACAGCAAGCTAGGGCCGATTCTGAGGGTAGGCCCAAGGGGCAGCCGCCGCCTAGGGCGCAACAGCTAAAGGGGCCCAAATTTAAAAATATATTCTATACGGTAAAAAAAATTAACTTTGCGTTAACGAGCGACATATCTAAGGGAAAGAGAGAGAATTAGCATCTTTAATTCCTCTATGATTTCCATGACTTTCATTTCATTTTCTTCCGATCTCATTCAATTATTCTGTATCTCCTGAGCTTGTAGCCTAATGGCTAAGCTCATGGGACATGAGGTGGAGGTATTGTGTTCAAGTCTCCATCATACTTAATCCCCTAACTCCAATGCATTAAAACAAATTCTTTCCATTTTCCAACTAAACCTATCATTAATTCAAATGAAAAATATCAAATTTCCCCAAAAACTTCAATAGTCAATTGCTAATTTTCACTCCACATTTTCTCATGGTGATTCATATGATGTTGATTTAAATAATTTTTACTCAAAATTAAAAGTGTTGCAAACAAGTTTGCCAAATTAGCCAATGTTTCCATTGCTTATAGAAATTTTTTTAACTTTGCTTGTAACTGTGACATCAGCTGAAAGAAACTTTTCAAAGCTAAAGTTGATAAAAACCTATTTGAGGTCATCAATGCCGCAAAAAAGGTTGAATGGTTTGACAATATTATCAATTGAGAATGATTTATTAGAAAGCATTTATGTTGATGTTATTATTAATGATTTTGCATCTCGGAATGCTCGTGGAAGTCGCTTTTGTGATTTAGTTTTGTTTCTTTTTCTTTGAAGGTGATAAGAGGTGACCTTACAAGAGGGAGATTTTTTGATGATTGACAACATTGATGGAGGTTGAAGGAAAAATGTACTATTTTGTATGAATTTTTATTTGAAAAGATGTATTGGCATAATGTAATGAAACATACTATATTTTTATGAAATTATATTTTCAAAATTTTTACTACGTGGAGCAAACATTGGTTACCACGACCATTCTCGTGGTAATGGCGTAGTAAGAACCACGGGAAGAGCCGTGGTAATCGCTGGAGTAAAATTGGCGTAGTAAATAATTCTACTCCAACTAAAACTATGGTAAGTACTGCAACTTACTACGGCTACAGCCGTGGTAAACCTACCACACCCTAAATTTTCAAAAGTTTTACCAATGAACCCTAAATTATTCAAAACTTGCAATTTTCACTCAGATTTCATAAATATCACATAAAATACCCTAAATTCAGTTTTCGCCCAAATTTCATTAACTTCGCCCAAAATTAGGTTCAATTTCATCAATTTACAAAAAATAACCAAATATTAAACAAATTAACTAAAATTACTGATAAAAAATGTAAAAAATAAAAAAATAACCTAAATATAAACAAAATAAACAAATTACTGATAAAAAATATACTTACCTTAAGCGGCGGTGGTGAGAGGGAGAGAGTGGTGAGAGGGGGCCAACGGTTTGAGGTGGAGGACGGTAGTAGCGATAGGAAGACGGTTGCGATGGCAGCGAGAGGAGTTCGCCACCGGCGGTTCTAATTTAACAACAGAAGAAAGAAAGAAACGGTGTAAGACGACGCTAAATCAAAAAAAGAAGATGGTGTAAGCGTCAGTAGACTTACCGGTGGATGAAGGCACTGACAGAGTAGGAAGATGGCGACAAATCTTGGGGAATCGCCGGCGGAGCTTGGAGAGTCGGCGAATTTTTGAGTGATGGAGAGGGAGAGGGAGAGCTGAGAAAGTGGAGAGGGAGGTGTCGGTTCCTGCTCTTAAAGAGCTTACACATGGTTACCACCGCCAAAAGCCATAGTAAGGCCCAAGCTTGAGGGCTTACCACGGCTTTACCACAACTTGAGCCGTGGTAAAGTTTACTACCATGGTAGAAGCACCCATTTATTTAGTACTTTAGGTGCTTTTGTTGCGTATAATGTAAATTTCGTAGCGGATCAATTCCAACGAGCCTTTCAAACTAGTACTTTTTGTAATCGACTCTATAGCTTCTTCAATAAACGCTGGTTCTTCGATCAAGTTTTGAATGACTTTATAGTCAGATCGTTTCTGCGTTTCGGATATGAAGTCTCATTTGAAGCTTTAGACAAGGGTAAAAAAACTCATCCTGAGATGTATGTATGCATGATTGAGTGCATGCAATATGTTTCATGTTTGCAAGGAAATTCTACGATACCCACCCGGTGATTGTGGGTATCGGTACCCAAAAGCTTAAAAAATTAAAAATAAATATTGTGTAGAAAAAGAGTTTTATGACTAGTTTATTATTTATTGAGTTATTATAAGTTTTTTCTAGTTAAAAATTAGGATTAAAAATTATGTAATTAAGCTTTTTATATATCGGTAAAATTGGTGATTGGTAAACTGACAGTTTGTATTTATAAAAACGTCAGTTTTACCGATATACTAAAACAACTTAATTAATTCATTTTTTTCAAAAAATTTAATCGTAAATGGTTATAATAACTCTAAACGTTATAAATTAATGACAAACTTTTTTTCGCGAAAGAAAATATTTATAAATTTATTTTTTAAATGGTTGGTACCGGTACCGCAATACTAATCGGCATTGGCGAAGCCATGTGTGGGCATGGGGAGGCAGTTGTCATCCTGAGATTTTTGATGAGGTAGGGGTATACAGTAACATTTAGGATATTTAGGGGTGTTATTTGATTATTTTATTTTATTCCATAATCTAACCCTAACTAAACCCAATATCATCCAACCCATTATCACCAAACCTTGACCCAAACCCCAAATCCACTAACTCATATATCCAACCCAACCCATAGAATTATAATTACACACACAACCCATATATCCAAAATGATACACTGAACATCAGGGTAAAAAAAAACTAAAATGATTGATACAGTGAGGGTATATTTATAAAATTGTTTAGCTCAAGTGATATCATTGGAACTAAAGACAAAATTATAAGATGCTATGAAATGCTTACTTCCTCATTCACTCACATTAAATGTTCAAATTAGTTCTTAACCTACTCGTATGCAACAAGTGCTCCTTGTGCGCATGCTTGAGCGCAGTTATGTGTGTGTCCTGGTATTAAGCAAAGTTTGAGTGCTTCAGTAAGAGAAAACAATATTTAATCAGTTATGTTTTGAGGTGAGAGAGCTAGACATCTAGCTTTCAAGTGAAAGCTAATTCAACTAAATGTCTAGGATATGAACTTATTTCTTTTATGTGTCATTGTTTACACTTCATATGTCAGATAGTATCATCATGCTCACATCATAAAAGAAACAATAATATGAGACTTGTAACTTGTGAGTGCTTCTGATACAAGTCAACTTATAAGTATGTTTTCTCAAAATTACTTGGATCATATTACTTTAAGTATGATAATTTTTTAATCGATCTCCAGCCACCCTGGAGAAAAAATCCTGGCTTCGCCCCTGCTAGTCACGTACGAGAGAGCGTGGCCTATGTTTGCATTAAACCTTCAGGAAAAAAAACCTATAGCTTTGTTACCTGGAATGGATCAACAGCCCATTTTGTACTCTTCTCTACTTTCATGTAATATCCTGAAAGTTAAAATCATTATACTGAATAAATGGAGTAAGATAAATAAAAACAAAATGTTAATGGTAATACTGATCTTAAAAAAAAAAGAAAACACTCCCCTCCACTTCCTGCTCTTTATTTTTCCTACATTTTCCTCTTGCAATATGTTAATTCCCCCTAAATTACAAAAGCAAGAAAAGTGGAAACATTAAAAGAACTCAATAATATGATGCGCCCATTGAATTTCTCATACTGCTTATGTGAATAAAGGTATTCAAGTTACAAAATAAAAATAAAGAGAAGCCCCAATAAATAAGAAAGCACATTCCAGCTAATTACTTACATTTGTACTGTCTAGCTCAAATGTTCAGTTGATTATCATGTAGAACCTACACAAATGCCTCTAATGGGAGAATCAATAAGAATTGAACACATAAAGCACATGAAAATAATAAACTGGATTCTCCTATTTCTTAGTACGAGGTGATTAGAAAAACATATATCAAGAAATCCTGCAAAACTAATCAGGTTTTCAATCAAGTGAGATCCTACAAAACCGGTAGAACCAATCAAAATCGGACAGAACCTGTAGAACAGGTTTTGAAGTTATTTAAATTCTTAAATTATCTATAATTTTCTCTCATAACTTTAAATCTCACCAATAAAAACACACGAAATTATTATTAACAGTTGTTTAAATTACTGAAAAATATTAATCACAGCAAAATAGTATGATGTATATAGAGAGAGAAGCAATTAATGATTTAATCATTTACCTAGATTTTGGGTAAACTACAGATACTTCTAAGGATTGGGAAAATCTACAATTCCCCCGTCTCTAAAAATCTATAGAAACTTCCCTTTAGTCCTTGAGAGTTGATTGTTTCATTTTTAGGGTTAACTATGTTAATTGTACATTTGTACCCTAACACTTTTAACCTAACAATTCTACCTTAACATTTTTAACCGTAAGTACCACATTCGTCTAATCCCCTTGCGTAACGCAAATCGATTCGTATGTGCTAATTCGCCATACATGGGCGTACTGGTTCACATGGGAAAGCGAATGGTTCTTCTTTGGGCGTGAATCAGTCGGAGAAGAAGAGGTAGCTGAAGCTAGACAGTCACAACGGTTGTTACTCGAGCAAAGAAGATGAGCATACAAAACACAAAATTAGGTCTTCTATTGTCTTTTACAAGTAAGCATTATTGTTTTATCAATCAAGCAAATAGGTCCTTTTAAGTTCAAATTATGAAATTCAGCCATTTAAATTTTCTTTCCAACCCATTTAGACTAAGCTTTTTCCTCCTAACAAAACAGTCCTTCATGATTTTAAATTTATACAAATAAACCAATAAAGTAGAGTACCGGATTATTTGACGTATCTAATGAGATTACCACCCACGAATCATAAAAGCATATCAGATTGTCAAACGTATCGGTTGAGACTACCCATCCAAATCTGATTCATCTCCAATCGATGAATCGTGTACATATCGAAACGTACCATGTTTCTATTCACTATGTTTTTAACTCTTCCACCATCAGCTCGCCTCTCTATCTCTCTGCTCCATTGTTTGGACACCAACCTCTGCATCGTCACCACCATCGACCATATGATCGAGCCATTGCATGAGAAGCTAGAAGCAACGTGCGAGCCAACTTGGGCATCACCTGTCATGAGCATTTTTTTTTACCAACCACTGCCTTACCCCGCTGTTGCACTCCAACCCTGTCTTACTCAACTCCCCCCCCGCCGCTGCTGCCCAACTCAGATATGGTTTACCTGTCATGCGAAGAGCTTCTTCAGTGGATCCATCGCTCGAGGAGGTATCAAGCTTCTCAAGTTCTCATCACCGTTTCTTTGAACCTGAATCTCGAAACCCACATGGTTTGTGTAAACGGGTCCAAGCCATATCCTATTGGTCTGTGTAATAGATGGAGCCTAAAATTCGTCTAGCAATCTTGGAGTTGCAGCTTGGTGTGCACTATTATAGAGGCACAGAGAGCCAACTTCTACAAAAATCCTTTTTGCACCTAACACCACAAACACGCAGACTTGAACAAGTAATTGCCGAGGCTTCAACTCAAGCTTGGGTGTGCACTATTACGATCCTCATACTTTGTGGCTTCAGTACCTGCTGCTGTCATCCAGGAGAAAACCAGAGTACCATAATAGAAGACAAAACGGAATATACATACAAAACAGTGTCATATTAGATGATCAAATATTGTCTTGTACAACATCATGAAATTAACAAGACAGTACTTTTTTTTTTCTTTTTTTAGCTTTTACTTCCAAGTTTAACTAAATCCATAGTACACTGCAAATAAGCTCGGGTTAAGGCTAAAAGCTAAAGTGAGAGGATCAAGTCATCTTCATCTTTTTGCCATCTTCAGTAATTAGTGGATATATTGAGCCTGGTACTGGTAGCCATTTCCAAAGTAGTTGCCGTGACTGGGAGGCATATTATACACAGCAGGGGCAGCGAAAGAATGGCCATGGTTGTCGGTTGGTGCTGGGTAGATATAGGGTCTGTCATACACGTACTGAGGATACCTGTCTGGGACTCTAGGATACATTAGCATGTCAGCAGCTACGTTAGTGACGCGAGGACCGCATCCTACACCATTAGCACGAGGCCGCTTGGGTTGAGGCCTTGCGGTTTCGGTCGCCCTTTTCTTGTCTGCCTTTGCTTTCTCCAGGTGAAGCACTCGTTTCTGGAGTGGTTCTACAGGGTACTCCTCCTCAAGGTTGTGCTCTTCAATGCACTTAATGACGGCTTTCAGAGCAGTCAGTTCTCGCTCACTTACCTCAACCTGTTAAAAGAGAACATTTCATTTTACGTGCAGTCATGTAAGTAAATGAAAATGAACCGATTATAACCACAGAAGGTAATATGGCTAGAAATAGAACCAACATCCAGAACAAAAGACACCTCTAAATGCATTTTGAGGTGGAGACAATGCCCTACAGCAAGTGACAACATTAAATTTTTTCTAAACCATAATACTAACCAAGCCTGTTGTAACCAACATGTAACTAATGAAAATAACTAGTTTGCTGGCAGTAAACTTACCTACACCACCATCGTGCCGAACCAACAGAACTGAACAGCCCAAGAATGAAGTTTAGCGAGGCAAGATACTAGTCCAATGTCTTATCAAACTAAATTTATAAGTATTGATTACTAACACACCATTTTTATACCAAACATAATATCTCAACAGCTCATGAAGAACAACCGTTTCTACTTCAGACCACCCAACGCTGTCAGCCTCACACTGGACAATCATCATCAACCAAAATAAACATGCCATCATAACTGTTCTTGAGAAAAAGAACATACCTGAGCAGTGGGAGAGGCATTTCCTGCCTTGGTAGGCGAAGCAATCTTCCTTGCCTCCTTTAAGTAAGATCTCAATAAAGGTACAGGCGGAAACTGTTCCACAAGATCAAACGAATATGCTAGATTGACAGCATCAATATGCCTTCCACTATTCACAAGAACTTCAATGACACCTGGAAATTATTTTAATATATGCAAATGAAGCATTCAGCAGAAGCAAAAAGCCCAATCATTTAACAGAAACTCCAAGTACTGAATTGGTATGTTCAAGAGAGCCCAGAAAAATTAAATAATTCTCTGAGTTCCTCATATAGCTAATGGGCTAAAACAGGAAAACCAAAACATGCCAAGTAAGAACTAAAGCTAAGATGACGAAAACTCAAGTCTTAACATGGTGCAACCAGATAAGAAACTAAACTAACTCAAATCAGTAAATAAGATTACAAAATGAAAACACAGGAAGTATCCAAGTAAAGGGTGTGGGCATACATATGAGAAGATAATCAAACTTTTTTCCACCTTATGACCTGCTTAGTTAAGGCAATTGATTCAGAAGAAAAATGTCAAAAATTGTTTATATCTATACAACCTCGTAATAACAGAACAAACCTGGCATCTTTTCGGATAACCCAAGGGTGCGGCAAAGTTCTGGTGTCTGGTGGCGACGAGAAACCATTGGCACCAGCCGCAATAAATCTCCCTCATTGAAATCTGAAGCAAAGCCAAAAGTGGCAAGGAGTTGCAGAAATGCATGAGCCTCCAAAGAATTCCCGTTACTGGCATCCACATCAAGTGCACCCAACCTTGGCTTCCACTCGTCAGCAATCATCTTAGCGTCCTCCTTAACATCTTCTGAGATTACTGCTGAAACAGATACCATGTCCATGGTGCTTAACAAAAAGCTAAGGCACTCCATCAGCATGATACATGTACGACGAAGACCAAGTAGGTTTGAATCTTTTTTCCCATCTCCATTTGGCACTTCTATTTGGTAAAAGCCTTTCAAGGAATCCAAAACCAATAAAGCAGGACTTGCCGCGGCTCTTAGTGCGAGCGGGATTTCTTCCTTCAATGCAGCCAGATTCTTGCGGTTATCTGAGATAAATTTGTGCAAGGCCTCAGCATTCATGTCTTCACATAGCTTGACTAACTGAGGGAAAGCTTTGACCTCCAGACTTCCATCCTTAAAAGCACTTGTCACTTCCACCAAGCTACAATCAGAGATGACAGACTCAGAAGTTTTCTCTTCAACTGTTAGCACATCAGATTCCTCATCATATCTACCAGCAGAGAGATCCTCAGATGATAATTTATTATGCTTTTGTAGGGCATTAGTAATTGAAAAAACAGCAGCATCTCTCTTGTTCTGGAGCCTGTCAAGAGAAGCCTCCTCCTTGGCAACAACAGCAGCTTCCTGAACCTTCAACATCTCTCGAGCTCTTCTAGTCTTAGTCTCAAACTTCTTCTCTTGGTCTTCCAACTCATCAAAACGCCTTTTCAAGGACTTCTCAAGACCATGAAAATGCTCCTCAAGTTCCTTCCATTTCAAATTGAGCGTTACAGCACGCTGACTCTCAAGTTCAGCAAATGCCTTCTGAAGCTGCTGTATTTTAGCAGTTGTTGAATCCATAAGAGAAGTCATTGATGGAATACCATCCATTGCGAAGACAGCTAAAACTAAAAACAAGCAGAAGAAAACCATTAATTCCAGATGAAAAGCAAATTCATTTCAGTATAACAGATCATCTTTTAGTTTTTTTTTTTTTTGATTTTTATAAGACAACAAGACTGCTTAATACCATTGATAAGAGATCATAAACAATTTAATTCAGAACAGCTACAAGTATGACCAGCAAAGAGACCATGTCAAACAATTATCAATAACAAAACTCCAATGTCTGCTTTTAATCACCAGTAACGAGAACAGAAGGAAAATACCGCCAATTGAAGAAACGGGTTAGAAAACACATAATAATAGGACCTTTCACAATTTAAAGCAAGCTTATTAGGGAGTAAAAAAACAAATTAACATAATGAAGAGCAAAAAAACACAATTTTATAGTATGTGAAGCCAGGGAAGAGAATCAGTTCCCACAAACACACATTAGGACCCTTACACAAAGCAACTTCACAGATGAGATCATGAGAGAAAACAAGCAACTGACATTCAAAAAGAAGAAGAAAATAGCAGCTCTTATCAGTGATTTCGAAGCTTAAACAAACAAAAAGATGGTGAACGAGATATATCAACAAACAAAAAGTAAAAAATCCACATAACCCTAAACAAATAAAGCCGAACTCAAACGAGAATAATTAATGCAAGAAAACAACAGAAATAGTGAAACAAACACCAACCAAAACACATTAAAGCTAAAGCGATGTACTTCAAAAGAAACCTAGCCGATCCCATAAGAAGAGTGAGAAAGAGAGCCCAAGAAACAAACTTTGACGGAGAGAGAAATTTACCGATGGATCCGAAGCGAAATGGGTGGAGAAACAGACCTACTCGGCAGAGAAACGAAATTATCAATCCATTCTTCGTGGTTTTCTTCTGCGAAAGTTTGGTTTCAGCTTCAGTGTGGCTGCCTGCGAACTCTACAATCCCTAGATTGAGAAGGGAAAGCGGATAGAGAAGCAAAAGCGAGTTGTGTCCACGCAGCCAGCCATTTCTCCCTCTCTCTCTTGCTTTACTTCGGACACTCTTGTCTTGTTTTTTCTATTCCCAGATCCAGTGTCTGGTCCTTTGAGTTGCCATGTAAAGTAGGAATCGCTGGTGGGCTGGTGGTCAAAAAACTCGAGGTGGAAGAAATGATGGGCCACGTGGCCCGGTAGTGTACTGTTCCTGAATGGGCTTTTTTACTTGGTTTGATTTGGATGAAATGGGCTACTATTGGGCCGACCCATGGAAAATGTTTTTCCTCTCTCATTTAAAACAAGGAACCTTAAAGTAATATTTATAAATAAATAAATAAATAAACAAGGAACCTTACCAATACCCCCTTCAATGATTACCCAAACCCACACTAGTAAAAAATCGTGATACGTGAGAATCTGTATCATATATAGTGAATTTATTTACGAATTTTATCTCGTGACAATTAATATGGAAACTATTTAGGATGGTCTAATTCGCTAGACTTCATGGATGTTAAGGTGGAGGTGAAAAACTTCCAAAATCACCATGAATTTTGGAAGTGAATCACTCCTCATCCTCACCTCCACAAAATGAAGTTTGAAACCCCCTATTTGTGGAACTGGATGGTCTAATTCGCTAGACTTCATGGATGTTAAGGTGGAGGTGGATTTGGTCCATCTGCACCGTGGATATCCGCAACCCGTAAAAAAATTATACTAGTAAATTAAGACGGATGGAAAAAAAGTGTATGTGAGATGCATGCGAGATTTGTTGTCCTGGATGTAGCCAACAAGTTCGGAATTATCTAAGTTTGAGCAAAATTATTTTTTATTATAACAAACTTTTATCTTTCACTTGTTGGATACTCTTCAATTGTAACTGGACTTAAGATATGTTTTCAAATGTTGTGATGTTATTCTGTTACATCTCTATTTTTTTTATCAAGTTACATCTCTAATTAATCAAGGCGCATCACATACCAGTCTTTTCTAACAACCAAATCTTTATCTTCAATTATTATGTTTGAATCATATTTTTGTCAAAAAAATTGTTAAACTTTTTTTAGAAATGTATTTAAAATCACATTTATCAAATTATAATTTTTATATAAACTGTCTATTTTATTTATGTATCTAATATTATCTTCATCACATTTTAATCATTGTTCTTTTTATACTATAGCATTTAAACTATAATTATTTTCTCTTACATATATAATACTCTCATAGTGATTAGGGAGCTTTAAACCTTGCTAAAATGAGGTGAATTTTTTACAAATTCACTCTCCCAAATTCGGTGACTCACACAATTTTTTTCGGACCTCCGCGTTCACGCGGAGGAGTGAAAAGTGAAAAAATGAAACGTGAATCACGTCTTGCTCGGTCGCTCGATGGGCCCCCCTGCCCGCTTTGCGCTGCGCTGCTCTCCTCTATCCCACTCGCCTGCCTACTTTGAGGTGGGCTCCCTATCTGCTTGGAGTGAATTTTTGAAGTTGCTAGTTCAAGTTTGATGTTCCGAAAAATTGGGGGTGAATTTTTAGTTTGTGGATGAGGTTAAATTCGGTGAAATTTTTTCCCTCCCCCTTAAGGTTTGAAACCCCTATTAAAGTGAGTGGAATCAAGTAGTACAATTTTTTTGCTGCCCATGGAAAGAAGTAAGAACACAACATTTACATTTGACGGTGTAATAATTTTATAGGTATGTCAAAAAATTCTTAAAAACAGAAATACTACCACGAAAGTCAAGAGTAGCACAGCGCACAGTCTTTATTCCAAAAGTCTTGGTCGTCTCTTCTCTTTCCTCCCCATTGCGGCAAAAAAGAGAAATGGGCAATACACCAAGTGGTCAAGTTCAAGTACCTGGCTTGTTTGACCCGATCAGCGATGCTGAATAGAGACAGACACCAAAATTTCTAGTTTTCACACATAAAGGCCTCACCTTTAGCTCATATCTTGTCACTGGGGTTTCGATTTTGATGACCCTTGAATTGTCTAACCAAGACGTTGACTGCCTTTGCTCGTGAATTTCTTCCTGGGAATAGCGATGCTGCTGCTGCTGCTGCCTTTGTAAACCCTCTTTCTGGGTCGTTGCATTTTCCCTCAGTCAATTCTCCACTGAGAATCGGAGGTTCGTTTTTTATCTTTTGTCTTGGATTTTGGTTTTCTTTCTTGCTCTGGGATCTGTTTGCGGTACGCGCCCTCTCTTGATCTGTATCGATGATGACTCTAACTAGTTTGTTCTTGGATGAGATTGTTCTGTTTACCTGAAAACTCATGACTTGTTAGGTTTGTATTCTGAAGTTTTGTGTTTGGGTTTGGTTCATAATTATACTGTCCGCACACTTTTCAGGTTCAATTGTTGTGGGAGTTGGTGATGTTAGACTCTGATTGTTGACTTTGGGAATTTTGAATTTATGCACTTCATGGCTGACATGGTGATGCGCTTCCGGGTTTCTGGAGGGGTTCTTGTTGTTTTTACATGGTTAGTGCTCAGCTGCGGTGTTTGCTATGGGGATCTTAGAGATGTTAGTTGTCTGCGGAACATAAAGGATTCCCTGATAGATCCCCTTAATTACCTGAATTCATCTTGGAATTTCAACAACAATACAGAAGGTTTTATCTGTAGATTTATAGGGATTGACTGCTGGCACCCAGATGAGAATAGGGTTTTGAATATCCGGCTTTCGGATATGGGACTCAAGGGTCAGTTCCCTCGAGGAATCTCCAACTGTACCAGCTTGACAGGCTTGGATCTCTCAAGCAACAGCCTTAATGGGAGTATTCCACCTGACATCTCAAATTTGTCGAAGTATTTAACTTCCCTCGATCTTTCGTCGAATGTTTTCTCGGGTGAGATCCCGAAGGACATTGCAAATTGTAGCTTCCTGAATATTCTTAAGCTCGACCATAATCGTTTGACTGGTCAGATTCCGGCAGAACTTGGTTTGCTTGGACGGATTAAGACATTCTCTGTGGCTAACAATCAGTTGTCAGGGCCAGTTCCAAACTTCATCAATGCTACGATTCCAGCTGAAAGTTATTCTAATAATCCTGGGCTTTGTGGGAAACCTTTGGACGCATGTCGTGCACCTCCTAGGGGAAATCATAATGGAATTATTGCTGGTGCAGCTGTCGGCGGAGTGACATTTGCAGCTGTTTGTGTGGCAGTTGGTATGTTCTTTTATTATACAAGAGTAGTAGCTAAGAGAAAGAAGAACGAAGATCCAGATGGAAATAAATGGGCGAAGAGCTTAAAGGGAACAAAGGCAATTAAGGTGAGCTATTATCTCTTTTGTCCTTTCCAAAAGGAAATGATTACAAAGACAATGAATTTAAATTCTTCCCTACTTTTTTTTCCTTTTTTCCCCCTGCACCTGCTGTTATATTGATTAGTTACTGTAATCTCCAGGTTTCCATGTTTGAGAAGTCGGTGGTGAAAATGAGATTAAGTGATCTCATGAAGGCTACTAACAATTTCAACAAAAACAATATCATTGGGTCGGGAAGAACGGGGACTATGTATGCAGGAGTGCTTCCTGATGGCACTACACTTATGGTTAAGAGACTGCAGGATTCTCAGCATTCTGACAAAGAATTCAGTTCTGAGATGGCTACTCTTGGGAGTGTGAAGCACCGTACCTTGGTACCCTTATTAGGTTTTTGCATGGCTAAAAAGGAGAGGCTTTTAGTTTACAGAAACATGCCAAATGGTTCGCTCTATGAACGTCTGCATGAAGTCCCTGATGGTGGGAAAGCCTTGGGGTGGTCTGTCAGGCTTAAAATTGGTATAGGTGCTGCGAAAGGATTTGCTTGGCTCCATCATACGTGCAATCCCCGTATCATCCATCGAAACATAAGCTCCAAGTGCATATTGTTGGATGCAGATTTTGAGGCGAAAATATCCGATTTTGGCCTAGCGAGACTAATGAACCCCATTGACACCCATCTGAGCACATTCGTAAATGGGGAGTTTGGTGACCTGGGTTATGTTGCACCCGAATATGCTAGAACCTTGGTTGCTACTCCAAAGGGCGATGTTTACAGCTTCGGAATTGTACTTCTTGAGTTGGTGACTGGTGAGAGACCTACGCATGTTGCCAAGGCTCCTGAAAGCTTTAAGGGAAATCTGGTGGAATGGATCACTCAGTTGTCGAATGATGCCCAACTTCGTGATGCAATCGACGGATCACTTGTTGGTCTTGGTGTTGATCATGAGCTTTTCCAGTTCCTGAAAGTGGCATGCAGATGTACATTGCCAACTCCCAAAGAGAGGCCCACCATGTTTGAAGTATATCAGCTTCTGAGAGCAATTGGGGAACATTACCATTTCACCACCGACGACGACATTCTACTGCCTTCTGATGCAGGTGATGCTGATTACCTGGTAGAGCTCATTGTTGCTCAAGACGAGAGAGTCTGAGAAGTAATCAAGAGGCTAATTAGCTTATCTAGTTTATGTGATTATTTATTGTGTGTCCTATAATAAATGTTCATATTACATGTATTTGTCCTTGGTTATACTTTGTTGATGGCAGCTTTGTGTTTATAGCATCCTCTATAATACCGAATGGTAGTGAAGGCGGTAGAGCAGGGACAGAGGTAGGTAGGAGAGATCAGGGGATTCTCCTGGTGTGTGTCTTTGGTTCTTGAATCTTTTGTACAAAATGCTGACCTACAACAGGGTCATGGTTGATTATTCTCTTTGTTTGAGAAACATTTGCAGGGAGATAATGAAATTCAAATATGCTATTACATATTCCACCATGTTGGTTCTTATTACATTTGCTGCTATCCATTTGTGCTTATTGATGAAGAGATGGAAAATAACAGTAAATATGGAGTATCTTTCATGGAGGCAGAGAAAGATGACAGCTTTGCCATTTTTATTAGTGCAATAGTCAAAGAGTGTGAAATTAAAAACACTAACTTGACCATTTATTTGCTCAGTTTCATCTTAGTAGGTTTCAGGGAAGCTCAGTGAGAGTGAGAAGCCAGTTCAGCAGCAGAGTTGAGCTTTGCCACAAACTCATTGATGTTCCGGTCAGAGCTTCCGCCTTCACTGGCGGCGTCGAGCGCCAACTTCTTCCACTTCTCAGCATTCATCCTCAACTCCTTCCCCTTCTCTCCTTCCATCACCTCCCTTATGCACTTCTCAATGTTGTCTCTCCTAACGTAGCCTTTCTCATCAGCCTGAGTTCGGATCCCGACCCGCCAGATATCCTGCATGCATTTGGCATTGGTCTGTTGGTCCGTCCACTGGGGCACCGCGACCAGAGGAACACCCAAGCTTATGGCCTCGAAACACGAGCTCAGGCCTCCGTGAGTGACGAAGCAGCCAATGGCCTCATGGGACAGAACCTCCAACTGGCGGCACCAGTTCACAATCAAGCCCTTATCTCCAAGTTGTGCCTTGAACTCTTGGGGCAGTTTTGGTTCCTCTGACGCCCTCACCACCCACAGGAAGTAGCGGCCGCTCGCCTTCACTCCCCATGCCAGCTCCGCCATCTGCTCCTCGTCGAGCTCCGCCATGCTTCCAAAGGAGACGTAGACGACGGAACCCTTGGGCTTGTCTTTGAGCCAAGTCAGGGAAATGCCTGTGTCTGGCTTGAACAGGTTGATCCCGTATTCCGTATCATTTTGCACACGCTTGTCTAGGAACATTGACGGAACCGTCGGACCAACCGTTGCTAGTTTTTTCCATAGTTTCGACATCCAATCCACCAGCTGATGATGAACATAAATCCACAATCACATTAACAATGAAACTTGCATCAACAAGCTAGCTAGAGATCCCTATAGTTGCATCAACAAAGACCTTTAAACCGTGGTGCTTAAAATCTTAAAACGAACCTTCCTCACGGAAATGATTTATTGATTTTCTAAGGACTGAAAAATGAAAATGTATCTATTCCGGTCCCTAAAGTTTATAAAAACACGAGCTTTAACAACTAACCTCCTTTTCTAGCTCGTAGAAGTTGCTGAAGAAGACCCAGTCACAGTCATCAATGTTGTCGAACTGGCTGAGGATCATGTCGGTGAAACCAGGGTACTGCTCTCTGTTGGAGACGAAGGTCGGAATGTCGTCGAAATCGAGCGGCGGCAGGCACGGCAGGCAGTACTTCTGGTCATTGGTAAACGGCATCTTGAGAACGCCCTTGTGGACGTGATAGTAGACGGTGTTGACGGCGCAGGTTTGGGTGAAGAAGATGGCTCCCATGACGCCGAACTGCTTCGCTATGTCCAGCCCCCACGGCAGGAATCCGTCGTACACGACGGCGTGGATGGGCCGGCCGTCCTCTTTCAGCTTCTTTATCACTTCTGACAACGTCTTCATGCCTGCACACAAGCAATTAATATGGAGTAATAATCTACCTCCTCCAAAATACTCGCTACCTCCTCCAAAATTAATACTTTTGACCAACATGTAGATTAATAAATATTATTGAGAAGAGGGTTATAAGGTAAAATAGTTATATAATCCGTCCCAAAAAAAGTACATAGGTTGACTTTCACTCTTGTATTAACTCAAATTTTGACTCACTCTTGTATTAACTCAAATTTTGACTCACTCTTGTATTAACTCAAATAGTTAAAAGAATTCTTAGAAAATAAATTTAGAAATTACAGATGTTTATTTATCATTTTCATATAAATTATTAAAAATGTTTATACATTAAAACATTAAAGAACAGAAATTATAAATTAAACGCTAAAAAACAAAAATTGTAACATATTCTTAGGGATGGAGGTAATAGTTTTTTTAGTTGGAAGGGAAATAGGGATAATAAGGTAAAATTGATGTTAAAAATGATGTATCAATTTTGGTGGACAAGCTAATTAAAAAGGAAAATGTATTAATTTTTATGTGACGATAAATTAATATCTCTAGTTTTTAAATATATATTTTTAATTTCCCACTTTTTACATTCCCCAAAAAATAATGCGAGTAAACACAAGTTGGGTTTTGTCTAATTTACCCCTATCGTCAAAAAGAGTTTTTTAAGATGGAAGTAGGTTGAACAACACTACATGTGATAAATAAATTTAGGGGTAATTATGTAAAATAAGTATCAACCGTAGCATTTCAAATTTGAATGATTTCCAGAAAAAGAATTCTTGATGTGTGCTGACACCGTCACACCCATATAGTTTTAGGACGGGGGGAAGTATATTTGGTACCTTCGGCTTTGAAAGACCGGAGGTAGGCGTCGACGCTCTCAGCATGGGCGATTCCTCCGTCGTCAAAGCCGTCGGAGATGGTCTCGACGTGGATGGCGCTGTCGGGGTCGGCGTGCATGGAGCGTGCGATGGAGCGAACGATGGCAATGGTGGCGTGGGCGCCTTTCGACACGAGCCGTTTCGCGAACTGTAGCATCGGGTTGATATGCCCCTGCGCCGCGTACGGCAGAATCAGCACGTGGGGAGCCGCCGCAGCCGCTAATTCCTCCTCCGGCGCCGGTCTACGATCACATCTTCCATTGTTCGCGTGATGATCAGTTGGCTGCAGCTTTTGGACTCCTCCTCCTCCTCCACCGTTTGCCTTTTCCATGGTGGCTTGGTTGCTTCCGGTCACCGTCGCCTCCACAGCCATGATAAAGTGTATTTTGGTCCCTGCTCCTGATTGGTGGAGTATTTGTTTTCTGGCTGTGAAATGGAACGGTGCAATTTTATTTCTGGACATGCATTTTCAATTTATACCAAGGGAACTTAATTAAAAAGACGTTGCGAAAATAAAAGTAATGATTGTTTAAAGGCATGTAAGTTGCTTATCACATGTATGTCATTGTCATGTACACTGTGGACACATGTTTTCCCAATTTTTAGTTAACAGAAAGAAAAAACCGCAATATTATTACATGTAGTTAGTAGCGGTACCATAAAATAATTGTTATCGGGACAAAACTTAAAGTTAAAATT
This sequence comes from Stellera chamaejasme, assembly GCA_024586325.1. NCBI lineage: Eukaryota > Viridiplantae > Streptophyta > Magnoliopsida > Malvales > Thymelaeaceae > Stellera > Stellera chamaejasme. The sequence continues at coordinate 31,284,882 of CM044985.1, forward strand.
GTACAAAATTTTTGTATTTCTCAACTTTAGGAAAGTTAATATTCCCTCCGCCCCCTTTTATTGTAACATTTTTTTGGACGTCCCTAAATGTTTACAACGTTTCATTTTTTAGTGAACTTTTACAAATAAATTTACCAATTTAACATTTCAACTATCTTTCTTCTTATTTCTTTATTATCTGATTTAACACCACTAACTTCATCCACTCCACTCACTCATCTCTTCTTTTATTTTTTTATTATATGATCTGACACCATTAACTCCATTCACACCACCCACTCAACTCTTTTCTCTCTAAAGGATAATTTTGTCAAAATTCTACTTCTTTCTACTCACCTTAATCCCCGTGCCATATTCATATGTTGCAATAATTAAGGGACGGAGGAAGTACAATTTAATTTTCGAATTTAAATATATTTGACTCAAATTTTAACAAGAAAAAAAAATCTTAAAATACAACTTTAGAAACTAGTCATGTTTATGTTTCATATGCATATAGATTATTTTTTGACTTTATATATTAATATGTTGAAGAAAAAAATTATAGATTAAATAATGAAAATATTTGTACTTACTTTTCTGAAATGAAGGGGGTTTGAGATATACATATAAAAGTCTTATTTTAAACAATGTCACAAATCACCAATTACATAATTTTCATAGAAATTGTGAAGTCTCTATTTAATTCTCTCAATTAAAAAAATGCATATAAAATTTCTTTACATTCAGACTACCACACTAAAAGAGAGAGATAATAAGACCATGGTTGAAACTTTAAGGACCTATATGACAAAAATGAAAAAATTAGGTGCAAATAAGTGAATTATACCATTGGCTAAATTAAAGCAAAATAGTTATTAAAAAAACTAATGTGTACAAACCTAATTGGTAGTGGTACTATTCATCAACAGTACCATTACCATAAATATATATAAGAAGAATAAGGACTTCATCCATAACAATGTAGAAGAGTGATTACTAGCTAGTAGAATTCGGATGCTAGGGTTTTTTTCCAAAACTCCTCGCGTGTCGTCCTTACTGCTGCTTCGATTCAATTAGTAGGCTGTTGATCGACTCGTTTGCCTCCCTTGGAAGCGAGTCGGTCCTTCTCTCTTGTCTGTGAGTTCGCTTTCGGCAACACCTCTTCGTTTTGCTCAAGTTGGCCTTGGAGAGTGTTTGATCAACCGTACACGAAGCCATGAAGGACTTGGGTGGCCGTCTCGCTTCTTTGGCTCTGTCGAAGGAGGAGAACGACCGATGGCGGATCCAGGCTCAAAAAGTTAGGTGAGCGGAAAAAAATTATCAAATAATATATGTAAAGAACAAGGTTCAAGGAAGCCTGTTCGTTGCTGGGAAACATAATATTACACTTCATTTTTAAAATTTGAATGCTCTATACAGAGAATCGTGCTCATGATACAATGATGTCTCCGATAGTTTTACAAATTATATGACAATTTGTAACAGGAAAATAAGGATTATGATTAACAAATAACTTAGTCCAGGATTTAAACGCTTTCTACAAAGATTGGACTATAATGTTGTAAAAAAACTGTTAGTATGAAAAACTGTTAGTGGAAAGATTTTAAGCAAAGACTATGGTGTTTATTTTAAAGAATTTGAGAAAAACTTGGGAGCTTTTTTGAAAATAGATTTCAAATTTTCTAGAGGAAAAAATTAGAAATAGAAATTGGATATTTGATAAATTGTTGTTATTTAATTTCATGAAGAAAATACCTTTTTATGGGAAACAAAAAGTATTGAAGGGGCTAACTCACTTTTTATGGGAAACAAATACCTTGTGTGCCGATTAATTAATTCATCAATTTCAATATGTTCAAATTATGCATGCATGCATTGACCTTAATTAATACTCCTATCATGACTCAATTTCATTAATTAATAAAAACACTTATATATATTTTTTTGTTACGTCTTTAATCATCGAATGTTGACTTTAAATTAAATTGTTGGGGTATGTATACTAACTTGAGTGATCATGCATATATGATATATCCCAATAATAAGTATATATAATAACCAATAAGCAATTTGTAGTGGAAGGACTGTGATCGAGGTTACATGATAACAGTGAGGGATCTAGAATCGAAAAATTGGATTAGCGGGAGAAAAACGTGCTATGGGTCTATTAGATAAAAACATTGCCCAGCGGGAGCCGGGTGCGCTCCTTGCTCATCCGCCACCGAGAACGACACTATCGTGGTTGTTGCTGTGCATCGCCGACCGTCCCTGAACGCATGCCTAGCGGCCAAACTGTTGCTTCCTCGACCAATTTCAGCGAAGCTTTTAGCGTCTGCACTTTAGGCTACATGGCATGGATGAGTGAAGTTCACTCTTCGCTCGGCCGATCCTAGTAGTCGTGACAACCTCTATCTCCTGGACTGAGAGGACAAGGACCAAGTGTCCATGATACTAGAGAAGGGCCCTTGGTCTTTCAATGGACGTGTTATCATCTTTCGACAGGTTTTTAATTCTGATCGCTCTTCATCTATAAATTTTGTCCATACTGCTTTCTGGGTTCATGTTTTAGATGTTCCGTTTGCTTGGGTTACCAAAGAGAAGGGTGAATCACTTGGTCATTTGATTGGTGAGGTTTTAGAGGTTCGATGTGAAGGGGCCTCTTTCAGGATTTGTGTGATAGTAGACGTCACTAAGCCTTTGTGTAGGGTGGTTAAGGTGGTTCTAGGTGATAACAAAGAAAGAAAGCTTCTTCATCCAGTATGAGAAAATTCCTGCTTTTTGCTTCTGATGTGAGCGGTGCACCCATGTGAAACGGGTGTGTCTAGAATCATCAAAGTTGTCGGTAGGAGGTAAGCTTCAATTTGGCCCTTGGTTTCACTTCAAGGGTGGTTGAAAGGAAAGACAACCTAGGATTGAGACTCAAGCAACCTCGGGGAAAAGCGGTTCACTGGAACCGAAACTGGGGAACTCTTCTTCCCAAGGGTGTACACCTGCTTTGGGTCTCCAACTTTTGCCACTAGACTCTACATCCTTTATCGGTTCCCCCCACACTACGTAGAGGATACAATTTTTATTGCGGTTGTTACTGCGGTTTTGGCGCAGTAAGGCCGCAGTAAAGTAGGGCCGCAATAAACTCTTTTTTAGGGTTTCTCCTTCTCTTTTTCAGCCGCCACATTCTTCCATTTTCTCATCTTCTTCCAATTAACTTCAACTTCTCTTTACTCATCTTTTTTCTTTCTCTTCAATTCCTACATCATCATCATCTTCTTCTTCTTCTTTTGCTCTCCCACGGTCGCCACCATCGCCATCACCGTTTGCTCCGTCTGGGTCAACGATTTCTGAACATTTATGGAAATAAAAGGTGGATGAATTCGGATGAATTTCATCCGAATTCATCCACCTTTTCTTAAATTATTGAAAATGTTTACTGCAGTCATGGCCACAGTAGGTACCACGGCCATGATCGCGGTTGAAGATGAACTGTGACGTTTTTTTACTGCGGGATTCATTGCGACCTCTCCCACAATAGTTACTGCGGCTATACTGCGATGTTGGCCGTAGTAAACCCCATTTTCTCCACGTAGTGCCAGCAGTCGCCGGTCCAGGGGCCTTCGAAGATGGCAGGTCCGCTTGGTGTGAAATCCGTGTTACTTTTAGATCTGCCTACACAGTTATGTCCCAGAGGCTTCTCCCATAGAGCCCGAAAAGGGTAAGCAGCTGAAATCTTCAACTCTGCTCCATACTCGGGTGACCTCGGCGCTTAGAGGAGTGAACCGTCCAGATAATGGGAAAGGTAAGAGTACTGGAGTGGGGCGAGGAAGGAAGAAACCTTGTTTTCTTGCGGATGTGGAAGCAGTGGTATCAGGTTTGCTTGTAGATCTGCAGGAGGAGGGTGATGTGCAGGCTATTTGGGATATGGATCTTCTTGGATGGCTGAAGTCTCTGTTTCAGATATTAAATTGATCTCAGTGTCTTCTAGCTTTTGTTTGGTGCAGGTTTTGTATTTGTTTTGGCTTAGTGAGGTATCCTTGGTATGGAGGAGTCTCATTACTCTTTGGAGGGAGCTCAACAATGATGGAAGGGGCGTCCCATCGACTCTTCTACCCCTTTCCATCCACAATTATCTCAAGGCCAGATTCAGCCGTAGAAATATTTTGCTATTTAGTCTCTTTACTTCTGTTTGCCTCCTGCGTGAGAGTCTCCACCTTTTAATGCATTTTGGTTTCCCATAAAAAAACAAAGAAAAAAAGAGTGATTTACTTGTACCCGACCCTAAACACTCTTACAGCTTGTGTTTTTTTTAAAAAGGTTAATGTTAACGGATCTATGACTTGTGACTAATTTAACTATGGAGGACCATCATTCTTAAAACAAGTCCACGACTATGAGTCTCTCGTCTTTGAGCATATATTCTATAAAGGAGCTTGGAGATTTTATAACAGTGTGATGTTACCGGTTCCGAGTGTTGGGAAAAAAGTGTATAAACGAACAACTTTCTTCTCGGAACACCTATCATGCGCGGCGGAAACAAACAATCTCGATCAAAATATGCACATAGAATTTAATGCGTTTCGGCTCTTAACTAACCTACATCCACGGATGAAAGATATGATAACTACAAAAGACTTCTCACATCTTGTCTCTCTACCACATTGGCTTTTCTCTCATGCCTAAAACCCTAACACGACTTGAGCCACATACAAAACCTAATCACATTCTAATTAATAGTAAAACACAATCTCTCACATTCTAATTAATAGTAAAACACAATCTCACTTAAATAAGGACTCTAAAACTTACGCACCAAGAAAACAATCCTAAACCATATAAATTCCTCCGCTTCTTCAAATTTGAGCAAACATACCCAACAATCTCTAACTTTACTCAAATTATTCCAAACATGAACAACGACCACAACGAACACGAACAATCAACAGAAACAAGAACACAATAACAAACGAACACAACCAAACATCAACAAGTGAGCATGCCTTCGAGCAACAACTACACGAACACAAACACAGACACAAATCTTGAACCACACGATCACCAATCCTCAACCTTCTTAAACAGAGCCATCGGTACTACGTTGTTACCCCACACAAGGCCATCGGTGCCACGCTGCTACCACATCACACACCAAGACGTTGGTGTCACACTGCTACCACACACACATTGAGTTATCGGTACCACACTGCAAACCTGAACACTTACATCCTGAGACGCTTCTTTGAGCTCTATCTCACTGCAGTTCTTCCACAACTTCCAAACTGCTCCACCTACGATGACTCCGTAGGTTTTTCCACACCAAAAACCATCATCAAACTATGCCGCTTTAAACAAGCTCCACCCAAACCGGGCTCCACCAAACGAAAACATCACACATGCTCCATCAGGATGTAACCATACGCTATATCCAGATTAATACACTCTTCAGCAAGATCCAACCATCAGCTCTGATACCACTTGTCGGGAAAAAGTGGGCAAACGAACAAGTTTCTTCCCTAAACACCTATCACGCGTAGCAGAAAAAAACAATACACAATTTAACATGGTTTAGCTCTTAACTAGTCTACATCCATGGATGAGAGAAATCCACTATAACATCTTTGACATCTCTTTTTTCACTCTCACATCTTATCTCTGTACCATATTGATTTTTCTCTCATGCCCAAACCCTAACATAACTTTCCTTTATATGGGCTACACACAAAACCTAATCACATTCTAATTATAAAAACACAATCTCACTTAAACAATGACCTACAAACTTACGCAACAAGAAAACAATCCTAAACCAATACAAATTCCTCAACTATTTCAAATTTGAGCAAACATGCCCAATACCGAGAAGCCAGTGTTGAGTGGGAGGTCTTATCCACGGAGGAAAGTTCCTACATGAAGAAAATAGAGGGCGTGTGGCAGGGGCGGATCCAGGATTTCAACAAAGTGGTGTCACCTTGTATTAATTTAATAAAATAAATGTCTTACAATTGACATATAGATATTTCATATTCTGAAAATGATCTAAAATTATATCGATCATTGTTGATACAATTAAATACTCACAATGTAATTTACTAAACAATCTGTCGGAAATTTTTCCGCCATACTACTTCGCAAGTCGCTCTTAATAATCTTTATGGCTGAGAAACATCGCTCTCAGTAATTATAATTTATAAGTAGTAATAGTTAAATGATTTTTTTTCTAAATTTGGTTAGATTAATAATAGTGGGATATTTATTATTTAGTAATAAATAAATTGGGTAAATTATGTGGACTTTTTGTTAATACATAAAATTCTTTATCAGTGATGTCAAAATAATTTTTTGAATGATGTCGATTTAAAAATTATTAATACCTAAGTAGGGACTTGTATTTTTTAGTGGTGTCACTTGACACCATTCAATATATACTACATCCGTCCCTGGGTTGTGGGTGTGGCCCCTGGGTAGGGGTGAGATCGAGCTGAGCCGAACCCAAACCTGGCAGACTCGAGCTCGTGAAAATCAGGCCCGACTCGAACTTCATTGAGCTTGATTTTTCGAGCTCGAGCTCGGCTCGATTCGGGGGTAGCTCGTTTCAGCTCGAAGTGGCTCGTAAAGGCTCGGGCTCGGCTCGTTTGTTAGGCTCGTGTAGGCTCGAGAGCCTGATCGAGCCGAACCTCTAAGGCTTGAGCTCTGCTAGTTTAATAAACAAGCCTAAAAAACAGCTCGAGCTCGAGGCTTAGAAAAGCTCGGCTCGACAGACTCGTTTGAGCTCGAGCGGACTCGGTTCGTTTCTCAACCTTGCCCCTGGGACCATCTCCGACGCCCAAGTCAGTATCCTGAAGAAGATGATATGAAGAGAATGTAGAGAAGAGGAAATGAATGATACTGGAGAATGTAGGAGGGAGTTAGGGTTTCGTCATCGTCGTGGGCCTCTTGAGCTTAGGCCTATAGTGTGAGATTTCGTCCGGCCACATGGGTCCGATCGGACAGGTGGGGGGACATATATTACTAAGATTCACTCCCTGAGTTCCACTTGATCTTTTTTGGTGTCACTTTTAAATAATGAGATCCTAATTTGTAATTCTTTTCTCGTACTCCATTCATTTCTAGAATTTGAAACATTTTCCCTTTTGGATCATCTGAGCTTTGCAAAACGTTTCTTCTTTAACTAATTTTTCCACACATCTTTCAAGGTTGAGAAATTTTGAATAAGGTTTTTAGTTAATCTTCATCTTCACTGAAGCAGGTGGACATGCCATTCCTAGGTGTGACCTAGCGCTGCTGCTACTTCCAAATGGCACATAAACAACCAAACCGCTTTCTTTGTTGGTATGCAATTGAGGCAACAAACAATTTTTGTCTGCTATCTTCAGTTGTTGGTTTAGGAAATTTCATGATATGATGGGTCTCCTAAAATGTCAATCAAAATCTCTATTTCTTGATCAACAAACATGTCAAATTCTGAAGGTTAGAGACCATAATTGCTGTACAGAAAAGGCAAGTCCCGAGGCAAATGAAGAACCAGAGAAGTTTCTTGCAGAGGAAGTCTCAGGAAACCTGTTCGAGCATAGCAGTAAACAGCATAAACACAGTTGCAAAGTTTTCTTATTCTTCCTTGTAATCTATATAGCAAAACCATTACCAATATGTTTTACACTGATTTATACAACAGGGGGAAAAAAAATAAATAAATACTAATAGCTTACACAGAATTCTCTCATGCCAAGAACAAATTAGGGTGCAGCATTCTCCTCATAGAAGGAACCATATTGCCGTCTTGCTTGGAGCCCTGGAAGAGCTCCCGGCGGAACCATTGGGTTCACGGGAACCAGGAATTTATGCGCAGAACTCACCATTGTTCGTTCGTTTATCATCCCGACTTCCTTGCAGACCCGATCAAGATTTGTAAGAAAATCACGTACTACCATGAAGATTCTGAATGGATGAGCTTCTTCCTTAGCTGAGTTCCCATGGAAATATTCTGTTATCTCTTTCACTAGAGACATTGCCACGCTTTCATGGGCCTGGATTCTAATGATCTCCCCGTCTGCCATTTTCCTAAAATTGTTCATGGACTCTGAAAACTTCTTGGTGCTCTCATCAACCTCCATCGTCTCGTTTAGTCTAAGGACCTCGTCGATGTTGCTGAGACCTTGTGAAAGCTTGGAGACTTCACTGCTGAGCACATCCGAGTCCATGGCAGCAGCTTTCTTTACATTCATGAGTTCTGAACACAGACTGGAAACAACTTGCAAGCCTAGCTTCCTGCACCTGGCTTCTTCGTGTAGATTCGAGCTTGCTGTTTCGTTGGTCTCAGAAAAACGAGCACCTTCCGTCCTTATGATTTCCTGTACAACAAAATGCAACAGGGTGGTTTTCCCATCTGCACCCTTCACATCAACGAGCTTTAGAAGTGTGTCAAGCTTGAAAGCTTGGGCATCACCGCGATTTGTTCCAACGTTCATGCGGTTACCCGTCTTGAGAACCGCTTCTAGGAGCTTTAGAAACATTCTACTGTTCCTCAGTTCCTCGCAAGCGCACTGTGGAAAGGACAAAACTCATGGGAATCAGGTGAAGTAGCCAAATCAGAGGAAGACTTCCATGACAAATAATAGCGTTTCAGATTTCATCAGTTGAAAACAAAAATTTACGAGCATGCATACAATACAGAAGCTCGGTTGAAACTGCATTCTGTTTTTCCAACTATAAACAGTTAGCAGTTAACACTAGGACCTTAGGAGAGGAGTGTGCAAAGAACTCCTAAACGCACATGTGAGTATGTGAGAGAATATATACCTCCAGTGTTTCATAGGATCTTTTCAGGTATTCAACTTCAGAGTCAAAGTTGGCTATGTAAAGCATTGCATTCACCCTTTTAAATGCAAAAGGTACATCAAGAACGGCTTTCAAAAACTTCTCAGCAGGGCCTAACTTGACTGGAGAATCATCCTTGTAATCACGCAGCTTTCGTTCTTCTTCTTTCGTGGGAGCCATTTTCAGTAAGCTTTCAAGAAGTTCAGTTCCCAATGTATCCGCATTACCTGTACCAAAAAGAGGTAAGGTTTCAGAAGACAGCAATACAATTTTGCTGTTTTGGTGGATATTTTATTAGAACAATAAGAGAATATCTTGGGTTGAACTATCACATCCTTGCATTCATAATTTCCAAAACTCCCTAACATGAAACTATGCATATTCTCTCCATCATTGGTGATAGCTGAGATTTTGAATAAGGACTTGAATTTAGAACTTCCAGATACACCTTCTATTAAATGATTTTATGAGTATGGTGCTACCTTAATGAGAAAAGAGTTATTGAAGCTGGTTTCCTAAATCACACGACCAACACTTGACACAAATCACATCCAAAAACAGGTGCCAGCTTCTACAAAGAATTACTGAATTTGGAACAGAAGTATATATCAGCACAAAAATGTCAGTCACAACAGAGCAAAGTAGACAAAAAGCAGACTGGGTCAGACTAGATTTTCTTTTACCAAACTGAAAAGGATGTACAGCAAGCCACCCAAGTACTACTAAACATGTTTTTCATGCATTAGCAAGTGGTTGTGAGATGTCCCACAGCATTTATTCCACTCAAACAGAGAAAACACAGGATGTTGAAGAAACCAGAATGACAAGCAAACAATGACCAACATGTCTAACAAAGAACTAAAACAAGGTAATAATCAGTCTGTGCACCACACATTTAAAACTCAAGTGTAACTAAGCCATGCTTATGACTTGTGATGGCTACAATACCTTCTAATAACGCATCACAAACTTCTTCCATTGTAACATTGAGGGCCCGTAACAGAATAGCAATATTCTGAGCCTTCTTGGGATCAAGCACTCTGTTCTCTTGGTTCAGTGATGGAAGAACCGACCTTGGAGTTGCTTCTTTTGATTTTGAGTTGGCTGTGTTTACTACAAACAACGTTTCTATCATCTCCTCATTCAACCTGCAATAGCCAAGTCACAAGACTCATTTAGTGAGCATAATTATACCTTAGGGCACAAGAAACAGTAGTAAACTTCAAAGTTGCACTGGCGAGCAGCTGCAAACATCTCTGTCTTACTTGAAAGAGCTCGATCTCAGATGATCCCAAACCATTTCCCGGTCAGAGCTCGCTCGAACTTTGTCCCAATGTAAAGGCTTTAACTTAGGCTTAGGAGTCTCATCATGTTGCTCCACAGTGACAGTCTCTGAACTTTGAGGCATCTCCACGGATACCTTCATTGGGTTTTGGTTTTGCAACACGAAGGGCCTAGAAGGGGGTACAAGGGGAGGCGGTTTTGACATTTGCAAAGCAATAGAGCCAGATGGATCTGTATTTTCCACATGCCTCTGCAGTGTCGGAGGAGGGGGCGGTGGTGGTGGAGGCGGAGGTGGAGGAGGAGCTGAGGTAGGCTTCCTTCGTGAGCTGCTATCCAGATTTCTAGCTGGCGTTGAAGAAGTTGAAGACAACAATGGAGATGTATCATCTTCACAGTCGGAGTGAACATAATTAGTTTGAGCTGCATCCGGGATTTTGTCAGAAGCTCTGCTTGGGGACGAGGAAGCAGAAGATATCGTCGGCGATCGGACAATTCGATTCAAAGCGATTGAGATTCTCTGAGAAAATCCCAACTGTCTCTGCGGAGAAGTAGAAGCTGAAGACTGTGAAGAAGACCGCAAATCAGACGCATCAAGATTTTTCACTATGAACCTATCTGGTGATGTGGAAGCTGAAGTCTGAGATGGCGATAACGGTTTACCGGCCGATTTGATGAACATGGCCGGATGTCTAGTCAGGTTGCTAACCTCATCTGGGTTCGAAACTGAAGCTCTAGTCGGAGAAGACGAAACCGGCGAGAGGGCCGGTGACCGCGCAGTTTGGTTGCCGGGATTCTTAATAAACCCAGTTTCTGGGGAAGTTGAAGCTAGAGACAGCGGAGGAGACCTCACATTTCTCGCCGGAGACTCTTCTAAATTTCTCTCCGGCGACAAACCACTCTGTTGCAGTGGTGGAAGTTCTGAAGGTTCGGGCGATTTATGGTCTGATCTTCGTGGGCTCAAACTAACTGGCGAGATGCTTGCAGATTGTGACCTCTCCGGCGAACCAGTGGTCGACGATGTGCAAGAACAAGTGCTTGAACCACTGCTGCTTTTCGCGAATCTCGGATTCGCAACATTCGCAAATAGCCGTCTGGACCCGGATCCGGTTCCGGTGGAGCTCTCTCGGCCGGCGAGTGAGGTTCTCGGAGAGTAAAACTCCTCCGACTCTGTCTCCGTCACCGAACCCACTTCCCTTTCCCTGTAATTCTTCCCGGTGTTCTGCCTCGACAGCGGCGGAAGCGGCTGGAGGTCCGGCGACTCCATCTTCCGCGGGTCGAACCTCGCATTGCCCTCTTCGATCGATCTCGAATTCACCACCGTGCCCAGATACAGAAACTCGGAGCTTGTCCCAGAAGTGGGCCCCTGCTGCTTCCGTCCATCGTTATTCCCGCCGCCGGTGCCACCACCGGTGTTATTACTCAAATACACTCTATTACTATTCTCGGAGGCCAATGTCTTATTATCGTTGACGAACTCGCGACGGCGCTCTCGGTGACGGCAGTAAACCACTAAAAGCGCGCCGGCAACTACAGCGGCGGAGATGACGGAGCAGAGCGCGACAATCAGCAACTTGTGAGAACTGGGTTTAGGCTTATTCGTCTGGGGGAGAATAAGTGAAGAGATGTTGGCCGGGAAAGAGGCGAAAGATGCCGGAGACGGCGGCGGTGGCGGAGCAGGGTATGATGGGAAAAACGGAGAATTATTAGGGGTCGAAGCAGCAGAAGAAGAAGAAGGTGTAGTTGATGAAAATGGATACTTGGGAGTTGGGGGAGATGGAGAAGGAGGTTCAGAAGGCGTAACGGAATCGGAAGGGAAAAACGGTTCATGGAGGATCCGACGGCTGGGAATGCTCGAATCTGAAGATGAAGAAGAAGAAGTAGATTCAATCAAGAAGAAGAAGAAGAAGAAGAAGAAGAAAGAGGTGGGCATGGTGGTTATGAAGAGAGTGAAGAGAGTGACAGTGAAGGAGTTGAGTGAGTTAATGGAGAAAGGAGAGGACTGTGATGGGAGGGGGTTTTTGGTCTTTATGTTTTTGTTTCTCTCTCTACTTCCTCAAAGAGGGAAGAGAGAGAGAAGCACAGTAAGATGAACAGGAAGAAGAAGGAGGAGGAGAATGCATAATATCCAGCTAAGAATCTGGTGCTGGGTTTGTATTGTCTTTGAGTTGCTTGCAGCTAGAAACAGTAAGCAGAAGAAAAGAAACTTCAACTCCAGTGACTAAAATGGTGTGCTTTGAATTAAGAGGACTGGAATGGAAACTTCTGGGGTTTCTTTTCTCAGCTGCGTTCATCTCCTCGTCACATTGTGGTGGCTCCCACATTCTTGTTTTTACCTATAGCGCGATGCCACATCAGACAACAGATGTCCTCGCTGGACACATGCACAAGCAAGCATGTTTCACTGGATTCACTAAACTCAAATAACACCCTCACTTTTTGCCTTTTTTAAGTAATTAGTCTAATCAAGGTGGGTTATTTGTTATAAAAAAAAATCAAACTGATGCAATATTTATTAGAAAATTTTTGGGAAAAAGTTTGTTTTAAAAGAATTTGGTTGGAGTTTTGTTCAAACAAACACACCCATGATGCTCCATAAGTATTCCATCTATTTTGTACTAGTATTAGTTCTCTTTTTATTAAAACATATAAAATGGGGTAATCTAAATTGGATGGAGAAATATTTATTTATAAACTGAAATAGCAAGTTAAGCGGAATTCAATATTTATTTATTGGATGGAGAAGTATTTAATTTATAAACATATAAAATGGGGTAATCTAAATTGGATGGAGTATATTTTAATTACAATACTTTTATTATTTTTTAACTAAATGAGATTGCTAAGCCGGCAGTGTCCATGAACAATTTACAAATTTAAAAAGCAGAAAGTCATTAGCTGATGAACTTGATTGTTCTTTTGTGTGTGTCATTCAAGACGATGCTACTAATTTTATGTGGATTTATTTAAATGTAGTCCAAATATAGAACTTGTATATATAACATGGTGGTGAATGATGAGGATGCAACTAGAGGTCAGTTGTGGACCTGTGGTCAACTTCTTCGGCTGTTGAAGTTTGAAAGAAGTGGTACTACTAGTAACAAATTTTGGTGTGTTACATACATGTTCAGTGGGGAATTATGCTTGAAGTCCTAATACTTTTCATTTTGTTCCATATGAACCCTAAGTTAAGACTTATGATTATCACTCAAAAGCTAAATGTTTTATGATGCAAATTGAAAACCAATGTTTCAGAACTTTATATATGTAGTTACAAGGATGGTGATTTCCTTTCACCAAACACGTAGGTCACCCATCTCTTAAATTCGAGACATTAAGATTCCCTTCTTCAATTATTAGCCTTTCTTGTCTCTTAAAAACGTTTTTCTTAGTTACTTTTAACAACGACTACTATCACCAGCAAAAATCCATCATAACGCAACATCTACTATTCAAAAAACAACGCTTTCGTTATTCACTTTTAAAAGACAGTAGTAGTAGACTTTAAAAAAATAGTAATTTTTTTTAGGAAAAAGAAAGGGTCTAAACCCTAGGATGCGAAAACTGAGCTCTCTCGCAGCCAGTAGCGCGGGAGCACATCCTGGCTGGCACTGTTGTCGGCTTCTCACCGGCGCAGCATGGTTCGCTCACCATGCTTGGATTTGCTTTGCCCGGAAGTCGACTTCGCCGTTAGAAGTTTGGGGCATCGTCCGGCCTCTGTGTTGCGCTGCTACTGGTTTCATCAGAGCTGCATAGGTGCTGGAGAAGGAGGGGTGCCGCAATGGATACGTTGCTTTCTAGTTGTTTGGTTGCTTCCGAGAAGGGGCTCTTGTGTGTATCTGAGCCATCCGCTTGGATCTATCGAAGGAAGGCTGTTGCTGGTGGTGTCGGTGGGGCTGGGGGACCTCCTGCCTCACCCGGAACAGTGATGTGGTGTGCGGTGGTTTGGGAGCGGACTTGGTTTTAGGCCACCTGAGTCCTCTCCCTCTAGCTACTTTTGGTCCTATTTTCAAATTTTGGTTTCTTGTCAAGTCTTTTTTGTTGGTGTCTACAGGATGGAATGACTAGGAGTTTATGTGATGGCATGCTTTTTTCGGGCGTCAATACTTTCTTTTTTTGCATGTTCATAGTAAGATGGTATTTGGGTTTGTATTACCCTAACAGGATTACCTATTCACACCTCACCATGACGGTATGTGTTGGTTTCAAGTCGTTCATTAGGAGCTTGTTCGAGGAAGTCTTGGGTGGTACGATGGAGTGTGTTACATCACCTAATCTTCTATCTTCTCATTGCTTGCAGTATGTTTTGTCTTATGTTTAGTGTCGCTTTGGATCTTTACTTGTTTCCTTTAGCTTCCATGTTATTTCTGATTTTTGGACAATTTATCATACTGACATGATCATTTTATTAAAAAAAAAAGACAGTAGTAGTAACATGCGCTATTGCCTATTGCCAAAAAAAGGTAAATTTTTTTAACTAGCTTCATTCTCACCCGTGCTCCGCGGCAGGACAGTTAAAATGATCAAAGGGTTTCAGAAATTTAGAACTTATTTTCTCCTACCGACCAAAGTGAAAAAATAGTTAGTAAATATTTTAATGAGTTTTTCATATGGTAACCGATGTAAAATAGAATATTATAAAATGAATCATATTTGATCAGACATTTTGACTTTTGCAACAATACCCATTTTATAAGAACTAACTGAAATTTTCAAGCTCACCGCATCGGCTGATAGAACATTTTCAAGTTTTTTCTTCATCCATGGTCCTTTTTAACTTAAATTATCATACCACTAGGGTCATGTTTAAATTTTTTATACTAATAAAATCTTGTTTTCAAGTTTTTTCTTCATCCATGGTCATTTTTACGATTATTTTACCAAGGCTTTCACATGAATGATACAATCATGAGTATAAACTGAACTTTTCTTATTATACCATTTACACACTCAAATTTTAAAATTCTACGAAAAAAACCCTCCTATTTACCTTAAAATTCCAACTCCTCCTATCTCAACCACCATACAATCCACCATCGCGGGAACGCCACGAACCACCACCGGAAAGCCACAGGCCGTAGCCGGAGCACCACGAGCTCGCAATTCGCAGCCTAGGGCTCGCGATTCGCGCCCTTCAACCGACGATTCACGGCCTAGGGCTAGCGATTCGAGCCTTTCGGCCGGCGATTGCAGCCCACGGCTCGCGATTCGTGCCCCTGGGCTCGCGATTTGCTACCCTTGGCTGCGGATCTGCCACCTAGGGTTGCGTTTAGTGGCTTAGAGGGTGTTTTTGGGCATTTCGGTGAAGGTTTCGGCGGTCCGGCGAGGTTCCGGTGGTGGTGGATAGGAGGGTGGTGAGATAAAGTGGAGATAAAATGTTTATGGTAGAATTGTAAGTATTTATAAATGTTAGGATGATTTTTATATTTTACAAATTGTTTAAGAAGGCAATATTTTAAAAATTGAGGGTAAAATGTCAAATAGGACCATGGATTAAGAAAAAAACTTGAAAACGAGACTTTAGTAGTACAAAAAGTTAAAACAGGACCCTAATGGTACAAAAATTTAAGTTACGAGACTATGAGTGCATTTTACCCTCTATTTAAGTGTCTTAGGTAAAAAATGTAAAATTGAACCTAAGTATTCTTATGCTTAATACTTCCTCATACCCAAATGTAATGCAACACAGCCATCTATTTTTGTGCTGGTAACATCTTGCAATATAAAAAAGGGTTGAATATGAAAGTTAATACCAAACTTTTCTCACTTTAATCTTCTACAAAGACAAACTATTGCAAAAAAATGATTATTTACGTAATTGATAGAATTAGGGACACCGAGTATGTTTAAAAATTTAAACAAAATACAGTAGAATTCTTGAAAAGTTGTACACACTAAAATGAAAATCTTAGACATTGGGGAGAGAGTTTTTTAACATCTAAAAAAATAAGGCTGCTAATTATATTCAAATAAATTTAAAATATGAGGTTAATATACACAAATCAATAAATATTTAGAGGAGTGAAAAAACCAAAAACTAAAGGATGTGTATTTGAAAAAACCAAAAACCAAAAACCAAAAACCGAGTATGATGCTTGCAAAGTTCAATGCTAAAAAAACATACAAAAATTATGGAGGTGGGTTTTTTTTAAGTTGAAAAAGTAGGAAGATAACTCATTATATTAAATTAAACAGATCAGGGGTAAATGTGCAAATACCATAAAACTAAAGGATATATTTTAATAATAATTTTTAAAAAGTGATAAAATGATTGTAAAGTTGTGCACACGAAAACGTACACAGATAATGAGAAAATGAGCTTTTTGTAACGTTTCAAAAAATAGGAGACAACTCGTTATTCCATCCGTTCCTGAAAAATTTATAAGCATTTCTTTTGCGTTTTCCCCGAAAAATTATACACTTTTCTTAAATGGAAACATCTCTCCTTTAAAGTTACTAAACTATTTCCACTTTATCTTTTATTTATCTATCTCGTTTCTTGTGCAACCTCAACTCAAGAGCAATTATGTCAAGCTACAAAAAGTGATACATTCACTTTAATCTCCATTCCCAGTCAAACTGAAAACAATTTGATGACGGAGGGAGTATTTAAACTTTTAAAATGTAGGGGCCAATGTACAAAAAACATAAAAGTAAAGGAAAACATGTTATTCTACCTAAAAGATTGTGCAATCTTAACAGAAAGACAATTATATCAAACCCCATAAAGTGATACATTTATCTTGATCTTTACGGCCAACTGAAGTGGAAATTTTTTTAGGGATGGAGGATGTACATTAAATTTTAAAATGTAGGTGCCAATATGCAAAAAAAAATCAAAATAAATGAGAACATGTGAATTATTTTACCTAAAAGCAAAAAAAAAAAATGCAAAACGAAAACGACAAAACGACACTATTCAGTTACTGTAAATCCGGAGACAAATGTATAGATTGATAATGATAACGATAACGATAATACTCCTTAGTTTTTTGTTTCAAAAAAAAGTAGCAACAAGCAGGCTTTGTGTGATAGTAAAAGACAGTGAACGGTAGAATTCCAACTTTGTGGATTAAGCTTTGTCTCATGTTCTCAAAGCATGTACATGTTTCTCAAGGGTCCAAATTTACCACCGACATTTTTTTATTGTCACCTTTTTAACACTATTTCAAAAAAATGCTCAATTTTGCCATCACTATTATAGTTTTGGATTTAATATTACCTCTGCCGTTTAAATTAATCTGAAGTGGCCCCCTCACCACCACAATCGACCGTCCTGAGGCCGCGAAGCTACTACCCTGCCGGCGATGCACCTTTTCCGACCGAGCTCGCCTCCATTCACTACCAGATGTGCCACCAACCAGCCAGCCAGCCGACCCACGTTCAACTTCTGATCTCTTCTCTCAACCATCAATCCATCATCTAGCGTTTTTCGGTGCCACCAACCACCACCATCACTACGATTTCATGTTTAACCGCTTCGATCCAACGTTCCAGCCGTCGTACGCCGCTCCAACCATCATCATTGTCACCTTCGGTGAACCATCTCGGCCCAAGTCCACCGCGAAAACTCGACCGCCGTCGTCAACCACCGCACCAGCCGCCGCATTACCCAGTTGTCGGCGGACCTTGAAGAAGAACCTCTAAAATATAACGGAAAACAGACGTCGTCAACCATTTTAATGACATATAAGAACCTTAAAACGTTTTCGGTGGCATAAAGGAACCACCCAAACATAAAATGATGGCAACATCGAGCCTTTTTTTGGAGTAGTGGTAAAAAGGTGCCAATAGAAAAACGTTGGTGGCATATTTGGACCTTTTCCCGTTTCTCAAAGAGTAACTATACAATGTGCACTCCTTAACATATGCTAAAGTGTGCACCCACAAGGATACTGAAGAAGGAAAGAGTCGACAGAAGTGATGAGTTCAGCAATTTGGTAATTAATTGACAAAAATGCACACTTTAATACATTTTAAGGGTACACACTTTATCCTAAACCTTGTGTAACTGATTTCAAAGTTCGACTATATAAGTATATGTTTAAGGGAGTGAATTTGGTCGGTCATAAGTCAATGGTTCCAATCGTATAAACAAAATTTGTAATAGATGTGATCTTTTTTACTTTATGAATGATTTTCAATTATACATTTCCCTCCACATTTACTCACTCCATTTTTTTTTCATTTTTCTATCCCCTAATATCAAATACTAATTTTTATTATTGCCAAATGAGCACATTATATATGATTCCACCCAACAATTTGATAAATACTCTAAGCTTGATTAAAAACAATCAATTTATTCAATTCTATAATGATTTGTACTTTTTTAGTCAAATAAACAATCACTCCAACTTTCTTCACCTTAGTATTCCGGCAACTTAATGTTTTATCCACTACATTTATGTGATTACAAATTGTGTTTTCAGTATTGAATTGAGTAAATTTATTGTTCCTAAGCAGATATTCCATTCTTAGTACTTTTTTTATCTTAAAAGTATTGCAATACTTTCATCTTTGAAACGTCATTTTTCTCTTTGAAACGTCCAAAAAGTAATGCAACATTTCTTCTCTTGGTAACATTACATACTAATTTATCAAATCATCCATACATCTAAAATTTAAAAAATAAAACGCCAAAAATAGTCAATATGGATTTCTTTCTTCTCCAAATAAAATTTCACATTCAACAATATAATTCTTTAATTTTTATGTTTACAATATTTATCATTATAGTTTAATTTTGTTTTACTATTCTTCCTCTCTGTGTTAAGTCAAAGTGTTGTATTATATTTGAAACAGAAAGAGTATATAATTGGAAATAATTCTTGATGAGATTTTTCACCAACCAAATACACTCTAAAATACTTAAAAAAATTATTCTCGTACTATCGTAACACTCTCTCTGTCTCAGCAAAATCAATATGTTTGACTGGTTATGCAGTATAAGCAACATTGTTGACTGAAGAGTAGTAAGCCAAAGGCGTGGTGAATGGCGCAGTTAAAGCCACAATAAGGATTTACCAGTAAGACCGCGGTAAATATGTTTTTTAGGGTTTAAACTCATTTTTCTCTTCCTCTCTGCAGCATGTTTCTTCTTCATCCTTCTTTGTTTTTCTCCTCACCATCCTTTCTTCTTCTTTTGTTTTCTTCCTTATCTTTCTCTCTCTTCTTTTATGTTCTTATGTTTTCTTCCTCATTTTCCTTTCTTCTTCTTTTTTGTTTTATTCTTCTCTCTTCTTTTATGTTCTTATGTTTCCCTCCTCATTTTCCTTTCTTTTTCTTCTTCTTCTTCTCCTCCTCATTCTCTTCTTCTTTTTTTGTTTTATTCTTCTCATCCTTCTCTTCTACTTTTTATGTTTTCTTCTTCTTTTGACCCATTGTTGCAGCCACCACTCCACCGTTGCCGCTCTCCCGCTCTCCCATTGATGCCATTGACCCACCGACGATGCTCTGCTACCGACGCGGCTCTTCCACCAGCACCACCACTGCTTGCTCCTCCTAGGCCAGTGGTATATGGCCATTTTGGGGTTTTGCTTGATGAATTCATATGAATTTCAGCCATATTCATCAACTTTTTTTAATTGATAAATGAAGATTTTAGAGGTCCCTTTTAATGCTTTTCACATGGATCTTTCTCAAACAAGTGTAATGCTCTAGTTTAACATACATACATACATACATTGCGATTTCTTTCACAACAAGCATGATATATTTTTCACCAAAATCATGCCTCATAGCCACAGATTCACCAAGAAAAGAGCAAGATGAAGAGGGCCTAAACATGATACTGAAAGGGGCGGATTTCCCTTGCACCAATGAAAAAACTACTTAAGGATTTTTTTTTATAATCCTTGCTCCTTCCTTAAGTATGCTCATTCCTTAAAATTTGAAGTTTGAAGATGAACACCGAGAGAGGGAGAGGATATGACTGATTTGATGTGCTCTCATTGATGTCTGATTGTGTTGAAAGGCACAAGAAGTTTCACCCTTAATGCTCCAAGAACTTGCAAGAATTCGACCACCAATTTGAGAGAAGTGGAGGAGAAGAAGATGAAGAATAATGTGTTAAAGGGAGGCCACAAATGGCTACCCTTCTCATCTATTTATAGATGGAGAGGGTTGTAAAAGGTATAAATACACACATTAATGTCACCTTTAATTTTGCCTTAATGTGCATTTGTTACCTTCATAATTCTTTGTAACATTCACTTTAAATATGATTAATGGATATTAATCATTCATATTTCTCTCCATAATGGCGTCATTCTCATATGTAACCATCACGAGAATTGTCTCATGATACAAGATGCATACGTCTTGTACCATAAATGCACTATTTTTACCAAAATACTCATATTTTGATAAAAGATGCCAAAAGTAATTGTTATAACTAAATGAGGGTAAAGTGCACTGGTAGTCCCGTAACTTTAATTATTGTCTCATCGGTGTCATGTTTTAACTTTTTGTCCCAATGAAGTTTTGTTTTCAACTTTTTGAATCCGTAGTCTTTTTCCATCTAACCTCGTTAAATTTAACGGATTTTGGGGAAAATGATAAATTTAGCAACACAACTTTTTTTAAAAAAATCTGTTTACACCCTAAGTTTTAAAACAAACCATTTAGGTACACCCAACAAATATAAACTTAACACTTTTACTCAAACTTTTTTTCACATTCCTTCCACCATCATAAAATGTTAATGGATGTCGGATGGAAAAGGATCACGAATTAAAAAAAAGTTGAAATACAGGACTTTATTAGGACAAAAAGTTAAATTACCCCTCGTGGGACAAAAATTAAAATTACATGACCACCGATGCACTTTACCACAACTAAATGAGGTTGGAATTACATAAAGTAGTTTAAAATATTTCCATGACACATAATTGAGCTCTTTTAAGTTCATTAGTGCATTTTTACCAAAATACTCATACTTTGATAAATGTGCCATAAATGATTATTCTCCTTCAAGACTAGCTCAAATGAGCTGAACTTAATTACCTTTGACTAACTTAGCTAACGACAACTACTTTTAGTATTAGTGAGCTAACCTTGAGCTTCATTTAACTACTTTTAGCTAAGATGAGTTAAAGGCATGCTATTCCCAGCTCCTCTGAGCTGGAGTATCAGTTCAAAAATTCTTGATGCACCAAAAACTTCCAACAATAAAAACGTTTATTGCGGCCTAGGTTGCGGTAAATCGCAATAATGGTTGCGGCCTCATGAACAGTAAGAGCTCCATCGCGAGCTAAATTACCGCGGGAGATACCACGACCTCTCCCGCAGTTGTTACCGAGGCGCTACAGTAGAAGACGTCGTGGTAAATGATGTTACCTTGACGCAGTGTGGAAAGGGAAAATGAGTAGTAAGATAAAGTTTTTCATCTTGATACTAGAGTGTTTCGAAATTTGGAAAATAAAATTTTCATGTGAGTGAGATTTCTACTATAGTTGGGTGTTGGCAAAATGCGCCTAAAAAACCATAAACTATCATCTTTGTCCCTTTTTGGCTACTCAATTATCAAATGAGCCGATTAAACCATTTAACTTTCAAATATGTCCCGGTATGGTCACTAGAGTAGTTTTTTCACATGGTAAAACCACACACTATCCTTATTTTATTTCTTAAATTTTGCTAATCAAACCATGTATCTCTATTTACTCAAGTGAAACCATAATCTTTTTTGATCTCTCCTTTATACGGAAGAAACATGTTTTACCCCAGTAGGCATAATATCCTTACTAAGGGAAATGAAGAAAATTGGGGTTTTTTTAATTTTAAGAAAATTGGGATCGGATCCATATATATATATATATATATATATATATATATATATATATATATATATATATATCACCGACAGACAATTAGGGCCCGAGATTTTGGTCAAACAAAAACAGTCGGTGTCGCTCGGAAACCACCACCAATGAGAACAGAAGAAGAACACCGTAACAAAGCGTACCCGTTGTATGTATGTATGTATGTGTTCAATTTCAATCAATGCCTGCCTGGTACAAAGTCTTTTCTTTCCAGAAAATAGTAGTAAAAAATAAGGAACACCTCACCGGGTTTCAATCAAGTGGCAGTCATAGAGTGGGAACAATTAGAAAAAGTGAAAGTGTTTGAATGAAATTTCTGAAACTGTGAAAATAATTATATACGTTTTTCTTGTTTGAGCAGGGTAGTAAAATTCGTAACTAAATGTTGTAACGAAAATTTAATGTGATAATTGAAAGAAAAAAAATACTAAAAAGGTTTGGTATAAACTGGGCAAGTTGTAGATGTACGGACATACATTTCTTTTATTTACAAGTGCATATATACAGATCAATAACCCACTCTTTTATAATTGACATTATGACGATCATGATTTCTCTTAAAAGTTTTAAGGATATCTACAATCTGTTTCATCTTTAGATGGTAATTGAAGGTATTTAAAAAATAGAGAAATAAAATGAATGTTTCTTATGGGATTTCTGCAACTTAGCCTATAATTTATGCCCACCTTCAACCTAGGAAGTCACGAGTGGTCATATATATATTTGGTCACTTGTTCATAACAGTCTTCTATCTTTGAATTTGTTCAAATATAAGTCTTAGGTTTCTAAATTGAATCTAACAGCTCATGGCTAACGGAGATAGCCTGACGCAAGTTGAAAATATATATATATATATATATATATATATATATATATATATATATATATATATATATATATATATATATATATATATATATATATATATATATATATATAAGAAAAACTGCTCAACTCCCTCAGTCCCCAAGGATACGGCGTTTCCTAAAGATGAGGAAACCCTAAGTTGTCGCTGCTCGTCCGACTCCTAGGCCGCACTGGCCGTCTTTCCTTTGCTGGGTCGCAGGCGATAGGCGACAGGACCACCACCAGCGATTATTGCTCTCTGCTATGCGCTAAATCTATCGTACTTTAATAGACAACATAGTGTTCGGCCATGGGCGTTTCTTAGTTACGAATAATACTACCTACGCCGTCTGGGACGTGCGACGCCGCCCCTACCATCACTTTGGTGGTTTGCAATCAAGATGAGTTGCCTCAGCATCAACTGCCAAGGCCTTTCATCTCACTACGAATATAATGGGTTTTGGTAGGGGCGATCCGCTACCCAGTCCGCTATCAGGGTAGCGAGATGGGCCGCTACTCATCCCGCTTCTTTTTTTGTCGTTTCCTTCATTCCAAGCGCTACCCAGCCCGCTCTCATTAGCAGGGGGCTCGGTAACGGGCACCTCGCTACCCCCAACCCACGTGGGCGCTGCCACCTGACACAGATGGTAGCGCCCTACCCCCCATCAAACCCGCTACCAAAGTTTTTTTAAAGATGATTTTTCTTATTCTCATCATTTAATAAATGATTGAATAATAATATTTATTATTATTTAGAAAATACAATTAAAAACATAAATAAAATTAATTATAAATTAACCAATTGTATCAACTACAATAAAAAAAACATCTGAAATCAAATTGTTTTTACAAAAATGTCCTACGGGGGAGGTAAATCCTAATTGTCACCCTGATCCTCACGCGGCGATGAACGGTGCTCCGAATCACCGAACGGCTGTCTGTTGAACCCCAAAGAGAATGGGTCAAACGACTCATTACTCCGCCTGAACAACTGCGGGTCGAACACGATGTTGGGCGGCGACTGCTGAGGCGTCGGCATCATCGGGCTATAGTAATCAGAACTGCGGATGTTGGGCATCTGGAACCATGTAGTCGTGCGCCAGGAGGACCACTGAGGCTGGGGCTGCTGCGGCGTCGGGGTCATGTATGTGGAGTAGTTTGGCGGCACGTACTAGTCCTTCCGTGGCCGGGATGATCCTCCCGCAACCAAGTCCCTAAGCACCTGATGTTGTTGTAAGATGCTCCGCTCTAGAAGCGCTAGTTAAAGGACGCTGAAGGATGCGTTGTACTGCCGCTGTAACTCTGTACAAAGAGCATGTTGCATCTTTTTGGACCGACGTTGCTCCTGCTGAAGAGTACGATTCATATGAACCTCGTACTCAGTCTGACGCTCCCTCAGTGTACCCAACTGATCCGCCACCCTGAGGCGATCCTCCTCTGGCTTTTGGCGCGCCTCCTTCGCGGCAAGCTCGCGTTGAAAGGATGTGAATAAAAATAACTTTAGAAAATTTTTAAAGCTTGTCGATATTTTAGAAAACTTCTAACTAGTTTCAAATTAGTTTACCTGAGATGGCCAAGGTGGCTGGAACTACTCCGGATGGACCAGCTGCGAGGGATCGCCAACCTAACACCCTTTGTAGGGCCCGCCTGTCACAGCTCGGAATATCACCTTATCAAAAGGGGGCAAGTCATTATCCGGGTACTTCTCCAATACCAACCGCATGTACTCCTCCTAGTTAATAAATAACGCATCGGTTACATCAGTTAGGATAAATAAATGTAAATGTTAAAATGACGAGGACAACAACTTTGAACTTTTTACCTCGAACTGAGTGTTGTCCGCACCATCCCAATGACGTTGGAAGTCTATGATGGTGATGACCCGACGCTCTCTGATCACTATCTTCTTGTAGGCGCTATGCGTCGTCTTCGAGCTGTGCTTCTTCCACGGCTTCAATGCCGCCTCGGAGGTCGTATTCTTTCGGGCCCTCTCAGAGATCTTCTTGAACTCGTTGGTGTTCAACCCATCGATCAACTTATCCCAGTTGGCCCGGGGGATCCCTTTTGGCCTTTTTGATCGCCAATGATCGTAAGTCAAATTCTCCTCGGTGAGGGGGTATTTGCCCCGGTAGTCGGAGATGATCTGACTCTTCCTCCCCCGGTACATCTTGGCCCAAATCTGGTGCATATGTTCCTCTACATCATCTGCAGCAGATGTCCACGGACGGCAAACATATTTTTCCTGGAGTTGAAAAACTTGTAATTAATACTTTATATAACTATACATTAATGAATAAATAACATATTAATTAAGCAATAGTTTACCGCTAGTTTTGTCACTCATGCGCCTTTTTCTTCTTGTGTCAACTCCGTGTAAGTCGGCGGGATACCGACATAACGCTCACAGAAGACAGCGTGAATGTCTTGATAGACATTGTGAAACGTCGATCCAAGGCTACACAAATTAAAACAATAAAATTCGTATACATAAATTAAAAATTAAAAATTAAAAATTAAACATAAATTTAAACACTTACTGGCTCACGAGAATCAGCCTCCTCCTACCATCTGGAGCTATCTTTGGAGGAGGGAGCAACTGCGTGAGCGCATCATCGATCAGGGCGTCATGCTGATTAGGGCTGTTAAACGAATCGAGCCCGTTCGAGCTCGGCTCGAGCTCGAGCTCAAACGAGCCTGTCGAGCCGAGCTTTTTCGAGCCTCGAGCTCGAGCTCGAGCCGTTTTCAAGGCTCGAATAATATACGAGCCGAGCTCGAGCCTGACGAGTTCGGCTCGTAAGGTTCGCGAGCCTAACGAGCTCACGAGCCTAACGAGCTCGCGAGCTCGTTTGGGCTCGCGAGCTCGTTGAGCTCGCGAGCCTAACGAGCTCGCGAGCCTAACGAGCTCGAGCTCGCGAGCCTAACGAGCTCGAGCTCGCGAGCTCGTTTGGGGCCGAATCGAGCCTAGCCGAGCTCGCGAGCCTAACGAGCTCGAGCTTCACGAACCTTCGAGCCGAGCTCGAGCCGAGCTCGAGCTCGAATTTTCGGGCTCGTTCGAACTCGAGCCGAGCTCGAGTCGAGCCCAATTTCACGAGCTCGAGCTCGAACTGCCAGCTCGGGCTCGGCTCGGCTCGTTACACCCCTAATGCTGATGCTCCACGGTTTACTGTGAACAAGAAGTGCGCGAGGATGCAACTGAAGTGGTGGACCGCGGAGTGCGACCACTGATACCGGTGCGCCCTCTTGTACGATCGAAGTCAGTGCAACCCCCAGAACGGCCCCAACCCGTGGAATCACAACCTGACTCATGGGCACTATCACTCGGAGGAGACATCATATCCTTACAAGAACATAGTAGTTAATACCACAAAACTTATGAAAATACTAAAATAATACCCAAAATTCTAAGAAATAGTACAAATTCACCTAAAATACCACAAAAATACTCAAAATATTCAATTTAACCCAAAACTTTAAGAAATAGTACAAATTCACCCAAAATACCTAAAATACCACAAAAATACTCAAAATGTTCAATTTAACCCAAAACTTTAAGAAATAGTACAAATTCACCCAAAATACACAAAAGCCACAAAATACTCAAAATGTTCAAGTTAACCCAAAACTTTAAGAAATAGTACAAATTCACCCAAAATACACAAAAACCACAAAAATACTCAAAATGTTCAATTTAACCCAAAACTTTAACAAATTGTACAAATTCACCCAAAATACACAAAAACAACAAAAATACTAAAAATGTTCAATTTGACCAAAAACTTTAAGAAATATTAAAAATTCACCCAAAATACTAAAATACCACAAAAATTCTTAAAATACCTAAACTTTAATAAATGTTCACCTAAAATACTAAAATACCTAAAATACCACATAAATACTTAAAATACCACAAAGATTCCTAAAATACCACAATAATTTATGTGGTATTTTAGGTATTTTAGTATTTTCCTAAAATACCATAGAAAAATAGAAACTCATAAATAATCTATTTTCCTAAAATACCTAACATACTAAAATACCACAAAAATAATAAAACAACACAAAAAAAATACTAAAACACCACAAAAAAGTCCAAAACTAAAATTATTGGCATGTATATGTAAAACATACCTATAGATGGCAGTGGAGACGTCCGGTGACGGAAAAACTCAGGTGGCTGGTGGCGGTTTAGAGCTTCAAAAAATGAAAATGGTCAAATAAATCATTTCGAACCGGTCAAAATTAAAAAAGACGAAGAAGAAGAAGAAGAAGATTCGAGGATACCTTTGTTTGCTGATGCAAATCCACCCAAAGAGCTGTTGAAACGGCGCCGGAAATGAGGAAGTCACCTTGGTGCGGTGGTGGTTTTTGGAGGAGAAGCAGAACATGTCGGGGAAGAAATGAGGGAGAGAAACCCGAAATATCAGATTTATGAGGATAGGAAGTGGGCTGCCAGCCGCCAAGCACGCTACCGAGAATATGGTAGCGAATGCCCCCCAACTCTACCCACTACCATCATCTTTTTACGGCTTCAAGATGCGTTTTGAATTTCAAAACGCCCGCCCAGCAGAATTAATAGCATGGTAGCGGGCTTCCCCCCACCAAGCCCGCTACTAGCTTAATTTTTTAAAATATATATTATTATATATTAACTACATAAATATATACATAAAATACATTATATAAAATGAAAACATAAAAAATATACAAATTAACTAGATAAACATTCATATTTGTAAAATGCATACATAAACATATACATAAATAAACAAATACATAAATTATCGCAAACTTCTAATCCGCCTCATCTTGTACATCATTGTGAAATTCGAGTCTTTCCGGCTCGACGTGACTATCAACTAGTGAAATACTCACGTCATTATCTATCACAACTATGGTTTCTTTAATTCTTATCTATTGTAGAGGATCATCTTTCCTCGGCTTGGTGTTATTCTCCGTTGAACTTGACACAGACTGTTGACGACCTTCACCTTCGAAATGTCGGGGCTTCATCTTGAAAACATTCCATCGTTTTTACGGATCCCGGTGTTTAGAGGGGTATTCGATATAAACAACATGTCGTGCCTGACTTGCAAGTATGAAAGGGTCGTACACTTTTAATCGAGATGTGTGTTCGACATCGATGATCTCATAGTGCTTATCCGTACTTACACCATTAAATAGGTCAAACCATGTCCCCTTAAATACCGTCAGCTTCGATTCGTTGTAGCGAAGCACCAAGATTTCATCCATCCAACCACAAAAATCTACGCAATCCTTCTCATTTGTATCTCCAAAGACACAGATGCCCCAATTAGCAGTTGTCTTTCTCCGCCCATTTTCTTTTGTATGGAACCCGAACATGTTTACAAATGTGCCACCCAATGATTTGATCGTCGTTCATGGTCCACATGCTAAGTCATACAATAACGGGTAAAACGACCACCGATTTCTCTCAGTTAAGTTCTTAAACCACGCAGCAAAATGTGAAAAGGGGTACTTATCTAAGCCATCAGTGGCCAATGCCAGGTAACGAGAGCATGCAACCTCGTTGAATTGACTGCACAAATCAAACACAGTTAATTTGATATGTAAGGAGATGAAATAAAACTTCTGCGATCAGGACAGTTACATTAAATATGGTTCAACTTCGGGACAATTCATGAAAGTATACGTTTGCACATATTGCACTTCCTTATCCGTCAATTCTCTATTCCTAAGTTCCTCAAAGTGTGATACTGAATGGTTAAAAACTGATAAACCATTTTCATTGCACGTTCTGATGTACACTTCGTTGTGTATCTGCGGGTTGACATGCATACCGGGATTGTCATCCATGTAGTGCTCGCAGAAATGTGCAACCTCTTATATCAAATACTTCTCAATAGTCGAGTTTTCCTTAAATTGTTTATTGGTCCATTTTTGTTTCAACGTCTTTATGCATCTCTCGAACCCGTACATCCACCAAAATTGGACAGGACCGCTGATACATCCAATTGCGTCCTTCAACCATTTTCAGTTCCTACATAAGAATATAAAATACATGCAAAAACATAATAATTAACCAACCATAAATTCATTTACTACCTATATAAATTAATGTCTTCAACTAAATTTCTCATAACTAAAGGTGCACGGGTCCTATCTTATTCATAAAAGTACAATTAGTATATCGAACTTTTATGGTCGTATATCCATAACTTGTACACCCCACATAAATTCCGGCAGCATTTCGCCTTAGTTCCTCATTATACCATTTTTTCGGGCTTCAAATACCCAATTTGGTACAATAAGGAACGAGACTGAAAAAGAGTCGAAATTAATGTCGGTGAGTCAATTATGCATATACAACTAACATAAAAATTCAGTATACCGATTGTACTTTTACAAACTGTCTAAGCTGGATAATCCATGAATATTCAATAGAATATAATATTTTTTCCAAACTTGAAAATGATGTTATTGATATAATATTCTACGTAATATCCACAGACAGGAACTTTCGCTCAAATCTAGATCATCAAATTCTACTTTTTTGAATAAATAATTAAATAACTACACAACCTCAAAATGAAAATCAATAAAATACATACCAAGCTTGGTATATTTTCCTTTGTTGCTTCAGATACTCAGGGATCCTTTGTTGCTTCAAATATATAAAGAACCACGGGAGAGATGCCAAAAACCAAACCAAAGAATACGTGACCAAATCTCTAAAACTAAGCACCAATAACTTGTTCCAACATGTAAAATATGTGAGTATTTCAGAAATGGAGGGAAATGAACAACAATGGAGGAAAAAGAAATCGGGAGCAAAAATTTTCGTCTGCTCCTGAACTTTGATTTTCAAATGAAAGGAAGAAGGAAGGGGATGAAATAATGACATCAAATAACAGGGGGTGATCCACTACCAAGTCCGCTATCACTGCCACGGTGACCAGGGTGACAGCTTTTGTCAATTTGGTAGCGGGCAAGGTAGCTGGTACGACGCTAGCATTGTGGTACTTGGCCAACCCGCTACCGAGTTGCGCCTCCGATAGCGGGCAGCCCATCCCGGCCAGTCAAAAGCTTTTTGGGGAGCTTGGTAGCCGGCCGCCAAGCCCCTTATCGAGCTCCTAACAACTACGTAGTGTCTCCAACGGTTTTTGCTCTACGTCGTGCTATACAAGCAACCGGCCCGACATTGGTTTTCTTGATTCAAATACGCAAAACGAAAGGAGAGATGGATGTGTTGACACCCGATTTTTACCCGGACTACTAAAATCTAGTTCGTAATTATGATTTTTCAGTATTTTCAAGTTTTTATGTGCTTTCTGTCATTTTTATCATTTTAGGTGATTTTGCCAGTTTTAGTATTTTAAGTACATTTTGTGATTTTTTATTATTTTACGTGCTTATTGTATTTTTATCATTTCATGTGATTTTGTCACTTTCTTTATTTCATGTACATATTATCATTTTTATGAGTTCAAGTGACTTTTTATTTTATACTCCCTCCGTCCCACAAAGGTTGTCAACATTACTATATTGGGCCGTCCCACAAAGGTTGTCAACTTTCTTAAAATAGAAACTTTCTTTCATCATTTTTACCATTTTATCCTCTTATTTCACATCATGGACCTACAAGTTTTTCTCTTTCCTCCCACTCAACTTAAAAATTGGGGTCCACAAAATTTTCTCCTTTCTTTTTCATGAGGGTAATTTTGTCAACACACTATTATTCTCCCACTTTCCTTAATATATGTGCCCAAACAAATCCTACAACCTTTGTGGGACGGAGGAGTATGATTTTTGTTATTTATGTACTCTTGTCATTGTTATTATTGTTAGTATATTTGGCGCACCAAGATCATTTGATATGATACTTGAGCTCGGGATGTTAAGTGAGAGCTCTAAATTTGCTATATGTAGCTAACTCCAGCTCACCTCAGCTAAAGGTAGCTACACTTAGCTCATCTCCAGCTCACAGGAGTTGGATACAACTCAAGTAAACTCACATAAGCTCATTATAGCTAGAAGTAGCTCAATGCAGCTCAACTTGAGTTCACCTTAGCTCTAGGTAGCTGAACCCAGCTCAAAGTGAGCTCATCCCAGCTACAAGTAGTTGTAGCAGCTCAATTCCAGCTCAAGAGAGCTAGTCTTGATGAAGAAGTGACTTTCAGCTCGAGGTGAACTGAAAGGAGCTTATAGGAGCTCAAATATGTGTGTTATGTTCATTTGGAACATCTTTGTGATGTTTCACATGATATAACTTTCATTTACACATTTTGGATAAAATAAAGGGTATTTTGGTAAAAGGGGCATCCTAGGTGCATGGTGTATGCACCTTACTACATGGGAATACTTCCTAGGTAGTTACATATGTCTAACTTCTCCTAGGAAGGCTGAAAGAGGCGAAGAGGTGCCTCTAGGGAGGCACCAATTCGCCAAAATGGAAGTTAGAGGGAGGTTACCATGAACCTTCCCTCCTCTTGTGACCCAAAGGGGTTGGTTGCACCCTTGGGTCGAAAATACATGTATTTTCGGCCAAAGGAGTGTCTCAACCATCCCTTGGCACCTCTCTCTTACCCATATATAAAGGGAGAGGTTTCACAATTAACATAATGATCATTAATCCGAAATTCATCTTCTTGGCCGAAATTCCTAAGCACATTTGTTAGAGATTTCGGGTGGAACCGAATTGTGTTTCTATCAACACAATCCGCCTCTTGCTGCATGCATCCTCAATTCGTCATTATAGAGCAGTTGATGAAACTGAAGATTGCGGAAGATCGAATCCGAAATACTTCAACTTCATCCGGTTTCTTGAAGAACAAGGTACCTTCTTCTTCTTCTTCTTCTTCTTCTTCTTCTTCTTCTTCTTCGTTCTTCCCCTTCTTCTTCTGATGATGAATGGTGAAGAACGACATGATTATGAATAAAACACATCATGCGCTGTTAATTAGAATCATTATATCTAAATGTGCATGTAACATGATTGAAGTCTTGATGAACTTCAAATCTTCAATTATTTCATGAGTTTTTATTTTATTTTTCATTATTTTGTGTGCATTGATCATTAATTTATGAACTTTTGTCGTGTGTTTTTGTTATTTTGTGAAACTTTTGTTATCTTCATTATTTTGTAGTTTTTATAATTTTCAGGTGCTTTTTTTATTTTTCTTATTTTTGGGTACTTCCATTATTTCCATCATTTTAAACACTTTTTGTCATTGTTCATGTTATCTTATTCTTCTTTCATTTTATAATTTTAAGTGTGCTTAGCTATTAAAAAGAGAAAAAAAGGGGGGTACAAGAAGAAAATATAAACAAATTAATTAGAACTTTAAAAGGGTTTTTCTAAAAATTAACAAAATAATGAACTAATTAATTAATTAAGTAATTCGAAAAAAAAGAAAAAAGAAAAAGGAAAAAGACATAGCCTGTGCTCTGCCTGTTCCGCCGGCGACTGCATCTGTCCCCCTCACCAGTCCATCAAGTTTTGGGTTCAAATTCTTTCATCATCAAGAACTTCGGTCATAAATTGAGTCATTTTCTGAAGAAAATGAAGAGAAATCAAAGAAAACCGGCACAAAATCGTGCCTCTGTTCTTCACTACGGAGATACGTCCTCCACCTTGCACTTCACGCTCCGGTAACTCTTGTCACCAACCACCACCTCCATCATCGCCGCCAACCTCCCAACAACCAGCAGGTACCCTCCTTTCCGCCTCAGATCGCCGGAGGGCGGAAGAAACTCCCTCAACCCGCCGACCCGCTTCTCGCCCAACCCGCTCACATTCAAAGCCCTGAGCCACAATCCATCGTGCCACCTCCGCCGACAACCCCTACAGCCTCCACCGCACCGACCCAAGCCAAGGCCGTCGCCGGAAAGCACCATAATCACGACAATCCGGACGGGTCGACCCGTGACCCGCTAATGACCCGCGAGCTGTAGTTGGGTGTGTGCTTCAGACCCTGGTAATATCAGCTCTCCCCCTGTTCGTTTTACGTTTTTTCATTTTAGGCCCCGAATCTTTCATATCTCTCATGTCAATCACTTAACAAGTTTGAAAGCTAACATTTTAGGCACTCAGTCTAAACTTTTCTTTTATTGTTTTCGTTATGAAATATTTGTTAATTTATCTAATTAAGGGTACTATCTTATCATTTATAATTTCCCTCATTTTTATCCATGTTTTCTTTTCCAACATTTTTCTCTTTAAAAAAACCAAAAAAATAACATTTTTATTAACCTTAATGTGACTTTTACTATGTAAGTTGTTCTTTTTATTGTTTTCTATTCATTTTCTTCTTAGTTATCTATGATCATTCTCGTTTCTTCATTTTTTTGACATGACATATCTCACCTTCTTTCCTTTTCTTTATTCTTCACCAACTTTCTTTTTCCTTTTTTTAGACTTTGTGATTTACCCACTTTTATTTATTTTAGCTTTAACTCCTATAAAAAAACACAAAAATACTATTAAATCAAGAAAAACAAAATATAAAAAATGAATCCGTGATACCAATTTTGGGCTATCGGAAATTTCTAATTTTCGTGCGTAACTGACAAACAAATCCAGATTTTCTCGTAGACCATTTTCAGGTTTCCAATCGACCTTGGTCAAAAGATTGGTGGTGACTCATAATAAAAAATCATGTCGCTACAGATGACGACTCCTATAAAAAATCATGTCGCTACAATTCGAACGTTTGATTTTTAATGTTATATTTGACTCAAATTATTATTAGAAAGAATTTAATAAATTTTGTTTTAACAAATTATATTTAGAAACTAGAAACGTTGAATTATCATTTCCATATAAATTATTTACTAGTATTTTTTTACATTGAAATCATAATCATGTTGAAGAAAAAATATCATAAATTAAATAATGAAAATGAAACTTTCGAATCTTTTTGGGAGAGGAATTCTACTTCCGTCCTATTAAATGGCTTCGTTTCTCCTTCGATTTTGTGTTAGTGAATAAAATTGTTTAAATATTTTAACAAATATGTTCAAAAACTAATAGCACTAATTTACATAATACAAATCAGTTATTTGATATTCTATGTCAAAATGTAGAGAGAAAAACTAAAGATTAAAAGTTAGGGAAGAATAAGTAACAATCAAGTTTTTGACATTAATTGAGAAGTTTGTGAGAGGCAAGGTCGGTATAAATTTACTACACATATCACTATAGTATACTTAGTACGGAGATTAAGATGATAAAATTTTGGCATTGACTTTCTTATTTTATCATTTTTTATGTTGGAATATGTAATCAAACATAGAAATGGAGAAAGAATAATAAAATAAAATAAAAATGTAAAAATAAATATACTAAGAATAAAAATTAAATAATTATATCATTGGTGCCTTTTTTGGAGTGTGTGAAGACTTGGGATTAATCCCTTGGCACCTCCCTATAAAATTACTAATGTGTGCACATCTCTTTTTTGTTGTAACTTTTTATTGGAGGGCAAATCAATGTAATATTGTGAAATATTTAGGCTATTTGTTCAGATAAATGCTTAGGAAAGTTCTAGACTTTTGTTTAGCCTTTGGCTTAACTCTTGCTAAATGGGCCGTTAATAGAAAATTTTATTTGGAAAATAATAAGATCTATATTGATTATATTTTTATTTTTTATTTCTTAATATCTTTGGAGGTAATGATAATTTGTTAAATTAGTATGTAAAATTTACTAAAAATTGAAGTTTTGCATTGCTTTTGAAACATTACTAAAACTAAAAGAAAAAGTATTATATTACTTTTGAGATGGTGAGACTTAGGGAGTAGATGAAAGTACTGTAAAACCTTCATCTTAGAAATTAGGCAAGTTTAATTTAACCCACACTATTTAAACAAAAAATTGTCAAAAAGTTAACGTAAAAGTCGCAGATTTATCGTGGAATTTCTGAACTGGGGAGAGGAGAAAAGCTATAATTTGCAATTTCTACCCTAATCTAACACATAGGTAAAATTTCTTATTAAATTATGCGTCACTTTTGTTTTATTTGATGATTGGTGAGGAATTCATCTTCTCTTCCTAACTACCACTCAGGGCTCGCCATAGGCCACCAACCCGCCACCATCGGTCGGCATGCGACCGACGAAGGTCGGTGGTTTATTGAAATTTATTTTGGAAAATTTGAAAATTTGTATTTTGATTAGTGGATAAGATGTATATGAATAGAGAAATTTTAGAAAATGTGATTTGATAGAGAATTGATAAATTTAAGATTATTTTTTGTATTGAAATTAGGTAAATTGGAGAAAATAAAATAGAGAAAATTTTCATTAAACACTACCAAAATGAGGTGATGAACTGTATCGGATAACCACCTGTGCTAGTAACTTCAAATTTGATATGACATACACATATTGAGATTTTTTTATAAAGAAAATAAACACATCCAATAATAATATACTCCATAAAGAACACGATGCAGTGTTGTGGCAGTGAGAGTATATAGTGTTTCTTTTAGGTGTCGTACATGCATGACATGATTCCATGATCCACAGTTTGGATTAATTTGCACAGAAAAAAAAAAACAGATGCCGGAACCCACACACATACATACATGCTGAACATGCAGCAGCACCGACACCTGCATGCCGTGTTACTATACCATTCTCCACAATACAAATGCACTATTAAAAAAAACAAACAACATCCCCTGCCTCTAATAATCTTTGTGTTGTGTACTTGTAAGTTGTAACACTACTTCTGTTATAACAATGACCGAATTAGGAATTTGAGGTAGGAGGGGTTAGTGGGTAGGTAAATATACGTGTCGTAAAGGAGTCAAGTCATAAATGACTACTTAACCCACCTTAGAATGACTATAAATCTCCATTGTAATTGAAGAAAACGGGTTTCCTAGTGGAATCGCTAACTACAATGACGAGATTTTTTACCAATTATTTGTACCTAGGTCAACTCGAAACTAAACTTGACCTAAGACTTTTTTTAAAAAAACCCATTAGTTATTTACTTACAAAAATTATGATTTGTCATTCGCAGTAAATTGATACCACAATTTCATTATAAAAAAATAGTAGTGAAAAATTAATAAAAGAAGAGAAATACATAAAATAAAAAAACTGAAACTTATGACAAGTACGGAAATTAAAAGGGATTAGTAATATAAAATCAAATTCTATCCAAATAATCTTGCAAAAACCTTTAATACGTAAATCTAGAAGTCAAATGTACTAAACAAAAATTATTAAAGGTTTGGGCACCAAACTATTATTTAAGATGAGAAGTGTCTTAATTGCAACAAACTAAATGTCAGTGATTTAAATAAAATTATAAACAAAGAATAGGAACCAGAATGAATTATACATAGCTAAGTGATTTAATTTCTAAAATTCATGTGATTGGGAAATAAGGGACACAATTGGGTTGAGTTGTAATCATATAATTGAGTTTACATTTTATTTTATATTGAGTAGATGAGACTAATGTGTAAATTATCAAATTAATCCTAATGAAACAAACTATATACCCTATACCTATACCCCCTTCAACTATTAGGGGTGGCAACTGCCCCTCCCCGTCTTGCTATAGTTCCATCCCAGCAGTTTATAACAATTAACTTGTACTCCATTCCTCCACCAAAAGTTGATCAATTTCCTTTTTAATCCGTCTATAATTAATTGGCTCATTTCCATTTTTTGGCATTTATCCTATGAAAAGTTACCTAAATGCTCCTTAGAAATGAAACGGAAGTTGTTGGTATTATTTCCATATTGGTCTTATTTCCATCACGATGGTGCTCTAGATGCCCGCTTTTCAGGGACAAAATTGTAAACTCATCCCAACACCTCACACACCTTAATTTGTGTGTAAAAGCAAATTGATCAACTTTTGACAGATGGGGAGAGTACTTGTCATGAGCATGCGCAAGTTTGGCCATTGCGGGGGTTGGGGTGATTCGAACGACGTTGCGAAGGTTAAGACGAGAAGGGTGGCGTGGGGTGTGGTGGTGGTGGTCGACTACAGCAGCTTGTGATGACTATAGGGTGGTGGTCGGAGTTGGTGATGGTTAGAAAGTGATAGTCTTCTTCCTAAACGGGCCGAGCTCTCAGATGCTTGGAGAAGAGATCTGTTGTGGAGAGAGTAATCTGCAAGGGAGAAACGAAGAATTCAGGAGCACAAAGAGGAGTGGGGGTGTGTAGATGGGGTATATACCTTTCCTAAGTCATATTTTTATAGGAGGGAGGTTGCCTCTGGTGCGCCGTGATCGTGGGCACGTTAATGGAAGGTGGAAGACGCTCCTTAAAATCGTGGGAGCAGTAATGGGAGGTCGGAGGACGCTCCCTGAGATTGTGGTTGATCTAGCGGGATCGGATTGAGAGTCGCACGGAGGAGGAGTTCCGAGAGGTTAAGTGTCGAGGTCTCACGCGGGGGCGGGGGGCCGCGGCCAGATGTGGCGAGGAGGGTGGTGTCGCGGACAATCCCCTCACGGTTGGTTGTGCCTTAGTGAAATCGCCGAGCGCCCGGAGTGTTGGGCTGTTGTTGTTGGGCCTTGTCCTGGGAATCCGTATGGCGAGTTGGACCTGATATACCAGAAAGTCACATTGATAAGTTTAGGGAAAAAGAAGGATTGGAAAAGCAAAAATATGAAGTATAATGATTATTTTTCACACGATTTCGTTCGGAAGGGCCGAATGAACAAACACTTATAAAATGAAATTTGGGCAAGATAAAAAGATAAAACATAATCTAAATAGGATATTAATTAAAGTTAATTTTTACTATAGGTGCATTTTATTTACCCTAAAAAAATAATTCGACTTTTTTACATGTAGAAATAATGGTTTTGAAATTGCTAATTTTCAATGTATGATACTCCATTTAGAAAATGTGTGTGGGATGGAGATAAATGTTACTTTCCATCACAAAACTCCATCACAAAACTGATAAGTTCGAGCAGATACAAAGATTAAGAAATATTATAACTAGAGGGGTAAAAGGTAATTAAAATAAATATATAAGATAAAAGAAGTTTTTTTAGTGGAAACAGAAATGAAGGGTAATAATGCAAAGAGTCTCTATACAATGTGTCATGCACACTATAAAACTGTATAAGATAAGGAAAGGAGAAAACGAGATCATGTCACGAACCCAACGCCGAAAATTTCGGAATTTGCGTAGATCCATTTCCTTTCATTCCAAGGAGACCGTTTTTTGCAGGAATCCATTTGATCTCATTCTTTTCTTTGCGACAAGGCTGGAACTGCATCAAATCCTATCGATTCTCTTCCTTTCTTCGCGATAACGTCGGAACTGCATCAAATCCTACCGACCACGATGCATTAGAAGCACGGGCGTTTATGATGCGTTACAATGGTATTGTGATGCCCGGTCGCTGCATAATGATGCTCTTTCATATTGGAATGATGCAACTAAAAAATTTCCTTGCCCTCATCTTCTCTGCTTTATTTAATCTTTTTCTTCTTTTCAAGAATCTCAGATTCATAGTCGGAGCCGTCGAGTTCCTTGTCGGAATCTCAGATCCCCCTCTTCACCCTTCTTCTAGTGATAGGAGTTACGGTCCCACAACATTATCTTCACGAGTAAAATGATGCGCTTGGATAATTTAATAATGCACGCTCGACGAATTATGATGCACTTTCGATAAATTATGATGTGTCACTATACAAAACTGTTGTAACAGATCATTAAAGAAAAATTAAACGTTTAAAGCTATTCAAACCAAATATAATGCGCTCTGATGCCTCCATGATGCGCTCTCGACAAAGTATATATGTAACACAAAACTTGACGGGTGTTTTACATGTGTATGGATTTAGCACAATATCAAGTAATAAAACTCATTCAACCTCAAGTGCAAGATGTGCAATTGTAGTAGGGTGAGTGGGGTCGAACCCAAGAGATTGTAGTGCAATTTATGAAGTTTAGTTAAATGTATTATTTTTGGTGTTTTTGTATTTAGATGACAAGTGATAAGATGGATTGTAAATCTAAATTAACTAAGTCTACTTCTATCACTAATGCAAATAAAACTAGGATGCAATGCAACAAATAATTATGAAAAATAAATGTTCCTTAGGGTTAGTTAGAGTTGAGGTTACAAAGATGGAGTGTTTGGTTGTGATATATGACAAGTTAGAGGAGTTGGATAATTAACAAGTTCTAACCTCCTAAGTTAGAACCATCCTCTCCATAGAAGACCAAGTAGAATCTCTTCACTTGCATAAACTATGAAGGCATTAAGTTTAGCCAATCGATATCTCCTAACTCCCTAGATTATCTTCTCAAATAATCCTAGAGTATCTAACCAATTTTCTTTGGTCAACTCAACAAAATGCTCTCTCAAGCATTTCATCAAACACTTGGTGGGCATAGTAGTGTAGTTGGCCTTCTACTATATCTGCCTTCTTTAAGCCCAAGAAAATGCTACTAATCA
Organism: Stellera chamaejasme; assembly: GCA_024586325.1. Taxonomy (NCBI): domain Eukaryota; kingdom Viridiplantae; phylum Streptophyta; class Magnoliopsida; order Malvales; family Thymelaeaceae; genus Stellera; species Stellera chamaejasme. The sequence goes on from CM044985.1 coordinate 31,324,045, forward strand.
TGTATAATCAACAACCAAACAACTCTAAATCATCTAGCAACACAACAACATGATAACCATCCATAGGGATGATGAACTAATCAAAATACAAGCTATTCACAACAATGAACAAAAATGAAAGTAAGATATGAAGGGGAAGGAAGAAGCTAGAGAGTATAAATCAAGTCTTCAATCATTCATAAAAGTCCCCAAATTCGTAGAAAATAAAGAGGGAGGAGAAAAGAGAGCTCAAGAACCCTAGATGGGTTCAAAATCAAGTCTAAATGTGTGGAGTTGTGAAGAGATGTGAAAAAACGTCATTTAAAGCCTCATTTTCGGGAGAAAATAAGAGTGGACCATTCTGAAAAGTGCGTCCAGGCAACTGCCAGACCTAAGTATTGGGGCCGCCTAACCTCCGCCTAGCCACCTCCGCAAAATGATGTCAGGGAACCGCCTGACTTTTGGACGAGGGTCACTTGACCTCCGTCCGACTCCAGGATTTTCCGCGGGATTTCTCTAGGTTTGGGCGATCGCCCGACCTTCGGACAAGGGTCGCCTGGGTGCCGCCCGACCCTTTTTTTTCACCATTTCTTGAATTTTTCCAGATTTTGCAATTTGGTCCTCAACTTTCTCTTCATGACCATTTTTACATAAGAATTCACCACTTTTGACATCCGACACCGAATACCTGCAAAAATGTTTGCCTCCACATTAAGTATTAGCATAATTATCGATAAAGCACGTGAAATGAGGGCAAATATATACCAATAATGCACAATTATCAACGACAACTATGATGCATGCACGAGACAGTATGATGCACATTTATAGTAAATATGATGCACCATTATGATGTAAACCAAGTAGTCCACATTATTATTGGAAAAGATGTGAACAATTATGATGCGCGCAAGAGATAGTATGATGCACCATTAAAATAAAGTTGATGCACCATTATGATGTAAGTCAAGTACAGTGCTGCAATTTGATGCTCTATATATGCGAAGTTTATGCACCTTCTTTCGGATGATGCACCATTCATGATGGTACACTTGTTGATGGGTGCATTATGCTTGGTTAAAGGAGAGAAGACGATAAAAATGATACTATAATGATGCAAAGTGCACTCCATGCATCGAAAACAGAAGAAGCAAAACCTCCATCATCTCCATGATGCACTCTACCCTAAAAATGATGCACCATTATGATGTAAGTCAAGTACTCCACATTATTACTAGCAAAAGATGAAGACAATTATGATGCACTGCTCGAAGTTTACGATGCACCCCCGGATACATTATGATGCACCATTCATGATGGTACACCACTCAAGAAACATACAATCTTAACAGTATGATGCTTCTATGGGTGCAATATGATGCTTTAGTGCTGCAATTTGATGCTTCTATATATGCAGTATGATGCTTCTATGCGAAATGATACTATAATGATGCAATGTGATGCTTCTTTCGGTAAAATTGTAACTTCGTTATGCACTCCATGCATCGAACTGATGCACTCTACCCTAAAAAATGATTGCAAGAACTTCATTATTTGTATGTAGTTCACAGTTACATCATTTTATAAAAATGAAGCATCATAACGAGTTGAAGACACATCATTGAGGTACGTAGGTGCATCATAATTATGTCATGTGCAGCAGGTTGTGCAGCTCCAAGTCATGGAACGAATCGCGCCGTTCAACTGAGAAAATGGTTGGAAATGGAGCGACGGTGGTTGGGGATAGCTTTGCAACACTTTAGCTGTTGATTGGGATGAAGAGCGGGGTGGAATCACGAATTTTCGATGCTTCGAGTCATCAAGCTACCTGAAGAACGATTGTTGCTGGTGAACGACGGTGGAGGACTGCAGCTACTGGTGGAATCCTGGGTGATTTGTCGGCTGCTGCCAGTGAAGGACGTTGGTTGAAGCGAAGACCACGACTCTAAATAAATTAAAGACCTTTCCGCTTCTCTTTCTTTCTTACTGTCATCCGACTCATCCTCCGCTTCAGTTGCTGCTCATGGAGCCTTGAAAACTGCCACTAAGTCATCTTCTATGGTCACCATCTCTCCGATATTTTCAATAAAAATTCATCATCTACTTCTATAGTCATGGCGACTTGTGACGGTTAGAAGCAGCGCTGCAGAGAAGACAAGCTGAGATCTATAATTAAGAGATGATCTACTAATTAATGAACCTAATGTAAAATTAATGTGAAAAATTAATGTGAAAAAGTTCTTTTAAAACGTATCAATTTCGTTGGAATAACCAAAAAGTAAAACGTGCCGCAGTGTAAGTGTTAGTGTCTTACTCATATGACATTTAACTTTATTAATCTGTAGTAATCTCATCCACTACAAGTTTTTTCTCATTAATTCAACTTGTTTTGACTTGTTTTGACCTTAACATATCCACATCACAATTGATGAGGTAGTGAGAATATCTCAGTTATTGTGTCACACTGTTATTGTTTGTTTATGGATGAAGAACATTTATTTTTAATAATTGTTATTTTTAAAAAAAAATTGTTAGCCATAATTCTCATCATTTATTGTCAAATCTTAACTACTTTTTCTAGCGTCCTTTTGGACTTTATTTTATACTCCATAAAAAGAAACAAAAGGTTAGGGTAATCGACTAATTGGGCCCTCCTCACAAAAGTTGCGAATTTTGTCAAAAGGTGCAGTTTCATGCACCGAAAAGAAGGAAAAAGAAAGAATAATTTTCCAGACATAAATAATTTTCTTTGTTATCTTCCCGTGCCATAAAATATTATTGGATTTAATATTATGCATCCGCAACACCGTATCGTGCATGGAATTTTAAGCTATCGATTTTTTTTATTAATTATTTGTTAGTGCATATGCATTATATATTTGTATGAATTTCGTTCACAATTCATCAAAATAAATATTTGAATCAAACACAAACTTTTAAAACATGAAAATCGAAACACTTTTCTTTCACAATTTTCTATATATTTTTTATGTGAATTTTATTCATAATTTATATTAAATATTTAAGTCAAAAAGTGAACTTTGAAACAAATTAGTCAAATATATCAATTTTTTTAGGATAATGGTGCCATGGTGGGAGTATATTTACACTTTTCCTTCATTTTGTTTTCCCATGATGGTATCCAACATCTGATTTCATTGCCTATAAACGAATAGGTGAAAGTGTGTTAGTTATTGACTGGATTCTTTGTTAACGTTAATCACTAAGATTGAATATGAGATGGACAATTGATGCCAATGAAATTCGTCAAAATCTGCCACGATGGGTGTATATTCTCTCAAAAGAAGGGGAAAAAAGAGCAAGGGAAAAAGCAAAGGGAATAAATCAATCGTATCATTTTTTACATTACAACCAAAGTCTAACTCGATAAATACATAATAAAACTCGAATCGAGATCAAGGAAATTCGATAATCATACTAAGTATGTTTACATTACAACCCGGGTCTGAACTTGATAAAATACTTAACAAAACTCGAATTGAGATCAAGATAATTTGATGATAGCACTCGGTATATGTTTACATTACAACCAGAGTCTAAACTCGATAAACACATAATAAAACTCGAATCGAGATCAAGAAAATTTGATAATTACGCTCGGTATGTTTACATCACAGCCCGAATCTGAACTCGACAAAATACATAATAAAACTCGAATCGAGATCAAGAAAATTTGATAATTGCGCTCGGTATGTTTACATCACAGCCCGAATCTGAACTCGACAAAATACTTTATATAACTCGAATCAAGATCCAGAAAATTTGATGATGGTGATCGGTTTGTTTACCATACAACCCGAGCACACACCAAGCGGTTTGTTTAAAGCCCCCAAGGCCCGCAAAAGGGAAGAACCATAGACTGGGATTCAGATTATGAAGAAAGTGAAAGAAAACTAAAATAAGCATGTAAATTTTCAGAGAAGACGAATGAATACGCAATGATTTAGCAAGGGATGGAGAAAGTTTTTTTTAATACGTTTTCAAAAAAATACATATATTAATTTTATTATTTCACAGTATTTAATCTATCAAATATTCAAACACGAAAATCATCATCAGAAACTTCATATGTAGATTCCAAAAACGTCATTTATTATACCTACCACTCTACCAGCTTTTTTGTCGTATATGATTGCAAAAAAAATTGTGCACGTCTTATTGTCGTGCACCGCTAAAGGCTGTTTAATTGGAACGGAAAAATATTCTGGAAAATTTAGAAATAGTTATTTTAATTGATGACTGAGATTTATATAGAAATTTAAAGAAAAAGTGATTCAATAAAGAATGGATGGATTTAAATAAAGTTTAAAAAATGAAGTTTTTTTCTCTATAAATTTGTTGCTGAACATAGCAAAAAGCAACCTCATAAATATCGGTGCAGAAGCCCAGTTCCTCTCTCAAGAAACTCATCAATTGCTGCTACATGGATTAAACATGAAAAGCACCATAAACTAACAACCAGGTTCAGATCCAACAGAGTTGAACAAAGCTGGGATATATAATAATTTCAAAGCTCAAGTCCTTGGGGAGATGCTTAAAACAAAACAGAATTGGCCCAGGCAGAAAAGGTGGAAGGCCTAACATGAAACACAAAATCCTCACCAATAATCAGTCCTCTTCCTCTTCATCCCCTCCTCCGGATTTCTTAGAAGCATTCCTCAAATTCTTTCTCTTCACCCTTCCATGGATCTCGCTGTTACCGAAGGGACTGGTGAGTGAAAAGTCAATGTGTTTCTGTGAGTCGACTCTCACCATGAATGATGGAATGTTCACCACCTGCCTACCAACCCTGAACGCCAGAAAGAACATCATAAGAACCGCTACTGACAGATTAAACCAAAGATGGTGTAAACAGGTTGCACACACAAAACGGAAGCAAAGCAGCATACTTCTCTGTTAACCACAGCACAACTGCAAGAATGATAACAGGGATAACCATCTTTGAATCCGGTTGAGCATTAAACATTTAGAGCGAAATTAAAACCCACTAACCCAGGAAGTTACGCAAAGTACTCAGGCTTTGTGGGCACTCGTCTTGCGTTCATCTAGGTATATGTGAATCAGATACCAGGATACAACAACCTAAGCAATCTTTTTAACAATTAAGAGTACAAGGGAATGGACAGCATCTGTACAGGAGAAGCATGAAACCAGTACAGAACCACCATCATTATAGAACTTCAGTGTCATTAAGTCATTTTATTTCTTCAGCCGCATACACTAAAACTATGTACAAATCTTATCATTTTTATGGTGCTGTATTCTACTCCTATAATAGAGCAAAACAAAAAGAGGATTAACTTCATTCTACTAATAGCAGTGGCACCCTATATGATACTCCATTATGCTGTAAAAAGTTTCTTCTTTCATGTTCATTAAGCTTCCATTGCAGTTAGCAACGGTGAAGATGAGCATCGCATAAATAGAAACATTAATTTTGTAGTTAACCTGATGTGCTTCTGCCTGATGAGCACACGAGCATGATGGATGGACTTTGCCATACCAGCCTTGAACACAAGTGTCTGAAGACGACGTTCAAGGAAGTTTTCGACAGTCAAGGCCAAGACATAATCGAGCTTGTTCTGGTTCTCATCTAAGAGCCCATAGCGGTTCATCCTGCGAAGAAGTGCTTCACCCTCAAAGATCCTCCGTGGGTTCTTCTCATCAAGGGTCAAGAGCTCCCTTGCAGCATTTCGGATACGACTCAGGGCATACTGAACCCTCCACAGCTCTCTCTTGCACCGCAGCCCATACTCTCCCACTAGCTTTAACTCAGCGTCTAAACGTTCCTTCTCATAAGGACGTCTGGGCTTCTTAAAAGTCTTCCCATCTGAAGAAATTCAACATATACGATTCACAAAAATGAGCTTAATCTAATCAAGAAAAAAAAAAAAGAAAAAGTTTTGGCCCACAATGTTGTAGCCTGTAGGTACTGAACAGTAAACAGATCCAACTCCATCATCAAGAATGAACCGCGGTAGTAACTATAGTCTATTACAAGCCACTGAACAATGCACGAAATCAACTCCGCTAAGACACAGAAACGAGAAACAGAACCATCAACGCTGAACAGATAACGAATTCGTAGCGGCAAAATGTTATAAAACGGATCAAAATAAAGATAACAGTAGAACAAAAAAAATACAAAGAGGAAATAAGAAAGATAGATGGATTACAGTTCCGATAAAAGTTGACGTGAACCATGATTGATCACCGAGCTTGGTAGGCTTGCCAGTCGATCGCTCCGCCTCCGCCCTCCTAAGCTTGCAAAATGGAAAGTAGAGGAAGAAGTAGGAGACGGCTTTTTAATCAGACAATAAACCCTAGCTGCGGATTCAGTAGTATTCTCATGTGATGCCCGTGAAGTAAGTTGAATGAGTCAATAAGAGACTCAACTTCAAGTTACTTCAAATGCACTCTCCAACCAAACGAATGTACGACTGTACGAGTAAATGATAACGTTTTTACTTGTAAAAATATTTTGTTGCATGCCAAGTTTTTCATACGTGTAAATGTACCAAATGGTGTGTTCTTTGTGAAACTTCTGAAATTTACTGGCAAGAATTTGAATTCTATATTTGGGAGGAAAAATGGAAGGGAAGAATATTAATTTGATATTTTGTTGTTGAATTGATGTTTTGTTATTGAATTGATGTTTTGTCGAGCTCGTAAAAGCTGGCTCGAGCTCAATTCGTTATATGTTCTCGGCTCGTGAGCTCGATAGTTTGATAAATGTGGATTCGATTCAAAAGTTTAAATGACACAAAATCAAAGTTGTGGGCAAAATTGATTAAAAAAGTAAAAAAGGAGTAAGGTTACAATTTAACCTAAAATGGCTAAGTCTTCTTTGACTCTCCTCTGGCAGCGATGACATGCGAGCAAAAATCAAGTACCACGTTTGGATTTTATCCAGAACCTTCATCAAGGAAGAAAGCAAGTGTCCTTTTTCCGCTGCCCTCAACCCTTCGACCCACGAATAAAATCAACTCATCAGAATGGTACCGGCCCACCAGATCTTGGAAAGAAACAGTGATTTGGGGTTGTTGCTATGAATTTTAGTAACCTAATCGTGGAGGAGGATGAAATTTTGTGGTGAAGGATAAACCTCGTTATGGAGACAAAATTGTACTAGAGTGAGTCGTGTTGAATCACCTCGCCAGTGATAGCAGATCTAGTGGTGTCAGATAGTGAATGATAGTTGTCGACGACGGATGTAGAAGAAAGCTTCAGATTCATGAGGAAGCTGCAATGAAGGGTAACTCTGTAAATTGAACATGGCTCGAAAGCTCGCGAGCAGGGAATGCAATGTTCGAGCTCGGTTCATATAGTTATTCGAACCGAAAAACGGTTCGAGCTCGTGTTAGTGGCTCGTTTGATGTGATTCGAGCTCGAGCTCGAGCTTGAACCGGCTTGATTCATTTTACACCCCTACCACTAATAGTTTCAAATTTAAAAAACTTACCCTGAAGTTTCAAACAACCCAATAGAACCCCTGCCCACCCTGCCGCCGCTGCCAAGCATGGCGAAAACCACCGGAAAATGCCGGAAATGGTCTCGATCCAATTCACCGAAAACCGCAGCCAAGGACTTCGAATCACCGTTAACAGCAAAAGCGAGCCGAACCATATTAACAGAACTGAAAAACCCGTAAACCGAAAAAACCGTTACATGTGTGGCGATTAGGGTTTTGATTCTATAAATCCGCAGATATCCGAACCGAACCATATGTACATTTTTTCAAAAAAAAATTCCTATATTCATCCGCATATACCCATAGTTTACCCAAATTTGAGTGGTGGTGTAGTTGAGCTACATGAATTAGCCACAAATTGGTCGCTTTTGGCCTCGATTTGGGCGGCCTACGGTTAGGGTTATCGTGGGCTAAGGTGTTTTGTGACTGATGGTGAATTTTCGGCGTTCCGGCGACGGTCTGGTGAGTTTTCGGGGGTGGTCCAATGAGTAGGGAAAGTGTAGTGGGTTAATGGTAAAGTTTGAAAATTTTAGGGTAAAATTGTTAAGTTTAAAACTTTTAGGGCATAAATAGAGTTTTTGTAAAATTTCAGTAGTTAAAATTAACATTTTCCCTACATATACGTTAAAGTTAACCAAGAAAATTGACGGAAGGACCACAGATGAGTAAAAAGTTTTAAAATGAGACTTAAAGAGGACAAAAAATTAAAATTGGACCTCAATAGGACAAGAATTAAAGTTAAAGGACCTCCGATGCACTTTACTCATTACAAATACCCCAAGGTTTAGTGAAATCTTCAATTTACCCATTCTATTTTAAAAAAGCGTTAGTTACCTCCTTAAAGTTTAGTGAACTCTTCAGTTACCCTCATTGACTTTTTGTAGTTTTAGTTGACTGTTAATGATTTTATGTGTAATTGAGCTAACTATATTCAAAAACAGTAAAGGGGCGATCGGGGCACTCCTGCATCACAGTAGTATGGTCTCGTTTGCATCGCTGCATCCTGAGCTCATCCTTGTTGCTGCGGCTATGAGGCAACAACGACGGCTGATAGAGATGGCCGATTGGAGAGGGAAAAATAAGATAAATTAAATTTTAGGTTGAAGTATTAGAAATATTGGTGATAAGAAGTATTGAGGTATTTGTAATTTACCAACTCCCTTTTTGTACATTTACAAGTTGGGACCCAAATTGTTCTCCGCGAAATATCCACACCCTTCCGCTGGCATATTCCACCCCGATCCTTAAAAACCAGGCGTCCACGGCACTCTCTCTCCAGAGTCCGATGATGGCGTCTTTCTCTGTCCCGATCCTTATCTGCGTCCTTCAGTTGATCGTCCTCTGCCTCATCGCGGACGTCGCAATCAGCAAAGAGGTAGGGCAGCGAGAGTTCGATTACTTCGCTCTGTCCTTGCAATGGCCCGCCACCTACTGCCGACGAACCCACAAGTGTTGCTCCAAGAATGCATGTTGCCGCGGGTAACAACAGATTATGGTTTTGATTCTGTTGAGCTCCGGGTCAATGATTTTTGCGTCTGTTTGAGGCTTTTTGGTTCACTAAATTGCTCACGTGGTTCGTCATTGGCTGTAACATTTTGATACTCTATGAAGTTTATGATCAATTGACCGAGTTTATGACAATGGGCGAGTAAATTTGAATGTAAATTGCAATCTGTTCGAAAGAGAATCCAATCATTTTATTGACTATGGTTTGGGTTAAGCATGTATATCTTGGCCTTTAGTTGCTGCCTCTTTCATGCGTCTGCAAGCGTGCGTGCAAATGGAACTTATATTTTCTTATGTTTTGTCTTTTACAGCTCAAATGCTCCAACTGAATTCACGATCCGTAAGTATTGGACGAAGGATTTGTTTACATTTTGTGCTGTTCGTTAATTTTTCTGTTAGTTGAAGAAAATGGACAGTGCTTATTGTTAGCAACTGAAAGCTGTCCGAGATGTCCAGAACTTTTTGTTACTGGAACCAGCTTATGCAAAGTTACTTGAATTGGTGTTCACGTGAATTTCAGTTGCATGTTTTAGCAGTCAATTCTTCTTGCCTTTTTAAACTTGATTTTTCAGAGGGGAGATGCTAATGCTTTTTTCTTTACCTGTTTTGACTTTTAACGCGCACACATGAATAATTGAGCATTTATTTACACATTAAACATGTGCTACTTAATATCATATTGCAGAAATTAAAAGCTGATCCAACTTTTATCATCATATGTAGATGGATTGTGGCCAGACTACAATGATGGTACCTGGCCCTCATGTTGTCAGCGATCAAAATTCGATGAAAAGGAGGTGCTCCTTCAAGTTACATAATTAAAAGTTGACGTTTTCTTCTCTATACTTTATTTAATTTGTTCAAGTTTTCTTTCGACATGATTTCATTGTTCGTGTCCTGCTTCTGCATGATTAAATGTCCTGCAGATATTGTGTTGAAGTGTTTTAGTGTCCTTATCTCTCTTAGGATACTGTTAAATATATCATGTTATCTTGAAATATGGTAAGTTGAGTAAGTGTTTCCGCCAATTAAAAACTCATTTTAAACATCACTCATCACCAGATGACAAGTTATTGTCTTTAGTGATGTCAATCCCATGTTTTTTCGGTGATGTTTAGTCTTCTTTGACTGTTGTCATGCTGCTATTCTATATCAGGTTTAATCACTGTTCAGTTTTTTTTATTCCCCTAACCTTTGCTTGTGGGACTTTTGACATACTTGTAGATCTCAACATTGCATGATGCTCTAGAGAAGTATTGGCCATCACTGAGTTGTGGTACAACGTCAACTTGTTATAGCGGAAAAGGGTCATTTTGGGCTCATGAGGTGGTTATAATTCATAATCAATTTTATAATTTTTCCTCTCTTGGAAAACCTGGCTACAGTTTCCTTTTATTTTCTCAGTAAGACTAATGAAATTTAACTTTTTTTGCCTTTATTTTTTGTAAAATGGCGGTATAAACATCGGCAGTGGGGTATGTCTTTCCTTCTCCTTTATAAATATGCTTGTTGTAAATACTTATTTGCATACTGCTCTTCTGCTTCGTCGTCTGTGAGGCACTGACACTACGTGCATGAAGATGCTAAGTAAACAGATCTGCACACCATAAATCAACTTCTGATTTCTTACCATAAAATGAGCTTTTATTGCAGTCAGTAATAGTAGCATTTTCTCTGCTTCGCAGATTCATAAGAAAAAATGGTTTCATGATAACCATCTAGCTAATAAGCTCTGTCAGTAAGCAGCATGATGACCAGAAGTGATTGATTTCCACTATAGGTTAATTATTGATTATTAAAGTCTGAAGTCAAAAAGCTGTTTGCATATCATTATGTTTTTGGGTGACTGATGAGTGAGCATGGCACTTTAGAAGGGTTAGGGAGTAATGTACTTGACTACAGTTGCTGATATGAGGCCTGGTTTTAATTTGATACTAATAAAGTGTGTGTGGTGTTCACCTATGTGCCTTAGAACAATGGTTGGATATGTTGTTATTTAACAGAATAAAAGCTCTTCTATATGTAATAGAGCACTACCGGTGATTTTTTTTTTGGCAACATATCATGGTTCAGATAAATTGCAGAAAAATGCAGAGGATACATTATTTATTGGAAACTGCCATGAATAATAATTTGTGAAACTCATTTCCTTTCCCAGAAAAATGCTGAGGATACATTATTTATTGGAAACTGTTTTTAACATGCATTTTTTGGGCATCTGTTCATGATTTTCTTGAGTTTACGTGCAAGGGGACATAGAGGAAAGTAGCAACCAGCTAGATGCTAAAATTTTCTGCATCTCTCTTGCTCTATACAACTAGATCCACTTGTAACCCTTCTTTCTTTTCCTTGCAGAAAAACATGGTACTTGTTCTTCTCCGGTGTTCCGAGATGAATATAATTACTTCTTAGCAACCATCAATCTATATTTCAAGTATAATATCACAGTAAGTTTAAGACAAGTTCATTCTGCTAAGAAAATCCTACGTAGACCTAAATATCGCCTTTCTTCTCTTTTTCTATGATGTTTAGAAAAGTTTTGCTTATAAAGTTCATAACCATGAGCTACATTTTCTTGAAATCTCATTTTCACAAATTTGCCAATGACTTTTAATGCAAGTTTTTTGAAAGTTAATAGTATCAATTATGGCTTTCATAACAATTTTAAATTTATGTTTCATGATTTTGTACCAACCTTTCCATGCCATTTTGGCTTTTTGTTTCCCAGAATAAAAGCTCTTCTATATGTAATAGAGCACTACCGGTGATTTTTTTGGCAACATATCATGGTTCAGATAAATTGCAGAAATGCAGAGGATACATTATTTATTGGAAACTGCCATGAATAATAATTTGTGAAACTCATTTCCTTTCCCAGAAAAATGCTGAGGATACATTATTTATTGGAAACTGTTTTTAACATGCATTTTTTGGGCATCTGTTCATGATTTTCTTGAGTTTACGTGCAAGGGGACATAGAGGAAAGTAGCAACCAGCTAGATGCTAAAATTTTCTGCATCTCTCTTGCTCTATACAACTAGATCCACTTGTAACCCTTCTTTCTTTTCCTTGCAGAAAAACATGGTACTTGTTCTTCTCCGGTGTTCCGAGATGAATATAATTACTTCTTAGCAACCATCAATCTATATTTCAAGTATAATATCACAGTAAGTTTAAGACAAGTTCATTCTGCTAAGAAAATCCTACGTAGACCTTATCCTCGCCTTTCTTCTCTTTTTCTATGATGTTTAGAAAAGTTTTGCTTATAAAGTTCATAACCATGAGCTACATTTTCTTGAAATCTCATTTTCACAAATTTGCCAATGACTTTTAATGCAAGTTTTTTGAAAGTTAATAGTATCAATTATGGCTTTCATAACAGATTTTAAATTTATGTTTCATGATTTTGTACCAACCTTTCCATGCCATTTTGGCTTTTTGTTTCCAGCTGAAAGCCTTATTTATGAGTTCCCCACCTCTGTTCTGATAGTAAATTGCATCGTATTTATAGTTGTCTCTTTCGTGTTTGCTAGATCTGAATTTTATATGAGGTTCTTTTATTTATCTGATCTGACTTACAATTGTGCAGACAGTACTGGATGAAGCTGGATACATTCCTTCGAATAGTGAAAAGTATCCTCTTGGAGGTATCATTTCTGCCATAGAGAATTCTTACCATGCTACACCAGAAGTGCATTGCTCAAAAGATGCTATTCAGGAGATACGCATATGCTTCTACAAGGATTTCCAGGTTCCATTTCATTTCCCACTTTCAGTTTGCTGCTTGCAACGTTTGATCTTGGAGTCCGCAGCCTCATATGTTTGGTCTTTTCTAGATTATAACAGTAATATGGACATTTGCATTTAGGTATTTAACATCATTTAACGGTGTTTTAGTCCTATCCATTGTGATTTTGGTGCTGTAAGGGGTTGTTGTTGTTACAGAGACCATTTTGATTTTCCCACCATGGCAGCCCATTATCAACATAATTGTCTTCTATAGCCTCAGTTTCATATGATACTCACGGAAAAGAAAATGAAAATTTTTGTTAGTTAAATTTTTCTTGAGCCCTTCCCTTATATGCTTAAAATTTATTACTTTCTATTTGGCTAAAATAATTGACTGTCAAAGCATATCCACCTCCATCTTTATCTTTACTATTATAGCAGTGTTAATTTGTCCTAGTTAATTAACTTTTTCGATGGTGGGTTCCACAGCCTCGGGACTGTATCGCGAAGAGCTCATGTCCGAAATATGTGAGCTTTCCAACTTATGCGTCTTTGGGTAAGATTCTTTGATTTATCCATTGGTTCCAGAGTTCTATAGATGCATAAGGAACTGGAATTTGATTCTTGCAATTCAATTTTTGTTTGAGGTTCGAATGATTTTAGGATTCTGTACGGTAAAACATGTTCATTGCCATTGGAGCTATACTAAATGTCTATACTGGGGAAGCTATATAACCTGAAAATTTCCATGATCAGGATATCTAAGTACAAAGTTGTCATGGGGAGAGGATCTGCTTTTTTTTTTTTAATTTCCTGATCTTAAACTTCTAGATCTAGATAATAGCAATATTATCATTCCTAGTAAGCAGGCTTAAATTTTTGTATGAAACTAGCACCAATTTGTCGTCACTGTACCTTCTGCTTTGGTTTTCTATGATTATTAATCACCATCTCCATCCTCTGTGCTGAGGTTTCAGGATCACATCTTCCAAGTAGTTCCTCAGTCGGTTTCCTAGGAAGATTGTTATTGGTGTTAGCTTGTTTCATGGATGATTGGATAGTTTATCCTTAAGTCCGCTGTTCATCATTCGCATTTGTCTGGATGCAAATCCATATTCGAGGTCCATGTACTTCAGAGAGTAAAAGAAGTGTGATTAGTTGTAAATTTTGCAAACTCAGACTTTGATATGTATGAAATTCAGTAGAGCATCAGTGCGCCCTTTCTAAGGTAACGAAGCTGGGTTTACCTGGTGCTACTTGTACGCAATCTGCATGTATTTGATCAAGGACATGAGAGGGTGTGACAAAGGCCCAGGCTTGGGACCATGGGAAATATTGTTCTTACCGAGCTTAGGGCTGGTAGAACCTATGTCTGTGTTCTTCCTTCCTCTCCCTGTGATGGCAGGAAGAATAAAGGAATTGTGAGAGCATGGTTGGAGAGAGATCTCACTGATATTTTTTGGCTTGGTTTGAAAATATTTCTTGCCTTTATTTAATCCTCTAAAACTCAGAAGTAATGAACTCATATGAAAATACTCCCAACTTTTACAGATAATTGTAACTAAGGGGTAGCAACATAACTATTGCGGATTATGTTTGACAAGCCTCTTGTAGATTTGGCCAAAAGGGGGCCACTAAGAAACCATTCTGCTGAGAGTTAACATGTTCATGACAGGGGGTGTGATTTGAAAGTAGATGTTGTGCTAACCAGCATGTGTTTTGAGTTTTTAATTCACTCTTGATTGCTTATAATTGTATTAGAAATTCCTCAGCTACGACTTCCTAGCCTGCTGAAGTAAACTTACTCATCGGAAGAAGCATTCTTCAGTTTGTGACCTTGATTTAGGCCACTTGATGTGAACTTCCATTGCAAGGTTACCTAGTCCTGTGTTCCATTTTCATTTGCAGGTCTTGCAGGCGAAGGAATAGGTGCTCCATTAGTTGCCGACGATTGACCACTTCACTGACTCAGGTGTTTATGGAACTATGATTCACAAATACCAGAAAAAAGCTGAAGCGAGTCCTGCTGATAGAAATGGTTTCTGAAGAACCCCATTTTTTATTGTTTGCTGTAGCATGGCTTGTGGGCAGCACTAATTGTACAAGTCCCCCAATAATTGGAGGCCTCCATTCAAAGATGTAGTAGGATTAAGATTTCAAGTCATTGCTGAATCCCAGAAACAGCAAATGTAAAAATAGCAGTAAACCCTTTATGATGCATAAAGGCTGATCAATGAATTGTTCCTCCAAAAGCAATGATTAGCGTATGACATTGCGAGAGATATTCTCTACCTTTTACTGACTTTAATCATGAATCTGTTGTTAACACCAGCTGGTTCGGGAGGAATTTACGAGTTGTGTAATAGGGTAAGATGATTTTGATGAGTGTGAATTCAATGTAGGGGCAGTTCATTCAACCCTGTTAATCATCACCCGGGTGATTTTTCACCCACTTGTTCAAATGACTCATCTATAAGGTAATTTGGAAGCCCAAGCCCAACTAGTTAGACAATTACATATCTATCCTCCATTTTTCAAGTGTTCTAGGTGGGTGAAAAATCACCCGGGTGATAAATAACATTGATGCCGTTCATTGGGTCCGTTTGGTCATAATTGTCCTAATAGATCAAAGGGTAAATTACAAAAAAACTCCTAAGGTTGAGTGAAATCTTCAGTTTGTCCCCTCTATTTTCGAAAATCGTCAGTTACCCCTATATGAGGTTTAGTGAAATCTTCAGTTATCCTCTTTGACCATTTGTAACGTCATTTGACTGTTAAAGATTTTAGGTGTAATTACACTAACTATACTCCAAAACTGTCATGGGACAGTCTGGACTCATCTGCATCGTAGCGGCATCTGCTCGTCTACGTCATTGCGGCCTAAACTCGTCCGTGTTGCTCAGGCGATCAGGCGATAACGAATCCTAGCAGGGGTGGCCGGTTGGGGAGAGATAAATGAGAGATCCAAAATATTGGGGTTAAAGTTTTAGGGTTAGAAATATTTATGACAACACTGGTTAAATCTAAAATTATTAAAATGCAACTAACAACACCAAAAGTCAATGGGGATAACTAGGCATGGCAACGGTTTGGATAATCCGCAGTAGGGGTAAAACTGCTAACCGCAATCCACGGTTTTTTCCCTATCCGCGGATTGCGGTTTTGTCCTTTGCGGTTAGGTTCTGACGCCCATAACCGCTAACCGCGGATTAGCGGTTATATCCGCGGTTATTAACTCAATCAATTATAAATACCAAAATATCAATAATTTTATCAAAATATACATAATAACATTCAAATAAGTTCATGAAAATAACAAATTTTTTTTGAAAGATAAGAATCTTTTGCACACAACCATGAACAAACATTTTTTGAAAACAATAGTATAGATAACCTTGAGCAAATTTCTTTGAAGATTATGCATTTGGTGTAAAATGGATAGGTACGGTTAGTTTTGTTTTGATTGAGGTTGAAGTAATTTAAAAATGATTGGATTGGGTTGGGTGTTTGAAGAATTTGGCTGTAAAAGTTAGATTATAATCGGCTTAACAAAATGTGGCGTAATTAATAATCTGTATATTCTAACGGTTAGTGGATATCCGTGAAACCGCAGTGCGGATACCCCCTATCCGTTATCCGTAATCGCCAACCTCACGGTTATTAAAAAAAACTGTAACTGCAAAACCGCGGATAAAACCCGCAGTTAAAACCGTTAGAAATGGGTGGTTATCCGCAGTTTGCGGTTTTAATCCGCCCCACTGCCATCCCTAGGGATAACTGAAGATTTCACTAAACCTCGGCAGGTAATAAACGATTTTTTTAAATAAAGGGTGCAAACTAAAGATTTCACTAAATCTCGAGAGGGTTTTAGTATTTACCATAAATTAAAAAATTGATCGCTTTTTTAACACAGTTAATACAAACTAAACTGTTTGAATAATAACTAATAACCGAAATTAAATCAACCTAATAATATTTCTGTTGGATCAGTTTTTATTTCGAATAAAACACATTTGAAATGCATAAAAAGTACACACATTTTTATATTCAAATTGTATAAATAACTTCGAATTTTGGAAGTATAATTTACATGAACATTCTTAGTAAAATGCTTCAAGATTTACACAAGATGACTACTCAATTAGTAGATGAACAATTACTTTATATACCTGGCGACTAGGGTTAATAACAAAGTCAACCACAAATGTTATCAATAGTTACATTTTGGTCATCTCGGTTCCAATTATAGTATTCATAATTGAACCATATAATCGATTAATATTTTTGGTTTTCAACCTATTCGATCCAAAAAACCGATTAACCGATCCAAATTATATAATATCAATTCGGTTTTTTTGAATTAATCCAAATAGTGAATACTTTTAAGGGTAAATTACATATATAAACCCCCGAGGTTTAGTGAAACCTTGATCCTTATATTTTTGAAAACATCAAGTTGCCTACTTGAGGTACATTGAAACATTTGGTTACCCCCCTTGATCGTTTGTGGTGTTAGTTGACTGACTGTTAAAGATTTTAGGGGTAATTATATTAACTATATTCCAAAACAATTAAGGGGAGACAGGGGTTAGCTGCATCATTGGAGCAGGCACTCACCTACGTCCCTACAATTTGAGCTCGTCTGCGTTGCAGTGGCAACCACTGAGGTAGACTGGGGAGAGACTAAGAGAGAAAGGAAAGAAATAAAATGTTGGGTTGAAGTGTTACAATTAGAACTATTAGTGACAATAAGAGTGGTTAACCCTAAAATCCTTAATTGTCAACTAATACCACAAACGGTCAATGGTGGTAGCTAAGGGTTTCACTATATCTAGAGGGGTAACTGAGGGTTTTTTGAAATAGAAGGGAGTAAATTGAAGATTTCACTAAACTTCAAACGACTTTTGTAAGAATGACCCATCAAACTACAATCGTCCTCTGTCACACTAGTCAACCTGGGTCTTTTGCAAGAATGACCCATATCAACTCCTTGCGATTTCCTATGTTGCAAAACCCCACCGAAGATATGTGCCAAACGCGAAGAAAGGAGAACGAAATCCTAGCAAAGCAGGGGTAACCCTAGCCACACATGGTAGAGTCACCATGAAAGCCACCAATGAAAAAACTTGAACCGGAGACAAGAAAAATCTCCCTTTACGATAGGCATGGTTGTTGCTGTGGAAGCGTTGATGGCGTTGGAGAAGAGGTGGGAAAACGTAGCCAAAGATAGAGGCCACCTAGTGGCTCCACTTTAGGGTTCCGCATTATGGAAAGCATTTTTAAATTCCAAGAAATTAAGTGTCGTTAGATTACAAATCAGAAATTTTGCATTGAAAGAACACACTCATTACTCATTGTGGAACTCTAATGAATTGGTCAAACATTATCTTTCGATGTGTTCTTCCTCACATTTTCAATAACAAAACATCAAATTAACATTCTTCCAAAGAACACACCCTTTGGTTCATTTACACATATGAAAAAATCAGCATGTAACAAAATATTCTTACAAGCAATTAAAACGTTACTAGTGCTATCGTTTACCAGTACATTGGTTTGGAGAGTGCATTTGAAGTAACTTGAAGTTTAGTCTTTTATTGACTCATTCAACTTACTTCACGGGCATCACATGAGAATACTACTGAATCCGCAGCTAGGGTTTATTGTCTGATTAAAAAGCCGTCTCCTACTTCTTCCTCTACTTTCCATTTTGCAAGCTTAGGAGGGCGGAGGCGGAGCGATCGACTGGCAAGCCTACCAAGCTCGGTGATCAATCATGGTTCACGTCAACTTTTATCGGAACTGTAATCCATCTATCTTTCTTATTTCCTCTTTGTATTTTTTTTGTTCTACTGTTATCTTTATTTTGATCCGTTTTATAACATTTTGCCGCTACGAATTCGTTATCTGTTCAGCGTTGATGGTTCTGTTTCTCGTTTCTGTGTCTTAGCGGAGTTGATTTTGTATGTATTTCGTGCATTGTTCAGTGGCCTGTAATAGACTATAGTTACTACCGCGGTTCATTCTCGATGATGGAGTTGGATCTGTTTACTGTTCAGTACCTACAGGCTACAACATTGTGGGCCAAAACTTTTTCTTTTTTTTTTCTTGATTAGATTAATCTCATTTTTGTGAATCGTATATGTTGAATTTCTTCAGATGGGAAGACTTTTAAGAAACCCAGACGTCCTTATGAGAAGGAACGTTTAGACGCTGAGTTAAAGCTAGTGGGAGAGTATGGGTTGCGGTGCAAGAGAGAGCTGTGGAGGGTTCAGTATGCCCTGAGTCGTATCCGAAATGCTGCAAGGGAGCTCTTGACCCTTGATGAGAAGAACCCACGGAGGATCTTTGAGGGTGAAGCACTTCTTCGCAGGATGAACCGCTATGGGCTCTTAGATGAGAACCAGAACAAGCTCGATTATGTCTTGGCCTTGACTGTTGAAAACTTCCTTGAACGTCGTCTTCAGACACTTGTGTTCAAGGCTGGTATGGCAAAGTCCATCCATCATGCTCGTGTGCTCATCAGGCAGAAACACATCAGGTTAACTACAAGAATTCATGTTTCTATTTATGTGATGCTTTATGCTCATCTTCATCGTTGCTAACTGCAATGGAAGCTTAATGAACATGAAAGAAGAAATTTTTTACAGCATAATGGAGTATCATATAGGGTGCCACTGCCATTAGTAGAATGAAGTTAGTTCTCCTGTACAGATGCTGTCCATTCCCTTGTACTCTTAATTGTTAAAAAGATTGCTTAGGTTGTTGTATCCTGGTATCTGATTCACATATACCTAGATGAACGCAAGACGAGTGCCCGCAAAGCCAGAGTATTTTGTGGAACTTCCTGGGTTAGTGGGTTTTAATTTCGGTCTAAATGTTTAATGCTCAACCGGATTCAAAGATGGTTATCCCTGTTATCATTCTTGCAGTTATGCTGTGGTTAACAGAGAAGTATGCTGCGTTGCTTCCGTTTTGTGTGTGCAACCTGTTTACACCATCTTTGGTTTAATCTGTCAGTAGCGGTTCTTATGATGTTCTTTCTGGCGTTCAGGGTTGGTAGGCAGGTGGTGAACATTCCATCATTCATGGTGAGAGTCGACTCACAGAAACACATTGACTTTTCACTCACCAGTCCCTTCGGTAACAGCGAGATCCATGGAAGGGTGAAGAGAAAGAATTTGAGGAATGCTTCTAAGAAATCCGGAGGAGGGGATGAAGAGGAAGAGGACTGATTATTGGTGAGGATTTTGTCTTTCATGTTAGGCTTTCCACCTTTTCTGCTTGGACCAATCTATTTTTTTTAATTTATAATTGTCTCTCTAAGGACTTGAGCTGTGAAATTATTATATCCCAGTTTTGCTCAACTCTGTTGGATCTTGACCTGGTTGTTCGCTTGTGATGCTTTATCTGTTTAATCCAATGTAACAGTTGGTGAGTTTATTTTGGAACTGGGCCTCTAGCCTACATCCAGATTTATGAGGTTGCTTTTTTGCGGTGCACGACAATATGACATGCACAGTTGTTTGTTGCAATCATATACTTGCTTAATCAAATGATGGGGATAATGG
Organism: Stellera chamaejasme; assembly: GCA_024586325.1. Classification (NCBI taxonomy): domain Eukaryota; kingdom Viridiplantae; phylum Streptophyta; class Magnoliopsida; order Malvales; family Thymelaeaceae; genus Stellera; species Stellera chamaejasme. Next base: position 31,344,322 of record CM044985.1, read on the forward strand.
TCTGAAGAGGCTTAAAGGTTTTCGAGTTTTTGAAATTTAGGACTAAAACATATTAAGTGGTTTTCGAGTTTTTGAGATTTAGGACTAAAACATATCAAGTACGAGAAGTAGGATTAATCTTTTCTTGAGTTTTGGGATGTAGACCTATAATTTAGTTGACTGTAGTGAGAGACCTGAAAGACTGGTAGTGAGCAGACCTAAAAGTCTACAAATAGCAAGATGTTGGTCTAATTCGGGTTTTTGGCATTCCTCCAACTTTTTAGGAATGTGCAAAGAATTACTTATCTTTGTAAAGCAGTCTAACTTTGCTTTAATACCATTTTTAACCAAGGTAAATGCAAATAAATAATGACTACAAAAACACAACTTATATTAGAAATTTAAACATCAACTTATAGAATTTGGTCATAACTAGATGTTCTTTCACAAGCGAAATGCAAATTGAGGTTACTGGATAGTTACACCAAGTTTCCAATAACTACACTCGTACACGTCAATTTTTAAGTATATTACAAACTAGAACAATATTTAAACTAGCAGAAGGGCGTTCAATACATGAACTCGGAAAGTAGAGAGAAAGATGCAAGCATTAATTTTTCGGTGCCTTCTTTGAGGATGGTAGGGTAATCCTCTCTATCTTCTACAATTGGCACGCATTAGGTTGCCTTTATTATTGTTTTCCACAGCTGACATGCATTTTCCTTCATTCGTTTTAGTTGTGGGTGAATACTTTTTTGGTGGGTTTCTGACTCACGCAACCTTTTCCTGTTGTCACATAGCCTTGTCTGGCAGACCATTATTTTGCCAATAGTGGCCTCTTTGACAGTCATTCTTTGGTAGATTTGAAAGCTAAATTCATTAGCTTATCTTTCATCTCTTCCAAGGGGATATCTGCTAGTTCTGATTCAGAGTAGAGTTTTCCAAGCACTGAATCAATATTTTCTTCCCCCATGAGTTCGACAAGACCATTTCTTTTTAGTGTGATATTTTCTATAAGATAAGAACTAATCACACATTTGTCCCATCAATGCGGACCCATACTCTTTCTAAAATAGAAACATATTTTTCTTGATTGATCTCATAGTGCCATCGAATATGGAATACGGTAGATGACCAAGAAATAGATTTCATTGAAAAGAACTGAACCTTTCTGAGATTTTTGCTTGTTGAATTCTATAAACTTGTCATAAGATTCCCTGACCGTCTCTGGGATTTGATCTGTGACTAATCTTTTTTTCTCAAACCAATGACGGAACCATTTTGGAAATCTTTTTTGGTTTGTTTTGAATATTATCATTCAGGAGTGCATGAGTTCTGAATTCTGAATATTAAGGATTTCATCCCATGCATGGATATAATCCCAGTAGGAATAAGGGTGGTTGTTGTATCTTCCGAACATTAGTCTTCTTCAAGAATGAGGCGCTCCCCATTCTTCTGGTGTCCAAACTTTCAGGACACCCGCTTTGAGATTCATAATTCTTTAAAATGCCTTCCTTCGGGTGATTTGATATTTCTATCTCTGTGTTCTATTTCTACAGAGCCTGTTTCTTGAAGAATTAACTCAAAGTACTCGTATTCTCTAATGGGATGAAATTCCCGTACCGGATGCCTATGTTTAGGCCAGTACTTTCTTGCCAATTCTGCGGGAGTCATGATTTTAAGATCTTTATCTTCTATTAGAAAGAGGGCTTCTCATTCCATTTCTCTTTTTTTGGTGGTATTCCCAGAGAAAAGAGAGTCATCTCTTGGATTTTTGTCGCAGTTCTAAGAACTAGGGTTCCTTCAAAATATTTTCCATCATTGCAGTACGCATGAGGATAAAGATAAGGAAATGCTCCTCCTCTTTTTACCTTTTTGGGAGGGAATGATACCAATGGAGCATGTTCCTTTGATCTTTTGTTGTTCTGTGAGGATTCCCCCTTTTCAATTTTTATTTTATGACTAGTAGGCAATTCATAGAATTCCTCTAGTTCTGGTTTTTGGGCTCCTATCCGGAGACAAGGAGCAAATTGGCTTTCTTCATCAGACAACTGTATTTCTAAGTCCATGAGGTCAATTCCACAAAACATTGTTTCTAAGAGGTCGGGATGTTAACTTCCTCCATCCTTCTTTTTATTTCTTCTTTAGTTGATTCCTTCTTACCCATTTCCCCCCTGCAAAAATTTACGGGTCAGAAAATCAGGCAAAGAATTCTTTTCACCATCAATATGTTCTATGTCAAAGTCAAAGACAGGCATGATAGATTGTTCTTTTCCATCAATTCGTTTTTTTAAAATTCCTCAATATCCTATTTCGCCAGTATTTGTTTCAACAATTTTAAAAGCTTCTAAGATAGGAAGGGTGACGCGTGGAATTTCTTTGACATTTCTTTTCACAAGTTTAACTGCTTGTGTTTGTTCTTTTGTCATGTCTTTGTAGAATTCAGAGACATAATTTAGGCTTCTCAAGAATCTCTGTAATTGTTTCTTATCCTTGATTTCATCAGAAATTTTTTCTGTAAAACTTATTCATCTATCAATAGGTTTTATAGTGCCTCTGTATATCTTATGTCCGAGAAACCGAACAATTGTCTGGAACAATTCCATCTTTTTTTGCTGACATTGCCAATCCCGCCGCTTCTACTATTTTCATGAATTTATTTAAGTGCTTCCGATGCTGATCAATTGATTGGGAAAACACTAACACATAATCAATATAAACAATAGTAAAATAGCTGTAAGGATTAAAAATTTCATTCATAATTCTTTGAAATTCTGATGGTGCATTTTTAAGTCCAAATGACATTACATCCATTCGTAATGCCCAAAGGGGACATTAAATCCTGGTTTGTACTTGTCATTTTATGCAATCTGAATTTTTCAATATCCTGATTTCATGTCAAATTTTGAAAATACAGTAGATCTGTATAACTTGACAGAAGATCTTTCTTATTTGGTATTGGGTACCTAATCCTTTTTAGTACTTTGTTCAAAGGCTTGTAATTAATTACTAGCCTCGGAACTCCTCTTTCTATTTTAGAATTTTTATTCACGTAAAAAGCAGAGCAACTCCATATTGAAGAACTCTATCTTATTGACCATTTCTCAAAGGGATCTTGTATCTTCTTTTTACAATGAATTGTTCATTCTTCATTCATTTGGATAGCTCTTGATCTGGTTGAGATATTTTTCTCATTGAATTCTGCTTCATAGGGTTGATTAACAATGTGTTTTTTCATTTCACAAAATGCATTGGGAATGTCTGCACAAATCGTTTTACTGAGAACTTCTTTGAAAGTCTGTATTTGCTTTTGCAGTTCTTGAGTCTTTATTTTTTCTCGACACTTTTATGCCTAATATCTTCTTGTAGACTCGTCAATGTTTCTTGCTTACTATTCAAGTTTTCAGTAAATTCTTCCAGTAAACTAGTCCGAGGGGGTTCAACGAATTTAAAAGTTATTTTTCTTCTGAATTTCTTAGTAATTAAGTCATTTCTGTCAACCTTATAGGGCATGATAGTACTAAAGAAGAGTGTTCCCATAATCAAATATTGATTCATTTGGGCAAGCACTATGAAATGTTGTTAAATACAAATTTCATTATTGCATATATCAACATGAGTTAATTTGAACGCTTGTTGGCCGCCGTTATATATGTAATAACTCTAAAATTCTCAATCCGAATAGTAATTTAGGTTGCCGTAGATTTTAATTCTTGTTAGTGATTTCATGCTTATTTTACTTTGATGATATTTTTATTATTTTATTATTTCACGCAGTGATTTGCCATCTTCATTATTGTATGTACTTAATATCTATTTTATTTACTTTATCATTTTTATACTTTATTTTTTTGAAACATTATTTTATATACTTTATCATTTTCACTATTTTATGTACTTTTTTATTTTCATTATTTTATGTGATTTTTCATTTTTTTATTTCATATTCTTTCATCATTTTCACCATTTTATTTTTTTTGTCATTGGCTTTATTATTTTATGTACCTTTTGTTTTTGTATTTTAGTCTTCTCTTTTTAATTCCTTCTTTATAGTAATTAAGTGGATGTGGTTATTAACGATTAAGATTTCTTTAAATAAAAAAAAAGAAAAAAGAACGAAATATTACCTTGTACACCTGCTTCCTCTTCTCCTTTAAACTTTTGTTTGTTTATTTTTTTAATAGAAGTTATTAGAGTTAGGAAAAATACTATCCTTTGTATTTTACAAACTTAAGTTGTAAATCTTATTTCTATTAGCTATGAGTTTTATTTTTCTAACTTCGAGTTTTGTTTTGTTTATTCTTTATAAAATTAGTAAATTGATAAAATACTATATTTTGTATACAAATCATATTTCAGTGTTTTAAAACTTATATAATTTTTTTATTTCTAACTTTTGAATTGTTTAAAATATTAAATAATTATTTTACCCTTTTTAAAAATAGTTTTATATTCATAAAAATTTGTATTTGTGCTTGTTAACCCTCCAAAAACCACCGGACTCTACTTTTTGGCCCAAACTTTACCTCGAGCTATCATAGACCGTTAGAAAACCGTAGAAGCTTATGTTCTTTTTCCGTAAAACTTACCGGCCGGTATCGGTAAGCTTTCACTTGCAGAATCTCATAAAATTTCTTGTTAAATTCTTATTATCAATAGGTTTGCAACTTCAAGCACGAACTTCAACCAACATTCTCGGTTATCCTCGATCCGTAGCCGACGTATAGTCCTGGCTACATCCAAGTAAGGGGTAGTGTACGGGTTTTTCATTATAGTTCTCTTTGTTTTCGTAAATAAGATATCAAATAATGAACTCTAAGTTAAACACTTGGCTAAACACAAAAATGACGAACGGGTAACCCAAGTAGTATAATATATTAATTTCTTGATGCCTTGAGTTAATTCTAAACTATGAACTACGGTGCAACTTTGATTATGATTGATGCTTGATCATTGTACGGTGAGTGATGTATGAAAACGCTAGTATTATGTTAGGACCGTTACCTTAAAGAAAACTCGTTAGTATCATGCTAGGACCGATAATTGAACTCCGCTAGTACCACGTTAGGACCGGAGAGTCAAAATGAACTTAATATCATGTATAGGTCAGAGGGAAGCTAGTGCCATGCATAGGCCAGAGAATTGATAGTGACATGTTTAAGGTTTTTATGCATAGAACCATGAACTTTGTATAACGTTAGTAGTAAATACTTAGACGTGAAATCAACACATAAAGGGCTTTTTATTAAACAACCCATGGGATTGAGAGACGACGTAAGCTAATTACAATTTACGAATAACTAATTGTCATAACATCATGCAAGTAACAAAATATAAAGTTTAAAAGTAGAATGCCTAGGTCATGGCATCACATTAAAGAACTAATAGAACTTTAGACTACATGCATCACGAATGGTTAACGCATTGGATGTTGGTTGACACTTGCATAAGCATAATTAAGAATTACATCTGATTATCTTGAGACGTTGTTAACCAATGAAGTTATGTGTGGTATGGGACATACATGGCTTCAAGTGGTTAACGAGTTAGGCATGTTTGTGTGGCGATAGGCCAAACGAGCAATACCTATTAGTGTAGCAAGTTGTCTAAGACGCGGTTATCCATTACGTTATGCGTGAGTGGTGTGCAGATCAAAACTTGCATGACTTCCACTTGGGGTATGCGTGTTATGGCGAGCAGACCAATAATGCATGATTTTAGATGGCTAACCGGTTACGTATGCTTGCATGGTGAGTATATCAAACAAGCATGACCTAACCCAGCGTAACGTCGTTATCCATTGGAGTATGTGTGGTATGACGCACAGACCAAACATGCATGACTTCAGGTGGTTAACGAGTTAGGTATGAGGGAGTAGCGCGCAGACTACACTTCATGACCCAACTTAGCGAAATGAATGAGGTATGGGGGAGTGGCGCGCAGACCACACTTCACAACCTGACTAGCCGTTAGTGTGAGGAGTGGAGAGGTTTGGGACGGACGACTCGAACATGTCATGGCGGGCGAGCAGACCCGATCCATGTAGATATTGAGCGTGCAGACCCGTTAGGTTGTGCTCTGGCTTCACCTGTTGGCGCCCAGATCAGACTTGTGAATGCGCGATCTAGAGAAGCTCTTCCCCGGATAGGTATCTTCTGGGATGACCGTCAGCATCCCTAGTAGCTCTGCTTACGGGACATTCCCGTAGTGGGTACTGTACACACCCACTGTAGGTCGTCCAACAGCTTTAGTAATGATAAGAAATAAATGGTTTATTGCATCAGACATGCTACACGCATTTAGTAGGCATACTTCATGAATTACTTTCCTTATACTCGAATGATTGAATAATTGTTTATTTATCAGTCATACTTAGTTTTCATTGTTTGTATACTTATTTATTTGAGGATGTGTCAGAACCCTAATGAAGGGTCTGATACACTCCTCCTTACTGAGTGTATGGACGCTCACCCTTTATAATTTTGGGTTGTAAAAATGGGGGCGTTACAATATACCCAAAAGTTTTTTCTAAGTATTTATGAGGAATTAATCATTCTTTGATTACATTTCTGTCTACCCCTGAATCACTTAGTACGACAATTGTGATCTCGAATTATTTTTCAACTCTTAGAGTGATTAAACTTGTGTACCTTTGATTAGGCATGTATTCAATCTCATTTATTTTAAATGGTTTATTTTGAGGAGACGGTTCAGGAATTACTTCTTCCTCAAACATCACTTCCTTATCTTTTTTCTTTTGTTTTGCTTTAGATTCATATTCATTAAATCCTCAATAACATTCTCATCTCCTTGGAAACAATTTTCTAACCCTTGGAGTTATAAGATTTCAATCATTCTTCTAAGATCTTTTACCTCATCTTTGACTTGGAGCACAATCTTTAGTTCTTTAATTGTGGGTTCTCTATAATTTATATGTGTTTGACCAACCTTTTTTAATATTTCATTAAAGCTATAAATCTGAGGTTTATTTATATCCTTCTAATCTGTCTTCTTCTTTTGCCACTTTGGAGAATCTTGTTCTTGGTTGTTTATTTTTTTTAGATACTTTAAAAGAATTTCTTTTCTTGTATCCGGATCTTCTATATTTTTTTGCAATTTCTAAGACTCTTTCGTCTTCTTCGGTTATTGCATTTATTTGGAGCATATTTAATTCTATTTTTACAAAGGTTTTATGTATATTACAAGAGTCACATTGCCATTTTGAATCGCAATTATCATCTAATTCTTGACTTGATTCACTACTTAAGTCTAGTTCGTTAAGCTCATTTGAGCTTTCTGAATTTTCTTTAAAATCTTCTCATAACTCACTATTCAGCATTATATGCATAAGGCTCTGTTTTAATCCTTCATCAATTTCTAATGAATTTATTTTTTGTTTGATCTTACTCTTATTTTGAAGATGACCTACTTTCCCACATTTCCAACAAACCGGCTCAGGTTTGTTTCTTCTAAATTTCTTTTCTCTAAATCTCTAGTACCTTTTTGGGTCTTTCTTCCTTTTTCTCATATCTCATTTTTTGTGCATTTTATAATTTTCATTTCTTTTATGCAATATATTCTTTTTCCGGCCTGGGCCCAAGATTATATCAAACTGGGAGCTAAAACTTCCCATTTCTTTTCTTCCTTCAAGTCTAGCCCGTTTGACTTGTTTTTTCCATTATAACTCATGACACATTTTCATATCAACTTCTTTTATTTCTGAAAATATTTGACCATATGTGTAGCCTTCTAAGTATAGGATCCATTGGTTCTTTTTTCTCATATGATCAATGACTAATTGGCCAAAATATTTTGGAAGTCCTTGGATAAATTTTTCTTTCGAAGTTATGGAATTACAATAATCTCTTTCATAGACTCTTGAAAGAAATACATCCTTATACTATTATAAATCAAATAAGGTCCTATATTTTTAAGATTAAACAAAAGTTCTCTATTCAATTTTTGTTGACCAAAATGCACATTAGTACCCCCGAACTATAGTAACTCAGGAACTTCGTGGCATGAACTATTTTTTGGGTAAAATGGTACCCTGAACTATTGGAATCGGGTAGATAAGGGCCTGACTTAGTCTAACTCGGTGTGTGCATGCACCTGAGCTCACTTCCATCCCACTTTTTAAACAACCTGGCTCACCAGTTGCCCAATTGTTCGTTTACAAAGTTTGGGAGAAACGCCCAAAATTTTAAAAACTCAGAAGTGATATCGAGGCTCCTCCAAATTAGGGTTCATATATATTAAAGTTGGTTGGTTAAAGTTAAATATTGGTTGGTAAAAATTAATGTTGGTTGGTAATAATAATTTTTTAAAAATTTGGCGTTTCCCCCGAACTTTCAAAAAAAACAATTAGGCTACTGGTGAGGCGGGCCGTTTAAAAACTAGGATGGAAGTGAGCTCAAGTGCATCTACATGCTGAGTCAGGCACTTATCTACCCGATTCTAATAATTCAGGATATCATTCTGCCCAAAAAATAGTCCAGACCCTGAAGTTCATGAGTCAGTATAATTTGGGGTACTAATGTGCATTTTGGCCATTTTTGTTTGGATTCTCTTGTTCCTATAAAATGTAGGTAAATTGTTAATATTTATGTGTTAACCGCATCAGTTTTGAGGGTTCTTAGGGCTTCATTCCCCTATGAGAATATTATCTCTTTTGTAGCATTCCTGATTTATTGTCTTGCTTGTTCTGAAAGACATTTATCCCACCAATTCCTTAGCTGTCCAGAAAATCCTGAAATTATCATTTCTGTAATTTGTCGATCCGTTGTATCTTTATTCATACTTTTAAAAGTTATTCCGTACATTATCATATGATGAATTATTTTGGATATTTGATATTCTAAAAGACCATCAATATTTCATTCTCTTATTTCATCTCCTCTATAGGCAGCAAATCAATCAGGTTGTCAATAATTGGTTTACCTAATATCGACTGGAGATGGTTTGCTTGAATACGGGTGTGAAACATTCCATACTTTTGACGGACCTCCTATCTCCATTTTAATTTTATTAATTTGAGGGTCGTATGAGAAGACTGACCTTTTGCTTGAAGAATTTATTCCTTAATTACGTTAATTTGGGATCTTTATGCTTACTATCCTTAATAGTAAGTTTTTCTATTTGCTCGACTAGTTCTTTCATTCTCTCAGAAACTTCATCATCTCTTCCTAATTTAAATGTTGGAATTCTAGATGGGAGATGAATAGGAGGTTTCGAGGAAGTAGGTTTTTGTTCCGTCTTACTAATTTCCTCTATCCTACACATTTGTTTCCCTAACAATTGTAGGTAAAGATTTGTGTAATTATTCTGTTCAATCAACGATTGAAGATCTTTTGTCTCAACCTGCTTAGAGCTGGTTTCTTTATTAGTAGTTTTAAATGGTGAGGCAGCTATTTGTTCTCCTAGGACAATTGTCTTCCTTTATTTGTTCTCCCTCTTAAACTTTGTATGTATTCCATGTCTCTTCTAGCATCGACAAAGTTGTTTCTTCATCTAAAACTAGTGTTGGGAGAAATCATTCAAAGAACTTTAAGTTGATTCGGGTTTTTCTAATTCTTTTATACCATAATTTTTGTATTTCTCTTCTTTCATCTTTGGTATAATTATCAGCTAGCCATTTTCTTTTTATTGTATTTTCTTCTTACCCAAACTCATTTCTTAGACTATCATAGTCTATTTTAAATGGTTCTTTTAACATATTTATTTTGAAATATGAGAAACTGATTCTATCGTCCTCAACTGATTTGGATGATTGTCCTCCTTCCATTTTAACTGAATCTATTTTATAAATTGGGTAGGAAACTTGTTCTGTTGATTGTCTTATTCCACCAATGTATTTTTCATGATCTGTTTCTGGCACATGTGAACATGATGCCCTTGAAGGTATCCTAGGAGGGTTTTTTTTGAGAAGTTACTCATTCTAGTTATTCTATCTTTACAAAACTTAATCTCGACTTCTTCATTTTCATATTCTATTATTCTTTCTACCTCCATCGTTCTCAGTGGCTTAACTGATTTTTCATTATGCATTACCACCTTTCAGGCAGACAATATCACTCCATTTTATGGGTTTTGGAAGAACCACATTAGTTTTTTCAGCATTTGCTTGTATTAAAAGGGTTTCACCATTTGTGTCAAATTCTAATGCTTTTTGCTCTATTTGGGTTGTCATTACCTTGTAATAAATTCTGTATACAAGGGCTAAATTCTGAGATCTTTGTAGCATATCAAATCCTGAAGTGAGAATATTTGCATTTAAGACTTTCATGATATGTGGATCTCTTAAGGACACTGTAAAGTTTGGATGACAGTTGAAGTATATGGGTCCATCACAAAGACTGGAATCTACCATTCTTAATACGGAATCAGTAAACTTGTTATGCCGTTGATCTCTTAAGGCAATAACAACAGAGGTGTTTAACCCATTCCAAGTCAATGGTTTTAAAGCAATTTAAACTAATACAACATGCAGATAATTATAATGATTTTCCAAATGGTCATCTATCATGTATTTGGATAGTAGTTCAAACTCATGATCTTTTTTCACTATTGGAATAGTTCTTTCTGCCGTTTTAATGATATATGATGTTCTAAGCTCAAAAGTTCCCTTTTGATAAACTTCGAACTTGTTAATTATTGGAATATTCCAATTTCCCAAACTGAGGAAACGCTACTTGGGTGACAAACAACTGAACCTTTGAAAATCTGTAGGCTTGGAAGTTTTGAAAAGCGTGAGCAAGTTATTCTTTTGGGTTGAAATTTTATTTTTTAAAGTTCAGGGGTAAAAGTGATAGAAGCTTGAAAGTTTGAGGATAAGGATATTTTGGAAATATTCCTTTTAGGCCTAAAAGTCTCTTTTGAAAAGTTTTAGGACTAGTTATCGAAGTCCAGAAGTTTTAGGACTAACTTTCAAAAATCGCAAAAGTTTTAGGCTTATTTCGACATTTGTCCCTCAAATGATGTTTTGCTTGAAAATGTTCAATTTTGTGACTCACGAATCACGATTGTCCATAGGTCACTTTTGTCACTTTTTGCTATTATTTTTTTAAAAAAGATTTATTTTTTCTTCGCTGTTTTATATTTACACTTTATTTTTCTCTGTTAAAATTGTCATTGTGGTGGTAAGATGATGCTTTTGTGGATTGGGGGTAACATTACCCTAAAGCTTAAAGTTTCCAAAAATTTGCAAATTAACCCTTATCTTACACCATTCTCCATCTTCATTCTTAACCTAACACATACACCTAACTCCGATGATGACCAACTCCGATGACACCCACCTCCGATGGCCTTGCATAAGCACCCCCACTCTGGTGCCACATTTATTTGCAATGGCCCATGATGTGGTTGTGGAGCTAGAGGACAATGATGTATGCAGTGAAGTTGTTGGAGATTCGGAGTAGGTGTGGACGTTAACGCCTCATCAAGTAGGGAAGAGGCGGTAGGCCTGCAAGCGCGGTAACGGTAGAGGTACTCAATCTCGTCGATGAAATTGCTGCCTCCATAATAGTAGTTGTTTGTCATGCCCCTTGAGTACTTGTTGGTGAAAGGGCTGTCGAGCGCATGGATGATGATATAGGTTAAGTTCTCTGTTGTGATGAGCTTGATCTTGTGGTATTGCCAGTGTTTCTCCTCGATTAGCTCATGGATTTGGGTAGTGAAGGGGTTAAATTGTAACTTTTATAAATTCATGGATAATTTATTCATTTTTAAAAGTTTGCGGTCAAATTGATTATTCAACTAGAAACATGAATGTCATGTGGAAGCCGTTACGAAATATTCCATCCGTTAACGAAGTCCAGTAGTAAAATGTGGTTAAAATCAATGTTTGGTGGCAAAAAGTGCCCCAAGAGGAAACATCGATGCCAAAAAAGACTTTTTCTAATATAGTGACAAAAGTGACCTTTTCGTAAATGTGATTGGAAAAATCGAACCTTTTCCCATTCGAAAATGATTTGAAAGCTTCTCTCATAAAAATAAAGGGGAAAATGTAATCTTAACACTAAAATTTACGATATCTCTAAATTTATCATCGAAATTTATTTTGAAGTGAGATGTCATCAACCTTTTATTGAAGGGGTAAGGGTGAGATCCGTTTAAACAATGCTTATGTGACGTGTCACTAGGTGATTACGTGGACATTGAACGTACATCTTGTAGGGTAAATGTTTTAATTTCACAAATGTTTTACAATCACAAACGTTTTGAATTTTACAAATTATCCATATTTATTGTTTTTACTGGATGACCTAAAGGAACGCATAAATGTTACTTTGATCATCTACTGAAACCTAGACATTCCAATTACTTCCGATTAATGGGCATGTTATTTCAATAGCCTATAAATTTCTTCAGAAATATGAGATTAAAATCATCTAAGAATCTGTGTGAAACCCAAAGATGTCTAATATATACTACCCCGTCCCTAAAAATTGGAGTGTTTTTATTTTTAGCATTTAATCTATAATTTTATCAAATAGTTCAAATGGTAAAGGTAGATTAATATTTGTAGTTTCTATATAATTTTTTCAAAATTTTTTAATGGACTCTTTTTAGTACTCAATTTGAGTCTTTCACAACGTTAAAAAATATACACATCAATTTTTCAAGAACAAATGGAGTACTGTTTTCAACAACTATCACATTGGAAATATGCAACAACGTTTAAGCATTAATTTTTCAATCCTGATATGAAAAACTAAAGTATTTTTCCAATTTTAGAAATTTTTATTTTTAACTTTTATTTTTAAATGTCTCTTGCAGTGATAAGCAGGTTGTTAAAAAAAAACCTTGTAACATTCAATTTTCAAAATATACGTTTACCCCAAAATCCCGACACATAAACACATTCCAAACATCATACACACTTTCTAATTATTGTCATATGATAGTCCTATTTTTACCTTGATCGTTAGTCACAAACTTAAAATAGGACTCACATAGGGCAATAATTAAAATTTTAGCACTACTAGTGCAATTTAACCTTTTTTACTACTATCTCTTTTGAAAAGGGTTTGTAAATCTATTTATAAATAGTGAAAATGATTTCGTTATCATGTATGTTCAACAATTATGGAAAATCTTTGAATGTGTATTAGTGAGTGCCATCCCCAGCGTTTCAAATCATGAGTAGCGATTAGAGAAGAAATATTATTTTTGCCCCTATGAAACAATCAAGAAAGAGCAGATTGGTGGAGTACTTGACAACTGCACATTTTTTTTAATTGCTTCAAAGATAACCTTTGAATTTGAAAAAAAAAATGCAGGTTAATATTGATTTTTTTAATTATTAACTATACAAAATAGGACATTCATTATCCTCCTATGAATTAAAGTGTTGCTTCCGTTTTATTTTTATTTTTCTTCTTTCATTTCAAATTTAAACCATATTAAGCCATGTTCTTTAGCACATTTTTTTTAAATTATTCAAATCAATATTTTACTTTCATAAATTTTTTCTTCAAAAAGATTCCAGAGTGCACCATAAATCTTGGGACTGTTTTGTAAATTTGTCACCAACCAGCTCTTTTTCAAATTGATTAATCAAACACTAAATTATTTAAACGTAAACAGCTAACGCTATCTCATTAACGCTAACAGCTACGCTAGTTACCAATCAGAGCCTTAAGATTCAATCTTTCGTAAGCTCCTCATTAACACACCGACGGCTAAACTGCTGCAAAATAGTTGTATGAAAAAACTTAATCACTAAATTAGTTGAAATTGAAATTCAACCCACTTCAAGCCCAAGCTGCCCAACCCACTACTCACAGAGTCCCCAAGTCAAGAGGTCGCCTTCGCGTTTGACTTCGATCTCACAGTGTCTCAGACCAGTCTCCACACTCGACTACACGACCAGATCCAGATCTCCTCTCTCGATCTCGACCACCACTCCCAGTCGACCGACCACCAGCGTCCAGCGCTGCCGTCAACGGCCGCGGCCCCGCTCCGGCGTCCAGCGCACCGACCTGCCGTTCCTTGCTGACCCCGCTTCTACCATCTCTACAGGCTGCAGCTGAGCTCTCCTCCACCGTCCGGCGCCGTCTGCAGCTTTCAAACTGCAGCACTAGCAGCAGCTTCCACTTCTTCAATTAACTACCAGGTAATTAGTTTTAGGGTTTTCACTTTTTATTTGACTGGCCAATTGAATGTTAAATCCTCCAATATTTGCAATTCTTAGTGAAATGTTTAAAAATATATGGCCGGAGGAGTGTAGTATTTTGTTACTGTAATATGTTGAACGATACTAAAATATTCTGTTTTGAATATTTTTGTTCGTTTTTGTTACTGTAGTTTGTAAATATTCTCAATAATATAAAATCCGTTTTTCAGAAGTTGAGATTGTTTTTCAGCTTGTGGTGAAAAGTTCATTGTTAACTAACTAGTCCATCTGGTAGCAGTAGTACATCTCATAAATAGGCTTGAAATTTATGTTGAGTATACTAATCTAATGAACTATGATGTTCATAGAACTTCAAGACGATTTTATGACGAACTGACATTTGTCTTTGCTATGCTACTGCTGAAGCTATGAAGCTATGTTTGAGAATCTCTTTCAACATGGTAATACATTACCATGCGAAAAGCCACGTATTATGCATCAACCTGGTTCCAAATATGATGAATACTTACTTATGAACCGCTAAATTAATGGCTTGTTTCTCAAATTATTCTGGAATAGTTTCAGAAATAACACACCTTGCATGGAGATAAGATGCACGTATCAAAGTTTTTTCATTGCTCTGAGCTTTTAAGTTGTATCAAAGCTTTTGATTCATTGATTTGGCTGTTCTTTTGGTTAGTGTACGCTTGCGACTTAGCCAATTTCTGATGTGCATTTTGAGGTGTGCTGGTGTCTGCTGAACTGTTGTATCATATGCGTGCGCCTTAGGCAACTTCAGAAGCATTAACATATTGTTTGAGACTTTGAGTTTTTAAAGACGAGTTATGTTTGTGTCAGATGGATGTCATCTATTTACTATTTATGTTGGCATTGACGTATTGTTTAGTTAGACAATGGACATTGGTTTGTGTTGGATCCGATGGACTGCAGCATGTGATGGTCGATTTATTTTATTTACCTATGTTATTTAGCTTGTAATGGACGGTTTATTAGATTTTGGGCGATTTTGTGGTGATTTTGTGTGCTTTTCAGATTTTTCGGTTTTTAGACCGAACCAAAACTGTCCGGTTTCGGTTTTTACTGTTTTATAAGTCACTTCGGTTTATTGGTAAAAAAACCGACAACCGATCAAACCGATAAATTTGGTTCGGTTTTAATCAAACCGACCGAATGCAGACCCCTACTTGTGGTTCGATGTTGTCCGAAGGAACCATGTGGCAATGCCAAAGCTAATTACCATTTGAGCTTTTTGGCGATATGCTTATGACTTGATCACATAATAACTCTAGTAATTAGATTCCTAATTTAGGGCAATCTACAGGTTGTGAATTAACACGCATCATTAATTTGGATCACGGAAGTTGCACAATTCGTGTTCTTTCATTTTAGTGGTCTTTTTTCATTTTTTTCTTGTTTAGAATTTAAATGATTCATGTTGGAGATTTCACGCATTAGGAAAGTTGCCTATCTCCAGCATTAGTAATTGAATGAGAGATCAAGTATTGGACCTGTTGCTGATAGAAATGATTTCTGAAATTTGTAACTGTTATTCAGCTGTTCTACAATTGCAGTAAATTGGCATAAATACTTTTAGGTGTCTCCCAAGTCCTTTTAGGGGTTTACTCTTTGCTTCCACACATATCATTTGAATTACTTGTTACTTGTCTTTTCTTTTACCCTTTGCTGCTCGCGTTTTGAAGCACATTATTGTTTGGATTGCTGTTCTTTCCTACACGCCACATTGAATTTTTTTTATCTGTTTTAATAAACATCTCGTCTCCTGATTTTTCAAGAATTTCTCTGAAACCTCTTATTTGCTCCAATTAACCCATCAGTCTTATGAGATTCACAATCTGTTTTACTTTTGCAGTCCTTCCTGCTGAGATGCATTCACTAAATTACCAATGATAGAAGACTGTTACGTAATATCGATTTCTCATCACTATGCAAGGCTTCTGATGCTTCTAGATATTGTGGTACGTGTTGATTAATTCTTCTGTTCTTCGCATAATGTTCAGTCGGTACGTTACTAATTATCACTTCCTATCATACAGCATGGTTAATCATATTTGGAGCACGCGCTACACTCCTGTGGGAGGCAGGAGTATCTACTCTTAATGGAAGTATCTTAAATATGGACCATAGACAAGATAGTTCAAGATCAGGCTCCTTACCAGTAACGACCTCAAGAAATGTGTCATCTTCATCATCTGTATTTTTCTCCGCCAACCAGTCTCCATTTTTTTCTCCGCGCTCATCAACATGTCAACGTTCCGAATCAACCAGGTCTGATGCCCAGTGTGATAGCATTCAATTAAGTGCTGATGCTACCGGTTCAAGTTCGGGAATCCAGGATCCAGGGTCTGGTGAAAATCTTATGTCTACCTTGTCAGACATATCATTTGCTCCTGAATGCAGCATCTTATCTACTTATAGCCAATCCTCACAACGAAATGAGGATACTTATACCTTTATAAGGGAAAATAATAAAAAGCATGTGAGGAACCAGGGCATGTCTCTTTCACCTGTTCCTGTAACGCTTTCTACTAGCAGAATGAGGAGTTATGATGTCTTCATAGGTTTGCATGGCCGTAAAGCTTCTTTAATGAGGTTTGCTAATTGGCTTCGTGCTGAACTGGAGGTTCAAGGGCTAAGTTGTTTCGTTTCTGATAGGGCTCGATGTAGGAACTCACGCAAATATGGTATCATTGAGAGGGCAATGGATGTTTCTTCATTTGGCATTATTATTCTTACAAGGAAATCTTTCAGGAACCCTTATACTATCGAGGAGCTTCAGTTTTTCTCATGCAAGAAGAATTTGGTTCCTATTTATTTTGATTTAACTCCTGGTGATTGCCATGTTCGTGATATAGTCGAGAAGCGGGGAGAGCTATGGGGAAAACATGGTGGGGAACTGTGGGTCTTCTATGGTGGGTTGGAGAAAGAGTGGAAAGATGCTGTTAATGGGCTTTCCAGGGCTGATGAGTGGAAATTGGAAGCCCAAGATGGTAACTGGAGAGATTGCATATTAAGGGTAGTTGCACTTTTGGCGATGAAGTTGGGGAGGCGAAGTGTCGTGGAAAGATTGACAAAATGGAGAGAGAAGGTAGAGAAAGAGGAATTTCCTTTCCCTAGAAATGAAAATTTTGTGGGCCGGAAGAAAGAATTATCTGAGCTGGAGTTTATCCTTTTTGGCGATGTTAGTGGAGAAACAGAACGGGATTATTTTGAAATGAGAACGAGACCTAGGAGAAAGAATGTAACCATTGGTTGGAGCAAAGGCAGTTCAGCGGAAGAAAGGCGTAGGGAAAGGCAGCGAGAGAGCGGAAGTCAAAAGGGCAAAGAACCAGTTGTATGGAAAGAGTTTGACAAGGATATTGAAATGCAGGGCATGGACTTTTCTCATCGGCATCTGAGGCCGAAAAGTGGTGGGCAGTATGGTCAGAGAAAACGATCGATGAAAATTTCGTATGGAAAGGGCATTGCCTGTGTGTCTGGGGAATCTGGAATAGGGAAGACAGAGCTTCTGTTAGAGTATGCATACAGATACCACCAGAGGTATAAGATGGTTTTGTGGATCAGTGGTGAAAGCAGGTATATCCGGCAGAACTATCTTAATCTCTGGTCATTTTTGGAAGTTGACGTTGGGGTTGAAAATTGCTACGAAAAAGGTAGGATGAAGAACTTTGAGGAACAGGAAGAGTCTGCAATTTCTCGGATCAGGAAGGAGCTGATGAGGAACATACCATATTTGGTAGTGATCGACAATTTAGAGAAGGAGAAAGACTGGTGGGACTGCAAACTCATAATGGATCTTCTTCCTCGTTTTGGAGGAGAGACTCATATTTTGATATCCACGCGCCTCTCACATGTGATGAACTTGGAACCGCTTAAACTGTCGTATCTATCTGGAGTTGAAGCAATGTCTTTAATGCAGGGAGGTGTAACCGACTATTCCATTACAGAAATTGACTCGCTCAAGTCGATCGAGGACAAAGTCGGGAGGTTGACATTTGGGCTTGCCATAGTGGGTGCAATTCTGTCTGAGTTGCCCATAAGTCCTAGCAGGCTACTGGATACAATTAACAGAGCACCTCTGAGGGACTTCTCATGGAGTGGTAGCGAATTTCAGTCCTTGCGAAAAAACACATTCTTCTTGCAGCTGATTGAGGTCTGTTTCTCAATTTTTGATCATGCTGATGGGCCGAGGAGCTTGGCAACTAGAATGGTGGAGGCGAGTGGCTGGTTTGCTCCGGCTGCAATTCCAGTATCTCTCTTAGGACTGGCTGCTTATAAGATTCCTGAGAAACACAGCGGGACCAAGTGTTGGAGAAAACTTATGCGTTCTTTGACCTGTGGCTTCACTTCATCATACATGAAAAGATCAGAAGCAGAGGCATGTTCAATGTTGTTGAGATTCAATATAGCCAGGAGCAGTTCCAAGGAAGGGTACATTCACATCCATGAACTCATCAAGCTTTTCGCACGAAAGAGTCCAACAGCTGGAGTTGCTCATGCAATGGTCCAGGCTGTCCTTGCTCGCGGCCCCATTGCTCAACATTCCGAGCACACATGGGCAGTTTGCTTTCTGGTGTTCGGATTCCGGAAGGACCCAGCTGTCGTGGAACTCAAGGTGCCTGAACTGCTGTATTTTATCAAGGAAGTGGTCTTGCCTCTCGCCATCCGAACATTTATCACTTTCTCCAGGTGCAGTGCAGCTCTGGAACTGCTGCGGCTGTGTACCGATGCACTGGAAGCCACGGAGCAGGCATTCGTAACCCCGGTAGAGAAGTGGTTCGATAAGTCACTGTGTTGGAGACCTTTACAGACGAATGCTCAGCTGAATCCCTGCCTGTGGCAGGAGTTGGCGCTGTTGAGGGCTACCGTCCTAGAAACGAGGGCCAAGTTGATGCTGAGAGGTGGGCAATTTGACATAGGAGATGACTTAGTTAGGAAAGCCATTTTTATTAGGACTTCCATTTGTGGGGAGGATCACCCTGATACTGTATCTGCTAGAGAAACTCTTAGCAAGCTTACTAGGCTTCTTGCAAATCTTCAAACTCATCAAACTTCTCCATAGCTTTCTATAGGTTATTGTGACTCAGATTTTTACATTAAGTTATACATAGGCTGGAAATAAGAATGCTGTAATCAATTAGAGAGGAAACTCCATGTTCACCAGTCTGAATTTAGTAAATTTAATACAGACCATTCCTTTGTTCATGTTCTTCAATTGTTCATCAAAGCTAGTGAACTTCAATTGTTACAGTGCCTGAAACTTGGTCAGAATTACTGTTTGGTCCAAAACCAAAACTTTGCCTGTGCATGGTATTTCTTAAAATCTGGTTCGGACAAGCAGTGAAAGAGTTTTGACATTTTATGAAGAAAAAATGAATGTTAAAAACATTGTGAATTTCAGTTGCCTTTTTAAACTTGGTTCTTTAGAGGGGAAAATGGTAATGTTTTTTCTTCACCTGTTTTGACTTTTAAGGCGCACACATGAAAATTCAAGCATGTTTTACACACTAAACAAGTGGTACTAAAAAGGAAATCATAATTCAGAAAATTAAATGAGCCGATCCGTTTTCTATCCTCATAATTAATAGTTGATGTTTCTCCATTGATACTTTATTTTATTTGTTCATGATTTCTTTCCAAATGATTTCATTGTTTGTTTCCTGCTTCTGTATGATACAATCATGTCCTGCAAATATTGTGTCAAAAGTGTTTTAGTGTCCTTATCTCTCTCCTAGGATACTATTAAATACTCATTCCGTCTCCACATAAATAGTGCATATTACTTTTTGGGATGTTCAAAAAAAATTGATGCAATTTTTAGAAACTTTAGTTTAGTTGTTTTACTTAATTATCCATAACATTGATCATCTAATTTTTAATATGCATCCTCCAAATTAAAACCGGAAAGTATTTTTGACCAAATCTTTTCCTTTCCATCTTTTATTAATTTTAGTGCAAAAATAAATGTACTATTTATTTGGGGAGAATATTTCAGGTTATCTTGATTATTTCACATGTTTTGTTATCCCCGAAGAAACAAAGAAAAGTTTGATTTCTTACCATAACCATATATCAGCTTCTGATTTCTTACCATATCAAATGAGCTTCTGATTTCTTACCATAAAATGAGCTCTTCTATATGTAATCGAAGTTTTTTTTTTGGCAAACTATTCACCTATTATCCCTAAAAATCTCCCTACATTGCCATATTAGTTTTACTTTCCTGAGTTTTTTCATTATCATCCATTCACCTATTAACACATTATCTACCACATCAGTAGGGAGAAAAATGAGTGTCATTTTTAGTGATTGATGACATTTTCCTGAATAATAATCTCAACATATGAAAAATAGATCTAACATAAAGCATGGGTCTCCAATTAGAACAAAGCAAACTATAATCCACTAAGATCTTCAAGACTCGATAATAAAAACAAAGATCATCATAGCTCATGTCAGTTAGCGAATATCTGAGAAATCATAGTTAGCAATAATCCGCTGGTTTGGATA
Source organism: Stellera chamaejasme (assembly GCA_024586325.1). Lineage (NCBI taxonomy): Eukaryota > Viridiplantae > Streptophyta > Magnoliopsida > Malvales > Thymelaeaceae > Stellera > Stellera chamaejasme. The sequence goes on from CM044985.1 coordinate 31,364,969, forward strand.
TCCTAAAACCATAAATGCAACCTCCAAGGTCATGGTTAGTAATTGTCACATACTAGCCAATAACCATAGATATATCCGCGACATAGATAGCGGTTACCTGTGGCTTTCATATAACCCACTGTCATCCTCGGGGGAGAGTCGTTAGAATTGACCTTCAAGGATTGAAGGTCTAGGTGTTGGGATGGGATGAAATGTGCATTCGAATCAGTGATCATATGTATCCAAATGGATCTTGGCCGCTTGGTTTAAGGCCCATATATTACCAATCACTAATTGTATTATTTTGAGGGTAAATACAAATATGCCTCTGAGGTTTAATAAAATGTTCAGTTTATCATCTCTATTTTTATAAATCTTTAGTTACATCATGAAGTTTAGTGAAACCTTCAGTTACTTTCTTAACCGTTTGTGATGTTAGTTGACCTTTAAGAATTTTAGTGTTAACTACTATTCTTAACACTGATACTCTCTCAGTCCCAAGTGTGTCGTCATTTTTTGTTTTTTGTATAGATTAAGTTTATCTTTGGTCATTAACTTATTTTATATAAACTTCCATCCTTACCTCCCCAACAAACCTATTCTCACCCCTCTCAACCCACCCTGTAGACTCTTAGAGTGAGTCCATTTGCAATGATAAAAGTGAACTAAAATAAAATAAAAGTAGAAAAATGTCATTTCATTTCGGACACAATTTTTTTTATGTTGTGACAATACATTTAGAACGAAGAGAATATTTCTAAGTCTAATACTTTAACCCCAAAATTTAATTTCTCTTCTTTCTCCCTTCCCAACCAGCCACTCCTGAGGTTTAATAAAATCTTCAGTTTGTCCTCTCTATTTTTAAAAACCTTTAGTTATCCCATGAGATTTAGTGAAACCTTCAGTTACTCTCTTACTCCCTTAACCGTTTGTGATGTTAGTTGACCACCCAACAACAGACGTGAATTCTCCTATTCAATGAAAAGCCCACCAAAGGGGTCTCAATATTGGAATTAACTAATGAATCTGCATTAATCACGTCGGAACACCCAATTCCAACACTATTTGTTGAATCCTTTTCAACACCAGATGATTCAATCCCCTAAAATTTTTATAAACATAGTGATGAGAATTAAAATATTGTGTGTTTTTCATTACTACTTTAAACATTGTTCTTTACTGGTATGAACAATTTTACATTGTCCAAGAACAACTTTAGAGTGTATGAACAACGAGTAAAGTGCACGGATAGTCCCTTATCTTTGACTATTGTCATATTCAGGTCCTGTTTTAAAAGTTTGTCCTATTGAAGTCTTATCTTTGATTTTCGGTGCATTTGCAGTCTTTCCTGTTTTAAAATACTCATAGTTAATTTTCAATTTACCCTTAATTTTAAAAAAGTTAACATGTGCATCATCATTTATTAAACTAGTCAATTGCACCACCATCTACCTCACCTATCATCTCTAGCTCCTGCAACCTCCAACCTCCACTTCAACCTCGCCACAACCTTAGCCCAACCTCAACATATGTTGATGCACCAGCTTCACACTTAGCTTTGCAACCACCTTCGTTCATCGCTCATTGATTCATCGCATCCAAGGAAAACCAAAAATGAAAAAAAAAATTGAACTGGATCTACCTAACTGCTCTCTAGTCCCTCAAGAACCACTGCAAAGTCACAAGCCCACTACCAACTCGACAACAACACTTTCCTCCCTCAACCGGCATAAAAAACAGCTGATTTCAGCAGACCTGTGACGGAGGACCGAGATCGGAATCTCCGACGGTATCTCCGGCTGATGATATCTCCGAGATTGCTCATTGATTCAAGTGATTGAAGACTCGCTTAGCTCTTCTGACGCCATCGACGGTATCTTTGACCTCCAACGTATTGTTCCTAACCACCTCCGCCCTAGTTCTTTGCTGAATCGATTTTATATTGATTCTCGCTTGAAAACCCATAGGTCGGAAAGTTGGCCCAATTCACAAGGTATCTACGAACTCAGATCTAGGGAAAGCGAGAAGTGTGGTTGCTGGAGACAGAGGAGTTGGACGGTGGCGGCGGGACCAAATTCCGTGACCTGGAGGTCATATCGCAGGTCGAATACTGGACGACGTCTGTTTGAGCAGAAGACGGCAAATTCCGACGAGGATGACGGCGTCTTCGGGCTCCTGGTGATGTGGCGGTTATGGGAGACTAGTTTTTGGCAGTTGGAAGCTACAATGAGTAGTTGAAGGTGGTGGACAGAACTTGGCTGGGAGTTCGAACAAGGCAGACCTTTTGGACGATTTTCGATGGGCTTCTAGGTTTGTATGGTACGGTAAGGATACTCAATGACTGATTTGAGTGAAGAAGATGGAGCAAGGGGAAGGTGGAGAAGAGTTCACAATAAAAGGTTTGTGTCTAAGAATCCTCAAGCTTTAGGGACTCATATGTACATTTATTAAAAGTTTAATGACCATATTTCTATTAATGAGTAATTAAACATTAATTGTAAGTAGGGCTGTAAATGAGCCGAGCCGTTATCGAACTTACTCGAGTTCGAACTCGGCTCATGTGTTATTGAGCAATGTATTATCGAGCTTCGAGTTCGAGTTCGAGCCGAGTTCATGGCTCGATAATTTTATCGAGCCGAGTTCGAGCCGAGCTGAGTTCGGTTCGATTGCTTATTGAGCTATCGAGCAATACATACTAAAAAGAATATATGATAATTCATATGCAAATAATTAAAGTAGTATGACCTAATTTACTACAATTATAAAGTATAATGAGTAATTTGAAATTAGTATGACATAGTTGACTAAAATTATAAAACACCAAGACTAAAATTATAAAGTATCATACTTCGAGCAGCTATCGAGCCGAACTCGAGCGTAGTTTGAATAATTATTGACACATTTCGAGCAGCTCGCGAGCAATCGAGCCGAATTCGAGCAATCAATCGAGTCGAGTTTGAGCCCGTATCATGTAGGCTCGTCGAGCTATCGAGCCGAACTTGAGCTCGATTAAAAAATTTCGAGCCAAGTTCTTCGAGCTCGCCTCGGCTCGTTTACAGCCCTAATTGTAAGTGTATTTACATACAAATACCAAAGAAAACAGAATAATTAACAGTAAAATTGACGAAAGGACTACAAATGCACCGAAAATCAAAGATAAGGAACTCTAATATGACGAATTCTTAAAACATGACATGAATAGGACAACAGTCAAAGATAAGGAACTATCCGTGCACTTTACCCATATGAACAACTTTATATTGCCCATGAACAACTTTAGAGTGTATGAACCAGTGGCGGATCCAGGATTTTCAGAAATGAGTGTCTACTTTAGAGATGTCGGATCACACCCGCACGAGCGCTTCAACACAAACGTTCCTCCCGGCCATCGTCGATTCTACTTCAGAATTCACCATCTCCGCTGACTTCACCCAAGAACTCACCATCTACGGTGCATCAATGGCCAGCCATTTTATGATTTTCCAATGATGAATTTTAGGTATCCAAAGTTTAACTTTGACAACTAGTTGGTCCTCCAACAGCGTTAATGACAAATTTTGGATCCTTTAGCATCGCCATTGATGGAGATTCAATGGTTCATCGCGAGGAATGACGTTTGACTTCCCGATAACAACTTTATTTATGCAAGATGTTGTAGAACATCAAGTTTAAGTGAAAATCTATAAGCAAATTACATTATTGCATAGGTTAGAACAATTAATGGTTTTAAATTAACGCTTTTGTAGAGATTAGGGTGAATAAAGTTTTAAGAAGAGTAAGACAACTTGTTGAAAAGTTAGAGTTGTGTAAATCTTAATTATGAGCAACTAAATTTCAACATCTTTGATTGTGATGATTATTCTACTTTATGTTGTTAAGTTTGGGCTAATTCTGTATTATATTTGATAAATATAGTGATAAAAATTAAAATATTGTGTGTTTTCTATTACTTCTTTAACTGTTGTTCTTTACTCATATGAACAACTATACATTGCCCAAGAACAACTTTACAGTGTATGAACAATTTTACATTGCTCAAGAATATATTTTTTTCTGGACCACCCAACAACAAACGTGAATGCCCCTATTCAATGAAAAACCCACCCAAAGAGGTTTTAACATTAGAATTAATTAATGAATCTGCATCAATCACGTTGGAACACTCAATTTCAACACTATTCGTCGAATCCTTTTCAGCACGCTGCTTATCAGAATTTTCGAAACGAATTGAAATATTGTTTGTCTAACTGCAACATAGAAAAACATGCATAAGAGATCAATCTCAAATATGTTTTACTTCTAATTTGTAGAATTCAGTCTCAAAACAGACAATATAAGTTTTACCAAAAACGTTACAATGCAAATGCACTCTTTGATTTAATGAAATAATCATGCATTTTTCTATTCAAATTCTTTACATATAAAGTATCATTCTCTTCAAGTAAACGTAATATATATCACATTTTCTTCATAAATCAACTTAACTGGGGTAAACTATTGGTATAAGCTATAGGTAGGAACCAAAAATTAAATGTTGGTGATATGAGTCATCATTATTATCATGCAATAAATCCAACGAATGAATTAAGTGAACTGCAAAGCAACTCTGACAATATTGCAACAATGAAAATCGCAACAGGTCAGAGATTTGCTCAATCCAAATACTCAATTTTAATCCAAGAACTAAAAAAGAAGAGCAAAATGATTGCCTCGGTCCTAAACCTGTAATGTCTTCATACTTTTTTTTCAGTAAGGTAATGTCTTCATACTACTGCTCAAAGCCAAATAAATTTGGTTAAAGGGGAAATACTAAGTCAAAGCAATACATATTACATGTACTAAAATTGGATTCAAGTAGGACAAGCACAATTTTTTCCTGCACTCTTTAACACCAAAAATGTGCATGAATGGTGGTATAATCTAACATTAACTCAATTCAATCAAGTAGAGTTAATCATTCCCATCACTCACAATCACCATTAATTCCCAGAAATGGACATGAAAGGTCCCACTTCACTGACGCGAAACCGACAAGTGATCTAGTTCAACCCATGTGCAACCTAGAGGATTTAAGAGCTCACATACCAAAAGAAGAGGTCATTGGCTTTTATGACACTTCCACCTTCAATGGACCTATGACAAGAAGCCGAACCAAGAAGACTAAGGAATCACTCAATCTGTTGATGCACACTTTTGCAAAGTGTGAGGAGCAAAGTGAAGACATTATCAGAGATGAATGACAAGTGTAAGAACTCTTCAGTTTAGCCTAACCCAATTCTCAAATTGTTCAAACAATTTTCAACATTTCGGTTTAGGCTCAACCGAATGACAATTTGGCCCAAGTGCATTTTCCGACGTATGATCGGGCCCACATCATCAGTTCTTGGACTAAAACTCATCCCAATGCTATGGTTCAAGATTCACAAGCACAGATCCAATTGGTCATGCCCAAAGCCAAAGAAAGCCACAGTCCACGAAATACTCAACTTGTTGAGTTTCCAGCTGGCACATTCAATACACTTCAAGGGTTTCCAAGCATTCATTCCTCATCAATGACGAACTTCAACAGCCTTGAGGACTCAATAGTCATCCACAATCATCCAGAAATCATTGGTGAATGAGGAGTTACAAGCCTTGAAGTCTCTCCATCAAAGCATTAAATGAGGATCACTTATTCCTCATTTATTTGACCAAAACTCATTTATCACTTCCAGTTCGAATTTTCAACATTTTATTTCAGTTTCCAGAGACATTTTGGTTAGTTTTGCCTCTTAGCTAGCCTAGAATAAGTTTAGCGATAATTGTTTTAAATTCTCATATTTACATCTCCTTTTAATTTTCATCATTAAGAGTGGAGATGAAGGGACTTGTAAATTGATTTGGATTTCTAGCTTTCTTATCGTATAAAAGGAGGTCTAGGTCGAATTTGTAAGACAAGAATTCAATCATTAAAATATATTATACTTTTTTTCTTGAAATTGAGAGTGATTCTCTTTTCAACCTATCTCCATTTTTCCACTCAATTCTTGTTAGGATTTCTTGACAAGTCTACTAAGACCAATATTGCATTCTCATTGAAAGAAAGAGGTGTTGGCTAATGGACGTTTTATATGTGTATAAATTAAGTACAATATCAAATAATAAACTCATTCAACCTCAAGTGTAAGGTGTGCAATTGTAATATGGTGAGTAGGGTCGAACCCAAGAGATTGTAGTGAAGATTATGGAAGTTTAGTTTTTGCTCTATTTTTGGATTTTTTATTTAAGGAGACAATTGATACGAATTAATGATATGAGGAATTTGGAACAGTATTTTACGACTAGTTTAATCTACTTTAACCTACAACACAAATGCAAGTTATAGCTAAATGCAATGTAATGAAAATGAAGGATCAAATTCAATAAATAAAGTCTCATAGGGGTTGGTTAATGTTGACATTATTAGCTGAGTTGATGAATGTGCTTAGCAAGAATTCAAGGAATTGGATAAAATTCAAGTCCAAATTACTACACTAGGACAATTCTCATAATGTTGAACCAAGAAAAGTCTCCTCACTTGCATTCAACATTATGGCCTTATGTTAAGCCAATAAAGTCTCCTAATACCTTAGACTAACTTTCTCAAGTTAATCCTAAAGTAGCTAGGGTAATTCCCTAGGTCAAGTTCAATAAAATCTCTCTCGGGCATTTCATCGAACACTTGGTAGGTGTAGAAAAGTAGAGAGCTCTTCTACACCTTCTTGAAACTCAAGAATTCCCTATAAATTCATACATTTATACACATTCAAGCAACCATAAACCACCCAATAATACTGCAACAATTAACCAACCCTAAGAGAGGACGAACTACTCTCCAATCACAATATAACTCAAAAACTTAAATAAAATGAAGAGCAAGAACAATTGATGGAAAATGGGTAGAAGGAACTCTTGATTGTTACAGTTACCCTAAGCGGATGGTGACTTCTATGTATCTCGGGGCTCCGTTCCAAACATGCAGGGCATGTTTCTGTTGGTCAGATGGCTCCCGGATCTTTTCTAGATAAAATTCTCGGAAATGCTTGTATATTCGAGGTCGCACAAGTCCCCCGCACCTTTCCGCAGAAAATATTTTTCGAGGTCGGGATGTTCGTTCTTGGGCGACACTTGGGGCTCAGGATGAAAATTTTGGTAGCGCCAATGGTGTGTGGTAGGTTATGACTTGGGATGAGTATTGTAATGATAACCGAGCCAAACACACATGACGGGATTACTCGGTTAAGCTAGCAAGCACACACGTCGGGATTTGCTCGGGTTAAGTTGGCTCGGGATGAACAATGTGGTGGCGCCAATGGTGTGTGGCTCGGGACTTATAATTAAACATGTGAAGCATGATTTGTGTGTGATATGAAGTCCTGAGGATGTGGCTCAGATTTCATTCCGTTCGAAGAAGCGGTATGAAAGTTGCAAAATTCTGGTTGGACTAAATTGCTACTTTGCAAAGTTTTGGGTCAGATTGTAGAAAAGAAAAGTTAGGAGTCAATAATTGGAGAGAGAGGGGGGCCGATTTCAGCCCATTTATGGGAATAAAATGAAAAACAAAAGAAATGAAATGAAATGAGAGATGAGAAGAGATAAAAAGATGGAAAGTGACATCTTTGTCACTTTCCCATCTTCTTCTTCCTTCTTCATCTTCTTCTTCTCTCCTTCGTGAGAGACCACTATGGAAGCTCAACCTTGTGCTTCAAGTGAACTTCACCAATATTTGCCCGAGCTTCGAGGTAAATATATCAAACTGATCATTGTGATGAGTTAAAAAGTTATTACGGATCAGATTTTGTGAAATCAGCTCCGTTTGGAAACCGTGAGTTTCTGAAAATTGCTTCATATTTATGGAACCACACCTTTGGTTGATTTTATGATTCCCAAACCTTCCTTGCATCTTCTTGTGCATACTTTGTGTCAGGGGTGTGAGCAGAAACATTGCAGAAGTGCTGCATAAATCCGTTTCTGATTTCCTACACGGAAACTCAACTTCAGTTGTGGTGAAAGGTAAGGGTATATTATTGATCAGGGCCAAGAGTTACATCTTTTGTACGGTTCAGATTCTATTGGAAAGGCTTTATGTGAAAGCCATTTTTTCCTGCACATGGTACTTTTTGGCGCCACCATCTGGGGGCTGGTTTGATGAATTCTGAGTGTGTATTCGTATTCTGTGGATCAATTGTGTACAGGGAGTGGGCAGAAACCCAGCCAAAACTCTGCCGAAACTTGTACCGGGACGGCTGACGAGAATTTTTATTCAGACTTGTGTGTACGGTAAGGGTTCAACTTCTCTCATTATACATTCTAGGAGGGATATCATGTATATCAGAGTTAGTTGAAGTGGGTTCCGGGTTGAGGACGAGTGTCCGGTGATCCCGGGGCCAGTTATATGGTAAGGTACATGAGTGCGGGTTCAAGGCCCGGGATGGTCTCGGAGACCTCGAGTTCTTCTTCGATATTCTATATTTGCACTAGGTGCTGATATTCTGTATATACCTTGCAGTATATTTTGTCTGTTGTATACCTTGCGGTATACTCTGTTTGTGACCCTACGACAGTTTGGGGATCGCGACCCCGGCTGGTACCATGCCTCTGTTAGCTTCGGCTTCTGACCTCTTGGAGAAGGCTGTCGTTCTGTTTATATGCGCTCATGGGTCTCTGGCGATTTTAACCACATCCTTCAGGACTCTGTTTATTATATGTGTTTATAACTGTTTATATATATATATATATATATATATGTTTGTGTTTTCTTTATTTTGTAGGTATTCGCGCACTTAGCTTACTTTATGCAACTGTACCTTACCTCAGCCCTTACTGGGTCCTCCTGAGGACTCACCCCTTATGTTTACCACCTTTCAGGTGTACATGATAAGCAGCCAGCGGACTAGAGTTTCGTGGTGCTTTCTGTACTGTGATCAGGTATCTGCAGTTCCGACACGGAACTTCTTTTAAGTTATAAGGGTAGTCTCAGTATAGGTTGTAGTCTGCTTTCTGATTTCTGGATTTATGCTACGTATAGCATATGAGTTTTCTCACAGTTAACTTATCTCTCTCTTCTGTTTGTGTTAGCAGCAGCAGCAGTACATGCGGTAATCTTTTGATCTCGGAGTTTCTCCTAGATTTCGCACTTAGGTATTCTGGGATTTTCCCTTGTCGGCTCTGTAGGTGTATGTGCATGCATGTCATATGTCAGATCATGCTATGTATCTTTGATACATTCTGCTACTGTATACATTCTTTGGATATTCTGTATGACCGGGGACTCGCCTATGTTAGTGGAGGGCGGGACCCGAGATGTGATCACATTTTGATATGTCAAATGTATTCTATATTTGGATGATTCTGTTATGCATATATATGATGATGAATGAGTTCTCGACCAGTTCAGTGAGGGCGGGGCTCGTCTCGATGTTATCCATGAACTGCATGTTTGGTGATGGTAGAGTGCTCGCCTATTTCAGTGGGGCAGGGCTCGCCATGGATAGTTAGGGTTATACTGTATACTTGCCATGTATGATGATTTGCAGGTTGCGGGTCGAAAAACGACCGAAAAATATAGGCGCATAACTCTGTCTGCATACTCCGAGTGCAAAGCGTTCTCAAGCACAGGGCCTTCGAGAACGGGACTTTGCGGGCCGGGTTATGGGACCACCACACCCAGCGGGTCTCGGTTGGACCGACCGCTTCCGTTACCGCAGCTTCCGCCGCAACTTCCGCTTCCGCCTCCGCGGGCCGGCCTCACCTCCGCAACCGGGCGCGGGCGCCCCGTGACATTGATAATGCAAGTTAATCTTCAAATCATCCACAAAACTCTTAAATTTGTTGCTACATGATGAAGAAAATGAGAGAGGAACAAGAACCTTAAAACCTAGGAGAACAAAATATGGAGCTAGAATTAAAGAGAGTTTTTTTGATGAAAAGCCTAAAATTGTCTTAAATACCCAACATATGAGCAACAATAATGAGTGGAAGAGTACTTTGGATGTTCCAACAAGTAACAAGTCATGCTTGAGTCTGAAATGAGAAAATTCAGAATTTTCGCCACCAACTCCTTTCCCGAAGCCAAAATGAAGAAGGAAATGTCATTTAAAGGGAAGTGAGCGATCGCTTACTAAGGGTGAGAGCTCGATCACAAAGGCAACGTGAGCAATCGCTCATTACATTTTTGGCAGCGCATCGGCCACTCACCACACTGCAGTTGCGGGTGAAAACACTCATCACGGTGAGCGACCGCCCACCGTCCTTCTTATATCGCACACCGGCCGCTCACTTAGTCTGATGCCTTCCCAACTCCCTTAACTTCTCCAAAAGTGCATCTTGGTCCTTGCCTTCACTTTTATTTGAAAATCAACTCGTTTTGGACTCATTTCCTCCATTTCCTCTTTGAACATGCGAAACCTACAAAAACTCTTGCGCCAATACTAAGAACTAGCAATAATTATCATAAAAACCAATGTTTAGAGGTGAAATATAAATCACACTCATCATTGGCCCTATCTACATTCCTCCACAATTTTGGCAACGAGGACTTTCTTTGTCTTGGACCGTTTTTTGTATCAAGAAGAAGGAGTCGCCAAAGGCATAACATCATCTTTGTCTGGGCAAGGATCCAAGAAGAGTTGGGGGTCATATCATTTTATTTCACAAGCTTCTACATCATTTTGTTTTAGTGCATTCTGAATTTCAACATGTTGACATTTTCGTCTCATCATTCATACTTATCCCGTGTTGCTCCTTTGTTGGCTAGGTCAGCTCTTAGTGTTCCAAGATACCCTCCCGGATTCACATCGATTGGTATAAGAACAATCTAACAACCACATCACTCACACAACAAGATCCCAAATACACGAGCCAACACTTCCAATTAACAGTGAAACATAAACATAAGCCAAATCAAGAACACCATGGCTAAAGCTGCAACTGAAAGACACATACCAACATAGACATTACAAAACATAGTCAGTCCATTACCGGTGATGTTGAGAGGAAACCGGCGGCGAGATCAAGTCGCAGCAACAAAAAATCGACAATAGTAGCAGCAGCAAGGAATCGGCACAAACTTACCGGAATCCGATTTATCTCTTCCCTGCGAGAGCTTCCGCCATAACTTCGAAGTCCCTTTATTCGAACCTCATTAGTGGGAATGTTTTTCTGGAAGGAGCGCACGAGCGGCCATCCACAACTTGCGCCTAAACAATTATTACGAAACCCGCGTTCATGTGATCAAAGTAGACAAACCCTTGAGCCGGATTCGGCCTAGATCTCGTCAGATTCAGCCTGGAGGTCGTCGAATCTGGGAACCTCATGAGATCTAAGAAGAACATGTTATTCAGTCGGATCAGTCAATGACACACAATATGATCCTTTTATTCGTCAATGATTCACAATATGATGTCTTCGTTATGTCAATGATACACAATAGGATCCTTTTATGCACCAATGACATTTACCGCTCATCAATGACTTATTGGGATATTTCATAATGATGCCTTTTAGGTATGACACCTTTTATGTATCTACGCTTCAGCAGTTACCATGTTTTGGTCCTCAAACTTCACCATTGACCATGTCTTGGTCCTCTAGCTTCGTCACTGATGAAGATTCAGAGCCCAAGCTTGATCAGTATCATGTTAAGGGCCTAAAATGTGCCACTGACGAGTAACAAGTCCTAACATTTAGTCTTTGAAATTATTGGCCTAACAGGCGCCCTTGACGACCATCATCCCAAACGTTATTATCAGGGTATTAAAAGCTTTTGTGGCTTATAGGTTATGAGCCACTGACAAATTGGAGAATTAAAACGTCGTTTACCTCTAGTACGTACTTAGGATTAGAAAAAGCATGCGTTGGCCTCAGGAGATGGTACAGATTATCCATACCTGAATGAATTACTCCAGCCTTCAACTCTACATGCTCTATTCATGAATGTGTTTGCCAAATTAAAATGGTTCTGGCGAGATTTACTGAGCAACTATCCTGTTTTTTCACCTTCACATTTGGTTTCCACACCTGAACAAAATCAATACTATTATATGCTGTTACTTGAAAGTAATTGTGCTTCAGAAACACTCCAACAAGCTGGGGAGAGGCAGTAACCATGAAAATTGGTGTTAATTGGGACCATTCGAACCACTTTGAACAAAACGCCGGATCTCGCAGTGAGTAGCCCTTCATCTGAGCCCTGTACCTGCCAGCAAAAAAAAGAAGATTTTGACACAGCGACACACATGGATGAAGGATCAACTGGAATTATATCCACAACTTGCGGGTTGCACACAATAGTTGATAAGAATAAACTTCTGCCCAAGCTATATACACTTAATTCCTCTAAGCACGATGACTAGCTTAGGAAGTGTTCATTTGTATGACAAAATTAGGCTCTAACATTACCCATGTCAAAGGGGAAGGATGGAAGTTCCACAATGAGGCTGAGCTGGAAATTGGAATTCTTCAGCAATTATTCTGCATAAAAGCTGAGACATAACCTGTAGCCAAAACTTATTAACTAAAAGTTGATAAGCATAAGCAACTGTGGTGGAACATAACCTGCACCAAAATGCGGTTAATTAATTTGAACATCATAGGTCTTATAGTATACCACAAAGTCTGTGTATATTGCTGTGCCCAGAAACTACTTCAAGTCGTTTCGTTCAGCAAGAATCTGCTTCATCCATGTAGAGAGGCAGTAGCTTGAAAGGTACTCCGGTAAGTCCACCTATAATCCATCAGAATAACATATTTACTATTTAGTGATCAAACCATCACAGGATTTATCTAAATCTTGACGGCAATAGAAGATGGGGATGAGTTTGACCAAAACCTAATCTTGATACCAGAACACTTGATTTTTGCCAGAGGAAACCGGTTTTATGTATCTAAGTGTATGTATCTAATTCCGTTCTGTGTATGTCAAGCTGCCGTAAAAGGAAATTCAAAGGCATTAATGAACTCACACTTGTCCATGCAGTCAAAAAATCATTGGTAGACAACATCCAACTTTCAGCGCCGGATTCCAATCCTAACCAGCTAGGTTGATAATCAAAATCAATCAGTTCACTACCAAATTTACCCTCACTATCATAGTTCTTCTTTCTCTTCTTTCTGTCTTTCCTTTTCTTCCTATGCTTGATTGATGTCCTGTCATCCGACTCAGATCCACTGTCTGCGGATCTATTATGCTGAAGCAAAGAATATCTATCAGATCTGTGGAACCTTATCCCATTACAAACGAATATAGATTCCCAAGATCTTGTGGTTTTGCCTTCCTCAGATAACGTGTGACATAAAACCCATGCCTGGAGCCCCAGTAACCTTACAATTTCAACTACATCTAACTTAGAACATTCTTTGAGCAGTGAAACCCAGCTATTAGAAGCACCCAGGGCTTTGCGTATCTGTGACACCATGTCCTTAACACTTGCATTTTCATCGTCACACTCTTCATCGTGTACAACCCGAAGTAGATTTCTCCTTTGATTTATCACAGCATTCATCAAAAGTAACAGATCAAATGATTCTGAACCACCATATATGTGGAGTATCAGTTTCAGCCAAAAGGATGTATCATCAAAACTCCTAGCCTCTAATTTTAGGTTAATATATTTACGGAGTGATACCAGAAAAATGCACAAATCACCATCTTCAAGAGTAATAAGTAGGTGATGGCACAACGAAGAGAAAGATTCCCCCATTAAGAACTCATTTATTTCTTCCCATAGCTCTTCTGAGTCTTTGAACAGCAGATCAATGAAAAAATCTACAAAGAACTGTACATCAAGAGAAAATATTTCACCATCTTTTAGTGATTCCGAAAATTCACTGGAAGACCAAAATTCGGGCACATTATCAAGGAAATTCTCAACTGTACGTTGGACATCCAAGTCAAGAAAATATTGAGGCTTTGTAGCAACAACTGCAGGAGACTGTCCATGCTTTCCCTTCCATTCAAGTTCTTCCCAACAAATATCCCGATGAATAAAAGAAAATTGGGACAAAGCCCTTGCACCTTTCCTGTGCTCTGATCCATCACCATATGCGAAATTAGAAAACCACTGCATAATACGCCTTGGATTCCCTGATTATTAAACAACATAAACGCAGTTAGAACAAATTTAAGTTCACAAAGACACTTCTCCTCACTGATCATACTAAATGCATTCTTCTTTAGACTAGAATGCAATAATAATAATAATAATAATAATAATAATAATAATAATAATAATAATAATAATTCATAAACCAGGCAAGCTCAACAGTTTGCAGAACAAACATTTACAGAACACAGAGAATGCAGACATGTTAGTATGCCAAACTAAAAAACTACCACTTCCAATGCTCCCCCCATCTTGACACAACCAACAGATATTGAAGACAGATATGTACTAAAGTAATGGCATTAAGTACCACTAGAACTAAACAACATGAGAAAGTAGCTTAGGGATCAAACAACAGCGACTTGCCTTGGAAGAAGTTTTCAAGTATGTGGCTTTTCTTGGCCAAGATTAAACCTGCTCTCTTTGGCCTTCTCTCAAGGAACAACCGCATTAGTTGTGAAGAGAAACGCCTTCTTTTCGAGTTCGATGTCAACAGACTCTCAAATAGTTCACTCTGCTGGTTCGGGGAGATGCAGGTCAGCCCTGATACAGCGTTGCATAGCCACTGTCGAGCCTCTGATTTGCCCCCGGAAACCATCAAGCCCCAGATAACAGATCCCAACTTATTCAACATAGAAATTATCTCCAACCCAGCTTGAGTGTCACCAATTTCATCAAACTTACACTCCGCCAAAAACAGCTCAACCATTTCTTTAACGAACCCAAAACCAGAAACAACGGAAACCCTAATTGCAAAACCCTGCAACAAAAGAATCGAATGAGAAAAGCAGAAGAAGAACCGGACAAGAAACCAATGGAACTGCTGAGAAGGAACCAATTGATCCCTTAAACAGCTTAACGAATTGACACGATTAATATAAAAGGCAACACTGCAGAAATAACCTTCTTATCGCAAGCGATTCTCGCAGGAGATACGAAAAGCCAAGTGCTTCCGATGATGCAAGTTTGTGCTTTGACGCACGCAAGGAAGCTTCCTATTTATAGTCTTGGGAAATTTTCAAATCAAAGGCTTGCTGTGGAGGGAAACCTAGCGCAGCTGCACCGCACCAAACCGCACCGCACCGCCGAAGAAAAGACGAGAATTCGACCTCAGGCAATCGCGGCTGTAACTTGTAAGACCATATTGCTGCTTTTCAGCCATCAGCTATTTACTAAATATCTTATTGGGTCACTGAGTTTAAATAGCTTTTCCAATTACTCTATCGTTTTAGAATAGTTCACTCATTTTAATGTTAACATTCAATTTATATATTTTTTGTTTACTTCAACACTTGGATATTAAAATTTAAATAATTTATATTTGATACGTTCATGAAATTTAAAATTTTCACCTAATTCTCACTCACAATCTCTCTCTCTCTCTTTACATTTAAATTTAGCCACAATTTGTCAATATTAGACAAAACAACAGACCCATCAGATAAAGAGATCAATAAAAACCTTAGGGACTAAACGAAAACGTATTGAAACTGTAACGGCGTTATGTATGCAGCTCAAACCGTCGAAACGGCGGCCTTGCCATAACATAAACCCTATTAAAGGGATTCCTTTCGTTGAAGGTGACCGAAAGTATACAGTTCGTTCTTTCTCATCATTGCTGCTCTCCGGAGCTCGGAAACTCGTGTTTCTGCGTTCTAGGGCTGTGGATTCTTTGCTTATCAGTTAGTTTCCTTGCTCTTTGTTCCGGTTAATTTAATTATTCGAATTTTTGGGATCCAAGTTTTGATACTGATGCTCACTGCGATTAAAGCGAGACTCCTGTTTCGTGTTTTGTATTTGATCGATAATTCAGGTTATGCAATGTGCTGTCTCTGCCGTGTTTATGGATCACTCTGATTTCTCGAATTTGTTGCTTGCTATTGGTGTCTGGTGTATTGCTTACCTCGCAGCTGCAGTTCTCTATTCCTTGCGCCTTTTGAACTCTGTCTGTTCCTTCTGATTTGGTGTTGGTGATCCTAGAGAAATCATGGGTTATGCTCAACTTGTTATTGGGCCTGCTGGTAGTGGAAAGGTGAGCAAAAATTCTCGATTTTTCGAGAAAATGAAGTGATACACAAGGCTCTTACTCTATTTTTTTAGGATAATAAGGTGTATACGTCTGCTGTAATGATCCTAAATCATGAATTATGCCTTTTTTGCAGTCCACTTACTGCTCTAGTCTATATCAGCATTGTGAGACAATTGGACGGTCTATAAGTATTGTAAACCTAGATCCAGCTGCAGAGAATTTTGATTACCCTGTTGCCATGGGTAAGTATACATTACCTAAACATTGTTGTTCATGCCTTTTGAAACTTCTTCTCAGCTGTTTTTCCTTATATCAGGAAACAAAATCTTTGTTCTATACAGATATCAGAGAATTGATTAGCTTGGATGATGTTATGGAGGAGCTTGGGTTGGGTCCAAATGGTGCTCTTATATACTGCATGGAGTATCCTTTTTTTATATATATATAATTTAATGATGGCAGAACACAGATGCATCTTATCCATCCCATGTATATGTGTATGCCTTTCTGTCTGTCTGTGTTCTATCTTACCTATGTTGGAAAATTGTTGCTTTGATACATTTGACTGACGTTTGGAGTTAATTTGTTTCTTCCAGGGGGTCTTGTAGTTAGGTATTATTGTGTTTTCATAGGTTCATAGGATCTTGTAGCATTAAGAGACCTATAGTTTCGTTGTTGACCTATATTGATTATTAAAGGAACTGTTGAACACATTTACAGTTGGAAGGGCATGTAGTCCTTAATTTTCTTTAGACATCTTGAAGAAAATATGGATGACTGGTTTAATGAGGAACTTGAAAACTTCATGGACGATGATTACCTTGTTTTTGATTGCCCAGGTATATCCACTGGATAGCATATGGTTTTTTGAAATTTGTTGAAGGTTTTTCCTTGCATTTCTTTGGCAATTGAGAACGAAAATCTGTATACTGCATCAAAAGTAACAGGCTAACAGCATTATGTGGACTGAAATTCCTTCACATGTGAATTTGACTTTTTATGCTCAAACTTAATTGAGTCTGGTCTGGCTCTACAAACTTAATCGAGTCTGTCACAACACCCCAAATTGGCCACCTTGGCTTGGACTTGTAACTTTCTACTATCTGGTAGCTTACATGATTATGAGTCAGGCAACAATAATATGTGGATGGGTCAGCCATGGTATATGAATGCAGTTCTATTTGAAATTAAATTTGCAGTAACAGCTGAAGCTTAGTCTTCTTGGTTCAAACTTAGTACTCCCTGCTTTCCGTATTACTTCACACCTTTGATTTTCCATGTATTTCTAGGCATCAAATTCTCATAGTATGTTGTAAAACTTGCATTTAAATTGCACCACTTTGCAGCCCAAACTGAACTCTTTGTAGTAGTACAATCTAATGTAATTTTTTGACAGCGTATATGAGAATATGAGAACTTGTCACCTACAGCTATGTGAAAAACTACGGTTAAATAATTCAGAATGGTGGGATTACTTAGTTGTTGTACAGTATTCAAGCAGCATAAGCTTAAGTTTGAACATTCAAAGTAAACTCATTGAGTAGCATGTAACTTGTAATTAGATTTTCATTTTTTCTTTTACTCTGACATATGGTGTCTATATGTTCAAGTACACACCCATTTGATGAGAAACTACTGCTGACTTGTCAGTGGTTTGTGGATTGTTTCCTTATAATCCATTTACGAATATATATGAGGAGTTTTTAATTAATTTTTAGAGGAGTATGTTTTATGTACTTATGTCTTTGACATTTTGTCCCTTGAATATCCATTATTTTAGGTCAAATCGAGCTTTTTTCGCATGTTCCAGTGCTACATAACTTTGTGGAGCATTTGAAGCGCAAGAACTTTAATGTTTGTGCTGTTTATCTGCTGGATTCACAGGTTTGATCTGTATGCAATTCTTTTTCTTTGGTAATAATTACGTCTTTGTGCCTAATTGAGCGTTCATATACTAACTGAAATTTGTACAAACCAGTTCATGACTGATGTGACCAAGTTTATCAGTGGTTGCATGGCGTCACTTGCTGCAATGATCCAGCTCGAAGTACCCCACATTAATATACTCTCTAAAATGGACCTTGTGGCTAGCAAGAAGGATATCGAAAAGTGGGAGTTCTTTTCTCATGTCAACTTGCTGATCTGATGCACTTACCATTTATCATCTGATTACTGTGTGTGTTCCCCCATTCAGGTTCTTGGAACCAGAGTCAAAACTTCTTCTGTCTGAACTGAATGAACAAATGGCACCTCGGTTTAAAAAACTGAACAAACATTTAATCGAAGTGGTGAGTTGCTAGCTGACCGCTCACTTAATGCCAGAATGTTATAATTTGTTCAGTCCTAATTTCATATCCCAACTACGTTTGTGAATTTCAGGTGGATAACTTTGGCATGGTGAGCTTTTTGCCTCTGGACCTGAGGAAGGAAAGCAGGTGTGACAATAGAATGTATATGTTGTTTTTGGCTTTATCTTTGTTTTGTGCTATAATGCCTATTCTTCATAGGAATATTTTCTATGATCATGACATAAAGAGATCTTTTGTTGCCAATCTTCAGCATGCAGTATGTCTTGGCTCAGATTGACAACAGCATCCAGTATGCAGAAGATGCAGATGTCAAGGTTCGCGATTTCGGTCCGGACGATGATGAAGAGTAGAGCTGTCTCAAATGTTCGCTGATGTAGGGAGAGGGTTACTTAAGATTGTCATGTTGAGTGTTGCTACAATGTCTGTTTTTGGGGGGAGAAAATGGGAGGTAGACTGGTTGTTACCAACAATTCTGGAGTATGTAGTATATTTGCCTAGTCGCACAAAGACAATCCTAAATATGAAAGATGTGAATTATAGCAGAAGGATTATTCTCATCAGAAATTGTTAGATTTGTGAAAATCGTCATCTTTAGCAAGAAAATCATCTATGGTCGTTAGGATAGTAAGATTTGAGTGTGGATGAAATGATGTGTTATATATGCCTAAACTATAGCTCGTGTTGCAAATCTATAACCGAACAAAATTTTGTTACAAAAGTGGATTTAAAGTATGAGTACGTTACTAATCTATACATAAGAGGTAACTTCCGTTAAAACTTTATGAAAATTATGATTAAAATGCTCAAATTGACCCACAAAGTTTTTAAAATGTGTTAAACATCCCTCTAACTTTATAATTACTTTTTGAGAAATTAATTTTAATTATGTGTATTATTTTCAATAATCTTTCCGAATCATGAATAAAAATTATAGATTTGAGTCTAAAATTTCTAAAAATATCAAATATGAAAACAAAAATTTATAATTATATCAACAATAATATTTTTAAAAAAATTATATTTTTTATTGCGAGAAAAATAGTAATTATCAAAACAAAAATGTAAGAATGAATAGCTATTTTCTAAAAAAATCTACAATAACTATTAAGGTAATGCACAAAATCTTCCACATATTTTTTAGAAAATTATTATTCATTCTTGCATTTTATTTTAATAGTTACAATTTTTTGCAATAAAAAAGGTAAATTTAATTACAGGTATTATTATTGATATTTTTTTAAAAAATTTCATATTTGATAATTTTTTTATATATTTAGACTCAATCTGTAATTAGTATTATTAATTTGGAAAGATTATTTGAAAGATTACACAAGTAATTAAGAATAATGGCTCAAAATGTAAAACTATAAAGAAGATGGATGTTCAACACATTTCAAAAATACTAAGGGTCAATTTGAGCATTTTAACTAGAATTTCCGTTAAGTTTCAACGAATTTTAACGGCGTTAAATCGCATACATAGATTTCCAATGTACCCATACTTTAAAGACACTTTTGCAATAAAATTTTGTTCGAGTATAGATTTGCAACACGGGCTATAATTTATGTATAGATTGTACAATTTACTCTTTTTTTAGTGATGACTCAATTGTTAAGTAATTTAAAAAAATTACAAGGTAATGAGTGATGAGAGACCAAGAAAGTGGATTTTTGTAGTGTGAGTGAAGACTCAGTTGTAACAAGAAAGTGCTTCTGAATCACAAGGTAATGAGTGGTTCAATTGTAACATGAGGGAAAACAATTTGGGGCCTCAATCAGCATCTTGATTCCTCGAGGGTCATCTCTGTCGTTATCTCATGTCTCCCTCCATCAGTAGTCTCTACAGTACACAGTACAAATAATGTGAGAGCAAATTACACCAGATATACCTGAATTATACTATTCGTTACAAATCTATACTTAAATAAAGAAATGGCTCTAAAATATGAGTATGTTGCAAATCTATATCCATGATTTAACATCCGTTAAAAATTAACGGAATTTGCGGTAAAAATGCTCAAATTGACATTTACAGTTTCTAAAATATGTTGAACACCACCCTCTAACTTTAATAATTTTATTTTTGAGTAATTATTCTTTATCACATGTGTATTTATGCAAATAATCATCCCAAAATATTCATATTAACTTTAAATTGAGTCTAAAATATTTAAAACATTATCAATTATGATAAATAAATGTTTTAAAATAATATCAATAATAATCTCAAAAATCTCCTTTCATTACAAAAAAATAGTAATTATCAAAGTAAAATGTAAAAATGAACAATAACTTTTCATAAATCTCCAACATTTATATTAAAATATTTAGATAATGTAAAAAATCTTCAAATAATGATATTAAAACACCGAACCAATACAAATTTTCAAATAAATTTTAGTATATAACTGAAAATTTTCAAATTGACACATTTCCCTATTTTATTTTTGATAATGCTAATACCCATTTTTCCTTTTATTTCCAAAATTTTATATTTTATAAGTTTTCCAAATTTAATTATACATTTATTTGAAATTATACATTCTCTTCGTTTAACAAATGTCGATCGATATTTTTTAGGACTAATGATGTGTAATTCTACTTAAGTAAAATGTCGATCGATGTTTTTTCCGTCATGTTATCATCCTACCCTTTTGTATATCTCGTTATAGTACTATATATGTCTCTCACTTTCATTCGTTACTTCAACTTCTAATCATTTGTTGAACTTAAATTAATTTTATGAAGATTATGTTATGGATTCATAAAAAAATACTCCATTCATCCGCACAAAATACAACCATTTTTTTAACAGTTTCACAATATTTAATATATGATTTTTTTATGAATGCTTAGACACTAAAAATTAAATATTTCATGTGTATCATAATTTGAAATCTAAATTTTCTAAATATATTTTCCTGATTTTTTTTAAAAATAGTTATCTTTGTAAAAATTTAAGTCAAACATTGAACCTTGAAACACTGAAATTTGACACTTTTTAAAAACCATAAAGGTCATTTTTACAATAAATTCCGTCAAGTTTTAACAGATGTTAAATTACGGGTATAGATTTGCAATGTACTCATACTTTAAAGTCCATTTTGTAACAAAATTTTGTTCAAGTATAGATTTGAAACGAATGGTATAGTTTAGGTATATGTGTTGCAATTATATATATTACATTAACAAACCATATATAAACAATTATTGGAAGTTGGGATTTGGTGTGGTTGGGTGTAGGGTGTAGCTAGGGAATAAATTACAAATATTACCTCATACTTTAAATAATTTTACATATTGAACCATATATTTTCAATCTTACATTTTTACATATTGACATTTTATCTTTTGTTGCTTTTTTATCTTTTAAAAAAATTTGTTTACTGAAAAAATAATTTCATTTTACTCCACATTTTACCTTCATTCATGTGTAGTTAGAGGATAAATGTTTCTCTTACCTCATATTTTCATTCCTTTTGCATATTGATCCCAAATATTTGCAATCTTATATTTTAATATTGTAACATTTTATCATTCATTCCTTTTACATATTGATTTCAAATATTTTCAATTTTATATTATTTTGCTCATTTTTTTCCTTGTTAAAAAATTTTTTGTTTGCTAAAAAGATAACTTCATTTTATTCCATTTTTTACTTTCATTTCTTTTTCAATCTTAATACTTTATGTTATAAAAAAATACTTCCTCACTAATAATTTTATAGTAATTATGTTTAATCTTTAGATATGTACAAAATTCTATTACATCAGTGAGGTTTTAGAAACATGTTTACACAAAGTTGCAGATAATCCTTCAGTTTTCAGAATTCCACATTTATAAGTTAAGCAAAATCTGTTTTGGAAAACCTAGTTACTTCCTTATATTATCACACTTATCACTCTGAACCTTCAAAATTTTCATTGTTTTGAAGCTAATAGATCATGAGATAATCAACTTAAACTATCAAAACTAAATTAAAATAGGACAGCTATTCTGAAATCTTCTCCAAACAGTAATGGACTAGTCCGATTGAAAACATGCAGATAATTGGGTTCCAACAAAAACCAATATATCAAAAGTTCAAAGCAGATAAAAGATTCCAAAACTCTACTCCGAAGTTCACTCATCATCTTCATCCTCATCATCATCATCGTCCCCAGTTGCAGAGTTGAGGGCTTTCAACCTCTCAACCAACTTGGCCTTCCTTTCCTCGTAAGTTAGCTTCTTCAAATTGAACCTGAGAAACAAACACACAAATCATAAGCATTAAGTGCTAACTACAAGAAGAGAATGTCCACACGCAGAAGATGTGAAGGGTAAAAAATGTTTAACCTATTGTGCTCTTTGGGAGGAGCCTTATCAGACTTCTTGATTGTAGGATCTGCTCGAATTGCAGCATGAACCTTCTTGTACATCTCTTCAATGTTATCTGCCTCAATACCTTTCTTGATGAACTCACTGAAGTGGGACTGATATTTTTCAGGCTCATCATCCATCAATGTCTACAAATAGAACAGGTAACGGAATAAAGCTCTGAATATAACAGGAATGGACAGTTTGTCATGAAAAACAAACAACAAAGTACCCTCATGTATGCAGCAACATGACCACCGTATATGTACTTGCGGTGAACTTCAGCATCAAGCTGCTTGCTGTCCTTGCTAAATCCCGCAAATCTCTTGTCACTGTGAGGAATATCAAGTCCACCATCCAAAGCTCCCTAGAAAACATATGCGAAAGCCAAGTGAAAAACAGCATCCAACACAATGATCAAACACTAGAGAAAAGATTCATGTTCTCGTCAACAAATAAGTTGAGAAGGCCCCTACCTTGAGAGCACCGAAAACACGGTTTCCAGTGGTTGTCCTAATAAGACCAACATCAAGGAGAGCACGGAATGGACGCCTGGTCTCCCCAGGCTCAACAGAGAAGTCCTCTCCAGTGGCCTGTCAAAACCATCACACGCATCAATGAATTTCCAAATAAAACTAAGTGCCCTAATCATTCAAGACCATGTCTCATCAACTCAGATAAAAATGCCAAACCTCAACGTTCCCCTCATATTCATCATCCATCTCCAAATGCTTCAGAACACGACGAGCCAAAAGAAGCCCAGTGCAATAAGCTGTACCATCACTTCAGCAGATTAGACAACCGCTTATGAAGGTTGTTAAGATACATGATCGACCAGAATCCAGTCATTATCATACCTGCTGCATAATTTGTAAGACCTACTTCGAGACCAAAATGAGGAAGTTCATGGGAATAAGCTGCTGCAAGAACATGGTCCCCGGCAATGGTTGCAGATACAATCTGGGCAGTTATATCCTTGTTGGTCTAATCAAGATGCATTAAGGTAGAAACATACAGCAAACTTAAAGTGCTATATTTCAAGGTACCCATCAGAAAACATACTCCATAATAACAGCCTAAAGTCAGCTTGCACATAAACAAGTTTACAAGCATTTCCGATTGCATCTATCCATACAGCAAGCATCCTTAAAACAACTATATCTATACACCAAAAAAACAAAACAAAACAGATCTTTGGATAGAAAAGCCAACAACTAGATAGGCCAGACGAAATCAGGATACGAATCGCACAACAAAGCGATACTTGGGAGTGTTGTACTTGTTCTTATCTTGATTGATTAGGCGGATCCGGGCTCGGTAGTCCGTTTTCCCCTCTGGAAACCAAAAGTTCATCAGCCAACAACATTAAACAATCCAAATGAAAACCTGTAACGCGAAAGAGGAAAGATATCGCTGCACCTCTTCTTCTCTTATACTTCACTTGAAACCTCTTGAAGTATGCTTTACTCTTCTGAGCTTTGACGAACACCTGCAAATCAAACAGCGAATAAGCACACTACGATTCCTTTTCCCTGCCCAAACTCGCCAAACCAGATATCATTTCCAACTAGAATCAAAGCAAAAACGACTCATCTTTTCAGTATCCCAATTTCGATTTACCATCCTTACCATCTTTGATTCAGAAAAACAAAAACGAAATAGAACCCCAAACACCTATCTCAGAGCTAACAGCGAGGATTCCATGGAAATCAGAGATACATGCAATTCCGAAACCTCTGAAAAGAAAAACAGATGGAAGGAATGAAAATGATTGTGTGATGGTGAAGAGTGTTACCATTGCAAGGAGCGGCTGAAGCAAACTTGCTCAAGCAGCAGTGCCCACAACAATAAGCTAGGGAGCGCTAAAACCCTAGACATCATTATAAAGTCGGACCAACGGCTGTGATTGATTTCAGGTCAAGATGGCGAAGTTACGTATTAGTCCCTATAGTTTTAACTTCTAACAGTATTCTTCCTTGCTTCTTCTTAGAGTAATTCGACTTTCCAACTTTTCTAACAATCTATCAAATTAACAATCTTTTACTCTTACAAAATTCACACCAATATCGAATTTTTCTAACAATTTTCACATCAATGGAGTCTTACTTTCACATTTCAATTGAAAACTTGACAAATGATCATTCTTTTTAATATTAATAATTCAAAATATTAAATTGTTCATTAAACTTATCTTCGTGTAAAAAATAACGAGAATATATCAAGTTTTCAATGGAATAATGTGTAAATCATTTGCACCAAATCTCCAACTTTTTTATTCAACAAATTTAAAATCAATATTTCTTCCAATTTTTCCTCGAATAAAATTTTTCATTTTCATAAACACAATTTTTTTTTCTTCTAAAGAAAGTTGTTGAACGCATCCTAAATGATGAACCAGGGATTAAAGCGATCATTTTGGATAATTTTTTAATTTTAAAATCAAATAACTACAATTAAACGTTAAATACAAGTATTTTTAGATGGTTTTTTAAAACTTTAAAAAGTTATTGTCAAACAAATCAATAAATCAGGTAACGATTGGACTCAAAGATAACTTGACATACATATTATCATTATTTCTAATATCGATAATTCCAAATATTATATTTCTCATTAAACTCCGATTTCTATTAAGGAGTTACATATAAGTTTGCATTGCTTGGTCTTTGTTGCAAAAATGTCGAGTTTGCGGTTCTTGAAGAGCTTCCATTGTGTTCATTTCATTCAATAACATTTCCTTCATCCGAAAAGATTCAAGGGTTTGATTAGACGCGGAGATTAAGATGAATGTAAAACTTTTATATATATTTACCTATTTGCCGTTTGTTTGAAAGTGTAAAAAAAATAAGGTAGAAAAATTAAACATAGAGTGGGATGGCTTAATAACTTTGAGAGTGAGAATTTTTCTTATAAAGAAAGTAATCGTTTTCTCTAGGACACCCCAAACATGAAATGCGTTCAATTTTTTCAGAGACGGATGGAGTAGTTTAGGAGAAAATGTTGACAAATAATTTGTGTTTCTAAAAAGTGAGGAAAACGGTTATCCACTTTTCACTCAAAAATAAATATGTCAATCACACAAAATCTTACATTTACTTAATCTCTAGTCAAATAGTAACATATAGACAAATGACTGTAAGAGTTGCTAAACTATTTTTAGTCATATTCATAGACCCAATTTGGCAATAGATGTTTCAAGTAGCTGTAGTATTTTGGATAATTTTTAAATGGTCGAGATCAAACAGTTACAGTTAAACGCTAAACTCTACCGTAGATAGCTTTTCAAAACACAAAAGTTACTTTTAAAAAATTGTTGTCAAACGAAGCCAAAATTCATTTTCTTTTTCATATCAATATGTATATATGCACACACTAAACAATCTTTTAAAATTTACAACATGGGAAGAAAAAAAACAATTCATTTGATTTTTGGGAAGAGTGAGTATTATAATTCTTCAGCTTTCTAAGCCCCAAATCCTATAAGTATTGCAACATATTAATTTACCATCGAATTAAAGTGAGAATAATTTGACTTTTAAATTTATCATTTATCAATTTGTTTATATTAGAAGATATAGTCAGAAACAAAAGTCGAAGAATAGTTATAAAATCAAGCATGACTCCAAAAAAAAAGTTAAATTATTAGAGACTTGAAGACAAATACTTAATTGAAGAAAAAATATAGATCATAAGAACAATTTTTACTTCCTCCTCCTTGCCCATATAAGCCTTTTCATTAGGAAGTTTTATTTCATCCAACATGACTCATTTCTACATTTGTTTGTTTTTTTTGTCACGCACCTCATGACGACCATCATTTTCTTCCCTTTTATGCATAATGTATTAAAGGTAGGGTGGTGCTAATGATTCCTATTTAATTTTACTTACGTCTCAAACAATCTTAGTTCCCAAAAATGCTAACAAACTTTGGACGAAAAGAGTATTTTACATTGTTTGAAGTTTTGGAGAACATGATGATCATGATTCGGTAAATTAATACTATATGTAAAAAATTACTTGAATATAAAAGGAAACATTGCATAATTTTAGGAGGTTTAAGATAAAAAATGTTGCATGCTCAGAGAGAGAGAAAAAAGTTGCACTACTTTTTTTTTGGTAAAGAATGCTCCATTCAAAATCATTTGGCTAGAGCTGATGAAGTGTGACAAGTAGGGACGAGGCCCTGAGAAAAGCTAATGACCAGCTCTTACCAACAATAAACGGTACGAGAACTACCAGTCAAATAATATAAGGTTAAGAGACTAGCTAACTTAAGACTAAAAAAACCAAAAAGTAGCAAAGAAAATAAGGATAGGAAATACATCATAGGCGTAAAAATTTGAGAGTTGGTAGACGTTGGGGGCTTCAATCGGATTGACATTTGCTCTTCAGATAACTTCAATGCTTTGTGCGGATTCCTACCTACAGCATACTCTGAGAAATATCCTCCACCAAGCGAGTTACATCAAGAAAACTTCAAACAACCCAGACCCTATAAAGGAATGCAGAAGAGAACAACCAACCAAAGACCACAAAACACACCATAATCCACAAAAATCCAACAATGCCAATGATATACTTAAGCCACATTAAGGAGCCAGGTAGGTAGGGAGGGAGGACTCCAAACCGTCCCTATACTTGGAAGGCTTATGATAAGGCTTATTTATCATTTACTCCCTCGAACTATGGCGATTCATGCACTTTAATATCTGAATAACTTGTAACTCGTTGTGACTCAGTCTCTGAACTGTGTAATTTTCGGCACTTTAATACATTAACTCAGTAACTCGTCACACATGGGATCAACAACAACAATTTTTTAACGGTTTAGTGCCTAGTTTGTATGAGTTTAAAAGTTTTTTTTTTGCACGGCGAGTTTAAAAAAAACTCATACAAACTAAGCACTAAACCGTTAAAAAATTGTTGTTTAAAAGTTTTAGGGCAACGATATAAAAAAATATGAAATGGGGCTAAAACAACAGAAAGAAAAGGTCGACGGTCACCCCAATAACTCGGCGGCGCCTAGAGCCCATGGCCGCTTGATCGCTGGTAGTAAGGCGTTATCGCGAAGAGCCCTGTTTTCGTCAGGAGACACCTATGCGAAGCCAGCAACCCTATGGGCAACGTCTCTAACCGTCGACAATGGCTCCACCGATCATATGGCTTATGCTAGCGTGTGAAGGCTGCTTTATTTTCCGTCGATGCACTGAGCCTCCAGCCCCACTTCCAATCGACCATATTAGGTCGTTTGCTTCAGCCAGCTTGCTCTATCTGCCGCTAGCCTATAGCCCGATCAATCATTGTTCTACTTTAGATGATTCAGTGTTAGGGTTCATACTCAAACCCCAGTCCATTTGAAAATTATTTCAAAATTGGATGATTTTGGACAACTTTTAATCAAAATTGATAGAGGGCTATTGTTAATGAACATTTTCTCTATAAAACCCATTTGATCAAACACGAAAAAAATATCATTAATGTTGGGTTGAGAATGAATTGAAAATCAAATACAACTTTTTTCC
The DNA here is from genome assembly GCA_024586325.1 of Stellera chamaejasme. Taxonomy (NCBI): domain Eukaryota; kingdom Viridiplantae; phylum Streptophyta; class Magnoliopsida; order Malvales; family Thymelaeaceae; genus Stellera; species Stellera chamaejasme. Next base: position 31,393,283 of record CM044985.1, read on the forward strand.
AAAGTTATACAGAGTATAACTTTTGGGTACCTATGAAAGGTTGACAAAATTTGTGATCATTTTAGGTTTTTCGGCCTAGGTCAACTAACAGTAAAAACGGTCAATGGATCAAATTGCTTGATAGCGCATAGTTCAAGAGCTGAGTTACAATGAATTATAATTCATGGATTAAAGTGACCGAATCACCATAATTCGGGAAGTAAACGATAAATAAGTTTTATACTTCGTCTGTCGCTAATAATTGAACCATTTGATCTCCATGTTTAAAGACTCGTGAAAAAAAATTATAGATTAAATATTCTGAAACAATGAAAATAAATTAGGGAGTATAAGTTATGATAATGAAAAGAATAGCTATACAGTGCGTCAGGCACACTATATGCACCTCTAGTATAGAGAAGAAGAAGAAGAAGAACACGTCGTCGAAGAACTCGCCGTGTTTGTCGGCCACGAAACCGGAACTCGCAAATCTCAACTGATTCGTCATTCCTTCCGTGCGGAGCAACAAAATTAGACCAAAATTTAACTGATTCATCTTATCTTCTCGCAAAATTAACAAAATCGGCAACAAAACCCACATGCCCAATTTTTCCTGTGAAAACAACCACCGACTCAGGCGATTTTGTTCGACTGCCCAAAATGATGTGCTTCGACACTAGAATGATGCATTTTCGATGCACTACGATGCGCTCCCGTAACAATATGATGCACTTGTTTTGATGACTTACTGATGCATTTTGTTCTACAACCCACAGTGATGCGCTTGATTACCGAAATGATGCATTCTCGATGCATAATGATGTTCTCCCATAACAAACATGATACACTCGTTCTAATGACTTAATGAAGCACTCGTTTTATTCAACATCCCAAAATGGTTTGGTGACCACTATGATACACTCGTGTTGCATTATGATGCTCTTCATTACAAATATGATGCACTCGTTCTCATGACAAATGTTACACTCATTTTCTTTAACCTTTCAAAATGATGTGCTTGGTGGGGACAAGATTGATGCTCTCCCTTTCTATTATGATATTTTCCCCTATAAACATGATGCATTTTTCCCACTAATTATGCAATCCAGCTCACATCATTAAGGTACGTAAGAGTATCATAATGAGTCGAATGAACATCATTAAAGTACGTAGAAACATCATAATTACATTATGCGGCGGGTTGCGAACATAATTACATCATGAGATATGGATTGAGTTTTTCACCTGAGAAAATGATTGTGAATGGATCGACGACGCCTAAGCGTCGATCAACGTAGAATAACGCCATCGTCGGTGACGGTGACTGATATGGAAGGGTTTTCGTCGATCCTTTATAGATGGTGGTGGTTGGCCTTGTTTCAAATGTTGCATTTATGGGTGAGCTTGTTGACTTCAAAGAAGGCGCTAGTGAAAAAGTAGCAACAAGTAAAAGAGAAGAAAATAAAAAGGAAACGGGGAAGCGCAAGAAACGGAGTGTGCAATGCAAGTTGCAGTCCCCACCACAACCAACCACGTTCCTAAGGGACAAGCACAAGTCAATTCCCTGAGTCGACAAAACACAAATACATCAAACAAAACACAACAGAGGACAACTAAAAACTGCTCTTCCTCCTTCGAAATTAAATACACACGACACGACACAAGACAAGAACAGGAAGTCTCAACTTCAAGAGCGCTTCCTCCTCTTAATTACCGTCAACCCATCTCAATCCCTCAATCAATCGATTCATTATTCTGTACAGATCCATCATCAACCACCCATCGCCAAGTTTTTCAAATGGGTTTCCCTTGATTCTTCAAGGACGATGTCCCAAACTGACGTCTCTTACAGGTTTCAATTTCTCACCCTCTCTTCTTTTTGGGCCTTTTTTTTTTCTTTCAATCGCATTCTATCGCTTCTGTTTTTCTGTTTTCCTATGAATCTGTTCATATGGAGAGCTTTTTGTTTGTTGCATTTTTAATTTTGGCGATTTCTGTCCACGCTAAAGGACTCTAATTTCTTGGTGCGGCTCTCTCCTTTCCCCTCCCTTGTCTCCTGTATTTGATTTCTTTTGATACTGATCATCTTCGATTTCTATGTACGTTTAGCTGGAAAAAAAAAAACAAACCTTGCCATGTTACTGTGGTCAAATAGGGTACCTGAGTCAAAGCTTTTGGAGTAACATTTATCTGAATGAAATGGGCAAGAAAAATCAATGGAATCTGTCAGACATATTCTTGATTAGTTAGCAAGTTGGTCAATTCGTTTATGAGTTGTACTCTCTACTTGAAGGTTTCAAAGATTCTTTTTCCCCCCTTTTAGAGGAGAATACTACATAGGTATCGGTTGAAAAGAAAAAATAAATTGTAGGTTTACATGAGGTAAGCTAAGATGCTTTCTTTTGATATATGGTCATAGCTATGTCTTCTGCCATATCTTGCATATGTGACTAGTTAGTATTGAGCATCTTATCAAAAAAAAAAGAAAAGAAAGAAAAGGTATTGAGCATGGAAGTCACAATTGTTGAAGTACTTTTTTTTTGGTGAAGTGAAAGTGAATCGAATAAAAGATGCTGTGCATGAAGAATGTATCGATGTGTAGACATTTTCCCTAGGCAATTTGGTGCCAAACTTATATGGTACTATTTAAGTATATTTGATATGTGCACAGGTACATTTTTTTTAAGAAAAAAAAGCTTTGCAACAGTATGTATGCTTTCGGATATGGATTTAACCTTCTGAAAGAATCTTTAAGTCTACAGCTTGAAATCTTTAGAGCTTTTTAAGGAGTACTCTGTGAAAGAGATTACAATAGATGCACTGAAGAATCTCATGATTAAATTATGATGCTTTCTCCCTACCAGGCCAGCTATGTACATAACGGTTCTATAGGAAGTTCTGTATTACTAATATTACAGAAGGTGCAGATTCAGATTGCAGTATAAATGATATTATGTTACTATAATATTTTTTGGGGGCTTTAGAAATGAATATTAATTTTTTCTTGTATACGTAGTACTTTGGTGTATGCAGTCTTTGCTTGTTATTTTATGCAGAAGTAACGGTGCATGTTTCCTGTGCAGTTGCGGGGCATGTGGATACCCTTTGAACTTGACATCTTCGAACAGGATCACGTCTGGTTTAGGCTCTGAATACCGCAAATCCATCAAGAAAGGCTTTATCTCCTTCGTAACAGTTGATCTTAGCCGATTCACACAAGTTGATGAAGTGAACTGTTTTCCTCTCACATGGGGTCTTTATCGTTCTAAGACAAAAATTCTCTGCCGTAAATGTGGGGTTCATATAGGCTACGGATACGGGGATGCACCTGCTCTTTGTGGTCTTGATTCTCCCAACTCATCTGCTGCTACTTACAAGAAGTTTGACATAAAAATTAGAGCTCTTCAGCCATCAGAAGAGCTGAATTAAGTTTAGATGGCGGATCCTTTGGTCGACAGCTTTACTTCCGTAATGCACCTTCCTGATGATTGCCTGTCTTTTATTTTTCAAAGACTTGACTGCAGCTCTGACCGTGAGTCATTTGGTCAGACTTGTCACAGGTGGCTAAATATTCAGAACATGAACAGACGTTCTTTACAGTTTGAGTGTTCTTTTGGCATCCTAAACCCATCATCACTATCTCATCACAGTATGGACATTAACTCTTGGCATCTTCAGAGGCTTCTCTCACGATTTCGGCGCCTAGAGCACTTGTGCCTTTCCGGTTGCACAGAGTTGATGGACTCTGGCCTTACTCACTTGCAATACTATGGTTCCAGATTGCAAGAGCTTTATCTGGACTGTTGTTTTGGAATCACTGATACAGGCATTTCTCTGATTGCCAGCGGCTGCCCCTCATTAACTGTTATTAGTATTTATCGATGCAATGTCACTGATGTTGGTCTAAAAACTTTATCTAGTGGCTGCTCGGCGTTGAAGCGCATAAATCTATCATACTGCTCAACTATTTCTGACCTTGGATTGAAAGCACTTGTTCAAAGATGCCAACATCTTGAAGTGATTAAGATCTCCAATTGCTCAAGTATCACTGGTGTTGGCTTCGTAGGGTGTTCTCGTACTTTAGTTCATGTAGAGGCTGAATCTTGCAGGTTGGAACCAGAGGGAATTGCCGGAATTGTTAGCGGAGGCGGTGTTGAGTATCTAGACCTATCTTGCATGTTCTCCATTAACGGCAATGGAATGGCCTCGATTGGGAAAGGGTTTGCTTCGAGCCTTAAAATCCTTAACCTTCGACAGTGCAGAGCAGTCGGTGATGAATCTATAGCCGCCATTGCGAAAGGGTGTCCGGTACTTAAAGAGTGGAACCTTGCATTATGCCATGAAGTTAGAGTTTCTGGCTGGGAGTCCATTGGAATGAACTGCTTGAATCTGGAGATGCTACATGTGAATCGATGCAGGAACTTGTGTGACCGCGGGCTGCAAGCGCTCAGAAATGGCTGCAAAAAGCTTTCTGTATTGTACATCGGTCATAATAACAAGCTATCAGATACTGCAATGGAGCTGTTTAAGTTGTACAAGAGCAGAGTTGAGCTCAAGGGGGAGGAGAAAATGTTCATAGGACCGGATTGGAACCGTTGAGAGCCATTGATGAGATAATGAAGCTGAAGCACATGGAGCAACTTGAAATTTTGCTCCTGGATCTCAATGATGAACATAGTTTTAATCTCTTAATTTTCTGGTATTTAGATGACGAGAAAGTGATTTCTCCAGCATTATTATTAATTAGACTTTTCACTTCATACACAACACATGCATGTTTCAGCTCTGAACTGATTACCTCAGAACACAACATATCCGAGTTTATAATAAAGAATGATGTTCAATCATCATTACTTCTGACCAGACATTATAAAGAACTCAAAAGGACATTTTTTCTATGGCTTTATTCTGCATATAATCTCTTTGATTGCTTTTTGGTACAGTAGATGACAGCATTTTTTTAAAGAAAAAAAAAATCCTCGTAAGATCTATGATCAGCTAACCGACTTGCGGGACTCCAAGCGGACGACATACGGTTGTTCGTGATCTCACCAAGCTGCTCCTTGCAACTGGCTGTGTACTGATTCCTGGTGTCAAAATCACATACCTCTAGCTGCTTGCATTGTTTCCCCACACATTATCCCAAGACCCGCTTGGAAGAGCCTTTGGCCCCTCGATGTAGTTCTGGTTCCCATTGGGGTTATGAGGTCCTGGGAGACCATGATGCCCTGGTTGATTAAGCTTTCGTGGTTTTGATTTAATACCAAGCACTCTTAGCACGAATCTTGCCAGTTCTCCATACAACACACCTGTGCGATCGAAGAGCTGGAAAGAGTAATTTCACAAGTTAGTGTTCGTACAATGGTAGCTTAAAAAACTTGCCAATTCCAGCTCAACAGTACTTTCGGATTAAAGCAAGAAATCATTACCTGAAGAAGAGCAGTCATAAACAGGTGGAATGCCTGAGTATTTTGGTCTATTAACATGGAAATCCGGCCAAAGAAATTAACAACACCTTGCATCTGAAATGAAAAGTGAAAATTTGGGATCGGTAACAGGCATGATACATATAAAAGGTAGAAGAAGCAATATTGTCTCAAAAGCAGCAGAAGTATAAGAAGTTTCTACACCCAGATGAAATCTTGAAATTAAGATCCATTTATCTTTTCGATCTAGCAGTTCTTACCACGCGAATAAAGGAAATCCAGAAGCTGGGTGGAGATGGTGGGCCGCCAAATGGATTATTAGGATCTTGCTCACCGCCATACGGACCCATGCCCATCCCATAACCACCCATGGGGCCTCCAAGGCCACCTCCAAGTCCACCTCCAAGTCCTCCTCCATACATTCCACCCCCATACATCCCGGTGCCGCCATACATTCCACCCCCATACATCCCGGAGCCACCATAACCACCTCTGTACATGTTATTACCGTATAAGCCACCACCATAAGACCCGTATCCACCATATGACGATGAACCATACATTCCTGATCCAACTCCCGAATTATAGTTTACACCAGACCCATAACCTGCAGAACAGATAATTTTTCACCACCAAGCACCCATAAACAGTTCAGTGGAAGCCACATATTCATTGCCATAGCACTTAGATATTCAAATAGCAGCAATCATGTCAAAAAGAAACAAAGCATCAGTACTAACTTTACCTCCATATGTACTCCCATAGTTCTGCTCCCAGGGTCTGCCAGGTACTGGCCTTGAAAGAGCATTTCTGTTCACAACAGCTGTCTGATCACCAGTGGAAACAACCTCGCCAGGTCTTGCTGTTCCTGAGGCCTCAACAACATCGCTGGTGCTACCAGCAGACGGAGGCTTAAAGGGGGCACTACCAGATGAAGTCCCAGCTTGTTCCCAAGGTTTAGGAGGGCTAGCACCTGCAGTTCAAAGAGGACATGATAAGAAAAGCAACATAGGCTAAACTTCACAGGCCAGAAATAACCACATATTTCTTCCATTATCTAACTACAGAGCAAATTAAACCAACAGCTGACTAGTATGATGACAATTTCCACCAATACAGAATTAATTGCAGATCGTTTTATAACAAAACGAACGAGACATAAACGAAACTTCCATCACATCAAAGACTCGGGTTCTGTAAAACGAAGATTGCAAGAAAGAAAGAAAACACCAGAAAAAGCCAAACAAAAGCAACACAAACCAGCAAGAAAAATAATGGGATAAAGGGCTATCGGCCGCAATTGAACAGATTGAAACTCTTCAGGTCCACTATAATTCGATCGACATGAACGCAAAGCAAGAACTAGACTACACGATGAAACAATTTCACCTCGGAATTGACAGAGAATCGGGAAAATCGAAACCCTAGCAGGCAAGGCGACGCCGATAAAACCTAGAATTCTAAGTCCCCCATATCGGATTTAGAAACGATGATAAAGAAAACGAACCTCCTGATTGAGAATTGGAAGCCATGTCCTCCCTGTGCGACCTGGAACCACCACCTCAATGCTCAGATGATGGTGGATGAGTGAGAAAAAGATAGACGAGGGCCAAATCCCAAATCCCAAAAATTCCAGCTTTTTGGCTCATATTTAAATGTAATTGTGGAAAACTCCCATAAGCACCACTATTTTTTGTGAGACAGCCTAAATGGTTCCTTGTTTTTTTTCATGCTTGAACATGCAGCTCAATTTTTAAAAAGTTGGTCACTATCAATAATCTGTTCAATATCAAACTACTATTAATTTTATTTTTAATTATAATTAATTAATTTTATGATGCATTTCTTCAATTCATGAATCATGACATGTTAATTACAGCATTTACATGCAATTTGTACTCAAAATCTAACACCAATAAATCTCTAATTACTGTTATTAAATTGATTATTTTTACAGAATGTACTTATATCAATTAAATTTTTAACATAATAAGCAGGAGATTCATTGGCCGATTTTTCCAAGTTTAAACAAGTGGTATAGTTGTACTAAAACAATAAAAGTAGACCATTTAGGCGTCGTGACAAAAGATTCCGTCTCTTCTTGCGAATTAATGTAGAAGCAAAGCATTGTCATCGTGCGGTCAAACTTGATGGTCCAAACAAAGTTCACCGCGGCAGCTTCTTGCCAACAACCCATCGGGGTTGGGTAGAGTTACAATCCAACCCCTTAACTTCAGAATCTAACACTCGTCTCCATATTTCTGAAGGTCCCCTTTGTTCACAAGGAAAGATAATCCACCGAAACTTTGTTTCATAGTGGCCTTTTAAATATTCGTATATTTTGAATCGATAATGTCTAATAAGTTTGATTCATATAATTTTTTTTACAGAAAAAAACACATTCATAGTTTGCAACCCTTGGTAATCATCTGTTCCAATGAATTAATTACTGTCACTGAAATCATTTGTAATTCATCTGAATTAACAAAACTTATACTACTTCTTACAAATACTTATCTACTTATACGGCAATTGATATGATATATGAATATCTTTTTATTCCTCTCATTTTTTTTGTTTCCAATGAACTAATTGTATGTAATTTCTTATTATAAAATAAAAAGTATACATTTTTTAATGAAAAATAAGAAATGATATGGCTATTAATAAATTGAAAAATGCAACACTTCCTATGCGACAATCCTATCATCCCCTTTGGGGTTTAGGGTGCGTTTGGTATAGGTTAAGTTTTTGGATTACTAGGAACTAGTTGGTACCCCTCCTACGGAGCGGGAAAAATAACTAAGCTGTCAGTACAACAAATGATGTAAAAATTAGTTTGATATTATAAATAATGAACCAAATTACATCCATTCAAACTCATTTTCACTATTCGTAAACCAAACCAGAAGTTTGTACATTACTTTATTTGCAACCGTCTAACGATACTACAAAGATTCATCCAACGATAAAATTATCCGTCAATTTATATTCGACATTCAATAGGATAGAAATCGGATGTTGCTGGCACTCCAACCTGTATATAAAGGCATGACTAATTTATATATTTCATAAAATGTATGTAAGTTAGAAAATATAATGCGAACGACATACATTTGCAATATTTTTGACTCTACAACTGGCAGTCTCTTCGACCATAATATTTCTGCGAGTTTGCAATAAAAGTTTTGGATTACTAGGAATGTAAGATTCCAGAAGCTACTTTCCCATATTTGGTAGGAATTATAACTTTTATTCCCATGAATCCAACTTGTCCATGAGAATAAAATACTCGGATTTTTAGGGAAAATGATTCTCACGGTTAACTCATTTATGTGATAAAAAAACAACACGGACGTGAAGAAAAAAAAGCTAGCTACACTTTGGATTCTCAACCTCCGGCCATTCGATGTTCGTTGGCGTCGGATGACATCCCTCTATCGAATAGTCTCTTAGGGCTCGTTTGGTTGCAGGGATAAAAAATAGTGGGATGGGATGATTAAGTTGAGATAGGGTGGGATTATCTAGGATAGGATTGGATTGGATTATTTATGATAGGATTGGATGGGATTATATCAAATAAATTTGTCATAGTCTCAAATTTCTTTCTTCTTTTTTTTATCTCATCCCTCCTTATCCATTGGTGGGTGAGGTATTATTTAATCCCACTTTTATGGGATAAAAATGCTAAATGGGATAACAATTATCCCATCTCTTGATGCACCAAACGAGGGATTAAAGAGGAGAATGAGATTAAAATTATCCCATCCCTCTTTATCCCTCCAACCAAACACACCCTTAGTTTAAACCTGTCAATGAACTACTCCCTCAAACCCTTCGAACACGGCCATGCTTCTTTGCGCAGAAACTATGCCAAGCCACCATCTTTGGCACTCTAGCTGGCCACAATTTATGTCCATTCAAGCCATTATAAGCCCAATTGATTGTAGTCCAACCCTCCTCATTCATCCTATTCGTTGTTGTGTCCACAATCGACGTCAATGGAAAGCCTTCGGATCCGATGTCGGTGCTTGTACTGGAATTAACGATGGTCTTGATAGGTTGTCAATTTGGGCGGAACTGGTGTGATGGTGGATGGCTCGGTGGCTGGTTGCACCATTCTGGCTAGATGTTCTGAGTGGTTCTCCAGGAGGTTATGAAGGAGCAATGAGGGACAATTCATTTTTTTCAATTCAATGAATTTCTTATAGAGTGACAAAAATTAATTAATAATCAATTTCTCGGTCAACTATTTTCGCATACTGAACAAGTTAATTTTTTTATTCCCATCTAACCGATTCTTTTGGCATCTCATTCCCATTAAAATTGGATTATCGTGTAACTTCTAAAACCTGCAATACTAAACGAGTCCTTAGTACTCCCTCAGTCATGAAATAAATGAAGTGTATTTCTTTTTGGGATGTCCATAAAAGATCAGTGCATTTCCTTTTTTAGAAATTTTAGCTTAATTGTTTTACTAAATTACCTGTAACATTTATCCTCCAAATTTTAACATTTATCCTCAAAGTTAGAATCAGAGGGTATTTTGTTTACCCAAATCTTCCATTCCCATCATTTCTTTACTTTAGTACCAAAATACATGAACTATTATTTGCTATTTGAGGGAGTATTACAGAGTACATGATCAACGTTTTTAAAAAAAGATGGTATGGCAAAAAAGAAAGGGGATCTATTTCTGAAGTAGTGGCAAAATAAATTACAGCGACGAGAGGTTAGAGAAAACAGATAAATAACTGATAGCCCCTGGGCGATCAAGTTGTGATGGGAGCTGAAACGGAGCTGCTACCAAGACCTGCAAGAGCCAAGACACGAGAAACTCTCAGGTGCAGAAAAAAAGGAGAAGGTGTGGGTGTGTAGCTAATACCTTATTTTGCGTTGACATCACCCCTATTTAAACGCAACCCCTTTTATGGGGTGATGCCAAGGCTCTCCCCATGCTGGGGTAGAGTGTTGGTAGGATTTTCCCCATGCTGGGATTGCTGACTTCCAGGATTTTAGGGATTGATGTATCCCCCCAAACAATGTTGATCTGACACTACTTGAGTGGGCCTTTGACTTGGAAGGTGGAGTGTTAGTTGGGTTTGGCTGTGTCATCACCAAACCCGTGACAGGATGGTATTTTCTCGCCAATACGATGGTACGGGGCACACCCTCGTATTGTTGGTGTGCTGGTCGTATTCGAGGACCCTCATCATATTTACAAGGATGCTCCTCATAATGATGACGTCACGCTGACGTCAGCGTTTGGAATGACCTCCTTTAACCTATATATATCAATATCAATAACAAACTCGTTTAGTTTGTAGATTTTTTTTGAGATTTTTGTGAAAATTCCGTTAAATTAAAAAATGGTTAAAAAATGTGTTTAGTTGTAATTTTTATTTTTATATGAAATGAAAATTTATTTTGTAAAGAGTTTTGAAAACAACATTTTATTGTTTTGAAATTAAAACACGGAGAAAATGACCAAATATCGACTAACTTCGGGACTTCGACTTCTTCGCGACTTCAACCTGAAGTCGCGGCCTCCTCCGAGCTCCGAACGTCGACGACGTCGCCGGTAAGCTTCCTTCGTCCCCCCCCCCCCCTCTCTGATATTCTTTTGCTTTTTTTTTATCTAGGTTTTTCAAATTTGTGGTTGAATTCAAATTTGTGGTTGATTTCAAATCTGTGCACTCCTCCCGTCCTCCGTCGTACTACTCCCTCTCTTTAACTAGTACTACTAGGGTTTTCTGATTTATGTTCTTCATACTTAAGAAATTGGGTGATTGCTGGTTCGTCTGAGTGATTTGAGATGTGATTGTAGGCAAAACTGGATTGTTGTGGGAACTGAGCTTTAGACCCATTATTTATGACATGTCGAAGTTATTGTTGGTCGTTTTCACCTGACTTGATGAGTTCTTATGGTATGCTTATGCAGAGCTAGATGTCTCTGGTTATAGAGGAGGGTGAAGTTATAGAATTGATGAGGCAGAACTACTTGTAATCGGGGATAATTGAATTACAGGTTTCGTACAAGGGTTTTTGGTTCATCTCAGTAATCTGAGATGGACTTATAGACAAAATAGGGTATTCTTTGTCAAATCAGGAGACCACTTATGCTTTGTGTTGAACCTCTTAGGCTTCTTTTACTCACATGATGGGTTTAATTGATATGCATTTGGTATTTGTTCACATTTAGGGGTTGTAGATGATTGATAATCCCCTGCACAGAATTCAGAAAGTAAGTGCATGGTGCTGAACCCAAATTGATTTTGATAATAAGCGTGAGTTAGTCTGGATTCCATGTGGTCAGGTCTGTTATCTGGTGCTTAACCTAGCGTGCCTTTATCTCTGTCTCTGAAACTCGATGCCGATACCTTCGGATCAAGATTCCGGTGCTAGATTTTCTTGCTCTAGTGCTGAAGACACAAGCTGTGTAATTAGGATTCTTGTAGCTTTCTTTCACTTTCTTTTTCTCTAAAACATTGGGTTTTATGTCTCTACAATTTGGTATTTTGCGAGCAGCACGCAGTGTCTGTGTTCGTTTTGCAATTGCATCAACTGATTTAGATGCTTCTTCTGTATGCAGCTGATGATCTTAGAAGCTCTGTCAGTATTGGACATGTCTTTTAGTTCATCCTAGATTTTCTGGGTTTTAAATGATGTTCATGTTTGTTTCTGTTTTGTTGTAGTGTGGTGTTTCATGGTGGCTGAAAAATGTCGATATAAAATAATGGGTGTTAGCATATTTATTTTTTGTTTCCAACACATGCTAGGAAGACAAAAGTGGACAATATGATGTGTTGCTACCGTTGGAGGTGGCATGGTTTCCTTGGCTCTTGCTTGCACCCTAAGCACGTGACAGACTTTGTGAATGAGTGAATCAGTCAAGCATGCCAAAAGATAGAGGTTTAACTACAATAATTCATGAGTAGATAAGAGCTATTTGGGTTTATGTTGATTAGAACTCAGGGTCAGAGTTTGTGATTGATTAATGAATGGGTTTGATCCACTGGGTTTAACGAATGATTCTCTTTTGTATGTCTATACCATATATAAAAATAACAGGGAAGAATTGAGAACTACTAGGAGGGAATTTAACAATTTAATTTAATAGATAAATAATCTCTTGTATGGGAAGATTGAGAAACTAGTCTTACTCATTCTTTTCACACAGAAAATGAATATTGTTTGCTCTGCCACTGCAGTACTCTAGCTACTATACTACACTACACACAGGAACTGTTTTCTTTCTCTTGGTGTTTGTGATCAGGACTCAATATAACTGGGGTAAATTTCTCTTTCTCTTAGTGTTTGTGATCATGACTCAATATTGTAGATGGCTGAAAATGACAAGGCTAAGGAATGGCCTGATAAAAATGAATTGGCTTTCCTTCATTTGTTGCATGAGAGGACTGTAGGTCATTTGTTGAATTGTAATATGTCAGATTATATTTTAAAAGCATACTTTTGGCAATAGATTGTGAGAATGTATTTACATATATATATTTTTTCTGGTTAAAATTTTCTATACTAAATGTGTTTTCTAATTTTCATTTAAAAAAAACCGTTTTCAACATGTCGCACGAAACGTGTTATTGAAAACTGTTTCTGAAAATCACACATTGAAAATGAAAACTAAAACAAGAAATGAAAATGAAAACTGTTTTCATCAACTGAACAGGCCCTAAGATTCCCAAATTACCGTATGGATGGAGACTTTGAGAACTTCTCTATCCCATAGCAGCAGTATTCATCCCGCTTTAAGAATCTTCTTTAACTCATAAATATCCACAAAATTCTGCAGAGATTTTTACGAATTGGGTATCGTTCAGTAAGCTTCGTGAGTTTCTGATTCCCTTCCCATGGCGGCCAGTGCCAACCCGACCGGTAACAATCAAGAAGGCTCTCCGAACCAGAAGCCGCACTCCTCCGCGGCAACAAATGGTAGTTCCGTGAATTTGACCAACAACGGCGCCAATATCAGCTCAGATACGCCCTCGGCATTGCGGCACAATCCGGGGATCTCCGTCGACTGGACTTCTGAAGAGCAGTCCCTTCTTGAAGATTTGCTATCCAAGTACTGAATTCTTTTTTTTATCAGTAAGCTGTATATTGTTCTGAACACACTTCTTTTTGTCTTTTTTAGTGAGTTCTAGCTTTTTTTTTGATAGCCTTTTAAATTGGAATTTTGGTTGCTTTACCTGCGCTGCAGTTTTTGCTGTTTAATTTGTAGCTGTAGTTCATTGCTGAAATAAGATACTCCATCAGTCCCCAAGTAATTGATCGGTTTCATTTTCAACATTTAACGTTTTTTTTCCTTGTTAGAAAGTTAAATAATTTATATGCAAATGATAAATTGACTTCGTAGTTTCTAAATATAATTCTTTTGAATTTCTTTTAACTATTTCTTCAAAAGACAAATTTATCAAACATAAGATCCAAAATCAAAGCTACAAATTACTTTGGAAAGGAGGTGGTATCTGTTACCGTTAGGCAGTTAGTTTTCTGCTGTTTATTTTGTTGCCTGTTTGTACTTTGTAGAAGTGTCTTTTAAGGGACTTTTTGTTGCTATAACTGAAATTTCTTGGAGAGGTGCAGGGGAATCAATTGCCATATAGCTATATGAACTAACAGCAAACAGTGAAGTTTGCTCTTATATTGTTCATTTTAGTTTGTATCATATTTTATTGCTGACAGGATGATATGGTTACTTTCAGGTATGCCTCTGACACGACTATAGTTCGCTATGCTAAGATAGCGATGCAACTGAAAGACAAAACAGTCCGGGATGTGGCATTACGCTGTCGATGGATGACTGTAAGTTTTTTGCTTTTCATGTGCTTGTCAAACTTTTAAGAGGATAAATTCAGTATCATTTCTGGCAAGTCAGATTAGATACATGCATGGTGATTGCAGGTGTTGATTAAATGCTTTCCTCCATTGTTAGCATCGCCCTTCCAGTGACATGTCATTCCTTATATCGGTGAACAAGGCAGAAAATTTGGATATCCCATTTTTGTTATGGCTTTATTGAAAAAGAAAACAACATAAGAGAAAAATGGCAGTGATTTGTTGTCAACCATCGATAAGTGTCATTTGGTTACATTTGAAATATGCTTCAGGAAAAGCTCGCTAAACCTATAAGCTACTGATCATGAACATACACTTGATCAATCTAATGTACACTATCTTGACATTATTTCTTCATGTGCATATATGTTAAACCCTTTTGATAGGGGAACTGGAAATCACATTTGACAAGATTAGGGGGAAAAGGGCAGTGGGGTTTAGGGGTGGGGAACTTGTGAGCTGATAATGAATTACTAGTTGAAACAAATATGACATGAGGTTGATATGATAATTTCTTTGCTGGCATCCATCAAACTACCGGGACTCTCAATTTCAGAACATTAGACTTTTTGTGTGTCTAACTAACATTGCTGACCCCTTGTTTTTGTGTACTTTACTAGCACTGTCTATATATTTCTCAATTTTCATCCATTTTGATGATTCTTGATCTAGTATCCAGGTATTTTTTCCAAGAAGAAGACACCATTAAATATGCCCTCAAGGAATATAGCAAATTGGCCATTTTCATTCCTGCTTCACCACATCTTTTTTATCCTCCAATCTCAAATGTGCTTTGGAATGATATTGTTTCCGGAATAGTATACAAGTACAGAGTGTATGCATGTGTTGAGGGCTTTATTGTTGGTTAAGAAAAACTCCTAAAGCATTTGGAATGGTTTGCTTTGTTCAGAAAAAGGAAAATGGGAAGCGAAGAAAAGAAGATCATAATGCAGCAAGGAAGAATAAAGATAGAAGAGTATGCTCTTCTCCCTGTTCTCTCATTGCTCATTGATGATTATAGAACCTCATGGTGAAACTCTCCTTTCTCAATTGTTGAACCAGCTGTTGCTAACTGCGACCTTGAATGAACTTTCTCAACAGTTACTTCTGCAAATACATCTAGAATCACTGTGTTTTGTCCCTTGGTCATGTTGATTGAATTTGATGAAGTAGAAGAAAGTACACAATTTAGAAGCCTTTTCAACTACAGAAATAGCAGTAAAGATATTGTTCTTACTGTCTGTAGTAATTTTCCATATTTTTAAGTTATAATCTGAAATTTGTTTTAGATTTAGGAATGTTACTGTGACAATAAAAGCTAGTAGTATATGAGATCTTTGGTAGTTTGTGGCTCATGTAAAGGTTGTATGTGCTGATTAGTTATGAGGGTATAGCAGATTTCTATTTAAATGCATGCCAAGTGAATAAGACTGTGTGATTAGTTTATATTGTGAATATGTCAATCACCTTCAACTCTTGGAGCGAAGACAGCTGACTCTTAAGTGCTTTATGTCTTCCGTTCAACACACATGTAATTTCCTTCTTGGTGCTTGGCGAAGTATATAACATCTCTTTCTAAATTTTACAGCTGCATGAAAATACAAATCTCTTATGCAAAATCAAGGAGAACATCTAATCAATTATGAATAAGTCACTCCTTTATAACTTTCATCTGGTATATATACTAGATCATTGAGTATTACAATTAAGCTCCATAAATTAAATATAATTTTTCAATCTTCTGGTTTTGTTCCTATCATGGGGTGTTTTGCATGCAGACTGAGGAGTGAGATGCCTGAGCAAATACCTCCACTTCCAATCAAGGTGAATGAAGAACTGGCAAATTCACTCCTTCTCCATCATTGACTGCAATCTTGATTATCAAATGGTTCTTGTATAAGAAATGTTCTTGTATTTAATTTAAGATCAGTTAATTAGTTATTTACCTTTTCTTTATTTCTCTTTCTTTTTGGCTTTTGATATTTTGATGTATGTACTACTGTAATAAACTAATGCCAACGCATTAGTTGTTCGTGATCGGATACATACCTACGAGATTCTTACGTGCCAAACGTACGTGTATTAGACGAAGCATAATGGCAGGTAGACGTCCGTTTAAGGGCAGCGGACGGTATTAGATGAGATGGTTGTGGAGTGATAAAACGTGGAGTAGGTGGCAGAGAGTCTCAGTGTTAGCAGCAGCTGCATGACAAGCAATCAACAACTCATGTGTTTGGGTTAATTACACAAGCACCTCATAGTCTACAATTCTTTTAAAACAAGTCCCAAATTTATCAAACATGATAAGTTGGTGCTACATGATGATTGTTTTCCAAAACAATCAATTAAATTTTAATATTTTATTTATAAATTAAATGTTCCAAATGAAATGTGACAATCATTTTTAGAATGAGGAAGTATCTTTGTTTTTGGTCTCATCAAGAAACTCAAGAAAATAGAGTTTATTCATTGTTCTAATCTTTTACTTGTATGTGCATCCAGATTGTAGATGTTTGGACTATTAACTTTCAGTAAATGGACAATTTTGATCTCGTTCAATTCTAAGAAGTTTTTTATTTGTGTAAATTTGTTGTCTTCATCATATGGTCACACTGCTTAGATTCTTATTTTATCTTTTGAATGCTTTTCCGGAAAAAACAAACATACATTTGGTGGTGGTAGTGCTAAAGCTCAGTAGTCCAATTTAAGTTTAGAGTAAATTCCACCAGCAGTCTTATTTTTTATGATTTTGAATTATTTTCGTCCCATTTTATCTTTTTGATTTATTCCAGTCCCATTTTCATTTTTTTGAGCTATTCTCATCCTTTTCGAGCTGATGCTATTTACGAACTAGTGGGAAAAACCACTAATTGTGTTTTTTGTGTAAATAGCTAACTAGGAAGGGTATTTTAATCTTTAAAATTATTAGTTAGTTAGTTAAATTAGTTAAATAATGTTAGGATCTACTAGTGGTTTTACCAATTAGTGGGTAAATAACATGGCCGTCCTTTTCGTCCATTGTTGTCATTTAACTTGACGGACCCATGTGAGTTGACGATTTTGATGTTACTTATGTTGAGTGTGCGTCTGACTTGGATTTTATCCCAAACTTTTAGCCAAAACATTTTTCAGGTGCAGCATTGGAGGAACTTTTAGTCAAAGCGCCATGATTGGCTCTGACGCTTTGCCAACAATTGGGGATGGGGTAAGTAGAGAAAAGGGAAATTATCAATTCAATTTTTAGCTTCTACAGGTTTGTCTTAGCGTTTTTATACCATTCTAAGTCTCTTAACACTTTTTACTACCATTGTTTAATTATTTTATTTATGTATTTTTTATATTCAATATATCTATAAAATAATCTATTCATGTTAAAAAATTATTTTTGATGTCTTGTAAGCTACATGTAATACATATATAGAAAAAAATAAATAGACTTATTTCTTATTTGTTCATTTCAATTTACTAACATATCCTCAAAAGCCCTATTCTTTTCATAAATTTTATTAACTTTCTATCAAATTGTCATATTTTTCCCTCATATATATTTGTCTCTCATATCAAAATATCCCCGACTACCCAAAATCATCCAACCAATCATACCCAAAAGATCCTAATAAATCCTCCATGGTGGATGATTAGATAAACAACTCAGAATCCCAACTTAAAACTTTTGTGTAGCTTCAAATTTGCCCCTACAACAAATTATACATTTTTCTTGAAGTAATCACTTTTAATTTATTATCTTGATGTCGTGGCTTTTTAAAAATTACTAAATTTCATTAAATAGTTTGGATGTCAAACTCATGGATCTCTAGGTTCTTTCGAAAGAATTCCCTCTCATTGATATTGTCGTTTGCCGATTGTTGGTGGCATAACGCTTACTATGAACTCTGTCTACTATCTTTTCTTAGCTTTTTTTGCTTTCATTTTATTTGGTTATTTGGTAAATTGAGTCAGGTGTTTTCACCTTGTTCATGTCTTTGCTCATCTTTACTTGGAGCTATTAGGTTCATAGTGTTGAGGATTCGGCCCTTTATCTTTTTCTACCTCGGTAACGGTCAATTGAGTTGAATGAAAGTCATTCCTTAAAAAAACAATTGTCAATAAGTCATTAAATTATATTTTCCCTTGAATTCTACCACTAACAAATATCACATCCAACTTTCGAATCCATAAAAAATCCCAAATTTTTTTACTGTGCACACTATAAGTAAAAAGTATCTACCACATTTACTTTGATTTGAAGCATTTGCCCCTAGATAAAAGTCTGGCTTTTGCGGATTGATCAAATTTTTGATGGTGTCACCTTGTGTTGTTTTAGGTATTCTATTATTTGATATTTGAAGAGAAAATTTTCTAGGTATTAGGAAATTGTAGAAAGAAAACATGATGTTGGAGAAAAAAATCGCTAGGAAAATAATACACATTGGTTGTGTTCTTTTGCCCCTTGATATCATAACTTTGACAAAAGCAAAGGTCAAATGATGAGTCAAATACATTACTTCCTAAAAGTTTACAAAACTATCCCCATATTACTCCTTTTTTTAAAATCTCACCTAAGTGACCAAGTTTCCCAACCACCGTCTCCACCACCCAATCCGCCTCCCTCACATCGTCTCCCTATGCACCCTCACGCCATCGCCTGCATCCTGGCCCACCCCATCCGCCTATCGCATCGTTCGGAGTCATAGATCTGAAGAGATTGGCGGCGAGCATCCCAATGAGATCTAGAGCAATCGGTTGGCCGTCGTCGTCACAGAGAGATCTGAAGCGACCGGCTAGCCGCAATAGTCCTGTGAAGATGAGGCTGTTGTGCGGACAATGTGGGAAGACATAGATCTATCGGCTATGTGAATTGGAGCGGCGATGAGGGATGTGGGCTTAGGAGCTATTGGCCGAGGACCGGCCGGTGGACGTGCGAGGACCGACTGGCGGCTGTCGAACTTGTGGCTAGAGGTGGAACCATGACAGAGAAATTGGGTTGGGTGATGCAATTGAAATTTTTTAACAAAAAAGGGCTGTTGAATTAATTGATTAAAGTTAAGTGGTTAGTTTATAGTTTGTCCATTGACCATCCAATATCAGATATTCAATATCACACAAATGAACACACCCCTTGAATCATGTCGAAACTTCCTAATTAATAAGTACTTTATTGAATCTCGCAAAAAATCAACTTTACTTTCAATTTCATTAAATTTTTTTTAAAAAATTAATAGCTTAATTTATTTTCCTGTTTTTTAGAAATGGATGATTGGAAAGCTAATAAATGTTTTAGGATGTGTCCGTTTACTCCATCTTCCACATCCCAATGAACAAAACCCGTAGATAGTTTCTATTAAATTACCGTCTTAACTTACATATATCAAAACAATTTCTATAAGTATCTCACATCTGCCCCACAACATCCCAATGAACAAAACCTTACTCTAGTTATTTGATCTCTATACACAATTGAAAACCTTGGACCTATGAAGCTTAGGGTCACCAAAGTTTGTGGAGTATATTACCAACAATAAAACATAACAATCAAGTAAGAATGAAAGAAGTATGAATTTATTTTTTAAAATATTTAATATATATCAAAACTAGTCTGTATGTAATCCCTAATGAATGCTTGTATGTACCCTCTCTGCATGCTGCCTAGTTCCTCGCTTCTCTCTCTATTTCCTTCCCATCCACTTCACTTAACGGATCTCCGTGTAGGGAAACCACCTACTACTGTATCCTTTTCCAAGCCAAACACGCTCCTGCTCATGAACGTGAAAATAGGATGGTGAAAAACACAAGAAGCGTATAATCCCGAAACTACCCCTATGTTACAAACCCACTATTGCCTAACCCACTTACCATTATCGTCATTTTACTTTTAACTCCATAGCTATAAAATGCTACTAACTAGCTAGTTATAACTACTGTGTACGGCTCTCTCTCTCTCTCTCTCTCATCATCAGCATCTCTCTTCTACTAATCCTAAAATATTCAAAACATTTATAATACTAGTATTTATTCATGGCTCAATTCCATGGCTTCATCATCATCTTCACTGTCCTAGTGCTCAGTTTGTGCACCACCACCACGGTGGCGGCGGAATGCTCACAGTCGGAAGTACACGGCAAATGCCACGACAAGGCGAAAGCATTGCGACTGAAACTGGTGGCGATTAGCACGATCTTGGTGATGAGCATTCTCGGCGTGTCGTTGCCGCTGTTCACTCGCGCCGTGCCGGCCCTGCAGCCTGACAGGAACGCGTTTGTGGTCGTGAAATGCTTCGCCTCCGGCGTGATTCTGGCAACCGGGTACATGCACGTCATGCCGGACTCCTGGGCCGATCTCACGTCCGACTGCCTCCCCGCCGTGCCGTGGCGCAAGTACCCCATCACGACGTTCGTGGCGATGGTGTCGGTGGTGGTGACCATGATGGCTGATTCCTTGGGGATGAGCTTCCACAAGAAGCGAGCCGCCGCCTGCTCCGATAAAGCTCTGCAGAACGGAGTCCGGCCGACAGATTTACAAGAGAGTAATACATTAGTTGTAACAGATGAGTTGCAACGGCATCGTATGATAGCACAGGTATATACTTTTCACCCCCATTAATTAATCTGTTAATTTTTTAACCGAACACATAACATTGCTAATAAATTTATAATGGGAGTAATTAAGGAGCGGATATGGGGAAAGGGATGATTCTCTACATATACGAAATTCTGTTTTTTATATATATAAAAAAGAATTAGTAAAATTATTGATTCAAATTAAATAGTTAAAATAAATTGAATTATTTTTTTATGAGCAAATGAATAAATAACTTAAAAAATACTAATATTTCAGGTATTGGAGATGGGAATCATAGTTCATTCAGTTATTATTGGTCTTGCAATGGGAGCTTCTGATAATCCATGCACAATAGCGCCCCTCATTGCTGCGCTTTGCTTCCACCAGTTCTTTGAGGGAATGGGCCTGGGTGGATGCATACTACAGGCCGAGTATGGGGTGAAGGTTAGGGCAACAATGGCAATCTTCTTCGCCACCACGACGCCGTTTGGGATCGTGCTGGGAATTGGGCTGTCCAACATATACAGTGAGTCCAGCCCAACAGCACTGATAGTGGAGGGGCTTCTCAATGCTTGCTCTGCGGGCTTGCTCCAATACATGGCCATGGTGGATCTTCTTGCCGCTGATTTCTTCGGACCCAAGCTACAAGCAAATGTCAAGCTTCAACTCTTTTGTTATGTTGCCGTCTTCCTTGGTGCTGGCTTGATGGCTTTGATGGCTAAATGGGCCTAGAACACACACCTAGATTGTAGTAGGGACTAGGGAGGATATCGGGTTCGGATCGAGCCATTCAGGGTTTGAGCACCATGGGTATGGCCGTAGTATGGGTTGTGTTTGCTGTACTGTAGAGTTAGCCCATAAGAAAGCTTCTTCCATGTTCGGCTAGCTCAACCCAACCCATTAGCCTAGACTGTCTCACCATGTTTATGAATTCTAATAAGCACAAGTTTGGGCACAAAATGCATCAACGAGAGTGGTTGGTTGTTGCCTGTTGGCGTTCACAATATGCATCATTGGGGGCACAATATGCATGCATGAAGCGTTATCTTAAATTCTAACAGTTAATAAATTATACTCCCTCCATTCATAAAAATATTTGACTTTATTGTTTCAAGATTCAATATTTGACTTAAATTCTAACAAAGATAAACGGTGAAAAAATATTAAGAAAAAAAATATATTTAGAAAATTTAGATTGCAAATTTTGATATACATTTGAATTATTTTATTTTCGCTGTCTAAATATTCATGAAAAAAATCATAAATGAAATATTGTGAAACCGTCAAAATAAATGAGACAATCTTTTACGGACGAGTATAATAATTCAAAGAATTAAGAAATAACTAATTCCAACTCTACAATTGTAAACAAAAATCTTAGAATGGATAATAACATCAGTTCTAATAATATAGAATTAAAAGAGAATTAGAAATCCAAAACCGAATTTCAACGGAATTAGAAGGTTTGTGGTTCACACAATCTCGTTAAAACAAATCCGTTCCCTCTGGTATGAGTGATCAAGGTTTGATGGGCGTTTATCTCCTAGAATACAATGGAAGACATGAAGGAACCTTGCACCATAAGTTATTTCACCGACGAACTAGAATGGAGGACCACCGATGAATACTAACAAAGCTGATGTAAAAAAGAAATGTTACAAGAAGAAGAGTGCAAGGGGTGGAAAAAATGCATGGTGGAGGTCGTACTTTGAAAGGGGGGGTAAGATTTTTGATAATAAATGAGGCAAACTGAAGATTTCACTAAACATTGGAGAGTTTGTAATTTACCCTTGATCGATTCTTTAAAAGTAATTAATGGTTTATTCAACTTACCTTTAAGATACTCCTATCTTTTCTATATCATTATATCATTATGTTTGTATACTACGAGTAGAAAAGAAAAATTAAAACATTTTGGTACAATTAATCGCTTCCACAATGGAAAAGTATATCGTTTTCAGATTTTAGACTGTTTTTTCTTTAAGGAAATGAGAAATGCATGTTCGGTGAGTACATTCCGCTAGCAGTTATATAAAAATAATTATTGTTCTGTTTTGGACAATAATTATTTTTATGGGACTATCAGCGGAATTTAGTCCACGTTCAATCCTTCGAAAAATTTCTTTAGAGAACGTTTTACACATGAAAATTTCTTTAGAGAAAACGTTTCACATTTTACTTACGAAATTACTAAATTATTTGGACTTTATTTTATTTGTCTTATTTTTAGTGCTCTTTCCACGTAAGAGTATTTATGTCAGAACACAATCTTAGAATCAACTCAATCTTCACGTTCATTAAAACTCTTCAATTAAATTTTACTAGTGGTGATCCTGGTGGAGAAAATAGGGGATTTCAAACTTAGAAATTGGGGAATGAGTTTTTCACCTAATAACTAAGGGTTTGAGAGGTGAGTAAGAAAAGTGAGTAATGAGGGGCCCAAGTTTGAGGAGCCCATGAAATTGAAGAGGGCTGGGGTGTGAATTCGGCGCACCCAGCCCTTCCCGTCTCTTTTTCCTTACCTTTTATGTTGTTCTTTTACCAAATGTACCTACTTGAAAGATCAGCATAAAATGTTGATCAACATGATGAGTTGTTCAGATCGGTATCACTACTTTGTTAGATCAACATGACTACCTAGTTTGATCGCCTTCACTACTTTGTCAGATTCACATGACTACCTTGTTAAATCGACATAACTAATTGACAAGTCAACATTGAAAATAGATCAATATGATAAGTTGTTTAGATCGACATCGTCAGATCCACATGACTACCTTGTTTGGATGATGGTGAAAACTCGCCAAATTCACCATGAATTTGGCGAGTTCACTTCTCGAAAATTCACGTTAGGTCCGAATTTTGTTAGTGAGAAACTTGAAAACTTACCGTGAAAAAAGTGGTGAAAAATTGATAAATTCATCTACAAAAGTTGATGTTTGAAACCCCCTAATGATAGGGAGGATTTGTACCCCAAGAGTGTTAGATAATACTCCCTCCGTCCAATGAAGATTGCATCATTTATTAGCCGTTTTCACAGTATTTAATCTACGATTTATTTTTATGAATTTTAACATGTAAAGTTAAATGATTCATATGTTTCTCATAATTTGTCATCTAAATTTTCTGTAAATATTCTTCTTTTATTTTTTTCACTGTTTATCTTAGTTAAATTTTGAGTCAAACACCACAACTTGAAATAGAAATATAAATGATACAATCTTCGTGACACGGAAGGAGTAGAATATAGAAAATTAGCTATAGAGGTAAGAGTGTGTAAAGATGTAAAATTTGAATATATCTTATAGAAATGGTGACAAGAGATTCTTAATTATCAAATCATTTGTCGGCTCACTTTCGTTGTAAACTTTTGCGGCGTAAGAGCTCCCTTGGATTCAAGGATATACCTAGGGATGCCAAAAATTGACCTGATCCGAGCAATCCGTCCGAACCCAACCCGACCAGACTCGAGCTGCCCAAGAAAGTCAACGACCCGAATGACCAGAACCCGACCTGACCCGAAATAAGCACAACCCGATGACAACCCGAACTCAAACTCGACTTGACCCGAAATATGATCAACCCGAAATGACTCGAACCCGTTTAACCCGAATCCCGAATCCGATTAACCCGAACCTCGAACTTGAGCAACCTAAATCTAATTTCTTTGAACGAATTTCATTATCCCATCTTGTTGGAACAATGTCAAATTTTCAATATTGTTGAAAGAATGTCTAATCTCCAATTTTATTGAAGGAATGTCCAATTTTCAAAATTGTTAGAACAATGTTCAATGGAGTAAATTTCGTACACAGTCCCATAAAAATAATTATTGTCCTGTTTTGGTCATATTTTAAAAACTTGACATGTTTTGGTCCTAAGGGTTCGCTGTCCTATTTTGGTCATTTTCGTCCATTAATGCTGTTACTCTTGACGGATCTCTGTAAATGTACCATTTTGCCCTCTGAACCAGCAAAGCCTAGCAGCAGCCTCCTCCTCCGCTAGACAACAACCTAGCCGCAGTGCCATTCACCAGCGAGAAGAAGCTCCAGTCAACAAATACAACGTTGTCTCCGCTCCCATTGGCTGCCAAAACAACCACAAACCCGACTTGCCCACCAAGCATCTCAATCGGCCGAACTGAAACCACAACCGCCATTATTGTTGGGAACTTGCCAAGTTGCAGCGGACCAGAGCCGCCGGCCTTCCGCCCTCCAGCCTTAAAGAAGCTTCGGTCCAGGATCACCGGCACGCTGCTTCCATCCATCTCCGACGCACTCAACTTGCGATCTGGTGCCCTCTCACCGCTGCAATCGGCCACCTCAGCATCACTAGCATTCTTCCTGACCTCCGTCGGTCCTCCCTGTCGATGCCCGCCAAGAACCTCCACCAACCATTGAAGAACGCCGCTGGTCTGCTCAACGTCGAAGCTCGCGAACTCCCTCCTTCAGCCGCCAGTTACTTCAGGAGGGCAAAATGGTACCTTTACAGAGATCTGTCAAGAGTAACGACATCAATGGATGGAAATGACCAAAATAGGACAGTGAACCCTGATAGGACCAAAACAGGACAAGTTTTTAAAATAGGACCATAATAAGATAATAATTATTTTTATGGGACTATGTATGGAATTTACTCAATGTTCAATTTTCAATTTTGTTGGAACAATTCCTAAATTCTCTTTAATTTTGTTAGAACAACTCCGCAAAATAAATTTATTTTGAATTCCAACGAAAACGGGAGATGAAATTTTGTGAATAATTTTTTGAGTATATCATTGTTGTATATATGAATATAAAATACATGATATTATATTTATAATGAAAAAATCTATGTATACAGAAGAATATACAAATACAAAGAATAGAAATTTAATTTGAAAATTTCAAATACCCGAACTTAGAGTCGCGGAAACTCGAACTTGGATCCGAAGAAACTCTTGTACCCGACGTAAATCCGAAACCGAACTTGACATGAACAGGAATCAACTCAACCGGAAGTACCCCGAACCCAACCTGACTCGAAAACAGCTAAACCCGACCAACCCGATTTACATTCCATCTGCCTTTATGAAAGCCTCGTATTGAACCTTACACGGAACATTTGATTTGTAAGTAAAAATATGACTAAAATGCGGATTAGTACTGATGTGTGCATGGCTTGAACACACTTGAGCAAGGATCTAGCTTGATGAAGGAGATGATACTCTTTGATGAAGATGGTGGAGATTTCGGCCTCAACACCTTCCAACTACTTGGTTGGACAATGGAGAGATTTGCCAAGGGAAGAGATGAGTTCCAACACCTCTTTATTACAAGATCAAGCAATGTTGAAGTTGAAGGTTGACACCATTTGCATGGATCAAGGGAGATGGAATGCAAGTGAAAGAGAACACAAAAACCTTTCTTCTCTTAGAGAGAATTTCGGTCAAGCCTTAGGGTTTACAAAATATGTTCTAAGTTGCAAATGACTTACAAGTTTGCCATAAAAGGGGGTGAGATGGTGTGGGAAGTGGTGAGAGACTTGACAAGTGACAAAGACCCTGGAATTCTGTTGGGTGAGGTGAGAGGTGTAAGAGTGATGGATGAGAAACATTGTAGGCTATTTACTATTTCCTCCCATTTTTCCATAAATGGGATTTATGAAGAATGGAGGGAAATATTCAACTTACATATTCAAAAGGGGTTGAAAAGTCAAATATTGTAGGCACTTTCCTTCCTTCTATTTCTTCCTAAATGAATTCATTTCTTCATAAATGGATTTATGAAGAAATGGAAGGATATTACAAAATACTATGGGCCAAGAAGTGGGCCGGCTGTTTGGGCCTTGGATGGGGCTTGGGAGCGCGTGTGGAAGCGCGTGCAGGGAGGTGGCAGTGCGTGGGTTTTCCTTCCGGCGCGTGGCGACTACTTCCGGCCACTTTGGAGGCCTGGGAAGATGTCGGGAGATGCAATGTCGGGCGCCTCGATGTCCGGTTCCTCAAGGTGTCGCGTGAGGCGCGTGGGGGAGGTGGAGTGGCGTGTGGAGCTCATCCCGGCCATGAGTGAACTGCAACTAAGGGCTTCCGATCTCGGAAGGTGACTCTCCTCTGTGTGAATTCCCATGTCTTGAAGTTTGTTGGCTCGGTCTTGGTGATGCCCACATCAAGTACCCTGCACCATTATAACTCGGTGATTTAATGGCCTGAATTTCGGATCGGGCAAATTAGTAACTCGAACTATTAAACTTGGTGCAGTTAAGGGCCTTGACCTAACTTCCGTTGGTTCACTAACATAAAAAAAAGAAAGAAAAATACTTATTTAACCACCTAACTTTTTAACTCTATCCAGATTTACCCTAAAATAATAAAACTGTCATAATTATAATTCACACCAACAAAAATTTCATATATATATATATAATTTCTTAAATTAATTTGTTAAACCACAGAGTATAATTTTTTATAAAAGTTGCATCGAAAAGCTTTGAAAATTCTTTTAAAAGAATTGGTTTAATAAAAATAAATCTATAATAGGTAGTGGAAAAGCTTGTTTCAAGAAAATAACTTTACATCATATATATGGTAGTTTTAGTAGAATTATAGAATTTCAGGAAGTTGTGATCATGGTGTTAATAATTAATATAGTTGACCCACTAAACAGAGCTTTTGAGCGGATATATCATATATGTATTTTTATTGAATTTGTTTTGGTGGTGCTTTAAAATGACTGTTGAGTAAAGACTAGAGATTTATTGTATACAAAAATACTAGAGATTTATTTATATTAAAAAAAGATTAGAGATTTAAAATATTTCAGTTATGGTCGGCTGAACCAAGTTAAACCATAAGAGCATATTTGGTAAAAGATAATCAAATTATCAAAGTGCTGAAAGTTCACATGTGTGAAAGCCGACAAAAACCCAAAAACTTTAAATAAAATTACATTTGTGCCATCCATCACACGCAAGTCTTACCTCAGAACAAAAGTTGCAGAGCACTTCGAAGCCGTTGAGCCATGGACATCAGCCGGCGATCTTAGTTGCTATCAGCGAAATCAATGGTGTTCGTGCAGGGAAATTGAGAGGTAGGAGGCTTCTCACCACCGTCCTCGACGGAATCACGTCGAACTCATCCGTGTTGTCGTCGTTGTTCAGCTACTGATTGCGGGTCCTTTCCGTAGCATCGACCGAGATCTCCACCAGCATTACTCAACCAACATCCCCTCCAACTGAAATCGGTAAGGCAGCAACCAAGAGCACCACTGATCACCAACCCCACCACTTACATAGATCGGACCAGGGGAGATCCAACCACCATCGGCACCTATTGGAGACGGAGGTCCATTCGAACACGAGACACCGGACGATCTTCTCCATGGAGGCAACCATCGAGAGAGCACATCGCCGGTACTCCCCAGGCTTGCGACACCGGCGATCGAAGAAGAGCAATGTGACAGTGTTAACATATATGAGCTCAACTTTGTAAACCTTACGTTTAGGTCACCGAATCGTTAGCAATGTGACAGTGTTAACCGAGTCACTGAGTCGAGGTCCTTAACTGCACCGAGTTGAATAGTTTAGGATACAAGTCTAAACAATTTATAGTCCAGGCCCTGAAATCACTGAGTCATAATAGTTCAGGGTACTAATCCGCACTTTGGCCTAAAAATATTGGAAAACAAATGGAAACAAAAATGGGGGAAAAAAATCTTTTTTAGCCATCACGTTCAGCAAAAGGGCTCTTTTGCTATTTTTTTAAATGGTTCGTTTTTACCATTACTTTAAGTTTAGTGGTTTCATTTTACCACTTAACTTGTTTTTTGGACCAATTCTACCACTACTTTGACTAACAGTGATAATATTTTGGAATATTCCGTCACGGAAGTTACACTTGTATTTTTGTATTCAAACGTGGCATCCAGGTACATGATGAGGGACTAAATAATTTTAAAAAAAAAACAGAAAAGAAAATAGAAACATACCTGTTGCTTGCAATGCGTGGATGAGCAGAGAAGGCCAACACATTCAACTCCGACGAGCTTGGGACTGGGTCGCCGCTTCTGGGCGGCGATGGACGGCGAAAATGGAGGGGATCAGTCGGGCGGCTTGCAACGAGGTTGGGGGCGGTGGTCGGAGCAAGGATGGTGGCTTGGATCGCTGGATTGATGCAGGTTGAGCAGTGGGCCAAGTAGCGGGTCGAAGGCTATTTCTTCTGGGAAGCTTCTGGTGAAATTGAACATAGATTCGGACTCCTAGAAGCGAGATGGTGAGGATGCAACCATGGTTTAGCGATGAAAAGGTGGATTTAATGAAGAGATGGGTTGAAGCCAAAGATTCGGGCATGAAAAAGACAGAGGGAGAAAGTGCAGATTCTACTACTGTTTTGGTGGGATTTGATGGAGAAAGCGATCGAACTCTATCTCTGATTTACCTAGCAGATTGAAGAAGAACAACGATAGTGTGCTTATAAAAAACACTTGGTACTTGGATTACCATAAGCTATGGTGGTCCTGGGTTTTTCCTGATTCGACTTGACCATCGGTGCTTGGTCGCTTTCCAATGTCACCGGGAATGGTTCCGGGCACAAAAGCACCGAAGGTTGCTGAGAGGAAAGCAATCCTAGTTGAGGAAAAAATTTGAATACTACAACTCCTAAACTTTTTTAAAATATGCAATTGTATCCCAAATTCTAACATAGTGTGCAAGTAGACAGGTAGGCTGTCACATCATCAAGTACTCAGCCCCGTCAGCAACACATCAGCGTCAGCAACACATCAGCCCAACGTGACTGTTTTAATGTTTAGTGGCAAACGGAGTCCAAAAACGTGAACGGTAGTGGCAAAACAGAACCATTTTTTAAAAAAATGGCAAAAAGGGTTCTTTTGCCAAACGTTGATGGCAAAAAGAGACATTTTTCCAACAAAAATCAATAAAAAACAAAAGGAAAAGGGTAAAAATGCCACTAAAGTATTCAAATCTTTTAATTTGCGACCAAACTTCATTTTGAAGCTAAAATGTCATCCAAGTTTTGAAAGTGGATTAAAAATGGCACTGCCGTAAAAACCGTTAAAAAATCTGTTAACTCTTTGGTTTAATTACAAAAAGTAGTACTCAAAGTTTTTAAACCTTTACAATTGCATCCTAACTCTTTGATTCGCAAGTTTGAGGCGAGTCACCACCGTTCCGACGACTTTGGGCGGTGAATCGGGCTGGAATCGCACGGGGAGGCTTGGCTGGATGCCGGGAGAGGCGATGCCGGCACCGGTATGATCGATAGAGCCCTCTGTTCATAGGAAGAAGTGACCAAAACGAATAAAATGAAAAAGATAAACGGGGAAAGTGGGGAATACCGGGTTTTAAATTAAAAGAAAAAAATGATTGCATAACTTTTGACGTGACGATGGTGCACCAGCGTCTCCGGCAGATTCGTGGGTAGCGGTTTAACGACGGTTGGCGACGGGATTCTGCAGGGAGGTTCGCCGAAGGCCGGGGAGGACGTTTCTATCGGTTTGGCGGCTAAACTGAGGCTCCAAGAAGTGGGAAAACGCTGGACTGGGCAGGGCACGACCTTTCGGATCTCGCCGGACTTGGGGTTTCCGGCAGCGGTCACGTTCGGGGACGGTGCTCCGGGGACGGTGCTCCGGTGACCGAGGGTGGCAGAGGAGGCTTCGGTGCGGCACTAGCATGGTGACCTTGATTCCTCTGTTTTGCTGCGATCCGACGTGCTACCAAAAGCAGCTGGTGTTTGCTGGCTTCGGCAGAGGTTGGAAGAGGGATTGGCTGGGCAGGTAGTTGTGGTGGAGGGGCAGTGGCTGAGAGTCGCCCTGTCGTCGCCATTATAGTGCTTTCTGGCGACGGAGTTGGGCTAGATTGTTGCGGCGAAGCAGGGGAGGTTGTCGATGTCAGATTGTAAAGAGTGAGGATGCAATTGTAAAGGTTTAAAAACTTTGAATACTACTTTTTGTAATTAAACCATATAGTTAACAGATTTTTTAACGATTTTTAACGGTAATGACATTTTTAACCCAGTTTCAAAACTTGGATGGCATTTTAGCTTCAAAATGAAATTTGGTGACAAATTGAGAGATTTCGAACACTTTAGTGGCATTTTTATCATTTTCCCCAAAACAGAAATGTTCAAAATCATATGTTTTGTTCAAAAGTTAATAAAAACTGAACATCCTAACAATCTCATATTTTTAGAGGGCCCATTTTAGAGTATAATTTGTAAATTTCAAAGATTAAATGTGTAATCATAAACTATTTTGTTAATCTAATAAGTTCTGAAATCATCAAATTATAAATATATGAATATTTGTCGGTAATTTTTCTTCATAAAATAATTTAAAGATTAAAATTCTAAATAACATGAAGTTGGTATTATAAATCGAAGGAATTTGTAAGGAATGATTAATCCTTTCCTTGGAATTATGAGAAGATGAAGAATTAATCTTCAAAATGAATCCAACAAAATATTCTTAATATATAATGCATATTTTAGTACAAGAACCAAACCACCTAAAAGTTAGTGATACAGTGGACAGAGACTCTGAGAACCAAGACGATATGTATTTTTACCTCAGACCATCAACACTCAGAACCTAGATGGGAGGCCAAAAAAAGAAAGAACATAATCCACTTGCACCATTAAAACAGATTAGCTTAACAAGAAACCAGAGTGAACATCTTAACCATGACTAGTGCCTACAAAGTGCAATCCATCCTTCAACCTGCCAAGATGAAAGCGATCACAATCCATTTCTGTAAGGAAACTACCTACACAAAATCAACACACCTGCCAGATGGTGAAAACAAAAAACTATCTGCCCATTTCAATTAAGTTTCTAAGTGAATCAACCAGCTGAAGGATCTTCAGAGTTACTGGGATTGTGTTTAGTTTGAATGAAACTACAAGACTCCTCATAATTTGGTCAAGTCCAATGAAACAGCAAAATTATGTGGTTTTTACTAGTTCAAAGTTTAAAGGAAGAAGTTGAGCTGGCAATTGTAACTCTGCAAGAGGCTGGAAGATTGATAAAACTAAGCAAGCAACGATGATATTATTGCTCCACAGCAAAAGAAAGATGAAACTAATGCCAATCTCACTAGAAAAACTACTCTCAAATACACCTAGTAGTTAATGCTACAGCCAAATTGCAAGCACCAGAGCTATTTTGTATTGATCAAGTATAAGCATACTGTTCTCAAATGGAGTAGTATTAATTACTTCTGTAGCCACTGGAGGCAGTATATGGAATCCCTTTTCCCCAAAAGAATTCTGTACGCTATTAAACTTCGGAATTCAGGAAACAGAATTTCCGTTGCATTACCTCAAAATTAATCAAAATAAGGATATGAAAAAACTAAAAAACAAAACGAGAGAGGCAAAAATAGGAAAACCTGAGTTGAAATCTAGGGTTGCTGAGGAATGGACTCAAGCTTCGAAACTCGGCTTTCAAGCGAATCGAATTTCTGATTCATCTGATTTACACACAAAAAATCGAACGTAGCGTTGAGATTGCAGCGAAACATCGATTGATTGGTTCGACCGAATATATATATATATATATATATATATATATATAGAGAGAGAGAGAGAGAGAGAGAGAGAGAGAGAGATCACGAAGTAAGGCGTAAAAGCAAAAAAAAAAAAAAAAACACAGACCTCAGCTGTGAGATAATGTCGATCGACCCAGAGATCCCGGTAGACGAAGTGTGCGATGGCCGCCGCGGATGTTGAGAATCCTAGAGTGAACCAGAGCAGCCGAGTTCTCATCATTTTCTCCTTCTTCTTCTTCTTCTTCTTCTTCTTCCTTGAATCAAAGAAACATGGAATCGCGTTCGTAGCTTGCGAGCAGGAAAGGAAGTGTTTGCTTTTTGCAGGCCTTCTCTTCATCGAAAGGCCCAACCAAGAAGAACTCTTGGGCCTCTCTTTTGTTCTCTCCTTAAATCCAAACTGCTCCCTTCCTCCCACTAGTAAAAACATGTCCATCAAAATGGACACATTTCATTTTAACAAAATTTTTTATCTACCTATTTAAATTATTAGTCTTTATCTCTCACTTAAAATTATTCTTATTTTATAAGTCTTATTTTACTTTTTTCCATCAAATCTTCTCACACTTTTTTTAGGGTGAATGAATTCATTCAATTTCGAGCGACTAGTACCGATAACAACCTAAGAAAAGAAGAGACCAAACCCTTGAGAAGAAATAAGCTCTCAACCTATAATGAGCATAAAAAATCCTAAGGACCACATAGCTTAAGGCTATAATGGACCATAGTACCAAACTACTAGTCCAACAACTAATAAGTTCAAGAAATAACCATCCCAAAATAGAAAAACTACTAGATACAAGGATTCTCAGGATGATAAAATTACAAGGTCAAACTAAGATAATAGGTATCAAGAGAAGTCGTTGTTCACGAGCCTTTTCAAAATTCCATAAAGTTTGCTTCAAGAATCCCTCCGCAGCATACACAATGTTGCTTGAGACATCAGTCCTCCTCCGCCGAAGCAACAAATGGGCTCGAAAGTGTCTATTCCTTACAAGGAAACTTGAAAAAGGCAAGCAAACATATGACCACACCTGAATAAAAATTATCCAACTTTGACAAAGCAAGACTATCAACTGATCCTCCAAAGTTCAAAAGAAATAACAATAATTGAGTTGGATTTAGTTCCCAATCACCCACTGCATCCGCTACGCGCCTAGGCAGGGGAAGCCACTACTCACCCCTGCCATGTCTTTTACCTCCTCCACTTCGTTTCCATCCGGTGGTCCCACCCTTACTCTCAACCACAAAACCCATCATACAAGGCGCACCAGTCCAATCTCCAACCTTCCAAACATAACTTTAAAAAACTCAGTAAAAGTGGATCCAAAACATCCACTATACGAACCCCTAGCGACCAGGAGGACCCCAGCCTCGGATCATCATCGCCGATAGCCCTGTGGAGCCGAGGATTCGCATCGCGCATTGAAGATTGATTCAGCAAGGACAGAGCGGGATCAATGGCAACAAGGGACACGCAACAGCGACTAGGAAGGATTCTGGGCTGGTGTCGACGCCGACAGAACGAAAGACGACCGCCGTCAATACGAAGCGACCAAATTGAGATCCGAAACTTACACTGGTGGTGCCAGACGACAATACCGTGTAGAGGAGAGCGAGCGATTCGAGACAGAGCAGAGACGTCAAACCTAGCAACGAAGTGAAACAGTTGATATCATAGAAAGAGACATCGTTGTCGCCGGCCAGAGGAGGGAAGCAGAACGGTGGAGGCGACCAAAAGGGTTGTAACCCTAGCATAGTGCATTTTTTAACACTCAATTATATATATAAGGAAGGGAAATTAAATAAATATATATATATGTAGGACATCTTACTATTTTGTGTGCACTTTAATTCAAGCAAACGTATCAATTAATAAGGAAAATAAGAAGTAGAGTATTTGTTTCTTATCCCTTCAATCCTTAGTAACCAACTATGTTTTTCTTTTTGAATTATCCAGGAAAATCGTTATATGCTTTCATGCATATTTTACCTTATTATCCTTAATTATCGTTCATACTAAAAAAAGTTTCATTTGTCTTATATGTTTATTTACTTTATTATCTTAAAGTTTTTAACGTTTCTTAATCTTCGCATCCGATCGATCAATTGTATCATATTTTCTCGGACAGAAGAAGTATTATTTTTTATAATATATGTAGATATTGTGACATGAAAAGCAAAAGAAAAACACACATGAGTATTGTATACAGTTTGTATGAAATTAACTTTTACTATCATTTTTTTCATGAGGATAAGTTTGGTGTTAATAAAGAATTTTCTACAATTTATCATAAAATTAAATAACTATACATTTTAAGATAATATATCTGAGTAAATTCCGCTGGTGGTCCTGTAAAAATAATTATTGTCCTGTTTTGGTCCTATTTTAAAATTTTGTCATATTTTGATCATATCCTATGGTACATTGTCCTATTTTGGTCATTTTCGTCCACTTACCCCGTTAACCTTGACGGACCAACATGAAATGACCGATTTACCCCTCTTTTGTTTACCCAGGCTACCGGCAATTTCCCATCCCGCCGGCGGCACCATCAATCGGCAGTGGCAGGGACGATCG
Organism: Stellera chamaejasme; assembly: GCA_024586325.1. Lineage (NCBI taxonomy): Eukaryota > Viridiplantae > Streptophyta > Magnoliopsida > Malvales > Thymelaeaceae > Stellera > Stellera chamaejasme. Next base: position 31,428,218 of record CM044985.1, read on the forward strand.
ATCGGCACCGGGAGCACCACTGCTGCGCAGCGTGGCCTTGGGCCGGCGCCGTGTGGCAGCGGGCTCGCCGGCCGCACGGATCGTCGCAGAGCACGGCGGAACCTCCACCTTATACCTCCAACTTGCCTCGACCTTATACCTCTTCATGTTATCAATTTTGTTCTTGCACTGCTCCACGGTCTTATACAATCGGTGCTTCTCCTCACCGGATCCTTCACCGCCGCACCTCTCTCTGACAGTATCGGCGACCTCCTCCCAATCCTTCCCTCGGAGATTACCGCGGTTGAGCTGGTTAAACTTCTCTGTATAGACCTCAAGGAGAACGGCGATGGTTGTGTCGGTCCACTCCTCGCGATCCTTTTGGTAGTCGGATTCGCTGATCCTGACCTTCTTGTAGGGCGTGATTTGCGACCCAGACTTGTTGTCCTGGTCCGTTTCGAAGCCGCCATTGGAAATGCGATAGGGTACTAAGCTGGAGTTGGAGGAATTGTCGACGGGGGAGCGAGGGCGGTGCGTGGGCGGGTTTAGATCTAGCAGAGCGCAGTCATCATCATGTGGCTTGGCGTTGGAGCCCATCAGGTGACGGACGTTGGGATGTTGGAGGTTGGAGACGACGTCGTTACTTTGGATAAATAAAAGAGGGGTAAATCGGTCATTTCATGTTGGTCCGTCAAGGTTAACGGGGTAAGTGGACGTAAAGGACCAAAATAGGACAATGTACCATAGAATAGGACCAAAATATGACAAATTTTTAAAATAGGACTAAAACATGACAATAATTATTTTTACGGGACCACCAACGGAATTTACTCATAATATATCTACTTAAAATTCGATAGTGAATCGAAAATTTCTATTCGAGTTAATTCAATGGCTTAGAGTTTATCATGTTTTGGCAGGCCATAGGATTGATAAGTATTCCATAATTGATTATTGCTTTTGTTGCTTGGGAATAAAAAAAGCAAGCAAGGGAGCATGTGGGATTTCCTGCCTTCTAAGCAAAGCCCTTCTGTATTAGCAAATTAAAAAGGTTCAGCCTGAGGTCAACGTTACAAAATTTATATCTCTCTTATTGGCTGTATGTTCCTTTAGATCTATGGTCAGAAATTATATATAAAAAAAGAATAATACTAATTTAGTGAATTAAGCAACTTGGTGACAGCCAAGTTAATTACTAGAAAGATCAGCTAACAACTAGTTAGTATAATAATTGCAAGAGCCAAGAAAACAAATATTACTCCATATATCAACGCTGATTGTACTTTATCGTACATTATTATTATTCTTTTATCTTCCCATTCTAAAAAGTTATTTTTATCTCATATATCTATTTTACATTTTTACCCTCTAATTAACAACATTTCTTAATCTTCGTGTCCAATCAAATTTATTACATTTGCTAAGACGAAGGGAGTATAAGTTATAGATCTTGGAAACAACGGTTATTAACATTATTTTGGAAAAAATAAACAATAAAAACTAAGAAATGCACATTTGAGGTAAATACATTGAACACCAAGTTCTAACCAATTAGTCTCATAAATTATTATATTTTCCTGTATCGATCTATCTGTGTACATAAGTGCACATGTAAACATAGAGAAGCTAGAGAAGAAAACAAGAAATTATTATTGTTCTAAAGATGAAATGCACTATAATGCCTAACTAATTATAGAGATCTTATTCACCACCATAGGGAAAAGGTAAATTATGAGCAAAAAGTATAAATTGATAAGGAATATTACATCTCAAATCAATCTCAAAGGGGCACATGCACATACATTCTGATGACACTAATTAATATAAATGTCAAATGAATGATGAAGCAAATCTAGCACTTGTGTCTAGGAGCAGCTTCACAGGCACACTCACAGGTCCAGCAACAGCAAAACAGCTTCCCCTTCTTTACTAAATAATACACCAGAATCAACAGAAGGATCCCAAGTAATACCCCTATAACCACCCATAGGATTGCTATCTCCGACGATTCGTCGCTGTCGCTACCACCGCCGCTACCACCACTACCGCTGTTGAACCAAACACTGTTGGGATCATTGGCCGGGTACTCTCCCATATCTTTCTTGAGAAAAAAGATGAAGGGAAGATATAGTATAGAGAAGGAAATTGAAGAGGGAAGTGTGTTTTTTTTTTCTTTCTTTTTCTAATTGGTGTACATGTTTGAGAATATGATGTGATTGTGAGGAGTGAATGAAGGTGAAGTTTGATATATAGCTTATTGGAAGACTTGGAACTTAAAGAACCAGAGGCTATAAAAAAAGCAATTGGGCATTGGAATCTATGGATTACAAAATAGGAGAATTGTTTTGGAGTCTGTTACATACTGCTAGCAAGTGGGGTTACTTTCTTTGATTTCTCTTTACTTTCGTTTTCACTTATTTTTTACGTTTTTTCATTACCCTCAGTTGTTGCTTCTCCCCCAAGTAGTTAAACTTCTTTGTCACGTCTTGTTGCAGCTTCGGTGGTTGGCAAACCGCGATGATATCAATTATTGTGTAGATAAATGGTACCACCTTTTAGATCACTGATATATGCGCATGAATTTTACAAGTTAATTAACTGTTTTAGTGTTATTAATAGTGACGATCATTAGGGAATTATTTTATTTTATGAAGAAGTGAAGAGTTATTGGATTACTGACAGATTTTTTTGTGGAAAACGTGCATTTATCTCTCATTTATTTTTTTCGAAGATGCAAATGGGTAGTAATCATTAAGAGAAAAGAATACACCTTATAATAGCAGCAGGTCGAGCCTGCAGTCGGTTACTAAAATCTATTGAGCTAGTTGGGGAAGACACCAGCGAGACAAAGCCTAGGCAAATTCGCCCGAAGACCAAATCGAAGCATGTGGAACATAAATCAAAATTGATAAATGACAGATGAAACGACATCCACAGCTTAAACAAAAACACCAATGGCGCCACCCCACTCCAAGAGACTTTACAGACAGGACCATCACTAACCCCAACGGGTTTTCCTGAGTTCTGGCAGGCTAAACACATTTATCTCTCATTTAAGTCATTAATCTCATACCGAGTCGATGAGCTAAAATGTCGGAAATTACATAGTTTAAAGACGCAATCTTCCCGAATCACGCTTTCCGTAACAAATGTATTGTCACTTTCCCTACAAAAATTTATATCAAATATATTATCTCTTTTCTACTCTTGTATTAGTTCTTTCCACTTTTACCCTTGATTACTAAATGTCACTACAACCTACCACTCCAAATGCAGCTTCATTTGTCAATGGGATCAAGGCTGGGTGATACAAGAATCATAATGAGAAAATTTGATCAAGCTTGGGTGAAAGAAGTAAAACAGAATTAGTCTATACAAATGAGCTGATTAAGGGGTCAAGTTAGGGGCAATAATGAAATTTCATGTAAAATGACCTAATTACCTAAAACAGTCTTAATCTATAAAAAATGTTAAAAGTAATAACACATTTTGGGTGGAAGGAGTATAAGGGAATAATATGAGCAAGCACAAAATGATGTTGACTAAAACAAAGGTACTAAAAGTTTGATATCGTATAGCCTACCCTAGATTGAATTGCTTGAGAATTTTAAAAGTTAGTGCCAAATACTACTAGTAAAAAAAATATGGGAGTTTGGCGGTGTTTTCTAAACATTCGAGATAATATTATAAATACTCCAATAATGTAGTGATTAATTTATCTAGATCCGGTTTCTTTTAATTGGTTTGAGCATTGTACATGTTGTATTAAAGGTTATAACATTATTTTAGAACTTGTGTTTTCAAATTTTTATCAGAATTTGTTTAATGTTTTAAAACGAAAAAAATTTAGAAACTAGATACACCTGCTTATCAAATCAATTGTATTTATTTAACTTTATATAGTATCAATTTTTTTGTTAAAGAACTAAGTAGTATAAAAATTGTAAGTTGAAGAGAGGCAAATTGTGGCCTTGTGGGTGGCAAATCCAGAAAACATGTGCGTGGGCTTTGTTAGGCTGCAGACGACACATAGACTAAACTGTGGTCCAAAGCGTAGCCCATTCCTCGCATTTCTTTTCTTTTGGTCACATCACATTCAAGTTGGGATAAATACCAAATAGTCCTAAATGTTTTTGGATTTTCTCGATTCAGGACTAAAACCTGTCAAGTTCACATTCAAGTAGTTCTAGTCGGAAGGACGAGATAAGACCAAGTAAAAAACTTGTCGGTCTGTTCCCGCCAGACGGCAGCCAGAGTCTGAAAGTAAGTAACCGTTTTTCAGACATTTTGTCCGCTCCCGCCCACTCCAGGGCTCTTCGTTTAATTTCCTTCCAGTCGTTTCTTTATAATTATAAACATCTCTCATTCACATTCATCTTCATCTTCATCTTCATCTTCATCTTCATCTTCATCTTCATCTTCATAACCTTACCAAGCTCCAGCTACTGTAACGCTTCTCTGCTACGAGTTGTGTGATCTGTTGATGTTGTCCAGGTCAGTACTAATTAAAAACATAGCAGCTCTAGAGCAATTTTGTGATCATGGAGAGGGTACTGAAACGGAGCCAAATGAGCGAAAACCAGACCGATCGCTTATCAGAGTTGTCAGACAGTTTGATCCTCCACATCCTCTCATTCATGGAGACCAAACAGGCTGTCCAGACTTGTGTCTTGTCCCATAATTGGCTCCGTCAATGGACCGGTCTACAATCTCTCAACTTCAACTGCAAATCGTTCAAGGGTCTTCGTCCTTTCAAGAAATTCGTGTTTCACGTCCTGTGTAGGCGCGAGAGCAGCAACCTACACAGCCTGATCTTGCACACCAGGTCGAAGGAGCGAGCGTTTGTGAACAAAGTGCTACAATACGCGAAATCTCATGGCGTGCAAGAGATCTACATCAATGCATACCACTTTGATCACCTTTTCTCCTGCAAGTCTCTAAAAGCACTCAAAATCCGGGACTGCTCCATGCCTGATGGGATCTTGAGCCCTCTGGAGTTGCTGACCACTCTGTATCTTGAAGATGTGCACTTCTCTGTGCTCACCGTCTTCCCTAACTGCCCTAACCTCAAGACCCTGGTGTTGGATAAGTGTTACATTGAAGGCTGGTACGGAGGTAGCTTCGTTGCTCCTCAGCTTGAGTATCTGGCAATGTCATCCGTCACATGTTTATCAACTTTCCAAGAAGATGATCTGGTTTTGTCTACTCCGAGGTTGTCTATCTTCTGCTACACAGGTGTGCGTATCCCTGCGTTTTCCATGCAGCATTGTCGGCATCTTCAGTCTGTGTATATTCGTCTCTCCTTCCCGGACATATTGTCTTATGGAGCAGGTCGGTTCAGCTTCTACTTGAAGAAGTTCCTGCTGCAAGTTGTGCCCCATATAAATTCAATCACTCTGCAATTTTCTCGATCAAGGGTATGTATTTTTGTATGTGTATGACTACAGGTAATACACATTGTGCTGTTTTTCTAACCACATTCTTTGTTTGCTGCATTGCTGGTCCATAGTACTTACAGTGGATGAAACTGGCTCCATCCTCAGACATGAACATGGCAGGCCATGACATTTATGCTCTGAAAAATGTGAGTGGTGCTAACAATCGGCGTGCACCATTGATACATGAAGAGGTATTTCACAATCTACAAACTATTGGACTGAAGATGTTAAACATGGTTGAAATGGTAGAAAGGGCATACAGTTGATTCAATAGCTGTTCCAATTGTTGTTGGCAGATGGTGATGTCCGTAAAGTATACAGTGATTGAAGCAGCGATGTTCCTGGTAGCTGAGAAAGAAGCAGCAATCAAGGAGCGGTCTGTCATGGGAGGAGTATACAGAAACATAGCCAAACAGTTGGGACAAGATTTGGCGTGGCTTCGCTGGGAGCTCAATCAATTGCAGGAACTTCGGCGACTTCTCTGCCAACTGAACATGAAGATTACTGGAATGCAACATAGATGCTTCAACTGTCGCAACAACCGCCCTCCATGATCACTATACAAGCTGTAGTGTAAGAAAATTCATTACCAGAAAAGAATGCATGGTCTCTTGTTCCATACATATCCCAAACATACCCAGTACTGTTTTCAATGTCAGGATCAGTATCAACTATTCTAATGCATTGTGGAATCTTTATTACTACAGAGATGACACCGTGAAAAAAGAAAAATCCTATAAAGAATCAACATGAATAAGCCACATTTTTTCATAATAATGTGAGGATACAATTCAAACCATGCGTTGTGTGATAACTTACACCAATATCTACACATCCCAGGCTCAACATAGATCAGCTAGATCAGTTTAAATACAGATGTATATCCAGAAATGTTTCACCCTTAGAATATCAGCAGCTGTTGAAATGGCATACTGAAGCAGTTTTCTGTACACGGGCGCTGCTGCCTGCTGGGATAGCGGAAAATAGTGGAGGTTGAAACTTGGTAGTATAGTTCAAGCAGCCATTCAACTAACACCAAAAGCTTCTGGAGCTGTGTTTAATTGGATCGTAGATGTTTACATGGAATTCTAGAAAGGCTCCTCAGACTCCAGCTTTTTACGAGCTTCCTGTAATCAACATTTACAAAATAAAACCATACGATTATCTGATTTGAAAAGGTCACAATAACACCATATTAACTCATGACCAAATTAATCACCTCTAGCACAGTCATGAATATGTATCTTAGATTACAAAACCACTGAATATAGAAAATGGGATTAACTCATGATTTACAGTAGTCATGAGATAGAATAGTTGATCTAATCACGCTTACAAAAAGGTTTATTTTAACAATTCGACCACTAAAATGGAACACCTGGGCTTTTATAATTTAACCAATAGAGGCTTCAGCAGAACATAATAACATACCTGGAGCAAGTCAAAAACCTTTTCTGCAATGTATTTCTGCTCAATGTTTGCTCCTTTCTGTTGGACTTTATCAGGGTGGACATAAAGAGTTGCCTTCTTATAAACTTTCTTAACCGCTGTGGATGTAATCAGGTCAATCAAAGAAACTGGCTGCCAACCACATTCAGGCCACAAAACCTGGGTACAGACAGAACAGATCATCAATCAAAGCTTAAGTTGAGACCAACTAGATATATAACTCCAAAATTCTACAATCCACTGCCAATGGCATAGGTGAAAGCAAAGCAAAACAATCTGAAATTTATTGGTAAGAGCATCCATATTGAAAACTTCAGACTTGCAAATGTCGTTCTAGCACTCAAAATATGTATCGCATTGACAAAAGTATTTACATTAAAATGAATCAGATGAGCGTATACACATCCAAAGGATCATACAAAAAATGTTTAAAAGGTAAGAAGCGCAAAAGTGATGACAAGAAACAACTCACAAATTGCAATGTTGATAGCAGAGCACGCAAATTTCCCTCTTTCCCAGCAGACCAACGCTTGATCTCCGATTCAAGTTTCTGAGCTATTTTCTAAAATCACAAACAATATTAGCAGAACCAAAATGCAAGGAAAAAGATAGCATCAATTAAAGAAAGAGATGACAGGGAAAAAAACTACTACAAGGACATAACAAGTAAACCAGATGGGAAAAGAATTTGAGAACACTTCATTCACATGTGCATAACACTTCAAAAGCATTTTCTGAAAGTCGATACAAAAAATACCATCCCGGTTTACACCATGATTCAATATGATCAGTTCATGCAAACCAAAAAAACAAATATGAAAAGAAGCATCATGCACTTCAGTTCACTAATCACTAAAACTAACATGGAGCTTTGCTCTTAATCAAGTTACATAATCTTGATTGAGTTTATCAAACAATAAAGCATGTCGATTACAGAACCTGCAACAGGGAGACCAGCAGAGCAACTTACATGTCTTTCAGCTTCTTCCCATTGGATCTCCATATCTCGTTGATTCTTCTCTGCCAGTGCTATTGCCTAAATAAACAAATTTTTATGCAAATGACAATTAGTAACTAACATGCTTATCAGCTTATGACACCTAGCTAAATTAGTACTTCAAGGGGCAGCAAGAATTTTAAAAATTTGTTAAATTTGCATATGAAAGAAATAGACGCAGTGACATGAAAGCATGACATACAGCAGCTCTTTCTGCTCTTATACGAGCTGCATCAGTAGCTCGTTTGCGTCCTTCACTAGTAGTCCTTTCCAAAGTTTGTGTGGCCTTTACATTCCATCCACTACCAGCTTTGTGCACCCATCGTTCTATTTCTTCTTCTTCCTCTTCTGCTGTTGACTGTCCCCCGTGCCTTTCTCTAAGCTCTCTATCAGAAACCTCCAAGTCATCAATGAGGGATTTAGGGAAGCTCCTGGAGGACCTGATCACTGATGGGCCATTAGGAGCTCGATGTGGTTGTGGAGGAGGGGGTCTTGAAGGGGCTGGAACGCTTTTCAGTTCAGTAACAACAGGAATTTCTGGTGTAGTGACCCATATATCTTTCCATGAGTCTGAATTTCCAAAAGACCTTTGATTCGAATTCACATGAGAACCTGAGCTATTAATAAGAAAATCATTGTGCAATGAATGAGCAGATGCCTCACCAAAAGGTTGCCTGAAATTTGTTTAAGCATTAGGCATGCTATATTGGTTCAAATTTATTCCTGGTACTGTAACAGTAAGGACAACTGATACTAGACCTTCCGACGACAATCTCAGAATTCCTCCAACTAGAAGCGAGAAGAAAGAAAATATTACTCCAGTAAAGAGAACAAACTTCAAAAATTCAGAGCAAGGCAATTATGCGGGAAAAAACCCAAAACATTAAAGCCCCAACAGGGGCCCGGCGGTGCGGTATCCTATAGTATTTCTCATGAAATTATCGCCCTTAGGAATAAAAGTATAAATTGCCTTAGGCAGCTACACATCTTAAACATCGAGTCCAAAGAACACAACACCTTGAAGTGCTTTTGCCCATGAGTCCATGACATGGGAAACTGACATATGACTTTGTGTTGAACTAGATACGCGCACATGGGGAAGAGACACTTTTAGTTGAACATAGCGCCATTCTAGGAATAGACATATCAAACCATGAAACTTGAATATCATCCATGTATTCCATTGCAAAAATAATGTAAGGCAAGGACTCCCGGTAGAAATTAATTGTAACTGCTCTAGAGCCAAATGTATTTGATGTATAAAGTTTCTTTGTTCAACCAGAAAAAAAAATCTTTCTTTGTTCAACCAGAAAAAAAAAAATCAAAGTAAAATATGATTTGAGACCATTCAACCAAACTAGCCAGAAAACTTGAATGAGTAGAGCAAGTAAGCTGCTTAAGAAAAAAGACTAGCAATCAGCCATATAACAATTAGTTCATGAAATCAATAACCATGTTGACCAAACGGTCGGATTGAAGGGAGCAGGAAATTGAACGTACCTTGAACCCATACCATGAATTAAATTATCCAAATCCAGCACATCTTTCGCAACCTCATTGCTCCGACTCTCCGCACCCGGTTCTTCCCTCCCAAGCCCGAGCAAATCATCATACTGCCAGCTGTTCCGCACCTTATTCTTCGCCTGCGGCGGCGACGGCACAAATGGGAAAACGCCGTCGCCCTTGGCGCTCGAGGTAGCCGAAGAGCTTTTCATGGCCGCCAAACCGCCAAACGCATCGTCATAATTCACATGACTGTTGCCACCCAAAATGGAGTCCAAGTCGAACGACGAAGAGGCTGCATTGCTGGCGGTGGAGTACCTCAACGGTCCGCCATTAACATCGTCGAAGAAATTACCGTTCCGGTCATGATCGGAGCTCGAACCCTGGGAAGCGGAACGCCCGAAAGCCGGGATCGCGCCACCGCGGGAGCCAGAGATCCGCGACGGCTCCATTGGGGCCAACTTACCCTGGGGTTTGAATCTGATATCGTCGACCAATAACCCCGCAAAACTATCCATCATCAATTCAACGATCTCGGTCGATTAACGGAATCCTGGATTCGTTACCGGAATTCGAATCTTCTAGATAGGGACGGCGAGAATGCAAATGAGAAAGGGAAGGTGAAAGAGACGATTCTTAAAGATCTACGCGTTGAATAATTGATTGAGAGACAGAGCGGCATACATACAGACGGGTTTGAGCTGCTTTCAGCTTTATGCCTTCCTACATTTTCAATAACAACTATTTTAGTCCTAAACCTTCTATTCTTTTTATGCTCTAGTCCTCCTATTTTCCATGTCTCTTCTGTGTCTCTCACTGCATTTTATTAACACCGTTAATTATTCCGTTAAAAAGATAACAGATTAACTAACGGTGTCAATAAAATACACTAATGACATGAAGGGAACAAGGAAAAAGGGGACAACAGATCTGAATCTGTGTTCATTCTGTCGATTCGATCATAACTATCTGAATATAACGAAATTGATTGGTTTTTTTTACGCAATTAATACAAATCTAATCATCCGAATAAGAACTAATAACCGAAATTAAACCATTCAAATAATAATTCGGTTGGATGGGCTCTTAATTTTGGCTCCTCAAAACACATATGAAATGTACAAAAAACACACACGTTTCTAATATTCAAATTGTACAAATTATTTTGAACTATGAAAGTATGATTTATAGGGTAAAGGGGGGTCGATCCCACTACCTTTGGTGAAGGTGCTAGCACGGGACTCGGAGTCTGACTTGGAGGAGAAGACTTGAATCCTCATTTGGAGAAGACTAGTGACGGATCTAGAGTCTAAAAATTAGATAAGCAGAAAAAAACAATAATAGGTACAATTCTTGATAGTCAAAATTCAATTTTTACACAGTACTCCCTCCGTACTTTAAAGTTAAACATTTGTTTTAGTTGTTTTACATAATTTAATCTATGATTTTTCATGCATGTCTAGACATCTAAAGTTAATTTTTTTTATGTATATCATAATTTGCAATATACGTTTTCTAAATATATATATATATATATATTTATGCTATTTGTATTTGTAAATATTTGAGTCAAACATTGAACTTTGAATCATGAAAGTCAAATGGTGCAATCTTTAAAGTACGGATGGAATATTAATCAATAATTCGATCAAAAAAGATATAGGAATTATAAATTAAAAGGGCAATGCCACGAAGGCGATGGTTCCTCTGTTCAACGCAAGTGTTGGGTTCAATGGGTTGGACAATGCCACCAAAGTTGGTGGAGAATAATTGATTAAGATTGTTGGTTTCAATGGGTTGGCTATGGATCTCGGGTAATTTAGGTTTTGAGCCCTAAAAGTTGCCCAAAGAGAGCTGCAGCTCCCATTCTCATCCGTCTCTAGAGAAGATGCCAGTCGACCTTATGGGCTTTGGCGATGTGAATGAGCTACATACCACATACTCTGTTGATATAAATATATACTCCCTCTGTTACACCCACCCCGACGTCCTGTAATTTTTTGTTGAGTTTCGGCCGGAAATTCGAAATTCTGTAAATATCGGATTATTATTGGAATGTGATTAATTAATGGAATTCAGTATTTGGGAGTTATTTCGGTGATAATTATAAATGTTTTACGTAGTGGACAACATTTACGGAGTTCCGAGACGTTTTGCCGAAAATCGGTTTCGGATGGCAAAATGGTCACCGAGGAAGGAAAAAAAATTGAAAAATCTTGTTGGACTTTTCCATTTTGGGCCGGCTCTTTTGGGTTAAGGAGATGAAGTTATTTTCTTTTTTAGGTTGGTTGTAATTAGTGGATAATGGTAGAGGTTAAAGGGGAGACAAGCCCTTACAAGCTTGTCCCCTCTTACACAATTCACCCTAACCAAGGTTTACTTTGGGTAAGAACCCTTGTCCCCTTCCCTTTCCTTTGTTAACAAGCTCTATTTCCCTCTCTCTACCATTCATTTCATTTCAGCTCTTTTCTTCCAACACTTGAAAGAAAAAGAAAGCAAGAGAGCACCCTTCTCCTTGCTGCTCAGAAATTTCATCCGACTTCCACAGCCTTTCTGCCCTAGCAAACGACTGAATCAGCTCTTGTGTATTCAGAGAAAACCTTCATCTACGTCTTGGCTACAACTTTACTGAAGTAGGTAAGAGGCAAAGGTGAGAGGAAGGCCCTCAAAACTCTGGTGCAAGCCTTCGGGTCCAGCAGTAACTTCTAGTCTCCAAAGTTCATTTCTTGAAGTTTTGAGCTTGGATCTTCAACAAGCCAAGCTCTACTACTTTATAGGCTCCTGGAACTGTAACTTCAAGGTATGGTTGAATTCTTTTTGGTAGGATCTTCATGTTTTTGAAATTTAAACATGAAAGAAAAACTCATCCATCTTTGTTGTTCTTCATGGCCAAATTTGTTGAAGGATTTTGGTGATGGTTTTGTCTCAACAACAGCTCATCCTAAGTTGATCTACAAGTTTCAACAAGGTGAGGAACATCCTTGGTAATTTTTATGATGTTTGGTTGTTGGATGATTCTGATCTTCAACTATGTTGAAGTTGGTTGCATGATGAACATGTTGTCACTTTTTGCAACTTTATGAAGTTTTGGGCAAATTTACAAATTTTCTAAAAAGTTAGGGGACTTGAGTGGTAATTTTGGATAAATTCCCACAGTAAGGAACTTTAGTTAATTAACTAGAATATTCCGTGTTTCTGATTCTGGCAGATTAAATCTGCATTTATGGGATACTGCTTGTGAGCTTCAGGGGGCCACAGTAGATATCCGTTTCTGTCGAGGTAAGGGGTTTAAATTTCTTAATACGCAATGCATGTGTATTAGGTTAGTTAAGGGCTAGTACTCGGGTCAAAGGTGGGGCCCAGTGAGTGTTCTTAAGACTGGGCTGCTCTCTTCTTCAAGAACAAGACTCCAAGAGGCAATGGCTCCACGCTTGTAAGGATCTCACATAGTACATAGCGGTTTGCAGGTTTTATTATTTTTGCAAGACGAACTTATACTATATCGGATCATTTGTCGCGAGATTATTCGTTAAAAGGGTTGACAATTCTTCTTAGAGATGCCGTTGACCTCGCTAAGGAGTTAGGAGTAGGCCAGTCCCGAATGGCACCGATCTTACTCTCGTCTACCTTGACTTCCTTCGCACCCACTATATATCTTAACTTCATGCGTCGCATATCAAGGACTTGCCTCGATTATAAACTAGCCTCAAAACATGATTCATTAGACGCATGAAAGTACTTGGTGCGTTAGATAACCCGAAGGGCATAACATTCCACTCATACAAACCAATCTTGGTTTTGAAAGCGATTTTCGATGATATCCACTTCTAAGGTCAATTTTTGAAAACACACAAGGGTCATCAAGTCTAGGTATAGGGTGGCGATACTTTATGATGATAGAGTTGATGGGGCGACAGTCATGCACATGCGCCAAGTGCCATCGCTCTTTGGTACGAGTATGGTGGGACCGCGCATGGCGACAAAGCTGCGGATGAACCCTTTGTCTAACAACTCCTGAACTTGCGTATTGGAAAGTACCACCAATCCGACGGGACTGTTGAGCATCACGACATTTGCATATCATATTCCTGTTTATACATATGATTGTATTATATGCTAGTTCATGGCACGCTAATCTTTTATGCAGGGAAAAACGTTTTTAAAAGTTTTTCCTCATATCAATCTGCCTCATCGGGTTCTTTCTAGAACTCACCCCCACATACTAAATATTTTCAGGGAATCCGCAAACGACATGCGGAGTAGACCTCCGCGGTGTTCGCTCGCAACTGTATCTTCCGAGGTATAATTATGTTTATGTCCGGGGTATTCTCGTTAGATTCTTCCCGTAATCTGTCGGTAAAATTTATCCGATTAGTCTAACGTTATTTCTCCCGTTTATGTTAGTCGCTCATTTGTCATGGTGACCGACGGACTGCTGAGCATCACGACATTTGCATATCATATTCCTGTTTATACATATGATTGTGTTATATGCTAGTTCATGGCACGCTAATCTTTTATGTAGCAGCAGACATGACTTTTGTTTAGTGAGGTATAATTCCGCTTTTTGGCTTAGCTCTATAGGTGTAGACTGCATATTAGACACTTTTAGTATTCGGACCTAAACTGTATGTTATTCGTGGAGTTTCCGACCCTACGAAGAGGACGAAACTCCTTCTGCCTGTATGACTTATTATCTGTTTATGTATTCTGCGCGCGCGATATTCTGTAAACCACTAACGTGTCTCAGGTGCAGGTTTAGGACTAGTAAGACGTCTTAAAATCTGCAAACACGTAATAACCTTAAAACTTGAAAGAAAATGTTTTAAGGGACGGGTTTCGGGTCCACAACCCTTTTAAGAAGAAATTTCGTATTCACCCGCCGCCGATACCTCCAACCTCCACAAGTAAGACATTTCCGCCAGTTTCCGGGGGCGGTGGGGTGACACCCTCCTTCCCATAAAATTTGTGGTGTTTGACTTTGATGTTTCAAGTTGCAATGTTTGACTCAAAATTTTATTAGAATAAACAGTGAACGAAATTTTTTAAAAAATATATCTAGAAAATATAGATTGTAAATTATGAGAAATATATGAATTATTTAACTTTACATTTCTAAAAATTTGTACAAATAAATCATACATTAAATACTGTGAAACTAGCAAAATAAAAACTGCAATTTTTATGGAACGGATGGAGTAATAATTAAGGAATTTGGCCTAGTTTCATTTTGTAACTTGAGTGTGTAATATATTGCTCGTAATTATTCAATTTTAACCGCTAAATTTAGACCTCTATTGTATGAATTGTGTCCTTCTAGAAACTATAACTTTTTCGTTTTTTTACTCCCTCCATCTCTAAAAAAAAGATGCATATGCCGACTTTCGTACTTACGTTTGACTCAAATTTTCTCTATAAATATTTCATTAAAAAAATTCTAAAAATATATATTTAGAAACTATAGATGTTCGTTTATCATTTGCATATAAATTATTAAACTTTATAGTATATTAATACAATGAAGAAGAAAATTCATAAAAAATTATAGTATCTTTCTATGGATGGAAGGAGTGTTAGTGGAGAGACTATTTATAAATATGGTTGGCATGTTTACAAATTAGAGCGAATATTTTAAAGAAATTAAATAAAAAGTGTGGAGAAAATTTATTTTTAAAAATATTTTACAACATACTTCATTCGTCCCATAAAGATTGATACATTACGTTTTCAATATTTAATTTATGATTGATTTTTTTCGACGTGTTGATGTATAAAGTTAAATAATTTATATGCATATGTTATCTCAATGTGTCTAGTGTTAAATATATACTCTTTCCGTCCCACAAAAGGTGTCAACATATTGGACTAACCTACTTCTATTGATATGAAAGGTTATGGAGTACATGATGTACTAATACTAGGTGGCATATCAGTCCTACATCTATACAAAATTACATTAATAACCTGGACTCAAAAGATTACCCTTGATCATATATACCCCAACAGACTATGCAGATTATAGCACCGAAAGGTTCTGCAGTACATGTACTATGTGGCATATCAGTCCTACTTCTATACAAATTACATTAATAACATGGACTCAAAAGATTACCCTTGATCATATATATACCCCAGGTCCTAGTAAGACACTTCATTCCTCCAAAAAGGCTATTGAAGCCTCAATAAGCTCCAGGTTCACAGAAAGCGAAACTGGAAGCAAACTAACCCTATCCAAAGCCTATGTCCCATATTGGGCATCTTATAATTTTGGCTTCCTTTAGCTTTCATCACTTCAATCATACAACCATGTAAAGTAATGAACACGGTCCAAGTTTTTTGCAGGCAACTCCTTGAATGATTTCACAACAGCACCTATCAACTCATTGATATCATTCATTGGCTCCATCTGTTGTTGAGCTTCAATAGATCTAAAGTATCCCAAATCTAAGACATTCAAGTCAGTACTGTTTGGAGGTTGAAAAATCAATTGAACATTCAATCCACTTTTTCTAGCAGTCTCCACAAATTTGAGATCTTCCTATGAGGCCTTGCATTATCTTGTTGGATTGCCACTAGATAGGATCGATACACCGATTTAGAGACTGATAAGATAGGCTTTGCCTCCATGGTTCCAGTAACTCTATTTTTTATGCTCCTCTGTGCAGGTTCATCGATAACAAATGGCCATATACCAATCTTTCCATCAAACACATGCCTTGTTACAAAATCAATTCTTGCCCTACCAACAACAGTTAAAAACATAACCTTCATGATGAATCTTTTGCTTTTACATGTTATTGTTGGATCTAATTATTCAGGCAACAAGTAATAACTTTGTGCTTGTTTAGTGATGTAAAACCATTTTTCATCCACATGAACATAGTCATAGAAGTCGATAAACTTAGGTTCACTTACCAAAGAAGTCATTTGAACCTCTGATAAGCAAAACTATACCCTTTTTTTCATGTCGTATTCTATCAAACGCGGCTTCATAGAACTTGAATGACGTCTAATAGCCCCCCTTTTACTACTTTGTGTAGCTTGCTCTTTGAGACTCCAAGCTTGCAAATTGTGCTTCTCACAGTAGTGCGCTTATGCAAAGGAATTTCTAGCAATTTGTTGAGATCAAGCTCCTTCTCATTGTTACCTACATGCCCAACTAAGTTCCTACTTACATACATAAGTCCTGAGCTCGCAATTTTTGCATAAACCTGCTTCCAAAGCCTTGACACAGTTACAGTGCAGACATTGTATTCTTCACCGATTTCCTTTGCGTGACCATGTCTCGGCTTGCCATTAGCCTTGCATTCGTAGTGCAATTTAAGACAAATTGCATGACGTTGCCCATCCCTCGACCAATTGTAAGCTTTCTTTTCCATATTTCTTTTGATGTTGCAGACGCAATGTCGGATGATTTTCACCAGCACTTCAACAATTTCAGCAACAAGGTGTTTCTTCTCGGTTAGAAGAAAATAAAAGTGAGCATGGACTAAGCACTTCTTTCTTAACTTATATGTAAAGAGCTATCAATTTTGATTTCAACGAAACTTTATTCATTAATAATTTTCGGCATTCCAGCCTATATTTTCAGATTGGCGCTTTCCTCTTTCGTCTTTCACAACAGGTTACCCACGTGCGCCAAACGTTTTGTTTTTTAAACCAGGGGTAAAATGGTCAATCCACTATTATTCTCCCACTTTCCTTAATATATGTGCCAAAACAAAACTTACAACATTTCCGGGACGGAGCCGTAGGGGTGTTCACGGGATGGGTGGGGCGGGTTTTGCAAAAATAAAATCCATCTCATGCGGGACAGTGTCTCAAACTTGGAAACCGAACCGTACATGCGTAAAAACCGAACCAAACCGTACAATGACGGATTCTCACAAATCGGTTTACGGATATCCACAATATAGTTCAATCACAATTCACCATCGAATTTCAGTAGTAATAAACATGAAGTTTAATAATAGAGTTCCACAGAAAATATTAGTGTATCTAAATGTTGCAAAAGATTAGTGTCTGTGGGGCTACAAGAATAAAGCAAAATGGTAACATTGAGATGTAATCGAAGGTACAATAAGACAAAGTTGCATGTGAAGTATGTGTTAAAGCAATTGATAATTTTCTTCATAGAATTTTTGTTAACAAAGAAACTGATAGCAAATTGTTGTCTGTTTGTGCTATCGGGTCTGTTCGCATTATCATGCTTTGATAATATCAGGGTTTAGTATTATGGGTAAATCATGATTTTCACCCTAATTTTGTTAAGTTTATAAAACAGCCGCTACAACTTTAAAACCCCACAATTTCCCCACCCTCTTCCCCATCCCATAATCTTTGATGCCCCTGTACATCACCGACCTCACATGCAGACCAGCGAACACCAACGCCACCATCTCCATCACACCATTGCCACCATTTGCTGAGCCTTGGCCGATGCCGACCCGAGCCTTCGACGTTTCAGATCTGGCGTCCTCTAACGTTCCAGATCTAATGCCTACCGACATCAATTCTTCGTGCCCGACAACCATCGCTTGTCCTGCCGACAAGCGAGGGTGTCGATGGTAGCAACTCCGATGGCGTCGATGCTTACATAAAATCGTTTAGAAGGTTCTCGAGGCTATCAAAGTTGTCAGGAAGGCTGACGGAGGCGGTGGGGAAATCGTTGATGCAGACATGGATCATAATGGCATAATGGTGGTTCCAGTTGAGCTTGTTGGAGAAGAAGGTGGCCTTTGAGGGAGTGGTGGCTGTGGTGGATTTGACGTGAAGAGCTTGGCCGACCGGCAACAGCAGGGTGCAGTAGTTCGATAGAGGGTGGGCATACCGGCGGCTGACGGCGGGGTATAGTGGGTGCGTGGGACAGGTAGACTATTGGGAGGCGGTGGTGTAGAGAACAGTGATGATGGTGCAAGCGGAGGAAGCGATAGTTGGTATGGTGCCATGGTGGTGGTGGGGCAATGTAGCAATAAAAAATGTTTTGGAGGTTGATTGTGTGAATTCGGTTTACTTTAGGGGTATAAGAAGTTTAGCAAGTGGTGGACATTATCAGGGTTTGGAGATAACCCTAATATTGCGAACAGACCCATCAATATTAGGAATTTAGGGTGAAGGGGTGGGTTGGGATTGGGTGTGGGTAGATCTATGTAGGCTCATATACAAATAGGTAATAGATACGGTTCGGGTTGAATATCTGCGGTTCCCTAAAACCATAAACCGAAACCAAACCGTAGAGGTACGGTTTTTCGGTTTACGATTCAACTGATCTTCGGGTTTTTTGGTTTCGGATCGTTCGGTTCGGTTCAGATTTTTGGATTTTTAGATTTTTGAACATACCTAAACGGAGGGAGTATATTTTTTAACAAAACATTCATAGGTAAAAATTGAATCAAACACAAATATGACAGTAAAACATATCAATTTTTGTGAGACAAGGAGTAATTTTTGGCTTATTTTCCTTCTTTTCTTACTATGAGGACTACAACACATGATTTCCCTCCGTTTAGGTGTGTTCACTAAAGCAATTGTTTTGATTTATCTGTGTTTTTCTTTCACTTGTATTACAAATAACATGGATAAAATATATAGACGTATTTCTTTTTTGTTAATCATAAGGTGTTTCTTTTTCCCTCTAATCCAACTTGTATTTCTACATTTCATAATTTATAGGGTAATGGCTCAACCTAATTCCTCAACATCTTTAACTCCCGAAGCAAGTGTGGAATCCCAAACTTAAGCGTTGCGTGGAAAGAATGATCCAACGTGGGCTTATGTTTGTGAAATGGTCACTACAGATGGTAAAAAAAAAAGTTGACATGCAACTTTTGTCAAAAGGTTTCTAAAGGTGGAGGCATACATAGAATGAAAATGCATCTTACCGGACGGAAAGGTGATATAGGTCCATGTTTGAAAGTCTCACAAGATGTTTGCTTTCGATTGCAAAGAATCTTTGATGAAGTGAATGAACAAAAGAGACAAAGACAAGAAAATCGGGATGAAGTAAATCCGTTTACAAGAAGCACAAATGAGACAAATTTCAATCCCATGGATGTGGACAACTCAATTTCAAATCACTCAACAACCAAAAGAAAAAAGATGGGTTTGGATGCTTACTTTCCTTCCGGAACGACTCCTGGGTCTCAACCAACCGTCAAATCTGTTTTCCAAAGCAAGGAAAAACTTCATGAGGTCGATCTTTCTATAACCCGTTTCTTCTTTGATGCATGCATTCCTTTTAATGCATTGAATTCATACTATTTTCAACCTATGGTGGATGCAATTGCTTCTTATGGTTTTGGGTATAAAGCTTCTTCATATTATGACATGCGAGTAAAGTTACTTGCCGATGCAAAAGCAGAAGTCCAGTTACTAGTTGAAACTTATAGAAGTCAATGGGCACAAACGAGCTGCACTATTATGGGTGATGGTTGGAAAGATGTGAGAGATAGACATTTGATAAACTTTCTTGTCTATTGTCCTAAGGGAATTGCATTTATCAAGTCAGTTGATGCTTCTGATTTTATCTCTGACGGTACTACATTGTGTAATTTATTTGTTAAGATTGTAGAGATTGTTGGCTCTGAAAATGTGGTTCACTTGGTGACTGATAATGCTAGCAATTATAAAGCTGCGGGAAGGCTTCTTACTGACAAGTATCCTCATATTAGTTGGTCACCTTGTGCTGCCCATTGCATAAATTTAATGCTAAAGGACATTGGTAGCTTGCCTCATGTTGATAACTTGAAGAAACTTGGGAGCATGATCAATGTTTTTGTTTACAATCACAAGTGGACATTAGCATTCTTGCGGCGAAATGAGCGGTGGAAGGAGATTTTGCATCCAGGTGAGACTCGATTTGCTACTACATTCATTTCCTTGAGTATCTCTATGATCATAAACAAGTTTTGCAAGCTATGGTAGCAAGTGAAGAGTTTGAAAAATGGAACATTTCTAAGACAGCTAGAGCAAAAGAAGTGAAAGAAGTAATTCTTCATATCAACTTCTGGAACAATTGTTTGTTGATTGTCAAAGTTGTGGCACCATTGATTCGACTCTTGCGCATGGTGGATTCAGATGAGAGACCTGCTATGGGTTATGTTTATGAAGGTATACGTAGAGCTATTACAGGAGTGGAAAATATCTTTCAAGGAAAGGAGAGGTTGCATGCATAGTACACTAAGATCATGCAGCAAAGGTGGGATAGACAATTGCGCACGGATGTTCATGCAGCTGCTTATTGGTTGAATCCTGCATTTCAATATGATCAAGATAATTTTTCTCAAGAGTCTGAAGTAATGAATGGTCTCTTGGATGTCATTGCCACTAAAGGTGCTGGGGTTAGTACACAAGCATTGATGGATGAACTATCACTTTTTCGGGAGAGAATGAAGTCTTTTGGAAAACAATTAGCAATAGATTCTGCAACGACTATGAGACCCGGTAATAATCTTTTTTTGCTATTTTACTTTCTATGAAAAAAATATTTTATATTAACAAAATATTTATTCATGATGTGCATGTAGATGAGTGGTGGAAAATGTTTGGACATGATGCTCCTAACCTAAAAAAGTTGGCAATTCGTCTTCTTAGCCAAACATCAGCTTCCTCGGGTTGTGAGAGGAATTGGAGTGCATTTGAGCGCATACACACTAAAATAAGGAATATGTTGAAGCATCAAAGGTTGAATGATTTGGTATATGTTCACTACAATCTACGTTTAAAAAATAGGTATTTATTCATTTCAAGAAACTTATACTCCCTCCGTTCGCAAAAGACTCCACCATTTGAATTTGTTGTTTCAAGGTTCAATGTTTGACTCAAATTTTAATGAAGATAAATAGTTTTAAAAAATTCAGAAAAAATATATTCAGAAAATTTAGATTTCAAATTATGATACACATATGAAATATTTAATTTTCGGTGTCTAAACATTCGTAAAAAAATCATAGATTAAATACTGTGAAACTGTCAAAACAAATGGTGGAGTCTTTTGCGGACAGAGGTAGTACTTTTTTAATTATTTATTTATATTTTAGTTTAATGTTTTGTGATTATATTGTTTAGGCTCTACAGCCGCAAGCGAGAATATGATTTTATTGACTATGAATGCATTGACAAAGTGGAATTTTGGATTGTTGAAGAAGAGGCTCACCCTGAATTTGAACATGTTGAGTTAGAAGATGCAATTAACACTGAGGAAAATGAATGTTTAATTTTACTTTTAATCATTTTTGTGCTTGGATTTGAAATAGTTGTGTAATAGATTCTTTAGTAAGATAGTTTTATCTTGAAATAATAATTGTGTATATTTTCTTCTAGGTGATGGAACAACTAATGCAAATAAAGATGTCATGGCAGAGGAAGATGAGCTTGATCTTAGAGCATTTGTTGATAATCTATGAGGTGTTGCTACTTTTTAGTTGGTATTAAGACTAATAACAAAGTACTAAAGTGGTTATGGAAATGCTCATTGTAATTTTAAAGCATATATGTGCTAACTATTTTGAGCTTTGATGGATCCATGTTCTTGAGTTTATTATAAATTACTTATTTACTTTAAGATAAATGATAAGGATTAGATATCCCGTGTATTTAACTAATACCGGTTGAACCGATAGCTCAATCAATCAAACCAAATCGATCAAATCGTAAATCGATAACTTGAACGGTTCTGTGTCCGGTTCGGTTCTATAAACGATGAACACATCGCCACCTTGAGGGATAATTGTGAGACACTGAAAACGAATAGAGAGGACTGGGATACACATACATACATGCATAGTTATGCACTCTTGATAAAAAAAAATACACGACTCCGGTTTGTGGGACTCGGACAGGAGAAGCGAAGCAACGAGGAGGAGACGAGGGGAAGAAAAAAGTTGGAAAAATAACAAAAAAGGGGAAAGCAGCAGCTGCTCCCATAGAACTCTAATCTGTCTCCTTCGTCTCGCCTTTGATCACTCAATCGACCTTTAACCCTTTCACTTTCCAGAATCATCTCTTCCTTTCCATGCTTCAACTAATCTGACATTCTGTATTTCAGATCTGAATTTTTCCAATTCGCGATCAGGCGCAATCCACGCGGTTTCAGTTGTTGTTGAATTTTGAGTTGTGGCAGCGATGGATGATTTCCCGAGTTTGTTTGCCAAGGACTTCGGGATCAAACCCCAGGGCAAATCAGCGCCTATGGCGCCGCCGCGAAACTCTGCCTCTGCTGGTGGTGGAATCCCGGATTTCGGCCTCCGATCGGATTTCGGCAGATCCTCCTACTCCAACTCCAAATCAGCGACTCCCATTTTCGACGATCATGATCGGGACCTTGGCAACATCTTCAACGACTTGTACGGCGGACCGCCAAAGCATTCTTCCGAATCGCGCTCCTTCAACGCTACATCTTCGTCCTTGGACTACGACGCCATTTTCAAGGATGATAAAGATAAGCACTCTTCGGTTCCGGTATACGACAAGCCTGTGTACGATGATGATATTTTTGACGGTGTACCGGGGCTCAAGAGCTCATCGGTTCCGTCAACTGCAAAGTACGAGGACGTGTTTTCGTCCATGTCCTCACCGCCGCAGACGAAGAATAAGGTGCAAAGTAGCTCACCGTTTGATGATCTGTTAGGAGGTATTGGAAGGAAAGACGCGGAGGTGAAGAACCAGAGCCAGAAGGTTGAAAATGACGCCCCGGCCTTTGATGATTTGCTTCCGGGTTTTGGTAGGAGTAGCTCTCCTTTTTCCGCGAGGTACACTGCTATTCGCATTCTGTTCTTTTGTCCCCTCTATTTGGTTCGTGTAATGTTTCTTCAGCAGCTGATCTATTCGTTTAGTCTTTATTGGCTGTTTTCGTGTGTCTTTCAGTTGGTAGAAGTTCATGTTCCCAATATTATGTGTACTCAAGGACATCAGAGATTAGTCTATTGAATCAGTTGTCTTAGATAGGTTAGATTAAAAGATCTGTAGTAGCTTGTAACAGTTTTAGCTCAGAGAGGCAACCTTCACGAAACTTAGCACTTGGTGTCTCATGGGAATGATCACATAAAGTGCAAGGGATATTATTTCCTTCTGTACTATGTTTCTCCTGCAATTATACTTAAAAGTCAATGACTGTTTTAATCTGTAATGAACCATCATTAGTAACACGAATAGCATTATGTATTACAAATCTGTATTGGATTGAAATCGCAACCAAATTATATTTAATGGAATGGAATTGAAGTTATAAGTGAGTGTGTAGTATGTGCTCATATTGAAAGTGGTATAAGCTAAATTAGTAATTACTTTTTTTTATACAAAATTAGTAATTACTTATTCCTACATTAATTGCGTATTGAGGAAGTTTGCCTTCAGTTTACTGTATGCATACTTGGATTCATATAGCCAGGTCTAGCGTGCTGTGATTGATTGATTGACAAATGGGCAATGTTTCTGAATTTGTTTATTTCTCTTGGTCTATGTGCCATGTATATGCACAACAGCTGATGCACAGCCCTATGTATGTTTAGGTCAACTTCAGAGACGAACTTGTCCCAGAAACCTTTCTCAAATTCAACGAAGAATGTCTCCAATATTATGGAAGACCCATTTGTTGTATTAGAGACAAAATCAGCCCCTGCAGATACATATACAGGAGTATTCACTGATCCTTTGGAAGACATTAGTGAACTTAATGGGCCTGTGAAAACAAAAGTAAGTACTACTGGTGTATCTGATGATATAGATCCACTTGGAAATTTTGATAGCTCAGTGCCTCCGATAAGATCTGCATCCAATTACAGTCGGAATGATGGTAGCCCTCAAAGAACACACAGGAGTGGTACGCATACTTCTAAAGAGCCATATGAAAATGCAAATAATGAAAGTTACAGTAAGAGGAGAACACCTTCTGATGATGATGTTCTAGAATCACCTCAAACTGCATATGATGTGCCTAATATTTCAGCAAATTATTGGCAATCTTCTGGTCAAACTACTTCTCCTCCACCATATAATTCTAGTAATAATGACACAAGCTCCCATGTACATTCTTCTCGGGGTTCTGTAGAGAACTCGGAATCATTGGAAGATATATGGCTTACTGTATCAGAAGTTCCTCTCTCTACACAACCAACAAGTGCTCCACCACCTTCAAGACCTCCACCACCACGACCCCCACGGTTAGGCAAGTCAGAAAGAGGTTCGTTCTCATCGACCAATGCCAGAAGAACCAATACAGCTTACTCTGAGTTTTCTGAGTACTCACACAGCTCTCAGTCTTTTCAAACCACAGCAAGAAGTGCTGTGGATGACCTAGAGGATTTTGCAATGGCGGGGACTCGGAGTAGTGTTAATGAGCACCCTGGAACACGTCCTGATGAAGATGCAAGCTCGGCTGCTGCTGCTTCTGCTGCTGCCATGAAAGAAGCCATGGATAAAGCTGAGGTTAAATTCAGGCATGCTAAGGAAATGCGGGAAAGAGAGAATTTGAGAGCCTCAAGAAACAGAGACCAGTTTGATGATAACCTGATGCAGGATGCTGATGAAAGAGAGCTTAAAGAAAGACAAGAGAGGTTGGAGAGAGACAGACAGCAAAGGGAAAAGGATGAAGAAAAAGAAAAGGCACAGAGACGACTTGAAAAAGAGAGAGAGCAAGTGGAGAGGGAAAGGGAAAAGGCCAGACAAGCTGTTGAAAGAGCTACCAGAGAAGCACGTGAAAGAGCTTCTGCTGAAGCTCGTGCTAGAGCTGAAAAGGCTGCTGTTGGGAAGGCTTCAGCTGAGGCCCGAGAACGTGCGGAGAGGGCTGCAGTGCAGAGAGCCCAAGCTGAAGCAAGGGAAAGAGCAGCTGCAGATGCAAGAGAAAGAGCAGAAAAGGCAACAGCAGAAGCTAGGGAGAGGGAAAAGGCCAAGGCTGCAGGTGATGCGAAGCTTAGGTCGGAAAGGGCTGCAGTTGAGAGGGCAGCTGCTGAGGCTCGAGAAAGGGCCGCTGCAGGGGCTCGTGAAAGAGCTGCAGCAGCAGCTAGGGTAAGCCAACCAAAGAATGTCAATGATATGGATGATTTCTTTAGCATGGGTCGAGCTAGCAGCGCACCAAGGACTAGATCTAACGCTTCAGTGAGAGTTGAAAGATTTATCTGTTTATCTGTTTGTTCTGAGGCAAGTTTTTAGTTTTATGAATGGCTTTTGTCCAAGCAGGATCCTCTCTTTGAGACACAAAACAAGGCAGCACCTCAAGCAGCAAGGAGAACATCTACTGAATCATCATCAAGCATAAAGAAGGCTTCTTCAGCCACAAACATTGTTGATGACCTTACTTCCATCTTTGGGGGTATGTGCAAGTTTGACCTTGTCATATTCATAATCAGGTCTTTTAGTTGTAAGCAATTAAAATAACTGACTGTACTACTTTGGGTGAAAAGCTCCTGCTTCATCAGCTGGAGAGTTCCAAGAGATGGATGGGGAAACTGAAGAAAGACGAAGAGCGCGTATGGAACGTCATCAGAGGACTCAAGAGCGTGCGGTATGTTATCAGGGTTATGAAATGGAATTCGATTTTTATTTTCTTGGCCATTGTATTAGATTATATATTCTATCACTTGATAAAATTTATCAGAGGTGTTTCATTCTGCTCAGTCTAGATTGGTTTATAATTCGGGTTTTTGTTGGACTTTTTGTTAATAGGCAAAAGCACTAGCTGAGAAGAATCAACGGGATCTGGACGTCCAGAGAGAACAAGCTGAAAGACATGTAAGTGCTGAAGTGTTTCACTTACCAATTATGTGCTGTTTAATCACTTATGCTTCTGTGACCTAAATATAGCAAAGAATCTGTTCTTTTTTGCTTCTTCCTTGTACTTGCCTTGAGCAATGGTATAATGTCGGTTGGGTTGGAGGCGCTTTACTCATTGTTTTCCGCCTGCCCCTACTCTTTCTGAATGAGCTTGCAATGATGATTCCTTTTGTAATTGATATTCTTTGAATCCAAATTTTTATGTAATTTGTTTATGAAATATAATTAATGATTAAATGTCTCAATGCTGAACTATCTAGAGTGTTATGTCTTTTCACATGCTTGATGACTAGCTTTATTATTGCTAGCTGGGGGTGTAAATGAGCTTAGCCGAGCCGAGCCGAGCCGAGCCGAGCCCAGACTCCTTAGGATTAAGCTTAGGCTCAATTTCATATGGCTTGACTTAAGCTCGGTCTCTAATTCAACAAGCTTGATAACATCAGTCTTGAGCTCAGCTCGGGCAAGGTTTGCGCTCTGCTCGAGAGTTTTAAAGACTCGAATCTTTGCAGTATAAGGTCGAATGGCCTTGGCTCCAAAGGCTCCGCTTAAATAAGGCCGGACTTGAACTTTTGCAATAGTGATCAAGCTCAGAAGGTTCTAATTCGTGCAGCAGTGGCTGAGCTCAAGTAGGCTCGGTTCCAAAGACCAGCTTGAATATTAGGGGTACTATTGTAATTACAGAATATGTAAATAAGTCTTGTGAGCCTTACAGGCCTAACCTACAAGGTTCAGGCTTGGTTCATTTTACACCCAGCATTGCTACCTCTTCTCTGCCTTTTTGAGCTGCATCGTTGTCCTGCGATAAGCTTAAGAAGGTAGTTGAGACTTGATTTGCGCTTTCTTGCTGACTGATTTGTGTTCATGCACGCTGGGTTCTAGCTTGTTCATTTCATAAAAAAAGTTGGGTTTTCCTGTAACATAACAGGGGGAAGTGGTTGCAAACATACGCTTTTGGGGTTCTCCTAACCCCTCATTGCACAATTTTCCCCCCTTGATTTTTACTTCTTTGGGATCTGTTTCTAATTTTTCTCTTTGCTTTCAGAGAATTGCTGAGACACTAGATATGGAGATCAAGCGCTGGGCTGCTGGAAAAGAGGGAAACTTACGTGCTCTCTTGTCAACTTTGCAATATGTGCGTTTTCTACTAGTTTACTTAATATTCTTGTCATCCTGAATTGTATTTCTGTGATTAATGATTCCTTTTGTGGAGCATTAACGTTTTCAGTCATTTTATTTGTATATGAGCTTGATGTCAGTTTCTGTTACTTTCTTTCGTCACGTATTTATTCTATTAAACTTGCATACTATGCTTCTGGAGTGAATATGAGCATGACTGAATATAATAGGAGTATTTGTTTATGAGGGTTAAAAGTTGTGTTTCTTTTCCTGTTGCTGTCTTTCTTCTTTTTCCACTTTGTTTTCACGTGTGCACGCGTTTTGAAACCTAGAGCAGTCTAGCCAAGGTCTGGAGTAAATGCAGAAAACAATGGTTCATCACAGATTATGGTTGTTGGCAAGAGCAGCAATCAGAATGTATTAGCTTCTTAGAGTGTTTTTTATTCATTTTTTGCTCTTACGTGGAAAAATTGGTTGTATTTAGTTTTTTTTTTCGCGAAAAGCTTAAGTATTGCATGCTTAAAGTGGATGAGATAGACACATGTTGAAAGAGAATAGATGTCCCTGAATTTGTGATGGAGGGAGTAAATGTATAGATTAAGGTCGTCTTTGTTAATTAGCTTATTTTTCATGAATTTTCATTAACACTCCTCACCTAATCAGCAAGCAAGCAGCAGCAGCTCTGTCGCAACATTCTAAAAGTTGTTGCACGTATTTTGTAACAGCATTGGCTATGCATCGTTCAATCATGTTCCATGATGTACATGTTGATTATGCAATATCAGCATTGTAATGGGACATGACTAGAGGAATTATCTCATCACCGTCTCATGATATTTTCCATGAAAGTGGAAAAACCTATAATGATACGGCTTGAAATTTCATCTCATCATTCCTTAGAAAGAAGGTTGCGACAGGAAGGGCATCCGGCATAAAACTTTGCCACTGTGCTTTTGCATGAATTTATAGTGTCAACTAATTTTTGACAATTAATTGCCACTATAAATTTCATGCCAACGACCCCAATGCCACCGACCCCAACGTAGTTGGGATCAAGGTGATGATGATGGGCTATGCATCGTCAGCAGCTCCCTTTTTCATCACAAAGCTGCATTTGGAGTCGCAGGTGCCCTTAGTGTGTGAGCGTAAAACTGGAAAGAAATAAAACAAAAGTAGAAAAGGGCCAATATGTTTGGGACAAAAAATTTTAGGGCAAGTGAACCCATTTGGGACAAAGGGAGTATTAGTTATCAGAATTAATACCCTTCTATTTTCAGCTGATTAAACTTCTTTGGCTGGCCATAGAATTCTGTGTTTGCTTGTTGGCTTGTAGCTGAAAAGAGGGAGTATTAGTTATCAGAATTAATACCCTTCTATTTTCAGCTGATTAAACTTCTTTGGCTGGCCATAGAATTCTGTGTTTGCTTGTTGGCTTGTAGCTGAACTGGTATCTGTTACTTGTGATACTAATTATCTTAGTATTCTATTTTCTTGTTCTTGATGCAAGTAGGTGCTATGGCCTGAATGCGGTTGGCAGCCTGTTTCTTTGACTGACCTGATTACTGCCCCGTCAGTTAAAAAAGTCTACAGAAAGGCAACCCTTTGCATCCATCCTGATAAAGTTCAACAAAAAGGGGCCAACCTTCAACAGAAATATATTGCCGAGAAGGTTTTTGACTTGCTCAAGGTATTTATACTAATTCTTGAAGTTTGATAGAGAACATGATTTCTAGTGGCAGTTTTTAGGACCTCAATCTTTGGGGTATTTTGGACTCTTTATAGGCAAATCCTTCCTGGTAGAATAGTAGTTTATACGAGGGATCAATGTTGTTTCATACTTTCATTAATCCTTGTTCTGGTCAGTAACTTTTCTTCTATTTAGCCTCCAATGACAATAATTTCAAAAGACCTCCATCAAGTAGTAATTTTTATGCTACTGTATTAATTATTTAGCGCATGGATCGTAATATTTTATGCGGTGACAAATATAGGAATCATGGAACAAGTTCAACTCGGAAGAGCTCTTCTAGGCAATTTGGATTTGAACTCTTCGGTTGATAGGCTATCAATGATCCGAAATGCAAGATTGTTTGAATCATGACATCATATTCTACGCTGTTGCTTGCATTAGTTGGAGGGTCGATACATACATCCGCTGCTTGGCTACAGCGCGGATATTGTTGCAACCGCTTCCAGGTATCAAACGGGTGAAGTAATTTTGATATGGTAGCCTTCCGTATATTCATCTTCCTCCAGCTTTACTAGTTGCACTGAAAGTTGGACCGTCTCTGCTGGTGTATATTATCCCACAACTCTTCTCCGGTTCAAAATTCTATCGCCTGCCTCGTCGTGCATGCAATGCAAGTGGGTGTTTTCCTCAAATTCTTTTGTAAAATTTTTTTGGTGATCTGTATTTCATTTTTCAATCGGTTTCTTGTAGCGGAAAAAGAGTTTACATATGATGACAGTGGATACCACAGATGTTACACCATATCCAAATTAAAACTGTAATTTTAATGGTTGTGGAGCTTGGGCTCTGGAAACTTGAAATGGTTCCTCATGAAGCTCTTTTGTGTTTTCTTTATTTCCTATCATTTCTTCCCCCTCTTTTTCTACTACTGCCACTACTACTACCTCTCATTTTGTTGAAGATGAAGTTATATAAATAAACAATCCAATAAGTAGTACATACATTTTGATAATGTTGTAGGCTTGTTTTGACGGGGTAATCAAAAGCCCTATGTATGAGAGATTAATCTTGCCCTCCGCCTGCTCATGGTTTTGTTAATAATCGTATTCAGAAAGAATTGGATGTGGAAGGTCCCGTTGATATCTTTGTGTTTTCCCTTCTCCGATTGACACAGGCTGTGTCATTGGAAGAGGCGCTGGAGCATGGCTGGATGATGCGCGATTGTTTTGAAGGAAAAGATTTAGGGCTTATTCATTTGAAAGGAAAAAAGATAAAAAAAAAACACAAAACACATCTCATTAATCTTTTTCTTCTATCATAATAATATGACACGTATAATAATATGATGAGGAAAATATTTTCCAAATTCAAAAACGTTCTGGAGTTCTACTACAAAAGATATGATATTTTTTTATAAAAAAATTCTGTAAATTCTAATACCCCCTAAGGTATGGGTAATCTACGGATACTATACTGGCCTTATCCTCTTTTTGAACAGAAGGGGGTGGAACGTGGAGAACTGATTCGTATCGTACTCCGTGAAACTCTATTTGGACATAAAAAAATATGGGCCGTTCATCGACCTGGAATAACGAACCCACTGAGATCTTAAGAGCCAGACACCAAAACTCTCCTCCATAGGCCCTTTCGAGTTGAGCCTTTATCGAGTTCCTGCTTGAGCTTGAACCAAGAGTTTAGCTCGAAAATTCAAGGGGTTGAATTCGAGCCTAAAGATACTCGACCCAAATGGTCAAGTTAGTTTGTTTGCATACTTGGGATTCGGTCTCACTTAAGTACACATCTTCTGTAGGGTGGGGGATACTATGGCATGTTTGGGGCTTCATATGATAGGCCAATGGTAAAAAGCCCAAGATTTTCTGGGCTTCTCTAGTAAAGACCATCAAAGGCCGAGGGTTGGCTTCATGATCCTTCATCATCTCTTAGACAATATACAAGTCACATGACTTATCAATCGCAGATTAAACTTGTGAGCATATAGTCAGAACCATGAAAATCAAATAAACAACTTTACATCAGTGGTCCAATCCCAAGGGCAGGAGAGAAAAGAAGCACACACTAGCTTTCCCTTAGGGTTTGGAACTCAAAAGAAGCAGAAGACAAAATCTTCCAACAGAGACTTGAATGGGAAAGCTATAAGCCTATATGACAACCTCCAACAAATTGCAACCCTCACAGATGATATATAATGCTGTTAATCCGAATCTATTATCGAGGGAAAATTTTGGTTTCAGTCTGCAGCCCTGATCAAAATGGTTTGCATGAGATTCAGCCAGCCGATCGCGTAGTTGTTCCAAATTAACCTGAAGTGCGCGGAAATTGTTGGTAAGGTAAACCAGCGGCTTCCCCATAAGTAAGTTTGCTATGAAGCCATCCATTGCATTCATCTCAAATACTACAGCATATATATTGATTTCCCTCAAAAAGTGTTTGCAAGCTTTGCGTATTAATTCTATGTTTTCAAGTTAGGCCAAACAAGGAACCCTTGCTGATGTTACATTAATACTGCACAGCATGATTAAATACTAAACAATCAGATTTATGCTCAAAATGATAATTGGGAAGCTTGGAGATATTTCCAACGGGAGAATTTCGAATGCTTCATTGTCATGTTAAATGCATACCACAATAACTCGATTTAATTGCTCTCTGGGAAAGGGGATAACAGAGCCAGGTCAAAAAAACTCACCTCTGTGTCTTTGTTGATCTGGAGTTGACAAAGCGAGCAATAAATTAGTCGATGATTCTCTTGCAATGCTCCATGCTTACAAATAGGGCACCAAATAGGGTTGTTAACCTAAGAACAAAAAAAGACTTCATAAACCTTCCAGCAATTTAAGACGTTACTGTTAATATAACATTTAAGTCAAACATCTGGTTGACTTAATGGACTCAACACAAGCCAGAATAAATGAAACCCTCACTCTCCCATCTTCTCAAACCAGCCAGTCAGCCACAGATAATAACAGTTGCGCCACCCAGTAAATAGTGAGATTATCTTAACATCTCAAATCTCCAGTGATAGAAAAGACTCCTCCATGATTCATAATTCATAGTAAAGGCAAAAACAAATGTTCCTCCAGCATGACTTTGCCAAGAATATTTCATTTTTATCAAGATCTATCATTTACCAACAGCTTTGGAGCTACTCTGTTGTGAATGTGTTAAATGGGGAAAGTAAAAGGGCAGCGCATGAATAAGATAAGAAAATAATTTAGATACACGATTCACTAGTAAAATTAATGCCGCTCTCTAGACATAAACTACAGATATAACCCTCTTTTACCTGTCCATCAGTCAACTGCATGTGTTCATAGACAGCACGGGCTAAATACTCATCTTCTTCGTCTTCCCATATTTCGATCTGTCCTTCCAGTCCTGAAAGGAACCAGAGTGGACAATGAGAAAAGGAATTACATCATAAATGATCTTCTCTCAAAACCATATACAGGACTGCATGCCCCAAACATCAGATACAAGGACACCCTAGATCTACCTATCATTCAATCTAACCACTTGTCAGATTTCCTGGAATTTAAAGCAATGAGATTATTGAGACAGTGTAAACTAAAATTTCCTAACTTTGAAGAAAACTTTCAGACTTGTGGGGGCATCTAAACAGGAAGCATATATGAATTTCTATAGCTGAACAAAACTAACCTACTTACACATTTAATCACAGTGGAGTCCATTCCAGACTTGTCCTCTAGTACATCTTTATAAACCGCGAATTAAATACTTCTCTGCTGAACATACAAAGATTCAAATTGATTTCACCTTTTCTTTCTTCTTCTTCCCTCAGATCCTCATAAAAAATTCTTTGCATTTCTAGCAATATTTCTTCACAATCACCATTACGGGCATCATGAAGACCCTCGTATTCCCATAATATATCAGTGGCCATCGAATCGCTAGGTGAGCTGCTACAATCATCACCTACTGGTGAGTCCTTAATCTTGTTCAGTTCATCGCAAACTATATTCTGAAAGGCCGACCTGATAGCCTCCTGACATAAATAGAGAAATAAGCTTTTTGTAAGTCATTTAACATCAACAAGAAGTAACCAGTTGATACCTAGTATATTTATAGTCACTGACAAACATGTCATTAAGAGTATACTACACTTGGGTAATCTAAACAACCTGATAGACCTTATCCCAATTTCATAATGATTTTACTACTAGGCAGACTATATCATTGATGGAAAACTGAAAATTTTAAAGGTTCACATCATTTGACAGACAAGAAAAGAGTTCAAACTAAGAGGTTGTTAAATAAACCAGGTCATTGCAAGAACTCAGAAGTGAAAATGGTTATAAAGAAAACAAGAGACAACCTGATGAGAAAGAGATTGCGCATTTGATTGTCTCAATCTCCAAAGCAAACGGCTCCTGTCATCTCGTATTCTTCTAAAACAGTTATCTCTCAGCTACACCAAACCCAGGAACAAGAACCACATTATGAATCAATTCCATTAGCAGAAAACCAGAAGTAGCGCCTAAAGAATCACAGGAAACAAAGATAAAATCGAAGAATGAGAAACCTTGCGCTTCCAGGATTGGTTATTGCCAAACAGCTGATGGGTCTTCGGCTGAAGGCGTTTAACGATTGCGGGTGGTGGTCGGTGATGCTCCCCCATTCTTCCTTCCTTCAATCGTTCTCGAAGATTCTAGATGTCTTTGAGAGATCGCCCTCTCAGCAAAGCATTCTCTGCGAAGGAATTCACAGAAGAACAGAACAGGAGGAACGAATTGAGGAGCCCAGGGCTATTATAGATGGATGCTTGAACTTAGGTTAGAGTAGTAATAGATTTGAAAACCATCGCTTTTGTTGATGTCAATTCGATGCCACTCTAACTAGTCCCCGTTGTTTTGATTTTACCTCAAAAAGGCCATACAGTTTTCATGCGGACAGATAACTCCCGTTTCTAGTTCTACACAGCTTTCAACTTACAATGCTGATAAAGAGTTTAATTTGGTCCTCACATTTTAACCCCTTTGCTATCTGTATACAACAACAAACGCACAAGGTAACTGAGGTCAAATAGTATGACTTTGACTTATTCCTATGGTAACTTTGGGCACCGCCATCTTTTAGCACCAAGACTAGGCAAGGCAACGGGGTGGTTAAATCATGGTAATCCTTAAACCACGATTACCAATCACGGTTTTTTTAGTATCCACGGTATACAGTTTTACGCCTCTCGGTTATAAATTTATATCCACAACCGTTAACAACGGATATCCACGGTTAACGGTTCGTTCGCGGTTATTTAGATGAAAACTTAAATATTATCCAAACATTCTAAATAAATCCATAAATTCAACATAAATATCGAAACAAACATTTTAATCACTAAAGTAAAAAAACACATTCATGGTAGTCTAAATATATATCAACCCAAATATCCAAAAGTGTAAGATTGTTATATTCATTTTGTTATGACGCATGACTTCTCCTACAAAATAGGAAATTATATAGTTAGAAAAGAAAAAAATTCATTAGATAAGTTTTTAAAAATTCATTACATAAAGGAGTAAATTTCGCATAAGGCCCCCTTTTTAAGTTTCGTTGACCTATTTTGATCTCATTTTAAGTGTTTGATATGTTTGACTCCTATTTTTCAGAATGAATTTCTGACCAAACTGAGTCCTTTCTATCTATTTATGTGTTTAATCGAATGGAATAGTGTAAAAAGACGAATTTGCTCTTAATGTAGCACTCAATGTTTTTAACACTTTTGTCCCCACTATCGAAAACGGGATCCTATGCGGAATTTACTCACACATAAAATGAAAATGTTTTTAAGGAAAGTGAACCACTTTTAAAGAAATGTATACTCCATCTAATCTTCAAAAATTGTACAAAATTATTGTTTAAGTTAGATTTATGATTGATTTAATTCATGACCTTCATGTTTTTAATATTTCGATCATTAAATTTTAGATTACGCTATATAAATCGTCAAATTTTTTTACCTGTAAATTTGGTGCCAAATTAGTAAAAATATACAAGTATAAAGATTAAATTATAGTTTTAGCCAAAACAAGCTTTAGTAAAACAAGCTTTAGAAAAAAAATATTAAAAAAACAAAAAAAACATATATAGAAATTAGATGCATTAATCTATAATTTATAATTTGCATGTAAACTTTACATATTAGAATGTTAAATAAATAAAATCATGTATCAAATGCTAAAAATGAGACACATCAATTTTTTAATGATGAAAGTATTATAATCTTGACAGACAAAGATCCACAGTTTTCTCTTCACTTTAAGTCCCAAAATTTTAAGGGCGGCCCTGCCTTCAGAAACCCTCTCTCCTAAATTACATGTCATTATCCTGTATATATATATATATATATATATATATATATATATATATATATATATATATATAATTATACTTTATTATTGATCATTCACATACTTTAATCTCCACCTTCAAATCAAATCAGAAGTATCAATTCTTACCGACTGAGTGGGAGTTTTACTCTGGGTTTTATCTTGACCCATGACACAAAGTGATCTGTTTGGAAAAAAATTAAATAATTTTTAATAATTTAAAAAACTGGTGAAACTTCTCAGTAAGTGACCTGGTACAATCCAACCAACCAAGATCATCCTATCCTGATGCCGACTGGAAACTACTCACTAACTCTGGTTCGCTTGACCATGACAACAATTGACGTTTTGTCACTCGGACAAATTAGACCCAATCAAACCACCACCAGAAGACTAACGACCTAGCGACCGATACTCTCTCATGATCTGCAACTCATCTGTACATACATACTCCATATAAACAGAGACTCAGTTAAGAAGGCCGATAATAAGATTGAATTGAATTGTAATCAAAACGCAAGTTTGTTGAGCGATGCTGAGAGTTTTGAGCAGCAGGAGGCAGCACGGCGGGTACGAGAAGCTCACCCCCGATGATGAAGCCGCGGCGGCGAAGGTGGAGCCGCAGCTGAGGAAGTCGGCAACCCCGCCGCCGACTAGCAAAGCAGCGGCGAAGATTCACCCTTTTCTTGCTATGCTGGGCGGCCGGAGGCGGAAGAAAGATTGTGCGACGCCCAGATTGGGTAGGTATTTGGAGTATTTGAAAGAGGGAGGCGTTTGGGATGCTGAATCCAATACGCCCCGGATCTACTACAAATGAATCATCATTCTGCTTTTCTTTTTTATTTTTTCCTGGGAATCAGAATCTGAACCGATCGAAATGGGAGGAGATACGGAAATCGTAATGAAGGATTGATTGTTGTACTTCGATTCTCATGTCTCCCTTGCTATGAAATCCATTTTCTTCATCTCTTCTCTGCCATGGACCAAGCTCAGGTTGATGGTGTGGTTGCAAGATGGGCAAGCCTGGACTAGTGGCTGGCTGGCTGGCTACCCACTCAAGGTGGAAGACAATGAAAAAATGTGATGATGAGATATTACCTTCCATAATTTGGTCGATAGATTGATTCGACTCATACTTACTCTCCCAGTGTCTACAACAAGTATTGAGTGTGCGTTTTCAGCCTTGAAAATTGCGAAGAATAGATTGCGAAATAAAATAGAAGATGAGTTTCTTGCTGATAATTTAGTTCTTTACATTGAACGGGAACTTGCTGAAACCTTTAGTTTAGATTCTATTCTAGATGATTTTGTTGATGTAAAAGAGTGGCGTGTCCAGCTCAGACTTCCTAAATAAGCATATGCATAGTCAACTTTTATATCATATTATCTTGTAGTCATATAACAATTTTTCTACAACTATCTTTTTTGTTACTAATTAATGTTTTTTATTCTTAATTCACCGGCCCATGTGACCTGAAATCCTGGCTCCGCCCCTCCCAGCTCGCACCTTGGTTGCGAAAGAGGTTGATCCAGCACAACGAAACTCATGCACAACCGCATTCCTATTAAATCACATAAAACAACAGATTACCGCCAGGGGTGGTACCAATGTGGGGGCAATAGGGGCAAGTTTTTTCAAAGAGTAGGGTATATATGTATATTTAGTAAAAGTACGAACCCTAATTCTATAGTTTTCCCCTACATATTTAGTACTGAACATAACTTGATAACACATCCCTAAATTATAGATGAGAAGTAACTTAAAGCCCCCAACTTAGAAACTAGGCATTTTAACACATATAGCCCTACACTATTTAAATACAAAATCTGTCAAACTCTAACTCTGAACTCAAAGTCTCACTTATCATCGACGTTCTGGATCCGCTGAATAGGAGAGAGGAGACAAGCTAGGGTTTCTAATTTACAACATCAATAGAAGTAATTGGACATAAAACTTATCAATAGGTACTAATTTCTTACCAATTTTGAACTAATTTCTTACAAATTTGTCTTCTCTTCAAAATTTTGGTAGCCAACATTTACTATGGATATGCAGTCCAACATTCAGTTTACTGGTATAAAAGGAATCAGAGAACTTGCTGCAAAATTAGTTGAGATGAAGAAACACTTGATTTATCCTTTGGTTTATCAGCTGATTAAGTTGGTATTGATGTTACCGGTTTCAACAACTTCCGTTGAAAGAACATTTTCTGTCATGAAAATTGTGAAGACTCGACTGCATAACAAAATTGAAAATCAATGGATGAATGATTGCTTGGTTGCATTCATTGAGAAAGATGTGTTTCGGGGTGTTGATAATAAATTGATATTAAAAAGATTTCAAAATATGAAATCTTGATCACTGTTACCGAAAAAGAGATAGATAATATATATTGAATATTATGTATGTGTATTTCTAAAAGCACAAAAACCCTCGAATTCCCCAAACCTTTCACTCGTAGGCTATAAGCCTATAACCAAATCGGGGGCCCAAAAAAACTTGAGCCTGACGTCGCTGAAGATTTTTACGAAAGGATATTTGTCAAAAAAAAAAAGCAGAAAAAATAAAAGACGCAAAAACATTTTAAACAGCAACATTAACAAATGAAAAAGAAAAAACCAGGCAAAAACAAACAGAGCCCAGTTCCTGGATGATAAACCCCAAAACCCTACTGCTTCTCTAAATTCTCTCCACAGTACACACCACTGTCTCTCTCTCTCTCTCTCTGCTCAATCTTCATCACTTCCATTTCATCTCTCCGTTCTTCCCCGAAGTATGTTCTCTGTGCCTCTCTCTCTCTCTCTCTGATATCTCTTTTCGTTTTCCTCATGTAATTCCTACTCGCTCAGCCGAAACTAGGTGGTCCAGAGTTCACTGTTCTTTATTCTGAAAGTAGAGGCGGAGCTCCGATGGGGGAGCTGAGTTGTTCAGAGGAACTGGAGAGAATTTAGGTTCTATGAAATGGATGCTTGGTGTTTTGTGTCTGAATGATGATGTTCAATGTGAATTTTACAGTTTCTGCCGCTAAATTAGGATTAATGGTGGAAATTTGGGCACTGGATAGCGTGTAGAACGAGTTTAGATATTGGCGCGTCCTTGTGGTGCATTCGTTGTTCAGTTTATGCTTTAATTTGTTGATTTTCGTTTTGATTTTTGTCATCGTCTTACTACTAGCTCCTACTGCGGGTTCATGGGAAGTTAACCCCGTTAACCGATTAGGCCTTGTGGTCGGAGAGCAGAAGTATCATTCGGAGAAATGAAGAAGAAATCTTCACTGCAGCTTGAAGCTCTTGAAAACCTGTACGCAGGTGTGTGACTCTCTCTCTCTCTCTCTCATCAGTACACATATATTAAGCTGTTTTAGTCCTTTATCGTCTTCAAATTCTGGAGCTCCTGTTTGATCCGTGCAAGGAAATGCAGCGTTTGTGACATTTCTGGAAAGTGCTTCCAATATGTTGGTTTATACATTAGGACTGTTGCTCAATTCAGTTAGAAATATTCTATTTATCTTTTTCTGGCTTTGATTTTACTATGCAATCTATATTTCGCCTTCTGATTGGTACTACTCTTTTACTCAGATGTTAGATATCCTGCAAAAGATCAGATGAAAGAGTATGCCTCAGCTTTAGGATTGACACTTAAGCAGGTCCAGGAATGGTTTGTTGAGAAAAGACGAAGAGATAAAGGGACCTATAGAATGCAATCTCGTGAAAAGTATGAGGCCTCAAGAGGCACTGCTGGTAGGAGGAACCTGAAAAGGGGTAATAATAAGTCGAAGGTCCTGGGTGTCAAGGGAAACAAAAGGATGAACAATTTCCAGGATTTGTTGCCTCCTAGGTACATAATGAGCAAGGTGTTCTGCAAGGATGGCCCTCCGCTTGGTGTTGAGTTTGACTCTGTTCCTGCTCAGGGATTTTGTAGCTATAAAGGTATCTGCTAGAGGCTTTCTGCACTTAGTAGGATATAGCCGAATGCTTCTGTTATAGTGTATCACGTTATTCAAGAGTTAGTGACCTTGTGTGTTTGTCTTTGTCCTGGTCCGTTCAATTCAAATTTACCAAATCGTTTTTATGCATTTCTTTACTATTGCGTTTGAAAATACTTATAAAATTTTATTTTTTGGTTTAAGTCTTGTAGTTTCAGTATCATAATAATTTCTTGTTCTCAGCTTCTACTTGTTTCTGACATACGGTTATTCTTGATAGTAGATTATATCTTTCTTTGTTTCATTATATGCAGCCTCTCATGACTGCCATGCTGATGAAGAAAATCAAAGAAATAAGGTACATAAATGTTTTTATTCTATCTGTCATTTGCTTTGATTAGTTAGCTTATCTAATTGTGATTTTCCCCCATGTTTAATTTACCTTTAATCTGTTGTTTTAAGGTTG
Organism: Stellera chamaejasme; assembly: GCA_024586325.1. Lineage (NCBI taxonomy): Eukaryota > Viridiplantae > Streptophyta > Magnoliopsida > Malvales > Thymelaeaceae > Stellera > Stellera chamaejasme. Next base: position 31,467,914 of record CM044985.1, read on the forward strand.
CTGACTGTAGCATCATAGATCACCAGAGTAGGGACAGTGCCCAAATGAAGAAACATGGTATGGGAAAAGGTTTGATGACAGTTTGGCGGGTTGTTTGTCCAGGAAGCAGGGATTTTCCTACTGGTGTCGATTCTTCAGATGAAATATTGAATGTTGTTCGAGTACCAAATCCTAAAGGGAAAAGGCCACTTCCAAGGAACAAAAGGCAACCGTTGGTATCTCTAATGGTTGGTTGTTTAATCCATACGTGAAATATCCTGAGTTAATTTGAGCTTCAGAGTTATTGCAGAAATTAAAGTTTATGCTTGTATTTTTCTAATTTAAATCGTAAAACTTGCTGCATGTTTTTGTTATAGAAAAAGAAGAGGCTAGAGAAAAAGTTGAAAGAAACGAGAAGGTTGTGGAGTAAAAGAAAAGAGGTAATCAATATCCTGCTGTCTGCCCTTGTATTGTCCACATTTGTGTTTCATTGATATTAGTTTGCCTGTTAGGTATGCCAGGTAGGATATGCGAAAGAAGACAATCATAAACATTCCTGCAGAGGAAAATGTGAACTTGCTACTGAAGCTCTTTCATCTGAATTGCATGATAAATACGCAATGTTTGTCGATGATGAAGAATTAGAATTGAGAGACTTACAAGCAGGACCAAGTCCAGTGACCTGTTCTGATCATATAGGTACCAGTGGTCTGCTTGGTTGTTCTTTATGCAAAGGTGGGTTACCTATGATTTCATATATAGCAATAGTTGCATTTCATATACCATGCAGGTTCTTCCATTATAAATTTGCTTGTTATTTCCAGATTTGCTGCCTAAGTTCCCCCCAAACTCTGTTCATATGAAGCAACCTTTTGATACAAAAACATGGGATTCTACCCCAGAAACCATCAAGAAGTTTTTCAAGGTATAAATCCACCTGTGTACCTCATTTGCCTTGAGGAGGTGCCTTCCTCGTGGGCTCATCAATGGTTTATGTTTTTATCCATTCATTTCTTGAATTCAATTTGACTAATTTGTTTTTCAATGTTTCTGGTTTTTTTTGGCATTAAATTTACTGAAGTTCTTAACCTGGAGCCGGAAGAGAAATAGGGTTTCCTTTCTATTAAATGGTCGAAATTTTCTGAGGGATTTATGTGCACTCAATTGGTTGCCTTTCTGATATAGTTGAATTTTTTCATCAAGTATGAGAAGTGCTTCTGATGGTGTGTAACTTCAGCTAGATTGTCAATTTACTAATTCATTTATTCATTTATTCCCAAGATTGTCAATTTTTTTTGGCCAATGCAAACCACTGTGGTTGCCTAAAACAATGGTGTAGCCTCCAAGAAAGGATAGAACAAAGATAAAATTCCCAAGATTGTCAATTTACTAATTCATTTATTCATGCACTAAATGGCTTCATTACTGAATGTATGGGAGTTTTTTTTAGAACAAGGTCCATCCAAAGTGATTTTATGAAGGGTACAAATGATAACACAGATGTGTCAGTTGAATCTCACAGTATCTAGGATCTAATTCGAAGCTCTGTATTTTCTGGCTTTATCTGTACTGTACATGGATAAAAGAGATCTTTCTCGTCTGTGTGTATTTCAGTGTGAAGCATGTTTCTAATGCATGCTGTTGAGTGGTAATAGTATCTCGAAGATAAGCTGTTAGACCCCTCCACACACACAGGCATGCTTGCATGCACATCGACATGCTTAAGAACCCAGCTGAATTTTAGCTTCTGATGTTTGTGGCAGGTGCTGCACTTTCTTTATACGTACTCTGTGGTGATTGATACATGTCCCTTTACTCTTGATGAGTTCGCTCAAGCATTCCAAGATAAGGTAGTTTCTCTTCTTGAAATCTCTCTTTACTGCACATTTTACATTCCGACTTGTTGTCAATTCTCCCAAAAGTAATGAGATAAAGGATCCTTCTCTTCTTTGTTGCTCTTCGTGCTAGCTACTTATGCTTTGCTCTTTGCTTATTTCACTGGTACTGCAGGACTCTATTTTAATTGGGAAAATCCATGTGGCCCTCCTTAAGCTTCTTTTATTTGACGTTGAAGAGGAGCTGAATGGTAGAACTTGGCCTGATCTGGGCGTGTCTTGCAAGTTTCTAGCCTTGATTCAGTCGGTCAGTGGATGCATCTTTTATGATAATCTTACGTGGTTGCTGGCAATTTATTTGGAGTCTCTGCTGTATTTTAGACTTAATAGATCATAATGGAATATTTTGATTTCTTTTGCCTTTCAGGTTGAAAACCAGGAACATATTCTGGAGTTATGGAAGAATTCTCTGAATGCTATGACATGGATAGAGATACTGAGGCAAGTGCTGGCTGCAGCTGGTTTTGGTTCGAAACGGGAAGCACTTCGAGGGGAATCCCTTAGCAAGGTGTGTGATAGCTGTTTCTTTTTCCTATTTGGTTGGAGCTACCTTTGCTGTGCATCTGTCATTTTAGTATGTAATTTATATTCCCTTGAAAAATAACAGGTACTCGTTCAAAAGTTTCATGTCATCGAGGATGTAGAAAATTATAATTTCTGCTTTTGATATGCCTTTTGTGTGTTAGTATTTTCAATTCTAAAGTTGAGTAAACTGGCTTTACCGTTTTACAAAACTGTGTCCTTTGATTGCTATATCTATCTGCAATTTCATGCAATGTCTTATGGTGATCAAGGTTTTCTTGTTACTTAAGCTGTTTTAGAAGTTGATTTGAATGATCTGTTATGAACTGTTCCAACGTGAAGACGGGCCTTTTCCCTCTGCTGTCATCATATTCCTTGTCTGTCTCAGGTGTTAATGTATTTCAAGCTTTTCTGATTGTCTCTTATCCATATAATCCAGGAAATGCGTCTTATGGCAAAGTATGGACTACGTCTTGGAACTTTAAAGGGTGAGCTTTTTAAAATATTAAATGACCAAGGGAATAAAGGTCTGAAGGTTTCTGACATGGCGAAGTCTTTACCGGTAACTTTACTGCTATTGTTTTAATTGGTGTTACTAATGCAACTAGTTTTCGTTAGAAAACTGAGGGCTCAAGGTTCTAGTTCCTGTGCGTAGGTTATTGAGTTGAATCTTGGTGGCTCAACTGGGGAACTGGAACAGTTGATACATTCAACGCTTTCAAGTGATATCACCTTATTCGAAAAGATTGCATCATCTGCATATCGTCTGCGTATAAGCTGTGTCACAGAGAAGGGGAGTGATTACGAGTCGGGCGCTGATGACTCTGGAAGTGTTGATGATGATTGTAGTGACAATAGCCCTTGTAGCAGTAGTGATGAGTCTGAGTGTATTTCCGAGTTTTCCAGTCGAAGAAAGATGAAGAACAAAAGTCGGAAAAATAAACATAACATGCTAACTGTGTGTGGTGAAATCGATGAGAGTCATCAAGGAGAAGTGTGGTTGTTGGGACTTATGGAAGGTGAATATTCCGACTTGAGCATTGAAGAGAAGTTGAATGCTTTTGTGGCTCTGATAGATATCCTTAGTGCTGGTTCCACTATCAGAACAAAGGTAATGCTTAATTTGGTAACTTCTCAACTATGTTTCCTTTTTCTCATTTTTCCATGTTAAGTTTCTGTGGAATTTGCTCGATCTCACCTTTCAGAATCACTCGGATTTGTAGCTGTATCCCCTTCTGTTATGCACATGCACACACACGTGCATCCCCCCCCCATCTGCTAAATTCAATACTGTTTTCCTTTTATGCTGATACAGTTTGATCGTATCTTATGCAGTACTCCACAAAAGCTCTGATTGACAGGATGCCTAAGATCCCGTGTGGTTCTGGGGCAAAAATAAAGAGATCTTCATTTAACCAAGATAGACCATCCTGGGTTCATTCTGGCCAGAAGTGCTTACTGGAGTTGCCTGCATCATCAGATGCCCATCCTCTTGATTCTTCGTCTATTTTAAAGTTTTGGTTAGAACACAAATCAGCTGATAGAGAGGATCCAGAAACAGCAGAAGGAACGGTTCACGTGCACCCTATGCAATCTGTGTTCTTAGGGTCTGATCGTAGATACAACAGATACTGGCTTTTTTTAGGCCCTTGCAATGAGTATGACCCTGGCCATACTAGGATTTACTTTGAATCATCTGAGGATGGACACTGGGAAATTTTGAATACACAAGAGGTATTTAATTTGCTATTCTAATCATGTTATATTGATGCATGAATAACTCAATTTTCATTCTCTGTACTGTTTCTTTTTTCAATTTGTTGCATTTCTATAATCTCGATTCTTGTGGTGGTGGTACAATAGTTCATTATGCTGCTTAATTGTTTGCTCCTTATTTGTGTCCTCAATTTTGGTGTAGGCTTTGCGTACCTTGCTGTCAGTTTTGGATGACAGGGGTAGAAGAGAAGCTGCACTTATTGAATCCCTGGAGAAGCGGGAACAATTTCTTTGTGAAGCTATCTCAGTTAGTGAGAGAAATGATGCATCTAGCAGGAGGATACATTCTGATTCATCAGAGCTGGCAAACGGCCGAGAAACTAGTGCTTCTCCTGTGTCTGATGTTGACAATAACCTAACCTTGACAGAATCCATAACTGATTCTCCAAAGCCACCTGGTGCAATAGTTCTTGAGGTTGGGAAGAGAGGCTATGAACAAAAGTGCAAGTGGAAGCGTCTCCGGCAATTTGATTTGTGGCTGTGGGATGGTTTTTATTCCAACCTGAACGCTGTAAAGCATAGTAAAAGGTCTTTTCAAGAGTCACTTACTAGATGTGAAGGTTGTAATGATTTGTTTTGGAGATATGAAAAGCATTGCAAAATTTGTCATGTCACGTTTGAGCTTGACTTTGATCTAGAAGAAAGATACGCTGTCCATGCTGCTACATGTAGAGAGAGAGGAGAAAAGGAACTTATTCCAAGCTATAAAGTTCTGTCTTCCCATTTGCAATCTCTGAAAGCAGCCATTCATTCAATTGAGGTGCGTTTCTTTTTTCTTTTTACCTTTTTTCGTGGGCTTTGGTACATGTATTATCTTTTTTCATATGGAAACCTTGATATTTGTAATATTTTTAGTTCCTGAAGCTGTAGTTACTGCATGAAAGGGTATTATGTACATACTGCTTTGTCCGTTTCTTTTGTTTTTTTCGTTCATGCTTTCCAACCCAGATATAGCATGGAGGCTAAAATCATAAAAGAACATAGAAATGCTCACAGAAAATGCATTCCGAACATAGATCAAAGGTGCATGTAAATTGAAATTCATCTGAAAATTTTTTTGGCCAAGTATTCATAGGTCAACACCCGTATCTGAAAAGCAGTATTTATGGCTTGCTAGTGTGAATCTCAGATGTCAGCTCACAATAAAGGATCTTTGTCCTCCCCCCACCCTTTTCTTGATTAGAATATCTGGCTGTTGAATTTCAATTTGATATTTCAATTGGTTAAAATACTTTGGGATATGTTTATTGAGATAACATTTTGATGTATATTTGTAATGATGCTTTCATTTTTACATGGTATCATCTGATCCCTGACGACTCTGCACTCTGCAGTCAGTCATGCCCGAAGATGCTTTGCTGGGTGCTTGGAGGACATCTGCTCATAGATTATGGGTTAAACGACTGAGACGTACCTCTTCTTTATCTGAGCTTTTACATGTAAGATACTATTGTTGCCTGCCAGAATTGTTGCTAATTAATTTTAAATACTACCTCCGTCTGAAAAAATGGTGTGTTTCGTTTTCAGCATTTAATATATGATTTTATTTCTTCAACATTTTAATATATAAAGTCAAATAATTTGAATGCAAATTATAGATTTGTGTCTGTAGTTTATAAATGTATTTTTGACGTCTTTCTAGTAATAATTTGAGTCTGCCACAACATCGAAAAAGAAATGCACCAATCTTTCAGGGATAGAGGGAGTATTGTTTTATCCATAACCGAGATGTAAGGTTCATTGCTGACTATGAGAATGTGGGTTTAAGACTTCAGTTTGGTTTAACCCAATCTGATCATAAGCTATATATACAAAAATTACTCATACGGGGTTAATGAATATTGTTATTTTAGGAATCCAAGTTTGTTGTTTGAGTTGCTTATATTGTTTTCTGTTGCAGGCTCTAGCTGATTTTGTTGCAGCAATTAATAAGGATTGGTTGACCCAGTGCAGTCGTTTACAAGATTCTTATAACATCATCGAAGAGACAGTAGCATGCTTTCCAGTAATTCCTCCAACATCATCAGCTCTTGCTCTTTGGTTAGTTAGACTGGATGCCTCTATTGCTCCATTTTTGAAAGATGCTCAATTGGCGAACAACTGAGAAACACAGCATACAGGTTCTGGTAAGCAACACTTGAATCTTTTTGTTTTATAGATGAAACAGCATCTTTACTATGCTGCGAAGGAAGTCAACAATATAGTCTTAATACTTCTTTATTCCCGCCTCAGCCCAGCAGCTGTTTAGCTTGAGCACTTCAATCGAGTATGAGGCTAATGTTTTATTTGGTCGATATATTATTCTACTGTTTACTTTCAGGCCAACCAACTGCTGCATGAATCATCTGTCCATCGATATGAAACAAGTGCCTGAGCAGGAATATCAATTGCAACGGAACGTGAGCAAAACAACTGCAATGAGATTGCATTTGCTTGGGAGACATTTTAACTTCTGGCAAATGAAATTTTGGTGTGCTGCCAGAGAGCTGACATGCTTATCTGCACATGTGGTCCAGTTCTCCATCACAGCTGGTGCTCAGGTAAAGAAGGTAAAGCTTTTGATTGTTCATAGTACTGAGCTTTATATACTTCCCTGTCATTGCTGTACCGGGGATTCTGGTTATGGACTGCTAAGACCTTATGGTGAGCATTTTAAGGTTTTCTTCCCATTGTTTGGTCGCTTGTTGTCCGCTGTATAGAGAATTTTTGTGGATAACGTTCTAGGAGTAGAAGAACCTCACTTCCTTTTGATTGTATACATCGATGGAAAAACGAGACCAGATGTGGAAGCATAATAAGTAACCTGGTAACTGATGCAGCAGATCATTTCTTGTAAAGATCTGCATCATGGGAACAGCTTTTACCTAGAATATATATACCTTCAGTTGCTCTGTTCCTGCTTCTAAACGTGCGTGCTTTTTTTGGATTCAGCTGTATGTTACGTATGGATCAATTCACAATGAGTGTTGAATGCATGAGTCCTTGAGAAATTGTTACGTATTTTCAGCTTTTAAAGTAAGATTTCGTTTCAATATTTTAACGAATTCTTTGTAGTTATAAATTAAGTTAAACTTAGATTATCAAATCAAATTTAACAACTTTTTGTAGAGCATATTTCTGATCTGTATCAACAAAAAAAATAAGAAAAAAGAAATTGTTTCCGAGTTTCAGAGAGTTGGTGACAATTATGAACTCTAGTATAATTTCTAGCATTGTGTAAAATATCGTATCGGATATCGTATTAACGGTACGAGACAGTACCGGTATATCAGAGATATTTCGGATGTATCGGAATTATTGTACCGGTTTATAAATATATAAAAATATTTATATTTATATACAATAAGTAATATAAATATAAAAAATAACAAAATATTAATGAAGTTTTAACAATAAATTATCCGCAAATCATTTGATAGAGTTTTTAAGTAAACCCAAAAGCTCACCAATAAAGAAAATGATAGTAATAGCAAGATAATACCAACCGTACTACCATTTCTTACAATTTTAATCTTAAATTTTTAAATTTCTTATAATTGTGTCATGGACTACCATTTTCATCATTTTGTCCCGCATACCGCACGACCAAAATGACCGATACGACCGTACAGCGCGATACGGTCACCGACACGAAATTGGTGTAAGCGTTACCGTTTCTCGATCCGATATCGGTACAAAACTGGCATATCGGGCTGGTACGATACGATATATAATACTCAGATTTCTAGGCACTTGAAATGCAGGACAGCAGAAAAGGCAATGGGGGAAACGTAAATCAGCATAAGTTCAGAGGTCCGAAATAATATATCTGGCACCCCAAGCTTGAGTTCTTTTCTTTTTTCTTTTTTTTTATACATTTTGAAAACAATAAGTTTGCATATAGCACAAGCAAAATGTTAGGAATTTTCAATATTATCCGTACGTTTTATAGGGCATGTTTAATAGGAGGAAATGAGTGTTGCTTTGATGGGTATAACAGGAACAGAAAAAAAATTAAAGTAGAAAAGAGTTATATTAGATGAAACAAATTTTTTTTTTTTAAGGAAATAACCAATACAAAATGTTACTGCAGTAGTATTTACTTTTAGAATACTAGATCTGCATACTTCTGGAACCTCAAGTGTAAGGATTTATGTACTCCTCCATCTCATTTTTTATTCAACATTTTCATATATAATGTCAAATAATTTATATACATTTGGTAAATCATGTTTAGTTTCTAAAAATATTTTTCTTAATTTTTTTTAAATCAACTATTCTTAGTTAAAAATTAAGTTAAATACAAGATCAAAAGTCAAATGTTTCAATTGGAGAAAGTATAATTGAAAAATGTGAATTTGAGCAAAAAAGGTAATCAGTCCTGTCATGTTTTAACATTTTGTTTTTGATTTAATACGACTGAGCATTATAAGATCAATTTTACCTAGTACGCTACAAGGAAGCAAATAAGTTTTCAAAACAAGTCTTAACTTCACATCTCGAAAAACCTCAAGGCTGTTTCTGAATATATATATATATATATATATATATATATATATATATATATAGTTTTCACTCCTACCAATCGCAGGAATTATAAGTTTTGGGCTTTGATATTCCCGGGAATCCAAAAACTTTCCGTGTAACAAACGCAGGAATTATAAAGTGCTCGTCTCTTAATGTTGTTGAGAGTTTAGTTATAGGAAAAGTAGAGCAGTATTTAGTCCTAAATTTAGGTTTATCAGTTAATGCCCAGCAAAGGTGTATTTAGTATAGAAACAGAAGCATAAAATAAAGTTGAAGGCCTAAAATTGCCCTGTCCCTTGTATATTAATTACACTGCAGCATTGGGCTTGCATTACATGGCACAAAAACATTGTGAAAAGTAGATAACCAGACTTCAGCTAGCATTCGGTCACCAGTTATTTCAACAAAAGCACGCCTAAAACAAGCCTTCCCTATGTGCAAATCACACTGCAGATGTCAAGGTGAAGGCTTGCTGTGCTTAACAGCTTCACACACAGCGGAAAAGTCGAGGTCTCCCAGCCCCAATGCCCGGGCCTTCTTGAAAGCCTGCATTCTCACACAAACAGAAACCCTTCGTGAGCTATGAAACATACCAACAGTCTAAGCTGCACACATCATACAGTTTGGCTAGTGTTCCCGGATTCTTCAAGATCATAACACGGAGGATGTTATTTACCAACTAGTTGGAAAAACCACTAGCTATGTTATGTGTGTAAATAGCTAGCTAGAATGATATTTTAGTCTTTAAAATTGTTAGTTAGTTAGTTAAATTAGTTAGATAGTGTTAGAATCAGCTAGTGGTTTTTCCAACTAGTTGGTAAATAACATCCCCCTCATAACACTGTCAATCAATGATGATCCGAGTCTAAAGACGATTACCATCATCGTACGTTTAAATTCTAGCTTATATGCTACTCTCTCCGTCCCTAATTGTTTTCACCGTTTTGTTTTGGTCAGAGAATAAGATGAGTAAAACAATGTGAAAGTTTGACAAAATTACCCTTTAAAAAGAGAGCTGAGTGAGTGAAATTTGTGGAGTTTGTGTGATCAAATCAGATACACACCTCCGTCTCGTCCCGTCCCTTTCCTTTGCAAATTACAAAGGAAAGGGGACAATACATTTGGGGCAAAAGTAGCAATAAAAAAAAGAGAGTTGGGGTGACGTGAGTAGAGTTTGTGATGTAAAATCAGATAATAAAAAATAAGATATGAATTGAGTGGATCAAAGTGAGTGAAGTTAGTGAGTTCAAATCATAAAATAAAACAAAAAAAAAATATAGTTAAAAGGATAAATTGGTAAATTAAGGGAGAAAAGGTAATTTTGCCACTAACTTTTTAAAAATTTCTCATTTTGCTGCTAACCTTTTTTTCTGGGGTAAAAATGTTATCGGCATTTTATTTTAGGGGTAAATTTGTCACTATTGAACTGAAGGCGGCTGTTGAAGGCGGAGGCAGTCATGAATGATGCGCCAGAGATCGGGGAACATATCGATGACTCAGGTGCGATGAATCAGAGCCTTAATCAGCTGAATCGAGGCTGGTAAGGTCGTATTTTCCATCATGAATCTGTTTCAATTGGTGGTGTTCCCGCACCGGATGAGTGGGAAAAAGGCTGATGTTGATCCGATGGAGGCCCAACAAATGTTGGGGGGTGATTTTTCCTTCCAAGTTAACGATTTCGTCATGCCACGTTGCACCGTCAGTTCAGTAGTGGCAAATTTACCCCTAAAATAAAATGTCTGGCATTTTTACCCCAGAAAAAAGGTCAGTGGCAAAATGAGAAATTTTTAAAAGGTTAGTGGCAAAATTACCCTTTCTCCCGTAAATTAACTTGGAAAAGTTTACTAATAAGGAAACATTGCAAATATTAGGGACGTCCTATAAAGGAAAATGTTGCAAATAAAAAGGTACCGAGGCTGAGGGGGTATAAGCAGTGGATGTTACAGTTCTATGGTGAATGCCTTTCCTGATGCATATGCCAGAACGAGGTGCTATGCTGAATATGTTTTCTAGAATCACCTTCATACTTCTTATACTTGTATGGTAAAGCATCACAAGAAAATGATGAGTGAAGATAATTACAATGGTTATATTCCATTGCGATATTGATATGGAAGATCCGAGAAAAAAACCTAAAATTTTAGAAATTATAGAGCAGCCTGAAGGCAATGAGTTGATTAAGTTTTCATTTTCACAGTAGGAAGAAGAGCAGACCTCATTGGCTGCAGCTGCTACAGGCATTGACACAGCATTTTCATCTCCTAGGGCAAGAGCCAGCCTCATGTCCTTCTGTTGATGTTTGAGAGGAAATGCTGGTGAATGGTTGCTTTTAATCATTGAAGGACCTTTCCCTCTGAACATCGGATTTGCAATTGCACCAAGATCCTGCACATAGCAAATCATAAGCAACAATGCTAGCATGCATAAAATGTGGGCAGAAATATGTGTATCTCACCAATACATCTAGAAGGCTATGCGGGTCAAGTCCACTTCTTTCAGCCAGCACAAGTCCCTCCGAAAATGCATTCATCATGCTGCCGAAGACAGATAATATCAACAAACTGGATTTGGTGCATATGGCACAACATATCTGCATAACCATCAATAGTCAATCTGCAAGATGAGTTTAGTTACCTTCCCATTATCATGTTTACGACAAGCTTCATCTTTGCTCCATTCCCCACCTGTCCCAGGTAGAAAGACTTCTTTCCCAAGATATCGAAAGCTGGAATTGCTTCTTCATACAGAGCCTACATGTTCCAGAGGTAGTGAAAACTATGAATGGAAGTGATCCAATTGAGAAGAACCATTTAGCAAAGCTCACTGATGCTTGTCTAGGAAATTATGAATTTAGAAAAAGAATTATAATGTTGAAAACGACCCCCACTGAAGTTTTCTAACATTTGAAGCATGTCTAAAAGGCTGATCTCCTCTTTTGAATTTACCATAGAAGCAAAGTTATGGAGTATCACCTAAGACAGAAATGGTGAACTTAAAAAGCATCACAAGCAGCCATCAGAAATGTACCTTCTCTCCAGCAGCAAGGATCACGAGCTGGCCAGTTTCTGCAGGCTGCTTGCTACCTGAAACTGGAGCTTCAAGAAAGTGGCCACCCTTGGATGTAATTGCCTGCATACATCCAGCTGTAGTTAGAGATGATGTTCAACATCATCCAGGATGGACTTAGGTATTGTAACTCTTTTGCACATTATCATTATCTATATCAGAATAAGCCTAAGAACATCCGAGGTGTTGATCAACAGAGATACCGAGTAAAAGAGTGCATAATCTGAGGGTGCGCATTTTTTACGCCCCCTATCGAAAGCGCAAGACCTTATATATATATTTCCCTGTCAAAACTAGTACCGGAAGAATTTCCCAATTTACAGCATTGAACACAACAACTGATCAATCAATGAATTACTCCATAAATCCTAACTAGATGGCATTGAGGGCATAATTTCATGTCTTTGTTATTTTTACTAAGAAGCAAGCCTTATTAAGCTCTAAATTAGTGAAGGAGTATTACATATACTATTTCTTTCCACGCTTACCTCTCTTTACTCTATCATCTACCTTCTTGTTAACACTGTTTTTCTACACAGAAGTTCACTCCATGCTGTAACTTCAACAAAATTATATACTCTTTATCATTCAAACTGCATCAATCTTCTATCATCAATGAACCGGATATCATATAGTAAACGAACAGGCTCAACTAACCTCACTGATCTTGGTAGACGTCTCGGCATCAACAGTTGACATGTCTATGTAGCTTTTACCTTTGCCAATTGCTTCAAGAACACCATCTTTACCAAAAACAACCTAAGGACTCCCAGACGAAGCAGTATCTTGATAAGCATTTACATTATCCGAAAATGAGCACATGCGGGAATGGAGATGACATTTTCAAATTCCAGAATCAAAATTACTCACAGAAAGAGCGGCGGGAGGATCAGATAACATCCCAATAGTAATGTTGCATTTCTTCACTACAGCTGCTGGGGTTTCTGCAATGGAAGCTCCATATTCCACCAGTTCATCACACTAATAAATAGAGAAAGAAAGAAAAGAAGGAAAAACTTGTGAATCTCACTATCGTTGGTACCATCAATCAGACTTCCCTTCAACCATTTTTTTTTATAAAAAGATTAGGGGCTTTTTTGACCTAAATAACTCACCTTGGAGAGAGTTCTGTTCCAAACAGTGACCTTGACTCGATTTTTCAGCAAATTCATAGACATGGCTCTGCCCATTATTCCCAGACCCAAGAACCCTACTTCCATCTTCTCTTCCTCTCTGTTGCTAAACGAAACTAAAAGCTTCAACCTTTTACCCTATCCCAAGTTCCCAACTTGATAAAGTTCGAGAAATCAAAACAAAAAAATAAATTAAAACGGAGCTTTTAGCATTTCCCTTTGTAAAATCAATTAATTTGCCATCAACAACAGCTCATAGGCCAGTATTAAATTTATTTATCTGAGTTGGAGTATATTGTCGCTAACGAATGGTTAGATGCGTTACACGTCAGCTTAGTATTAGCCTAATAAAGTGAAGACACGTATGATTATTTGCTGGGCTAAATCTTAAGATCTTGTAAGCGCCTGGCCCAATCCTCAATCCTACGAGGTTAAAGCTTCAGTCCGAGGTGTAGGACTCTGGGCATGGTGATTTTTGTTTTTTTTTCTATTTTTTGAATAAACCAACGGTCAAACTGTTTGTCTTTGTTTTTCAAATTTTTCTTGTAAATTGAAAATTAAAATTTTGTTGGACAGACTGATGGCCAAAACCGACGGCTAAAATGTTGGGTAAAACTAATTTTTTCTTCTTTTTTTTTTTGAAAAAATGGGATGAAAATTGTATGCAAGGCTTAATTATGTACTTAAACAATACTGACAACAAGAGTTTGCATAAAGTTGTGAAGATGATTCTCGGAAGGAGAAAGCATCATGAGGACTTTTATGAGTACTTATAATCACAAAAACATGGTTAATTAATTTTTGTGCTGTCCAGTTTTTTTAAAAAAACTCTTGGGATTTAACAAAAATAGCTAATGTTTTATTCATAAGGAAACTTTTTTTGGGTGTTAAATTTATAAGGTGAAAAGTACATAAGGTAATATGTAGTAAAGTTAACTGAGCAATGCAAAAAATTAACGGAATAATTGTAAATTGCATTAATGGTCTAAGTTGAGTGTAAAATATAGACTATTCGAAATGATGTTGGTCCAATTATTGATTTAATTATAGTCATATGGTAAATTTACACCATAATATGGAAAATATATATAATCCCTTCATCCCCAAATAATTCTACACTTTGACTTTGTTGTTTCAAAATTCAATGTTTGATTCAGATTATAACAAAAATAAAAAGTTTTAAAAAATTCAAAAAAAATATAATTAGAAAGTTCATACTTCAAATTATGATATGCATATAAATTATTAACTTTAAATTCCTAAACATTCATGAAAATAAATTATAGTTTAAATACTATAAAATAAAAAAAAGTGTAAAATTATTTGGGAATGAAGTGGTATATATATACACACATAGAAGGAAAGGAACTAAACAATTCATATACAATAATATCAACTATCAAGCACTAACTAATACTACACCTACATAGAAGGAAAGTGATAGCCTCGTTCCTTGACGGCACAGGCTTCCAGATTCTTGAACGGTTGAGGTGATGGTGAGAATGACGATCTGTAGCTCCGGAGTAATCTGTAAGATGTAAAACGGAATACTCAAGAGCATAAAGAGGAGTGAGGTGTGTAGATTGAGTGTACCTTTCCCAAGCCGTCATTTTAGCAGATATAAAGGGTAAGGGACCTTCTCGAGATTGAAGGATAACGGTTAGAATTGGCACTGAGGTACTAGGATATTATCTCAACTCCACCAGTAGGTTGGTCGTTTGAGAAGTTTTGGAACTTGACCCTATGTTTATAGTCTAGTTGTCTCTGGCGGATACAGGTTTCCTTGAAAAATATTCTAAGCTATGTGAACTTTCGACTAGTTATGGTTGTTTTTGGATGTGTCAAAGCTGGGTCGGGCACATAGACAATATTTAGAGGCAAATAAATAAATGTTGTTTTCTTGACTGATGAAATTTTAAGAAATTTTGCAGGGCATGCCAAGTGTAAAATGTTTAAGAAGAAAACTTAATATTTTCCTTATGCCAATTATTTATACATTGTATTGCTAAGTTAATTACTAAAGAGCATGAATATTTTAATGTATTACAAATATTGTATCCACTTGCAACCGACGCTTGAATATGATTTTCGAACGAGTAATCCTGGCACGTGTCTCATTAAGATTAAATGAGAGGATTAGACGATCTACTGACCGAGTTTAAAATAGCGTCCGCGACATTACTCATCATATAAAATCATTCTTTAAAAATATCACAATCATGACCTACGGTATTCTTCTGTTTCACATTGCTCAACTTTGTGATTTGAGCTTGATCATCTTACGGAGCATGCAACGGCATAATGGTAAAAGATTCTGATCACAACAGTTCTATTGTGTTATATGTATTGTATAGGGAACGCACGGGCACAGTGATCAAGTACTCATTCTATTCTCTTATCTGCACCATCACAATAGTGTAGGGAACAAATCACAATGATTTTTAGTGCATATCCTTATTTATCTGAGTCATTATAGTTCGGGGTACTATCATATAGTGGTGAATTTATGGTATAAAATTTAGGTGGGTGGAAAAAAAGTCAATAATGGATAAATTTTTTTGATAAGTCAAAACACAATTTTTACATAATATTCATCAAAATTCGATCAAAAAAGATAAAAAAATTTGGGTTGCGGATGGATACATTAGGGGGTTTCAAACTTCATTTTGTGGAGGTGAGGATGATGAGTGATTCACTTTCAAAATTCATGGTGATTTTTGAAGTTTTTCACTCCTCCAAAAATCACTTGAGGTGTGAAAATCAGTTTTTCACCATGAAAAATGGAATTCAACATTTAATCTATGATTTTTGTTCTTCAATATTTTAATAACTAAAGATTAATAATTTATATGAAAATAATAAATGTACATCTAGTTTCTAAATAGTTTCTAAATATTATTATTGTCACCTCACGAGAATTCACGGTAATTCTTCAATTTCTCATCTACCCTCCTAAGTTTGAAACCCCTAAATATATTTTTTTCACCTCACGAGAATTGATGTGGACATCAGCCCCATTTTTGTGATAAGGGACACCCATTCAGCCGAGGGTCTAAAGGACCCTTGGCGAAGGCTCGAATGAGGAGGGAGCCACATTCTGGGCCCCGGCGAGGCCCCAAGGCAAGGCCGTGCTCGCAAGGTTCTGGGCGAACCCAAGCCCCATTGGCGAACCCTTGGCCTTTGGAAAACCCATGCCCCATCAGCGAACCCATGATCACGGGCGAGCCCATGGCTAGTGGCGAACTCTTGGCCTTTGGCGAAGCCATGGTCTTTGGCGAAGCCAAGTTCAATGGTGAACCCATGGACGTTGGCGAAGACCCTGTGCCTCATTTCCAGACGCAAGCACAGCCCAGGTGTTCGCCAAGCAGAAGAGGCCTCCATACGCAAGTCAGGCGAACCCTTCAACTTGTGCAGAGGACCTCTTCTTCCCTTTTCCCGCCCAATACAATTCCTTGGGAATTGGGAGCCGTAAAAGCAGGCGGCCTACAATGTCACATCACCTGCCACCTCTCATTTCGCCCACCATAGATCCAGGAAGCTGGTTCCCTTGTCAAGTCACACATTACTTCCTTTACCTTTTTCCCTTCTATATAAGGAGGCTATAACTATTGTAAACCTTAGAACTCATTTTGTAAGAACACATATTTGCGGAAGTACGCATATTGTTCTTCGTGGGTCTCAAATCTTGCTCCACCAATCCATTAGTGATCCATTGCAAGAGGATCCAATATAATACCTAGCATTGTTTGATCTCGTAGTCAAAAGGTTCTAGGTCCCATTTTCCTTTCCCAGGCATTTTCAAGGGCATTGCCTCACCTCGTAGTGAGGAGGTTCCCTTGGCCGACTCTGTTTCCTTCGTGTTCTTCCTCTGTTTCGTTTCCCATTCTTGCTGGAAACCGCCTCCAACGAGCTAGATCCGAGCTCGTGATCACTTACCCCCCCCCGTGATCACATCAGTTGGTATCAGAGCCAAAGCGCTCATTGGAGGTATCATACCGTATCAGTTGTTTGTTTTCTTCAAGTAAAACCATTGCATTCTTTCTTACACTTGAAGAAAAAAAGTTTTGTTGTTGAAGAGAAACCGAAAATATTTGTGCGTGGTTCATGTGATTCGAGCAAAGCTCATATTTGGATGTTGTTTATTGAAGTTGAGTAAAGAAAGAAACATTTTCGGATTGGAAGTTGAAAAGAGAAGAAAAGTTGTTGTGGTTGTGCACAAAAAGAACATTTGAAGAAAGAAAAAGTTTGAGTGTTCTTGAGTGTTCTTGAGTGTTCATATCAAAACACATCCGAACAGTGATTTGATCCAAAAATATTTGAGGAACTTGAACAAAAGTGTTTGTGTGGATAAAAGAGCCTTCTCTCATACATACCTTACTTCTTTCAACCCCCATCTCACCCTAAACTCTCAAAGTTAGTTTCAAGTAACTAGAACTTTGTGCTTTACTTGTTTCGGATATTGCTAAGATTTCATTGGATATTCTTTGCATGTTCGCATTTGATCTTAATCGAGATTGGTGGTAAGTTTTGAGGCTTGAAAGAACGGTTGCGTTCTAAACACGAGAGAGAAGTGGTACTGAGTGTGTCCCTAAACACAAACGAGAGGCCAACCATACACGTGAGGAAATGAGTGGTACTGACACTATTGTCTAAGTGTGTAGGTATACAATGGCGCGAACCCTTAAGTTTCGAGGGATGATGACCTTTTCGGGTTTGAATCATGGGAACACCATCTTGAGGCATTCTTTGCTAAGAGAGGTGTTCACGAACTTGAAAAGCTTGACATAGCGCTCGAGCTGCTAAGAGGCGAAGCCTGGTATTGGTGGTGTGAATACGCCACAAAGCGAAGTGATCGAGGGTTAGAGTTCATACCCTCTTGGGACCGCTTGAAAAGCGTGATGAGGCGGCGGTATGGCACCCAAACCCCATCGCCCACTTGGCCCCAGCCCCTACCCACAGATCGCGACCCCCCACCACTCATAGCTCATTTCGGTGTCCCACATCCGACCCCACTATCACACCCGAAGGGACGGCCACACCTTCAAGAGCCTGCTCACCCCCTTCTTCAAAAGCGTACCCGAACCCTCCTTGTGAACCAATCTCTTTGAGAAATCTCACTCAAGAAATTAGAGCAGATTTCGAGGAGATGGAAAAAGATTTAAAGGAGATAAGAAAGGAAGTCTCACAAGTGGGAGATCTTATGAAGGAATGGTGTGAGAGTGAGAGAAAAGAGAGAAAGAGAAAAGAAAGAAAAGGCTCTTCAAAACCCAGAGAGTGAAACACCCAAGCTTTCAACCGAGATCAATGGAGGGCTAACGCCTAAATCTTTTAATGAATGTTGTTCTTCTTTGATTATTCCAGAATCGATGATAAAGAAACTTTGGGTTGTTTGCAAGAGGAAGAAGAAGTCCCGATTTCGAGCAGAGTCTGCCTCCCTAACTTGGGGAGAGGTAACATATCATTTCATCTTAGTGATGAAACTGCAATTTGTGACCATGAAATGATTCGTGCTAAAACTGCGTGTGCATGCCTACTTTAGCTAGGAAGCACTCATACATTTTTGATGTGAATATGGATGGAACCATGGTCATACCTGCGCTAAATTGGATGAGCCCACCCGAGTCTATATGATGAACATGAAGGGGTTCTGCATGTTGCGAATGATAGGAAAACTTGCTAGGGTAAGGTTCATACATGACCCCGGCACACGAAGAAATAAATTGTTTGGAAAAGAGCATGCCATGAATTCTAGTTTTGGAAATCATGTCGAAATTGCAT
This sequence comes from Stellera chamaejasme, assembly GCA_024586325.1. Classification (NCBI taxonomy): domain Eukaryota; kingdom Viridiplantae; phylum Streptophyta; class Magnoliopsida; order Malvales; family Thymelaeaceae; genus Stellera; species Stellera chamaejasme. Next base: position 31,486,569 of record CM044985.1, read on the forward strand.
GCTATCTTGTTAAATTTACTTTCGCCAACAAGAAAGCTTTAGGCATAGGGCACTTGTGTGCTTTCATGGCACAGAGCAAGAAAGAGCGGATTGTTCATCTTGCCCCAACTTGGTGCTTCCTTGTTTGCTATCCATGAGCTAGGTACCATATGTTCCGAGTATAAAAATGCCCATCACCTAGCCATGTATGTAGCCAGCCGAGGACACCCCCACATTGTGCCCCTTTTTCTAAATAGTTGGAATTATATTGTAAATACATTCAGGTTTTTGTCATTGAACATAATACATATTAGAGTCTTTACAATCCCATTTTTGATATGGGTACATCTGCATGACTTTGGTCCACTAACCCTTAACGCCTCTTCCAGTTTGTTGTGGTGTCTTAAGATTTGTAGGAACAATTTTCTTATGAATCCGAGGACGGATTCTTCTGAAGAGGGAGGGTATGATGTGGACATCAGCCCCATTTTTGTGATAAGGGACACCCATTCAGCCAGAGGGTCTAAAGGACCCTTGGCGAAGGCTCAGATGAGGAGGGAGCCACATTCTGGGCCCCGGCGAGGCCCCAAGGCAAGGCCGTGCTCGCAAGGTTCTGGGCGAACCCAAGCCCCATTGGCGAACCCTTGGCCTTTGGAAAACCCATGCCCCATCAGCGAACCCATGATCACGGGCGAGCCCATGGCTAGTGGCGAACTCTTGGCCTTTGGCGAAGCCATGGTCTTTGGCGAAGCCATGGTCTTTGGCGAAGCCATGGACGTTGGCGAAGACCCTGTGCCTCATTTCCAGACGCAAGCGAAGCCCAGGTGTTCGCCAAGCAGAAGAGGCCTTCATACGCAAGTCGAGCAAACCCTTCAACTTGTGCAGAGGACCTCTTCTTCCCTTTTCCCGCCCAATACAATTCCCGGGAATTGGGAGCCGTAAAAGCGGCGGCCTACAATGTCACATCACCTACCACCTCTCATTTCGCCCACCATAGATCCAGAAGTGGTTCCCTTGTCAAGTCACACATTACTTCCTTTACCTTTTTCCCTTCTATATAAGGGGTCTTTAACTATTGTAAACCTTAGAACTCATTTTGTAAGAACACATATTTGCGGAAGTACGCATATTGTTCTTCGTGGGTCTCAAATCTTGCTCCACCAATCCATTAGTGATCCATTGCAAGATGATCCAATATAATACCTAGCATTGTTTGATCTCGTAGTCAAAAGGTTCTAGGTCCCATTTTCCTTTCCCATGCATTTTCAAGGGCATTGCCTCACCTCGTAGTGAGGAGGTTCCCTTGGCCGACTTTGTTTCCTTAGTGTTCTTTCTCTGCTTCGCTTTCCCATTCTTGCTGGAAACCGCCTCCAACGAGCTAGATCCGAGCTCGTGATCACTTACCCCCGTGATCACATCAATGCTCATATGGCCACTCCTATCATTTGAAAATTTATTTCAGACAATAAAAATAAGAAGATTTAAAATAAATTCAAACCAAGAAAAAAATACTGTTGTTTTTGTTAATGTAAATATTCTTTTTTAAGGCTCTAAATCTACACATGCAAGTTAAAAAAAATATATTGGAATATCCCTAAATATGGGCAATGATGTTAAAGAATAAGTATACTAGGTATTGTAAAAACTAAGTACACTTTGGAAACACATGTTGATACAGACTATCCGACAAACAAAAAACCCATAAAATAGAGTACCCACATATAGGGAAGTGGCTAATCTAAGGTCCAAAAGTAAGGTGGGAGGGAAAAAAATCCATCAATAATAAGTAAAATTTTTGATAAATCAAAACATAATTCATATATAGTACTTCACCAAGAATTCGATAAAAGAATATATAAGAATTGCAAATCAAAATATCATAAGACATATTTAAAAGTGTATGATGCTTTAAATTTTACCTAGCAGAGTTGAATGCGCTCCTACGTAGATCCCACATCTGATATAGGGTACTCGTACCCGCAGGGGTATATACTATTTTCCTTACTACCCATCCCGAATCACCCCGTAAACACCCATACCGAACGCCCCTTTACTTGTCCAAAGGCGCACCAATAAATTCCAAATCACAATTAAGGCATATCACTTACTTTAGAACTACCGTACTGTCACTGACATCTAACCCCTGCCAAAAGCCTGGTAGTGGAGGCACATTTTCCCCTATCGTTCGGAGCCCAAAAGGTAAACGTTGATACATTAAAGGTGGTCGGCCACCACATTCTGCCTTTTGGGTAATGACAGACTTACCAAGTAACTCCCTTTTAAATACTCGAACCATTTGCAGAGTAAAGGTATCTCAACAACACTGTTTTCTCTTTACTTAATCTCTCTAAAAACCATCTCCGACCTGAGTGTTAGAGGACCTGTCACTGGAAAACCTCTAATGCGATCTTAAGCTCACGCTCACCCCTTTATTGTAGGCAAAGTCCTCTCTCTTCAGTATGGTTTCTCAAATATCCAAAACCTAGAACCAAAAGCTGAATAGCATGATCAATCCACCAGACGATTACCAAAGACTAATTGATTATACAAAATTTGAGTCCTAAGTGCGACTCGAAATTCTCTTAACCGATCTCAATGATTTGGTTTCACCGTTTAGCCATGGATTTCTCTCATTCAAGCTAGATTCTAAATATGACAATATTGATAATGGAGGAAGTAATATTAATGTTTAATGGTGTACACATTACAAATTTGCGCATATCTCTTAAAAGTTTTTACCCTCCGGATGAAACTCTAGGAACACACAAAATTGAAGTAAAAAAAATATTGCACTAATCTATGAATGAATTGGCATGGCACTCAAAAAGAATTTGTAGCATGGGTTTCTAGAAAAATACAAATGGAAGCTCTAAAAACCACCGAGGAGCTATGCAAGAATGGTGTAGTAAATTTGCATGCCTCATACCCGCAATTAATTTTGTCAGAAATACACAAATGACAAATCGAAGGACGTAGGACCACAAGTCTTTTTCCTTTTTGTTATATGTAGGTATATAAATGTAAAGGAGAAAATATTAATAACCAGTGGCATATATTTTTCCTGAGTTTCTTGTGGATCAGGAGCTTCTCTCTTAGTTTCTCTTCAATTCTTCTGCACCTGGTAGATTGTAACGCCAATAACAGACCAAAATTCTTCAACAAAGTACTAGTAGTAATGAATATGTTTATTTAGGTTTTAGAAGAGCAGAAAGCAGGAGGGGTCTGAGCTAATAAAGATGGCAGCTTTAGGAGGAAGAGCATATGGAGTTCCAAGCTTATCATTATCTTCATATGTCAGCTGCAATTCCAAAGCCAGAGCCTACACACACTCTTTGGTATCTTCTTTCTTGTAACTACCAAGTAAAAGCCATTTATTTTCAATTATTGGATGAAAGTTCCAAACTTTACAGTAACAGAAACAGAAAGATTGAAACTTTTGAGTGAATATTTGCAGCATTTGATCATGGGTAAATTGCAAATTTCACGTCTATGCATATCTTGTTCTGCACTGCAAGAATCATCAAGTTCCACAGGTAAGTTAGTTGGATTTGTTTCCCCCCAACACAACATACAGTTTCCTTTGAACTTGAAAGGTGAACATTCATCTGCTCTATGCTCTGCTTTCAGCTACTGCTGAAACAAAGGCGACGGAAGCTATGGAGAAAACGGAGGTAAAAGCAGCAGAGGCGAAGGCCCCGACAAAAGCAGCTGCATCAAAAGCCAAACCTGCAAAAGCCCCAGCAAAGCCATTGCCAGAGATGATGGAACAGGATGTCATTCCGCCATTGAAGGCCATTCTCGAAGCGCAACAAGATATTTCCGAAATCGAACTCTCTTTCAAAGACAACAAGGTGAGTGGCCATACTCTACTTGCTCAGCATTTTTATGTTCTGAATGAAAATTTGCAGGTTCTAACCTCATCAGCCACATGAATTGCAGCTCTAGTACCTTTATTATGAGAACAGTTGACGAGAGTTTAAGATTGAATTTTCTACAGTTGGAGGGTTCATTTGTGCAAAGTGGAATTCCCTACTCCTTCTGGGCTTTCTTTCCAAGTGGATCCCTCACAGGTAAAAGAGACGACATCAAAATTAATAGTCGAATATAGTGCAATCATACTCAAAATTTCTTCACGCTGTTTGCATTCACAGGTCCCAGAGGGTTCTCTCTATCCTCACATGGATCAGAAGCAAGCACAGTCGAGCCATTCCTGATCGATGAGAAGAAAATCACGGCAAGACATGTGATCTTCTGGGTGGAGAAGCGTTTGGCAGCTCAAGGGATCCTACCTGTCTGGAAAGAGTGATCTCATCAACAACATACAGAGAATGTTCACAGCTAAACTTCATCAGTCACACCTTTCACGTTTTTTTTAATCCAGTCTAGATTGATGTGAAGTTTAGAAATCATTGTATGGATAGAGCACCGGTTGCATTATTCAATCTGGTGAGCCAAGGTGCTTGTAAAAACTAGTTAAAACAATAGGTGCTACAATTCATAGTTGGAATCCAAACATGAAAGTAACTTCACAAATCACATGTTCAGGCCGAGCCTGGGGCTGAGAAGGGAAATGGCAGCAGATTGACCTCACATGACATGAATACCACTCTCAAGCCGATTGGCAAACACTTACAACAGATACCCTTTGAGAACAAGATACTGTTAGGTAACATTGGAAGACATGAGACATGCAACAGGTTCCTCCAAGTGAGCTGTTAGTTGTTCAAACTAGTATTTGCATTGCGCATGGCACGTTGAAGTTCACTTAAGAAGTCCATCTGTGTACCAGATGAGGTTCCAGCATTGTTTGTGGGAGACATAACCTAACAACCAATTGACAAGATTATATTAGCGAGTAACTGAGAAGATAAGATGGGGTTTGGGAAGGGCAGGGAGGAATGAAACTGCAGCGGGAGATCTGTCATTCACCTGATGGGGGAGTCTGAAGTTTCTCCAGGCAGATTCACTACTTCCTGAATATAGAACAGGCCTTTCTGAAACAAACAAAAGCATTACATAAGAATCAAACAGCTTCTAGCTTTCTTCACATGAGCCAAGGAGGAGATATAGTACAAAAGAAAAATGCATGACAAGAAATCAATATCATTCTGGTACTATAATACTTAGAAGAAATAGGAATTGATACAAGTTCAAAATAATAAAGACTTGGGAACATCATAAGCCTGAAAAGCTTCGCAACAACATATGACCTGAACCTGATGGGTCACAATGTCATTAGCCACTAGCTACAAATGAGCTCAACTGAGCTGATTTCCACTCTGTGGAGTTCTCAGGCAAAATAAACTTACATAAAAAAACATAATATAGCGTTTCATGGAAGATGACATAAATGAAGTGACAAAGAAAACAACCTACAAGTCTCATACAACTGCAATATTTAAGAACCTGTTTACTCACCAGATAAGTCTACAGATGGATCATTATACTGATGCAGGGCAGCCGCCCAACCTGAGTCAGAATAACATTTTAGAAGAGAGAATGTAAGTTTAATACATTTGAGACTTACAGTGAACACGTTTCAAGAATCTCTTGTCAGCTATAAATATCATTTACAGCAAATAAGCAAAAATGAAGGGCTAAAAATCATCAATCAATTAAAGGAAGAGTTGTTCGGGCAAAATTTCTTGTCAGATATAAATACTCCCTCCATCCCAAACGTATTGTCACAACATCAAAAAAAATTTGTCCCAAATGAAATGGCAATTTTCCACTTTTATTTTATTTTAGTCCACTTTTACCTTGGAAATGCACTCACTCAAAGTCTAGGGAGTGGGTTGTGAGGGGTGAGAATGGGTTTGGGAGGGAGTAATGATGTAAGTTTATGTAAAATGAGTTAATGACCAAAGATAATCTTAATCTATACAAAAAAGCTAAAAGTGATAACACAATTGGGATGGAGGGAGTATCATTTACAGAAAATAAGCAAAAATGACGGACTAGAAAGCAATCAATTGAAGCAAAGTTGTTTAATGCCTAGCCACCTAGGAAAACTGGATAATAACAAAAAAAAATACCCTTAATGAGATAGATCAAGGTATAGCTGAATCTGATCTCACCAACCAATTTGTTCTACCAGTTACCTAATACTCGTGCTATGATTTTATCAAAACAACTAAGTAGAAGCAAATCACAATTTTGCTAGCCAATTTGGGAGCGCCACAATTTACTTCCACTTACCAAAAGATGAAAGGTCGACAGAAAGAAATATTTCTACAATATATACAGATATAAAGGTCTGCAATATAAACTCCCTCACATGGTTGAATTTGCGGATCAAGAAGTAGTTTCATGCTTGCAAATGATATTATCATAAAGACTAGCACAAAAAAGTAGCACCCTTTAGGGGCTCAACACCAGGGTCATATGTAACAGAGCTGGAAGGCAGGTAAAAAATGTTGCACAGATAAACCTAAATATATGAACCCATAGAACCAGAGAGAAATTCCAATCTAATGCAATGAATGAAACTACAACCATCACCATAAATCCATTACAGACATTCGAACAAACAAACAATTCCAGATTACAATGCCAAACTAGAACATAACCCCCCCAGTAATGAAAAGTGAAAAAATCATCTAAAATAATTAGTAATTGGTACGTACGATTAATTAACAGCTGAGAAGCTTCACTCCTGCAACAACCCTCAACTCCAATCAAAGTGTGGCGAGAGCTCTCACTCAAGGAAGCAGCGGCACTAGCTTCACCATGATCTACCATGGGAGAACTCCTCGACACCAAAGACTGACTCTTGTCCCCGTCAATTCCAAACGAACCGACGTTACGATCAATCCGTTCTGCAACATTCCGCTAAACCTAAGTCTACATAAAGATTAAAACATCGAGATGATACGAAAACGGAAACAGTCAAGAGATTGACCTCCAGATTTGCGTCTGTTCAGAGAACGATTCCTGCAATTTTAAAAACACAAGAAATAAACATCACACATTACCATCACTTGCGCAAAAATCATTGAATTGGTTGAGATCAGAGGATTGGTGAAGATTGGACCTTTGATTGGGAGGAGCGTAGCGCTTGACAGAAGCGGCGGGATCTGGTGCCGTGAGCGTGGGGTTTTCCAGCATCGCTTCGTCGTCTCTCCCACAACTTCAGCAGCACCTCTTCTCTCTGCAGCGCTCAAAACCTGGAGCTATGAATTATCAGCTACAGCAGCTAAATATTCACTTGTTCGATCCAGACGCCACTTTTGCCCCCGTGCCGTCTGGTGTTTGCAGCGAAAAAAGTTGAGATGCATCCTCTAACTCTTCTGAATTAAGCATTTAAGTCATATAGGCAAAAAGCACGTAAACTTGTGGTGATTGAATAATACCTCTATATATAGAAAAAGCACCAAAAAGCCATTGAATTTTTTACCTCGTCGTGAACTGGCCACTGAACTTTTTATCCGGCTGAATAAATCACTGAACTTTTCATCTCATGAAGAGAAGAATATCACGTCGGTCATTTTCTCTCACCCTAACCACGCTCTAACTTCCATTTGGTGCTCTCTTAACATGTTTTTTTACACAAACACTTAGTAGAGGAACTTTACGTCAATTCATGTCATTTTTTCGTATGTCACATCACCGTAAAATTAAACTTAGTGGCTAAATTGGTATGATTTAAAATTTTCAATGGGTTATTCAGTCTAATAAACTGTTTAGTGAACGATTTGTAATGAGTTGAAAAGTTTAGTGGTTTATTCAATCAAATAAAAAGTTTAGTAACTGCTTCATGATAAGTTGGAAAGTACAATGGGCTTTTGGTGCGTTTACCATTTATACTATAATTGATAGCATTGATTCAAAAACTTTTCTCCTCCTTTCACAATCCCAACAGAACAATGCATAGCATAGACATAGTGGTAAAGACTGCCAGCGTTCACAAACAAGTTTCTTTTTGGATGGATAGTTTGTATATATAAAGAGAGTCGAAAAGATTATTTTATTGCCCGACTTTGAACTGCACTGGTTTGTCCAAAAAAACAATGCATTCCGGCCTTTTATTGTAATCACATAAATAACCTAATGGATTAGATCAAGCAAAAAAGTGAGTTTAATGGAATAATTCATTGGATTATACCATTTATGTGATTCAACATATTTACTTTTATTAAAAAAAATATTAGGGGATTTCAAACTTATAATTTTTCAAATGAATTAGCGGGTTTCACTAGTAAATTAGTCCGTAATTCACCTCATCTAATTCAGACATGTAGTGAATTTGAGGAGGAGGTGTGAATTAGGATAATTCGTGGTGAATTAGACGCGTGTTTGTCTTGTGAAGCTTTGCTATACAGAATTCACTATCAACTCTCACCAATTTTCACGAGTGCGTCAATCCTTGAACGGCAATTTTGCAAGGTGAATTACAATTCTAATTTTATACAATAGGGGTTTCAAACATAAGAAGTGAGTAGGAAGTTTTTCACCTAATTAGTGAGTAAGTACGTGAAAAACAAAGTTCACTTCGCACAATTCACCTTAGGTCCGCGTTGCGCGAGGTGAACTCACGCCGCTTTTCACGTGAACAAGAAGTGATGAAAACGGCGTGAGTCACGCTGCTAACACGCATGTTTGAAACCCCAATATACTAACAGGAAACCACTTCCAAAAATAGCAAAAAAAGTGAATGAAATGATTTGGTGAAGCTATCTCAGCACCACATTACACTTGGGTTTTTTTCCCACAATCAATGCAATCATTTATATCAATGTAATCAATTACAATCAATCACATTCTTTTTTTTGTTCTTGATCAATGTATTTAATATTTTCAATTTTACGTTATAATACCTTTACAAAGTAAAGTAGATTAATCAATTATCATAAATTACAACTATTCTTCCTATTTATAAAATTTCCGATTTCATTTTGCAATCCGTTTCTTTTTTCGTTATATTTCTTCTCTTTCATCGTGTCTTTGTCTCTCTTTACTTTCTTTCGAATCCTTTTATTTACCATATATGTGGAAAATACCTACATAAATATACTAATAATTCTATTTATTCTCTTTCATCATGTCTTTGTCTCTCTTCACTTTCTTTCGAGTCCTTTTATTTACCACATATGTGGAAAAACACCTACATAAATATACTACTAATTAACTAAAACTAACATAATAAATTAAGACTAAAACACCATTGGTAAAACATTGTTGTAAAGTTAAAAAGAATAAATAAAGTTCTTTCACAACAAGTTTACGTGTGTGTGTGTCTTTTAATTACTAGGAATTATAAAATAAAAAGTTAATTACTAAAACATAACCTAAATCACCAGATGGCTGAATCTGCAAGTCTTCTTCTTCTTCTCTTGATTTCCTGAACCTCCCTCCAGTAATGAGCAATCCAGGTTCCCTACATGCACAAAAGAAAGGAGTAAGTGACATGTATTTTAATATAAATTATAAAACAAGTAACTTATATATAAAGAGAGAGGTCAGAAGACTTACAAGGGTAGAGCTGCACCCCCGCCAGGAAGGAGAGTATTCTCCCATAGGCAACCTCCAACGAGAAGGAAACCCTTTCTAACTAGACAGTGAATGCCTATCTAGCTCGGTAGTGAATGCCTTTCTTCAAGCTCACGGTTCTTCTTTTCCTCTTCCAATTAAACCATTGTGATTGTCCAACATATATAAAAAAACGTTAGTAATCAGTTATCAATACTTAACATAGAATCCAATAGCATCTTTAGTTGCCATTTGTGGCAACAATAGGGGTGTTCGTGGGGCGGATCGGGACGGGTTCAGGCAAAAATAAAATCCATCCCGTGTGGTACAATTTCTGTGATTAAGAAACCGAACCGAACCGTTTATGTGCAGAAACCGAACCGAACCGCAGATTAACGGTTTTTTGCGGATCGGTTTACGGTTATCCACACTATAGTCTATCTAATTCACTATAGTCAACACCGATCTCATTCACATAAAAAGCAATTCAGATTTGACTCTAAACTGGCAGCTCCAATACATAATCTTACATTCTAACTAACCAAACTACTAGTATAACTGAGAGAAATAGTTGTACTGTTGACAAGAACAATTGTTAAGACAGACAAACCACCAACGGATAAAAATATTTTGGGTTATATAAGTTTACAAATAAAATACTACTGTCTGGTTGCAGTTCTAAAAATTCCAATTCGGGATCTGGAACAATAACAGCAAGCCCGTCCTTGCTACTTCTAGCGACGGGTCATCCATTACAAATGCCTGTTGCTACTTCTAGCGACGATGAGCTATGACAGAAAGTGATGGAGTTTGCAGAGAAAGTGAGAAACAACGGAGCTTGGAGAGCACTACAGACCACGGTGAAGCTTGGAGGCGGAGTTGACCTGGGCGCGAGGCGGAGGGCTTGAGGTGAGGTGGAGAGGGGAACCTCAAGACTCAAGAGTGTCTGCCTATGCCTATTTGATCGATTGAGTTGTTGAGGGCGGCAAACTGCTTAGCAAGGTTAGATTTAGGAATTTAGGGTTAAAGGGTAGGATTAGATGGGAAGGTGTATAGACTTATGGTTTTGAGTTATACACGGTTCGGATCGGTTAACCACGGTTCGGGTCGGTTAACCACGGTTTCTAATCGAACACCCAATTCAGAGACATGGTTTTTGGTTTCTCGGTTTTGGATATCGACTTTTTCCGGCTTCGATCATTCTTAAGAGTAGTTCTTGAATTGCTTAAAATCAACATGTCAAGGCCGTAATCTTCTCTTGGTCTGTACTTCACAATTCCTTTTCAGCATTGCTTCAAGTAGCAATTTCTTACCAAACAGTTAATTTACATTAGCAATTAACTCGGCTGTTTCAATAGTTTACATATAACTGAAATAGCATAGATTCTTCCATCAAAACACATCAAGACCGTAACCCTTACGATGACCATTAACTCTCTCTTCTCTTACAAAATGAGCATTCGGTAGCCAAATCTCTACTTATATGATAAACAGAGGTCATCATTCACCTTCCTTTATCAGTTTAACCCAGATATTTTTCTACTAAGGCTTGAGATCTGTGCAACCCAGTGAAAGAGTAATGGCTTAGAGCCTGCCATGTGGCAAAATAGATCTTCAAGTAAGAGAACCCTCAAAATCTCTTATCCACTTAATCATGCTTACGTGGAAATTCCCTGTTGGACAGCCAGATCACAACCTAATCTGAGGAAACATTTGGGCTGGAATTGTAGCCAAGAACTTAGGCCCACTAACCAGTGGCACAGGTTAGCCGTTTCTCCACCCTTCTTTTAGTACTCAACAAACTTCAAAGTGTGTTGTGTTAAGACAAAGCACAGCTGAAGGAACAAGGGAACAGAAGATGGCAGCACAAGCTCTTGTTTCATCACCACTTAGCTCCTCAGCTGAGACTGCTAGGACAATTCTAGGAGCTAGACCAGCAGCCCAGTCTCCATTTCTGTCCTCAAGGAGAGGACCCTTTGTTGTTAGGGCAGCTTCTACTCCCCCTGCCAAGGTTCACATACATCAAAACCTCTCTTCTATCTGTCTCATTTTACAGAAAATCAAATCCTCACTGTTTCTTTTGATTTCAGCAAGGATCGGATAGACAGTTGTGGTTTGCATCCAAACAGAGCCTTTCATACTTGGATGGAAGGTAAATGAACGAAACAGATCAATTACTCCTACATAGTAGCAAATGGCAATCAGTTTCAGTAACAGGTAGTATTTCATTGTACTTACAGTACTTTGATGGTTTCATGTTCACAGCTTGCCGGGTGACTTTGGTTTCGATCCACTTGGACTTTCAGACCCAGAGGGAACAGGCGGCTTCATTGAGCCGAAATGGCTGGCCTACGGTGAGGTCATCAATGGGCGTTTTGCGATGCTGGGAGCAGCTGGCGCCATTGCCCCTGAAATCCTAGGGAAGGCCGGGCTGATCCCGGCAGAAACTGCCCTCCCATGGTTCAGAACCGGTGTGATCCCACCTGCAGGGACCTACAACTACTGGGCAGACAATTACACGCTGTTTGTACTGGAGATGGCACTGATGGGATTTGCTGAGCACAGGAGATTCCAAGACTGGGCGAAACCAGGATCCATGGGGAAGCAGTACTTCCTGGGGTTCGAGAAGTATTTGGGCGGGTCTGGGGAACCGGCATATCCAGGTGGACCGATCTTTAACCCTCTCGGGTTCGGGAAAGATGAGAAGTCATTGAAGGACTTGAAGCTGAAAGAAGTGAAGAATGGGAGACTGGCAATGTTGGCAATCTTGGGGTACTTCATCCAGGGGCTTGTAACAGGGGTAGGGCCTTACCAGAACCTGCTGGACCATTTGGCTGATCCTGTAAACAACAATATCTTGACAAGCCTTAAGTTCCACTAGATGTAATGTAATAGAATGAGGGTACTCCTCATTTTCCATCTTCATTTCCCCTGTTCTCGTTCAAACATTGCGAAAAACTAGTTTGTGCATGTAAGAAATGACTGCAACAGATTCATCACATGACTCACTAGCAACAGTACTTTAACACAAACAGATAATCTTATGTATTACAGAATGACTGAATGCCCAGAAAATATCCTGGTATCCTGAGAACTGCAAAATTCTGAATCAGTCCCAAACAGCTTAAGACTGGGTTGCATATATTAAACTGACATATTATTGATGCCCGACTATAAGCCAATGTTATAGAAACCCAACACTTACAGAAATTCTCAGATTTCTATTACTTTGCGTTAATGAGAGATAACTAGCTACCTCAAATAATTGATAATGGTGTCAGCCGAAAAAACAAACACAAAAAACAGGGCTTCAATGCGTCTTATGGGTAATGGGTTTGACAAGGTTTCTCCAAGCCCCAGTCTACAACAGAGGCTGATACTTCCAAGTTTCAACTATCATTTGCGCTTCTCTGACTAGGCCACCTGAGCAACGGGTTCATCAGCAGTCCCTTGCCTGAAAGTATCAAATTCACTTAGGAGCTAAGTACAAGCTACAATTTCAGGTGTGTTGTCTGTTGTGAGCTATGATAAAAACCTGAACGGCACGACTAACATAATTATGAGTTGACAATGAGCAATATAAGCTGCACCAGATTGAGCATTTTGGTCTACAAGGTCTTATACCAAAGAGTAATCAAAGAACATAAAAAGGTCAATTTCATAGAGTAGCCAGATTTAGGAACGCTATATTTCATGTCTTTAATGGTTCATACATTTTAAATCTCATTGGTCACCACCACAAGATCTCCTTGAGAGAGATTGAACAACACACATTAGTTTACCTTTGAATTCCTTCACCAACTTCCATTCTGAAAAAGTTTCCAATCATCACTGGTGAGCCCACCTCTTTGGATAGATCGTCTAACAATTTCTGCAAAAAACATAGTACATTAGTTACCTGCAGAACAAGCACATCAGATCAGATATGCAAGCGTGCACATTGCTTATTATTCATTAGAAAATCAGTAGAACCACCCTGGAAGAGGCCATAATCATCATCATCATCAGCACACACGTTAGGATTTAACCCAGAAGTCGAGCAGATTATACTTGCTTTCTTGTTAAAAAATTAATCTCCAAATCTGTACATTGTTAGCCCTGATATCAGAAGTCCAAGAAAGACACAAGGTACTAAACACCAAGCAAACTAGATGATTAAAAGAAGCCACAACATGCTTAACATAATTACTTGTGATATGCAGCTAAGTTTTCAACTGACATGAAACCGCCAGCTTGGGGCTCAATTCTCAAAGGAGCGATGCTATATGATACCTTTCAGAAATAAAAGCGTTTTTAAGAGAACTCGGTTTTCCAACTTCAAGTTCAGGTTGTGGATCAAATGCAACTAGTAGCATTGAAGGGTGAATTTCTACCTTTATGCTCATGGAATCATTCAAGAAGTACTTTTGCTCCATAAAAACAATGTCCTCGAAATATTTACGTAGGCGACCTTCAACCATCTTGTCGATTGCCATTTGAGGCTTGCCAGTGCTTTCTGCCTGCCACACAAAGGCCACATCAACAGTTAAGGAAGCTTGCATGGATATGATGCTAAGCATGAGAGAAGGTTCTGATGACCTCTTGAAGACATGAGAAATCCAAATTTCTTCTTGTTAGTTGCATTGAAAAATGAATAAAGCTCATCTAGATACTCCTAGTTTAGTGTAGATCCACCGATCAGATGCTTTTTCTTAGTTTCTTGATCTTGAAGCATATCAAAGCATAGGTAGTCTATTGAAAGGGGAAATTTTTTTTTGTCAAGGGAACCTCTTAAAGACACTACCTCAATAAGAGTAAATAACTCAACAAAATCAGTTTAGTTTATTTAACAGAACCTCGGCAGAAATTACTGAGCACAGCCAAATCAGCCTGGTCATTAAATAGCCTCTAGTAAAGTATTTTGCTTTATATGCGAAATTGTCTTAGATTCTTTAGTAAAGGAAAATCTGGAGCAAGACACCATTGGACATCAGGAGCTGCAAAGCTGCATGTAGAAGTCTAATGGTCTTGAGGTAAACAAAAGGTTGCTGGTTTTATCCAACAGACCAAACATGGACATAATCAAGAACAAAAGAATATACCTGAGACTTAATAACTTCTCTTTCATTATTTAGTACATCAGTGGAAACTAGATCCTTGTGCAAGAATAAGGGTCTTGCAGCCACTATGTGCATTGCCAGTTCAGATCCAACACGCTCCAAAGCATCCGGCGAAGAAATCCGGTTATCTGCTTCAAGAGATAAAACCCCAGCATGTCGGCCCAGACCTACATCCAGGTAAAATAATTATTACACTCCCTTAATAATATAGCGGTTTTGGAAAGCAATCATTGCTTTGTCTTCCTATACCTTCTTTAATGCTGTCAGATTTTAATTTAGTTACTTCAGCATAAGCTAAACAGAATTAATTGCAGCTTTATATAATCCCTGATTCACCCCATCGTTTGTGTCATGATACACAATGCAAATGATATTGTTGTTCATCCTAGAGGGAAGGAGGCAAGGTGAACAAAACCAGACCTGGTTGGGGACTCGTGTGTAGGTATGTAGAAATAAAGCCATGTGACGATGTAGACAATACGCAACTCCTTCTGAGCTTCACATTCTCTCCCATCATAGCAGCTACTTCAGTAACTGCATTTTGAACAGTCGTCTCCCCACTAATTTTTGGATGTTCAAGATTTAATTTCAAGCCCTGAAGAAACCAGTTATAGTATCTGTTGAGTATATCATGAAAGATCAGGTTAAGCAATATATACAACATTGTTTTTCTTATAAATTCACAATACGATATGTTATAGCCAAAGATTTAAAGTCTAACAAATTGTAGCTTATCCTTACATCAAAACATTCAGGACCAAATGTATGGACCCCAGGAAGTTGGTCTGAGGAACTCTCAATCAGCAAAGCTTGTTTTGCCAAAGTCAAAGCCTGTAACCCGAAACAGCATGCCAATTAATATGCTTCACCTATGCTATGAACAAGGTAGTGCAGTATTATTTAAACGGCAAAAGATACCAAGTAGAAACTCTAGACGCGCTGGCTGAAAGAAAAAAGTCCTATGGAATGAGAAGTAAAGCACACTAACCAAGTGTTGGAAAATTTCATTCCTCGCAACGAAATCAGTCTCGCAGTTGAGCTCGATAACCGCAACCTTACCCTCCTTCTGAGCCAGAGCAAGCAGACCCTCAGTTGCAGCTCTTGACGACTTTTTCATGGCCAGAACCTTCCCTCTTTTCCTCAAATCCTTCTGCGCAGCCTCTGCATTCAATTAGACAATACATTCAAGAATCTCGACTAAAGAGGAAGCTACGCAAAAATGAGAAGAAGCCACCATTCATACCAATATCCCAATTGCACTCAACAAGCGACGCCTTAACATCCTTTATCGGGGCGCTTGTCCTTTCTCTCAGCTGCTTGATGAGGTTCATCTGCTCTGTAGACGACGGAGCTTGAGAGCTGAACCTTCTCGCCAGCGAACCGAAGAGGGATGCTTGAGAGGCTGCGATACTCGCAGGCTGAGAAACGGCGGCGATAGAGAATCCATCAACAGGTGAATTCAACTTCGCGTGGCTTACTAAGATCCCGATTGGTCGTTTTACACTTCTGAAGAAAGCCATTTTCTTCTGCCGAATCAAACACTAGCTCTTAGGGGCGCGTAAATCAACTTGAGAAAGGTGTGAAAATGAACTCAGAAGAACGAGATCCGGGGGTTTAAGGGGTTTGCTGCAGACCTGCTGATCGACAAGAGGTCAGAGGTGGAAGAAGTAACAGGTCTATTGGATCAACCCATGAGAAGTTCTCGGTTGGGCAACGGCCCAATCCGTTTTGAGCCTTTGAGACCCTTTTTTTATTTTTTATTGAAGACCCTCTTTTGTTTGTAGCTTCAACTATTGGGGAAAAAAATCAAGTTTTTTTATTCCAATTTTTTATAATATTTACAAAACAAGGGATTACGCTTTTAAAAATTAATTATACATTGAATACTTGTAAACGAAAATTGGAATACAAAAAGTTATAAATTTTTCAAAAATTAACCAGAACTTTACGAATTTAGAAAATATGGATAATAGGAGTGCAAATTTTCAACCATGTTTAGGTGATATTTCACCCATTAGTCCAAATGACTCAGTTACAAGGTAATCTGGAAGCCCAAACCCAACTAACTGAACAATTACATATCCACATCTCATTTTCCAAGTACCGAGTGAAAATTCACCCGGGTGATAATTTTATAGAATTTCATATTTTTGATTCAAACATCATAAAATGAACTCTAGAAATCTTACATCTGATTGGGTGACATATTATTAAAATTATTATTATTATTATTATTATTATTATTATTATTATTATTATTATTATTATTATTATTATTATTATTATTATTATTATTATTATTATTATTATTATTATTATTATTATTATTATTATTATTATGTCCTTCCCATATTCCATGAACAGCCAAATAGAAAGTTATGTCAAACTATTGATTTAATGGTCATCGCGGTGACTGAAAATGTGCCTTCATCAAGTAGAACTAAAATATACTAGTATTCTTGCAATTCTAAAAATAAAAGTTCCGCTGCAACTTTTCTTCCTACCTTATGAGTAGTATTTTCACTCCACTTTTTCAAATTCAAATACTCCGGCTTTTTTTTTATTTTTTCTAAAGCAACGAAATTTTTTATTAAGAAAATTATTAAAATTACACCTATATCTAATAGAGAAGATTAAGAAAGATCTCCAACATCACTATAAATCCCCACTCATCATAAAGATGAACGCCAATCAAAACTCAACCAAATTAAAAACAATTTGAGAGCTATTTAATCTCATCCAACACGAGGATGACCCCAATTTAATTAATTGTAAATATTCCATTGAAGTCCGTTATTCAATTTAACAATTGATTTTGAAGCTTCACCGAATCCACCAGGTTCAAGTGACGATGCCGATGGCAATGCTAAATTATCCTTAGAATTTTTGGCCAATAAGATAAAGTACAAGATGTCAACTTAGATTTTGGCTTTAATGGATTTAATCTTCTCCTTTTGAAGATGGAAATAATCTTTCTTACATTTATATTTGATATTTCATAGACTTGACATTTATGGATTAACATATTTTTTGTTCAAATAAAATAGTAACGTAAAATAACGGAGCTTAAATGTAAATATGATTCCGTGAAGGAGCGTTTGTGCGGGGCCAGAACAAAAAAACGCTTCCTCGCCTAGATCGATCCGTTGAGCGCGGCCAGTTCGCATCGGCCTGTCCCGCCCCATCGACCTAGGCCCACCGCGCCCCCACCCTGGTTGCCACTGTTCGCATCGGAAGCCAGATGAAGCCACCACTACCGCCAATTACCGTCGCCGACGCCGCCCTTGAGCCTTCCACCGCCACCCTTGCACCGCGCTACCATCCTCGCACCGTTTTGCCTCATTCCTCGCAGATCGAACTCATAACTCTAGACGATGTCCGAAGATCGCCGCCGCCGAGCGCCGCGCCGCTCGCTTCGGCCCCCCGCCCCAAATAAAATATAAAAAAATGATAATTTCATTTGAAACAAGTTTGGGACATTTCGGATCTATACTCCCGAGATACGTTGACTTTGGTGCCTACAAGTTTACACAAAGCTTGGGAGGCCACTATGATCACGACGGTGTGGGCTATATGGCGTGCTAGAGCCTGCGCCCATCTCTGTTGTAAAATGGTGTTACGGATAGACTTGGCTTGTGTCTTATAAGTCGAGGTCCAATTTTTGAATATAATCTTTTAGTCGTTAAAAAAAATATTGAAACAAAATTTGTTTGTTTTAATCAATACTGATATACAAGGTGTCAACTTCGAGTTCTATAAAAAAAAGGTGTCAACTTCGATTTTCTTATGGATTTAATCTATAAAAAAAAAAAAGAAAAAAGGTGTCAACTTTGATTTTCTTATGGATTTAATCTGGTCCTTGTGAAGATGGAAAGAATCTTTGTTACATTTATATTCGATATACTTGCCATTTATGGATTAGTAGGAGAATATTTTTTGTTCAAATAAAAATAGTAACCGGTACCGTACAATGATGGCAGAAATAACAGAGCATAACTGTGAATCATGTCACACGATACAGTATGAAAACGCTCGCCCATAAACCAAAAATGGCTCCCACAAGAACACACGATATGCAAGAATCGGAACATCCAGGTACTCCATTTTCACTCTGTTTGTAATTTGGTTCTCTGTTAACAAGTTTTATCTTCTTGATTTCCTGAAGAAATCTTCACACCAGTCTCGCAATTCTTTACGATTCGTATGGACGAAATTCCGTTTCAGGAGAGTTCTTCAATGGTGGCAGAACTAAGGTTGATGGCCGTTTGCTGCCAGAGTCCACAAATGATCTTCGTCAACCTGCATATTCTAAGTATGATTCGCGCAAGAGCATGGCCTGGGACAGTGCCTTCTTCACGAGTCAAGGTCTGTGTCTCATCTAAACCAAGCCTTAGCCCCTCCTCCGTCTTCGGCCATGACCGATGAGTTTATTCATCTGTCCTTTTTAGGGGTTTTGGATTCGGAAGAGTTGTTTCAGACTTTGAATTTTCGGGATTCTGAGAACGAGGCTCGCAAATTGCCTTCTGATTCGTTAGCCAGAGAGAGAGATAGCAGGATTAATGAGGCGAGTGTGAGAAGAAGCTTGGCATGGGACAGTTCCTTCTTTACAGGCCAAGGTTTTTTTTCTTTCCAATTTTCAACTGGTGTCACACGAAATTTGTAGTCCATTTCTGTTTTATGCTCACCTGATGATGAGTTGCAGGAGTTCTGGACCCAGAAGAGTTATGCCTTGTGAATAAAGGGTTTAGGAAGTTCGAAGCAAATTCACTTTCTTGTGAACTATGGCGGTCTACTGAGTCAAGCACCACCATAGGTAGTGAGTATTCCTTAGACAGCCTGGAGCTTGAACTGTTTGATGGCATGAGGGCATCACTTCTGACATCAAGCAATACTTCTAAAGATGGACATTCCGGTTCTAGGTTGAAATCAAGAAAACTGCATTGTAAGTACTCCTATATTTTAATTTTGCCCTCAAATGTACTTTTGATAAGCTATGTGAGCAACATTGTACCATTCTTGTTGTGTCGTGGTATTGGCTGGCATCGCTGCTTTAACGTCGGATTAGAAGTATACCGGTCTTGTAGGGCATCATTTTTAACTGGGATACTTATGTTGGCTTGCCATATTCACTCATTGACAAATTCTTCATTGTACTTCTGTCTTTATGCTAATGCTAGTAACTGTGTTCTTATATGGGCAGCCTCAAGGAAATCAAATTTCCCTAATAAAAGATCGGTATGCATAAATGGTTTATTGTGGCGTACATCAATTATAGTTGGCCATGTCTTAGTACAGAAGTTAACATTGTGCTGCAAAATGTTTCAGAATAAATCATTTCCTGGTTCAGGAAAACCGAATTTTCAGACACTTGGGGAAGGGAGAATACATAAAGAAGCTGGTATTCCCACAGAATTACTGGTATGCTTGGCTGTTGAATCACTCTTGTCAATACAAGCTTTTGAAATCTTGGAGCTCCATTAACAAATGTGTTTTATAGTACTGTTAATACTGACTTGCTACTTCCTGTTTGAATAAAGCAGGCATCTCAATTTCGAAGAACCAACCCACTGTCTTCCAGTAAGATTTCCACAGTGCCTGATGGGACTAAAGCTCTAGCAGTTGCTGCCGGTAAAAAGGTTTTTCAAAGTGAAAACAAAGCCAATCCTGGTAAAAGAATCAGAAAAGCTGCATCCGGTACACTTAATGGACTTTAAGTCAAATTTCCCATCCCTTATTTTGTTCCCAAAGGTTATCAAATAGAATTTATGGTTAATGATGATTTATGATCCATTGTTTCAGGGCAAATTTTAGCGAACGAATCATGTCTCAGTGATTTATGTGGTGAGCCTCAAGGGTTGTTGAAACCTCCTAGGTCTGCTTCACATTGCTGCAGTCCCTTGAAAGGATCTGCTGGCTCCTATACTGCTTCTAGTTCTGTCAGTAAATCTCCACAAAGCTCTCTAAGAAGGAAGAGAGATGTTGGATTGGCTGCACGTGATCCAAACTCCACACCTCCACCAAATTCTCCAACCAGCAGAAGAATTAATCAACTAACTTCAAGTCGGCCTATAACCAAATCTTCCTCGAAATCACCTTTGAAAAATCCTCCTCTAGATCCTCTTCTAAATTCACCAACTCCTTCCAAACCTTCATCTAGAAGCAGAGCTGTACAATCAAATTCTTGTCTACCTCAGCAAGTTGATCTCATTTCAGAGAAAAAACCTTCCAGCCTTCGGAAGCCCTCACTTAAGCTTGGATACTTTGATGTGGTCAGTTTCTTCTTCAGTTTACTACTACCATATATAGGCAAATACTTAGTTTGAACTTCTATTATTTATGTCTGAGTCTGACTGAATATATACTTCTGTGATGACAGGAAATTTCCACGCCACCCTCGCTTAACAGAGATATGAATATGAAGTTTCATGCTGGAGCGCATAGTAGTTCTAAAACAAGTGGTGTTAATGGACTAACTGGACACAAGCTTCCCTCACCAAGACCACCAACACAGAACGGCAATGTGAAGATGACTTCTCCACAAACTGGAGTCCATTGTTTCAGGCCAGCCCTGAAGCCCACTTGCCCACCTGAAGCCAAAGTTGAAAATGATGGGAAAACGTCATATCCGGTTTCTGAGGTCTATAGGAGTTGTCCTGAGAATGAATTATCTGGTAAACTCAACCATGGTTATAGCTTCAAGAGGGCCAGCCTGCAGTCTAATGCAGGTGGTGAATAGGGTCAAGAAGGCGATCGAATTATGAAGCACAAAGAGAAACTCAAGAGTACAAAGGAGTTTGCACAAAATGTGAAAAAGCCTTGTCTTGGACAGGATGAAGATGCTGCACCTAATGGAGAAGACAAGGAAAACTTGTGCAGTATTGAAAATCAAGTTGATGAGTTAAGCAGAAGTCTTGGGGCTATGGATTTCTGCCGAGATTGGGTGATTGAATTTTAAGCAGAAATTGTTGCACTTGCACCAGTTTGGTACAGGTAGGAACAGACTCTCCTCTTTAGCATGTTCATCTTTCTTAGATGAGCAACCTTATTCCATATTTTTCCCTTCATTTTTCTAGAAGATAAACAATCATTATCCGGTTTGCAAAATACTTTTTACTCCATCAGCTAATCCTTTCTTTCGTTTGGTTTTTACTCATATTGAAGGTAGAAAATCTGAATGATGGGAAGTTGAAATACATAAATGGAAAATTCTTAGAATCATACTTATATTTGTTTCATCTGTCATTACAAAATTTGTAGAAACTTGAAAGTTTTAGACTTTTCCTTAGCATCATGGCAGAAATGGATGATATCACCGTAGCACCAATTAGTGATGTTAGGATCCAAATCAACGATTCGTCAAAATATTAGTACATGAGATATCGAAAAGTAATTAGGTTTACTTTACCCTCGCTTCGCAGCGGATATAGATTGCAAAATTTATAAGAATTTAATAAGTTTATAACATCGAACACAATTTAATCATAGACGAAAATATAATTTCATAAAATAAATGAGAACGTAAATAATCATGGCACGTAAAAACAACATTAGGCCTAAAAATTTCTCATTTGATTATTTGTTTTAACATTCAGATATCAATGTGCTAAAGGGTGAGAAATAAAAGTTAAACGCGAGAGTTAATTATTTCGACAATTCAAATAAGGAAAACTTTTGTAATAGAATAGGATGAGTTCGACTAATCGATGAATATTTTTTATCCAACATGATTTTCAATAATTATGTAAAGTTATAATTGGTCATAAATGATTGTGCAATTTCATGAAATATGTGTGAAAGTATACTAAGGTAAAAAAAATAGGCCTAAGACTTTTTTACATTTTATCATATCGCTCTAATATGATTTCTAATAATTAAAAGTTAAATATGAGAGTTAGTTCTTTCAACAATTCAAAGCAAAACATTTGTAACAAATTAGGATGAGTTCGCTTTATAGATGAATACTTTTTAACCAAGAGATTTTCAATAATTGTGTAAATTTATAATTGGTCATAAATGAGGATGCAATTTTCATGAAATATATAACAAATTAAAAATTAATTAGGTATGGCTAAGACTTATTTTAACGTGTTACCCTAATGTGATTTTTAATCATTAATCAATGCATATAATTTATTTCCATTTTCACCATCCATACAAATAGAGGAATAAAAAAAATACGAGTAAGAAATTTCATGAGCCTAACAAAAAGGTAAAACGTGAAACTAAATAAGCAAATTAAACTATTGAATAAACAAAGGAGGAAAAAGAAGATAAGACAAAATGAATGCAAGTGAAGAAGGGTATAAAAGGAAAAAATAAATATATTGATTTTTAGAATAATTCCTTGTCAAATTATCAATATTCAATATGTCATTCATTTTCATTTAAATCACTATTCGAGAAAAAAATATAAAATTTTCCATCAAAAAAATGGTTTTTCATAATTGCACTATTGCTAGTTCTCAATACTATGAGCATATTGTAGTGAAAGAAAATTTAATTCCCTTAAAACTAAATGGAAATAAGAAATGAAATATAAAAAATGAAAAATGGTCTGAATGCGATAAAAATGTGAAACTAAAAATATGAGATTAATTATTTTTTGAGAGCCAGAGAAATGCAAGAGAAACGAATTTAAATATTTAATTATTTATGGACATATATTTCTCTTTATTCATACTATCCATGCTAAAAAAAAGGAAAATATGATAAAGTTATATAAGCTGGAAACTTTAGGGATATATATGGAAAAATTAAAAATTTGAAACAAAATCGGAGAGTTGGACCTTTGAACAATTTGGTAAAAAAAATGTATAAGAAACAACAAAATGACATCAATTATAATGAGATCGCACAACTTCATTAATAAATCAATATTTATATATAGTAACAACACCATAAATGTATATATAATACCACCCTACATCCATAAAACAAAATAAGGTAAGACCATATAAATTTAAAACTATATGGATCAATGTGTAAAAAGAATAAAAGTAGAAGTTAGAATATAATTATATCATTTAATAAATAAAAAAAGATGTGGTGGCCCAACCCTATTAATTGGGCACTATTTATCAACAATAAGATTACCATAAATATATAAAAGGATAATAAATGGCGTTAAATGTTCCGTTAATTCTAAGAGATTTATTGGAAGTAAGAATGATGGTAAATAAGAATTGATAGAGAATTTCTTTTTTCCTCACAATCCCATGTACAGTTTAAATTTCATTAAGAATGAATATACTAATAATCTTATGTTTAGATGGATTATTTTGTTATTCAATTGAGATCACTTTGTAAATTTTATAAAAGCCCACATACTTGTTTCTTTAGAAAGGTGAAATGATTTTTTTCTAAAGTTGGATAAAATATTTCTTTTACAAACAAAAAAATTATTAAAGTAACCTGTTATCTATCAGGTAGGTGGTATTCCACATACTTCCCCAAAGTCCAGTAGCTATAACCAGTAAAAGATAAAAAACTCAAAAGACACGATTACCCTTCTCTATCTCTACTACTCCCTAAGAGCCCGCTACGACCTACGAGCAGTAGTACTACAAGGTTGAGGCCCACTTCACCAAGTGGCGAGCTGTCCTAAATATCGGGCCCACCGAGCCGTCAAAGCCGAGCATCCACCAGAACGTCCACGCACATACTTAATTTAACTATACAATATAACTTAAATTCTCAAAAATAATCTTACATTAACTACAAGTACATATAAAATACTCTTATATTTCCCTCAATCCTTGAATAATTGAAGGGCTTGTTTTGTTGTTTTCAGTGTATTTAATCTATGATTTATTTTCATGAATGTTTTGATATTTAAAGTTGAATAATTCAAATGGATATTATAATTTGAAGTATAAATATTTGAAATATTTTTTTTAATTTTTTTTCACTATTTATCTTGGAAAAAAATTGAGTCAAACTGTGCTACATAAAACATGAATGTCAAACCCTTCAATTATTCAGGGACGGAGGGAGTATTATTTTCTACAAGCACATTGATCATTTTATTCATCCACATTTATCCGTGCATATGTGGGTTCAATTTTGATTAAATTTATAATTACTAAATTAGTAATTGATATGACCAAGAATGAGATTGGATTTGGTGGGTTAGGGTAGTGGTCGTAGGATAGTTTTAGTGGATTAGGAAGAGATTGTCGGATTGAACTTAATTGAATTGGGCTTCATGGTTAGCGGACATCCACTATTCGCGGTTTGCGGATATCCGCAGTGCGGATACCGCTAAACCACAACCGTAACCACCAGAGTTGCGGTTTTCCCTAGCAACCCATAACCGTGAAACCACGGATAAAACTGTCAATTGTGGTGCGGTTATCCACGGTTTGCGATTTTAACCAATCCACTGCAATCTCTAGTCCCATCATCTCGAAAGTGTCTAATATGTTATTAAAATCTGTGTACACGAAACTGCAAAGTGTATAAAAAGATTTTCAAAATTTAATTTGAAATAAATAGTACAAATTTCTTCTGTATTGCCTAAAAGTGGTATCAACATAATATGAAGCATTTTGTTTGTTATTTGTAGTCAACTGACTTGTTTTCAACATAATATGAAGCATTTTGTTTGTTATTTGTAGTCAACTGAATTGTTTTCAACATAATATAAAGCATTTTGTTTATTTGTAGTCAACTGAATTATATCTACTGTAATGTGTAAACTTGACTACTACAATAGCTATTTATTTAGCTTAAACTGTCTACTAACTGATTATAAACTTTCCACCCCAAATAAGGTAAATGTAAGACTTTTATATATATTTACCTATTTGTCAAATCCTTCAATCTTTTGGGGACAGAGAGAGTACTTGTTAGGGCGACCAGAGCAAACGAGAGTGACGGTGAGTCACGCCATAGCCCAACCTACGAACTCAAAATCAGTTTTCGAGATCTGTTCATCGCAACTGTTCATCTACTAAAAAAATGTAGTAGGTTCATCGTGGCGGGATTGACAAGTGCAGATCGTGGCGAGAGTGACAGTGAGTCACGTCTGTCGCGATGACACCAATTCCGAGATGACATCCAAATCACAGTGGTTGGAGACTCATATCGCACGACGATGCTCCACTAATCACGATCGGAGTCGCAGATCGTCATCGTCTTGATCGTTCTCCCGTCCAGATCTTATAAAACACTGATGCGCCAGCCACCCTTCCGTCTCATCGAATAGTTATCCTCCATATCTGAAGGTCACAGATGAAGCTTCTGGTGAGATCCTTCACCGTCGAAGCCATCAAAGTTTGTCTCGATCATCTCACCATTAGTAGCGTCGTTCCTTGGTCGGAAAGCACGACGCTTTTGGAGGCTGGATGAAGAAGTGATTCTATCTTGAGAAAAAGAAAAGAAAGGTTATTTATAGTGAGGGTAGTTTAGTCTTTTCAATGGTTTGTGGAATATCACATATATTGTAAATAAATACAGTGTTATTAAAGGATTGATTTCATATTTACTGATGGAAAACCATTTTTTAATCATTTTCCCTCCGATTTTTATAGATAGTAAAATTCTGCATAATTAGTATTAAAGAATTACTATTAATTAATACTTCATCCGACCGCTATTGGTTGATATATTTGACTTTCATTTTTTAATATTCAATATTTAACTCAAATTTTGATAAAGGTAAATGATGAAAAAAATTCACAAAAAAAATCTAGAAAATTTATATTCATAATTATGATATGCATATAAATTATTAAATTTTAAATTTCTAAACATACATGGAAAAAATCATATATCAAAAATACTGTGAAACATCAATATTTTTGTCCAAAATAAATGATATTTTTTTCATTTTTATTTTATTTTAATCTACTTCTACCCTTTCAATGCACTCATTCAAAGAATCAAAGAATCGACACATGAGTTGGGATGTGTAAAAATGAGTTTAAAAAGAATAATGATGGACATTTATAAAAAATTAGTTAATGACAACAAATAATCTTAATCTATCTATATATATATATATATATATATATATAAAGTAAGAATCCATTTGGATGGAGGTAGTATGAAAGATTTAAGAACTTTTGGTGCTCATGGTCAATTTACTCAAAAAGTGTCGGTTATCATTTCATTCCTAACGACAATTATTTTAGCCCCCTGTGAATCTACGAGTATTCCATAAGCGACCATCATCAGTTCAGTTGACAGGCACACACGGATTATTATTATAAATATCACGCATCTCTCTTCTCACGCAAAGGTGCAATAGCATAGCAGCACCTGCATCTGCGTTTCGTTTCAAGGTTGCAGAAGCTTCGCATGCAAAGCGCCATCACTCTACAGAAAACGAAGGCGACAACAACAAGCAATTGCTGCGACGCTGGTAGTTCCTTCGATCCGTTTGATCAGTATCACGAAACCCGTTTTGTGTTGCTCTGTCCAGATCCGCCACAGGTAAGGTAACTTGTTCTCGTACTCGCTTTCCTTTGCTTAGATCCGATCCTTTGTTTCATCTTTGTTCAGATCTGTTTATGATTTTGGTCGCGCCATTTAGTCTGCATGTCAATTAATGGATCTGCTGTTTGCTTGTTTCGCTCAATTAGGGGTTTGTTTTTGTGCAGCCTTTGATGCGGATATAGGAGAACTTGCTTCGAGTTGGGTTTTGTAAGATCTACACTGTTTAAATGGATTTCGCGTTTTTGTCGAGGACAAAGATGCCTTTGATCTGCCGTATTTTTGTGTTCGTGGTTTTGTTCCTGCACCTTTGTGATGGATTTTATCTGCCCGGGAGCTACATGCACACATATTCCACGGGTGAACCCATCGTTGCGAAAGTGAATTCGTTAACATCTATTGAGACTGAGCTTCCTTTTAGCTATTATAGTCTTCCTTATTGCCAGCCTAAAGGTGGGATCAAGAAGAGTGCTGAGAATCTGGGAGAACTTCTCATGGGAGATCAGATCGACAACTCCCCTTATCGGTTTCGGATGAATATCAATGAGTCCCTCTACCTCTGTACCACCCCTCAACTGAATGAGAATCAGGTCAAGCTATTGAAACAGAGAACACGAGATCTGTATCAAGTAAATATGATTCTGGACAATTTGCCAGCAATGAGGTTTGCGAACCAAAATGGCCTCAAAATTCAGTGGACTGGGTATCCAGTTGGGTACACGCCACAGAACAGCGATGATGATTATATAATCAACCATCTCAAGTTCAGGGTTTTAGTTCATGAGTATGAGGGAAGCGGGGTGGAGATTATTGGCACTGGAGAGGAAGGTATGGGTGTTATTTCTGAGGCAGATAAAAAGAAAGCCTCAGGATTTGAGATTGTTGGATTTGAAGTTGTCCCATGTAGTGTTAGATACGACCCGGAGAAGATGACTAAACTCCAGATGTACGACAATGTCTCATCTGTAAATTGTCCGTTGGAGCTTGAGAAATCGCAGATAATCAGGGAACAGGAGAGAGTGTCATTCACGTATGAAGTTGAATTTGTTAAGAGTGATACTAGATGGCCATCTCGATGGGATTCTTATTTGAAGATGGAGGGTGCTCGCGTCCACTGGTTTTCAATTCTTAATTCCCTGATGGTGATATTTTTCCTTGCTGGTATCGTCTTTGTCATATTTCTGAGGACTGTTAGGAGAGACTTGACAAGGTATGAAGAACTGGACAAGGAAGCTCAGGCACAGATGAACGAGGAGCTCTCTGGATGGAAATTGGTTGTGGGTGATGTTTTCAGAGAACCGGATCACTCAAAGCTTCTGTGCGTAATGGTTGGAGATGGTGTTCAGATTACTGGCATGGCAATTGTCACCATAGTCTTTGCTGCCTTTGGTTTCATGTCACCAGCTTCAAGAGGAATGCTACTTACAGGAATGATTATTCTTTATCTTTTCCTTGGGATTGCAGCTGGTTATGTTGCTGTACGTTTCTGGCGGACCCTCAAAGGAGTTTCAGAAGGGTGGAGGTCTGTCTCCTGGGCAGTTGCTTGTTTCTTTCCTGGAATTGTCTTTGTTATCCTCACTGTGCTTAATTTTATTTTGTGGGGCAGCAAAAGCACTGGTGCTATTCCCATTTCATTGTACTTTGAATTATTGGCCCTATGGTTCTGCATCTCAGTGCCTCTCACACTCGTGGGAGGATTTCTAGGCACAAGAGCAGAGACTATTGATTTCCCTGTGCGCACAAACCAGATTCCTAGGGAGATTCCTGCAAGGAAATATCCTTCATGGCTTCTTGTTCTTGGTGCTGGAACTCTTCCATTTGGAACCCTCTTCATTGAACTATTTTTCATCCTATCTAGCATCTGGCTTGGCAGGTTTTATTATGTCTTCGGGTTCTTGCTCATCGTTCTCGTACTGCTGGTCATTGTCTGTGCTGAAGTGTCGGTGGTGCTAACCTACATGCATCTTTGCGTTGAGGATTGGCGGTGGTGGTGGAAAGCATTCTTTGCCTCTGGTTCAGTTGCCCTCTACGTCTTCCTTTACTCCATCAACTATTTGGTGTTCGACTTGCAGAGTTTAAGTGGCCCAGTGTCGGCCATTCTCTACCTTGGCTATTCGATGATCATGGCTATTGCCATAATGCTGTCTACCGGAACAATCGGGTTTCTCACATCCTTCTACTTTGTTCATTACCTTTTCTCCTCTGTGAAGATTGATTAGAAGTTGCCTCTCACATTCATACATGAAACAATCAAGTCATGGTAGCTGGAAATCGATTCTCTTGGCTAAATGATTTTGGTGTTCCTTCTGGTAACTGATCATGTAGCACCGCTCAAATGAAGCTCTCACTCAGGTTCTCTACTTGCCCCCCTCCTGCGATAATTTTGTAGTTGAGGTTTGTACTTTGACAACTTCATAATTTTGTTATGTGCTACTTATCATATGTTCATGCAGCTTGAATTATTCTTTCCTCTTCCTTCTGATTTAGCTAGTACATGAGCTTTTTGGATCACTTGATTGAATTTTTTGGTATGCTTTAGAAAGGCTTATTATGTTGTGCTGAACAAAGTATCCTTGTATTCCCCAACATTTATGCTCAGAAAACACACGTTCTCTTTACGGATTGATCCTAAGAAAATGCATCTTACTCTACCTAATGTGGTCGATAAGTTTTTAGTAGATTATTTTGGTCTGAAAAAGAATGTTGCTTGTTTAAATTCTATTCTCTGTATCTAAAGATGAGGGGAAAAGTGCTATTTTGGTCCTCTTAACTGTCCCATTTTGACAAATCAGTTATATTACTTTTTGAAATCACATATCAGTCCTACAAGTTTCAAAACGTCACATGTTTTGGTCCTAAATTAGCGGAAACCGGCACAGTTTTGACGCGACACCGTATGCAAAAAAAAAAAAAAGCAACTTGCACTACCAGACCTTACGAATAAAAATTCAAATAATTATTTGTTTAGGATGTTCGATTCTAGTATAATTAAGCAAAAACTCAACTTTTCTTGATTATAACAAGAATAATCTCGATTATCCACTCTTTATGAACCCAAAGCGGTGCGAATACAAAAGCAACATGAACGAAAGATAGAAGTTGTAGAATCATTCCTTTTTCATTGTGAATTTTATGGTCATCCATAGGAAATAGTAAGAGTAAATTGCACCAATGGTTTTATAATTTTAATTCGTGTAATATTTTATAGTGTTTTAAGATTGCGTATCATTAAATTTAATATTATTTTAAGATTTTGTACTATTAAAGTTCATTTTAAAGTTTTTTTGTATTCGTGGTTCTTTTTCATTAAAAATCAGTAAAGTTAAATGGATCTTTGCGAAAAATGATAATTTTAGCCACTCAAATTTATTTGAAAAAATTATATGCACCATAAGTTTTAAACTTCACAATTTAAATCACCCAAATAATTATTAATTTAACAATTATACCAATTTGTTTTTCAAACTTTACCTAAAACCACCACTACCATTGACTACTCTCGACCATCGCCGAAAATTTTGGAGCGGAGAAAAAACTTCACAGGGGCTAGATCGTGGCCGAATCGCTAGCCCAGGTCGGCGAATCGCGGCCTGGGCTAGCGATTCGCCAGAATGGGGTCGTGATTCGCCTGGTTGGGGCCCCGTTTCACCGACCTTGGGCCACGATTCAGCAGCCCTAGGCCGCGATCTGGCGGCCCTCGGCCCCGATTTATGCCCCGGTGAAGTTTTTTCTCCATTTCGGATTTTTCGGGGGTGGTCAATGGTTGCCTGGCGATGGTCTGGTGGTGATTAGGGGTGGTCCGATGGGTGTGGTGGTTTTAGGTGAAGAAGTTTGAAAACTTTTGGGAACAATTGTTAAATTAATAATTATTTGGAGTGATTAAATTGTTAAGTTTAAAACTTAAGATGCAAATAGATTCTTCAAATAAATTTCAGTGACTAAAATTATCATTTTTCGCGAAGATCCGTTAAACTTAACCGGTCTTTATCGTTAAAAAGGGCTACGAATGCAAAAAAAAACTTAAAAATGGTACTTTAATGGTACAAAATCTTAAAACAGGACTACGATAGCACACGAATTAAAGTTATAAGACCATGAGTGCACTTTATCTTGTAAAATAAATCAAACTATTTATAAAGTCAAACTTGTGGTTATTGTGATTCTTTTGTAGGAGTTTCATGGTTCACGAGTGAAAAATGAGTGAAAAGTTGTGATCTATTGTAGGAAATACATGATCCAATAGTGAAAAGTCGTGATTCATTGTTTAAAGTTCATGATCCAATATTGAACGTCATGATACACTATAGGAAAGAGTAGCTATACCCTACACGTATACGTAGGTTAAGTGCATAAGAGTAGAAGAAGTAAACAACCCCTTCTTTTTTCGTCTTTCTTCTGTCATCATTGTCGTCCGTCAAAAAAAAAAATCATCATTCCTCCCTATATCCTTCGATGTCATCACCATTCTTAAAAATTCATCCTTTCTTCTTCCCCCTCTTTCCCGCTTCCGGCATGTCTCATCCACACGCCTTACGGCCTTCGCCATTAGAGAAGCATCATTGGAGAGAGTAGCATCGTCGGAAAGGTGCTTGAGTAGACATTCAACCACCCATATGCAACATTTGGGGAAAAGAATATGTATTTGCCGCCTAAGGATATATGATGATCAGTCTTTCAAGGAAGATGATCTCCATTTTGAAAATGATGATCACAATGAAACTAGTAAAAATAATGATCACCATGATTGATTATGCACCCGGACATATTAGTTGCCTTAAGGAAATATGATGATCATACTTTTAAGGATGATGCTCTCCGCTTTAGAAATGATGTTCACACTGAAACTATTAAAAATAAGGGTAAATTACAACAAAAACCCATGAGGTTCAGTGAAATCATCATTTTGCTCCCTCAATTTTGAAAACCTTCAGTTACCCCCCCGAGGTTCAGTGAAATCTTCAATTACCCCTTGACCGTTTGTGGTTTTAGTTGATCGTTAAGAATTTTAGGATTAACTTCTCTTCTTGTCACTAATATTTCTAACCATAACACTTCAACCACAACATTTTGTTTCACTTCTTTCTCCCTCCCTAACCGGCCACCCCTGCCAACCGTCGATGTTGCTGGCCACCCCTGCAACTTGGAAGAGCTCAGGTCGTAGCGGCACAGACGAGCTTATGCTGCCCCGATGCAGGTGAGCCCAGACCACCTCTTGGCTGTTTTGAGTATAGTTCGTGTAATTACGCCTAAAATTTTGAACAACCAACTTACATCATAAACGGTCAAAGAGAGACTAAAGGTTTCACAATACCTTAGGGGGTAACTAATTTTTTTTAAAAATAAAGATGGCAAATTTGAGATTTTACTAAACGTCAGAGGGAGTTTATGTAATTTACCCTAATAATAATGATCACACGCTTATATGTAATGATCATACATTTTTCATTACTAATTGTGATGGAGTGAAAAAAACATACATATGGATACGGATATTGTTTTGTTCGATTTCATTCTCTTTATATTTTGCTTGTACTTGCTATCATTAGATTACATAATAAGAACATAAAGAAAGAAAAACATTAGCACTACATATTTGAAAAATTTCAATGCTAGTGGTGAGGAGGGATAGCTAACTAGTATGACCCATTTGTAATTTTCTGAACTTTGGCGTAGGATTGTGTACGTTTAATAATGCGTACGATATCCCTACCCTTTTTGAAATTCGTGACTGTATGGTGAAAAGTCGTGATTCATTGTAGAAAATTGATCTAGTAGTGAAAAGTCTTGATTTATTGTATGAATTTCATAATCTATTAGTGAAAATCATGATGCATTTCAAATGAACATTAAAAAATATGTCAAAACCTAAATGGATTCTGAAAAACGTATTAAAACCTAAATGGACTCTGAAAAACGTATTAAAACATATGACACATGAATCTCTTTATCTTTGTGTTCTTTTTTTATTTACAATAGACTGATTGTTTATAGTTTTAATTGCATAATAAAAATATATGCATTTTTTAAAAGAATGGATAAAAGGAAGTGATATAGATATAAATAAACCGAAAATATAAAATAACTTTGTGCACTATAACCTCAACCTAAAATTATACTACTTTCTTGATAAACTTAAGGGAAATTACCATTTACTCCTTGATGTTTGGTATAATCTTCAATTTGCCCCATGTATTGTTTGAATCCTCTTTTTCCCTTGGTTTGACAAAATATACAAAACCCTATGAATCTAGCGTCCATTTATAAATATGTTACTATTCTAGTTAAACTTACACTTTCACTCTTTCTCTACCCATCACCCACAGCCCAACCCCATCACCGATCATGCAACCCAGCCGCACTCCCGCTTCTCCGTCCTTCGTAGCTGACCACCGCTGCCTCTTCGTCCTTTGCGGCCACGCACTACCGCTGGACCCAACCCTCCGCTTTACACCTCCTAGAATGTGCGTCACCAGACTCATCTCGTCCTTCGCGATCGAGCACCGCGGCCACACTCCCCAGTCCTTCCCCTCTCTTTCGCGTTGCAGGACTCACCTTGTGTTGCATTCGGGCTCAACCTCTGGCCCCGTCTGTAACACTCGGCCTCTTGTCCCTGCCCGTTGCGAAGCCAAATCTACCTTCGCAATAGGTAGAGAGAGAGAGAGAGGAGGCCAAGTGTTTCAAATGGGACCGGGAAGAGCTGCCATGGGCAACTGGGTTACGTTGGCTAGCAACCTGGCATGGAGAGGTATGTTGCGGCAGCGGGGACAGGGCGACGATGACGCTGGGCTATCGGTCTGTGATGGGTGGGAGAGATAAGAGGGAAAGAGAGCAAGATGGTAAAAAAATGTTAGGGTATAATGGTTAAGGTTAAAAAACTAGGGGTTCAATTCTTGTAATTAAACCTAAATTCTAACAGATTTATTTTATGAACGTTAGCTTCGGGGTTTTTCTGTATATTTTGTTAAACCTGTGGGGAGAAAGAGAGGATTCAAAAAATGCGAAAGGTAAACTGAAGTTTATGCCAAAAGTCAAGAGGGTATGATGATTTCCCTATTCTTAAAGAGTGTAAACTACCAAAAAAGCAAGATTTTGATATTTCTCAAACAATAATAAAAAAGATGGAAAATGAGCAGTAAAGTACTCCATCCATCCCAACAAAATTGTACTGGGTACAAAGATTTAAGAATATTATTAACTAGAGGATATAGGTGTTCAAAAAATAGTAGACCATCAAACTCAAGCCATCCCGTGTAATC
Organism: Stellera chamaejasme; assembly: GCA_024586325.1. Lineage (NCBI taxonomy): Eukaryota > Viridiplantae > Streptophyta > Magnoliopsida > Malvales > Thymelaeaceae > Stellera > Stellera chamaejasme. The sequence goes on from CM044985.1 coordinate 31,520,806, forward strand.
CGAAACCGAAAAATCCGAGATCTGTAAAAATCAAAACTTAAATTATTTGAAAACCGAAAAACCAAGTAATCACGGGGTAGTTTCGGGTTATTATTTGCGTTACCTGCGGTACCCGCCTCGCCCCATATAAACTACCACTATTCACAAATTACTACTATTATTTGTATTACGCACACCCACCCCTGTATTACCTGCGCACACCCCCCCGCCCCGTATATTCATACCTTTTATTCCTCTTCTTCCATTTACAAATTACTACTATTATGCTGCATAATGATTGTGATTTGGTTTTTTGTTGTAAATTTGACTACTTATTTGTCATGTTGTAAGGATTTAAGAATTAATGTAGTTAAAATTTTCTTTTAAAAGAAAAATTTGTTCATGATAGTAATGATTAATTGATAGTGTGGGTACGCACCTAATCGGCAAAAGAACATCAGTGTGCGGATCAGTGCGAAGCGAGTACCAACATAGTGTGAGTCTGTTGCGACTTGCGACTACTGAAACATGGTATCTGCCCCGCCCCGTACAGATAGTTTTTTTCTCTACTATCCGCTTTGTCGTGAACACCCCTACTATAGGATAATACGGTAAAGTAGACATATAAAATAAAAGTACATTTTTTGAATGTGGATAGAAATGGATGGTAATAAGGTAAACTTATTGTAATTTTTTTTAATTTTTAGGAAAAATATTTGTTTTGTTAGAACAATCAAAAAATAAAAAATGTATAAATTTTGCTAGGATCAGCGTATAAATTTTGGTAGGATGCGTGAAGTAGTAAGTTTGAGATAAGAGTTGAGTTTACTACTACCCTACGACTTAAAGTCCTCTTTATGAAAGGTCCTTTTTGCCCTTGTATCTTTCCTGAAGATCAAAAAAAATAAAAGGTTCAAACTAGCCGTTGGGAGTTAGGACTTGCGATAGTGTGAAGGAAAATCATAAAAGAAGCAAAGCCGCTCTCTCTCTCTCTCTCTCTCTCTCAGCTCTGATTGATTTCTGCTCTCTGCAAACCCTAAAGCAAGCCATGTTCACTGAAGGCTTAGACGAATCTGCCATCAACTGGATCAAACAGGTCGGTTGGATTTCTTCGCACCTGATTCTGGAATGTTTTAGTAGCATGAAGTTGGAGCTTTTTTTTTTTTCTTTTTCTTTTCCTTCTATGCTCCTTACGTCGAAACTTCGTTCTCTGTGAGCAGGGAAAGTTCATAGATCAAGAGCCACGAGTAAGGTCTCCATTGTCGGAGAATCCCTCTCCTCGTGAAGTTTTCCCCAAATCTCCGTTATCAGGAGCTTTTGCGTCCACCCATGTGTTGCCTCCTCTGAAATTCCACTCTGGCTTGTTAGTGCCTCACACCGCAATAACTTCTCGCCTCCATGAAGACATCGACAGCGAAAGCGTAGATTCAGTGTCTGATTTTGGGGGAGGCGCTGGAGAATTCTCTGATTATGATGATGACGGTGAGTCGGAAAGAGAGGAGCGACGTAGTTTTCGGCTGGGTAATTCCAGTTCTCGAGATGGGGTTCCCGATGTACAAGAGGTTTCTGCAAATAAGTTTAGCTCCAAGCTGATCAGAGGGTTTTCTAAGGAAAACTTGAGGGTTGAGCTGCCCGACAATAGGAGGTTCACTGATGGTGATTTGGGTATCAGGAACTTTGGCCAGCAAGATCCGAGGCTTGACGGGGATGGTGGCAGTTGCAGGGACCCCGGAAGAGCTCAGCTGCGGAACACTCATGTAAGGAGTTAATATGTTTCAGTTGCAATAAACTGATAATGCGCTGTCATGATGGAAATTGGTCGACAGATGTTTGATGCTTTTGGTGATTGTTCTATGTGCGAGAATCAGGTTCTTGGAAAAAGCATTCTCGGAGGACCTGAAGATTTAGGGACACCAAGCGCACCTCCTATTATAGGAATCAGAGGACAAGGGAATGATTTAGATGTCAAAGGTGAGCAAGAGCATATAGTGGATCCAGTGTGCAGGTTTAAGGAATCAGAGGATAGTTCTGATGGGGAAGAATGCTTAGCCGATTGGAAATCAGAGCCAGTAAATCCGCCCCAACCTGGAGAAGACAGGTACCAAACTTAGTGCATTTAAGTGTATTGAATAACTTAAATCCACGGTGTTATGTAAAACCATAGTTTTATTCCAAGTCTTGTCTTTTTTACTCCGTACCTTTTTTTTCTGGACTTATGTTAATTTCATTGATTGAAATGTAGTCATTTCTTTGGAAAGTGTTAGAAAAGTGATTGTGATCAAGTATCTTATGGTGTTTTCTTGGGCAGAGAGAAAATTACCATGAGTGAGGAAAGAGAAGAGAAGATATCTTGTTGGCAAAGCAACGATGTTAATACTTCGCATTACAACACCAGGTACAGTGTGAATTGAGTTCTATCTGCACTATTGATTAAAATCATCTCCCTGTTTCTTATAATGTTTTTCTCTGATTGATTCATTGATATCAGTGGCCAATATGCCTGGCAGACTATGGTAGCTTATGACGCATGCATTCGCTTATGTTTACATGCATGGGCAAGAGGATGCACTGAAGCTCCCGAGTTTTTGAGAGATGAGTGCCTTTTGCTACGTTGTGCCTTTGGGTAGGCTTCCTTTTTCTTGTGTTGATTAATTTTTTTTATATTATTGTAGAGTATTTCTTTTGATAATAATACACTAAATGATCGTTTACTTTCTTTTTCTTATAAGGCTTCACAAATTTCTGTTGCAACCACGATGTGTACGACCGGTAGGAGGAACTACTGCAGGGAGTGTAGACCAAGTATCCTTTTCGAAGGCAAAGAAGGTGGTAGGAAAAATAAAAGTTGAAGGTAAATAGAAATTTGATTATAGAAAGTGTGGTTGATGCTTTTGTATAACATTGTTTTGTTATAAATTTTCACCTGGCTAAAACTTCAGTTCCTATCTTGTGACTACAATACTGTGTTTTATCAAAGGCGTACGCTATTTCCTATTTACTCTTTTATCAGCGCAGATTGTTTAAGCATTTTATTTTATATGTTTTGTCTGAATCATGGTTGCATCACAACTGCAGTTAAGAAACTAAGAATAATTCCAAGGCAAAAGCTGAGGAGCACATACTCACAACGTAGTGCAAGATACATTCAGTTGGGAGCAAAGTATGTTCAGCATGTCTCATCTCTAGTGAAAACCGGCATGAGTTCTCTCAAGATGGCCTCATTACCAGTGGCATCAGAAGGTCTGTTTTTCTTTCTCGAAAAGCTTAATATCTTTAACATATTCACTTTTAGTGTCATGCTTGAAGGGCTGATGAGGCTCTTCTGCAAACATAAATTGTACGATAAATTTTTTAAAAATAAAGAAAATTTGATCATTTCAGCTCGAGAAAACAATTCACTTGCTTAAAAAAAACCACGAATCTCTTGTTCTTACTAACAAAAATTGTTCAGCAGGTCTCTGCTCCAAAGTTTCAAAGGAACATGATCTTTTCTAGAACAAAAAACATTCTCCACAGGATCAAGGAATGTATACATTTCAAATTGTTTGGAGTCTTTATGATCTGACTAAGAAACATTAAATGATCGTCATTTACTCTTGTACCTCACTGTTTCGAAACATTCATGAAAAATGTGTACGCAAACACGTGTAGATCCCTTGCCATGCTTACTCAAGCTTAAAAGCGCTACGGAAGACACACCAGTTGAACCTGGCAATGCCATTTGCTTGTTTGCTGGAAGTGGTGACTATCATATATTGTAAGCTACTATATCAATTTTCAATGAGTGATCATTATAAAGGTGCCTTTATATTTTATAACTATCATCTACATGTGCACTTTTGGGAACACATATATGACCTTGGTATGAATTCCAGCTTCCCAGAGACTGAACATGATGCTCTACTAGTTGAGGTTAAGGACAAAAATGAACATGTGCAAGGACGAGCCACAATTCCCATTTCATCATTGGCTGATAATCAGGTATACATCCTTTATCATCAGTAACAATGAAGCCTCTCATACCAGTTGCATCAGTTAATGATGAGTGTTATGTAAATCACACAGAATGATAGAATCAGATGGTGGCCCATATATCATGATGATCAAGAATGTGTTGGGAAGATTCAGTTATACATTGGCAGTACAATTACAAGTGAAGAGGCCAGCCAACTGAAGGTTTGCCTTCTGTGTACATCATTGCTGGATTGCTAAAGTTTGGCCTTCTGTTCAATCTGACTTTGTTCCTTGAGTTTCCAAGTAGTACATCTTGAGTTTCAGCTAACTGGAGTTTTGAACGAGGGACAGTGAAGCAATCTCTACATGCTCCCATGAACTTGCTTGGACTGCAATTTCTTCAATCATCGTATAGATCACCATCTTGTGGGTTTCTAATAACAGATGTTTAACCATATTATTCATTCACTTCCTTTTGAAATAAGGGAATTATGCCTACAGAAGTGTTGTTGATGGCAAAATATATAAAAACAATGTCTTTGCCTAGACATCTGCCTGCTTTAACATGAAGTTGCTTGAGCACTTGGCTAGTAGTTAGTAATTCAGAACTTTTTCTAAATCTCTCCTCTAGGAGGTAAATGACTTGGCAAGCATTTCTTGCAGTGGTTGAGTATTGTAGATGCATGTTTAACCTTTCCCTTTGGTCATTAGTCGAATAACTCAAACCTCACATGCTTTGGAAATTGTATGTGCTCTTGAATTAGCAGGGAAACGGCTGCACAAGGTATAAGCTAATCTCATATTTTGCATTTTACAAATGCAGAGTGGTCCAGTTGTGGAGACTCTAGCCTATGACTTACTCTTGGAGGCTGCTATGAGGGCACAATATTTTGATTCACGAAACTTGAGGCTTCAAGGAACTTGGAAATGGTTGCTGGCCGAGTTTGCTGACTACTACGGTGTATCTGATTCTTACACAAAGTTAAGGTACAGATCTTTTTGACGGTTATTCTTGCCTGTAAATTTAAACTCGTTTCTATCACTAAATCTTTGTATATTTGGTACATGGTTAATCTACAGGTATCTGTTACATGTTATGAATGTGGCTACTCCAACTAAATGCTGCTTCGTGCTTATAAATGAGTTGCTTATGCCAATTTTAAAGGCGAGAAGTGAGAAAAACTTAACTAGACAGGAGGTAGGTTTTTACAACTAAGCAGAATTACTTGCATTGCTGCACCGTGAATCTTCTGTTCTGTTTCATGTTTATGTAGCTTTTTATGATTTACTAGTAATAAGTTGGGAGGTTCTTCAAGACAGTCATTTTAGTGGTGTCTTATCACTAATTGTTACTTTAATATGGCTCGTTTTTCTTTAGATATAACATCTTGATAAAGCTAAATATGTTTTGTCTTGCTGGATTTCTACATCTTGGGAAAATTGGAAGCTCTTTGTATCCCGTAATCAGCTGTTGGCTTTCTCTTGAAATGATGTTATATCCAAGAAATGATAAGATCTGCTGAATTATTAAATTACACATATTACCTAACTCAAGTTAACCATCTACAAGTTGCTTTACTTTTTCTTGTTTCAGAAAAGCATACTGCTAGAGTGTGAAACTCAAATAGAAAGCCTTCTGGCAACATGTTTTGAGAACTACAAATCACTGGATGAGGATGCTCCTACTGGACTAGCTGATATCTTCGGCTCACCACAAGAGACAGCAGCGCCAGCTCTAGCTCCTGCTGTCCAAGTATACACACTTCTTCACGACATACTGTCTCCTGAAGTTCAGACGACCCTCAGAAATTACTTCCAGGTAGTTCTGGTCTGTTGCATATTCTTGTCATCTTTAGGCACGCGTCTTTTTTGCATAACAAAGTTGAACTTTAAATAAAATAAGTAGACCACATTGTAAGTCTATAGCATAAGCAATCGTCTCAACCAATAAGGTGGATGTTAGTACATTCCACAGAGCACCACTAGGGCCAATAACAGATATCCATGCACTCTAAAACTCTTAAGTATGTTTTTTTACAAAACTAGTATTAATACTTGGTGTGTGGCAAGTGTAGTGCTTATCAAAAGACAACCCATCTGCTCTTTTAGATAGCTAATGTGCAATCTCATACCATTCAAGCACCATTAGCGCCATTAATGGATATTTGAATGTGTTTGCTGAATATTTGCTTGCTTATCATTTTTGCTACAGAACTAGTTTCCGATATTTGATGTGTTGCTAGTGGTCTCCTTATGTATTCAGACTATTTGGTTTCTTTCTTGATCAAAAGACAGAGCATTGCTGGTTTAGTTAACTAAGCATTCTGCCATTACCATTTGACAGACTGCTGCAAGAAAAAGGTGTCGGAAACACATGGTTGAGACGGATGAATTTTTGTATAGTAACTCTGAAGGTTTCCTTATGGATTCTGTTACCATATCAACAGCTTATTTGAAGATGAAGAATCTATGCATATCTATCGGGAAGGAGATCGAGACAGATATCAAGATTCACAATGAGCATGTCCTTCCAAGGTACGGAAATTATGGACCTTGTATTTATGCAATTATTGACCCTGTCTTTGTATGGTAGGTAGATCATAAACATGCAAAGAGAAGTAAATTGTAGAAAGTGAGAGTTGTGTGAGTGCTTGTATACAAGTTAGTGTGTAATATTTTATCTTTAAAAATAAAAGAAGGCCGATTTTCTAGCATGTGTCCCCAACACAGAATCATCGAAAGAAAGAAAGAAACTGAACTAAAGATATGCGTGTGTGTTGGGTGAAATGATAAACTGTTTCCTTTTCTAGATGGTTTGATTTGAAATTTTTACTTCGATCACATTAAAATCAGTGCCTCCGGATACATTCTCTAACTGGTACTTTCTGTTACAGCGCAATTGACCTGTCAAACATTGCAGCTGCTGTTTACAGCACTGAGTTTAGTAACAGAACTAGAGCTTTCCTAGCAGCTTGGCCTCCATCTAAACCACAGCCACATGTTAATGAACTTCTAATTGCAATTGCTGATTTTGAACGGGACCTTGAGAAATGGACTATCAGGTTTGTTGCTGTTTTGGATAACTTCATAGTTTTCATTTGATTGAATTCCTAAGCTTTCTAGAAACTCATTACAAAAGAAAGAACAAATGTGATGAGATCAACTCTTCCTGATGAACTTCTGTTTGGCTCAGCCCGGTGCAGGGTGGTGTGGACTCCAGACATTTGTTCGATAGTTACATAATGGTGTGGATAGAGGATATGCAACTTAAGATGCTTGATCTTTGCAAAGCTGAAAAGGTATCCATGCTATCAAAATGTGTATGTGAACACAGAAGTAGGGCCTTATAATTATTTACCAGGGTCCCAAGATCATTTATACACACTGCATCAACCAATTTTGTTTCGTTGCCTCTCTTTTCAATGAACCACTCATTTTATCATGAAGACAATCCTAACTTACATTTTCATAACTTGCATTTATATACACTGCATCAGCCAATTTTGCTTCGTTGCCTCTCTTTTCTATGACCCACTCATTCTATCATGAAGGCAATCCTAACTTGCATTTATATACACTGCACCAGCCAATTTTGTTTCGTTGCCTCTCTTTTCTATGACCCACTCATTCTATCATGAAGGCAATCCTAACTTGCATTTTCATAGCTTGCTGGTATTTGCATCTACCTACACCATTCTGAAATAGGGAGAATGACTCGTTTCAGGTGCCATGGTCTGGAGTGACAACAAATTATTCAACATCACCATTCGCAGAGGAAATGTATGAGAAAATCAGGGAATCCCTTGTTGACTATGAAGTGGTGATCAACAGATGGCCTCAGTACTCATTGGTTCTGGAAACTGTGAGTTTCATTCCAATCGTACACAAACTAGCAAAAATCCCTTTAGCATCAGATCTGTCAATTCTTCCCAGCACATTAAATCCATGTGTTCATTCAGATATTTTCCTGTTTTGATTCTTACATGCCTTTTGGTACTTGCTTCTGAAGGCCGTTGCAAATGTTGAGAGGGCAATAGTAAAAGCACTTGAGAAGCAATATAATGACATCTTAACTCCTCTGAAAGATAGCATTCCTAAGAGACTTAACTTGCATGTCCAGAAGCTTACAAGAAGGCAGTCAATGACACTATATTCTGTCCCCAGCCATGTAAGTGTATACAATATATTGCTGGATTCAATCCATGGTTACAACTTGATGGATTAGTCAGCGAGACACAAGCCACATGACTCGTATAATTTCTTTGCCAGTTGGGACTCTTCCTTAATACCATCAAGAGGATTCTTGATGTCTTGCATTGTCGAGTTGAGGAAATCTTAAGGTCCTGGGCATCCTACCTGCCAATCTTGGGCGATAAGAAGTCAATTTTCGGGGAGCAGATGAATGGAATCACTGTCATGCTAAGAACAAAATATAAAAATTATTTGCAGGCAACTGTGGAGAAGCTTATCTACAATGTAAGACATCCATATTTCCATTGTTTGTCAGCTTAACAATTAAATGGCTTTATGGTTTTCAAGAAGCTATTAATGGCTAGACCAGTAGGGCACAACAAAAAATACATGGCATAACGGGAGGCTATCTCTTGTAGGAGTATTATTTATTTTACCTATTCATATTTACTGCCTACTAATGCATGCCTACTAATTCATAACGGAAATGTTGCTTCCTCGTTGATAAAAGTAAAGTTGATAAAAGTAAAGTTAGTGTGAAAATGTTTTCTATTAGGGAGACGTATCGGTTTTATTGGGATAACCAAAAAGGAAAACACATCAGTTTTGCTGGGACCACTTCATTTGTCCACTAAATAATATACAAGTATTAATAATGCCTGTTGTTTCAGACGCAAGCTACTCGGAGCACAAGGCTGAAAAGGATCCTTGAGGAAATAAGAGAAGAAGATGGAGAGCCTGAAGTCCGTGAAAGAATGCAGGCTCTTAATATGCAACTGATAGATTCTATCAGCAACCTGCACTCGGTTTTCACTGGTAGGATATTTGTTGCAGCCTCCCGTGCATTTTGGGATCGGATGGGACAGGTGAGATGAGTCTAATGACAGTTATTGTTCCTCATGTCTTTTCTTCCACGTCTCTTCTCAGCTCCTCAGTTAATTTAGTTTTTGTTCCCCCTTTTGATCACCAGATGGTTCTGAAATTCCTTGAAGGCAGGAAGGAGAACCGAGTGTGGTATAATGGCTCATATTATGCTCTTGGTGTAAGTCACTTCCATAACCTTTCTGTAGCTTGCATGTTACCTTCAATTGTCAATCTACATCGGTAGTTCTTGGATATGTCAAAATTTCAATCCACATTCACATTCACAGCGCTAGCTCTTAGATGGTTTTCCTGTCAATGAGACCTGGAGTCATTAGTTTTTTGGGAAATTATCAAACAAAACCCTGAGGTTTAGCATAATCGTCACTTTACCCCCCGTATTTTCAGATTCTGGACGACACTTTTGCTTCACAGATGCAGCGGTTGCAAGGAAATGCATTGCAAGAGAAAGATCTGGAACCCCCTCGTTCAGTAACAGAAGCTAGATCCATTCTTTGCCGAGACACTGCAAATGCAGCAGACTCGTCCACATACTTCTACGTTTAGGCTGGTGGTTGCAGGAGAGAATGAATACAAGATGAAGTCCTCCTAGGTATATTATATTCTTGAGTGTATATAGTATAGAATACCAAAAATTACTACCTAAATTCAATTTCGATTCTTTCATGTTATATGAAATGATGATGCTTGTATTAATTTGTTCACGAAATGAGATAACGATTTCATGTATTTTTATGCCAATTAGCTGCCAGAAGTGATGTATAACTCCATATACTGGTTTTGTTCTGCTCAACTGCTCTGCAATACAATGAGATGAAGTTGATTCGAGAGGGAAGACAGTTGCAGAAAATTATACAAATACAACTAATGAATGAGCTACACAAGCTAGATCAGTAACAGAAGCTCAATTTACCATGTGATGTATGAAGTACACAGATGCTTATGTTAAAATGTTCTCCCAAATCAGATGAGAACGATTTCCACCAATAGTTGTTACCTACTGCAAAGACCAGACCATGATGTTCATAACATGGCATTAAGGAAAGATAAAAGTAAAAATAGTTTAGTAACATGAAATAAACGTCTTTGAAAAAAAAAAGAACTAATAACTTTTCTGAAATGGCCTAAAAAGAAAATACGTGCAGTTTATCAATCAAAAAGTATTAGTAAATGTTAAAAATCAAGAGAAGGGTTTCTTTTTTTTTTTTAGTTAGGGGAATGGAGTATTAGTAAACACCCCCAACTGATTGGTTTTGCTCCTGCAAACATGGTAAACAATGAGATGAAGCTAATTGAAAAGCATTTGCAGAAATGAATATGAACAGAGCTTGTGCGCAACAAGACACACCACTACACATCTAACTTAAGAGCTCTCACCTATATGGACCATATTCCAGCAAAATATCATTTACCAGTCTCAGCGCCACACTAATTAACAGATGGAACCAAAACTAATGGAAACATACTGGGTGCAGTTTAGGTCCCCTTCCCTCCTTGGATTTGCTGAAGAAGCGCTGCTGCGAGCTGTAAGGTAGCCTGCAAGCGTTTCTGGGGATCGGCATCTGCATCCTCTTGCATACTAGAACTTTGTGGTTGTTGATTCCGTTGAATGCCGGGTTCGATACCTCCTTGAGCTGTGCTAGGCATTGTTCTGATCATGCTTTGCACCTGCTGTTGCTGCTGTTGCACCTGCTGTTGCCGCTGTTGCACCTGTTGCGCAACTTGAGGTATGGAAACCTCAGGAATCAACTGATTGTTTTGTAATGCATAGCTGTTTGACTGTGACCGTCTAAGCAATTCAGCTTGATCCATTGTGTTTGGTTGCTGATAGTTCTCTGCTACAGATATGTTTGAAGAGTTACCCATCAGCCTCTGTTGGGCTTGCAGAGATGATGCCAGCTGAGCTAATAATTCTGGCTGAATATCTGTAATAGGTTTGGATAAGGGAAGTGACGTTTTCGACTCCTGAAGAGACGATTTTCCATTTGAAATACCAGAAACCCCACCAGTGTAAGTATTTGATCTGGTTTCTTGTATTCCTCTTGACATGACTGCATGATGACCTGAATTCAAATGGTCATCAATGTTCCTGGAAATTTGTGGTTGCATATTCCTAGAGAGAGAAACCGAATGCATTTCTCGAGTGGAAAAGTTTGGGCCGGATGTGGGGTTCTGCTGATGGAGCAGATGATCATTCCGGCCTTCGTTATAATGATCTAATGAATTTCCACTGGCATGACTCCGAGATGCAGACTGCATCAACGTAGTTGCAGGCCCTCTGCTTGGTTCTGAATAAGATGATATCGAATGAAAAGATCCCGGGGGTGTGGAAGGTCTTGCATAAGTTGCATCATTGTGAAAGGCTAATAAGTTTGTGTCCCTTATCTCACTCAGATTGACTGACCCAACATTGGAAGCTGATTCCTCCAATCTTAATATAACACCAGAGATGCTCAATTTTCCGGGTACCTTCAGCACCATCTCTGAAAACTCTGATGGTGGTACAAGAAACAATGTATTCTTTTCATCCAGTTTTGCTACTGCTGCTCGCTGCTTCTCCCCAAGGTAATTCATGAATTCATTGTACAGTCCCATGTCAGCATCACTTCTAGGGACAAAGAAAACAACCCAAGCCCCTGCTGCTTGGTAGTAATGGTTAGCAAGCATGTCTAAGCTAGTCCTTGCTGTGCAATCCAAAAAGTCCGGTCTGCAACATAATGATATAATCAATTTGGAATTAGGAGATATCATATTTGAGGAAGAGAGGGAAAACTCCAAAATCAATACTTAAGTTCTCTAAAATTTAAAATATTGAAAGTATTGTATTGTGCCTGTGCTGAGTTAATGTTTATATGGAGCTGGTTGAAACGATCTTTTTTTCTCTTTTTTCAGGGAAACACAAATTATTGAGAAGGCAACAAGAAGATGCCTGAAGATTATTCACAAAATAGCGACTTTAAGGATCAAATCTGTCTCTTAACCAATTCCCGAAGCTTTACTTATTCCCATATTTTGCCTGCTTCCCAAGTTCGAACCAGGGAATACCTTTGTATAATCTATGAAATTGGTGACCAGTGCAAGCAAAACAAGAAGGCAACTTACTTCACCAGAAACCAAATGAACCCAGAGTGGCTAAGAGCAATGAGCAATTATAATAAAAAAAAGAGTTGTTGGAGCTTACAGCATAAAGTCAAGGACTTTTCCTACAGGAAAGCAGCGTGCACAACAGACAGGTGTTCCACCCTTAGCTATAGTGCCTTCCCATTTCCAATCTTTCAAAGATGGCTTAGAAAACTCTGGAGTGAATTTTTTCTTATCGCCAAGTTTTGATGGCAGAGAACCAGGCCCTGTACGAAAGTCATCCCTTCTCTCCCCACGAGAAATGGCAGACATCTGATCATCTATATGTCTATACCTGTATGCTCCAGACTCATAATTTCTATCAAATGCTTCAGATTGAGGAAAATCAGAGCGCATCTTTCGCATCATGTGTTTTTCTCTTTCAAAATCAGATGAGAGATATTCTGGAAGCTCTTTATCAGGAGATAAGCTCGTCCTCATTCTTTTTGCTCCATGAGAAGCATAAGGATCTCCTGTGATATCCCACAGTTCTTCGTACATTGCTGCTTTCTGAGAGTATTTTGAAGGGAAATCACTGTATCTCATGGGACTTCCACGACGCTCATTAATATCATGCCGGTCACGGATCAGTTCTCTAGACTTCCAAGGTTCATGTGTATTTTCGTTACTCCAAAAGGAATCCTTCCTGTCATGACTATAGAGGTCAGGCTCATCAGAATCAAAACTGTGCAAATATGATCTCATTCCAGCATCTTCTGCAAAGCTTGAGCTCTTCCGAGATGATGAATTTCCAAGACCCTGACGGCTGCTGAGCCTAGAATGTGGAGAAATGGAGCTATTCACTAAACCTCTAGAACTGTGAGAGGACCCTTCTTGACTCTTTGCAAAACAAATATGCACCCGACGATTGCCAAACAGCTTCCCCTGAAGAGTTTCTTTGGCCCTACAAGCTGATACCAGGCTTTTAAAACGAACGAAAGCATAACTACTCCCTGGCATAGTAATTTTGTCTATCTCACCAAATGGGGAAAAGGCCTTTCTCAGGATCACTTCATCCACCTTCAGTAAAGCTGGAAACCCTATCCATAAAACCTCACTAGGTTCTGCACTTCTATCATTTGTCTTCGAATTTTCAAAGTTAAATTCATCAGGACTAGCATGTCGTGCTCTTGAATCCCTATGTGACAAAGGTGGTCCTTTTGCACTAGTGCGTTGATCTTCACGATATTGCAAATACTCTTCATCAGCTGATGGTACAGATGGCTTATCCTGTGAGTTAGAATAATAACGAGGTCACAGTACAGTCATGAGCGAAGCTACCCTTAAGATTATAGCTGAATATAGGAATCGAAGCAAATGGAGTAAAGCATATATGACCGTTGGCGAAGGCAAAATGCTTGAGCCATGCATTTATTTCATCTTTGGGTTTTTGAGGATGATTGGTGAGGGATGAGCTCCTACGGACTAGAAAGCACAAAGTCTATGGAGGACTAGGGATAATCATACACAGGGTAGCCCGTAGCTGTGTGGCAAAAAATCGAGCTAGTGATGCATGTCAAGTAAAGTATCTAGAATTGCATGGACCAATGTGAGGCCCCAGACTTCATATGTAGTCCACAGTGACAAAGTACAGCATGTTGGTACAATAATGCCTGCTTACTGTTGAGAAACAAAAAACACACCGCTGGCAACACATTCATTTGGAAAGAAGGTAGACATGATAAAGGACCTTCACTCTTCACTTTTCCCTTTTATTTCCATAGTGCCAATGCTCCTTCACTTCACTCACCAGAATTTTATAAAATAAAAAAGTAGAAATGGATCAAAAGGGAACAAAGGCTACGGAGATTTAGTGGCATCTGTAAGAATCTATATACCATTTAGAAAATACAAAAACAAAGTTCCATCTCTGTCTGAAACAAGCTGAAAAACTTAAAAAGACAGAAAACACAGGAGGGGGAAATAATGACAGGAAAAGTTCAGTTTTTAACCAGGGGCAGAAGATGAGATGTAACAAATTTACCATCATTTTAAAAATAAAGCTCATACTCATCACCTTTGTCCTATATTTAGATCCGGGTAAATAAAAGTTTACCAGATTTCAAATAGTACTAAACCTGATTGATCTTACCTAATCCAAAGATACTTCTGTCCATTAACTCTAAATATGTACCGAACGGTCTACGTGATGCAATAACAAAATAAAACCTTGCATTACAATAGAAACGGTATCATTTCAAACAATCAAAAATAATCCAAACTAATGTGATCATAGTCAGCACACCTCAACCAGATCATACAAATTAGTGGCCCAGACCAACAGAGGGCTGTGCTAGAAAACATATTAACCTCCCCACTAGTAAGCAATCAGATCTGTTGATCATACACTTTTTGTGCAAATGTACTGCCAACTTATAGGACTGCAAAAGATTTCAATAGGCACCTGCTGGCTGCTGGTGCAAGCTGGTTCTATTTAAGAGGCATTATCAGTTTGAGAAAGGACTGAAACTGGAAGGAAAAAAAAATCAGGACCGTTCTTAGATCCCTCTTGTGGCATTTTGGTTAGCTTGGAGGTAAAGGCTTAATAGAACTATTCATAATAAATAAATAACTAGTACTCCCTCCGTCCCAGAAAACTTGACCAGTTTCATTTTCCACGTATAATCTATGATTTTTTCCTTCAATATTTTGATATAGAAAGTTAAATAATTTATATGTAAATGATAAATCAAAGTTTGTACTTTTCTAAATACATTTTTTTTGGAATTTATTAACAAGTTCTTCCTAACAATATTTTAAGTCAAACACAACATCAAAAGTCAAATTGAACAAGATTTGTGGGACGTAGGGAGTATATATTTTCTTTAACAAAAATGGTTGGATATTCTTTAACTTTTGTTCTGATTCCTTCCCGTGTTGATGTAACCTTCATTTATATTGTATCCCTACATTCTCTACTGTAATAGAAAAATTCCTCATGTATCAAGAAAACCCTCGTCAACAAGCATAGGCTTGAGTGAAACTGCTTTAAAGTAAATTGTAAAATTAACAAAGCTGGGAGTTAAACTTAAAAGACACGCAAGTCTTGCATGGCATCCCTTGATTCTGACCTTGAAAGATTGGCGGAAAAGGATGAGAGAGTTCAACAACACTTTAGCAATGGGAAACCAAGGACCAGTGGATAGATTTTATCATTCGTTCGGGAATACTTTCCATCTTAGAGAGTTGAAATTGCTAGTGTGATGAGATCTAAACGCGGAGATACGTGCTAGACTGTGGTGGTAATAACTGTCCTTGGCAAAATTCTGAACTTGAATGGGGAGCTTAAGAGCTTATACAGCACATATATCCAAGTGTGTATTAGATTTTCATTTCAGTCTAGATCAAGTGAGAGTGTTGGATTTATGAATAACTATCACCCTTAATGATGGTCATGAAGAAAAAAAAAATTGACCCATGAACATCTTGAAGCAAAATAAAACAAAGAGCCCATCTCGCTGCTCAAAATCCAGCAATCTGTTGTAAATTAGCAATGCCATCCTTATCTAGGACTATGCATATCACTAATGCAGATCACAGGACTGCATTCTGTATAATGTTGTTGTTGGTAATATTATTATCCTTTCATTTCTGTATTTCAGAGGAGTATCCTTTTAGCAGGTAAACACATATAGGGGTGAGCAGTGATGTGACTGAACTGTTGCTTGTGTGAGAATCTGCTGAAATGCAATAGAAAGATCCCGGCCCTTTTTCATGCATATAAAAAAAATCATCTATCCTCTAACAGTTTCAACACTTTTTGAGTGATTGACTACAAGACCGCAAAATTAAGTAGAAGAGTTCTTCAGAAAGAATCCTGCGCCTTAAAAAGTTCAAATTGTATTACAATGAAAAAGAAAAGAGGCAATAATTTCACCATGATACCAGAAAGTTCGAGGTTTGGAGGTGCTTTCACACAGCAGCATTTTACGACTTCAAACATTTTAGAGGTAAGCATTGCCAAGTTCTTTTATAAGGCTCAACCAATTTTAACTTTCTTTGCTTACCAATAAGATAACCAAAAAGAGGAAATAAGTGCAGTAATACGAATTCCTTATAGACCGATGATCTGATGGAAGCAATAATGCACTGCTTTAGAGGGAATGCTGCTCAGCCTCTACGATGCATCAGGTTTTTAGATATGAAACAGGAGTGGAATACATATCATTACATCTATGTGTGAAAGAATACAAAGTTAGTAAAGAAACTCTTCAAGTATCAGGCCAGATTAAATGCCAAGAAATCTGTAGCAATAAGAATATCGATGAATACAGCTAAGGCATATCGGTTATGTGACCAATTGTACAGAACATGATAAAGCAAATTGACCTGAACTCTGGCCTATGTCATTTGCTTTGGGATTCTTATTTGTTAACAGTGAAAGCTAGTCGGTGGTCTGAAATTTCTTTGGATAAGCTTGTATGGTCATGATTCATTGGTTTAAAATAAAGATAGACAACAAATTGCAACAGTAATCCAAGTGAAAGGTGGGGTGAGAGAGTATTTGCAGTAATCTCACTATGCTGTTTGCTGCTTGTGTGGAATAAATTATTCAGTAGCGTTTAGTCTGCCAAAGCTTAATCTACAGAATACTGTGTCTAAGAAGTGGCTACCGATTACTACATTATTTGTTGCTCAAGTGGTAGGATCTTGGTGGATGCTGATTATCAACCTATAAAGTTGTAAAGTTTAGACTAAGTCCATTTGACAATTTAACTGGCAACTTCCAACTTGGTCTAGCACGAGAAGATATTTCTAAGCTGGGTTTGCTCTAAGGAACACAACAAGCTGAAGCAACGGAATTTTCATATATTCTTCCAATTTGATCTCACATGAAACAAGAGCACAAAAGCTGAAGGAGGTAAAAATGTGAAGCAATAACGCGAGACTAACCGCCTTGGCAAATTCAATCCTAAGCGGATTCCCGGCCACGGCGACACCTTGCAGCGCCTCCATGGCGTCAATGGCTTCATCGTCCCTCAAGAAATTGACGAACGCGTAGCTCCGTCCGGGCTGGAAAGCGACGCTTTCCAGCTCCCCGAAACGCAAGAAGTGGCGCGCGAACTCCGGTTCCGATAGGTGGTGGGAGAGGTTCCCCACCCAGAGGTGCCTCGACGGCGGCGCATTGCTCCGGCGGGACGACGGGCGGTCTCTGACCCCACGGGCGGACTGAGAAGCGAAAACACGGGATAAGAAGGTTAGCAGAGTATCTATAGAGATGGAGAAGAGGAAATCGGAAGACGGACCATTGAAGAGTTGGAGAGAGATTGGAAGAGCAGCGGATCGGCCTGAGTGTAGGCAAGTTGAAGATGGAGAAGATTGCTAATCGTCGTTATGGAGCGAGGAAAGAGTAGACTTCAAAAGTCGTGCTTATTAGGGTGCAGTGCAGCGCGAGAGGCACCAATTCTCCAAACATCAGATTCGTGGCAAAATTACTGCTTACGCGGATTTCGAATTTGTCTCCGGGAAACCTTTTTATTTTTTAAGGTCAATCTCACCACCAGATCAGATGTGGCAAATTGGTCATCTCTCACCACTCATGCTAAGTAGCGATGTGAATCAGACTGGTCGGATTGGGTTTGTTGGGCTGCGATCGAGTTGAACTGAGGTTTGGGTTGCTTACGATGGAGCTGTTTTCGGGTTGGATTATTCATGTTTTGTATTGTTTCGGATGAGAATCCGGTTAATGCACTTTCATTTTCGAGTTTCTTAGGATTGAAATTGAGTAACAAGAGTCATCACATGACTGTACTGGCACTCTGGACCGAAAGCAAAACCACTAAGGCAAAGCGTGATCACAGACCAACAATCGCGCTTGAACATTCATTCATCCGGGAGCCCGCACGCAGTTGCGCTAGCTCCTCTGCCCCTAAACTCCAAGCTACGACTCGACTCAATAAAGTAAGTGGACGACCAACCAGAAGCAAAACCACTCAAGCAACATGGCAACAAACCAATCATTGAGCTTGAATCCCCAATTAGCCCTACGGAACCACGCCAGCTTTTTGTCACTAAATTCCAAGCTACAACTTGATGTTGCCAGCAAGTCAGCGATGATCTCTAAGTTCTAGTTACGCGATAGTCCGTCAACGTTGTCTATTTTGGTGAAGGTTTGCTTAGGTTTAGGCGAGTTGGATTAAATGAAATGCATCAACGTTGAGCCGTTAATATTCGAACCTTATCCTAACAATTATCTGTATATTCGGGTCATTTGGGTTCCTTCAGATTTAGGTTATTTTGAGTTTAGGTCATTTCAGATTTGGGTCATATCAGATTCAAATCGTTTCAGGTTTCACCTTTACCTGGTTCGGGTTAGAACAAGATTTCAATTTATTAACTTTTGAATTGAACTTTGTTCAGGTTTGGACTGATTTTTCGAATCGATTCATATTTTGACATCCTTAATGTCAAGTTAGTTATGCTAACCGATATGTGGGGTTGATGAACCGATCCAAGCTCAAACCCCCTAAGCTTTAGCTTGGGTTCGAGTTCGATTTCAGCCTCACTCGGCTTAGTTTGAACTCAAACTGAATATCTACCATAATGTTGTAGATTGTATTTTAGCTCTAAACTTTGAGAATAACCACCATTCTAGTTAGCGTCTTGATGACGTTGATTGGGAAGGTTGTAAATATGGTAGAGAAGTTGATGTTAGAGCACCTTGGAACTAAGGACCAGCTAGGCAACATACAGAGTTCAACCTCTTAAGCCTTGACACATCTGGATCGACGTAAACTTATTAAGACTCCAAATGTGTTGGAGCGCTGTAAAGTGATGCAACTAGGAATGTGCAACGCGTGAGAGGAGCTATACAATTAGGACCTTCGTGGGAGGATATAGAACCGAAGCAATATTGTTATGTCATAAATAGGAAATATCCAATACATTTATACCCGACTCACCATCAAGTGTAAGGATCGGTTTGCAATAAAACAGTCAGTAGTAAGGGTGTAAATGAGCCAACCTGAGCCGAGCCCGAACATCACTAGTTCGAGCTCGAGTTCGAGCTCGTGATAGTCAGCTGGAGTTTTGGTTCATTCGAGAGCCGAGCTCGAAAAAAACGGTTCAAGCCCAGCTCGTCTAATGTTAGAGTTTGGCTCGATAGTTTGAGGGCTCGAAAAAATTTAAGTACCTAATTAATTAAAATGGAAAAAAACAAGGACTAAGTTGTAAATTATCCAAAAGTCGTCTTCTTCCTTAGGTTCATGGCTCGTGAAACTCAACTCGTTTAACGTGATTTGACTATTCGAGCTTGAACTGGCTCACGAATGGCTCGTTTCGTTTTACACTCCTAGCTCGAATTGGCTCGCGAGCTGATTCGAGTCGAACCTTAAAGGTTCGAGCTCAGCCCGTTTTAGTATTCGAATCAAAATTTCAGCTCGAGCTCAAGTTTGTGGCTCGTGAAGCTCGGCTCGTTAAATGTGGTTCGAGTTCGAGCTCAAGTTGTCTCGCAAACAGCTCAGTTCGTTTACACCCTTACTCGATAGGGTTGAACCCACGTAGATAGTAGAAAGTTGGGTTTGATCTATACACTCACTATAACTCCAACATTGGTCTTGTACATAGTAGAGGAGACAAGTGCAGGAGCTGGGAGGTTTGTTGAACGCAGTTGGGCTATAACGGACTTGGGGTTAATGTGAGGTGGGTTGGTCTCAGGGGCGGCGCTGCATTTTCGCCACTGAAATTTTGGAAAAATAGGGAAATAGTACACACACAAACACATATATATTCTTATATAATGTGCATTTTGCCCACATTGAATTTTCTGTTATGTCCCCACTCCCCAAATTACCAACTACTTGCCCCTACTAAATGAATTTCCTAACTCCGCCCCTGGTTGGTCCAGCCTTGCATGGTAGGGATAGGTTGTGGCCTAACGGCATTGAATGGGGCTGGGTTGTGAGTAGGGGTGAGTTCGAGCCGAGCCCGAGCCTAGCAGGTTCGAGCTCGGGCTCGTGAAATTCGGGCTCGGCTCGAACTCGATCGAGCTCGATAATTCAAGCTCGAGCTCGGCTCAACAGTTCGTGAAGCTTGAGCTCGTTAGGCTCGCGAGCTCAATTAGGCTCGATTCGGCCCCAACACTGAGTAAACAAGCTCGCGAGCTCGTTAGGCTCGTGAGCTCGATTAGGCTCGTGAGCTCGGTTAGACTCGGTTAGGGTAGTATCGTAATTTTAGACGAACTCGTTAAGGCTCGCAAATCCTTACGAGCCAAACGTTTCGAGCTCGGCTCGTTTATTATTTGAGCCTCAAAACCAGCTCGAGCTCGAGGCTCGTGACGCTCGGCTCGTTAAAGCTCGAGCTCGAGCCGAGCTGAGCTCGGCTCGAATCGTTTCACACCCCTAGTTGTGAGAGTAGTTTAGAGTTTGAAACATGCTTAAAATTTTAGTGTTAGTTTATAAATTTGTAAATAATTAGAAATTAAATTGAATAATATTTTTATAAAAAAAACAAAATAATTTCTACTTCCTCCATCCCAAATGTATTGTCTATGTAAAGTGAGTCAATGATCAATCACAATCTTGATCTATACAAAAAAGCTAAAAGTGACAACATATTTGAAATGAGGGAGTAAAATGTTTTAATATTAGTATCGGAGATTTTATGGAAACTTTTCATTGTATTTTTACATTACTATAGAACGAAATAATTCATTTGTTACTATAGAATAACTTCATTGACTCTGATTAGTCTAAAGAACTTATAATAGTTGAATATGTCTATGATTAAAGCATTCGACAAAGTCCAGCACCTCATGTATTACTCTTTGAAATTTCTACAAAAAGCATTTTGAAGTCCCTCTCACCGTGCGCCTGACGGCAGCAACTTGAAGATCTCTCCATAAAGGCCACGGTGGTTCACAAATCACAATTTGATTGATTCAGATAGGTCTAAAGAGAAAATGGGGCAAGGGCAAGGAGGCCTTTTGGCCTTTATGGACAAATTTATGCTTCTTTTCAAAAAAGTTTCTCTCAAAACCCTCCAAAAAGAAAAAAGAGATTTCTCACTGATGTTACTTAATGAAAAGGGAAATTACCTAGCAAGATCCAGCAGCCATGAAGGACTCAGCAAGAGTCCTCTGTTAAACGTTGTTAACACACTCATCTAAAATAAATAAATCTCTTAAATCCAAACACGGTCATGTTACAGTTACAGCAGAATGGGTAATTGGCTAGCACCCTGTTCTTTGATCATTGGACTCTGGACTCCAGATTCGACTGTCCCCACCTGTTTCACGCAATGTGAAAATGAATACTATGCACATAATTACTTCTACTTCACATGCAATAGCGACACATATCATCAACAAAACTGCAATATGAGGTAACCTACTCCGTGTTTGCTCATTGCTTTAACTTGCTACTTGCAAGAGCTTCAGGGTGCAATCTAACAAAATTCGTCATTCCAAATATGCAGCTCCAAGCCATTGCATCACTTAAGTTTTTGTTTCTTAGATTTGACTGCATTCCTGGATGACTTTAGGGGAACAGACAAGTCGTCTTTTCTGTATGTCTCAATCATTGAGTACACCTGAATTCAGAAGCCAACCATGTTACATGAAAAGCCAAGAATCAATTACCAATAAGGGTAAGATAACTGAAAGTGCACATACAAGATGATGGAGAGAGAGAGAGAGAGAGAGAGAATTTATAATAAGAGCCGAAGACTTGCACATCACCACCATATTCAATTAGAAATAAAGATGCAGCATAAGTGCATAACTGCATTACCTTTCTCACGGCAGATGTCAACCCCATACCAGAAAGGGCATCACGATCTATTAACCTTAAATGGGAGCTGTCTTTGCCCAGCTTCAAGAGCTCATGACTCTCACCTTTATTCAAATAAAGAGAGAAGGAAGTCAGCAGTTTTCGATTTCAATTTGTCAGGATACGTATAAGTAAAGAGAAATCACAAGGGCAATAGAGTTACTGTTATCAAAATTAAAGCAACTTGAGAAAGGACGCAAACCTTCAAGGCCTAACATCAACAACTCCACATAAATCTTACGATGGATGTGGGTGAAAACATGAACAAATTCCCCAACATGTTCCCTTGAGATCATGCTACAATTATTTGATGGAACTAATCCACAGGATTCCTTCAGAAATTGATTCATGAGTTTTCTTCTAGCTGGCAACTTGGGGTCTTCATTCACAGTGACAGAAGGAAATTCCCAGAGACCAGCAAGCAGGCCTTCATCAGGCCTCCTGACAATAAGGAATTTTCCATCAATTTGCTTTCCATCTGACACATCTTTGCCTCCAAATATCTCCAGAACACAAACTATCGAGAAGTCATGCCTCTTTTTAGCCTTTAAAACCTTGACAGGATAATCTGTCACCACGATTGATTCATTGTTCTTCGAAAGTGAAAATGCACGACAATGTGTAGAAACAGGACAAGAAGAGCAGCTAGGATTCACTGGTGTGCAAATGGTTGCACCAAGTTCCATGAGAGACTGGTTAAAATCCCCCGGCCGAGAATGGTCAACAAGTTGAGCTGCTAATTTCCTGGTCGAGAGCAGAATTTCACACATATGTAAGAACCTACTGGTCCTACTCTTGTCACTTTTAGTCATAGCACTGCTGTTGCATAACAGCACAGCCTGTTCTATGTGTTACTCTAGTAGACTAGCAAAGGTAAGAATCAAACTCACCAGAAGCTCTTGATTGTAGTTTGGTCTTTGGGATTTGCAGAGATGGCCTTTAGTCTACAGAGAGCTCTAACTACATTCCCATCAACTACTG
This sequence comes from Stellera chamaejasme, assembly GCA_024586325.1. Lineage (NCBI taxonomy): Eukaryota > Viridiplantae > Streptophyta > Magnoliopsida > Malvales > Thymelaeaceae > Stellera > Stellera chamaejasme. The sequence goes on from CM044985.1 coordinate 31,543,680, forward strand.
GCACAGCCTGAGATTAAAAAAACAAAACAAAAAAAACAAAAATTAAACCAATCCAATCCTATATCTACATCTAAAGTAAATTGCAGAAGGTAGTTACCTCATCGAATGCTATTGAAGCAACTGCTCCTGCAGTGTAGTCTCCAATCCCTGGAACCTTCCTTAAGGTAGAAACAGTTCTCGGAAACCCTTCTCCGGCGGAAGCAATCATTTTAGCTCCCTTGTCACGAGCATTAAAATAAACAAGAAGAAAACACAGATAAGTTGATAACAGTAATCAGGAAAGGGTGAAAGCAATAATCGAAAGAGGAAGCAGAAATCACCTCCAAAAGGAAACGTGCCCTTCTGTAGTATCCTAATCCCGCCCACATTTCGTTCACCTCCTGCCAAAAGAAAAGTCTACGAATCAATGACCAAGACGCAGAAATAGAGTCTAGAGAGAACAAAACCTCAAGCGAAGCCCTAGCGAGGTGATGAAGCGTTGGCCATCTCTCCATCCACCGATTGTAATAATCGATCACAGTCTCAACCCTCGTCTGCTGCAACATCACCTCCGAGACCCACACTGCATAAGCTCTCATTTGGCTCTCACTCTCTCTCCATCTTCGCCTCCATGGAAGGTCCCTCCGGTTCTCATCGTACCAACTCAACAACGACTTTCTTATTGAATCGGTTTCTTCTTCACTGAAAAGATCTTCAATGTCGCCGGTCTCCTGTTGCTTGGCGGCCGCTTGAGGCTTCTTCCCCGAACTGCCACATCCGCGCTTGTTGCTGCTGCATTTCTTCATTTGCATAAAATAAGTGAGCGACTCAGAGAATCGGTTTCGCCTGTCTTCCTTGTGACCTCCGAGTTCCTGACCATGTGTTGGCCGATAATGGTCGAGTTTCAGCATCCCCAGCTGGTGGCTCCCGCCTTTTGAAATTCGAATCCGCCATTGAAGTTCCAATTCCAACTTCCAAACGAAGCCTACAGACGAGCGCCATTTCTGTTCTCTTGAGTTGGATTGGATTTGCTCGGTCTTGGACTGGATCGTATTCTGGACCTAGTTCTGAAATATCTGGGCCGGTAAAGTACGTATCGGCCTAGTTCTTCAGCGATCAAAATTATGATTAATAATTCTAAATAATACCTTAAGTTTATATTTGACTTTCAGGTTATCATTATCATAGTAAAATATAATTTAAAATAACACCAAATTAAGATTAATAATTCTAAATTTCTTTCAACCTCACCCCACCAACCTCAATGTGCAACTCTACACCATCATGTGATGTCTGACTGACTCATTCAACCTAATCACTATGAGACTCGCTGTAGTCCAACTGTATCCAATGAGTCATTCAACGTCAACTCCAACACTAATATCATTTACTGCGCTGGGTTGAGATGGAGGTGGGTTAGTCAATAGGTGGGGTGGGTTGGAGAAATTTGATGTATTTATATTTTTGAAACGTTAGATTGATTTTTTTGTTAATTGTTGACAATAGCATATTAATTTTAATAATATACTCTCTCCGTCCCAAGTGGGTTGTCATTTTTAGCTTTTTGTGTAGATTAAGATTTTCTTTGATTATTAACTCATTTAACATGAACTTCCATTATTACTCCCCTCCCAACTTCATTCTCACCCCTCCCAACCCACTCCCTAGACTCCTTAAATGTGTGCATTTGCAATGGTAGAAGTGTACTAAAATAAAACACAAATGAGAAAATGCTATTTCATTTGGGACAAAAATAATTTGATGTTTTGACAATACACTTGGGACGGAGGGAGTGTGTATGTGTATTTACGTAATTTTTTATGGTATTATTTTTATTTGTTTGTATAGTTTTAGATTATTTGTAGTTATAAACTACTAAAATGTAAAATTAATTATAAAATTGGTAGAATTATTGAAAAAATGTGATATTATTAATAAGAATAATGACTTAAAAGTTTTAATCATAAACTTAGGGGGTTATTCGTCAAGTTTCATAAATTAGAGATGTCAATTTGAACATTTTTCAAGCATTTTCATTATATTTTAACGGGGTTAATGATTATATATAGTTAAGGTATAGATTTGCAATAATATCATAGTTTAAAGAGATTTTTGCAACAAACTTTAGTTCATGTATAGATTTACATTGGGGTATAATTTAGATATATCTGGCGCAATTTACTCGTGCAAATTGGCTTCGCAACTATACGATTTTTTTAAATTTATCTAACTAGTTGATAAATATATGCTTAAAAATAATAAATTTACTCAATTTAAGGTTGAATTACAAATTTTTAGCCATAAAAGGTATTGATTTAGTGGATAAACTAGAAAAGCTTTTTCATATAGATACGAAATCAATGATTTAAGTCATTAGCTTCACACCAACCAAATGAGCCTTATACCCTAACCATGTTAAGTCAAAAAGATTTAGACCTCAAGGCTGTATTTGACAACGGTTTTTTCAAATGATTTAAGCCATTAGCTGTTAATTGTTTGATCTCAACTATTACAAAATTTTTCAAACCGCTACAGTTAATTGAAACATCTATTTCCCAAACGGGACCAAAACGTAAATCATAAACATTCAGGGCTTCATTGTTAAAACGGCATAACTTTCAGAACTTAATTTGCATTTCTCCCAAAAATGTTGGAATGCCCAAATAATCAATCAGTCCCACCCAACAACATGAAGATTAAAGAAGTTGAAAACATATATAGAAGTAATATAGCAAAATAATTTATAAAGAGAATAATTTCAAATGTAAATGTAAGGTTTTATTTGTGTGAAACGTATCGGTTTTTCTAGAACAACGAAAAAACGAAAACAAATTAGGTTTCCTAGGATGTAGGAAGTAGTTATTCCACATCAATGAGGCAAGCCTTCATGTCAAGCAAAGGAACAAAAGGGTAACTCCAAAAGCTGCATATGGAGTAATATACTATATCACATTTATTTGCGAGGGTAAGCTACAAATGTGTCTTTCTGAATGGTGCTGAGATGATAGAAAGCTCCTACCACTTAAGCCGAAATACATTTACAGCAGACCTGAATCTGCTCCATCCATCACTTACAATGGAACGGACAACCTCAGAGTGAGTACACATTAAGGTAATCATCGCTGCCATCTTGCTTTCCTATGAAAAACGAACTGCAGAAGAAAAAACAAATACCTCTCTCTAGGCTTTGGCTTGGCAGTACCCGTGAAATTTCTTAAATCACAGTTCCTGTGGGTATCAACGCATCCTTGATCACGGTGACGATCCCGCTCTTTATGAAATATCCATCTGTTTCCCTGGCAGCTTCTTGCACATTGTCGGTGTTAATAATCTGGAATGTCAGGAACTCGTATTAGCTACCAAATAGGTCGAATTTAAACTCAAATGTAAAGCATCTGGGATGAGATGCACATGTACTCTTTATCATATTATAGTTGTGATCCTCAAATATTCTCATCAAAGTAGCACCAAGGAAAAGGAGGGGCAAATGTTTTTCTGGAGTTCAATCTCAGGGTGAAAAAAAAACCGGTGTCACCAAGGCTTGAATACACTCTAATGATGAGAACTTAATTATTCTTCTGAAAAGATGTACAAGGACGCATAATAACCAATATCATCAACACTGACAAGAAACGCTATAAATGAAATGAAGATCGGTAGATAAAGCAAACCTTCACATTATCTCCAATTCGGGCATTTTTGTCAATAATTGCTCTCTTTACGTGAGAATTTTTTCCAATACCAATGGGCACACTACCCTTTGCAGCTAGAAACCTTCTATCAGCATCAGTCTTCAGTAAGTCCAGAAAATAAAAAGGATAAGATTGCAACAAATTCAGAATGCATAGCAGGGCAAACAAATTAATCTGACAAAGCCGCAACTATGAAATCAATTTTGTGAATTTTACCTCATAATAATCTGCTCCCATCAACAGCGAGTCTTCTATGATAGCGCCTTCAGATATGCAAGATCGAAGACCAACAACAGAATGGTGGATTTTGCAGTTCTGCATCAAATAGAATAATTAATTATTCGTAATTCTAGAATACTCCCAAATATCAGATAAAACAGCATTGTCAAGCCATAATGAAGGGAGGGAAGATGAAAAGAAACACTCACTTTAATAACACAGCCTTCACCAATTACGCTGTCTGTCACATCAGCATCAAGCATCTTGGAAGGTGGCAGATACCGTGGCTGGGTGTAGATTGGTGCAGAACGATCGTAGAAACTGCAGAACATTTACAGCATACTTTTGTCAACTAGGTAGAACATTATCCTCATGAACTAAAACACATCTTACAGAACATTAAATCAAATTCATAAAGAACAATTACCTGAAGTCAGGCACTGGCTTCTTAGTGATACCAAGATTTGCATTATAAAATGCCTCTATGGTTCCAATATCCTCCCAGTAGCCATCATACAAGTAAGCTTGCACCTGGAACAATTGAAAGGAAAGAAAACCAGACATAACAAACCAGCAAAGAAGAGAAACAAAATCATGATGAATGTTATAAATAAATAAATAAATAAGTTGAAAGAATGTACATGAACTGATACATACCCTCATCCCAATCGAAGTAGCACCTGGAATTACTTCACTCCCAAAATCATTGGCTCCTGGGAACTTTTCGCGAAGCAGGTCTAGCATTACATGTTTGCTGACAACATATATACCCATGCTAGCAATGTAAGGCATCTCTTTTGCCCTCTCGTCGTCAAGCCCTAATATTGTTGTATCAACCTAAACCAGAAAAAAATGCATAAAAACTAAGCAAGTGGGAGTGGCTACTAAACATAGCAACATCTACCTAGTGTTCACAAATGCATAATTCAGGTACAAAGCAACACCCTCAAGAAGTAACAAATTGAATATGGTTACCTTCATAGCTTTTAGTTGCTCCCCCTTTGGCTTCTCAGCAAATTCAACTATACGTCCTTCCTCATCGATCTTCATAAGCCCAAAAGCTGTGGCCCTTTTTTCATCCATTGGCAGTGCAGCTACAGTTATATCAGCATCGGTTTCTCTGTGTGCCTGAATAAACCTCTCATAATCCATTCTGTATAAATGGTCACCAGCAAGAACCAAAAACTCCAGAACATTGTGTTCCTCAAACAGCCAGAGATACTGCCTTACTGCATCAGCTGTTCCCTGGGTGTTGAGGTGAAGATTAATTGGTAAATCACGAAATAGGTAAATCGCTATGATGAGCGATAAAGCAACGTAGGATGAAATACTATAATTAGAAGAACAAACTCAATGTGAGAGAGTGAAGTCGAAATTGCAGATACCTGAAACCAGTTGGGGTTTTCTGGACTTTGCTGAGCAGCAAGAACTTCAACAAAACCATCATTTTTGTAACCACCCATGTTACTTGCATATGCCCGAGAAAGGTGGCGATTGAGAGATGCAGAGTTGAACTGTGTCAGTACATAGATCTTTGAGATGTTACTGTTCAAGCAGTTGCTAACAGGAATATCGATCAGCCTATAATTTGCTCCCAAAGGAACGGCAGGTTTTGCTCTCTTCTTTGTGAGTGGGTAGAGACGGGTCCCCGCACCACCACCAAGTATGATTCCGAGGACACTCTGAACAATTAAGGTAGAAGATTAATCATTAGCCCATCATGAAACAAACAAACACCCAGTCTGACCACTAGAAACGTTTTTTCCCCTTTCTTCAAGGTTTCAATATGATTGCTTAACATTTCCACCAGACTAACGAGCAACGGACTCATGTTCAACAAAAAGAAAGCATAGAAACCAGCAGTCACGAAATTCAGAATCGTCAACTGCTTATGTCAAACCTACCTGAAACATGACCTTGAAAGTGACAGCAGAGTAAGGGGATTTATGTTTCATCGTTATACAGTACTCATGAGAGAATACAGAGTCACAGACTACAACAATTTCAGCCAAATTCATGACAGAAAATCATCTATTTGGCCTATGTACAGTTGTCCGCTATGAATTTAATAGAAATATTACCAGAAAAATGCACATAAACCAAATGGCTATCCGCTAACCATGAGCTACACAGCTACAATGCAACGGCAAACAAAACTAACGGAAAACGAAAGAAATCTCACTCGGCTAGCGTCAGGATCAAGGCAAGTCTGTGAGTTCTTGGAATCAGACACAGCCTTGGGCGAGACAACCACCGGATTCCTGCTCCCCCTGACGCGGCGAGCCGCAGACACATTTCTCTCACCAAAAAGCTCCGAAGCCGAGAAGGAAATCGTCCGCGCAGCATTGTTGGGAGGAGAACTATGAGAAACAGATGAAGAACGGGAAAGAGGAAGCTTAAGAGAGCCGATCCCGGCCACGGTGGTCACCATTGTTGTGAAAGCGAAGGTCGGTAATGTGTGTGTGAGAGAGAGAGGGGGTCAGGATCCGAAAATGTGATGTGGCTTTGGGAAATGTTTCTGTGAGATCAGAAGCCGATTCTACTGCATTGCAGTTTAGGTGGAAAAATCTGGGAAGAATAATTGGTGGATGATAATAAAACGAATCACGTGGTGGCCCATCCTTAAAGCTCCATTTCTCACCGTACATTTGTTTTTGGCGTTATACATTCCTTTTCATTTTTTAAATGAACTGAGATTACAAAACACTACTCCTCTGTCCCATAAATTTCATACTCCGTACATTTTACTTTATTGTTTTTTGTTTTTTTGGGTTATGGCAAAAGAGAGGATGCATATCGCATGGGTGTGTAAATAAGTCTAGCCGGCTCGAGTTCAAGTTTGTGAAGCTTTATCCGAGTTTGAGTTCGAACCGATCGAGCTCGAACAAATCGCCTCAAGCTAGGTTCGTCGAAAGTTTGAGTTCAGCTTGAAAAACTTAAATGACCTAAATAGATTAGATAGAAAAATAGGAATAAAATTGTAATTTACTCAACAAAAAGCTAATTAACAGGTTTCTGGACGAGTCTTCGTCTTCGATGATTCCACGACACAGATCAAGAAACAAAGGATGATGGAGAGCCCGAGTGGGTGATGGATTGTACTTTGGGCAACTTTAATGGGGGGTTTCCGACGAGAAAAGAGGGTGGGGGTTGGGGAACTGCCGGTGGGAGTACTAGGGGATGGGATGGGAACATAGATGCAGATGCTGAGTATGGCTGCCAGCGGCAGATTGGGTTGGGAAAAGTGTTGTGAATTTCAGGGTTAAGGGTCAAATTGGAATTAACATGGCTCGAATTGGCTCGAGCCGAACCTTTAGTGTTCGAGCTCGGTTCGTTGATTACTCGAATAAAAATTTCAGCTCGAGCTCGAGTTCGTGGTTTGTAAAGTTCGGATTGTTTAGTGTGATTCGAACTCGGTTCGTTTTACGGTCCTAGTATCACATTTTTTGGGTCTTTATATTGCATTGTTAGATCTCTTTGAGGGATATCTATTGGTATTTTTATTATACAAAATACTCGAATCTTATATATTCTTTGAGGAATAAGATGAGTCCCCTACCACTCAACCCTAATAACTTTTGGTATCAATTTACTTATTACTCATTTCATTACACTATTTTTTTTATTGCCAGTGATTTGGGATAAATAATAGAGGTATTTATGGTTTCATGCATAGGAAAAAGAATTAGGGAAATTGAGTCAGAAAATGCCCATATAATCTATATTCTAGACATTAAGGTACGTGTTCTATACTCTGAAAAAAACTGTAAAAAATATATATTAAATCCTACTTTTTTATCTCACATTTTCCTCATACATATATTTCAAATCAAATTGATTAGAAATTTCTCATTTTCACTAAAAGATTAAAAGGAACACAACCTTAAAATTGGTCAATGCCTCAATTATTTATCCGGCTTTGTGGAAGATTGCTCATTGGCTCGATTTTCCGGTTCTTGGTTCGTGGGCCGTGATGGGCCAAGAAAAGCCTCAATTGGGCGAAGCCCATAGAAGTCGGCCCAATCGGTCCACACTTGGATAGTTGTTAGCCGGTGCAGTGCAGAACAGCTAGAGACTAATCAGAGAGTAGGTTCTCTCTCGTCTCTCAATTCTTGGTCGTTCTTCAGATTCCTCAGAAGCTCAATCACGAGCCTTTGTCCCAATAAACAAGATGAAGCTTGTCAGGTAAATTTCCCCTTCTGGGAAACTCTTCATTACTTCGTTTACTGTTTCTCTTCTGAGATTCTTTTGCCGTCCAGGTTTTTTCTCCTTGTTTTCTCGTCAACTCATTGTGCGTATAAAACACAATTAGGTTTTTGATGAAGTTGAACAACGAGACTGTTTCGATCGAGCTCAAGAATGGGACTGTTGTTCATGGAACTATCACAGGTACCTTTCTACATTTAGATTAGGGTTTTGTTTCTTATACCCTGTGCGTAGATCATAGTTTCTTTACGTTGTGATTGAAGGGAGTGGAGTTTTCTGCATCTTTCACGGAATCTATAAAATGATAAGCTTTTATTTAAACTACATGTATAGTAGTCAAGCCATGTGTGATCATTTGGAGTGAAAATATTGTGTTATGAGAGTGCCTGAAAACGTCATGTATTTTTATGAATAAGTAGCAAGGCAAATGACTGCTGAATGGGCTTTGTTATGCCATGATCTTTGTTCCCTTTTGCCAATATCTCCTTTAGTTGCCGTATGAAAACAAATCTACTTGGTCAGTTGCTTTTCTGGGGCACATTTGGTGAAAGTAACCTTGAACTACAATTAATTGGAGTCTAGAATGTCCTGTTTCTCCTTTGCTCAGGTTAGGAGTTAAAAGTTCTGAATTTTTTCGTATCCGGAGGCCATTAAGCTCCTACCTGTCCTACCTGGTCTTTGCATTCCTGTAACAAGAATTGATGCTTGTTTGTCCTCCATATGTTTGGTCATCCTTCATTCCTCTAGTTGTACTCTTACTCTTATATTTCCTTGATTCTACAGATCATGGAAATTTCATGAGTTTGCCATTTTAAAACTTTGTTATCTGTAGATGTTGGTACTTGGTCAATGCTGCCTATTTTTCTGAACTTCCTGAAAAATATTCTTTTATTCAATCGCCATGCTTCCTCGATGACCGAATGATACGTTCGCGGAAGGTCTTTGGAAAGGTCTGTGTTTTTGGGCGAGCTCCATGATCCCAACGTCACCTGGCCCTGGTTATCTTGGAATATTGCTCAGAAAGCGGACCTTGGTGCTAACGAGACTTGTCGTAAGTAACCTTGGTATGGAGGTGAGAAGTGGGAAAGAAACCTTAGTGCTAACAAGACCTGCCGTTAGTAACCTTGGTATAGGAGAAAGGAGAGACAGAGATAACCCTAACCTGAAACTAAGAGGGATTGTCTGAAAATAACATATTTAGTCCTCAAAAACAGAATTACTGAAGAAATTCGGATTTCGTGTTGATCGACTAGAAAGCAGGAAGTCAGCTTCGAATTTAGTTGACCACCGGGTGATCATCTGAGGGCCTGAGGCTGCGTTAGATAGCCTCTGGAATCTAGTCGACCACCAAGTGATCATCTGAGGACGCGTCAGACAGCTTCTGGAATTCAGGTGACCACCAGGTGGTCATCTGAGCCTGCGCCTGGAATTTAGTCGATCATCCGTTGATCATCTAAGGATTGATTTGTCCTCATTCCTTCTTCAATTCATGTGCAAAAGCCGTAGGTCCTCTCAACACATTCCCGAACCGTCTCTGACTTGATCTGAAGCTCTTCCACTAAAACAACCAAGGCATTCTGCACTTTCTTGGTTCTTGCACTCGTCATTGCCCCTTTGATTTCGGCTAGCGGATCCTGTTGACTTGGCGTTGATTGATTTCCATTGGACGCTCCCGCATCACCGAATGTTCAGTTTCATATGTTTACTTTGTACAGTAACCTCTAAAAAACTGAATTTCAAATGCCTTGTATATTGTTCAACTAAAGTGTGAAAATCTTGGACATACAATCATTATAGTCATTGGTTTCATATTCAAACAAAAATAAATGTATATAAGACATGCTTATCTTATTACCCACAACAATGTAAGAGCTGCCAGCAGAAAGCTTGCCCCCTTGTTCATTTCTCTTTGGCCATGTTCGTTACTGGAAAGTCTTTTGAAAAAGTTTCAAATTTGAACTTTTTAAAGGCGGGGGGTGGCCAGCACTAAAAGTGCAGGGCAATAGAATGCTCCAGAACTAGTCTTAGCACCATACTATAGTGTTTCATTCATATAATTACCTGAGATTTATATATTTTCCATCAACACCCTTAATTGCTAAATAAAATAATTGTTCCAGCCTCATTTTTCTCATGAAAGGCCAAAGTGGCTCATAGCAACCACTAAGTGGAATTTTGTGGCTGAACAAGACACGTTGTTAAGGCGTTTAAGGGCTTTGATGTTAAAAATATAGATTCCATTATGTGAATGAATCTATAGTGTGGAGCTCGAACTATAATTGGCCAATTTATTTGCGATACACTTTCACTACCTAGCCACCTGCGGTAAAGATGTTCAAATTTAAAATGTCTGCGAAATACTTTCAGCGTGAATAAGGCCTATACTAAAAGTCTTTTCACATTCAGAATTTGTTTCTTTTTCTGCCTTAATAGAATGTTGTGGTTTAAAGGTTTTATATAATGTCATAACCTCTGTTCTGATGTGAATTTGCTGGGGTGCTGCAGGAGTAGATGTCAGTATGAATACACACATGAAGACCGTAAAACTGACACCGAAAGGGAAAAATCCTGTGACGTTTGATCATATGAGTCTGAGGGGTAACAACATTCGTTACTATATCCTTCCCGACAGCCTGAACTTGGAAACTTTACTTGTGGAGGATACACCAAAGATCAAGCCAAAGAAGCCTACAGCTGGTACATATGCTTGCATTCTGTTGTTTCTTTGATCGACATTGATGCATCAAGCATAGCATGTCTTTTGTCTGACTATTGACTCACTTGTTCAACTAAACTATGGTACACAGGGAAACCTTTGGGGCGTGGTCGGGGTCGGGGTCGTGGACGTGGCCGAGGTAGGGGGCGGTAGATTCGTTATGTTTTGCATCTTTACCAGCTGCGGCGAGCGAGTGATAGATCAGGTTTCTGCTGTGGTGTAAGCAAGAGTTCAGGCAAAGATAGGCAACTGCAAGCACATATTGTTCTTCCAGCCGGTTACAGGTCCCTTTTGAATGCTAATGGTGCTAAACTTTTCATTAGGACAATAGCGAGTCTCTTTAATTTCTCATGTTAGTAGCGCTGCTCTTTGTCACTCGGTCTCACTTGGAGTTTGCTTTTCGTTGTTTACTTGATGACTCAACCAGAATTTTAAAGTTTCGGGACTTCTGTTTTTTTTTAAAAAAAGTTTTAAGACCGAAATTTTAATTATACAGACAGAAATGACCGAAATGACTTACGAACAAATGAGCAGTAATGTTTGATGAATTACGTCGCATAGACTAAAATGAGCGACAATCAAATAAGCAATAATGTTGATATTAGTTAATCAAGAACTTAAAGAAGGTAGTGGTTTAAAATTATCAAACTTACAAGACTAAAAATGAGTTTCTGCCTGTCTCCATACATTTTAAACCAAATTCCGATTTTCAAAATTAACAAATCCCTAGCTATTAGCTTCTAGAAAGGCGAGAGTTGCAAATTGCAAAGGCAGATTGCATTTTGCTCTTATGAGAACGGGAAAGAAAATAAAGAGGACATAATAAACCTTGGATAATTTACTCTTGACATGAAATTAAACTTCATCCAAATTATAAACCATTTCAAACGAAGCCCTGAAGATTTGAGCACCACTTGGCTGTTCTTTCGTGTACTATATATGGAAACACCTTACAATCAGACATCATAAAAACAATATCACAACCAATGAATCGAACTGTACTTCACTCGACAAAAAGCAGCTCCTCTCAGCTACTACAGCAAGGTGCTGCTTGCGAAGACGAACCATCCCTTCCGCTTGATTGTGCCGTTGGCTGATACCCAAGCTTTATGCCAGAAGTCTGCAAGAAGGAAACAAGACTAAAGCGAATGAAAATGGAAAGCTTATGCATAATCATGGAGTAGTCTTCATTTGGAAAAAAATGCCACTGCTGAATTCATTCTCTTCACATATCCTCTACGAAATGGAAGTGGAAATATGTAACTACTCAGCATTCAAATGAGTGCCAAGCATTGCGTGGCTGTTGTTAACAATTATCAAAATGAAGGTAAATGGAACATTGACAAAACATAATTTTGTTCCAGACAATTATTTCATCTAATGCTTTGAAATCACCCCAAAATGCCAACAAAATCAAGAGGGGCCAGACCAACATTTCTCTATTTGCTTGAAGTACTATTCAACTCTGTTCATCATCTGGGTTTGGTTTGGTTTTAAAGTGTTGATTGAGATAAACAATGTTCAAGTATGTTGATCATTATAGCTACAGCTTTCTCTTTCTTAAAGCTAATTGTGCCCTTGAATTACATTTTATGAACTAATAGAATATGCTGTGGTGAAAGAAATTTGGAAAAGTAGAAGTTTCTGAAAATTGTTTGAAAACTGAACGGAAGTTTGTGAGAAGGAAAAACTGGGGGTAAAGATTGATTAGACAGATTTAGGACTTTTTTTCCCAGAAAGCACAGTTTGTTCATCAAACAGTAGTTAATGCAGGGAGACATAGCTGGAGAACAAGCCTTAAATGAAACAGGTAAGAACAAGGTTTAACTACAAAGCAGAGGCTTTACAAAGATCAAAGTGAAGCAGAAACCAAACTGACCTCATTTGATACGTCGATAACCCCATCCTGAATTTTCTTAAATATTTTAGAGGCGGTGCTTATAAATGCCTGCAACATTAAAATTAAACGAAAGTTAAAAATTCAGCGCATCAACCTGCGACACACCAACAGAAGAATTTCAAACATTATATCTACTGCAATATCTAGACACCTCTTCAACATTTTGAGCTGTCTTTGCTGAGGCTTCCATGAACACCAACCCGTTTTCTTTAGCAAACTGTTCACCTTCCTCTGTGCTCACAGCCCTTCTGTGTGCTAGGTCAGATTTGTTGCCAATGAGCATGATGGTCATATTCGGACTTGCATGCTGCCTTGCATCCTCTAACCAGCTAGCCAAGTGATTAAAAGTTTCCCTCCTGATCAGATAGAGTGAACGGATTTAATTTCAGATAGAAAAGAAACAGACACCAAAGTTTAAGCCAGAAATGGAAGGCAGCAGTCCTGTGATGATAATTTATGTGTGCTTATGCCTCAAGAGAGGTGCAAGTTCCATCAGTTGGAGTTAAAGAATCAGCAGACCAATATCAATAAACTTAAAAATTACAGGAAATAGATTAAACCTAAACGCTGGCACCTGATAAGTGAAGAAAAATCTGAATGGTTCCGGAACTTATCACATACCTGGTGATATCATAAACGAGAAGAGCACCAGCAGCCCCTCTATAGTAGGACCTTGTGATGGACCGGAAAGACTCTTGACCCGCCTGACAATGAAACAAGACATGTCAACGTCACCAATTTCATATATCAACCTTCCATCATTATCCTTCTTCAACTATGTAAAGCATTGAATTTGAACCCCAAACAGGTTAGGTGACCACGTGAGCCTAGGTGTTATCCCAAATAACGAGAGATGCAAACTCTATTCATCTACCAATGGACCAAGTAAGCTTACATTCAACATCAGTTGGGAAATGTCAATTAATTGAAACTCAAGATAACCCAAAAAAGGAAAAAAGAACAAAATACTATAATCATGAACTAAATTCAACGCTAAACCGTACTGTGGGGTAAAGAGAAACGAACCGTGTCCCAGATTTGAAGCTTAATAGGTTTGCCATCAATAGTGATCATTCTGGCCCCAAATTCAACGCCGATCGTTAGATCATGAACGGGTTGAAACCTCTTGTCAGTGAATTGCAGAAGCAGACAAGATTTTCCAACTCCTGCATGTGAAAACCATCCCAGAAAAACATGATAAACTCATCGAGATTCACACATGAAAGATCTAAAAACTATGAAACGGAACAAGAAAATTACCGGTGTCTCCGATGATGATGTACTTGAAAAGGTAAGCATACGACATTATGGCGGGTCGATACTAGTCCCACACGAAATCCTCCCAAGTCCGAAAATTTGTCAAAAATACAAGAAAACCCAAAACAGAGAGAAGAAGCAATCGAGTCGATTTCCTTCGTGGAGCAATCAATCAGATCGAACTTTATCTGATAACGGATGAAGGAATGGAGGGGATGACGATGATGGTGGTTCAAAACCTCGGCCCCTCTTTTCCTTCCGTTGATCCGTAGGATTTTTCCAGAAAGAAAATGCAGAGGTTCAGAATGTTCAGTTTAGCAATAGCAATGATTGTATTGTACATTGGAAACCAAAGCTGTCTTTCTCTGTTATCTTAGCCGCGAAGATTACATCAATGGCCCGTAACTGTTGTAGGCCCAATATCGGATTTAGGAAGTTGGGCCACGAGCCCAAATATTACGGGCTTTGTCTTTGTAGCCAGTTTTGCAAATAATTTAAAAGATCGATAGGCAAACGAGTAGCTTTATTTACCACCTATATGTTTTTACACATACCAATGGGGTCCGTTCAAGAATATTACTCTTGTAATCTAGTTCTTTCTATCAATATTCAAATAAGTCCTCACAGTTAATTTTATACATAACGTGGCTCTGATACCATTTATGTCCAAATATTAAACTGATATTAGACAGAGAGACGGATGTATATGAAATCACACAACTGATATTCAAATATTGAACATGAACTTACAGAATCTGGTGAATACCAGATGATTACAGCACACAGTAGTTGTTGAATAAACACACTAGCACACCAATCTTCCAACAACAGCAACACACGTACAACCCAAACTTGAAACTAAGAAAATATTGACAATAATAGAGGAGTGTTCAACACATGAACAAGGAAGGCAGAGAGAAAGATGTAAAGTTGAGTAATGGATGTCTTCTTCACTTGCTGAAGTCTCCTTATATAGGCAGATTTCTGTGAGGGAGGCCCTCAACTTCTTTTACAGCTGTAATGCACTAATGCTACAGTCATTATGTATTATTGATGAGTGCGTTTCCTTTACAGAAGTGGACAATAGATAATTGTCTCACTAATGTATTTTTTCTTCATTTCCACATGATTATGCCTTCCATTATGCTGGTCCACCAGATGATGACCTTTGGTCCCGCCTCTTGCCAACTACTCTTTGACAGATTTGAAATTTAATTTCATTAGCTTATCCTTCATTTCTTCTAATGAGATGTCTACTAACTCTGATCCAAAGTAGAGCTTCCCAAGAACTGCATCAATGTTCTCTTCCTCTAAAAGTTCAGGCAAACCAATTCTCTTGAGAGTGATATTTTCTATGAGATATGCATTAATAACGCATTTATCCCACCAGTGAGAAACCCAAACTCTTTCTAAGAAGGGAACATATTTTTCTTGATTTATTTCTTAGTGTCATTTAACAATCCATGAAATTCGATAAATGACCAAGAAATAAAATTCAGAAAAAGGGATCACCATCTTTCTAGCTTTTTGTTTGTTGAACTCAACAAATTTTTCATAAGACTCTTTGACAGCCTCTGGAAGTTGTTCTGAGACTAAACCTATTTTTTCAAACCAGTAATGAAATCAGTTTGGAAATCTTATCTGGTCAAGTTTAAAAATTATTAACCAAGAATGTCTTAATTCTGAATTCTGGAAATTAAAGACTTCTTCCCATGCTTGAATGTAGTCCCAATAAGTGTAAGCATGGTTACTAAAACCTCCATACAAGAACCTTTTTCTGGAGTGGGGAGCTCCCTATTCTTCTGGAGTCCATACTTTTAGGACACCTTGCTTAGAAATTCCTATTTCCTTGAAATACCTTCCTTCAGGGGATTTGGTATTTCTGTTCTTATGTTTTATCTCCGCAGATCCTTCAAAGAATTCATTTTTTCTGATGGGATGAAACTCTCATACTGGATGTCTATCTTTAGGCCAGTACTTCCTTGCTAGTTCTGAAGGAGTGAAAGCCTTGAGATCCTTGTCTTCTACCGGAGAGAGAGACTCTCTTTCCATTTCTCTTTTCTTTGGAAGAATTTCTAGAGAGAAAATAAAGTAATATCCTGAGATTTTACATTAATTCTAGAAACCAGTGTTCCTTCAAAATAATACACCCGATATTTCTTCACAGGTCATTGTACCTCTTGTTGTATTACGGTCACACAACATGCAGATGGAGTTCTCTTTCTCATTTTCCCTTTCAGGTAACTTTGCAGGGTTCAGGCAAATGAATGCTTGCTTATTGCAGCAGAGGTAGGGGTTGGTCGCCATTGCATTGATTGAAGATGTTGTGGATGAGTACTTGTTTCAGGCGTAATAGCATTTTGTTGGGGACCTGAAGGCAGAGCTTTATCTCGAGCTACATGACCATATCCAAGCTTATTGCTGGCACTTTCACTTCATGTACTCTTTTTATTATTTTGTGACACTAGTTATTGCGCTAGTTTGATTTTGCATTTCATGCCATAGATTTTCTAGTAGGTTGCGTCTAGAATAATTTTGGCTCACTATTGCTTAGAGTCAACTAGTATTATCACGGTAAATCTTTGTTTATTTAGGTGTTATTTTTACGACCTCATGTAGCTGATATAGAATAAATAGCATTCACTTCACAATATATATATATATATATATATATATATATATATATATATATATATATATATAAAAGTGAAAATAGCTGGACCATTGCAATAAATAACAGTTGATGATCGATAAAATTTTAATGGGTAATAAGTGGAGTAATAAACTGGACCATTGCAATAAATTGGAGTTAATCGATGGGGTATGTTGGGAATGGACCGTGCATGCTTGGCCCATCCCCATCCTCCGCACCTACAATTTCATGGGGACAATTGGGAGATTTCTAATAGTAAGTCAGAGAATCTAGCTTTCTTATATTCGAACTAAATAAATAATTAATAGATTGAAAGCAAAACTTCAGCAAAAATATTAATATCATCGAAATTTCAAGTACATTTAGCTAGGCTTTGTTCTACACATTAAAGTTCCATCTGCTTTCCATCATGATTTGAACAGTGAATAAATTATATTAGCTAAGATAAAGCATTACAAAATCAGTTCGGAGATGGATCATCCCAGGCCATCCTGCCAATGAAATCAAGCCCATACTGAGCTACATGTTGGAACACTACAGACTTTTAAGACAAAAATAAAATAACACAATGAAAATAAGGACTTGTAGTGAACTGCATCGTTCACCAATGCACCAAAATGAAAACGTAAGGGATGTCTCCTTGAATTAAGCTCCTGTACGAGCACCTGACAATCCAACTCAACCATAATAGCTGACCACCCATACCTCCGGGCCTCGTGCAAACCCCACAAAATTGCCGCCATCTCAACGTATATCGGATTCGCACCCACATATCTGAATCCCAGTGAAGAAGTTGCAAGTAAAACACCCGTATGATCTCGTGCAACCAAACCCACAGCTGCTACAACCCCAGCCTTACGAAGTGCACCATCGACATTGATATTAACCACACCACCACCTGGTGATTGCAAGCGCGTGACATGGTGCTATATCGGAGCAACCAAGCATTCACCTTCCTTGCTAATGCTACCGGAACTTGACACTTATTCTCAAAACAACAATGTTCTGATTATTCCAAATAAACCACATAACAACAGCAAGCTTCAAAATTAACCCCTCCTCCTTGCCAAAAAGCTCCCATAGCCGAACGCACCAGTCTTCTAAAGTACCATCAAAAGTAGAAAGATCAACCTGCACTTCTTGCCAAAGCGCTAACATTTCCAAAAGAGATGAAAGGTAGACTCATTTTTTTCTCTCATATCGTTTGCATAAACTTCTAAAAAAATCTTATTTTTTAATCAAATTGTACAAAAAAAACACGCACAAAAAGAATTTTACTTTTCTCCTTCAGTGTTTTACTCTCATTTAGAAAAAAAAAACCAAATGGTCCAAATCAATCTTTTCATCTCATAAATTTTAAATTAATTTTCAAAAACTTCAAAAATATTTCTTCAAATGTACAAAACCGTAAGCTTTCAGAGTTGAAGGGAAACTAAAACAATGAAAGTTGGGAACAGCTTCTAAGTTCTAACCAAGATATACAGAAACAAAGGCCAAAGTACTTCATTAGCCCCTCAACTTATAGAGACAGGACAAAGTTAGTCCCAAATTCGGAACTCGGTCACCTTCTTGAACAACACAAGAAAAAAAATGGAGTACTCATTAGGGGCTTCAAACCTTGAGGTGAGGGAGAAAATTTTTCACCAAATTTGTGATAAAATCACCCACTAAAATTCATCCCACTCCATTTGGTCTCTCAAACCTCACCCAAAAATATTAGGGGGCTTCAAACATGAGATTGTTTAAAAAAATCATTCACCAAAAAATTATAAAAGTCACTTTTAAAATTCACCCCTCCCAAATTACTCCCTCAAACCTATCTTCCTTTTCTTTTTAAAATTCACTCAAATTTGGGTCAAATTCAGCCGAAAATGTTGACTGGGCTTTGAGAGAGGGGGGGCAGGAACCAACACGTACGTGGGGGTGGGGTGGCAGGGAGGTAGCAGGGACCAACACGTGGCAGGGGGTGGAGGCAAGTAAGTGAATCACATGGAACTGTAGATAATCGGACCTCACAAATTCACGTGAGGTCCGAATTTTTGGAGTGAAAATCACCAATTTTAAGGAGGTGAATTTGTATAAATTCACCTCCAAAAAAGAAAGTTTGAAACCCCCTATTAAAGGTGGTCCATGTGGGAAAGACCGTTTAATTTTTATAGTTAACTCGATATGCTTGCAGTTAAATAATCTAAAAGCTACTCAACGATATCTTTTCAAACACTATAAGGGTGTGTTTAGATAACTATTTTGGGAAAAAAAAATAATTTAGAGTTGAAATTGTATGTGATGTTTATGAATGGAATATTTTGATGAAAATATGATTTAATAGAAAATTAATGAATTTCCGGAAAAGAATTTCGCAAAATTTGCTTATTGAAGAAGACAATATTTTCCTCCCTCCTACCCAGTAGTAGGGAAATCATATTGGCTCCACACGTGTCGAATTATTAATGACTAATGTCATCACTCTGAAATAGTTACTAATAATTAAGATGTGACAGCTTATCAACATGACATGTATACAGGAAGGATGATGCCTTTTCTCATGTCGGAATGTCGAACCGATCCGCCATAGCCTCCAAATCATCAATCATTGCTCGAGCTCTATTTCACTCTAAACTGCCTTTTGGAAACATCACCACCGTCCGTGTATAGCAAAAGCAAGGGACAACTACTTCCCACGGCCGGTCGGATCGTCCGGTGCTTCACCGGCATCAGTTACCACCAACTGTTATAATTAATTATATAAATTGGTGATCATGGTCCATTGCAATAATTACGTTTACACATAATGATTGACTCCCAAATAAATAACATTACAATTTTCAAATGAAACAAACAGTGATGAAACTGGGATTTTGGGGTTAGACGAAATCTCAGGAGTTCTCAATATGAATTATTAAAATATAGGAAAAAATTGTATATTATAACAAACCTCTTGAATGTTTGATAATTATTGAATGTTTGATAATTACCGAAATAATTACAAATCATTCAAGCAACAAGTTCAAAATTTTTGGAGTGGGATTGTATATAGTTGAGAGAAATTGGGTTTACTTTTAATCAAAAACTAGTTCTAATACCCGCCTACGGCACGGGTTCCAAATATTAGTAATATTTAACCAAATTTATAATGTATTGATTGGAGTAAATTTATGGTAAATTAGTGCATTTTTCATAGTTCTGTGTTAAACTTACAATTGAAATATTAACATGCATATAATATATCCGAAATATGAACTCAAGATGATAAATTTACTTTTACTTCATTTATTATAAATAATAATAATTATGTCGTATATAAATTGACGAATGTGCAATAGTAAAACACCACCTTCTCGTCCTGAGCATTTGGCCTTGTGGTCATGCTCCTGAGGATACTAGTAGAGGTCTCGAGTTCGTGCTTCCGGTATCCCCAACCCTCTACCCCTTTGTATAAAAAACATCACATTCTTTAACAATCAACAAACTAACTGTACTTAAATTTATTAAACTCCATCTATAAGATCTAAAATCGGATGATCTGAACCGTTCCCTTACCATATATGACATTAAGCGAAGAACACGTTTACATAAAGATCTAATATTTGAGAACTAACTGATATCAACATGATCATTAGTTGGTGTCACTTCATCTGCGTCTTTCTTGGGTGGCTCATCCGTATTATGTTTGTGGATTTGGTGCTTTCGTTATGTACTTAACTACTTTTTTATACAAAGGGGATAAGGGATTGGGATACGGGAGGCTTGAAGACCTCTACAAGTGTCCTCAAGAGCAAGACTACTTATTTATAATGATAATAATTGATATAGTCAAGTTTTTTATTTTAAAAGCACATTTCTTTATGATATTAATATTTATTATCGTGCGGATATCCGTCATCCGATCCGCAAAAACCAATCGATGTGCATGTACCTGGGACGTAGGTGCTTGCGTAGTGCAGGTCGGTTACGGATAATAAAACTGGGTACCAGTCCTGCTGCATTCTCTTATATCTACCTCACCCCGTCCATGATCACCCCTAACAGATAGGTCAAAATAAAATATTTGACATCAAATTGCAAACATGAAAATGGAAAATACGATAATTAATTGCACGTTAAAATAATAGAGACTAGAGGCATAAAAGAAATTTGGGAAAAATATCCAAAAGCATTCACATATCTCTCAACAAAAAAAATTCATGTCTCTTGAAGGCACTAAAGCGCCAGTAAAATTATAAAGAAAAAATATTGTTTTTTTCCTTTTAACTATAGAAAAAAGAAAAGGTATTAGATGACAAACAAAATATAATGTAAACAAAGTAACAATCATTCTTGCAAACAAAATAATATAAAAATATAAATGTGGAAATTTTTTTAAAAAAATATAGCGTAAATTTAGTAACCTATTATTTATAATGTGCATGTTGTTGATTTACCTATTATTTTAGCGACAAATGAAAAATTGTTTTTTTTCTTTCTCTCACCATTTTTTATTAACTTATTCTCTCCTTTTATTTAACACATATTTGTTTATTTGTTTAAGGGATATATCCCTTATTTGTTTTTCTTATGTATGTGTCGGTGCTTCTATTTAACATTGTCAAGAAACACTTTTGTGTCTTTTAATTTTCATTGCTTTTATATCCGATTTGATTTTGTTTGGATGACACTATTTATATTGATTAAGGTAGTATATTTTTCTTTTTACCTTACACAAAATTTTCACGTTTATACATGTCACCCATGAATCTAACTTTATTCTTTTATATTACACATTAATAGAAGTTTTATATGCATAACATTAAAAATATCAACTCCATTTTTTGGTTTCTGACCCACTAATAACAAAAATTTTATCTAAATTGAAATTTGTATGTCACTAATTGAAAATGACAAAATGAATATAAGTCTCAATGATAGAAATCATGTATGAACAGAAGTAGACAATAAGCGAAGAGAGTTAAAATTGACTCGGAAAACAAAGTTTATGTGAATAATTACTTTCTCCATCCCAAAAATAATGAAATGTTTGACTTTTATTATTTATTTGACTCCATTTTATCTGCATTATTATAGTATAAAAGATATAAGTAAAGTATATTTGTAAGAAAAGCAGATTCAATTTTTATTTGTATACAAAATTCTTAAATTTTTATTTTAAAATGATTGAAAAATAAAATAAAAAATAAAATTCAGAAAAATGAACTTCTTATTTTTTTTTACCGACGGCGACCCATGAAGGAATGATTGAGGAATGAGTTTGTTATGATTGAAAAAGATCATTGGAAAAGATGTGAACATCTTGAGAAAGATGGAAACTTTGTGAGAAAAAAATAAGAGAACAGAGCAGGACACTCAATTAATGAGAAGGTAAAGAAATGGATAAAAAATAGAGAGAAATTAATACTACCAATTAATGATTTGAACATTTTTTAGATAATCAATCTAATTAATGAATTCAATATGGAGAGAATCAATCTAATTAATTAGATGACTGAATTGGTTCCTTAAAAATGGTATGCTGATTGCTTAAAAAATGGTAGGCTAATTGATGGTTGTATGGCGCAAAAAAAAAACTCTTGAATTCTAGGTGTCCTCACGAAATCACTCTATTCACTTTTTTTGCTCTCTTGATAAGGCTCCCGTAATAATATACTCTCTCCGTCCGCAAAAGACTCCACCATTTGTTTTGACAGTTTCACAGTATTTAATCTATGATTTTTTTACGAATGTTTAGACACCGAAAATTAAATATTTCATATGTGTATCATAATTTGAAATCTAAATTTTCTGAATATATTTTTTTTGAATTTTTTTAAAACTATTTATCTTTGTTAAAATTTGAGTCAAACATTGAACCTTGAAACAACAAATTCAAATGGTAAAGTCTTTTGCGGACGGAGGGAGTATAATAGTAGATGGGTTGGATTTTGTTTTGGGGTGAGTAGAAGGGAATAGATGGAAAAATTATTATCTTGCTCCCGTAATAATATATAATAGTAGATGGGTTAGATTTTGTTTTGGGGTGAGTAGAAGGGAATAGATGGAAAAATTATTATCTTGATCCATAAAATACTGCTTATGTGCCCTGTACCCCTTAAAGTTGATGGGGGTGTTAGCTGCCCCCTTTGGTCCCTGTGTAGTTTCATCCCTGAATTTTAATATAAAAAAAGTCAAAAAAATAATATGCAATTTGTAAATGAATATTTATAGTTTCTAAATATACTATACCCGTCCCTGAAAAATTGAATGAATTGGTTTCTTGTTTTCAATGTTTTTTTAACGGTGTTGCAATTCATTGAAGAAGAGAAAAAACGAACAAAGATGAGTCCTGGCTTGGTTCCATGAGAGAAGGGACCCGCTAGAGACAAGAGCAAAAGAAAAAGGAAAGAAAGCATAGAACTAAACAACGAGGAACCACCCACACAACTCCGTCCCTATGCGAACACAAAGCCACCAGACCTGCATAAGCTAAGGGACCAAAGAACTATAGGAGACCAAAGAGAGACATAAGAGCAACCAGCAGACAAGAACAAAAATTAACCCACACCCTCCGCAGCCTTCAAGATTGGAGCAAGAAGCCAATCCGCTCACGAAAGATGAAGCTTATGAAATCTGCTAGTTATCCATAAGAAAGACAACACTTGAATATCAGCAAATATTCGGGAGGCTTGCCAAGAAGTGTTTTGCATAACCAACCCGTTGCGAGCTTTCCAAATTGCCCAAGCCCTAGTATACACAATGGCTTTCCACACTTGAGAAGCTTTGGGTGGAGCTTGAGAAATAAAGTCATCTTCTAGAATGTTGATGAAGTCCAAAAAGCCGTTAAGACTAGTATTACACCAAGATGCCACTGCCTGCCATATCACTGATGAAACCGGGCAACGAGCTAAAACATGGTCCGTAGTTTCAGTCGCATCAGAACAGAGCGGACAAGTTGTTGAGTCCAAATCCATACCTCGTTGTTGCAGCTGCACCTGAACTGGAAGATATCTCCTTGTTGCTCTCCATATGAACATGTTGACCTTTTTGGGAATTTTGTTGCACCAACGCATCAGGATGTCGTGACCCTCTGCGAAGTGATCGCCTATCCTCTGAGCCAAGCGGCGGACGGTGAAAACTCCATCAGATGCCGGCTCCCATGACCAACTGTCTTTGATGCCTTGCTTTGGATTAAAGACCTGCAGAGCATTAGTCGGTCGTTGAAAGTCCCCTTCCGCTCTTCCCCTCAACCTCCTTCTCCAATTCCAAGTCCAGCTCACTCCCCCTTCTCCCACCTAACCTTCTCTACCACTAGACACTTTTTGTCCATCGCTAATCCATATAACCTATTGAACCTGTCCTTAAGCGACCCACCCCCTATCCACTCATCCTCCCAAAACAACGTAGAATTCCCCATTCTCGTCTTTCTCTTAGTGAGATTAATGAATCGACTCCTTAAACTCTCAACCTCCCCCGCGACCTTACTTATTTATGTCTTTCCAAAAGCTCCACCCCTCAGACTACTCCCTGTACTGCACAGACCCTGGCACCCCCCCATTACTGCTAGCCACCATCTTCACCCATAAGCTATCTGGCTCCATCAACCACCGCCACCTCCACTTTGCTAACAGGGCTAGGTTTTTTGCCCTTAGACTACCCACTCTCAACCCCCCTGCTTCACTATCGCCGAACAATCTTTCAACCCTAGCCCATATCTGTTTTTTCTCATCCCCTGCATCCCCCCAAAAAAAATTATTGCGAAAGATTTCAATTTTCTTCACC
This sequence comes from Stellera chamaejasme, assembly GCA_024586325.1. NCBI lineage: Eukaryota > Viridiplantae > Streptophyta > Magnoliopsida > Malvales > Thymelaeaceae > Stellera > Stellera chamaejasme. The sequence continues at coordinate 31,568,051 of CM044985.1, forward strand.
ACTCCAAGGGGCGCACGAAACACCGAAAGATGATACAGGGGCAAGCTTCCTAGAACTGAGTTTATCAACATTAACCGACCACCAATTGAAAGAGAGTTCGCCTTCCAGCTTGACAATCTGTTCTTCACTTTGTTCACTACCGGGTCCTAAATCTTTATCCGACTTATTTTTAACCCCACTGGCAAGCCCAGATAGTTGAACGGGAGCGCATCCGCTGAGCAACCAAGAGAAGCAGCAACAGTGGTAACCACTTAGAAATGTATTTAATCTATGAATTTTTATCATGCATGTTTAGTCATATAAAGTTGAATAATTTACATGTGTATCATAATTTAAAGTTAACATATTTTAAATATACTTTTTTTAACCACTTAGAAACTTTTTTAATCAAACACAATACGAAAGCAAAATGTCTTAATTATTTCGGAACAGAGGAGTATGGTTTCATAAATTATTGTGATAGAATCAGATTTGGGTATTAACTTGAATTATTAGAAGCTGTGTCGACATTTTTTTTATTGTGGAGTCTATTATACAGTTAATGATTGTCCATCTATATTGTGCTGATCCTTCAAAATTTTGCATAGGCTCTTGTGAGAATTAAGGATGGAAATTAAAAAAAAAGACGCAAATCAATTCTAATTTTCATAATACTGATAGATTAATTAGATGTATGCTAATTAAGAACCGTATTATATCCCATGTTCCTAAATAAATTAATGGTATAACTTTTGAATTTGTGTTTAACTCAAAATACTTTAAAGAAATTTTTGTGATACAATTTCAAATAAGATATACTCCATTTAGAACTTAAAACCTCAAATTATTTTATGCATATCAATTATCCCAATATCAAAAAGTGAAAACGTAAAAAATCATAGATTAAATATTAAAACCAAATTATTCAATTTTCAGAGAATAATGGAGTATTTTGTTTTGGTTCCAACTATTTTCATTGCATTAATTAATTTGACAAGTGTTTGGGCAAATACTGGAAATGATAACTATATATATTTGCTTAACCATCACTATGTTGGTCATACCTTTTAAAATCACTTTCACCCGGCCACTCTTATTGAAAATTTGACATATTGTAATTCCTTTTATCCAAACATACTCAGATTAAGATAAATTTTAATAAATTTTTTCTTATGATAATTTAAATTTCTCGTAAACATCCAATAAAAATGTGTCTATTATTTTGTAGGGACGGGTGAAGTATTATAATGAGAGATTAAAAAAGTGAAGGGTGGGAGAGTCAAAGATAATAAAAGATGAAGGAAGGGGTTTGGTCCAACATGACATTATTACCCTGAGTTGCAGAGCAGAGTCCTCGTGCAATCTCGAACAACGCGATACCTACTGAGCGAGCGAGCGAGTCAAAAAAGTTTTTTCAACTCTGTCCCCAAGTACACCAGTACTACTACTGCTCTCTCTCTGCTGCCCCTGCTTTCAAACTCTTACACTTTTTCCCCTTTTTTATTTTTTACACTAGTTTTTTTCCTTTTACCATAAAAATCACCACATTTTATCGCAATCGCAACATACAATATATTTTTAATCATTTACACTAATATTACTAGACAACAATGTGTTTAAGTACAATAAATTTACTTAATTTGAGATTAAATTTATAATAACACAAATGACTTAAAGCAATGGAATACCAAAATGGCTTAAATATAATAATAATCTATTAGATTAAGTCAGTTTTGTAATAAAAAAGTTACTCATAGAATTAATTGTCAATTTAAGTAAATATTTTTTTTTAAAAAAAAACGTATATTTATTGGGCCAATTGCATAGAAAATATCATTTATTTAGGGCGTGTTGAAGAAGAGGAAAACATATGTGGAAAATAATTAGGTATTGATGTGATATTTAATAAATCTCAGTTTATGATAACATAATAAGTTTGATTTAAGGCCTATACTCGCCCAAATGGACCATAACTATCCTCTTAACTTTTTCAATCCTAAACTAAGGTTTGTGACAATAAACTAACAGAATACGTGACTTGACATTAACATCCCTACAAATAGTCTTGCGCCACTGATACGCTAAAAGAGGGCTTCATTTGGGGAATCTCTCTACTAGTTTATGAGTTTATGAGTGGAGCGAGTCTCGACATAATTTATGACTAGAATGAGTTATGGTTTCAAATATCCATGACATAGGCTGTGTTCGCAAAACTTTAGTTTCATCAATATCAGGTTTTGGAAACTCTGATCAAACCACACATCAGCTCCTCTGAATTAAATTAAATCAAGCAGAAACCTCGAAACCTTTCCAACTGCCCAATTTCATCCTTGTCCCTAACATACCCATGCAACTCTCTTGATTGCGCAACCTCCGTCGTTCACCGGCGGCACCGCCTTAACCTAACCTTTTCATGCTCATCTGCACCATGAAAATCGCTACAAAACCCATATGTGGCACCAAGAGATCCACTTCTGGGCATGACTGGAGCCCGTTTGAACGACCCTTTAAAATCCAGAAATTCAACAAGTGAATTGCTTGAATCTCGAAAGGTTCTTGCAAAAATCACAACAATGGAGCAACAACAATGGATCAAGGACCCAAATCCGGTTAAGGGTATCGTTTTGGGTGGTTATTTTGGGGCGACCCATGTTGAGGCAGTGAACCACTTGGTAACTGTAATTGAGGAGGCCAATGGTGGTGTTTATAGGGACGAGACTAGGCCAGTGATGATTTTTGGGGCCACCGATTGCCGCCGAAAGCAGAGCTGCCACCGCCTTCGCCCGCCGGAGCAGAGACAACCTTGGTTGGTTTGGTGGCATTTTCAGCCTTGTTGTGAAGGTGGACGTATTTGTCAGTGGCGGGTTAGGACGGTGAGTTGGTTTATTTTGGTTCACCGATTTTTGTAGATCTAAACACCGGAGGTCGCCGGATTGCTCGGGCTTGAGACGCGTGGAGGCAGCGGCGGCGAATATGATGGCAATGGTGGTAGCAACTGTATCGATGATGTACAGGGATGACATCGAAGAGGGTGGAGAATTGTAAGATTTTAAAATGTGGGGGGTTTTCTGAACTTTTAGTTAAATTAGGGTGATTTTTATTGACTTTAACAATGCCACATAGTATCAGGGTTTGGTGAAACCGGAATATTGAGAACAGACCCATATTCACAAATACAAAATGTTATAGACTGAATCAATAAAAACGTAAAACTTTTAATATATAAATTACATTTTCCCCAAAATTTTCCCAACATGTTGAAACTTTACCTTGAAGTTTGACGCATAGAATAATAATGTGTGGCAAAACTTCATCCACTTTTCCCAACCCACTACATATAATTGGTTTCATCATAAATCCACCACCATGTACTTTCAACTTATCTTGCTTAGTCTATTTTTTCCCTTTCTCTTGCACCTGTCTATGCTTGCATATAAATTACTCATCTTCGACTCACATTATGGGGTTGTCTATGATCATTTTGAATCCGACCAATACACGGACTTAAATATACACATCACTTCGATGTTACCAACCACTTTTACTCTCTCTATCCCAACACAATGTACCATTCTTTGAATATGAAACTTAAAGTACAGGTAGAAATTAAGTGAAGTAATAAAATAAGATCAAAATGTAAAGTTTTTTAAGGAGCATTTGATGTATTGAGAAGAGAAAAAAAAATGTGGTAGTACAATAAATATTACATTCGTTCTCAAAAAATTGGTGTGTTTCTCTTTCAGCGATAATTTATGATTTTATTTTTACAACATTTTAATACAAAAAAGTTTATTATTTTAAATACAAATTATATATTTATATTTCAAGTTTCTAAATATGTTTTTTCATAAATTTTTAAAACACTTTTTCTAATAATAATTTGAGTCTATCACATTATCGAAAAATAAATGTACCAATTTTGTAGAGAAGATGGAGTATGTAACAACAACACATACTTGGTACTCCATCCATCTCAAATGAATGATGCAGTTGTGACCTATATTATGTTTGACTATAATTATTAATATATAATTTGTTAATACACATATTTATAGAGAGAAATAAACTTTGTATATGAGAAATACTTGAATTTTTATATTTAAATTATAATTGATAATTATAGATTAAATGTTGGAAAGTAAATTCAACATATTTCAAGAATGAGGAGAATATTATAGCTAGGTTGCGTTTTGAATTAAAACGTCATTAAAAAATCGTCTTTTATCCTGAAAAAATTAAAGAATTCATTTTTCTAAATTTTCATTTAGATATTCTAATTGGTGGCGGATCTGTGGCGGCAACTAGGCTTGGCAGTCGGATGGATAGTATTCGCAAACCGCGGATAACCGCCCGTCAGTGACGGTTTTAATCGTGGTTTTCATCCGCGAGTTCGCGGATACGGTTTTTTTTGCATCCGTTAATTCGCGGTTACGGATTACGGATATGTTGTATCCGCACCGCGGGTAACCACTATCCGCGGTTTGCGGATACCCACAAACCGCAAGCCAAGCCCAAAGATTAGTGAGGCCCATTAAGTGAGGTCCAACTGTGTTGTGCCCTGCCCATGCGTGAAGCCTGAAGCCCATTAAGTGAAGCGTGTCTGCTAATCGCGGGTTAACCACTAACCGCAGATACCCGCGGTTCGCGGATACGGATTTTAATTCCTATCCGTGATAGGTGTAACCGCAAACCGCGGATACGAAAAAAATCGCGGTTTGCGGTTCGCGGATATGAGCTAACCGCGGATTATCCATCCGATTGCCACCCCTAGCGGCAACCGCCACTGTTCTCCTGTACTATCGCAGACGTGTTCTGACGTTGTTGGATGTCATTGGGGATCTGCAAATGTACAGTGAGCTAAAACACCAAACAGGGGAAATAGAGGAGGGCCCTCTGTTTGGTACTCCGACGCTCAAATCAGTATTGGTGGATTTCAGGAAATGAAGTGACTGCACAAAGAGAATTGAGTGAATAGTTACCTTGAAATGTGTGTATGATTAGTGTTTTTATTGTCCATTGTAATATAGTTGCATTGTCATAATATCTCAATATGGAATGACGGCGTATCATAGGACACGTGTACTTAACATATTCGGATATATATGGTCTGAGAATGTCCTTCATATGTCTGGGAATGTCTTTGACTTGTTCGGATTATGAGTTTATTTGAGATTTTAATACGACTCTTATTCTGAGCCACTAAATTGGCCTTTTTCTAGGCTTTTTCTTTGATAGATTGCGTCTAATGATCATCACCAACATTATTGTAATATGTAAAATAGGGGGCTTCAAACTTCATTTTGTGGAGGTGAGGATGAGGAGTGATTCACTTTCAAAATTCATGGTGATTTTGGAAGTTTTTCACTCCTCCAAAAATCACTTGAGGTATGAAAATCAATTTTTCACCGTGAAAAAATGGAATCAACATTTAATCTATAATTTTGGTTATTCAATATTTTAATAACTAAAGATTAATAATTTATATGCAAATAATAAATGAACATCTAGTTTCTAAATAGTTTCTAAATATTATTATTGTCATCTCACGAGAATTCACGTCTTCAATTTCTCATCTACCATCCTAAGTTTGAAACCCCCCAATATAGTATATTTTTTCACCTCACAAGAATCCACTGTGAATTCTTCAATTTCTCACCTCATGAAAATCTCTTCCACTTCTAAGTTTGAAACCCATACTTTATATGTAACTGGTAATGAATGTGTCTATTTTTCAATATATTTTTTCACTACATAATTGAAACAACACTTAATTCAAACACTTAGAAAGAAACCCAAAATCACAAAACGAAATTTCAAATAACTTTTCTTATCAATATTGATTTGAACAGAAACGAAAAAAGAAAAAAAGGAGCATAAAAATACTCAGATCTATATTTTCTTCCATTTTGTTTTTCTTTGCTCTCTTCACCCTGATCTACCCAAAAGCTACAAAAATGACTCTAAAATTGTGAAGCTTGAAGGGAAGATCCGTTGACTGCCGGCTACTCATCGGACTTGATGCAGATCAGAGAACTTGAATTTGGCCAAGTGAAAGGTGGTGGATTTTAGATTTGGATGAGAGAGAGGAAGAGTGAGAGAGATGAAGAAGAAGAGAAGAGAGGAGATGGAAGTAAAACAAAAAATTCGGAAAATGAGAGAGAGAGAGAGATGAAGTTCATAAATTAATTAATACATTTAAAGTTGCATTAGAGTTCGCATTCAGAGGCTAAAATTTTATTTTAATGAGGATTTAATGCTATTTAATGCGACTACGTTTTTAATGCGGTCTCTCACCCATTAAAGCCGCATCAAATTCTTGCTTTTCTACACCATGCTCCAGATTTTATGAAAATTTTATGGCAAGTATAACTATAATAAATTATTGTGTAACTTATAATTTTTTAGGGATGTGAATGGTGCATTATCGGTATATGGGCGCAAACATTTTTGTAGGTAATCCATGTTGGATGCAAAAGAGGTGCAAAATGACCCTTTTTCGGATAAAAAACACCAGGAAATGAAGTCAATGCCCATTTCACTCATCTTGTAAAAGTTCAAGGAAAATGGAGAAAAAGGGTCAGGCGGCACCCAGGAGACCCTTTGTTGAAAGGCCGGGCAATCGTCCGGACGAGGAAAATCCTACGACGAATTCTAGGAGGCAATGCGAGGGTCAGGCGACCCAACGCCAAAAGTCAGGCGGTCTCCTGAACCTAGATTTCACCATTACAGGTGGTCAGGCGAGAGTCAGGCGGACCAAACCCTTATGTCAGACGGTTGCCTGGACGCAATTTTCAGGAATGGTCCACTCTTGTTTTTTTCGCGAAAAAAGGCTTTAAATGACGTTTTTTTACATCTCTTCACAACTCCACACATTTAGACTTGCTCTTGAAGCCATCTAGGGTTCTTGAGCTCTCTTTTCTCTTCCCTTTTTATTTTCTACGAATTTAAGGACTATTGTAAAGGATTGAAGACTTTATTTCTACTCTCTAGCTTCTTCCTTCCTCTTCATCTCTTACTTTCATTTTTGTTCATAGTTGTGAATAGCTTGAATATTGATTAGTTCATCATCCCTAGGGTTGGTTAGCATGTTGTTATGTTGTTGTGTTGTTAGATGAATTATAGTTATTTGGTTGTTGATTATACATGATTAGTAGCATTTTATTGGGCCTATAGAAGGTAGGGTTAGAGTAGTAGGCCAACTACTCTACCATGCCCACCAAGTGTTCGATGAAATGCTTGAAAGAGTATTTTATTGAATTGACCAAACAAAATTGGTTAGATATTATAGGATTATTTAAGAGAATAATCTAGGGTGTTAGGAGACATCAATTGACTAAACTTAATGCCTTCATAGTCGATGCAAGTGAAGAGATTCTACTTGGTCTTCTATGGAGAGAGTGGTTCTAACTTAGGAGGTTAGAAATCACAACCAAACACTCTATCTAGTAACCCCAACTCTAAGGAACATTTATTTCTCATAATTGTTTGTTGTATTGCATCATAGTTCTAGTTGCACTAGTGATAGAAGTAGTAGACTTAGCTAATTTAGACTTATCATCCATCTTATCACTAGACACTAAATTCAAAAACACCAAAAATATTACATTTAACTAAACTTCATAATTTGCACTACAATCCCTTGGGTTCGATCCCACTCACCCTACTACAATTGCACACCTTGCACTTGAGGTTGAATGAGTTTTATTACTTGATATTGTGCTTAATTCATACACATGTAAAACACCCGTCAGGATGGAAGTACAATTTAAAGTTCTAAATCCAAAACTCGATTAAACAAAAAGAGTACCTATACACTATGCCTGGCACAGTTTAAGAGTCAAGAAGGAAGGGGGAAGACATTACGTGCTTCCGACGCCGTGAAATCGGGAAGATGTCCGTGATGACACTGGATTCACGGAGATCTCAATGTTTTTTTCGTGAGGACGCCATATCTCACTTAAAATCAAACCGATCCCCTTCATTTCGGTGACAGAAATTTAGACCCGGATGTATTTGGTAAACCGCTGATTATGATGCACTTGGATACCATAATGATGCAATCACGACACAATAGGATGCACAACTATACAAAAATGATGTAACAGAGAATTGCATGAAAAAAATGACAACAACGCCCCATCATTTGGCACACAATAATCACCGACAACGATAATCATTGTGTCAAATGATACATTCTTGTTCTTGAATGATGCAGTGTAGATCTACTAAAAAATGATGCTCACCTACTAACAAATGATGCTTACTATAAAATATAACGATGCGCTAGAGAAACAGAACGATGCGTTCAGTGTATTATATTATCACAAAAATTTGACAATGTCAAAACAATAAAATGATATGCCTTGAGCACATAACGATGTGCTAGAGAAGTATAATGATGTGCAGATAGCGTCCAATGTATTATATGATGATAGTAATTTGACAACATCAAAACATCATAATGATGTGCAGATAGCACATATTGACCGCTTTATATGTATCATGAAGCGTTACAGACATTAAATGAAGATAAAAATATAAACAACAACAACAAAGAGAATGATGTGCTTTGAGCACATAATGATGCATTCGCTAAACACAATGATGTGCATTGAGCATATAATAATGCACTAGAAACCAGAATGATGCGTTGAATGTAATATATGATGGACATAACTTTCACAACATCAAAAAAATAGAATGATATGCAGATACACATAATGGTGCACTTTACATGCATAATATTGACATTAAGTGATGACAAAAATATAATAAAAAAATAGATAATGATATGCCTTGAGCACATAATGATGCGCTCAGAAAATATAATAATGCGCCCACAAAACTATATGATGAATGCATAATAACTTATAATGCATCTCAATGTATTTGATGTAACAGAGAATTGCATAAAAATAATGCACAACGCTAACAACTACTAATCCATTTTTTTAAAATCTCAAAGCCATTTCATAAAAGTTTTCTAAAGAAAATAGTTTGATTGAATATTTTTTTCACTTCAAATATTTTTTCCCATGTGTTCATTTCAAAGAAATTTCCTTTTTTCCTCTCACATTAAGCATTCCATGTCGTTAACTAATATCATGTACAACGTACGCTAACAATTATTGTTGTCATGTTGTGTGCTTAGTTGCTTATCATTTCTGTGTATCCCGAGTCATTTTACTTGTTTAGACTAACATGTGGAACATCACTATTTTATCAAAAAAAAGTGGAACATCACTATTTGTATGCAATTCTTAGCTACATCATTATGATAACGAGATACATCATAATGAGTCCAGTGTGCATCAATAAGTTACGTAGGGCATCATAATTTCCATAAGAACAAGACAAATTCAAATGAATTTGCATTATGACAAAGTGAAAAAAATCACATATAAATCTTGGTTTATTCAATTTTTTCTTCTATTTCTATTTTACTATTATTTACCACTATCGAACTACAAATAAAAATATATGACATTTTTTAGTACATAATTGAAAAAGCAAAAAAAAACCCCGAAGTGATGTGTAGCATACACATATCACATTTCCAAGTGTTTCAAATCATTTTCATCATGCATTTGAGCGAATTTGATCATATTTGAGCGTGTTATTTAGTAAGTTGTTTTATTTGTAGTTGTACATTCAGATGGTATAAATGAAGCTTGAGGAGAACAAATGGGGGGATCTCGCACATTGAGGAGTGGATGAAGGATCTAACCACACCAAATCTTGGTGGAAATGAAGGCTCGGACTTGAACGCTATGCACCGGCAACCTCTCGCGCTTGGAATAGGAAGTTCTTGGTGCAACAAGCTCGCGGCACCATCGTGGAGCCAAACTGGCGCCGCGTGAGCTCTCAGCCTCAAAGTGACACACTTGTGGCGCCATCGTGGCACCATTATGACGCCACCACCTGCACTTAAATGTTTCGGGGCCACTGCGATCATCCTCGATCCTCACACACTTGCACCGGGTTTCTTGACTATTTTACCCCCAATTAACACCCTAAAGGTGTCTAACATGTCTAGGGACCCTTTAGTCATTATATCTATGTATATAAACCCAAATAGGGCAAGTTTTAGATGACACTTACCATTTGGACGAATTTTCATATTAACATTGGTTCTTGGAGCTCTTTCTTCTCCTCTTCTAGGGCTTTGAGCCCCTTCAATCTCAAGAACATGAGAGGTTAATTGGAGCTATTGTGGATGATCTTATATAGGGTGATTTCTTCCCACTCTCTCTCTCTCTTTCTACTCTTTCATACTTGTGTTCTTGAATGCTTGTTTGAGTAGTACCATGAGTATGAATAGGTAGATTTTACTTCTTCTTGGGGATTGTTGTTATTGAGCATAGGTTTGTGAGTTTCATAACTTGTTTGGATTTATATATGACTTCCTTGATCATTGAATGCTTAAGTATGTTAGAGAATGACTAACTCTAGCATATGCATACAAGGTGTTCGTAGAAATGCTCGAGAGAGGTTTTAATGAACTATGCCTAAGGGATTTGATTGAATGACTCGTTGTGTGTTAGAGATTACCTCTAGGAGTCGATTAGTGAATTGATTAAGTGCTTTATGCCTTATCTCCTAATGCTAATGCAATGAGAATTGGTTAGCATAGTTGATTGATTGAGATTGACATGCTATCTATAAATGGAATTATGCTAGCCTTTTGTAATCCACCTCTGAATTATGGTTAGAACTCATAATCACTCCTCAATATACATGCAATCCCTAGGAGATCTATATTTGAAAGTCCACAAGAAGTTGTCATTGCTTGCATTCCACTCTTGCTTTGCACTTAACTTAGTTTAGTCACTCCTCCCATCCACCAACATATCATCAATTGTGTCCCTTGCATTACATATTAATTTAGTTACACACTTAGCATACTAGTCTAGAAACGCTCAATTATCTTGGGTTTGATCCCTTACTCAAAGCCCATTTATTACAATAGACAAAACAAGGGCGAGTAAGGTTTATAAATGAATCACAAAGGAAGCGAACCAGGAAGGGAAGGGGGATGTGCATGCCATTATTGTAGATACTTTGCACTTAACACATTTTAGCAAATGTTAAGAAGTGACACATTATATTTTTTAAAAAGTGAATGCATTCATTCAGAAGGTGAAAGAAAATGCCTAAGGAAAAGCCAATTCAGATATCAACCCATGTACATAAAAAAAACCAGCTCTAAACAGGAGTGAGCAAAACCAGCCCTACACATCAGACAACTTAAGGCTGTATGAAAATTTAACACTAAAATAATACCATAAAATAAATTCCTATGGAAAGATAGAGGACATGTATCTCCAAAACAGTATAAGTAAACGATAATCAATCCAAGACCACTCCAGGGTAGGATAAGCTCTTCATAGTTCTCTTTTAACTTTAAACCGTGATCCTTGTGCAGCATCTCTCGCTTAATACTCGCACAATATATCTCCAAGAGAAGATGACTCGGTAGTTTCTAGTATTTCCCATTCTAGTGCACATTTAATTATCTATTTCTTATTTTATTTTATTAGTTTTTTGGCATACTTTGACAAAAGATTTTATATTTAATTTTTCTGATGCATTATCTCCAATCATGTGCCGAGATAATGTAGCGTATATACTGCATACATACATGAGCATGAGCTTATTCACGTGATATTATTATGGATGAATACTTCTTCTACGTGGGATTCTCTTTTGTGTATTCAATCGTGCTCTCCTTCCTTTGGGTCGATAAGCAGTTGATTAAAAAAACATTAATTATTTCCTTGCATGCTATGTTAAAAAAATTAAAGTAAAATTTTACCAATTTGTCCTTTTTTAAAAATTTTAAGGTCCAAAGGTCTGTTGTTTGGGTAGTATGATATTTTAGCATCCTTAATTCAGGTTCCGAAATATGATTATGACCGCATTACAAAATTATAATAAGAAAATGCAAGTAATTATTGTCTAAACAGTTGCTATATTTTAGCAATTTAATTATGTGTGTTTGATAACAGTTTTTTCAAATAGTTATTATGTTTTGAAAAAGTTATCAACGTCCGTTTTTTATTTTAGTTATTAACTGTTTGATATCAATCATTAAAAAATTATTCAAAAAGTTACAACTAATTAATTAATTAATGCAGCTATTTTCCAAGACCTACGTAACAAAGAATTGGACAAGTTTCAAAGGAAGTCAGAGAAATTGAAAACGTCGATAAGAGTTCGTTCCTTTACATATACGATATCTAACATTTCAAAATTGATTACATTTTCTCTTCACTTCATTCTTTTTTGGGAAATGAGTAATTTTATTATTGAAGTTTAAAAAATCTCTAAATTTGTCATTGTAGCAACGTTGTTTTTTGACATGAGTCGTCACCAATCTTTTTACCTAGGTCAATTGGAAACCTGAAAATGGTCTACGAGAGATCTAAGTTCGTTTGTCAGTTACATACAAAAATAATTAATTTTTGTACGTCAAAAAATTGGTACCATGGGTTCTTTTAGATTTTTGCTTGATTTTATTTATTTTTTTGTGTTTTTATTAAAGGAGTTAAAATTAGAAGAAATAAAAATGGGTAAAGCAAAACAAAAAAACAAAAGTTAAACAAAAGGAAAATAAATTTGGTAATAAAATAAAAAGAAAATGGGATAAATGTCATAGAAAAAGGAGAACAATAGTGGTCATGGATAATTAAGAAGAACGAGCAAAAAAAGCAATAAAACAATTTACATAGTCAAACAATTAGTGAAAAGTCAAACTAAGTTTAATAAAAAAATAATAATAATGATTTTCGTTGTTTTAAAAAAATAAGAATGTGAATTAGAAATAAAAATATGAATGAAAATATAGAAATCCTAAAATGTAAGTAAACACACTTAAGTTGATGAATTGACTTAAGTTGATGAATTGACAAACATTTTAAAAGTAAACAATAAAAAAAGCTTGGGCTGAGTGTCCAATTTGTCAAGTTTTAAACCTGTTAAAGGGCTGAATAGGGCTGTAAATGAGCCGAGCCGTTATCGAACTTACTCGAGAGTTCGAACTCGGCTCATGTGTTATTGAGCAATGTATTATCGAGCTTCGAGTTCAAGTTCGAGCCGAGTTCAAGCCTCGGTAATTTTATCGAGCCGAGTTCGAGCTGAGCTGAGTTCGGTTCGATTGCTTATCGAGCTATCGAGCAATACAGACTAAAAAGAACCTAGGATAATTCATATGTAAATAATTAAAGTAGCATGACCTAATTTACTACAATTATAAAGTATAATGAGTAATTTGAAAGTAGCACGACCTAGTTGACTAAAATTATAAAGCACCAAGACTAAAATTGCAAAGTATCATATTTTGAGCAGCTATTGAGTCGAACTCGAGCGTAGTTTGAATAATTATTGACACGTTTCGAGCAACTCGCGAGCAATCGAGCCGAACTCGAGCAATCAATCGAGTCGAGTTCGAACCCGTATCATGAAGACTCGTCGAGCTATCGAGCCGAACTCGAGCTCGATCAAAAACTTTTTGAGCCGAGTTTGAGCCGAGCACAGTTTGAGCTCGACTCGGCTCGTTTACATCCCTAGGGCTGAACCGAAACTCATAAACTTAATGACTTAAGTAGAACAAGGAAAGAAGAAATGGACTAACGGAGAGTTTTACCCAAAAAAGATTAACATCAAACAGGTTCTTCTCCGACGCGTCTGAACCAGATGGCGGAGGTGACGGCGGCCTGCAGCAAAGCTGTACTTCGAACGGTGGTTCAGGTACTAGTCGGTGCGGAGGAGGTAGGTGGTGTAGTCGGTGGTGGTCTCGCGGCCAACCAAGCTCCGGTTGGAGAGAAAACGGGTTTCGAGTCGGCATCGGATTGTGGCCCTTTTTCTCCGTACTCAGGCCATCTCCGGCAGCATGAAAGGGTGGGTTGGCTTCATCTCGTCATTGAGGAGCTAATGGTGATAGATAGTAGTGGTGAAAGACAGCAAATCAGAGGGGTTGGAGTGAAACGATCCGGCGGGTCTGCGTCGAATTCCTCCGTTTTCCGGCGGTTTCAGGCAGAGCTAGGGGCACCGACGTGTTGCTGGTGGTGCTGCGGTTCCGATAGGGGCGGTGGTTGGTGACGAAAGTTACCAGAGCGCGAAGTGGAGGGTAGAGGACGAAATTCGCCGGTGAAGAACGAGGCACGATTTTGTGCCGGTTTTCTTCGTTTTCTTCCTTTTTCTTCAACAAAATGGCTCAATTTATAGCCGAACTTCTTGATTGAAGGTTCTTTGCTCAATGATGAAAAGATTTGAACTTAAAACTTGATGGATAGGTGAGGAGGAGGCAAAGGTCGCCCGCGGAACAGACGGAGCATGGGCTGCAAGTACATCTCTCTATTTTTTCGTTTTTCAGTTTTTTCCTTTTTTGTTTTGTTTTATTTTAAATTAAATAATCACATTAAAAATAAAATAACGGCACAAGCACATAGAGTAATAAATGCAAGGTTCATAAAAATAATGAAAATGACAAAGACTCACAAAATAATGAAAATAAAAAAATCACATGAAATAATAAAAATGACAAAAGCACGTGAAATAATTATAAAGAAGATAAAAACACATAAAATAACAAAAGTGAAAAAAGTACCTAAAATAACAAAAATGACGAGAAGTATGTAAAATAATGAAAAATGAGAAAATCACATAAAATACATAAAATGACAAAAATTATATAAAATAATGAAATAAAAATACGAAAATAATACTGCAAAATCTAATTACTGGTCCGGACAAAATTGGATGTCAACAGCCATTGAAAATCATTTTGAAGAGAAAATGTCACCAACGTTTTATTGAAGGGGTAAATTTACTACTGAAAGTTAAGTTGTCCCATTTGGCACTCATGTGACGTGCCATTGGGTGATTGCGTGGATATTGACCGTACATTTTATAAGATTAATGTTGATTTCACCTTAAAATTTGTCACAATTTAAGGATTTAATTGTTAGTTTTACAAATTTTAAGTAAAATTAAAAATTAACCCCATATAAATGTACAGTCAATGCTCACGTAATCGCTCAATGACATACCACATGAGCACCAACAAGTACAACACCTCTTCAATAAAACGTTAATGGTATTTTTACTTCAAAATGAACTTCAATAACAAATTTAGAGATTTTGTAAATTTTAGTGGCAAACTTACCATTTTTCTATATTTTTTATTTACTTTCATTTATCTGCTTTTTTACTTTTACCTCTCATCATATCAATTTATCACACATATTACACCTTCTAATTAAAGATCTTTAAAAGTTGTAGCTACGAGTTTTTGCTCAGCAAAGCAGAGATTGCTGTGTTAGCAATACAGCTAAATGATGGAAGAGTATTAGCTAATTGGAATTGGATTCCACTCGTGTCAGTAACGGGCTTCCTTATCAAACATCCAACATATTTTCTTATACTCCATTCGTCCGCAAAAGACTCCACCATTTGAATTTGTTGTTTCAAGGTTCAATGTTTGACTCAAATTTTAACAAAGATAAATAGTTTTAAAAAATTCAGAAAAAATATATTCAAAAAATTTAGATTTCAAATTATAATACACATATGAAATATTTAATTTTCGGTGTCTAAACATTCGTAAAAAAATCATAGATTAAATACTGTGAAACTGTCAAAACAAATGGTGGAGTCTTTTGCGGACGGAGGGAGTATATCTAAGATAAATTAAAGTCAAATTAATATTAAAAATTAAACGTTACATATTACTTCATCTATCCCATAAAATTAACCATATTTGACTTTTGTATTTGTATTTTACTCAAATTTTCATTAAGAATATTTTCTTAAAAAATTATTAAAAAAATAAATTTAAAAACTAGACATATTAAATTTTTATTCAAATATAAATTTATACAATTTAAAAATCAAAATGTTATAAAAAAATTATAAATTAAATGCTAAAAAAATATAGCTAATTTTTTGGGATGAATGAAGTATATATATATATATATATAGACAAAAGGAGTAGCATGAGAAGATTTTAATTGTAACATGTACTCTTTTTATTGGTTAGAGATGTAATGATGAATTTTGCTTTCGAAGTGCACGAGGGAAATGATAAACCAGAAAGAAAAAAAAATTGGTCCCTAGCTGGCTTAAGGAACCCAAGTAATTAAAGAATAGCTCAATATGTTCCAAATTATGCTTTGACTACATTACCACTGGCCAATTATTATATGAGGTGTCCCTCGCTCTTCATAAAAAGAAAAGGAAAAGACTTTACCCATATATATATATATATACATATATATATATATATATATATATATATATATATATATTCTTTCCTCAAAATGTCAAGAGGGATTCCAATTCTTTCAATCTCTCTTTCCTGAAGAAGGGGAATCATCCATATTAACAAAATTTGCCATAAGATACAAAATCCCTTGATATATATATATATATATATATATATATATATATATATATATATATATATATATATATATATGCACCCTATGCGGTGGGTCTGATTTTTTTTTCAAAGATAACTTTAATTTCTCCAAATAGCTTACTTTGTTTCTGCACCTGTTTTGTTTTTCCAGCTTTTAAGTGTTTTTAACTGTTTATAATTGAATGATTAGTCATTTTATCTATAAAAAAAGATAACTTTAATTTGTTAAGAATCGATGTCATATGTGGATTCAAATTCAAAAGACAAACATTTACAAATAGACAATTTAGACAATTTAGACCTTTGGAGACAAGTGTCATTTCCCATATCTTTTCGAAATTCTAAGAAAAGTAGAAAATAAACACATGTTCGCTATGAAAAGGGTAAACAAAAAAAGAAATAAATATTAGGGGGCTTCAAATCCTTGAGGAGGGTAGAAAATAAATCACCGGTTTTGGAACGAAAATCACCAAAACAAATTATCACCCCTTAGCGCCGGTCCCTTCAAACCAGGAGATGAAGAGAGAAGAAACGACCACTGCTGCCCGGCTCCCAGCCCCACTCCTCTCATCCTTGTTTGGCTGTTTTGAGCAGCTTGGTTGGGTGCTTAAGCAGTCAACCTAGGAGGAGAGGAGTGGGTGTGAGAATGCCAGCTGGCATTGTGGTGCCAGGCGTGATTCATGTCCTCTGATTTCTCACCTTTCATGTTTCACGACGTCTGGTCCGAATTTGTCCGAGAGTGAGTCATTGGATTTCCGGAAATTCACCTCCAAAGTTGAAGGTTTGAACCCCTATTTAACATAAATGGGATAGTGGAAACGCCGGAAAGTGATTAGAGAAGGGGTTTGACAAATCTATAGGTTGGCTAAAAGTTGATGAGTCCACCATGTGCATGCGCAGGTCCTTTAGATCTTTCGTTGTGCCATTGCATGCATTATGATGATGATCGTCATCATGAGATTTCTTAACATAATTGCTAGCAAAACTCTATACATAATGGAGTGGACGTGCGTTCATATACACACCCCGTCCAAAATACAATGCAATGGTGTGACTTGATACGAAAATTAATTATATGAGGAAATTCTAGTATTGACATTCCTATTTTACCATTTTTATATTAAAAAATATAATCAAACACATAAATTGAGAAAGAGCAATAAAATAAAATCAAATAAAAATGATAAATATATCAAGAATAAAAATCCAATAATTGTATGATTAAATATAAAATTTTCTTTGAAGACAAAGAGACCTATATTGACTATATTTTGTTTCTTGAGCTTTAAAGGTAAGGATGGTTTGGTAAATTAATATATAAAAAATTACCATAAAGAAAAGTGTTGCCGGTGATGGAATCAGATATAATTTAGATTTTGACCAAGAGAAAATAATTAGCAATTTAATTCAAAATTAAATAAAAATAATATTTTTACAATTATGCTATAACACTAGGGTAGGATTGTAAGTCCACAATAATTTCACAAAATTTTATCACAAATATTTCAAAATTTAACTTTTTCCCAATTTTTTTACATACAAATCTCCATTGAAAAACATTTACTTTTTTCATAAACAAAATTTGTTGAAAATGCCCTAAAAGGGAAGAATTAAGATCGCTACATTATCGGTCTAGTAAAAAACACAATTTTCAACCAAAAAGACAGCTAAACAGTAAATTTAGAGTACGTTGGTTAATCAATCAACATGTGAGATCCACAATTTCCCGTTACAAAAAAAATAAAATAAACACTAACATCCATAATTTATGGTAAACATGAGCTAGTCAATTAATCAAACTAACAAATAATATATATACATATAGCTAATGAGCTAATTTATTGATTTGCAACAATATTGAACTAGTTTTATTACATGTGTACCAAAGGCAACAATTGACTAACCTACGAACTGAAAACACTTAAGAAAAATAAACTACTTGCGTTCTTGTAATTTAAATTCTACTCAAAATTTTAAATAACTCCTATTTTTCTTCTCAAAATTATAAACTTCCCAAACATAATTAGCTAATTTGTCTATTTATTTTATTGTAGGACTTGTGTATGTAAGGTTAGGTTCAGAGTGAGATCGGAGTGAGGTAATATCGTGTATAGTAGATAGGAATTAGATTGGTTTTTTAATAAAATTAGATTTAGATTTTAATTTGGATCAGATAGAAGAGACTATGGGTAAATTATGATATAGATCCTTGAATATTTCTTATATACCCTACACCTCTTAAAAGTTTTTAGAGGAGCAACTGCCCCTCGCAGCCCCTTAGTAGTAGTTCCATCATCCAGTGTTAAGCACTACTTTTAGACATCCTAAAAATGAAATTGTTGCATTTCTTTTGAAATGAAAATATAGGTTTACATGAACAGTACCATCAATATATATTGAGGGGTTTTCCCTAATTTCACATTAAGTTTATCAGTAAATTAAGGTTTTCATTAATCTAGACGTTGTTACTTCTTTTTTTAGTTGAAATCAATCAGTACACATTAAGTAGTAATAAATATTTACCGTTGTTTGGGGAGAAATTAAGTAGTAATAAATTTAAAAGTATTTATACTCCGTCTTTTATCAGCTGCAAAATAGTGTGCTATTTTAAAAGTGTTTTAATTAAGCAAACAATTAATGTTAACCCACGATAAGATGTGAGGCTCTAAAAAGCTAATTTTCTCCACGACTTTTGGCTTTTTGATCCTCTAAATGATGTGTCATACGGAGTACATCTAAAAGTAATGATCAGTATGTATAAAAAACTGGTCAAGCAATCGATGGTATAATTATAAACGATATCCAGCTCGGGGGATTATGATTTCCTTTTTCCTTTTTCTTTTTCTTCTTCTTCTTTTGGTCTGTTGCATTCCGAAATCCTATTTTATCTTCTAAAACCAATATACTCCACTTCCCTACTACTCAATTAATTACTCAATTAATTAATTGATTCATTTATTTTGAAAATTTCACAAGCATTTCTTATAAAAGTTTATTTCACGAATGTTTAGACGCGTGAAGTAAAATAATTCATATCAATATCATAATTTTAAATATAAAATTTTTAAATATATTTTTTAAGTGATTTTTTTCACTATTTATATATCTTTGTATATATAGTTCAAGTCTATTTATATATATAGTTCAAGTATCGCTCTCCATATATATAGTTCAAGTCTCGCTCTCCATCTCCTTCCACATGAGACGTCTTTAAAAATAAAAATAAAAATAAAAATAAAAAAATTGTGAAACCTCTTATGTTAAAGTGAACAATACCTATCAAAACGAGTTTGATATTAATAAAATGGGTAAAACAAATGTTCAAAATTTTAGCAATATATATTAATAAAATAAAGTAAGAATGTAGGGGGAGTTTAGCTGGTGGAAGGATCGTGGAGTCCAAACGTTATTTATTCTAAGGCGACTTCCTCCCGTATGCAGCCAGGCAGCATTGTCCTTCATACTTACCTCTTGTACTTTAGCATTTCCTCTCCTCTTTTTGCTAACCTTCTTATCAAGCCTAGATCCCAGGCTATATACTCCATACCCTCTCTTTTCCCACCCTCCCTCACCCCTAGTAAGTAGTAGTAAATAAATGACAGTAACTCCCCATTTTACTTTACTTTGCCCACAATATTACTCCTATCTATCCTATGCAAAAAAAAAAACAAGAAAAGAAAAAAACAAGTGTTACCTAACCAAAAACAAATCTCGCGGAAAAAGCCAATAAAGGAGATAGAGCTATTAATGGGTAAAAGTTTATTATGGATAATTACACATAAAGGACAATAAGAATATGTCAATTCAATTTTTCTTTTTAATGGTTTCTCCCATGAACTTCATATCAATTTTCAAACAACTTTGATATTATTTTCTCCAAAACTGAACACCCTACAAAAAATTACTATCACCAAAAAATAATGGATATCCTCAAAAGGAAAGAAAGAGTACGGGGGGAAAAAAATTAGAGGCAATGGCCAGTGTCACTTGCCTCTATAAATAGGACTCCTGACCTGAGCCCAACATTTCTCATTTGGTTTTTCGTTTTCCATGAAAGCAGAGGAACAACAACTCCAACTAGAAACTTAGTATCTGTATATAACAGTATAAAAAGAAAAATGATAACTGGAGGTCTTTTCTTGGCTTTCATCTTTGCTCTCATGTTGGTTACAATCACAAGCCATTTTTTCCCCATGTTTTTGAAGCTTGGCCTGGCTCCAAAGGGCAGCTTTGGGTGGCCTCTGTTGGGTGAGACACTTGCTTTCTTAAGACCTCACCCTTCTAACTCTCTGGGCTCTTTCCTCCAAGATCATTGCTCCAGGCAAGTATATGAATTTAATAATCATCAGCATAAATTATTACTGTTAAGTACCACTAGTATACAAATGAATTAGTGATGATGGGTTTTGTTATTTTGTTCAGGTATGGGAAAGTTTTCAAGTCTCACTTGTTCTTATCTCCAACAGTGGTGTCATGTGATGCAGAGCTGAACTACTTCATCCTCCAGAATGAAGGGAAGTTGTTTCAGTGCTGCTACCCAAAGCCCATCCATGGGATTCTGGGGAATCTCTCTTTGCTTGTGTCTGTGGGTGATACACACAAGAGGCTGAGGAATGTGGCCCTGTCTTTGGTGGGTGTAATGAAATCGAAGCCGGAGTTTTTTAATGATGTGGAGAGGTTTGCCCTGGAAATTCTCCATTCTTGGAAGGATAAACAGAAGGTTATCTTCTGTGAAGAGGCCAGAAAGGTAAGGGAAGTTGATAGTAAATGTGAATTCAGAGAGGGAGAGAGAGTGAGGTTAATTACTATTAGGTCCTCACTTTTCAGAACAAAATCTGCTTTTTGGCTGTGCAGTTCACATTCAATGTAATAGTAAAGCAAGTGCTGGGTTTGAGACCAGAGGAGCCAGAGACTAAGAAAATTCTTCAAGATTTTCTCACTTTCATGAAGGGCTTGATCTCTCTTCCTCTTTATATTCCTGGAACTCCATATGCAAGAGCTGTTCAGGTTGGTTATCTCCAAAAGCAATTTTCTTTAGGAGAAGTTTTTGTTTTTGTTTTTGTTTTTGATTGTTTATATATATAAAAAAAATATTATTAATTTGGATAATTTTGACGTAGGGCATCTAACTTTTGGTGGGGTTCTTAAATTCCCATTTGGTGTTGTAAAGAGGGGAAAGCATGTGATTTGCCTTTTTCTTTGACTAACTTTACAGGCTAGAAGCAGAATATGTTCTACCATCAAAGCAATTATAGAGGCAAGAAGGAGAAATATGGGCAATGGTTGTGCGAAAAGCAAGGGTGATTTTCTTGATACACTCCTCTGTGTTGATGCCTTATCTGAGGATGAAAAAGTGAGTTTCATTTTGGACTCCCTTTTGGGTGGCTATGAAACTACATCAGTCTTAATGGCCATGGCTGTACATTTCCTATCTCATTCCCCTACAGCTTTACAACTCTTGAAGGTAACCTAACCTATCAACATTGCACAAACATTTTACTCATATACACTACTCTTTCTCTCTCTGTCTCATCTTGGGGTGTCCTGAAATCTCTGCATGATTTCCTTATTTAGTAGTAGCATTTTTTTATAATGAAAATGTTTCTGCACTTCACTCATCCACATCATTTTCTCTCTTCAACCCACAGACTGTCACCTATCCAATACACCATCATACTTAACTCCATGGAGGGTAAAATTGGAAAAGAAGAGGAATTTTCTACTCTTCCTTAAAACTATGCAAATTCTGATTCATGTGCAAATTGATATGAAACTAGTATATATATTTTTTAAAGATCTAAGGTTACTTTTTTTTTTTGCAAAATAAGTTTAAGAAATATCATTTTCGTCCCATATTAAATAAAAAGGTAATAAAGGTAAAACGATCAAATAAAACAAAAATAACTTTAAATGATACACTAGATTAGACATGTATTTTAAAGTAAAAATGCAAAATAAGAAAAAATAATAATTTTTTAACTGGAGAAGAAAAATTGGGTAATAAAGTAAAATATGTAGGTAAACGGATTTATGTGAGGTAGATGGAGCAGTAATTTTAGTTTTAAAAAGGTGAAGATGAAGTTCAATTTTGTTGGTATTCAATTTCTTTTGTTCTCAAGTGAGTGACATGGAGTGGTACGTAGTCAACGTAAGGGCTTTTACTATTGGTGAGACTTCTGAACCCGTCTCTGCATTTTTTCAATGTTTAGGAGGAGCACTGGAAAATAAGAAGCACCAAACAGAAGGAGAATTTGAACTGGGAAGATTACAATAAAATGGAGTTCACTCAAAATGTAGGTAACACCATCACAAATTGAATTCTTTGTTTGTTGATTTTTTTTTTTTTAAAAATTCTTATTGCATCTTCCTGTTTTTTTTTTTCTTTATGAAAGAACCCATTGTGTCTTTTTACTTCCTGAAGGTCATCAATGAGGCTCTGAGATTTGGGAATGTGGTTAAATTTGTGCATAGGAGGGCCCTCAAAGATGTCAAGTTCAGAGGTTTTCATTTGTTTAAAACAAAATGTCTTAATCACTAATTATTGCCCCAATTAAAGAGGTCACCTAAGAAAGTGTTCAACTTTTTCAGATTACATAATTCCATCTGGGTGGAAGGTCCTACCTGTTTTTACAGCAGTCCATTTAGACCCGTCTTTGCACCAAAGCCCTCAAGAATTCCATCCTTTGAGATGGGAGGTAAGTGTCCTACTGTAAGCTACTTATTCCCATAATTACTAATATCTTATTATCCACTGGTTCAGGAAATAAACATATACATATGTAAATATTCCCATAAACAAAACAGGTGTGATTGTGAAAAAACACTTACTCTCCCTAAAATCATGTCTAAAGCAATATGGGCCAAGTAATTCTTGGGTGTAAAAGGGTCCATCATGCGGGACCCACTGCCACTGTTGTATGAGAGGGAGAGCCAGGAATGGATTATCTACCAAACCTTAATAATAATAATAGTACAGTAATAGTCACACGAGTGCACATCTTATAAATAATCCTCCATGAAAAATGCTATTTGTCCTGAATGATAAGTTAAAACGCAAAAAGTTGTCATATGATTTTAGGACTTGGAACATTAGTATAATTTTTGGAGTGGGCCTTTGGTAGAGCATGCCCATGCTTTGAAGCATGTACAAGTAGTCACTCTGTGTAAAATGTAATCCAGAGTGAAGATCAAACATATAAGAAACTTACACCTTTTGGAGGAGGGACCAGATGCTGTCCAGGTTCTGAACTTGCAAAGCTTGAGGTTGCCTTCTTCCTCCACCACCTTGTCCTGAATTACAGGTAATACAAATTATATTTTCCTCAGAATGCCAATCTCTGAAAGAAAATAATAAAGGAGAAAGTTGGAACCATATAATATATAGTAACTTGTTAAAATCTGCAGGTGGAGAAGTGAAGATGATGAGCAGCCCATGGCACACCCATATGTAGAGTTCCAAAGAGGCCTAGTGCTAAACCTAGACCCTTCTTCAACACCACTTCTTTAGGTTTCACTAAAGATGCCAAGGTCAGGATGATGAAAATGTTGATCAAACAAATAACCCAGTCCAGTTATCCTTTGAAACTATGCTCAAGAGGGTCTCTTCTTCCTTTTTGTCTGTCAAAGGACTGCTCTCATTTTCCTGGGGAGAAGTCCCTCTTTTCTTTTTCTTTTTTTTTTTCCTTCAAAAAATTAGTAGCCCTATATGAAGTTGTAACATTGGTAGTAGCCTTTCATTGATGTCAAGTATCCGTATATAGTATTTATAATGTACTTCATCTTTCCTTGCTGGTTCTTGTGAATACGGCATATATTCTTAGAGAGAGAATTCTTTATAACTGTTGTTTGTCTCAATAAAGAGTCTCCTTAATTATGAACAAATAATTCTCAAGACAGAGCTATTAACAATACAATAGCAGTAGCTGAATTTCTTCAAAGCCTAGCAGCAATCCTACAGTCATCTGTCAACCCAAATAAATTACAGCATCATGAATATCATCATCATATACATCTTGCTCCCAACTATGTTAAGAGTTGGTGGCATAAAGTTTAGTGTCAAATAATTATCTAAAATTAGTGACCACTATAAATTCATACAAACAGTGGTAAAGTTTTCCTTTCATGTCACTACCTTCTTATGAAGGAATAAATTACAGCGTCATGAATCAAAAATGAAAATAAAAACGAGAATGGGTAAGTGTAACTGAAAGAATGTTAAGAACTCATCTGATAGTCAATGAGGGGTAGCTAAGCCAGCAATCAAAGCTATAAGAAGCAAATTCCCTACCTCTCCAAATCCATCAGACCGCCTTCACTACTATAGGACTCCTCACATAGTGTTTACCATCTGACCATATAAGCCGTCCAAAGACATAGTCTCTTGCACCCCCTTTCTTGACCTTCAAGGTAACAACGAAGCTCTTCTCTTCACCAATCTTCTCAAATTTTAATGTCTTTGGGTTGATACTGACCGAAACTCCTGGAGGTCTCTGGATTCGAGCATAGTATGTGCCTGGTGAACCAACATTTTTTAGGGTTCGGGTAATGGTAATTGAATCCATAAGGGTAGGGACAGTGATTGAAGGGTAGTTGAAATCGGCTATCCTGATTGGCTTGGGACATTTGTAGATGCTCTCTGAGAACAGTGAAAGTTGTGTTTCATTGTACCCAAGACTGCACAGGTAGTTAAGGTAATCATTGACTGATAAATCATACACCAGTCCAGGATCCATAGCTCTGTTTGGATGAATATGTCCTGCACCATAGCTGAACGGAGTTGCCTTTTGACTGGAGGAAGTCAGCACAGGTTCCCTCACATTATCTCTTATTCTTGCTGATTACACAGGAAAAGATGGAATTTTAAGAGATTTAGTACAGTTGAAGAACAACCATCAGCTTCATAGGTATTCAAATTGTGTGTTTCCAGCAATGAAGTAACGGTTTTAGATTAAATCTAATTGCTCAAAAAAAAAACCAAACGAAATCAACAGAACTCTTTACCGGTAGTCATGATGGCTGATCTAATTGCAGCTGGGCTCCAGGTTGGATGGAGGGTTTTAAGAAGGCCGGCAACTCCTGAAACATGAGGGCAAGACATGGAAGTGCCTGATTCAGAGTTGAATTGGACACGTCGTTTATCAAAATCCTCACTTGTTGGGGCTTCTGCTTCTGTATATGCAGCTATTACACTCACTCCAGGAGCAGTGATGTCAGGCTGAACACAGAAACTTTAACCAATGAATATCTAGTAGTTTACACACAAAAAAAGGTGACACTCTGTGAACAGCAATGAGGCACAGTCTTCATCAAGAGTACCTTCAGAATATCAGGACTTATAGTGTTGGGTCCTTTAGATGAAAATGCAGCCATGACAGGTGCTGGCTTCGTCCCAATTTTCGTGGTAGGAGGTGTAATGTAACCAGTTGGCGACCTGTAAAAGTGCATATCCATAACCAGTGTCAAAACGTTTTCTATTCGATGCTGAACACTGTCTAGTTCCAACTTATAACGTCTTACTTGGTTGAGTTAATGTAAGCAAAAAGAGCAGTGCCAGCAGTGAAATTGATGTGGGAAGCAGGAAGGACATGAGCATCAGCAATAACTTCAGTTCCAGTAGTAGGATCGTTTGCGAGAACCATACCCACAGCACCAACCAGAGCAGCCTGTTGGCCCTTGTCCACCCTCGCATTAACCCCTCTATAACACACCAAAATCTTTCCCTTTGCTATCTCATGATCAAGTGTTCCATTTTCGCATAATAATCTGAATCACATCCAAATGCAGTTAATAAAATCAGTAATTTAACTATATAAAGACGAGCCTCGGCACTAGACACAACTGCAAAGGTATCCCAGGCATTAAGTAAACCTATAGGCAGAAGTTTTTAAACTCACAACAACCCTCCCATCTTATTTCCAACATGGAATGAGATACTAGCAAAAAGCGTTAATAGCTGGCAATTGCTAACTACTTACGCGTTCATAGTTGATGCATTAGGTAATCTAGCGTCTGCAGCACTTATGATTGGGAAGAATTGGTTCTTCGGCAAAGTACTGATTGATAAGCTCTCGCCCTGCTCAAAGGCCAATGGATATCACAGTCAGAGATTTCGTTTTCCATGAAAAATGTTCTCGCGAACCAAAAGCGATGGAGAGGAAACCACATACCTGGAGCCGTAATTTGTTGCCAAGCACAACATAGCTAGGAAAATCTCGATCCATGGTGCTGGCCCCAACCGTAATTATCCAGGGAGCAAGATTGGAGACGGATCCATCGCTCGGCCCCGAATTGCCAGCGGAGCAGACCACCACAATCCCGCGCTTCGTAGCGTGAAACGATCCGATCGCGACAGTGTCGTTGAAGAAGGCGGTCGCATCTCCGCCAAGAGACACCGATAAGACATCGACGCCGTCGGAGATAGCGACGTCGAATGCCGCCAGAATGTCGGCATCGAAGCACTCGTTTCCAGAAACCGGAGGCCAGCAGACTTTGTAGGCCGCGACGCGAGCCCGGGGCGAACCGCCTTTCGCAGTGCCTGTTCCGAAGCCGAATACGCTGGCGTTCTGGACAAAATTGCCGCCGGCGGTGGAGAGCGTGTGTGAGCCGTGACCGTCGTCGTCGCGGGGAGACTCGAAAGAGGCGTTGAGCGGGCCGGCGACTGAGGCGTAACCTTTGTTGAAGTAGCGCGCGCCGATCAACTTCCTTTTTAACGTGATAAAATTTCGTTAAGCAACCGGACGTAGGGGTGTGCACGAGGCGGGAGGGATAGTCAAAAAAAAAAAAAAAATAGTATCCGTCTCATCGAGTGCGGGTATCCTAAATACGGGTATCCGATTTTCACGGTTTTCTGCGGTTCAGATCGCGGGTATCCGCGGATATTCTTAAATATAATTATTCTATAAAAATTTCAATTTATTTAGAGATATTCTAAAATTTTGTATCATAAATGTACATATCTAGAGCATCAAAATGAAGAAAAGTAGTTTGCATAAACAGAACAATAATATAATATTGCAAATCATGTATTATTGTTGTATGAAATGAGTTTTCACACATAATATAAAAGAAACTTAAAGGAAAATTAAGATGAAGTAAGCAATATTAGATAATTTATTTGTAAATAGGCATATGCGGATCGATTCCGGTATCCGCGGGTTTCTAAAATTAGAACCCGCGGGTTATCGGTTTCTTCAGTTCACTGATTTTTTCGATTTCGGATCATGCGGTTCGGTTCGGTTCTTCGATTTTGCGGGTTTTTTGAACACCCCTAACTGGACGTATATATGGAGCATAAATGAACATGGCAATTAGGAAAACCAACACGACTACACGAGTAACCTATTTTACTGTTTGTACAGTGTCACTCTTTAATATACCATGCAGTATTATATTCTGTAACATGTGTTTTTGGTGTTAAGTTTATGATTATTATGTTATTAATACAAGAATGAAGGTCCCCAGCACTACCTAATGGTCATATTTTTTATGACATTTGTAAAAGTCTCAAATTTGAGTTCGGAAACTCCCTATCCTATTTGTATCAAAAAACAAAAAAGAAAACAATAATGAGAGAAGTAGATGATCAATGGAGAGTAGATGGATATTAAAATAAATGGCTATATTTTTTACTGACAAATGGAGTAATAATAATAACATGAGATACACATAATTATTTTCATAAAAGGATGATGAAGGAAACAATATTTTCCATTAATAATTGTCGATGTATCAAATATTAATACTTAAATAATAACTCTTCTTCCAATAAATTGAAGTTCTAATTTCAACATTTATTTTTAGTTCAATTTTTAACTAAAACAAATTGTCAGATGCATATAAATAATCAAATTTTATACTCCGTATGACATAATATTGAAGGGACTTATTTTAAAATCAAATGCTGTTTACAAACGATAAAACTTTTCAAAAACAAATACGACACTACGTAGAAGAAATAACTTTTAATGTGGCACTTAATACAGCTCGGCCCGCAATAAAGGGTTATTCGCACTAAATAGTTTTTTTCACATTAATTTCGCATTGAAGATATCTTAATGCTGCTCGAGCTGCATTAAAGTCGCATTAAGGCCTAATAACATCTCCTCAGCTTCCCATCTCCCCTTCCTCTTCCTTTTCCCAAGAATTCACTCCTTTTCTTTTTCCGCCATATCTTTTCTCTCTCTTTCCTTCCTCTATTCTTCCGTCGGATCTTGCATAAGGTCATCAGATTTCGCGGAAGATCGTCGGATCTCGTCAGATTTTCCTACTTAAATGGTGCTTGTTTTGTTTGTTTTGTAGATGAGATGCATATAGATTGAAGGTTGTCGGATCTCACAAAATTTGTTTGCAGATCTTAGATTTTTTTAGTGTCGAGGAAAAGTAGATCTAGGTATTTTCTTTTCTGTTTTTGTGTTTGATTTAGTTTTTTTACATAAAAATCATTTTCGATTGTTGGTTCCAAAAATTGTAGAAATGGAGGGAAAAAAGTTTGAATTTGTTGTTTTGAAACTTAGTTTTGTTGAAATTTTGGATTTTGTTGAGTTTCTAGGCTTTTTGATGAAGGAGGATGAACAATTCTGAATTTTTTTGATGAATCCGGATGAACATTCATCTGGATTCATCCATTTTTTTCCCGAAAATGGTGCAATGCGGCCAAAGCTGCGTGAAGCCGCATTGGGTAATGCGACGAGGCCTGGTAGATCAGCTATTGCGGGCTTATTTACCACGGCCTCCGCTCCAGTAATTACTGCACCATTAGTGTGAAGCTGTTGCATTAAAAGTGGCTTCAGATAGGTAGTGTGAGTATTATTTATTTTTTCTCAATATTTTATATATTTAATTTTTTGTATTACTTTACTTTAGTTCCCTCAAAGTATCATTATCTACCTATATACTTCTATAGTTTAATCAAACACAAATCAAAATTCAAATGAATCAATTATTTTACAATAGCTGTATTACTAATTGAAAAATGTACTCCATATAGAAGAAATGTACTGCTCCATCTGTCCCAGCAGAATTATACTCTCTCCATTACTGAAAAATTGGTGTGTTTATTTTTTGACGTTATGAGATATTCAAATTATCAATAGAAATAACCTGTTAAAAAATTTCAAAAAATATATATATTTAGAAACTAACACATTTTTACATCTAAATTATTTGACCTTGTATATCAAAATGTTGAAAAAATAAAATCATAAATAAAATGCTGAAAAAGAAACGCATCATTCTTTTTTGTGACGTAGGTAGTGCATTTTTCTTTTTTGGGTTTGTCTCAATAAAAGTGATACATTTTTTTATATTGAATTTACCTTATTACTCTCATTTTATCTTTCCACTCAAAAAATTAATTTTATCATATGTGCATTACTTTCCCCTATTACCCTGAATCAAAAATATTTATTAATATTCGTGCCCAGTCCAGTTAAATGTATCTAATTTACTTTTTTTTTTCTTTTGTGGGACTAAGTTTGATGGTATGACGAATTTTGAGGAATCATAAGTGTATTTTCCTTCTTTTCCCGCCCAACCTTGACGGGGCCAGAAAGCAAGAACCAGCTCTTCCCACGTCAAATATGATGACTACTTTTCTTTTTTTAGTCCATCTGGGCAACGATATTTTAACTTATTTTATTGCATGTGTGAAGAGGATAAACTTGAAGATGACATTATTATGCAATTTCAAAAAAAGAAAAAGAAAAAAAAGAATCAGAGAGTAAAGGGTAAGAAATACCTATTGCAGTGAAACTGAGCATCCTTGTGGTTTTGACAAATTCCCTTCCACTTGGATGGTATTGGCCCATACCCTTCATCACTAAAGCTCTTAGATTCTGGCCACACACCTATCAAGTTCCACCAAACAAAAACATGATACTCCACTCTCCACACACATACACCAATCATAATAATTCAGGCCCATAATTATCAATATTGCAACATTTATGTTGTGTCAAAGTTAATATTGTAGAATTTAAAACCCTAAAATTAATCAAAGTAATTGTTCATCAAGTTATGTTGCAACATTTAAGTATTGTGTCAAAGTTAATATTGTAGAATTTAAACTACTCTTGCAACATTTAATTATACTTGCCATTTTTCTTTTTAAGTGCTTTCTTTTCTATGTTTGGTTAACAAGTTAGAAGACAAATGTAAGTGAGAAACATGAGTAGTAGTAGTAGTTGTAGTAGTATTGGTGTTGATTGATTTGTATGCCAGCTTTGAATTCATGAATCAGAGCGGTGGATGTTGGTCAAAGTTAGAGCAACAAATTAGTACTGAAATAGACTTTTTTTATATTCCCTTCTATTAACAGCCTTTTTGTTTTTCCTTCACAGATTTTTTTTTAAAAAAACTGAAATAGACTTAATTAAAGACAGAGCGAGTACTACATACATTATGCGGAAGTTGCATGAATCATACTATCAAACGCAAAGATCATATTTTTGTTTCAGAAAACGAAAGGCACTTGTGCTGAAAATTGGAGAAAAAAATGGACCTTTAATTTTGAAAGAAATTGTTAAAAGTAGTTGCTTTTTTTTATATATTGTAATAAGTAAAGTCAACGCCATTGGGTCTCAAAAAACAAACGCGAGATCCGATCTCTAAGTGTAGCTACATACCCCAAATTTCGGGGAAAAAGTTTATATCTTTTTCAACTCTAGGATAACAAAAATAACCTTAAATTCATCTGTTTTTACTATCAATTTTTTATAAAATAATATTTTTATCGATTTTTCCTACTCATATACAGCTCCTAGATTTCACAGAAATACAAGTTCCCAATTCAAATGAACTAAGCCTTAGGGCAAAACGTAAGTGAACCAAATCCAAAGGCAAGCAGTAACACAAGATACAAAACAGAGCACCTCTGACTCACCAGTGTCTAGGTTGCCTATGATTGTGTCCTCCCCAAATCTTGCCTTGTTCCAGAGTGAGCCTTTCAGAACTGAGCCACTGGCCTCTTGCCCAAGAAATTCCCATGAACGAGTTGTGTGTAATTTCTTCCCTCTGTTTGGGAACACAGAAACCACCTCTGGGTGCTCTGCATTGCCATGGAAGGAACAGATTAGAAACAAGAGGAAGTGGGAACAGAGGAGGACTGAGAACAAGCCATGAAGAGTCTCTCACTCGCAATCTCAGCAGCCACTTCTTCATCCAAGTTCGCGGCAAAGCCATTGATGTGCCTCGTGTAGGAGTAAAAGATCGAATCCCGAGCATCACCATGACTGTTCCAAACAGAAAAGTTGAGACGCAAAATTTGCAGTTCACTGTGTTAATTAACTTTACGTACCTTCCCAAGTATGAGGTGAGGAAATGGTAGTGTTCATGCGTTGCCTGAACGAGCTCGGCTTCTGATGCTTCAGCGCCATGTGAATGTGCCCCAAGGTACACAACATATGACTAAAAAGAAAACACATTTACATTTGATTTGAAATGGTTACATTAAAAGCACACAGATCAATCTTTAATGATAAATATAGAATACGATGAAGAATGCTTACCTTTTTGGAGGCAGAGGTGGGTCTGCAGAGCAGAGAGAGGATAAGGGAAGAAGAGATAAGAAAGCAGAAAATGGAAATGGTGGTGGTAGTTGAGGAGCGCATTGCTCTGTTTTGGTGCGGATTTGACTAATAATGCAAGCAAACAGTCAGCCCCTTTCTCTCTCTGTTTCACCTCTGTCTCGTTTTTTATAAAGAGGAAAAGATGAGGCACATGTGCTTCAGTTCTTTTAATGCGCAAAACAGCTCAGAGGTGGGACGATCACGATCTCATGATCAATACAAAATCCATAATGGAGTATTAAATCCCCAATTTTTCAATCTCTCGAGGACCCAAAAGGGAACCTTCTTATATGATTTTCAATCTCTGTGTTTGTTTTGTATGCAAGTTTTGGTTAACGTTTTGCACAAGAAGAGGTGGTGGTGATAGTGAGGTAATAGAGTGAAGGCTAAGATATAATATTGAGGGAATTATGAGGTGACGCGGACGTAGGAGCCATATTGCTTGGATTTATTAGGTATGAGCATATTGCGGGTTGTTTTTCCGAAGGACCCAAAACAAACTGCCGGGTGCTCAAACTTTGTTCCTTGGCCCATTCGACCGGCCAGGCTCGGATAAGGCTGTGTGGAGTGGACACACTTTTGTTTGCGTTCCTTTGGATTCTGATTTACTCTCTCGTCCTTTGGATTCTAAGTTCGGTTTGGGAACAATTGTTTTAATTAATCGTAGTGTTTAGATAGTTTTTTAAGACCAAGATGTAGATTAGTACCTTAAATTATGATAACTCGGTGAATTAAGAGTCTGAATTTTTGACCGGGCATATTAGTACCCTAAACTACTAAACGCGGTGCAGTTTAGGGGATTGACTCACTAACTCGACTAATCATGTCAAAATCTTAACGATTTGGTGACTAAGCTGTCTATTTTACAAATTGAGGACGGAAAGCGGGTCATCGCCGATTCACGTTGATTGGCAACAAGAAAGGTCAGGAATGCGTGACAGTGGTGATGTGATCACAGGGGGGGTAAGTGATCACGAGCTCGGATCTAGCTCGCTGGAGGCGGTTTCCAGAAGAGTGGAAACGAAAAACAGAGGAGGAACAAGGAACACAAAGTTCGGCCAAGGGAACCTCCTCACTACGAGGTGAGGCAATGCCCTTGAAAATGCCTAGGAATGAAGATGGAATCTAGCACCTTTTGAATACAAGTTCAAACAATACTAGATATTATGTTGGATCCTCTTGCACGGATCACTTAAGGAGATGGAATGCAAGAAAGCCAAAACCTCACTTGGAGAATTTCGATTTCTTATAAATATGTTACGCCTATTACAATGGTTACAAGCTTCCTTATATAGAAGAAAAATGGTATGGTAAATGGGGGGTGACTTGACAAGGGACACAGACCCTTGAATTATGGTGGGTGAGGTGAGAGATGGAAGGGATGGATGGAAGACAATTGTAGGCTATCGACTATTCCTCCCTTTCCTTCATAAATGGGATTTATGAAGAAATGGAGGGAATATTCAAATCTCCAAACATGCACATGGCCGTGGGGTTCTCCAAGGCCATGGGTTCTCCGGAGGGGCCATGGGTTCGCGGAAGAGGCCATGGGTTCGCCAAAGGGGCCATGGGTTCGCCAAAAAGGGCCATGGGTTCGCCAAAGGGGCCATGGGTTCGCGGAGCTTCACTGTTTTCTGAATAACTTGAGCTCCGGAACTCCGATTGAGGTGATTCAAAAGCCATTTTTCTCCTCTTGAAAAGAGCTTCAATATGAAGTCCATTGCTCCAGCTTTTGATGACTACAGATCCGCATCACTTCTCCAATGGAATGCCCAAGTCTTGAAGTTTGTTGGCGCGTTCGTGGTGATGTCCACATCATACTCTCCCTCTTGAGGAGATTCGTCCTCGAATCTAAATGGGGTGAATCCTACAAAAACTAATGATACCGCAACAAACTTGAAAGGTGTCGGGGTTAGTGGACTAAAACTTAAACATCAATGTCCAAAAATGGTTTGAAGGAATGAGATGGACAATCCGCCCTTTCCCTTCACTTCAACCTTACACACAGTTCTTAGTATCCCGGGGTCAAATGTGAGCCTAGGCCTTTCATTCTCATTATCTGAAAATAAGGGGTCATGATCATGCATTGAAGAGAATTCATAGCTAGGGGTGGGTGACATGGGATGCGCATCATGTACATGCATCTCATCATGATAATAGTTATGCTCATCAAACCAATCATGAGGAAGGAAATAGTGTATGCCTCCTTTACCCTCACTAATTTCTTCTTCATTTTTATACTCAAAAGAAGATGTATCATCAGACTTGTCACACAAGTCGTTAGGCTCACTATCCTCATCCAAGGGTAATACATCATTCATCATCGAAGCATGCATAAGATCATTCAAGGCATTCTCCTCATCAATGTTATGCTCATGTTTATGCGAAAGGGATAAAGCACCACAAGCATACTCACCATCATCATTAAAAGAAAAGGATAGGTTACCTCTCCCCAAGTTAGGGGAGGGAGGATCCTCCTCCAAAACCGAAAATCTTCCTCCTTCTTCAAGGTATTGCACATCCGTGTCCTTCCCTTCTTCAAACTCATGCACAAACAAAGAAGAACAACAAGATTTAGAAGGTGAAATTGTTAGTTCTTCTTGGAGATTAGTTGAAGGCCCGGGCGCAACATTCTTTTCACTTATTTGGCTAAGGAGAGCCCTTTCCTTTCTTCTCTCTTTCCTTTTCTTTTTCTCTCTCTCATATTCT
Source organism: Stellera chamaejasme (assembly GCA_024586325.1). Classification (NCBI taxonomy): domain Eukaryota; kingdom Viridiplantae; phylum Streptophyta; class Magnoliopsida; order Malvales; family Thymelaeaceae; genus Stellera; species Stellera chamaejasme. The sequence continues at coordinate 31,602,722 of CM044985.1, forward strand.
TCAAACTCCTTCAGACTTTCAATTATTTGAGAAAGATCTTCACTCGGATTTTGGTGAGGGCTCTGGTTTGGGTAAGGAGTTTGGGTTGTGCAAGTGTTGGGAGATGGAGTACATGGCTCGGCCGATAGTGTTTGTGGAAGTGTGGGGCTCGGTTTCCTCCAAGGGCTAGGGCTTCTAGTGTGGGTGGAGGATGTAGGCCGAGAGGAGGACCTTCATGCTGGGGAGTAGTACGGAGAAGGTGGCTCTTCTTGAGGTGAACCATATCTTTCTAATAATAACCTCTTCAGTCCACTCCAAGCCCGAATGGGGGCTTCATTGTAGTGCTCTCTTTGAGCGAAATCTTGTCGCCACCATCTTTTGGCTTCTCCCTTTAGACACCTTATGGCAAGGTCTAACTTCTCTTCTTTATGAAATTGGTAATACCAAAAGTGGTATTCCAATTCTTCGATCCATTGCCATAAGTCATCTTCAAGTTTGCGCCTTCCTTTCAAGGGATGAAACCCAATGAAATGTAGGTTCTCTTCCTCCATTTGGCACACCTACACGCTTAGACAATAAAATTAGTACCACTCATTTCTCCTCACGTGTTTAGGTGAGCACTCCACATGGTTTCACTCTTGATTCTCCACTCAAGGTTTTCACAAGTTCTCTTAACTTGATCACACTCAACTTTAGATCAAATGCAAACACACAAGTAGGAACAAGCAATAATATCTAGTGAAAACAGAAACTTGCAATTCAAGAAAGATAACTAGTTACTTGAAACTAGCTTTTGAATGATTTAAGGTGGATGGTGGTTGAAAGAAGTATGGTAGGGAGTTTAGAAAGGGGCTTTTGCAATCACAAACACGTTTTCTTCAAGTTCATCAACAAATTTTGGATCAAAGTACTATTCATATGAGTTTGGTATGAACTTCATATGAACATCTCAAGAACACCAAGAACACTCAAGAACACATGAAGTTGTTCATCATTTTCTCTTTCTTCACAACCTTTCTTTTGCACTTTTTCACACAATACAACACTTTTCCACTTCCAAATCCGAAATTACTCCCTTTCTCAAGAACTTTTCAAGAACACTATTCACCACACATGAACTTTTACTCTAGTCACATGAACCAAACACAAACACAATTCAGTTTTCTCATGAACAACAACAAAAACGTTTTTCTTCAAGTGTAAGAAAGAAGGCAATGGTTTTACTTGAAGAAAACAATCAAACAACACAAATACCTCCAACAAGCACTTTGGCTCTGATACCAACTGATGTGATCACAGGGGGGGTAAGTGATCACGAGCTCGGATCTAGCTCGCTGGAGGCGGTTTCCAGAAGAGTGGAAACGAAAAACAGAGGAGGAACAAGGAACACAAAGTTCGGCCAAGGGAACCTCCTCACTACGAGGTGAGGCAATGCCCTTGAAAATGCCTAGGAATGAAGATGGAATCTAGCACCTTTTGAATACAAGTTCAAACAATACTAGATATTATGTTGGATCCTCTTGCACGGATCACTTAAGGAGATGGAATGCAAGAAAGCCAAAACCTCACTTGGAGAATTTCTGATTTCTTATAAATATGTTCTGCCTATTACAATGGTTACAAGCTTCCTTATATAGAAGAAAAATGGTATGGTAAATGGGGGGTGACTTGACAAGGGACAAAGACCCTTGAATTATGGTGGGTGAGGTGAGAGATGGAAGGGATGGATGGAAGACAATTGTAGGCTACTGACTATTCCTTCCATTTCTTCATAAATGGGATTTATGAAGAAATGGAGGGAATATTCAAATCTCCAAACATGCACATGGCCGTGGGGTTCTCCAAGGCCATGGGTTCTCCAGAGGGGCCATGGGTTCGTCAAAAAGGGCCATGGGTTCGCCAAAGGGGGCATGGGTTCGCCAAAGGGCCATGGGTTCGCGGAAGAAGCCATGGGTTCGCCAAAAAGGGCCACAGGTTCGCCAAAGGGGCCATGGGTTCGCCAAAGGGGCCATGGGTTCATGAGCTTCACCGTTTTCTGAATAACTTGAGCTCCGGAACTCCGATTGAGGTGATTCAAAAGCCATTTTTCTCCTCTTGAAAAGAGCTTCAATATGAAGTCCATTGCTCCAGCTTTTGATGACTACAGATCCGCATCACTTCTCCAATGGAATGCCCAAGTCTTGAAGTTTGTTGGCGCGTTCGTGGTGATGTCCACATCGTGGTCAGAGCATTAAGTGGAGGTTTAGATCTAGATGATCGGGGCTTCAATTGGGATATTACGGTGGCCGTATCCCATGGATCGCATACAAATCTTCTTCAATTCGGCTAGGAACGGATGTCAGAGTGGCACTGGTGATTTCGGAAAATGCTAGGTGACTAAATATGTAGTTTTCTTTATTTTTCCCAATAGTCAACAAACAAAAGTTAGATTAACGCCATTAACTGCATCAAATCTAATAGTTCAGGATACTAGTCTGCCAGATCCAAAATTCAGACCCTTAAATCACCGAGTTACCATGGTTCATGGTACTAATCTACATTTTGGCCATTTTTTAATGCTTGAAAGTTGATGTCAAACTACCACAATTAAACATTTAAAGTTACCGGTAAATACTCATTTCGTCCCAAAATGTTTGAAGCATTCGACCAGGAATGAAAATTAAGAAGTGTTAAAGAGTTAAGATAATAAAGTAAAACCGTCATGTAAGATACAAGTAATTTTTTGGGTGGAAAAGAAAAGTTGAGAGTTAAAAGGTGATAATGGTGTTAAAAGGTTTCATTTTAAGGAAACGAATAAATCTTTTTGAAACAGCTCCAAAAGGAATACAATTGAATCTTTTTGGAACAGAGGAAGTAACTTTTTTTCAAAACACAAATACTAATTAAAAAAGTTATTGCCAAACAAAACTTTTTTTACTAAACCGATCAATTGTATTAATGATCAACTTTAGAAAATGCTAGAAGCCAAAATGGCTTGTTGTCCAAAGTACCAACAAAGTAGGAATGATAGAAAAAATAAACATAACCAAAAGCAACAAGATGTAAGAAACTAAGTCCAAAGCAACGCAATCCTAGGGGATAGAGAAGGAGGTAATGCAGCCGATATTTTATCGTACCACTCAAGAGCTTCCTCATACAAGCCACCCAAAAATTGAAAGGGCTTCCTCCATAGTTGATGCAAGTGAAGAGATTTTACTTGGTCTTCTATGGAAGCGATGGTTCTAACTTAGGAAGTTAGAACTTGTTAATTATCCAACTCATCTAACTTGTCATATATTACAACCAAACACTCCATCAAGTAACCTTAACCCTAATCAACCCTAAGGAACATTTATTTTTCATAATTATTTGTTGCATTGCATCTTAGTTCTAGTTGTATTAGTGATAGAAATAGAGTTGGTTAATTTAGATTTATCATTATCACTGGAATTTAAATTCAAAAACACTAAAAAATATTGCATTTAACCAAACTTCAAAAATTGCACTACAATCTCTTGAGTTCGACCCCACTCACCCTACTACAATTGTACACCTTGCATTTGAGATTGAATGAGTTTTATTACCTGATAATGTGCGAAATTTATAGACATGCACCCTTATTATTATTTGTTATCTATTTAGTTTTTCCTAAATCGAAGGATTGGCAAGCAGAAGGAATTCGACTGCCAAGTGGCCGTAGTAGAAGATGTCATGTACTATTTTTTGATATTTTAAAAGTTCTCTTAAATCAAAGTTCCGTTGGTTCCAAGTTAGTCCAGTTGTGTTTATAACGGTAGGCTTGAGATATGGCCTTCCAAAGACTGAGCACTAGAATCGATTCACAACTTCGAGGCATTACAAAAACCCAACCCAAGCAACAAAACAAAAAATACTCATTAACAAAATAATCTATCTGGGTGTTCAAAAAAACCCGTAAAATCGAGAAATCGAACCGAATCGCATGATCCGAAACTGAAAAATCTATGAATCGAATAAACCGATAATCCGCGGGTTCTAATTTTACAAACAAATTATCTAAAATTGCTTACTTCATCTCAATTTTCATTTAAAGTTCTCTTATATTATGTGTGAAAACTAATTTCATACAACAATGATACATGATTAATTGCAATGTTATATTGTTGTTCTATATTTATGTAAAGTACTTTTATTCTTTTTGATGCTCTAGATACATTTATGATACAAAATTTTAAAATATCTTTAAGTATACTGTAAGATTTTATAGGATAAATATACTTAGGAACACATGCGGATATCCACAATCCGAACTGCAAAAAATAGTGAAAATCGGACCCGCACTCGACGGGACATATACTATTTTTCTCGCTATCCGTCTCGTGAACACCCCTAGGTGTGGGTGTGGGTAGAACTGTAGTTTCATGAAGTGTGTAGCTCTCACGGTCTCACATGATGGAGCAGGGAGGGTCCTGGTACTGGGTAGTGGGCTCGGGGTAGACATAGCCACCATATGGGCCGGGTGTGTAAGCCCACAAGTAACGTGGATCCTGGACCACCTCCTCGGGCTCTGCGTCATTCTCTTCTTTCTTGATCTCGCTTACGCTCACCAGATTCGCTAGGCCCATTTTCCTTCTCAGCTTCGTCGTCAACTCCACCAGGTTAACGTTCTCCCCTATTATCTCCATATGTCCCTTGTCGTCTCCTTTCAGTGCAGCTAATTCTACCCCTGCATGTAAAAAAAACCACAATTTCGTTAATCATCAATTATCATAAATTGATTTATTTATGTAAGCAACGAGGTACTGTGTTACCCGTGCTTCGCCACAGGTGTTTAACTATTCTTCATCAACCCTAAGTAGTGGCAGATCTAGAGTATAAAATCAAGGTGAGCGGAAAATGGGAAAAACACTCAATAGTAGATAAAACTTTTTACAAGTGAAAATACAATTTTAACATATTATTCATAATGAATTAGATAAAAAAATATATAAGAATTGTAAATCAAAATACAAAATTGAAATAAATTTAAGCTTCGTTGGTGATGATTGATGAGGCTAGGTCTGATTAAATATGGGGTTGGATGCATATATTTAAGGCTTGAGTTTAACTAAGGGTAGTTTATTTTCTTTTTTTTTGGGTTGGGTTATAAATGGGTATAGATTTTTGGGCCAAATTCTTCGTAGGGATGATCCGCCTCTTACCCTAAATCAATTAAATTACAATACAAAAAAAATAAAGAATGAGAAAACTATACGTACAAAAATTCGTGTAAAATATGCAAAAGAAGAAAAAAAAATGTACACTAAAAGCGAGTTAGTCTCTCAATAAATAAAAGAGAACAAAAAAATGTTATTTCATCACATCACATCTAAAGAAATAACATAATTACTATAAAAATGAAATTAAAGGTAAAAAATGAGTTATCTCTTTATAACAAAAAATATTAAGAAAAGATAAAACATTGAAATATCTAAATTATAAGATTGGAAACATTTTGGGACCAATATGCTAAAGGAATGAAAGTAAAAAATGGAATAAAATGAAGTTATCATTTTAGCAAACATTTTTTTTTATAAAAAAGAGCAAAATAATATAAAATTGAAAATATTTGGAATCAATATGCAAAAGGAATGAAAGATAAAATGTTACAATGTCAGAATATAAGATTGAAAATATTTGGGTTCAATATGCAAAATGAATGAGGTAAGAGAAAAATGTATCCTCTAACTACACAGAAATGAAAGTAAAATGTGGAGTAAAATGAAGTTATCCTTTTAGCAAATAAATTTTTTTAAAAGAAAAAAAAGCAACAAAAGATAAAATGTCAAAATGTAAGATTGAAAATATTTTGGATCAATATGTGAAATGAATGAAAATAAAATGTTAAAATATAAGATTGAAAATATTTGGGTCCAATATGCAAAATTATTGAAAGTATGAGGTAATATATGTAATTTATCCTCTGACTACACATCACCACAATTAAACTACACCCTACACCCAAACACACCCAATCCCAACTTCCAATAACTATTCATTACTGTTCATATATGGTTTGTAAATGTCATATATATAATTACATCCTGAATATCATTAATAGAAAATAAAATATGCCCTAATTACCTGGGAGACTAACAACAATCTTCATGGCCTTGGAGCAAGACTTCTGGCCATTGGTTGGAACCCTGATCATGATCTTTTGCTGCCAAACCAAACATAACTTTAAGTAAACAAGCTTATTTTTTTATTAAAAAAGAGGAAACAACTCTAAATCTTAGGATAAAAGTATATGTAAGATACCTTCATGATTAATTTGAGATAGAATATAGAGCTTTGACAATCAAATCCCAAGATGCTGGTGAGAGCAGAGGTGATGAGAGACAATAATAAGTAGTTAAAATGCAGGTAGTAGTGTTTATTAATGAATTTGTGGATGAATTTTACAATTGAAATGAGGGGAATATATATTTTTAGCCTAGCCTAGGTGAGCAGATAGTTGAACTCAATCAATGGTTGTTGTTGACGAGGTCACTGGCGCGTGTGTCACTCTTCTTGGTATCTTCCCAGAAAATGTTGAAGAGACTACGAGTACTTTTTGTTTTAATAGGGAGACTGCGCGAGTATTGTTATTGTTCCCCTGGTTTTCATTTTCTGGGCCTACGAGTATTTTTTGTTTTAATAGGGAGACTGCGCGAGTATTGGGGGATTTCAAACATAAAGAAAAACACGTGAAATACGCTGTTTTTCATCTCTTTTTTTTCACGTGAACAACTGGCGTGCGTTCACCTCGTCAAACGCGGACCTCAGGTGAGAAAACGCGAAAGTGAGCGTTGTTTTTCACGTGAGAAGGCCCTTGCTCACCAGTCGCTCCACGAGTTGTAGCAGCAACAAGGTCATCTCTTCTTCGTTGCCGCCTTCCTACCAATTGTACGAGGAAGACAGCGCCATATCTCCCTGAATTCATCTCTCCCAGCTAAATACGGTAGAAATGGTCGATGGGTTAGGTCATCTCGTCTTGCTGGAGTCCGTCTCGGGTCGCCGGAGTTGTGCATTCCGCTCCCTGATGTGTAAATTTGAGCTCGCTTCAGTGCGGCACGTAATGTGCGCAGCGCATGAGCTTGCGCACAGCTTGTGCGCAGCGCAGATGCTTGTGCACGAGCTTGTTGCAGCTGTGCCAGCACGCAGCTTGCGCACAAGTTGTGTACAGGTTGTGCACAGGCCAAAACTCACCCAAGAAGAACATAGATATGACAGAGAAGCAAGAGAGATGAAGGGAAAGATGAATTTTGGTTTTCATAAAGACAAGAGCGCAACAAAAAAAGAATGAAATTTGAGGCGCGAAATGCCCTTCGTGGTGAATTCACATGTGCGCTCCTCCTTGTTCACGGGACCCTCAAACTTAACCCTCATTTTTTCACTTTTCTCACTCACCTCCAATTCACTCCCCTATTAGGTGAAAAACTTTTTGTTCACTTCTTATGTTTGAAACCCCCTATTGTTATTGTTCCCCTGGTTTTCAAAGTCAACCCAATTGTTGAGCAAGATACTAATTACTTATGTTGATAAGTTTGACTCAAAAATTTATTAGTGAGAGTTTGTTAAATAAATCCAAAAATTATATTTACAGACTAGAAATAACAGTATATCATTTCTCTATAAATTACTTCAATTTATATGTCAAAATGTTGGAGAAAAAATAACCATTTACTTCATTGGGAATGGTCATGGCGGTCTCCTCCATTTGGCCGCACAAATGACGAGTTCCACCGCCTTCTCAGCTTGCTGTTGGCGGTGTCTTTGGATGATGAGAAAACTGATACGTGGAGTTGGAGCCTTGACAAGACTTGTTTTTCAGTGGGGGTAATGTCCAGATTCCTTGACAAACACAAGTACTATAAATCATGCTCGCCAACTTTCTTGTCAAAGTTGCTTCCGAAAAATGTCAACATTTTCCTCTGGCGATCTCAACACCTTTTCATTCCTGCTTTAGTTGAAAACTAGGGGTTGTCCTCTTCTCTCCATTTTGGATGTTTGGTTACTTAACCCTTTAAGTTCTGCTTCCTAGGCTGATCCTCTCAGTTCTGATTTGTTCATCATGTGTTCTTTCGTTTAAGAGTTTCTCTTGTTTTAGTTTCAGTTGTTTTTTTTGCTTCTCTCTCAAAAGCTCTCTCTCATTCTCCTGTATCTTTTCTCTTCCTTCTATAATATTCATCTCTTTTACCATAAAAAAAAGATCAATTTATCATTGGCTCATTTACTCTTTTTTTTACTGTTGTCTTATCTTTGAGTCATTTCCAAACCTCTCACTAAAGTGACCAATATTACAGAACATATCTACTATGATTATATGACAAATATTCATTTCACTAATTACAATATCAGTCTAATAATAGTTTCCAGTTTACATATTGAATATTGGAAGTAAATGAAGTGCTAAAATAATAGTTAATGCAAATATTCCACTAATTACTTGACATATTGCATCAATTGTAGACAATTATTCACTACGTAGTTGATAGGAGCTCGGTAACGGGCATGGTAGGTGGCGGCCCGCTACCAAGCTCCCAAAAAAGCCTTTCCCGCTACCGTAGGCGCAACTCGGTAATGGGCGTGGTAGCGGGTTAGCCTGCTACCGTAGTGGTAGCGCCATTGCAGCTACCTTTCCCGCTACCAAGTTGACAAAAGCTGCCAGCATGGTCACCGTGGCAGTGGTAGGGGACTTGGTAGCGGGTCACCCCCTGCTACTTGATGTTATTACTTCATCCCAGGGGTGAGTTCGAGCCGAGCCAAACCCGAACCTAGCAGGTTCGAGCTCGGGCTCGTTAAATTTGGGCTCGGCTCGAGCTCGGCTCGAACTCTACCAAGCCTGAGAATTCGAGTTCGAGCTCGTTAGGCTCGATTCTGTTGTGCCTGTAGTGATGCTGATCTAACAAGGTAGTGATACTGATCTAACAAGGTAGTGATGTTGATCTGACAATGTAGTGATGCTGATCTAACAAGGTAGTGATGTTGATCTGATAATGTAGTGATGTAGATCTAACTAGGTACTGATGCTGATCTAACAAGGTAGTCATACTGATCTAACAACTCATCATGCTAATCTAACAAGGTATTGATGTCGATCTAACAAGGTATTGATGATGATCTAACAAGGTATTGATGTCGATCTAATAAGGTATTGATGCTGATCTAACAAGGTATTGATGCTGATCTAACAAGATATTGATGTCGATCTAACAATGTATTGATGCCGATCTAACAATGTACTGTTGCCGATCATTGTCGTCCACTGTTGGCGCTTCCTTCGCCAAATCGCTCGAACAATTCTCGCCATTATAGCGACTATCGGAATCAGTCGTCTTTGCTTTCTCACAAGTTTCGGTAATTTTGATGTCTCTTCTCCAGTTTCGATTTGCTTTAGATCTGTCTCTTATCTTTGTGCAAGAAGCTCATTCCAGAAAACGATTATGTTGAGATATTACAGTTGCTATTGCCTGCTCTTCTCATCACCGTCATTCGCTTCTGTAGATGATATTTTAAGTGTTCCTTTGATTTGTAGGTCTGCTTGCTAGGCACTTCGCCTCCATCTATCACCAGGTACTTGACGCAATTCTTGGCCCTGTCATAATAGATCAACCATTACTTTTGGTTGTCTGTTATTTATTGCTGAAGTATATGCTCTGGTTGGTCATTTGTTTGCGCTTCTTATTCATTCAGTCCAGCCTCTAATTTTTTCCTTCTTTTCTTTCTTTTGTTGCATTTTGGTGAAAACTTTCAACATTACAGGTTAATATTTAGGTAAATGTACACTATCCATCATTGAAGTGTCAAGTTTTAGAATATGATCTGTCAAGTACGTCCACCATAGAAATTGCTTCAGAACACGTCGTAGTAAAAATGATGAAATAGCATCAAACTAATCACATAATGCTCTAATGTTTCTTGGTGACGATATTTTTTTAGAGATTGGTTTAGTTTCTTTTGTTTTTACCGTTTAGAATAGTATTTTGGGAAATATCTACTATCCATCATTTGAAGTGTCTAGTAGTTGAATTAGATATGTCAAGTACATTTACCACTAAAGTTTCTTCAATTGACATCAAACTCGAAATGATGACATAGCATTAAACTAATCACATAATGCTTTAATGTTTCTTTGTTTAGATTAGTGGCCTTATTTCTTCAAGGATTGGTTTTGTTTTTTTTATTTTTATTGTTTAGAATAGTATTTTGGCAAATGTCTACTGTCTGTCATTAAAGTGTCAAGTATTAAAAAATGAACTGTCAAGTATTTTGTGGTACTCTATAATTATAGACTTGTAGGTTAGCTATACTCATCAGCAGCTACATTTGGTTCATATCTGATTGTTTCCCCTTTTGATAACACTGGGAATTTTGTGGTATTAGTTGCTCTTTGTAAGTTAGTGAACTCGCTGTTTTCTTTTTTCTCCAAGATGGAAAATGATCGATGATTTTTAGAGCTGAGAAGAATGGACATGGAAATGAAGAGGCTTGATGTGTCAGATGGATGAGGACTAAAGCAGGTGTTCGAAGAAGTTTCTCCAAGGCTGTTGTGAGGTTGGCTCTATGACTGGTCGCTCACTCAATGGTTTTGTTTGGGATTTGGAAGGAAAAGATCAGACACCATCTCTTAGGCTGCTTTCATCGAGGAAGATGCAAGACCTTTCTTTCTTCAACTTGTAATTATTACGATGGGGTCTATTGTACTAGTATTAGATAAAATGTTAGTATTGCCGCTCCATTTCTAGATAGAAAATTAGCCGGTTCATTAATTCTTCTGATAATACTTACTTATGTCTACTATCCATCATTATTATGTTTGTCAACTACTAGAATTTTCTATGTCAAGTACTCTCTCCGTTCCTAATTTTCAATATTTAATCTATTATTTTTTTTCTTACACCTTTTTAACTTATATAAATTTATATCTAAATAAAAATTTAATGTGTCTTGTTTTTAAATATATTTTTCAAGAATATTTTTGACAAATTATTCTTAATGAAAATTTCAGTCAAACATAAATACAAAAGTCAAATGTGACTATTATTGTAGGATAGAGGTAGTATATATAACATGTGTCTAGAACCAGCATGTTAATGTGTCAAACATTACCAATATTTTTCCTGAATGTGAGATCTGTGCATCATAATATTAAGATGTGTCAAATATATTTCATAAAATTGTCAGTACTTCACTACCTCTTACCTTGATATCTTTGATCTTTAAGATTTCTAGATACAATTTACAATAGAATTGTCCATATAATCAACTGAAATTTTGGCAATAAAACGACATTTCAGAAATGTCTCTCAAATATGTATGAATTGTCAATTAGATACTCAAAAAGTGTCACTTACACATCAAAGATCCGCAAATTAGGTTAGAAAACATTTAAACTAATCAAATTCTCATTTTAGCAATCATTGTTTATTCATGCTAAACACACGTAAAAGGAATTCGTGCTCTTGCTATATATACATGGAGTTTTCTCTGAACGTGAAAAATGTGTGTCAATTTTGAGAAGTGTCAAACATGCTTCTTAGAACTGTCAATTAAGTTCACTACTTCAACTTATATTGTTCCTGAAACAAAACAGATGGGCAAGAACATTTGTGATCTTCAGTCTCCTTGCAGTGGACAAGAACAACCTGCAAAGTTGACAGATTTTTGGAAGCTGCTTTTCTGTAACCTATTAACAAACCGTAGATCGTCTTGTTGCTCTTCACTCGCCAATCATCGTTCGATTGTCGTCTATCTTTGCTCGCCGATCTCTACTCATCACTTGACATTCACCGTTGGTCGTGCTCCACGCTCGCAGCTCGACAACGCTGACTGCTCATTGCTCGATGCCTGCTGATCTCTGCTCACCACTCGCCGATCTTCATTCAATCTGACTCGCCGATCGTCTCATCTTTTCAACTGAAAGAAGAATTCGACCAGAGGTGATTTGGAGGCAGAGTGGCGACGGTGGAGGCAGAGATTGATTCGTGGAGGCGTAGATTCGGTGGAGAAGTGTTAGAACGTGGAGTAATGGCAGGGCGGATTATATCTTGAAAGAAAAAATTCAGAACCTCAGAAAGGCCATACAAATATGGAAGGCGGGTTCATTTGGAAACATGGAAGAAAAAATCCAAAGACTTCGGGCAGAAAAAGATTGGTGGGATAAAAGGGCGGAGGAAACGGTTTTATCTGAATCTGAAATTTCTGATCGGTTATCTTGTCAATCCAGTTTGATCAATGCTGAAATCTCTTGGGCGAGCAGTTTGCAACAACGCGCTAGAATAAAATGGGCAGCGGAGGGAGATGACAACTCAAATTTCTTCCACACTTCGATCAAGCACCGCAGAAGACGAAATGAAATCAGAGGAATTTACTGCAATGGTGTTTGGGTAGATCATCCGAATGATCTCATGGAGGAAATCAGGCTACACTTCCTGAATAGATTCAGAGAGCCAGAACCAATTCGTCCTCGGTTCACAAGTTCAAAATTCAAGAGACTCTCCTCTCAATCAGCAAGCTTCTTGACTTCACCTTTTTCTGATGCTGAAATAAAGCAGGCGGTTTGGGCTTGTGGCGGCTCCAAGGCCCCCGGTCCCGATGGCTTATCTTTCAACTTAGTTAAAGCAAACTGGGACGTTATCGGCGCTGATTTCATCAGATTTATTAAGTGTTTTGAAGCCTCAGGTTGCTTGGGTCGCGGCTGCAACGCATCTTTCATTGTGCTAATCCCAAAATCAAAGGATCCAATCGGCCTCAAGGAGTACCGACCAATCAGCCTCATCGGCTGTCAATACAAGATTCTGGCGAAAGTTCTTGCAGAAAGATTAAAGAAGGTCATTCCAACCATTATCAGTAACGTGCAATCCGGCTTCATCGAAGGCCGTCAGATTCTGGACGGAGTTCTGATTGCAAATGAACTTGTTCAGTGCGCAAAAAAATCCAGGAAGAAGACCATGATTCTGAAAGTTGACTTCGAGAAAGCTTTCGACTGTGTAAACCGGAACTTCTTACTGGATGTCATGAAACAGATGGGCTTCAATGAGAAATGGATTCGCTGGATCAGCTCCTGCTTCCACTCTGCCTCGGTCTCTGTGCTAATAAATGGAAGTCCTTCAAAGGAGTTTAATCTGGAACGGGGTTTGCGACAAGGCGACCCACTGTCACCGTTCCTATTTGTCATTGCAGCAGAAGCACTGCACGTCATGATCGAGGAAGCCACAGAGAAACAGATCATTCGAGGCTTCAACTTCAGTCCGTCAGGTCTCTCCATCTCTCATCTTCAATATGCCGATGATGCCATCTTCTTTGGGCCTTGGGAAACCCCTTCTGTAATTAATCTAATTCGGGTCTTGAAATGCTTCGCTCAAGTATCAGGTTTGAAAATCAACCTCTCCAAGAGCACTATTTCCGGTATTGGTGTCTCCTCTCAGGAAGTGGAATCGGTTGCAAGGTCCATTGGCTGCCAAGCCGGAAATCTCCCCTTCAACTACTTAGGCCTTCCAGTCGGGCAAACATGGCGTCACCGCAGATGGAAGCCGCTTATTGAAAAATGCAAATCAAAGCTAGCATCTTGGAAATCAAATATGATCTCGGTAGGGGTCGTCTTACCACGGTCAGCTCTGTCTTGGGAAGCATGCCGTTGTTCTTCTTCTCTCTGTTCCGTGCCCCGGTAGAGGTAACCAAAACACTTGAGAGGTTAAGATCACAATTCTTCTGGGGTTTAAAAGGGAATGGGAAAGGTATTTACTGGGTGAATTGGGAATCGGTTTTACGTAGTTTGGAGGACGGGGGGCTTGGGGTGGGAAGCCTCAAAGCAAAAAACTGGGGGTTGGTCGGGAAGTGGAAATGGAGATTTCTCCAGGAAAAAGGGGCTCTCTGGGTTAGGGTTATAGAGGAGCTGTATGGAGAAAAGGGAGGTTGGGAAGGGTCGGACTGTAAGAAGTTTGGAGGAGTTTGGGGGAGAATTCTAAAAACAGGAAGGTTAATCGATGAGGCTGGCATAAATTTCTCAACTTCCTTTAGCAGGCGGGTAGGAGATGGGAAGGAAACACTTTTCTGGGTAGACAAGTGGGCCGGGGATAAACCGTTGAAAGATCGTTTCCCTCGTTTAGTTAGGCTTGAATCGGCAGTGGAGTGCAAGGTGGCGGATAGAGTGGTCTGGGGTTCAGAGGGCTGGGGTTGGCGTTGGTGTTGGAGGAGAAGTCTGAGGGGAAGAGAATTAGGTGAGTTTGAAGAACTGACAACTTTCTTGCAGGGTGTCAAATTGCGCAGCAGCGCTTCCGATAGCTGGAGTTGGAACTTTGATGCAGAAGGGAGATTTTCGGTCGCTGCCCTCTCCAGGAAAATCGATGCCGTTTTGCTCTCTGACTCTCTTGCAGGGCATTCAACGACTTGGGTCTCCTGGCTACCCAAAAAGCTCAACATTTTTCTTTGGAGGGCTGCTTTGGATAGGCTTCCAACCCGTCAACAACTTTCCCGCCGTGGCGTTGCCCTCCAGGACACTTGCTGCCCGCGTGGCTGCAATCTCACAGAGTCTCTTTCTCACTGCCTCGTTGGTTGCACACCAGCGTTCAATCTCTGGTCCTCCGTTCATCTCTGGTGTGATCTCGGTCCCTTCACAGGAACAGATGCTTCAGAAGTTCTCTCACCTGCTGATTCCAACCATCTCAACAAGCATCAAAGCAAAGCTTGGCTAGCAATAAGGATTGTGACCGCTTGGTGTATCTGGCGAGACCGAAACTCAGTGGCATTCCCGTCTCAGCCTGTGCCTCCGAAAGTCTCCGTCTCTTCAGTTCAATTTCTGTCTTATCTATGGTTCTCAAGCAGATGGCCTAAGTTTTGCATTTCTTGGGTAGATTGGCTCACTAATCCGCTAGCTTCTATCTCTAATCTGTAAAAACTCTTGCTCGTTTTTGGTCTCCTCTCTTCATCTTGAAGAGTGGTGATGCTTTTTATATATTCGTATGCCTCTTTAAAAAAAAAGAACGTGGAGTAATGAAACTTACTTAAATTCAAGGGTAAACTGGACATTTCAGTTACTGGGTGATTTTCCACTAGATGAAGAATAATAGGGGGCTTCAAACCAGTCCCTTTAAAAGTGAATTTTTGAGTTTCCCACCCCCACTTTTTCATGAGTGAGATACTTAGTTTCTCACCAAAACAAATTCAGACCTTCCGTGAAAGCGTCATCCGTGAAACACGATTTTTCATCGTGAGTTTAGGTTGGAACTCAGAGCATCCTTCCAAGCTTAGGTCTGCTCGACGCAAGAACCTCCGGCGATTGGATCATCTCTCTCGGATCCAGACCTCCGCTCTTCCTCTCTTGAACCCTTTGTCGCATCTTGCTCGACTCAGGCGTCCTCCACCATCTGTGCACATCGCGACACCCCTGAAGTGCAGCTCCGATAGACCTGCTCGGCGCAAGAACCTCCGGCGATTGGATCATCTCTCTCGGATTCAGACCTCCGCTCTTCCTCTCTTCAACCTTCCGTTGCATCTTGCTCTTCTCAGGCGTCCTCCACCATCTGGGCACATCGCGACACCCCTGAAGTGCAGCTCCGCTTTCAATGGTACAGGTTTTGCATTGTCATCATCATAGGTACGAAAATCTAAACTTCTATCAATTTTTTTTAGATGTTTCCAAAATTGTTTGCCTAATTTCAGAGCTGGGTTAATATTTCTTGGTGTAGTCAATAGGGGATTCAGGTCTGGTTGCTGATTTTCTGTCATATGGAAAGGTAGAAGTTATGGTTATGTGAAGTTGTCAGTACTTAATTAATTGGATAGGTTGATTGTATATTGGAAAGTTGCCGGATGTAGTTTGGTATCATAATGTTCACGCACATCAGCTGTTTTCTATAATATGAGTATCAGACCTCTGTTTCTATAGCTTTCTGTTTTTAATAACCTTGTTTACTCTGCTTGCAATGAAAACAACAATGTCTTAATTAGCAGGTTCTTCTCCTCAAGTTCATAAGTATTTCTGTAGTTGATTGCTATAGAATAATAATGCCTATTCAAAGCATGGATCCGTGATTTGTAAAGAGTATAAATGCAAAACTATATATGATTTGTATGTACTTTTCACTCTGTGCTCACTCATTTTTTCTTACCATCTATGATGTACTATATTTTATTAAAAGGGCCACCCCATGAGAGAGGGAGTAGGCTTCAGATTCGAATGGTACAAAGAACCACCAAGCATACACATACTAAGTTCATACCGACACCTGCCACGCCAACTCCAAAGAAAAGAATCACTTTGCATCTATGCATTAAGCACAGTCCAAAACCTTCACCCATATTTCTTATCATGCTCCACTTAGTTTCGCATTCGAACAAAACTCACCCAACATTCACCTGTTAGCTACATGCTTTAGATACTTGATAACCCTTCTATGCATCAACAGCTTTCTATTATTTCATAATTGTCATTTTATAGTATCAGTTGTCTTTTGTATTGGTAACATATTGATCTTAATTTGTTTTAGGTTGTCTTCACAGTGTTTACTTCAAAGGGTTCGACAACAGAAGTTAAAGTGCTGGTAATGTGTTGCACATATATTGTTTTGGCATATATGGTTGGCTAAATATCTTTTCAATTTGAGGAAATTTTGTGAAGTGAAACAGAATTAGCCAAGGGATTAACAGGTTGTTTAGTCCTCTATTCCCTGGTTATTAGCACTAGTAGTAACTTGATTAACATTTTTTTGTAAAAAATAATAATAATTCGTACTAATATTAATTATGACATGAAGGGGGTTTAAAGCTACCCTTTTATAAATGAATTTTTGAGTTTTTCAAAGCAGAATAAATGTTGATAAGAATCAAATCAAGTAAAAATTACACTATTAAGTTAGAAAAATACTAGTAAAAAACAACTAATGGTAAAACATCAATATATAATAGAACTTTTTGTGCATGTACCTACTTATAATGCAATTAAATATTGATTCCACAAGATTAATTTTTAGCAATAATTTGAATTAAGAGTAAGATACAATTAGAAATATAGTAGTCGATCGAGAGGATATATATAGATTGCAGAGTTGGCGAGTATTAGGCTACTTTCTGTTTCTGTTTTTATTGATTTGCAAGTTCAATAAATATTACACTGTTACTTGTTATTGAAGAACATGATGACAGAAGTTCTTAAATATACTGAAATATCAGTACCTAAATTAGTGATCCGGGGATGATTAGTGAGACAAAGGTGATAATAAGAGCTGTTGCTTAAAATGGGAAGTTGAGTCAGTGGATTTTAGCTACGATAAACAGGTTTACTAATGCTGAAAATCAACCATCATAGTAATGGGAGTATGTGGTGTAGCATTTATAAGAGTAAGCTTCCAGTTTAAGTGCTTAAACGAAATGGTCGTCTTCCTCTTTTGTTGGATTGATTTACTGGATTATTCTTTTTCCTCCCCATTTACATTGAAATGGTTTACTTTGCTGACTGTTGTTCTTGGTTTGTACTTTGCAAGCTCAACGACACCATGTCCATCCAGCAAAACTCCAAATTTAATGCGGAGCAGTATGCAACGATTCTGAACTTCCTAGAGGATTCGCAGAATAAGGCCAAGATATTTGGTGTATCTGGAAAGACGGAGGTTGGAGTGGCACCTCCTTGCAAAATTGAAGCTTGGAAGGAATTAGCCACCATTATCAACAGTAAATTCAAAGGAAAGTATAAGGTAGACCACAAATCCGTGGGTGATCGCTGGCGTACGTACTTCAACAAGTATAAAGTTGCCCGTGACAAAAGCAACACAACTGGTTTTGGCGTAACAGACGAAGACAAGAAGAAGAATATCCACACGTCCGTGCAAAGCCGGACATGATGTGCCCTCATTATGAGCGGATGCATGCTGCAGTGGGAACGACCCAATGTCAAACTCGTAACTTTCGATAGTGGCAACATTAGTTCAAGTACTGACCTGAATGAACTCCTCAGGTATGTTGAATGTTAAATTGAAAATTGAAAATAGTTTTGTATAAGAGCTGCTGACATGATGCATCTGTATTGATTGATAATTTGACTCTAGTGCATTGATAACATAACCTTTTTTAGCTTCTGATATGTCAATTTGATAGAATAATTTCATGTTGTCCATAAGGTTTTCATATATAATTTGGTTGCTGTTTTTTTATATACGTAGCATAAGTGTTGTCTATAGTATAATTTTCATCGTATCCATAAGGCTGTTTTTTAGTTGTTTTTTTATATAAGTTGCATAAGTGTTGTCTACAGTATAATTTGGTTGCTGTTTTTTTATATAAGTAGCATAATAGCATTTCAGGTTTAAACGTGTTTGGTTGCATGAAACATTGTCAATAAGTTGTTACTTATGTTTTTGGTCTTCTCCATAGCTTTTAGTAATCTTATCCTCTTGTCATGAAACTAGGTTCAGTTCGGAAGAGGATTTGACTATTCCTGATGACGATCAGTTGCTTCTAATTGTTGATACTTCCGGACCTGATGACAGTATAACAAGTGCAAATGAGGCTGGAGTAGCTCCCCACACCGTTCTGGTCATCAATGATGAGGGCATCTTCAGCCCACCATCTGAGCGCAACCAGGCCACGCCAGGGCCTGAACCTGAGGATGATAACATTTTCCCTAGCGAGTTAGAGACATTTGCACCGCTAGCTGCTGCCACTAAATGCCCAGGTCTGTTGGACAACAGTGATCCGAAGAAGTCAAAGAAGGATCGTAGGAAGGAACTCCCGAGCCTTTCTGGAACAAAAAATCCAATGCATGCACGCAACCACCTGGCACAAACAATTCAAGATTGTGTATCCGCCAAAGCTGCTGCCCTTGTAGCTGTTGAGGAAAAAAGGCTTAAATTTGAGAAAATGAAGTGGGAAACAGAGCGAGAAGACAGGGAAGTTAGGCGCAGGGAAGAGCAAGAGCAAAATGAGCGGAGGTGGCAAGAAGTCAAGGAGGATGAGAGAGTTAGACGCGCTGAAGAGAAGGCAGAGAAGTGCAGGGAGAGGAGGTTTGCATTGCTGCAAACCATGATTGCAGAAGGAAAGTCACCAGACGATGTGAAGGAATTTTTATCCATGCTATTGTAAAATACTCTATCAAAATGTAGTAGTACTAGCCCTCGTATGTGTATCAGAATGTACTTTACTGCTGTGTCATATCAGGCCTCTTTTAAGCTATGCAGGATTTGACTATGAAAGTGATGAAGTAGCAATTTATTGCTCTTTGATTGAACTTCTTGGTGATGCCATATATAAAGAGTTTAGTTATCCTTTTGCACATGGATGTTTACTCACAGGAGACACATTTAAAATCAACTCGATTTACAGCATTCATATACATCCTGGGACCGTTTGATGTGGAGGTAAATCTCTATATCTACTAGTACATCATCATTGCTTGCACATGGATGTTATTGCTAAGACTCATCTATCCCTGTACTGCACCTCACTCCGTGCATAACAAGCTAAGTACATATCACAATCTAAGTACATATCGGCCTCTTTGTTGCATCAGGATCGACACATAAATATCCCAACACCCTAAAAATACCACTCTTCTCATTCAGCATCCCTGTGCTTGCATACTCAGGTGCACCATACCTACAAAAAGCACACACCATTTTATAGTTTCATTTTAGTTGTACTCCCTCCGTCCCTGAATAATTGTACACTTTGTTTTTACTGTATTTAATCTATGATTTTTTTTTTCATGAATTTTTAGACTTTAAAGTTAATAATTTATATGCATGTCATAATTTGAAGTATAAACTTTCTAAATATATTTTTTCTGAATTTTTTAAACTTGCTATCTTTGTTAAAATTTGAGTCAAACATTGAATCTTGAAACAAAGAAATTCAAAGTGTATAATCTTTCAGGACGGAGGTAGTATTAAGGTATGCGATGGTAGGAGCATGCAAGGGTTACACAAAAGCATAAGCATAGTCATAGACAAGTAAGGAAATATAGTTCAATCATGGCTTAGACCTAATCATGTAACTAGGAATAACCAGCAGGCTTTAAAGAATTAGAACGTGCTTTTAAATCAAGGTGGGCAGCAAGGTCTTGATTAACTAAAACATATTTTAGGGAGAAAGAAACAAAGCAAACTTCATGAATGCAGTCCAAAAGAAACATGGCAGCACGTTTATATCAAATTGTCATGCTTAAATGAAAGAGAAAGCAGCAAGGCAGCAAGAGAATGAAGGAAATATGCTTGGAAGAAATCATGATGTGCAGCAGTAAGAAAACATCATGCCCAGTTCATCATATCTTCTACTAACAGGGTTCTAACCGATGCATCCAAGGCTTTAAAACAAGTTAACTAACTAATTCCAGAAATTAGTTTCTTCCAGGACATGAACCACTAAAGGATTAAAGGCTAGCAAGACTAATTGATACTACTAGCAAAACTCCCTAAGTCATATACAATAAACTTTAAGTGGAACAAGTTTCTAAACTTTAAGAAATAAAAGCATACTTTGGGATCAAGATAAACAGTCAAGGAGGACCAAAATGGGCTTGCCATCACGCCCTAAACCTGTTACTTCAACATCAATATCAAGCGGAACTCATCATCTGAAAACAACACCTTAAACAAGCACTTTGTGCACCAAACTTTAATCGTTGATATCTTAACCTCCTAACATGCTTTTAACACCAAATTTTAGGCAAAAGTCAGAATGTGTGTGTTTAGATTAACTGGATCTTTTCAAGAATTTAGGGGTTAGGATGGCCAAAGTCAAGGGGTTGGTCAAACAACACCTTAAACAACCACTTTGTGCACCAAACTTTAATTGTTGATATCTTAACCTCCTAACATGATTTTAACACCAAATTTTAGGCACAAGTCAGAATGTGTGTGTTTAGATTAACTGGATTTTTTCAAGAATTTAGGGGTTAGGATGGCCAAAGTCAAGGGGTTGGTCAAACAACACCTTAAACAACCACTTTGTGCACCAAACTTTAATCATTGATATCTTAACCTCCTAACATGATTTTAACACCAAATTTTAGGCACAAGTCAGAATGTGTGTGTTTAGATTAATTGGATTTTTTAAAGAATTTAGGGGTTAGGATGGCCAAAGTCAAGGGGTTGGTCAAACAACACCTTAAACAACCACTTTGTGCACCAAACTTTAATCGTTGATATCTTAACCTCCTAACATGCTTTTAACACCAAATTTTAGGCACAAGTCAGAATGTGTGTGTTTAGATTAACTGGATTTTTTCAAGAATTTAGGGGTTAGGATGGCCAAAGTCAAGGGGTTGGTCAAACAACACCTTAAACAACCACTTTGTGCACCAAACTTTAATCGTTGATATCTTAACCTCCTAACAAGCTGTTTACACCAAAAAATAGGCACAAGACAGAATGTGTGTGTTTAGATTAACTGGACTTTTCAAGAATTTAGGGGTTAGGATGGCCAAAGTCAAGGGGTTGGTCAAACAACACCTTAAACAACCACTTTGTGCACCAAACTTTAATCGTTGATATCTTAACCTCCTAACATGCTTTTAACACCAAAGTTTAGGCACAAGTCAGAATGTGTGTGTTTAGATTAACTGGATTTTTTCAAGAATTTAAGGGTTAGGATGGCCAAAGTCAAGGGGTTGGTCAAACAACACCTTAAACAACCACTTTGTGCACCAAACTTTAATCGTTGATATCTTAACCTCCTAAGTTGCTTTTAACACCATATTTTAGGCACAAGTCAGAATGTGTGTGTTTAGATTAACTGGATTTTTCAAGAATTTAGGGGTTAGGATGGCCAAAGTCAAGGGGTTGGTCAAACAACACCTTAAACAACCACTTTGTGCACCAAACTTTAATCGTTGATATCTTAACCTCCTAACATGCTTTTAACACCAAATTTTAGGCACAAGTCAGAATGTGTGTGTTTAGATTAACTGGATTTTTTCAAAATTTAGGGGTTAGGATGGCCGAAGTCAAGGGGTTGGTCAAACAACAACTTAAACAACCACTTTGTGCACCAAACTTTAATCGTTGATATCTTAACCTCCTAATATGCTTTTAACACCAAATTTTAGACACAAGTCAGAATGTGTGTGTCTAGATTAACTGGAGTTTTTAAAGAATTTAGGGGTTAGGATGGCCAAAGTCAAGGGGTTGGTCAAACAACACCTTAAACAACCACTTTGTGCACCAAACTTTAATCGTTGATATCTTAACCTCCTAACATGCTTTTTACACCAAATTTTAGGCACAAGTCAGAATGTGTGTGTTTAGATTAACTGGACTTTTTCAAGAATTTAGGGGTTAGGATGGCCAAAGTCAAGGGGTTGGTCAAACAACACCTTAAACAACCACTTTGTGCACCAAACTTTAATCGTTGATATCTTAACCTCCTAACATGCTTTTAACACCAAAGTTTAGGCACAAGTCAGAATGTGTGTGTTTAGATTAACTGGATTTTTCAAGAATTTATGGGTTAGGATGGCCAAAGTCAAGGGGTTGGTCAAACAACACCTTAAACAACCACTTTGTGCACCAAACTTTAATCGTTGATATCTTAACCTCCTAAGTTGCTTTTAACACCATATTTTAGGCACAAGTCAGAATGTGTGTGTTTAGATTAACTGGATTTTTTTCAAGAATTTAGGGGTTAGGATGGCCAAAGTCAAGGGGTTGGTCAAACAACACCTTAAACAACCACTTTGTGCACCAAACTTTAATCGTTGATATCTTAACCTCCTAACATGCTTTTAACACCAAATTTTAGGCACAAGTCAGAATGTGTGTGTTTAGATTAACTGGACTTTTTCAAAAATTTAGGGGTTAGGATGGCCAAAGTCAAGGGGTTGGTCAAACAACACCTTTAACAACCACTTTGTGCACCAAACTTTAATCGTTGATATCTTAACCTCCTAACATGCTTTTAACACCAAATTTTAGACACTTGTGCACATGTAGACATAACAGCACATGAAAAGAACTTACCGTGCTCCTTCCTGCACAACGCATTCAGTATCCTTGGGTTTACCTTCAATTTGCTGCTAACCATCATCAATGATTAGAAGTCTTGCTGGAGTCCCTCCAGCTGCTAAACTGCAATGACCAAATTTCAAGGAAACAAGAAAAATTTGTAACACTAACTTTTCACATAGATGAGCACCACCCCTATACAGCAGAATGAGTTACCTTCGGAGGCCTTCCCGTGAAGCCATTGTTCCAAATCTCCATTGTCAACATTCTTAGACAACATGAAACCAATAACCTCACAGAATAGATTGTTAGAATGTTAGAAACATAATCAACTTCACAAGCAAGTTGTACAATTACCTAGACAAGGTGGCAGAAAACAGTAGTGAGACAACGAAAATAAGAGGCTGAGTTGAACATAAAAGAACATACGACATTAATTACCATCATCATTATAAGTACCTGTCTATTAACAAAAGATATACAACTTGAGGACTGCCCCTTACATTTCTAGCCTAACCTTTCTCTAGCTAGGCACATTTACAAAATAATGATATACAGGTACTAGCAAATCAAGATATTCAGGTGCTAAAATTTGAACCACCTGCCATGAAACATTGGACAACTATTGGATGACACAAGTCTATGACAACCCCTTCAAAATGCTGCTTCGACTAACCCAACATAACCAACCGTAGAGCAGTGGGGTTCATTCCTTAACATGCTGCAAATTAAAAAAAACATCAATAAATATGAAACGAAACAAAACTGATTTTTTCATTGACTTTAAAAAAAATAAGAAAGCTACTAATACGAACCATTGCTTTTGTTAGTGAGCCATTGCTATAACCTTTCTCAACAGCATAAATCTTCACTTTCTCTCTGAAAGCTATTGCGCGTTCCACTTCACTGCCTTCCAGACTATCTGCAACAGATACTTCCACTGGATTCACTTCTCTAAACATCTCCGCCCACGAGTCTCCCAAATTAGCCAACATATTGAACAGGATTACACAAGCAGTTGAGACTCGGATGATGGCCTGCACAACTCTTACTGATCTGATTTGTCGGCGATACTCACGTAGACATGACCATCTTCCTTTCAAAATATCAATGTTGTGCTCATTCCTCACTCTTGCTTTGGCAAGGACATAATTGAACTCTTTGTTCACCTGGATGTCTGCTGCAGGGGGACTTGAATGCAGAGATAAGGTAACTAGACACACCATAAGCCGAGTCCCCAATTATGTATTCCCCTTTGCTAAAGAAAGTCTTTGGGTTCTTAGCTTGTGCTGACTTTCTCCATAAGCCAGCATCATGCATAGAGCCAGGCCAGCCGCAAGAAAACCCAATGATACGCAACGTCGCACACAATTTGCATATTGATGGAATATCGATGCTTGCGGTCCCAGTAACACTCCCCATCGATGGCTGGCTTTTCAGATAGAGGAATGGTAGTCCCGTCAACAAAACCCACACATCCTGAAAGCCCTCTGCCTCCAAGACCTGTCCGATCTCCCTTCTTCTTTCTTCACTAGGCCATAAAATGTACCTACTTCCAACCTGCAATAATGTCGTAATAACCATGTTAGTAAACAGCACAATGGTTCCTACGCCAAAGCCAAATAGCATGGACTGCATTGCGGTGGCTGCTCCGTTCCCATTGTGTCCAAGGCGCCAGAGAGCAATACAGACTTGCAGTTACTGCAGTTTGAGGACAAGTACTCTGGTTGTGAAACACAGGACACGGTCTCAGAAGTTCTACTAAACGGAGGAATGACTCAAGGTCACAACGAAAGTTTTGCTGGAATTCGGTAGCATTTAGGTTGAGCGCACAATTCAAGAGGAATTCACAGGAGCGCAGTGCTCTGACTCGATTGTTGAGGTAACGTGAGTTGCTTATCAAGACATAGGCATCGCATAATTCCTCCAACATATCCTCATCCTCATCGATGACAAAAGCCATGACCATCTGTTGTTCAAGGATGGATAGAACGAGACGGCAATCTGATATTTTCGGCATCTATCGTTCTAGATAAGCAAAGAGGAGGCAATAGGTTCATGTTTTCCTACAATAACACGTAAAAAGCAACCATCAAGTTACTTAAATTGATGTAACAATGAAAAAAATGCACCACTACCAACGACTTCTTTTCCCTAGAACAAGGAACTAACTAGGAGGTCAAGCTTAATTCTAACAGCTAACTCTACTACTAATAATTAAAGACATGGTTCTATAATAAAAGCATCCTCACAATTTTAATAACCATGCATAGAAAAAGTTTAACCTCAGCACCAATCAACTAAAAACTGCTGTACCAACAGATTTAATTAAACAAACAACAAATTAAACAAACCTAAACATGGACGTTCTAAAAACCTGCAGTACCAATCAACTCAAAACAGCAAATTCAACTTTTGCAATGCACACATGTGGACAAACATGCGTGCACCCTGCACCATAAAAATGTCAAACATGCTTCATTTGATTGACACTATAGATTCAGAAATTCTTACTTGATAAACACATGCAACCTATCTATTCACATAATAGAGGATACATACACAATAGAGGATACATAACCTATCTATCCATTTTTTTAAGCGAAGATGTTGCCAAAAGTTTATTAGGAGCATTTGATTAACATTCAAGTTCAGAAAACATTTAATCTAAACCTCTAATGCTAAAAAATACGATTAACTATTATGTTTTTATCCTTTTCAATTTTAAGTACCAAACACTAACGTTATTATTGTAAATCTCACTCTTAGGTGGTAAATCCTACATGGTTATGGTTCATAAAAGTCATTATCCAATGTCATATAATATGATGCATCCTCTTCACTTATTGGTAATTGGTTTTGAATTGGATGATTTAATATAGTATTAGAACAGGTTTATGCTCACGTATTAAAGCTAATAAAGCTGCTTTGTTAAATGCAAAATTTCATAGGGTCCATAAAGGCATTAACGGACCAATGCCTTATAACCATCTATGAGACCTCTCTTTTCATGCTTTAACAGAGACTCTTCTTCCATATATCTCATACCAAATACTCATGACCAATCACTCATCTGTTAAATTCAATTTTGTTTGTGCTTATTGCTGTTATGAGGCAATCTCTTGTCATGGCCAGATTAAACAAGAGGTAGAAATAAGCGCAAACAAAAACCTCATGAAAGCTTGGTCCACTTCGCTGCCATCGATAGCCTTAACAACCACCATCTAGAGTGCTGTACAAAAACGGCTGCCGAATACCCTTTGTTGTCCGAAAAAAAACTCAGCTTCTACCATAAATCATCAGTTCACTCTACGTTCCTGAAATCAGCCATCAATTAAGATCGAGCAACAAACCCAAAGAAAGAACGGATCCGAAAGGCGAAGGAGGCTGAAATCGATCGGGGCTACCTCCGGCGAATCCCCATCAAACACTCTCGCATCGCCAGAAGACATTGGCCAGAGAGACCGAGACGGCTGGAAGGCGAAATCGGAGTGTGCGCGCGAATCGAACGAAATTTGAACCAGACCTGGGTTCTGTTGCTTCCTCGTTCTTTTACGCGGGATTCGTCAAGTTTAGAGGGAATTCACGCCGCTCGTCTTAGAAAATTCACGGATATGTCAAACCCAGCCCCCCATTTTTCAGTTTTTGGTCATTTAGTTATTCACCTCTCACACTCTCACATATGAGGTGAATTAAAATTCTCTCATTTTGGAGCTTTGAAGCCCCCTAATATTAGTTTCTCTGAAACCCCTCGGGAATCGCTCCTCCTTCCAAACAACCACTCACCTACCCCAAGTTACTCCTCCAGCATATAGTCATAGGCAATGGTCACATTGAGTTAAAGTGACGCTAGCCAAGTTACCAATTTGAAAGATTAAAATGTCTAAATATAGTTTGGGGACTGAGTTCACCGAATTATTCATGAATTAAAATGCGCAAATCCCTAAACTTTGGGGAATAAGAGATAATATAACCAAAAGAAAAGTAAAAAGTAAACAATTATATATTTATATTGCATGTATGATTTGCATTGCATGCCATCTCTAGCATTCTAGAAACGTGTAGTGTAGTCCATAGTCAGTTCTGTTTCCTAGATTAAAAGTCTCTATGTACTTTGATTCTATTAAATACTCCATGTACTTTGATTTAAAATAATCATTGTATCCATAATTAGAAAAAGAAAATGTTCCAAAAAGTCATAATAGATAATGGCATATTTGAAAACCGATATACATTGATCCTGGCATGTTGATATAACTCCCTGCAAGCATGCTGGAGATGCAAAAATCCAACCCAGGAAACCAAAAAAAAAAAAACAAAATCACAGGTCTCGTGTTGGTGTGGGTAGAACTTAATCTCACAATGAAGCATCATAAGTGTGTGTGGGTCTCTCTCACATGATGGAGCAGGAATTGTCCTGGTACTGGGTAGTGGGCTCGGGGTAGACATAGCCACCATATGGGCCTGGTGCGTAAGCCCAAATGTAATGAGGATCCTGGGCTTGCTCCTTGGGCTTTTCCTGATCTTTGGGCTTTTCATCCTTCTTCTCTTCTTTCTTGATTTCGCTTACACTCACCAGCTCCGCTAAGCCCATTTTCCTTCTCAGCTTTGCCGTTAGTTCCACCGGGTCAACGTTCTCCCCCGTTATCTCTATCTGCCCCTTGTCGTCTCCTTTCAGTGCAGCTGATTCCACCCCTGCATGACAGGAAATTAGCAATCCCATTAATCATGAATTATTGATTTATCTATACGATTAATTACACCCTAATTATCATTAATAGAAAATAAAATATGCCCTAATTACCTGGGAGACTAACAACAATCTTCATGGCCTTGGAGCAAGATTTCTGGCCATTGGTTGGAACCCTGATCATGATCTTTTGCTGCCAAACCAAACACAGCCTTAGTTTAAGTAAATAAGCTTATATTTTCATTAAAAAGGGAAAAAGGACTTCATAAAAAAATCTAAAAAAAAGTAAAAAGGGTAACAACTCTGAATCTTATATATATATAGGATAAAAGTACAGGTAAGGTACCTTCATGATTAACTTGAGATAGAATATAGAGCTTTGACAGTCAAATCCCAAGATACTGGTGAAAGCAGAGGTGAAAGTGAGAGATAATTATAAGTAATTAATTAAGTTGCATGTAGTAGTGTTTAATTATTTTTTGGATGAATTTTGATAGTTGATGTGAGGAGATATATATAGTAGAGAGAGGAGGTTGAGGTGAGCAGAGGAGTTGAACTCACTGGGTTGTTGACGAGGTCACTCGGGTGTGTATGTCCCTCTTCTTGGTATCTTCGCAGAAAATGTTGAAGAAATTGCCAAATTATTCCTCCCGTGGAAACACGGTTCGAACTTCTAAGTCAACCCAATAGTTGAGTTGGGCAAGATACTAATTATAAGTCAAAATTGATCTGTTGCATTTCACTTTCCAATTTAGATTTCACTCAAATACTTATTAATGAGACTCTCCTAAATAAATTCAAAAATTATACTCCATTCGTCTCAAATATATTGTCATTTTTAGTTTTTTTTATAGATTAAAATTGTCTTTAATTAACATTTTCATCGTTGCCTCATTCCAAACCTATTGACACCCCTCCCAACTCACTTCTAGACTCTTTGAGTAAATGAATTTGTAAGAGTAAAAATAGACTAAAATAAAATAAAAGTGAAAAATGTCATTTTATTAGGGATAAGAATATTTGATATTGTGGCAACATACTTGAGACAGATGAAGAATATGGAAACTAAAAATAACAATATATATATATATATATATATATATATATCACTTGCATATAAATTATTTGAATTTATATGTCAAAATGTTGGGAAAAAAATAAAATAATATATCAAATGTTGGAAAAAAGTAATCATTTAGCTTTGTTGGGATAGAGGGAGTATATCACTTTATCATTGGCTCAATATTTTTTTTACTGTTGCCATATTTTGAGTCAATTCCAAGATCTCGTTAAAGAGACCAATATTACAGAACAGAAACAAATCCATTCCACTAATTACACAATATCACTCTAACATAACAGCTTCCAATTTATATATTGAATATTGGAAATAAATGAAGTGCTAAAATAATTGCAAATATTTTTGGACGGATGCATAAGAGGAAAGTGTGTGAAAAAAAAAATAGCTGGCAGTTTTAAATGCAGTTGTATATTGCTATGGAATTGACTAGTAGTACTTAAGTATGTTTAGAACTGGTCTAACAAATGACTAATGAGGCTGCTTAGGCCACCGCGAGTGTGATTTATTATTGCTAATAATTGATCCCACAAAAATCGCCTAACTAGCTAATATCTCATTAAAATGTTTTCAAATTTCTATGATTTTTTTATTTATTTTATCAATTTTGTCATATAACAATTGATGATTCATATGTAGTACTATTATTAAACTAAAAAAAACGAATAAAGTTCTATATATAAATATAGTCCATCCATTAGTCCATTTCCATCGATTGGTATGTTTTCCCCTTTAATTAATTACTTTTAATTCTCCAAACATAGTTTAGTAATATCTCATTTTCCTATATTATCTAGCTATAAGCCACCCAATAAGCCACCCACCTTTAGTATAACCAATAACATATTAATTTTTGGAGACAAATAGATTATTGGAACCCATTAGAATCGAAAATGAAATTTTAGTACAACTATATATACACACACGGCTGTGTTCTTTTGTGTGATATTATCATAATATTGGTAGGTCAACAATTAATTTATCAATTAACCAATTTATTTCAAGAAATTTAGCAAATCTCTCTTGCTAACGTTAAATGTTTCAATTTCATCACCCCAACTTCACACCTCCCTTTGACCCTATCAACCGTAGTTCTGCATCTGGCCTCATGATCGGCCATCGCTAACCAGTCCTCCTCCCACTTCCCTTGCCCTCCCGATTCCCAGCACGTCCCCCAATTGCTGCTCCGCCAACCGCTCCTCTACCATCGTCCCTCGTTGTCACTTCAATGTGTGAAAATCGATGGATCTACATACTCCAACATCGACCGCGTTGCAACCACATCTCGGCGGGACAAACACCATCGTCCAGTTGCTCCAGATCTCGGTGAGACGAGTGCATCCATCCGATCATTTCAGATATCGACGAGTTGCCACGACCGATCACTCTAGATCTGAAATCTCGAACGGTGCGGTTAGCAAACGAGATGGGGAGTCTATGCTGTCGATGGCGTGATGGTGAGATGAGCGACGGCGTGAGGGTGGCAGACCGCCTTTCAAAGGTGGTGGTTGGGAGGTTTGCAGAGATTATAAAGGTGAGAGCAATTTTGAGGACCATTTTCTAAAGTTTCAGAAAGATTCGACTACCTTAATCATTTCACCTAAACTTCAGTCAAAACTTATATTTGAATTTGTGATATTCACGAGCAAACGAACAACAACCTTAATTATATAGCTTTTCTTTTTATCTATAATGATTGGTGCATAAGAATTCCCATGCAGACTCGAACATACACGAAGACGACGACATCAAGACACGTAGCCAAATCCTGCTTGAATCTATATGGATCACCAAAACATAACTGAAATCAGTAACCATTGCGGTTTGAGAATTGAGAGGTTTTTTTTCTTTTGGGATTTCACCATCAAAAATCACTTTTTCTTTCATAAATATCACACCCAAAATGTAAAAACATAAAATCTCTCATAAATAATAAATATAACATCTTGGATGATTTTCTAATGAACAAAATCAAACAATTACATTTAAATACTAAAAAACTGTGCATATATAAATTTTTCAATATGTAATAACTATTTTAAAACGGCCACGCAGATTGGACTTTTAATTTAGAGACGCGTTGTCTTTTGGTACAAGAAACTGCCAAGCCCGCCAGGTCATTTTCATTTACTTTGTCCGCCTTTTTACTTTTCTCCTCCCAAGCTCCAATCCCCTTCACTCCTCTCCACATGAAGAAAATCACTCAAAAACTTAAAGCTACAAAAATCTTTGTCCTTCTAGATTGGTTCATTAAATAATTAGATAACTCTAACCAAAGCTTACATGATTTTCAATCCAACTTCTAAGACACTCTCGCTTAGGAACATAGTTTAAAAATCCGGATAGGACGTGGAACAGTTTGTTTAATGGTTCAAGGTCTAATCGGTCCAACAATTTAAATCATTGGTTGGACCATATTTTCATAAAATATAATAATAGATATTCATTTTATAAAGGTATTATTAAAATATTATATATAGCGTAATAATACATGTTTATACACATGAGGGATTGTTTATATAAAAGATTAGGGTGGAACAGTTTGTTTAATGGTTCAAGGTCTAATCGGTCCAACAATTTAAATCATTGGTTGGACCATATTTTCATGAAATATAATAATAGATATTCATTTTATAAAATTATTATAAATTTTTTTATATACAATGTAATAATACATGTTTCTACACATGAGGGATTGTTTATATAAAAGATTATAGAAGTAATAATAAATGTAAAGAATGTAAGAGCTAATATGTATAGTAAGGGAAAGTTTGATGCCTGATTTGTATAATAAAAAAACTTTAATGACTACTTTGTTAATATCGAATTATTCATTTAGTTGAATATCGAACTTGTTATCGTTCTTTTTCAATATTCTTAGTTGAATATCAAATTTCTCCTTTAGTTTTGTTAAAAAGTTCAAATTGACCTCAAAATCAATTGAACCATCAAAATCAATTGAACCACCAGTTTAAGGTTCAACCGGTTCAAACGGTATTTATGGTTTTTTTGCGATTTTTACATCCTCAACCGGTTAACCGAAACTAGGACTGGAATGGAGACCAATTCGCGGTCCAAACGGTCGAACCGGTCGGTCCGGTTCTTACAACCATGCTTAGGAGTGAAAATGGAACGATCTTTATCAGGTGGTTTAAGCTCAAGCTCAAGTTCAAATTATAGGCCCTTAAACCGACCTTTATTGACTAGCTTGATCTCAAATCAACAATTCAGTCCGAAAAATAAAGGGTTGAGTTCGAGTTTGAAGGTACTCGACCCCTAAGATCTAAGAAAAAATATCCTAAACTCATACTCATCTTCTCTCCTCAAACCAAACTCATTTCTCTCTCTTTGATGACTCAAGCCTAAGTCTATAATCCTCTATGTTAAAACTAATTCACGTGTTGTAGGTTACTTTGTGATAGAAGTCTAAGTCGAATTCTTTTTCTCAAACACTCATTCTCTTTGTAGCCCAACCAAAGCTCAAACTCACGTCAATCAAGCTTATCGAAATATTTGGACCGAATTTAAATCTACTTTGAGTTGCACTCGAGCCTAGTAAATTAGGATGGATGAATTCAAACTCAAACTTGGGTTGTACTGATAATCTAAGATTCGATCTCAGCCATACTCCTTTACATCTCATATAGAAGGAACCAATATATCGTCAATAGATCAAGGCCAACCAGCGTAATGATAAACCTATTGGCCTTTATTTTGTGAATAATCCTCCTTTCTTTCTGTTATCTGTTAAGATTAAGAGGTGAACTTATTTGATTTTTGAAGTTGCTAGAAATTATATTACAATGCCTAAGAACAAACCAAATTAGAAGAAGTGAAACCAAATTAATTAACCGAAAAAAGTGAAACCAGATCAATTAACCAAAAAACGAGAGCATCTAGCAGCAGATCAGTAATGAACCCAGGACAAAGATCACAGTTTCAGAAATGCAAAACAAATCAATTAAACAAAGGAAACGATCGCAAAACCTTGACAATGAGAATTCAAGACGCCATCATCGATGAAGCTTGAAATGAAATGAAGGTCGAAAATACTCCTACTATCAGAATAACCAGGATATAAAATGAAAAGAGTCGAAAATCAAGAACATAGGAAAGTTAAACAGGAAAAAAAAATAAAACCCAGCAAACAAAAAGAGAAACTCAGCAGTAAACATAGCAGCAAAATTGAAAGTAATGATTCAATCCTTACTAATCTCAAGTTCATAGGGGGCGAAACATCGATCATCGGACAAAGTTGCACACAAATCTGAGAAATCGCAGGTGACAAGAGTCTTCTGTCGAATTCCTCTTTTGAAGAACCCCTTAACTTGGAATTTGGGGGCGTCAATTGGTGTGAATACAAGTCCGATTCTATAACCGAACCTTTAAAAAGCAGGAGAAAATTAGTCTAGTGGAACAGGAAACGAGAAAACAGAGAAAGCATGAAAAACGGTTTATTAAAATCAACCAAAAACAGAGACGAGAAAAGTGACAACGGCTAAAGAACTGACCGAGAATCTCCATGAATGCGATCGAAATGGGAAGGACGAGTGCCTCACCCATCGAGAAGCAGAACTGATCGATTAGTGAAGCAACATGAATTTTCAGTGAAGAAACTAAGGTTGTAGGGAAGACGATAGAATAAAATTAGTTTACATGACAGAATTTTGAAGAAGAAGAAGAAGAAGAAGAAGGGAGAAATATAACCGTTAGAGAGAATAGCAGAAGAAGAATTTTGAAATAGCCTTTAATTTAATTCGTGCGTAGTACTAGTATTAGTCGGTCAGCATACCATTAATCCACTCTACAAAATTCGAAACGTTGTTGTGAAAGTGTAAAAGGCTGTGTTCTTTTCCTCCTCTAAACTCATGATATTAAATATCTGATATTGACCAACCAAAATATAAATAACAAGTAAAGTATTAATATTTTTGAAATTGAACAATATGGTCCCAAGGTGTTGAAAAGTTTCATCTCTTCCCCAATCCACTGCACACCTGTTGCAAACCCGTTCCGCCATGGCACCCCAACCCTCGAAATGCCTCCTTGCCACTGTCATTGCACGTCGTTTGCCCACCTTGCCTCGAAGCCACCAAAAATTTGGCGACCATCCTAGCCGGCCCCTTCGCTCCCTCGCTGCTCTCTCCCTCCTAGATCTAGGCGTCTCATCTCTGCTAAAGATGCAGGCGGCAAGGTGACCACGATACTTTCATAATCACCACCGGTTTTAGAAAAATTTTGTGATGCGTTTCAGATTTTGATTCTCAGATTTGTTATGCGTTTCATATCACTTTGATTCATAGATCTCGAATAGTTGGCCACTGATAACGGGAAAGAGGCGGTGCGGGGCAGGGAAGAAGAAAGGGGACGCACTGTGGGGGAGGCGACGCGACATGGGTGGTGGTTGCGATGCAGGGTTGGTGCCGGAGGTGGGTGGGTGGGCCGGAGTTAAACTTGCTCATTCAACACAATATGAATGTTTAGCCTGTTGTTTTACCTTTTTTGGGGTCAAAATCTGATTTCCCATATCATGATATTAGGAGCTGCCGAAAACACTCAAAAAGTTTTAAATCCGTACCATCTTCTTTCCAAAATATAATACTCCAAATTGTTCATGAATTTGTAATTGTTAGATGTAGTATAATATTTGTTTTAAGTAACATACTTAATTGTCTCTTATTTGTCACTAATACTTGTTTAATTGATGCCAAGTATACGTTAATATTGGTTATCTGGAGTATTAATTACAATTGATGCTAGGGGTGAAAGTCGGGATTCTAAAACACCTATATTGTAACCCTAACCCAGCCCAAACTTAAGTACGAGTCGGGTCAACCCGAACCCGAAATTTACGAGTTAGGGTTTGACCCAAAAAACCGAATCTGGTGTGGTCAAGGGGAGCAGATCGGGCTGGGTAGCTGGGCCAGGGGCGCAGCCCAAAGGAAGGAAAAGCTTGGGGGCCTGTGACTGTAAGAGAGCTGTAGCAGTAGGGTCCATAATTTCGGATTTCGGGTTTCAGGTCAAACCCAACCCGAACCCGCAAAACACATAGAAATTCGGGTTCGGGCCGGGTTCAGCCCACCCAAGGTTGTTTTTACCTTCGAACCGATCCTAACCCGACATTTTCGGGTCGAGCTTCGGGTTCGGGCAAAACTTACACCCCTAATTGATGCTAGTATTTTCGCAAAAAGTACTAGGAGTATTTCAGAGCACCAAACTTTAATAACATGCACCTTTAATCGATTGTTCCCCATCTCTCTTTCTCATCACTCAGAAGATCATATAAACGAGTAATGATGGCTCAGTACAGGACAAGTGGCTGGTAAAAATTTCCAGAACTTGTTTAAATTTTGAATGAACAATATATCCATATTTACCTTTTTGCATATCTGATCATTAAATAGAACAAAATTAACAAGCTAAAGAAAAAAAAGGCTAAAATTGTAAAATACATGCACTGTATGACTGTTGCTACCTCGTGAACGATGTGATCTGGAAAAAAAAATTCTGGATACCGTCAGCTGAACACAGCCATAAGAAAAAAATAACGATGACATATTATGCCCTAAATTATTTCAAATACTGTTTTATCAAGCCTCTAAACATTTTTCCTTAAAAAGAAAGCCTCTAAACATTTTTATGTTTTTTTTTTGCATGAGATCTGAAAAAAAAAATCTAACTTTTCCACACTACTTCGTAATTTTTTTAACTTTCATAAAAGTAATTTGTTGTGTGGTTGGTCGAAAGAAACTGTAAAAAAGTATACATGTTACTACAATTTATGAGCTTTTCCATGAAAGTTCAATTTAAATTATTTTTTTCAATAAAAAACTTAATTAAAATGTGAAATATTTTGTTATAAAAATCTTATTGGTAAAACGTACGTTTCTGCTCACTATGTTTAACCAACAGTATTTTCACTGCTTCTATAAATTTTGCCGGCAGGCTTTTGTGCCAAAGAAATGTGACGAACACCTTTCGTTAGATATTAGGGGGTTTCAAACATAAGAAGTGAATAGAAAGTTATTCACCTAATTGGTGAGTGAATTGAAGGTGAGTGAGAAAAGTGAAAAGAGGAAGGTTAAGTTTGAGGACACCGTGAATAAGGAGGAGCACATAGTGTGAATAACAAGAGTCCCGAGAGGTTAGTGCACATGTGCGCAAGCCTGTGCATGCAACTGTGTTCCGCGCACAATATTGTGTGGGACTATGTGCGGACAGTTGTGCGCTGTGACAACTTCATGATGCACCAGAGTTCAAATTGAGGGAGATAAAATCAAGCACAAATCTAACAAGCCGAGACAAAATCAAGCAGCCTCTGCCCTAACCCATCAAGAATTTGTACCGTATTTAGCTGGGAAGAGAGAAAATTGAGGGAGATAAAGCGCTACAACGATGGAGAATATGAAAGTAGAACGATACCTGGTCGAACGGCAGGAAGACGATGAAATGACAATGACCTTCAGCTGCGACAGGAATGAGAGCGTCGAGCGTTGAAGAGAGGTGAATAAGGAGGGGTTTCTCAGGTGAAAAACACAGTTCACTTTCATGTTTTTCACCCGAGGTCCGCGTAATAAGAGGTGAATCACGTCTTCTTTTTCACGTGAAAAAGAAGAGGTGAAAAACTTTATTTTTGACGTGAAAATGGGTATGTTTGAAACCCCCTATTGATGTGCACCCATGTCTATAGTCTATACCCAACCCTGCATAGAACTCAACCTATTTCCAATTGATTTTTTTTAACAGCAATATTTTTTTATTAATAAAATATAAAAGTACATAAGAATTAATTTTGGAATTAAAACTCCATAACTCATAAAATAGAAGCTACACCCCATTAAAATCCATGAACATAGATAAAAAAAGAAGTTAAAGTCTCCATATTTAATCAAAAGCCCTCTCATTAATGATTCTCATTCCCCCATACTAGGGCTGAAAAGGGAACCGAGCCTGTTCGAGCTCAGCTCAAGCTCAAACGAGTCCGTCGAGCTGAGCTTTTTCGAGCCTTGAGTTAGAGCCATTTTTTAGGCTCGTTTATTAAACGAGCAGAGCTCGAGCCTAGGGGTGTCAATTGGGCGGGTCAGGTCGGGTTCAGGTCGGGTCATTCGGGTTTCGGGTTGGACTGTTTTCGGGTCAGGTCGGGTTCGGGTCATTCAGGTTTCGGGTCATTTCGGGTTGAGCTGCTTTCAGGTCGGGTTCGGGTTATTCGGGTTCAGGTCACCATCGGGTTGAGTTTACTTCGGGTCAAGTCGGGTTCGGGTTCAGGTCATTTGGGTTTCGGGTTGTTTCAGTCCCGGGTTCAGGTCGGGTCCAGGTCGGGTTTCTTCGGGCCAAATTTCGGTTTTCTTCGGGTCCGAGTTCAGGTTTCTTCCGATCCAAGTTCGGGTTTCTACGGGTTCAAATTCAAGTTTCGTCGATCTAAGTTTGTGCAACTGAATTTTCAAACTAAACTTTTATTCTTTATATTTATATTCTTTATAAATAATACTACGTATTTTATATTCACATATATATAATATATACAACAATGATATACTAAGAAAATTATTCACACAATTTTCTCTCCCTTTTCCTTGGAGTTTAAAATAAATCTATTTCACGGAGTTGTTCTAAAAAAATTGAAGAGAAATTAGACATTATTCCAACAAAATTGAAAATTAAATATTTCTCAAATAATTTGTTAGATCAGTATCAATACCTTGTT
Source organism: Stellera chamaejasme (assembly GCA_024586325.1). Taxonomy (NCBI): domain Eukaryota; kingdom Viridiplantae; phylum Streptophyta; class Magnoliopsida; order Malvales; family Thymelaeaceae; genus Stellera; species Stellera chamaejasme. The sequence continues at coordinate 31,640,086 of CM044985.1, forward strand.
AGATCGACATCAATACCTTGTTAGATCGACAAAATTGAAAATTGAAAATTGAAGAATTGCATCATCATTATTTCGGTTTTGTATTTGATGCATGGATGATTATATTTTAGAATTGTGTATTTGATGCGTTGGATGATTACATTTTGGATGTTACAATTGTTGTTGGTCATTAGTGCACAATTGACGTTATTTACTACTATTTTCTTGCTTCGAAGTTTAGACAATGAATGATAGTAGTTTATTTTGTTATGATGATAGTAACTCTATAATGCATTAGATTATTATGTTTTGTTATGATGAAAGTTTATTTAGAGTTCCTTAAGGTTCTAATTCGGGTTAATCGGGTTCGGGATTCGGGTCAGGTCGGGTTCGGGTCACGGGTTCATCGGGTTCGGGTTATTCGGGTTTCGGGTCATTTCGGGTTGAGCTGATTTCAGGTCAGGTTCGGGTTCGGGTCATTTGGGTTACGGGTTCATTCGGGCCGAGCTGTTTACGGGTCTGGTCGGGTTCAGGTTCAGGTCAGGTCAGGTTTAGGGTCGTTGACTTTTTCGGTCAGCTCAGGTCAGGTCAGGTCAGGTCGGGCTCGGGCGGGTTAATCAGGTCGGGTCAGCTTTTGACACCCGAGCCTTAGAGGTTTGGCTCGATCAGGCTCGCGAGCCTACACGAGCCTAACAAACGAGCCGAGCACGAACCTATTAGATTCGAGCCGAGCCCGAGCCCGAGCCTATTAGATTCGAGTTCGAGCTCGTGATATTTAATAATATTTTATTGAATTAACGTAATATATCTCAATTTTTTTTCGAGTTTCACGAGCCACTTCGAGCCTAAACGAGCTACCGCGGAATCGAGCCTCACGAGCTTTCGAGCCGAGCTCGAACCTGTCACGAGCCGAGCTAGAGCCCAAAAAATCGAGCTCGATGAAGTTCGAGCCGAGCTCGAGCTGAGCCTGATTTTCACGAGCTCGAGCTCGAGCCTGCCAGGTTCATGCTTGGCTCGGCTCGGCTCGATCCCACCCCTACCCCATGCACATGCCTTGAATTGGCTCTGGGAAACTTCAATTTCCCATGCATAGACACCACCCAACATATCTTGCATTGCGCCCAACCACAAGTTGGTTTTTCTTGGGTGCGCCTTATCCCCTGCATGTCGCCAGCTTTAAGTGAATAAACCGCCTCGGAGTTGCAACATGTACTGTTCATCTCCCCCGAACAGATGAACCGGCATCGGCACTTAATAACCAATCGGAGCGACCGCCCGATTGTTGGTGTTCCATGTCAACGCAGTCAACTCCACTGTTATGACCCGTCCTCTCGGACATGTCATAACTGGAAGAAATAAAAGAATAAGGATTGAATTGGAAAGAAAGAGAAAGATTTGGATTAAATTGGTAGCATTTGGGTAAAATTGACAAGAATAAAATTGGATCAGATTAGAAAAGGACCTAAATGAAAAATTGATTTTAGGTGGGGTAAAATAGAACAAATAAAATTAACATGGGACTATTTTAGTAATTAACTAAACCCTAAAGACTAAGTAATATCCTAGAACTAGACACGACAGAATGGGGAAGAAAAGGGAGGAAGACACGAGACAAAAAGGGAACTTTGAGAAGGAAGGGGGAGACTTCTCAGTCTCAAGGGGAGACGGAGAGAGGAAGAGAGATACAGCAACGCTTTCCGGCGAGGGAGGATGCCGGTGATCGATGGTGGTGCTCCGCAAAGAGAACGATTGCTGTGATTGAGGAGTGAACAAGAGCTGGAACTGAGAGGTTCAATTAATCGAGCAAGGGCAGAAGTTTTGGCTGATTTGGTGATGCCGGTAATTAAGGATGGCCCGGTGAGGTAGAGGGAGGAGGACTTGAACCTGAGTCAAGGGAGGAGGCCGGTAAGTGAAATTCCAGCAATCAGCAGCAGCTCAATAAGGAAGGGTAATACTGAACCAGTCAGGGAGACCCACCACCTAGCGAGTCCTGAGAATGGTGATTAATGTCATCGGGCAGGACGAGCCTCTACTCAGTCCTACCATTAAAAGCCTTATCCCTTCACGTCCGTCACCCAAGCCTTTCACAGCGAACGGAGGACCTATCGCTAGCCCACCGTTGAAAGCATTGATGGTGCAATCATGAAACACACAGAACCAGGGAACCAACAAAATAGTCTTGGAGAAGCATGGCCTTTGGGCACCACCAATCGATGAAAACCATGCGTGGTCGAGGAACCAAAATTGCAAATCCATAAAGGAAAGCACGATCGGGCCCAAATCACACCAACCCAGACGAGCTGGCAGTGAGAGTCGACTGGCCGACTCAGCAGCACATGGAGGTGCCCTGAGCCAGCCGCTAGTGAGTGACTGGAGATGAGCGGCGGCAGAGTCTGATTTGACCCAGATGGCCAATTGACCGGCGTAACATAATCTGTTGGCAACTGGTGCCTAGACGTCAGACAAAAGCGAAGAGACACACGGCTTCACCACCTGGTGAGGTTAGATGGTGGTAGGAGATGCTCGGACTAGGAGACTGCACAGGACCAACAAAGGTGACATGGAAGCCGAGATGCCCGCTCCTGGTGAGCCAAAGTGGCGGCGCTCAGAGAGGGACTCGAGTGAAAAGCCGAGAGAAGGAAGTCAGGAGCCGTCGGCAAGGAGACGCGGTTGGCGGTGACAACAATCATAATGAAAACCCTAAGACACAATTCTCATCTTTCTCAAGTCAGAGAGCTGTGACTACGTCTTTACGAACACATTTTTAACCGAGAAAGCTAATAAACTTGGTAAATTAAATAAAAACTTAATAAATTTAAAAATTAGAAAGAGGGAGGAGCCCATCCTAGTCATTGCCCTGGTTTAATAAACTTGGTAAATTAAATAACAATTTAATAAATTTAAAAATTCCTCCGAACCCTAAGTTTTGTGAGTGCATGCCTCCTCCGTCTTTTCTTGCTTCTGCTACAGGTTTTGTTGTGATCAACCTTTACAATCGCCGATTCTTGCCTCCAGTATACCCTATCCATGTCCTTTGACTCTCTTGCTTCCAAGATGGTTGTCGTCAGTCTCACCGCTAAAGAGGAGGAGCCCATCCTAGTCGTTGCCCTGGTTTCCGCGCCAAAGCTAGGCTTTTCCCTTGCCGTGAAAGTCCTGTCGTCGCGTGTGGTAAGGCCGGAACATGTGCAGATCGCTTTGATGGTGGCTTGGAGGAAAGAATTCTCTTTCCGTATTCTCCAGGGCACATCTAATCCGCGTGACAATTTGTTTGTCTTCGAGGTTGAACAACAAGAGGATATTGACAAGGTTTTCCATCTAAAGCCATAGGCCTTTGACAATTGTGTGATCGTGTTTCGTCAATTGTTTCCGGGATACCAACTCTCGATGCTCACCTTTGTTACAGTGGAGTCTTAGGTCTAAGTTATGGATTTACCATTTGTTTGGGAATCTTTTGATATGGGGGAAACTCTTGGACGAATGAATTGAACGTTGAAGGAGGTTTATCGGGAGGGCACAACCATGCAATTACGAGTGGCTGTCGATATTTCAAAACCACTCCGCCGAGCAATCACTACTGTAAGCGTTGATTCTTCCAAGCTCAAATTGAACTTGAAATATAAAAAGTTTCCAGACTTTTGCTTTCGATGTGGTGTACTATAGCATGTTGAAAAAGAATGCATGGAAACACATAAAAGCCTACCGTGTGGAGCCGGCTGTGCAGAGGCTGGTTCAACCGGTCTCACGGCCACCGATGATGACTCCTCCTGCTCATTTGCCTCCAGTTGTGCCTCTTACCATTGAGGCAAGGAAAGAACCCTTGGCTATGGTGGTTGTAGATTTTTTGGTGTCTGAGGTGTCTGTGCTGGAACGCATTGTGTCAGATTTTTCGCTCCCTGACCCTTTGATTTCAGTCCCTCTCAAATTTACTTTCGGGAGTGGTAGAGAGTTAATTCCTATGTCTACTTGGAGCCTCGACAGTGGTGCTCCTCCAAAAAATGGAGCAAAATGGGGTCAGCCTAGGGGTGGAGGTGTTACGGTTGGAGTGGCCCATGAAGGCAAGCGCGCTCAGATGGGCCCTGTAGAGGGCGAACAAGTCGAGCTAGAGCAGAGCACGACACGGTTGAGTGACATCTCACCCTACCTAGAGTAGTGATGAGTGATGGTCTGGGTGGATAGGGTCTAAAGCCTTCCTCATGCATCCAATATCCTACCTACTTCTTATGGCCAACTGCTTACCATCAACTTATGGCCTATATCCTACTTCACAATGCTATTATTGTCCTTTATCTTTAGGAGATTTTTGGTTATTTCTTTTCTCTTTAATTCTTGCGACTATTGTCTCTTAGTTGGCTTGCTCTCTAATTGCAGTCTTGCTCACTATCGCTTAGAGCTTTTGGATTTCTACTTAAGGACTTTGTCTCATTCTTCTAAGTTATTTTTGGCTATTGTCGACTAGTTTCGAATGAATTGTCATTCCCTTTAAAAAGTGCATTTCCTTTCTATAATGCGAGGTCAAAGATGGTTTCATAAGATGGTCAATTTTCAAAGATGGTCTTGTAAAAAATTGATGCTTTTTTCTATGTAGAAAATCTGTAGTTAACTCGTATAATAATCGAAGCTTAGCACTTTCAAAAGTTTAAAAATCATCACAAAGCTTTTTAACTATACCTTTTCAAACCCCAATTGACCTACAGAATTAAAGAAGGGGGAATTAAATAAAAAAATTACAGCTTACCATTAACGAAGACAATTATGAGAAAAGAACATACAAAATGAATGATTCTTTATAATGTTTTAATGATATAGAGACTATTAGAGTAAATTTTTCTTATCAGAAAGTTTTTGGTGATATACGAGCCCAAGCTCAGGCCCACCCGACCCGAAAATCAAATAAAGGCCGATCTGATCATCAAGAAATCCAACTCCTCATCAACGTGGATCAACTCCAAATTTTCTTGTTGCCCAAATATGAAAACTCCTCTAAGATCCTCCATAAATCCCCCTAATTGCGTCCTGATGATAGTTATTCTCCATTATATACATGACTTGGTCTACTATTCTCAGGTGCAATTTACTCTACACTAGTACTAGTACTGACTTGAGCATTGAAGTACAAGTTCGAGACAAACCCCAAACTCTCTGACCTTCTTTGGTTGTAGCTCTATGTTCAACCCCTTCAGACCATCTCGAGGCTTTTGTGCTTATCAAGATAAAATTATCAAATATAATATAATGACATACAAGAAAGCTCGCTTTACTCTCATTTTTGGTAGGGTTGTGCAAGTTCACAGTTATAACCGAATTAACCATATAACCAAATATATATGGTTACTTAGGTTCATTTAATGCGGTTTTAGGTTCGGTTATTGGTTAACCTCATTTTAGTATGTGGTTATTGGTACGGTTTGCGGTTAAAGGGATAATATTACGGTTAACCGAAATAACCACAATTTTATAGGTAAATAAAAAATCACATCTAACTATCCCATATATGATATCTGCCCATTAATAACTAATCCACTACCCATCCTAATTTACGAAAAACAAATCCTTTACTAATTCTTTTATGGGTTCTTTGTACCACTATTCAGGTTTGGCGTATGATTCATATTGTATGTATCCATCTTTTCTATTGCAAGGTGTTTTTCTATACTTTAACTAATCTCTTTTTGGCTTAGAGCATGTAGGTAGATACCTTTAGGGATTGGTTCCTCTGTCTTGGTTTTTTGCGGATTTAACCGAACAAGTTTGAATGAAAGTCATTCCCCTAAAAAAACTAATCTCATTTTCTTGTTTATTGTAGGAGTTTCTTCGTTCAAGGATAGTTATGATTAAAGTAATTTGTTTGAATGGTTTAAGGTTTTTTTGTGAATTTTGGATTGTAATATTTGCTCGAATCATTTTTTTCTATTAATATTTAAGCAACGTGTTTGTTTTAATTCTGGATTAAAAAAGTTAATGAATTTGAAGGGAAATTGTTGTACCATCCCTGAACCAAAGTTATCACCGAAGCTAATATGACCAGAAGCAGATTAAAGAACTGAGATAACTAAAGGATCATAGAACATGGGGGTAGCGCAAAAACTGGAACCGCATTAACCGAGGATCAGAAAACATGAAACCTTGTAATTGAAAATTGAAGTATGAGGCTAATGCGAGTATGGTTATAACCGCATTAACCGCATAATCAGCCCTAGTTTTTGGTGCTCTCCAAGCTTGAACTTGATTGATTTGTTTTCATCTTGGATTTTAAAGTTATTTTAAAGGTAAATGTGTTCTCTTTCTCTTAAGGGATATTTGGTTCAAGGATTCTGGGAATACGTATTTTCAAAATCTAAAAAATTCATAGAATCATGTACTTGGTTCATTTTGGAAAATACTCTTATCATTCTCAGAATATTAGGATTCCTCGTCCTTCCCAGATTATTGAATTCAAAATACCATCTATAAGCAATGTATTCTTATAATCCGTATAACTATCATGTTTAGAAAATTACAACAAAGCCTTACAACTTTTATATATTTACACATTGGCCCCTGACTATTGAAAAATTTACAAAACTGTCCCTAAAAATTACACATTTAGTTCTTTAACTTTTGTAAATTTTACAAAATGGTCCTTATAATATTACATGTTTAGTTCATAATTCTTTGTAAAAGTTACAAAAGGATCCATAAACATTCCATGGATTCTAAGAATCCATGAATCAAACGGAGAATTTTCAATTTATGGATTTCTATTTTCTATCATTGTTACTTTGTATATTTTCACATTCTATGGATTCTTAAAATCCCTCAACCAAATAACCCCTAAGGTTAATATAGAAATCGCAACATATCCGGTGTATCTGAAACCAATCCTGATATACTCCCTAGCTCCTTGAAAAATTGGTGCGTTTCTTTTTCGATGTTGTGGAAGATTCAAATTATTTCCAAAATGAATTCATTAAAAAATTTAGAAAAAATATATTTAGAAACTACACACATTAATCTACAATTCACATCTAAATTATTTGACTTTGTACATCAAAATGTTGAAGAAATAAAATCATAAATTAAATGCTGAAAAAAATGCACTATTTTTTAAGGGACTGAGGTAGTATAATGATACTCCGTCCTCAATTAATCCTAGATATAATGATACTCCCTCCGTCCTCTATTAATCCTAGATATTATGTGGGCGCGGAGATTAAGGTGAATGTAATATTTTATTTAGTTTGACATAACTACCTTTGAGTGGAGGTTACACAAAAAACGAGATAGAAAAAGTAAAGATAAATTATGGATGGTTTGGTCATTTTGGGGAGATAAGTTTTCATTTAAAAAAAATGTATAATTTTTTAGGAATGACCCAAAAAGAAAATGTGTAAGATTATACTATTATTTAATCTTGAGAGTGGTGGCCACTCGATTGGCAGACTACCGAGTTGCACATAAATTTCTAAGTCCAGGAGTTATTTGAAACCGAAATAAGTTCAGGGGTCAACTCTGTGGCTGTTCAGTAGTTAAGGATCCAAATCGGGATTTAAGCCTAAGAGAAAACAAAGCAAAATCGGTGGCTTCTCCTTCTAATAGATCTTATTCTTTTCTTTGCGCTCAAGTTGAGGAACAAACTCAGCTCCGCCCTCTTCCACTTTCTTCTTCAATCCATGGCGGCTCTTCAATATCTCGATTCTCTTCGTAACCAGCATCCTGAACTTTCCGAGTGGTACAATAGCCTCGCAGATCTGTACCAGAAGAAGCTATGGCATCAGCTAGCTCAGAAGCTCGAGCAGTTTGTTGCGCTTGCGGTCTTCCAGGTATATTTCCGAGTATACCCTTTGTTCATCCTTTTGGTTTTCCCTCAGGCGGGCGAATCTTGGATTTTGCATTCGCATAATCGAAGAAATTAGGGTTTATGCTTGGAACTCGAGACTGTATCCTGTTGATGTCCCCGTTAGGGTTTTTAGTTGTGTCCTAACTTTCCGCTTCTTAATTGCTTGTAAAATTGAATTTAGAACGACAACAACTAATGCTTCTGTCTTTGTGCTGGTTCGATGTTTAATTATGTAGGTGATGATTCATTCGAATTACACCAAGTAATTGGCTCAAAGATAATGCGAACCGCCGTTCTTTTGTGCGAGTACCTCTCCCATAATTTTCCGTTTATTGGTTGCAGGCGGGGGATGCTCTAATCCAATTGTATCACAATTTCATTACCGACTTCGAGACAAAGATCAATCTTCTCAAGCTCGCACACTTTGCTGTTATTGTTTCCCGGCAGTACTCAGAGAAAGAAGCTGCCGTTGGTTATCTAGATGGGATCATTGAGAAACTCCAGGCTACCAGAGAGCAGCGCATAGAGGAGCCAATTCTGTATATCAAGATGCAAATTGCTATGTTCAAGCTTGAGCAAGGTCAACAAAAGGAGTGCAAGAAACTTCTTGAAGAGGGAAGGGGTACACTTGATAGCATGACTGATATTGATCCATCGGTCTATGCTAGCTTCTATTGGGTCTCTTCACAATACCATAAATTTCGTAAAGAATTTTCTGAGTTCTATAAGACTGCACTTCTTTATCTAGCTTACACATCAGTGGAGTCTCTCTCAGAGCCATTCAAGCTGGTATTTTTCTCATTTAAGTAGTGTAATGCAGGAAATGATTATTCTCTCTGTCTGATGCTCAGTCTTTGTTTAGCTTTTCCCGAGCTTTATATGTATGTTCAATTTAAGATGCATGCAGAATGTTTATGAGAAGAATACATGTTATGGTAATAGTATTACGTATCTGCAGTTGGAATACTGCTGAAAGAGTTTCTACCTATTGCCTGCTCTTAAGCTGTTTACTTTTGCTGCTAGATGATATGAAGATCTTGGGATCCCTGACTACTCTGAAAAACTGTCCTGTAACATATACAAGCGGTTTGTTTTAAACCTGCAGTTAGATTTTCATAGTTACGCGTTGCTAATTTTTGTAGGATTTGGCATTTGACTTATCTCTATCTGCCTTACTGGGGGATAATATCTACAACTTCGGGGAATTGCTTGCTCACCCTATTGTAAGTGTGATTCACTTCAAGTTTGTTTGGCTATATTGTACAACTATATACATTTCTTTCACTGATTGAGCGAATGGTTACTTACATGTTTTAAAATTTCTGGTTCTGGCTTATTTCATCAGCATGATGTTGTTGGTGCCTTTTACTCTAGGATATTGTTGAAAGTTGGTTTCACATGGCTGTTTTTGTTATGACAATTTATGACTTTCTGTCACGGAAAGATATTAGTTTCTTGTGGCTGTTATGGTTTGAGGTACTGTTGATTTTAAAGATTGGTTGTTTCAACTCAAAGCAGTTCAGTCAACATGCTCCATAAATGGCACTAGTGGTTGGAATTCACCTCAGTTACCTTTGAAAGATATTGACCATGTAAAATCCGATTGCCTCTTTGGAAGGCATCTTGAATAGAATCATCATAACCATCTTACGGTTTACCTCTCCATTGATTGATCACCCATCATAGATGCACATAAAGATGTTCATACAGCTAATACTCCGTATTTGGGTAGTCAATAATCTAGATGCAAGAAAAAGAAATTTCAGATAGGGTGATGCTGGCATTTTGCAAGTAATGGAATAGTTTCCTTGTGTTATTATAACTGAGAAGTAACGTTTGTATGTTGAATCTGGATTTGTTTAATCACATAGAGGTTGAGGAATTTGTGGTGACCCCTGTTCGAGTGCATGTTCTCTGTTGTAGATTCAAAAGACATGTCAGGATTGCCATTTATACTATGGTAAAGTTTAATGTGTGCAATTGCTGTGTAGCGCACTGTATACCAACTACCATGTTAACAAGCCTATAACATTTACTCCTGTTATTCTATATGCATGCACTAGAAAGTTAACAACTTGCTTGGTATATTATAGAATTTCTATGATTGCTACCCACTTTTCTTCTATGTTTGTCTCAAATTGATTCCAGTTTAATTCTTTATTCTGGCAGATAAAGAGCCTTTTAGGTTCAAAGGCTGAATGGCTCTACTATATGCTTGAGGCATTCAATTCAGGTGATTTAAACCGTTACAGAGAATTGTGCCGTGTTCATGGTGCTGCACTTAATGCTCAACCAGCCTTGGTTGAGAATGCAAATAAGCTTTTGGAGAAAATTAACATTCTGTGCCTGATGGAAATCATCTTCAGGTTTGCTGTCATGGATCATCTGTTCCTCTTTTTGCCTTGTATTTTAAGTTCACACTGAACTGAAACATGTTCCTGTGCAGCCGGTCATCTGACGATCGCACTATTCCACTAAGCATCATAGCCGAACGCACCAAACTTGACATAGAGAATGTGGAGCATCTTCTCATGAAGAGCTTGTCCGTAAGTTGATGTTTTTTCCTACTTTCTGGGTTTCTGTTTTGTCCAACTCATGCAGTGGAAAACAGTAATCGCTTATTCGAAACTCTTTTGCAGGTTCATCTTATCGAGGGTATAATCGATCAAGTCGAGGGAACCGTCCATGTGTCCTGGGTACAACCAAGAGTTCTGGGTATTCCACAGATCAAATCTCTACGTGATCGCCTAGATAACTGGCTGGACAAGGTGCACACGGCCTTGGTATCCATTGAAGCGGAGACACCGGATCTGGTTGCATCATGATTTCATTCTGCTGTTTAGTTCTTTGTGGTCATTGCTCAACCCCAGCTGCTGGGGGTAAACCAGTTAGTGAGATAGGGAAAACCGACTCTGGCAAACAGAGACTGAGAGCCTTAAGCTTCGTTTTAGATTCACTTGAACATCGTTATCTAGTCCCTTTTCCCCCCTCAGAGGAGCATATTACAAGGTAATCATCTTCAAACCCCGATGGTCTCACCGCTGGTCTGTCATCGGAGCTTCTGTATCCTGTTCTTTTATTCAAAGATTTAACCTGGTGAATTCTACATTGTGGTTTATCAGAAGTTGAAATATTGGCCGGATGGGTATGCATGCTCTTATTATTATTTTTTTTGCTTCAGGGGCAAGTTGAGAGTGATTTTACATGAAAAAACGTAAAAATGGTAATTTTGTTCCTCATGTTTTTTTTATATGAATTGTCCCTCATGTTTTTTTATATGAATTGTTCCTCATGTTTACTTGAGAGGGGATTGTGTCATTCTTATTGCTAAGTCTTTAATTGCTATCAACTTTTCGTTGGTGAGTTTTGTTATTGCTGGTAACTGAAAATAATGGTTAGAATGGGTGATCACTAAGTGGTAAAATTTGATATTTGAAAATTCAGGAGTTTTAAATAAGAATCAGAATTAGACTGGTAGTCATTCAAAATTTAATTATAGTCTAACCGTTCACTGATAAAATTGCCATCAAAATTACATTCGAATGATAACGCTTATACCCATTTGAGACGAAATTTATTCAAAAAATAAACATGAAGGGCCAACGGATTTTGTAACATGCCGGCGCGCATATCGGAAGATATACTCAAGTCTTAATTTTTTGCAAAGGGTAAGTGCACAGTGCACTTACATCGGAAGATATACTCAAGTCACGCACTGTTAATTTTTTGCAAAGGGCAAGTGCACAGTGCACTTATATCGGAAGATATACTAAAGTCGCGCACTGTTAATTTTTATTTTCGCAGAGGGCAAGTGCGCGGTGCACTTATAGTACTATAATTTTAATTCTCATCCTATCGTAGTTTTGTTTTAAGTTTTTGTACCAATAAAATCTCATTTTTAAGTTTTTTTTTTGTATTTGTGGTCCTATTCTGTTAAACATCAGTAAAGTTTAATGGATATTCGTGAAAATGATAATTTTAGCCACTGAAATTTATTTGAAATATCTATTTGCACCATAAGTTTTAAAATTAACAATTTAATCACCCAACAATTATTAACTTAACAATTGTACCCAAAAGTTTTCAAACTTCACCTAAAACCACCACACCCACCAGACCACCCCGACCACCGCTTGACCATCACCGGGCCACCGCCGACCACCGCTAGAAAATCCGAAACCGAGAAATAACTTCACCGGGACGTAGCAAAAATAAAATAACACATTAGCTGCCTCAAACTGCCAAACCGCTGGCCATCTCATTCCTCCACCTCCCTCCTCACATCTGCAACCTCTCATCTCCGACAACCAACCTCAACAGCACCGCCATGTCACGCCGACCTCAGCCAGCCCACCCAAGCCGCCGAAAAGTCTTTGACCCGTGAGAATCGAGCCTCAACTCGTCAGCCCGATCGTGCACCAACCCAAACTTATCCCGGCAGTTCAGGCTCGATCCGATCGTCCCGTCGCCGCAAGCCTCCTCCCCTACCGCCAGAGCATCCATTCTGGCATTCCGCGCCGCCTTCCGCCGTCGTTTAGCCCACAATCTGGCCAGTTCGCCAATGGAGCAGGCGAACCTGCAACCTCTTGTTTCCAGCTTTTTTTTTTAAAAAAAATAATTTTTAATTGTTGTCAGCAAATCTCTATTCCACCCGGTAAAGTTTTTTCTCCATTTCGGATTTTCCAACGGTGGTTGGTGGTGGCCCGGCGATGGTCGGGGGTGGTCCGATGAGTTCGTTGGTTTTAGGTGAAGTTTGAAAACTTTTGAATACAATTGTTAAGTTAATAGTTGCTTGAGGTGATTAAATTGTTAATTTTAAAACTTAGGGTGCAAATAGATATTTCAAATAAATTTCAGTGGCTAAAATTATCATTTTTCACGAAGATTCGTTAAACTTAACTGTTGTTTAACAGAATATGACCACGAATGTAGAAAATCTTTAAAATGAGACTTTATTGGTACAAAACTTAAAACATGAATACGATAGGATGGGAATTAAATATATAGGACTATGAGTGCACTTTACCCTTTTACAAATGCAAAATCAGTACAATATTAGATAGAAAATAAAATTACTACATCCGTTCTCAAAAAATTGGTGCGTTTCGTTTTTAATATTTAATCTATGATTTTATTTCTTGAACACTTTAATATGTAAAATCAAATATTTTAAATGAAAATTATAGATTTATGTGTTCGAAATATATATTTTTTTTAAAAATTTTGAATGAATTTTTTCTAGTAATAACTCGCACAACATCAAAAAATAAACGCACCGATTTTTTAGAGATGAAGGAAATATTACTTTCTCACGTTCAAAATTAATATTGCATTTCTTTGAACACGAAATTAAGTAAATGGTGAAGTGGAGAACAAAGCTAAATGATCTATAAAAAGGCAAGATAACTAAAATGTAAAAAATATTGTATCATATAATTTTTTTTTTTGAAACTGGTAAGACTTATTTTAGAGTTGTTGTATACTACACTACACTTTTGCGTAGTTTCATGGCCGATTCTGAGGTAGGCCCGAGGGGTAGCTGCCTATGCCCCAACAGCTAAAGGGGCCCAAATTTGAAAATATATTCTATACAGTAAAAGAAATTTTAATTTTGCGTTCATGATGACTTGACGAGCGACATATCCAAGGGAAAAAGAGAGAATTAACGCCTTTAATTCCTCTATGATCTCCATGAACTTTCAGCTTATTTTCTCTCAATCTCATTCAATTATTAGGTCTTCCTGAGCTTGTAGCATAGCGGTTAAGCTCATGAGACATGAGGTGGAAGTATTGTGTACAAGTCTCCACCATCCTCAATCCTCTACCTCCAATGTATCAAAACAACTTCTTTCCATTTTTCAACTAAATCTATCATCAATTCAAATGAAAAATATCAATTTTCCCCCAAAACTTCAATAGTCACTTGCTAATTTTCACTTCACATTTTCTCATGGTGATTCATATGATGTTGATTTAAATAATTTCTACTATGAATTAAAAGTGTTGCAAACGACTTTGCCAAATTAGCCAATGTTAGCCATTGAAATTTTTAAGTTTACAAAATCTAAAGACTGTTATCCGAATGTTTCCATTGCTTATAAATTTTTTTAACTGTGCTTGTAACTATGACATCAGCAGAAAGAAACTTTTTAAAGCTAAAGTTGATAAAAACCTACTTGAAGTCATCAATGTCGCAAGAAAGGTTGAATGGTTTGACAATATTATCAACTGAGAAGGATTTATTAGAAAGTATTGATGTTGATGATATTATTAATGATTTTGCATCCCGAAATGCTCATGGAAGCCGCTTTTGTGATTTAGTTTTTATTTTTTCTTTGAAGGTGATAAGGAGTGACCTTACAATGATGACATTTTTAGATGATTGACAACATTGATGGAGGTTGAAGGAAAAATGTTCTATTTTGTATGAATTTTTATTTGAAAATATGCTATTGACATAATGTAATGAAACGTACTGTTTTTTAATAACATTTCTATTTTTTATATGAAATTATATTTTCAAAATTTTATAGGCAATATCCCATTTTTTTATTTTGCCTAAGCCCCACAGAATCCCAGTGCGTAGTTTAAGCGCATAAGAGGTTGAAAACAAGTTTCTGCTTCTTTCTCCAATCTCATCTCTTTGATCGGTCCGGACTAGGGGTATTGAACGAATCGGGCCGAGCCGAGCTCAACTCGAGCTCGAGCTCTGACGAGCCCAAACGAGCCGAGCTTCACGAGCCTCGAGCTCGAGCTCGAGCCGATTCTTTGGCTCGTATAATTAACGAGCCGAGCTCGAACATGAATGGTTCGACTCGATAGGCTCGACGAGCCTTATCGAGCATGGTGTGAAATTACATATATACCCTTGTTTATATATCGAGCCTTATCGACGAGCCTTACCAAGCCTAACGAGCTCGTGAGCTTGTTTGGGGCCGATTCGAATCGAGTTTCACGAACCTTTGAGCCGAGCCCGAATTTCATGAGCTCGAGCTCGAGCTCGAACCTGTTAGGCTCGGGCTCGGCTCGAACTCACCCCTAGTCCGGACAACTCGATGGACATCCGTAATCAACAGTGAGGGGCCATACCTGCCAAATCGGAGTACCAATTACCACTATGATTTACCTTTTTAACCAAACACAGAATTTGATCTTTGAATCACCTCGTTAGAGATACACAAACCGTCAAAGGCTTTGTTCAACTTTTATTTTCAAATGAATTTCTTTCTTTCTTTCCTTTTTTTTTAACTTTTGGGTGGCAATTATTTTTTATGATCAATTGTTTATTAGTGATGCTCAATCGAATGTAAAGTGATGATCACAAAACTTTCATCACTGCCCGATTAAATATTGATGATGTCCCTTGAAAATAAAGGTTTTTCTTAATGGTCAATTGGGTATGGTTGATGTTCAAGCTCTAGTAAGTGATGATCATATATTAATTGTTGTTCTTGGTTTTAGTTCTCGTTTCTATTGGTTTTTCTATTTTCATCTATTTCTTTGTCTCACTCCTTCGTTTATTCCTCTTAATCATTTTTCCTTTTCTTTATTCTTCTTATTCCTTTTCGTTTTTTTATTACTTTTACTTCCTTATTGTAGTAATTATCATTCATAATAATTTGAGTAATATTAATGATCATTCAATTGGCTGTAAATAACAATCTTGTAAAGACATTATCATTTTATCACATTCAAAACATGATGATCACGTGCCAAAGAATGACGATCACATTTTTCATAATGATGTTCACCTTGACAAAGGGTGATTGTCTTATATCGATTTTAATGATAGTTTCACTTTTAGAAAATGATGTTCACATGTTTATTATGATGAACTCACCTTGATAAATGATTATCACCTTAATTATAAAGACAACACCGTTTTTTCACATTAAAAAAATGATGATCACGCTTGAAAATAATGATGATCAAAATTTTCATAATAATGCTCACCTGTCTGAATTTGATGACCACCTAGAAACCCACCGTAATAGTTCACGTTCAAAAACTATGGGATTTCAAAGTTGGTGCATTTGTAGTAAATCACCACAATTTCTCACACCCATAACTCACTGTGAATTCCCAATTTTTTTCGGATATCCGGTGATTCACACCGGAAGTGAGGTTGTCGAAAATCACCGTGAAACGTGAATTTTGGAAGGAGCCTAACCCATTGACCGACACCCCAGCCCCCTACCCCACGTTTACGCTCCGATTGGCCTACCCCACTCGTCTCCTACCTGGCTGCCTGCTTTCTGGCGGTTAGAGTAAGCAGCCAGACAAGGAGGAGGCATGTGGGGGTGAGAACTTTGGTTTGAGTGAGAAATCGGAAATCTCATATAAAAAATTTTGCTCCCATTTTAAGTTTGAACCCCCTAATGATAGTCACTAGCCAAAGAATGATGATCACAATTTTCATAATGATACTCAAAATATTTGGTGTCTAGTACACTGTAAATTAACAATATATGCTCATATTTAATGATCAATTAATATTAACGATGATAATTAAGTAAAGCGGCGATCAATGATTAGTTCATTGTTATAGTTCAAAGGCTACACCATAATGGTGTAAAAATAAAATATCTTATATGAGCTTGTTTTGTTCAGTTTTTTTTAAAATTTTCTATTTATTGCTATTTTTGGGTTACAAAATAAAAATATACTCACTCCGTCTCGTAAAGATTGTAGTGTTTGACTTTAATGTTTCAAGTAGCGGTGTTTGACTCAAAATTTTACTATGATAAATAGTGAAAAAAATTCAGAAAAAATATATTTAGAAAATTTATATTGCAAATTATGAGATTCATGTTAGTCATTCAATTTTACATATCTATGAACTCATTAAAATAAATTGTAGATTAAGTACTATGAAAATGATCAAAAAAGCTGCAATCTTTATGGGAAGGAAGGAGTATAAGATTTTTAATGAATGAACAATAATAAAAAGAAAAAAAAGAGCGCACAGTTGGCGTAATCTGCCATCTCCTCGACCAATTCTTACGCCTTCACGCAGATGCTCCTCTGTTAGAAATGTCTAATGGCAAATTTGTTATTAATTTAAGCTTTGCATAGTTTTGCGTGGCATAAGGAATGCGCAGTTATGATGGCCGCTTATTTTATTAAAAACGAATCCAAATAAAACAAACTGAAAAAAAAATAACATCACCGAAAAGTGACACTAAAGTATCGAAAACTTAATAGGTTACATAATAATCTGCTAAAATCAACTTACAAAACGATCTCCAACTGCTTCATCGTCATCTAAAAAGGTCAATGAGCAATAATGTCGTCATGACGAGTTGAAAGCTGCGGGATGCGACCATCCAACGCCTTTGATATGCTCCACCCGAGTAAAATGGTGATGACACGTCACAACAGTGCGCTAATGGTTGAGAGAAGAGATAGATCTGCAGATGACAAGCAAGTACCAAACAACAAAACTAAAACAGACTTAACAACCGACAACAATAAGGTCCAACTCAAAGTAAACAAAAGTACCAAAAGAACAGAACAAAACTCCCGAGCTCCTAACAAGGAACACCGCCAAGCTGTCTAAGGGAGCCCGACACCTAGCCATCCTGAGAACAAAAAGTTCATGGCTCCAGGCAGGGCAAGCACTGGCTCAACCCTACTGGCTACTGGTACAAAGAGTTCTACACCATCCACTCCACCAAAATCACTTTTCTCCAGGAAGAAACTCTCATTAGAAAACCAATTCCAGCAGCCAGACGAGGACCGATAAGGCCTGAAGTTGTCGCAGATAGGAGGCCACTTTGCCCAGAGTGAGACCAGCGGCTACATAGCCCAACCACGGTGATGAGGTACCAGCTCCTAAGATGCCCACGAAGTCAGGCCCAAGCACTCTACACAACATTGGGGTACCCATGATAAGGGCTCGAGCTAGAAAGGCAAGAGAGGCCTTGTTGGTGTTCATGAAGATTTGGGTCGAAAATGAGGAGCATGGCTTGGAACATCAAGCCTTGACTGGGAGGATTGAAGACTTGAGATTGAAGATGGATCAATGAGGAAGCTTGAGGTGCAAGAGCACACACCTAAATATAGTTTACAATAAGAGAGGTCGGGTTGGGAACATGGAGGATCCACTTGTATCTTAAACTCTTTTATTTACTTGTTTTAACTTAGTTTATGTTCAACCTAGTTACTATTAGCTTAAGTTAAGTTAGGAAGACTCTGGAATCTGTGTGAGGTGAGAGGTGAGGGGTATATCCAAAGCTCTCTCTCACTTTTGCAAGTTATAACTTATATGAAAGTTTTCTTCAACTTTGTGATGAAACTTGAGCTCTCAACTCTACTCTTTTCATCTCAAGCCCTTAGGGCTTGTTCATAGCCTCAAAATACATCTCTAGTGTTGCCTTTACATCGTTGGAGAAGGTGTTAGAGCCATCCAGACTTGGAGGTGAGGGTTTTCGGCACATCTATCATCCGCCCTTGTTTCAAATGTCCAAGAGCTAGATCTGTTGGAACAAGACCTCTTCAACACTAAGGAGGATCTTATCACACGGCCAGCCACTGACCGACCAACGGTGACCCGAGTCCAGAGCTTCGCTAACAGGGCTTGATGAACAAAGTCCATCCCACGCAGAGATCCAATACCTTGGAGGCACCAGTGGTAGCAGAAGGATGACGGGCCAGGGGCGGTTGAACCAAATCACCAATATGAAACCGAGACTTGCACCGGGCTTGGGAAGGAAGCATCGACGGATCTCGGTGAGGGAGTAAGCCCAACCTCCCAACCCGGTGAGAGGATCGAGTCAGATGGCTCCTAAACAACAAGTGATTGACGGACCAGCAGGTCACGGAGCCCCATATGCCGCCGTAGAAAGACAGCAAGATGGAGGCGGCAGGAAAGCGCCACATCGACGATGGCAGAAGCGTCGCTCCATGAAGGTGGCAGGCAAAGGCGGTGACAAACTAGTCCAGGGCAGCGGCAACATCGCTAGGTTGGAGTATAATAGGATTTATCTCTTGATAATCTTTATTTTGGGTATATTTTTCAGTACATTAATAAACTTATTATCATTCAAAAAAAAGGGTAAAAGGTAAAGAGAGAGAGTGAGTGATGGGAACAAAATGAAATAATCTCTTATCGGCTGTACATTTAATTATACATTTTCAAAAGTAAAACTGAAATAGAGTATCATCTAGATATTCTATTCCAATTAATTTTCGTACCCAATCATTCGAAACATGATTTGCCCTTCGTATGAAGGAAAATATTTGGGGAAAGTATTGCCCTTTTTGCACTCCAAGCGTTGCTAGCAATAGCATGTCCTCAAAGATCATGTGTCCGTAATTCGGAAAAAGGGTCCGATCTTTTATTCTGTTTCCGTTTTTGCTTATATTAAAGCCACCATACCATTTCAGCATGGTCCACCATAACATTTCAAACAGGGTTTTGTTCCACCTTTTCTTCTAAAAATGTTAAAGCCAAAGGTGGCTTACTTTTATTTCTTCAATTTTGAGCGGTGTCAATTGCGTGGCTCCATCCCCACGGAAAGGTTGAAATTATAGAGGATAAAACAATTAAGATAGACTTGTTAGGGTTAGAAAATTTCAAATTTATTTAGAAGAATAACCCAAGAATTTAACAGAAAATTTTACTCTGCTAAAGCTTAAAAGGGTAACAAGAGGTTTCAATAAAATACTATGGATTTTGCAAGTTACACTGTTTGAAAAATAATTGTTCCAATTAGCTGTATCGTTTTAGATAATTTTTTAATGGTTGAAATCAAACGACTAACAGCTACTTTGAAAAAACTGTTTCCAAACACAGCCATAAATGGTTTGGTAACTATAGTAACTTTATAATTTATCCATCAATTCCCAAAACAATTTGAAATATGATATCATAAATAATGAAAAGAAATATTGGCATCAAGCTAAAAAAAACAAAAAAAAAACATGAAAAAAGTCAAAATTAACATCTTAGGGCTCAGTTCACCGGTTAATTTCTAGAAATTAATTTATAGTTTCACAATTACCAAGATGGACAAAGAATAAGGCAGAATAGGGATTTTATTAATTTATCCTTTATTTGTGATTTGTAAACTTTTATCATCCTTTGCATTAATGAAATGTACAAAAAAGTAAATTCATCCTGCATTCAAAATTTGAAAATTTTCTAGAAATTATTTTCTAACCTCTGATGTTGAACACAACCTAGAAGTCATTTATGAAAGAAAACGCATCCGAAAATCAGTCAACCTAGCTCCAAGGTTAAAATGTCAATTTCAAACTAAGTTAGCCTCTTGAGCTCATAGTAAAAAAAAGAAGCTATAGATAGCCTTGTGAGTTTTGTTTTCATCTTCAGTATTAAGCTTCCCTCTAATCAATAGAGCAGCGGGCTTTAATTTTTCACACATCACCATTAAACTCACAAAAGTAGATTTTTATGTCTTCATTCCTTCTGCCAGTAAATTCAGGGTTGAGCAAAACTAACAGGGGATTAAGGAAGTCTGAACAGTGCTAATTATGCATGTTAATTGTTGATGGTTGAACGCGGACGTTCAATCTTCTAAGCCAGATGGAATGGAGAATCATGTGAAAAACATCGAACCTCTTCGGCGATCCATCATTCACCACGAAATGCTTCTGCACTTGCTTCACTCTCCTCTGCATTCTCAAGTACTGCCGCTGCGAAATCGCCGACAGAATCTCCTTGATCCTCCCGATCTCGCTCACCGGAATTTCCACCGAGAACGCCTTCCAGTTCAGAACATCGCTGAACGGCGGCACGTACGCGTCGGAGATCAGCACCGGCACGCACTCCGCGTAGATCGCCTCCACGATCCTCGGGCTCGCTACCTCGTACCCGCTCGGGCAGAGGCAGAATCTGCTCGATCGAAGCTTTGAATAGTAAGATATTCCTTGCGGCATTTCTTCGAACACCTGGACGTCTTGGTCTTTGTCCTTCCATTGACTTAGCAGCAGGTGACGGATGTGGCCGTGAAGGTGCCCGGCGAAGAAGGCCAGGATTGGTCTCTGAGACGGCGAATTCCCGCCGATCAATCCGGCGGTTTCGCCGTGGACGAGGTTGATCTCCGGCAGCGAGGCGTCTTTCGCAGGATTGAACCCTTCTGTTGTGTTGGCGTTGCAGAGGACGCGAATCGAATTGTTGAACAAGTAGGGAACATACGACGACGTTCGAGGCCCCTGAAATTTTGGTCAGTCACAATTGTAGCCCTTAAATTATAAAATATTGACATTTAAGTCCCTGAGGATAAAAAGGTAAGATATTACGCACCCAATCATGGCAGGAAAGCATGAAGTGATCAGCACCAATGCTCCGGTTCCAGAATGGATATTTTGCAGCTATGACGTTGATGTAGTCGACAACTGTGCGACCAATTGCATCGGTGTTGTGAGTGTTCGGCTCGTAGAGGTACTGAACCATCATCACTACACTGAATGGGAGGAAATAAACTAAGGCCTGATCAGGATCATAGGTTCTGAACTTATTTCCCTTCTCCAGTTCATGAATGAACCTGCCCTCTGATGCATATATACTCTTGCTTGGGCCGCTGTGGAACATTGGTAGCTCTCCTTCTTCATATACATAAATTTTGAGGTGTTTCTCCATCTGCAGGTAGCTCCTAAACAGATAATTTCAAAAAGTAAAGCACAAGTATACCATGCAAGCAGGGAAAAGAAGAACTGGGGTGTGAAAAGTAGTAGTACTAAAAGGTTTGTACCTATGAAAAGCGTTAGGGTTTCTATAAACAGGGCCTTGAGGAATATAGTCAGGATCTTGGTAGATAGATGTGAGGTTTTTCAAAAGAGCAGCTTCTCTTATGGAACACCTGATTCTTGCCTGGGAAAGTTCAAGCTTTCCCAACTTACTGTATCTCTTAAGCTTTCCTGCATCAGCATTACCTCCATGACCAGTCCTGTTTTGCCCCTGCATGAATCAAGCATTCAGCACATGAATATATATTTAGTACTTCATCTCTCACTTGCAATTGGATGATGAGTTTGATGTCTTACCAAGTGGGAGGAATTGGAAGCAGAGAGAGTAGTATGGTTAGAGATTTTTAAAAAAGAACCTACTGAGGGTTCTTCTGTGGAGGAGGTTGAATTATGGGCCAGAGACTTATTATTACTTATGGGTGTAGTGTTTTCAACAACCAAGGAAGAAGAAGAAGAAGAGGGTGATGATAAATACAATGGAAGAGTGAATTTATAAGGATCTTGAGGACTCAACCCAAGAAACAGAAGAAACAGCAAAACCAGAAAGGTTAAAAGAGGGAAAAACTGATGTGAAGAAGAAAGAGTTGATGAAACACTATGAATCCTCATAACTTCTGCTATTAGAAATTTCACTGATGTGTCAGAATTAGAAGCATAGAGAGACCCAGAAAAAGGACTGGAGCTCAAGTCAGAAGAGTGGGATCCATTGCTTGAATGCTAGTTATTCCTTGCTGTGCAGACAGGCATTTCTGCCGCAGCAGATCATAGGTTTCTTGAAACGGAAGGTTTGTTTTCTTTTAGCACTCATAAGATATAAACTCAAGTCTCTTCTGCTTGGCTGATTCCCAATGTGTTTGGTTTTCGTGTTTGTATTTAATGAACAGAGTTCTTGAATTTGAGAAGGGTTCGGTCTTCAGTGTTCAAGTTATTGGTTTGAAACGAAACTCCACTTCTCACCCAACACCAAGACCTCCACCAATGAGGTATGTACCTTCTGTACTGTACCTGTGATTTCTCTACTTCTATTTGGATTTTGATTAATTACTAGATAAGTAGTAATCCTCTTTGTGCTGGTTCTGTTCTGTCTGTGCAAGGTTTATAACACTTTCAACATTTTCTATTACTAATTAAACGTTATAAATTTTGATTAGGTTGGTCTTTGATGCTAATCACATAACTATATGATGTTGGTCACTCACCATAAACCTGTTTCTACTCGGAAGGAACCTAATAGGAGTATTCTTATTCACATATATCCTAAAGTTTAAGTTTGACGTTGCTTGCTACTAATGGATTCCTAAACGCAATTGATTTAGGATATTGAATTTAATATTAACTCTAATTTGCGGTTTATATGTTAAAAGCTAATCAAAGTTCTACTTTACTTCTTTCTTGTTGCTCCGTACCTTTCCCCAATTTATTTCTCAAACTTTTTCAAACTTATATATTTCATTTGTTCCCTCTGATTTTACCTCAACATTTTAAAAATTCAAACTATTTCTCAGGAAAAATATCCCAAACTTGTTAAGAGCCTCCAATAATATTAATCTGGTCAAAGAATAATCATTTGAATAATTATGTTTCTTTTGTGGCTAATTATATTTTATGATCACCAAACTTAAGAAATTAATGCTCATTATGTCTCTTCTTATTAATTTGCACCACTTTCCTTTTTGTTGCACATGTAGGATTACAACAACCTGCTTATTAGTAATCTCTTAAACATTAACTTACTTTATTACACTTATTATATATAGGCTAAAATATCCTGTACAACCCTGAACTATTGTGACCCGGGCGAGTTAGGGTCTGAATTATAAAAAGGGCAGAATGGTACCTCATACTATTGGAATGGTGCAAATAAGGGTCTCGACTCAGTTGACTCGGCACGGGCCATCACGTGCCATCACGCCCGTTAGATTTTCACCCTTATCTGTTAACAGGAGTTAGCAATGTGGTCCTTCGGTGGAACCACAGTAGATGCACTCATTTTCTTCAACATCCCAAAATGATGCTTTTGGTGACCACTACGATGCACTCCCGTTGCACTATGATGGTCTCCTTTTCAAATATGATGCAATTGTTCTGATGACTTAATGTTGCACTTGTTTTCTTTAACCTTTCAAAATGACGCACTTAGTGACGATAGTGATACTCTCCCTTTCCACTATGATGGTGTCCCTTATAAATATGATGCACTTTTTCCCACTAATGATGCAATCCAGCTCACACATGATGTACTTCGTCTTCCGAATGATGAACTTAGGCGATACACTCTATCCTCCAAAAGATTTTATTCGTGCATGAAATGATGCACTCCATGTATCAAATGATGCTTCTATGCAAAATGATGTTTTTGTAGTGTAATGTGATGCTTCTTTTGATGAAAATTTATCTTCTTCCATCTACTTCTCCATTAATTGGCATTAATTGGCATTATTAACTTCATTCTAATAGCTTTGAGCATCATTTGTATGTACTTCTTGGTTATATCATTTTTATAAAAATGTGCATCATAATAAGTCGATGACACATAATAAAAGGTATATAGGCGTATCATAATTCTGTCATGTGCATCAGGTTGCAACTCCGGATCATAGGACGAATTGCACCGTTCAGCTGAGGAAATGGCTGGGAATGGAGCGACGGTGGCTGGGAAAGCGATTGGCTGCTCCGGCGCGGTCGATTGTGGCCTTGGTGGGAGGATTTCATTGGGTAGCGGGTCGTCCGAATAGATCTCCTACAATTGTTGGCCTTCAGTGACTGTTCATGGAGAAGGAGACTACCACCGAGTTGCTAACAACCTGCCGGTGCTTAAGGGAGGAGGGAGGAGCTATGGTGGTCGGAAGCTACAAGTGAAAGGTAGAGGTGGAGCTACGATGGTCCGACGACGTAAAACAAAGGGAAGACACGGGGAAGAGGAGAGATGCATTTTTAAAATTAAATACACATTGGTACACGGAGGAGCGCATCCTATACTCCGCCAATAAAAGAATAAATCATGATGAACCTAATTATACGATCCAGACAGTACATTGCTAGAGTTTGATAAATTGGGGTAGACATTTTTGCTTGGTTAGGACTAGAAGAGCTAGTGGTGTGGCCGAATTGAAGATCAGCAGTAGAGTAAAGGATGATGATGGAAAAAACAAAATAAAAATATTAAGATGGACACAGAAAATCAAGCATCTTATAGTTAGTGCCGCAAAGAGCTGATTATTAACTGTGGCCGTCCCAATCACGCACCTTGACCTTCTATTACAATCACCCCTGTTTGGTGCCTCTATGAAAGTTTTTCTTTTTCTTTTTGTAATTTTTATTATATTGAATTGAATGAATATATTGTGTAAGAATATAAAAATGACTTAATTTAAGAATGAATTACAAAGTTCCAATCAATTAAAAACTTAATTCATTGAATTAATCCACCGCGGTCTTTTTAGACTTAAACAGGTGATTAATGCATTAGATGACTAAAAAATTACAATTCATTATCAAAGTGAGTAAATTTATTGTTATAAATTATATAATTATCCAATTTTAGGATAGTTATATATATATATATATATATATATATATATACACACACACCTTGGGCCTAAGCTAAGCTGATGGTTTAAACTCAAATCAATTCGGGCATAAACTTGGATGAGGGAAAATAGGGGAGAACTCCCTATCGAAATCACTACATATCAGATGGGTGTCTGGTGGCGCCCTACCAGCTACTAGGCCGTTACTACTGGTAACGGGTCTGGTAGCGAGTTGGAGCGTTACGAATCAGGCCCTCTAGTAACACATCAACCCGTTACAAATTTATTTTATAAAATAAAAATAATCCACAAATCTGGAAACGGATTCCAGATCTGGGTTTACAAACACGAAGCTAATGACAAACGAATTTCAGATCTGATGATGAATGCAAAGATCGCTTGACCGTTGCTCTCCAACATGATTGGAGTCGCCGCTGCAAGTAGTCTGTCTTCTTCTTCGATGAAGAAAAAGTGGGTCAACTTGTACCAATTTCTGGTGGGAGAACACATGAGCACATGATGAACAATAATCAAAACACATGAGCAGATGAACAAATATTTCCCTAAAATTAAAGCAAAACGATAAAGCTTACCTAATCAAGTGCTACCACCGGAGGGAGACGAAGACCCGCAATGACGGAGGTGGAGAAATAGGCTACCTAAAAAGAATCACAAAAAATATCAAAAATTGTTTAATAGATTGAAATTCAAGAAAAAAGATCAAAAAATGAAGGAGATGCATACCTAAACAACGATGAAAGCTCCCCCGATCGTTAGGGCGACGAATCGGCGACGACGAAGGGTTAAGATGCGCTGGTGGTGAGGGAGGTGAGGGACGATATGGAGAGAAGAAATGGGGAAGGGGAGGCAACTATGAGCAATTCAGCTTGCTAGTAGCTGGTCTAGCCATTACTAGCCCGTTACCAAGATCATTGAATTTGAAATTCAATTTTCAACAATTGCCCCAAATTTTTTGATTCCCAAGCATTTCACTGACTACTTTGTTAGATCGATATAACTACTTGATAGGTCAGCATTGACAATAGATTAACATGATAAGTTGTTTAGATCATCATCGTTAGATCCACATGACTACCTTGTTAGATCGACATAATTAATTGATAGGTCACCATTGATAATAGATCAGCATGATAAGTAGTTTAGATCATCATTGTCACATCCACATGACTACCTTATTAGATTGACATAACAAATTAATTGATCAGCATAAAATGGTGATCAACATGATGAGTTGTTTAGATCGACATCACTATCTTGTTAGATCGACATGACTACCTAGTTAGATCGACATCACTACCTTGTCAGATCCACATCACTACCTTGTCAGATCCACATGACTACCTTGTTAGATCCACATAACTACTTGATAGGTCACCATTGATAATAGATCCGCATGATAAGTAGTTTAGATCATCATCGTCACATCCACATGACTACCTTATTAGATTGACAAAACAACTTGATTGATCTGCATAAATTGGTGATCAACATGATGAGTTGTTTAGATCGACATCACTATCTGGTTAGATCGACATGACTACCTAGTTAGATCGACATCACTACCTTGTCAGATCCACATGACTACCGTGTTAGATCCACATAACTACTTGATAGGTCAGCATTAATAATAGATTAGCATGATAAGTAGTTTAGATCATCATCGTCACATTCACATGACTACCTTATTAGATCGACATAACAAATTAATTGATCAGCATAAAATGGTGATCAACATGATGAGTTGTTTAGATCGACATCACTATCTTGTTAGATCGACATGACTACCTAGTTAGATCGACATTACTACCTTGTCAGATCCACATGAGTACCTTGTTAGAACCACATCACTACCTTGTTAGATCATCATCGTTTTTCCCAGATTTCTTAAGGCATAAAAATTTCAATTTTTCATTGTTTGTAGGTTTGATAGTTCTGAAGTTTCATAGCCGGTAGAGGAACTCGTCGGAGGGCAATAATTTGGAATATTAATAAAAAGAACAATTTCAAATAAAAACCATAAACTTGGCAATAATTTCAAATATTTCTCAAATATAAAAAAATATTGTAATAAGAATCTTGAAAATATATTCACCGGAGAAGCTGGATAATTTCCAAAAACTGTCAGAATCTCCAAAAATAACAACCAATAACTTGACCTAGTACACAACTAAACCAAGTACTTCAAATATGGAGACAAATATGTATGAGTTGAGGAAAATGAGTCGGGAACAAAAAATTTCGTTTGCTCCCGAATTTGATCTGTAAATGGCTGGAGGAAGGGGGAGGAAGATGATGAGGACGCATATGCTAGTAGTAGGATGGAAGGGGGTCGAGCCGTTACCAGTCTGGTAGCGCTCCAACCACTTACTAGGCCGTTACTGGCAGCACGCCAATAACGCCCTGACCCCCTACCATGGTCAACTAGATGTCTGACCACCCTAGCAACCAGCCTGGCATTACCAGGCCCGCTACCATGGTCAGGTTAGCTGCGTAGTGAATATATATAGTTGTCCTAATTAATTTTAGTTTTTTACGTAATTTTTTATGAATTGAGATTAAATAATTACAGTTAAACATTTGAAATGACATTAAATAATCACAGTTAAGCATTTGAAATTACATTAAATAATCACAATTTTTTTAATATATAATTTATGATTTTATTCATATATCATTTTGAATAATATATATATATATATATATATATTCAAAACTTTTATATGCAGATACCCACTTTGATTTCTTTACCAAACTTATTTATTTTTCCAGTAAGAAATTATACTCCCACCGTCCCTTAAAATTGTTCTAAAATATAAATTTAGAAACCTTTAAGAAGTTATATATATGTACATATATTTTAAGAATTTTTTTTAACAAATTGTTGCTTGTGGAAATTTGAATTAAACACAAACTTAAAAGTCAAATATATGATACAACTTTTAAGACACAGATGAAGTATAATTACATCGAAGACAATTTGATATCAAAAGTCAAATATTATAAGAGTAATAGTTTCATTGGGAGTAAGTCATACACTACGTAGAAAACACAGTTTTTTCCGCGCCCATTACTGGGGCGAGGGCCGCGGTGGTAAAGGTCGCTCCCAGCTCGCTTACAGCGGCCCTTCGCAAGGTAAGGCCGCGGTAAGAATTTTTTAGTCATCATCTTCATCTCCCTCCATCTTCATCTTCTTCCTTCATCTTCATCTTCTTTCTTTCTTTCTTTCTTCTTCTTCTTCTTCTTCTTCTTCTCCACCGCTGCCATCTTTGCTCACCTCCACTCAACCGACGTCGCCCTCTCTCCGTCACCACCGCCACCACCACCATCAATTTTTGGGCTTTTCTGGGTTTTGTGGATGAATTCGGATGAATATTCATCCGAATTCATCCACTTTTTTAAAAAAAATTATTTGAAATGGTTACTGCGGCCTAAGGTGCAGTAAGGCCGCGGTAAAGTCCTCTACCACAAGTTGTTTTACCGCGTGAGTTACCACGGTCTCTCTCTGTAATTACCGCGGCGCTTCCGTGAAGGAGGCGACGACAAGCCATGAATGCTCCACGTAGTTATGGGCGAGCCTAAGTTGATCAAACTCCTTTTTTCTCCAAAAGTGTCTATATGAGTACATAATTTATGAGTCGGACCCCCTATATAATTATAATGAACATACTATATTTTATAATAGGTTTAAACGAAAAGAAAATTGATTTTTTTCATTGAAAATACACATTTGATTTTATTAATTAGCATAGAGTAAAAAAATGGTAAGAACACTCCCTTTATCTCAAAATAATGAAATATTTATTTTTCAGCATTTAATCTATGATTTTATTTGATAGAGAAGGAAAGTGAAGAATGTCAACCAAGTAGTCCTTTCATTCTCCTCTAAAAATTATGATTTGAAATCGAAATCTTTTAGATATATTTTCTTTTTCGCTGCAAACTTGAAATATTAAAATCAAATAAAACAATTTTCGTTGGATAGAATAGTTGGAGTATGATTTACAATAACAAAAAAGTGTTGGTGCGGTTTAATTCTTGTGTGCTACTCGTAGATTATATAGCTAAGGGGTATGGGCAATATTCACATCCAGTGTGACCATTCCGTTTCATAATTAAATAGAATACGTAGGCAATATAGAGGTCACGCTTCTCACATATATAACCTCTAGCCAGCCTCTTTATGCACACCAATGTTTCAATGTTCTTGCTGATAAAGTCTAAAGAGAGAGGGGAGGTTTGATTACTTGTCTCCTATAGTACAATTAATTAACCGTTAAGTGTTTGGTTAAAATTGGCATTTTGAATTAAGTTAATATTGATCAATTAATAGTGTTAAATAATGGTATTACGAATTTAGGAGATATTGTGAGACAAATGATCTAGATTCCAGAGTGTAAAATCTCGATCGTCTCCAAAACAATGGCCTATTAAGCGAAAAACAAACAATTGTGACCTCTAATCCCACAATCGATCGAATCAACAACTTAAATTGCACCATATATACCTAATTCACATTTTGTAGCAATTTTATACTTAAATAAAAATAGATTTTTTTTTTAAGAATGCATCAAGTATATATTAGGGATGTACTCAGCTCTCAGCATTGAGGAGAAGATGAGCACGGAAGAGTACATGAATCAAAGAGTTACGGATTTGCTACAAAGCTAAGATCCTGATCCAAAACCAACCATTTCCTATAGATGCTAAAAGATTAATCACCCCTCATAGGTTTATGGAAATCTACAAAAACTTTTATGTATGGTAAAACCTACAAATTATATATTTGTTTTTTTAACACTATATATGCATTGAACGTTAATTTTTTAGTGTTAATGTTCTAACTTAACTTTTTTTTTGTTTACTAAACCGATCAATTATATTAATGATCAACTGTAGAAAAAACCATAAGCCAAAATGACTTGTTGTCCAAAGTACCAACAAAGTAGGAGCGATAGGACAAAATAAACATAACCAAAAGCAGCAAAATTAATGCAAGAAAAATAGTTCAAAGCAATGCAGTGCTAACGGATTGAGAAGGAGGTTATGCAACCGATGTTCCATCGTACCACTCAAAAACTTCCTCACACAAGCCACCAAATAGCTAAGACGGTTTGAAACTGCATACATGGCGAGGTGTGTATAGGCAAGTCTATCATGGTCAATCAAACCCAAATATCATCGTACCATGAACATGCTAATAGAGGATGTTGACGCCCAAGAATAACGCTCCACCACCGTAGCGGCGGGGTTTTCGGACGAGTCGCCACCAATCTATTTGTGAGGTCGATTGGGAACCTAAAATGGTCTACGTGAAAACTCGAGGGTTCGTTAGTCAATTACGTACAAAAACGATTAATTTTTATACGCCCGAAAATTGGTACCACGGATTCGATTTATATTTTCTTTCACTTGATTCGAAATTAATAATAAAAAAAAAACGTTTCCACGTTCAAAAGAGGATACATGGACAATAAAAAAAATACAAATAGATAAAACGTAAGTAACTAAAACACCGACAATCAACACTATGGATCACTTGTTAAACGTCTGAACAAAAACGTGACATGATAAAAAAAAAGAAAGAAAAGAAGTGAATCAATAAAAATAAAAGATACACAATATCAATTCTATATACTCCCCTTAAAATATGTCATAGATAAAGAAAAAGGAAAAATTCGAATTTTGAATCAATTAATGTGGAAACTAAACAAAAAGGGCAAACGTTTCTACATCTATCATATTTCACACTCCACAATTCCTAATGCAAAGACTAAGAGTGCCAAAATTGCAACAAAGTCAACATCCTTGCCTTAAATAAACTTAGAGGGAAACCATAGGGATCAAAGACAATTGTACCGAAAATGAAAGCCTTGACTTCTCCCCCAAATCGCAACCTGCAACAGAAACGCTTTCTCTGTCTCCTGGCCGTTCTCAACCAAGGTCCGATGAGCAATCCGCGACGCGTACGATGAAGATGGCGGCTTCCGACGTCGGGCTACTGGTAGGATGTCGGGAAGCAGGCGATCGCGTGGAGGCTCGGCAAGCGAGCGGAGCAGCGGACTCCGGTCCGTGATTTCAAATCTGAAAGGGGCTGCAGATTCGGCTAACAAAAGCTTTGGCCGGAAACGTGAACCAGAGGATCTATTGATGATGGAGAGTGGGTTGACGAACGGAGACGGGAAGAGATCAAGGTAAAACTCTTCCTTCTTCTGTGGATTTATGCGAACAAGGGAGACTTGAATGACGGAACTCAGTTGCTCGTGCCGGGATTGATTGATGCTGAAATCGATGGCGGGTGGAAGAGGAAACGTTGCCGGCAACCAACTACGCCTAGATTGGCTTCTTCTCCGTTGGAACTCTTTGGCTTACTCGAATGATTGTTCTCTGTTTGTTTATGAAATTGATGTATTTGCTCGTATCTGTATGTTGGTTGCTTTTTGCCCCCCAATCTTGTTTTGAAACTAGGATTTTATAGCTCAAAATTGGAAACTGCTCCACTCCTCCATGATTCTATGAAAACTGCTCGATCTTGAGAAGTGGAAGCCACAACCGTCCCACCCGGCGTTTCTTCAAGAAGCCTTCTCCTCCATGCCTCTGCCAGATCATGTTCTGCAACAATTTTTAAGGAAAATTATTAATTTGGTCCACAACCTTATAAAGCTTTCAATTTATCCCATTTCATTCCTAAAGACCCTCTTCTTCATAATTAGTCACTTAAGTCCTCTCGTAACACACTTTTAAAAAATTGAGTGTCAACAACCACAAGTGCCACTCCATCTCATCCAGGCACCTAAAAAAATACACCATCAAAAGCCAAAAATGGACCAAAAACTGCTTGAAGGAGAGGACTCAAGTGGTCCAAAACCAAGTCCGCTCCTAATCCCCGAATCACTGCTCCAGGTGAGGCGGGAAGTCGCCCTGCCCTACCAAAACATCGATGACATCAAATCCACGGCGGTTGAACAAAAGTAGAGCGCAAAACGAGAGGATAACGGCAAGCAGGGCTTAAGCGAAAGGAGCCAAAGGAGAGAAACTTGCCAGAAGGCCGGCGAGCAAAGGAAAACGGCAGACATGACTGGAGGAGTCGCACCTCTACGTGAGGGCGAAGGAATAGAACCAGCTTTGCGGCGCTAAGATAGGTTTTGAGTTAAATGATTTGAGTTTTAGATAGCCTTTGATTTTTTTAATTATATGCACATGTTCAAAACCCATATCTTCTAACTTAATTTTTAACCATAAAAATAACTCCTCCATCCACAAAGGTTGGTAGGTTTACTTAATTTGAAACCATACGTACGATGGTGTTGATAATGTAAGTTTCACCAACTATTGTCGATTATTGTAAAGGATGTTTCGTACCTATCTCAGGCTCTGCATTGACTACGACGACACTTAAATTATCAACACCACCGTCCTTAAATCGTCGATGTTTCGTTTTGAAAACTATACACTAGTTTTTTAGATCATGACGCTTTGAAGGATACTCGACGTATACCACTTGTTGGGCTTGGCTTGCAAGAATGAACAGATCTTCCGGATATAGTCGGGATGTGTAGTCAACATCGGTGATCCCTGAAATTTTATTGGTACGGATCCCTTTATTGGTAGAAAATCACGTACCTTTGAAGACTGTAAGACTATTGTTCATGTACTGAAGGACAAGAATTTCGTCAATCTGGCCATATAAATCCAAATAGTCCGCATTTGTATCCCCCAGGACACAGACGCTCCAATTAGTTGTCCTTTTGTTTTGACCATGTTGTTTTGTGTGAAACCCATACCCATTAACATATATGTCTGTGAACGATTTAGCCTTTATTCTAGGACGGCAGGCCAGGTCATATAGTGCTTGTGGGAGCGATGTCTGATTTTCGATGGCCTATACATAATTGATAATTAACATAATAATTTTCGTTGTGAACACAGATAACATAAATAAATAAACACAACTAACTATAGTCCTGAACCACCGTGCAAACTCTTCCAGTATGAAGTTGTCGACACCATCATCATTCAGTTTTGGGAATCGATTGTGGGACAACTTGTTGAATCGAATTATAAATTGTTCCACCTCCTGGAAATTCTGCAGAATATATGTTTGGACATGATGTAATCCATAAGCAGTCAATTCTCGAACGTGTGCCTTACCAAATGTTTTTGTTGGATGATTGAAAATTGATAGTCCCGAATCGCTAACAACTGCAGGAAAATTAATTTCATTCTGTATTCCTTGATTAACTTCCATATAATTCTCAAAAAAATGCTACCTCCAGTAACAAAAACTTTTCAATGATCGAGCCATCTAAAAATTGTTTGTTCGCACATTTTGCTTTCAACTTCTTTATGTTCCGTTCAAAAGGAAACATCTACCAATATCCGACAGATCCACAAGTTCGAAGGTGTCAAGGTAGATTCATGGTAAGATGTTCATTGGAGTCAAAGAATGATGGATGGGGGATCTTTTTCAACTTGCACAGTATTACGATGAT
The DNA here is from genome assembly GCA_024586325.1 of Stellera chamaejasme. NCBI lineage: Eukaryota > Viridiplantae > Streptophyta > Magnoliopsida > Malvales > Thymelaeaceae > Stellera > Stellera chamaejasme. The sequence goes on from CM044985.1 coordinate 31,673,631, forward strand.
TAATTCATCAAGCTTCTCCACATCGTCCAATTGAATATCCTTAGCACACATTAACCTAAAGAATTTGCTGAATTCTGCTATTGTCATCCAAATACTATCAGGAATGTAACCACATAATGTAACGGGACAACTTTTGCATGAAGACATGACAATCATGGTTTTTCATGTTGTAAAATGTATTATTGTACGTATTGACACACATGCCATGTTAAATGCATACCCATCGGGAAGTTTAACGGTATGCTTCAGCCAATTGCAAATCATCGCAATCTGATCATCATTTAACGTGTATAACATTTTCGGTTGAAATGGTTTCTCATTTTGTCCAATGCTCAAATGCAGTTCATCATGGATATTTAACTCTTGCAAATCGCGTCTCGACTATGCGTTATCCTTTGTTTTCCCTTTCATGTTCAAAACTGTGTAGAAAACATTATCAAAACAATTTTTTCAATATACATAACATCCATACAGTGTCATACTTTAAAGTTTGCCCTCATTATGACCCACGATGTTCTGAATGCTAGGAATACAATATTATTAAGATCCCTTAAGATCTCATGACCTGACTTATACACACACGGATGTCTACAGTTTCTCCCCAAGATTCGGTATTCTTACGGAGAGCATGCCGGCGTGGTAAAAATCTCCTATGACAACCCCACTAACTGGTTTTTCGTCCATGCTTCAACTGAAAACTATTAACATCACTAATGCAGTATGAGCATGCAATTCTCCATGCGTACTCCAGTCCGATAACATTTCGTACGCCGAAAAATCACTTATCGTCAAAAGCAAACATGCTCGCATAACAAAGTTTTGATTATGGTGCGCATCCCAAGTTTCCACTCATGTATTCCATAAAACTTGTAATGCCTCAATCAGTGGACGTAGAAACACATCAATGTTACGGCAAGGTGATTAAGGACTTGGAATTAGTAGAGACATGAAACTGTACGACACCTTCATGCATAAATCAGACAGTAGGTTATAAACAACTATGAATACCGGCCACATCGAATATGATTGTCCTGAATTGGACAACGGGTTAAAGCATTCACTACTTAACCCCAATCGTAAGTTTCTGAACTCCTGTGCGAAATCAGGATAGCACTCATCGATGTGTTTCCATGCCTCACCTTGAGATCGATGTCCAACAGTGTCAGTCACATTTCCACTCACTCTAATATGATTTGAATTCTGCGGTTTTAGTCTACTGGTAAAGTCGTTGTAGCCGCTCAGTGATTGACAAATATCATAAAACCTTTTTAGGTTTTGATTTCTTATTTGGATCACACTCTTCATACCTATCCGCTCCAAACACCCTACAATTCAATAGCTTGCTGAAGCTATCGTAGAACAACATACAATTGTTCTCGCAAGCATGAATTTTTCTATATGGTAACCCCAACTCCTTCAACATACCTTTTGTACTACACATGCTCATTGGCAACGAGTTTCCTCAAGGTAATGTTTCATTAATATGTATGATCATCTTAGAGAAAAGACATCCGATACGTTGTGTTGACTTTTCATACTCAAAAATTTGGATAACACCGATAATTTGGTCTACTTATCAGCACAACCTTCATATAAAGATTTTGACGCATCACACAACAGTTGAAAAAACTTTTATGCCATTTCATTTGGCACTTCGGGCACAACAACGTCATCATCGTCATTATTCTGATCATCTTCAAAATTATTATAGTGCTCATGAAACCCAAAAGTATCACGAACCATTTCTTCATAAGCTGCCCGTTCTTGGTTACCCTCAGAAGAATTAAGTGCAGTACTCGTACTTGCAAGATTCGATGATGTTGACGTTAGTTCATTAAATCAATAACATCGATAAACATATGGATTGATCTCAGGTCGTTCACCATGACAATCCCACACATGATAATTGAGTTTAAATTCATCTAATAGTAAATGATTGCTAATTGTTATTCGATCATAATAGTATCTATTTTTACACTTTTTACACGGACATTTCACCAATTCTTCTCCATTTGATTTAGCAACAAAAAAGCATAATCCAGAAATTTCTGAAGTCCGATCCAAAATCTTTCACTTATATAGCGAGTCTCATCATCAAAGCACTGATACATCCAATCACGTCCTTCAGCCATTTATGGCATTTCCTATTCAATCATCAATAAAAACAATAACAACCATGATAATTAATTATATATTATAAAAAAACACAAAAGTTCTTAATTACTGCATACATTCATATATAAATATTTATATCATTTGTTTGTAATCCAAGGTGCATGGGTTCTATCATATTCATAAAAGTACTATTAGTAAAGAAAGTTTTATGGTTGTGTATGTAAAACTGTAATTACATAAATTTCGGTAGCATTTCGCCTTAGTTCCACACTATACCATTTTTCTGGAATATAACTCCCAGAACAGGTATAACGTAGAACAAGACTAAGAAATGAAACCGAAATTTATGTAATCCGATCAGTTTTACATAAATAACCATAAAAGTTTAATACACCGATAATAAACTTTTACAAACTGTCCAACTTGGACAATCCATGAAAACTCTGTACAATATATTATTTTACAACGTTATTCCAAAACTTTGAAATAAAGTGTAAAAAAAATATTTCTACAAGTTTTCATAGACAGGAACTATGACTCAACTAATTTAATTAAATTATTTAAAGGGAAAATAAATTACCAATACATAAATTAAATTGAATAAAAAACTATGTAACCATAAATAAATAAATAAAAAATAAAATTACCTCGGTAATACACCTAAAGTTGATGGTACTGCAACTTCTACTCGGTTTTAGAGATGATATTTTGTGTAAGAGTTGAGAGAGGAGAGGATAAGAAAAAAATTGTGAGGTGTTGGAATGGAATGAGTGAGTATATATATAGACGAACCTACTTCGGTCTCATTCGCAGTACAAGGCCGCAGTAGGGATGGTGGTAGGTAGGGCACGTGGCCCACGAGGCCTTACTGCGACCTAACTTCGGTTTGGGCCGCAATAACGTTTACTGCCACTTGCGAAGCTCCCATTTACTGTAGGGAGGTGTTTACTGCGGCCGTAACCGCAATTGTGGCCGTAGTAAAAAACGTCCTCCCCACGTAGTGGGTGTCACCCTCATCTTTTCCGGCAAGTTCATAGGCATTTGTGGTGAGATACTCCTCTTTTCCAGCGGCGTTCTCCTCGATTCTGGCATTTGTTGTTGGGCTTCTTTTGATGAAATGAATCGATGAAGGCACCATCCTCTTTACATTTTTACCCTCCTTACATAGCTCCTCCCCTGCTCCGCAGTTCCAGCGGCATACCCCTTCTGAATACACTCTCCAACCAGCCCAGTACTCACCCATTTTGACCATCGACGCGCCCCTCTAATACAAATTGGTTTAGGCAACAATAAGATGCAAAGATGGTCAGAAGCTCACGCCTGTCAGCCTTGGACACGCGTGATGTGGTGAGGATGTCACGGTGAGCCACGATGGGCATAAGCATAACGCGACTGGGAGCTTACACGTGACCCAAAGCTTTTGCGTGCAGCTGGATTAGGTTCGCATGCAGTGGTCCACGAAGGGAAGGTGGCAGGTTAGGAAGGAAGTGAGCTAAATGTTGAAGAGGAAGAATTTGGGGTTGAATTGTTAGATTTCAAAATACTAAAGTACAATTAGAATATTTAACACTATAAAAGCTAATAGTCAATTAACACTATCAAATGACAAGGGGATTTTTAGAAAAGAAAAACTGAAAGTTTTCCCAAACCTCATAGGGTTTTTTAATTTTCCATGATTTACCGCAACATGGCTAGAATGCTTCCACCTATAGATGTCTCGGCGAGTCCAGATTTGATGTCCGCTAATCCCTTATCCCTTTCATGTCCCCAATGTATTTTATTAACACCATTAATAAATCTTTTAGTTTTATAACGAAAAAGTTGACAGTGTTAATAAAATATAACGAGGGATAAGGAGATGGGGGGTTTGGGGGCAATAGATCCAGACTCTGTCTCGGCCATCGTTGTAAGAACTGGACCAGATCGGCCGGTTCAACCGGTCGGATTGTGAATCGGTCTTTAACTAGCTGAATCTAAGAATCTGTACTTTAATTAATTTTGGGGTCAATTTGATTTTTTGTTAACAAAACTAAAGAGAAATTTGATATTTAACTAAAAAAATTGAAAAATAATGAGGACAAGTTCGATATTCAACTAAATGATCAACAATTCGTTATTAACAAAGTAGTCATTAAAGTTTCATTTATTATACAAATTAGGCATCAAATTTTTCCTTAATGTACAAATTACCTCTTACATTCTTTGTATTTATTATTTGCAGTCTTATAATTTTTTGTATAAACAATAAAGTCTCTCCCCTCATGTGTAGAAATATGCATTATTATATTTTAAATGAATTTTTTATAGTAAATTTATAAGCTGAACTTCTACTACTATATTTTATGAAAATACGGTTCAATCACTGTCTCAAATGTTTGGATCGGTTAAATCTCAAACCACTAATGAACGGTTCAATGTCTAGTCCAATCTTTCAAACCATGGTCTCCACAACTACCGAATAGGAAAAAGAGGCCTCCTAAAACTTCATCAAGGTTCACACGAGCCTTTTATATGTCATTCCTTTTGATCCTATGAAATGAGAGGATCGATTAATGGCCCAACCAAACACAAAACAAAACCAAAGAGAAAACTGAAAAAAATAAACCAGGGACGGGCGATCAAAGATGGCGATCAGCAGTCCAGGCACACAGTCCGACACAAGCAGAAACATCTGACGAACGGCGATCGGACGCCAGCGGGCCGGAAAAACCTATGAAGCTTGAAAACCTAGAAGAGAAAATATATCCATCGCGTCAGTATCTTAAGGACAGTTTTTCTAAACACAATTGGAGGGAAAAGCTTAACCAAAGTGTGCTTGAACATGCATATATAAGTACTGAATCTCATAAAAAATATACTCCATTTTGTCTATATATTTTGAAACTTACATTTAGTTGTCAACATTTAATGTAAATCTGTAATATTATTTTTCTGATATTCTGAAAAATATATCAATACAAACTATTAGTAACTTCATGTCTTCTTTGAGAACATATTTTTAATTAAAGACGATCTATCGTCAATATTATTCACCAAAAAGTGATATAAAAATAAATTGAAAAAAGTAAATATAAAAGGTGTTTAAAAAATTCAGAAACGAGCTGGAAGGATAGAAGTATTAGATAGGATAATGAGTTCAGCATTATGAAAAGCTTAAGGACAAATAAAAAGTCGTTCTTCACAAGTGCTATAATCGGAAAGAAAAATGCAAGAGGAAAAGAAGAAGAGAAAAAGAAAAAAGATGACTTGACTTGTGTTACAGGTAATTAAAACTGTTGAAATTAAATGGGTCAATTTGTACAGATCCCCCCGTATAATTCTTCTTCTAGCGAAATCATTAATTAACCACCTCAGAAAAGAAAAAGAGATTTTCGCCATGCATGCAAAACCCGAACGAAACGAACGAACGCCTCTCAATCATCCTGAATAAAAATCAATCCAAATCAGTTAGCTCCGATCGATCATTGCACCACCGGCGCCAGATCGCAGCTGGTCTCTGAATTTCCATGCATGCATGCAGCCGCACGAACGATGTAATTAATTCTATGACCCGGAGACGACACAACTCACGACGTATACGTACCAACGACGGAGAGCATGTTTTCTACAAGGTCCCCGTCGTCGGCGCCGGTTCTCTATGGCCAGAGGGTGCAGGAGGAACCTCTCCCAACCACCACCAAGAACGCCCACAGCACCGTCACGTTGGTCTACCAGAGCAACATCGGCGCCTATTACCGCCGCGTCACCGTCTCCTGGACCAAATATCTTATGAACTATTCCTTATCCCTCATGGTCGCAAGCGCCAACGGCGAATCGCAATACACCTGCAAGATCGATCTCAAACCTTGGCATTTTTGGAGCCGCCGGGGATATAAATCATTCGAGGTTGAAGGATCCCAGGTAATTCATTAATTTAACTCATCTGATTTTATTGCATTTTTTATGTTTTATTTGATTCCAAGTATTACTATAAACATTTATTATTTTTTTTAGAAATTAAAAATATTGATATATAATTTACATTTAAATTATTTAATTGTATATATTAAAATGTTAAAGAAATAAAATTATAGATTAAATATTTAAAAAAATGCTCTAATCTTTCAAGGACGAATATAGTATTATATACCACTCCATCCGAGGAGAAAAGTTGATACAATTTGATTTTCAAATTTGTATTTGAGTTAAAAGAAGTAAGAACTTTCACATAGTTTGACTTTCAAGATGTATTACTCCATCATTCCCTTTAATGTTTAATCAATTTGACTTACATGCAATGAAGAATGTGTGTAATTGTCTCCTATCAAAAAAAGAAAAAGAAAAAGAACGTGTGTAATTGGCTTGCGTCTAAAAAGTAAAATATCATATAAGACAAAAGTAACATTTTTTAATGGAAAAAGATGGTAAGAGTAATAAAGTAAAATTGGTGTAAAAAATTTCATAAAAGGAAATGTAGTGAATTATTTTGGACAACCCATAAAGAAAATTGTACACGAAGAGAGTATATTTTTAAATTTTTTAATAATCAATTCTTTCTTCTAAAATTTGATAAGAAAATAAACTATATCAACTTTTTTGATCACACACTCGTCGAAATAAATCATTCCCATAATACTACCTCTGTTCTTAAAAAAAATGGTGCGTTTCATTTTCAACATTTAATTTATAATTTTATTTCTTTAACATTTTAATATACCAAGTCAAGTAATTTTGCTGCAAATTATAGATTAATGTATGTAGTTTTTAAATATATTTTTTATGGATTTTTTTAACGAGTTCTTTTTAGTACTCTCTCTGTCCCAAAATTATTGAAACACTTTCCTTATTGGGCTGTCCCTAAATTATTGAAACACTTTCCCTTTTTAGTAAACTTTTGTATATGAATTTACTCAATTATCCCTCATCACTCTTCCATCTACCAAGTCAACTCAAAATCAGCTCCACCTAAAACAGCGTGCCCAGTCAAAACGTTTCAAAAATAATGGGATGGAGGGAGTAATAATTTGAATCTTCTGCAACATTGAAAAAGAAACACTAATTTTTTAGGAACGAAATTTTACTCCAACCTAGGGAAGTGGAAAGTTCTCCTTCCTGCATACGTGCCATATTAGTATTGACTCGTGTCATCACAATTAATTACATGGCTGTCACTATTTATTTCGGAGACATGACAATAGTACTTAGGTGGAATTTTTTTTTCCATTTTTGAGGACGGAGTAGTAATTAATTGAAAATAATTTAATTGATTTCGCAGGTTCACGTTTATTGGGACCTTCGATCAGCGAGGTTCACCGGAAGCAGTCCAGAGCCGATCGCCGACTACTACGTGGCGGTTGTGGCGGACGAAGAGGTGGTGCTTTTTCTAGGCGACTACAAGAAAAAGGCGTACAAAAGAACGAAAGCACGGCCGACAATAGTGGAACCAACATTGTACTACAAAAAGGAAAACGTGTTCGGCAAGAAAAGCTTCGGGACGAGAGCCAGGTTCGACGACAGAAGCAAGGATCACGAGATTTTGGTGGAGAGCTCGACGACGACGACGGGGACGAAAGACCCGGAGCTTTCGATAAGCATAGACGGCATCGTTTTGATACATGTCAAGAATCTGCAGTGGAAGTTCAGAGGGAACGAGACGGTTCTGGTGGACAAGCAGCCAGTTCAGGTGTTGTGGGACGTCCACGATTGGCTGTTTCAGAATCTTGGGTCGTCGTGTCAGGGGTTGTTTATATTCAAGCCTATGGCGGCGATGGAGTCCGAGAGTGAGATTGATGGTGGCGATAGCGACACCGGTAGTGCCGGGACTAGGTATTATCCGGCTACCAGCAACGGCATGGCGGCAGAGTTTTGTCTGTTTCTTTATGCGTCAAAGATTGAATGATGATAACTCTGACTGTTACCGTGTATGTTGTTGTCTCCGACTCATGCCATTCTTGTATTTTTCTAATTGATTCTCATTAATGATTTTCTTTATTTTCATTTTATATGATAGATCTTCTCTTTTGTATTTTGTTTTTGCTTGGAAAGGCAACTTACTAGTATCCCAAATTGTCACGCATGACACTGAATGAGCTATACTTGTAAACGTTTAAAATTCAATCTTTAACTCGAAAATATTTAAAATTGAAGGTTTAGAAACGATGAAATCTATAGAACCAATTTTGCATTTCCCATAGTAAAACCATCATAATACTTAATTAAGTTAAGTGCTTTAATATAACGGGCCTAATGGCGCAACGAACCCTAGGGAGCTTGTCACCGCCGTTGTCACTCATTTTTCCTCCCTGACGCACTTTTTTCACGCCGCTCAGGTTCCTCCCAGTTAGTGCTAGTGATCCGTCCTCAAGACTAGTTTCCTCTAGTGCCGCATTACGCTCCCCCTTGTCTTTTGGTGTCGTCGTCACCGAATCGGACTTGCAAGGCCTGGGCACTTATCACCTCCAGGGCCTTTCTTGTGGTCGATGGTGCGGCTTCGTCCCTGCCGATAGAATCCTAAGGTCAGGACCCCTCCCAGCCGGTGGTGCGACTCCCTCGTTCTGTTCGGGCCGCCATCAACTTTGGACTCGCACTCTCTGGTGAAGGCGTCCTCCTTCCCCAGTCGATGGTGCCCTCCTTCTTAAGTCGTTGTTGGTGTATCGGCACCAGAGAAGCAGGGCTTCGTCCCCGAGTTTTTGGGCAACCACGGTCGCAGTTCGTGTTCAGGTCATGGTTTCTGGCCAGTTTTGCGGGGCCACGATGGGGACGTAGACCTGGAGGCTTGTCTCGCACTTCCGTTGCATTTTTTTCCCGATGTTGAATTTTTTATGGTAGGCAACCGTGTGATTGGTGCGACTTGGACTTTGTGGTTTCTTTGCAGGGCGGAGCCTGAACTCACCCTGCCAGAAGCCATGAGTTCTCATCTGATGAATTGTTTAGCTCTTGGGTCTCACTGGACGGTTCAACCATTTCGAGAATTGATTACTCGGTGTTATTAAGGATCTGGAACTTCCAGGATAACTCAAGCCCATGTGACGGGAGATTAAATTTTCCCAGCTATTGTTGTTCTTGTCTGGTGCAGGTCTTGTTTCAATACCAGCATGGCAGTTGTCCTTTGGTATGGAGAATTTCTGTTAATCGTCAGATGAAACACCTAGTTGTTAGAGTGGGTATTTCCTTAGGCCCCTTTCTCATACCATACTCAATATCTCAGGTCCTCAACTTCACTCATATAGATGTTTACTGTATGCAATGCTCGTAGTTGCTTTTTTGCTACCCTTCATTATTTGCTTGTTTAGTTTGTTTTCTTTCTCATGTGCAAGGTGTTTCGTTTCATGCATTTTCTTTCTTTGCTATTTTGTTGGTTCAGATTTGTATTATGATTCCGTTGATTTAAAAATATAAACCTTTTCCCCATTGGAAAAAATACCATCATCATGATTCTTCAGTTTTGGACTCATAAATACGTCTTGATGTTGATTGGTTTCTTCTTCTTTTTCTTGTGGGCCGAAGCCTCTCGGCTCTTACTGTTGTCATCTATACTTGTTTGTGCATGTTTTAGCCCCTCAGAGAGGCTGGAGTTTCACGAGATCCCCCAAAGCACGTAAAGCTGGTTAAGACAAGGCATGACTGTGGGGTGGATAAGATCCGCTAGTCGTGGTTAACAGACTGTTTTTTACGGTTTTAATAGCGGTTAAATCCATGCGGTTAGCGGTTGTGGTTTTTTTAATAACCGCTAGCTTAACGGTTGCGGTTGGCGGTATTCGCACTGCAGATAACCAATATCCGCAGTTTGGCGGATAACCGCCAATCCACCTTCTAAGGCCCAGTCCAACACACCCCAACTCACACTTATCCAACCCAAGTGGGCCAAGCCCAAGCCAAGTCTCATGCATGATGCCTCATTCTATCTTTATCGGTCATCATTCATCCATGATCCAACTCATTCAGATTTTAGACCCACTCACACTTTCAACTCACTCTCGCTGCTACCATGAATGTTTTTGTTGACTTTAGTGATTAAAATGGTATTTGGATGTTTAAAATGTTATTTGGATGTTTATGATGTTATTTGGATTTATTTAGGATATTTGAATAATCTTTAAATTCTCATCTAAATAACCACGGATGAACCGCTAATCGTGGATATCCGTAGTTGGCGGTTGTGGATATAAATTTATTACCTAGACGTGTGAAATCGTATACCGTGGATACCAAAAAAACCGCGATTGGTGGTCGTAATTTAAGGGTTATTGCGGTTTAACCGCACAATGATTCTTCAGTTTTTGACTCATAAATATGTCTTGATGTTGTTTGGTCTCTTCCTCTCTGCCTTGTGTGGGCCGAAGCCTCTCGACCCTTACTGTTGTCATCTATACTTGTTTGTGCACGTTTTAGCCCCTCGAAATGCCTGGGGTTTCAAGAAGCTGGTTAAGACATTAAGGTGAGAGAAGAGGGAGGAGTAAATATGAGTATTTACCAAGTAGCTGTTGTTATATTGTATGAGCGTTGTAACCCTTTCTTCATTGGAATGAAGTTTACAACCAACTAATTTAACAAATTTTGTTTTTGCTGCTTGAGATGCTGCCAGTGCAACAGCTGCTGTCGCCACTGCAACCACAGTGACATGGCTTTCATCTTCGGGAGTTGATGTACATGTAGTGCTCTCTTACTTTGTGACATTGAATGGCTCGATTGTTATCTTTCTAAGGTTTAGGACTTGATCATTACAATGAGCAACGTTAGGGGACTCTGATTTGCTTAAGAGGCAAACGAGACAACGCCGTCGTCTTACTCATCAAACATTTCGTTCGCTTCCTCCCTTCCTGGTTCGACAATGGAGATCGTGAGAGACGAGGAGGAGCAAGTCGGTCCAATCGTCGTCTTCCTCGTCAGAGATTCGGAGGGTTTCGCAGATTCCGTCGCTGATGCTCTCAACCCAAACCCTAGCTCATCCTCTGATAAACTGTAATGACTACTTCTGCTTTTGTTTTTCTTCGTCGACTGTGATCTTACAAACAGTTTCCGGTTTGGTTACAGGTCGAAGCCTCTCACGGTGCAGTTGGAGAAGTATGGAATTGAAGATCAAGTGGCGTCTGGGCATATGATTAAGCTCGTTCAGGGAGGCAAGGCCCAGGTGCTTTTACCTTTTTTGTTCTTTTGATTCCTCGTTTTCTGGATGGTTTCGTTTTTGTGAGATTAGAGTCGAATATGCTTTTGCGCATTTGAGCATTGTCTTTCTCATGATTAAAGTAAATGACTGCAAAACAGTTTCACCATTTTATGCAATTCGAAATGTAGGTATAGTGGGATCTGAATTTTGTGTGAAGCAAACTATCTAAGACATGCAGGGATTAGCTTATTACTAGGCTCGTTTGGTTGCATGGATAAAAAATAGTGGGATTTGATGATTAAGATGAGATAGGATGAGATTATTTAGATAAGATTGGATGGGATTATTTAGCATATGATTAGATGGGATTATTTCAAATAGGTTTGTCATATTTTCAATCTTCTTTTTTGTCCCATCCCTCCTTATCACTTGGTGGGTGATGGATTATTTAGTCCCACTTTTGTGGGATAAAAGTGTTAAAAAGGATAATGTTTATCTCATCCTTGCACGCACCAAACAAGGGATGAAGGAGGAGAACGGGATAAAAATCATCCCATCCCTCCTTATCTCTGCAACCAAACATACCCATTAATGTGCTCCGCTCTGGTTTTTCTGGCAACTCTGTCTAAGAGCAAGTTGAGGTTAGGTTAATGACATTTGTCATCAATTGTGGGTGGGTGCTGTTTTTGTTTTATACTAAAAAAATATATATGCACAAGTTACAATTTTCATTTAGCTCCAGTGAAATGGGAAGTGTTCTGGTTTTGGAGAGTGGTAATGCCATGCGATTGCTTGATGTTTCTGTTTGGAAGTAATTGTTAAACGTTTTCTGTGTAAATTGGATTGCATAGTTGCAAACTCTTAAAACTGAGCTTCAAAACATTCATTCTAAAGATATACTGGTAGCATATTAGCCTGTTGACAAGAGTGTGAAGCCGTGCTCTCTCTTCTCAATTCAGTTTCAGTTAGTGTATTGATTTATATTTCCACCAGACTGCGCTTTTGGTTGAAGTGTGTTTTTGAATTTTAGTTTTGCTCCCCACAAAGAAGGATGTTGAGTGCATCAATTCTTCAGATATACTAGCAGCATAATAGTTTGTTGACTAGAGTGTGAAGCCATGGTCTCTCTTCATTTCAGCTTCAGTCAGTGGATTACTATATATGTCCACAAGACATTGTGCTTTAGCATGAACTGTGTGTTAATTTTTGATTGCTACTTGCAAAGGAGGATTTTGAGAATCCTTGGAATCAGCTTGCTGTTGCCTTTAGAGAACTATAATCTGATGGAGGTAGAGTTAGACTGAAGTTGTCTCTTTTCTTTCTCTTTAAATTGCAGTTGTCAATGATGATTCTTGATCATTATGAGCCACCAATATTAGCATGTGCTATTAATGAAGTCTTAGACCTGCTCGTAAACAAACGATCATCTCCATTCCCTACGTTGGTTGCCCCTTTTCTTGTTTCATCATCAAAGCTCAAGTTGGAAAATAGATTGTTGGGACCAAACAGTACCAAGATTTCACTATATGGCATACAAATAGGTCCAGAAACAGATACCAGTCGTTACTTGGCAGCGAAAACCCTGAAGCCACCTCCATCCCTTCGATTTCACCACGAGCCTCTGGCCTGCTTTCTTCAGCTCGTCCGTGTCTTAAACATTCCAGCCTTCATCTTAGTTGGGCAAAGAAGTGAAAGCCCCTCCGATACAGAGTCAAGCAAAGAGGTATACCACCATCCACTCAACTCCCACATTTCAGTGTTAAATTTGTAGCAGTATTTACTAAATTTGAGTATCTTCATCAATGGCTACTTGTTTTTTTGCAGATAATAGGTGAGATGGGAGAGCTCTTGGCAAGTGCCGGTAACCTGTCCTTTCTCAAGGAAAACATTGAGTGGAATCCAAAGAAGCCATCAAGAGACCATGGGGAGCCATGGAGAGCATTATATGGTTAATTGATCGAAGCTCTTTCGTTACCCTTCTGGAAAGGGTAAATTACAAAAACCCACCCGAGGTTTGGTGAAATCTTCAATTTGTCTTCTATATTTTCAAAAATCAACAGTTACCCCTGAAGTTTAGTGAAATCTTCAGTTACTCCCCTTGACCGTATGTGGTGTTAATTGACTCTTCAGGATTTTAGTACTAATTAGACTGACTATACTCTGAAATAGTTAAGGGGCAGCCTGTGCTCACTTGTGTCGTAGCAGGCAACATGGGCTCGTCTGCGTTTCTGTGACCTGAGCTCGTTGCGTCGTAACAGTGAACATATAACAACAATGGCTAGGTAGGGTGTCTGGTTTGAGAGGGAGAAATGAGATAAACAAAATGTTTGAGTTTAAGTATTAGGGTAAGAAATATTGGTGACAATAAGAGCAGTTAACCATAAAATTCTTAACAGTCAACTAATAACACAAATGGTCAAGAGGTGTAACTGAAGATTTCACTAAATTTTAGGGGGGTAACTGATGATTTTTTAAAATAAAGGGGACAAACTAAAAATTTCACCAAACATCAGGGGTTTTTTGTAATTTATCCTTCTGGAAAATTGTAGAAGCCGTGAGTGTATTGTAATCAATCGCCATGTTATGCAATTAGATGACACTATAAACGGTTCTTATACTTGAATTTTGAATAGAAGCCATTTTGAAAGGTTATGCTTCTACTTTCATATGAAAGTAGTCTGACCTGTGTGGTTGTGTTCTGATTTGATATCCTGATGCATAAGATTGTTCAAGTTGTTCAAGTAGTTGAAGGACGACCTTATGATGATGTGTCCTAAATGTTTTGTTTTTAGAATTTATTTAACAATGTATTTTCAGTGAAAATTTAAGTCTATCACCAATTTAAAAGTTAAACATATTAGGATAGATGAAAGAAGTGGTAAGTTTCACTTAAAAATTAAGGCCTTGTTCGTTTAGACATTTGTGATAATTTTGATAATTTTACGATTTGTGAAAATTGTGTTGTTTAACACAGCTTAGACCCACGCTTGATAATCGATTGGAAAGGGAGTATGGGTGGGTTAAAATTTATTGTAAAATTCATTATCCAATAATTTATATTTTTCTTTCAATTTTATCTCTTATTATAAATATCACATCTAATTTTCAAAACTAAGAAATAAAATTTCCCAAAAATTATCCTGAACACACCCTGTATATTTGAAAGAGATGTATTCGAAATGAATATTTAAACCATTACTATCAACGGAGTACGAAATGTTTTTGTTCAAATTCCCAACTCAACACAGATTTTCCCGCACAAATCCAGAGGTCCCGTTACCTCCACTCTCTTCACTTTTCCTGCTTCCTACAGAGATGTTGTGTCCAATTCTGAAACCCTAATCTCCCAAATCCGTCGACCTATTGTACTGGATCCTGCGTTGCGAGCTCTCTTCTACGATGGCGTCGAGAGTTCCCGACGAGGACCCTTGCAACACGGCTGATACGGAGGATGAGACCGTCGCGCGCCAGAGGAAGCGGTCAAGGCGGGTGAGTTTTGCCGACGAGATGACCTCGGTCCACGTCTACAAACGAGACGAAGAGTATGAGAGCCCGCAGGATTCAGACAGTCGACCTATCTCTGAACAGGAAAAGGATCTGCTCAACCTTTTCAGCGATTTGGTAGATGATGGCGATGCGAATGGAGAAGACGATTTGGATGGTAGCAGCTCGTTCTTGAGGCCACTTCACTCTCCGTCTCCTGGAGGAAGTAGTACTCTCTGCTCTGCTGCTTCTAGCGATGGTCAGTTTTATGGATTTCTTAACTCTACATTTATGTTCCATCTCACGCTTAACAGAATAGTGATAAGCTTTCCGGAGTTTGTAGTTTTCATTGAATCCGTTTAATTGGTGCCATGTTGCTTTGAAGCTCCACGATTATGCTTATGCCTCGTGGAACAGTTTTAGGGCAGACTACATCATAGTGACCTTACATGTTATATCTATATTTATCTGCGCATGAGTTAGCTCTTGTGCTTACCAGACAGCACAATAGCAAAGATTATTTTCCAAATAGAAATAGAATCTAGTAAATTATCTGAAACAGATCCCAATTGCTGCCTGTTTCAGTATAAGGCGATATTGAATTATTTTGGACTTTCTATGTTGCAGAAGAAAACTTCTTCGGTCCTGTATCTGCCGATTTTATTCGCCCTGGCCGTTTGTTTGATTCTGCTACACCAGATGAAAATCATGACGTTACAATGGATTCCACAGCATTTTCAATTCATTTTCGTAGCCTTTTGAGGTCAGATTCTGGAGAGATTTTTAAGACACCTACGATGGAAGAGATCATACCCCAGGTTAATACCCCTCGTCGTGAAAATCTTATGGCACTAACAAGAGAAAAACATTTGATGAGTCATACTCCAGATCCACTCTTTAACACAAGTGAAGGAAAGGATTCTGACATGAGTCTTGTTGGAGAAAACAGTGAGAGGTACAATTATGAAAAGCTATCTCCTGCTCTGGAAGCACTGTTAGCAGACAGTGGTGTGGATGTGCCTGCTGTTCCTGTCTGTGATTCAGTTGAGCCACAGTTGTTGGAGGGGAGAGAAGTTTCCTTGGTTCACAGCAATAAGGTTGGCCATAAGGAAGTGAAGAATTATGATGATTCGAAACTTGTAAATCTTGATAACCAAAAGAGCTCTGCTTTCGAATTTTCTGTTGCTCTTGAGAAGCCCTGTGAACCTTCAGCCAAAACAGTTGTTAATGGGACTATTCATGTCAATCAACCACTTATACATAATGATGCAGTTAGTGATGCTTCTGCTGGTGACCAAATACAGTGTCTGCCACAGGTAGTGAGTCAGTTTGGTGTACTCTTTACTGCCTGTTTATAATTTATCTATTTATTTATTATTTTTCTTCTTTGAAAAGATTGGATTTGATTATTCTTTAAATTGGTTGTTCGACTGAACAGTTCAGCATGAGTTTCTGCTCTTATATATGCTTGCTCTTAGTTAATAACGGCATCTTGACTCTTTCTCTGTTTTGGTAGCGGATCTTGCAAGTATCAGTTTTACAAACACTTTAAACTGTGGAAAACAAGTTTTTGGATCATATGTGTCTTTTCTCACTCACAAAAGAAATATCATTGTTACCTGGATCTCTGTACGGAGTTATATGTCTTGTTCTATAGTTCATATGGCAATAGACATGAATTATTTGTCCGCTTATCATTCTTTGTACCAGTGGTTCCGCTTTTGATTGTCTCATTGGGTGGTGGACTTGTTTCATGCATGGTCTAGAACATATGCAGTTGTTTTATTCTGTAGTTTGTTTAAATTTCTACTTAATTGCTGTTAGATGATTACACATTTAAGGGCCGCATAGAGTGGTCTTTGATCCCACCTGTTTTGATTTCTTATGAAATGTACATATGAAAAATTCAGAAACTTGATGTCTGTTTTCGCATTATTGACTGTGGATCTTATTTTCTAACAGATTATGTTGTCTCCCATTTTTAGGGTGATTTGACGTCTGCAGCTGTTCTTAGCACTGGTACAGGCATGTTGATTTCTGATGGTTGCACTCCTCTAGAAAGCAGACCTGGAAGTCATCAATTGTACCTGTTCAAGCAGTTCAAAGATGGAATCCGGCCTCCAGCCGAAGAGGACTTAGAAGACAAGTCTTTGAAGGAAAGAAATTGTCATGATGAGGCTTGTATGTCCCCATCATCTGGATCCATTTCGTCACTCGCCATTAAAAGGCAGCAATTGCTTATAAATGTTACAAGTGGTTCTAGACGTACCAAATTTGCTACTCCATCCTCTACAAGTATAGCTTCCTTTTCAGGCAAACGAGGAGCAAATGTGAGTGGTAGTGTGCCACCAATTTTAAGCAGCAGCCGTAAGCTGAAGCTCTTTGAGCTTTCACCTCAGTCTCCAATTGTCGATGTTCAAACCCAATCATTGAAGGACGTGTTACCCAATTCTCTCACTTCAAAAGCTCTGCCTCTTAGCTCTGAAATGAAAGAATCATTGAAAAACCTTCCAAGCAGACGTTTTGAGGTTCGGAAGATGAATCTTGATAAAGTTCTGTCTGATTCTGATCAGGAGGGACAAATTGATAGTATAAGCTACTTGAGAAATGGTGTTCACATGGATTTGAATAACTTATCTGAAAACAAGGAGGCAGGAAGTGCACCGAATGACACAGGTAGGGTTCAATTAATCTGCTCTGGAACATTGATGGCTTCATCATCCAAGACTATCCCATCAGGAGAAAATGAAATACTTGACAGAGTTGGATTGGTGCCGTTTGCTTCTGCTCCTGAATCTTCAGCAATACACCTTGAAGTTGATTCCTATACAAGTAATGGAAAGGGCATCATATCTCATAAGTTACCAAAGAGTTTAGATGTGGAAGTATTGTCTCATAGTAAGTATCAGAGGAGCCCCTTACAAAATCTAATGCAGCTTGAGTCTGATAAAACCTATTTAGCTGGAGAGATTGGAGAATTTGCTGATTTGCAAAGGGTGATTGTGCATGAGTGCTCACCTTGTGAGGTATCTCTTTATATCACTTGTGATCACTACCCCTCCTTCCCCTGTTTCCTTACCCACACAAACACGCACACACTGTAGTTATCTTTATCATCATTTCACAGGTGCGTGTTTACCCTGTGTTTGTTCAGACTCCAACAAGGATGATATCTGCACCGAGTCTTGCTGCACAGAAGTCTAATCAGTACCGCAACAAGAAATTGCAGCATAATGTATCATGTGGGAATGATTCACAACTCATTCCTACAAGCTCATCCAGCTCTGACACACAACCTATTGGCAATCACAACCTCGCGTCAAATGTCTCTCACAATATGGGTCATTTAGAAAAAAATTCAACTTCTTCATACAGGAAAAGAACAAGTGATAGATTAAGTGTTGGTCACAGTGATCATTTAGATGAAATTAGCAGAATTCGACAGAGTCCAAAAGTCTTGAAAGTTCTAGAAAACCATTCCAGTTTGATGCTGGAATATTCTGATGCGAATAGAAAGGAAAAGGAAAAGGAAAAGGCTGAAAGTGGCAAAGCTAGGATGAATCTGACTGAGGCATGAATTTTTTTTCTTGATCATGACTTACTATTTCTGGTTCAATATGTGCGATAAGATCTTTTATATCTATCTTATACATTGATTCTGAGTGACAAGTTGGTGTTGCAGGTTTTCAACAAGTTATCCGCGGATACAGATCATATGCCTGCATCAATTGACAGAATGAACATTAGATTGGTAGGTACCTATTATTTCAAACTTCGTTTCACATCTTGGTATAGTTTTGAATTATGAGATTTCATTTTAATCTAATCTTAAATTCCTTTCCGCCACCTAAATGTTTGATTCTTTTTATTTTTTATGGATACTCCTATGTCTAGATAGATCAGCTTGGCGACATTTTGGTTCACAGACAAAAAGTTAGTACAACAAAGGCTATCTGTTCTGACATTCACTTCTGGGTAATTCAAATTTATCACGTTGATTAAATGCTGCATTCGCGTTTCTTGCACAAATGCAATAAAAAAATCTGGACTCCGTGTTTTATCTGACTCCTATATTATGCCCCTTTTCTATTTTGTTAATTTTATCACAGGCATCTGATCAGTCAAGCAATTTTAACTACAAAAGGTGCTCCCAACCTCCTCTTGTATGAGTTACTGTTGCTACAATTTATTGCCTGAGTTTCTCATGGGTTGGGATGCAAGATTTGATGTTTGCTATCGTGATTTAGGGGAGCAGATACTCGATCATTTCTCTCCAAAATTGTGTATGAAAAGAGTAAACTTCAGTTAATGTGCATGAAGCGAAAAAAATTTCAGGTTGTGTCCTTTTCCCCTCTCTTTCCTTCGTGCTTCTCATTGTTTTGCTATCCTTACTGTAACCATACCGTTAACTTGAACTCAGGAACGACTGGAATTATTGAGAGCCAAGCTTCAGCAGTCCTTGTTGTTGAAGTCAAACTGTCTCGCAATTCGGTCTTTATCTGGTCTTGAGGAAGCTAGGATTAAGCAGCTTTCATTTGTTGCTAGTACTGAAAACGAGGTCTGCAATGTTAAAATGCTGATATCCTGTCTTCTCCAATTTTCATAATTTTTATTTTACACAATATCTATGTATATGGCTAATCAGTTTGCACCTCTTTGGCGGCTATGATGAGTTTTTTTTTCCGAAAATGGGGACTAAAGTGAAAGCTGGAAAAGTAAATACAATATAATGCTGATTTTAGACAATTACTCCCTCCGTTCCGTAAAGATTGTTGTATTTGACTTTGATGTTTCAAGTTGCAGTGTTTGACTCAAAATTTTACTAAGATAAATAGTGAAAAAAATAAAAAATATATATATCTTGAAAGTTTAGATTGCAAATTATGAGAAACATATGGGTTGTGTTCTTCTCCACAAAAAAACAACAAACCAACAACAATTCAAATTTTCATCAATCCCCAAAACTTTTACTCTCACATTTTTCCCTCCCAATTTTAACTTATTGTCACTTTTTTGCAAAATATGGTGCAAAGAACACAACCATGGATCATTTAACTTTACATGTCTATGAATTCATAAAAATAAATCGTAGATTAATTACTGTGAAAATAGGGAGAAAAAAAAAGCTGCAATCTTTATGGAACAAAGGGAGTATTTAACACTACTAAGTTCATGTCATTGACCTCAACATGGTTGAGATTAACGTGCAGTATGATGATCTGAGTTACCAGATTGTTTTCTGCTTAATGAAGTGCTGTTACCTTTTTTTATTGCAGGTTGTTACTGATAAAGTTAAAAGAATGAAAAGTGAGGTTGAGGTTTTGGAAAAGAAAATAAATTCTTTACTCAATTCTTTGCACTTCAGTTTGAAACTGAAAGGAGATCCAAATCTTCCTGACACTATTGTCTTGTTGAACAACCAATTAAAGAAGAGAACTTGTTACAGAATGATACATAACGATATACGGGTACTTCTAATTCTTGTGCTTATTCTTTCAAAGCATGAGGGTGTATAGTATCCATGACTGACTTGTTCATTTTAGCTTTGGGAAATTGACGATTTGGTGAATACAAATGGACATCAAGAAATAGTTCTTACATACCTTGGTTTCATCTCCCAAAGGTTGGCGGAGTCCCTTTTCTTCCCAATTTCATTTTGTTATAGGGACCTTGCTGCACTCTTTTATGTGTTGGTCAGGCCTCCAGATATATTTTTGGTCAGGCCTCTAGATATATTTTTGTATACTTGCAGAATCACAGTAACCAGCAGCACAATCTCAAGCATTGTTTTTTCAAACAAATTAAATGATTTGAACATCATGAAGGTAACCAAGTCCTCTTAAATAAATTGTGCAAACTTCTAAATTATTCATGATGAATGACTAACTTTATTGGCTCCGTAAACTTTCAGAGTTTCCCAAACATGGAAGCTTTCTTTGCATTTGCCTTCGTCTTTGATTCTGGCTTCATCAAGAAGTTTGTTGGGCCTGGATATATGGCTCATGAAACCCAGGTATGTACTCTTTTCTCACTGCCTCTTTCATGGCTTGCTTAGTCTCTGCATTACTCTGGAGGCAAAGATATGACCATGTGTAATCTACATTAATCAAAGTCAGATTAAAAACACAGCTAAATAATCTGTGAGGTTCTCTAGACTTCATTCATACTAACAAATATGTGCTTATGTAATTTCTCTCTTTTGCTAAACTGATTCCAGAAATATAATGTTTGTCCATTGCTTGAACTGCAAATAAGTTCATGAGATGCATTCTTAGATTAATCTTTAATTAGCTTTTTGTTCTCAATCTGCAGAGAACAGGTTTGCTTCTGAGTAACCTGCTAGACGTGGTTGAGGAATTAAGGCTTGCTCGGATAGAAATAAGCAATTTGGTCCAAACAACTTTTCACTCTCCATCTGGTACATTAACTCGGTTTATTACTCCCATCTGCATGACACAAGTACTCTAGCTACTACTACAAACATCTAAATAAAGAAAATGACTTTGCAATTGGTTCTCAAGTCTTTTTGGGTTTAGCATTGGTTGGTTTGTACTTTGTAGTATTACTATGTTTACTGAGCATGTCCCTTCTTCCTTGAATTGCTAATCATCACAAGTTTACTTGCAAGCACAACATATATTGTATCCTAACATTGAAGTCGACGGTATCATTTCCTTCCAGCTGGACAGCTTGGGTTGCAGCTCATCTTCCGTGATCTGATATCTTGTGACAAACTAACGGTGGATCTTGACCTTACATGTTTGAAATGGTAAATCCATTGCAAATTTGGGCTTCTCTTACATACACCCTTTGTCCCATAAAAGAAAAAACATTTGTTTTTCAGCATTTAATCTATGATTTTATTCCTTCAACATTTAATACTCGTATATATAAAGGTTAATAATTTATATGTGAATAATAAATGAAGTTTTCTTGTTTCTAAGTATAATTTTTAATATTTTTTTTAATGAAATCTTTCTAATGAAAGTTTGCGTCAAATACAAGTTTGAAAGCCAAACGTATCTTCAAGTAGATCAAAAATAGTTCTTTGTATTGATGAATAGTTGCTGCCATATCCTGTCAGAGATCAAAAATCGAGTTTGTAGACATGCTGTTCTGTTAAAAATGAAACAGGTCTGCTACAAGTTTCTGCTTCCTATGAAATGTTATTCGGTCAACATTTTGCTTTTGTTTTGTTCTTATTTCAAGGAGAATTGTTTTCAAAAGATCTGGTTATTGTTGTTTTTGTTTTCAGCCTCCCTTGGAACAACATCCCATTGTTAAGTAATGCAAATAGAGTACCATTCTATCAGTTCATCATCTGCTCAACTAAATCCAAAGTACAAAGCATATCCTTAAAAGAGTACTTGTTTTGTTAGATTGTCTGCCTCACAGACTCTCACGGGCGGTTCATTACACAACCATGTATCTTCCATCTGATGGTTGAGGTGGTTAATTTAAGAAGACACTTAAAGTTTAGCCTAAGTCATATTTGGAAGATCTCTAGAGAATAACCTGGCTACTGGGGTTGCTTTTACTTGAAAGTTTCTTCATTGAAATTGAACAAATAATTGAGTTGGATTCCTTCTTTCTCTATCTTTTTCTCCTACGAATGAAAATAACATAACACTAGCCATTATAAGCATGTTATCATCTATAATGTGGTCCTTTATGAAATTTATAAATTTTTGAACAGGGGCGTGTATCCTACAGACGTCCAGCCTATCCGGTTACAGCATTCCAGAATCCGGTCTGAAAAATCACAACTCGCTGACGAGATAAGTGCCGCAGTTGATGACCTTAAAGTTGGTTTCTGGAGGATTATAAGAATGTGCAGATGCATTTCTCGAATACTTGAATCTTTGGGCAAGTGACAACAGCATAGAACTTCCAGATACGCCTAATTCTTGCAACTTCTTCACGTCGCTTTTTCTTGAGCTGCGTAGTCTTCAGTTATACTTGTAGACTGCCGTATGATGGTAACAGTTGCTGCTGCATCTCTACTCGATGCTTTGTTTTGGGGTCTTGTATGGGGAAAAACGAAATCTTTAGAAATATATACTAGGAAGGATTCTTAATGAGTGTTGGCTATAAATGATTTACTCATAAACGGTGCATAAGTTTAACTGCATGATTTAAACTGTGAATGTGGAGTGATATGATCCGATTTGGCTGTTTTAACCATCTTTCCTACTTGCATGATGACCTCTGGAACTTACCCTTCTAGAAGATTCTAGTATATGTTGCATTTTCCCAAAAGACATCATTACCAACATGTTTCTAACTGTTTCCCTTCAATTTTACGAAACATCGGTGCTCGATCATTACCAATTCGATGAGTTGTTTCTTCTGTAGCTTTATTGCTAGTAGTATTAATTAATTACTAATATCTGCTAAGTTGGTGATTAGTGACTAGTGCCCGTATAGTTGGTCCATTAGCAACGGATCCAAGAGGGCAAGGAAGGTTACGCTTGCCACGGGGGTGCGTGACGTTACCAGGTAAATAGCTTATCTTGTTTCTATTCAATTTGTTTCAACATTTGATTTGGGCTGTGCTCTCAATTGTACTCAATTCACAAATATATATATCATAAATTTTCAAAATCAACATTTCCCTCTCATTAATTATCATAAACATCTCATCCACTTTTCTAAAAAAATTTCACAATAACGTTTTACCGAACACATCCTTGGGTGTACACAGGTTTTTAGTTATACAGAAATTGCTTATATTTATGAAATTATACTGCCACAAGATTATTATTTTTAGTTTAAAAATATATATTTAGAAATTAGACATTCATTAATCATTCACATATAAATAATTATGTTTCTATATCAAAATGTTGAAGAAAATGACCAGATTAAATGTTGTAAAAACAAATGTAACAATCTTTTTTTTTTTTGAAATAGAAGGCTTATTTTATTAATAAATGAATATTCCAAGAAACGAGAAACATAGATAATTGCTACCATATTTCCCCTTTCTACTAAAGATACTAGATTAAATAAGATAAGCAGAAGGCTCATACCGTTAAAGTATAACTTTTGGTAGTTTTTACTTTTTCTAAGAAGGCTTGAGAGCATTAATAAAACCATGATGGAAGAAGCATCTGGATCAAGCACAAGATACCCCTGATATGTTCCATATTAGCAAAATGGTATCGGCACATCATGGCAGTGCGCTGGCGGTAAGTACTTATAGTAAACTTGTTTGACTGTATAAGCTAATCCTAAAAATATATTGAAAAAATAATCTACTAAATAATGTGGGGGAAAGGTAAAAACAGGTAGTCTAACAACTATCAAAACATAATAACTAGCTAGGAGTCGTAAGCTGTTTGGATAAAACCAGGCTAACTCTACCCAGTTGACTCCACGGTTCTTGCTTCATGACTTCGGGCGAGGCTGGACACACTACAACCAGTGTTTTAAAAATCGGACCGGACCGGCCACCGGTTGAACCGCGAACCGCCAGGTCATCCAGTCCGGTTTTAAATTTTTGAAGGTGGTGAGCATAAACCGGATAGGACCGGCGAGCTGGTCAAAGCTGGCGAACCGGTGAAGCCGGAAACCGCCGGTTTAGTCTGAGTCAAGCTCACAAGTTCGTGGTGCAATGGTTCGCCACTGACCTTGGTGGTGCATGTTTTGGCCAGACTTCTGTTAGTGGGCTGGAGGCCATGGTGGTGTTGAAGATTATATGGGAGGACATGGTGGTGGTACAATCATCATTGAGATCAAATAGAAGAAGAAAAAAAAACGAGACAAGAAGATATGGTGGAGTGTTGGTGGCAAAGTTGGAGGACGATGTGGCAGTGGGGGCATCATTGGACTTGCAGGGAGAGAGAAATGAAGAAAGAAGATGGAGACCGAGAGAGTTAAACGTAAACTAGATCTGTGGCGCTTTAGTGTAAGTAGAATTTAGGGTTTTTCTTTTTTTAAACAAACTACAAATCAATCATCAAACTATCTATCTTTATACAATTTAACCCTTTTACTTGTTAATTTCACCCATTTCATCTATGATATAAATGCAAAATAGTCCGTAGGTTCTTTTAACTTGTTAGTTTCACCCATTTTTACTTTGAAATAAATATTGTTATCTTTAGAAATATGCATTATCTATTGTGTGTGAATATTTTATGACAACTATATAAACTCGATACTGTTTAATGTTTGTATGTCCCGTTGTGGAAAAACGTCTTAAAAGAGTCATGTTTTCTTGTTCCTAACAATAATTATATCAAAACAAAGAGAAAAATAAGGGGAAGAGGAGGGCGAGAGTAAGTGGATTCAAAAGAAAACAAGAGAGAAGGATGAAGAAGAAGAAATGAACGAAGGAGAAGGAATTGAAGGAGGAGAGAGAGATAGACGGCTAGGGTTTTTATGTAATAATCTTTATGAGAGTATTTTCTAAAAAGATCAAGTAAAAATCTTAAACAAAAACAGATTTCCTTGATAGTTATGGACAACGGATGAAAAGTGAATAAAAATAAGCGTAGTATATCAATATAATGTATAAAAGGTCACTAAAAGTCAAACAAAGATATTTACAAAGATGAGGAAAATAAAAAATGAAAAGAAAAGGTTAAAATAATAAAAGACGGTGGAGTATAGTGTAGTATAGGAGAATATGTGTAGCAAGAGCGGAATTAAAGATTAGTAGTTGAAGTGTCCTTGGCGTGCGAATGAGATTGGGAACCAATATCAGGATTATAAAAATGGGATATTAAATGTTGGGAATGGCCCACTCAGAGAATTATGTTTGTTAGTGACCCATTTTGGATGTTGTAAGTAATAGAAGGCAAGGCGCTTCCCTTCTTCGCCACTTGCGTTACCAGCTGTGGCGTGTTCCTTTGCTTTACAAATCAGAAAGATCCTATTAGGATATTTTTATTTCTTTTAACTCTTTTTCTATCATTTGAGACGATCCCAGAAATCATTGCGTCGCCTCTGTACGACATTATCCATCTCCATTAAGAAATTGTTTACCTACGTGGGATTAACAATTTAAAAACGATCTTGAGAAATTTAAAATAATATCCACCTACTTTCATTATTTTCTTGGGAGCAAAAGTTTTGTCCGGTACAAGGTTTCCCCATGTTCTTTTTTTTTCTTCTCACTTTATCGAGCTTCTTGTTTCTTTGCTGCATTAAAGCTAATAATGAAATGAAGTCACAAACTGGCACGCCTCTTTTTTTTGTTTTTTGATGTCAGGGCTTGTCATTGGGCCTTGTCATTCATTACCTTATTACCGATGATCTTAATGGGGTATTTGCAGATTTTTTTTGTTAGCTGAACGTTGCTTTCGCTGTCATTAAT
Organism: Stellera chamaejasme; assembly: GCA_024586325.1. Classification (NCBI taxonomy): domain Eukaryota; kingdom Viridiplantae; phylum Streptophyta; class Magnoliopsida; order Malvales; family Thymelaeaceae; genus Stellera; species Stellera chamaejasme. Next base: position 31,699,637 of record CM044985.1, read on the forward strand.
TCATCTTAAAGTGCTTAATTTGTCACTAATAATTTAAATATATTCAGCTTTCAACATTTATTTTACAATTTTATTTTTCTAACATTATGAAATATAAGTTCAAAATTTTTATTTGATTTATGACCGTACTTTTTCAACGTATTTTTTAACTAAGAAATACTCTAATTAATAGATAAAGTGTAATCAAATAGACATGGCAAGTATTTTTCAATAATTTATTCAATGTCTCATATATCAAATATTCACTTTTTCTCCCTTCTAATTGCTCTCTACTGTTTTAACTTTTATTTCTCTAATATCCAATATATATTCAATCTAAAGAAACACATTTAGTGGCGGAGGGGATACTATATCTTACTTTTAGAACTGCATGCATCCGTTAGATGGCAAAACGTGGTCAGAGCTCGAGTTCTAACACACCCATGTTCTAATCATGTACCTATACATCCTTGTGAATGTTCGAAAAGAAAAAATATAAAAATAAAAATAAAATGGAGGTCATATAGAATGTAAAATTAATTATTTAAAGTGCTATAATTATACTCCATAATGTTAAACACAAGCATAGAGTACTTCCCTCCGCATGTTGGGTAGGGGTGTTCAAGAAACCCGCAAAACCAATAAACCGAACAGAACTGCATGATCTGAAACCGAAAAAATCTCTAACCGAAGAAACCGATAACTCGCAGATTCTAATTTTAGAAACCCGCAAATACCCGAACCGATTCACATATGTCTATTTACAAACAAATTATCTAAAATTGCTTACTCCATCTCTATTTTTCTTTAAATTTCTTTTATATTATGTGTGAAAACTCATTTTATACAATAATGATACATTATTTGCAATGTTACATTATTATTCTCTAACTATATACATTTATGATACAAATTTTAAAATATCTCTAACTATATTAAAAGATTTTATAGAATAAATACACTAAGGAACATATGAGGATACTCACGATCCGAATCACAAGTGAAACTCGAATACCTACACTTGACAGAGTGAATATTATTTTTCCCACTATCCGTCCGATTCAACCAGTAGACACCCCTAATGTTGGGTACACAAAGCCCAGGGCCTTGGAAAGTTGGTTTTGTAAAATCAACGCTTGTTTGTTGTGTCAACTTCAGTACCTGCTGTCTGAGTGCATAATAATATTCAGCATATTTAAACAGCTGATAAGTTTGACTGTAGAGATATTATATGAAAACGATGAAAGAGATTTGATTCGGTTTACTCTTTAATTTTCAAAATTTTAATATCAGATATTTTTATATTTTACTTTATTGATTAATAGATTGCTTTTTTCATTTATATACAATACTATTAAAATATAAAGTCTTTCAGCCAAAAATGATAAAATTACAAAACGTCCCTTTATTCAGTTTGTTGGAGACTTTAATTGTGGTAATTCACTTTTGCTGTTTTTTTAGTAGTACAATTTTCAGTAACTTCTGGAACTCAACTTGAACTTCAATTAAAAAGTCAACTCAAAACCTGTAGGACTAATGGTTTTACTTTTACTGTTTGAGACTTTGATCTCCAGTAATTACTGTAGCCCAACCATCTAGCTAGGAAGGATAACAATTTTCAGTAGCAAATACATATAACTTGGATGGATTCCTCTTACGTGGCAAAACACTTTTTAAGTTCAGCCTTTCCATTTTTCCTATTTTTGACTTCTTTTATTATTATTATTATTATTATTATGTTATTTACCTGATTAGTCATTATCTCAACCTTCATTACCGTTTTTCGACTCTTAGTCTCGGTCGCTATTTTAGGGCTTCTTGCTACCAGCCACAGCTAGAGCCGGAGTGGACCCGACCAACCATTAATCTTCTCACTTGTCACTACATATCTATTTATTCCACCAAAAAGTAGCAACAATTTAAATTTAATAGGGAATTTTGTAGAGAAAAAGTTTTTAGGAATGATAAATTTTGAATTGTTATTAATTTTTTTATGTGAAGAGTTCTTCACAATTCCTCATTTTCACTTTTTAAATTTTACTAGATCTTCAGGTGTACGGATAAAGTCAGAAAAGAAAGGATGTTTTAGGCTCTTTTTACAAACTTTTGTTTGTGAAAAAGGTGTTTTGTATTTTTTTTAAAGGTAGACGTGAGCTCTAGAGAGAACATTAGAGGGAAAGTTCAAAAAACTTGTTGCAGAAGATTATAAAAAATTAAAAAAGAAAAAAAAAACTTAGTGAAGGTAAATAGAAGAGCCGCTCAAATACTCTTGGAATACTAGGAACCTCGCGGAGTCCTGGGACACAAAGAAGAATGGGCATGCTGATGTGAATCCTACTCTTTGGATTCATCTTTGCTTGATTGATCTCTCACTGGGAATGAAAAATCAGGCACGGTTGGGCTCCCAAAACCTTTCACCTATGCAATGAACAATCAAGGGAATAATTACCTGGGGAAGAAGATGAATCTAAAACCCCCTTTTCACGTATTCAAAATGTAATTGAGGGTATAATTGACTCGAGATCAACCCTAGATCTCAAGAATTAAGTGGGAGTAAATGCTGAGAACTAACCTTTCCTTACAATCCAAGTTAAATTTTGATTCATAAGAGTTCTAATTTGGGGAAGGGGAAAACTAGCCTGTTTAAGTGACTAGTAAGGGGTTTTAGGTAAATCATATCCAAATAAGTCTAAACGGCCTAAAATAACCTTAACAAAGGTTTTAGGATCTTGGAGAGTAACTAGCCCGAAAATATAGTTGCAATATGAAAGTTCGTAACTTAAAAAAGGAAGTTTGTATAGCTTGAGGTGCAAGAGGGCCGTATCACGTATGTGAGGTGCTAGCGCCAAAATTGGAGCTCGAGTGTGTTAGGGGCTTCAGGAGTGCAAGTGAGGCGCTAGTACTGGAAGGAAATGACCCGATACTCCCAGACGCTAGTGAGGCACCACTGAGGTTACGTGAGTTATTACTGTGTCTCGAAGGCCTCAGGGGCTACTGAAGGCTCAAGGGAGGCCCAACCTAGATGCAAGCTCTCGGTGTCATCTTCTCAAATTTTCTAGCTTGTTTGCTTCATAATCGGGGTTTCCAGATTCCGATTGAGACTATTCAAAAACCATTTTCTTTCTCTTTAAATGAGCTTGAAGATGAAAATCATTGATGAAACTTTTGAGTAAGTTGATGCCTTTGGCTTAGACCATCTCTCATCAATTGCAAACGACCAAAGAACTTGGTGGACCATCCAAGGATGTCAATGGTTCTGATTACCGCGGATACCCCATAACCATATCCGCCAACCGTGAATATTTTACTATCCGCGATTAGTGGGTATCCGCCAATGTGGTTTGTTCCTGATACCCATATATTGATATATGTGGATATCTGTCAACCGCGGTTAATCCGCGGATATTTACAACTAATGATGTGATCACCCGGGACCGGGTTCACACAATCCGACGGATCTAACTTGCGGGAGCTCCAAAAGCGGGTGGAAATGGTAGAAGTGGCTCTCTCCCACCTCAATCCTCATATGGAAGGCAATATGAGAGTTTGTTTCCGGGGTCGAAGGTTGCGGATCGAGCACCTCCTCGCTCTGGGTGTCGAGGCAATACTCGATTTCATCCTTGAGGGCCGAGAATGGCGCCTCAAGAGCTGGAGATGTAGAAGATAGAAGTGAGAACCGGCTTGAGGTATAAATCCTCTCAAGCTTTCATTAAAATTGGTTCTAAGGCTCCAAGTGAGCCATGGTTTACAATTTAAAGAGGTGAAGGGAGCCTATTGGATGGGAAAAGGCTTCATAAGCAAAAAAGGCTCGTACACCATGCATGCATGCATGTTAAAAGCCTTCCAAAAGCATAAAGTGTTTTTGCATGCATGTCATCTTAAAAGCTTCCTAAAAGGCAAAAGGTAAAAAGCTAGCCTAAAAAGTCTTCACATGTCTTTTACATAAAGTAAACATTTGTCCTTCCAAATATCTTCATAAAAGGAAGGAGCATTTCGGATTCAACTTGGAAGAACTTGGCTAGCTTGGGGGCTTCGCCTAGAGGATCTCGCATGGAGGCCTCACCTAGAGGCTTCGCATGGGGGCCTCGCTTGAAGGCTTCGCGTGGGGGCCTCGCCTGGAGACTTCACATGGGGGCCTCACCTGGGGGCTTCCCCGCGCCTAGAGACTTCACACGGGGGCCTCGGCTGGAGGCTTAGCGTGGGCGGCTTCGCATGGGGGGTCTCGCCTGGGGGCTTTCCTCAACAAAATGAGCTTCAAAATGTGATCCACCTCCTTTGATCTTCAAGCGTGCATCCGGGGTGATTCGGGGCTCCTGATGATCATATCAACTAATGCATTAAAAAATTTAATATCCAACATTCATTTGTTTTAAGTCAAAAGAACTTCAAATAACTCATTTATTAGCGGATTTGCATCACACAACATGAAAAAATACCATAAAATTTCTCTTAATTTTTATATTGACATTAATCATATGACTATGTTCCTGCTGTTAGCATGAAAAAAATACACACCACTCTCTAGGATTGATAATTGTCATGTTTTTTTTCACAAATGGTGATCGTACTTCTTTATTAAACTGAGAAATAATAAGTGATTAGGAAGCATAGTGTTAAATGTATGGAAATTCCATAAAAAAGAAGCAAGAAACAATTACAATAAAAGTTACAATGGGTAGGATAATGTTAATTAGTTGGGTTTAGCTAGGTTGGGGTAACTAGTAATGGGCTAATAATAGAAGCTCAACGTTAGCAGATATCCATGAAACCACAATTAGCGGTTATCCTCTATGCAGATACACCAAAACCGTAACAGCAACCGCCAAACTCGCGATTAGTAGTTGCCACCTACAAGACAATAATCGCGGTTAATAACCGCGGATGTATCCGCTACATAGATTACAATTATCCGCGGTTAACGGTTTTCATCGACCTGCTGCTATCCCTAAAATCACGTGACTTGTTGTGCCCACGTTGTCAGAAGAAGAAGAAAATATTGAGTGACAAAAATAAATTTGGAAAATATCAGAAATGGAAAATAATCCTTCACAACGGATCTGTATATATGGTGTGAAGTATCGTAATTTGGGAAGTTTGTAGTTTAAAAATCAGGAAAAGCGACAAACTTTTTCTGCTTAAATGAATCTAACGTCTTTCGCTGTCCGTCAAGTCGACTTGTTCGTTTCTTACAGCTACTTGGTTATCTGAGCAAACAGTGTTTTCTTCCACGCGCTCCACTGCATGTTGGAAACTCAACTCCCCTAATTTCTGAAAAATACATTTAAAAAACCTTTTTTTTCTATATAAAATACATTTAAAAAACCTTTTTTTCTACATTTAAGCCTCACTCTCGTTTATTTACGTAAAAGTTCATAAAACTCCCCAATAACTTTAAAACATCACGATTCCCCACACTATTCCTCATCCCACAATCTCCGTCACCCTTGGGCATCACTGACCTGCAGACCTGCTACCACCATCGCCACTATCTTCATCACACCATCATCACCATTCATTGAGCCCTAGTTTGGCGAACGCTTGCCTGAGCCTCGGACGTTTCAGATCTGGCCCAATTGACCACCTCTGACATTGATTCACCGCCCCCCACTGAGCATCGCTTGTCCTGCCATCAAGCCATCCGCTTCTTGTCACCTCGGGTTGACCTTCCAAGTCGGTGAATGCGAGGGTGGTGGCATCTCATATGGTGTCGGTTGCAAACGATAGTGATGCAGGCGGGTCGATGACGAGCTGAGGTGTCTAGGTGGGGTGCGTTGCACAGGACAGGTAGGGAGAACGAGTGACGTCACGGCCAAGGGAGGCAGTGTCTCGCGCGTGCCACCGGCAAAGTGGGGAGGAAGGCCGGAGTCGAAGGCACGGTGAGGGAGGCGCAATGTAGCAGTAATCACAATTTTTTGGTTTTCGTACTATTTTACTAAGCTGTAGGGGATGGCATGTACGTAATTTGTGAGTAGCAAATTCTAGGGAAAAGCTGGGTTATGCGAACAAAGCCAAGGTTTTTCTTTTTTTGATAAATAAGAGTGGGGATAAAGGACGTTAGAGGTTTGGAATTAAATACCTATATTATACATTCTTAAGAACTTAACCACTATGATAGAGAGTTAGAACCGATATAACAATGATCAATATGCAGTACTATTGCTGATCTATTTGAACTTGGAATGCTAGAATCTCACCACTCTCTCAATCTCAATCTCATTATCATTATCATTATCATCATCTTCATCGTCGTTTGCGGATTCTTGACCAGAATCCAATGGCAGAGCCAACAATAGATTACGCCTTGTCGATTTGTCAAGTTGCAAAAACATTGATTTTTGAAGTAGAATTTAGGAACCACTTAGTTGTGGCATGAAGTCAAGCTCTCCTTAAGACCTCGAAGGTCACTTCTAATTGTGGCTTTAGACCATTTGGCTTCTTCAATGTAGCACCAAATTCTACATGAAGCAGGCTCAAATACATGAATATGAACAAAGCAATAATATCGGGATAGCATGATGAGGCAAAAGACAGATCAATGCTGAAAAAAACCGTGGGTTTCCGACAAACAATTGATTGATAGGCATCAAGGAAGTGAGGTAGAGAGATGTGGATCATGAGGTAGGAGAGGTAGGAATAGAGGTATGAGTGTAGAGGGGGGAACGTTTTAGGAGTAAAGTTTCAAACAACATTTTAAGGGATAATTGTAGAAATTAATTAACCTAACAACGAAATCAATGGAGTTAACGGGAATTTGAGCTGAAGCCCGGACAGTACAGTAACGTAAGGAGCCGAGCTCGAGTATACTCTCGAGCTCGAGTATACTCGAGCTCGGCCCAACTGATAAGTGCACATTATTATTATTATATATTTTACCCTCATTTTTTCATATCAACTCAATTAATTACTATGTTCTCATTGCGCAAGAGTTTTAAAGGTTCCACTTTTAGATATATTGGAGCAAAACTGAGGAATTCGGAGGTAAATTGGTAAAATAATGGAAGTTTGGGGAAATTTAGATGAAAGAGAAGAGCTGAAGAAGTCAGGTGGCACAAGGAAATAGTTTGGGGGAAAATGGCACAACTAATAGAAGGTTGAGGAAAGAAGGGAGGTTTAGGCCAAATCTAGCCCAATTTGGACTAGGTTGACCCAAAAAGGAGTATTTATTTACTACGGTGAAAATAGACCTACCTAATCCACTACTAACTAACTACTCTAACTAATTAGTCTAATAAATTAAAAGATTAAAATGCCCTTTTTAGTGAAAATGGGCTTTCTAACACCGTGGCGTCATCACCGTCGTCGTCGCCGCCACTGCCGCTAGACCTCCATCGGCACCGCCACCGCCGTCATCGTTGTCACCAACAACTCATTTCTACTGACAATAAAAGTGTATACCAATTTATCAAAAATTGTCTACTAATTTATCCAAAACTGTCTATATCAAAGCATAACAATGCATACGCTCAAATTTTATAACATTCACTAAAACAAATTTCGTTCTAGACAACTCAAAAAAATCAAAATCGTAGAAGCATCCAAATTAAACTACAATAACAGCAAAAATAAAGTAAATCACAACTAAACAAATACTAATCTATTGTGTCTACTAAACCTAACTAAAGTGTCCATACTGTCTATCATAAAGGTCTAAAGTGTACAAAAATAACTTAAATACTATCCAAAACAAAATGCAAACATAAATAAGGCAAACAATGAACAATTGACAGCACTGAAGTAAACCAAAAGAAGAAGGAAAATGCTTGCACATGCTCTCAGCTACTCAGATCTTCCTAGATGGAGAGTACCACAACTAAGTCTATACTATCTATCATATAGGTCTAAAGTATACAAATAAAACATAGATACTGTCTAAAGCAAAAAGAAACCACCAGAAATAAACAAAATAAAATAAAAAACGCATAAGAAGCATACCAGATCTGACATTTTCACGACCTTTCACTCAGATCAATGCAAGATTTAAGCATCAAAATGAAGGATGAATCGATCATGTTCAAGTAACGAGATGTGAAGCTTACCGATTGAAGATATAGATCGAAGCCGGTTAAAACAAGAACAATGGGCGCAAGAACCGATAGAGATAACAGTGAGAGGATCGCGGTGACGGAAGTCTCGGAGAGGACGAAGCTTCACGACGGAACTCTCCAGATCTACGCCTCGACGAAGATGAAGAAGGAGACCACGGTCGCCGAAAAATGAGATCGCGATCTCAAAGAGGACGGAGCTTCACGGCTCCAAATATAAGCCTCATCGATGATGACAACCAATTCGCGGTGGCTGAAGACGGAGGTCGCGATTGCCGGAAAATGACATCTCGATCTCGGAGAGGACGAAGCTTTATGGCGGAAGAGATCTGCTTGCTCAATCTACAGAGAAATTGGGGACGAAGAGGTAGAAGAGTTTCATTTTTGTTTCTCATCTGAGAAGAAAAAAATAATAAATGCATGTTTAATTAAGGGTAGTTTGGTCTTTTTATTTGTATGTTGTATACCACATATATGGTAATTAACCTCCGCCCGCAAAAAGGAGGAAGAGGCGTAGGGGAGATAAAATCATCCATTCTACACTTTTGGAGACTCCATAACACAACAGGAGGAGATTTTGCACCTGATTGGAGATTTTCTTCTTGTTTTCTTCATTGTTCTTCGTCCAAAACACAGTGGTTGGTGGCGGATCTGTGGTGACATCCGTCACAGTTCTCCTGTGCTGTCGTTGACATGTCCTGACGTAGCTGGACGCCATTGGGATCTACAAATGTATGGTGAGCTAAAACACCAAATAGAGGAAATAGAGGTGGACCCTCTGTTTGGTACTCCGACACTCAAGTCAATATTGGTGGATTTCAGGAAATGAAATGACAGCACTAAGAGAATTAAGTGAATAGTTACCTTAAAAGGTGTGTATGATTAGTGTTTTTATAGTACATTGTAATAGAGTGACATTATCGTAATATCTCAATATAGAATGGCGGTGTGTCAGAGGACACGTGTCAGTGAATTCTCGTACAATCCGGGAAAATCCTTATTGTTCGGATAGTTCCTTGTATTCTTCGCTCACTTTTATTCTGTTGGGTGTTTTATCTCATATTATTATTTGGGATTTTTAATGGGGCCCCTTATTCTGGGCTACTGACTTGGCATTTGCTAGACCTTTTTAGCCTTCTTGGGCTTTAGTTCTTGGCAGATTGGACCTAGCGGCCATCAGTGATTTATTTTATTATTATTAATTACTTTTAGACATGCTTAGTGGCTAATTTTTCAAATACTTTCTAGGATTATTTTTGTGAAGCTTGGTTCTAGGATTTGATATTTTAGTTCTATATATTATTTATCCATGGTGCATATTTAATTATTCGGATTGTTGATGCATTAGTCACTTAATCACGGAATATTTGTGTTATACTTCGCTTAGGAATAAAGGAGTATTACTAGACCACAAGGTAATTAAGCTAGACTTAATTCTAGGACAAAAGTTTATAATGGCCTAGAAAGAGGATAGATCATTTAAAAAATTGGACGACATGAAAGTGTGTTCTAATTACCTAGGTTCACTTCGGAATGAGGTTCCTAGAATAGATACATAATCTTGCATGTTGAGAGTGATAATTGTAGGTAAAATTAAATGTATTAAATCAGAAAGTCAAGTGGATTATAAATCTTATAAGTGTCTTAACATCTATTGAAGTTTTCACTCCTGCAATTTGTTAGTTAATTAATTAATTCTACCAATCAATTAATCATTCTCTTTTATTTCATTAATTCTTACACAAATTGACAAAATCACAAGTCCATATGGATTCGATCCGGTACTTACCAATTTACTACTTATTTGATAGTTGTACACTTGCAGTGTTGCGACCACCAACCCTTTTACACCGTAGTTAGTCTGGTATCAAGAAAATTAAAAACAAAAACAAGGACCAATATAGCAACATATACAGAAGCATAGCTATCAAGTGCACTTTTTTTTTTCTCTGGTTTCTTGCTCTCAAAAGGTCGCCCGTCTCTAATAAAAAAGGGCACACATGGCAGTACACAAACAGCCGCAAAATAAGCCGTTGCGCTGTTTGTCATAGGCTTGGGTTAAAATGTGCAATACGTTGCCCTGTGCATAAGCGTTTCACTTATTTATAAGTTTATCATGCGGGTTTTATCAACAGTGTTGTCGTGTTTGATCAACATTAATTATTGATCACCATCATAGCTTATCTTGAATAATAAATGTTGATCTGTATGGCGATCGACATCTCCTTTAACTTGGTCAGCATTGTTGTCGTGTTTGATTAGTATTAATTCATGACCAACATGATGACCTGTATTGATCAACATCGCCAGAATAAATGTTGATCGGCATGGTAATCATCATCTCCTTACACTCGATCAACATGGTGATCAACATCTCCTTAAACATGACCAACATCATTGTCATGCTTGATCAACATTAAATGTTGATCAGTATGATGAAATGTCTTGATCAACATTGACAGAATAAATGTTGTTTGCATGGTGATCAACATCTCCTTAGACTCGATCAACACTGATGTGCATGGTGATCAACATCTCCATACACCTGATCAGTATCATTTTCGTGCTTGATCAACATAATGACCTGTCTTGATCAACATTGCCGGAATAAATGTTGATTTATAAGGTGATCATCATCTTCTTACATCTGATCAGCAATTATCAGCATGGTGACCAACATATCTTTACTCCTAATCAACATCATTTTCGTGCTTGATCAACAATTAATGTTGATCAACATGATTACTTGTCTTGATAAACATCATCGGAATAAATGTTGATCTGCAAGGTGACCAACATCTCCTAACACTTGATCAACATCGATCCGCATGGTGATCAGCATGTCCTTGCACTTGATCAGTATTAAAATTAGATCAACATGACTACCTACTCTGATCACCATCGTTTTCCCCAGATTTCTTAAGTTAGAAAAAAATTCAATTTACATTGTTTGCAAGTTTGGTGGTTATGGAGTTTGATTGAGGCCAGATTCTTGTGGTGTTTGTGTTGGCATATTTGAAATCCTGTCGGAATGATCCCGACGGAAAGGTTCGTCGGAAGAGATGGCGACATGTGAGTGACGGTGGTTTTGTTGAGTTGGGTTCGGAGTTGGAATCGGGAGTAGAAGCTTCGACGAAAGAGTGCGGTGCCATAACATGACGTTGAAGTTGCCGATGAAAAGCGAACGTGACGTTGAAGTCGGCGCCGATGAAATGGTGCCAGTAGATGTAATAAGTTTTACATCTTATGCACACCCTATAGTAACCCTTGTCCATAATGCTTCTAGTTGCCGCAAAAAGCAATCAAACAGTATGGATTTTCACACAAACAAAGGGCTTTTATAAGCCCCGTTTGGGAAATAGCTGTTTCAATTAGCTGTAGTGTTTTAGGTGACTTTTTAATAATTGAGATCAAACAGCTAACAGCTAAACTAAAAAAACTACCATTGATAGCTTTTTTTTTCAAAACGTGACAACTACTTTGGAAAAGTTGTTGCCAAACATTGCCATCGTTTAAACTTTGAGTAAATTCCGCTGCCAGTTCCGTAAAAATAATTATTGTCTTGTTTTGGTCCTATTTTAAAAACTTGTCCTGTTTAGGTCCTATCATATGGTACTTTGTCATATTTTTATCCTTTCCGTCCATTCGGGCTGTTAATTATAATGTGTTTTCATGGTTTTACCTTCTTACCCTCTCAGTTGGTGATGTGACATATTATCTTTCGGGAAAAATATTATCTTAGTTCTTATACTTTCATTTTTCTTAACATTCTCACCTTAGTTCTTCAACTCTTCCAACCATACCATCCTGTCCACCAAGCTTCTTTGATACCAAAATATCAAAATATCAAAATAATGTAAAAATTACTTGTTCGCTCTTCCTATGAATATAGACAGAAGAAGATGACTATTCCTGTAAAAAAATGGTGCTTAAGGAGTCCTTACTTGCTCACTGTTTTACATCACCTCTGTTTGCTAGCTCGGCGACCAATGCCAAATACAGCCATGAAGCCTTCTCCCTCGCTCTTTCCTCACCTCCCTTCTATTTCAAACTCGATTTGTTGCCAAAATAGAGTCCCAGTTGCCAGAAAAATACCCAGCTCCAGAATCCCCAACCTCGTCATCGCACTGCTGGAAGAAGATTTCACAGCACCGTCGCCATCGCCCACCATCGAATCCTTCCAACCCAAAGCTTTCACCACCAATCTCCGCTTCCACTAACTCCGCCCCGTCTAGACGAAGGCATACCACCATCTCACGTCACCGTAGGTGCCAGAACGAAGGAGAACGGAGCGAGAAACCGTTTTCCAACGCAGACACCATTTACTCTCAGGCCATTTTCCTCCATCTCCACCACCGCAAGACGCTCCCCAGCCACCGGCGCACCTTCAACCGGCAAGTCCGCTGCCGAAAAAGCTGCTCCGCCTCCGCGGGCCACCACACAAGGAGGAGAGTCGCCGCTTGTAAAAGTTCCAACTCTTCCTGTGAAGAAGGTTGTGTTCTTTTAATTTTGGTTAAATCACAACTTCAGCCCTTAGCTTTATTTCTTATACTACTTAGGTAACTATAGCTTCTTAAGTTGCTATTTTGGACCCAACGTTAACGCCACGTTAGGTAATCAATAGGGCAAAATGGTATTTTCACAGAGATCCGTCAAAAGTAACGTTATCAGTGGACGGAAATGACCAAAATAGAACAACGAACCCTTAGATAGGACCAAAACATGACAATAATTATTTTTACGGGACTGTGTACGGAATTTAAAAAGGAATTTACTTTTTAAACTTTAAAGAGAGAAAGTTAAAGGTAACAAAGTTTATGATGTTTAAATACGAGTTAAACGAAAGGATTCAAATTACGATACATTTCGTTTTGTGATTTTTGGCGTGTTTAGTAAATTTATTTTGAGAAAAAAATGAAAAATATAGAGAAATTTTGTGAGGAAAAAAGATTGATGGAATCGATTCCGGAAATTTTGAGGAAACAATTTGAAATTTTGTATATGTGTAAAGTATAAATATTAATCTATCACTTTTATACAAAAGTTTCGATTAAGTTTATAGGAGTAGTTTAAAATTATCAAAAATAAAGTCATAATAATTCAAACAATGAAAATTTATTATAATTGCAGAGAAGTACATAGTGATCTTTTTTAAATAATGAAATTTGTAATTAGAAGAAGCTCCATACTATACTGGTCATTTTTATGTTTATTTTGACATTTTGATCATCATGTAATTAAAGGATTTGCGCCTTAAACATTCATCAAAATCACGGGGGTAGCTTGAAGTTATGTATCTCTTTTTTTTAAACAGAAGTTATGTATTTCTTTCGTTATATACAGTAGTTCATTTTCATCCAAAGCACGTATTACTAATTCTTCTTTTTTGCTCCCTTTATTTCGTTGTACAATATTTAATTTTTAGCACTTAATCTATAATTTTTTTATAGCTATTCAAATTATAAATTTAAAACTTTTATATACAATAAAAATTTGATAACTGAATTTTATAAATATTTTTTTAATATATCTTTCATTGAGAAATAATATATAAATAAATTGATGTTAAATTGATATAAAAAATAATTGTTTCATTTCCTTTCGGATGGAGGCAGATTTTTTAGATTTCGTGTTTAATGAGAGAGAGAATGTTTTTTTTGGTGTACTTAGCAGTCCATTGTGTATTTAACAGCTAGCAAAAATGCCCCTTTCAATGAAATATGCTGTTCATGGATCAAAAGGAAGTACACAAACGCCATAAAATCGCTTGACCAATAGATTTTCCTTTCAGAAATCTTTTCCACTTGTGGGATGTTCATGGATTCCTTATTATAGAGTATTTTATTTGCTATTTCAGTATTTCCTTATACCCCCCGTCAAAGATTCTCAACCCTTCTTCAAAATAACATTTTCCTTTAGATCCATTTTCAAATGAGTAAATTCCATACATAACTCCGTAAATATAATTATTGTCATGTTTTGGTCATATTTTAAAAATTTGTCATGTTTTGGTCCTATCTAAGGGTTCACTGTCCTATTTTGGTCATTTTCGTCCATTGATGCCGTTAATCTTGACGGATCTCCGTGAAAGTACCATTTTGCCCTCCTGATTACCTGACATGGCGCTCACGTGGTCTTCACTCTGATTTCTTTTTTCCTCCCCTCAGTCTCAAGACTGCCGACACTCTCTCCTCAACAATGGCGAAAAGTGTCCGGCTAGAGAACCACCTCTGTCATCCTTCCTCCTCCCCGACCGAGCAGACGCCTCCTCCAACCTTCACCGGATATTCCCAGTCGGAACCTTGGACAATTACATCCCGCCGTCGTTCCCGGATTCGCCGAGCAGCGTCGATTTGTCCCCTCTGGAGTTCATCCTCGCTCTCATGGCCGTCATCACTATCCCGGCCCTGATCTACGCCTTCCTCTTCGCAATCAGGTGCCCGACGTCGTGGCCATCACGCGATAGCCCCGGCCGAAGACCATCTGGGGACGACGGGGATAGATCCAGCGCGGAGGGAGAAGCGGAACCGATTGCTTCCGGCCTCGAATACCGGAAGGAAGCTCACGTGAAGGAGATGGGCAGCGAGTGCCTGGTTTGTCTGTCGGCGTTCGCGGAGGGCGAAGACATCCGGCAGCTGAGCTTATGAAAGCACTCGGTCCACGCCACCTGCATCGACATGTGGGTTGGTAATCACTCCAACTGTCCGATCTGTCAGGCGGATGTTCCGGTGAAACGGCCCAATAATCCGGCTGGGGTTCCGAGGAGGGGCAGGGATCATGATCTGCAATAGGGACTGCCCAATGCGTCTAATTTGGCCATTGTTGAGGAGATCAGCCGATCTTTTCGCCATTGTTGAGGAGAGAGTGCCGGCGGTCTTGAGACTGAGGGGAGGAAAAAAGAAATCAGAGTGAAGTCCACGTGAGCGCCACGTCAGGTAATCAGGAGGGCAAAATGGTACTTTCACAGAGATCCGTCAAGACTAACAGCATCAATGGACGAAAATGACCAAAATAGAACAGTGAACCCTTAGATATGACCAAAACATGACAAGTTTTTAAAATAGGACTAAAACAAGACAATAATTATTTTTACGGGACTGTGTACAGAATTTACTCATTTTCAAATACTCCTAATTTTCTTATCATTCTAATTCTAACTCTATATATTTATGAAAAATGTACTGTACATGAAAAATACTTTTTGTTTTTTATTTTTATTTGTTTTAATTACCTAATGGTTTAATTCTTTTATTTATATCTAGCCTTTCCAATTTTTTCACATAGTTACCTAAAGTTTCATTTACGATTATTTCTTATTTGTTTTTAGTGTGGTAACTTAAATGCAGAGTAACTGTTTATATTGGAAGAATAGTATTATCCTTTAAATGAGATTAAGTCACCCGATTATAATATGATGAAATTTTATTTATTTATTTATTTCTATTTTTCTCGAACTAGTGTAGAGACTAACGCTCTGATTTAACTCTTATTTCTAAGGCTAAATTGTTGGTTAGTACCCTGGATTATGACTTGATGGGCAAACAATGGCTTAGAAAAAAAAGTTGGACAAGGAAGGGCGTGGACTATTAATTCTGGCCAAACAAGACCCTTGACCCGGCCAACTCGGCACGTGGATGCACGTGGGATAACGGGGGTTCGCCACTTAACACGTTTCTTAACAGTTTAGGGTTAGGTTGGATGAAGCATGTGATTTGGGGGCTTTTTGTAAGATTCCAAAACTTTTAGTGGCCTTTTTGTGGCTTAAAATTTTATTGGCACCTCTTCCTTCAATTCAATCCTACCGATGTCGACACCCCCGACGGCCTCATATGTCTCTCCCTCATCCTCTCCGACCTCCACCTCGTCGCCGGTTTCACCGACGGAACCGTCCGCCATTTTGACCTCGTCTAGCACCACCACATTCGCAGCTATCGCCCGCACCACAGCTACCTCCTCGGTCGATTCTCCCATGGTGTCTCCGGCATCGTCCTCTCTGACTCTAGGCTCGTCTTCACCACCATGGATGGCGACATCCACGTCGCGGCCCCCTTGGTCAACTTCACGAGCTCAAGAGTAATCATCTTCGACATGAGAAACCAAGGCGTGATCTTTCACGAGGAAGAGCACCGGCGAGGTGTCGTCGTAACTTTAATGGACATGAGCCAGGATGCATACATGGTGGTGGAGAGCCGTCGGTGGGTCGTCGTCCAGCGAGTGGAGACGCTGGAGGAAGTGTCGAGGTTTCCGGTGCGACAGAGACACGTGATGGGTTGCATGAACTTGCGGAGTGCGATGATATTCGGCGGCGACGTGGTTAGGGTTTGAGAGGTGGAGATCAGATTAGAAAATACAAAAAGGCCCCTAAAATTTTTAGAATCTTACAAAAAGCCCCCAAATCACACGCTCCATCCAATCTAACCCTAAACTATTAAGAAACACGTAAGTGGCGAACGCTTGTTGTCCCACGTGCCGAGTTGGCCGGGACGAGACCCTTGTTTGTCGAGAATTAATAGTCCAGCCCCTTCCTTGTCCAATTTTTTTTTCAGGCCCTTGTTTGCCCATCGAGTCATAGTTCAAGGTACAAACCAACAATTTAGCCTATTTCTAACCATTTTACAAATTAGCCCTTAAAGATTTGGAACTAATTTGGTAAAATATGAAAAGTTTTACGCCTATTTTTTTACCTTTAATTAGTTTTAATTTTTTGTTTATTTATTTTATGAAATTATACTATCATCTATGATTTTTTATACCTTTACACAATTATGGATTGATACTAATACTACAACATAAACCCGCTGCAAAGCGCGGGAAGGAAAACCTTGTTCTATTATAAAAAGAACATACATATAGATATAGTTGTGTTCATCCAAATTTTCTACAACATACCAACATCTATCAAATCATTGAAAAAAATACTATCCAATTATCCCCAAAAGTTGTAAACGGAACATAGCCTATGTGTTTTTCTTTTAAAAACATTTTGACACATAAAATCAAATAATTATATATAAATGATAATTTTATATTTAATTATTTTTAAATTAAATCGATTAATTATATTAATGATCAATTTTAGAAATAGTCAAATACCAAAACGACAAATTGTCTAAGAATCCGACACACAAATAAGCTATAGCAAATAAAACACAACCAAAAATAGCATGAAACATGAAATTAAAAATACTCCAACACAAAAAATATCAAGTTAGAAAAGGGGCTTCACGAGTTCAGGCGAGTTGGATACTCTTCCTTAGGGTTTCAAGCTGCCAGTCACCACCCGTCGCCACCGCGGGCTTGGATGTCGGGACTGGTCGTCCCTCTTGCCTTGGGCGTTGTCTCACATTGTTTGCTCCTCTGGGTAGCATGGTTGAGGCGATTGGAATAGGATCCTCCTCTCTTGGAATCGTGAAGCATTGGTACTGGGTCTGTGGTTAGGGGTCGTCGGCCGGCACTGGTGCTAGGAAGTTTCAGGGTCGAACGACGCTTCTCTCGCCAGAATCGTCACCTGCTCTGTCTAGTGCAGATAGTGGCTTAGTCCGACAGGGCTCAGTGTCGCCGGCCTTAGGCAACAGTCTCCGATGACTCTGTCCTTTCCAGGCAACCTAGCGTGTGTCGCCAGTTTTTTTTAGAAGGGTCGGGTCCCTGTGTATTGGCTCGTGATGATGTTTGGTGTGCTACGGTGGTGGGACTGAACCAACTTTCTCCCGGCGGTTGGTTTATAAGCAGTGCTCCTAGGCAAGTTCAGTTTAATGGTGGTGGGGATGGTGCGGCTGATGTAGGGATTTCTACACAAGCAGGGCGGAGTCAGGACTCGCTGTGCCCGGAGCCATGATTACTCAGGTTCCAGACTGGTTGGGCTTTCGGTTCCCCCGACCAATCTGTGGTTTGCTAGGAACTCAGGACAACGTTTATGCAAGAGATTTTGAACTCTTTCTGTTTCATCAAACTATGCTGGTTTCATTTTTAACTTTGGTTTTCAGGATTTTTATGTTTTTTGGTTTCAATTAGACTTCAATTAGTTTTGCTTTGTTTGCCATGTTATCATATCAGTGGGTTACTTTGGTTGCCAAAATTTCTGCGATTAGTCCTCTCCTTGGCCCACTATGGTGCACCGGTACCATTTAGCCTTTGGGCATGTAGGGGTACCAGGAGTCGGAGTCAAGATCTTTTTTACACCATAGTTGTCATAACCATCGTCATGATTTGCTTAGCCTTTGGAGGTCGGACATGGAGAGCTTAATCATAGTGGTTCTGTTCTTCTTAAGTGATTCCATTTATGTGGATATTTCCTCATTGACGGGCAGGTCTGTTTGTACCTACTATGGGTACTTTAGATAGTTGTTTATGACTTATTTTGTAATGAGTTTTCATTAATAAAGTAGGTCTTCTTTGTTAAAAAAAACATTCCAACAAACAGTGAAAAGATAGATAACCAAACGATGCAATAGAAACTCCATCGTACCACCCAAGACTTCCTCGAACAAGCCACCAAAGATATCAACGGGTTTGAGAGCAGCATATACCATCACGGCAAGGTATGAATAGGCAAACCAATCTAGGTCAAAACAACACAAATGACATCCTACCATGAACATACCACGACATGAACGCCAAGCTACTCTATCCAAACACCAACGAACAGGATGACAAAAAACCAAATCTGAAAATAGGCACAAAAACCGCTAGAAGGAGAGGAACCGATTGATCCAAAACCAAGTCCTCTCCCCAGCCACTGTATCATTGCTCCAGGTGAGGTAGGAACCCCACCAAACTGGGGTCACCGGCACTCCGGCTAACGATCGAGACCCTGCCGCACAGGGGAGAGAGGCAAGCTACAACAAACGCAACTGAACAGCCACCAACCACCCCAACAGCGGTGCATGGGAAATCGTGAACAACAGAGCCGATCCATCCACTGTCGTCGCTGTAGCAGAACTCCTTTACAGGAGACCTTGTCAGCAACAAGAGAGAGGGGAATGAGAAGGCTTCGGTGAGAGGGACGCCGTCCAGGAGTCAAACAGAATGCCGCTGCTAGGAACGCACCAGCCTCATCGTGCGACGCAGAAATGAACACAGTCACGTGAAAGTTTCACTATAATGCAACTTAATTTATATATTTAATTTATAATATGTTTTGTTAGTTCTAATAAAATATTCTTTCTACAAAGTTGAAATAAGACAACTATAAAAGCCAAAAATTACAATTATTGTGAGGTTGCCTGTCTACTTAATTAGGAATATAAAAATGGCTTGTGAGCCTACTAAGCTTAAAGGCTAAAGCTCAGCTTATACATTAGGGCTCAGTTCCGCTGTAAAATTGGGGAAAAAAGTTCCCAAATTTTCAATTCACAATATACAAAGTAACCATAAATCTATTTATCATCAATATTCTATAAAATAATTTTTTCCTCAAATTTCTCTACCCACATATATCTAATCTATCGATAAAAAACACATCCATAAATTTTCCGAATGTTTTTCCCATTTCAAATTCTTATTTCTTCTTTTTCTTAATGAACTCAACTATTGGTGGAATAGGAGAAAAAAAACAAAAATGTTTTTGAATAGTCCAATTAGTCGTATAATTTTGAATAATTTCTCAATAGTCAAAAATCAAATTATAGCTAACACTAGAAAAGCTATGCGATCTATATACTTTTCAAAAAGTACTCTACAATTAATTTTAATTGAAAAATTTTGTTTCCAAACCATGTTCATCAGAGTAAAGAGAATTTAACTGCTTATCATGAACCGTACGTAGTAATTAATTTTGTTATTGCTAAAGCTAACTTTGTTCTTGGAAGATCGATGTAATTAATTTTGTGTATGAAATCTATCTCTCTCTCTCTCTCTCTCAAATTCAAGTATTGCAATAAGAAAATCACAGCGTTGAAAATATATACCGCTAAAAACGTTTGTGTATCTTGCCGACGGGTGTTAAAAAACAGTAAAAAAGAATTGAACCAAAAAATCTGTAAATTGAATAAATACCCGCCTATGGCACTAGATAGTTGTTTTAAATATATGTTATTTTGTATAAATGGATTGTATTAAATACACATTATGGTGAACATCTTTTAAAAGGAAAACATATAAAATGGTAACTACTCCTTAAAAAATAGTAGGCCGATTAATATGCATACATGTCAAGAAAAAAAAATGCGTTCATACATGTGGCGCTGACTTGGCGCAGAGGTGGGTGCACCAGAATTCAATATTCAAAAAAATATTTCTAACCCTACCGCCTAGATGATCCCGTAATAAGATATAATAGTACATTGTTAATATTCTGGGTCGGTTTTGTGTTTTAACTTAATTAATTCACAGATATTCTAGTAAACACACTAAAGATTAAGATGGCTCCGCTAGGATTCATTCCTTGCCGCCGCCGGCGTTGGATCTTCGCCAACCATGCTCTGTTTGTTGGTCACTGGTCCAGCTCCTCTACGAGCGTCGCTGCTACTGTGTCTCGTTTATTTCTGATTTGCATCGATTGGTTGTGGTGGCTGGTCGCTTAATGCGACGGTGGCTTGGTGCAACTCTGTTAATCATCACCTAGGTAATATTTCACCCACTAGTTCAAATGGCTCATTTACGAGCTAATCTTCCACCGGACAATTGCATATCTACCTCTCATTCTCCAAGTGCTCTAAGTGAGTGAAAATTCACTCGGGTGATAAATAACATTGACGGGCTTAGAAGCCCTCCAGTGAATTTTGTCCTGGCCCTGGGTCATCCGGCCGTCTTTCCTGGTGGTTCTTTTGCGCCTATGAGAGATCGACTGGTTTCTTCTTGGGGGCCACTTCAGTGGAGCGTGAGTTGCCTCCGTTGGGTGCGTTCGACTTTCCGCCACTATCGGGGTTCGGTGGTGCCATGGCAACTGGGTCTGCGATGCATTAATACCAACAAGACATGTCTTGTTCTTGGGGCTTTCGGCGTGTTGTCGATGGAGAGGCGACTGTTTTGGAGGGCTGATGGCTTTCGTGGGGTGTCACTGTGGAGGGTGCAATCACCCTTAAGTGTAGGTTGGTGGGGGTTCTTTAGAGGCAGGCTGAGACGAGTTGTTGTTTCTACTAGTGGTTAGGGTGGTACCCCAAAAAATGGCATGAGAACGGTAGAGAGGAGCGACAGCCCTCCCTGCCTGGAGCAGTGAGGTGTTTGGACCAGAGGGCCGGGGTTCTAAGTCCGCCTCGATCACTTGTACTTCACAACGGACTTGGGTTCATCACTGGATAGAGTTGATACTTAGCTGGTTTTGGATGAGATCAAAACAAGTGTGGTTTGCTGTTTGCATATTGTTTCTAGGTTTCCTTACAAGCAATAGGCTATTTTGGCCCGCTTCTTGTGGCTTTAGTGGAGGAGGACTCGATCTCTCTTGTGGATGCTGCGGAAAGATTCCTACTTCAAGCTAGTTGGCATTTCGAAAGGACTTTTGAACAACATTTTCACCTGATGATGTTTATCATCTATTGGTTTTGTACTCCCGTCTTCCTAATGATCTTGCTATTTTTTATGATACTTTTTCTAAGAACTTTAGGTTGTTGCTTTTATCGTTCTTACCTTATAGCCTTAAGCTATTCTGTTCCTAGGCTTCCTTTTGCTTATCTCAGGTTAAGAGCTCGTTTATCATCCATGATTTTGTCCTTGCTTAGGTTGTTTTCGACATTGATCGTTTGAAATTAAATGAAATCATTCCTCCTCAAAAAGAAATTCATAGATATTCTAACTGATCCCCATGTAGGGCCGATAATGAACCGAACTCGGCTCCTATGTTATTGAGTAGTTTATCGAGTTCGAGCGGAGATCAGAGCTCGATAATTTTATCGAGTCAACTTTAAGCCTAAGTTCTACTTGTTTGCTTATCGAACTATCGTGCAATATGTAACAGACCGTGTACAGTGTCAAGATATTGTCCGCTTTGGGCCCCAGGCCCGCACGGATTTGCTTGTACTTGAATCCACAGGTAAAACGCGTCTTGTGGGGTTAAGGAGCCCCTTAACCCCACAAGACGCGTTTTACCTGTGGATTCTGGTAGACATAAATCTGTGCGGGCTTGGGGCCCAAAGCGGATAATATCTTGGCACTGTACACGGTCTGATACAGATGGGATCAGAGCTTGGTTGTACAATGTCCATGTGCTAGCGGGGACGCTAGACTCCCTTGGAGGGGGTGGATGATGTTGTTCATCCCACATGGAGGAGCTAAGGGAGTAATGCATGCCTTATAAGAGTGGTTGCTCCTTAACCCCACAAGACACGTTTTACCTGTGGACTCGAGTAGAAGCAAATCCTTGCAGGCCGAGGTCCAAAACGGACAATATCTCGACACTATACACGATCTATTACACAATATATACAAATATGATACTTTAGGATGGTTCAAATATAAGTAATAAAAGTAAAGGGACTTATTTTTCTAAACTTATACTCCCTCCGTGCCAAAAATTGTCCCATTTGACTTTGACGTTTTAAGGTTCAATGTTTAAATCAAATTTTACAAATATAAATAGTGAATTTTTTTATAAAAAAAATATATTTAGAAAATTTAGATTGCAACTATGGATTTCTAGGTGCACGTTCTTGATCTTCGTATGGGTGGGCAACACGTGTTGTTGGAGAAGCATTGGGTAAGTCTCTCGGAATTGACATGGGTGTTATAACGAGGGGGAATACTATGCAGATTCGGATCACGCTGGACATCCGAAAGCCTCTATGTCGGGGAATTACTACGGTAAGGAATTCTGAAAAATTGTTCTTGACAATTAAATACGAGAAGCTTCCTGATTTCTGTTATAAGTGTGGAATGTTGACTCATGTTGAGAAAGAATGCATGGAAACCGAGAAAAATCAATTTGGTCCTGAGTTGCGAGCTAGAATTGGCTCTCATGACCATGAGGAAAAGATGTGGGGAACTAAAGAAACAAGGAAGATTCCAATGTGTCACCCCCGCCACCAGCCCATGCTGGTGAAGCCAGTTGTGCCCGGTAGCCTTCAGTTGGTGGCTACATCTGTACCTGAAGATACTATCTTGATTGTTGAAGAACGAGCTCTTGTGGTATCTGACAATCCACAACCTCCAGTGCAGAGCCCTCAGTTTCCATTTATTTTCACTGTAGGCAGCGATTCAGTTCGCTCCGGAAAGAAAGCAACTCCAAAAAACAGAGGCAAGAAGGGAAATGGTCGCAGCAGTGGGAAAGATCCTACCGCTCCAGACCAGGGAAGGAAAAGAGCCCGTGTTGGTCTGATGATAGAAGAGCTAACAGAGGAAGGAACGACAGAGAGTGGCACAGGCTCTCCCCGCCTAGGTCAGTGAGCTCGTGTTTTCCAAGTAGAGGTGGTCCGGAGTCCCCCACCCCTGCTTGGTGCCTTAATGTGACTCAAGGACATCGTTGGAGTTATTGGATTCTGGTGGTTTGCGGTGAGTTTCGATTTGTGGTTGGATGTTTTCTTCTGGATTTCTTTTCAAGGTCTAGGCTTTTTGGAGTCAGCTTGCAGCGACTCGTTTGACCGAGGAGGTCAAAAACCGGTTATTTCTCAGGGTAGAAATTCGTTGGAAGTTTTGAAGCCATATGAAGAATACATCTCAATCTGGTTGGAGTTCCTACGTTTCACTATTTTTCAATTATTTGCCACTTTGATGTACTTCATATCCTTAGTTTTTAAAATGTTGGTTGGACTTTTGGATTCTAAGTTAGTTAGCCTCATAGCCTTAAGCTATCTGGCTTGTAGTTCTCGTTACATTGATTCTTTGAGAAGCTAGTTATTAGCTTTCGCCGAGTTCGATCATAAGCATCAAACGTTAGAAACAGTAGAATGATTTTGAATGAGTACATTTCCTTTCAAAAAAATATATAAATACAATGAAAAAAGTTGTTAAATAAGTACACTTAAGAAACATATACAATTACTCACACCTCAAATTATACAAAAACTATAGACCGAATAAACAGTGTTTATGATAGCATCCTATAAATATGAAGTATTTTCTCACCATCCGTGTGCTGTGTGTGGCACAAGTGAAAAATTGAGAGCATGTTGAAGTTAAAGTGGGAATATCAGTAAAATTAAGAAGACAAGTGGCAGTTGAAAAGGATTTCAGCGGGAGGCAGAGGTTGCAGATTTTTAACATGAGAGAGAGAGATGGGAAGATTTTTTTAGGAGTTGGTTGGGCTCTTTGATGCGTGGGCAGTGGGACCCACCAAAAAGTGCCAGGGCCCCGCGCTTTTCTTACCCAATTCTTGCACTTTTTGCATATTTGTGGGATATTTATTTGGGCAAATTATGGGAATAATAATATAAAAAATCCGCTTTTCTCTTTCTCACTGCGCTTTTTATCTGCTGCTCATGTCACATTTCTCTGCACACACATACACACCCACCCAATTTCTATCTTTATAGCGACGAGCAGAAGCCAAACTCAGGTTCTGGAGAAATCCGTGTCATAGGGTTTTTCTTCTTCCAGATTATAATATCGCGTCTTTTCATTCACCCTTACGCCTACTTCTCGATCCTCCTTTCTTTTTCAAGGTAATTTTTTCAGCTGTTTTCTGGATTTTGGTGTTCT
This sequence comes from Stellera chamaejasme, assembly GCA_024586325.1. Taxonomy (NCBI): domain Eukaryota; kingdom Viridiplantae; phylum Streptophyta; class Magnoliopsida; order Malvales; family Thymelaeaceae; genus Stellera; species Stellera chamaejasme. Next base: position 31,724,224 of record CM044985.1, read on the forward strand.
TCTTGGACTCCGGTTGCCATATGTATGGATGGTTCCTTCAATTTCTAACTTGAATTCCTTCCTCTGCCTTTCAATTCGTCTTCCTGCTCCTTTCTCTCATGGTTTTGTTGAGTGTTTTTGTTCATTTTGTCTGATCTCGCCTTTTTCTATTTATTTGTTTTTCTTCTTATAGATAGATCACTGACCGAGGTTAATGGGATGTTTTTGTATTTGTTGGTCTTTTCATTTCTGATCCGCGGTTCGTTTATTACGCTCAGAAACTAAAACTTGTGTTTACTGAGATACCTTTTCCCCCCCTTTTTTGGTATCTTTTAGCCGTGTATATTAAGGATTCTGGGAATTGTACTCGGGGAGCAATAATCGTGGAGGTTGGATAGAATTGCTGTATCGTGAGGTTTAGATTGAAGTAAGTTATTTTTCCGATTCTGCGTATGAAATTGTTTGTTGGTCATGTTGCTTCTGCTGTGTGTGTCAGAAAGATACTGATTCATTTTCTCATGGTTCGCTTCATATTGAAGGTTGGTTGGAGTTAGGAGCGCAGCTCTGAGCTTACCATTCTAGATAAGAAGGAGATATTTTGTGCAACTTAATCATCCGGAGTTGAGAAGAGTGTGTCTCAGCTTTTTGTACTTTGTTTTGGGAACAACAAGTGTAGCAGAAGTTATGGGTTATATTTGCGACTTTTGCGGGGATCAAAGATCTATCGTGTATTGCAGATCGGATGCAGCATCTTTATGTTTATCGTGTGATCGGAATATCCATTCTGCCAATGCTCTCTCAAAGCGTCACTCGAGAACTTTGTTATGTGAGAGGTGCAACTCGCACCCTGCGGTTGTTAGATGTACAGATGAACGAGTCTCCCTTTGTCAAAACTGTGACTGGATGGATCATGGCACATCTACCACAGCTGCAACTCATAAAAGGCAACCAATTAGTTGCTATTCTGGCTGCCCATCTGCTTCAGAACTTTCATCCATATGGTCATTTGTTCTGGAATCCCCTGCTTCTGGTGAAGCATCTTGTACACAAGGTGTAGGACTGATGAGCATCGCAGAAAATGAACAGAGGGATCCCTGGGATAATACTGAAAACACTAACAACCAAAATCTACCTGGTGTTCTTCATATGAATGATGGGAGGAGTGCTGAAAAATCTAGTGGTTGGGCAGGGATTTCTGCAATGCCGGAAGCTAAATCTTATATTCAAGGCCCAGGCCAAATCGCTGGATCAGCTGGTACAGCTTTGCCTAAGGTATGTAGAGGTGCTGGATTAACTTATTTTTGCATATATCCTTGGTGCATTACTTCATCCTCCTCCTAGTCACGGGGACAGGTCCTTACTCCCTTTTTATCAGATAATTGCATTGCCATGACACGTAGATACTAGTTTTATGCTTTCTGGTTTTGGTATAAAGTGCTTCAGTATTCAGTATTGCGTCCTCATCATTTTTTGACGATTCACCATCTTGCGTGTTGCATTTCTTTCTTATTCTGAAAAGACTTTCCTTATGGCACATTGCCTGGACCCAATTTGTCTTTTAAGAAAACCTCAAGGGTTAGCCGGTTAGGTGACTAGGTTTCTGTATCGCACTTTCCTTCGGTATGAATTCACTGAACGAATGAGCTCAATGCTTGCCCCACCCAAGTGGAATTTCTGACTATCTGCATGTTTTGGGGACCATCTGAAAGGAATAAGATTAGCTAACCCATGAATTGCCAATAACCTGGTCCCTTATCATCGTTCCTCCAGACCTAGTGCTGTTAGGAATAGAGTCATCTATGATGATGGCATCCATTTAAGTTTCTCTGATGGGGCATTGGCATATTTTGTAAGGTTCTAAGATGTGTTGCTATTATGCTGTAGTAAACATATTATCAGTATTTATGATTATTAAGTTGCTCTGTTGATTTTTCCATTCACCCACCATTACCATTTCTGACTATTACAACTTGTTGAAAGTTTATTGATGTGTGCTACTGTCCTGAACAAGGTTGCTGGACTTTGTGAAGATGATTTTTATGACGACTTCAATATGGATGAAATGGATTTGAACCTTGAAAACTATGACGAACTATTTGGAGTAACTCTCCATAATTCAGAAGAGCTGTTTGAGAATGGTGGAATAGATAGCTTGTTTGGAGCGAATGAAATTTCTGCTGCTGATTCCCACTGTCAGGGTGCAGCTGCTGCTGAGGTCCTTTCACTGAATTTAGTATCATTTGATGTTAATGACCCAGGATATTTTCTTCTAATGATGAATGATAGCTTTACGGACCTGGACTTTTCTTTTCAGAAGTCTACACAAGCCGTTGTTCTTCACTATAGGAATTTATACCATCATCATATTTGTGCACTATTCTTACAACCACATCTACATATTCCATATACAGGGATCGTCAGTTGGACTTGGCAATGCAATCCAGCCAGCATGCAGTGCAGCTTCTGCTGATTCCATGATGAGTGCTAAAACAGATTCAGTTCTTTGTTTCAATGCAAGACAAGCAAATTCAAGCCTTTCATTTGGAGAGAGCAGTGGTGGTGGTGATTATCAAGATTGTGGGGGCTCATCAATGCTTCTTATGGGAGAGCCACCTTGGTTTCCTTCATGCCATGAGGTTTCATTTTCATCCGCAAATCGAAGTGACGCTGTTATGCGATATAAAGAAAAGAAGAAGACCCGCAAGTAAGTTGGTTGCCTGTTATGGTGGCAGCATTTGATGCTTGTAATAACCTTTTTAGTTGCAAAATTATGTTTAATTCGCGTTTACCTTGAAAGTTATGTGCACTTTTGTTTTGGTTTTTTGCTACTACTTGCTTAAGTGAATGCCGAACACCGATTTCTGACTGGTATCTTTCATGTTTCTCAGGTTCGATAAAAGGGTAAGATATGCCTCTCGAAAGGCGAGAGCAGATGTCAGAAAGCGCGTGAAGGGAAGATTTGTCAAAGCTGGTGATGCTTATGACTATGATCCAATGAGCCAAACGAGAAGCATCTGATAGTACAATTTTTCAAACTATTCATGGGAAAAGGAAAGATACACTGGATGCTAGGTGAAAATCGTTATTACCCTAGAAATGGCGGATTGTTTTTGTCCCTGTATTGATGAGCTATATGGTTCTCTCAGGAAAGACACGGGATTTGTAACTCTGGAAGTAGAAGTGCAGTAGCAATATGTTCTTCCAGAGGCCTGCATTTTGGGTGACAAGAACATTAACGGATTGCGGTGACTGCTGGTGTTCAGACAGGATGTAGATTCCCCATCAATTTCATTCCGAGTTTCTACATCTGGTAGATTCTCAGGTTGTATCTGCATCCCTTGATTCTTTTTCCTTGGAGGGAAGATTACTGACATGATGTTTCGACCATATCGAAGCTCTCTACACTATTTACGTTTCAAATATATGCTCACAGCATCTACATATTGATATAAAACCGGTCGATGGAAACACAGTGCTAGCAGAGGAAGGCTCGTCCGAGAGTAGTCTGGTTCAGAGATAAGACGCAGGCAACTGCAATGTATGAATGACTCTGCTATGTATATATGTATGTGCAGTAGGTAAGATCTGATGCTGGTTTAGATGCCTTTTTGCCGCCTGAGAAAACAAAACACGCAGCAGATGTAAAATTTTTCATGTACATACAGACAGATGTTAGTTCTCTGCATGGATCTGTTGTTGTTGTTGCCTACGACTTGCTTGTTTTATGATATCATCCTCTGCCCACTCGTTTTTCTGGGAAAAAAAAAACAGAAAGAAGAAAAGGAATGGCATCTTTCAGGTCTGTGCCCCCATGATTGTCTCTATATGTGAACATCAAAATCAGTAGATATACCATAATGAGATTTACCTGTACTCCTTGAGGTTTGGTTCCCCCAAACTTTAAAATCATACTATTCCATTGCCATTGCAATTAAGTTTTCTGAAACTTGTACTATTTGGCTTCCAATATTTTAAAAATCTGTTAAGTCACTTTCTGGATTGCCCATTGAAAGATACTACTGATCATGACCATGGACTGTAGAGCTGCACAGGAATGATTAATTGATTCGAGACCATGTACTTACTTGGTAACATGATAGTACTATTATAATCCCTTCGTACTTGAAAAGTAGAATCATTTACTTTTGCATACAAATTAAGGCGGATTGGATGTTGAGTTGAGTTTACAATTTTGTCCCTGATAAGTGGGCACCTAGAGAGCGTTTGTTTTGACGGAAACTGTGACGGAATGGGCAGCAGAGCTTTCGTAACAGGTCGTCTCATTCAATTGATCAATTGAAGCTGTAGTACTCTTGAAGTGAAAATGAAATCACAAAATCCCCTCGCCTTCTGCAAAATGCGAATAGTGATGAACAGTACTAACATTTATCACCGTAATGAACAGTACCTCTCTTGTCACCGTAATGAACAGTACCTCTCTTGTCTCTTCCTCTACTTTATTTTGTTTTCTTTGTTTAGGGATTAATTTCCCTCTTCTCCTCGAATTTTCTGTTTTTTTTTGGCAAATTGACCCCAACATTTTAAATTTTAATATACATACATTTGCTATGGTTTTATCATCATTAAATGAAAGTGCAATTTCTGTTTTCCCCTCTTCCATTGTTTTTGCATTTTAGTCCATTTTCCCCTTCCTTTTATGTTTTGGTCTTTCTCTTTATTCATTTTTTTTGCATGCGTTCTATTCATTCATTTTCGTAATGCTTTGGTCCTACAGTTTTGTGGGAAATTAGAAACTATTCATTGATGGGAATTTATCTCATACCACACGGTGCATGGTACTTTCTCTTTTTTTATTCTCCATTTTTTTAATTTTCAAATTTATTCTCTATTTCTTGTTTTCAAATTTATTCTCCTTTTTTCTTTTCTTTTCAAATTATCTTAAGGTCATTCATTTGATTTTTTTGGTCACATTTATGCAATTCTCATTCTTTTTTTTTTGAAAAGCAATGGCAATATATATTAAAAAGGGAACAACAGTTCAGAACTCATAGGTCTCATTCTTTTATATAAAAACATTTGTGTGCAATTAGGAACTATTTATTGATGTGATTTCATCTCATACCACATGGTGCACGGTACTCACTCTTTTCTTATTCTCAATTTTTTTGTTTTCATTTTCAAATTTATTCTCTATTCTTTTTTCTTTTCAAATTTATTCTCCTTTTTCGTTTCTTTTCAAATTATCTTAAGGTCATTCATTTGATTTTTTGGTCACATTTATGCAACTCTCATTCTTTTATATATTTTATTAAAATTTAATGTTTCATTTTTTATATTTCTTTTGTCATTTCAAACCCTAAATTTCCTCATTAATATACATTTATACAATTGTAGGGGATTTGCTACTATTCATTGTCGGGTTTTAATTTGGTGTGGTGGTTGTACATCCCATTTGTACTCCACACTTTTGATCTAATGGTGCATAGGTAAATAATTCTAAGTAGATGGTCATTTTCTCAACAAATTGTGTTTATGTGTTTTTTTATTTTATCAATCTTCAAGTTTGCTCCTTAGTTTATTTATATGTTAAATTTATCTCTCTTTGTTATTTATTTATTTTTTGCATTCTCCATTTTTTATTTTCAATTTAACTTCAAATCTTTCCTTTGACATTTTTTTGTCACATTTATAAAATCTCCATTTTTTACATATTTCATTTATTCTTTTAGTTTAAATCTGAATGTTTCATTTCTAAACTTTATTCGTCATATCAACCCTAAATTTTTCCCATGTTCTATTCCAATTTTCAATTTTAGGTTATAGTATTTTTATTTTTCTATTGGTTCATCATTTCTAATGTTTCTAATTTCATAAACCTATATATATATATATATATATAAGTCTTTTTGCTTTAAGCAATAAAATGAATGTATTTATTTTTTTCTTAATCCTCTTTACCAGGTGAATTGGATTTGATTAAAAAAACTGCTTCAATGATCTTATAAAAGGACTCTTTTTGAAGTTTTTTAATACGACTTCAAATTTCTTATATTTTCATTTTTTAAATCACTTAAGCTTTTTAATAGGGTGCGAAAACGTAGAGCATGTGCAAAACTCGAATTGATTTTTTTTTGTGGATATGAGTAATTGTGTTTTATTTTTAATAGATTTAATTGTCAAATGTGAAACTTTTTTTAACCCAATTTAATTGCATTCATATTCATAGTATGATTAAGTTTATAGTTATTTTTATTTTTTGAACAAGGTATATAGTTATTTTTCTTTAAAACTAACTTTACTTCAATTTATGAGGTCAAAGAGTTGGAGTGCAGAATTGAGTAGATGTATTGAACTTTTCTTCAACAATCAATAAAGAGTTTAAGATTTCATTAACTATACTTTTTATTCTTTTAAATATTCATATTATTGATAACTATTCACTTTTCCAAATTTTCAGTTTAAGTCATTTCTCTAAAAAAAAATTCTTTTACGAAGCAAGGGCTTAAAAAACCTAGTTATGACACATTTATAGGGTATGACAATCTGCTTTTGACTTCCAAAAAACATCATACTACAATTCTTTAGGGTTGAACATTTTTTTGCATTATAAAACTAGTTAGAAGACGTTTAGGACCTTTTATTTTATATTTGGGTCATTTTGCCAATGAAGTTTACGAAATCTCTAAATTTTCCACTAAAGTTTATTTTGAAACGAGAATGCCACCAGCATTTTATTGAATGGGTAAATTTGTCACTAAACATTATTTTTGTTTTCCAGTTGACACTCATGTGGCGTGCCACTAGGCAAATATATGGACATTGACTATACATTTTTGTAGGATTAATATTTTAATTTCACTTAAAATTTGTAATGCCTATCAATAATAAAGAAAACAAGAAAAAAAGTTATATTCCAATAATAAATCAAAGCAAAGAAAAAGAAATTGGGTAGGTAAATAGAAGATTCAAGAGGCCTGTAATGATCAACATAAAGACGAATGTGCCGACTTGAGTTTTTGGCATTCTAATTACAAAGAAGGGCTTTCATTATTTTTACTCGTTTGTATCTTTTCTTTAGATAAATAAGATTGATTGGGTAGGTAAATAGAAGATTCAATGGAGGCTCAGTCTCCATGAACTACGAGATAAAGGACGAATCCAGGGGTCGCGGACCGACCATAGAACCCTGTTCAATAAGTGGAATGCATTAGCTGTCCGCTCTCAGGTTGGACAGTAAGGGTCGGAGAAGGGCAATCACTCATTCTTAAAACCAGCATTCTTAAGACCAAAGGTCGGGGTGGAAAGATAACAAATCCAGTCTTTCACTAAGATTTCGAATAGCTGTCCCGAATTCAATATGTTTTGCCTCTTACTCGGAGAAAGACGATCAAACAATTCCCAATCACGGTCCTTGTGGATCGGATCATCCATATAATATACAAAGGGAAACTCCAGATATTTGATATCTTAACTAACGATTCAAATCATGATGATTTTAAGGTGAAATTCAATATTAACTCTACAAAATGTACAGTCAATATCCACGTAATCATACACCGGGATACCACATTAGTGCCAATTGGGACAATTAACGTCCAGTGGCAAATTTACTCATTCGTTAAAACGTTGGTGACATTTTTGCTTCAAAATGAACTTAAGTGGTAAAAGTTTAAATTTCTAAAGATGGGAAATTCGTGCATTCAAGTGAAAACGTCCAAAACAATTTTTCTATGCATTTATGAGAATGATTTATTTCTAAAGATGGAAAATTCATGCATTCAACTGAAAACATCCAAAACAATTGTTTCCATTTTAACACTTGAGTTTTCAAAAATTTAGAAAATAATGTTTTTTCACTTTATAGTAATAAGCAATATTGGCTATAGCATTCATTAAAGGATTATATTCTTTTTGGGGAGAATGGTTATAATTGCCACCAATCTTTCAATATTTTCTAATTTTGCCACTAACATTTTTTTAAAGGTTAAGTTGTCATCAACCTTTCATTTAAGGGTAAATTTGTCACTAAAAAGGATGATTGGCTCTTGTCAGGTGCAGGTATTATACTCATTCCGACGTAGTAGATGCTTTCTCGTAAAGAAAGGAACTTACTAATGAAGTTTGGCATTGTTGGAGTTGGCACCCCGTTGGTACCTCACTCTCACTTCTCACCTGCTCATCTCAATGCTCGCAGCTTTAGCCGTGGAGATGTTTGATTTTTGTTCTTTACTAGGGCTTTTAATTTGGACCGTTGATGTTTCTTTATTTGCTTCATTGGTTTACCTAGGCTCAGTTAGGGGCTAGCTAGAAAAAAATTCTCGATCTGTTTTGAATTCAAACTGATGTGTTGGTATATCTCAATTTAAAATTGGGTGTACAACTTTACTATTTTACAGAACTGCCATTGAGTTACCCTTATCCATTAAGCAAATGGAAGATAGTAAAGTAGGGGCAAAACAGATATTTGGCTTCCTCTATTCCGCTTAATTCATGGGGAACGTGAATTTCTGGAAAAATTTTCCGAAAATGCTCTCGCTGAACTGACCCCTAATGGAAACTACCTAGAATTATCCTATAAAGAAAACATATACTAAAAATATTCCAAAAACCTCCAAAAATATCTAGATATTTTCCCTTGTGGGAGAAGCCACGTGTTGGCTTTTTCTAGGATGGGCAATCGCCCAACAAAATGGACGGGTCACGCAGGGGTCACCATTCTCAATTCTCACAAGAACTCGATTTCTTACGTACTACGACGTAAGAAACGATCGGCCGGGGTCGTCCTAGGCGTTGTTTCTCAATTGCCCCTTGTTTTTTTTAATATCTTGAACTCCGGAACTTCGATTGAGATAATTCAAATCTATTTTTCTCCTCTTGAAAAAAGCTTTGATATGAGATCCATTGCTCCAACTTTTGATGATATCAATTCAACATCATTTAACTTTCATGTTTTAAACTTCAACGTTTAACTCAAATTTTAACAAAGATAAATAGTAAAAAAATATTCATAAAAAACTATATTTAGAAAATTTAAAATACTAATTAAAGTGCTGTGAAATAGACAAAACAAATGTATCAATTATTGAGGAACGGAGAGAGTAAAATACTGTTAACAATCTATATCAAAATGTTAATAGAAAAATCATAGATTAATTGTTAAAAACAAACCGTGTCTTCTCTCCTTTTTTCAGGACAGGGGGAGTAAAAAGTTGAAGAAATATGGTGTTTTGAACATAACCCATGAATCGGTAACAATTTATAGTAGCTCACAACTTGCACCGCGATTTAACTAACCATGCTAGAACGAACTATAAGACACACACAAAGCTAGCTAGCAGGCTAATGCGCTTATATTATACTACTACTAATCTCCTTTCTTTCTTTCTTTCTCATCTCCTTTCTTTCATGTCCCAAACAAGGCGTTGTTTCAAGTTCCAATTATGGGGGCATACAAACAAATGGAGGAGGAGGAGGAGGAGGAGGCGGAGGAGGAGGAAGTAGTCACTTGATTTCATCGGAACCGCTATCCTCAGTCATCAGTCATCATCGGAACCGCTATCCTCAGATATTCTCCCCACGTCATCCATTGCACTCGCATTCTGCTGTGGATAATATGACATAATAATAATAAGCAAAAATATCTTACAAGAAGAACCAAACGAATATTCTTCCAACTTTGATTTCATCTCATAAGCAAAATATCCTGAAAGCAACGACTTACCTGCACCTTATCCCAGTCCTTTAATTTTGGATTTGTCAGCATGTAATTGTCACGGAGTGGAGCCCAACCAGGGGCTTCATCGTCTACAGATGCAGACATTGATGGATTCTCCTGCAAGGCAACCAGACTCAACAATGAAAAAAACCGAATGGATTCTCCTGCATATATGCATAATGAGGTTACTAAACCTCTATATCCACTATGCAAGAGAGAGAGAGAGAGAGAGAGAGAGAGAGAGGCAGACCTTCTTGGAAGAGGCAAGAGTTGCAGATGATCCCTTGCCCAACTCAGAGAAAAATGCTTCTTTCCTTCGCTTCCATAAAACTAGAACCAAAAAAATCATACCATTAGCTTAGGTAAAAAATCATATTCTTTTGACGGTAAAAAATCCCTATGAGGTTTCAAGTAATCTGCAATTTCCCCCTTGGACCGTTAAAATGGTGTTTTGACTGTTAATTGTTTAGGGTTAATGTTCAGATTTAACCTTAAACTTTGTAACCCTAACAATTTAACCTTAAACTTTAGATTCACACACTTTGACCACCTCCCTTCCTCCCACATCTGGCCCACTACGTCACCGCTGCCGGGGCCATTGTCGACCAACTCCGGTTCCATCTTCGCCTTCCCCGAGGTGCACGATCGACATCTGATGGTTCATAACTCCTCGAACTGCAGCACCATTGTTGGCCTCCCTTTCTGTCCTTTGTGCAAAGCCGCCAAGGCGAACCACGCCACCAGCGAGTGACCCAGATCTAGAGCCTGCTGTCGAAGAGCCAATGCGAAGCTGATAGATGAATCACCGCGAAGCCGATAGATGAACCACAGTGAAGCCAGAGAACAAATCCGGGATGCCTCGAATTTGGGCTTCCGCGAACTCAAGTCGATTTGGTCGGTCTAGCGAGATTCAATGGGCGGGACGATCGTGGGTTGCAAGGTGGGCTAGAGCGGGTGGACGAGATAGAGGTTCTCTTAGCCGACGGTGGTGGTTGGCCGTCGAGGTTGGGTAAGGTCCGGAGAATCGGAGATGAAGTCTTGGGAGGAGCCGCGAGTTGGGGATGAGGTTAATTAATGAGGAGTTAAAATGTTCAGTTATAAAGATGCCGAGGTTAAATTGTCAGATGTAGAAACTTTATAATTATAGTAAATAGCCCTAAGATTTAACGGAAGTTAAGGTTTAGGGGGGAAACTGCATATTACCTGAAACCTCGGGGGGTTTCTATAAATTTTCAAAATACGAACTGATTATGACAAACCTCGGGGGGGGGGTGTTTGATAATTACCCATATCTGATATTAGGAGAGAAAAGTTGAAAAGGTAAAGAGGAAAATGTACAAAATTTTCAAATATCTTATACCAGAATCATGAAAGAACAGAGGCATGAGAACGCATCATTATTTCAATCACAGTTGTACTAAATCACTTTGCAATTTTAACTTTGGTTAAGAGTGTGTTCTTTGCCAAACTTTTGGCAAAAAAGTGATGTGTATTTGAAATTGGGAGGGAATTTTGCGAGGGTAAAAGTTTTGGAGATTGATGAAAATTTAAATAGTTGTTGGTTTTGTGTTGGTTTTTTTATGAAAAAGACACTACCTAAATACATTTGCAATAAAAAAACAAAGGAATCAACTGATCAAATTATTGTGCTCCACGAACATTACGATTATATTATCAATGATAAATGTCAGTTGAGAATATTCCCAAATAAATCAGCTATATGTAAGGATTTTCATGTCATTTGGTGTAAGTTGGAATGCCAAAACAGATTCAAATCCAAACCTATTATTCTTGAGGCATAACTACCAAGCAAAGAAATTAATGGGGATTTAAATGACCATATAGCAACAAACATCTCTCTTTGCTGATCTCACATGAGATGATATCACAAATGGAGAAACACTAGAAACTTTCTAGCCACTCCAAACGTTGAATACTTAAATGTAGCAATGTTTGGGGTTCAGATGCTAACACAGACATGACTAGCAGCTGATTGCCAAACAAGAAACTGCATCTGTGAAATTTAACATGATAACTCATCATACCTTTTGCATCTTTTGTCCTTGAAGGGTTTAATCCTTTTTGTGCATGTTGTGCTTTGTTCACCTGCATTATTGAATCACAAACCAAACAATATAAGTGTGCATTGTGTTTAAATCTTTGAAGCACTCGTGCATTAGAATGGAAAAACCTTTATTTAGACGTTTTTCACTTTATCATATCAGTTCTCTTAAGATTAGAACACCAGATCTTCAGCATCTTAACACAAGTAATATGCTCAAACTTCTATAAAAAAAAAGTTTTGGAAATGAAAAAATAAAATAAAATATTTCCACTACAAAATACCACACCCAAGTGTTCCAATTGTAAGAGAGGAACTTACAGCATTAAATAACTTGACCACTGAAGCACCAGCAGAACATGAAAAAGGAGATCAATTAGTAAGTAAAATTACTACAGTCGAAAAAACAACATCTCACTTGATTACAAGAATCTTCGAGTACCTCCTTTCGTAGCAACACCAATGAGAAACTTCTCATGCGAGTCCAAGTAATTTGCAGGTTTCAAATGCCCTTTCTCAGCTTCCTACAGAAGAAACCAGTTACTTTACCTGTATCATATTAAAGCGATGCAGAAATGGAAAACACAAGTGCATATTCTCCTCTTACCAAATGCTTTTCCTTCTTGGCCTCTCCCTTCAACTTTCTTTCAGTTGCTTCATCAGTTAGTTTCTTTGCAACAAGCTGCTTGTGGGATGACATTACTGGACCCTGAAACACTCCCAAATATCAACACTATTTGGACTAACAGAGAAAACATGAGAGGGAACGAACAAAAAAAAAACAACGAACAATTAGCTCACCAATGAATCAAGAGCGACATGCTTCTTTATGATGTTCTTAAACGCTACCCTAAACGCTCTGCAACCTTCATTGAGCCTCATAATACCAGGCTGAATTTCACCATCTTCTTCTTCACCATCGGAACCGTGGACGTCTCCTTCGTCAGAAGAGCCGTCATCTTCCACCTCCATCTTCTTCTCCTCCGTTTCAGATTTTCGCACTGGGACCGAATCATCGGCCTCTTCTTCGTCGGAATTGTAGCCTCGGGCCCTTTTCCGGAACAATTTTTTCAACTTGGGGTTGAGTCTGGCCTTCTTCTCACCAGAGCCAAATGAAGTCTTCATCTTCTTTCCTTTCGGGCCATTCTTCTTCTTATTTTTACCAAGCTTCCTCTTCCTGGAACCCTTCTCGGCCACTGCAAGTTGGGCTTCTTCAGCCATGGTAAAAGCTCTAGCGAAACAGCGCCGCCGAAAAAATTGTTCCCTCCAGACGAACACTTTTACGGTGGGAGGTGAAGGAGTTGTGTACCGCCGACAAACAGTGGTTTGTTCTTGATTCGCCGGCGCGGCGAGTGGATGATGATGATCAAGGAAGAACCCTTTCTGTGAATCAGAGTGCAAAAAGACCTGTTAATCGTTTTCCCCATTACTACTGTTTATGTGTTTGGGTTGAGTATTGGGCCATTAAAAGGATGTTAAAAGTTCTTTGGGCTACTTTGAATTGGACAATTTCAACGGGCCGATTTGAAAGGTCCACTTAAAATATACTCTGAACGTTTTTGAATTCGCAAAATGCATTAAAATCAACTTTTCCTCTAATATTTTCTCTCATGAATATCACATTCAAAATTTAAAAAAACATAAAATAAAAAAATCACACTTTCACACAAAGGAACATAGCTAGAGGGTAAATACCAAAAGCCATTCAGTTATGGTTCAGGTCAAATCGGCCACTTTTATTTTTCATATATGAAAAAATCATTCAACTATTAGAATTGGGTCAAATAACCCACTACCTAAATAGCTGTTAAATTATGCTTACATGACAGAATATTTTGTTATGAACTTTTTAGGAAAAATTATGAACTCATCTTATAGTTTACCTTGAACATCCATTACTCTCAATAAAAAAAAGAGCTAACAGAAAAGGAAGCAAACATACAACATGAAAAGATTTCTGTAATGGCTTGCTTTCTTATGAATTCAACTGTCACTTCCTTACCCATTCTGGGATCATCAACAGATATTAACAACAAAAACCAGTAAGCAAGTTGGTCTAGATGGATGCTGGAGACTAGTAGATTAATCTTCTCCTCAACGACCGACAGGAAAGCTGCCGTCTGTTGTTCCTTGCCTGCGCCCAACTTCAGCCAACGAGCTGCTGCAATATCCATCGAATTGACATGTATGTACCAAGTGATACACAGGGCAGGCAGGCAGGCAGGCAATGAACCACTTCTCAAGTAGGAGCATCCTATTTACATCACAATAACATAAGTGGACTGCTAGAATAGAGAAGTACAAGGTAATCTTAAGGGTGATGGGGTATACTGTATCATCACTCATCATCTCCCTGTACTTCTTGCCATTAGTCACCCGAAACATGATGGAGACGATGCAGTGGGTGATTTACCAGCGTAACTTCGAAAAGGGTCCTACTGCATGGTTCAAAATCGGGTTCCAATATTAGAGGAGCATGTCAAATGTCTTTCTCTAAATACGGATGGGAGGAAATTGAAAAAAGTAAAAGCTTTTTAAGGCAACAAAGAATGGATTCATTTTTAGAAGCAATACACAGCTTTGGTGAACACAATGAAGATAAAACATACTTCATGTAGTGTAGGCCCTCATCTGGTCAAACCCCGTACAAAATACATCCAATGCAACCTCACGACCAGCATCGCCATCTGTGTCAGAGTGGATATCTTGATCAATTTTATATCAAACCTTAATGACCTAGCCCAATGGGTAAGAAAGAAATCGTACCTCTTCTGTTGAGGTAAATAAAATGTTCCCAAGTGTCCAACATGAGACCATAATCAGCCTTCGGAGAATGTTTCAGGCATAAAACACTCAATATCCGCCTGGACTTAAGTCTGGAACGCCAAAGGAAAATAAATGTCAACAAAAGAGTGCACATATATGCTTGTAGGTATACTACACTGATAAATCATAGATGATTTTTTTTAATAAAATAATGAGAGAGAGAGAGCATGCAGATAATAAAAACAGAATTTTAGATAGAACACACAAGTGAAAAATCAAACGTTCTACTTTTTTTGTTGAAAGGAAATTTTTTCAATTTTACTTGGATCGAGCATTATTAGGCCTCTTCGAGGGGCAGCTCTCCCAGCGGTGTGTTCTCCATACACAAGACTTGAACTCGAGACCTAGCTTAACGAAGGATAAACCCCTTGCCACTCAACCCCAACAACCGTTGGTAAATGCTTTACTGAACAAACATGCTCACTTTCGGTACTAAAAATTATTTGAACATGAACTTTTCTCACATTCAGTTATATGAACAAGGCTGCTGGAAAACATTGGTCAATGAGGACCACAATGAAGAAGTCTTCACTACAACAATAACTTGACTTTCACAGCACTGATAGCAATTAATTATCGGCAACTCAACCACAACTTTCAACAAATGAGAACAAGAAAAAGATTTATTCTAAGGAAACCTTCAACTATTGATCCTAGGATTTAAAACACAAATGATAAGATAATGAAAAGGCAGGATGTAAAATTTTAGCTAATGCTACATGCATATGCAGAAGAACATAGATAGATGCTTATTGGAGATCAACAGCAGCCAGAATGAAGAAAAAGCAACTAAAGAGAAAAATTACCATAATAACACTTGAGCAACGTAAGACAAATCACGGCCATAATAAATTAGCTCTGTGAATCTTAGATCTGAGTTTCTTTGCTTTCCTTCGGAATCCGGAGTAGTGAAGACCATTGATGACAGCACGCCGTGCAGACCTTAACACTTTGATCCCTCTTTTTAAACAAAATTCAAGGAGATCGGATGCATATAGATATCTTCCAGCACGACAAAGATTGTGGACCAAAGACGAGTAGGAAAATGAATTTATGTTCTCCATCGATTTACACATTTCCTCAGCACGATTTATGCAGCCTGCTTTACCCCATCCATCAACCACGCTATTGAAGGCAACCAGGGTTGAATCAAATCCAAGAGTATTAATAACATCCAAATGATGTTGAGCCTTCTCCATATCACCTGACTTGCACAATGCATCAATCCTAATCGAATATGTATACTTATCACACAGCAGACCTTCTTTTTCTATGGCAGAAAACCACTTGGAAGCCTCCTCCCGCTTACCCACTTTATAATAGAAATACATTAGACTGTTATAAGATACAATATCAAGCTTAGTTCCACTCATCAACATCTCATCCACATAATCAGCAGCCAAACCTGCCCTTCCTGTCTTAACCAAAGCACAAATAACTGTGCAGTATGCAAAACAATCAAAGGTAAAACCTTTATCCTTCATTTCGCCCATTATTGCAAGTCCTTGTTCAAACTTCCTCTTCTTAAAGCAGCATTTCATTACAGTTGTGTATGTCACAGCGTTTGGAGCAATACCTGATTTCACTAATTCTCTAAAAATCCACATTGTTGTTCTCAATCTACCAGCCTTGCATAATCCATTAATTATAGTATTGTACATCACCAACTCTGGAGTATGTCCATGTTGCTGTAACTTCCTAAACATCATAAGGGCATTTCGGTCATACCCATTTCTAAAAAAACCATTCACCATAATGTTGAATGTAGCATTACACGGTTGTATACCCTGAAGAAGAATGTGATGGAAAACCCCATTTGCCTTTTCTGGCAAGCCTGCCTTAAAAAAACAATCCATCAGCGTGTTGTAAGTCCAGATATCGGCATGTATACCCCTTTGTAACATTTCCTCATAAAACTCATCAGACCGCCTGAAATCGCGCTTCCTAGTCGCGCCAGCAATCAGCGAATTAAAGCTTATGGTATTTGGAATAACCCCAGCTTCTTTCATCCTATCAAGAACTGAATATCCAGCATCAACGCTAACAAACCGGCAATAGGCATCTATGAGTATATTATAGGTTACCACGTCAGGCATCACCCCCAATCTTATGCCATCAATAATAACCATCTCAGCTTTCTGCAATTGACTTACTTTGCAAAATGCAGTTATGCAGGCATTCAATAATTTGGTTGATAATACTAGAACCATTCTTTTGAGACACTATCAACCAAAAAATACATAAATTCAAATCCCAAACCATAGCCTGCGCACTCGGAGTTCCCCCATCCCCAGACGTAGCAATTCAAACAGACCACAAACGAAAGCTGAAAAAATTCCGCAGAGAGACATGGAAATTATTGCAACCCTCGTGCATCGAGCTGATGATGATACCTTGTGATTGGAATGAGCAGTCACTGACCTGGACCTGTATGACCCTCTCGAAACCCATACCTCTTCTGCTCGAGCAAGTCAGAGCTTCAAGCGGTTCTTATCAAGAGGCAAAAATAACCATGTTCGAACTTCAGAGATCGAATGAACATGGATTCAAGTTGGTTAGCTGGCTGGAATGTCATCGGAGATGAGAGGGGCAGAGGTCGGAGACGACGAGTGAGGGGAACATCGGAGCGGCGATGAAGACCAGAAACATGGTACAAGTGAGTTTTGGACCTTTTCTGATAAAATTTTAATTTGGGCTCCTCACTGCTGGGCCTTCGGGTTGCAGATAAATTATGGGCCTGATATAGGCTCCAATTTTGTTTTATTTTTTCTTATCATCAAAATGTACTACTCCACTTATTATTCCCGATCATGTCAAAGTCTTAAAACTTTTCTCAATGGCACTATGGCAGTCCTAACACTTCAAATTTTACCATGCTAGTTGTAAATGTAAAATGTTTAACATTGTTAACCTTGTTAATTTGTCTTAAAACTTCCAAAAATGATGCGACAATTTAACCAATATTTAACATTGTTAAATTAAATCACATTGTTCTTCATTTGTATTTGTTTTTTTGTTTCAAGGTATTTAATCTATTATTTATTTTCATGAATGTTTTGATATATAAAGTTTAATAATTCGTTTGTATATCATAATTTGAAGTATAAATTTTCTAAATATTTTTTTTTCTGAATTTTCTCTTTTCATTATTTATCTTAGAAAAAGTTGAGTCAAACGCTATTACATAGAACATAAAAATCAAATAAATCAACCAGAGATAGATGGAGTATTAATTTTCCAATTGATCCTAAAAAACTATATTTACCATTCAAGTCTAGAAATGATGAGGGTGTTCCAGTCCCATGATTTTCAGTTTAGACTGAATATCATATACAGATGTTAAAAGGCTCATTAGGATTTATTTATTTTTTCAAATGTTGATTTATAAATTTTATAAGTTTATATGAAAATAAAAATGGAATATTATAGTTTTTAAATATATTTTCAATAACTTTTTGACAAATTACTCTTAGTGAAATAATAACAGGTTCGAAAGCAAATTTTAACTAATTTCGTGGGATGGATATATATATATATATATATATATATATATATATCTGTTTTTTTTAGCTTATTAATTCTTTCTTACATTAGTTGCAATTGCTTTGATTCTGGTTTAGCAGCAAAATACAGGAAGTACATATCGAAAATTCATTTGATGTAGTAGTAAATTTTCGTTATATATAATGATTGCCATGCATGCTCCTTTTCATTCCTTAATTACACTTGTCTGTCGGCTGCCCAGTTCAAGAAACACAGGTGTCATTTTTACCCTGAATATGAATTGAATTGAAAAGACGATGAGACAAGTTTTGGATATGGTCGTGACATGACATATTGAATCCACAAAGTCCTGTCAGTCATGTGGTGGGCTTTAATCGTAACAATTACGATCATGCAAAAAAAACATGCAGTAGTGTTATCTGGAACCAAAACACTAGCTAAGTCGAGTCATTTTCTCATTCAAACTTATCGTGTATATATCCCCACTATATATATTCTCAACTCCAACATGTTTAAAGACTAAGTAACAAAAAACATTCAGCTATTGGCTTTCTCACGATTTGCCTTCTTAACTATCGTATTATAATTGGACTGAATATAGTATTATCCAACTATCGATTTCACCACTAGCAGATTATTTTAATTAGTTCACGTTTTGATGAAATATTAGGCGAGTGGTGGAGGTGAGAGTTTACGAAATTACCCACAAACTTAATTTACATGTTAAAATTACAAAAAATGGTATCCATATCATGGGTTATTGGGTCTGATGTAACTATTAATATGACGACTTCTTTGACAAGGTTTTTGTTGTAAAATTAACGAGCGGGGCCGCTCGCAAGATGGCTCGAACTCGAATAACAGTATACGAACCGAGTTTGATGAGCTACAAGCCCGGGCCTAAATTTGAGTTCGTTTATTAAACGAGTCATAATATAATTACCCACTTACCCATTAGGCATTTACCCCTTCAGCAAAACATATTTTTAGATTAGGTTTTCGAGCCAACGAGCTGAGCCTATTGAAACGAGCACTTGCGCTACTCTTCTCTCACAATGTTTCAATCGCCTACCGAGCCTTCGGGCCAAGGCCGACCTTGATTATAACAAGCCGAGCTCGAGTCGCATTTCGTGAGCTCGACGAGCTTCGAACCTGAGGCGCCCGAGCCGATCCAAACACACTCGAGCTAAGTCTCACAAGCTCGGGCTCGGCTCGGCCTGTTTACACCCTAGCCCTAGTTGTTGGTGGGACAATACTTGAGACAAATCAAATGTACAATTTGCTTCATAATAATATATACTCCGTCCCAAAAGTAATGCAACACGCATATTTGAAGTCAATTCATTTTAAAGATAAGGATGTATAGATGAATTTGTTTTAATGTGCATGTAATAATGACTTGCATCCGCGCGGACAAGGAAAGAATTAAGAAGGTACTCTCATCACGTTAAGTCTAATGTAGGAAATTGAATGGTACCAAGATTTTGGAGTTATGGAAACAAACGGGGCGGGCACGTGAAGTTCAGCTGAAGCCAAGCCGTTTCCCTCTTGAGTCTTCCCTCATGCATGGTTCAACGAACCTTTACTTTCCAGGCCTTACTACTTTACTAATTTCATGTGGGAAGATGATCACTTTCAGTTACTCATGAAATACTTGCATAGTCTAAATGGTTTAGTACTATAAGATTTCATTATTGCATAATAGTATTTGGGATTAACGATAGCTTCTTTAAAGCTTTAACACTAAAAATTCTGTTCAAGCGATTTTTAACATCTGATGCTAGATTAACGATAATCATGATATTTCTTTTTTGAACGAAAAAGACATTGTATTGATAGCCCAAAAAGAGGATCTTACAAAGCCAAGAAAGGAACACGTACGCTTCCAAAAATCGAATGTGCAGGAAAAGCAAATTAACCAAATGTTTTGAATGTGCAGGAAAAGCAATCTAAATGAACTAATTTGCAAATAAATAAATAAATAAATAAAAGATAGTGATGAAAACGCCACCAGCAGGTCATCGCTTCCAACAACAACCCACCCGAAATGAAATCAGAAGATCTGACTGCACACCTGAGAACAACAACAGCAAAAGAAACACACGATATAGAACTATACTAACTCATCCAATACAAGGGATACCAACACACAATATTAATCTCAAGAAAAGCACCTCATGCATCCAATAAGCTCCCAAAAAGTAATGTCATGTCCTAAAGGGACTCTAATTCCATAATAACCTATGTATTCCCTCCATCCCTTTTTTATCGAAACAAATGTTTTTAGCACGAAAATTAAGGTGATTGTAGTTGATGAATTTTGACATATATACCCACAAAAGTGAAACCATAAGCTACAATCTCAATAAGGGTAAAATAGTAAAGTTAAAGAGTAAAAAAACTTCACCCATCCCACAAATATTGTTGTGTTCGATTTTTTCATTTCAAGTTGCAAAGTTTGACTCAAAATTTTACTAACATAAACTAGGGTTTTTCATAGGGCGGGGTAGGGTGGATAGTGAAAAAAATAGTATCTGCCCCGACGAATGCAGGTAGCCGATATGTGGGTAGCCTATTTCACGGTTTTTATACTGTTCAGATCGCGGGTATCCACGTGTATTCCTAAATCCTAAGTATGCTTATCCTATAAAACTTTTCAATATATTTAGAGATATTTTAAACTTTTTGTATAAAAAAATGTAAGTACTTTGCATAAATAAAACAACAATATATCATTCCAAATCATTTGTCATTTTTGTATAAATGGGTTTTCAAACATTGTATAAAAGAAAATTGGAAGGAAAGTTAGATTAAGTAAGAAACTTAGATAATTTGTTTGCAAATAGGCATTTGCGGATAGGTTTGGGTATATGCGACTTTCTAAAATTAGAACCCGCGAGTTATTGGTTTCTTCGGTTTAGGGGTTTTTTCGGTTTCGGATCATATGGCTTGGTTCAATTTTGTGGGGTTTTTGAATACCCTTAACATAAACAGTGAAAAAATCAGAAAAAATATCTAGAAAATTTTGATTTCAAATTATGATAAGCATATAAATTATTTAACTTAATATATCCAAAAAATCATTAAAATGAGTTATAAATTAAATACCGTGAAACAACAATGAAAGTTGTAATTTTTGTGGGACGGAATACTATAAATGGAAACGTTTAATTATTAAGAAATGACCTAAAAAGAAAAGTGTTTTAATAAATAAATAAAAAGGTGGCGACGAGTTGGGTATAATTTCGTCCCATTCTTGTTGACATGCATTTTCCTTAAAATTCTAGTTATCATCCAACATAATTTATTTACACTGTCTTTTTATTTTCCTATTGTACCCCGCATGAGAATGCTCATTTTTGCTCCCTTTTATGCAGGTAGTATAAAATTGTGTTATTAACATTCCTATTTTACCTTTTTTTATATTGGATGATGTAATCAAATACAAAAATCGAGGAATAATAGTAAAATCAAATCAAATTATTACGATAAATATATCAATAATAAAAGGATTTATTTGGAGAAAGAAAAAGACCCATATCGGCTCTTTTGTATTTTGTATTTCTTAAGCTTTTGAGATCAAGATTATTTGGTAAATTGCTATGCGCATGTAAAGAGTTACTTCCTTTCTTCTAAGTGTATTGTCATTTTAGTTTTTTTGTACAGATTAAGATTGTCTTTGGTCATTAATTCATTTAAATAATATTCCATCATTACAGTCTCTCAAACTCATTTTAAGCCCTCCCAACCCACTACCCAAACTCTTTAAGTGACTGCATTTGTAAGGGTAAAATTTGACTGTAATAAAATAAAAGTGGAAAAATGTCATTTCACTTGGGACATTTTTTTTGATGTTGTGACAATACGTTTGGGACGGTGGAAGTATCAAAAAATGAAATGTTGTGTTACTTTTGGGACCCAGAGAGTACAACTTTAATATTTTTTTTAAAAAAAATGTTATGTGGGAACAATCAAATTAATTAGGACAAAGAGAGTATATATATATATATATATATATATATATATATATATATATATATATATATATTGGTAAACAAATTAATCAAGATATTGTTCAACGTGAGTAGCTATAATCAGGTAGTGGGCGGTTAAAGATAATCTAGAATAATTAAAGGGCAGGAGCTTTTTAATTTGTTGTTGGAGAAATGCTGTTGTTGCTTGCTACTACTACTTTTGTTAGGCAACAATTAGACGGATGAGGAGTCTTCGGTTTCAGCGGTCAACGAAAACAAAGTGCCCTGGTACAATACTAATTAACTAGGTAATTAGCTTGATCGATATATATATATATATGTGGCCATCTTTTTGTAACCCAACTCAGTAAGCAAGCTTTCTCATTTTTTGTAATTGGTGTTCAATGGCCTTATCGTGCCTAACATCTTACATCTGATTTGACCAAAGTCGGACAAGTAAACGTAATTTATAATATACTAGTAGTAGCTATTGTGAAAAAGTTATATATCAATCTTATATTAAAAAAACAAATGTATGCTTCTAAGTTCAACAATTAATAACACACGCTTCAATCTTCACTATACCTCAATACCTAAAATTTTTAAAAATAAAGGGAATAAATTGAATATTTCACTAAATTTTACGGGGATATTTGTAATTTACCCATTTATTACAACTTGTTGGATACTAAATTACAGTTAAGGCATGAAGATGAAAATTCGTATGATCGCGTTGTCGAAATGATTTTCTTTATTAGGATAGGAGTATTATTGTTTTGATAATGCGGTGTCAAATTGATTGATGCGTGAATGAACCAGAAGCTGATTCGGGCTGAAAAAGACGGGGGGGCGAAAAGCGAAAGGTTCTTCTTAATTAAGACTGAAGAATATAATAATAAATAAAAAAAGACTGAAGAATATAATGTATGGAGGTGTTTGTGTTCTACTACTTGTTACGCTTTGATGAGGTTGTCCCAATTTCTGCAACGTATGTATGTATGCCACTGCTGGACATTTGTGCACTTTGGTTTTAATTACTGCTGAGCTGAGGCCAAGGCAGGCCCCCCTTTCTTTCTAACTATCAATATCCACTCTCACCACTCCCCCTTCGACACCTCATCATCTCTCATAGATACTCTTCCTCTTCACTTCCTTTTTTTTGTTTTTTTGTTTTGTTTTGTTTTGTTTTCCTTTTCACATGATGATATTTCATGATTAACTATGAAGTTAATTAATGAATAAGAGATATTATACTCATGGTTTATAGGATACTCATGATACTTGTGATCCGATGAAGTCCAAAATACTAAAGTAGCTTGTTGGATTCAAATACGACCTGGAATAGAATGGAAGAATAAAGGATAGTTCAGGAATAGAGAAGAGTATGAAGATGTAACTTAAAGCTTACGTTTCTAATTAGTATGGTTAAAGCGGATCATATAGTGAGGTGCGTGGAGATCCCATCGAGAATTTTGATATTTGATAGACAGAATCAAGTATTGATGGAATTATCTCCCCTTTATTTGATAGACAGAATCAAGGATTCTTGAGTGGCGGTAAGATGGAGGTAATGAACTCTGATGACGCCGTCTGTAGACATAAATGCCTTAATTGCTGATGTAACTAAAATTATTCAAGCATTGCCTTAAACAGTAACATGTCTTCTTTATGAAGGTCAGGTTTTATATAGGTCTTGGGAAATAAGATTGAGGATGATCTTGTCCACCCGTTCTTAGGTTGATACTGACGTGGCATCATTTCGCTTGAACACCTGTCGCAAGTTGTTACCTTTTTGATAATTGCATTATTAGTCCTTCTACTTTTCTGTTATGCTACTCCATGGTGGGATACCACTGTTGGTGTTTTTGGTGGTGACAAAGGTGAAGAAGAGATAACAAAAAGAAGAAACCGTATGAAACCGGGAGAAACTTTTATTGATTTATCATGCTTACAACTTTTAGCTTATATAGGCTTGTAGCAAACCAAAAACACCAACAAGTGGTGTCATAGCATATTGATCTTGAGGGACCAAGAACGACACATAAACTCTAAACCAATATATATGGAGAATACTTTATTCAACAACATGTCTCCACCCATCTTTGATGGAACCAATTATCAGATGTGGTCCATCCGGATGCAAGCTTACCTAGAGGCTTCAAATCTTTGGGAAGTGGTGGAGGAAGAACCAGAAACAGAACCAGAAAACATATCAAGCTACAACAAAAGAAGGCACAAACAGACCAAGTCAAGCCGGCAGAAGTCGAGAATGAGGAGCTATTTTGAGGTATATGCAGCTCAAGAAACAAGAAGCATTCGAGGTATGTTAAAGCTAATGCATGTCAAGAAAAAGAGAAGGAAAAAAGGAAATCTTTTTGAGGAATAAGAGCTTCAAAGCAAGGAGGAGTGTTAGAGTTAATGCTTTAAAGCTGCTCAAAGTGGAGAAGAAAAGAGACTTGCGCTACAAGTCAGACTAAGCAAAGGAGTACGTGAAAGAAGGAAAAAAATCAAGTGAAATAAAAGACTTTTAGTTAAATTATGACTTTTTTTATTATTAGTGATAAGTTTAGGAGTTTCAGATTTTATCTACAACTATTAGAATTAGGATTTATGTTATGTTAGGATTTCTATATCAATTAGGATTTGGTTTGTTATAAACCTATATAAACTTAAGGTTGTATGCATAATAAATCAATAAAATTTCTGCTGGTTTCATACGATTTCTTCTTCTTTGTTTTCTCCTCTTCACCTCTCTCACCACCAAAAACACCAACAACCACCATAAGATGCAGAACTAGAGAAAATTTAAATTAAATAAAAATACTAAAATCAAATCGTACATCTTTTTAGAAACGAAAGGAATACATGAATAAGCCATGAATTAATCATGAATTATCCTAAAATCAAGTGACCCACATATGTGAGATATATCATAAAAGTTATAATCAAATACTTTGAATCCATGCATAATCAATCAATACTAGATAGCTACTAGTTTTCTAAATGCAAAGAAAATATCTAGCTAGTTATAATGTGTTGTGGGGGGTCGATCGGGTGGGTGCGTGTCAGTCGCATGATATATCAGAGAGCACCCGCGTAACGTCTGATTCCAGGAGTTTGGGCATTTAATAATTATATATATATATATATATATATATATATATATATATATATATATATATATATATATTCCTAAACTTAGGACCTCCCAGATTGTGAAAGACCATGAATATGTCATTGGCAAAGTGACAACTGGACTGAACAAACAAAACACTTGTCAACTTACTAAGAGACATATCCATAACACATGGCATGCATGGCAGCAACCTAATGCTGGACGCCTCAGGTGTGTGGATGACAACCAATGCTTGGTATGGTAGCTGTTGAAAACATTTGGGGGCTAAAGTAAAATTCAATGCAAGGTTTCAGGACTAATTACAAATTTTCCCTTTTTATGAGGAACCTGGGCACGACAAAAAAATTACATAAAAATGAAAACACTCAAGTCTATGATTACTTTTCATTAACTCCTTACATGGGGGTTTACCAAATGCCTGCCCCGATTTAGTGCGGTCTCTGACTTGCAAATTTGACATCTAACACCATCGCATTTTGCATGTTTCCACATACATGTACACAGGATAAATGGTGCCAATGATCTCTTATCTTTAATTGTTGTTTTATTTAGGTCATATTTCAAGAATTTATGCTATTGAAGTCCTTAATCTTCCATTTTTAACTTAATTAACTTGAGAAGCTGGGAGTTAGTGGTGGAAAAAATTGAGAAGAAACTTTCGAGCTGGAAGGTGAAATCTTTATCCATCGGAGGTCGCCTTACTTTGACGAAATCAGTGATTGGAAGCTTGCCCCTGTATCACTTTGCTCTATCACTTTGCACTGTTTCGTGCCCCTACTGGAATGGTGAGAGAAATTGAATTACTGCGAAACAAAGTTTTTTGGGGGTGCTCAGGAGAGGGTAGAAAACTGATTTGGGTTAGGATTGAAAAACTGTTCGGAAGTAGTGAAGTAGGGGGGTTAAGCGTGGGTAGCTTAAGAGGAAAGAATTGGTCGTTGTTAGGGAAGTGGAATTGGGTTGTGGATGAATGTAGTCTCGAGTATTCATGGAGTGAGGGAGGGTTATTCCCAATTTGGAGGGAGTTTGGTGGGGTGGAGTGTGTGGAAAGATGTCTATAAGGTGAGCGGGGTAAAGGAGAGTGAGGGTGTTATGTTTAATTCCTTTTTTAAATGAGTGGTTGGGTCGGGAGAGCAAATTAGATTTTGGGAGGATGTTTGGGTGGAGAGTTGTCCTCTGAATGATAAGTTCAAGAGACTATTCGCGTTGGAGGCAAAAAAAGAGTGTTGGGTAGCTGAGAAGATTAGGTGGGAGGAGGGGCGCTGGAAATGGGAGTGGAGTTGGGATAGGTCGGTGAGAGGGAGAGCAAATGGAGAGTTTCAGATGATGTTGTCTTTACTGCAGGAGTTCGCTCCAAAAGAGGGTAGTATCGACAGATGGCATTGGGAGCTTGGAAAAGACTGTATGTTCTCAGTCCAAAGCTTGTCCAAGCTGATCGATGCCAAGCTGGCAACGGGCTTCCACATCCCGATGAAGTGGTGTAATAAAGTCCCAAAAAGGTGAACATCTTCATCTAGAGAGCAGCAAGAGGACTGATTCTAGTTCTCGATCAATTTCAACATCGCTTTGTCTCGACAAAATCGGTGCTCTGCCCATTGTGTGCAAACGAGGTGGAGACTGTAGATCATACCTTGATTAATTGTAAGCAGGTTTCAGAGGTCTGGAAAGCTATTACAATGTGGTGTAGCACTGATGTTTGGACTCTCTCGACTATCCTATCGCTAATGGACGACGCCTTCATCTCCCAGGTTCTGTCCTCGGTGCATCAGGTGTGGCAAGGGATTGCCTATGCCTCGGTCTGGGCTTTATGGAAGGCCCGAAACAATTTTGTTATGCAGGACATCCCTTGGAGACCAGTTGCTATCCTCTCAGATGTGCAAGTCCTCTCTTTTTTATGGATAAACAACAGGTTGGTTAAGCTAAAAATGGCTTGGGGAGATTGGTCCTTAGCCCCACTGTTTGGAGCGGCGGTAAAATTATCATAAGGTCCCAAGCGTGACTTGCTTTTAATTTGTTTTTGTTGTTCGGTGGCACAGTTTTGTGCTACTGCTGCTGCTACAGATTTTGTGCAGTATTCTGGTCATTTCAGGGTTGCTTGGTGTGGTCTGGCCCTTTGGTTGCTAGTGTATGTGTTGTTCTTGGTGGCTCAAGTAGTTTACATCTCATTGACTTTCGTTTTGTAGTTGTAGCCTTCATATTCTTTAATAAAATCATTTTGTTGTCCAAAAAAATAACTTAACAATGAATTTAACGGTATAAAATTTAATTTTGACAAAACTTAAAAACGAAGGCTTCAATAGAATAAACTCTTAACATATGATACGAATAAGACAACGATCGACTATTGACACAATTTATCCCATATATTATGTATGTGTGTGTATGTATGTATGCATTCAGTGTGACATTGACACCACTATTAATATATAAACAGGAACATATTGAAGGAGGACATGCCACGTGTAAAATATTTTTTAAAACTATATGATGAATTTAATCAAGAGATAACATCCAAATAGATTGAATCTACAACAGACTATATCTAAACTTCCTAAAAATTCGAAACAACCCACAAAATCAGGTGTCAAACTCGATCTCAAGCCTACATCCTAGACATTCCACATTATAAATACAGAACTTATTTACAAAGAATTCAATCATACATATTAGTCAACCAAATTCAAAACAACCTGCTAATCATTTTTGCCAAACATGATGTCTTGCACGCAACACTAGCTGCAAACCACATTAGATCGCTTTCAACGGGATTTAAATGACTTCTACCCGCAGATCGAAAAAATTCAGGCAAATGTATGGTTCTATTTGCTGATTTCGTACTATATATTTTATCAAATAAATCATATTCATTTTTTATTACACGCTAACACCATGATAGTAAATAATGTTTTATCTAAGTGGAAATATAAATGTTTGAACAATTTTTTACAAAGAGAAAGATGAATCATGATGGAAGAAAAAAATATTAAGCATGTTCGCCGCCATCGACGGTCGCCGGAAAACATTTTTTCATGGCGGACAATCGACAAAAATGCATCAACGAGACGGTTTTGGTGGTTTCTCATGAAAAACCTCAATAAATTGGTAAGAAAACGGTTGAAGTTCTATCGGTACGTTTTAGGAAGAAGATACGAAAAAATGTTTGATTTAAGTGGAAATATAAATCCTTGAACAATTTTTTACAAAGAGAAAGCATAAATCATGATGGAAAAAATGTTAAGCATGTTCGCCGCCATCGGAGGCTGCTGGAAAACATTTTTTTTCATGGCGGACACTCGACGGAAATGCATCTACAAGGCGGTTTTGATGGTTTCTCAGGATGTTTAATAAGAATTTGATATGAATACGGTTGAACTTCTACAGAGAGAGAAAGAGAGTGAGTGAGAGTGATATGGCTCTTAGGGTTAGAAACGTGAGAGTGTTAGACACTGGAGTTATTCATATGAGCGTAGATGGGTTTGGGTTTGGGTTTGGGTTGGGTTATAGGTTGCTAAAAATTTGGGCTTAGTTGTTTAAGGGTTGAGAGTTTGACAATCTTGGGTGTTAAAACAAAATTCGGATGGGTAAGGCCAACCCGAAATTTGTGGGATTTTCGGGTTACAATTTATATTCAAATATTTTTTAATATGTAAAAGTAATTTATTTTAGAACTATATTTGTGAGTATTATTAATTGTAATAATTATATATTTTTTAAATACGATAAATTACCTTAAATTTAAAATAAAGTCTTGTAATAATTATTATAAATAATTGAATTATTTTATATATGATTTTACGTAAGTATGATATAAAATATTTTATTCATACGTTTTTAAAAATTATTTAAGTAAATTTTACAAAATATGTAAGCACTATAATTTCGTAATATTTCTAACATCAAATTCTTCAAATTTATATTTCGATGGTGTACGTTTTGTTTGTGGATTGTTTTCTTATTTTATAATATGAGTGATATATTCATAATGTAATTTCGTTTCATAGAAAATAGTTAATGTACTATATATGTATATATAAGAGGTATTGAGTCCTACGCTTCATTATGATCGATTAAATATTCAATATTTTAATAAAACAAATTAGTAGTACTTTAAAAAGTAAAAAACTAAAACTAAAACATTTTTACTTTTGGCCCCAATAAAAGCAAAAATAATAAAAAAACATCAGAGATAAAAGAAGACAATAAATTGGACAAATAAGACCAACGTGTGAGTTAACATACACATAAACAAGAACTTGAATGTTTCTTTCTTTTGGTTGTAATTCTTAAATAAAATAAGATATGGGTTATCTTTTCGAGAATTTATATGAATACATCGATAGTATCGACGTAGGCGTTAATTCTTTTACCCGTCCGTAAGAGTACCAGCTAGTTGACACCATAATACTGCCGAATTGATTGAAAACAATGTGGCATGCATATACATACTATAAATTTGTGCAAGATGAAAACAAGGTGGGTGAGTAATTTGAAAATGGGCAGAAAGTCCAAACATTTTTTGTCACTTGTTTATGGTACAGAAGAGAACAGAGGTGCATGTATGTTGTGTTGTGGAGTTAAATGTTGGCGCCATAAGTTAATGAAGTTGCTGACTTCATTCTTCGTTTGGTCATTTTCTACGGAGGACCAGACAAAAACTAATACTACAACCCAGATTTTATTGGACACCAAATCTCAATTTGGTCCTCTGATCTACAACATCATGATCAATACATTAATTAAAACTCAAAGGAATCTTGCATGGCTCTCTCCTCTTTGAATACTAATGTGTCTAGCACATGAATCATGAAAGCATGGTAACTTCCAGGCGCAGTCCATGTTTAATCCTTTAGGCTTTAGCTGTACTTGTTACCTTCCAGGGGTGGGCCCACAATGGGGCACGCGGGTGCACGTGTCCTAGTAAATTTCTACAAATTATGGTCGCAATGGTAGTATTTTCTGATATAAATAAAATATATGGACCATTTTAAAAACTGTTACATAGTTTAAGGACCAATTAGCATTTCAAGCAAAAGAAACAAACGCGTTGGCCGCCTGACCCGGTACTCGCGTCGCGCGCGCAACCTACCATGAAATGGGTTAAATACTAATGACATCCTATAACTATTCCTAACTGTTTATTTGAGTCATGAAAAGTCATATAACTCTTAAAGTGTTGATAAAATGTTAAGAATTTTTCATAAGCATTTATAGTATAGGTAACCGTTATTAAATAAAATAAATTGTTTTTCCTAACAAATAAAACTTTAGTATTTTTTAAAATTGAGACATTCAATCTCGGTATTTTGAACAGATAAACATAGTTAAAATATTTACGTTATTTGGTTCAAATTGTTTAAAAAGGTTGATACACTTTCAACTTTTAAATAAACTACAACTTTGTACTTGAAGTTAAATAATCCAAATGATTAAGTATTATCTAGTGTGACACTCTTCTCTCCTCCAAACACACTTTTCTTTATACTTTTTACTTGTTATTCAAATATTTTATATATTAGAATCATGGATATATAACGTGAAATTTCTAAATTACTAGATTTTTTTTCTAAAAAAATAGAAAAAAGAAAGAAATTATGTACCCCACATCTCAAAAATCCTAGGCTATTTTTTACCTTTTTATGTTATTTTTTATTACTTTAATCAAATGTCTTTGGCTAATTTTCTATGGACAACATAATTATAGTTAAGGGATCACAAATGCACTTTACTCAACTCTACATTTTTCCTCTAGATGAAACAATATTATATCCATCCGTCCCAAATGAATTGTCATGTTTTGATTTTTATATAGATTAAGATTGTCTTTGGTCAATAATTCATTTTCCATAAAATTCCATCATTATCTCATTCCAAACTCATTCTCACGTCTCCTAACCCACTCCTTAGCTCTTTGAATGAGTGTACGTGTAATGGTAAAAATGGACTATAATAAAACGAAAATGGAAAATGATCATTTCATTTGAGACAAAAATATTTTGATGTTGTTACAACACATTTGAACTGGAAGGAGTAGGTTTCACTACCGTAATGTACAAAAACATGCTCCCTCTACCCCAAAAAATAGTCACAATTGATTTTTGTACTTCTGTTTGACTCAAAATTTAATTGAGAATAATTTGTCAAAAAAAATTATTGAATTTTTTTTAGAAACAAGACACGTTAAATTTTTATTTGGATATAAATTTATACTAACATTTATAAATTAAAATATTGTAAAAAATTATAAATTAAATGTTGAAAAATAAATATTTTTCTGAGACGGAGAGAGTATTACGTAATCATAAATTTAAAATTCTTTCGGTTCATATTTTACTATTATACTATATAGCATTTTGGTAATTATACTGTCTAACATTTTGGTAATTGGTAAGGGGGCAGAGACACGTTACTCTTCAGTGAACAGAATTTCTCGCGAGAAAGTTCTCGCGAGAAATTCACTTTCTCGCGTCGCGAATTTTGAAAAGTAAATTTATTTTACCATATTTAAATACTTTATTCGTGAAAATTTGATTTTACACATGAATATTTTAATATATTTTAATATATTAAAATATCATGAACACGGGGTACTGTTTAAATGAACAGTAAATCTCCCAGAAATTCAATTTCTTGCTAGATTTTGAGAAATAAATTTTTGTAACATATTTAAATATTTTTTCCATGATATTGTAATATATTTAAATATTTTAAAATATCTTGGGACAAGGCTTATCTTAAAAACATCGTATTGGACTCGAATAAGCATACACAAAAAAAGGGAATAATAAACATAGCCCACATAAGTGTTCATTTATAATCTTAAATAAAATGAGGCATAAAATATTGTTTCATTCATATTACCAACATACACATAAGAAAAAAATGCTTAAACCATAATATTTGCGCTTGATGTGCAAAAAAGGAAATATAAAGGCAATAAAGGAGTTATCTCTTAGAAGAAGAAAAAAGAAACTAAAAAAAATGATAAATGATAAATAAAAAAGTTATCGTTCATTTTAGTGAATCGAACGACACGCATAAAAAAATCATATTCGATGTGAATAAATAAAGAAGTCACTGTAAAAAAGGAAAATAAAAAACTCCTACTTCTTACCACATATATATTTATTCATAACATCAAATAAAAAATTAGACAAACAAGGTAATATATTAATTGGACTAAAACTGTGTCAA
The DNA here is from genome assembly GCA_024586325.1 of Stellera chamaejasme. Lineage (NCBI taxonomy): Eukaryota > Viridiplantae > Streptophyta > Magnoliopsida > Malvales > Thymelaeaceae > Stellera > Stellera chamaejasme. The sequence continues at coordinate 31,756,569 of CM044985.1, forward strand.
GAGTTACTATTGAGAAATTTCAACTGCACTAACACAAGCAGCAATGCGCGGGTTGAGAAACCTCGTCTATACTACATTCGCACCCTTAATGAAATGAAGCTTTGCTAAGAAAAATAGAGTTAGAGAATAACCTTAAATAGAGAGTTAAAAAAAAAAAAAGAGGTTGATGATATAAAGTAACCATGGTTAGAGAGAGAACCCCAGATGACCAACCGTGGTTAAGAAGTAGTGTCTATTTCTGGAGCTGGGGATTGCTTTTGTATAAATAAAGGGAACGGACCAGAATTGAGCAGCTGATATCAAAAAGCATCGGAAACAAGATTCATGATTTACTAAATACGATTCATCTCCAAATGTATTCAACTAGTCCCATGAACATCTTTCCGTGCAATCGTTTTTGACCCCGTGCTAAGCAAAGTTCACGTTTTGAGTAAGTCCCCATATCAGAAACGAATTATATCAGCTCCTGATTCATCATTCAATCATCTGTTCATCTTCTATACCTGATTTATTGTTCTGGGTTTTGGAAAAGATGATTGATTTTTTCAGTTGACCGATGAAAGAAAAGAGCTTCACGTGTTCTGAAAATGCTAGATCTAATTTGGGTTTCTAAAGTTGCATTCTTAGGATATCTTTTGATTTCTACTGATGGTTTCTTTAGATGATAATATTCGACCAGATCTTCATAATTGGCTATGGAAAGAATACTTTCTGGTTTTGATCAGTCATGTGGGTATTGGACTTGAATGTCTCCAGTTATATGATTATTCAGGTTCCTGTACTCGCATGAACAAAGTTGTTGGGTCTGCCTAGCATTTCTTTTTATGGTTATTGTGGTATTTGTTGGAATATGTATCTTTAAATATAGCCTATGCTATAGGCTACTGGTTCCTATCCAATCCTTTCATTAGATATACAAAGCATATTTTTCATTTGGGCCATTAGGGAATGAGAAAAGTGGCCATTACCTTACCTTTAAACTATCCCATCATCACTTGCGCAAATGCTTTGTTTTATTTATTTTATGAGTAGAATCATGTAGAAGTTGCAATAATTGTTCCGACTAATATTAGTTTCCCTAATCGTTTTGGTGCTTGCTTGCAGGTCTCTCCTATCTACTTTTGGAAGGGCTGCTACGGCTTTTGTTGGTATCCTGATTTGTTAGGTAATCTTCAAGCCAACTGATCAAAGAATCCTCCTTGTTTCTGGTTGTTTTTGAGTGACTTCTCTTTGTAGCTCCCTTGATAAAGATTTTGAGACTTCTGGGGTTGAAATTCTTGATTTAACTTTGTTTCTTGGTTTGGAGATATGCTTATCCTTGTTCATTGGATATTGTAGATCAAGAACATTTGGAGTTGAGTGAGACCCTTTTGTTGGCAGTAACTGTTCATTCATCAAGTGTCATCATAACCCCATAAAGCTTCAATTTTGGGATTAAAGTATGGGCCTTTCAAGTCTGCCAGCACCATCAGAGGGTGTTCTGTGTGTGCTATTGGTAAACACTGCCATATCCATCTCAATCGTTAAAGCCATAATCCGATCAATCCTTCATGTAATAGGCATCCATCTATCATCCACAGACTCTGTGGAGAACCCATCAGAACCATTCGAGTTTCGCCTTAGCCCATCAGATGAGTACATGGAAGAGTTTCGCAACCGAACCCCAGCAATCAGGTTCGACATGGTGTGTAGCTGCAAGAGGCCTGAACATGACTGCTCCGTCTGCCTGAACCGGTTCAAGCCCGACTCTGAGATCAACCGCTTGCCTTGCGGTCATCTGTTTCACAAGGCCTGCCTGGAGGAGTGGCTGAACTATTGGAACATCACATGCCCTCTATGCAGGACACCACTGATGCCGGAGAAGGAGGCTTCTTGCTGTTACTGGTGAGGAGGAATCCGGAGCAGTGCTCCGCGGTTTAGCAGAGGAAATTTCGTGTACAGCGTGTTCTATTTTTCATGTACAGGTGATTACGACATGAATGTATCAGGCTGTGGCTTAGAGGTATAAGTTCTGTTGTGAGCTTGTTTACAGAAGGATGTGGTGGTGGATGGATCATAGAAAGCCAGACGTTTATGTATGTGTACATATCATGTTATAAGCAGTCTTGACTTTGATCCTGAATCTTTCTTAAGAGTTTTAAAAACCTCCAATGTTTCTGTTTCTTCATTCTTCCATCATCAATCGTTTGTTTTAGCTGCCAACATTGAAAGTGTTTGTTCACGAATTCATCTGAAATAGGCACCCTCCTGTGGGCACAGCTAGGTCTTGCTTCTCAGTTTTTTTCCGAAGCTTCCCCTGTGTTTCATTCATATGTTAACCCATTAGATTAAGCGATTTCTACAAAAAAAAAATTATTATTTATTTATAGTTTTGAGTAAATTTATTATTCTTAAATGAGTATTTATACAATTCTATAACGAGTTCCGAAAAATCATACACACACTCCCTCTCTCTACATTCAATTCAAATATTTTGAAAGATAAATGGTGAAAAAAAAATCACAAAAGGATATATCTATAAACTTTAGATTTCAAATTATATATACATTGAATTATTTAATTATAAATGTTTAAGTATTCATAAAAAAATATAGATTAAATATTGTAAAACAGTTAAAATAAATGTATCGATTTTTAGAAGAAGTCGGTCCTATTACTTACTAACTAGTGGGTAAACCACTAATTTATTCTAATACTATCTAACTAATCTATTATTAATTTATAAAAACGAAGCATACAGAGGGATGTTTTTGTCTTTTTCTTTTTAGAGTATTCTCATGACGACACGTGTCCCTTTATTTTAGGAGTGTAGTATAGTTGAAATGACATTTTTCATAAATATAGACTAGGGGTGAGGACAGTTAAGTAATAGTAAATAAACTAATCTGTTGCAACAAATCCGCAAATGATCCAATCTATAATATCTCATTAGTTAAAATCCGCAATAAACTTTAAAATTCGGAATTCAATAATCAAAATTCGAACTGAAATCCGCAGCGATCCAATTTAAACATTTCCTCCGAAACTTTAAATTTGAATTCAATAATCAAAATTCGAACCGAAACTCGAAGCGGAAAAAACGTATTTCAAACCTTTGACGACCTAGATGTTCTACTATAAATACAACATTTCGATCCCATCTCTACAAAGAACAACAATTAGAGGTGAGACAAAACAATGTCACAAGGAGCATCTCAACATTCCATAAGCCTGGCCGAGTTGATTGATCAACATGAGCTTCTATACAACAAGATCGAAATGATCCACACAGAGGTAATTTCTCATTTACGATCAAGTATGTTCAATCATCACAAGAGCAAATAAATAATATATACCAATGTTGCAGATTGTTAATATTCACGCAGCATGATGCGAATCTTCATATTAGAACAAATTAAGCGGCTATTGTTTGAGTTCGTGCTTCTCAATAGTCGTTTGGAGTTTATTAACAGAGAGGTTCGTGGTGGTTATTCATATTCAAATTGTTAACGCTAATAGAATACGAGATATCATACCGATGTGAATATAATATGCGAGATAAATGAGGTGAGATACCAAATGGTCGCAGCTACAAGAGCCAAGGCGACTATACAAAGGAAAACAACAATGTGGAAAGGATGGCGATAACACGACGTGTTCTTGCTTTTAGTCCAGAAAGACTTTTGTGGACGTCTGCCAATGAACATAGCGAAATAAATGAAGACTCCGCAACTACCAACCAAGATGAAGTCGCCTGAATATATTTCATGTTTTTCGTATAAGAATAATAATGAATATCGATTCATTCATGGATCGGTTTCACCAAGACATAGTTTAGGATTTTTTTCACTAAAGATATATTATTCAATTTTTTAGTTATAGTGGTTGTAACGCCGACGTATGTTAAAAAGTATGGAGGTACGTGTTTTTTAATTTTGTACATTTAATTCAATGAACTGACGTAAACTTTTTATTTTATCTGGGTAAACATGAGTTTTAGTTTGCTTATGTTTGTTTTTCGTGTATTTTGTCTAGACAATTATCTATTATCTGCAACATGTGGGACGAAAATATACGCCAACGTGGACATTCCTAAGTTTCGTGATTCGTGATTCGTACGTGTTGTTTTGTATTATTTTTACTATATTGGTTTAAGTTGATTGCTAAATTAGATACTAATTATCAAATCTAATGTTGTATAACATTGTATGCATTTCAGGTTTGTTGTTAATGCGGACGCTATCACGATACGAATTGATGATGAACATGGAACTAAATCGGCAAGTGAATGTGGACCCGTGGTGAAACGTGTATTGTTGCGGCAACTTGAGGCCATTCGATCATATGGTCGGTCCCATGTATGTTTGCGTTTTTCGTTCTTTATCTATTTTATAATTATCATTATATTTGTTTGATTAAATATATTTTTCTATGCAGATAAGAAATTTTCGATGCAATGTTATGATATTGTGTGTCAAGGAGGATTATCCCCTTTGGTACTTAGCGTGTCGTTTGTGCTATCGAAAAGTGTTAGAGCAGGGTGCTGATTTTTACTGTAAATCGTGCAATTCAACAGTTCGTTCAGTCGTTCATCGGTAAGCTTTCATTGGTTAACATGTGTATTATAATTTCACAAACAAACATTGGATTGAACTTATGCTGCGAGTGACACTTTTTAATATTTGTGTTAGATATAAAGTTGAGATGATAGTCGATGACCATACAGGCGAATCAAAGTTTGTTATGTTTGATAATGTGGCGACTCGCCTTTTCCATTGTGATGCGCAAACATTTGCGAGCTACGAAAAAAGGGTAAGTCGTATATTTTACGATGTTTGATATTATGATCTTAATGGTCTCATGATAACTTCAATTGTACATATATATATATATATATATATATATATATTTGTGCAGAACGATGGACGAAATAAATTGGATAAGATACTTGAAAGTGTCAAAGCGATGAAGCTCTCCTTTGATATCAAAGTGACTGATTTTAATATTACAAATAAACGATCGGGGTTTACGGTCACGACATACTCTGAAATAGATTTTGCATCTGAGAGTCGGGAGATAATAGAAATCATCAAAGAGGTATGCTATGCCACATTAGCTATTTTAGTTGGATGTGTTTTTGTAAATGATTTATTTTCTAAATGCGTATATGAACTTAATTATCTTTCTGAATGCAACGACATTTACGGGGTAAATTAATACTGCCTCTTAAACGTTTAGCAGATCAAGATGATAGAAGTGGTGATAACACATCAAAAAGGTATTCGGTATTTTGAATGTTGATGGTTAATTAACTTTAGTACATTGATGTAATATTGTTTACTAATTTTTTTGTCTACGTTTATAGTTGCCTGGTTGTTGTAGAGACCGGAAGTTGCAGTAATACGTCTAATAACAATAAGGGGAATAACGCTGTCGTGCGTTATGTTAACATCGATATAGATGACACGTACGTACATATATTTATGAACTATTACCGATTGAAGATATTTCAATATTTAATTGATTTTTGTGACATGTATTTGTAGATTGGAACCGCATCAACACTTGATATCTTCTATAACAAATTCGGATGAGATCATACCGATGGCCAGATGTGATGATGATCGTAGATTTAACCTTTTGAGTCACTATTGCAGTTTACTTTGCTTTGGCTAATAAACATGTAACATTGTTTGATTTTTTATAATAATATTTCATTTGATGTTTAAACATGACTTACAATGATTTTTGTGTTCTGTTTGATGACATTTGTTGTTTTATTCTAATTCTTACCTATGACTTTTGTTACCGTGATTTGGTTAATTAGAAAATTATAATATTATTATAATATTTACTATAATTTGCATTTTATTCTTTTTTTCCGTCCCGAAGGAGGAGGTACAAGCTAGTTTAACTTAACCGAATCGATCACAATTATCTTGGTTACGAATTTTACGGTTATAGAGGCTTTTATAAGTTTTATGGTTTATTTGTTTACCTGTACTTCATAATAAAAAAACCGAAGTACTTGGCTAATTTGGTTGGTGATAACTGAATTAACCGAATGATTAGCATAACCTCATTGCCGAATATATAGTTGTGTTTTTATCTTTGAGTAAATTACAAAATTGCGTGAGGATTGAGGAAACCTACCCCTATTTTAAAAAACCTATAAAAACTCTCTTTGATCGTTTATCATTATTAATCGATGGTTATATTTTTTAACAATTTTTGGGGTTAATTTACTAATTGTACTTAACATTTTAAACCTTAACAATTCTACAGTTCCCAGCCCCCTACAATTTATTGTAGAATCCTACAGAAATCCTCTGAACAGTGAGATACCGTGAAATCTACTAGTACAATTTACCCATTTAACTGTTAACATCGGCTGTGGCTAGATTAGTTACACACATTTTAAAAACGTTTCAAATTTACCCCAAAGGTTTTATCTTTTCACATGTTAACACCCCACGGGCCACGACTAGGGTTGAGAAACGAAACGAGCCCGTTCGAGCTTGAGCTCAAACAAGCCTGTCGAGCCTCGAGCTCGAGACGTTTTTTAGGCTCGTTTATTAAACGAGCCGAGCTCGAGCTTCAGAGGTTCGGCTCAATGAGGGTCGCGAGCCTACACGAGCCTAACAAACGAGCCGAGCCCAAGCCTATTAGATTCGAGCCGAGCCGAGCCGAGCCCGAGCCTGTTAGATTCGAGCTCGAGCTCGTGAAATTTAAGAATATGTTATTGAATTAATATATATATCTCAACTTTTTCAAGCTTCACTAGCCACTTCGAGCCTTATTGGGCCAAACTTTATAATCGAGCCTAAACGAGCTACCTGCTAATCGAATCTCATGAGCTTTCGAGACGAACTCGAACTTGTCACGAGCCGAGCTCGAGCCTGAAAAAATGAGCTCAATGAAGTTCGAGCCGAGCTCGAGCCTACGACCATTTTGAATATGAATACATACTTTTAAGGATTATCCGTCATTTAAAGTAAAAGAGGAAGCCTATGAGTTGTGCATCCCGCATCAACTAAAAAGAAGAAAAGATGACTTTTTTCTTACCACCAAAAAACAAATCACAGTTAGCTTTGAGTAAGAGCGAAACCCTAACATGGGTTCCGTTGCAACTGGGAGTTTTCACCCAGCACTCTGGAAGATCGTTGCGCGGGCGCTTGGGTCCAGCGGCCATACTCTCCTCTCCCCTTCGGCTTCCTCTAGCGGCGTCTGTCCGCACTGGGTTGTATGATTTCGTAGCGCCCTGGTGCGTCTCCCCCCTGCCGCGCGTTGTTGCTGACGATGGATGTGGGGATCACTCATCATGGTGGTTGGCCAGCCGATCGCGCTCCTTCTTTGTTTCGGTGCCGTCTTGTCATTGGAGAAGAGGAGGGGTTGGCCTGGGCTTGCGGGTTCCTTGGCGAGGTTGTCCTCGGCCTTCACTGGCGGGTGTTTTGCAAGTGGCTGCTGAAGGAATGGCCACGTTAAGCCGTGTGAGCTCGGCGTAGGTTGTGGATTTTGTTGGGTTGTAGGGGCCAAGGCTATTAAGGTGTTGGTTTTGTTAAGCTGGTGGTGGGTCTCTCCATCCTCCTTAGGAAACGTAAGGAAAAGGTTGGGCAACAATCCTTGATGGAAGGATTGTTGTCCCTTTATTCAGCTATGTGAGGACCTTTATGTTTCTTTTGTTTTTTGGACTTTATTGCTTATGTTCTCTCTTTCGGGACCCTCATTTATTTTTTCATTTCAGTTGGTAGTTTTTTCTTGCATTATTTTGTTAGTGATCACTTAAGTGTATTATTGTGGTCACCATTATTACTTGGGTTAGTACTCTCCTTAGCCCAGCACGGTACGCTGGTACCGTGCAGGGGTACTGAGTGCAAGATTCCAGATTTTTTTACCGCCATAGTGGTCATGACCATTATCATGAGTTTGTTTTGCCTTTTGAGGTCAGTACTTGCGAGTCTAACCTTGGTGGTTTTGGCTTTCCATCATTATTCTACTTATGTGGAATGGAGATTCTTTAGAGGGTTGCTATAAGTGTGCCTACTTTAGGTGTTTTAGTTTGTGTATACGGCTTAGTTTGTAGTGAGTTCTCATTAATTAAATAAGTCTTCCTTATTCAAAAAAAAAGAAGAAGAAAAGATGGGTAAACTACTTTTTTAGTCCTACTACTATGCAAAAGTTTCTATTCAAGTCATAAAACTTGTTAATTTATCATGCAAGTCTTACAACTTTGATAAAATGTTAAGAATTAATCATAAATAATTATAATGTGGCTGACCATTAAAAATTTAAAAAAATTATTTTAATTCTAACAAAAATGAGGATTAGTATTATGTAAAATCAGAATATCTTTTTTTACGAGTAAAAAATCAGAATATCTTATCACAGTATTTTGAACGATACAAATTGTTAAAATATTTCGTTATTTAGTTAAAGTTACTTTAAAAAATTATTTCTCTTTCAACTTTTAAATAAATTATGACTTTGTACTTGAAATTAAATAATCCATATGGTTAAATATTATCTAGTGTAACACCTTTCTCTCCCCTTTCTCTCACTACTAGAAAATGATTCAAAATCAACGGCCAGTACCAACGGGCAAATTAACCCGTTGGTAATTTCCAACGGTTAACTCTTTGGAATATTGACCGGTGACTACTTAGCAACCGTCAGTCTAACGATACCAACGAGCCAACCGTTGGTACAGCCAGAACGAATAAATTACCAATGGTATGCGCGTTGGTATAAGGAAAAATTAAATCAATTTCCTTGAAAATAAAAAAGGAAAAATCTATCGTACTGACATGCTACACGTTGGTGCAATGAAGCATTCAACTATCAACATGTTGGAAGAGCTAGTTGTACCAACAAGCAACCCGTTGGTAAATTCCTAAATTGACAATTTATACATTCTATGCGGAAGGCATGTTTTGAAACATTGTTTTTTTTAGAATATGAAAAATGATTAAAATTTAATGTGGTTATACTTTTATTAAAAAACCAAATTAAATATTGAACAATTATAGTAATTAAGAACGTATGAATTAAAATTGGACTAACTAGTTAATTAAGATCATATTTTTTGTACTAACCAATTGTATCAATTTTTATTTCAAATTTGGCTGGACACTAAATAATTGGTTTTAAAAAAATATGCATCGCTTATGGATAGCATTAGATGGAGTAATTTAGGTTGTCAATTAAGAATTAGAAAGTGTAATTAAGAAATAGAGATTAAGATAAAAATGGGGCAACTAAATGGAATTGAAATTTTATCTTATCAATCGTGGTTTAGAAAGTGTGATAAACAAATTATAATAAACGGGAAAGAAAATATTTTTTTTAAATGTAACCAATTTCAACATATAACTCGTTGGTATGTTAAAACATCCAACGTGTTACCCGTTGGAAACTCTAAATTCACCAACGTGGATTGTGTTGGAACTATTAAAAACGTACACGAACCTTACAAATAAATTTTCTCTTCCTTGATCAATAGCAATGGGCTTAGCAGTCTGGTGGCACGAAAGTCACTTGTGTTTCTCGAAATCAGGAGTTCAAATCTTGGGAAGATTGACTCTTTAAAAATTAATCAGCATTTTCAACGTGCTAGCAGTTGGATACTATGAGTTCACTAACGCGCCCCGCACGCTGGAATATGTAAAGGTACCAACGGTTGACGCCTTGGCACTACCCTATTTGCCTACTTCAATATTACTTTACAATTAAAAATTTAATAATGAAAAAATGTATTCTAAAAAAACACTAATGATGATGATGGGACACACGTTTAGAATATAACTGAAGATTATATTGTCGCCTCGAGCGATGATTTTGCTGCACGCTCTATTCATCAGCGCTAGGAACTGAGCAGATCTCGGCGTAGCCAGACGCTACTACATGGCACTGGGCAGGATCAGAAGCGCATATTTCTCAATCCATTTGGTGATAGGTAATTAACTTAAATTTGATATCCTAATTCATAAAGTAATGTTAATTAACTATTACGTGCATAATATGTTTCTTTATAAATATAGGTTTAATCCAAGTAAGACAAAGGATTGGGTTACCTTTGTGATTAAAGCTAATTATAATAATCGAACGGGAGATGCATATCCAACTTGGGCTATCACTCGATCCCAAGACGCGGTTGTCCGATGGTTCGCCAAATTCAAGGTATAAATTAAAAGTACTTTAAACATATATAACTAAACTCTTTGTTACAAGATTTAATTGTTACTACAAAAAATTTCTTATTTATTTTAATGTTTACAATTACTAACCTTGTTAGAAACATTGCGAATGAGATCCAATTCATGAGTCAGAGGTGTATACGATTTTCAACAAGCTCGACATAAGTCATTTGAATAGCATGTACAATAAATTAAGGCAACAACCTACTGAAGAGAAGCGTCGGAGCTATGCAAGTTGGTTTGGTGATGAATCTTACCGAAATTTATTTGAGTTCTGGGCAAGTGAGCAATTTGAAGCTCAACGGCGAAAAATGCAACATATACGAAAGCAAGCTGCTCCGGATGCTCCGATTTACAGGAAGGACCGTAATTCAGTTTCTGACATAGCATTAACTCTGGTATGATAAATTTAAATTAATTTTCTTCATTGGTAATCTTACCAACTGGTCAGCATGTTGGTATCGTAAATACCAACTGGTCAACCCGTTGGTATAGTTATTAAATAATAGTTCCAACGCATACTAGCATGCTGGCCGTTGGTACCTCTTTTTTTTTTTAAAAAATATTTTTTATTTATGTACACTACTCAAATTTGTGTTTATGCATTTAAATTCATTCAACACCAGAATTACTACTGAAATATAATTAAAAACGTAGAACGTAGCATCCAATAACTACATAGCATATCCTACATAACAAGTTGATAGAATACTGTGTTAACTAGTTGGTACCTGTACCAACTGGATGACTTGTTGGTAAGCTTACCAACAGGTTAACCTGTTGGTAGATATACCAACTAGCTTACTAGTTGGTAACTATACCAACGTGTAAACCAGTTGGTAGTAATACCAATGCATTGACCCGTTGGTAGAGCTTTACCAACGTGCTCACACGTTGGTTTCTCGATTCCGGTCACCGGATTTTGACACTGAGTAAGCCAGTTGGTAGAGAAAATTAATCAACGAGTTGGCCAGTTGGTTAAAATTATGCTAACGGGTAAGCCAGTTGGTTTTGGCATTTTCTAACGCGTTTACCTGTTGGTACTGACCGTTGGTTCTGCACCATTTTCTAGTAGTGTCTCTCTCACACACTTCTTTTTACGGCTTTCACATGTTATTACAAACATTTTTATATTAAATTTGATGGAATTATGAGTATCTAATGTGAAAATTTGAAATTATGAAAAAAAAAATTAATTTTTTTTAAGAAATAAGAAAGAAATTGCATTGCCACATGCCAAAACTTCTACGTCCGCCATTGAAGCTAACATCTAACTGACCTCTAATGTACAATTTTAAAAGTTTAGTGGTTATTCGACAAATAGAAGTTCATACATTCACCGATTTACACAAACATAGTAAGTTTAATGGCTTTTCCGTTCATTTACCATGTTAGTGCTAAGCAAATAACGATGGAGGCACAAACACCGTAGCTGTTATCTTCTTTCTTAGCTCTCCCAATCCTCTTCCAATGTCGTTTCTCGCGCCAAGCTCCGCCTCCATGAGAAGCCAAAGCTCGCGGTGACCGAATTACAGCTAATGCCGCTTCATTTTCACCTATCAACGATCTCTCGTCATGCCCTCTATGGCTCCAACCCTGGCTCCTGGTATTCGGAAGCTCCAATTCACGTCCATGGACGTACACGAAGCTGGAGCTTTGCTCCATCTTGTCTTCTCTCATCGGTCTCCCTCTTGCCCACACGGTTCCAGGTTTCTCTTCCCGTAAGTTCGAAACTGTTTCCCGTCAAATATCACTCTATAGCTTCCCTTATTTGGATTTCTTATTGTTGATGCTGCTTTTGTCTTTTAAAATGTTAGCGAGAAATGTAGTTTTTGGGTTACAAGTTGATCATTTGTAGTGATACTTTGCCGCTTGGGCGTGGAATTTAGTTGTCTGATGCTCTTGGTTCGCTTGGTTGAAGAAGTTCTGGTTGAAACTCAGTCTCTGGAGTATATAACAGTTTCCAATTAAACTTAAAGAGTAATAGACTTGTACTTTGAGACGCAGTCATGCAACAAAGTAATGAAACGATAAATATAGAAGTGTTGAGCTATTCTCTTAGTTTTAGTTCACATTTTCAGAATTCTGGTGACTTGTTGCCGTCAATCTTCTCAATAATAAGTTCTCTTCTTCTGGATGAGGCAGGTGCAATAAAATGATCCACGGAACCTTCACGCTTTGTGCAGGAAACCGTAGTTCTCTGATGAAGGCAGCCACAATGTCTGTAGTGCGGGGTATGCACAGTATTTATATTGATGATCTCTGGATAATTTTAACATTGTTGTTTAAACATTAGTTTTATTGGTTGATGAGCAGAGATTGGATGGTTTATTTAACTATGCAAAAATTCATTATGAAATGCTAAGCTCATGTAAGCTTTTGTTATCTAGTAAGCCAAGTATTTAAGCATGTAGGTGTACAAATATGCTAGGAGCAATTAATTTCCTGAAACATCATTAGGAGATTTGAGCTTTAAGATGGAAGGGACTTTTATGCTTTTCTTTTGCATAAACAGATGCCATATTCCCCTACAATCTCCTTAATGACTTGAATCTGTTTTGTTCTTGTTCTTAAGGTCTATCGAGAAATAAAGTAGAAGGATTATGCGAAGTGGTTTGGACCATAGAAGCAAATTTGGCAGAAGGCCAGTTACTTTACATCACCGGGGATCCTGTTGCCTTAGGTGGTTGGGATCCACATATGGCAGTTCTAATGTCTGCTACTGAAGATGTAAATATATGGATGGCTAGAGTCAAGGTATTCTTATTTATTTCTAACCTCTAAGTGGAAATAATGTCTTTACTTGTCTCTCTCTCTCTCTCTCTCTCCCTGTGTATCAGAAGTCTGCAAATGCACCTTAACACTCACAAAAACTGGATTTGTAAAGCCTTATTAAATTCCACTTGCATGACAGATAGCTTACGGAGGGAATATTAAATATAATTATTTCATAAAAGAAGGAGCACAACATTCAGGTGACATCATTTGGCGACCTGGACCTCAATATTCTCTGTCTATACCCTTGAATAGAGAAAAGGAGCAAAAGGTTTTGGTGAGAGATTTGTGGATGAAGTCTAAAATGGACAGCTGGCAACGTCACACATGGAGTTCATGGATTGATGAATTAGCCTGTACTTCAAGAAGAGGTATACCTGTTTTAAGACGGTTTATTCTGTAAGCACAGTTTCACCTACAATGTTTCTGAACACTCAAATGCTTCCAGTGTTTTGACAGATGATGATATCAAGAAATATGTTAACAAAGATCTTAAAGAGTCTAATAAATGCATGGAAAATTGCAAAACTAAGGATGGCATGAACTATAACGAGGTCTCTGCTTCTGTAGACGATAACAGTTCCAATTCCAGATCAGTTTTCTCTGAAAGAAACCAACCGATTGAGGAACCATGGTTGCAGTTAACATCTCTCTTTTCTATTGGCCCAAGGGATACGACTAAAGATGTTGCAGCCAAAGAGAATGATAACTCGAGAGATGAGGAGTTAGAGAAAATAAATAACCAGGACAATAAATTGAACAAAAGGGTTCTTCCAGAAGAATCAGCATCCCCAATTTTGGAGGATTCTTTCTCTACTGTTATACTGATTAACTCTTCCATTTGTACCATGCAAAGGATAGCTGTACTGGAAGATGGTAACTTGGTTGAGTTGCTACTTGAACCCGTTAAAACTCATGTGCAGTGTGATAGTGTATATCTAGGAGTTGTTACAAAACTTGTCCCTCACATGGGTGGTGCATTTGTAAACATTGGTGGTACAAGGCATTCACTAATGGACATAAAGTCAAATCGAGAACCTTTCATATTTCCACCATTTCGTCAAAAGAAGCAATATGTGAATGATTATGTATCTGCTGTCTCTAAAGAGCATTTGGCCGGTGTAGAAGATGGAGTTATATCATTTAAGGTAGCACCTCTTGAGGAAGCTGCAGTTGATAATTCTCAGGAAAGTTTAGATCATGATGACTATGATGAGAGTGATGATGAAGAAGATTGTGATGTTCCTGAAGTTCACAAGAGTAGCATGAATGGATCCATGATTGGTTATGGTGATGCTGAAGTTGATTTTGAGGATTTAGCTGACGGAGAGAGACATTTGGTAGATGAAACCGCAGATACTTCTGCTTACTTTGGGAGAAATGGTTCTAGTCATTCTCCTGCATCTTGCACCCAGGATGCAAAAGAAATTGAAGGTAGAGTTAATGATGAAAATCGGTGGGACCTTGTTACAAAGGGAACCAAAATAATAGTGCAAGTTGTCAAAGAAGGACTTGGTACAAAGGGACCCACTCTGACTGCCTATCCAAGATTGAGAAGTAGATTCTGGGTAAGTTATTTTTCTTGTGTGACTTTATGTCTTCTTCATGTTCTCTTCCCTCCAATTGATTTTCTGCTTCAGCATTATGTTCCTGTTTTTGAGCTAGCGTTTTTTGTTCTTTCCCTCCAGATATTACTTATACAATGTGATAGAATAGGGGTTTCCAAGAAGATAACTGGAGTTGAGAGGACACGCTTGAAAGTTATAGCAAAAACTTTGCAACCTCAAGGTTTTGGTATAACTGTAAGAACCGTTGCTGCTGGTCATTCCTTGGAGGAATTGCAGAAGGACTTAACAGGCTTACTCTCAACTTGGAGAACTATAGCAGAGCATGCAAAGTCTGCAGCACTTGCGGCCGATGAGGGTATTGAAGGTGCAGTTCCTGTTATTCTACACAGAGCAATGGGGCAAACACTCTCGATTGTCCAGGACTACTTTAATGAGAAGGCAAATATCTGTCCTGCACTCACAATCTTCAGATCTTACCTTTCTGGTTTTAATTTAGGTCTAACCATGAATTCAGCCGTCAATAATCCTGCCCTTTTCCCCATGGTCTTTTCAGGCTAAGAGAATGGTCGTCGACTCTCCCAGAACATACCATGAGGTATTACATTGACTAATTATTGAGTGTATGTGGTATGCTTAGCATGCTTATTATTCCTTTTTTTTGGATAAGATTTCAGACAAGGATTTCTTTCAGTCCTAATACACATAAGAGGATCAACTTGACCAAACAGTAATGTAACCAGAGCTTATATGGGAAAGGAAAATTTGTGTATTTGTGGAAGCTTTCTTATAGTGATGAAGTGATTTGGCATCTGGAAGTATATCTATTCTCCATTAAAGTTCTATTTCAGTCTCTCCTATTATTCTATTTCTTGTGGTTCATGTTGTTATATCTGGGTTTTCAACATTAAACAAGCAGATAGTGGGTGCCGGACCATATGAGCTTAGCCCTCTCTTAGCTGGTGCATGCCTTAGATTGAAACCAAATGAAGTTCTGTGGAAGTTTTTGGGATATATTTTCCAGGACTCTAATTTGAAAGTGTATGAATTTGCTGGTCTAAGACATTTAAGCTGCACATGCTGTACACGCACAAGTTTTGTTGTTACAAGTCATTAGCACTTTAGTGCATGAAGTACATCTTATCATTGTTGAACTGTTTGTGCAACCTGGTGAGTGGCTTTACTATAGTTGGTCAAGAGCTTTTATGTGTGAGCACTCAGCTATGTCGTTCTCTATCAGGGTTTATTTAGGATGAAGATTCTAACCTCCCAATCATGGAGATTGGAAATTCTGATTTTAGAACTTTTTGTTATTTATAATTGGAAAGTAAGATATTTAAAGTACCTTTTCAAAATCCACTTTCTCAAATTTTCTACTGTAAGTCTTCACTAGAAATAACTGGAAAAATAAATTCTTAGATTTATCTAAGGGGAACAAGAATCCTTGAACCAGTAATCAAAAAAGAGGGGAAAAAAAAACAGATCGTTGAACTAAATATGGCCCTTCAGCTTGATGTAACCACCACAAGTATGCCATTGTGTTTCTTTCTATACAATGCTTGCGAAGTGTCAGATTCTGACCAAATCAATGATGGTTTTTTTTAGTTAGTTCCATGTTCTTTAGGCAAAAATTAGAGGCCATATCTTGTGCGTCTTAATCTTTGATTGGCATTACTGGATTTTTTAGGGCCTGTGTTTTGTTTCACCTCTGCTCTTTATGCTTTTGTTTCTATGTTATTCTGTGGAAAATATATGCTATTAATTTGGTTCCTTATATTTCCTTCCCTTTTTCTCTGGAAAAATAAAGCCATCTTAAATTTCCTCTTCATATTTTTTTTTTTTGCAGGTTACCAACTACCTTCAGGAAATAGCTCCTGATCTTTGTGATCGGGTAGAGCTCTTTGAGAAGCAAATTCCTTTGTTTGATGAGTTTAAGATTGAGGAAGAGATCAACAGAATATCAAGTAAACGGTGAGGAATGACTAGTTATTATATTGCTTATCTTTTCATGAATTGATAGTGCCTTTGAAGATGTAAAGTGGCCAATCCTTCTCATATTCCTGCTTAAAATATTCTCTTAAAATTTCAAAATGATATTTTGCTATTGTTAGGGTAATAAAAGTTAGATGTTGATGAAGGAATATAGATATAAGAAACATAACACTTTGGAGCTAATCAAATGAGGATCCAAACATATTTGAAAGCTACCTGAAGCTGTAAATGCCTATCCCCTGATTTAAAGAGGTTAAGTTATAGGAACATGCTGTAGTTTGAAATATGTCCTGGTTGTTGATGGAAGCCAACAAGCTTGTAAAACGAATGTGATTTTCTTGTCATACTGCACTTCTACTTAAGTCTACCTAGTTAGGTTTACTGAGAAAGATTTTGTAATGTTAATTTGCATCTGAGATACTGAAATTGTACATTTCGTGTTTATATCAATTTTAAATTTGACAATCTACCCCCAATGTTACCACCGAATTGCAGGGTGCCACTTCCTAATGGAGGTTCTCTAGTTATTGAACAAACAGAAGCATTAGTGTCTATTGATGTCAATGGAGGGCATGTTATGTTTGGTCATGGAACATCACAAGAGAAAGCCATCCTTGATGTCAATCTTGCAGCTGCAAAACAAGTACGTCAACTTCTGAACTCCACCAATCCCTTTTCTCCATTTGTCAAAACTTTGTTAGGTGCAACGAGTAGCCAAAAATAAAGTAAGCATCTTACTTGTTGCAGTGCTAAATTTTGTTAGTTGCGCAGTAAAGAGCGAATGGCCCGAAAGCGCAAAGTAAAGGCTTTCATGAACTGATATATGGCTATAAAAATATTATGCTTTTATTATTTTCTGGTATGAGTAAGATACCATTCACCATCTGTAGCTGCATCCTGAGCCACTGAGACCAACAATGATTGAGACCATATAGCATTAAATTGTCGTGGTTTAAGTCACTTCAAATAGTTGATTGAGACCGTGAAGTTCATGCCATCTACCTCAAAACAGAGCACAATGATGATGCTGATGTATGTAAAGAATTTGTTGGTGTTAACTAGCTTTTGTCCGTGGTTTATTCTAATTGTGTTTCTCTTGCAAGTCCCATTTTAAGAGGTTAAGGTCCGCATTGCAAGCATCATGTGATTCATGCCTTTAAAATAGTTGTTTGTTGTGTGGGTGCATAATGTAACTTATGTGCGTACACAAACTTCTCTTTTGGGCTTTTCCTTGGGTGTGAATCTCTTAGACCCCGCCTTGCTTTGTGCTTCAAGATCTCAGTTTACATTCTCATCATCATACATAGCACCTTAATTAACAACCAAGTTTAGCTTAAACTTCACAATTGTGGCTCATTCATCGTACTCCTGTCTACCATGTTCATGACATCCTTAACTAGCTTAAGCATGAATCTCTTTGCATGTGAAATATTTTGTCCTTTTATGGTTCCTGTCCTTTCCCTCAGTCGTTTGTTAGTTCCTAACTAGGAGGATGATTTTTTTCAGATTGCAAGGGAGTTGCGGCTTAGGGATATTGGCGGCATTATAGTCGTTGATTTCATTGACATGGCTGATGAATGTAAGTACACTAGGTTTTTAAGCCAACCAATGGGTAAAATCTTTAAAGTTGAGCTAAAATTTCATACTCCGTATATAGTATTATCTAGAATAGATTTAATTTGGTATCAAGATAAAAAAGGTAGTGTCATGTCAATTCGATTTCACTCTTATTGATTATTTTGATTAAAATGAAAGATAAAATGAAAATTATAAAGAAATCTAAAATCCTAAAAAATTAAGATAATAGTAATGTTAAATATCATTGTAAAGCAATGTTATGTTAGTTAAGAAAAAACTCTAGAATTAGTTTGAATCTATAAACAATAAAGTTTAGAATTTGCTATAATTAATGTACAAAGCCTTAAAAAGTTTCTCTAAAAAATCTTTTTATTGTAAAAATATAAAATTCGTGTTCATTAATGTCAATGATACCTAAAGATCAAAAGTGAACTAAAGTTCGAGTTATAACACACATAATATTTGAAGTTTATATGAAAGAAAGAGAAATTAATAGCACTGTTTAATGCATTTTGGGGATGGAAATATACACGAGGGTTTGTTTGCAATTACCAAAAAATATTTGACAAAGAAAAGTGAACTGTACCCACAAAAAAATTATTTGACTCGTTTATTATTGAAATATATAGTCCTTCAAAATTAAGTCTACATAGTTTGGTCATATTCATTCTTGCCATTGGTGTGAAAAGTGTAAAAATGGATTGAGGTGAAACATGCAAAAACGTTTGGGTTTATACGGAAATTAATAAACAATGAAAAAGCTATTGACGTTATTAAAGGATGAGGGTGCAGTTTGTTTTGATTTTTTTTTATGAAAATTTTAAAGAAGTTGTCTGCACAAAAACGCACACAATCATTGGGGAGGTGAGATTTTTTAAAAGTTTGAAAATAGTATGAGGATTTTCCGTTAAATTAATTTAAAAATGTCTGAGGTAGATGTGAAAAAAACATAAAAATAAGAGGCAATGAAGGAGTAATTCTCTAAATAAATAGAAACAGAAAAAAGGAAAAACAACTAAAACACAAAAGAGAGCACATAGATAACATACAATCACCCACATCCCTTTACAATTGTATATACATATAATTTGAAGTCTAAATTTTCTAAATATATTTTTTGTAATTTTTTTGTGTTATTTGTTTATGTTCAAACTTCAGTCAAAATTGCAACTTGAAATGTGAAAGTCAAACGAGACAATTAATGGTGAATGGAGGGAGTAGGAAAAAAAAAGAATAGAAACAACAAAACCCAAAAAGGTTGTGGCATATGCAGAACAAACAAACACCCATACCCAATAAAAACCTAACAATGAATAGTGCAAAATTCCTACAATTGTATATATGTACAATATAATGTCCCTTTGCACATGCTCACATTCGCTTCCGAAACATATCTATCTTCATCCTCACTCCCAGAGTAAGGAAAAGATAATTGTGATACTAGTGTTGACATTACTTTATGCATCGACTTAATGTTTCCTTCATTCATGGCAGCTTTTCATGTAGCACCACAGTTTTGGAGTTTTGACTGAATGGAAATATACACGTCTTTGGGCATGCTAGAGCGGAGTTAATTTCACCTTTTCATACAGACTAGTCCATAGTTATCTTTTCTTACTTCTGTGTTTATGACTCAGTTTTACCATCCATGAACCCTAGAGGAGTACCTGGCGACGCTTTGACTAAACTCGAAACTGGTTGATTTGCCAAGTAGCTTTTTAGTAGCATTTTATACCATATAATGAACATAGATGAGAATCTAGGCATCTTCCAACATTGCACAAGTGCACAAAACAATTTTGATGCGAAGACATTTCCATGTAGAACAGAAGACTTTTATGCTAAAACAATAATCTAATTTACAAAAAAAAAAAAAAAAAACCTTCGCGATCAAAAGGAGTTGATGATTGTATGAGGGAGACTTCCCTGAAGCCACCTTGTTTGTTTAATTTCCTTGCTAATTCTTGGGACCATTGCATTTTCAGCTGATAAGAGATTGGTGTATGAGGAAGTTAAGAAAGCTGTTGAGAGAGACCGGTCAATGGTGAAAGTTTCTGAACTTTCAAGGCATGGACTGATGGAGATAACTAGAAAGAGGGTAGGATGTCCCATGCATATTTTTCTTGTAAAAGTACTTCTAATGCTTATGTATAAACAGCTTTTCTACGTCTGCCATACCGTTTTAACAGCTTATTTGTTACTCTATGTAATAATCTTATCAGTGCTCTTATTTTTTGGTTCACATGTAACGGTAAACAGGTTAGGCCAAGTGTAACATTTATGATCAGTGAACCATGCTCTTGTTGTCACGCTACTGGAAGGGTTGAAGCTTTAGAGACTTCATTTTCAAAAATCGAACAAGAAATCTGCCGATCACATGTAAGATTTTTTCTTCTGAAATTACAATTCCTCCCCCAACCACACTGTACATTAGAATGTGAATGTGCAAGAACTAGTGGACTTTCATATTGCATGCCCAACTTGGGCTAGATATATCCGATACTTAGCATATACTAGTGATCACCATGTTGGTAATTAGCATATAATAGCTTGTTCAATTTGCTTGTATCAGTTATATGAGAACAATTTGCACCATCATACTCAAATTGCAAATGTGACGTTTCATGATCTTTCCATCATACACACTTTGGATCGACAGTGTTTACTGTTTGTCAGCAATTTGTTTCCGGTATTTTTCAGCAATTACTTTATGCAATGAGACCAACTTCTCTGTCCCTCTCCAGGCAACGATGAACAGGAAATCAGATCCCGGTAATCCTAAGTCGTGGCCAAGGTTTGTATTGAGAGTGGATCATCACATGTGTACCTATCTAACTTCAGGGAAGAAGACGCGAATTGCCATCTTAAGCAGCTCCCTCAAAGTTTGGATTCTTTTAAAGGTACATGCATCATGGTCAGCATATATTATCACTGATTCAATTTTCAAAACTCTACTGCTAGAGTTCTCAGAGTGAGTGATGCTAATCCATATATTCCACAGGTTGCCAGAGGTTTCAGTAGAGGGGAGTTCGAGGTGAAACCATTCACCGACGAGAAGGCTGAGAAAAACAAACATCAGGTCGCTATTTCCATGTTACGGACAGCGGAAACCAGGGCACACAGTTCTGGCAGCACAAAACTGAAACTTGTTCCAGTCAAGAAGGCAAAGGCAAGTAAGAAGTAAGGAAACAAATAGAGGAACATACAGAGGTGGTAACTAAGAGATGAGCTTAGCTTCTCTTCTTCCATTGATGTCCAAATGCAGGGGAAGGAGGACGATGGTCACTCACATGATCTCTCTACTCGGCTTAACTTCAAGTTTGTGTTTTTTTGTCCTTGAGTTTCTTTATTTTTTTCCCAATTTTTTTTTTCCAGAAAGGTGTTTACTTTCTCTTGATCGCTGACAATGACGATAGGTTCTGTACAGGAAGATATGCTGAGGCTATTTTTTTTCTTTCTCAATGTCGTTCTTCAGGCCTTAAGTCTTAAATAAATGAAAATAAAAAAATAAATAAATTAGCTATGTTTTAAAGGAAATCTAAGAGAAAATAATGAGTTTTTTCATAAAATAAAGGAAACTTTTGCGAAAGGGAAAATAGAAAAGAGTATTTGATTTTAAAATTCTTGAGTTTGTTTTATTTTATTTTAATTATTAAAATGAAAACACAATCGGACATGCACCATAAAATTTAGCAATAGCTAATCTAAAAAATTCTTAAAAACTGGAATTGGTCACAACTGACAAGGTAAACTTCAACGGTTCACTGACGAAAACAAAGATAATAATACAATTAAAGTAAAACCAGAATCAATAACGGGGTAACAGCAAAATTGCAGAACTAATTGCTGCCACAAATGTTGAAATGCAAAATATTGTAACCGAAAACATGAACCTCTCCTGTACTAAAAACATATAAAATCACAAATGATGCTATCGATTTCTAACGCCATCAAATATGGCTGAAACAGTCTCATCAGAGGTAAGAAATGTAACTTTCTAATAGTACACGTGGATAAACCAGAAACAAAATGTAACTTCTTCATCTACTTAAATGGAGAATCAACTAGCAGCAACATTGCAAGTATTGATCCCATCTTTGCAGTCATTTGTAAGATCATTGAAAGTTTCTACCTGTTTCTTCCCTCTCAGGAACACTTCTGTATCAACAGAGCTCCTCATGTATCCATCAAACTCAACCGGAACTCCATTGTTGAGCTTCGTTGTTTCTGAATACCATTCGCTGTTCTCATTCCAAAGGTCTTTGTAGTCATCAAGAAAATGAGTTGGATACCTGTCTCTTAAAGGGTTAAAGAAGGATGTGTCAGGTTCATCTGTTGCAATGTACAGATTTCGCCCCTCGTCGATCTTATCAGCCAATGTGGTAAGCAGAACATCCGGGGAAGTGTCTCGTTCGAGATTAGGCCATAGTTCATTGTTCTTCGCTTTCTCTCCCCTGACAACATGTACAGCATCATAGTCCCAATCCATCCTTGATGCAATGGCTGACACGATATCCATCAATCGTCTTGATTTCCACAGCAAATGCCATGGCCTCTGGACAACAGATTCTGTTTCACCTTCACATACTCTATACCAGTAGTTATCCGGCTCCACGGATCCAAACTTCCTCATGATAACAGTATCCTTAACATCAGCAAGCTTCATTGGTGTTACCTTGAAGTCTTCTACAAGGTGGAGATTCAACTTGTTCTTCTTCTGCCATTTCTTCCAATCTTGCCAAAACTGAACCTGGTCTAACACTGATGATGCCTCACTCAAATGCTCGAAATCAAAGTAAAACCTAAAATCTTTACCTTCCTCATCTTGATGCGATGAAGTGTATATAGAAGACAGACAAATGGTCAAATCCATAACCAATGTTCGATTCAGATATTGAGCTTCCCCTAAAGCACACAAGAAACTCCACAAATAGTGGTTCATGCTCTTGCACCTATCTCCACCACCTGAATAAAGCAAATACTTCCCCTGGGCAAATGCATTCTCAGATTCGACTACTGGCAGCGAATCATTAACAAGTTCACCAACAACAGGCAAAGCAAGCTCGATGCCCTGTGCCTGTGTCACCGGGGTCTTCTCAAATCCACGTTTTCTGTGCTTCCTCTTCTTCCTCGCATTGACACCTGAATGATATTCCCCAATACTTTCAACACTGAGTGTACAGTTCTCAGATCTAGCAATCACAAACCGCCTATAATCCTTATAAAATGCAGCTGTCTTCCCTTCCTTGGGCCTAAAACGCCATGCCATGTCGCACTTGTTATCAGCATCACCACGCACTGCTTTTCCAAAACGGTAGAAATGCATTTCCTTAAAATGCTCTATAGCCACCTTCATCAACAAGTGGAATACATCTGGATCTCGACAATCAATAGGAGCATTGTTATCACACTCAGTCTGGCTATTTTCATTTACACCAGAATTCTCGACATTTGCACCTGCATTCTCCACATCTGCACCAGCATCCGTCAAGTTCACACCGGAACCCTCCACATTCGCACCAGCATCCTCCCCGGCACCCTCAGCTGCAACCTCCCTAGGAACCTCCAGGTTCTCTACATCAGTCACATTGATAAAAGTGGCAAATGCAGTCTGGTTGGCAGCCATGAAATCCTCCCCCGTTCTGACCACAGTGTCATCAGATTTAAAGGTGGCATTGGAGTTGGATGTGAGGAAAGTAGTGATCCTGGTTGATGGGTGAAAAAGGGGATCCTCAGGCTGATATGTGGCAGCCATAATAGTGAAAACCAGAACTCCAACAACAAATAACGTGAAGCAGACATTTCCAACCAGAGCTAAAGCATCCTGGCCAAGGTTTTCAAGCCGGAAGCTTCCAGCTCTCGAAAATGGTGAACGACCCATCATATTAAAGCTCCTCTTGATCAGTCGGTCCTCACTCAACGGAATCTAGCTAGCTATAAACAAAAGCAACACTAAGATAACTAAAACGCCATAAGAACATAAATAAGCAAACAGTTGAAGAACTCGAAAGTCCTAGATCTACAGAACCTGAGACGAAGTAACAAACAAGGAAAGTTTCCAAGTCTCGTCGAAAATGAAGATCATATCACAGTAATCAATGAAGTGATAGATCAGTTACCTCCTGAAGATCAAACTTGCCCGAACTGCGAAGCAATTGAGAAACCCATTTTCCCAAATCCCACCCTCCTCGATTCACTAGACGCTGCTAGTGTTGTTGAGTGAAGCTTTTTTTGTCCCCTGCTATGAAGTCAAAGGATTGAACTTGGAGAGATTGTGCTAAAGTAACTGGTAAACGCAGGGCGGAGTGGCCTTCAGATACTTCCACGTCGGCGATGGAATCATCTGGACCGTCGGATGTGATTTAAACTTGTTTTGTGAAAAAAAGGATGTATTTACGCGAGCTGTGAGCTATTTCAAAGTGACAGACGCACCGCACCGACAACAAAATGGTGCCATTGTTCGTTGCTCATTTTACAACACCCCATCGTTGGTTGTTATGATGAACATGCATTCAATTTCGTCCGAGTCTTAATATAATACACATATGTGTAGGTATAAATAGTAGATTAGATGCCTAATTTATAAAATAATTTCAGCCTAAATTCATTAAAAAATACTGAATGTCTAAATTATCCCTACACACTTTCTCTATATATTGTTATGTGTACCTACACATATGTGCACCATATAATTGGTAATTTAGTCCTGTGTGTTATTTTGGATAAAATTTTGTAGGGGAATGGAACTTTTTTAAAGTGGATTGAGATACAAAATATTTGATCAAAAAGACTGATTTGGTAGATTTTCATCTTTTTTTTTTAATTTATAATAACAGAATATGAATCTCTAGGGTTTCAATTTAGTTATGCTAATACATGAATTAATTAATCTAACGGATTAATCGAATTATGGAACTAAACATGTGAGAATTCAATAAAAAATAGTGGATTTAAATTATTTTTATTCAGTCTCAATTAATTGTCAGAAAAACAAGGATTATATATTATATAATATTTAGACTTTGCTACACCCATGAACAGTTAAATGAATTATATTATATATATATATGACATTTACAAACTTTGCTACACCCATGAACAGTTAAATGAAGTTTATATTGGGTGTGGTTGGAGTTTATATTGGGTGTGGTTGGGTGCACCAAATTATGTGGTGCACCCAACTTAGTTTATTTTTTTTTATCAATTAAATTAAATCAATCATCCTACAATTTACAGACTCCAAATGAATAGGGTTGAATAGTTATTTTAGTTTTTTGTAATGTGTGATAGAGTGTGAGTTGGAGGTGTGCGAGCTCATTTGTATTTTATTTTTTATTTTTTTCCTAATTAAATTAAATTAATCATCTACAATTATAAACTTCACATAAATAAGGTTTAATGGTTATTTTAGTTTTTTGCAAGGTGTGATAGAGTGTAATTTAGAATGTGCGAACTCAAATATATTAAATTAACCATCCTATTCTACTAAATGATTTTAATCTCATAATTTTAATCACTCAAAATTATTAATCAAACTTTTTTTCATTTTTTTTATAAATGTTAGTAACTTTTTTTTTTCTCCCTTTAATACAAACTCTTAAATTTTAACAAAATATATATTTTTTATTCATAGTTAATTACAAATAATAATTACGCATAATAATATGATTAATATTTCGCTCCCTCACAACACAACACGGGGCTATTGGCACCTCGTTTATGTACATATATGAATAAGTCACTTAGATTTTACAATTTCATTCACTTCTCCCCCTCGACATTTTCATTTTTTCTTAATTCTCATCTGTCTCAAAAATCAATTGTAATGTCTCCAAATGTCGTTTATGAGAGATCTGATCTGCCATTGGAAGAAGTTGCAGTGTCTTAGGCAAGTTCATTAACCTATCATTGTTATCTGCTGAGTGATTCTGTTTTCATTAACCTATCATTGTTATCTGCTGAGTGATTGCTTAGTTCTTGACTTTAGTTACTTATGTTGGTACTACTATTAAATTGACCACCTACAGTATCCCTTCAAAATTGATTTGGCCATGGCTCCAGCAGCAGCCTCAGATACAATCAAGAGCAGAGGTATTGTATTGAGCTGTTTTAATGTCTTCTGATATTGAGCAGAGGTATTGTATTGACCATGTAGTCTGTTCAGTTTTTCTTCCATGGCACATGGAATGGAATCCATTTCTGTAACCTAAATTGTTGGAACAAGGAACAGTCTAAAGCAGAGCTTTATTTACAGCATAAAAATATACTGGTATAGCATGCATCCTTTTCTCAGAAACACCAGAACTTTTGTAAAACCTGACTTAACTGAGAGATGGAAAATCAAGATTCCATAGTTGTACTCATGATAATCAGAAAAAGGAATTTCAAATCCTTCACAGACTACACTTCAACTGGTCAAAAGGTCAATTCTGTTGTCCATATTGGATGAAAGCTTTGACTAATAAAAAGCTCTACAAGACTTAAATGGAACACTTCAAACTGAAACATTCTAAAATTCAACTTACATACCAATAGAGGTTCAGACTCCTCTAGTAAAATCCTACAGCAGGAAGTAGCGGTTGGATGCTTCTTTTCCATAATCAGATATCTCTTTTGCCCTTGCGAAAATTCTAAATAAATTGCTTCTCTGAAGGCATGCCATCATCTTGAGGTACATCATCACCAGTCACCGCGCTTCCTCTTCAAACCAGCTATGGAACTCGGTTCACCGACTTTCAAAGGAACAGCCAAAATGCTTTTCAGGTCATAAGCAGGATATTTTGGATCTGCTAGAATTGGAACAGATGGAAGCTTTTTGTATAGATCATCCCTGATCAGTTCACGAGCCTCACAAAGAAACCCGGTCTCCAAACCCGGATAACAGTGCTCTAGCACTTGTTTAGCAAGTTCAATGCCCAACTTGACACAAGCGGCTCCTGAAAGATTGAGAATCAACAAAAACTGCCTTTTCCTTGCTCACGAGGAGTTTCAATCTTAGCCACCAAATCAGCTTGCGATGTAGCTTTAACTGCATCCAACTTTGTTAGGTACTTCTCTCTTATACTTTGTATTTTTCTTCGGGTATTCTCTTCTAGAATTTCGCTTCTTGATTTTTTACTTAATTCAGTTGCTACTCTTTTTTAGGCTATCGCCACAATGCACGCTTTCTGTGCTTTTCCATATGATTTCATTCCTCATGGTTCTCTCTCGCCAGTTCCTTTTTAGCCTCCAAAACCTGAGCCTCAAGCTCAACTTTGGCCTGCTCTAGTTCTGGGACACCAAGAGGAATGTAATCATCCAGAAAAGCAGAGAGAGCAGAGCGTGCATTGTGGCGATAGCCTAAAAAAGAGTAGCAACCGAATTAAGTACAAATTCAATAAGCAAAATACAAAGTATAGAAGAGAATACCGAAGCAAAATACAAAGTATAAAAGAGAAGTACCTGACAAAGTTGGACGGAAACACGATTCAATGTGTCTGGGAGAGTGGTGATGTGGATGTGAGAGAGCACATCTTGGTTGGAGATTACAGCATAGTGAGCATCCGAACCGACTCTTTTCATCTTGCCTTTCGCCAACTTCTTAGCTGTTGGCTTTAAGGATTTTGATGATAACAAAGTATTAGGACGTTTTGTAAAGTTTAGAAAAGTATGTGTTATGATTGGTACATTTTACCTATTAATCATATTATACTTGTGGGCTTCGCTTTATTGTTAATTGGGCCTCAGTTTTAAATTTCAAATAAAGCTCATTTCGTATAAACAGGTTTAAAAGCAGTTTGATAGAAAGATGAGTTCGTTTAGGACTCTTCTTCTTGTGTTTTCGTTGCAAACATTCAGCAGCTTCTGAAGGAAACAACCTTGGCGATTTATCTGGATTTCAAAACAGAAGAGACGTTGAAGACGCTCCAGAACGCTCCTCCATTCAGTCTTTAAATACAGACTTAAGTTTTCAAAGAACGCACTTCTCTCGACAAGCATTCAAGTTTCGTATCATTAGCAAAGCAAGTTGTTTCAAAGCTCTCCAGCACTGATCTTCTGAAGAACAAGCTTTATCTCCTTATTAGCTTTTCTGGGTTATTTTTCGAAAGAAAAATTATTTTCAAAAAAATTTTTGTATGCTTTCAATAAAACCTCAACATGTTTAGATTTTCGTAAAAATCAAAGTGTTTAAAGGTTTGTTTTGGTGAGCCTCGGGAAAACCAAACATGGATTTTTGTTAGGTTATTAGTGAGTCTCGGGAAAACTATTTTGGGTGAGTGTTAGGTATTTTGGTGAGCCTCGGGAAAACCATAGTTAGGTTTGTAGTTGAGCCTTAGGAAAAACTATTTGTACTTTTTCTTGGTGTAACCTTTTTAAAGTATAGTGGAAGAACTCTCAAGTTGTGGACTTGAGGAGAGGACGTAGGTCTCAGACCGAACATCTATAATTTCTGGTGTCGTTCTCGTTCTTGCTAGAATTCGCATTTCTAAACGGGTTGACATCGAGTCAGTACTTTCGGTTTCGTTAATTCGAAAAGTTTTTAAGGCCAACCAATTCACCCCCCTCTTGGTAGCCTACTTGGGACAACAATTAGTATCAGAGCTTAGTGATCTGTGACAAAGCCTCGCGGTTTCAGATCCAAAGATCAAATGACATCGGTTCCAAGCATGATCCTTGAAGGATACAACCCATCTAGACTACCACTATTCGATTCAGCAAATTTCAATTGGTGGAAGACCAAAATGCAAAATCACATTCAGGCACAAGATCATCATCTTTGGAGAATCATTAAAGCAGGACCTCACATTCCAACCATTGTTACTAATGATGGAATAGTTGAGCCGAAACCTCTCAAGGATTACACTACAGAGGATGACAAACTGTGCACCTTGAACGTCAAAGCGGTAAATGTAATTCTTTGTGCTTTAACTCCTGATGTTTTTAATATTGTCTCACTTTGTGACGGCACATGAGATATGGAATAAGCTTCTAGTAACCTACGAAGGAACGGATCAAGTCAAAGACACCAAGATGTTCATGTTGGTTAAAGCTTATGAAATGTTTGCCATAGATCCAAAGGAAACTATCGCTGACATGCACAGAAGGTTCAATAAGATAATCACACCTCTGCGACAATATGGTAAGATCTATAAAAGTGAAGAATTGGTAAGAAAAATTCTGTAGAGCTTACCACCATCATGGAGAAGCACTGTGGAAGCAATTAGTGAAGGAGGTAGTATCAAAACCATTAGTGTTGATGAATTATTTGGAAAACTAATGACTTATGAAATGAAGGATAGAGAAGATGAAAAGATGAACAGGAAGAACAAATCGATTGCCTTGAAGGCAAAAGAGTTCAAGAAAGCTCCTCGGATGAGGAAGAAACCGTGATGAAGCGGCTATGATAGCAAGAAAAATCAAGAAATTGCTCAAATATAAAGGAAGGTATCAACAAATGAAAGACAAGAAGAGCAGCCCCTTCAAACCACCAATGCTATAACCAGTAGTGGAAGAGGACACATGCAGTTCGATTGCCCAGCAAACGAAAGCAGCTCAAAGAAACAAACAGGAAATTCGGATAGAACCTTCAAAAAAAGAAAACCTGGATTGAAGGGAATGGCCGCTTGGAGTGATAGTTGTTCAAATTCAGAGGATTCATCCACAAATGAAGAGGAAGAGGCACACCTATGCTTAACAGATGGTGAAGAAAGCATCACATTCAAGAGCTGTCAACCTGTTGACAGTGAGCTACAGATCTCTCAACCTGTTGAGACGTGCCTGATGGTACTGCAGAATCTGAGGTAATGAGTGATGCCGAATCCTTTAACTCTTCCAGTTCGTCATATGTTGATGATAGAACACAAATGCTTAAAGAATTTGCTGAAGTTTGTAAGGATTACGATACTCTTATTAAGAGGCTTAAAACCGATAATGCAAAACTGTTAGAAGAGGTAACGAAATTAAAAGTTAAAAATGAAAAGCTAGAGAAGACCTTATCTGGATTTATGAATGGTGAAAAGAACTTGAATAGCATGCTAGGAAGTCAGAAATCCTATTATGATAGGACCGGAATAGGATATGAACAAAAGAGACCTAGTTTTCAAACAAAGTTTGCTAATGTCACCTATGTAACTTGTAAGACTTGTCCTAAAAAGGGACACAGTAAGTTTGAGTGTCTCTTCAGAAATAGACGTATTATGCATGGAGTCAAACAAGTTTGGGTCATTAAAAATGTGACTAACCCTTATGGACCCAAGAAAGTGTGGGTACCAAAAGTCAGACACAATGTTCAACCTGTTTAGGTCCTGAAGAAATACACATGGTACTTGGACAGTGGGTGCTCAAGACACATGACAGGGGACAAGAGTAAGTTTTTCAGTTTTATCCCAAGGAAAGGAGGAATGGTATCTTTTGGTTACAATAGCAAAGGACAAATACTTGGTATTGGTAAGGTTGGTAAGATTGGTTCTTCGGCTATAAACAATGTTTTACTAGTTGAAGGATTAAAACACAACTTATTAAGTATTAGTCAACTTTGTGATAGTGGTTACCATGTCATATTCAAATCCGATCAATGCCATGTGATAGACAAATCGACCAACAGTATTAAGTTCGTTGGAAAAAGATGCGGAAATGTATACACTTTTGATTTAGATGATCTATTTTCGTTCAATATAAAATGTCTCATTGCTTCTAACAAAGATGAAAGTTGGTTGTGGCATAAGAGATTAGGTCATGCAAGTATGTACACGATTGCGAAACTCCTGAAGAAAGACCTAGTGAGAGGACTGCCGAAGATCAAGTTTGACAAAGATAAAGAATGCGCAGCTGTTTAAAAGGTAAACAAACAAGAGCGTCGTTCAAGTCTAAACAGGTTGTGACAACTGCAGGAGTTCTAGAACTTCTACATATGGATCTTTTCACCCCATCTCGACTACAAGTCTTGGAGATAAACGTTACTGCCTTGTTATAGTTGATGATTATTCAAGATATACCTGAACATTCTTCCTTGTTAAAAAAAGTGAGACTTGTGAGAATTTTGTCAACTTTGTTAAGAAAGTTCAGAATGAGCAAGGTAAGAAAATTGTTGCTATACGCAATGACAATGGTGGAGAATTTGTTAATTCTGAAATGGAATCTTTTTGTATTTCTCTTGGTATATCTCACAATCTATCTTGTGCAAGAACACCGGAACAAAATGGTGTGCAAGAGAGGAAAAATCGCACCATCGAGGAAATGGTAAGAACAATACTCAATGATTATTCTCTTCCTAAATACTTTTGGGCAGAAGCTGCAAGCACATCATGCTACATACTCAATAGAGTCTTGATTAGGCCTATCCTAAACAAGACTCCTTATGAGCTATGGAAAGGTAAGAAGCCTAATATTTCTCATTTCCATACTTTTGGTTGTAAATGTTTTGTTCTGAATCTGGATAAACAGCATCTAGGAAAATTTGATTCAAAAAATGACGAAACAATCTTTCTTGGTTATACATGTTGTTTAAAGGTCTTTAAAGGTAGAGGAATCTATACATGTTGTTTTCGATGAAACTAACATTGATGTCAGAGAAGAGGATGATGCTCCTGAAGATCAGAACAACGCACATCAGAGGGAAAATAACCCAGCTGATACTCAGAAAGAAAGCAATGCGGAAAATGTCTCAACCTGTTAAGACAGTATCAGAAGACCAAGACTCAGCTGCGGTTCAGACTTCTCAAACCCTACCTCATGAATGGAAATTTAAGCATAAATCAAGTCACCTCGGAGAACATTACGGTGATATAACGATAGGTAATGACACGTTCAGCTTTAAAAAAAATTTGTGCGTTCAATGCTTTTGTTTCTCTTGTAGAATCCAAATCAATAGATGAAGCACTACAAGATGAAAACTGGATAAACGCCATGCAAGAAGAGCTGAATCAATTCAAAAGGAATGAGGTATGTACACTAGTACAAAGGCCAAAAGACCATTCAATAGTTGGTGCTAAATAGGTCTTTAGAAACAAACTTGATGAAAATGGTGTTGTCACTAGAAACAAAGCAAGGTTAATTGCCAAAGGCTACTCACAGGAGGAAGGAATAGATTATGATGAAACTTATGCTCCTGTGGCTAGACTTGAAGCAATAAGGATGCTTTGTGCATTTGCATGTTTTATGAACATTCAACTTTTTCAACTTTTTCAAATGTTCATAAAACATGCAAATGCACAAACCATCCTTATTGCTTCAAGTCTAGTCACAGAAGCATAAGTTTCATCATAATCTATTCCTTCCTCCCGTGAGTAGCTTTTGGCAACTAACCTTGCTTTGTTTCTAGTGACAACACCATTTTCATCAAGTTTGTTTCTAAAGACCCATTTAGCACCAACTATTGAATGGTCTTTTGGTCTTTGTACTAGTGTACATACCCCATTCCTTTTGAATTGATTCAGCTCTTCTTGCATGGCGTTTATCCAGTTTTCATCTTGTAGTG
The DNA here is from genome assembly GCA_024586325.1 of Stellera chamaejasme. Lineage (NCBI taxonomy): Eukaryota > Viridiplantae > Streptophyta > Magnoliopsida > Malvales > Thymelaeaceae > Stellera > Stellera chamaejasme. The sequence goes on from CM044985.1 coordinate 31,789,106, forward strand.
CTTCATCTATTGATTTGGATTCTACAAGAGAAACAAAAGCATTGAACGCACAAATTTTTTTTAAAGCTGAACGTGTCATTACCCATTGGGTTATATCACCCAGAATGTTCTAAATCAAAAGTGTATACATTTCCGCATCTTTTTCCAACGAACTTAATACTGTTGGTCGATTTGTCTATCACATGGCATTGATCGGATTTGAATATGACATGATAACCACTATCACAAAGTTGACTAATACTTAATAAGTTGTGTTTTAATCCTTCAACTAGTAAAACATTGTTTATAGTCGAAGAACCAATCTTACCAACCTTACCAATACCAAGTATTTGTCCTTTGCTATTGTAACCAAAAGATACCATTCCTCCTTTCCTTGGGGTAAAACTGAAAAACTTACTCTTGTCCCATGTCATGTGTCTTGAGCACCCGCTGTCCAAGTACCATGTGTGTTTCTTCAGGACCTAAACAGGTTGAACATTGTGTCTGAGTTTTGGTACCCACACTTTCTTGGGTCCATAAGGGTTAGTCACATTTTTAATGACCCAAACTTGTTTAACTCCATGCATAATACGTCTATTTCTGAAGAGACACTCAAACTTACTGTGTCCCTTTTTAGGACAAGTCTTACAAATTACATAGGTGACATTAGCAAACCTTGTTTGAAAACTAGGTCTCTTTTGTTCATATCCTATTCCGGTCCTATCATAATAGAATTTTTGACTTCCTAGCATGCTATTCAAGTTCTTTTCACCATTCACAAATCCAGATAAGGTCTTCTCTAGCTTTTCATTTTTAACTTTTAATTTCGTTACCTCTTCTAACAGTTTTGCATTATCGGTTTTAAGCCTCTTAATAAGAGTATCATAATCCTTACAAACTTCATCAAATTCTTTAAACATTTGTGTTCTATCATCAACATATGACGAACTGGAAGAGTTAAAGGATTCGACATCACTCATTACCTCAGATTCTGCAGTAGTCATCAGGCACGTCTCAACAGGTTGAGAGATCTGTAGCTCACTATCAACAAGTTGACAGCTCTTGAATGTGATGCTTTCTTCACCATTTGTTAAGCATAGGTGTGCCTCTTCCTCTTCATTTGTGGATGAATCCTCTGAATTTGAACAACTATCATTCCAGGCGGCCATTCCCTTCAATCCAGGTTTTCTTTTCTTGAAGGTTCTCTTTTTGTCTGAATTTCCTCTTTGTTTCTTTGAGCTGCTTTCGTTTGCTGGGCAATCGAACTGCATGTGTCCTCTTCCACTGCAGTTGTAATAGATTGGTGGTTTGAAGGGGCTGCTCTTCTTGTCTTTCATTTGTTGATACCTTCTTTTGCCTTCAAGGCAATCGATATGTTCTTCCTGTTCATCTTTTCATCTTCTCTATCCTTCATTTCATAAGTCATTAGTTTTCCAAATAATTCATCAACACTAATGGTTTTGATACTACCTCCTTCACTAATTGCTTCCACGGTGCTTCTCCATGATGGTGGTAAGCTCCACAGAATTTTTCTTACCAATTCTTCACTTTTATAGATCTTACCATATTGTCGCATTGGTGTGATTATCTTATTGAACCTTCTGCATGTCGATAGTTTCCTTTGGATCTATGGCAAACATTTCATAAGCTTTAACCAACATGAACATCTTGGTGTCTTTGACTTGATCCGTTCCTTCGTAGGTTACTAGAAGCTTATTCCATATCTCATGTGCCTTCACAAAGTGAGACAATATTAAAAACATCGAGTTAAAGCACAAAGAATTACATTTACCGCTTTGACGTTCAAGGTGCACAGTTTGTCATCCTCTGTAGTGTAATCCTTGAGAGGTTTCGGCTCAACTATTCCATCATTAGTAACAATGGTTGGAATGTGAGGTCCTGCTTTAATGATTCTCCAAAGATGATGATCTTGTGCACGAATGTGATTTTGCATTTTGGTCTTCCACCAATTGAAATTTCTTTGAATCGAATAGTGGTAGTCTAGATGGTTGTATCTTTCAAGGATCATGCTTGGAACCGATGCCATTTGATCTTTGGATCTGAAACCGCGAGGCTTTGTCACGGATCACTAAGCTCTGATACCAATTGTTGTCCCAAGTAGGCTACCAAGAGGGGGGTGAATTGGTTGGCCTTAAAAACTTTTCGAATTAACGAAACTGAAAGTACTGACTCAATGTCAACCCGTTTAGAAATGCGAATTCTAGCAAGAACGAGAACGACACCAGAAATTATAGAGGTTCGGTCTGAGACCTACGTCCTCTCCTCAAGTCCACAACTTGAGAGTTCTTCCACTATACTTTAAAAAAGTTACACCAAGAAAAAGTACAAATAGTTTTTCCCAAGGCTCAACTACAAACCTAACTATGGTTTTCCCGAGGCTCACCAAAAAACCTAACACTCACCCAAAATAGTTCCCCCCCCCCTCTCACTAAAAAAATAAAAATAAAAATAAAAAAGAAAGAAAGAAGCCGGCAAGCAAGTCAACATGCAGAAAAGAACAGCTGTCAGTAGAATGCCCTCCATCGCCACACCTATAGCAAGAAGTGGGCGGCTTTAGAATACCCTCCTCCATTTCTAATGATAAGATGAGCCAAAGTCTAATGCATAAACAAAGTTAAAAACCAAAGCACCAAAGCAGTAAGAACTTCTAAACAAACAAGATAATAAATTCATTACTGCCTCCATATTTTTCTTTTCCATTAGAATTCTCTTGCAGCATTTACGGAGTCTAAATAAGTTTCAAACATATTGATTGGGAAATGTGAAACCTATATCTGTGATAGATAGGAAAGAAAAAGAATACAGAGGAGAAACTTAAACAGCTTTGCTGATTTCTGCACGAAGTCTGTGTTCATGCAAATTACGTTAGTTGTGAGAGAAGTATTTATAAGCATATACTATACAGCAAGAGCATGAGGTTTCCAATTTTCCATATATACATCAACAAACCAGCTAGCATCCAAACAAGGGATAGTGATGCATGACATTGACAGAACCAACAGATCTCATCCCAGCATCACTTGCATGGCATGAACTTTCAATGATTTATAAAATTTTAATTGCTGGACCGACGAACTAAATGGTGCGTATCTCTGGAACCAAGCGAAAGGGTTCACAGCATGCTCAAATGCATGTATTATGATCAATAATTAACAACAATCCAATAATTCACACCGGACTCAAATAACTCCACTGTTTTGAAGCAACAAAAACGTATTGAAATCAACACGGATCTATCTTATCGTCAGACTTATCTAACTTGGTTGACATCCAATCCAATTTGTCCAACTTGGAAGATTAACTTGGAATAGCAGATGAAAGCAAGCATATATTGAATATTCTCTTACTGATTGCATTTCTGAAATATCTGCATCTGTATTAAACGGCTACCAAACGAACCCTGTTTATTCTGATTTCAGAACAACGGATCCAGGTCATTATTTAATATACTACACCATAATCAAGTTACCAAATATCTCCTTAGAGATGGAGCGCGACTTACATGCAAGGGAGCTTTAAGTGAATTGGCTTTGCTTCATGTGCTAATTTGGTCTGAGCCAGCTTCATCCTGTTGCTGCTGTTTCTGCTGCATTCATAGCCCCTCAACTTGTTCAAAGTGTTGTCAGGGTCAAAGGGAAGAATGGATACCTGTTACTGCAATTAGTAGCATGTACTCGTATCAAATGAGTATGTCAATACATCAATAATTCAAAAACAACCTCAATATGCAGGCAAGACAACATGAATGTAGTAGAAGCATTTCAAGACAAGTGCCAGTTTACTTGCATCAATGAGGATGAAATGGGTTTTCCTCATCATCATCAACAAGAATGATCTTAACACCATTGTTCTTGAGGGCATTGACTACAGCCCAGACTTTAGTTCTGTTCTTGAAACCTTTCTTCTCGATTTCCTTGTTTACATTAACATGTATCCCTCTTCCTTGTCCCTGTTCAAGGCCCTCCACCTTGAGCCGCATCGCGAGAACCTCTCCAACAGCCATTGCTGCCTTGGCATTGCTAGACCGTCCGCATTCTAGTGAGTTCTTAATGGAATGTTCAACTGTTGATGATGTTGCCACTATTCTGCCATTGTTTCTATCCACAACATTGGCTGTGATGTACTTCAAGGACATGAATAACCGCAGAACGTATCTCTTCAAAAGTGTCATGGTCTGATCACTCTATGAAAGGCCGACTTACGCAATTATCTTTAGAGTTTTGGAAGCAGCCACAGGAACACCCAGTGTGTAACTGATCAAACACAAAAAAGATATGAGAAAACATAAAGAATGCATCATAACGAACTGTAGCTGAATCATGATTTCATACTGTCAAGTAGCTACCAGATTGAAAAATACACATGACATGCATAAATCACACTATCTCATACCAACTTTGAAACTCACTGGAGATTTGTAGCAAAAGGGCTATGTACTCTGGTTTCCTCCGGTGTATTAATCAGTAAAAAACAGAATTTGATCGAACAAGCCTTCACAAACAGAATCAAATTTCGAAATTCCAGTAACCTAATTTTAAATTAACATAAACCTGTTTTCTGATGGGAAGGCCGACTGATGAGGCGTAAGCTGGAACTCGAAGTCCCAACGTCGAAGGACAGCTGGACAAGGAAGCGACGCAGAACGGCCTGAGAACGTCGGAGAATGCAACGAAACGGTAGCACGGTTGTCAATTCTGGGAATTGGATGTTGGATTGGGATTAGGGTTCGTGAAAATGTGAGAGTCTGAGAGCAGAGAACTGTGACTGAGAGAGAACAATCGTTGAATTAGGATTGTTCATTGCATAAGTATAGAAAAAATTGAAGATAAAATTCAGCAAAAATTTGTAAACAGAATCTATAGTATAAGCCAACAACTGAGTAGTGCCCAACCATCAGTTAACTCCAACTATCCTGTTATTACCCAAACTTACAGCTTGGAGCTCGCGACGGTGGAGTGTTCTCTTCTCTGTTGAGCGCGCGCCGGTGGCCTTGCGACGGAGACACGGAGTTGAGCTTGAGAGGGAGGGAGTGCTCTCTTCTCTGTTCCGCGGCTGCGCTGGTGCTCTTCGTTCACAATTAGAAATTAGGGTCAATAGGTGGGTGGGATTGGGTGTGGGAGATGTACGTAGGATTCTATAATTTTTTTTTATGGAAGGATTCTATAATTTTTTTTATGGAAGGATTCTATAATACTCCTTCGATAATTCAAAATTTGATACATTTATTTTTGTTATTTTATTATGAGTTTTTTATATAAAAAAACATAAAAGTTAAATGTATCAAGTTTTTTTGTCCGTTTATTTACCACATATGTGAAAAAACATCTACCTAAATGTACTACTAATTAACTAGCTCAACTAACTAATCAAATAAACTAAAAGACTAAAACACCTTTCGTAGAGATTTATTAAGAGGGTAAACTTGACATTTTCATGGTGTGTTTTTCCACATATGTGGTAAATAGACATCCACAAATTTTTTAGTACCGGGGGATTGTTAAGAATAGGTATGCTTCGGGTTCCTAGTTTCAACGGATTAGATTTTAAACTGTATTAGTACGGTTCTTTAGGTTGTCGGTTTATCACATAACAGTTCATCGGATTTTTTGTTTTTTGATCGGTTCACCAGGTTGCAAACCGGGTGCTCTTAAAGCATCTTCAATAGCTTCCCCAAAATTCTCATAAATGGAGAAGTAAAGTCATATTTTCCGATTTATTTTTGCTCCAACTACAACTGATTTCCCATTTTGAATAATCTGCATTTATTACGGTAATGATCTATATATTACTTGGAAAACACTACTTAACATTAAAGTTAAAAAAAACACAGCAGTAGCTCAATAAAAGAAAATAATGATCCGTAAATAAATTTTTTTTAAAAAAAGTCATTTAGTGTTTTTTGATTATTTTGAATTTATAATAAAAACAATTCCATAAATATGTCAAACTAGTTTGCTTTTCAAACCCGCGCTCCGGGCGGGAACAATTACAAAAATTAAAATGATGAATGAAATTTTTTGGAATTCATGACACATTTTCTTCTCTGATCATCGTGAAAAAATCGATAGTAAAAGTTGGTACGAATTTTTCATGTGGTAATTGATGTAAAATTGAATATTATAATGGAATCATGTTCTGCAACACGATTCATTTTGTGAGTACTTGGATTTTTTTCAAGGTTTACCATATCAGTCGATACAGTCTATATGAGGTAGAAAAATAAGATTGAACATAACTATTCTCATGTTAAGTATTTGAGGTTTATATGTGAACAATATAAATATAAAGGAAATGACTCTTTACGCAATTAAGAAATTTGGGAACGACGGACATGTTTGCAAAATCTTAACAAAGTATAGTAGGGTTAATTCTTGAAAGCTGTACATACAATACTAAGGAGATTTTTTTAACATTTAAAGAAGTACAAGAACTGCTCATTATGTTCAGATAAAAATATCTAATTAGGTTAATATGTACAAAACATAAAAATAAAGGGTTAGAAAAAAATTTGTGCGCGGAATAATGTTCACAAACATGGGAAAAAATGTTTTTGTGTAAAAGTTAAAGATTGGGGGGCCAATGTGCAAAAATCATAAAAATAAAGTGATACATGTAAGTTATTGTACAACAAAAAGTAAAAACACAAAATTGGAAAACATGTTTTTTTTTGTGTAGAAATTAAAAATTGAGAGACCAATGTGCAAAAATCATAAAAATAAAGAGATGCATGTAAGTTATTCTACAACTAAAAGCAAAAACACAAACATGAGAAAATGTTTTTTGTGCGTGATTAAAGATTGATGGACCAATGTGCAAAAATCAAAAAAATAGTGAGGTACATGTAAGTTGTTGTACAACTAAAGTAAGAACACGAAAATGAAAAAGTGTGTTTTTTTTTGTGTAAAAATTAAAAATTTAAGGACCAATGTGCATAAACATATACTTTAATGTACAACTAAAAATAAAAAACAAAAACAAAAACCCCAAAGAAAAAAACAGAAAACGGCTAAAAGTTATAAAAATAAAACGGTTCATTAGCTCGACATATGTTATACTCTAATGTATAATTATTTTTAAAGCTTTATTATGGCCTTTATTTAATATAATTTAAATAAACACAAGTTCAAAAGGTAGATACTAATTAAATGGAGTATATATCTATCGATGAATGTAGTAGTTTCATAGTTCTCACGTCCTCTATGAAAGAAAAAATGTAGATATTAATTTTCTTCTCAATTTAAATAACTTTTAATCTTGCGACAACAATACGCGTGCATGCATATCTACAAGTTTTTTAACAGTATTAAATAAATATATAAATCGAGTTTTTAAAAAGTACAAATAAATACATAAAACAAGGTTAAATTTTAAATTAATTGAAATACAGTAATGATCCCCAACAATTTATGCCAAATGGCTTATTAGAATTGGTGCAACATTTGAATAATAATAAAAAAGATTGGTGCAACATTTATGACAATGTTTCTCTAAAAGTTTGAGAATGCTGTTGATTTAGGGAAGCTTCCTTATTTTTTTTCTGAGTAAATTTCGTTAGTGGTTTTGTAAAAATAATTTGTGTCATATTCTGGTCCTACTTAAATTTTTTTTCATATTTTGAATGATGGTAACGGTTCGGATTAACGCGGATATTTTACTATCCGCGATTAGTGGGTATCCGCCAATGCAGTTAGTCCCTGATACCCATATGTAGATATCCGCGGATATCTGGCAACCGCGGTTAACCACGGATATCTACAACTAATGTATTAAAAATTTTAATATCCAACATTCCTTTGTTTTAAGTCAAAAGATCTTCAAATAACTCATCTATTAGCGGATTTGCATCACATAACATTAAAAAAATCCAAAAAATTTATCTTAATTTTTATTTTAAGATTAATCATATGACTATGTGTTCTGTTGCTAGCATAAAAAAATTACACACCACTTTCCACGATTGATAATTGTCATGTTTTTTTTTCACAAATGGTGAGCGTATTTCTTTATTAAACTGAGAAATAATAAGTGATTAGGAAGCATAGTGTTAAATGTATGGAAATTCTATAAAAAAATAAGCAAGAAACAATTACAATAAAAGTTACAATGGGTAGGATAATGTTTATTAGTTGGGTTTAGGGCTGGGGTGGCTAGTAATGGGCTAATAATAGAACCCCAATGTTAGCAGATATCCGTGAAACCAACTAGCCAATAACCGCGGATGTATCCGCTACATAGATTACGATTATCCGCGGTTAACGGTTTTCATCCGACTCGCTATCATCCCTAATTTTGATCCTATCATATGGTATGATGTTCCACTTTAGTCTTTTCTGTCCAAGTTGACCGTTACTTTTGACGGATGAGAATGAAGTTACTCTTATACGCTTACAAAAAATTTTACTTTAATCGATAATTTACATTTCCCCAAACTTTTAACCTCAAAGTTTAACTTTTCTACAACAAAACCACACAAACAAACCTTTCTTCCTCCTCATCTCTCTCCGACCACCGCCACGCACCGGAACGCCAAGTTATGAATCAAATTACAATCTTTGAGATTCATAATGTGAAACAGCTTCTGCACTAGTAGCCACCGTAAGTCCCATAAAGATTTGGGAAAAGAATGATACTTAACCCCAAATCTTTGAGCATGGGGATCACGTGGGAAGGACCTACATGTTTGGTTTGCGATTATTGAACAAAAGCTCCCGAAATCTCATTATTCATATCCCCACCCCTCTCTTCCTCATTAAAAAACTTCAATTTCATGAAGGCTTCGTTGGGGATTTGACCATGTTTGACCATTCAGGTGTTCTTCTACCATTTTGTTATTGAAAAATCTAATAGACCATTACGATTGCTCAACCATTGTTGGGCAGATCTTTTTTTCTTTCAGAATTATTAAAGTGTCTGCTTTACTCGATTCTACAGTTCCACTCTTTCGTATGTATGATTAATCTTGAGGGAAAGGACAAGATGGATGTATAGTGAAATTACATCTACGAGGGAGGCTGCGATGAAAGCTGCGAAGCTGGTGAGGAGGAGGAGGAGGAAGATGAAGCTACGAAGCTGGGTTTTTTTGTACTTTTTTGTACAAAGTTAAACTTTAAGGCTAAAAATTTGGGGAAATGTAAGTTAAAGACTAAAGTAAAACTTTTTGTTTGGTAAAGAGTAATTCGAATCCATCAAAAGTAACGGTCAATTTGGACAAAAAGGACTAAAATGAATCATTATACCATAGGATAGGATCAAAATAGGACAATTTTTTAAATAGAACCATAATAGGACACAGATTGTTTGTACAGGATCACTGACGGAATTTACTCTATTTTTTCTCTATCATCCCTATTTAGGGGAATCTGTTTGACCGAAAAGAGAAATATTCCCCAAAACTGATAATACCAATAAAATGAGGTAGTTGTTGGAGATGCTCATACGGTCCGGTTATTGGCTATTTCGCATAAGATGTCAAATAAATACGTGCAATCAAGTAATAAAAAGAACTCATTAATCCAAGCACGGGAGCGTAGTATCAACCACATTAATAGGGGTTTCAAACCTATTGGGTGGGGGGAAAAAAATTCATCTATTTTGGGCTAAAATCACCCTCCCAAATTCATCATCTCCCTCAAGTCCCTCAAACCTCAAACTGATTTTTTTCATATCTCAGAAACTCACCACCCCAGCCTCGAGATCTCGCACGCCGGAGGTGGTGGAAGCGGTGGTGGTTGGGTTCACCACCACCGTCGAATTAGGAGACAAGCAGGAGCAAGTGTAGGAGCCCAACTTGGCTGCCGGCGGGAGTCGGAGGCTGAAGGCGCCGTGATGAATTCGGCCCTTCAAACTTCAATTTCACAAAAAAAAACAGAGGCCCGAGCTGCGGCGGCGGGATCATCCGACCGTCGGGACGCATCCGGTCGCGATCGTCGTGGTTCAAACATCCGGCTGCGATCGTCGCACCACCTTCCTCAGCCTCCAGCGAACCTCCCTCCAAAGTCTCATCGCCAACCGCGTCGAACCGCACCACCCAGCCGCCGGAATCGCGAGCTCCGGCGCGGCTCGCGAAGGAGGCAGCAAACGAATGGGGGTAGCAGCAGACGAATGGGGGGCTGGGTCCGGCGACGTGGAACGGCGGACGCCGAAATCACGTAGTGAGTTTCACAAACTCACTTCAAACGTGATTTTCGGAGGTCCGAAAATTTCAAATTCACCCGGTGATTTTTGATGAGTAAGAATAAAAAAATTCACCTTAAAAAAATGGTTTGAAGCCCCCTAATCATCACCCGAGTGATTTTTCACCCACTTGTTCAAATGACTCATCTATAAGGTAATTTGGAAGCTCAAGCCCAACTAATTAGAAAATTACATATCTATCATCCATTTTTCAAGTGCAGGTGGGTGAAAAATCACCCGGTGATAAATAACATTGATGGCGTAGTATAGGGAAAGTGAGATCGGACCCAAGAGACTTATGATCACAAACAATTTTAATAGAATACAAGAATAGTTTTGGTATTTTTTATGTTAGGAAATAAATTAATTGAATGAAAATGTGGGAGTAAATTCCGCTGGTAATTCCGTAAAAATAATTATTGTCCCGTTTTAAAAACTTGTCATGTTTAGGCCTATTCTATGGTACCGTGTCCTATTTTGGTCCTTTTCGTTCAGTTAGGCTGTTAATTCTAATGGATTCGTGTGGATTTACATTTATACCCTTATAAAATTTTTATTTTGGTCCTTAAACTTATATTTCCCAAAACATTTAACCTCAATGTTTAACTTATATCAATAAAGCCCATGCTTTGCTTCTGCCTCCCTCCTCCCATATCTCTCCCCACCGCCTCCACACTCCAGCCACAACCCGCCGCCACCTACTCATCATAAGAACGAGCTCTAAACCTCCAATCTCGAGGGCTCCTAGCTACTCTTCCGATTTGTCTGGTCTTGGACACTCGTGGCTGAGCAGACACAACATCAGACGGTGGCGAAAACTTCTTAGGCGGGACTTGCTTCGACGTGACGGAGATCCCATTACGTGGCCCACCGGACAGTCCGCTGGCTCTGCAGTGGTATAGACTTGAAGGCGACGGAACCCATTTCAAAGACCTGATGCTTGCGACATGGATAAGAACCAAGGCTGATGAGTCCTTCCATGACGCCCGAAAATCGGACCATTGAGACTATTGATCCGACGACGGCGGCTCCGATGAGGACGGTGAGAGCGAGGCGGTGGTGGCGTTTATAGCATAAGTTAAACTTTTTGGTTACAAATTTTGGGGAAATATAAGTTAGAGATTGAAGTATTTTTTTTCATACGGGTAAAGACGTCATTCTACACAAATCTGTTAGTACTAACGACCCAACTTTATGGAAATGACCAAAACAAGCAAAACAAGACATGATACCATAGAATATAACTTAAAAAGAACAAGTTTTTAAAATAGGATCAAAACATGACAACAATTATTTTTCAGGACTGCCAACGGAATTTACTTGATAATGTGGTGACCAAGTATCAAGAATTAAGGAAGTGAATTAAAAAAATAAAGCAAGGCAACACACAAGATTAAATTAAAGTGATTCTAAATTCAATGTTAAAAATTCTACTAGGATTGATTTTCAGTTCACTTTCCTTGAATCCAATCTACTTAGTTAATTCAGACATTCGAAAAACCTCATAGATTTCATGCAAAGGTTTCTTAATTCCTAAACAATTATCACAATATTCGGGTCAATGCAAAGTTTTCTCCATTGCACTCGGATATTATTGCGTTAAGACTAGCCATAATTAAATATCCCAAGTCCTAAATCACGACTCATCAGCTGATTCTAGAATACATGTTTATTCCTTATGTTCGGTTAAACAATCTTTATCAAGCTTTTTATTCAACCCAAGCACAAGCACGTAGAAATTAGCGACGTCCAATTCCTATTACTGGTAACTAAGCATAGGAAATAAACATAGAATTATCTGGAAAAAAACATCAATAGATTGCAATCCAAATCAAGTGGAACCTACAATAATCTTAGAAGAACAAAGGAAACTACTCGCTCATATTGTTCAAGAACGCTACAATCAAATGAGAATCCAAAACCATGAATCTAGGAAAGAAAAGAACAAGAATTGTCTCTGGAATTGCCACTGGTTGCAAGAGTTCTCTAATTTTCCATCTAAAAGCTCTTTGTGAATTTTCTTGGTTAATCTCGATTTTAACTGGAAACTTAACCCTAAATTGCAACTTAACCCTAAATTGCTTTAGTGTCGCGTCTTGTGTGGCGGCGACAAGTGGGCGTCGCAGTTGTAAAACTTTGCAATAGAGACATTGTGCGTTATGGCCACGACACAATTGGTTTTAGTAGCGGCTTTCCTCCAACTTTTCCTTTCAGTGCAATTAGGTCCCCAAATTTCTTTTCGGCCCCTTTTTAGCCTCTTTTTCTTCCTTTTTTGTACTTTCGACCTTCCGATGGATATCTGCAAAAACCTTGCGCAAATGCTAAGAAACTAGCACATAAAGGCACATAAATCACATACATTGAGGGTGCAAATGTATGACATACCTCGTTATTATCATTCAACATTATAAATGTTGATCACCAACATGGCTTCTCTTGAACAACATCTCCATAATAAATAGTGATTTGCATGGTTTGAACTTAATTTTGTAAAGTATGAACACACGACTATATAATTTGATCGTGATCAACATATTGTACATAATGATCATTATTTTCATGAAGTCTGATAATCATTTTATCTAGAAATAGAAAGGGGCGAGGTTATATCACGAGAACAATGGAGGTGGTTGATAGTTGTGCATTGTTGGTATATAATTGCCCTCATTTCATGTGTTTTATCGATAATTATGCTAGAACTTAGTGTGGGTGTAAGCGTTTTTACAGGTTATCCGTGTCGGGTGAGAAACGGGTATAAATTAGACGTTTTCGAGTAAAAGGATAGCTCAAGGAAAAGTTGGGGGAAAATCTGCACAAGCTGGAGAAGTTCATGGGAGACTAAGGACGATGTGAGGAGCGACCCCGGTGTCGTCCCCTCATTTATAGGGTGTGATCGCTCCCCCGAGGAGGGGCGACACAACGGGCGTCCCAAAATCTTGAGGGTGCGGTCACCCCTTCACAATTTTCAGAAATGGTCCCCTCTTATTTTCTCACAAAAAATAGGCATGAAAGGATGTTTTTTCACATCTCTTGACAACTCCCCACTTTTAGACTTGCTTTTGTTGGCCTCTCTTTTCTCCTCCATCTTTCTTAGCTATAAATTTGTGGATTTTTATGAAAGATTGAAGACTTGAAGACCATTTTCTAGCTTATTCTTTCCTCTTTAACTTCTACTTTTCTTTTTATTCATAGTTGTGAATTTCGTGAATAGCTTGAGTATTGATTAGTTCATCATCTCTAGGGTTGGTTAGCATGTTGTGTTGCTAGATGAATTAGAGTTATTTGGTTGTTGATTATGCATGATTAGTAGCATTTTCTTGGGCTTAAAGAATGTAGAGTTTGAGAGAGCATTTTGTTATGTTTGAGAGAGCATTTTGTTAAATTGACCAAAGAAAATTGGTTAGACACTCTAGAATTATTTGAGAAAGTAATCTAGGGTGTTAGGAGACATTAATTGGCTAAACTTAGTATCTCCATAGTTGATTCAAGTGAAGAGATTCTACTTGGTCTTCTATGGAGAAGATGGTTCTAACTTAGGAGATTAGAACTTGTTAATTATCCAACTCCTCTAACATGTCATATATCACAACCAAACACTCCATTTAGCAACCTCAACTCTAATCAACCCTAAGGAGCATTTATTTTTCATAATTGTTTGTTGCATTGTATCCTAGTTCTAGTTGCATTAGTGTAGAAGTGGGCTTAGTTAATTTCGATTAATCATTCATCTTATCACTTAACTCTAAATTAAAAAACACCAAAAATATTGCATTTAATTAAACTTCATAATTTGCACTACAATCTCTTTGGTTCGACCACACTCACCTTACTCCATTGCACATCTAGTACTTGATGTTGAATTGGTTTTATTACTTGATATTGTGCTTAATTTATACACATGTAAAACACCCGTCAGGGCCAAACCTTGTTGATAGAAACGATAAGCGTAGTCGATGTGATGATTTGTAAGACAACATAAAGTCATCGGAAGCATGGCGATGGTGACGGAGATGCACGAGTGTACGTTTTTTAATTGAATATTGTTGACGGAAGATCTGGAAGGGCCAGGGTTACCATAAAGCATTGAGTTATCTTAATATGGAGGTTGGCAGAGATGAAGACGAGTCTGGTGGTGGAAAGCGTCAACAAAAGACACAGCAGTATTTGATGTAAATTGTAGTAACTCTTATGCATATAGAATGCACACATGCAATTTATAGCTCTCCATTTTAAATGTCTTTCGCAAGTTGTAGGTTCGATTAACCTCGATTAAATTGATTGAGTGATCCTCTTCCACTGCGCTATAGGCAATACAATTTTTAATGCATTTGGAGAGGTTTGAACATTTGGATTACTAGTATTTAGTAGTCAAAAATAAAAGTGGAAAGATATAAAACCAAAGTTGAAAATAGACAATGTAATAATTGGAATGTTTTTATTTTTATAAGAAAAGTGATTAAAGGTGTGTTATTTGAAACAAGTATTGTGAACTTTTGAATTTCCTCAAATTATCCTCTCACAATATTTCCATTCAAATTTGAAAGCTTGCCATAGTTTGCTACAAAGAACAAACCCTAAGACATTTGAGACGAGGGAGGGAGGAGTAATAACTAATATTCCCTCCCGGGGCGGATGAGCATGGAGGCGTGCCCAGCTCCTGTTGGGAAAATATTTTAGTCCAAAACTCAATATACTCATCTGTAGCCCAAAAAATATTTTCCACTGACCAGTTTATCCACCGATAGTTCAATAATTCTTATCTCTTTTGATCAATTTTTGATAAATGCTATATAATAATCACTACTTGGAGGTACCATGGTTTACCGCGGCCTCGCCCGCGGTAGCGGTGCGGTAATTACTGTGGGAGGGGCCGCGGTAAATATGTCACGGTAAAGAGCTTTACCGCGCACCCAACCACAGCAATATTGCGGCTTACCGCGCACGGAGCCGCAATAAACATTTTTTTATTATTTTTTAAAAAAAGGTTGATGAAAGATTCTTGGCATTTCTGGGCTTTGGTTGATGAATCAGGATGTCATCCTGATTCATCAACCAAAGCCCGGAAATGCCAAGAATCTTGCAGCCTAAGAGGAGCAAGCGGCGGCGGTGACGGTGGGAGAGCGGCGTCAGTGGGAGAGCTTCATCGGTGGGAGAGTGGCGTCGATGGGAGAGCGGCAGTGGCAACGGTGGGACATAAGAAGAAGAAGAAGAAGAAGAAGAAGAAGAAGAAGAAGAAGAAGAGAAGGAGAAAACATAAAAAGAAGAAGAGAAGGAAGAGAAGAAGAAGTAGGCGGAGGATGAAGAAGGGAAAAAAAGATGATGAAGAAGAAGGAGGATGAGAAAACATAAAAGAAGGTTTTACTGCAGCTTTACAGTGAACAGGGCCACGGTAAAGTGTGTTACCGAGGCTTTACAGCGCAATTAGCCACGGTAAAGTGGAAACGCCCTTGGAAGCGTCACTTTACCACGGGCCATTGATTATTTTCTGCTCACCTAAGTTTTAGATCGTAGATCCGCCATTGTAGCGACGTGTTTTTTGATAGGAGTCGCCACCAATCTTTTTACCTAGGTCAATTGGAAACCTGAAAATGGTCTACGAGAGATCTAGAATCGTTTGTCAGTTACGTACAAAAATGGTTAATTTTAAATGACGCCCAAAATTAATACCACATGTGTTTTTAGAAATTTGCTTGATTTTAAGACATAAAGAAAAGAAAAAAAAGATAAATAACCACACTAAAAATAAAATAAAAGAAAAGGATTTTTAGTAATTTACATAGCTAATAAAAATTCAAAATATCTTGAAAGTAAAATTAAAACAATTTAGATGGACATTATAACAAAAATCCTAACTAAAACACAAGAAAGATTTAGGCCTAGTGCCCAAACTGTTAGTTTTGAAACTTGTTAAGTGACTTGACTGAAACTTCTGAAAATATGATTACCTAAGTGATATGAGGGATACAAAAAGGACAGAAAGAGGAATTTTACCCAAAAAAACATTAAAACACGCAGGTCTTCTTCTTCTCCTTCACGGGCTGCTGCATGCGCGCAAACGGCGGAGCAGCTGCCGGAAATTCCAGGCGCGGCGGAGCTGAGATTTCGACGGCGGCGAAGGCGGTGGAAGGTGCGGCGATGGCAGTTGAAGCTATTCGTGGTGGTCTCGTGGCAAACGGAGCTCCGGTTTGAAAGAAAACGGGTTCCGAGTCGGCATCGGGTTTGGCCCTTTTTCTCCGTACTCAGGCCATCTCCGGCAGCATTAAAGGGTGGGTTGGTTTCCTCTCGTCGTGGCGGAGCTGATGGTAATAGATAGTAGTGGTGAAACGCAGCAAATCGGAGGGGATGAGGGAGGAGGTCCGGCGGGTCGGCGGCGTTTTCTCCGTTTTCCGGCGGTTTCGGATAAGGAGGAGGGTACCTTTGAGTTCGTGGAGGGCTGGCGGTGATGATGGGGGTGGTGTTTGGCGACGAGGGTGGCCGGAACGCGAAGTGGGAGTGGAGGACGTTTTCTTGCCGGCGAAGAAGACAGAGCTTCGTTTTTTCCTTTTCTACCACCGTTTTCTCTTCAATTTGCCTCCATTTATAGGCGAAAATGTTGATTGACAGGGGCTTAAGCAATGATGATGAAGTCTCAAGCTGGTTTTGATGGATGGAAGAGGAGATGGCAGAGCTTGGCGTGAGGAGAAGAACGTTCGGCGGATCCGGAGGAGGAGGAGCACGAGACTGACTGTAAGTTTCCATTTTTTCTTTTTTTTTCTTTTTCTCTTTTTGAATTAAATAGCTAATTAGCTAAAATAAATTTAATTTTAGAAGAAAAAAATCCTTTTAAAAGTTATAATTGATTTCCTCTATTTTTTTGCTTTTTTTTGTTTAATAACAAAACACACTCAAAATTTATGAAATAAAAGAAAAACAAAATAGCATGAACAATGACAAAAACAACAACAAAAGTTTCATAAAATAACAAAAACATACGACAAAAGTTCATAAAATAATGAAAATGACACTAGCACGTGAAAAATGATAAAAACTACGTAAAATAACGAAAATGGCAAAAAGTTACATAAATTAATGAAAAATGACGAAAAGTACATAGAATGTCGACAAAAACATGAAATAAAAATACGGAAAAATGAAATAAAAATACGGAAAAATATCGAAAATCACGAAACCTAAAATAAGATATCATAATTATTATTGGTGGACAAAATTGGGTGTCAACAGATATAAAAAAAAATTTCAATTATTCATGAGGGAGTACAAATATGCTAATTCAGTGTATCTTGTTTCTAGAAAAAAATTTAACAAATTTTTTATAGTAAAATATTAAATCAAACAAAAATTTAAAAATCAAATGTACCAATTAAATAGAATTAAAGGATTAACATGTGTTTGTTTTTGTCCAACTTTAACATTGACACTTATCAGGTGAATAAGATAAGTTAGGTACATCCTTTCAAAACAATAGTAATACTTTAATTTAATGTGTAATAAATTGGAGTAATATTGTAATGTGGGCCAAAATCAACGTGAACAAAAGGTTGCATGAAGTGGGTAACGTGTAATAAATCATAAACATGATTGATACAAGAAAAGGATTGAAAATTGGAGAAATGTTGGCAGTCGGTATCATCAACCACAATCAAGCAAGCTAAGGCCAAACCGCAAACACACACGTGTGAAGTGATAGAAAGGAGAGAAAAGGAATTAAGAATCAACTTTAATTTACATAAAAAATCAAGGAATTGGTTCTTTTTAATCCAACAACCAATTGTTTAAGATGGAGGTCGATAAGTCTTTAATTCATTAATAGAAAATAAAATCCAACCAATTTTACTTGTCCTTACCCATACATTTTTATCCAAATTATTAGGGTTGGCTTGGCTTGTTTTGTTTTTACTTTTATTTCCTCTTTTCAGTTGTTTGTTTCTTAATTTTTGCTTTTCTGAAAGGGATCTGTTTTTGCTTCTATTTCCAGCTTGGAGATGGTAGCATCTTCTTTTAATATACTTTCTTGCCTTTCAAAAAAACAAAGGAAAGCCATCATTTCCTATCATATTATACAGCACTTCACCGTCTTAGCAGCATAATTTCTAGCTTCTTAAGTTCAAGGTTTACCTAATCCTCTTTCCTCACTGTATTTTTTAATACCGTTAATCAATCTATTAGTTTTTTTAATGATATTAATAAAATATAGTAGATGACATGAAAAGACAGAATTGGGTGACTAACATATTTGGATCCTCATTGTCATTCATAAAGTCACTATTCATCTCAAAGAAAGTGTTAGGAAACTTAGGATCATCAACTCATTCATCTGTAATGCAGCAATAAACAAGTGTTAAGGTCAGAACATCAATGAGCAAGGCTCCACCTTTGATATTGGTCAGACAGGGGTTACATTGCTGTACTGCAGAAGTTTCTTCATATATACACACATTGGGTAATAATGTACATATACAGCACACCCTTGAGGCACCAAATATCACCTCTTCACCATAAGAAAACTCTAGTCAGACCTAATCCAGTATGTTTACTCTACCTCAATGCTGATTGTAATTCATTCACCTTCTGGGGGGCTTAAGCGATTCATCGTGCAGATTGAATGCTCTTCTCTGTCGAAGATGCAGCTCGGTTTTGGATGCGGTTCATACTGACCTCCATGCTCCTTTGAACCATATCTTGAAGCAACTTCTTGGCAGTTTCAGCAGCTTTGTCTGCTCCATCGACCCGGGTAGCAATGTCATACACGATTTTCTCGAGCATTGATGATGCTAGCTTCTTTTCTCGAGTATCCCTGAGCAAGTCTAACAGGGTCCTTGCTCTTTCTTGGGCCACAAAAGTGCCATCTACTGTTAGTCGCAGAAGCCCTGGGATTGCACCTTCTTTCAGGATGAGTTCCCGATACCTTTCCCGGCAGCTCTGGCACATGGATAGCAGAACTCCAACTGCATGCTGCATGCTGACAAGGGAGCCATCTTCCACAGTTTCAACCAAGGTTAAAATCCCACCATCAGCATCAGTTATAGCAATTCTGCCTTCTTCGGACTGGGAGAGGATTTCAAGCAGTGATGTAGCTTTCTCCGCAAATTTGGAATATTTCTTGCACTCTTTTAGGAGATCAATGAGTGGTGGAACCGCTTTAGCATCAAGAATGGGAACCATAATCTCTTTGCATGTCGAAAGGTTGTGCAGTGCAGTGACAGCGTCAACTTTTCCTTGAACAGTTCCAGAGCTAAGAATTTGAACCAGAAGAGGAGGAGCCCCAGAAGCTGCAATAGTTGGTTTGTTAGAAGCAGCAGCCGAAAGGGTTAATATAGCAGCTGTAGCCAGTTCTCGCAAAGTACTGTTCTGAAGTTTAAGAATTTCTACAAGCGGGGGAATGGCACCAGCAGTCACTATCTTTACCTTGTTCCTGCCATGAGCACAAAAATAAAGCTAGCAATAAATAAAATATTATCCCGAGCTGAAATTTGGAAATTACAATTCAAAATGAACACTTAAGGCCAGATAGAACATGTAGTTGTTATAATTTCGTAAAAAATTAATATAAGTGAAAGATACGTATCCCAGAAACGGAATAAACAGCAAAAGAACTTAATAAAGTGCAAGAAGTGCTTCTAATGCTGAACCTGTATTAACACACTAAACTCAAGTTCCCAATCAGGAAACAAATAAAGAAGACAGATGAAGTCTCTTTTTCATGCCCAGAAACTATTGTTCACTGAACTATTCTTTTGAAATGGCAATACTTGGTACGAAACATAACATAATTCACGAGTTTAAACCATAACATAATTCTTTTGAAGACGATCTATACATACACATATATGCAACTCCAGTGGAAATAAAAACTGTTGAAGAAAGAACAGAAGCATAAACTCAAACTCCGGAAAAGTTAATCAGCGGCGGATATGAGTTACTAGAATTCAATCCAAGACAACTGCTAATAATAACAGCATGAAATCCACCAAATTCCTTAGAACCCAAAAGTAATATCTGCCACACACACCATCTCTCACAGAAAGTTAGAACTCTCAGATAGATTCTATTAGTATTAAGCAATACTCAAGCTTACCAGTCGAAGCAGTTAGCTATTTTCCAGCTTCATTTGGAAAAATTGGACAGCTTAAAACTTCTGGAACTCTGAGAACCAGAATATTATTAGCTACTGAACAACACTCAAGCTGGGACCCCGAGAACCAGGACATCACAGTCAAGAACATCCAATAGATCAAAAGGAAAAACGAAAACACCAAATTAACCACCCATGAAATCCAATAAAGATCTAGCAACAGACCGATGAAATCACCTTTCATTTCTCACGGCGAGATTAAGGAGAGCGAGGAGAGAAGCTTCACGAGCTTCAAGATTAGGCGAGAAGAGCATGAAGACGAGGGGCTGAATGACTCCGGCGGCGGCGAAATTGGAGCGAGTCTTGACTGACGACCTCCTGACGACCCTCCGGATATCTCTGGCGGCTTCAATCTTAGCCGGAAGATCTCCAGTGAGGAGCTTATCGGCGAGCTCCAGAATCAGGGAGTGCTTCCTGAGGTTCCACAGCTCCACATCTCTGTCGGCCGTGGACGGCGTCGACGGTGGGGTCTCCTCCTCTTGGTCTCGCTCCATTTCTGGAGGCCTTCCCATTTGTCTCTGTGGTCCGTCCGACTGGAGGGACAGGGTTTTGTTTGTTCACCTTTTTATCTTTGGATTGCGTTTTTGGTTTTGGGCTCCAGTCTAACGCCCAAAACGACAACAAGAAGAATCCATAAGTGACTGATGAATTACGCTATTGACCACAAATCTTTCAAAATTGTTCCGGTTTTTTTTTATTTATTTATTGCATTCCCAGTACTTTGCTATACTATAGCATTTTGCTAAAAAAAAGGATTACTTCAAATAATATACATGAAATGAAATGAAGTTAAATAAATATAAAAAGGTAACTGTTTTTGCAACATCGTAAGGACGAATGCAATATTATTGGAATTCAACCATCTGACACTAAATGTTAATATTATTCCCAAACGGACCTATAAAGTATAGTTGTTCGTGAGAGATATTAAATCCTTATTACTTAAGCTAGACTCAAGGACGGGAAGAGCGGATGATATTTTCCCATAATCAAAGACTAAATTATGCTAATTTATACTCCTTTCGTTTTGAAAGTCTATTACCATAAGTAGTTTGTTCATATAAGTCTAATTATTAATAATGAATATCATTTGAATACTATAGCCTTAGTTGATACTGGTGCTGATCAAAATTGTATACAAGAAGGTTTAATTCCTACTCAATACTTTGAAAAAACAAGAGAAATCTTGTATGCTGCTAATAATCAAAACTTGCATATTAATTACTCCCCGACATCTATCAGGAAGGATTTTCTTTTTTTCAAAATCTCTACCCCGATTCAAAAGAAAATGATTTACTAATGAAGTTCACTATTAAATACAAAATTCCTTGGATCATGGCCTGGACATATATGTTTCTAGAAGATGACAGCTCTTGCCTAGCTCGAGAATTCCGAATCAAGATGTGGGAGAAGTTCAACCCTGAACAATGTTCCAGAGAAATAATACAAAAGGAGTTCCCACCACCAAGAAGTAATCAAGATCAAGCTACCTTTCTGATGACCAAGTCAAAATTTCAAGCGGATCTTGCAGCTTGTAATAATCCAGAAGAATGGACAAGATTAATTAAATCACTAGCACCCGCTAGTACAGATGATTCGGAGGAATCTGCCAGACCCATGTCCTCAGATAGTAGAGAAGCCAGTTTAATGGCAATCCAATTTGCGCAAGACCCATACGAAGACCTTACATTAAACATGTAAGATATCATGAGACCTTAGCCCAAGATGATCATGGACTACAAAAGACTACAAAATGGTGGACCCCAGACTGTCGGCCACCAGATGACTCATAGACTCAATTATTTCAAAAGAAGACAAAAGGAGATGGTGACTCACGGATAAAATTACTATTCACATGTCACTATTCACTATTCATTCAACTAATACATCACACGTTAAGAGTGACGTCAGCAAGATAAGACATCATACGTCAGTATGACGTTTTGACTTGCACATGAATTAAAAAAATATCTGTTAATTGAGGGAAATATTACAAAAGTAATCCCTACGCAGCAGCTTTGTTAAAATACAAAAAGAATACACAAAAAATCACCCTCGTCTGTGGACTGTATTTTGGTCCAATTCGGATCGAACAAAACTCCTCCAACCCCTCATACGTGTCATATTATTATTGGTTGGTGTCACCATTGTTTATTACAGGTAAGGTGACGCCACTTGAGAGTAAGTGGTCGCAATTGTCACCACTGAATTTTGGAAAAATTGAGGGTATAGTGTATATAGTTTTATAAAATGTACAGATCTGCCCTCACTGATTTTTTTGATTTGCACTTACTCACAAAAATTTATACTAATTGCCCCGATGAGTAAAATTTCTACCTCCGCCCTTGATTACGGAGTTGTCACTTGTATTAATTACGGGGAGTGACAGCCCTGTAATGAATAGTAATGTCACCGTCTGTGAACAGTAATGTCACCGTCTGTGCAGCAACTCTGGAACACCGTCTACCTATGGTATGAACAAGCTCCTTTCCTTTGTGTTGATGTGTCTGACATCATGACATCAGATCAACTCCAAAGGCTCAACATAAATCAGAACAAAGCATGGTTCGCAATTCGTATTGTAACTGTTTGGTGCATTTGGCGTGACATAAACGCAATTGTGTTCTCCCCGCAAGCGGCAGCTCCAAAAGCATCACTATCCTCAATTCTTTCTATCATATTTATGGATCTCGAACATATGGCCTCATTTCAACATTAGTTGGTCAGATTGGATTATCAACCCATTAGGTTGTGTTGCACCCCTGTAAAATCTCATACCTACAGTAGGCGTGCATCTATGCTATATTTGTACTATCCACTATGGTCTCTTTAGTCTGTGCTTAGTTCACAAGTACCTTCACATTTATAAAATTTTATTGAGATTGCCTTTTCATAAAAAAAAAAAAAACAATAATGTCACCAATAGTATTACGCTTAAAATATTTTGCGTTGTGATCATGTGATCGCTTGAGAAACAGGCCAACAGCAACGCGTACGAACAGAGTGATGCAGCATCTCCCCTCTTCAAGTCATATCACTTTTTGGCGGGATTCAATAATTAATGGTGTTTTTTATATATTTATGATGCATTTAATTGAATTCACAAAATTTCGAACTTCCATGGGCAAGTAAGTTTGGAGCTTCTCTGATGGGGAAGCAATCATGTTGGATTTGTATTTTGGTTTGTTAGTTGTGGAGAATGGGAATGCCTCAGAAATGGCGCAAACAATTTGTGTTACAAATCAGAGAGGTTTCTAATTAGGCAATGGTAAGTGAGAGATGAGTCATTATGTATTTCTGCCATTACTGAAGAAGAATATGGTGCAACTCATTTGACATTGCAACAACTAGCCACGGAGTATGGACACGTGTACTCAAATTGGTGAGAATGGAACGTTACTTACACAAAATTAAGGGAGTTGAAGAACTGCACAACAAATAATAAGTTTGGCTGATGCGTTTGGCTTGCAAAAAACATGTGAAGTTTCTTTTTTTTCTTTTAAACAAAGTAACTACTTATTATATATATATATATATATCATTATTAACAAGTTTTAGTTCAAAAATTTTTTACCACTAATCCACCTCCTAATTAAAATCTAATGGGTCAAGCTCAATTTAAATATCATATTCATCCCTCACTCATAACTCAAAAATCACTCACAGCCTCGTGGGTGAAGCCCAAGTCCCAAGCCCAACTCATTAACAATTTTTAATTCACACACTCAACTCAAGTCTCAGACTCTCAGCTAAGGAAAATCCATTCATCATCATTCATCAGTTCATCAGTCATCACTCTTCTCAATCTCAGACTCGCTTCTCTCATTAACAATTTTGTAGGAGAAGTCATGCATATCAACAAAATGAAGATGACAATCTTGCACGTTTGGATGTTTGGGTTGATATATATTTAGACTACCATGAATGTTTTTTTTATTTTTATGTTGAATTTATGATGTTTGGATGTTTAAAATGTTGTTTTGATGTTTATGTTGAATTTATGGATTTATTTAGGACATTTAAATAATATTCAAGTTCTCATCTAAATAACCGCAAATGAAGCGTTAACTGTGGATATCCGTGATTAACAGTTGTGAATATAAACTTATAACCGAGACACGTAAAACCGTATACCGCGGATACTAAAAAAACCGTGATTAGTGGTCATGGTTTAAGGGTTACCGTTGTTTAACCGGCCCATTGTGATGCCTTGTCCTATCAAACCTCATTCCAATGCAATCAAACCAAAGTTGTGTGAAGTGAACAAGAAATAAAGTAAATTTCTATTACTGATAAACAAAGTTCTTCAATTACTAAATCAAAGTTTATTGACTTTTATAATTATAATTCTGTTGATATTGATGATAAATGGTTTTACATCGCAAAGGAAGCTCAAAATTATTACTCCCTCCATCTCATCAAAGTAGATATAGTTTGACTTTTATATCTGTGTTTGACTCAATTTTGTTTTCTAAAAAAAATCTGTTAAAAAAATCAAAAAAAATATTTTTTAAAATTAGATAGATTCATTTCTCATGTGCATATGAATTATTTGACTTATATGCTAAAAGGATGAGGAAAAGAAATCATAAGTTAATTTTATGAATAACAATTGTATCAATTTTTCTGAAGCGGATGGAGTACTTGTTCCGTTCTTTTAAGAAGATGCCAAAATAAAGTAAAGTCAGAGGTGATGTTCTTGTTGACTATTGCAATTTGCAAGACCGATACTTGATGTTAATCAAAGTGGAGCCAAGTTTTATAAAGGGATAAGAATGTGGGCATTTAGTGATTACAAAGCGGGTAAGTAAAAATAGAGCGATGGATACAATAGAGACAAAATCAATTTAACGAATAATTAGTAAGACAAAGAAAACATTAAGTCACAATTTAGTGTAAAAAAAGACACGTGTCATAATATTATTGGTGGAAAAGAGAATTGTCCATAGCATTTCTATCTTTATTTAAAATTATTTTTTTTATGTAAATTCAGCACAATATCAGCCGAAAAACCCACTCAACTATCCAAGCTGTACCAAAATGGCCACAAAACATCTGAAGGTAAAATTGCAAAATAATCCCTAACATTTCAGTTAATATCCAAGCTGTACCTATTGTTCATTAATTTAGGCAAGGCAAACACTTTTTTATTGCTAGTTCATTTCCCCATTCGACGATACAAGCTTGGCATAGGAATCCGTTTTGTTACTTCTGGCCAGCTTCTTTGTCTGCTACATGGCTGGTTTTTGTCGAGAGTGACATTAGAAGAAAAATAAAAAACACATCCTTTATGCAATATTAATTGATACCTTCAATTGAATATAAAAAATTAGTTGTACAAAAGGTTTGATATTAAAAAATAGAAAAGGACATATATAAAATATAAAAAAAATTAAGTTGTACAAAAATTCATACAGAATGCAAAATGCAACTTGGTCTGTGTTAATTTGTAGATGGGGTTATGTGAAGCTGAAGAGCGTAAAAATTTGTTAACCTGACAGGTAGTGCATGTCGGGTTTGGAAGCGTGGACAAACAACACAAAACAATATTTTTCACCGTGACGATTCCACGGCTTTCTCCATTATCAATCTAAAAAAAACATCAATTACAAACACCAATCTTTCTCACACTAGATTAGCACCAACGGCTAATCACACAACTCACGCACAACACTCCACACACACCTTGCACACAAACACTTTTGTGGCTCAAACAATTCTCGCACACATGCGGTTCTCTCTCTCTTCTCTAAACTACACGCACACACAACACCTATATATAATAAAACAATAACCTAAATTGGCCCAGGAAGCCAAAATTAATTCTAACTTGTAATTCTGCCCATCTTACTCCAATGGGCATAATTACAATATCAGTCCTTCTATCTTTTAATGTTTTGATAATTTGAGTCACAATTCCAACAGTGCGGAGGAATGGTGGTTGTCCCATCTGGCGGTAACCCCGCCGCCGCATTCGTCAACCAACGGCGCTTCCCCAATGTACCGTCCTGACCGCCCCCGTCCTTCCGCCTCTTCCGCCATATCTAGGGATGTCAATTGGGCGGGTTAGGTCGGGTTCGGGCGGGTCATTCGGGTTTTGGGTTGCTTCGAGTTGAGCTACTTTCGGCCGATTCGATTTCGGTCATTCAGTTTCGGTGCCTTCGGGTTGAGCTGATTTCGGGTAAGATCGGGTAAATTCGGGCCGAGTTTATTTCGGTCAGTCGGGTTTAGGTTCAGTCATTCGGGTTCGGGTTATTTCAGTTTCGGGTTCAGGCCAAGTCTAAGTTCGGGTTTTTTCGGGTCCAAGTTCAAGTTTTCTCGATTGCAAATTCGAGTATATGATATTTTCAAATTAATTTCTATTCTTTGTATCAATATTCTTCTTTATTTTTATACATGTAGATTTTTCATTATAAATATAATACTATGCATTTTATATTTATAGATACAACAATGATATAATCAAAATTATTCACACGTTTTCTCTCCCTTTTCATTAGAGTCAAAATAAATATATTTTGTAGAGTCGTTCGAACAAAATTGAAGAGAAATTTGACATTGTTCCGATAAAATTGGAAATTGAACACTGCTCCAACTACATAAAATCTTATATTCACCTTTAATCTCAGCACCATGCAATGTGTAAGATTAATTGGAGACGGAGGGAGTAAGAAAAAACAAAAGTTTTAAATTGGAATATAGACATTGATCCAACAAAATTGGAGATTGCATACCGCTAAAAAAATTAAAAATTGGATTTTGTTCCAACAAAATGGAAACTTAACATTGCTTCAACAAAGTTGAAAATTGAATATTGATCTAACAAAATTGAAAAGTAAACTTTGTTATAAAATTAAAAATTGGATATTACTCTAACAAAGCCGGTACGTTTGGAATTTAATACTTTGCAAAATTGGAATGTATAATGTGGACTATAATAAAAATGAGCTACTTAGAAAACAAGAAAGAACTGTTCGAAAAAAATGAAAACAAGAAAGAAAAGATTCGAGTTTGGACATTTCTCCAACAAAATTGGAAATTCAACTTTGCTCCAACAAAATTAGAGTTTAGACAATCCTTTTGATTATATTTATATTCAAGTCATTTCGAGTATTTCGGGTTTCTTCGGGTTTGAATTCGGGTAAATCGGGTTCAAGTTCGGGTTAATCGGGTTTGAGTCATTTCGGGTTCCGGGTCATTTCGGTTTCGGGTCTCATCGGGTTCGGGTTGCTCGGATTCGGGCCATTTCGGGTACGGGTTGAGCGTATTCCGGGTCAGTTCGGGCGGTTGACTTTTTCGGTCAATTCGGGTTCGGATGGGTCGGGCTCGGGCGGGTTCCTCGGGTCGAGTCAGTTTTTGACATCCCTCATATCCTTCATGCTGTTCAATATAAGCTCCACCGATCCGTCGTCACTCGTCGGCCCGATTAACATTTCAGCCTCGACAGGGCCGGCTTCTTTCGGTGACGAAGAACCGCTTCTTAATGAACTTGGGATCCATCCAGATCAAATCTGGTAGAAGACGAAGTCGATCTTGAATCCGTTTTAAGGTTACAACTCTGTTAATCATCATCTAGGTGATATTTCATTCGCTAGTTCAAATGACTCAGTTACAAGATAATCTGAAAGACCAAGACTAACCAACCGGGCAATTACATATCTACCCATCATTCTCCAAGTGCTCTAAGTGGAAGAAAATCCACCCGGGTGATAAATAACATTAACGTTAAGGTTAATACATCAGTTCATCAAGACTCTGATCTATCTGGTTTGATTTTCCTCTACATTTCCCTTTGTTTATTCCAATTACTCGCCGGAAAGATACAATTCAGGGTGATTCTGGGCTGGATTGTCGTCTCGTCGATATTCTTGTATGTGGTTTTCATCATGCTGGCTGTAAGAAACGAGAATCTTAATCTCCACTTTTGTACGAGTGTGGTGAGTTATTGTCTACTGTTGGTGATGATCTTCTTGGCGTTGTCGCTTTTCATGCCGCAAGGGAGCAACGCCACCCGGCTCATGGTGGCCAAGGTCTTCATCATATGGGCCTCTTCCTTATTATCACCTTTGTTTGTGGAGATTACTGGGTTTTGCAGAGCTTGATATTCCATATGATTTGTAAACCATGCACAAATTGTTCAGATGGAGAGAAGAACCTATGATTAATTTTTCGGAAAATTTTCAAAAGAACAATTTCAACGAACTCTTTCAATTTCTTATTTTACTATGTTCAACTATATGTATTCATCTTCCAACCATTTCCGGGTTAAAGAACATGTGAAAGTGTCTTTCTTTCTATAAACGGTGTAGTGACTTGGTTAAGGGAATCCACTGAAACTGTAGCGAAAGCGAGTCTTCATAGGGCAATTGTTACTACTTAGGGATCCAAACCTGAGTTATATATCCATGACTAACTTGAGTGATATATCCATGACTAGGATGAAGCTCGGGTGAAACTAAATCAAACACTAGTCCCACCAAGAGATATGCAAAATCTACATGTGTTCATCAAAAAGAAATTCTACAGGTGAGCCAATGAGTCAGCAGCTTGTATTACATTGAAAATTTATCCTCTTGGAGATATTATTTCAATCAGTTTAGAAGATCCAATTTGCAAAAACAAGTTTCTAATCAATGTACTTCCGAATAGAACATGTTCAAGTAAAGTTGTAACAGTGCATGTCTTCAATTGGAAGAAAGCCAAAATTTTCCTAACAAAGTATTCAAAACTTAACTTCAACAAGAATGTCTTCATATAAAAATTCAATGTAAACAATAAAGAATTCAATTGAACACATACCAGAAGACTTTCATGTAAACAGTAAGGAATTCATAGTACAGAACAAAAACACCATACCCCAATGTGTCCCTTACTTTTATAGATTCTACAAATTCCAAGTCATGAATCTGGAGCAAAAGCAAAAACAAAAACAAAAAGGAATGAATAAGAAAAGAGGAAAACGCATGTTGCTTAAACCTTTTGGTGGAATCTTGGATCAGTGTTCATCAATGGAGGTGAGACTTGGTTGCCACCAAACAAGGCTCCTGTTTTCCTTCTTGTTAGTTTGGCCCCCATTTCCCTCTTTCTTGGCCTTGTTATTATTATTATTCATCTTCTTCTTCTTCATCTCCAAGTCTGCAAACTTCACATGCTTCTTCTCCACGTGTCTGTTTGATCTGCTCCTGCTAGACTCACTCAACAGACATGACCTAATGCTCATGTCTCCAGCCGGCCTTCTGATCCTCCGCCGGAGCTTCTTGACCGTGTGCTTAGGGACCACGTAGAACTTGCTCCCCAGTGTCAGCATCTCATCTGGCCGGACCACCGAGTCCCATGGCCGTCTGAAAACCTCCGGCCGAGCCACCACACACGACGGGTACTTCTCCATGATCTTACCTGCTGGGACCGCCATGTAGTACGTCTCCACCACACCACCTGCATGGACGATCCTCAGAGGCCCTGCTTGAGCTGGACGGTCATGCTCTGGCTCTGGACGAGGCTGGCTCTTGAACTGTGCCAATCGTCGGACATCGAGTAGCTTTCTGATCATGGCGGTTCTGTATTCCTATAGATCCCTCATCAGAAGTTAGGGAAGCAATAAACAGGATATTCTGATTTATCACCATGAGCGACGATGAGTTCAAGAAACCATTGCGGTTTCCTATTGGACAGCTTACCTTTGCAGGCAGCAAAGCAATAGAGAACAAAAAGTAGCTACGCCGTTTCCAAGAAAAGACGGGGAAGCTTACAATCTCTTGTCTTTGCCTTTGGTTTTGGTTCGGCTGTCGGCCAACCATTCGGCAAATCCGTTCCATTCATGTTGTTCCTTTTCCTTACAAAGTCGAGCCGATTCCGAACATGGCAAACTCGAGCTAAGTTCAAGTGATCCATGCACTCATACATTACAAATGACATTAATTCTGAGCAGGAAAATTGCCAGATGTAAAGCAAAACGAATAAGGGCTGCACATCCTTGCACCACAAGCCAACCAAGAAACAAAATGAAACTGACATTTTACAGGACTCTGAGGCCTCCTCTGGAGCCCTATATATTTAGAGAAAGTCGATCTATCAATCAAGAATGCCATTTGCCTTTGCTTATAGTCACTATTACAACAATCAGTACATCTTCTCTTGCTATCAAAAATTCACTTTACAGGTAAAACAGCAAAAAGATGAGTGGAAGAATTTTCACCAACCTATCATTAAAACCACCAAAAGCCTAAGACTAAAGAATGGGGGAAGATCCTCATCTCTCGAAAACTTAATTCTAAGAGTCCAGAGGCTCCAAACAAAAGTAGATGGGAGCGGACAATTGGTAAACACTGCACTATCGAAAGCAGGTGGAGACATAATATACGTCGAAAGAGAGAACTGGACATGCTTACCTTGACCATTAACTTCTATAGCGTAAACTAGCTACAGGCAAAAATCAACTTCCTTCCCCTCCACCAAAGCAATTAGAAGACGTTTATTGGCGACCAGTTCCCAGCCTCCTAACTGATCTACACTCACACCACCTCAGCGTTCTTCAATATCACACTATCATTCAGATGTTCTCCAGCATCCAAACTTGGCAGTCTCAAGAAAAGGTCCCAAGAATGGACTTTAGCAAGTTGTTTTGCATTCCAACTTTGAAAGCAGAAACAAGAGATAAACCCGGATTAGTAGTTACTAGGCCAGTTAACCTGTGTATGCTGAGGTTGCTGATAGACATTAGTGGCAGATCCAATCATGTCAACCCCTGGCATAGCCTGTGACTGTTGCAGAAGTGGGTGAACCGCTGCGGCTACAGCTTGTGGAGCATGATAGATGCTAGTGAAGGTGCCGGGAACAGCTTGTGTTGTTGGAAAAGAAACATGCTGACCTTGAGGAAGATTGTAGAAACTTGCTGGCAAGCTTGGCATTTCTCGGCCTGGGGCAGCAAACCAGACAGCCGAACCTTCACTCTGCAGAAAATAAACTATGAATCAATTTCCCAGGGGAATGAAGTAAGCAACAAGAAAGCAAATCAGAGGAGCTCATGAGTAGAAAAATGGTGAACTGACAACACTTCAACCGCTAAGAATAGAAGACAGGACCATGAATGTAGTAAAGCAAACTCATAAAGCTGGGAACAATTAACGTGAACTATAACCATAGGCACCAACACATCTAACAAGCACTCAAAGAGTTACTAGTCATCAAACTAGAAAAATAAAGACATTAACACCACACAATACCAATTACCCTTTAAAGTCCACAAGGTCTAGGTAAAACCTGATATCACAATATATGATATGCATGTAACAAGCTGAGAGCAAGCTCAAGTGTACTTATGTTTACAGACAATCGCAGTACAGAAGCTTAGAGTTTAATAATTTGCTGGTATCATAATGATCTGATGGGCAGCATGCGCAGGGCACATCCATTAACAGAAGGTGAAAGAACAGCTAACTTGTGAGTGGGATATGACCAGATAAGAGTGTTAGAAATACGTGTTTTATTTTACTTTATTTTACTTGTTACTTAGAGTAAATTATTCTGCAAGTGCTTTAGGATAATTGCCGTAATTATTCTGTAAATCTTTGTAATTAGGAAAGTTAGATTTAGATCTCCCTCAAATCAGGGATTAGACCTTAAATCAGGGATTAGATTTATCTTTCCTTTTTCATGCTGATTCTCAGCATTTGTACTTAAGTCAATTGCCACAATGGCTGAGATATGAATGTGAATTCCATTCTTCACATGGTATCAGAGCTCTAGGCTTAGATCGAGACCAAAACTTCTTCTAGCCTTCAATGCAAAAATTTCCCAGGCCTTCATTGCCATATTACCAACACATCTATTCTAGAAAAATGTCTGCTGGTTCACAAACTCCACTTTCCCATGGAGACTTTCAAAGTGTCCAGTCCTGTTATAAACTGGATGGACAGAATTACCTCAATTGGTCCTAAATGGTGACGATTTACCTAAAGGGCAAGGAGGTGTTCGACCATCTAACAAAAGAAGGACCCAACCCAGGAGAGGAGGGGTTCAAAAATTGGGAATCCAAGGACTGTATGATAATGTCTTGGTTACTGAACTCAATGAATCAAGAGATCAGTAACACCTGTATGTTTTTGCCGACTGCAAAGGCAATTTGGGAGGCTATCCAGGAGACTTACTCCAAGGCAAGGGATACAGCCAAGGTTTATGAAGTGAAGATCAAGACAGCAGCCACAAAGCAAGGAGCTAGGTCTGTCACAGACTATGCCAACTTTTTGCAAAGTCTGTGGCAAGGATTAGACCACTATAGGGTGTTGAAGACCAAGAACAAGGAGGTGGCTATTGCTTTGAAGGAGTTCATCTCACAAGATAGAGTCTATGAATTTTTAGCCGGCCTCAATCCTGAATTTGACCAGGTGTGAGGATCCAAATTCTGGGCAAGGAGGAAGTACCATCTTTGAATGACGCAATAGCTCTTGTGAGGGCTGAGGAGAGTAGAAGAGGAGTCATGTTGGACTCTAAAGAACCCGAAGGTTCAGCTATGGTGGCCAAGGGTTACCAGAATGAGAATGTGGGATCACAAGGACAAAAGGGAGATGTAAAAGATGCTCTGTTCTGCACTTACTGCAAAAAACCAAGGCACACCCAGGATTACTGTTGGAAACTGCATGGAAAACCACCCAGCAAGGAATGGAATGTGCGTGGGAAATCTGGGCCAAGAGCAAATTCTGGGTCAAGAGCCAATTCTGTGGTCTCCTCTACCACAAGAAACCAGAGCAGTGACACAAGGAAGTCAACTGTGAGCCAAGAAGAGATGGAGCAATTGAGGAAATACCTGGAGTCTCTCAGGGCAGAGGGCAACTCTTCTGCATCCCTTGCTACCGCAGGTATCTCTCTTCCTTAGGATTGCATGTTTCATCAAAAGTACTATGGATCCTTGATTCTGGGGCAACCGACCACATGACCCCACTTTCTAATCTTTTCTCCTCTTACACTCCATGCCCCAGCAACAAGAAAATACTAGTTGCTGATGGAAATCCTCTTACTGTGGCTGGGTATGGAGATGTAAAATTAAATACATCCCTCACATTAAAAATTGTCCTACACGTACCTAAATTATCCTCAAACCTGATATCTATTCACAAACTCACTCAACACTTGAACTGCCATACTATTTTCTCTACTTCTGAATGTGTATTTCAGGAACCAGTTTCGAGGAAGATGATTGGAGTTGCTAGGGAGAGGGAAGGGCTCTACTATCTTGAACCCGAAGAAGATCTTCCTAACTCTATGCATGTCAAAAGTGAGACTCTTGCGTCCAGTTCAAATAAAACAATTTGGTTGTATCACAGCCGGCTAGGACATCCATCTTTTTCAACTTTAAAACTTACGTTTCCTGGTTTATTTAAAGATGTTGGAAATGAAAAACTGCATTGTGACATTTGTGAGCTTGCTAAACACAAAAGGGCATCACATCCAAGGAGTGATACAAGGTCTTTAAAACCTTTTGAATTGGTTCATTCTGATATTTGGGGACCTTCCAAGGTACTCAACATATCTGGTGCTAAGTGGTTTGTAAGCTTTATAGATGACTGTACTAGGGTGACTTGGATATTTTTGATGAAAAATAAATCTGATGTGAGCACCATTCTCCCTAATTTTCAAAATATGATTCAAACTCAGTTTGGAGAAACAATTAGAAGATTCAGAACTGATAATGCCACAGATTAGTTTAATCAGACATTATCCAGTTTTTTCACCAAAAAGGGCATAGTTCATGAGTCTTCTTGTGTTTATACTCCACAACAGAATGGAGTGGCTGAAAGGAAAAATAGCCACCTTTTACAAACTACAAGGGCCTTGTTATTTCAGAACAAGGTACCTAAAAATTATTGGGGAGAAGCAGTCCTCACTTCAGCATATAGTATTAATAGACTTCCTACTAAAGTCTTGAACAACAAGTACCCTGTTCAGTTGATGAAAGAATTCTTTCCACAAACCAGGATTTCAAACCATTTAACACCTCGGGTGTTTGGATGCCCAGCTTTTGTTCACGTTTATAACAAAGGAAAATTGGACCCAAGGGCTGTTAGATGTGTTTTTTTGGGATATTCTCCCACTCAAAAAGGGTACAAATGTTTTCACCCAAGCACAAAAAGATTTTACACATCTATGGACGTTACTTTTCAAGAGGAAAATTCATTTTTCACTACACAACTCAAAACAGAACAAAAAATGTGTAAGGAAGAAATGGATTTTTTACCCTTTGAACTTCCTAATCCCAGTCCAAATGTTAATGAAATTGGTCAAGAAAATGGTGATGAAACCCCTGATACAAAAGCCACTAGTGATATGCTTGATAAAGGGAGGTTTTCCCAGGTTTATTCAAGAGGGAAGGAGCCCAATCCTGGACCTACGCCACTCCAAAGCTCTTCTACAGAACTGGAAACTGAGGTACCTTCTTCTCCCTCTCTGAATGATGAGTTTTACCTTCCTATTGCCCTCAGAAAAGGAAAGAGGACATGTACTACCAAACCACTTTACCCATTGGCCAACTATGTGTCCCTCCACAAACTGTCTCCTAATCATAAGACATACCTCACCAACCTTCACAATTTCCCAGTTCCAATTACTTTTGCTGAAGCAGAATCTAAAAGGGAATGGAGAGAGGGTATGAGGCTAGAAATCGAAGCATTATAGTTGAACAAATCTTGGGAGATTGCAGATTTGTCTAAGGGGAAGAAAGCTGTAGGGTAAAGGTGGGTGTATTCAGCGAAATTAAAACCGGATGGGACATTGGAGAGATATAAGGCAAGACTTGTAGCGAAGGGATACACTCAAACATATGGAATAGATTACCAGGAGACCTTTGCTCCAGTGGCGAAAATGAATACAGTTAAGAGTTTTATTATCTATTGCTGCAAATTCCAAATGGGACCTCCAGCAATATGATGTAAAAAATGCGTTCCTTCATGGAGACTTAGAAGAAGAGGTCTATGACTATTCCACCAGGTTTTGAGAAAGGAGCTAAAGGGAATCAGGTCTGCAGACTAAAAAAGGCCTTTTATGGCCTTAAACAATCCCCAAGGGCATGGTTTGGAAGATTTACTGGTGTAATGCTTAAATCAGGGTACAAACAAGGTCAAGGAGACCATACTTTGTTTGTTAAACATGACAATTCAGGGGGGTTACAATTCTTCTTGTTTACGTGGATGATATAATTGTCACAGGAAATGATGAGAAGGAGAAAACAGCCTTGAAACAATGTTTGGCCAAAGAGTTCGAGATAAAAGAGCTGGGTAAGTTGAAATATTTTTTGGGGATAGAAGTTGCCCACTCAAAGCACGGGATCTTCATTTCTCAAAGGAAATATGTGACGGATCTATTGAGAGAAACAGGAAAACTAGCTTGTAAACCTGTTTCTACTCCAACGGAATCAAATCTGAAGCTTGGTCTGGGTAAGGATGGTCCTAGTGTAGACAAGGAGAGATATCAGAAGTTGGTGATGAAACTATACCTAGCACACACAAGACAGATATAGCTTATGCTGTAAGTGTGGTAAGTCAGTTTATGCATGATCCCAAGGAGATACACCTACAGGCACTTAACCGTATCCTGCACTACCTTAAGGGGTGTCCTGGTAAGGGGTTACTCTTCAAAAGGAATTAAGACTTAAGCCTGGAGGCTTATACCGATGCTGATTATGCAGGGTCCATAGTGGATAGAAGATCTACTACAGGATACTGCACCTTCTTGGGAGGTAATTTGGTCACTTGGAGAAGCAAAAAGCAACCGGTTGTTGCTAGGTCTAGTGCTGAAGCAGAGTTCAGAGCACTAGCCCAGGGTGTATGTGAGTTATTGTGGCTGAAAATTCTATTACAGGATTTGAATATTGAGGTTACCAATCCTATGAAGCTATACTGTGACAATAAATCTGCAATTCAGATTGCTCACAACCCAGTACAACATGATAGGACAAAACACATTGAGCTGATAGAAATTTTATCAAGGAGAAGCTGGATAAGAAATTAATTTGTACCCCCTACATCTCATCTCAGAATCAGATAGCTGATGTCCTCACAAAGGGACTTTCAGGACCAACATTCAAAGAGCTTACTTGCAAGCTGGGAATGGAGGATCTCCACTCACCAGCTTGAGGGGGGTGTTAGAAATACGTGTTTTATTTTACTTGTTACTTAGAGTAAATTATTCTGTAAGTGCTTTAGGATAATTGCCGTAATTATTCTGTAAATCTTTGTAATTAGGAAAGTTAGATTTAGATCTCCCTCAAATCAGGGATTAGATTTATCTTTCCTTTTTCATGCTGATTCTCAGCATTTGTACTTAAGTCAATTGCCACAATGGCTGAGATATGAATGTGAATTCCATTCTTCACAAGAGAAGCTACATCTATAGATCAATGGTTGACATCACAATCAAGTAATACCAAAATAAAAATAGACCAGACAAGAGAAGCTACACCTATAGATCAATGGTTGACAGAACAATAAGTAATACCAAAATAAAAACAAAACAAAATAGTGTAATACATTAAACACACCAACCTGCTGACCAGTAAAGTAGACATTGCTTTCCTTGAACTGAGATGCTGCAAGATCTTCATTTGTCATGGAGTTCCCAGCTGTTACCGTAGAACCCACATTGTAACCAGCAGGAGAAGAACTGTATGCCCCATAGGCACTTGGGATTGTAATATGAGAAGTTACTGTGTTCGTTCCTGGTTTGTACTGTGGAACTGAAAACTTGACTCCAGTTGTTGCTGTTGGAGGGGGAGAATACAGATTGCCAGCTTGAGGTTGTTGAGGAAATGCACCATTGCTCAGAAAGTGGTGGATTGTTGGAGAGGGAACATAAAAAGGAGAAATATAATGACCATATGGAATAAAGTTTGGGGGGTAATGAGATATGTGCATCCCAGCTGGTGGACGAAAAACAGGAAGTGGTTGCTGAGTCAACGGAATGGAACTTTGCATAAGCCCAGCTGCTTGAGTCACCAGAGGACCTGGACCAGTAGAAGACAGCACCAAAGAGTTCCCACCCTGCTGAAAAGCATCAAATGGAACACGTTAAATATGTGATTGAATGCAATACATAAATCAAGTGTTCGATTACGTGTATGCTGCATTTAAAATATTAATATGGTAATAGGACAGGACTATAGCAACTGTCTCAAATCATTACTGCCTCATGATATTTTACGTGCAAGTGGAAAGAACCCATGATGATGACAGTTTTGGAATTCAATTGTTACTCTGTACAACAGAACGGACATCCAACGAAAACTTTGCCACTATGCTTTTTGCATGAATCATAGCGTTAACAGAATTTTAGACAGTTAACTGACATTAGTACTACTTGCCACTGACTCCAACATAGTGCAATATGATGATGCAATACATTGAACAAAGTTAAAGCAGAAATACAGATACGTTGACCAACAAAACTATCCACAGATATGTGTTATCTTCTAATCTAAACTGTACCTTGATAGCTAAACATGGTATATGCAGGTGGCTGTGACTACTTTCCCCTACTCATAGTACTTGGGCCCACTTAGATGATAATGTTAAATACATGAAAACAAAGACCATTGAAAAATATTCAAATCCTAACAGATATCAGAATTCAGCTCAGTGAACTATTTAACAGCTAAAAAAACTAATTAACATCTTTTCATTCAAGGTTGATATCAACTTCCAATCATTAAGTTGAAAAGATGTAGGAAACAACAGTTTCAATCATAGCAAACCTCTTGAGACTGAGAAGTCTGGGAGGGCAGACCAGCCAGATTTCCATTGTATTTAGAAGCAAAAGGAGATATACGACCATCAGCATCAGGGGCAGATCGATAGAACTGAGCGTAATAATTTGCTGGATCAAAAGGTTGCTGAACCTACAAAAGAATTTTTTTGGAAACCACAACAGTAATTAGCTTTGACTTTGATAATTTCCACGAGCCAAATCCATCATCATGTAGAAATGCCAATCGATGTTAGATGATCATAGCATAGTTTCAAATTCTTACTATAAAGCTTGGTATGCGAGAAGCATCACGTGCTTGTGATTCAGAGTTTTCAAATGTCGCAAGTTGACTGCCTAACATGGGTGGCACACCAAGACTGTAGTTTGGAGGGGTATGAACCACCGAGTATGGATGGCCTCCGGAAGTTGATGTGTTCTCCTGCTTAGTTTCCTTGTACTCCGGTGCAGCACTTGTAGAAACATCACCTTGAGCAGATGCATTTTCAGGTTCAAGTGTGGGTGAAGACAAGTGATTGCTATAATCTCCATCCTTGTTGAGGTCAGGGGTATTTGGTTTGCTGAAAATAATGAAAAGTTGTTTAAAAGCAAGAGGGACAAAACAGAGAGATGAGATAAGTTACACTGGAAACAATTTGATGTTCACTTTACTCAAGTTTATACAAATTACAATGAATCTAAAGTATATAAATTATCCTCATGTATACTTCATAAAAGTTAAAACGAAGATACCAGAATAACCTGTCAACATCAAGATTACTTGACAAGTCAATGATCAACCATCAACACAGATATGCTTTTATGCTTAGCCATTTACTAACATCTAAATTAGGTTCTGTTAAATTTATTTAAATTCTTTATACTCCCTCTACCCAAAATTGTATGAAGCACACAGGTGTTAGTTTCAAGGAAAAATACGAACTTTCTCTAACTATCCATTTTACCCTTAGAATTGTGGGTTGGTATGTGGGGTAGGTAAGAGTACATGGGGTAGATAGAGAAACGATATCTAATAAAATAAACTGACTCTAAAAAATTGTTTACAGAAATGGTGCAATGAATTTTGGACAGCAGACAGCCCAAACAAAAACTGTTGCAGATAAGATGGTGAAAAGTGAGTATTAAACAGGTAAAAGGCTTAGGCAAGACAGTAGAAACGAGATCACCAAGGAACCATCATTTGTGATATGGATGAAAGAATGCATGAAATAGTTGTGTTCATCACTCAAAGAGACTATTAAGATAAGTTATAATAAAAGTTTCCCCCTCCATTTCTTCTTTCAACTTTATCATAAGCTTTTCCTCCACTTTTAAAAAAATAAACCTATTATTCAGAAGAGTTTAAAAGATAACATGCCCTACAGTGAGATCAATAAGAAAAACATGGGCATAATGACCCAACAACATTGTCATTAAAACCAAAATGCCCTCAAAAACAGTGAGCGTACTTTATCACGTAGGAGTATGTATCATTTAGTCCCATTACAAATACTTACCCGTTCCTATCTTTTTGCAGTACTTTTGGCATGTTTCCCTATTCAGTAACCTTTTACACAATTGCCAATAAACTTGGCATTCACTTTCCGTCAATTCTACACTATCTCCAGAAACTAAATATTTGTGATCATAATTTTTTAAGGGAAATATTTGTGATCATAATTTTTTAAGGGCATTTATAGAAAGCCCTAAACACCTTGTCAAACATTGCACAAATTTAAGGACAGAGGGAGTAAACCTGTAACTGACCCAAACTAAAGTTCATTATTTTGCTCTGCTTTACAGAAATGGCACCAATCTAACAAGCTGATACGAGGTCCAAGCAAGATTATTCTACAAGGATCCAACAATGTTAACATGTAGTGGCTACTCACCTATCTGTCTTGTTGTCTGGTTGTATGTAACTAGTATTTATGACGTACCCTCAAAGGCAAAGAAGTTCCAATAATTAGCAAAAGAAAGAAGAAAGAAATAAAGAAAAGCTAAGCAAACGGTAACTTCTTTAGGGGTACAACAGGGGGAGGCCAAAAGTGGGGAACTGAATCTTGGACCGCCTAGTGACAACAAAACCTTAACCACTAGCCACAACATTGGTTGTTTATGCAGAAAGTTTATAAATCGTACCTGAAGAAGCACAACCTTACCAAGCAATTGAAACTAGAATCATTGATGTCAATCTGAAAATGAATCGTCAAATTTACAATGATGTAAACAAACCTTGGTACTGAATCTTCCACAATTTCTTCAAGGTCCTGAGAACTTTCAAACAAAACGGTGGAGCTCTTGTCACTCCCTAGATCCCTAGTATGTAGAGTTGTCAACCCAAAGCTAGCGTCAAAGCTTCCAAAACTTAATTTATTTCTTTCAGATTCAGGAACCTGGATATGATTTGGAATTATAACATGCTGGCGTTGTGCAAAATGCAAATCTTCCAGCTTTTTCTGCAATTTTGAAGTTGCTTCTTCTGACACTACAGAAACTGACAGAGAATTGGGAAGGGCACTAGCTTCAACGTTAATAATATGGACCTCTGAAGCTACCACTCCAGACCTTTGCCCAACACTACAACTCATCGGCTTAGGTTTCCACTCCTTGTTAGAACCAACTGCTGATAACAATGAAAAATTAATCAGTAACTGATTTCATTAGCATGTAAAATACAAACCAAAGTACTTGAGACAAACTACAAACGGTTAAACATCAACCACAGGTCCACAGGTATCTCAGAGAGGACGATATAAATTGGAGCATGTCCATTCGAGATAGAAGTATAACAAACATCTAATTCAATTTAAACCTTGCTGTAGAATGAGTTTGCTAGTGATCACTTAACATCTCTCATTCTAAAAAAGTAAGAAAAAGGCAGAGTACATTTCAGAAAATCAGTAGATGCTTTATTAGCAGAATGCCCCTTCACCTTGCCAAGAAGAATATTCATGTTCAGAGGCAAAAATTCTTAACTGGTTCTTACCTGTGCAATGAGTTACTCTGTCGGTAAAAAATTGATAGATTTGACAACACACAGAGTTTAAGATGGGTAGAGATTTTGTACTTTAGGGCAACTTTACCCGACTTGGGAATATGTTTATAATAAGAGGAGAAAGTGAGGTATATTAGTAAACTAGATAAGGAAGAGTTTCGTTGATAGGAAACCTACTAATGCTTTGCGGAAAACCTTAAATAAAAATGTTTTCAACTTTTTGCAGATGGAAGGAGTAAACTAAAGTCCTGCCTCTCTGTCTCATTTAGAACTAAAGCAGCCATTTCCATGATGTACATGTTGGTTTTACAATATCAATCATGTAATGGAATATGATTACAACAACTATCTCAACTCTTCAGCATCTCATGATATTTCCATGCAAGTAGAGAAATCCTATCATGATGATTTTGGAATTTCATCTCATTAATCCTTCGTCAAAAGGTTGCAAGAAGAGTGCATCTCACATCAAACTCTCCAGTATGATTTCTGCATAAATTTATAGTAAACTAATTATAGACGAATCCATGCCACCAACTCCAACATAGTTGGAATTAAGGTGCAGAAAGATTATGATGTTTAGGATTTAAGCCCGTGAGTGTTATCTTCTGCTTAGTTTCATAGGCATCTCTTAGTAAAAAGCTTTGACTCATCTTTGCTCTTTCAGATGTAAGCCTTTTTAGTTATTCAAGTAAATCCTGTGAAAAATCTTATCAGTGGTAAAGAGTTGTACTCCTATTGGCCTTCAAAAAAAAAAGAAAGAAAGAAATACAAAACATTACATCATTTCATTGGCTACTTTCAGCTTTCATATCACAAGGAAGAAGTTCAAAAAAAGAATCCCTTGAAATCATAATCGAGAAGGATAAAAATAAGACCACACCATATGCAACAAGGAGATGATTAGTTTCCTAAGAAAAAAATGCCAAAATTCAAGGTAACGATTCTTCTTGCCTTTTAAGTTTCACATAGATGAAACGCAAATGCAATCTGCAGATGAAGGGGTGGAGCATTAGTAGTTAGCGCATTTGTCTAGATCCCAAAACCTAGACTGTGCAACTTATTTAATAGAAAAGACAAGAAAAGCCCTCTAGAAACGTCTAACTTTTATTAATATCTACTTCTATAACTTTTTGCTTTCCCACGGTTCTGTGTGCCACACAGGCAGAGCCAATCACTAGTTTACAGTAGTCCCTGATCATCATAATTCCCTAAACTACATTACTCACCATTTCAATAAATCTTCTGTAAAGAAGAATAAGAGAATAAAAGAGGAATTCAACTGAAATTTTACATAAACTGACAGAGCATTGAAAAAGAAACCCTTGAAAGTACCTTTGGAAGGGCCTATTGCCTGTTGTGAGTGGCTGCTATAGTTGGACGAAGGCCTACTCACTGAAGACCCCACATGGGTTGATGCTTCTGAGGACTGAAGGGACTTATTGAGATGATCTTTCAACACCCCCTGTGTCCTGTTGGGCATCTTACCTTGAATAAATGAGCCACTAACCTGAGAACTTCCTACAAGTTATTTTAAACAACAATTTAAATGATAATACTGTAGCTAAGTTCTGTAGAAGAATGGGCAAAAGTTCAAATCCTGA
The DNA here is from genome assembly GCA_024586325.1 of Stellera chamaejasme. NCBI lineage: Eukaryota > Viridiplantae > Streptophyta > Magnoliopsida > Malvales > Thymelaeaceae > Stellera > Stellera chamaejasme. The sequence goes on from CM044985.1 coordinate 31,831,740, forward strand.
CCAGAATTTAGGTTGCAAGAGTCAGTAGCAGCTTCATTAGAACTTTTGTGGCTTCCAACAACTTTATCCATAACCCCAGCAGCACAAGAAAGAGTATATGCATTTGATGCCACTACGGCAGAATCAGAGGATGACAAAGAAACTGCTGATGATGAGCCCGGGCCTCCTGTAGCATTCTCTTGTGTGTTTCCAATTCCAATTTCAACAGTAGAGATCTTTTTGGTATCAGCTTCCGAAGCACCGACTTCAGCAAGATTTATGCCACGTTTCATGGGGATAGAGGAGATTCCAGATTCATTAGCAGGACCATTGACAATTATAGAAGCAGAGCTACAAAAGATATATCAAAGTGTATCTAAATTCAGTGATCTGTACATTCTACAAGCCGTAATTTTTTAATAAGAAAACAGATTAAGCTATCTCAACAGTGACAGCATATAATATTTCAACCACCTTACTGCAAAATTGCGTTCTTTATTTTTAGTGTCTTGTGAATTTGATGATTGCGCGACAGCTTTCTCTGGAACTGGGTCCATTACGTTATCCTTTGAAAATCCAGAATTCTTAGTAGCACCAGCATCTGATGAGATAAACACGGCACAATTGCCAAGCAGTAAGAGCCCATTACTGGAGATTTTAACATTATGTTAATTTAGCAGAGTCTACAAATAGAAACTACAACCCTGACAGCCATTGCTATAAACACAACCAAAATAAAAGTAAAGAAAACAAATGCAGCAACACTGCCACCGCTTCAGGTCCTAACCATGTAGCCTAAATTGCCACCACATCAGCTCTTCACATCAAAAAATGCATCTGAGAAATTCATCTAGTACTCTGGATTTCATATAATCAATGACAGATTGGATGAAAACATGTTCTCAGTTTTGGGCTTTGCTACCGAGTTAAAGCATCATATTGAAACCAATTTGTGACGAGTGAAAAGCCTAAAATGTATAATGACTCCTGACACCAATTGATCATGTGACCGCACCATTTAACGTGAGAGTGTGAGACATTGTTCCTCACAGGGCCATTGGCTTGTATGCACAGAAATAGAACAAGTTGCCACATTTAAATGCATGACATTCATTTTCAACATCAACAGAGAGGATGAGTCTGTTTTTCAACAATCCCTAAAAAACACATGTTATTTCAACTGATTATCTATGCCACTTTCCTAAGGTACAGAAACTCTACTGTACATTAGCAGCCTAAAAATACACTTCTGGGGAAAAATATGATACATCTATAAAGGTACTTTGGTCCTAAATATTGATATACCATGCCCAGAATTTCGAGGTGGGAAACTTCCTCGACCAGCTCTACTCCCCCTCCCTTGTGTGCCAGATCTCCACCGAGACTCGGCAGACTCCTTGTTGTTGGAATTCTACATCAACATAACTGATATTAGTAGTAGTTGAAATGTACAAATCCGACTAGAATGACAAATAACTATATCACCTAACAAATTCATTATTAGATTTTCAAAATCTAACAAGTAAACTACGCAAAAGCAAGTGAGTGTCATAATTCATATACTCGTAAAATCCGCAAACCCCCCACTGCCAAAAAAGAGCCAAAGAAAGAAGAAAAGGAATCGAAAGAGTTGAACTATGACATCTTATCTGAAAGCCCAGAAACTTACAAAAAAATTAAACAGTGGGATAGGTTGCAGTTCACAAATCCTCTTTCTGGATAGGCAAATCCTAAAGCTCTATCCCTATCATCATTCTGAATGATATCTGATGCACATGCAATGATGGAGCTAAGCTCATAAAGCAAACACCTTAAGAAAAAGATTTTATTGATCAAGTTTTTAAAAGAGCATTTGTATGCAAATACACATGCGAACTCTATAAAAAGTAACCAACATAAGTATTAACATATAGTGCAGCTCTGACTCCCTACCTCTTTCCTTCTGTCACGTTTCCGCTTAACCTCGTGAAATGGATCTGAAGTGGCATTCACAATAGTTAGAATGATCAATAAGAGAAAAAATAAGACAAAGGAAGACTTATTAACAGCTGAAACAAAAATTGCTCTGCCAAAATAATAAATGACCCAGCAAGTAAAACAGAGAGAGCTAGCTAAGCAAGTAACCGGAGCCCAAAACCATGAATACAGGAGCTCTTTGCTAATACATAAAAAAAAGCTTTATGCTCAAAAATCAATAATGCAAACAAAAAAAGAAAAAAGAAATCTAGTCAAGCTTTCATCAGAGTAACATGATCGGAAAAACGAATTCTTCTTAATACGCCAATAAAAAACTGAAGCATGAACCATACACTCACTTACCAAAACCCAGAAGCCCACAAACAAATACACTACATGAAAGTGTATGGGTTGCTGGTTATGCCCGGAAAGAAAGAAAGAAAGAAATATAAAGACCAGGCAAACCACCTAACCATGTTTTGTGTATTTCCAAAAAAATAATCATAAAGTTGACAAACACACTAGCATTTCCCCCACAAATAATGACATCACGCAAATCACACTACTCTTGCCGCCCTGCAAAATCCTACAGAGATTCACAAAGAACCACCTAAGAGTCATATGTAACAGCAGTACTCATATTGAAACCAGACCATCCTTTTTCTTCCATCACACCATACGCAGATGCAAGGCAAAATAAATAAATAAAAAATCAGAATCAAAGAGTGCAGAAACATGCATATATAGACCCCAATAAGTCAATATCATGTTGCGGAAAAGCCAAATAAACTAGCAACCTCCCTTATCAAAAATAAAACTAGCAACCTGTGCCATCTAAGGGAGTAATTAATTACAGGAGGTGCGATTATATCCTATACTGTATATTGTCAAATCTCCACAATTCATCCTAGCACATCAACACCAAGTAAGTCAACAAAAAGGTTTATAAGAAATATGAAAACAGATAATCACACAAAGAATGAGTTAGAAAACTTAGAAGAACTAGGGAGTTCAGAGAAAACAGACCTGAATATAACTAAGGTCAGCTAAGCATATACTAGTATCAATACAAAATCCAACCGAATCGCTAGGAATCATACAATCGAAATCAGGATCAACCCCAGGTAGGAAAAAAACAGCAGAGGAAAGGCGGCCAATGAGAGGAAGAGTACCCTGAAAGAGCAGTCTTTGAGTGGTTTCGTTGGGATCCATGTTACATTCCTTGAGCATAGAATAAATCTCCTCATCACTGTGATTGCCCGTGATCTCCTTGATGTTCTGGATCATCTTCTTCACGTTGCTGGGGATTGAAACCCTAAACCCGCCACCGCTCATTTTCAGGCACCCAATCTCTCACTCCCTCGCTCTCCCTTTTGTCCTAAAACTTCCAAGAGTATACTACTACTCGTATATGTTTATCTATTAATACAGCTGTAGGAGACTTCCTGTATTGCGCATATAGTAATAGAAGCAGCTACGGGAGTTTTTTGTGCTTGGTGTTCGAGACGAAAAAGGAGAGCGATCGGAGAGCTAGCGAGAGGGAAGAAACTGATACAACTCCAGATTGTGGGTGTCGACGACGAGTGTTTGAATTTGATCGAGACACAGCGAGAGAGCGAGAGAGAGAGAGAGAGAGAGAGAGAGAGAGAGTGTGTAGTGTGATTTTCGGGGTAAGGACTGTCTGTCTGTAGGGCTTCGTCGTCGTCTTGGAGACTTACAATTTCCCATACGTACAATTTACTCCCTGATTTTAAAAAACCTTTCAAAATTACTTTTAAGATTTTGTGAAATCTACTTGTTATTTCAAGGACAATTTATTTATCATATATGTGAAAAAATATCTACCTAAATATACTATTAATTAACTAACTCAATGAACTAAGCTAATAAATTAAAAGACTAAAACACCATTCGTAGAGATTTATTAAGAGTGTAAACTTGACATTTTCATTATGTGTGTTTTTTCCACATATGTGGTAAATAGACACTCATTATTTCAACAGATGTTAACATTGTTAATTTTTCTCTTAAAATTTTGAATTATTATTCTAATTCAATCTTCAACTTTCATAATCCTAATAATTGTAGCATAAACTTATCTCTAATTTAGGCTCATCCCTTCACTTTTCTCATCCTAAACCTCATCTCCACTTCTTGGTTGCCTAGTCTACCACTCGACCTTCGCTCTAGCGGCGCTCTCCACTACCACCATTGATGACTCTGGTCATCCTCTCCCTCAATTGTGTCATCATCTTTGCATATGCACCCCAGAAGGCCAGAACTAGATCTTGAGCCATCACCAGGTTCGTGCTTGCGACCTTGGGCTTGCGTTGCCCTTGCTTCTTTGGTAGTAGGAATGAAAGTGAGTCAAAGTCTTCGTAGAAGGGGCTCATTAATCTTTCACAATTCTTGGTTTTTTTACCTTTGTAGGCTGCAGGTATTTTACTAGTTTACACAATCCGCATATATTTACTCATCCACATGGCATCCACGAATACTTTAACATCAATATCTTCTTCTATTTCAACTACTATTACTACCATTCATTATTTTTTCTACATCCTACAAGGTAGAAAAAACCAAACATTCTTATCTTAATTTATGTATCAAGTCAAACTATTAAATTATATATGGGGCAAGAAGTAATTGTTTCCACAACATAATGCGGGTTAAATTCAGAGGCGGACCAACCTTGTAGCGGGCCAGCTTCCGCTGGGCATGAATTTTTGCCCAAAACCTATACCTATTCATAACCCAACCCAGTATACCCTTAGCCCAGCCCAGCCCAATCCCTAAATAAGTAAATATTCATCACCAAGCACTACAGTAGCCTCATGATTCACCCAACAACATCCTCCCTTCTCCCGATCTCCGTCATCAACAAAAGCTCATCCTTCACTTTTGCGAATTGTGATTTCAGGAGCAAATTGCGACGCAACAGTAGCTCCAATTTGGTGAAATTCACCAATTTGGTCTGGTTAGCGACTCACCGGCCAAGGTTAACCGCGTGAGTGGCGTCGAGATCAAGGAGGGGGCCTATCTCCAACTCCAAGCTTCTCACCTCACCGGCGGCGGCCCGTACTCCACTTCCCAAATAACCCTTCAAGCTGGTTAGTAGGTTTTGCCTAATTGGCTTATATATATTGTGAATTAAGTGGTCATTAGATGCACAGTGTAGGAGCTCGGCTTGGGAAAGATTTGATTTGGTTTTAGATTCCCCGCCTTACCCCAACTCCTCGAAGTGGAAAATGTTAATGAGAAATAACTAGTAAATCAGCAGGTTAAGTGGTTAATTTTTTTAGTTCACGCTCTAGCAAATATTTGATCTACGGCAACTCTTGTATGAGGAGTGGGGATAAAAGTTCTTCCGCAGTCACTACAGAAACTCCCTAAGCTATTGAGTTGAAGATTATCCTTGAGGTTTACGGGTGAGATAGTCTTTCAATCACTATGGAAGCTCTCAAAGCTGTAAAGTAGAAGAATCCCCTTTAAGATTTTAAGAACAACCTCGGTATGCCCACTTGATAGGAATAGGATTTGTGAATTAGTACATATGTTGTTTAGTTACGAAACCCCCGCTCTAATATTGGTCATCTTCGGGGTTATACATTGATTGTAAATAGTTGGACAAAGATATTATAGGCTACAATTTCTTTTATGTGTTACATTAACCTTTATGTTGTGGGCAAGAGAGACTTGTCTATTGTTGCATTAGGCGTATTAGAGGTTGTTCATCGGATTTTAAAGCAGATTGTAAATATTAGAGCTTTATAGTGGAGGAACAATTTCAGTCATTTCCATGATTTAGGATGTTCTGCTTTGAAGGCTTTCCTATAATGTTCAAGTTCATTTGTTTTTTACTGTTTGGTTAGGTTGTTGGCAAGTCTCGGACAAAGGAGGAGTATCTTTGCTTTGCTGAAAGCTTCTGTGCTTGTTACTCATTCTTTTATGACAATGTTAATAGAGGAGAGCAACATTCTGTAACATTTTCATTTTCATCTTCAATTTTTTCTTATCTATATATGAATTATCTTATTTATATTAATTATTTGTCACCCCAATTGGTTTACTCTTGGTTCACTTCTTCCTTGCTTAGTGTAAGCATCAATTAGCAACAAGATTTTTCGTTGCATTAAGAGCGTGTCTTGTAGTTAAAGTATCTGATGACCACCTAGCACCATTGCTTTTGAAGCTCTAAACTTGATCGTTGGCAAAAGTTATTGATCTTGGAGACAAACAAAATAGGTATATGTTTTGCCAATTTTTACAGCTCTAAACTTATTCTTGATCATTTCGAGTCTATTGTATCGTAAAACGCAATTCAAATAGTGCATCATATGGTATTTTGTTTTACAAATTTCACATCTATTTGGATCAAATTTTTGATGAATACTATGTAAAAATTGTATTTTGGCTTATCAAAAATTTTATCTATTATTGAGTTTTTTTTCCTTTTCCGCTCACCTAAGATTTTAACTATGAATCCGCCACTGGTTAAATTGGGCCTCATTATAACTAAGAAGCCAAAATACTTGAATCACTATAGTTTAGGAGAGTGATAAGTATCTTGACCACAAAAGGAAAAAACATTTTCTATTTCCGGTTACTCTTTGATAATTGAAATTTTTTCATTTATACTAATTTACACTCATCTTAATCTCCATGCTAAAACCAATTATTTCACTATAAAAAGAGGACGGAGCCCGGAGGGAGTATAAAAGCAATCCACACCAGATCTGATAGGCCGGGTTAAAAGTGAGCTGGTAGGCTGGGCTAAAACTGAGAGGCCCAACTAAATCATATCAAGTTAGCAAGATTGGACCCAATCCCATTAGAGGCCCAATCTCTTTTAAAATAAAGTAATTAATTGAGGCTTAATTGTTGTTTAGTCTCCCGAACTATTATCACTCGTTCAGTTTAGTCCATGAATTATAACTCTGGAATTATAGTCCCTCAACTTTGCTCCGTCAAGCACTTTACCCCTTTGATCGTAGCAAAGTCAGTTGACCTCGGGGTAAATGCTTGTTTTGGTCCTAAAATTTAAAAGTTCTTTCCCATTTACCCCATGTTTTAAACTTAACCATTTAGACACCCCCAACAGTTTTAAACTTAACACTTTGACCCAGGTGTTTTAATTAAGCCCAACAACACCCAACCACGTCGGGCCGCTGCCACCGCAGCCTAGGGGTGAGTTCGAGTCGAGCCCGAGCCTAGCAGGTTCGAGCTCGGGCTTGTGAAATTCGGGCTTGGCTCGAGCTCGGCTCGAACTCGATCGAGCCCGATACCCGAGCTCGAGCCCGTCTGCCTCGAGCTCGGCTCGATGATTCGTGAAGCTCGAGCTCGTTAGGCTCGCGAGCTCGGTAGGCTCGCGAGCTCGATTAGGCTCGATTCGGCCCCAACACTAGGGCTGTTAAACGAATCGAGCCTGTTCGAGCTCGGCTCGAGCTCGAGCTCAAACGAGCCTGTCGAGCCGAGCTTTTTCGAGCCTCGAGCTCGAGCTCGAGCCGTTTTCGAGGCTCGAATAATCTACGAGCAGAGCTCGAGCCAACGAGTTCGGCTCGTAAGGTTCGCGAGCCTTAACGAGCTCGCGAGCCTAACGAGCTCACGAGCCTAACGAGCTCGCGAGCTCGTTTGGGGCCGAATCGAGCCTAACGAGCTCTAGCTCGCGAGCTCGTTTGGGGCCCAATCGAGCCTAACGAGCTCGCGAGCCTAACGAGCTCGCGAGCCTAACGAGCTCGCGAGCCTAACGAGCTCGAGCTTCACGAACCTTCGAGCCGAGCTCGAGCTCGATTTCGCTCGCTCAACTCGAGCCGAGCTCGAGCCGAGCTCGAATTTCACGAGCTCGAGCTCGAACTCGCTAGGCTCGGGCTCGGCTCGGCTCGTACACCCCTACCCAACACTGAGTAAACGAGCTTGCGAGCTCGTTAGGCTCGTGAGCTCGGTTAGGCTCGGTTAGGGTAGTATCGTAATTTTAGACGAGCTCGTTAAGGCTCGCGAACCCTTACGAGCCGAACATTTCGAGCTCGGCTCGTTTATTATTCGAGCCTCAAAACTCGAGCTCGAGGCTCGTGAGGCTCGGCTTGTTAGACTCGTTAAAGCTCGAGCTCAAATCGTTTCACACCCCTACCAAAGCCGGACAACCGCCGCCGACCACCGCCACCACCGCCGGAAAATACCGGAAACACAAAAAATAGCCGGAAATGTAGATCGCGGGGCATAGGACCGCCAGATCCCAGCTCAGAGCCGCTGAATCGTGACCTAGGGCCACCGGATCGCAGGCCAAGGCTGCCGGATCGGTGACCCAGAGCCTGATTCGGCTACCCAGGGCTGCGATTCGCCGGCCCGGGGCTGCGATCCGACGGCTTTGGGGGAGGAGAAGGAGAAGGAGAAGGAGAAGGAGAGCAATAGCATGTAAGTCCTTAAGTTTTTTTTCCTTTTCTAATTCGACCTCACAAAATGTCTTTTATCAACTCCAACCTTAAAGTTTTAGAATTATACAAAGAATGCACTAAACTATTAAAAAGCTGACACCGTTAATCTAACGCTAGCTGGGTTATCGATTGAAAGGAATAAAGTGCCAGAAACTGCATAATTTATGGACTGGGTAATTCCGAGTTAGAATTCAGGGACTAAATTGAGCAAGTCATGATAGTTCAGGGAACTAAATGCTAAATAAACCATTAATTAATGAACTTCGATCTAAAGTGTCTCCTCCTTGTCTTGTCGGCAATCTACACTCTTCTCGGCATACGCCACATGTCGCAACCGAATTGTTTAAGCTTCTGCCCAAGCCTATCTCTCCGGGGAGTTATTTACCACGAACTACCGAAACTACCCCGCACTAAAGCCGTTGCTCCTCCCGATGCACACATTAAATCTCATTTGTCAATTTCACCATTTATACTGCCCTTCCCTGGAAATCAATTATACCGGTCATATTTTTTTGAAGGCAGAAATATTATTATAGAGTATTTATAATTTCGCGTGATGGTGGCACTTTCTCTTTACTACCACGCGTCTTCTCCGTTCGAACTTTTCCGTCGCAGGAAGGTATTTCGCGTTTAGTTTCTTCAGCTGTTTTTTTAATGGCGAAGGACTTTTATTTGTTGATTGATCGAATCGAGTAATCTGCTTTCGTGTCTGATATCCTGTTCGGCGATCATCGTTTCGTTGGGCTGTTTTTTGGATTTTGTGTTTGATTCTTTTCGGTTTAAGGGTTTGGATTGATGCTAGATCATTTTGTTTTTGGATTAGGTATTGTATGTGTGAGAGAGCATTGCCCTTGTTTACTGATATTCCAGAATTGTTCTATTCTAGGGTGCTAGTGGGTGATTCTTCGAAGAGGGATGCTCTACTGCTACTAGGTGTCTAAATGGAGGGTCCTGAGGGAAGTTCGTTGAGTACTCCTATGCTGGAAAAACTAGCCACTAATGATTATTACTTGCTTGCCAAAAGCTATGGAATCTATGGGATCGTGGCTGCTGCTGTTGTAGCAGTTGTATTCCCTGTGCTGGTTTCATCTTTTTTTGGGAAGAAAAAGGGGAAACTGAGGGGGGTCCCTGTGGATTTGGGAGGAGAGGCAGGTTATGCTATGCGCAATTCCAGGAGATCGGAGTTAGTTGATGTTCCATGGAAAGGGGCTACAACTATGGCTGCGCTCTTTGAGCAGTCGTGCAAGAAGCATTCTCGGGATAGGTTTCTTGGCACGAGAAAAATTGTCGGCAGGGATTTTGTCACTGGTAGTGATGGCAGGAAGTTTGAGAAGCTACACTTTGGGGACTATGAATGGCAAACTTTTGGACAGGTCTATGATCGAGCCAGCAATTTTGCATCTGGGCTTGTTAACTTTGGTCATAGTGAGGATGCACGTGCTGCTATTTTCTCCGACACTCGAGCAGAGTGGTTCATTGCCTTTCAGGTATTTTAATACATATTACTCATTTTTCAAGGACCATTTACTCTTTACAGGGATATTAACTGTGTTCAGTTTCTCAGGGCTGCTTTAGACAAAGTGTCACAGTAGTCACCATTTATTCATCGCTTGGTGAGGATGCTCTAATCCATTCTCTAAATGAGGTGTGTACTCTACTCCTTAGTAGTATAATACTTGTCAGTTTTCACAAAGTTGTTTCCTTATGTTTTTTGTACGTGTACCAGATATGTATAACTGTGTAAGATTGTTGAAACTCTCATGGATTTTACATTTGACAGACTCAAGTATCAACGCTGATTTGCGATGCCAATCAGTTAAAGAAGCTGGCTGCAATTAGCTCACATCTAAGCTCACTTAAGAATGTCATTTACTTTGAAAATGATGATACTCCATATGATCCGAGTCTCTCTGGAAGTCTAAGCAACTGGAAGGTGGCACCTTTTTCTGAAGTTGAGAAACTTGGTAAAACAACTCCTGTTGCACCTAGTCTACCTTCAAAAAACGCAATTGCAGTTGTGATGTATACAAGTGGCAGTACAGGACTCCCAAAGGTTCGTAGCTTATTTACATTCTTCATGTTTAGTCACTTGCAGTTTGCTTTTAACAACGTTAAGCTGGAGCATCTTATCTTTACTGGAGAAGCAGTCTCCTACCATTTAAAGAAGGCATCAATTGGCATTGGATTTTGATTTCAAAGTCGTTACTTTCCACATTGTTTTTCATGAACCTTCTTTTTAACATTTTTTCCTTTTTAATTTATGCCGCGTGCCGTCCCTGTTTTATTAGTTAACCTGGATTTTTTTTGTCACATGGAATAGGGTGTGATGATTACTCATGGCAACATTGTAGCTACTGCGGCTGCAGTTATGACTGTGATTCCAAAACTGGGAAGCAATGATGTTTATTTGGCATACTTGCCCTTAGCTCATGTTTTCGAAATGGCTGCTGAGGTATATCTTAAGTCACATTTTGTTCTCATCATATGTGATGTTATTGATATTACATATTTGCGGTTTCCAGACAGTGATGCTGGCTGCAGGCATTCCTATAGGATATGGTTCACCGCTGACTCTGACAGATACTTCTAGTAAAATCAAGAAAGGGACCAAAGGAGATGCTTCTGTTTTGAATCCCACTCTCCTGGCTGCAGTTCCAGCTATTTTGGACCGTGTTCGAGATGGCGTTGTGAAAAAGGTAAGAGCTGAGCTAGGGACTTGCAGAATTAATTCCTGGAGCATGTGCATGAATGTTTGTTTTCAGGATAATGTCTGTGTTCCCGTCTCATTTCTTATTTGATGTGCTGTAGGTTGATGAGAAAGGAGGAATGGCAAAAACTCTCTTTGATATCGCATATAAACGGCGACTGGCTGCAATAGAAGGAAGTTGGTTTGGTGCCTGGGGACTAGAGAGTATGTTGTGGGATGCCCTTGTTTTTAAAAGAGTAAGGGCTGTTCTCGGAGGGCATATCAGATTCATGCTTTGTGGCGGTGCTCCATTATCTGGAGACTCACAACGGTTCATCAACATCTGCATGGGGTAATGATTCTTTTATTTGATGGACTAAGATTAATTAAGAGGTCTTCCTCCCCTTTAATCCTTAGCAGCAGTGGTGATTTTAAATGGTTGGCAGCCTTACAAAACAATCACTTCTTTGTTTTATGCATGTTTCCCTTCCCATAGGAGTATTTTTAGTATCTGCATGCTGCTCATTTTACTTCAAAACGTAACATATGTGGCTTGTGACTAAAGGGATCAAATCTCGATTTCCAAGTACAAAATTGCTTTCTTTGTTTTTCTTTTAAATTCTCTGCCATGCAAACATACTAGCTGGTCAATGCAAGTGGATATGAGGACTCAGTTTGGTTAGTTTGGTCTTTAATTTTGTCCATGTCACCTTGTCTTCAATGAGTTAATGGAAATGAAGAAAATTGTGGTGACAAAAATTACAGTTTCAAGTTATGGTAGGCACTATGTCATAATACAGGCTTCTGACCCCTCCGAATCACAAAATCAGAAACTAGCAAAGCCTTTGATTGAGCAATTATTTAATTTCCGGATTGTTATCATTGTTTATGGTAGAATTTCATCCGAGGTATCAGCTGTCTGGCTCACTGTAGGTGCGAACAAATAATAGGTCTCTTTCAAGGACATGGTAACCCCCCCCCCCCCCTTCATGAGTCACATCCCTTTTTTTAATCATCAATGTTGGTACTTTTTTAACGAAAGAGACAACAGGGTAATTTTGCAATAATTATGTCTGACAGTCAGTTTTATATTCAGAACCTAAGTTGTTGTATTATGCTATAATTACTTCTAGGAGTACACCCATTGAGAGTGATAGACATTAGAGCAAATAATTCAGGATCGTAGTAAATAAATTGCATGTTTGTATCAGTTTGGAGTTTGAACTTATATCTTATGGATCTTGTGTGCAGGGCTCCAATAGGTCAAGGATATGGGTTAACAGAAACATTTGCCGGGGCTGCTTTCTCTGAATGGGATGACATTAGTGTGGGCAGAGTTGGACCACCTCTTCCATGTTGCTACATTAAGGTATACATGTATGATTAGGAAGGATTTATATAATGAACTGTTGCCATGATCACTTGATACTATCTATATATTTTCTAGAAAGCAATATTTTACTGGAGTGATTCACATTATGTAACTTTTCACACTATTTACTGAGATGCAGCAATGACATCTTATATGATTCTCTGGTACCACAGCTTGTTTCTTGGGACGATGGTGGATATAAAATATCAGACAAGCCAATGCCTCGTGGAGAGATTGTTATTGGTGGATTGAGTGTGACTGCTGGTTATTTTAACAACCGTGTGAAAACTGATGAGGTCTTCAAGGTAGCATAATAAACATGAGATGCATTCATAGCTGGTGGCTAAGTTATCATCCACTGTGGTGCATATGCTAGTACTTTTGAGCAATTGAGCTATTTACATGTGCACAGGTTGATGAGAAGGGGATGCGGTGGTTTTATACTGGGGACATTGGACAATTTCACCCTGATGGATGTTTGGAAATTATTGATAGGAAAAAGGACATTGTCAAACTTCAGCATGGAGAGTACATATCCCTTGGAAAGGTGTCTATACTTGAAAATTTCTTTGTTATATACTCCTATCAAGCATGGAGCAGGATACTCATAAGTTTGATTTGAAAAAAAAATGAATGCAGGTTGAGGCAGCGCTTTCATCCAGTAACTATATCGAGAGCATAATGGTATATGCAGATCCTTTCCACAACTTTTGTGTCGCACTAGTTGTTCCATCTCGTCAGGAACTTGAAAAGTGGGCTCAAGAATCTGGTGTCAGCTTCAAGGACTTTTTTGAGCTGTGCGAGAAACCCGAAGCTGTTAGTGAGGTCCAACAATCACTTTCTAAGGTATGATTATAAAAGATAGTTTATGGAGCATCTTCGGTATCAATAGCCTAGCTTCCGGGAAGATGAATTTGCCACTGCATATTTTCTGAAGAGTAGCTTGCAGCATTTTTTGGTTGTCTTCAGGATGAATCTTTTGGCAATTTCTTTGATCACGTGCGTGCTGTTTGCATAAGCAAAGAATATTTACATATAGTGCCATGTGAAGAGTAAAAAACACCTTTGCCACAAGTGTAAACATGGAATGTGAACCTATCAGGTCAAAGTATCTACATTCTAATATGAATGTTGTCCATTCCTTGCATTGCCTGTGCACCTTTGTTGATAAAGGCTGCAATATTGATCATTATAGCACTGAACTAGAAAAGCTCATAACTCTTTTATCTTTCACAGAATCAAGAATCTAAATCTTAACCGGCTGATATTGTGCAGGTTGGGAAGTCTGCAAAACTGGACAAATTTGAACTTCCTGCGAGGATTAAATTGTTGCCAGATCCATGGACACCAGAGTCTGGTTTAGTCACTGCAGCTCTCAAGATAAAGAGAGAACAGATAAAGGCCAAGTTCAAAGATGACCTACAAAAGCTGTATCAGTGAAGAACTTGGCATTTGCTGTTTGTCATTAACTGGTGTACCATGTTTCTCTTCAATTCCACTCGTACGCTGCTAATAAGCCCTTTGACTTTTGTGCTCATATATGCCGACTTTCTTTCTTTCTTTCTTTCTTTCCTTTTTAGTTGATAATACAGCTTATACGGACAGTTATGTATTTTCTTCATAAATAGAAACTTCCCAACCGATGGACAGCAGGTGACAATGTGATCTGATTAAAAGGTTACAAAACTAAGGGGTATTTATTCCTATGGGAGAACTGCTAGCCGCGTTTGCTTGAACAGTCATTTGCACATTTTCGTCTGATTTTATATACCCGTAACGGTCATTCTTCAAGTGGCAGTGGTGGCGAGGCATCCCATGTGTGCTTCAATTCATTCATGTCTTCACTCTTATGTTCAGTTAATGGCATCTTCTACGTTCTGTTCAGGCTCACTTTGGCTGGCTGAAAAGGGCAGTTCTAAGATAGATGGCCTTAGTACAAGATATAGACAAGGACCCACTAGTGGAATCAGCGACAATGGAAGAAGCCAAAAGCCCCTGTTGTACCTGCAAAAACAAGGATTAACATCAAAAGGGTCAAACGCAGAATAGCTTTTTGATGTGCAAAGAAATGAGGTAAGTTGCCATGGAGCCCGGGGAAACCAAGAACATAAGATGAATGCTTGTATTTCACGTCAAGAACATCCCTGGTTGACATCTTACCATCTTCTTACTGTCATATCATTGTAGACCCAAAATGGAGCAAATGCAGAGAGCAGGCAAAAATCGAGGCTCGTTGCGTGAATCTGAAAATAGAGAGAATAAATCTGCTATAAAAGAAACGGTAACATATATGAGAAGAAAACAATGTATCGGATGAACAAGAACTTACGAATTTGCTTTCCCTGAAGTACTGGTAGAATTCTTTCCAGACTTCGACATCTTGTAATCCTGCATATAGGATCAATCCTACTGCTGCTGCAAGTGATATCTAATATATGATCATGTTATACTTCTCTGAAGCAATTCAAAAGGAAGTCGAGATATGCATCGTATGAAATGATATGATGGAGAGTTAGGTTTGTATGATAAAAATGCCAAGACTACAAATCTCAGTGCAACAACACTTGAGTGAGTGGCAATCATGCTTGCATAAAATCGACACGAGTTCATCATACTTATTGACCAGGGATTTTATTATCATAACAGTAAGGCTGAGTTGAATTTGATCGTATGTATACGCTGGCAGGATAAGAAATGCTTGCTTACCCCAGCAGTAAGCTTTGACTCCAGGAAATTCAGAG
Organism: Stellera chamaejasme; assembly: GCA_024586325.1. Classification (NCBI taxonomy): domain Eukaryota; kingdom Viridiplantae; phylum Streptophyta; class Magnoliopsida; order Malvales; family Thymelaeaceae; genus Stellera; species Stellera chamaejasme. The sequence goes on from CM044985.1 coordinate 31,846,905, forward strand.
GCCATGTCCTGAGCTCAGCCTCTTCAATAGCTGGTGGTGGGGGTCTCCAAAGAACGAAATAGGGCAAGAGAGCATACGCCCCTCCGAAACAAGAAAGCAACAAGAATGGCCATACAGGAAAACCACCTTTCGAACTGAAGACAATACAATGTTCCCATTAACAGTCCTTTCATCCATGAACCATTCTCATTTTAATCCCAATACCACTTTTTGGCATGAGGAATCAAGACAACAAGCAACTATTGTAATTTCACAGTTACCAAGTCCAATAAGCATGTTTGTTATATAGTTAAAACAAGATTTACAAAAATTTGAAAGGGAAATGCTAGCAACATTTGTTTGGGTGGGTACATGCACATTCTATCATTCAAATTCTACAAACATGGCCATTCAAATTCAAAGACCATGGAGTTAAAACCTAAGTACCTTCTGCCTGTTGGAAGCAACAGCATGGTATAAACCAGAGGCCACAGACCCATGATGTACCATAGAGAGACAAGTACTTCATTCATCTGAAACCCATCATCTCCCTTCAAATTCAGGAGCTTCTTCAGGAAATACAAGTCCCTTGACTGCAATATCAATCCAATCAGAATGACCAGGAAGTTAGGGCAAAGTTCGTTGGACTATTAAATCCACTCCTAACAAACGAAATTGGAGAACAATTCTGGAAAATAGAAAGCAAATTGGGGATTAAAGAAAGGACAAAGAACAATACCGGAGTCTGATCAGGAGTTAGATTGAAAACATAGAAAATAAGAACACCCCACAATACAAAAAGCAATATGGAGGTCGTCCAGTCTCTGGCTTCTCCACCACCACCCACTTGTTTCTCCACACCTGGAACCGACTCGTCACTGGCCCCGGAATCTTCTTCTGAGTTGTTGGATTTAATCGAATTCCGGCATCTCAGGAGGAGAAAACCCTTGTTCTGAGCTGGGGAGGTTAAGGTCACAATTCCTGGTTTGAAGAGATGTGAGAATTGCAGAGATTGTTTCCTAAATGAGAAGCTCTGTCGTTGGTTTCTGGGTTTGAGATTCGAGTTCAGAGGCGTGTACGAGGAGTTACAGGAAACGAAGCTGCAGCTTGCTGACATGACGCAGAGAGCTTTCTGGGATTTGATGATGGAGCCAAGGAACTGAAGAGAGACCGGAGGGGAGAAATGAAGATGACGCTTGGAAATGGACAAATCTATTGTTGGTCCTCAAAGTCATCGAAAGCTGACATATGGTCATCATCGTCATTAACCCACGAACGAAGGATAGGCTGATACGACGCCGTTTTATAAGCCGCGAACTTTTAACTACCGGAGATGCTAATGAAAGCTCTTGCATTCTATCCAGAATCATTTCCATGAGATAAGGTCCCTTCCAGTTTTAGCCATGGCCGAAGCTTCCATCAGCTTCCGAACAACGTTCCTTCCTTCGTTCTCTCCAGTACAGAAACCTAATCACTCTTTCCATAACTCTCTTCACTGCCACAAGAAATTCACGCTTCAGTGCTCGGTCTCCGCCGGCGAGAGCAAAACGTCGACGTCCGAGAAGATTCCTTGGGGCTGCGAGATAGATTCTCTGGGGAATGCTGAGGCTCTGCAGAGGTGGCTGTCCGATTCCGGGCTCCCGCCGCAAAAGATGGCGATTGAGAGAGTGGATGTCGGAGAGAGAGGGTTAGTGGCTTTGAAGAATATTAGGAAGGGCGAGAAATTGCTCTTCGTGCCTCCTCCGCTCATAATCACTGCGGATTCCGTATGAGCCTCTTCTTCTCAATTCTCTTTTTATTTTTAACTGTTCAGTCTTATTGTTTCTGGGCACCGTTTTATTGCCGTGATTTGAAAGTTAGCTGGCATTTATAGGAGACAATTAAGACTTCATCAATTACCCATGACATAATTTTTTGACAATGGTTGAGATACCTGGATAATATGGTGGTCAGTGAGACTTAAGAGTGACTTTGATTTTGGCTTCAAGAAGAGGTAGATCTCTCATAAACGAAATTTGAAGATTTAGTAGTGATAGTGGAGACTGGACTTGGTACCAATTGGCAATAATTGTTAACATTCTTGTATGACACAACTCAGTCTTTTGATAATGTGCATACTGGTGCATAAAGTATGTGAATGCTAATGCATGTTTTCCGATTCTTATCACAAATATGCATGCAGGAATGGGGCAATCCGGAGGTTGGCAAGGTACTTAAACAGTACTCTGTGCCAGATTGGCCTTTAATTGCGACTTACTTGATTAGTGAAGCTAGTCTACAGAAATCTTCAAGATGGTGCAACTACATATCTGCTTTGCCTAGACAGCCTTATTCACTGTTGTACTGGTAATTTTTATTATTCTATGAACCTTTCTTGTTCATGTGTATGTGTCTCTTTTCTTTTCTCCTTATTTTTTCTTCTACTGGAAGAACATTTTCTCAGTTTCTTTCTTCTACAGAGTTTCTGTCTCATTTCAGGACACTTGAAGAGCTAGATAGGTATCTGGAAGCATCTCAAGCAAGGGAGCGGGCAATTGAAAGAATCAATAATATTACTGGAACGTATGGCCAACTATTAATCTCAGCTTAGACACTTATTCTATTTGTTTATGCTCTAACATTATGTGCCAAAGAGAACCTCACATTTTGAATTGCCATTCTAATTCCAATTTCTTTTCTTTCTTTCTCCCGTTCATCCCTTCCTTGCAGGTACAATGATTTGAGATTAAGAATATTCTCTAAATATCCAGACATTTTCCCTGAAGAGGTACTTTATTCTATGGTGCCTTTTTTTTTCCTTTTAAAAATGTCAGATGTTGTATGAACTTTCCCAAATAAAGTGCTGACACAATTTCTGTTTTGGGTCTATGTTATAAAATGTAACTCAAAGGTGGCTATGTTATATAGCATTCTTTGTCTAAATTTGTCTTCACCAATGCAATTCATCTTTGGTACACCTATAGGTTTCTCCGAAACTTTAATCTTTCAACCGCAGAGTCATATACTTCATCTTACAACCACAAAGTATAATTCTTCTTTCAACCAGAGATATATTCATATATCCAAGGTTTAAAGTTTTTTTTAAAAGCCTTCTATGCTAGCTTGTCATTTTTCTATTCATTGCTTGTCAATAACACGTTTTTCTTATCCCATGTACTTTTGTGCGTCTTCTTTTCCAAGTGAAGTCTGCATCCAGAAAAGATTAACGAGCGTACAGGCCATTTTTAAAAGAAATTAGTTTCATCCATATATCACTCCTTGTGGAAATGATGTCGGTCTTTCATTATAAAAAAAAAAAAAAAAAAAGACAAACTAAAACAAATTACTGTAGCCTTTTAAAAAAAACAAATTACTGTACTATTTGTGGAATTAATCACTTCCGACACTAACTGTTCTTCCTTCCTTCATGTTGGAGTAAAATACTTTTGCAGGTATTTAATATTGAGACGTTCAGGTGGTCATTTGGTATTCTTTTTTCACGGCTGGTAAGTGAAATTGCAACAATTCCATCTATATCTCGTTCACTAATAGGTCCCCCTTTTACCCTTATGGTTTTAATTCTTAAACCACCAAAACGATTACCTTTAACACATTTGAAAATACAATATAAGCTATGGGAGACAAATTACGATGACATGACGGTTAAGATAGGGATTCGATATATTTGCTAAACAAATTGCATGGGTTTAATGGATCTGCCTTAGGTATGAGAGAAGAGTAAAATTTTATCATGCAATTAAAGAGATTGTCATTCCCTATGGCCTATGCTGTTTGGTTCCATATATTTTCAGTTTAGATTCTGATATGTACTATATGGTTAACACCTGAAAACTGTAAAAGGTACTGGAGTAAAGTATGAAGAAAATTCATTCCTTGTGAACTACAGGTGAGGCTACCTGCAATGAATGATAAGGTTGCCTTGGTTCCTTGGGCTGACATGCTCAACCACAGCTGTGAGGTATGTAGTGAATAGCAGTCTCTTGCTTTCTTTTAAGTTTCTGTTTACCTAAAATTTGTGATTTAGTAGCTTCAGTATTTGGCATAGGTTGAAACCTTCTTGGATTATGATAAATCATCTAAAGGAGTTGTCTTCACAACAGACAGGGTGTATCAGCCAGGTGAGCAGGTATAGCAAGACGTTTGACTTCTTCCATGATTGTAATATTTGCTCCTTGTCTTGAGTACGATATGAAAAATAAAAAGGGAAGGAAATGAAAATTAAAGCACTTTTTTAACCTCCCATGATAATCTGAAAAGTTTGTTGTTTGTTGGTAGAACTGCTTTTTTGGATGCAATGTGGGTATAACATTTGAAGCTTCAGAAATATGCCTTAGGAATAGTAAAATTTGTTAATTCTAAAAAGATGTGTAACTAGTGCAGACTCCCAATATCTGTAATTCTAAAAAGATGTGTAACTAGTGCAGACTCCCAATATCTGTTATGTAAATACTACTAGTATTTATCTAGTTCTTCATGCTCCCACAATAGGAACCACAGTCTATGTTTGTGCTGGTAATATTTTTGGCAATAGAAAGTATATAGGCATCGTCATATCTCAGTTGCATCCAGTCTAGGGACTTATATAGATCCTAGGTGAGTACTATCATTTTAATAAGAAGACCAATCAAAACTAGTGCAAACTTATTGCAGTAATGCCTTTTCAGATTCTTTCAGATATTTGGTCAATACTGCAAATTGGATGTTAAAAGGTTTATACTGCTTACCTAATGGTTTTCTTCCCTTCATTAGGTTTTTATATCATATGGGAAAAAATCTAATGGAGAGTTGCTTCTGTCGTATGGATTTGTCCCAAGGGAGGGTTCAAATCCTGGTGATTCCGCGGAGTTGCCATTGTCACTTAAAAAATCGGACAAATGTTTGAAAGAGAAGTTGGAAGCTCTGAAAAAGCATGGACTATCGACGTAAGTTGTGATGTATTCCCATGAAGTAATTGCATCAGGCTGCTTAATAAAAAAAAATTGCCTTTCTGGTAACCGGTTTATCTTGATTCTCATGTCAAAAATACTGTGTTGAATGACCAACTGATATGAATGTTAAATTTCCTGACTAGACAATATCTTTGCCTCATGAAGTTTGTTCTCACTCAACTGTTTTAGCCTGCCATCTATTTCCAAACTTTTGCCACAGTTAATACTCTATGTTCAGCTTATTATCCAACAAAGGATCTTCCTTGCAGACCTCAGTGCTTTCCCCTACAAATTACCGGTTGGCCAAAAGAGTTAATGGCTTATGCGTATCTGGTTGTCAGTCCTCCCAGCATGAGCAACCGTTTTGAAGAGGTTTGCAAATCGATTGCCTTAATTTTGATGAATTTCTCCATATGTCATCTGAAAAAATGAAGTTTCCTCCAGATGGCTGCTGCAGCATCCAATAAGATTACTCAAAAGAAGGAATTAAGATACCCTGATATTGAGGAAGCAGCTTTGCAGCTTGTTTTGGACAGCTGCGAAGTGAGCTTATCTAAGTACTCCAAGTTTCTGCAGGTGACTGAGTCATACTATAAAATAGCATCTTCAATCTGTTTACCAGTTTAAACTGTGGTTGGCCACTTTATTAACAGCCTTTTGTAATTTCTCATTGCATCCTATTTTAGGCAAGTGGATCGATGGATTTGGATGTGACATCTCCTAAGCAACTTAATCGAAGATTATTTCTGAAACAGCTAGCAGTAGATCTGTGTACCAGTGAACAAAGAATATTATCACGAGCCCAATATGTAAGAATTTGCTATCTGTTCTTGTTTGTTCTTTTAACGGAATTTCAGGTGGTGGTGATCTTACATAACATTGAGCATAGGTGTAGCTTCATGCATCATCACCAATCTCCTACTAGTGTTAATTATCACATATTCATAATTCCTGTGAATTTCATGTGCAACTAAAATGACAAAGAGGCCTTGGAATATGAAGCACTCCTTTCTAAGAAACATTTTTCTGGTAATCTTTTCCTCAGACAGCTCAACTAGATGAAGCTACTTGTCTGCTCGGTATAAATGATCAGATGTTGGCTTAGGAAACTGCAAATAACTTTTTTTAAAGTTTTCTTTTTCACATGTTCATAAACTGGAGCATATCCATGAAAATTCTTGTTTGTGGTGAGCAATGGGGTTATTGTTTCCAGATACTAAGAAGACGGTTGAGGGATATGCGAAGCGGTGAACTGAAGGCATTAAGAATCTTCAATGGATTCCGAAATCTGTTTAACTAGTAGGCTTGTTCTTCAGTTCCAGCACTAGAAAGAAGAGTCTGAATCTGATTATCTGCAACAACCACCGATTGGCAAGAGAGAGAGTGGGCAGTAAACAAACATCATCCTGTGTGTTCTTCAGAGCATGTTACATTGTTAAGAGGTAGCAGAATATGAAAAGAGAGAAGCTAGTGTTCAAACAAGTACTTTATTGCTCCTACTAGACTGAATTGGTGCAAGGATCTTTGAATGTGACCATTGTTGATTCCAGTTCTGTGTTTGCAGATGAAGTAGAGTAAGAAAATGTAGTAGTAATTGTTATGTATCTAGTGTAAATATAAACGGTTCGAATGAGATTCCTATAATTATAGTAGTATTTGACTTAACATGAAGTTTAATGAGTAGTTGTAAGTGAAAATTTTACAATTTTTTTTGAAAAAAAAAAACAAACCATAATAAAAAGCTGTCATTATTTTAGGACAGAGTAAGGGGGAAATGCATAATTAGTCCTATGGGTTTCGTGTTTATAATGTTCCAGTCCTAAATGTTTTCGAATTAACAATAGAGTCCTAAACGTTTAAAACCGTAGCTCATTTCAGTCTTAAACTAACGGAATGTGACAACTGGCTAACGGAGAAGCCACGTGGCGTTAACATCGTTAGAATCTGGCCATATTGGATCTAAACGAAAAAATATAGGACTAGTTCGTTAATTTTAAGATGTCCAACCTAAATTAATTCCAATCATGCCCCCAAGTCCCTCTCTTCCTCCTCCAGCACCCTGGTTCTCTTCACCCACCAGAATCCGGCCGTGCCGCCATACTCCGCCTCCGTCAACCTAAATTAATGAAATTTTCTCAAGCACTCTTTTGATAATTGGATGCTAGGCAAGAAGGACCAGCCCAAGGATCGAGCTTGATAAGCAATGGATTCCAGAATTCTCCAAGGCATTTCAACATACAGCTGATGTGATGGGTTTAGCTTAACAATATTATAACTCAACCTTCTATGAAAAGTGAAGATTGGAAATACATGGGAAGTCCTCACAGGATCGCTGGGACGAATTAAAGGCTAAGGCCTTGGCTGTTCGGATTGAGAATCCAACATCTTTTTTGAGCTCTGCCTCTAAATGTCTCGGACTGTTAGTATCGCTGCAAGGCTTCTTCTCTGTTCAACTTCATGTGAACCTCTCTGCTCAACTTCCGTTTATTCAGCTTGCAGATGTAGGGATGACTAGGGTACTGCTAGAGGCAGGACAAGGGTGGAAGTGGAGCGGGCTTGACGGTGACGATGATGCAGGATTGGAATTAACTAGGTTCAACATTGGAAAATTTAACGAACTAGTCCTGTAGTTTTTGTTTAGTTACAACATGGCCAGATTCTAACAACATTAACACCACCATGTGGCTTTTCCGTTATCCAATTGTTACATTCCGTTAGTTTAGGACTGAAATGAGTTACGATTTTTAACGTTTAGGACTCTATTGTTAACTCGAGAACATTTAGGACTGAAATGTTATAAACTCGAGGAAAAAAAAGTTTATATTTCAACGGGATACTTTAATTTTTCTCAAAGTATAGATACTAGTTCTACAAAAAAATGTCAGATAAATAAGTGATAACAATGGTACACAAAAATTAACAGAAAAATACAAAAATCGCATTTCAGTTGGGTTTAGGATACACTGCTCTTCTCATCTAAACATGTGCCAAGTTGTGCCATGTTTAGATTAATTACAATGCTACCATCTCTACCTTAAGCTTCCCCCAACTCGTTCCTTTCGACCATGATGACTTGCTACTCGCTGCAGATTTGAGACTGCGATGTTTCTTGTAGTAAATAGTATCTGTAAGTGACTTAAAACTATCACCATCACCAGAATCAGATTAATCGACAGAGATTTACACGAGTTCAAGAGATCTTACGGTGCTTCCCAGCCATTTCCTCAATTGAACGACGCAATTCGTCCGACGACCGGAGCTGCAACCTGCTGCACATGACAGAATTATGATGTGCCTACATACATGTGTCATCGACTCATTATGATGCACTTGTTTATAAAAATGATGTAATCACGAATTGCATACAAATAATGCTCAAAGCTATTGGAATGAAGTTAATAATACCAATTAATGATGAATTTGAAGAGTATCAACTGAAGTAGATGGAAGAAGATAAATTTTCAGTGAAAGAAGCGTCACATTGCACCACAAAAGCATCATTTTAGAGGATGAAGTGCATCGTCTGAGTTCATCATTCGGGAGAGGAAGTGCATCATGTGTGAGCTGGAATGCATCATTAGTGGGAAAAGTGCATCATGTTTGTAAGGGAGAGCATCATAAGGGAAAGAGAGAGTATCACTCTAGTCACCGAACGCATCATTTTGAAAGGTTAAAGAAAACAAGTGCATCATAGTTCATTGGAAATGCATCAAATAAGTGAATCATTAAGTCATCAGGACGAGTGCATCATGTTGTTACGGTAGAACATCATTATGCATCGTGAATGCATAATTACGGTAATCAAACGCATCGCAGTGAGTTGTAGAAAAAAATGCATCATTAAGTCATCAAAACAAGTGTATCATGTTGTTGCGGGAGCGCATCATAGTGCATCGAGAATGCATCATTGTGATATTGAAGCGCATCATTTTGGGCGGTCGAGCAAATGCGTCGGGGCCGGCGGTTGTTTTCGCTAAAAGAACTGGGCTAATTGAATTTGTTGCCGATTTTGTTGATTTTGCGAGAAATGAAAGGGAATTGGTTGAACTTCTGTCTAATTTTGTTGCTCCCCGAGGAAGGAAAGGACAGATCCGTAGAGATTGGTAAGCTCTAGATTCATCGGCGAGAAACACGACGATCGGTTACCTAACGCTTATCGCGAGTCAGACACATTATATAGATACTCTAAATATGTGTAGTTTCTAAATATATTTTTTATAAATTCTTTTTAATAATAATTTAAATCTCTTACGGCATCCAAAAAGCTTACCGATTTTTCAGCAGAGTATTACCACTGTTCATGTAATTGAGACAATACCAAGAACTTACCTCAATTACTCACCCAAAAAGAAGAAGAATACAAGCAAAAGAAGTAGGAAATCTGTCAGAAATTAATTGTATTAATTTTTCCATAAATGTTTTTATTTGTATAAATATGCTTTTTTTATTAAGTGCATAAATATAGTTTATTGGGAAAATAAAATGGTAAATATGAAAAACGTGTTTGGATTTCCAACTCTGATCTAGTTTGGGGTTACAAAGTGTTTATCGTTCCAGGCCCAAACCAATTGCTCGCAGAGGAACCGAAGATGGAGGGGCTATCTTCTCTTAGAACAACGCCCAAATTTTCTTTTCAATCTCGTCCGCTCCGGCGGCTCAACTCGGCTGTCCGGCGCTCACTTCCGCCGCAATCGATGGACCATACCCGACGCTCTGCGGTTCGAGCTCAACAGGTTCTTCTGCTCAGTCCCTTCTCTAACACCAATGGGGGCCCTTTATATAATTGAATCTAACCCAGAATTTTTTAGGCCGAGATTAAAGATGGGTCGGCGGTGAATTCTCCGAAAGTTGGGAACGAAGACAAGGAAGATACTCTCAAAGTGAAGGAATGGGAAGTGGGGATGTTTCGGAACGAAGTGGCGGCGAGTCAAGGAATAAGAATCAGGCGGCGACCACCCTCCGGTCCACCGCTACACTACGTCGGTCCGTTCGAGTTCCGATTGCAAAATGAAGGCAATACTCCTCGTAACATTCTTGAGGAGATCATCTGGAACAAGGATAAGGAAGTTTCACAGGTAAAAACTTCTTAATCCTTTTGCAGATTTTCTTGCTCCTGCAAATTTGTGCTAGGCCTTTGTTTCTGGTGCTAAGGTACTGAAAGTGGCGATTGCTTTTCAGATGAAGGGGAAACGGTCACTTTATTCTCTCAAGAAGGCTGTTGATAATGCGCCTCCCACTCGAGACTTTGTTGGAGCTCTCAAGGTGGCCCATAACCGGACTCAATTGCCTGGTTTGATTGCTGAAGTGAAAAAAGCTTCTCCCAGTCGTGGGGTTCTGAGGGAGAATTTTGATCCAGTAAGTTTTTTTACTTTGTTCTTCTGATCATGTACATTGAAGATTATCTTACCGGGGACAATAGATATGGGTATCAAGTATGTGGCCATATGTAAAGTGTGGAAATAGCTAAAGCTTAGAGCTTTACCTCTAGCTTCTGCCAAATGTTATTGCTGTGCTAAAATGGGGCTCCAATCGGTGGGGTTGAGTCCAATATTTTAGATTTTAAGTGTTTTATCAATGTTGTTATTGCACAAATTTATGTCTATACTTCATTCTGGTTCCAGATATCTATAGATTTATATGTTCATCATTGTAGGTTGAGATAGCCAAAGCATATGAAAATGGTGGTGCAGCATGTCTGAGTGTTCTGACAGATGCCAAGTACTTTCAGGTATAATAAAGGGGTTGATGGATTAGTTTCTGAATGAAATGCTTCAATTACATTTTCCTCAATGTTTCCGACTTCATTTCTATTGCTTTTTTCTGAAGGGAAGTTTTGAAAATTTAGAGGCAATTAAGGGATCTGGAGTAAAGGTATGTTCCATAGGTTCCTTATTCTTTGTTCATTATTTTTATATGATGAACCCAATTGAATTCTAATAAGGGCTAGTGACTGCAGTGCCCTCTGCTATGCAAAGAGTTTGTCATAGATGCATGGCAAATCTACTATGCTCGAACGAAAGGGGCTGATGCCATCCTTTTAATTGCTGCTGTTCTGCCTGATCTTGACATTGGATATATGGTTAAAATTTGCAAGATGCTTGGCTTGGCTGCACTGGTGGAGGTTAGAACAGTCCTTATTTTACCATTGCTGTTTCCAAATTCTTGCATTTTAGTTTTTCATTTTCAAGTTTTTTTACACAATATATAGTTCTATAAGAAGTGTGCACCAGTCTTTTGTTCTAGTACAATTAAATGACCACATTGTTAAGTAGTCCAACTGCACTTTAACATGATGCTGCCATTTTGATGAATAGTTTCCTTTTTTTCTTTAGTTTTACATTAGCTTGATTGTTTTTTTCATCCTTGTATAAGATCGTATAATTTTTTTCTTTTAGGTGCATGATGAGCGGGAAATGGATCGTGTTCTTGGTATAGAGGGGATTGAACTTATTGGAATTAATAATCGTAACTTAGGTAAGGTTCTGTCTTAAATAGTTAAGCTACTTCCTTCAATATGACCGGCCATCATATTAGCAAATAAACGTATTCCTGAGCTTAATGCGCGAAAACAATGAGGGATTAGCTCAAGGAGTACTAAAAAAGGTGCTAACGGCAGTGGGACTCCTGCGGGTAATAAAAAGCTTAAAAAATGAAGCCCATTTCTTTGAAATCCCACTATAGTAATTCCAATAAAAATGGAAAATGAGAGACCCAAAGTAATGAGAAAATGACTTGTAACTGTAAAGCTATAAGGTATCATACCCTATAAGTCGCTTCACTAAAAAGCCTCCCTTGCGGGGAGGAGTGAAGAGAGCCACGAATTTCGTTATATCGGTCTCGGATGGAATCGGGGGAAAACCCATCCGAGACCAGCGCAGCCTCGATGGCCCTCTCCACTGCGGCTTGGGTGTTAATGATTTCTTCGAGACGAAGAAGGCAATAAAGCTCCCACATCCCCTCCCCTGACTCCACAAGGACAGATCATGGCTTCATAAAAGATTATAAACTCCTATTGAGTCGACTTGTATAACCTTAAGATGATTCAGGCATCCGCATTCCCAGATTTTACGCAGCAAAACCATTTCCTCTGCAAAATATATTTAATCAAGAAGGTCAAGGAACTCCAGAATTATTTATCCTGAAATGTTACATGTACACCTATGAAATAAAGAGTAGAAGAGTTATTTATCCAGAGTTATTTATCATATGAGCTATTACAAGAGATCTTATATTCAATAGTTTCTGTTTGAATGATGTATCCTGAAAATGGGAGTCCTAAGAAGAGCAAGATTATGCAGCAAGCATTCAATAATCTACCAAACTGATCAGACTTGGTGGGTGGTGATCAACTTGATGTGCTAGCTACTTATGGTATCTCCTTCAATCATGTAAGTACTAGTATATTTCTCATTGTGGAAACAAAAAACAGGTGAAAGGGCTACAACTCACAGAGTGGGGCTTTCCAAGATAAGCATTTTGCTTGTAACCAGCGGCGTCTTTCTTGGTTGGTGAAGCTCCATTAGTGTTGGTGCCCCATTTCTTCTCATCCCTGGCCTTGTTGAAGATCACAGTGAATCCCTCAGCTGATGAAGGATCATTCACATCCCATTCCCCAAACTTAGGTAATGGCTGACCCTTGTCCACTTCCTGACAGTACCACAATATGATTGCAATCAACACAAACACAGTAGTTGTTATTGAGACATCAAATTTGCCACCATTCAGGAACAAGGTAGAGATAAACACAGCAGCTGATGAATTTGACATGTATAAAGCAAAGCAAGCATCGGAAAACGTGAGAACTCTGGGTTAACATTTCATGTTCAAGAACGAAACTCGAATTCTTCAGTTATCTTTTGATTGAAAAAACGCCCAAGCGATGATTGCATAACAGAGATGGATCAATCGACAAGAAACTAGCTAGAAATCGGATCAGAAATCAACTCATCAAACTGGAACTGAAACCCAAACACACGCTCCAGAACAAAACAAATAAAGAAAGAAAGAAACAGGAACAAGCGAGAGACGAAATGCACTATGTACCGCCATGGGCGCGTGAGAGTGCTTAGTTGGAGCAGCGGGAGTTTTGAGGAGAAGAAAGCTGGCTATGGCTATGGCTCTTCGTCTTCGATGGAAGCTGATGAAATTGATACGATTTGATACGATCAAAATTATGTTAATGCCGATCTGAAAGAAATATCTATATATATAAATGCGAGATGGGCCTATTGGGCTTTAACTAATAATTATATTAATCCCCGTTTCAATTTCTAAAACTAGTCCCTTTTATCGATATTTCTAGGCTGTCCTTTTTTGCACTTTGTAAGAAATAAATTTTACTTTATGAAAGCGATAGAGATTTTTAAAAAGTAAAATATGTGGAGATGTTTTTTTCTTTCAAATGAACAAATAGGGGTGTCAATTGGGCGGGTTTAGATGTCGGGTTTATGATCGAGTCATTCGGGTTTCAGGTTGGACTGTTTTCGGGTCGGGTTTGGGTTCGGGTCATTCGAGTTTCGGGTCATTTCGGGTTTAGCTGATTTCAGGTCAGGTTGGGTTCGGGTTATTCGGGTTCATCTCGCCATCGGGTTGAGTTTACTTCGGGTTAAGTCGGATTCGGGTTCAGGTCATTCGAGTTTCGGGTTGTTTCAGTCCCGGGTCCAGGTCGGGTTTCTTCGGGCCAAATTTCGGATTTCTTCGGGTCCAAGTTCAGGTTTCTTCCAATTCAAGTTCGGGTTTCGTCGATCCAAGTTCGAGCAGCTGAATTTTCAAACTAAACTTTTATTCTTTATATTTATATTATTTATAAAAATACTACGTATTTTATATTCATATATATATATATATACAACAATGATATACTGAGAAAATTATTCACACATTTTCCTCTCCCCTTTTCCTCGGAGTTTAAAATAAATCTATTTCGTGGAGTTGTTCTAACAAAATTGAAGAGAAATTAGACATTATTCCAACAAAATTGAAAATTAAATATTTCTCCAATAATTTGTTAGATCAGCATCAATACCTTGTTAGATTGACATCAATACCTTATTAGATCAGCATCAATACCTTGTTAGATCGACATCAATACCTTGATAGATCAACATCAATACCTTGTTAGATCAGCTTCAATACCTTGTTAGATCAGCATCAATAACTAACAACCTTGTTAGATCAGCATCAATACCTAACAACCTTGTTAGATCAGCATCAATACCTTGTTAGATCGACATCAATACCTTGTTAGATCGACATCAATACCTTGTTAGATCGGCATCAACACCTTTGATTAGTTCCTTTGAAGTCTGTTACCAATTCTGAAGTAGCTTCTAGTTCTCATGGCATCTAAAGGTACGTTTGGTTTCAGTGGTGTAATGGAGTATGTTTCATTTGTATCATTAATTACACCTATTTGAGTCCCTTTAATTCTATCTTTGTTAAACAGAGATCTTACCGTATTTGAAATTTGCTGCATGGATGGAGGCCAAATTTACGGATTACTTGAAGAACTGCATCATCATTATTTCGGTTTTATATTTGATGCATGGATAATTATATTTTAGAATTGTGTATTTGATGCGTTGGATGATTACATTTTGGATGTTACAATTGTTGTTGGTCATTAGTGCACAATTGACGTTATTTACTACCATTTTCTTGCTTTAGAGTTTAGACAATGAATGATAGTAGTTTATTTTGTTATGATGATAGTAACTCTATAATGCATTAGATGATTATGTTTTGTTATGATGAAAGTTTATTTCGAGTTCCTTAGGGTTCGGATTCGGGTTAATCGAGTTCGGGATTCGGGTCAGGTCGGGTTCGGATTCGGGTTAACCATATTTGAGATTCGGGTCGGGTTCGGGTCATTTGGGTTTCGGGTCCTTTCGGGTTGAGCTAGTTTCAAGTCATGTCAGGTTCGGGTTCGGGTCTTACGGGTTCATTCGGGCCGAGCTGTTTTCGGTTCAGGTTCAGTTCAGTCGGAGTCGGTTTAGTTTAGGGTCGTTGACTTTTTCGGGCGGGTTAATCGTCGGGTCACTTTGACACCCCAAATTATGTCAGTCGAGTTCGGACGGGTTAATCAGGTAGCGGGTCACTTTTGACTCCCAATTTTATGCGAACAGTGGAAGCGAGTTGTTGAATAGAGAAAGAACTTGTGAGGGGCGGAGACGAATCTGAGGAAGCGAGCTGATGAAAGAGATGATTGGAAGCGCGCCGTTGTTGTCGGCACCCAAGACACCTTGGTCAGAACGGTGGGTGCGCACCCTATCCTAAACCTTAATTTTATTATTTACTAAAAAAAGGTTAAAAATTATCTCTATATATACATCTATATATTATAATATAAACTAAAAATGACATTTTCCTTTTTCATAAACAACTGACTTTACTTATTTATAAAAAATATTAACTTTACTTATTTAGATAATTTTATTGAAGAAAGTTACAACTCACATTGGGGACGGAGGAAGTATAAACATGTTTTCCTAGTCCGTTTAATCCCATTTTTGAAGAAATACATAAATAAGTAAGTATACTTTAATACTAGTGGGTACCAAAATTTTAGTACTCCACAAAATTGGTAGCGACCAAACTATAGGTTACTAGTTGTAGAATCATGATCATGTGCAGACCGGTGACCTGTGTGCTCAGCACAGCAGCCGTAGTAAATATGGAAATTAGATAGCAGGAGACATTGAAGGGACTTGTTCATGTTAGTCTCAGACAGGAAAAGTTATTGTTGCCCAGCCAATTAAATACCAAGAGTTGTGGAAAATGTTAAATCATCCAACCAATTTGCTTTTGGTTTAAAAGACTGATTACGTGGTAAAATTTTTAATGAATTGAGTATGCAAACAACAGCGCAAGTAATTGTTGTTAGCATTTCCCAATTGTTAATCCTACTAGGAACTCCCTTGAGAACTTTGTGGCTTGCCAAATACTAATACACAATTGAGTGTCTCATGTCAAGGCTCTAACTCAGTTGGTTAAATCTCAAACCTCTAATGATTCAAGATGAAGTATTGAGTTAAACCAAAAAAAAGGAGTAATTATCATTTACCCACCTGAGATTTGTCATAATTTTCACTTTTACCTCATATATTTTCGAAATTCGTTGTTTTACCCTGAGGTTTAAGGAAATCTATAAAAAACCCCTTGAGGCTCACCTCTGTTAATGGTTCCCCTGAGGTTTAAGGAAATCTATAAAAACCCCCTTGAGGCTCACCTCTGTTAATGGTTCCGTTATACTTTAGGTTTAATTACAAAACTAGACCCTGCATTTTTTTATTCATTACAATTTACCCTTCATGTTTTAAAACATTCACAAATTCACCCAAATTGTTTTCCTTTTATTAGGGTGCTTCAAACTTACTACTTTGAAAGTGAATTACTTGCTTTTCACCTAAGATTTTTCACAGTGACTTAGGTGAGTATTTCACCTCCCATTCTCGGACTGAGGTGATTTCCTCGAAGTGAGTTACCCAAACTCACATTCACGGTGGATCGATACTCACGACGACGCATCCCTTTCTTCCTCGCGAGAAGAACATCGCAATCGAAATCGGCTCGGCTCCATCTCTCTCACCTCGTCTCTCCTCCGCCGGCACCATCCTCGAAGATCTCTCTCACCTCGTCTCTCCTCCGCCGGGCACCATCCCTCGAAGATCTCTCTCACCTCGTCTCTCCGCCGCCGGGCACCATCTGTCGAAGATCTCTCTCACCTCGTCTCTCCGCCGCCGGGCACCATCTGTCGAAGATCTTGGAGAGCCGTCGTCTCACCTCGTCTCTCTCATCTGTCGAAGCTGCCCCAATACAGTAGCAGGTTCGATTTTATTTCTCACCGATTTTGTATCTCAAATCTACTCGGTAATTTATCTCTCTCAACTCTCAAATCTATTTCTAAATGGTCCCGAATCTCCAGAACATGCATGGCATAAATTCTGGTGAATTCAGGTAGCTTCCGCAGGCTGTATTGCTACGCGAGAAGGAGCATACATGAGATCTGCAGTTGTATGCATGGTCAATTACTTAGTTTCCTAGACATTTCCTGTTGCATTAAAAGAAAGGACAACTTTGAGTTCGACATTAGATGGAGAAGCTGTGAAGGAGGTTACTTGTATGTGACTAGGATAGCACCAAACTGCTCTGCTTGCTTTATATCCTTTGGAATGACAAAAAATGTTGCAGAGAGAGAGAGAGGCTAAAATCACATTTATTTACAAGCAGTTGATTCAGGTAGCCTCGCCGAGGAAATTTGTCAAGCAATGACGGTCTTTAGGATTTATTTACAGAATCTCTTTTTCCCTTCCAATCTATTACAGCTTGTTTTCTTATTTCAGTTGATTAGTAAATGCATTCTATCCCTCAAATCTGCAACTGATCTTGAATGTTGTGCCTGTCAATGCAGCTCCTGAGGTAGTTGAGAAGCCAGGAGATACTTCATTGTCAAGGCTAAAGAGCTTATATATTCAGGCAAAGACCTTTCAGAAAACGAAGTGAGGTATGGTTATTTACTACCTTTTCTTCTCCAGTCCCCTCTTCTTTAAGTGGATATAATTTTTGGGTTTCTGTACTGAAAAACATTTTTCTTCCATATGAGCATCTTGCCATATTTCTTATCTATTTCATCAAGGCAATATTTGAACAATGAATGAACTGGTCTATTTGAACAATGAATGAACATTGGAGGCCTTTTAATTGGCCACTCTCTAGACCTTTCCTATGGCTAAGAAATCCACTGCCTCAAGGGCTAAACCAAAAAATGGATGGTAGCATTCCTTGGATTGCACACTTCCCTCAGAACAAACCTACTTGGCCAAGGATCAAAGTCCAGTACAGCAGTACTCCTGTTTGTGGACAGACACAAACATCAGCAGTAACAGGGCTGTTTTTTAATGTCCGACTCTCTTAAGCTAAACTTTAGGATTCTCCTTTTGCATTACCAATGTTTTCTATAAGGCCATGTGCAAAGGTCTTAATGTAATTCTGCATACAGAAAACATGTATTAACTCCATATAAAAGAGCTATCAATCTGTAGATTGGCAAATTATTAAAACTCGGTCATGAAAATCTCTTTGGAATGCAAAAGGAGAATCTGGTCCCATCTTGGTTAAAGGAGTAGTATCTTATGCATGTGCAACATGTTTGGACATTTATATGCTCACACACTTGTGTCATACCAATGTTTGCACCAAAGCTAATGTGAATCTAATCTCAGTTTGATTGCCACAGCATGGTATCATAGAAGTTGAAAGTGGGATGACCTGCAGCCAGGCATCCAAAGCCATCATTTCCAAAAGCAATCCTCACCTTTCCCCATTAGGATCCATAAAGGTGATTGGTATATATTGACTAACCTGCCCAGCTCTAATCTTTTGTTTTGTCTCAACTGAAAGCATTTTGTGATTGAAATCTGCAGAAACTTGAACCAATGGTCAGCATTTTGTTTTGGCTCGCTTAGTTGACAGGCTGGGAGCACCTATGTTGTGAAGTCTTTAGCTTTCTGAATTGGCTAGTGTACTCTATTCCTGTTTCTTAATGAAATTAGCTTTATGTGTACTTCAGATATCTGGAAGCTGACAGAAACTATATGCCTTATAACAGATGACATGCAAGATCTTCACACCCCTGATGTCTAAATGATTGATGTAATAATAATATTAAGGTAAAAATGTAGTCAATAACATTTCAAATGAACTTACAGAGCAGCCTAATGTTCTATACGAATAATGGTGATTAGTGCCAAGTAGAATTGTGTTGACTACACATTCAACAGCAGCAAAAATTTCGACTGAAAAGATTTGTATGCAAAATGCTGATAAACAACTTGTGTCTTCCCGAAGAAGAAGAAGAAGAAAGGGAAGAAGAGATCATCATCATCATCAGGTAGTGGTGATGATGATGATGAGAGGGAGAAGTTGGCGACGGAGATGATACTGGAGAAGATGTCGGCAGAACAGTTGTGGGATTTCATGTCTTTCTATGGTCGGATGGCTCAGATTTGTTCCCAGTTGCTTCACAAAAAGAGCTAGCTAGCTAGCACCACATAATAATCTCAATGACACTACTACAGACAATATATTTTCCTAGCTAGCTATCTAGCTACTTTATGCAGGATCGAGTATGTAATTTAGGTCTCGTGGTCATCGCTTGATCTGTAATTGATGTTTCTTTGTAGTTAATTACACGCATTGGGATGGAGCTTTGTAATGTTAGATGACTTAAACACGTAGACCCTCCTAATTACTCCCTTCCTAGTCTGTATTTGATACTAGTATTAGATAACTTAAACATGCTAGATGACTTGAGCTGAAGGAAATAGAACAACAGATTGTAATGTTGAACTCCAACGGTGTCGATAATTAAATGTTCATCTATATAACAGAAACTCCTTCGAACTTATATCACCATCTAATTGCACTCCACAAGAAACTGCTAACTCAAGTCCCCAAACCTCAAAACCGAACACAGCAGCTATAACAGGACGTGGACAAACCAACCAAAAATTCAGACACAACAAAACTAGGTGTTGATAGACTTTCGGAACCATTCTCCAGAGAAGCGTCGACAAAGCACCCAAATGAGCAAGAATGAACGAAATAGAAACTCAGAAACTAGGGAGAATTGACAGAATCCAAAATTAGAAACAGGCAGAGATGAGACGTTACCTTAGCAGCTCGTTATTAGCAGCGGTGTTGTCACCTTCCCCAAAGTTCACAGCTGCTAGCAGCATGTTTTCCTGCTACATTCGATCAGCCTGGAAAGTGTCCAAACTTGGAAGGATGTCAGGCCCTTGACGTTTTCCGACACATAATTGACTACCAAACCCAAGGTGCTCTGGTTGTTCAAAAAAAAAGAAACAACCATACCTGGGTCGTCCGATTTTAGCCTCTAGCCCGATTTCAATCCGATTCCAGCCTCCAGTCCGATTTCAGCCTCTACTCCGATTTCAATCCAAAACTTCAAAGTCTCATTTGAATCGCATATCATCCTGGGTTTACATCTTCGAACCCTAATCCTCTGGGGGTCGTCTCCAAGCCTGGAAGTCTACCGAAATTCCAGCCTCTACTCCGAAAGTCCTGGCTTCTTCGACTGATTTCTGGTCTGCTCTGATTTTCGACTCGTCTGGTTCGCTCTTTTTTGCGCCAACGTTTTCTGGTCAGCCGTATTCACGCCATTAGCCATCGTTTTTCACGGCCCCTCAAACATAACACCCTCTTTTTTCAGTTCTGTCCACCTCACTAACTCACTTCACCAACACTCACATATAAGGTGAATATAAATTCCATCCCAATTAAACTTTGAAGCCCCCTATTATTGGGGATTTCAAACTCAGATTTTGGAGGTGAATTTTGCAAATTCACCTCCGTTTTTTTTGTGTGATTTTCGATTTCTGACCTGAGATTTTCACCTCCAGTGAATTCGTGAAATTCACGTGAAAAATTTGCCCTCCGCTCGGCACCACCGCCGCCACCGCCACCACCGCCACCGCCGCCGCCGCCACCGCCACCACTCCGCCGTCGCCGCCACCGCCCCCACCGCCACCGCCACCACCGCCGCCACCACCCCACCGCCGCCGCCGCCACTCCGCCACCGCTGCCGCCACCGCCACCACCGCCACCACCATCGCCACCACTGCGCCGCCGCCGCCTCCGCCACCGCCACCACCACCACCACCGCCACCACTGTCGCCGCCACCGCCTCCACCACCGCCTCCACTACCGCCGCCACCACCGCCACCACCGCCGCCACCGCCGCCGCCACTGCCACCACTCCGCCGCCGCCACCGCCACCCCTCCGCCGCCGCCACCGCCACCACCACCGCCACCACTGTCGCCGCCACCGCCGCCCCGCCGCCACCGTAGGGAGGAGAGGAGTGGGGGTGGGATTTCGGGGTGGTGGAGTTCGGGAACCGAGGGGTTGAAAGGGTGAATTGGATTGGGGTGGTTTGAGGGGCGAAATGGGTGGTGAAATTTAATGGTGATTTTATTTGATAATGAGGTGAAAAAAATTTCTCCCGGGTAAGGTTTCCCTATTCTTTTTCCTATCTTGGATCTCTCTTGTGCGGTGCCTCCCACCCAAACCTCCGGTCTATTTTCTCTCTTCCTTGTGCTCCTTCACTTCTCTCTCTCTCTCTCTATGCCCGATCCAGTGCCTCGCTCCTTCTCTTGGCTGTGAAACCTAAACCCATGGTTGATGAAATCGAAGTCAAGTATCAGTTTCAATTTGCAGTTGCTCCCAATTCAAAATACCTGTACAAAAATCCTCAGGAATCGGCTAGGCTTGGTAGATTCGGCTCAACAAGTCAACCACAGTTGGGGTTGCGAGTCCTGGACCTCAAACCGTTTCTCGTCCGGTGACAACCACAGTTCCGGCTTGAACTTCAGGCAATGCTCGCCCTAAACGAATTCCATTCATCCGACTGAGCAAGTCCGACAGGAGAGCAACCTTGTTTCCGATGCTTAGCAACAATTCGTAGATTTATTCTTGAAGAATCACAGAGCTGTTGTGCAGGCTCTTGAAGGTTCGAGACTAGGTCGGAAGCAACCAAATCGTGAATGTTGGACAGAGATCGATTTCAACAAGAAATCAACGATTGAAAACTGAGAACGAGAACATCAACTCTGAAAATTCGTGAATCGATCTGTTGTAATCGATGGGATCCGAGGAAGACGCGGCCAGAATTTTTGTTTTGTGCCAACGATGATTATGGGTTTGGTCCATTTTGATCGATCTCTAGTTGTTGTGTTAGAATTAGGGAATTTTGTCTGATGAGGAGGTACAAGAATATTGGGAATTTTATGGTTTTTTTTTTTTGTGAAGGTGAAGAAGAGGGGTTCTGGGTTGGTAGCA
Organism: Stellera chamaejasme; assembly: GCA_024586325.1. NCBI lineage: Eukaryota > Viridiplantae > Streptophyta > Magnoliopsida > Malvales > Thymelaeaceae > Stellera > Stellera chamaejasme. Next base: position 31,868,667 of record CM044985.1, read on the forward strand.
GGGAGGGCCAAGGAGAAGGCGGAGGGAGGTTACGAATCGGCCAAGGCCGGTGAGATGAAGAACAAGCGTGGTTTAGAGTTGAGGAGTGGTGAAATTGTGTGAAGTATTAAAATAAGTACGGTAGAATTTAACGGAATCACTTGAGACGGTGGTTAAAGAGATAAAGTGAAAATTAGATCAAACCTAAACCTAGAGGGATTTTTTTGATAATTTCGAAAAAGAAATTACACAATTGAGTTGAAGGCTACAATTGTGTAGAGTCAGCAGTGATGGTAAAATACTGAGTTTATTGGATTATTTGATATACAGGGACATTTTATTCAACAAGGATTTCAGTGTCACATACAAGAACATTCTAGTAAATCAAATAATCATCAACCTCTCTCTCTCTCTCTGCCATCATCACCAACCATCACTTGTAACATTGTGCCTCCCGCGTCCTGTAAGATAGAAACATATCTTTGTCATGAACAACATAGCAGAGAAACAATACATAATCTACCCAACAGATTTGAGAAACAATACATGGCAGAGGTAAGAATGCTGTAGAGTAGAAATGATGGTAGGATTGATTACCTAACAAACCTCACAGAAGTTCCACCACAAGGGCTGATGCTCCGCCTCCACCGTTGCAAACTCCACCGACACCATATTTCCCGTTTCTCTGCTTCAATACCTGAATCAACAGAGCAACACAATGCATCAGGGTGATTGAATGAGGCAGCGATTTCCTCCCCGACAGTAATCAAGGAGAAGAGAACATACTCCCAAAAGTGTGATCAAGATTCGAGCTCCACTGCAACCCAAAGGATGTCCCAAAGCTACAGCTCCACCATTCACATTAACTTTTTCCTGCAACAGAAACAAGGAGCTAGGCATAAGAGGGGACAATTTTGATCAATCTCTAGAGCTCTATGCCAATGGAAGCTCAATTAGAAAGAAAAGTATGATGCAAAGTGAGACGGATAAAATGGGGGAAAAAAAAGGGATGTTTTAATAGAGTTGAAAACTCACTGGATTAAGATCCAGCAATTTCTGATTTGCAAGAGATACAACCTGCATGGAAGAAAACAATAATGATGATAAGTTTCTTAGCCTAGCAAACAGAACTGCTCTCTAGGCACATGCGGTCACATAAAACTGATCTTACAGCAAAAGCTTCATTTATTTCATAGAAATCAATTTGGGAAGCACTCAAGCCAGCATGTGCAATTGCTTTGGGAATAGCAAGAGCAGGAGCAGTTGTGAAGAACTCTGGGGCCTGCAAAATAAGAGATATACTTAACTCATACATCACAGGAACAGATATATTCTCAATCTTAAATGTGTTTTAAAATTCTTAGCCATGTCTACGGTACCCGAGCAGCATCACCATATCCACTTATTTTTGCAATCACTTCCAATCCCAGTTTAACAGCTGTCTCTCCGCTTACAAGGACTAAAGCGGCAGCACCATCACTGACAATGACAAATAAAACGATAAGCTTCAGTTTACCTTCTGTGGTAACTATATGCTTCAACTATCAAGCCTAACTGACTCTACGCCATTTGTTTAAAAGATCGAACCAAGAAAAATCTTCATTGAGCTAATAAACAAAAGATGCAAAACATAGATACCTTATGCTAGATGCATTGCCAGCTGTGACGGTACCTCCTGTCTCCTTGAAACTTGGCCGCAACTTTCTTAATTTTGCAGCATCAAACTGCACAGTGAAAGACAAAAATAAAGTAGGTGCTGTAGGGAGAAGGCTAAGCTAATGAATTGGCTATTTTATTTTACAGGGAGTGAAATGTGATACTATTAGATATCAAGAAAGAGAGATGAAAAAATAGAGAGAAAAAAGTGTAGATAAAGTGTAAATATGCTTTTAGTTAATGCATCTAGAAGATTGAGGTTGAGAAGGAAAAGCCGTAGAGAGAGTACTAGGATTCAATAAAACTGTTTAATATGCTTACCTTCCCTAAGCCCTCATCCCTATCAACAACAGTTGATGGTTTTCCTCTTCCCCCAGAAACTTCAACCTGCATGTTACTGGATTAGTCCTTCTAATATACGGAAAAAAGTGACGTAACAAATCAGCAAAGGCCAATAACAAACCGGAACAATTTCCCAAGCAAAGGCACCAGCTTCTTGCGCAGCAATACCCCGCTCAAAACTTTGAACAGCATAGTTATCCTGCAAATGGCATTAAGAGTTAGATCAAATAGCTCAATCAGGGCATCAAAGCATTGAAAAGGACAACACTATTTATCGGTATTCAGGTAGAAAGAAGCATACAAGGACAAAGATTAAAGAAACACTTTAAACAAAGAAAAATATTTTTTTTAAAAGAACAAAGAAAAGAGACTCTTTTCCCTTCTCTAACCATATCAACCCCATGCTCCATAAATGGAATTGTGGTAAATCTCAGACTAAAACCCTACTATCCTATGCCTTTAGAAGTGAGAAAATCATCCTACTGTATCACTCAAGTTCATTCATCTATTCCTCATTCCTTTTTTTTTTTTTTGGTTTCCAAGGTGACATGGTACCTGATCCTCTCTTGTTATCGAGTGTTTCTCTGCGCACAATTCTGCGCAACTTCCCATGCCACAGTCATTATAAACATCCCATAGCCCATCTTTTAACATTCCGTCCACAAGAGAATCATGGCCAAGCCGAGATCCTTTCCTGCATGTAAACTACAAATCAGAGATGCTCGTGTTTGTGTACGAAACCAATAGAAGCGTACGGAATGTAGGGACAGCTAACCTTGCTTCTGCAAAATATTTAGGAGCATTTGACATGCTTTCCATGCCACCAGCAACCACGACATCATTTAAGCCTAGCTGAATACTTTGTGCAGCAAGCGCGGTTGCTGCGAGCACCAGAAAAGCAAATTAGAACGTATAAGAGAAAAACTAGGAAACTAAATGACTCAAAGATTTAAGTAATTCAAATCTCCACCTTTCATCCCAGATGCACAAACTTTGTTGACAGTGGTGCAAACTACTGAATTAGGAATTCCAGCACCTAATGCAGCTTGTCTGGCTGGTGCCTGTCCTAAATTTGCGCTAAGAACATTCCCAAAGAAGACTTCTTGTACAAGTGATGGATCCACATTAGCTCGTTTTAGTGCAGCTGCAAGTTGATTGTAAACAATAGATAAGTCAAACATCGCACAATCAGAGTGACAATCAGCTGAGAGTGTACAAACCTTCAATAGCTACTGATCCAAGCTTGGTGGCAGGCAATGATGATAAAGAGCCAAGAAATCCACCCATGGGGGTTCGTGCAACACCAACAACGCAGACATCTGTGAAGTCATAAATGTTATGGAAAGAAGCATCCAATAAGATAAGCATTTGCATAGAAATCATTCTCTGAATTATGCGTAGATCATATCTACATAACAGTAGTTGTGGATAATTGACAAATGAGAAAACACTTAGAAAACATTTTAGATCATGGAAAATAACCCCATAATAAGAGGAATACTTATACATGCACCAGACCACAACATTTCTACTTCAAAGTTATAAATTCAAACTCTACATTCGGCCTACCCCATTAGATTACAACTACAAGTTACAATGGGAGGATTCTCATAAAGTAACGTCTTGAAAATGATTTTAGATTACAAAAATGGATTCCACATGCCAGAGGAGAAAAACTGAACATATTTTACTAAATCTAAGTAGATCTCAGGCAGTAAAACAGCTCATTACAATACCTCTGCTCTTGATTGAATCTGAAGCTGCTGCTGGAGCCATGGCCAAAACAAATTTGAAGGGGCTGAAAGTAAAATTGTACATAGTCAATTAAATAATACCAGCATAAGAGACTAAAGTCAAGAACTAAGCAATGTTCATTAACAAGATATTAAACCCATAAAAATAGAATCGGTCAGCAGATAACTATGACATGTTAAATGAACTTGCTTAAGACACTGCAACTGCTTCCACCCTCGATCTGCCTATGGAATACGACTACTGCTTCCTTGATTTCCTTCTTTGAATTATTTTCGACAAACAAACTTCCAAATCCACATAGGGATCTAATTTCTACTCTCCTCATGTTCCGAAGCCTATTGTCATTTTTCCAAAGAGCCAAACACCAAATCTATCACCTTTGATTATCAATTCGTAATTCAGATCTATCTTAACAGAAAAAATCAATCAATCAAACAAACAACAGTGTAACATCCGAAGAAACGATTGAAGAAGAACAGCGAGCGCGACAGTACGAGACAGCTGAAGAATTGCAAAAATGGCGAGAAATAGAAGTACCTTTGTGGAGTTGGTGGAAGCTTAAGCAGCTACCTCGGAGAGCGGATGAAAGACGAGAGCGCTGAAAGGAAATGGACTGTCAGCACTGAATTTATAGAGGCGGATCGCCCGATGCACGTGGCCCACGCTCACCGCGAAGAAGAACACACTAAGAACACACTTGTTCTTTGTTTTTTGCACATCAGCCCTCGAACACCCGTTTGATTTACTATTGTGTCCAAAACTGTATGTTCTGACATGTCTTATCAAAAACAAAAAAACTCATTACATTAGTGTAAAGTTCATTCGTAGTCCTGTAACTTTAATTTTTGTCTCGTCGGAGTCATGTTTTAACTTTTTGTTCTAATAAAGTTATGTTTTTCAACTTTTTTTAATTTGTGATCATTTTCCATCTGACATCCGTTAAGTTTAACGGACTTTAGGGAAAAATAATAATTTTAACAATTCAACTTTTTTGAAAAAATCCTACACCCTATGTTTTAAACCTAACCATTTAAGCACACCATCAACAATTATAAACTTAACATTTTTACCCAAATTTTTTCAAACTTCCGTTAAACTCATAACACTAGTTGGACCACCGCCGGGAAATCTGAAATGGGGAAAATAATACACCGGATCGTAGATCAGGACTTGGGCTTCTCATTTACATATTAATTTATTTAATATTTTATATTAAAAATTTGTAGAGAAAATTCATGGATTAAATGTTACTAGTACTACTAAAATGGAATGAAAAAATTAGTAACATTTTTATCAATAATGTAAGAAACGTTAATGATGTGATTTTGAGTAGCATATGATTTTTTTCTTTTAAAGTAGCATATGAATTATTGATGAAGAGCACCCCAAAACTGAAACCTCTTTCAGCCTTTTCAATGAAGGCTACCACCACTACTCTTATGTGACGGACTACAGGTCAATTTTGACTAGCGGAATCCATGTGGTGGACTGCGGAAATAAACAAAAAACATGTAGTAAAAAATACTACATCCTCCTCCTCCATGGATCGCAAAAATTTCTGCAAATCATACATATCTTTGAAGTTTAAGAAATAAAACACTAAAAATATGGTTAATATAAATCTTTTTCTGGTTCAAATAATTTTTTAAAATTTTTATTTTTGAAATTTTTATGGTTATAATATACTTTTATTTTATTATTTTTTTCTTGATTTCTATATTTGATATCTTTCAATATAAAAAATGAGAAAATGAATACGCGCAGAGGCGGCGCCACTTGGGAGCGAGTGGGTGCAATAATGCAATTATCACCACTGACTTTTTAGAAAATTAAGTATATTGACTTTTTAGAAAATTAAGTATATAGTGTATATAGTCTTATAAAATGTACATATCTATTCCATACTAATTTTTTTGATTTGTATTCACTCACAAAAATTTCTACTAATTCCCTCTACTAAGTAAAATTTCTGGCTCAATCACTCACTGAATACAGTATACTAAAATTTACTCATTTAATATTCATGTCAAGTCAAAAGTGTTATATCAGACTCCTCCGTCCCAAAAATTATCAAACACTTTCCTTATCGCACTGCCCTTAAATTATCAAACATTTTCCATTTTTAGTAAACTTTTGTACATGAATTTACTCAATTATTTCTCATCACTCTCTTCCATCTAATGTCAACTCAAAATCACCCACCTAAAATAACGTTGCTCAAATAAAACGCTTCAAAATATTATTTAAGACCGAAAAAGAGTTGTATAGTAAAAAGGAACTGTGAAGGCGGCACTTAAAAAAAAAGAAGAAGACAAAAGCAAGGTCGGTAATTGCACAGTGCAGTCCTAAACTATCAAAATCGTTGCATATTAGTCCCTAAACAAAACAATACTAGTATTACGCGACTGGTAAGGTAAGATGATCAGTTCTTCTATAATAGTGTAGTAGAACAATTAATCTACATGTTGCTAACCGACGTTCACCATCTATGAAGCAGCAAAGAAACGGCACCTTGAAATTAACGAGGTGCATTTTGCCATTGCCACTTTTCATGATCGCAACAGAAACAGTATTTTAGGAATGAATTATTAGTAATTAGTGATGAATAATAATTCTATCCATGATAAACAATAGGGGCTTCAAACATAGGAAGTGAACAAAAAGTTATTAGGTGAAAACTGAGTGAGTGAGAAAAGTGAAAATAGGAGGGTTAAGTTTGACAATTGAACTTCCTTCCTCGCCTCTCCGTGTTGCGTTTGCAACCGAAATGAGTTCCCCATCATCCAAACTTAATTTACCTAAGTCGTTCTTGGGTCATCTTGAAACCGAAATCAAGGTCATCTTCTCTCGACAGAATCGAGCTTGGAGGTCGCGCATCCGAGGAAGTACGAGAGAAACAGAGACTCGTGAAGAAATGCGCAAAGGTTACCGCACGCCAGGCAACCATGTGCGCACCATGTGCGCACTAATCGTACATTATGCGCCACAATGTGGTATAACACTAATGCGCACCTCTCAGCAGAGATGCGCTGCGCACATCTATGTGCGCACTCTGCGACACTGCAGCACGCAATGAGATGCAATTCACACCGATAAACACTGGTGACCCGACAGAACTGCAAGATCGACAATTTCAACTACGAAAGTACATACCTCAAGCAAGACGAAAGTACAGCGGCGGACGATGATTGGAGAGAGGTGAACAAGGGGGTGAATAGTGGTGAACAAGGCTTTAAGAGAGAGTGAGCCTTTCAATCAATGTAAAAGTGATGGATGTTGTGTTTGTCCTTTTTTTCAAATTATTTAAAATAGAACAATTACTTTACAAAAAAAATGTAAAAGTAATGAATATTGTGTTTGTCCTGTTTTGAGTTTGTAATAGTTTTATCAAGAACCGAAGCGAGTCAAAATAGAACAGCGGTACGGGTACCCAAGCGAAGAAAGGAGACGGGATTCCGTTGTAATATATATATATATATATATATATATATATATATATATATATATATATATATATATATATATATATATATATATATATATCATATTTTCACGTTTTTGTTTGTTTCGGCTGCATAAACGTATTTATCATGCGACGCCCCCCAAGGCCCAGCTATGGATGAAAATGGGTCAGGTATTTATCTGCTCCAGCTTAAAATTTTATGGGATGGATGGATACTTGAGCTTAAGGCTATCTGATCCTATATGTGTACTGGTCTATCTTGTCTAACGGATCTCCGAAAAATAGATCCCTCTAATCAATCAGGGCGGACCCAGAAATAATTTGATATGGGGGCAAAAATTATATAAACAATACACACATTAAGTACAACAAATAATACCTTATATATTTTTCTTTGGTAAATCTTTCGAATTTGTATTTCAGAATTTAAAAATTATCAATAAGTTGTCAATACTTTGTTACACCTATTAATATTTGCTCGAATTCTGCTTCCTTTTGAAATTTATATTCATCTCTCATATTGAAATTGAAACTAGAAATGTTTAGACATTGGAGTAATTTTTGTTCATGTATGATATGACACAAGTAAAATGCAATTAAAAGTTAAAGAAATAAGTATCTTTAAGACCTCAACAAAAGAAGAGAAAGACATAAATACAATACATTAGAAAGAAAATAAAATTAAATAAATATGTAAATGACTACACAAACATAAGCCAACAAAAATTGGGTGTGTTCTTTGTGTTGAATTTGAGTAAAAAATGGAAATATTTGGAAATTTTGATATGTTGTTTGTAAGAGAAAAATTTGAGAGAAATGTTGCTTTGATGAATTTTGGATTAAAATTTGGCACAAAAAATACACTTGTAAAGTTAAAATATTAGTTGCAGTCTACTTATTTCCCCCACCACACGTGCACAATCCATTCATAATCACAAGTCAACAATTAAACAATATATATATATATATATTCAGACTTTCACAGACTAAATATTGTAAATAAGCAAACTCATAAAGGAGCTAGGAGAGTTACACAAGATCGACGAGCAATTTGGAAAGTAAAAACGATGGGCTGGACGTAGGAGGCCGATGGGGTAGAGAGTATACTTTCAGATGTTAGTGAGAAAACGTTAATTGAATCATAGCCTAGTGATGTGTTTGCAATTAATATTTTAATGTTAAATGCTTAAGGGTAAATACCATAACAAGGTCCAGAATTTTCTGATATATACACATATATCCTATTGTTTACAAAGTTTCAGTGGGGGCAGTTGCCCCCACACTAAATCCGCCCCTGCCTCTAATCCAAGTTCATTTTCCTATATTCTCCATTGGTTAAGCCCAAATCCATGATCATCTCCTCCTCTCATAGCCTAATCCAAGTATAAAATTTATATCAACAAAGTATATCGGGTTATTTGGGCCGAACTTTAGTCTATTTCGAGTTGAGCTCCAATCCAAATGTTCAATAGGCAATAAATATAGCTTAGAATTCAAACTCGAAAGCAATAAGATTCAAAAAATGATCGATTTTTTTCTAATTTTCTAATATCGTAACCTAAGGGGGTAAACTTAAGTATAAAAGGCTCGAGCTCGGCCCACCCCTTTACACTCCTGCCCCCAACAGCTTCAGGTATCAATTCATAGTGTCATAATTTTATACTTCATCCGTCCGTAAAAAATACAACCATTTATTTTGACAGTTTCACAATATTTCATCTTTGATTTTTTTCATGAATGTTTAGACTAAAAATTAAATGTTTCATATGTATATCATAATTTGAAATTTGGAGGCTCTTCACTAATAAGTAGAGCTTGTGGGTGAAGTGGGTACACATTTATTACATAAAAGGTCTGAATTTTTGGTCTTTTCCTCCAACTAAAGATATTTTTGTTGTTTGGAAGAGAATTCTTGAGGAGAGAACCATATTTGCGCAATTTATTATTCAGAAGCTGGAATCTGGTTCTTTTTTATGAATGATGCATACAGTTTCTACTATGAACACTTTGCTATCGTGCCTTAGAAGAAAATTGTTTGGGGGTCCGTACATGTGCTAAAATCTTCTATTATTGTATGGCTGGCTCCATGGGGTAGACTTGCTACATTTGATAGAGTGGCTAGGTGGGACACCTCTGTTAATATGCAATGTAGACTCTGTGATACCTTCTGTGAAACAATGGATCATCTCTATTTTGAATGCTGGCTTTTCAGGAGGATCCTTACAGAGGTTTTGGCTCGATGAAATTTATTTGATGCTCCTTATATTTGGAATAGAATTTGCAGCTGGATAAACATGGTTTGTAAGGGCAAATCTGTGAAGAACTTGTTGAGAAGGAGCCTCCTTGCATCTATGATTTATAATGTCTGGATTGAAAGGAATACAAGGGTTCATGGTGGAGCTGCTACTAATTGAAAAAGTTTGGTTACTAAGTGTATGGGTAAAGTGCACCCATCGTGATTGTCCTGTAATTTTAATTATTATACCACTAGGGTCATGTTTTAACTTTTTGTATTAATAAAGTCATGTTTTCAAAATTTTTCTTCATCCATGGTTCTATTTGACATTTTTGCCCTCAATTTTTAAAATATTGTCATTTTAAACATTGTAAAATATAAAAATTACCCTAACGTTTAACGAAACTTTCAATTTTACCCTCAATTTTTATAAACCCTAAAATTCTATACATTAACTTTTACAAATACTTACAATTCTACCCTAAAAATTTTCTTCGCCAGAATGCCCTCTAAGCTACGAAACACAAGTATAGGCGGTAGATCCATGGCCCAGGGCCGCGAATCGCTGGCCAAGGGCAGTGAACCGTCAGCACAGGGCAGCGGATCGCTAGCTCAGGGCTGCGAATCGCGTGCCCAAGGCCGCGGATCGCGATCCTAAGGCCGCGAAGCGCGCGCCCAAGGCAGCGGATCGTGTGCCTAGGGTGGCGATCGGCGGCCGAAGGGCGCGAATCGCCTGCCCATGCCGTGAATCGTGGTCCCGTGGTTTTCCGGTGGTGGCCCGTGGCGTCCTGGCGGTAGCCCGTGGCTTTCCGACGGTGGTAGGTCAGATGGTGGTTGAGATAGGTGAGTTGAAAAGTTTAAGGTAGATTGGAGGGTTTGTTTATAGAATTTTAAAACTTGAGGGTTTAAATGGTATAATAAGAAAAATTCAATTTATGTTCGTTATTGTATCATTCTTGTGAAATGGTAAAATAGTAAAATAATCGTAAAAAGGACCATGGGACATTTTTCTGAATTTTTTAAAACTATTTATCTTTGTTAAAATTTGAGTCAAACATTGAACCTAGGAACGCTGAATTCAAATAGTTGTATTTTTTGCGGATGAAGGGAGTATGTTTCTTGCGATAAAACATGTTAGTAACGATATTAACCTTATTATTCTATTAAAATTTGAGTTCTTTTGTATAAATTATATGGAGTATATCTGAAAAGAAAAAATCGAAAAAGTAAGAGTAAATAATGTGGGGTTAGAATGTATAATTTGAAAAATATCATACTATAAAATTTGAAAAATATCGTATACCGAGATTTTAAATTTGTAACAGAACAAAACCTTGTCATTAGCAAGTAACAACACAACCGCATAAAAATCTCATCAGTCAGCAAGTGACCAAATTCCACTAACTGACTCTAGTCTTTGAGTTGACAATGGAATTGTTTTTCTTTTCAGTTAAGTAAGGCGATCTATATTAGAAATTACATTACTTACATTGTTGAAATTTATAATTTACTTGATAAACGATGAGATAAAACTATAAACACATAACACATTACAACCAACAGTGACTGAGTGTTTTCTTTCTAAAAGATTTAAGTAAAATGTGATGAAAGTACAATGGACTTGTGATCATTCATCATTCCCTTAATTAGTTACATCCATGAAATAATGAATGGGGATAATCTTGAGGGATTGTACATGTAAACAAAGATGTTGTTCAAGACTCAAGATGCTCCAACTATCCATTCCTGGATAAATAAATCAATGGATTACAATTTGTATAATTATCAATTATTCTATCTTGTATGATCACTTTCTATATAGCTATGTATGTATGGTAGTTCTATATCTTACTATAATCAGAACCAATGGTATCCTAATTATCCCACCAGGGAATGAAATGAGGTAGAATTTGGCTGCTATACATATCAATCACAGATCTTCCTCCTCCTCCTCCTCCACATGAGGAGAAAGACTATCAGATCTTCTTCTCAAAGTCATCTAGCTTCTTCACCCTTCGCATCGACCGAAGAAACAATAACAAGAAAGCACCTGCATTTAATCAACACCAAGTTTCAATGTTTCTTCACTTACACAACCTCCTATCTTGAAAAGACGAGCATGGTTTTTGAAGATGTAAGAAAGATTACCTGCTCCAACAAATGAGCTATTTGCAATAAAGGGGACACCTTGGCTTGTGAAGGTAACTCCAAGGTTTACCAAGGTAGCTCCCATCACAGTGTAAATGGTTGCCATCTGAAGTACCGAAGCTTTTCGTGCCGCTCGTTCCGACTGGTGAAGAAATAACGCAGACGGAGAATGAGAAGGAACCTCATGGAGGAATATGATTAAAGTTCTTGGGGTAAAAATGGTGATTTCTCTACCTCTAGCACCCTCACTCGGAGTTTTAGATCTCCTGCTTCGAGTTGTTTCACAAACTCCTCTATTTTCTTGACTCGATATGGCATGGACATGGTGTAGGATCTGGCCTGGGAACATAAACAGATTCGTTTAGTTTCGAAAGCAACATGAAACTAGAAATGAACAGGAGTGAAGATGTGGAAACTACATCATCCGCTTGTTTCCTAATTTCTTCCACTAGCACAGTTCCACTCGGTCGTCTTTGTTTTAGATCCAAAAGCTCCTGCAAGTAAACCATTACTGAACTGGACGCGGTGGCAACTACAGTGGCCAGCATCACAGAAATCTTCAGCATTCTATGCAAGAAAAGTTTTTTTACCTGAGCATAAGGCGCGGCAATTTGGGGGAAGGAAAAATTGGGATCAAGAATATAGCCAATACCTGCAATTAGAAATAGATAAACCCTTGAACAGTCAAATATAGGAGTATCTATTAGTACATGTAAGCTAGAGTTGTATTTAGCCTGCTAATGCTCCTGCTTTAATTGTCACATCAGAGAGAGAGAGAGAGAGAGGAGGACCTTCAAGTGTTGTGAATGACCTCAAAACAAAGGTGAACGTGGAAGGGAACCTAAATGGTTGATCTTGTGCAATTGCAAACAGATCCTGCAGAATCAACAAATAACAGACTTTAATTGGTCAGTTACAAGGGGAGAGGAGCCGAAGTTCACATCCCTATCACGTTGGCTCTTTATAGCAACACACATATTTTACTTCGAATGCACTTCATAGCCTCCCATGAAGTTTCACATTTCGCCAAATTCAGCAGAGACAGCAGTGCACATTCATTGATTTGTTTGTTTTTGTTGGTTTCCCTGGTTTCCTAGAGACTAACCGGTACATGGGTATTCATCAATGTAGATAGTAAATGATACCTCTCCTATTGCAGATAAGGTAGCCGCCTCATCAGGTCTTTGGTTCATTAAATTCTCCAAGAAAAACTGAACAGTTCTCCTGACCTATAAGGGAAAAGGAAAGGACTTAAAGAGGATATGGCAAGTCAAAAATACTCATGTGTAAGCTGAGAATCTATGAGCCTACCGAAGACAGATCTCCTGTGGGCTGAAGTGCTTCAAGATCTATGAGGCTTTGTATGACCTGCATTCCACTGAAGTAGTCAGTTTTGACACACGGTAAGAGATTCAGCATAATTGCAAACTTAAGCGCTATACATATACCACACTAATAAATTCGAGAGCTTTTAATAACTCTCCAACAAGTTCCTTCATTTGAAATGGAATCAGTCTCTCAACATAAGAACCTCAACCAATCAGATGCTTTCTTGCAAAGAGTCAAAATAGTTACATGCAGCAGGCCGGATACCCCAGTCCTGGAATCCTACCAAAAAAATCAGAACATGACCTTTTTTGCATCCTTCTCATATACTGCATAAAAGAGGTCAAGTAGCCTTTCTCGAGTAAAAGATTTGATTTCCCCCATCATGCCAAAGTCATAGTAGATTATTGCCTCATCCACATCAACGGCCAGATTTCCAGGGTGCGGATCAGCATGGAAAAATCCAGTTTTCAGTATCTGTATTCGGAGCGAAAATCATTTAAATCATTAGAATTTGGTAACAAGGCAAGACTCATTTGCTACTCCAGTCACTTTATATAGGTTATTTGTATTTACTTGTATCAAGTATGCTTCAACAGCATGTGATGCGATTCTCTTACGATTAAATCCTCGGGAATCTAGTGCCGCTAACTGATTGATCTTAATGCCTGAGCACCAAATATACAAGTCAATATCAGATTCAATGGACATAAAGTCATTTCATTTGCACATTCTTGTGGCACCAAAAATAAAAGCAAACATAGAAGTTTTGGAAATTAACCTGGTACATACTCGAGGGTCAACACCTTCGTAGCTGTGTAGTCCCAAAATATCATCTACAAAAAAAAAGGAGCAAATGCTTCAAGATCAGAAATCATGGGCAGTGCTGAGAACAAATGCATTTATTTCATCTTAACAGGACTTATACAGTAATAAATATTTTAATGTAGGGTCAAAATCTTCTCAAGGGAATAGGGGTGCTGTCATCATGATCATAGTAGCGAACACACCGGTACTCGGACCCACTTGACATTCCGAAAGTCACGACGAAACCTGTCAGCATTTTTCCCTTCATTGATATAATCAATTTCTTCATACAAAATCCTGAGATAAAAGAAACATGATACTACTGGTTAGCTAATAATCTTTCCGAAATATGAGAGCCAGTCAAAAAGGGAAGTTAGCAGTTCATTTTTTTCCTGGTACTCCTTAGCGAGCTCTAATATGATCACAACATTTCATTTTTTGTTTTTCAACCAAGTACAACATTCACCTTCTTACTACTTACTTCTTACATTCTTCATATACACCAATCCAATCTTTTGAGGGACCACCAAAAGTTTCGCTTCTTTGAAAGTACTCCGCAATTAACTTCAAATTTCCTGGAGAGTACAGAATAATTCAGTAAAATTAGTAAGTAGTATCTTAGCAGAACCTGTATAAGAACAACTTGTGTTATTCTTTGTAACATTCTTGAATTTTAGGTAGTTTACAAATGTGCAAGTCAGGTAAGGAACCGCATTACTCACGCAAGTCAATGTCAAAAAGCTTCCTTAGACCAGGTCTTTGAACCTTCACAGCAACTTTTTCACCGTCATGCAGAATGGCCCGATGCACCTACAGAGAGTAACGGATAATTTCTCCATATTAGTCCCAATGCTAACATTTTTTACTGCTCTTGAATTGTCAATTGTATGGAGCTTGTAACCACAGTGAACATTCTACGTAATCACCAACAATGCTCCATGACATTCAGAAGCCACAAATCTCCATTAAAAACAGCATATGCTGCTAACTGTAGTTGCTATGCATTCTGATCAGTTAGATGAATGCATATATAAGGCATTTCCACTTTTTAAAGTTGTATTCAGTTAGAAACAAAATATAAAGCTAGATTAAAGTAAACAAGTAAACAGTTACCTGGCCAAGACTTGCTGCAGCAATAGGTTGGTCTTCAAACTCCTTAAATAGGACTTTCATGGGAGCTCCTAGTTCATTCTCAATGCAGCGTTTTGCTTTCTCTGGCGAAAATGCAGGGACTTTATCCTGAATTAGAAGGAAAATAAATGAAATTATGAGTTACAGTTAGAGAAAAACTTTACCAAAGAGATATTTACAAATACCAGGCCTTAAGTGTGAGTGATACAAGAGAACTGTCCTGCAGCTTAACACAATTCTGAAAACAGTTACCTGCAGTTTAGCGAGTTCATTAACAAATTCACGTGGAAATAGATCGGATCGTGTTGATGATAACTGTCCGAGTTTAATAAAAGTAGGACCAAGTTGCAACACACACTCGCGCAGCCAAGATGCAGTTCTTTTTCGTCTCTCCTTCTGATGAAAGATATTACTGTATTAGGAGGGGGGGGGGGGGAGAAGCCCCAAGAGAGGGACTGAACATAGCATCTTATTAGAGTGACTCACCTGCTTCTCTTCTGTGAACCCTCCAGGGTATGACCATTTAGCATTGTCCAACAGAACTCGCACACGAAATGCAAGAACAAATGACCAAACATCTGCTGTCCTCTGCCAGGAGCTATAATTCTCATTGGCCCAACTGAAAGTTTCATCTGAAGGCAAAACCTTTACCTCCTCCACTGGTGGAAGTCCCCCAGAATCTTTGAACTTGGATGTTCTAATCAGGGCTGAACCTGGATCTCTCCTGACCATGCTATCACCATCGATTAATTGCTTTACACCATTGATTCTTTGCTTAACACCATTAACCTTTTCTACACTCTTAGTTGGCGGGGTCTGTCTTCTCACTATCTCACTGGTAGGTACCATCTTCACAGCTCTTCCATTGGGTCCTAATCTCGGTGTGGACTCAGCTTGTTGCATCACCACTTGGAACCTGAACCGCTTATCTTCGGTTCGCACATTTTTGAGTCCCTCAAAGTTGAGGCAGTGATTATAAAAGTTGATGCCGTCCAATGTTCTTCCAGGATTGAAAAGATGTCCACTCCTGAGACAACAGCTCTGTGAAGCCAGTACTGCCATCATTTCTGTGGCAGAGATCTACAGGTTTGATCAGTTGATTAAGGTAAACCAGTGAGCCCAAGAAGACTGCAGAACAACGATTAACTAGATGACAAATTGTGGACTAAAACTGAACAAAAGGTAGACCTTACTGAAATACTAAAAGGCCGTTTTTTTGGTTTTCAAAGAGTTTCCAAAGTTCCTTTTCCAAATTTTCATTGATAAGTGTTTGAGTGTATTATTTGTCTAAACTTTAGAATACGTGTTTTAATTTGGAAACATCTAAAACAAAAGTTTCCATCTTAACACGTGAGAACTCCAAAACCTCAACCAATCTTGAGTTGATGAATTCCTTCTACACAACCTAAAACTGAAAGTCAAGAGAAGGAAGAAACAATAAACCAATCAGTACCTTCTCAAAAAGGGGTCAGAATCAGAATCTGGTCTTCAGTCCCGGGATTGTGGAGAGAACAAGAGTATCTAAACTGAGATTCAGTGAAGTGAGTGAGAGAATAGAATAAATAATACACCTACCTACACTCAAAATGAAGAGGTGAAGAAATGGAAAGTGAAAGAGAACAGAAATGGAGCAGACAGTACATGAAGATGGGCACATGGCTATGGCGTGTCCGCGATTCCAACCAATTGACGAGGACGGAGATAGATGTCTGGTCTTTCGGACCAATCACTCCACCTCTTCTCCTTCCTTTCCTTGGCTTAACGACAAATAAAACAGACCCAACAACACAAAATACTATCTTCCATTTTCATTTCCAGCTTTCTATGGAGTACTTTGCCTTCCTTCCTTCAAATACCGTTGCCACCCAGTTTTCTTGGTCCTTTACTTCACAAACTTTTTCTTTTCTTTTCTTCATTTTTTCTTATCAATTTTTGGCTCAAATTCCGGAACTGGTTTGTTTTGTGCCCTCACACATAACACAGACCCTGAAGTTTCAAAAGATCCATGTAAACCACTTAAGGCCACTTGAGTTTAAAATTACCACAATCAAGCTAACAATCAGCTTGTTGTGTAAAACTCATTGTCAGCAATTAAAATGTAACTTTTTTCCATGGAATAATTTAGTTGTGAGGATCTTGTAAAAAAAATCGGTGGTTTATTTGGCTTTGGAATAAAGATATGCCCCCATCAGGTTAAAATCCAAACATTAGTGACCTATCCATAACTTGTTGGGAAAATTTAAAAATAATTCAAGATGTAGCAGTTTCTTTCTATTTATTAGAACTTCTCGTCGTAAATTCGACTACAAAAATGGGTGAACATGGCTTATTTTGTGGGATGAAAAATAGTATGTGCAGAGTTTAAAATATATTTACTCTTCAAGAGGTTTTCATATTTTATATCATGACCGTTTTCTTTGATCATCGTAACACAAATATCGTCTTCAATTAATTAATGTATACATTTGATTTTGTTATTTATTTGATTTTGTTATTTTAAATTTAATGTTTAACTTAAATTTTAAATAATAATAAAATTCATAAAAAATATATTTAGAAAATTTATATTTTAAATTATAATATGGATAAAAATTATTAAACTTAAAATACCTAAAACATTCATGAAAAAAATGATAGATTAAATACTGTAAAACAGTGAAAACAAATGTATGTATTTTTTGAGTATGGAGAGACTAGTTCATTTGTCCCTAATTCCTTTTGCAAGGTTTTTCCTTTTGAAATGTTTGTAATCTTTTTGTACTAAAATTTTCATCTTTTGTGCCTATTTATACACCAAATTAATCGGTTTTGGTGCAAATTAACGACTCAATTATGTCCAAAAATATGAAAAACCCATCTATCTGTCATCGGCGCGTTTTAACGACTAAACTTATGTTACTAAGTGTAAATTTACGACTATCGATTTCAAAAGGTGCAAAAAAGATACTGAAGCAACTGACGGAGCGGATATTCCGTTAACAATGAAGTATATTCCGTTAACAATGGACAAATCATATTCCACGTCAGAAATGTGTTATTCGGGCCGGGTTTGATTTTAATTCCCTCCCTCATCGCCGCTGACCGCCCTTCGCCGCCCTCCGCCACTGTCGCCGATTACATCAACTTATTTGGTAGTTTAACCCACAACTTGTCCTCCGTATGATCCATCTTCACCAGCTCCTCTATCGCCTTCAAAACCTCCCCACAAGATTTCAGAAATAGAATCTAAGCTGGATCCTCACCGCCGAATAACGACTAGATCTCTCATCTCTATCTCCGGTGAGGAAGCAACAAGTTAAATTGGCTTGTGGGGATCTCTGGATCCGTGCTGGTGGGGATTGAATTGCACCATCGAGATCTCGGAATCAAGGCGGACGTCGTGGCGAAGACGAATGGCGGTGAAGATAAAGGGAGGTATGACCGGGAGCAGAGAGGTGAGCGGCTTTTGGTTGCATTTTGGGCGAGGAACGAATGCAGCCATCTCACGATCGCAGAATCTTCCGGTTGGATTTCGGGTTGGATTTGGGGAAAGTGAGCGACGGTAGATCTGAGTGAGCAATGGCGTCGGAGAAATTCGAGAGGTGAAGAAGACGACGTCATACGTTAGATCCACCACATTAAGAGTTGGTCCCGCATCACACGTGGCGGTTGAGCTGGGCATTTTAACGCCGGAGTATTAACGTTGCACCTACGAAATAGAGATGATGAAAAGGAAGGTGGGTAATCTTTTTGTACTAACATTTTCATCTTTTGTGCCTATTTATACACCAAATTACTCTATTCATCTTGTTTTGCACCAAGTTTTCATAATTTCAATAAAGTTCGATCCCTATCAATTTTCATTATCTCTATGTAATCTTCAAATATTTAAGAATTTAACTATATATTTTTGTAGAGTATATGTGAAGAACTCTCTAAATAAACAAATACTTGTTTAGAGATATTGATCCTGGAGTAGATACTACTTCTTCCATTTGAAAAGATTCAATCGTATGGTTTTGATATTGTTTACTTTTAATAAGGAAACATTGCAATATCATTTTTACGTTTTTACCATCAAATATTACAATGTGAAAGGTGAATTTAGATAGGAAAGGGCAATAATATAGGGGCTTCAAAGTTAAAGAATTTTTGGTGAATGATAAAAAAAAATCACCATCCATATTTTTGATTAATTGGCGGAGGTTATAATGGCACGTAGTAGACGTGCGCATAAAATGTCCACTTAATTACAATTTTATCACCATCCATAAAACACACGCTTGCTTCAATGCATTTACTTGCTTCAGTTTTTTTCTTCTTTCTCTAAAATAATTAATTTTTCATTATTCCGTAACAGAAAAATAGAAATAAATAGAAAAATGAAAAGGAAAAAAGAAAACGAGTAGAAAGAGATCCATATGTGTGAGGTATTTTTTTATCACTGTTCAGTTTCATGAAATCTTATCAACATTTTATAATATTTGATCAATAAATATGAATTTATAATGAAACGGTAGGAAAAAGAAAACGAGTAGAAAGAGATCCATATGTGTGAGGTATTTTTCATCATCACTGTTCAGTTTCATGAAATCTTATCAAAATTGGCATGGAAATAAAGTTCTAAAAATTTTACATTTTATAATATTTGATCAATAAATATGAACTAAAATGTCAACATTAATAAAATAAAATCGTATATTGTAGACGTGCGCACAAGCGTTTCTTTTATTAATAAGTTTATCATTCGATATATATTATCAGCATAATGATCGTGTCTGGTCACATAACTAATTGACTAGCAATGTCTCTTCATATGAACAATATCAGCAGATCAACACGACAAAATTATTTATCAACATTGGATGTAATTAAACAGATCAACATGACAAGACTACTAATCAACATTGAAAAAGGCAAATCAACGTGACAAGACTCGTGATCAACATTGGACAGAAGCAGATCAACGTGATCAACATTGGACAAAAACACATCAACATAACAAGACTACTGATCAATATTGGACAGAAGCAGATCAACATGATGAGACTTGTGATCAACATTGGACAAAAGTATATCAATATGATAAACATTGGACAGAAACAGATCAACATGACAAGATTACTGATTAACATTGGAAAAAAGTAGATCAATATGACCAAACTACTGATCAACAATAGAAAGAAGTAGATCAACATGACTAGATTATTGATTAACATTAGAAAGAAGCAGATCAACATTGAAAAGAAACAGTTCAACATTAGACAGAAGCAAATCAACATGACAAGACCAGTGATCAACATTAGAAATGAGCAGATCAACATGACTAAACTACTGATCAATATTAGACAGAAACATATCAACATGGTCAAGGAAGATCAACATTACAAGACTACTGATCAACATTGGAAATAAATAGATCAACATAACTAGAAGTAGATCAGCATAGTGATCATCATCGTTTTCGTAGTTTATAGGCAAAACAAGCTTATATGGGAGTTTGATAATTAAAATGTCTTCTTATGCTTAGAGTTATAGATGTGTGTAGGATATAGTTACTCTAATTAATTGAGTAAATTCTGCTGGCAGCCCGTAAAAATAATTATTGTCCTGTTTTGGTCATATTTTAAAAATTTGTCCTATTTTGATCATATCCTATGATACATTGTCATATTTTGGTCATTTACATCCATTTAAGCTGTTACCTTTGACAGATCTATACGAAATGACCGTTTTACCATTCTATAAGTCAACCCTGACCACTGGTACAACAGTGCTGGCATAAATCACCATAGGATAGAAACTCGTTCGCTTGTCGCTTTTCCGGCTGGTTACGAATGACCCACAAGAATCTTTGCTCGCTTCTCTCAAGCCCGATCGCGATCTCCATTAATTGCTCTCTTCTTTATCGCCGTCGTTAAACCGGGTCGCGATCAAGGGTCCGGTGCAGAAGATCGGAGGAGTACGTGGACAATCTGGGATTCGTAATCCATCGGACAAAACCTTCACCGGTACCGGCTCGAGCGATTCGAATGTGTTGATAAGGATTCTGGTGGTTCGCGATAGATGAGCAGTAGCATCGATGAAGAAATCGTAAACATCGTTGCCTTTAATGAGCGTCGGTTCCAGCATATGGTTCGGAGGCATCGGAGGCAAACCAGGAAAATCAACATGAGAATCTGAATCCTTGAAGTTCTAGGTTGTGATTTTATGGAATTAAGGCAAATGAAGGAAAATAGACAAGCAGCCGACACCGGAAGTGAAGAAATTATAGACTGGTATTCCAAGCTCGGCGGTGATTTCCATAGCGGGGAAGCAGAAAAAGTCGATGACCAGGCATTTGACGGAGCTCGTGGCGGCGTAGGAGCGGAGCACTGCGTCGACGTGGGTGTTATTAAGTTTAAGAAGATGGACAATGAGATCTTCCACAGAAGCGTACGCGGATGGGTCGAGAGGTATGAGAGGGAGGCGGTGGAAGGCGATGGAGGGTATGGCGGAGGAGACGGAGGCGATGTAAGGCGCGGTGGAGGCGGCGAAGGTGGATTCGGTGAGGAGGATGGTGATTTTGATGGAGGGGAAGTGGTGGAGGATGAGATTGGCTAGCTCAACCATGGTGATGGGTAAAGAAGTATAGTTTCCGCCATTGTTTCTCCACTTCGGAGCTCTGTCTCGACTTAGGAGTATGTCGGCGGTGAAGAAGTGGTGGACACTACTTAGGAGTATGTTGGCGGTGAAGAAGAAGTGGTGGACACTTCACGCGATCTCAAGGTTGGCGTGATGAGAAATTGCCGACAGCCTGGGTAAACAAAAGAGGGGTAAATCGGTCATTTCATGTTGGTCCGTCAAGGTTAACAGGGTAAGTGGACGGAAATGACCAAAATAGGACAATGTACCATAGGATAAGACCAAAATAGAACAAATTTTTAAAATAGGACCAAAAAATGACAATAATTATTTTTACGGGACTACCAGCGGAATTTACTCCTAATTAATTTGAGGTTTGTTGGTATGTATAACCAAAATCAAGCAGCTACTAGAAAGACCACAAAAATTAAGTTGAGGGGAGTCGTGGTTAAAGCATACCCACTTGGAAATATGAAAGAGTAAATTAACGTGCATGCACATTAGCCACATTAACTCAATTTCAATTCAACCACAACGAAAAATTAATAAGCTCTTTTCCATTCATCAAAAAAATAAGCTCTTTTCCATTTTCTAACAACAAAACAATACAATTGTTAACCAAATTATGCACGAAAATGAGGGTATGCTATATTGAAAACAGTAGGAAAAGGACAATTGAGATAAAATAACAGGGAAAACTGATTCTTCTATTATATTCTACTGGAGTATTATACTCCTACAAAGAGGAAACTAATTACTAAAATAGAATATATTTCTACTCTATAAAAATATTATTTGAAAAATTCCATATAAAAATATAAGTATTTAAGTTTTATTACAAAGTTTTATAACCAAAAGATTAAAAAAAAAGAGAGATACGGATTTTATAAATTTTAGAAATATAACTTTACAAGAAAATACAATAAAGTAAGTTAGTAATTTATAAAGTAAATTAAACTCAAATAATGGTGAAAATAAAATTAAAACAATTTAATTTGGTGTATTGATAATAATAATAGTAATAATAATAATAATAATAACAAAACAAAACAAAACAAAAGTTTTAGCTAATAGTGCCTAAACCGTTAACTTTTAAAGTTGTTCTGTAGCTTAACTGTAAACTTATGAAAGTAAGTTACCTAAGTAGTATAAGGAAACAAGAGAAGACCTAAGTTGTAGTTTTACTCAAAGTGATTAAAACAACCCGTTCTGTTCTTCGCGATATCGAAGCTCCACCTTGAGCGGTGGCCGGCGACGGCTGAGAAGCTTTTCCGGCGGCGGAATTTGGTGTGGGAGGTGCGTCGGATGCCGGAGAAGATTCTGGTGGTGGTGGGGCGGCGGATTAAGCGACTGTTAGGGAGAAATGGGGTCCGGGCCGGAAACGTGCTCGGCGGTTCATCGCTTTTTTCTCCGTGTTCAGCCCATCTCCGGAAGCTTGGTAAGGCTCGTTGGGTTCCCAGCGGCACGGCGGAGCTAGTGATGGTGAGTAGTGGCGGCGAAAGTGGCGGAGGGAGGGGAGAAACGGTGGAGGCCGAAGAATTCGCTGCTTCTTCTTCTTTCTTTTTTTCCTTTGATTTCTTCCTCTAACTCCTCCAATTTAAAGGGGATGAATGTTATGAATTTTTGAGTTTTGTATTTCCAGATCTGGAGTGTTTTTTTTTAATTCATAAAATATTATTGTAACGACATTTGGCGTTATTATTGTAACGCATTGAAGCACACCATTAAAAAAAAACGCATTTTGTTGTAGCGTCTGTATCAACGCCATTTGGCGCTACGATAGTAGCACAAATGAAGTGAAATTTGCACTATGTAGGTCCAATTAAATACGTAGTGCCTCATAAGTCCATCATAAAACTCCAAGCATTAAATGCAGCGGGGATTTTTAAAGATCCAACTCTTCACCCTCTTCTTCCTCTTTCTCACAACAACTGAATCTCCCCTCCTATGCTTCATCTTCTCCGCCCTAAACCCTAGACTGCCGCCGCCTTCATCTTCTCATCATCAAATCGCTGCCACTTGTTCTTCTCGCCGTTTCAATCTCTATCAAAGGTACATTTTTCTAGGTTTGGTTTTGTTTTAAATTTCCCCCCACCCCCATAATTTATGTTAGGTTTTTTTCTTTTAATTTTTTCTTTCTTTCGTGTAGCTGGTTCGAATCTATGTCTCCATCTGCTTCATCTTAGTTGCCACCACCGTCTCCATCTTCACCAAAATAGAAGGTATCCTCCTAAACTTTTTAAGGTATACTTTCTGTAGGTTCGAATCTGGGTTCATGATGTCGTGTTCATCATGAAAAACTTGCTTGTTTGTGTTGTTGATCAGAGTTTATAAAAAATATTTTCTGTTTTATAGATATTTTGTGTTTTTATTTGTATATTCCATCTGCTTGTTTGTGTTTTATAAGTATTTTCTCTCTTTAAAAAATATTTTCTATTTTATAAATTATTTTATCTTTTTAAAACACATTTTGTGTTTTTATAAGTATTTTCTGTTTTTTATAAATATTTTCTATCTTTACAAGTATTTTGTGTTTTTATAAGTATTCTCTGGTTTTATAAGTATTTTTTTGTTTTTAAAGTATTTTCTGTTTTTAATTTGAACTTCCTGTTTTTTATTTGTATTTTAAAGCATTTTATGTTTTTTTATTTGTATTTTATGTATTTTAAAGTATGCTCCGTTTTTATTAGATTTTCTAAGTTTAATTGCATTTTTTGGAATTCCTGAGATTTTAGGACCCCGATATAGCCCGATGGCTTGACTGCTCGCGAGGATCCGGTTGATTTGCGGGATGAGGAGGATGGCGAGAAGGACGAGGACGATGTAGACGGATACATCAACAGACAGGCAGATGAGTAGTTTATAATTTTAGAAAACGTTATATTTGAAACTTTTGGATTGTGAATTATGATATTATTATATTTTTAATGCATTTAAATTGGTAGTTTATTCAATTATTAATGTTCTTATATTTTTTTCATTTTAATTATTTTTTAACCCATAAAGTAATACTAAAAGAATTAATGTTTTCATTTAAAAAAACGTTTATGAATGTCTAATCCGTTACAAATCCGTCATAACCCGAACACCTTTTGCAATTCCACGTGCAAAGTATATGACGGCCATATTTCACAAGTTCGTCATAATCGTGACGACCCGGGTCGTCATTCAGAAATGTGACGCCCAAAATAACAACGAAAAAAACGACGACCTCTTCCGTCATTGTTATGACTAGGGGTGAGTTTGAGCCGAGCCGAGCCCGAGCCTAGCAGGTTCGAGCTCGAGCTCGTGAAATTCGGGCTCGGCTCGAAGGTTCGTGAAGCTCGAGCTTGTTAGGCTCGCGAGCTCGGCTCGATTCGGCCCGAAACGAGCTCGCAAGCCCGAGCTCGTTAGGCTCGCGAGCTCGGCTAGGCTCGATTCGGCCCCAAACGAGCTCGCAAGCTCGAGCTCGTTAGGCTCACGAGCTCGGCTAGGCTCGATTCGGCCCCAAACGAGCTCGCGAGCTCGTTAAGGCTCGTTAGGCTCGCGAGCTCGTTAAGGCTCACGAACCTTACGAGTCGAATGTTTCGGGCTCGAGCTCGGCTTGTATATTATTCGAGCCTCGAAACCGGCTCGAGCTCGAGCTCGAGGCTTGTTAAAGCTTGAATTCGAGCCGAGCTCGGCTCGTTAAAGCTCGAATTTGAGCCGAGCTCGGCTCGAATCGATTCGTTACCCCTAGTTATGACGGATAAACAACGGATACGACCGCATAAACAATGAATCAACTACGCAGTGTGTCATGCATCACCATCCCTTAGACTCTGTAAATGAGTCTGAATGTAGTAGTGCATGAGCTAGAACTCTATTGCTAGTGTTACTTAGCTTCTGCTGTCGAGGAGGTTCCTTCAGAGCAGCAGCCTTCTGCTACTAAGTAAGAAGTTGATTCAACAACTTCAAAGCTGATTCAACAATAACAAATGAGACATCCTGTTCAATTTAATCAAGTAGTATATAGTATGCTTCACGCGTTTTTAAGTTTGTAGTGTTTCTGGACTCATGAAATGCATAATGGAACAGACATTTCAAATTGATGATGCAGAGAGTACTGCATTATACACGCGGGCCGTGTTAGATTAATTAAGAGCTTACATCAACTGTGACAGTAATCTTTTAAAATAGCAGCGCCTATTTTTATATATTTTCTGTGTGACACATCTCATGCCGGCTACAATGGATATGATAATTAATCAAATACTGTATATGATAATTTGTTTATAATATACTACTCCCTGCTTTCCTAAAAACATCAACATATCGATTTTTATATTTGTATTCTACCCAAATTTTTATTAGTAAGATTTTATTAAAAATATATTAAAACATTAAAAAATAAAAATTATAGATTGAATACTAAAAAAAATGTAACAATCTTTTTTTTAGTAATGAGGAGTATAAATTAGATAAATTTATGTTGAAAATAATTTAGTTAAATCGATAATGAATTCTATATAATAAAAAAAAAAACATTGTAGAGAGTGTGTATACTGTATACTATAAAGGAGCAGTTGTCGCTTTTTAGCCGACTCGTTGTGAGTGAACAATCAAAATCTGCTGTGGGATGATGGCCAAGGTTGCAGGCAAATGGCTCAAGGTTTCTTCTTTCTTTCATCCCCTTTCCTCACTCTGCTGTGCTGCTAAATTAACTCAACTCCCAATTTACATATGCGCACCTTCATTTTCGATCCACTGTTATTTCTTGATTTTTATGTGCGCAATTCTTGTTAAATCAGAGAATTTCCAATTTCCTGGCTCATCTGGTTATGATGTCCGCTGGGTTTTTAGTTGGTGGCCTGTAAAAATCTACTCGATCATCATAGACATTTTGTTTCGTTTACAGAAAGTAGCCCTGTTAGATCGACGTGAAGTGTTTGATTGGTTTTGAGTAAGGTTTCCCAAAAGTGAATTTTAGGGAATTTTTGTATTCAGTTCTAGAACCCTAGAAGTTTTTGTGTGTGATCATCATGTTCATGTAGCAGCTCTCAACTGGGTTTTTGGAAATAATTTGTTTTCTTTGCCCTCTGCTACACTACAACTAGAAGCATTAATTTGTTAACTGTTATTGCAGCTTGAGCAAAAAGGAACCAGTCCTGGAGCCCGGAGCTCACATGCTGTGACCATTGTAGGCCAGAAGGCTTACGCCTTTGGTGGTGAGTTCAAGCCCCGTGTCCCGGTCGACAACAACCTTCATGTCTTTGACCTCGAAACCCTCACATGGTCTGTTGCCGCGGCATCTGGTGATGTGCCTCCTCCTCGAGTTGGTGTGTCCATGGCATCGATAGGGGATACCATATACGTGTTTGGTGGTAGGGATGGAACTCATAAGGAGCTCAATGAGCTCTACTCTTTCGACACCAGCACAAGCAAGTGGACTCTACTCTCCAGTGGCGATGATGGACCTCCTCACCGGAGCTACCACTCAACGACAGTGGATGGAGGGCATGTGTATGTCTTTGGTGGCTGCGGTGTTGCAGGTAGACTGAATGATCTATGGGGCTACAATGTTGTCGAAAAGAGGTGGATCGAGTACCCTCCTGCTGGAGAGCCTTGCAAGGGCAGAGGTGGCCCTGGGTTGGCTGCAGCACAAGGCAAAATTTGGGTTGTGTATGGCTTTGCTGGCATGGAGATGGATGATGTGCATTGCTTCGATCCAGCCACCGGAGAATGGAATCAGGTAGACACGAATGGGGAGAAACCAACTGCTCGAAGCGTATTCTCCACATTGGTGATCGGGAAGTACATTTTCATATTCGGTGGAGAGATAGACCCAAGTGACTTGGGGCATCTTGGAGCCGGGAAATTCTCAGATGAAGCATACTTGCTGGACACAGAAACGTTGCTGTGGAAGAAATTAGAGGATGGTGCAGGGTCGGATGCAGCCCACCCTGGGCCGCGGGGTTGGTGCGCTTTCGCTACCGGCTTGAGGGACGGGCACGAGGGACTTCTTGTCTACGGTGGTAACTCTCCGAGCAATGACCGGCTTGATGACATCTTCTTCTTCACCCCTAGCATGGTACTGTGACCTAGAAGGACAGTTCATTGCCTGGCTGGATATATATCTGCTTAATAAACCAGCCATTTGTAGATTTGTGTTTGTAAGCTGTAGTTTTATTATCACTCTCTTCTATCTTTTGTAGACATGTGATCATATTTGTAGTTTTTAAATTTCTTGCACTTGGTTCAGCTTATTGCCAGCCATACCAATAACTGCTAGGGATTACTAATACTCCCTCCATCCTATTTGTGTTATCATTTTAATTTTTTTTATATAGATTAAGATTCTCTTTTGTCATTAACTCATTTTACATGATTTTTCATTATTATCCCTTTACAAATTCATTGTCACCCGTACCAATCCACTTCCTAAATTCTTTGAAAGTAGACTAAAATAAAATGAAAATGAAAAAAATACTTCATTCATCCTACGTGTATTGTCACTTTTAGTTTTTTTTGTATAGATTAAGATTATTTTTAGTCATAAACTCATTTTACATAAACTTCTGCCCTTACCCCTCCAAAACCCATTCTAACCCTCCTAACCCACTTCCTAAACTCTTTTAGTGAGAACATTGCAAGGGTAAAAATGGACTAATATAAAACAAAAGTGGAAAAATATCATTTCATTTGGAATAAAAATATTTTGATGTTGTGACAACACATTTAAAATGGAGAATATCATTTTATTTAAGATAAATATTTTTGATATTGTGACAATACAATTTTGGGTCTGGAGCCGTATAAAATTTGGTGACTTGCGCTGTTGAAGTGGAAATTGGACCTAGCCAGCCACTTGGTGAACATGTACATGTGCAGCCAATCTGGGCTACATGTGCTTTGAGCCCGAAAGGAAACAGTGCGCATTTACAGATCAATCCAACTGCTTCATACACTATACAGATAGTATTACAGAACAAATAAAGACAAATTCAATAAAGGAGGGAAAAGAAAAATAAAATAAAATAACATTGGTCCGACACCGACACTCTTTTTTATTTTTTTCCTCTTCGCCTCTCTGTTTTTTATTCCTTTTTTTTCCCTGTAAAATAAATTAAAAATTGGAAACGAAAATGGAAAATTATGCAGAACTCTCACCCGTGACACAAAAATCTTATGTGTGGATTAATTACCAAATTTTGGGAGTATTACGTGACAGAGATGTAATTTCACATGACCAACGCTCCAATCCACATGCTCAACGCAGCCACAATCAATCTCACGCCGCTCAAACCCTCCACTCCGTTCTTCTCATCCGCCGTCTGGTCTGCCGCATCGCTATCCGAAGGCGACGGAGAATCGGCGTCGGCCGGCGCGTCCGCGACCTTCCCCTTCTTCTTCTTCCCCTTGGGCGCCTTCTTCGGCGCCGACGCCGGAGCTGGAGACGGCGCCTCCACATCCTCCGCCACTTTAAACAGCTCCCGCGGCTGCAGCACCTTGTCTAACTTATAGACCACCACCGGCTCCTCGTCCTTCAACGTCCCCGTGATCTTGGCCGTCACGATCTTGGTCTTCAATGTCACGTCCTCGCCGTCGTCCTGGACCGTGATATCGAACTTCTTGGCGCCGTCGGTGGCGAGGGTGTTCATGTTTCCGTTGCTGGATTTCAGCATCTGAATCGACTGGTAAACGGGGATACCATGGTACAGAAGCAGGGACACTTTCTGGGCGGCGGTGAGGTTCTTGTACTTGGGCATGAATGAGCTCATGACGGCGTCGGTGGGGCAGAACACGGTGAGTCCGCCGTCGATGTTGTCCTGGAAGGTGGCGTCGGCGCCTGTAGCTTTCAGCAAATCGGAGAAGGTTTTGCAGCCTTCGGACAGTACCGCCGTCAGGTTAAATTGGCTTGGTCCCGGTGTCGGTGCTTCTGCTTCGGGTGATGTCAGAACCTGCAGGTTATTAATAATGTTAATTAATCATCAATTTGTTAAGCTAGGATCGACAAATGGATATATGATCGATTTGAATCGAAGATTCGAAACTAGCGTAGATTGTGATTCAGGCGGAAGATTAATTAGGAGTAATTAAGGTAGTAAATAGTGTTTAATTAAGGATGGTTTAGTATTGTAATTACCTGGCTGATCTGCAGGATGGAGATGTTGTAGGGAAGTTCTTCGACGGACTTGACGTAATAGGAGTTGAGGTTGCCGCCGTTATCTTCAGCTCCGAAAGCGACCTTGCCGCCTTTAAGATCCGTAATGTTGACGAATCCGGAAGTTCCGGCGGCGGCGCCGGTGGCCTGGAACATTGTGGATGTGAGGGCGGTGCCGTCGGTGATCTGGTGGAGCTTCTTGGCGCCGAAGTAATCGACGAGGACGTGAAGGGAGAGGACGTTCTTGAGGGTGTAGATGGAGAGCTGCTTGGCGATGAGGTCGGACATGGCGGCGTTGTCGAGGGCGAGGACGGTGATGGTCTGGCGGCGGTTGATCTCGCCAGCGAGGTGGGTGAGGGTGAGGTAGTGGTTAAAGGTGGAGAAGTCGGGGTGTTTGGCGAGTATGCGGGTGATGTTGTGGGCGGAGGAAGGGGCTACGAGAAAGAGGAGGGGGAGGAGGAAGGCGGAGAGCGGCGGCATCGCGGCGGCTGAGGGAGGGAGTAATGGTGAACAGATGAGTGTGAGTGGTCGTCGGTGGAATGTTTGGGTGGCAAGGCATATAAGTAGAGAGAGGAGGAGTGAGAGCGGTGATGAGCTGGATGCTGCCAGCTGTGAAATTGGCTGTATGGGGCCCACTCAGATGGGCATCTACCGTTTCTCTCACCTCTCTCTCTCTATCCTGCAAAAAAATTAACGGCTACTCATCGGAGTCGGACCGGAGTTTGCTTCCGCCGTTTTTTGGTTCTTTAACGCCTTCAGGATTTATAAGAATTTTAAACCATACTACTAGTTTTTCTAAATTACTAATAAAAAACAGTGACAATTGGATAGTTTTTTTTCATCTTGTGACACTAACATTAGCATTATTAGGGTAGTAAATGAGCCGTGTTGTTGCGCTCGAACATTTTTTATTTACGAACTCGAACTCGGTTTGATTGATTGTTCGAATTCAGCTTGATTGCTCACAAGTTACTCAAAAATTCATTGAGAATCACTTAAACCACGTTTGAGTTCAATTCGATAGCTGCTTGAAATCTAATATTTCAAAATTTAAGTCCTGATCCTTAATAAATTTAGTTAAATAGATCATACTTCTTTCATATTACTCTTTATACTTCATAAGTTTAGTGAATTAGGTCATAGTACTTTAATTACTTGCATTTGAACTATCTTAAGTTCCTCTTAGTATGTATTTGTCGATAACTCAATAAACAGTTAAATCGAACTCAGATCCGTTTGAATTATGAATTCTGCTTGAATTCAAAATTCGATAATACATTTGATCAGTAACACTTGAGCATTTTTCGAGATGTTAAGCATTATTCCCAAGTGAACAGTTCACTAAAAAATTGGCTGCAAATTGTTGTGATGTTGCTAAGAGATTTCTCTAATGGGCTAATCATCAGCTTAATGAAGTAATGCCTTTTTGGAATATTGTTGCGCACCCTAAAGTTAAAGAATTGACCAGCAAACTAACTCATAAATAATTAGCCCCATTTTTTATTTGAGAGAGACAAGACGTTCTCCATCATTGATAGTCTTAAACGAAAAGTGCCAGATGGATTATTCACTTGATTTTTCAGCTGGCAAGCAATAGTAAGACCACGATATTAAATATCGTTCCGTACCGGTTGGTACATCGGTACCGTTTCGGTAACGGCCATGAAACGGAACAGTTAGGCAAAACATGCATCGGAAAACTTACCGGGTGTATGCGTCGATTCGGCTTTTTGGTGTCTAGTGTCGAAACGAAAAATGAAAACAATGATACGTGTGCTTAAATGAACATTTTTTAAAAGTTTAAGGATAAAATTGCTAATAAAAAACATCTACTAAATTAAAGAAATTAAAATCGCTAATAAAAGTTTGTAATTTAAAAAAATTAATTTACCTCATTCTTTTTGTTAATTCTTTTAGTTAGTATCTTTAGTTCTTGTATGTAAGTATGCTAGCTTACTTCATTCTTTTTATTTTAGTCAGGTAGGCGATCACCTAGGCACTGCACGTAAAAAATTTACAATCTATAATACATTTTCAGGTATACACACACACACCGGTACAGTCTTTCTGGTACAACCGGTATACTCCGATGTACTGGTACTGTTTCGTATCGATGCAAAAACGGTACGATATTTAATACTATGGTATATATATGTACACACCCACACCGGTACAATCTTTCCGGTATTATCGGTATACCCCGATATACCGGTACTGTCTCGTATCGCTGCCAAAACGGTACGATAACCGGTACGATATTTAATACTATGAGTAAGACGGCTCGGCTACTAGGCAAATTATTGTCTTGGTTTATTGAAGAGGGAGGAAGCAACGCCCAAATTCTATTGCAAAATACATTGTTGACATGAAAGTTTTTTAATTGAAGTGTGAAATAATTCATCCATGAGTAAAGTAAAGTAAACTTTTAATCGGGTGGGTTTGGACCACTACACCAAAGGAACTCTGTTTACTGTTCCTCCGATTCTGGTTCCCGCTTACGCCACCAGACGTTCTGTATTACGTAAGCTTCCGCGGAAGGGGGTAACAAAGAGGACTCGGCTACTAGGCAAATTACTGTCGTGGTTTATTGACGAGGGAGGAAGTAACGCCCAAATTCTATTGCAAAATACATTGTTGATATGAAAGATTTTTAATTTTAAATGCCAAAAAAATTGGTATCATGGGCTCTTTTAGATTTTTGTTTTTCTTGATTTAATTGTATTTTTGTGTTTTTTTTAAAGGAGTTAAAGCTAAAATAAATAAAAGTGGGCAAAACACAAAGTCTAAAAAATGGAAAAAGAAAGTTACAAGGCCGTTACTAACTATTTATTTTTTTGTTTGAATTTGTTTAATTTTTATATGATAGAAATTTGATAAATATTCAATTTCAGCACAAATTAATAATTATTAAGCATAATCAGTTATTAAAAGCATAAAATAAATTAAATAGACTATAATTAAAAGTCTTAAACACAACTAAAACATCCAAATAAGTTTGTTCATTACAATACGGTCCTTACGGTCCTAATCATCCTACGGGGGAGGGGGAGGGAAATCGTAATTATCATGCGGCTGCCGATGCTGCGACGGACCCGGCTGCTGCTGTTGCTCTGAAGTAACCGACGGACGCTACGGAAATCCAATGCTGAACGGGTCGAAGTCGTCAAAATTTTATCTATCACGGCTTGAGAGGGTTGTGTCTTTGGTCCGGTGTCTTCCACTCCCACATGGTGATTCATGGTCAATATTGTGGTAGTCTAAGAATTTTTTTCAAAAATGAATTAGGGATCCTTGGAACAAATTAGCGTTTTGTCTAAAACTCATAATTCTGATAGTCTAATACTCCCCCGTCCCTGAATAATCGAAGAGTTTGTTTTACTGTTTTCAGTATATTTAATCTCCGATTTATTTTCATGAATGTTTTGACATTTATAGTTGAATAATTTCTAAATATATGTTTTTAGTAATTTTCCCCCACTATTCATCTTGGAAAAAATTGAGTCAAACTGTGCTACATAGAAAATGAAAGTCAAACCCTTCAATTATTCAAGGATAGAGGGAGTATTGTTGATATTTTTTTTTTGATATTTTGGACTAATATTTTGAAATGAACGTGTATGTATGAAATGAATTAGGGTTTTCTCTGACACTGTTATTGGTAGTTTGATAATTAATAGTTTATCTAATGTTTTTTCTCCAGATCGTGATGTTTTTTCTTCAAACAACGTGTTTCTTTTCCAAACTCAATCGACATACCTACACATGAAACAATAGTGGCGAGAGGCTTCGTTCGACGATGATGCTTCTTCTCCAATCCAATCGACACTTCTCGAGATGACAGCAGTCGGACAACCTAACTCGAGAAGGTGTATAAGCGAATTAGGGATTTGGTTGACACACACCATTTTCATAGTCTGATGTTTTGTTCTTATTGTTTAATAATTTGTACATGGCTGTATAAATTAAAATTGTCTTTGGTCATTTTACATAAACTTTCATCATTACTCTATTTCAAACTCATTCTAACATCTCCTAACTCACTCCCTTGATCCTTTGAGTGAGTGCATTATAAGGATAAAAGTGGATTAAAATAAAATAAAAGTAGAAAAAATCATTTCATTTGAAACAAAAATATTTTTATGTCATGACAACCCAGTTAAGACGGATGAAGTAGTAATTATTTTGATTAAGATTTAAGAAAAAAAATATAAGCGGTTGTTAAGAGTGTAGGACCCACACCTGTTGCTCGAGAGGGTCCAGTTTGTGTTTCTTACACACGTATCGGAGTCAGTCACGTAAATTGCAGCTTCTTAGCTGGCAAGTCCACCAACAATCCCGCATTTGAATTTCTCATACTAAACACCAAATATTACTAATATTTATGCATACATGACATTTCTCAATTCGAAAATAAAAGAGTAACCATACAATGTGTACCCCTTAATTTATGCTAAAGTGTGCACCTACAAGGAAAAAGAAGGAGGAAGGGAGTTCAAGAATTTGGTAATTAATGATAATGGTGCACACTTTAACACATTTTAAGGGATGTATACTTTATACTAATTAAACCAAAATAAAATGCACAAGGCGACTTTCCATAAGCTGTGATGTACTCCCTCCGTCCCATAAAGGTTGTCAACATTACTATATTGGGACGTCCCACAAAGGTTGTCAACTTTCCTAAAACAGAAACTTTCTATCACCATTTTTACCATTTTATCCTCTTATCTCACACCATGGACCCACAAGTTTTTCTCTTTCACTTAAAATTGGGGTCCACAAAATTTTCTCCTTCTTTCTTTTTCATGAGGGTAATTTTGTCAACACTCTACTATTCTCCCACTTTCCTTAATATATGTGCCCAAACAAATCCTACAACCTTTGTGGGACGGAGGGAGTACTATACTATCAGTCTACCACGCATTTATTTTTTCTCCAGTTTATAACATACTGAGGGGCGTGTAGTTCATTAATTTCAAGAATATTACTAGAAAATTAGTAAGAAGTTTAGAGAGTGAGTATGACTGTATGATGATAAGTAAGAATTCATATTATCACATTCTCATATTTTAAAACCTCAGATACATCTTCTAAGTAATCTAAAGTTTGTATAGTGTATCCGAAAAAATTGTAAAATGATGAAAATCCATAAATTTTATATAATAGTATGGACAATCACTCTGCAAAATGATTTTTTTTATATATTGGGGCAGAAGATCGGGGATAGTGGGGTTTGAATACAATTTCTTCACTGCACGTTCTCATAGCATGGGCGGATCCACCATACGTGTCCCATTAAAATTTTGTAAGTTCTGGTCATAGTGGTAGTATTATTTAGAAAAATAAAATAAAGGGGCCATTTTGAAAATAAACATATACTCTAAGGTCTAACTGGTAGTTAAACAAAACAAAATGGTGGAGAGAGGGAGAAGACGTGGAGAGAGGGAGAGGACACGCGCGCCTACCAAGAATGAAAGAAAGTGGGTAAATTACTTTTGACGTCTTTTATTACGTAAATGTTTCTGTTGAAGTTATATAATTGGGTATTTATCAAACAAGTCTTAAATTTTTACTAAAATGTTGGGAATTTATTTTGAAATATATTTATCAAACAAGTCTTAAATTAAAATGTGGTTCACCATCTTAAATGAAATATATTTAATTTTATTAAATCAGTTCTTTTATACTATTCAAACTATTCAATAAGTATTTTTCAATAATTTTATATTGGAAACAAATATTCGTTAAATAAAATTACAATTAATTTAATAATAAAAAAATACCAATTGCTATAACATATTTTATCCCAAAGATAAGAGTGTTATTAATTTATAAAATCACAATATGCTATCATATTATTTTGAATTGATATAAATTAGTTTAAATACTTCTTATTTTATTCTAATTGCTTTAAACTATTTAAAATTATTGGAACTATGGGTATATGAAACTATATTGTTTTTTTGTCAATTTATTATGTAATTTGGGCTTAATAGATAAACAGAAATTGTGCCCCCACTTGTCAAAATTTCTGGTCCGCCACTGCCTCACAGCTTATTGACTAGGTTAAATGCTCAATGACGTGAATTTCTGGTGACCGTTTGTTGTGCTGACCGGTCGAGATGTTGGCCCCCGCCATACATAATTAATCAATAGCTTAACAATTCTTTGCAAATAAACATTTTCTTGCACGACAGCAAGAAGAACTTTATTAAAATAGGGGAGAGACAAAACAGAGAGAGCAACTATGGATAATCGGCCATGAGATAGAGGCAAACAAGAGAACTGTAAGCAACAAACAGAGAAGCATACAGAGCTGACACCCCCTAATGTAAACCACCCCTATTGCTGAGCCACAAGCAAGCAGGAGAGATCACAGAAAAAGGGAGCATCTCCCAAAAAACCACCTGACAAAATCACGAAGCAGCAAGATTACCCTACCCCTTTGGAGACACAAACCAGAGGCGCCAAAAGCCAATCCCCCCAAGAGATGTTAACCTTCTGATGTCTACTACTGATCCAATGGTAAGAAAGCACCTGAATTTCAGTGAAGATACCTGAAGCTCACCATGTGGTATTTTGCATGACTAGCTTGTTTCTCGCCTTCCAAATTGCCCACGCCGTGATGTAGGAGATTTCTTGCCAAATGAGTGTCGATCTGCAAGGGGCTTGAGAAATGAACTCCCCTCCTAAGACTTCTACAATGTCAAGCATACCTGTCACATCCATGTTACACTACGAAGCCACAGCTTGCCAAATCACCGAAGCTAACATGCAGCACAAAGACATGATCTTCTTTTTCGGTAGCTTCCAAACTTAGCGGGCAAACAGTAGACTTGATATCCATGCCTCGCTGTTTGCAATTGGTCACGAACCAGGATGTAATAGTGAGTCGCTCGCCAAATGAAAACATTGACTTTCCTGGGGATTCTGTTGCACCAGCATGTTGGGATGTCATGACCTGCCGACAGTTTGTCTGTAATCATCTGTGAGAGTTGGCGGAAAGTGAAGACGTCGTCCATTGCCGGGTTCCATGACCAGAGATCCAGGCTGTTTTGTTTTGGAGAGAAGCCTTGCAAAAGATTCATTAGATGTTGAAAATCGCCTTCCGCCGTACCTCTTAGCAGCCTTCTCCAGCTCCAAACCCAGCTCCACTCTCTCTCCACCCATCTAATCTTATCGAATATCGAGCTATCTTTGCTTCACTCGAGATCATACAATCTCTTGAACCTACTCTTCAAGGTATTTCCACCCACCCACTAGTCCACCCATAACTTAGTTGTGTTCCCTCCTCCCATAGACTGAGTGACTAGATTTTTGAATTCATTTCCCAACCCCTCAATCTCCCCCTTCGCTTTCTTAATTCTGTTCCACACACTCCACCCCCTCAAGTCCCCTCCTATGTATAAGAAGCCTGGATCTCCCCCATAGATACCAGCCACCACTTTCTCCCAAAGCCGGCCCCCTTCATTTAACCACCTCCACTTCCATTTACCGAGTAAAGCTAGATTTTCCCCCTCAAACTACCTACACACAACCCCCCAACTTCACTAATTCAAAACAGTCGTTCAATCATAGCCCAAATCAACTTATTCCCCTTCCCTGAAACCCCCTAGAAAAATTTGTTTCTTAACATCTCTATTGGTGGCGGATCCGTTTGGGCTGCCACCACGTGTTTGCGAGGTTGACGAGTTTTGACGTTATTAGATGCCATGGGGATTCGTGCGATATGCGTTTTACTCGGGATTCGAGGATGGGGGTTGGGTATATTTTGTTCTTGTTCTTTTTGAATGAAAGTTGTTGAAAAAGTCAGATCTCATTAACTCCCGCCATAATGTCTTATATAGTCCATAGTAATAGTGACAAAATCGTAATATTTCAATATAGCGTTAGTGGACACGTGTTTTGTATCTTCGAGAGTGTTTCTCTGGGAATATCTCATGTTATGTTCGGGTCAGTTCTTATTAGGTCCGAGAATGTCATTGTCTTGTTCTGTTATTATTTGGGTTTTTAATGGGGCCCTTTTCTTGGGCTACTGACTTGACCTTTTGTCATGCCTTTTTGGTTGATTGGGCCTGGCGGCCAACATCTATTTTCTTGATCACTTCAACCGGGGCACGGAACGCTGACATGTGGTACATGGGGCAACTTCCAAGAACCGAGTTAATCAAAGTTAAGCGACCACCAATCCAAATGACTTTGCCTTCCAGCTCGACAACTGCTTTTCCACCTTCTCAACTACCGCATCCCAGCTCTTTTTGCGGCTCATGTTTAGACCCACTAGAAGGCCTAGATAAGTCAATGGGAGGGTTGCCACAGAGCATCCCAACAACTGGGTAACTCCGGTAGCTTCATCTAATCGAACTATGACCCCAAACAACCTGCTCTTCTCCATGTTAATTTTGAGATTCGAGGCCATTTCGAAGCAATGGAGAAGACCCAACAGGGATCTTACATTTTCTACCAACCACTCTCCACAAAACACCACATCATCTGCGAACTGGAGGTGGGATATTTTCACCTTATCAGTCCCAACCATTATAGGGTGGAAAATCCTTGAGCAATAGCCTCTACCATCATGAGGTTTATGCCTCAACCGCCAAAATGAAGAGAAAAGGGGAGAGGGGGTCCCCTTGGCGAAGACCTCGCTTCATTCCACATCCTGCTGTCAGGCTGCCATATACCAGGATAGACACCTTTACTGAAGATAAGCATCCCTATATCCAACTCCGCCCCAAACTCCATTTGGGAAAGAAAAGAATCAAGGAAATTCCAATTAATGTTGTCGTACGACTTGGCGAAGTCTACTTTCAAGAGAAGCATCTGCCCTTTCTCTCTTTTCACCTAGGAGACTACTTCATTGATGATCAAGATCTCATATGTTATTTGTCTCCCCTCTATGAAGGCTGATTGAGTCTCTCCCGCCAAACCCTTCAAAACTCCTTTTGAACGCTCTGCAAGTAGTTTCTCCAGAATTTAATGGATGCTTCCGATTAGGCTAATGGGCCGGAAATCAGAGATAAGGATTAGGTCTTTTACTTTTCAGATCAATGAGATGAAAGTAGAATTATACCCTGGACCTAACTGACCCATTGACTAACTTACGCACTGCCGCTATCAGTCTATCTTGATCACTTCGCAATTTGCTTTGATGAAGTTAAAGTTGAAGCCATCCGGCCATTGAGCTTTACTCCAACCACATAACCACTAGGGGTGTAAATCCGGGTCAACCCGACCTTTTCGGGTTCGGGTTGACCCGAACCCGAAATTCTGAAGACATGTTATGTTACCCGAACCCAGCCCATACTAATTTTCGGATCGGGACAACCTGAACCCGAAATTTTCGGGTTAGGGTCGGGTTGACCCAATTAACCTGAATTATCTGTTTTCAACTGGCTGCTGGCTGCTATTGCTGTGAATGTGATTCATGGGTTGGGTTGGGTTGGGCTTAAGTTAGAGGGCTGGGCTGGGTAGTTTTAGGTTGGGCTCAGGCTAGGCTGGGTAGTTTTAGGGTTGGGTTGGGCTTAAGTTTGGGTTTTACTATCGGGTTCGGGTTTCTGAGCGGGTTCTCAGGTTGACCCAACCCGAACCCGAAAAACACTCAAAATATCGGGTTCGGGCCAGCCAGGGCAGTATTATCCCCCGAACCGACTCTAATCCGACATTTTCGGGTCGTGCTTCGGGTTTCGGATTTCTCTTACACCCCTAATAACCACATTGCCTTTTTGATTTCCTCCTCCAGGAACGGGGCCTCCAACCTCATCGCCATCTCTTCTAATACCTTCCTAAACCTGTTGCTTCTAAACACTGGTCTCACTACTTCGGGCTCTTTAAATTGATTCCTAAAATAATCCAACATAGCTCTTTAATCATCCCCGGGTCCTTGGTCCAAATGCCATTAATTAAAAGACCCTTCACGGAATTTGAGTTTCGTCTTCCAC
The DNA here is from genome assembly GCA_024586325.1 of Stellera chamaejasme. Lineage (NCBI taxonomy): Eukaryota > Viridiplantae > Streptophyta > Magnoliopsida > Malvales > Thymelaeaceae > Stellera > Stellera chamaejasme. The sequence goes on from CM044985.1 coordinate 31,908,176, forward strand.
GAATTGTCCAGTAGCACAATACTCAACAATTCTTTGCAATTTGGTAGACAATCTTGACAAACTAAGACGATGCAAACTTTCTTTTTGTCGGTGCTAATTGTTTTACTTAAATAATTGATCCATTTGCCATTATCGTTGCACAATATTTAATTCATGATTCTTTTCATGAATATCTAGGCATTTAAAGTAATTAAATATTCTATCTGTCTTAATAGTAACTAGTGTACATACCCGTCTACGACACGAATTTTGTTGTTTTTAATATAACTTAAAAACTGACAAATATTTTATACAATATTAACAAATCCGATAAAAATATGCAAATGTTGGAATAAACTAATTACTACACCAATAACTAAAAATACACAAAAACATAACCATTTCTTGTCATCCATTTATTTTTGAAGATCCGAGATTTGATGATTGTCAATTACGAAACCGCATACAATGAAATTGGATAATCGATAATACAACAACTGTTTCAATAAAATAAGACGTCTTATTTTCTATGTAACATTGCAATGTGATAATTTATAAATAAAACAAACTGTGAATAACCACATTGTGACATTAAATAAACATATAACTGATGTTAGACATTGCATGTGCATTTCTTAGCATAACCTAAACAAATGTATCCAAGTAGAGTAAATCTACTACAAAATGGAGATAAGAAACAACTTTTGTAGCATGAAATAAGAATCAATAAATATTATTTAGGATACTAAGGAATAGCCAAAGAAAAAATAATTGTCGCTTTGAATTGCATCAACAACCAAATAATCCTTGGCATTGCTACTAAAACTTGTAAAATTTCAGCAACACGCAGCCAACACTCAATTTTGCAAGAAATAAGAAGATAAAATGAATTCCAAACCACCACAAAAATAATGAAGAGATCGACTTATATAGTTTCCAAGTAAAATCATAAAACTCAACTGTAACCAGTTAATCCAAGTACAAAAAACTACATAATGCTCAGTTTTACTTTGTCCTTCTCTACATTTGAGAAGCTCATCGCGCATGAGAGAGGAGAGAGGTGAGGTAGTCTTCATCGTCGAGAATGAAGGGTCGGTAGCACTTGAGCGCAGGTGAACGTTCGTAGACAACTGGAGGTTCAGAGAGCCGTTCGCGGAGATTTAGGGATCTTTCAGAGAGGGTTGGCGGTTGATAGGTGTACTAATAGATAATGAACATGATTGGAATTAAACCTGTATTAATTAATGATTAAAATTTACCATAAGTATTAAAAAAAAGTGACGTCGTCCTAGGTGGTGATGAGGTGGGGCTCTAAGAGGATTTGAATTTTTTTTCTACACTTTGGACGGGAGGCTCTGTAATATATACTAATAGTAGATTCACATGTAGATTCACCATAACAGTTCGAACTCAGTAAATATGATAAAATAAACCTTAGTCTTTGTTATTACAAAGTAGTAGCAAAGTAGACTTGTGAATGCAACTTCTCACTTTATAACTCCAACGTACAACAATTTACTTGAAAAACAAAACAAAAACTGCAACCACAAAATCATTCTGCATAACGTTGCATGACATTAAACATACGATAAAAGCAATTGGAAATAAATATTGTATAAAAATGTTTTTGACATTTATTAAATATTATCTCCACCTCATTGTGTCTGAGCTCGAACTTGATATAGGAGAGCCATCCTTGCTCGTGAAAACAAAACATGAAACATTCTAGATTTATAGTTGCATAGGAGATGTCATAATCTATGGTGAATACAAGATACGATTTCAGAGAATTCAAGAAGAAAGCAATAAAGAAGCACCTTAGAGTCTTCTCTTATTCTCGAATTTTTTCTAGTTTGGTTCAGCAAGTCATTGACATGATAAGTGGGCTAAATGAATTATGGTTCATGTCAGGCCATCAGAGCTATTGTTCATCGGGCAAAAGGAGAGTTAATAATGGAAAAGGTATAAAAATAAACATAATAAAAGTGCGAAAACCATGAATAAAATAGAAAGAGTGATCGTTGAGATTTCTTCTTCTTCACGATTGCTTCAATACAAGTACGTACAAAAATGCAAGGAAAGTAAAAATTATGATCAAACCTATAAAGAGAAACCACCCATATCCTTCTCTGATGATTGGAGCAGCGTTGCTTGTTTCGGGAGTGTCGCCGGTAATAAGAGAATACCCCACGGGCAAGCTGTGATTGAGGTGTTCGATCATTTGGTCGGAGCAACTTGTTCCTTAATTTGGAGATGCAAGCATGCAAGGCTTACTGACTGACAACCAATTGCAACTGCAGTTCTCAATCACTTTCTTCAGGAAACATAAGAGATAGAGGCCTGTGAAGGGCGGGAAAAATGCAAAATAATGAGCCAGAGGTAACTTTTAATACATGAAAAAGGAAGAGAAGAAATAAACTTCAAACCATTTACAGAACTTATAAGTCGACGAAGGATGAGTGGCCAGCGATGGGATGATGGTGACATGAAGAAATAATAACAACTTGTAAAACCTACAAATTTAGCAAAGAGGATAAAAGTTAGAAATGATATGAAAAAAAAGAAACAAAACGAAACACAAAATTAAGGAATAACATAGACCTGGAAAAGAGAATAAAGGAGGAGTAGAATTTAGAGAGAAATGAGAGTGAAAAGGAAAGAGAACGTGTAAGGAATTACAATGAAGGAAATGAAAATGACAATACAAAAAATTGACTGCAATATAAAAAGGTTATTAATTGAATGAATGTTGTAATTGTGATTGATTGACGTCAAATCCTAGTGATCTTAGGGAATCGACGGAATCATTATATAGTAAGTTGAGGAGGTAAAATTTATTGTAATTGTTATTTTTAAAAGCTGACGTGAGTCTTAGGTGGCGCTGAGGTGGAGCTCCAAATCTTGCACGTTTTGAATTTTTATTTTACACTTTGGGCGGAAGTCTCCTGTAATATATATTAACTAGCTTAAATACCCGCCAATGGCACGGGTTCACAGTTATAACTAAAATATTTTTTTCGTCCGTAAAAAATTATCTTATTTGATTTTGTTGTTTCAATATTTAATGTCTGGTTCAAATTTTAATAAAAATAAATATTGAAAAAAATTCAAAAAAATATATTTAGAAAATTAAGATTGTAAAATTTTAATACACTTGTGAATTATTTAATTTTCCATATCTAAACATTTATTGAAAAAAATCATAGATTCAAGACTATAAAATTGTCAAAATAAATGACAATCTTTTTTGGACAAAGAGTATAAGCTAATCATGCACATTGAAAATATAATAAAACTTTTGAATATATTCCAGGATATATAGTAAAAATCCTAAACCCCCCATCCCCAAATAATTGTACACTCTGTTTTTGTTATTTTACAGTATTTAATATATAATTTTTTCCATGAATGTTTAAACATTTAAAGATAATAATTTATATACATATCATAATTTGAAGAATAAACTTTCTAAATAAATTTTTTCTAAAACCCTTTATCTAAATATATTTTGAAGAATAAACTTTCTAAAACTCGTTATCTTTATTAAAATTTGAGTCAAACATTGAATATTGAAACACCAAAGTCAAAGTCTAGAATTACTTGGGAAATGAAGAGAGTATTTTTTTCCTATCATCCCATTCTTTTGGAAATAATATTGTTTCGAAAACAATATGAGTAAGTATTAAAAGACCATATAATATTTATGACCCTAAAACGTGATATGAAGAAAAACCATACACTATATATCAATCCATCTAGGAAATCATTTCATTTGAAACTAAACCATTTTTAAGGAATGACGGGTACCATATGATTTATTTGAACTAAGGCACATACACACAAAATCATAAAATGGATGGTGCTAACGGCATCGGCTTCATTTACTTTTTACTTTTAAGTTGAAAACCAGTACTTTTAAGTTCAAAGCCATTGGAAGTGGCTCATTCATAGTCTTAAGGAATTTTTGCCAGCAACCACAAAATTAATCATGACTTCAACATCCGCGCACAAGAGAGCTACAATGGAGAAATGGTAGCCTATTTATAATTTATTGCATTTTAAAAAGTCTTTCTAAAATGTAAAATGATGGTTTCACTTAAACGTACATGTATTCTATATGGTAATTATGATCATAAATAATTCTAGGAAGGCCTTAAAAAAAGAAGTACATATACGAATTCTCATCTCTTTCCAGTACATCAACATTTCTGTTTTGATGCAATAAGCATTAAAAACACAATGACTTTTTAGTCAAATAAATACTCAAGAGTCAGCATAATTAGCCCTTAAACCATTTCAGTAAGAAACAAAGTGTTGATGCATCAATGTATCAGAAACTACGGAGGCTCTTGATACTTTGATCATTGTGGTTAAGTCTGTTTTGAATATGAGCATGTACACCAATAAGAAAACTGAATGAGCAATATAATATAACAATCTACTTGACATGTATAGAGTAAAATTCCTTACATGGTATAATCTGAATCAAAATAAGGCATTGGATGGACTCTGTTTCTATTACCCATGAATGGAGAAACAATGAGAGCACAGTGCTCTGACGCAATTAAATAATAAAAATAAATCAGTACAGCAAAGCTTGGGAGCTTTTAGATATCAAAGCAAACCTCCCTTAAAGCACAACAAAGCAGATCCTAAAACAATCTAATACAGTATATAATACTAAAAGGGAAGCCTTCCAAAAATAGACAAGAAAAAAAAGTGAATGAAGCATTCTCATGAAGCCACCTAAGATCCATGTCACTGCCAACTAAGCAAAGAGTTTTTTTTTCTTCCAATCAACCCAAAATTGTAGGAATTGCCATCTAATCACTTGATTTATTATTAATCAAGATTTAATTTTTCTAATTACATTTGCTTCCTCTCTCTTTCTTTCACGTCTTTCCTCTCTCCGTATCTCCGTTTTTTTACAATCAATCACCTCATTTTTTGGTACTTAAATCACACCAATTACTCTAAATTACTATGATTGCTCTTTATTTTATTTTTTTGGTTTCTCTTTCCTTTCCTCACTTTCATTTGTCCTATTATTTTCCAATGTCTTCTTTCATTTTTAATTGTTTTTCTTCTCTCCACAGGTTTGAGAAGCCCACCTTCTTCCTTCATCTCACATCAATCTTTCCGATGAGCCCATGTATTTTGGGTTAATTTTTCCCCCTCTTTTATTATCTTTATGCTCCGTGCCATGAAATTTGTTGATTTGAAATTTGACATCTCTAATTTGCAAAATCGATTTAATTCATCTTCTCTTTGCAAGATCAGAAAGTTCGAGTTCTTCATTGTCGACGGCCATGCTTGGTCTCTGCCAACGCTCGATCTTGTATCTCCTGATGTCCAGCTGTTTCTTATCGACTCTCTAGCACTATCTATGCTTCTAGCGGTATTCTCCTCCTTATCATCAAATAACATCTTTTCTATAGTCGCTGCCTATTCATCCCTTGTGGTTGTGCTTGACCTTAAACTGGGTATATTTTATTGTTTGATTCACTATTAATTGAGTAGAAGGATTCTTACCATAACACCTTCTCCGATGAGTAGAAGTAAAGTAGTTTTTAAGATGGAATCACTTCCTAGAGAAGATGGTCAAGAAGCTAGATTTAAGCCCAACAGGATTCAACATGATCGTTCAAGTGCACACTTTGAAATTTTAAATCTTTGGTTGAAAGGTCTTTCAAAAGTTGTAATTGTGATCTTTTGTGTTGGAGTGGATTCAACAAGATGGAATGTGAACAATGCTGAGTTCGTTCCCAACACTGAATTTATGCTAAAAATGTGGCTCTTTTTTTAATATTTTTTCGAGGTCCTTCCAAAACGTAAAAGATTCTTTATTTTTCCTTTTTCTCTTTTGTTTGTTACTCCTCTCATGATAGATGTAAACTTATCATGTCCAAGGAAGAAGAACCTCTGAGTATGGCATATTCACGCAGTGCATTACGCCCACTAGAGTTAATGATCAGTATCTAACAAATGTTCTTTTGAAGATCAATGCAAAGGTGAGGTTCACCCTAACCTTGTGTTTCATTTCTATTAAATCCGTTTTAGTTTGTTTCAATATGATTTTTTAGTTATGTACATTGATGTTTAATTTTTTCTTATAGCTTGGGAGACTTAAATATTCAATGTTGGCAGTTGAACATTCACCTACCATCCCTATTGTTTCAAAGGTTCCTACCCTTATATTGGCATGGATGTTTCACATGGCTCACCCGAGCAATCTGATATTTCACCAATTACTACGGTAATGAACTTTTCTCCTATTCATTTGGTTATTTTGTTGAGGTAAATTTAATGTTGATATTAATATAGTCCAAGATGAAGATGAAGTTGATGCAAAAGGGTTGTAGAAATGATTTAGACCTGTACAAAAATACTTCTGAAGGTTCCTTCACATGAATGCTTTACATGGCTCACTTGGCAAGCTAGACACTATAAATTGATGCTTTACTGTCATTTACCCCTATTTGTTTGTAGTGAGTTATCAGGGCTTATTGCAAAAGCATTATTTTTTGGTCTTCCAAGTTCCTATTTATTTTTTTTTTCTAATACGCTGCTTAATGTCTGTCGTTTACCCCTGTTCATTTGGTTAGTGTTCTATAAAAATGATTAGGGCACATTGCAAAAGCACATCGTCTTTGGTCTTCCAAAACCTAATATTGTCTTCCAATAGGCTGCTTATTGTTTTCTTCCAGCAATTACATGAACATAAGAAATGCTATTGTAACTCTTGCATACACAACTTAAAATAAGAAAGAAATGAAATAGGTGAGAGAGAAAATTGATTAAAATTAAATTTATATTAATTACACATTAAAGCTTACCATATTGTGTTTTAAAAAAATGGTAACTGCAGCCTTAAAAAATGGCAGACTAATTAAAATCTATATTTATCACACATTAAAGCTTACCATAATCTGTTTAGAAAAAAAGTTGATGTGGTCCTATGTGGCGTTTAGGTGTCTTTATAATATTGCAGTATTCAACTTTTTTTTACCATGCTCTCAAACTTCTCATGTTTTATATTATAATAATAGATTTAACATTTATTTTCCAGTATTTAATTTATGATTTTATTTCTATTTTATTACTATAAATTATAAATTAAAAACCTTTTATGTACAACTGAAAATTTGATATCTTTACTTTATAAATATATTTTTGGGATTTGTTTATGCAAAAAAATAAAATAGATAAATTAAAGTCAAATTGATATCTCAAAAGTCAACTGTTGCTTTAATTTTGGGACCGAGGAAGTAACTCATATGTATATCATAATTTGTAACATATTTTTTTTCCAAATATGTTTTTGGAGAAAAAAAACATTGCGCTATTTTTCTTTGTAAATATTTAAGTGAAATATTAAAATTTAAAACATGAAAATCAAATGAATAAATTATTTTAGTATGAATGGAGCATCATTTGTGGAGTACTATATCATAATCGATAAATTGGTCCAAATTTATTTAGTGTATTACTTCTAAGAGCCAAGACTTAGAGTATACTAATCATGGTATTGAATACCGTTACGTACCGGTTGGTATGCCGGTTTCGTTTCGGTACCGGCCATGAAACTAAAGTTGCATCGACAAAAATTTCGGGTTGTACCGCCCGTTTCGGTAGTGTGCCCCTATGAAGAAAAACCGTGAATAACAATAGAGGTATTCACGGTTTTTTCCTCAAACTTTTGTCGTTTCGGGTTGTACCTCCATGAACACAAACCGTCGCAGAACCATCCCACCGACTGCCCCAATGATAACCGCAATCTAGAGCATGACGATCTCCTTCGGCGATTGGCTCGTGTTTACCACGTTTGTTGTGGCTTGCCATTTGGAGAAAGCGGCGGATCTGCCGGAGACCTTTATGCAGTTCTATACACTGAATAGGACGGTTTGGCATCCCTTCTACAAACTGACCCCTGAGGAGGTGAAGGTTTGGAACAAATCGGTGAAGATCGGAGTCTTAGCCGAAACCACCACTCGTGGGAACTGGAAGGGCAACTTCTTCTTCATCTTGAAGGAGGATAGTGAGGGCTTCCCTGCGTTTTCGTAAAGGAGAAGAACGCCGGTGTCGGTGAAGCCCTCTCGTGGGCGGGTAGCGAGGGAAGAGAGCCCTCGCGCCCTTTGTGAATGGGTCGCGATGCGGAGAGGCTCGAGGAGTGTAAGGGTAGGTTCCCCTTCACCTGGCCATCGGGCCGAAGTGGTCCTGCGAAGGGTGGGGGTTAGCGGGAGCCCATCGTATGTCGGGCCACGTAGACACCACTGAAGAATTGGGTGGAAGGGTTGGATGGCGACCTTCTTGAGCGCTTCGAGGCGCTTTTAGGAACCCCAACGGTGCCTTGTGTTTCTTGTCGTTTTTGTGATTTATGTCTTCCAGTTTCTGTTTTAACTTGACTTCGTGTATTGTTGCGGTCAAGATGTCGCACCCAGCTCTCTGCGAAGCGGGAGTTGAGGAAGCCCTCAAGAAGTTGGCGGAGGAGCAACGCCTCCGAACCTACCAAGAAAGGCGTCGAGAGCCTCAGGTGGGCCTTCGAAAGGCGGTGAGCCCGTAGGTGAGAAGGCGCGGTGACGGAGGCTCAACCGGTCAGTGTGGCTGGCCCCTGTGCTCATCGAGGAGCTTTCCGAGGACTACGATGAGCGGAACCTTCAAGAAAACGCCGAATTACAGGTAACACCCTGCGGCCTTATAGTTTTGGCAAACAGTTCGTTTATATTGTATTCTTATCTTCTTTTGAACTTTGTTGTGACGCAGAGGGTGTAGAAGTGTCCTCGGATAGCGCCCCAAGCCCGCGAAAGACAAAGGGAAAGGGCCAGCCTCGAGAGCGGTCCCCAACTCCATTCGAGGCGCGAGAGGAGCCTGTGGGGCTCTTGGGCGCTCGAAGGGCTGCCGTGGCTCCTCGAACTACTGGGAGGAGGTCTTGAGATCCCGAAGACCCTTAAGGGGATTGACCCGGTCTTGAGCCCCAGTGCTCGAGGACTACCGGCGGAGCTACGGCGAGAGAAGACCTTTGGGCGCCAGGGCTTAGCCCTGGTGGAAGCCTGGGACCCCGTGATGAGGGTGACTCGTGACGAGTCGGTGCTCCTGGGGGACAAAGAGGTAAGACTACGAGTTGCCGAGGGGCTCTCAATGCCCCGTGACCGGCACTATCTGAAGCACACGACCCTGGGACCCCTGGACATCGCGAAGGACATCTGCCAGGACCTTGTTCAAGTAAGTTAGAATTCTCAAGTCCCCGTATGCCACTGATTTGCGTTTTTGTAGGACATTTTTACTCATACGATTTGTGTTCGTAACTTGTAGAAGGCTGTGCTGGCTCAAGGCCTAGTGGCCAAAATCGAGGAGCTTGAAGTCCTCGTGAAGAGGCTTGAGGCCAAGGCAAAGGACTCCGGGAAGTGGAGAGTCTCAAGAAAGCCTTGGCCGAGAAAGAGGCCGAGTTGGCTACCTCAAGAGCGAAATGGCCAACACTATGCATGTTATGGGCCTCGTTGGCCGAGAATCAAGGCTGCCACGGCCAAGGGAAGGAACTCGAGGCCCTATTCCTTGCCGAGCAAAGCGCGAAGAACGACCTAGCAGTCGAGATGGAGCAAGTGCTCGGGAGTGCCAACGGATGGAGGCCCAGGCCGGAGAGAAGGACAGGCTCATCGAGGAGCTGTCCTTGAAGGCTGCCAAGGCCGAGGAGAAGGAGAAGCTCGTGGAGGAGCTGTCATGAGGCTGCTCGGGCGGAGGAGAAGGCCTCGATTTTGGCGGCCCAAGTTGAAGAGCTGGCCGAAATCTCAACGGTGTCTTTGAGCAACGGCTTGGCTGGACTTTCAGCCTTCGGGCAACTTGAAAAACAACTTGGCCTCAAGTTGTTCGAGGCGAAAGTCTTGAGCCACGCGTGTTTATCAAGCCCATCGCAGAGAGGACTGGTCGAGTGGGCAACTTCTTGAGGCCTTGGCGAGAAATTGGTTGAGGCCCAAGCAATGGAGGGTCCGTTATCTTTGAGGGGTTCCTACGATGCCGCCATCAAGTGGAGGCTATGGTTGAAGAATCACAGCTGGATCCCCTTGATGCGATGAAGGTCGAGGAGCCCTTCCAGCACTTTGTTCGAGTGGGGTAGGGCGGGGAAGAAATTAGGAGCGGGATATCCTTATGATATCCCGCCCGGCATGTAGAGGATGCCCTGCAGTGCCCCCAACGATGATGCCCCCAATTAGTTTTGGGGCTTGTAATTAAATTTTTGCTCATTTTTGATAAGATACAGAACATTTCAGCATTTGTTGCCTTTGTAATTGCCGTACGAGTATTACTTGCATAATGCGAAGTGATTTTATTCGATGTGCGCTGGTCGAGCAGTGACCTTGCAATTAATTTTTGAACTTACCCACTGAAGTGGGGGAACACTCCTAGTAGAGCGATTTTATGTAAACATAGTATGCACGACGTAAAGACTTGGAAGATTGCCTGTCCTTTGATGTATGAGCGGTATTTTGTGCAACGCAAATGCTTTAAATACTATTGTCTATGTATGGAAAGGAGAGCGTACAACTTAGACGTAGTAAGGCCTCAAATCGTCGACATGGTAGTCATTTTTGAGCTGTTTGCCTTGATGGTCTTTTAACTTGTATACGCCCTCTCTTCCTTTACCGTACCACATAAGGTCCTGCCCATCTGGGAACGAAGTGCGCCATGGCGGGATTACGACACGACAATTCCGCTTTTAGCAAGACCATACCACCTACGTGGATCTGCTTTGCCGAACTTTGGCGTTGTGATCGAGGTTTGCCCTTTGTCGTAAGGCCATAAGCCTAAGTCTAGCACCCTCGCGGAGTTCCTCGACGAGGTCCAGACGAGCTCGAAGGCCGCTCTCATTGTGAGGCGTCGTAATACAGCGTCCGGATTGTGGGTATTGAGACTTCGATTGGAAGTAAGGCATCGACGCCGTAAACCAAGGAGAAAGGAGTTTCTCCCGTGGGTCCCCGTGTAGTTGTTCGATAGTCCCAGGACGGGCCGGGTAGGGCCTCGACCCACTTTCCTTTTTCGTCCTCGAGGCGCTTTTTAAGCCCTCTTTGATCGTTCGATTCGTTACTTCCACCTGGCCATTTGGTGGGGTGTGCCACAGAGCGTAGAGCATTTGTATGTTCATCTTAGTGGCCCGATCCTTAAGCTTTTTGCTTGCGGGTGAGTCCCATTATGCCGTGATTATGGCTCTTGGTGCCCGTATCGTGCCACAAGGTCGTGCTAGAGGAAGTGTATGACCTTGGCGGTTGTAATTTTCTCGAGTGGCTGGACCTCGACCCACTTAGTGAAGTAATCGACAGCCACTATACAAAATTTGAATCGGCCCTTGGCCGTAGGCATTGGGCCGATTAAATCGAGGCCCCACAGAGCGAAGGGTATGGGGTATGTCTCCGTAACCGCTTCGTTTGCCGGCTGTCGTTGGATGCGAGAATTGAGTTGGCATTTATGGCACGTTCGTACCAAATCATGCGCGTCTTTCCTCAAGGTTGGCCAATAATAACCGAGGCGTAAGCATTTGTGTGCTAGCGCGCCGGAGCCAATGTGTGCTCCATGGACTCACGAGTGGACTTCGTTCGGGATGAGTGTGGAATCGTCGGGGCCAATACATCGGTAAAGGAGTAGAATATCCTTTACGCCATAGCAGCGCCATCTATGATGACATGGCGGGCTGGCTGCGTCCTTATTTTCTTTTGCAACGCCGGTGGGCCCTCGATTGCGCCGGTTTGGAGATCTTTGGAGGATTGGGTCCCTCGATCAGCTCTGCGTTGGCGTCGATTGCGTGGAATTGTATTTATCCCATCGAGTCCTTCTTGTAAGGTCTCACTCTGATTCGAGCCACGCTCTTTGCCGGCAATGGAATCAGCCCCAAGATCGCCCCTCCCCTGCTCTCCAAATTTCTAACTTGCTATTCAGTCTTTCTCGTACCGTGTTGGATTGGAATTTGAATTCGATTCATCGAAAATGTTGTTGGTTATTGACTCTTTGATTGTAGAAGGATGCACGGTGTTTATTTTTCATTCTTTTCTACAGATGGAGTGGAGTATTTCTAAATTCAAACACTAATTTTTTATTTACACTGAAAACGGTTCATGAGAATACTATATTTTTACATAAAATTAATGTCAAATGAGAAATTGTAAAAATGAAAGTATTTAAATATAATAAAAGCCATGATTCCAATTACTAAAAGGACCTCAAAGATGGGGGTGGCTAGCAGTGCTAGTTTACACAGGTAATTACGATAACTTACTAAATGGATAAGACAATGACTGAAAGCTATAGTGAACGATACAGTGACATTGGAATAAATTCAAAAAAATTAAAAAGAGTGACAAAAAATGAGATTGGTCAGTGAAGACACATAAGCCTGAGAGAAGAGCAGACAGTTCCCATATCTGATGGCTAAGAACATTAACCTTTTCCTCCTTTAGCTCAATCTTCAGTTGAGCATGAACCAGAGTTGGACAATTGGCAAGTCCTAGATTTGCATACCCAGACCTACCTAGCACACACACATTCCCCTCCCCTCTTTCCCCAACAAGGAAAAGATAAAATCCAAAGCCCACAACTAAACCAACCACACTTCACTTTCCCATTCATCATCAAACACACTTGTCATAATACTACATTGCAAATAAGAACACCTGTCTGTTCATATCTATCTAATTCCTTCTCATGCAAGCAATCAAATCCACATCATCAAGAAAATCTTAGCAACCAACTCTGAGATGGGTATTTCCTGCATCATGGGATCTCCTTACCTTAGTAGTACTTGCAAGGATGAAGAACACTACAGAAAGAACTCTACAACATAATGTGATTAATTTGATAGCATGTTTATCATACAGAGACATTCCTCAAAATTAAACTGGAATATCTTCTTTTGCTCTGTTTTGTAAACATAATTTGATGTTACATTCTGTACTACTATGCATCTCAGCTACTGTTTCTTGCCAACAATTACATACTATTCAACAGAAGAAGGGGAAAATAGGAAGCAAAAGTACCTAGAATTTTAAGTTAATGATTTAGAAACCCATCCAATTCCCGAGTCCCCACCAAAACACAGAAAACCTACCTCGACCTAATTGCTCCAGCCACGCTGCCGCCGCCGGCAGCCGGGGCTTCACTTTTCGCCACTCCCATCTGGTGGTGGTGAAACCCACCAGGACCATACACGTGACCCTGGTGATGGCCCATCATCATCATCCCACCGTACATGCCACCAGCACCACCACCATTGAAACCTCCACCTCCAGAATTCACTCCGCCGCCACCCGCGCCACCTCCGGCGCCCGACCCACCGGCGGACCCTCCACTGGTACCGTCCTTCTCCCTACCTATCGTGCTCTTTTCGCCCTCCATCTCCCTGTACTTCTGAAGATAAATCTTAAGCGGCTCAACGTAGTCTTCAAAGCCGAGCGTGGTCATCGCCCAGAGCAAGTCATCGCCGTTGATAGTCTTCCTCTTCTCCCGCTGACACTTGTCGGAGGCCTCGCCGGTGATGAAGCTGATGAACTCGGAGACGCACTCCTGGACCGTCTCTTTGGCGTCCTTGGAGATCTTGGCGTTGGCCGGAAGCGCCTTCTTCATGATCCGGCTGACGTTAGCGATAGGGAGGAAACGGTCCTGCTCGCGGGCGGAGACGTCGCCGTGGCCGCTGTTGTGTCCGCCAGATTCGTTGTCGGAATCGGCCATCGGAGCCGCAGATCCGGCGATCCGCGAAAGGCGAAGGCGATTTGAATGAGAGAGGGAGTGAGGTCTGAAGAGCAGGGGGAGGGGCAAGATGGGGATTTCACATAGGCGGGCGGAGGAAGCGGAGAGGATTGAGGGAGAGGCAAGGAAGGGTTGTGATGTGCAGTAAGAATGGAGATGTTGGGTCCGTTGGATCGGGGAGGGGTAGTTATGCATCGGAGAGGCCACGTGGGAAGACTGTGACCGTTTGTTTGTCGATAAGAGTGGGTTACGTGGCTGGGTCTGGCATCGTCGGATTGAAAGAGGGTCCTCTGTATCTGGACGAGTGAGGAGGGTTACACGTGGACGCGATGGAGGGTGAGAAATTGAAGGCGGCTTGGCTTCTCGTCCAGCTCGACTTGGACAAATGGTGACATGGCATCATACCTTTATCCATTTCTCATCCTCGTCATTGATACGTGGCATCAAAACATTATGATGTCAAAACATTAACATATGAAAGTGTGATGGTGTTTTTGTGAATGTTTGAGATATCTAGTGGCTGTTGCCGTATTTCACTCACCGGATTTCATGACCCGAAAGTATTGTATGGGCCCAAGAGTTGTCCCGGCCCACAAGTTAAGATGTACCGGCCCACAATTTAAGTACGTATCATAATGAGCTTGGCTTGGGGACAGGCAACGAACACAGAACCGGATCTGACCGATTCCTCAACTCATCTCCTTCTTCTTCTGGAGGTAACGAAACGATTTCTCCTGCCTGCTTCAAGAACCTCGACGCATTCCGGTGAAAAGAGGAGCGGCGGTCGTTACGTTGCGGCGGCGTGCGAGCGAGCGAGCGACCGACAAAGGTATTATTTCTTCTCCTAGCTGATTTTTTGGATGGAGTTAAACTTGTGATTTGACGCCGATTACGAGAGGGTGATGATTCGGTGTTGTCTTGCTTTTGTTACTGCTAATGAAAATTAAGTGCTATGCGATGGTTTGCGTTTAGAGACTTATGTGAAAGACTCTTTAGCTTTAGTTCTTTATTTATGTTGTCTTGTTGTTTTGGTTACATGTTATGCAAGAACTAAACAAATGTCAGTTAAAAAATGGCGATTTGTGAATCCTATGATGTGTAATATCGTATTTCTTGTTCCTAGTCGTTTTGCAGGAATTTGGATATTTTGAAGCATCGCCATGTCTTCATCTTATCTCCCGGCTACCACTGATTCAATTTTTCAGGCTCTGGAAGCCAAATCTCCATCTGAATCGATTTCTATTCTGTACCGTGTGTTGGAAAATCCTTCGTCCTCTCCTGATGCTGTGCGGATAAAAGAACAGGCAATTACAAATCTGTCAGATCTTCTTAGGCAAGAGAATCGAGCAGAGGAGCTGAGGAACCTTCTGAACCAGCTTAGGCCCTTTTTCTCTTTGATTCCAAAGGCGAAAACTGCTAAAATTGTGAGAGGAATAATTGATGATGTTGCGAAAATACCTGGCACATCTGACCTCCAGATTTCTCTCTGCAAAGAAGTGGTGGAATGGACTCGTGCTGAGAAGCGAACTTTCTTGAGGCAAAGGATCGAGGCAAAGCTTGCAGCTCTTTTGATGGAAAACAAAGAATACTCAGAAGCACTGAGTCTTCTATCTGGTCTAGTCAAGGAGGTCAGACGATTGGATGACAAGCTGCTTCTTGTGGACATAGACTTGCTGGAGAGCAAGCTTCACTTTTCTCTGAGAAACTTGCCTAAAGCCAAGGCGGCGCTCACAGCAGCAAGAACAGCAGCAAATGCAATTTATGTGCCCCCTGCTCAGCAAGGCACTATTGATTTGCAGAGCGGCATTCTTCATGCAGAGGAGAAGGATTATAAAACTGCATACAGTTACTTCTTCGAAGCTTTTGAGTCTTTTAATGCGCTTGAAGATCCCCGTGCTGTATATAGCCTCAAATATATGTTGCTGTGCAAAATCATGGTGAGCCAACCTGATGATGTTGCTGGTATAATATCCTCCAAAGCAGGTCTACAGTATGTAGGGCCAGAGCTTGATGCCATGAAAGCTGTTGCTGATGCTCATGCAAAAAGATCTCTGAAGCTCTTTGAGATCGCGCTTAGAGATTTTAAAGCACAGCTAGAGGAAGATCCTATTGTTCATAGGCACCTCTCATCCCTGTATGACACTTTATTGGAGCAAAATCTTTGCCGGTTGATTGAGCCCTTCTCTCGAGTTGAGATTGACCATATTGCTGAGCTGATTGAACTGCCTGTGGATCACGTTGAGAGGAAACTTTCACAAATGATCCTTGATAAGAAGTTTGCCGGGACTCTAGATCAAGGTGCCGGATGCCTCATCATCTTTGATGATCCCAAGACTGATGCAATATACCCTGCGACACTTGACACCATTGCCAACATGGGCAAGGTGGTTGATAGCCTTTATGTTAGGTCCGCAAAGATCATGACCTAGAGCTTCAGTTGTAGACTTAGTTCCTTTGATCAAAGTTCCTTATCACGTGAAAAACAACTAAAATGAAAAATCTTTCGTGGCTTTTTTGAATTTATATGTTGTTTGGGATTATATTTTCATTGATATATTTCTTTACGTGTTTGGTTTGGCAGAGGTTTTGTTCAGCTGCTGATTTTATGTTTAGTTTTCTGTTGAAAGATCTCCTGTTACTAGTTAATGAGGCTTTCTAGGATTCCTAGAACAGTCATATGCTGTATGTTAAAACTTCTAAAACCGCATTGGAGGAAGTGGTTTTAATGAAGATGCTTATGGTTCTTCTGGCACGTATGAGAAGCAAAGCATCAGTGGTGCCGAGTAATCAGCATTTTTGCACCATTGTTAGTACTTGTTTCCGTCTAGTGCATCAAGCAGGATCAAAAGGTGAGCTGTTACGGCGGATGTATTGTTACACTCTAAACGAGCTTGTGAGATGCATTTTCTGACACCTTCAGAACACTGATATGACTGAGCTTGCTCCAGTTGACATCAGTTGACATAGTTCTGTTAAACGGGAGGTAAGTGCATTTGCATTTCTCTTTAAGCTCATCTTACCTCTGGTTGCATTTTCTCAGCAGCCCTTTTCCTTCTTAGCAATAAGATTGAGATGTATAAATCAGGGAAATGCTTCTCTTGACCTTGTCATGCTAAGCTCATTAACCTTTGCTGGCAGTTGTCTAGTTAGAAACTTCTAACTAATTTTAAAAAAGATTTCTTCTGCTTAAATCAATTCATTCATTTTTCCTGACCGGAGCTAAATGTCATATTTCCTTGTTTTATTCTGAAAACAATATTGTTTGCGAGTGAAGGTGGTGGTGGATGTGTTGGGCCTGAGAGGTTAGGTGCCTTGCTCTTTCCACTTGAGATGATTCTTAGACGTAAGACATGGACTAGTAAAATGAAGCATTGGCACTGCCACACTGTATTATTCCCTGATGGAAGGCTAATTGGTCAAAAAGTTCTTCTTTGTAGGTTAATAGCATTGACAATAACTATGCAGTAGGTGCTAAACATATGGAGAATGGAAATGGTAGTTCTGAATATGACACTCCATTGTCCACTTTCTTGAGTTCTGGAGAAGAGACTAAAGAGCACACTGGTAGTGGGTAATGGGAAATATATCCTTTTCTGTGCTCTTTGTTGAATGTGGTTGAGAGTGTGGGAATGGGACCCAGATCTAACACACACAGTAGCATTTGATGAAGATGTGCCTCTTTTTGCCTTGGGGTTAATCAACTCTGCTATAGAATTGGGTGGCCCCTCTTTCCTAGGTTACTGAGCTTGATTGAGGATGAATTACTTTCCAATTTGGCTGGTCTATGAGCCCACATATCCTTTCCAATTGTGTATCATCTTTGCACACAACTTACACTGCAGCTTGAAGCTTTCTTCTCCTGTGTAATCTTAAGGCTTGCACAGGGAAAAAAACTAGAGCTTCTTACTAGCAACAAGAGGTGGCCAATGGAGGCCCTTGTTGACTCTTGTAGGCAAAAAAACATTTATGGTGGATATGTATGCAAACTTAGATTGTGACATAACTTGCAGTAATGTGTTCGAAGGCCTTGCTGATTTGCTTATTACCTAAAACAGCCTTAATTTTTCACAAGTTTTTAAGAGGTTTAGAGGGAGCAAAATTGAACACATGCTTGATATGGCTGAATGTGTTGTAAGTTTGTAGGCCAAAAACTTTATGGTGGATATGTATGCAAACTTAGATTGTGACATAACTTGCAGTAATGTGTTCGAAGGCCTTGCTGATTTGCTTATTACCTAAAACAGCCTTAATTTTTAAAGATAAAGTCCTGTATGCCTCCAACTTTTAAAGATGATGATAAGGTAAGAAAACTGACAGTAGAAAATTTCTTTTTAAGGAAAGAGCACAATTAATTTGGTTAGACGAAAAAAGTAATAGCTGTAATTTTTTTATGAGATCTATAATTGACGGGTATGTTCATTTGTTCATTATATTAAATCACTTTTTCCCTCTCACAAACTTCAAATGAATTTTAGAGAACATTATGTTTTCCCTCAAAAAACCACAATTCAATTTTTTCGATGAACACACACCCCCAACAAGAAATTAATTAAAACCGCCGAAATGTTAAACTACACTGTGGAACCAGCTAACTGGAGGATGAAAACGGAAGTAGACTGCAAGTGGAAGTCCATTAAGATGGACATGGGGGTTTAGATATATCACCTTTAATCAAGAATTAAGAGAAAAACAAAAGGCAAAATACAACCCCTTTGCTTTGCAGGGTATCCAAAGCTAGGAAGCTGCATTTAGGAGAAAAAAAAAGGGAGCAATATGCAGGATCAGCTTCACTGTCACATGGCACAAGAATCAGCAGGAGAAATATTGCAATCAGGTAGTATTAGTTATGTAGACGTCTGTAAATAACCCTAATCTTTAGAAGTTACACCAAATCCAGATGGATCAAAAAAACTTAGCAAGTGCTGATCAGACAGCTAAACACAATTAAAGTTATGATCTTTAGGCTTCAATCTCAAACCTGGTGCACTTGATGGAACCCATTGAAATGTCAATTTCAATCAAGTTTTCTTCCTCATACATCTCGTTGAACTCAGCCAGGAGCTCCATAAGACCCCTTTGCTGGAAAATTGACTGCTCAAAACTCATCAGCTTTGGATCTTCTTCATGGTGACCCACAGTGTATCCTCCAGGAAGGGCTATCTCAATGAGACTTTCCTCATCAGATATGGACCCATCATCTGAGCAATCTGGGCTCCTGTTCCTGCTATCTTGGGAAGCCCAATCCACTCCTGAATCCTCTGTGCTTGACATCTGATCAAGGCTCTCACTTTCTGATAACACATCCACTGATCCAACTGTGCTGTACTCCACAATTTTATCCTTCTGCTGCTTGAAAGGCAGATCCTCTCTGGCTGCCAAATCTTGCCTTCTTGGTGAACTCTCCTTAACCAACTTTGGATTCTCTTCTGAGGCTGAATCTGCCACCATTTGGGGCTTTTGCTTTGATAATACCAGTATTACGAAGACATAAGTTGACAGAAACATGATTGCAGATGTGAAGAAAATGGATATGGCTCCAAAAGGCATGAGGAGAGACAAAGTAGAAGCCATCTTTGACCATGAACTTTTTGCTGACAACAATTTGCAAGAAAAAGAAAAAAGCAACTAAACAAAATGAGGGCTTCTTCCTTATTGGCCCTTTTATTGGATAGAAAGATGGGACGAGTGAGAACAGTTGCAAGACTGCACTTTGAGGTGTTTGATTAATAAGTCAGAAACTGAGGCAGATAAAACTATAATGAGAATTGGAATGGAAAACCTGACAAGTCCAAGCCTCCTTTATGATGTGCCCCTGTTCATATAGAGTGAACAAAAATACAAACCCAGCCAGAAAAGGGAAGGGCTTCTTCTCTGTGACATATGATCAAACACATGGTGGCATGAATGGGATAAATATAGAGCAATACAAGAAATGGGAAGAGGAGAAAAACAATGTGCAAGTTGAAGTTGGTCCCTAAAGCACTTGGAGATTTGAGCAGAAATAGGCCAACCCTAACAGTAGAGAGTGCTTCTTGGTTGTTTCTGATCTCATTACTCTCTCTCACCATTCCCAAGCCCCAATTTCTTCTGATAAACTGAGAGAGCTGGCATATAGTACTATTTTTTATTATTATTGATTTGTTGTTTAATGAGGCATACCAATCAGGTGGTCTTCTCTCTGTGCAGAAAATGATTCTCTTGAGAAGCACAAAACCCTGGTTTCCTCTCTATAGATTTAAGGTCTCAAAGCTTGGAAATGAGAGCAGCCATGTGCAGGTATCCGAGCTCACCACAATGACCACATGGCACCACCGCTCCAGTTTCCGCGCCTTAAATAAGAAACCCACAACCGAAAGCTTTTTTCCTTTTCTCTGAAATTCCAAAGGTGAAGGGTCAAGAACCCTACTTTATAAACCCAGGGTCCACGGACCTTCTGCTTCACAGGAGTTGCAGCCTTGCAGGTGCAGAGAATATTAAAAATAAAAAAAAAAACAAAAACAATTCCTGCAATGAGATTTTATAACTTCGTACAGATATATATGTATCTGAGCAATGATGCGAAGTTCACATGTTGTCTCATCTTCTTCTTAATGGAAAAAGATTTAGTTAAATTTAATAGTATTACAGTGTGAAAAGCAATTATTTCCTTTTAAAAAAAATAAACTTAAAGCGAAAAATATGTTTCCTTTCCTCATTTCCGGGCTTTTCCTGCCTTTTCCAAGTAGTAGAGCATAATTTAGATAAAAAAATGCACTCTCTTAACTTTTTTTCTCCTTAATTAATTTCTTATGATCACACAAAGATATTTATTCTTTTTTCTTAATGAATCCAAGATTTAACTACTCAACAAGAAAAGTCCTTTCACGGTATGCCCAGCGACTCACAAAAGTACGGACATTGTATTTCTTTTCGACTTTCAGTGTTGGGGATTTTGCTATTGTTGGTTGCGGTTTGGTACCTCGAATTGCTTCAGCGGTAAAGAGTGGGAGAGGGAGGAGTCGTACGTGGGAAGAAGTCGTCGCAAGGCTGTAGTCGCTCCAGGAAGAGGGCAAGTTCGGAGTTTGTCATACCTGAGGATGAGGAAGGTATATCAGCGGGGCTGAGTTAGAGCTCACATCGTTGACAAGTTTGAAGTTTGTCCTATTTGGAACAATCCGGACAATTCATCCCTAAGAAGGGCGCGCAGTTCAACGCTTGACCCTATTTATATAGTTTTCTTGCTCGAATTTCGGAGGATTATAGTCGAGTTGATGGAAGTTCGGAGTCACTTGGGTGCTGGCTTGTGTGTAGTAGTTATATGTCATACTTATCACTTCATCCCTTCCTGAAAAATTAAACACATTTTATTTTCGGACTATTCCAGAAAAAATGATCATTTTCCTTGAAAGAAAATTTTTCACTCTCAAAATTACTAAATTATCATCATTTTATCTTTACTTTTTCTACATTAATTTTTTGTGCATTTTCAACCAATGAGCAATTAAGGAAACATTAAAAAAAATCTTGCATGTACTTTGATATCTGTGCCCAATCAAACTCTTCAATTTTTTGGGGACGGAGCAAGTAGCTATATCTGAGCTATATATGAGAGTGTCTCGGACCAAAAAGTTGATCAATATAAGTCCCCTTTTACTTTGTGTCTGAATTTGATTCAAATGGATGTAACTTAGTACAAGTTGGATGCTTGGACCGTGTGGCAATTGTTTCATATCCCATTGTTGTTTGGTGTCATTGTTTCATAGTTTATAATGTTATAGAGTATATCTTTGTTAATCTTGCATTACTTTAGTTGAATCTTGCTTCCTAATTGCTTTATTTCAAAGGTGTGCATATTTTTAATCGCTCAACTATTAGTGGTATTCCTTCTTTAGCGTAAAGGGGTGAGAAATGAAATGAGCCAACTCGAGTTCGTGCTCTTATGAGTCTAATGAGTAGAGCTTCACGAGCTTCAAGCTCGAGCTCAAGCCGGTTTTGAAGCCGGTATATTATACGAGTCAAGCCCGAGGTTCAGATGCTCGGTTTGATGAGGCCCACGAGCTTTAACGAGCTTCACAAGTTTGGTTCGAGCCTGATCGAGCCGAGCTGAAACAAGCTTACCCAGCAACCATATCGAGTCTTACAAACTTTCAAACCGAGCTCAGCTAACGAGCCTCATGAAAATACTCATAATACCCTCATATTATACAGGTAATGAATTTTCGAGCTTCACGAGTTTGGTTCGAGTCTGATCGAGTCGAGTTGAAACGAGCTTACCCAGCATCCATATCGAGCCTTACGAGCTTTCAAGCCACTCAAGCATTTTACGAGCTAAGTAATACTTCCTTCCTCTCTTAATTTTTGCAACATTTGGATATGACACGAAGATTAAAATAAGTAGAAAAAAGTAAAAGTTTGACAAAATTACCTTTAAGAGATAGAGAGTTAAGTGGTTAATGGTGTCAAATTATATAATGAAAAATAAAACACTCCCTCCGTCTCCTGACTTGATACATATTCCTTTTTAGGTCATCTCAGCAAAATTGACAAGTTTCCTAAAATGAAAACTTTTTTATACTAACTTTTCGAGTAAATTTCACCCACAGTCATTTTTTAAATCTGTGACCTAAACTCGTTCTAAAATAAGTTTTTGATACATGTTAGTCCTTAATTTAAGTATCGCGTCCTAAAGTTGTCATTTCCGTCCAATTTCGTCGTTTAAGTGGACGGTGAGGTGTGAAATGTTGTTATTACCCCTTTGCATGCTGAGTTGTTTGATGAAATGTTCTTCTTCTTCCCGTTTTCTTCTTTCCTTCTTTCTTCCCGTTTTCATCTTTTCCTTTTTTCTTCTTATTTCCTTCTTTTATTCTTTCTTTCTTTCTTTCTTTTTCTTCTCCCATTTTTTTCATCTTTTCCTTCTTTCTTTCTTTCTTTCTTCTTCTTCTTCTTCTTCTTCTTCTTCTTCTTCTTCTTCTTCTTCTTCTTCTTCTTCTTCTTCTTCTTCTTCTTCTTCTTCTTCTTCTTCTTCTTCTTCTTTCTTTCTTTCTTTCTTTCTCTATTCTTCTTCTTCTTCTTCAGATGAATTTCGAATTTTTGGGTTTTGTGGATGAATTCGGATGAAT
Organism: Stellera chamaejasme; assembly: GCA_024586325.1. NCBI lineage: Eukaryota > Viridiplantae > Streptophyta > Magnoliopsida > Malvales > Thymelaeaceae > Stellera > Stellera chamaejasme. Next base: position 31,930,981 of record CM044985.1, read on the forward strand.
ATTCATCCGAATTCATCCACTTTTTTTTAAATTATTTAAAATATTTACCGCGGCCTGTGACGCGGTAAGGCCACGGTATTACCGCGGTTTCGTGCGCGGTAAGGCCTCTACCGTGCCCCAATTTACTGCGGGAATTACCGCGGCCCTCCCCGCGGCCCTCCCCGCGGTTGTTACAGCGGAGCTACCGCGGGGGAGGCCGCGGTAAGTGTTGTTTCACCCACGTAGTGATAGTTGAAGGACTGCATAAGTAATTTACCCAATTCGTTCTCATATGATGGGTTACGGCCTACGGGACTCTCCTGCTCGCTGCTAGCATTTCTTTTTTGTTGGCTTTAAATGTAAGTTAACTCTCAAACTCTGTATTTGTTTTTAAAATGGTTTATATACTTTATTTATATCAAAACATACTACCAGTACGATCATAATTTGTAGAATTTTATTGGGGGCATGTGCCCCCGCATGCCCCCATTGTGGGCCGGCCCCTGGGATGAGGTACAATGCAAATGCCAATCCAAATGCCAATCCAAATGCAATCCACTTTTGGATTATGAACCCCCAATTATAAATTACACCCTTCTGTAAATCACCTCTCTCACTTAAACAAGCCAGATACTTGCGCCTGTATTCCTCCTTCTCCTGCAGAGTTGCATACAGGAATGACTTCAAATGCTCAGGGGAAGCTGCATCAAACCACTTGAAGTAGCCACAACCGCTTCCTCTCTGAATTTAAAAAATAAAATAAAAATTGTTCGCTGAGTCAACCACCAGAGAAAATGCATTCGACGTCGAATCAAATAAGCAAGGTCAAAAGGACTCACCTCATAGTTCACGCAACCGTAAAATCGTCGTCCATTGTTTTCCTAGGTCAAGGCAGTCTTCAAAGGGGCTGGAAATCCACACCAGCAATGCGGTGCAATCCAAGGAGCTGCAGACGAGTTCGATGATGTCAATTGACTCGACAGTTTTGAAGCAAGACGAGACGGTACTAGAGATGCGGTGGGGTGGAGGGATCGTCGAATTGAACAAGGAGAAGGGATTGAACAAATGGAGAGTACTGATTTTTAAGGTTGATAAACCCTAATTCCCAAATCTCGTTTGGGAGGGAAGATCGTATTTTAATCTGAACAAAACGGGAAATTAATAATACACCTCAGCTTACCAGTCAGCAACCTTCGGGGTAGAAATGTCATTTTGTCTTCGCCGTCCACTTAAACGACGAAATTGGACGGAAAAGACAACTTTAGGACGCGATACTTAAATTCGGGACTAATATGTATCAAAAACTTAATTATTTTAGGACGAGTTTATTAGGTCACAGACTAAAAAAACAAGAACTGTGGGCGAAATTTACTCCTAACTTTCTCTTATTATCATTCATTTTCCTTCTCACTCAAAAAAATACTTTTGTTGGGGCGTAGGGAGTAAATGTTAAGTGTGTGAAGTGGGTGAAGTTAGTGATATTAAATCAGATAATAAATAAACAAATGGAAAGATAGTTGAAAAAATAAATTTGTATTTTCACTTGAACAAATTTACTAAATAAGAAAACATTGTAAACATTTGAAAAGGTGCAATAAAAAAAGGATGGAGGAATTAATAGTACATATCAGGAAAGTCCCCACTCTAACATCTACACAATAATCTAGTTGAATGCTTGCACCACAAAAAAGGGGAAAGTGCACTATCAATTCCCTGCTTGAAATACATATATATGATAGAGAATCTGAGTACAAATATGAATGTGGGTTCTAACCTATTTCAAAATTCATTGGGTTAGAATTGTACATCTTTTCAGGTTCCTGGCAATAACGATCATTTTCTCAAAACCCCACTTTGCTTCCTGTTGTGGAAAATTCACAATATTAATCCTATTATGGCGCCCACTTGTAAAATGATAATCATGATTAGCAAAAGGTGTTAGTGGTATGTATTATGTGTTGATTGTGCCTCATCCAAACTATGATTGCCATTATCGAATATATATATATATATATATATATATATATATATATATATATATATATATATATATATATTTATATATATATATATATATATATATATATATATATATATATATATAGAATGAAGGAGCCTCTTTCTAATTTATCTTTTTTCAAAAAAAGAAAAAAAATTATGTGGACTGATCATCACACCATGATTTTAAAAATGAAACATGCTACTAGCTAGTGTGTGTATATATATATGCCTTCAGCAGATTTCAATTTTAAATTCGGGAGACATTATTATTACATTATAGGAGACATTTGCAAAATCGAAATGTAGTAGATGTTTGATAACTCATTTTCAATCTCTACTTTGAAAAGATTGATGCAGTTTGTTTTTTGAACAGTACAAAGAAAATAATTATCTTACTTTTTCAGAAAATTTATTTCATACCTTATTATCCTTAATTTCTCTCATATACTTAATAAATCATCGTCATTACCAACACCTTAATCATAACTATGCTGAGGTCGGTGACATGAAATTTATAGTTGACAATTTCTTGCAAAATCATAGTGACCAAGTTTTATGCAAAAGCATAGTTGTCAAGTTTTACGCCGGATACCTTCCTGTCGTAACCTTTTTTTTCCGAAGGAATAAAAAGATAAAATTTCAAACCGTCTCATCAAAGCTTTTTCCACATTCGTGAAATTAAATATCACGGGAGACGATAATAAGTTGAGATAATTTTTCTAGCCATGTCCCATTACAAAATCGATATTGAGAATCAACAAATACATCATGAAACATAATTGCTTTTATATACTTACTAAATACTTTTTTATCATTACGTTGTTAGAACTACTGTTATTGTGGCCATACCGCAATTGGCCCACATTATTTAACGCGGTATATGCTACAATAAAGGCCGCAAAATTTAAGCCCGCATTAGCAGGTCTATTACGACCCATTGCGCTGTAGTTTATTAGGGATAAGGCCGCATTACCAAATATTATTAATAAAATACTAAATTCATCTAGATGAATAACCGGATGAATTTAATTTCATTATCATCTTCATCCCCAAATTCATACCAATCCCAGAAAACTCTTCTCCCAAACTCATCCAAAATTCCCAGAAGAGTCTAAATCGCCCATCGATATTCATCCAAATCGCATGGATAGAATGCCAGAACCTTGGTGATCACCAAATCTTCATCCAAATCAATATGTTTCATTTAACCGACCAGATCTATCCACCGAAGGAAGAATCAGCTCGATCTATCCACCTGACGGATTCGTGCGGCGTTTCGGCGATTTCATTGTACAGACGGCGGTGGCGTTAAAGTTACACACAACGGCAGCTGCGGGTTGAAGTTTCGGTGAAAAAAGTGGGGTTAAAGTTAGTTATAGTTTAGAGAAATGGAAGGAGTAAATGAAACTCATCAAAGAAAGGAGTAAATGAAATTTTTGAAATCTTAACGTACCTTAACTGGCGGCGACGATAGGCGAGCAAACAAAGGCAGTTGAACGGCGGTGATGAGCGAAGGCGGCAACAACATATGTTTTTGATGAGGGTTGATTTCGATGAAAAGAGGAAGACGGAGCTGCTGCCTTTTTCAAGGCCTTTAAGCTGCAATTCAACATAATAAGTGAAAAATTAATCTTCTCGCGGCCATTATTGCGGTCATGATGGCAATATGGTGTTTCCGCGACATTTCATTCACCTTTTATTATGGTTCCATTTTTATGCGGCCATTAACGCAATAACGGCCGCAATAAAAATGGTCACAACTACGTAATGATATATAGTTGCTGTCAAAATTTACTCTTTAGTCGTGTTCGGGCCTTTACATATCCCTGAAACTTCCTTGATTTGTTGGTTCGAGCCCGAGCCTAGCAGGTTCGAGCTCAGGCTCTTGAAATTCGGGCTCGGCTCGGCTCGAACTCGATCTAGCCCGATAATTCGAGCTCGAGCTCAGCTCGATGGTTCGTGAAGCTCGAGCTCGTTAGGCCCTCGAGCTCGGTTATGCTCGATTCAGCCCCAACAGTAAGTAAACGAGCTTGAGCTCGTTAGGCTCGCGAGCTCGGTTAGGCTCGATTCGGCCCCAACACTGAGTAAACGAGCTCGAGCTCGTTAAGGCTCGAGCTCGAGCTCGGCTCGATGGTTCGTGAAGGGTAGTATCGTAATTTTAGACGAGCTCGTTAAGACTCGCGAACCCTTACGAGCCGAACGTTTCAAGCTCGAACTCGGCTCGTTTATTATTCGAGCCTCAAAACCGGCTCGAGCTCGAGCACGAGCCTCGACTCGTTGGGCTCGTTAAAGCTCGAGGTCGAGTCGAGCTCGGCTCGACTCGAATCGTTTCACACCCCTAGTTGTAACGGCTTGGTAACCAATTGGGGTAGTGCATGCATGATCAAATATACATATGCAATCTTCATCCTAATTAATCACAACTCTTTCTTTTTCTTCACAATATACCAGCTAGCTCTAACGTAAGTAGAAAAATGAAATTAATTAGAATTGGTAGCTAGGGCAGGTGCCACTTGTCGAGTAACGGTGCAAGTAAAGGTGTGCCCCTTGGTGAAACCCAAAGTATGCCCAACATTTGGAGGACAGTCAAAACATTTGGAAGCAAGTAAATAGGTTAATTACAAACAGTCTCCCTCCCAAGAAGGCATGGCATGCATGAGGTTTGGGACTTAGGAATGTCTTGCCTTTCCTCACACAACACCTTTGGGGACCATGCCTTATTCTTGATGACTATCACTTTCACCCTATTTCTTTATTGATTTATTTACCTTTTTATTGGTTTTGGAGATTTCTCACTTTCCCATCACCCTATAATACAACAAGAATAAAAAATTTGTTTGCCGTCTTACAACACTAGCCAACTCTTCCATTTATCAAAATACTAGTAGGGGTTTAAGTGGTTGGTAATATAAAACAAATAATTAACTTAAGTTATTGTCTTAATAATGTGAATCTGGATCAATACATATGTCTCTTTTTTGTCCATCACTTTAAATGCTTAACAGTGTTAATTCTTTTGTTAAAAAAATAACAGATTGTTTAACACCGTTAAAAAATTATAGTATGAGATATATAAGGAGAAAAGATGAGAATTTGGGATAGGTGATATGTACTCTAATAATGTATATGAGGACTTTCGCAATTATTTACGTTTCAATCTTAGAATTTGATAAATAGTTGTTTAAATACAATAAAATTAGTGAATTTGAGAATGAATAATATTTTTTTAGCCATATAAACAGCTTATTTCATTGGATTAATCCGCTCTAACATTTTCAGCTTAATGGACTGGATTAACGTATAATGCATTTTAATTTTGTGACTGAAAATCAGATTGAGGAAACGTATTATCCTTAAGTATATATTTATCTAATTTTGAAAATATAATTGTAAAAAAAATTATATGCATGATTGAGTCATTTGGCTTTCACACGAACCAAATAGGGTATAAAGTTTTGATTAATTTGGTCATTGGCCATTGTCTCCTTTTTTTCCTTTTAGGTTCTCATTTAGAAAATTTTAGGAGCAATTATTCAACAAATTACTTAAATAGACTCAATTGAATTATTTTTACTAATTTAGATTGTTTTTAACATGTCAGCTTGCCACGTAAACTATATGTCCACGCTTGCAACAGATACGTTTCCACATTTGAACGATGAACCGTAGTTCCACCTTCACCCACCCAGGGCGGCCGGAAATTTTATTCAGTGGGGGCAATTAATAGAAACTTTTGTGAGTGGGTATAAATCAAAAAAAAATTAATGGGGACAAATGTGTACATTTTAAAAGATTATATACACTATACCTCAAATTTTTCTAAAATTCAGTAGTGACAATTGCACCTACTAACTCTCAAGTGGCGCCGCCCCTGCTTTCACCGCCGTAGCTCCTCTCTGACTGGACATATCTCAATACTTAACAGTCTTGCTTTGGGCGACCCTCATAAGCCGCGTGCAATCCGCTCCGGGCATTCCTCCAAAGCCCCGCATGGATTTCCTCAATTTGAAACCACGGGCCAACTATGTCACTGGTACTAGTGCAACGGTGTTCAGAACCCCATCGGATATCAATCCTGTTCACGCTGCCCTTGATCTCCATTGACCGCTCCGCCACAACTATTGGTGGCGGCGTTGCTTTGACCTCTCGAGGTCGTGGTCGCTGAAAGCCTGGTGAAGATGTGGATGAAGCTCTCCAACTTGGATATGTTGTGGTTATTTTGCAGAAAAACACATCTATACTCAAACTTGGTTATTCTTATAGTCAAATATGGCTACAATTCATGCATCATTGAAAAGCTTTGCTTCATCATTTTCGGACTTATCATGAGGTAAAATCCATTCTTGGGATTGCGAATATTAAAAAAATCCTCCATTTCTGCCTTCGGTACGTTGATGTTAGTTTTTCATCCTTTTGGGTCTTGGCATCGTATTGTTTCAAGTTCTTTGTAATTACAGCACCTGGCCTCTACACGTTCTTGTCACACATGTTAATGTCTCTTGATATGCTTGTTTTTTTACAACTTTATGATGGTTCTTGATATTTTCGCTAACCGGTCATTCTGTTTTACCTATAGATAGGTAGTCGATTTAGAAAGGGATTCTTTGATGACCATGTTCAATCATCGCTTGCCTTTCAAAAAAAATGTTCAATCATCGCTTGAGGCACCTGGAATAGAGATGATGGCTCTTCCAGGGCAGCAGGAATGCGGATAAATAATCTGGACAGAGAATAGTATGAAAGTCCTAAGATCATTGAGAAAGAAATGGTTCCGATGCATCGAGAATCGTGACAGCTTTTTCACCATCTTGTAGTTGAAAAACATGTACTACTAGATAGCTTCTGGACCATCGGTAAGAGCAGGATCACGTCACGATGTTGGACCTTAAGAGCTGAGCCGCTGGTGAAACAGAGACACGGTGGGGACAAACTCCGGTCACAAACTTGATTGTTGTTGGTGAAAATAGAGGTATTGTCTTGACTAATCTTTGAAGAAGAAAAGAAGATGATAGAGTTAATTAACTTAATACGTGGACATATGATTTTATGTGGCAAGTGATGTGGCAAAAACAATCTAAAAAAGAAAAATATTATTCATAAAAGTCTATTTAAGTAATTTGTTTATAAAGAAATTCTACTTAAGTAAAAAAAACTCAAATTATTCACCTACTCTTCCATTAAAAACTTTTTTTAGGAGGAATGATTTCTTTCAATTTCAAGCGGTTAGCGCTGATAATTGGATAAACAAACTAAGCAAGGATTGAACCCTGATAACTAAATGAGCTCTAAGCATGACGTGAGCACTATTCTGACCCAAAAACCTTAAACTTGGAACTATGATGTTCGAATAGCTAAAAAACAACCGATAACTAGAAAGCTGGAAATGCAAAGATAGCAGGTGAAACACAAAAACAAGAAAAACATGCCACCAAATGAGATTTCTCAGTAGATGCAGAGAATGATCAGAGGTTTTTCCAAACTACCCCATGGCTTGAAACATGCTTTCTTCCGCAGCATCCTCAGGTGATCTCGAGGCTATCGACCTCCTCCTCAAAAGCTCCACAACGTGGATTAAGAGCCTATTCCCTGCAAGAAAGCCTGGGAAGAACTGAAGATCAACAAACCCTACCAACATAAAAACCATCTCGTACCAGGATGGAGTCCCTATAACCAGGCACACCATAGTCCATTTTAAATTAAGAGTGAAAGGGGTGGACTTTAAACCCCAAACACTCCAATAGAAATCCCTCATTGATCTAGGCAGGGTGGGCTACCACCCGTCCCTGGCGTTTCCTGAAGCAACTTCTGTTGACCACTATTTGTAGCCCCATCCCGAACACACATGTGACCCCCTCCATCCTCCACACTACTGCCTGCCCAACCCAAACCACAGCCACCCTCCGCACTTACTCCTATTAAAAACTTACTACATTAGTATCATCTTTTTATTTACCAAATTTGATGGTCTCTCTTATTCTATTCTAGCATCGTTCACTGTGTTTGTCACAAACAGCTTGGGCCCGAGTCCGTGTGGGAAGAGGCCCAAGTACATTCAGCCCAACCTTCATCTGTTAGTTGTCAAAACAAACCTTAGTCTTTCATGATCATTTCACAATGGTCCCTGACATTTAATTCAGATCATTTGACTTAGCCAAAATAATTTGTATCCGTCTATTTATTATTGGTAGATCAACGTAAGAACATCAATCAAACCAAATCGAAAAATAGGAAGGGTTTTGTACATGGTGTCTTTTCGTGCATTAGATGACAAAAGTGTGGAAATTTTCCATTTTCAAAAAAAAGCTGAGAAATTGAGATCATATTCACCTCACTATGGTTATAACGAAAATGGCAAAAAGTCGGTGCAATGTTGTTGTTCATGATGCTAGAATTTGACAGGGGAACTACCAATAGGAACTTCACTACACCTAGCTTTCGCTTCATTTTTTATGAGACTGGCAAGTTTCAAATTACTCCTTTTATACCCTATTAATAGGATGAAAATTGAAGGAATAGTTGAGTTCGGCTCGTACTCGAGCTTGATACATATTTTAATTCAAGGTGTTAAACACCGAACTACTGGGTTCGGCTAAACTTTTTATTAACCATTTTCATTGAAATAAGTGAATGCCCTGGAGCTCAACTTGAGCTCGATTGATTTAAAGGTTATTCAATTCATATCTTGTTCATATAATTTTCAAGCCAACATTTAACAAAATTTCAAGCTCAATAGAATTTTGAAACAGAACATGAACAACTTAGAATTCAGCTCGGCTTGACTCATTTTCAACCCTACCTGCTAAGCTAAGTATCGAATGAAAACTTGTGTTAGTATTACTCCATAAGGTGGTAATTGTAGTTTCTAAAAATTGAGGGGTAATTTGTGTGCCTTTATAGATATTTGATATTCAGAGAGACATAATTTGAAAAAAGTGAAGAGGAAAATAGAGAGAGAAATGAATATATTGGATATTGACTGTCGAGAAATTATAAAATTAGTCCTATAGGTTTCTTGTTTTTAATGTTATAGACTTAAATGTTTTCCGGTTAATAATCAAGTCCTAAATGTTTACAACTGTAACTTACTTTCAATCCTAAACTAAAGTTTTTTGACGTGTGACTATCAAATTGTCCAGGTGGCATTATACATATATACAGTTGTAGGAAATTTTGACAACTATTCATTTGTGGGTTTTGGTCGGGTGTGGATGGTTACATGTTATCCATATGTGTTATCTTTTGTGTTTTGTTATTTTTTATTTTATTTTTGTTTCTATTTATTTAGTGGGTAACTCCCTTATTGTCCCTTATTTGTATACTTTTTACATATTGACCTCAAACATTTTTAAGTCAACATAAATCCTTCTACTATTTTAAAAAGTTGAAGGTTACATCCCCAATGATTGTTTGCATTTTCGTACGGATAATTATACAATAATCCTACTACATTTTTAAAATTAAAAAAAACTCACATCCGAATCTCCTTACATAAATGAATGAATTTTTCATTGAAATGTGGTTATTACTCAAACTTTGATTTCCTTTTACTTTTCTAATACCATTAACATAGATGAATTTAATATGAATTTTATATTTCTCTACAATAAATAAGGTCCTTAAAAACTCTTTAAGGTTTTGCTCATTAATTATAACAATTTCTAAACTTCAAAAACTAAAAAAAAAATTTAGATTTTAATCTTTATTGTTTAGAGGCTCAAACTAATTTCATAAAAAAATGACTCGAACTAATTCCATAACCTTTTCTTAACTAACACAACATAGCTTTGCTATGATCTTTAACATTACTATTATTATCTTAATTGTGGAGGATTTAAGTTATCTTTGTAATTTTGATTTTATCTTTCAGTTTATTCAAAATAATCTATAATAGCAATATCGAAGTGATATGACACTAACTTTTTATCTTGATATCAAATTAAATTTGTTATATGATATATATAAAATTTTAGTTCAACTTTAAAGATTTTACACGCCGCAAAATGCGGATTGGCTTTAAAACCTAGTTGATGACATTATGAGACAAAATGTTTAGAATTGAAATGAGCTACAGTTTAAGCGTTCAGGTCTTATTATTAACTTGAAAACATTTAGAATTGAATCCTTAAATACGCAAATTTTATAGGTCTCATTTTGTATTCCCCCCTAATCTTCAGCTTAATGAACTTTATATTTGGGCCCACGAGCTGTTCCTATTTTGTCTTCATGCTCCCAAAATCGCTGTTAACAAAAATCGCTGTTAACAAAGTTGTCTATGTCCTATTTGAAAATATTTAATTGTAATGTTTTGAATAATTTTTTAATAGTTGAAATTAAAGTAGATACACATAATCACTAAAAAATACTCGCAAATAGTTTTATAAAAAAGTAACTTGAAAAAAATTGTTACTATATATATATATATATATATTTATGTCAGAAGGAGTTACTTTGAATGGGTAAAGACTCGTGATAAACGGAGTCTCTAAAATGACATTAGTACTTAGATTTTTAATTAGTATGAATGGCATTTTGAAACATAGACTTTCATTACATATTTTTACATTACTGATTTTGAAATTAATATGTAAATTTTGATTATTAGCAGCATATAAAATTTCTCTTGTTTTTTCAAAGTATTGAGTAGGAATTAAACCTTCTTGTATACAATTTTGATCAGCACCAGTATCAACTAGGGCTATAGTATTCAAGTGATATTCATTATTAAAAATTAAACTTATATGAACAAACCACTTATGGTAATAGACTTTTGAAACAACATTTAAGTAGGACTCTATTTGATCGTTTTTATTAGAGCATTCATCTTCGTCTCTTGGCAGACTTTCTGCCTCTTGTAATTCTTTCATTTGTAAAGTTCTTTGAATATTTTAGTTTTAAATTTTTAATTCTTTTATCTCAAGTTTTATATTACTAATTTTTTGTTGTAGCAATGTGACATGGCACATGTAGGTAACTTTGGTTTGGTATGTTTAATTTTTCTTATGTCAATTTACCTTTAACCTATCGATTTATTATTTTTACTAAATTTGTTTTCAAAAAATAGTTTTTATAAATATAAAATATTTTTAAAATTTTAAAGCTAAAAATGGTAGAAAATTAAAATAATATATAATGTTAAAAAATTAGTATTGCGAAATTCTTGGAACAGATAAAGTACTAATTTAATTGGAAAAAAAGGGCTTTATAAGTTTCCAAATAATTCATTCACTGCATGCATCATCTTCATCTTGAACTATCGGTGTTGCTTTAACAATTTTGACATCTCTGTCTCCTCCACATACACTTGCTCATAATTGTGATGATTGAATCTTCAAGGATCGGACTTTCTAACCTTCAATAATACTCTTTCAGGATCTACAAATATCTTATTTTTAACATTTAATTTATAATTTATTTTCAACATTTAACATATAAAATCACATAATCTTTATGCAAATGATAAACGTCCGTTTCTAATTTCTAAATATATTTTTTTTATTTAAAAAAAAAGAATTCTGTAACAAAGTATTCGTTATGATGATGGCTAAAGACGGTGAATGGTAGTCTTGAGCACTTGGCCTTGGCCTAGTGATTATATTTACGAGGACACTTGTAGAAGTCCTGAGTTCAAGTCTCTAGTATTCTCAATCTCATACCCTCTTTGTATATAAAAAAAAGACTTTGTATATATATAAAAAAAAGATGGTGAATGGTAAGTGGCAAATTGAGTACTCTATTTGAACATTTTTTATTGATGGTAAAATTGTAGCCAAAGATTAACATTAATTGGTGGTAAAATGTGTCATAATTATTGATGGTTTAGTACAAAAAGAAAGATTGCAAAAATCTGTATCTCAAACAAAAAATCCCCCTTGTTCCGGAAAAGAACTTCTCTTCTTTTCTTATGAAGAATAGAATAACAAAAAAAAATTTAAACGGTACCCAAAGAACAAACAGAGATGCTAAGGTGTCAAATTTAAGAGGAGTGAGTGAGGAGAGAAATGACTGATTCGACAAAATGGTAGAAGATGGAGGATCAAATTAATACACGTGTCCTTACTAGATTCCCTATAATAGAATCAACCGCAGAGAACTACACAACAACATGAAAGAAAAAGGAGATAAATTTTGAAACTACATTCCGTCTGCGGTTCAGGTAAAATGATTCGTCCAGGTCCAGCAGAGGAACAGGAACAGGTAACTTCCAAACTCATTGGAGCATAAAAATCACAACTTTAATTTTCCCGTCCCCACGATCACGATCTCCCTTTCACTTTTGCTTTGCTGAAAACAAAATCCTTAATAACTCTCCGCTAAGCAATCCAGGGGGCTGAGAGAAGACTGGTTTTACTTCATCCACCACCATTAATCAACTTTTCACCGAGCTAGGGCAAAAAACAAGACAAGAGAGAAGAGTAGCTACCAAGAAACAATGTTCTGTCTTGCCTGGTTTCTCGTTTCTGCCTTTTTCTTTGTATGGGTTTGATTTGGGTCAACAGTTTCTTAGTTCACATGCAGTCATGGGTCTGTAACCCTACCTACTTTCTCTCTCCTTTTCTGTGTAGATTCCGTTTGATTTCCCAGGTTACACAACTGGGTATGTGACAAGTGATGATCTTTCAGAAGAAAGGAGAATTCTTGCCTTTAGGTTTTAAAAGGGTTGGCCTTCTTTTTTTCGTTCATTCTTTTGTTCTGGTACAATTGCTAGTTCTTCAGAAATGGGAAATGTTAGCGGTAGAGGTGATGGAGAAGGAACATCATCAAATTCAAGAGATGAGAGGGAGATCGGAATGTATGATGAGGAGAAGTTTCAGCCACCTGCCATGCTTGGATTGTCTTCTTTTAACCCTATGGCTCAGCTTCCTTCCACATCTTCACAGGTCTCTTCCTCCTCTTAATTAGATGTCACTTGCAGGTAGTGTTGCATACAAATCATGCATCTCATGGCGTTTCTCCGTGTAGAAAAGAGTTATGAAATGAGAAATTGTATTAGTGTCAACACCATTTTAATACTCCACCAGTCCCTAAATTATTGAAACACTCAGGTTTCCTACTATTAGCTAGTGTATTAGCAAGTGAAAAGGGTTTCATCTGCCAAATGCCTTGGTTTGATACACAGGTTTCTAAGTATTTTGATATGTTTTTTTTGCTTTCCTTTCTACTTAAGCATTGCATTAGAATAGTGCAGTCACAGAGTGCTGCTCAATATGTTAAGTGGGCTCAGTATAAGTTTTGTGCTCTCAAATTGCTTGTGTTAGGAAGTATAAAAACTCTCATGTTTCTTTCTCTAGATTCCAACAACGTTCTGGCAAGGAGCTGGTCATCCAAAAGTCAGTAGCCAGAGAAAGAAAGCAGGATTGATCATATGGAGTCATGGTGGAAGGGAAGTGGCACTCACTGGATCATGGGACAATTGGGAGACATTGTATAAACTTTTGCTTCATAACTTCAGTAAACCTATATATACAGCTCTTGACTTAATAAATTTTGAGTTGTTTGTGCTCTTCCTCTTCTCCTTCAGGGAGCCATTGAATCTTCTGGGTAAGGATTTCGTCATCATGAAGATGCTGCCACCAAATGTTTACCAGTACCGTTTCATTGTGGATCACCAATTGAGATATGCCCCTGATTTCCCATGGGGATATGACGGTTCTGGATGCGCTTACAACATTCTGGACTTGAGGGTATTGTTAAAGCTCTGAACTTTAGCTCTTGCAAAGACTTTTTGTTGGTTGACCACTACTAGCATTGTTGTTAATTTCATTGGACTAAAGGGTTATTGCCACTTACTGGAAATCAAGATTGGACCTTTTAAGTGTTACTTATCTTCAAGATTGGATCTTTTAAGGGTTGGCATTTGGTTACATGTAGAAAGCTGTTTCCTCATCTTTCAAAACTTCTGACTCGGCAAATTCTGTATCCTGTTCCTGCATAACCCTTTTGGTACTGCTTTGGCCTGCAGGATTTAATCCCAGGAGCTTGTGGAAGTCCTTTTGAATTTGCACCTTCTCCTCTCCTTCCACAACTGTCAAGCCGTGACTCAGACTTAGACCCTGACCTTGGCCCTCATCCTCCTGCCCCGGTATCAATAGCAAAATTCAACACCTTAACACTTACTCGAATCATTCTCTCATTGTGCAAAGTACTCATTTTGATGTCTCGTGCGCGGGCGTGCGTGCGTGTGTGTATCATCTGTGTTATTCTGTTTTGCAGAACATAATTCCAGAGGCAAGAGTGAACCTCTCAGAATTCGAGTCTCCTCCATCCCCGATATCAAGCTACGGAAATGAGGCACTAAGTGGAGAAGATTTCAGCAAGCTTCCACCGGAACTTCCTCCTCATCTTCAAATGACAGCAATGCCAGACCATCTTTCAGCTGGAGGAAGCCAACAGTCTCTCCCAATCCCACACCACTCTTGCCTGAATCACCTTTCTATCCAAAACAGTGGCACTGACGGTCAGTTTGTGGCACTCAGCTCCACTTTCCGATTCCACCAAAAGCATGTGACTTTACTACTATACAAAGCCCGAAGGAGGTGAAAATGTAAAACTTTGATTTATTGAATACACAAGTATGTAGTGGAAGTATGCAAAATAAAAAAGGAACAAGTATGTAGTGGAATGTACTAGTAGATTAGTATTTAGTAGTATCATCTTCAAACTAGAAGCTCTGCTGCCATAGTTCTGAATCAAACTTGAAGAAGCTTGTGAAAAATGAAAACTTGACGAGGGGGTAATTAAGTTACCATCCAAGAAGAGAAATTTGATGCTGCAAATGCATGAACAAGAGGAACTTGATGACAAACAGTTACAAGAATTGCTTGCTGTGTGTGCTGCACTTTCACTTTTGAAAAGGACTGTGGCTGAGTCAGCGGACTGGAACCTTAACCCAACCATTAGCAAACGCAATGGCTAAGATGACGAAAGGCGTGGACATGCCAAAGATGATAATGTAAGGAAGAGGAGTCTTCATGGGGTTCTCTCCTTCCCTTTCTCCTGCGGTTTGCCAATACCTGCAAGTACCAAAAACCCTCACAAATTGGACTCATATCCAAACACATCTTACCGCACTAAATCTATCCACACAAGTTCAATTCAACTCTACCCAATGTTGAAACAGAAATGCTCACTGCTGTGGTTCTTCTTCTCTGGTAATGAACTTCTTCTCTTTTGGCTTCGATTTCCCATCACCTCCACCTGAGAATTCTAGAGTTTGAGGAAACTAGAGAACAACAACAGAATGATCAGAACCAATTTCAAAGTTGGGAGTTTTGAGTTAAACCCACCTAGTTTTGCCTGCACTTTGAACTGGTGAAGTCTCGGCCATGTCTTTTGTCTCCAAAGAGTGCAGGAGAAAGGTGAGAGTGAAGATGGTTTCTGAGGTGGGAGATGGATTTGGGTGCTTGGACAGGAAGAGAGGGCCATTTTCATGTATCACTGGAATCTTGTTATCATTCTTCTTCCTCCATCGCCAGGATATATGTAAGTGTTGAAGTATTGAAAGATCTTTTTTCTTACACACATGGACGTGAAGAGTGCAGTACTTGAAACCTTATCTAACTAACCCGGTTCACAGAAAGTTATCATTTTGGCCTTCTGGTTGTGCATGTCACTGTCCGCAAGCAAGAGTGCGAACGAATTGGGGTCTGGGCTCAGATGGGGTGGGCTGGTGTTTAGCCCGTAATGGGCACATGTGGACATCTTAACTTTTATACCAAGTCCAAAGAAAGGCCCATTTTAGTCT
Organism: Stellera chamaejasme; assembly: GCA_024586325.1. Classification (NCBI taxonomy): domain Eukaryota; kingdom Viridiplantae; phylum Streptophyta; class Magnoliopsida; order Malvales; family Thymelaeaceae; genus Stellera; species Stellera chamaejasme. The sequence goes on from CM044985.1 coordinate 31,946,702, forward strand.
GTTCTTGGCGATAGACAGCAAATTTGGAGATTCGCAGTTGGAATTGCAGTTGAATCAATCCGGTATCCAGAAGTGGGGTTCTTCTATGCCTTCATTTCTCGTTCGTCTCCTTGTATTTTTTACCGTTTCTGTTCATTTTTTGATTTTATACTCATCGATTGAGCTACAATGGTCACTTCGTGTTGTGGCGGAATTTGATTGTCAGTAGCGGAGTGAGATTAACTGCAGTTCGAAGCTGATGTTTCGGTCTTCTCTTCAGTTATATGCATTTTGTTGACTAAACGTCTTAGTATTTTTCCTGGTGCGTATGCTTTTTTTTTTTTTTTGTTCTTGTTTCTTGTCGGGGTTTTTTCCCCCTTCCCGTATCTGCTGTCCTTGCGTGGTTGTGTTCTTCCATTGAATGATTATGGAATTTCAACTCTAATGTAGGTTTTATCAGAATTGAAATGAAGAGAATTTTCTGTCTGGAACTTCCCTGAGTTACGTTTTTGTTGTTGGTGGAATTGAGTAATATAGAGCGTTAAGGTGGATCTCATTTCCCATCAGTAAAACCCATGAAGCCATCTAGTAATATCTGGATTCGACGGCAGCAGTGTCCATGTGGAGATTGGAAGTGTTACATCAAGTATGATGGAGATGATCAAACATTAGTTAGCTCGCAGACTGTAAAAACAGAGGCTTCAGCGTCTTCCTCTTCAGAAGCTGTGTTTATGCCTTATGTAGGTCAAATATTCAGATCTGATGATGAGGCTTTTGAGTACTACAGCAACTTTGCTAGAAAGAATGGTTTTTCCATCCGAAAAGCACGCTCAACGGAAAGCCTAAATTTAGGTGTGTACAGGCGAGATTTTGTTTGTTATAGGTCTGGGTTTAATCAACCTAGGAAAAAGGCCAATGTGGAGCATCCCAGGGAGAGAAAATCTGTCCGATGTGGATGTGATGCCAAGTTATATCTGACCAAGGAGGTTGTTAATGGTGTTACTCAGTGGTATGTTTCACAATTTAGCAATATTCATAATCATGAGTTGCTTGAGGATGACCAGGTTCGCTTGCTTCCTGCTTATCGAAAAATACAGGAAGCTGATCAGGAAAGGATTCTATTACTGTCCAAAGCAGGGTTTCCAGTTAACCGGATTGTAAAGGTGTTAGAACTTGAAAAGGGTGTCCAACCGGGACAGTTGCCCTTTATCGAGAAGGATGTTAGAAATTTTGTTCGGACTTGTAAGAAAACTGTCCAAGAAAATGATGCTATGCTCAATGAAAAGAGAGAACATGATATATTGGAACTTCTAGAAGCTTGCAAAGCCATGTCAGAGAAGGATATTCATTTCATTTATGACTTTTCGACAGATGAGAATGGTAAGGTTGAAAACATTGCTTGGTCATTTGGGGACTCTGTCCATTCATTTGCGCTGTATGGTGATGTGGTTACCTTTGATACATCATACCGTTCTGTCACTTATGGGATGCTTCTTGGAGTATGGGTTGGCATAGACAATCATGGGCAACCAATTTGTTTTGGATGCACATTGCTTCAAGATGAAAGTTCTAATTCATTCACTTGGGCTCTTCAGGTTTGTGGAAAATCTCTTGTAACAAGTTTGCTCCTATATTTTTGACATTTTATGAGTTTCATTCTTTTCAACAGACTTTTCTACGCTTCATGAGAGCAAGATGTCCTCAAACAATTCTTACAGACCTAGACTCAAGCATTAAAGATGCTATAGCAAGAGAATGGCCAACCACTAAGCATGTTGTATGTTTGTGGTATGTGAAATCCAAGTTGTTTAGCTGGTTCTCTTTGCCTCTTGGCTTGCAGTATGAGAATTTTAAAGCTGAGTTTGAGATGCTCTGTCAGTTGGAGAGCACAGATGAGTTTGAGCATCAGTGGAATGTGTTGGTTTCTCGATTTGGACTCACATCAGATAAGCACATAGCTATTCTCTATAATTTTCGGACATGTTGGCCATTGGCATATACTAGAGGGTACTTTGTAGCCCGTTCAATGACAGATGAGTTTTCCCAATCCTTGGATGCATTCCTGAAAAGAATCTTAAGTGAGCAGACATGTTTGCAACATTTCTTTGATCAGGTTTGAGCAGGTTCTGCTTGAGTACTTCAGTACTTCTCCACTGAGATGAATTTCGAGCTTGTTTTAAATGCTTTGAGGCTTGCAGGTTTGTGCAGCAGCCAATGCCAGAAGTGGAAGTGGAGACAGTATGCAGTGTATGCCTATTAGGACATGCTTGCCCATCGAAGAACATGCACGAAGTATTCTTACTCCTTACGCCTTCAGTGTGTTGCAACGTGAAATTGTTCTATCTATGCAGTATGCGGCAACGGAGATGGCTAATGGATCATATCTTGTGAGACATCACAAGAAACTAGAAGGGGAGTGGCTTGTAGTTTGGATACAAGAAGATGAGCAACTACGCTGCTCCTGTAAGGAATTTGAAGTCTCGGGAATATTGTGCAGGCACTGTCTTCGAGTGCTTGTCGTGAAGAACTGCTTTCAAATCCCAGATAAATACATGCTGCTCCGATGGAGATCAGACAACTCTGCCTTATTTCCAGCAGATGATGAAGATGCTCTAGCAAGCAGTGATGAATGTGCCCAGGCCTTCTATTCCCTTGCTGCAACATTATTATCAGAATCTTTGTCTTCTAAGGAACGTTTTAGCTACGTCCATGGAGAGCTTGGGAGGCTCCTTGACAATGTGAAGAACATGCCATCTTGTGACGAGTCTGCTTTAAATTCTGCAACTAACAATTCCACTGAACCCTAGGCTTGATGAACTTCAAGGTTATTATTAGCACCAAATCAACGAAGGTTTGCAATTCATGCCACCTCAAGGTAGCTCTCTTTCCCCCTGAAGTACTAGCCATTACATGCTGAATTAATCACTTCAAGAAGTTCTTTTAAAAAAATATGATTTATTGTTTCAAGCATCATTTTCTCTTGCAAAACGAGAGAAGATTTCTGAAAGTCATGAGTCATGACATTGTTCTGATCCATATATATTAGTGCTGAGCAGCTGCATTCTTACTTAACACTACTACTTTTAACTCCGAGCTTAACACCATATTTGGTTAGGCTTATTCTAACCAAATATGTGATTTTTTTTTCTTCTTGTAATTCATCTGAACTTCGATAAATAGTGGAGTACATGTTTAAGAACACTGAATTTACTTTATTCTAGAATGAATTGCAAATTTTTAATCATATAAACAACTTATAACATTGGATTAATCCACCTTAGCCTTTTTAAGCTTAATCCGACTGATTAATCCATTCAGATGTTTTAAAATTTATGATTCATACTTAACTTTAGTAAATGTAGTGTTCTTAACCACATATTTATCCAATCTTAGGATGATTTACCAAAGAAAATTTCTATATACTCGATTAAGTTGGATTTATCCAATTATAGGATTCTCAACAATCATCTATATCCAGCCGTTGATGTTCGTTCCTTGTCTCCTGATGAAGGAATGCCCGAGGATGAGTCCAATCACCAAACCCAATCCAAGGCCAACCAAAACAGCTTTCCACTCCATTAGCTGTTCCGACCCTCCATCTTCCTCTTCAACGGGAGTCTCTACTCCCTCCCGGTATCGGCCCTAAAAGATGATTCTCTGAAAGGTTCAGAAACCCTAAAAAAGTCAGTTGTGCGAGCTCCGGAGGAATGTTTCCAGAGAACCCATTCCAGGAGAGGTCCAGAGCTTCGAGATTAGAGAGGTTTGCTATGGCCGCTGAGATTTCTCCGGTAAGCAGGTTGTTTGAAAGATCTAGCGAGATTAATGACTTTAAGCCCCAGAGTTCTCCTGGGATTTGCCCTTGAAATCTGTTGTTTGAGAAATCAATGACTACCAAAAAATATTGGACCTGAGCGTAATCTGTTTGCTTTCCCTTGTTTGTGATGGACATGGAGAAGAGGACATAGTTAGTCCAAATGTAGGTTGGGAGCTGCTTCTTGTTGATCGTTTTGAGGTAGTTTAAGTTTGCGGAGTCCACAGCTTTCATGGCATTCCAATTCTTGAAGTGTTCAGATGGTAAGTCACCCTCAAAAGAGTTAAAGGACAAGTCAACGATCCGTAAGCTTTGAAATTCTTCAACGCCTTCTGGGTTTTGAATTGCTCCATGAAATTTGTTGTCTTAGTATGAGAGCTCTCAGGCCTGGGATTGTTCCCAGCCAAGAGGGGAACTTGTCATTGATCTGATTGTTGGCAAGATTCAAAGCCTCTAGCATACTGCATTCTGCTAGTGATTGTGGCAGCTGGCCTTCTAGTTGATTCTGACTCAGGTCAATGATCTCCATGGGGCTTCCCTTGGTGCATATTTCAGGTATGGTGCCCTGGAAGCCGTTATTTTGGAGGCTTAGAACCAACAGAGTTGTGCTTAATTGGGTTAAGCACTGTGGGATCTCAGCACCGAATTTGTTGCTTGACATGAGAAGTATTTGAATGGAAGAAAGGTTGCATATCAGTGGCGAGATGTCTCCTGTCAGTGAGTTGTTGGCAACATTGTAGGAGAAAATTGGAGGAGGAGGTTTTGGGATAGGGCTTCAGAATCTGTTGAATCCAAGCTCTAGCATCTGTAGATTTGTCCATGGAAGTACTGCTGGAGCTTGCTCAAAACCACTGAGAAAATTGTCACCCAAGGCCAAGTAAGTCAGGCTCTCCTTTCCCACATCCAACATCCATATGGGAATTTGTCCATGGATCTGGTTTCCAGAAAGTTGCAAGATCTCCAACTGATCTTGCAGGCGCAGGAAATCAGGAAACTCTGTTAGGTTGCAATGTGCTAATCCCAAGTTTGTAAACTTTTGGACATTGGTGACATTGTTGAAGTGCAGTTCCAGATCACTGATCTGGAGCTGAGTGAGACTCTTGAGCTTCAGAAATGACCCGAACTCTAGTGTCCCAACAAAAAGGTTGTCATTCAGATAAAGGAGTTCAAGATTAGCAAGATTAAAGATGGATTCCGGGATTGGACCATCAAACCGATTTTTACTAGCGTCCAACATTATCAACTTGCTAAGATTTCCAATCCAAGTGGGAAGCTGTCCGGTTAATTGGTGAGGACCAAGACCCAATTCAGAGAGGTTTGTAAGATTTTGTAGAAAGGGTGGAAATTGACCTGTGAACTGATTAAAATTCAGACCTAACTAGGTGAGCTGGGTTAAATGTCCTAGAGAGGAAGGGATTTGCCCTGAAAACTCGTTACCAGGAAGGTTCAGATGACCAAGTTTTGTAAGCTGACCAATAGAAGATGGTATGAGTCCCGGGAAATGGCAAAACCTGAGATCCATGTACTTTAAGGCTGTTAGAGCATGTATTGATTTAGGAAGCTCACCGGAGAAGCTAGTGTTACCTAGTGCCAAGACCTCAATAGGACTGCTCCTTTCCGGTAAACTTCCTTCAAGAAGCGGATTGTTTTCTACATTAAGGTGCTGGATTTTAGGAAGCTGGAAAAACTGAGTTGGGAATTGGCCAAGCAATCCACAATCTTCCAATGAGAGAGCTGTGAGATTGGATAAAGCTGCCATAGCTTGAGGTACTGGTGAAGATATTTTCACCCCATGAAGCACCAGTGCCCTGAGATTAGCTCCTTTCATTACTAAATCATGCAAGCTAGGACTCTGAAGCCGCAACTGGTTTGAGGAGAGATGAAGGCTCACCAACTTTGGCAGCTCGAGCACTTCAGATGGTATTTGGCCTCCAAAGCTGGAGGAAGAGAGGTCCAGATATGTTAGCCTTGACAGGTTCATGATCCCGCGAGGGATTGGAGAATTGTTGAAGTTGTTATCGGCAAGGCTAAGTCTCCGAATATGAACAAGGTTGAAAAGGCTGCTGCTAGAAGTGATGGAGCCCTGTATGAAGCTGCTGCTGAGATTAAATCTAATAACATGACCAATGTTGTTATCACAGACAATACCATCCCATGAGCAACAGTCAGTGTCAAGTTTCCGTGACTCCAGCTTTGAGGGACCATCTCCAAGTTGGATGCTTTCCTTGAACTGCAGCAAGGACAAGGTCTCAGAGTTGTGGCAAAGAGTCTGAGGAAATGCAGAAGCATTTGTTTGAGTTAGGCATGAAACAATTGGAAAATAAAAGCTCAAGAGCATCAAACTTGGGAAGAATAATAGCTCCATGAAGAAGCTGAGCATTTCTCTGCAAGTGTTTGATGAACAAAAGAAAGGTAACACCTTGACAACTTCTTAATCTTACTGGATATATATGGTGAAAACTTGTGCACCAAAGCAAAGAAGATAGATTTAGCTGGTTGATGAATGGAGGCCTTGAATTTTCTCCATTCTAAAGCATTTGTTTAATTCTATCTTAAATTCTTTCCACATCAGGAAAATCAGGAAAAGAAGCTGTTGAATTTAATTTATTTATCTACTTATTCATTCATTTTCTCAAAGTTCTTAATACTCCCTATTAAAATAACTCAACTACCTCTTCTTCAGGAAAAAAAAATCAACTACCTTATAGGGGGAAAAATGCAACTACTGCTTTAACGTAAGAGACAAGTTCTAGAAATGGCGAACTAGTTTTCAGACTTAGCCACTATGGCATTTAAAGAGCGTTAATATTGGACAAATGGGATATCTTGAAAAGTTAGATGACTTATTCATTAAAAAATGATGTGGTTCAAAGTATTAGGGCTAACTATAGTTTAGTAACCGAACTATCGTGGAACTATTGTGATTTGTTAATAAAAGGGTCTGAACTATAGCTTGCTCCGAGCCTCTGATTCAGTATTTCAATTATGTAAAGTGGTATATTTTAGACCTTTGATTCAGTAACTCGTTTAACACTATTAAATTTCTAACATTCTGGTGACCTAATTATAACTCGAACAAATTATAGGCTATAAATGATAAAACTAGTTTTAGTAACTTCATAATAATTACTATGGATTATAAAATATGCAAATAAGATAAAAGCTATTTTTTTTAGCGGGAAGAGAAATCATGGGTAATAAAGTAAATTTGGTGTAAAACATTGTCCATAAAAGGAAGTGTAACAAAAATTTTGACATCGCAAAAATGAAATAATAGCCTTCTTTTTAGCGGTGGAGGGAGTATTACCTAGTCCCTCCGTCCCATTAATTTTGCAACACTTGAGTTTGGCACGCAGATTAAGAAAAAAAGAATCTTGCTTGCACTTTCCCGTTTCATCCTTGGTCTTCATCTTCTTCCTCACACAATGCAGTAATGCACAGAAGCAAAACCTGCAGTACAAAAACAATCTCAGAAAAGTAGTTTTATGGGTAAAGTCTACTTTTAGTCCTTTAGCTTTCCAGTTTGTCCTACTCGGGTCTCCTTTTAAGAATTTGTGTCAACTAAGTCCCGTAGTTTTGGTTATTGTATCATTTGTGGTCCTTCCGTTACAATCATCGTTACAATGGCTGTTAGAACATGAGATGGCATCAAGTGAACAGTACATTGACTATAATACCCTTAACGGTCATGCACAGTCATAAGCTCTATTTATAAGAGGCGTAAAGCCAGAGTGTGAGGGTCCTTGGTTCTTCTTCGTCGAGCCTAAAGGTGAGAGAGAGAGAGAGAGAAGAGCGAGAAAGAGGAAGATGGCATCTTCGAATTCTTTAGCCTAAAGCTAACGTTTAATCGGTTGTATCATTAGCCTTTATGCAACTGTGGTGTTGAAGCTCCTCTAGTTATGGCGTGGTCGAGGGACAATGCTGGGCGTCGATTTTTTGGTTGTCGACATTACGGGGTAAGTATTTTAAGAAGGCCGAGAATTTTTTTGTACTGAGTTTTGGGTTCTGGGCACGTATTTTAATAATCACCTTTCGTGTGTTGGGTGTTGGGTTTTGCGGTTTTAGAGTGTGGTATGATGAACCTACTCCCTCATACTTATCTCCATCTATATTAACTGAATTGCTCTCTTGTCCTTCATTATTCTCTGTATACCACCCCAGAAGGAGTCTCGTATTAATGTTGTTGACCTCCTCATCAAGTTCCACAATTTCCCTCTGTTTTTTCTTCTTCTTGAACATTTTTCCAAATATGTTGCCTTTATAGTCAAACTGTTTTACCCACTCCAATTCAAACGCAAACATCTCCTTCACAGTTACCTCCACAACGTAAATATGCATTATCTCAGACAGTGGCAAGCATGTGTTTAATATCTTCTGAACATCAGCTGAGGTCTTCAAGTTCTCTGTCACCACCTCTCTCACACTCTCATATACATTGTCATCTCCGTCCCTATTGTTGTTAACTGAAGGAACCTGCCAAAAATAATTCAGATACTTAGATTCTACCCCCACTTCCCTTACCATCAAGTCCAACTCCACAAAGCTAAACTTCTCTTTATTACAGAAGTCGAAACAGTCAATGTGCCCCCAATGTATGCCCTCCATGGTAAATTGGCAAAATACCCTCCATGGTGCATGTGGATACTAAAAAAGCTCTCTTCTGGTGTTGCATAAACAAATGGAAGAAAACAAAATTAGCTTTCAGAGAGGGACACGTTCTCAAAACAAATCTTTTGTAGAAATGGACGTCCCACTAAAATTCAAAAACCAAAAAAAGGCCCCATGTTCCCATAACACCCACCCTTTCACACACTTCTCACAAACTCAGATACTCTAAAAGCTTATTATAACAACAACCAAAGGTGAAAAACAGAGAAAAGCTCACGGATTTCACTTACAGTAAGAAATAGGGTATAGGTTGTGTGATTGTCGCTTCCAAGCCCGTCAACGTCGTAGTTGTATCAGAGGCAACTCCGCCACCCTCACAACAAGCTTGTACACATCTCTTTCCTCCTCCTCCGGAATTTGAACAACAATTTCTTCCATCTCCAGAGGTTAGGGTTTCTTTTCGGAACTTTCTCACCCTTCTTTCCCGCCTCTCTCTGTGCTTCGAGCTCTGGGCTTTTCGGGGCCATTTGTAAGTCCTACCCCACTAAAGTTACACGTCGATAGCGACCGTGGGCCATTTTAGACATTCCGCCAAACTAACAGCCATTGTAACGTTGATTGTAACAGAAGTACCACAAATGATACAATAACCAAAGCTACGGGACTTGGATGACACAAATTCTTAAAATGGGACCTGAGTAGGACAAACTGGAAAGCTAAGGGACTAAAAATAGACTTTACCCGTAGTTTTATATCAACAAAAATGAGCGATTAAACCCAATAATTAGAAATTCAGAAAAAACAATAATTCTTTCAATTATCTTCCATTTCTACCCCCATACCATCCACCATGTTTTGCACCTATGTTATCTCTTTCTCTGCAAGATTACAAATTTTCCTGCTACCACAACAAAAACTCATAAATAAACAACTAAAAACCACAATTCAAAAGCCAACAACAATGAAATTGAAATTAAAAAAATAAAAGAATCTAGTAGATAGAGATCTCGTAACCTATATTTTGGATGCCGATTTAGATCCAAAAGATTGGTTATCGGAATGCGCCGGAGGAGCGGCTTTCGAATCGAGTGTGTCGGCGTAGGGATGGAGAAAAGATTGCTTGAATGTGTTGAATGGGGGGCTGTCCGTTTACGATTTTGATGAGCATGACCAGATCTGGCCGCATATATACAGAGAGTGTTAGAGGAAGGGTTGAGTGGATGAGGTGCTGGATGGAGAAGGTTTGGTTGGAGGAGGGGCTGGCTGTGAAAAGGCTGGAGTGGTCGAAGTGAGGATGCGGTGGGAGTAGATTCAAGGAGGATTACAAGCTTAGTGGTGGTTGTAGAATTAGAGAGGGGAGGGAGGGATTGTGGTAGTGGGAAAGGGCCCCACATGGTGATAAGATTAGGAAAAGTTAGGGGTAGTATGGTAAATCAACTTATAAAAATTTGCTAAAAGAGGAAATATTGCAAAAATTTTGGAACATTCTGAAAAGGAAAGTGTTGGAAAACTTTTGGGCCGGAGGGAGTATAAGATAACGATAACTCCTAAACTATTTTATTTGTTCACATAAACCCAGGGGTGAAGCTGTTGTGTGGCATGGGGTGACAGTTGTCATCCTGAGAATTTATAAAATGTAGACGTATATAGCATATAATTATAAAAGTTTAGGGATGTTATTTGATATTTTTATTTTATTTATTAATTTAACCCAACCCATTCTCTTATCCAGGCTCTAGCCGTTCCAGCCCATTCCAACCTATTGTTGGGCCATTTCATATTTTTCAAACCCAACCCACTTTGCAATCAGACATCACACACAACACACGCACACTTGAAGAGTATTATCAGTTCATCTCACTCCGCCGAATAACAGCTCGAACTCGCAAGAAAAGAGACATTCTAGGCTTCCAGCTTCTTCTCATCTCACTGTCGTGCCGTCTGCCGTCGAATCCTGTTTGGAGGACACAAGATTCACTTTCACCGGCGAGTTAGCGACTTCCAGGCTTCTCCACTTGACGCCTAGGCCTCGCCACTGCTTCTCATTGAGATCAATCTTCGGGCATGCCCCAATCAATCCAAAATCACAATTTCGGTAAGCAGTTAAGTAGGGAGTTGTTATTTTCAATTGTGATTTTGGATTGATTTGGGCAAATAGATTGACCAAACGTATACCAAGTTATTGGTGAACATTAGAACATATATCTTGTTTCATGGCCTCATCGGGAAGCTGATTGGCTTTGGGATTGGGACTTCATATAGTGTTATTAGTATTTAGTATATGATTTTGATCTTATATATGGATGGTGAGCAACCAAGCAAGGACTAACAGGCTCACTCCTCATTGTCCTCAATGCGTCAATATGAGGATAAGGCAATTTTAGTGCTACGACTTTGTTCATTTTAACGCATTAGTCCGTGATTTAGTTCAGAATTCAGATATTCTCTCCATCAATCCGTGACACGATTTTAAATTTCAGGTATGAGTAACAAGCAGAAGAAATTGTTTTCTTTCATTGAAAAGAAAACATCAATCAATTTGGGAAGTGAAAATCAACATAAAAGCAGTCCAGCTTCAAAAGATGCGGAAGATGCTACAAAAATAGGTACTTTTGAAGATTGTTCGAGAGTTGGAACTCCTAAATAAATTCCAAATCCAAGTGCATCAAATTCTACAAGATTTTCATTCATACGTGATTCGGGCCAACGAGAACCTATGTGGAAAGTCCCTGTCAACGAACATGATCAGGTAAGAAGAGCTTACTTGAAAGATGGTCCTTACCTTATCAATTCAAACTTGATAATTATCCACTAGATGATCATGATCAGCGTAGGTTTCAATATACTTGGTTTGTCGATCATGGTAGTTGGCTTGAGTACTCCCCGACAAAAGATGTTGCATATTGTTTGCTATGCTATCTTTTCACTGAAAAATCAAGAGCACAATATGGTTGGGATGTTTTTACTGACAAAGAAAAAGGCTTCCGAAAGTGGAAAAAAGTCAGAAATGGTAAAAGGTGTTCTTTGCTCAAACATATAGGCTCAGAGCCTTCTTCACCTCATAATAAGGCAATCCTTCATTGTGCAACATTATTGAACCAATCTATTCAAATTGACAAGGTGATAGAGAAACAATCAGAACTAGATGTTGCAAGGAATCGACTCATAGTTAGAACTTCAATAGATGTTGTTTGGTTCTTAGCATTTCAAGGGATTTCATTTAGAGGCCATGATAAGTCTGTGAATTCTAAGAACAGAGGGAACTTTATTGAGTTGATCAAGTTTTTGGCATCTTACAATAATGAAGTGGAAAGTGTCGTTCTACAGAATGCACCTGGTAATGCAATATACATTTCATCTGATATCCAGAAAGAAATCTTACAAGTTTTTGCGCACAAGGTTAGGAAGAAGATTTGTGATGATATTGGTGATTTCAGATGAAAGTTGTGATGAGAGTAAAAAGGAACAAATGGCTTTTGTTCTTCGATTTGTTGATACCAATGGGTTTATACAGGAGCGATTTTTTCAAATTTCACATGTGAAAGATACAAAATCAAACACCTTATACACTGAGATTAATAGCATTCTTCAGCATTATGGATTAAATGTCAGGAATCTTCGTGGCCAAGGTTATGATGGTGCCAGTAACATGCGTGGTGAATGGAATGGATTGCAAGCAATGTTTTTAAATGAATGTCCGCATGCTTACTACATTCATTGCTTGGCTCATAGATTGCAATTGGCGTTAGTTTCAGCTTCGAGAGAGGTACTTCCTGTCCATCAGTTCTTTCTTGATATATCTCTCATTGTGAATGTTGTTACTTCTTCTGCTAAGCGTCATGATGAGTTACAAGATGCTCATATTGAGAAAATTTCTTTGTTGATTGAAAATGATGAGATTGAAACTGGAACTGGTGTTAACCAAATTGGTAGTTTGAGAAGACCATGTGATACCCATTGGAGCTTTTACTTTGGTTCCATCCACAGTCTTCTTAATATGTTTGATGCTACTTGTGAAGTTTTAGGAAATATTGAAGAAGATAGTAGTGGCTTTAGAACAAGAGGTGGTGCTGGCAATGCTTTGGAAAAGATGACTTCATTAATGAAGTTTGTCTTTGTTGCTCACATGATGTATGATATTTTTGGTATTACTGAACATTTGTGCATGATATTGCAAGAAAAGCGTCAAGACATTGTTAAAGCGATGGACACTGTGAGAATTACTTCAGTCTTGCTACAACGTTTAAGGACCAATGGGTGAGATTCTTTTCTTCGCAAAGTGCAATTGTTTTGTTTAAGCCATGAGGTTCACGTTCCAGATCTTAATTCCCCTCATTATCTTGGCCATGGTAAGCGTCGACGGGATGGTATTTCTTTGGAACATTACTACCATTATGATGTGTTCAATACTGGAATTGATTTTCAGTTGCAAGAGCTTTCTTCGAGATTCAATGATCGTATCATGGATCTTTTGAGATTGAGTTCATCTTTGAACCCAAAAGATGGGTTTGCATCTTTTGACTTTCCATCCATCTGCATGCTTGCTAGCAAGTATCATCCCCAAGATTTTACTTGTCAAGAACTTGGCTTGCTAAAATATCAGTTGGAGCATTTTTATTGTGATGTATCAAGCTCTACATGTTTTGAAGGATTGTCAACAATTAGTGCATTATGTCAGGTTTTGGCATCTACTGAAAAAAAGATGTTTATTTCCTTGTTGACAGACTAATCCGTCTGATATTAACATTGTCTGTGTCTACTGCTACTACAGAGCGTGCATTTTCGGCTATGAAAATTGTGAAGACTAGACTGCAAAACAAAATGGGTCAAGATTTTCTTGTTGATAGTCTTCTTTTATATATTGAGAAAGATATTGCAGAAACCTTCAGTATAGAAATTGATTGATGATTTCAAAGATTTGAAGGAACACCGTGTTAGATTTTGAGAACTTCATATATGTACTTTTATCGTATGTCTGGATTTTTAGCACTTTTGATATGTATCACTTTCATTTAAGTCAAACTACTTGCATTAAATTATTTGGATAATATTAGTTTATCTATGACAATATTTGAAGAACCTTCGCCATCCTGAAACTTTTTTCCTGGCATCGCCACTCCATGAACCTCTAATATTTTTTCTCTCCCCCTTTTATCCCTACCGCCCTCCTCGTTGCCATCATTCGTCCAGATCTGGTGTGCAACAACCAAACATGAGACGGCCCTTAGTTCGCACAACAACCATGGTATCACCCAGCCTTAGGGTAGCGACATCGAGGCTTGCATGACCTTGATCTCGAGGTTGGGGCTCATGCTGCCTTGTATTCAGGTAGCCCTGGGCTTGCAGTTGCCGACGATGGTGAGCTGGTAGGTGGTTAGGTCGATAATGGTGTCGGTTGCAACTGTTGGCTCGTGGAGGAGAGAGGGTGCCTTGATTGTAAAGTTAAAGATTTCATGGTAAAATTGTTAGGGTTATGAATGTTAGGTACAATTAGAGTAATTAATCAAAAAATAAACAATTCTGATTATGAGTGTATGCCTTTGTAAGATTTTGACAAAAAAAAACTCCCTCTGCCATCATTTTTTTAAAAGGTAATAAAATAATTTTAAAAAATCATAAAAATTACCCCAATACTCAATCGAGAAGGTTGGGAAAGATCTCAAGCATCGTTGTAATCCCGCACTCATCACAAAAATGAACCTCAACCAAAACTCACCCAAATTAAAACAATTTGAGAGCTATTTAATCTTACTTATCAAAAAGATGACCTCAAACAATTAAATTATTAATATTCTACTGAAGACTCCTTAATTTATTTTTCAATTTGACAATTGATTTTGTAGCTTCACCAAATCACCAAATCCACCAAGTTCAAATGTCGGTGATTTAGAACTTTTGTCTCCATTCTTATCTTTCATTTCGCTTGACAACTCATAGCGAATTTACATCTTTAAAATTCTTCATCCAATTTTCAAATGAATGAGAGGAAACCCTTCACCATCAAATTATTGATCCATTTGACTTTCATATTTCAAATTTAACGTTTGATTAAAATATTACGAAGATAAATAGTGAAAAAAACTCAAAAACATATATTTAGAAAGTGTATGTTGCAAATTATTACACACACATAAATTATTTAATTTTAAATATCTAAAAATTCATGAAAAAAAAATTATAGATTGAATACTGTAAAACAGTAAAAATAAATAGATGAATTATTTCAGGATGATGGAGTATATATATTCTTTAGATCAAATTTAAAATAATACTCCCCCAGTCCCCAAAAAATAGATGCATTTGTTTTCACTGTTTCACAATATTTAATCTATCAACTTTTTTCATGAGTGTTTGAATATTTTAAGTTTAATAATTCTTCCATATCATAATTTGAAGTATAATTTTTTAAAATATATTTTTTATGATTTTTTTTCACCATTTATCTTAGTAATTATTTGAGTCAAACGTTGAACCTTGAAACAATAAAGTCAAATGTATATATTAATTGAGAACGGATGAAGTATAATGTTGGAATTTCATAAGAGTTTTGTCGTTAAATATACTCCCCCGTCACTTTTTAGTTGCTTCAAAAAAAATTCAGCATTTAATTTATGATAATTGTTCTTCAATGTTTTCATATATAAATTTTAATAATTTATATACAAATGATAAATGAACTTCTCTAGTTTCTAAATATATTTTTTTTAGAATTCTTTTAATGAAATCTTTCAAATAAAAATTTGAGCCAAACATAACTACAAAAATCAAACTGTAAAAACTAAAAAGAAACTGAGGGAGTCCAAATTGTGTGAATTTTCTCAATTTATGTTACCTTGTGGTTTTATTTTTTCAAGTATTTGGGCTTTTTGTTTCTTGAAAACTAGTTCAGTATATATACAATATGTAATTCTCAACAAATAATAATCCAACTAGTATATCCTCCAGCGATTGATGATGATGTTGGTTCCCCGTTTCTTGATGAAGCCATGGCCGAGGACGATTCCGATCACCAAACCGGTTCCAAGGCCAACCAAAACACCTTCCCACTTCATTACCGATTCTGAGTACGCTCCATCTTCCTCTTCAACAGGACTCTCTACTTGGTCGCATGTTTTCGACAATGGAGTTCCACACAGATCCGGATTCCCGACGTAAGAATCATTCTGAAACGTCGCCAGCTGCTTCCCTTCCGGTATCGGCCCCGATAGATGATTCTCCGAAAGGTTCAAAAACCCTAGAAATGTCAGCTGTGTGAGCTCTGGAGGGATGGTTCCCGAGAACTGGTTACAGGAGAGGTCTAGAGCTTCGAGATTGGAGAGGTTCGCTATGCCCGCTGAGATTTCTCCGGTGAGCAGGTTGTTTGAAAGATTGAGCGAAATTAGTGACTTTAAGCCCCAGAGTGCTCCTGGGATTGCCCCTCCGAATCTGTTGCTAGAGAAATCAATGACTACTAAGAAATCTTGGACCTGTGCGTAATCTGTTTCCTTTCCTTTGTTTGCGATGGACGCGCTGAAGAGGAAGTAGTAGTCCCAAGTGTTGGTTGAGAACTGCTTCGTGGTGAGCGTTTTGAGGTACCTTAAGTTCGCCGAGTCCACAGCTTTCATGGCGTTCCAATTCTTGAACTGTTCAGAAGGTAAGTCGCCCTCGAAAGAGTTGAATGACAAATCAGCGATCCGTAAGCTTTGAAATTCTTCGACGCCTTCTGGTTTCTGAATTGCTCCATGGAATTCATTGTTTCTTAGTACGAGAGCTCTCAGGCCTTGGATCGTTCCCAGCCAGGATGGGAACTTGTCATTAATTCGATTGTTGGCGAGATTCAGAGCCTCTAGCATCCTGCATTCTGCTAGTGATCGTGGCAGCTGACCTTGGAGCTGATTCTGACTCAAGTCAATCATCTCCATGGGGCTTCCCTTGGTGCATATTTCAGGAATGGTGCCCTGGAAGCTGTTGTTTTGCAGGCTTAGGGTCAACAGAGTCGCGCTTAATTGAGTCAAGCACTGTGGGATCTCACCACTGAATTTGTTACTAGACATGTCAAGGAATTCAATGGAAGAGAGGTTGCATATCAGCGGTGAGATGTCTCCTGTCAATGAGTTGTTGGCCACACTATAGGAAAATATAGAGGGAGGAGGCCTTGGGATAGGGCTCTGCAGTTTGTTCGAGTGAAGAATTAGTATCCGTAGATTGATCCATGGGAGTACTGCTGGTGTTTGCTCGAAACCAGTGAGAAAATTGTTGTTCAAGCCTAAGGTAGTTAGGCTCTCCTTTCCCACATCCAACATCCATCTTGGAATTTGTCCACGGATCTGGTTTCCAGAAAGTTCCAAGATCTCCAACTGATCTTGCTGATGCAGAAAATTGGGGAAATCTTGTAGGTTGCAAGCAGCTAATCCCAAGAGTTTGAACTTTTTGATGTCGGTCATATTGGTAGAGACGTTGAAGTGCAGTTTCAGATGATTGAGCTGGAGCTGAGTGACACTCTTCATCTTTAGAAAGGACTCGAACTCCATTGTCCCAACAAAAAGGTTGTCATTCAGAAATAGAATTTCCAGATTGACAAGATCAAAGATAGATTGCGGAATTGGTCCATTAAATCTATTCTGACCAACATCCAAAATTGTCAACTTGCTAAGGTTCCCAATCCAAGTCGGAAGCTGTCCGGTTAATTGGTTAGAATCAAGACTCGATTTAGAGAGGTTCGTAAGATTTTGTAGAAAGGGTGGAAACTGACCTGTGAACTTATTCTCAGTAAGATATAACAAGGAGAGCTGTGTTACATATCCTAGAGAGGAAGGGATCTCCCCTTGTAGGTTGTTTCCAGAAAGCTTCAGGGCTTGGAGTTCTGTCAAATTTGCAATCGATGATGGGATTTGCCCCGAAAACTTATTATCATTAAGCAGCAGATAACTAAGTTTTGTAAGCTGGAAAATCTGAGCTGGGAACTGGCCAAACAATCCACAATCTTCCATTGAGAGAGTTGTGAGATTGGATAAACCTGCCATAGCTTGAGGCACTGGTGAAGATACGTTCACCCCATCAAGTACCAGTTCTCTGAGATTAGTTCCTTTCATTACTAAATCATCCAGGCTCGGACTCTGAAGCCACAACTGGTTCCCGGAGAGATAGAGACTCACCAACCTGGGCAGCTCGAGCAGTTCAGATGGTATTTGGCCTGCAAAGCTAGAGGAAGAGAGGTCCAGATATGTTAGCCTCGACAGGTTCTTGATCCCGCGAGGGATTCGAGAATTGTTGAAGTTGTTATCGGCAAGGCTAAGACTCCGAGTATGAACAAGGTTGAAAAGGCTGCTGCTTGAATTGATAGAGCCCTGTAGGAAGCTGCTGCTTAGATCAAGTCCAATAACATGACCAGTGTTGTTTTCACACACAATGCCATCCCATGAGCAGCAGTCAGTGTCGAGTTTCCATGACTCCAGCTTCGAGGGACCATCTCCAAGTTGGATGCTTTCCTTGAACCGCAACAATGACAAGCGCTCATAATTGTGGCATACAGTCCAAGTTTGAGTTAGGCATGAAGCAAGTGGAAAATAGAAGAAGCACAACAGCATCAAACTTTGGAAGAATGGTAGCTCCATGAAGAAGCTGAGCATTTCTGTGTAAGTTTTGATGAACAAAACAAAAGAAAGTATTATCCTTTTTAATATTTTTATCCCATAAAAGTGGGATTAAATAATACCTATTATTATTATTATTATTATTAATTATTATTATCATAAATCCTATCCAGATAATCTTACCATATCCCATCTTTCATAATCCCACTATTTTTTATCATATCAATCAAACAAGTTCTAAGTGTTTGGTGAACAAAACAAAAGAAAGATAGCATTATTATTATTATTATTATTATTATTATACTATTATTATTATACTCTAGAAAGTTCACTAAGTGGGCACGCCATGTCATCCACAATTTTATTTTATTTTGTATTTTATTTTTAATTAATTTTTTTAAAAAAATTTTAAATTAAATTTATTATTTATTTCATTACTTTTTTAAAAAAGTTTAAATTAATTTTTTTCATTTTTAATTATATTTATTATTTATTTTTAAAATTATATTTATTATGTTACTAATAGGAAAAAATGTAAAAAAAAATTAAAATTAATTTTTTAAACTTTTTTAAATTATATTTATTAAATTACTTTTTTTATTGTTTCCCAATTTTTTTTAATTATATTTATTATTTATTTCATTACTTTTTTTAAAATTTTTTAAATTATATTTATTATGTTACTAATGAGAAAAAATTGGTAATTTTGAAAATTGGTATGAAATTAGTAATTTTCAAAAAATTAGTATGGAATAAATTGTGCTGTGTAGACATTATGAAACATCGATCCAAATAATTATATTTATTATGTTACTAATAGGGAAAAAATTGGTAATTTTGAAAATTGGTATGAAATTGGTAATTCTCAAAAAATTACTACGGAATCAATTTTATTGTGTAGACATTGTGAAACACTGATCCAACGTTACAGAAATTAAAAACAAAAAATAACAATTCAATAAAGTTCGTATACATAAATTAAAATTATAAATTAAATAAAAATAAAAACATTAATCTAATAGTATGGACGCCGACTTACCAAGGTATGGACGCCGATCTAACAAGGTATGGATGCCGACTTAACAAGGTATGGACGCCGATTAACAAGGTAGGACGTCGATCTAGTTAGGTATGGACGTCGATCTAACAATGTATGGATGTCGATCTAACAATGTACGGACGCGGATCTAACAAGGTACAGACGCGGATCTAACAAGGTATGAACGCGGATCTCACAAGGTATGGACGCGGACCTAACGAGGTATGTCGATCTAACAAGGTACGGACGCCGATCTAACAAGGTACGAACGCCGATCTAACAAGGTACGGACGCGAATCTAATAAGGTACGGACGCCGATCTAACAAGGTGCGGACGCCGATCTACTAAGATATGGACGCCAATCTAACAAGGTATAGACGCTAATCTAACAAGGTATTCATGCTGATCTAACAAGATATGGACGCTGATTTAAAAGTTATTCATGTTGATCTAACAAGGTATTCATGCTGATCTAACAAGGTATTCATGCTAATCTAACAAGGTATTCATGTTGATCTACATAATTCTATAAAATTAACTTAATTCATAAAATTCATATAATATTCATGTTTTCCTAAAATACTTAAAATATATACTAAAATTCCATAAAATACCAAAAAATTAGTAAATAATACCTAAATAAATTCCAAAATACTAAAATAATTCACAAAATACTAAAATTCATAAAATATTCTAATTTTTCTAAAATACGTAAAGTATATACTAAAATTCTATAAAATACCAACAAATTCGTAAATAATACCTAAAATACCTAAATAAATTCCTAAAATACTAAAATAATTCCTAAAATACTACAATTCATAAAATACCCAAAAAAATACATGTAGATGGCGGTGGAGACAACCGACAACGGAAACTCTATACATAAACATAAAATTTTGTATGAATAGTATTCACCTAATAAGATTATGTCACCTCATCATAATTTAGTGATTTTATTTATTTGTGTTTCAAATTGTTTAAAAAATTAAATCTCTATTTTACTTTTATTTCTTATTATTTTGCGTTTTCTCCATAATATTTTAAACTTCATATGATAAAATGTAATACATTTATTTCACTTAATATTACATCCTTATTAAATTCTTATAAAATATTGCAATTTACACCGCCATGTCATTCATTTATATTTTTTTAAAAATTTATTTTTAAATTATATTTATTATTTTTAATTTGCCCTCTTAAATTTTTTTATTTTTTAATTATATTTATTATGTTACTAATAGGAAAAAATTAATAATTTTGAAAATTGGTAATTGTGTTGTATCACGTTATCTATTTTTTCATGCATTTTTTTCTTTTAAAGTGTGTTCATTTACTATTTATAGAGGAAAAGTTTGTAAATTTGAAAAATGAAATAAAATTTATGAGAGAAAACATTTTTTAAAAAAACATTGTTTTGACTTTTATTTCTAATTATTATGTGTATTGGTCCTCGAAATTTTGGAAATCTTAGTTTTTAACTAAACCAGAAATTTTTACCTATAATCATTATTACTTATTTTATCTTTTATTTCATGAAAGTATACCACAAATATTTGGTAGTTTAGTTGATGAATACGCAACTCATCCGTCTTATTTCTTCTTTTTTTCTTCTTCATTTTGATTACTTTAAAGTGTGTTAGTTAATGCTTTTTATGAAAATCAAAAGTTTTGGTAATTTTGAAAATGAATATAAAATTTGTAAGAAATACAGTTTTGTAAATTATCTTCTTCCATTACTTACCTTTAACTATTTTGAAAGTATGTCATTTTTTTGTACGAAAAAAACTTCATTACAATTTTTAACTATTTAAAAAATAGCATGTTGTCATCAAAGTTTCAAATCTTATGACATGGTTTTTTCCCTTCTTTGAGCATTGATGATTTTAACGAAAAGTTATAATGTGTAATTAGTATTTGTATTTAAAACTCTATACATATACATAAGATTGTGTCACCTCATCATAATATAGTGATTTTATCAATTTACGTTTCAAATTGTTTAAAAAACTAAATCTCTATTTTACTTTTATTTCTTATTATTTTGTGTTTGGTCCCTAATGGTTTAGACTTCATAATAAAATGTAAAAATTCTAAGATCTAATTTTTTCACACATAATAATTATATATTTTATCATTTATTTCATAAAAATATACATTTATTTCACTTATTATTATATTATTATTAAATTTTTATAAAATATTGTAATTTGTACCACTACAAAGTGCTAGGAAATTAAATCCTTGTTTTATTTTAGATATAAGCCATCCCATGAACGAGTGAAGCAGTTAAATCTTTTTCGTTTGTTTTCCATGCACATGTTTTTCTAACTTGCTTGACACGCAAACAATTGGTCCTTCATCTACCGCACATCCCCGATGGCTTTTCCACTTTCTTTTTCCTGAATGTTGAAATATGAACTTAGTTGCCTCTGGTTTTGCTAATTCACTTGGACGTCCAAGTGCCACCTCATATACAAGCATCATTACAAACGCCGAGTAATGATATCATTTAGTAGAATTTTCTCTGTTTTTTTTCTTTCTCTTAATTTAATTTGAAAAATTGCAAGTAGTATAATTTTAACGTAAGAGGCTTATAAGTTCTAGAAATTACGATCTAGATTTCAAACTTAATAACTACTGAGATAAATTATTAGCAAAATCTACCATGTGATCAATAAAATGTCTACGAGAGACTACTATACAACTATACAACGTCAATAAATAAATAAATTGATATCAAATTAACATTAAAAATTAATTGTTTTGTTTCTTTTGGGATGGAGGGATTAGTACTTTGTATCTACTATTTGTAGTTTCAACGCTTAGAATACCAAAAAATAATCAATATGAATCTCTTTTTGTTTCAAAAAAAAAACTATTCAAATAATATAATTCTTCAATTTTCATTCTTGAAATGTCTATCGTTATAGTTTAATTAGAAGAATAAAAAGAGCTTTAATATATTTGATTAAGTTTAACTTAAATCATTGACTTAAGCTGATGTGTGGACAATAATCCATTGGTTTAATCAACCCCAACTTTTTAAAGTTTAATCCATTAGACTACTTCCAATTCATTATCAAATTGAACAAATATAGTGTTTATATACTTTATATACATATAACAATACAATTGTAGAATGAATTACAAAACATAAAACTTTGATATAGTATTTGGTTAAGTTGGATTAACAACCCCAACCGAATAGCCAATATATTACACAACTGCTTAATGATAAGTGGTGAGTGGATTGGATCGAACTCGGGCCCTTGGTCGCCATCCTCAGATCCTGGTCGATCGTTTCTAGGGTTGTGGGTCCTCTGCTCCGTCTTTACATTTATTATTTCAATTTCTATTGACGACATAGGTCAAAATTTTAGTTATTTGGTTGTTTTTATTTACACTTTTTTGTGTAAATAATTCTCATTTGTTGTTAAAGGTTCATCGATTGGCTCTTTATGGTTAAATTTTATATAAAGAAACGAAAAATTTACTGCCTCCATTTTTAAAAAATGGTGCATTTCTTTTTCAGCATTTAATTTATGATTTTATTTCTTCAACATTTTGATATACAAAATCAAATAATTTAGATGCAAATGATAGATTAATGTTTGTAATTTCTAGTAATATATTTCTTCAACATTTTGATATGCAAAACCAAAGAGTCACCTTGGACCAACTAGAGTTTCTCTGATTGATCGGGTGTTCAACGCTCAAGTCGGTAGTCGATTCTAGAGAGAAGACGAAGCTAAGAGCATGGTACATTTGAGGTGTGGAATGCCTTATTTATATGATATTTCCTCAATGACAAATCCGTAATATTTCAAAGAGGGAGTTGGTAGCCTTCTGAATGTCCCCTTATCCTTATTTCCGACAATGGACACAATATGCATTAATGGTCTGGATGAGATATTGTCGGGTGGCCTATCAGGTGGTCAGGGTGCAAGGCCATTCGAGCGCAAGGTCACACTACGTGAAGATTACACAGTTTACTGGGGACTCCCTGCGATAGCGCCGCGGTAATTACTGTTGTGAACCCAGATTTTGAACCCACAACTCTCAGGATCTTTGTTCTTAAAAATAAGGTTTGGCTTTAAAGGAAAAGAAAGGAACTACGTTTTATATATATATATATATATATATATATAAATCATAAAGTCCAGAATCCTTTTATACAAATCCAAAGGTTGTAATGTAAGTGTGTTTTATAAAAATACAAATAAGAAAGAAATGAAACTACTTAAAAATCTATACACGGCCTAGTAGAGCCTAAGTCTTCAAGTTTCCACTCAGCTCCATCAGTGGCGTAGCCAGGTTTTCAAGTAATGGAGGGTCAGTTAAAAAAATTAACAAAGGATTTTTCCAAAAGTGAAATTTTCTTCTTCAAAAGTAATTATCAATCTATCACCACTTTAACTTTACTTTGTATATATAATTTTTATACAATTTTCACTCAAATTAATTATATCAAAATATATAAAGTCTTACATTTATTTTAATCTATACATCATCAAATTATTTAATCACGATTTGGGGACACATAGAGTAACATTATATAAAAAGGAACAATAATTTGTTTATTAAAAAAATTATTGACTTGTACACTCCACACACAATCTCATTCAAGTTTCCACTCAGCTCCATCCAGGCTCGGACTCTGAAGCCACAACTGGTTCCCGGAGAGATAGAGACTCACCAACCTGGGCAGCTCGAGCAGTTCAGATGGTATTTGGCCTGCAAAGCTAGAGGAAGAGAGGTCCAATAACATGACCAGTGTTGTTTTCACACACAATTCGAGAATGGTTGAAGTTGTTATCGGCAAGGCTAAGACTCCGAGTATGAACAAGGTTGAAAAGGCTGCTGCTTGAATTGATAGAGCCTTGTAGGAAGCTGCTGCTTAGATCAAGTCCAATAACATGACCAGTGTTGTTTTCACACACAATGCCATCCCATGAGCAGCAGTCAGTGTCGAGTTTCCATGACTCCAGCTTCGAGGGACCATCTCCAAGTTGGATGCTTTCCTTGAACCGCAACAATGACAAGCGCTCATAGTTGTGGCAAACAGTCCAAGTTTGAGCTAGGCATGAAGCAAGTGGAAAATAGAAGAAGCACAAGAGCATCAAACTTGGGAAGAATAATAGCTCCATGGAGAAGCTGAGCATTTCTCTGTAAGTGTTTGGTGAACAAAAGAAAGATAACACCTTGGTGACTTCTTAATCTTACTGGATATAAGTAGCAAAAAAAAATCTTACTGGATATATGGAGAAAACTGGTGCACCAAAGCAAAGAACGTAGATTTACCTAGTTGAAGAATCGGGATCATGAATTTCCTTCTTATAGACTCTTGATGTTTCAGTTTACAGAGTAGAAACGAATTTTCTCGATTTTAAAGCATTTGTCTTTTTCTATTAAGTTGTTTCCATTTCATGAAAAGTTGTTGAATTTGATTAATTTATGTATTTATTCATTTAGCATTTTCTAACTCATGAATCAGTCAAGCACCAGAGACGGAGCCATATGCTTTGGCAGGGGAGGCTGCTGCCACCCCCATTAATTTGAGGGTATAGTGTATATAAATCTCCGTCCGTAAAATCAGAAAAATTGTATACATTTCCTTTTTACTGTCTAGAAAAATTGATCACTTTCCTTAAAAGAAAACTTCTCACTCTCAAAGTTACTAAACTATCCTCACTTTATCTTTACTTTTTCTACCTCGTTTTTGTACACTCTCAACTAAGGGCAATTAAGTAAACATATACAAACATCTTGCATTCACCTTAATCTCCGTGTCAAACAAATCTACCAATCTTTCGGGACGGAGGGAGTATATAATATTAAGATTAATGCAATAATTTATCCATTAGCCCTCTACTCAACCCAATAAAATTAAAGATCAGTCAAAATTAAAATTCAACCAAATTCAATCCAATTCCATAAATTATGAACTCATCCTCATGGAATGGAAAGAATGGTGCGTTTTTTTGAAGTTAAAATTAAACATTAATTCTACAAAATATGCAGTCAATATCCATATAATCGTGGAGTGAGTAAATCAGGGCAGACCCACAATGGGGCACATGGGGGCACGTGTCCCAAAGTAAAATTCTACAAATTATGGCTATATTAGTAGAATATTTTGATATAAATAAAGTATCAGGACCTTTTTGAACGCAAGTAAAGAGTTAAAGGGCTTATTGAGATTTAAAGCATAAAGGCAGGATCCGCGTGACTTGTGCTCGCATCAGGTAAAAGGAAGGGAACATGGGTAAAATACGTTTTCGGTCCTACTACTATGTATAAGCGTCTATGTAAGTCATAAAACTATTTATTTTATCATACAAGTATTACAATTTTGAGAAAATGTTAAGAGTTAGACCTAAATATTTATAACGTAGCTAGCTAACAATTATTAAATAAAATAATTTATTTTATCCTAACAAATAAGAGTGCTGATATTTTATAAAATCGGAATATCCTATCATGGTGTTTTTAATAAATAACAAAAAGTTAAAATATTTCTCTATTTAGTTCAAATTGCTTTAATAAATTATTAGACTTTCAACTTTTAAAATAATTATACTTGACATTAAATAATTCAAATGGTTAAATATTATATAGTGTAAAACCCTTCCCTCCCCTCACATTTTTCTATAGATCTTACTTGTTATTTTTAACATTTTGTATTAAGATTAAGGGAACTATGTGTATTTAATGTGAAAACTTGAAATTACTAAAATAATTCTTAGAAAAAGGAAAATCTTAAGAAATGAGAAAACAATTGTGCCCCACATATCAAAAATTATGGATCCGCGCCACTGGAGTCAATGACAAGCCATGCACATGAGTACCATCTAAACGCATCTCATTGTCAATTGATACAGTATAATGTCCAGTGTTAAATTTACTCATTCAATAAAACGTTTGTGGTAATCTTGTTTTAAAATGAACTTTAGTGGCAAATTTAAAGATTTTATAACCTCAGTTGCAAAATTGGCCATTTTCTTAAAGCTTTTGTTCTCATAAATGTAACGGTTGATTTTTTATGACAATTTGACTTTCTCTTAGATATATTATTTCTTAGTAGAGAAAAAATCAAAAAAAATATATCTATAAAATTAAGACATCAAATTTTTAGTTGCATACAAATTTTAAATTTATAAATTAAAATATTATAAAAATAAAATCATAGATTAAATGCTGAAAAACTAATGTTTCATTACTTTTAAGACGGAAGGTGGTATTTTTTAATTTTATTTTCCCAATTCAGTTATGCCTTTATTTCTCCTGTTTTTTTTGCTATTTATAGTTACACTCATTGTTTTTTGTTTTTTTTTTAAAAAAAATCTATGGTGATTTATTAGAGACCTTAATGAATGAGAAAAAGTTTATATATTTTCTTTATAAAAAAATCGAAAGGGAAGTTTGCAAGAGAAATTGTGAGGGGAATTTTGATTTTATAAATTGGAAAAACATGGTACAATGTATTCCAACACAACCTTAATCAAAGTAATACTTATTTCTCTCATTTGCCAATTAAGAGCCTTACTTGTTTTTCTTAGTTGTTTGTCCCTTCTCTTTTCTAAAACTTACAGTTAGTCATCTAGTTTATTATTTAATCAAATAGGGAGTATTATTTTTCCCTACCCAATTTAATCCATTGGCATGTTTTCATGATTTTACTCATTTTCTATATACTCAATTTTACTTTTCATCAATATATATTAATGTAAAAGCCGCAAAAAAATTTCGGACTGAAAAATCCTAATAAATAGTAGTATTTCTATATCATCTATTCTAAATTTTTGTTTTATAACTGTGTTTGTCCACACATACTCAACATAGTAGTAATTTACAGAGTAACAAGAAGCCCAAAATAGACCGCTATTGCCTATTGTGCAAGTCCATAAGTCGGCCTGGCCCACATGAAGCCCAAAAAGGCTCACTAACTGCAATTGTTCGTTCCTCGTCTCCTGATGAAGACATGGCCGAGGACGATTCCGATCACCAAACCGGTTCCAAGGCCAACCAGAACAGCTTCCCACTCCATTACCGTTTCTGAGTATGATCCATCTTCCTCTTTAATCGGACTCTCTACTTGGCCGCATCTCTTCGACAGTGGAGTTCCGCACAGCTCCGGATTCCCGCCGTAAGATTCATTCTGAAACGTCGCTAGCTGCCTCCCTCCCGGTATCGGCCCCGACAGATGATTCTCTGAAAGGTTCAGAAATGCTAGAAACGTCAGCTGTTCGAACTCCGGAGGGATGTTTCCGGATAACTCGTTCCATGAGAGGTCCATAGCTTCGAGATTGGAGAGGTTCGCTATGGCCGCTGAGATTCCTCCGGTGAGCAGGTTGTTTGAAAGATCTAGCGAGATTAATGACTTTAAGCCCCAAAGTTCTCCTGGGATTTTCCCTCTGAATCTGTTGCTTGAGAAATCAATGACTACTAAGAAATCTGGGACCTGAGCGTAATCTATTTCCTTTCCTTTGTTTGTGATTGACGCGCTGAAGGTGAAATAGTTGCTCCAAATGTGGGTTGAGAACTGCTTCGTGCTGAACGTTTCGAGGTAGGATAAGTTTGCCGAGTTCACAGCTTTCATGGCGTTCCAATTCCTGAATTGCTCAGACGGTAAGTCGCCCTCGAAAGAGTTGAAGGACAAGTCAACGATACGTAAGCTTTGAAATTCTTCAACGCCTTCTGGTTTCTGTATTGCTCCATGGAAATTATTATGTCTTAGTATGAGAGCTCTCAATCCCGGGGTTGTTCCCAGCCAAGAGGGGAACTTGTCAATGATTTGATTATTGGCGAGGTTCAGAGCCTCTAGCATCCTGCATTCTGCTAGTGATCGTGGCAGCTGGCCTTGGAGCATATTTTGACTTATATCAATGATCCCTATGGTGCTTCCCTTGGTGCATATTTCAGGAATGGTGCCCTCTAGGCTGTTGTTTCGGAGGCTTAGAAACAACAGAGTTTTGCTTAATTGGGTCAAGCAGTGTGGGATCTCACCACTGAATTTGTTGCTTGACATGGCAAGTATTCCAATGGAAGTAAGGTTGCATATCAGTGGAGAGATGTCTCCTGTCAATAAGTTGTTGGCCACATTGTAGGAGAAGATTGATGGAGGAGGGCTTGGGATAGGGCTTGGGAATCTGTTGAATCCAAGATCTAGCATCTGTAGATTTGTCCATGGAAGTACTGCTGGAGCTTGATCAAACCCACTGAGAAAATTGTTCCTCAAGCTTAGGTAAGTGAGGCTCTCTTTTCCCACATCCAACATCCATCTGGGAATTTTTCCATGGATCTGGTTTCCAGAAAGCTCCAAGATCTCCAGCTGATCTTGCTGGCGCAGAAAATCGGGGAACTCTGGTAGGTTGCAATATGCTATTCCCAAGTTTATGAACTTTTGGACGTTGGTGACATTGGAAGAGACGTTGAAGTGTAGTTTCAGATGATTACCAGATAGCTGGAGCTCAGCGAGACTCTTGAGCTTTAGAAACGACTCGAACTCCAGTGTCCCAATGAAAAGGTTTTCATTCAGATATAGATATTCAAGCTTGGCAAGATTAAAGATGGATTCTGGGACTGGACCATCAAACCTATTTTTACCAACGCCTAAACTTGTCAACTTGCTAAGATTCCCAGTCCAAGTCGGAAGTTGTCCGGTTAATTGGTTATAATCAAGACTCAATTCAGAGAGGTTTGTAAGATTTTGTAGAAAGGGTGGAAACTGACCTGTGAACTTATTTGAATTAAGACCTAACAAAGAGAGCTGGGTTAAATATCCAAGAGAGGAAGGGATCTCCCCGTGTAGGTTGTTTGAAGAAAGAGACAGGGCTCTTAGTTCTGTCAAATTGGCTATTGATAAAGGGATTTGCCCCGAAAACTCATTACCGATGAGAACCAGGTAACCAAGTTTTGTAAGGTGACCAATGGAAGATGGTATTAGTCCCGAGAAAAGGCAATTCCTGATATCCATGTACGTTAAGGCTGTTAGAGCATGTATTGATTTTGGAATCTCACCAGAGAAGCTAGTGTTACCAAGTACCAAGACCTCAATAGAACTGATCCTATTAAATTCCGGAAAACTTCCTTTAAGAAACGGATTATTCTGTATATTGAGGATCAGGAGCTTAGGAAGCTGAAAAATCTGAGCTGGGAACTGGCCAAGCAATCCACAATCTTTCAATGAGAGAATTGTGAGATTGGATAGACCTGTCATAGCTTGAAGCACTGGTGAAGATATGTTCACCTCATCAAGCGCCAGTGCTCTGAGATCTGTTCCTTTCATTACTAAATCGTCCAGGCTAGGGCTGTGAAGCCACAACTGGTTTGAGGAGAGATCAAGGCTCACCAACCTGGGCAGTTCTAGTACTTCAGATGGTATTTGGCCTGCAAAGCTAGAGGAAGATAGATCCAGATATGTTAGCCTTGACAGATTCTTGATCCCATGAGGGATCGGAGAATGGTTGAAGTTGTTATTGCCAAGGCTAAGTCTCCGAATATGAACAAGGTGGAAAAGGCTGTTACTAGAATTGATAGAGCCTTGAAGGAAGCTACTGCTGAGATCAAGTTCAGTAACATGACCAGTGTTGTTCTCACACACTATACCATCCCATGAGCAGCAGTCAGCATCAATCTTCCATGACTCCAGCTTCGAGGGACCATCTCCAAGTTGTATGCTTTCCTTGAACTGCAACAAGGACAAGCGCTCGTAGCTGTTGCAAACAGTCCGAGGAAATGCCGAAGCATTTGTTTGACTTAGGCATGAAGCAAGTGGAAAATATAAGCACAAGACCATCAAACTTTGGAAGAATAATTGCTCCATGGAGAAGCTGAGCTAAAGCTTTGATGAACAAAGGTGATAACACTTGAACGACTTCTTAATCTTGCTTGATATATGGAGAAAACTTGTGCACCAAAGCAAAAGAACATAGATTTAGCCGGCTGAAGAATGGTGACCATTTCCTTCTGACCAAAATCAAATGGTTATAGTAAAATAGTAATAGCGTTTATATGCTGCACTCTTGATGTTTCAGTTTACAGAGTAGAAACAAATTTTCTCTGTTCTAAAGCAAATGTCTTTTGCTATCTTAAATCCTTTCCACATCAAGAAAAGCTCTTGAATTTTATTTACTTGTCTGTTTTTCAATTGAATATTATTAATACATCGTGTAACAATTTCTAAGCATTGAATCAGTCAATCAGGCAAATCATTTTCAGTATTTTCCCACTTCCTACATTCCTCAATGTTGAAACTATGAACTTCGCAGAAACTAGTTAGTTTGGTTGTGCTTTGCTACTTGAGTTACACCTGCACCTCTAGATTTGGCTTGTCATCTTGTCTTTAGAAAAAACAGCAAAACAGGATCACAAAATTGGAATTTACCTATTTGGTTGGACTTCACTTGTATAAAGAGATGCTGCACAAAGCAGTGATGAATTTGAGTTTTGGTTCAGAATTTAACAATGAGCAAATTAAGAAGACTATCTGATATCCTGTGTGCTTGGTGTAGAAATTTCTTTTTAGTTTTCCTGTTTCACTATTCTTGCAGGTGAGTATCTCCCAACTAGAATGCCAAATCAGCATGAGATAACCTTCTTGGTATGCCATGTATGTATTCTGTTTACCAAACGTCAATAATTATAGTGTCATGCCTAACAATACTAACGGGAAAAAACGCTTAAACCTTTAATAATGAAGTGGTTAACTCGACATTTAGCAGATAATACCTTGATAAAGTAAACGGTTTAGGAAAGTATTTGTAGATTAAACTAAAATCTGACATGGATTTTTTTTTTTATTTCTGAAAATCTGGAGTAGCAATTGTAGATTTGTAGGTTAGAGTAAACATAGTGCGTGTTTGGTAACAACTTTTTTCAAGTAGCATTTCCGTTTTTAGTTTATTTACCACATATGTGTTACTGAAATGTACTATTAATTAACTAACTCAACTAACTAACCTAATAAACTAAAAGACTAAAATACCCTTGGTAGAGATAAACTTGACATTTTCATGGAGTGTGTTTTTCCACATATGTGGTAAATAGACACTCACGTTAACCGCATAACCACGGTTATCCGCGGTTTGTGGTTATAACCACAAATATTTTCATTCATTTATTAATCACGAAATATAAATTTAACTATGCAATATAACTTAAACTCTCAAATATAATCTTACATCAACTACGAGCACATGATATAAAATACTCTTCTATATTACTTCCTACAAACACATTGACCATTTTATTCCTTCACATACATCCGTGCACATGTGGGTACGATTTTGATTCAATTTATAATTACTAAATTAGTAATTACTAGGACCAAGTACGAGATTGGGTTTAGATGTGTTGAGAGTTTGTGGGCTAAGGTAGTGGTCGTAGGGTAGTTTTAGTGGATTAGAAAGTGATTGTCGAATTGGGCTTAATTGAATTGGGCTTTGCGATTAGCGGATATCCACTATTTGCGGTTAGCGGATATCGGTGGTGCGGATACCCCTAAACTACAACTGCAACTGCCAGAGTTGCTAGTTTCCCTAGCCACCCATAACCGCGAAACCGCGGATAAAAACCATGAATAAAACCGCCAATTGCGGTGCGGATCTCCACGGTTTGCGGTTTTAACCAACCTACTGTCATCCCTAGGTGAAAACAATAATTTAAATTTAATATATACTCCCTCCATTCTCAATTAATTCATATATTTATTTTTGTTGTTTCACAGTATTTAATCTGAGATTTTTTTTCATGAGTATTTTGGTGTTTTAAGTTAAATAATTCTTATTGATATCATAATTTGAAGTATAATTTTTTTAATTATATTTTTTATGAATTATTTTCACTATTTATTTTTATAAAAATTTAGTCAAATACTGAAGCTTAAAGTTAAATGTATGAATTAATTAATTACTAATAATGTAACAACAGTTTGGCAAATAAGTGAGGAAAGGGTAGATTTTTTTTTCGATGAAGTAAAGGGTTGTGGTCGAAACAGCACAAATTTTTTTTTTTTGAAAGGAAGGTAAGGTACAGAAGCATTTATTAAAAGGGTAGATTAGTTTTGGGGGAGAGGGATGAAATGGAAATGTCTCAGAGGGATGAAATGGAAACGCTGCACCCAGACAGACAACCAGACTTGGCCCATTTCCAATTTTCACTTCTCTTTATTAGGGGTTTCAAACCTTTTGATAGGAAAAAAAAAACTCACCTCATTTTCGGATAAAATCACCACTAAATTTCACCATATCCATTTCACCCCTCAAACCACCCTAACCCAATCCACCCCTTCAACCCCCTCAGTTCCAGATCCCCACCACCCGAAATCCCACCCCCACTCGTCTCCGACCGCCGCCGTCGGCGGAGCTGCGACTTAGGGTGGCGGACCTGGGTCTGGGAGGTGCGCCATCAACCGGTGGTTCCAACAGTGGTGGTTGGGGTGGCCGACGACGGCTAGAACAGCATATCGAAGCGGTTAAACGCGAATTCGTGGTGGCGGTTAGTGCTGAATTTCTCTTTCGTCGGAGCAGATCCGGAAACGTCGGCGGGTGGGTTAGCTTCGTCTTGTCATAGGGAAGCTAACCGTGGTGGTTGGTGGCGCGAAAGGGCCCAGAACGGAGGGCGGAGTTCAATTTCCGGAAATTGTTGCTTCCTCCGTTTTTCTCCATTTCTTGCTCAAATCGGCCTGATTTAAAGCCCGAAATCACAGACGGCAGCAGGGGGAGCTCAAAACATGGAAACATGAGGCGTGTGGGGGTGGGGAGTGGATCGCTGCAATTTGGCATGGGCTGAATCAAATCCGCCGTTTCTCATATCCACTTCTCACGTTCACGGCGACCGTGAACCACGTTAGGTCCGAGAATTCGAAGTGATTCTCACCGAATTTTCGGAGGTGAGATTAAATCTCACCTCCGAAACTGAAGGTTTGAATCCCCCTATTGTCTGTTTCTCCTCAAAAATTTATTAGATAACAATACAAGCCAAATTACATATTACTCCCCTAAATTATGTTGACTCGATCACTTTAGTCCCTTAATTATAATTTGTTCGAACTCAGTCCTTAAATTATGCAACTTTTACCCCTTTGACCATATCAATGTTAGTTGACATTATGAAAAATATCTATTATGGTCCTTATTTTTTTCCAATCTATACTTAAACACTCTAAACCCATTAGATCTATGAAAAAATACTCTTGTCCCGAACAACCTTTCTTCGTACCTACCACCCTACTATCTTACTGTTCTCGTCATCACCACTTCCCCTCCATTTTTTAATCTTCTTTTGCCTTCAAAACTTCAAATTTATACAAATATAACCCTAAACCGTTAAGTAATTGACAGTGTTAAGTTTTCGGCGCCGAGTCACTGAGTCGAATGACTAAAGTGCTAGGATTTACATAGTTGAGGGATTGAGTGAGAACAAATTTTAGTTCATGGATTAAAGTGAGCGAGTTAACATAATTCAGGAGACTAATAAGTAATTTGGCCATAATACAACTATACAAGTTGAATTTATAGAGATATCACAGGTAACGATATTATTTATTTGAAATAGCTTCAAATTAATATATTAAAACATGGAAGAAATCATATAACCAGCTATAAAAGAGCAAAGAAGTATGACTTGTCGTCCGCAAGGATGTTAAAGTCCGGCGCAACTCCGTTGGTGAAGGAATTAAGGACCTTGTCCGATCTAAATTCTAGGCGTTAGATACGGCTTTTTTTTACGTTTTTTATTTTTTGAAAAAAAAAAAATCTTTTATCCGACTTCAATTGGTATTGATTAGATTTGGTTGGACACATAAGCTTTTCTTTTATCCGGCTTCAATTGGTATTGATTAGATTTGTTACAAATTGGAATCCTAACCTAAATTTTTGCTCTTCAATGACATTATTGTTCTAGGACTTGGTGTCCTTTTTGTTTTTGTTTTTCAATTGTGTTTTATGTGAACAGAACAAAATTAAAAACCGATTCGATCGAAATATTAGTCGGATGATTTGATTTAATTATTAGTTCTTATTTTGAGGTTTGATTTTTAATTCTCATATTCATAAACCAATCGATTTCACTATATTCGGAGGGTTATACCCAAACCGACCGAACACCCCTAAGTGTGCATATTAAAAACTGAAATATGAGAACTTTAAAAATCCAGTAAAGTATGTACTCTTTCCACCTTACAAAAAAAATGATGTGTGTTCCTTTTTAAAATTTCATACAAAAAATTAGGAGTGGGTATTCGGTCGGTTCGGTTTTAACCGAACCGAATTAGTCGGTTTGGTCGGTTTTCGGTCGTGGATGGTAAATAACCGAATAAACCGAATTCGACCATAAAACCGAATAAACCGAAACTAAATAAGTTCTCATATTAATCGGTTTGGTCGGTTTTAATCGGTTTCGGTTTGGTTCGGTTTTTGACCTATAATCTTGTCCAAAAAATAAGTGCATCCGAAAATAAATAATACATACATACAATCCAATCCAAAAAAAACATTCTTTCACAATGCGAGGAGGAGGCAAGGAGCAGCCAGCAGGCGGCAGCAGCAGAGTCGGGTTCCAAGGGCGAGCCGGCGAGGCAAGGCGAGGAGGAGGCAAGGGCGAGGCGCGGCGAGGGCGAGGAGGACTCAGGAAGGAGGCAAGGGCGAGCTGGTCAGCTGGAGACTGGAGAGGCAGAGCGGCAGCAGCAGGAGTAGGCGAGGCGAGCAGCAACAGCGTAGCGTCGGGTTAGGGGAACTGGGAAGGGAAGGGTTAAACTGAGAATTGATTGGGTAAAAATGTAATTGGGTTAGTTATGTATGGGTTGGGTTAGTTATGTTATGGGTTGGGTTGGGTTGGGTTAGTTATGTATGGGTTGGGTTGGGTTTGGTTGGGCTTGGGGGGTGGATAATGGGGCTTGGGATGGTTAAATAAAATAATGGGTAATGGGCTTGGTCTGGGCCTGGGCTCTGGCTACTAATTTGGGTTGGGTTGGGATCGGTTTATTCGGTGACCGAATAAACCGAATGGCACAACCGAAACTGAATCAAACCGCCCAAGTACCATTCGGTTTTTAACCGAAACCGACCCACATAACCGAATAAACCGAACCGACAAACCGAATAGTTTCGGTTCGTCGGTTTATTCGGTTCGAACCGAACCACTGCACACCCCTACAAAAAATGATATGTTTACTTTCAAAAAAATGTAAGCATTGAACTTATTACTCTAATTTTCTTTTGTTAAATTATGTGTTAGTACCCTGAATTACAATGAAAAATAAGGGTATAGAAAAACGATCGTCATAAATAAGGTTTGAACTATAGGAAAACGGTGCAAGTAAGGGTCTAATCGGGTATGATCTTTTCCTTATCTCGGTTATCTGCTTTAAGTCACTATAGTTCAAGGCCTTATTTGCAAGGTTTATTTTTTCCCAAACCTCATTTACCCAGTTCACTGTAATTTGGGGTACTAACATGTAATTTATCCTTTTTCTTTCCTTACTAAAAAGTTTCTTGTATCTTGTGTGATTTGGAGTATTTTTTATTTACCAACAAGTTGTCACATCTATATAATCCATTCATTCCCAAATAATTCATTTTTGTTATTTTACAGTATTTAATCTATGATTTTTTTCTCATGAATGTTTAGACATTTAAAGTTAATAATTTATATGTATATCATAATTTGAAATATAAACTTTTTAAATATATTTTTTTCTGAATTTTTTAAAATTTGTTATCTTTGTTAAATATGAATAAAAAAATTGAATATTGAAACAACAAAGTCAAAGTGTAGAATTATTTTGGATGGAGTATATGAAAATGCTTGACATGACAATGACATGAGCGCCAATGTTATTTATCATCTAGGTAATTTTTCACCCACTTGAAATATTTGGAGAATGAAAAGTAAATATGTAATTTTCGAATTAGTTGGGTTTAGGCTTCCAGATTACCTTGTAGCTTGATCATTTAGACTATTGGGTAAAAAATCACATGGGGGATGATTAACAGTATTGTAACATGAGCATGGGAGTCCCTAACCCTATTTATAGAGTCAAAGGAATTTGACTTTCTTCCTTCCAAACCGCATGCATCGACCTTTCACGCTATTGCTTTACAACAATAACATGCATTTTTTTAATATTATAACTTGCAATTTTTATTCCTAAACACTTTGTCCATTTTACTTTCTACTTACATTTTTATTTTAACAATAATCTACTATATTAGTCCTACAAAATCTTCGTTACAAGCACAAAGGGGTACCCTAGTCGCCCCACCCTATTTCTAGGACTGCCCCAGGAAGGGGGTCTCACTTTTTTAGCTGAGTACATGCAATGGAAGAGATATCTCGGCAGACTTTGGTTTAATTCACACATGATTTTCGATCACTTGTTTAGTCTTTTTTGTTCGTTACCACAAGTTCCCTCAACATTGTTTTGTAGAGATTGGTCGTCAAACTCGGGACGTCACGTTGTCCGGAAAACACACTAGTCACTGTGTCGTGCCCTAAGGGCCAGTCATCCACTTTTACAAACAAAAGAGTGACTAATTTTAGGAATTCAAAACGAATATATATATATATATATAGAGAGAGAGAGAGAGAGATTATAGACCAAAAAATGCATTAGTGAAGACAAGGAGAGCAAGGGCAGATGATGTGTGATTCGTAACTGTGAAAAATTAATCAATACTACTCCTTCTGTTCTTGAAAAGATGATACATTTTTTTGAATATGGAGATTAAGATGAGTATGTTCGCATAATTAGGCTTTGACCAAATTATGATATTGACCAAATTTAACCAATTTGTAATTACTCTTTTACCCCTCATTAAGTTTAAAAGCAATAAAACCTTATTTGCTCCCTACTTCAACACGCAGTCTTCTAAACTTCCATCCTCAATCTTCAATTTGACCTACCAGCTGGAACTCAAAGGAGGTGGGGAGGAGCACGCCGTGACAATGCCTTCTTTCCTCTACTGTAGCTTCAACCGATTCAGGTAGTGATGGTGACAGTTGCATCTCCGCAGACCTATCCGAGCCACTCCACCAACATCACCAGACCGGCGACACCGAAATCTCCAACAGAGAACAACCAGATGGAATCCGACCTCAACCTGCTAGCTATGTCGGAATTGTCGCCGAAGTTCTTCATGTCCGACGAGGAAAAATCAGAGATCCCCTGTCGACGAAGAAATCTCATCTTCTTTTCTTCTCCGAAAATCGAAGGCAGTTGAAAATCTCGTCAGGAGACGGTGATTCAAGAGAACTGAAGGCTATTCAGGCGAATGTATTTGGGAGCTGGAGTTAACACGAGCCGGGATTTGAGATTTCATTTTACTTTTACGAATTGGGGATTTGGGATCAATTGAACGAATTAGGTCAAAGGTGGGGTGGGGGTAAAAGAGTAATTACAAATCGGTCAAACTTGCTCACTATCATGATTCAGCTAAAGCCTAGTTATGCAAACAAACCTGATAAGATTTGACGGAAATGTTCTTTCCAAAATTACCCCCAAACTGATGGGTAAAGAAACGGATGGTGTTATCCTTTTTTATTATTTTATTTTTTCACTCTCACTTGCATCTTGGCGTTAATAATAGGGAGCTTCAATCCTTGAGGTGAGGGAGAAAATTTTTCACCAAATTTGTGATAAAATCACCCACTAAAATTCATCCCACTCCATTTGGTCTCTCAAACCTCACCCAAAAATAATTAAAACCATCACTCAACAAAATCACTCATTACTGATGGACCCCACCCCCAATCCCCCTCCTCATTGGTTGTGAGTGGCTGCTGGGTGGGCCCCACCCCCACACCTCAGCCTTTTCTCACATATTCACCTCACCATTTTCACAATTCACTTGTGAGGTGAATTTGTGAGGTCCTATTTTCGGGCCATGATTCACCAATTTTATGGAGGTGAATTCCAAAAAATTCACCTCCAAAACACAAGGTTTGAAGCCCCCTAATAAGGGGGCTCAAACTTAAAAGAGTAAAAAAAAAATTCGGTGAATTCCCGAATCGGTCACCTGTGAAAAACTGAAATACAAAAGCTACCCCCTCAAACTAAAAATTAGTGATCGAAAATGGTGTCCCCACCCCACATGTGTGCTGCTTGTGTAATACGTAAGAAGTCAACAAAATCAAGCAGATGAGCAGGTGAAGCAGGAGACGTGGAGGGTGAGGATGGCATGAAGGTGGGGCTTGGTGGGGGACCCAGTGAAAGAATTCACATTCACAATGAATTTCTATCGCTCACGTTCGCGTGAAAATGAAGAGGTCCGAAAAATTGTGAAAGTCACTATGAAAAAGGAATGTGATGTTGTACAAAATTCATCTCATATTTTCTAACTTTAAAACCTCCTAATAATTAGTCTAGAAGACAAAAGGCGTGAGAAATACTCCCGAATAAAAGATGTGAGATGGAATTTTTGCTTAAGTTTCAGTTTCCATTTCATATTGTTATACAGACTCCAAACTTGAATTAAAACCCGGTCTTCTAAACATTAAAACTTTATTGTTACCTTCAATTTTACACTCAACCAAATTATTGGTTACTGGGGTTCCAATATAAGGCCCAGGTGTAGATTCAAGGAGAAATGGTTACCAGTTCCAAGAAGGTTGTTTGACTTGATTCAAATTTGGGGGAAACGCACATTTAGTTGTTTTTGTTAAACAAAGCGTACAATTGAGTGTTAATGAAAGGGAAGGAAAATTAAGGGTACTTAAGTAAAACAGATTAGTAATAGTTCTCAAAAAAGGAAATATATCATTTTTTAAAAGGTATTTTTAATATGAATATGCACAATTCTTTTAGGGACGGAGTAATAATAAATCATACTACCAGATAGTAACAAGTTAATTGGTAAATTGTAAGGTCTTGTGGTTAATTAATAATACAAAAAAGCAAATCCTATAATATGGGCCTGCCTTTCAAATTCTCCAGCCACAGCTGCAACAGGTACTATACTGGAGCACTTAACATAATGGTTGGCAGCAGGGCACAAATAGACGATACAGCTACTTTACAACTTACAAGCCTCCTCTGAACAAAATTTTATACTTACTCCAATAAATAAATAAATAACTAGAAGACCACCAATTAATAATTATTCCAGCAATTAATTAATCTCTTATTATTAATAATATACTGCTCCGATTCCAACTTCCAATTTGAATCTTGATTTGCGTCCGGTCAAAGTCAACCCATCAATTCCCATACCTCAAAAGTCCCCAAAACAGCGTGGTCAGAGTAAGTACACGCCCCTCCCTGATTCTGATTCTGCTTTTTGCTAATCTGCTGCACCAAAATCCCAGAGGTGTATTCTCGTGTCATCACCTGCTACTGCCACGTGTATATCATCTGCCACCATGGCACTCACCTCCCCAACTCTCTCCCTCAACCTGTACAGATATCTCCCATCTCCCATCTCCACCTCCCAAACCCTAACCACGCCGCCGCCGGATATCATCGCGCACCGCAAGTTCATGCAACCCATCACGTGCCGCTGCCTCACCGGAAACCTGGACACTTCCTCCAGCGTCTCCACTCGCCGGACGACGGCCCACCCGCGGCTCTCCGCCACCATGTATGCGTCCTGGCTCACGTCCATCGAAGTTACGATGACGCCTCGCTGGTGCTCTTCCTCGTGAAAGATCACGCCTTGGTTTCTCAGGTCGAAGATGATTACTCTTGAGCTCGTGCACGCAACCGCCGATTCCTGACTCGTTACCCTGACTCGGCCCACGAACTCGTTCAACTCGGTCAGCATGTGCCACCCCATCACCGCTTCCGGGTCGGTGAATGTCCCGCCCACGAAGAGTCTCTCTTCTTCCCTTCCGTCCCAGATGTGGAAAGCCCGACCCGGTACGCCCGCGTAGAGCCCGACCCACCAGCGACCAGAACCGGTGAAGTCGACCAAGGCGCCGTCGTTGACCACGTCCCCTAGGTGGACCCTTCGGGTCTGGACATCACCGTTGATTGCCGCGACGTGGATGTCGCCATCCATGGTGGCGAAGACGAGCCTGGAGTCGGAGAGTACGATGCCAGAAACAGCACGGGAGAACCGGCCGAGGAGGTCGCGATGGTGCGGGCGGTAGGTGCGGATGTGGTGGCGGTAGACGAGGTCAAAAAGGCGGACGGTTCCGTCAGCGAAACCGGCGGCGAGGTGGAGGTCGGAGAGGACGAGGGAGCGGCAGATGAGGCCGTCGGGGGTGTCGACATCGGAAGGATCGAAGTGGAGGAAGAGGTGGATCGATCTGCCGGCGCGGAAGTTGAGGGCGGTGCGGTGGCGGTACATGTAATCTTGGCGCCACGTCGGATGGCGGAGGTGGGTCCTACCCCATATGACACGTGTGAGACGACGCCATAGTAAATCCGACAGCGAAACAGCTCGCCACGTCGAACACACCTGTACATTTTTGCATGTAAAAGAAAATTATATTAATTCTGAATTAGCATTATAAACATTACAGTATATATTATTAATAATATACAGAACAGAAAAGAAAAGAAAAAAGAATAGTTCTGAGAAATTGAAGATGTATCCAGGCAAGTGACAACAGCAGAGACTCAGATGAGAAGCGTTAATATTTCTGAGGACCGTCTCGTCTGTTATGTTGCTGTCTTAATTAACCAAGCATGATTCTTGAACAAGTACTTTTTGTTTTCTACCACATCATTCTATCAATATACATTTATTTTTCAATTTTTTGGTTCTGTTTTCATGTAAAAAATTCGTCATTTTTTCATCAAAAAATAATCAAATCAACAATTTTCTTTGAATTTTTTTTAATATAAATATCACATCAATTTTAAATACTTCATCAAATTCTTGCAAAAACACAACCATTTTTTACTACCATAATTTTTTTGTTTTTAAAGAAAAGACCCTGTATCATTTATCACCCATACTACCCATAAGTTTAGATATGAACTTTTTTATTGTCTACAAACCTCAGTTAAAACTTGTCAACGAAAGATACCATAAATTCAATTTAAGGTTATATATGTTCTCTTAGAAGGGTAAAATGTGATATTTGATATTATGAGAGAAGAATGAAAAGACGCATTTAAAAAAAAAGTGGAGGGAAAAGTAAATTTGAAAATATCAGAAGGATTGGTAAAAGAACAGAACTTAAACCTTTCGTTTTTTTGGCCATGTTGATTTTAAAAATACCAAACGAATCTATCAAATCACATTCTTATAACAATTTTCTTTCTTACAAACACCATACACAATTCAAAAATACAAACATTTTTACATAGTTTCACTTCACAAAATACTCGTCCGTCCGCAAAAAATATATATGATTTAATCTATGATTTTTTTCATGAATATATAGACACTGAAAATCAAATATTTGATGTGTATCATAATTTAAAATCTAAATTTTTCATATATATTTTTTCTGAATTTTTTAAAACATTTTATCATTGTTAAAATTTGAGTCAGATATTAAATATTGAAACAATAGAGTCAAATGGTTGAATCTTTTGCGGACGGGTAGTAAAACGCACCATTTCATAATACAATAATTCTTTTGAAAATGTCAAATTAATATTTTCCTGTAATAAATTTCACATTAATTTTTTTATTTAGAATTTTTTTTAGCTTTTTAGCTGAATATTTTATCCAAAGAACATTCCCTAAATTTAAGTATAAAAAAATGTTACTCAACAAAAAAATGAACATGGGGATGCTAATTTGGCAAGCCAATAATAAAACTCTACAAGCTTACTTCTGTTATTTGATGATTTATTTTATGAAAATATATATTATTTTTTCTTTAAAAAATGGAAAGAATGGTTATGAAATGAAAATTTAGAAAAAATAGTTAGAAGAAAGATTTAGTTTTGATCTGTTTTATAAAACTTCTCTTAAGAATGTAGCTAGATTTTTATTTGTTCTGTTTTATCAATTTAATTTCTCAAATAAATTTCACATTAATTTTTTAAAAACTTAACTTTAGGATGTGTTCATCACCCATTTTTTCATCAAAATTTCATTAACAAATAATCAAATCAACATTTTCTCTCAAATTTCTTCCCTCACAAACATGACACTATGGAAAATGAAAGAAATTATGACACCTAAGGCCCTCTTCTCTTCATGGTTACAAGTATTGCCTCCTATAATTATGTAAGTTATCAAATATTAGTAACCTCAACTCAAGAAACATGAATAGGGAGAAGCGGAATAGTACATTTTTTGTAGCAGCCAAGTAGTAGAAGATATTGCAGAAAAGGACAAAACTTGATGGGTGGTCCATGAATAAATGATCAAAGGTTTTGTTTTGTTTGTTTTGTATCCTCAACAACTTCAAGTTATGTCATGTGGGGGCATGCTATGCTATAGAATAGACATACATAACAGCTTTACTTCCAATTCCCTCAGGCTTATAGTAACATACTCCATGTACTGCTAACATGCCATGCATTTTCATTCAACATTATTTTCTCTTTCTTTCATTTCCAATAAAGGGTGGGTAAGGTAAGGGCAAGGCCTGTCCCTTTAGAAAGGCAGAGAATCTAAATACCCAGCTTCTTTTGCTCACCTTTTCCCTTTGACCCCTCTTCTAGTACACTGCCCTCTACTTGTCCAGGACCATCTTCCCTCTCAACCATCCATTCTAGGGTATATCCAAATATTTACTTTATAATTCATCCCCAAGCTACATGTAATGATCTAGTACATTAATGGGCTTTCTTCATAGGAGATACCCTAGCCAGAGAGAGTACTCCTATATGGTGATGGAGTTGAAGCCAAATTCAACACTAGATACTATTCCTGTTTCAGTGACCCTTCAACTTTTCGCTTCAGTCATAAAGCTCCTGATCTAGTAGTATATGTTAGGGCTGAAACAGAAAGCTGTCCTAGGTCTCAAGACAGGAAAATACAACCAAATTCCTTATTGTTTTTCAATCCCTACAATTAAGTGCCTAAGGTTTTCTGGCTCTGCTGTTCTCACAACCCAAATTAAAAAAAAAAATTAAAAAGATTGATCCAGTAAATCAGTCAAGTAGAGTTTTATTGAACACTAAATAAAGGAGGCAATTGGGAGGTGCTTCAGGCACCAAAACTGAGGAAAGAAATGACACTCCTGAAAAGTGAAATGGATGTGGAGACTCTTTAGCAATACAAAATTGTAAGTGAAACAAGTCCCAAAAGAACATTATCTAGCTAGATCTGACTCTCAGTCTCTGGGTGAGATTAGGATACAATACAAGCATGGGGCTCCATGCGCATTTTAACATTTGCCTTTTGACTGATCCCACTTTTGTACTATGCAATCAAGTAGTGAGATCTAAAGAACTTTCATAAAGCCTTAAATATTTCCACACATCATATTCAAAAGCTCTCTCTCTGCTACATGCATCTTTCCTTTTTAATAATTCAAGGGCTTGCTTGCTTGCCAATTATGCAGCACTATATCACTCTTATCTAAAACCTAGAATGATTATCAATTATTTCTCATCACATAAAACCATCATTAGCATTTGCACTCTCATAATAATTCCAGGTTAACTGAATCCAACCCCCCATATATATCTATATATATATACACACAAAATTTTGACCACCAATGACTGACTTGTGGGAAAATAGTAATCTAGTAAATCCCTCCCACACAAACACACACAGAAAAAAAAAGGAAAAAGAAAAGTGGAGCTATTAATTAATACTATGTCTGTTGGTTGTTGCACTGCAGCACAGTGAATGAAAAGGCTCACAGCTTGAGAGAAGGAATAATAGAGCAAGTACCACAGAAGCAGAAGATCTGA
The DNA here is from genome assembly GCA_024586325.1 of Stellera chamaejasme. Taxonomy (NCBI): domain Eukaryota; kingdom Viridiplantae; phylum Streptophyta; class Magnoliopsida; order Malvales; family Thymelaeaceae; genus Stellera; species Stellera chamaejasme. Next base: position 31,990,490 of record CM044985.1, read on the forward strand.
GCAATTCCAGTGTACATTGAGAGAGTAACCTAAAGCCCTAAACTTATTCAATACAAGAAGAAAAGCTCCCAAATTTATGTAACAAAGCTTCAGGGCAACCATGTCAAACCCTAACTGTATATAGAAGTTTTTACCTTTTGTAAGGGAACACACAACTGAGACAATCTCTTCACCAGATCATGCTAAATGCCTACACACTTACCAGCACAATAGAAGCAGAAGAAGAATGCATTTCTATACCCAATGGATAATTAGAAATACTAATAATCAGAACAGGAAAGCTAAGAAAGGTTAGTCAAAAAGTAAGCATTTTTCTAGAGCTTTAAGGGGATCATGCCAAGAAAGGGAAAGGAGAAGGAACTCCTCCTCAAACCCAATGCAAAAGTCTTTTTCTTGAAAATTTTCCTTTTTTCTTATATATATAAAAAAAACAGCTCCTTTATAGCAAAAGAGGAGACACTTTTTAGTTTTGAAAAAAAATCCTAAATGTAGAAAGAGGCCTTTAGTGGAAATCTTCGAAAGTGGGTACAAAAAGGGAGTAACTAACGCATTTAGCCAACGATGAGATCAAACTCCATGAAAAGGACATCAAAAATTTTGGTTAGAGAAAATGCGGTCCCATCAAGTCAGTTTCTCTCCCAATCCAAACAGCCAGTTAAATTCTCTTCCTCTCAAACAAAGATCAAAGCTTTGTTTTTGTTTTTCTATTTATAATGCAGAAGAAAACAAAAGAACTTTTTTTTTCTTTTGTTCTCCTGTTTTCCATGAAAAGACCAGAGTTTTAGAGGTTTGATTGGAACAGGATGTTGACCATGCTGGCTTGTCTAGCTAACATTGTGGAGTTACCATATTAGTATCTCGTAACGATCGACATCATGTCCGTTTCTGATCAGTATGTATGTATGTATGACCAAACCAAGCATGTATGTATGACCGACCTGGAAGACATTGGCGAGGGCAGGGGCGGCGGCGAGGCGGCCACTGGAGCGAGAGGCCTCGGTGGCAACCTGGAGCGCCAGAGCTTCGAGAAAAGGCTCCGGCCAAACCTCGTTGTTGGAGCGGCGGCGAGAAGGTGAAGGGGCGTCGAAAACAGGGGCGAAGGCACCACCACCATTACCATTGCCATTGCCGCCGTCGCCTCCATCTTCCGACGAAGAAGAAGAAGACATGAAATGAAAAGAGTGATGATGAGTGGAAGGGAAGGTATATAAAAAGAGAGGTATGATATGAAGTGGAATGGAAGGACAAAAAGGTATAGATAAAGACACACTCTCCCCACTCACTAACCGGAGGGAGGGTTGGGACCCTCGGCCTCCGATTCTTGGATATATATCACATTCTCCCAATTCACTTCCCTGTTTTTGAATCTTTATTAATTCATTCATTAATTAAATGGGTTCTCATTTACTAGTAGGGATTATTTATTTTCATTTATGGAGTGGTATTTTGGTAGAGTATTAGACATGCGTGTACGAATTGGTAGCGTACGTTTTAATTTGTTATCTTTCTTTTTTACTTGATACATAGGGTGTAGGGGGTTGAGGATACTGGAGACTCGAACTCGAGATCTCTATAATTGTCTTTACTATGTCAATTGGAGTTTCATAGTATTTAATTACGAGTTTTTTCATGAATATTTAGACATTTAAAATTAAATATTTCATGTATATAATATAATTTGAAGTCTTATTTTTCTAAATATACATTTGTTTCACTGTTTATTTTGTTAAAATTTATATCAGATATTAAAATTTGAAATGTAAGGTTAAATGGTTAATTTTTAGAGGGAGTATAAATGAAGTGGGTGATGCATTGGTATTATTGTGTTGTGCAATTCCGGGCTTTGCAAATGAAAGACGGCGGAGGAGGGGCCGACCGATCCAGCAGCACTGCCCTTTCTTCTGCATTCTATTTTCGACCTCTCTTCTCTTCTCTTCTCTTCTTAACAATACGTTCCCTTCTCCAATTTCTGCAACAATAACAAGCCTTTCTCGAAAATAAGTTACTGGAGTTGGAAATGTATGAACGATCCAATGGCGGGGATAAAACAACATTAGAAGATATTATTGCATCATACAATTAAAATTTACAATAATTCAACTTGATCCTTTACAAAAAACCGTAAGTTTATTTTAACATATAATATATTGAAATATTTGATTAAATACAAACACTAAAAAATGTTGAAGATTTTAGAGTAATAACTAATCAGGTAATGTATGAATATAAGATTTTTTTTTTGGGTGAAAGGAATTGAGGATAATAATGTAAAGTGGTGTAAAATTTTCTTAAAAGGAAACATTTCAACTTTTATAAATGAACAAAAACAATATTTTTTCCTGGGTGAGGTGCAATTAGTGAATAGAAGTTTACGTAGTTCTTAAATATTTTTTTTTTAAAAAAAATAAATCTTAATAAAAAATAAATTAATTACATACTATAGAAATAGTAAATTAATGTCTCTGGTACAAATAGAGTAATTAATTAGTTATAAAGTAAATATCACATAAATGAGAATTACCGGCATACTACTGTATTTAAAATAGAATTAAGAATACATTATGGACATGTTGAAAATATCATATCGTAATTACAAGGTAATTATATACTCCGTATTTGGTAACTTTAACTAACGGTTGTCTTGCGGTGTTAAACCAATGGGAGATGAAGGTGATACAAGAAAACAATTATTAAAATATCCAGTAGATTATGAACCCAAAAGAGGGAGAATTGAAAAAAGGTGACCACTAAAATGTTACGATACTTCAATGGTTTTTTATGTTTCAAATGAGTTATCACAACATTAAAATATTTTAAAAAAATATGATTTTTTTTTTCATTTTTTAGTTCATTTTTACTTTTACAATGCGCTTACTCAAAAAAATATGGATATGGAGTGGTTTGGAAGGGGTTAGAATGAGTTAGTAATAGGGTAATGATGAAAGTTTATGTAAAATGAGTTAATGACCAAAAACAGTTTTAATCTATATAAAAAAGTTAAAAGTGACAATCCACTTAGACGGAGTGAATATTTTTTTCAAAGTCATAAATTAATTGCTAGATTTCCATTATATAAAAGTTTATCCACTTATTTTACTTTATTACTCCGTCCTAAGTGTGTTGTGACAACGTCGAGATACTTTTGTCTCAAATGAAATGACATTTTTCCACTTTTAGTCCATTTTTAACCTTGCAATACAATTACTCAAAATGTTTAGGGAGTAGGTTTGGAGGGGTTATAATGGATTTGAAAGTGAGTAATGATAGAAGTTTATGTAAAATGAGTTGATGATCAAAGACAATCTTAATCTACATAAAAAAAACTAAAAATGACAACCCATTTGAGACGGAGAGATCGTTCATATTAAGTTTTAACAATATATATATTTTTAACAACGATATCTTCTCACTTTTACATATGATCTATCTTATTTTGAAAGTAAAGAAGCAATTAATTTGGAATAGATCAGGTACTATTAATTGTATACAGTGTACTCATGAACGAGACAAACAGTTAGTAGTGTTACTTGGGGGTGTGAAACGATTCGAGCCGAGCCGAGCTCGGCTCGAGCTCGAGCTTTAACGAGCCAAACCTCACAAGTCTCGAGCTCGAGTCGGTTTTGAGGCTCGAATAATAAACGAGCTGATCTCGAGCTCGAAACGTTCGGCTCGCGATTCGCGAGCCTTAACGAACTCGTCTAAAATTACGATACTACCCTAACCGAACCTAACCGAGCTCACGAGTCTAACGAGCTCGCGAGCTCGTTTACTCAGTGTTGGGGCCGAATCGAACCTAACTGAGCTCGAGCTTCACGAACCATCGAGCCGAGCTCGAGCTCGAATTATCAGGTTTGATCGAGTTCGAACCGAGCCCGAAATTCACGAACCCGAGCTTAAACCTGCTGGACTCAGCTCGAACTCACCTCTAGTGTTACTCAAGCAAGCTTTGAAAACAAAGTTTTCAAGGTTGATTAGTAGTACTAAGTCTTAAGTACTAGTAGAATGTGGGATGTCTCATTTGGTGTGAGTCATCCATCATGTTGAAGCATGTATAACTAGCACTAGTGCTAGTGTAGAGCCCAATCTAAATGCTACATGCATACAAAAAGGCCTAGCTTGAGCTATAAGCCTGCTGCTATGCTGAACTCAGGCTTCAACTAGCTACTATCCTTTCGCACGAGCTACACCTACAGTGGGGGGTAATGAGTAATTAAAGGAAGAAGCAATAGTACGAGAAAGACGGACGGAGTCCTTGATTGCAATTACTCCTAACTGTTCACCACAACCCTAACAGTCAGTACTCCCAATCCCTATTGTCAAAACATCAAAAAAAAATTGTTTAAAATGAAATGAAATTTTTTCATTTTTATTTTATTTTAATTCATTTTACCCTTACAAATGCACTCACTCGAAGAGTCTAGAGAGTAGGTTAGGAGAGGTGAAAGTGAATTTATATAAAATGAGTTAATGACAAAAAATAATCTCAATATAAAAATAAAAAATAAAAATGATACCATACATACATAACCTGTCAAAAAAAAAACAATAACCCACTTTTGACTGGGAAGGGGGGCTCTGACCAACACATCGCTGTGGAAAGCGAAATTTGATTCAGGTGTAAACTGGAACCCTGGTTTATTGGTATTAAAGGTGGTGTGTATCAATATAGTAGCTCTATAGGGCCAGCTTTAATCTGGACTCTGGGTTTAATAAAGCTGTACAACAAACAAAGGCCACCTGTAGAGATTAATTCCTCAATAAACGGAGAGACGACAACGAATAGGGTGGCCTAAGATATTAGAGTGACCAAAACAGCGTTTCTGTTAACTTTGGGTACAAAGAAGGATCAAAACAAATTCACTTTCTAGATCATCATACTTTCTGTTTGTTTTCAGTCTAGTATTCCATTTATGAAAAATGATAGCGACCATATTAACACCACAACATTCTTACCTGTAATCCACGCTGCTTACTTTCTCCCCCCGAGATGAAGAAGAATCTGCAATCTGTCCATTTCCTTTAGAAGTCCTAATGGAAGGTACAAACCAAATGAATTCAAGTTCTTGCTGAGAACAAATGAGTAATCTTCTCAAAATAGAAAGAAAAGAGTGATCAAAAAGTTTGCAGCAACATATCTGGTTATCTCTATTGAGTACCCACCTTCGATCACGGACCAAATATTGCCTGCTGACCTTTTCTACATCATTTTTATAATACACAGAAATTACGGTATTTTATAATACACGACAATCGACCAATACAACCATCTCTTCTTTGCCTATCACAGCCCGTACTGTACAAAACTCAGCTATAAGAAATTGGAGAACGCATACATGTATGATTACGGTTTAGCTATTCCCTTTCTAACTAACATCTCATAAATTCTATCCGCCTTGCCTGGTTCAACCTTTAACAAGTTGTAAGCATCAGATTTCTTCGTGACATTGCCCTTCATTACTTCGGTTGACAAGCTTTGCGACAGGCTGAGATAATGAGCAGGCAAAAGTCTAAGCTCAACGCAAACCTGTTTCTCCTGCTTACAGTTAGGACAGGTGAAATTAATTCATCTGCAGAGTTTATCTCGAATATACGTCTGTGAAAGAGTGGAAACAATTCTTAACTCTTAATAATACAATTCGCTTCAGAAAATTCTAACAATCGTCCACTGACTATTAGAAAGGCTAAACCAGAAGTTTCCATCTTCACTCCACAATGCGGACCTTTTCTTCTTTCTTTTTCAAGGCAATGCTATCGCTTTGTCAAAATTGTCATATAAGAACCTTCAACCCTACTCATTCTATCCACAGGTGGATCCGATCACTGCGGTATCTAATGCTAGAAAATTGAAATCAGATGAGGAACCGGTACACTTCAAAATGTCTTGCATGCTAACAGGAGTTGATATCGAATCTGACAAAAATGCTGAGTGATTAGAAGTAAACCATCCCTCTCGCTCCTACTCTTTTCACTCTCTTACATGTCTCACATTTCTTCACCATCCAAGTGCAGCCACACAGTCTGTAATGCTCTTAAGCAGATCCCAATTTTATTCATAAAGTGAAAAATATATATATTCTAGGATGTGTACTAACAGCTACAAGGTTACAGGACCTGGAGTCTGCAATTGATTCGACACATTGAATTACCATAAACCAACTATCAAAAGTAAGCTCATCAAAGGAATTACTCACAGTATCAGAGAGAAGATCAGCTCCAGGGAAGTCTGAAATGTCCCAATCATCCGAAATGTTTGAGATAGTTGGACATAAAGTATCTTTGGTAAAAGGCTGTACAGCCAGGGAACTCTTGAGGGCACCACGGGGACTACTACCGAGAACTGGTGCTTTACCACTTGGACCAGCCTGTGCACTTTCCTTCATTCTCTCTGCAACTTCTTCAGCCTCCTTCATCTTCTTTTCTTCAATGAACTTTTTTGCTTCCAAAGCTGTCCGACAACCAGCAGCTCGAGCTTCCTGCAAATTAGCACCATGATTAATACAATCAGTCCATACTAGAATGACTCATCAACTAGGTGGCCTCTGCTGTATGAACAGAGCCTTTGTTGCACAATGGCATTAGGAAAAAGAGCATGTTTCTGCACATCTTTTAAATGCATGCATTTCACCTGAAGGTCTTGAATTCTTCTGATTATTCGATGTTCCTCTATAACACTCTTGATCAATTCCTCATGCTCATCTTTTGAGAGAAAGCGCATAAAGACCTTGTAGCGTTGGAGAATCACCCTCTCTTCAGGAGATAGATTCCTCTCAAAAGCACTGGGGGAAAGTAAGTTTCTTTCCAGTATAAAATCTTTCCTTCGTTTCCGTTCATCAAGCCTGAAAAATTCTTTTTGAATAAGTGTGTGCAGAATTTTTTATTGAACCCCAAAACCTAAATAAAAAAGAGCTTAGGACAAGCTTTTTTGTTTTTTGAACAGAAAGCCTAGAACACGCTGTTACTCATTCTCTCACCACAAGAGAAGCACTGTAACGCTCTTCTAACATACCGCTTTGAGTAAATATGCAGGACCCTCAACTTGAGCTCACGCTCAGCATCAGTATCTGCATCCTTGAATTCCATGTCTGCCAGTAGCTGTTCAGCATCATTGTCGTACTCGATCTCAAATTCCTGCCTCTTAATATTATAGCCACTCAGCTCAGTCAGAGAAGGACCCTCATCAAATGAGAACCTTGGTTTTTTCTCTCCAATGCTCCTGCCTGACTGAGTTTCTAACCAGATGAAAACAAACAAACAACCAAACATATATATATATATATAAACAATTAGAATAAGCATCAAATCCAGATGGACAAACAAGACAAGACAGTAACATGAATATTAATGCACTATATTCACAGCATAAATATTACGTATATTTTTTAAACCAAAAGTTATCCATTACTAAATCACAAATAAAATGATTAAATTGAAAAACAGTGTCTGGACTTTCATCACTTGTGCTTGACCAGGATCTAGAAACATCATGTGTCAATCTAAGAAAGGATGGTGTAGACTTTTCAAACTCAAAACTAATCTTTTTGGTTAAAAACTTGTTCTCCAGTATAAACCGGCATATTTGAATTGTAACTACTTGAATCTTCATTCCGAGGCACAAACCTCAATCTTAATTGTCTGGTTATTCAAAAAGAATCAGATTTCTTGCCCTTTTAGGATGTTTTGAGTTTCTAGAAGAAATCATGAGCAACAAATTTTTTTAAAAATGGTGGGCCTGAATCTGAGCAATAACTGGGAGGGGGGGAGGACTATGAGATATAGTGGCCAAGAAATTTGTGGATTAGTAAAACAAAATACAACATGACAACAGCTACGTACCTTCCACTTTTAAACCATCCTTAACTTGTGCACCACTGGAAACCTTCTTGACAGTACTTGATTTTAAACCACCACTGCTTAAATCATCGTGGGAGCTAAATTCTGCAGTGAAAGATTATTTAGGTGCTAATGAAACAAGGAATAAAAATCTATGCACAAAAGGAAGAGTGGGCTATGATGACTAAAGTCATACCTCCACTCATACTAGATAACTCTTGCCGAGCCATACTATTAATTGGCACTTCCTGTCTGGATAATCAGAGTAAATGACAGTAAACACACAGACGCATAAAATATACAGAACATATTATTTCATAATACCACAAATGCAGGGCTAATTACTTGATCTTCATAGGGACAGGAGATTCTTCTTTGGGACAAAGCTCACCAACCGTACTGACTTCTGTATAGGAGACACATTAGTTTAGTATGGAGTATTTCACTTTCTTTACATTTCCTCTTATAAAAAATAAAAAGAAAGAGAATCAAAATATTAGTTTTAGAACTCTCAAAAGGATGCTACAACTGGACCAAAAGAAATCTAAATCAGCAGGCACAGTTATTCTGAGACCACCTTACACTGCAAAATGCATAGTGTAAATAACAAAGAACAATCCTGTAAGAAAACCTTTCTTTATTCCATTTTCTTGAGCCATAGCAAGGAGCTCCTCTCTGCTCTTGCCCACAACATGCGACAAATCCTACCAAATCAAACTATAAACTGTCAGTATGATCGTTAATCATCAGGAGTGTAAACAAATATGCATTCTAGGTTTTTGTATAGCCTAAGTTACAAGACTGGTCTTACTGGGAGTGGAAAGCATGGAGAATTCATGTATATGGCATTATAATGATCAATACATTGTGATTTGCTCTTGGTTACAAGCTGGTCTGAAACTTCAGTCCAATTCCCAAATCCATACATCGCAATGCCCTAGAAACAATGATTCATGTGTTATCAATAGAAAAGATCAACTGCTAGATAGAAAACTAAAAATATTAACTAAGACAGACCATAATCCTTGAAGATTATTACTAGTAATACCTCAAGCAGTAATATTTCTTCATCTGCATTCCAATCTGGAGAGAGAAGCGGAAAAGATAAATTGTCCTGAGGAAAGAAAAGTATTAGAACAATACATTATCATGGACCTGTAATTATGGCCAAGGTAACGTTACTGTTTAAATAAAATGTACAAATATCAATGTTCTAAACTCCACTAGTAATAAGTAGTCAAACATAACCTCTAATAGGATATAAAAGTTACCAAAAGTTGGAGAGGATTCCCAAAATTCCCAATATGTTTTTGATGGGAAAAAACATGGACACACAATGCTAAACGAGAAGCCAGTGTGAAATCATGGACAAATGGTAGAGATAAATGCGACATTACTATTACTGTAAGCCTTGCTCAACTTTGTCTAAAGTGTTAGAGTCAGAAAGCCTTGCATACTGTTGTAAAGGGATCTGATAAGATTACCTACACCATTTTAAGAAAACAAAATATTTTGACACGAAAAATGCACACAAATGAAAAAAAAAATGAAGAACAGCACAGTCAATTGAGCGAGGCCTTGGAATAGATTTTCAGCAATAAATGTCAGAACCGTTTCATCTGAACAGCCAATTTCACACTTTTCATTTGCCTAAGGAAAGCATAGAAATGGCAGTGTCAGGATTGCTAAACTTTTCGTATCTCATGTGAGAACATCGCAGTAATATTTACTGTAACCAATCTGAAGAAGGAGAATCTAAGTTTCGATGCATCATCAATTTACTAACAGAAACATACAAGTGCATATCATATCAGTGTATAAATAGACACACACACACACAATACATTTCTAAAGAGAATGGTGAATCTAGGCAATGCCCATGTCAAAAAGAATGAGATACCATTACTCTGTAAGGATGACTGCTCCTGTGAGGGTTAACTTCAGCACCAACTGAGAAGCACTCAACACAGAGGTCATAATCCGGACACACGGCACACCTAAAGCGGACCATACCCGAGACATCCTTATTGCAGTAGTTACAGTGGTACAGACCCGGCTTCGACTCATTCGACGCTTTCGCTACAAGTTTCACCAAATAAACTAACTTAAAATTGGGGGAAAAAAAAAGAACAGGAGAAAATAAGGATTAGCAATTAAAGGCAAAGTACCAGGAGAAGGAGCCTCAGCATTTGCCGCAGATTTCTTCCTCTTCGACCGACTGAAAAAAAAAATATTTAAGCAAATGAGCTTCGAAATTAATGAGGAATAGAACTGTATATTAGAGGAAGCTGAAACCTCTGGTTTGAATCTTCGTCGGCGGACTGAGGAGGGATGGCGCGCGAGCGACCCATCGTTCGAATCGATTCCAGACGACGAGAAACCTTGAATCGATGAATTGATTTCTCCAAGTGTAGAAACAAAATCCGAAATCTACATCGAGTTTGTTTTTAATTCTCTTCTCTTTTCCGTCGAAAACTTACTCGGTTTGAGATTTTGGAGCGACAGACAAGCTGAACTGCTGGAATAGGTATCAGCTTTCAGAGGAAAAACGGCATCGGTGGACCCAATTCTTATCATTTTGTTTCAATGAGATCCTCAACCTCGTATGTGTCTAATTCAGGTACCCGAGGCCGATAACTTATTGCTATTTTCTTTTTTTTGAACAGCAAAAAGGAATGTATTAAAAAACCATCAATGTCCTTAAGAAAAGGACAAAGAAAAGAGTCTCCACAAGAGCAGCCACGCCTAAACTCCAGAAATTAAAGAGTACAACAACCCCCAAGAAAATAGAACACAGAACACAGAAAGGGGCCTAGAGCGGAAAAGTGTCACACAGAATCGCCAGCTGAGGGGATTGCATCCAGACAGATCGGGGACCTATATAGTTAGGCTTCCTTGAGGAGATCCAGAGGTGAGAGGAAATCTGAATATTGGAAACTACCTCCAGGAGCCGCCAATGCTTGCCTTCCATGACGACACTATTGCGGGCATTCCAGATAGCCCAGCCCGCAATGAAGAGAACCGCCTCCCACGCTTGGCGAGTAGCCATTGGAACCAGCTGAACAGTTTCTGACGCAAAGAGATCATCCATATCCCACAGGAAGAGCTGAGGCACCCCCCACCACATAGCAATATTATCCCACACCTTTCGAACTGGAGCACACCTAAAAATTGCATGCTCCTCGTTTTCAATAAACTCCGAACAAAGCGGGCACATAATAGAAGGGATGGCCGAGCCTCTCATAACAAGGTGAAGCAGAGTGGGCAGAAATAAATTACGGAGCCGCCAGATGAAAATATTCACCTTTTTTGGAATCACTCTTGACCATCTCGTTGGAGTGTTCGACAAGGTAGCCAAGAATTTATCCAAATCGTTAGAGATGTCACGCACCTGATAGCTCCCAGTAGTAGATCGAGCCCAGGCCCACGAGTCCTTCCTCTCCTGCGAGAAAGAATAGCTTTTTAAGCAGGCCAGCAACTCGGCTAGCTCTCCCTCTTCACGGCCTCTCGGCTCATGACGCCATCTCCAGCGCCAAGTTACCCCATTACACACCCACAGTAACTTCTCATGCACAGAACCATTTTTATCTAAGTCAAGGGCGTATAGTCTTTTGAACTTACCCTTCAAAGAATAATCTCCCAGCCAACAATCATGCCAGAAGCTTGTGCCTTCACCATTTCCCACGTTTCGCCTCAAATTACTGAAAAAAGGAACTCCAGATTTTTCAATATCAAACCCAGCTCGAATGATATCAGCCCAAACGCCCCCACTAACACTTGGCTGCCCACTGCCAATGCCACCGTCATTACCGTAAATCGATTTAATGATTCGAGTCCACAGAGCTCCCTCCTCTCTTTTAAATCTCCACCACCACTTGCCTAGAAGGGCAAGGTTCTTCCCTTTAAGGCTGGGAATATTCAGACCTCCATCCTCCCATTTTTCGTACAACCTAGAGCTTTTGGCCCAGATGATTTTTTTGGGGTTGCCAGTAGCTCCCCAGAAAAAATTATTGCGCAGATTTTCTAGGCTTGAGATGACCGCTTGGGGGGCTCTGAACAGCGACAAGTAATAGAGGGGGAGGCTATTTAAAACAGATTTAACAAGCGTTAACCTTCCTCCGAAGGACAGGCTCTTAGCCTTCCAAGAGTTGAGCTTCTTTGTAAACCGCTTCACCACAAGTATCGATGTAGAAGAAGTTTCATTTTACAAAGTGTGGAGGAAGATACCTATTTGGGAATAGCCGTGTTTAAAGTAGTTGTTATGTTTTAGATAATTTTTTAATAATCAAGATCAAACAGCTACAACTAAACATTAAAAATTACTTATATTAAAAATTACTCATAGATGATTTTTTAAAAACACAAAATATTTTCCTCATGTTTTTTCGGAGGAGCTACCGGGGATGCCACCAGAGCGGGAGATTACCTTTGAGATTCAGTTACAGCCGGGATCGGCTCCGATCTCCATCCCTCCCTATTAGATGCCGATCGTGGAGCTAGCTGAACTGAAGAAGCGGCTCGAGGAGCTTTTGGAGAAGGGATTTATCAGTCAGAGTTCTTCACCGTGGGGAGCTCCAGTTTTGTTTGTCAGGAAGAAGGACGGGACCCTCCGACTCTGTATCGACTTCAGGTGGTTGAATGTTATCACCATCAAGAACAAGTATTTGATACCTAGGATCGATGATTTGTTTGACCAGCTCAGGGGAGCTAAGGCATTCTCGAAGATCAACCTACGGTCATGTTACTTTCAACTCCGTATCCGGGAAGAAGAGGACATTCCCAAGACAACTTTTCGCACTCAATATGGGCATTACGAGTGCACAGTGATGCCGTTTGGTTTGACGAATGCACCAGCTGCATTTATGGATTTGATGCACCAAGTGTTCCGCCCGTATTTGGATTCCTTTGTGATAGTTTTCATCGACGACATTCTTGTCTACTCCCTCGATGAGGAATCACATCAGAACATCGAGGATCAGATCGAGGACACTTGCGAACACCAGCTATACGCTAAGTTCTCCAAGTGTGACTTTTGGATGCGGGAAGTAACTTTTCCGGGCCACATTGTTGGAGAGCACGGTATTTCGGTGGACCCAGAGAAAACCAAATCAGTTGAGGAGTGGAGGCAGCCACAGACAATCAAGGAGATACGGAGCTTCCTGGGTTTGGCAGGGTACTACAGCAGATTCGTACCAGGATTCTCCATACTAGCATCGCCGCTTACTCAGTTGACCAAGAAGGGTCAGTCGTTTGTGTGGTCCTCAACCTGCGAGGACAGTTTTCGGGAAATCAAGCGGTTGCTGACACACGCACCGATTCTGAGCCAACCAGACCCGGCACTACCTTGTGTGATCTACACCGACGCGTCGAGGACGGGACTCGGTTGCGTGTTGATGCAAGGGTAGCACGTCATTGCGTATGGGTCGAGGCAAATGCGACCGCACGAGCAGAACTACTCGACGCATGACTTGGAATTAGTTGATCTTCATTTCAATTGTCGTCGTAGATAAACTTCCTACAGATATCACAATCAATTTTAAAATCTATTATTAATTTATAAAAGAGAAACATGGATAGTTTTGTCTTTTTCTTTTTAAAACATTGTAATGACAACACGTGACTTTTCTATAAACGTATTACAAATCATGTAATTAACAAGACTATGAGAGAAGACTAATGTAAATGTGTTTATAAAATCAGTTTTATCTTATCGGATATATAACTTCAAAACCAATTTCCTTTTTTCTAGGATTGGATTTTAACGCTGTCCGATTTTATAGTTATCTCACTAAACTACTTGGAGTCCACTGCTTCTTTTTATCATATACAACTTCTTTTAAAAGCTAGGAGCGTATCCCCTAGGGGGGAAAAAAGAAAGCTGTGAGCGTGTGAGACGATTCTCTTTCACAAAACATCTGATATCATCACTCTCTCTCTATCTCTCTCAATCTGGTTCGATGGTGGCATCAATCCTTCCATTTCTGAGTTGTTCTCTCATTTTTCGCTCCTCTCCCTCTCATCGTTTCAGCGATCTCTCGAATACCTTCGTCGTTGGTGACCATTTGATCAATAGCCTCTCGTATTCCCTGAAGTTGTGGATGTGTCTTCTTTTTCTGGCGGCCACGATCTATCAGCAGCGTCCTCAATTACTTACGACAAGTAGTTTGCCTCCTGATGATGATGAGAATATCAAACATGGAGGAGGAAACAGACTCAAAAGGTTCTAAGTTCATTCAGACTTTGTTATTATCACTGCTATTCCAATAGAAAGTGGAGTTATATTTGGAAAATTTGCTTCTCCTAGCTCTTGAAAACCGAGGTTTTAGGTTTCATGCCATGATTTGTGGGTGATTTTGTAGTAAGACCTGCTTGACTTGGGTTCTATCACTATCAAATTGTTGCAAAATGATAGCCAAAGGCGATCTCCGGTGGTATGGTTATGCGGTGACCGAGATAAGGCAGCTACCAAACTGCGAAGAGTAAGACGAAGGGATTTTCGGTGCAGGAAGAGAAGGGAAGTGGGGTGTGTAGTAATCACCTTATTTTGGATTGGCATCACCCACTTATAGGGTGATGCCCAGACTCTCCCACGTTGGGGTAGAGTGTTTGGTGGGATCTTCCCCCACGCTTGGGCTGCTGGCTTCTGACTTCAGAGCGGCGGATTGGACATAACTGTTAAACAGTGTTGGTCTGACAGCATTTGGGTGTGCTGAGTATAGCTTTTGTGTCTTGTGTGTTTGGCGTAGCTTTTGGGCGTGTGTCTTTGGGCGAACTTTTTGGTGTACTTATGTTGGAGTCCCAATTGGGCTTGGCCCATATGGCATTTCTGTTAGTAGGGTTGTACGAGGCGCGCTTGTGGCCCAGTGCGATGAGCCTCGTCGTAATTACGAGGCGCTCCTCGAATTGATGATGTCGGTGCGTTTGGTAGAACAGTCATACAGGTGAGTCCATATATATCACAAAATAAGAGGGATTTTCAGTAAGCATATGAGGAAGGAAATGGCACAATTTATGCAGGCTGGCCAAGAAATTCGGGTAATCTTTCAGTTATTAGTCTTGTAAGTTGATGGATCAAATTCATTTCTCAGCGTGTTCTCAGAATATATGATTTTTTTTGTTGGTCTAGGTAGAACATGTAATTCCGAGCAGAATATATAGCTGCATATGAAATACTGCAGCTCTTCTGAGTTCATTATAGCTCGCATTCTTATTCTCATGGAGCAAATCGTTTTATGGATCATTTCAGTTCCATTTCTATGTGGTGCAATGCAAAAAATTGTTTCTTGATTTTGTGTCCTTACAACATGTCTTTTCGAAATGATTATGTTTGAATTAATTATCACAAGTAAAATGTTCCTTTCTATGCATAATGTGATTTTTTTTTCTAGAACTCGAGTTAAATGTGATGTCATTGGTACTTTTTGAGTTGATGATCAACAAAGATTGGGTTGGATTGCATGTTGCTGATAACTCCCGCTTTCACTATCACAGGGTTAGTTGTTGTCATAGAGTTGTAACTGAGAAATAAGATATTGATTAATTCTTTCCATGTGTATGAAGTTTAATTATTTGCAGCAACTGACCCAAAGGATTATAGTCTGCTCTTGCAATTTGAAAGAAATTGAAAGCTCTTATGATACTGAATATCGTAGAATCTTGAAGGTAGAACTTATGATGCATCAGTGTGGCTCTCCTTTCCAATTTTAGAACCACAACATATTCCAGTCTCTTGCTGTTTGAGGATAGCTTTTGTTATTCTCAGGGCCGGCCCACAATGGGGCACGCGGGCACGTGTCCGAATAAAATTCTACAAATTATGATCGTCTTGGTAGTATGTTTTGATATAAATAAAGTATATGTACCATTTTAAAAACAAATCTGAGTTTGAGAGTTAACTTACATTTAAAGCCAACAAAAAGAAATCTTAGCGGCGAGGAGAGTCTGTAGGTAGTAACCCATCATATGAGAACGAATTGGGTAAATTACGTATGCAGTCCTTCAACTATGTCAGTTTCTATTGAAATAATAAAACTTGTTATTTTATCGTACAAATCTTAAAGTTTTGATAAAATTAGTTCTATATATTCATAAATTGGCTAACCATTATTAGATAAAATAAATTGTTTGTCTTCTATGAGATAGGAGTTCGGCATTTTATAAAATCAAAATATTCTATCACAGTATTTCATTATGTTGTTCAAATTTATTTAAAAAATTATTACACTTTCAACTTTTAAATAAATTATGGGTTAATACTTGACATTAAATAATCCATGTATGATAAATATTATCTAGTCTAACAACATTCCCGCCACAATAAGCACTTTTTATAGCTTTTTACGGTCATTATATATATATATGTTAAAATCATGGGAAACATAGGTACATATTGTGAAAATTTTAGATTAGTATATTTTTTTATCCAAAAAACTTAAAAATAATATGATAGTTTGTCTCACATGTCAAAATCTTGCGCCCGCCATGGTTATTCTGACATAATGTTTGTCTCTTTGATTCAATTTACATGCCCAAGGTTTAATAACTACGTGTGGGTTTAAATATGTGTTGTGTGTATGAGTGTGTGAGTTTGTTAAAATTCGGTTCGATTAGTTTGAAAGGCAAATTAAATCTCTTATATGTTTGAAAGATCAGGAACAACAGGCTATTGGCCAATTCTAGAAACAACACTAGAATCTTAGCCTTTTAGTTACTTATCCTGTAAATGTTTACATTATGTGATTTGTGTTTTTTTTTTCTTTTCGGGTCCCTTCAGTTTGTATTAGACGAATAAATAGATAAAGTTGTATATTCTTGATCATTCATGGTATGCCTTTTCTTCTTTTACAGTAGCACATTGTCTTCTGTATATGGAGTGCTTTTTAGCATCTTCTGCATGGCAGCTTGATGATTGGTTCATGGAGAAGTGGTTGTGATGTGACGGTCCTGATGTGTTTTGGTACATGCTCCGTAGTAGCTCGGTAGTAACTGTAATAGAAGGCATGCTATTTGCAGTTAGTTCCTTACATAAAGCTAAAAATATTATGATGATGCAACTGTGGCTTTAGGACCTTCTTTCTTTTGCAATTTTTGATATGTTTCGATTTATGAATGTTATGAACGTGACCTGCTCGGGGCCTATGAAACTTGTGTCCTATTTGGTAGGAAAATAGTTTTCAAAAGTTTTAACTTAACAAAAGCTGTAGTTGGACGCGGGGATATTTTGAACTTAACTGAAGTTTTAACTTAACATGTTTAGTCCCTGAACTTTGCTGAAAAAAAATACAAAAAATGGTCAATATTTTGAAAAGTTACCCTTTAATTACAGAGTGTGGAGTGGATTAGATATCCATTATGTATCCACAAATAAAGTGGAACAGTATATGAATCCGTAAAAGGGGATATCAGTGTTCGATTGATCCATGGAGAGTAGATAATCGATTGTAGAAAGACGGGAGATGCTGGTTGTTGCCTGACCATATTGGATTACTTCTTTTATCGAGCATGTACAAAATATTCTAAATCTTTTAATTTTTAAATAGATAGTTTGGGCTACTTATATTTTTAAATTATTTGAAAGTATAAACTATTCAACTAATAATTATGGAAAGAAATAGGACAAATTGTTAAAGCATATATATATATAAGGGTGTAAAAGATATGACTTAAGTAATGCAATCCAAAAATTGAGTTACGTGGAATTATAGTGAGAAGTATGGGCATTAGGCCTTCATAGAACAAACTATTGCTAAATTCAAAGAGAGAAGAAGTAAAGGGAGACGGAATGTTTCATTCCTTCTACTGATAAATTTGTAATTCCTCGATGGACCTACACTCATCTCCTTTGTACCTCAGCCTGCAATCTTCAAGCACTTCGACTGAAAATACAAAACTAAAAAAGAGACCCCAACATCATTTTCTGATGTGTGTTGATCTAAGAAAGAAGAAGACACGGGCTTTATAAAAATGGGGCAAATTTTGTTGTAGCATATGTAAATGAAACAAATGGAGTCTGAGAATAAGAAAGATAATACTATTACTCTTTTACCAAAGCCCATTGACTATGATTAGGTCCAAGAGAATTGGTCGTGACCCTTCAAGCAGCCAATATTTGTATGAATACAGGTCAAGTGTGCAAGAACTTGCTCAGGGGTAATTGCCTTTGTTCATAAGAGCTTGCAGAACGAAGCTCAGTCTCTCCATGGAGCTACTGTTCTTTCAAACCTTGATGCTCTTATGCTTATATTTCCCACTTGCTGAATGCCAAAATCTACCCAATTTTACTCGGCCTGTTTGTCACGACAACGAGGGCTTGTCCTTGTTGCAGTTCAAGGAAAGCATCCATGTTGGAGACGATCAGTCGAAGCTGGAGTCGTGGAAACATGACGTTGACTGCTGTTCATGGGATGGTGTTGAGTGCGATCAGAACACCGGTCATGTGAATGGCCTTGATCTCCACGGCAGCTTCCTACAGGGCTCTATAAATTCCAGCAGCAGCCTTCTCCGCCTTCTTCATATACGGAGGCTTAACCTTTCGGATAACTTCTTCAACTACTCGCAAATCCCTCCTGGGATCAAGAATCTGTCAAGGCTAACACATCTGGACCTCTCTTTCTCAGGCTTTGCAGGTCAAATACCATCTGAAGTATTACAGCTCTCCAGGTTAGTGAGCCTTGTCCTCTCCGGGAACCGGTTACAGCTTCAGAGTCCTAGCCTGGATGATTTAGTAATGAAAGGAGCCGATCTCAGACAACTGGAATTCGATGGGGTGAACATATCTTCAACAGTGCCTCAAGCTATGGCAAGTTTATTCAATCTCACGAGTCTCTCCATGGAAGACTGCGGATTAACTGGCCAGTTCCCTACTGATATCTTCCAGCTTCCAAAACTGCAACTCCTCAGGCTAACGAATAATCCATTTCTTGTCGGAAGCTTACCCGAATTCAATAAGAGCAGTTCTATCAAGGTCTTGGCACTTGATAACACAAGTTTCTCCGGTGAGCTTCCGAAATCAATACATGCTCTAACATCCTTAACATACATGGATATCCGAAATTGCCTCTTTTCAGGATCAATTCCATCTTCCATTGGTCAGCTTACCAAACTTAGTTACCTGGCTCTCTCCAATAATGGGTTTTCAGGGCAGATCCCTTCTTCACTTGCAAACTTGACAGAACTCGCCGCCCTGGGGCTTTCTTCAAACAATTTCAGCCTTGGGACACTGTCTTGGCTTGGAAACCAAACCAATCTTCAAATCTTGGACCTAAGTCAAACAAACTTGTATGGGGAGGTCCCTTCCTCTCTAGGATATTTGACTCAGCTCACCTACTTAACTCTTGATTACAATCAATTCACCGGCCAGTTTCCACACTTCCTACAAAATCTCACAAACCTCTCTTCCTTGTCACTAGCAGCAAATCAACTCACAGGACAACTTCCAGCCTGGATTGGGAATCTTTCCATGCTTACCAATGTGGACATTGGTCAGAATAGGTTTAATGGTCCAATCCCAGAATCCATCTTCAACCTTGCCAACCTTGAACTTCTTTATCTGCATGAAAACTTTTTTGTTGGAACACTGGAATTCAAATCATTTCTAAAGCTTAAAAGTCTCACTCAGCTCCAACTATCCGCCAGTGGTCTGAAATTGCGCTCCAACATCTCTTCCAATGTCAGCAGCATCCAGAAGTTCATAAACTTGGGATTAGCTTATTGCAACCTATCAGAGTTCCCGGATTTTCTTCGTGGGCAAGATCAGTTAGAGATCTTGGAACTTTCTGGAAACCAGATCCGCGGACAAATTCCTGGATGGATGCTAGATGTCGGGAAGGAGAGCCTGACTTACTTAAGCTTCATGAACAATTCCCTCAGTGGTTTTGAGAAAGCTCCAGCAGTACTTCCATGGACAAATCTAAAGTTGCTAAATCTTCAATCCAACAAATTTCGAAGCCCTATCCCAAGCCCTTCTCCCTCTATCTTTGCCTATTACGTTGCCGGAAACTCATTGACAGAAGACATCTCATCACTGATATGCAACCTCTCTTCCATTGAAATACTTGACATGTCAAGCAACAAATTCATTGGTGAGATCCCACAGTGCTTGACACAACTTAGCACAAACTTGGTGGCCCTAAACCTCCGAAACAACAACTTTCATGGCACCATTCCTGAGATATGCACACAAGGGAGCCCCATGAAGATCATTGACATGAGTCAAAATCAACTCCAAGGCCAGCTTCCAAGTTCGCTAACAGAATGCAAGATGCTAGTCTCTCTAAATCTCGCTGACAATCTAATCAACGACGTGTTCCCCTCGTGGCTGGGAAGAATCCCAAGCTTGAGATTTCTCGCACTAAGACGCAACAATTTCCATGGAGCAATTCGGAAACCAGAAGGCAGCAAAGAATTCCAAAGCTTACGTATCATTGACTTGTCTTTCAACTCTTTCGAAGGCGACTTACCCTCTGAACAATTCAAGAACTGGAACGCCATGAAAGCTGTAGACTCGAGAAACTTAAGCTACCTCCATGCCTTCACACGGAAGCAATTCTCAACCCACACCTGGAGCAACTATTTCTTTTTCAAATCGCCGATCACATACAAAGGAGCGGAAACAGGTTATGCAATGGTCCAGGACTTCTTGGTCGTCATTGATTTCTCGAGCAACAGATTTAGAGGGCCAATTCCAGAAGAACTCGCGGGCTTAAAGTCATTAATATCATTAAATCTTTCCAACAATTTATTCACCGGAGATGTACCAGCAGCCATCGCGAACCTCTCCAATCTCGAAGCTCTGGACCTCTCCCGGAACGGGTTATCGGGACAAATCCCTCCGGAGCTCGCACAGCTGACGTTTCTAGGGTTTCTAAACTTGTCGGAGAATCGCCTATCGGGACGGATACCAGGAGGGAGGCAGTTCGCGACGTTTCAGAATGACTCTTTCGCCGCGAATCCGGAGCTGTGCGGAAGTCCATTGTCGAAGAGATGTGAACCAGTAGAGAATCGGGTTTCAGAGGAAGAAGACGAAGGGCCACAGCAAACTCTCATAGAGTGGGAAGCTGTTTTGGTGGGCTTCGGAGTTGGGTTGGTCGTTGGAATGGGCCTGGCCCAATTCTACCTTCACCACTAAGTAAATTTGAATTTTGGGCTCATTCTCTTCTTCGGGCCTTATGTTCGTGGGCTATACTTCCGTCCGCCACCTATCAATGACAGCTAGTTTAGGACTGAGGATACACAACGGCCTAATGTTTAGGACTCAAGTGTTATATTTCAAAGATGTGGGACTAAATTATTAAAATGAGCACAGTTATCGATCTGAAAATTATGAACTTCTCCTCATGCACCACTACAATTCTCCGAAGATATGTTAAGTTTAGATTCCCTAATTGGTCGCTCGAAGCTAAGAGAGCAGTTGGAGTAGTACGTATTTTGCATTCAATTATATGTGGGAAGTATTGTATTAATGGAATAGTACTAATTAACCCCTAAATATATCTTAATCTCAACCTTGTTTGTTTTTCCCTAGTCTTCTTCTGTTTACCTTTTATCTGCTTGTTTCGTTTCTTCACATATTTTTTTGCCTATCATTTTGTGTTTCCATGCATACGTATTATTATGCTGTTGACCTTTTCTGAATTTGAGCAACTTGATTGTACCATAAATAATGAAACCAAATATGATATCAGAATTCCATTTTAACCTTTTCTCCAATAAGATGTTATATATACACACACACATGCACTACGTAGTTGTGGCTTATCTTGTAATGCACGGAGTAGCGCCCCAGGCGTTACTGTGGGGCCGAAAATCTTGGTAGCGCCCAAGGCATTACTAAGGGCGCTACTTGTCAGAGTTAGCAGCGCCCTGGTAATGCCTTGGTGCGTTACCAACTCGGTAATGCCTTGGTGCGTTACAATTCTGACAGAAAAGCCAACTAGTAATAGACCACCCGGTTACCACCGTTGAATAAACTTACTCACCTCCCTTTCCCCTTCACTTGCAGACGTTTTCGATCGGGAGCTCCGAAATTTTTGCTCCTGAACTCTCAGCTCTCTCCTCTACTTTCTTGAACAGATTTGGTGCGCTTCTCAACTTTTCGGTAGATCTCCGGTGTATTTGAAGCAGTATATTGAGCTAGGTAAAACATTTTTTTGTTTATTTTCAAATTTTTCTTAATATTTTTCATTTTTTATTAAGTGCAGTTATTTTAGTAAATGTTGAAAAATGCATAAATTTTATGGTATAGATTTAATTTGAGCCATAGTTCCTGTCTGTGGATATTACGTAGAATATAATATGCATAACGTTATTTTGAAGTTTGGAAATAATGTTGTAAAATATAATATTCTATTGAATATTCATGGATTGTCCAGGTTGGACAGTTTGTAAAAGTATAATCGGTACATTGAACTTTTGTTATAGTTGTATATGCAAAACTGGTACATCAACATTAATTTTCGCTCGTTTTAGTCTCATTCCTTGTTATACAAAACTCAGAATTTAAAACCTGAAAAATGGTATAATGAGAAACTGAGGCGAAATGTTGCCAAAATTTATGTAGGATGTACAAGTTATGCATATGCGACCACAAAAGTTTGATTTACTAATTGTACTTTTATGAATAGGATATGACCCATGCACCCTTAATTAGGACAAATATTACCTGGAGAGAAAACCTTGCCACAGAGCACGGCGGAGGTGAAGAAGCTGATCAGAGACTTAGGCTTACCGTATGTCAAAATTCATGCATGCGAGAATAATTGTATGTTGTTTCACGGTAGATTCGACCATTTGGTTCATTGTGGAGTGTACGGTGCAGAACGCTATACTCAGGGGGGTCTGAATCGTTGTGGTCAACAAAAAATTAAGGCAAAGAAGGTTCTACGTTATCTTCCAATCACTGACTGCCTCAAATGGCTTTATCAATCATCGAAAACAGCTGAATTTATGAGTTATCATGTCATGGCAAACGGGAACACAAATGGTATTATTAGACACAATAGCCAATCGCGGGCGTGGAAACACATTGATGAGCTTTATCCTGAATTTGCTGGAGAGCTCGGAAATGTTCGATTAGAGCTATGTACTGATGGATTTAACCTCTTGTCTGACACTGGTAGCACTTATTTGATGTGGCCGGTTTTCATAACAGTTTATAATTTACCTTTTGATTTATGCATGAAACAACCGTACATTTACATGGCACTGCTAATCCCGGGACCTCGATCACCGGGACGTAACATTGATGTCTTCTTGCGTCCGTTAGTTGATGAGTAAATTTTCTATGGACGACGGGTGTTCAAACTTGGGATACGCATCGTAGAAAGAACTTTACAATGCGAGCTTGTCTGCTTTGAACTATCAGTGACTTCCCGGCATACGGTATTCTATCTGGTCGGAGTATGCATGAAAAACTTGCATGTCCATATTATTTGGATGATGTGTCTAGTTTCCGGTTAATACATGGGCGTAAAGCTTGTTGGTGGGGTTGTCATCGAAGATTTTTACCTGGTCAGAATAGATATCGTAATGATAGCATCACATGAGGTTTTAGAGAACGACGTGATGAAATTAGGTATAAATCTGGTGAGGAAATTCTAGCAAAGATTAAAGAGATTCAGTTCCCGCCTTTTGGTTCACATTGGGACAGACAACAACCGGATGGATTTGGTGTGATGCACAATTGGATAAAGAAATCGATCTTTTGGGAGTTGTCGTACTGGCCTCATTTGTTGGTCAGACATAACCTCGATGTTATGCATATAGAGAAATATTGCTTCTACAATATCTTCTACACTGCGGAGGCCCGACGCAAATCAGAGGAAGAGGTCCGTGTGCTCAGGGACTGTCAGGCCGAGTTTGAGGTTTACGTCAACAACCCCCGGCGAGAGTACGAGTCAGCATTCAGCATTCTTTGGCCGTCGCTTATCCAGCGGGGCATCATGCAGCGGGACCAGGTCCCTCCGGTCCGATTAGGGGGATCATCATATATATATATATATATATCTATGTATGTATGAGATACGTACGATGGATTTAGTCAAAACTAGAATATAAGGTTAGGTTTGTTTTAGAACAACAGTTTTCAATTAATCAATCGTAATTCATCCGTTCCAAAAGTAATGCATACAACATTTATTTTTTAACATTTAATTCTATGATTTATTTTCATATTATTTTAAATTATATATCTAAAATTTGTATATACAACTAAAAATTTGATGTTTTTACTTTATAAGTATATTTTTTAAAATTTATTTCTACTGAGATATAATATAGATCAATTGAATTCAAATTTGCATCAAAGGTCAACCATTATATTACTTTTTGGGATGAATGGAATAAAATTTTTGATATTACTTTTATTTTATAAGATCACACAATTACAACTAAATGTTATAAATTTATATGCTGATAATTTTTTCAAATACCACTCTCTGTGTCCCATAATAAATGCACATTATTTTTGTTGTTTTCACAGTAATTAATCTACGATTTATTTTTATGAATTTAAAGACATGTAAAGTTAAATGATCCATATATTTATCATCATTTGCAATATAAACTGTCAATATTTTTTTTTGAATTTTTCCCCTTATTTATCTTAATGAAGTTTTGAGTCAAACACTGTAACTTGAAACATCAAAGTTAAAAACAACAATCTTTACGGAATGGAGAAAGTACACTTTTTTACATTGTTTCCCCAATAAACGACCACTTTTACTCCATTTCGTCCAGCATAATAGTCATGTTTATTTTTCAATATTTAATCTTTGATTCATTTTCAACGGTTTAACTTATAAGTTTTATAAGTTTATATGCATATAAAAATTCAATATTTATGGGATAGAGGGATATAAATTAAGAGCGGGCTGCTTATCAATGCACATTAGTGAGATTGAGAAAGGTTACTTTTTAGATTTTTTTGGCTTTGATAATCTAAAATTTTCACATTAGTCAGTGAGAGAGAGAGAGAGAGAGAGAGAGAGAAGATGTTAGATTTCTTCCATCGGATGCTATTATATGATGCAAACCCTTCTGCAAGCTAATAGCAGTACTATTATCTATAAGGCTAGCTGTGAAATTAGTCTAAAATTTATGAAATAATCATACAATTAATACAGTCATCAACATGCTTCGCTTACATCTCAAGTACATTGGAATTAGTTATGAACCACTGACCAAAATTTACTAACACTATTATTATAAGATTGAAGTATGGTAAAATGAATTAGTAAAAACGAGGATCAAAGGACGTAAATTACTATTTTGTCGGGCATGAAGAGCAAGTAGTAGTTTGGCTGTGTGAGTATAGTATACTATGCAGTAGAATTTGGGCATCTGAATGCATAGTATTTATTCTGAGGAAACAGTGAAAATTAACTCTACCTCAGAAACAACAAAGCCAGTACAAGCAATAGAAGCTAGGGAAATTAGAGTGAGTGAAAAAAATGTTAAAGACCCATTTGGCTGCAAAGGCTAATTCACTTTCTCCTTGTAATGTTGCTGCAACCATGGAATTCCTTCCCCTTAGCCTAGCCAGGCCAGCCAGGGAATAGAGAACAGTACTTTTTAGGCTCCCAAATGGGTCCAACAAACAACTCCAACCCAATAAACAACAAGCCACAAACCCCACCTCTATAGTTTTTAATTAAAACTCTAGCTAGCTAGCTAGCTACCTAGTCAGGCTAAGATATTGATGGGTCACAGACTCACAAACAAAGGAATTATATACAGAACATGGCATTTTTACTGGTGCCATATTTTAATAGGACTATTGTATATTCACTCCCATATTGGGATTTTTTATAATAAAAAAACCTTTTTTAAATAGTGAAAATATAGAATCTTATATGAACTATGTCAACTCGATTGGATAAGAGGTTTCAAGTATAAGTTGATACTCATCCGTCCCAATTGTTTAAATTGTTTAAGAGGTTTGATTGGGACAGAGATTAAGACATATAAAAGATTTGGAAAGTAATAAAATAAAATTTTATATAAAATAAAAATAATTTTTTTTAGTGAAAAAAGAAAGTTGAGGGTTAAGGTCCAATTTGGAAAGTGGGAAGCCAAAGGATTAATCCAATGGCTGAATCACACACGTGCGGATCAAACAGACTGTTCAATTTCAACTTTTTAAAGGTTAATTTTGTAATATCCCATCTTCCACAAAGCAGTTGAGCTTTACTGTTTTGGTTTTAGTTACTTCAGCAATGGCTTAATGCCAATCAAATAGACTCTAAAAAGGTAAAAGTAGAGTGAAAAAGTTTCTTTAAAAGAAAATTGATCAAATCTTTTTTGGACAACTCAAAAAGAAATACGATTGAATCTTTTTGGGACGGATGAAGTATGATTCATTTCATGAACTATCCTAATTGAAATATTATGGTCTCTAAACAACCACAAATGTTAGATTTTGGTTCATAAAACTACTAAGGATATTTACCACCTACGTGTAAAAACACACACTAATGCAAAGTCTAAATTGCCCTCAACTTTTATTCTTTTTGGGAATGCGAGAACATGAATCGATTTCAGATCTACAACATCAAATATTATGCGACCACAACCCAACTTTAGGCAACTCGCGAGAGAGTCGGTGGTGGAGCTCGTCCACCTACACCCCCTCTCTGCGCTTGAGACCGCCGCCGTGAAGTCGTACACCGTCGACTTGCAAGACCTACTTCTCATAATGACCTTCGACAACGTGTGCATGATCGCACTCGGCGTCCACCTCGGTTGTCTCTGGCATGACCTACCGGTGATCCATTTTGCATGTGCATTCGAAGAGATACAATTGAATGTTTGAAGATGCGCTTGAAAGTTCTGTTCATCAATTCAGTGTTCTTCATACTCCAATTGTTCCAGGTGTTTTGTTATTTGATGCTTGCAATTATTTGTTCTATGCGTTATTGTGTTTTGTAGTTCACGTTTCTTAGACATTTCTTTACAGCTTGTTTAGATGAGAGATACACTAAAGAAATTTCTACCTATGTTTCATGTAGAATGTTCTTTATTCAGTTTTGTTTTATAGTTGTGGTTGACATTATGGTGACTTCTGGTTGACATTATGCATGTAGACAGTGTACAGTTTTCTCTTGGTGTTTGTGGTGATTCCTGTTTTTAGTTTTATATCTCTGATGGACATTATTGTGACTTGAGATTGACATTTTTGCATGTGAAATATACTTGTCAACATGTCTTTTCATACTTGGCATGACGGAACTCAATTATGAACCGTTATTTGAATGTTGTTCTTTCTATTCAGAGAGATGAACAATGCAAGTCTATCTTGGAGAAGTCATTGTTAGCTTTGGATAAAGATTTGAGAGATGTTCAAATTGGTTCTACGAATTCTTCAACAAACATAAGTAGTTTAAGTGTTGTGGAAGATGTTCAATTGGGCAATCCATCAAAGCATGGGAAGACTAGTCGTGGTGCGGGGCAGACTAGAGGTTGTGGTGAGGGTGAGGTCATGTGGTTTAGTTTTTCAGATGGAGTCAATAGATTTGAAGTTGATAATATGGATTTGTGTAGTTGACTGTTTGAATTTACGTTGTTTACGGTATACATAAACATTTTTCCACAGTTATCTGAGTTCTTGCTATATGTCCCCCTTCTCCAGCATTCGATTTGAATTCATTTTGTGGACATATAACATAGATGTTGATATCACTTTTTGGAGTTAATGAATTACTTTTTTTAGATCAACGTTTACATTTTACAGTATATTTATTACTAGTTGACGGTTTAGATAGTACTGGTGTACAATATAAGTAATTTTCCCGAACAGAATAAAACAACAACAGATCTGGATGACCTCCAACTCGCCGCTGTTCATGGTGAGATGATCGAGACAAACTCAAATGGCTTCAGTGGTGAAGGATCTCGTCAGAAACTTCATCCACGACCTTCAGATGTGGAGCTCGGCTCGACTTGAATCGTTTCACACCCCTAGTCAACACATCAGTTAGATCTGAACGGGCGAAGGATCAAGCCGATGACGATGATGATCTGCGACTCTGATCGTGATACGTGGAGCACCACCACACGATCTGAGTATCTAGCCACCATAATTTGGATGTTGTCTTCAAATTGGAGTCATTGCCATTGGCGTTTCTGGCGAGAGAGACATTGGAACAATCATGATGAATAGGTTTTAACTTGTCAACGCCGCCGTGATGAACAGATTTGAGCTTGTTAAGTTGAAAACTGGGAGTTTCAGAGAACATGGTTTGGATCGCGAAGCTGGAGAGTTGGTTAGGGGTATTTTAGTCAATTAAAAAATATGAGATGTGGGCTGTAGATTTTAGTGAGCTTTGTGAGCCGCTATGTGGTGTACCACATAAGTGATAGATAAACGGGCCGCATAAAACTATCACAGCTAGGATATATATTTTGGTCGTTAAGTCAATCAACTCGGCTGATTGATCCATGGACAAATACTTACCGCATCTAATACTCCATCGTCTTAAGTTAATTGTTACGTTTTTTTCCAGCATCTAATCTATGAATTTCTTTTTTTCAATATTTTCTTATACGATTTCAAATAATTTATATACAAAAAGCAAATCAAAGAGTCTAATTTCTATAAAAAATCATTTTTTTAACAAATTCTTCTTAGTTAAAAATTAATTCAAACAAAATATCGAAAATCAAATGTATTAATGAAAAAGACGAGGTAGTAGTTGACATAGTTCAATGGTAGTATTTTTTTTATATTAGCCTTTGTAAAATGTTCCTAAATGGTACTCATTTCATTCAAAAAGTAATGTAACAATTTATATTTTATGTCAAATTTACTTCAACTTATTTATATCATTTTTAGCATAAAAATTCAAAAATATATTTATAAAGTAAAGATATCAATTTATAAGTTTTATAATTTTTTTATAATTTTAATTTCAAATATAAATAAAACCAAAGTATAAATGCTAAAAATAATTTACTATTTGTTAATGCTAATAAATAAGTGTTGCATTACTTGTAAACGAAAGGACTAATTGTTCCATTTCTCATTAATTTAGCACTGGTTCTTGTTAAATTTCTTTCCAATAATTTATCACAACTCTTATAGGGTTTAATTTTACTTTCTATCAATTATACTCCCTTTGTCCCAATTGTTTTGAAACATTCGAATTACGGTGTCTATTTGACTTCAATTTATCTATATAAGTAAATATAGTGAAAAAAAGTAAATATTTAAATACATTCCATTCATGCATAAAAAGTTCAAATTTATGGTTGAAAATGTTAGAGAAAGAAAATCATAAATTGAGTACTAAAATGTATGTGTTTCAATTTTATTTTATTTTTTTACTTTTTGGGATACCTAAATTATGAGATTGATACATGCATTACTTTTAAGAAAATTTTACATTTTACTGTGTACCTTCTATTTTCTTACTTTTCTTTGAGGGAAATTATTAAAAAAAACTTATGAGGTTTGGCCTAATCTCCATTTTACTCTGTGTTTGCAGACTTTGAAAAATCCCCCCTTAATTTTGATGAAATATACAAAAGTCCCTAGACCTGACCTTCGTGAGTGATTTCGTTAGTATTTTAGGTTTACTTACAAAAATTGGGTCCTAGATTATTCTAGTCTAACAAATCTATCATACTTATCTCAATACTTTACAATTTTACCCTCCCTCCTCATAGCCATGCACCGTGCTTGTTTTTCATCTCCCTAGCCTTGGCCGATTCGTAACCTTCCTTCACCTTCTCAATGGCCCCCCTGCTACCAACCCATAACCCATGGTAATGGCCCTCTTCACCTTCACAAAAACAAAAATAGCCATAAATTTCCTAATGTTATTGTACCTCGGACAAAATCAAAATTGGTTGATCTTCTACCACTACACCGCACCAGCTTGATTAAAAGTTTGTTTGTGGACGTTTGTTCGAGTAGTTATCAAGTTAAATTCGAATAAATTTTTAAGCTCGATTCATGTTTTAAACTAAATTTGAACTTTGAGTTAATCAACTCGGCTCGACTTTAGCTGAAGTTTTTCTATTAATATAAGTGAACAACTCGACTCGAGCTCGATTGATTAAACAAATTTCAAACTGAACATAAATAATCTAATATTCAGATCGGATCGGCTCGACTTGGTTTTCATCCTAAAGAGCTGCAACATTTTTTCGTAAAAAGATGCACATGTTATCTTTTACACTTATATTTAATTTGAATTTTCATTATGGAGATTTCGTTAAAACAAATCTAAAAATATATTTAAAAACTAGAGATGTTCATTTTTCACTTGCATATAAATTATTAAACTTTAATTTTTTGATACAAATGGGTAGGGGTTGAGAATACCGGATGCTCGAACTCGAGACCTCTACAAATGTCCTCAGGAGCATGACCATTATGCCAAGTGCTCAAAATTAAACTTTATATACTAAAACAGCGAAGAACGGAAACTATAAACTAACTGCTGAATAAAATTGCCGATGTATGAACTTTAGGGCTCGTTTGGTTGCATGGATAAAAAATAGTGGGATTGGATAATTAAGATGGAATAGGTTGAGATTATTTATGATAGGATTAGATGAGATTATATCAAATAGGTTTGTCATATTTCCATTTTTTTTTGTCTCATCCCTCCTTATCACTTGGTGAGTTATGGATTATTTAGTCTCACTTTTGTGGGATAAAATTGTTTTAAAAAGATAATATTTATCACATCTTTGCATGCACCAAACAAGGGATGAAGGGAGAGAACGATATAAAAATCATCACATCCCTCCTTATTAAAGCATGAACTTAGGATGTTTAGTTACTTATAACTAATTATATTTTTTTGAAATTAATTTATCCCAAATTAATTAGACAGCTGTAAACGTAAAGCAGAGAAAGTTGAGCAGGAATTGGAAGAGAATAAGATGTGAAAGGTCATAAAGATATGTAGATTTAGTGGAGTGAATGAAATGAAATGAAATGAATGGTCCATTCAAGAAATGGACAAGTTAATTTCGAAGAAAGGACCGGGGACTTCTGTCTCTCTAAAGGTACAATACCAAGCCAGAGATTTCTCAACGGCCCTCGATTAGGAGCAGCTACACTAGTGAAAAAGACAAACTGAAAAATAAAACAACAATGTATATACATATATACTACTACAAATTAATTAATTAGGCTTATATTATATTCATTCGGGAAAAAAGAGGATCTTTTGATGTAAATTGGAAAATAAAAAAGACAAAAACAACAAGCAATAAATATGGATTCTCCTCTCGAATTGACTCGAACAATGAAATTAATTACTAAAATAGTATAGTAGTATATGTTGCATTGGTTTGTTGCGTGCAGTAGTTCTTTCTTTGGGTAGCAATTAGCTTGTCCCTTTTCTCTTGGCTCCTTCTCTTCTTTCGATACCTCTCTATTCTCTCCTAAACGTACCATTGGAAGTTGACTAATGTATGTATATATGCCTCTCGATAAAATAAAAAATTAAAAAAAGAGAAGAAAAATAAGAAGAAGGGAAAGAAAGAAATAATATTTAAAGAGAACTAGTTTAATTTATTGCACACGGTGAACAACATATATCCCACATTTGTTAGCATAATTGAAAAACATAAAAAATGTGAAGAAAAAGTATAAATTTGTTAGCATGGAGCGGTTTGGTTTACCAAAAGAACATAGCTTTTGTGATTTAATGATAATAATTAAAGCTTTTCAAACCCAAATACATTCCTTCCATTCCAAACTAGTTATCACTTTTACATTTTTTGAACAAGGATTAAAATTTGTATCAAGCGTAGCTTAAAATAAGATTGATTCCTATACTATCTCAAAATGTTCTTCCAAGTATCATCACTGCCAACGGTTGTGGCTATTTTGTGGCCTTTAAGTCATCAGAGTAAAAGTGGTAGAAATTAAAACGAAAGTTGGAATGTACCATCTCATTATATATATATATATATATATATATATCTTTTGGTGAGGGCCCAGATCCATAGGCCAGCCCGCAAACCCGGCCCACAAGTACTGGAGCACCCCATCCCTTCCTGGCGCAAAGGGACACCTGTCATTCGGCCCATACTTCTGCTCATGCCCCTGCTCATACTTTTTCCCAACACTATAAATATCACATTCAATGCCTCACCAGGGGACTTTCCTTTTTTGTTTACCTTATCTTTACTCAATCGATCATCGTCTAATATAACGTGTGAGTACTAACTTTAGCGTCAGAGAATTGTACCAGGTGCTTGCTCGGTCTCAGAAGCAGCTTAGCGAGTACTAACTTGAGCGTCAGAGAATTGTACCAGGTGCTTGCTCGGTCTCAGAAGCAGCTTAGCTCGGACACAGCTCGACAGCGGACACAGCAGCTCGGAAAATCTGGTCTCATTGCAGCATGGCAGGATTTTTCCCATTCGGGAGGCCGACTTTCTCAAA
Organism: Stellera chamaejasme; assembly: GCA_024586325.1. NCBI lineage: Eukaryota > Viridiplantae > Streptophyta > Magnoliopsida > Malvales > Thymelaeaceae > Stellera > Stellera chamaejasme. The sequence goes on from CM044985.1 coordinate 32,022,720, forward strand.
CGCACTCCCAGGTACCTCTTCACTATTCCAACATCTATATATATATATATATTAATGTTAATTGCTAGTATTAACATTTGGCGCAGTATGTGGGAAACATTTACCATATCCAAAGGATACTCTGTCGCCTCACACAAATTTACCTAAGGTCTCGGAGGCAGCTTTCACGGCCAGCTCTGGCCACGCCATTGAGAATGCCACCCCGTCCACATCTCTGACAACTACCCCAACAGGGGAATGTACCATCTCATTATATACACACACACACATTTACAAACTTGACATTACCAAGATTAATAGGTATTTGAGTTTTTTATACACTACATCCATACCTACAATAAGCAATACTCTATATTTTATTTTATTAATAGAAATAATTCTTTACTACCTCTCATTTTCATTATTTTTGCACATTGATTTCTAATGTTTTCAATCTCTTAATATGATCACTTAAAAGTTTTTTCTATCTTTTTGTTCAATTTTTCATAAATGTTATTTTCTACATCTAATTTTATAACCCATCATTCCCAAAACGTTGTGCAATATTTTTCTTTTCTCCTTTTTCACCTCTTATTTTCATTCATAAGTAATTTACATATGAAAGCCAAATGTTTTAAATTTATTAATATGATCACTTAAAAATATTTCATTTTTAATATATACTTTTTCATTTTAACTTACCAAGTTATCTTTCACTATAAAACTTGAACTATATTCTCATTTTTTCAACAATAATACAAAATTTAAACACCATATGTTTTATTATCCTTTTTCATATTCTAACTCTTTAATTCGAGGTTGTGTTTAGCTCAAAAATATATATGAGCCCTCTTCTTCTATCTTATAATTAATGTTAATGGGATAGTTCATTTTTTATCTATTATTTTAATTTTTTACATATCACTACCAAATGTTTTTAATCTCCTAATTTTAATCACTCGAAATTTATCAATCTTTTTTGTCATTAATTATTGTTTTTATAAATGTTATTATCTACATTTGATTTCATACAACCTCCATCCCAAAAGTTTTGCATTAATTTTCTCTTTGTAACATCCCAAAATTAATTATGCAATATTTCCTTTCTATTAAATTGTTTTCCATTTTAGTTTACCAAATTATTTTTTACTACAAAACTCAAAATATATTCTTCTCTTTTTTGAATGGTAATATAAGACTCCATTACAAAAAGTACAACTTATTTTATTCTCTTTAATATTCTAACTCTTTGATTTGAGTAGAGAAGACCTTTTTTTGTTCATAATTAATTGCAAGTAACAATAATGCATGATAATATGATTAATACTTCGCTCCGCAGCAACACGGGCAGTGGCAGACCTAGGATTTTTTGTATATGGGGGCACAATTCTACTCTACCCGACCGTCATAAAAAAATGAGTAACTATACAGTCTGCACTCCTTAACCTATGCTAAAGTGTGCACCCACAAGAAAAATGAAGCAGGAATGAGTCGATAGAAGTGATGAGTTCTACAATTTGGTAATTTATCCTCATGGATGCACACTTTAGCACACTTTATCTTAAACCTAAAAAAATACATACATTTATTGTTTCATAGTATTTAATCTATAATTTTTTTTATGTGTTTAGGCATTTTAAGTTCAATAATTCTTATTCATATATTGATTTGAAGTATGAATTTTTAAAATATATTTTTTATGAATTTTTTTTCACTATTTATTTTAGTAAATATTTGGGTTGAACACTGAATCTTGAAACATGAAAGTCAAATATATACGAGGATAGATGGAGTATTATTTTTTAGCTTTATTACATGATAATTAAGTAGAGAAAACAAATGTAATATAATGTTGATCACATTATATACCCATATATAGTTCCCATAGTTTTTATACTTTGAATAAATAGTTTTTGTAATAAGGGTAAAGTATAAAGATTACTGTGAATGTGGGTGAGGTTTTTACACTATATAATACTACCTTTGTCCCCAAAAATACTACCTTTGTCCCCAAAAAATTGGTGTGCTTCGTTTTTAACATTTAATCTATGATTTTATTTCTTTAATACTTTAATCATCAAATATTTTATATGAAGATTATAGCTTAATGTTTCTAGTTTCGAAATATTTTTTCAAAATTTGTTAATGAATTTTTTCTAGAAATAATTTAAATATCCCACAACATCAAAAAAGAAATGCAACAATTTTTTGGAGACGGATGGAGTATTATATAGTACCGCAATTTGAGTATTTAAATTCATTTATAAAATTGGAAGTTTATTTAATATTTGAAAGTGTAAATAGTTTTAAAATTAGAATCTGAATTAGATAACAAGTATTTTAACTATTTTTTAGCCATTCTAAACAATTTGATAGCATATTCAGATTTTTTTTTCATTCTATTCAATTTGATAGCATATCCGTATTTGTTTAATAGGAGTATCAAATTAATTTATAAATTTTATTAAGAGAATATAACTATTTCCATGATTTAAGTTATTGAAATTTAGTTACAGATCAGTTTGAATTATAAATTGTTAAAAAATTATAAGATTAAAATTATAGTATTATTTAATAATGGTTATCCATTTTAACAAAACTTAAATACTTATCCGATAAAACTACCAATCTTATGACATTAACGGACAGTTATGTATAGTAGTAGAATTTCGAAAGTAGTTTATCCATTTCTTCCTTTCCGGCTGCTGGGAGCCTGGGCTCGTAGCGCGTTCCCATGATTTTAATTTGCCTTATATCCGAGCTAGCCCTTAGAGCATTTACAAGTTTTCAAACAGGCTCCTATATTTCATATATATCAAAATTAGCTACCACTACGGCTATATTTTGCAAAACTTTACTGAGGGCATACCCCGCTTGCCCCAATGTGGAACCGCCCCTGAACGCAGGGGCTTCTAGCACCTCGTTTGAAACAACAAAAAATGATGTAGTGACAAGTGCCAACCATTTTGGAACAGAAATATAATATACTTTAGAAAATACAAATGTATGAATATTCTATAAAGAAATATAGTTGAAAAAAGTCATAATCCCTACATTCTCAAATAATATTACATATTTATTTTTTGAATTGTCCTTAAAAATTTATACATTTTTTTAAACGAAAAATTCTCTATATCAAAATTATCAAATTATCTCTACTTTTTCTATTTCTTTTTGTGCAATCTCTAATCAAATATAATTATATCAAATTATATAAAATCTTATATTTAGTTAATCTCCACGTCCACACAACAACGTGTATTATTAATTAGAAAGTACTAACCAAGCCCTTTTTTTCAAAAAAAAAAATCTTTCTCTCACTGAAGTTTACGCCGCCTCTATCAGGTACAGACTCACAGTATATATTATGAGCTCTGCAGTTTTTCGCTTTCCAAATCTCTTACTCTGCAGCTACCGCTTTATATATCGTTCAATATCCTCACGTAATAAATCTGATTACAAAAAGCAATGGCGCATGAGAATCGCAACCACAAGCGACCCAAGTTCTTCATCAACGACCACGTCGACGTACTCGTCGAGATCCTCCGCCGCCTCGACGGCCGATCCCTCGGCGCCGCCGCCTGCGTCTGCACCCTCTGGTGCGCCATTGTCCGCGACGACTCTCTCTGGGAGGACCTCTGCTTCCGCAACGTCTCCCCTCCTCCCGCCTCCGCCGTCCGCGCCATTGTCGTCGCCCTCGGCGGCTACAAGCGTCTCTACATGGAGTGCGTCCGCCCTGTGCTGAGTCGACTCGGGCGTGTCAAGAGGCCCAACTGGACGCGGGACGAGGTCCAGCTCTCCCTCTCTCTCTTTTGTGTCGATTGCTACGAGCGGCTCGGCGGAGGTGGAGGAGGAGTTGTGACGGCGGGGACTGGGAGGATTTCCGGCGGCGTGCCGCCGTCTTCGCTCATGTTCCTCTGCAAGCCGGTGAACGTCTGAAATAAGGGCGTTTTAGTCCAAGAAAACAAGGATTTTAGTTTTATATACTTTATTTTATTCTCCAACGATAAGAAATTAGATAAGTAATTCTTTGCTGATATTCGATATTATTATTTGTCACGAATAAATATAATTGCGATTTTATTTTTTGATAAATTTATATAATTGCGTTTTTATATTTACATGATGGTCATACGCATGGATACTACTATTACAACTGTGATTTTTCATCATCATTTTATTATTACAAAATTGATAAGTTGATGAGCTCTTCTCACTCCAACTCTAGTACTCTACAACTACGCATAGTACTAGTACAATTTAACTATACAACTTTAACACATGAATATATAATCGTGTTGATTTTATTAATGCTTTCATAAAACTATTTCAAAACTTGTTTCACGTTCGTATAGTGTTTTGTTTGATATACGTATACACACATAGATATATATATATATATATAGACGGTCTTTATATATATATAGAGGAGTACATACATGTGTGTGGCAGGTCCTCAACACAACATGCATCTAGAGGGGCAATTGAATTTATATATGTATGCTTTTATTGGGAATCATTACGAAAACAACCGTTAGAATTTGTCATTATAGAAAAAATGAAAATGTACTCGGCGAAGGAAATGACAAGCGAATGCCCCAATCTCGCGTTCTTTTGTCCATCAAGTCACACACAATTATTTGTCAAATCTCATCGCACGCGCTTTCCCTTCCAAAACGTCGTCGTTATTTATGCAACTCGACAAATTTCCATGTCGATCCCACCTTTAGCTCCATTATGTGCTTCAGAATTTGGTTATGTGCCGTGCTTTTAGGTTTCTGAAAATTGGGGTAAAAAAGGATAACGGTAACTCTATAGTAGCTAGTTGTAACTTTCAAAAACATAATTTTAATTAGGGGGTATTTGGTTGAAGGTTTCTAATCATCCATAGAATGCGAAAATATAGAAAATATAAATGATAGAAAACAAAAATCAATAAATTTGAAAAACTTTTGTTTGGTTCACGGATTCTTAAAATCCGTGGAAGGTTTAGAAACATTTTGTAACTTTTACAAAAGTTTATGGACAAAACATGTAATTTTAAAGGGACTATTTTGTAAAATTTACAAAAATTCAGAGACTAAATGTGTGATCTTCATGGACCATTTTGTAAAATTTACAAAAATGTAGTGACTAAATGAGTAATTTAAGGACCATTTTGTAAATAAATTTTTATAAGTTAGGGACCAAATATGTAAATATATAAAAGTTTTAAAGCTTATATAACAACTAGATGATACCCCCTCCTACGGGACGGGGTAAAAAGAATTAACATCTATATCTTTATACTATCGACGTATTTGTATAAATTCCTACACAAGTAACCCATATGCTATGTTATTTAAGGATCGATGACCAACTGAGTAAAACGTTCAAGCTTATTACTGAATCTGGTTCACAAACGACGACAATTAGAAATGAAAAGAAAAACCATAACACATGTCAAGGCACGAAGGAAAACACCTAACTTCAAATATGAGTATCAAAATATTGAAAACATGAACGGATCTTATTGGTCCTGTACATGCACACGGTCACATCTCGTCATTGCTGTATGGCTCATCAATAATCCCTAATGTGTTTATTGGATGCTGGGAAAGTTCATCCCTACAAGTACATGTCACATAAAGTTAATAACATTCTAAAGATTATATTATAAGTAATAGTAGTAGATGCAACATACGTACAAGGATTCTCCGACACTGTTACCATCATGTACTTCTAATGTGCCAATGTTATCTCTATTATTCGCTTATTTTTTCGTAATCACATTCTCTCACACGTACAAGGATTCCCGTTGTTATTTCAGCTTTACAATTTTTTCGTATTTTCTTATGTGCTAACTTTATGCCACTTATTTTTATTTCTTTTTCATGTGATAACATTTAATATTTCAATTTTAATATCTTACTTCTAATTTGATCTCACTAATAGTACTTATACACCACTAAACTCTTATCATACTTATTTATAATTCGATGTGAACGATTAACTGATTAACTGATTTGACACTAAAAACTCTAACTATTTCTTAAGGATAATTTTGTCAAACTACTGCCATTTCTACTTAATGTAATCCTCTAGCCAAAAGAAAACATTACAAAAAATAAAGGGCGGAGGGAGTACAATTTTAGCATATTTTCTTTTAATTTCCCGTCCTTAGTTTTTCTTTTATTTGTTGGTGGGAAAAAGTCCCTTATTGACAATATTGAGTTTGTTCATCAAGGATTTGGGTACATAGAAATTCACAATATTCAATCAATTTTATTAGCTAATAACTACTTCCTCATAAATTTGGGAACAGAGTAAGTATTTTTTATTTTCTTGCTATTTTTTAAGGATAATTTTGTCAATCTGCTACCATATTTCTAAATTGTTTTATTAAAACAATAAATATGTAAAAGATAATCCACTATAAAGCGCGAACACCCATTAACTGTTATATATACATATATAGTAAATTAACAATTTTCTATTAAACAAAATAACACTATAAATATATCACTCATATTATAAAATAGGAAACAATACACAAACAAAACCTACACCATCGCAATATAAATTTGAATAATTGAATGTTAGAAATATTACGAAATTATAGTGTTTACATATTTTCGAAACTTTCCTAAATAATTTTTTAAACCCAATGTTAAACGACTTGATAGTGTTAAACAACTAAAGTTAAGTCAGACTATTAGTTATCAGCACAGAAGCCCACGATGCCCAACAGTCCATTGTATTAAACCCTAACCCATTGTAGCTCAACCCTAACCCTAACCTATTGTAGCCCAACATAAACCCTAACCCATTTTCCCTCCTATAAATACCCCAACTTGTCCAACACTTACACGATTCTAACCCTAAATTCCGAATTCTCAGCCGCATCTCTCTCTCTCTCTCTCTCTCTCTCTCGGTCTCTCTCGGTCTCTCTCTCGGTATATATATATATATATATATCTCTCTCTCGGTAGAACTTCATCATGTTCTTACCGAGTTGAGATTCTTGAGATTTATCATACAGTCGCATAGATGGATTCACGTCGGATCCGCCATGAAAAAATGTTTTCCGGCGCCCTCCGATGGCGGCGAAACGGTCTCTCTCTCTCTCTCTCTCTCGGTAGAACTTCATCATGTTCTTACCGAGTTGAGATTCTTGAGATTCATATTAAGGGACCTCCCAAACTCACGCTTAGATGGATTCCCGTCGAAGGTCCGCCGTTAAAAAATGTTTGCCGGCACCTTTCGATGGTGGCAAAAATGTTTAGCAATTTGTTTTTTCATGTTTCTTGCTTTCTCTTTTGAAAATGTTTTTCACAAATTTCTATTTTCAATTTATTTCAATTTTCCTATCTTCTCACTCTCGCGGATCGGTAGAACGTGAACCGTGTTCTCACCGATTACTGAGGTTCTTCGAGGGAAAGTGCCAAAACCACCGCGTTTGTCCGCCGTGAATAAATGTTTCCTGACGGACTTTGAAGGCGGCAAACACGCTTTACCGTTTTTCTTTATGTTTTACGCTTTATCTTTGTAAAAATTCAAAAATAATTAGATCATCCATGCTCCTATCGGTAGAACATCATCCTTGATCTTATCGATTTATGGATGTTCTTCATGATAAACCATCCAAACCGCCACATAGATGCCTTGAGTCTTATGTTCGTTGTAAAATAATTACTCGACATAAACCGATGGCGGCGAACAGAAATTTTTAGGGTTTATATTTTCATCCTAAAATCGGATACTTTTTTGAAAAAGGACTCATGTTTTCTTGCACATCTATTTACTTCTTCCCATCTGTTTACGTGGTCAAACAATCTAGCAGATGAATTTTTGAGATGCCATAAATTCGGCACTCTCTGGAGAAATGCCAGCAGATGAAAAAGTATTCCTGATGGGTGAAGAGGTACTATGAAAACAATTCTCTTCTATCCCACTTTCAAACCATCCGTTTGGCCCTATTTTTCTTGCTTCATTGAGCAGGTTTGTTTATATTTCAGGTTGGTGAATATCAGGGTGCATACAAGGTTATGAAAACAGAGTCGGATTATGAATATCAGGGTACTATGAACATAATGGTAGATTTCTTTTCTCTTGGTGAATATCAGAGTACATACAAGATTATGAATGTTTCTTTTCTTACTCAAGTAGAGCTTAAATTTTTTTAGATGAAGAAATTTCAGTGAAGATAATCCCAGCAAGCCACCAAAATGTAAATTTCCTCAACGGTTCTTTCATCCTAATGTCTACCCATGTGACACCAAAATGTAAGTAGTTGGTTGAGTTTCTGTATCAATATCTTAGTATACCCTTGAATCTGTGTACTGCTTATATTCTTATTGGATTGTATTTATGCAATATGCACAGGGATGGAGGCCTGTCATAACAGTATTAATATCTATGAGTTATCTTCTCAGGATTTTCAGTCTTATCTTGCTACAAAAACATGAAGGTATTTGTAAATCGTTTCATTCTGTCTTTTTCTACATTAATTTTACTCGTTCCATACAATGTGACTGACATATTCTACTATTTTCTTCATGGTATATGTTCTGTGGTCAATCACACCCATAGTTTGGGCAGAACTCTCAGCAATTTAAAAACAATAATGATACAAGCAGAACAACAGAGGTATTATTCTAGTAGTTTAATGAATCATCCAAATATATTTAATGTTTACGGTTGTTCCATCTCAAACTCATATATGAAACTGAAGCAAAGAAAATCAAACGAACCTTTTTTGTGTCGGATTTGAGTTGATGTACTTCTTGAAGTAAAGAGAAGTCCAAGCTTTCTGCTTTCTCTGTTATTTTATGATAACACAACTTAAGATTAGCAATCGATAATGGTAAATCATTAATATTAAGAAATCTATTATGTTGTTTTACCTCGGGAATTGAATTGCAAAATCAGCAAACCTTCTTTGCTTTAGTAGGTTGATGAATTTATAGGTCTACTTACATGTTGATTAAGGATAAGAGTTTTACAATGTCTTAACACTATAGTGATAAGATTGTTTTGAATTAGTTGTTTTTTCGAATCATCAAACTATCATATGCACATAAATTATTTCACTTTTTATGCTAAAATGTTGAAAGAATTAAATCATAGATTAAACATTGAAATACAAATGCATCAGTTTAGCTGGGACAAAGAGAGTACATAACAACAAAAACCACTATAAGGATTTCTCTCTTTCTTGCTGCATGAAACAGGAGGCCGAGGGTTTGTTGTGAATTGAACCTCCGACCTACCTTTTGATAACAAATACTACAAAATTAACATTAGGCCAAAGTTGCCAACTTTCGAATATGTTGAGCGATTGCATGCGTGATATTTATTAGTTGGCAAGTTGATTTAAATATTGATTAATTTATTAAGCAGGACAAGTAAACAGGAATTGAGTGCTATTTAGCGCGTTTAATTAGCAATTTTGTTTTTTCGTATAGAAAGAAAGCGTAGGTAGGTTGGTAAAAGTTGTGTTCTTTGTAAATAAGTTCTGTATTTATAGTGTAAATTATCTAAGGTGTAGGTTTGGGATAAATTTTACGAATATTTATGATAGGTTCTGTTGGAGATTTAGTAGTAGATTTGAATAGTATATTTGTATAGGTCTCTCCATGAGGTATTATATGCATTTTCGAAAATTCATAAAATTCAGTCATATATTTTGATAGTTCTCTTCATAAAACAGATTTGTTTGTTTTTAAAGAAAATTAAATGTATTTTACACGTGGCGGTTCCACCTTCAGTATGAACCTGTTTATATATTAATAGTAGATTCTACGGATTCTAAAAATATATTGCTTATAGATGTTATTTTGAATCCAAGAAAGAATTTGTGAAGAATGAGGAATCCTAGTATTTTGAGAATGATGGAGAATTATTTTATAAAATAAACCAGACACGGGATCTTATGGATTTTTTATATTTTAAAAATTAATATTCTTAGAATTCTTGAACTAAACACCCTCTAGTTTAACCATATACTCCACATGTCCCACAAAGATTGCAGTTTGTTTTTTTGCTATTATCACAGTAATCAATCTACGATATATTTTTATGAATTCATAGACATGTGAAGTTAAATGATTCATATGCTTATCATAATTTACAATCTAAACTCTTAAGATATTTTTTTTGAACTTTTTCCCACTATTTATATTAATAAAATTTTAAATCAAACACTGTAACTTGAAACATTAAACTCAAACACAACAATTGATATATTGTGGAATGGATAAACTTTATGCTTGTCCGTTAGCAATCAAATTTCCTTGAGCGTAAGTACCAAGTAGGAGTAGAAAGAGAAGAGGACCTGCTGTGTCCACAACTTCCACCTGGGTATTAGGCCACAGTGGCATTCCTCTATCAAACTTTTGTTTGGGTTTGGGAAAAATAGTAAAAATATCATTAATGTATTCAAAATTTCTCAATTTGTCATCAAATTTTATTTTGAAGTTAAAATATCAATTAATTTTTAAAATTGGGTTAAAAATACCACTGCCGTTAAAATTCGTTTAAAAATATGTAAACTCTATGGTTTAATTACAAAAAGTAGTGCTCAATGTTTTTAACCATTTACAATTTGATCCTAATGATTGTACACTGTAATTTTCATCACCTTGCTCCACTGCCGCCTCACGCAGAGCACCCTTACCTTCCTCGAACTCGCCCCACTACTGTGAACCCCCTTGCCTTCTTCAGCACCTTTCGTCATAAACCACCGTGAACTTGATTCTAACTTTGTTTCCGTCATAAACCACCTCACCATTACCTTCTCCTCACCAACCATAATCCTTTAAGTAGTATAAATACCATCCATTCTTCATCCAAAAGAGAATTACAGCAGCAAAGAAAGAAAAAAAGGAGAAAGAAGCAGATCGCATAAACCGGCCATCAATTCCCTCCCTTCCCTCCAACCACTTTCTTCTTCAACCTTGGCCGCCATCAGAACCGCCCGGTCACACTGAAGCTCCCCCCAACCAGCTTGGTGGAAGGAGATGCCCCGACCGGCGAGAATTTCAACAAAAACCGTCAACTCGTTTCCAAGTATAACTGCTTCGATTTGCCGTTCCAGCAGTCCTACGCCGTTCCAACCACCATCATTGTCACCACCGGTTGCCGGCGAACCATCTCGGCCCAAGTCCGCCATGAAAACTCGAGTTGGCGGCCGTTTCGACCGCCGCCAAGCCCAGTTTCCAGTTTCCAGCGATTGTAAAGGGTGGAGCGAGGTGGCGCAAATTACAGTGTAAAATCATTATGATCAAATTATAAATGGTTAAAAATTTTAAGCACTACTTTATGTAATTAAACCATAGAGTTGACAGATTTTTTAACTGTTTTTAACGGCAATGACATTTTTAATCCAGTTTCAAAAGTTAGATGATATTTTAGCTTCAAAATGAAATTTGGTGGCAAATTGAGAGATTTCAAATATTTTAGTGGCATTTTTACCTCTTTTCTCTTTGGGATTCAACCATCAATTTTGTTACTGTAGAAAATGAGAGAGGCCGAGAGCGGTGAGGTTGGCAATCCAATTTGGTGAAGTATAATAATAAAAAAAAACGTCCACACACTAATTTATGGTTCAACCGTTTAAGTCACCGATTCAACCGGTTACTTTATTAAAACAAGCTATCATTATTTAATATATTGAGTAATCGCAATAAACTCTAAAAACAACATAATAATGCATATTTTCTACGCTAAAATAGAAATTTATGATATGAATTTATGTATTCATTAGATGAAATAATGTCAATAGATGAATGAGTAAAATAACATGACCTTTCTTTGCATTTATATTAAGATGTATAATAGTTTCATAAGGTATTATCACACAATATAAATAGATTAATGAGTAAAATGTAAATATATTACAAATTTGGACAAACCACAATTAGTATAAAAAGCTTTTGGGGAGGGTGGCTTAGAGTAAAAATTCAGAAAATGAATTTGCCTTTGAAAAATTAACCGGTATTTCGGTTCTCCGGTTCTTAACCTATACATTCCAAACCGAAACCAGGTTGGCTGGTCATGATCCGTCTGGTTCGATCAATCAGTCCGATCCGATTTTCTCAACACTGCCGTCTGGTTCGATCGATCAGTCCGATCCGATTTTCTCAACAGTGATTAGGTGGACAGTGATTGTGCTATGTATGCTTCAGTGAATAGACATGCATGGGCATGGGCAATGGTAGGACAATGAGATTTTTCAGTGCGGATGGGATTGGTTGTTATGATAGGTTATGGAGTTTGTGCTAATGGAGATGCCAGAGGCAGAGGTGTGGGATCATCAGAAGCCAGATTTGGTGCTAATTAATTAATTAATGGAAATACTTGTCATTAGACATCAAATCATAGTATTACATAATATTGTGCCTTAAGCAATGGTTGGCTGGAGTACTTTCATACATAATACCAACAATTGTGAGGGTTGCATCAATGATAGTGAAAGAGATACTTGTTCATCTTTAGCTGCCTTTTAGCTTTGGTACCCATATCCTGCAACCATCCAAGAACATGGAAAACATGCCATTTTCGATTTTGTCAATGTCTGCCACAAGAATTCTTTTTTTTTTTTTAAATAAAAAAGGCATGAACTTCGACAGAAAACGCACACAAAATAAACAATAATGTTCTGTTTTTTTTTCTTTGTTCAAGAAAAGGAGTATTGTCACAGTGTCCATTTAAGGCTCCTCCAATTCAACATAGACGGAACAGAAGTTGTAGCAGACTAGCAAGTGTGTATATATATAGTCCATTGTCCAGAACTTTTGCTGTATGCTCTACTGTGAGATGCTATGACAAAACTTTCATCACCTAGCTGATAAGACAACTTTCTTTGGTACATCGATGGAGAGCATTATCTACACTCAGAACAGACATAGCACAGAACACAACCCTCCAAAGAATCGGAGGAGGAGGAAACATGCCTCTCCTAAATTCATCATTCTTCAGATTCACAAGCTTTGGCTTCACGTCGATCTCCCCGTTTCAGGAGCAATCCCAACCACCATTTTCCATGGAGTGACATAATCCATAAAGAATATATAGAGACGATCAGAATGCTTGGTGATAATGCAGTCAGTCTCGAGTAAAATGCGAGAGAACTCATGAATCTGATCTAGTGGCTGTGAAAGATGAAAGTAGGCCTGCTGCTTGCAGTGGTAACATGTCACCGAATGTTGACATGGAAGTTGTTGATCTATCCTTAAATATGCCTACCTGCCCATCTGTTAAAATGGATCCCAGTTTCAAGGTGCTCTCACCAAATTTGCTGCCAACCTGTCCATATGAATCAAATAAGTTTTTGAGGCATTCCCACTGAAAATACCCAAACAAGTAAGACAACCCGAGCTAGTGAATTAAGTGAACCACATGGCTGACATGAACATTTTAATAATTCAAGCATCATATCTTACAGGCAACAAATATTGTATATTATGCTGCATGAAGGAAATGACCAGTCAACTTTCAAGTACGGAAAGATTATTTCAAATTCTAAAACTTTTAATTTGGAAGCTAACCAGCAGATAGAACCACATTATCTCTATTTTCTTTTCCTCTACACAAGGGAAGTCAGGAATGTGTCATACAACAGTACCTGCATGAAAGATTTGAACAATGGTGCTGCTACCCCAAAACTCGAATTGTTGCTCAAATCCATGTTTTGTGAAAGCTCTCCATTTGCATAAGATTTCCATGTCCCTTTTGACATAATATCATCCAGAGCAGCTGGAACAGATGTTCTGCTTTTTCCTTTAGAAGCCAATGCTGGTGCACTGCACAAACACAATTAAGATCACATAAGAAAAGTAATCAGTATCAATTAAACTTAAGATGCAAATAGTTGTTATTATACAAAGGAACAAGCGAACTAAAAACCCAACCTGATTGGGAGATACTTGAAGCGAGGAACAGTAGAGCATCTCATAACATTTGACTCTGAATTAGAGGGCAGTTTCTGGGCAGCATCTGTGTACAACCGCCAAAGCTGAATAAAGAACCCAAAGAGGACAGCGTGCTTCAGGTATGATTGCTTCTCATTCTCCCAAAGATATGGCTCATACCTTCAAATCATTCCAAATAACATGGATAAGATACATGATGACCGAAATACATGACTCTATTTGCTAAACTCCGCATTGGTTTTATAGATCGTAACGAGAGATGTAAAGAAGAAAAGGTCAATCGATCTGTTCGTACCAATTATATATGCAAACACTAAGTTCAAGAAGAAAATTTGCATGAACCTACAATGTAAAGTTTTTAAGTCACTATGCAAGTATTATAGAGTAAATCATTAAGGACTTCCACTTTTATTTGAGAGAGCTTTTTATAGAATGACATAGCTCTTTGTCTAAGCATCTGAGAACAGCAAACTTCACAGAAGGAGCAAATGCTTAAACAACATTTGTTAAGGAAAAGAAAATTCATCCAGAGAATGGCTACTTAAGCCCATCTAAGAAAATTATGTGCTAAACTCTGCACTTGTGTTATTGCTTTCTGCTACAAGGCAAAATTTTTGCTAAAAACATTCAAACTCTGTAATAAACACCAGACAATATATATATATATATATATATATATATATATATATATATATATATATATATATATATATATATATATATATATATATATATATATATATATATCTGAATTCTTCATTTAACAGAAAACTTACGTAAGCCAATCTATGGGATCCAACTTCTGAGAAAGACTAGCAACCAAGGCATTCATACGCTCTTGAATAACTGATTTATTTTGCAGTTGGCCATGCTTCATCCTGAAAGTTGATCTCGTCTTTGGAGTTTGAAGTCGAGACAACTCACTTCCACTGGAGTCACCCCCGCAAAGAACATCAGCAACAAATCGTATGTCCAATAGTATCTGTAGAACTCCCTTTTCTGATACTTGAGATCCATTGTCATCTCTGGCAGAAATGAAGTTTTCATAGATGCCAATAACCTGCAGACTCATAAATGTTAATAATGAAATATTTGATGTCACTTGAACCAGCCGAATCTTTTTCTTTTGTTTTTTAAATTCTTTATTTTCCCCTTGGAATCAAAGGCATCTATGATGTACGACCTTTATACAAATTAGAAGATCATCAGTTTGTTGGAAAGAAGCGGGACAGAAGACTAAGTAAACATTACATGCCAGAAAAGGTTTTCTTCCAAACAAGAATTGCAACTTATTTACATTTAATTTCTGGAGTTAAAATTACCTGCCCAATTGTAAAATGAAGTAATAAAAGGTGTCAACCACCTTTTTTCAAATTGACTTTACCAAGGGCAAGGTATAGATTATTGATCACCTATGGTTTCAGCACATTACCATTGACTTTGAAAACAAAAGCAGTTGGTCATTAAGATTACGTATGCTTATTTGGTTGTTTCATTTTATCCCAACATCATAAGAAATTACAGAAGACATTATTAGAAATAAACCTCCATACCTTTTCTAAAAGGCTTGACGCGAACTTCTGTACAACAGATTTGTCAAGAACGTGGCCCCCAACTCGATGAATTTCTTCACAAGCTCGGAAAAGGAAAGAGATAACATAGGGAGAAGGCATGGATGGGAGAGAGATTTTCATCTCAGATGATCCATCATCGGGTTGGTCTTGCTTCACAACCAACTCCTCCCAGCCCTGTAGAGTATTAATTAGATAAATAAGTTTGATGTGGCTATGCTGAGCAATTCTGACTTTAGATAATACAGTGGGCATATCAAATCCCTAATAACTTTATATAAAAGTTAAGGTTCTAATTGTGAAGATGTTACAGTTTACAGTGTCAAAGGATTGTTGCATGAAAGGGGACCTTTGGGGCATGTTGGATCATAACAGGGCAGAGCATGTTGGTACAACAAAATAGCATATCAATGTGATACTATAATGGGTTTTCATTGACATAATATCCGTTCAACTATTCAATTCCATTGTGATATTTTACAATAAAAACAGGTCACCACATTAAAAAAAAAAACTTTGGGGGATGTTGTATCATGAAAGGTCTGAAAATGAGTCCAAAGCTGGGTTTAGGTTGTAGATTTTTATTTTGTACGAAAAACAAGATTCATGCAGCCTAGGATCAAACTTCCTCTGGACAAATACATATTGTACAATGTAGTTCTCTAACTAATATGATCTTATCATACAGGATAATGTTTTCTCCATAATGTACATATATGAACAACAAAATGCATCTAAAGAAGGAGATGGGCGAGCTCTTTGAATTCCCTTGCAAATTCCCTGTGTGCACTGTCTTGAAAAGTGTCAATCCTCAATCATTTGGAGTGTTATTTTTATTTCCCAGACATAAAAGCCTAGGGTTGTTCACCGACAAATATAATCAGATATTTTCATATTTTCTCCTCTCTCCAATTTTTTATCTCTACTTTTTAATTTCCTCTCTCCCAGTGGCGGAGCCAAGATTTTAGGTTGGAGGGGGCCGGTATCTTGCAAAAATAATACATTAAATGGTGATCGAAAAAACTGCTAGTCGAACAATTTTTATATGACTAATATATAATATGATATAAAAAACAATCATATAAATGTTTAAGAAATTTGAGCTGAACACACCGCTCGTTTATTATATCAACAGAATAATTCAGAATGACATCTAAACTAACTGTTTCACCAAATTACTTTTTAATAAAAGAACTAAACTATCCAAGAAAATCATCTTCTATTTTTTTAATTAATCTATTATTCACAATTGTCATGGAAGAAAAAAAAAGATAACAAAATATAGGTGTCAATTAAATCATCAAATAAATAAAAAGAAAGGTAAAGAAACAAGATATGTCGCATCAAAGAAGTGTATGTTTGGAAAAATTGAGAGAAATTGAGAAATTTTGAAATGTGGTAGGAAGTTTATAAGAGGGATTGAGAGAAATGTGAACAAATTATGACAAAAATGAGAAAGAGAAATGACCCAATAAATCAAGAAGAAGGCAAAGCAAATTTCATTAAAATTAATTTAATTTGTTTACATTAAATTAAAATAGTTTTATGGTATATACTACCAATCAGTTAATCCCATTAAAATCAATGAACTTATATAACTTAAAATAAATTTTAAAACATATTAATACTACCCTATACTATGTCTTTGGGAAAATTTTGGGAGGGGCCATGGCCCACCCCAACTTGCACATAGCTCCGCCACTGCTCTCTCCTAATATCTAATAACATACTCCTTATCTACAAATAAACACACCCCTAGAGAAACCAATGCTTAAAGGGGAAAGGAAAAGAAAGGAAGTTAGAGCTTCCATCATATCATTACACACACACCATTATATGTGTGTGTGTAGGTAGGTAGGTAGTAATGAAGGGGTTCTAGGTCATGGATGTAACTCACCTTTGACGAATCTGTTGCAGATAATACATCATCTTTTTCAAGGTCACGAGATAGAATATTTGACAGCTCAGTAGACAACCATGAAATCCATAAAGTGTGAGCTCTGATGCTTAGGTCCCGCATAGTTCGACTCATCTCATCAAGTTTTGGGTTTGCAGTTTCATTGGCTCCAAGCAATGCAGCAGTAGCGGCTGAGGTTTGCCTTCTAGGGCTAGTGAACACTTGCCTTCCAAGGCTATCAGAAAGAGAGAGATCGATGCTTGACTGCCTGAGCAATGATGGT
The DNA here is from genome assembly GCA_024586325.1 of Stellera chamaejasme. Lineage (NCBI taxonomy): Eukaryota > Viridiplantae > Streptophyta > Magnoliopsida > Malvales > Thymelaeaceae > Stellera > Stellera chamaejasme. The sequence goes on from CM044985.1 coordinate 32,040,363, forward strand.
AGCTTGTCAAACACTGCATCTAGTGTGTCCTTGGCCCAAAATCTAGGAGAACCAAGTAATACTGGAATGTGTCTTGAGTGGTGTTGCAAAGCAAATAAGAGCCGCCCAATGAAAAGCGCTCTCTCTACAATTGTAGGAATTGGTAAGGAATCACTGTCCTTGTTCCTACCTTCGAGTGAAGCATAGAGAGTACCAAGCTCACTGTCAATCTCGCTTAACATAGTTGATATGCTCTCATAACACTTGCTCTGCAAGTAAGGAGCCAGACCCTTTAGCCTTAAAGATGCCTTGGGAGATTCCAGAAAACCTAAGAGGTCTTCAAGAACACTTTGGCAGTGGCTATCAACTGCATCTCTGATTCGACTGACATCAGTACCAAAATAAGCATTCAGACAACTTTGTAGATCATTTTCTTCAGGCAAGACTTTCTGCCCCGGAAGTTGAGCAGACTTTTTACTGGTATTCGCTTCAATAAACCAAACCCCACCACCTGTTGAAGGTCTGCTCAGATATGCCTGGAAATCAGTGGCCTCACCTGCAGTTACCCCAACTGCATGGATTGAGTCAGAAACATGTATTTCTGCTGTCAAATCTGTAAATCTAGAGTCAATAATCAATTTCATCCTCCTCACAAAAGTATCTTCAAAGATCTCATTCCAAAGATCAGAATCATCACCAAGAACAAGCTCCTGGATTCTACTCCAAGGCAACTCAATTTCAGATCCGAACACACTCCTAAGCCAATCCAAACTCCCCTCCAGGACCTCCTTACTGTTCATGGTGTCACGTATTAATTTTTCAGCAGATCCAAGCTCTTGGCCACTGGTGATGGCATCTATAAGATACTTCCCATTAACCTTATCTACAATCTGTTGTCCACAATCCCTCAACCAACTCAAACAAGTCTTAGCAATATAACCTTTATCAAGCATCACCATAGAAGATTCCAAATTATCCCTAAAGGATTTCCACATCATAACCTCCTGATCAGGATTTGGGATTCCACCAAACAATTGGGAAGCAGGGGGGGAATCCAGAATAACCTTATAAAATAGAGGCAAATCATTCAGTGCTCGTAAGAATAACTCACCCACTTGTCCTACACTAATCTGTATTACACTCAAAACGTCGCAAAACACGGAAACGACATTGGAACTAAGACTAGAGGAAGGCGCGCTTAACCTCTGAGACACCCACGTTTTTCTGCTATCAAGAAATAAACCAAGAACCTGGGCTGGTTCCAGTTCATCCACAACAGCAACAGCAGCCAATGCGTCAGCATAAGCCCCGACGGGCAGACCAGAATCCAGCAACCTTTCACGACTCCGTTGCGAAATCTGAGGCTTGAAGCTCTCCACAATCTGCCACTGGTGCTGCAGCAGAGGAAAATTGGAGAATATACTGTTGCTGTGATTGGGATCGGAAATGAGGTTAGAGTGGACGTGCTTAGCTCGGACGTACCTGGCGGCGGCCTCGAGAAAGAGGGACTCGTCGAGGCAGCCCCAAATATTTTCGGGAGTGTCAACAAGATACTTCACGCGGCAAGCAATGCCGTAGATGCGCTGGCGGTTAGCGTTAGGTGCATGGTGTTTAGGGGTTTCGGCGGAGAGAGAGCGGATGTGGAGGTGGATGGAGGAGATGGAGGAGGCGATGGCGTCGCAGGCGGATTTCATCTGAACAATGGAATCGGCGGAGTCGATGAGGTCCCGGTAACGCGTACCGACCAACTGCCGGAGCTCCGCCTGCTTATCCTGGATCTGCTTGTTGGTGGAGGCTTCCACATTGCGGATCTCGGAGATGGGCTTGGTGCGGAACAGCGATTCGGCCTCAACCCTCATGGTAAGAGATCAAGAGCTGGAATCGAGATCACAGCTCTCGAAATTCCCTGTCAGCGTCAACAATCCAATTCAATGCTTCACTACGTACACCTACCAGCACGAAAAACATGCAAATCTAAGAAAACGAAGCGATTCTGTGGTGCCAGTTGAGATCAAACAGGATTGATTCTGCGATTCAACTGTAATCGGTTTCCCGGTAGAATTCTCCTGTACATGAGACGTGAGAAGAAGCAGAAAACTTTACAGAGAAGCTTGGAACTGAAGAAGTGTATGTGTTTGTGAGAGAGGGGTTTAAACAGCTGGGCTGCGGAGGCGAAGTGATGGCGGAGCGGCCCGGATTTTGAGCTAGCTTCGGTCGGTTTCATCTATGGAGGCCGCTATTCACGAATTCCTCCCATCGCCGAACAGAAGCGCCTTCAACAGCTAGCTCTGGCAGTAGGCCCGATAAGTTTGGGCTTATTTGGGCCTACTTATTTTACTTCAGTGGGCTGAAAGGTTCATGAATCACAACTGGACTCTGGACCAGTGAGATCCAAGGCCCAAGATTAGAAAACTGTTCCTTGAAATACTATCCTTTTTTCTTTCTTTTTTTGGATTGGGTCCTTGAAATACTATCCTTAATCCTCCAGCATGGACGTAAACCTATACCCTTCCTCCTATTTAACAGAACATCCTGCACGGAACACATCTTGCACGAACATCCTGTAATCTTCAGGGTTTTGGTAGGCAAGCCGGGAGAGGTGAAGTCAAGATTTCTGTAATGGTGGTGTCTGGGAGCGACAAAGAACTAGAGAGGTAGTGCTCTCTCTTAGTTTTCTTGCTTCCTTAAGAAAGGAAATATGCTCCTTCATCTTGGTATCGATGTGTTGTGCTAACCGAAGATCTTTGGTTATCTTCCTTTAGATGTCAACCAACCACCCTTTAACATATGAGACAATTCGTTTTTTATTACCAAACCATCGGACATTCCAAATTTGACATGCATTGAGGTCAATCCGTGCACCTTAGAATGTTGTGAATAGGAGCAAGTTCTTATATATACTTAGCCCAATTGTTGAGAGATGTAGATATTGACACCCATGGTAAACATACCTATAACCACCTCCTCACTCAAAGCAAGCAAATGATCAATTCACTTGTATTTCTCATCTTAAGCCCTTCAACTGTTGTTCATTTGTCGTTAGTGGTCTTGATGGAGACTGGTCTGCGGAAAAAGTAAATACTAGGTGTAGTTCGGAATGAATCGGAGACATTGGCTGGTGAGATACTGGCGGAAAACGAGAGGTTTACCCTCTGGGTAGACCACCCGGTAAATGTGTGTGAAGGTGCCAAAAAACGGAGTTTAGTGTGGTTGACAACATCATGCACCTGGTGCATGAAGACTGACATGCACTTAGAGACTGACATGTTGTAGGCATTAGTTTTTTATTGGCATGACAACAAAAGTAACCTATTTATTATTTATTTTGTCCAAAAAAATCCTCACAGTTTTTCAAAAGTTAATGACCCTTTCAATTTTGAAAAAATCTTCAAATTCTCATTAGCATACATTACTTATGTGTATAGTTGGTTTAGAAAAGAAAAACTTTATTATTACACTTTGAAAAACTCGTTCTTTAGGATGAAAATTGCAAAACAAAAATGATTTATTTAACACATAAGTTTATTTATTCCTGCACTTTTCTATTCAAACATTTCATTTACGTAATTCATAGTAATATTTTTGGTATTTTCTGTGTTTTTTATTATTTTAAAATTTTATTTAGTTCCTTTCTTTTTTTATAAGTTTTCAAAAATTTCATGTTTAAAGTGTTTATTCTAGAATTAAAAAGTGATTTCCTTTTTTTGAAAGATTAAAAACCTTTTTCCCTGATTAAAGAAAAGGCCAAACAATAAAAAAAGGAAGAAAATGTTTGAGTAAAATCAAAAGAAAAAAAAGGAGAATAAAATTAAAAGAAAACAAAAATGAAAAGAAGAAGAAGACGTTCAAGTCAAATCAAAATAAGTAAAATAAAAATATTTAAAAATGAGGAGTAAAAACGAGAGAAGAAGAAGAATGAAAAACATGGGCAATTAGTAAACAACACTTTAAATCACTCATATTTTTCACTCAGTGGATTAAATGATGAAGTATGAGTAAATTGAAACTTAAAATTATCTGTAAATTGAAGAAATAAAAGCTGCAATCAAGGGGGGTTGGAAAACAAGAGAGAGAAAATCAGAAAAGAAGCAAAATTTGAAAATTTGAAATTACATATTTCTCCAATAAATTTGGAAATTAGACTTTGCTCCAGTAAAATTAGAAATTAGGTATTGTTCAAACAAAATTCAAGATATGATAAAACTGAAAATTAAACAAAATTTGAATTTGATATGGTTCCAACAAAATTGAAATTGGATATTTCTTCAACAAAATTGAAAATTGAACATTTCTCCAATAAAAGTGAAAATTAGGCATTTTTCCAACAAAATTGTAATTGAACTTTGTTTCAACAAAGTTATAAATTGTACACTACCCCAACAAATTTGAAAATTGGACACTAGACTAACAAGATTGAAATTAAAGTTTGGTCCAATAAAATTGAGAATTGGAAAGTGCTCCAACAAAATTGGAAATTAGACAATGCTTCAACAATATTGGAATTTGACATTTTACTTACAAAATAAAAATTGGACATTTCTCCAATAAAAATAGAAATTAGACTTTGCTCCAACTAAATTGAAAATTGGATATTGCTCAAACAAAAATATAAATTAGACAATGTTCCAATAAAACTGGAAATGATTATTACTCTAATAAAATGAGAATTAGAATTTCTCTAACAAAATTGAAAATTTGAGTTTTCGAAAACAAAAACAAAACATTAGCTATTCAAATTTACACAATTCTCAAAACTTTTCTTCTCACAATTTTTTCTCCCATTTTTAAAGTTGTCACTTTTTTGCCTAAAATTTCATATTTAAGTTTCAATTTAATGTGTTTTATCATAACTAAAAAAGCAAGTAAAATATGGAAGTGAAGGAACAGTAGGTAAAAAAACTAACGAAAATAAAGGAGGAAAAAAACATGTCTGTTGCTACTAGCTGACATGGCAAGAGTTAAGCCTTAATGGACGGGACGCCTCTGTAGCCCTCTCATCAATCATGAACCGTCTCGATTTTATAAGAAGTTCAGCTTTAAAATTTGGAAATTTTTTCCCATTTTTTAATTTCAATACACAAATTAACCTTAATTTATTAATTTATTATCAATTCTATATAAAATACTTATTCCATCCCACAAAAGTTATAGCAAAAGTTGTAGGATTTGTTTGACACATATATTAAGGAAAAATGGAGAATAATAGTGTATTAACAAAATTACCCTTGTGAAAAAGAAAGAAGAAAAAAATCTTGTGGATCCCAATTTTAAGTTGAGTGGGATGAAAGAGAAAATCTTGTCGGTCTATGATGTGAGATAAGAGCGTAAAATGGTAAATATATTGATAAAAAGTTTCTGTTTTAGGAAAATTGACAACCTTTGTGGGATGACCCAATATAGTACTCCCTCTGTCCCAAAATTATTGAAACACTTTCCTTATTGGGCTGTCCCTAAATTATTGAAACATTTTCCATTTTTAGTAAACTTTTGTACATGAATTTACTCAATTATCCCTCATCACTCTCTTCCATCTACTAAGTCAACTCAAAATCAGCTCCACCTAAAACAGCGTGCTCAGTCAAAACGTTTAAAAAATAATGGGACGAAAGGAGTAATATTGACAACCTTTGTGGGACGGAGGGAGTAACATTTTCTCAAACTTTGCTACTCACATTCATCTCATCTATCAATTAAAAACACATCTCCAAATTTTAGTAATTGAAAGGATACAAAAATAAAAGAAAATTTATATGTATTGATACAAAAAATAAATATATGTATACATGTTTCCTTTTTCTTTCGCTCTCTCCCTCTTTTATTTTTGCACTTTACTGAGACTCAACATATATTTCATTGTTTTGTATTGATTGTATATTAATTTGTTTCTTTCTCAATCCACATGTTGTATTAACAATGATTTAATTTTCCACGCTCTGCAATGGATGTAAATCACAAAATTTAGAAGAATTTGATAAGGTTGTAACATAAAAAAATGGGTTGTAGATATTAGTTTATCTTCATAAAATAAAAAGAGAAAGTAAACAATCATTCTATATAATAACTATTAATGTCAAAACTTCAGGGCTCAATGCGTAAAAGGTAAAAAATAAAAGCCAAATGGAAGAGATAGTTTTTTAACAACAGTAACAAAAAAATGTAAAAAACAATAAGTTTTAATAAATATGACTAAAAGGTGAAATAAAATATACACTTTGAATTTCATGTTTCAAAGTTTAGTGTTTAACTCAATTTTGTATATAGTTAAATAGTGCAAAAATAGAAAAACATATTTAGAAAATTTACATTTCAAATTATGCATATGAGTTTTGTTAGTTTTAAATGTCTAACGGTTCATGAAAAAAAAATCATAGATTAATTACCATAAAATAGTTTTAAAAAGTGGGAAATTCCTTTGGGGACGGAGTGAGTATGAGACTAAATTGTAGACCACACATTAATTTCTTTACATTCACGTTATCCATGTGAAAAGAGGGATAAAATGTAAAATCATACGAGTGATAAATGTCGTTGACAATTATAAGAAAAAAATAAAATGCAAAAAATCTAAATAAATATGATAAAAAAACGAAATGGAGTATATATGACTAAATAGTATATATGACTAAATTGTAATCCATATATATACTTTATTTTCATTCACTATCCATGTGAAAAGATGAAGAAAATGCGAAATCATATGAGTGAGAAATATTGTTGTTGTTAACTATAAAATAAAAATGAAATTAAATAAGCAAGCGAGTTAGAATTTTAAATAAGTTAAAAAATTTGAAGAAAAGATGAACTAAGAGCAAGTAGGAAAGATAATATAAAAAAGAAAAAAGTAGACAGTGCATTATAGATAAAAGAACAACTTTAGGCCTAATTTTTTCTACATTGTCCAAAGACCAATGTGTAAAAGGGTAAAATTTAAAAGTCGAATGAGTGAATTATTTCTTTAAACAATTTAAAGAAAAAAATCATAATGAATTTTAAAGAAATGACAAAATCTAATTAGGTAAATGACAAAATTATATAAAATTATAATAAGACGGCATATCATTGTTCAACTTTCTGACCACCTTCATTAAAAGATGAATATATGGAAAAAAAATATAGGTGAGAAACTTCGAGGTCTATCTAAAGAATCTTAAAATTTGGCGATAAACAAAGTAGCTAAACCTATAACTAAAGCAAAAAAAAAACGAAAATCATGTAATGTTATAATTAATTCACCACAACTTTCAAACCACCCACATTAAAATATGAAGATATAATTAATTATATGAGTGAGAAAATTTAGGCGCGCATCCTAAATTTTTTTAAAATTGGTGGTAAACCAAGTAATTAAGCCTAAAATTAAAGCAGAAAAATGGAAATTATATGACGTTATAATTGGTCTACGCCGACTTTGTGACTAACAACATTAAAAGGGGAAGATATGATATAATTATGAGTCAGAAACTTTCAGAATCTATCCAATTTTTTAAAAAAATTTAGTGGTTCACGCATAGAATTTTCCTACTTTCGGATCATATAACTAAGAAATTTTAGATGACTATTTGAAAAAGTTTTAATTTTTTTTGGTAAAGAAAGTAATTAAACCTTAAACTAAAAAAATGAAAATTTTAAATCACTATTTGGATTTTTTAAAAAAACATTATGATAAATAAAATAATTAAACTTTAAATTAAAATTAATTGGGAAAATTACCAAAATGGCATTGTTCATCAATAGTGTCATTTTCCAAAAATAGATATAGTAGCAATAGTAATAATAATAATGATAATAATAATAATAATAATTTGTTCATTGATTTGTTTATTCTCAGATTTTTCTTTCTCTCTCTTCCTTTGTTTTTATTTATACTTAGCTCTCCTTTTCATTTTTTATTCAACATCAGTCATCCTTTTATTTAAAGAGGTGCAATTGCTACCCGTGCTTTGTGCTTTGTAACGGGTTTTAATCCTGATTGTAATATAGTTCATCCATTTCAAAAATAAAATTGATGAATTAATATGTATTTTTTTTGAAATTTGTTTCTCTTAAAATTATGTAAATAAATTGAAGTCAAATATTACAAAAGATTTGGAATAGAGAGTAAATAATAAACCTTCAATTTGACTTTATTATTTAATTTGTTAGTTTGTTAATGAGAGAGTGTTGATTTATTTTTAGTTTACATCTATCATCTTTGCACCTCAGAAAAATACTTCCTCCGTCCCAAAAAATAGATACATTTGTTTTCACTGTTTCACAGTATGTATTATATCATTTTTTTCATGAGTGTTTGGACATTTTAAGTTTAATAATTATTATCCATATCATAATTTGAAGTATAAATTTTCTAAATATGTATTTTTTATGATTTTTTTTGCACTATTTATCTTAGTAAATATTTGAGTCAAACGTTAAATTTTGAAAAAATATATACATTAATTTGAGTCATGGCGGATGAGAGGGCAATGCAGAGCATAATATTAAATTTCGTTTAAATGCCGGCGACTTTTATGCGGTTTCGTTGCATTTATATCGCCGAAGTTTAATAATTATTATCACCGTTTAGACCAAAATTGTATCGGCGGTATATAATTTGAGTACGGGGCCGCACAGCATAGTATTAAATTTCGTTTAAATGCATCGGTCTTTCGTTCGCACCGCCGGGAAACGGCACCGTTTAGACCAAAATTGTATCTGTACCGACTGTACGGCCGTTCGCCGCTTTCGGCGTGCTGCACGAAAACGAAAAACGGCGCAGACAGAGGTTTAAATGAACATTTTTTAAAAGTTTGAGGATGAATCACGAATGAAAAATATCTACTAAATTAAAGAAATTAAAATACAAAATCACAAGATTCATAAAAACTTCTCACCGATTGTTTTGGAATATGTTAATTACGTTAAAGAAAGAAATAATATATTAATCTATTTGAGATCCATGCTATTTAAATTTGTTTTCCATACTTAAATTAGTTTCTGATGTTGACTAATGAGATCAGTTAGAATTATCATGTTTATATTTCTTCAAACTCCCAGTTGTAATTTAAAAAATTAATTTACCTCATTCATTTTTTTAATTCTTTTAATTAGTATATTTAGTTCTTGTATGTAGCTAGTAAATACTTGTTTATTACATTCTTTTTCTCTTAGTCAAATAGGTGATCACCCAAGTACTCCAGGTAAAAAATTTAGAATCTCAGATACTTTTACAGGTATATATATACACACACCAGACAGCTTTTTTTAGACACCCAGATATCCCGATATCCTCTCTCGTATCACGCAAAACGACAATTACGATGCGATATTTAATACCTTGATGCAGAGACGTATCATGTATGCTTTGACTTGAGACTTCTGTCATTGTAGACTAGTAAAAAAATATTTGATTTTTTTTGAAGTGTGTTTTTTGTAATGATTTCATGAAAATTTTATCAACGATCCATTAAATCAACTATTTTCTTCAATTTTCCCTTCACGTACATCACATCAATTTTAAATACATCAATTTTCTTCGCCAAATTATTACACAGAGAACGCATCCTTATGTATAAATGATTTAATTTAATTCAAGAAGGTTAACCCAAGAAAGTTATTTTAACAAATTTTTAAGGACGGGGGGTGTATTTTTTAAACATTACTAACTTTCTAAGTTTCACTTTCTTTAATATTAGAGTAGGTAGTAAAATATAATTATGTCAAGGAACAATTGGTGAATTAAAATCCAAATATTATGAGTTTGAGCATCAAGAAATTAAATGTAAGTTTGAGTAATCATTAATTTTTCTCTGTAGAAACTTATTTTGGAAATTTGGGGATGTGTTTTTTATTGATGGATGAGATTTATGTAGGGAGTTTCAGGGAAATGTTATTTTATAATAAATTGATGATAAACTAATGAATTTAATGTTGTTTAAAAGTTAGAGCAATATATAATTTTTAATTTTGTTGGAGCAAAATTTAATTTCAATCTTGTTCGAGAAATTTTCAAGTTTCAAATTTGTTGGAGCAATTTTGATTTCCAACTTTGTAAGAGCAAGGTTCAATTCTATTTTTTTTCTCCAGAAATGTCCGATTTTCATTTTTGTTTGAGAAATTTTCAATTCCAATTTTATTGGAGCAATATCTAATTTCAATTTCGTTGGAGCATTACCCTATCTTCAATTTCGTTTAAACAATGTCTACTTTCTAATTTTGTTTGAATGAGGGTAGACCAAATATTCATTTTTCCGATACTGGTGAGCTGAAGGTGGATCCGATTTTTTGGGACACATGGTTGGTTCATCAGAGCTGGATGAGTGTTCTTTGAAATTAGGTGGATGAATTATAAACAACCCTTACTCCACTCACAACAAGGCATTAAGAAGATAGAAAGCCTTGGAAGAGAACAACAATGATTTTATTAGAAGAGATACTACAGATGTTCTCACCCTTACATTACAGTTATCTTTCAATGCAAATCTCAAATGAACACCTTAATCTATTATTTTAAATAACTTCCAAAAAATTTGATCTATAACTTTTTTTTTTGAAGGTCATTAACTTAAGTATTAAAGGGTTTTTTAATTACCCCATTAAAAAAAAAGATTATTCATTTACAATCGAGGCCCTAATTATCATTCTCTTTGAGTGCTTAAGTGAGCAGCTAAGACTTATTCTTCCAAAAAACTACAAACAATTGAGCGGCCAAACTATACATTACACGCCCGACAAAAAGCTCTCATGTAAATCCTGTACTAGTGCTTAGTCATGGTCAAATCGAGTATCACACACAATAATGCATATAGCAGCCATGTATCTTGCAAAGCCTACAACTTGATGACAATAAACAGTGTAACTAATTACTAATTAACAGCTAAGCTTTGCGTGAAGAAGCTACACATACAATTCATTAGTTAGTTAATTAAAGATTAATTAGTTTAAACGCCAGATGGTTAACTATATATGCATGGTCCCCTCCTCTTACAAGAAATACTGTAATTGGAGATGTTCCCATGACCCCCCACCCATCCTCATTATCTGGGAAATGTACAATGTACTCTAACAGCTGTCCCTCAGCTCTCATTTTCACTCCCAAAATCTCATTGTCTGCATTATTGCTCACAACAAAAACTCCTATAAATATGTGATTAGGATTAAATCTCACATTAAATATTAAAAATTAAATGAATCAATTACTTAAGTACAAAGAGAGTACGTCCTGAGCACTTGGTCTAGTAGTCATGTTCCCGATGACACTTGTAGAGGTCAAGAGTTCAAGACTCCGATATCCCCAAACTCCCAACCCCCTTAACCCCATTTGTATAAAAAAAAATGAATAGAGTACTTATGTATGTTTATCTAAGTTTTTTTAAAAATACCATATATATGTACAATTTGTAATTTCACGTGCTTACATAACTGTAAATTTCGAATTCAGCTTTCTTTGCAATTACTGCAAGAAGCTGTGTTTGTAGATGTTTGTCACATCATTATTATAAATCAGATTTTATGTGTGATAGATCACACCACATCAACACAGCAGGGAGCAGTTATCGTGTAGAGAAGCTGAATTCGTAAATTTCTATTTTCATATAAAATATATATTATTCTTTACTCTATTTAAGGCACTTGGCCCTATATAGAGAAAAGCTTCTCTCCTGGTGAGTAACAGTGCTGGATTTATACATATAAAATATATATTATTCTTTACTCTATTTAAGGCTGCTGATGAATAATGGTCAAGCAAGCATTGAGGTTGTGTCACATAAGCAAATATTGTGTTTTTTATATTAATGTATTTAATTTTTAATTATTTTATTTGTAAACATTTGTATTTTCTTAGTTGTTAAAGTTTAATTATATGATTTTGTATTTTCTTTTTTAGTGGGGTGAATTAAAGCTAATATGATAACTTTTTAGACCTAAATATATTTTTCACCTATACTTTCACATTTTTTGCATGAAAATATATCACTATCAATAACGATTTTTTACTCAATGTTACAACATTATCGAACTTTTTAGGTCTAAATATATCATGACTTTCACATTTTTTGCATGATACCTAACGAAAATCACACTGTCGAACCAATGAGTCTTTGCCACATTAGCAAACATTTTTTTTTTCCTTTTATTGTCTCTTTTACATTAATGTATTTAATTTCTAATTCTTTTATTTGCAAATTTTTTATTTGTCTTAGTTGCTAAAGTTTAATAATGTGATTTTGTATTTCATTTTTTTATTTGGGTGAATTAGAGCTAATATGATAACTTTTCAGGCCTAAATATATTTTTCACCTATATTAATCATTACTTTCACATTTTTGCATGAAAGTATCATGAATTTCACATTTTTTGTATGGAATAATATCATTATCTATAACGGTTTTTTTGCTCGATGTTACAACATTATTGAACTTTTTAGGTCTAAATATATTTTTCACCTATATTAATCATGGCTTTCACATTTCTTGCATGACAATATACTATTATCTATAACAGTTTTTTGCTCGATGTTACAACATTATTAAATTCTTATAAAATTCTGAAAATTGACACTCACCGTGAAGCGCGTGCAACAAAAAACTTGTTAACTCTAATTGGACTGAATTTACATCAATTAGTATTAATTAATGTATTAATTAATACTCTTTCGTCCAACAATAATAGTCACGTATGACTTATATTTGTGTTTGACTCAAATTTTCATTAAGAATAATAATCACGTTTGACTTATATATTAAATACTGAAAAATAACGTCGCTATTTTTCAAGAAATGCAAGAGTATTATACATACACATAAAACTAAAGAATGTAAAACTGTCATGTCCCTTACTTCATCCAAACCAAAAACAGGGCAAAGCATCAGTCCTTTTCATCCTCTTTTATTCAACATGTAACATGCCTGGTGCAGATTATTTATACAGGAAGAACCCTTTAGCTTTAACATTATTGTCTCCCTCTATTATAGACCAGTGCATGCTAAGATAATGTGATTTGTGAATAATCAAATCACATCCCCTTATTGTTGAATACTCCAAACAACCATCACCATGTTTGTGCATTAGCTGTCTGGATTTTATTAGACCTCTGGAATCCTAATCCCAAACCCTTTTTCCAGCACCAAGCATGATATCTACCACCAGAAATTTGTGGCTCCAGTTACAGAAATGCCCCCTGCAGCTGGATTAATGGGTATAATGTCACATGATGATGTGCCATAATAGGCCAAGCCTTTCACAAGGGTATGCCTGTAATTTGACTTTTTTGTGTCTCTCGGCGAGGATCCAGCACATGGCTGTAGAAAAATAGAAATACTAACTCTCTTCATGTGATCACATGCACATGAGAGTTATTCCAGATTATGAATCTTATTATGAGCCTAATGAAAGCAAAAGGGTGATTAGACCAGAAAGGCTGGCTTTTCTTCTTTGACTAATCAACTCCTAGTGCTACTACTTAGGTGAAAGCTAATTTGTGGTTAGCCTTAATAATTGCCCTAGTTACTTACACAGCAGGCATTTAAGTTTATATAGGATTTGGTGCATGCTAATGCTAGGGGTAGACTGTAGACATCTCCCATTACTAAAGCAAGTACTATAAAGGTTAAGACGGAGTCCGATTCGAATTTTAAGGAACACACACATATACATTACTCCAACCGTTCCACGAAAATTGTCAACTTTCTTAAAACAGAAATTTTCTATCATATTTTTATCATTTTATCATCTTATCTCATACTATAGATCTACAAAATTTTCTACTTCCTCTCGATCAACTTAAAATTGGGATTCACAAAAATTTATTCTTCTTTCTTTTTCATGAAGGTAATTTTGTCAACACACTACTATTCTCTCACTTTCCTTAATATATTTGTCCAAATAAATCCTACAATCTTTGTGTGATAGAGGGAGTAGTAAGAGCATCTCCAACAGCTTTCCCAAAAATTTCTCTAAAATGGAGAAGCAAAGTCCACATTTTCCAAATTATTTTTGTTATAACTCCAACAGTTTCCCCATTTTAGAGAATCATGCATTTATTACAACAATAAAAAATTATATATTTTTATTAATAATTAATAAATTATTTGAAGTGATGAGAGAGAGGAGAGAGAACATATGTTTAAACTAATAACAAATAGCCAAAAGAGATGAGAGAGGAGATATGTTTGAAACAAGTTAATTTGGGGAGGCTCTCCAAAATTTAGATCCAAATTTTGGGAAGGCTCTCCATTTTTTTTCCCCTTCTTCCTCATTTTGGAGAATGAGATGGGGAAGTTGTTGGAAAAAAAGCCTCAAAATTCTCCAAAAATAAGTATTCCAATAAAATGGAGATGCTCTAAACGACACGTTCAACGAACGTGGATAAAATTAAAATTTTGGGAACTACAAAATATATTAAATTAAGTAAATAAATTAAAAACTTATACTCATTTTGTTCGTCAATAATTGATATATTTGATTTTCATAAATATACATAATGAAAAAATTTACAAAAAAATATGCTTATGAACTTTATACTTCTAATTTATAACATGCATTTGAATTATTAAACTTTAATTAACTAACCATTCATGGAAAAAAAACATAGACAATTAAATAGTCTAAAACGACCAAACAAATGTATCAATTAATGACCTGGTGGACAAAGGGTGTATTAAAATAAAATAAATTTGAGTGCATCTTAAATTTTAGGATTAAATAATGAAAATGGAGTAACTAAAAATATATGGGATATATAAATGAAGTAGTCTATACGGGATTTGAACATTGTTAATATGTTTTTATTCAATGAAAATATTAGCAGTGAGATTTATTTTCAAAAAGTGTTTAACAGTAAGTATAGAAATGAATAAAAATTAAAATCAAAAATCAAAAATTTCATGATATCTCGAGTTAAATGTTTTATTTTAAGAATTGTAATACTATTGAAAACTTTGCACATAGAATTTTTGAGTTAATGCGAAATTCCAAAAGAAAAATAGTTATATTTAATTGTAAAAAAAAACGCTAGAAAGCATCTACATACGTGGAAACAAACAGAAGTAGGGAAGTATGTACGGCTAGCGACTAGCGAGCCATAGTATTTTAAAAGTTTGTTGTAATCATTGGATTTAAATAATCGAGAAACCATCCAAATACCGTTGTTTTGCATTACTATATGAATATTGCAATCACTATAAATATTAATTACATTAATTGTTATTAGTTGCATGTTTGTTTTTGAATTGATCATTATATATGGCCAATTAAAACGAGAGAGTAGTAGTATGTAACCAATTAATGGCGATGTCTTGATTGAGGTTGAAGATAAAGCTGGAATCCCTATTGTAATATATTGTACTCTAAAGTTCTCACTTTTAACTATTTCGTATAGATTATGATTTTAATATATGGTTTTTCTTTAATTTTTAACATATATAGTAGAGTAGAATAATTTATATGCAAACTCTAAATTCAATTCGTTAATTTCTACATACATTTCCTTAAACATTTTCACAAATTGGTCTCAATAATATATAATTTGAGTCACCCAAAAAAGTAGAATAATTTATATGCATATTCTAAATTCAATTCGTTCATTTTTTAGGCACAGACAAGTTAAATCATTCAAGTTTTTTATATGATGAATGTAGTATTATATATTATAAGAAACTTTGGTGATTTGTTTTCCTTTTACAAACTAACTTTTCAACTGAGTTTAATGATTTATTAATTGTACGTAAATTTTATGATTTATGACTTACAAATATGTTTAGGGTAGTTTTTCTTTTTGGAAGAGGTGTTTGTTTTGTCAATTAGTGAAACTAATTAAGATGTTAGATGATAGGCTCGTTTAGGAAATATTTGTTTCAATTAGCTGTAACGTTTTGAATAATTTTTTAATGGTTGAGATTAAACAGCTAACAACTAATCTAAAAAAACTACCGTTGATAGTTTTAATATATATGCCATCGTCATTTTCTTTCAAAAAAAATGTGATTGTTTTTCTTTTAAAAATACACTACGTGGTTCTTTGAGACCACAGTGGCAGTGCAGTAACGCCAAACCGTTACTGGGGGTGGTCACCTTTGTTGGCCAGTGGTAGCGGGTTAGAGTGTTACTGGCACACTACCAGCAATGGCCCGGTAACTGGCCAGGGCGCTACCAGGCTGGTAACGGCATGACCCAT
Source organism: Stellera chamaejasme (assembly GCA_024586325.1). Lineage (NCBI taxonomy): Eukaryota > Viridiplantae > Streptophyta > Magnoliopsida > Malvales > Thymelaeaceae > Stellera > Stellera chamaejasme. Next base: position 32,056,492 of record CM044985.1, read on the forward strand.
TCCAGCCCACTACCAATTCAAATAACGGTAAAATGAGGGAATCTGAAAAATAAAGGTGGGATTTATTGAAAATTAAATTTGATTGGTAGCGGAATAGTAACGGTCCAGCCCGCTACCATGCATTTAACTTGCCACTTTCATCGATTTACATCCCTCATTTACTCTCACCTCCCTCATTTACTCTCTCAGCTCCCTCACCTCCCTCAGATCATCTCTTTCCCCTCACAACTCACAGCAACTGGTGCTCTCCATCTCCTCCCTAAACCGTCGTCGACGCCGTCAAGCCAACCACCGGTGCTCTTCATCTCCTCCTTCTTCGGTCGACACTGGTAAAGGTAAGCGACTTTAAAGTTTTTTTTTTGAAGTTTTCATTTCTTTTAGGCTCTAACACCATTTTTTTTGTTTGCCTTCCGCCGCCTCCAGCTCTAAACAAACCCTCAGCCACCGTTGACTTGAGATCAGGTATAGATCTAATTTTTGATGATTTTGATAAATTAATATGTATTTTTTTGTGATTATGGACTGATAGAATAATGTTTGATTTAATAGAACTAATTTGTTGTTGCACGTGTTTATGTTTGATTTAATGGAATTATATTTAATTTTTAATGAATATATATATGTTTAAAGGAATTATGTTTGATTAGGAATTATTAATTTGAGGATTATATATTTATTTGAATAATATGAATTTTTCTGATTTTGTTTTCTGGTTATATGAATATTTTGGGGTTATATGATTTTTTTGAAGGAATTTTGTTTAGATTGGTTTTTGTATCTCGGTTGATTGTTTTTGGTGGATTTTGATTTTTTTTATTTTTACGATGAAGTTGTTTATGTTTTATGATTATAGGTGAATAAATCATTAGTTTTTGTTATTTTTAAGATATTTATGAATTATGAATAAAAGTGAATTAATTGTCAAGTTTGTTAATTTGTATGTATTTGGTGTTTTATTATATTTGTTGTTTATTTGAAAGTTTGTGGTTAATTTGTAAACTTTTAATAAGTTTGGCAAATTTTAAAAAATTTGTGGTTAAATTTGAATTTTTTTAAAAAAGTTAGGGTCAATTTGAAAATTTTATAAAGACTCTAGGTTATTTGAAAAGTTTCTATAATTTTTGGTGTAATTTTCAAAATATAAAAAGTTTGTGGTTTATTTGAAATTTTTTAATAAATTTGTGTCAATTTGCAAAATTTACAAAGATTGTGATTTATTTCCAAAATTAACTATTGCCCATTTTCATTCTTGTCAGGATATGGCGGGTCAGGATGATAGTCACGGCTCCGAACTCGACTCACGCGGGCCAATCAGAGGGCCGATCGGGTAGATCATGGGGTTGTGGTCCTCACCGTTCCTCCACTTCCTTTACATCCTCACATAACGAGGATTTGTATACCACAGTTGAGGGTCACACCAAAAAGAAGAAGGCCCTCTCGATGATGCTCTCGGATATCTCAGAGCAACAGCAACAGCAGCATCCGGGACCATCGCAACAGCGATCGCCGCACGATGATTAGGATTTCCCTCCCCTTGTTTGTCGGACCGTATTGTAATAAAACAAACTTATTTTGATGTTTTAGTTGTGTTTATGACATTTAACAGTATCTATTCATTTTATTTTATGTTTTTAATTACTAATTATGCTTATTAATTATTAATTTGTGAAGAAATTTAATAGTATTTATGAAATTTGAGGAATATACAAATTATTTAAATTAAAAAAAATTAGTAAGGGATGGTAATTGGGTGGGGTGCTACCAGCCTGGGGCAAGTTAGATGTGCCATCGTGGCAACTGGTAACTCCCTACCAGCTACCAGGTCCGTTATCAGCTGGTAGCGGCCTAGTAACGGATTTGGAGCACGAGGCGGCCTGATTAGTAGCCCTCCAACTCGCTACCAGGCCCGTTACTATTGGTAATGGCCTGGTAGCTGGTAGGGTGCTACCAGGCCCAGATCAGACACGTAATGTTATATTTACAGTTTTTCAATCTATGAATTTTTTTTATTATTCAATCTATGAATTTTTTTCAACATTTTGATATTGAAAATGGAAAATATTTTATGCCGATGATAAAATAAAGTTTGCAGTTTGTAAATATATTTATTTTAATTTATTTTTCATAAGAATAATTAGATCAAACATAATATAAAAAGTTAAACGGAATATTCTTTTTAGAACGAAGGGAATAATTTGAAGTAATATAGTAGAGCAAGGAAACCTAGCTAGTACTCATTTCGTCCAAAAAAGATTTGAATATTTCATTTTTAGAATTTAATTTATGATTTTTTTTCTTTAACATTTTGATGTGAGAAATTAAATAACTTATATGCAAATGATATTTTAACTTTTATAGTTTCTAAATATAATATATTTTTATTTTTTTAGCAAGTTCTTCTTAACAATAATTTGAGTCAAACACCTGAATCTTTTTGGAACGGAGATAGTAGTAATTAGTGGCAGTAGCATTCTAGGATATTTTTTTGTTGATACAAAACATTCTAGGAATTTAATGTGTTTTAGAGTCCTATTATTAGAGTAAAATCCGCGTAGGGTCCCTCTTTTTAAGTTTGCGACCTATTATGGTCCCATTTTAAGTTTTTGCTTCAATGTGATCCTGTTTTTAAGTTGCGCGACCCATTGGAGTCCTTTCCGTCAAATTTTGCCGTTAAAATGGACGGTTGAGGGTGAAATGACATTTTTACCCTTAGTTAATTACTTCAATACACTCAGTGTTTTAAAATTTAATCAATTCTACCACAAAGTTTCCAAAACTTACACTAAGTGGTTTAACTGAAACCTATGAAACTAAGTTACCTAAGTAGTATAAGGAATAAAGAAAAGGGCTGAAATTGTAGTTTACCCAAAAGAAATTGAAAGGAAAGCTTCTTCTTCTTCAACGCGTGCTTGCAGCAGACGGCGGAGGAGACGGCGGCCGGCGAAGGAGTTGTATTTCCCGGCGAAGGAGTTGTTTGACCGGTTCTCCTCGGTTAGGGCATCTCCGGCGAAGGAGTTGTATTTCCCGGCAAAGGGGGAGGAGAAATTGAAAAAAAACGAACCGGCTAAATATTTTTTCAAACTTCAACTTTGAGTTCCGGTCACCGTCGGCGCCAACAACCACTCCCATTAGGTCCGTCTCATCTCCAGGATCCCGAATCTACCTTTTGTTTCACCCGACTGACGCTGGAAACGGGCAAATCCGGCGAAAAACCGCCGCGCATTTTGACGTTTAACCGCTTCGATCCGTCTTTCCGTCAACATTCGGCCGTTCCCACCACCACCATTGGAATCACCGTCCGACGCTCCACCATCTAGACCTAAGTCCGCCGCGGAAAGTCACCGGACACGGGCGGCCGCCGGACGCCGCCGCCGAACCCAGATTCCGGCGACCTGTGAGGAAAACGAAGAAGAAGAAGCTGACTTCTGTCTTTCGGGAAAATTACAACTTTGGTCCTTTTCCCCTTTACTCTCAGCTTTGTGTCACTTAAACCCCTTTATTTATCCATAGTTTCATTCAAGTCACTGTTTCAAGTTTGAAAATGTGTAAATTTTGAAAATGTTGGGGTAGAATTGATTAAATTTAAAATTTTGGGGTGTATTTTAACATTTATTTAAGGGCAAAATCGTCATTTACTCTCTTCCGTCCAATTAAACGACTAAAATAGACGGAAAAGACTACAATGGGTCGCGCAACTTAAAAATAGGATCACATTGAAGCAAAAACTTAAAATGGGACCATAATAGGTCGCAAACTTAAAAAGAGGGACCCTACGCGGATTTTACTCCCTATTATTAGGGGTGTTCAAAAAACCCGTAAAACTGAGAAACCGAACCGAATCACATATGCCTATTTATAAATAAATTATCTAAATTGCTTACTTCATCTCAATTTTCCTTTAAATTTCTTTTATATTATGTGTGAAAACCCATTTCATACAACAATAATACATGATTTGCAATATTATATTATTGTTCTATTTATGCAAACTACTTTTCTTCATTTTGATGCTCTAGATATGTACATTTATGATGCAAAATTTTAGAATATTTCTAAGTAAATTGAAATTTTTTATAGAATAATTATACTTAGGAATACCCGCGGATACCCGCGATCCGAACCGCAAAAAACCGTGAAAATCGGGTACCCGCATTTAGGGTACCCGCACTCGGTGGGGCGGATACTATTTTTCTCACTATCCGCCCCGCCCCGTGCACACCCCTACTTATTATGATTACAACTTTCAATATAGAGAATGACAATTTTAGATCTCATTAAACAATTTTAATAGCTTAGATCTCTTAATAGGATTATAGTACATTATAATCAAAACTCTAACTAATAGTGATTAACAATTTTTATTTTTATTTTTCAAATAGCACAATAACTTAAATTTAAAGGAAAATGAATTATTTAACTATTTTTTTTATAGTTAAGAAGCCTAATAATTAAGAAGCATAAAAAATTATTTAACTATATTTACAAAAGGCTCAATTGACTTTTTATAATTGTTTTAATTAAACTTAATATCATTTATGACTATTAAAATAAATTGGAGGATTGAAACAAAAGGCTATATGGTGAGTGGAATAGCTTGTTTAAATTTCTTCACTTGTTTACGTTTGGTAATAGTTTGTTTTTTTTTTCTTTCCTGCCTTTTTTTTTTGCTTCCCACGTAACTTCTTTTTCCCCTCTTTTTTCTATGTTTTGGATAAGATAAGAGTTTTAGTTGTTTAAAAAATTTTAGTTTAAAGTAGGTTTTCTTTTATATAAGTTTAGGAATTTAAAAGTACAATTATGTGTCTCATTAATAAAGGATAAAAAAGTCAGTTAACATCACCAAAGTTACATTCGTCCTTATATATATATATATATATATATATATATGGGTTTGATAAGAAGGAAAATCAGTCAAATATTTATATACTCCATATGCCTAGTATGGGTTTGCACCATTCAAAAAGTTCTTCACTATTGAAAGAAAAAAAAATACGTAAACAAAAAAAGCCGACAAAACAAAAAAGAACGATACGGTCGGCAGGATATCAAGTCCGAGGCGAATCCGTTTGCTTAAACCAAGGCATAATCGCGATTAGGAGCGTTATTTTCTCTAGGAAAAAGTAATTACTCTACTACTCTCTCCCCCATTAATTGATTCATTTGTTTTGGTTGTTTCACAGTATTTAGTCTATAATTTTATTTAGGAATATATAGACATGTAAAGTTAAATAATTTACATACGTATCATAATTTGAAATACAAAGTTTCTAAATAGATTTTTTTAATTTTTTTTTCACTATTTATCTTTATGAAAATTTGAGTCAAACATTGAATCTTGAAACATAAAATACATGGATCAACTAATGGGGTACGGAAGGAGTACAATTTTGTTACGAACCTATAATAAACTAAAATCGATTAGGAATGTCAATTAGATGGACCTGTAAAGTATAGCTAGAGCTCGAACTCAAGTTCACGTTTATCAAGTCGACATCTATCAATATCGTGCCTAAAAAGTAACTCTTATAGATTAAGGAGTGAAATTGAACTTTATCAGATTCGGCTTTATTGGGTGTTGATCTTTATCGAGCATTTAAATATAATTTAAATTATGTATAATAGTACTTATTTCATTGTTTGTTTATTATAATCTAGTTTACAAGTGACTCAAAACGAGCATATCGATTGTTCCAAAAACAAAACGTGCATATCAAACTAAGACAGAGGAAATCGTCATCTTGAACTAACAATAAAACTCTAGCGCCACACCACTCATGGTGGCCATTTTAGCTTGTCACCAGTGTCATCACAGTGCTGGATCGATGCCAATTTCATCCTTCTCACGGTTTATCGCTTCGGTTTGCTCCACCAAGACCCAGGGCGCTCTGCTCGTGTCCAATTTGGTGATCAACGACTCTGATTTCGGTTTTCGCACCGCCTCACCCCAACCCGCTTCGTCTCCATGGCGTGTGCAGTCGACCTTCTCTCTGGTTTGGATTGACGGTGCTAGGTCTGGTCGCTTTAGATCTCAAGTGGCAGTCTTTGGTCGCCAAAAAACTCTAGCCTCCTCTACTGGGTTGTGCTGTGATAGCTCTGCTGCTGCCAGTGGCAGTGGTGGCTCTATCCAGTGGGCCTCAGCGATGGGGGCTAAGGCTTGTTTGATGACACGGTCTGTATCCCCTGTACTAGTTGTGGCTGGTACACAGGTGGGGCCGAGGGACTTACTACCTCACCCGAAAGAATAAGCCTCGGGTTTTTGGGGTCTACATGAAGTGAGCCGGCCTGTTCGCTCGTCACTTATCTTGTTTGATTTTGTAGTAGGTTATCTTTAATTTTGTTTTACTTATTGGTTTTTTGTTGGTTCTGCTTGGTCTACAGTTCTATTGGGCGGTCTTGCTGGTTTGGTGGGTTTGCTCATGCCTGCACGCGCACAGTGAGACGACGCTTTGTTCCATGGGAACCCGAGGTGTCTTGTTGAGATCGCGGATCTATCTTCTTACATTGTAGGCTTTATGTGCGTCTTGACCTTTTGTTGGCTCGGTATGGCGGAGAGTCTTTGTCATCCAGTGGTCCCCGTGCTGCTTTATGTCCATTGCAGTTCTGTTTTTAGCTTTTCTTTTGGTTTTTTAATCTCATGTTTAGGTTATTTTTATCAGTTATCTAGTTTGTTGGTTGAGTGTTTTTATTCTCTTTCTACTAGTTGTTTCATGTTTAGGTGTTTAATTTATTTCAGTCACTCGAACTTCGACTTGTATTATTTTCATTGATAATAATACTAAACCGTTTTCCGTCAAAATTATATATATATAAATAAAAGACCGAGCTCAAACTTATTTCAAGTTGAATTCGAGCCTATCTATTCCAAACAAGTACGCTTAGGAAACATTTGAGTAACTATGAAAATTGAAGCAATCAATTTTGGATAATATTTTTCTCTAATATGTACGTGATATGGTTTTAATAATTGATATCACCATTTTTTATTACGAGATTATTACTATTAATTACGAAAATGGTAACTCTGTAATTATTAATGATGACATCCACACCTAATAACATGACATGCAAGTTAGATCTCTCATCTTTTTTTTTTCACGTGAGACACCCCACAAGGTTAAGAGTTTGCATGCAAAGAATAAATTAAACCCCACAGTTTGGTCCTTCCCTCGCAAGGTTGTCCATGTGCTTTTGCATTACATTAAAACACCAATTATATCTCTTGTTTCTACTTCCCTAGACCAATTTCAATTTCTTAATTATCACTCCCTCAACTCTATTTGTTGCCACACTCAGTTCTTCTCTTCCATCTCTCTCTCTCCCCTTACTTATAAATTAATCACAAATCTCCTAAGAGCTAGCACCAAAAACAGAGCTCCCCATTCAGAAGTCAAACATTATGGCCTTAGAAACAGTTGCCATTCGTCCCATCAACGACAGCCCCAGGATTTCTTTCTCCGCAGATTTTCTGGATGAAGCCAGCTTCATCTCCATTAGTCCTCACCCGCACCAAGAAACAGACAAGGGCAAGGACAGGGCACGCGCCGCTGCCGATTTCGAGTTCCTTGCCGGCAAAGGCAGCAGCGCCGCCATGTTGTCCGCCGACGAGCTCTTCTTCGACGGCAAGATGCTCCCTTTCTGGCAGACCCAGCAAGCCGAGAAGCTCAACAAAATCAGCCTCGAACGGAAGGACGGATCAGAGGTCGACGGCGGAGACGCGGGCCGACGGGTGACGATCACGATCAGTAACAACGACAAGGAGGAAAACAGAGTGAGCTGGTTCGTCGACGACGACCCATCGCCGCGGCCGCCCAAGTGCACCGTTTTGTGGAAGGAACTGCTGAGGTTGAAGAAACAGAGACCTTCTTCGTCTCTCTCACCATCTTCATCATCGTCTTCGACCTCGTCATCTTCAAGCTCTCTGGCCGACGTAGCTTCAGAGGAAGACAAAAAATCCGCCGGAAACAAAGAGAAACAATCCAAGAGGATTAAGAAAGGGTTGGAGAGGACGAGGTCGGCGACGATTCGGATCAGGCCGATGATTAATGTGCCCATCTGCACGCAGACGAAGAGCAGTTCATTGCCTCCCCTGTTTCCTCTCAGGAAAAGCAGGGTAATGGAGAGGTGAAGGTAATTAAAATTAACAGTGATTAACCGTTGGAAGAGTTTCGGGTTCTGATAATTAGGGACGTTGTTTGATATGTTAATCTACTACAACTTGGAGGTTTATTTGTTATTTTTTATGTTTTTTTTACGTCAATTACGATTTAGATCTGGATCTAGATTCTTGTTCAGGAGTATCATGCATCAATATATATACTACTCTGTATCAATCACGATGTAAATTCTAAACGAGGAGGATTTTGCTAAATTCGTTTTTACCGATGATAACTGCAATTGTTCAAGCCCGGTTGAGGACTCAAGAGTAAAAATTGTTACTGTTTGGTCTTCGGAATTTACCTGTTACCTGCAGCCTCTGTCCTATACACCGATCCCAAATTGAATATAAAAAAAACAAGGATTTAATTTTCCACAATCCGTAGTGGATGTAAATCGTAAAATTTATAAAAATTTTGATATAATTGTAACATAAAAAAATGGGTTATGGATATTGGTTTGTTTTCATAAAATAAAAAGAGAAAGTAAACAATCATTCTAGATAATAATTATTAATGTCAAAACTTCAGGACTCAATGCGTAAAAGTTAAAAAAATAAAAGCCAAATGGAAGAGATAGTTTTTTAACAACAGTAACAAAAAAATGTAAAAACAATAAGTTTTGATAAATATGACTAAAAGGTGAAATAAAATATACACTTTGAATTTCATGTTCCAAGGTTTTATGTTTGACTCAATCTTGTATAAAGATAAATAGTGCAAAAATAGAAAAACATATTTAGAAAAGTTACATTTCAAATTATGCATATGAATTTTTTTAGTTTTAAATGTCTAACAATTCATGAAAAAAATTATAGATTAATTACCGTAAAATAGTAAAAAAAAAAAGTGGGAAATTCCTTTGGGGATGGAGAAAATATGAGATTAAATTGTATACCACATTAATTTCTTTACATTCACGTTATTCATGTGAAAAGAAGGAGAAAATGTAAAATCATATGAGTGATAAATTTCGTTGACAATTATAAGAAAAAAATAAAAGGCAACAAATCTAAATAAATACGATAAAAAACGAAATGGAGTATATATGACTAAATTGTAATCCATATATATACTTTATTTTCATTCACAACATCCATGTGAAAAGATGAAGAAAATGCAAAATCATATGAGTGAGAAATATTGTTGTTGTTGACTATAAAATAAAAATAAAATAAAATAAGCAAGCGAGTTAGAATTTTAAATAAGTTAAAAAAGTTGAAGAAAAGATGAACTAAGAGCAAGTAGGAAAGATAATATAAAAAGGAAAAAAGTAGACAATGCACCATAGATAAAAGAACAATTTCAGGCCTAATTTTTTCTACATTGACCAAAGACCAATGTGTAAAAGCGTAAAATTTAAAGGTCGAAGGAGCGAAATATTTCTTTAAACAATTTAAAGAAAAAAAATCATAACGAATTTTAAACAAATGACAAAATCTAATTAGGTAAATACTGTTCATACACAATAATTTTTTTTTTGAAATTATATACAATTATAATAAGACGTGCATATTATTGTTCAACTTTCTGACCACCCTCATTAAAAGATGAATGTATGAACATATATATATATATATATATATATATATATATATATAGAGAAACTTCGAGGTCTATCTGAAGAATCTTAAAATACCAATTAATTAAACCTAAAAAATAGAGAATTATATAATATTATATTTAGTTCACGCATAGAATTTACCTACTTTCGGATCATTTACATTAAAAGAGGAAGATATGGTAAAATTATATAACTAAGAAATTTTAGATGGCTATTTGAAAAAGTTTTAATTTTTTTGGTAAATAAAGTAATTAAACCTTAAACAAAAAAATTGAAAATTTTAAATCACTATTTGAATTTTTTAAAAAGACTTTATGATAAATAAAATAATTAAACTTTAAATTAAAAACAATTGAGAAAACGACAAAATGACACTGTTCATCAATAGTGCCATTTTCTATAAATAGATAGAGTAAAATAATAATAGTAATAGTAGTAATAATAATAATAATGTGGTGAATATTTAAAGAACAAACAAAAATACATATAATTGTAAATTTTTCGTACGGTTAGGTGTTCCAGCATCCTACGTATACCGAAAAGAGCACATGAACATGATGTTTAAAGCTGTAACTTGCGCTATGTTTAAAGCTGCGTGTAACGTTAAGACATGGGAATGCCGAGTACCAAGCATTGATAGGCTTGTACTCCAGAAAAAGATCAAATGGTCTTAACATTGATGGTTATGGACTCTGATTTCTGCTTCGTAATCTTAGGGCATAAGGTCGGAAATTATGAAAGTTTGAACTCAAAACATCTACTTTATGTCCTTAATCATTAGGGAAAAGATCCAAAATTACCACTAATTGGCATATAGATCCATTTTGGTACTTCTTTGAAAAAAAGCCTCATTCAACCATTTTTTTGTAGTTTCGTGGTCCAATTTGGCCACTCAAAAACTTTGTTGGGCCCATTTTGGCATCACGTTTGTCCACATGTCTTAACTCAGCCTATGTATTGTCCACCTTTGCAAAAATGATGGATTGCAGGCTGATTGGAGTCGAATTATATAGTTTGGCGTTGAAATCTCAATTTGGGTCTTAGGGTTTAGCTTTGGAAGAGTGAGTGAGGAGCGTCTCGTAGACGGCGATTCCGACAACGATTTCTGCGTTTCTCTCGACTGCGGAGATTTGAGCTTAGGATCTCATCTCTCGGCGACTCCGGTGACTTGAGCTTAGGAAATGGCAAGTCTTCCGACGTCGAGCATCGATTCTGGTAAGTCTTCCGATGATGATATTTACGGGGTGATCTCACCGGCGAGAAAGTACGCGCACAAGGTAATTGTTCCGACAACGACGATATTTACCTAGTTATACCCCTTCCTCATCATCTAATTCATGAGCTGTCTCACCAGAATCATCAGTTTCACCCCTCATTTATGGCTACTTTCCGGGTTCTGGGTTTCTCCTAATTTCAGACTCCGACGCCATTGTGGGTAATGAACGACGCCAAATGCTGGAGAAGAACAATAATTCTCTCCACATAAGAATATTTTAGTGTGAAGATAACCCTCTGCTATTGCCACTCCAGCAATGTTGTAAGAATTGAGACGCTTCAACCTCAAAGTTTTTTTTAATTAGTCACTCCGACGTGTCAAAAATAATAGATCATCCATTTTCTGATACAACATGTCATTAAACGTAGCCACCGTCAGAGGAAACAAATGCTACATTGGCGTTTACTAATGGATAAACTCTACTTTTAGCCCCTTACCTTTCTGGGTTATCCTACTCAGATCCCATTTTAAGAATTTTCATCATCTGAGTCCCTTAGCTTTGGTTTTTGTTTCATTTGTGGTTCTTTCCATCATTCTGACTGTTAAGTTAACTGTTATGGGTGTGAAATGACGAAAATGCTCATTATACCTATTTTACAAATTAATCTCTAATTTTATAAAAAAACTATCAATTTTATCCAAAGTATCTCGCTTTGGTTCGTCATTCTCGACTTATTTTGTAATGAGTTTTCATTAATAAGATAAGTCATTATTGGTATAAAAAAATAAATCAATTACCTAGGGAGTAAACTCCGCCTACGATCCCTTAAGTTACATTATTGTCCTATTTGAGTCATGTTTTAAAATTTTGTATAATTTCATCCCCCAATTTACATTTTTGTCCTATTTGGATAATTTCGTCACTTTTACCATTAATTTTTTTAGTAATTTACTATAAAAATCCTTAACTCATAGTCTTGTAAAAACTACAACGATAACCTAAACCCTAATTATTTTCAAAACTTACAATATCACCCCACCTTCATTCTTCCCACATTCAAACTCACCCCATCCCTACCAATCCCTTTGCCCGCCTTTCTGCCACCAACTCGTCATGCGCCACTACTCGTAACCATTTTTAGCCACACTCACGCCTAGATTTGCCCTGCCCAACCATCAGATGCGTAGACCGGTTTATTATGTAGCCAGATCTGTTAAGCTAGGCAGACCAAGACAACTCAAATCGACGTGAGCGGAGGCGAATCAAGGTTGCAGTAGGCTGAGAAAAAGTCTAGCGGGTGGGTGAAGGCTTGGAGGAGGCTAGGCGGAGCTGTTGGAGGATGAAGGTGGCAACTCATGGGCTCTCCATCAGATGATACTAGAAATAGATGTCGATGGTGGAGGCTCGGTGCAAGGGTGGTGGAGACCGATGCGAGGGTGGCAGTGACCTGTGCGAGGGTGGCGGCAACCTGTGCAAGGGTGGCAGTGGTAACAAAGGCAAGTGGCAACATTGGTGGTTCCAAGAAGATGGAAGAGGGAGGCAGTAGGGTGGATTTGTAAGTTTTTCAAAACTAAGGGGTTTTTTTTTAGTTTTTTTAAAAAAATTGGGTTATATTGATTATTAAAAATGGATATTTACATAAATACCCCACTTTTTTTATATAAAGGGGTAAGGGTTGAGATACCGGATGCTCGAACTCAATATCTCTAAAATAATTACTAATGACTACCATACCAAGTGATCATGATTAAATAAACGGCTCTTCTATTTACCAACTAGTTGGTAAAATCACTAGCTGATTCTAATACTATCTAACTAATTTTAAAGACTAAATATCCTTTTAATTGGATATTTACACACACAACATAATTAGTGATTTTTCCAATTAATTGATAAATAACATCATCTTTAAATAAATATATCTATGTAAATAGTGATTTTAACGGAAAAAATAAAGAGGGACGTCATTCAGAATTTTATAGTTCGAAGAGAGACCAGTTAACGACGCCGTGGCAGCCCAAGAAGGCAAGAACGGCTAAGTGATCATGATTAAATAAACATTTCAACGTAAATATTGATTTTAATGGGAAAAATAAATAATGACGTCATTCAGAATTTTATAGTTCGAAGAGAGCCCAGTTACAAACGACGCCGTCGCAGCCCCAAGAAGGCAAGAACGGCAGAGCTCTCTCCGTTACCTCCTAAAAGCAACAATCCAGCTGAAGAGCGACGATCCGGACTCCGGAGAAATCATTCCATATGTTGTTTACGATTCCTTATTTCTTAGTCGGTTAGCTATCTGGATCGGAGTTTCTCTTACGTCGCCGGAAAATGTACCAGTGGAGAAAATTTGAGTTCTTCGAGGAGAAATACGGCGGAAAGTGCGCGATTCCGGAGGAAGTTACCGGGAAGATTGAGTGCTGCTCCGGTGGTAGGGGGAAGCTCGTTGTCGGTTGCGATGATGGTACCGTCGCACTTCTTGATCGAGGCCTCAAGTTCAATTTCGCATTCCAAGCTCATTCCACGTCCGTCGTCTTCCTCCAGCAGCTGAAGGTTTTCCTTCTAATTCGAATCGTTGCAAGTTTCAAGTCACTGCGGTATATTATGCTGTAACATTAGATAATCTGTTGGACTGATTCATCTCTCTTTCTGTCTCGCTATGTAATTAGCAACGAAACTTCTTGGTGACTGTTGGAGAGGATGAACAAATCGCGCCCCAGCAGTCGTCCATGTGCCTCAAGGTTTTCGACCTCGATAAGACGCAGGATGAGGGAACAAGCAGCATCATCCCGGATTGTATCGGAATTTTACGAGTATTCACTAATCAGTTTCCTGAAGCCAAGGTGTTCTCACGTTCTTTGATCTGAGTTTATATTCTGATATTCTGTTTGCTATTTCGAATGGGTGAGAATATAGTTCTGGAACTGCTTTAGTTATTTAAATGTTTGTGTGGTTGTTGCAGATCACATCTTTTCTAGTGCTGGAAGAAGCTCCACCAATTTTGCTAATAGCAATTGGACTAGATAATGGTTCCATATACTGCATCAAGGGCGACATTGCACGTGAACGTATAACTAGGTTCAAGCTTCAGGTGGACATTCCTTCTGATAAAGATGATTCTGCTGTCAGGGGTTTGGGGTTTCGATTGGATGGTCAGGCCCTTCTTTTGTTTGCTGTGACCCCAAATTCTGTTAGCCTCTTCAGCATGCAGGACCAGCCACCTAAACGACAAACATTAGATCAGATTGGAAGCAATGCCAAAAGTGTTGCAATGAGTGACCGCTTGGTATCATTCTTACTTAAGTAGTATTATACTGCACTTTGTCTGTGCAGTGCCTTCACTTACATTTTGAACTTATTTCTGTTCTATATTTACAGGAATTAATAATTGGACGTCCTGAGGCTGTCTACTTCTACGAAGTTGATGGGCGTGGTCCTTGCTGGGCTTTTGAAGGAGAGAAGAAATTCCTTGGTTGGTTTCGTGGATATTTGTTATGCGTTATTGAAGATCAGAGAAGTGGTAAGAACACGGTCAATGTTTATGACCTGAAAAATCGGTTAATAGCCTACAGTCTTGTAGTAAATGAAGTTTCACACATGCTATGTGAGTGGGGAAATATTGTGCTTATATTGGATGATAAGTCAACTTTGTGTATTGGTGAGAAAGACATGGAAAGCAAGTTAGATATGCTCTATAAGAAAAACTTGTACACTGTAGCTATCAACCTCGTTCAAAGCCAACAAGCTGATGCTGCTGCGACTGCAGAAGTATTGAGGAAGTATGGTGATCATCTGTATAGCAAACAAGACTATGATGAGGCTATGGCCCAGTACATCCACACAATCGGTCACCTTGAACCTTCTTATGTGATACAAAAGTTCCTTGATGCTCAAAGAATCTACAACCTCACGAATTACCTTGAGAAGTTGCATGAGAAGGGGCTTGCTTCAAAGGACCATACTACACTTCTACTAAACTGTTATACAAAATTGAAAGATGTTGAAAAGCTAAATATGTTCATTAAGAGGGAGGATGGTGTAGGGGAACATAAGTTTGATGTGGAGACTGCTATTAGGGTCTGCCGTGCTGCAAACTACCATGAGCATGCCATGTATGTTGCAAAGAAAGCAGGAAGACATGAATGGTACCTGAAGATTTTACTTGAGGACCTTGGTAGATATGATGAAGCATTGCACTATATTTCAAGCCTTGAACCAAGTCAAGCTGGGGTAACAGTGAAGGAGTATGGGAAGATTCTCATAGAGCACAAACCATCTGAGACAGTTGATATACTCATGAGGCTTTGTACTGAGGATCCTGATGCAAGGAGAGGAGGCACTCCATATGGTTGTTACTTATCTATGTTGCCATCCCCAGTCGACTTCATCAACATCTTCATGCACCAATCACAGGCTCTCATGAGCTTTCTAGAAAAGTATGTTGAGAAGGTTAAAGACTCTCCTGCGCAAGTTGAAATTCACAATACGTTGTTGGAGTTATACCTGTCTAATGATTTAAACTTCCCATCATTGTCGCAAGTTGAAAATGGTGTGGACTTTACTGTTAGAGCAAAACCAACCACATCTCTGAAGGCAGGCAGAGTTTCCAATGGTAAATTAACTACTGGTAATAAAAATTCATATGAAGAGAAGGAACGCCAGGAAAGACATGAAAAGGGACTTTGCTTGCTCAATGTTGCTTGGCCTTCAGATTTGGAGCATCCTCTTTATGATGTTGATCTTGCTATAATTTTATGTGAAATGAATAGCTTTCGAGAAGGTCTATTGTTTCTGTATGAGAAGATGAAACTTTTTAAAGAAGTAATTGCTTGCTATATGCAGGCCCATGATCATGAGGGTTTGATTGCTTGTTGTAAAAGACTTGGGGATTCTGGTACAGGAGGGGATTCAACGTTGTGGGCTGATCTCTTAAAATATTTTGGTGAACTCGGGGAAGATTGCTCAAAAGAAGTGAGAGAAGTATTAACATATATAGAGAGGGATGACATTTTACCTCCCATTATTGTTCTTCAGATGCTATCAAGGAATCCATGTCTCACTCTTTCTGTTATCAAAGATTACATTGCCAGGAAGCTGGAACAAGAGTCAAAGTTGATTGAGGAGGATAGGCGGGCCATAGAGAAATATCAGGTTTGTTATTGTGTAGTTTAATTTGCTTCTCAGGGATGATATTTCTGCTCATTAATCTTCAGTTGCCACAGTCTATGTGATGAAAGTTGAAGACTTAAGGGCTTTAAAGCTACCTAAAGAAAATGAAAAAGCTAGAGGAAACAGAAAGAAACTAATGTCATTAACTTTCTCATTTGTTTAAAGAATTAGGACGTCAGAACATTTCATCTTAGTTCCCATACTTTAGTGTTTCGTGCAATTTTTTGAATTAGTTGATTTTGGTTTATATCAGTAAATTTGGCAGCTGTATCTAACCCTGAGGTGATGAGCTTATTACCAGAATGGTCACTGATCTTCTCCATACAGCTCTATAGCTTACGACCTTTTGGCAAATGAGGTTTTATATTCTTGACGGTGATATTTGTCAGTATAGCCATTCAGAAGTTTGGTCAAGCGTTCCGTTTTATGTGAATGTCTCATGTCTGTGACTTCAAAGGTTAAAAAATGCACATGATGATGCAATTGTTATATCTATATAGCTTCCATTACGTTCAGAGAAAATAGTTCAGGCCATCAGTTTAAATAGTTGCAAACTCGTTTGAATTAGTTTCTTGCATACGGTTAAAATTTAATTACTGATTCAATATCGCAGGAAGAAACATCTGCTATGAGGAAAGAAACTCAGGATCTCAGGACAAATGCAAGAATCTTTCAGCTGAGCAAGTGCACTGCTTGCACTTTCACACTTGATCTTCCTGCCGTCCACTTCATGTGCATGCACTCATTCCATCAGCGTTGCCTAGGCGATAATGAAAAGGAATGCCCTGAATGTGCTCCTGAATACAGATCTGTTATGGAAATGAAGAGGAGCTTGGAGCAGGACTCAAGAGATCAAGATAGGTTCTTCCAGCAAGTCAAGAGTTCAAAGGATGGGTTTTCTGTAATTGCCGAATATTTCGGGAAGGGGATTATCAGCAAGACCAGTAATGGCGCAACAGGACCTGGTAGACAAAACACAGCAGCAGCTTCCAGCAGTGGCTTCTGAATTCTTTTCGCCATTGCAACCGATGCTTAACATTGTATCCTTATCGTGGTGGTGTTGCGGGTTGAAATGATCAAACTGACCTGATTGGCACATGGATGACTAGTACTAACTAATTGGAATTGATCTGTCAGATAAACATTCCAAGAGCAAGAACGTGGGGATTCTTAACAGCGTTTCAAAAAGTCGGCCAAATGTGTGCCACTGTAAGTTGCTTTCGACCACGATACGGATCCTTTTATGGAATTCCATTTTGGAGAAATAGATGTTTTGTTTGAATCAAGTCATAGAGAATTCTGATTTGAGGTGTTTGGCGAGGATTATGTTAAAGGTAATGTAAAGTTAATTTGTGATATGCTTTTCACTTGTTGGCTATAGCGGATACAGTAGTATACTCCTGGATTGAGTTAATCAGATCAATTTGAAGATTCTGGTCTATTTGGGAATAATTGTTTTCGGATAAGTAATGATCAAGATCAAATAGCTAAACACTAAAAAGTATGAGTGTGTAGATATTTTTTTTTCATTAAACACACACTTTGACTTTGACCTCTTTTAGGGTTGGAAAATAGAGGAGTAACCGACGATTTTTCCAAATTTCTGGATTTATTTTTCATTTACCCTTTTAAATACAGCGTCTCGGTGAATTTATATATATAGGGCTTCAAAATAACGGCAAGTCTTTACCAAACCAAAACGTTTTTGCAAGTTATAAATTGTAACCCCAGAAAACACTCAAAACTCTGTTGCGGTAACTTTCTTTTCCTTTTTGAAGGACTTGATTTGCGGTGACTGGACCGGTGAAAACGCAAAAATATATAAGGATCGGTTGAACCTGTGATTCAATTAATTTTGGGTGATGTATTTTTTATACAAAATTAAAGGATAAATCTAATATTTAATCAAGAAAATTGAAAAAGAACGAGAACAAGTTCAATATTCAATTAAACAAACAATTTGATATTAACAAAGTAGTCATTAAAGTTTCATTTATTATACAAATTAAACATCAAACTTTTCCTGACTATACATATTATAACTCTTACATTCTTTATATTTATTATTACTCCTATAATCTTTTATATAAACAACAAAATCTCTATTTATGTGTACAAATATCCAATATTACGTGTATATGAATTTTTTTAATAATAACTTCATAAGGTGAATATTTATTATTACATTTTATGAAAATACGATTTAATCATTGATTTAAATGGTTGAAGGTTAAACATTAAATCATTAAGTGAACGGTTTAATGTCATGTCCGGGTTTTTAAATTATGTTTGCGGTACGTATTTGTTGATTGTTCTACCGTAACGAGTTCATTCGCGGAGGATAAAAATGGAAATTTCTTCATAAACCGTATGTAACGTGGGAGGGTGAAACAAAGAATCGCGATCTCCATTTCCGGCCGGCTCCACTTCATCCCCTTACTCCTTCGCCGATTTGTACTTGCTGCATCGTGGTTGAGGTTTTTTTTATTTTTATTTATTTATGGCGATATCGTTAGCTACTTGAGCTCACTTGGATTTTACTACTTCATCGGAAGAGATGAGCCGCAAGGAACGCCGCCCTGAGCCTCTTGATTTCTTCATTTGGAAGGTTGAGGTAATTTTCTCTTTTCCGATTCCTGCTTTGTCTACTGTTTTACCTATCTTAGGTTTTTCTCTTAGATTCTTCCGATAGACCTTTCTCTTGTGGTGCTGTTTGAGTTCTGGAGTATCTGATTCGGTGTCAGATGCGACGACTTGACTTTCGTTTGATTTGAATGGATTGATCTTTATGGATTATGGAGTACAATTGGATGAATCCTACTCGGCCTCTCTTCTTGATGAATGGTGTTTCTTTTTTCATTTTCGTTTCCTTTCTCAGTTGCGGTTGTTTCGATGTCAATTCCATTCTCTTGTGATGCGAAATCATCTGGTCTCTACCGACATGTTCTGAGATTTACTAGTCATTCACCAATTCAGTTTTTAGTTTGTAGTTACTCTGAAATTGTCTTGTCATCACTGATTGGAGGTTAGGCGACTCTTTAATAAGATTGTGAGCGGCCTGTGGTTCCTGGTTTTCAGGCGTGTCCATGAAAACGAGTTCTAGTTTCTGCTGAATGAAGCATACTGGCTGCGAGATGCTGGGTCTTCTTGATACAGAGAGAGTGTACGCCTTTTAAATTTCAAGAGATGAGTGATAGTGACGTGTGACTTTGTGCTTGCAAGATCCTTGTACTGCAGTTCAGGTTATCCTCTGCTTATCAATTGATTAGTAAACTTATTGGTTCCAGAGCCCAGCTAGTGTTATCAGTGTTTCTAGTTATGTGTCAATTCAAATGAGCTTTGGGACAAGGGAATAGAGAGGATTTTTCTATCACGTGTAGAACATGAGTTCATATGTAAGAGCAAACCCAGAGGTTTGAGCTTTCGAGTTGTCTTTGAGCTGTTATGATGGTTGACAGGAGACCTTTTTGGGAAAAATGAATGGTTTGCATTATTTGCTCAGAATAGAGAATTTATGCCTTTTCAAAATTTTCTTTTTGGATACTGTTCACTTATTTCATATTGCCCAATGTCATTGAACATATTAGCAAGATGCCTCTGTATGATGTGTAGTGATTTGATTTACCATACAGAGAGGACCACTTTTTTATTTTCTATTGGAGGCTGCATGGTGTACCTTGAACAATCGTGGGCAGCTCACTCTATTTAAACCCTTTTTCATCCAGAGATACATAGAGCATTTATATCTGAATAGATAAGTCAGGCTTGTAGAAGAGGAAGGAATTTACCTTCAAAGACTTAAGTTCACATTGATAAAATAGTAGCAGACTGAAGTCCTACTCTTGAATTATTATGGGATGCCTTGTTGCTCTTGTTAATCGTTCAACCACTAGTTGTTTGAGTTATTCGTTCCAAGTTATTCTACTTGGACCTATAGAGTGACCAGGCTCACTGTGCTGTCGGCGATGAAGCTAGGAGCTATCGTTCTCTGAGTTATTGAAGGATGTATTTCTCTTCATGTTTGATGTGTTTTTCCATTTCCCTCAAGTAAGCGTGTTAGTTTAGATTCCATTTTTCTGAAGCTTAACCTGACTTTTACCAGGATGTTGGTATGTGGTTGGAAGAGATAAACCTTGGTAGCTACCGCCAGATATTTAAGGAGAATGGTGTCAATGGAGAATACCTGGAGGGCATGTCTATGTTCACGACTGAACAGATACTTCGGTTTATAAGGAGATGCCATATGAAATGGGGTGACTTCATCACGCTCTGCAAGGAGCTCAGAAGAATAAAAGGTCTGCTGCCATGCCTTTGCAAGAAAATCACACTTCTTTCATCTCAGATTTGATTATAGGATGTAGTAGTGTTTCTCTAGTAATGAGCCATCTGTGAAACTGCTGGTTGTACATATACTATATATGCAATGTGCTTTCTTTGTCTAGCAACTACGCATTTTTGGGTCTTTTTCAGGGTCGATGAAGTTTTTATAGAATATAAATGCCAAGTTGGAACTAGAAGGACTCTGTTCTGAATAGACCAGAATGATCTTCGCTGGTTTCAGTCAGTAACTTGTTTTTTTTTAATTCCATCAGTCGCATGTTAAACATAATAAGTAGTTTGAAACAAGTTTTACCTCGACTTTTTCAACATTTTTTCTGTAGCTGTATGGTGTTTATAATTACAACCAGCTTTAAAAAGTTAATGATAGGTTTAGTTATGCCTTATGAGCTGATTTCCTGCTGTTTCAGATTTCTGTTGGTTCACATTTGTCTTAACCTTTCGAAGTAGACTATACTTTATGGTTTCCATTGTATGCTTGGACTTTGGGAAGTCTTTCTGAGCTCTAAACTCATACAAGGCTTTTGTAATTCTCAGATGCATAAATATATAGTGCTCCATTATGCCATGTTGTTGCACCGGTGTTTCATGCCATGGTACTGCTGTAATTTTTAATGTGCAGTGGCTTGTTTAAAAGGAGAGCAGAAGGTCCGGCGCCCATGGTGGGCTCCTGCATGCTTCTCAGTAGTCTATGTAAAAGCGGCAAAGCGGAACAGACAATCTCGCGTTGTTTCATTGAAGCTGGAATCTTGATGCACAATAAGCTTATCTGTATTGTATGTATATGTTGGTCTTGTTGGTTAAGCAAACGAGGAATGTTGGTGGTAGTTCTGTTATCTCCAGAACTCTCTTTTATGCATGCACTTGTGTTGTATACTTGTATTAAATGTGGGATAAGTAAGGTTTAATCAAGGGAATGAAAGTAATTTGGATGAGTCTGAATTGCGTTTTTTCCTGCTGAGCTTGACATGGGTCAGCCATTGTATGCCCTTTCAATTCATAGGAGATGGGCTCTCTTCCGTATTCACCAAAACTGATACCACATTTTTCTCTTTAAGTTATTCAAACTGATACGTTCTATAAATGAATCTTTTTTTTAAAAAACTACCACTGGATTTTCAAATATTGTATTGGTAGTATTTGGTGAAGGCTGGGGACAAGGCCGTTTTATGGGCAACCGCAAAGACGATTGCTTAAATGTTGGAAAATCCTCATCTGTGTTCTATTGGTACGAAAGAGGTGTTCAAATAGCAGATGATAATACTTTGACAAATAGTAGTAGTACCGCTCTATTGAATACTATCATATTATCGGATATTCACTTTTTTTCTCTCTATTTTTTCATATTTTCTCTCTTCAAATAGCAGATATTAAACCCAAAAGAAAAGAACAACACATGGCAAGCACAAAGTCGGTGGATTAAACAAATGTGTAAGAATTTACTCAATTTAAGAATGAACAGCAGAATTTTAGTTACACGTGTAGATTAATCTAGTGGAATAATAAATTAATCCATTGGCCTAGTTTAAAAAAAGTTGTAGTAATCGACGATTATATTAAACCATTCATGTGACGACGAATTCTAAATTCGTTCTCTAACTGAATAAATTTATTATCAAGTTATAAATTGAGTTTGCAAAAAAGTTAGAAAAAAACAAATCCTTCTGAACTAAGCCAATAGTTGACAGACACTAGGCCACTGGCTGCCAAATAGTTCTTCAGGTTTTTGGTGGCTCATAATATTCAAGGAGGCAGCAATGGGCCCCCACAAGTTTTGCAAATCCTATGTGGCACTCCAATAACCTCAACAGCCCTCAAAAAATCATAAGGGATATCTTCATCCAATCCAGTGACCAATAGCCTTCTGCTGAGATGCCCATATCCTAATCAGCATCATCCTCAAATCTCCAATATAACCCCCACCCCTCCTTCTGTCAATGTTCATTGCTCAAACCCACACTACAACTTCATCACCTCATTAAGCTTTCAACAATGGCCACCTCCGCCATCCAGCAATCGGCTTCCGCCACTCTCCGCCAGTCCAATGACTTCGTCCGCAAGGTCGGATCCTTCGGCGATGGCCGCATTGTCATGAGAAGGACTGTGAAAACCGCACCCCAAAGCATTTGGTGACTAATTTCTTCTGTGTTTATAATTTAAGATATCATTCATGTAGATACTAGTAATAAACTATAAATATTTTTGCTTATGTTAGTAACTTCTAAATATTCCATTGTTTAACAGGTACGGCCCAGACAGGCCCAAGTGGTTGGGCCCATTTTCGGAGCAAACCCCATCTTACCTGACCGGAGAATTCCCCGGCGACTACGGGTGGGACACCGCCGGACTGTCCGCCGACCCCGAAACCTTCGCCAAGAATCGTGAACTGGAGGTGATCCACTGCAGATGGGCGATGCTCGGCGCCCTTGGCTGCGTCTTCCCGGAAATCCTCGCCAAGAACGGCGTCAAGTTCGGCGAGGCCGTGTGGTTCAAGGCCGGTGCCCAGATCTTCTCAGAAGGCGGCCTGGACTACCTCGGAAACCCGAACCTGATCCACGCCCAGAGCATCCTGGCCATCTGGGCCACCCAGGTGGTGCTCATGGGGTTCGTGGAAGGGTACAGAGTCGGCGGCGGACCACTCGGGGAAGGGCTCGACCCGCTTTACCCGGGTGGGGCATTTGACCCGTTGGGTTTGGCGGATGACCCGGATGCGTTCGCTGAGCTGAAGGTGAAGGAGATTAAGAATGGGAGGTTGGCGATGACCTCGATGTTCGGGTTCTTCGTTCAGGCGATTGTTACAGGGAAGGGACCTGTTGAGAATTTGTTTGACCACGTTGCTGATCCAGTGGCTAACAATGCTTGGGCTTACGCCACCAACTTTGTTCCTGGCAAATGAAGAAGAGGAGAGGAATTGTAGTGTTGCGAGCTCAGAGTGATCGATGTGACAATTATTGAAAGTATGAGGACTTTTGTTGAAACTGTGAAATAGTAGTAGTCTGTTATTCACCACTATTCAACTATACCATTCAGCCACCCGTAACATAGTAAAACAATGTTAAAAGTACTCATTTCATTATTTGAATTTAATTTTAATATTTTTAAGTTAAATATGTAATTAAAATATTTATAAATATTAAATAGTAAAAAAATTCAAAAAATAAAATTTTTAGGATATATTACAAATTATGATATGTATATGAATTACTCCATACGTCCGTAAAAAATTGTATAATTTGATTTTAGTGTTTCACGATTCAATATTTTGTACTCAAATTTTAACAAAGATAAACTGTGAAAAGTAATTTATGGAAATTTATATTTTAAATTATGATAAACATGAATAATTTAATTGCCAATGTATTAGTATTATGAAAAAATAGATTAAATACTGTGAAACTGCCAAAATAAATGTGACAATATTTTGCAGACGGAGGGAGTATTTAACTTTAAATGTCTAACTATTTATAAAAAAATCATAGATTAAATGTTGTAAAATAAAAAAAATAAATTGATCAATTATTTGAGTTGGATAAGTGGATAAATTTGGACTGACTTATTATGTGAAGGTTTGTATATAAATTTTGTAAAAAAAAATGTTGTATAGTAGTTTAATGATTTTACGAGTTGGATAAGTGGATATTATCTCTCAAACAAATTCATACAACTATGTATGTTCGATGAATATTATATATTCTTAGCTATATTTTTTTTGTCATATTCAATTTATTCTCTCATTTACTTATTTTTTTATTTTATGTTTTTCTTATATTAAATTGGGTGAACATATTTATTTGAGTTTTTGTTTCAAATTTACATTACCCGTTTCCAATATTTCCATTCATTGAGTAAATTCTGCAACCAATCCTATAAAAACAATTAGTATCAAATTCTGGTCATTTTAAAAATTTGATCCATTATAGTCCTATTTAATGGTACAATATCATGTTTCGTTCATTTAACATCGTTAGTTCCAATAGATTTATGTGATTTTACCTTTGAACTCATTTGAACTCATTACGTCCCATAGTAGTTTTAGGAGAAAACTTACCATTGAACTAGTAACTTATATTCCCTCCGTCCTACGAATATTGCACATTTTCTTTTGTTGTTTCAAGTAGTTGTAGTGTTAAAATTTAACCAAAATGTTTGTGATATATATATATATATAAAGTTTAGATTGAAAATTATGAGAAACATATCAATTACGTAAAAAAGAGATTATGCAGAGCTAATCATGCAACGTCCGTCTCCAACATTTTTCTTTTTATTTACGGAGTAAGAAAGAGATCATGAGATTGGGGGGCCGCATTGTGTTTTCTTGAGCAGCAATGACTGGACATCAAGTAAGGTCATTTAACCAAACTACTACATTAGAGATAAGAGAGATAACAAAGATACTTTTTTAAAGAAATATATAATTAATTAGATTACGATGAACGTTATAAATCTCAATGCAATTCCATGAATTCATTTGTTTGTACTCCTCAACTATAATAAATCCAGGCACTCTGTGTTTCTACTCCTCTCATTTCCCTCATCTTGTTCCAGCTACTCTGTGTCTTCTCTTAAACAAATCAGAAAAAAAGGATTTTCTTATAAAAAGAAAGAAAAATATGGCTGATCATCATATATATATTGATCTGTCTTGTGAAAGAAAATGAACAAGCAGTAGACTTGGGTCCCAATTAGCATTATTCAGGGTAGCATTTTCTAATTTAACCCAATTAATAGGAACGCTGACACATGTTGTGGCTGTGACCACCACCACCACCACCACCATATACTACTTACTATAAGCTTGTAGGTGGGAGCATGTATATGGATGCACCTATCTTAGGGAAGTAAAGCTATATATATAGCTTCTATGCACATACATAAAAATGGTTGTTGGTTCTTGTTTGTCTGTATATCTGTTTTGCAGAAGTGCACGCAAAGAGCCATTGCCTATGTATGTATTACCACACATAAGCTTCCAAATCCTCAGATTTATAAACTCCGATATATATATATATATATATATATATATATATATATATATATATATATATATAATATATATATATATATATATATATATATATATCCCCAATATCACTTCACATTATCTCCAAATGCTCAGAGTTTACTTATTGGGTACTCTACACTTTCACTTTTCATGTATGGACATGCACTTACTGCCAACTTAGCACGTGAGGAAAGGATTTTAACTGTTTTGGGTTTAGGAGGAGGAGGAAGAAGAAGAAGGTTCTGTATTCCCAGAATATTGATTCCCCCAAAAAAACAATACAGAAGATAGCTCTCAGTGGAGTATAAAGTAATTAAATTTGAATTTAAACACTCCACTTACTATTATTGTCATGCATACAGTTGTGTCTTCAATCATTATCTGGCCTATCAATCTGTAGGAAAAGATTTACTAGTAACAAAAAAGAAGTTGTGGTTGTTAAAGCATCCAACCCAAAACCAATTGGCTATAGGTGGAGAGGCCTCATCATCATATTATATAGCAATGGTTAGCCCCTTCTATTGACCATGTGGGATATAATCCACTTTAACACACCCCCTCACGTGTAGACTAGGCTTTCGCTCTACACGTGGGTATTTTGGGCTTTCTTTGTATAATGGTCGGGGCCTTGAACAACCTGGCTGTGATACCATGTTAAAGCATCCAACCCAAAACCAATTGACTATAGGTGGAGAGGCCTCATCATATTATATAGCAATGGTTAGTCCCTTCTATTGACCATGTGGGATATAATCCACTTTAACAGTGGTATGTTAAAACGTTTTCCTTCCACATACTTTACCCTCTTTTCTAGTGGGGGGTCTAAACAGAAACATCATCAAACTGCAAAAGTTATTCCTTCTGATGTTTTGTTTTTGCATTTGAGTCCCATCACAGGGGAAGTATGAGTCCAAACCAGAAAAATAAAAAATAAAAACAATAGCCCTAGCTCCTTTTTCTCTCAGAAGCTTAGTTTTAAAAGACAACAAGACACTTGATGACCTAACCATTGATACCTCCACAACACTCTCTTCCAAATGCTACCTTCCACCCTCCCTGTTTGGAACCTCTCCCCCACACTTATTATTTCCTTTGGGAACTCTCCACTTTGCTTCCACACTCTTGCCTTTGGATCTAGTCTCACAGAAACCGATTCTTATGTGAGACCGGTAAATTTTTAATGGAAGAGTGTCCAAGTTTTTGGCGGAAAAGGCCAATAAGAATGCCGACAAAGGGAGTACTGACTTACATCACACAGAATCATTTAGGAAAAGCTACAAGGAAGGAACAGTTAATTAATTAAATAGTAATTAGTTTGGCCGTTATATATACAAGCTGTTTGTTTTCTATGGGGATCATCTTCATCAAAGTCATTTTCATCTTCAATGGGCAGGGAAGGTGGAGATTCCACTCTGATCACCTCATCTTCCATTGCTCTCTTGCAAGAACGGTTCAGGCAATTGCAGAAGGTGAGAGAGAACCGGGAGAAGAGAGAGCTTCTGAAGCTTTTGTCGGAAGCAGAACACAGCGGCGGCACCGGTTACTGCCGGCGGTCAACTAGTAGTCTCCACGACCACCACCAACCGGACATGGTTGTGCCGGATCATGATCATCAGAATAATATTATTGGTCCTGATCATGAATATTCCCTGTCACTCGGGCTTAACACAACCATGATCCCGAGCTCAACTTGTTTCTGGGGTGGTGATCATGCTGCTGTGGGTGCTGGTGCTAGTACCTCCTCCAGGAACCAAGCTGATCAGATCAATACTGATCATGTTGATACGTCTCTTCACTTGTAAAGCATATTTAACTCTGCTTCTCTCTTTTTGGTTTGTGAGAAATTAAAGGCGTTTAATTATAATTATAATGTTATTATGGTATTATTATTATTATTATTATAACTCATATTAGTTAGTAGTGTATATTGTGTTCTGGTTGGTTGCTAGCTAGTAGCTACTCAAGACACCCCTGACTCAAGGTCGTTTGTTTCTTGTAGTAATATTTCTTCTTCTTTTGAACATCTTGTATTAATATTTCTTGTAATGTATTTACTACCTTTTGCTATATATATTTGGCCAACGATACGGTGCACATATGTGTACCTACACATAGCACTTTCAGACTTCCCTAAATTTTTCAACTTCTTTCAATTTTATCCCAAAATTTTAAATTTTGTTTTTCAACTTCTTTCAATTTTATCCCAAAATTTTAAATTTTGTTCTTTAGCCCGAAGAATTTAGAATTTGCTCAATTTCTTCAACTTTCTTGCTTTTGAAGTTTCAAAATTACTTTCAAAGGTTTTGGTGATTATCACCCAAGTCGCGTTTCCTCCGTAAGACCCAATGAGAGGCAGTAAGAAGGAGTAAAAGGTTCGTTGACAGATAACATTAAAACTTTGAAATTAAGATTGTTCCTCAATGGCTGGAATATTTGAGAATTTGGCAAAATCTACTTCTAAAAGGTTTGAAGAAGGAGATTCTAAAGGAAAAGGGAAAGTGAAAAATGCTCAAGGCCTAATCATTCGAGATATTGAAAAAAGTTTGGGAAATTGAGATATCATAAGAATTAACAAGTTCGAAGTTTACCGAAAGAGAACTTTTGAACTTATAACTTCTTATGCAATTAAAACAGTAGAAAGAATTGTTCCAATAATGGAAGAATATCATAAATTTGAACTATTATCCAAATACATGATAGAAGATCATTTGGAAAATCATTATAACTATCTGCATGTTGGATTAGTTCAAATTGCTTTAAAACCTCTAATTAGGAATGGATTAAACACCTCTATTGTTATTTCTTTGAAAGATCAAAGACATAACAAGTTTACTGATTCATTGTTAGGTATGATAGAATCAAGTCTTCGTGATGGATCCATATATTTCAACTGTCATCCTAATTTTACGGTGTCCTCAAAAGATCCACATATTATGAAAGTCTTAACTGCAAATATTCTCACTTCAGGATTTGATATGTTAGAAGGATCTTAGAATTTAGCCTTTGTATATAGAATTTATTACAAGGTGATGACAACTTAAATAGAACCAAAGGCTCTAGAATTTGATACAAAGGGTGAAACCCTTTTAATTCAAGCAAATGCTGAGAAAACTAATGTGGTTCTTCAAAAACCTATAAGATGGAGTGATATCCGTCTACCTGAAAGATGAGTAATGCATAATGAAAAACATGTCAAACCACTACGAACAACGAAAGTAGAAAGAATAATAGAATTTGAAAATGGAGAAGTTGAGATAAAATTTGGAAAATATAGAATAACTAGAATGATTAACTTCTCAGAAAAACCTCATAGGATTCCAACAAGAGCATCATGTTCACATGTGCCAGAAACAGAATATGAAAAAATTATTGGTGGAGTAAGGCAATCAGTAGAATAAGTTTCCACCCAGTTTATAAACTGGATTCTATTAAAATAGAAGAATGGAAGTCATCCAAATCAGTTGAGGATGATAGAAATAGTTTTTCAGACTTCGAAATAAATATGTTGAGAGAACCATTTAAAATAGACTATGATGGTCTAAGAAATGATTTTGGATCGGAAGAGAATACGATCAAAAGAAGATGGCTAGCTGACAATTATACCAACGAACAAAGAGGAAAAATACAAGAATTATGGTATAAAAAAATTAGACAGGCTAAAACCAACTTAAAATTCTTTGAATGGTTTGTTCCAATACTAATTATGAGCAATAAAACAACTCTAGATGTACTAGAAGAAAAGTGGAATACTTACAAAGTCAAGGAATGAGAGGAGGTAAGAGATGTAACTACTATACATCATCTTTCTAGGACAATCGTTTTAGGAGAACAAATTATTGCCTCACCTTTCAAAACTATTAATAAAGAAACTAGTTCTAAACAGGCAGAAACAAAAGACCTTCAATCTTTGATTGAACATAATAATTACACAAATCTTTACCTACAATCGTTAGGAAAGCAAATTTGTAGAACTGAAGAAAATAAGAAGGCAGAACAGAAGATTACTACTTCTAAACCTCCTAGTCATCTTCCATATAAAATTCCAACTTTCAGATTAGGAAGAAGAAATGATGAGATTTTTGAGCGAGTAAAAGAATTAGCAGATCATGTAGGAAAACTTACTATCACAGATAGTAAGCAGAAAAGTCCCCAAATTAATGTCATTAAAGAAGAAACTTCCAGAAAGGAAGACCAACTCTCTATGGAGACTCCACAGATTAATAAAATTAAAATAGAAAGATGAGGTCCTTCAAGGGTATGAAATGTCTGACATCCATACACTAGAAAACCATCTCCGGTTGATATAAGGCAAAATAATTTTTTGCCATCTGATCCGTTTGTTTCCTATAGGGGAGATGAAATAAGATAATGGAATATTGATGGTCTTTCAGAATATCAAATATCCCAAATCATTCATCATATAATAATGTATGGGATGTCGATTAAGAGTATGTTCACAAACACATCAGATGGACAAGTAGCAAAAATGATAATCTCTGGATTCACTACGTAGAGAAAACACATTTACTGCGGCCTACCGCGCGGTAAACGCACAGTAGGCCGCGGTAAACGTGTTTTCTCTACGTTGTGATTTTCAGGACAATTAAGAAATTGGTGGGATAAATGCATGTTAGAAAAAGCAAAACATGAAATAAGAAATGCTAAAAAGGAAATAACAATGATACAAGATAATGAGACCTCGGTATCATCAGAATATGATGTTGTCAATACGTTAATATTAACAATGTACTTGCATTTTATAGGATCAAGAGAATCTAAACAAAAGTTAAATGGAGAACTCTTGCTTAATCTAAAATGTAAGACATTATCAGACCTAGAATGATACATATATTTTTCTTTCTAGAGTCTATGAAAGATAAGACTGTAATTCATTATTTGGAAATAAAAATTTATTCAAGGGTTGTCAAAACATTTTGGTCAATTAGTTATTGATCATATGAGGGAAAAGAATCAAGGAACCCTAAATCTAGAATATTATACTTATGGCCAAATATTTTCAGAGATAAAAGAAGTATGTCTAAAAATGTGCCATGAGTTAAAATGGAGAAAACAAGTCAAAAGAGGAAGACTTGAAGGAAGAACAGAAATAAGAAGTTCTTGTGCCCAGTATGGATACAGTCTAGAAAATAATCAAAATAAAAAACATAGAAAATATATACCTTATAAGAGACATAAAGAAAGAAGGTTTTAAAGAAGGGAAGAAAGGCCCAAAAGAATAGATTCAGAGAAAGAAAATTTTGGAAGACTAAACCTGAATATTTTAGAAATAATGAGTCTAAACAAACTGTTTGTTGGAAGTGTGGAAAGATAGGACATTTCTAGAATAAATGCAGAACTAAGCAAAAAATAAACTCTCTCAAAATTGATAAAGGTTTAAAACAGAATTTTATGCAAATTATGTTGAATAGTGATTCGGGAGAAGTTTTATTCTAAAACGATTTAGAAAACTCAGAAAGCTCAAACGAACTTAATGAAATATACTCAAGTAGTGAACAAAGTCAGGAATCCAATAACATCTGTGATTCTAATGCCAATGTGATTCATGTGATATCCAGAAGGCTTTTGGAAAATTAGAATTAAATATGATATAAATAAATGCTATAACATATGAGGATGAGAGAATTTTGGAAATAACAAGAAATTTAGAAGATCCATATACAAGAAAAGAAATTCTCTTAAAGTATCTAGAAAAAATAAACAGTCAAGAGCAAGATGCCCAAAAATGGCAAAAGAATAAGACAGATTGGAAAGAAATGAATAAACCTTAGATTTATAGCTTTAATGAGATATTAAATAGAGTTGGTCAGACACATATAAGCTATAGAAAACCTGCGGTCAAAGAATTAAAAACTGAGTTTCATCAAGTTAAAAATGAAGTAAAAGATCTGAGAAGAATAATTGAGATTTTAGAATTATAAGGGATAAAGAATTATTCCCAAGAAGATGAAAATGTCATTAAAGACTTAAATAAATTTGAAGACCAAACGAAAAAAGACAAGGGGATAATGCTTGAAGAAGAAGAAATAGCTATTGAATTACCACCTCAGAATAAACCACTTCAGATAAATGAAATTAAATATGTACCTAATCAGAGATACACTAGTTTAATTACTTTGAAAGTTGAAAAATAATTTGAAATCACAACCGTCGCATTAGTTGATTCAAGAGCAGATAGAAATGTGATTAAGGAAGGGTTAATTCCTTATAAATATTTAGAAAAAACTTTTGGTTACATAACAGCAGCTAACAGGTAAATAATGCCAATGAGATTTAAATTGACTCATGTTGATGTTTGCAATGAGGAGATTTGTATCTCACAACATTTCACAGTGCTTGTCCAAATGAACCAATATGTAATTCTAGGAACATCATTTCTTAGTGCTATTACACCATATAAGGTTGATAGAAATGGTTTAATTACTAAGAAATTTGGAAGAAAGATAATTTTTAAGTTTGTTGATCCTCCTAGGACCAGCTTACTTGAAGAACTTACTACTAATTTAAATAATAAGCAGAAAACATTAATGAGTCTTCAAGAAGACATTAGACACAAGAGTGTCGAGGAAAAAATAAAAACTCAAGAAGTTCAGAAGCAGATTCAGACTTTTAAAGAAGTTCTGAATAAGAAAATTTGTGCAGATATTCCCAATGCATTTTGGGAAAGTAAAAAACATATTATTAATCTTCCTTATGAGACAGAATTTGAAGAGAAAAATATATCCACTAGATCATGGGCTAGTCAAATGAACGAAGAACATCTTTCTCTTTCTGCCTCCTAGTTTATGTGTTGAACATCCTTCTATTACTTTTAATATTCCTTTAAGTTTCAAGTTTGGCTTATACATGTGTAGCTGTTGTTGGAAGTTTAGTGTGCTTAATTGTGTTTATCCAACAACCACTGTTTACTGTAATCATCTCGTACTCACCAGATTCTGTAAGTTCATGTTTAATATTCAAATATAAGTTGTGTGCTTCATTTCACCAGATTCTGTAAGTTCATGATTAATATTCAAATATAAGTTGTGTGCTCTTTTCATATTTACTTCCGCAGATTATGGTATCATAGCCAAGTTGTGCCTAAATCTTAAACTTATAAAACATAGGGACTTGTTTGAACCTTGTTTCAAACTGTTAGGCTTCTATAATAATACTTTTTAAGTGGACCCCCACTATGTGCAATTGCA
This sequence comes from Stellera chamaejasme, assembly GCA_024586325.1. Taxonomy (NCBI): domain Eukaryota; kingdom Viridiplantae; phylum Streptophyta; class Magnoliopsida; order Malvales; family Thymelaeaceae; genus Stellera; species Stellera chamaejasme. Next base: position 32,089,143 of record CM044985.1, read on the forward strand.
ATTATGTGTAACATATCAAGCCTCTATATATTTGCTACTTTTTGCTCCTTATTATTGATCAGGATCTGGGAGTATTTTGTTGTTCAGAAAATTTAAGAAAATATTAATGAGTCGTATTTGGGAAAATAATTATTCATCCTCCTGGTTTTTGAAGTTCATGGTTGCTAACTTTCATGAGCTTCATTTTAATGCCTTAATTTGGCATCTTTTTTCTTCGGCAAAAAGTGTGAATTTTCCATTAATGTTTCGGTAGTGATTTTTCCTACTCAACTTTTTTCGGACGTAAATTTTGCCACTAACATTACTAAATGGGTGACCGTTTGCCATCCGATGTTATAAATTTTGTAATAACTACAAATATTACCCAAAACATTATAATTTTACAAACCCACTCAATTTCTTTCCCAACTTCCTCTTTTGCTCTGTTTCTGCAAACTACACATGCAATTAGACATGAATTCAGATTTCGGTCTTACCTACTTTCACCTTCTCCAAGGCTTCAACCAGAGCCCTCTTGTGCTTCTCTGTCTCTTGTGCTTCTCTGTTTCATGAATACAAACGTTCCATTATGGAGTACACAATTTAAAGATATTTTTTTTTTTATTTTCTAGCAGAACACAAGAGAAGTGGAAGAAACATAATTGGGGATAAAATAAAGTAACGCACAGAGGACCAAAAACACCAATAAAAGAGTTCAATTAACTAGCTTGAATACCAAACATGCAAATCAATCTTCAAACAAGTACCGTTTGGAACTTGTGGATGATTTTCTCCAACAGCATGGAGATGTCGATGATAATAGTGATGATAACAGTACATAGTACAGACGGTAGAAGCGAAGCGCAACTAACAGCGAGAACGCCAGAACATTTGGTAGCATCTGGAAGCAACATTGGCGACCGGGTTAGTAACCCAGATCTCTCTATTCGGTTCATCTTATCCGCGATAACTTGTTTTTTGATGTTTCAGGTAAGGTTGGTTCCTTTGAGGCCGCCAAGCAAACGCAAGAACTGGGTTGTCAATGAAATTCCCAAGAAGCTTGGATTTATGTGCCTCCAGTTGCAGATGCTTCGAAACCTGAATCTCAGTCTCTTATTGCTTCGACTTTCTGAAGTCAGCACAAAGTCGATTTCAGTGTTGAATCTTTTGTTGGATTTCTTTTTCCCCTCCACTATGTAATCTCTAGAATTTGGTGGTGGATTAAGGACTAATCATTCTCGTTTTTTTCTCACAAAATGGAGAAGTGCCAAATGCAAATTTCCAAATTAGGCGTTGATCCTCTACCTTAACCCGACGTCGATTGTGATCGATTCCAAAAGCTAGATTGCATTTATCTTCAACTTCAAGCTTCTATTTTGGACAACTGAATCAATTGAAGACAAGCAATTGACGTAAAAACTGCTTCCAAGGATGTATCTGTTCTCGTTCTCTAACTCTGTTCTATAATGATTCTGCAACCAGACCCCTGAGTGCCAACTCCAAAACTTCCATCTTCCCATCCTTCCGCCTCCTCAGGACACCAAAAACCGCCTTGAGAAAATTGATGGAATTGGCCAAATATCTATGGTTAGCCTTGCTGCGTTTAACGAAATCAACGGCTTTGGACAAGGCATTAAGGCATCGCTAGTGAGAGTTTCGATTAGTCAGTTTAAATCAGCTGTGAGGCAGGGGGAGATGGGGGTGCAAGGACTGGATGATTGGATCCAAAGAGTGATGAGACGGTGGATGGCGAGGTTAGGGATGAAGTCCTTAGAAGGCAGGACCATCGATCAATGAGTTAAAAGTTTGGATTTAATTTGTCAAATTTGTTAAATATTGAGGGTTGATATAATGGGTAAAGTGCACCCATAATCCTGTAACTTAAATTATTGTACAATTAGAGTCATGTTTTAACTTGTACCGATAAGGACTTTTTTAACTTTTTCTGCATTCAAGGTCTTTTTCCATCCATTGACCGTTAACTTTAACAGATTTGTTGGAAGAATGATAAAATTAGCAACTCAGTTGTTTTAAAAAGAAATATCTACACCCCAAGTTTTAAACTTAAAAATTTAGGCACCCTCAACAATTTTAAACTTAACACTTCTACCCAAATGTTTTAATCAAGCCCAACAGCACCTAGCCGCCCTCGCCCCCACCACCGGATAACAGCCTCCGTCCACCGCCGACCACCATAAATAAACGTTGGAAATGTAAAAAAATAGCCAGAAATGTAGATTGGGGCCTAGGGCGGCCGAATCGCAGCCTAAGGCTGCAGAATTGCAACCCTAGGCCGACGAATCGAGGCATCGGGCTGGCGAATTGTGAGCCTCGGCCACGAATTAGCGACCCAAGGCCGCGATTCGTCGGTCTGGGGTAGCGATTTGCTTCCTTGGGCCATATTTCGGTGGCCCTAAGTCGCGATTCAGCTGCCCTAGGCCGCGATCCGGTGGTCCTAGACCCCGATCTACATTCCCGGCTATTTTGTTTTGCGTTTCTGCTGTTTTTTGGTGGTGGTCAGCAGCGGTGGCCCGATGGTGGCCTCGTGCTGTTGGGCTTGATTAAAACATTTAGGTAGAAGTGTTGAGTTTACAACTGTTGGGGGTGCCTAAATGGTTAAGTTTAAAACTTGACGTGTCAATAAATTTTTTTGAAACAATTGAATTCTGGTTTTTATCATTTTTCCCACAAATCCATCAAAGTTAATGGCCAATGTATGGAAAAGGGCCTTGAATGCAGAAAAAGTTAAAAAACAGGACTTTATTGGTACAAAAAATTAAAACATGACCCTAGTGGTATAATAATTTAAGTTACCGGACCATGAGTGCACTTTACCCTTGATATAAAAGTAGGTTGGGGACATTTACGTAAATTTACAAAGTTAACGAAAAATTTGAGACGAAATGAAAACTAAAGGATTAACATGAGACAAATTCATAAAGGACCAAAATAGGACAGACATAAAAGCTAAGGGATTATACGCGAACTTTAGCCAGAGAAAATCATTTCCCAATTTTCGGGTTACGTATGCATCAGTATTTATGGACAAGTTGAGTGCATTATCATACAAGCGGAAATTTGTAGTCTCTTCGTACTCCATTAATTGATCCTTTTGACTTTCATATTTCAATATTCAATGTTTGACAAAAATAAAACTGTGAAAAAGTTTGTCCAAAAAATATATTTAGAAATGGTATGTTGCGAATTATGATGCGCATATAAATGATTTAACTTTACATGTCCAAACATTCATGAAATAAAATGGGGAAAAGGTGATTTTACCAATAAAGTTTACAATTTCTAAAGAGTAAACTCCGTTCGTAGTCCCTTCAATTACACAGTTGTCATATTTGGGTCCTGTTTTAAGATTTTGTATCACTTTCATCCTTTAAGTTACATATGCACCGTTAGTCATTCCATTAATTTTTCCATCCAAATTGCCGTTAAAATGAGAAATTTACGAAAATGTCTAGGTATGATGTTAAAATTAACATCAAACTCCTTTAAAAACTACAAGTGAACCCTAAATAATTTTGAAATTTACAAGTTCCACCTTCACTGTCACCCAACCCACCCACCACTCCAACAGCCCAGCCCGACACTCTGCCTTGCCCCGCCGTCGTCGCCCCTCCCATCACTGACCCTTTTTGGCTAAAGCCCTCTTCGACACAACCCTTCATCTTTTCCATTTTTGCCCCCAGCCACGACCAACCCAACCTCTCTGTTGTTCTCGATCTTGTCGTTCGTCACCCGCATCTTATCGTTCTCCAAACGGGCAAACACAACACAACCACCACACCTTGTCTACATGTTACTCCTTATTAATTTCAACAAGTCAAACGAGATTTCAACCAACGAGCTTATTTGCAGATGCGGTTTGATCTGCACTTGCACCCACCATTCTTAGCCGAACCGGCCATCTCAGATCCCTTGAAGCTCTACCAAAATTACCTAATCTTCAATCAATCAATTCCAAAGAGATACTTTTCTGCTTAACCGGTGCAACACCTTGAACGAGTGACTGACCGGCGGTGGCTGTGGTGACCTCGATGTAGCCCAAATCAAGGTACATCTTGCAACTAAAAGATTGGGGAAAATGGAAAAATCAGATGAAACCAGGTATTTTCACATGCATGTTTATAAACAAATTAAACTCGCCAAGATCAGATTTACAAGGTCGATTTCAAATTGAGAACTTTTCAAAAGATGCGAAGGAAGATTACCCATCGCATCCACGACCTCATTTGCAACCGGGGCCACGACCACTGTTTCCTCCGCAACATGCCATTTTCCTCCACAGTGCAATGATGAACAAGTTTGAGAGAAGCATGGTCGGGCTAGCCAGTGAGGAGGGAGGGTAAGAGGGATGATGAGTTTGTAAATTTTGGAATTCTTTAGGATTCATTTGTAGTTTTTTAAAGAGATTGATGTTAAATTGAATATTATATCATGGCATTTTCATAAAATTTTGACTTTAACGACAATTTTGACATAAAAATTAACAGAATGACTAACGGTGCACACGATTGTAACTTAAGGGACGAAAGTGATACAAAATCTTAAAACATGGCCCAAATAGGACAACTGTGTAACTTAAGGGACTACAGACGGAGTTTACTCAATTTCTAAATTTGCTACCGTAGTTCATTTTGAAACGAAAATGAAATCAACGTTTTAATGAATGGATAAATTTACCACTGGATTTGTCCTAGTTGGTGGTCATGTGACGTGTCACTGGATTATTGTGTGGACATTGATTGTATATTTTGTAGAATTAATATTGAATTTCACCTTAAAATATGCTACAATTTAAGAGTTGAATTGTTAGTTTTAAAAAATTTAAGTGAAATTAAATATTATCCTAACAAAAATGTACAGTCAATGTCCACGTAATCACCCGGCAGCACACCACATCGGCGCCAATTGGGACAAATTAAAGGTCAGTGGTAAATTTAGCCTTTATTAAAACTTTGGTAATATTTTCATTCACTTATAAATTTCAGTAACAAAATTACATTTTTTCCAAAATAAAATCATAGATTAAAATATTATCCATCAATTGAGTATTAAAAAAATGTTTAATGGCAGAAAGCTTTCTGTGTGACATGGCAAATGGCAATAGGTGAGTGGCAGTAAATTTGTCCAATAAAAAAATCAGCTTTAAAATTTGGAAATAGCGTGAGAAATTAGAAACATGCCTACCTCCAGAACCTTCTGAAAACCCTTCCCCGTTTTCAGAAACCCTACTAAAACCCTCATCTTATAATCACACTTCTCTGTCCAATTTTTCTTCTCCAGCATTTCCCTTCCGATTCTGATTCAATCTCTAGTGATCTCTGTAACCAGTAGTACTTGCTGCATCGTCGTCATGTACAGGCTTCCAAGGCGATCTCCCTCCGTGTCGGCCATCCTCCGCCGCCAGTCCGCGAGTTATCAAGGAGCTGCTTCGGCGCCGGTGTCTGCTTCAGCTCCTCCGTTTAATTCGGTAGGTTTTCAACGATGCCCACTTCTGTTTAATCGGAACCTTACTGGAGAAGAAACTTTTAGTTGGTTTAATTCCTTCGTCTAATTAATTCTCTAAGACCATATCCCTTTTGAAAGCTCCATACCTGTCTGTGTATAGTGCTTAACATGGTGTATCTTAGTGTAAATGTATGCATTTTGTATAGTGAAATCATTTCATTAGGATTAAATTTAGCGAAATGCAGTCGTATGGTTTATCAGTGATGTCAATTAGTTCCATAAGGACGTCAAAACCTGCGGGCATATGGGTTTGATTGTGATTGTGTTTCTTTCACTCTCTGTTGTATGTGTCTCTGGTGAGTTGAAGGGTTTTATCGCCTTCCGGTCTACAGGCCTCGGCCTTCCTCTGCTTTGCAACATTTTTATAGCTTAAGATTTTAACACGAGCAGGGAGTGGAGCATGACAACAAAACTAGGTGGTACTCGGTGTTAGGTGCTGGAAGGTCTAACACCGCTATATCTCCAACTCGGCCCAGTCTCAACAGTGGCCTTTTCATTAGTAGCCGTCACGAATCGACTGCAACCGCTTCATCTACACCACCAGCTGAGAAGTATGAGTATCAAGCGGAGGTTAGTGCATCAGTCAAAAGAATCGAGTCTGTGTATGACATTCTTATTGTTTGGGCCAAGCTAAATTGAGAAAGGTTCAACTGAATTGAGCTTTATGAACTGTTGGTAGGTTAGTCGTCTCATGGACCTCATTGTCAACAGTTTATACAGCAACAAGGAGGTCTTTCTTCGAGAGCTTATCAGGCATGTCTTACCTGCCTACCCTTCATGCATCATTGTTTTGTGAAGATATGACCATGTAATCTGAATCGGTTGGAAACAATTAGCTCAGATGTTGTTTCCTTTTAACTAAATTGATGCAATTCTCATGATGAGATAGTGAAGCTTTGTCATGTGAAAACTGAATGACAGTATGGCTGACATTTTCACCACTATCACAATAATTTTATATGTTTGTTAACCAAGTTTCATATGTTTACAGCAATGCAAGTGATGCACTGGACAAATTGCGGTTTCTCGGTGTCACTGAACCTGAGCTATTAAAGGAAGCAGCTGATCTGGACATCCGAATCCAAACCGACAAAGACAATGGCATAATAACAATCACGTAATCTTCATGGCATTACTTGGCGAAAAATTTCTTCTGGGTATATCATAAGCATGCATTGATGTTTTTTCAACTTCATTTGGTTTCTTCAGTGATACCGGCATTGGTATGACTCGACAAGAACTTGTTGACTGCCTTGGAACGATAGCCCAGAGTGGGACAGCAAAGTTTTTGAAAGCAGTGAAGGTTGGTTTACTAATTCATGGATAATTGTCTGTCTATTCTTGTCATGTACGGTTGACCTGAAAGTTACAACCTATCACAGGAGAGCAAGGATGCTGGAACTGACAACAACTTAATTGGTCAGTTTGGTGTTGGCTTCTATTCAGCATTCCTGGTTGCTGATCGGGTATACTTCCTAGCCTCAGATTCGGGTAAGGCGGATTATGATGAATAAACTAAGCTCCTGATATCTATTATGCTATTATTGGTAGGTTGAAGTGTCCACAAAAAGCCCAAAATCTGATAAACAGTATGTGTGGGAAGGAGAGGCAAATGCTAGTTCATATACAATTAGGGAGGAGATGGATCCTGAGAAGCTTATTCCTAGGGGGACACGTCTTACCTTGTATCTCAAGGTCATTAGCGTGACTCTCTCATTAATGTTTTCATAACTTCACCACCTTGAGCGATTAACATTTGCCGTTCTCCTGTTTCCAGCGTGATGACAAAGGTTTTGCCCATCCTGAACGAGTTCAAAAACTTGTGATGAATTACTCCCAGTTTGTTTCATTTCCTATTTATATCTGGCAAGAGAAGGGATACACTAAAGAGGTATGATGTCTCTATATGCCCGCTTTCATGATTGAATCAATTCAATGCACTGTTCTGCATCTAAAATTTTTGTTTTTTGTTTTCTATTTATGATAGGTTGAGGTTGATGAAGAGCCAACTGAAGCAAAAAAGGATGAAGATGATAAAACTGAGGTGATAGCTTTGTCTCATTGTTCTCTTATCTCTGTCCTCCTTAACACTCTTTTATGGTTTGGACTCATTAAAAGCTCTTAAGTTGGGAAATACTCCATGTGGTCCCAAATTCTTTAAACCATTCACTTTTCAGCAATTAATCTACACATTTCCATCTTCTACATTTTGGTAAAATTGGAAAGTTCTATCCACAACATATAAATGTAAACATCCAGTACTATGTGAGAATGTGTGTGCGTGCGCTCGTGCGAATGCATGCATGTGTGTATGGTGTGTGTGTGTGTGATCTAAATAAGTGAAATCAAGTGAAACTTTGATAGAAATGGCAAATGCTTCAATGAAAAGAGTGGTTTCTGAGAGTGTCGGTATTTTACAATTTGTAACAGAAAAAGAAGAAAACAAAAACTGTTGTGGAAAAATACTGGGACTGGGAGCTGACCAATGAGACACAACCTATTTGGGTGAGTTTGTTAATTTTAACATCTCTGGCATTTTTTTCTTTTATGGCAAGTTTTGTTACAATGACGTCATTTTGAGCCCTTGAACCAAAATTCTGTCCTTATATGACAGCTTCGCAACCCCAAGGAAGTAACAACAGAGGATTACAACGAATTTTACAAGAAAACATTCAATGAATATTTGGATCCGCTTGCATCCTCTCACTTCACAACTGAGGTAAGTTTTTATGCATCAATGACATGTAGTTTAGATTCTGTACGTTTTGTATATCCGGTCCAAGCTCCAGTTCTACTAATTAGACTACCTGCATTATGCTATTAAAGATGTTTGATAAGTACTTGCTATCTAAGATGTTTTTCAAGGACGCCTGTTTGGTCGTATCCAGTATTCTGGTAAGCTCTCATTTCTTTTTCTGATATCTGTTGCTTTTGTAGGGTGAAGTGGAGTTCCGTTCTATACTTTATGTTCCTGCGGTGGCTCCGATGGGGAAAGAAGATGTTATCAATCCAAAAACTAAAAACATAAGGCTGTATGTCAAAAGGGTGTTCATTTCAGATGATTTTGATGGCGAACTGGTAAATCATATTTGCATTATCTTATTCCTTTTTCTATTTTTGGTTAAGTCAAAAGGAACCTATTTGTTTTATTTTTTACTTATAAGACATGGATTGATTTGTGTACTAATTATAATATGCATTTCTATTTGATTGAATAGTTCCCTCGGTATCTTAGCTTTGTTAAAGGTGTTGTGGATTCAAATGACCTCCCCTTGAATGTTTCACGCGAAATTCTTCAAGAAAGTCGAATAGTAAGTGCTGTAAACTTCACTCTTTACTTGATATTGTTGAAGATCATAAACTAGCTTTATTATGTTATACTAACTCCTACTTCCTAAGGTGAGGATAATGAGGAAGAGGCTGGTAAGGAAAGCATTTGACATGATTCTTGGGATATCTATGAGCGAAAATAGAGAGGTATCCTTACTACCCATTCCTGCATCTTCTTTCTCTTAAAATGCTACTTTTGATTACTTGTTTTCTTTACATTTGGAGATAAGTTTGTGGCCTTGATGTTAGAATGTTGCATGTGTCTAATGCAAGTCTGATTCCTCTTAGGATTACGAAAAATTCTGGGACAACTTCGGAAAATTTTTGAAACTTGGTTGCATGGAAGACCGGGAAAATCACAAACGTATTGCACCATTGTTAAGATTTTTCTCATCCCAGAGTGAGGAAGAGATGATCAGCTTGGATGAGTATGTTGAAAATATGAAACAAGAGCAGAAAGATATTTACTATATTGCTGCTGACAGTGTCTCAAGTGCCAAGAACACACCTTTCCTTGAGAGACTTCTTGAGAAAGATCTAGAAGTATGTGCCTTGAGAAATTGAAATTTGCTTCGATTATCCTGTTGATGTGTCAGTTTGTGATCCTTTTGTTGCCAATGTTTTGTAGGTTCTTTATTTGGTCGATCCCATTGATGAAGTTGCTATTCAGGCTCTCAGATCTTATAAGGACAAGAACTTCGTTGATATTAGCAAGGAAGACTTGGATTTAGGTTGGTATTATAGACAGTTTTTTAATTTAGGAATGCACCTACCATGCCTTACACGTCAAATCCTTCTGATTGGACTCAATGTTTTAGCTCGCAGCAGCAGATCAGTTGTTTATTTGCACTGTCATTTGCCGCTAAGAAGATTTTTCTTGTTCTTTTTAGTCGTGATCGTTTTATGTAAGTCACTTTTTACTCTGTATGTACGTAGGTGATAAAAATGAGGAGAAGGAGAAGGAGGTTAAACAAGAGTTTGGACAAACTTGTGATTGGTTTAAGAAGCATTTGGGGGACAAGGTTGCCAGTGTGCAAATCTCTAATCGTTTGAGTTCATCGCCGTGTGTCTTGGTATCAGGCAAGTTTGGATGGTCGGCCAATATGGAGAGGTGAACCATCTTGCCCTTTTTGTGTTTCTTTTTTATCAGCTGGCCTTAGAAATCAGGGTGCTTATCACATTTCCCTGTAGGCTCATGAAAGCACAGACAGTGGGAGATACCTCCAGCCTTGAGTTCATGAGGAGCAGGAGAGTGCTTGAGATCAACCCGGACCACCCGATCATAAGAAACTTGCATGTATGGTGAAACAAGTGGCTAATTTTTGCTCCTTGATGAGAAGTCTGATTATATTTCCCACTTACGTCATCTTGTCTGCAGGCTGCATCCAGGAGTAGTCCTAATGATGAAGAAGCTCTAAGAGCTGTTGATCTTCTTTATGATGCAGCGCTCGTTTCTAGTGGCTACACTGTGAGTGTTATTGCCATCTAGGACAATATTAGTACTTCATTATTCAGTGAACAATGTTCTCTGGGCCTGTGTGTGTGATGATTTGTGGTGTTTATTGCAGCCTGATAATCCAGCACAGCTTGGTGGGAAGATATACGAGATGATGAACATGGCTCTTTCTAACAGGTGGTCGGCACCCGTTGAGGCGCAGAAATCAAATCCTCAGCCCGGGTACGCAGAGACGGTAGAGGCAGAGATTGTTGAGCCAGTTGAAGCAGGTAGTCAGAAATGAGGAGAGCTTATTTAATTCAGTGGTTTTGATATCTTTCCTGTGCACATAGAGCCCCCTGGACTAGTAGTATAGGTTGAGGCTGGATCATTGCCGAATTGAAGAACATGGTGGTGCGGCTGGTTCCTCGGTCAGTCTGATCTTTTTAGTTTTTGTTAGTTTTTTTCTTTTTGTTATAGAACAATTGACGATGGGCACCAAGGTGAAACAATTAAACAATAATAAGCTGAGTTTGGTATTTTTGCGTCGGGCTTGAATGTGATGTTAATTGCACTCGGACTCAGCGGTTGGTAGCGTTAGTACTGAAGTGGTACCGTCATGGGGATGGATGTCACCTGAACCTGAACCGAGCAAGAAAGTCAACTGTTCAATCCCATTTTACTCGAACTAACTTAAACCTGAATAGACCAGAATTAAATAATTTAGGGGTTAAATATCAATAGGTTAATGTTGTTATATTTGATTTGAATCCAATTCACATTTATCAGGGTATCATTCACAAAAATAGGGGGGTTCAAAGTTATGAGGGAGAGGAAAAAAAACGGGTGAATTTGAACTGATCTCACCGGTGAAAAAAAAATACACAACCTATCCCCTCAAACCAAAACAGTACCAACACAGTGAGAGACCAAAACAGTGAGAGAGGAGTTCTCCAGCCCACGTGTCCACATTTGCTGCCTTGGTAAGAGATGAAACAAATTTCAGCCCCCACGTGTCCACATTTGCTGCCTTGGTAAGAGACGAAACAAATTTCAGCCCCACATGTCAGCGCCGATAATGAGGGAAAAAAAATTCACGTGAATTCGGAGGCATTCACTTTTAACGTGAAAAAGTGAGGTCCGAAAAACTGAGGAACTCACCATGAAAAAACGTATGTGAATTTGGATAAAACTCACCTCCAAAAACCCAACTTTGAAACCCCCTAATAGTAGGTGATGATGGACAATTGCGTTAGCGAGACTTGGAGAGCATCATCGACGTCAACGTCGAGCTGCTGCTTTGAGTTCATGGGTAAAGGAGGTAGCGCAGTTGTATGTGTTGGCTCTAGGTTGGTCATCGGTTCATGCATGATGGTTGGTCTATGAAAGTGCTGCCTTAGTGGTTCTAAATTTGGTCGACAATGTTCTTGTGATTTTAACCCGAAGCAATCCAAAAATGAAAGTGTGTCACCTCAATTCTTACCCAAACTCGACTCGAACCCTAATGAACCTGAAACCCAAATAGCCAAACTTGAACTCGATCCGAATTCATCTCAAACAAGAATAATTTGAAACCTAAATGACTCGAATCCGACCCGAAAACAACTCAAACAAGAAGAAATTTGAAACCCAAATGTCCTGAACTGAAATCAGCACAACCCGAACATGTATGATCTGGCCCTGACTCGACCCACCCTGCACCGATTGACACTCCTAGCTACATATCTAAGCGCAACTAGTGAGAGAGACGAGAGAATTACAACTGATGCAAATAGTTGAATGTTTGATGGTTGTGGAGGGATTAAATATGAGGCTTGTTTGGTATAAATTGAAAAGCTAGGGACGATTTGTGAATTCTATTCTACAAAAAAAATTTGTAGTGGTCATATTGGTAGGCATTTGAAAGTTTGATGATTTAATGGGATCATTAGATAGTTGAGTAGTAAATAAGGATAGAAAGGATAGTTAAGGAGTTTTATTTGTGGGTATCTATTTACCACATATGTGGAAAAATACACACCATGAAAATGTCAAATTTACCCTCTTAATAAATCTCTATGAAGGGTGTTTTAGTCTTTTAATTTATTAGGTTAGTTAGTTAAGTTAGTTAATTAATAGTACATTTAGGTAGGTATTTTTCTATACATGTGGTAAATAAACGGACTCGTTTTATTTGGGGTGGTTTTTACCTTTATCTACTTGACTAGCAAGTAGCAACGGCATTTTAGCGTTGCATTGACAAATCACAATACTCGAAGGGCGAAGTGGTCAAACAAAATCGCAGCTGTATGTATGTATGTTTCCTTCTCTTTTCTCCTCGCTTTCCTAATTCTTCGTCTTCCGGCCTCTTGCTGCTTGCTTCCATCGGACAACTTGCACGCCTCCGCCTCCGCCTCCGATTCATTTCCTGGTGAGTCTCTTTATTTCTCTCTCTCTTTTTGGTTGCTGCTTGCGAAAATGGATGGACATTGCCTTGGATTTTTTTAATTTTTTTTAATGCTAACAAAACCAGTCAAAATTGATTCGCTCGCGTGTTGACTCCTCTTTCCTTCGTCTTCTCCCTGCTCGATTGTTGAAGTGCTTGCAACTCTCTCCGATCTTGCCTTCGCTTTCCCTGTTACCAGACGGGGAAAAGTCTCTTTTGCCACTGTGTGGACTCAGTCAGATTCCCTCACCGCTCGCTTTCCTCCATGATTTTTCGACTCGGCATCTCTAGTTGCTGCATTGGTTGCTGTTGTTGACTTCTCCGTCTTGGTCTGTCTGGTAGGTTACCTGCTGATCTAGTCGCATGTTAATCCCTTCTTCGAATTCTTGGCTTAACCTGTGATTGGTCTCTCAAGTTCATGCATATTATTCCTGCCTTTTTCCATACAGACGGCATAGCTCTATGTCTAAGGAATTTTGGTGGTTAAGTTTGGGATTTTGAAACTGCCCCAAGTCTCCGTACTTCCGTTTACTGATTGGTATCAAGATTACTAGAAAATTCTATAGCCATGCAACATGAACCAGTTTCTAAATTTAGGGATTTTGCATGATCTGCATAGGTTAATTCATCTGGCATGTCTTCTGCAGTCCAGTGTCTCGGTTCTTATTTGCCTGCTTGCTTTTCTGGTTGCTCTTTCTCAGACGTTTTTGGGTTGTCTCCATGACATCCTATTTCTGTTTCAATCTACAACTATTGAAAAGAATTTGCAAATTATGTGAGTACCAGCATAAGTTTCTTTCCTGTGTTGGGTGATTTTCCGTGATCTCATCAGGTTCTGCTAGAAGCCAATTGCACCAGTTGAAGATGCTGCCTCCACGCCAGCAGCCCCGAGCAGGGGAACTGCATACCTCTCTCTCCTTGGTATCTTCTGATCCTCATATGTCACCTGACACACAAGAGCCCAGATTGAATTCGAACAACAATCAGGACTCACCAACTGAGAGTGCAAGCTCCCGAGAGACCTGGCCTATTGCCGATGCTGTCCTGGCGAAGAAGATGGAGAATGTCAAAGCAGAGGACGACTGTCCTGAGCAGTCCGTCATCCGTCGTGTTTCCAGTGCAGATAGGATTTCTCTTCAGGACATAGTGAGAGAACGAGTTGATGTAATTGCTGAGAAAATGTATCGCTTACCTGATGAGTTTCTAGATGACCTGAAAAATCAGCTCAGGGTGATGCTTGAGGGAAGTGGTGGCATACACAGCGGAGAGAAAGTCTTGATCTTGCAGAAGTTTGTCCAGAGTAGATCTGATTTAACGGCTAAAACATTGATTAGAGCTCATCGAGTGCAGCTTGAAATTCTTGTTTCAATAAACACTGGGATCCAAGCTTTCCTGCATCCAAATATTAGTCTATCCCAAACTTCTCTTATTGAGGTCTTTGTGTATAAGAGATGCAGAAATATTGCATGCCAAGCCCAGATACCAGCTGAAGATTGTACTTGTGAAATATGCACCAACAGGAACGGCTTCTGCAATCTTTGCATGTGTGTTATCTGCAACAAATTTGATTTTGAAGTGAATACTTGCCGTTGGATTGGTTGCGATTTGTGTTCTCACTGGACTCATACGGACTGTGCCATTCGGGAGGGGCAAATCTGTATGGGACCTTCTGTCAAGAGTGCGGGTGGGCCTTCTGAAATGCACTTCAGGTGCAGGGCATGCAATCGGACTTCTGAGCTATTAGGTTGGGTTAAAGATGTCTTCCAACATTGTGCTCCTGTCTGGGAGCGGGAGGCTCTTATGAGAGAACTTGATTTTGTAAGCAGAATATTCCGTGGAAGTGAAGACCCCAGGGGAAGGAAACTTTTCTGGAAGTGTGAAGAACTTATAGAGAAGATGAAAGGTGGACTCTCAGAGTCCTCTGCTTGCAGAGGAATATTGATGTTTTTCCAGGGTATGAACTATGCTAGAAGCCTACTGACTTTGTACATTTTCTCTTTGTTGATGTCTTCTTCATGCAATAATTGTGAAATTGGTGATAGGTAGCAATTCTACTTATACCGGATTCAGGTTCCATTATATATATGACACAAGTTTCTGTTTACCGGTTATTTTTTTTAGCCATTTTGTAATTTTCTGTACTGGCTTCATGTAGAACTTGAAGTGGATTCTCCTAAAAGCCATGAAAACAGTGAAGGCGGGCGGCTGATGGCACCCCAGGAGGCATGCAACAGAATTGCTGAAGTGGTGCAAGAGGCAATAAGGAAGATGGAAGTGGTGGCTGAAGAGAAGATGAGGATGTACAAGAAAGCGCGCATGGCAGTGGAGACGTGTGACCGTGAACTTGAAGAAAAGGCCAAGGAAGTGGCAGAACTGAAGGCTGAGCGGCAAAAGAAGAAGGTCCAGATAGATGAGCTCGAGAGAATTGTTAGACTGAAAGAAGCGGAGGCCGAGATGTTCCAGCTCAAAGCAAACGAGGCGAAACGAGAGGCCGAAAGGCTGCAGAGAATCGCCCTTGCCAAGTCTGATAAATCAGAAGAAGAATACGCCAGCAGTTACCTAAAACAGAGACTAAGCGAGGCTGAAGCTGAGAAGCAGTATCTGTTTGAG
The DNA here is from genome assembly GCA_024586325.1 of Stellera chamaejasme. NCBI lineage: Eukaryota > Viridiplantae > Streptophyta > Magnoliopsida > Malvales > Thymelaeaceae > Stellera > Stellera chamaejasme. The sequence goes on from CM044985.1 coordinate 32,104,445, forward strand.
AAGATGAAACTCCAGGAGAGTTCACATGCTGCATCACAAGCCAGCAGTGGTGGTGGAGGAGGTGACCCTTCACAGGTGTTGTACTCCAAAATCCATGATTTGCTCCGTGCTTACAACCTCCCTTCTAAAAGCGACTTCCCAGCAAAGTGAGCACTTTTTATCTAGTAGGAGTATTTTACATGCACCTGTGGATCCGGGATGTTTACTAATGAATCAATCTCGTTTTAGCTCTTGGATGTTATGAATGAATTGATTGGCAAGAAGCAATTCTTGCTCCCTCCACCACAATCACATCTGAGGTGTCACCAACCAACCACAACAAAAGGTTGTGGTTTGAAATTAGCACAAGACTTGGAAGAGTTGTCAAAGGTGGAAGCGAGCCTAACATCGATACTGTGTTTTTCTGTACGAGTTGTCACTAATGTTAATGCCTCTACTTTTGGAAAAATGTTTTCACACAAATCTATCTTGGTATTCTAATCTCGGATATAACTTACTATGTGGTTGAGAATTTGTTCAACGCATGTGGACTTGTGGAGGAGAACAGTGTCTGAAATCATGTAGATAGTAAGCATAACCAACCACAAGAGAGTTTTGGTTGGTTGAGCATGTGATGGAGGAGAGCGACATGAGTATGGAGCCGTATGGGCGTAAAAAGATGATAAAAAAGAATCCGTTTATTTGTCATACATGCATGTGAAAAAAATACTTACATAAATATACAACTAATTAAATTAAAAGATTAAAACACTTATTTGTAAAGATATATTAGGATGATAAATTTGATATTTTTATAATGTGCATTTTTTCACATGTAAATGGAAACTCACCTATATGGTTAGGTCGCGTTGCTTCATGGAAAGAAATTAGGGGGTTGAATTTTATCATGTTTACATGCATACCTTGAATTGTGATCAACTTGTTAGGATTGGTTTAGAAGATCAACAAGGCTAGAATTAATGAAATCAGCAACCCCCCACTTTATTATATAGGCTTACAAGACTCCAATCTAAATGAAAAACTGGTCCTAGTAGAACTAGAACAAGTGTTATGATTGGGTTTAAAAGGGAATTAGGGGAAGGGGTGGTAGTAGCTATTAGGGGTAGGGGTAGGGGTAGGCCAAGCTCTACAGTGTAGAGTAGTCTGAAAGGGTGAGGTAGCTGGTAGCTACTTTTGGCACCTTGCTAGTAGATTAGGTCTAGGAGCAGGGAGCAGAGAGCAGAGCAGAGCTGAGGAGAGTGAGTCCTTATTACTCCTCCTCATGGAAATTGGAATTTGGTTGCATGCCTTCTTCTTCTTCTTCTTCTCCATATTGGAAATGGAACCCAACCCAACACCAAACTCAAAGTCTTGTCCGGAACCACATTGTGGGTGTGGGCTCCAACTGTTGCCTGTCACTCTCTTGCCTCCATCCATCCATCCCCGCACCACACGTCTCCTTCTCCTAGATATTTAGATCAAGTCCTGTATATATAGATCAACAACCAATATGAATCACAAAATTGACCCCCAACGTGTTACAATACAACACCACTGTGTATATATTCATTTTACCCCTGCTTTAAACCAAATGCTAGACCTGCCCGGCCCCCTGATTAATCATTAAAGAAACCTAGTAGATTTCTCTTTGTGAAAATAATATTAATAATAAAGGGAGAATATGTGGATAAGATTTTAAATGATTAAAAATACATTTGTGATGAATACAAAGATAAAGCTATCTTGGGAGGAGGATTAGGAGAGAACTGTATATAATACTCAGTACATAGAGTGGTGGGGACTAGGTCCAACTGGATTGTGTGCAATTATTTACCCCAAAACTTTGTTTGATTCATTTGGCCCATGCAATAACCCTCCAGTTGCTTTGCATGTAGCTAGCTTACTCTTGCCCTACATACCTAGTTTCTTTTCTACGAAATAGGCGTAAAATACTTCCTCTCTCTCTCTCTCAATACCTACTTGATGGTTTATTTTAATGTTTTCATGTATTTAATTTGTGATTTATTTTTATAAATTTTTTGACATTTAAAATTAAATAATTCACATGTATATCACAATATAAAGTATAAATTTTTTAAATATATTTTTAATTTTTTTCACTATTTATTTTGAACAAAATTGAGTCAAATTATATTATACATAAAAAAAAAAGTCAAACATTTCAATTAATTAGTGACAGTGGGAGTACTGCTTGTTTTAAAAAAATTGAAATATGAGCGCGCTCTCTCTCTCTCAAAACTAGGCATGAAAGTGTGTGGATAAGAACCGCGGATGTGGATAATCGATCGTTTCTGATTGTTTTAATTGTGGTTGAAATCAGCGGATTGATAGTTACAGTTTTTATCCGAATCGTTGGCCTAACGGATAACCGTGAACAACGATTTGGGAAATAACCGCCAATCCATATTCTACCAAATCCACAACTCACCTAAACCAACAACCCACTCAAGCCCACAACTCACACACTAGGTCTAACAACCCAAGCCTAACCCAATCCATATGTTGGATTTATGAATTTATGGATATTTAGATATTTTGATAACCTATAAAGTAACTGGTGGCCGAATGTCAGCGGAATCTACCACTTTGTTCTTCTTATGAAATTTGGTCACGTGAGAGATCATGATTGTTCTAGGATGCTCCGCCTGCAAAGAAAGCCGCATCGGAGGGTGCTCCGGTTAACAGACCTCCGACGCTCAAATGAGTATTCTATTTTAGAGTGAGAAAGTAAAGAGAATGCAAAGCGATGTAGTGATAAAATTATCTCTACGGTTTGCAAAGGAAGGGCTTTTATAGGAGGGCACCCTAATGGCACGTTGGTAATTTGTGTGTCAGGTGGTGCCTTTTATGGGGAGTTCGGCGAGTGTGGGCGAAAGCCTGCTTGTCCCCTGGCAGCTTTTCGGCAGGTGTTAGGCGTCAGGCAGCGTGCTCAGACGACAAAAAGTATGATTCGCATTAAATGCGGTCGTAGTTTCGGTCGACCCCTCGGCAGGAGTTGCACTCGGTTGGGTCCTCCTTATTTTGGGTTGGGCCTCTTGGGCCTTGTTGGCCCAAGTTATTTTGGGGAAGCCTTCTGGGCTTTTTTGGGCTCTTTGGCCATCAGTAACCATATGTGGAGCCAAATTAGGTGTAAATGCTATATCCGTGGATATAATCGCGAACCGTGGATATCCACGATTGTGGATATGAACTTATAATCGTGAAACGTAAAACCATGAACTGCGAATATAAAAAAATCGGGGTTCGCGGTTGGCGATTTAAGGGGAACTGCGGATTAATCGATCTGTTGACATCCCTAGTTGAAACATGCAACATTTTGACTGACGCGTTGATTAAGAATGTATGTTGACTTTGGGGTAAAGAGGTAAAATATGTATACGGTATATAAGATAAAAGTAACTTTTTGAGTGAGAATAAAAAATAATGGTAATAAAGTGAAATTTGTGTAAAAAACTTTCCTTAATAGGAAGTGTAACAAGTTTTTTAGAACAACCCAAAAACAAATTTGTTACAAGTTTTAAGGAACAGAGAGAGAGAGTATATATGTATATATATTGACTTTTGCATTTATATTTGATTTAAATTTTCACTAAAAAGATTTCGCTAAAATATCTACTTCAAAACTAGAGATATTTATTTGTCATTTGCATATAAATTATGAAACTTTATATATTAAAACATTAAAGAAACAATATGATAGATTGAGTGATGAAAAAAGTGTAACACCTTTTTAGGATGATAGAGTATTTGTTTTTGAACTATTCTAGAAAAGTTATTGAAATGTTTCTTCTTATGATTTTCTTAAGTAACATCATTTTTGATTTATTATTATTTTTTATTTATATTCTTAATCCAAAAGTTACTTTTATTTGGATTAATATGTAAAACAATTTTTGAACATGTAAGACTTGTTTTATTAATGATAACTCATTACAAATAAGTCCTGAATGACGAAACGAAAGTATCTAGTAGTGGTGCAAACTAACCTGCCCATCAAAGGGTCGAATTTCACATAAATGGAATCACTATGGACCACCACAATCACTATGATTAGGTTCGCTTGAACTGACCTCGAAAGGCTAAGCAATGCATGACGATTGTCATGACCACTATGGCGGATAAAAAGATCTAGAATCCGGCTCCCAATACCCTTGCATGATCATCGGCTAAATAGTATCGGCGCACCATAGTGGGCTGATGAGAGCACTAATCGCAGCGACAACGGTAATCAGAGCAACACAATTACGTGATAGCTAACAAGACTAAGCAGAAGCAAATAACGTCTAAATGAAACAAAGAATCGAAACGGAAGAAAAAACAAACCGTGATTCCTAGCCAATCACGAACTAACCAGGGGAACCTGCTACCCAGCCAGTTCGAAAACTGGCGCTTCATTACTCCAAGCAAGGTGGGTTGACGGCCCGACCCTACTATACCAAAGGACCCTGGGTACGGCCGGATCTCGCCACGAATGGTCGTTGCTGCTTCAGACCTGCCGGAACACGGTGCCTCCAGTGCTCGAAACCCGTAAGAATGTTGAGGGAAGAAAAAAAGCGACGCCGGGATCAATCTCCAAGAGCAATGAGTGGTGGAAGACGGCGGCGGTGGCACAAGCAAACCTAGCAAAATCAGACCCAACCAAGGTCCGGACAAAAGTCAAAGTCGTCACCGGACCCACACTACGTATTTAATGGGAGCTGGGTATGGGGCGAGCCACTACCCAGCCCGCTTCTTTTTGGGCCGCTTCCGTCAATCCTGGCGCTACCCACCCGCTACCAATGGTAGGGGGCATGGTAGCAGGCAACCCGCTACCTGTTGACAGAGCTGGTAGCTCACCGCCCCTTACCCTGCCCGTTACCATCTTTTCTTTTCTTTTTTAAATGATTTCTTTATTTGCATCATTTAATAAATGATTGAATAATAATTTTATTTATTAATATTTATAGATTACAATTAAAAACATAAATGATTGAATAATAATTTTATTTAATAATATTTATAGATTATAATTAAAAAAGGAATGAATTTAATTATAAATTAACCAAATGTATCAATTACAATAAAAAACATCTAAAATCAAATAGAATTTATAAAAGTGTCCTACGGGGGAGGCAAATCGTAATCGTCACCCTGATTATCACGCGGCGGGGAATGGTGCTCTGAATCGTCGAACGCAACTCATCCTCCATCCTGATGCGATCCTCCTCCGCCTTGCGGCGCGCCTCTTCAGCGGCAAGCTCGCGCTGAAAGGATGTGAATGAAAATAACGTTAGAAGAGTTTTGAAGCTTGTAGATATTTTAAGAAACTTCTAACTAGTGTCAAATTAGTTTACCGAGATGGCCGAGGTGGCCGGAACAACTTCGGATGGACTAGTTGCGGGGGAGCGCCAACCCAACGGCCTTTGTAGGGTATGGAGGCGGATCTAAAAAGGTATGGACGCAGATCTACCAAGGTATGGACGCGGATCTAACAAGGTATGGACGCCGATCTAACAAGGAATGGACGCAGATCTGACAAGGAATGGACACAGATCTGAAAAGGAATGGACGCGGATCTGAAAAGGTATGGACGTGGATCTGACAAGGTATGGACGCGGATCTAACAAGGTATGGACGCCGATCTAACAAGGTATGGACGCGGATCTACCAAGGTATGGGCGCGGATCTACCAAGGGATGGACGCAGATCTAACAAGGTATGAACGCCAATCTAATAAGGTATGGACGCCGATCTACCATGGTATGGAAGCCGACCTAACAAGGTATGGACGCCGATCTAACAAGGTATGGACGCGGATCTACCAAGGTATGGACGCAGATCTAACAAGGTACAGACGCGGATCTAACAAGGTATGGACGCCGATCTAACAATGAATTCATTATACACAGAAATATTTCTTAAAATACTAAAATAATTCACAAAATACTAAAAATCATCAAATATTCTTATTTTCCTAAAATACGTAAAATATATACTAAAATTCCATAAAATACCAACAAATTCGCAAATAATACCTAAAATACCTAAATAAATTCCTAAAACACTAAAATAATTCGTAAAATACTAAAATACTAAAAGAATTCATTATACACAGAAATAATTTCTAAAATACTAAAGTAATTCCTAAAATATTAAAATACTAAGTAATACCTAAAATACCTAAATAAATTCCTAAAATACTAAAATAATTCATAAAATACTAAAATAATTCCTAAAACACTGAAATTCATAAAATACCCAAAACAATACCTGTAGATGGCGGTGGAGACTGCCGGCGACGGAAACTCGGTGGTGGCCGGCGGCGGTATTGTTCTACCTTCAAAAAAATGTCAAATACTCTCTTTCTAACCGTAGAAAAACCGAAAAAACGAATGAAGGAGATACCTGAAGTTGCCAATGTACTTCCATCCTAAAAACGAGTGAAACGACACCGAAAATGGGGAAGGAGGCGGTGGTCGGCGGCGGATTTCGGAGGAGAGTGCGTGATGCGTCGGGGAAGAAATGGGGGAGAGAGGAAGCTGAAATCGATTTAAAAGGCTCGATAGCGGGTAGTCCGCCGCCAAGCCCGCTACCGGACAGATGGTAGGGGGCTACCCCCACTCAACCCACTACCGAATGTTTTTTACGGTTTTGAGGAGCGGTTTGAATTTCAAAACGCCCGCCCAGCCAATTAATTCACATGATAGCGGGCTACCCGCTACCACGCCCGCTACCGAGTTGCGCCATCGGTAGCGGGCAACCCACCCCAGCCTGTCAGAGACCTTTTAGGGAGCTCGGTAACGGGCCGCCACCTACCAGGCCCGCGAGCTCCCCTCATACATAGTGCCAGCTAAAGATGTAAACTTTGAGAAATTGAAAAATAGAAAGAAAAAAAGTAGAAGTTAAATGTAAAAATTTGATAGTAAAAGATAGCCTGCTATCTCATAAATTGGAGCTCCATATATGACAGAGGATTACTAGCTATATTAAGATGTATAGGCGGATGCATGTTGCGTCTTGAGAATGCGACGTTGTGATATAAGAGGTATCTTGTTTGTTTGCGAGGTTGGAACTTGAAGTGATGTTTGTTTTGTGGTAATTACCTGAGAGGATGATGAGTGGGACATGTACATATAATTACAACAAGCAGCTGGATGGACAAAACGATCCCTTTGCTTTGCTTTGCTTGGGGGACAAATCCAGAAATTGCTTACTGTGAAGTGATCCAGATGTTTGCTAGCTGTTACTTATTATCACTAACACAATTTATTGATGGAACCCTAAGCTCAATCTATATAGCACATCAACAAAGAAACCAATCTTTTTCTGCTAGCTAGCTGCTTCACATCATCATATATATTCTTAGTGCATATATACCTGTTTATTATCATCACTCTGCTTTTAAAAAAAAATCTTGTTTGAATAATACCATATATTTTACCTCATAATTTTCATAATATATCATTTGATCTTAACTAATTGACATACTATTGTTGTTGTTATCCCTCCGTTCCAAAAGTAATAACAGTTGACTTTTGATATTAAATTAATTTCAATTTCTCTACTCTCATCTGTCTCTAAAAAATTGAATGAATTGTTTTCCAGTTTTGATTGTATTTAATCTTTAATTTTTTATCATGCATGTTTAGACGTGTAAAGTTAAATAATTTATATGTGTATCATAATTTGAAATATAATTTTTTTAAATATATTTTTTATGGATTTTTTCTCATCAATTATCTTAGTTTTAATTTGAGTCAAACATTGCAACACACAACATGGAAAATAATTCACTCAATTTTTCAGGACGCCGGGAGTATATTAATTCTTAATGGAAAAAATATTAATATATATATATACACATATATATATGTGGGTGTCTATTTACCACATATGTGGAAAAACACACACCATGAAAATGTCAAATTTACCCTCTTAATAAAACTCTATGAAGGGTGTTTTTCCACATATGTGGTAAATAAACGGACTCTATATATATTCATAAAAATAAGATATCAAAATTTTAATTACATGTAAAAGTTCCAAATTTATAATTTGAATTGATATAGAAATCAAATCATAGATCAAATATTGTATTATTGTTTCTACAAAATTGTAGAAAATTCAAATGGGATGCGGATTTGAATTTTAGGGCTTATCCCCCATGTATATATACCATCTATAAAGGGCAACATAAAATTTCCCCAACCCTAACCTAGAATTTTCGGAATAAATTTCGGTCAGAATAGCACTAGCGGCTTCTTTCTCCTAATTACACTCCAATCTATAAAAAATGAAGAGAGAGAGAGAGAGAGAGAAACTTTTGGCAAGCTTTAGCGATTAAGCACCAAATAATTATACACGTCAAATCAAGTTTAGCATGGTTAATCAATTAAGCACCCTTTGTCCAGTTGGGAGAAAAAGGGTCGATTCACAAGTGAATTATTATTGGCTGTGCAATTGTATATGAGTATATTGCGATTAATCATCATAAAAGCGACGACCTTAGCTTGTTAATCATAGATAAAGCACATGATTATGGCACACACCCGACGTGATCAAATTGCAATGCCCAAGCAACACATGACAGTACTAGTGGTAAATACTATTAAAATGTCTAATTTTACTCTCTAATTAATATTATTGTCGCCTAAGAGACATTCTCTATTTACATTTCGTCGCTTACTGAATTAATAACTTTTTTAGTAATCACTAATCAATTGTATGATAAAATAGAATTGTGTAGACTTCATGGTCTAACTCTTAAGAGCTATCTGCCAAATTTCACAGTAGTTGTCTTGTACCTTTCGCATTTCAAAAGATTAATAATCAGGAAAAACAAACCTAAAAACGACAACAAACGCAGACTAATTCAAAGCATCAGTACTGAAAGGAAAATACATGCATACTTAATTTATTGCTCACATATATAGAACTAGATCAAGTAATCTCACTAGTTCTTAGTAGATTTCAAACTTGACATTGATCATTTACTTCATTAGACACTTGTACAAATTTCATTCTCTTATTATTTTTTTCCTTTCTATGGAGTACAACTTTATAAATGTTTCGCTGGAAACATGTTTATGGCTCAGTTCATTTTGAGAGCAGGGAATTTTTTTTTAAAAGAAATTTAGGATGTGTTTTTTTATTAATGGATGAGATGCACGTAGAGAAATTTGAGCAACAAGTGATTTGATAAAGAAATGATAGATTTAAAGTTGTATGTGTATTATTGCTTCAGGACTAATGGCCAGGGTTTCCATTGCCACCGCAAGTTTTGTTCATGAATTTCCATCGTCGCTTCGTTAGTGTCTTCCGAGTATGGCGTTCGTGTGTATTGACTTCCCCTCTTCCCACATACACCGCCACCGTCGATCGTGGACCTCCAATCAGCACTAAGTCGGTGCTATAGCGGGCTTACTTTCCCCATATGTGTGGAGTCGTTTGGAGCCCACCTTGTCCAGGGCGTTTGCTCCGATTGCCGCTACGTTCACCTCGGCGTCCCTATCGCTCCCCAATTTTTCGTTACGGTGGCCTTCCTTTGCGCCAACTTCGTGGTATGTCGATAGCTTGGCGAGGCTCATGGTTTTCGTTAGGTTCATGTTTATCAGTTTCATCTGGTTCATCCAATCGGCATGTCTCCATTGTGGTGGTCCCCTATCCACCTCGCCAACGTGGTCCGTTATGCGCGACAGTGTTGTTGTGCAAGAGACCATGGACGAATGATAATCGTTTCATTGTCCTCTAGCTATTGTCAGGCTCATTATTGGTTTTTTCATCTATGGAAGCAACATCCATAGCCGCTGACTATTTGGTTTTGATCATTCGAATGGAGAAGCTTCGAAAGGAATCAGGTGGTGCCCCTGTTCCGGGTACCCTACTCCTGGGATCTGGTTGTATGATGGGTGTTGGTGATAGAGAAGTTTCGGGGCTCTACTTGTCGGTAGAGCTGAGCGATGTCTCGTACTGCCTGGAGACATGAGCCTTTCTGTCACGAGTTGGTTGGGTTTGGGATCCCCCCGGTCAGCTCCAGGTAGGCGGTTTCAACCGCAATGGACTCGGGTTATTTAACATGGCGACTGGTGCTCGTACTTGCGTACTCTCTTTCTCGTTCACGACCCTTCCCATGTTGTTTGGTTGTTGGTTCCATAGTAAAGTGTAGGTGCACACGCTTGAGGATGCTGCGACATGGTTTAAGAGTTCTTCAAACCCCTATCTATTTTCACTTGGAACTTTAGGGTGGTCTTAGCGACTTGCGAGGACGTCGGTCGGCCTGACACATCTCGAACATGTAGTTGTTTTGAGTGCCTATTTATTTTCTATCGGTATTTATGGATTAATCACGAGTCGAAACATGGTTAGGGCTCTTATGTGTCTTGAACTTATAAATCTTCTATTTTCTGTTTGGTTTTGCATCTTTTGTTTTCATGTTTTAGTCAGAGGTTAATCGAATTTCATGTTGATAAATCCACATATCTAGAAATTCATCTCAAACAATTGAACATTTGACATCGTTGTTTCTTTAATCTTGGTTTTGTCAGTTTGGCTGGTGGTGGCGGATTTGTGTGGGCTGCCGCCACAATCCTTCTGCGTAGACGTGTTTTGGCGTTGCTGGACGCCATGAGGAGCTGTGCACTGTACGTTAGACTTGGAATTCAAGGAAATAATGGAAATAGAGGAGGTACTCTGCTTGTCGTGAAGCCCTCCTATTAATTCCCTCCATAAATGCTTTTATAGTCCATTGTTATAGTGATAATATTGTAATATTCCAATATAGAGTGGCGGCGTGTCAGAGGACACGTGTCCTTGATAGGTTCGGGTATATATAGTCCAGGTATGTCCTAAATATGTCCGGGTTAATTCTTATCATGTCCGATTACGTTTTTATTTTGTTCGGGTTATGAGTTAAATTTTTTAAATGGAGCCCTTATTATGGGCTACTGATTGGACCTTTTAAGTAGATTGGGTTTGGCGGCCATCAGCTGGATCCTTTGCCAGTTTGGCTCTTTGATGTAATTCTTGTTGTCATCAATGAACTGATCGATTTGCTAAAAAAAGATTGTTTGTGTATTGAAAATTTAAAAAGTGCATTCGTTTCTATCAATATAAACACACTAACCTACCTAAGCTGGCAGTCAAAAATTGGGGGGCGGTGAAGTATGACCTAGCCGTAATGTGCCATGGAGTGGCTTTCACCGCCGCTGCCAGCGGCTGGCACTCAACATGGGCTATGCATTTGTCTGATGGTGCAAGGACGTCCACCCTTCCTCTCCGGCCACGCGTCTGCTGCTCTGGTGCTTTTTCTCCTCTACTGACTTCATGAGATTGAGAGTTCTCTTCGTCTCCGGTGGGCTTGATGATTTAGATGGATGTTGCTGGTCGTGGTATCTCTGAGCCGGACTTCCCTTCCACGGTGACGCCTATCTTAGGGCTCCGCCCAGTTTTTTGGATTCGGGTTGGGCGGTTGCACGATCCGGAGCGTCGCGACCTTCGCCGGCACCGGTTTCGATATTTTCTTATGTTCTTCTTTGATGGCTACTTGTTGGTCACAATTCATCCGATTGTATGGCCTATCTCATGGTTCCATTGATTTTAATCTTTCTATTGTTGGGGTAGAGTTGTTGGTGCATTGATCTGTTTGGTCTCTTGCTTCCAACGACCGATATGGTGTTGGGTGCTGTTCATTTGTTGTTGATCAAGAGCCCTTCCATTTTTACGTATCTGATGTCTCCTGACCTTTTGTAATTGTGGTAGTTGTTGGTGTCTTTGCTTTGGCATGATTATCGGTGTGGCTAGACCTCTTCTTGGAGCTGGGCCGTCATCGGGTGATAAGGGAGGATGTGGTTGCGTTTGAAGGTAGTGGTGTAGAGGTTGAGGAGGTAGTGGAGATGTTCGAGGTTTTTCTGTTAACGACAAGACTGAGCGGAGGCTCATCCTGCCTGATGGTATGAATCACCATTCTGAGAACTGGCTAGGTGGTGGGTCTCCCTGACTGGTTCTAGTATTGTAGCAATTGGCCCCTTGGTATTGTCAATGATTTGGACCTTTCAAGACAACTCGAACCCCTTTTGACGGGACATGAATTGGTCTCAGGGATATTTGATCTTGTCTGGGGCAGGTCATGTACCAATTCCGGCATACCAGTTAGCCTCGAGTGTGAAGGTCTATTGGTATTTGTCAGATAGATCGTGTCGCTGATGGGGTGAGCAATCTCAGGGCCCATCTCTCACAGCATAGTTTTGGCATCTCATGCTCTTAGCATTAGTCGTTTGGATGTTTATCTTCTCAATATTACGGGTTATCTTTCAGTTTTTTTGTAATTTTGGCTTCGTTGTTTTTGTTATCCTCTTGCGTAGGGTTTTTGTGATTCTCTTTTTCTGCTTTGTTACTCTTAAAGGTTTGTATTATGATTCATCGAATTAATAATATAAACCTTTATGTTTCAAAAAAATAAAATAAAAGGTAGGAAATTGTTTTTGAGAGATGTTGTGGTGAACACAACCTATATGTAATTTTGGGAAATATTTCACTTTTCATTTTCTATTTTAGATTTTATTTTCATGTGTAGTTTTTCTTAGTAATTTAGAAAAAAGCATAAAATAAGATTAGATTAATAATAATGTTTCAATTACTAAATGTAATGAATAAAAAATGGAGTGTCTTACTATAAGTGGACAAATTAATGGGTTGGCCTGGGTTGCGTTGGGTTGGGTAGCGCAAGGTGGGATGGGCATGCTGGGTTAATGAGGTGATGGGTGGTGACGATGTAATGCACGGGGCTGGAAGCGCGGGGTTGGGCAATGGGCACGGGTAGGGTTGGAGCTTGGGGTTTGACGCATGTAAACTAGGGAGTTGGTATGCGGCCATTAGGGGGTGGGTGGGGGGAGCCGAGCGGTACAGGGGTTGAGTAGGTGGCTGAAATATTAGATCGAAAACTTTAATGTGTTGAGACTCCTTGAGAGAGTGGTATAGGAAAAAATCAGCCATTACGTTAATCATTTTTCACAAAACTTGTTTTAATGGAAAATTAATAGGAGTGTGATTGATCGAAGTAGTGGAATTAAGTGACTTTAACATGACAATAAGTTGAAATATAACCTAAATAAGATAATAATTAAAATTATGAGATTGTGAATAGACTATATTCATTCTCAAAATTAGTAACTATTGTTTCTAAACATATAATTTCGTAGATTTAGGGTGATACATACTTGAATGCATTTTGGTAGTGCCAAAAATTTCCACCGCTACAAGGCTGCGCAGCTACTAGCCACAATTAACGCCACTACGGATAAATATAAAGTGATTATAGCGAGAGAAATAGCGGCTACGACCGTTACAAATGTTTGCAGTGTTATAGTCGCCACTCGGCGCTACTGCAGAGTTAAATCTGAATTAATCAATCTCCTTGAGATCTAGATCTCACTTTCATTTCCCTCCATCTCTCAAACTCCCACTTCTCTTTCAAACTCTCTCCACCTCCATCATCACAGTTGCTTCCTTCATCCTCATCACCTTCATTCCACCACCATCAATGTGGCCGGTCAGTCTCCAAGTGAAGATGCGAGATGGAAGCACTACTGCCGGTCTTTTGCACCAACACCGCCGCCGCTGCCGACTCAGCACTGTTGTCTTGCTTTTCTGTCCAAGATGAAGATGAAGAAGAAGATGAAAATCCAAGTTTTTTTTTTATTTTCTAGGTTAAAGAATAAGATATGATGAAGATTAGTATTTTTGCGTGAATGTGAGTTGCTTCTAAGGTTCCATATGAATTTAAGACGCATTTTTAGATGATATTCTGGTTGGATGAGCATTACGTAGTTGCATTTTATGTCGTAATGCACGGAGTAGCGCCCCGGGCGTTACTGTGGGGCCGAAAATCGTTGTAGCGCCCAAGGCATTACTAAGGGCGCTACCGGTCAGAGTCTGTCAGAGCTAGTAGCGCCATGGTAATGCCTTTGTGCGTTATTGTGGGGTCGAAAATCGTCGTAGCGCCCAAGGCGTTACTGCAGGGCGCTACCGTTACCTTTTCGATTCTCGGGCATTAATCTGGTTCAAATTAAAGCTGACTAAAGTAATGTCTAAGTAACGCCCTAGGGCGTTACCAGCTACCTAAAATTAAAAACGTGTGTTCTCTTTCAGAACGCGAACCTGAGCCTCTCTCTCAGCCTCGCACCGCAATTCGCATCCGTCACGCCGGTGCCTTCCTCCCTCCATTTCGACGCCGAAATCAACGTCGGCTCGAGGTAAGCTCCTTCCCTCCTGTTTTTTTTCATTTTCGGTTTCCATTTCAAGAGAAATGACGGGTTCTTCGGTTTTCCTTTCCGGAGTCGCTCACCATCGCGCCAGCCGCCGTACACCCTCCATTTCGCAGAGAGAAAGTGGCTTGCGATTTCATCAATGACATCAATATTCATATCTTCAACTGGGCGCCATAGCGATATCATCATATTTATCAAGGCAACATTGTTCGAATTACCCGTCGACTAATAAATCAAAACTACTAATTGTAACGCACAAGGGCGTTACCAGGCCTATCAGGTTGGCAGACCTGCTGTCAGGCCTGGTAACGTCTGGTAACGCATTGGGCTGAAAGTAACGCCTCAATTTGTAGCGCCCTGGTAATGCCCTTGTGCGTTACAATTCGTAATGGATTGATAGCGAATTTGACGTTACCAGGCCTCCCTCAGATACGTAGTGGAGTTTTATATGAATTTATGAGTTTTAAAGTTTATGGATTTTGATAATTTTTAGGTTTAGGATGAGTTTAGATGAATTTAGAATGAATTTGGATTTTTTTTAATTTTGGAAATATACGTGTAGCGGCTAGTCTACGATCGCATCACCATCCGCTACCATAGTAGTAGCGTAGCAACTATTAGTAACATGGTAACACCAAAAAAAGGCGACATTACCGCTACTAGTGTGATTAAGTTATATTTAATCTAACAAATAACTTAAGTCTGATCAAATCTTGGTATTTTCACTCAATTCGATCGATTAAATTATTAAATATATTTGTTGGTGTCCAATAAAAATCAAACCAAATTGATATTCACTCTCTCCGTCCATATGTAATGCAATAGTTTAACTTGACATGGAGATTAAAATGATAAATTTTGGTATTGACTTTCCTATTTTACCATTCTTTATGTTCGAATATGTAATCAAATACAAAAATCAAAGAAGAATAGTAAAATAAAATTAAAATATAACGATAAATATACCAAGAATAAAAGTCAAATAATTATATTATTGAATATGAAATTTTATTTGGAAATGAATGAGATCCATACTGATTATACTTTTATTATTTATTCCTTGAGCTTTTAGAAGTAAAGATTGTTTGGTAAATTAGTATGAAAAAAATTACCAAAAAGTGAAGTGTTGCATTACTTTTGAGATATCCTAAAAGAAAACTGTTGCATTACTTTTAGGACAAAAAAATTACTACATTTCAAAGTGCAAGGTATAAGTTATTTAAAATAAGGGGTAATGTAGGCTATAACAAAGTTGAAGGGAATTTTTTCCATTGCCCCTTAATTAGAGATATACTAACTTTTTTGAACAGTAGAGGTGTTAGTGGATCGTTTTCAAAACTAAAGCAAGTGCATTAACCTTAACGAGAGTAAAAAAAGGAGGGTAATTATGGTCAAACTAATCATGGGTTTAGTTTATGTTTAGGGCTAATTGGCTGCCCATCTTTCCTCCTGCTTTTTATTTAATATTGCTGGTGGGTAAGGTATTTAGCCGACATGCATTTATTTTAAGCTCAGAATATAGTACTATTAAGTACTACTACTATAAACAGCCCCTGGATTAAGTCAGAATCTTACTTTGGTGCGTTTTACAATTGTGTCTGGCTTAATTTTTTATGAGTATAAAAAAATATTAATAAAACTTTTAAAAAATATACTTAGAAATTCAACAAATTGAAAATAACATATATATACGGAGTACTATATACAAATCATTTGACTTTACATTTCAACATGTTTGAAAAATAGACGAAACGAATTTTATAGAAAGAAGAGAGTAGTACGTAGTTGAGAGCTAACCCCCAGTTGAGCCCCTTTTTTTGTTGAGAAGGAATGACTAATCATTCGAAGGTAAACAACTACAAGCTGGATAAACAAACTGAATAAGGATTGAATCCCGATAACTAACTTTGCTCTAAGCCTGAATTGAGCATGATACAATTTAAATGCCAAAAGCACTAGATGACCCCCGGAACAAAAGAAATAGCGAATAAAAGTGATATGATCACGGCCGGAGAAGCCGCGATCACGGTTGCGCCGATCTAGCTTGGTGGAGGCGTACAGTAACGAAGAACACAGATTCGGCCAAGCGAACCTCCTCACTACGAGGTGAGGCAATGCACTTGATAATGCCTGGGAGTGAAGATGGGATCTAGCACCTCTTGATTACAAGATCAAGCAATACTAGATATTATATTTGGATCCTCTTGCATGGATCACAAAGGAAAATGGAGTTGCAAGATATGAGAACACAAAAACCAAGTCTTTCTTGAAGTGTTTGATTTAAAATATATTCTGCCTTCTATCTGTTACAAGCTTTCCTTTATATAGGATGAAAATGGTGAAAGGAAAAAGCTTGACTTTGACTAGGGAACCACCTTCCTAGAATTATGGTGGGTGATGTGAGAGGAGGCAGACGCTGAGATGACATTGTAGGCTACCTGCTCCTGTCGCTTCCATTTTCCAGAAATTACAGTTGGCGGGAGATGGGAGGGAAGGCCTCTTCATAATTCGAACGGTTCGCCTGACTGTTGCGTAAGGAGGCTTCTTCAGGGTGGCGAACACCTGAGGCTTCGCTTGTCTGAAGGCCTTGCGTAGGTGCTTCGCCTTTGTCTGGAACTGGCGTAGGGTCTGCGCCGTATGTCCTCGCGCGAATGGCCTCGCCTTGGACCGTGGGTTCGCCATAAGGCCATGGGCTCGCCAAAGGCCTTCGCCATAAGGCCATGGGCTCGCCAAAGGCCATGGGTTCGCCTTAAGGCCATGGGCTCGCCAAAGACCATGGGTTCGTCATAAGGCCAGGGGTTCGCCATAGGGCCATGGGCTCGCCAAAGGCCATGGGTTCGCCATAAGGCCATGGGCTCGCCAAAGGTCATGGGTTCGCCATAGGACTTCGCGAGCACGACTTTGCCTTAGCTTGGAGGATGCGCACAGGGTCCTCTCCTGGAGATTTTGCAGACGTGGCTTTGCCTTGGGGCTTCGCCGGTGCCTAGAGTGTCGCTTCCTCTTCATCCGAGCCTTCGCCAAGGGCCCTTCATGCTCTTTGAAGGAAGGGTTGTCCTTTGTTGACGAAATGGGACTGATGTCCACATCAAAAAGTCCAAAAATTTAAAACCGATAAACCAACCAAACAAAATAAAGTTGAAAGATGATGAGATTCTGGAAACTAGGTTGAACTAGCAAATGTTCTTCAAAATGCCTCATGCCTTGAAATAAGCATCTCCCTATAGATTCTTTCGCATAATACTCGGCCATTGACCACCTCCACTAAACAAGCTGCATACAAGAGGCCTGGACCCTACGATAATGCCCAGAAGAACAAAAAAAGTCATAGACCAGGGTTCCAGGAGAACCATCATGATCCAACTGAACTGTTCATGTATCTGAGCCAACTTATGTCGCCAGGTAGTGTAGTGAGGCTCGAAATCCACACTACCCGGAAGCTTGTGCTTCATTGACCCAGGCAGGGAGAGCTAACACTACTCTTCCCTACCGTACCATCCAACAATTCCACTCACTCGTCGGACAAAATGCCAATTTTCCACACTATACTAGTACCTCCACGAGATCAACCAGACCCACCTTGGCAACCCAAAAGCCCTCAATTGTCCTAAGAACAAGCGACAAACCATCTTTTCGGCCTCAGAGGTATGGTCAGAGGCATCACCATGACTGGCTTTTCTCCATAACCCACCAAGACTAAAAGAAGCCCTGGTAGCAGAGATCATGATGAGGACATCACCATGGATCAACACAACCAACCAAACAAGGAACAAGAAGATACCCAATTGTTCAAGCTCACAAGCCTCCCAACTCTCTTGAAGGTGACAAGGTCTCGGACCAAGAAGGCACAAGACAACCTTCAAGCCTTCATGAGGCTTATGGCTCAAGGAAGGGAGCGGGAGGAAGACCAAGAGAGGGTCTCCCAACTTCAAGAGATGGGTATCCGCTTAGAAGAGAGCGTACCAAGCACCATTGAGAGCCTTATTGTCATTTTGCTTGCAGAAGAGGGCCCCCGCCCGCACCACCCCAAATTACCCTGGATGCAGACTTGAAGATCAAGAGGTGGATCACCTTTTGGAAGCTTATTTTGTTTTCGGCGAAGTCCTTGTGCGAAGTCGCACAGGCAAAGGCGAACCCCCTGTTTTGGAAGAAGTCCATGTGCTCTTCATTGTATCTCCATCATCCTCTTGATTTCCATTGAAGTGAATTCAAGCTTGATATCTAGTGTTGCTCTTCATTTGAGAAGTGAGGTGCTAGATCCCCCACTCCCTTGGCAATTAACCTTTCCATCGCTCTCCATTTGAGGATTGAGGTGGTTAGGAGCCACCCCCGTTACGTTCTTTTCTGTAATCTTCAACAAGCTAGATCCAACATCGGCGAACGGTCCATCTCTTTGGAGTGGATTCGTATCAGATCGGGACTAGGCCTATCGGTGAAACCCGGGCCAAAAATGAACAAATAGTAGCCAACGAAGCGGGTCCAAGAAACATATATGGAAATGCCGACAATAGCACGCAGGCAGGATGATCAGCGAGGGGCGGCAAGTAGACAACCGACCAGACGGCGGTGGCGGTCCGATTAATTAGCCCAGTACGGAGAGAATCGAGAGAGCAATGGCGTAGGGACTCGGGTGGAAACTCTTTGCAGCGAATTGGCGCCACGCGAAGGTAGCAGTGATAGAACATATGAGAATGGAACCAGCAACGCCAACTGATTCGTCAAAGCCCCAGTCACGGCGGTGCTCGGCGGCAGCGGCGCGCGCCTAGGGAAAAGCCCTCTAAGAGAAGGGAAAGCATCACCAAAGCATTCCCCCAGTTTAGCACTATAAGCCCGTAATTCCGTGTTTCTTGTACCCATTCCAACTCTCAACATATTCCGTCACTAAAATACGATTTTTGTTGAAGGGAATTAGATGCTTCTTTTTTTTCCCTTGGGGGGTGGGGGTGACAGAAATGAAAAACGTTCTATTGAAAATCGAACACCATCTCGAAGGCTCGAAATGGAATTTAAAATATCCACTAAATTATACCAGCACTACAGAAGTACGCAAGCATTAGGGACATTAAAAAGGGTTTTATTTGTCTCTAAAGACTGTGCTCAAATTTGGAGACAAATAATTGGGGACACATGATGTGTTGCTAATTTGCAAGAATTAGAAATAAATAAAAGAAGTTTAATAAAATATGTATTGCTCAAAATTGGAGACAAATAATTGGGGACACATGTTATAAGTGCTGTTTATTTGCAAGAAATAGAGACAAATAAAATGATTAATAAAATATATATGTCTCCTAAAGTAATATTCATAATTAGTAACAAATGATTATAAAAAATATTATATACTCTCTCCGTCTACCACTAATTGATATATTTAACTTTCATGTTTCAAAATTTCATATCTGCTTCAATTTAATAAAGATAAATAGTGAAAAAGTTCACAAAAAGTATATTTAGAAAATTTACTTTTAACAATGAATGCATATGAATTATTTAACTTTAATAAATGTCTAGATGTTCATGAAATTTTTTATAGATTAAATATACTGAAACAACCAAAACAAATTAATGGAGGACGGAGGAGGAAGTATATATGTGTGTGGTTAATTAGTACTTTTAGGAGACAAATAAATGATTCCAACCCAAGTGTCTCCAAAAGAAATGAATTGATGACACATTTTAAAACTTAAACAATAACCAATTTTCCTTTATAAAGAAACAATGTTAATAATGATAATATATATACATGTTAACATGAATAACTATGTATATACTCATAATCGTGGTATTCATTTACTATAATATCACAATATTGATATAAAGTTAAAAAAATACAAATGAAAAAATAGAAATTGCAATTTATAAATATAATACTCATTTCGTTACATGTGTTTTTCTAATTCGTATATGGCTAAAATTTCATAGGCAATAAAATGCTCTAAATTTTTAAATAAAATATAAAAATGACACAAGTAGAGTGTAACAAGTGCTCAAAAAGCAGATTCGGGTTCCCTATTTTTTACAGCTCCTTCCCCATTTTTGGGAAATGAGATATGGAAGGCGGAAGCCATTGGATTAGGAAAAAAGATTCAAAATTCTAAACAAATGACAATATCAATAAAATGAAAAAGTTATTAGAGATGCTCCAAATATTTATGGACAGAGTCTCGTACAAAAGAAAAGAAAAGAAAAGAAAGAAAGTATGGAAGTATGGAGAGAGTAATTAACTCAAAATCTTAAATTTGTCTCTTCTCTCTTATTAAATGAAGCTGAAAAAGCCTCTAATAGGCTTGTAGTAGTAGTTGGGAATTGAGGCAATAAAACTTGGTAGGATACGGAATTGCACATAACGCAAAAACTGGGGAAGATCGAGTGAGTGAGTGAGAGGGCAGGGCGGCCTGAACCTGAACCGCCTCCTCTTCTCTCTCCCACTTGCTCTTCTTTTTCCTAGTTAGTATTTACTTCTCTCCCTCCCTCCGTATACCTGCGTAGCAGCACAGAAAACAAATGCTATGCCCCCATCTTTAAACACAATAGACCTGTCTTTTTCATCTCACAAAAAGTAAAAGGAGACAGAGAACCCCAGAAGAAAGAAGAGAGGATTCAATTGTTGGAAACAGAAGATTGTTTCTTTTTTAATTGAAAAAAAATATGAGAAATTGAAAGGGTTGGTTGCTCACAAATCACTGGTTTGTTTGTAGGGTCCTTAAAAAAAAAGATAAGAACTTTTATATGATATTAGTATTTTATTGCTTTGTGGATGATACTTTTGTGAGGTTTTTTGTTTGCTTTTGCTAAAACCATTCCCACCAGATGATGAGATAATCATGTGTACCAAAACCTCACCTTCAAATGAGAGAGAGAGAGAGTCCAGCGTTAAAAAAGTAAAGTAAAAATTAAAAAGAAGGAGCACCTCTTTTTATCTCGAGTCTGATGATTGATTCCAGTTGGGTTATCAGCGAACCCAACTGGGTTAGTCTTAATTTCGCTGTTGGTGAGTTTTATTTGAAAAAGTTGCAATCTTGAAGCCTCCTTTTCTGCTATACAGGGCTGAGCGAGGTAGAAGTAACTTGTTGCGGGAAAGAACCAAATCTTTTCCTTCACCCAATAAATAGTTTCCATCATAGTTTCGCAGAGCCAGAGGAGCACCGGGTTTGATTCCTTTCAGTTTTGGCTTATTCATGCTTTTCTCCATTCTTCAAATTGCGTGCTTTTGTACCTGGAGTTCAGCCATAAGAGACAGCGCAACAGAACAGAGCCGGAGGAGTTAGCTTCCTTGGTTAACTTCTTGAGGAACTGTACTGGGATTTACTAAATTTGACACAAGACTACAACCCTGTCTTCTTGGCGGCACTTCTCGCTCCTGTTCAAGGTTGCCCTTTCCCAGTTGAATTGAATGTGCTCTCTGCGTTCGTGGAGGCTTTATTTTGATGAGTTTTTCTCCTGGAAGTTGGGTATTTGTCAAGCTCTCGAGGCTCTTCTTTGAGTTTCACATCTGGGTTATGCTTAGAATGTACCTGAACGGTAAAGTTTCGACTTCTCTTTGCAAATTACCTCCTGGGGTCAGACTAAAGAAGGTGAACGAGACAGAAATTGGACCAGATTATGCGACCAGGTTTTCCAGACAGTTCTTGTTCTTGTGGCTGGTTGCCCTAGTTGTTACAGCATGCATTTGGTACTCCTTCAATTTAGGTTGTGTTGTAACGACAAGAAATGAAAAAAATTCTGAGTATTGTGAAGAACAGCGTTTCAATGTGAGCAAGAACCAGCTTCATGCCTTTGCCTCGCTTTTCTCCAACTCAGATCAGGTATTGGTTTTGTCTCAACATCTTCTGTTTGGCATGTCAAGGAGTTCTGCAATTTCCCCTGCTTTTTTCTCCATGTCAAGTTGAACTTCACTTGTTTTTTGCTTTAAGGTTGAAGTTAAATTAATGGACCATTGATGATAAATTAGTACAAAAGTTACCCCGTTTAATTTGTTGCGAAATTTTCCTAGGTCGACGTGATGTATGACGAGTTTGTGCTAGGACTCATCATTATTACAAATAGAAGTTGCAGAAGTTGAAGACACTTTGATATGGGTCATAATGTAACTAACTAGTGTTGCGTTCCAGTCATGCAATCTGGCAAAAAATTTATTGCTGTAACTTGAACAAAAATGTTAACTGCTATCAGAAAATTTTATTGTCCATATTCTGGGTTAAAGCTCTCTCTATCTCTATCTCAACACTATAGGAAGAGAATGTCAGTTGCTGGTGAATGCAAATTCGAATGTGCCATTGTTTTCCAGTTCCGTGTCTCGTTTAATCTTCATGCATCCCTCTTTTTGGTTCTGTGTTTACAGATGATATCCCTTGAATGCGTTAGAGTTCCTGGACCTGAAAAGCAATTAAGCAACAGCATTGCCTGCTCTCTCAAGTCACTTTGTTCAGAAAAGCAAAAAGTTGAGCATGAGCATCACTGGCTTGCAGATACCACTGAATTAAGGAACCAATGCTCAGTTAGAGATGAAATTGACTGGAAGCACAGCTCATCGTTTCTTCACGAGGACTCTCTATCAGTGGTTTCACAACCTCCAGATCTGTCGACATCTTCAGAAAATCAGAATTGTGGACAGGTAGAGATCTTGATGTGAACTGTAAATTACAAGTATTCCATCCATCAATTCACTGTAAATTAATGCCAAAAGCATAGTGGCTAAGAGAAGAGAAGATAAATTTTTCTATTGCTTGCAGTGTATAAAGTCATGTCTCATTCTGATGATTATATTTGGGATCTCGCTTTTTCACTTTTTCGTTGCCTGTAAAGGCTCCAAGTGGTACTGAGCAAAATGTTATGTGTGTGTGTGTGTGTGTTTTTGTGTCTGAGTTAAGCAGAAGTGATGCTTTAATAATGAGTTTGTATGGTTCTTTTCGCTTCAGAACTCATTGCAAACTATGAGGGAGGTCTTCACAAAACATCAGTGTGGAAACTCGCCATACTATTTGTTGAAAGGTGGTTGGTGGTTCCTTGTCATTGTGATACTGAGCTGGAAAGTATCAGGTGGTCATTTAAATCTTTTGAGGTGCAGAAAGCATGACCCAGATCAATTGCCGCCATCAGCTAATCAGAGCCAGTTGCTGTTGCCACAAAAGCAGCAGCAGGAATTTCAGAAATCTCCTAAAATTGCTGGGAAATGGAGGAAAAAACTTCTAATAATCTTTGTCCTTCTAGGGGTTCTGATATCCATCTGGCTATTCTGGCACCTGAATGAAAAAATCAAATTGAGGAGGAAAGAAACACTGGATAGCATGTGTGATGAAAGAGCTCGAATGTTGCAGGATCAGTTTAATGTTAGCATGAATCATGTTCATGCCTTAGCGATTCTTGTATCAACTTTTCACCACGGGAAATATCCGTCTGCAATCGATCAGGTTTGTTTCTGTTCTTGTCATGGAATGCTTTCACATGCATAGCCTCATCAAGAATCCAATGAGAATAAGTAATTACTAATAATGAATTTATCCTAAATTATACTACTATTCTGCGAGTTTCAAAGAGCTGATCTATCGGCTTGAAAAGAGAAGTTTTATGATGCGTATATGTTACATATGAAATTAGCTTTTGTCTCAACCCTGGCATTTGATGCAACCTGCCATTTATATTTGACAGGTGACATTTGGGAAGTATACCGAGAGAACAGCGTTTGAGAGGCCATTGACAAGCGGCGTTGCTTATGCTTTAAAGGTTGTACACTCAGAGAGGGAGGAATTTGAGAATCGACAAGGGTGGACGATAAAACAAATGGGGACTGAGGACCAAACTTTGGTTCAAGATTGCATGCCTGAAAATTTAAGTCCTGCTCCTGTCCAAGATGAATATGCACCAGTGATATTCTCACAGGAAACTGTATCCCATATTGTCTCCATAGATATGATGTCTGGGAAGGTAGGTACCCTTTTGGAGCTCATTATATAGGCAGTTTAGAATTCCATTTCTGAGTCCATTGTAGTGCCTAAAACTTTTTCTTTTAGTTTACAGTTCTCAAGTTTATTTTAAGACCCGAATGCTCTTAGTTAAGAAAATCTGACCTAGTTCGTTATTGTTCTTGGAAAATTTCAGAAACCAACCTTTTGGGTGAACTCATTTTTAAATCACCATGTGTAATTAATTCCTCTGTTAAAGACCTTGTGGTTTTCATCTTTTTCCGAATACATGAGTGTTAGCTTTTAAGCATTTCTTCATAACTCCATCTAGTAATTTTTTACTTGTTCCAAATATACCTTTAAGCCTCGATCCGTACTTTTGTTCATTGTGTAGGATTGTTGTTTGATTTTATTTGGATTTGAAATAAACAAGTCTGTGTTGTTTTTTCTTTTCTTTTTCGTTTCCTAAATTTTTGTTTATTTTTCTTTGCAGTCCATGAGTAAAATTGTTAAGGAGTAGGTTGTTTGTTTCCGTATTTTACCTTTGTCCTTGGTAAAGTACTTGGTTAAAAGAGCTAAAGAAATGGTGCTGATGGATCATAAGTAAAGTCATTTCTGATGACGTCTTACTTTCAATTAGGACCACCCAGATTCTGGATATGTAAGATACATCTCTCTTGGTGGCTGAGGAAAACTTACAAATGATGGTGATATTAGGCATCGCATAGCAGGCCATCAATTTCTTACTCTCTCCGTCCTTGAAAAATTGAACACATTTCCTTTTTGGGCTGTCCTAGAAAAATTGATCTCTTATGAGGAAACTTCTCACTCTCAAAGTTACTAAACTATCCTCACTTTATCTTTACTTGTTCTATTTTGTTTTTTGTGCACTTTCAACCAAAGGGTAAATAGGTTAAAATATACAATAGTCTTATATTCACCTTAGTCTCCGTGCCCAGTGAAACCCTTCAATCTTTTGGGGACGGAGGGTGTATAAAACAGGGAGAGCAAGGCATTGATGCATTTGAATGTGATCAGAAAATTGGATGTCAGTAACTTCTGACGATTTACTGTATCAACAAATTGATGGTTTTAAACGATTTACTGTTAGGTTCTGACTATTGTTCATCGTTGAAATGATTCCAAGTCTTGTTCTCCTACTTGCAATGTATCTAGATGTTTTTTTTAAAAAATAAATACTTTTCACTAAATGTTTAATTATGCAACCTCAAGACTGTTTCATTTGTTGTGTAGGAGGATCGTGAAAACATCTTGCGAGCTAGGACAACAGGAAAAGGAGTTTTAACATCTCCATTTAAGCTTTTAAAGTCAAATCACCTTGGTGTTGTGCTCACTTTTGCTGTCTATAATGTTGATTTGCCTCCAGATGCTACACCAGAGCAACGTACTGAAGCTACTGTAGGGTAATAAAAAATTAGAAGATATTGATTCTTTAGGTTTTCCTGGACATATATTTTTGAAATTTAAGTATCCAATGTTTACCTCCAGTCTACAAGATCCTCCAGTGCTAAGAGTTCTTTTTAATCCATCATAGGATAAAAGTTGATTTAAAATCTCCTATTCGCTCAACGCTAAATTTAAAAAGAACACTATTGGAGGCTTAAGCAAACTGGAGAGAATCTGGATCATAAGAACATGAGTGGAATCTTAGTAACGGAGTTTTAACTGTAAAACAGGTATCTTGGTGCATCTTATGACATCCGCTCCCTTGTGGATAAGCTTCTTCACCAGCTTGCCAGCAAGCAAACTATTGTCGTCCATGTCTATGATACAACAAATGCATCTACGCCTATTGTTATGTATGGCAATGAAGTACAAGATACAGGTTTATTGAATGTTAGTAGCCTCGACTTTGGAGACCCCTCAAGGAAGCATGAGATGCACTGCAGGTTAGTTATGATTTTATATGGCAGCAGAAGGATTTTAAGTTTTATATTTCCTTAAGACATTGTGTTGTTTTGTAGATTTAAACAAAAACCTCCTGTGCCTTGGACTGCAATCAACGCGTCAGTTGGAGTTCTTGTTATCTTTTTGCTTGTTGGTTACATCTTCCATGCAGCCATAAGTCAAATAGCAAAAGTGGAGAATGACTATCGTAAGATGATGGAGCTTAAAGCTCGTGCTGAAGCTGCAGACGTGGCAAAATCTCAGGTGCTTCAGCGTAACCAAAATATAGTTTTGTTTTTTTCTGCAACATTTTTCTGTTGACGTTTCACTTTCTGACTATATAGCAAGGGATTTCTGAATTCTGTTGTGTTTTCATTCGTAGTTTCTTGCAGCAGTTTCTCATGAGATAAGGACTCCAATGAACGGCGTTTTAGGTGATGTTGTAGTCTTTATTTTCATTTTACTAACCGCTTTCTTACTGACAGGGAACCTATTTAACTGAATCTTCTAGTTGTGCATAATTGTGCCAGGTATGCTTCAGATGTTAATGGACACTAATCTTGATGCAAACCAGATGGACTTTGCCCAGACTGCCCATGCCAGTGGAAAAGATCTTATTTCACTTATAAATGAGGTCCTTGACCAAGCTAAGATAGAATCTGGCAGGCTTGAACTTGAGCTTGTCCCTTTTGATATACGTTCAATTCTTGACAATATCTTGTCGCTCTTCTCGGGGAAGTCCAATGAAAAAGGAATTGAGGTGAGAATTAAGATCCTTTTTTCTGTTCTTGCAAATAGTCATAATGTAATATGCTTTCTGATGCAACTTGGATTTATGCTCTCTTGGATGAGAGAAGTTGGCAGTTTATGTATCAGATCAGGTGCCTGAAGTATTGGTTGGTGATCCTGGGCGTGTTCGGCAGATTATCACCAATCTTGTTGGGAATTCGATTAAGGTTTGACCTGTTTATAAACCGATGTTTCTTCAATATCATTTCTTCTCATGATAAAAATGTGGGGCCAAGTTTCCCTCTTGCTGGTTTTTACTAATCTCTAATTGGAGATTAGGGAGTAAAGATGCTTTGCTTATGCTCCCTTCCTTCCCTAAAAGATGCTACGTTTTCCTTTTAGGGAAGTCCCAAAATAGTTGCCCCTTTCCGAAAGTTTCACCTACCTCTTTTACTTTATTTACCCCCACTTTCCCCTTACTTTTTAACATTCTCTCTCATACTTTACATGCTTAATTTACCTTTTATCCTTACTTTTTACCCTTTCCTTAATCTCCATGCCCATAGAAACATATCATCTATTTAGGGACAAGAATAGTAGTGCTTTTTCTGATATCAATTAATTCCTTTTCCAGTCATAGAAGGATTTTGTTTTTGCTTCTGTTCTTCTGGTATCATCCATTCAAAAAAGTATCAATTGTGTCCGTTTTCATCTTTCATCTCATTGACTCATTGAGTGCGTAGCAGATGACATAAACTAGAAGTCAAACTAATTATTTGTTGTCCTTTCCCCTTTCTGTATCTTATCTTAGCTTTGCTCCTGTTTCCTAATTTTTCGCTTGCAACAATGCAGTTCACTGATGACAAGGGGCATATTTTTGTCTCGGTGCATCTGGTGGGTGAAGCGAAGGGAACACCTGTGGATAAAATTCTCCAGCAAGGATCAGGTTTGATGCAAGACATGTCTAGCAGAACATATAACACTTTGAGTGGCTATCCTGTGGTAGAAAGATCAAAAAGCTGGGAGAAATTCAAACTTTTTAACAGTGCAAATGCCTCAGAGGATCTGGAGAAGATTAATTTGCTGGTAACTGTTGAAGACACTGGTGTAGGAATTCCTTTAGATGCACAGAGCCGAATATTCACTCCTTTTATGCAAGCTGATAGTTCTACGTCACGAACATATGGTGGTACTGGAATTGGGCTAAGCATCAGCAAGCACCTAGTTGAACTCATGCATGGGGAGATAGGATTTGTAAGTAAGCCCAATGTTGGCAGTACTTTCTCATTTACAGGAACTTTTGTGAAAGGTGAAAAGATTCCTTTGGATCCAAAATGGCAGCATTACGATTCATTAGTGTCAGTTTTCCGAGGATTTAAAGCATTGGTTATTGATAGCAAAACTATTCGCACTGAGGTCACCAGGTACCATCTTCAAAGGTTGGGAATATCTGTGCAGACAACTTCCACATTGAATTCAGCGTGCGATCTTTTGTCAACCACCTCTGCCTCAAGGTACTGGCTGAGATCTCCACAAAATTTTACTACTACAGAATAGCTTTAAATGAGGATCTCTCTCTTTTGAAATTTCATTAAGTTGATTGCAAAGTCTCTATTTATCTGCAGTGATGTGGCATGTGCTGATGTGGTGCTTATTGACAAGGAAGTCTGGGACAAGGAAGTTTTCATCCTGTTTCGGGATCTGCTAAAGAGATGTAGACAGAATGGGGAAACAGAAATCTTTGTAAAATTTCCGAAGGTTTTCCTGTTAGGCAGCTCCATCAGCACCACAGAGTGCAATTACCTTAA
Source organism: Stellera chamaejasme (assembly GCA_024586325.1). NCBI lineage: Eukaryota > Viridiplantae > Streptophyta > Magnoliopsida > Malvales > Thymelaeaceae > Stellera > Stellera chamaejasme. Next base: position 32,133,032 of record CM044985.1, read on the forward strand.
GAGTGCTGGGATGATAGATAATGTGATAACAAAGCCCCTGAGGTTGAGTGTGTTGATTGCTTGCTTCAAAGAAGCCCTTGGGGGTGATAGAAGGAGGCTACTAAATATAAAGAAAACATCAACTCTTGGAACTTTACTTCGAGAAAAGCAGATCTTAGTGGTAGATGACAATATGGTCAATAGAAGAGTTGCAGAGGGTGCTTTGAAGAAATATGGAGCAATCGTCACGTGTGTAAATAGTGGCAAGGATGCCCTAAAAATGCTGAAGCTGCCTCACAAATTCGACGCTTGCTTTATGGATATCCAGATGCCAGAAATGCATGGGTAACAAATTAGCCTTTTTGCAACTTTGTATTCATTATGATGATTATTAGTAATATACTGTATTGCTTAAGAGATTTCCCTTTTGTTTTTTTGTGCTGGTCACTTGGATTACAATTCTGTCTGAATACTGCTATCTAAATTATTGCCAGGTTTGATGCAACAAGGTTAATACGAAGTGCTGAAGCTGAGGTTAATCAAAAAATTGCATCTGGAGAAGCATCAGCTGAGATGTATGGAGGCATATCACATTGGCATATTCCTATTTTAGCCATGACTGCTGATGTTATACAGGCTACAAATGAAGAATGTGCAAAGTGTGGAATGGATGACTATGTAACAAAGCCTTTTGAAGAAGCACAGCTTTATAACGCTGTTGCTCGGTTTTTCGAGTCTAGTGGGTGAAGAGGGGAGGTCCATGATATCGTGGTTCACCCTCAAACCGTCCTGCAAGTGGTGACCTTTAGCTACTACTAGTACGTTGGCTCTTGCTTCTTCGGTCCTCATGTAGGTCATGTGACTTGCGGTAAGTTCATTCATTCAACATGCCTCTGCCTTTTGGTTTACCATCTCGCAATAATATATCACTGCTCTAATCATGCAACTTTCCTCAGGGAGGCTGACATGAACTAGTGAGCGTTTGCGGTTGTTGCATAGGTGTAGAAGACCGGTGAGTTCTCTTGTCTGTACTACGCTGCCTGGCTGGTACTATTTTCTGTTTCTGGTAAATTTGTTGGATTCATTCTTTCAAGTCTGTTCCGATCGTCATCCTCGGTGTAGAATAATAAGGTTAGAGATGGTAGGAAGAATGCGTTCCAGATTTTCAGGAGAAAGGCATGGCATGTGGATTTGAGCATGGAATGTGTAAATTTATGTATGCATGTATATATAGTATATAGCTGGAGATAGCAATGGCGTAGTTGGGAAGATGATGGGGTGTGTAAATGGCATAACATAAGCGAAATAAAGATTCATTGGTGTAGTAGTAGTAGTAGCAGTAGTATACTATATAGTATCAATATTGCATATTCTGAGTAGGGGTGTAAACGAGCCGAGCCGAGCCCGAGCCTGGCAGGTTCGAGCTCGAGCTCGTGAAATTCGGGCTCGGCTCGAGCTTGGCTCGAGTTCGAATGAGCCCGAAAATTCGAGCTCGAGCTCGGCTCGAAGGCTCGTGAAGCTCGATTCGAATCGAGCCCAAACGAGCTCGCGAGCTCATTAGGCTCGACAAGGCTCGATAAGGCTCGTCCATAAGGCTCGATAAGGCTCGATTAGGCTTGATAAGGCTCGTCGATAAGGCTCGATAAGGCTCGTCGAGCCTATCGAGCCGAACCATTCATGTTCGAGCTCGGCTCGTTAATTATACGAACCAAAGAATCGGCTCGAGCTCGAGGCTCGTGAAGCTCGGCTCGGCCCGATTCGTTTAACACCCCTAATTCTGAGTAGTACTCTGTATGTGAACAATTTTTATGTTAGTATTGAGTTGGGCCTTGATATTGGTATGTATCCATCATTTTTTTGGGCCTAAATACTCCTATGCAAAGTGAAATTTAGTGAGCCATTGACCAACCGTTGGGCTTTGTAGTGGTAATAATGGCTCGTGTAATAAAATTGGCTCCTAGGGTTTTTCGCTCATCTATTCAGCGGCGCCGTCGCCTTTTCGTTTCCAGCGACAGAAACAAATGCCCTCCCGCCGTCGCCGTCGCCTTTGCGTTGGGGCTCGAATCGTAGGTGGAGATTGGCAATACATACAAACCAAACTTGAAATTTAGAAAATATTGACAATAGTAGAAGAGTGCAATACATACAAACCAAACTTGAAATTTAGAAAATATTGACAATAGTAGAAGAGTGTTCAACGCATGAACAAGGAAGACAGAGAGAAAGATGTAATGCTAAGTAATAGATACCTTCTTCATTTGCTGAAGTCTCCTTATATAGACAAATTTCTGTGAGGGAAGCCATCAACTTCTTTTATAGCTGTAATGCACTAATGCTACAGTTATTAGACATTATTGCTGAGTGCGTTTCATTTACAGAAGTGGACAAAAGACAATTGTCCCATTAATGTATTTTTTATTCTTTTCCACATGATTATGTCTGTCATTATGCTGGTCCACCAGATGATGACCCTTGGTCAGGCCCGTCTCTTGCTAGCTGCTTTTTGACATATTTGAAAGCTAATTTCATTAGTTTATCCTTCATTTCTTCTAATGGGATGTCTGTTAACTCTGATCCAGAGTAGAGCTTTCCAAGAACTGCATCCATGTTTTCTTCCTCCAAAAGTTCAGACAGACCAATTCTCTTGAGAGTGATATTTTCTATGAGATATGCATTAATAACGCATTCATCCCACCAATAGGAAACCGAAACACTTTATAAGAATGGAACATATTTTTCTTGATTTATTTCATAGTGCCATTTAACAATCCATGAGATTCGATAAATGACCAATAAATAAAATTCAGAAAAAGGGATTACCATCTTTCTAGCTTTTTGTTTGTTGAACTCAATAAATTTTTCATAAGATTCTTTAACAGCATCTGGAAGTTGTTCTGAGACCAATCCTCTTTTTTCAAACCAGTGATGAAACCAGTTTGAAAATCTTTTTTGGTCAGTTTTAAAGATTATTAACCAAGAATGTCTTGATTACAGATTACGGAAATTAAAGACTTCTTCTCATGCTTAAATGTAGTCCCAATAAGTGTAAGCATGGTTACTAAAACCTCCATATAAGAACCTTTTTATGGAGTGGGGAGTTCCCCATTCTTCTAGTGTCTATACTTTTAGGACATCTAGTTTATAAATTCATATTTCCTTGAAATACCTTTCTTCAAGAGATTTGGTATTTCTGTTCTTATGTTCTATCTCCGCAGATCCTGTTTCTGGGAGAATTAATTCAAAGAATTCATTTTTTCTAATGAGATGAAACTCTCATACTGGATGTCTATCTTTAGGCCAATACTTCCTTACTAGTTCTGAATGAGTCAAAGCCTTGAGATCTTTGTCTTCTACCGGAGAGAGAGACTCTCTTTCCATTTCTCTTTTCTCTGGAACAATTCCTAGAGAAAATAAAGTATTATCCTAAGATTTTGCATTAATTCTAGGAACCATTGTTCCTTCAAAATATCTATTATCCTTATAATGAGCATGAGGATAAGGGAAAGGGAAAGCCCTTCCTCTTTTTAATTCATTAGGAGAAGTAGGTGTTAAAGACACATTCTCATTTGCTTTTTTTGAGAGAGTTCACCTCTCTCAATTCTCTGGAAGGATTCTCCTCTCACAATTCTCTGGAAGGATTCTCCTCTCTCAATCCTCAATTTCTGTCCAGAAGGTAACTCATAAAGTTCCTCTGAAATTGGATCATGAGCTTCTATTTAGAGATAGAGAGTCAGTTGGCTATCTTCCTGAAAAGATTGATATTCTATGTCCATGAGATTACTCCCATGAAACAATGTTTCCATAAGATATTCTTCTATGTTTCTTCTTACATCATTCTTGGATTTCTCCATGTCCTCCCTGTAAAAATTCTCAGGTTAGAAAGGCAGGCAAACAATTTTTTGGTCCATCAATATGTTCAATATCAAAGTAAAAAACAGCTAGTATTGATTGCTACCTAGCAAACATTTGTTTAGACGCGGGATTTTTAACATCCTTAAGCAGAACACTTTTTGCTGCTTTACAATAAGTTCTGATCAGAAATCTCTGATTTAGTAAATCTTCTTCAAACTTTGTGACACAAAGAATTATTGCTAAAATTTCTTTCTTTATTGTACCATAGTTCTATTGGGCTTGATTCCAGACTCCTGTTGTGAATCTTACCAATTTTTCTTTCCCATCCATTTTTTGTTTTAAGATTCCTCTGTATCCTATTTCACTAGCATTAGTTTCAATAATCTTAAAGGCTTCAGGAATAGGAAGAGTGACACAAGGGATTTCTGTAACTTTTCTTTTCACAAGTCTAATTGCCTGTGTTTGTTCTTTCCTCATTCTGGAGGATTCTTCTTCAACCTATCAAATAGAAGTTTGCAATCCTTTGCCATGTCTTTATAGAATTCTGAGACATAATTCATGCAACCTAAAAACCTATGTAGTTGCTTCTTTTCCTTTATCTCATCAGGAAATTTTTCTATAAAACTTATTGATCTGACAATAGGTTTTATGGTACTCCTATGTATCATATGTCCGAGAAATCGAACATTAGTCTGGAACAGTTCCATTTTCTTCGCAAATACCACTAATCTTGTTTCTTCAACTATTTTCATACATTTATGTAACTGCTTCCAATGCTGATCGACAGATTGTGAAAACACCAACACATCATCAATGTAAACAGTAGTAAAAGAACTGTAAGGATAAAAGATTTCATTCACGATTCTCTGAAATTCTAAGGGTGCATTTTTTAATTCGAATGACATTACATTCCATTCATAATGTCTGAAAGGAACATTAAATCTTATTTTATATTTATCATGTTCCGCAATATGAATTTGTCAATACCCAGATTTCATGTCAAACTTTGAAAACATAGTGGAACTGTATAATCTTAACAACAAGTCTTTCTTATTAGGTATTGGATATCTAATCCATTTTAAAACTTTGTTAAGAGGCTTATAATTGATAATTAATCTTGGAACTCCTCTTTCTATTTCTGCATTTTTATTGACATAAAAAGCTGAGCAACTCCATGGTGAAGAACTCTTTCTTATTAAGCCTTTATCAAGAAGATCTTGTATTTCCTTCTTACAATGGACCGTTAATTCTTCATTCATTTGAATGGCCCTTGATCTAGTAGATATGTTTCTTTCTTCAAATTATGCTTCATAAGGAAGATTAACAATATGTTTTTTCTTTTCCCAAAAGGCATTGGAAATATCAGCACAAATTTTTCTATTCAGAACTTTAAAAGTCTGAATTTGTTTCTAAACTTCTCGAGTCTTAATTTTTTCTTCGACACTCTTGTGTCTAATATCTTCTTAAAGACTCATCAATGTTTCTTGTCTATTATTTAAATTGGCAATAAGTTCTTCTAGTAAGCTGGTCCTAGGTGGTTCAGCAAACTTAAAAATTCTTCTTCTTCCAAACTTCTTGGTTGTTAAACCATTTCTATCAACCTTATAGGGTGTGATAGCACTAAGAAATGGTGTTCCAAGAATTACATCTTGGTTCATCTGAGCAAGCACTGTAAAATGCCCTATTTTATATATTTTATAAATTAGTAAGATTCACATCAGGAGTCTGGAATCAAGCCCAACAGAACTATGCTACAATAAAGAAAGAAATTTTAGCAATAGTTCTTTGTGTCACGAAGTTTAAAGAAGATTTACTAAATCAGAGATTTCTGATCAGAACTGATTGTAAAGCAGCAAAAAGTGTTCTGCTTAAGGATGTTAAAAATCTTGCGTTTAAACAAATATTTGCTAGGTAGCAATCAATACTTGCTGTTTTTGACTTTGATATTGAACATATTGATGGATCAAAAAATTGTTTGCCTGACTTTCTGACCTGAGAATTTTTGCAGGGAAGACATGGGGAAATCCAAGAATGAGGTAAGAAGAAACATAGAAGATCTTATGGAAACATTGTTTCATGGGAGTAATCCCATGGACATAGAATATCAATCTTTTCAGGAAGATAGCCAGCTGACTCCCTATCTCCAAATAGGAGCTCAGGATCCAATTTCAAAGGAAATTTATGAGTTACCTTCTGGAAAGAAATTGAGGATTGAGAGAGGAGAATCCTTCCAGAGAATTGAGAGAGGTGAACTCTCTAAAAAAAAGCAAAGGAGAATGTGTCTTTAACACCTACTTCTCCTAATGAATTAAAAAGAGGAAGAGCTTTCCCTTACCCCTATCCTCATGCTCATTACAAGGATAATAGATATTTTGAAAGAACACTGGTTTCTAGAATTAATGCAGAATCTCACGATATTACTTTGTTTTCTCTAGAAATTCTTCCAGAGAAAAGAGAAATGGAAAGAGAGTCTCTCTCCGGTAGAAGACAAGGATCTCAAAGCTTTGACTCCTTCAGAACTAGCAAGGAAGTACTGGCCTAAAGATAAACATCCAGTTTGGGAGTTCCATCCCATCAGAAAAAATGAATCATTTGAATTAATTCTCCCAGAAACAGGATCTGCGGAGATAGAACATAAGAACGGAAATACCAAATCCCATGAAGGAAGGTATTTCAAGGAAATAGAAATTTATATACTAGATGTCCTAAAAGTATGGACACTAGAAGAATGGGGAACTCCCCACTCCATAAAAAGGTTCTTATATGGAGGTTTTAGTAACCATGCTTACACTTATTGAGACTACATTTAAGCATGAGAAGAAGTCTTTAATTTCCAGAATTCAGAATCAAGACATTCTTGGTTAATAATCTTTAAAACTGACCAAAAAAGATTTTCAAACTGGTTTCATCACTGGTTTGAAAAAAAGAGGATTGGTCTTAGAACAACTTCTAGATGCTATTAAAGAATCTTATGAAAAATTTGTCGAGTTCAACAAACAAAAAGCTAGGAAGATGATAATCCCTTTTCCTGAATTTTATTTCTTGATCATTTATAGAATCTCATATATTGTTAAATGACACTATGAAATAAATCAAGAAAAATATGTTCCATTCTTTGAAAGAGTTTGGGTTTCTCACTGATGGGATAAATGCGTTATTAATGCATATTTCATAGAAAATATCATTCTCAAGAGAATTGGTCTGTCTGAACTCTTTGAGGAAGAGAACATTGATGCAGTTATTGGGAAGCTCTACTCTGGATCAGAGGTAGCAGACATCCCATTAGAAGAAATGAAGGATAAGCTAATGAAATTAGCTTTCAAATATGTCAAAGAACAGTTGGCAAGAGGCGGGTCTAACCAAGGGTCATTATTCGGTAGACCAACATAATGGCAGATATAACCATGTGGAAAAGAAGAAAAAATACATTAGTGAGACAATTATCTTTTATCCACTTCTGTAAAGGAAACGCACTCAGCAATAATGCATAATGACTGTAGCATTAGTGCATTACAGCTGTAAAAGAAGTTGAGGGCCCCCCTCACAGAAATCTGCCTATATAAGGAGACTTCAACAAATGAAGAAGGCATCCATTACTTAGCAATACATCTTTCTTTCTGTCTTCCTTGTTCATGTATTGGAGACTCTTCTACTATTGTCAATATTTTCTTAGTTTCAAGTTTGGTTTGTACGTGTGTTGTTGTTGTTAGAGCTTGGTGTGCTAGTGTGTTTATCCGACAACTACCGTGTATTGTAATCGTCTGGTATTCACCAGATTCTGTAAGTTCATGTTTAATATTTGAATATCAGTTGTGTGATTTCATATACATCCGTCTCTCTGTCTAATATATGTTTAAAATCTGGGCCTCCAGTTTGTGCTTAAAACGAACGTTTTATTTTCTAAGGACTTATTTGCACTTCACTTATAACTTTAGTGACTAAAACTACTATTTGTAAATGGGATACATAATGCTAGTTGTTTCTACAACTAATTGGTAATTAAAACGCTTGTGAGAGGAAGGATTAAAACGTAAAACTATTATATACACAAAAAGACAAAATCATTATACCTTCTCTCTTTTTTTTGGACTTTTGTAATTAGATGAAAAGGAAAAATAATTGAGTGAGTTGCATTAGGAAACAATTTGGCATGGATTTACAATGTAAAGTCAAAAGCTTAATTCAACTATAAATATAGAGAAAATTACTAAATTACATACTATTTTCTTCTCATCACTCAATAAAAGGGCAATTTAGTAATATCATGTTTTTAAAAAGTGATTTATATATATACTTACCAAATTGCCCCTGATATCATATCATGTGTGATTCAATCCCCATGATGTGATGCGCGTCAACTACGTATGCTCCTCCACTTTAATTACACTGCAGTGTATTCCTACTAATCAAAATAATTCTCCTAATCACTAATCAAGACGGATTAAGGGGAGGAAAGGCAAGTAGTAAAAGAAACCAATTTTTATCTAATCTAGACTAATCTAATCTAATCTAATCTAATCAAACACAAAAGGGTAACAATGTGATTCACGCGGCTGAGTTCAAAAGGCAGTCATAGGCCCCGCCCTGATCAGATAGCAAAACGGGTCGGGCTGTACCCAATTACTCTATTTGTCTCGAACGTGCAATGAAATGATACTTTTTTATTTTAATCTACATAGAAAAGTTAAAAATTACAATCATCAAAATATTCCTACAATGAAATGACTTTTTTTATTTTAATCTACACTAAAAACTAAAAGACAATCTGTTGTTGGGAAATTAAATGAAATGAAGTGGTTGATTTCGTCCCAGTTCCGGCAATGACGGTTCCTGTGTTCCTGGAACGACCAGACATGCGATGAAACTAAAGCGGTCAAGTTCTCCTAAAGCCCTAACATGTTGTCTGAAACGACAGCGGTTTGAAGGGAAAGTCCAAGTCTCATTCCCATCTTCCAATTTGGGACCTAACTTTTACGTACCATTTATCAACTTGTGTTGCTTAAAATACTAACTTTTTTATTTATTTATTTATCAACTTTCACTTGCCTGCTTGCTTTTTTCAAATACTCCCTACTTTAGTTTAGTTTAATTTGTCCTCGAGTGAGTCTGTTAGTAGAAGAACCTCTTAATTTGTGTGCGATCACTAATTCTATTTCTATAATTATTAATGCTTCATGTCAGTACTTATTAATGTCTAAGAAACTCTTTTTACTTTCTCAATTACCGAAACCCTCCATTTATCCTAAGCTTGATGGATGATCGTCATCATCGCTCATCAAATGATATGAATTGCTAAAAAATTAATATATCCCGTCTTTTAATTTATGATTTTATTTTTCAATATTTGTAAATATAAATTTACAGATTTTAGTAAATAACGAAAATTTAATGTATCTACTTTCTAAATACATGTTTTGAAATTTTTTCTATCTCAAATTAATAATATATAAATCGAATATCACAAATTAAATCAAAATTTTGTAATAATAAAGTAATGGAGGAAATAGTATACTACATGAATATTTGTCACGGTGGGACGATAAACGATCCAGTTATATCCCGTTCGTATGATGTTTATCAAATTTTGTCTCTTTATATAATGTGAAATAGATGCAATTGCTATATATTTTTTTTAAAAACAAAAACAAAACAAAAAAGGCACTGCTACACGTTGTTGTCAGAATAAAAAAACTTGTGCTCATTTCAATTAGGAACTGTGTAATTAAGTACTAGTAGTAGGAAGAATATATATATATATATATATATATATATATATATATATATATATATATATATATTACTTAATTATTATAACAGGTGCACGAGTGGATTCTAGGGATTTGGGTTGGGAGACATTTTCATCACAATTTCAAAATATTCCGTTCACTTGTTCCCTTGATCAATCACGCCTCCATGTTTAACAAATTTAAACACGCTATAATTAGCATGGTTCACCGACAGTTGTTGAGGTTAAGTGGTAGGGAGGTCATCTTTTCTTAAGCAGAGTTTTGAGTTCGAATTTTGTGTATGAAAAAAATAATAATTGAGAGATCAGCTATCTCTCTAAACTATATATTGTTTAACACTTTGCCTCTTTGATTGTATCATTGCTAATTAACCTCATGGAAGCACTGCCTAATTGAGGAAATGCTTAGAGCGGCCTTCCCGTTATATTTCTCGTTACAATTACAGCGGGAAGCTCGATATTAATGGCGCAATTGTTTTGTTCACTACTAATGGGATCAAATTTGAGAAACGGAAGGAGAGGAGCTGCCTTGACAAGTTCAACACATATCGTTTAACTAATTCTACAACCTAATCATTAGTTTTAAAGAAGCCTCACAAAGTTCATTAAGAAAATAGTTGAGACTCAAATCAACATCCTCTCAGTTTCAACAATAGAGGGAAATTTTAAAACTTCAAGCATGTACCAATATCATGAAATCAATAGCACCTCTCTTCTCGTCTCAAATCAACATCCTCTCAGTTTCAACAATAGAGGGAAACTTTAAAACTTCAAGCATGTACCAATATCATGAAATCAATAGCACCTCTCTTCTCGTCGTGAGTCTTCCGTCGGAATCTGTGAACTTTCGTCCCTCCTCTGTTTCGCGTCTTGCCCCTCTCCATCGTGTCTGAATCGATCCTCCTACCATATGCCTGACTCGTGTCTGAGTCATCAAGGATCGCATCGACTTTCTTGAGAAAATGGTGGATGGAGAAGATAAAAAAAGAGAGCAGCAATCTTTGCACACTAAAACGAAATGAGAAAGAAATGAGAAGTGGAGGCGGCGAATGAAGAGAGCTATGTTAATTAGGGGAAGAAGTGGGCTTTTAGCAACGTTAATAGCAAAAGTTATTATGGCTCGCATGGTGGCTAGTATTGTTAGATAAAAGATTTGTGCACCTTTTCTATTTCTACTAGATATATTTGACTTAAGAGTGTGATAACTAGCATTGTTGTAGATATTGTTTATACGAAAGTGGCTGAAGTGGAAGGTGGCTTAGATCGCAATGGTCGCAACGCGGAGTTTTGGTTTTCTAGGCTCAGTTTAGTTGTCAAGCATTGGATTTTTTTTCTTCTAGAAATTACATTTCCCAAAAACATAATTGGCAGACAAAAAGTTAATCAAACTATCTATATTACAGTTTTATCCCTATTTTTAACCTACACTACATCCCTTGTCTACACTAGTTGTTAATTGGATAATATGGTCTCTTGTCTACACTAGTTGCCTACACTACATCCCTAATGATTTTGATGAGTTCGAGACTCAAGAGCCCAATTCGTCATTTCCCTTTTCCTCTTCTACAATAAAAATCGTGCAAATTCCCCTCAAAGGTATAAACATTTGCACTATACGATCATAATTATGTAAATTTTTACAAATATAACATTAAACCATTAATTGTTTTTGATAATGTTAAAATTATAATATATACATTGGTAGAAGTGTTAATGTGATATTATGAATAGTGATAATTTTGACTTATTTTGACTTTTTATCATTAAAAAATCCTTTTACTTTCCAATCTTTTATAGATTAGTCCCCATGTCTTCTCGCGTCACATTTGCTTCCAAAATGGCTCTTTCATACCCAATGATCAAAAGAAGTTTTAAGCATCTACTTTAATTCAATTAATTATATTTAAATTTTTTAATTTCATTTAAGAAAAAATCATTGAGAAAAATTCGAAATTGTCTATTAAACTCTCATATTTCATTTAGTTTGCACATTCAACCATTTGTTTTATGATAATGGACACATGGAATATATTTTTTCTATCCCTTTGTGCTTGTATTCATTTTTTACTTTAAATGTTTTTTTAATATATTCTATTTTTATATTTCCGCTAAGTATATTTCCTTGGTCCTTTAATTTGTTATGGTTATAATTAAAACCCTTTTTTTGCTCATTCTCTTTTATTTTATAATACTTAAAATTTAGTTATTTGCTATTTTTAATAAAATGAAGATGTTATTTTTCTTCTTCATTCCAATTTAGTCTGTTATCTTATTTTCACGGTTTTGTTCATTTTCTTTCATGATTATCATTTTACTGATGTTTTTTCTTCTTCAAAAATTTCAATTTACTTTTTACTCATTGATTTTTGTTTCAAGAGTAATTAAAGTTTGCATGCTAATTTTTTTGGGATTATAGCTTTTTACTTTGTTTAACTTTAAATTTAGAATTTTTAAGTTACTTATATTTCAAATTTGAATTAGCTATATTTAAAATATGAAATTATTTATTTTAGTGATTTTAAAAATAAATAGAACATTTTCCTTGATTAAATTTTTAGACATGTATTATCTCATTTATACTTCATGAATTTTGGATATTCTCTTAATAAAGTTAATACATTTATATTCGATGAATATTGTTAGTTATAGCTTTTTTATAACTCATGTATTCTCTCATTTATTTTTCTCCATCTTCTAATTTCCTCTTTTTCAATTGACCTCAAATATTTTATTTATTTATTTTTTCAAATTTATGTTACCAATTTTCATCAATTTAAATTTTAAATTTTAAATTTGTCCCTAAATATTTCATGTTATTTATTTTTTCAAATTTATGTTACCAATTTTCATCAATTTAAATTTTAAATTTTAAATTTGTCCCTAAATATTTCATGTTATTTATTTTTTTACGTTATTGGTAACCTCATTTAATCAATAACAAAGTGCGGGGCCATGAAAAATCCTAGTAAGTACTATACTACAATATGATAAACTAGCTGGTAACCCCTCCTACGGAACGAGTATAATCAATTTAATATAATTAATTTGATTATTTTTTCACATACTTTTCTTAACCCCGTCTATGGAAATGTACACACTTTTCTCCCTCATGATGTGGCAGATGACATGGTAAAATATCAATGAATAGGGGGCTTCAAACATTGGGTGGGGGGGAAAAAAATTTCACCAAATTTAACATCATTCACCCACCAAAAATTCACCCCCAATTTTTTTGATTCTCAAACTTTAAAGCAACAAAATATTTAAAACTCACTCCAAAGGGGGGCCCATCTCCAAGCGAGTCAGTAGGGTGATTGGAAGAGCAAAAGACAGGCTGGGGTGGTAGAGGGGGGCCACCAAACAGGTGAGGACACGTGGCGAGGCAGCAGAGTTGGGCAGCAGAGTTAGACGTGATTCACCCCTCATTTTCATATTCGGGCCTCCCAAAATCACGGTGAGGTCCGAAAAATTTTGGGTGATTCACCAAAAAAGATAGGTGAATTTGAATTCACCTATAAATTCTTAAGTTTGAAGCCCTCTAATGATGATCAAGTGAGAAATAGGTAAAGCAAGAATCTAAAGATGATGTGGCAATAAAGGAAGATTTTTGGAGAGAATTTTTGAGTACCCGTAGCATGCAGAACTCAAACCAATAACTTCTGTAAACATAATTGTTCCAAAATCTACAACATTCTTGCTCTAGTACCAATTTGGCAAGTCAATCGTTATTCACATACCATAATTAATTTCATGATAGCCTGGAAAAATACAAAGAATAGAAAGTCGTGAAAGACAAACTTCAACTCTAAGTCTTTTTCAGAGGATAATAGGAGTCATTTCAGGAATGAAATTTACCTTTAATCCCTATAATAATTAATAAACCAATAAACGAAATTCAGTTTTCATAATCACAAAATCGTGATGAAGAAGGGCTTCAGTGAAAGCAATCTAAGATTCACAAACAATGGGATAATGAATGAAGAAGAAAAGATAAGATATAAAAAAAACCAAAGAAAAGACAATTTAAATACTAATTACTCATAATTCCTTTCAACAAACAACTTTTGAAATAGAGCAAAGCATCATCAAAGCAGTAGAGAAATGATTCGTCTTAAGCATACATCAACAAAAAGGAGAGAGGTGATTACAGGGATAACATGAATAGACTTTAATAATTATGCTAAGCATGTATGGCAAACATATCTATTGTTTCTAATGTTGATGAGATCATAAGCATCTTACTGTGGTTGTTAATGTCCTTGTGAAGATTGTTCTATGACTGAACTCTACTGGCCCAGGATGATCTCTGAGTAAGTAGCAGATGTTTTCATCTCTCAACTGATCATTTAATTAATTTAGGTACCCTGGAATACACAAATACTCTTTTTGCTACCCTCATTTTCTTCATTATTTAGGCTTCATTCATTTTTGTAATTATTACTGCTCTAGGATCATTAATTAATCTAGTTGGTTGGACAGTATAACTGCCAAGAACTAACATGATGCTATTGAATCGCTTGAACTCATGTACAGAATCAAAATTTCTAGGCACAATAATTTTATGACCTGAATTCACCAACCAAGTTTTGATTATAGGACATCCTTCCGTACATTTTGCAAGGACATCCTTGCTAGATGAAGAAACCGATCAACCGAGGACCAGAGGAAGAAAAATGTCAAGGACAGACTTGGACTCTCCAATGGCAGTTGTATAAACAATATCAAAATTGGTACCTTTTGCGCACAACACGAGCAGTCAATCTTGTAATGGAACACTTTAGCTTACCCTGTCCAAATTCTGTTAATCTGCATGTGACAGATACTCTCCTCGGCTGATCAGCAAGATAGTCCTTGATGTTCTGGGCCACGTGTCAGCGATGGCTGTGAGGAGAGCAGGATCCAAGGATTGGATGGTAATGGGAGCACCTGCTCTTTGTCCAACCGGTGATCTGTGTCGTTGGTGGAGTGGACTGATACCTCGTTCTCAAGGAGGTCGTTGCGGCCGCCGCCACCAATTTGGCTCTTGTCATTATGACGGTTGTTGTTTCTGGTTCTGGCGATGAGTGCAGTTGGAAAGGAAAACGTGGGATCCCACAGACGACGCCAATTTGATAGTCTTATTCTTAAGCATACCGAGCTCTCATATGCTTGGAGGAGTGATCTGCTGTGGAAGACGTGATCTGCAATGGAGAAATGAAGAACTCAGGAGCAGAAAGAGGAGTGTGGGTGTATTAGATAGGGTGTACCTTTCCCAAGTCTCCTTTTATAAGAGTTGGAGGAGGATGGTTGCCTTTGGTGCCGTTTATCATGGGCGTGATCGTGGGGCACAAATATGGAAGGTGGAGACGCTTCTTGGGATCGTGGGAGCAGATATGGAAGGTGGAAGACGCTCCCTGAGATCGGGGCTTATCTAGTAGGATCGTGTGCCTAGGAAGAGCTCCAAGTTGCTAAGTGTCTAGGCCTCGCGCAGGGGGCGAGGGGTCACAGGCGGAGACCCTCTTTGTAGATTAAGACAATCTTGTTTTAAGTTGATCATGATGAGGAGGTGGAAGGCACGGGGAGGAACCCCCTCGCGGTGAGCTGTGGCAAGGGGGTGCCATCGCAGATGACAACCCCTCACAGTCGTCCGTGCTTTGGTAGAATTGTCGAACCCTGAGTCTTCTTGGGCCGGTGTTGTTGGACCTTGACCTGCTGGCTTGTATGATGAGTTGGGCCCAATATACCAAAGGTAGAATAAGTAGAGTTCTACATAAGTATTTTTATGTTAAACGTTTCATGTTTATATACAAATATTGTAAAGAGAAATGATTCTTAATGTAAGTAAAAGGATCAAAGAACACGTCGTATGTTTGAAAATTTAAAAAAGTAGTATGGTTGTTGCAAATGTGTAAACATGAATTCACATCACGAGATTTTTTTTATAACATTTACAAAAGCGAAGGACTGCTCATTCTATTTAATTCAAACGCACGCGGTTAGTATGCAACAATCATAAAATTAATTGGTTAAAGAAAAGTGGGGTTAGTATAGAAGAAGAGGATTGTTCATTTTATATTTAAATTAAAACATGTGAGGTTAATATGCACAAATCCTAAAAATAAAGAGAAAGAAAAGTGTGAAGTTATGATATGCACAAACCATTAAAACAAATGGTTGAAGAATAATTTATTATATTTAGTTAAAAATTTCAGGGGTTAATGTGCAAAAATCAAAAAATTAAATAGAAAACGTGAGTTATTTTATGGACAATTAAAAGTTTAAAAAAACAGAAAAAGGAAAAGAAAAAAGTTACCCTTCATTACGGTATTTAGATAGATATACATTAATAAAATATCAACTCAACTTTTCCCCTCAAATTTCTTACTATGCCCTTTATTCCAATTTAATTGTTACGTTTCTTTTTTAGAATTTAATCTATGAATTTTGTTTTTCAATATTTTGTTATACTATGTTAAATAATTTATATACAAAAGGTAAGTCAAATAGTCTAGTTTCTAGATATAATATTTTTCAAAAATTTTAAACTACCTTTTCTTAGTTAACAATTAAGTCAAACAAAGTATCGAAAATCAAACGTTTCAATTAAAAAGGGACGGTGATAGCATTTCCACAAACATAGTATCAATTTCAAATACTTCACCTAATTCTCCAAAAATTTCACCTAATGAACACACCTTGGAGTTTTGGAGTGGCATATAATTGGTCAAAATATACTCTACACCAGATTGAAAGAGATTGTTCACATAGCGGGAAAAATGTAATTTTATCACTTAAGTTTACGAAATCTCTAAATTTGTCATTGAAGTTTCTTTTGAAGCGACAATGTCACCAACGTTTTATTGAAGGGGTAAATTTTTCACTGAACGTTAATTTGTCCCAGTTGGTGCTCATGTGGCGTGCCACTGGGCGATTACGTGGACAATGATGGTACATTTTTGTAGGGTTAATATTGAATTTCATCTTAAAAATTGTCATAGTTGGGTTGAATTGTTAGTTTTACAAATTTTAAGTGAAATTAAAACATTAAACCTATAAAAATGTATAATCAATGTCCACATAATCGTCCAATGACATGCCACATGAGCACCAATTGGAACAAATTAACATTCAGTGGTAAATTTACCCATTCAAAAAAATTTGGTAACATTCTCATTGAACTTTAAAGATAAATTTAAAGATTTCTTTTTCTCTTCACATAATTTCCCAAGCGTGCGCATTTGGTTAGAGTTTTTAATATTGACAAATTCCACAATTTCCTTCCACAATCTTTACCATAATTCTACAATCTGATCATGATCGCACTATATCTTTTCTTTTTGATCATTGAGTCTCAATGCATCGTGACAATTATGTTCTATCTTATCATGCATATAACAATCATCACGTTGGGGAAAAAATTTTGCATGAAATCCTCTATTATTACTTAAAGTGGGATCTTACTAGAGGGTAAAATGATATCTACTAATACTATTAAAACAGGAATTTACGAAATGATAATTGTAATCTCCTATACATCAGCTCCTTAGCGCCACTTGGACTACACTAAATAAACTAAGATATTCTGTCTTTCATGGTTTTCATCCTATTTAATACTCCACTTCCTGTACCAACATGGCAAATCACGTTTCATGTTCTTCATACTCAGCATTTTTTTTCTTTTTCGTTTGGTTTTGTTTGTTTATCTTGCAACATAAAGTCTCATAAATCTATACTTAATACTTTTATTGAGAATTATTTTTTGTCACCTTAGAAATATTATAACCAATTTGAAAAACAACTTTTAGTAAATAACAATAAAATTTATTAATTCATCTAATTTCAAAAAGAGAAATCAATAATAAAACACATACCGTTTATTTAAAATTATTAAAAAAAAGAATAATAATTTTTATTATTAGATGAATGTTCAAAAAAAAAGATGAATTAATAACTTTTATTGTTACTGTAAGTTGTTTTACAAATCTACTAATACTATTAAAACATGAACTTACGAAAGGATAAAACTGTAATCTTCTATTCATCATCTCCTTAGCGTCACTTGGACTACACTAAATAAATTGAGATATTCTGTCTTCACGGTTTCCATCCTATTCAGTCCACTTCCTGTACCAACATGGCAAGTCACGTTTCCTATTCTTCATGCTCAGCATTTTCATTTTTTTTCTTTTTCGTTTGCTTTTGTTTTTTTTTCTTGCAACGTAAAGTCTCATAAATTTATACTTAATACTTTTTATTGGGAATTATTTTTTTACCACCTTAGAAATATTATAATCAAGTTGAAAAATAACTTTTAGTAAACAACAATAACAATAAAATTTATTAATTCATCTAATTTAAAAAAGATAAATCAATAATAAAACACATACCATTTATTTAAAATTATTAAAAAAAGAATAATAACTTTTATTATTAGATGAATTAGCTGAATGTTCAAAAAAAAGATGAATTAGATGAATTAATAAGTTTTATTGTTACTGTAAGTTGCTTACAAATTATTATTTCTAAGGTGGAAAAATAAAAAATAGTTCAATAAAAAGTACTCCATTTGTCACAACAAAACGTACATTTGATCACAAAATGAAAAATTCTCACGATGCCCTGTCGATCCGTCTTTTTCGCGCGCATGGTTTGGATCTTGGGAGGTGGCATGTAGGTGGGGAAATCAGTCAAGATCTATTTCTAGCAACGGATGTGGAGCGTGGTGCGCGCTGGTAAGGGTGGCAGGTTCACAGGAATTTGGGTGGCCGATTATCAGCAATGACGAAAAAGGAGGTAAACCCATTGTGTCTGTTTTTGAAGTGTTGTGTTTTTTCTATCCTCTTGTCAGGTTCTGATGATAGAAAGGTCTAAAGATCATTATATATCTTCTTGGACATGCATACTTAGTGAATTTTGTGGATTTTATGTGTTATTTACCTTGACACATTTCATATATTACAGGATATGAAAGGTCACGTTGTAAAGTGACGTTTGAAATTTCTACAGACACTTAGACTGTCAATTTCTATTTACAGATACAACAAACTGATGTTGCAATCCAAGAAAAGAACCCTAATCTACCAAAAATCTAGAAAGAAGAGAGATGAAGTAGAGAGAAAGGTAGATCTCATTAAGAGTAATTATTCTATGTTTTTATAATCATAGTTGAGCCCTGTACATTGAACCGGGGAAGGATTCAAACGCCCTCTTGCAATGATTGTTGAAGGCAGATACATTGAAAGAAAGTATTTAATATATTTTATCTTTTTTTTTCTAAACTCGTCCCGTAGGAGGGGGTATAAACTAGTTAGCACTTAATAGGGACCGAGAGATTGACATTTGAATCAATTAAATGGTTTTAAGCGTACGTGCACCTTAATTTCGAAAATAATAGATAACTAATGAAGCATCATATAATCTGGACAATAACACATCTCAAAGGCAAGCCTTATCCTAATCAAGCTAATCTCTTATTAATCCGCAACAAACCAAATCAGCGACTTCTAATTTATAAATCTGCCGAATCCTCAGTTTCAAACTCATCTCTAAATTTATCCCAACCCTAACCTAGATCAGTTTTAAACCTCAATTCTAAACACACCAATCCGGCAAGCAGATGGTGACTTCACGAACAGAGACCGGTGATTCCAACGAGCTGAAATGTAAGACGACGATATCGACGAGCAAAGACAGAAATAATCATGTTGGGCGAGGAAGCTCGATAACACAAACAAGAAGAAATCGGAGAGAGCAAGAAATAGAAACAAATTGTTGCTCCTCTGTCAGAAAGCCTCCAACGACCCGCCGCCACTGCATGAAATCATGTCTTCATCCGTTAATCATCACCGTCGGACGACGCTCTTCGGAAACTAGCCACCCGGTCCACGCTCATCTCTGCTCCAGTGCCGTCCATTCAACTTCCAATCCACGCTGGTCTCAAATCTACTAGCCACAATCATTACCCGTTGAAGTTTTGGGTGTCCTAGAATCGAATGACCACCGTATATGCAATTAATTAAGATGTCAAATTGTGATGTATGTACTTGATTTGATTTCAGAGCTTATCTGTATATAGTACTTATTTATGTGCACCTTTTACTATTTTTTTGCTTGATGGTTATAAATTCAATTTTGTAACTTCTCCAGGCGGCCGACACCGTCTCCATCCTTGCCCAACCACGGGCAGCGAATCCTCTGGCTCCTCAGCCTCAAATGGTGGACTCTCACCCTGTCCCTCAAACGATACAGGCTCACCTTCTACTTTTTCTTGAGATCCCTTCTGATCTTGAATTTTTTGCCTGGAACGACCTCGACTTCATCGGTGATGTCGTTAAGGTGTGGATGGTCGTTGGAATCCATCGGGTCGTCCCTGGCGCTTGAGGTTTGTGGACTGATGGCAGAGATCAGCATAGCCACGTAATTTGTCCTCGAGGTCCATTGGTCGAAGTAGATGTGAGCGTCTGCCCGAGGTGTTGCGAAAGTGACGGTGAGGGAGAGGATGTCACATCGCATGTGGAAGTCAACCTGGATGGGTCGGCCGATGATGGCATTATAGGTGGAGGGGACGTCGAGGACGAAGAATTCCGTCATGATAAAGTGGCAGTCAAGGGTTTTGAACTGCTTCTCTCCGATTAGCATGAGAGGGAGGTTGACGACCACGATCGTTGGGACGATATTGCGACCGATGCCAAATGTGGAACCAGAGCTTTTCCTAATTGCGGACATGTGTAACTCGAGTTTGTCGAGCATGTCCTTTAAGATGACACTGGTGTTTGCACCTATGTTGATGTATACCCTGTTGGTGTCGTATCCTGCGATCCGCGCCGTGATTAGCAGTGGGTCGGAGTGTGAGAAAACGACCTTAGTCCCATCAAGGTGGTAGATGATGTTCTCCTCCTGGTGGTCAATCTGGAGAATCTCCCTTGCGTAGCGCTAGGCGCCTTCTGATTTGGCGAGGATGTGGATTGAGCCCACAAGTGGGGGTGCTGACAAATTCTGCCTTCGAGGACTGTTGTTACGTCTACATGTCTTGTCACGATCGTCATTGACATCGTCCCTCTTGCGACCCTTCGATAGGTCCTTACATGGCGAGTTGGAGTGGGCGAGAAACTCCTTGAGTTTCCCTTGCTCGATCATCTCAGAAATGAGATGTTTGAGCTACCAATAGGCATCGATGTCGTGTCCGTGATCCTTGTGGTACAGATACAACTTGTCAAAACCTTTAGTGCTCTTGTGTTGTATGAGCTGGGGCCACTTAGGGACCTTGTTTTGATTCTCAAGCAGCAGCAATATGTTCGTGCGGGTGTCGCGGAGTGGTGGATGGGGATCGGTACCCCTGGGAGCGGTCGTCAAGGTGGGGTACTTCGATGTGTTGGACCCCTTATCGTATTTTCTGTTCCGATCGTTGGAAGAGGATCGCTGGTAGGGTTTGTTGATTTCCTCGGAGTTCATGAATCGGGTTGCGCGATCTATGAACTCACCCATCGTTGTAACGGGGTTTTCGTTGATGTTGTACGCGAGTCTTGTTTGTTCATGTTGGAGGCATTGAGTGATGGCCATGAGATGCATGTCTGGGGAGAGCCCTTGAACTTGGACGGCTTCCGCCTGAAACCATCGAACGTAATCTCGGAGGGGCTCCTACTTTTGTTGTTTCATCCTCAGCAGTTGTTGGCCCATCTTTGGGGGTGGTTGGGCACCCATGAAGTGGCGGAGGAAAGCCGAAGCCAAGTCTTTGAAACACTTGAAATGTTGACCCCGTAGGGTCCCGAACCATGTGGAGGCGGCCCCCTTGAGAGTCGAGCTGAAAGATTTGCAGAGGATTGGATCTATGGCGCGTTCCATCTCCCTTTGAGAGATGTAGCGTCGAAGGTGATCGACAGGATCAGTGGAAGCGTCGTAGCTTTCGATGACGGGCATGCGAAAGCCTGCTGGTGCCTGAACGGCGATGATATCTTCCATGAAGGGTTGGGTCAGGAGGACCTCGATGTCATTGAGGACTTGATTTGGTGTCTTTACCTGCTCTTTGACCATGTTAATGCGTCGGATGAGGTCATTGACACAGAGATTTCCAGAGGTACAATTATAGCATAACCTTTTCTAATAGTAGTGTTACTATTATTATTATTATTATTATGAAAGATCATCAAGTCGTGTGTAAATGTATGCTTAACAACGGGTTTTATGAACTTAGACCAAGTAACCACACCGATTCTTCATCTAGTTGCCATGTGACTGAGGTCACAAGTGAAATGACTTGGCATGAAAGGTTTAGTCACATAGGTCAAGATAGGATGAATAAGTTGGCCAAGAGTGGCTTACTTGGGTCCTTGACAAAGGTGAACTTGCCGAGTTGTCAATCATGCCTTGAAGGAAAGGCAACAAAGAAGCCATTTTGGCGAGGCACGAGAAGGGAAGAAGTACTAAGTTTAGTACATTCAGACTTGTGTGGTCCAATGAGAGTGGTATCTAGAAATGGTTTTAGATATTTTATAACATTCACTGATGACTATTCTCGATTCACCCATGTATTCTTACTCAAAACCAAGGTAGAGGCCTTGTCGTACTTTGAGAAGTATGTAAATTTGGTTGAGAACCAATTGGGTAAGAAGATCAAGTCTTTGAGGACTGATAGAGGTGAGAGTATAGCTCATTAGCATTTAAGTCATTTTGTGACTTCAAGGGCATTCAAGTAGAGTTCACTTTTCCTTGGACTCCACAACAAAATGGGGTGTCCGAGAGAAAAAAATTGAACTTTAATGGACATGGTGAGATCCATGATGGCAAAGGCCAATTTGGACATCACTTATTGTACTGATGCATTGCTTTGTGCAATGCACATTCTCAATAGAGTGCCTACCAAGAATATTGACACTACTTCATATGAGTTATGGAAGGAAAAGTCCCCAGACTTGAGCTACATGCACTCTTGGAGTTTCTTAGCATATGTACATGTCTTGGTTGGGAAAGTTGGGACCAAGGGGTAAGCAATGTGTTTTCCTTGGTTATTGTACAGAATCAAGGGGCTAAGTGTTCTTGAATATAAGTCACAAGAATGGTTTGGGATTTGACACCAAAAATGTCAATTTTGTGGAATGTGAGTTTCCTAAAGTTGGTGAATGCAAAGACATAAACTCTTTTGGACCAATCCTTGAAGAGGATCGACCAAGTGCCACATGGGCACCGGTTGCACAAGGTGCATCTATTCCAATCGGAATATCTCAACCAATTGGAGTTGTAACTTCAAATATGGTTCCGAATCAAAATGAACAACTTGAATAGAATCCACGAGTGGATACATATGTTCGAGAGGGAGTTGAGATTAATCAAGAGCATAATGACATTCTTCACGAATCGGAGCATGAGTTGTCTCCAAATGAGGATGTAAATGAATTTCTTCAAGAGGGAATGCATGAGTTGACATAAACTCTTTTGGACGAATCCTTGAAGAGGATCAACCAAGTGCCACATGGGCACCGGTTGCACAAGGTGCATCTATTCCAATTGGAATATCTCAACCAATTGGAGTTGTGACTTCAAATATGGTTCCAAATCAAAAGGAACAACTTGAACAGAATCCACAAGTGGATACATCTGTTCGAGAGGGAGTTGAGATTAATCAAGAGCATAATGACATTCCTCACGAATCGAAGCATGAGTTGCCTCCAAATGAGGATGTAAATGAATTTCTTCAAGAGGGAGTGCATGAGTTGTCATCGCTTGAGGATGTCCATATTGATGTGCCTCCACAGATGGAGCAAGAGGTTACTCCGCCTAATCCTCCTTTGAGAAGATCAAAGAGAGAATTTAGATAACCCAAAAGATGGGGACTCTCGGAGGGTGAGATTTACTTGGTTGCATCAAAAGTTGATGAACCAAGCAACATCAAAGAAGCTCTTGAAGGTGTACAACGAAATGAATGGCTAAAGGCAATGCAAGAGGAATTGTCCTTAATGCATGCAAATGGTGTGTGGGAGTTGTCAAATCTTCCTCCTGGCAGAAAGGCCATTGGAAAAAAGTGGGTGCTTAAGATTAAGCAAAATTCTGATGGAAGTAACGAGAGATACATGGCACGGTTGGTTGCCAAAGGATTCACACAGAAAGAGGGTGTTGATTTCAAAGACACCTTCTCACCTGTAATGAAGTTTAATTCCATCAGAATATTACTTGCTATTGTAGCAAAGTTTGATCTAGAATTGCATCAAATGGATGTAAAAATAGCCTTCCTCAATGGTGATTTGAGTGAAGAGATATACATGAAACAACCTGAAGGATTTGTTCAAGATGGCTGTGAGAACAAGGTCTATAGACTTAAGAAGTCTATATATGGCCTTAAACAAGCTTCAAGACAGTGGTACTTGAAGTTTCATAATGCAATTACTAGCTATGGCTTTGTAATGATGCATGAAGACCATTGCGTCTACTTGTTCTCATCTGGATTCAACTATGCTGTTGTTACCTTGTATGTTGATGACATACTGATAGCAAGTAGTGGACTTGAGTTATTGAAAACTATTAAAGGATGGTTGCCCTCCACCTTTGACATGAAGGATATGGAGGAAGCTTCTTTTATTCTAGGTGTAAAGATACATCGGAATAGAAAGGAGAGGTTGTTAGCTCTTTCACAAATCTTATATTGATAAGATTCTGAAAAGATTTAACTTGACAAACTCAACGCCCATGAACACCCCACTTGCATATGGGTGCAAGATTGGTGAGCATACGTGCCCTAAGAATCCAAAGGAAAAGGAATAAATGGAAAACATTTCATACCTTAGTGGTATTGGGTCCTTGATTTATGTCATATTGTGTACAAGGTCAGACATTAGCCAAGCAGTTAGCTTAATAGCAAGATATTCTTCAAACCCCAGAATGTAGCATTGGAAAAGTGTTAAAAGGGTTCTGAAGTACCTGAAGGGGACTAAAGATTATTGGCTATGTTACCAAGGAAAGAAACTTGATTTACATGGCTATTTTGATGCTGATTGGGGTGGAGATAGAAACTCCAGCAAATCTACAAGTGGATATGTATTCATGCTTAATGGTGGGACAGCTACTTGGTGTAGCAAGAAACAAACTTGCACAGCGTTGTCAACAATGGAGGCTGAGTTTGTCTCATGTGCCCCGGCTGTACAAGAGGCTCTTTGGCTTGGGTTCTTCCTTAAGAATTTGGAACCTCGGATTAAAATGAAAATACCTATTACTATCTATAGTGATAGTATGGCGGCATGGCTTATACTAAAGATCCCAAGTATCATGGAAAGACTAAACATATTAGCATGAAATACAATTTTGTGCGGGATGCAATTGAAGATGATGAAGTTAGAATATAATACATTTCTACAGACCTTATGGTGGCTGATCCTCTTTCTAAGCCATTGCCACCTCTTGTGTTTGCTCGACATGTTAGAGCAATGAGTATTTTGGTAAATGTACACTAATGAGCTGAAAGGAGCTCGGATATGTAAAATGAAAATGATTGAAATTATTGTGTAATTCGGACCTCATTTGTCAATCATAACCAACTCTAGCGTCATTTATCAAAGTATGGGTATTTTGGTAATTTTGGTGCAGGCAAGGTGTATGCACCTTGCATACACCTTGCACCATGGAATAACTTCATCTTTGCCAATTTATGAGGTTGGCAATGTCGTTAGCACATTGATGAGGTAGGCAAAGTGGTTTACACATTTAAGGGAGAGCTTTTTGGTAGCTCTCCTCCATCTATAAATAGATGGGAGGAAGTGCCTCATTTTCCATCCCCTCATTCCATTATCTTCTTCTCCTTCTCAATCTCTCTCAAAGTGCTGAATTCTTGAGACAAGTTTTGGAGCATTAAGGGTGAAATTATTTGTGTCATTCCAAACAACATCTTCAAGGTGTTTCACATCTCATCCGTCCTCTTCCCTTCTCCTTTTGGTGTAAAGCGCCATTAGCATCATCTCTTGAAGCCAAGGGCTCCCATTGGAGCAAGCTTGGAAGCTTAAGGAAGGAGCATACGTCGGATTGGAGTAAAGATTAAAATAATCCTTAAGCGGTTTTTCCTTTGGTGTAAGGTATGTTTACGCCTCTTAGTATCATGTTTAGTTTTTTTATCTTCATACTCTCATGATGCTGGATTCATCGGTTTCATGGCATGATTTGATAAGATAATATCATGCTTGTGTATGAGAAAGATATATGTTATGTGAAGTGGAGCATTACATGTGTATAAGAAAGATGGGCCCGATGAGCAGGGAAGGTGGTGGGCCCGAGGAGCTAGAGTTAGCATCCTCAACCAGTGCGTTGTTATCAGCATTGTAAGTCCTTCTTGTCTTGGCCATTGGAGAGAAAAAAAAAGTATCTGACAAAAGAGATGTGGTCGTGGGTTTGTTTCCGGCAGACGACGCCAAATTGATAGTATCAATCTGACAACGGGGAGACGGCTGGTGACGGTGACTCGGGAACCCATGGAATGTTGGAGAAAGAGAGGAAGATGACCTTGGTGACCTGCAAACGAGAGACACGAAGATTCTTCAAGCGTAGAGAAGAGCAAAGGAGGTGAGTGTGTAGTAAGTACCTTATTCGAAGGAGGCGCAACCCAATATATAGGGTGGTGCCAGTAAGAGGGTCTTGATTCTGGGGATTGCACCATAAATGCGTGCATGATTGTGGTGATGGTGAATTTCCATATGGGAATCCCTGTACTTATCATTGCGGTTTGTGGGGGTTGACATCTTTGAGATTAATGAGGGCGTGGAAGATCCGTTGGCAAGATCCTACTAGGCCCCTCGTCGTATAGTTGGGGGGTCCTCGTAGTGATGACGTCAGTGTTTGAAACGGTTTCCTTGAACCCATATATATCACCTTTCAAGTGGGCTGACTTGTCACCAACTTCAAACTTTTAGTCATTTCGATCCCCAAACTTTTCGGTTGATATGGTTTGCACTTTCTAACTCATTTTCACCTAATTTACTCTCGACATGCAACCTACATTAAGTCTTTCGCATACACTAAAGAACATAGCATTTTATTGCTATCTAAAGCGAACATTTAGGGGTCAAATGTATTAAATAATGCGAAATTATCAAGGATCGTTTGACCAAATTTAAGGGGTTCTTGCAAAATAAATAAAGTATACTAAGTAGTATCCTTCACAACAACTTTAGCAAATGTAACCCTTGCACATATGCAGTCATATTAGTTAATTAATCAATTAGGTTAATATATATAAGTTGAGTTCATCCCCTTTATCTTGAGAAGGTCCCGTCTTACTTTGGATGAATGACGCGCGCTTATCTTTAGCATCATGCACTAATCGAATAACAATTTCATATTCAATAAATTGATTACGGCAGGTTAATTAATTAATGAACTCTCACTTGATTTTGATGTCTGAGTACATTAGATAGAGCATGATCAAATAAAAAAATTACCACTTGACATATAGCTTATCAGGGGGCTTTAGCTCTTTCCTGTTTTGCTTTATTTTATCTAATTTATAGTAGTATAAATATTAGGTCTAAATTACGTGAAACTTTACATTAAGGTTGTGTTCTTTATCTTTCAGCATCTACTCTAGTGGTTAAGTTAATAAAAATATGAGGTGAAAATTAGTGTTCAAGTCTCCACTATTAGGGGTGAAAATGAGTCGAGGCGAGCCGAGTACTAGGTTGTTCATGTTAAACTTGAAAATTATATCGAGTTTGAAATTATGTTTAAATTTGGCTTGAAAATAATATAAACAAGCTCGATCACACTTTAAATCGAGCCGAGCTTGACCTGTTCACGAATATCAATGGAAAAAGTTAGGATAAAATCGAGTTGAGTCGAGCACTAAATTATTCATATTATGTTTGATAAATGTATCGAGCTTAAAAAAATTTCAAATTTTATTTGAAAATAATTCGAATAAACTCGAACAAATTTTAATCGAGCCGAGTTCGAGTTGTTTATTCAACTTTCCCCCATATCCACTATCTTCAATATCCTACCCACTATGTATCAAGGAAAAAAAACATGTTCTTTACATACTTCTCCTATCTCATATCCAATATTCATTTTGACTCTATATATTTTTAGCTTTTCTTTCTCTAAATTTAATATTCGAACAAACGCAACACCTTAACTTATTGATTGAAAGTTTGATGGCGATTTTGGATGAGGTTTCCAGTTACTAATTAAATGAATGGGTAAAAGTTAAAACGGAAACGGTCGGTTCACTGCAACTGTGCAGTCATTGTCGAATTTATAAAACTTAAAAATAAAAATTGCGGCCTGTTATGTAAGCTGATGGCATGGGAGAGCTGAATCGAAACTCGAAAGCTCCTATACTACCCCCTCGTTTTCCCAATCTCATCCATTTATGCCCCCACAAATTTATCAGCTCGCCGAAAGATGTTTTTAAAGATATATTCATACTAGCATTCGAAAGTAACACTCTGTAAGTGCAATAATAAGCTGATTATATATATATAAATTATTTTTTTAAATGAGTTACTTTTGGGAGGGAGGAGTACAAAAATTAATGAGACAGAAAAGTAATTTCTTCCAGTTTTGAATGAAGGGATGAGTAACTTTTTAACTACACTTAAATTTGGTAATTTTGCTTATGTTTTCTTTGTTTTTGATGATAAGTTTTGTCTTGTTATATGAACATGATGTTATGATTAAGGTCAAGGGGGGGTATTCTAGTAAAGTTAAGTGAACTGTGATGGCAAAACTGTAGTTCTGTTAGACTATGCGGGCGTTTACTTGGAAAATTCTGTTTCAACTTTCAATACGGTGCTCAGCTCAGCTCAGCTCAGCGCCTCGTTTGTATCCTATCTTCCTCTCTACTCTCTGTTAGGTGTATTATAAGAAGGTGGCCTTTGCCTGTCAGGTAGTAAATAAAATGTAAAGTTGATTCCTTGGAATAAAGTCGGTTTTTGCTTGTGTATGCATGTCTCTGATATTCAATTGATGTTGAACCACAATGCTCATATGTTGTTCTAAATTCGTCGTCGAATACAACTGTGCTTCTTCCTCTTCCAAGTTCCAACCTTTTTCCTGGTTAACTACTCTTCTGGGCTGAGTTTGAGCTCACTGTTTCTCTAAGTTGCTTCGTTGAAAATGGGTTTCGCCTGAATCGCCCAAAGGTAATTGCTTTCCTGTAAGTTATCAGCAACTTTTGTTGTTTTCTGTTATGGGGCGGCGAACATCATCTTATGATTGCTAGCTGGTTTTGGGGAATCTGTAAGTCGTCAACTTTTTTCTGAACCTTTTCTTCCGAATTGGACCAGTTCTCTTCTTTTTCCCAGGAGAGATTTAACCGACGAAAGTAAGTTGCCTCAAAACAGTATCGGTCTTAACACGGCTGCTTTTGTGGGACCTATCTGAGTTAGTGTTGCCTGCCGTGAAGATAAAAAGATGGGGTTCATCACTTTTCCTTTCAGAGTTAGTGTTGTACTGAAGATAAGAGATTAGATCCTTTCCATTTACTAATGCTTGATCAGAGTAGAATTCTTTTCTTGGTGGCATGTGATGATTTTCAAGTTGCCTCTTCCGAGGGTAAAGGTTCGCCTAGTGCAAAAATTTTGTTATGCTATTTTATTGGGAGCTATTCTAGTTTTGAAGTTGCAGGAAGAAGGTCATAACATCATACTGTGTGTTATTATAACTCCACTTTTTTTTTAGTGAAGGTAATTAGGTTTGTTATTACTCCTATTATTTCTTTAAATATCCTTTTTTACTCTAAACAGGAGAGATCTGGTGCCAGCTCTGACCATGTGGGCATCACTTTTCAGTTTTTTTTAATGTTCATGGTATTGTTCTTGTGCTCTGAAAACTTTTTCTGAGGAAGAAACCGGTGGCTTTTATTCTACAGTACATGAATTGAATGAGTAGTGTCAACATGAATATGAAAATTCACATTGTGAATTTCATGCTCCTGGGACTTGACACTAAAATAGCTGAGATTAGATTGTAGTCTGGTCGTGATGATAGATTTTACCAACAGTTTATGAATTAAATACAGAAAACACACTCTCAATACTAGTACAATTTAGGACTTCAATTCTTCTTAACCCAAGTTGTCAGGATGTTAAGCTGTTTTTTTGAGCATTTCCTATTTGTTTCTTGTTTGCTTCTTTGCATGACTTCTGTTTCACATTTTGCTGAGGATTGAACTGAGAGTACTGAGTGTTCATTGTAGCATTTACTCTATAGGATACAGAATCTGAAATGGATGATCATAATCAACAGAGTGTGATACCTCACCTCTTCTGGTTTCAGTGGATTGCATAGGACTTAGCAAGAGAACGGAAAAATGCAAGCCTCAAAGGAACACAACAGTTCGGTTTTATCCAGCAAACTGTACTATCACCCTGTGCAAGGAGCTGGAGTCTATTGCTCTCCTCAGCTCTACTACAATGAATGCAGTCAGGGTACTGACTATTACTGTACATTGGAGTCATCTTCAGCGAATGGTAGCTATGCCATTTACAATTCTCCACTGACAGTCGGTTTCTCACCTAATGGAAGCCCTACATCACAGCAAGAATCTCACTCATGTCCCCTCGATCTACATCATTCTCCTGACAATAACAATAGCTCTCCTTTTAGCGGATCCTGTATAACTGAAGAGGTTTGTGATGATTGGAAGTATAAACTGAGAGAGTTGGAAACTGTAATGTTTGGGCCGGATTCCGATATTATTGATGGTACTTGTGACAGCCTCCAGTATGCAGCGTATACCGCATCAACAGAGACAGATAACTGGAGACTTGCCATTGAGGCCTTATCCGGGAGGGATTTAAAACAGGTGCTTGTTGCCTGTGCAAAAGCTGTATCAGACAATGATCTCTTAATGGCTCAATGGTTGATGGATGAACTGCGTCAGATGGTGTCAGTTTCAGGCGAGCCAATCCAGAGGTTGGGAGCATATATGTTGGAAGGGCTTGTGGCACGACTAGCCTCCTCTGGGAGCTCGATTTATAAGGCTTTAAGATGTAAAGAACCAGCAAGCTCAGATCTTTTATCTTACATGCACATTCTCTATGAAGTTTGCCCCTACTTCAAGTTCGGTTACATGTCTGCCAATGGGGCAATGGCAGAAGCCATGAAGGATGAAAACAGAGTTCACATCATCGATTTCCAGATCGGTCAAGGCAGTCAGTGGGTCACTCTCATCCAAGCTTTTGCAGCTAGACCAGGTGGACCACCCCGAATCCGCATTACAGGCATTGATGACCCCACCTCTGCATATGCCCGTGGAGGAGGCCTGAATATTGTGGGGAAAAGGCTAGCCATGTTAGCTGCGAAATTCGGGGTTCCATTTGAATTCCATGCTGCTGCTGTCTCTGGGTACAATATTCAGGTAGAACATCTCGGCATACAAGCAGGGGATGCTCTAGCAGTCAATTTTGCCTTCATGCTGCATCATATGCCTGATGAGAGTGTCAGCATTGAGAATCATCGAGACAGACTGCTGAGGCTTGTAAAGGGCCTGTCTCCGAAGGTTGTAACCCTTGTTGAGCAGGAATCAAACACGAATACTGCTCCATTCTTCCCAAGATTCCTCGAGACATTGAATTACTACACGGCTATGTTTGAATCGATTGATGTCACCCTCTCAAGGGAGCACAAGGAACGTATCAATGTGGAACAGCATTGCCTAGCTCGGGATGTCGTTAATATGATCGCTTGTGAAGGTCCTGAGAGGGTAGAACGACATGAGCTCTCGGGCAAATGGAAGTCCCGTTTCACCATGGCTGGTTTTAGTCCCTATCCTTTAAGCTCCTTGGTTAATGCTACCATCAAAACACTGCTGGAGAACTACTGTGATAAGTACCATCTTGAAGAGAGGGAGGGAGCTCTTTATCTTGGTTGGATGAACAGAGATCTGGTCGCTTCTTGTGCCTGGAAGTGAACCACTCATCTGCCATCAAAGTAAAAACTTTCGCTGTAGACTTCAAAGCTGCGTCTTTTAGTTGTGAGGTAGCCATCAAAGTGCACTGAAGCTTTGAATTTTGTAAAGAAACAGGAAGATCTCGTTCCATGCCCAGTTTGCTGACTCTCAAGAATGTTTCGTGGTTAGTGAGATTGGTCAACTTTTTTCATCTTCATAGAGAGCACCTACGTTTTCATGCTAGTTCAGATAGCAGACAGACACTGCGAAAGCCTGTTCCTTTTTATTGAATTTGCTGGACTTTAGATGTGATGCGAGTTAAGCTGAAATTTGAAGAGATGACCTCAATCGGCATACGATGACATTAAAAATGGTAACTTGGTGGGAAACTGCACATCTATTCCGCCAAAGTCATCACAAATCAGCATCTAGCCATATTCGATTAATTTCAAACAAATTACATACAGGGCTGTTCATCCAATATCCCATCAAACTACCTTTCAAACCTAAATCAATCAGTTTCAATGGCACTGCAATTTACAGCCCAGAACGCTATGTAGACGCCCTGCATTGTGAATTGCGCCTCATATTTAATGTAAACAACACTACACGAAGTAATGTGGTGTGGTCATTCTTCCTTCCGCATCTGGGCGATCATATTAGTGCCAACATCACACTTTATTGATCTCAGACTTGACACCCTTTACCTCATCTGACCTACTTACTGGAACCGGTGTTACTTCACCGACACCATGCCTACTAACTTCCAACTTGGTCCTCGATTCGCCATTCAGCTGTGTGCTTGATTTATTCTCTGGATGGCTGACCATCTTCAGCTCGGCTGAACCGTTTCCTTCAGATCTGGAGCCTGTCTCCTCCTTTTGGACAGTTGTATGGAGGTTTGGACCGGCAGCATTTGGAGTAACAGTCCTGGACGGAGGCAAATCATGATCATGTCGTCCCTCATAGGTAGTAATAACCATTTTTTCATCATGAGATGCCCTCTCTACGTGTTTCTTGACAGGGCACCCAGGACTTGAGCATCTATAGTAGCTCCTAGATAAAAAGGTAAGCAAAACAAGAGTGAGTGACATGGAGTATTATGTATCTCATCCTATGATTACGATAACAATTACTAGTATTCATATTATTGACATGATTCGGGGCTGAAAATCAACCAGTACAAAGAGTAAGAATGCATACCTTGGATGGGGGCTTCCTTTAACAAGTTTTTGGCCATATTTACGCCATCGGTACCCATCATTCACTAGGTCAACCTCACTCATAGTCCTGACAACAGTACGCATGTCGTTGCTTGGCTTCTCCACTGGAGTCTCATCAGCATTATTTTCTTTCTTCCTGGTAAACATATTCCCAAAGTTACAGGAATGTTTGAGAACATATATATCTGATACAAAATGAATGACATAAGCCATACATTTAACATACCTCTTCTTTGAGCTTGGATCATCAGCAGTACCAACCTCAGTTGAACTTTTATTTGATTGCAGAGGTTCTTTCAGATCTTCTTTGGGTGTGACAGGTAATGGCTGAGAAGTTACAGCTAGCTTGTTCTGGCGAGGAGTGTGGCTCTGTACATTAGATGATTTGTCTACAAAAAAGCAGCAATGAATCAAGTATTCAAGTTCAATGATCAGATAACCCAAATGAAATCAAGGTAATTGAAGTTTCCTCCTTACCTTTCTCCACAGGGGCATGATCAATAGGCTTTGGGTGAGCATGCTCACCAAAGTAGACCATATCCTTAATTCGGCCATCATGTGAACGCTCCAATTGTTTCTTAACATGACAGTGCGGATGGGTACATTTGTAATAGCTCCTCACGAATTCATTTCCTTTAACAAGTTTCTGTCCATATTTACGCCAATTATACCCATCATCAGGCACCTTCTCAGGAATAGCATAAGCATTTGTATCTGGCGCTGAAGAAGTAATGGGTTTAGTGTCTTCTACCCTTGGCGTTTTGTCAGATTCTCTAGATAAATTACCTCCACTATCGTTATCCAACAAATGGACAACACTGTCAAGCACTGGTGCTTTTTCTGGATCTTCCACAGGCGTTCCATGTTCTTGACCAGGCTGTGACACATCTAATTCATTTTGGGAGATTGGTTGGTCTACATGAATTTCACCTTCTGGGGTCTTCCTCTCTTGCGCCTTATCATTGCCTGGTTCATTCGTCACACACTCCCCAGGAGAAACCATCTGAAGCGATAAACTTCATCCAGCTACAGAGACATCGAAGAAACCTCAAAAGAGCACAGAATTCACTGGTCCAAACCTGAGAGCCAATCAAGGGAAAGCGAGATGTGAAGAGAAAACACCCTCTTGCTCAGTACTGTATAAATTTTGAGACAACTAGAACTGTAATAAACTATTACTAAACCACATAAACAACTGAATTTTTCCACAATCACAGGAGCCTAAGACATGCAAGAAAACCCAGAAATGTAGAAGTGAACTAGCTTAACTTCTTAGGATGAGCCGCACGTGAATAGTATACAAATCAGCACACAAAAATTAAAATAAAATAGTAAAAGTCCCCAGAAATGCTACTCCAACACTAGCAAATCGATACGCCTGGTGGCCTTTAAAAACCCTCAACCTTTCAAATTCTCACTGAGGGCACAAAATCCTGCCTATTGAAACCCCCACCTCTCCGATTCTTAGACCGTACTGTTCAATTCCACAGACAGAAGAGGCAATCGAGCCAACCGAGACCTCGACAGACTCTGTGGAGCTAAAACACGAGAATTTCGAAGCTCGAGTTGCTAAAATAGCAGTATTGGCGGAGAATTCAAGGAATTTAAGTCCGAATTTCACAAATGAAAACGGAAGAAAAAGGAAAGGTGGCGTACCTAGAGCAGAAGATCGAGGTCCGGATGAGCAGTCGTCGGGTACGGGCCAAACCCGAAAGGTAGCAGCTTTGGAGGAGGAGGAGGGGGAGGAGGTGGTGGTGGTGGTGGAGGAAGAGGACGACGCTATTTGTGCGGACGGCGGATTGGTGTGTGTGTGTGTATGCGTATGTGTATGTGTATGTGTATGTGTGTGTGTGTGATGTCAGATGTCAGGCATTTATCCGTCGCGTTTTGGATTCCTTGACTTTCTCTCTTTATTTTGCTGCTTTCTCTTTCCAAATTATATTCGTTAAACCATTTAGTGTTTCTTTCTTTTATACACCACCATCACGAAAATTCCAGCATAATTACATTTTGGGTTTTACTAATTCCTCCCCCAAAAGAAATCCATTAAACTCGAAGCTTACGAACTTTAAAAAAAATCGTGTTACAAAATGAACCTCAAGCTATACAATGATTTGATCAAGCTTCATAAAAATACTTAAAACATGATATGATGGACTTAAATGTCTTTTTCTTTTTTAACATAGAATTAGTTCATTTGATGGGGTAGCATTTGGTAACAACCCTAGACATCTACTCCTGTTAACTCTATGAAATGGGCCATCAAATCAAACCCTTCTTCAAAGTACGTTAGTAAAAAGTAGGAATAAATACTTCCATCATCCGGCAAATGTTAAAATGTTTGACTGAGTAAATTAACGTAATGTTGAAAATTTGAAGTTAAAATGAAAAAACCACTGGAACTCATCTTTATGTCATGTTGGCAATAATAAAATTTAATACAGTATTAATATAAGATAACTGTATTAATTGTCAAAAAAACAAAATTCGCTTCCTGGTTAAGTCACATGTGCTCCACATCAGATTTGGAGTTTCTTTTTCCTGATCCCATAAGGTAACAACTGAATATGGTAACTTCCAAAAATTTTAATTGTAGTTAAGGTAAGCATCTAATCACTCGCATTTGTTTTCTCATATGTAATTAAAATAATTAAAACACCCACAATCAAAAAATAATTAAACCACACTTTTACAACATTTGATTACTCCGCTCTCTCTCATCCCCATCCGTTTATTTCCGCCATCACCGAAACATGAAGAAATTCTTCATCCCGAGTCCTCCACAATGCTAAGCGCTCGATT
Source organism: Stellera chamaejasme (assembly GCA_024586325.1). Taxonomy (NCBI): domain Eukaryota; kingdom Viridiplantae; phylum Streptophyta; class Magnoliopsida; order Malvales; family Thymelaeaceae; genus Stellera; species Stellera chamaejasme. Next base: position 32,168,475 of record CM044985.1, read on the forward strand.
TAAGTATCGGTGTGGACTCGGCGATGGGAGGCATGAGAATCGATGGTACGACAATGACACTTGGCGGGAGGGATGAATCGATGCCAAGATCATCGTTTATTCCGGATCTGAAACGTCTTAGGTTGTGAGGGGACTGCTTGTCGAGCTTAGTGGCGGGATGAATTATGACTTCACATTTCCAGATCTGATAGTGAATTTATGTTAGCAGGTCCTTCCTCTTCGTTCTTTTTATTTTTTTTATTTTCAATTAAAATATAAGATTATTGTGTTCTGAGTGATTAACAAATTTCTCTCCTCCCAAATGCTAAGCAGATAATGTTCAACCAAACATGAAAAGTAATTCTAAGAGAGTCTTATCCATTATTTGTTCTCACCTCTTCCTTTAGTGTCTTATAGTCATCAAAAGAATTGGTGAATTTTTTCAATTATTATTAACGGTGAAACACAAAAAAATTATGCTGATCAAACAGGATGAAGATTTTGCAGCAGCACTGGCAGCAAGTAAGGGTAGTAAATTTTACATACTGACACTGATTGGGTGATTATACACAATTGTGCATACAGAAAAATTCGGTTACCTTTGTTGCTCGAGGTCTAGGTATTAGGATAAACTACAGTTGTCCTTTAGGTTTCATTTGATGATTAGATTTGAGCATATCATTATATTTGAAATTTTTTAAGACAAGTGTGGAAAAATACATTTCTGCAAAGACTTGAATGAAGTTCTTAAAAAGATTACACTGAAATGTGCCTTTTCTAGCATAAGTTGTTGTGGAGAGAGCACTCACTATGGACATGTTTGCAGTAACACTTTTAAAAGAAAATTATGGTGCTAGCATTTATTTATTTGTATGTTTGATTACTCACATTTTCCCTTTTCATGTCATTTGTTTGCAGTTATTAATTTGATTGAAGAGGTAGATGTCCAAGCCATTAAAGAAAGAATTAGTAAATACCAAGAAGAAAATGTTGGGCAGAGAATGATCAACCAAACACGAAAGGTAATTCTAAGAGACTCTTATTTATTACCATTAATCGTGCAAATTTCTCCATCCGATTTTCGATCTCTTTCATGTTCTTTTAGTCGCCAGAGGGACAATCATGATGAGGTGGAGATGTGGCGTGTCGTCGAATCGGGTAGCAAGCGCTTGAGCGAGTCATTTCTTGTGAACAAAAAGTGTAAGTTATGTCAACGATATGATGTTTGGGCTCGTCGAAAGCTTCCAATATGGCCCCAGATGGTCAAAAGTGGTCCACGGGATGACCACCCGTGACGTGGTCGAGTTAGGGATGAGTGACAAAACAAATTAAATCATCAGAGAGAGAACTGATATCTTTTCTTGGATGAAAGATAGAAGTGATATAAATGTCATTATTCAAATAATAAAATTAACCCAAAACTTTTAAAAGTGAACTAATTTTTCATAAATCTAAATAAATCTAAGCCAAAATTTTTAAAAACGAACTAAATTTCTATAAATTTAGTAGACCGAATATATTGTTATTTAATACATTAAGAATTTTGATAATTATTAATTCAGTGAACCCGTGACGAAGTCGGGCATTAGAACAAGTTGTATTCTAATATGGAATAACTCATGTTGAGCAAGGACAAAAATATTGCTCCTTTTTTATTATTATTCTCTACTATATTTACGGAAATTGTACTGTTGATGAATAGTGACCAATCAAAGAAGTTGTGTCACATCAGTAAATATTGTTTTTTTTGCTTTTTTGGATTTTTTTACATTAATGTATTTAATCTCTAATTATTTTATTTGCAAACTTTTGTATTTTTTTTAGCAGTTAAAGTTTAATTATGTGATTTTATATTTTCTTTTTTTTTAATGGGGTGAATTAAAGTTAATATTATATTTTTTGATGTAAATATATTTTTCACCTATACTTTTAGGACATCAGAAAATGTTGTAATTTTTTTGGTTTTTTTTAATTAATGTATTTAATCTCTAATTATTTTATTTTCAAACTTTTGTATTTTCTTAGTTGTTAAAGTTTAATTATACTAAAGTGTAATTATGTGTGTAGCGACATGATTTTTAACAGGAGACGCCATCAATCTTTTTACTTAGGTCGATTGGAAATCTGAAAATTGTCTACGAGAAGATCTGGATTCGTTTGTCAGTTACACAGAAAAATCATAAATTTCCGAGCGCTCAAAATTGGTACCATAGGTTTTTGTTTAGATTTTTGCTTGATTTTATTTTTTTGTGTTTTTTTAAATGAGTTAAAATTAAAAGAAATAAAATGGGTAAAGCAAAAAATAAAGTCTAAAACAATAAGAAAAAAAAGTTTGGTGAAGAAGAAAGAAAAGGAAAGAAGGTGGGATGAATGTCAAGTAAAAAAAATCAATTGTGGCAAATTAGCAAAATAATCGAGAAGAACAATTCCCCTAAAAAAATATAAAAAGATTTAAATAATTTACATATTTAAATGGTGGTGAAGACTACACAAAGGTTAATAAAATGATTTTTTTTGTTCTTTTTAAATAAGAATAAAGTTGAAAATACATAGATGAATACAAATATGAAAAATTATAAATGGTAGGTAAGAACCCTTAAATTAATAAATTAACAAAAAAAAACATTTTGAAAAAGAATAAAAAGTTTAGGCTTAATGCCCAAAATGTTAAGTTTTAAAGTTGTTGGAGGGTCGAACTGAAACTTATAAGAGCTTAATGGCTTAAGTAGAACAAGGAAACAAGAAAAATGATTAAAAAGGAGTTTACCCAGGTGAGATGTTGGAAGGTGCGGCGATGGTTGGTGGAGCTGTTGGTGGTGGTCTTGTGGCAAACCGAGCTTCGGTTGGAGAGAAAAGTACGTAAATCCATGTCGGCAGTTGTTTTTCAACCAGTTCTCCACCCTCAGGCCATCTCCGACGACATGAGAGGATGGGTTGACTTTGTCTCGTCGTGGCGGAGCTAATGAAGGCGGATATTGGTGACGAAAGTGACTAGTTTGGTGATGGCGGGCTGCCGGCGTCGAAAAGGATTTTGAAAGCTTTCTCCTCCGTTTGGGCACCTCTGGCAACGTGCTAGGAGGTCTGATTGTTGATGACGAAAGGCAGCGGATGTGGAGGAGGAATGTGAAAGAAGGAGATGGCCGACGGAGCTGCTTCTGTTCTTCTTTTTTTTTAGTTTTGCTACCCCCTCACCTACAATTTTTTTTGCTCTATTTATAGTCCAATGATGGATCGACATGAACTAGGAACAATGATGATGGAGTCTGAAGATGCCTTTGATGGATGGAAGAGGAGTAGCAGAGGCGTGAAGATGGTGTGTGATGATGAAGCTCGGCGGATCAGACGGAGCACGAGCTCCTGCCCATTTCTTTCATTTTTCTTTTTTCTATTTTCTTCTTCTTTTCTTTTTTTTCTTTTAATAGAAAAACACACTTAAATGACAAAAGAACGAAAAAAGAACGAAAATGATAAAAACACACTTAAATGACAATGATAAAAAGTGAATAAAATGACGGAAATAATAAAAGTACGAAAAAATAAGAAAAATGACAAAAAACACATGAAATTATAAAAATGACAAAAGAACGAAAATCAAAAGAAAAAAGTTCACAAAATAACGAAAATAACAAAAGCACATGAAATAATAAAAAAGACAACCACATAAAATAATAAAGAAGATAAAAATCACATAAAATAACAAAAGTGAAAAAAGTACATAAAAAAACGAAAATGACAAAAAGTATGGAAAATAACAAAAATCACATAAAATACATAAAAATGACAAAAAATACATAAAATAACGACATAAATCACATGAAATAAAAATACGAAAAAATACCGAAAAATCTAAATTACTAATCCGGACAAAATTGGGTGTCAACAATGTGATTTTGTATTCCCTGTTTTTAGCGGGGTGAATTAAAGCTAATATGATAACTTTTTAAACCTAAATATATTTTTCACTTGTACTTTCACATTTTTTACATGAAAGCATATCACTATTTATAACGGTTTTTTGATCAATGTTACAACATTATCGAACTTTTGTTAGATCTAAACATATTTTTCACCTATTAATCATGACTTTCACATTTTTTGCATGATACCCAACGAAAATTGCACTGTCGAACCAATAAGATTGTGCCACATTAGCAAACATTTTTTCCTTTTATTGTTTTTTTACATTAATGTATTTAGTTTGTAATTCTTTTATTTGTAAACTTTTTTATTTTCTTAGTTTCTAAAATTTAATAATGTGATTTTGTATTTATTTTTTTATTGGGGTGAATTAGAACTAACCTGATAACTTTTTAGGCCTAAATATATTAATCACTACTTTCACATTTTTTGCATGAAAGTATCAAGAATTTGCACATTTTTTGTATGAAAGAATATCATTATCTATAACGGTTTTTTTTGCTCGATGTTACAACATTATTGAACTTTTTAGGTCTAAATATTTTTTTCACCTATATTAATCACGACTTTCTCATTTTTCTGCTTGTAGAATCGGATGAGTTGTTTAGCTCTTTCCTCGGCTTGACTAGTGGAGTTGGTCTTTCTCAATCGAAGTAGTGCTTTCTCGCTTTCTTCCTTCCTTATACCTAGAAAGATTCTTTTTTTCTTGACTCGGGAGCATTGAAATGAGTGACTCCTTCTGCATGGAGATAAGAATTCCGAGCTATCGGCAGTATCCGCCTCGCTCTGATGGAAACGAGACGGTGGCATGAGAGATGTGTGGAGGGAGGTAAAGGATAAAAGTTAGGGGCATTTTGCATTATGAGTTAAACTTTAGGGTTAAAACTTTTGGGAAATATAAAGTCAGGGACTTGAGTAAATTTTTCATAAGGGTAAAAAGGTATATCCACATGAATCTATTACAACCAACGGCCCAACTGGACGAAAAGGACCAAAATAGGACACAGTACCATATGATTGGACTTAAACAAGACAAGTTTTTAAAACATGACCAAAACATAACAATAATTATTTTTACGGGACTGCGTATGAAATTTACTCTGAAATATACTACAAAATAAAAACAGGTAAAGTACACGTATAGCCTCTTAGCTTTGTTGCGTGTCCCTCATGCTAACTTCCGTAAAAGATTCTGTTAGCTTTTAAATTTAATTACAAAATTTGAACCATAAACATTTATAATACTAATTATATACTCTACTTGTTTTAACCTTGTACAATTTCACCTCTCCTTTCCCACACCTCTCGAACCAATGCCACGCAATTGCCTACCATTGTTGAACCATCGTTGACAATGCGGTCGAGTAGGTTGAAGCTTCGAAAAACAGTGACAGGCGAGTTAAAATCAACCGCGAGTGAGCCTCAGGGTTGTTGCGAACAAACCCGGGCCGCTACGAGGAAGCCTCAGACTTGCACGAGCAAGCCTCGATTCTCCATGAACAAGCTTCAAGTCACTACACACAATTATAGGCAGCAGTGTGTGCCTGCCCAGCTCATTTGTGGGCTTCTAAAGCTCATCCGCAATTGTGCAGTGTCGATGCGAGATCAAGCGGCCTAAGATTCTAACTGAAAGTCGATAAAGTGTCGTCCACTCCACCACCCAAAGAGAAGTAGTGATTGTAAATCCAGGCTCCACAGAGCCTTCCATAAGTTTAGGTCTCGTCGCTGCAAATGTTCCCAGCCTGTCTCTGTCTATCCACAACATCCGACCAGTTCTAAGATCCCAAACAGTAAATTTCTGCGTAATCCATTCAAGTGAATTGTGTTTGAGGTGCGGGTGTGTACTCTCCCCCTCTCTTTTTCCCTTTGTTCCATTCAAGGTCGTAGTAGTCGGTGATAGTGTAACGACGGGGTTTTCGACGAGTCGCCACCAACTGTTTGGGTTAGGTCGATTGGAAACCTAAACCTGGCCTACGAGAAACTCGAAATTCAGTTAGTCAATTACGTACAAAAACGATTAATTTTCATACGCCCGCGAAATTGGTACCACAGGTTTATTTCTATTTTTCTTTCACTTGATTTAATCTAACAAAAATATGCAATTATACCAACTTACAAATAAAAATAAAATAAAATAAACAAAACAAACAAATGACTGACTGACTTTTAATTAACTAGCCAAAAAAAGAGAACAAAAAAAAAAAAAAATAAACGAAAAAAAAAAAAGAAGAAAAGAAAAAATAAAACAAACCACTATATCAATTCCACGCCTTACATTTAAAACATGCCATGGATATATAAAAATAAAAGGGAAAAATCCGAGCTTGAATCAAGTAATGTGGATAATTGAACAAAAGGGACAAAAGTTGCCACCTCTATCATATAGCACACTCCACACGCACACATCTGGGAGTGCAAAAATTGCAAACTAACCAAATCTCATGCCTTAAATAAACTTAAAGGAAAATAACAAGGACCAAGGGTAATTGTACCGAAAACGAATTGGGCTCCTGACTCCTCCAAAATCGCGAATCTGAAGCTGAGAAGCTTGCTCTGGTGCGTGGCTGCTCTTGATGAAGGCCGGGGTGCAATCTTCGGCGAATACGCAAGAGACGACGAGGTTGACGTCGGACGACCGGCGAGATGTCGGAACGGAGGCGATTGCGCGGAGGCTCGGCAAACGTGCAGAGCAGCGGCCTCCAATTCGCGAAGTCAGATCGGAGGAGAGCTGCGGTCCGTCGAAAAGTTTGGCCGGATGTCCGAAGCGACGGCGGGACGAACGGTGGGATGAGACGACCCAACCGTGATCGACAAGGGCACGACTCCACCGGAAAACGAATTCTTTTTTTTTTCTTTCTTCTGATTTGCTCTATGGATTTGTTGCTGCCGAAATCGATTCTTCTTCTCTGTTGATGGTCGCTGTAATTGCTCGATTCGATTCTGAAACTCGTTTGCTTTCGTGATTTGTTGCCGTGCTTGATTTTGTGCGAATTTTCTTTCGATGCCGGATTGAGATCGATTGTTGCTATTCTGAAATTCGGTTTTTTGTGGCTGTAGATGGTTGATGCTGAGATTGATCTTGCGAGTGGATTGGGTACTCTGAAGTTGATCTCCCTGTGGCTGTCGCTGGGGTCGAAGGTTCTTGTAGGTGAGGATTGTAAACCGCCCCATTCTCCCACGAACCCACAAGCTGATCGTGCCACAGATGGAAGCTACGCGCATCCGTCGCCGGCGAAACCTTCGGCCTCCACGTTCATCTCAGCAGACCTGAAATATTAAAAACGGAAAAATCACTAAGTCAGCCCATTGTTTTCGTAAAAAATTCAATTTAGCCCTAAACTTTTCAATTTTACCACTAATGAACCATTTCCTTCCCAATTAGTCACTTAAGCCCTTTCCTAACATGCTTTTAAAAACCTCGGGGCAAAATTTGAGTGTCAACAGCTGCCCCCCTTTGCGTGATTTATGAGAAATGAAGCATGCAAAGAAAATTGACCAAAATTTTGTCCCGCGAATAACAAAAACCTTTTCGTTATTCGTGAAGAAAAGAAACCTTTCTTTTCTTCGCCTCAATAAGAACCTTCCTATTGAGTTGGATAATGGAAACCTTCCCACTATTCGAGGCTAAGGAACCTTCCTTACCTTAAAGATGTGAGGTCGAGAACCTTCTCGTTTCCTCGAATAAAGATGATACATGAAGCGAAGGAACCTTCCTTGCTTCCCTCAATAAGAACCTTCCTACTGAGTTTGAATAACGGAAACCTTCCCGTGATTCAGGGCTAGGAACCTTCCTTGCCCAAAGGTGCGAGGTCGAGAACCTTCTCGTTGCCTCTAATAAAAAGATGATAAATGAAGCGAAGGAACCTTCCTTGCTTCTCTCAATAAGAACCTTCCTATTGAGTTTGAATAGCGGAAACCTTCCCGCGATTCAGGGCTAAGAACCTTCCTTGCCCCCTAGACGTGAGGTCGAGAACCTTCTCGTTGCCTCCAATAAAGATGATAAATGAAGCCAGGAACCTTCCTTGCTTCTCTCAATAAGAACCTTCCTATTGAGTTTGAATAGCGGAAACCTTCCCGCTATTCGAGGCTAAGGAACCTTCCTTACCTCAAAGAAAAATGCTGCTAGGTAGAGAACTCTCTCTTTTACCACCTAGTTTCGGGTTGCGAGGTAGGGAACCTTCCTTTTGCCACCTCAAATTGCTTTTCCTATCTTATCCTGTCCCGAATTTGGGTTACTAGGTAGAGAACTTTCTCTTTTGCCACCTAGATTTGAATTGTGAGGTAGGAACCTTCCCTTTTTGCCACCTCGGCTTGTTTTGAGGTAGGGAACCTTCCCTTACCTTTAGTGAAAATCTGAGTGATTTGAGATTGACGAGAAGTTTGACAAAATGACTAAACTTCCAAAAACGGGAAATCTGACAAGATAAGCAGATTTCTGAAAACGATGAAGTTTGACAAAACGACTAAACCTCCCAGAATGAGAAATTCCACAAAACGAGTGAATTTCTTGAAATAAATGAAAGTTTGACGAAACGACAAAACTTTCAAAAATGACAGATCCCACAAAATGAGTGAATCTGTAGAAGTTTGACAAAACGACTAAACTTCCCAAAAATGAGAAATTCCACAAAACGAGTGAATTTCCAAAAGTGTGATGAAGTCTTGACAAAACGACTAAACTTCAAAAAATGAGAGATCCCACAAAATGAGTGAATCCTTAAAAATGTAGAAGTTTGACAAAACGACTAAACTTCTCAAAATGAGAAATTCGACAAAACGAGCGAATTTCCAAAAATTTCTTCAAAGTTCGACGAAACGACTAAACTTTCAAAAATGACAGATCCCACAAAATGAGTGAATCTTTAAAAATGTGGAAGTTTGACAAAACGACTAAACTTCCCAAAAATGAGAAATTCCACAAAACGAGTGAATTTCTGAAAACGATGAAGTTTGACAAAATGACTAAACTTCCAAAATGAGAAATCACACAATATGAGTAGATTTCGAAAACGATGAAGTTTGACAAAACGACTAAACTTCTAAAAATGAGAAATTCCACAAAACGAGTGAATTTCTTAAAATTTCTTCAAAGTTCGACAAAACGACTAAACTTTCAAAAATGACAGATCCCACAAAATGAGTGAATCTTTAAAAATGTAGAAGTTTGACAAAACGACTAAACTTCTAAAAACATGAACCTTCTTACCATCCTGCGTTGCAAGAGGAACTTTTCTCTGTGGGAATAGATTAAGGAACTTCCCTTACCTGTCTCGATGAAAATTTTGGCTGATCTTGAAAAATGTCGAAAATAGTAAGAACTTTCTTACCATATCGGGAGAGAAACTCTTCTCTCTGACCTTAGGCAAAATAACCTTCCTTCTCTTTGAGTGAAAAGATATTCCTAGTTGATATCCTTGATCCCAGACTGCCTTACTTGATTACCGTTGATCCAAGTCTTTCCTTGATGGCTCCTTGAAAACCTGTATTTGAGAATGAGTGATGACAAAGTGCATGATGCCCATGATGCATGACTTTTAAAATTCCTGATGCTTGAAGTGATTTATGAAACCTTCACAAAATCCAGAATGCTCTTCCATGAAAACAAATGGTGCATGATAGATGCAATAACCTTTTCTTAAGCTTACCCCATGGATGCCTGTGGTCTTACCTCGCCTTCAAAAGTTTTTCTCTCTCCCTTTTTTTTCATTCCTTGATTCTTTTGGCCTTGAAAATAATTATATGAGTGAATAATCTATTTGCCCCCCAAAAATGTGATCATAAAATCGTCTATCCTCTTCAAATATCTTTAAACCATATCCTTACGTCCGATCCATGCCCATTAATGTCAATGGTTGATCCTTAAAGACAACTCTTATCAATTTGCAGAGCTTGACAAAATATATGATGGTCCTTGTGTAATCATTAAAATCTGTTACTCTTTCCCTTTTCCACTTGAAGAAGTAGAATGTGCGGGGATAGCGAAAGACTTCTTAGTATGAAAGATATTTTTGGGTGAACGTCGAGGTGAAGAACAAACATCAGTTGAAAATTTTTTTTAAGGTTAATGCCATCCACTGATGTGAGATTGGTGAAAATAGGGTGGTTCAGGCGAAAGGCCTTGTAACGTCACCACTCAGCGACTTGACTTCTTTGAAAAACCTGGTAGTGTCCATCACGAAATTATCGCCTTATCCAATGAGAACAATCTCAAAATGTTGCCCTCAATTCTCATAAAGTGTGGAATTGCTCCTCAGAAACTCGAAAAGTGGTTGATAGTGGTTGAGATGTATGTTGCCCACCGAGTCATTGAGCGGGTGAAAAATGCCTTCATTCTAAACCGCCTTCGCAGGTTTTCAGTTCAGATTTCATGACTCGCCCTTCTTTTTTCTTCTTCTTTTTCTTTTCTTTTTTCTCTGGGTCGGACCTTGTTTGACTTGCGTTTTTTAGTCATTTTCATGCGAGCGTAAATAGTTGTCGCTACCTAGGCCCGATTACTTCTGACTAAAATGCAAAGACAAATGGCTACTAGCGCTACTCATAACTTCAGCCCTTTTCGAGCTAAAGATAGCGAAATAGAATTTACTTGACCCTTTTTCCTATATCTTCCTGTTCTCTTTGAGTCCTGGCTATTGATGTGTCGAAGGCCTTTTGATCCGGTGATCTCAAATGTTTTCTTTTCATGCCCCCCATTTTCGGATAATGGGGTTCTTTTGCCATGAAGAATCTTTGAGATGATTGATGTTGAGAGAGAGCTTCTGAAACCGTTCCCATTCGATATAGCGACATCTTCGAGATAACCACTACCAAGTCTTCATCTTAACTCGTTGGTGATATTCTTTATGTTGGGACTGGGTGGAAGAATATTGAAAAGAGAACATGGGTTCTATGATGTGATTTTCTTCAGCGAAGGATGCAAAAGTGCGCATTTTACCAATTCTCGTATCAAGGGAAATAATAACAGATATCCGTTCCAACAAAGACAATACCCCAGATTCCGGACTCAATCTAGAGAATTCGACTTTCAAGTTATATTGGCAAGCTCTCAAAGATTTGAGTGAATTCAAAGACTTCCTCAATTGATCACCAATTTGCTTAGATCAGCGTGTCGGGTCTAGCTTAAAGATTACTTGCGAGAAATTATATTTCCATGCCATGATCGGGGGTCATCGAACACTTCACATCATAAAATTATTTTAAAGGTCCTTAATGTTCACATTTTTTTTCTTGCAACCAACATGCTCCAACTTTTTAGAATAAAAAATTTCCATTAAGAGCCTCGAGAAACAAATGATTGGATGCATGAATGATGTGCAATTTTAAAGATGTGTCATTATCGGTTAGAAACAAGTATGATGCATGCGAATGTCATGAGAAAAAAAGAAAAAAGAACACCAATTAGTACAATGATAATGTAGTGACACAAATGAAATAATGAGGTTAGTGACACAAATGAAAAAAAATGTTACTGATTCACCTCAAGCAAATGTCGGGTGTCATATTCGGGTCAAATCTAGTGGAAGGAACTATGGTCATTATATGCACGGGTGGATTTTGAAAGAAAGGTCAAAGGTAGGTTCCTGATCCCATCGTTGAAAGCGACGGCCCAATCCTTACCCACGAGGGACATGTAAGGAATGGATTAATCCGAGTCGTAGGTTTTCATGAACCCATGCGAAGAATATTAATCCCACGGGGTTAGCACTACTTCCCTACTAGGAAACGGTGAAGGCTTGGAGAGTAAAATCTCACAAGTACAACAACACCATATTCCGCTATGAAAGAGATTGGTTTTGGTGGAGCTCGGGTAGAGAACTCCATGTCATGTATGTCACAAAACAATATAACATGTAAAAAAAGAGTGACAAAGCAAAATAAAAAAAAAATATAAAATAAAATAAAATAAAAATCAAGTGAAGAAAAAAATAAAACAAACCCTTGATGTGGCTGATCGTCCCATGTGGAGTCGCCAAATGTAGCGACGGGGTTTTCGACGGAGTCGCCACCAATCTGTTTAGGATAGGTCGATTGGGAACCTAAACTAGTCCACGAGAAACTCGAAAGTCCGTTAGTCAATTACGTACAAAATTATAATAATTTTCATACGCCCAAAAATTGGTACCACAGGTTAATTCTATTTTCGTTCAGTTGATTTAATCTAACAAAAATATGCAATTATACCAACTTACAAATAAAAATAAAATAAAATGAACAAAACAAACAAATAACAAATGACTGAATTTTAATTAACTAGCCAAAAAAGAGAAAAAAAAAAAAATGCAAAAATCAAAAAAAAAAAGAAAAGAAAAATAAAACAAACCACTATATCAATTCCACGCCTTACATTTAAAACATGCCATGGATATATGAAAAGAAAAAAGGAAAAAATCCGAGCTTGAATCAATTAATGTGGAGATTGAACAAAAGGGATAAGAGTTGCCACCTCTATCATATAGCACACTCCACACGCACACATCTGGGAGTGCAAAAATTGCAAACTAACCAAATCTCATGCCTTAAATAAACTTAAAGGAAAATAACAAGGACCAAGGGTAATTGTACCGAAAACGAATTGGGCTCCTGACTCCTCCAAAATCGCGAATCTGAAGCTGAGAAGCTTGCTCTGGTGCGTGGCTGCTCTTGATGAAGGCCGGGGTGCAATCTTCGGCGAATGCGCAAGAGACGGCGAGGTTGACGTCGGACGACCGGCGAGATGTCGGAACGGAGGCGATTGCGCGGAGGCTCGATAAGCGTGCAGAGCAGCGGCCCCCAATTCGCGAAGTCAGATCGGAGGAGAGCTGCGGTCCGTCCAAGAGTTTGGCCGGATGTCCGAAGCGACGGCGGGACGAACGGTGGGACGAGACGACCCAGCTGTGATCGACAAGGGCACGACTCCACCGGAAAACGAATTGTTTTTTTTTTCTTTCTTCTGATTTGCTCTATGGATTTGTTGCTGCCGAAATCGATTCTTCTTCTCTGTTGATGGTCGCTGTAATTGCTCGATTCGATTCTGAAACTCGTTTGCTTTCGTGATTTGTTGCCGTGCTTGATTTTGTGCGAATTTTCTTTCGATGCCGGATTGAGATCGATTGTTGCTATTCTGAAATTCGGTTTTTTGTGGCTGTAGATGGTTGATGCTGAGATTGATCTTGCGAGTGGATTGGGTACTCTGAAGTTGATCTCCTGTGGCTGTCGCTGGGGTCGAAGGTTCTTGTAGGTGAGGATTGTAAACCGCCCCATTCTCCCACGAACCCACAAGCTGATCGTGCCACAGATGGAAGCTACGCGCATCCGTCGCCGGCGAAACCTTCGGCCTCCACGTTCATCTCAGCAGACCTGAAATATTAAAAACGGAAAAATCACTAAGTCAGCCCATTGTTTTCGTAAAAAATTCAATTTAGCCCTAAACTTTTCAATTTTACCACTAATGAACCATTTCCTTCCCAATTAGTCACTTAAGCCCTTTCCTAACATGCTTTTAAAAACCTCGGGCAAAATTTGAGTGTCAACAGATAGGATGAGGAGGGAAATAGGTGATGGTCGAGGGTAGATAGCGATGGCGGCGGTGGTGACAGCGACTCCGGAACAAGTGGAGCATAGAGTGGGTGTGGCGACGAGAAATCCATAGCCTGCCTGTACGTGGAGGTGGGGGATGGAGATGGAGATGGAGAAGGAGATGGGGCCCGGTGTTGGGGATGTGCTATGGTGGCTTTGGTTCAGTCATCAGTCGCGGTATTTGATATGAGTTAAACTTTGGGGTTTAAATTTTTGGGAACTACTCCTCCGTCCCACAAAGGTTGTAGGATTTGTTTGGGCACATATATTAAGGAAAGTGGGAGAATAATAGTGTGTTGACAAAATTACCCTCATGAAAAGAAAGGAGAAAATTTTATGGACCCAATTTTTAAGTTGAGTGGGAGGAAAGAGAAAAACTTGAGGTGTGATGTGAAATAAGAGGATAAAATGGTAAAAATGATGAAAGAAAGTTTCTATTTTAAGAAAGTTGACAACCTTTGTAGGACGGCCTAATATAGTAATGTTGACAACCTTTGTGGGACGGATGGAGTATAAGTTTGAGGACTTGAGTAAAATTTTCATAAAGGTAAAAGAGTAAATTCACATAAATCTGTTAAAACTAATGACTTAAGTGGACAAAAAAAGACCAAAATATGATACAGTACTATATAGGATATGACTTAAACAGAATAAAAATTATTTTTGCGGGACTGCCGGTAGAATTTACTCATATATTTCATTAACCTTATGTTTTTGTTGAGAATTCTGAAATACGGGGGGTGCGGTGGGGGGCATGAAGAATATTCTATAGCTTAAGGGTTTGTTTTGATAATTTCCCTAAAAAGTGCCAGCCCGTCTATGGCCAGGTTTATTGAATTTCAATAATTCCTTTTCATCCCTCGCGTTCCTGGTGTTTTCTTCAGAACTTCCCAAATCAAATCATCACGGAACCGAAACCCTAACATCAATTCCAGATCGCGCTCCATCTCCAGAATCGAGTTTCTTCATCCGTGGAACGATGCTGCTATCGCCTGGGCACTCTCCTCGTCACCTTTCTTCGCCGTCTCCGTCGTCCTATTCCGATAACAGCCTTCAAACCCCAAAGACTTCGTCTGCCGCCCCGCAAACCTCCCGGAAACGGACTAGAGTTCTAGATGAGGACACATATGTGGAGGCGATCGAGAAGATAATTGAGCGCGATTATTTTCCCGATATATCGAAGCTCCGGGACCGGCTCGATTGGCTAGAGGCGATAAAGACTGGCGATCCTCTTCAGATCAGAGACGCCCAATTGAAGATAATGGAGCGCCGCGGTAAGAAGGTAAGTTCTGGTCTTAACACTGATGCAAGGACTCGTAGTCGAACCCCCGGGTCTACTTTTATGAGAAATTTCACTCCTTTAGATGACTTAGTTGGTAAAACGCCGGCTACGCCTGGTGGTTTTAGTGGGGAATTGAACACGGAGGGAGATGGCAGAGACGGTGGTGATGGTGAGGTTGACACCTCGTTATCATTAGATGAGTTTTTCAGGAGGTATACTAGCGAAGATAATGATAGCTTTTCAAAGATTTTGGAGAAAGTTAATAGGAAGAAGAAGGAGAAATATGCACATTTGTTGGAGGGAGAGAAGGTGGAGGATTCTAAATCCATTGAGGATGCAAAGAGGGATCGTATTACTGACGGGTATGGGACATCTGATCAACCAACAAGTACCTTGGAGGGATGCAAATATACTGCTAAGAACTTGTTGATGTATCATCCGGCTGATCGAGGTGAAGCCCCACTGACAGAGGAGGAACGAGCTGTGAGACTTAAGGGTTTGACGAAGGAAATCAACCTAACCAATACTAGATTTCATGGTAAAGTTATGGATTCTAGACCTAATGACGATGGTACAGTAGAGGTGCTTTATACTCCTGTTGTTGGTGCTACTCCTGTTATTCTATCAGGTAGAGAAGACAAGACGAAAAAGTATGATCTGGAGGATTTGAGGAAAACACCTGATCAATTTTATGTGGAGTCTGGAAAGAAACCCGAGAATGGATATAGTTTCGTTAAAACACCATCACCTGCGCCTGGTGTTGATGAATCCCCATTTATAACATGGGGTGAGATTGATGGCACGCCACTGAGATTGGATGCTGAGGATACTCCAATTGATATAGGTGGTAATGGTAATGGGCCTCAGTTCAATATTCCATCTGCACCTGTTAGAGATGTGAAGGCGCACACATTGTCAAGAGAAGCTGCCAGAAAATTGCGGGTGAGATCAAAGATGTATCAGAAGCCGCCCCTGCCATCACCTTATAGAGGGGGAAGTGCTAGTCCCAGTGTGCGCACTCTATCTCCTGCTGCGCAGAAGTTTGTAAGAAATGCTATTGCCAAGTCCTCCTCTTCAGTTGATGAAACCCTTCGCGCCAGTTATCGAGGTGCAAGTCCTGGGTTACATACTCCTAAAACAGCACGCAGTGCTTCTAGGTTTGGCAGAGATGGGAGCATTGGCTCAAAATCACCCTCATTGAGAGAGAATTCTAGTTCTCCTTGGTGATTTTCTCTTTTGCTTCTTCTATCAAACATTGTATCATGTATGCTTCCACACTTTTAATAGCTGACCCACTTGCACTTTGAGCGGATCTCTTTTTCAGGTATTTGCTAACATTATGAAGGTTAAAAGTTTCATTGAGACAATTCTGTACAAATGTTTAGAGGATTGTGTGGTGTTGTTGAAAATAGTATCCTGTGGTTTAACCACCTGAGTGTTGTTTCCCTGGGTCCGCTGGTGTGCTGCAACCGATGAGGGAAGGGCTCTCTCAGTCTCATTTATGCTTTACCGATGCACCTGTTGTTATACCTCTGACTGCTAGTACCATTCCCTAGTGTTTATTTATCTGTTGCTTGTCTTACAATTTACAAACAACCCCTCATTATATAAAGCAGGCCTCTCCTTCAGTGAGGAGAGGAGTGTTGAACAGAAACGATTTCATGATAATCAGCCATGCGGCGAATGAGATCTGGGTTTGCTCATCTCTGGAAGAGACCTTGATCTGCTTCCCTCTGCAGCTGAATTAAAATAGTCTACTTGATGTCTTATATACTCCCTCCATTCCTGAATAATTAAAGGATTTGTTTTGCTATTTTTCAGTGTATTTAATTTATAATTTATTTTCATGAATGTTTTAACGTTTAAATTAAATGATTCACATGTATATAATTTGAAGTTTAACGTTTTCAAATATATTTTTTATTTTTTTCACAATTTATCTTGAAATTTTTTTACACAGTACATGAAAGTCAAATTCTTCAATTATTCGTCAAAAGGAGTATAACGAAATTATTCGTCAAAGGGAGTATAACGAAGCCAGGCTGTAAAGGTCAAATTTGTTGCTTGGGTTTTAAGGTTCAAGCTGTAGACAACCTAGCCATGGATCCCCCAACACCGTTGAAGGTATTGGACTCCAACTGAAACTGATCTAATACTTTCAACTTTGGGAATTGCTCACTTGTGAATGTGGATAACCATTTGAAGAAAAATGGGGCAAAGTTTGTATATTTTATTTGGTTAACAATTTATAGGAAAATGATAATTGAGGGATTGAAGCAAAGCAGTGGAATTTTTCTTTCGATGCAATTTCCAGAAGCCGTGCCGTCTTGGCGATTGGCAGGGGCGGAGTCTACAATGCCACGTTGCTTCTCCCGCAATTAAGCTTCCTTTTATTTTATTTTTTTCGTTTATCAATTTCTTTATACCAACCAACGTAGGTGTACGTGTTTGGATGATTGAAAAAAACAGACTCCATTTTCATTTTCCAACTAATATAATAGCTGTAAAAATACTAAAAAATTGAGGTTCCCTTTCATCCGCTATCTGCTTTTTTATTTTACTTCACATAAACGTTAAAGAAAAGACGTTTAGCTTGGAAGAGAAGGCACCGGGGAAAGGAATAGAATATGATTAAACAATCAAAGCAAGTTAAATTGTGGGTCACGCTAATAAGGTGCGAGCGAGAGAGGGAGCAAAAAAGAGCAAGAATTCAACCACTCAGCAGTGCACTCGCCTAAATTTGGATTATTGAGATGCTTGCACTCGTGTGCCTCTGACTTTGACTACGCCAATTTGCGTAATTAGGTGTATAATACTTAGCCTACATATGAAAATGATATGTGTAACGCATGCCTATGCCCATATGGAACTCAACCCACCAAACCTCCTTGCCCCCTCTGCTCTTCTTTTAGGGATCCTGGAAGCTGTTGACACTGCCTTTTTGCATCTGAATTCGTGCTGGATTCAACAACAGTTTGCGCCACATATAAAGGAGGGAAAAGACAGATGATTTGAGACTCACAACACCAGCATATGCTCCTACCTTGTTCTTCTGCTAAGATTTCAATGGAAGCCAGTTCAAAGGCTTCTACTTCTGCTGCTTCAAGTCCTTACTCTTCCCCAAACCTAGCAGCCTTGCTCAAGATCAGGGTCATTTCATGGTAAGTTGATATAAAGTTTCCATCTTTTCTGCGTTCTTTGCTTCTCCAAAGCTATAATTCTGCTCCATGGTTGGTGTGGGTTTGATCAGGAGTCAGGAGACCGGTTTACCTGTTGCGGTTCGTGTTCGACTTGGTGACCGGACCTTTAGCCTGCACAAGGCAAGTTTAAATCTTCTCTTGTAAAAGAGTCAACTTTTTTGTTTTTGTTTTTGTTTTCTGCATATCAAGTTCATTCAAAGGTCTAAAAGCCAAATCTTTTTTGTCTTTCCCCATTCTATCCAGTACCCTTTCTTCTCCAAGAGCGGTTACTTCCAGAAGAGGCTAAATGAATCGAACGAGCTAGAGCTTCCCCAGGATTTCCCAGGAGGGCCTGAGGCTTTCGAGCAGATTGCACTGTTTGTATATGGTTCCCCCACTATAATCAACCCCTTCAATGTTGCAAACCTTCGCTG
This sequence comes from Stellera chamaejasme, assembly GCA_024586325.1. Classification (NCBI taxonomy): domain Eukaryota; kingdom Viridiplantae; phylum Streptophyta; class Magnoliopsida; order Malvales; family Thymelaeaceae; genus Stellera; species Stellera chamaejasme. The sequence continues at coordinate 32,186,819 of CM044985.1, forward strand.
TGCAGCAGAGTTCCTGGAGATGAAAGAAGAGTACTGTATTGGCAACCTTTGTGAGCGTTTCGATCTCTACTTGAACCAGGTTGTGTTGCAAAGTTGGGATGACACATTGATCGTCCTGCAGAAATGCCAGATGTTGCTTCCTTGGACGGAGGAGCTTCTGATCGTGAGCAGATGCATAGAATCTCTGGCTTTCATGGCTTGTATGGAGATTCTCGATCCAGAAGGGCGAAGAGAAAGGCCAACGGCTGCTATTGATGCACTTGCAGGTAAAGCTTGGAGCTGCGAGACAGCAGCATCCATAGTGAGTAAAGAACTATGGATCAAAGATCTCATAGCTTTGCCATTAGCATTATTCAAAAGAATCATTGGATCCTTGAGGAGGCAAGGGATGAAGGAGAAATATGTCACCCCAATCATCATCTTCTATGCTAACAAATGGGTTCTTTCCAGCAACATTCCTCATTTATGTGAGGAAGATGCAAGCAGCGAGCTAGGTGCAAGTTTGCAGGATGTTGTAGATTTATTGCCCCTGAGAGAAAAGCCCAGCAGACTAGTTCCTGTTGGATTTTTCTTCGCATTGCTTGCGCGATCGCTAGAGTTCGAGCTGAGGAGCAACAGCAGGATGAAGCTGCAGCGTCAGATAACATGTATGCTTCATCTTTCTCAAGTGGATGATTTTCTCCTTCCAAAGAATGCAACTGATCTTGTTACTTCCACCAAGGAGTTAACTGCAATGCAAGATATATTCTCCAGTTATGTGTCAGTTAACGTTGACAGAAACCAAACCCCCTCAGCAAGCAACTCAATTGTTGCAGATTTGTGGGACACATATCTAAAGCAAATAGCTTCTCATCCAGATATGAACCCTAAAAGATTCATGGAGCTTATTGAGACAGTCCCTATGTTCTGCAGACAGAGTCATGATCAACTCTATAGAGCAATCAATACCTTCTTACAGGTAACTAGTCCTCACAGAGCAAACAAATGCTGAGAACTTCTACTGTAATTCACCTTTCTCACTTTTTTCTACCATCATCTGCACTTCAGGCACACAGAGACATATCTCAAGAGGAGAAAGGAGCTGTCTGCAAGTACCTTAGCTGCAAGAGAATGTCACAGGAGGCATGCATTGAAGCTGTCCAAAATGAGCTAATGCCACTTCGTTTAATCGTCCAAGCTCTCTTTGTTCAGCAGCTAAACACACACCAGGCTTTTAAGGAATGCTCCAACTCCTTCAGGTACAGTGCACCATTGTCCGGAAGCCTTTCTAGCTCAAGATGTCCCAACTCGAAAAGCTTGAATCTTTGTGAAAGCCCATACACAGATGAACCAGAGCTAGGCAGCAGACATTTGAGCTGTCTGTTGCAGAATGAATTTACAGGTGAGAGATATGAGTTGTCGAGGACGGACTACGAGTCCACAAGCTTCAGGCTTCAGAGCCTTCAGCAGGAGCTCACGTGCCTGAAACGGAGCCTTCAGTGGCACAATGGGCCCAAGAAATCTGAACCAGTTTCTTCCAAAACTTATGGCTTGGAGAGAAGATCATTGAGCAAGAGAAGAAATCCAGTTGGACGAGTGACAGCATGCATTGGGACGATGAGCTTTGCTGCCCAAAGGAATTATGCCACCAGGCTGCTGACCGTTCTTCGCCGATTTTCTTTGTTTGGGAGCAGGAAATCCAAAAGAAAGGCAGTTTCCAGCAATCTGTCATGATGTATGTAAACTCAAATACTACCTGTTGCAGTTTTTACAGCAACTCTCATAAAATTTTTAGTAATGTCTGGGATCTAAAAGCCAATCTAGCAAGGAAAGTGACGATGGTGTCTGAACACCTGCTGAGCACATTACATCCAGAGCACCACCATTGGTATCCATCCATCCACCAACGTTAAGGGAGTGTTATGTAGAAAGTAATAATTTAGAGGAAGATGAATGATCAAAAGTAGGAATCCATAAAAATAGAATCCTAAAAATCCTATGTTTAGTTCAATCCTTAGATTCTAAAATGTGAAGTGGGTATTGTCAGTGGATTTAGCAATGAATAGTTACTATCATTCTGCAGCCAAACAAAGCATTTTATGAATTCTATAATTTCTAACAATCCATATTTCCTGTGAGGTATAAATCATTTCGTATTTATCGTCACTCTAAAGTTGGAAGAATTAGTTTATATTGAGATATTTTTATTACTAGTTATAATAAACTTAGGAATCCAGTCTTTGAAATCATTTTCGTTGATCAAATTTCAAATGAATGACCTTGGTTCACTAAATATTTTCTAGGTATCAAAGTGACAAGGTAAAAAAGTTGAAGTATGTTTGTCTTAAAGAAAATTCGTTCATGATCTATTGGAGCAAACTAGTCTCTGGTTGATAGTCTCATGGAGCCAAATGTTGTAGACAAAACCGAATGCTTAGAAGTTCCAGTTAGGTATAGAGTCTTGTAATCTCATTTATTCAATTGTCACTTATCTAGATAATCGTATTTGCTACAAGTGTAGTAAGTCAGTTCATGGATTTGGTTTCCCCATGTGTTGTGACTTTTGCGACTTATATGAAGGATAAATATCAAACCCTCAATTTCTCCTCCAACCTTTTCAACAACATAGATGTCTTATCTGAAGTACCATGTATGCAGAAACCACTCTAGATCTAAATACTAGGAGGGTGAAGTCATGGTGGATGACCTGCTGCAAACAGCAGGATGGGGAAACATGAAAATTCAGGAAAAAAACAATGCTACTGCATCAGTATAAACTCAGCCCACCTTCAAACCTATGAGCCACATCAGATGATATGAAACAGACCATGGATCTAGAAACCTGTAGCTGTAGGGACTGTTGGCAATTTCTTCCATGAGAATCAGTGTCTTTAGCTAACTTTGTCTAAAACTGTTTCCTAGGTCACCCTGCAAAAACAAACGCACATTTGAGTACAGGAGGGTATGGCTGGTGGTAGTAAAAGTTCTAAATTGGACCAATGTAGGGACATTAAACTCACAAGACATACCTTCTTGAATCACAACATGTTACAACTCATCGTCATCCGTCTGTGCGAGATCCTTGACTGCTTTGACAGAATACTTTCCAGTGCCATCTTCTGCCACCTGCTGATCAGTACCATCGCCATCATTTGATAGCTCTTGATCACTATCTTCTTCATTCTCCTCTGCATGATCCTCAGAAGATTGAGAAGATGACTGCTGATTAACCTCTGGATCACTCTTCACTATTGGTCGGTTGTCATCCTTATTGGCTGCATCATGAACTTCTGATTCAATGAGATCACCAGTTGCTGTCATACCTTCGGCATTGCCATTTGTTGCTACAGGAACTAGTGTCTCAATATCTCCGTTAGCTACATCACAACATTTTGAGTCGCTGTCTTTGCTAGTTACTTCATTTGTTTCTGGATTAACGGCATCATCAACTGTGTCAAGCTGCTCAGATGACTGTGAAATGGCCTCCATTGTTTCCGTACCTGCAAGCTTCTGTGTTAACTGCACCATCTTGGTAACAGTATGAGAGACATTTAAGTTGTTGACCCCATTAGTGTCATTAACTAAATGTGAGTTGTTGACGTCATCTGCTAAACTATCAAGTTGCATTTCATCAGGCTTCTCATGTACATCATACAGATTTTCAGTATCACCCTCAAGGGCTGTGGCACAGGGAGGCAGATTCTCTTCTTCACCATCTGCCTCATGTAAATGTAATGGATCTACCACAACAACTGGCCCAAAGTAATGAGATTCTTCCTCACTAACAGCTTGGCCTTCCATTGGATCATTTCCACGCTTTCTTTTGCCACTATTATTCCTTCTTACCCTTTCCTTTCCTCTTGTCCTTTTCCCAAGCTCGGGAACTTCAGGGGTTGATTCGATAACAGGGACTCCAACTTGGTCTCTCAAACATTCTTGTGCAATGCACCTGATCCTGGAAATGGATTCATATTGCTCAGGATCCAACCCTTTTGTTGGAAATATCTCGGTTAAATATGAAATTTCCCGCAAACCAGAAATCTGTAACACAGAAGAAACACAGAATGTAATCGAACCTGGAAAGCTGGAGAACATAGTCATACCAGCAACAAACAAGTACAACAGTCTTAATCTCAACAAGAACAAAACCATACCGTTCTTTGGAATTCAGAAGAGAGAGAAATAGGTCTTCCAACGACTTTGCGAGTAATTCTAAGGTACCACTGCACATAAATTTCCTCATCTGCATCATCATCACTCTCCACAATATTGAGTTGACGCTCTGCCCACTCATTGAGTTCTGGTTCCATTTTCCCAGATAAATCTACCCCACCATCAACTCCACGGCTCTTCCGCACCCAGTGGACCACATTTTCTGGGATTCGCTGAATGCTTCCATACTGCCTTAAACAACGATCAGGAAGATGCCTTTCTGCTTTATCAAAGCATATAAGCATTGTTTTTGACCTCCCCATGTATAAAGTCTCCCTTATGTCATTGGGAACCACCGCATTTGCCACATATTTGTAAGGTAGCCACTCAACCTATTTGTTACAACCATAAAGCTTTCTGATTTCAGTAAAGAGCATAAGAACGTGAATCCAACAAAAGAAGAACACTTCTGGTTGAGGGAAGAAAAAGAAAACCGTTGCTAACTTACATCACATGGTTTCAGGGAGTCAAGTGCCTTTCGATAGAAAACCACATCACGGTTAGTCGTCGGACCACTCTGTTTTCCCTTCCACTTCAGTACAAATGGGAACTGATCATGAACAGGATCCCTGTTCAGCTTTGGTCGCCCGATATTCAAATGATAATAGCTCCAACACTGTTAAAACAATGAATGAATCAGTTCCATAGAAAACCAACAATACCATTGTCCCCTTCCACAGGAAAACAGATACTCCTATCTGTTCCCAAAGGCACCTAGAATTTGGAAAAGAATTTTAAAAGGAACAGAAATAGTGTAACCTGAAGCAGTGTCAAACAACCACAAATGGTGCTTTGAGATTTTACCGAGGCATTGCCAAGAGCCCTGTACAAGAATGCCAATGCGGCAGCACCCCATGCATATTTTCCAGCTTCCTCAAAATCGTCAAACAACGGAAGGTACATAACTGGGACCTTATTCCCAGTGGTAGTAGAAAAAATCGTGCTTCCAACAAGGTATAGAAGATAAGCACGCGTGTGGCGCTCAATCTCTTCTGTAGATGCATCTTCAGGACACTGAGAGAAGAACTCCTTTAACCAACTTAGCTTAACCATTCCACCACTTGCATAGTTCGAATCAGGCGCTCTCCCTAGATACTGCTGGCACACTGTGCTACAGGTGGTATAAGTTATTCCAATGACTGGTTTGCCATCAATTGCCAACCCCAATAAGAGAGCAACATCCTGGAGCGTCACGGTCATTTCCCCAACTGTTAAGTGAAAAGTATTAGTCTCCCTCCTCCACCTCTCAACTAAAGCAGATATGAGTGGATTGTCCAGACTAATTGCAGGTATCTTCCTTAAATATCCAAATCCTGCCTTTTCAACCAAGTCAACTTGTTTCCGGGGTAGCCTCCATTCACCCAGCTTCGAGGTGTGCTCATGACATCTAAGTGCACCGCGTTCCTACAGATCAGTTCAACATACAAGCAATGGCTACATCAAACAATTGATACAAATTGGTGGCTACTACAAAGTGAAACTTGCATCCATAAAGCCCAAACCTGTCCATCCCAAACAGCTGAAGAAACATGCTTCTCCTGATCATACAGGACTGATGGGTCAATTGGGCCAGGATTGGTAGCAGAAGGGTCCATCATCATCGCCATTGCCGCTACTAATCTAACATATTCAAGGGAAGAAACAACAGGACGAATGCATCAGAAAAATTAAAATACGAAAGTGGTGCCTGCCGGCCAAGGTTAAAACTTGAAGTAATTTCTCTGCAAAAGCATGAGAAAAGCATAAAATTCGGCATTTAAGGGGTTTTAGTCGTCACACTCTTGGCGAATATTACAATGGTCCACATAAAGATTCAAGATTTAACGCTTCAAAATATCCTAGTAGTAATTTGTAATGAACATTGTTGTTGTTCGGGTCCATTTCACACAGAAACCCAACCCTAGGTTTCCTCAATCATTAACGGTCGACGAGAAAAAGAAGGAAACGCAAAGAAACAGAGATGGAAGGAAAGGAAAGGAAAACAAAACAAAACATTCTCCTCAGTTTCCAAGTCTGAAATTAATAGTACTACTACTGTATTAAGAGAAGAAAAGAAGGAAGAAGAAGAAGCGAGTGAAACGACGACGGAGGAAAGGAGAAGAAACGGACCTGAAGAGAGGAGAAGAGGGAGAGAAGGATTAACAAAACGACGACGGAGAAGAGCTCGGACCTTAGAAGTCAGTCACCGTGGAGCCGAGCGAGCGGAAATCTGAAACCTAGTGAAACGCGTCGTACCAATTTCTTTTCTTTTCTTTTATTCTGTTCATTCAAATCTGTCTTGGCTTGGGTTGGCTGGGCATCAAAAAACCTAAAAACCAATTCTGTTCGGCATCACCACGTGGCACCTTCTACTAAGCCTTCACTCAAGCCCACGTATTCCCGGGCCTTAGGAATATACTTAGCCCAATATCATCTTTTTCTAAGAAAATGGGATCCAACTAGATTTTCTTTCCCTATCTTAGTGGAGATAATTAAAAAATAATTTCTACATCTGAATAATTTATTTATGAGTTTGGCGAAACCTCATTGCAATCTTACGAGTATTCAATACGATAAGTGGTATTAGAGGTTAATCTCATAATTAAGAATATGACTGGAAATTTAAAATTATAAAGTTGCAGAGATGTTCGACACATCTAAAAAATCCTATGAATCAATTTGAACATTTTAGCAAAAATCTGTACCCGAACAATTCGGTTACAAAAGTGGCAATTATTCGAGTATAGATTTATAACAATGAATATAATGGTGCAATTTACTTATTCTTAAAATTATCAATTCTCCATTAAATCATTTTTTCCTCAAATTTTCCCACTATCAAACATCATATCCAACTTTCAAAACCATAAAACAAAAAAAAATACTCTATAATTTTTTTATACTGCACACACCCAAGGCATATAACAGGACAGAAATTATGGTAGTACAAACGGATCGAGCTTCTCTCTTGTTCTCCTGAATCCGGTCTCATTATGTAGCAGCCCATGTCCCTCTCCGCTGGCCTTTTTTTGTTATATGATATATTACATTATATCATAATTAAATCTATAATTATATTTTATTATTTGTAAACTAAATTTTTATATCTTAGCACCTTAAAAACAGTAATTTTGAAAGTATCTTTAAGTAAATAATAGTAATAATAACTTCATCTAATTTTTGAAGAGTAAATTCCTCTAGTAGTACCGTAAAAATAATTATTATCATGTTTTGGCCATGTTTTAAAACTTTGTCCTGTTTTGGTCCTATCCTATGGCACTCTATCCTATTTTGGTATTTTTCGTCCATTTCAACTTAGCCATGATACTTTTGTTTCCCTAAATTTTTCACCAAATTTTCTTCTAAACCTACGGTTGTACCACCTTTCCCCTCCTAAATCGTTGTCGGAGACGTTATGTGGAAATCCAGATCGCCGATGGCTCCGTTGGTCTGTTCTTCTTTCAAGCTTGGGCCAAGCTTTGGACAAGATCTCCAAACAGCGATCTCGCTTGTCCGCCGTCACGGTTTGAATCTGTGGTTTTTCGTAAGGATTCATCCCGTCGAATCAATTATTGTAAACGAAGCCCTCGAGTAGATGAAGATACCGCCGTTCTCCGGGCCGCCGAAGGATCCTAGAGGGAGTTTCAATCGGCGTGGCTCGACGGAGACTTCTAGTAACGGAAGAAAGTAGAAGAACAACGACTGCGGCGTCTGGACGGGGATGATCGGAGCGTAGTCAGGGGACCTCGTGATGACGGTGCCGAATCGGATGATGAAAGGTCTGGCGCCGGCGCCGACGAGCTCGTTGTAAGGGACGAGACAGCAAGAGAAGTGGTGATCGATTAAGTTACCGATCTGTGTGATAAATGATGACAATAATTATTTTTACGGGACTGTCAGCGGAATTTACTCAATTTTTAAAATGGGAAATTAGTAACAAAACACATACCGACATACAGCCTAGAGTACATTTTATTTTAAATTATTTGAAAACCCTAATTTCAATAAGAGATTCTTCCTCCATCCTTACAAAATTAGCTCATTTGGTTTTAAGCATTTATTGTATTACTCCTTCCATTTTATAAAAATTGTTGTGTTTTACTTTGATTTTCAAATCACTACGTGGTGGATAAAGATTTTAGTGCGGCCACTATTGCGGTTTAGGCCGCACTAACATTAAACCGCAATAGGGACGAAGTAAAGGCGCAATTAACTCTTATTGCGGCTTTGGCCGCAATTAAAGCCGCAATAAGCATAATTTCACACATCGGCTCATTAAAAGCCCCACTCCTTCTCCTTCACCGCCCGAAAAGAAACTAAGGACCACCATCTCCTTCTCCGTTCGTCTCTCCATCCGTTGCTCCCGGGGTGTGCACCGTCTCCTCTCCGCCTCTCTTCCGTAACCAGTCAAGGTAAGCACCGTGGTTTAAGTTTTTTCGATTTTACATCTTTTTACTCAGCCCTCTTTTTATTTTAAATTATTTGAAAACCCTAATTTCAATAAGAGATTCTTCCTCCATCCTTACAAAATTAGCTCATTTGGTTTTAAGCATTTATTGTATTACTCCTTCCATTTTATAAAAATTGTTGTGTTTTACTTTGATTTTCAATTAATTTCAATGTTTGATTAAAACATTTAATAAGATAAATAGTGAAAAAAATTCAGGAAAATTAGATACCAAATTATGAAAAATATATGAATTATATAACTTTATATGTCTAAATATTCATAAAAATAAATCATAAATCTAACACTGTGAAACTGTAAACACAAACTGCAATTCTATAGGACGGATGGAGTATTGTTTTATTCAAATTTTGATATACATTAAAAATATTGAATAAATAATCATACACTAAATGTTAAAAACTATATGAGATAATATTTTATGATGGATGAAGTATTTCTTTTTGAAATTTTGGTTATAAAATAATTTTAATTAAAATGTATGTGTTTTGTTATTAATTTCACATTTTAAAAATTACTCCCTCCATCACAAAACTTTTGAAACACGCAGTTTTCAACATTTAATATATAATTTTAGTTCTCAAACATTTTCAACTATAGATTCAACTTTTTGTACATGTACAAAAGGTAATTTGATATGTGTAGTTTATAAACATATATTTTTTAATTTGTTGCTACTGAATAATTACATAAGTAGATGAAGTAATTATTACTATTACTTCAAGCTATCTTTCATCTGAAGTATAGTTTAACGAAGATAAAATGTGATTATAGTTTTAATTAATACTACTAATGTATGATATAGTATGGGTTGACAAAAAAGGAAAGATAAAAAAAAGGCAACAGGGGAGGGACGCGGGCTGGTTATGTGGACTGGAAACGGATTGGAGGAGGCTGAACAGGAGAGAAGCCGAATCCGTACAAACTACAAAGTAGCACTGGGGAGTAGGGGTGAGTTCGAGCCGAGCCGAACCCGAGCCTAGCAGGTTCGAGCTCGAGCTCGGCTCGAGACAGGCTCGAGCTCGGCTAGAAGGTTCGTGAAGCTCGATTTGAATCGAGCCCTAACGAGCTCGCGAGCTCGTTAGGCTCGTGAGCTCGTTTAGGCTCGGCTTGATTCGAGTCGGCCAAAAACGAGCTCGCGAGCTCGTTTAGGCTCGGCTCGATTCGAATCGGCCCAAAACGAGCTCGTTAGGCTCGCGAGGCTCGATTAGGCGCGACTCATTTCTCCAAAATGCATTCACATTCACTCCATATCTGTATATATAAGCTAGCTAGCCACTCATCATCTGCATGCAAGTGGTCAAGACTCAAGACAGGGAGGTTGAGGCTCCTTCTCCTGCTCCCCAACACTAACAACCCAACACAAACACCACTAAACCAAATCCATAACAATCTAAAGCAGCCATCATAACAACAGCAGCAAAACCTCCTCTTAATCGGCAATTCACAACAGCAAACCATCATAGCATGACAAGTCCAGAATTCAGAATTTAAAATCATAGCAAACCATCATAACATGCAAATTTACAGTACCATAACTTAAAATCTGAAACAACAACAAATGAAAGTCTGAAACCATCAGGAACATCACAGTCCAACCACATCAAGGTAGCTTTATTTCCACAGGCTCCAACAATTGCGGAAATAGACAAATCAAACATGAATGAATAAAGGCCGTAGACATGACCGTCCTAGTTTTACTAGGAGTTAATCAAACATGCTTGAAAATCTAGCAATGAACAAGAAAGCTTCACAGGAACAGGAAAGGTTTATATTACTCATCAGCCTTTTTATTCGCTATGCTTCTCAATTTTGTAATTCTATGCTTTAGTCCATTACTTTTTTGGGCAAAACATTATATCGATCCACTCACTCATGAAAAAACATGAAGCCAAATATTTCCTTGAAAAATGGTATACGATTCGATCTAGCATGTAAATAATAATGAATTTAATGTTTGTATCGGGAATAGTATTTCAAACATAGTTTACTCACCACGTTTCTTACCTAAGATGCACCAAGTGTGCAAGAGGAAATAAATCAACTCAGACCTAGCTAGAAGCGGATTTCGTATCATAAACAACTGATTGCATTTCAAATCAAAGCTGGTTATACTTATATACTCAACAATCAATCGGCCAAACAAGTCGAATCTACTTGGTCTAGTTTACTGATTAATAACTAGACATGAACCTAAGCAAGTAAAGCAAAATATAGACTAAAACTAATTCAATTCCATAGTTACAGCAAAATATAGACTAAATCTTTATTAAAATCAAGGTAGAATTAATTAAAAAAACCTCAAGATTGAAAGTAGTAACTAGTAACTATATGAAACACAAAATTAGAAAAGACTTACTCGATTTCTCTTCTTGAAACCATGGAGAGAGCTCGGGATTAAAAGCTAAACAAAAAAAATCAATAGCGCTCGGGACAAAAAAGCTCTGAAGCTCGGGACAAAATTGCAACCAACCTGGTATCTCCGTTTTCGCGACTAGGCAGGAGAGAGCTCGACGACGGTGAAGCGTGTAAGTCTGGAAGGCAGAGACGCTTGATGATTCGTGGAAGGCGGAGACGCCTGATGAATCGTGGAAGGCGGAGAGAAGCTGCTTTAATCAACGATTCATGGCGTAGAACTTCAAAGTAGAAGGCTATATGTCTGATTAGGGAGAAAATGAGAGGAGATGGTGATGATGAGGATTGGGGATGGGTTAGGGTTAATCGAAGCAGGGAACAGGAAGAGAAGCTCGAGTCTGAGGGAGAGACTGGTCTGGTCTGGTGAAACGAGATTTCGGTTTTGAGGTAGGAGAGCTGGTACGAATGTATATATAAGAAGGGGTATATATGTAATTTCACATATGCTCGATAAGGCTCGTCGAGCCTATCAAGCAGAACCTTTCGTGTTCGAACTCGGCTCGTTAACTATACGAGCCACATAATTGACTCGAGCTCGAGCTCAAAGCTCATGAAGCTCGGCTCGAGGCTCGTGAAGCTCGGCTCGGCCCGATTCGTTACACCCTACTGGGGAGTACTACTTGTTATGCAACAGCAACAATTTACATCACTCAGCAATAAAGTCCAAAATGTTTTTGCAAATGTACACACACTGACATTCAAGTAGTTACGCAATACGATAAAGGAAATTAAGTTAATACAAATTCTAGTAACTATCTCTTTAAAACGAAATCGTACTTTGTGGCGGCTAGAGTGCAGCTGGAGCTGCCGCTGTGTCAAGATGAGTGAGGCAGCAGAGTTGAGACTCGGGGCGAGATTTCTGAACATGATCCCAGGTGGTGGAGGTGGCGGCGGCTCCGATGACCACCTGACAGTTAACATAGTGTTGGCGGCACACCGGCATGTACATATCTGCTCCACCGATCAGCTCTGTCTGAGTATCCCCTGTCTTCCTCAACGTGAAGAACGCCTTCTTACCACACATCTCACACCGAGCCGTCAGTTTTGTCACTGAATCCGCCACAGGTATCACCTCGAGCACCGAACCAAAGCTTTTCCTGCAACAACAACAACACCACCACCTTGTCAACAATCATTTTGACATGTTCCTAATCACAATCTCAGAGCTCAATAACCCACCTACTTGTAAATAATGATTTACAAGAATTAAGTTATTAGAGTGCATCTGTTTGTTCTCAAAGATATAGATATCGAATCGATCATAGCCACAAGTACGGCTCACCTCAAGTAATCACCATCCAATCCGGCAATGATCACTGTTTTTCCATCATGGTCAGCAGCTCTGCAACAGAAATCGTACAGATCCTCGAAAAACTGGGCTTCATCGATACCGATCACATCCACCTGCCATCACGCAATGGCATCAGTCAACAAGTAAATCAATTAGCCATGTCCTCCTATGACAGCCCACAAATACTAAGAACTACCAAACCCCAAACAACTGATCACTGTTTAGTTTCACCTTTTGATAGGCATCATCGCCCATTTTCTGCCGAAATGACATGAGATCTGGCAAGGCCCAGCAGGGGAATTTCAGGCCGTCGTGGGTCACTACAGAATCGATTGCGTATCGATTATCTTTGCTCGACTTGATCATCACCACGTTTCTACGAACAAGACAGCATGTTCATTTAATTTTATCTGCAAGTTATAATTCAACCCAGTCACAACGCTCATTGAAAAACCCAATTACCTGCCATTCGTGACTTCGGATTTGGCCCGGCGAAGGAGGGCGGTGGTTTTCCCGGCAAACATCGGGCCAACGATGACGTGAATCTCGCCAGACGGGCGGCGGGACTCCTCTGCGCGACTGATTGAGCATGCTGATAGCGAGGCCTTGAACGACGCCATGGATCGGCTCACGGAGCAGCAATCGAGCAGAGCGAATTTGGGGAAGTTGAGGAAATATGAAATTTTGGTGGGATCGGAGTCACCGAAATCATTCAAATAAATAACATTGCAATTTAGAATGTGGGTGAAATTTTGAATTCGAATTATTTGCGTTCAAATCTGGAGGGAAGATTTGTATAATTTCAAGGGTTTTCGAGTTTTGGAGGGAGACAGCAGGGACGAATTTGATTTTTGGCGGCTTTGCCCGTAAGTCTAATCAGACTGAGGATGTCCAAAACCCTAAGCCATGTGTCATCAAGGAAAAGGAAAACAAAATTGCTTTAAGTGGAAGCCATATGTTCACTTGACAAACATTTGCCCTTTCGCATTTGTTTCCGAGCCCTAAGTGAGCATATACGTGAAATCTCTAACCCGAACTCATACCATAATTAAACATGAAACAAATTCCTATAAACAGATATGCATCAATAACAACGATGAAAAATGATAGATAAGAGAGGAGATAATTCAAATGATGACGGTTCCGGCTTTCTCAAGTCACAGAACCTATTCTTCTACATCGACCAAAAACAATTTTTTGTCTTACACCTATGTGAAGATCATTACGAACTAACCTTATTCTCCTAAGTTACCCTTCCGAATCTCTTAACTGAAGCGGGAAATTTGCGTTCAATCCACGGCCTACATTCAACAAGTATCTCTCAAGTAATCGTCAAACATCGAATAACACACAAGCATGCGGTACCGATAAACCATGCAAATATCAAAATTAAACTACTAATTGAATAACCAAACATCATTAATTTCTCATAGCAGCAAGTTCAGAACATTTCAATCCACAAAAGAACCCGAACCCGATCGAGGCGATTTGAAGTGTTCTACACTAACCCAACAAACGATTTACACAAATGTTCAAAACCCAATAATAATTATGGAAATTAAAGTAGAAAGAAACTAAACTAAACAAACAATTTTAGTAATTAAAGTTTTAAAAACAACTGACAGTAGAGATTGAGCAAAACTAGCCGGAAGAGAGCAAAACACATCAGAGAAGGAGCATCGGAGCTTGGAGCTGTTCTCCGACGGTCTCTAGCACGCCGATGGAACTCTGGCAGCATGGGAAGCGGGCTAAATTGTTGTTGGTGGAAGAATGGGTAGCAGAAAGGATTTCTCGCGAAATCCGGCTGTTGCGACGGTGGTGGAGAAGTGAGACGGAGGTGGCTGGGTGGGGTCCGGCGAGGTTGGGCTCGAGCCAGCCTCAGCTGGCGGTGAAATCTGCCCTTGCTGATTGCTAGTTCGCGATCTGGACGCGAGAGAGAAGAACAAGATTTATAGCCATTTGTTTTTGGCTGAAGTCATGTTTCACCAGTGAACTTTCTACGTTTCGACAAAATAACCCCTTTTCCCTCTTAATTTTACGTCCGGCCTTTTATCTTTTTCCCTTGTGCCATATTTTAATCCATGTAGCTCAAAATTCGTCACTTTAAATACTTACGAGTTTTTGTACAAAAAATGTATAAAGACCGACATTTTATGGAAATAATTAAATACAATTGGTGATGATTGGTGATGTGATATTATATAAAATATGCACTTATCAAAGACCGATAGAGAGAGAAAACCAATAAAAAAACCTTACGGAATTCTTCATTCAAACACCGCCGCGATCCAATCAAGGGGATGAGTTATATGGATATTTTGATAACAACATTTTCGGTTCTCATCTTTTAGACCTAAAACTTGTCGAATTCATACTTTAGGCCTAAACGTTACATCTATTAATGGGTTTAAACCGAAAGACCATTGACCATTGGTTCACTTTCCTATCATTTATTAAATACGTTATATATATACATATCTTACATAGAAGGTATTAAATCTTTTCATAGATAACATTTCCTTTTAAAAACAAATTTGTTATCTTCCGGTATCAAATTTAGGTTTAATCATTGCCAAAGTAACACACTAGACCTAGCTAGACTATGGGTGTAATGTACTCCTTAAGTTGTAAAGTGGAATTTTTTATCTACCTTGAAAACTAAAGTACCAAGCTCCGATCACGCCCTCCGTCATCGCCTCCCTCCAACGATTACAGCAGTAAGCTCGCCTCCCTCCCATCTATATCTTTTAGCAATTTAGAGTCACAACAACAATTAAACTTAGAGAGTTTGCCTCTCTCTCGTTTGCCCAATCGGTGGTCGTTGTCACCCGTAACCGTCGTCCTCTCTTCCGGAATCACAGCTCTCGCTATAAAAGCATATGGCAACGTTTCTCTCGTTGCCCGCGCTCATGGATTCCATCCATTCGCCGCTCGCTGGGCTCATGGATGGCGGTGGACTTCCTTGTCCAATAAAGGTTGAGGTGGGGATGGGGTTTTCCCTTCCCCACCTAGGGCCATGATTCCGTGGTCTCAGGGTTTGCCGGGGACGGAGCTGACTTGGCTTACCTTGTTTTGTTTATGAACCCTTCATTATTTTTTAGTATTCGTGTGTTGTTTTTTCTTTTTCTGTTTTGTTGATTTCCACTATGGTGTTCACGTATGTTTCCTTTCGGTAGTTTCATTTTTCAAATTTGCACTTTATGTTAGGTTTTGTTGGATGCTGCTATCATGTTTTGTTGCGCTTACCATTGCTACTATGGTTGGTTATCTCTTAGCTCACTATGGTGTGCCACTGTCGGTATTGTGCAGGGGTACTGGATGCAGGATTTGAAATCTTTTATCTGTCATAGTGATCAAGATCATCGTCATGAATTTGCGTTACCTTTGGAGGCCAGTACGAGCGAACATGAATTCAGTGGCTATGGCTTTGCGTAGTTACTCTACTTGTGCGGTGATTTCACCTTTAGTGGGATGAGTTATCTGTACTAGTTTTCGGTACTTAGGTATGTCGTTCACTACGACTTATTTGGTAATGATCTTTCATTAATAAAGTAAGTCTTCCATGTTCTAAAAAAAGGAAAACTAAAGTGCCTGAATTTTTATAGTCAAAATACTAAGTGGCCACGAGTTACATTCAAGGATGAAAATAAATGTCCCTACTTACTATAGAGATCTATAGCTCCGGAGAATTGCACATTTCAGGATAGAATAAAATAAAATAAAATAAACAGTACACAATATAAAAATCAAACGTAACAATCTTTTTTGGATGAACAAAATATTCACCGCGTAGAGGTATTGCGGCTTTTCTCGCGGTAAAGCCGCAGTAAATACTGCGGGAGAGTCCGTGGTAATTGTCGTGGTAAAATGGCTCGCGGTAAAGAGCCTTACTGCGCCCAACGCCAATATTTTTCCGGGGTAAAAATGTCATCAACATTTTGTTATAAGGGTACATTTACCGTTGGACGTTAAGTTATTTCGGTTGGTAGTGAGCTACGCTTAGATCACTACGTAGAGAAGTCGAATTTTACCGCGGCGGAGGCCGCAGTAAATGGTGTTTACTGCGGCCTCTGCCGCAGTAAATTTCGCAGTAAACGACATTTACTGCGGCGGAGCAGTAAGGCGGTTTCCCCACGTAGTGGATGAGGTTGATGTGACTTATCACTAGGTAATTACGTGGATATTGATTGTACATTCTTAAGGTTAATTTTTTATTTTCACATTAAAATTTGTAAACATAACAATTTAACCTTAAAACTCTAGAATATTAAGATGAAATTAAAGCATTAGTCTAAGAATTGTACGGTCAATGTCTACTTAATTGTCCAATGGCAAGCCACATCAGCGTTCTCTAAGCGTATCTCACTGCCAACTGCGAAAATTTAACGTCCAATGGTTAATGGCAATTTTACTCCGAAAAAAAGTTGATGACAAAATAAGAGATTTTTAAAAGGTCTGAATTTCTCAATTTTTTTCCATTCCAAATAAACACACTTTGGACCTAGATTATAAGTGTAATGTACTCCTACAATTGTAAAGTACTTACATATGTATTGATCATGTCACGTGGAATTATTTATCTAATTAAGTTGAAGACTAAAGTGCTGAATTTTCCGAGTTCAAAGACTAAGTGATAGCATAAGTGAAATTCAAGGATAAAAATGCATGTTGCTACTTAGTATATATAGCTCGGGAGAACTGCACATTTCAGGATAGACTAAAATAAAATAACATACATGGTACACAATATAAAAATTAAACGAAACATTGAGTATTTGTTAAAAATTATATGATACAAAAAATGAAAATGAAAAAACTGCACCAATGCTCTCTTTACTTTAATATTTTTTTTTTCAAAAAAAATATATACAAGAGTGAAATAATTATATGGTTTATTCTGTTATTTTGGTGGAAATTTTAGAAAAAGTTGAAGCTTTTAAGAAATTATAGAAAATTTATTGAAAGGAAAGATTTTGTGGAATACTTGATTTTAAAGTTTCTGTTTCTATTTGTATAAACTCTCCTTGCAAAGAAAACAATCATTTTGTTTTTCAAAAGAAAACAATTGATATATATCAGATAGGTTGTGCCCGTGTTAAGAGTTAAGACTTACTAAAAGCTAGGTAATGATCTAAAAAGTTGTGTGCTTGATTGATGTTTTATTTTAATTTCGTAAAGGAAAGATTTTTATTTTTCATTTTACGTTGGTATAGTGGTGCGCGGTCCAAAGTGCATGACGTTGTAGAGTGGCGGTCAGCAAAGCAACGGTTAGGATGCGCAGATGCTGTTGACGTGTTGTGTTCCAAGCCGTCGATGTTTAAGAAGGGAATCAAAATGGTGCTTAAGCATATAAATGCAGCCAAAACCCCTTCTTTTCATGAAATCTGAATCCATAAAAACAAATTGATCAGGACATTTTCAGCTCTCTTCTCTCTCTCTCTCTCTCTCTCTCCTTCTAAATATGCAAGACGATTTCATCTCCAGAAACTTATGCCTGAACCACAGACGTACGTATGCTTTGCATGCATGGATTCATTTATACATGATGGAGTACTGGACAAGATGATGATATGAACCCAAACATGATCATGATGATGATGATGATGATGATCAGGACAATACATACATATACACATATTTATAATAATAATAATAATTAATAATTGATTTAATTAAGAACATGATCCATTTGGGTTGATTATAATCTGGTTTAATGATCTACATGCAGGAAGCTGTTGATTCTGTGGTTCTTTTAAGTTAAGCGACTTGATTCGATCGGAGAATACAGATCTAGCTAACTCATCATCATATACGTATATAGTGACAATTTTAAGAACGGATCAGAGATATTTTTCTGTACGTATTTTCAGAAAGAAAAAAAAAGGTAACATGGATATTGATGAAATTTTTCTGGTTTGATAATAATGATCTGAAAATTTTCTGTTATTTATTAGCAAGCAAGCAAGCAATATATGACGTACTGCATTAATTAATTAGGTTATGTTATGACTTATGACAAAGTATACACAGTAATGTCATGCGTTTGATTCTATCAAAGTTGCTGTATATATATATATATAATCTGTTTCATGAATTTTTATTTTTTTCTCTTTTTCTTCTTTTCTGAAATTTGATTGATTTATTTATATCAATTTTAATTGTTTTGGGATTTAACGAAATTAATAATTATCATGTGATGGAGATCAGAAGATGTATGAAGGTGGGAAATTGTTTGTGGGAGGGATATCTTGGGAAACAAATGAAGAGAATTTGAAGGAATACTTCAGTGGATTTGGGGAGGTGATGGAGGCGGTGATCATGAAGGATCGAGCCACCGGCCGCGCCCGTGGCTTTGGTTTCGTCGTCTTCTCCGACCCGGCCATCGCCGACCTGGTCGTCAACGAACGCCACACCATTGACGGCAAGCTGGTATTAATTTTAATTACTTACTCATGTACTTCTATTAACTACTTTTAAATTGCTGAATTTCTATTTGTTTTTCTAAAATCAATTAACTTCTACAGTAACTTGTGAATGATTTAATTCACTCATGATAGGTTGAGGCGAAAAAAGCAATCCCCAAAGATGACCAGAGCATACTGATGAGCAGAGCAATCCAGGGCTCACTGGGAGCAAACTGCGCCAAGAAAATCTTCGTCGGCGGCTTGGCCTCCACCGTCACGGAGAGTGATTTCAAACGTTACTTCGACCAATTCGGCACCATCACCGACGTCGTCGTCATGTACGACCACGCCACCCAGCGCCCCCGCGGCTTCGGCTTCATTACCTACGACTCTGAAGAAGCGGTGGACAAGGCCCTCATCACCACCTTCCATGAGCTCAACGGTAAAATGGTCGAGGTCAAGCGCGCTGTCCCCCGCGAGCTATCGCCGCCACCTAGCGGCGCCCGCGCTCTCTACGCCGGTCAGAATTACGGCTCCGCCACCGCCCTCGGCTGCTACGGGCTCCGGATGGACGGCCGGTTCAGCCCCATTCGAACTGGGTTTCCTCGGTTCGGGTCGGGCTTTGAGATGCGGATGAATTTTGACCCGGGTTTCAGCCCGTATTACATCCGCGGGTCTGATCGGTTCGGATGCCACCCTGTGGGTTACGACGGTAACGGCCGAAACACGTCCTTCTTCAGCTCCGCCACGAGGAATCTTTGGGGAAATGTCCCCGGAGGGATTAATTACAACACTAATCCTCCAAATCCTTACGCGGGGAGCATCGGGAGGAACATCAACGTCGGCAGCAATACCTGGGGCAATTCGGCTGTCACTGGGAACAACGTCTTCGATAACAGTAATCTGAATTTCGAGTACGGCGGCTATGGGAGGAGTGGATGGGCGGCAGTTGCGCCGGCTTCGTCATCGAATGGCGGCGGGAATGTGAATGGAGGGTTTTCAGATCTCTATGGATCAAGCTCTGTTTATGGGGACATCGCGAATTGGCAATCATCGTCGTCTGAGCGAGAAGGTTCTGCGGCGGCGACGTTTGGGTACGGGCTCGGAGCTGCGGCGGCCAATGCCGACATAACGAACAAAGCTTCTCCGGCTTATGCTTGTGGGTATAGTCTTAACAAGAGACAGCCCAGCAGAGGTAAGTGAAATTATACTTTCTTTTTTGAAAAATATAATTTTATTATTATTATTATTATTATTATTATTATTATTATTTAATTCTTCCCCAATTTTCTCCCAGAGTAACCCATTTATCTATCTACAATTAACGTAATTACTCGTTTTAATTTCTCTTATTTTCTTTTATTTTTCCCAGGAATTACTGCTTAAACTTGGATTTTGTTGGTCAGTTTAGTGCAGTACCTGAAAGTGAGATGGGGACACAGGAACTTTGATTTAATTTAAGTTTTCACACATAAATTTACTTAGCTGGATTATTTTTGTTACAATAAAGTTGCTAACTGAAGATTAAGTTAGTTTTAGTTGTGCTGTTTCTAGTTTGTTGGAGAAAACATGAAGGGAACAGAAGAGAATACCTTTTCTAAATCCATCAAGTGGGGAGACTAGTAGAGATCAGCTCAGCCTACTAATTTAGCTCATCAACACAGCCTTATTAGATGGAGAATAGTTTGGTCTTCCTACTTGTGGCTATGTAATGCTTTTTTTCCTACCATTTTTTAAACATTTTTTTGTTCTTCAGAATTTCTTGTATTATTATTATTACACATTTTCTGAGAGTAGTACTAGTGCACTTGAGAGATCATTGCTGGATTCACCTGGTGCAAGCAAGGAAGGGCCTGAGAGCTCTGTTTTTGATGGAGCAAGTGGTTTAGAGATCATTCACAACCTCAACTGATGAAAGACAATAGGAGAATTTACTACCAGTACTAAGAAACATTCTCAGCTTCAGCCATTCAAATAGCCCAGCCCAGCCCACATTTATTTTTAGCCCAATTCCTAAGGCCCAAACATTCGTTAAGTTGGGCCTTGAGAGGGTGAAAGCAAGAAGATGGTCATCGGCCTCTACAAAGATAAAGCTTTTTATCGCCCACCTTGATGAAAATACTTTGGTGAAAGAACAAAACTTTTGACCGCAAAAATGTTAATTTCCCGCATCAAAATATCTTTGATTACTAAATTTCCATAACATAAATTTCAAATATTTATATGTAGAATTAAATTATTAAAATTTGTTCCATAAAAAAATATTAAAATTTGTTTCTAAATGGATTTCAGAACATTCTAAATAACATATAGGAGTATAAATAAAGTCTCAGATTTTAATTGAAGAAAATAAAATATATTTAGTTCTCATGCAGAAGTCACATGTGAAATAAAATGACCCCAAGTTTGATAATGACAACGTGTTTGGAAATTACTAGTATTTCTTATCTTGTTAATTTGATATTCTCACCGCCTGACGTACTTGATAGGAGCTCGGTAGCGGGCCTGGTAGGTGGCGGCTCGTTACCGAGCTCCCAAAAAGCCTCTGACAGGCTAGGGCGGGCTGCCTGCTACCGATGGCGCAACTTGGTAGCGGGCGTGATAGCGGGTTGGCCCGCTACCATAGTGATAGCGTCATGCCAGCTACCTTTCCCGCTACCAAGTTGACAAAAGCTGCCAGCCTGGTCACCGTGGCAGTGGTAACGGACTTGGTAGCGGGTCACCCCCTGCTACTTGATGTTATTACTTCATCCCCTTCCTTCTTCCTCTCATTTGCAGATCTGAGTTCGTGGGAGCAAACGGAAATTCTTGCTCCCGATTTGTTTTTCCTCCAATGTTATTCATTTCCCTCAACTTCTAAAATACTCACATATTTTACATGTTGGAACAAGTTATTGGTGCTTAGTTTTAGAGATTTGGTCACGTATTCTTTGGTTTGGTTTTTGGCACCTGATCTCCCATGGTTCTCCAGACATTTGAAGCAACAAAGGATCCCTGAGTACGTGAAGCAACATAGGAAAATATATCGAGCTTGGTATGTATTTTATTGATTTTCATTTTGAGACTGTGTAGTTATTTAATTATTTGTTTAAAAAAGTAGAATTTGATGTTATAGATTTGAGTCGTAGTTCCTGTCTGTGGATATTACGTAGAATATTATATCAATAACATCATTTTCAAGTTTGAGAATAATGTTGTGAAATATAATATTTTATTGAATATTCATGGATTGTCCCAATTGGACAGTTTGTAAAAGTACAATCGGTATATTGAACTTTTGTGGTAGTTTTATATGCATAATAGACATCAGACATTAATTTCGGCTCTTTTTCAGTCTCGTTTCTTATTGTACCAAATGGGGTTTTTGAAACCCGAAAAAATGGTATAATGAGGAACTGAGACGAGATGTTGCCGAAATTTATGTGGGGCGTATAAGTTATGGATATACGACCATAAAAGTTTGATATACTAATTGAACTTTTATAAATAGGATAGGACCCATGCACCTCTAGTTATGAGAAATTAAGTTGAAGACATTAATTTATATAGGTAGTAAATGAATTTTTGGTTGGTTAATTATTATGTTTTTGTATGTAATTTATATTGTTACGTAGGGACTCAAAATGGTTGAAGGACGCGATTGGATGTATCAGCGGTTAGAAAAGGGTACTCGAGAATTAAATCCGCGATTTTTGGAGGGTCTGAAGCATTTTTTAAATGTTGCATTAACGAATGCATAATCAAAAGGGTGGGACATGGTGAAATATCCTTGTAAAAAGTGTAGAAATCGATACTTTTTTGGTAAAGCTACAGTTGGAACTCATTTATGTGAGTATGGATTTAAACTCGATTACTACGTTTGGGATTGTCGTGGTGAGGCTATTCAGATTAATTCGTCATCTATGATGGTTCGAATTATCAAGAGAATTATGAAGCATCGTCGTCCAACAATGCACGTGTGAGTACTGAACCAGAATCGAATAATGACTATCAAGGATGGGACGTCCAACAAATGGTTCATGAAGGTTTAGGATTGCAATACAACTCTTTACAATTGAAAATGTGGAAAGTCTCAAACACAATAATCACAATGATGAAAATGATATTGATGATTTTGAAATGCACGACGATATTGGAAATGAGATGGTTGAAAATGAAATGGAAATGGAAACTCCTAATGAAGAGGCACAAAAATTTTATAAGTTGATTGAAGCTGCCTCACAACCTCTATATGATGGATGTCGTATTGAGTATAAGAGATTAGCCGTGTTGACAAAGTTCTTGAGCGTGAAATGTCAAAGCAACATATTAGATGCGGCATGGTCCAAAATGATTAAAGTTGTTGATGAAATATTGCATGGAGAAAATGCATTGCCACAGAGCACTGCAGAGGCGAAGAAGATGATCAGAGACCTGGGGCTACCGTACATTAAGATTCATGCATGTGAGAATAATTGCATGTTATTTCAAGGTAGATTTTGTCATTTAATGCATTGTGGAGTGTGAGGTACTAAAAGGTATTTTCAAGGGGGTTTGGATCGTCGTGGGGATCTAAAACTTAAGCCGAAGAAGGTTCTACGTTATCTTCCAATCACTGAGCGGCTGAAGCGACTTTACCAATCATCGAAAACAACCGAATCTATGACTTACTATCTAAGGGCATCTGCAAATGCAACTGATGTGATTGGACATCCCAGCCAATCGCGGGCATGGAAACATGTTGATGAGCTTTATCCTGATTTCGCTGAATAGGTTGGAAATGTCAGATTACGGTTATGCACCGATGGATTTAATCATTTGTCTAACACCAGTAGCACCTATTCGATGGGGCCAGTATTCATTACAGTTTACAATTTACCTCCTTATTTATGCATTAAGCAGCCGTACATTTACTTGGCACTGCTAATCCCGAGACCTCGATCACCTGGACGTAACATTGATGTCTTTTTGCGGCCATTGGTCGATGAGTTAAATTATCTATGGACGACGGGTGTTCAAATGTGGGATGCGCACCGGAAAACAAACTTTACAATGCGAGCTTGTCTGCTTTAGACAATCGGTGACTTCCTAGCGTATTGTATGGAAATCTGGCTGGAGTACGCACGGAAAACTCGCGTGTCCATATTGTATGGAAGATGTGTCTAGTTTCCAGCTAACTCATGGGCGCACAGTTTGTTGGTGGGGTTGTCATCGAAGATTTTTACCCCATCGGCATAGATATCGTAATGATAGTGTCACGTGGGGTTTTAGAGAGCGACGTGATGAAGTTGTGTATAAATCTGGGTTGGAAATTCTAGCAGAGATTAATCAGAATGAGTTCCCACCCTTCGGTTCACATTGGGACAGACAAAGATCGGACGGTTTTGGTGTGTCTCACAATTGGATCAAGAAATCGATCTTCTGGGACTTTGGTCAGGCATAACCTCGATGTTATGCATATAGAGAAAATTTGTTTCGATAATGTATTCCACACGGTTATGAATCAAAAAGGGAAGAGTAAAGATAACGAAAACTCAAGACATGACCTCAGGAGATGGGGATCCGAAGTGAATTACATTTATTTTCCGGACGTGATGGAAGACCATGTAAACCTAAGACAATTTACACTTTGAGCTAAGAACAGATTGGGAATATTTGCAGTTGGTTGAAGAACACTCTGAAACTTCTTGATGGATATGTATCTAATATTGGAGGTTGTGTAAACATATCTAATAATTCATTTTATGGCATGAAAATCCACGATTGTCATGTTTTTATGCAAAAAATACTTCCAATTGTCTTACGTGGCCGCGTTCCCGGTGATATTTGGATTCCAATAGCGGAATTTAGCAAATTCTTCAGAATAGTTTGTGCGAAAGAATTCCGGTTGGAGGACATCGAGAAATTGGATAAATTTATTGTCGTGACGCTGTGCAAGCTCGGGAAGATCTTCCCTCCATCATTCTTTGACTCCATGGAGCACCTAACTGTGCATCTATCATGGTAACTTAAAATTTGTGGTCCTGTCCAATTTTGGTGGATGTACGGGTTCAAGAGATGCATGAAGACGCTAAATAAAAAATGTGTCAATAAACAATTTAAGGAATGCTCGATTATTGAGAAGTAGCGAGGTGGCTCGGTAGGGGGCGGGGGGCTACCAGCTCTGTCAGCTAGCAGCGCCCACGTGGCTCGGTGGTAGCGAGGTACCCGTTACCGAGCCCCCTACTAATGGTAGCGGGTTAGGTAGCGTCAGGATTGATGGAAGTGACCCAAAAAGAAGCGGACTGGGTAACGGATCGCCCCTTACCCAATGCCCATTAAATACATAGCAGTAGAAATTCTATGTAGTGTTGGCGGGTTGATATACCTTTTAAGTGTTGCCTACTTGTGTTTTGAAAGCAAACTATATTCTCTTGTTCCATTCATAAATTTTATATCAACGTTTTCTTTCAGCATTATTTTTCTCCAAAAGAACACACCAATCTCATCTATGGTTTTATTGTAAAAAAAAAAAAAGCAACAAGCAAACAAACAAAATGAATAGAAAAAGGTTGAGAAGGACAGATGATGAAATGGGTGGTATCAGGTATGAGAAATTGACATTAGTCACAATAACATATATTATCTTGATGAGACGTTTCATGTTATTAGATACAATGATGATCATGATGTTATTTTCAATCGATCTTCTTAATTTGTATATATGTCTCACAATTTATTACAAATTCTGATGCAACTTCTCCAAATTTAATACGAAGATGTACTATTGTTTTCATGATATTTTGTTATCACATGTATATACTGTATACTTGACATAAATAATAACGTTAATTACGCATTCTATGCATCATGCTTGCATTCTTATTGTTTTGCTTGGCCGTACGAAGTATGGCATGAAAACATTATTAAAAAATGTCGTAAATCACTAAAAATGTATTTTTTTCTCTTATGATTATGATGTGATAAAAAATGAATATATAATGATTAAATGAGAAATAGATAAATCAGAAATTTAAGAATAATGTGACAATAAATGGAAAATTTCGGAGTACCTATAACAAACTCAACACTATTACCATGTTAGGCGCACAAGCAAAATCTGATTTTGACATGATGAATGGTCAAAGTGGGTACGTAAAATTATTATGAGCTAGCCATCCATTTTTGTAAGATTGGTAAAAGAAAAAAAAATAATCTAGGGTGTGTTTGTTTTGATAAAAAAAAATTGAAAAGTTTATGAAATATTTAAAATTGATGTGATGTTTATGAGAGCAGAGATTAAAAGAAAATAGTTGATTTAATGGTCATATTGATGGAATTTTAATAAAAAATGTGTTTAGAACACACCACCTCCATCAACATGCCCTCTCGGCCTTCGGCCTGTACCTCAGTTCCGATTCTGCTTCCCCATCACCACTGTGAGAATCATATCAATACTATGTCTTATTAGCGGACTTACATTGGGGACAAGTGCATCCACTGAACTTTTAGGAAATGTAAGGTATATATGTATATTTTTCATACCTAAAAGCATTCTCAATCCATACCTTAAGAAATTTATCATTTTAACCATTTAATCCCACCACTATGTAGAATTTTATATCTATATAAATTTCATGTAATATTTTTACATACTTTCAAATTTGCCCCACAATTCAATCATGAATTCGCCCCTACATATCATGCCTAATCAATGAAGGGTTGGTCATTCAACGATCTATATATAGTAAGAATTTTTTATGTATATATTGTCAAAATTACGAAAATTACCGTCCATCCAAACCAAATAAATGATTTGGTGACTACACAACATATGAAAATCCCCAACCAAACAATCTCACAACATAAGTGTTTGGAAGTTTAGGGGGCAGGGAGTATCAATCAGAATAATATGATGAGTTTTGGTTAGACAGAAAGTGTGCCCGCGTGCCTGGTACTGTAGTGAGATTGTTCAACTAATCTCGTGATCAATTAAGTAGAATTATTATGCATGGCTGAATTATCTATGCGATAACGATGAAGCGGTTGTCGTTCTGACCCATTTGTCACTATTCGTTAAATTAACTTTAACAAAACCTTAAAGTTTCGTCAACCATGTACAGTGCTTGCCCACGAGGTTGAGTAGAACCAAGGATCTCTCCAACTTAACAAATATGGAAAGAGCAAGAGAAACATTAGCGATGAATGATTTCGCAAAGGATTTCTCACTACCTCCTCTCTTGCAACAGCACTAGACCCATCATCAGTGCAAGAAGATGCGTCTCAACTGCTACCCTTGATTGTACCGCAGGTTGTGCAGGCTGTGCACAATGGGAGCTTGCGCCTTGAGTTGTGCACATGCCAAAACTCACCCAAGAAGAACTTAGATATGAAGAGAAGTAAGTTTCGATGAAGGGAAGACTAATTTTGGTTGAAATATCATTTTCGGGTTAGAAATGAGAAAGTTAGATTTATACGAGTTTACCGGGAAAAGTGTATGCCGGAATGCGGGTTTAAGGGTTGGAATACGTTTGTGGGGGTTGGAATAACAAGGTTCGGGCTCGGTTTGTAAAACCGAGCTTTGTGGAATTTTCCGGAAAGTGCGGGTTTGTACGTAAATTTCTTTCTCGGAGTTATTAGGATGTGTTCGACTCAACTATGGTTACCCGGCTTGATTACTGCGTTGGTGGAGTAGCGTGGGACCATTGGAGCCAAGTTGTGCATTACGGGTCGGAAGTCAGGGTTTTTTCCGAGTGTTGTTGGGCAAGCATATCCGAGGTAAGGGCTTAATTTGGTAAAATGTACGTTTGTTCTGTTTCAAGGCGGATGACCTTAGAGGCCCGGGTTCTATTACATTACGTATGGTTATCGGGTAATGTTACTTGTTTATGTTTATGTATTTTTGTTATTACTATATGTTACATTACGTGTCCGCACCGAAGGGTGCCGACATTCTGCGTATCCGCACCGAGTGCCGACACTTCACCGGGCCGACATTCGCGTATCCGCACCGTCGAGTGCCGATACATACATTACGTGACCTACGACGCTCGCGACCCACCGATGCCGTGTTACGCTTGCATTACGATCTGTATATTGACCTCTGTTGAGGGCTGTCGCCGTTCTGAGTCGCTTACGGCGGTTGGACCGCATATGTTAGTTTCGATTTTCGTTATACTTTATGTTTATATGTACATGCATATGTTGTGATGTTCTGTTTTGCGAGTTGATTGTTGCCACAGGCAAACCGCACTTTACCTTAAGCCCTTCGAGTCCTTTCGAGGACTCACCCTTTTATTTGTTTACCATCTTTCAGGCGATCGACAAGCAACCAGCGGCATAGAGATCGCGGTGCTTCCCCGACATCTTGGGTTGTAGCGCGCGGTACCACGTGCGGGAATTCTTGAGCGCGAGGCCTCTGAGTCCGCACTTAGGTATATATATATATAGGATTTTATTTAATGGCTCTGTAGCTGTAACTGCATGCATATAGATCAGATCATGGTTTTGTATATGTGTCTATATCTGGAATGTATTCAGCTTTATCTGACTTCTGTGTAGCTGGCGGAGCCCTGACTTGCTTACATAGGAATTGCTATATAATGTATTTGGTACTTGTGTTGTGGCTATGATAGAAATGTGATATACCATGAACGCTTGTGTGGTGAAAGTTGGATTATTCGTATACTTGCCTTGCATGAGTATTTAGGTTGCTAGCTCGATGCTCCGTTGCCACGCTTTCCGCCGTAGTTCTGTTTTAGAGCGTCGCGGCGGCTCCGCCTCCATGACCGGGCGGGGTGGCTGTGACAAGTTGGTATCGAGCAGTCGGGTCGGAATGACCCAAAGGTAAAGTATGTTGGTTTTGGGTATGGAATGTGGAAGGCAAGTATACAAGTCCGAGGGTGGACTTTTGGAGTAAGTTAAGTCTGTTCATGGGTAAGTAATCAGGTACAAGCCACCGTTCTACGTTTCATTCAGGCGGTTACAGTACGGAGACCCTCCTTATTTGAACCGTTTCGGAATGGATGTGGAGCGTGGGCGGTTCTTTTGAGCACTTTTTAAAATTTGAGTTAATCTGATGAATCTTGGGTGATTTGTGTGTTGTTTCTGTGTTATGAGCCTGGTTTGGTTTTGTGGTTTAAAGTTGAATATTTGGTTGTGAGATTACGAAAAAGAATCTCTGCATCATCGCATTGCATTACACTACGAGCCTTAGAAAACTGCTGCTAGCTTCTGTAGAGATTAGGAGTGACCGAGGTGTCTGGATTCTGGATGGTCTGGAATGTCTCAGGTTGAATTCACACGCGTAGGCAGGGTGTTTGGTGACCGGAGGGAGGGGAGTGTCATCCCATGCCTCCGAGAGATAGGAGTTTGAACCGTTGGTTATGGGTTGAGTTGGCATATGGTTTGGAAATTTGGTTTGGGATAAGTTGTTTTTGGTTGGACTTGGTTTGAGGAATTGTGTACTACACGCGAATAGCGTGATTTGGTACCGGAGGCGGGATCGAGATCCCACACCTCCGTGGAATAGGATACGGGTTCGGGCGTAACCCGTGGTCCGAACAACCACACTCACCACCCCCGAGGCTTAGCCGTCGTAGGGACCCCTCTCGATTTGGTATTACCGCCACCTAGGGTTCAGGCGGCGAAAAATCTGTTTATGCCACGGTAAGGGCATTTTGATCGTGTGGTGATAGCGAGACTATAGCCACTACTCGCTCTGACTTTGGAGTTGGTAGCGAGTGACTCAGGAGCGTGGTCACTACGACACCTAGACTTCTCGTCGGTCCTATCAACGACGGGAGATCTCGAGACACCAATCGACGAGGTTGGACTTTTGGAGAGGTTTTAGAGTTTGGATCCCCCGAGGTTCGGCGGCCGAGGAGGGCCGAGGTATTAGAGACTTGGTTTGCGAGGAATTGACAAACTCACTGGAGGAGGCTATTCGGCCGGTTGGCCGCCGGGGCCAGCTACTCGGCCGAGTGCTTCCAGTTCGAACCGGAGTTCGGATTGACCCGATATCTGATTTACGGTGTCTGGCGCAGTCGGACATTTCAGCGGAAAATATTTTTGAGGCCGGGGTTGCCGTCGGACGATTTTCGGGGATTAGGCGAGAAAGCGGCTCCGGAGTGACCGGGACTCAGATTGCGCTTTGAGAAAGATCTGGAGTCGGGGATATAA
The DNA here is from genome assembly GCA_024586325.1 of Stellera chamaejasme. Classification (NCBI taxonomy): domain Eukaryota; kingdom Viridiplantae; phylum Streptophyta; class Magnoliopsida; order Malvales; family Thymelaeaceae; genus Stellera; species Stellera chamaejasme. Next base: position 32,216,706 of record CM044985.1, read on the forward strand.
TTTACATTTTTACGTGAAGAAAAATGTTACGGAAATCGAAATTACGGTTTTGGGCGGTTTAGTAGTGGTAGAGAGGAGCACCACCGGCACGATCTTATCCGATTTGTAGTAGGTATCATTCGGTTGAATTTATTCTGGCAGGAGGGCCGATGTTTATGTTGCAGTCGACACTCACCGGGTGCGGGATTGCCCTTCGAGTGTAAGGCGGGTACTTTATTTGAATGAGGTGTCGATTCATGCATTATTTAATACGGAGCATCTGTTTCCATTGTAACACGTAAAGGTGTTACATCTCTGCATCTGTCTGTTAGTACTTTGCCTCAAACGCATTTAGTAAAAGCTGCAGGAAGTCGGTTCTTTTCCAATGGGATGGTTCGGGGTTGTACTATATCTCGTGGGCGGGCATCGAGATAGTATCGGACTTGTTGGTTACGGACACGCCGAACTATGATGTTATTCTTGGGATGGATTGGCTATCCAAGTGCATGCACATTGATTGTGCAGCCCGTACCATTATGGTTTACGGAGAGGTACTACCTCTCACGACTCGGGCTGGTTTGACTATCGCACGCACGATGGAGCTCTGATTACGGATCAGTCGATAGTTGGTGTAGGGAATGCTATGATCTGAATGAAGCTGGCATTAGGTTGAAGTTGGATGGTTTACCGTTGGTTCGAGATTTTCCGCAGTATTTCCGGAGGAGTTGCCGGATTACCATAAGAGCGGGAATTGTGTTTGACACCCACCTGCGGGTCATGCGCTCGATATCTATTCCTCCTTATCGGATGCCTATTTCGAGATGCGAAGTAGAAGAAGTAAGCTGGAGGAATTACAAAGAAAAGAGTTTCGTCCGGCCGAGCACTTCGGCGTGGGGTGCTCTGGTATTGTTTGTTAAGAAGAATGATGGGACACTGACTTTGTATTGATTTCAGTCGGTTGAATGCTCTTATTGGGAAGAATAAGTATCCGTTACCGAGGATTAACGATCTTTTTGATCAACTTCGGGTTTTGAGGGTTTTCTCAAAGATTGATCTCTGATCTGGGTATTTTCAGCTTAGGGTGAAGGTAGAGGACATACCTAAGACTGCTTTTCGCACCCGGTTTGGATACTTTGAGGTTACGGTCATGCCGTTCGGGCTGACCAATGTTCCGGTGGCATTCATGGATTTGATGCATCGGGTGTTCGACCGTACTTGGACTCATTTCGTGGTTTTTATTGATAATATTGATATATTCTCGGGATGAGGATTCGCGTCGGGATCATCCGAGGGTGGTTACTGCGGACACTTTGGGAGCATCGACTTTATGCTAAATTCTCAAAGTGTGAGTTACGGATTCGGGAAGTCATTTTTAAGGACACGTTATTTCGAGTAAGGTGCATGCAGTGAACCCAGGAGAAGGTGAGGCGATTCATGGATCGGAAACAACCTACCACGGTACGGGAATTCGGGAGCTTCTTAGGGTTAGCAGGATATTGTCGGAGGTTTGTACAGGGTTTTCTGTTATGGCATCTCATTACGCAGATTGACCAAGGTCAATCTGTATATCTGGTCCGATAAGTGTGAGCAGGATTTTCGAAATTGAGGCGGTAGTTGACTAACGCTCCGATTCTCGACTCTTTCGATCCGATCTTACCGTATGTGAATTATACGGATGCTTCCACGTCTGGTTTGGGATGTGTGTTGGTGCGGGGAGCGTTTTGTGGTAGCTTATGGGTCGAGGCTACGACCGCATGAGCTGAACTATCCGACACATGGTGCAGGTTGGCTATAGTAATTTATGCTGAAACATTGGAAGCAATATCTGTTTTGGTAGTAAATTTGATTCTTACCGACCAAAAGTCTGAAATATCTGTTTACACGAAGGAGCTTAGCATGAGGCGGCAGATATTTCGAATACATTAAGGACTATGATTGTAGTATCGGGTACATCTCGGCAAGAGCAACGCGGTTGCCGATGCTCTGGCAGAGGTATACCGGCTTAATTAAGAGAGGAAATGTTGGTGACCGATCCGAGGAGAGTGATCGCGTGCCTTGACACGGGTGGCGCTACGGGAGCGTGCTCGAGGTTATTACACTTATTATACGTTCGAGTGGCTTGATAGGATGCGCGAAGCGCAAGGTAGAGATTTGGTATTGAAGAAGTTATCCGGGAAGATAAGGGTTTGTGTTCTTGACGTTTCGGTATAGGCAAGGCTTGCTATATACGAGACCGCCTTTGTGTATCGGAGGATTAGGAGTTACGGAATGATATTTTAGAGGGCACCTCGGCGGTTTGAGCATCTGGAACCGGCAAGGACACTGCGGACCTTGCCCATTCCGATCTGGAAGTGGGGTAGTGTTACTATGGACTTTCTGTCAAAGTGCGTACACTTTCGCCTATTCGGGTCACGCTGAGACCCTGGAGAAGCTTGCCCGGCTTTACATCGGTGAGGTTGTACGATTACATGGAGTACCGCAGACTCCATTGTATCTCGACCGTGATCCGCGTTTCACGGCACGGTTACGGAGGGTTTTTCATGAAGCGCCGGGCACGCGACTCCATCCCGAATGACTTATCACCCAGACGGACGGGCGGTCGAGCGGGTGATTCTGATATTGGAGGATATGTTGCGAATCTGTACTTTGGATTTTGAAGGAGTTTGGGGACTAGTAGTTACTTTGATAGAGTTCTCATACAACAATTGCTTTCGGACTACGTTTAACGTGGCACCCTATGAGGTGTTATGCGGGAGGTGTATGACACCATCTTGTTGGACAGATGCGTCGATCGGGTTAAGTTGGAACCCAAGCTTTTTGAGGAGTCTACGGCAAAGATCAGATTACAGCGCGGATTAAAACCGCGAATGATTACACCACTTGTTTGTACGAACCGTCGCCGTAGGCTCGGAATCGAGCTTGGTAATAGAATTTATTTGGAGGTAGCACCGTTCGAGGAACAAGAAGATGTGATAGGCGGGGCAAGTTACCCCAGTTATATCGGTTATCAGGCCCGGATGACCTTAGAGGCCCGGGTTCCTATTCATTACGTGTATGGTTATCGTGTAATGTTACTTGTTTATGTTTATGTATTTTTGTTATTACTATATGTTACATTACGTGTCCGCACCGGCGGGTGCCGACATTCTGCGTATCCGCACTGTGAGTGCCGATACATTGCCTGTGTCCGCACCGAAGGGGTGCCGACATTCTGCGTATCCGCATCGAGTGCCGATACATCTGTTACGTGACCCTACGACGGTTTGGGGCTCGCGACCCCAGCCGTGCCGTGCTTCGCATTACTGCTCGACCAGATATTCGACCTCTGTTGAGGGCTGTCAGATGGTCGCTCGCGGTTGGACCGCATATGTTAGTTTCGATTTTCGTTATACTTTATGTTTATATGTACATGCATATGTTGTGATGTTCTGTTTTGCGAGTTCGATTGTTGCCACTGGGCAAACTGCACTTTTACCTTAAGCCCTTACTGAGTCCTTTCGAGGACTCACCCTTTTATTTGTTTACCATCTTTCAGGCAGTCTGACAAGCAACCAGCGGCATAGAGATCCGCGGTGCTTCCTGACATCTTGGGTTCTGTAGCAGCAGCAGTACCACGTGCGGGAATTCTTGAGCGCGAGGCTTCGATTCCGCAGTGACGTCGGCCGGTCTGGAATGGACGTCGTCCTACACCCGAGATTGCTATACCACTAGGAATGTATGGAGTTTCCACGTCCAAAGAAGGTAGGACATCGCACCTCGAACCTCTATCGATTTATGTGAATGGCTAGGCGAGTTCTGACCCAATCGCCATAATTGAGGGAAGATCTAACCGTCGGCGTTGGAGTTGACAGCTGGTTCACCAATTGCTAGCCGAATTCGTGGATTCATGTCACCCAAACTTCAATTGCCACATTGACCACTATCCCAAGATTTTCCCGAGGGTGTTCCGGAATGGAGAACAAATTTAGGGTTGGGTGGGAGAGGGTATGATTGTAACTTTTACAAATTTAGAGTTATTTTCATTTTTAAAAGTTTACGTTCAAATTGATTATGAAAATATAATCTGTTGTGGAATATTTCGAGAATATCCCCTACGTCAATGGTCTCAATGGTAACTACAGTTCAAAGAGTAAACGTTGATGGAAAAACAATGTTCAAATACAAAACGTTGATGGCAAAAAAGAAACGTTTTTTTAAATAATGGTAAAAGGAAACTTTTCGCCAAATGTGGGTGGCAAAAAAAAAGACATTTTCCCTTAATGATTTCATCCATCTTATGGGGTTTTTTTTATAGGTTTTCTCAAACCTTACGGGATAAATGAATGAATTCCAAAAATACAGGGACAAAATGAAAATTTTGGTAAATCTTAGGGGATAAATGATAACTCCCCAATTTACTTCATTGCTAGGAAGTTTTAAACTCATTAGTTTATAATTTAGGGTTATCGTGAGACAAGCGACCACCACCACCATGACGTCTCCGACGGGCTCTGTGCTTGTACTTCTCCGACGAACATCGGTGCGATCCTTGTCTCCCATTCCTTGTTCTTTTTTGCGGCATAATTGTCGTCTCCTTGTCTCCGATGCCAAAAGGCCTTTCACCGCCTTCTGATTTCGCGCCTCGAAGCACTGCATCCACCGGCCGGTCCTCCCGGTGCTTGTGTGAGGACCACCGCTTTTCAGGCCTCCGGATGGCCCCTCAACTGCTGTCACTACGTGGGGAATACAAGCCTAACTGCGGCCCTTACTGCGGTTTGGGCTGCAGTAAGTCCATTTGCGCGGTAAATGGCGTAGTAGAGATTTACTGCGGCCTTGGCCGCAATAAACTTTTTTTTAGGATATAAACTCCCCTTTCTTATCATCTCCGCCGCACAATTAACCTTCTTTCTTTCTCCACCATTCTTCTTCATCTTCTCCGTTCTTCCTCTTCTTCTTCTTCTTCTTCTTCTTCTTGTTCTTCTTCTTCTATGTTGTCTTCTTCGCCGCTGCTCAACCATCCCTGCTCACCCACCACCGCTCCACCGCCGATGCCGCCGCAACTTGGTTACCATTCATCTGAAATCTGGGTTTTTCTGGAATTGTAGATGAATCCGGATCCACTTTTTTTAAATAAAAAATCTTTCTACTACGGCCATACCCGCAATGAGGGGCCTAACTGCGCCCATTTTTACTGCAGCATCTACTACGGCCCATCCCACAGTGCTTACTGCGGCTCTACTGCGTGATGGGCCGCAATAGAGCACGTTTCCTCGACGTAGTGTGTGGGACTAGGTCCTTTTGCTCAAGCCTAAAATCATCTTCGCTCGCCGGTGCGCTGCTCCATGGCCGGCGCGTGCGTGGGTCTCCTGCCAACGCTGTCTCTTTGGTTCTCTTCGGTGTTTTCCTTGGTTCTACGGAGGATGGCCTCCCTTGTTGCTGGTGCGGTTGACGTGGCTGATTTCTTGGATGGGACTTATTGGTGATGCCATCGATGTTTCACGGAGAAGGAGAAGGCTGATGCCTAGTCCGGTGGTCGGGGATGGTGTCATTGGATTTCTGAGTACTCATGAATATTGGGTTGAAGTGGGTTTGGTAGGACTCTCTAAACCGGTAGGATTGAGCCATAGCTCGTCCTGCCTAGAGCTATCATCGTATGGTTATGAGATTTGTTGGCTATGAGGGCTAGTAAGCAAATCTCAGTTTTTTTTGCTTATTTTGTCCCTCTAATTATGCTCTTTTCTTTTGTTTCGATTTCATTTACTTTTGCTTTGTTTAGTTTATAATCATATAAGTCGGTAGATTTGGTTGCTACGTACTACTTATGCGGTTAGTTCTCTCCTTAGTCTATTATGGTGCGCCAGTACTATTTAACCTTTGGGTATGCAGGGGTAATGGGAGCCGGATTCAAGATCTTTTTTCCACTATAGTGGTCATGACCATCGTCATGATTTGCTTTGTCTTTGGAGACCAGACAAGGAGAGTCTAATCATAGTGGTTTTGGTCTTCTTACGTAAATCCATTTATGTGGAGTATTCTCCATTTACGAGCAGATTAATTTGTACCCATTGTGGGCGTTTTAGTTCGTCAACTACGACTTATTTTGTAATATGATTTATCATTAATGAATTAGATCTTTGTTAAAAAAAACTCTCAATAATTTCTAACTAATTGCTATAAATATATACTCTCTCCGTCGCAAGTGTGTTGTCACTTTTAACTTTTTTGTGTAAATTAGGATTGTCTTTGGTCATTAACTCATTTCACATGAACTTCCATCTTTACCCCTCCCAAACCCATTTTCACCCCTTCCAACCTACTCTCTAGACTCCTTAAATGTGTGCATTTGTAATGGTAGAAGTGGACTAAAATAAAGTACAAGTGAAAAAATATCATTTCATTTGAGACAAAAATTATTTTGATGTTGTGACAACACAGTTGGAGGTAGGGAGTAGTATTTATTGGAAGTTGGAAGGATGTGATAATTGGAATCGGATTCGGTGGTCGAGCCAACGAGTGTACAACACAGCATAAGACACGAGTCACACGACACAACCAAAGCGACAAAGAAGAGAGGGCGGGAGGGACGTCATGCTTACCAAATTAGCAGAGCCACACAATTAATGTAATGAGATTAATTAACCCTATCTACCCTATGTTTTTTTCAACATTAACATCGAATTTCATCTTGCTTTCTCTTAATTTAATTAAGAGAGTAGAAAGGAGGAAACAAAACCAAAAAAAGCAGATATTTGGGGGGGGGGGGGCATGTGTAGTAGAAATGTAGAATTACCCATAATTAAAGCTAGCTAGCTTTGTAGTAGTAGTAGTTTGTAACAACTAATCATGGAAGTGCATGTTAGAAATGCTCACTCAACTGCCATGTAGCCAGGTTTAGTTGAACTAACTAGCTAACTATGGGATGCCACAGAGATTCCCTACTAACCAACCATATATTTCTACATTTGTACAACTATTAATTGATTTCTTTCAAATCTGTATGCACTAAAGCTTTCTGCTTGGAAATTAATAAAAATATTTGAAATTAATTTGAGAATATTTTGAAAACGTTGTACTCCTAATAACTTGTCCAATTTTCAATCTCTGATTTGTTTAACACACCCTAAACGTAACTATGAAAGTAAGCATACGTTTCTGTTGGTTTGAATAACATTCTAGAAGCTCCTGCAAATTTTCAGGAACAAAAGGTCAAACGGCGCCGGTCAGCTAACCCACCACCACACGTACACGTGGACAAAGACAAAGCCATCCTCATGGACCCACCCACAAGACTAATGCGACGTCGTAGGAACGGAATTCCGGTCAGGAGGACTAAGCCTCACCTCAGTTTTCCAACGCGTTCAAACATAAAACGTCCGGTCAACTCCTTTGTCTTATTACGCTTTGTCATTGCTGGCCAATGAATTCTTCTCACAAAATAGCTTCACCTACTGCAACTATTTTTCATTAGAGCTACTATTCCTTATATTGTGGAGTTATGTTTGGTGTTGTTGCTACGTGTGGACTTTTAAATTTAGTCTCGATTGAAAACGTCTCAGAAATTACTCATCCTACTTCAACATTCCAATTCAGGGAAACACTGATACTCAACAAGCAAATACTAATTCCCAACACGGGAAATTTCATATCAATGATTGTTGGGATTAAGTGATAATGAACTCATTTTTATGAAATAAAGTATCGAGTTTGAGTCTTGCGTATGAAAAAAAAAACATCACTGAAAGAGTTGCCTTTAAAAAGATCTAATAATGCTCGGTCCAAGTAAATTAGAAAAAAAAAGATTGCCTAGGGAAAAAAAGACGGGAAATTGCATTTTCAGGTCTAAGAAATTTTACGTTTTCCAAATTTGGTAAAAGTCTATGTTTTCATAATCAATCGTTAGCATTTTTAAATCTAAAACTTCAATATATATATATATGGCTTTTACGCATGGTTCTGAAAACTGGACCGGATCGACCGGTCGAACCGATTAGCCAACCGATCCGATTTTGAAGCGTTTGGTCAAAAATCGGTCAAAATCGGAAAAAACCGGCTAAACCGGCGAGAACCGGTGAACTGGGAAACCGGTGATTCCTTTTTTATTTGCATTTTTTTGAAAATTTTGTCAAAAACTCCCAAATTTTTATCACTAATTTTAATTTATTCCACATTTATTTATAAATTCATATTTAACACATTAATTTTTTTAATATTTTCTCATAATATATTTTAAAACATTTTTAAACTATAATATAAATATACAAAATAATTTTCAGTTATTTTAAATTATTATTTTCAATGACATAATTAATTAAAATATAGAATATTGTTTTCCTTCTTATAAAATGACTAATTTATATTTTAAATTATTATTTTAATATAAAAAATGTGCATTATTATTTCATATTTAGATTATTTCATGATAATTCTAAACAATGAGTAATAATAACTAACTTTAAAAAAGTAACCGGTTGGACCGGTGGTCTAAACGGTTGAACCGATCAGACCATGAACCGGTGCTCGGACGGTTCTATTTCCGGTCCGATTTTTAAAACCATGCTTTTACGTTTCGTGCTGCTGTCTTTGGTCGACCGGTTAGTTCGTGCTACCATGGTTCGAATGTGTACGAGTCTCGCCGTGTTAGCTTTGGTATCTATCCGACACTTTTTTATGCTTCTAATTCACTACGTGTTTAAACTAACCTTTGTAGCGGCCAAAGCTCTACAACACACGCTACAATCGTAAATAATTATTTATACTCTGCAAATAAAGACAATTTATACTCTTCACTTGCGTATTACTTTTACAAATTCTGTAGAAACCCATAATGCATGTCTTTTATGCATGCTCAAGAGCCACGAAGCCTTTGTAGGCATCCCATGTGGGATGTAAGGAGCATATTAAAGACTTACCTCTTGCTCATTTCTCATCTACCATCAATGTGGGATGAAGAATAAGATTATCAAACATGTTTTTTTTATATATTTCATACTTCAAATCTTTAAAATTAATTTGTAACAATGAAAGTTTTAACCCTTTAAATACTATCATTTGCATTTCTCTTATCAACCAACAATGCGGGATGAGAACATAATAAGGGAGGTCTTTATAGACATACAATGAGAAAACAAGAGACCTTAGAAATATATAGAGTCAAACCTTACTTCTCTCTTTTCACCAACAATGTGGGATGAAAACTAATATAACATAGATAAAAAGAGTTATCATTTGACTTGATCATATGTCCTATATTGATGTTTGATGTTAGATAAACAGGCTACAGACTTATATTGACAAAGTTCTCTATCCAAGAGGTCATTTACTAAGCCTCAACTAAAGTTTCTTCTATATAATGATAAGAATTACAATCAAACTTGGAAAACCATGAGTGAAAGTATCTTTTCTGAAGAAAAAAAAGAAGGTTAAAAAAAGTGAAACCATGAATTCCGGGTTACCATCTTCAGCTTGATCCAAACCCGATAAATTCGGGTGCGGGTTGGCCCGACTAGAAAAAAAATTTGGATCGGTTTCGGATCAATTTGTAGGTGTAAACAGAGTTCGGGTTCGGGTTAACCCGACCCGAAATTGGTCGGGTTGACCCGACTTATACCCCTAAGTACCAGTCTTGTAGCCGCTCCAACCGCTACAAATGCTAAAATCCATTAGTGTTGAATTAGTCGCTACAAAACTGGTATAAAACTTAGATCAACTATATCGTGTAGTTTTCTTCATTTGTTTTCGGCACAATTTGAGCATGGGTATGAGCAATGGCGGATCACTACGTAGATAGAACAGACTTTACTGTGGTCAAACTCGTAGTAGAGCCGCAATAACTACTGCATGAGCGACCGTAGTGTTTGCAGCAGTAAAAAAGTGGCGCAGTTCATTGCCTACCGCGGAACGGCCGCGTTACCCACCGCGGCCTTACTTCGGCTACGACTACAGTAAACGTTTTTATTAATTAAAAAAATGGTGGATGAATTCAGTTGAATATTCATCCGAATTCATCACCAAACCTAGAAAAAAACCCATAAAATTTAAACTCAAGAGCACTACCACCGATTTCTCTTATGATGGTGCAGCTTCGTCGGGTCCTCCGCCATGTTGGCCTGTCTCTTCACATCCTGGATCGATCTCCCACTTCTTCTCTGCCGCTCAACTCCAGCGACCACCTTTGTTGTTCAAATCGAAGCTTCAACAATCCATTTTTAAACCCAAAAGAAGAAGAATGATCAGGAGGTGGAGGATGGGAGAAGAAAGAACCAAACAGAAGAAGAAGAAAACATAAAAAAGAGAAGAGGAGGAGATCAAAGGAGGAGGAAAGAAACAAAGAAGAAGAAGAAGAAGAAGAAAATGGAGAATGAGAAAAAGAAGATGTGCGGCGGATGGTGAAGAAGGGGGAGGAGAAACCCTAAAAATAAGCTTTAGTGCGGCCCTACTGCGGCAATGGCCGCAATAATTCCTTACTGCGACATGAATTGCACCATTTACTGCGCCAACCAATTTACTGCGGCCCTACCACGGTAATGTCGCAGTAAAATTTTTATTCACAACATAGTGGATCCAAAAAAATTCTGTTGAAGAGGCAAATTTAAAGCTATACAAACATCTTAAAGTGGTGAGATTATGTAATTTGAGAGTAAGGGATGGATGAAGAGTGGTTAGGTGAAGAAGGGTAAAGAGTTGGAGTTAAAAACCGGGTTTTAGCCATTTTAAAGGGGTAAAATGCACCCCATAGTCCCTTAACTTTAATTCTTGTCCCACCGGGGTCCTGTTTTAACTTTTTTGTCCCGATAAAGTTAAGTTTTTCAACTTTTTTAAAATTCTTTCTATCCAACATCTGTTAAGTTTAACGGACTTTGAGAAAAAATAACTATTTTAACAATTCAACTTTTTTGAAAAAATCTTTAACACTCTAAGTTTTAAACCTAAACATTTAGGCACACCCCCAACAGTTATAAACTTAACATTTTTACCCAAAATTTTCCAAACTTCACGTAAACTCACAACACCCGTCGGACCACCACCAGACCACCGTCGAAAAATCCGGATTGGAGAAAATAATACATCGGATCGTAGATCGGGGCTTGGGCTCACCGGATCTTGGCCTAGGGCCGCCAGATCTTGGTCGAAGGCTGTCGAATCAAGGCCCAAGGCCATCGAACTGTGGCCCCAAGTCGGTGAATCACGGCCCTGGGTCGCCGATTCGCGGCCCTAGGCAAGTGTTTCGCAAGCCCACGCTGCGAATCGGCGACACAGGGTCGGATTCAGAAGCCTTGAGCTGCGATTCGGTGGCCCTAGGCTGAGATCCGACAGCCCTGGGCCGGTATTCGATGGCCCTAAGCGCCGATCTATGGCCCCGGATTGCGAATGGCATGTTCCGGCAAGTCAGCGGCGACGACGCCGGTGATTAGACGGTGATGGTGGAAGGAATGTGAGAAAAGTTTTGGGTAAAAGTGCAAAGTTAATAATTGTTTGGAGTGTACCTAAATGATTAGTTTTAAATTTTAGGGTATAAACAGATTTTTTTAAAAAAATTGAGTTGCTAAAATTATCATTTTCCCCCAAAGTCCATTAAACTTAACGTATGTTGGATGAAAAATGATCATAAATTTAAAAAAAGTTGAAAACAAGACTTTATTGTAACGAAAAGTTTAAATAGGATCTCGGTAGGACACGAATTAAAGTTACAGGACAACTGTTGCACTTTATAACTATGTGTGTCCACAAATCTAACAACCACATTAAAAGCATTCTGTTGGCCATTTTCAGTTTTCTAAGTTTTAGACCTAATGTGTTAGCGGTTGATAACGTTTAGGCCTTTAATGAGAAAACAAAGAGTTTTATGTCTAATTACTTGCCAAATTCCAAAACGTTTTAAGCCTAAAATGTCATTTTCCCCGACCCCCGCTGCACGTCCAAATGACTACCTTGTCTTAAAAGTTACATCTCACTTTCGACATAAAATTTTTTCATAACAAAATTGTCATAAATGGTTTAAGAATATAAACTAATCCGTATTTAATAGTATATGCAAAAATATTGATGAAAACAATAATTGTACAAAAGTAGGGAGAAACTATAATATATATATATATATATATATATATTGAAATATATATATTTCCCGGGCTTCCTGTCTCAATTATATAGGCCAGCAGCGGGCATATTTATGATTTAACTTAATTTATGTACGAGTAGTTATTTGTTTAGTTGAAGATTTTGCGCGTATGCTGGTTTGAGCAATATTTATTTAATTTACTCCATTTTGATTCTTCTTTTTTTTATCAAGTCAATGCATGGTGGTGATTAAGTTTATTAATTTTCTTGGATTTAAAGCTCCGTCTTTCTTTTGATTTGTTCTGCTCCTTCTAGGAAGAAGGCTGCCGTAGATAAATTAAAAGTGAAGTGTGAACATGGGAGTAGTTGGCAATTGAGAGTTACAGATACTAATATTCTACTTTACTTGGACCAACATTATTAACCACTTTTTCTATAACCCCTTGCTTAATGAAGAAATAGATTATAGGTTTAATTTGTAACATTTAACTTATAAATTTTTCAACATTTTAGCATACTGATCCAACAATTTGTATTTAGATGATAAATGAATGTTTATACTTCTTTAAAAAAGTAGTTTTATTGAGAAAAAAATCGATCTTTCTAACAATATTAGTAATCCGAGTTAAACATATGAATTTAAAAGCCAAGTTCACTTTTTTTTTAAAATGCGGATGCATATGATCACCAATATTGAACTGTGACCTTTTTCTTTAATTAATTCTTACAATAATTAACACATAATGATCGATAAAGTTATGTACCTAATGTCCATCCAGCTCTTGATATTGATTATTAAAAAAACGTTATTGATTTCTTCCATGTTCATCGATCATTATGTTCTTTTGAGTCTTTGACACATGGTTAAGCTCGTGCGCTTAAATGGCTCTAACTACAAATAAACATGCATGTGATATTAGTATATTGGTTCGGTTGGAAGTTTTGTAGTTCTAATTACCACGCGTTAATTACATGCATGATATTTAAGATATATAATAGTAGTAATATGTTTTATTTTACATTCGTTCACTGTTACGTGTTAATTTTTCCTATTTTCCCAAACCAGTATATATATATATATATAGTGAAATTACACATTTATACCATTAATCCATATAGCATTTCAATTCAGCGCGGTAGGTCTAGGCTTACCAATCCACTCTAATTAACGATATATTATTTCACAAGTTAAGCATTTGTTTCTATAAAGGAGGTTGTCAATTCCCTAAAGCTACATATTGAAAATCTTATATAATTACTCCATTTTACACTTGGATTGACTTGAACGTTGAATGGGTCTTCCTAAGATCGCATTTAAAGGTTTGTGTAAATTTATCTTATCATTGTTCTAAGGTGGCACTACAAGAGAATTTAAAATCTAAGGAAAACCGATGGGAGTCCCATTAAACATATTCGCTCTCCATCCCAAATGTGTCACTTTCAGTTTTCTGTGTAAATTAGGATTTTTTTTGTCATTAACTCATTTTACATAAATTTCTATCATTACTTTCTAAATCCATTCCCAGTACGTACCGTTCCCAATCCATTGCCTAGACTTTTTTGAGTCAGTGCATCTATAAGGGTAAAAATGAACTAAAATAAAACAAAAATAGTTAATGGTTATTTCATTTGTGATATTTTTTTAATATTATGACAATACATTTGGAATGAAAGGAGTATTATATTAAGAAGCATATAAATATCATCACATTTGGGAGAAAAGGGTTCTTGCAATGGTTCATCAACTAGAGCAGAAGTTCAAAACATGCATAAAGTAGATAAAATTACAAAATTAATGGACTTGTCATTTGAAGCTTCACACGTTAGAATGGAGTTTGGAAAATTAGCTTGATTATCTTGGCACTCATTGTCTTATTTTGTGCTTGGGTTTTAGTGTACATTAATAGAGGAGTTTAGTCATGTCTTCTTAAGCTTCAGGTTTTGGAGTTCAGAGGTGGTTCCCATATGAACTTTGTATGCTTTGAATGGGATGGAGCTAGTAAATTTCTTGAATTCAGGTTTGGAAGTATTTCTCTGTTCACTTTAGGTATTCTGGGCGTCAGAGTTTTACTAATTACTGGAATTTAGATGTTGTTCTAGTACTTTGCTGAAACTATTGTAATTTATTTTTTCAATAAATAAAGTTGTTAAAAAAAGTATTTATGAAATTACGTTTGATTCATCTTTCATTATGAATGATTATTATTCTAACCCTCTCATATTTGGTTGGAAGATTTTAACATTTCACTGAGACCAGTTTGTAAAATTTTCAGAAATTTAGTGACTAAACTTGTAATTTTATGGGACCATTTTGTAATTTTATTTAAAAAGTTTTATTTTAACGTCGGCGTTTCCGATGACGTTTTGCGTATTCCGGTGAGATTTTCCATCAGAATCCACGACGTTTTCGTCACTTCTGACGCTTTTGCGTATCCAAACGTGATTTTAGATTTGCTTCTACCAACCAAACCAATACAACTCAACAACACAACCACCACCAAAATTTAACCGTGATTGAACTCTAGAACTACCAAACATGCAAATGATGAAAATTGAATTTTTTTTATGACTTCAGAAATATGGGGAAAACGGTGATGATAAGAGTAGGTAATCATGTTAATCCGTTTTTTTATACTAGTCAAGTGTAAGGACATGTTGATCACCATGCAGATCAATGTTGATCAGGTGTAAGGAGATGTTGATCACTTTGTAGATCAACATTTATTCTGGCGATGTCAATCAAGACAAGTCATTATGCTGATCAACATTAAATGTTGATCAAACATGATAATGATGATGATCAGGTGAAAGGAGATGTTGATTACCATGCAGATCAATGCTGATCTGGTGTAAGGGGATGTTGATCACCTTGCAGATCAACATTTATTCTGGCGATGTTGATCAAAATAAGTCATCATGCTGATCAACATTTAATGTTGATCAAGACAATGATGTTGATCAGATGTTGATCGCTATGTAGATCAATGCTAATCGCGTGTGTAAGGAGATGTTGATCACCATGCAGTTCAACATTTTATTCTGGCGATGTTCATTAAGACAAGTCATCATGCTGAACATTAATTAATGCTGATCAAATACGACAACAATGTTGACCAATTGAAAGGAGATGTTGATAGCCATACAAATCAACATTTATAATGGAGATTTTGATCAAGATAAGCTATGATGTTGATCAATAATTAATGATGATCAAACACGGTAACATTGTTAATAAAAAAACACGCATGACAAACTTGTAAATTAGCGAAACGCTTATGTACACGCATTCGCAATACGCATTTTAACCCAGATTACACGATTCTTCTGAAAATTATTCAATTATATCCTTTTTCGGGTTCCAAAAAGATTTGATCATTTTCCTTTAAGGAAATATTTCACATCAGTTTTACAATTTAACCCTCATCTTCCCTTCTCCACACAACAAGTTTTACTTATTGTCCTTAAGTCCTCAATCCGAGACCCTGGCCTAATGCCAGCCGAGCCATATCCTGAAGGCCACAAGAAGCCATCAAATTCAGAGGCACAAGGAATCTGAATCGTACCCCTCCGATTGCGTGAGAGAGATACCGAAGGCGATCCATGCGGCGTTCCGGTGAATTGGCGAGTCTTAAAGCATACAGACCCACCCTCGAAAGCGAGCGAGCATCAATCGCCATAACCACCAACCAGGGGCGAGCCTGGTACACAATAGTAAAAACGGAGGTCAGTAGGAGGAAGGTGAACGCCGACACCAGTGCCAGCGGCGCAAAGCCGGGCCTGGCGGTGCCAAACCCAAAGAGGATCGAAGTGAGAGCGCTCCGAGAGAGTAGGAGAAAAGATTTGAAACCCAAATACCACTAATACCAGCGTAGCTAATGCAACTTAAGTTTTGAACTAAAGTAAGACATTTTTGTTCATTGAGCATTTGATAGTTAAACAACTAACCAAAATATAAGAGAATTTATTTAACTAGTCACATAACTTTTCGTATCATTTGATCCAAAACTTTCTTTTTTAATAATTTGTATAGACATTCTTATTTGTTTTTAAAATTTTATTGATACGCTTTTAAGGATAAATTTCTTGGTAAAGAAGCAAAAAAAGATTGATGATAAAAATGTATAATTTATTTTTAAGAGTAGGAGTGTTGAATTAAATTATGAACTTCAAAAACTCCTGCGAAATGAATAAAAATGACTTAATACTATCCTACTAATATTATCCAAATAAAATATTTTAAATTTAATTTTATAAAGATTATCAAAATTTATAATTCTAAAATACTTAACATAATATTACCGTAAAACTTAAGCGAAGGGAAAAAAACCGAGGCATTATTATGTTGTTTCTAGATGCATTCATGACTCATGACTCTGTAGTTTCAACCGAAATAATATCATTTTTTTTATGAAAGAAAAAATGTCATTTTAATTTTTTCAGAGGATGAAGGAAATTTATAGTCATGGCTACACACACACACACACTAAAATAATGACTATTTTTTTTAAAAAAAAGTTTTGGAGCATATAGTATTAAAATGCAGTGGTACAATGATGCAAGGACATGGAACTGGTTATGGGGCTTATGGCAATATAAATATTCAGAGTTCACACAAACCAGGCAGATGGTCAATCAAGCCAAACCAACTCTCTTTCCTTCACTTCTCTTTATAAATCCCACCCCTGTTTTCCATCTTCTAACTCCAAAGTTTCTCTCTTTCTCATCTCCCACCCAGAGAAAGAGAAAGATCCTTCATTTAACTTCAACAATGGACAGATTCTCTGGATTTGCTCTGTTCTGTCTCCTCCTCTGTTCTCTCTCTGTCTCCTCCTCTGCCCAGACCTGCCGATCCTACTCCTTCTCCGGCAGCAACAGCCAATTCCCCTCCTGCAGCGACCTCGGCCGTCTCAACGCCTTCCTCCACTGGAACTACGACCAGTCCGCCGGCACCGTCAACATCGCCTACCGCCACACCGGAACCACCTCCTCCCGGTGGTCAGCCTGGGCTCTCAACCCTTCCGGCGCCGCCATGTCCGGCTCACAAGCCCTCGTCGCCTTCGTCAACTCCTCCGGCGCCGTCCGGGCATACACCACCGACGTCAACAGCTCCAGCAGCCCGTCTATGGCGCCCGGCAATCTGAGCTTCCCGGTCTCCAATCTCCGGGCGACGTTTGCTAACGGAGAGATGACGATCTTCGCGACGCTGACTCTATCTCAGAGCTTGCTGTCGACGAATCAGGTCTGGCAGGAGGGTCCCGTTAGCAATGATCAGCCCGGGATGCATCCGACCAGTGGAGATAACCTCGCTTCGATCGGAACCGTCAATTTTCAGACCGGGCAAGCCTCTGCCGGCGGCGGCTCCGCCAATTCCAGGAACAGGAGGAGAAATGTAAGCTACTCCATCTATTCAATCATTCGATTTGATTTTAGGAAAATATTCATCAGTAGATTCTTAGGTTATAATCTCGTGCATGATTTTGGGAATTGGGTTTCACATGTTTTCGATTTCTGGTTTTGGTTGAGATGAAGCTTAGAGTCAAAGTAGACGGCCACTTGTTCCTAATTTCAACAACTGAGTTTACCATTTATTTTCCTTTTCAACTTTTAAATAAAAGAAAGAACAATTTATAATGGAAATTGAAAAATCTATGATGTTGAGGTGTTGAATGTTAATTTATTTCTTCATGAGAAGTTTGCAAGGAAGCATTCCATATGTAGCATTTGTTACCACTATGTTTATTTTTCATGAATTTATAATATTAACTAGATTTCAATAATTAATTGATGTTATAAATTTTATATCACCAATCTAATATAGATATAGTTGGAAAAAAGCTGCAAAAAATGATGTACTAGTATAAGAATCTTGTATATTGAAGATACAATCTATGTTGGTAAATGGAGTAAATTGAGGTGAATATCATTTTTCAGGTGCATGGAGTGCTGAACGCGGTGAGTTGGGGGATCTTGATGCCTGTGGGAGTGATGATAGCTAGGTATGTAAAGGTGTTCAAGGTGGCCAACCCAGCCTGGTTTTACCTGCACGCGGCGTGCCAGTCATCGGCCTACATCGTTGGCGTGGCCGGTTGGGGGACCGGTCTTAAACTCGGCAGTGACTCGCCTGGAATCACCTACAAGACCCACAGAACCATTGGCATCATACTCTTTTCTCTGGGGACCCTTCAGGTAATTTCCATCACACAAACCTGATTAATTGATATGATGATGATTCCTGTTTTGTGGCCTGAGTACTTTTTAGTTGAACCACAAATAACCTAGACAGACACTAGCTTTTGGGACCATCTTCACATCATTTCAATTGTGGATGATTCTTAAGCTTGCCGCTAGCTACCAAAGCATTATATTACTAGTATTTGAGAGGCAATACTCTAGAAAAAGCTAAAGCGTAAAGATGACTCTACTTGTGCCCCAAGCAATGTTTATATATGTAACATGTTTAATGTTTTAATGGGGCTTTGCTTGCAGGTGTTTGCATTGCTGTTGAGGCCAAAGCCAGACCACAAGTACAGAATCTACTGGAACATCTACCACCACATGATCGGGTACGCGGTCATCAGCCTCAGCATCGCCAACATCTTCAAGGGCTTCGACGCGTTGGACCGTGAGAAGAACTGGAGGACTGCGTACATCGTACTCATCAGTGTCCTCGGTGGGGTGGCCGTGTTCTTGGAAGCTCTCACCTGGATCATAGTCCTCAAGAGAAAGAGGGTGGACACTGACAAGCGTTCTCACAGCATGAATGGAGGATATGAAGCCAGGACAAATGGAGCATAGTTTTGTTTTGCTTTGCTTTGTTCATATAGAGATGGAACTTGTGTCAGCTTCTTTAGGTGATTAATATCTCTGTACCATTTTATGAGACCCATTTTGTTGTTCAGATGTTTAGCCATTTGGAGGTTTGAGAGGGAGAGAATAGGATTTGGTGTGTGTATATGATAGATACATTATTTATTTAATTTTAATTTTTAATCATTGAGATATGATATAGTTTTTGGAATTTGATATTTGTGATGGGGTTTTTGGTCAATGTTAGGTAGAAAATATCGTTGATGATGAGACAAGTGACTACCCAGATCAGCTGAGCAGTCTGGTTTGGACTTTGTCACCAAGCCAAGCCAAGCCAAGCCAAGCCAAGCAAATAAGGTTGGTAATCGACTAATTCAACGTACACATGGCTCGCTCACTCCAAAATGCAAACACGACTTTGGTTTGATTATTATTAATTTGATTGATAAAGACATTCACCTCACCTAATCTCCTACAACTTGGACACCCCACGTATACTTCATTCGTTTCTACCAAATGACTTGATAAAGAAATTAAAGAGGAAAAAAATGTTTTTGATTCGAGTAATAAAGAAAATTAAACATCTAATAAGTACTAGTACTACATAATTTCACTTTTCAATAATCTAACTCCTTAAAGAAACGAATAGTTAAGTTCCTCTTGCCAAACGATGCCGTCCTCCGTCCATTGTCGCGAATGTTTCGCACATGAACAAACAACAGTCTAGTCAAATTGCTATTTTGACAAATTTACCGACCGGGAGAGGAATGCCGGCTTTGAAGTCTTCCATGAGAAAGAGGAGAAAAAATGAGCATGATACTATGAACATATTATTATTACCGAACACAAGGGATTAAAAAGATGATCTAGTGGTTAGTTACTTTGATGAGCAACCGTTACATGTATACTCCACCAGGACTTATCATCATCACTGACCTGACTTCCTTCTAAAACATATATTTACACGCTCAGATTTGAGCGTCTTACCAAGTTTGAATTGCAAATGAATCCAAGGACCGGTAGACTGATCTCGACTCGATCTCAATCAGGGCGTGGACGATCAGGAAGATTCAGAGTAGCAATCTCCTGAATCACTAGATGTTTGTCTTCTAGAAATTTGGCATCCTCTGCAGGAGGCCAAGACATGAGCGCAGGCAGCAGCAATAGTCTCAGGCAGGTTTTATGGGTTAAACAATTAAAAGGGTACTAGTAGAGTACTGATTATACTACATCATGTCATACCTTTTTCAATTTTGAAATCTTCAAGGAACCGAAGAAGCTTGGTCTTATTTGTCACGAGTATAAGTATGATTTCATGAGGTTTATTTTCATTTGCGACAAAAAGCTATCAACAAAACAAATGCAGGTTTTTGTTATGACAAATAATAGCATCAAGGCGAACTGCCATTTTTCGCAATGTACCTTGAACACATGGAATGCTTCTAACTTTATTGTCTTGTTTGAGTCCTGCAAGTAGTTTAGATGCATTAGGGGATATCCATGTTAAAAAAACATACCTGTATTGGAGAGAGAGAGAGAGAGATCACCCTGAGAAGGTTCATCATGATCCTTAAGTTATCAGCTGAGCTCACATAGCGCAACATTACACCTGTATTTGAGCGATCAAGAAGCATAGCCCCAAGCAGCTGGAAAGAGAGAACAGTGGATCACGGATCACCTAAATCAATCATTTCAATAATTTTGAAAGTAACTTGTTTCTTTCTGCAGTTGCGAACTTCAGCCAAGATAACTGTCCAGAATGTGGTGAGTGATACTTATAAAGGGGCAACGCAACTTTTTAAGTTATAGTAAAGCGTACATATTGCAGCTGTCAATAAGACCAATAGTTATCTTTTACATGAGTGTTTCTATAAGACTATACCTCAATCGCATGTCGCTTAATGATATAACATGTGGACTCCAATAACCGAATGTTGTATTCTGGAAAAAACTGAAACCAGAGAACAATTTTAGTTTGCAGATCATAGCAAGTTAGGCTTTAAAAGAGTACATGATTATGACCCAGAATCCAAACTTGAGAAAGTAAGTCCCATAAATCGCCAAAGAAAAGGGTTTGTTTGGAACAGTCTTCATGTTTATAAAATTTTACATTTTCTAGATAAAAGATGGAAAAGAAAACACCATTAACTCAAAAATGTGGTGGATTGAGGTCATATCTAGTAAGACTAAACAGATAGAAAAAACTAAAAAAGGAAGAGAATGAAGAGAAAGAAGAAAAGAAACCGAGGAAGGAAAGGCCACACAAGGAAAGACAATCATTTGTTTAAATGAATAACTCACCCAATCATATTTACTGGATAGAAATTCAGCAACAGTCGATTTATGCCTTGTCAGGAGCTCCTGCAAATTGGGGCAACTTTAAAATTGTCAGTATTGGTGCTTTATGTAGTAAAAAGCAGCTATAGCATACTCATAGTCGAAACGTCTTTGCAAACAGAAAAGCTTCTCTAGCCTAATGACAGTGAGAAGATGGACATGAAATTTTACTGGGCAATATTTTGAATTGCAAGTTGAGTTTACATGTACCCAGACTGAGGGTACTTGTACTTAATTGGCACGAATAAAATTAATTGCTGCATTATCAGACTGATGCATGTAAGAAAAAGTTAATACTTTGTAGAAACGTTCGAAGAGGAAAAAGAAAATAACAAAAGAAGAAAACATCAACAGTTATTGTCAAAAGTCTAGAAGATGTTATTGGATCAAATCCTTGGTTAAATTGCAAACAACTTAATACTTCAGCCTAGCTTTCACAGAGAAGAATTAGCTTTTCAGAAAGTACTATAAATCTATTCATGTTGTGCTAACTGATATTCAACAACAGAGAAATAAAAAATTTAAAGTAATGCATTATTATTTCTATGCATTGCTTCTCAAAGTATCAACTGAGAAACCAGCAAATGACAAAACAGAATAGTTTTGGTAAATGACACATTTAAGTAATGGGAGAGAAGATTCAAATAACTTCACCTTATACGTTGCCTGAACATCAGAAGCAATTTCAAAATTTTGAGTTTGTAAATAGTCAAAAAACTTATTCATGTGTCCTGATTCCAAGACATACCTGCAAACAAACCGTGCCAAGAAAATCAACCAACCAAAATTTCTTTATCTGCTAAGCCTATAATTCATGGAACTAAACCTGAAGACATTTGATAGGTCTCAAGTAGTAAAACGAAAATCAAGGAACTTGGATTACCAAACTTGTCGGGATATGCTAGAGCAAGAGAGTGAACTCCACTTGCCTTGGCCTTACAAATATTTTAGTCATTGCAGAACAAGCCATTTGACTTCCTTACTCTTTTCCAGTCAATAAAAAGTACTTCATTTGAATTTAAAAGTTGGCAGTTCCACCTTGAAGCTAATACGATTTGGAATACCAGAAAATATGTTTTCATGATTACAAACACCACTACCAAGTTTCCCGTTCGACCCCATCAAACGAATTTGTAGGATTAGACAAAACAGATTAGTTAGCACAGCCAAGGGTCTCATAGGATGGAAATATTTATTTTACTCCCCTCCCCTCTACCCCTGCCAAACAAAATGAATTAAAGGTAGTACTAAAATGAAATGGCTTGCAGTTGAGAAAAAGGAAAAGAAGACCACATTGCTTACTTTGCCACAACTTGGTGGCGCATACACTCCCTTGCAATAGCACCAAAAGTTATAGCAATATCACCATCTTCGTAGCTAAGCAGATCAACAGTGAGAGTCAGAGGACATTGCAGTTCCTTACATGAACGAGTTTTTCAAGATACTTTCAGAACAAAATATTACCCAGGTATCAGAATGTCCATGAGATCTAAGTTTGCTTCCAAATAGTCGGAAGCAATCAGCCGTGAGTTCACCTTTTGTCTTTGTAAATTTGCGAGCACATGAGTTGCATTTTGGCGAGTCTGGCAATGAGAAGAAGGTATATGAATGTCAGGCAGAACGGATGGATAAAGAAAGTTCCATATGAATACAGGAAACAACAAGTGCAGTCATGCTTACACCTAAATCAAGCTTGGGTAAACATTGAATGAGCAGTCGAAATGTGCTCTTTGAGAAGAACTCCTTGGTCACTTGTAAGCAGGCATCTGGGTTTGGCTCTACTTCACCATCTCCATACAGAATGTTCCTCATCTCCAAAAGTAATTTTCCTACTTCTGCTAGCTAATTGTTACAGAAGAAAAGGTCAAAAAAAAAAAAGGATAAATAAAGAGCAATAGAGTATGAAATCACCGCATGAATTGGATGATAAATAAAGAGCAATTTCACGTGCGCGCGCACACTGTATATCATCTTTTTTTTTTTTAATGGGAAAAGGATGTGAAAAAAAAAGAATCACGACCATTGTTCTCGATCGAATGAACCGATCGATCAAAAAGCAGCAGTGCGGTTTAAAAATTGGGAAGTCAATTCTAAGAAAACAAAAGGCAGGCAATTAAGGTCGATATGATAAAAGGAAAATTGAAAGCGGTTCTCAAACAAACAAACCTTGTCTTCTCGCTTGCGGTCGCGAGTCTCTGCGACGGTGGTGTTGTTAGCGTAAAGTAGATTGAGTAGAAGGTCGTGGGTGCGGTGGATAAGCTCCGCCGGCGATCGGGTCTTGTGCTTGAAGATGAGGCCCTTACCTACGCACGCCATTGAGGCCGTCGATGAATTTGAATCGGATGGCGGAAGCAGGCAAGCCGGACGAGGAATTGGGGTTTTAGCGGCGGAGGAAGATTCGATGGTTGCATGCAAACGGTCAATTATGTTATGTGGTTTTGGCATGGAAGGCAAGGAAGGCAAGGGTCCCAAATATCTATGGAGGAAGGGAAAAAATGCTGTTCCATCTTTTCATAAATGTTGCTACTTTGTATGCATGAATGTTGTGTATTTGAGTTACTTTTGGTTTTTTTTTTTGGGGTTAGTTTATGTGACAATTTTGAGATTATTGAAGCTCACTCACATCAGCAATTAACCACATCACATGTCTTGCTTTTCCAAGTGGGTGTCTCTGGCTGGAGGAGTGGGATAGTGAATTTGTACACCACCACACAAACACAATAATAAACGAAGCAAGCACCGGAGCCTTGGTCGCCGGAGCATGGCCATGGCACCTCCTCGCTCTCTCTTCTTTCGCTCCGCTTTCCTAACTACCCCCACCGTCGCCCGTCTTTCGCCACGCTTATGTTCTCCGCGGTTACCTTTTAATTCCATTCATTCACTTGCCAAATGGAGCCAACCCAGTTTCATTGGCGCCGTCGCCACCGATTCAACTCAGCCCGCGATTTCGTCCCAAAATGACGTTTTGGGGATCGCCGAGAAGCCGGAGGAGGAACCCCAGAAAGTCCAGCTCCCGACGAATGAATCGTCTCAGGCACTACTAAGAATTCGGCACACGGTAGTGTCTATTGACGGGAGCTTTCCTGTTCCTTCTGCTTTTATCTTTGCTTGTTGCTTGTTGTTCCTTCAGTTCAAGCATTTTAAGTATTCATGTCTAAGTGGGATCTTTCTCCCCATTTTGCTTATCTTTTTGCTCCAATTATTCGGTGTAGTGCGCCCATGTGATGGCCATGGCTGTCCAGAAGCTGTATCCAAATGCAAAAGTGACGATTGGACCCTGGATAGATAATGGGTTCTATTATGATTTTGATATGGATCCATTGACAGATAAAGACCTCAAAAGGATAAAAAAAGAAATGGTAAGCCTTTTTTTTTGCTGTTGATGCTCTATTATATGGTGGCTTAAGGGGCAGGAAGTGAGATTGGGGCTATATTCCTTTTCTATATGATTTCAGGGCACAGAATTCACTTGTAACGTCATCTGTAGGACAGGATCATTGCTCGGAATTTACCACTTGTGAGAGAACAAGTTTCAAGGGATGAAGCAGAGAAAAGGATAACGGCTATCAAGGAACCTTACAAGAAGGAAATCTTGGATAGTATCAAAGAGGATCCTATCACCATCTATCATATTGGTTAGCTCTGAACCATGTCAAAATGACCTTTCTTTATTTTGCGATATTTCCATAGATTGTTTCAGAATAAAGTTACACATCACCGCAAAACCAACTTTGTACTGCAGTCTCTAGTTTTTAGCTGTAACTTTACTCTCCATTTCCTATGAATTTGTTGAATTTTTCAGGAAGCTGTATTTTCTTGGGTACATAGTTTTTATGTTAAATGCTCAACCTTTAAAGATAGTTCAGAAGAAGACCAGAACACAAAAATAAAATTTTATCTGACATTGATTTAATAAGTAGTACATATTGTTAAATTCTTTGCCTGGTTTTTAAACCAGGTGATGAATGGTGGGATCTTTGTGCCGGACCTCACGTTGAGACTACTGGAAAAATAAATAAAAAAGCTGTTGAACTTGAGTCTGTTGCTGGTGCATACTGGAGAGGAGATGAAAGGAATGCTATGCTACAAAGAATCTATGGTACAGCTTGGGAGAATGAAACACAACTAAAGGCTTACATTCACATGAAAGAGGAAGCAAAACGCAGAGATCATAGACGCCTTGGTCAAGACCTTGATCTATTCTCGATTCAGGTATTCTTCTTTTGGATTTATATGCTGCTAGTTAAGGTTGTTTATGAAAATTTATCACCTTTCTATTATTACCTCAATCACAGTGAATTGCGTATTGTATGTAATATAGGAGGATGCTGGAGGAGGATTAGTATTTTGGCACCCAAAGGGAGCGATTGTCAGGCATATTATTGAAGACTTTTGGAGAAATATGCATATAAACCATGGTTACAATTTGCTGTTTACACCTCATGTGGCTAAAGCAGATCTTTGGAAAATTAGTGGCCACCTAGACTTCTACAGAGAAAACATGTATGATCAAATTAAAATTGAAGACGAGCTTTACCAACTTCGACCAATGAATTGCCCATATCATATCTTGGTGTATAAAAGGAAGCTTCATTCTTATCGAGATTTTCCTATCAGAGTTGCAGAGCTTGGGACAGTTTATAGATATGAGTTGTCTGGTAGCTTACATGGGCTCTTCCGTGTAAGAGGCTTTACTCAGGTAATTATGTTGTTGAATAATAAACTTAAGTCCTGTCAGTTTAAATCAAAGCACATCTTTATGATCGATATACCTTTACCAAAGGTATGAAATGTTTGAAATGTGGGGTTTCTCCTTAAGAAGTTTACCCTCAAGTTATCTGGCATCAGAGGTAGGTTAGAACATATTGGTAGCAGTTTAGTGCTTGACAAGCATCCACTCTGCCGGTAGTGAAGTAGGGAAGTTGGCGTGATTGAAACTCATGTTCTCTCATGTGAATAACCATAATTGTTTATAGAAGATTTTTTTTTCCGAACTAAATGAAAATTTTATGTCTTATAACCCAGGAGATTTCCATGAGTTGGTCTCATCCATTCCCAATTGCATTATGTGAATAACATATGTGCTGTTAACTGTTTTTCAAGTTTGCTTTCTTAAAAATGGATGCAAAGTTTGGAGAGAGGGAGAGGGAGATGGATTAGTAGTAGTTGTATTGCTCTTGCAGGATAATGCTCATATAGTCACAGGAGGAGGAGTATTGCCCTTGCAGGATGATGCACATATATTTTGTCGTTGAAGACCGAATTAAGGATGAAATTAGGTGTATTTAATCTCACAAAGGCGATCCTACTGCAATTTGGCTTTAGCAAGTATGAAGTGAATCACTCAACAGTTGTATTGCTTTTGCAGGATGATGCTCATATATTTTGTCTTGAAGACCAAATTAAGGATGAAATCAGAGGTGTACTAGATCTGACTGAGGAGATCCTACTGCAATTTGGCTTTAGCAAGTATGAAGTCAATCTCTCAACGAGGCCTGAAAAAGCTGTGGGAAGTGATGACATATGGGACAAGGCTACATCTGCGCTTAAAGATGCTTTGGATGAAAAGGGATGGAGCTACCAAATCGATGAAGGCGGTGGTGCTTTTTATGGTCCGAAGATTGATCTTAAGATAGAGGATGCTCTCGGCAGGAAATGGCAATGCTCGACAATACAGGCAAGTTCGTATGCCCAAAGCATTCTTGGTTTCGTTTCCTGTTTTTGTTTTTTCTTTCCTTATGTTCGTAACATTGTGCATGACAGAGCATTCTTTAAAGAATCTTGTCATAATCTTACTGCACTAAATTCCATGTATCTGGGTTTGATGGCTTGGAGTTCATAGTCGTAAAAATTGTTGAAAGCTAATAACACTGCATTTTCACACAAAAGTAAAATGGTAGTACTTTTTTGGTACAGCCCCGTTTTGAGGGAATGATGGATGGAAATTTTAAACCGTCATGATCATAGGTTTCTTCCACTCGAGTAAAAAAAAGCATGCGATTGCAATAACTTGAGATAATTGTCACAATCATTTCTTGGTACAAAAAATGGTATTATGAAATGAAGACGCAGGAACCTGGTGCTTTAAAGCATCTTATCAGATCCATTTGTTCTTGGTGCATCTTCATTTCCTCTATCTACTGTTGAAAATCTCTTTGCCCCCATGTTCATATACATGGATGGAATACACTTTCATTTAGTGCGTTTATGCTGTTTGGCAAACGCCAAACTACCATTTGATAAATGTTCTCCTTTTTCATTTCACAGGTGGATTTTAACTTACCTGAGCGATTTGACATTACTTATGTCGATTCAAATGTAGAAAAGAAACGTCCCATCATGATCCACAGAGCAGTGCTTGGATCACTAGAGAGATTTTTTGGTGTCCTGATTGAGCATTATGCTGGAGACTTCCCGCTATGGCTCTCTCCTATACAAGTTCGGATTTTGCCAGTTACTGACTTACAGGTACAGATGGTTACAATTCTTCAGGATAATTTGCTTGTAGTCTAGGTCTCCATTTCAGCTTATGAATATGAAATATGCCTTGGCTCTTGGCACAGCTCACATACTGCAAGGAAGTGATGGGGAAACTCACAGCAAATGGCATCAGAGCTGAACTTTGCCATGGAGAGCGCTTACCAAAGCTTATAAGGAACGCAGAGAAGCAGAAAATCCCACTCATGGGAGTTGTGGGTGCGAAAGAAGCCGAAGCCGAAACAGTGACTGTCAGATCCAGGCGCGTTGGGGAGCTGGGAACAGTGAGTGTCGATGATTTTATCAGCAGAATAAAGGATGCCATCCAAAACAGGACACCAATGTGAAGAAAAAAAAAGCCAAATAGGTTGGAAGAGTAGGTTACAGGCAACAGTCACTACTACTGTAAATTCTTTTCAAAGCACTCTAAATATTCCAATGGATGATTATCCTATGAAGGGTTTATGGTAAAGAGTGAAATGTGTCTAAATTGAGTTGGTTGTGTGTTGAAGATGTGTAGAAGGGTAAGTGTGGGGAGTTAGGTGGATAAGTGGTGAAGCAACAAGGTTTCTAGAATGGGTTATGGAGTTGTGGGGAATGGGGATAAGATGATAAGCCAAGCAGCAGGTGAGTTGACTCTGATTTGTGGTGTTCCACATTCCACTACAGGTGGGGAGGTGACCTACATATCAAGGGCCATGTATCCTTAACTTCCACTTCTAGCTAGCTAGCTAACACTAGTGCGGTTCCACTTTTAGCCCAACCAAATATCATCATGTCATGTTTTAGCCTCACCCTCTCAGGTGGGTGCTTGCTAGAAGCGTGTGGCTAAATTGAACCTACAATCGGTCAACACGAGTTTATCGCTAAATTAAGCACTAGCTAGTGGATTTTATATCTATTTAATGGCTAAAATTGGTCATGGAAATATGAAAGTTTATTGCAATTTAGGTGAGTTAAAATCGAAAGCACTTATGTATGACCAGATGGGCACAATTTGAAAAGTCAGGGCACTTTCGGCAAGCCAAAATTAGTTTAGGGATCAAAAGTTTATAATTCATGATAAATATATAGAGGCCAATTTTAGAGCAGAATCTTACTTAAACACTAATTAAAATGCAGAGATATATCGTGATGATAATAATCAGACAATAAAGGAGCCTAAAAAGATTAAGACAGTATACTTAATTTACTCCATATCTTAAGGATCACTATGCGTAAAGCATACATAGTGAAAAGAGTAATTAATTACACTAAAATGCGACAACATAATTGTTCATTGACACTAAACTAAAACCAAATTGTATGGAATTAGGTAGTGACACGTGAACATGCAATTTGATTAAAAAAATATGGAGTTTATTTTAAGTACTCCTATAATAGCTAGATTATGTATAGACCTGAGATTCGAAGAGTGATGATGGATGTTGTGTAACATAACTTGGGAGATGTGTGGTCTGGTGGTGTTACACAAAGTAGTGGCATTGGCATGGCATGTCACTCACTGTTTTCCACAATTTATTCTGTTCCCTGCATTTGTTTATGGACTACTAATTAACACATCAACCAAATCTGCTTACTAAAACATGTTAATATTTCATATAAATATAGTTGCTTGTATTTTTTTTATGAAAAAATCACCAGATTTACCACTATATATAGTTTAAGTGGGGATCTAATTTTACCCTTCAAGGTTTATTACTTCTAATTTACCAACAGACTTTCTAAATTGGAAATATTTGACCCCAACATTTACATCACTAATAATAAAATGACTAGAATAGTATAACATCAGAAATTAAGAAGCTAACCATAAATTTTAGCAGAAAGTGAAAGAACAAGAAAAGAAAAATATAAAATTCCCAATTTTCTCTTTTGGGTCTAAGTTGTATTTTTCCCGTTTTTATATAAAAAGAAAATTGGTGTTCAAAAAAAGAAAAAGAAAAGAAAAACATTAAATAAAGGAGTGAGGGATGGAATTCCGCGTTCCATATATAAAAGCATGTGGATAAGTCAGTATATAACTATACGCGATTAACATATCCATCAATGCGGTTATACTCTAACACTCAATAATGAATATCCCCAGATATCACCCCCTAAAAATATATAAATAATACAAAACAACAAATCCTCGAAAAATGGAAGCCTGTTTGCAACAAGCTTGATAATAAACAACCTTATGCTGAGTAGTAAATAAAATACCTAAAGTAATGACAAACCTAATAAATGTAATTTTTTAAATGGGAATGAGTTGAGAAATGGACAAGAGACCTGGTGTTAATGGGTTTGTTAACGGTTATGGGTACCCGCGGTTCGGATAGTTGATATCCGCAATCGTAACCGTTAGCCTCGCGATTACTAAATTCCACCTACTAGTCAATAACCGCGGATAATAACTGCTACATAGGTCGCAGTTATCCGCAGTTGACGGATATCATCCGACCCACTGCCATCTCTATTTGGGATTTGGATGGAGCAGCAAACTTTGGACCTCAATGTTTCTGCCTTTCCAGCCAGTGGCAGATCTATGTAGTAAGAAGGGATGTCCATGGACACCCTTTTTTTCTTAATAATGTGTATATATGATATATAATTTATTTGATTCATTTAAAAATTACAATGAACCCTCAATATTTTGTGATATATGTTTTTATATTTTATAATCATATGTTCCAAATGTTTTATAACACTTGTAGACGTCAAAATAACATGCAAAATGTCATTTTGTCTTTCCAATTATCTTTTTTTCTTCAATTTCCTAATTGGGTTTTAAAAAATTTATTAGATGGTTCATTTCTATAAAATAATTTGTGTGTGTTTCTCGTTTATTTGTCTAGTTCTATTTTTAATATACAAAGGGTAAAATAAGTAAGCAAAAAAAAAATCACTTTAATTCTCATATCAAGTCGAATTGTTGCTAACATTTTGGAATAAAGAGAGTAATATTCATCAAAATATTTAAATGGATATCCATTCTAAAATTTCTGGATCCGCCACTATTTTCAGTCCTCATCATCCCCACTCTTTAGTTAATTACTACTTCCGTCCCAAAAAAATGATGTATTTGATTTTCAGCATTTAATTAAATTTTGTAATGAATTCTTTATGGTAATATTTTGAATCTCTTACGATATCGAAAGAAAAACGCATCAGTTTTTCAGGCACGGAGAGGAAGTACATACCATATTTTTCTTTTACTCTTATGTGTGTGTATACACTCTTGTGCTAAATCTAATTTAAGTCGTTTAATATCTAAGAGAAATTGAAGATATATACTCTTTTCGTCCCAAAAGTGATAAAATACTTATTTTTCAGCATTTATTCTATGATTTTATTTTTCTATAAATTCAAATTATAAATTTGAAATTTTTATAGACAACTATAAATTTGATGATTTAACTTTATAAATATATTTTTGATATTATTTACATTAATATATAATATAGATAATTGAAATCAAATTTATAATTTGACAATAAAAAAGTCAAATGCTATAGTGGTTTTATGAGGAACACAAACACAACCCCCCCACAAAAGTTAGAATTTGCACGTAATATGTATTTGAAGAAAGAAAGGAGGACAATTAAGAAAAAACCCTAGCCGCCCCTCTCCTTCTCCCCTTCAATTTCTTCTCCTTATCCATTAGTTTTTTTCTTCTTCTTCCTTCTCTCCCATGTTTTTCTCTTGAATCCCCTTATCCCCACCCTCTTCTTCCTCTTTTTCTTCTCTGTCTTGATATATTTATTGGTAGGAGCAACTGTGGAGCTTTATGAATGCCTAAGTTTTTCTGGAATTTGGAGAGTCGCCACTGCCGCATCCTGGAGCAGGGCGGAAGATACAACTGACTTGTTTCTCTGCGTATATTGGATGAGGATGCGTTCCCGTTGGTCAGGTGTTCGAAGGTTTCTCGTCGCGAGTTGGAGCTTGCTTCGATACGACAAATCCTTCGTGTCAGAGGGTTGCCTTCTACTCTAGGCCGCCACCGCGCCATACGAAGGGCCCTCCTTGGCCTGGTCACCCCGACGGTGGAGAAGGCTGGGGTGGACCATTTGGTGATAATGACGCAGAGGTTCAGAAAATTGTTGCGGCAGGGATGGGCACTGGTAGCCCGCCCTGCCTGGAGTAATGTGTGATATTTTGCTGAGTGGAGGGGATTTGGAGTCTTCCTCTTCCACCCATGTTCTCAAATTGACTTGGGTTTCTCTCTGGCATGGGTGTTTGATAGTTTGCTCGGAATCTATTTCTATGGTTATGTATATTCTTCTAGGTATTTATGCAGGGACCAGGCCTTGTGTAGCTTGCTTTTTCCAGCTAGTTTGGTGGAGGAGGTCGGTGACCGGGTATTACAAGAAAGACGCTGCGCACAGATACCTGTTTATAGCAAATCATCGTTATGAAGAATATATCCTTCCCAATAATGGCGATCTGGCTATTTTCCATTCATATTGTTCCGGAGATGCAAGTCTGTTATCTTTTTTTAGATTTTATTTCACTAAGTTTTATTTAATTTTAAGTTTCCATGCAACCTTAAGTTGCAGGAAATGTAGATCTAGTTATGCTCATCTCTACTTAGAGTTGTTTGGTGTACAAGGGTTGGTCCCTGAATTGGATTTTTCAATTTGAATGAATTGCATTCACCTTAAAAAAAGGGACAACTAAGCATCACGATTCAAGGAGAAACCCTAGCCTTCGTGCGCCGCACGGTAGGCTCTCCTCTGTCCTTCACCACTGGTGATCGATGTCCTCTCCCTCCCTCAAACGCTCTAGACCCTGCTGCCTTGCCCATTGCCTCCATGGACATTCTTCATGCTAGTCTCACCGGACTGTCCCTCTCGAAAGACGAAATGCAATGGCAATAGCGACTCTATGAGCCCTCCTCAATTGCGCCGGTGCGACTCTTGCTGCGATGGTGCTGTCGGCTAGACCAGTGTGTGCCGACATCCTCACCAAATTGCTCTGTAACGCATGGAAGGGTGTGGAGTGCTCGATTCGATTAGCCTCGACTATAGGGCGGGGAAATATTTTCCTCATTCGTTTTGATTCCCTCGAGTAAGCAAAGTTAATTTTGCAGCATGGTCCATGGTCGTTTAACAACAGGTTGATTTTTATGTCTCTGCTTAAGTGAGGTGACTTCCTTTCTTCTCTGGACATCGATATGATTGATTTCTGGATTCATATAATTGATGCTCCGTTTGATTGGTACACTAACATTATGATAAATTCTCTTGGTTCATTGATTGGACTTGTGAAGGATGTTGATGTTGACGGTCCCACGCTAAGGGTTCATGTTTTTTTATGTTACTAAACCTCTGCGCAAGGTCCTGAAAGTTTAGGTGGAAGGGGTGGTCAAGCCCTTCTTACTTCAATACGAGCGCCTCACCGACTTCTGCTTTCGGTGTGGCTGTTGCAACCATGTCGAATGTGAATGCTTGAACCCTATTGAAGGGAAAGAACTGCAGTTTAGGGATTTGCTCAGGTACCAAGGCCCTTGTTTGTCGGCAAAGAGAAGGAACCGACTACGACACA
The DNA here is from genome assembly GCA_024586325.1 of Stellera chamaejasme. Classification (NCBI taxonomy): domain Eukaryota; kingdom Viridiplantae; phylum Streptophyta; class Magnoliopsida; order Malvales; family Thymelaeaceae; genus Stellera; species Stellera chamaejasme. The sequence continues at coordinate 32,249,871 of CM044985.1, forward strand.
GGTAGTTACTGTTAATAAGGTGGGATTGCAGGTAACACCACTTGTTGATGCTTCACCTACGGTTTCCGTAGAAGAGTAGATGGGGCAGCTGGCCACCCCACTGGTTTCTTCTAAAACAGTCTACCAGAATTCTCTTGCTGTAGTGGATAACCAATTGGCTTTGATTGAGGTTGCTCTCAACCAAGCCCCTCAATCTTCTATCTCAGCGGATTCTAGGACCAAATGCACTGGTCGTGGCAAAGGGAAGACTGTAGGTTTGGGTGTTGGACAGCCGACCAAGAAATCGTGTATATCTGAAGCGGTTGTGGAAAGCAGTGACATGTAGCCTTGTGGGGCAGGGGGACTTCGTGCCTCACCTGGCGCAGTCAGACTTTGGTCCTGGTTTATTTTATGTTTTTTTGCTGGTTTTTGTGTTGCTGGTTGAACAAGTGGAGCACTCGATCTATGGTTCCATATGGCACTTTTTGCTAGACAAGTCTACTCCTCTCCGCACGAACGTAGTGACACGGCTCTTAGCTCATGTGGACCTTTCTTGGTGGGCCTCGTTCAAGATTGAAGACCAATATTACTTCACTACGTCTGGATGTGCTTGGTTTCAGTCCCTTGATGACCATAGTGGTATAATTGATCCTATTCTAGTACCCACTAGAGTTTGATCTTGTTGTGCTTCTCACTCGCCTGGCTGGTCTATTCTTTTATTTAGTGTTTTTTCCTAGACTCTAGGTTGCAACTTATTGCTTGGTTTGTAATTTTCTTTGCCCGTTTGGTTTTAGATCGGGTTAAACTCTTGTCTGACTTGGATTATTTTCTTTGACAATAATATTGAGCCGTTTCCGGTTTTAGTGTTCACAAAGATTGTTAATGGCTCCTAAGGTTTTTGGTTCGTCTCTACAGCGGTGTCGCCGTTGTTTCGTTTCTAGCGAAGGAAACAAACGCCCTCCCAACGGCTAGCTCGGGTCTTTGGGGTGTGGATTCTATTTGTCTCGATGGCGAGCAATTCGTAGGTGGAGATAGTGCAATTTCGTTTGTCAGTTTTTCACCCCTCTTCGTCCTCTGGCGGTTGGACCTGGAGGCCTCACGACGCCGAACTATTGATGATGGTGACCGACGCCGCGTTCCTCCCACAGGAAGCGTTGGAGGCCCGACGATGCTCTGCTCATTTAGGTATTATCGGCGCTATGCCTCTAATCGAACCGGCTCTCGTTTTGGTCCTCTGGCGTCGTCTCGGGTGCTTCTCCGCCGACGCCATTTGACATCACATGGTGGCCTATCATGGGATGTCTCTGAAACTAGTGTAGCACCCTGCTGCAAATCGGGGCTGTACGAGATGGCCCCAAATTGGTTCGCTTTCTGGTCTTCCAATTTTACTTTTGGAAAAGATGAGAATCGGGTCTATGGTGTTACTGTTGGTAAGCTTGATCCAAAAAACTGGGGCAAGAGGGACCACTTCAGAACTGTTGGGTGTGATATAGGTTGTGGTTGCAAGTGGAATTGGAGTGGTTATGGGAAGAACGAGCAAGCCGAGGAAGTGTTAGGAATGGTAAGGATGAGCGACAAGGTGGGTGTTTGCAAGAAAATCACGCAGAATGAGATGCAGGAACGGGCAAGGAGCAATATTGCTCATTGCCTGGCTCCATGAGGACTTTGGTTACGGATGGTTGGGATGCAAAGTCCAGCCTAATCAACTGTAGTTTGTTCGGGACTTAGGATATTCAGTGGATAGTGGCGTTTAGTGGTATTGGATATGGTTTATGCAAGTGTGGTTGCATGGTTTCTGGTGCTTTCCGGGAGACCTTGCAGGGAATAGACTCTTTTAGATACGCTTTGCATTGCTTCTGTGGAGGGGGACGGTAGTCTCGATCTCTGTTTCGGATGCTACGGATGGATCCATGTATCAAGCCTTATGGCAGTTTGAGAACACTTGCGAAAATCAGCTTCACCTAATGATTTTTATCCATTGTCGACTTTGTGTCTCTATCATTCTGATTGTTCTGCTATCTTTTATTTCTTTTAACTCATTCTGGTTATCTTTTAAATTTATTAGTTGTTGGTCTAGGAGTTTGGTACTAAGGTCCATTATAGCTTTAAGCTATTTGGTCATTAAGATTGTTTATGCTCATTATAGGTTGAGAGCTTATTTCTCCTAAAGGGCTTTATCTCTTTTAGGTTGTTATGGACACTTATCGCTTAAATTTTGATGAACTCATTCTACCTCAAAAAAAAATATTGAGTCGCTTTCATGTAAAAAAAAAAAGCATCAGGAATCACGTTTGGCCGAGGAAGTGGGGAACGCAATACGTTCACATACATGGTTTTTTTTTTTTTAGGGAAAGCGTTCACATACATGGTTTTGATTGAAAACAAATCTTAATTACTCCAGTCTCATTACATTAAAGAGTATAGGAAGTGAGATGCGAGGGATGAAAATGAATTTGGAAGGAGATAATGATGATATTTTATGTAAAACGAGTTAATAAGTAAAGTGAATTTTAAGCTATATAAAAAGTTAAAAATGACAACTCATTTGAAACGGAGATAGTAGTACATTCACATAAGTGAATTAATTAAGGTCCTAGGAAGCATCCAACACTAGAGGGGTAAATCAAGCCGAAATGAGCTTATGAAAAATGTATAATTAAGCTCGATATTCATAAAATTATTTGGCTTGTTTGATGTAGTTTGAGTTTGACCTCGAATCAGTCCATATATAAATATATACTCCATTCTCATTCAAGATTCAATATTTGACTTAAATTTTAACAAATAGAAAAAATATATTTAGAAAATTTATACTTCAAATTATGATATGTATTTAAATTATTAACTTTAAATGTCTAAATATTCATGAAAAAAACATAAATTAAATGATATAAAACAATAAAAACAAATAATAGAATTGTTTAGGGACGGAGGGAGTACTATGATTCATTTTATAACCTTATCCACAACAAGAGCTTGGTTGAATCATGAAATCAACCGCTCATTTAATCAATATGTAAATTGTTATAATAATTGTACAAAGAATTAAGATGAAATTAACAAAAAAAAAATCTGAATCAAATTTAATATACGATCATAGAAGTGGGATTATCCTAACCACATATATATTGCTCACTAAGTAGTGATGGAACTTTATTTTTTAGGTACGCGGTGCTGGTAATTTATGATCATAATTTCATAATATTAAACGAACATACATATGGACCATTGTCTCTAAATCGCATCAACCACCACAAGATCATCTGTCTCATGATTGTGTATCCAATTAATTAATACCATTAGCTTCACAATATTAATATTAACGGATCAATTAATTATGTTAATTAATTAAACTAAGAGGATGCAGACATGCAGTGGCGGGAGAGGGAGACGAGTAGCTAAGTAGCTACTTCTCATCTTACTATAGAGTAGAAACTAGAGAGTTAAGCAACAGAAGGAGTAAAACGTTTATATTCTAAATATATGGACTATACTGTCATGATTCCAACTGGTTGAGGACTAAGTAGCTAGATCGTACTCATCGAATTTGAACCTCCTCGTATGAACAGCTGACAACAAGTATGATGAAAAGTTTAATTACTAGCAATAAAGAGCAGCAAGCAAGCAGGAAAATACAAAAAAGGGCAGTGATAATTCTCCCTCCGCCATTAATCCACGACTGTGAGACATGATGAATGAATGACTCATCATCATCATCAGTCATCAGCATCATCGTCATCATCATCACATGAGGATGGCATATCTCATGCCATCATTAAGCATGAGTTGATGATTGATATCAGAGATGGGAGCAATCTCACCGCCGGTGACCCAAACTCGGTCGCCTGATCCGGCGGCCTCAAGAACATGCGGGTGAGACAAGCATGAAACGCAGAGCAGAGAAGCCCTCAAGATGCTGCAAATCACCACCATCCATCCATGATGACGATCCTGTGATCGTGAAGAAGATGATCTGTTCCTCATCATCATCATCGCCATCTCATGATCATCACCACCTGCTGCTGCATCCAACATGCTCTCATCTGCAACTCTCTGCCTCTTCTTCATCATCATCATCATCAACAACAATTGCTTAATTGATTGATGAAGAGAAAAATGAGACAAGTGAGAAGGAAGAGAGATATGTATGTTTTGTAAGCGAGCAAAAGTACCTTATGTCAGTTATGCCCTCTTCCCTTTTAAAGCTTTAGGGTCTGTTTAGTTGTTGAAATTTTTTCAAGTTTTCATTTCCAAATTTCATTTATAAATATTTGATCATACAACTAGCTTTCAAGTGATGAAAACCTTGTTTTCCAAATTTTGAAAAACTCTAGTATTAGCATGGAAATCTTTCAAACAAGGTTCCTTAATTTAATATACTAGTTTTTCAAAGTTTGGAAAACAAGGTTTTCCATCACTTGAAAGCTAATTATATGATCCAATATTAATAAAGGAAATTTGGAATTGAAAATTTGAAAAATTTTATACAATTAAACAGAGCCTTAATTTCTTTAATTTTCTACTTCATTGTGGGGTCTCTACGTACTTATGGCCAACATGCCGACAAAGCAACCAAATTATTGTACATCAATCCCCTTTTTACATTGGACACACTCACACATTAATTAGGATTAAAACTTTGCTAATCATCATCTTCTCTGCCTAGAACTTTCCCAAGATTACTTCCCCTCTACATAACAGATGATTTGGCCAATAATAACCTGACAAACAATTATGAAATGTTTCCAGTGAGAGGAGACAATAAAAGTAATAAGGTAAATATCCAATTATGAATCAAATTTTATAGGGAGGAGAGTATATACTCCTCCATCCTATCCTAAATGATTGAAATGTTTGATTTGTGATGTCCATTTGACTTCAATATATTTATATTATGGTTTAGTAGAAAAAAAAATTCTAAAAATATATATTCATAGACACATCAAAGTAACATTTGTGTATGAAAAATTTAAATTTATATATCAAAATATTAAAAATAATAATAAAATTAAATATTAAAAATTAAGTAATTTAGGAATAGATGATGTATATATCAAGGGTAAGCTAATATGGCATGATATTCATCAATTTGGGTGGACCCCACAGAAGCATTGATACCATATTAACAGTGACCGCTCCACTAGCTAGCTACTTCATTTGTATACCCAAAACTTCTGTGGTGGGCAAATAAGAAACAAATTAGCGTTCAACAATAAACTAGGGTCAATGATATTGATAGATAGGTCAGTAGTGAGTGATAATAACAACACACAACAATTTTGTAACTTTATACTCCTGCCTTTAATCAGCTGAGTTGGGTTCGACATCATTTATCTCACCCGCATTCAAGAGTGCTGCTGGGTAAAAAGAGAGAAAAAAGATTCAGTGCTGCTGACAAGCTTTTCGAAAGCATACTTATTAAGAGATTGCAAAGATTGGAAATTGTCTGAACAAATTGAGCGAACACAAGAGAACAGGTCGGGATCGATCAGTAAGATTTCAAGTCTAATCTGGTGCATCATCCAGCAGCACGTAGGCATTTCTGCAATACAACACAATTGTCTGTCCTGTCCTGTAGGCCTTGCATTGCAACTTCAATGCCCAACTAGGCTTTGACGGTTTTCCCTTTGTTTTCTACTTGAGGGTTTCTCTTGAAGGGCAAAAAGGTCTTTCCCCCCATAAATGGCTGTAAAGCTTCTGGGACCTCCACACCATCTTCCTGTTGGTAATTCTCTAGGATGCTGCATATAGTCCTCTCAGTTGCTGTGAGGGTGGAGTTCAACAAGTGCACATATTGCTTCACCTGCTCATTGCTCTGCCAAAAACAACATATCACAGAACAGAACAGAACAGCAGCAAGATAAATAAAATGAAACACAGCCATAAATTGAATCCCCATCATACAGAACTACTTTGAGCTTAAATAAACAACTAACAAATATATCAGGACTTTCTTTTCCAAGATCTATGAGCAGAAAATTTCACTAATGGACTACCTTTTTCTGGCCGTATCTGATCTCTAATCTTCTTGACTGATAGTCAGTGCAGTTTGAGCATGAAACCAGCTCTCTGTAAGTCTGAGAAGCTGGGAACCACCCTTCAAGATCATACTTCTTTGCAGCTGAGTCATTTAGAGCGCCAGATACTATTGCCACGATCTGATATGGAAGTTTTAGCTGCAACAGAGTTACCATGCAATTATTAGACTTCTCAAGAACAAGAAAGGGAAAAAGCAGAGAGCACAAACTTGAAGTCACCCAACCATTTTTATAAATTACAAAATGGCCACCATGGTTAGCTGCTAATTTGTGAATCATAATCTTAGTTCGCTGCTAGATTATGAATCATTATTATGATTAACTTCCAATGGGATGAGGCATATTAATCGGGGGACATCTAAGTTGAGATATGCTAACATATTTCGGTCTTATCTTGTGCTCTGGCTTTCTAGTCGAGTAGGGGTTGGATTCACCTTCTACCCTACACTTTCTACGTCCATTGTCCAGTGGATGCTATATTATCATGGTTGACTTCCAATGGGATGGGACATGTTGATGAGGCAGGTGATACCTAAGTTGAATTGTGCTAACACATCGGTTTTATCTCTTGCACTGGCTTTTGAGTAGGGTCTGAATATTGAAGAAAACACATTGCTACAACATAAGATAAGGAAAAATTTGGGCAACCATCAAATAGATTTCATCATATAGAATAGGTACCATCTTGTAGAAATCCTCGGAATTTTTAATCATTTCTTCATGCATCTCCCACGAGTCATTGCCATTGGGAGTAGTCATGCAAAATTGCTCCACCTTCTCAAATTGATGAACCCGAAAAATTCCCAGAGTATCTCGACCATGTGAACCAGCTTCTTTGCGGAAGCATGATGAAAATCCAGCATATCTAGCAAAGATCATATGGATCAGAAAATTAATTGAAATTTTTTACACAGGCACAACAAATAGTGCAAACCTTATAGGAAGCTCTGAGGGATGAATCCAATCATCTACATGGTAAGCACAGAGTGGCTGCTCAGCTGTTGCAATTAGATACTTGTCATCTCCCTCACCAGTGACCTAAAACCAAAAAAAGGAAAAGAAAAAAAAACAATATACTTTGTCAAAGGAAAAGGTAAACTGATGCTTCGAAAGCAGAAAACTCCCAACACAGAAAGGAGAAAGACATGAACAGCTGAAGTAAAAGGAAACAGCTAGATGGGTACTTGAAGTATACCTTGTAAAGTTCTTCATCAAATTGGGTTAACTGGGCGCATTTAGCCATTACTTCTTTTCTCATGAAAAAAGGAGTTTGAAGCAACGTATACCCTCTCTTTTCAAGAAAATCAAGACCAAAATTTATCAGTGCTTGATTAAGACGCACTCCATCTCCTTTCAAGTAGAAACCTCTACCTCCTGCAACATCAGCACCTATGCCACAACAAATAAAATGTGCCTGAGTTTTATCTAGAGTTAACTGATATGGTTAAAACAACCAACGCTACTTGGAACCCACAGGCATGAGGGGTAGCTCATCTGGAAGCATTCATATCAGGCAAAGTAAAGCTTATACGGTAATACCATAACCAGAAACAAACGTACAAGCATAACTAAAAGAGTAAAGCTGTAAGGGTGCACCTTTCTTCAGGTCTGCAATCCCAAGAAGCTCCACAAGCTCAACATGATTCTTTAGCTTTGGCTCCAAACGCCTTTCACCCCACGATCTAATAACAGCATTGTTGGCCTGTATCATACAGTTAATCCGTGCACCAGCCAAGATCAGAACATTAGCCACGAAGAGGCATAGAATCAGAGAAACCTTGTAGCCCAGGAAATTTACATACCTCGTCGTCACTGATTGGAACAGAATCATGAACAAGGTTCCCAACAGTCTGCAATTTGCATTTCAATGGCTCCCATGCCTCCTTAACATCCAGCTCTTTTGCTGCGATGCTCTGTTTGATCTGTTCTGTCTTTGCGATCATATCAGATGCATCTTGTTTTGCCTTCGCGCGCCAAAAAAGAATAAGAAGAAGGACTCGCTTTGCAGAAAATCAATTTCGCGCATAGTAACAGAGAAGAAAACTTACAATTTTCAGTTGAGCGACTTGTTTGTTAATCTTGTTGAACTCCTTGCGCAAATTTTCTAGTTCGAATTGGCCTGCATTTTGAACACAGACAAAATAAACAATTACAATTAGTGGGAAAAAAGGGTCAGAGTAGTGAAGGAGCGAGTTTAAGGATGAAGCAATTACGGAGGCGCCATTCTTTATCGAGAAGGATGATCTGGTCGACAACATCGACGGCAGCGAAACGGCGGCGCTGAGACTCTCGAACAAGCTCAGGGTTGTGACCCTTCTCTTCTCGGAAGAGGTTAATGTCGAGCATCCCGGATCCAACGGAAGTAAAGTGGAAGTAGCGATTACAACTATTCCGAAGAATGGAAATGGAAGAGACTGGATTTGGTCTCTGCGTCACTCTCAGGCTCAGCCCTTTTCTTCCAACGCAATACCTACTACCAAGGAGCAGTCTCATACGAATAAAAACAAGCCGCGAGTAGAGAACTCCGCCGTCCGACGGCGGTCAATACTGCTGCTAGGGTTTTGAAGTGGACGCCCGTTGTTTGGAGATGTATTGCTTGAAATGTTTCGGATTGGGTCACTATTTCCTGTAGTAGTCTGCAACTTTTCTTCTTCATTTTTTGTTTGCGTTTTTTTTCGTGGGAGAAAGTGTAAAATTGTCACTATCTTTTTTTTAAAAAATTATCAATCTTTTTTGAGGGTTTAAATTATCATTATTATTTCATATAACGGTAAAATTACCATCAAAGATGATGATTAGCGTGCATGGCTTAACATAGCCGTTAGTTTTTATCGACGTATAATGTCTGTGTGAATTAGGGTTGTCTGATTCGTTTGAAATTTGATATTTATCAACGCTTAGGTGCAGAATAGGGTTCTAGGGTTTGGTGTAAATCTGATTGTCAATAAAATTAGATAGATTGAGAGTTGATTTATTGTAATTCGCTTAAAAAATGAGTTTTTTTGGAAATTTCAGTCAATTGCTAACACCGACGATGACCTCTGATTACAGTGATGATAATTTCACTTATGTCACGAATTGTAGCTGCGGTGAGAAGATGGAGATGAAGACTTCTTACACCTTGAAGAGGTTTTTTTATGTGCTTGAATAATGTGAGTCTTTTAAATTCAAAATTTTGAAGATTTGTTGACAACAAGTACACCAATCATCATTTTTAGTACCAATTTTACATTTAAATGAAAGTTGATGGGGATTCCACTGTTTCTCCCGTTTTTTCATTGATTTTTGTAATCTTGATTTTACGTTTTGACCCATGAATCAAAACTGGACCCGGCCCACAAATTTAACCGATAGTACTAAAACCAAGCTAAGCCCAGAGGTTTAGCCCATAGGTTTACTGCCAATGAGGAAAAAGTCAAAAAGGCTCAACTTTCACGGTCGGTTACACCTAAAAAGGAATGTTTGGTGCGATAGGTTTGCGTTTTCTAACGCAACAGTCCTATAACTTTAAATTTTCTCAAATTGGTCCTAAGCTGAGAGGGAGTCTACCGAAATTATACTATAACGTTTCGTGCAGTATTAGAAATGAATATTGCCTAAAAACAAGTATACATATAAATTAATACTATCCTACACAATAAATGAACGCAGCAATTTTTGGGGGGGTGATCCTCGGAGTTAAAGTTTTTTGGGCTCTGCGGGTTGAGCGGTGGAGGCACAAGCCGGTGGATTATTCTTGCCAACAATGGCGGGCTTGACGTTCTGACAAATGGATTGGGCTGGGCCGGCATTAGATGTAAGATCTATGTCCCTCAGCGTCACTTGGTTGCAGGGGAAAGTGCCACTGCACAAAAGCTGAACCGTTTCTACGTTGCTTGATGTGCCTCTAATGTTGCAGAATGTGATATTCGCAATCTTCACTTTTGATGGAACAGCTTTGTTGCACTTGTTCCATGGGCAGTAAACTTGATCGATCACAATAGGGTTCTTGACGTTGTTCATGACGACGTCTTCATAGATGACATTCTTGACCAGGCCGTCTTTGGAATCGGGCCAGGTTTTGATGCGGACGCCATTGTCGGTGCAGTTGAAGGTGCAGTTTTTTACGTGGACTCCGTCAACCGGTTCTTCTCCGGCGGTTCCTCCGAGACTTCCGATGCTGATGCCGTGGCCGGGACCGCAGGTGACTCTCTCGATGTGGAGGCCGATCATTCCGTCACCGATGGAGATGCAGTCGTCACCGGTCTGGATGATGGAGTCGATGACGGTGATGTTTTTGGACTTGGCTATGTGGATTCCGTCGGTGTTGGGACTGTCCGCCGGTGCAATGACCTTCACGTTCTCGAACACCAAGTTCTCGCAACCGATCACGTTCGTCTGGAAATTCTTGCTGTCCTTGATCGTTATCCCTCTCACGAATGAGTTCTTGATGAAGTTGAGCCTCAAATTCTGGCAAGTTTAATTCAACAAAAATTAAGAAACCATTTCTCTCTTACAAATTGTTATAATATAACATAAACGAGACGGGACAGTATTTGCCGTCCAACTCGGGTGGGATAAAACTCTTCAAATATGCACACGTGTCGTGTTATTATTGATTGGTGCTACCATTATTAATTACGGGGAGTGACAGTCTGTAATTAACAGTAGTGACACTAACCATTAATAATATGACACTATGACACGTATGTATACAAGAATGGGGACTTTCCTCAGAAAGTACAAGAGTGTCTTACAAATGGGACGTTTTTGCAGAGGTCACCGGGTTTACAAACTTTGCCCCAAAAGGTTGGGCCTTGGCCGTCAATGGAGCCGGTGCCGCAAATGGTGAGGCCATCAATGTAATTAATGGTGAGCCAATCGTCCTTGATCTTGGGAGGTCCAGGGGCTGCTTTGATGCACCCGTCCCATTGAAAAGACAGAGGTGCCTTGCATGGCCCTTTCATCAGTGCTGAACCGGCGATAAGGAAATCTCCTTTAGGAATCACTATTTTCGCTGGAGTTGGCGAAGCGCATGCGTGCGTCCTTGAAAGCGCACAACAATGCCTGTATATATATATCCATCACAAACAATAATTAATCAGATTATAATTAAGTTGAGTAATAAGTCCACATCTTCTATATATGTGATCAAATGGTTTGTTAGTTTTCATAATTTTTTTTGGACAACAACGATCAAAGAACATGAAGGCTACAGCTACAAGACGATTGTTAGTTTTCGTATACATTGTAATATAAATGAAAGCTGGCAAACCGTTTGAGAGATGATGATTTAATTACCTGCGTAGCGTCCGTTACCCCATCCGGCTTGGCTCCATATTTCGCGACGATATCGAAAATACATGGTGGTGGTTGTGCATTAATGGCTACACCCAACACCAATGCTATTACTGCAATCTTCACCTGGGTTACCATGTTTTTTTTTCTCCTTATTTTGTTTATTTGTATATATGCATGAATACTCCTTTTATTTATTACTCTTTATTTTATTTTTTTTGTTAGGAAATGATAGGGATGTTATTATGAATTTATATAGTGTTGGATGGGCAACAGGTAAAGCAATCTCTTTTCTTTCCACTAACCAAAGAGAGTAAATTTTCATGGTCCCGTGCATTTCTGCACCTTGACCTATTCTCTTGCAATTGACTCTGTTTCTTTCTTCTTACTGCACACAAGTTTTTCTAAACCAGTGAAGTATTTTTTTTTTTAAAAAAATAATACTCGGTGCAAATTGGAGTAATTAAACATGAGAAAGGAAAACTTTACCATTCATGCATGATTAATTGAGAGGGTGATCATTTTGGCACCACTATTTTTTGTCGTCCCAAGCTAAATTAGAAGTTGCTTAAATTAATGTCAGCTAAGTGTGTAGTTTAAACTAAATGCCAGCTTGTGTGAAAATGTGCATGTAGCACTTAATTTCTCAAATCATCCATTCAAATCTCAAATCTTATAAAATAAAATAAAATAAAAAACACCCTCAAATCCCATCTACCATAAAATCGACAGCCATCCCCTGTAGGAATGTAGGAATAGAACTGAGGAAGTTCAAGGGTGTGTTCACCACACAAATTTTCCAAAATAATTTTTCAACTTTTTAATCTCAATACATAAAACATACTTAAATCCATCAAGTCTCTATCAAATTAACTTTTTCTCAAATTTCTCTAATCACATACATAAATCCTCAAATTTCTCAAAATTATTTTTCACCATTGCTTACCTATGGAGGTTCACCCAGTTAAATCTCTAGGTCTCTGTCCGTTCCAAATTCTTCAAATTAACCTTACTCTATCAAACCATTAATCAAGCGTAGGGTTGAAGGCGCTTGAAGCTAACAGTGTGAGAACGTCACATATACATTCCGAAGTTTAGGATTGATTTTAGCTACGTTCTTATAGTGTTTAGAATTCATTAGTTAATTGATTGCCTTTTACTCTTGGGTAAATTTGGGTTAACATAACTCGGTTGTAAAAATTAATCCTCATCAATCTGAAAAAGACCAATGACATCATAAATCGGTCAATTGAGAAGAAATTAACCAGTTCAAACAGGTGGTCCTAAAAAATTGAAGACTGGCTAGGATTGAGGAATTTGTAATATATAGTGAGTGAAATTTAATTGGAGAAACTAGGGCGAGCGAGAGTGACGGTACGATCAATCATTTTCAACGGTGGGGACTCTCATGGAATTAGTCTATAAATTCTGCCCTCCCACTACATTTTCTTCAACTATTAACGAAACAAATTGATCCAATAATCACACAGCATTGAAGTTATAACACTTGAAGATTTTCATATCAATAATCACTCTCTATGCCATAACAAAAAGAGAGATTGAAAGAAAGAAAGAAAATATTACATATTGATAGAGATATAGTTGATTAATTAATCAATCATGGCGGTGATGAAATTGAGGGTTGCGTTAGCAACAATTTTGATAGGAACATTAGTAGTGTGCGGTGTGATAATAGGCGATGCTCAACCAGTACCAGCAGCAGGAGGAGCAGCAGGTCCTGTTCCGGCGGCAGGAGGAGCAGCAGGAGCAGCCGGTGCTGTACCAGCAGCAGGAGGAGCAGCCGGTGCTGTACCGGCGGCAGGAGGAGCAGCCGGTGCTGTACCGGCGGCAGGAGGAGCAGCCGGTGCTGTACCAGCAGCAGATGGAAAATGCGTTATTGACGTGGTGGCTAAAGGGGCGGTAGCCGATGAGAAAACCGACATGAGTCCGGCATTGATGGCGGCGTTTAAGGAGGCATGCTGTTCTCCGATTCCGGTCACAATCCTCGTCCCTAAAGGTTGTTACTTTTTGAACCAGGCCATTATGGCAGGCCCATGCAAGGCACCCATCGTGTTCAGGTTGGAGGGCACCATCAAGGGCACCGTCGGCCCCCCACCTCTCAAGGACGACTGGTTCACATTCAACAACGTTGAGAACCTCACTATCACCGGCGGTGGCACACTCGACGGCCAGGGTCCCACCGTCTGGGGCAAAACATGTCAAACTGGACAATATTGCAAAAACTTCCCCATTGTAAGTAGTCCATTAAAATTTACAAATTAATTGAATAGGGAATGTGAGACAATAGTATAAATGGATCAACGGGCGGGCATGGTGCTGATGAGTTGTTGTTGTTTTTGTTATAATTGCAGAACTTGAGGCATAAATCCTCAAATTTCTCAAAATTATTTTTCACCATTGCTTACCTATGGAGGTTCACCCAGTTAAATCTCTAGGTCTCTGTCCGTTCCAAATTCTTCAAATTAACCTTACTCTATCAAACCATTAATCAAGCGTAGGGTTGAAGGCGCTTGAAGCTAACAGTGTGAGAACGTCACATATACATTCCGAAGTTTAGGATTGATTTTAGCTACGTTCTTATAGTGTTTAGAATTCATTAGTTAATTGATTGCCTTTTACTCTTGGGTAAATTTGGGTTAACATAACTCGGTTGTAAAAATTAATCCTCATCAATCTGAAAAAGACCAATGACATCATAAATCGGTCAATTGAGAAGAAATTAACCAGTTCAAACAGGTGGTCCTAAAAAATTGAAGACTGGCTAGGATTGAGGAATTTGTAATAGTGAGTGAAATTTAATTGGAGAAACTAGGGCGAGCGAGAGTGACGGTACGATCAATCATTTTCAACGGTGGGGACTCTCATGGAATTAGTCTATAAATTCTGCCCTCCCACTACATTTTCTTCAACTATTAACGAAACAAATTGATCCAATAATCACACAGCATTGAAGTTATAACACTTGAAGATTTTCATATCAATAATCACTCTCTATGCCATAACAAAAAGAGAGATTGAAAGAAAGAAAGAAAGAATATTACATATTGATAGAGATATAGTTGATTAATTAATCAATCATGGCGGTGATGAAATTGAGGGTTGCGTTAGCAACAATTTTGATAGGAACATTAGTAGTGTGCGGTGTGATAATAGGCGATGCTCAACCAGTACCAGCAGCAGGAGGAGCAGCAGGTCCTGTTCCGGCGGCAGGAGGAGCAGCAGGAGCAGTACCGGTGCTGTACCAGCAGCAGCAGGAGCAGCCGGTGCTGTACCAGCAGCAGGAGGAGCAGCCGGTGCTGTACCGGCGGCAGGAGGAGCAGCCGGTGCTGTACCAGCAGCAGATGGAAAATGCGTTATTGACGTGGTGGCTAAAGGGGCGGTAGCCGATGAGAAAACCGACATGAGTCCGGCATTGATGGCGGCGTTTAAGGAGGCATGCTGTTCTCCGATTCCGGTCACAATCCTCGTCCCTAAAGGTTGTTACTTTTTGAACCAGGCCATTATGGCAGGCCCATGCAAGGCACCCATCGTGTTCAGGTTGGAGGGCACCATCAAGGGCACCGTCGGCCCCCCACCTCTCAAGGACGACTGGTTCACATTCAACAACGTTGAGAACCTCACTATCACCGGCGGTGGCACACTCGACGGCCAGGGTCCCACCGTCTGGGGCAAAACATGTCAAACTGGACAATATTGCAAAAACTTCCCCATTGTAAGTAGTCCATTAAAATTTACAAATTAATTGAATAGGGAATGTGAGACAATAGTATAAATGGATCAACGGGCGGGCATGGTGCTGATGAGTTGTTGTTGTTTTTGTTATAATTGCAGAACTTGAGGCTGAACTTCGTGATCAACGGCCTGATCAGCAACATCACGGTGTTAAACAGCAAGCAGTTCCAAGTGAACGTGATAGGGTGCCGGAACGTGACGTTCCAATGTGTGAAGGTGATCGCACCGGGTGACAGCCAGAACACCGACGGGATCCACATCGCTAAATCCTCCGACATCACCGTCATCGACTCCGTGATTCAGACCGGCGATGATTGCATCTCCATCGGCGACGGCGCTCGTAACCTCACGATCGAGAAGGTGACCTGTGGACCCGGGCATGGAATCAGCGTTGGCAGCCTGGGCAAGAACCCCGATGAAGAGCCCGTCACCGGAGTGTGCGTCAAGAACTGCACCTTTGTCGGCACCGACAACGGCGTGAGGATCAAGACATGGCCGGATTCTCATCCCGGCGCGGTCAGTGAATGCCACTACGAGGACATTATCATGAACAATGTCAGCAACCCCATTGTGATTGATCAAGTGTATTGCCCATGGAATCAGTGCAAGAAAGAGGTAATTAGTAACTTAATTAATTGGTAATTGAGAAACTTTCTAAATGATTAATTTTGATATGATTGAATGGTTGATATGCATGCAGATTCCATCAAAAGTGAAGTTGAGCAATATCAGCTTCAAGAACATCAGGGGAACATCACGCACCAAAGAAGTAGTGACGCTCGCCTGCAGCTGTTCATGCCCATGCGACGGCGTTGCCATCAGCGACGTCGATCTCACATACGCCGGACCTGAACCTCCGGTCTTTTCCTGTGAGAATGTTAAGCCCACGCTCGTCGGCAGACTCAACCCACCGGCTTGCACGGCCAAGCCACCAGCTGACCTTCCCAAATAATTAAGCCTCCACCAAAATAATTTATAAAACTGGACGTCATTGTTAGGTTGTTACTTGATTGTTAAGTTAAGTTCAAGATAAGACAGCAAGTTAGCCACGAGTTAGATAGCTTGCTCAATAAGTTTCAACTTATGCAGACATATAGGCTTAGTTAAACTCTTTTGTTAGTAGAGTCACTCTTTCATTAGGATTACTACTTCTATTAGGATTATGTTTCTTGTATTACTTAAGCAGCAGACTTGTTCAATAAACGTAGAGTGTTATTGGTACAATTCGAGTTCCTTCATTGTGCTGAATCACTTTCAACAATTGGTATCAGAGCTTCACTTTTATCAATGGCAGAATCTAATTTCGCACAGGCTGGAATCCCTAAGTTCGAAAGGGATTATGAACACTGGAGCTTGCTTATGGAGAATCTATTAAGATCAAAGGAATATTGGACTGTGGTTCAGGAAGGGTTTGTGGAACCAAATCCTGATGCAACAGATATGCAAAAGAAGGGCGCAGAAGAACTGAGGCTTAAAGACTTGAAAGCAAAAAACTACCTCTTTCAAGCAATAGATAAGAACACCTTGATGACCATTGCTCAAAAGGGGACAACCAAATAGTTGTGGGATGCGATGAACCTGAAGCATCAAGGCAATGCAAGGGTAAAGAAGGTTCAACTCAACGGGTTAAGAAGGGAATTTGAAGTTCTAGAGATGAAAACAGGTGAGTCTGTGGCGAGCTATTTTGGTAGAGTCATGATGGTAGGTAACAACATGAGAAATCTTGGTGAAGAAATGCCTAACAAAAAATAGTGGAAAAGATTCTCAGGACAATGCTTGAGAGATTCAATTTCATTGTCTGCTCCATTGAAGAATCCAAAGACACAGATACTCTTTCTGTGGAAGAACTTCAAAGCGCACTCCTTGTGCATGAACAGAAGTTTAAAAGAAGGGAAGTCGAAACACAAGTCTTGAAAGTCTCAGAAGAAGGAACAAGTGGTAGAAGCAGAGGCAGAGGTGGATTTAGAAGTGGCTTTAGAGGAGGCTACAGAGGTAGAGGAAGAGGGCAATACTTCAACTATCGCACCTATGTTGAATGTTATAATTGCCACAAACTAGGACACTACCAATCAGAATGTCCAAATAACCAAGAAGCTCACTACACTGAGGAGAGCACAGAAAAGAAGCAGGAAGATGATATGGTACTCATGGCTCAAGAAGATTTGAAAACAGCAGGCAGCATGAGTGAATGGTATTTGGATTCAGGTTGTTCCAACCACATGTGTGGTCATGAAAACCTCTTTGAAACCTTAGATAAGAGTTTTCAACACTCAGTTATACTTGGTAACAACTGCGGGCTCCAAGTTAAAGGGAAAGGCAATGTCAAGATCAAATCTGGAAGCTTTGGTTTCATTTTAACAGAAGTATATTATGTACCTGAACTCAAAAACAACTTATTGAGTTTAGGACAGCTGCAAGAAAAGGAACTTACCATTGTTATTTGCAAGGGGAACTGCAGTGTCTACCATCAAGAAAGGGGGATAATCATGAAAACATCAATGAGCAACAACAGAATGTTCATTTTGAACACAGAATTCAAGATTCCTGCAACATGTCTTCAAACCAGTGCTCAAGACCCAACACATCTGTGGCATAGGAGGTATGCACATCTAAGCTATGCTGGTCTTGAAACTCTAAAGAAGGGAGATATGGTGCTCGGCTTACCTAACATTACTGGTGCAACTAAAACCTGTGGAGAGTGTATGAAAGGTAAGCAACATAGAAGAAGCTTCCCTAGAAAGAGCACTTGGAGAGCAACTCTGAAACTGGAGCTGGTTCATTCAGACATATGTGGCCCAATATCTCCAGAGTCCAGTGGAGGTAAGAGATATATATTGTGTTTTATTGATGACTTTAGTAGAAAAGCTTAGGGGTACTTTCTGTGTGAGAAGTCTGAGGCTTTTGATTACTTCAAGAAGTTCAAGGTGACTGTGGAAAAGGAATCAAACTGTGCTCTGAAGTGTCTAAGGACTGATAGAGGGGGTGAGTTCACTTCAGGTGAATTTAATGAATATTGTGCTCAAATAGGTATCAAACGGCAACTAACAACAACATTCACACCACAACACAATGGTGTTGCTGAGAGGAAGAATAGGTCTGTAATGAACTTGGTAAGATCAATATTGGCAGATAAAGCTATGCCTAAGGTATTTTGGGTTGAAGCTGCAAATTGGGTCTATTATGTTTTAAACAGGTCTCCAACATCTGCTGTAAAGGGCAAGACACCACAAGAAGTGTGGACTGGTCATAAACCATCAGTCCACCACTTTAGGGTGTTCGGTTGTCTAGCATATACCCATGTACCTGATGCAAAACGTACCAAATTAGATGACAAAAGCACTGTCAATATTTTGGTAGGTGTGAGTGAGGAATCTAAAGGTTACAGACTCTATGACCCCAGAACTAAGAAGATTGTTGTTAGTAAGGATGTTGTTTTTGAAGAAGAAGAAGAAGAAAGATGGGACTGGGACAACACATTTGAGAAACATGTTCATACTAGTTTGGATTGGGGTGAAAACACTAGTGATGATAATGAACAAAGTGAAGATGAGGCAGTACCTGATCCAAAAAATGCTCCAGAAATTATTGATGAACATCAAATTGCAGTTTCTCCAAGTTCTGGTATCAGGGAAGGAAGGACAAGAAGGCAACCTGCCTGGATGGAGGATTATATCACTGGAAATGACTCTTCATCTGATGGGGAGGTTAATATGGCTATGGTTATTTCAGATGACTTATCAGAAGGATCTAAAGAGCCCACTGGAAACTACTTTGAAGATATGGTGTTGGCTGCCTTCTCTGGAGATCCAGAAAACTTTGAAGAAGCAGTGAAGCACTCTGAATGGCGAGAAGCAATGCTCAAAGAGATTGATTCCATTAACAAAAACCATACCTGGACTCTCTGCACCTTACCACAAGGTGCCAAGAAGATAGGGGTTAAGTGGATTTTCAAAACTAAGTTCAATGAGCAAGGGAAGGTTGATAAGTTGAAAGCGAGGTTAGTGGCAAAAGGGTATACACAGAAATATGTGATTGATTACACAGAAGTCTTTGCCCCAGTGGCTAGGCTTGACACTGTTAGGATGATCATTGCTGTTGCAGCCAAGAATGGATGGAGCATACAACAGTTTGATGTCAAGTCTGCATTTCTTCATGGAGAATTTACAGAAGATGTTTATATTGCTCAACCACAAGGGTTTGAAGTTCAAGGCAAAGAACAGATGGTATACAAGTTACATAAGGCCCTCTATGGACTGAAGCAGGCACCTAGAGCTTGGTTCAGCAGAATTGAGGCTCATTTCATGAAAGATGGTTTTGCAAGATGTGACAGTGAGCAAACTTTATTCACTAAGCAAGGTAAGAATGGTGAACGCCTGATTGTAAGTATCTATGTTGATGACCTTATTTACACTGGGAATGATGCTGAAATGATGGAAGATTTCAAGAGAAGAATGAAGAATGAATTTGATATGACTGACTTGGGCCAGATGAGGTATTTTCTGGGAATGGAAATATCACAACACTCAAAAGGGATTAACTTGTGTCAAAGAAAGTACACTCTGGACGTTTTGAAAAGATTCGGTATGAGTGATAGCAAACCAGTGAGGACTCCAACTATTTCAGGCACAAAAGTAGACAAAGATGAAGGTGGTGAGCCTACAGATGAGACTGTCTTTAAACAGATGGTGGGAAGCCTCATGTATCTTATTGCCACTAGACCTGACATTATGTTTCATGTGTGTTTGGTAAGTAGATACATGGCCAGGCCTACTCAAACGCATTTGCAGCTGGCTAAAAGGATCCTTAGATATCTATGTGGTACAGCAGATTTGGGTCTACATTACAAGAGAGATACAAGTGAAGAGTTGCTAGTATATTCAGACAGTGACTATGCAGGAGATGTCAATGATAGGAAAAGCACAAGTGGCTATGTTTTTGTGATGAGTGGAGCTGCAGTTGCTTGGAGTTCTAGGAAGCAACCGATTGTGACTCTCTCAACCACAGAGGCAGAGTTTATAGCAGCAGCCATGACTGCTTGTCAAGTCATTTGGGTGAAGAGGATTTTGCATCAGATTGGACATGTTTTAACAGACAAGGTCTCTATTAGATGTGACAACAGCTCTACATTAAAGCTCTCCAAGAACCCAGTGATGTATGGGAGGAGTAAACACATAGATGTGAGGTATCACTTTTTGAGGAACTTATCTAAAGATGGAGTTATAGAATTGATCTACTGTAGAACTGAAGAACAGGTTGCAGACATTATGACTAAGCCTCTTAAACTTGAAACTTTTCAGAAGATGAAGACATTGATGGGAGTTGGCTCGGTTAATGAGTAAACTAGCTGTAACATACATCTAGTTTAAGGGAAGGAATGTTAGGTTGTTACTTGATTGTTAAGTTAAGTTCAAGATAAGACAACAAGTTAGCCACGAGTTAGATAGCTTGCTCAATAAGTTTCAACTTATGCAGACATATAGGCTTAGTTAAACTCTTTTGTTTGTAGAGTCACTCTTTCATTAGGATTACTACTTCTATTAGGATTATGTTTCTTGTATTACTTAAGTAGCAGACTTGTTCAATAAACGTAGAGTGTTATTGGTACAATTCGAGTTCCTTCATTATGCTGAATCACTTTCAACAGTCATAATTTGCTCAATAACCGGCAGGCTGTGTATGATCTTCCCAATCCACTTAATTACACTGCCCTCAATTTTGTATCTTTAGGAAGACCTCTCTTGTACTTTTTATCATCGTCTGTGTCTTAGAATGTATCTTTATTATCAGTTTCGTATGAGTAAGTAATTAAACAGTTTTACACAGTTTTTATTTTCAAGTTGTTGGACGTGCATTACATAAGGTTGAACGAAATTTTGCTCCGACCTATGGAGAATGAAAGTCCTCATTCCTGCATACGCGACATATCAGTATTTACTCGTGTCATCACTATTAATTACGGTGCAGCCATTATTTATTACGAATGGTGGCGATCTGCAATTAATAGTGGTGGTTTCAACCAATAGTATTATGCTATGTATGCAGGAAAGAGGATTTTCCTCCACCTCAGGTAGGAGGAAAAAAATTGGTACAGGGTACGGTGCGCCCACGCTTATCGCGGGCCTCCGTGCGCCACTTTCACGTTATTTACAAAATTGTCATTTTCATTCAAATTCATCTAAGTACGTTCGTCAGTAATTATGATGCTCCTGCGTATTTTAAATAATGCGCATTCGTCTCCAAATGATGCTCCTACGTACCTTAATGGTGTGTGAGCTGGAAATTGAGAGCATTAATCTTGTCATGAGAGCGAGTGCATCATATTTTGTAATGGAGAGCATCATAATGCAACAGGGAGTGCATCATAGTGATTACCAAAGACATCATTTTGAAAGGTTAATAAAACGAGTGTAACATTTGTCACGAGAGCGAGTGCATCATATTTTGTAATGGAGAGCATTATAATGTATCGGGAATGCATCATAGTGTTTTACCGAATGCATCATTTTGAAAGGTTAATAAAAAGAGTGTAACATTTGTCATGAGAGCGAGTGCATCATATTTTGTAATGGAGAGCATTATAATGTATCGGGAATGCATCATAGTGTTTTACCGAATGCATCATTTTGGGAGGTTGAAGGAAGTGTGTGCTTCATTAAGTTATCAGAACTAGTGCATCATGTTTGTTACGGAAAAACATCATTATGCATCGCAAATGCATCATTGGGTAGAACAAAAAGGATCACTGTGGGATTGTAGAACAAAAAGTATCATTAACTCGTCAAAGAGAGTGCATCATATTAATGTTATGGGAGTGCATCATAGTGTATCGGGAATGCATCATTCTTCTTCGTATACTTCTTCTCTTTAGGCGCTTAAGGTGCGCCTACAGGCGCACCGTATAGCTGCTCAAAAAAATTTAGTGTACGGTTAATGTAGTAATGAATTAACATAAGTGATCATAAGGGGTTAAGGGAATTATTACCAAACGCCATGTCATTGGTTACGACAGGCTGTCCAAGGTGGGGCTGAAGAGATCTTCCGACCTACAAGAACGTCAAGTTAGTTCGCAAGCTGAGAAAGAAAGCCAAATGTAAGATGCAGGGTAAGGATTAGGAATGTATAGAGGTGAGGATTGGAAGATTCATATTGTTGCAGCCTGCAGGTGGCGCCCAACACGATATTTCCTTTTTTTTTGAACAAAAATTAATTATGTATACATTCTTGGTGCATTTATTTTTCGATTTTGTGAAAAATTCAAATTATTACAAAAAAAACTCATTAAAAAAATTCAGAAATAAAACATGTTTATAAATTACACACAATAATCTATAATTTACATATAAATTATTTGACTTTTTACATCAAAATGTTGAAGAAATAAAATCATAAATTAAATGTTAAAAACGAATTGCACTATTCTTTTAGGGATAGAGGTAGTATTAATAAACTAGGCCTCCTTGAGGAAAGGGACCCAGCACTCAATATATATATATATATATATATATATATATATATATATATATATATATATATATATATATATATATATATATATATATATATATAAAAGTATGAATGAACTTTTGTTAAATGTTGAATGATTTTCTTACCCTTTTTATCTAAAATATTATAATCTTTTAATAAGACCTAAAATCGTAATTCTTTATAAGTGTTTATATATAGTTTTAATTAGAATAAGATTCTATAATAGAGACCTAGAATCTTGATTATTTAATGTTTAGAGTTTTTTTTTTTTGAACGACAAATGTTTAGAGTTTTAATCCATATATAATTCTAAAATACACAAAAAAGAAAAAAACAAGAAGATGCAGAGCTCAAAAAGGAATTGAGCTCATCCAAATTCAAACAATTTATAGGCATAACTTCTTCTTACGTTAAGTTTCTTTTTTGTGATCATCTATACCTCTAACTTTCATTAAAATGAGAAAACAGTACTATTAAGCTTCAATCTTGATAAAACTATAGAAAAAGAAATATTACTAGTTAGGGTTTAATAATGAAAAAAAAACTAATTAACTTGAGTTTTAATAACAATATAATTTGGGGAGAAAATGAAAAAGTGACTTTATTCTCTACAATTCTAACTCAACTTTGGAGTACCTTTGAGTTTCAATATATATAATTACTAAAATTCCATGTCTCTACAAAAAAAATAACAAACAAATATAATCATAAGTCATAGGTGAGGATCAACATAAAATTCGATACAGCACTAGATTCAATGAACACTATTAATTAAAGCTTAAATATTGATATATAAAACTATAGAAAAGAGGATGTTACTACTATAATCAATTAATGTTAATAATGAAAAAAAAATATTAACTATAGTTTTTTTTGAAACAGAAGGATTATTTTATTAATAAATAAATATTACAAAATAAGCCAAAAAACAAAAAGTATAGATAATCGCTACCCTATTTCCCCTTCTACTGAAGAACTAGACTAAATAAGATAAGCAGAAGAAGGCTCATATATACTGCCAAGGTATAACATTTTGTAGTTTTTGCTCTACCTAAGGAGGCTTGAGAGCACTAATAAAACCATAATGAAAGAAGCATCTAGAACAATCACCCGATACACCCGATATGCTCCATGTGAGTAAAATGGTATCAACACATCACGGCAGTGCGCTAGCAAGAAGTACCTATAGTAAACCTGTCTGACTGTATAAGCTAATCCTAAAAATATATTGAAAAGTAATGTACTAAATAATGTGGGAAAAAGAAAAAACAGGTAGTCTAACAACTAACAAACCATGCATAATAACTAGCTAGGACTCGTAAGCAGTTTGGAGAAAATCAGACCGACTATTTACCCAACTGACTCCATCGTTCTTGCCTCATGACTTCGGGTGAGGTTGGACACACTCCAACCTCACCTTTCCCTCATTCGATTGCATAGGAATAAAACCATATCCCTCTACCTTGCTATCTTCTTCTAGACTATCCACCAGATATCCATATTGTCCTTCCATTATCCAAACTGAAATTCTGATGAAAAATCAACTGAGATAGCATAGCTAGTCCACTGAATATACAGGATGTGATACCTGTAATCAAGGAAGACAAGCATGCTCATATGTCTGGTTGTGGAAAAACCATATATAAAACTTTAACAGAGCCATGTTTTCTTGCTCCTAGCAATAAATATATCAAACCAAAGAGAAAAAGAAGAGGAAAAGGGGCTGGGATCAATGGGAGACAAAGGAAATCGGGGAGGATGAAGGAAGAAGAAGAATCAGATGGAGAAGAAGAATAGAATTCGAAGGGGAGGAGGGAGATTAACTAGAGTTAATAATAATAGAATTTGAAAAAAAAAAAGAAAAGAAAAAGTGATTTTTAATATTAACAAGTTGTCTCAACTTTGGAGTACCTTTAAGTTTCAATATATAGTTACTTAAGTACATTGTCTCTAAGAAAAAAACAAAAAAACAAATATAATTAATCTTAAGTCATATCTGAGCACTTGACCTAGCGGTCATGCTCCTAAGGACACTTGTTGAGGTTTCGAATTCGAGCCTCCGGTATCCTCAACCCTTACACCCTTTGTATCTATAATCTATAATCTATAATTATGTACTAATAGAGCAGACCTACCAAAAATAGTCAGGAAAAAAGTGAATGATGGGTTCTGGTAAAGCCACATAGGATCCATGTCAGCGCCACATGTGCGGGTAATTTTTTACTTCAATCAATGCATAATTGTTGGAAACGTATTGGAAAGTGTTTATTATTAGTCAATTACCATTAATTGGAAAGTGTTTATTATTAGTCAATTACCATTGATTCAATATTCTCTTTCTTATTCCATCCATTTTTATATGCGTGTATATGGTAGGCGTTGATCAATAATTAATACAACATTAATTTTCAATTAAATTTTTTTTTTCATTTTTTGGGTTCTTTCTATATTTTCTTTTTTTCCTCTATTTTTTATCTTTGTTGCCTCGCTTCTCTCTATCTTTTTTCCAATAGAGGAGACCTACCAAAAAATAGCCAAAATAAAGTGAATGATGAGTTCTGGTGAAGCCACTTAGGATCCATGTCAGCGCCACGTGCGAGTAATTTTTTTCTTCAATCAATGCATAATTATTGGAAACGAATTGGAAATTATTTATTATTAGTCAATCACCATTAATTCAATATTCTCTTTCTTATTCCTTCCATTTTTTATATGCGTATATATGGTAAGCGTTGATCAATAATTAATACAACATTAATTTTCAATTAAATTCTTTTTTCAATTTTTGGATTCTTTCTATATTTTCTTTTTTCCTCTCTTTTTTTCTCTTTGTTGCCTTGTTTCTCTCTCTCTCACTACCTTTTTTCTATTTCTTACATTTTCTAAACAAAAGCAACTTAAAAAAGTTTTAAAAGTAAACTAATTAAATGCTACTATCAATTACGCCTAATATTTTCCATTCTTCCTTTCTTTCTTCATCCTCTTTCTCTTATCATTTGGGAATATCTCCATCTACCTAGACCGATCTCTACTCTCCCCTTTTTATAGTCACCCTTCACCACCGGATGTCCAATTTCGTGTCAAAAGGAGTTTTCTCACACTCTTGATGTCAGCACCGGGATGAACCGAGATAGATGACCCAGTCGAGCTTCCATTGAGCGATGTGATGGCCGTCGACGACGAAACATCTTTTTATTTTCTCCGGCCAATATTTTTTTCTCAACTTCTCAACTAGCTTCTGGTCTCTCTCTTTCATTACTTTTCTTTATTTCTCCAATGTTTCATATATTTTGTTCTGTTCACTTTGGACTCAGATTTTGGACCTCCATCGTTAAGCATTAGAATACTGAAGGTCTTACCTCTTCATTTCCCTCAAATCTTTTTTAGATGTTGATTATCCGGTTTCTTGATTACATAACTTTAAACAATTTGATAGATGGTTAACCGCGCCTCTTACTTCACTCATTATTTTTGTACCAAATTTTTGTATTGTTATTTCATTACACATATTGCTGGGTGAAATTATTTTTGATTTTTAAGTGATAGGTTCTTTTACGTGAATTTAAACAACCTTCACATGTGTAATTACATGTTTGGTAACACATGGATGACAGACAAAGTAATATTATACCTATTGTTTCTTTACAAATTTCTAATTTGTTATATGTTGTTTTTAGGTGTTAGAAATTTAGTGTCAAAAATTCTATGAATTGATTTTAGAACTAGCATTTCAACTCTCTGAAAATATAATATGACATTAATGTTAGATTCGCTTTTATATAGTATTGTGATATCTTAAGTTCTGCAATGTTTTGTTATGCACCTACATAACACATAGTGATTCTAACTAATATTTTTTAATGACTTTTCCTCCATTGCGGAGTTTCTGTCATGTTACTATGTATTTGAGACATTGAGTTTTATAATGTATTTTTCGTATAGTGATTAAGCTTATTTTTCCACATACTATTATGGTTCTTTCATCCATTTTGTTAGTGATGATCTTTGATGTTCATGTGTTTTATTAAATTTTATTTGGTATTTACTGTGTTTGTATTCCATGTGATGAATTTATTAAGAGTAGGTACTATGAGTTTTATGAACTTTATTTGATAAATCAATATTTGTGTCTTATGAATTTTGATTTAAATATTTCTATTCAAAAATTTCATCAGTTACTCACTTATAAAATAGGTCTAGAGGACATTGAAGAGAGTAATATAATATATATATATATATATAAGACTTCTTTTATTTTTCTAAAGTGCATTCTTTTGAAGTCATTACATGTGTAAGAGGTTAAAATTTTTGGTCATATCAATATAAAGTGACCACAGTATTTCGTCTGGTCTGTGGATTTTAAAGATTTGAGAAATTATGTGGAATCGTGACTATGAAATCCTTTGGTGCATCTACAAAGGTCTTCTTTTATGACTATCTTTATAATATTTGTATGGTGTTATATCAATGCAGAAAATACACTAGTTATCTTAATTTTTGGTTAAATATTAATTTTTGAAACCTTATAAATTTGGTCAAATATTACGAGTGATTTAAGCCAGTTGTTGGCAATTTAATTATATCTTTGGTTGTGCAATGAATGAATTAATTCCTTTAATTAAATGAATTAGAACTTTGTAAAATGCACTAATTTACAATAAATTTACTCCAACTAATACATTGTTAATATTGACACCTTATAAATTTGATTAAATATTAATTTCTGGAATCCGTGCCATAGGCGTGTATTAGAACTAGTTTAAAAAATCATAAGTCATAAGTGATAGGATTAACATAAAATTTTATATGACAGATTCAATGCAATTAAAATTTTAGAAGCGCTAAACGAGGCTTCAATAAATGTTGAATGATTTATTTACCTTTTATTTTATTTTTTTGAACAAATTTATTTACCTTTTAGTTTTAAGCTATAATTACACACTTTTAATGGGATAAAAAAACTTTAAATTACTATGAATAAGAGTTTAAATAATACTCCCTCTACTAGTAAAAATAATTGTCACATTTTTTTAAAGTATTTAATCTATGACTTGTTTCATGAATATTTAGACATTTAAATATAAATTAAAAATTCATAG
The DNA here is from genome assembly GCA_024586325.1 of Stellera chamaejasme. Classification (NCBI taxonomy): domain Eukaryota; kingdom Viridiplantae; phylum Streptophyta; class Magnoliopsida; order Malvales; family Thymelaeaceae; genus Stellera; species Stellera chamaejasme. Next base: position 32,277,502 of record CM044985.1, read on the forward strand.
GCACATCATAATTTGAAAATCTAAATTTACTAAATATATATTTTCACCTATATCTATCTTTGTAAATATTTGAGTCAAACACGTTATCTTGAAATATGAAAGTCAAATGTGACATTTTTTTACGGATGAAGGGAGTAATAGAATTCTAAAAAAAATATGCAACTCGTTTTGCATCTATAATTTTTTCTATAATTTGCATAAAATCTTCAAACTTCACTTTTACATTGTTTTAAACCCACTAGTTTTGGTAGTTCACAAACTTATATTTTTTCTCTTAGATTATCATGCATACACGTACTCATAAGTTATATATAGTAGAATTGACATAAAAAATGATATGAAATTAAATTTGGTACAAGATGAAAATTCTGAAAGGATAAAAAATTAATTAGAATTGTATCAATGTTGAATTTTAGGGGAAAAAGAGATGCAAATGACTTTTTTAATGATATTTCTATATCAAACAGTGGATTAATCTCAATATTCAACTTCATTATTGCATTGATATAAACCTTTGAACTTTAACAATTCAGAGACTCACAAATTACTTTGAGAGTAATTTATTTTTTCTTTTGAATTGCATTCAATTACAGACAACTAGCTTAAGCTTACTCACGAGCCATAAATTATAGAGTTAGTATAACGTTAATTATTAAATTCAAATATAAAATTGTAAAATAAATCACTAAAGTTTTTATAATAATACTACCCCTTATCATAATTTTTTTGAAAACATTTTTTATTTCAAACTTGTGTGTGAAACATTATTAATAACAATAAGTTTATAAATCTTCAAAAAAAATGTATTTATAAGTAAAAGACTTTTAGCATATGCATCCAATTTTTATACTGTATATGTTTTTAAAAAGTTGAATTAACAAAAAAATTAAATACTATAAGTCAAATCCTATCTTTTTTATTGGAAGGATGGATTTTGCTTCTCTAAGATGACATAAATTTTCCAATGTCTATGTATAGAGATTTCAGTAGTGTTACAATTCTTAAAATCATAAACATTAAAAGAATGAAAATTTCAAAGTTTTATTATAAACATTTTCTCATATCTATATTAATTGGAATTTTGTTTTTATGGTTTTCCATCTCTAATGATATTTTTAACGAATAAAAAACATCTAAACAATAATAAAAAAACCATATAAACTACTTCCTTCATAAAAATATATTTGAAATATTCAAATTTTTCTCTTTTTTTATATATTCAATCACAGTTTCCTCATTTTTTTCACATGTTATTTGTACTCTTATGAGTAGTAAAGAATTTCATTGATTACTCACTTAATTTTCCAAAAGCTTTTGAAATCTTGTCATGCTGATTTTTTCTATTAATTTTAATCTTTCAATTAATTTCTTTAATTTAATAATTATTTTTACTTTCCTACATATTTATCCACGTTCAACGAACGTGTTGATGGCTAGTGTGTATATATATATATATATATGGGGCGCATAACGGAACATGATTTAAAGAGAGAAAGAGAGTAAAATGAAAGATTACAAGTGTTTCAAGGATTTTTGGGTGCCTCTAACAGCTGAGGCGATTATCTATTTATACTACATTGAATCCGGAACTGAAGTCCAAATTGAATTTGGAACTAAAGTCCTTTGGAGTTCGCAGTGGCGTCATCCCTGACGTGTGATGCACTGTCTTCATGAATAGTAACTTTTGAAATCCGTGGATGAACAGTAACAGTGAATAGTGACCGTGAACAGTAACTTTATCTGTGAGTCACCATTTCTGTTGTTTGCTTTTGAATATTTGAGCCCGTGAGTCGCCACCTCTGAATCTTGTGGCCGACAGACTAGGGTCCACCATTATCTCTGGGTTTTGTAGTCTTCCGGAGTCAACTTCTTTGAAGTTGATTTTGATATTATTCTGGAGTCCATGTGACATCACTCCTGATGCCAGTTGATCGAGTTAGTCCCGTGATTTCTTACATATCTAATGTAAGGTCTTCATATGGATCTTGGGCAAACTGGATTGCCATTAGACTGGATTCTCCACTATCTGAGGACATGGGTCTTGCAGATTCCTCTGAATCGTCAGTACTAGTGGTTGCTAGTGACTTGATCAAATTTGTCCATTCTTCTGGATTACTACAAGCAGCTAGCTTTGCTTGGAATTTTGATTTAGCCATCAGAAAGGTGGCTTGATCTTGATTGCTTCTTGGAGGTGGGAAATCTTCTTGTACCTTTTCTTTGGAACATTGTTCAGGGTTGAACTTTTCCCACATTTTGATTCAGAATTCCCGAGCTAGGCAGGGACTGTCTTGTTACACCCCACCTTTTCCGGCAACAATCTCCGGTGATTAGAGTTCAAGGTATGTTTAAATCGCAATTTGTGGATTTTGATATTTGTTGTTTTGTTGATTGATGTTTTTGTGGGAGTGTAATGGTTTTTGGATGGTTTTGGGTTAACTCCTATTGGAGTCTGAATTTTGTTAGTTTTGTGTCCAGGCGATCGCCCGGGCGAGAAGCAGTTCGCTGCGTTTCGCCTGGACACTTGCCAAGTTCGTGTCTTCACTGGAGCAGGCGATCGCCCGGACTGGGGTGCCTTCGCCTGGTTCTCGCTGGGTACCTGGCCGGTTGGATTCTTGGACCGGCGATCGCCAGCGAGGAACCGGGTCGCTGGTCTTCGCACTGGACACTGCCTCGGTGTTCTTGAGTCGGGCGATCGCTGATTGGGAATCTGGTGCCTGACCTTCGCTGGGCCGACTATTTAAGTCGAGCGGCTCGGTTTCAACCTCATTTTCGCGTTTCCACTCCGAAAATACGCCAAACTCTCTCTCAATTCGGTTTTGCTCCTATCTAAGTGATTTTGGACTCTTTGGTGCGTGGAAACGGTGGATTCATGCGGGAATCACTACAAGAACAATGAATCAACAAAGGATTCACTCCAACAACACTTGGTGGATGAATTTGGGAAATTGCCCAAATTGTGAGGTTCGAATTTTCGTGATTTCTTGATGCAATTGAGTTAGTTGTAGTGTTTCTATGTTGGATTAGAGATAGAAACACACTTTATAACACGAATTGAGCACGAATTGAAGGAAATTCGAAACTAGGGTTCATGACCTAGGATGAACGAATTTTGGGGGTTTGTTAAATTGACCTCAAATTAGTGTTGTTGGGTAGTTTTGGAACAACTTTAATACTTGGTGAAAGGTCCAACAATGGTTTAATCTATGAGCTAAGAGAAAACTCATAGGTTTTATGGTGGAGAGTTGAAGTGTGTTGTATTGTTGAATTCAATCCAAATTGTTGTTATTGGGTATGTTTAGAGCAATATTGATAATTGGAACATTGTCCAAATATGCTTCGATTATATACCTAAGGCAATGTTCATCCGGGGTTTTGGTGGAATGTGGAAGCATGTGTTTTGTGTGGTTTAAGGTTTCAAGCATGTTTAGACAATGAATTTGAGCAACTTTAAGTCTTGGAGTGAGGTCCAATTGTCAATGGATATTGATGTGTTAAATGAAAGTGTAATGTGGGAAATGTGTGAAATGCTTAGGTGCTTTGTGAAGCAAGGTTTGAGGTTGGATAAGGAAGAAGGTTGGTGTGTGGTGCTTGGCTGCTACCCTCTACGGTTGCGTCTGCTTGCGTTTCGAGGTAAGGGTTCGACCTACCTATATTAGTATAATGTAGGATGGTTGAGGCAAGTCTTGGGCCTCGGTCTCTGACTTCGGTCTTAGATCGGGATTGTGGAGCCCCAAGGCTAGTCCCATGGTAGGAGTATCGGTGCGCAGGTTACATTACGTGTGTGGACGCATGGCGAATGCCGGTTGGGCCGGGGAAGATCTAGCCATGGTCCGTGATTTATGATGTTTGTTGGATGCATGGCGAATGCCGACGCATGGCGAATGCCGCGCGACCGGGAAGATCTAGCCATGGTCGGGAAGACCTAGCCATGGTCCGTGACATACGGGGTTTCTTTGGGTGCATGGCGAATGCCGACGCATGGCGAATGCCGGTGCGTCGGGAAGATCTAGCCATGGTCGGGAAGATCTAGCCATGACCCGTTACATTCGGATGTTGTGCACACATCACACATCATTTATTTACGTATATGTTCGATCGTATATTGCTATCTCGTATGTATATCTGCTCGATCTGTCTTTGCAGGTTTGTCGGAAGAACATCGTTACTCTGCCTAAACTCTTCTTGGGTTTTCTTTAAGAAAAACTCACACCTTACTTAATATTTTTCAGGAGATAAGGATTGGGCGGCGGAGTAGGATTTCCGCAAGGCTGTCTGGTTTGCTATTTTTGAGGGTTTAGCGGCTTTTGGATCTAGACTTGGGTTCCTCGTCGGTTTCTTTATCCGACGCCCGACTTTGTACGGTTGCACCTTCCGCCCGTAGATAGCTCTGTAGCATGATACTCTGTTGGCATGTAGTATTACAATAGCATGTTATCATTAGATCTGTCTGTTCATCTGAGTTTGATTATGGTTATGTATATATATATATGCGTTCTGCTCTGAGCTGATTGAATGAGTATGTTGATCTGTGCGGAAGCCTCTGTTCGGTAGTGAAAGAACAGACTTCCTTTATGATAATCTGATTTTGATATCCTGCTTCTGATATTCTGCTTATGGGCGGAGCCCATTGTTTCTTGTGGTGATCTGTTTCTGTGCATGAATTGTTATATTTGATCTGTTGTTTAGAAAGGGACCTACTGGGTTAGTTAAAGGCCCGCGAAATAATCACACATTAGCTGCGCGATCTTGGTCCCACCTTGCTCACCACCGCCCACCGGCCGGCGATCGCTTCCCGCCGGGTCCGGAAGGTGTCGGACGGGGAGGTGGTGACATGTCTTCTTCCAGAAACATATATATCCAGGCCATGATCCAAAGGATTTTATATTTAATAGTGAATTTAGTAATTCATTTTCTTTTGAATCGGGGTATAGAGATTGAAAATTTTTAAATCTTTCCTGACAGATGTCTGGGAGGAACCTTTTTTTAAGACACCAGAAGAACCAACAATCATTAATCAGCCATTTTGGAATATCATTATTAATCAGTTTCTCATGAAAGAAAAACAACCATGAGTGATTGAAGCTTCGCAAGTACCAAGTATTGGTCCAAGCTTTCATGTAATCATAATAAGTATACTGATTGAATTTTTTTGTAATAATATTGAATTGCCTTGGTCTGGACAAATGTATCCCCCATTTAGATGGAGTAGTAACTTTGTCAATCCTGACTTTTGAATAATTAATCAATTTTGAACCAGGGTTTTTAAAGTGAGTAATTACCACAGATTTTGAGTCTGTCAGTATGTACTCATAAAAATCCCTAGTTTTTTGAATCGAACTACTATGGAATTGAAATCCAGGATAGAACAGTTTTGCTATAATTGAATCATAAGCAGGTTTTGACTTATTAATAGTATCGAAAAAAATTGTTCTACATAAAAAATAAATTCATAGGCATTCAACTTTACGTTGTAAGCCTGTTTTGGCAGAAAAACCGGCAATTTTGAAAAGACTGCCGCTTTTGTATTAGGAGAAATAAGAGTAGAAATCAATTTTGAATCTCCCAAAACTGTGAAACGTGAGGGAGATACCAACTCTAGGCTGGGTTTTGGAGTAGCAAGAGCTTGTAAAAAATTTGTAGGAGTAGTAGAAGTTGAAGAACTTCCCTTTTGTTTTTCTTTTGAGTCGGACTTAACAACCGAGATCCTTTTGCTCATTTTGAATAGTCTTGACCCTGCAAAAATTCTCAAGAAAGAAAATCAGGCAGACTATTGGATTCTCCTTTAATAAATTCAATATCAAAATCGAAATTACTCAATAGAGCTTGTCATTTGGCAAAGATCTGTTTTGAGACTAAATTTTTAACATCCTTCTCAATTATGTCCTTTGCAGATTTATAATCTATTCTTAATAAGAATTTCTTCATGTAAAGGTCATCTTGGAATTTATTAATACAGAGTACTACTGAAAGTATTTCCTTTTTTAATAGTGCTATAATTAAACTGTGTTTGATTCCAGAATCCTGAAGTAAATCTTACCAATGATTCAGTATTTTGACCTTCTAACTTTTGTTTTAATATTCCAGCGTAGCCTATATTACTAGCATCGGTTTCAACAATTAGAGCAGAGTTAGGATTAGGAATACTTTGACAAGGTAAAGTTTTGATTTTCTCTTTTATTAGTCTAATAGCTTTTGAATGTTCTTCGGTCCAAGGTTTTGGATTCTTTTTAAGTCTTTGGTACAAAGGTTTACAGATAATCTTTAAATCTTTAAAGAAATCTGAAACGTAATTAAGACAACCTAGGAATCTTTGTAGCTGAGTCTTGTCTCTGATTTCATCAGGAAACTTTGTAGTAAAGTCAATACTTCTAGAGATTGGATTAATTAAACCATTTTTAATATCATGACCTAGAAACCTTATTGTTATTTGAAAAAGTTTTATCTTTGGAAGAGAAACAGCTAAACCATTTTGTTTATAACATTATAAAATTTCTCTAAATGAGAAAAATGTTGAGAAACAGAATTAGAATATATTAGGACATCATCTATGTAGACGATAGCAAAATTTTGAATAGGCTGAGTAATATCATTCATAATATTTTGAAATTCTGAAGGAGCATTTTTTAACCCAAATGGCATTACGTTCCATTCGTAATGTCCAAAAGGAACATTAAATCATGTTTTATACTTATCCTTTTCATTAATCTGGATTTGCCAAAATCCTGACTTCATATCAAATTTTGAGAATATTTTTACACTATGTAATTTTTTTAGTAAATCCCGTTTATTGGGAATTGGATATCTAATCCATTCTAAAACCTTATTTAATGGTTTATAATTAATTACTAACCTGGGGCTCCTCTTTCTAGTTCTGCTGTGTTCATAACATAGAACATTGAACATGACCAAGGAGATTTTGATTTTCTTATTAATCTTTTTTCAAGTAAATCATTAATCTCTCTTTTGCAAACATTCTCTAGTTCTTCATTCATATGAATGGACCTAGATTTTGTAGGAATATCTTTTTCATTGAAATTTTTAATGTAAGGAAGATTAACAATATATGTTTCTTCCTATTCCAAAAAGCATTTGGAATAGATGCACAAATATCCTTTTCTATTTTTTCTTTCATCTTTTGAATCTTTTCTTTTGTAGCAGATTGACTAATCTCTTCTTCAATTCTTAGTCCTTTAACTTCTTGAATTAGAAAATTATAATGCTTTTGCTTAGACTGAATTAAATTTATTGAAGTAGGTTTTATGAAGGAGTCTTGCAATATTTTTATGCTCTTTTCTTCTACTGGTTATGCAAATTTGAATCTTAATTCTTTTCCTAAGATATTTAAAATAATTTCGGAAGGGGATACTTTGAAGGGGTAGAGACTTGTAATAAAAGGAGTCCCTAAAATGATATTAGTACTTAGGTTTTTAATTAATATGAATGACATTTTAAAACATAAACATTCATTACATATTTTTACATTACTGATTTTGTAATTAATATGTAAATTTTGATTATTAGCAGCATATAAAATCTCTTTTGTTTTTTCAAAGTATTTAGTAGGAATTAAACCTTCTTGTATGCAATTTTGATCGGCTCCGGTATCAACTAGGGCTATAGTATTTAAATGATATTCATTGTTAATAATTAAACTTATGTGAACAAACCACTTATGGTAATAAACTTTTGAAACAATTAAATAGGAATCTATTTGATAATTTTTATTAGAACATTCTCCTTCGTCTCTTGGCAGATCTTCTGCTTCTTGTAATTCTTTCATTTGTAAGGTTCTTTGAATACTTTGGTTTTAAATTTTTAATTCTTTAATTTCAAGTTTTATATTACTAATTTCCTGTTGTAAATCTTAAATGGTAACAGGCTTATGCTGTTTTCCATTAGTTTTAATAACTTCAGAAATATTAATAAATTGTTTTGGCTGTTGTTTTTTAACTTCATCTTCTCTTTCAAGAATTCCTTAAATGAACTTCTTCTTCACTATCGAAGTATTCAGATTGACTATATTCACTATCAGAAGTATTAGATTGACTATATTCCTCTGGGGAATCATAAGTCATTAAACTAATTAATTGTTCTTTTAACTTATCAGAAACATAAGGTGTATCAATCTTACTTTTCATTTGGCAATCTCTTTCGAAATGGCCAATCTGTCTGCATCTCCAGCAGACTGGAGGTCCTTTATTTCTTTTATTAAAGGATTTTTTGAAACGTTTTTTATTATTATAAAATCTATTTTTTGAATACTCAGGCTTTCTATTTTTGTATTTACCTTTATAATTACTTTTGTAATCATAATTAGTTCTTCTAGATTTGTGAACTTGTTTTGTTCCTTTTAATTTTTTTGTAGACGGGCCAATAATCTTTTCATAACCATATTGAGAACAAAAATCTCCTAATTCTTTCTTAGTTTGATTTTTATCATTTTTAATCTTACTTTGAAGTTTCATATTAGTACATAGTTCTAGTCCTTCTAGATTAATAAAATTTATTATTTCACCAAAGGATAGATTATCAAAAGGAATTACTCCATCAAATTTTGTTTTGATTCTCATTCTAACCTTTTCAGCAAATAAATTTGGAAGTCCTGCAATAAATCTTTCTTTCCAGAAAGGATTTGCGCAATCATTTCTATTATAAACTTTTGTTAGGAAAACATCTTTGTACCATCTAAAATCATGTAATTTTGGACATCTTAAATTCATTAAAATTTCAGAATCCTTTTGACCAAGTAACTCAGGATTTCCTTGGAAATATTTTAATATTGCCCAAAGTAACATTTCTACAGCATTACTTTCGTTAGTATCAAATTCTACATTATCTCTGATTATTCTTTTAGTACTATTATCAATTAGATTTCTTTTATCATCATCAAGATAATTATGCTACCAACCTCTTAGTTGTCCTGTAAATCCATTTACAAGAAGGCGAAGAGCTTGTTGATTAGTATGGTTATTGCACATATAGGCATTAGCTGCCATTTCCATTTCAGAAATTAAATTTAAAATTTGGTATTCTGTAAATCCATCTAAGTTCCAAACATTTACGGAACTTCCATCATAGGTTACATTTTCATTAGTAATTTCTTCGAACATAGTATCAGGAGGAGTAGGTTTTCCGTACCAGGCTTTTGATTTATAATAATTTGGATTTTTGATTCTATTGATACCTAGAGAAGGTGTATCAATATTCATTTGTCTAAATTGATTTTCTAATTCATCAATTTCAGAAATAACATTAATATTTTTACCTTTTGCTATTTGTTTATTAATGTTATCAATTTCTAATTGAATCTTTGATATAGGATTATTATTAGAAAATCCTTTTAACCTAAAGTCTTTACTTATAGGTGTAAATGTACCTGCTAAGGTTGGAGTAACTGAAGGAGGAATTGTAGGTACAATTTTGACTTTACTGGTTGAGGGAAGATTGGCTGAAGGAAGACTAAGAGCTCTGGATTCATTTTGACTTCTAATTTATCTAGTTGTTCACCAATAGTGATTAAGAATTGGTTTGTATAATTAAGCTGAGAATTTATTGTAATAAAAGGTACTTTTGAAGAATCATCTATTTCCTTTTGAGGAACAGATTTAAAAGGTTGAGCTACACATTTGTTTTCATTAGTGTGATGGGGAGCTACATAGACACTCTCAGGAGGAGGATGAACTGATATTATTTCTTTGTTATTAATAGTAGTCCAATTTCTTGTAATCTCGGATACATGAGTAATATTAGAAAAATGATAATTAATTTTTAACTTTTAAGCATGGGATTCAAACCAAACAAAAAGAGGAATATGCATTTTGAGGTTTTCCATCTCCGCAAACCATTTTTCTTTAAAATCATTGGTTTCCTTTTTAGAAAATGTTTTAAAATACCAAGCAACCTTTTCATTGTTTTCAGAAGATTTTAAATCCCTTTTTAACAAATCTTTATTAATAACAAATTCTTCAATTATAACATTAATAAAACCTTTTGTAGTGAAAACTTCCATCTCACTAGGAGTAGGATTTATACTAGAGGACGCTTCGTCCTTAATATCGTAAACAGGTTGAGGAATCTCATCATTAAAATCAACATTTCTTAATTCCGTAGGAATAGAAACATTTTCAAAAGAAAGTGATCTTGGAATCTGATTTTGAAAAGAGGAAGTAGATTTATAAATTGAAGGCCTAGATGCCTCAGATTGACTAAACCTAGTTTGAGGAAAATAATTTGAAAAATCTATTTTGACCGAACCATCTGTTGATTCTGTGATTAGGGCTTTTTGATTCATTATTTCTAAAGGTTGATGAGGGATAAGATTTTCCAAATCCCATTGATTAGATTTTGAAATCTCATTCCATTTTAATTTCTTAGGAACATGAATTAATGAATTTTGGGAATTAGCTTCAAAAACAATGGTTTCATCCCTTAAGGAACTAAACCTAGCTTTTGGTTCTATTGTAGTAGTCATAACTTTGTAATAGACTCGATAAATTACACAAATTGATTTAGCATTATTAGCGAAATTCATATTTTTAGTCCTGATTGTTAAACTCAAGGTACCAAGTATATGAGGATCATAAAGAGAGATTGTAAAATTTGGATAACAGTTAAAGAAAACTGGACCATTCGCAAGATTAGATTCTGCCATAGCTAGCAGAGAATTATTAAATTTCAGATGTCTAGCATCTCTAAGAATCTTTATTAAAGGAATATCTATTCCTATTCGGAACAGAGTTTTAATTGCTATTTGAACCATTCCTATATGCATAAACTTATATTTATCTTTTTTGTGATGATTAATAGCCTGATTACTAATTAATCGGATTGTTTGAACTTCTTGATTCAGATGAATAGTTTGTTCTATCTGTTTTATAGAATAGCTAGACGAGAAGTCAAACGTTCCTATTTTGTAAATAGTTTTTGGATCTATCTTAGGGATAGACCAATTTTGTTATCTTTGTTCAATATCAACAATATTAATCTCTGCAGAATTATAATCTTCACTATTATTATCAGTGTTAATACCAGAGAATGAAGTAGTCTCCTTAGAAGAGAAGAGTTTTGCTATTTTATTCATCTTAAAGAGTAAATCTCGATCTGATCAAATTCTAAGTGTTTCGTCCAAAAACAAACTCTTTGATTGTTTCGATCGGGAACACCAACGCCACAACGGGAACACGGTCTTACACCTACTGCCGCTTACCAACGCTGTCCAGGCTTTACCGGTTTACCAAACGCTCGAAACAAGCTAAAATCTTATATTCTTTTTAGAAACCTTTAGAACTTAACAGACTTTGATTTTTTCTTTAAAAAGAATAACTTAACAAAATCTTTTCAACTAAGAATACAGCTTTAAAGACTGGATTTAAGCAACTGATAAAATAGTTTGTAAATCCCGAAATCTTTTTAAGTTTTTGTTAAAAACTTGCTTTTCGTTTTTGATTATACTGTCTAATTCATATCTTCTTATATTTATATTGAATCTATATTCAAAGCTCGAAGCTTCTTTATCTTCTTGTCTAAAGAACATTTCATTTAGTATTCTTAGTTCATGAATACGTGATTCTATCAATTCATGTTGTTCTATTAAATCATTTAGAGCATTATTCAACGCGTTTTTATACCACAGAGGAAACATATTTAAACAGAAGATATTATAATTTTTATGTTTTCAAAGTGAGCTTATTAGTATAATCATTGACTAAAGATTGTAACTGGGTTCTTCTACAGTATAAATCACGTAATTCATTTATACTTAAGTTTTCAATTCCTCTATACCTGAATATGGTATTGTTTATATTAGCTAGTTCTTGTTCATATATTCCAATTATATGATGATCAATTAGTAAGTCATGTGAAGCTTTTCTCAAAGCGTCTTTATACCACTGTGCAGTCATTAATCAGTATTCAGAATGGCAGCAAGCCTTTTCCTTTGACATCTCAGATTAACAATTCTAATAGTATCTCTATCAATATTATGTTTTTGAAAATTAATCATAGAAGTATAATATCCTGAAGGAATTCTGATGATCTATCATTATTATTTATCTTTTGTTCATATTCTCTGATTAGTTCTTCAGATCATCTGATCTTCATTCTTAAAGAATTTATCTCATTATAAAATCCCACATAATTTGATTCATTATAACAAGGGAATGATCAAACGAATGCATTATAAAAGAAAAATACCAGAAGTAGTAACTGGAAATTACTCACAGATCTTTATTGAAACTTGATGTATATATATATATATATATATATATATGTGTATATATGTATATGTACAATTCTTCTAGTTTAAAATTTGGTCCTTCCTTTTCGTCACTTGTCACAAATGCTCTTGACGAACTTATGCGAGCTTCGCTTGGCTCTCTAGTTATAACTCATAGGCCATTTATTCAATATATAATATTATTTTTAAGAAACCTTTAAACATCACTTGTACATTTAAACCATCAACTTCCTTTTTACACCTAAAAATATTATTTCTATCTTATATAATAGTTTTATTTTATCACATTCAAGTCTTCAACACTTCTTAATTTTCATATCTAGTCAAACGTTCAAACAATTTTGGAATGGAGGGAGTATATATGTGTTAAATACATACTAATCTACTACATAAAACGTTAATCCACCCACTAAGAAAACTAAAAATAGACTAAGATACCCATTGTCAATATAATATCATCCATCTTCATCTTCACACTTTTAGTAACTGCTCCTCATCTCTTTGTCGTCACCACCACTTCAGATCTGCCACCACAACTTCAAGTCAGCCACCACGATTCCTAATTGGAGAAGAAAAGCACCCATATTGAATATATATATATATATATATATATATATATATATATATATATATATATATATATAATTCTTTTAATATTTTAAATTTTTATTTATTGAGCTATAGAGGAAATAATAATTTGGTAAATTAATACTCTCTCCGTCCTTTTTTAATAGTTACATTTCTTTTTCAGCAACTAATCTATATATATTTTTCTTCAATATTTTGATATTTAAAGTTAAGTAACTTATATACATAAGCTAAATCAGTGTGTCTAGTTTGTAGAAATATTTTTTAAATTTTTATAACAAATATTTTCTAGTAAAAAATTGAGTCAAACAAATATTTTTTAAACGTAACTGTAACAGCGACGTGATTTTTTTATAGGAGTTGCCACCAACCTTTAATCCTAGGTCGATTGGAAACCTAAAAATGGTCTACGAGAGATCTAAGCTCGTTTGTCAGTTACATACAAAAATAGTTAATTTTCGTACGCCCAAAAATTGGTACCACGGTTTCTTTAATTTTAGATTTTTGCTTGATTTTATTTATTTATTTATCTTTTTTTAAGGAAAAAGAATTGACAAAAAAGGAAAAAGAAACAAAAAACCTAAATAAAAGAAAATAATAAATTCAAAGAGATTGGGTAAAGCAAGATATATAAGTAAAAAGGACATAGTAAAAAAAAGTTGAAGAAGATAAACAAAACAAAACATAACAAAGAGGAGAGAGGGACGTCATGAAAACAAAAATCAAATATGGCAACAGCTTAGTAAAGTAATTGAGGAGAAACAAGCACCCAAAAAAAAGGTTAAAAGATTCAAGTATTATACATAGTTAAGTTGTGATGGAGATATACACTAATTTTGTTGATAAAATGATTTTTTTGTTCTTCTTTTTTTAATTAAGAATAAAAGTTGAAAATACTTAGGAAAAAATAAAAAATTATAAAGGATAATAAAAGGAACCCTCTGTTTTACATATTGACAAATATTTCAAAAGGGAACAATAAGAAAAAGTTTAGGCTTATTGCCCAAACTGTCACATTTTAATTCTTGTTCGGTGAGTTGTTTGATGGAATGAAGGATTTATGGACTGAAGTGCACAAATAAAAAGAAAAGAAGGAGTAACAATGAGGATACCAAAATATGAAGAACAGATGCAGCATCAGTTCACGATTCCTCTGGCGGGTCGAGCTACCGCTGGGTCCACTACGTAGTTGCATTTTATGTCGTAATGCACGGAGTAGCGCCCCAGGCGTTACTGTGGGGCCGAAAATCGTAGCTAGTAGGGCTTTGGTAATGCCTTTGTGTGTTACTGTGGGGCCGAAAATCGTCGTAGCGCCCAAGGCGTTATTATGGGGCGCTACTGTCACCTTTTCGATTCCCGGGCATTAATCTGGTTCAAATTAAAGCTGACTAAAGTAATGCCCTAGGGTGTTACCAGCTACCTAAAATTAAAAACGCGTGTTCTCTTTCAGAACGTGAACCCAAGCTTCTCTCTCTCAACCTCCTCTCTCTCAGCCTCGCACCACCGTCCGCATCCGTCACGCCGGCGCCTTCCTCCCTCCATTTCGACGTTGAAATCAACGCCGGCTCGAGGTAAGCTCCTTCCCTCATGTTTTTTTTCTTTTTCGGTTTCCATTTCAAGAGAAATGACGGGTTCTTCGATTTTCCTTTCCGGAGTCGCTCACCACTGCGCCGGCCGCCGTACACCCTCTATTTCACGGAGCCTCTTGTTGAAGGTAATGAATTAAGCGATTATTAGATAATTTCAATGATTATTAGATAATTTCAGTGATTATTTTATAATTTCAGTGATTATTTTATGGAATGAAGTATGTATGAAATTTTTATAATTTCAGTGATTAATTAAAATATTTCAGTGATTATTTTTTAATTACAGTGATTATAATTTCAGTGATTATTTAAATGAAGTATGTATGAAATTTTTATGGAATTTCTAATAAATTAGGTGTATGAGAAATTTTATGAAATTTCTAATAATTTAGGTGTATGAAAAATTTTGTATGAATTGTTATGATTTTAGTAATTTTGTTGTTATGAAATTTATTTTGTTATGAAGTTTGTACTAAATTTTTATGGAATTTTTATGTTGTATGTCTGAAATTGTTATGAAATTTTGATGAATACAGCTGAAATTTTTATTACTACGAGCCTCTGATGCAACCGCCGCAGCCGACATACCAGTACAATTTGGAGACAAACACGTACTTGAGAAAGAGTATCGAGCATTTCGACTCGTTAAACAATGGGTTTAACCAGGAACAACCGAATCCGTCAGAGCAACGACCGTCGGAGAGTTAGAATCCCCCGCGGGACAATTGGAATTTCCCGCCTCCGTAGGATCGATATAAATATTAATATAAATATTAATTAATGATTATTTCTATTTATTTTATAATAAACATTTAAGATTTAATAGATTAGATGTTAAAACAGGAAAAAAAAAGGATATGAGATAGTAACGCCAAGTAGGGGGTGGGGCGCTACCAGGCCTGTCAGCTTGGCAGACTTGTTGTCAGGCCTGGTAACGCCAAGTAATGCACGGTCGTAAAGTAACGGCTCAAATCGTACCGCCCTAGTAACGCCCTCGTGCGTTACCGTTCGTAATAGGCTGGTGGTCGTGGTTGCGGGTCGTCGCCTTCTGGTCGCTCTCCGGCGTTGGATCCGGCTAGGGTCGGTGTGGCGGAGGCTGTGGAGGTCGTCGGCGTCGGTGGCACGGCGGATTGTGGCTCGGGGCGTTGGATGCAAGCGGGTTGGGCGAGAAGAGGGTCAGCGAGTCGAGGGAGTTTTCTCCGGTCTTCGGCGATCTCTGGCGAAAAGGAGGGTGTCTGCTGGTTGCTGGGAGGTCGGCGATGACGATGGAGGTGGTGGTGGATGACGAAAATTATCGAAGCGCAAAGTGGAGGGTGGAGGACGAATTCGACGGTGAACGATTTTTGTGCTGGTTCTCTTTTGATTTCTTCCTCTTTTCTTCAGCAAAGCAAAATGGCTCAATTTATAGTCGAAATTCTTGATTGACAGGTAATCCCGTTGTAGATTAGCCGAAATTCTTGATGAAAAGATTTGAACTTAAAACTTGATGGATAGGTGAGGAGGATGCAGAGGTTGCCGGTGGAACAGGCGGAGCACAGGTTGCTGTAAGTCTTTCCCCCTTTTTTAATTACTTAATTAATTAATTAGTTCATCAAATTTTTTATTTTTTAGAAAACCCCTTTTAAAGTTTTAATTAATTTTCATATATTTTCTTCTTTTATCCCTTTTTTTAATAGCTAAGCACACTTAAATTTATAAAATGAAAGAAGAACAAGATAACATGAACAATGATAAAAAGTGTATAAAATGATGGAAATAATAGAAGTACCCAAAACTAAAAAAATAACAAAAACACCTGAAAATTATAAAAACGACAAAATAATTAAGATAGCAAAAGTTTCACAAAATAACAAAAACACATGACAAAATTTCATAGAAAATGACAAAAGAACATAAAATAATGAAAACAAAAACACATGAAATAATAAAAATGACAAAAATCACATAAATTGATGAACATGACATAAAATCACATAAAAATACGGAAAATAACAAAAAGTATGTAAAATAGTGAAAATCACATAAAATAAAATTATCAAAAATTACAGCTACGAATTAGCTACAACCTAAATTACTATCCCGCGCAAAATTTGGTGTCAACAGCTGCCCCCATTTATTTGTTTCATGGAACATGGAGCATGCAAAGTAAGATAACAACGAATTTTCCCCGGTGAATAATGAGAACATTCTAATTATTTGTGAAGGGAAGAAACCTTTCTTACATTTCTGAAGTGAAAGAACTTTCTTTACTTTTCTCAACAGGAACCTTCCTATTGAGTTGAATGATTTAAACGTTTCCACCATTTGAGGTTAAGGAACCATACCCTACCCCAAAGATTCGAGATTGAGAATCTTCCCAAACCTAAACCTCGACAAAAGTAGATGACTGACTGATTGTTGAAAGTTTTGTTCAAATAACAAGAAGCTTCTCATTATCAGTGAAGCGAAGGAACCTTCATTGTTCCAATAGATCGAGATTGAATACCTTCCCAATGCTTGGTAAAAGTAGATGACTCACTGACTGATTGTTAAAAGTTGTGTTCGAATAACAAGAACCTTCTCATTATCCATGAAGTAAAGGATCCTTCCAAGCTCCAATTGTTCAAGATTGAGAACTTTCCCAATTCTCGATAAAAATAGATGACTGACTGACCGATTGTTGAAAGTTGAGATCGAATAACAAGAACCTTCTCATTATTCATGAAGCAAGGGAACCTTCTTTGCTCCAATTGTTCGGGATTAAGAACCTTCCCAATGCTCGGTAAAAATAGATGACTGATTGACTGATGAAAGTTGAGTTTGAATAGCAAGAACCCTCTTATTATCCGTGAAGCGAAGGAACCTTTTTTCCTTGGGAGGCTTTACTACTTCCTTCTTAGTTGTGCCTCGACCTGGATTTTGCCCTTCTGCTCTTTCCTTCTTCTTGAAGACTGGTAAACGTATGACGGCTCAACGAATCCTTCCCTTCTTCAAATGCCTATTCCAAATTTATGATTGACCTCGTTTCATCAAAATTTTAGTTTCAAGGGGTTCAAAGAACTGTTTTGATCACTTGTTGCTTAATATCTTCCCTATTGACAGATATGACACATTGAAAACCTAGTAGCTTTTGAAACATGTCTGCCCGTTTGAAACCTTTTCAAAGTGACTTACGAGCTTTGCATTAAATGAAATTTTAGTCATAACCATCCTCCTCGTAAGATTGTCATTCATGAACATCCATGATAGTTGTGAAAGTCATGAAAGCACAGCGGAAGAATGCAGATTTCATAGATCATGATTCAAAAGGGTACAAGAGGTGTAGGTACGAAAGAAACAAGACTAGGAATGGGGAAGAAATGAAAGATTGCTTTGACAGCTTTGAATGTTGTTGTGATAATCATGTCTTCATTGCTGCTTCCTCCTCGAAAGATTCTGAGTATCTCAAGAATCATGCATAGTATTTCTTGACCGAATCTGAGTTCACTGGCTTTTGCAATTCTCACCCGTCCATTTATGCAAGGATTAATGCCCCTCCTGAGAATGTCTCTCTCACCACATAAGGCGCTTCATAACTCGGTGTCCATTTTCCTCTAGGATCAGATGCTATAGGCAGGATTTCTTTCAACACAATATCTCATTCGACAATATCTCAGGAAGTCCGTACCGACAAATGATTTCATTCGACAATATCTTGCATAATTGATGTAGTCTGTTTTTAATGTAAGCCAATAGTATCCGGCTCTTAAGACCTACTTTACCATTGTGTGACCATTGGTATGAGCTCCACATATGTCTTCATGTATTTTCTCTATGATTAAACATTAATTAAACATAATATATAACTTCTTTGAGAGAATAGGCAACATTTATAGAGCATAAATAAGATGATTCATGTTTAATAAAAATAACTAAGAACAACCTTCAAGTTAATTTTAAAAGTCCCAAAAATAAGTAAGCAAGTTCAAATTTGAAATATAACTAACATCATTAGTATAATTTTAAATTCGGATAAAGTAAAGAAGCTAAAATCTAAAAAATGAGCATATGAACTCTAATCACTTATAAAATAAATAGAAATGAGTAAAAAAATTGATTGAATTGAAGAAAAAAATAAGTAATTTATCTTTAAAAAAATCTGAATTAACTAATAAATTATAAACATTAAGAAAAAGGAGTGAATTAAAAATGGAAAAAAGGTAAGCCTTATAAGTTAGAAGCAAAAATATACTAAAGGGACAACAAAATGTAATTAAAAAACTTGATCGATTTAATTGGAAAAGCTAAAAAGAGTAACATGGATTTGTTATAATTAAAAAAAGAGTAATCTTAAAAGATTTTAAAGAATAAAATATATCAAAAAAACATTTCAAAGCTCCAAAAAAATACAAAAAGGTAGGAAAAATATTCATCTGTCACAATTATAAAACAAAGGGTTTATAGTGTACAAACTAAAACAAAGATTTCCTCAATCGCAATAAACTAAAATAAAGAAATGAAATTTAATAATATAAATTCAATCAATTGAATAAGTGTACACTTGTAATGTTTCTTTTAGTCAGTACTGAAGACAAAAGAGCAATCTTGGATATAATGCGACCTTGGAAAATATGGATAACTAATTTGTAAAAGGTCAGATATTAAAAGAACTTTTGATGCAAAAAATAAAAAGTCAAATAAAATAGTCAAAATTAACATTATTCATAATGTCACATCATTATTTCCCCTAAATAGTTATTTCCCTGTCCCACAAAGACTGTAGAGTTTGACTTTCATGTTTGAGTGTTGACTCAAATTATAAGTAAGATAAATAATGAAAAAAATAAAAAGATAAATTTAGAAAATTCATACTACAAATTATGATACTTAAATAAATTATTCAAATCTCTATATCAAAACATTTATGAATAAAAACCAAAGATTAAATACCACATAAACATGAAAACAAAGTGGAGAACCTTTTTGTAACAGAAGGAGTATGTATTTCTAATTACTTCTATTAATTATGCATTTTGATCATTTAATTTAGACAAGGGAACGTAAAATTTGTTGGTTGACCTGTTTCATTAAGGTAGATATAAGGAAGAGGCCTTGTATTTAAGTCTCCACCATCCCCAATCCCCTATTCCTAATGTATCAAAAAAAAAGTAGTAAAAAAGTTTGGCTGGATTGCATAATTGGTCCCTAAATTACATGACTTGTTGTGAACTGGCCCTTGAAGTAAAGAACGTCCAAACGTACGCACAAGAAGGTCAAAACCATAATTCTCTGACAAGTGACGGAAAGGAAGGACCAAAGGACCGGTGAATTAATTCTAACCGAGGGATGAGTATCATTTATATATAAAGAATTCAGGTAATTAGAAAATTGTACCCGTAAGTGTTTAATTACTCATTCGTGCGTACGCAATTAATGCTAAACTTAGATTCTAAAACATAGATGAAAAAGATAAAGAGGAAAATCTCCCTATAGATACAAAAATGAGGGCGGTGTATGTAAGTGAATTGGGAATATATGGTACACCGCCAATTATTTACCAAAAATGCGAAGATTTAATTATTTGGTGAAGAAGATTGCTAGATTATTTGGGAAGGTCAGCTGGTGGCTTGGCCGTGCAAGCCGGAGGGTTGAGTCTTCCGACGAGCGTGGGCTTAACATTCTCACAGGAAAAGACCGGAGGTTCAGGTCCGGCGTATGTGAGATCGACGTCGCTGATGGCAACGCCGTCGCATGGGCATGAACAGCTGCAGGCGAGCGTCACTACTTCTTTGGTGCGTGATGTTCCCCTGATGTTCTTGAAGCTGATATTGCTCAACTTCACTTTTGATGGAATCTGCATGCATATCAACCATTCAATCATATCAAAATTAATCATTTAGAAAGTTTCTCAACCAATTAATTAAGTTACTAATTACCTCTTTCTTGCACTGATTCCATGGGCAATACACTTGATCAATCACAATGGGGTTGCTGACATTGTTCATGATAATGTCCTCGTAGTGGCATTCACTGACCGCGCCGGGATGAGAATCCGGCCATGTCTTGATCCTCACGCCGTTGTCGGTGCCGACAAAGGTGCAGTTCTTGACGCACACTCCGGTGACGGGCTCTTCATCGGGGTTCTTGCCCAGGCTGCCAACGCTGATTCCATGCCCGGGTCCACAGGTCACCTTCTCGATCGTGAGGTTACGAGCGCCGTCGCCGATGGAGATGCAATCATCGCCGGTCTGAATCACGGAGTCGATGACGGTGATGTCGGAGGATTTAGCGATGTGGATCCCGTCGGTGTTCTGGCTGTCACCCGGTGCGATCACCTTCACACATTGGAACGTCACGTTCCGGCACCCTATCACGTTCACTTGGAACTGCTTGCTGTTTAACACCGTGATGTTGCTGATCAGGCCGTTGATCACGAAGTTCAGCCTCAAGTTCTGCAATTATAACAAAAACAACAACAACTCATCAGCACCATGCCCGCCCGTTGATCCATTTATACTATTGTCTCACATTCCCTATTCAATTAATTTGTAAATTTTAATGGACTACTTACAATGGGGAAGTTTTTGCAATATTGTCCAGTTTGACATGTTTTGCCCCAGACGGTGGGACCCTGGCCGTCGAGTGTGCCACCGCCGGTGATAGTGAGGTTCTCAACGTTGTTGAATGTGAACCAGTCGTCCTTGAGAGGTGGGGGGCCGACGGTGCCCTTGATGGTGCCCTCCAACCTGAACACGATGGGTGCCTTGCATGGGCCTGCCATGATGGCCTGGTTCAAAAAGTAACAACCTTTAGGGACGAGGATTGTGACCGGAGTCGGAGAACAACATGCCTCCTTAAACGCCGCCATCAATGCCGGACTCATGTCGGTTTTCTCATCGGCTACCGCCCCTTTAGCCACCACGTCAATAACGCATTTTCCTCCTGCTGCTGGTACAGCACCGGCTGCTCCTCCTGCCGCCGGTACAGCACCGGCTGCTCCTCCTGCTGCTGGTACAGCACCAGCTGGTCCTGCTGCTCCTCCTGCCGCCGGTACAGCACCTGCTGCTCCTCCTGCCGCCGGAACAGGACCTGCTGCTCCTCCTGCTGCTGGTACTGGTTGAGCATCGCCTATTATCACACCGCACACTACTAATGTTCCTATCAAAATTGTTGCTAACGCAACCCTCAATTTCATCACCGCCATGATTGATTAATTAATCAACTATATCTCTATCAATATGTAATATTCTTTTTCTTGTTTGTATACTATATATATATGTATTTATATACAGAAAAAGAATGATAGTTGATGCGTTTATTTCTGACTAATGGCTTTTGCGAATGGTTGAGGAAAATTGTAATTTGTGAAGGCAAAATTTATAGTGGTAGCCGAGAGAGTCTTGACCGTTCAAATGTGGCTCAAATTTGTGCCTATATCGTCACTCGCGCAACCCCACTACTGTTCTTCCGTCTTCTACTCTTTAATTAGGACCTGCTTCTTTACTTCTTCTTTTTTTTTTTAATTTATTTTTCTTATGGACTTATTTTGGTAGATATGTTTCCACGCTTTTGGAGGAAGAAAAAGGAAAAAGGCCAAAATGTGGATTAGTACAAGGAATTATTATAATTCAGTGATTTAAATGACCGAATTTCGAATATGACATATTAGTGAACTATATTAAACTTGGTGCAGTCAAGGGTTTTGACATAATTTCCGTTTGTTAACTAACGAAAAAAAGAAAAAAAAATTACTTATTTAACCACCTAACTTTTAACTCTTTCTAAATTTATCCTATAAAATAATGAAAATTGTCATAATTATTATATACTTCTTATTTTCATATGTACTGACCTATAACTTGATCAACAAAAGGCTTGTGATTTAATTTTTTAAAATTTGGGGGTTGGCTTCAATTTTAAAACCTTACAATTAGGTCACTAGGAAATAGGAACGCCTGGCTCTGTTAACTTCGCCCGTGAAAACGTAACAGATTTGATGGCACGTGCCGAGTTCACTGAGCCGAGGCCATTTTCTGCATCCCTCTAGTAGTTCAAGGTACTAATATGCCCTCTCGGAAATTCAAACCGTAATTCGCCTAGGTCATTATAGTTGAGGGTACTACCGCAAAAGCCTTGAATGAAAAGCTTTGAAAATTCTTTTAGAAACCTTTGTTCAAGAAAAATAAATCTAGACATTCTAATAGATATTGGAAAAGCTTGTTTCAAGAAAAAAAAATTGAATAGCTTTTTTTAAAAAAAATAATAATAATATCTTTAATATCAAACAAAAAAATGCTAAAATACATTAAACCCCCACAAAGATACAAAAATTCAAGAAAATGAACAAAATAAAAATATCGTATGCTAATTTTCTCCATTAAGTATAAAATAAAAATAACCAATTATTTTGTAAAAATAACTGCTTATTTGTTTCGAGTTAGCAATATATAAAAGAACTGTTTTTACCACTAAGGTTTGTCAAAAGGACCCCTTTTGCCATTTTTTTAAAAATCAGTCCACTTTTGTCACTATCGTTTAGAACGTATACCACGCTCACCTTTGCCGTTAAATTTATTCCACACAAGACCCTAAAACTTCTAAAATTGACAAATTCACCCACGTTCGCCCAAAATGTACAAATTCCCCCAAAATAATCTAGCCTCCAAGCCTCTCCAAAGTCAGCCTAGCGCCACACCACCATGACCTTGCCGGCCATGCTTACCCCTCACCAACCTTGCTCCACCCCACCTCTGCCAACCAACACCTCCGATCCAGCCTTCCAAACGAACAAGCCATGCCCAGATCAAAGATCGTTCCACATCGCAAACCATTTTCATCAGCCACAAGGAAAAAATAAGTCTAGAAAAAATTCCAATTTACACAAAAAAAAGACACACACCTGTGTGTGTATTGTTCCAGTATCCTTATTTGGGTCTTATCAAAACACATTCTCTCGGGAATTGGGAATTGTCGTCATTTAGCAGGAAGACATAACTTTTTTTCTATTAAAAAATGTCGCGAGTGACGGTAATGCGAAAGTCACACCGACCTTTGGAGGATCTATATAAAATTGGTCAAGTCGCGCTGACTCTGCATGCATTCACCATCGATTTGGATTCACCACAATCCCAAGATATGATTTTGCAATGACAAAATTAGGGTCCCCTTTTTTCATTTTTAAAAGTTTGGGGAGGGGCTTAGATTGTAACTTTTACAAATTTATGGTTAATTTTTTCATTGTTAAAAGTTTGTGGTCAAATTGAGTATGAAAATATAATTTGTAACATAATATTCCAAGAATATTTCATCCGTTAATGGCTTCAATAGTAAATATGGTTCGGAAAGTAAACTCGATGGCAAAAATGGTTAAAAAAAACAATAATGACAAAAGAGGACCGATTTTTTTTTTTAATGACAAATAAAAAGATCATTTTGGCAAACGTCAATCAAATGGTCTTTTTCCCGTAATATATAAATATACCGTATGGTTTTCATTTTATTTAGTGCTGTTGTACTGCTGTGCGTACACTTTCAGAGGAAGATGGGCTAAGGTGATTAGATTAAATCTCTTCGATTTACTGGAAGTGGATATGTTACATTCTCCAGAAGTGAAAACTAGAACTTTTATTTTAATTAACTTTAACGTTTTTTATATATTTTTTAATTAATGAAGAACTTCTACTACTAGTAGTAAGATGTAGTTTCCATATAGCGTTTTGGTACAGGTATATCCTTAATTAATCTCTATATTACCATATCATTCTTATTTTTCTAATTATATCATCCACTCAACTATTAACATCATGTGACATCAGTAGGGATAAAAATGGGTGTAATTTTTAGTGACGGTTGACATTTTCCTTTGGTATATTATTGAAGGCTGAAGCTAGTCCAAAGTGAAAAATAAACCTTCCAAAACTCTTCTAGCGTGGAAACTAATGATTTTATGCCTAGTTCATCATTTTCCATCGTTAGGGCATTAAAAGGATTCATGGCAGTTAATTACTTATAAATTTCTAAAACTCTGTGGACTAATTTCCATGAGGAAAGGTGACCACCCTTCTGTCAAATGGAAATGTACGTATATATAGAAGCTGTGAGGAGTACAGCTAAGAAGTTACTATAATAGTAGGTGGTCTTGAGTGAGCAATGAAAATTTTTGTAAGAACCTTGCATAAGAAGTTATTTTAATAAAATCTTATTGCCGTTTTTTAAAATAAAATAAAATAAAATAAGTTGTGTTAATTACATTACTATTTTATATGTTGGTTTGAATATACATATATAGGATGGAGTAGTTGCTAATTTTCCTTTTAAAAGTTCTAGTTGCTTGAACCTATAAAGCTTCCCCTAATTAGTATATATAGTTGGCTTTAATTTAGAAATTTTTAAGATGCAACAAGGGTGACTAATTTTTGGAATAAAGTTTTATCCACACAATAATTAATAGCGAATGGTCAACTCCACACAGGGTAAAACAAAGGCATCCTGATATTAAAATTGAGTGTAATTAGTTCATGATATTGGGTATATATGGGAATAAAAGCTATGTTTGAGGAACCTAATTATTGGATGAGGTATATATAGTGAATTACAAGTCCAACTCCCCACACGACAGAATTAACCAGAAACATGAAACGAACATTCAAAAGTTTGAGACGCGGGAAGGAACCTATAAATGTATGAGTCCAAAGCTAGCATTCCCTCATCCAACACAAGCAAAAAAAAATTATGAATAAAGTAAACAAGGTTAACAATAAACTAATGAGGGTTTTGTTAATAGCATCAGTGGTGCTTGGTGTTTTCACCACCGTTAATGCACATGGCAAAGGAGGAGTTTTTGACATCACCAAATATGGGGCCAAGCCAGACGGGCGAACGGATATGAGCCAGGTTAATTAATTAGTTTTAGCTCCCTAATCATTCATGGATTAATGACGTGATGATTACTTAAGTTTCTTAATTATTAATTTGGGTTTGTTTTGTACTGTGTAGGCGTTGATGTGTGCTTTTAAGGACGCATGCGCTTCACCCACTCCAGCCAAAATTGTGGTTCCAAAAGGTGAGTTTCTTCTGCAACAAGCAATCATGGCTGGGCCTTGCAAGGCACACCTCACCTTTCAGCTGTGCGGCACCATCAAGGCACCTCCTGGTCCACCCAAGTTCAAGGATGACTGGTTCACCTTTAATTACATTGACGGTTATACGCTCATCGGCGCCGGAACCCTCAACGGCCAAGGTGAAACCGTCTGGGGCAAAGCATGTACCATTGGCACCTACTGCAAAAACAACCCCATTGTGAGCTAGCCCATTGAGAAATTTTT
Source organism: Stellera chamaejasme (assembly GCA_024586325.1). Classification (NCBI taxonomy): domain Eukaryota; kingdom Viridiplantae; phylum Streptophyta; class Magnoliopsida; order Malvales; family Thymelaeaceae; genus Stellera; species Stellera chamaejasme. The sequence continues at coordinate 32,303,196 of CM044985.1, forward strand.
AAAAAAGAAAAAAAAAACTCATATTTTTTTTTTATTAAAGAAACTTCATTTCTCGACGACACAATCGAAAGTTGAAAGCTTGCAAAAAAAGTAAGTACCTTTTTATTGAAAAAGAAACTATAACTTGTTTCTTTGTTTTATAATTCCAGAATTTGAGGCTCAACTCGGTGAGTAATGGGCTGGTGAAGGATATAACGGTGTTAAATAGCAAGCAGTTCCAAGTGAATGTGATCGGGTGCAAGAACGTGACTTTCGAGTGCGTGAAGGTGATCGCTCCGGCGGATAGTGCCAACACCGACGGAATCCACATCGCCAAGTCCCAAAACATCAAAGTCATCGGCTCCACCATTCAGACCGGCGACGACTGCATCTCAATCGGCGACGGAACCGTCAACCTCCTCATCGAGAAAGTCACCTGCGGACCGGGCCACGGCATCAGCATCGGCAGTCTTGGAGGCAACGCCGGCGAGGAGCCCGTCGACGGCGTTACCCTCCGTAACTGCACCTTCACAAACACCGATAACGGCGTGAGAATCAAGACATGGCCAGACTCCAAACAAGGCCTGGTGAAGAACATTCACTACGAGGACCTTGTGATGAAGAATGTAACCAACCCAATAGTGCTTGATCAAGTATACTGCCCCCGAAACAAATGCAACAGAAAGGTGCCGTCGAAGGTGAAGCTTCAGAACATAACCTTCTGCAACATCCGAGGGACGGCGAGTAACCCGGAGGCGATATTGCTCCAGTGCAGCGGAGCGTGTCCGTGTGACCGAGTCACATTCAGGGACATTGATATTACATCCACCTGCAAGAAAGGTCCGGCTAAGTCCTTGTGTGAGAACGTCAAGCCCATCGTTGTCGGAAAGCAAAACCCAAAGCCTTGTACCGGCAAGCCTCCGGTGGCTAAAGCTTAAGATCATGCATGGAATTAATTACTCATTTATGGCCCAGAAGTACGTACTCGAGCTACCATGTCCCCCTTGGTGCCTAACAATTTACTAGGAGACGCGCGGCTTGACTTAATTTTGAGAAAAAAAATGTAAAATACTGGTATATATTTTTAGAATCTATAGGCATTTATTTACGTCATGTATATAAGTTATGTCATATAGTATTATATATGACAAAATGTTGAAAAAAAAAATTGGATTAAATGCTAGAAAAGAATCATAACAATTAAACTATGACAAACTAAACCATGACAAAGAAGGTTCAAATTTGTTCCTTCTGCAAATGATTTTATAGTAGAGACGGAGAGATTGACTAAATTAATTATCTCGTATATGAGTGTTAATATTTTATAAAATTGAAATATATCCTATTACAATACTTTGAACGGATAAAAAATAATTAAAATAATTCATTATTTAGATCAAATTGCTTTAAAAGATTATTACACCTTCCAAAATATTAATTAGATTATGACTTTATATTTGAAAATAAATAATCGATATGATTATGCATTATCTAGTGTAACATCTTCTCTTCATACACACTTCTTTTTATAGCATAGTTACAAGCATTTTTTTATAGTAGAGTTATGAAAGACCAGATTTTTTTATTAGAAAAAAAGCAATAATTAGGAAAAAAAATTATGCCACTACATTCCAAAAATTCTGGGTGTCATCTTCTCTTGTGTTTTCGTGGCAGTAAGTCGTGCCTCCAGCTCATGGGCCGCTTGCTTAGTCTTAGTTTTTTTGTTTCTCTTTTCCCTTCTTAATGAAGTGATTTCCGTTCAAAAAAAAAATGTGAAATTTATAAAACATGACCCAATTCAAATGAGTAAAGTCCATGTTTAATCCCTTAATTAGCTTTTATGTGTATTTCATCATGTTTTAGGAATTTTGTGTCAGATTCATCTCTTGGCTTTAGTAAATTATACACCATAAGTACATTGTATACCATAGCTTTATCCGTTAAGTTTGCTAGAAGTAACTAAATGGCCCTCACCTAATTTCAGTCTAACCCCTAATACTATAAAAAATTAATTACACAAATTAACCAATATCTTTCACACTCACACTTTCCCTCCCCAGTACTTTAGCCTCATAGATCTCATCAATAATTGAAGGCTTCTGATTCTTCTCTTTCTCTAACTCTCTGCAAAAGCTTGATATCAAGTACTAATTGAAGGTCCTTTCCTCATCATTCCGTGTTATGATTAATAAAGGGATAGGTTTGAGACAAATTCCTAAAATAAAATGAAAATAGGGCAAACATCAAAACTAGTGGATTAAGAATGAAGTTCACCCCTATTATAACTAATTTTAGAGCTTATATGCTTGCCATAAAAATAAGAGTTAATTAATTGAAACTCACACGAGAGAATTAATCGGAACATTGAACGAATATTCAGGGGTTTGAGTGGTGGGAAGGCAGTATAAAGGTACGAGTTCCGAGCATTAATTCTTCAAGCATTCAGGTTTGCAATAGAACTACAAGTAAATTAATTAACATGATTAACAATAAATTGAACATGAGGATTTTGTTAATAGCATCAGTAGTGGTGGTTGGTGTTGTCACCACCGCTAATGCTCATGGCGTAGGAGGAATTTTCGACATCACCACATATGGAGCCAAGGCAGACGGGGCAACGGATATGAGCCAGGTAAATTAATTAATTAAATTGGCTACTATAATAATTATAGTAATTAATTAGTTTTTTTTACCTAGCTTCGTATATAATCGTTCTAGTGTTGATTATTTTTAATTTCATAAATACTCAATTTGGGTCAAAGTTTTTTTTAAAATAATTTGTATTGTACGTAGGCGTTGTTGTGCGCTTTTAAGGACGCCTGTGCTTCACCAACTCCGGCCACAGTTGTGGTTCCAAAAGGTGAGTTTCTTCTGAACCAGGCGCTGATGGAAGGGCCTTGCAAGGCATACCTCACGTTTCAGCTGTGCGGTACCCTCAAGGCACCTCCTGGTCCACCCAAGTTCAAGGATGACTGGTTCACCTTCAATCACCTTGACGGTTTACACCTCATGGGCACCGGAACCCTCAACGGCCAAGGCGAAACCGTCTGGGGCAAAGCATGCGCCGTCGGCACCTACTGCAAAAACAACCCCATTGTGAGTAATTGTACTCCTAGCAACTCCATTATTGGAAATTAGGGAGAAAGAAAAAATCTTTCCCATGATTTCTTAACCACACAATTGAAAAGTACAAAGCTTGCAAAATAAAAAAAAATACAAAGAAAGAAAAAGTTTATTTTTTTATATATACATTGATGGTAGGGGATGATGATGGTGGAGTCTTAAATGGCTACGGGAAAAAAAAACTAACTTGTTTGATTGTTTTATAATTATGTACAGAATTTAAGGCTGAACGATATCAATAACACGTTGATCAAGGATATAACGGTGGCAAACAGCAAGCAGTTCCAAGTGAATGTGATCGGGTGCTTCAACCTAACTTTCGACGGAATTAAGGTGATCGCTCCATGGGACAGCGCCAACACCGACGGAATCCACATCGCCAAGTCCACAGACGTCAGAGTCATCGGGGCCATCATTCAAACCGGCGACGACTGCATCTCCATCGGCGACGGCACCATCAACCTCCTCATCGAGAAGGTCACCTGCGGACCCGGCCACGGCATCAGCATCGGAAGTCTGGGAAACTACCCCAACGAGGAGCCAGTCGACGGCGTGACCCTCCGTAACTGCACCTTCTTGAACACCGACAACGGCGTGAGGATCAAGACATGGCCGGACTCCAAAGTAGGCCTGGTGAAGAACGTCCATTACGAGAACATCGTGATGAAGAACGTGACCAACCCAATAGTGGTGGACCAGGTGTACTGCCCCTGGAACAAATGCAACAGGAAAGTGCCATCGAAGGTGAAGCTTCAGAACATCACCTTCTGCAACATCCGAGGAACGTCGAGCAACATGGAGGCGGTAATGCTCCAGTGCAGCGCATCGTGTCCCTGCGACCAAATCACTTTCAGGGACATCGAACTTACATCCAACTGCGTAAGAGGTCCGGCTGTATCCTTGTGTGACAACGTCAAGCCCATTCTTGTCGGAAAGCAAATCCCACAGCCTTGTACCGGCAAGCCTCCAGTAGCTCCGGCTTAATTAATTATTAATTAAGATAGATCATGAATTACTCATTTATGGGCCATACACGCTCGTGCCTAATAATTTACTACAAATTTGCTCATGCAGCAAGCAAACGATTTTATAGTAGAGATAGAGAGACAGAGAGACAATGTATTGATTTATTAGTAAATAAAGTTGAAATTTTTTTGTAGTCCCATTCATAAATATGCATGTTGAGTTCTGATTCAGTATAGATATTTAATGGTGTTAACTAATCGATTAATTAGCTTTTAACGGTACGAGTAACAGGGTTAATATTTATAGTGGGGGACGGGGTTTGGGACATAGGGAAGTGTGATCAAGGTTCATGCATGCATCCTTCTATTGACCAACAAATAGTCCTCCTTTTGTACTCAATTACTTAATACATTTATTTTTGAATTTATATTTGACTCAAATTATTATACTAAGTAAAATTAGTTGTAAAAAAACAAAAAAAAATGCAAATTTGAAAACTAGAAACGTTGAATTATCATATGAATATAACCTTAATGATTTTGTATATCAAAATGTTAATCAAAGAAAAATGTCTAATCAATTAATACGGAGGTAGTAATATTTAATTCAATGATTAACATCCAAAATAAAGATTTGTACCCCCAAACTTTGTTGATTCGCTCACCAAACAATCTGAATTCCAACTCACCCTAACTTAGTATATACCCCAATTTTTTTAAAAAGTCCAGTTTAGGGTTTTGATTCAATAACTCATGATTGACATTGTCAAATTTCTAACATGTGTAATTCTTACATGTTTTATGTCATAAAAGATAAACTCAGATATATTTTTAGAAACCCGGATTTTATATCATTTATGGATTTCTAGCATGTTTCCTTCAAAATCCTTTTCTCTGAGTAATTGGATTTTAAATCCTTTGGGTTTAGTCACTAGTTAACCTAGTTCAACGGTTGTTGGGAATGAATGACAAGGGGCTCATCTTTTTTTAAGCAATGTGTCGAGTTCGAGTCTTGTGTATGGAGAAAACACTGTTGTAATAGTTGTCTATTGAAGAGACCCAATACAACCCGATCCAAGTAAAATTGGAAGAAAAAAATTACCTTTCAAAAAAAAAAAATTAGTTAATTGTGTAGGTTGTATTTGGTTGCTTAAAGTATCCAGATTGTGTTTGCTTCTTTCCTTTTACCTCAAACGGTTAATCTTATTGTTAATAATATTTTTAGATGTTACTTTTCAAATAAACAAGTTTGCGGGTACTGATCTATATATTTAGGTCATTTTTAATCGATGTTTTTAATTTCTAAATATGTTTATTAGAAATATTTTCAGAAAAATAATTTGAGTTATAGCCTCTACAAGAATCTCTTGCCTTGTATTTCAAACTCTTAACCAATTTAGAAGAGTTTAGCCCACAATCCGCACGCAACCGAGACTATTGCTGCCACGTCTGAAGTGGGTTAAGTAGGCCCAGTTTAGGGGCCCATAATATTTCAGCAAGCCCGGTCTCCAAGTCTTGGAGTCTCCAGCAAATCAAGCCCACCCTTTTGTGAATTAATCCGGGAAATATTGTTGGAGATGAAAGGAAAAGGCTTACTTGGGAATTAATTATGAAGGAATAGACCGTGTTTGTTTCAACCATTTTCTAGGAAACTGTCTCTGTTTTTTAAAATGCATGGGAGTGACTTTATTTTAAAAGTTTAGGGAATCTAAGCAAAATATTACTCCATTAAATTCAACCCTGGCCATCCCTTTCCATCTTCCCCTTCGATTTCTTCACCTTTTTTCATTATTTTTTTATTCTTCTTCCTTCTCTCCCTCATGTTTTTCTCTTGAATCCCCTTACTCCCACCATGTTTTTCTCTTGATATATTTATTGCTAGGAGCAACTATTGAGCTTTATGAATGTCTAAGTTTTTCTGGATATTAGAGAGCTGCCGCCGCTGCATCCCGGAGCGGGGCGGAAGATATAACCATCTTGTTTCTCGGCGTATATTGGATGAAGATGTTTTCCCGCTGGTCGGACGTTCGATGGTTTCTCGTCGCGAGTTGGAACTTGCTTCGATCCGACGAATCCTTCATGTCAGAGGGATGCCTTCTACTCTAGACCGCCACCGCGCTATACGAAGGGCAACAAGAACAACAACCACAAGCCTCCCTCCGCCATTGACGACGACGCTTTTCATGTCCACCACCGCCACGATTCACAAAATCCACCGGATAAGCTTTTGGGAAGCCATAAGCGACGCCACTACAAATTTTGACCGTGTCAGAGCAGCCAATTGCTTCCCTAGCCGTCATCGCTCCGTTCCCAACCAATTTCTCAGTTGAAAGACACAATTTATATCTCACAACCCGAAACTGCAACCTTCTGCAAATAACATAATTATGATGCGCCTATGTACCTTAGTGATGCGCTTTCGACTCATTATGATGCGTCTATGTACCTTAATGATGTGTGAGTTGTATTGCATAATTAGTGGGAAAAAGTGCATCATGTTTATGAGGGAGAGCATCATAGTGGAAAGGGAGAGCATCACTCTTGTCACCAAGCGCATCATTTTGAAATGTTAAAGAAAACGAGTGCAACATTGTCATGATAACGAGTGCATCATATTTGTAATGGAGAGCATCATAATGCAGCAAAAGTACATCATAATTGTTACCAAAGACATCATTTTGAGAGGTTGAAGAAAATGAGTGCTTCATTAAGTCATCAGAACGAGGTGCATCATGTTTGAAAAGTAGCGCATCATACTTGAAACATAGAGCATCATTCTGGTCAACAAGTGCATCCTTTAGAAAAAGTTGAAGAAAACGAGCACATCATTAAGTTACTAGGACGAGTGTATCACGTTTTTACGGTAGAACATCATTATGAATTGTGAATGCATCATTATCGTAATCAAACGTATCACTGTGGGTTGTAGAACAAAATGCATCAGAAAGTCATCAAAGCGAGTGCATCATATTGTTATGGAAGCGCATCATAGTGCATCGGGAATGCATCATTGTGATGTCGAAGCACACCATTTTGTGCAATCGAACAAATAAGCCGGAGTCTGTGGTTGTTTTCACCGGAAGAACAGAGCATGTGGTTTTTGTTGATGATTTTGTTGATTTTGAGAGAAATGAAGGGGAATCGGTTGAATTTCGGTCTGATTTTGTTTCTCCGAGCGGAAGGAATGACAGATTCTTTGTAATTGGCGAGTTCCGGTTTTGTTGTTGAAAAACACGACGAGTCCTTCGACTCCGTGTTCTTTTTCTTCTACTTGAGGCGCATACAATTATTACAGCTTTTGCATATTCGACTCTGTGTTCTTCTTCTACTTCGACTCTGTATTCTTCTTATTTTACTCTAAAAAACTCAACAATATTACAGTTATTTGCATGTTCTCGCGTTAAAAACTTGTATCATTTCTCACCTTTTTATTGTTGGTGGTTATAAAAACGAGCAGATCCTCTAGAGAAGATATACCCCGGCTGGCCAGGCCTACCCCCTGGTTTTTATGATTTTTTTCTTGTAAAATGCACTTATGATTCTGTAATTATAATTATTTTCTCAATTGGGTCAATTTTAAAAAATTTGTCCCAATAAAGTCTAATTTTTTAACTTTTTTAAAAAATTCATGGTCCCTTTTCATCCGTTTTTCGTTAAATTTAACGGATTTTGGGGGAAAATAATAATTTTAGCAACTCATTTTTTTGAAAAAATCTATTTATACTAGGGCTGAGAAACGAATCGAGCCGGCTCGAGCTCTTACGAGCCTAACGAGTCGAGCTTCACGAGCCTCGAGCTCGAGCCTGAGTCGGTTTTAAAGCTCGTATAATAAACGAGCCGAGCTCGAGCCTTATTTCTCACTCCCCTTTAATTACCTTCTCATTAATTCTCATCAACTCCCAATTTGTTTTCACTTCACACGAATCTGCAACTATAGCCTTCACTTACCTTCAACCTTTGGCCTTCACCCAACATCGACTGCCTTCCACCATGTCCCGCCATCGATGCCCTTTATTGATATATATGGGCCCAGTACGTATGGCCGTATTGCCAAACGCAACGCGTCATATGGGCCAAGCCACCAATACGAGTGCCCCTCGTAAATACGACGAGCCCCTCGTGCAGGCCACTAGGGCGCCCGTATGATCCGGTTGGCGCGGGCGCTTTGGGGCGGACCCAATTAGTACTCCGTACACCAACCAAAAAGCGGCCCAAAGACACAATGCCCAAAAGCTGCACCCAGACACAGACACAAAAGTTGTACACACTCAAGTCTTTGTCAGACACCGTGGAGCGATGCGTCAATCCGCCGCTCCGAACGAGAAGTCGGCGGCTCACGCGTGGGGAAAGACCCACCAAACACTCTACCCCAACGGGGAGAGTCTGGGCATCACCCTATAAGTGGGTGATGCCAACCCAAAAAGAAGGTAACTACTACACACCCACACCTTCCTCCTCTCTCTGCACCTGAAAGTGTCTTTGATCTTGTCTCTCAGGTACCGGAGTCTACTTATCTCCACCAGCTGAGCATCCGGGATAACCAGAGATCTCCGTTGGGCTATCATTTATGTCGTCGTTGTCTTCTCCAGGCATACCAACCACCGCTGTCGGTGACTCCTGCCATCTCACCCCACTATCGTCCACTCCTTCGAAACTCCCCACCTCGACGGTCGACGATGGTCCAACAAGCTTCGAGTGTCGCTTTCCAGATCTGACTGTTAGCAACGTCTACAATGGCGTGGAGGGTAGGGTGCGGTGCATGAAGAAGTCACTGTTGGAAGAAGATGAAATAGACATGAAATCTGCGAACAAATGGATAAAGGTTGTGTTGTTGGTCCGATAGATTTTTAGAATGGTTGAAGGTGCTCTCGATCTGAAAATTGCTAGGTGATGGTGATAATTGATGAAGAGATGAAGACGGAGAGCTGTGAGATGAGGAAGGTGATATGTTTTTTTATTATTACGAGTTGGCCTCCTTAAAAATAAAGTTTTGTCAATTTGATCCTTATTCTTTTGTCTCTTTCAATTGCAGCCTAAATATGTGGTCCGAGCCTAACGAGCTTTGAGAGCTGAGCTCAAGCTCATAAAATCAAGCTTGATCAAATTCGAGCCGAGCTCGAGTCGAGCCTAATTTTCACTCGAGCCCGCCAGATTCGGGCTTGACTCGGCTCGTTCTCACCCTTAATTTATGCCCTAAGTTCTAAACCTAAACATTTAGACATATCCCAACAATTATAGACTTAACACTTTTACCCAAAACCCTAAATAATTTTTCTTTGTTCTACCATATTTATTCTTTTATCATCACTAGCTACCAAACTTACATGTATAAACAAGAATAGGTTTCAAAATATGTGAGGAGTGAAAATTTAATTAGTAGGAAAATGTATGATCGATCCCATGTAATATTCCTTTCATCCTTAGTCCTTACACTAAATAAAGTGTCACTAACTTTTTAGCATTTAGGATATGATTTTATTTTTATGATCTTTTGAATTATAAGTTTAAAATTATAAAAAATTATAAATTGATATTTGTAATTTTGAATATTTTCTTTAAAAACTTACTAAAAAGAGCGTTACATTAGTCTAGGACAATTGTAATATCTACTAAATTTTTTATATCAAAGAATATTCTAAGTGAATATTTATTTTTACAAAATCCACTAATAGATATTTAAATAGTAATATTAATGTTTGGAAAAAATATGCAACATTAATAAAAGGGCAAATTACAAATACCCTTCTAAGCTTTAGTGAAATTTTCAGTTTACCCCTCTATTTTCAAAAACCTCCAGTTACCCCTCTGTGGATTAGTGAAACCGTTAGTTACCCCCGTGACTTTTTGTGAAGTTAGTTGACTATCAAAATTTTTAAGGTTAACTACTTCTTATCACTAATATTTTTAATACTTCAACTCAAACATTTAATTTCTTTTCTTTTTCTACCCTAACTAGCCACCTCTGTCAGTCGTCATAATCGCCTAATCGTTGTAGCAACAAGGATGAGCTCAAGCCACAGCAACGCAAACGAGTGATGTGTGGCACACACATACCACATTTCCATGGAGTTTTAAGTCAAATTTATCACTTATTTGAGTTTATTTCTTCATTATGTGAGCGTTTTATTCGCCGTGACTATTTGTTCGTAGGCACAGACTTGAGGAGCGGAGATGGAGAATCTCAACAAAGGAGCTAACATGTGAAGCATGGAAAGAGAGTCACCCACCAAGTTTTGAGCTCTATGAACAGCATCCCAGCGCATACCAGAGTATCCCCTGGAGTATTTGGTCTCTGTGAAAAGTACCCAAAGCATCCCCCTAGTGCATCCCAAGAGCATACCAGCGCATCCCTTGTTGTCCACGTCATTTAATGAGACCAGCTCGAGTCAGCATTGATTCCATCCAATTTGCACCTATTTTTTAGACATGTTTACCCTTATTTTACCATTTATGATGTCACATATGACTATGGACTATTTTGACCTTTAACATGTGTAGAATGACTCAAATAGGGTAAGTTTTTGGTATCTCATTAATTCTACTTGGGATTGGAGATTATTCTCTCTTTTGCAGCAGCCTCCATCATTTCTCCTAGGGTTTTGTGCTCTTCTACTTGCTGTGATTGATGAGGATTCATTGAAGACCATCTTTAATAGAGTTTATTTCACTCTTTTCTCACTATTTAGTCATCTTTTCTTGTTCTTTGTTTGTTGTATTTTATTTTCAACATGTGTTTGAGTGAGTAACACTCTCTTTTCTTGGGGTTTACTTGCTTGGGGTGCGCCTATGAATTTTCTAGCATCTTACAGTTTAGATATTGATTATTGATCATTGGTATATTTATTTGTGGCCACATTCATACATACATCACCAAGTGTTTGTTGAAATGCCTTAGAGGGGTTTGAATGAACTTTGATTTTTGGGAATCAATTGATTAACTTACTTTTGGTTAGAGATGACATCTAGGAATTGGTTGGTGGTTACATTAGGGGGTGTACACCTTAGTTGTTAGTGCTAGGTCATGAGAATGACTAGGCTAGTATGTTTAAGAGATTGACTTATTTTCTGGAGATAGAAACAAGTTAGTTGTAGTAACTTACCTCTAAATCATTGCTGGAATTTTTAGGAACCCCCTTGTATCCAACCAAATCCCATGAGATACTTGTCTTGATTAGCCTCAAAACCGTTGTTTTTGTTGTTGCTTGCATTCTAAGTTGTTCTTGCATTAGTGTCTTGTGTTCAAAGTTAGTTTAAGTCTCATTCACAACATATTTGGTTACCATTGATTCACTTAGTTTACTGCTCAATCTCATTTTCATTAAGCAATTTAGTCTCACTTTAGTCAATTAAGCCGAGTAACGCTCTTTTCCCTTGGGTTCGACACCCTTTCTCACTAATCTCTATATTGTTGCGATCTTTGCGTTTGATGTCTTAAAAATAGTAGTTATAAATATAAAACTTGTGCTAAAAAGTGACACTCTTTGCTTGCATCAACAAGACCATGCCGTCACGGTGCAGGTGTGCCCGGACCGCCCCTCGACTGTTTTGGAGTATAGTTAGTGCAATTACGCCTTAAATTTTTAACGGTCAACTAAAACCCTAAACGGTTAAGGGGAATAACTGAAGGTTTCACTATATCTCAGTGGGGTAACTGAAAAAAATTTAAAATAGAGGAGGTAAATTGAAGATTTGACTAAACCTCGTAAGGGTTGTAATTTACCTTAATAAAATGTTGACGATTTAATAAGTACGCAGATTACTTTTTTTTTCTCACAATTCTACACCTGACCCTTCTAGTTTTCATGTCAAATAGATTTATATACCCTTCCTTTTCTATTGTAAAGTTTATGATCGCTAGGCAAGCAAGATGGTGGAGTCCTCAACTCATCATGTACTCATGTAAACTTGAAGAAGCTGAGGACTTGTGTGGCAATATTTCAAGCTGCAATTACTAAGTACTAAAGTGGCAAACTGTCTCCAATGTTAGGACCTGCGAGGTCTTTTTTTGCTCTTCGTTTCCTCAATACGGACGGCACCCTCGTCATAGCGAGGTGGACATTGGAACCTTCCCAAATCCCAATCTTCCACTTTTCCCAGACGCAATCACAGCCAGAAAAGGGGAATGGGACTTGATCTTTTGTTGGAGGTAAAAGCTGACTCTTCGAATAAATAATTTCTGATTCCGCTTTCATGAATTGATTTGTTTCAACTTTGAGCCGTAATTGAAATTTTTTAAAATTGGGAGTGCTTGCGTGTGTGACTTTCTCGGTAAAGTTCCGTTCTTGATTACTGTTCAAGAGCATAGTCATGTGGGTGTTTCTTATTCTGTCTGATTTTCATACTATTTAATTATAATTGCAAGTAGCTGCAATAGAGGGAACAAGGATCTTCTGCAGGGAGCAAAGTGGCCGGCTTTCTTGCAAGATCAGTTTTTCAGGGGTTGCAGAAGGGAAGAAGAGAGATGTTGGGCCTTCCTCGTGATATTCTTTTGGACATCTTCTCGAGGGTTCCAACGACATCTGTTTTACAATTGAAACTTGTGTGTAGAGCCTGGCGTGACCTAGCTCAAGAACCAATTCTTGCTCATATGCATTTTCAGCGCAGAGCAGAAGATGACCCGAGTTTTGTGTTCTGTGACAATGGAAACCTTTACTATGTGGAGTCACTCGACTGCAGCAAGGCTAGCTTGCCTGTGAAGAAACTTTCTGTGCCCACCAATGTTAACTGGCAAGTTGTTGGTTCATCTGCTGGCTTGTTGTGCCTATGTGATACCAGCAGCAAAAGTAGGGTAGCAATATACAATCCTTTTACCTCAACTTACTTGCAACTTCCCGAATTCAATCCCTTTTGGGATCGAGCTGCATTGTTCGGATTTGGCTTCCTCCCCAAGACGAAAGAGTACAAGGTGGTTAAGATAAACTTCTCTTGGCAACCACAACCAAGCCCAAGTAGACACGGTTTTCGTGGACATATGGGAATGAGACAACAATCAGATGTTGAGATTCTTACTGTGGGCAGTTCCAAGTGGAGAAGCTTAGGGAAAGTGCCCTACAATCTTAGTGCAGGGCAGTCACAGGTTTTGGTTAATGGAAAACTTCATTGGCTTACCAGGCCGTGCCACCGGGAACCAGGTTGCAGAATCATCTCTTTCTACTTGAGTGAGGAACGATTCGGGGAGATGAGCAAGCCTCCTAGATCTGGTTGGAGTTGTTCTAGCCTTACAACTTTGGGAGGCTGTCTTTCAGCAATTGGTGGTGATTCCTGGATATATGAGGTCTGGGTTTTGAAGAATTACAATGCGATGGAATCATGGGTGATGCAGTACAGCATTACATTGTGGCTCAGTGAAGTGGAGCGACCTCCAGCTGAAAGTCCAGAGATTAGCATTATCAGGTTGCAGCGATCACAGCGAGCCCTGTGCGTGTTGCGAACTGGGGAGGTCATTCTGCAGTATGATGGTAGGCTTCTTGTCTCCTATGATGAGAAAAGTGGAACTTGCAAGGATCTGGAATTGAAAGGTCTGCCTGAATCATTTGATACAACTGTTCATGTGAGCAGCCTTTATGTGATCTGATGCTCGTAGCTTTTGAGACAAGAGGCAAATAGCTTCTTGTATTCATTCCTATGTTCTGGTCCTTCTCTATGATTTGTATGCTCATGTTTCTTAAGATCCTGCAAACTTCCTAATAATTCATAAACACAGATTGCTGATGCTTGTCATAAGTCTGTAACTATAACTTGTTCTTCGTTTCTCAGCATTGCTCTCTGGATAATCGAAGCGATTATGAATCACCAGCCCACTCACACGTACGCAGTGAGTTTTTGCTGAACGAACAAGTTTGTAGAGTTCGGATTGCAAAGAGTTTACTAATCTCCTAGAGAGCTCTGGTTGGAGAGAGCTCGCTAATCTTTTCAAACAATGTTTGAGACAAGCTACTACCCAAAAGGTGACTCTTAACATAATAAACTCCTGTAGATGAGAGGACTGTGAACAAAACTCTTAAAAGAAAGAGGAACTATTAAGATAATATAACTTCATACATAGAAAATCCCAGAATGAATTCTACTCTATCTGGTGGACCGAAATTTGTTGTTATGGGAGCGTTGCTGATTGAATTGGAAAGAGAAATGTCCGTTTTCAAGTAAGGGTTTAAGGCAAGTAAGTAATTTGGAGATTAAGGGAGGAAGATTGGTGCACACCCCAATTGTTTATATATTAACCTGATTCTTAAATTGCCTTCCATGTGTGTATTCTTTTAGATGACAATACAGAGTGGTTGCCAGGCAAGTATCAGTGCAAGCTTTCCTTGTATATCTTCGTACTTGACCTTAAAAACCGCACCTTTATCCCCAAATTCAACCAAAGCTGTAGTCTTTCCACAAACTTCTGCACAGTAACTGTTTTGTTTCCAGACCGCTGCCTGCTGCTTGTCCTGTTTGTAAGTTCCTTTGGCTTTCATCTTGTTTGCACATTTTGGGGCTCATATAGCGATGCTTTGATTAACATGTTCAAAGACTGGTATTTTGTTTTTGCTTGGACTTTGTATGATGAGATGGGCCATGGGAAGGTCGTCTTGTTTGCTTGCACTGTTTGTTTCGGGGCATAGAGAGAGAGAGAGAGAAGAGAACACATGTGCATAGAAGGGAAGAAGAATCTGTCTTTTGAAGAAGACGGGATTTATTATTCATTGTCACTTATATTAACGTTTATTTTTGCTCTCTCATTCAGAAAGATAAAATATTTGGTCAGTGTTTTTTTGCTGGCATTGAAGATTTCAAGTGTTGCTGGGTCACCATCATCAGTAGGGCCATGCCATCCCTTGCTTTGGCCATGGAGAAGAAAACTGCCCTCTCAAACTTTTAGCCTTTTTCTCGGCCGTATACGCGGCTGAAGTGGACGGTGCAGATTTCTGGGCTCCAATGATCTCATGAATTTAATCCTTTTCTTTCTCTCTCTCTCTCTATCTCTCTCAAATTTTCTTTTGCTTTCTAGTAGAGTACTTGTTTTTCCAACACTACTACTACCACACCACCTCCCTTTCCTTGTTGTTTCCGTCTCTTCACTTTTATTTATATGCCCTTTATTAATTTCATCAAGTCTCTCTGTAAATTCTCACCATGCTCATCTCTCTTGATCTTCACCTTTCCAGTTCCAGCAGAAGCTCTTTCCCTCTCTGATGCCAGCTTCCGCCATCGCGAGCCTCTGCCTGGACATGGACTCTGTATCAGACGAGAGGCTCGCCAAGAGGAGGAGGACCCAGGTGGTGGATCAGCGGCAGCGGCAGCTGCTTTCCGGCATGGAGGTTCTTCCTCGCGAGATCACCGTTGACATCCTCTCCAAGCTTCCTCTCACCTCCTTGGTCCAGTTCAAGCTGGTGTGCAAAGCTTGGAGTGCCATGGCACAAGACCCGCTTCTTGTTGATATGCATATTTCAGGCTCATCCGCTGCAGCCAACTCATGCCTCATCCTCCACTGTGATTCCCCCATCAGAAACCAGCTCTACTTTGTGGATTTGCTCGCTGATGATGAGGTGAACAAGGTAAGGAAGCTATACGCTCCTTTTCAGTCAAAGATGCCGGAGTTCGAAGTGGTTGGATCTTGCAATGGTCTCTTGTGCTTAGCAGACACTTTATTCCATGACCAACTTTATGTGTACAACCCTTTTAGCTTGGATCAAGTTCAGCTACCGAAATCCAACAAGTACCCTGAACAGGAGGCGATTTTCGGGTTCGGATTCCACCCGAAAACCAGGGAATACAAGCTAGTGAAGATAGTTTATTACAGAAACAAACTCAATGCACATAAACCAGCTCGTAGAGTTGTGTACTCTCAATCAGATGTTCAGGTCTTCACCCTTGGAGCCTCTGCTTGGAGAAGTCTGGGGAAAGTATCTTATCAGTTCGTCCGAAGATCATCCGAAGCCTTGGTGAACGGAAGGCTTCACTGGGTCACCCGCCCCCGGAGGTACAACCCTACCAGAAGGCTAATCTCATTCGACTTAGCAGATGAGCAGTTCAAGGAAGTGCCAAAACCGGACTGTGGTGGCCTAAACCAGTGCAACTACCATCTCACTGTGCTAAACGGGTGCCTTGCGGCCGCGGTAATGTGGAACTATGGGAAGCTAGACATCTGGGTGATGAAGGAGTACAATGTGAAGGAGTCTTGGGTGAACCAATACACCATAGGTGCGTATACGCCGAAAGCATTGAAGCATAACCTGGAGAGGCCAGCTTGGAAGGTTGCTTCCGGTGGAAGGAATGTGAGAGTTGTTAGGCTGTTGGAGAATGGTGAGGTGCTGTTGGAGTATAGGAGTAGGGTTTTGGTCTCCTTCAACCCCAAGAATGGCAAGTTCAAGGATCTTGCTTTCCAAGCAATACCCAAATGGTTCCAAACTGTTGCACATGTGGGTAGCTTCAACTGGTTCAACATTCCACAGGAGAGGTGATTTTGCAGATTGGTGCACATACATCAACTGCCTTCTTCTCTGTGAGTCTTGTATACTCTTCTATACATACTCATTATACACATAACCAGGCTCCAATTAACTGGCTACTTGTCTCATTAGTACATCGTTAAGGTGGTATGAAGTTTATAATGTCAATTAATTGTCAAAAGTTAGTTAATACTATAAATTCATACAAAAACATATAGTGGCAAAAGTTTTATGTTGGATGTCCTTTCTGTCCTTGCCTTCTAACGAATGAATGATGAGTTGAATGTTCAGAACCAACCAGCTTAACCATAGATTTTTCACTTGCTTGAGAAATTGCATAAGATGGTAATGAATTGAGATGTACAATAATATTGGTATTTTTAAATCATCATGAACATGATGAAACATGACTGAACAAGGTAATGCTCTTCTGATTAACAAATGCAGATGAATTTGTTATCTTTACATTTTCAACGCAAGAATCATTCAATTTTTTGTCCAATTCTGTTTGAAGGCAGGGCTATTCAGCCAAATTTGACTCCAGATACTTGTGGTCATTTCCAAACAATGTATGAACAGAGAATGACTAAATGGGACCCTAAAACTACATTTAGAGATGGTATTTAGAATGCTGATGGCTTTGATTTTTTTTTTTTTCATATTTTTGTTTTTGACAGAATACTTAAAAGCAGGTTCACTTTTTTTCCAGAATCATTCCTCTTCAGCTATGCCCTTCTTTACTTGTCTGCAGATTAAGTTTTACCCATAAAAGAGAATAGGTTAGTCCAATAATTGATTTGTTTCTTGGTTTAATAGTGATCTATCAAACTTAGTTGGCAGATTAATTTAATCCAAACTCTTTCAAAATGAAATTTTGACAAGTTAAGAAAGTCAAGAGTGGAAATTACAATTAAAACATTGGTTGTCTGTCTAATAAATAAATAGGATATGGAGTAATTGTTACTTCTTTCTTGTTGAATGGCTGTGCTAATAAAGCACTAAAGTAATGTTGGTGCCTAATCTGCTTTGAATTTGAAAGTAGATTTTAAAGCTAATTTGGTGTGGCTGCTCAACCACTCCTCTCTCCTCTGGAGACAAATTATAGGCTTAGAAGTCAGAATTTATAAATGGTGTGAGGGGGAAAAGCAAGTGTAGTGAGTGATTTTCAATTGCACTAGTTGGTCAAAGGCTAGCCACTCTATAAAGAGGCCATATGTATGGGTCCCCCTGCACACACAATCACATTTTGTATGCAAAAAATCTTTCAACAGCCCTTTTTATTCCAATTAATTCTCCTATTGGTAGATTTCTATCGCCACCTGGAAAAGAAAAAGTAGAATTTTCTTTTCTAAAAGCTTAAAATAAATAATAGTACCATTATTTATTTTCCCAAATTTCTTTGCCACTTCTTGAAGATTTTTAGTAAGGTATGCGTGCTTTTTTGCATTTGCTAGTATTTTGTTTTACTCTATTTTATTTTTCAGAAAGAGGAAGACCACCAGAAACAAGAAGATTAAAGTGTGGCTGATAATTTGAGTAATCCACTAAAAAAGTTCAGTAGTAAATAAGTAGTACGTGTACGTTCGTCGACCGCTCAATTTATCTTCACACTTTTGTTATTAGCAAAATCTTTTTCGTTCACTACGGTGCCAGCCTATAAAGCCATATATATATATATATACGTACTAAAGAAGATCCAATAAATTTTTAAAAATTTATAATAAATTTAAATGAAAGGGAGACGACAAATGAAAAGCCATATATGCACAGGCCGCATGTTCTTGCCATTGTTCAGACACTTCAAAAAGAAAATAAAGGGAAAAGGCCCAGTAAGTAAATGAAGAAGAAGTGCTTGTTATTATTAAGAGGTTTCTATTTGCTTTATCTATTTATTTATTATTATTATTATTTAACTGTTTGGGTCAATGTATATTTCCAACATTTATCCAATTCACATGAGTAAGGACAAAAGAAGCCGTTCCAAACTTCTCTACTTTGTCCCCACCCAACACATGATGCATCTTGTCCTTTCTATTAACCCTAATTAATTAACTCCCTCCCTAATGCTTCTTTTAATAACCCACATCGTCAACACCCACCAATGACCCACTCTGACTTAACCACATATTATTACATACATCCTTTTGTTATCCCTTCTATCCAACTATATTAAATCTGTTTTCAACATTTCTCTAATTATATAAGTATCTTTCATGCATTATAAGATTTGCCTGGGACCACCTTTTGACTTTGAGCATCCTTTTTTTCTCCATTCTACAAGAGCACATTGTTTGGTGCTGCTTACAATTTGCCTCTCATTTTCTGAAAATTTCCCCTGATTAAATGGACTCGACTAATTAAGCCCATAGTGGACTTCGTTTGGACCAGATCACAGGCCCATCATCTGACTATTGGGCTTTTCGTTTCTGAAATGCATTCAGCCCAGATCCAAACCGACGAGTCCCCCGTCCCCTCGTTCCATGTGTTTTTCATTTAGCATATAAAATGCTTAATTTGTCATTATCCTTAATCATCTTTTTCGTAGAAAGAACTAGGGTGTGTTCGCAAAACGTAGGCCAATATCAGGTTTTGGAAACCATATCAAATCGCACATCAACCCCCTAAATTAAATAAAATCAACACCAAATCCCCAAGCCTTTATTACTGGTCCATTTTATCCTGTCCCCAACTCACCCAAGCAACTCCTCGATTGAGCAACCTCCGCCGTCGTGACACCTCACCCTAACCTTTACGCGTTGGCTCCTAATGAAAGCATATTTTATATATTTTTTACCTAACCATTTGTGCTTAATTATGATTATAATTTTTTTACCTAACCATTTGTGCTCCCCGGCTCCCCCTTGCCTTCACGTCGTGGAGATTGCCACGTAGCCCAAACCCAGCACCAACAGATTTACTTCTAGGCGTTACTGGAGCCTGGAGCTGGAGGCGAGAACACCGAGAAGGCGCAAGTCGGGAGACGCAATAGCAGGCAGCATGAAAAACAGAGTGCATGAGGGTGGACGGTGCAACGACGGCCGGCGAGGGTGGGGTATAAATGCGGATTGGGACGGGGAACGGTGGGTGTGTGAGATCGGGAGTGCGTTCGGGCCGTCAATAGAGGGTGGTGCTGTGGAGGTAGCGCAGCTGAGGGAGGACGAAGTCACCGAATCCAAGGAGGAGGTAGGCTAGGTATGGTGGAGACAGGGACAAATTTAAACAGTAAACAAAGTTTTGGGCCAAAAGGTTGATTATTTAGTTTGGGGGCTGGTGTGAGGTTTGACTATGATTACCAAACTCTGATATGACAAATCATGGTTTTGCGAACAGATCACTAGTGTTCATACGGTAAAGTTGGTACTTTGTACAACAAAACAAAACAGAGTCATAGAGTTCTTAATGTGTGTAAATGAAGTTTTGAGTGTGCATTTAAGACATTAGTAAATATTCTATGCATCCTTATATAATTTTCTTCATTATCATCTTTTTTTTATGAAAATAATATTTTATAAACAATATTAATAGTAAGTGGCTCACGTTTATTCAGGAATGGGCATTACATAATTAGGGGGCTCAAACATTGGGGGTGGGAGAAAACTTTTTCACCAAATTATTGAGGTGATTATCACAAAAAATCACCACCTCATTTACGCCACTCAAACCTCACCCCAAAATCACCCCTCCCGAAAACCGCCGGAAACCCCGCCGGAAACCTTGCGCTGATCTCTACCCCAAAATCACCCCGCCGGAGAAGGAGGCGGAGATGGAGAAGGCGGCCCGGAAACCTTGCGCTGATCTCTACCCCAAAATCACCCCGCCGGAGAAGGAGGCGGAGATGGAGAAGGCGGCCGGAAACCTTGCGATCTCTACCCCAAAATCACCCCGGAGAAAGAGGCGGAGATGGAGAAGGCGGCCGGAAACCTTGCGAGATTTACCCCAAAATCACCCCGCCGGAGAAGGAGGCGGAGATGGAGAAGGCGGCCCGAAACCTTGCGAGTTTAAAATCCCCCAGCGGCTCGGTCAGCCGCCACGCCGAGCTGCGCCTCGGATGATGATGGAGACGCAAATGTGGCAGGCTAGAGCGAGGGCACAGGAGGACAAGGTGATTCACCTTTGGTTTCTCACGTTCGCACCTCCAGGAGGTCCGAAAACCGGGTGATTCAAAAAAATTATACCATGAATTTTTATTCACCCAAAAAGTGGGCATTTTGAAACGGTCATTATTGTGATCCATCATTGTTGTGACTGGCCATGAATATCCATTAATAATAGATTATTTACAGGTTAGTACCGAAACTTATGAAAAATATAAGTTGGTCCTCAATTTTTTAGAATGATTACAAACTAGCTATCTTTTGTTGACACCCAATTTTATCTAAAAGGTTTTGAAAGTATTTTATGGATGGCTTAAATTACTAGTTATAAAGAAGAGGGTCATTAGGAATGAAATTGAAAAGTATATGGTTAATTGAAAGTCATACAAAGTTGTGGACCAAATTAATAATTCTCCCTTGAAATTTTTTGTTGCAGAAACACGATATGGCGTGGAGGCCAGCGACCGTTGCTGTCACCCCACCGTCCCCGGAAGCTGGCGGAAGCGTCTTTGTTGCGGAAGCTGGAAGTATCGGTGACGGGTGAATACGGAATTTCTCTTAAAAGGGTTGTGGACCCGAAACCCGTCCCTTATACGTTTTCCTTCAAGTTTAAGGTTAATACGTGTTTGCAGTTTTTAAGACGTCTTACTAGTCCTAAGCCTGCACCGGAAACACGTTAGTGGTTTTACAGAATATCGCGCGTGTGGAAAGCAGATAATAAGTAATACAGGCAGAAGGAGTTCCGCCCTCTTCGTAGGGTCGGAAACTCCCCACAAATAATATACAGTCCAGTATATCAGAATACTAAATGTATCTAATATGCATACTACGCCTACAGAGCCGAGCCATAAAGTGGATTATACCTTACTAATTACCGTTTGTGCTGCTGTTAAACATAAACAAGAGAAATTAATGTCAGACTAATCACAGATTTGAAACGACAAATCACAGAAAGGATCTAACGAGAATAACCCCCAGACTGAATCAGAAAAAAATACCTCTCAGAACACAGAATGCAGAACGATCACTGCGGGATGTCTACTCCGCATGTCGTTTGCCAGGATCCCCTAAAAATGTTTAAAATGTGGGGATGAGTTCTCGAAAGAACCCGTAAGGGGGCACGTACGATACCAGGAAAACTTTTTAAAAATGTTTTTCCCTGCATAAAAGGTTAGTATGCAATGAACTAGCAGATAATACAACCAAGTATAAACGGGAATATGATATGCAAATGTCATTATCCTCAGAAGTCCCGTCGAACTGGTGGTACTTTCCCCATACAAGTGGTCTCAGACCTCAGACAGCACCCTACGGCGGCTTGTTAAGCTCACACCGATTATCGGGATTAGAACGCATGGTACCAGCGAGAGGTGATATGCCCCTAACTGTCATAATAGGAAGCGGCATAAAGCCGACACAAAACAGAAAATGGATCCGTCGTCGACCCCCGATAAGCATATCTGATATAGCAAAAGTCCAAAAAACCATAACATATAGTGGGTCTGTCAGCGACCCCCGATAAGCATGAAGTCCAGAATAATAATAAAAACCTGCAAACCGCTATGTACCATGTGACTAGCCCCGGGAGTCACTGGGCCCCACCCTCGATCCGAGTACTAGCCCTTAACTAACCTAATATACATGAGCTGAACTGCATTGCGTATTAAGAAAGCTAAACCCCTTACCTTGACAGAAACGGATAATCTACTGTGGCCCCCAGACGCTCCACAGCAGTATCTACAGAAACGCAGATTTAATCTGCCAGAATCAGAAACACAGAATAACTCTAGTTAATCTGCCAGGATCAGAAACACAGATTTTATGACCTATGTATTTCCTTGCCTAAATGGCAGGCCTCTACCATGTTATGAAGGATCTATAAAGCAAGAATTAAAGCTGAAATTAGCTTACATGGTCTCCTTATTATTCTGTAAATTTGTTTTTTTATCTTTTTAGTGAAATGGGGTATTCGGTATGTATGACATTTCGAAGATGAAAGCTCACCTTAGGATTTTATTGCCACATAAGTTTGTGCTTATCTCTGACATCAACTGGATATCTCATATCCTCTTAACACTGGTATCACACAATTGGGATGATATATACCATATATAGAGCACATTTGTTTTCAATGAATTACAAGTGATATTATTGACCCTTCTAACTGATCAAGGGTCCAGTTTATATTTTTATTTGATTAATTTGTCTTTATTTGAATTTGTCATTTTTATTTCTATTTTCATTTCAAATTCGGAGGTGATCATATTGAAGAAGCAAGAAAGTAAGAAATATATCACTTGCTAAAAAGACAAGTGGTAATGAAGAAAATGAGGGCCTCATACTGTGTTAATCTACCTTCCCCAAAACTTGCTCTCTCTCACGAAAAGTTTATTTAGGCACGCACTACTTTTCAGCATTGTTTAGTACATCTAACATGTAGATTAATTAATCCTTAGTCTTATTTACAACAGGTAATGTGTTTTTTAAAATGTAGTATATCTTTCTCTACTTCTGTATAGTTCTGGTTGGTTTATTGAATCGTTACTTTCATATTGATAACTTCTCTTATTTTATTTTTTTCAGTTGATGTTTGATTAAAGAACTGATTCCAAGTTGCCAAGGTGAAATATAAACAAAGATTAAACAAGTCATCTTTGACAAACAACTACTTGGTTGATCACACTTTGAATAGATTTCCTGCAATGGCAATAGCTTGCTTTTACTTCTCCACATGGAACTTTTTTTAGTCCGTTCATATGTTTCTTTTGTGAGCATTTACATTCTCTTATTATATCTTGCATTTTAATAATGTAAAAAACTAAACGGGTTTGGTCAAAAGTTCAAGTCAAGTGATCTGTCAATTGTTTATTTGGTTTTCCTGTCATGTTCTCTCATTAAAACATTGTGTTTTTAGATCTGCTTTTATTTTTTATGGTATTTTTTTACTATTATGGTTAATGCATCAGATGATTCAGAATGTCTTTCTTCGAGCCTGTTTGATTTCCTGTTCATGTTTATGTTTTCTGACTATTTTTCGTACTAGAGTACTCACAGAAGCATGTAAATATTATGAGATTAATTAACCAGAAACAAATAATGTCAAGATGGGTGTCACGCACGTGCAAGGTGCAATTATGTCTAAGAATGTATATAGCTTAAATCTTGCCTACAAGTTGGTCCTTAACTTCTGGTACAATTGCTTGATTACCTAAAGGGAGAAAGAATAAAAGAACATAGCATGTGCACTGTAAATTTTGTTTTTTACGTTACTTTTCTCTATGATGGACATGGTATAGTTTTCTCGTATACGTTTTGGAATGATGCAATCCTGTTGGCCAAAGAGAATATAGAGAATTAAGAGGAGAGAACATCTGGGAAATTTATATATTAGTTAGCCTAGATTTTCCAAGAAAATTAAGAAAACTTTCTTCTTCTTTTTATGTAGAAAGTAGAATTATAAAAAGAAAATGCCGGACAGATTGGAAGATCTATCGATGCTTTCCTCTACCGAACCGATTCCCTCTAATTGAGGATGTATTCTGTTGAGTGTCAATAAGCATTTGTTTTGTTGATAAAAGCTTAGTTCTTTTTATTATTATATGCAACCTGTGGTCTTCCTCCATTAGGTCAAATTAATTTGTCACATGACACAATCACCCTATATATATCTTGACTACCTACTGCCTCCCGCTACGCTTCATAAGTTATACTCCATCATAAATAACCATGGTTTGCTTGCAATTTTATTAACCATATATATTGTGGAAATTGGAGATGAACATTTTGGTTCCTTTGCAGGCAACACAGAACAAAGCTTTCTTGGTTGTTTTAAATCTGCTTTCTAGAAGGTAGAGACGTTGTTACTAGCATGCTCGCTCACAAAGGGTTTTATTCTTGGCAAAGATGTGATGAGCATGGTGAAGATGTTTGATGACAGCACCAGTTAACTTCAACAAGAGCATCACCAATGTTTCACTAACAAGACCTCCACTCGAGTGTTGTGGTGAGTGACAAAGTCTGCTGAGTGGATAAAAAATTCGAAGTCTTAGAGAAAACAATGGATGTGAGTTACAAGACTAAGAAAAAGTCGGGAAATATATAAAATGAAAACTATGGACGGCCTCATCTATCGAAGTTTTTACTAAAGCATGTGAAGGAAAACCTTCTACCTGGCCTGCACCAGCCAGCTTGGCGCATGACACAATATTGTAGTATTTAATTTTTTTACCATGTTCAACTACTACTGTTTTATATTATAATAATAGATTGATGCCTCCTATTCCACCCAATTCTTGAGTCCGCTCAGTCCAGCTCTGAGCCGATCGGTCTCCAAGCCTTGCTTCTGCTCACACTTGACAACATGTGCGGCTTGGCTTTTTATGTGGTTTTTGCCCTTCAATGCCCATTAGTATTTGCAACCTCTTAATTAATGCATGTGACACTTTGGATTAAGCATAGAGTAAATATTCTTTCACGGTACTCAGTCATTTACAACGTAATCAGTATATATATATATATATATATAAAATGAAACGAAACATACAGATCGATTAGACACACACACGCATATTGGAGTAAAACACAAAACATTCCCCGGGCGATATTGAGTAATTATGAGAGCTAGCTAGCTTCAATTGGGAATGAATGCATGCATGCATTCCTCTTATTATTATTATTATTACCGAAATGACACACAGACATGATCAAAGACACAGTAGCTAGTACACATCAATTGCACGTAGGAGTATTAATTAACTACTCTGCCTTCTTCTCATGATCCGGCTCCTCCACCGCTTTCTGATCTTCGGCCTCCACTTCAGCGGAAGGCGCTTCTTCTCCAACCGCTTCTTTTTTCACCTCTGCCTCCTCCACAGTTTCCTCCGGCGCCGCTTGTTCAGCTTCTTCCTTGGTTTCCGTGGCGATGATCACTTCAGTACCGGCAGCAGCAGCTGGAACCTCCTCCTCCAGCTGTACCGGTGACTCCTCTTGCTTTTTGTCAGCAGAAAGGTCTCCGTCGACTGGCGGCAGTGGCTTAGCCACTTCAGCCTCGGGGGCCTGATCATCTTCTTCGACTGCTGCAGGCTCGGGATCCGCTGAAACAGCCGCCGCCGGCTCTAATTCCGTTTTAGCAGTGATCTCCGGAGGTTCCAGCTCGTTTTTCACTATCTGCACCGGAGGTTCCTCGAGTTTCAACTCCTCGTGAATGGCGCTTTGAACTGAAGCAACCTGATCATCACATGCATAAATTAAATTTGGTTTAATATATAGTAATTAAATTTGATTCAATACATAGTACTGCATGTTTGTGTATATATGAATTGATTGATACATACCTCTGCTGTAGCCATTGATGAAATCGCAAATTCAGGAAACTAGCTAGCTAGTAGTAGTATATATGATCGAGTATATATGTAAGTGGTGAAGAAAAATATGAGTGAAAGGGAGGTTTATATAGAGGCTAGCTAGCAAGCTACAAGTGATGGAGAGTATATATGTAATTAATTATTGGGCATTGATCGAGTGAGGCTGAGGCTGAGGCTGAGGATGGTTTAATTTCTTTATAATGAACTCTTTCAACTTTTCCGGAACAACAGATATAAAAGGAATATGTTTCAACTTTTGTAGAGTAGTTTTTACTACTCACAATAATTGACTGCCTCCACGGTAATTAAACTTGGATTGGAATTATTTCCCGTACTCATCATTTGAATTTAACTATGTACAAAGATTAATTAATATTATTGATGATTAGAGGTTGATAAAGTAAAGTTAATGTGAAATGTTTCATAAAAAGAAAACGTACCTAACTATTTTACTGGTTATATATAACACAAAAAAAAAAGAGAGGGTAATTATCATTTACCCCCGTGAGGTTTAGTATAATAATCACTTTATCCTCCCACATTTTTTGAATACAATCCTCAGAAAACCTAAGGTTTGATAAAATATTTAAATAGTCCCTGAACGTTAGCATCTTCGTTAGTTTTTAGGTTAATTATATACAACAATTAAAGCCCACACTGTTTAACCCTAAACATTACACCCTTGTTTATCTTATGTTTATACCCCCACCCTCCAAGATCCACTACCTCATCCGTCAAACCCACACCACCGTTGCTCCCCGCCAGTTAGTTCTCGCTCACGACTAGGGGTGTGAAACGATTCGAGCCGAGCCTCACGAGCCTCGAGCTTGAAACGTTTGGCTCGTAAGGGTTCACAACGTAGAGAAGACAGGCCTCACTGCGGCCCATTGCGCAGTTGGCCCGTGGTACCAACTGCGGCAACGGCCGCAGTGAACGCCGCAGTTAAAATGTCCGCAGTTTCGAACTCACTGCGGCGTCGGCCGCGGTACGTACTGCGGTCTCACTGCGGCCATGGCCGCGATAACTGTTTGAATAATTAAAAAAGTGGGCGAATCCGGATGAATGTTCATCCGGATTCGTCCCAATAAAACCTTAAAAGAAGAAGAAGAAGAAGAAGAAGAAGAAGAAGAAGAAGAAGAAGAAGAAGAAGAAGAAGAAGAAGAAGACGAAACAGAAGAAGAAGAAGAAGAAGAAGAAGAAGAAGAAGAAGAAGAAGAAGAAGAAGAAGAAGAAGAAGAAGAAGAAGAAGAAGAAGAAGAAGAAGAAGAAGAATTCGAAGATGAAGAAGAAGAAGAAGAAGAAGAAGAAGAAGAATTCGAAGATGAAGAAGAAGAAGAAGAAGAAGAAGAAGAAGAAGAAGAAGAAGAAGAATTCGAAGATGAAGAAGAAGAAAAGGAAGAAGAAACAGAAGAAGAATTCGAAGAAGAAGAACTAGAAGAAAAGGAAGACGAAATAGAATTCGAAGAAGGATGAAGAAGAATTTAAGAAGATGATGATGAAGGGGAAGATGAAGATGGGAGAATGAAGAAGAAGAATGAAGATGGAAGAATTTAAGAAGAAGAAGACGAAGATGAAGATGGAAGAATGAAGAAGATGAGAAAAAATGTGAAGGAGGCGTATGAAAAAGAGAGGGGAAACCCTAAAAAAAAAAATTTACTGCGGCCTTACTGCGGCCAAGGCCGCAGTAAACCTTACTACGCCAGCAACTGGGCCATTTACTGCGTAAATGGGCTTACTGCGGCCCAAACCGCAGTAAGGGCCGCAATAAACTTTGTCCTCCCCACGTAGTGGTTCGCGAGCCTTAACGAGTTCGTCTAAAATTACGATACTACCCTTCACGAACTCAGCTCGAGCTTTAACCTATTATTATTATTATTATAAATGGATGGAGTAATTGAGGCCCGCAAATGAACCGTGTCTACTATTATTGGTAATTTGGTTATGGCTATATATCCACCACCCCACAGCTGTAATTGCAATATCAAAAGGCAAGACAATAATCACTAATTGATACTAGTGCTACTTGGAAATTAATAAATTAAAATGTATATGGGATTGTGATGAATGTGAGGTGGATCGATGAGCATGCAGAGATCCCGATAGTGTATAATGGAAGGAAGGGTTATAAGGCATGATGATCTACTTGTGATTCTGTGCCTATGTGCTCTGTGCAGTCGGGTTTGTAGGGTAACCTACCTGTCATATTTTCATGTCTTCCAAAACGAATTCATAATCCATTTCTCAAATCTTCACCTCCTTCTACCATTTCAAACTGCACAAGATCATTCAACTGTTTTTCTTTTTCTTTTTCTTTTTCTTTAATGAGAAAAAGGATCCTCGGATCCCACTAGAGTTGCTCTCCCATTATTGAAACAGAGTGTAAAATAAAACTACATAGGTTCAACCCACATCTATATATCATTTACTCCTATATCATACTCTCTTCGCCCAAAAAAAATGCATAGGTTGATGTCCGCACTTGTATTTGACTGATGGTTAAAAAAACGAACCGGTCATTGAACCGTAAAGTTAGTGGTTCAATATCGATCGAACCGGTTGAACCAGTGGTTAGACCGTTACTTTTATATTATTATAAATTATTAATAAAGTATCCATCTTATAGAATTGCAACAAATTAATTCATATAATAATGCATATTTTTAAGAATCAATAAGAACTATTATTATTTACTTAAAAGATGAAAGGTTAAGTAATAATTGTAAAGAATATAAGAGTTTATTTGTACAAAAAATAAAACTTTATGGATGATTTAGAGTTAAGTAGATAAAACCCTAATGTTGACTCTCAGTCCTCAATTAAATTTGAGTTTTTTTCCTTATTTGAGTTTATTTTTTTAAAAAAAATTGAATTTGAATTTTTTCACCTCATTTTGGTTGAACCGCCGGTCAAAACCATTTAAAAAAATTGAATTTGAATTATTAAAATTTATATATTAAAATATTGAAAAATAAAAGTCATAAATTAAATGCTGGAAAAAAATGGTAGCTTCTTTTCTTTTTATGGATAGAGTATTTTATTACACGGAAAAGAATCCTAATAACCAAGTAATTAGTAGTACTTGTTAACCAGCAATTAAATCTATTAATTGGACTTAATTATAATTTCAAGTAAAAAAGTTGATTATAGTAATGTGATGGGTGATAGTATTAGGAAGCACATGGGAGTAGTGTCAGTTGTGGATCTTCTCCAAGTTGGTGAATTCAATTAACAGAAAAGTTGGTACGCTAGCAAGCATCGGAGACTTGCATCCAAATGCAACAATACATTTGCAACCGTGCCTGTCCTGCCTCACTCACAAATTCAATCAATTACTAATTCTTCCCATCCCATGGCCATATATCTGTATTTTGCAACAATTTGTTTAAGTACATTTTAATGTTTTACGGTAATTATTTAATCTAGATCATTAAAAAATTATCCAAAACGTTACAAAACGTTACAGTTATTTAAAACAACTATTCCCAGGCAATACATTTTTTGATGTTTTGGATTTATTGATGAAATGTATGTAAAAATTTTAAGAATGTTTTGTGGGTTGAAATTAAAAATAAAAAATAAATTTAGAAAAATAAACACTACCTTCATCTCTCTCTCTCTCTCTTCTTGTAGTCTGTTTGTAGGTAGGCTTTCGGCTTGGGCGGTGGATGTTGGCCCACTAGGTGGGACAAATCCTTTCTCATTTGTTTGTTGCCGATTAACAAACACATCAGACGTGGGCTGATGGATCAGCCTGACTGGACTTCATTTGGATCTTTCTTCAGAACAGCCCATGCATGATCCTTCAACTTTACCATTCTCACAACACAACCACGAATACTGCTATGGAGTAGGGATGATAAATGAATCGAGCCCGTTCGAGTTCGGCTCGAGCTCGAGATCAAATGAGTCTGTTGAGTCGAGTTTTTTTTTTTTGAATTTCATGAAATTCAGCCGTTTTTAGGTTCGTTTATTAAACGAGCCGAGCTTAAGTCTCAGAGGTTCGGCTCGAAGCCTACACGAGCCTAACAAACGAGCCAAGCCGAGCTCGAGCCTATTAGATTCGAGCCGAGCCGAGCCCGAGCCTATTAGATTCGAGCTCGAGCTTGTGAATTTAAGAATATTTTATTGAATTAATTTAATATATCTCAATTTTTTTCGAGCTTCACGAGCCACTTCAAGCCTAATCGAGCCGAACTTTATAATCGAGCCTAAACGAGCTACCCCCGAATCAAGCCTCACGAGCTTTCGAGCCGAGCTCGAACCTGTCACGAGCCGAGCTCGAGCCGAACCTGATTTTCACGAGCTCGAGCCTGCCAGGTTCGGGCTTGGCTCATTTCGATCTCACTCCTACTATGGAGTAGTACTCTCGTCCTTCGCAAAACATTATTTTATTTATTTTTGCAGTTCTACAGTTATATATCGAAAATTAAATAATTCGTGTATATAAAAAAAAAAATTATTTTTTTTCACTGTTTATCTTTTGAGTCAAATATTGAATCTTGAAACATAAAAAAAGTTAAATGGGATAATTTTTTGCAGTATTGTCATCTCTAAAAATTGAATGGTTTTTATTCTTAAATTCGGGTATTTAATAGAAGTACATAGTTTTTTTATGAATGCTTAGATATATAAAATTGAATAATTTATGAGTAATAATAAGTATAAAGTCTCTAAATATATTTTCTTAATTTTTTATTATTTATCTTAGTAATAATTAGAGTAAAACAATAAAACATAAAATATGAAAATCAAACTATTCAATTTTTTCAGAAACGGGATGAGTACTTAAAAACAATAACACTGAAATTTGCTTTTTCATCTATTAGAATTATTTAGTTTAAGTAGCTAAATATATTCCATGAAACGCAATTGAATATATAATACATGTATTCAGTGCTATGGATTAATGGTTGTCTGTCATGTGGTTAGGAGCATGTGATGAACTTATCATATACTATCTCCGTCTCTAAAAAAAATTGTGTGTTTTTTTACATTTTATTTCTTCAATATTTTACAATTCGAATAATTTATATGTAAATTGTAGATTAATGTATGTAATTTTTAAATGTTTTAATGAGTTTTCTTTAATAATAATTTGAATATCACACAACATAAAAAAACGCACCAAATTTGCATTGACGGGTGAAATATGATTTGTTAATACTCGCAATTAACATTAACATATACAGATGCTGGAATAGTTACGAGGTACCTGGGAGTGTGTCTGAGAAAGTTGGTATCCCGAATGGGGAAGATCCTGCCATGCTGCGATGAGACCAACTTTTCCGAGCTGTTATGCATGTTGTCGAGCCGTGTCCGAGCTGAGCTGCGTCCGAAGTTGAGCAAACACCCGGTACAACTCTCTGACGCCCTAGTCAGTATTCACATGTGATATCGGCCGAGGATAGATTGAGTAAAGATGAGGTAAGCAAAAAAAAGGTCTTGGTGAGAGACATTGAATGAGGTATTTATAATGTTGGGAAGAGGCATGGGTAGAGACATGGGTAGGATGACAGGTGTCCCTTTGCGCCAAGAAAGGATGATGAGCTGCAGTATTTATGGGTCGGGCTTGCGGACCGGCCTATGGGCTTGGATTCTGGGCCCTCACCATGATTACTTGCATGAAACAACATGTATATTAGAATAGAGAAGTAAAACATGTTCATTCGAAATGATATGACATTTCACTTCAAATCTACAGATAGCTACAGATAGAGTGTTTTTTTATTTGAAAAGCAATATTAATGAAATTTATAGAGAGGGCCTGGGTTACAATAAACATATGCTTACAACTCCAAAAACATCCACACCATAATATACATATATCTTAAACACACACACACAACAGTAAGCGTCTACCTGCTTGCAGACTTCACAGAACAAAAATGGGCCAACAACGGCTCTGTTCGCATAAGCTAGGTTTCACCAAAATCAGATTTCCACCCACCAAGGCTTAAACCTCACATCACCCTTAAACTTATGTAAATTTACTCAAAATCCCAAAAGTTTCCTTTACAGTTCTAACTAGTCCCCTTACCCCCATTAGCATCGCTAGCCACTGTGTCCCTGGCAGCATTGCCTCCCCCAACTCGTGCGATGTCGCCTCCTGCCTCATCAATATCGAAACAAGGCCCAAATCTGGTGCACGAAATCTACCCACCTTGAGATTTCGAGCGTGATTACATAAGGTCGATAGATTCGAGCGGGATGTCCAAAGAGCCAAAACGTAAAGAAACTAAAGAACAAGACTCAACAACACTCCAAGGGAATCTAGAACGACAACTAACAGGACACAATATCACAATATCGTTAACTTCAGCGGCCAACGCAGTGATCCCCAAGCAAAGCCATCACCATGCTTGATAATAGCATGAGAAGGGGCCAAGTGTACCCATAGTCCTGTAACTTTAATTTATATCCCACCGGGTTCCTGTTTTAACTTTTTATCCCAATAAAGTCATGTTTTTTAACCAAGTGAAAGGAGTGTTGAGCGTCATACAGATCAACATTAATTATTGATCAGTATCATAACTTATCTTGATCAACATCTCAAGAATTAATGTTGATATGTATGACGATCAACATCTCCTTTCACTTGGTCAACATTGTTGTCGTGTTTGGTCAACATTAATTAATGATAAGCATGATGACTTATCTTGATCAACATCACCAGAATAAATGTTGATCTGCATGGTGATCAACATCTCCTTACACGCGATCAGCATTGATCAACATGGTGATCAACATCTCCTTACACTTGACCAACATCATTGTCGTGCTTGATCAACACAGCATGATGACTTGTCTTGATCAACATCGTCAGAATAAATGTTGATCTGCATGGTGATCAACATCTCCTTACACCTCACTTGATCAACATTGATCTGCATGGTGATCAACATCTCCTTGCACATGTCGTGCTTGATCAACATTAAATGTTGATCATCATGATGACTTGTCTTGATCGACACTGCCATAATAAATGTTGATCTGCAAGGTGATCAACATCTCATTACACCTGATCAACATTGATCTGCATGGTGATCAACATGTCCTTACACTTGATCGGTATAAAAAATCAAATCAACATGACTAGCTACTCTGATCATCATCGTTTTCCTAGATTTTTTAAGTTATAAAAAATTTCAGCTTTCCATCGTTTGCAAGTTTGGTGATTCTGGTATTTCATCGCAGTCAAATTTTGGTGGTGGTTGTGTTGATGAGTTGTGCTGGTTTAGTTGGTAGAAGCAGGTCTGAAATCAGGTTTGAATACGCAAAAGCGTCATCGGAAGTGACGAAAACGTCGTGGATTCCAATGGAAAGCTTTGCCGAAATACGCAAAATGTCATCGGAAGCGACGAAAGCGTCATCGGAAGCGACGAAAGCTTCGTCGAAAGCGTCGTTAGAAGTCAGAATGGTGATTGAAAGCCGAAACGACACTTGTTATAATTTAAATTACATTTTATGCGCATACAGTACTAGTACATGCACAATGTGTATAGCGCCCATTTGAATTACAAATAGAGGTGTTAGTCTAAGGAACCAACTATTTTGAACAAATCAAATTTATTCCCATAAGAACTTTATGATCTTGGTCCATTATCAAAAGTTAAGTAAGGATTATACCACCAAATGTGTGAAGAATATGAGTCTTTTCACTTACTATAAGATTGCGGTTTTGCATCAATATCCAAATGCTTGGAAACATACTTTTTAACTTAAAGGTATAATGTATGTCTGTTAATTTATTTTTTTATATGTATCATTTAATTATATAATCACGTTTGTCATGATTTAAATCACACAATTCATAAATGATTCGGGAACCAAGGTTTTGGCCAACGTTTTTATAACAAAAAAAAAAAACAAAAAAAGGTAGCAAATGATTTCTAAATGTTTTGAAAAATTAATATGACGTTCTGCGTGTCGTAATTGAATATACAAGTTTTTCACGATTTAAGAATTTATTTGATTAAGGATTATAAATCATTACTTGTCGGATAGACAAACATCACCCTACATCTAGATAGTTACCACTAATACATGTTAGAATATTTAAAATAGTAAATGATTTCTAAAATTCATGAAATTTTAAATGTCAGCCCTTAACGGTGTGGTGATACAATTGGACGACTAAAACGTTTGTGGAAAATTGTATACCTCGCTTCAAACTATAGTGGTACTTTTTTTTGATAGAAATAGTGTCCTTTTTTTTTTTTTATCAAAAAAAATTTATTTTATTAATAAAAATTTATTATAAAATAAGTCATTACTAAAATAATAGTAGGTTAAAAGAAAAAATTATTATGAAAAAGTAAAATCATTAAAACTAGACTCACTTATTCTTATCTCAAAAGTTTATAGGCAAACTCATGAAACTGTCACCAGTACTATGAAATAGTGGGTACTTTTTGTTACTCTTATTCACAATAGTCAAAAGTATTTTGATTTTGGTTGACTCCCCATTAGAGTGTCTTTTATAACCCTAAGTTAATTATCTATTCCACTTTTGCACTATCTTTTTACTGGTAGTACTAGTAGCAAGTATTTTGATTTTTTATTTCGGTCGTCTTTTTTTCTAATCAGTCGCATGTTGTTGAAACTTTGATTCTCTGGTTCAGTGTTGTTGATGAGTTGATGTCTCCAGCGGTCGGGGACGCCGTAGCAAGTACGAGTTCTTCCAGCACCAGCAAAATGGGTCTGGAGCTGGAGGGCAGCAGAGACGACGGCGGCGAGAGAGACCCTCACAAGATTGAGCACCATGACGGAGGAGCAGACTTGGTAGAGTGCGATTCCTCTTCCTGTTCCTCCGATGAGGAGCGAGACGAGGAGCAGAGCAGTAACATACAGTTGGGTCCACCTTGCACCCTCAAACAACACATCGAGAAGGACAAGGTTTGTGTTTGGTCTGTTTCGTTTCATGATGCTTACGCCTCGAGCTTCTGTCCTTGTTATGGTTGACTTATTTGCTTTTTGGCAAGTGTAGGACGACGAGAGCTTGAGGAAATGGAAGGAGAAGCTTCTTGGGACTCTGGATTTGGACAACATTGCAGGTAAAAGTAGAATTCTTCTTCTGTTGGATTTTTGGGGATTTTTATACTTTTCCAGTTTCTCTGAGCGTGTATGGGGTTCACGATGTCAATCATTTATGAAAAGAATGAATTTCAGAGAATCAGATTATGTGCTTTACTAGTCTGTTTGGCTTGTTACTTGAGATAAATGCTTTACCAAATGGTGCTATATACATTTTGCAAGCATTGAAGGATGGTTGGAACCATTAATTTTGTGTTTAAAGACTCAGCTTTAGTTAGGAGAATGACCCACTACTCTGAGTTGCAATTATCATCCACTTCCCATTTGAAGGCAATTAATCTCTAACAACTTCACTGATTCTTATGTCAGCTATAACTGGAGATTTTAAACCTGTTCCAGAAATCCTTTAGTTCCCAAGTCCCAATACATCTTTCATTTTGTCTAAGAAAATTTTTCTTTTTGGGTCCCTAAAAATGCGGCACCTTCCTCTGGGGACTGAGGTTTCTTGTTGATTTCACAGCAGATCGGAAGTTCTGTAATCTTCTTTGTTAAAGCTAGTCTCAAACCGGCTTTATTTTAAAGTAAGCTATAAGGTTTCGGCGCAATTGTCAGCTTGAACTATATAGGGTGGTTGTGTTATTTGGCTGCAGAAACTCTTGATCCTGATGTCAAGATACTTAGCCTGGCGATTGTGACTCCTGGTAGGCCTGACATTATTCTGCCAGTTCCTGATGATGGAAAGCCTAAGGGCATTTGGTTTGCAATGAAAGAAGGCAGTCCTTACAACTTGAAGTTTACCTTTCGAGTTGGCAATAACATTGTCTCAGGCCTCAAGTACACCAACACCGTATGGAAAGCTGGCGTCCAGGGTAAGCTGTCTGGTGTCAGTTTTATCTTTGTTTAGAGTAGGAGTCACTTTAAACTGCTGAAAGTGTTTGATCTTGTTTTAGTTGAAAGGAGGAAGGAGATGCTTGGAACCTTCAGTCCGCAGGAAGAGCCATACACTCATGTGATGATTGAAGAAACAACCCCTTCTGGATTCTTCGCTAGAGGATCATATACTGCAAAATCAAAGGTGTGTTTCAAGCCAGACAAGCATATGCTCTTTCTGAATGCATGATCACATTAAAAACCATAACTTTGTGTTCATGTCCACGGTCAGCTTGGAGGACTGCCACAGTCTTTCTCATATTGGTTGTAATATCAAAGCAAGAAAGTGGAGTCTAGTTCTTTTTCATGAGAGCCCACATTATTGGATACATCGAGCTGAAGGTTGGCATACTTAAATGCATGGTGTAGGATCGCTATCTGTTCTGCCGTGCAATCCGCTTTCTATTCGTCTTTTTTTTCCTGAGCCAATCTGATGTCAACTGCTCACATATATTTATAATAGTAAATGATAGCAAAAGCAACCTTCAGAAATGTGCAAACGATAAACTGCTCGCCCGGGCTCTCATAACCAAGGAATGGTGGTTTACATCCTATGATATGACCAGAGATTTGTGAAAGTCACAGTCTTCTTTGCGTCTCATCATGATTCTCATCGAAGCTTCAAAACAGCTTACTTTGAGTTGTTACGTTGCAAAGCATAACACATTAGTGCACGTAAATTTCATTCATCCTTGATATGAACTTCAAGTTGACTTGAATTTCTATTGCTGCAGTTTGTTGATGATGACAACAAATGCCACTTGGAGATCAACTATACGTTTGAGATCCGTAAAGATTGGATTTCTTGAATGATTGGAGACGGTGCGGATCTAATGTTTTACTGAGGAACATCTCCAGCTATCCGTTGCAGGTTTCACTAAAATTAAATTGGGTAAATAGGAGGATTGAATACATCTGTGTCTGTTGTTGGTGTTTTGTGGCTCTTATGGTGTTTTATGAAAAGGAGAATGGAAGTGCCCTAGAATTAGAATTTCACTCTTCAACTCATGAGCTGTCTGAATCTTTTCCAGTAGAGAACTAGTTTTAAGCAGGACAACCATTCATTCCATGTGTGACTTAAAGCTCGATTCTGTTTCTATTTATGGAGTATTTGTTAAGAAGCTCTAGAATTGTTCATTCTGCTTTACGCAATCTTTTTGTTCTAGCTAAAGAAGCCAAACATACTAGTACATTGTTTTATACAGTACCCGTTTTAAAGACATGTTGAATGGCGGCTGAGACATGGCTTCATGTTGATTAGATCAGGTACACAACCACCAAATGATAATGAATCATTGCACTTTGACAGGTTCATGTGCGATAAAATTCTTTATAGATCTATAATTATCTAAGTAATTCTCATGAGATCAATTAGAGAATGAGAGCTAAAACAAATTAGCAAAGCCGTTAATCAGAACTTTTGAAATGCCGAAAATCTAGAAGATCATGGTTGAATGGCTCCTGCAGAAAGAAGATGAGGAGGAGATAATGTGGCAGTTCGACCAATTGCTGGTGGAGAAGGTTAGAGTCTGTGAAACGAAGGTGGTTCGGAGGGACTGAGTAAGAACGATTTATTGTTTATGGATGAAAGTGAGCGAGTCAATATAGTTCATGGAGTAATAGGTAAATTGGCCTTTCTATTTTTTAAAAATTATTTCGAGAAGTCCTTAGTTTAAAAGAGCAAACTTTTTAAAAATGTTGTCTCTGTTTCATGGACTCGAAGTTATGACCCAAATTATCTATTGCTGATGAAATATATTGACTCATCATTTTCACACCCAACTTATTACTTGCTCCAACTTAATCTCCAAACTATTAAGCACCTTAACCATTTCATTGTTTGTTGACCTTAGAGGAAAGCTACCTATTTACTCCTTAAAATTTCATAAAACTATCTTAGGTATCTAATACTTATTAAAATGACCAAAGTAGTCCTCTCACCAAAACCAATCCCCCTACCGCACAACACTGTCATCGGCACAACCCCACTCCCTCAACCCCCCATCACAGCCCATGGCCCACGACCTTCCGCATACTACCCAGACTTGTCTCGCCCAACTTGCGCTAACAATCCCTCGCAGATTAATCATCTCCACCAAATAATCCCCAGCCTCATCGCCGCACTACCTTGCCACCAGACCAACCACGCACGCCCAACCTCTTTGCGACACCAACCCCGTCGCAACCCAGCCTCGTGCGCCCAGGACCCGCTCTCCCAACCCTCACAATCAGCCCCTAGCATCCAAGCCCGCACCCCCAGCACTGGCGGCTCATTCTCATGACCGCCAGAACACACAACCTAGTCCCACCATAGCTATATAGCAAACGCCTCTACGCTGTCGATTCACTCCTTCCCCGGATGCTTGGTTCGACTCCTTCCGATGGCACTGCAGCCTGCATGGCTGGCTAGGGTTAGCCCTGATACCTTTGTCTCAAATGATGCAATTTACCGAGTCAAATGACTAAAATGTCAAAGATTACATTGATTTGAACTGGGCTATAACTCATTAAGGAAATTGAGCCACTTAACATAGTTCTTGAGAGCAATAGATAATTATAGGAAAAATCTTATTTATGCCTGGGCATACATATGCCCACTAACACTTAGGGTTAAGTGTGGAATATTCCGTTAGGAGTTTTCCCATTTCGGATTTCTCATTTCGGACTTCCCATTTCAGACTAATATATCATGTGCGATTTCCCGTTTGCCATATTGTGTGTTTTAAAATTAATGGATACGTTTTCTTTCTTTAATTAGGTTGGACCGGATTCCTGAGTTTTTTGATTTGATAAGTGGATATTTAATGCTGATATACTGCCAATTACTGATTTCACTCTTCCCTTCTGTGGCTTCGGTAGAAATCTTTTAGATTTCAGACTTAATGATAGTGGTGTTTCAGACATTAATAAGTATTGGTTTCATTTGTAAATGTTACGTTGAGTGCTTGCCACTATTGCTAGGAGGAGGTTTCGTCGTTCTCTTTTCTTTTCTTTTTGCATGCTACCATGTTTGATTTAAATTTAAAAGCATCTCAAAATATTTGTGATTTTGATCTAAATGATCACTTTGATGGGGAAGATGTTGTCATGGAGTCACAACTCACCCAAGTGGATGTTACACCTTCATCGAACGTGGCGTGCCAAATCTCAATGTGTGTGAAGGTATTTGATCGTTGGACATGGTGGTAGTGTTGGAGATGGACAGAATGATGGGGACGATGAACGTGGTGCGGACAGGAATGATAGTTACACAGACGTTGATGTGTCTGATGGTAGTCATCGTATGTCTGAAACGTTTTTCATATTTCTTATAGGTCAGAAACGTTTGTGGTATTCATACACAATGCTGTTGTTAACACCTTTGTCCGTACCTTTACAAATACTGAAATCTTCCATTCTGTCCTTCAACCTTGCAAGAACTCTGGATTAACCTTTAAGACATTTGTCATTTAAATGATGGGTAATTTGTAATATGTCTAATTCACATGTAAGAGGTCCGAAACTAGCGCATTATGGTCCTCCATCAGTATCTATATCACCATTGGTCAGTATCAAATTACAAGCATATGCCGAAATGATTTATGGACACTCATTTTATTCATTTTAAATCAACTAGTTGTTTCATCTTGTCTTGAATAGTCATAAGCAACAATCGATCTAAAACCGATAGTGCGGTCTAAAAGCGATTTGTAGTGTAAAGGAAACATAGATCATTTGAGACATGCTTAAACTGCTCCCAAGACCCTTATTACCGTTCGATTAACATGCTAACACCCATATGATCGTCCGATTAATGTGATGACTCAAAAAATGTATGAAATGACCCTCCACTGTACCTATATCAGGGACTGAATGTACCAAATTACAAGCATTTGTCTGAAATAATTTGTAGGCACTCATTTAGAACGACTAAGGTCTGAAACACGGAGTGTAGGTCTAAAACTACTACAGTGTAAGTCTGAAACATGTTTTCCCCATTCCCAAAAAAGTCTCGTCGCCTTAAACCCCTTCCACCTACAGTTTAAAATAAACCAAAGCCCCCACCGTGATTTCTAACCACATTTGGGTCCAAATTTCTGTACGTAATTCCTTTACCTTTTGACGATGGAACCTTTGCACTGTCTGTTCAATGGGCTTCGCAGAGTTCCGACCTCCGGCGACTCCAATAACACCGTCGGGGTGGATTTTCTGAGGCTTCAACTGGAGCAACTGCCGTTGCCTTCGTTTCTCAGAGCAAAAAAAACGGTGGTGATGTTAAAAATAAAAAGAAACGGGAAGAGTGAAGGAATTTGATGCATGGTTCTTGATTCTGAACCTGTTTTGCCGCCGGTTGCCGCCGTAGGAAACGCGTGGGCTGTCGGAATTCTGGTTGGGATTCGCCGCCGGTTCCGTTTCGTTAGCAAGTCGAAAAAGTGGGAAGAGGGAGTAACCAAAATCGGACTTCGTTTTAGGGTTTGAGGTGTCGAAAAATCTGGGTTCTCCTTTTTCGCATGTCTGGGAATGAGTTTCAAACATGATGTAATATAAAACGGGATTCTTGTAGAGAAATTACTGATTTGGTGCGATTTGCATTAAATGCAATATCAGACTTCCCATTTCAGACTTCTCAATTTTATGTTTAAAATAATTTTTAATTTTCAATATATCAAACGGACAGTGGATGGAAAGAGGTTGGGCATATTATGCCTGGGTATACACACTCATATCTCTAATTATATGGAGTTATAAATATTTTTTACATAAATGAAAGCTAACATTTCGACACAAGTAACAAGCTTATAACTAACGCTCAGTATGTACATCGGAAGAATGAAGGCTAACATTGACGGTTCAAGTATTTTACTAATTTACCCCTTGTCCATAATTTGTACTCTATTTTTGTCCTATTTGTTGATAAAATGTGCAAAATGGTAATATTAACTCAGTATTCCTCCACCACTTATTCAAAATTTGAATGATTTCTGGAAATAATTTTCCAGCCAAGTCTATTGAACACAGCCTAAAGAACGTTTCTTGAAATTTAAAATGGGGAAAACGTTGCGTTTTATGTTTGCAGGCGGAGGCCAACGCAGGACAGTTGGTAAGTAAGATTGGACCTAAAAGGCAACTGGTATTGATTTGCTTGCCGACACATACATGATGATGATGATGATGATGATGATGATGATGATGATGATGATGATGATGAAGCTGCAAAGGCAAAGAATGGAGTATTACACATCACGAGAAGCAATTTGGTAGGCGTTTGACAGCTCTGCCTCATCTTCCCATTTCCACTTCTACACAATTCCAGAAACTCGTTCCTTTGCTTTTGCTGCTGATGTTGTAGGTATTGTAGCCTAATAACGGATTAACGCAACTTTGAAATTGATTCTATCATAATCTCTTTTAATCTTGCTCACAAATCTCTTCATCTTAGTCTAATGACGGTGGCTTAGTTTTTTAATCAGAGATGTCAGTCTTAATCTTAACCAACTGACACGATCTTAGTATTATTGACCTTGCACCTTCCAAATCCCCTAGCTAAGGCTCAACTCCCCTGTTAGTACACGATCTTTACAACATTTGTCAGTCCAATCCTCCATCTACTAATTTTTGTCGATATAGAAACCCCGAATCTTCAAACCAAACTAGCTAGTAGTAGTAGTTGCTTTTCTTATAAAATTGGAATAAAAAATACAGTAGTAGTAGTAGTAAATAGTAATCAAATAATCGCACCTTTTGTTGCGCCTTTAAAGTAAAGCCAAGTGTTTCATTGGTATACTAACTTGAAAGGACAGGACCAAGACTTTTAAAACTTGGTTTGATTATTTCAATTTTAAGATGAACCATATGGTACTCTCTGTTTCAAATTGTTTTGCAACAATTAAGTGGGACATAAAGGTTTGAAAATATTGAAAATTTAAGGGTAATAAGTAAAATTATCATATAAGATAACGGTAATCTTTTAAATGAAAAAGGAAGTTGAAGATTAAAAGATAAGATAAAAATAATGTGATTTTTTTTTAAAAGAAATAAGTAGATCCTTTTAAAACATTTCAAAAAGAAATATGATCGAATCTTTTTTATATAAAAAAAAGTACAAATTTTCATTCGGATCGAATAGTTTTTCGGTATCGGTATTTCAGTTACTGAAATAAGTAAGGTGCGAATTTAAAAAAAAATGGACTTTTCGCTTAGCATTTGTTCTTTGGTTAAACAATTGATGTAGTATTACTTTTTGACTTCCTGGTAATTTTTGAACATTTTTTTCGTTTCATTTTTTATCTCTAGATCAGCATCTATATGAGCTAGCTTAGAGATTTATAGGCTTAAAAATTGATACGCTTAGTCAATGGAGTTCGGGGGGCCATGAGCGCTTTTGTCCCTTTTAACCATCCTGTTTGCAAACTCATTAACCATTTTACCTACCTACCATTCAGTAGGGGGTTCAAACATAGCAAACTCAGAAAACGAAAAATCAACAGACTCGTCAAACCGACGACAGAGCCTCCCACACCCACTCCCCCTCCTGCCTGCTTGCCTGCTCAATAGCCGGAAAGCAGGCAACCAGACTGGAGGGGAGTGAGGGTGGGAGCTCTTGGCTGGTTCATACGTGTGATGTGGTTGGGCAGCCGGAATTCACGATTAGCCGTCCGAAAATCACTTTGACGTGATTCATGTTAGGTCCGTAAAATTTGAGGTGAGTTTCTCGCAAATTCACCGATGAAAATGCGGAAATGAGAATTTGTTAATTCACCTCAAATTCCCCAACTTTGAAACCCCTTATTCATACGGTCAAAAGACTCCAGCGAGTCTACGAGCCACGGTTCCTCCATAAAGTTTTACTTGAAATTACATTTACTCCCTCACATTTGAAATTACCATCCTGGTTGGAGTATCATTTTATTAGAGCATGTCCAACAGCCTCTCTAAAAGTTTCTCCAAAATGGAGAAGCAAGAGCCATATTCTCCAAATTATTTTTGCTCTAACTCCAACAGCTTCTCCATTTTGGAGAAGTCTGCATTTATTACAACAATAAAATATTTTACATATTTGACTAATAATTAATGAATTAATATTTTTTATTTGAAACTGATTTTTGTATCCAATTAAATGTTGAGTTCACACCAATGAGATGAGAGAGAAAGTGACTATTTATGTTAGAAAAGCAAATTTGAAGAAGACTTTAAATTTTGGAGAATACTCCAAATTTGGGGAAGGCTACCCATTTTTCCTTCTCCTTCCCCATTTTGGAGAATGAGATAGAAATCTGTTGGACCCAAAAACAGCCCAAATTTCTCCAAAATTGAGCATTCTCATAAAATGGAGAACCTGTTGGAGATGCTCTTAGTATGCATTAATTAAAAGAATATTTTTTAACGAATTAAAAGAACTTAAGACATCTTTAGAGTTGGCTGCGAGGAGAAAAACTACTTTTCGTTCACAAAGCATAATAGTTGATAATTTAAATGTCTCAGATACTATATTTTTACTGAAAAATGACTAATGTGTAGTCTAAGTTAATTTATAAGTTTAATAAATTTGTTAGAAAAATTGTTGAGAGGAGGTAAGCGTTTCAAATACAATATGAGATATTCCACCAATATTGAGATTAATTATGATAATAATATATTGAATAAATCATACTAATAATTAAAAAACTTGTAAATCAAACTTTATATTTTGAAAATTTAGTGAGAGGGCCTCAAATGTCGGGACCCGAAGGATCTAGATGAGAGTGATGGATGCTGCTGTGGAACAGAAGGTAGGTGTCTCAACTCTCAAACATTACAAAACTATTTGGTTGAATGGTGACTAGGAAAGCTCACCACACTCCACACATGCTCCAAGTAACCAATTCATTAGTTGGTAAACATTCTGATATCAACTTTTTTAGGGGCAAAAAGTATCATTTTTTTTTTGAACTTTTCAATTCGTCACAAATTGGTTTTTGGTTTTCAAGGGTGTCTGATAGTATTATCATGTTCCTCGGTTCGGATGTTGAACGTGATCCGGTGGTTTTTTCGGGGCAGGCAACGCCGAGTTTGCACTCGCCCTGCCTAGGATCATGAAGACAGTTTTGATCGGATGGCCAGGCAGTGGGTCCGCCTGGCCGACCTTGGCTGGTATCATTTTGATCCGTTTTGTAATTTGTTTTCAGTTGGG
Source organism: Stellera chamaejasme (assembly GCA_024586325.1). Taxonomy (NCBI): domain Eukaryota; kingdom Viridiplantae; phylum Streptophyta; class Magnoliopsida; order Malvales; family Thymelaeaceae; genus Stellera; species Stellera chamaejasme. The sequence continues at coordinate 32,347,266 of CM044985.1, forward strand.
TACTTTTGTTAGGGCTGGAGATTTAGTTTCTAGGTTGTTTTTGCTATGGTCCCATTTTCGTTCTGGTTTTTGTTTTCACTTCTCTAAGTGCTTGTAGGGAGAGCACTTTTTAGCTCTTCCTTAGTTCTTGTTGTTTGCTAATCCAAGAGCGCCTAGTCATGGTGAGTTGATACAAGATAAATCTACAGAGTATATATGAGTATCGACATTCTATCCAATGTTTACGCCCTTTGCCCCATAGTGGGTTTAGTGGATTGGTTGGCAACAGGTTTCCATTGCAGATCTTAAAGTGCTCTCTTTTGCACTATTTAGCGTTTATAGCACTAGAGGCTTCAATGTTGCTATCTCTAAGCTTAGTTACTTGATTTTCCTTGTATTGGTTTGTTTTATCTAATAAAATAAGCTTTTATAGCTAAAAAAACACGATAAGAGATACCAAATGGAAAGTTAAAGTGTGGTCAGGGTGTGAGAAAATGGTGTGATATTCACTTGACGTGTTTTTTCTCTTAAATCGAACACTTAACAATACTTTAGGTTTAACTTCGTGCTCAATTTTGACATATATACCCCTATCCCACAAAAGGTGAAAGAGTGAAACCAAAAGTTAAGGTTTAAAAATGGGTAAAATAATACCCTCTCCTTCCTAACTACTCCCTCTATCCATAAAAGATTGAAGAGTTTGGCTGAGCACGGAGATTAATATAAATGTAAGATTTTTGTATATATTTATTTAATTGCCCATTGGTTGAAAATGCACAAAAAAATAAGATAGATAAAGTAAATATAAAGTTGAGATAGTTTAGTAATCTTGAGAGTAAAAAGTTTCATTTTAAGAAAAGTTATCAATTAATTTGGGACAACCCATAAAGAAAACGTGTTAAATTACTATAGTCAATCGGCCTGTCAACTTAGATTTGTTTACGGCCCACAAGAATTTTGATGCTTTTGTTTAATTTGCGTCAGACCCTATTTCTTTTAGTTGTTGAGTTAGGTTTAGGTTTGTTTTTGTTCTGTTGCTTCTTGACACTTGCAGGTCTTCTTCTTAATTCCCCCATCAGAACACTGTCATGATCCAGTATCATTTTGACCAGGAGAAACATATGAGGGGGTGTTGGGAGCTCGCACTACTTTTCTTTCAATCCATCATGACTATAGTGCTCTTTGACACCTTTTAGGTGGCAATTGGGCAATGAGAGGTTCTATCCTTTTAATTTTAGCAGGTGTTTAGGTAGCTTATTAAGCTAGTTGCTCAACTACTTTTGTGCCATAGTTTGGTGTTGCTACATGTCTTGATCGGCTTGTTTTATTAGTTTCAAAAAATTATTACTTAGTCATTACTCACTCAATCTTATACAAATTGTAACTTTTTTTGTTTTTTGTTTTCACGATAATTAATCTACGATTTATTTTTATAAATTTATAGACATGTAAAGTTAAATGATTCATATGTTTCTCGTAATTTGCAATCTAAAATTTCAAGATACATTTTTTTGATCTTTTTTTTTCACTATTTATCTTAGTAAAATTTTTGAGTCAAACACTACAATTTACAATTTGAAACATTAAAATCAAACATTATGGGGGTACTTTGTAATGTTAGATTCAATCATTCAACTCGTTTCCTCTTGTTTTTGGCAACTGGCAAGCCTTTTAAACAACCGCTGGCTGGCTAGCTGGTACCATCCCCACTAGCTAGCTTCCTCGCTTAACTATTAGGAGCTGCTTTATATACTCGCCACAAAAACACATTTCTGTTCAGCTTCATCAACCTTCCTCTCTGAATTCCTCTTTCGCTGGTAAACTCTTCAGCTTTGATTTGCGATTCTGTTATGTGTTGCCTGCTTCCTCTTCATTATGCTAACTGGACACTTGTTATATTCTCACTCTTTCCTGCTGAATTGCTCCAGATCTGTTTCTGAGTGCCTGTCGATGTGCATTGTTCGGATTTTGAGAGCTGTAGGTTTCAAAATGAAAACCTAGCCTGCACATTGACACGGGCTCTTTACTTCTCCATCTGTTTAGATTGGAGATGAAGATTATATATTGGGGTGACTAGTTCTGCGGTTCATTTTCTCATTGCAATGATGTTTGTTATTGCAGGCTTTAGTAGATCTTAAGTTTCTGCTTCCACTTTTATAGTCATTAAATAAGCATTACTGTTTTGTGGGATGGGATGAGGAAATCAAGATCTGGGTCTCGAAATCCTAAGCGCGGTCTGTACTTTCAGTCTTCTTTACTTTTGTCTTTTTGGGTCACATGCAAGATGTTCCAGCCTTCTCATAGAAACAGTACACAAACAGAAATGAGAAGCTTCAATGGTTTCTGATCTACCAAATGTTGAGTTCCACTTTTAGAATTTTGCTTGATCTGCTTGAGCTGTACATTCAATGAAGTTTGGTAGTCATGTTTAATGCTGAAGATTTTTGTATCTGATAGGGATTCAGAGAGCGCGGTGTGAGATCTGAAGGCAGGGAGGAGTTAATTTCTTGCACAAATGGGGGTTCTTTCAGCAGATTTCTTTATTTGTTGTTCTCTACTGCTCTCAATTTTTGCCTGTGCTAATGCTCAAGCTGCTAGTCCTCCTGCACCGCCACTAAGCTTGACTCCAACTCCATCTCCTGCGCCTGCACCCGCACCTCATTTTGTAGACCTTACACATTTGCTCTCTGTGGCTGGCCCTTTTAGCACCTTCCTCAATTACCTCCAATCCACCAAGGTCATTGATACCTTCCAAAACCAAGCTAACAACACCAAGCAAGGGGTTACCATTTTTGTACCTACAGATGCTGCCTTCAAAGCCCTCAAGAAGAATTCATTGTCGAATCTCACCGCGGATCAGCTTAAGTCGGTAATGCTTTTCCATAGCTTGCCACAATACTATTCTTTATCCGATTTCAAGAACCTTAGCAAGAAGGGTGCGGTCAGCACATCTGCCGGTGGCCAATACACTTTGAATTTGGAGGATGAACGTGGGACGGTGCGCCTTGATTCAGGATGGAGCAAAACCAAAGTTAGCAGTAGCGTGTATTCCACTGCACCTGTTGCGGTCTATGAAATACAGAAGGTCCTTCTCCGGGTTGTTTCTCTGCTTTGATTCAAAACCATTTCTTCATATACACCTATGTTCATCTAGATTATGTATTGTTTGAGCCATTGTTTCAATTTAAGATTTGTTTTTGTATAAACGGTAATCTGCCTGCGTCATGTAATCTATCCAACAATAGCCTACAATACTGATTCAAGCCTTTGTATTTCCAGTACACTATAATACTCTTGTTAGTAGGTTGGGACCTGGGAAGGAGATAACTGTACAAGAGTTGGAGTATATCTAAAGAAACACAACTATTATTAGCTATTCCACATAAGAGAGGTTATTTTTTTTCCTTAAAAAAAACACACACACACAAGAGTATGGATGATGAAGGTAAGATTTAAACTCAAGACATCCAGTTTATGTCCTTAGAGCTTAACCAACTAGGTTAAAGGGTCATCATGGAGAGTGGTTCTTTTTGTTACATGGGGAGGCATGACTAGTGTTAGTGCAATGAAGCATTAATGCCTCTCATAAATACGCTTTGTTGGTGGGGGTGGGGGCATGATCAACAAATGGGTGAGGCTAGGCTGTTAGGAAAGGAATAAAAAGAAAACAATAGAAATTAAATAAATGTTAGTACTCGATACCAATTGATTTTAAATGTGATAAATATTTACTAATAATGGCATCAAAAAAGGGCATCATGCACCATAAACGTTCTGAAGAGCACATTAGGGATGGACATTTTAATCCGCTTTAGTTGAGCTCCACCAGATTTGTTCTACTATGGAGCGGGTTTTTTATGATTCACCAAGGTTGGAGTGGATCATGGATTCATGTAGCCGATCCCAACAAATTCGAATTGAAGTTCAGTGATTGATTGATTGACGGTCATGGATATTTTAACTTCATGAATATCTATTGTCTAATGAGTAAATTACAATATTATCCAAAAAATTGTGAACAATTATAGTTTGATCCTTAGCTTTTAAGCTATCCTCAAACTTTTCAAAAAATCATAAAATAGCCCAAAATACACATTTAGCCCCTAACTTTGTTGAAATAAAAAATGACCAAAATTTTGAAGATTAACACTTTAGTTATTATGCAATGTAGCAGGTCAGATATCCATTAATAGATTGGAGCTATCCATGAAAGAGAATCAATTTTGGATTGCTTCCTGGAACGAGTCAACCCACTCTATGTGCATCTCTAATTACACCTTTATCACATTCAAACCTTCAAACTATCATGACAACTATGTTTTAGAGTTTTTTTAGAAGAAATGATTATTTATTCAATGGCAAATAACATGAGGCTTGATGAACAACCTAAGCAAGGATTGAACCCTGAAAACTAAACGACCTCTAAGCAGACGTGAGCATTTTTATGACCCAAAAACCTTAAACCTGGAACTATAATGTTTGAATAGCTAGATAACAACAAAAAACCGGATAGCTGGAAAGGTAAAGATAGCAGGTGAACACAAGATAACAAGAAAAACATGCTACCAAAAGAGGTTCCTCGGCATATGCATAGTACGATTGAAGGTTCTTCCAAACTGCCCCATGGCTTGATACAGACTTTCTTCCGCATCATCCTCAGGTGAGCTCAAGGCTACCGACCTCCTCCTCCAAAACTCCACAAAGTGGACTAAGAGCATATTCCCTACAAGAGAGCCTGGGGAGACCTGAAGATCAACAATCTCTACCAACAAACTATCCCATACCAGCATGGAGATTCTGCAATCGGGCACACTGTAGTCCGTTTTGAATTATGAGTGATTGATGCGGACTTTAAACCTCAATCACCTAGGAAAAAACCGCTCATTGGTCCAGGTAGGGTGAGCTCTCGCCCTTCCCTGCCATTTCTATGCCATTTTTTGGAGTGCTACCACAGCCACAAGCAGAATCAACAGCTCCTCATGGCCCAAACCACACAAAACATTCCAACCATCAAGCAACTCATCGGACTTGACAACAGACAATCTCCAAGAACCAACAACCGGGAGATATTGGGAGGACCATCCCCAGGCCACATAGGAAGCAGCAGGAACCCATGTTGAGGGAATTCTGATTGGAATAGAAGCCATCCCACCTCCGGTACATCATTGACAGGCGAGGGAACCCCAAGCCTTTACTAATCGGATCGCACGACAGACAACAAAGATGGCGCCTCACCATCGATCCTAATGATTGGGTGAGCCCCAAACAAGGGCCTGGATCGAGATCGCAGGCGATCCCGCTAGTGAAGAACCAGCACCGTGGGCGGCGCTGTAACAGATCAAGCTTTGGACAACATAGACAAAGGGAGTCACCCATCTGAAGACATCGCTAGTCCACTTCAAAACCGGCACGCTAGGGAGGGACCCTAGCCAAGGCGCAATTGCAACATGGCAGAGATGGAGATCTAGCGGCGGCGGTGAGGCGTTCGACACGAACCACCAAGTGCCGAGAACCAATAAATCTGACCAACGGGAAGGGAAACGCAAGGCGTCGAGATTGAATCAACTCATTATCAAATAAATGAATGATTTGATTGGGTGCAAAAAAGGTTCTTTTTAATGAAATGTTCAACTTTTCTATGACAATCTAAAAATGAAATGTATGCAATTTTTTCAGAAACAGAAGTAGTAGAATTGAAGATTAATGTTGACTACAAAAGGAGGACTTCTCCATAATCCACCATTTACCTTCAAATCAATAAAGTATTAACCCCGTATGTATCTAAAAGGATCCACATATATGGCACCTAAAAACATGAAGATGGATGAATAATAAACAAGTTTGCTCCACCAGTCCCGTCGGAGCCGCACCAGAGCAGGTTTGGCAGCACCCTGGATACGCTGCAATGCCACCCGCCTAAGGAGGGAGACCAGCTCCACCAGTGACGTCACGACTCTAGCGGACATTGGCCCAAGGGGATGGCCGGTGATGGCAGTTTGCTCCAGAACGGCCATCAGGGGAGCAGCCACAAAGAGCCCTGACCGGCTGGAAACCCGCGACGATGGAGCGGCATCACCGGAGAAGAGGATACCGAGGCTCTCAACCCCAGGAAGCTTGTGTGAGAGACCTAAAATACCACTCATCGCTGGAAAGTGTCGTCGCGGGGGAAGACGAGGGGAGACTCGCGGAGGCAGCAGAGTGGCTCCAGGACGCCCAAGGGCAGCGGCAGGTGAGCAAACCTGGCCTAGAGATCGAGCGAGCGCTTCATTTGTGTTGTGTTGTGTTCCTTGCTTCATCAAATATTATTGTTTCCTAGTTACGTACACCACATCATACTTTGTAACAAACCATAGATTCTCATAGTCTCAATCAATCAATCGGCAAAACTATAGCACAAGTGCAATATTCTTTTGGCCAATTGTCTAGAGATAGTAAGGGATTAAACTTGACAAGGATTTTTAGCTGAGATGAGATTACAGTCATTAATATGAAAGATATAATCATGGAGACAGATCATATGGATACGAAATTATGGAATTTTTTATTTTTATTTTTATTTTTACAATTTCCTAATTAATGGGTATGATAGTGCTTGTGTTTTCTTACTCTGCTTCAAATCAAATATGATCGACGATGTTTTCACTCACTTTCTTCCGGGTCTTGTGGGCGACACGACGAATTTGTCGCTGCCTCGTTCAAAATACTTGTTCCGTCTCTCTCTTTTCCCTCTCCATCCCGTCTCTCCTCCATCCAGAAATGTACCTCAGATTTTAGCTTCCCCAGGTCTGTTACTTTCTTTCAATCTCGTCGCATCATATCATCATCATCATCATCATCATCATCAGCTACGTTTTTTGTGTTTTTGTTTTTGTATAGACGATCTTCAGGTTTTTGTTCTATTCGGTGTGTGATTGATTGCATCAAACAAGGAGATTATGACTAGTTACCAGGGTGTGATTGTTTCTGATCCATGGCTCCAGAGCCAGTTCACACAAGTCGAGCTTCGTTCCCTAAAATCCCAGGTTATTTCTCCTCCCATTTGTTTCTTCTTTTTCTCTTCTGTGTTCTAATTCTTGCAACTATTGGCTGAAATTTTTTCCAATTGGGTGATTTTTATTCTAGTTTGCCTCCGTCAGGAGTCAGTCCGGCGGCCGTTTTACGGTCGGCCACTTGCCCCCTACACTTGTGACAATCAAGACCTTTGACGGGGTATTCAGCGAAGCCGAGATTATGAAAATTATAGGGGAAAATTACCCTAACATGGATGAAGATATTGAGTTCGAAGCCTTCCTTCGGGTAGGTCTTCTATTAATCTGCTACATGGATATAATAGTAAGGCCATGGGACTTGTATGCTGGAACTTGCTTGCTACTTGTTCTGTAATGGAGTTATTGGTTGCTCAACAGGCATATATGAGCTTGCACAGCCGTGTAGCTGCGAAAACAGGTGGTGGATACAAACGTGCTTCTTCTTTTCTTAAGCAAGCAACAACCACTGTCCACCATGCCATTAATCAGTCAGAGAAGACTTCCTATGTTGCTCACATTAACAATTACTTAGCAGAAGATCCCTTCATGAAAGACTTTCTGCCAATTGATCCGAATACTAATGATCTGTTTGATCTTGCTAAAAATGGAGTTCTTCTTTGGTAGGAACAACTGACTTGGTTAAGGAGTTCTAGTGTGGTTAAGTATTGATTTATGGTCTCACTTGGACCTCACTAATTATTTACATGCTGATTGTCAGTAAACTTATCAATGTTGCTGTACCTAACACCATAGATGAACGTGCTATTAACACTAAAAAGAAACTTAATCCTTGGGAGAGGAATGAGAACCATACACTGTGTCTCAATTCAGCCAAGGCCATTGGATGCACTGTGGTTAATATTGGTACCCAAGACCTTGTTGAAGCAAGAGTATGTTCTCTGGCTGCTTGCTCTTAATTTGCAAACTTCTACTAGTAATAAACTTTTTTTGTTTAAATATTTCCAGTTATTCCTTAAAGCTGCAAATTGATTTTGTTTTCAATGTGCTTATTGTTTTGTAGCCACATCTAGTACTTGGATTGATTTCTCAAATTGTAAAGGTGCGCAGTCCGTAGTTCTTAAGTCAGTATTTTGTTTGAATGGATGTGAGCCACTGTTGCTTCATTTAAATACATGTGATTCTCACCTTTCCTTACCCTTTCTTTTGTTAAGATACAAGTATTGGCAGATGTCAATCTTAAGAAAACTCCTGAACTAGTGGAATTGGTTGGGGAGGACAGTGAGGTCAGACTTTTTTTTTTAATTTGTGTTTTAGATGTATACAAACTATCAGCAGATAAATAATTTTCCATCATTTTATAATTTCTCTCAGGAGGTGGAGGAGCTCATGAATTTACCACCTGAAAAGGTCTTGTTAAAATGGATGAATTTCCATCTAAAGAAAGCAGGATATCAGAAAGAGGTTACAAACTTTTCTACAGATGTGAAGGTAACATAACATACCTTTTGTTTTATGAAAAAGTGTCTTGCTACTAGTGGACTGTTGTCCGCCTTTTATTTTAATACCATACACCAGGCTCACCATGAGATAGTATTTAAAATTGGTGTTTGAGCTTAAACTCTTTCGATAACCTGAGTGAAGTGGCTGTATGTAAGAACAGGGTTTCAAGTGTGGCCTAGTCCAACTCTGGAAAGGCCTCCTCGTCCCCTGTCCTTTGGAACCTGGAAAGATTCTTGTACTTCTTTGATGTCTGTTCTTGCCCTTCCTTATTTTCCTTAATGTGTCCAGGAACCATGTTTTTGCAGGATGGGGAGGCTTATGCTTACCTGCTTAATACACTCGCACCTGAACACAGTGATCAGACATCAATTCAAACAAATGATCCAACAGAAAGGGCAAATATAATTCTTGAGCAAGCAGAAAAATTGGAATGCAAGAAATTCATCAGTCCAAAGGACATCACTGATGGTTCAACAAACCTTAATCTTGCATTTGTTGCACAAATATTTCAACACAGGTTTGAAACCAGCGTTTCATGTTCACTCATAGTTGTGGGGAAACTTTTAGATTCCATTCCTTGTATATCCGGTTATATGAATAACCAATGTGTAGTTGTCCATCTTTCTAATTTTCATTCCCATTCCCATTCTAACATCAGAAAGTTGCCTTATATCAATGAATTGTCACTCACTAGTTGAATTGTGTGCGTGTGAACAAATATAACTGTCTTCCGGGGTTGTGACTGGTGCCTATATTACTAGGATGTAATGTTTTTCTTGCAGGAATGGGTTAACAACGACGGACACGTCAAAGATTTCTTTTGCGGAAATGATGACGGATGATGCAGAAACTTCTCGAGAAGAAAGATGTTTCCGGCTTTGGATTAACAGTTTAGGAATTGCCACTCATATCAACAATCTCTTTGAAGATGTTAGAAATGGGTACGTTTTTTGCTATATTGGGAAATTTGTCTATAATGAGCATCTGTCAGCTTGTAAGTAGATTATAACTTCTATACACATGCACACAGATGGGTTCTGCTAGAAACTCTGGACAAAATCTCTCCTGGATCTGTTAACTGGAAGCTGGCTAATAAGCCTCCTATTAAGATGCCTTTTAAAAAAGTGGAGAACTGCAACCAAGTCATAAACATTGGAAAGAACTTAAACTTCTCCCTTGTTAATGTTGCTGGCAACGACATTATGCAAGGGAATAAGAAACTATTATTAGGTAATGTTTTTATATTGCTACGCTTTTCTTCTGTAACACTCTGGTGTCGCTGTTCTTTTAACTGAATAACCACTTTAAGAGACTTCTCAGAGGCTGAAAATGAGATTGACAGTGCAGAAGGTAGTTGTGATCAGACTAGAGTGCAAGGTTTACAAACGCTCTACAAAATCATATTAAGTGATCGGGGAAAAGGATATTAAGTGATCGGGGAAAAGGATTTCTTACTTCAACAAGTGCATAGATTGCAACTGGCAATGAAAAGATAAAACTAACTTCTAAACAAAAGAGTGAATATTAAAGTCAACTCGTACAAACTTCTATTTTGACTCGATCTTAATCAAATTTCATTTTTCTTTAATTACTTTTGATTGTTTTATTTGCCCTGTGGGATGCTTTTAACAAATAGCAGCACTAGATATTTACATAAGAAAATTAAAATACAGTGTGTGGTCGGAGCATTCTTACTTATAGCATTAGATGACTCTAAATGGCCGTTTACGCTTTGTAGTTCATCCCGCTAACCGCAGCATAGTTGGATTAAGGTGTTGTAAAATGGTGATTCATTTACCACTGCTCCAATATTTTCTCAAAGATATAGACTTGACTGTTATTATCATCTCTTCCTTGCAGCATTTTTGTGGCAATTGATGAGGTTTTCTATGCTCCAACTGTTGAAAAACCTGAGATCTCATTCCCAGGGGAAAGAAATTACAGATACAGACATTCTTAAATGGGCAAACGACAAAGTGAAGAAAGGGGGCAAGAACTCTCAGATAGAGAGCTTCAAGGTATTGAACTAACCAATATTTTAATTATGGAACTCAATATTCCATCCATGAGAGCCTTGTTTCTTTTGATCTTTATGATTTTAGGACAAACGCCTTTCTACTGGTGTCTTCTTTCTCGAGCTTCTTAGTGCGGTTGAGCCTAGGGTGGTTAACTGGAGCCTTGTCACCAATGGAGAAACTGGTATGATAATTTAACAGCCACAAGCATTTGGAATTTATCAAGTCTTTCTATTTTAATGTTAAATTTTAGCAATTCTTATTGTAAAATAACATTAGCATAATGTAGCTGCCCTGCGGCTGCACAGTTTTGCTCCTTGATGGTTCAGATCCATTAGTAGCTCATAGTTCTATTTATCTAGACCAAACTGAGAATGAGTTGTGTGTTTTCTTGTTGTCTTGTAGAGGAAGACAAGAAGAACAACGCAACCTACATTATCAGTGTGGCAAGAAAGCTGGGGTGCTCCATTTTCTTATTGCCTGAGGATGTCGTGGAGGTAGATTTTATCTTAAATTTGAGTACAGCTTATTGAGCATGACTGAAGTTGCCCTTAGGGGGTAATGTATATGTTGGTCTGCCCATGCTCGCACTGATGAACTTTCAACATAACCAACACAATTCGACCTCATTCCTATCTATACTCTGCTATGGTGATAGGTAAACCCAAAAATGACTTTAGTGTTGACAGCCAGCATCATGTACTGGAGCCTGAAGAAACCAGGTGCACGGTTCCAGGCAAGCCAACCGGAAACAGAGGCCCCTGATGACTCCACCGGAGCATCAGTTGCTGCTGACGGTGAAGGTGAAGGCGAAGCTGAGGCTGAGGCTGAAGCTGAAGAATTAGCTTCTGAAGAGCCCGATGAGGCCTAATGTAAATGTTGAGACTGATAAAGATCAAAGAGTGACCTCAGGCAGCTTCTATTGTACATATACCTCAGCATAGAGGTCCTCCAACTCCAAGGCTGTAACTTTAGGTACAATAGTATTTTTGGTAGTATTATTTACACTTATTTATTTAGACCAGGGTTTCTCGCCACAGAAAATTGCCTCCATCATTTAGGGATTGAAGGGTCTGCAAATTCTGGTGGAACTGATGTAAAACTGGTGATTGTTTCTTAAATGTTACCAAAAGAATACAACCCAGGAGGATATTTCTCAATCGTTCTATTCAAATGGCCAGCAAACTACAACTGCAAGTGACTAATGATTTGCATGATAGGACTTTTTCGTTAGCGAAAATAAAAAACAAAATCTGTAGCTGTTCTACATGGAAGTGATGTCAAACATCAGAAAAACAGCCACAAACAGATAGATAGTTACAATAGAAAGATTCAGGCCTCAAGATCCAAAGATGAATTAGCATAATTGAGAAGAACAAAGAACCTCCAGAAAGAAGAATTAGTCTGAAACTCAAAATCCTCTTACATCACTTTCCGGTGCTCATCATGAGAGTGATATTGTCTCCTTTAAGAAGAATCCTTCCCAACGACTTCCTGCTCTTCTTCTTGATGCTGACCTCTTCGGCGTCGTCCAGAACCAGGTTCATGTACTCATCGAACCCGATGATTCGGCCTTCAATCCTCAAATCCTTCTGCTCAAACAGCCAAATCTGGATGCGCGCTTTACTCTGAAGAAACCTGAAAATCAGGTTGATGGGTTGGGTCATAATCCTCTGAACTTTGGTGCTCGCCATGGCTGCAGTGAAGGTCGACCGAGCAGCAAAACCTGTAAAACCCTAGCTCCACGGAATTTGGGAATCGGGGATTAAAATCAAGGATTTATTATGTTATGACGGACGGACAACTCTGAATGCCCCCGACCGAAATCTGTTAACACCTGACCCGGCCCAAGCCCACTTCAAAAATATCCTGAACTTTAGCACGATTTCTGGAAACTTTTGGATTTTTTATTTAGGGAAATTTTCAAGAACTTCCACAAGGTTTGACATAATGATTACTTTACCCCTTATATTTTCAGAAACCTCTAAAAAATCCTGAAATATACAGTTTTCCCCTTCAGCCAAAACGTATGTCTACAACTCTGTTAGATTTTAGGTTTAACTACAAAAGACAGTTCCTAAAATTTTAACTTAAAACAATTTTACCCAAATACTTATTTATCATACAATTATACCATCTTCTTCGTTTATAATCCTCTTCACCATCCTCCATGGGCACATCATCTAAGATAAATCCAGGACCATCAAACCACGCGAACATAAAAACAACAACATACCCTATTCTCCATGGCGGCAAGATTCTGAGACCCATTAAGGAGTGGTTGCTGAGGCTGAACGCTTGAACCAACAACCCTTCTCTCCGCTTCTTGAGCAAATTATCCTCCCGCTTGTTCTTCCTGATCTCGACCAGATTGTCCTCTCTCCTCCGCATCCACACCCGTCTTGTAACTTTCTTTCGGACATTGGGTGTTGGTACCGGTGAATGGGAACCAAATCGAAGGAGGTTTTTGGCTGAATGAGGGAGGGGAGGGGGATCGTGGGTGGTAGTGGCATTGATGTACTCCTCCGTCCCTGAATAATTGTACATTTTGTTTTTCTTGTTTTTGATATTTAATTTATGATTTTTTTCATGAATTTTTAGACTTTAAAGTTAATAATTTATATGCATGTCATAATTTGAAGTATAAACTTTCTAAATATATTTTTCTGAATTTTTAAAACTTGCTATCTTTGTTAAAATTTGAGTCAAACATTAAATCTTGAAACAAAAATTCAAAGTGTATAATCTTTCGGGACGGAGGTAGTATAAAGGAAGATCTTTGCTTGTTTAGTTACTGCTACTTGAAAAGAAAAGAAAAAGAAGTGGCTTAAATACATAATAGCCCCAAAGCTATTTTCGAGCCGCGACTTACTAGATTCGTTTTCATGATATATAGTGTGCCCATTGAGGATGGTGAGTTGGGAAGGTGAAGAGGATTATTGACGGAAAAGATGGTAAAATTGTATGATAAATAAGTATTGGGTAAAATTGTTTAAGTTAGAAAATTTAGGAGCTGGTTTTTATAATTAAACCTAAAGTCTAACAGAGTCATAGACGAACATTTTGGCTTAAGGGAAAACTGTATATTTCATCAAATCTCAGGGAGTTTTTTAGAGGATTTTGAAAATGCAGATAAAGTGATCATTCCATCTGGCGATTTTGAACTCCTATTTCCTATTTTTGTATTGGTTTGGCCATTCCGTCTGTAATCCGCTGATATGGCTGACGGATTTGTACACGTGGACGAGTGATGGCGAGAACTAGAGAGATGAAAGTTAATAAGGCGAGAGTTAACCTAATCGCTGGTAATTTGGACGTGAGAGGAAGAATGTGAAGTGAAAGGAGAGAGCAGAGCGATATCAAGGAGAAAGAGGCTACTGTGGAGAGGCAGAGAATCGATTCTCTGCAACGCGAAAAGTAAAGCCTCAAGCATTGTGAAGCGCACATGGAAGAAAGGTATGAAATCTGTTGTTTTTTATTTTATTTGGTTGTATTGATGGTGTTGGTATTTAACTAGTAAACCCTAGACATTGATGTGTGTAGTGTTACTATTTTATGTTAGTTCACTCACATGTTTCTTGTTTGTTAACATAGTCAATTTGGTTGGTGAGGTAGTGAATGATGTGTGTGGACATCTTAAAGAAGCATGTGGTCCGTATATTATTTGTCAAGTGGAGGAGACCTTTTGTGCTCTTTTTCTTGTTGGTGGGGTTTTTAATTCATGTTGTGAATGAATTTTGACTAATACATTGTTCCATGTTTATTTCACAAAACAAATGGTAGTGGAGCAAATGAAGAAGGGTCAGCTAGTGGTGAGTCTTTGTACAAGCTTTATACTCCCTCCGTCCCAAAATTTTTGCAACACCTTCCTTTTCGGGATGTCCCAAAAGTTTTGCAACCTTTCTCTTTGTAGTAAATTTTTATACGTCTATTTACCAATATAACCCTACAATTAACTTATTACTTTTTCATTTCTCTCACTTTTCTCTCTCCCACGTGAGATTACTTTTCTTTCCCAAATCCCACATCTCTGTTTTTCAACTCTCAATACAAAGCACATCCTCATCTTCTCCATCACGATATGTTGATCCCCACCAGATGCGGCGACCGTATCATCTTCTCCATCACGATGATTAGGTTCACGTAATGCAGGGCCAGGGCCGCCGCGCCGAGCGTGCTCGCCATCGGCTTCAGGAGCTTCGAATACTGCTCGAAGAACCCGCCGGCAGTAGCAGCCCCTGAATCGCTGTCGTCTTTCAGACTCTTCAGAGGACCTAAGACGAATGTTGGGTTTGCGTTGTTGCCGCTGAGAAGATGGTGGCGGACGCAAATAGGCTCTGTGGCAGAGACTGTGGCAGCCCGATGCTGAAAAGGAGTCATTGTTGGAGATGATCTTGCGGACGCCGTCGAGGGAGATGGATTCATGGCGGAGGCGAGAGATATGGGCATGAAGAAAGAATCAATTTGTTTGATTGTTGTTTCTTTAATTTCACCAATGAACAAATTAATTTGTAGGATGCTTGTAGAATTTGGTTGAATCATGGAAATGAATTCTGAGTGCTAGTAAAGGAGTGATGAGATGAGGGATACTAGCTTAGAAAGAAGAAGACCAAGGGCAAATATGGAAAGTCAATGCAAAAAATTGGTTTTCTTAAAAAGCGTGTCGGGTCAATACTTTGCATTATTAATGGGACGGAGGGAGTATTCATGATGGTGGTGGTTTTCTTTAGCAGCCTTTCAAATATGTAGGGGGGACTATGAGGACAGTTGTTACAAGTGATTATTGGATTGATTATGGTCAGTTTATACGGATGCTTTGTAGTTGGGGGTACAATAATGTCAAAAATGTTTACTGCAATGTTAGTAGTAAAGGGGTTAAAAGTTGTGATGATGTTAGTCTTGTATGAGATGAAATTATTGCACATGAGTCACTTGAACTACTATCCGCAAGACATGAACTGAATTATTTATAGAAAATTATGAGGAGGGTGATGCAGAGTTTAATGCAAGTGAAGGGGTAGGTGAAGAAAAGAGAGTCTGCGGGGGTAAAAAGGAGAGGGGGGAAAGCAAAATAGAAATTGAGGCTTCTAATTTGAAAGTTAAACTTACGCAAAGAGGGAAAAGGAGTAAAAAACAGAGGGGAGAAGGCTCGTCTGCAACTGTTTTGAATGCTGAGGATGACAATATAGACACCTGTTGATTCGTGACTACATGTTGATTCGTGACTACATGTTCTTTCGTGACTACATGTTCTTTCTGTCAAGGCTGCTAGTGAAGGCAGTAAGAGGGGAAGAGGAAGGCCTAGTAAGTTGTCTCAACAACTAACTGAGCAAACAACACAACGTGGGAAACGACCCTTTTAAGGAACCCCAACACAGGTTTCACTATGCTAGACATAAGTTTAATATTCACAATCAACTACCTAATATGTAAACGATGTCTATATTTTCTTAATTCTGATTTAGCTGTCTGGTTTGTATGGCACACTCACCTAACCTGGGATGCCTTCATGTCAGATCTTGAATCCATGTATGGTGGTTCCTCAACAACAAATTGATCCAACTGAAGGTGCAAACAATTTTACACCTGGTAATATGTTTGATTCCTCTGCAATATGTATCACTCATCTGTTTTTAAGTGTTCTTTGCTTTGCTGTAATTTCTATCAATTGTAGGAGAAGAGATTGTTGTTGTTCTGTCCTGTTATGTACAGTTGCAACAATTGAAGCACTCAAGATGGCAATAGTCAAAAGCAACATTTAGAAAGAAGATTGAGGTTAGGAGGCAGATGTACTCTACCCCTCCAACTAATTCTAACCAGCCACCTGATGCTAGCAATCCTGGGAGCTAGTGGTTAGAGGATGTAAATGATAATTTAAGGAGCTCAAATTCTCTTTTGTATAACACAATTGACTAAAAGTGCTCTTTTGATGACTAAAACTTCTCTTTTGTATAGCCACCCGATGACTCGTTAGAAGGCTGTATATGATTTAAGGAAGTGGTAAATGCTTATGCAACTCTATTTATGCAACTATGTTTATGCAACTATGTTATTGCAACTCTGTTGTAACAAATTTCTTTTTGTAACTCTGCAAATGTAACAGAAAACTTGATTCACGATGCATAGAGAAGTAGATGATAATTGTCATCAAAACAGCTTCAAACACAACATATAACATAGAAGACAACACATATTCTACACCCATTACAGACTTGAAATCGAAGTACACATAGAAAGGGGTAAAACTCCTTATAGTTGGCAGGGCCTAACATGAATTCAACTAAACAGGGCCACCATCTCCATTGTTGTTGTTCCCCAATAGAAGAGATTTCTTAAGCAATTCGATAGTTGTCTCTGCACTTTCAAGCAATGTGGTAAGCTTCTCTATGCACTCTCTAGCCTTCTCTGAGTGTTCTTCATCAAGCCACCTAAAGACACAAAATGTAGGACCCTGCACTAACTACAAGTGAATTAACAGGAATGGCAAACAATCACATAATCGTCATGGCAAGAACATGGTCAAGGAACTCACTGAACATAGATTATTGAGGTGTGGCAACATTTGAGCACCAATATCAGTATCTTAGGAAGTTGAGACAATGATGCAACCCATGTCAAACAATGCGGCCAGATCAAACCATACCTAAAAAACAGACATTCTTCCTACCTCAAAAACAGACATTCATCCTCAAACCCAACTAGGAATAAAAAAAATGCACGAACAAGAAAACCTTTCCTCATACGTCGAACACTTAACGAACTGTCGCCCATAATTATCGCACAACTTCTGGCTCTCGAACTCCTTAAGGCGTGAATTGTAGTTGTGGCATCGTTCAAAGTACACAACTCGGAGATTGAGATCAACAGCTGCGAAGTCGCGTTTGACTGATTGGGTGAAGCAAGTGTAAGTCATTCTCGATCAATCAAACCCCTAGGCTAAATCCCCAATTTCCCCACTCTCACCGAAACCCTAAATCCCCAATTTAATCTGACGATTGATGAGTGCATGTTTTATATAATTTTACCTCACCAATTGTGCTTAATTATTCTCATAAAATGTTGGTGTTCATACAATTTTTTGTGCAAAAATCATGTAGATACTTCAAATGGCAAGTTTGGAGCTAAATATATTAAAATATAGCAAGTTGAGAAGCTTTGGGGCTGAAATGACACAAAATAAAGGCTAAAGGGCTTGATGTGGAAGAATACATGAAAATGAGGTTATTTTGTCAAAACTTAAATGCTTCAAGGGTGATTTAAAGGTTCAGCCCAAAAGTGGGTTGAACCCTTCTTCTTCAACTCACCAATGCGAGCAGCAACGCAGAAAAGAAGAAGAAAAAGGGGCAGCCCTTGGCTGGCTCTTGCCAGCCTCCTCTCCGCCTCCTTCAGCCCAACCCACGCCGCCGGAGCTCCACCACCACCTCTCCAGCCTCTCTGGCCGCCGCTAGCCGCCAGCCCTCCACCACAGCACCTCTGAGCCCCTCCGTGCACAACCACCGCGGCAGCAGCCGGATTTCGCCAGAAATCCTTGCTGCTGCCCATTCCTCCGGTAACAACCGCCACAACTCGCTTCCCCACGCCATCGGAGCTCCACCAGCTCATCCCTGACCACCGGAGACCACCCCAAGCTCCGATGCTCCTTCTCCGGCCATTCTTCGACTAGTTTTGCTCGTTTCGGATTTGGTTGTTTCTAAACTTTAATTTCGGATAATTGTTAGTTTAATTTAGTTATTCTCTACTGTTACTTGCTTAATTATTGTTGATTTCTGATTAATTGCTTAAATTCTTGGTTGGGTTTGTGTAGAACAACCCGGATCGCCTCGGGTTCCGGTCATTTGTGGATTGATTTGCTTCAAATTTGCTACATTAGAGAAATTGAAGATGCTTGGTGGTTCAATTTATGAATTAATATTGACATTTGCATGAATTTATTTGTACCGCATGCTTATGTTTATTTGGTGACGAGTACTCGAGAGATACTCGTTGAACGTAGGCCACGGGTTGAGCACGAGTTTCCCGCTCCGATCGAGAGATTCAGAGGGGTTACTTAGGGGAATAAAGTTTATTCATAATAGTCTTCATCTCGGTGCAAGACAAGAGATTGTTCTTGGTCGAGGTAGAAGAATAGGTTCCGTGACTTGAGAAAGTCGGAACCGTTGTTTGAATCCTCTCCTCACTTATCTATAATTTCTCATCGTTGTTATTGATGCGTATGTGTTGCTAGGAGCTTGTTTCATGCTTAATTTTGTTGCATGTTTGGGTTATAGATTTCACGTGCATATGCTCACATGGTGCTCGGGAACAAGCACGAAAGTGATCTTCCCGAGCTTTGGCCAAAAAGCAAGTTCAAGTGGTTTATCAAGCCACTTAGGAATTTATGGCTTGCACTAAAAGTCCTCTCGGTGGTGCGGGAAGAGAGATCGATCTCGGTCATCGTGTAGGTAACTGACTCGAGAGATGTCGGTAATTTTTGAATCATTTTCCTCTAGCAATAAATATAAATCATGCATGTTTGACTTTCATGAAGCATTTGACCCGTTCCCCGAGGTGGTTATCTATTTTTTTTTATACATTAGAATTATTTAGGTAAGTAAAGTAGTGTAATCTAGCTATTTAGCATTTCGCGGATCTAGTCCTTGTGGATTCGACCCTTACTCATCGAGTGTTACACTCGACCCGTACACTTACGGGTGTGTAAGGTTTTGTTTGCCTGACATGTTTTTATGGTATCATTCCAATTTTGTTACAATTTTTTTTGAAAAGTTATTCCCTTATTTGCGTACTTCGGACATTTCATAAAGTATTTTATATTTTATTGGTTTTATTTCTGTACATTAGCAAACTGGCTAACCACATTTTCTAAATAGTTGAAGCTGCACTCTTAATTTTAATCCATTGTATAATTATTAATGTAATAAAAACAGACTCTTTCACCTTAAGAAAATAGATTCATTTGATTTTGTTTCACATTCTTTAATCTATGAATTTTTTTCACGAGTGTTTAGGCAATTTAAGTTAAATAATTTTTATCATAATTTGAAATATAAATTTTCTAAGTAGATTTTTTTATGACTTTTTCGCTAGTTGTCTGTGTAAATTTTTGAGTAAAACATTGAACTATATATGATTCATTTGATTTTGTTTCACATTATTTAACATTGATTTTTTTGTAATTGTGTTTGACTTAAATTTTCATTAAGAATATTTCATATGAAAAAATCCTTAAAAATTACATTTAGAATCTATATATGTTCATTTATCATTTGCATATAAATTATTGAACTTTATATATTAAAAAGATTGAAGAACAAAGATAATAAATTAAATACTAAAAAAATTGTAGTAACTAAAAAAGGACTGAGTCTGAGGCAATATATCTTTTGAGGACGTATGGAGTATTGAGTTGTCGTGACATCTAGTTTAGTGCCTAAGTTAGCTCCTAAGGACATGGGGTGAAAGTTTTGTGTTCGATTATCCACTATCCACAAATCCCAAACCCTATGTATATATGAAAAAACATATTTCCTTCGTCCTCAAATAATTATACACTTTAGTTTTGCTATTTTACAATATTTAATCTATGATTTTTTCATTGATGTTTAAACATTTAAAGGTAATAATTTATACGCATATCATAATTTGAAGTAAAAACGTTCTAAACATATTTTTTTTTTCTGAATTTTTTAATTTTTTTTATATTTGTTAAAATTTGTGTCAAACATTGAATGTTGAAACAGTAAAGTTAAAGTGTAGAATTATTTGGGGACGGAGGTAGTATTGAGTATGAATTTCTAAATACATTATAGACTAAGTTGAGAATCAAGCATATTAATTGAAAATGTAATGGTGTTCTGCTATCCAACCCATTCAAATAATAAATTTCTTTCACCCGTCCAACGAACAGGCTCTTAAACTAGTTTTTTAAAATCATGAAATTGTGTATTTAGTTCACTTTGATGAGCAACTAAGCATTATTCCTATTATGGATTAAGTGCGTCTATAGCCTCTTAACTTTAATTATTAACATGTTAACTTTAATTATTAACTTTTCATCTTATTAAAGTCATAAATACAACTATTTTTGTCCTATTTATATCTCTTTGGTCATTTTCCATTATCTCAAATGGTAGTTTCTGAAAAATGATCATTTTAGTGACTAATTTTACTTATCACCCTCTTTGTATCCTAAAATTTTAGAGCAACCATTTTGATCGGCCACCCTAAGCTAACTCCGACTACAACACAAAGCGGAGGCCGGCCACCACAACCCCACTCCACCCTGTCCGGCCTCCCTAGTCCCTTCCCCCACCGCTGCTATCCCCCTCCCCGCCCCGGCCAAGTTCGTGGCCTATACTATACTTGGGTGACTTTTTCAGGCTGAAAAAGAATTGGGTGGTTAATTTAGTTGAAAAGTCTATTTTCAGTGGCCTTTTTTCTTTTGTACCTTCCTAGAACATAAAAAAGGCCCGTCGAAAATTGATTTCGGAATTCTTGTTTCCTTGTGCATAATCGGTTAGTCTCCCACGCAAAGATGCCACCCCGTCACTTCTTTGTCAGACTTATTTCCTCAACTGCATAATATAGCTCGCTACGCTTCTCTCTAGTCTCTACTCCTTCCTCTGCACTTTCCTTCTTCCTCTCTTCTCACTGCCACAAATCTTCTCTCACCGCACTTAGGGTTTTGTTTTCCTCTTCCGCTTTGTTCTGCCGAATGCTCCTGAGTCATTTCTTTTCTGCTCGCATCCTTCCAGTTCAAGCTAATTGATTCCGTCGACCGCCGGTAAGTGTATCCGTTTCACTCCGTTTTTTTTTTTGTGCTATTCGGTTGCTGATGAAGTGAGAGGAAATGCAACAGTGTGAAGAGTAAGGGATTCTAGGCGTTGTCTCGGTCGAAGAAGGTCGAGTGTTTGCTGTGGATACTCCTTTTTCTTGGAGCTAAAGACAGGTAGTGTGCGATCCCGAGTTTTCCTCTTTTTGTTTTCCTTCGCACCTTTTGCATTTCACTCTTGCCTTCCAGATACCTGAATCATTTCTTGTTTGGATTCGACATTTGTTTCACTTATTATTTTCACCTGTGAGTTTTGCATGCTTTCTGTTCTTTGTTTTCTTGGTGGCCAAAGCGAGGGAAAATGGAAAACAAAGGAGAGGAAGCGTGTCTGTCTTTCGAGTATTTTTGTCGGAGTTCGAATTGTCTCGTGCAATTTCACTTAGTTTTTTTTTTTGTTGTTGTTGGGTACAACTTTCATGTTCTTGTCCCATGAGTTCTTTTATCGGCATCTTTACCTACTCTAGTTGTTGTTTTATCAACTTAAGTTGTGCGTTCAGTGAAATATGTCTGAATTCAAAGTTCAAACTCAACATTTTTAGTTTGAACTTTGTCTCATTGCTCCTCATTTAAGGTTTAATTGCCTTGTAATTGGTTTGACGTGGTGTATTGGTTAGGTAAACAGAAGCAATGAATCCTTCAGATGATGAGGAGGAGGAGGGTGAGATTTTGCAGTATCATGTTACTGATTACCACTTTGAGGATGAAAACCGTCAGCTCATCTCCTTTGCTGCTTTGCCTCTGTGGGATGAGGAGGAAGCAAATCACTGCTGTCGAAGAGTGCAAGTTTATTTATGTGGCGATGCTAACAATGGGCTACAGAAGATCTACAAATTGGTTGTAGCTTGGAAGTTCGACCTTTCATGTGTTCAGCCTGAGATATTAGTGTTCTCCAAGGAGAAAAGCTGGTTGACACTCCAAAAGCCTCGAAACGCTTATTTATCCACTATTGCGGTGACCTTGATCACTCTTCACTGGCTGCATTTTTTGAAACGAAACCCTAAAGCTTCAAGAGACGCCATATGGAATCACTTACAGAAATTCACTAGGTTTCTTCTTTGAAACATCACATTTTGTATATTCTTTTTACAAATATCATATGCATTTATGTCAATGTAGTTATTTTATGTCACAGCTCTTTGGAAATAAAACCTTCAGAGTCTGACTTGTCAGATCATGAGATGTTAATTAGTGAAGCTGTAAAAAGAGATAAAGATTTGTCTACCCATCAGGTCTGGAACCCCCCTCCCCCTTTTATTTCTCTTCGGTTTCACTATAATTCTACTATATGCAAATCTCACTACATGGATGCATACACACACACACACACAAGCAGCTTGTCTGCTTTAGGGTTTCTCTTTTCCTCCCAATGATGGTTGCCTTTAGTATATCATCATGGCTCAGAGAACAATTGTAACCGAGCTGCTTTACATGTGAAAAACATGTTTTCTCGTGATCACTTTGCAGGAAATTTATTCTAATTTTTCCATTTGGAACAAATTGCTATTTTCTGTTTAGATAAGACTTTACAGACTAAGGGATCCATTTGATTGCTTCATCGCCACCCTCCCCCCTCCCTTTTTGGGTTTATGGGATTCTGTTCGTTTGTATATTCATAATTTGACATTAAAAACATCAAGCTCCGCCTACCTGAATTCTAACCTAGGGTAGCTGGTCCCAAGCCCGGATAAAAGGAGGAAGGAGTGATCGGCTGAAACCAATCTAAAAAACTCTTCTATGAGGAAACGCAAGATTCATGCAGTTTACCCCAACTACTTGAGTTAAGCCCCTGTTCTTATTGTATGAGTATATTAATTATAAGATATGGAAAAGAGCAGTACAGATTCTGTTCAAAGAGAGTTGAAGACTTTAGTTTTGCCAAAATATTTCTTTAAACCTTTAGGTCCTAATCCTTTTTTAAGGAGACCGAAAAAATTTACCAGATGCATTTCTATCTTGGACTAACTACAGAACATTTTTCTTTTTGGAAAAAAATGGAACTGCAGCCAAATGAACCTGGATTGCTTTCAGCACAAGAAGATGGAAATGCAGTAGCAAATAGTTTAATCGTGTTCTTCTGCTGTAAAAAGTGAAAATAGAGCTGCACTATTTCTCATGAATTTACTGATTTTGTATTTGATACAAAAGACTTTTTGTGAACAGGATGCAATTATGTCTCAGGAGAAACCATGGTTACTTCCACCATTATATCAGGTCAATATAAGAACCCTTTTGAACTTGTTCTGGTTGTGAATACTATGTTACCTTCAAGTTTCAACAGTTTATGAAAATCTTTGTTACCTTATTTGTTGAAAAATTTGAATGTAACTTTGTGATGCTCTCCAGAGAACATTCCAGTTCTTGAATGACAAGGGTGAAGATGATGGCGACGATGATATTTGTGAACAACTTGAAACAAGTGAATCTATATTCGATCCTGTCTGTGCAATTTGCGATAATGGTGGCGTTGTCCTTTGGTATAACCTTTCATTTTAGCTTTTGTAATACTAGAAATTTATGTTTGGGTTTGCCTTAATGTGTTCTGTGAGTGTCTTTATGCATTCAATTTCTCGAAGTAGGTGTTTCTGCAAACCATTTAAGAAATATAGATAGTTTCTAGATCAACTTGAAACTCAGAAGGCACCCTTTTTACGCATGTATAAAACGAACACCCTGCAAAATTTGAAGCATTTGTTTTCATGAATGAGATAATTCTCTCACTTGTACAGTACATACATGAGAGCATAGAATTGTTACCGTGATTGTTTTGCTGTATGCATGATTGACAACAGTTTCATAGAGATCATAGAGTACATAGACTTGCACCAACAAGCTGATGTTCCTTCCTGGAGCTCAAAGAGGAAAATATATGCACACACAGACATGGATTTTTCAACATCGAGCTCTTTAATATTATTTTTGTATCTGTTAACAGCATGTGCACTTGCTATCTATTTTAGGAAAGGAAAGAAAAGTTCAATGATTTTGTTTTCATTTTAGCTTGGAGCTGACTTCCTTGTTCACGTCACTTTTTTTTTCATTTTTGTTTGGATTTAAATAGCTGTGAGGGAAGGTGCTTGAGATCATTTCACCCCACAAAAGATGATGGAAAAGATAGTTCATGTGACTCACTTGGCTTTGCGGATAATTCAGAAGTTAATGTATGGGAATTGTCTATCTCCTCTATTCTATTCTGTTTACCTCCAAAATGAAACAATGTTAATTGAATCTTTTCCTCCATCCATGCTTCCATTACATGTCTCCAGGCTGTCGCAGAATTTTTATGTAAAAATTGTCAATATAAACAACATCAATGTTATATTTGTGGACAACTCGGATCATCTGATCCATCTTCGCAAGAGGTGAGTGCTTAAGCTTTAAATTTATTTATTTATTATTTTACTTTTGCTTACCTTTTATTAGTAGTCAAGTTCATTTTCTTTTCACTCTAAAACTAGAGTTCTGAATTATGCGCGTGTTTTACCATGAAAGGAATTTCTGAAAATGCAAGTGAAGGTAAATAAACTATATGTATAAGGTATATAAATGTTCGTAGTTTTTAGACATTTTTTTCCAGAATTTTTTAACAAATCCGTGCAAATAAAAAAAAATTAAGTCTAATACAGGATTAAAAGTCAAACGCAACTATTAAAGTGAGATGGAGCATGTTGTCAATCTTCTACATCTTAATAGTGATTAATAGAATTTTGCATTTCCATCTGATTCTCTAATTATGAGGTGGCCTTTCCTGAACTCCTATTGGAGGTGCTGTATTTCTGAAAAGTTGTTTATATTGTTAAGAGCACAAAGATGAGCATTGATTAGATATTTAATTTATACTACTAAAAATGTGTTTCTTTGATGGTTCTGAAGGTCTTTCCCTGTGTTTCTGCTACATGCGGGCACTACTATCATCCGGATTGTGTTGCAAAGTGGGTTTTCACCAACAACAAAAGTCAAGCAGAAAAACTTGCTAAAGAAATTAGGGCAGGGGAGTCGTTTACTTGCCCTGTTCATCAATGTTCATTTTGTAAGAAAACTGAGAACCCTGAGGTTCATGATCAGCAATTTGCAGTGTGCAGGCGCTGCCCAAAGTCATACCACCGGAAATGCTTGCCCAAGTATTCTTCCTTCAGCTATGTACTTGTTATTAAACAATAATTAATTAAGTGTTATTCTCAGAGGAGCTCTATGCCCAAAGGAGAAGCACTTTTACTTACATGCAATGTTTTCTTTTCTTTCAGAGATATTAGTTTTAACAATGAGCTAAATTGTGCACAACGGGCCTGGGAAGGACTCCTTAATTTTAATCGCATTCTGATATATTGCCTGTAAGTTTGTCTTATTTTAGATTATCTATTTGTCTGATCGCAGTTTCTTTCATGAAATTCAATTCAAATAGTCTTGATGTAATGAATAATTTGAGATTTAATAATCGTTGCTATAAATGACCAAGGGATCATGAAATTGTTGAAAGCCTTCTGACTCCAATGAGAAACCACTTGGTGTTTCCTGGCTGCAAAAAGATTCAGAAATCGGAGTCATTATTTAGCAGCAGAAAAGCCTGTGCTTCCCCAGAGAAATTCCTATCAAGAACTGTGGTGCCAAATGCAGGTGTAATGCAAAGAATTAAATATCCATCAGAGCACTCCACTTATGTCGAAAGGAATGCTTCTCTTAGAGTTAAGATGAAAACTTTTGGACATTCATCAAGGGAACTGAATTTAGGTGATAGCCCTATGAAGTCTTTGGTAGGGAAATCAAGTTCTGACCATCAAAAGAGGTTCAGAAGAAATGAAGGCCAGCTGACGTCGAGTAAGATGAAATATCAGCAAGTCCCAGCTGCTGGTGAACGGGCTAGGAATTTGGTAATTGGTAAGAAAGAGGCAACTAGAATTCAAACTCCTTATGTCAATGAAAAAATGGAGCAGAGGTATTTTCATTGTTTTTTTTGGTTCATATCCTTTCTCTTGGAAAAAATCTTCGCAATCAACCATGCCTTCAATGGACAGATGTTTAGCTATTATAAAAGAGGCGGAGACTTTAATTAATGCTGAAGAATTTATGAAGAATCGTCGAGTTTCAACCGCATCTACATACAACTCAAATTTTAGTGTGGATAAGAGCATTACCATGGGCAGGGTGGAGGCCTCGGTGAAGGTAAGCTTTCATGTAATGTGATCAGAGTACCTACTGGGCTTGTTTAGAAAACCAGATCACTTTTGGCTGCAATTTAGATAATCTTCTTTTGCTTGGTTCAGGCTGTTCAAGCTACCTTGCAGATGTTGGAAGCTGGTGGTAGTGTTGAGGATGCCAAAAGTGTTTGTGGGCCAGAAGTTATTCGCCAGATTCTGGCATGGAAGGTGTGTGCAGCCCTTCTAACTGCTGAATCACCTCTGCTCTCTAATCTTTAGGGTTCTTTGTGTTGCAAACATCTAGCTGCTTAACTACCACCCAATGAATATAAACAACTAGAAAGGACCTGTCAGTTGCAATGCTCTATTTGCATTATGCCTAACTTGCTGCTTTACTAAGAATGAACATTTGAACAGATATACAGGGTTATCGCCGACCAGATCTTCCTACCGTTTCACTGTTACACCATTTACTTAATGGAAAGTTAAGCAAGGGGCTTGCTGGTTTTTTCCATCTTTGCATTTTGGTGAAATTATGGGATTTTGTTTGATTAGTTAATCATTTTCTCATTTTTCTAAAATGGCAAAACTCTATTTTGAGTCATTTCAATTTGATTCCAATTTTCATGATGTTTATCTTTTTCTTCTTTTCTGCTAGTTCGGATAACCATCAAATGATGTCTTACAAACTACTTGAATGATGTCTTACAAACAGTAGCTTACTATCTGCATGTTTTTAGCCAAGTTGAAAGGTATATGTGTCCTGGTAGATAGGATCAATTTCCAAAATATGTTTCATTCAGAGATGACAGTTCATAGTTGCTACAAATCTTCCTGTTTTCGTATATGTCAGATAGCTTTATTAAAATATCTGACACTACTGTTATTGAGTCGCCTACTACAAGTTGTTAATTAGGTTCAACAATAATTGTGTCATCGTCATCATCATCATCATCATCATCATCACAACTATGTTGGGGTCGGTTGCATGAAATTTATAGTGGTAATTAATTGTCAAAATTAGTTGACACTATAAATTCATGCAGAAGCATAGTGGCAAAGTTTTATGTCGGATGTCCTTCCTGTCACAACCTTCTTTCAAAGGAATAATAAGATGAAATTTCAAGCCGCATCATCATAGTTTTTCCACTTTCATGGAAAATATCATGATATGGCGAGTAGTTGAGATAATTGCTCTAGTCATGTCCCATTACAAGGTTGATATTGTAGAATCAACCTGTACATCATGGAACATGACTCATTCAACAATCGTCTGAATACGTAAAATAAGTAAGCCACTGGACAAATAAGTTGATCAACTAGACCCAAAAAAAAGTTTAATCATAAAATTGGTGGACAGAACAATGTCAAGGC
Organism: Stellera chamaejasme; assembly: GCA_024586325.1. Classification (NCBI taxonomy): domain Eukaryota; kingdom Viridiplantae; phylum Streptophyta; class Magnoliopsida; order Malvales; family Thymelaeaceae; genus Stellera; species Stellera chamaejasme. The sequence continues at coordinate 32,375,083 of CM044985.1, forward strand.
CTGGTAAGTCCCAGATCTTGGAGTATGTATTCAGACAATTGTCTCAAGTATCATTGAACTAATTTTGAGTATAGAAAAAATTGTCCCTGTACAGAAACTATTTGTTCAACGATACTTGAGACAATCGTCTGAATACATACTGTAGGAACTGGGAACTTACCAGGCCTTGACATTGTTCTGTCCACCAATTTTATGGATTAAACTTCTTTTTGCGTCTCGTTGATTAACTTATTTGTCCAATGGCTTACTTTGATGGATGACATTACAATCCACTGAATTAAGTCCTTTGCACCACAATTTGGTGAAATCAATGAACCTTCTAGAAATTGATTCCATGAAGTACGATGCAATGTGTCCTTGTAAAGATGCCCTTAGTGTAACTGAATGAATGATAGATGGTCGATACTAGAGTAATAGTAGCAATGAAATATAAACATATTTGACTGCTTATATTTTTGCATGTTATAGGCAAAGCTGAGCATCTATCTTGCACCTTTTCTACATGGTGTAAGATACACATCTTTTGGTCGTCATTTTACCAAAGTAGATAAGCTAAGAGAGGTATAATCATCTTCCTTCCAAGCTGTCATTTTTTGCTTTTGTTGTCTTCGTGACAATTAGTACTCTGGTACCTAGCTATTATGTACTGTGATAATGGGTGTGTACTGCGCATTCTGAACAAATAGAAAACTTCATCCCTGTTAATCTCTGTTTACTTTTGCAGATCATAGATCGGCTACATTGGTATGTTCAAAATGGTGACACAGTAAGAATACCATTACTACTTTTTATTTCACTCAGTAATACGCTCTTCTCATAGATTATTGTAAAGCTGATTTGTGATCATTTTTACCTAGTACATGTGGAAGCATGTCTTTTTTTCCTTTCTCAAGACTGTAAAGGCTAATGAAGAATCATTACATTAATTTATGTACGTCACCACAATAAACTTTAGCTATCAGGGTTGAATAAATTTAACTTGTCCATTCTCCATTCTCCATTCTTAGTTGTTCAAAAAAAAAAAAAACTTGTCCATTCTTATCATGACCTACAGGACTGTCCTATGCCCTATCAGGAATGGAAGGGGGAAAATGCTGGTTGGTGTGAACTGATGAAAACTGTGCATTAGATTGCTAGGGCATAAGTTGAGAATGGAACTTTGAAAAGGAAAACAAGTGAACCAGAATTTTTAAGCACATGAGAGCTTGAGTATCCATTCAAATGAACAGCTGACAAAAATACAAGGATCTTGCCTTTTGATTTTGCTTCTCTGGCAGCTTATAATCTTCATTGATAATTTTTATTACATTTAAATAGTGCTTTTACTTCTTACAGATAGTAGACTTTTGCTGTGGTTCAAATGATTTCAGCTGTCTTCTAAAAGAGAAGCTAGAACAGACATCAAAATCATGCTCATTCAAGAATTATGATCTTTTTCGTCCGAAGGTATATATGATTGGCGCTTATTATAATAAGGGTGCTCTCAAAACGCCCTTTAGAAAAAGGATCATCTCAAAACTGTTGTTGCAGTATCTTATAATTAATGAATCTGAAGTCCAGTTGGTGCAAAAAGCAGTGAAAGTGCTGTCTAAAAAACGACAGAACGCTCTGCTTTTTGGTTATAATATTCTTTTTTTTCCTTTCTGGACCTAAGTAGGTCATCATTAAATATGAGTATCAGCAAGAGGAAATAATCTCCTTAAATCAAATATCATTAAATCCATGTAGTTAAGGTATTCTAATCTTACACAAACTATGTCTCTAATCTAGTAGTATCTTACACAATTGCATAAATCTGAAGCTACTAAATAAAGAAATTCATAGCAGTAGCTTTACAGGAAGGTGACCTTTATGTCTTTCAACATTAACCAGTTTCAATTTTATGGTATTTCCTTAGCATAATCCGGTCATCATATTTTATGATCAAATAGTCTTTAGGAACATGTACGTGACAGACGCACGTCATGCTGCTTGGAACTTATAACTTCTGAACTACTCTGTATAACATGAATCCGTATCCACCATATCACGCCTCAGTCCCTACCATGTTGTGGCAGATGACATGAAGTTTGTTGCATCGATTAACTATTTAAGGTTTGCTGACACTACCAGTTAGATTGATATGGTAGAGTTAACATGCGTGTTATGGGCCAATGCTTAACTAATGAGTGCTAAAAATAGGCTAAAAACTTAATTCGATTTGTTCTCTTATATCTGGAATTTGCTTTCCATGATTACTTATTTAGTCCATCATTATTATGATCCCATCTTTGATTGGCTTTGTATTTTTTCTACACTGCAGAATGATTTTAGTTTTGAGAAGAGAGATTGGATGAGTGTTGAAGTCAGTGAATTACCTGAGGGTTCTCAGATGGTAAGAAAATAGTTGTTCATGCATAATGTCTTGTCCAGATTCTCTTGGAACTTATAGATTTCATTTTCCCGTCAGATCATGGGTCTGAATCCTCCTTTTGGATATAAAGCATCTCTCGCAAACCAGTTTATTGACAAGGCACTAAAGTTCAGGCCTAAGCTTCTTATTCTTATTGTGCCAGCTGAAACAAGAAGGTGATCCATTATTTTGAATACGTTTCTTGCCTTTTTTTCCCTGGTAGTGTGTGTGTCGGGGGGGGGGGGGGTGTAGAGAAGGTAAATCAATCTAAACTTTTCCTGTTGATGGCTTACAGAGTGGACAAAGAGGCATCATATGATCTGATATGGGAGGAAGATCAACTACTGTCACAGAAGGTAAATCTTATGTTCTGGATTTACATGCCTAAGAGTCCATAGAAGGCCTTACTAACTCCTTACAACACTTGTTTTCTGCCCCAGTCATTTTACCTACCTGGCTCCTTAGACGCGAATGAGAAGCATCTAGAACAGTGGAATGTGAAGACGCCACCACTTTATCTTTGGAGTCGGCATGATTGGACTGCTAGGCACATGGAAATAGCTCGAGAGCATGGTCACTTGCACAATGGCCAAGGCCAAATGGTGACTGATGCTAGAGAAACCATGAGCTCAGCTGAGCCAATGTTAACTGTAGCTCAAGAGCATAACTGGTTCCGCAATGGTCAAATGACGGTTAGTGATGAACAAAGCTTCAAATCCGCTGAGCACACAGGAGAGCAGGGGGGGTATCACTTGCACAATGCTGAAATGACAAGTCATGGCAAAAATGATACCATGAGATTCAATTATATGGAGGAGGAAGATCAACCGGACTATTGGCCTGATTTCTCTAGAAGTATGGACGCCAGTGGAGGTGGTATCGTCGATCATGCTGCATTAGATGATGAACATCAGAATTTATGGGATATTGGAGGCCCTCTTTTCGATCGGAACAACTATACATGGCAGAGTGGAAATCAGTACGTGGAAGCAGAGAAGATTGAGACGACAGCAGCTACCACCACACCATCTTATGGAGTTACTCCACAAGGTGAGGATGTGGACATGTGCATTGACATGGACATATCACCAGCTCCTTCACCACAATATAAACAAGGGGATATCTCTATGGTGAAGCTCATGAGTGGTCACCCTTCAGTTAATTTGGGGTTTAAACAAGCATATCACATTGGCAAATAGTAGGATTTTGTTTCGTTCTAATAGTAGGCTGATGAAGATTGTTGCTAGTGTTTATAAGGCTTAGGTCTTTTTTTTTTGAACGGCGCAGTGGTTAGATACTCCATCCTCGGAGAAACCCGGTGTCACGAGTTCGAGCCCCCTTCGGTCGAGGGCAGAGCCGCAGGGGTGGTTAGATTATGCTCTAGTTGTGACGTGGTAAAACTCCCATGTCTTGGCATCCACAGGGTTCGAAGCCTGGACCTCGAACCCGAACCCCACATCTGCAGCACTCGGTGTGCCGCTTGGGCTAGGGATGCTAGACTTATAAGGCTTAGGTCTCTTGGGCTAGGGATGCTAGACTTATAAGGCTTAGGTCTACCTGAGATTACAGGAGGAGCTAAATGGGGTTCCTAAGTGTTACCCATTTTACACGAATTAGACTTGGAAATTCTAGGGTTTAGGAGTTCCTCGTGAACGCAAGAATTTTTAATCCAACATGCAAAATCAGTTGCATTTGGTCTCTGAAACCATAGGGCTTTTGATTGTCGGGTTAATCTCTTTCAAAACCCAAATATCAATTATGTGTTTTCTTATGGATTAAGAAACATACTTAAAGATTGACTAGAAATTATTGATAACAATTGGTCAACATTGCCTTCTGAATCCAAGATTGCCTTTTGAATCCAAGAATGTTTCATGCTAAAGTAAAGTTTTACCAATGGTGGATGAAATCTTCACCTCTTTCTTTAAAAGGAAGCAACATTGGATTTAGCTAAATTTGATCAAAACCTTTGACCAATAATAAGAAAGATAAAGCAATATTGGATTTAGTTAAACTTGATCAAAACCTTTCACCAATAGTTGAGTGGAAAAGGGTAGATAACAAAATAAAGAACTCTTAAATCAATGTATATTCTTCATATGTGATGTCTATCTTAGTTGGCTAAAGCTTGCTCTTTGTATAGGAGTTACTAGATAAAAGGGTAATTTTCTATTCTCACACAAGTCACACATGTGAGAAAACAAAGAAGAAAATACAATAAAAATAGTAAATTCTAACATGAATATCCTAGTTAATTCATATGCATTAAACTTCATATTAAGACATTTATGGTTACAAAAAGAAAAGTGTGATAGTCCAAATTCTTGTGAAAAGAATCATTGTAATTGATGTCCAAAAGTTGTTTCATTTGAAAGCATTGATGTGTGCTTTCATGATTTGCAATAAATCTCCAACATATTCTTCTATTTTGTCACTTAAATCCTCCATATTTGCAACATGCTTACTTTTTTTACAGATTTTCTTTTTGATCCTCCATTGTTTATGTGATTCCACCTAAGTCTTCAACTTTGGAGATTTTGAAATTTAGGTCCTTAAGTAGATTAATGCCATCAATTGAAGGAAATTGTCATTGAGAGTGAACCAAGGGTGGTGTTTCGGAATTAAGGATGACTTTTTGTTCTAAGATCTTCAATCATGGAGTAATTGTTAAGGGGTCCAAAGGTACTCAATCTTTTCAGGGTCAAACAATCCTACATAGTAAAGATCAAACAATCCTACATAGAACATGAAAGTTAACTGTATCAACTTTTCAGGAACGGATGGAATACTAGAAATCAAGGCACTAACAAAGGTCGACAAATTTAACATTCATATTCTATATAGTATTGTTTGACTCAAAATTTTCTAAGATAAATAGTAAAAAATAAAAGAATTAAAAAAATATTTTGAAAATTTATATTTCAATTATGATATACATTCGAATTATTCAATTTATGTATCAAAACATTTATGAAAATAACTTACAAAATAAATACTTTTTGAAAATAACAAAACATATACTCTATCCGTTCCTGAATAATTGAAGGGTTTAGTTTTTATATTCTCTATTACCACGGTTTGATTCAAAAAATTTCTAAGTTAAATAGTGAAAAAAATATAAAAACAATATATATTTAAAAAAATTATACTTCGAATTATGTACATGTGAATTATTCAACTTTAAATGCCAAAACATTCATAAAAATAAATCATAAATTAAATATATTGAAAACAATAAAACAAACCATTCACATTCAATTATTCAGGGCGGAGGGAGCATATATCAAACTTTTCAGGCATGGAGGTGTATAACTTAAACAATGTTCCCATAAAACTTGGATGTCACACACTCTAGAAAACGCAATGACCTATACATTGAACTTATCACATGGGCAACAACAGTACACAACTCAGCCTCCCTGCTAGGATGTCATGTTTCTCTGCCCTTTTTCTTTTTTTCTTTTTACATGCATGATATATCTCACAACTTACAACAAACAAACCGTTTATTTGTCTTCCACTCGAACCGAGTTTAGTCTTCTCAATCTCTCATCCAGCTCCGCCATTACAGCTGGTTCTTGTTTTTTTCTTTGTTTTGATATAGCATTGGTGTTCACCGACCCGATTTTCTCAAACGCCACCTGTAAAATTATGCCAAAATGCATCCTTTTTCTTCATTTATGTACGCTACCAAAGCATGCAATAAAAGATTTTTCCTTTTTGATAATCAGAGGTAGGGGCAAGGGACGATGGAGGTAGGACTTGAGCTCAAGACCTCCACTTTGTATCCTTAGAACGTAACCACTAGGCTGAATGCTCAAGATATGCAATAAAAGAAATATACATCCAGAGGAAGGAGAAGTGCGATGTACCGTTAGCAGATCATCCGGATCAAACATGTAATGAGTAGTCCGCTGTATTATGTTTATAGCATCACCAACTTGATGTGATACAAGCAATTCATCTTCCTTCATCTGCAGAAACAGATCCATATGAAATTAGTTTCCGTTGAATGGCCGACTTTGGTAGTTGCAAGTTTATGACCCCATCACCTTGAAAATGGCCAAAGCTACATGAAAGAGAACTTTTCCTCCTTCATAGAAAAGCACATCCCACGCTCGTAGAGTTGTCTACAAACAAGATACAAGCAAGCGAAAGCAGTCAATGGCAGTGTACAGAAAACTAGTAGTACATACAAGAAGGAAGAGTAATGAAGGAAGGCTAGGCTCTCTTTGGTTTCTAACCTCCGAAGGCAGGCTCTTTGAGAAAAGACATAAAAACCATTCAGTTGTAACAAGAGAGACATCAAATTCCATCTCTTCCAGGTGAGCAGCTATCCTGCATTTTCCATTCTCAAATTTTAATAAATGCAGATGTTGACAGGAGATGAAAGTGTGAGGAATTGAATTTTACCTTGGACATTTTTGCAATAACAAATCTTTGAACACTCTTTGCTCGACATGGCATCCGGATAAGTTATTCGTATAGCAGTCATTCACCAGAACATTTTCTAAGAGAACAGCAAGCATCCAAAAAGCATCTTCCTCAGTTTTCATGACAAGTAACAACAGTGCCGCAACATAGTTTAAGCCCTGAAATGACAGTGAATTGCAACTTATTTTACAGCTAAAGCTGCTGAAGAATAAAAAAAGCTGATTTTTAAAGAGGCTGGATGGCACAAAACATTCAGCCATGTTCCATGATGTATATGCTGATTTTACAATATTTATCTTGGCATGGGACATGACTATAGCAATATTTTTAACTCATCAACGTCTCATGATATTTTCCATGCAAGTGGAAACATACTAGCAAAGTTTTACGTCGGATGCCCTTCCTGTTGCAACCTTCTTGCGAAGGAATAATGAGATGAAATTTCAAAACCAAAATGAGTACATAGTAACTGGACATTCCAGGACTCTGTTTCCAGAAAATGCAACATGAAGCTAACAAAGGGAATAGCACACAGAAGACGATTTCCCTATCCCTACAATCTGTTCTACCCTACTCCCTCACAATTAAGAGGAAACTAGTGCTTGTTCGCTTGTTTGCAGCCTTCTGGTCCAACTCCGAGTACAAAGCCATGCAAAAGTGTATCAAACTATACATAGAAAATAGGACAAATTGTTGTATCACAAATGATGCAGGAGCCGGCAACAATAAGGTTCAGCAATGATTCGGCATGTCATGTTGTTTGCTGATATTACTCCCTCGGTCTTTGAAAAATTGTCTACCTTCTATTTCGGGTTGTCCATAAATACTTGTTTTGTTTCCTTTAAAGGAAACTTTTTACTACGAAAATTACTTAAATACCCTAGGATTCCTTCCCATGGACCTCTTTTCCAACAAATAGTTTCCACAAGCAATTTACTCAATATCCATCCACTAAGCAAATCTGGATTCTGACTGGCAAGTGCCCTACCCAAAATTGCCTACCTGGCAGTAGCCAACATCAGAGTCACGAAAAGAATAGGCAACAAGCACACGTCGCAAAGCAGCATGCCCTTCTGCAGTGTCCAACCATGAATGACCTGGGAATGTCCGCGGCAAATCCTACATAAAAATGGAGACGTGAGTGAAAGGCCCTGCAATCCATAATCTTTCTCTGGTCTAGATCAGTTTAACAAGAGAAACAATAAATCAAGGGATTTAAGAATTTAACTGAAGTTCAAGCAAACACCACAGCTGAATTGAAAGTCAAAATGAGATTTTATGAGCAAAATCTAGATACATGTCGTATTATTGCCCAAGTTGCTAAAAAACTCCAGAGAACTTGTTCATTGTAAGCCCGTTCATCTGCTTCCCCATCACAGCATTTATAATCAGTCTGATAAAGTAGATGTATGCATTCAAATTTCACGGGTTCTTTTCATCCAGCTTTGAAGCGTTCAGAAAGAAAGTAACAACTTGCCGGGAGGAGATGCCACAAAAGAAGCCAAAACTCATGCAAAAGCATTCCATTCCATTGAAAAGTTTGATGCTAAATTACATCCTTGATCCTATCCCAAGTGAGACGGCAAAACGAAAAAAAATGAATATCAGAAGAATTCATAATCGACATGGCTCCACCCTTTAACAACTTCTCTAATTAGCATCAGAGTTTGGGATAACACCTCCAAACAGCTAACACTAACAACTACCAGCCTAATTCAATGATATTTTATGATGTTCATGTCACACCCTGAACTTGTATGATTATAGTGCATTAAGATTGAGTAGAATATCTCCTTAGACATGTCATAAGACCATTAACATGTACACAGCACCAAGGGAATACATGTGCATGATTAAAAACTTAAACTTAGTTTCTACATGATTAGGAACTATATCGTTTATAATATTGTTTATAAACTGTTTCGGGACAAAGAGGAATTTGGTTTTTCAAGCTAGAAATTATCTTTTCAACAAATAACAATGTCTTCACTTCCATGGAAATTGCTAATAGGGATTTCGCCCCACTCCCCCTCATAGCTTCACGCAAATAACAACTTCGGCACCAAACAACTCTCTGTTGTTTATATTCCATAGATGAAACTTGGCCTGACCATAGACCGACCATACAATGGTGATTTATCCAAAGCAAGAAAATTAATACCCTTACTGTGCAATGAATGACAATATTTAAAGCTGAAATCCACCCCAAAACATAGCCACTAACCAATTGAACTTTGTGATTTTGCAACTACGCCGACCTATTAATCACATCATCCATCAGATTAAGTTGTGCTCATAAAGATTATCAGTCTTATTCCATTGCATAAAACAGCCAATCAAACAAAGATGCGATAAGATCAAAATGTAGGCACACTCACATGGTCGATCTGCTTCGTGGCGGCTGTGACCTTACCCTCCACCGCCTTGGACAAATCGCTATAGTAGCTGTCCGGCACGGTGGACTTCTTCTTGGCAGCGCCGGAAAGAGAAAACCAGACCTTGGGGCGGAGCACTGGCGGAATACCCTTCCTAATTAAGCGCTTCAAGGTGATGGCATTGGCCAAAGTCGACAACTTTAGCGAAGATTTGAGTGCAAGGCCTTCGAACAATGCCGACACTTGAGGCTGCAAGTACCAGTTGGCGCCTTTGCTGGCCTCCAACGCCCACCAAACGCGGCCTTGTTGCCTCACCCTCTCCCTCACCTCATTCAGAACATTAACGTCGTCCACATTGCCCTCCACTGTGAACCCATAAAGGTCTTGAAACTTCACCGTCAGATTCGCTCTTCGCGAGTGGATGCTCTGCCTCAGAATCGGGAATTGTGTCTGGAATTCGATGGTGATGTCCCGCTTGCTTTGAGTACCTAACATTTCTCGATAGATCAAGTTGGAGAGCGAAAGCTCCTCTCTTTTTTTTTATGGGTGCGCTCTGTGAGGTACCGTATGCTGGGCTAAGTCGGATTCTGTCAAAAGAGAGGAAGAACCCGCATGGCCGAGACCTGTGAGATGGTCAATGGATGGAGGTCGGAAGCTCCACAGAACAATATTAAATGGGTAATTAAGGATTTGATTAGTAAGAAAGAAAAGTCACGAACAAGTCTCGTCCGTCCCTAAATTAAAATATTTAAAGCAAAAATAAAATCAGAACTTTAACAGGAAAAATCCTTATTTCCTTACCCTTTTCAGTCAAATTCTCCAAAACAACAAATAAAGAACAGACGAAAGATTCTGGTATTCAGAAATGAGAAGCTAAACCCAGAAGTGTCAATCAAAAACAAAAAAAAGGGGTGCTGTCGATTTGAAGAAACTGGCCAAGGAAAAGCAAAAGCCCAGATCACAGATTGTTCTTGAGGAGCGAAACAGAGACGATCATGTTCCGAAAAAGGGAGGGAGAAGATGGCTCGCCTCGGCTCGTCGCGTCGCTCTCACCCTAATATCTACAAGTTCAGAGCTTGGAAGAAAAATCCGGAAAAGGGGGGAAAAGAGAAGGATAGAATTAATGGCTGAAAACGAGCTCGAGTCTCAACTACACAACTCTGAAGGAACCGAAGAAGCTAAGGGGTTTCAATTTCAAGGACTCACATCAAAAGAATAGTTTTTGTTTCGCTGTCTGTCTTTGAGAAGATCATGTGTTGTGTGTGTTCCTCCACAAATTGTGTTTTTTGGAACGTTAGTTCAGACCAGTAGAGATGACTATTAAGAAGAGAGACGTTAATAATGAACAATTACCGCATAACTTTTTTCAAAATGTTTGCGAGAAAAATGGAGTTAATCATATTTTTATTTTGTTTTATTTTTCTGTTAGCCCTTAAAAATCTGCTTTCGTCAGAATGTTAACCACTCAAAGTCAAAATGGTAAATCTACGGTAGACGTAGAAAGAATAGGACAAGACAAGACTACCATACACAAAGAGGGGAACGAAAAAAGACAAATCAGATTTCATTCTTTTCCATAATTAATCATGTTGTATATGGGTAAATCAAGTTTTTACTCAATTATAGGATTGTATAATAAAAAAATGACAGCAATTTGCAACTAATGTTTAGATGGTAACCTGAATTTTACCACTCAACAATTTTCGTACACGAATTTACCATTGACGATTGTAAATGAGACATTATTTACCACTAAAGTTTATTTACTTTAGGACGACTTTACCACCCATTCCGTTTGGAAGGAATATTCTGTTAACAAATTATATTCTAATAATCAATTTAATCCCAAATTTTTAAAAATTAACAAATTAACTCTTAACTTTTTCAAAGTTTACAAATTAATCACATCTATCTAGACGCCGTCTAGATATGTCTCCACTACCATCTCTCGCGTTTAGGGGTGTAAATGGGCCGGGCCGGGCCGGGCCCGAGCCCTTTAAGCTCGAGCTCGGCCTGTTAGTTATCGATACTACTCGAGCTCGAGCTCGAATTGATCGAGCCCAATATTTTAGGCTCGAGCTCGGCTCGAATAGCTCGATAGACTTGTTTTAAAACTTTATAAACTATATTATAATTAACAAATAATAAAAAATACAATATACCATCAAAGTTTATACAACTTAAACACCCAAATTGATAATTTTTTACTAATCATAATAATTACTATTAATAAAATACTACTATACCTAACATAAATTACAATATAGTAAAAAAATTCAAGAGGTTTGATAAGTGTCGTTAAGTATCAATACTCGATAGGGCCGAGTATCGTTGGGCTCGAGCTCGACTCGTTGACATATCGAGCTTCATTTCAGACTCGAACTCGATAGGTATCGACTCTATAAGCCCAAACTCGAGCCATCCTTTAAAGGCCTTACCCATTTACACCCCTTCGCTAGTCGTCTTTCTTATGTTTTGTAAGACTGTACCTTTTGTTAAGATTGTACCTCTAAAAGACTGTAGAATTTCAGGTTTTCACATTTCTTTCTCTCTTATTTCTTGGTGTGTGTTTCAAGACTTAAATTGGTATTGCTGTACAATTTTCCTAGCCAAACTTTGAAACAATCAGGTTGAAGATATCAGTCTGATACAAGTGCAGCCTTTAATTTTTTATCATTAGGAATTTTGAATATATATTTTTCCAAGCATTTGAATTTTGAAGCTCTATTTTCTTGTTGCAGGAGCTTCATTCTGATTATTTTTCTTGTATTTATTGTTGTGGGTGTCTTTATTACATGGGAGAAAACCATAAATTCGAAGGTTAACGGAGAGTGATGTTTGGGGTAAAATTTGTAGTTACTAAAAATATAAGGGTTAATGGATAGTGGCAAACGGTGGCCCATTTTACAAACGTTAATGTCAAATTCGTGCCCAAAAATAGTTGAGTGACAAAATTCAACCACCACGCAAATATTAGTGGCAATTTCGCAACTTTTTCCTGAAAGTTCATTCGTGCCCAAAAATAGTTGAGTGACAAAATTCAACCACCACGCAAATATTAGTGGCAATTTCGCAACTTTTTCCTAAAAACTTTCATGTATACATCAAGCATTCCTAAATTTTCACATATCTTTGATTTCAAAATATAAATAATAGGTGATATAATAGGGGGCTTCAAAGCTGAGAAATGAGGGAATTAAAATTCACCTTATATGTGAGGGTTTAAGAAGTGAATTACTAATGATCAAAAACTGAAAGATGGGGGGGCTGGGTTTGACAGTCCGTGAAATGTCGTTGGCAATTGGCGTGAATTCCCTATGTACTTCACCGACACGCTTCACTCGCTAGCCCAAACCGGACAGAAATCTGAGAGCAAGTCCTCCCACCCCCACGTCCCTCCACCAACAGGCTCGTCGCCGCACACACATTCCTATTCAACTCCGCCACCGACGCCGCTATGTTGGCCACGTTCGGCGGAACCTCTCTCTGTCACTCTTCAATCTAGGTCCCTACCCAATAAGCCGTCGTCAGCCCAACAATTCCCGACGACAGATGAATCACATACCCGCCAAAATAATCAATAACCCCCCACTGGTACAGAAACCCACCGCGAAGCGCCGACGGTAATGGCATCTCCGACTTTGACAATGCGTGCCACCTGCGTGTGCAATGCGCGCTCATAAGCTGAACGTGCATCCATGCCCCAAAGCTTGCGCGCCCTCCACCAGTGCGCATTCCTCCAAGGTTGTTGTGCGTTCTCTGCCAGTAAAATCATCGTAATGACGGCGAAGCTGAATTGAAAGTAAACCAGCGTCACCATCATAGAGGAGTGGGGGTGAGGAAGGTTGGGTTTGGGTAGGTGCTGGTGGCGGTGCTCCACCAAATTCACGCTTCACGGTGAGTTACCAGTTTTTCATATTTGCCGTGAGAAAACTGAGATCCGAAAAAATAATGGCGAGAATCTGAGTTTTTTCATGGTGAAATAATTGAGTGATTCACCTCACTTAATCACCTATAAAGACCCAACTTTGAAATCCCCTAATGTTAGCATAGTACTCCTTCCGTCCCAAAAGTAACGCAACATTTATTTTTCAGCATTTAATCTATGATTTTATTTCTATATCATTTTAAATTATAAATTTAAAACTTTTATATTCAACAAAAAATTTGATATCTTAACTTTATAAATATATATATATATATATTTATTTTTTACTACCAAGAAATAATATAAATAAATTGAAGTCAAATTGAGATCAAAAGTCAATTGTTGTGTTTCTTTCAGGATTGAGGGAGTAGTTATTATATCTATAACTTACAATCAAACCTCAAACTTTCATATATTTGCACTTCGGTCACAAAACTTTGTACAAATTAAATAGTACATGAAAAAGTACAAATTTAGTCACTAAACTATTGTAAAATTTACAAAATGGTTCATAAGGATTTAAAATTTTGGTCTTTGAACGTTCGTAAATTTTACTACATGGTCCCACTTGAATATCAAAATCCTCCAACTAAATATAGATTATTAGAATAATCATTCTTAACAATATATTAACCAAACATGAGAATTTAAAAATTATAAATAAATCCATAGATTTTTATTTTCCAATAATGGAAAAGAGCACTAAAAACCATTCAATTATCCACTTTGTCATGGTTTGACCACTCGCTAAATAAACCATCTAATTATCATATCTATACCAATTTGACCACTAGCATGTTGTTTTGCATAGGGTTAGGGTGAATAATTTTCGATGGTCAAACTACACACATTATCCATACATTATTTTATTTATGCATATCGAACCCTATACTTCTACTTAGCTCACCCGCACCGTCAAATAATGGACTCGACGGTTTCAATTTTTATTTATGCCTACAAATTTGAAGCTACAAGTATACAATAAGCAAGAGTGTATTTCTGATAATCTAGCGGTGTTAATATAATGGGCGATTATTCTTTTAATAATGTTAACGTGTTTCTTCTACTTTGGGCTGCTAGTAGCCAGTGGGCAAAGCTGTAGCTGTGTTGCAAATTGGAATTTCGTATATCTTTCCAAAACAAATTTTTCCTAAAACATTGTCAAATTAATATTTCTCAACAGTTTTTTTCTCTCAGAAAATCTCTAAATAACATACCACTCTTAATAATGAAAGATGTTATCAAACAAATGAAGGGAAAATATTTGTAAATCAGAATCAAATATAAGAATGATCACTTTTAATCAAAAAAACAAAAACAAAAAAAATAGAAAAATAGAAAAATAGAAAAATGAAAAGGAAAACAATATTAAGAAAATAATAACAGCAATAGGATAGTTCGGTAAGCTATAATGGATAATTAAAGTTACTAAAGGGAAATGTTGTAAAATCTTATCTTGTGACATCCAAAATGGATATGTTACAAAACTTTTTGGAGAGAGACGCTATTAATTTAATTAACCCATTTCCTTGTAGGCATTTTGTAAGATAAAGTTCAGTAGAGTTCCTTGTGGTCTCCTAGAGAATAGTTCCAAAATGATCAGAAAATGTTATTATTATTATTAATAATATATATACATAAGGGGTCGATACTAGGAAACATCTTGATGAACTAGGATACATGTTCAAGATAAAGAAATTATAAGAAATAGAGAGAATATGACAAGTGAAGTTGCAGTGCTAAGTGAAGCGTACTCTCAACAGACGAGAGTTGCCTCTATTTATACTAATTTTGAGCATTTATTGAAGTCTAGCTAGATGTTATCCATGATGTCATCTGAGATGTTTTGCTCCATTATCATCTGAGATATTTTGCTCCATCATTAATTTGCTTGAAGATAAACCACCTTTTAACTTTGGTGACCCACCTTTTGACTTTGGTGACAAAGTTGTCTTCAAAATACTGTGTCCTTTTGAAATTTTGTCTTGGCATTTCCACAGAGATACTCACATATCTAAAGTGAGATCCTCGTATGGGTCTTGAGCATATTAGACGATTATTAATTTTAACCTGACTTCATTGTCTGTGGACATGGGCCTGTGTATCGCTGAGAATCATCCTTTTGAGCCGACTTTTTTTGAGAATCAATTAAATCCCACCAATCTTGTTTTGTATATATATATATATATATATATATATATATATATATATATATATATATATATATATATATATATATATATATATATATATAGGTAACATATTTTTTGTTGTTAAGTGGATTGCAAGCCGTCTGGCGATCGAGAATATTACAAATGGACATGATCTTCACTAGCTAGCTAGATAGAAAACGCAGCCGTCTTGGGAAACAGATGATGATGATCCGAACGAACATCCGACCGGTGGTCGAGCTTCTGTTGTTGAGTTGACTCGTTCACTTGATCACTCTCCACTCTTAAACAGTTAAACTCCTTTGCGCCGCAAGTTTCGGAAATTCTAACAACACCACCTACGAAATGTGATGAATAAGAATAATTAGAATGACAACAACAACAAACGTGATGAAAGATTGAAAGTTAGGTTTCCGGCAAGGCAATAATTTTGGGTTTAGGTTGCGGTAATAGTGAAAATTTTGTGTGAATTGAGTTATTACAAAAAATAACTTTAATCTACAAAAAAAAGGTTAAAAATGACAATTTATTTAGGTCGGAAGGAGTAGAAGAGATTCTTTTTCTAAAAGGGTTGTCGACGAAGAAGGAAGGCGTAAGAAGAAGAAGAAGAAGAAGGCGCACCGTATCCTCTATACGCGCCTATAGGCGCACCGTCGCCGTATTTGTCGGAACTCCCAACTTTTCACTGATCCGCCATTCCTTCCTCACGAAACAACAAAATTAGACTGAAATTCGTCTGAATCCTCTTCCTTTCATGCAAAATCAACAAAATTAGCAACAAAATCCAACTGCCCCATTGTTCCGGTGAAAACAACCACCGACTGGCGAATTTGTTTGATTGCCCAAAATGATGTGCTTCGTTACAAAAAATGATGCATTCCCGATACATTATGATGCTCCCGTAACAATATGATGCATTCGCTTTGATGACTTATCGATGCATTTTGTTCTACAACACAATGATGCTCTCAATCCCCAAAATGATGCATTTGCGATGCATAATGATGTTTTTCCGTAACAAACATGATGCACTAGTTCTGATAACTTAATGAAGCACACACTTCCTTCAACCTCCCAAAATGATGCATTTGGTAAAACACTATGATGCATTCCCGATACATTATAATGCTCTCCATTACAAAATATGATGCACTTGCTCTCATGACAAATGTTACACTCGTTTTATTAACCTTTCAAAATGATGTCTTTGGTAAACCACTATAATGCACTCCCTGTTGCATTATGATGCTCTCCATTACAAAATATGATGCACTCGCTCTCATGACAAATGTTACACTCGTTTTATTAACCTTTCAAAATGATGTCTTTGGTAAACCACTATAATGCACTCCCTGTTGCATTATGATGCTCTCCATTACAAAATATGATGCACTCGCTCTCATGACAAGATTAATGCTCTCAATTTCCAGCTCACACACCATTAAGGTACGTAGGAGCATCATTTGGAGTCGAATGCGCATTATTTAAAGTACGCATGAGCATCATAATTACTGGCGAACGTACTTAGACGAATTTGAATGAAAATGGCAATTTTGTAAATAACGTGAAAGTGGCGCACGGAGGCCCACGATAAGCGTGGGCGCACCGTATCCTGTACCTAATTAGAATGACAACAACAACAACAAACGTGATGAAAGATTGAAAGTTAGGTTTCCGGCAAGGCAATAATTTTGGGTTTAGGTTGCGGTAATAGTGAAAATTTTGTGTGAATTGAGTTATTACAAAAAATAATTTAATCTACACAAAAAGGTTAAAAATGACAATTTATTTAGGTCGGAAGGAGTAGAAGAGATTATTTTTTCTAAAAGTGTGGATAGGTTGTGTTAGGCACACCAGGTGTGTCTCTAGACATAATAAGAAAGGAAGAACATAGAACACTCGTCGAGTTTGTCGGTGGCGATACCAGAATGTGCGAACTGCCATTATCCGTCATTTCTTCCGCGCAAACCAACGAAATTAAAGAGGAATCAAGCCGATCGACCTTCCTTCGTCACAAATTCAACAAAACCAGCAACAAAATCAACCACCGACATTCCTCCAACGAAAAAATCACTGCTCCTGCATTTGTTCAACCGCCTAAAGTGATGCTCTCTGATAACAATATGATGCGTTCCCGAAGAACTATGATGTGTTTATGTAAAATTATGATGAAATTATGATGTGTTCGTTCTGATAACTCTGATGCAAATAATTCGTTATATAGAACGCAGTGATACACTTGTTAACAAAGTATGATGTCTTGGTTCAAAATGATGCGCTTGGTGTCACAAATAATGCACTTTTGTAAAATTATGATGTTTTTCGCTATTGGACAAAGTATGATGTATTGGTTAAATAAGATGTTTTTGGTGTCACGATTAATGCTCTTTGTTTCAAGTATAATACTCTACCTCACAAAGACGATCCACTCGTTCTGAGGACTTAATGGTGCACACATTTTCTTCAACCTTCTAAAATGATGCATTTGACGACCACAACGATACACTACAATTGCATTATTAAGCTCTACCTTACAAACATGATACACCCGTTATGATAAATTAATTGTACACTCATTTTCTTCAACCTTAAAAAATGATGGAGTTCTCAAACTGATGCTCATTGTGCTTAATACACTACATGAGGGAAGCAAGTTTTACCGCGACCTTTACTGGGGCACATGCCGCGGTAAGCAGCTGCCCGTGGTAGAATGGCGCTGTCAATGGCGCTTCCACTTTACCGTGGCCCTGTGCTCGGTAAAGGCTGTTGTAAAACACTTACTGCGACCCTGTACGCAGTAACGCCGCAGTAAAATCTCCTTTTATGTTCTCTCATCCGCCTTCTTCTTCATCATATTTTCTTTCCTCCGTTTTCCTTCTTCTCCTCCGTCTCTTCTTCTTTTTATGTTTTCTCCTATTCTTCTTCATCAAAATAGTTCGTAGATTTTTTGAACTCCATAATGACGAGAGAGGTTGAGTCGATCGACTAAACTAATATGAATTGGCTGCCTTCCCCAATGCCAAATTCGATATTAAAATTCAAGGAAACTCAAGGCCAACCGACCGACCTATTGGTTGCCCATGTCACAGAACCTTTCTTCTAGCCGAGAATCCCATTATTGATCGAATCGGGGAAATTCCATTAATACAGCACCAACATAATTTGATTCTAAATTCAAGCCCTTTATGATTCACTCTGTTCTCTCGAATGAAAACAAGTTTGAAGGGTTTTTCCACATACTCAACCAAAGACCAGAGCATCTTAGCAGACACTAGAGAGAGATCCCTAGTAACTTCGTCGCTAAAAAAAACAGCTGCTTCGTCCGTCCTTCCTGATAGGGCTAGCCTTGACAGCAAGTACCTTATCGGATTAGCCCCCACAACCAACTTTATCTTGTGCGCCAGCACAGAAATGTTCTAACATAGAGTAGAATCGAACATTGATGAGATTAGTTGACAACAGTAAAAAGATGGGTCCTACCCGCATGTCAATGAAGTTACCTTCTCTTCGACTATTGTAATAGGCCGGGATGAACTACCACTGATCTAAGCCGCATGTCTTGATTATTTCCTATTAAAGAAAATTTTTAATAATATTTTTAATTTATTATCTTCAATTTGGTATATTTTATTATTTCCTATTTTATACTCTCTTCGTCCGTCGATAATTAAACCGTTTGACTTTCATGTTTCAAGGTTCAATGTTTGACTCAAATTTTAATAAAGATAAATATTTAAAAAATCCACAAAAAATTTGTTTTGAAAAAGAATATTGCGAATTACGTTATGCATATATATTATTTAACTTAAAATGTTTAAAGAGTTATAATAAAAATCATAGATTAAATACTCTAAAACAATGAAAACAAATAGTTCAATTATTAGCGGACGAATGGAGCATTATATAACAATTTCACTCTATTACTTCAAATCTTAAACATTTCTTAATCTTTTTGCTTATCAAATGTGCCAAGTTTTTTTGGATGGAGAGAATAACAAATTAGCCTAGAGCTAAGAACTGTAAGATATTATCTTTTGGGTTAATTTCTCCAGTTTTCTTCCTCGAAAGGCTTTGCTAGGGTTTCTCGCTGAGATCTTGCCATTGCCATTCGAGGATGAGTAGTGGGTTCTTAAGCGTTGCTTCACTGGTAACCTATCACGATATAGGAAGCCCAAGGGGCGTCGTGGAATTCGTGGTCACGGGTAGGCCATCCTCCTATGGTTCGATACACTACGCGGGAGAGAGGTCTCATTCGCGGCCTTATGCGCGGTTGGCCCGTGGTACCAATCGCGCGACGACCGCGGTGAATGCCGCGGTTGAAATGTCCGCAGTTTGAACTCACTGCTGCGTTGGCGCAAGATGCGTCTGCGGTCTCACACAGCCGCCGTAGCGCGATATCGGTTTGAATAATTAAAAAAGTGGGTGACGAATCCATGATGAATGTTCATCCGGATTCGCCCAATGAAACCCGAAAGATGAAGAAGAAGAAGAAGAAGAAGAAGAAGAAGAAGAAGAAGAAGAAGAAGAAGAAGAAGAAGAAGAAGAAGAAGAAGAAGAAGAATTCAAGAAGTATAATGTAAGATGTAACTAAACAAATAAGATGTAACTAACCAATTAAGAAATTGAAGAGAAAAAGATCGTATTTGGAAAAACAAAAAAGTGATTTTGCATATTTTTTGACGTCTCCCAGTATTGTAAAATATTTAGAATATATGAATTATAAAATATAAAAACATATATCGCAAAATATAGGGGGTCCATTGTAATTTTTAAATGATAAATCCAATAAATTATAGTATACTATATATATATATACACATTATTAAAAATAAAGGGGTGTCCATGAACAACCCTTCATTCTACATCAATTCGCCACTCCCTACATCATTGAAAACATAGCCAATATTCATTTTTGGATTATCTCATAAATTTTGGTATATTTTATTATTTCCTATTAAAGAAAATTTTTAATAATTTTTAATTTATTATCTTCAATTTGGTATATTTTATTATTTCCTATTTTATACTCTCTTCGTCCGTCAATAATTAAACCGTTTGACTTTCATGTTTCAAGGTTTAATGTTTGACTCAAATTTTAATAAAGATAAATATTGAAAAAAATCACAAAAATATATTTAGAAAAAAATGTTGCAAATTATGATATGCATATAAATTATTTAACTTAAAGTGCTTAAAGAGTTATAATAAAAATCATAGATTAAATACTCTAAAACAATGAAAACAAATAGTTCAATTATTAGCGGACGAATGGAGCATTATATAACAATTTCACTCTATTACTTCAAATCTTAAACATTTCTTAATCTTTTTGCTTATCAAATGTGCCAAGTTTTTTTGGATGGAGAGAATAACAAATTAGACTGGAGCTAAGAACTGTAAGATATTATCTTTTGGGTTAATTTCTCCAGCTTTCTTCCTCGAAAGGCTTTGCTAGGGTTTCTCGCTAAGATCTTGCCATTGCCATTCGAGGATGAGTAGTGGGTTCTTAAGCGTTGCTTCACTGGTAACCTGTCACGATATAGGAAGCCCAAGGGGCGTCGTGGAATTCATGGTCACGGAGTAGGCCATCCTCCTATGGTTCGATACACTACGTGGGGAGGAGAGGTCTCACTGCGGCCTTATGCGCAGTTGGCCCGTGGTACCAACTGCGGCGACGACCGCAGTGAATGCCGCGGTTGAAATGTCCGCAGTTTCGAACTCACTGCTGCGTTGGCGCGATGCATCTGCGGTCTCACGCGCCATAGCGCGATATCGGTTTGAATAATTAAAAAAGTAGACGAATCCGGATGAATGTTCATCCGGATTCGTCCAATGAAACCCAGAAAATGAAGAAGAAGAAGAAGAAGAAGAAGAAGAAGAAACAGAAGAAGAAGAAGAAGAAGAAGAAGAAGAAGAAGAAGAAGAAGAAGAATTCGAAGAAGAAGAAGAAACAGAAGAAGAAGAAGAAGAAGAAGAATTCGAAGAAGAAAAAAAGGAAGAAGAAACAGAAGAAGAAGAAGAAGAAGAAGAAGAATTCGAAGAAGAAGAAGAAGAAACTAAAGAAGAAGAAACAGAGGAAGAACAAGATGAAGAAGAAGAAGAAGAGGAGGAAGAACGAAGAAGATGAAGAAGAATGGTGGAGTTGTGCGGCGGATGAAGAGAAGGGGGAGTTTAAACTCTAAAAAAAAAAATTTACTGCGGCCGTACTGCGGCCTTGGCCACAGTAAATCTTCTGCGGCAAGGCGCGATAAATCTTCTTGCGCACAAGAATCGGGCCATTCTTTGCGTAAATGGGCTTCTGCGCCAAACCGCAAAGATGCAGCGATAAAAAATGTCTTCCCCACGTAGTGATATAGCGGTGAGGATGAAGATGTGATGAGCAATTTGATGAATCAAGATCTTGGGCCTGTTAGTAAGGAGTAGAGCGTCGCATCAGGTCTAGATGTACTTGGCTCATTATTCTTCATATTTCTCATTATCTTGGGCCTGTTAGTAAGGAGTAGAGCTTCCTATCAGGTCTAGATGTACTTGGCTCATTATTCTTCATATTTCTCATTATCTTTTTCTATTACCATTAAATATTACACTCTTAAGCAAAAGTCACATATTGATTTTTATGCATTTATAATGGATTACGGTAATAACCGTCTGCTAACCGTGGATATACGCGGTTAACGGTTGTGGACGCTAACTTCTAACCGTGAAGGGCATAATTGTAATCCGTGAATGACAAAAAAATTGCGAATTACAGTTGATGGTTTTAAGGGTACTACGAATTATCTGCATTTTTATCATTCTGATGAAACCAAAAAATAAAAGTAAAAAAACTAGGGCATACGGACCACACAAGTAACACTGTTGTACACAACTAAAGGCCCTCTTAAGGTGGGCTTTGTTTTTGCAACAAATGGGCCAGTAGTCTATACTTATTCTACAGCAAGTATAACCACCCAAATTTTGGAATGACAAAGCTTCTGATTATCATCAACAAGGTTAAGGTTAATTAAGGCCCTATTTGATTTTGCAAATTGTGAACAAATTTTCACACTTCTTCCATAACTTCAAATCACATTCTCTCATCAACCTTTTCTCTCACAAAAATCATATTCACAATTCAAAAACACAAATTTTTTTGTCATAAATTTATTTTTCATTTACTTTATCGAACATACCCTAAATATCTCACTGCATTGTAGCCTCCCTTGTCATGACTATAAAGCAATCAAAGTCCTACCCGGCAACCCGCCTAATATTAATGCTTGTAATTACTACTAGTAGGTTTAAGTTCTAATTCCATCTTTTTTGCACTCCCATTTTCATGTAAAAAAATAAAAGAAAAAAATGAGGAAAGAAAACGTCCAAGTGATACAATGTTGTTCGCAAGTTTTTGTAGGGTCACAAGCATGTATAGTGGTGCTTGGTATTTGGAGTTCAATAAAGATTCTTGTTTGCTTTTGTGAGAAAAAGAAAAGTACTTGTACCATTTTTTAGTGTGTTCTTTATCAATTTTTTCATCAAATTCCATTAAATAGATCATTTTTCTTCAATTTATTCTCTCACAAACATCATATAAATTTCAAATGTTTCATCAAAATTTTCAAAATTATCATCAAAAGAACACACCACAATTTGTTTCATTTTAGGTGACCTCTTTCTTTGTTTCATTTTAATCGATCGTTCTCTTAGGTTTTCGTTAAATTTATCCAAAAAAAATTAAATAATTTCCTCTCAATGACTCAAGAAAAACTAAATCATGCTATAACTGTTTACTTTGTTTAACAAAAGAGATGATGTAATTGAGTTAAATGGGTGATGAGGTGCTTGTAATTATGACAGAAAGAATCATAAAAGATAGAATATCACAACTGGAAAGGGAGAGACAAGTAGAAGGAAAGAGGGAATTACTCCTAATATGCACCCCCATGTTCCAAATTTTTTGGGGAAATTAACAAAAACCCATGAGATTTAGCATAATCTCCACTCCCTCACATTTTCAGTATTCTCGAAAAACCCCCGTGAGGTTTGTGAAAATATACAAAAACCCCCTGGACGTTAACTTCCGTTAGAACGAACAACCGTTAGCTTTTAGGTATAATTACAAAATTGGACCCTAAAACTTTTAACCTTAACAATTTTACTCTTAATTATTTTATACTCCTACACTTAAACCCCCACCTCCACAAAATCGAAACCGAAAACTCAGAGAGGCACAAGCCTACCGCACCAGCATCCTTGGCCAGAGTCCTCACCTTTGTGACCACATCTTGGAGGATCGCGGCATCGTTAGACCTCACTGCAACGTCAATTTTCACCAGAACCTCCGAGATTTCCGCAGAAGAAATCGGCACTCACGGCGTCGGGATCCGCTCGATCCCGTACGACTTGTTCTCGACGCACCAGTTGGATCATTCGGTGAATCGCATGATTCGAAATCGGGTGTGAGGCTTGAGGCCGACGGAGATGGAGAGATGCTGTTGCGGAGTGATGGTCGACGACTCCTCGGCAGGAATCTTGGTATGGCAAGCGAGCCCGTTGCAGCCGTCAATGTTCATGGCGCAGGAGCCGCAAATTCCCTCCCGGCACGATCGTCGGAAGGTCAATGTTGAGTCGATCTCGTTCTTAATCTTGATGAGAGCGTCGAGGATCATGGGGCCGTAGTCTTTGAGACCGATTTGAAAGTCCTCGAGCTCCGACTTGGTAGGATTATCGAGATTCTATATCGATAGATTTGGAAGGTCTTAAGATTTGAGCCTGAGCTCGCCTTCCAGTCGACCTTCCGGTCTTTGTCTCGGTTGTGTGAAGGCGAGCGAGGACGATTTGTGAAGATGGAGACGACCAGGCCTTGGACAAGGACACCGATCTTCGAATCAAACCAGTCGTCGATGGAGGTGGAGGTGGAGGTTTAAATGTAGGAGTATAAAATAATTAAGGGTAAAATTGTTAGGGTTAAAAGTTTTAGGGTCCAATTTTGTAATTACATTTAAAAGCTAACGGTTGTTCTAACGGAAGTTAACGTCCAATGGGGTTTTTGTATATTTTCACAAACCTCAGGGGGGTTTTTGTTAATTTCCCAATTTTTTGATATGTTTGACTTTTGGGTGCTAATTTGACCCATTTTTTTAAAAAAAATTATTTGTTTAAAAATATAAAATAACATATTTTGGAATCTACATGTTTTCAACTACAATTTATATTTTTTTATTTTTTTGAACAAATAATTTTAAGAAAAATTGAGTCAAACTATAATTCAAAAGTTAAATGTATCAAAGAATATATGGACTAAAAATTTAATAAATAAGGAAATGTGAAAAAAAATTATGGACTTACCAGTGAAGGAAATGTTGCAAGAAAAAAAATCTAAGGTAGAATAAAAAAAGTCCGAGGCAAAAGAAATCAATATGATCAAACATAGAAAAATGTAGAGATTAGGTTTGGAAAGTCAACAAGCTAAATACTCTTGGGCGTAGTGCAAGCCGTAGAAATTTGAAGCGTGTTTTCTTCTAGCACATTTTACCATCACGACTTTGAATTACTCCTAAAAATACTATGTAAGAACACCAATTAAAAAGTATCTATTAAATTCATAGAAAAGATTAATCTATTGAAACATAATTCGGAAAATTTTCCTCTAAGTGTGAGTATGCCGGTTAGTTGTTGAAAGTCTAAACCGAGGATGATTTATTATTATTATTATTATTATTTATTTATTTTGCATATCTTATGATTAATCGAGTAAAATTAGGATATAAGCTAAAATATGCATGGGGTGAGCACGAAAATGCCAAATTAAGGAAAATCGGCATTATCATGGTTTTTAATTATTGAAATAAAAATAAAAGAAACATAAATAGTTCGATTTGTTGATTAGCGCTCAATTAGTTCAAACTGATTAATCATTTACTAACTAAGTGGGGGAATATATTGAACATTACAGGTAGCTAGTAGTTAGTCGTATAAATTACGAGAGTTGTTACGGGTTTTAAACATATGAAAACGACCCATGAAGATGCCATATACTAATAATACACTAGAAATTAATTAATCAACAGAAACTCTTCTGTCCATCCCTTCTTTGAGATTTAACATTACACCAACCAACTACATATGTATAGGAAAAATACAAGAATGAAATTAAAAAAGTGCACCGTTTCACTATAAATCACTACGTACAAATAACTGATCATGAGTGATCTAAATAAGTTATACTAATATTAAATTACTGTAGTAATTAATTCATTGACAAAAGAGATGGGGTTCTGGTGAAATTTCAATGTCCGCACAGGGCCGGCCACAGATTAAGAACAATCTTATGGAATAACACCAAGCTTAAAATGCAATTAAGGATTTATCAAAAATAAAAAATGCAATTAAGGAAATAAATCAGAAAGTAATTAAACCGAAAATATAAAGCGATGTAGAGGGAGAAAACCTGCAGCCAGATTTTAATGATTTCACCATTGCAGCTGAGACTAATATGAGAAACAAAAATGGCTTCTGTTATCTGAAGGCTGATCAGATATTCAATATTACATTATGTATAATTATCCGTTAATTAGTTAATTAACGCTGTATCTAAACAGCAATAAAAACAAAAATGCAACAAAAAAAAAGCGTGGAAGTGATGAAATGCCTGGCTTTCCCTTGTACGCCGCCAAAAAAAAAAGGAAAAGAAAACTCATTTGATCTTCAGACCGATCTTGCTCATTGTTCCTTGATTTGCTTCTTCTTCTTCTTCTTCTTCTTCTTCTTCTTCTTCTTCTTCTTCTTCTTCTTCTTCTTCTTCTTCTTCTTCTTCTTCATCTGATGGAGTGGTTGGTTACTTGATTTCAATGTTTGTGTTTGGTGATAGAGAGAGAATGAGAGACAAGAAGACAAGCATGGAGGAGGACGAGGAGAAGAAGAGAGACAATAATTTTAGCCATTGGAGCTAGAGGAAAAACCATTATATATATATATAGTGATTGAATATATATATATATATATATATATATATATATATATATATATATATATATATATATATATATATATATATATATATATATATATATATATATATATATATATATATATATATATACTCCATCCGTCCGCAATTAATTGAGTCGTTTAACTTTCATGTTTCAAGGTTTAACGTTTGATTCAAATTTTAATAAAGATGAATATTGAAATAAATCACAAAAAATACTTCATATTTAGAAAAAAGAATGTTGCAAATTATGATATGCATGCGAAATATTTAACTTAATAAAACATTTAGAATTTATGAAAAAAATCATAGATTAAATATTTTGAAACTGTCAAAGCAAATAGCTCAATTTATAATGGCAGATGGACAGAGTATGAGTGATAGGATCATAGGAAAGAAGGTACATATCCCAGAGAGGATTAATTACCGCTTTTATAATTAAAAAGTGTTTAGTTCACGGTTTTAAAAATCAAATAATTATATACTCCACATTTTATGAATATTACCTGCTATTCTAACTTTAAACATTCTTATGTGCATATATTAAAAAGAAAGTTGGAGCAAAAAACATCAAACATTCCAATTCGTCACAAACAAATCACTAAATTTTTTATTTGGTTGAATAGACCGTTGAAGTTTTGAAACTTTATCAATTTAGTCATTTTATCTGATTTTTATCGATGTGGTATAAGGAAAAATAATGTGGAGTAAGCGGGAAGTTAAAACTCATAAACCCCAATTTCCCCATTCCTTTATTCAACATAATTATGCCAAATGGTTATCCTACTCGATCATAATTTACCATGTAAATATCAGCAAATGGAATACACCGAGTATATTTCGTTTAAATTAGACAGAATAGTTATTTTGGTACGGATTCAGCAATTTATTAGTTTATTTGGTCGATTAAATAGTTTAGTGATCAATTCGTGACGTATGGCATAATTTAATGGTTTACTTGTTTTTTTCGCCTAATTGGGCAAAACATAGATGAGTATATAATGAAAAATCCATTAAAAAATGAGAAAAATAAATATTAGGTCATCTAAAATATTTGTTCCTTATTACTTTTTTTGTCCACAACAAAGATTTTAAAAAAGTGGGGTCAGAAAATAGGCAGTTTGTTTGACACGTCGTTGGCATTGTGTTTGTCGTGCTGGCAAGGTCAATGGTTTCGGGCCCTTGTAATGACCAATATTATTACTAGGATTCTGGTTTTCTTCACCAATATTATTGGGCTGGCCCTGCCCTAATTTAGGGGACATTGTCATTTATTAATCCAACGTCGTGACCATACAACCCTTACGACTCCCGACGCTTAAATCAATTTTATTTTATTTTTTTTGAAAGGCAAATAGAGTTCAAAGTAGGGGTGAATTCGAGCCGAGCTGAGCCCGAGCCTAGTAGGTTCGAGCTCGAGCTCGTGAAATTCGGGCTCGTCTCGAGCTCGAACGAGCCCGAAAATTAGAGCTCGAGCTCGGCTCGAAGGTTCGTGAAGCTCGAGCTCGGCTAGGCTCGATTCGGCCCTAAACGAGCTCGCAAGCTCGAGCTTGTTAGGCTCGCGAGCTCGGCTAGGCTTGATTCGGCTCTAAACGAGCTCGTGAGCTCGTTAGGCTCGTCAGCTCATTAGGCTCGCGAGCTCGTTAAGGTTCGTTAGGCTCGCGAGCTCGTTAAGGCTCGCGAACCTTACGAGCAGAACTTTTCGGGCTCGAGTTCGGCTCGTATACTACTCGAGCCTCGAAACCGGCTCGAGCTCGAGCTCGAGGCTCGGCTCGTCGGGCTCGTTAAAGCTCGAGCTCGAGCCGAGCTCGGCTAGGCTCGATTCGTTACTCACCCCTAGTTCAAAGTGGAGCAACCATTACATCCGCTAGATACTATTTTGCTACTTACAATTGGCAATACAACCAAGGGTCTGTCTAGAGTGCCCATCAGGTATCCGTACCTGGCACATGTGGAGTACATGTGGAAGCCAAGTCTGAAGCTGACTGGATTATAAAAATGATGGATTAATAATAGCTGAAGTTCTTTAATAAATTACAGCAAAGGTCCTCCAAGAGTATTGAGCAAAGCACAAATAGCATGGTTCAACTTCCCACGATCTACGTATCGGGGAAAAGGCAAAAAAAATGCAAAAAGAGAATCAGGAATCAGAGGGCTCACGCTCGCTTGTTGGAAGGCCTTGAGACAATGGACGACTTGTTGAGCGATGTAAAGGCGGAAGGATTCAATCTCGAGAGAGCCAGAAGCGAGAATACTTGGACTCTCCGTGGATCGTGGTCCAAAACTTCTCGGCGAGGCCATCCTCGTTACAGGCAGGCAAGAACGGTAGGATTTGGAAGAATCGCCATTGATCTCGGAGTTGAAGAGAATCAAAAGAGAGCATCTGTAAACCCGAGGCTCCAAATCATCTAGGATGCGTCATGGAGCCGATTCCCTTCTCGTTACTGCCCCTTGCTTCAGCATCGGCTAAGGACTTTACCGGCACAGCTCCTCCCAAGTGCAGTGAAGCCTGCTCTGCAGTTCTCTCCACTAGCGACGGTTAGTACCCTAAATAGGTATGTGACCTTCGCTTCTTCCTTTTTTCCCCATATCAATGTTACTCGAGGAAGAGCAGAAGTTGTTAAATTCTGTTAAATTCTGTTGGTAATATCGGTTGAGGGTTTGAATTTTTTGTTTCCCTGGTTGCTGGTGTTTGGTTGTTTTCTGGGTTCTATCCTCTCTTGGTGCTTGCTTCTTTATGATGTCTGCCATACAATCTTGAATTGTGACTCAATTGGTTGATTCCCCTAATCCGTGAGAAGAGATACGTGTGTCGTTCTATTTGAGTTTGGTCATCTAGGTGTTGGCATGTTGGGTTGTCCCAACAAAGCACAACAGGGCACAAGCACGTTTCTTGTATAGAACGGTGAAATTTGGAGTAACTCCATTTAAAAAGTGACGGTTTTTGCATTGTTGCTGCAGAGCGAAAAACTATTTGGAGTTGAGTTTTATCTTTGGAGTACAGTATCAGATAACCTTATTTCTAATAAATTTTATTAGCTTTAGTGTTTGAATTATGTTTTTTGTTGACAAATAGGTTGTCAAAGGATCTTCTATTTGTGTTTTGTGATATTGGCTGTTTGAATTTGTTGCTGAGGCTAGTGACCTTCTTCTTGGCCCTGAAATTTTCTTATAACTGAGCTGGCTTTGATTTCTAATTTTCTGCATCTTTTGGAACATAGCTTGATCTTTTGCTAGCCATGTTAAAAATTAGAACACAGGTGTTCCTAATACTAGCAATTGGATGGTAATTTGTCATGGTAATATTGTCATGTAAAATAAGCATTGAAACAGCTGAATCCCATTGTTATAATATTTTTTACCTTCTAATTTGTCTTGGTTTATCATGAAGTAATAGAACACACAATTTATCACATGTATATTTTAACTGATAAGGGTAAGATTAAATTCAAAGTAAATTGTACTAAATGATAGTAACGTAAGAAGTGCTAGCAATTATCCTTTAGAGACTTCCAATTAATTTAGCAGGACAACTGTTATTTATATAAATAGAATTTCAGATCCAACAATGTAAGTTTGCTTATTCTTACTATAATGCTAGTGAATCCTTGCTTTCATCCTTTGTTAAACGGTCTTCTTTGAATTTTAGGGCAAATCAATTTCATTCTACCGAGAGATAGAGTGGACCACAAGGTGATCAGTATGAACAAGATGAAAGCTATAATTATGAAGCACCTCTGTGATCTGTTTCTTGGCTCCCCCTCTGTGGGGTTTTGACTGTTTTTTACCACTGAGATTGACAGCTATACTTCTTGTTTACAAATGAATGGGGTTTATCTAGTGTGGCACGAAGCTGCTTGTGTATATATGTCTCCATAGTTATCATATATATTTGTTCTAGCGGTTTCTCCATGTTTGGAAGAACATTGGTGTTTTTTAAGGCAGTTTTATGAAGCTTTTGATAGGAATTTCATATTCAACAATGTAAGTTTGCTTATTCTTACTATAATGCTAGTGAATCCCTGCTTTCATTCTTTTGCTGGTCATGTTAAAAATTAGAACACACAGGTGTTATGCTTATGACTTCAGTTAGCATCTACAACTTGGATACTGATTGGAACTAATTATTCAATTTGCCCTCCAATAGACAGTCATATTTGATTATCCATATTTGTGATTTCTTTTTCTTTTTAAAGGGTTGTGATTTAAGTGTTATATATAGTTGCCTCTCCCAAATCTGTCGCTGAAGGCTGTCTTCTTTATTATCGTCAGCATATTGCCGTCTGGAAGCTGCCCCATCACTGGTAGATTCTCATCGTTAGGAGTTCTTGATTCTTGTTTTTGTAATAACTGCCCCGCTCTTCTTTGTTTTATGTCTGAGTTTTCAGTGTAGTTCTTGACCAATTATTTTGGATTAAGGGAGTGTTTTGATTTGGCATCCGGTGTATAAAAATCATAAACTGATTTCTGAAGTAATTGTGAGAAATGAAACATGTAGCTACTTCCTGGCATTAAGCCACATAGAAATGGGAATCTTCGCTGTCTCTGTGTTGTACTGATTGATTACAGCCCAGCTGGTGTAGGTGGAAGCTGTAGTGGATCTATCACAAGAACATTTAAACAGCTAGTTAAACTTTTGAACTTATTCCCAGTTCTGCTTCTGGAGCTAATGTTTTTCTTACTGTATTATATAGCATGTTGTGTAGGGATGTGTGTGTTTGGGAGTCTGAATTTTGTTAGAAAGAATTCCCGATTAATGATGCCATGTTTGATATTATCTAGACAAGATATTGGGAGATTTTTGGGGTAAATGTCTGTAGAGAATTTAGAGAGGCAAGTTATGCAGTTCGTGTAAAATCCCCTTCCATTGAGATTTCAAATTCAGCAGATGACATTGACGTTTAGAACTTGTGAATTCAAAAGTCTTGTCGTACCTAACTTTTATGAGAGCATTCCCCACTTTGTACTCTCCCTGACTCCTTATGCATCTAAAGGCTTCCTCATCACTAACTTCCAAGATCTTCTTTCCTTGTTTGTATTGCACTTGGCTCATACTTCATATTTCATTTTAACTCTCATTTTACCTTCCTATAGATTTCTATCACTTGCCATTTCAAAGGATTCTTCATCGTGTCACTTTTAAAGATTCGTATGTTCCCATATGATCTCGATTGTAATTTTTATCAGCCAACCTGTTTATTTGTTAGCTCTTTTCTTCTTCTAAACATAGACCTATGTCGTTGTCTTCTCAATATATTAGTCACTACAGCTGTTGTTTTCATGTAAGGTTGTTAATATATGGATGAAAACAACTGAAGGTAGTAGTTTATTCAAGCCCGGATAACAGGAGCAGGCTATGCTTGCAGTGTCAGCTATTGACGATGTTGTGAATGGATCATCCAGCAGCATCGGTAAAGATTCTACCGTCATTGCTGATATACAAGTCAAGTCGGTAGAGCTGAAGGCTGTGACCATTCAGCCATCTGAAGCATGTGTGTCGGGGGAGAAGGTGGAGGCAAAGCCCAAGGAGGGTCCAAATAGATGCAACACTTACAGGAAGAGGGTTGGACTGACGGGATTTAAATGCCGTTGCGGTAACCTCTTTTGTTCATCTCACCGGTACTCCGAGCAACATGATTGTCCATTTGATTGTCGCTCAGCTGGACGAGATGCCGTAGCGAAAGCAAACCCTGTTGTGAAGGCTGGCAAGCTGGATAAAATCTAAGATGCAAAGCTGTGTGTGATGAAGCCTATTGCTCCTTTTACTTTCAAGCATATGATCTTGTGTTGGGCTTTTATGGTATGTGATGTCCTTAGGTCTATAAGTGCTACTGAGTTGGGGCAGTGCAAGACATCTTTATGCTATCTCTGATTTGGTTATGTTGTTCGCATTGTGAGTAATTGCGTGTCTAGTAAGTTTTGGTACCTAACACTATTTATTATAGTTGCCTGGTTGGACGATGTGGTTACAGTTGGAAGTGTCTCAGCTCATTGATGAGTGTGCTTTATTCATATATATTTCAACTCTAAACTATTTCTCAATCATTTTCCCAAGCTAATCCTAAATGAATACATTCAATTCTTTACTCTATTTTTATTATAATCTTTCTATGAAAGCTTAAGTTCACTCTTAAAGTGTGTCCTTTAGTTGTTGCTGAGACGGCTGAAATGGTACAAGATGATAATAGGGGCAAATGTTGAACTTTAGGGGCCATCTGCGCAGTTTAGCCCCTATTTTAGTTCATAAGTGCTTTTTTGTGTGAAAATGGAAAAGAGAGAGCATTGAAAAATGGAGATTTACCGTAAAATAAGAAACAAATAGTCATCATTATCAAAGTAATTCCAATATAAGAAAACATGAAATCCCTCTAACTGTTTTGTAGAAGCAAAGTATGTGAAAAGGATGTTCTCTATGTCCAAATTCGTAAACCCATGATGTCCGACCAAAATGCTAAATGTAAGAAGTAAATTCATAAGCATAAATTGATTGCCCACATTTAGTTTCTAAACCTTAATGGTGTAGTTATGCCTTCCTTCATATGTGAATCGCAGAAAGCAATCTTGGCTTTGTGAGTAATGTCAACCTTCATAGTGTTGATTGGACTCACGAAAAGCTTACGTAGTTTGTTCAATCTATCAATTTGATGAGGTGGCTGGTTCAAAAAGAACAAATGAGTCGGTAGTAAAAATAGTTAAATTTATAAAGTGATACAACTAATAGAGAGTAATTGGTGAAAGAAATATGATGAAACGAAAATAAAGTCAGATTTACCAGTATATCAAAGTTGTTTGAACTTCCTGTGTAGGATTCCATCCATCTCATCATCCAAATCGCCGAATCGCAACTATGATGTTAAAAAAGTTCAGTTATTTTGAATGGAGGTATTACTGGATTTGAATGAAAAAAATCAATAATGTAATAGCTAGAGTATACCTTTCTTCTTGTTGTGGCACATTATTTGGAGTATGAATTTCGAAGCTTGAAATTTGAGGTAAAGTGTATCCAATTATATCATCTCTTTCATGGAAAGTCGGATGCTCCAACACATTTTGGAGACGACCAACCACTAATTTGATCTTTTCTCTCCTACTGTTTGTTGATCGTGCTGGTGATGGATCAATTTTTTTATTCCATTTCAGAGTCTGTGGTGGGGTCTTGATTCCATTTCTGAGTCTGTGGTGTATAATGAACACTTGAATCATAATTTTTTTGTGTGGTTAATCATACGCAGGACTTCAGTGGCGACTGCTGCAGGCATATTGGTGGTAATTTCGGCCAATTGAATGGCGAGAGTTTGTACATCATTCTTTACTTCTAAAATAATGTCTTCTAATTTACCGATTCTATCCAGCACTACCTAAACAAATATGAACTCTTTTTGTCATGTAAATACGTATCAAAGTTGACTGATAAATTACACTTAAGAAAAGTTAAACCAGTTGTCAAACTGTTGTTGCACCTCTTACAATAAAAAGACGGCTTCCCGAATCAAAAAACTCTAGTAGATAATCGGATCCGGCATACGTATATGCCAACAAGAAATAAATCTGCGTTACAAAAAACACATACCTGATGTTGGCTTTCCTCACCATGACCACTCATCATCTTGGTTTAAATTCAGAAAAAAGTGAGATCGAAGCTCTTGATTTCAATTCGGAAAAAGTGTGAGAGAAGAAAACAGAGTTGAGATTAGATATTATATATCATGTAGAGTTTGAGTTTTAAACAAACTTCTATTTTGTTTTAATACTTATCCTTCTATTTTGATTGTTATAGTATATCACGCATAGTTTCTTTTCTTTTTTTCTTTTGCACGTTTAATTGTTTTCCCCCCTTAAAACAGTGACTTAAATTCATAAAATCACGTAATGCTTCTTTTATTTTTAGTAATAGGGGGTTCAAACTTGACATTTTTAAGTGAATTAATCAAATTTTCACTCATCTTTTTCACCAATGAACTATCCATTTTCACCTAAACTATATATTTTAAATGTTCTACTCAATCCTTCATTTTCAATTAGACGCTGAAAAAAAACATAACTATTCAAAAGGGACGGAGGTAGTACTATTTGTAAGTCTACCTGTAAGCCTACATCTTGGCTTAGGAGTCCTCATTTTCAATTATTCCTTTACAAGCAAGTGACAATTTTCAACCTGATAAATAACACAAATTCCAATATGCACCAAAAACATTTGAATTTGTCGATAATAACATCAAACATATGGATCGTGTGTCATCCAATAAAGTTACAATCCAAAAGTTATGTGATCCTTTGAAAAATTTTCAATAAAATTAAAAGAAAGACACCACATTTTTTCATTGCCAAAGAACCTACTTAACCATCAAATTTAGTATATCTGTTGCTCGACAATCTCCATTTCTATTTTGATTCCCATAGCTTTGGCAAGTAGTAACATATGCAAATCTCAGATCACCAACTGCCTCAAGTTGAGTATGTAGTTTTCTTCTCTCATCTTCCTCTGGAGTAGAGATTGCTTTGTAGCCTTCTTCTAATATATCTAGTCATATGCAAAAGAGTTAAACAAACTAGTTAGTAGAGTTATGCTTGCTGCAACCAAATGTATAGAAATATAAAGGATTTCTTGCTTATTCTCGAGCAATAAATGAGAAAAAAACACATACTATTCCAAAACTTTGCAAATACAGAGGAAAGAAGTGTATAAGGAGATAATAGGCCAACAAATGGAGACATGAGAGGTCAAAACTTTGCAAATACTTTTTCAACACATACAATGTTGGTATATGTGTACGCATGGGACTAAGAAACAGTATATGACTAAGCGACAGTTAAACAATGGCACTTATGGCCTCAAGTTGAAAGAAATTGGGAAAACCCTGCAGTCCATGATGGCTTCAATATTAGCCATTATCTTCCTACCCTAAATTAATAGTACACGGGATGATGTTTTCTATAACTGAACACACCAACTGAAATGTTTCAAATCTTAAAATTTTCTTGAATACACCAATTTTTTAAAGACTGTTGGGAATCCTTTTGTCCTCCAAATCTAATTTTACAACTACTCAATTTATTTCAGTATATGAAATGACGAATGAAGCTCAGTTCAAAATGAACCTTTCACATTAACAATCAGGTATTGTTTTGGGAGGGACCTTGAACCCCTTGATTTCTTTGGCTTGCACGTTTATCGGAAGCCGTATTTTTTCCTTTATTTCGTCCACACCCTACAAATGTACTGTTAATCGAAACCAATATGCAGCACATAATTGATCTACTAAAATGTATAAACATACCCTTAGTTTTCGTGTGTCCACGTGGTGTAGCAAATTTCTCAAATTTTGTTGCTAGCGTCGCAGCGTCTTTACGCGCCTCATTGAATGTGTTCGTTGATTGGGAAGCAAGATGACAAACCCGTTTAAAACTAAAAACAAGTGCTCCAAACCTTATTGCAGCTAACCTCTGCTGAGATAAATCTGGTTTGCTAGCTAAGGAATCCCAGTCCTTGGGATTTTTAGTCCACCTATTCAAGATGCATGAGTTCGGTATCTGTACTAAATTCCGATGTTTCATAGTAGAAATCATGTGCGCACAAGGGATGCCAACACTCTCCCACCGTTTGCATGAACATGTCATTTCAGAAGTGGTTACATTAAACTCCACAACCCGATCGAAATTGGGTTGTCCAAACTTGGAAAATACATATGTTACCTCATCTTCAACCTCCTCTTTTTCCACAAAAACAATTGCATTACTAATATCAAGTTGCTTCCTAAACATTTGGAAGGCCGCTCGAGAGTAAATGCTACTAGCGTGACGTTCTAGTTGTCGAACCGAGCTTGTCAATACTGGGTTAGTATGCAAAGTCTCATAATCCGCTTTCGTTTCTTTTTCACGCAAATGAGATAACGCTCGATCATAATGGTGCATGAACTCAGTTAAGTTGTACTCTTGAACAAGATACCTCTTTATGTAGGCATTAATACCCTCACAACATGAAGTTGTACTAATCCCACAAAAGAACTTTCCACGCAAATACGTTGTTGCCCTATATTCACGTTTCCTTTTTAATTGTTTTACCCAAGCATTATCTTCCACACTAAGTCGATATATGACTTCATCCCACATTGCCTCCCACTCATGAATCGAAACATCGACTCTTGCCAGCCTTTTGAACTCCCTCGTGAATTCAGTTATTTTAACATTAGACTATGCATTTCTTTGAAGGTGCCATTTACACAAATGATGCGTGGCATTAGGAAACACAACTTCAATTGCCGCACGCATACTGGAATCCCCATCTATCACCACGGTTTGAGGTGTTCGTCCATTCATACATCTAACCAACATCTCCAAAGCCCATGCATAGGCCTGTATTTTCTCATTTGCAAGCATGGCAGCCGCAAATACAACCGTTTGCTTATGGTGATTCACCCCCGAGAACACTACAAATGGTCTCGCATATACATTAGTCTTGTATGTTGAATCAAATGCTAGTACATCACCGAAACATTCAAAGTCCAAGCGGCTCATACCGTCAGCCCATAACATGTTCTCTAAACGACCAACAGAGTCAGTAGAATATTCAAGGAAGAACTGTTCATCCACTACAAACTAAGTGTCATTTACTGGCAGACACATTTACTGGCACAAATATATTGTGCCACTGCACAGATATTGTAATAACATATAATAAGTGCCAGTAAAAGATTTAGACAATTTGTGGCATATGAGCATTATGTGCCACAAATATTTTTATTTTTTATGGCACATAATAATTTATGCCAGAATATATATATCTTTAAGTATCACTTATGTACAATATTTTGTACATCATATTTTATATTTATTAAAATTCTATTTTATGTGCCACTAATGTTGGCAAAATTAAAAAAGAAGCGGGTGCGTGAAAACCCTAATTCCCAATTCTTCTTCAGTCCTCCAGAGTCCTCCTTCTTCACTCGAATCACTCCCACGAAATCAGCAAACTCCACTGTCTCCTCTTAATCGCCGACAATCAATTGCCACCAGGCTCATTGATTGCTGCCACCAGACTTTGCTCGCTCGCTGCCACCAGGCTCATCATGCTCACCAAGCGCCGACCATACCTGTTACCTAGACTAAACACTGGTTGAAGGGAGGAGAAAACACGATTCAGACACGGAGGCTAGGGATTTGGATAAAAAGGAAGAGCAATCTCGATAATAAGGGGGGACTTGGCTAATTCGATTACAGACACAATTTTGAGATTGGAGAGTTGGAGAGAAGAGGTAGAAATTCGATTTCGGGCTGGTTCGTTTCAGTCAAAGAGGAATCAATTCGGGTTGCAGGATCGAATCTGTGAGGGAGAGAAGAGAAAAGAAGAACGCATAATTGATTCGATTCAGACAGGAAGGTGGAACGCAAGATGAATTGAAGCAGGAGATTCGATTTCCAGATGGAGGCAAGTTTGAGGCGAGACTCGATGGTCTGGGACAATTGGGAGCGATGGATTTCATATTCAATTTGGGAGTAGCAAGTTTTTCTTAGTTCTTTTCTCGGATGATTCTTTTTGAAGGAGTCACTGCTAGTTTTTGATAATAAAGAAGAATTTGGAATTTCTTTCAAGAGAGCAAAATCGATTTTGAAACAAAGATGAACCTCTTCTTTGTCTCTCTGGTAATAATCGACAGGAAAGAGGGGTTTTCTGTAAGGAGATTCACAAATCCCTTACTTGTGTTCGGATTTGAAAGAGGAAGAAGAAGGATTATTGGTACTTCATGAAGATTCGACTTGGAGAAGGGAATTTGATGGAGAACAATGACGGATTTGTGAGCAAGGAGGAGGAACGCTAGTGAGAAGAGGCTCGATCTGTGAAGTGAGAAAGAAGAGCCTGATCAGCAGGGCTCGGCTCTTCAAGACTGAACTGGAGATGGCAGGGGCGGAGAAGGAAAAGGAAAATCAATATGAGAGCAATGGTATTAACAACAATGGTAATTTGATGCTCTCCAGCAGAGGAGGTTGCAGACTTGCCGGAAATGATGAGTGGTAAAAACTGGTTTCGAATCTGTCTCAATACTTTACTTAGTTGTATTATTATTGGAGTTGCTGATTACTTGCTGATTTTTCTTGATAAGTTGTCTTGTGCAAGTGATTTAGTTAATTGGAATAATAGTTGGCTTCAACTGTTAAACATATTGGTTCTTTAGGTTTGGGGCTGTTGATTAGATTGATTGAGATCTTAATTCATGAAAATTATTCAAGTTTTGATGTTTTGACCGATAGTGCATTCAATGAGAGTGTGACTTGTGTCTTGGTCTTGCTTTATGTTGTCAATGCAAGCACGTTTCATTGTTGTCCACTTTCATTAATTTTGCAAAATGTTAGTGGTTGCCTTCCTTTGTGCTTGTTTTTATTTAATTATAGCATGTTATAAGTTCTTTAAGGTTTAGTCTTTAGTTGATAAATTTAGTAAGGAGCACGTTAGTTACGTGTTTAGGAATAAAAGGACGTTCCTAAGTTTGATTGATTAATGTCTTGGTTATTGGTCTTCTCTTGCTCAGTTGGCGCTTAAGGTAAGGTACATGGTGAGCCTTGTTGTCCCTTTTATTTGGTCACTTATGTTTTAAGCAACACCAAGGTTTGAGTGATTGCTACCCTGCATGATGCGTTAAATACTTATTTGATAAAAGTAAGATCTCTAGTTGTCCCTTTGATTTCTAGGAAAGCATGTTAGTACTTATTAACCAAGATTCTTGCTGTCCACTTTTAATGTTGCATGCTTAAGTTAATCACAGAAACAAGAAGAGTACACTACCTTGTTCATGGCCAAATAGTTTAATTATACTTGAGAAAGTCAGAGTTGTAATATATCACTGATGATTGATTACCAAATAAGTTGGTAATGTGTAAATATTGAAACCACACACTCAAGAAGAGAGGCATGATAAAGGACTGCCTACACAACTTGGGTGGTCATGCTGTAGATAAATCAACCTTCAAGGGGGGTGCAACACCACCCCTGTAAGTCCTCTGACCTCTCTCTCATTATAAGTTACTTGTTTAATAAATTACATACAAGTTACTGTTACCATTTCTTTTGTACTTTGAGGGAACCTGGAATTGATTATTACTAAAGGGGGGCTCAGAAGGACAAAAAGATGGGAAGTCTTTGCTGCACAAATCACTTGGTAACTAAGTTAAGTTATTTCGTTTAACTTTTATATTTTGTCTTTTCTTCTGGAATGTGGATTCTTTGAGCTTTAACCCAATTATTCATCTTCATTTCCCAGGGGTAAGAAGATTGGTTCCGTTTGATTATTTCTCTCCTCTATCTTCTCCTCACATTTATCTTCTTTCTCCGTTTAATTTGATGTTCTACTTCTAATTTGTTAATTTGTTAATTTTCCTATCTACTTTTAACTTGGTTTGCAATAATAATTGTATAGGAGTACTGTAAGGGAAGGAAAGTCAATCGATCAAAAAATGAAGAGCCTCATATCACTGGCACTAAATTGTTTGCTAGACTAGCTCATGAAGAGGTAATGTTATAATTGACTAACAAACAGATTTTGGTTTCATTAGATGTGTTTAATGATGAACTAGAACTACTGTATATAGTTTAGAACTAAATCGCTTTTTTGTGTATTGTGGTTGTTTTTTAGTTATGCTTGAAAACAAAATATATATTGGGAATATTATTAACATTAACATGATTATTCTGGAGATTACCTTACTTTCAGTTGACTATGGAGCTTTGATTGTCTATTTTCTTTTTCTGAGGCACTTCAGAAACTCTAGAAGATCCTCTTTGAATCTTCCTTTTGCAGGTAATTTGTAAAGATAATTTGCTCCGTCTTGTTCTAATTCTCCATGTTATATTGATTAAAATTTCTCTTTTTTTGATAAAGATATCAGTTGTTCCAGCTGAAGTTGACAAACTCATTTGTGAGCATGATTGGAAGCGAAATCTTGCAACTTATCGGATGTTTTTAGGTTATGTTTAAAAGACAATTTGATACTTCTTTTAGGTTACGACCTAGTAATTATTTAGTTAGGTACTTTTTTGTACTTCTTCATGGATAGATTTTGAATTATATTAAAGTCTTTTTTATTTATGTATTACAATTACACTTTAATTTCAAGTAATTCATTACTATCTTTCGATCTAATTTCTTGATTAATTTTGATTTTATTTTCCATGTTCCGTTAAATTAAATATGTGCATAAGCTATGAATTGGAGAAAAGAATGAATGATGAAACATGTATATTAGTTGAAACAATTTTCATTAACACAACTGTATGTGCCAAAAAATCTACCAATAATTTAATGGCACATTTTATGTGCCACTAAAGTCACTTGCGAACAAGTCTCGACTATGTTAATCAGAGGCATAAAATGTGTGCCACTGATTCCCATAAATATTTTCTGGCACAAAATTAAGTGCCACTAAATTCCTGATATGCTGCAACAACACACGCACTAAGTGCCACTAAAGGGCTTTAGTGTTAGGACTTCTACTGGCACTTTCCCTGTGTGTTGTTGTTTCCGTGATCTACCTTTACTGGCACATATTCGTAATTTACTGGCATATTTTGTGTGCTATTAAATGGCACTTTGTTTGTAGTGTATCTAACCCTTGTTTCGCTCTTAAGTAAGCGAAAGCTGCATTCGCGTCACCCATCTAGCTCCACTCTAGATCGTCGAACTGTAATATTACGGTTATAAACATCCTTCGATGTAAAACCAATCTTATCAAACCCACCAGCTTGCTCCTTCATAACAGCGATGGTGTGAGAAGTACGTATACCTGCTCTACTAAGACTATAAATTTGAGTTGCATCATCCTCACTGATATTCCTATGGCAAGGAACATAACGTATCTG
The DNA here is from genome assembly GCA_024586325.1 of Stellera chamaejasme. Classification (NCBI taxonomy): domain Eukaryota; kingdom Viridiplantae; phylum Streptophyta; class Magnoliopsida; order Malvales; family Thymelaeaceae; genus Stellera; species Stellera chamaejasme. Next base: position 32,416,200 of record CM044985.1, read on the forward strand.
ATGCGGGACAATAAGGTCATGATTATGCTCCCTACCAAACAAGATCACTACCCATCGTAGAGTCATGCTATCCTTATGAACACGAAATCGTGCACGACATCCACACCTAGTCTCAGCCTTGGGTTCTCGTTCTCTATTTACCACATTCTTACACACTCTCTTCCCCTCTCTAGACCCAATTACGAGACACAACTTCACCTTTACTGTTATACCCGTAATCGTCCCTTCTTATGCCAAATCCTGTGACTTTTGAGTATTCCATATAAAAATTCTCTGCTTCTTTAAGGGTTTCAAAAACCATGCCCTTAATATCTTCATCCGTTAGTTGATCCAACGGTTTAACACCTAAGTTCCTGTTCTCATCTGCTTCACTCATGTCTCTTAATAACTGTCAAATAAAGTGTGTAGGTAAACAAATTACCTGACAAATGTACAACATGATGATAAAGATAGAGAAGGAGAATATAAAGATAGAGAAGGAGAAGAAGCAAAATGAAAGTAAAAAAAAAAGCAGCAACCAGTAGCAGTCGATTGGACTTGGCTTCTGTGTTGCTTTCTTTTATTTACAGCAATTACATTTAATAACTACAAGAAATGGGGTGATAAAAAATTTATTTTCATGACAAAAGGGGCTGCTACTATTTATCATGAGATGGAATCGGGAAAGTAGACAACACACCACCTAAAATTCACTGTAACGGCCTATCTAAGAAGGTTGTACATTGCAGGGCAATTGGTGTGAGACATTATCACTATGCTTTATGTACAAACTTACACTGTTAAGAGTTAACCATGTTTACGAACTTACTTGACACTAATTTCATATCACCAACCCAAACACGGTTCTGATTAAACCATTAAGGTGAAGAATGTATAGTGCTCTGCGAATATGATTTATTTTTATGTGTGTAATGTGCACATAGATTCTATTGGGCAAGGATTTCAACTAGAGTGAAAAACATATTTACCATTCAAGGAATTTCCAAAATGTGAGCTCGAAGAGTGTAATCATAGAATAGATTATCCAATTTGTAAGCCATTAGTGTCATCAAAATGCAAAATGTCATCTAAGTTGCTCAAATTTCCACAAAGAGAATCACAATACTACAATAATTGTATTGTAAATGAAGCAAACAATGAAACTGCACATACAACAGATACATAAGACTAACCCACCAGCTTGCAAAATCAAACCCAAAATCCAAATTAATGAAATTGATCTGCCCTAAAATTCAAAGAAGACTGTTTAACAAAGAATGAAAGCAAGGATTCACTAGCATTATAGTAAGAATAAGCAAACTTACATTGTTGGATCTGAAATTCTATTTATATAAATAACAGTTGTCCTGCTAAATTAATTGGAAGTCTCTAAAGGATAATTGCTAGCACTTCTTACCTTACTATCATTTAGTACAATTTACTTTGCATTAAATCTTACCCTTATCAATTAAAATATACATGTGATAAATTGTGCGTTCTATTACTTCATGATAAACCAAGACAAATTAGAAAACATATTATAACAATGGCATTCAACTGTTTCAATGCTTATTTTACATGACAAATTACCATCCAATTGCTAGTATTAAGAACACCTGTGTTCTAATTTTTAACATGGCCAGCAAAAGATTAACCCATGTTCCTAAAGATGCAGAAAATTAGAAATCAAAGCCAGCTCAGCTATAAGAAAATTTCAGGGCCACGAAGAAGGTCACTAGCCTCAGCAACAAATTCAAACAGCCAATATGACAAAACACAAATAGAAGATCCTTTGACAACCTATTTGTCAACAAAAAACATAATTCAAACACTAAAGCTAATAAAATTTATCAGAAATAAGGTTATCCGATACTGTACTCCAAAGATAAAATTTATCAGCCATTATTTTGTCTCACGGTGTTTCGAATGCTAGGAATACAACTATTAAGATCCCTTAAGATCTCATGACCTGACTTATATACACACGGATGTCTACGGTCAGTTTCTCCCCACGATTCGGTATTGTTACGCAGAGCATGCCGACGTGGTAAAAATCTCCTATGACAACCCCACCAATTTTTCGTCCATGCTTCAACTGAAAACTATTAACATCACTCATGCAGTATGGGCATGCAAGTCTTCCATGCGTACTCCAGCCCGATAGCATTCCGTACGTCAAAAAATCACTTATCGTCCAAAGCAAACATGCTCGCATAACAAAGTTCTGATTACGGTGCGCATCCCAAGTTTCCACTCTTGTATTCCATAAAACTTGTAACTCCTCAATCAGTGGACGTAGAAACACGTCAATGTTACGGCCAAAAGATCGGGGAACTGAAATTAGCAAAGACATGAAAGTGTACGGCTCCTTCATGCATAAATCAGGCGGCAGGTGGTAAACAACGATGAATACCGGCCACATTGAATACGGTTGTCCTGTTTCGGACAACTGGTTAAAGCCATCAGTACTTAACCCCAATCGTACGCTTCGGTAGTCCTGCGAAATCCGGATAACGCTCGCCGACGTGTTTTCATGCCTCACCTTGAGATGGATGTCCAACAGTGTCAGATACATTTCCACTTGCTCTAATATGATATGTCATGAACTCTGCGGTTTTAGACGACAGGTAAAGCCGTTGTAGCCGCTCAGTGATTGGTAAATACCGTAAAACCTTTTTAGGTTTCAGTTTCTTACCCGGATCACACACTTCATACCTATCCGTTCCACACAACCTACAATTCAATAACTTGCTGAAGCTACTGTAGAACAACATACAATTATTCTCGCAAGCGTGAATTTTTCTATACGGTAACCCTAGCTCCTTCAACATACCTTTCGTACTAAACATGCTCGTTGGCAATGAGTTTCTTTTGGGTAATATTTCATTGATATATCCGATCATCTCAGAGAAAAAGGCATCTCATACGTTGTGTTGACTTTTCATTCTCAACAACTTGGATATAGGGGTGTGCATGGTTCGGCCAAAACCGAAAAAACCGATAACCGAACCGCCTTCGGTTTTTTCGGTTCGGTTAATTCGGTTTTTCGGTTCGGTTTCGGTCAAAACCGAATAACGGTTAATTCGGTTCGGTTTCGGTTTTGCGGTTCGGTTTTTTCGATCACCGAAAAAACGAACTCCTTTATTTTATTTTTTTTACATTTTATTTATGTTGGTATTGTTTTCATATTTTGGACATTTTTTTGAATCATCTTGTTGCAATTGTTTAATTGTTTTGTTTCATTCAACAAGTTTAGGGAGGTGATATAAAAAATAGGGAAAATTTTGTCAAAATTCGAATTTACCAAAATTTTCGGTTTATTCGGTTAAAAACCGAACCGAACCGAAACCGTTCGGTTTCGGTTTATTCGGTTTTATGGGTGAGTTCGGTTTATTCGGTTTATTACGGTCCAAAACCGAAAACCGAATTAACCGGTCAATTCGGTTCGGTTTTACCGAACCGACCGAATACCCAGCCATACTTGGATAACACCGATAATTTGGTGTACTTATCACCACAACCTTCATATAAAGGTTTTGACGCATCACACAACAGTTGGAAAAACTGTTGCGCCCTTTCGTTTGGCACTTCGGGCGCTGAAATGTCCTCATCGTCATTATTCTGATCATCTTCAAAATTATTACAGTGTTCATGAAACCCAAAAGCATCACGAACCATTTCTTCATAAGCCGGCCTTTTTTGGCTACCCTCAGATGAATTAAGTACTCCAGTACTTGTACTTGCAAGATTTGATGATGTTGACGTTAGTTCATCAAATCGATAACCTCGATAAACACATGGATTGATCTCAGATCGTTCACCATGACAATCTCACACATGATAATTTGGTTTAAATCCGTCTAATAGTAAATGGTTGCCAACTGTAATTCGATCATAATAGTATCTATTTTTACACTTCTCACATGGGCATTTCACCAGTTCTTCTCCATTTGATTTAGCAACAAAAAACGCATAATCCAAGAACTCCTGAACCCCAGTCCAAAATCTTTCACTTATATAGCAAGTCTCATTCTCAAAACGCCGATACATCCAATCACGTCCTTCGCCCATTTATGGTCTTTGCTATAATCATTCATCGATAAAAACAATAGCAAACATAGCAATTAATTATTTATTACAAAAAACAAACACAAAACCTCTTAAATACTGCACACATTCATATATAAATATTCACATCATTTTTTCCTAATCCAAGGTGCATGGGTCCTATCATGTTCATAAAAGTATTATTAGTGAAAAACTTTTATGGTTGTGTATGTAAAACTGTAATTACATAAATTTCGGCAGCATTTTGCCTTAGTTCCACACTATACCTTTTCTCTGGAATATAACTCCCAAAACAAGTATAACGTGGAACAAGACTAAGAAATGCAACCGAAATTTATGTAACCCGACCAATTTTCCATGCACAACCATAAAGGTTTCGTACATCGACAGTAAACTTTTACAAACTGTCCAACTTGGACAATCCATGAAAACTATGTATAATATATTATTTTACAACGTTATTCCAAAATTTTGAAATAAAGTGTAAAAAATAATTTATACAAGTTTTCATAGACATGAACTATGACTCAACTAATTTAATTAAATTACTTAAAAAGAAAATAAAATTGCCAATACATAAATTAAATTGAATAAAAAACTATGTAACCATAAATAAATACATAAAATATTTATTACCTCAGTAATACACCTGAAGTCGACGGTACCGCGGCTTCTACTCAAATTTAGAGATGATATTTCGTGTAATAGATGAGAGAGGAGAGGGTATGAAAAAAAGTTTGTGAAGTGTTGGAAGGAAACGGGGGAGTATATATAGACGAGTCTACTGCGACCTCCTCCGCAGTACGTGGCCGTAGTAGGGATTGTGGTAGGTAGGTCACGTGGCCCACGAGGGCGTATTGCGCCTCACTACGGTTTCGACCGCAGTAAAACGAACTGCCGCGTAGTCCGTTCACTGCGGTGAGTTGCTCACTGCGGCCTTAACCGCAGTTAGGGCTGCAATGAAAAGCAACCTTAACCGCAGTTAGGGCCACAATGAAAAGCAACCTCCCCACATAGTGTCACCTTCATCTCAGCGGTCAACTAAATCCCTCAATCTTGTTCGGAGGTAATATATGTAATAATATGGATAATCAATATGACTATGAAGAGTGTATATTAGTGATTGTTGTAGTATCAACTTTTCACAAGCATACATATATACTTTTATTATATATACTGAAATACAAGTAAAATAACTTTATAGAGACCCGTTTTTTTACTACATCTAACTTGAACCATCGGATCTACTATAACAATGCTAACCCACATTTTATTCATTATTAGTACTAGACTTAACAACGCGGCGTAATTAGCACTTCCTCCACATACCCATTTGGGGAAGCCTAGCGCAATTCCGTCGCATAATTTAGAATCCACCGCCACTTCCGCCACTTCCACCTCCTCCACCACCTTTACCACCACCACCACTGCCTCCACCTCCTCGACCACCCCCACCACTGCCTCCACCTCCTTGGCCACCCCCACCACTGCTTCCTCCACCTCCACCGCTGCCTCCACCTCCTCGGCCACCCCCACTACTTCCTCCACCTCCACCGCTGCCTCCACCTCCTCGGCCACCCCCACCACCGCTGCCTCCACCTCCTCGACCACCACCACCGCTGCCTCCACTACTGCTGCCTCCACCTCCTTTGCCACCGCCTCCACCTCCACTACTTCCACCACCTCCTTTGCCGCCACCACCACTGCCTCCACCACCACCTCCTTTGCCGCCGCCTCCACTGCTTCCACCACCTCCTTTGCCGCCACCACCACTGCCTCCACCTCCTTTGCCGCCGCCTCCACCTCCTTTACCACCACCACCACTTCCTCCGCCTCCACTGCTTCCTCCACCTCCACTGCCTCCTCCTCCTCCGGCAGTTAGATCATTATATCCCTTATGATCTGCAACTTCCTCGCGGACATCGTCGATTTCTTTAACTGCACGTCATTACAAAAGCTTGCTAAATAAGTAATATATATCCCGTTATATATACAAAAGTAGTGTTGATCATGTGTGTGTGTGTGTATATATATATATATATATATCCAATTAAGTACTAGCTAGCTAGCTAGTTGTAACCTTGAGACTGACCAGAAGTGGTCTCATCTTTGATGCCGTCGCGAGCTATCGTAACCGAGATGGAGAGGAAGAGAAGAGCAAGTAGAAGAGACAAGCAGATGCACTTCATTTTGGCCATGTTGTAGATTCTGATCAGGTGGAATCGGTAGTCGACTTACGTTTCGCATTTATAGGAGACGACGAGTAGCTAGATGGGAAGTTGCCTCATCTTGGGACTTATCTGACATCTGGAAACTGATGTGGATGAACAGAGCAGCGCGCGGCAGCTGCCCACTTCCACTTCCTGCTCGCAACACTCAATATGATGACACCTGTAATATATTGTTTGTCTCTTCCTGCATGCATGCATGCTAGCTATCAAGCTCCTCATATGCAGGTGACTGTACGTATATGCAGCTCCTCATATGTGTTGTACTTTATGTGTTACAAACATTTTGGTAGCTAGCTAGTATGCATGCATATCGGTTGGGTTAATTATTGATCGGCGACATCGATCAATGAGCTACCTGAGATCTTAATTAATTTGTCAGTTTCTTAAGATATCATGATCTGCTACGTACGTGCAACTTAATTTTAACATTTACCTTCCCTAATAACACCGGTGAATTGTAGTCTAAATAATTCTGTTGTCCCATTTTTCTCAATCATCTCTCTATCTCATATTTATTAATACAAGGAAAGGATAGGAAAGGGGACAACAAATTTACTCTTCACTGGTTAAGTGAGAAATTGCAACTTCTCAAAGTTTTTCAAAACCACTAATTAGTACTCCTTCCATCCCAGCAAAATTAATACATTTCTTTTTTTCTTTGTCCAAACAAGTTATTTTTGTTTTATATGCCTACTTTACATTTTTATCCTCTAGTTAACAATATTCCTTAATCTCCGTGCCTAGTAATTATATATGTGGACGGATGAAGTATTTTTCAATTTTCAATCTCTAACGTTAATTTTAAAGCTATTCTCAAACAAACCATATACCCACTCCGTCCCCAAATAATTCTACATTTTATTTTTGTTGTTTTATAGTATTTAATCTATGATTTTTTTCATGAATGTTTAGACATTTAAAGTTAATAATTTATATCCGTATCATAATTTGAAGTATAAAATTTCTAAATATATATTTTTTTCTGAATTTTTAAAAACTTTTTATCTTTATTAAAATTTGAGTCAAACATTGAACCTTGAAACAGCAAAATCAAAGTGTAGAATTATTTGGGATCGCAATATTTAAATGGAGAATCTTGGGGGGTTTCCTTTCAGTTCTTTACCATTTGTCACCACACATAACAAACCAAGTAGAAGTAAAATTTGGTGAGGTAAAACTTGTTAATATTTTTTAAAATTAATAAAATAAGTAGTTGCTTTTCAAAAAAATGGATTGCTATGATTTGCATGCAATGCCATTTGCATATAATTATTAGCTTAGTTTATAGAGTACCTATACATTGAGTCGGACTCACTTTAAGAGCCTCAAGATAAGGAATGAGGTAGGAGTCTAGGAGATCAAGACACGGATCGAGTCTATCGTCGTGGATTCCGGGATGACGCCGACTTTGAAGCTGCCACCAACTCATAGATCTCTCTCCTCCTAAGTCTCTGTCGCAGCAGCTCAAGTGTCTCCGTCATCTTAGATCCATTGTCGGAGCCGTTCAGTTCCTTGTCGGAATCGTTTGTGACTTCGCTCCTGGAGAAAATCATTCTAATACCGGAATGAACCAGATTTCGCATCAAATCACATCGATCCCTCTTCATCGTGTTAGCTTCCAAATCATCAAAAAACTGGCGATCTCCCTTTCTCTCCCTTCTTCCGGTGATAAAAGTTCTGATCCCGACACATTAGCTTCACGAACAATCATGATGCGCTTGGATACCTTAATGATGCAAACATGATATATTATTATGCGCCACTATACAAAAATGTTATAACATAGAATTGTAGAAAAAAATGACAACGCCACATCATTTTGCACACAGTGATGCTCACCTACTAACAAATGATGTTTACCAGAAACTATAATGATACGCTATAGAAGCAGAACGATGAGTTCAATGTATTATATGATCACAGAAATTTGACAGTATGAAAACAACAAAATGATGTGCCTTGAGCACATAACAATGCGCTAGAGAAATAGAATGATGTGTCCGGTGTATATGATGAAAGAAATTTGACAGCATCAAAACATTAGAATGATGTTTAGATAACACATACTTATTCGCTTTATATGCATAATGATATTTTACAGATATTAAATGATGACAAAAATATAAAAAAAAAAACAAAACAGAGAATGAAGTGTCTTGAGCACATAATGATGCGCTAGAAAAATATAATGATGCGCCCACCAATTTATATAATGGTAGCGGAATAACTTATGATGTGTCTCAATACACTGATGAACTCAGACGATGCACTCTATCCATGTGGAATGATGCTTTTCATGTGGTGCAATGTGATGCTTCTATCGCTAAAAATTTATCTTCTTTTATCAGATTCAGCTGATATTATTCCAATTCATCATTAATTGCATTAACTGACATTATTAACTTCATTCTAATAGCTTTGAGCATTATTTGTATGCAATTCGTGGTTACATCATTTTTATAAACAAGTGCATCATAATGAGTTGGTCACACATCATTTAGGAATGTAGGCGCATCATAATGTTATCATGTACAACGGGTTGCTTAGGTTCGATCTTTTTCACTTCAAATGCTGATGCCTGGGTTCGATCTTCACTACAACACATGTTGCCATTAACAACACTTATTTAGAGACAAATAAATAATAGTCTCCAAATAATGATTTAACCACACTTGTGTGAATTGTCTCCATAGGAATGTGATATCTGTCCCCAATTCCAAAACCTTTATAATTATAGCAACAAATATTTAATTGTTTCTAAAAACTGCAAATATTTGGTCATCTCAATTATCGCTCAAAAACTACATATAGGTGGTTCAGCAGTTATCTTTCAGGTAAAACTACAAGTGTCGCTAAAGTTTAATACTAGTATTAGTTTTACGTAAATATATATATATATATATATATATATATATATATATACACACACACACACTATTATTTACGTATAATTTTTTTAATATTGTTGCTAAAGTTATCAATATGAATTTTACGTAAAACAAAAAAAAACAATTCAATACTCTCCCAATCCGAGAAAAGTTAATACAGATTTTATTCACAACATTTCTTTTTGAAAAGGCAATATAATGTATATATTTTTCTATTTACAACATTTAATCTATAATTATTTTTCTGCCATAAATAATTTTAAGATAGTCAAATCTAGCCACCTTGTTCTTTTTGTTACTATAACGTTTTTTGGTCTTTTTCCACCTTGGAGATAGACTCATCTCTTTGATATATTCTTTGCCTCTTTAAAAAAAGAAAAGAAAATTGAATGTCTATTTTTGAATTTTTTTAAACTTTCTTTGTAAAAATTTGAGTAAAATATTAATAGAAGTCGCCAAAAGTCAAATTATATTATATGATCATCTATTTTGAGATAGATGGAGTATAAGTAATTCATGAACAAATGATAGAACCAACAAATTAATTATCGTAAAAATATGAAAATATTACTTTGATTAATATATATATATATATATACACAAAATATCTCATATAACCGTGCATCGTATTAATCATAGAGTTTTTTTTATTGTGGGTATTAATTATAGATCTTAACGTTTAGGTCGAGATTCTCAAATTCTATTATCTAATGGCTAATATGTTTTTTATTAAAAAAATCTTTATTGATGTAACACAAAATATTAGCGTCTTAATATAAAATTTATACATATGTACAAGTTAAATACTGCTAGCGTAACATTTGACATGATCAATAAAATTAGCAGATTGGCATGAGATGCACTATCTATATCTAACAACTAAGGTTCGAGTCTCATGGGGTGTTTAGACTTAATTCTGAAAATAAAAATAGATACTTAATTCTAAAAAATATAAATTGAGGAAAGCTAATGAGAAGTGACTCTAAAATTAAAAAGAGGAAAGCGTATCTTTTGTTTTTGGTATTACGAGAATAAAATGAATATAAGTGTTATAAATAGATTTAATATATTAGAAACACATATAATTGTCAGTAATAAGTCTACTAAGAGAACACATATAATTGTCCTTTAACTGTCTCTAAAAACTTTTGGCAACAGCAATAAAGGGGACAATTATTATATTTGTCTCTAAAATATTTAGAGACAATTAAATGACAAATGAAAACATAAACATTTGTCTCCATATCCAGTATTTGTTGTAGTGCTTCTTCTGCAAACTGATCAATACACAGTACTGCGGAAACTCCTTCAACTCCTCGAGGCTCCTCTCCATCTCCTCCAACAAAAACTCCGCCTTCAGCTGCAGATTATCCTCGATATTATATTTGAACATACTTGGAAACCACCGGCACCTTCTCACCGTATCTTCCGCTGTCAAACCCGATCGCCACGTCAATATCAGACCTAATTTGAAGCAACGACTATACTGCCTCCGCCTACGGTTGCAGCCAAAAGCAGAGCAGCCACCGCCTTCGCCGAGCTGTCCCCTGGGGTCCTTGTCTGCCGAATTGTTGTCTGGGAGATGTCAAAGATGACACTGATCAGAGCAGCTTTGTTGCTTATCACGACGCCGTCCGGAGCTCTGGTTTAGCAAGGATTCACTTTTCATTAGGGGTATGCCAAAATTGTAATTAATTGAGAAGTGGTGTAACTTGGCGTAGGATAATGCATGGTGCACTGTATCCAAGGACGGACCTATAGTGGGGGTAATGTGGGCAACTGCCCCATTGAACTTTTATAAAACACGGGATATATATGTATATATTCCATAAACTTGAACCCTGTCATGTAATTTGCCCCCATAAAACTAGAATTGAAATGCTATTGCATACACATCTCTGGACTATAAATATAAAGTACTAAAAAAACCTCAACACTTTAATTCTTCACCAATAACTCACCATTTAAATAACAAAACCGGTTGTAGTAGCTAGAATTGTCTGGACGCGTCTTTCAAGGTTATGATCCCACCCACTATTTAAATTGAATGAAAATTTGATGAACAAAAGCTATAGCACAACAAATTTGTAGTAACTAAAAAGAACTTGTAAAATTTTAAGGTATTTGAAATTGTTTCATGTGTAGTTAACTTGCAATATTTTTTATTTTATGTTTTTATATTTATTTTGTTGTAGCAGAGCAATAATTGAAGTATTTCAATTCATGCACAAACCTTTAATAGGTAATGATATATACAAGTATAAAAAAGAAAAACATTTTTCTGAAAAAGATGAATTCTATATGTGCTTTTATAAACTTAATTGAAACAATATCCAAAAACAAAGTATGATACAAACGGTGATCTATTTGATATGTGTTGGTAGAAACTCTACTTCTGCGTGCTATTTCGAACGCTTTCAACCTATTTACTCTCTTTAGAGCTTGTTTTGTGGTGCATCGACCCTCCATCGACTGTATTGACAAAGTGAGGTCGCTGTTGAGAAATTGGCACTGAGATAATTTTTTTCCTACCACTTTGTCCCCGCATCATTTAGATCCTAGGTCCGCCTTGACTGACTATCCTCCGCCTAGTTTATATTGGGAACTGTAGTTGTGATTACGAAGTATGGAAATGGAGCCACGAACTTTTGTCCCATATTTCCCCATCCCTTAACATATTTAGTTGATACTGTTAATTACTGGTTTTCCCTTCATTTTTTTTCTTGTCAAAAATTTCAAATAAGTTTTCAATTACAACTTTAATTTTTGTCCCAGATGTTTTTCTAGAAAGAACAGTCGCGTCGCTAATTTGTCTGTGTTGGCCACAACTTCGTATCACGATTCACGACTGCAATTCTGTGTTTCAATTATTTTGTTCATCATATTGGAATATTTGTAAGAGAAATGTTAATGGGTGCCTGGGACATTTTTTAAGAGTGGATTTTTTTTTTTGCACTTCTCTATATATATAATAATTGTAATGATGCAAAACAATAAAACAAAATAATAGATTTTATATAATAATTGTAATGATGCAAAACAATAAAATAAAATAATAGATTTGATACAGAAAAATGAAATAAAAGTACACTAAAGATGTGTCCTTAGAACACCCGTTAACAAGACCTTTTTTGTTAGTACTAATTTATTCTCTTTCCTTAGGATGTGTTCATTTAGCTTAAAACAATAAAATTTTATCCTAAATTAAATTCATCAATATTTTTACATCGAATCATATTTTCTTCACACGTTTTCTCTCATAAAAAATACCCCATCACACTTGGTGGATGGTTGTTCTCTTCTTGATTTTGACTTGGCATGGATGTTTTTCACCTGCCCCAAATCTCTTTGTTTTATCCACAGACACGCCAAAATCAAGCAAAACCCAAAAGTCTAGGCAGCCGCACTAGGATTCATTGATTATTGCTTCTATAATCCCATAAAACAATCCTCTTTGAAATATCTAGTTCTCGTATATATATATAACAAGGATTTAATTCCCCGCACTTCGTTGTGGTGTAAATTACAATATTTTATAAGAATTTAATAAGGATGTAATAATAAATAAAATAAATGTATATTTTTATGAAATAAATGATAAAGTATATAATTATTATGGGTGAAAAAATTAGGTCTCAGAATTTTTACATTTTATCATATGAAGTCTAAATCATTAGGGACAAAACGCAAAATAATAAGAAATAAAAGTAAAATAGAGATTTAGTTTTTTAAACAATTTGAAACGTAAATAGATAAAATCACTAAATTATGATGAGGTGACACAATCTTATTAGGTGGATATCATTCATACAAAATTTTATGTATATGTATAGAGTTTTAAATACAAATACTAATTACACATTATTACTTTTCGTTAAAATCATCAACGCTCAAAGAAAGAAAAAACTATTTTATAAGATTTGAAACTTTGATGACAACATGCTACTTTTTAAATAGTTATAAATTGTAATGGAATTTTTTTTCGTACAAAAAAATGACATACTTTCAAAATAGTTAAAGATAAGTAATGGAAGAAGAGAATTTACAAAACTGTATTTTTTACAAATTTTATATTCGTTTTCAAAATTACTGAAACTTCGATCTCCATAAAAACATTAACTAACACACTTTAAAGTAATTTTTTATATTAGTAACATAATAAATAAATAATAATATAATTTTAAATTTAAAATTATATTTATTAAATTTTAAATTTTTTATATTAGTAACATAATAAATATAATTTAAAAAATAAATAATTAATAATATAATTTTAAAAAATGGAAAAAAATTAATTTAAATTTTTTTTAAAAAAGTAATGAAATAAATAATAAATATAATTAAAAAAATGGGAAACAATAAAAATTTAATGAAATAAATAATAAATATAATTAAAAAAGTTTAATTTAAAAAAATTTAAAAAATCTAAATAATAAATATAATTAAAAAATTTAAAAAAAAAGGTGACGTGGCACGACCCTATTGGGCGTGCCACTGTTCACGTACTGTTCACCAGCAGTGAATCATCCCCATATATTAGAGTATATAATATGATACAATAGTTTGCTGTCCAAAAAAATAAAGCTATAGCTTGGATTAAAAAAAACGTTTAATGATCTCTAGACGTACTAAATTAATAATTAATAAATCCGTTAACGTTTAATATCTTTAACAACACTGCTGTTCATTGTTCTTTGTACTCTTTTGCTCTTTAATAATATGATTCATTAATGTTTTCCAGAAAAAATAAATCGTTACATACACACTCAATCTTATCTAATTGATACTCCCTCCATTAGAGAAAAAAATTTAAACGAATATAAAAAATACATATTTAGAAACCAGACACATTGAAATAACGTATGCATAAAAATTATTGACTTTATATATCAACATATTGAAGAAAATAAATAATAGATTACTATAATCCCATTTCTAAGCGGGCCAAGTTCTCAGATGCTGGAGACGATAATCTGGTGTGGTGGACGCAACTCGTGAGCTGGAGATGACTATCTACTGCTGAGAGAATTATCTGCATAGAGGAGCACTCAGGAGCAGAAAGATGAATGTGGGTGTGATATAGGTGTACTTTTCCCAAAGTATCCATTTTATAGGAGAAGGAGGAGGAGGAGGAGGAGGAGGAGGGTTGTTGCCTCTAGTGTGCCTTGATCGTGGGCACGTTTATGGAAGACGAAGACGCTCCCTGAGATCATGGGAGCCGTTATGGAAGGAGGAGACGCTCCCCGTAATCGTGGCTGATTTGGCAGGATCGTGTGAGGGACTTCGAAGGTGAGTTCTTAGTTGCTAAGTATATATGGAGGTCTCACGTGGCGAGAGGTCGCGGGCGGAGGCCTTTCTTCGCAGATTAAGACAATCATGTTTTATTCAATCAAGAAAAGAAATGAGGTGAAAAGGAGGGGGAGGATCAACCACCTCGCGATGAGCTGTGGCGAGGGGGTGTCTTCGGGGGTGACACCCCTTTGCGGTTGTCTGTGCCTTTGTCGAATTTTCGCGTTGTGTGTTGGGCCTGGATTAGGGGACCCACCATGCGGACTGGACCCCGATATACCAGGTTAAATGCTAAAAATCAAATTAATGGAACAATCTTTACGGGACAAATAGAGTAATACATGACCTCTTTTGCCAAAAAAAGGAAAGAAAAAAACCCCTCCGTTTCTAAAAAGATGCTACAATTGTTTTAAGCATTAGTCTACGATTTTTGTTCTTAGATGTATATTAAGTACTCATAAAACAGTTATTTAATTAGGAGTACTATTCCTTAATTAACCAACCGTACAAGATTGATAGGAAACATGCACCTTGATACACAACCTTTCGCTAGTAGAGTATATTAAGATAAAGCACCTTGATAGGAAACATGCACCTTGATTATTATTATTATTATTATTATTATTATTATTTTTATTATTATTATTATTATTATTATTATTATAGCTAGCTAGAGTATATTAAGATAAAGCACACGTAACCTCTAGCTAGCAGAAGCTAGCCCATGCATGCACCACTAGTAACAAACATTTAAGTAACAGTAGGCTTAGTTTTCGGGTCCGCCACCGCCGTAGCCACCACGTCCTCCGCCAGGGTAGCCCCCTCCATAGCCACCTCTTCCTCCGCCAGGGTATCCCCCGCCGTAGCCACCACGTCCTCCGCCAGGGTATCCCCCGCCGCCATAACCACCTCGTCCTCCTCCAGGGTAGCCTCCTCCATAGCCTCCACGTCCTCCGCCAGGGTATCCCCCACCGTAGCCTCCACGCCCTCCACCAGGGTATCCACCACCGTACCCTCCACCAGGGTATCCTCCACCGTAGCCTTCACGGCCTCTGTTGTAGCCACCGCGACCATCATATTCACCACCGTCGTCTTTGGCCTCATTCAACCCGCCATTAGTTGCAGCAGCCTTATCAGCTTCGGCAAGGTCTCTGGCGGTGACATGGGAAGAGATGAGGAGGAGAAGGGTGGCTAAAGAGCCTAAAAGAAGCAAAAGTGACCTGGCACTCATAGTTTCCGTGACTAACAAGCAAACTAATATTGATAGATGAGAAGATGTCTGGTTTAGAAGGCGTACATGACCAGGTATTTATAGGCGTATAGGGGTCTCAAGGAAACTGGTACGTACTATTAATGAGATAGCGCTTTGTCAACATACGTTTCTTTCTGTTTAGTTGGGTATAGATATGTATGTTTGAAATTTCCTACCGATAGGACTTGTCCTGATCCTTGCGAATGCGATGGCCTTTTAAATAATCCTTATAATTAGCCAGTCTTCTTTAGTAAACTAATCCCTCTCCGTCCCAATTTGGTTAAAAGGAGATTAATTAAGGTTATGTGAGATTTATAGTGACAAGTAATTGTCGAAAATTAGTTGATGCTATAAATTCATGCATAAGTATACTGACAAAATTTTAGGCTGGATGCCCTTCTTTGCTGCAATGTTCTTTCAAAGTAATAATAAGATGAAATTTCAAACTGTTCATAATAGGTTTTTTGACTTTTATGAAAAATATGATTATGAGATACGGTGATGAGTTGATATAATTGCTCTAATTATATCACATTAAAATGTTTATATTATAGAATCAATATATACATCATGGAATAAGACATCATATATCTAATTCTAAACATCAAGGAGAAGAAGAAGAAGAAGACGCGATGAAGGATTACGAACGGCAGCAAAATTTATTGTGACATTTTTCATATATCACAAAAAGAAGAGGAAAAATGACAGAAAAGGATTATTGTGACATTTACAATAATTGTCACATATTATATCACTAAAGTTAGTGTCGCTTAGAATTTAAATGACATTTTAGCAAATGTTAGTGCATGTTAGTGTCACACTTTTTAAAGTCAGAACTAATCTACTCTCATGTGACAATTTATGAATGGTACTGTGTCACTTTTTTCTGTCATTGAAATCATCCTTCCGAACGTTTTTTTCAGTACAATGTTTTTTCCACATTAAAAATCAACATTCAGCAATGATATCTGAATCAGATTGACATTGGGACATTATGTATATATATTATAAAGTTTCAATAAAGTTGCAAATTACATATACTAGTGTCTTATCGATTGAACTTGCATTACAAGGCAATGAACTTGTCGGT
Source organism: Stellera chamaejasme (assembly GCA_024586325.1). Taxonomy (NCBI): domain Eukaryota; kingdom Viridiplantae; phylum Streptophyta; class Magnoliopsida; order Malvales; family Thymelaeaceae; genus Stellera; species Stellera chamaejasme. Next base: position 32,432,997 of record CM044985.1, read on the forward strand.
TTGAAGAAAACTATAAAAGATACATTGGAAAAGACCTAACAAAAAAAATTATAAGAATTATGTACCAATGTGCAAACTCCCTCCAGCTTTGATCCAAGCATATTGTAACCTTGCTAGTTACTTCACCAGCATCCTATAGTTCACAAACAAAGCAAAGTAGAAATATGAAAAATCATGATCGATCAAAGCTAACTATTAAACAGAAAATATTATATGCCAAGTCATCCCACCTGAATTTACACAAGTATGATATTTTAAAAATAATACTACCAGAAGAATGCATATAAAATGCAAGAATATCACAATTAACAAGTTTGAACATGGTAGCTTAGAAGTAAGAATTCACAAGTACATCAGTAAGCCTAAAGGATATCACAAAATTAGTGCAACAAGTGAGTATGATTTAAAGCTAAAATTTACTACTCCATCCATTCGTACCTTTTTTATTACAACACTTTCCTTTTTGGGACGTCCCTAAATGTTTGCAACATTTCCTTTTTTAGTAAACTTTTACAAACACTACGTATTTGAGAGGGCATTTATAGCGCCATTTGCGCTTCATAAGCGCTTTTATCGTAGCGCCAATAGGCGCTTCTACCGCCGCTTCTACGTGGGGCGCTTTTAATTGATCGATCTGTGCACTTCACGGCGCTACAGAGTAGCGCCTAAGTAGCGCTTCATGGCGCTTCAGAATAGCCAACTGACATCAACCAGCCTTTGTACCGCATATGAAGCGCATTAAAGCGGTACAAAGGTCCTATTTTATTATATCTAATAAATTTCAAAATTTTGTATATAGTAAATGAAATAATACTAATTAATAATGTAAAAAAATGTAATAATATTTGCAAAATTCATTTCAATATATATATTTATATTTATAAATTGTTTTATTTACAACAAAAAAACTGAATCAATAAAATCTAAATCCTATGAAGGTGGAGCTTTGTTCTGCATGACCACCGAATCGAGATATGAGCGCCTTCAACACGCCCTCTGCTTCCACTCCGTGGCACCCGCCGTAACTCGGCTTCAACAAAAGAAATTTTTAAGTAATAATTTAAAAATTCTATAAAAAAAGTATTTTAACCTACTTTAAATTATTACCTTAAATTTCGTCACGTACGCATCCCGAGCCTCTGCGGACACCGCGTGATGCGCCCGCCGATCGGTCACTCAAAGAATCCCGAGAACTCGACATACCCTTAAGTTTCTCAAATTTAACAAGTTAACCCCTAAAATTAATACTTTTGCAATTTAGCCGTAAAATTCTTTAAATTCCACTAAAATACCCTAAAATTAATAACTTTTTCAATTTAGCCCTAAAATTCTTTGAATTCCACTAAAATACCCTAAAATTAATAACTTTTGCAATTTAGCCATAAAATTCTTTAAATCCCACTAAAATACCCTAAAATTAATAACTTTTGCAATTTAGCCCTAAGATTCTTTAAATCCCACTAAAATACCCTAAAATTTATATCTTTTGCAATTTAGCCCTAAAATTCTTTGAATTCCACTAAAATACCCTAAAATTAATAACTTTTGCAATTTAGCCCTAAAATTCTTTGAATTCCACTAAAATACCCTAAAATTAATAACTTTTGCAATTTAGCCCTAAAATTCTTTAAATTCCACTAAAATACCCTAAAATTAATAACTTTTGCAATTTAGCCCTAAAATTCTTTGAATTCCACTAAAATACCCTAAAATTAATAACTTTTTCAATTTAGCCCTAAAATTCATAAAATTCCACTAAAATACCCTAAAATTCCACTAAACACCCTATTTCCAATTTAAACCAACAGAGTTACAGAATTGGAAATACCTAACAGAATTCAAGCAAATTATCTTTCAAATGCACCCAAACACACAAATTTGCAAAGAAAAAATTATGAACTATAATGCACCCAAACACACAAATGCACCCAAACACACAAAATCAACTATAATTTTTGTCATTAATGTTGAAAAATTTACTGTAATCCGACTTACCTGATGCTGGCGAGGGCGACGTCGAGGGAGGGAGGGAGGGAGAGGGACGCCGAGGGAGGGAGGGAGGGAGAGGGACGCCGAGGGAGGGAGGGTGGGAGGGAGAGGGCGACATCGAGGGAGGGAGGGAGAGGGACGCCGAGGGAGGGAGGGCGACGGCGAGGGGCGGCGAGCGGCGGAGGGAGGGAGGACAGTCGTCGGATGGAATGGGAGGGAGGGAGGGATGGAGGGAAATGGAAGGCTTCAGGAAGCTTCGTTTAGAAGCGCTAGTTGGCGCTTCATAAGCGCTACTAGCTACCTCACAAATATCGAAGATGCCAGTTGTAACTTAATTGAACCGCTACGTGGGTGATACTATGCGCTACAAAAGCGCTTCTTACCCGGTCCCCACGAAGCTCGCTACATGGCTCGCTTCCAACGCTTTATCATGTCCTTTGCGCGTAAGGCCGCGGTAAGATTTAATTTTAATTTCTTCACCCGTTTTCTTTCTCTTCATTTTCATTTTTATCTTCATCTTCATCCTTCATCCTCTCCCATTTTCTTCTTCTTTCTTTCCTTCTTTCTTCTTCTCTTCCCGTTTTCTTCTTCATTTTCATTCTTCTTCTTCTTCTCCATTTTCATCTTCATTTTCATTCTTCTTCTTCTTCTTCTTCTTCTTCATTTTCATTCTTCTTCTTCTTCTCCATTTTCATCTTCATTTTCATTCTTCTTCTTCTTCTTCTTCTTCATTTTCATTCTTCTTCTTCTTCTCCATTTTCATTCTTCTTCTTCATTTTCATTCTTCTTCTTCTTCTTCTTCTTCTTCTTCTTCTTCTTCTTCTTCTTTCTTTCTTTCTTTCTTTCTTTCTTTCTTTCTTTCTTTCTTTCTTTCTTCTTCTTCTTCTTCTTCTTCTTCTTCTTCTTCTTCTTCTTCTTCTTCTTCTTCTTCTTCTTCTTCTTCTTCTTCGGTGGCTTTGTGGTAGCGCCATTATGCGCTTCTTATGGCGCTACTAAAGTCCCTACACGTACGTAGTGAAATAAATTTACCAATTTAACCTTTCAACTATCTTTCTTTTTATTTCTTTATTATCTTATTTGACACCACTAACTTCACTCATTCCATTCACTCATATCTTCTTTTATTTTATTTTTTATTATATGATTTGACACCACTAATTTCATTCACACTATAAACTCAACTCTTTTCTCGCTAAAGGGTAATTTTATCAAAATTCTACTTCTTTCTACTCACCTCACCAAGGTAATTTAAGACATCCAAAATCCAAAAAGCTCAACTCAGCAAGGTATCCTAGGAACTCTAGTTGCAAACTGGATAACATACCTATAAGATAATGAGTAGATAACCAGAAAACTCGATCATCCCTTATTATAGATTTGCACCAGAGCTGAGATTTCTAGCTTTTGACCTTTGAATTGAACCAACCATAGCTCTAAAATTTCTTTGAATAACCTCAAAGGCAACAACAAAACCCGTGATGATCAGAGAGAGAGAAAGTGGTCAACTGCAGAAAGAGTGACAAAAGGCAACAAGAAGAGAGTATAATAAGAGAGAAAAGGAGCATTTTAGAGAAAAGCATTAAAATGGACTAATTAAAAGGAGGGAGTGATAAACAATGACTGTGATTCACCAGTCCACACTTATTATAATAATAATAATAATAATAATAATAATAATAGTCCCTACAGTTCATCAACTGCTACAGAATTAGCATGTACAATACCAATCTAGCTATCAGCTGGTTATATATATGTATATATATATATATATATATATATATGCTCAGATTTCAAATCAATGAAGAATTTTTTTGGTAAATTCTTGATTGATTTGCTGAAATTTTTGCTAAGGGAAGAAGCGGTCAAGCCGGAAATCCAGTAATAAAAGCCCGGCCATACTGCCGTCTGCTAAGTTTGCTGTGAAAAAAAGGAATTTGCAAAGTCCCACAGCGTATTCTATTCCTTCTGTCCGTGGGTGTGGGACTAGTCATTCCCTTCATTCCTTGCGCTCAGAATCCAATTTTAGTCTTAATGTAGGACCAGAGGTGCTTGATGGCGTCAATGCGGAAGACTTCGTGAGCTCCGCCGAGGAACTGGCCGAGAGAAGCACGGACGCAACGGGGTTTGCAGAAGCTGCTGGGTGTGGCAATCGTTGGAGGTTTGAGAGTGGGTTTCGGGATAGCGGCCTTCAGTGTCTTTCGGGGCTTCTGAACAAACCCGGTCGAATCTCTTGCAGCGGCGGTTTTGCAAGGACTTGGCGGCTTTCGCAAGGCCAGAAGCGCCCTGCAGCCCTTGAAAACCCTAGCAGCAGTGACGCTAGACATTTTTGCAACTCGCTCACCCTGGATCTGCCGCCGTGGTGAGTGATCCGCCGACTGCCGGCTCCATCTCGATGCGCCCCATCTCTAGCCTCACGGTGAGTTCAATGATGTCTCATTCCCGGTGCAGATCTCCTGGAGGTGGAGAAGTTGAAGGAGCACATTTGAATCTTGATGGATGAGGTTGAATGCTCCAGTCTGGGAAAAACGGCGTTTCATTCATAAAAAATTCATTAAAAAAATGCACTATACATGAACTGGTCGTGACTTCCAGTTCCTTAACTTTTCGTTTAAATGCTTTGGGTTCGCGTGTTAAGGTTGTACTACTGACATTTGTGTTCAAAGTTATATTAATAATGTCATTAGAAACCATTTTTGTTGTACATATAATCAGAATGTGTGAAGCTAGCTTTTTTTGGTGTGTCCAAAATGCCTAAGCTACATGAATCAGTCTTTTACTACCTTTGATTCCTTAGGTCAAGTATAATAGTAGATTAGTAGTAGTTGAGTAATTAACTTGTGTGTGTGTGTGTGAGTGAGAGAGAGAGAGAGAGAGAGATTTGTTGCTTCAGGTATCCGGCTTATCATTTTTGTCAATTCCATGCCTAACATTTTGATTTTGTTTTTCAGCTTCTATTTTATGAACGGCAAGTTTACATAATCAGAAGAAATTAACCCTCAATTAAAAGTTACAATGTATAGTGTTTTCCAAGAACACTCTTAAATACATGCTAATAAGGACCTCATAACAAAGACCATGTGATTGTTAATTTACTACTCCCTCCATCCCAAAAAGAATTTTGTTTCTTCAACTTTTTTTAATACAGGGTCAAATAATTTAATGCAAATGATAAATCAATGTTTGTAGTTTACAATACATTTTTGTATATTTTTTTGTCAAATTCTTCATAGTAAATATTTGAATCAAACACAACATCAAAAGTCAAACGTAATATTCTTTTTGGGACTGAGGGAATACTATTTAGCATAAATTATGGGAAAAGGTCTCTTTTGCCACCAACGTTTGGCCAAAAATCTATTTTGTTATTATTTTAAGAAAATGTCTTTTTTGCCGTCAACGTTATTGTTTTTGGTCCTCGTTTGCCCATCTCTGTTAAATTTACTACACACTAGACCTTAAAGTTTCTAAAAATTGAAAAATTCACCCACATTCTTAAACCACTCTTTCATCTTCATCACTCTCACCCTTCATGGAGCTTGTAGTTTCACCAAAATACAATATAAACAAAATGTATTAAATTCCTTCTCATTTTCGCATAAAAAAATTAAAGAGAATCGTCAATTTCTCGCTTTCTAATTTACTGACAGATCTTTGGGTGTTGATAATTTTCAGGGAACGACAAAAAAATTAACGATCTTTATAAACCTCTTTGGGTTCATTATGGTTTTCAGGCATCTTTTTAAGGATTGTAGATAATTTTCACCAAATTGAGAGCTCTTTGAGATCGGAAAGGTCTCAAATGGCCGGAGATATGAATCTGAAAACACGTTTGGTAGAAGATGTCATCGAGAGCACAGAGGTTCCAGCATGGAAGAGGGTTAGATTGTAACTTTTACAAATTTAGGGTCAATTTTTTCATTCTTAAAAGTTTGGGGTCAAATGATAATAAAAATATTGTCCGTTACGGAATATTTCATCCGTTAACGGCCACAATGGTAAATATGATCCAAAGAGTAAACGTTGAAGGTAAAAAGGGACTTTTGGCCAAACATTGGTGGTAAAAATAGACTTTTCCCATAAATTATAATGTCGCCGCTACATCCGGTACATGCATGTGATTGTTAATATACTAGATTTTAAAGCCAACCCGCACTTTGCAGTGGGGAAATCTATGAAAATGTACTAAAATTTTACATATCTCATAGAATAAATTAATTTAACATGGTATTAAGATAAAAAGTTAATGTCGTGTCAATTTGATATTGCTATTATACATTATTTTGATTAAACTGAAATATAAAATAAAAATTATGAAGAAATCTAAAATCCTCTAAAATTAAGATAATAATAGTAATGTTAAAGATCATTGCAAAAGGTTCTAAAATTAGTTTGAGTCTTTAAACAATTAATATTAAAATTTGAGTAAAAGTTTAAGTTTTAGAATTTGTATAATTAATAATAAAAATATAAATTATAAATGTTCATTCATGTCAATGACATTAGAAGAATAAAAGTGAACCGAAGTTAAAGTTATAACACACATATATTTGAGGTTTATATGAAAGAATAAGAAATTAGCATCACTCTTTAATGAGTTTTGAGGAGATGAGAATGTATGAGGTTTTGTTTGGAATTACCAAAAACCATCTCGAAAATATAAGTGAATTGCACGCGCAAAAAATATATTTAACTCGTTTATCATTGAAATATGTAGTCCTTCCACTATAAGTCTACATAGTTTGGTCATATTCATTCATACCATTGGCACTCGTGTTTAATGGGACCAAGGTAGCGGGCAATCCGCTACATTAGCGATGTTGCCCACTACCTTCTCCGTTACCGTTTCTCTCAAATTTGGCGTTACCATCCAGCTAACGATGGTAGGGGCTTGGTAGCGGGTAACCTCCCCCCACCAGAGCCACGTGGGCACTGCCAGCTGACAAAGCTAGTAGCGCCCCCACCCCCTTTACCAACACGCTACCATTATTTTTTTACAATTACTTTTTTTATTCTACAACATTTAATATATGCTTAATACTATTATAATTAATAATATTTATAAATTGGAATTAAAAATATAAATAAAAATGATTATAGATTAACTAAATGTAGCATTTACAATAAAAAACATTCAAAATTAAATTATTTTTACAAAAGTGTCTTACGGGGGAGGGAAATCGAAACTGTCGTCCTAGTTCTCACGCGGTGGTAATCGGTGATCCGACTGGCCCGACGGCGGTCTGTTCAACATGAAGTGGAAAACCGTAAAGTGGTTGCTGATGTGGTGTAGTGGACTGCGGAGTGCGACCCCCTCCTCGACCACAACAACCGATGCGGGCCCCGTCTATGGAATCACGTCCTTATCCGTGGGTGCTATCTCGTGGAGGAGACGTGATATCCTTACAAGAAATTAAGTAGTTAATAAAAATGCAATCATGTCCAATAAATTTCAATTTGACCCAAAACTTGCGAAAAAATTTCAATTTTACCGAAAACGTTTAAAAATGTTCAATGTGACTCATAACTTCCGAATTATGTTCAATTTTACCCAAATTTTTCAATGTGGCTCAAAACTCTCGAATAATGTTCAATTTTACCCAAATCACCAAAAATTCACAAATTCATCAAAAATTCACAAATACAACTAAAATCACCAAAAACACCATAATTCATCAAATTCGTCACAAATGCATACACTTTTTGACATGATTTTTGGTGATTTTTGGTGTATTTTTCAAAAACACATATCCCCAAATCCACAAGTTCATAAATAATCCAAAAGAGATTATGGCATAATTTGTTACCTCAAATAAGTAGATATTGGCGGTAGTTGACGGTGAAATCGTCAGCAATTTGTGGTGGTGGTGGAATGAAGCAAAATAAAAAAATGAGTGAGAATATGGAGAAAATAACAAAGATTTAAAAAAACTATAGAGACCGAAATCACTCACCTGATGTCTTTTAGCTGGAGGAGAAGTGGATCGACGACGGTGGACTAGGGTGGAACGAATTTTCACCAACGGAGAGGTTAAGAGTTTGAGAAGTTGAAAAATGAAGTTTGGGAGGAGGAGAGGCTTCTGCCCGATGAAGAAGAAGGCTAATAGCGGGCTACATGTTACCAGCGCGTTACTTTTTGCAAATGGTAGCGGGAAGCCCATTACTAAACCCACTAAGTTTTTTTGCCGGTTCCAATGCACGTTTGAATTCCCCGCCCATTAATTCGAAATTCAATGCATGGTAGCGGGTGCTGCGTTACCCACTTTGGTAGTGGGCACCCCATTACCAAACCCGCTATCAAAAAATAAAGGTGTTTTTAGAAACAGGGGCCTATTTCCATGAGTCAATACGCTTTTTTTTGGACCTTGGTAGCAGGCTCCTCGTTACCAGGCTCACTACCGAGGTCACAACAACTACGTAGTGTGGTGTGAAAAGAGTAATTTGGTTTAATAAGGGAGTAATCCCATAGATTAATAGGAAAAAAAAGGAAAAACGAAGAAAACACAAAAGATAGCAAATGGATAACATACAACCACCCTTTTCCCACCAAAACCTATCAATGAATAGTTTTCAAAATTCCCTGCAATTGTATATATGGATAATATATACTACATATAATTAAGGGGTGATATGTACTCCCTCCGTCCTCAAAAAATACATAAATTTATTTTTATTGTTTCACAGTATTTAATCTATCATTTTTTCATGACTGTTTAAGCATTTTAAGTTCAATAATTCTAATCTATGTCATAATTTGAAGTATAAATTATGTTATAATATTTTTTTTATGAATTTTTTTTACTGTTTATCTTAGTAAATATTTTAGTCAAACACCGAACTTTGAAACATGAAAATCAAATGTATACATTAATTGAGGACGGATGGAGTATAATACACCCTCCGTTCTCAAATAATTCTACACTTTGACTTTTTTATTTCAAGATTAAATGTTTGACTCGAATTTTAATAAAGATAACAAGTTTTAAAAAATTCAGAAAAAAATATATTTAAAAAGTTTATACTTCACATTATGACATGCATATGAATTATTAACTTTAAATGTCTAAACATTCATGAAAAAAATTATAGATTAAATATTTAAAACAACAGAAATAAAGTGTAGAATTATTTGGGGATGAAGGGAGTATATACTTAAGAACATTTAAGGGTGATTTGTAAAAAACATAAAATTAAGGAGTAATAAGGGAGTTATCCTATAGATTAATAGAAACAAAAATAAAGGAAAAATATTTGGGGGTATCCCATAGATTAATAGATATTAAAAAAAGGAAAAACGAAGAAAACACAAAATATAGAAATGGATAACATATAATCACCCACCTCCCTACAATTGTTTATGTATATAATGGCTCCTACGTAAATGTACACTACGTGGGGAAGACATTTCTTATCAAGTGCCTGCATCGCGGTTTGGGCGCAGTAAGCCCATTTACGCAAAGAATGGCCCGGCCTTGGCGCGCAGAAGATTTATCGCGCCTTTGCCATAAGAAATTTGCGCAGCAAATTTATCGCGCCAAGGCCGCAATAAGGCCGCAGTAATTTTTTTTTAAGGGTTTAAACTCCCCTTTCTCTTCATCCGCCGCACAACTCCACCATTCTTCTTCATCTTCTTCGTTTTTCCTCTTCTTCTTCTTCTTCATCTTGTTCTTCCTCTGTTTCTTCTTCTTCTTCTTCTTTAGTTTCTTCTTCTTCTTCTTCTTCTTCTATTTCTTCTTCCTTTTTTCTTCTTCTTCTTCTTCTTCTTCTTCTATTTCTTCTTCTTCTCACTACGTATTTGTGAGGGCTATTGTAGCGCAATTTTCGCTTCATACGCGCTTTTATAGAAGCGCTTATTGGCGCTTCTATCGCCGCTTCTACATGGGGCGCTTTTTATTGATCTCGTGCGCTTCACGGCGCTACAACAGTAGCGCCTAAGTAACGCTTAACGGCGCTGTAATGGCCACGCCTCGATGCTGACATCAACCAGCCTTTGTACCGCATATGAAGCGCATTAAAGCGGTACAAAGGCTGTATTTTATATTACATACCAGATTTCAAAATATTGTATATAGTAAATGAAATAATACTAATAAATAATGTACAAAAATAATGCAAAATTCATTTTAATATATATATTTAAATTTCTAAATTGTTTTATTTACAACGAAAAAATAAAACGTAATAATATTTGCAAAATTCATTTCAATATATATATATTTAAATTTCTAAATTGTTTTATTTACAACAAAAAGTCAATTAATAAAATCTAAATCCTATGGAGGTGGAGGTGGAGGAGTATCATCATTAGGACCACCGGACACACCGGCCGAGACCGGTGAGAAGTGTGCCCTCGCAAGAAGCTTCGATGTAGGCCTCCATCATGTCGTGTCGACATGAGCCGAGTTAGAGCAGCAGTGTTCAGGGTGCTGAAATGTGAAGGAGGGTCCTCCATGCGCGGGGTATAAACATCCTCGTGCAGACCGGTGTGGAAGGCGGTGGTCCTTGGAGACGAAGACCGTGGCCTCGATGATGATGCAACTAAGTGTGCTGGCACCTCAGTATGCGACAATCGGCCCATGCTCCGAAGCTCTCCCTGCACGACGCCAGGGCCGCGCTTGTCCGGCGCCGGAGGTCCGCTTGTTGGCGCCGGAGGTCCGCTTGTTGCAAGTAGCGCATCTCATGCTCGGTGACCGCCGCCGTAGAGTATGGATCTCTTCCTCCGCCTGTCGATGCGCTCCTTATCCTTCCGACGCTCCTCCTCCACCGTAGCTCACGCTACAAGTTATGTAAAAGTAACAAATTAGTCCTTAAAGTTTTTAGAACAATTCAAAAGTGGACGATGTATAATAGTTACCTCGGATGGTCATGAGGCTGGAACATGTCGGGATGGACCAGTGGGGGTGTTGATCTCCAACGACCTCTAGTGGGATTTTGACCGGTGACCGCCCGGTAGACGTCGGGATCAAAAAGTGGCATGTCATCGTCAACTTCATACTTCTCCGCATAGCCTCGATATATTTTTCCTAATTTATGAAAAATAACATTAATTTGTTTTAAAAGAAATTCACGATATGAAAGTACTAGTATTAAAAGAGAAAGTACGAAGAACCTCGAAATCCGCAACTTCGCCACCCCACTCTTTCCGAAACTCCACGATGCTGACTGGTCGACCTCGTTGTTCGCTCTGTCCATTAAAACATTTAAATATATTAAAATGAATTTAACAAAAATTAACGAAAATGGAAGATAAGATAGAGTAAGTAATTACGTATCGCTCGTACGCCCCCTGTAGCGACAACCGCCCGTGCCTCTTCCTTTTCGGCTTTTCGTTGACCTTTTTGGCGTTTGCGATCGCCTGTTTTGAGGCCTTCTGAAAGCCCTCAGAGTTCCAAAAGTCGATCAGCTTGTCCCAAACCTCCTGAGATACCTCGGCAGTTTGCCGACGCCAATGGTTGTGGTCCGGGTTCTCCTCGGTGAGAGGGTAACGGCCGTTGTGCCATTGCCGGATCTTGGAGAGCTTCGTTGCACAGTTCACCGAACCGAGATATGAGCGCCTTCAAAGACGTCCTCCGCTCCACTCCGTGGCACCCGGTCGTAACTCGCCTTCAAAAAAAAGAAATGTTTAAGTAATAATGTAACAATTCTCTAAAAAAGTATTTGAACCTACGTGGAATTATTACCTTAAATTTCGTCACGTACGCATCCCGAGCCTCTGCGGAGATCGTAAAAGATGGCGGCCAACCGGTCCAAGCCCTCCAGGATGTTGTTGATGGTGGATGGACATAGCGAGGCCGGTTGCTTGAGGCTGCGTATATAGAAAAGTAGTTATAAACATATATACACATACATATATATTATTTATAATTTACATAATAGTACATGAAATACTTACTGGCCCACAATAATCCGCTTCCTTCCATCCTCCATCAGCTCGGTGGTGGGAGCACTGGAGCGGTGGTCGTAGGCATGGCATGACTAGAGGCCTGAGGACCACGGCGTCTACGTCCCGGGGGCGGGGGTGGCCTGGGTGCATCATCCAGAGGAGGCACCGGAGGAGTTGAGCGAGAAGATCCTCTATCAGGTGTACCCCCGCCACGTCCCCGTCCCCCACGACGTGGCGCGCCACCGCGTGAAGCGCCCGACGACTGATCACTCAATGAGTCCCGAGAACTCGACATACCCTTAAGTTTCTCAAATTTAACAAGTTAACCCCTAAAATTAATAACTTTTGCAATTTATCCCTAAAATTCTTTAAATTCTTTAAATTCCACTAAAATACAATAGAATTTATAACTTTTGCAATCTAGCCCTAAAATTCTTTAAAGTCCACTGAAATACCCTAAAATTAATAACTTTTGCAATCTAGCCCTAAAATTAATAACTGCAAGCAAGTGTGCACAGTAGTTCTGTGCACAACCTGCATAAGCAGTCACAACTTGTGCAAGCTCAGGCAAGCTCGCAAGCTCGTAAGAAGTGCAGGCGCTGTGCAAGAGGCTCCACACAAGCCAAATTCATGCACAACTCACAAAAATTAAGCTTTCACATATTTCGTGCTGCCCTAAAATTTTTAAATTTTGCAATGTAGCCCTAAAATTCATCATCATCAAACTCATCATCATCAAATTCATCATCATCAACAAACAATTCATCAATGCACAAATTCATCAATTCATCAAATTCATCATCATTAACAACACAATTCAATGCACAAATTCACACACACATATATATATATATATATACAATTATATATATATATATACAAATTCAATGCACAAATTCAATTAAACGTATATATACAAATTATATATACAAATTCATGTATATATATATATATACAAATACAAATTATATATACAAATTATATATACAAATTCAATGCGGGCGGCTTACCGGGAGGGAGAGGACGCGCGCGGACGGCGAGGGAGGGAGGGAGGGAGAGGACGCGCGCGGACGGCGAGGGAGGGAGAGGACGACGCGCGCGGACGGCGAGGGCAGCGAGGGCGAGGAGCGGACCGGACGGCGAGGGCGACGACGAGGGCGACGGCGACGGCAACTAGCGGCAGGGGATGGGAAGGAGAGGGAGGCAGGGAGGGAGGGAGGCTATCGATCGGATGGAATGGGGGCAGGGATGGAGAGGAGGGAAATCCGAATTTGGGAAAGGCAAGGCTTCTGAAGGAAGCTTCGTTTAGAAGCGCTAGTTAGCGCTTCATAAGCGCTGTTAACGTGCGGCGCTTAGAAGCGCAATATGGCGCTTCATAAGCGCCGTTAGCCTCTTACGTAACTCCGCTCGACTATATATGTATAATTATATATATAATTACTTATATATATATATATATTACTCACATACATATCTATAATTATATATACATATACATATATACATATATAATAACTCATATATCTATAATTATATCTATAATTATATATATATATATATATATCCACAATTATATATATATATATATATATCTATAATAACATGTATATGATATATATATATTATATATATCTATAACTATATCTATAATTATATTTATATATACATATCTATAATAACTCATCTAATAACTCATATGTATATATATATATATATGTATATTATACATATATATATATATATGATATATATCATGATAAATTAAGATTCTGAAAGTCTAGAGTACTTCGTAAATGTAGCATTACAAAACATTGAGAATTTAATCGTCATCCTCGCCTTCAAGAACGTTACCATATTCCAACTGCTCGGGCTCCGCTTGACAATCAACGAGAGATATATTTATATCATGGTCGTCCGTCACAAGTATGAGTTCCTCAACTCGTGTTTCTTGAAGAGGGTCATCATCGGTGGATTTTTGTGCATTATTATTATTATTAGATGATGAAATTGATAAGGACCTCGTCGACCCTCACCTGTCCAATGTCGAGGTTTCATTTTGAAGACAGTCCATCGCTTCTTTAGATCCCGAAATTTTGAGGGATACTCAATATACACAACTTGTTGGGCCTGACTTGCAAGGATGAAAGGATCATACCACTTTAATCGAGATGTGTGATCAACGTCAATAATCCCAGAATATTTATCCGTGGTCACACCCTTTGCTGGGTCAAACCATGTGCCCTTGAACACGGTGAGTTTGTTTCGTTGTAGCGAAGGACGAGAATCTCATCAAGGCACCCGTAAAAATCCTCGCAATTCTCTTCATCATTCAAATCGCCAAAGACACGTATACACCCCAATTAGCTGTCAATTTTCCACTCCCATATTCTCTCGTATGGAATCTAAAGCCGTTAACATATGAGCCACCGAAAGATTTGGCCGTCGAGTGTGGACCACAAGCTAGATCGTACAGTAACGGAGGGAAGGACCACTGCTTTGCCTGAGCCAACTCCTTGAACCAGCTGGCGAAATTTGCTAATCTGTAATCATTCAACCCTTCCTGAGCCAAATCCGGGTAAAGTGAGCATGAGAGCTCATTGAATTGACTGCAATTGCATGAAACATCAATGTAACCAGTTTATTTAATTCTTTAAAACAACGTATACTATTATTAAATAAAAACGAATCTGACCTTATATAGGGATCAACTGACAGCTTCCGGAGAATATAGGTCCGAACATGGTGCAACTCCTTCTCCGACAGCTTGTCTATTTCGTAATTCTCCGAAGTTTTTCACCGGATGGTTAAAAATAGAAAGACCGTTTTCATCGTGCACCGCAAAGATAAACTTCATTACGAATCGAGGGTTGATGTGAGTCCCAAATTGTCATCCATATAATGCTCGGTGAAATATGCCACCTCGTACTAAATACTTCTCTATGATCGATCCTTCCTTAAACTGTTTGTTGGTACATTTATGTTTCAAAGTTTTCATCATCCGTTCAAATCCATACATCCACCAATATTGACAGACCACAAATCCTTAGTTGAAACGGTATATGCACGGTCAAGTGTTCCATGGAGTCAAATAATGATGGAGGGAAGATCTTCTCGAGCTTGCACAACGTCACTGCAATAAATTCATCCAACTTCTGCACGTCATCTAAACGGAACTCCCTGGCGCAGATTATTCTAAAAATTTGCTAAATTCAGCTATTGGAATCCATATATCATCGTATGTTCCCACGCAAGATGATTGGAAGCAACTTTTGCATAAAAACATGACAATCATGCGTTTTCATGTCAGAAAATGAATTATTAGACATGTTGACACAACTTCCAATGTTTGACGATATCCATCGGAAGTTTGAGCGTGGTCTTCAACCACTTGCAAACATTCGTAATCTGATCTTCACTCAATGTATAAATTGCCTTAGGTTGACATGGTCTTCCATCGCGCCCGGGAACCAAATGTAACTCGGCCGGATGTTCATTTTCTGCAGATCACGTCTCGAGTTCGCATTGTCTTTACTCTTCGCTTTTTGATTCATAACTGTATAGAATATATTGTCGAAACAATTTTTCTCAATATGCATTACATCGAGGTTATGTCTTACTAACAAATGTCCCCAGTACGGTAACTCCCAAAAGATTGATTTCTTAATCCGGTTGTGAGTCACACCGAAGCCCTCGTGTCGTTGTCTGTCCCAATATGACCCAAAAGGCGGGAACTCAATCTGCTCAATCTCTGTTAGTATTTCAACACCGGACTTATATTCAAAGGGCTCTGCCCGCTCTCGACTACCCCATGCTCGATACCATGTCGATAAGAATGTCGACGGTGTAAAAATCTTCTATGACACCCCCACCAACAAGGTTTACGCCCATAAGTTAATTGGAAACTAGATACATCAGCCATACGGTATGGGCATGCAAGTTTTCCATGCGTACTCGGCTGATAGCATACCGTAGGCCGGAAAGTCACCGATTGTCCAAAGCGCATGCTCTCATTGTAAAATTCTTCCTACGATGCGCATCCCAAGTTTCAACGCCACGGTCCATAGACTATTCAACTCGTCGATCAATGGCCGCAAGAAGACGTCAATATTTCGCCCTGGAGATCGAGGACCCGGGATCAACAATGCCAAGTAGATATACGGCTGTTTCATACATAAATCAGGTGGTAGATTATAAACTGTGATGAATACCGGCCACATGGAATAAGGGTTACCATCATCTGATAGTGGATTAAATCCATCGGTGCATAAACCTAATCGTACATTCCCGATCTCTTCAAAGAAATCAGGGTATAACATATCGACATGTTTCCATGCCCGTGATTGGCTTGGGTGTCCAATGGTACCATTTGCATTTATATTTGCCCTTACATGATAACTCATGAATTCAGCTGTTTTGACGATCGGTAAAGACGTTTAAGTCTTTCGGTTATTGGGAGATAACGTAGAACCTTCTTCGGTTTCGCTTTCTTCGCCACGCCGATCAATACCCCCTTTAAAAGTATATCTATCCGAACCGCACACAACACACTTCAACAAATCTGAATCCACCATCGAACAACATACAATTATTCTCGCAACTATGAATTTTCAAGTACGGTAACCCTAAGTCCCCGATCATTTTCTTCGCCTCACCTGTGCTCGTGGGCGTGAGTTTTCTCGTAATATTTCATTGATATAATTAATCATTTTTGAGAAAACGGCATCTTATATATTATGCTGACTTTTCAAGCTCAAAAACTTGGTTAAAACCGATAGCTTCTTGTGTTCCGTGCGAGCCCCATCATAAAGAGGTTGCGATGCCGCCTGCAACAACGCAAAAACTTTTGTGCCTCCTGATTTGGAATTTCGCCTTCATCAACTTGCATGTCTTCTTGAGTCTCCCCAAAATTATTGTAACAATATTCGTTTTCATCATCATGATCATTAACAGTCCGGTCAACATTATTAGGACGAATTCCCAAACCTTCATGAACCATTTGACGGACATTCCAACCTTCATAGTCAGCAGATATCGAGTCCCTTTGCGTACTTCCACGTGAATTACTAGACGACGATCCCTCAACGAATCGATCATGACCTCCAACAATAGTCGGATCGATCAATATTTCCTCACCATGACAATCCCATATATAATAATCTGGTTTAAATCCATACTCGCATAAATGATTTCCAATAGTCACCTTTTCATTATAGAATCTATTTCTACACTTTTACACGGACATTTCACTGCCGACATTCCATTCGATTCAGCAATCGAAAAGCAAAGTTTAGAAAATATTCGACTCCTCAAAGAATCTTCGATCGATCGTACGGGTTCCCTTCTCTAACCGTTGATACATCCAATCACGTTCAGCACCATATTTTACGCCCGCATATCAATATTACTTTATAACAAAACTTAAAAGGTAAAAACTTAATTACTTAAATATACGATTTATACATGCAAACTGTATAACTTATTTCCTCCTAATTATAAAGGGTGCATGGGTCCTATCCTATTCATAAAAGTACAATCGGTAAAGAAGTTTTATGATTGTACATGTATAACTCATACAACTTACATAAATTTCGTGACATTTCATCTCGGTTCCTCATTATACCATTTTTTTGGTTTTAACTCCCAAATCGTATAACAAGGAACGAGACGTAAAATGCAAATAAAATTATGCAATCGTATAGTTTATACATATACATTCATAAAACTTCAATATACCAGTTGCACTTTTACAAACATCTAACTGGACAATCCATGAATATTAAATTAAATATTATATTTTACAATATTATTTCCAATAGTAAAAATAATATTATGCATATAATATTCTACATAATATTCACAGACACGAACTATGGCTGAAATCTAAAATATCATATTCCACTAATTTTAACAACATAAACTAAGAATAACAAAATCTATATAATTAAATAAGAGAAAATAAAGGTAGTATATAAATTCATACCTAAATAAGCCAACAAAATCTGCTTCGTTGCTTGAACACAAATGGAGCAAGATTTGTAACTCACAAATGGAAATGGGAAGGAATGAGAGCAAGATCTGCAAAAAAAAAACGGAGCAAAACCTTCGTTTTTCGTTTCTGTAAATCTGATGCGGAGAGGGAGGAAGAAGATGGGTTGGTCAATTTAAAGGCCCATGAACCGCTTATTTACGCTACATTGGCGCTACTACCTCACAAATATCGGAGTCGACAGCTGTGCCTTGATTGAACCGCTTTTATGCGCTACAAAAGCGCATCTTACCCGCTCCCAGAAGCGCAACTTCGCGCTAGATGGCTTCTTCACTGGTTGAAGCGCGTATTGGCGCTTTGGACGCGCTTCATAGCCGCTCAATGAAGCGCCACTTAGCGCAACAGGGCTGGTGGCTTAGTGGTAGCGCTATTATGCGCTTCTTATGGCGCTACGAAAGTCCCCCCACGTACGTAGTGTCTTCTTCTTCTTCTGTTTCTTCTTCTTCTTCTTCTTCTTCTTCTTCGAATTCTTCTTCTTCTTTAGTTTCTTCTTCCTTTTCTTCTTCTTCTTCTTCTTCTTCTTCTTCTTCTTCTTCTTCTTCTTCTTCGAATTCTTCTTCTTCTTCGTCTTCTTCTTCTTCTTCTTCTTCTTCTTCTTCTTCTTCTTCTTCTTCTTCTTCATTTTCTGGGATTCATTGGACGAATCCGGATGAACATTCATCCGGATTCGTCCACTTTTTTTTTAATTATTCAAACCGGTTACTGCGGCCATGGCCGCAGTGAGACCGCAGTACGTACCGCGGCCGACGCCGCAGTGAGTTCGAAACTGCGGACATTTTTACCGCGGCATTCACTGCGGCCGTCGCCGCAGTTAGTACCACGGGCCAACTGCGCCTGAGGCCGCAGTGAGGCCTCTCCTCCCCACGTAGTGGTAGTTGACAAGATTTTGTTTTTGTTTTTGTTTTTTTGAAAGCTAAAGATATACTAATATTGGAAAAGAAGAGCTTCACCCCCATTAAGTTAAGGTTAAGGGACTAGTTAAGCCGAAGTACGTGTGAGATCTAAGCAAGCATAAGAAAAAACCTGAGAAAACCAAACTAAGAGATCTAAGCAACCAAGACCAGCTAGAGAAACATTATGAGAATATAATCCCGACGGGTTTAATTAAGAGTGGATTAGGCAATATGTTGGAGCAGTTTAGCCTGCTGCTTGAGGCCCACTGGTAAGAAAGCATCTGAATTTCTGTGAAAATATTATAGTCCGTTGAGTTGTGGAAATTTTTTGAGGTTTTTCATTCCAAATTTCATTTGTAAATGCTTGGATGTATAGCTAGTTATTAAGTAATGAAAAATCTTGTTTTCCCAACTTTAGAAAACTCTAACTGTTAAAATGGAAAACCTTATTTTTGAAGTTTTTCACTTTAATACTAGAGTTTTCCATCGCTTAGTAGCTACTTATACATCCAAATATTTATAAAAGAAATTGGGAATATAAAATTTGAAAAATCTTCCAACTCTAAGAAATTTCCACTCCAGATTTTACATTACCAAATTGTTTCTCGCTCTCCACATTGAAGGTCCTATACTACTTAAAAAGAAAACAAAAATAACTATTTTACCTTTAATCCATGAGTATTAGGAGTATCTTTAACTTGGGGAGGAGATTTGAACTTTAGTTCATGGGTATATACAGGTGTGGATGTTCTACAGTATCTAGTATCGACTGGTGATTGTAACCAAACATCATTTTTGCATGATTGTTTTACTAAAAAAAGGTTGTAATAACTCTAAAGGTAATAATTTGGCTACAAATTTCTTTTCCACCAAAAATACATAGGTTTATTTATCAACTACTTACTTCCCTCAATATATAGTGATTTGGGGATTTTCATCCTTAATTATGACTCGTTATAACTTAGTCCCCGAACTATGCACCATCAAGTAATTTGGTCATTTGATTGATGTGTTGTCAGTTGATCTAGGGAAAAATAACTATAATGATCATTGAAGTTTAAAATATTGCTTAAGTGCACATGTCAGACTAAAAATCCATCGTCTCATCCCACAACTCGATCCACTCTGGCTGTGACCACTCAGCCCCTCCCTCGGCTAACCCTGCGAAACTCGCATCCTTAACCCTCTGAAACTTGTGGGAAACTCTTATGGAGACCCCAAATGTGATTCAACGACAATCCAACACCTCCGCTCCCACGACCAGCAATCGACCCTTGCTCCTCCATAGCCACATCTTTCAAATACTTCATTATATTCCTCATCTTCTTCCCTTCTTCACCTTCCATCAAATAATCCTTCACAATTCTTGAAATTTTGTCCCCTACGATCACGTTGTCCTCTTCAGCCTTGGGCATCAAAGCCACTTTCACGCCATTCGTCAACATCACAATGTTCATCCTCTATTTCTCGTACAACGACCATGCGATCAGTGACAAACTGTTAACCATGCTCCCAACGTCGAATTCCACAAACAGTACTTCAAAAACCAGTGTGTCGAGCGGTGGCTCAACACCTGGAACTGCAGTACCTATATGATAGCACCATCAGCCCACGCCCTATCTTTGCCCCATAAACCCTTTTAGCAAGAAATCGAGCAGGTCCTTCGTCGATTCGAAATCGAAATTGAACTGCATAAATGTATCATTGGCCACTAATTTTTAATCCGTAAGCCAACTCATTTCACTGCTTCCATGAAATAGAATGAAATTACAGTCCCAATTATGGTTGATCAAGTTCTCAGTATAACCGAATTAACCATATTTTTCTCAGTTTCGATTAATTCGGTATTTCGGTTCAGTTATTAGTTATATCAAACTTTAAATTCGATTTTCAGTTATGGCTTTAACTAATTCGGTTAACAGAATTAACCGAAATATTTAGTCCACATATTAAATACTTATAAGCCCATCAAAATTAAGTTCAGCCCAATATACATAACATACCCAATGGTGAATGAACTACCCCAATTCCCAGCCCATATCTTAACACTAAGCTAAGCCCATCAAAATTGTGGTTAATTTGGACAAAAACCAAAATAACCGAACCAAATCAGTATTCGGTTAATACGGTTTTAGGTGTAGTTCGATTAATTCGGTATTTAATAATAGATAACCGAAAACCGATTATTACGGTAATTCTGATGTGTTTTCTTATGGATTAAGAAACACAATTGAAGGATCCCTTCTTGACTAGAATGGATTGATAAAATTGGCCAACACCCCCTCTTGAATCCATGAAATGGTTCAAGCAAAAGTGAAGTTTTGTTAAGGGTAGGAAGATGGATCCAACACCTCTTTCTTCAAGAGAAAGCAACCTTGGATTTAGCAAACATGATCAAAACCTTTGAACAAGAGTTGAGTGGAAAAGTGTAGAGAAAATAAGAGAGAATTGCTCTCAAATCAAAATGATTTCTTCATATATGATGTCTTCAAAATGTAGAAACAACCCTTGTTTATAAGTAGGGAATTGACATAGGGCAGAAATAAAATAAAATAAAATTAATGTAAAATTAATTTCTATACTAATTGACCAATTTATTTGTAGCATTAGTTATCCTATTCAAGCGCTCAATTGATACTTGTAACCTCTGGAGATGAAAGGTGTAGAAGTGTATGTAATGGTGAAATTGTCCTTTTTTCCTCCAACTTCTTTCATCTTATCACTTGAGTCATTGAGGCTTCCAAAGTGTTTTGCTCTTCTTGGGCCCAAATGATGATGAAGAAGATTTGGGACGCTCCTTGGGCTTACTTATTGAGTTTGACACTTCTCCATATTTTTCCTCAAACTTCTTTGATTTTAACAGTTAGGTCTTCAATTTTGTAGAAGCTAGCATTTAGGTCCATATGTGGATTCACATCAAATTCGGTTTCGGTTAATACTGAAATAACCGAATAATCACCCCTAGTTCCAATGGACCTGCCACCCAGATATCTCGCCTCGCCACATTCCATCATCGACTGACCCTTAAGGCAGCACTGTTGAAGGGCTGGGCTAAGGTTCAAGCCCTTGTTGCGGCTAAACCATGGCTAAGCCCTTAAGCTTCTTTTTTTTTTATATTTATAAAAAAACTGACCTCATTAAATTAAATGATTTTTATCAATTCCAACTTTAAAATTATAAAAATAAGGTACTCAACTATTAAAAAATTGACATTGTTAATCTAAGGACAAGTAAATTACTGAATTAAAGGATTAGAGTGCTAGAAACTATATAGTTCAAAAAACTGAATCACAATGAATTACTATAATTCATAGATAAAACTAAGTGAGTTAAGGTAGTTGGGGAAATAATTAATGCTTTTTGTTTTTAAAATGGTTGGTTATGGGTACCCACAATTTGTAGGCGGGTGCCGTAGAGCTCCGCCTATATGTATGTATATACGCGTGTACACTCACTAATTTAAAGAGACATCTGACATTATTACACGGACTTGATTGTTATTGGGGTTGGACGGCTAATGTTAATTCCCTAATTAATAATACAGTTGCTTTGTAGACTTCTAGTGTCGGCACCGTAAACGTAACTTGCATTCACATGTGCGATTTAAACACGTGGTCATCTCTCTCTGATTCTAAACTTGTTACGTACGTGCAGTGCATGCTATATGGGGGGAGTAAAATTATGAACTTAAAAGTTTAAGAGCTTTTATTTTATCTAGCCTTTAAGAGAGAGAGAGAGAGAGAGAGAGAGAGTGTCGTTACAGATATTTAATGCTTCCTCTTCCACTTCGGCCCTTGAAAGCTCATCTTCTACCCCTATCAGATAAATGATTAACCTTTAGTCTAATGATTAACCTTCCTAAAAATATCAGATAAATGTATTGAGTTTAAGCATTCTTAATCCCCATATCCCCTACCCATATCTATATTAGTAAAAAACAAAAAGGAGAAATGTCTCTTTTTGCCATTGACATTTGGGCAAAAGACCCATTTTACATTTATTTTTATTTTTTTCGGGTTCGAAAATACTACTAACGTTAGTGTTTGTGGTCCACGTTTTCCATTATCCGTTAATTTTCCAACGTGTAATTTTATTTTCCACCATATACAAATTTGATGTGTGTGTTTTGATGATGTGGAGCCTCGCGACGCAGAATCTCTCTTCAAAGTGTTATCGAGATCTTCAACTGAACAAACGGCAGTTGTCCTCTGCTAAACAAGGGCTTAACCAAACCCTAGAGC
Source organism: Stellera chamaejasme (assembly GCA_024586325.1). Taxonomy (NCBI): domain Eukaryota; kingdom Viridiplantae; phylum Streptophyta; class Magnoliopsida; order Malvales; family Thymelaeaceae; genus Stellera; species Stellera chamaejasme. Next base: position 32,456,046 of record CM044985.1, read on the forward strand.
TGTCACCATCTGTCGCACGGTCTTCTATCGGCGTGGGTAATTGCTCATCTGTCCTTCTCCACCACTGCGATGGAATCCCCTACAGCGGTTAAGGAGGAGATGGCGGCGACTGCAGTTCAAACGGGGCCGAATAGGTGTGTGATGTGCCGAAAACACATGGGACTCACAGGTTTCAAGTGACGGTGCGGGATGATGTATTGCGGGATGCATCGGTACCCGGAGCAGCACGATTGTAGCTTCGATTTTAAGTCTTCAGGGAAGGAGCAGATCGCGAAGGCCAATGACAACGCGAAGAAGCTTGACAAGATATGATCTTCAAAAATTTGGGTGAAGGTCTCAACAAGGTCGGAGGGAAGGATGGCAGGCCGGTAGACCAGATCTCGTCGTTGTACTGAATGATGACACGGTTGGATTTGAGGAGGAGATCAGACTTGACGCCGCCGGCCATGGCGTCTTCATGGTCGGGCTTGGCCTATTTTATTTTTTTATATTAACGACCTGGCCTATTAATTTGTCCAACTGGGATGCCATTTAAGATTATAATGACCACGTGGCGTTTCCGTTACGGAATATTTCCGCATAAATCTACCGTTAGTCAATTTAATGGTAATAAAGGTCCAAAAAACAATTAGAGTGGTAATATTGGACCCGATAACAAATAAAAAATGTAAACGTGAACCGTTTTTTAAAATAATTACAAAAAGAGCCTTTTAGCCAAACGTAGTGCCAAAAAAAAGACATTTTCCCAAGAAAAAAAGAGTCTGTAGTTGTTTGTTTGTGCTCAATACTAAGTTTGTGGCTTTTACTTGTTGGGTTAGGGACATGCTCCATTTGGGCTTCTCGGGGTAGGCTTCGTATTGGGCTTTACTGCCCCATGCATGCACTGAAAGGTTCACGATCACAAAAGTGTATAAATCCCACCCATTCACCACGTATAAAAACCAACACTATTCTGGATAACACAAAATTTGTTGACAAACATAATAGTGAGTCCATTAACTTTTATAAATCCAATTAAGCACATCACAAGACACAATAGTAAAAGCTTTATATACCAAAATAAATAATATTTTTCTTATAAAACGTACGTACACTGATTAAATTTATGAGAGAAATGTTGGAATGAATTTTTGTGATCAGAAACTTTTTATGATTAAAGAACAGAACCTAATCATTTATAGTCATTAGATTAGATGCAATCAATATTAATTGTCAAATTGTTGATTAGTCTGAATAATTATTGTAATTCTGCTTCTAAAGGTCCAAACAAATGGTACCTTGAACTATTGAATGATTACAATTTAGGCATTTGACATAATTATTTGTTGTTAATTGACTAATCGAGCAAAAAAAGAAAATTACATACTATGGCGTCAAACTTTTAACACTTTTTAGATTTACTCCAAAACAATAAAAGGAAATTTCTCACTTTTTAGATCATGTTTTGGACCATTCCTCATGAGTAAAGATAGTTTAAACGTCCTCCCTCCCTGAAAATTGATCAATTTCATTAAGGAAACTTCTCTCTCAAAATTACAAAATTATCTCTACTTTATCTTTATTTTTTCTACTTTTTTTTTATGCACTTTCAATCAAATGACAATTGAGTAAACATATACAAAAATTTTATATTCATTTTAATATTTGCACATAGTAAAACCCTTCAATTTTTTTGAAGATGGAGACTAACTTATACAAAAAAAAAAACAGACATTTATGCTCCACCATCACGATTCTCATAACTTAACATTCTTTATGACGGTACACACATACACATTCATATGTTTATTCTTTAAAATGATCAAACCATGAAGGGTACATAAGCTTCACGTATCATATGAAGCACTTTATTGTAAATACAAACATAGCAACCACAAAACTTAGGTAGTAATAATAATATTAATTATATGGAGTAGTACTTTGATGAGATGGCGCCAGACGCATTCAGTGATCTAGGTAGCTAACTAGCTAGCTAGTTGATCTATGGCTGATCTGCAGCTTGGGTACTCACCGCCTCACCTGCATAGCGACAGCACCTGCAACCTCTATTGTAGTAGCCACGGCCGCAGCAACCGTAACGGCACCCTCCTCCTCCTCCTCCTCGGCCGCCTCTGCCACCAGGGTAACCGCCTCCACCACCAGGGTATCCGCCTCCACCACCAGGGTATCCGCCGCCGCCGCCAGGGTATCCGCCGCCTCCACGACCGGGGTACCCGCCACCACCGTACTTGGCATCTTCCTCAGCCGCGGCGGTTTTAGTTGCCACCTCAGCTGCAAATTAAGTGATGATCACATGAAATGAAAACATTAAACGTAGGTGTAGGTAGCTAGGTAGACGAGTAAATAGAGATTAATTAGTTCATGAAATGAATTAAGCTAGGTAGGTACCGTGTTGATCAGAGAGCTGCTGGTCGTTGTTGGAGTTAGCGGAGACGATGAGAAGAAGGAAAGCGGCTAACAAGCCGAGCAGAAGACAGAGTCGAGGACCCATTTGAATGATAAATAAGGAGAAGAAAGGATCAGTGATGAATGAGTGAAGAGAAGTGTTGAAGTGAAGGTGTATTTATAGTGAATATTATTGTATAGCTAGGCGCCATATCGACAGTGACTGATTGAAGCATCCATGCATGCATGGCATGAATGTAATAATTCACTCCAATCCAACAACAGTCCCCACTTATGACTTAATTACCACTTGCACCTACGTCCTGGCTCTTCCAATCCACATAGAGATAAGTAGATCATATCATATATATATATATATATATATATATATATAAACACACACCTCTTTTTCTTTTTACTATTTTATGGTAATTAATCTATGGTCTTTTTCATGAATTGTTAGACATTAAAAACTAAATAATTCATATGCATGCATATAATAATTTGAAATCTAAATTTTATGAATATATTTTTTATGATTTATTTCCACTATTTTATCTTTATATAAAAATTTGAGTCAAATATATATTGAACCTTAAAACATGAAAGTGAAAGTATAGTTATTTTTTGTGACGAAGGGAGTATAAAACAGGTGTATGTCAGGGGGAGGCGTGAGAGAGTATTACACTAGACAATACTTCCTTCGTCCCTAATTAATTTTACACTTTGTATGGACGCGGATATTAAAGTGAATATAAGATTTTATGTAGTTTGACATACAAAATACAATATAGAAAAAGTTAAGATAAAATATGGATGGTTTGGTAACTTTAGATGAGAGTTTCCATTTAAGGGAAGTGTAAAAAAAATTGGGACTGTCCAAAAAGAAAATGTGTATAATTAATTTGAGACGTATGGAGTATTTGACAATATTGATTATTTAATTTCAAGTAAAAAGTAGTTTATTAAAAACTGAAAGTGTAATAATGTTTTAAATCAAATGTCCTAACCAAAGATAGAGTTAGGCTTCTCTACGTTCCCTTACTAACGGATAATCTCGTATTCATTTAATATAATGACCTATAAGAAAAATAGATTATCGCGAGTGGGGACACATATGGTGTCGTACTATAATTAAATGAACATGAAACTATAGAAAAGTCCAACTTCATATATAGCTAGCAAACGCAATTATGTACATCTATGTATCTAGGTTAGTTTTAGGCTGAAAATTTATATGGATGATTTTGGAAATCAGAGTAAAAAGAGAGTTTAATTAGCTTTTTTTTTTGAACGGCAACAATGATTTATTAAAGTAAGAGTTCACAAAAGGAAAAAGGAGTCAACGAGATGCCGGCTAAAAACTAAAGCCTTAGAACGAAAACTACCACCAAACAGAAACGCAACCTGAAAAACGGACAACCCCACAAAACCGAGAAAGCAGGACATGCACAGAACACCTGGGCATCTATGCCAGCTTCCCTGTTGCTCCAACAAGCGAAGAGCTTTTCCCAATGCTCAACTTAAATTACCGCTGTTAGATCCATGGAAAGAGAACACCTGCACATCTGAAAAAATAACATTTGATCTCCATATATAAATATATACATTAGACAAGTTTTATCTAGAGTCCACATCGATCTGTGCGATTGTCGGATATATATTGCTTCGGTATTTATTAATTAATTTACTGAAATTTTTGTATGTTTTTAGTTAATCATTTTTTTTTGAAAAGGCAACCAAAAATATTATAGAAGTAGAATGGTGCTTAGTTCTCCAAGGCGGAAAGTTAAGCACAAGAAAGTCGTAACAGGGGTAATACATCGGATGGAGCAGGTCACCTTGAGCAGGTTTTACATATTTGCTACAGCCCCAAGAGGGTTAATGATCCAATCAGCCCAAGAGCATTTAAAGTGAGACCACCTGTTAGAAATCCATAGAAAAGATAGGAACTGAATCGATGATAAGGAGACCTTCGGAGCTGCAGATTGTGGGGTAAAAACTAGTACATTTCTGTCGCGCCAGATACATGAAGCAGTGACCACACGAATTGCCAACCAACATTTGTTCTGATTTTTGTTGAAATTTCTGAAGGCATCTGGGGAGAGGGTGTCCAACACATCCACTCCTAAAAAGGGTCCTGTGTCACACCATTGATGAACTGTGTTCCATATTTGCAAAGCTGAGGGGCACCCAACCAGACAGTGTGCAAGGGACTCCGTAGATGAGCATCCACGCGGGCAAGTCAGGTTATTCAGGTTGACTCCTCGCCTAGATAGTTGCAGCAGGGAAGGGAGTCTGTCCAGCAAAGCCTTCCAGAGGAATACGTTGAGTTTCTTTGGGATCCATGAGTTCCAAATCGTTGTACGTCCAGCGTACGAGTTGCTGAGAGAAGCTTCATCAATTAATCTGGATAAGGAAGCAACTGAGAAGGTAAGTTTGTTGTCCAGAATCCAGCTCCAGCTGTCCTTGACATCAGCTTTCATGTGAACAACCTGCAGAAGAGATGTTAGTTTAACAAGTTCACCTATCTCCCTCCCTCTAGGACTCCTTCGCCACTTCCACTCCCATCTCCAATTATCCAAACACCACTGCCCCCTCTCCGCCACCTTACAAACTTGATTTGTTTCTAACCTGACGAGCCTAGGAAAGCAGACCTTCAAGGTTTTTTCTCCTAACCACACATCTTCCCAAAAAAGTGTATCTTTTCCATCTCCCACCCTTCTTCTAAATGAATTAGAGAACTGAACTCCTGCTTCATCTATCAGCTTTGTCGTTTTTAAAATTCTACCCCACACCCCTCCTATCTTCAAGCACCTGTCTCCCTCCCAACCGCCATTTGGACCGTACAGTTCCTCAATCACCCTCACCCATAAAGCTTCTTTTTCGACTAAAAACCTCCACTTCCATTTCCCGATTAAACCCCAATTTTTCGCTTTTAGGCTCCCCACTCCTAGCCCACCTTGATCAAATTTACTTAGAACTGTTTCCCAATTTACCCAGTAAATCCCTTTTCCCTCATCTTTCATGCCCCAAAAGAATTTTGACCTGATACTCTCAAGTGTTTGGGTTACCTCTGTAGGGGCGCGAAACAACGAGAAGAAGAACAAAGGCATGCTTCCCAGAACAGAACTGAGCAGAGTAAGTCGGCCTCCAGCTGAAATCAGATTTGATTTCCAGGTTGATAGCTTTGACTTAAATTTCTCAATCACAGGAGTCCAAGATGCAGTTAAATTCATATTTGCACCAACCGGAAGGCCTAGATATTTGAAGGGCAAGGGACCAATTTGGCAGCCAATATTACTTGCAGATATACCGACTTCCGTTGTGGGAACGCCAATACCAATGAGAGCGCTCTTTGCGAGATTGATCTTCAGACCTGAGACTTGCTCGAAGCAGTTTAGAACTCGGATAAAATTGCTCATATTTGATTTTTCCCATGGCCCGAAGAACACGACATCATCTGCATATTGGAGGTGCGATATGTTTAAACTGGGCGAGTTGAAATTGAAACCGCGAACTATCTGCTTTTCTTTTGCTTCCTCAATCATGATATGCATTGCCTCTGCAACTATAAGGAAAAGAAAGGGTGACAACGGGTCTCCTTGTCTTAGGCCACGTTCCAAGTTGAATTCCTTTGTCGGACTGCCGTTAACAAGAACTGAAACCGAGGCTGATTGGAAGCATGCACTGATCCATCTTATCCATTTCTCTCTGAATCCCATCTGTTTCATGATGTCTAGAAGAAATTTCCAATTGACAGTGTCGAATGCCTTCTCAAAATCCACCTTAAAAATCATAGTCTTCTTCCTGGTTCGTTTTGCACATTGGATTAACTCGTTTGCCACCAATACTCCGTCTAAAATCTGCCGGCCCTCAATGAAACCAGATTGTACATTGCTGATTAATCTTGGGATTACCTTCTTTAATCTTTCTGCAAGGATTTTCGCCAGAACCTTATACTGGCAGCCAATGAGACTGATGGGGCGGAAATCTGATAATCCAATAGGGTTCTTTGATTTAGGAATTAAAACAATGAAGGAGGCGTTGCAGCCACGCCCAAGGCATCCCGATGCTTCAAAGCATTTGATTAATCGAATAAAGTCTGTACCAATGATATCCCAATGAGCTTTGATCATGTTGAAAGTAATGTCATCTGGTCCTGGGGCTTTTGAACCACCACACTGCCAAACTGCATTTTTTATTTCTTCAACTGAGAATGGTTCAATCAGTGAATCGGCTGCTTGGGGATCTAGTTGCTTAAATTTGGAGCTTGAAAATGTTGGTCTGTTGGTATTTGGCTCCTTGAACAACTTTGAGAAGTGTACTATGGTTTCATTCTTGATATTCTCTGGGTAGTCAATCCATTCACCATTGCAGAAGAGTCCTCGAATTTCATTTCTTCGTTTGCGATGTTTGATGGTTGAGTGAAAGAAACCTGAATTATCGTCGCCTTCCGCTGCCCATTTGGCTCTTGATCTTTGCTTCAACATACCCGCCCAAGCTTGTTCTGAGCTGATAAGATTACTCTGGAAGATTAGACTCTCTTGTATTTCAAGATCTGAGAGGTGTTTCTCCTCCACCTTTTTATCCCACAGATCCTTTTCCGAGCAGAGGAGTTTTACTCGCTCTTCAATATCCCCAAAATTACCCTTTTTCTAAACCTTCAAATGTTGTTTAAGGGTTTGAATTTTCTTCTTCGGGACAAAGTCTTCTCTGCCAATGGGAGTATCCGCGTCCCAAGCTTTTTTTACAACATCAGAAAATTCTTTGTGTTGCATCCAAGAGTCGAAGATTCTGAATGGCTTCGGACCGAAGTTTAAAGGCTTGTCTTGGAGCAAGATGGGACAATGGTCAGAGATGTGTCTTCCTTTGGAGGAGGCGAAGATGTTTGGCTAACAAACAATGAAATGCTCCGTGCATAAAAAACGATCCAACTTGCTTAATTTGGAGCCTTCTTTATTCATCCAAGTGAACTTCCTGTCCACACATTTAATCTCTTTCAATTCTGCTTTTTGGATAAAGTTGTTGAAGTCTGTCGCTTCCCTTTTATTGAACATAGAGCCTTTTCTTTCCTCGTTTCTTCTTACTGCATTAAAATCTCCAAGATAACATATCGCTGATGATTGTGAATTGGTGTGGAAACTTAAGAGTGCCTCCCATAACTGTAGCTTTTCTCGGCATTCTTGCGGGCCATAAACATTGACAAGAATGATTTCATGTGCAATATTGAGGCACTTACCTCGAATAGCAAGGAAACCAGCCCCAGAAGTTTGTGACGTTTTTTCAAAAAAGTTTTTGTTCCACACCCGTAAGTCCCCCAGAGTTGACAGATGCATCCATTGAGGCATAGTCAAAGTCATGTGAGTCCCAAAATGATTTAACAAATTCTTCAATTTGAACGCCGACATCAATTTTTTTTTTTTTTGTAAATAGGTACTCATTCCATCTCCGGAAAATAGACAGATTATCTTTTCTTTTCTTTTTATTTTTAGAAACTTCTGGTTCTACTAATATTAAAGGAGATGATTTAATAATAAATAAATAAATAAGTAGCAGGCCATACCATAGGTAGTCAAAATGAAGAATTCAAAGACCATGTATATTATATATATATAAAATAAGTGAGGATTTGGACAGCAGAGCATGGTGGGGTCCACAAAACAGAGTTGTTTGACTTTGAGCTGCTGCACTGCATTGCCATGTTATATACTAGTACTATTATGACCATGGTTGAGAAAACCGGACCGGACCGGCCGGTAAAATCGGTTGGACTGTGAACCGGTGGCGACCGTCCGGTTTTCGGTTTTGAGGCAGTTACTTAGAAACCGGTGAAAATCGGTGGAAACCGGCAGAACCGGACAAAACCGGCGAACCGGAAACCGCCGGTTTTAAAAGGAAAAAGTTTTTAAAAAAAATTAAAAATTTTTATTTTACATTTTTAATGCTCATTGTAATTTTAAAGCATATATGTGCTAACTATTTTGAGTTTTGATGGATATATGTTTTTGAGTTTACTATAAATTACTTATTTACTTTAAGATTTAATGATAAATGTTAGATATCCCGCGTATTTAACTAATACCGGTTGAACCGATCAAGACTAATTCAATAAATTGGCCGACTGCGAACCGTGAATCCCGAATCTCTGTCATCTCTGCTTTTTTTAAACCATGATTATGACAGATGAGATGAGATGAGATGAGAGAGGCAGGCAGGCAGGCAAGTTGAGGAGCTCAATTCCAAACGCTTCATATTCATTTATTGCACACTCGGAATCGGGTCTCTCTACGCTTATTAATTCCTCACCGCTCGAATGTTACTTATCAACTAGTTGGATCGCTTGGGCATACCCTCCCACAATCGCTCACAACCTTTTCACACGTGCCCACACCATTTTGCGAGTATCTTTTGCTTTGATTTATCTACTTTTTAGTATACAAAATTTTAGAAATACTTCTGTAAAGTTTAAATATCAAATTATCACTTCTATGTAAATTTTTTATAATTACACTTCAAAATAATATAAAATTGATTAAATGTTGAAAAATATCTATGTTGTTATGTTTATGGCCTTGTATTTTATCATTTGGGGCAAGTTTTTTTTGTAGCCTTTAATGGTTGCTAATCTGCTGGCCATTGCCATTGTGGAGTTGTAAGTATCCAGGTGAGTTTGTCCCTTGTTTTAAGGGTCAAGAACTTTGTGTTAATATAATCACAAGTTGTCGTTAAAAAAAAATAATCATCCTATAATTTACAAACTTCAAATGAATAGGGTTGAATAATTATTTTAGTTTTTTGCAATGTGTGGTTGGGGTGAGTTGAAATATGCGAGCTCATATGTACTTTTTTATTTATCTTATTTATTTTTTCTTATTAAATTAAATTAATCATTCTACAATTATAAACTTCACATGAATAAGGTTTAATGGTTATTTTAGTTTTTTTTACAATATGTGGTAGGGTGTAAGTTGGAGCGTGCGAACTCATTTGTATTTTTTATATTTTTATATTTTTTTATTTTCTCTTTTTTAATCTTTTATTAATTTCTGGTTGTGATGTGATGAAATTGAATAAAAAAATTATTCTCAATCCTTACTTGCAATTACCCACTATGTATCTTTCATTCTTTTTCCTTTGTTAGTTAAAAGGATAAAATCCATTATTCTTACCTCTTATTTTCATTTATTTAACATATTAGTTCTAAATGTTTCAAATTTTTTAATTTCGAAATTTTATCTTTTCATATTTGTTTTCAATATATATAACAATATAAATAGATTATGACTTAACCAAGGTTCTTGATATATATGGTGCAAACATCAGATTAATTAATCATTTTAACGCCATACTGACAAACTCTTACCAATAAGGGCGCCCCGTATAGATCCGTTAGCTGTAAAACGTTTGTTGCCTCCCTCAAAACAACCGTTACACTAATTAGGGCATTAAGCTAAAAAAGAGGGAGTAACTCCGCAATAACTCCACTGTTACTACACCATTAATACGCCGTCATCCCAATTATGGACACATTTATGGAGATTCTCCAGCATTTAAGGCCCCACAATGGGACCTAGCACCACCCTATATATTGGGTGGTGCCTGCCTCAAATAAGGTGATTACTACACACCCACACCTCTCTTCTCTGTCTGCACCTGAAAGTGTCCTTTGTCTTACTCTTCTCAGGTACCGGAGTTGCCCTACTGCAGTCGTCGGAGATCACTTGACAGCCGGAGATCACTCTTTGACTATCAGTTCTGCAATCCGTTGCGGAGCATAGGTTGTAAAACACGTCGTCTTTATCATTTTAAATTGGCATTCAACGTAAAACTTTATCATTACGCTTATGCATGAATTTATAATGTCAACTAATTTTCGACAATTAATTATCACTATAAATTTCATGTTATAAATCCCAACATAATTGGGATTAAAGTGCTATTGATGATGAGGTGTGTATCAATATATACAACATAAAAAAATTGTCCCAAATGCAATGCCTTTTTTGACTTTTATGAATGACATCCATTAAAGAGTATAAGAAGTGAGTTGAAAAGGGTGTGAATAAATTTGAAAAGAAATAATAATAAAAATTTATATAAAATAAATTAATGATCTCAAAATTTTAATATATATATATATATATATATATATATATATAAATGACCAGACAATTTGGAGAGGGGTAGTATATCATTTACCTCTACCCCTTAATCTCTCACCATGCATGTACCCACCCAAAAGAAAAGATAGTTCCATACACACAGAAGAAAACAAAATGATGAAAGAAAAAGAAAAGGTCTTGCCTGACTCACATGCATTTCTCGCAGATCTCACATGGCATTTCGATATTTGATCTTGAAGCCCATGCTCTCTCTCTCTCTTACCTACCCGATTATTTTGGTTAAAAGTTTCATATCTTTTTTCTGTAGCTTTCCACAGTGGGGTTAACCTCACATGAGGACAACATTTGTAGCTGTTTGCTTACAATATACTCCTAGTAAATACTTACCTCACATGAGGTTAAATTTTCGAGTTTTTAACTTTTTACCCAAAGAAATACACCCGCTCTGTCCACAAAGATTGTTGTTTTTTATTTTAAAGTTTTAAATTGTAGTATTAACTCAAAATTTCACTAAGATAGAGTGAAAAAAGTTCAAAAAAAAATATAGAAAATTTATATTTCAAATTAAGAGAAATATATGAATTATTTAAATTTATATGTCTAAAAAATCATAAAAATAAATTATAAATTAAATAGTGTGAAATATTTAAAATAAAAGTTGCAATCTTTATGGGAGGAAGGAGAGAAAGAAAAACGTCAAAGTTAGTTACCAAAGGGGGATGCAACGAAGTGTTTGGGTATGGGCCGAAAGGACAGGAGTGGACTAGTGTTGGAGGCCCAACTGGTCTGTAATTGGGCCACGCGATCTGTGGGCGGGGAGCTTTGTGCGCCCACTCCTTGGTTGGTGGCCTGCCTAAACGCAAACAAATAGCAACAACAAACAAAACAAAACAAAGCCGCTGCTTTCGACTCTCCGCCTCAGGATTTCGAAATTTTCTCACGTACTCTACTACTACTACTACTACTACACATCTGTGGAAACTTCTTACCTTTACCCCAAGAGCCAACAAATTTATATACCTTACAATTTATGAATAGTATCACGGATATTTTTCATAAATAGTACATGTAAATTGTAAATATTATTCATAAATAGTACACGTAAATTGTAAAGTTTTTTTTTACAATTAATATTTTTTCAAATTGTACATGAATTGAACATTATTAGCTTTTTTTATAGGTAGGAATTATTGAACCCGAAACATTAAGGAAGGAGCTACCTTATAATTTACATGTTGTTCTATTCATGAATAGTATAACGGATTCTATTCATGAATAATATATCATGTAAATTGTAAAACATTTTTTCACAACTAGTATTTTTTTTATGTTTTATCTGGATCGAACATTATTAGACCCCCAACGGTATTTTCTCAATATACAATGATTGAACTCGAGACATGAAGGAAAGATGAGTCATTTACTACTCAACAACAACCGTTGGTAAACTAAAGTTTTTTTAAGTGGAGATAAATGTAACTAGGTTAAGAGGGAGTCATATTATATTAATATAATATTCGTAAATAGTAAATAAAGATTTTTCTTGAGTACGAATGAGTGTAGTTAGACTATGATGATGTAATATATATATATATATATTGTACTATTCATAAATAGTAAACAAAAATCTTTATTGAGTGTGGATGGATGTAACTAGACTATGAGGGTGTGATTTTATATCATACTCCCTTCGTCCCTGAAAAATTGTACACATTTCTTTTTTGGGCTGTCCTAGAAAAATTGATCACTTTCCTTAAAAGGAAACTTCTCACTCTCAAAGTTACTAAACTATCCTCACTTTATCTTTACTTTTTCTACCTCGTTTTTTGTGCACTCTCAACTAAGAGGCAATTAAGTAAACATATACAAACATCTTACATTCACCTTAATCTCCGTGTCCAAACAAATCTACCAATCTTTCGGGGACGGAGGGAGTATATCATTTTTGAATAGTAAATAAATATTTTTACCTTTTAATTGTTATTTGATTTCGAAAAAAATCCAGATTTTTATTGAGTGTGAATGAGTATTGTTAGGTTAGGAGAGAATGTGATATTGTATTGTACTATTCATGAATGATAAATCAATGTTTTTCTCAAGTGTGGATAAATATAGCTCGGCTTGGAAGGTCGTATTATATTATATACTCTCTCAATTCTTGAAAATTTGATTGGTTTCGGATCATGTGGTTAAGCTACTCGGTTTAGAGATTTTACAAAAAAAAATTAACATTTGTGGCTAGTGTCATAACAAAAAATCATTTTTTCTCATTAGAATGACCGAGATGTCTATATTACAATGTTTGAGGTCAAATATATACATACATATATATATATATATCAATAAGTTTCATGTGTTTTCTTGATTATGTATGTTGTTTATTATTTGTTTTATTTTATCGATCAAATTATAAGCTAAAGAAAGTAAAAAATTGCATTTGACATCTTATTATTGAATTTTTCGATGTGAAGAAAATAATCTAACACATACATATAGAACATTTTCACTGAATATCAATCATATTTTAACTTATAAAACTTCAAGCTATAATAAGACAATGAGAATAGAAATTTATCTAAACGACTCCAAAATTGTTCAACCACATGTGAAATAATTTAAAAATATATATTTAGAAAATCTATACTTAAAATTTATGACACATGAATTTCACATATTACCCATTGTTGCATTTGATTGCTAAATTTCAATATTTTATGGTAACTAGAATTGAATTAGGAGAAGAAAATCCAACTACCAATAAGAAGCATAATGAGTAAGCATATGTCTTTCAGTTTGTTCTTAGGTTTTTGTAGGTTTGTTTCCTTTTCTATAAAATTGTTTTCATGAATGTGAAACAACTTCACAAAAATCATAAACATGGTATCATAGACTTTTTTAACAAATATAAGCTATAATATGATTGAAATAACGATCACTAATTACTTTTGGTATTTATGTTCTAAGAAAAGTGTCCATATAAAACTATTGGGTAAAATGCACTCATGGTCCTGTAACTTTAATTATTGTACCACTAGGGTTCTGTTTTAACTTTTTATGCTAATAAAGTCTTGTTTTCAAGTTTTTTCTCCATCCATGGTCCTATTTGACATTTTGCCCTCAATTTTTAAAATATTGCCCTTTTAAACAATTGTAAAATATAAAAATCACCCTAATGTCTAACAAAACTTTCAATTTTACCCTCAATTTTTGTAAACCTTAAAATTCTACCCTAACTTTTACAAATACTTACAATTCTACCCTAAAAATTTTCACTCCACTTTATCTCACCACCCTCCTATGCACCACAGGAAATCTCGCCGGACCGCCGACAGCCTTCACCAGAATGCCCTCTAAGCTATAAGCTACGAAATGCAAGTCTAGGCGGTAGATCCGCAGCCCGGGGCCGTAAATCATGTGCCCAGGGCGGCGATCGGCGGTCGAAGGGCACAAATCGCGAGCCCTAGGCCGCAAATCGCCTATCCAGGCCTCGAATCGTGGTTTTGTGGTTTTTCGGTGGCGGCCCGGGGGCGGCCCGTGGCTTTCTGGCGGTGGTGGATCGGATGATGGTTGAGATAGCTGAGTTGAGAAGTTTAAGGTAAATTGGAGGGTTTGTTTGTAGAATTTTAAAATTTGATGGTGTAAATGGTATAATACGAAAAATTCAGATTATGTTCGTTATTGTACCATTCCTGTAAAAGGGTAAAATAGTAAAATAATCGTAAAAATGACCATGGATGAAGAAAAAACTTGAAAACAGGACTTTATTAGTACAAAAAGTTAAAACATGACCCTAGTGGTACAATAATTAAGGTTACAGGACCATGAGTGCATTTACCCTAAAACTATTATAAACTCATTATTCTCTTTACGAAAAATAATATTATTTTCTTACACTATCTATTGCTTAATCAATATTGCAATTATGACTAAATTATACTCCCTCCGTCCCAAAAAGAATGCTCCATTTGTTTTTGAACATTTAATCTATGAATTGTTTTCTCCAATCTTTTGATAATAAAATTGAAAAAATATATATGCAAATGATAATTGAATGTTTGCACTTTGTAAATATATTTATTTTAAATATCTTAAAACAATTCTTCATAACAAAACCTGAGATCAAACACAATATCAAATGTCAAACGGAGCATTCTTTTTGAGACGGAGGTATATTAAATATCATAAAAATTTGTACCAATCACGAAACACGGATATCCGTACCTTGTACAATACAATACAATAGTCATGAAGGAGTATTATTCCTTGCGTAAGTTCTAGGGACTAATGGTATCATTCCTCTTGGTTGGACCAAATTAGCTTTCCACCAGCTGAAGAACAAAAGCAGTGGCCTGTATGATACAAGCTGAATTCCAAACCTTATTCTCTAATGGCCTACCATAATCACAGGAAAAAAAAGGAAATTATTAAAACCCCCGGTTTGACCATATTCTCGCAATTTTCAGAATTCTTGAAAAATCCTCTCAAAATTTGTGGAATTATACAAAAATTCACTGAAGACTAACGGATTAAAAAATTAAACCGCTAATTTTGTTAACCCTAACAATTATACCCTAATCTTTTTATTCCTTGCATTTTTATCGTCTCCCTCTATTTCCCTCTCCTCCTCTTTCCCCCAGCACCCACCCTAACCCATGCTTCCTTCAACTGACCCACCCAAAAATACCCTTTAAGCATAATAATGTTATAGGTTCTCAAATTCGGATTCACCCGTCTCTTCACTATCTCCTTCAACACTTGCAGCGAGATGGGTGTCCTCTTAATCAAGCACCACCCATTAGCAATATGTTGACAACATCAGCCTAAACCGCCCCTTCAAAATTTTGAACAAATCATAAGCCTTTTCAACACATCTAGCACAGAACATCCAAAATCGTATTAAACAAATGTAAATCCTGAAAGCAGCCATGTTGATGCATCGATAAGAAAAGCTTAACAACCCTATCAAGTTTCCTAGCAGCAACATACAGCGAAGGTTTCCGGATTAGGACCGATCCGAACGGCCCGCATCCGGTGGAGGAGTGATGATACGGTGTCGTACCTCCGTAGACGGGCGGCGAGGTCAACGGCATGGTCGAATGAGGAGACGGAGTAACAGTAAGAGAGGTTGTGGTGGAGATGGAAAAACTTCAAAGCTTTCGGGCCGTGGTTGCAAAGGTGCTTGAGAGTAGCGTCGACTAATTTCGGCGCATCTTGTTTGTTTAGGTAGTATAGATTAATTAAGCTTGTTTTTTCTTTTTGTTTATTGGGTTTATTATTAAAAAAAACAGTGAAAATTTTGATAAAAGGGGTTGAAGAACACACCCAAGGATGCTTCATTTCTTGGCCAGGGTGAGGAGCTTGTCAAGCTTATGTACGCAACTGGAGCTAATTTGTGGGCGAGAGGAGGAGAGGGAAATAGAGTAAGTAAGATAGTAAAAATGCATTCGGTAAAATCATTAGGATATAATTGTTAAGGTTCGAAAAATTCGAGGTTTATTTTTGTAATTAGACTTAAATTTTAACATCTAATTTAAAGAAGCTAATCTCTAAGGAGATTTTTGTATAATTCCACAAATATTGGAAGATTTTTCGAGAATTCTGAAGATACTGAGTGTGGGAGAGAGGAAGTGGAGAATACGGTAAATCACATGGACGTTTTTTATAATTTCCAAAAAAAAGAAAAATTAACCAGACAACTTTTATTTTCTTCTTTTTGGTTGCAATAGTAAATTGTTAGAGGTAGTAAAGGAGGACTTGTTGACAAAAACCACCAGCGGTAAGTTAGCCCCTTACTTCTTTGCTTGGAGCTGTGACGCGTTATATTCGCAATGGCCGACTCCTATAAATACGCATCATCATGTTGCCTTCGACAAACACATCAACTCTTTACAAATCCTACAATCTTCATAAGCAAGTAACTGATAATGAGTGTGGAAGTTTTAGACAGCGATACCATCGTCAACTTCATCGAAGATGAGGAAGCCTTCAACATGATGATCTCCAATCACTTTGCCCGTCTCGACACAGATCATGATGGACTCCTCTCTTACACAGAGATGCTCAAGGAGTTGCAGAGCCTGAGGGTCTTCGAAACTCACTTTGGTATAGATGTTGAGACCGATCCAAAAGAGCTCGCACATGTGTACGATTCCCTGTTCGTGCAGTTTGATCATGACTGCAATGGGTCTGTGGATCTGGAGGAGTTCAAGGCAGAGACTAAGAGGATGATGCTTGCCATGGCCAATGGAATGGGTTTCTTGCCTGTTCAAATGGTCCTTGAAGAGAACAGCTTCCTGAAGATGGCGGTAGAGCGCGAGAGCTCCAACTTGCTGCTTAAACTATGTTGTCCTGCAAAACCTTAGACTGCTCTGATGTGTGTTCCAGGTGTTCAAGAATTATTGACATGAATTTAAATTGCTGTAATTGTCAGGCTACAATCTGACTGAGAAGATATATACAGTTAATTCTACAAATGACAGTGAATTTTGCTTACTAACAACACAACACAACACAACGTGACAAACCTTTACAATAAGTCAGAGGAACAGAGTCAACTCGGGAGCTGGAATATAAGGGAGGATACTTTCACCGAAGAGATCGATTAGTGAAGCTACAAGTCTTCCAGATTGCAACTCATCCTTCCAGATCTGATTTAAAATGGCAGGGACCTTCGGTGCTGACCGATTCACCTTCTTTTCAGTTCCGCCTTCTGGTATTCCATCATCTTGCATCTGCCCAGAAGATGAGGCCTGATTTATATCAGAATCCCCAGCGGGAATTGTGCTTGTGGCTTCTTGTGGCACATGTGATGGTGAGGAATTGATGGACAGTGAGTTGAGTGGACCATCCACTGTGGTCTTCTTTAGTAGTGATTCATGCTCTGAAAGTGTCGTGCTTGCTTTTCGTTTCTCTGGCAATTATAACCAGCACCATCAGATCACACTCATCATTGGGGAAAAAAAATATCAAACCAAGAAGGATTCTGGTTTAAATACAATATACTCTCGCTCTTGGTCTCTCATGTGCTTCTAAAGAAACAAAAATGCAGCTAAACCAAAGGGAAAGTAGGACACAATGATTCTTTCTCATCAGAGGCATGGTTTGTTATATAAATTCCATACCTATCGTAGAAAGATCTAGTCCATGCACATTCAATTGCTAAAAGGGTTAACAATAAGCCCTGTATCCTTGTTTTTTACTCATGTAATCAATGGCATATACCACTATACAAGCAACAGCGGTCAAGCTTAATATGAGTCCTTGATAAATGCATTAATTATCAGTGAGCATCAGAAATATGTTTGGACTGGAAGTGGACAATAGAATCAGAAACTTACTGGGAGCTGTTGTGATGACTTTTAAGTTTCTATTCCAGACTGTACATACTGGTGGAGATGGGAAAGGTGGAAAGACCTTGAGGTGACCATATACACACTGGCCTGCTGCTCGCTGGAAAACAAATATACTTAGAAAAAATTGCTAGATACAATCATTTACAGTATAGTATACTACTGTGCTATGAGAGAAGCTCACCAACAATGCCCCATAAACACGCCAAGCCTCATGCCTCTTCACGGCATTCTTTTGCCTTTCTAGCAGCATCTCTGGTTCGAGGAGTTGAAGATATGGCTCAAGATTTGGAAGAAGAAGAAGTCGAACCTACTTGAGATGCAAGATGCAACAAAAATGAGATTTCTAGAGAAATGAGGATAAAATACATGTTTGAAACTTGCTTAAGAAAACAGAAATAAACTAATTTTTTCAAGAAACTTGACTAAGAAAACAATTGGAGAATGACATGAAAATGTGAGAGCATAGAAAAGAGCAAGAGACTGTAGAAACATTTCCTACCAGTTTAACAAACATTTACCAAAAGCACACAAGACAAAGATTTGTTAAGCAAAGGAGAATACATACCACATTAGGTCCTAAGGCTGCCAACCCTTGAGTAGCACCATAGTGTTGGGTCAGTGCACGCTTTGGGTCTAAAAGCGTATTGAGCAAGGTCTTAGTCAGGCGTGTCTGAAGACTGTTATAAACCTGGCCAAATCTGCACAATTTTTTCCCCAACAATATTGGCTTCATTCACTTCACATTAAATTTTACTCCCTCCGTCCCAGTTTTTGACACATTTTATTTTCTATGTCCATTTGATTTCAATTTATCTATATCATTCTTTAGTGGAAAAAGTAAATAAAAATATGTTCATAAACTACACATCAAATTACCACTGTGTACAACATATGTTCAGTGTCATCTCAGAGCTAATGTTCAATCTTCTGATAAAGGGCCGTTTAGTTTTGGAAAATTTTCCAAATTTCCTTTAATAAATATTTAAGTGTATACATTGTTTTGATTGATGGAAAACCATGTTTTGTAAACTTTAAAAAACTCATGTGTTAAAGTGAAAATATTTAAACAAAAATGTTTTCCATTATACTACATGTCCAAAATTTAAAAAGCAAGGTTTTCCACTCCTAGAAACAAGTTATACACTCAAACATTTACCAAAGAAAATTTGGAAATGAAAGCTTGGAAAAATTTCCAAAACTAAATGGCCGTTAAGTCTTTTTAGGGAAAACTTTTCAATAGAATATTGCTACAATGGTTTCAGGATGGTCAAAACGAAAAACTTTGGATTTTAATTGAAATTTTATTTACATGTACAGTAACAATTTTAAGCAGATGAAAAAAAAACCTGTATAAAAAAAAGGCAGATGGAAAACCTTTTGCATATTAAAGCAACCAACTTGGCAGTATAGTCTCTAAGTCCCCAATGGTTGTCCGTAGATTTATTCCCCAACTTCTTCGAGACAAGGCAGGTCACTACAGATGGCATCAACTGGTGCAGCTGGCAAGGTGAGAACCAGCAGTTTAGTATCCATCAAACACCTCAACACCTTAACAAAAAGTAGTGACCTAATTTATTGACTTACATATGGGTCTATGTGTACATGAGGATTTTGCAGCAGACTCCAGACTATCCGCATTACAGCAAATAGAAGATGGTAGTCATTCAGGCCACGAGAAACCTAGTTGAATTTCAGAAGGCAGAAAGTGAGCAAAAAATTTCAGAAAGTTGACAAAAATATTCTTTTAGTCCATTACCTCATCAGCGATAAAGTATGTAAAGTAAGGAACCAATGGATGAAGCCCAGAATCTGTGGCCAAACTCACTAATGCTTCTTTGAATAATGCTGAATCAGATTTGCTCGTGGTAAGCTCAGTAATTTTATCAAAGTACAGCTGCAAAAGTATGAATAAAGCCTGTGAACAGACTAACATGATGAAATAAATAATTCAGTACAAAACTCACTAAGTTGACCATTACCTGGAGCTCCCTAGACAATACATGTTTAACTGGTAATTTAATGTCAACTGGTGGTCCATCCTTCTGGTCAACGTCTTTATTACTAGGAAGAGCCGCAATCACTACATAATATGGCCACTAAAACCATCAGCGCCAACTTATGATAAGGTCTGAATTTAGAAAAAGCGAAGGACAAAAAAAAAAGCACACCCAATATTGTCTTTCTCTTATAATACGGTGGAAAACTGGACAAGCACAGACTGTCATTCTCATGGAAGCTATAAGTGAAAATCGGTGTCCTTGAAATAAAGAGTCATATACAGACAGGAATGATATCCAAATTTGAAGCTGACCTTTCACAGGAGCATTCTCTGGAATAGCAGGTTGTACACCTTCAATAGCTAACCAGTGACAGACTACCGCGGTGTCAAGAGGTGCTCGGGGCAAAGGAGCTTCAATAACCTGCACATTCAGCAAATTATCTGAGAACATTATGCATTTAACTCATTTTAGTCAAACGATTTGACCAATAAACTGACAGATTCTTACATCTTTAAAATCTACATCTTTGTCATCTATGTAAAATAAATCCCTATGCCCAAGAGCTCTTTTGAACCGAAGCGGACCACCTGATGCAAAGCCATAGACTGGCTGAGAAAAAAGCATAAAAGCAGTTAAAGTACATAACAGTTGGTATATATAACAAATCGACATTCAGAGAGCACAAGGAAGTAAATTTGCACATCAAACTGACATATAGAGAAGGGTAATTTACCACTTTTTTGTTAATGGATTTGTGATGATGTTAACTGCATAGGGTAAATGCAATTTGCCCTATATGTTTAGTTGAATCTCAGTTGTCCAGCATGAAAGTGGAGAGGTAAATGGTACAGAATCAAATTTGACAGAATAGCTTCGTATACTGACCAAATGATGTTTTCCTTGAAAAATGCTAACAATGCTGATAATCTACGGACAAAAACCCTCTAAATTGATAAAAACCAATGTTTATAATAGCAGTACCACTAGATACTGCATGGTCTACCTCACAGATACTGCAACCAATTTTGCATAGAAACTGGAGAGGGGGTGAATGCAAATTGCCCTATGTTTTTAAATAGATTCCAATTGTCCAGCATGAAACAAGAAGGGTAAATGGTACAGAGTCAAATTTGACAGAATAGCTTTGTATACTGACCAAACTATGTTTTTCCTCGAAAATAGCTAAAAATGCTGATAATCTACAGACAAAAAACCTCTAAAAGATATAAGGAAACCATAAACCTATACCGTTCCTAAGACATGACCAATGTTTTTTATACCAGTACAGATACGTATACCACACCTTTAAATGATAAGTAATGCTGCATGGCCTACACACACATATGCAACCAATTCTGCATAGAAAAGATTACTGCGGCATTATTTTTAAGATGGAAACCATAACTATGATTATTTTGGTATATCTTCTTATCCATGTGATGCTAAATATGTTCACAATATTACTCCCTTCGTCCCAAAAAAATGATACATTTGACCAGACAGAGATTAAGGTGTACAAAAGACTTGAAGGTGATAAAGTAAAATGAGCATATAAAACATGAATAATTTTTTTTCAGAGGGAAGCGATATTACAGATAATAAAGTAAGGTAGGTTAATTTTTTCTTAAAAAGAAACATGTCAATATTTGTGAAACATCCTAAGGACTACATATCGGTCTTTATGAGATAGAGCGAGTATAATATACGAAAACATAGAGGGGAATGTGTAACAATTATATTTCGTCATTTGACATATGTAATATGTATGCATGGTACACAAACGTATTGGATTTAAATTGAAATAAGAAAAATAAAATTTAGAAAAAATCTCTCATCTATGTATCATGATATAGAGTGGATGTACTGAACGGTATGCCACAAAAAGTTGAAAAATGAAAAATAAAAGGGTACAAAAAAGTTCTGGTAAGCGAGATAGCATGGTTATACCGTGCAGAATTCACACTTGACATTACAAACTAACCTGAATGCCGGAATGTCTAACACTCAAACTCACATGTTCAGAAATAAGAATAATACAACATAAGATTACACTCAACAGAGGTGCAATATAGGAGAAATGAAATTGTAATGCCTACTTTACCTCTACGTTTCTCAAATTTAGTGCACCATCTACATCATCTGTCGTCAACATTGTTCTCCTGGAATGGCGCATGCATTTGATTGCCTCCTGGTGGTCACATAAATTAATTATACACTCACATCATAAATAATTGGGGTGTGTTCATTTGGAAAATAATGAGAAAAATGTTGAAGTTTTTGAAAATTGATGTGAAATTTGTTAAAAGGAAAAGATTGATTTAATAGTTTCAAAAAAAATGTCCAAAGAATGTAGCCGTAATAAAACCTTCATTTGTTTAACTTCTGAAGGGTTCTCTATTCACCACCTTTTTATATTTATAATTAATGAAAAAGACATAAGCAAAAGCCAGGTTCGTTTCTGTCACTTTACAGGATCTTCAGTAGCATAGCAGTGAACCGGTGAGCATATGCCATCTAACACATTCTCAATAAAACTGGCCGTCTTTAGTTACTTGCAAACAAAATCATGGAAACCCACTAAAGAAATATTGGCATTTTAACTGAGCAATCCCGTACAAGTAGAACATAATCACCTTTGCTATGATCAGGTCAGACAGTTAAGCTTGGTTACTTACATATTAAGAAGACAAATGTAACTAGTTTTTGCTTTGATGTTACTAGGATCATCAAATATTCCCTTTTCCCATTGTGCTGAAAGAAACTTGATATGTAGTCAGGTTAAGCAGTTTCACTAGGTTTTGAAAATGTGTGGATCGTCATTAACACGGGACTGGAAGTAAAGGAGGCCAGTTAGCTTCAATCACATTCTCTATCATCAGAAGCAAGCACACATATAAACTCCATATATAAGAACAATCTGCATTATATCCTGTCCCTCTTAACAATTAGTTTATTAAACAAGAACAATTGAGAAGGGTTGAGTTTAGATAATGCAAAGAGAAAAAAACCTGCATGATTTCGCGCATGCGATATTCTACATCAGGAGCGAGAGCGAGAGCCGCCTCAGGAGACAAAGTGCTGATTCCGATGCTCTGCGCTATCACCTCGACCGACTCCTTCGGAACGATGCTCATTTTGTGACTAAGAGACGCGAGGTCGCTTCTGTAAGATACAACTCGAGAGCGAACTCGATTCTCTTCGAAATCTTCGCCTTCGACAGTCTTAACACATCGAAATCCAGGAATCGAGGTCTGAAATCGCGTCCTGTTTTGTTGCAAGGACTTGACGCCGGGGACTCTGGACTCTGGAACTTCTGAAGCCGGATCTGAATTTGGATAAACGGGTCGGTATTCGAGAACAACCAGAACTCTTATACGGGCCTGCTTAAGTCCAAGCCCAAGTTCAAATAGTTGGGCTTTCACTTCATGAATATAGAGAAAACAGGGAATGTAAAAAATCATGAGCGAACTAAACCAAGTGCTCAAAACTTTCTTTCAATACTTGCACCAAAGTGTAAGAAGAAACTAAAAATGGAAAAATAAAAATAAATGAGAGAATATAAATGAGAGAATAAGACGTGTTGAACAGAAAAAACTAAACTAACAATGTCTAATTTTTTTCCATAAATGTACTAACTTGTTTGAGAGTTCCAACATTCATGGAGTATATTTGAAATAATACATGCTTAAAATGGAATTAAGAACAATATTCAAGTTGATTTTAAAGTCCGAAATTAAATTTCAATTTGAATGATGACTAACTTTGATATTCTAATTTTAAAGTTAGATAAACTAAATAGGTATAATCCAAAAAAGTGATGACCATGCAAACTCTAATTACTCTTAAAATAAATATTAAATAATAAAAAGAAAATTGGTTAAACTTGAGAAGAAAAAAATATAAATAATTTGATTAAAAAAATGATGACACCAATTTATGAGTATTAAAGAAAATTAATAAGCAAAAACTATGAAAAAAATAAGGTCTTAATTATAAGCCAAAAAAGAAATAAAGGACCAAGAAAGTGTAAAGAAAACACTTGTTCATGCGTGAAATGGAAAAGCTGAAAAAAGTGTAACATAAATTTGTTAAACAATAATTATTTTGGAAGCATGGTACAAAGAAAATATCTTAAAAGACATTCAAAATGTCCAAAAAGTAGAAACAATACCAATACAAAAATGTAGGAAAACTTATTCATGTCATAATAAAAAATATTAAAGATTAAACATGAAAAAAATAAGAAAGGCTTAAGAGACAATTTCAAATTTTTCCCGTAAATTGCAATAATGGATAAAATAAAACCATTGGTTTAATGTAGAAAATAAAGAAAGATGAGATGTTCAAGACTTGATTTCTAATTTTGACAAAGAAACGTAAAAACGGTAAAATAGAAAAATAACACTAAAAAGTGTAAGTTGCATCAATTGAATCATCATAGGTTATTTATTTTTGTTTAGGTCACTAAGAGGAAAGGCCAATTTCGGATGTCAATGTTAAATAGCTAACAATTGGGGCCATACATGTAAAATTATTGCAATGAAAAGGGCTTAAAATGTATTTTAAAGTTTCGAACACACGCGGGGTTTGTTTGAACATTTTTAAAAGGTTCGATGGCTTTTTCCGGGAGTCACCTGCGATTTTGGCACCAAAACGGCGTCGTTGTAAAGCTGGAACCGAAAAAAAAGATTAAAAATCATCAAAACGCATCGTTTCATTCGTTGACTGCAAAACAAATAGTCAAAATTGTGCCAAATTGGCACTATTCACAAATGTACAACAACTTCCATAAATAGAAGAGAGAAATGCTAAATGTTTTATTTACTAAAAAAAACTCAGTAAATGGAGACAATATTTAATGAATTGACATGTTTTACATGTTAGGCATCTAAAGCTGCAAAAGAGGAGGGAGCAGTAAAGCTATGGAAGTTGAGGAGAAAAGCAGAGACATGACCCAAGAGGCAAGCAAACTTTAAGAGGCAAGAGCCCAATGTTAGAAGCAGATGCAAAGCCATGTGCACAAAAGTGAAGCAAAAGCAATCAAAACTAAGCATTTCTCCTTTCCATCTACTTCTTTAACTTTGCAGTTTCTATTATTTTCCCTGTTTAAAGCTTCCTCCTGTCCAGCTCTAAAGCTCTGCCCCCACTTTCCCATTATCACATCTACATGTGGTTTACTAATTCAAAAAATGACCTTTTTTATCCTTAATTCAGCTCTCAGGTAACTAAGCAAGGAATGTTACAGGCAAGATTTGTACTTGCTTCTTCTATTCTGTTTTCCCTTTTCCTTGTTTAAAAATTGAAGTGAGCAATGATTAATGGAATCTTCTAAGCTAGTTTCCAATAAATCTGAGAAATCTGAAAGCCCATTTCTGATTTGAACTGTAAAATTGGCAGAACTAAGATGGGCATCACCGGAGGGTTGGTTAGAATTGTCTTCTCCAGAAGCTGTTCCCTTGGGGCTCAAGCAAGCAATGTGGGCTATAATTTCAGCTCTTGAAGCTTTTCCTTGGTTGGTGTCCTCTTTCACTAGCATTTAACATGGTGTTGTTTTGATTTCTGATTATATATCAGGCAAGGAGCAATGCAATGGAGAGGAAGAAGTGGACATCTGTGAAATCATACCTCTGCGGCAGTGAATTCGACTCGGTCCTTGCGGAACAAGATTCAGCTTCAGTTAAGAGCTCAGAGGCTACTGTATCACAGCCCGTATCAGAAACCATAACAGGCAAAGAGTACAGCCAGTCTGATGCAACCACACTAGATATGCCACAACAAAGACATCTTGAAGAAGATGCAGCAATCGTTATACAGTCAGCATTTCGAGATTTTCTCGTTAGGCGCCAAGTGATTGAGGTTTTAAAGTTAAAGGGATGTAAAGAGGAGAATCCTTCTGGCACGGAGACTCCAAGTAAGAAATCAGTTGCCACATCCATTGAAGTTCAAGCTGCCAACTCTCTGGAAGGTTTTCAAATTCATGAAGATAGCATGTCTATTGTCAACCGAGTGCAACGAAAAACTCAAGTTTATCAGGTCTTAAAAATAAAGGTACTTACTAATTAATCTACCATATGCTATTCATGCTTGCGTTAAACTCGAAGATTGATCAATTTAACTTTTGAAACGTGCATGTGTTCTTGCATACTGAAAAGACAAAGGAAGAGTGGGATGACAGCACAGTTAGCAGCAATGTGTCGAAAATGAGAATTCGGAAGAAAATGGAAGCGATGACTAGACGTGAGAGGGCTCTAGCTTATGCCTCTTCACAACAGGTAGAGTCAATTTGCATTACTTGCCTTGTTCCTTGAGGTTCAAGCAACTTCAATCTTAAGTTCACATAGATAATTAACTCCCAAACATTCCAGCTTCGGGTGTGTTCAAGGAGAAAGCAAGCAAGATCCAGTGACAGAGACCAGAGCATTAGTTGGAGCTGGCTGGAGCGGTGGATGGCAACACGTGCACCAGAACGCTCCCTAGAGGAGCACACCATTGACAAGGAAGTAGAACCAAACAAAAGAAATGACAGGTTCATAAACAGGAGGGTAAGAAGGGTTGAAGATTTAGTTGGGGAAGAAAAAGAAAGCTGTGGATCCAATGATGTGTCGGTTCATTTCGATCATATGTCCCGGAATGCACCTGAAAATAATGGTTATAGGCAGTGCAAGAACAAGTTTAAACCTCCCAGAAGCGTGTCAAGGAAGAAAGCAGACTTGGACACCATCTTAGCACCAAGGTTGATAGAACACATGCACACACACACACACACACACACACACACATCACAATCTATCATTAGTCCCCTTCTTTCTGTTATCAGTCATGAACATTTTGTGATCTGTATGATCAACTAGAGCAGGTTGGGAAGAAGGATGGGCTGTTCGAGAGGAGGGATGATAAGCATATGAACAAGAAATTGACAGGCAAGAAGAAAAGCAAACAAGAGATGGATCAGACGTCAGTTCGGCAGGGAGATTACAGGGTCTAACCATTTATGAATTTCTTAAAGTAGGAAGCCTCTAAGTTTGAACAAATGAAGGTGCAAGTTCCAGCTAGCCTTATGAGTCCTCCCATCAAGCTCATTGAGAATTGCAGTAGTAGCTAGCTTGTAACATGTACGACTTGTTTAGCAAACCAGAATGCGGTGTTAAATAAAAATAAGTACTGTCAAATGCACCTTTCAGCATTGAAGTTCTGCATTGGAGTATATACCAAGTCTCCGTTTAGTCACTAGTTCCACACTCAAGATCAATTCTGTTATCCATCGCAACACAATGTCTTATAAAATCTAAGTGTATCTGTTATGTACATTCCATTACAGCACATTTTACATACACCAAGAATAGATATCTTCAGATCTTCACTGCACTTATGATGTAAATTAGAACATCATTGGCAAACCAACCGATAAAAATAGCTAAAGACATCAGTTATGCACGAAAACCAGCAAATGGTACGATAATTTCTCTGTCAATAAATTTTGGGATCACGTATCGGGGCCTATGATATCACGTGCCCAGGCTTTATCAACTCTGAATGACCTGTGTATCCTAGTATGTATTGTAGGGACTTTGCTGGTGGGGTTGCTCACATCTTGCCCCGAGCATACCGTTGTTTTATCAGTTATCAACGGTTCATTTGTTGTCAAGAATTGGAGTCCCTGATTTTATCATTTATCAGGTGATGGTGTGAAGGAAAATGATACTGCAACAAAGAAAATAGAGAAATCAAATACCTTGGGATATTTCTCTTCAAACTTTGTAGATGAATCAATAGCCAACTTAGCACCAGCATCCTGCCAAAGCACAAGACATGATACTGAACAACAATATTTTGTGCGTTATACAGGAAAAACATAGGAAATTAACAAGAACATGCTTGAACACAAATATGATATCAAAAGTATGCCTTCTCCGCAGCATAATTTAATTGCAAGTAGGGACTATCTGACCTCAAAATTCTTAGCATGTGCCCCATCTTTAAAGCCTTCAGCAACTTCGCAAAGATAGAAAAGACCTGAATTAGTAATGTCCTGTATTGCATCAAAGATGGAGAAAGGTTAAACATCTTCAGTTCAATACTTAGTTTTAAGATAATTAAAGATACTTGCCTGTTTGCTTTCAATAAGTTCAACCTTTCCTTCCTGTTGGGTTCATTGGTAAGTAAATACAGGATCAGCCAGCTGCCTTTTCAAGGATATAAACTTCATGTATGATTGTTGAGGAACTAAAGGGAAATGCTTCAACTTACCAATCCAGTAACCAATTTATGAATCATTTCGAAATCAAAACCAATTTGAGAAAGGTTTGCATTCAGCTCATTAACCTGCGTAAATAAAGCTAACAATTGATCAAACGAAGCAACTAATGTCATTGGCAAGACTAACAAAAAAGTGGTAGCCCATAAAAGATTAGCAAATAATTGGCTCAATTTCCCTAGTGAGAGTTAAGCACTTTGAACTCTCACAGAGTCCAATATCCCCACGGTTTAGAGGATCACATTGCACTCTTATTCCAAAACACATCTGTTTTTTCAAAGAAATGTCACATACGTTGTTTGCTATTTGCTGACATGTTTCCTTGTGTTCCTCAATTTTCCAGTCCAAGCTCTCTAATTTCTTTGCCAAATGCCTCTTTGTTGACTGCAGAAATTATGGGAAAAAAACTACTAAGGATGAAATGCCTGTAATGTAAACATGTAAAATAAGACTGGTGCTTGAGTTTCATCAATAATTTCATAAATGAAAACCAGTTCTACTCACAGTTAATGTCTGAGACAACTGATCTAATTGTTTTGATACAGCAGTGACAGCCTCTGTCATGTTTTGCTTTGTCACAAACATCACATCAGAAAAAGACAAGCCCTGTACATCATAGAAAACCATGACTTCTGAGAAGCACAGAAGGGCACAAGATGAAAATGAAAAAGATTTTACTATAAGGGCACTGATGCTATAACCTTCCACCACATGTAACAGTACCCCATTGCTCCGAGTGCAGCAGCTGGAACCAAGTATGAAGCAATACCTGTTCCCGCAAACAAGAAACAAACTTTAGTGTTTTCATATTTGCAACATATCTATCTAACATAAAAATGATGTGTATATCCTGTGTGTTCTAGAAATGAGCAGCAGCATATGGTAAAGTAAAAACTAGAAGAGGTGCATTCTATATCAAACAGTTTCAAACATCTTATGATAGAAGGCAGGAATTAAAAAATGCATAAACTGCTTCAAAGCTATTAGATATTGAGCCACTACTCTCAACTGCCTTGATACACTGAAACACTTTAAGGACATCAAGCTCAGAATCCTGCTTGCCAACCCCTTCTCACATATTCATATTGTTCAAATTGGATAAAGGAAAGTAATATTCCCTCCATCCCATTCAGTCTTTCTCATTCCCTAATACATGTTATGAAGGAAAATGGATAACCAACATGAGATGGAGGGAGTATAACAGAGACTCCTACTCTATCTACATTACTTTATGCACATAGAAAACCAGCTGTCACAAGCAAACCGTAGTTAAGGTATGCATAACCCCCAGCCTTTTCCTTCATAGTGCTTCAACACCATCATCATAATACAACTGTTGACTACTTCCGGTTGGTGGCATAAGTCCAAGTATCAATTAACTATTGAATGTCAATGTCCTTTTACATAAAAATGCAAGCAAGACAGCATTTCTCTCTGGCTTTTGTCTCTGTTGTAACCCTCTTGCCAAGGAATAACAAAATTAAATTCCATAATAATCACCATCAACTTCATAATGGTTCCTTCTATTTACATGGAAAAGAACTAGGAGACATTAATAGGTAAAGAGAGTATGGTCATGGTACTTGCAGCACCAATGAAATTTTTAAGAAATTGGAGGGAAGGTTTGATTGATTTGAAAAGTTTTGAGAAATTTTTTATGCAGAGAACTACGCCAACTAAAAAATAGTACACACTGTGAGCTTTGGTGCAATTCTTAATGAAATAAGCATGAGCTTGAGCGTGCTTACTGTTCGAGCTTGAGTTCCCATTATAGATGGTTACTGGACTAGATAATGCCAACTCCTTTATCTCTTGTGCCAATTGTTTTATCTGAAAGTACAACGAAATCGAAAAACATGCAGATCCCTAAGTAAAATATTCAGAATAATTGGTCTTCTCTTCAGTACGCTGGAATAACACAAGCATTTCTCTCAAGGAATTTAACTGAGCCATAGCATTTAATCAATCAAATTGTCACCGGTCTCACACTAAACTAGTTGAGACTGGTTACATGAAAGTTGTCTCAATTTTGTCTAAGGGCGAGTTACTTGGCAAGTCTACAAGAGGAAAGACGCCTTTTGGTTCTGGGCAAGTTTAAGTCTATCCATGCCTTCTCCTTCCTATATCTACTAATCATTCCTACAAAGCGTCCATCTATTGTTCTACCTCATGAAATTGTTGCCATAACAGTCCTGGTACACAATTTGGACGAAGAAATGAACAGATGGAGAAACTATAATACCTGAGCGGCAAGAACAGCATTGTCGTATTTGTACGGCAAAAATTCAACTTCATCTGCTCCTTTGAGCAATTCCTGAAGCTGGGAAATAAGTTCCGACAGACGCCCACTCCGTAAAACGATTGAGCCAGTCAAACCTGAAAATAGCCAAACCAGAACCAGCTCAAAGAAGAAGATCGGCTACCGAATTTGAGATCGAAACACGGCGGAGACAGTAAAGCACCTGCCCCCATGAGAATTAAGACTTTGGAAGTTTGAACGCCAGTCTGCAACGCCATTCTTGCTCTGCAAAATCTTCTTCGCTTCGATGTTCGTCGCTCTCGTGGTCGCAGCTCTTATCGAAGAACAATCTAACCAGCTAATTCTTGCTCATCTAGCCGGCGACCATATGCGACTCGTTTTCTGGTTCGTCACTAGTCTCCGTCGGGCAAAGCTGGAAACTTTGGCATCGAGGGATAAATGCATGATGGGCCATTAAACTCTATATTGTATTTCAAATTGACCACCGTGGTTATTTTATTTTCAGTAGAATCACCGTACTAAAAACGAGGAAAAGATTGTTTCTTCCGTTTACGCTAACCGGTGGCGGTCGTGAGTATTGACACGACTCTGCGCTCGTCGGTGTTCTAAAATCAAAGCAACAAAAACCTCATCACCAAACAGTCGCAGGTCCAGAACCGCCATCTCCGATCCATGTCGCGAGCTATCCTGCTGCTTTTACTGTCATCCGTTTTCGTGTGTTCGTGTTCCAAGGATGAATCGTTCACATCTGTTCTTGTATCTGAGGAGGGCCTCAATTTCATCAAGAACTTGCTGGTCCACAAAGCTGTCTCTTCTATGATCCCTCTCAAGCTGCCCCAAATCCAGGAATCCTTTAGAATCCCGTTTCTGGGAAATGTTGACATGGTTGTGTCGAATGCTACTTTGTACGACATCGATGTGTTGTCGTCCTATGTCAAACCTGGAAATAGTGGGATCGCGATCGTGGTTTCGGGGAGTACTGCTAACTTCAGCATGAATTGGCATTACTCTTATGAAAGTTGGCTTCTTCCTATTGAGATTTCTGATGGAGGACGAGCTTCTATTCAGGTAAATTTCTTGAACCTTTTTTTGGTATTGGGAAATTTTCTCAAACATAAAGCATCTTCTTCTGGGAAATTTGAAGTTGAATTCTGCGTTTCATTTTGTGGCCAGCTTCTACAAAAGATGAGCTAGTTGAAGTAGTTTATTTTTTTGTTTCTTTGTCATTCCAATTTTTTTATCGTCTGCTTATCTTTTCTATCCTTTAACAAAGGGAATCTGATTGCTCCTTCTGGGTAAGGTTGATGGCATGGAAGTAGGACTTACATTAAGGTTGGAGAATCACAATGGAACACTAAAGCTATCACTCATGGATTGTGGTTGCCATGTTAGGGATATCACGATCAAATTGGATGGAGGAGCCTCTTGGCTTTATCAAGGGTATGCCAATTTTGATCCTACTTGATCAAATCCGGATTATCAGCAGGTTGATGGAACCATTAATGTATGTTCATGTGAAGTATTTTGCTGCTGTTATTTCAGGATGATTGATGCGTTTGATGAGCAGATAGGATCGGCAGTGGAAAATGCTGTTGTCAAGAAACTTAAAGAAGGAATTCTGAAGCTTGATTCATTTCTTCAAGAACTTCCAAAAGAAATACCGGTTGACAACACTGCTTCCTTGAATGTAACTTTTGTGGATGATCCTTTGTTGAGCAGTTCTTCCATTGAGTTTGACATTGATGGGTTATTCGCAGCTAAGAAACCAGTCTCTGTTAATAAACTTTACAGTAAAAGTCAGGGCTCTTCGGTTGCCTGTGCAAATCAGTCTAAAATGCTGGGAATCTCATTGGATGAAGCTGTTTTCAACTCTGCTTCTGCCCTGTACTATAATGTAAGCACTAACGCTGAGGATTACTGTCGTGCTACTAACACTTTGGGTTTCAATCTCAACAAACGAATTTACTGCTAGTAGTATTTTTTACTAGCTGCACAGTGAAGATAGCCTAATACTGTTGTTATGTCAGACCAAGATATTAAATCATTGTTCTTAGATTCACATGCATATGTACATAATCATGTTGATGGACATTTATAAGGGGTTTTTCATGTTAGAAGTGGTCATTGCTGCACTAAGTAGTGAAACTATGATAGATATACCAAAGCCTCTTCTCAAGTTTATGCATATGGCATAACAGAGCTATTTATTTATCATGGTCTCATCTTTATATTTATTTGTATTGTCTTCGTGTTTGGTTTTTATCATCAGGCAGAATTTATGCAGTGGATTGTAGACAAAGTCCCAGAGCAGTCGCTATTGAACACTGCTGGATGGAGATTTATTATTCCCCAATTGTACAAGAAATACCCAAATGATGACATGAACTTGAATATTTCTCTGTCTTCACCACCTGTCATAAGGATTTCAGAGCAGAATGTTGGTGCTACTGTTTATGCTGATGTTGTAATTGATGTATTAGAGGCTGGCCAAGTAATTCCAGTTGCATGTATTTCAATGGTAAGTCTTCTGTGTTGAAATTTATCAGTGAAATAACGGATTGACTATTTCTTTCCACCTTTTACCGCACCGGTATCCCCTTGCATGCCACCATACTCCTTGATGACCAACTTTCATTTCAGTATGTGTTACTATTAGCCTATCACTAGACTGTCGCCAACCTGCAGGAGATCTCAATTGAAGAGAATTAATTATAGACTGCTAAGTTATATCTCTGCATTTCTGAAAAACAATTCGTCTTAGGAGTCTCCTTTTTTTTTGACACATAGGAGTCTCCTTATATTTCAAATCTGGATGTGTTTCTCTTAGATTATGGGAATGTATCAAAGTTTGTTTTTTCTGATGCTGCTTCCGATGCGCTTTAAGCTAGTGACATAGTGACGGTACATTGAAGAACATGGTTAAGATAGATTAATAGTGTTAAGGCAACTCAAGTGAACCTTAAGCAGTGTCCAGTTGATGAGAAGGGTCTAAATTCTACAATCTTCCAAATGCCACCATTATGTTTTGGCTTTGCCACATGCATTTTCCTGTTAGTCTATCAAGTTATTTCACATTTTTCTATGTGATTTATTATCTCAAATCATAGTGGACAGTTTTATTTTGATAAAAGAATAGTGCTCTATCATGAACAGCTTGAGCTCATTCAACTTCACTATATCATGTAATGATTTGGTGCAGGAGATCAGAGGTTCTGGTTCAGTTAAGATATCAGGCAATAACATTGGGGGCAGTGTGAAACTGAATGATTTCACAATGTCATTAAAGTGGAGCCAAATCGGTAATCTGCGGATGTACCTTGTTCAGGTACTATAAACATTCTCTTCTATGCATCGAGCTGGCATACCATTTACCAGGCATGACATGGGGAAAGATTGCAGTATCATGCTTTTGCTGTTGAATATTGCAGCCAGTGATGTGGACAATCATCCAGACTGTCGTTGTTCCATTCGCAAACTCTCACCTTGGGAAAGGCTTTCCTTTGCCTATCCTTCATGGGTTCACCCTCCAGAAAGCTGAAACAGTTTTCTCTGCATCGAGACTCGCAGTGTGTGGGGATGTAAGTTATTCAGAGGCGTACAGTTTTAGTCGGCTTCCTCTGCAACTCGTATAGACATGTACATACTGAATCTGTTTCTTCTCTGTTGGTGTTTCCCCCTCTTGAGTTTGGAGTGAACCTCCTAGAAGTGCTTATGAACAAGCAAAATGGAGGAACTCGCTGCTCTTGTACATTGGCTCCATCATGTGTATGTATGTATGTGGCTGTCGATTAAGCAAATACGGAGTATATACTTATCTCCTTTTCCCTGCTGTTTTGTTGATGTCGAACTTATCATGATTTATGAGCAAGATCTTGTGGTGGAACATGCAAAATTAGTTCTAAAATTTTGACATTCTTAACGATTCAGTCCTTAGTGCTTTCAAATTAACAATCAAGTCTTAAATGTATTCAACAATAGCTCATTTAAGCCCTAAAGTAACGGCTTGTGAATGTGATAGGTAGTTGACGTATCACGCTAAGTGACGGTAATGCCGTTATGGGTTTTCAAATTACTTCCAAGTCCCTTTTCAATTGCAGCACTTTGCTTTTTGGGACAACAAGTGAAGATACTAATTTATTCTTTTAACTATCTTTTCTTTTTTTGTTTATTTATTATCTGATTGGAGAAAGGTCCCACACTGCTACTAATATCTGACAAATGGATTCAAATTACCACTACTTTGAAAGAAAAAAACATATTCTACCACTATAGTTATGGTTTATGGTACCATTTCGTCATAGTCGTCAAAAATCGGAAGTGTGGTGTGTATTTTGCTAATGATGGATTTTTTTTAATCTGACCTGGCGTTTAGTGAAGAGGTGAGATGTATATTTTTTACGAAAAAATGATAATTATGACAACTCAATTTTTTTAAAAGAATCTATTTACACCCTAAGTTTTAAACCTACCATTTAGACACACCCAAACAATTATAAACTTGAACACTTCTACCCAAAAGTTTTCAAACTTCACTTAAACTCACAACACCCACCGGATCACCGCCGACCACCGTCAGAAAATACGAAACGAAGAAAGAAATATACGGGTCGTAGATCGAAGCCTAGGGTCACCGGATCTCGGCCTAAAGCAGGTGAATCGTTGCCCAAGGCCAAGGCTGGTGAATTGCTAGCCCTGATCTTGAATCAGAGGTCCTAGGCTGGGATCCGACGGCCCTCTATAGCCCTAGACCGCAAATGGTGAGTTTCGGCATGGTTGGCAGTGGCGACGACGACCCGACGGTGGGAGGATGGTGGAAGGAATGCAAATTTGATGCCAAGCTAGATGCCACGTACCATCAGGCCGCAAAACGTTAGTGGCTATATAGGACATTTTTCTTATCTGATTTGACACCACTAACTCCACACATTTCACTCTCTATCTCTTAGACTCGGTTCAGCTGCAAATGTTGAGAGATTTTTTCTCACATTCTCAATTCCCAATACACAAAACAACATTAAATTCATCAATTCACCATCAATTCTCTATAAAATAATATTTTTCTCAAATTTCCCTACTCACATACATCTCATCCATGAATCAAAAATACATCCCCAGATTTCTCAAAAAAAAATCTCATTCCAAATGTTGCAAAAATTAAGGGACGGAGGAAGTAATATAGTACTCCCTCCATCCCAAAACATTTGAACACATGCAATTTTTTAATATTAATTTATGATTTTATTTTTCAAACATTTTTAATCATAGATTCAAACTTTTTGTACCCGAATGGTAATTTGATGTGTCTAATTTATGAACAATTTTTTTCAAAACTTTTCCATTAAGAAATTATATAGATAAATTGAAGTCAAATAGATATCAAAAGAAATGTTTCAAAAGATTTGGGACGAATGAGGTAATATGTTAACACAAAAGTATTTGAGGGGGTTTCTGAAGATAGCCATTTGCATCCCACTATCCTAAATTCCTTTATATTCATGTTAACCTTACTTCATCCATCCCACCAAATATATAACATTTGACTTTTACACGAAAATTAAGAAAAATGGTTGCCCGGAGGGTAATAAAGTAAAGTAGGTATATAAGACAATTTTTTTTTGGAGTGGAGAGAGAAATAGAGAGTAGTAAGGTAAAATTGATGCAAAAAAGTTTCTTTTTTTAGGAAATGTTGGAATTTTGCTGGGACAGACAAAAAAGAATATGTTAGATATTTGCTGGGATGGAGGGAGTACTTTTCTAAGCCTAACAATCTTCCCATAAACTTATCAAACCCTAACAATTTACCAATAAACTTTTAACCTTTACAAGTTACGCCTAAATTTTACCTTTCATATCTCTAAATTTTACCTTTCATAGCCCTCCACCCTCAACTGTAATAGTTCCACCCCACCACAACCGCCAAAATCTGAAGCAGTCTTCATTCTCTATCACTGTGCATGCCCACCTCCCTCATGCTGGCCACAAGCCCCACACCACCGCCTTTGATTTCGAGCAATAGTTGTTCACAATATCCCTCTAGGTCGAGTTTGCGGTCGGGCTACAAGTTTGATCTTCGTGCACTGATCAAGGGTGTTTTTGCTCAATGAAAAACACGGGTGCAATGATTCAAATACATTTATAAACACCTTAACTCACCCTTGTATTTGTCAAAAATAGTGTAGGGCAAAGAGTAAGGGATCGAACCCAAGAGAATCGAGCGTTTAAAGACTAAATGTGCAATATGTGAAACTAACCGAGGATGAAATGCAAGGGGGCAGAAAAGACTTGATAGGTTGGTTGATGGAGCGTGCAACTATTCTAAATGTAGCAAAATGCAATGGAATCGAGAGTGAAAATCAAGTAAGAACAACGAAAATCGGGATTTGTGGACTTTCAAGTATAGAGTTCTCTTAGGGAGTTCATGCATATTAGAAGTTATTTGTACATCTTAACTCTTGATTTAGAGATGGATTACTAAGGCTAACATGCTTCTATCTCTAGATAGCATGTTAATCTCTTGTCAATCACTAACCTAACCAACTCTCATCGTGTTAGCATTAGGAGACAAGGCATGAAAAGCTCCAAATCTATTCATCAATTGACTCCTCGAGGTTATCTCTAACACTCAACAAGCCAATCAACCAATTCCTATGGGTCACGTTCATCAAAACCTCTCTCGAGCATTTCTTCGAACACCTAGAAAACTAAACTAGAATATGCATCTTCTAGCACAAGTCATGCATTCAATGATCATGGAATTGGTATCTAAACTCATTCAAGTCGAGAATATCACAATCAAACCTCTAATAACACTAAACCCCAAGAAGAAATGAAATCTACCTACTCCTACTCATGATACTACTCAAAATCAGCATCAATAAAGCACCAACAATGAAGCGTAAAAGAGAGAGATAGGATAGAAATCACCCTATAAATGATCATCCACAAGAGCCCCAATCAACCTCTCATATTTGTGAGGTTGAAGGGGCTCAAAAGCCCTAGGAGAGGAAGGAAGAACAGCTCCAAAACTGAAGGTTTCTCTAAAATTCGCCCAAATGGTGAGTTGTGTCTAAAACTCATCCTAAAAGTCTATATATGCTATATCTAATTCTCCAAAAAGTCCCTAGACATACGGGACATCATAACATAGTAAAATAAGGGTAAACACGTCCAAAAACTATGTGCAAATCGGATGGAATCGAGGCTGACTCGAGTTGGCCTCATTAAATGACGTGGACAAAGGAGGATGCTCTGGGAGGATGCTCTGGTTACTGTTCACGCAAGCTACCATGCTCCAGGGGATGCTCTGGGATGCGCCGGGATGCTCTGGGGGGTGCGCTGGTACTGTTCACAGCGGCAAAAACTTGGTGGAAGACTTTCTTCCCGTGCTTCGCCATGTCGGGTCCTTTCGCGAGGTTCTCCACACTTCATCTCCACTCCTCAAGTGTGCGCCTGCAAACAAATAGTCACATCGAATAAAACGCACACATAATGAAGAAATATGCTCAAATAAGTGATGAATTTGACTTAGAACACCATGGAAATGTGATATGTGTGTGCCACACATCATGCACCGACTCCAGGTTAGGGTTATGGAGGAGGGAATGAGGCCAATGACGAGTTCATTCGTGGGGGAGGTAGTGTGCAAAGCATCGTAAAGTTACTCTTATAATAATAATAAAAAGAAGAAGAAGAAGAAGAAGAAGTGCAAGAAGACGTGACTTGTGAGTAGGGGTGAGTAACGATTCGAGCCGAGCTCGAGTCGGTTTCGAGGCTCGAATAATATACGATCCGAACTCGAACCCGAAACGTTCGGCTCGTAAGGTTCGCGAGTCTTAACGAGCTCGCGAGCCTAACGAGCTCGCGAGCTCGTTTGGGGCCGAATCGAGCCTAGCCGAGCTCACAAGCCTAACGAGCCCGCTAGCTCGTTTGGGGCTAGCCGAGTACGCGAGCCTAACAAGCTCGAGCTCCACGAACCTTCGAGCCGAGCTCGAGCTCGAATTTTCGGGCTCGTTCAAACTCGAGCCGGGCCCGAATTTCACGAGCTCGAGCTCGAACATGTAGGCTCTGGCTCGAACTCACCCCTACTTGTGAGCCTGCGGTCTAATGGTAAAGCTCTAAAAAATACAAGCTGGATAAGTTCTTGAATTTAAACCTCACCATTCTGGATTCCTTACCGCTATACATAAATAAAAAGAAAATGGAAGGGTAAATCCGTAAATGTAGGATTCCGACGTTGAATTTGGGGAATAGACCGACGTCCGACTGAGCCATAAGCTCGTGCATTATCCGCAACAGAAGTGGCGCCAGCGACCTCCCAAAACCTCTCTTAAACCCGCCCCGCCCGCACTCCTCCTCCTTTCAAATCGTCCCAAAAATGCAGACATCTCTGCCAATTTCACCCTCAAAAATCCCCTCAATCTTCCAATCACACCAGCCCACGCCTCTCCACCACCAGCAACAAAGACCGATTTCTCTACCGACCCACGTCGCGAATTCCCTCAAAACTTCGGGCTACTTATCGGCAATCGGACGCGCAATCGAGGAGGAGGAGGAGTATCGCAAGGCCAGAGCTGCGGTGACGAGGAAGGGCATCCAACTGGAAGGCTACTTCATCGAAGGGCTCTCAATCGGCGGCCACGAAACCTGCGTCATT
Organism: Stellera chamaejasme; assembly: GCA_024586325.1. Classification (NCBI taxonomy): domain Eukaryota; kingdom Viridiplantae; phylum Streptophyta; class Magnoliopsida; order Malvales; family Thymelaeaceae; genus Stellera; species Stellera chamaejasme. Next base: position 32,495,076 of record CM044985.1, read on the forward strand.
ATCCCTGAACTCAAGTCCGCTTTTGATATCGGCCGCTGCCCCAGCCGCGCCATTCACCAGAATTTCGTCTTCATTACTCACGCTCATCTCGACCACATAGTAATCATCTTCTTTCTCTTCACCTTTCTACTTTTGTTTCTTCTCTTCTTAGAACTAGAAGCAGTGTGTTGGAAATTTCAATTTTTCTATTTCAAATTTCTTGTAAATGTTTAAATGCATACTAGTGTTGAACGAGTGTAAAACTTTGTTGGAAAACTTATTAAAATGACAAACTTTGTTAGTAAGTTCTCCATTTTCATAGTACTAGAGTTTTCTAAAGTTTTGTAAACAAGGTTTTCCATTGTAAAAACTAGTTATGCATTCAAACATTTACAAAGAAAATTTGAAATAGAATACTTGGAAAAGTTTCCAAAAGTAAACTGCCCCGAACTGCTTTTCCTAATTTATCATTTGAAACTTCATTAGCTTCTTGTTACTAATACTCACTTTGTCCAAGTGGGTTGTCACTTTTAGCTTCTTTGTGTAGATTGGGATTATCTTTGGTCATTAACTCATTTTACATAATGTAGAAAATAGTCATTTCATTTGGGCTAAAAATATTTTGATGTTGTGACAATCCACTTGGTGGACGGAGGGAGTACTAATTATTTGTTGCGCTTATCATTTTCTTCTAATTAGTGCTTTATTAATTTCTCAGCTTCAAACTTTTGGTGGTAATAAGATCTACTACTGATGATAATAGGATAGGTTGTAATCTTCCATGATGTTCGTTTCAGGGTGGGTTGCCAATGTATGTGGCGAGCCGTGGCCTATACAGTTTGAAGCCTCCAACAGTCTTTGTGCCTCCATGTATAAAACAAGATGTAGAAAAGCTTTTTGAACTTCACAGGGCAATGGGTCACGTTGAACTCAACCTTGATTTGGTTGCATTAGACATCGGTATGTATGCATGAATGGTATTTGTGTTAAATTTTGTGCTTACTATTTTGGAGGATAAAAAGCTTTGATTTCAGGTGAAACCTATGAACTACGGAATGACATCGTTGTTCGGCCATTCAGAACTCACCATGTGATACCAAGTCAGGTAATTTTCATCAGATCAGGCTATAGATGGTCAATAGCTTTTACACCTGATGTACACATAAGGTTGAGAGCTTGGAGGATGATATCTAATATCTTAACTTCTTTGGAAAGAGTCCTTTTGGGTCAATAACACCCAGAGCAGTTCATTTTTTTTTACTATATTTGAATGAATCAGAATCTCATGTGATTGTTTTATTCAGGGATTCGAAGTTGTTATTTTTGTTTTTTTCTGAAACGCCAAGCTGCTTGAATTTCTTTAGGGTTATGTCATATACTCTGTGAGAAAGAAGTTAAAGAAGCAATACATACATCTTAAAGGGAAGCAGATTGAAAAGTTAAAGAAATCTGGTGTTGAGGTATGTCATTTAAAAGTACTGAAGTACTTGTCCCAAATATCTTGTTGTCAGATATTCATCACATAACTGCATTTCAGATTACGGACACCGTATTGTCCCCTGAGGTTGCATTTACTGGCGACACAACAGCAGAATACATGCTCGATCCACGCAATGCAGATGCATTGCGAGCAAAAATTCTTATCACTGAGGTATGAACTTGCCAATCTGGAAATTAACTCCTGGATTGTCATGCTACAGTAGTACAGTTTTTATGCCCCTGATTTCGAGTTTTAAAAGCCGAATCTTCCTTGAGCACAAATGTTGGAACTGTTTCAGAAAAGATTCTTATGACCCTTTTTAGTCCATGGGCGGGATAAATCCACTGCCTTAATCCACTTGGCTACATCCATCCAGTGGTATAAATGCCTGTCATGTCATGTACATATAAATCTTGCGATTTGATCGTTTCCAGGCAACTTTCCTGAATGAAGACGTCAGTGTTGAACATGCACGACAACACGGTCATACTCATTTGTACGAGGTACAGAAAGATGCCATTTTTTGACCCTTTCTGCGTTTTTCTTATTGTCTCACGACGGGAACAAGATTTAATTGCATGAAGTTTTCAGATCATTGAGCATGCGCAGTGGATCAGGAGCAAGGCAGTATTACTGACTCATTTTTCCTCACGTTACAATATTGAGGTAATTTATTGTGGGAGCTGGTATATTTACATCTTCATGTGAAAAGTCGATGCAAGGCGTTTTGGTCTCCTAGTGTGCGAGCCTGCTGCCCATATATTTAAACCTCGAAAGCCTTGGTACTTTAGCACAAGGTTGTAACTTTTTAAAAGAGGAGCGAAGAATCGTGTGTGTGTGTTGCAATCTCAAGTAGGATCTGGCCAATATTGCAGACCAGTCTAGATTTAATATATTCCTCTGATGCAATTGCAGGACATCCGGCAAGCTGTGTTGAAGCTGCAATCCAAAGTATCAGGGAAGGTAGTTCCTTTAACGGAAGGTTTCAAGTCAATGTACTCCTAAGTGAACTATTTGTAACTTGGCAAATTTTGTTATATTTGTGTGGATGCCCATTTTGTATAATATATTCTCTTTCATTTATTAGGAATCTGTTCATTTTAACAACTAGAAGTGTTGTTTTTATATATTATCATGATATTATATGTAGAAAACTCATCGTGTCTTGGGAGAGAGAGAGAGAGAGAGAGAGAGAGATCTGCAATGTCTTAAAAATCTGTAAATAAGATTTCTTGTCTTGAGAAAGGGAAATTGTAATCAAGGTACAACCGTGGTGTCTTCATTCTAAATGTAAGCAAGCAGCACCAAATTGGTTCTAAGGAGGGGCAGCAAAAAGTAGAGATGTATTTGTTCCTCCAAAGCCAAAGGAGTTGGACAAAGCAGCTCTAACTGTCATCTCTTTTGAATGAGTTAAGGGCATAAATTCACCACTGAAAACAGGGTCTGGTTGGCTCAAATTTAGTGTTGAAGGTGCAATTCCCTGCAAAAGTTCAAACCAAATTGTGAAACTTCCAACTTACAGAAGGAACACAGGACCCTGTGCCAGTCAAGGGTTAGGGTAGATTTGATACCTGATGTATTGAAAGAACAGAGAAGATTGCTTCAACAGCACCAGCTGCCCCAAGAAGATGACCAACGGCACCCTGGATTCATATTCAGAGAATACTTTATTACACTTAACAAAGAGAAACCATTCTAGTGAGAATGAAATAATCTGATTTATGAACAACAACGAGAAGCAATCTGCTTTCTCATACTCCAAACACCCCACCCCCACCCCCACACGAAGGTTCCTTTCCTTCCCCTTTCCCTCCTCCTTTCTTCTTCTTTTTAAATAGAACACTTTTCTTTTTTGCAGTAAAGTGAATTTTGATCGTTAATTCGACTTTGTAATCACGAAAATCACCCCAAAAAAAGAATCCCTCGTGCATTCATCACCACTTCTTTCCGTCGGAGTTAACAAGACCACAATGCAGCTGAGATTGCTTTCTATAAACACTTCAGCCAAGACTGCCATTCCTTTTTAATTAGGGCTTAAATGCACAATAAATCCCTCTACTTGGGCAACTCGTATGAGATGGTCCCTTAACTTCAACTCAGTAGGACGTAATCCCTTAACTTTGCAAAATGAAGCGAGTTAGTCCATTTGGTTAGTTGGAAAACAACAGTTCTAACTCACACACACACACACACACACACATATATTTTGCAAAAAAAAACCACTATTTAGAATCTTCTACTCACTCAACTTAAATTGACAAAGTTCTCTAAACTGTTGATAACATCAATAAGTAATTAACATACTTGTGATATTTTGCATATCAAATACCATGTATCCAATTTTTCAAATTTCCCTCTTTACGTACATGTTTAACTCTCCGTTCTCCTAATATGTAGTATCAAATCAATTACTAAAGAACACAACCCAGATAATTGAATGATATAGTTAATAAGGAGAGTTATGGTTTATTATATCCTTAGTAATTACAATATTTATCTTTTTTCTTAAAAAAACAACTTGAGAGCTATTTAATCTCACCCAACACGAGGATGACTCCAAACAATATTTATCTTTCATTTATTATTTTCATATGTGACTTTATATGCCAAGATGTTGAGGGGTAAACCCTAAATTAGATGTTGAAAAATAAATCTAACAATTAAATATAGAGGGATGCAATAAAAAGTTTTTAAAATATTTAGTTTCACTGCTATTAAATTCTGAATATTCTTTAAAAATATTTTCCACTTATTTAATTCATTACTATTTTATACCCATCAATTAGTAGATATATACAATAAGTTTATTCTACAAAATGAGTTCCTTAAATTTACTTCCTATGTTAATTTTTCGAAAGACTCTTGATAACTGCTACATTTTTAATTTATACTCAACCCTTCATCCCTTTATTATTGATGCATTTTAACTTTAGATATCCATTTAACTACGATTTATCTACATTAATTTGAGCTAGAAAAAATTCTAAATAACTATGTTTAGAAACTAGACAAATAAATTTTTTGTTGTTTGCTAAAATTAATTTGAAAATTTATATTTAAAATTTTTAGAGAAATAAAATAATAAAAGCTGGAAAATCAAATGTTATAAGAAAAAAGGGATGAAGGTAGTATAAAATTTGCATCCATAATTTTTTTTGTAAAAGAAAAGAAATCCATTTTAGTATTTCTATTTTTTTGTGACTTATTTTAGAAAATTTAGAACATTTTAAAGGAGGAAATATAAAAACTTGACGTTTTTTAAAGAAGAATAAATAGAATGTAGTAAATACTACCTCCGCCCCACAAAAATTGTTGTTTTTTACTTTGATATTTCAAGTTACAGTATTTGATTTAAAATTTTACTAAGATAAATTTTAAAATATAGATATTTAGAAAATTTAGACTTCAAATTATAATAAACATATGAATTATTTAACTTCACATGTTTAAATATTCATAAAAATAAATTATAGATTAAATACTGTGAAACAACAAAAATTAAAAACCGCAATGTTTTATAGGATAACGGAAGTAAAAAAGATAATAATAAATAATAAGCTTAAATTATTTCATAGTTCAATATTTTGTTGATGTGAATTACGTTTCAGTTATGAAAAATAGTTGAACCTAGTGAAGTTCCGAGAGTTTTGTGCAAGTGGAAGTTTTGAAATGGTGGTGGTGCTTTTGTAGATATATTAAAGGTTAGAGAATAGACTAATTTACATAATTTAGCAAAGTTGAAGGACTAGGTGTCATTGAGAAAAAATTAAGGGATGAACTCATATGAGTTAATGAATTTAAAGGATTAACTTTCATCATTTTATATAGTAAGGGGATTAAAGTATACTAAGTTAAAGACAAGGGACTAACTCATATGAGTTAACAAAGTAGAGGGATCATTGATGCATTTAAGCCTTTTAATTATTCTTCTAGTATAGAGCCCATACCATTGTTAATCAACTGCAACACTCTTAATCAGTAGACATGTCAGCAGGAATCGGCAGACTACCAAGCCGCTCCAACAACCCATACTTGGGTGGAAATCAAAAAACAAAATGCAACATGTTCACGAAATGATATGAAATTTTAAAAATTTTATAGTTTTGTAAGTGCCGCTGGGCAAGTTTTATATCAATGAAATGACACAGGAGACAATCCCCCTCCTTTCCCCAAAAAAATAAAATAATAAAACTTGCATCAAGAAGGTATTTCTTGGAAAAAGAAAATCATCCTACATCCTAGTTACCCCCAGAAACAACCTTCACTGTCTTGAAAGTTAGATCTGGCCAAACTAAAATTTACCTTTGTAGAAGAGTAGGCATGAAAACCTTAGGCTCCGTTTAGTTATGTAATTTTCAAATTTTCAACTTCAAATTTCCTTTGTTAATATTAGATCATATAACTAGCTTTCAAGTGATGGAAAACCTTGTTTTCCAAACTTTGGAAAACTAGTATATTAAATTAAGGAACATTGTTTGAAAGGTTTCCATGGTAATACTAGAGTTTTTCAAAGTTTGGAAAACAAGGTTTTCCATCACTTGAAAGCTACTTGTATGATCAAATATTTACAAAGGAAATTTGGAGATGAAAACTTGAAAAAATTTCAACAACTAAACGGACCCTTAATTTTCTGAACCGAAAAATTATATTTCATTAAAAACAAATACCTTTGTAGAGGAGAAGGCAAGACAACCTGATGTTGCATGTTCGGAGAATACCGTTTTGATAGCACTAGCTTCTATGGCATCACCTGGAAGAGATCAGCCAATCAGAATCATCCGAATAGTAACTTTGGAATGAATGCCGAGTCCTAGAAGGTTTACCAATAGGTGTAGAAGTAGCATGGGCATTCACATAATCTACTTGGTTGGACCTTAGACCTGACTGTGAGGACCAGATAAACCACACCAAAGTTGTTAAAAACCATGATATGATACAGAAGTGCAAGAGCCATTTCATAATTCCTTATGCTTTAATAATTACTTTTAACATTTACTACTTCTCAGGACAGGGTGATCAAGTGCATGAAAGTAACAGCAGATTTCAACTTCAGTTAACAAGGATATGGCATGTGAAGTTCAAATACACAAGCAATTTATCCATCAGTCAGAATACACACAGCACAATTGGAGAAAATGTAAAACAGAGAAACAGTTTGGAAGAAGTCCACAAGAATCAGAGTGCAACCTGCTGCAAGGCACGTGTCATCGCCAAAACGGCACCTCTTCCATCAGCGTGAGGTTGAGTGATGTGGTAAGCATCACCTGGAAAAGAAAACAACTAATAAAACATCTGCGTCCTAGAAAACAATGTCGTATCCTAATCTAATGCACCGGCTACCAAAAAACTTAAGAAAACATATCTCATTTATCATCCTTTCACTTAAAACAACCTGACATCCCATAGCCACGAACTTCTGCGTAAATTTTAGCTCCTCGACTTTTTGCATGCTCAAGTTCCTTCACAAAATAAGGGAAGACTTGTAAAAGAATTTCAGAACATAGAAAAAAAAAACATTGGGACTTGAGAGACTGAAATCTGTCAAAGTACAGCTATTATTACCTCTAGTACCATAACACCAGAACCTTCACCAATTCTGAATTCTAGATGAGTTAGAACTACAAGAAAAAGTAGGTGCGATGTGCTAAGCACAACAAGAAGTCAAACAACTTAATTTATCTTACACAAATCCATCACGACCACAGTCAAAAGGTCTTGAGGCCTCTTCTGGAGTAGAATTGTACTTAGTGGCCAAAGCCCTTAACCTGGTGTTAAAGAAGTTTAATCATCAGCTATCTGGGATACAAAAGAACATCATTAACCAAAGAGTCTGATATCTGTATTCTAGCAATAAACTAATTTGCTTTAAGCTTTACAGTTCACAGACATAGAGTTCTTGTTACTTGAAAGAATGTTCGATCATGAGAGAAAAAAAATGACGTAATAAAGGCCTAAATGATTGATCCATTTGTTCCTCTTCCTTCTTTAACTTTAAAGAAAATTGAAAAGAAAAGCCAGAGCAACAGTTTATAGAAGACGCCGTTAAAAAGAAGACTATAGAAGACAAAGATGTAATGGAAGAGAAAATAGAGTGCTTAAACACTCAGATTGGATCTGACAAAATAATATGCATCCCATGATTTCCAACTAAAAAATATATAGTTCGCCAACAGTAGGCATTTCCCAATTCTTTGACGGTTTGTTTAACAGTTGTTTCTCCTCAGAGTATAGCTGCCAGTTTCATAACACCAAACATTCCATCAGAGTACTTTTCTCTTCAACATCGATTTTGTCAAATTCCTATCAAACTGTTATGTACCAGTTCGGATGTACACTAATACAGTGTTCCATGTCATCCTTTCAAATGCCCCTGGTCAATTTATCTCCAAAAAACAATAATTTTTACACAAACTGACAAGAGTCAGAGATGACAACAATCACCTAGAGAATCCAGCTATCGACAGAGCATCAATGCTGGATTCTGCACCCCCGGCAACCATAACATCTGAATCTCCAAATTGAATCATTCTTGTAGCATCACCAATTGAATGAGCCCCAGTAGCACAGGCTGTCACTGCAGCATGATTTGGCCCCTATAATCAAAAGCATGACTAGACAATACAAAAAGACCTCTTTTTTTTTCCTTATTCCTCTTTCAGTTACTCTAAATGGCGAAGACAATCTTTCTGTGTTAAAATTTTTGTTACACAAATCTTACAGAAGAAAAAATGTTTGTTAACAAAAAAAACCAAGGGGGGAAAGGGAAATGCTAGTAATGCTAAAAAGAATTACAAGAGAAGATGACAGATGAAACATTATATAAGTAAACCAAACCCCTTAAAAGACCATCAGATCAAACCTAGAGAAGGAAAAAGATGACTCTAAACCAAACCCCTTAAAAGACCATCAGATCAAACCTAGAGAAGGAAAAAGATGACTCAACCAACAAATGTTCCAGTGTTAAATAAATATTGGTGTTAGAAAACAGAAGATGGGATAGCTAGTTATTTAGCAAAAATGCAATTCCCCCCATGAATCATTTCAATTAGACAATCCAAGGTGTAACCACAACTCTAGGAATGATATGCTCAGACAAGGCTAAGTGGTTAACCTCCAAAACATAAGTATCTCACAAGTAATCTATCAAGTAGAGAGCTCAAAGTCTAGACTGGTTTAACGTTTAAGATCAGTATTCAGTAATCCCATGTATACTAGAATTGGCTTATTGAAATGATTTAAAGGACCAAGTGCAATGCTATGAATTCCATGCCCATACAAAATTAACTCAAACTCTCAAGTATATTGCGCAAAACCTGTCATGCAGGAGGGATCAAAATCTAGACTGGTGAAAGACTAATTATTCATCTAAGGGTCATTATAGCAGATTACTGTCTACAGAAAGCCTAACATCTAGTGTGTGGCTCCTCCCTCCAAACATTAGGACAGGACAAGGAGAAATAGGACCAGCTGAGATGAAAGTTTCAGCAACTATGGTTCTCCTTAAGCCCAGAAAGTATTTTGGCAAAGCAATCTTAGCAAGAAAGCCAGGCCCTTAATCAGCAAAACATCCCTAAAAAAATCTCAGAACAAAATTCAATCTAGACATCGTGGGATAATGATGTTTTAATTCATACCTGGAATCCATATTTCATGCTCACATGACCAGATGGCATGTTAATCAGTATACGTGGAATAAAGAAAGGACTAAGCCGACGCAGTCGCTGCATTGATAGAGCAGAGGCTAACAAATCAGTTCATTATCCCGAAACAAATTAGGCCAGTGTAGGACAACAGGACAATGCACATGAAATGCAAGAGCCTCAAAATCACCTTCTCACCGATCATTTGTGCTGCATCTAGTATGTCAGGAATGCTTCCGATGCCTGCACCTATGGAGACTCCCTGGCAAGTTTCCAAGTTGGATGAAAAAGTTGTGAAGATGAAACGGAAATACAAATAAATACACCATCTTTTAGAATCATATTTTTTGAACATACTGTTCTTTCCTTCTCTTCCTGCTCAGTTGGTGACCATTTTGCATCCTTTAGAGCTTCATCAGCTGCACAAAGCGCATATGCTATGAATTTGGATATAGACCGATCCTGGGACATACAAAGAACACTAAATAAATAACATTGAAACAGATATAGCTAGCATTACATTCAGTATCCAATCCTACCCCCGAATAGGGAACATTCCAAAAGCAGTATACGCACGAAATGAGAGCTTCAGATATTTCTCAAGACATTCGAAAGTACAAGTACCCTAGAGTTGAGCCAGAGTTCCTGATCAAATTCACCGGGATTCTTTCCACAGGGCACAAAAGCAGCGACTTTTGAAGCCAACTGATCAAAAGTATGCAACTGAGTCTCCTTGTCAAAGCAATCCATCTTAAGATCATCCAGCGTTAATCCCCTTACTCCGCATTTCTCCTCTATCAAACGCCTCCAAGTCGTTTCCACACCACAACCAAGCGGAGTCACCATTCCAAGCCCTGAAAGACGCCAAAAGGAAACAGTTGATGCAAACCTGAGCTTAAAACACGACTAGCCCACATGGAAACAATATATAGAAAACCGAGAAGTACCAGTAACGACGACTCTTCTGGGAGAAAATATGGGAGGGGGAGGGAGAGGTTCGTAGGTTGTCGTAGAGCAAATTCGGCGGGAGGGGTGAAAATCACGTAAGGTTGTAAAGACTTTTCGGAGACAATGCCTAGGCATGGCGGCTCTTCTCTCGCTCCGTCAGATTCCGGAGCCCTGTGCGGCTGATTCTGCTCCGGCGATGGAAAAAAGCAGCAGGAGTCTAAATATAATTCCAATATATATATATATATATATATATATATATATATATATATATATATATATATATATATATATATATATATATCTAAAATTTCACATATATTAACTACTTCCTCGGTCCCTGTAAAATTAGGCAACTTCAACTGGTACACAGATTAAGGTTTTTTGAAAATTTGGAGGTAATAAAATAAAATTAATATATAAGACAAAAAATGAACTTTTTATATAAGACAAAAAATGAACTTTTTATATAAGATAAAAAATTGGGGATAATAATATAAAAGTGGTGGTAAAATGTTTCATTAATAGGAAATGTGATAAGTTTTCTGGGTTTAGGATTTAGAGTTAGGGTTTAGGGTTTAGATTCCACCTCACCCAGAAAATGAGCAGAGGAAACAGAGAGCTTCTTTCCAGTATCCAATTTAATAGCTTCATTCTCTATTTTACAGATTCTCTTGAGTCACCCACTTTCATATGGTTTGTGCTTTCTCGGAGCTCTCATGATGTGAAACAAAGTGATAATATTTATTTCATCTGTTAGTAGTATTAGTATTTGTTTTAGTGTACAGGTATTTTCATTTGTTTGTCCAGTATCTCAAGGTCCCAATTACAGCAGCAACAACATAAATGTTGTCAAGCCTTTTAATTACCCACTAACTAACAATTCTTAAGACTAAAATACCCTTTCCCTTTCAAGCCAAAACCACCATCCATCCTCATCACCACCCTTACCGCCGCCGCCGCCGTCGCTGCCACCACTACTGCTGCCACCGTCACCACACACCGTCGCCACTGCAATTTGTGGAACAAATTTTTAGAAATTAATTTCCACAATTTTTTGTTAATTTATAATTAATTAAATAGTGTCTAAAGAGATATGCAATACCGTCTATTTACTATTTTCAAGAGCAATCAATTATTTCTATAGTGTCTATTAGAAAATGATATAATGTTTGAATAAATATTAAAAACTGTTTCTTTGTTTGTTTTGCATATTTCGGGTGATAGTGAAACTATCTATTACATTAACTGCATGGAAAAACGTAAAAACTTATTTTGTAATATCGAAAGTGATATGCAATATTGTCTATTACAATACTTTGTACCATTTATTTAGTTATTTTACACATTTCTATAGTGTCTATTAGGAAGTGATATAATGTATGAATAAATAATTAATAGTGTTTATTTATTTACTTTGCACATTTTAGGTGATAGTGAAACTGTCTATTACATTATAAACAATTAATTGCATCGTAAAAACTTATTTTTTAATTTATAAAAGTGTTTCTAACAAAATATAAAACAATTTCCTTTAATTTATAATTAATTGCATAGTGTCTAAAATAATATGCAATATTGTCTACTGCAACAATTTATAGTATCTACTAGAAAATGGTATAACGTTCGAATAAATATTGCAAACTATTTGGTTCCTTACATTTCCTTTGCCTTCGATCGTCTTGCTTTGTACAGATCTAGATGTGTCACCACTAGATCTCCATCCCCTGCAGGTAACCGGATCTAGAGCTCCAACGGTTGTCTCCCTCCGATGGCAAGCCGCAACAATCAACCAATTCTCTAAATGGTTTATCTTCAAAATGGTTTGTATTTTCTTTCTTATTGTAACTCTTAAACTCACATCTCTAAACTTTGGTTTGTATAAGGACTTTGGATAGTTTCTTTTGGTTTGTACAATGACTTTGGATAGTTTCTTTCTTTCCATCGACAAAACTATTTTATAAACGCCAAATGATCCCGGGAGTTGTGGTTTAGATTTAGCTCTATGCCCGCTAGATTTAAGGTCACAACAATAGTTCAGGAAATGATTAAACCTGCATTTTGCATGAATCTAAATTGTTAGAACGAATAATTAAGACAAAAGACGCAATATATCTCTTACCAGTTGTAGTTTCAACTCCACTTGTATTAACTTGATAGCCATCTATATATTAGCATCTTTCAGGACTAGATCAAGTGGAAGCCAAAGTGCTGATGAACGCATCAATTCATGAGAAGATGAAAAGTGAAAGAGTTGAAAGAAGATGACAAGTGAAGAATTAAAGTGTACCATAAATATGATTAAATTAAATTAATGTTTGTACATTTCTTTTCGTAAAATTTAAATTAATGTTTTAAACTACACATTTCAGAAAACCTAACTAACTACTACTATTAACTTTGAAATAAAACACTGAAGTTAATAATGAATGCTATACGGTTTAAATTGTTGTCAAACGATACAAAAAAAACTGGGAGTTTAGTTTAACTTTTTCCAAAAGATTTTGGAGAGACCATGTTGGGTTTGAAAGCGTGAGCAAATAACAATGAAATATTTTCACTGTGATGATTTTATGGTTTTTCTTCACTATCACTTTTAAATCAACAATTACATGCGCTAATCACACACACCTTGCACACGAAACATTTTGTGGCTCACAACTCAACCTACGCTGCTCACCGCTAAACCTATACTAACACAACAATCCTAATCCTAGACGGATAAACAAAACCAATCCCAGCAAAACTTGGACAATTTCCGCCCAAAGCACTAAAACAATTAAATGATTGAACCTAATCCAAAACGACTTAGGGCCCACGACAAACTTGACTTCTACGAACAAAGCAAATTAATCCCAATCCCACCAAACATCTTAATTTGAATTAATTACCACAACATTAATCCATTATCTTTTCAAACCTACATAATTTAAAGCACAAATTCCAACAAATTGTAGTTTAGCTCCTTTCTAACATGAGGAGATAAAATGTTGTTATTCCTAAAGTACATTCGCTTAAAAATACCACCGACGCTGAAGAAAAAATGAGACTATTCTGAAGACCGTTAGTTAGGGATCGTACGACTCTTCCCCAACTTAGTATGTGATAGTCTCGTTTCTAAGCGGGCCGAGCTCTCAGATACTGGGAGTGGTGATCTGTTGTTGATGGAGCACTTTGCAATAGGGGAAACAAAATACTCATGAGCAGAAAGATGAGTGAGAGTGTGTAGATGGGTTGTACCATTCCCAAATCTCCTTTTTATAGGAGTTGAAGGAGGTCGGTTGCCTCCGGTGCACCATGATCGTGGGCACGTTTATGGAATGTGGGAGCAGTTATGGAAGATGGGGAACGCTCCCCGAAATCGTGACTGATCTGGCGGGATCGCGTGTAGAGCCCTTAGGGCGAGTTCGAAGTTACCAAGTGTGGAGGCCTCGCGTGGCGAGGGGTCATGGGCGGAGGCCCTCTTTGTGAATTAAGACAATTATGCTTTAAGTCAGGACGAGGTGGAAGTTGTGGCACCCCATCGCGGTTGTTCATGCCTTGGTGCACTACATATCTGAAGGAGGCCTGGTAACGCCAAATGCGTTACCAACCCATTACGAATGGTAACGCACGAGGGCGTTACAATGACACTACGATTCGAGGCGTTACTTAAGGATAGTGCGTTACTAGGCGTTACCAAACCTGACAGCAGGTCTGCCAAGCTGACAGGCCTGGTAGCGCCCCGCCCCCTACTATCCCATAACCTTTTTTATGTTTTCACATTAAATCTATTATAAATGTAATAAATGTTTATTATAAAAGAAATAGAAGTAATCAATAATCAATATTTATAAAATAAAAAACATAGATTTGAAACCTTCGAACATTCAACAAACCCATAAATCTTCAAAGAATCCAAATCAGATCTTTTATTAATACACTTCATTCAAATCATAAATACGTACATGCACCAGATCTCCGAAATAAACACCATCCAACACTAGAAATGCAGAACAAATAAAGGATTCACCGGTCTTCAATGTCATCGTCGGTGGTCTTCACCCCACCATTGTTCACCTCCTCTACACCATAACCGCATGCTGAACCCTCCCTACAAAGCATCTAACTCGTTTCAACCACTAGAAAAAAGAATCCTAGAATAGCTCAAACTGAACATATCTGAGAACCTTAAATCACTTTACGGAAGACAGACTAGGATCCTCGCTAGAGCTGTCGCTATCTCTCCGGCAAGCGGCGCGCCACTGTTTTTTCCACCACCGGAAACCTCCTGTCGGGTAATAAGAAAACATAGAATCTTTCAAAACAGAGATCTTGCAAAAGACTTCGAAGGGAAGTGTAGAAAAAAGAGAAGGGAAGCGCATAAAAAAATTGAAACGAGAAGTTGAATTGGTGAAGAAAGATTAGAAAAAAGATTGAAAAGAGAAGTTAAATTGGATGAAGGAGAGCTTTTCGAGAAAAAGTGGATGGAGAATGAGATAGATCTGGGGAAAGATAGAGAGAGAAAGTGTAGAAAAAAATTAAAGAAAGAGAGTGGTGAATATTAAATGGTGAGAGTGGGAAGCGTAGAGGTTGATGAAAAGAGAAGTTGAATTGACTGGGAGGGAGAGTGAGATGAAAAAAAATAAATGGGTAAATATTAAAATGTGAGAGTTTTCAAAGTGATGAGAGAGAGTGCTGGTAACGGCTCTAGTAACGCCCTCGCTCGTTACTAGCATGGTAATGGCTTCGCCTATTACAGGTCTGTTACCATTAGTAACGCCCAGGGCGTTACCAACCCTTGGACCACCCTTTTCAACGGTTATGAATCTTAATAACGGCGGTGTTTTACCATACCCATTACCAAACTCACTACAACTACGTAGTGGCAGAATCCTCAAGCAATCAAGATGTTGGGCCAGCGTGTTGGGCCGTGACCTGGGGGCCGTCTAGCGGATTGGACCTGATATACCAATATGTTAGCTACACGACGCTAATTTTGTACTTGGCTCCTATTTAATTCATCCAAGTTTGTCATTTTAGTAATTACATAATTGTTCATCTATACATAGTGTTAGGGAGTGTCTGCAAAGCGAGATCGACCAAATGAGATATCAAATACGAAGTATAATAATTTCACACATGTTTCAAAAAAACTTAAGCAACGGGCATTTACCATACTAGAAATAAACTGTTGTGAGGTAAATTGAAAGTATAAAGTAAAATATTGCCACAAGTCACCAATTACATATTCATATTTTATTAGCGATTGGGAGCTCTATCTAGGATGTGGTCTTTTAAAAGAAATTCATGTGAAATTAGCTCATCTTTCTTCCTAAACTCTAACCCATCGGCTGCAGATTTGCACTCGTGCCTGGAGTGAAATCACCTCATATTTACAAGACAAAAGCCTCAGTGCCTAGAGCGAATCAGGGAGGGTGGCACAGACATGGAGGGATGGAGGTGCAACATGAGGAGGTCCATAGGCTATGGCAGCAATGTGGGTCTCGGAGGCCCACAATGGGTGGGATGACGTGTTTTCTTATAGATTAAAAAACACATTTGAAGATCTTTTTCTTATTTAGAAAAATGATGATAAAATTGGCTAACACCCCCTCTTGAATTCAAGAAATGGTTCAAGCAAAAATGAAGTTTTGCGAAAGGAAGGAAGATGGATCCAACACATCTTTCTTCAAGAGAAAGCAACCTTGGATTTAACAAATTTGATCAAGACCTTTTGAACAAGAGTTGAGTGGAAAAATGTAGTAGAAATGAAGAGAATTTTCTTTCAAATTTACAAAGTGAATTTCATATATGATGTGTCTTTTCAAAGTGTAGAAACAACCCCTATAGATAGAGAATTGACCTAAAGTAGGAAGAAAAATAAAAGAAAAATTACAAATTAAATTGATGAAAATTAATACTAATTATCCAATTTATTTCATGCATTAATTTCCTCATTTATGTGACCAATTGATGCTCTTGTAACCTTTGGAGATGAAAGGTGTAACTTGTGAAATTGTCCTTTATCCTCAAACTTCTTTCATCTTGTCACTTGAGTCCTCTAGTTTCTCAAAGTGATTTGCTCTTACTGGACCCAAATTATGATAGAGAATATTTGGGCCACTCCTTTGGCTTGCTCATTGGGTTTGGTGGAAAAAATATTCACTTTTCCCTCTTCTTTTCAATCTTTTCATTTTGCTCTTTCAAGTTTGCAAAATCCTTCATGAATAAGAAAAGAGCTTGGTTGGTCTTTTTTGCTCTTACTCTTGTGATTGGGCCTCCAATTCCTTGTAAAGGATCTTGGGCTTTAGGCCTTGGTGGGTTCATATAAAGGGAGGAGAAAGAAGATTATGCTTTTAACCAGATTTTAAAATTTTGGGTGTTTAATGTCAAACTCTACAAATTAAGGGGTAAGATTAGCCAACCGTGAGGTCCCATTTTTGCTCCACCGAAGGTGTTTGTGTTTGATGGCTTTTTCATCTTAAAAAAATACGATGGTTTGTTTGATCTTTTGGACTATTTAGGATGGTAAATTTGGTGTTTTAAGCTTTACCCTCGATATACAAGTCCCTGACGATCTGATCTCTTCCCCCCATTGCGAGAAAAAAACACAAAAATACAACTCTATCTCACAACATCCGTGAATTGACTTCTCACTATAAACTCCACAATTATTTAAATCTCGATCGAACTCGGGAACAAGAAGCTGCCTCCTCCTGTTACCGTTTGCAATATTCAATCACTTCGATGCGCCGGTGATCTGGATTCTATCAGTATTCTGGTCGACCAACGAATCTCGGACCGGGGCAATCTTCGAAATCGGCGGTTTTGAGTGAGCATGAGGAAGAGGGAACGAGAAAATCCGTGCGGGGTTTGTGGGCACTATCACAAGTACGAGGAAGGCGAGGTTTGTGGGATTTGCGGCCACCGTGCGCCGGTGCCGGCGGAGAAATCGTCGCTTCAGGTCTCCGCCTTCCCGACCGAGGTCTTGCCGGACTTCCTCTATTTGGGAAGCTACGACAACGCCTCACGATCGGAGCTTCTTAAGTCTCAAGGAATTACTCGTGTGCTTAACGTGAGTCTTCTTCCTTTTGTGGTTTTAACTGCTATCTGATTTGCTATCTGAGATTTTCGTAATTGCTCCTTTGTCTTTGTGATATGTGAATTACATACAATTCACAGTGTATTAGTATCTGTTCCTCATTCATGATTAGTTACCTATGCGACTACGTGGTTAAGGTTAGGTCGTTGATTGGCTTTTCGGTATGTTTACTTTGTTCCATTGCACCAGACTCGTTGAATTTAATTCCACGAACTACACAACATGGAAACTGTGTGTTCAATTTAATGAAGTGCAGGCAAGTTAAGATTTCCTTAGTGGTTTTCTACAAGCAACTCGCTTTCCAAAGAAGGAAAGTATAAGCAAAACTTATTGATATAATCAGCTGCCCTTTCGCTGATGTTGGAGATTAGGGTTGAAGCTTCAACTGATTTGGATGCTTGTATAATCTTATACTCATAGTTAACTGTTGGAATGTGGCTATCATGATGCCTGAGAAAGCCACTGACATGACACTTGAAGAAAGGTTTAGGCTTGTAGAATAAGGAACAGTTTAATCTTACAGAAATTGGAAATATACGTTTATAACAAAGTTTATGATTCTTGACGACCGTGTTTGCATTTTTCTCCTGGTGCTCACGTGGATGAGAAATTTGATAACAAATAATGAACAATGAATTTAATTAGATCTGAAAGGTGTCATAAGGACATTTTAGTTGCCTCTCATATGGGCAAAAGCTTTATCTGAGGGGTAGATGTGAAGTTCTTGTCGATGTCACAATGAAACAATCAAGAGCTAACTATTGATGTCTTTGGAACAAATATTTTCTATCTCAAATTAGCTATTACTGTTGGCTGCAAAACTGTTCTTTTTCATCATGGTCGAAAACATGGTACAGTTGCCTTATGGTATTGCTTAACTTCTACCTATGAAAAGTTTATGTGGGAACTGAAGGAAATGTGTCAAAAGTGCTGTTAGGAAGTTAGTTAACAGAGTGCCATAGTTGTCGGAGTGTCTTATGTAACTAAGGAGATATGCATATAAAAGCATTGTTTTGTGTTTGCAGACGGTACCTGCTTGTCAAAACCTCTACAAGAATTCTTTTACGTATTATTGCCTTCAAGATGACAAAGCACTGCAGTTTGATGAGGCAATTCAATTTTTAGGTGTGTTCCCTGTAAATGTATATCATTGGTCCTTCAACTCTATGGGGGTCAGCTGATTGTGCTGTTACTGCAAATATTTAAGAAATGTGCTTATTAAGATAATAAAATGTGTTGCTTGCTGCAGAGCAATGTGAGAGGGATAAAGCCCGTGTCCTCGTGCACTGCATGTCAGGGAAAAATAGGTTGAGTACTATTACTCTCTTTTCCAGTTGATAATATCAGAAACATTAGAAACGGGCAATGCAGATTCCTAAAGTTTGAATTTTGCCTCTTTTTATCCCCCTCCCAAAACTCATGCATGTTGGTGTTGGCATACAAACATGTTTTAGCTGTCGATAAACTTGATGATTGGTTATTGCAGATCACCTGCCATTGTGATAGCCTACTTAATGAAATCTAAACGATGGAGATTTGCTCAGAGCTACCAGTGGGTAAAAGAAAGGAGACCACCGGTTGAGTTAACACAGGGTATATACTATTTTCTTCACGCACATGTCTGTTCTTTACTTTTGTGGAAGGCTATCATGTTGTTTCATCGGGTCCAGTTATCTGTGGGTGATTCCTATAGTCTAAAGGAAGATCTGGTATTCACTTTGTGTTGCATATATGTAACCAAGTCATTTTCAGCTCTCTGAATTTCATGAGCATGGGTTTAGTGTGGTGTTTACTCTTTATGCTTTGGAAGAAAGCTGGAATCTTTTGCTAAGAATGATAAAACAGACAAGTTACTTATCACCAAGTTTATCGCTTTTGCTGAGGTTGACATAGACATTAATACTAGTCATTTTCCGACTTAAAAAAATGAAATTAATGGGTAGCGTCAGATATGGCTGGGAATGGAAAGATTCTAGATGATTTACTGGATGGGCATGGAGTTGGATCGTTTTGATTAATGAAGATCCACATTCCTAACTTCTGTGTTTGCCATTTGTAGCTGTCTATCAGCAAGTGCAGGAGTATGAACATAAGATTTTTGGAGCCAATAACAGCGAGAATGCTGCTTTGCCAGCCTTCGAGCCCATGGGAACGCCATCGTTAAGCTTTGGCTTCCCAAAGTTGAATGCTCCAGCGCCAATTCCTACTTTCAATAATCTCGGTGCGGCTTCCATTTTCGCCAGGCCTCCTGTAGATGTTCAAGCAAACGAGTTCACGTTTGGAGCAGGTCATAGCAATCAGGGCAACAGTCCCGGAAACTTTGGGACCCCAAATGATATTACAATGGATAGCACATGAATCTCAGATGTTCTGTTTTTTAAAAGCCTCTCGGTAAGCCGAGTTTGGAGAAGTTCTATCCGCTCTTTGGTTGTAAAGTGCAAGCAACTCATCGTGTCTTCTGTTTATCAGAATTTTAGAGTTGCGCTAATTTTTAATGCCTTGAGATGCGCAGTTTTGATTTCTTGCCTGATTTATGAGGGAATTTTTTTTGCTCAACTCCCTGCAAAACTATTTGTTTCAGAACCAGACACGCTGTTTAAGGGATTTACAGTTCTCTGGTCTCTTTTCTTTGGAATGATCTCGTTCACTTGGAATGTGAATGTTTAGCAACCACATCTTAAAGTAGTTTTAGGGTTATGAAAAAGCTATCCACGGATAATTTTTAGCATTTAGCTGTTGTTTGATCCTGACCGTTAAAAACTTATCTGAAACCATTATTCGGGACTTGTTACTCCTATAGCTTGATTATCGTTCCTTTCGCATTTTTAAATAGAATTAAGGTTATATGAGGCATAAGTAAATTTAAGAGTTTTCAAAATTACTTTTTGTGTCTAATGCATAAATGGAGGAACTTTATAGTTTTGGAATTTTCTTAGATTTTTAAATAATCCAAAAATAATTGTCATGTTTCCTCTTTAGAAAACTTTTAAACTCAACTTTTACTTTATTGCTCTGCATTCATTCACAACACTGTTACTTTTTGTGTCTAGTTCTCAAGTTTTTATTTTTTATTTTTCCTTTTTCATGATGCTCATAATTAGAATTTAGAAATTTCACGAGCTAGATTGAGAGTTTTACCCCGAGTCCAACATAACTCGTAAACAATGAATTAATAACATTTACGATGAATTAATCCTTGGATAAATCTCATGTTAATTGTCCCTTTTTCTTCATGAAATGTATAAACAATAAGACAACCTGAATAGGGGAGTATCTTTCTCTTGTTCCTTGTCTTGATACATGAGAAGTCCAAGAAAACAATTAACAAGTAAACCTCGAGTCCTTGAACTCTTACACAACCACAAGTACCAATCACTTTCATACCCACTATGTTTTACAGTAACACACTTAACTCCAGGTATCTACATGCGTATTTTATTTACCAATTTCTTTTGTTATCTACACACACCAGGATACATCACTTCTATCATATTTCTTCACAGTTTTAACAGATGAACAAATAAGATATCCTCCCGAAGCTAGAAAGCAATGCATGTTTCCAGGGAGGACTTAGCGAGCCACAACAAGCCAGGATCGTTCCGCTTCAGCACTAGATACTCCTCTGCTTTCCCGATTTCGTCCATGATCAAATCTTCAGTAAAACCAATTAACAGCAAGATTTCCATGGCAGCTGTGACCAGAAAGAGCCAGGTAAGAGTTAAGAGTTGATTAACAGCAGTTAATAGGTATTAGATTTGATTAAGTTCAATTATCGCAGTCAATTAGATGACCCATCCATTCACTTCATGGCCAGTATGCTTCCTAAGTTCTATATATGCTACTAGCAAAATATCTAACAGTCATGAATAGGAACAAACCTTTGTAGCTTGCAATATGCCTCTGAATAAGGGGATTAGCCTGCAAAACAGAAATAATAAGTAACTCAAAACTAGCTTGACAATAAAGATCCAGTACAAGTTCCTAAAAAGGCCTAGAGACTGTAACAGTAACAGAACTAGCAAGCATAGCAGTGTCCCAACCTTCCGCAGTTTCTTAAACTTCATCTCCTTTGGATGTTCAATTATATTCCTGTAAGCAAAAGTAGGATCATTTCACATGATTAATATAGGTTAATTGAGAAGAACAAAGAACAAATTAAGATTCTTACACAGAGTTGGAGCAAGAATTAAGACAGTATTCTATGTAATTCGTATGTACAGAAATAAGACCCAATTTAGTGCACAGAATCTATTAACAGGTCAGGAACTACTTCCCTCTGGAATTCAACATCCAGGAGGAGAATCGGTATCTTAGTTAAACACCATAAAAAAACTCACCTAATTATCTTGAACAGCATTTGCAGAACAGCAGCAGCTTCAGAGGGCTTAACTTCAGCACGCAACTTCTCAATGGCCTGTTGAAGACGCTTAAACACAGTGTCAAGAGAATCTTGTATTCTCTGCAGTTCACAGTCATCTGGATCGGGCTCATCAATTTGCATATCCGATATCCCAAGTTGGGATATCAGGCCATCATCTGGATCAGGTTCTGCCTTGGTTCCATTTTCTCTAGATTCAGCAAATTTAGGCTTTTCATTTGCTGAGCTTAAACTGGCTAATTCTTCTGTGATTTTAGTTTCCACGTGGCAGCCCACAAAATTTTCTGTCTCTACACTCACCTTATTACGGTATTTTGCCTCTTCATCATCAGGATCAGGTTCATCAACTTGAGCCTGAATTTGACTCTGTGAAGTTTCCATTATCTGGGGCCTGGCAGCATTGGCAGACAATGGCAGAACTTCTGGATCATCAGGATCAGGTTCCTGTGATGTAGCTAAGGAAAATGTATGAGATGTTTCTAAAGACATATTGCGACCAGAATCATCAGAGTGAGGTTCTTCATTTTCTTCAGATGCTCCAACAGTATTAGTGGAACCACTGGCTAAACGACGATGTGCAGCAGCCACAGAAGAAGCACGAACATTCTCCAGCTGATTCAACCTGTCTCCTCCAAGCTTCTGAACGGTACTTCCAACAAAAATGTCTTCATCAAGATGCACTTGCTGCCTTGCTTCATTTAACTTATAGGCTCTTGATTTAGTCCAGTCTAAGCTAAAGGCTTCTTTGTTGAGCTGGTTGAACAATAATTTCACAATCATGAGACACCAAGAGCACATGGAATCTACTCCCTCTGTCCCAAGATAATTGACCCATTTCATTTTCAGAATTTAATCTAAGATTTTTTTGCTTCAACATTTTGATATAGAAAGTTAATTATTCAGAATTTTTTTGCTTCAACATTTTTTTGGTAACTGATAAATCGATGTCTGTAGTTTCTAACTATCATTTTAAAATATTTTAATAAATTCTATCTAGCGATTATTCAAATCAAACAGAATATTGAAATTCAAATGTACCAATTATTTTGGGACGGTAATCACCGAAGACTGGAGGGTTTCAATACCTGTCTGTCTAAAGCACGGAAATTTTCATCATGTTCAGAGTGCACCATGTGAGCCTGAAATTAACACAAGTAAAATACTCTGTAGGTACTCAGCTATATCTTTAGATCCACTTTCATTGCATCTTTGCTCTCTAAAAGAGGGGAAACAAAACACCATGGTCATTAGCACTAATGGAACTTATGACTGTAGGGTCAACAACTTACAAGTTCATGCAGGAGAGTCTTTTTTATGCTCTCATATTTCCTAAAACCTTTGAGATCATCGGTTCGAAGGCGTAGGGATATCTCTTCACCATGATTCTGAAGTGAAATAGGAGACAAAAACACAATTTTATATTAGTGCTTTCAATAAATCGAGATGAAAAGAGAATTTAAAATCTGATGGGTCCATTACCTTATTAAACCCCAGCATGCATTTAGGAGAGACACCAACATAACCAACTGGAGCCATCTCGGTCATAATTCCCACACGCCAACGATGCTTTAAAAAAAAGTAAACAATAATCAGAGACAAGAAGGTCATCTAAAGCAAGTTCGAAGTATAACTACAAACAGATCTTAAGCTACCTTGTTCATGATAGCAACAATTCCAGGATCTGCAGCTAGCATATGCATCCTTTTCAATGCATCTGAAGCTGGAGGGTGCAACTATTATACAAGTTGAGAAACATTAATAAAGTATCAAGTCTCTCTCTGTCAAGCTTGCTGCTTAAGACAAAAATGCTAATCCAAAACATTCACAGAGACAGCTACTGAGGATGATTATCTCAAGAATTTGGCTGAGGCATGTAATAGTTACGTGTAAACTAAATGATGCTCTGGACATTAATGTTTCACTTGAAAAAGCCTGCACATGCATATTAATTTTGCAGAAAAAACCTGTACTCATGTTTCAATCTACTACTAGTATTTTAAACTTCATCCAGTTTAGTTTATCAGCTGCCTGATTTCCTCCCAGCAGAGTTGAAAATAAGAAGACTACATCAGCTGATGCCTGAGGACCTTACACCTTCAAAGGAATTGTCGCCCCATATATCTAAGTACTAGTCTTAAAGTACAATGTTTAACACCCCCAATGCAAATAAATAGAAAAAATAACCATTGACTTAAATGGGTCAACCAGAAAAACTAAAGTACCTCAATCCCTGGAAGCTGAAGTGTACGAAAATCACAAAAGATATAAGGTCCTTGAGGAAGTTTTAGAGAAGCTCTAGGTCCATCTGAGACGCGAAGCCTCAATTTACGTTCCTCCTCATCAAATCCAGCTATACGGGAGTCTGCTTTTGCATCTTTTATGAAACTATCAACTTCAACCCCAAGCACCCCCATCATTCTGATGGGTCTCCCCTGAAACAGAGGGGTAAGTTTTATCAAACAATAGTTAATTCCAACAAAATGATTATGAAGAGACGCACCCCCAGTTTCTAGAATACATATAAAATAAGATATCATGAATTATGGGCAACATTCAAAGGTTAACAAAAATATGAAATGGCAGCTTCATCAAAAGAAGCTAACAGAAAGCAAGTCAATGCCACGAATCCAAGGCATCACTAACTAGCATCAGCATCAGCATCATAATCCCAACTATGCTGAGGAACCTGGCATGCAATTCATAGTATAAAAAACCTGTTTACATTTAGTTTAAACTACAAGTTTATGCAAAAGCAAAGCTGCATAATTTTAAATTGGATTCTGGATGCAGCTTTCTTACAAGGATATAATGTAAAGAGCGGGAAAGGAAATGCATCCTGGACATTCTTTCTTACAGAGTGCAGATAAGAGTGTAAGCAATTGTGTATTTGAAATGTAACAACCAGCTACTGTAACAAGATACGGCATCCACCATGGTGAAAGGAAAATCTTCTTAAGTTCGAACTAAAAATGTTCAAGCAAGCAACGTGAGGGTTGAGACCTTAGGTCAGCATATCATCTCAAACTTCAAGATGACGGAAGAGAGGATGTTAATCACAAGAAAATGGCAATACCTCATTAATAGAAGCCCCCTGCAAAGTTAAGGTTGAATGCTCCTCCGAGAAAGGGTAAAACATTCTTGAGGCTTTGCCAGACAGCTGAGGAATGATGAGCCTCATTGTATCAGGCTTCACATCAGACAACCTGTGCAGCTCATCTCCCAACTCCTTCAGAGAAGCAGCTGGATCCATTCTCAATGAGTATCTGTTTCCTCTCCATATCACTACGACATCAAGTTTGATTTCCGATTCTTGCATTTTGAGCTATTAATTAAATCACAAAAGCGAATAATTACACTTAACTGAAATCAGGTCAGGCGCATAATCTAACCCATGAAACAAACATCTACTACTTAATGGAAAAAAAAGAAAGGGAAATGGCAACGACATGATAACAGTAATCAGACACTCCTAGGAGGAGCTAATCATAAAAACAATGGCCTGAAGCTCGACCGATCAGAGAGGCGAAATAACAATTACAGGACTAGAAACCAAGGATAACCTCAAATTTCATCATCGATTCTTCATGCATGGATCAAACGCGCAATCAACACGAACTCGGGGAAAATTCAGAATTGCTTATTCATACATAGAGAAGGAAGAGAAATGTTCAAATAGTGGACGAGCGAGGGACGTACCATCGTCGTGTTTTGACGACAGGAATTGTGTGTCTCCACCGGAGAAACGAATATTCTGGAAGAACAGAGGTGGGCGGTCCTGTGAATGAATCTGACTAAATAATCACGATTACGAAACGGAGCGGTTTCATTTATATAGGCAGAGGCGCGTGAAAGTGAGGAGGCTTAAATTAGTCAACTTGGTGGTACGTAAATAACCATTTCGAAATTAAGTAAATTGAGTAGCATATTTTTTTTAAGTCGTTCCAGTAAAATTTCAACGTTTTTTTTAAAAGGAAATTTTTATTCATCAATTTTCCTCACTATCATCTATTTCTCTTACCATTCAAAAAAATTATTTTTGTCTTATATACATAATTTACATTATTACTCTCTAGTCAATAACTTTTTTTAATCTCTGTGCAAAGCCAAATGATCTATATTTGGTGGGACGGAGGGAGTAGTTGTTTAGTTTGAATATGGATGTCAAGAATTGATCCGATCCGAGAAACTCATATGAACTCAAATTGATCAAGAAAGTCGATGGCGGATCAGAGGGAGTAGTACATAATACCAATTGTCTATAAGTAACCAAAAGCAATTGTAACTTCTAAAATATAATCATCCATGCATCAAATACAGATTTCTCTCGGAGCAATATGTAATTTCTAATTTTATTAGAGGAATATTTAATTTCCAATTTTGTTGGAGAAATGCCTAACATCCAATTTTATTGGAGGAATATCAAAATTTCAAAATTGTTGGAGCAATGTACATTTTTTCTATTTTGTTGACAATTGACAATGTTCAATTTCTAATTTTTGAAACAATATGCAATCTCAATTTCATTGGAGTAATGACATATTTTCAATTTTGTTGCAGGAATATCAAATTTTAAAATTGTTGGAGTAATG
Organism: Stellera chamaejasme; assembly: GCA_024586325.1. NCBI lineage: Eukaryota > Viridiplantae > Streptophyta > Magnoliopsida > Malvales > Thymelaeaceae > Stellera > Stellera chamaejasme. The sequence continues at coordinate 32,521,174 of CM044985.1, forward strand.
TCCAATTTCCAATTTGTTAGGACAAATTGACGGTGTACAATTTCTAATCTTTTGGAACAATGTGTAACCTCCAATTTTGTTGGAGCAATATCCAATTTTCAATTTTGTTAGAGGAATGTCCATTTTCAAAAATTATTGTGACAAATTGACAATATCCGGTTTCTAATCTTTTGGAATAATGTGCAATCTCCAAGTTTGTTGAAGTAATGTCCAATTTCCAATTTTACTGGAGAAATGTCCAATCTCAAGTTTTATTGGAGGAATGTCCAATTTCCAAAACTGTTGGAGCAATGTCCAATTTCAAAAATTGTTGTGACGAATTGATAATTTTTAATTTATAATCTTTTGAAACAGTGTGCAATCTCCAATTTTGTTAGAGTAATTTTCAATTTCCAATTTTGTCGGAGGAATGTCCAATTTTTAATTTTGTTGGAGGAATGTCTAACTTCCAATTTTGTTAACGAAATGTCTAATCTCTAATTTTATTGGAGGAATGTCCAATTTTCAATTTCTTCGAACGAATTTCAATATTCTATTTTGTTGGAGCAGTGTCAAATTTCTAATTTTCAATTTTGTAACAAAGTCCAATTTTCAATTTTGTTGGAAGAATGTCTAATATCCAATTTTATTGTAAGAATTTCCTATTTCCAAAATTGTTAACAATGTTCAATTTATAATTTTGTTGAAACAAATGTCTAATTTCTCTTCAATTTTGTTAGAACGACTCCATAAAATAGATTTATTTTGAGTAAACTCCGTTGGTAGTCCTGTAAGTTTGGGGTTTGTCCTAATTAAGTCCCGTTTTAAGAATTTGTATTACTTTAGTCCTGTAAGTTTCAATCGCGTGCACCGTTAGTGCTTTCATCACTTATTATGTTAAAATCGTTGTTAAAGTGGTAAAATTACCAAAATATTCTAGTTATAATATTAAATTTAATAGCAATCTTTTAAAAGAGTTACAAATAAACCATAAATATTCCTAAATGTACAAACACACCATCTATCTTCTCTCACCTCCGGCCATCTTCCCTCACGAGAGAGAAAAATGTATAAATAATTTTCTGAGTATATCAATGTTATATATATATATATAATTCGTAGTATTATATTTATAATGAAAAAATCTATATGTATAAAGAATAGAAATTTAATTTGAAAATTTTAGATACCCGAACTTGGATCCGATAAAACTCGAACTTGGACCCGAAGAAACCTGAACTTGGATCCGAAGAAACCCGAGACCCGAATTCCTTCGAATGACCGTAACCTAAACCCGGCCTGACCCGAAATAAGCTCGACCCGAAGTAACATGAAACCAGTCCAAACACGACCTGGCCCGAAATCAAGCTAACCCGAATCCGACTTAACCCGGAAATAGCTCAACCCGCAACAATCCGAATGACCCGACCGATTGACATCCTTAAGTTTGAATTTATAAAAAGAAAATCGACTATGTATATACACTATCTGTCAAACTGTGTAACTATTTTTATATATCATATCGTGGAAATGTTAACAAAATAACATGTTCATAGGTTGCACACATTGATGGACAACAGCTGAAAACACACACCTCCTTAAGTGAGGTCTTTCCTTTAGTAACCTTGAGGAACCATCTGCAGCATCTTCTCCACGGGGGCGGATAGTCTACATAACTTTAATACCTCCAACAACATCTTCCAAGAGCATGGACACCCATATGGTCCATGGATTCCAGTCCACACACACAACCTGCAATGGACATTTATAGAAGAATCTCATTCAACTATTCTATCCATGGTTGCTAACTGATTACGCATAGCCAGCCATGGAGTGTTTTGGAATATGGAGACCACCCCATACCAGTTTCTTCCAAAACACCTCGTCAAAATTCTCAATACAATGTAGATAAGCATGCTTCAGATCAAAAGAGTCTTTCCCCAAACTACCAGATATCAGGTCCTGAAAAACTGTCCTGCATCTTAAGATAAACTTCTGAACCATAGAGCCAGAATTCTCATTACCCATGCTCCAAATATCCTTAACCCTTACATACATTGCATGCATCCATCTAACCTAGATGCTTTCTTTATCAACAGAAACCCTCAAAAAGTTTCTTAGCCAAGGCACCCAACTTCCAATTTTCCAAAGTATATTGATCCAACCCTCCTTGGATCTCAGGAGTGCAAATTCTCTCCCAAGACACAAGAGCTTTCCGGGAGTTTAACTTACCAGTCCAAAGAGAAGACTTGCAATTTCTATTAATTTCATCTAAAACCCCTTTTGGAATAGGGAAACTTAGAGACCACTAGCTTTTAATGCTAAAAAACTATGGCTCTTACCAGCTGAACCATTCTTTCATATATATGAAAGATATTTGTTTGTCAAGCATTATAATCTTCTCATGATTAACTCCAGCAGAGGGGTACAATGCCTAGCTAAAATCCTAAAGTCCATTAGGGGAAACCCCAAATAATGAAGGACAAAGGCTTAATTATGGTTTACTCCCCTAAATTATTCCGACTCGCCCTCTTTGGTCCTTGTATTATAACTCGGAATTACTCAGTCCTCTGTAGTTTGGTCTCTTCACTCAGTAACAACGTCAATCTTTAACTGTTTAGTGCCTAATTTGTACAAGTTTAAAATTTTTAGGGCAATAGTATAGAAAAAAAATATGTAATAGGGTTAATCCCACCCAACCTCTCCCGACTACCAAGCCTTGTCCAACCACCACCTTCGCCGCTGATGCCCACCCCTTACTGACCCTGCCCCACCCCACCCTGCCTCATTCATTCCAACCAAACCTGTAGCGACGTGATTTTCGTCAGGAGTCGTCACCAATCTTTTTCCTAGGTCGATTGGGACCTGAAAATGGTCTACGAGAGATCTGGATTCGTTTGTCAGTTACGTACAAAAATGGTTAATTTTCGTACGCCCAAAATTGGTACCACGGGTTCTTTTTAGATTTTTGCTTGATTTTAAACATAAAGGAAAAAGACAGAGAATACCACTAAAAATAATAAAACAAAATGATTTTTTTTTATACGAGTTTACATAATTAATAAAACTCGAAATGTTTTGAAAATAAAATTAAAACAATTTAGATTGACATAACAAGAAAAAAATTAACTAACACAAAAGATTTAGGCATAGTGCCCAAAGTGTTGAGTTTTAAACTTGAAATAGTGATGTAAATGAAACCAAGGATAAATAAGGGGGTTTAAGTGAAATCAGGGGAGGAGTAAAGGGACAGGGACCAACATTGTAGTTTTCCCAAAAAAACAAAAGTCAGCTTCTTCTTCCCTGCAGTTCGCCGGATTCTGGGCTTGGCGGCGGCGTCCGGCAGCCGCCCGTGTCCGGTGAATTTCCGCGGCGGACTTGGGTCCAGATGGTGGAGAACAGGCCGATGGTTCCAACGGTGGTGGTGGGAGCGGCCGAATGCAGGTGGAATGACGGATCGAAGCAGTTAAACGTCGAAACGTGCGGCGGTTTTTGTTCGTTTCCTCCTGCTCCGGTGCAGCTCCAGCGACGTGAGATGGTGGGCTAGCTTCGTATCGTCATGGGGGAGGTAATGGTAGTGGGTTTTGGAGGCGAAAAGGGCTGTAGAGGGAAGTGGGGGTGGAGGAACGTCGGCCCGTTTTCTTCGATTCTCCTCTGCCTCCGGCGATTTCCGGCGAAAAGGAGGGTGTCTTCTGGTTGCTGGGAGATCGGTGATGACGATGGGGGGTGGCCAGAACGCGGTGTGGGAGGTGGTGGACGAATTTTGGCGGTGGATGAGTTTTGAGCCCGTTCTCCCCCTTTTCTCTGCGAAAAAGCTCAATTTATAGGCGGAAATGTTGATTGACAAGAGCTAGAAGTAATCATGGTGGAGTCTGAATTGAATTTTGATGATGGATGGATGAAGGGCAGAGCTGCAGGTTGCCGGCGGAGGAGGAGGAAGAACACGAGCTCCTGCCCTGCTGTAAGTTTCTTCTTTTTTTCTTTTTCTTGTTTTTTTAGTTTTTTTTAATTAATTATTATTAATAATTTATTTTAAAACATTAAAAATTACAAATACATCTGAAACAAAAATGACAAAATGCACATAAAATAATGAAAAAAAGTTTTAAATATAACAAATTAACAAAAAGTCCAAAACTAATAAAAATGACAAAAGTTTGAAATTAACAAAAACACGTGAAATGATAAAAATTAAAGAAATTCATAAAATAACGAAATTAACAAAAGTACACGAAATAAAAAATGACGAAAAGTTAACAAAGTAACGAAATTAATAACAGCACACGGAGTAATTAATAAAAAGGTCCTTAAAAATACGAAAATGACGAAAAGTACATAAAATGTTGAAAAATCACATGAAATAAAAATACGGAAAAATATCAAAAATCACGAAACCTAAAATACTATCCCGGACAAAGTTGGGTGTCAACAAAACCAGCACCTCTAGCCACCAATCAAACCTTGTCCTACCCAGGTCGAAGTCGGCCCGCGTCGCTCCGTTAACCATTCACGTTGCCCCGCGAGGCGTTCGGAAGCCAGCTCCAGATCTAGCGTTGCGACCGGTGGGATCGACAACCTCTCACCCGCCCATCGCGAAGCCATATCTGGGGCGGGCTTTGTCTACCTTTGCAAGTCGGACCAAAAAATGCAGGGTGGGGGTTGCGGGCCTATGTCGCTAGCAGCTGCGTCTTTACAGTACGAGGTGACGGCAGTAAATGGCGGTGGCTTTGGAGAAGTGCAACAATGTGAATGGCAGTGGCGGTGACGAGGTTGTTGGGTGAGGATGTCTAATTGGAGGGTTTGATGCCGAGGGAGTGGGGGAGGAATGGAACCGCAAAGTTTTATACTTTTGGGTATCTACGAAAGGCTCACAAAATTTCAGGGATTATAGTATTTCACCTTAGGTCAACTAATAATGAAAACAGTCAAGGGATCAAACTGCCTCGATGTTAATAGTACAAGGACTGAGTAATTCCGAGTTATAATATAAGGATCAAAGAGGGCGAGTTGAAATAGTTCAGGGGAGTAATACATAATTAAGCCAATAATGAATAAGGAACACTGTAACTCCATGTTCACAGCCCCTAGCAATCTCCCCTTAGTTTCCTCATAAATTACAGCAACGAAAACCTGGCTCTTTTGAGCATTTCAGCTAAGACCCGAAACCTTAGCATTAATTTTATTGGTATATACAAAAAAATGAATTTGAAATTCAAAATATTATATAGAAAAATAATTTATAGATTAAATATTGCAAATTGTATTTTTTAAAAATTGAGGTGAATGTTAGATTATGGAGTAGAAACTTAAACGATACTACTAAGAATATAATTGATCTAATTAAAGTTGTTTAACAATTTAATGATTTTAGAGGTTGAAGCATAAAGGTTTGTTGTTTTTTTTAAAAAAAGAACTTTTATGATTGAGGAATTCAATGACGACACTGTCACCAAATTTCTTATTTTTGGTTCATAAGTTTAAAGGCTTTTAAAAGATCACTACCCTGAACTATTATAAATAGGGCAAATAAGGGCCCCAACAAAAAACGGTGCGTATAAGGGCCCCAACTATTCAAGCTGGGCAAATAAGGGTCCTGACTCAGTGGGCTCGGCACGTGTTATCACGTGAAAGGATGGGTGTTAGTGATTTCAACCTGTAAAGGGCTGGTCTGTTGGAGAGTGGGTATTGGGGGGTTAAAGTGTAATGTTTTGAAACTTCAAGGTTAGATTTAGCCAAAAATAATGTTTCATTTTTATTGGTAAAAAAGGAATTTTACCAAAAAGTTAAATCTAAAGAGATAAAGTCGCAAGTTGGTCGGAGGTTAGCGACTCGGCTGTTTGTGGAAGTAGATTATCGTCGAATCGGCGATGAACGACGACAGTTCTAGTCAGGATTGACGGCGCGACAGTGGGAGATGCAGTCGACAGTGATGGTACGGCCGGTAGCAGACAAGAATTGCTGAATCAATCAAGTTAGCAGGGGGTCATTTTGGCGGGTTGGTCGCAAAATGTAGCTGTTGGTAGGGGTGTGCACAGGGCGGGGCGGATAATGAGAAAAATAGTATCCGTCCCATCGAGTACGGGTACCCTAAATGCAGATACCCGATTTTCACGGTTTTTTGCGGTTCGGAACGCGGGTATCCGCGAGTATTCCTAAGTATAATTATTCTATAAAAATTTTCAATTTACTTGGAGATATTCTAAAATTTTGCATCATAAATGTACATATCTAGAGCATCAAAATGAAGAAAAGTAGTTTGCATAAATAGAACAATAATATAATATTTCAAATCATGTATTATTGTTGTATGAAATGGGTTTTCACACATAATATAAAAGAAATTTAAAGGAAAATTGAGATGAAGTAAGCAATTTTAGATAATTTATTTGTAAATAGGAATATGCGGATCGGTTTGGGTATTTGCGGGTTTCTAAAATTAGAACCCGCGGGTTATCGGTTTCTTCGGTTCACTGGTTTTTTCGGTTTCGGATCATGCGGTTCGGTTCAATTTCTCGGTTTTGCGGGTTCTTTTGAACACCCCTAGCTGTTGGCGGCGGAATCCGCCTGAAATGATGCGCCGGCGGCATGACAGTGTGGCGGCGATGACTGGGATGCAGAGTTTGGGCTGTGGGAGGCTACAAACGTGGAGGACAGTGGAGGTCGGACGCCAGCGGTGGTTGCTCGTACAATCGTACTCAGTCTGCTCCGCTATTTTTTGCTCTCCTCTGTTTTTGTTGATCTCGTTTTTTCAATTAATGTTTTAATCGAAAATAATTTCGTACTTTCTAAATCTGACCCTGGATTTTCAAAACATTACACTTTAACCCCCAATACCCACCCTCCAACGGACCAGCCATTTTCAGGTTAAAATCACTAACACCCGTCCCATCACGTGATACCACATGCCAAGCCCACTGAGTCAGTCAGGGCCCTTATTTGCCCAGCTTGAATAGTTGGGGCCCTCACATGCACTGTTTTTTATTGGGGCCCTTATTTGCCCCATTTGTAATAGTTCGGGGTAGTGATATGCATTTAAGCCAAGTTTAAATTAAATAAAAGGATGATTAATCAAGTAAGCTCTATATAGATTTTTTTTTTAAAAAAAAAATGAAAAGGGTTGTTTTATTGATGATAACTCACAATTGCTGTGTTCAGCTGGGAAAAAAATTCCAGCTTTTACTTATTCCAATGATTGAAATGTTATTGTTTTTACTATTTTGCCGCTTACCACAATATCAACCATAGTGAGTAATGTGTACGAGTGGCATTGATGTAAATTGATGAATTTTTATACCCAAACTTAACATTTTACATGAGATTTGAATTCAAAGTTTGAATATTTAATATTTCTTCGAAATTTTTTTCCAACTCCTGCGGCTAACACAGCCAATAGAACAAGCCAATGAGAACCTAAAAACCACAAAATGGCGATTTAGGCGCAATAAAGCATTGAAACCAACGTGGCTACAAACACACGATGTAGCGCTGTAAATGGACCTAGAAATGCACCATATGTCTATTGTTTTATACTCGAATACAAGTTATGTATTGTACAATTTAAATTTTGATTGTATTCAAAAGTTATATTAAAGGGTAAATTTGCCACTAAAGTTTACGAAATCTTTAAATTTGCCATCGAAGTTAATTTTGAAGCGAGAATGTCACCAACGCTTTATTGAATGCGTAAATTTACCACCGAATGTTAAGTTGTCCCAGTTAGTACTCGTGTGGCATATCACTAGGCGATTATGTGGATATTAACTGTACATTTTTGTATGGTTAATGTTCTAATTTTATTTAAAATTTGTAAAACTAACAATTCAACTATTAAATTGTGACAGATTGTAAGATGAAATTAAACATAACCCCATAAAATGTACAGTTAATGTCCACGTAATCGCCTGGCACGTCACATGACCAACTGGGACAACTTAACTTTCAGTGACAAATTTATCCTTTCAATAAAACGTTGGTGGCATTTTCCCTTCAAAATGATCTTCAATGGTAAATTTACAGATTTTGTAACATTCAATAGCAAAATTACCCATTTCCCCTATTTGAAAAAGAAGACCGTATATCCAATTTTCAATGATATATAGGGTATGCAGATGGGTGTAAAGGCAAGTATATTACTAGCAATTCCCTTCAAATGTATACATACTAGTTATTTTGAACCCCAACTTCGTTTGGGAAAAAATTACAAAAACTAAATATAATAAAAACTTTAAAATATAAAAGATTTTCAATAACAAAAATGTTTAAACAACTAATTAATAATAAAAATTAAGAAATCTAAACTTTCTCATGATTGTTGAGACAAAATTCAATATTAACACTTAAGTTTTAAATAATTTTTGAATCTCATAAATTAAAGCATAGATGGTTTGAAATAAACACCGCAATACATTTGAATCATGTTATAAGTCCAAATTATATTGGTTTATTATAACAATACAATTAAATCATGTGATTCATATATAAGATTCCAAAATTAGATTGATTTAAAAATCACTTATAAATGGAATCTATAAATATTAACTGAAAATTTCCATATCCACAAAAGAAAAAATAAATTTTTTCATTCGAGATTCACACGGTCTCGGTCTCTGACATGGGTTATTCGAATTCAACATCCTATCAAACACTGGTTTAAAGAAAAAAATTATAAGAACCTGAAATTGTGTTGGAAAAAATATAATTTCTTTATTTAAGATCATTTAAGCAAAATTTGTGTTTCCGAATTCTCTTAGCAAACAAAAATTAGAAAAAGAAAAATACACGAACTTTACTGCTCAAAGCAAAAACACTAAAAAACTTATGAAATGCCATGAATAAATAGCTAAAATGAAATATCATAACATTAAATCGAAATTATGTAAATGAAATGTGGAGGGAAGTAAAGAATTAAATAATGAAATAAATATTAAAAATGAACCTTCATGTTTAAATTGAATGACGAAAAATGAAGCAAATAAAATAAGTTGAAGTACAAAATTTGCTACAAAAAAGAGTTAAATGGAAAATTCGAGGTTAAATTGAAAATATGAAGTTTAAATTCAAAAAAAAAAGAAAAAGAAAAAAAGAAACATGTAAACAAATTGAGGTACAAAGTTCGATAAAAAAGATTAAATGAACGATTTGATGTTAAACTGAAAATAGAAATTAGAAAATGTAAAAAAAACGAAACATGTAAAAGAAAGTAGAGATGCAAAATTTGATATTTCTAACCATGTTTTTTTAAAAAAATTATAGCGCAAATTAGAATTGGTGAATTAAAGTTACTTAACATACAAACTTAAAGTTTGAATAAAACCAAAAGAGAATCAAAACCATTGATATAAGAGTGAGTGCACAGATGAATTATGAATCCAACCACACCTAACCACAACTCATCCATGAATAGTTCAACAATCATCTACAAATGTACAATTGTATAATATAATATAATTACCCAAAATGTAAATATATAAAATATAATGTATATGTATATGTATAATGTATAATAGTAACAAAAAGAAAACACAAAAGAAAAACAAAGAAAACAAAAGAGAGAGCAAACGGATAACATACAATCACCACACTCCACCAAAACCCATCAATGAATAGTTATTAAAATCCCCTACAATTGTATATATGTATAACCAGGTGTCAATTAGACAAGAAAGTAATTACAATATCAATTTCTTGTGTGGTTATATATAATAATGAGAGTCAATTTATTTACCACATATGTGGAAAAACACCTACCTAAATGTACTGCTAATTAACTAACTAATCTAATAAATTAAAAGACTACAACACCCTTCGTAGAGATTTATTAAGAGGGTAAACTTGACATTTTCATGATGTGTGTTTTTTCATATATGTGGTAAATAGACACCCACTAATAATGAAGAGGAAGAGGATTGATTGAAATGAATTAAATAGTAGGATTATTATGGAGTAGTTAATATAATAAATTAATTGATTAATGAGGTAAGTGCGCATGCATGCATGGTCGCTAGCTAGCGTTGTCGACAATGCTCCGATGGCTCGCATCCCCTGCCATGTGCATTGGCCTCACCACCTTCCTTAGTCTTCCCAGGCGCGTCGTCCCTCTCCACGGCACCGTTGCTTATCTCAGTGCCCTCTGCCACATTGCTGTACATGGAACACACCAACAGAAAGCAAATCGCTAAACTCATCATCAATTTTGATTTTGAATAATCACCCATGATGAACTTGATCGATTAATTGAGATTCTTATTTAATTACTCGCACCTTAATTACTTATATAATTCCAGACCTAATTATATATAGTTACGTTTCACGCATATATAGATCAGGCAAGCTTAAAATGGCAGTATATATATCTCTCACCACTAATTAGATTTGACCTGAACAAACTCCATGGACGATTGGAAATATTATTGTTTTAATTTAATGAGTGGGCCGCGTTATCATCTATTTATATACATACTCCTACTTTTATGCAAATTAATTTGCGCGTACGTTCCCCATGGAATATTTCAGATCATCTTCCAATGGTGGTGTGGTGTCTTGGCAGAATTGGCTTATTAATTAATCCTCTGAGTTTGTTTGGTTAAAATTGTCTTCTGCTCCACCGGAGGTGCGTTTTTTCTTTGCCTGCATGGGAAATCCGCAAAGTAGTCGCTTTTTGTAGGAGTGCAGATGGATGTCAAAAACAGACCCGATCCGAGCAACTCGTCTGAAACAACTCGACCTAACCCGAGTTGATCAAGAAAGTCGACGACCCGTAACCCGAATGACATGATCCCAAACAGACCCGAAATAAGCTCAAACCCGATGGCAACCCGAACCCGACCTGACCATAAATTCAGCTCAATCCGAAATGACCCGAAACGATTTGACCCGAACTCGATCAACCCGTATCCCGAACTCGATTAACCCGACTCCAAACCCGATTAACCCGAACAATATGCAATCTCCAATTTTGTTAGAACATTGATCTTTCTAATTGACAATGTTCACTTGCTAATCTTTTGGAATAATGTGTAATCTCAAATTATGTTGGATCAATGTCTAATTTTCAATTTTGTTTGGGGAATGTCTAATCTCCAATTTTATTGGAAGAATGTCCAATTTTCAATTTCTTTGAACGAATTTCAATATCAGATCTTGTTGGAATAATGTCAAATTTGAAATTTTCAATTTTGTAAGCAAGTCCAATTTTCAATTTTGTTGAAGGAATGTCTAATTTCCAATTTTCAAAATTGTTAGAATAATGTCTAATTTCCAAAATTGTCGAGGCAAATTGACAATGTCCAATTTCTAATCTCTTATAACAATTTGGAATCTCCAATTTTGTTGGAGCAATGTCCAATTTTCAGTTTTCTTGGAGGAATGTCTAATTTTCAATTTTGTTTGAGTAATGTTTATTTTCTAAAAAAAATGGAACAATGTCAAATTTTGAAATTTGTTCTAATAAATTGACAATATCTTTCTAATCTTTTAGAACAATGTGCAATCTCCAATTGTATTTGATCAATGTCTAATGTCAAATTTTGTTACGGGAATGTCTAATTTCCAATTTTGTTGAAGGAATGTCTAATATCCAATTTTATTGGAGGAATCTCTAATTTCCAATTAATTCTTTGAACGAATTTCAACATCCTATCCTGTTGAAGTAATGTCAAATTTTCAATATTTCAATTTTGTAACCAAGTCCAATTTTCAATTTTCTTGAAGGAATGTTTAATCTCTGATTTTATTGGAGGAATGTCCAATTTCCAAAATTGTTGGAACAATGTTTAATTTCTAAAAAATTTGTGTTAAATAGATAATGCCCAATTTCTAATCTTTTGGAATAATGTGGAATCTCCAATTTTGTTGAAGTAATGAATAATTTCTAATTTTGTTTAAGCAATGTCTATTTTCCAAAATTATTCGAACAATGTTCAATTTTGAACTTCGTTGTGATAAATTGACAATGTTCACTTTCTAATCTTTTAGAACAATGTGCAATCTCCAATTTTGTTTGATCAATGTCTAATGTCTAATTTTGTTGGAGGAACGTTTAACTTTCAATTTTGTTGGAGGAATGTCTAATCTCCAATTTTATTGGATGAATGTCCAATTTCCAATTTCTTTGAACGGATTTCAATATCCCATATTGTTGGAGTAATGTCGAATTTCAAACACTACGTCCGTAAGGCGAGGCCTCATGCGGCCAAACGCGCGATTGGCCCGTGGTACCAAGCTGCGGCGACGGCGCGATGAACGCCGCAGATTGAAATGTCGGCGATTTTGATCTCATCTGCGGCCGAGGCCGTGGTGCCTCTGCGGCCTCACTGCGGTGATTGCCGCATAAGCTGACAGCAGCCAACCATTTTGGCGGCGCCGCCAATCAGATCAAGCGCTTTGCGTCTTTGACATGATAAAAGAATTTTTGTGAAAAAAATTAATTGTTATAAATATTTAGTAACTATTATTTAAATTAGTAAATTAACATATAATAATAATGTTAATTAATTAAGAAAGTAATTATTAATTGAAATAAATATAAATTGGTACGGACCTGGAATATAATTAACCGGTTACATCCTAAAAATATTTACTGATAATTCTAATTCTAATTGTTCGGAGGACGCCGATTTAGAAAATCGTCAAAATCCTGATCTTCCATATTGAGGAAGTTGCTAAAAAAGTTGATCGGGGGTTCTCCGATGTCATGGCGGCTCCGGGTGATATTCATCTTGGACGGAGTGGAGGGTGAGGTCGGGATTCGGAGAAGGCGGCCTCGGAGGATGCTCGTGGCGTGGAGGAGGCCGGGATGATCCGGCGACAAAGACTCGCACGTCGGAGAGTCGGACATGTCCCCCCTGCGTAGCGCCGACCGGATCTTTGCTGATCGCCGCCGGTCGAACGCGTCATCTCGTACGCCCGGGCTTCCACAGGCTGCCACCTCGCCACCTCGGCCGCAACCTCTGTCCGCGCACGAGCGGCGTTGTCCTCGAGTGGCGACCACGCATCTCAGTCGCTGATCTCATCCATGTCCCTCCGATCTTTGCTCCTCCGGGTCGATCTCGCGCTGAAATCAAAATTACGTTTTGAAAATGTTATACTTATAATGAATGTCTGCAAAGGTATGGAAGTGGTAAAAGTTCAATTCTATTACTGCGACGGCCGAGGTTGCTCGAACAGCTCGGGCCGAGAAAGGCAGGCGGGACACCGACCCATCGCCCTCGCGTGGGCGGGCCCAAGACATCCGTGTAGATGTCCTCATCAATATCGGGAACGCCCGTCCGCCCCATACTTCTCGATCAAGCGCTTCTTGTACTCCTCCTAGTTAAGATTAAGAAAATTTGTGTTAATGAATAATAAATTGAATACGTTAAACATATAAATGGTTAAAAAACGACCAAAACTTACCAAGGCCCTATTTTCCTTGCCCAGCCAGTCCTCCCCGAATCGGGTCCACCCAGCCATTGTCCCGCCTTCTCGCACCGCCAATTAAAATATGTTAGGTATTCAGAAGTTTTTTTATACATACGTAATTATGTATAAATATTTTAAAAACTTACCATCTCCTCATAAATTGTCGCCTTTGACTTGTTGCCATGCGACTTGAAGACTGGTCGTTTGTCGCTCTTGGCATTTCTCTTGTTCCGCGCGGAGTTGACCTTGAACTCCGGGCTCTGATACTCGAGCGGCGGCTTCCACTTCGCAGTTCTATCCTCGGCGGAGGAATGTCCAGCCACTCCATGTAGTTGGGAGCCTCGCGATCGAGGGGACATTTCTTCCGGGCCGCATCCCGGATATTGTCACAGGTGTTCGGTAGAACTCCGCGAACCGGGAATGGAGCTTCTCCAGGAATTTGTTATCCGTCCACGAATACTGCTCCTGTTCCAGAAAACATCAAAACGTCACTAGTTATAGAATTAGTTTTAAAAAAGTATATAGAAATGTATAGTGCAATTAGTATTTGTATTACCGAGAATCTGTGGACGTAGTCGGCCTGCTCATCCGCGAGGAGGTCGGAGTACGTAGGCGGGAAGCCTTTGAACTTCTTTGGCGACGATCGCCCCGATCGCCTTGGGCACGCCCGACGTCGCACATTTCAAACTGCATAAGAGTTGAATGTTACGTGCAGAAATAAAATACTAAAATTAGTAAATTTATGAAAACTTAAAATTAAAAACTTACTGGCCGATGTGCGCGACCAACCTCCCATCAGGACCCCTCTCGGGCGGGGGAAGAGGAGGCGCGGGAGGTCTGCTGTCGTCGGCCCGGGCGGAGTCGAGTATCGGGCCGAGGAGAAGGGATCGGCTGCTCCACCGATTCGGTGTGCTCCGGTGTCTGGGACGACGGTCCAGTGGCGGCTCGATGAGCGAGAGCCACGACCACGCCTCCGCGAGAGAAATCAAGCGTCCGTGAACCCGATCCACGTGAGCCCGAGCCACGTGAACCCGAGCTGTCGACGCATCCTCGGCTACGGGATGGTGTGTCCGCCATATCTCGAACCATTCAAAAATTCACTAATTTAACTAATTTAATTAATTTCACTACTTTGTCTAATTTAATTAATTTCAATTAATTTGTCTAATTTAATTAATTTCACTAATTGCACTAATTTAACTAATTCCAACTAATTTAGTTAAATTCACTAATTTCACTAATTCATTAATTTCAACTAATTTCACTAATTTCAAATAATTTGTCTAATTTAATTAATTTATCTAATTGCACTAATTTAACTAATTTCAACTAGATTAGTTAAATTCACTAATTTCAGTAATTCATTAAATTCAACTAGTTTAGTTAAATTCACTAATTTCACTAATTCATTAAATTCAACTAATTCACTAATTTAATTAATTTCACTAATTCACTAATTTCACTAATTTCAACTAATATTAATAATTCATTAATTTCACAAAATTCACAAATAATTCACTAATTTACTAATTCACTAATTTCAACTAAATTCACTAATTTAACTAATTCACTAATTTCACTAATTTCAACTAAATTCACTAATTTAACTATTTCACTAATTTCAACTAAATTCACTAATGGCCTAATTTAATTAATTTCACTAATTTCACTAATTCCACAAAATTCACAAATAATTCACTAATTTACTAATTTCACTAATTCCACAAAATTCACAAAATTCCAACTAATCTCAAATAATCTCAACCAATCCAACAATCTCAACAAATAATTAAACAAAATTCACAAAATCCTAAACTAATCTCAAATAATTCCACAAAATTCATAAATCCACAAAACTCACAAACTAACCTATTCCACAAAACTCCAACTAATCTCAACTAATTCCAATTGATTTAAACTAATTTCCACTCAAAATTTCAAAAACACAAATCAATGAAACAAATTCAAAAAACTCAAAACTAACCGTGGAATTCGAAAATATAACTCACCCGGGGCAAGGGAGGGTGCGGCGGTGACGAGCCCGAGCGGTGGCGACGGCTTCTTTGGCGAGGACGGCGAGGAGGCACGGCGGTTTGGGAGGGAGACGAGACGAGACCGAGAGTGAAAGTGAGAGGGAAGAAGACGATTCAGTTTTTAAATCTGAGTCACTGCGGCCTCAACTGCGGTTGGGCCGTGGTGAGGCCGCAGTGAAGCCCACAAACAGCCAATTTCGAACTTTTCGTTTCCCCCCAAATTAATTATGCATTTGGATATTGTGGGGCCCACGCAAATTCGGCAAAAACTTACAATTTAGCCCAAACATCTTTGGAACTTACAATTTCACCCACAAATTAATTATGCATTCAGATATTGTTTAGAATTACGAATTTAGTACAAATATCGTCCGAGAGTACAAATTCAAATAGGAGATATGCTACTACAAATCCACAGGAACGTCATCGTCATCGTCATACGCCTGGTCATTTTCCACATCGTTATCCACTTCAAGTATATCGGCATGGGCACGATGATCTAGTAATGACATGCTTTCATCAGGTTCCGGTCGTATGGTTTCACCAAGTGTTGTCGATTCTTGTAAAGGATGTTCCGTACCAATCTCAAATGCGTGTCCGCATCGATTACAATGGCACTTGCAGTATCAACACTTTCGTCTTTAAATCGGCGGGGTTTCGTTTTGAAAACTGTCCACCGATTTCTCAAGTCACGACGCTTTGAAGGATATTCGACGTATACCACTTGTTGGGCACGGCTTGCAAGAATGAATGGATCATCAGGATATAGTCGGGATGTGTAGTCGACATCGATGATCCCTGAAATTTTATCGGTGCGGATGCCTTTAGTGGTCGAAAACCACGTACCCTTGAAGACTGTAAGATTATTGTTCTTGTACTGAAGAACAAGAATTTCGTCAATCCAGCCATAGAAATCTAAATAGTCCTGCGCAAGGGTGTCCCCCAGAACGCAGACGCCCCAATACGCGGTCCTTTGAGTTTCACCATGTTGTATTGTGTGAAACCTGTACCCATGAACATAGACACCAGGGAACGATTTAGCCCTCATTCTAGGACCGCACGCCAGGTCATATAGTGCGTGTGGGAGGGCTGCCTGATTTGAGTCGGCCTGTACAGAATTACCAATCAACATATAAATTTCGTACCGATTAAGATCGCAACAAATATAAATGAGTAAATAAATAAACACAAACTAACCACATTCTTGAACCAACGTGCGAACTCGCCACCGTAAGTTATCCACAAAGCATCATCGTTCATTTAAGGGAACCGGTTGCGGGGACACTCGTTAAATCGATTCACGAATTGCTCCACCTCCCGACAATTGAAGAATGTATGTTTGGACATGATTTACTTCTTCAGCAGACAAATCTCGAGCCCGAGCCTTCCCAAACGTTCTTGTAGGATGACTGAAAATCGATAGTCTCGGATCGTTAACAACTGTCGGAAAACTAATTTCGTTCCGTATGTGAGGGTTCACCCGTGTTCCTTGATTATCTTCCATGTAATGCTCACAAAAAAAAGCTACCTCCTGTATCAGGAACTTTTCAATGATCGAGCCCTCCAGAAATTGTTTGTTCGCACATTTTGCTTTCAACTTCTTCATATTCCTTTCGAAAGGAAACATCCACCACTAGCCGAGTCCGCAAGTTCGCAGGTGCCAAGGTAGATGCATAGTCAGATGTTCCATGGAGTCAAAGAATGATGGCGGGAAGATCTTTTCCAACTTGCACAATATTACGACGATCAATTCATCAAGCTTCTCCACATCGTCCAACTGAATATCCTTAGAACATAGTAGTCTAAAGAATTTGCAAAATTCTGCAATTACCATCCAAATGCCGTCAGGGATGAAACCACGTAATGTAACGGGCAGAGCTTCGCATGAACACATGACAATCATGGGTTTTCATCTTGTAAAAGTGTTGTTTGCCGTATTGACACATCTGCCAATGTTAGAGGCATACCCATCGGGAAGTTTAACGATATGCTTCAACCAATTGCAAATCATCGCAATCGATCATCGTTTAACGTGTATAACGCCTTCGGTTGAAATGGTTTCCCGTTCCGCCAATGCTCAAATGCAGTTCATCACGGATATTTAACTCCTGCAAATCGCGTCTCGACTGCATTATCCTTTGTTTTCCCTTTCACGTTGAAGCGTGTAGAAGATGTTATCAAAACAGTTTTTCTCAATGTGCATTACATCCAGACAGTGGCGTACTCTCAAATCTGCCCAATACGGCAACTCCCAAAAAATTGATTTCTTAACCCAATTGTGCTCAACGCCAAACTTGTCAGCCCTCATTTTGTCCCACGGTGTTCCGAATGCCGGGAATACAATCCTATTAAGATCCCTTAAGATCTCATGACCTGACTTATACGCACACGGATGACTACGGTCAGTTTGTCCCCACGATTCGGTATTGTTACGCAGAGCATGCCGACGTGGTAGAAATCTCCTATGACAGCCCCACCAACTGGTTTTCCGTCCATGCTTCAACTGAAAGCTATTAACATCACCCATGCAATATGGGCATGCAAGTCTTCCATGCGTACTCCAGCCCGATAGCATTCCGTACGCCGGAAAATCACTTATCGTCCAAAGCAAACATGCTCGCATAACAAAGTTCTGATTACGGTGCGCGTCCCAAGTTTCCACTCCCGTATTCCATAAAACTTGTAGCTCCTCAATCGGTGGACGTAGAAACACGTCAATGTTACGGCCAGGAGATCGGGGACTGGAATTAGCAGAGGCATGAAAGTGTACGGCTCCTTCATGCACAAATCAGCGGCAGATTGTAAACAACGATGAATACCGCCACATCGAATATGATTGCCCTGTTTCGGACAACGGGTTAAAGCCATCAGATTTAACCCCAATCGTGCGCTTCGGTACTCGTGTGCGAAATCCGGATACATTTCGCCGACGTGTTTCCAAGCCTCACCTTGAGATGGATGTCCAACAGTGCGATACATTTCCTCTCGCTCTAATATGATACGTCATGAACTCTGCGGTTTTAGGCATCGGTAAAGCCGTTGTAGCCGCTCGGTGATTGGTAAATATCGCAAAACCTTTTTCGGTTTCGGTTTCTTACCCGGGACACACACTTGATACCTATCCGCTCCACACACCCTACAGTTCAAAGTAACTTCTTTGAAGCTACCGTAGAACAACATACAATTATTCTGCAAGCGTGAATTATTTTATACTGATAACCCCAGCTCCTTCAACATAGCTTTCGTACTAAACATGCTTGTTGGCAACGAATTTCCTCCGGGTAATAGTTCATTGATATATCTGATCATCTCGGAGAAAAGGCATCGATACGTTGTGTTGACTTTTCATACTCAACAACTTCGCTACAACCGATAATTTGGTGTACTTATCACCACAACCTTCATATAGAGGTTTTGATGCATGCTCCACCAGTTCAAAAACCGTTGCGCCCTTTCGTTTGGCACTTGGGAGCTGAAATGTCCTCATCGTCATTACTCGATCATTTTCAAAATTATTAGAGTGCTCATGAAACCCAAAAGCGTCACGAACCATTTCTTCGTAAGTCGGCCGTTCTTGGCTACCATCGGAAGAATTATGTATTCCGAGACTTGTACTTGCGCGATTTGATGATGTCGACGCTACTTCACAAAGCGATAACCTCGATAGACACATGGATTAATCTCGTGTCGTTCACCATGGCAATCCCACACATGATAATTGGGTGTAAATCCGTCTAACAAGAAATGATTGCCAATTGTAATTCGATCATAATAGTATCTATTTTTACAAATTGTACACGGGCATTTCACCAGTTCTTCTCCATTCGATTTAGCAACAACAAAAGCGTAATCCAAGAATTCCCGAGTCCGGTGAAAAATCTTTCACTTATATAGCGAGTCCCTTCCTCAAAGCGCTGATACATCCAACCACGTTCTTCGCCCATTTACGGTCTTTCCTATATATGATCGTTCATTCATCAATAAAAACAATAAACATGCACAATTGATATTCACATACCATTTTCGCCTAATCCGGATGCAGGTGCATGGGTCCTATCCTGTTCATAAAAGTACTATTAGTGAATAAACTTTTATCGTTGCGTACGTAAAGCGTAATTACATAAATTTCGGACATTTCGCCTTAGTTCCACACTATACCATTTCTCCGAATATTACTCCCGAGCAGGTATAACGTGGAACAAGACGAAAATGCAACCGAAACTTATGTAATCCGCTCGATTTACATACACAACCATAAAAGTTTAATACACCGATAGTAAACTTTTACAAACCGTCCCAACTTGGACAATCCATGAAAACTCTGTACAATATATTATTTCACACCGTTATTCCAACGTATTGAAATAAAGTGTAAAAATATATTCTTACAAGTTTTCATGACAGAACTACGGCTCACCTAATTTAATTAAATTACTTAAAAAGAAAAAAATTACCAATACATAACTTAAATTGAATTAAATGAAAAACTATATAACTATAAATAAAGAGGAAAATAATTATTACCTCGTAATACACCTAAAACCGAAGGTACCGCAGCCTTCCACCAAATTGAAGTTTAGAGAGGAGAGATTTTGCGAAGTGCGGAATGAGTTGAAGTTTAGGGAGGAGATTTTGCGAAGTGCGGAATGAAATGAATTGGAAGGGAGTGGGGGTATATATAGAAGAGTCTCTGCGGCCACGTCCGCAGCAAAGGCCGCAGTAGGGATGGTGGTAGGTGGGGCACGTGGTGCACGAGGGCTTACTGCGGACTCACTGCGGTTACGGCCGCGATGATGAATGCCATCGCGCGATTCGTTCATCTGCGAGTCGTTCATGCGGCCGTTTCAGATAACGACCGCAGATGAAAATGGTCCTCCCACGTAGTGAAATTTTTCAATTTTGTGACCAAGTCAAATTTTCAATTTTGTTGGAGGAATGTCTAATCTTCAATTCTATTGGAGGAATTTCCACTTTCCAAAATTGTTGGAACAATATCTAATTTCCAAAAAAAATTGTGTTAAATTGATAATGCCTAATTTCTAATCTCCAAATTTTTTGGAGTAATGTCCAATTTTCAATTTTGTTTAGGATTAGTTCAGCGCACACATGGAAAAATATTTCCAGAAATGATTCAAATTTGAATCACAACTGTTCCTACATTTTTATTAGGTTTTGGCTTAAAATTCACTTATTTTACATAATTGCCACTTGTTTTTCACTTACACATGCGCGGGAAGAAGATTAGAAAAGTAAGGGGTAAAGTTGACAATTAGCAAGTTTGCACCTGCTCAGTTTTTGGGGAAGATACAAACTGGGGAATTTTTTCCCGAAAATTAGGTGCGCTGTACTGAACTAAACCTTAAGGAATGTCTAATTTTCAATTTGTTGGAGGAATGTCGATTTTCCAAAATTATTGGAGCAATGTCCAATTTTGAAAATTGTTGTGACCCGAACTTGGATCTAAAGAAACCTGAACTTGAAACCGAAGAAACCTAACCCGGCCTGAACCCGAAACCGAAACAACCCGAACCCAAATGACTTGAACCCGACCTGACCCGAAATTAGCTCGACCTGATGGCAACTCGAACCCGAACTGACGCAAAATCAGCTCAACCCGAAGCAAACCTGACCCGAAAATAGATCAACTCGAAACCCGAATGACTCAACCTGAATCCGACCTAACCCGCCCGATTGACATCCCTAGTAGTGTAGCACAATAGTCCCACATGAAACACTGCCTTGCCTTAGGGGCAGGTAGAGGAGGGAGGGCAATCTTGGCTTGTGGCTTGGGTGCAGCTGGGCCTTGTTGTAGGCGGTTTGGTGAGGTGCGGTGCCCGTGCCTCGCCTTAGAGAGTTAGAGCATCTCCAACAAACTCTCCATTTTATTGGTTGGCTCAATTTTGAAGATTTTTGGACTTTTCTTTTATCCAGCAGACTCTCCATCTGACTCTTCAAAATGGAGAGGGCAGAGAAAAAAATGCAATACCCTTGCCAAATATGGAGCACTCACCAAATATTTGGCGGGACCTCTATCATCAATGCTTCACAGTTTTCAGGTCAACAAATGCTTCAATTCACATACATATCTTCCCTAGTCCCTACCTCTCTTATCTGTCTCTCGATACTCCCATTCCTCTCTCCTATTCCTCTCTCTTATTCTTTCTATTCATTTATTATTAATTAAAGATGTAAAATATTTTATTATTGTAAAAATGAATGATTCTTCAAAATAGATAAATTGTTGGAGTTTGAGCATTTTTTCAGTTTTATTTTTTCGCATCAATTCTATATGTTTTCAATTCTAATTTAAGTCTCTTTATTAATTTTATGTATGTGTCCGCACTTTTGAATGGATATTTCTCATATGTTGGCTGAATTTATTCCACTTTTTAGGACTCATTTTGTCTCTATAGTCATTTTGTATTTCACATTTTATTTTACATTTTCAATAACAACCAAATCCTCCAATTTGATCGCTTTGTGTATGTGATTTGGAAGAAGATGCCTAAAATCCGAGTCCGATTTCCATAATCGGACCTCTCACACCAGCCCCCTTCCCTTCAGATTGCTTGATTCTGCAAGTGATCACATTTATTTTGAATGTTGGTTTGCTAAGAAAGTATTTCTTGGGGTGATAGCGCCTTGCAAACTAGTAGTCTATTTGGATTGAGAGGAATGTAAGAGTGCATTATTCTAAGGAGGCTATTGACTAGAAGTATATGGTGCACAAATGTATAGATCTCGTGCATCTTCGAATAGGTTTGGACATTGTGCAGATTTTTAGTAGTTAAAGTCTTTTAGTCTTGTGTATATAGTTTGGCTAGATACTTAATCTTTTATTACATTTTATATAGTGTTTTTTGGGATCAGGTTTTGCTATTCTTTAATGTATAGCGTTTGATCCTTGATATTGTAAGTATCTTTTGACTTTTTATCAATGAAATTACTGAAGGCGAATCCCCCCACCCTCCCCGAAAGTTATGAATCACTGTACTTTAGAGTACTAAAATGTATTTTGACCAAAATTTTATCAATCAATTGTAGCAATTAACCTCATTCTCATTCTTAGTCTCAAACTTTCTCTTCATTTAGAATGAAGATAATACCTCATTTAGAATGAAGATAATACCTCAATTAAAAAAGGCTTAATTCTTTAGCTTGGCCTGTTCATGATCACTAATTATTATGTGTTGAATTTAAGAGACTGTTTAAATGAGTTGGAAAGAAGATTTTAATGCCTGAATTTACATAAATAAAACTTTAAGGACCTATTTGAAAGATTTATATAATTTTAATGGCTTATTATTAAAAAAAATAGAAAACCTAGTTATTTTTGTTTCAAGCCTGTCTTCTTCGCGAGTATCCAAAGAAAATTAGTTATTTTTCTTTCAATTGCTCTTCGCGAGTCTCCGCCGCCGCAACTCCAAAGAACGCCAGAACCGCCACGATTGTCTAGCTCAAGTCCGAAGTCGGCGACACTCGCCCACTGGGAAGACAAGCTCGTCAGAAGCGCCGACGTCACGGCATCGCTAAAGTCCGCCGCTTCAGCTCGCATCAACGCCTAACCGCTGCTTTCAAGGTCCACCGCCTGACGCGAAATGCGACGACTCAGAGCGCATCGCGCTTTGAGCGCGCTCTAGGCGCGCATTTAATAACCTTGCTTCAAGCTTGACTCGTTTGATCTTACTCCAGCTCACAGTGGTTCATAAGCGGTTCGATTCATTTTATTAGTACATTTTAGTGTTTAGTATTCCCTTCACCCTTAAAAATTGAATGAATTGTTTTCCATATTTTGTGTAGCAATATTTGACTCAACTTAAAAGATAAATAATGAGAAAAAAATTCAAAAACATATATTTAGAAACTTTATACTTCAAATTATGAACACATATAAATTATTCAATTTTTTTTCTGTTAATCAACTTTATATGTCTAAACATGCATGATAAAAAAAATAGATTAAATATATTGAAAACAAGAGAATAATTCACTCAATTTTTCAGTTTTTCAGAGACGATGAAGTGATAATTTTTTGTTAGAAAAGTTGAAGTATTTGAAAATAAAGAAAAAAATTGTTGGAGAAAGCTTGAATTAATAAAAATAATACGTTTTTTTTAAAAAAAATACTCCCTCCGTCCCACAAAAGTTGTCAACATTACTATATTGGGCCGTCCCACAAAGGTTGTCAACTTTCCTAAAACAGAAACTTTCCATCACCATTTTTACCATTTTATCCTCTTATCTCACACCATGGACCCACAAGTTTTTCTCTTTCCTCCAATTAAACTTAAAATTGGGGTCCACAAAATCTTCTCCTTCATTCTTTTTCATGAGGGTATTTTGTCAACACACTACTATTCTCCCACTTTCCTTAATATATGTGCCCAAACAAATCCTACAACCTTTGTGGGACGGAGGGAGTAATAATCTAGTTTCCCTTTACCACTAATGAAGCAGAGTATATGTGGTTGTATGAAAGGAAACGCCTCTAGGAAAAATCACAGTGCAGAGATCAAGTTGACAGTGAGAGGCGGAGCAGTGTCCCACTGAAACAGAGTGTTCCCAGCGATGGCGGGGCTAAGCATTTAAAATCTCCCACCGAACTCCCATTCCCACCAAATATAAAATGAACACCAGCACCCACTTTCCTGCCACCGGAAACCGAAATGTCCGCCTCCAGATGGTTCTCACTGCTGCTCTTCACGGCCATCTGCGCCGCGGCGGCGGCTAAGATTCCGGCGATCATCGTCTTCGGCGACTCCTCTGTGGATTCCGGGAACAACAATGTCATCGCCACTGTTTTGAAGAGCAACTTCAAACCTTACGGCCGAGATTTCGACGGCGGCCGCCCCACCGGACGCTTCTCAAACGGTAGGATTCCCCCGGACTACATCTCGGCCGCGTTTGGGTTGAAATCGGAGGTCCCGGCTTACTTGGACCCCAATTTCAGTATCGCCGATTTCGCCACCGGTGTCTGCTTCGCCTCTGCCGGAACCGGCTACGACAACGCAACCGCCAAAGTGCTCGTAAGTCGCACCTAATATCTCTTATTTAATTGAATATGACAGAATCAAATGTGGCTTATTCAGTGTTGCTTCTTTTCTAAATACGTTACTGTGGTGATGATGAACATGGCATTTTGAGGGGTTAGATTAGAATGTTTCTTCATGAATTTTAGCTGTGAAATCAGGCTAATGAGTGATTGGGTTCTGATGAGATGCATCTTCGTGTCTTCTCATTGTAATCTTCCACATATTTGCAGAATGTAATACCCTTGTGGAAGGAATTGGGATACTATAAGGAATACCAGAATAGGCTGAGGGCTTATGCTGGTGCGCGTAAGGCGAAACATATCTTGCGCCAGGCTTTGTACCTGATAAGCTTAGGGACAAACGACTTTCTTGAAAATTACTACACATTCCCTACTAGAAGACTTCAATTTACAATTGAACAATACAGTGATTTCCTCGTTGGGATTGCCAGAGACTTTCTAAGTGAACTCTATGCTCTTGGAGCTCGGAAAATGTCCTTCACTGGAGTTCCTCCGATGGGGTGTTTGCCACTGGAGAGGGCCACAAACTTTTTTGATCAACATGAATGCAACAAGGAGTACAATGACGTGGGCACCGCGTTCAACAGGAAGTTGTTTGGATTGGTAGAGGAGCTGAATAAGGAGCTCCCTGGGTTGCATATTGTGTATGCTGATCCATCTATTCTGTTCTATGATATCATCAGAAGGCCTTCTCTGTATGGTAATCAAGTTCTTCACATCTGCTCCCTATTGTTGTTCTTTCGTTTCGTTTTTTGCTTGTTTATTGTGGACCTATCATCTCCTTTACTCCTCACAATGACCCATGATTTCTTCTCACATTTGCCAAGCAAAACCTTGCTGCTCATTCTGAATTCCTTTCATCACTAATGCACCATCACATGTGAAACTTTTTGGTTATGGCATAGTATAGCCAGATTTGGAATTCAGTATCATGATGTTCTCATCTCTCAACACATACAAAGGCAATAGTAATTGTCATTGATGATTTCTGGACCAAAATAAGGAGGGAGGTTACTATATATAGTATCACTGATATCAGATTCTCAGATAGCTTACAGACAACAGTGGAAAAAATAAAAGTTGTTGAGGGCACTTTTCCTTTCTAGAGGTGGTAGAAGTCTGTGAACAAAATCAGGGAATAGCCGGTTTGATTTGGCAAACGATGTGTCTAGTACTACATAGCTTGGTTAGCTGCTGCATTATTAGTAGAACAAACAGTTGCAGTATAACTATAAACCTGTTAAAGATAGTGGATAAATTTTTGTCTCTTCACTTTCTAATTAGATTTGAGTCTTATGTTCTCATAGAGGTCTGTGGATGTGCTAATGATATACCTAAGCAAGCATAAATATGAACTTGGCAGGATTTGAGGTGGCAGAGGTAGCATGTTGCTCTACTGGAACATTCGAAATGAGCTACCTCTGCAATCAGCATAATCCATTGACCTGCACCGATGCGGATAAATACATATTCTGGGATGCTTTCCATCCTACAGAGAAGACGAACAGAATCCTCACTGATCATTTGATTCCTCGTCTTTTGGCGACATTCCATTGACAAGCTAAGAGGTTCTACCATGACCAATATCTTTGTATCGCTACCATGAAAACTCTTGTCAGTGTGTTTAAATTCCTCTGCACTGTGCTTTTGAATCTTCATAGACCATATACATATACTAACTTTGCCAAAGTGATGAACTCCATTTCTGTTTTTCATTAAAGTTAATACTCTTGATTGTCTTCCGTTTTGGGGTGGGGAGATATTGCAGTGGTATGTACTAAATATACAGTGACGGGTGGAATTTATCAACATCGTAGAATTATTAATACATCAGGAGAAAGCTGGAGACGATATGATGTGCTTCTATTAACCTCACTGTATAATTATTCAAATTCTCTAAACATTTGTAACATTTTGTAATAATGATATTTGATAATAATATTTGAAGTATCAGATTGATATTGTTCTTATTTCTTCTTCTTTTTTGTCTTTTTCCATCAATTCTACATAACTATATCTACTCCGTATTTATTAACTCTAAACAATCTCCAACAACTCTTAGAATCTTTTAACTGTACTTTCTGAACGTTATAACTTATAAATGAATATTTTAAGCATTTTTTACATACCGTAATCTCAAATCTGTGCATGGAAAAGAAATATTAGCGTAAAAAAACTGGGAATTTTTTTCTCATTTCTTCAATTTCCAATACACCAATAATCTTAAATCCATCAATTCACCATCAATTTTTTATAAAATACTAATATTTTTCTCAAATTTCTCTATTCACATACATCTCATCTATCAATTCAAAACACATTTTTCAATTTGCCAAACTTTTTTTCTCATTCTAAATGAAAACAACCGCAGACGGAATAAGTAAATAATTTATGATGATGATGAGACATTTTGTCAAAGAGGTAATGCGCGCCTCATTTGTGGTTCCACAAACTCCATTAATGCATCTTCTATTCTTCTCTACCAGCTACCTACTCCTTGCCTGCTATTTGCATCACAACCACCGACATTTTTCCTTCTCCATGAGGGCTTAAAAATATCCATACACGCTTTCAAAATTGAAAATTCTAATAACATTAACTTGCACATTCTCACATTAATAATTTATTATGTGTTATTTTTACCCAGCTCCGCCTCCCTCATAATCTCTACTTGCAATAAAATGAAAAAAATCCAAAAGAACACTATTCGTCTCGCAAATCTAGAAACAAGTTCTTAGCAGCTGAAACAATAATCTCTAATGTTTAGAACTTGCCGGTCACTGTGCCTAGATTGGCGCTCAATATACAGCCTTTGGCTCCTCCACTTGCAATTGCTGATTGGCTGTTGTTCTCACGGCAGTAGTTATGGTGGTTGAGAGGATTTGCTGTAACATTGATGAAAGTGCGATGATATGGATATCTTTTTATTCGGTTTCTTTTTTGTTTAATTTGCATTTGCAACTTATTTTTGTCAATTAAACAAGGAATTGGCCAAAGGAATTAAAAGAAATAGCCATTGGAAGCCTGCAAGTGGAGAGAGAAGGTCGAGAAAGATGATGCGATGAAGCCTCGTAGCAGGGTAGAAGAGGAAACTGAATTTTTAATGAAAATATGTCCAAATGATTGTCGCTACTTTTACGGCCATCACTGTATAGGGTACCTGACCCAACGAACATAGGATGGAGTATCCTTTTCATATCTTTTGGTGCTAGTTTTGGACAAATTTTAATTGTCCTCCGTCAATAACCTTGTCCCATCTTCCCGGGGTTTCAATGGAATGTTATTTTAAAGCAACTTTATTAATTTATTTATACAAAAATGCTTTATTCGTCCATAAAAAATTATACATATTTCTTTTTATTGATGTCATTGAAAAATTATACATTTTCTTTAAATGAAAATTTTCGTTCTTCACAAAGTCATACATTTACTTTAATCTTCACATCCACATAAAATAAAACATTATTTAGGGATGGAGGGAGTATTAACAGGTTTTGTTTTACAAATTTTAAGCGCACTTGATTGCTTATATACGATGATCGAGACAAAAATGACCAAAAAGTTTGTGAGAGGAGAAAGTTTATTGTTAGGAAATGTGCATTTTTTTTTAGAGACAATTGAAAAAGAAAATATGTTTGATTTTCAAGAAAAACCAGCCGGCGGTAGCTAGGGATATTGGTGGAAGTAATGGCGTACTTAAATTTGCGCCACTCAACCAAAAGATGTGAATTGCTTTCATTTATAAGTCTCACAACATTCCAACTACATCTACAGTACTCCACATTTTAGGTAATTAATTAATTAATTCCATTTATTTAAGAAGCTACTTACAATATTTGCTTTCATTTGGACCTATCTAGACATCATTTCAATATTTTCAGTAGTAACTATTCTATAATGGCACTGGTCCCTTGTTGCCAGTACTTACGCCTGCTGCTGCTGACAATCGTATTGCAGCTAATTTTGCTGTCATTTCCGGCCGCCGGAGCAAAAGTTCCGGCAATCATTGTCTTCGGTGACTCATCGGTGGACGCCGGCAACAACAACTTTATTCCTACGGTGGCTAGGAGCAACTTCCAGCCTTACGGCCGAGACTTCAACGGCGGAAGCCCCACCGGGAGGTTCTCCAACGGCAGGATTGCCACCGACTTCATCTCCCAGGCTTTTGGACTCAAACCGGCCATACCCGCCTACTTGGATCCTGCCTACAACATTTCGGATCTTGCCACCGGAGTCACCTTCGCCTCCGCCGGAACTGGATACGATAATGTCACTTCTAACGTCCTCGTAAGTACTGCCTATATAGATATATACATAGGCTTCATTAATTGATATTCTCCAAACCTCTTGAAATCTTTTGTCACCAGCTCATGCAAACGAAGCCATACACGTACTTCCTCGAAACAAGCTACAATTTTCTTCTTTTTAAAATATCCCACAAAAATTGGTAGACTTCATTTTATGGAAAGTTTTGTATACTAATTTTACTACATTATCCTTAATTTCTATTTTTACTCAAAAAATTACTTTTTTTAAAATGTCCTAAAAAACTAACTACAAATTCTTTTTTAGAATGTCCTAAAAAAATTGATAAATTTCCTTATATGAAAAGTTTTCGTACATTTACTTTACTATATCATCTATAATTTATTTCTCACTAAAAAAATTACTTTGCATATTTAATCATCTTACCCCAAACAAATGCACATTCTTAATCCACAAACATGTCAAACTGATGGAAAACCTTCTTTGAAGTTCTCATCTTAATACTAAAGTTCTCCAAAATTTAGAAAATAAAATTTTTCATATAAAAATAACTAGATATACATACATATTTGAAATGTAAAGCTTTTCAAATCAACTAAACGGACTTTAAAAGTTATGGTTGATTTGCTACTTTTTATAATTAAATTTGCAGTCCGTGATACCTCTATGGAGAGAGCTGGAATACTACAAAGAGTACCAGCAGAAACTAAGAGCCTACATGGGTGATCAGAAGGCTCAAGAAACAATAACCGAAGCGTTACACATAATAAGCGTCGGCACCAACGACTTCCTGGAGAACTACTACACCATCCCAGGCCGGTCGGCCCAGTTCTCCATCTCCGCCTACGAGGACTTCCTGGTCACCATCGCCGGCAACTTCGTGAGGAAGCTCTACGGTCTCGGAGCCCGGAAGGTCTCGTTGGGCGGCTTGCCTCCCATGGGGTGCATGCCGCTGGAGAGGACTAACAACTTTATGGGCGGCTATGACTGTGTGAAGAGATACAACGATTTGGCCATGGACTTCAATGGCAGGCTGAGAAACTTGGTGGAGAAGCTCAACTTGGAGCTCCATGGGATCGATCTCGTTTTCTCCAATCCGTATTTCGCTTTGTTGCATGTTATACGAAGGCCTGCCCTTTACGGTACGTAAAATAGTACGTACGTCTTGTTTCCTTTCAATCCAGGATGAAAAACTTTGATTTCCAAATTTTGAAAAACTCATGTGTATTACTTAATTCGATACAGGGTTCGAGATGACGGGAGTGGCATGTTGCTCGACTGGGATGTTCGAGATGGGCTACGCCTGTGACCGGAACAATCCCTTCACGTGCACCGACGCCTCCAAGTATGTGTTTTGGGATGCCTTCCATCCGACAGAGAAAGCTAATCAGATCGTCGCCGGTAATGTCCTCCGGAACGCCTTGGCAAAGTTCCTCCGCTGATGGATGATGCACCTTAATTTCTATGTAATCCTCATGCATGCTCATACCAATAGATATGTAGTGTATACAATATATAGCTAAACCTTAAGCATGTTTGTACTTCCTCTATATGCGGGACATATAATCGATAGAATCCTGATTTCTGAGGGGGAAATGGTCCAAAATAAATGGCAAGAATATTACTACGACATAACAGAACCGAACAAGTCCTTATAAATTGGCATTTTCTCATGTAGAATCGAAGAGCTTATGCTAAATTTGGAACTCGGCTATTTTGGCAGGCGGCACTTGCACGACAACGGTGGACCAAGATGCGACCATGATCATCTAAGAAGATAAGACGAAGTTCAGTTACAAAAAATCAAAACCTGGAATTCGTATCACAGCTTCATGCTGACTTCACTCATCATAATTCATCTTTACTCGAGCCGTCCTCCCCCATTAGCTCTTCAAGCGAAAATTCATCCTCTTCGAGGACTTGTCCGTCTTTTCCATCCCACGGTTCTGTCTTCACTATCTCAGGGGTGGTACTCAAAGGTAAGTTGCCCTTTCCACCGCGGCCTGCTTCTTTCACGAACTCCCTGAAAAACAAGTTTGTTGAACTTAAAAATCTCCTTCACTGAATCATTCTCGAAAGAGCGAAAGGCCTACACATGGAGCACAAGTACTTACGTGATCTGTTCAACTTCGAACGCACTTTTTAGAGGAGCATATGCACCTTTCTTCACATTCAAGGCTACTAAAGCTGGGTACCCATACCCACCAACACCAACACGGGACTCGAGGTCTGGCTGCTTACCAGCAGCAACCCAAACAAAGCTGCAGGGAGTTTATGTTCCGTTAAAAAAACATATCTCCGCTAAACTAAACAGAAAAGAAATTGAAGCGAGAAATAAATGGAGAAGTAAGATAGCCTAGAGTATGCTGGCCCGTTACCTGTAAGGACTTCTTTTAAACTTCTCTGCAACAGATAGCAGCATCTGAAGGTACCTATTCCTTCCCTCAGCTTTGGAGTCCAGAATATCAGGCAAGAATGCTACAAAGCAGATGGCAGCTGAGCTACACTTCTCTTCCATAACATCCTGTAAAAAGAAGTTACGTTGTCAACAGCCTTTAACAGCACAAATATAACTGGAACCTAGATATGGTTTTCAATTTTTAATTTGGTTAAACCAACGAATTGGAAGAGAACTACAGCTTCATAGGACTGAAAGACTTACAGGGCCACTTAGCTCTGTCACTTCAGCTGGACCAATATTTGCTTCAAGCTGCTGCAGAGCGAATGACTCAATAGCCAATGCAGTTCTAGCACCCTCGTAGGGAACTGGGCTATCCTTGTCTGCACCAAATACTAAGATGGTAGGGAATCCTTGCACATTAAATTTGCTCATCAGAGACTGCAAGCATGAACATGAAAGACAAATAAAGAACACAAGGAGTCAGTTACATAGAGATATCACATCTTAATTCTTTTAAAACTCACAAATCTGATACTGAAAAGCAACAACAACCGAGAATCTACATCATGCAGACTACAGAAGCAAATGTAACCCCTTTTGTTCAGAAAGGGGAGCACAATTCTTCAGTATAAGGGGTTTGATTTCCTTGAGCAACCAGTTTTTCTCCTTTAAGAATAAAGAGTAGCACAATAACAACTCATTCGTACTGAGGGCTTTTCCGCAACTTGCATAACACCCACCAGTGAAATATGAAGTTAGCATCCAGCAATAAGACAACCTCCAACTCCAAGTAAAGGAATGAAAGGGATATTGCCAGGTAGCAGGCCAATATATAGAGGCTATATAAAAAGTAAGCTTAAGATTCAAAAGCCCAATATCCCATAAGCTTAAGATTCAAAAGCCCAATATCCCATTAACATCATCCATTAGCACCCAGAAATATAAAGTCGAAGGAGTACAACTACTGCTCTTGGAAGTCCTTTGGGTTTTTAGGGTGTTATCTTAATTGTTAGACTAGTGTTTTCCCTGTTTCTCTGTTTCCACATCCATGAAAGAGAAACTACTTCTCAGCTGGTGCAGTCCATGTTAAATAGCGAGCAGATCTGTTGAAATTCTCTTCCACCTGAAGCTTCGGTTTCTATTAAAAATGATTGAAGAGGAAAGAACATTCTTTATATGTTCTAAAAATCTTAAGCCCTTTATAAAAGAAAAATTTTGAAGACAAAAAGAACATCATCATCATCATCATCACCTTAATCCTAACTACGCTGGGGTCGGTGACATGAAATTTACAGTGACAATATGCCGGATGCCTTTCCTGTGGCAACCTTCTTTCTAAGAAATAATGAGATGAAATTTCAAACCGTATCATCATAGTTTTTCCACTTTCATGGAAAATATCATGAGACGGTGAGTTGAGATAATTGCTCTAGTTACAAGGTTGATATTGCAAAATCAACATGGACATCATGGAACATGACTGTAAAGAACAACATGCGAGTATAAAAATAAAATGACCTTTTCAGAGTCGCAGTCAACGTGACCCAACTTCACTTTTCCCTTTAGGCTTTGCGCAGCCTTCTTCCACTCAGGTGCTAGCTTCTTGCAATGGCCACACCTTGAGATAGTAAAATAGAGAGTAGGTTATGTGTATGCTGAAGCTCAAACATGCTGCATAACTTACTTTTAAGGAACAGCATTTCATCAAAGCATTACAAGAGCCATAACATCAGCAACGAAGTTTTACAAACATATTTGCACTACAGTCATTAACTCTAGTGGAGCAGAAATAATTGATAGCTTCTGGAGAAATAGTAAGATAAGTCAATATACCTATTAGAAAAGACAGATCCATCTTAATTCATGGAATACAGTTCTTATAAATAAACTAAAAGCTGATGATATTTTCTAATGCTTGTTCCGATCATTATTAAACTAAAAATGAAAGTATGGAAACGTGAATGAATTTAACGAATAGTGCAAGGCAATGCGACCACAGCAACACATCATATGTATAACCAATACTACAAAAGCTAAAAGCGTCATAAAATGAATATGTCCCATCACTATATTGAAAATAAATTATCCTTACCAAGGTGCAAAAAACTCCACTATCCAGAGTTCTTTACTTTTCAGCACTAGTTCATCAAAGTTTCTAGAATTCAATTCCACAGATGCATTGGGTTCAGATTTTTCACTAGATTCTCCAGATGCTTTTCCATGAAGACGTTCCTTCAACAGTCCTTTTATCTATGAAATCCCAAAGGAGGTTAGTTCTCATGCCAATTTCAGCAGAAAAAACTTTGCCAGGCACTATCATTTCGATATCAGTTTGATGGCCAACGCAAACATATGAAAAGTGGTCACACAACTCACACCATGAATGACAGTTCTCAACAAGCTATGACATTTAGATGTAAGAAACACCAGGCTACAAAATATGAATATAAATGCTATTGTTAGCTACCACACTCCAGAAGACTAGCAGAGCATCAGCACATTTGATGAAGAGTATTGACTTACGAATTTTTCTCATGTAACTGATTTATTACACATAGTGAAACTATAATGTTAACCTAAATAGAATGAAAAGAATAATTTTTTTTCCAAATATCCAGAAATTGTTATACAATTAAATGAGTACCCATAGAACTCACATATGTTATACTGTATTTAAAATATCATAAGCTTAAAATTAATGAAA
This sequence comes from Stellera chamaejasme, assembly GCA_024586325.1. Lineage (NCBI taxonomy): Eukaryota > Viridiplantae > Streptophyta > Magnoliopsida > Malvales > Thymelaeaceae > Stellera > Stellera chamaejasme. The sequence goes on from CM044985.1 coordinate 32,555,007, forward strand.
GATAAACATTTTAGCGACCAACACAAGGATGATGCATGATACTGATACAAGGTGGAAGGATATTTTTTTTCTCATACTGTTTTCACACAGGTATGGCACAGTTCTGGATGTATTGGCCAGCATGATAGAAGACTTTTGATCTATACTTTTACTCTAATGAAACTCTCTCTTCAGGAAAAGAAAAGTTGTAGGAATGTGTGTGTGTGTGTGTGTGTGATACTATAAAACAACAAACCTCCTTGACTGCAAATTCAACAATTGCTTTGGCATCCCTAGCTCCTTGATAATCAACTGGGGGCTTTCCAGGAACAAACACTTTTATGGTAGGGAATCCTCTAATCCCATATTCCTGCGTAGAAATCAGAATAAGAGCAACAACAGCTACAAGGCATGTATACTACAAGCGAAAAATGCATTTCCAAGTAGGTTTAGGCAAGATGAAAAATGTGACCCTCTAACAGAACAAAAAATGGCATGACAAGCAATTTGAGACAGTTTTGGCATCTGATTCTGAGACTACTACCATTGTAGCACTTAGCTCAGGAATTGCAAAACAGAAGGTTAAAATAAGAAACTATAGAGACAACGCATGCAAAGACTTTGGAGCACACACAATAGACATACTACTAGAGCCTAAAACATGACTGCAGACAATGAATTAAAATTATAAACTTTCTGCCAATCTCATTCTTGTTAGAAATAAAAGTGTAGTCTAACAATAAATTTTCTTACTGCTAGTGCAGCCACAGGCACGCGGTTGTGACCATTGACAAACTAAAAGCTTGCGTCTTAACAACTGGAGGAACAAGAGTACAAATTTCAAAAGTCCAATACCTGAGCGAGTGATTGATGTGCGTCTGCATCAAGGGCCGCAACTCTAGCTACACCTTTCAAGACCGTTGCCGCCTTCTCCCATGTTGGTGTAAGGGCTTTACAGTGGCCACACCAAGGTGCAAAGAATTCAACAAGAACAACTCCATTTGCATCTAGAACCTGTGCAAATTGAACATCTACGCGTGATGATAAAGTTCTGTAAACAATTGCGTTAGCTGATATTGGCTAGATACGCAAATGAGGAGTACAAATCATCTAGGTAGGAGTCAAACAATCCGGATTCCCATGCTGACAAATATGTTCTGATATACGCTAAACTTATAAGAAGCAATTTACTGATATAGTTCTGAAGAGTCGCAAGCTCAACGAGATCTGAAGAAACCGAACTCGAATTTCTAATCCAGAAACAGAACCGCATTCATTTCTATAGATGGATCACAAACCAGTATGCAAATGAAAATTCAAGTGATGAAGTCGACCTTGGATTTAAAGTTGGAGGGAGTGAGCTGAAGGACCGGCGAGGATGGCGCGTACAAGGCGTCGGCGGAGCCAGAGAGGACGCAGACGATCGATGCAGAGATTAGCAATGCTTTGATCGATTGTCGCATTTTCTGTAACTTTCTCGATCAAATTTTCTGTTCCGAATCCAGTGAGACTCACAGTGGCTGACTCGCTGAAACACATAAACTCGCGCTCGGAGGCACCTACGTGTGTTAGCCAATAAGCTTTTTACACATCATCCTGATTTCTGTGTCATCACGTGAATTTTCCCGAATAAATCAACCCCAGAAACCATGTCACTAGGCCTCGCAATCTTCATTAATACTCCTACCTTCGTCCCACCGCGTATCGTATGCATATGGAGATTAAGGTGAAGGTTACATAATTTGACATATTTACTCTTAAGTGAATTACAGAAAAAAATGAGATAAAAAAAGTGAAGATAAAATATAAATAATTTGATAATTTTAAATGAGAGAAATTTTCATATAAAAAATTATATATTTTTTCAGATAAAATCCAAAAAGAAAAATATATTTTTTCAGATGGAGAGAAGCCTTTACAATGGTAGTGTTATTTGGAAGAAAAAATAATAATTCAAAATTTACACAATTCCTCAAAGATTCTTCCAATTTTCAAATTAGCGTTGGTTTGTCCAACACAACCTAAGGTTAGATCAAGGCACAATTTTTTAGGTTTAGAAAGTTCCATATCACGTTTTACTTTTAAAATCATTTCAAGAAAGTTGAAATATTTCTTTCCTAAGATTTTACTATATTAACTTTTAATTATCTTCTGCCTTTGAAAATATATACTACTATAATTTACAACGTTCCGGTTCCTTAACTCTTGCATCCAATTGAACCTTTCATGTTTGCTAAAATGGAGGAAGTATATGATAAATTTGTGTTACTACAAATCAACTTCTCGCAATAGTAAGGCAAAAATAATGATTGCTAACATATTCTTTACTCGTTAAGATTTCTTCAACTTATATTACTAGTACTCATACACCAAAAATGCCAAAGTTGTAAGCCTGAAGATGCAATTTTTCCTAAAGAATTGAGACGAGACCCATAATAGTTTTTGGGTACCGTTCCTGCCGGAACTTAGTAAAACACTGAGATGGAAGTCCCTCCTCCTCCCAGTCACAGGGCGGCGACACTGAACAGTTCACCGTCGACTGAACTTGTGTCGTCTCGGTTGGATCACCTAGCGGCTTTTCAAAACTGTTCTTTTGTTCTTCACCGCTATTTCCCTTGAATACGTTTTTCGTAGCTTCTACCATCTTTCAGTTCTTCTGTCGCCTTTTCCGTTGGATCGTCTTCTTCAAATCTATCGCCGAAGATGGCCCAACCATCGGTGATACTCGCAACTGCTAGCTACGATCATACAATCCGCTTCTGGGAAGCAAAAAGCGGCCGCTGCTACCGTACTATTCAGTACCCTGATTCGGTCAGTTGTTGTCATTAGTTTTGTTCTCAGTTAAGTTTATTAAGTGTTAGATATGCGTTGTATGGCATGGAGGGGTTTACTGATGTGGGTGTTGAAACAGTTATGTTCAATGGTTCTGTAGTGATTTTATGAGATAAAGCTTGTAAAAGTTGAGCAAGACTCTTCAATGGGTTTTAGCTTTTGTTGGATTGAACGGTTTGATTGATGTTGATTTCCAGCAAGTTAATCGGTTAGAGATAACCCCGGATAAGCGTTACTTGGCTGCAGCAGGCAACCCTCACATCCGCTTATTTGATGTTAATTCTAACAGTCCTCAACCAGTAAGTTCACACTCACCTCTTCATTCTGCATTGTGATAGCAAGCTTTCTTAGGGTTTTCTGTGATTAAATGGCAGCTAATGAGCTATGATTCACATACAAATAACGTTATGGCTGTGGGGTTCCAATGTGATGGGAATTGGATGTATTCTGGTTCCGAGGATGGAACAGTGAAAATTTGGGACTTGAGGTTCGTTGACCTTGTGGAATTATGAATTATGCCATTAGATTTCTAACTTGTTTTCGGTCTTATTTTGTGTCTTTATTTTCCTTCTCATTTTAAAATCCAATGCAGGGCCCCAGGTTGCCAGAGGGAATATGAAAGTCGTGCTGCTGTGAATACTGTTGTGTTGCATCCAAATCAGGTCTTCTTTCCTAACATTCTGGACATTAGGGTTTATGGATTTCTTCTGTTAGCATTTCATACATAGTTTATGCAAATAACATATAGTATTAAGAAATATATGACCTTATCTAGGTTACTTCATTGTGCCACAAATATGAAAGTACGTGTTTGCACCTTTTTGTTTTGCAACTTCATCGTACTTTGGTTTTACTGTCAATCTATCAGCTCAGGCAGCGGCTTTTTCTTGTATTGCTAGATAGTGCTTTATTACTTTTGTTTAGTGCAAAGTTTTGCCACTGTGATCATAATACGCTGTCATGGTTGTGTTTCTGTTGCTTTTCAGACTGAATTGATCTCTGGTGACCAGAATGGAAATATTCGTGTTTGGGATTTGACAGCAAATTCTTGCAGCTGTGAATTGGTATTCTCTTGGTTTCATATTTGTCGCATCTTTTCTAGGGGATAATCACTGGGATTGAATCAATTTAATTGCTTATGCATCAGTAGGGTATATGCAAAAGCATGAATTTTACGTTACACTCTTTCACTCCCACTTGCTCTTTAACTTGTATGCATTCGTTGCAAGTAGCAATGTTTCTTGTTCTTCTTCCCCCTCCCCTTTCTTGTGGCCCGTTGCTAACAACAGTGCTTCACCACACACACACACACACACACAAGATCGAATTCAAGGCCCTTGCGTGTATTTAAACACAATATGTTTAGAATTTGAAATCGAGTAGTGTTTTCTATATCAAGGTGCCTGAAGTAGATACGGCTGTTAGGTCTCTAACAGTCATGTGGGATGGAAGCTTGGTAGTTGCAGCAAATAATAATGGGACTTGTTATGTCTGGCGATTATTAAGAGGAAACCAGGTACAGCTTCCAAGTGCTATACGTTGTATTTATCACACCAAGAATGTTATGTTTCTCACAGTAGGTTCTCTTGTAGACCATGACCAACTTTGAACCACTTCACAAGCTCCAAGCACATAATGCATACATCCTAAAATGTCTTCTCTCTCCTGAGCTATGTGAACCACACAGGTACAGATTTGGCTCGTTACGTTTCTCTGCATCTATCATATATTTGCCATTGCTATGATACATGTTACTCCATTATGTTGAATCTTGATATGATGCTTGTGTCGTCATAGTTTACCTTAATCCCTAGCACATTAGTATTGGTGGCATCACAGAAGTCTGTGATGTTCATTAATTATTATAAAGTCATTAGTAGTACAAGTTTATGCTGAAGCAAAATACTTAAACTTTAGACTGGATGTCTTTCGTGATGTGACCCCTTTTCAGGAAGTAATAGATGAATTTTCAAAACCATCATCATTGTAATCTTTCTTCATATGTAAACATGATGCTAATTTAGCTTGTAAAATCCTTTCAGATATCTGGCTACTGCATCAGCTGACCACACTGTGAAGATATGGAATGTTGATGGTTTCACCTTGGAAAAGACTTTTCTAGGTACTTATGCATGCAAAACTCAGACTGCATTCTTTACTCTTTATGAGAACCACTAGCTCTGGAATTTGATAAATATTTGTTCTGTGGTTTCAGGACATCAGCGCTGGGTATGGGACTGTGTGTTCTCAGTGGATGGTGCCTATCTTGTAACAGGTATTTATTAGAATTTTAATGTGTTCTATGTCCTTTAACTCATGCTTCCATGCATTTATTTGTGTTGATAATTTTCTCACTCTTAACAATTCCAGTATCTTATGGAAATTTTTGGTGTGATGTATAACAATTCCAGTATCTTATGGAAATTTTTGGTGTGATGTACCTCTGGTCCACATTACCTTCTTGTACCTCTGTTCTCTACTATGCTTGATTTTTACGATTCACAGTCCATTAAGTTAGTCAAGTTGTTGGGACTTGGTGTAATATTTTGGGATTCTTTAATAAATTTATTTAGTTGCCTTTCAAAAAAAAGTTAGTCAAGTTGGTTCCTGAATCAGCTTGAGAAGAGTCACATGCTTTTAGGCTGAGCTTGCTGGTTCCTAAATCAGTTTGAGAATGGTTATGATTCTACAAGGAGCTGGCCCCCCCTGCTCTGTTATATCCAGCCTTTGATTATATGTCCTGATTGTATTGGATCCACTGCTAATATTTGTTTATATTTCCTTGAAGTCTAGATATTTGGCTGTTTAGCTTGTAGAAGGATCCAAGATTTGCTTATGGCCTTTCAAGATCCGGAGTTCTCTTTTTATTTGCTTCAACCAACTTCCATGCCTTGAAAACATAAATAGCTTCATTTACTTTTCTGTCTCCTTTTTTTTTCATTTGGTTAATAACTAAGCCCGTATTTGGTTGGCTCAAGCCAGCTTAAACCAATCAACTTAAATTAAAATTTTGCATATATATGAAGATTTTTTTTATTACTTTTAAACATATATTTATCTTTATTTGAGTAAAATACAATTAAATTCTTGATATATATGTAAAAATTTAACTTAAGTTGATTGGCTTAAGCCATTCGAGATGTGTATTGAGGATGTGAAGATCTTTATTTCCAAAATTACGAAACTCTCCTTCTGGAACAGTAAATTACCTTTTTGTGATCATCCACAGTAATTTTTCCTTTCCAAGTTTTGAAAGGTCAAATTGGGGTTTTAACAATTCTTCAAATGTGCTGCACATGGATACAATGTGGACATGGCAATTGTAGTGTTCCCCTCTTTTGGAGAATATAACCGTTGTCTTTAATGGTTGTTCTATCCAATATTATATGACACCTTGTTATAGGCAAAATGAAGTTGGTGCATATACTGCATTTGTCTTGTACTGTTTCCAGTAATCCTGACTTGGAATCTACCCATCTTTTCATCTTAAACTTCAAGCTTTTCGCTTGCCATTTAACGTTCTATGGTCTATCGTTGCAGCCTCCTCCGATACAACGGCAAGACTTTGGTCCATGGCCACTGGGGAAGATATCAAAACATATCAAGGGCACCATAAAGCAACTGTTTGTGTCGCACTGCATGATGGGGCTGAGCCTTCTCCATGATGAAGCTCATAGTATTGGTTTCTACTGGTTTCTTATCTGTACAGGCTGCTCTTTTCTAGAGAAAGCATCAGCAGAGGTTCTGCCAGGGTGCAACTTCATCCAGTGCCCAAAATCGAAATACCAAAATGGAGCTCAGGATTTCAAATCAAAAGCTAAGTTTATAAGGTCACAGTCGAGCGAAAACTGCAGGATGTAGCACAGAACATGACTTGAAAGTACTCCCCTATAATCCATTCATGGCCAAGCGCATAGCCGTGTGTTGTGTTGTGTACCTTTGACAAGAACGTGGGAATCTTTGATAGACGGATTCCAATCGTAGGCTGTAGCCTCTCAAATTTTTGCTCATGTGCTAATGTCACTAAAACCTGGCAATTCTGTGTTGAGTAATTGAAGCATTACACAAAAACAAGCATTCAAATGATCCATCAAGGCTCTGAAAAGAGCCAGAAACAGATTTGGGAGGTTTGTGCTTGCAAACAAAAGCATTCGATCACTGCGTGTGGATGATTACGTTTCTGAATCTTATTCAAATCCGGGCGGAAGCTATTCAATCAATCACCTGTCATTTTATTCACCCTAACAGCCAAGGCCTTCCTGACCCCCCAGCATTTGTAACTTTTTCAAGTTTCAAAACAATCTCGAGGATCACAGTTGAAGGGGGTGCAGGAGATACAGGTCATGTAAATCTCCTCAAGGTGTACCAATAAACAAAAAAAAAAGAAGTTTGTGAACATGAACAAAATCATCAATTCAATTGATTAATCATGGGATGACTTCAAAGAATGAGGAGGCGGCGAAGCTGCTTGTTCAGGCGCCGCATCATCCATGTGTTTGGTCTCGGTCTTCTGATGCTTTTTGGTCCCGGAATCCAGACTTGGTGCCCAGTCTGGGATCTTTGAGGATAAAGAAGCCTCGGACAAATGGATGGCTGGTGACATCCTCGGATAAGTTAAGGTAGCGGAATCCAGGACAGGTAGGCTGGGAAAGCTCAAACCGTAGCCGTACGGGTATCCCAAAAATGGATGATCAAATTTACAAGTTGGGCCATATTTGCAAAGGCCGAACATACTGTAGCTTGAACATACAGCTTGACCCTGCAGATTGTAGACAACAAAATGTTTAAACTGTAATAAACATGGAGTCCTAATCAAGCAGCTAAGAAGTATGGAATCAGAAGAATCTCAGTGAAACGGAAATCACTAACCAATAAATTGAAAAGTATCATCAAATGATAGAAAGTAACTCTTTTTTAGGCAACAAACACAAAACTAAAACGTACGGGTCTCGAGGGAAGACCCAATGGTCCTAAAGCATTGGGCGCAGATTGAATAATCCTTTCCTTAGGATGATGGTACTTGCATTCAGATCCGTACTTGCAAGTCCCAGTGTTCATGAAGTACCTACACTCTGGTTGGTCGGGTCTATCAGGAAAACCCACAGACGACAAATTCCCCTCCCCGCTTGAGCCAGATTCAACTAGATTTATCGAGTTGTAAACCACGTTTGATCCAAGAACACCAGCAGAAGATACACCATTCATATTTGCCTGACAAAAGATGAAATATTAGCAAGGGTAGCAACTAATTTTCTATTCTCTAAAATCATAGACAAACCTTTTGATTATCGAAAGGTACAAACAAGTAAACGATATTAAGTCATTGCAAGCACATTCTGAAACTATAAACGCAACTCTCAGAATCACTATGGTGATGTTAAGCTTAAGGACATTGTATTCTCAACCTCAGGTCATCCTTGCCATACTGTCTCCACAGAATCACAATCTAGACCACAGGTTAGGCAACCCTACACAGGCATGCACAGTACATGGGCAATGAATTACATGAACCTGTACACATGCATAAGCTTCAACTTTCCTCTCAGTTCATCCTCCATCAGAATCCACATTTGTAAGACAATTACTAGTTACCACAAACATCTAACTGAAGGACCTAGTCAACAACCTTACTGTGAACAGTAACACTGATAAAATTCAACTGCTATGTTTCAAATTATTTTCTTTCTTTTTTCTTAATTTTCCTTAAGAAAAAAAAAACAAGGATAAACTAGGGGAAACTTTAATCACACAAAACGAAATCACTTGAGTTTGCTCTCTGATCAGAAACAAAGAAAGACTAGGTTTCACTTTGTCTATGTGGTCCTGTCTATGGCTGTATGCATAAACAAAAGTTATATCTACTTGGCACTAACCATATATGTACTCCAGCCTTGAGCGGGCATTACACCTGGTGACGGAGAAACAACAACAGGCATGTAACCTTGTTGACCTTCCAAGCGTGGGCCTGAGACATAAGGTGGCCTTGGTAATGACCATGTCGGAAGTCCACCCACGTAGGGCAGGCCTGTTGAAGACAGAGCAGATGATCCCAAGGTCCCATTTACAGGATTTCCAGTTCCAATCGGTGCAGGCTGGGGATGATGGAACTTACATGCAACACCAAATTTACATGATCCAGTTCTCATGTAATATGGGCATGGTTTTTCATCCTGAAGAATAAACAAAAAGAAGTCTAAATGTAGGTAATAAGCATGTTGAGAAAGATGAAGAGAAGTACTAATCCTAACACAATCAGCATGTCAGAGCTTAAATAGTACCTTACGCATAGGTAGGCCAACAGAGTTGAATGTGACTGGTCCAGCACCATTTCGATCTTTTGGATGATGATATTTACATGTTGCTCCGTATTTGCAGGTACCAGTTTTCAGAAAGTACTGCAATCCAATTCCAATAAAGGCATAACTAGCTAGGCTTAGATAATGAAATCAACGGAGGTTAGGCCAAAAAAGAACATCTATTCTTGACCATTTCCTTCCAAAAAGATCAGAAATTCAGGGACATCTAAGTCCAAGGGAGAAGCAAAGTGCGTAGAATAGTTAAGACTGTTACCTAGAGCATAAATCAGCTAAAACCTCCATACATCTACAACCAGCACTACTAACACAAAACAATTATAGACACACAAACTGGAAACACTGTGTCCAACAAATTGAATATTATAATACCTATTTGTCTATTTTACAATCTATGATCAGGTTTAGTAGACACTAAACAAACTAGAACATTTCCAGTTAGTCCTCCCAAAAGCACCCAGCCAAAAAAATCAAACCGCAGTTTTAACCGTTTAAAACAAGGCAGTAGCATCACTAGAGAGGCAACTCCATAAGTTTATTCGAGTCCCTTAACAACTAAATAGAAATTAATCAGTACCCCGCAATCTGGCTGTCCAACTCTTTCAGGGAGGTCTTCCCTATAAAAAACACCCTGCAAAAACGGAAATGTAATCAATCACACAAGAAGATAAAACAGTTTCAGCTTCAATTTCCTGCATAGTTTCTAAAAGCAACAGCGTGAAGAATCGGCCCAACAACACAAGGCAATCTAAATACGGTTACCTGGGTGGAATGAGTTGGATGATTGAATCGGCATTTACTGCCATATCCACATGATCCTGTCCTCAGGTAATACAGACAATCCGGTTCTCCTGGACGATCCGGGTAGTGACTCGATTGAGTCACGCCCCCTTCAGAATAATCATGGATTTTCAACCGCCAGATAGCCTCTGCAACAGGAATGGAGCCGGGAAGTATAAGCAAACAATCAAAGGGAACCTGTTGGTCCAACGTAACTAGACTCTCCAAAGAGCAGAGAGGTACTCTCCAACTAAAAGGCAGCAATATCAAAGACAAAAAGGCAGGCGTATCAAGGCTCATCAGGGCTTACAACAACAATCTAAGCACTGAAACAAGCAATCAATTCATCTTCAAATACCGAAACACGGAATTAAGGGCATGGAACATCACAAAAGACAGCGCGATCGGATCTTCACGGTACCTTCGAGGTTGTCTGCGGATGGATTATGAACGGCATTGTCCTGAAGCTGCCGATTATCAGGCATCGGGGAGAGACAGGTATTGTACAAAAACAAGAGGAAGAAAAAAAACAGTTACTGTTGGCGTTTTGATCAAACCCGACAAAACCCAACAAAATTAAAAGAAGAAATTCCTCAGCTTCTCAGACCCAATCCACGAACAACACAAAAACACCGAACCGAGGTCGATGCACTCAGGATTTTGGACCCAAATTGCAGTGTAAAAATCATGTATGATTATGATGATTATCAAAACAAAGACCAGAAAGAAGCGTCCTTTTTTCTTCCCAGTTCCAAAATGGTGATGATGTTTCAAGTAGAGGAAGAAGCGTTGGAATCAGAGAATGGAAAAAGTGAAATCCACAAAAATATTCCAAGCTGATAGAAATTCTCTGTTCCTCTTGTTTCTTTTCCTTCTCTTTTTCCTTGATTCTGAAATATAAGTATTTCGGATCCTTTATTTCTTTTCTGCTTTTATTTTTTTTTTCTCTTTTTCGTATTAGTAATGACAATTTTTTTACGCTTTCCGAATTTTAATTCAACTATGCTTCTTTCCTTTCTTCTGTACTCGTGCGACAATAATAAATGGCCTGTTTAGGTGTGAAATGACAATCCTGCCCCTATCACCAGGACCACCCTACATTTTTCAGGCCAGTCGGTTTCAGTTATTAACCGCAAGGTTAGGTTTCTATTTTTTATTTGCGGCCAAAACTGATTTTGTTGCTAAAACAATACACTAGTATAAATTAAGCACTGCCAAAAGCTGTAGAAGATTTTTTTATTTTTTTTTTAAATGTAGAAACATGTTTAACAAATTGTATAGTTCATAATACTGTAAATAACTTAAATGAAACAGTTGAAGTGGAGTAAATCTTATGGTTTTTTAACTAATAAATCAATTCATATATGACACTTTTTAACAAGTTTTTAGATAGATAGATAGATGACACGTGTTTTCTTTATTTTGAAAAAAATTGCATCCACACAAATTTTTGTTTGCAAATTGAAAATCAATCTCCTCAAAACACTGTGATTCAAACAAAAACTTTGCTTAAGTGATACATAAATTGGTTCGTTTCTTTTTTAATGTTATGAGGGACTCAAATTATTACTAGAAATAAATTATTAAAAAATATATATTTAGAAACTACACACATTAATCTATAATTTTCATTTAAAATATTTAACTTTATCTATTCAAATGTTAGAAAAATAAAATTATAGATTAAATGCTAAAAAAGAAACGTATCAATTTTGTTGGGACGGAGGTAGTACATGTGAAATTAGCTTGGAGATCTTTCAATGCGGGCTCGGCGAACATTTATTTTTTTTGTCGTCAACTAGTTCTAATATCCGACTATTTTTTTGTCGTCAACTAGTTATAATATCCGACAACGGTACCAGTTTTAAAAATTAATATTTAATTAAATTTATAAAGTGTCAATATTAACAATGTATTAGTTCAACCATGTTAATCATCACCTAGGTGATATTTCACCCACTAGTCCAGATGGCTCAGTTACAAGGTAATTTGGAAGCTCAATCCTAACTAACTGAACAATTACATCATCACCTAAGTGATATTTCAAACCTATTGTGATTAATTTCGATTTCAACGCAAGGTTGGAGCGACAGTTTAGGCGCCACAAATCTGAGCGTCCGATTTTGTTGCTAGAGCGACAGAGGAAGGTCGACCTTCCTTAGCTTATGCTTTTTAGTTTCTCATATTATTAACACCATTAATTATTATGATATTGGAATATGATAATGAAAAATAGAAATGGAACGCACTATCTTCATTCTTTATGGTTTGCAATATACGTTGGTGTTGAAATTTTGAAGTTTACACTAAAGTTGCATTAAACTAAACACATGTGTATGAAGATGAGGGTGTCTGCCCAGGTAGATAGACATCTACCCACCAATATCGTTAGTTTTCCTTCATCTTAAATCAACTTTGAGTTAATTATAATAAGGATATAGTTTCATATATATATATATATATATAAGCATATAGTAGTTTCAGACATTTAATCTACAATATTTACATTTTAATATCAAACTGATTACTGTATATGAAAATGAATTCACACGTAACATCCGTTGTGATAGGAAAGTTGATATATATACAAATATTATTCACACTAGCATTTACGATTTTTTTTCTTTATTATTTTAAATTTTTTTAAAATTTCATTTTAACATATAATGGCAAATAAATTATATGCATATGAAAAATGAATGTATCTAGTTTCTAGAAATATTTTTTAAAAATCATGAGTAACATATTTTATTTCTATGAAAATTTGAGCAAATTAAGCACAAGTCTAAAATTTAAAGTACTTTTGCTTTGTTGGGACCGAGGAAACCTTAAACCGTAAGTTATAAACAAACGGTAAGCCCCTGAAACAATAAACCCTAAACTATAAACCATAGACCCTAAATAATAACCCCTAAACCTCCAGAACAATTTCAGACACGATGTATACAATTTCAGACATGATCCAAAACACTAGCATGTCCAACATAGTTTCATATATATAACTCATACGCTTTTTGACAAATTATAAATGCTAGGTCTGAAAGTTGATTTTCATATATCCTATTTAACTGTGTGTGTATATATATATAAATATATATATATATATATATATATCAAAAATAGAAATTGTCGATTAAATGTCTTAGCCGGTTGGGTAGGTGCGAAATTGATCCCAACTGGTGGGATATGATATGGTTGTGGCTAGAGTACTTTCGCTTTTGGGATACTACATGTGGGAACATTTTACAAGATGTCATTGCAGGAACCATGCACCGTTAATGTTATTTGTCATGTAAGTTAATTTTCACCCGCTTTCTGAAAAGTGGAGAATGAAGGGAAAACATGTGACTGTCTAATTAGTTGGGTTTCGGCTTCCAGATTACCTTATAATTTGGTCATTTGGGTTAGTAGATATATCACATGAGTAATGATTAACATGATTGAAGGACCACACATATTATAGCTTGGTCATTTGGGTTACTTTTGTTTATCTCAGGTATACTGTGTACCAATATTATTATTTTTTTGGTGGATTAATTTCGCTATGTGTGTTCTCCCGGAAGTGCTAGGACTTAATTATGTTTACAGTTTGGATATTTGACTTGTCTTCCATGGTTGCTGAAAGTTGTAATTACCAATTGGTGTGATTTTGCTATCTTTATCTTTTTTATTTCCTAGGTAGTTTGTTTTTCTGTTTCTGCATGTTTGGTTTGAAGTATTGATTTTACTTCAACGTTTATCCTTTTTACCTCGTGTGTAGGGCCCTCGCTGCTCTGCTGGCTTGATTCTTATATATGTTGCTTCGTTGGCTTTGTCAGTCTTTCTTTTTATGCATGTTTGAAGTATTCATTTTCGCTGATAGTTTATTATTATCTTTTTTACCTCTGGCATGCATGGGGCTCTCGCTTACTTATCGCCTAGTTTCTTATGTTGCTTTATTGCTTTTTCTTTTTTTTACATTCTAGATTTATCGATTTTAAGGAGAAAACACAAGAAAATATTTCATTCGTCTTAAAAAGAAAGTAGTGCAACATTCTCATTTTTAGGAAGTCCCAAAAATATCTCAACGTTTCATTTTTCAGGAAAATTTTACACACTAAATTACTAAACTATCCCTTCAAATAATCCTTTTTATTTTAATACGCCCTCCATCCGCAATTAATTGAATCATTTGACTTTCATGTTTCAGAATTCAATGTTTAACAAAGATAACTATTGAAAAAAAAATCACAAAAAATATATTTAGAAAAAATTGTTGCAAATTATGATATGCATATGAATTATTTAATTTAAAATATTTAAAGATTCATGAGAAAAAATTATAAATTAAATAATTTGAAACTGTAAAAATAAATTAAATTGATTTAATTAATGAAGGAGGAATGGAGTAGTCTGTCTGTGTGGCCCCACTCCCAACATTGACTCACGCTCATCTCCCTCGCCCAAACCAGAACCCACCCAGTCAGTATCGTTGATCTCAACCCTCCCGTTGCAGTCTCACAACTAGATAGAGTAGTGAGTATTTTTCTGTTGTGTTCGTGTTTAAAGCGGGCGGATGAAGAAAACGACTGAAGCAAAACGGACTCAATTTAACGAATTTTTGGAAATAAACATGATAATGGAGTAACATATATATAGTATATATAATTAAGTGAGCTAATTAAATTAAATTAAACTAAACTAGTACTGGATATGAATTCCATGCATTTTTGTACGTACGGCACCGAACCGCTTAAGAGATGTGTGGTCAGGAAATGCTAATAATAGTTGGTTAAGTAATTGTTTGCACACTAGCTATTCTATTAAAGTTGTACCAGTATTATTTTTTGTCATTATCTAAAGATAAGTTACCTGGATAACTTGTATTTATATCCCATGTTTATGTCCAAGTAGTCGCATGATAAGTTGTGTTCTTTTGTCATAAATATTGGATATTTTTATAAAGAAATTGAAATTAGTAATTAAAAGACAAAAAAAAGAAGAAGAAGAAAAGGTGAATATTATATTTAAGTATTTGTTGTGAGAAATTCTTTTAAAATTTAATATGTTTGGGAAAAAATGGTAATTGTAATGTTACTTTGGTAGAGGAAAATCACAGGTAATAACAGAGAAGTCCGGAAACAAGCGTGAAGCTGAAGCACATGGAACGGGGACAAAACAAAAGTCACAGTTTCGGTAAACTTCTTTACATGTCCCAAAGACCAGCAAGTTCTTCTTCGTGGGAAAGAAATTGTACGGAAAATTCTGCGTCTTTAGTAAAGAAGTTAAAATTGTGTTGAAGACTCTTTACCAATATCGTAAAATGAATTTAACTACTATTGCTTTTTTCTTTTTAAAATTAACTACTATTTCTAGAAATGAACACCATATTTTTATAATAATGTTAGTATTCCTCTTTTGTATAGTGAATGAAATCAATCGACTGAGATATACAACTGTTTTTTTCAACCTTCAATATTTATATCAATTTTCTCTCTTCAATCTTTTCTTTTTTAAAAAATCAAATTTTGTCTCTCCAAATATCAAATATTTAATATAAAAGAACATGGTTGTGAGTGTTTTTTTTAATGAGGCCGAGAGTGTAATTTTGGTTCTACGCCAAGATATTAGGCGACTCGTATACCGATTAATGAATTGTTATTTCTCAAGTATCGTGGTTACGAGTTTGATTATTTAATTTTGTTACTATTTATACTTGCTTTATTAAATTCGTTTGGTGATGGTGAATGAGAGAGAAAATCTATGTGAAAAATCGTCGTCGTCAAAGGGACGACGAATCGTGACCATCGGATTTCCAGAGCTGGGGCCCGATGAGAGAAACGGAAATGGGGATGAGCTTCTCTCGGATTCCATGTGGGCTCCACCTCGCACCAGAAGACTTGGGCAGCAAGCCCTTTCAGTTCGAATGGGATAAAGGCGACAATAAGTCCTAAATATTTTATATATTTATCATACCAGTCCTAATGTTTCATGTTTTATCATACTAGTCATAAACATTTAAGATCGTTGATTCCAATATTCCAAAATATTTTCTAAAAAAAATGCCAGAACTTTTATAAGCAATTCATAAGCCCTATAACCAACGTCTAGAGCGTCAATGGGAGAAAAACAATATGTATTTCCTTAACAAAAATATGAAGTTGTATGACTAACTTAGTGAGTCGAGAAAAAAATGAGGACTTCAACGCATGATTTAACAAGGTATTTGAATATCTGTTAAAAGTTAAAACACCACATTATTTTAAAAAGTTTAGATTTGACGGAGTTGACAAATCCAAACGTTGACTGGTATGCTACAATTGAAAATTTTAGGTTTTAGGGCTGATATTAGAAATTAAGAAAAATGTTATGACTTCTAGAGTGTGATAATTTAGAAGAAAATGGAGAAAATAATTGAAGATTCTAAAAAATGATAAAAAGAAAATTGTGAGATAAAAAGTTGGAAGAAATAATTGATTTGACATTTTCCCCCCTCCAAACGATCATGGCCTTAATGCCCTTTCCCAAAAACATCACAAATTCTGTTTTCTGTTCGTTGGGAGATTTTGAGGAAGTTTGGGAATTATTATATACTCTATATATGGTTCACGTTTCTGCTGGTGAGCAGTGGATGAATAGTGGCACAACCAATAGGGTTGTGCCACATCATCTATATTTTTTTTTAAAATTTTTTATTTTTTATTTTTTTAAAAAATAAATTTTTTAAATTATATTTATTATTTATTTCATTAATTTTTTTATTTTTTTAAGTAATTTTTAAAATTATATTTATTATTTATTTCATTAATTTTTTTATTGTTTCCCATTTTTTAATTATATTTATTATTTATTTCATTATTAATTTCCAATTATTTATTTCATTATTAATTTTCAATTTTCGATGAATAGTGGCACAACCAATAGGATTATGCCATGTCATCCATATATATTTTTTAATTAAATTTTTTTAATAATATTTATTATTTATTTCATTAATTTTTTTATTGTTTCCCATTTATTATTAATTATTTCATTATTACTTTTTTATTTTTTCCCATTTTTTATATTATAATTATTATTTATTTTTTAAATTATATTTATTATGTTTCAAATAGGGAAAAAAATTAGTAATTTTAAAAATTGGTATGAAATCAGTAATTTTGAAAATTAGTATGGAATCATTTGTGTTATGTAAGCGTTGTGAAACGTCGATCCAATGCTATAAAAATTAAAAGCAATAAAAATTAATTCAATAAGTTCGTATACATAAATTAAAATTATAAAATTAAATATAAATCTAAACACTAATCTAACAAGATGACACCACCAACCTACCAAGATATGACGCTGATCTAACAATGTAGACATTGTAAAACGTCGATTCAAGGCTACAAAAATTAAAAGCAATAAAAATTAGTTAAATAAAGTTTGTATACATAAATTAAAATTATAAAATTAAATATAAATCTAAACACTGATCTAACAGTATGGACGCTGACCTACCAAGATATGGACGCCGATCTAACAAGGTGCGGACGTCGATCTAACAAGGTACGGACGCCGATCTAACAAGGTATTAACGCTGATCTATTAAGGTATGAACGAAGATGTAACAAGGTATAAACACTGATGTAATGCGTATTCATGCTAATTTCACAAAGTATGGACGCTGATCTAAAAGTTATTCATGTTGATCTAACAAAGTATTCATGCTAATCTAAGAAGATATTCATGCTGATCTACACAATTCTATAAAATTAACTTAATTCATAAAATTCATATAATATTCATGTTTTCTTAAAATACGTAAAATATATACCAAAATTCCATAAAATACCAACAAATTCGTAAATAATACCTAAAATACCTAAATAAATTCTAAAAATACTAAAATAATTCCTAAAATACTAAAATACTAAAAGAATTCGTTATACGCAGATATATTTCCTAAAATACTAAAATAATTAACAAAATACTAAAATTCATGAAATATTCTTATTTTCCTAAAATATGTAAGGTATCTACTAAAACTCCATAAAATACCAATTAATTCGTAAATAATACCTAAAATACCTAAACAAATTCTAAAAATATTAAAATAATTCCTAAAATACTAAAATAATTCCTAAAAAACTAAAATTCATAAAATACCCAAAAAGAAATACATGTAGATGGCGGTGGAGACGGCCGACAACGGAAACTCTATACATAAATATAAATTTTTGTATGAATGGTATCCACATAATAAGATTATGTCACCTCATCATAATTTAGTGATTTTATTTATTTGTGTTTCAAATTATTTAAAAACTAAATCTCTATTTTACTTTTATTTCTTATTATTTTACGTTTGCTCCCTAATATTTTAAACTTTATATGATAAAATGTAAAAATTTTTAGCCCTAATCTGTTCACCCATAATAATTATATACTTTATCATTTAGTTCATAAAAATATACATTTATTTCACTTAATATTACATCCTAATTAAATTCTTATAAAATATTGCAATTTACATCGTTACGAAGTGCGACAATTAAACCTTGCTCTATACATTTACGTAAATTGTACTACTTTGGTGAACAATAGCTGAACATTGGCACAACCAATAGGATTGTGCCACATCATTCATTTAATTTTTTTAGTTTTTTAATTTTTTAAATTATATTTATTATTTTTAGTTTTTCCTTTTAAATTTTTTTAATTTTTTAATTTTATTTATTATTTATTTTTAAAATTATATTTATTTTGTTACTAATAAATTGGTATGAAATTGGTAATTTTAAAAATTAGTATGAAATTAATTGTGTTGTGTCACGTTATCTATTTTTCCCTGCATTTTTTTCTTTTAAAGTATGTTCATTTACTATTTATAAAGGAAAAGTTTGTAAATTTAAAAATGAAATAAAATTTATAAGAGAAAAAAGTTTTTAAAAATATTGTTTTGACTTTTATTTCTAATTATTATGTGTATTGGTCCTCAAAATTTTGGAAATCATAGTTTTTAACTAAGCCAGAGATTTTTTTACCTACAATCATTATTACTTATTTTCTCTTTTATTTCACAATGTAGACCACAAAATACTAAAATTCATAAAATGCTCTACTTTCACAAATATACATTTACTTCACTTAATATTACATTCTTATTAAATTCTTATAAAATATTGTAATTTACACCGCTACGAAGTCTTGACAACTAAAGCCTTGTTCTTTCTAAAATTGATGTGATATACAAGAAAAATATGATAATTTAA
Source organism: Stellera chamaejasme (assembly GCA_024586325.1). Lineage (NCBI taxonomy): Eukaryota > Viridiplantae > Streptophyta > Magnoliopsida > Malvales > Thymelaeaceae > Stellera > Stellera chamaejasme. The sequence continues at coordinate 32,574,148 of CM044985.1, forward strand.
TAAACAATTGGGAATAATTAAAGAAATATTGAGTGAAAGACCATAGCCTTTCTCAAAGGAGAACATAGTCAAATGTGTAAAAGAAACATAGGGATGTAGTTGAATTCCACAGAATAGAGTACAATGGATACGCAAACAATTGAATTTGAACCACAATTTAAGAATATTTAAAAATCCCTTTTACCAATTTATTTTCTTTTTTCATTTTTAGTTTTATGAAGAAAAGTCAAATTTATAGGTGGTGAGTGCAGTGCGCTTGATGACGTGGGCAACCACAAAGCGCCCCACGTCACTCACAAGATACATGAGCGATAAATGTTTGGGGTAAATTACAAATATCCATCGAGGTTTAGTGAAATGTTCAGTTTGTCCCTCTATTTTCCAAACCTTCAGTTATCTCCCTAAGGTTTAGTGAAATCTTCAATTATCCCCCTTGATTGTTTGTGATGTTAGTTGACCGTCAAGAATTTTAGGGTCAACTGCTTTTCTTATCACTTATATTTCTATGTCAACTCCAACATTTAATTTCTCTTTTTTCTCCATCCCCAATCGGCCACCCTTGCCAGCCGTGGTTGTCATCTGACCGTCGCAGAAAGCCAAAAACATTGATAAACTTAGGCTGCAACGACACAAATGAGACCATGTTGCTCATTCCAGGTGTGCTCAGATCACCCCTTGAACGTTTTGGAGTACAGTCGGTACAATTACACATAAAATTTTTAAGAGTCAACTGAAACCACAGATGATCAAGGGGGTAACTGAAGGTTACACAATACCTCAGGGGGGTAAATGACAATGTTTAAAAATAGAGGGGACAACCTGAATATTTCACTAAACCTCGTGGGTAATTTGTAATTTACCCTAAATGTTAGTATTTTAAAAGCATTTGGTAGTTGACACCGTCCACCACACCTCAACTAAAAGTGGTTTAATAAATTGGAAGCCCCCTTTAGTTTATGAATTTGACGCGTTAGGCCGCAATCCACAACTCAGAAAATAATTGTTCTACGTTAGATCATAACGTGAGATCGTTGGCTGCCAGTATGAGAAAATCACTCAGAGACTTGGGCCCCATTCGATCGGTTTAAGCAATGGTTTTTTTTATAGGCTTAAGTCATTAGCTTAAGTTCAATTTATGTTTTTATTATAATATATATATATATATATATATATATATATATGAAAATTTACTTTGTATTTATTACCTTTAAACATATACACTCTCCGTAGTTTGACTTTCATGTTCTGTGTAGCACAGTTTGTCTCAATTTTTTTTCAAAATAAATATTGAAAAAAATAAAAAAAAAATATTTAGAAAATGTATACTTCAAATTATGATACATATGTGAATTATTCAACTTTAAATGTCAAAACATTTATGAAAATAAATCATAAATTAAATATAATGGAAACAGTAAAACAAACACTTCAATTATTCAGTAACAGAGGGAGTATTTATCTATATTTGAGTAAAATATAGTTAAAATCTTCATATATTTATTTGTTTGGTTGGCTTAAACAAGTCATTGCTTAAACCAACCAAATAGCCTCTTGGCTTTGTTCGCATAAGCGAGGTTTTGCCAATATCAGGATTTCACCCACCAAAGATTAAACCCCACAATACCCCTAAACTTATGTAAATATACTCTAAATCCCAAAAATTTCCTTTATAGTTCTAACTAGTCCCCTTACCTCCACTAGCATCACTAGCCACCATGTTCCAGCCTCCCAGCCGCACCGCCTCCCCCAACTTGTGCCATGTCGCCTCCCGCCGTCATCAATATCGAAACATAGCCCAAATCAGATATGGTGCAAGAAATTGAAACAAATCTCATATAAGATCTGGTGCACTAAATCGAAACAGAGCCCAGATCTGGTGTACGAAATATACCTAACTTAAGATTCAAGCGTGATTGCAGAAGGTGATCTGACACAGGGATGGCCGGCGCGCAAGGGACATGATTGGCCTCAATCCTTGGAAGCTCTGTTTGGAGTGCATCATTTAGGCGACGGTTGAGAAACAAAAAATGTGGCCGAACCCAGGAGTGATAGAGACCCATCTCATCGCCGTCCTCATCGACCAGCTCAAGAACGAGGACATTCAGCTCCGCCTTAACTCGATCTGCCGCCTCTCCACCATCGCCCCCACCCTCTGCGAGGAGTGGACTCGCTGGGAATTGATCATTTTATTTGATATGTTCACATAACAATGAACGACAAGGTGAGGAGAGGTCGGTGTCGCGAGGACGTGAGAGGTGGGTGGTATGGTGGTCAGGTGTAGGATAGGATTAGGGCTTTTTTAAACAAGTCATAAAATATGATGTGTTAAAATGTAGTTTAACCACTTGGTTAATATCAGGTTTTCGCAAAAGTTGGATTTTGCGAACAGACTTTTTGAGATTTCATTGCCACAACATATCCTTATATCTAACATAAACACCATAAAACAACACCCGAGCAACAACATAGAGAAACTTTTATCTTTTCTTTGCTAATCTCTCTGTCCTAAATATAAGGATATGCGACAATACATTTGGGATAGATGTAGTATTATACCTCCTCCCTTTCAAATGGATTGTCACTTTTTCTTTGTAAATTGTATAGGAAATGCGACAATACATTTGTGACGAAGGTAGTATCATACTCCCTCCGTCCCGACCAAATGGGTTTGTCACTTTAAATTTTTTTTTGTGTAGATTAAGATTGTCTTTGATCATTAAATCATTTTACATAAATTTACATAATTATCTTTTTCCAAACCTATCCTCACCTCTCCCAACTCACCCACTAGACTTTTTGAGTGAGTACATTTGCAAAGCTAAAAATGAACTAAAATAAAATAAAAATGGAAAACTGCTCATTTTATTTGGGAAAAATATTTTGATATTGTGACAACATACTTGAAATAGAGGGAATACTACACATTGGTATACATGAGGTGGTATGGCACATCTAGTTATCTGAATTCCAAAATATTGAGTATATATAATTATGTATTTATGTATGTATAGAACCACTTGGAGCTGAAAAAAAAAGAAAAAGAAAAAGAAATTGCAGCAATGGAAAAGAATGGCACATGCACTATGAAGTCATTACCGCTAGGAAAACAGCTATTGGATCCAAATGGGTGAACACAATTACATACAAGTGCAGTGGTTACATTGTCATCAATCGATATAAAGTGTGTGATCTTGTGGTAAAGGGTTTTACTTATGTGGAGAAAATTGATTTTCGTGAGACATTAGACCAAGTGGCGAAACTTGTGATGGTTTGATTCTTGCTGGCAGTGCGACACCTGAGCAATGGGGTATTCATCAACTTGATGTCAACAATCTATATAAAGTGTGTGATATAGATGAAGAAGTCTCTCTCTCTCTCTCTCTAATATATATATATATATGCACATTCCACAAGGATTTGCGAATGGAAACAAACTAGTATGTCTGTTGCAAAAATCAATATATGGTTTTGGGAAATTATCAAAAACTCATTGAGGCTCTAATCTCCAATTTTTCTCTCACATTTTTGGAATTCTTGAAAACCTCTCATGAGATTTGATGAAATATGCAAAAATCCCATTGAATTGACATCCGATAGCAATTCTATTAGTTTTTTAGGTTTAATTACAAAATTGGATCTTAAACTATTCTAACATAACAAATCTACCATACTTATCTTAATACTTTACAATTTGACCCTCCCCTCACAGCTTTGCACTGTGCTTGTTCTTCATCGGTCTAGCCTTGGCCGATTCATAATCTTCCTCCGCCTTCTCCTTGGACCTCCCTACTACCAATCCAGAACCCATGGCAATGGCCCTCATGCCACCCACCCAGAACCCCTCTTCACCTTCACAAAACAAAAACAACCATAAAATTCCCAATATTCTTGTACCTCCTCAGACAAAATCGAAATTGGATGATCTTCCGCCATTGTATTGATGGCTCCGATTCTTTCACGCTTCCAGACCTCATTTGGATTATCTTCGCGGCACCGCATCTCTGGGCCAGATTGGAGGTCGTCCGACGAAGGTGGAGCCTATGGCGCTCCAGATCTGAAGCCAACATCATGCCCAACAGCCCACTTGACCTCCGACACACGATGGGCGCACACACAAGAGGGTGAATGAGCTGCGACAGTTGAATGGAGGGGCGTGACTGCGAGATAAATGGAGATTCGCAGCTCTGAAGCCGAATCTGGCTTTGGCGGTCCGACATAGTAGAGACTCGTGGAGGGTTTGGCTCGGTGCTCGCCGGTGTTGTCCTGGTCGTTTGTCACCGCATAGTTAAGGGTGAGGACGTCCTTGATTTCGCTCTACAACTAGCATGTACAAGCTTGATTTGTGATAATCCTATATTTCATTGATGAACTAAGCACATTTCTATATGAATCCTATATTTCATCGATGAACTAAGCACATTGAAATGAATTGTTACTTTGTGCGAGAAAGTACAAACCAGAGAAGCTGTATCCAGTATGAAACAAAGGGAGATACTTTTCACACTACACAATTTTCAAATCATAACATCTTTCAGATACTTCAGGCCCATGCCCATGTTGGGCCTACACAATTTTAGCGTTTGGAGTCCTAAACTAGATAGAGTTTACAATAGTCATTGGACCTGAAGACTGAAGAGGCGACAGGCCTCTGTAAGTAAATGTTAATGAAGAAGTTTGATGGTAAAACTGGTCAATTGAAAGACCAAGTACAAGCATGATTGATTTATACAGATCAGTTAGATTTACCATAAATAATTTGCAGATAACTTTTAACTAAATTTTAGTTTTTTCAGTTGAAGTTGGTGGGTAATAAACCTGCTAAAAGATACTCTCTGTAACAATTTAATTGTTACGTTTCTTTTTCAGTATCTAATCTATGAATTGTTTTCTTTAACATTTTGTTATACAATAAAAAAGGTAAATCAATGAGTCTAGTTTCTAAATTTTTTTTTATAATTGTTTTAACAAACTCTTCTTAATTAAAAAATAACTCAAACAAAATATCAAAAATCAAATATTCCAATTAAGGAGGCAAAAGCTTTTAGCCTAAGAATTTGGAGATGTCGATGGGATGGGCCTCTAGTACCAAAGAGTGTAAGCCCGGTGTTTCGGTTTTGATCTCATTTTTTTCGGTTATCGGTTAATTAATTGATCACTTTTGAACAAATAAATGCGTTGGACAATAAGTGGAGTAACAAAATACGTAGGCGAATGTTATTTACCAACAAGTTGAAAAAGTCATTAATTGTGTTATTTGTGTAAAGATCTAACTAGGAATGATATTTTAGTCTTTAACATTGTTAGTTAGTTAAATTAGTTAGATAGTGTTAGGATCTGCTAGTTGTTTACCCACTAGTGGGTATATAACATGACTGAATATGTAGATTAATAAATAATGGACCATGAGAAAATTCTAAATAGATAAAATGCAAAACTTGCTATATACAACAACTTTCCGATGCTTTGACGGCTAACACAATGGCTATTTGGATCAGGTGCACTCCTCCAGTGATTGTGGAACATCTATGAATTGACGGTTGTGTACTCTGACGTTTTGCTCTCGCTCTCTCCCTCCTTTGCCCCCACTGGGTTCTCGGGGTTTCTACTTGGTATCTTCCCCGTTGTTCTGGTCGGTCATTAGCGAATTCAGGTCTAGGTAGTCATTCTTTTGTTTTGTCTTCTACTTTAATATTGAGAGCAAGATGTCTTGTTGGGGTTCTTCTCCTGAGGACCTCTTTTCTTATAAAAAAAAAACAACAACTTTCCGAAATAACTTGCTCCATATTCGAGCTTTATACAAATTGCTTTTATATTTTAGAGTACAAAGAGATACATAGACTTGTTGTGAAATGACATACACGATACGCTAGTTGCAAGTAAAAAAAAAAGAAAAAGAAAAGAAAAGAAGAAAAGCCTCATTCAAAGAATGAGTTTGGAAATTTCAACTTTCACAGTTACAACTTACAAGTAGTACGATGAGTAGCTTAAACTGGATAACTAAAAAATGAAGATATATTTGGAATCATTGTTTCACTATACTTAATTTTTCGAAAAAAATGACTAAAGAGTAACTCTGACGATGGTATTTTCATACATGGACTTGCAAGGTCAAGAAACTTCTCACAATCACTGATGTTCTCAAAACCGTCAAATAAGTAATTCAGATATTCAAGCTCAGGAGAGATATCACCAAGGGCATCGTCACTTTCGTTGACCGGAGATGACCTTGAAGACTTGTGTTACTGATTCATAGATGGAGAAAGGATGAGACGATGAAGAGCCATTGCCGGAGAAAGGAAACTGATATTTCATGAGAAGGTTTAGAGATCGACAACGAAAGCCTCATCAACCACTATTTATATATCCTTGTCAAGAGTCAGGGACTTTATTGTACTTTGATTCAAAAGTTGAGGTCTATTAGTCATTTACCGCAGTAGAAAGCAGAGGGACAGAATGGACCTGTAGTGTAGTGTGTTAATATCAGAGCAGGGAATTAAAGTGAATACTTTCGGAAAGTTGAAGGATGTAAATGCAATGCAACATCCGCTTTTATGGTCTCCCAGCATTTGTTTTATGTAAGTGGTCCTCTCATAATTAATTGGTGCAATAAATAATACATAGTATATTCACTCCTAGCTTATTTTCCTTATATATATAATTTTTCTTTCTAAGGATGTCAAATATTGACTCATATGTCATAAAGGAACACAACCAGTAGGGTGACTGTACCGACTGATTCCCCTTGCTCACATTTTTTTTATGAAATATTATTTTGCAACTTCGGATGTGTTCTTTTTCTTTTTGTTTATTTGAATATGTGATATTTGAAATAGGGAAGATAGATTTAAAAAGTTAGAAAGCAAATAAGAGAGGGAAAATGAAGAAAAAAAATGAATGATGACGGATTGCCCTTCTTCACATTCTATTTGTTGTATTATCATCCTCCACATTTTCCTTGTAAAATGACACATTTTTTAATAGATATATATGTCGATAGTGCCCCCTCTGATTTAGAAATACATTTAATACATTTTCTTATAAACTATTTTTAAAAAATAAACAACATCATTAAATTGGATTAATTCATAAATTGATACGTACTTCTTTATTAGTGATGGCCTAGGAGACCAACAGGCTCCAAGCCCACTAAGCCCTAAAAACCTTTCAAATTTACCTAGACCAATGAGGCCCAGCCCAAAATCAAGAGGAGCGCTTCGAGCACGCTTCCCGCGAAGGACCGATCAGAACTACCACCACCAAATACGAAACGTACCTTTTGCCGCCAACCGCCTAACACCTGATAGCTGTCAGGGGAAAGGCAGACTTTCGCCCTGACTAGCCGAACTCTCCAAAAGGCACCGCATGACACACAAAAGATGGTCGGCTACCACGTTTTGACCTTATGCAAATTACTAGCATGCCACCAGAGTGTCCTCCTATAAAAACCACCTTTTTGCAAATCGTAGAGGTAATCTTATCACTTACCTCGGTCTTCTCTCTACTTTCTCACTCCAAAAATAGAGTACTGATTTGAGCTGATTTGAGCGTCGGAGGTCCGTTAACCGGAAAACTTTCCGGTGCGGCTTGCAGGTGGAGCACACTTCTCTCGCAATGGTCTCCCATGATGTCCCGTCAATAAAAGAAGCAGGGCCGGTTCTGAGGGTATAGGCCTGAGGGGCAGCCACCTAGGGCCCAACAGCTAAAGGGCCAAAGTTTGAAAATATATACAGTAAAAAAAATTAACTTTGCGTTAATGAAGACTTGATGAGCGACATATCCAAGGTAGAGGGAGAGATAATTAGTGTCTTTTATTCCACTATAATCTCCATGGGCTTTAAACTCATTTTCTTCCAATCTCATTCAATTTTTGTGTCTCCTGAGTTTATAGTCTAGTGGCTAAGCTCATGAGATATGAGGTGGAGGTCTTGTGTTCAAATCTTCACTATCCCGCCATTAATTCAAATGAAAAATATCAATTTTTCCCTAAAATTTTAATAGTCACTTGCTAATTTTCACTCCACATTTCTCATGGTGATTTATATGATGTTGATTTAAATAATTTTTACTCTGAACTAAAAGTGTTGCAAACGACTTTGTCAAATTAGCCAATGTCTTCCATTGAAATTCATAAGTTTACAAAATCTACAGATTATTATCCGAATGTTTCCATTGTTTATAGATTTTTTTAACTATGCTTGTAACTGTGACATCAGCTAAAATAAACTTTTCAAAGTTAAAGTTGATAAAAACCTATTTGAGGCCATCAAATAGACTTATGTCTAAATATCCTACAAATAGACTCTCGAGGTCCGGAAATCATAGAAATTGGCCCTCAAGGTCTGAAAATTCTTCAAATAGACCTTACAGGTCTCAAATTCTTTAAATAGACCTTCAACTTCTTCAATACTCCACAATTTCCTACGAGGTCTGAAATTCTACATGTAGATCCTCAAGGTCTAAAAGATTTCACGTAGACCCACAAGGTTCGTAACTCCTTCAAATTGACCCCTTGCAGTAGTTCAGTACTAGTAAAGTTTGCACACTGGACAATATCCTCAAGTTTTGACTTATTAACTCACAATAATTCTTTTTTTAATTTAGTACTTGATCTTTTAATGGACAACATCCCTTCATCTGGACAACAATAAACAAATATATTTATACTGGAATGTTTTGGATTTTAATGATTTATGCTTTTAACTAAATATTTTTCTCACTTCCTTATCTTCTTTAAAGTAACAATTTATTTGTCATTTATGTTTTATTTCAAGGAACATAAACAATGGCTTCTACAATTGTTGCTACATTACACAGTTTTAGTAATAAATGATTTATTTTTTAATAGAAACACGCTCACTTTTTTATATCATTCTTGTTTGTCTTATTTTCAAGATATTGACATGGATATGGATGCACATATGGATATTGAACAAATTGATACCACTATTGATAATGATGAAGCTAAGATTGAAGATGAAGTAGATATCATTAATGATTCAAATAACAAATCAGGTTCGACTGGTGACATGGAGGCTAACAAGTCTGATGGTGAGGCTGCTTCTACTAGTGAAGCTGGGCTCTAGAAAAGAAGGTCAGATCCAAAAGATCTGATGTTTGGAAAGAATTCACTGTATTCATAGATTCAAAGGGACTAAAGAAGGTAAAATGTATGCATTATTGCAAATTAATGTCAATCAGCAAGTCTTCAAGCACATCACATCTTCGTAGGCATCTCAAGAACCGTGTTCAAAGAAAGAGACGAATAAAAAAGCAAGGGCTTCTTAATTTCCAGCCAGGCGATTCAAGTGTTTGTGCTCAAGTTCCTTCCATTGCACCAGCTATAGTAGATGGAAAGTATGATGCTATAAGGATGAGAGAAGGTCTGCCTTCCTCTTCTCATACATCGTTGCCCCGTCATAGCCACTTCCGGGTCCGGATTTATGGAAATTCAAGAATTTGTAAGGAGGAATGAGACAAACCTGTCACAAAAAAACAGATTTGGATCAGTATTTGAGTGATGGCTGCCACATTTGTCCACAAGAATCAGCCCATTTGTTTGACATATTAGAATGGTGGAAGAGAAACCAATCAAAATACAAAGTTGTATTAAGAATGGTTGTTGATATTTTAGTGATCCCAATAACTAGTGTTGCTTCAGAGGCTACATTTAGTGCTGGAAGTAGAGTGATCGACTCATATCGGGCATCGCTCTCAGTTGACACTGTCGAACCATTACTTTGCGGTGGGGATTGGATAAGAAACATTCATGGTGTCAAGAAGAAAAGCAAAGTAACTTGCTTCATCTTCATACTTTCAGATTTGTTTATTTAGTTTACTAACATGTATTACTTTTTTGTAGGATGGCAAAATTTCAAAGGTGTTCAGGCTACCTATTCCCTGATCTTTATTTTCTTTGAAGAACTTTGTGACTTCTTTTGGTAACTTGGTAGCTTATTTATTTATTTGTTTTCTTACCAACACGTATTTATTTATTTATTTATTTATTTGTGTCAATAAGAAAAGAAAAGTAATTTGCTTTTGGAATGACTGTTTATTTATTTCAGGTTGTTGAAATGAGTACAACTTTTGGACATAGTAAATACTACAAGGTACATAATCAGTTTAACAAGAGTATAGCATGATTGACCAATTTAGGGATAAAAAGTTAGTTCTGGGTCAGAACCTAATTGTTTTTTGTGAATGACTGGGTTTAACAGTGAGGATTTTTTGAAATCCTATCCCTCTCTTTTCTGTGGTTTTGTAGTAGATTAAAAAAATTCAAGTTTCATGAGATATGTAACTTTTGGCTCCTCTGGTGTCCGTACGGCAAGGTGTTGTTTTCTTGCAGCCTGCTGCCTTGCTGCCTTTTCTTGTATCTTGTAGCCCGCTGCCTGCTGCCTTGCTGCCTTTTCTTGTATCTTGTATCTTATAGCCTGCTGCCTTTTCTGTTTCACGTGTGTAGGTCTTTTTTGATGTTGGAATGGTGGCAAGTAATATCAATGTAGGTGTTGTTTTCATGTAGCCTGCTGCCTTGCTGCCTTTTTTGATGTTGAAATGGTGGCAAGTAATATCAGTGGTGCCAAATACCAACCTTTTTGATGGCATTGGCAACAAGCAATACCAACCTTTTTGATGTTGAAATTGTGGCAAGTAATATCAATGGTGCCAAATACCAACAATTTTTATGGCAATGACAATGACGATGGTGAATAGTTGATTCATTGTATATGAACATTTATATAATTTTGTTTTACAGGTGCATGTGCATCCAACTAAAATAGGTTGATGATACTTGCTAAAATAGGTTGATGATGATTATAATAGGACTGATTAATCATATGGATTGTGGAACTTTTATGTTTATGATGAATAACTTATGTTAGGATGAGCTGGAAACATGCCTATCGAGTTATATGACCGGGCTCGAGTTTGATTCGGGCCGATCTCGAGCCTATTAATTCGGGCTCGAGCAAGTCGAGCTCGAGTTCGAGTAGTGCCGATAGTGATAGTGAAAGGGGCCGAGCTCGAGCATAGTGGGCTTGGGCTCGGCCCGGCCCATTTACACCCCCTACACACAAACTAACGCAGCCTTTCCATCTTCATCACATTACACACTTAATTTCCAACATCTTCAAATAAAGATGGTTTAAAAGTTATAAATGAAAGTAATATAAATAGTTTTTACACACTATTATCTTCTCACCACACAAAAATGGATTTGTAATGGATTTTGAGATTTGGGCTAACTTCGTGGGCTTAGGGTGAGCGCGAAACGGTGCGAGATCAACAAATCAACCATGCACAACATTTTTTTTTAAAAGAAAAAAAAAATTGGAAAGGCAACATGCACAATATTTAGATCCAGATTTTCACTTCAATTTTTCAAAAATATCATATCAATTTCAAATATTTCTAATTTTCTTCAGCAAATGCTCTCAAAATATACCAACTGAACACACCATAAATATCCGATTATACATGCTTCAATCGATGTGGGGCGGTGCGGGTTGTCGGGTTGCTAAGGTTTGCGGATTCAGATGTAGCCGAGCTAAGATAAGTGGGACAAATGTAATAAGTTTAAGTTTAGGGATCGTTTCGGCGTTTTACGGAAGCTTAAGGGCTAAGGTTCCGTTCTCGCACGCACACCTCAAAAAGTACGTGGCGCACGGATCCCGCATCCCATTCAGTCTTTTGTTTGCATCGTGACAAATCACGATCGCTTGTCCCAGCATATTCTTCGAATGTTCCTACAAGTTATCCTCTGCTTTTAAGAATTGCTATTTTGACCATTAATTTTTGTACTATCTTTTTGTATTCTCTGGGGCCGCCTACGATTTATAGTATCTGTCTGTATTTCATTGTTATATTTAATTGGGTATGAAAACTAATAGAATAGAAAGTTTAAAAATCTTTTAACTTTATTATTAAAAATATCATAGTTAATGAGGATTTTGTAGAATTGATAGAACATAGAAATTTTAATAAGTTGTGTGAAAGAGAATAAAATAATATGATTAATGAGGTAGTTTTTTTCTTTCTTTCTTTTTTTTTTATTATAAAAAAATGGTTTAAACTCCTCACATTTTATATGGTCAAATTACTTATTACTCCCCTGAACTATGTTAACTCGCTCACTTTAGTCCATGAATTAAAATTTGTTCTCACTCAATCCCTGAATTATGTAAATCCTAGCACTTTAATCCTTCGACTCGGTAACTCGGCGTTGGTGAGCTTAACATCGTCAATTACTTAGCGGTTCAATGTTATATTTGTATAAATTTGAAGTTTTGAAGGCAGAAGAAGATAAAAAAATGGAAGAGAAAAGGTGACAACGAAAACAGTAGGGTAGTAGAGTGGTAGACACGAAGAAAGGTTGTTGGAGATAAGAGTATTTTTGATAGATCTAACAGGTTTAGGGTGTTTAAATATAGATTGGAAAAAATTTAAGACCATAATAGATATTTTTCCTAAGATCAACTAATATTGTTATGGTTAAAGAGATAAAGTGATTAACGTTGTATAGTTCAGGGACTGAGTTGAAACGAATTATATTTCAGAGACTAAAGTGATTGAATCAACATAGTTTATGGTAGTAATAGGTAATTTTTCCATTTTATATTGTGATTAGTTAGTACTGAATCATGAGCTCATTTTCACTAATTTGGATTTAATTAAGCAACCCCAAATAATAGCTCATTTCTTCTTCACCTTATCATCTTGTGGATTCCATCAAAATCAAAATAAAGGCAATCATAGAAAGACTACCCTCAACAAATTAAGCACATGTATTAATTAACTTCAACTTGAATGCTTAATTTACTCATCCATAGTTCCTCCCTTCAACTCCAGTCAGTCGCCAAGCTGTTTCGGCCCATTCACACCGTAAGCCGTCTTTTATAGAAATTTCATTTCCACAAAGAGTTTGGTAAATTTACAAAAATTACAGTTAAGAACCGTAAATTCATTAACTTAACGTGGTGGGTTGAACTTGAACACAACCTCAAGAATGAATGGTTCATGGTACTTTATGTATAAGAATGGATCTAAAACCAAATCTACTCTATAATAGCAAAAGCGTACTAAAGTAAATTAGTAGTAGTAGTAAATACTGTAATACTACAAACCAAATGAGTCATAGATCAAAGTTAAGGGATTTATCTGCGCGAAATAAAGAAGTTAAGGGAGTGAAGGTGCATTTGTTGAATTAATCTTTTTTGACGCTCCTCCTCCTCGTTCTGGGTTACGGGGCAGAATAGAAAATTGAGAAGAAGATGTCGCCATACCCGACCCGACCCGACTTCATTAATACCACTGTTTCTTCTTCATCCACCAGCGCCGCCCGCTTTCTCACTCACCCTATTCTGCTTCTTCCTGATTCGATCACTTTTCGTTTTCAATTCCAGCCCATTTGAAATTCCTTTTTCAAATTCGGAATCCTCATCGGGACCCAATTTCAGACTACTCTCATCAATCAACGGCACATTCCCAGAAATATACTCTCTCTCGAAATCGATCGCTTTTTTTTTTCTCTTTCTGATCATTGATGAAAGTTGAGAACAGGGCAGGTTCGGAAGCCCAGACCCCAGAGGAGGGCGACGAGATGTGCAGGACAATTGGGGTGGCCTCCGTCGAGCTCTCGCCGCCGCCGGTGGCTGCTGCCGATGAGCTCAGTTTGATGCCTCCGCTGAACTTCTCCATGGTCGACAATGGCATCTTCAGGTCCGGCTTCCCTGACCCTGCCAACTTCTCGTTTCTCCTGACGCTCCGTCTCCGTTCCATCATGTAAACCTACCTTTTTCTTAAATCTTACGTGTACAACAAGCTTCTGCGTTCTGGGTTTTATGGTTGTGATGGGTTTTCTGGTTGTTCGATTGGCAGAAATCTGTGCCCGGAGCCTTATCCAGAGGCCAACCTCGTCTTCATCAAGTCTAAGGGGATTCAGCTTTTCCAATTCGGAATCGAAAGTTACAAGGTAAAGTTTCGTTTTCAATACATCTTATCGATATTTTCATGTTGTGGGTCTTCTGATCTTCGGGTAGCTGTATTCATCCCCCCTTCCGCTTTCGAAACCAGAATTACTCTGTTTGCTTAGAAGTTCGTTTGTTCTCAATAATTGCCCAAGCTACGTTAGTTTCTTTGTTTAGTTTTAACTTTCATGATTAATATACTCTGTAAAGCAAATGATGGCTATTTTAAATGTGACATACGAATTCTTGATGATACTTTTCATCTTGTTGCTGACATATTATTGACTGTACTGGCCCATTATATTATATTCATGTGTGTGTGTGTGTATGGGTACTTTGAATGGGTGTGATAGTTTCACTACCTCTTAACATTGAAAGCTACCCTTAGCGTTTTAAATTTCTAACACTAAGCGTTAACGTTGTTCCCAAACGGACTTTTGGCTTCGTTTGAAAAGAGCTTTGGGATTAGCTTTCGAGGTTGAGAAAACTATTGAACAACTTCTCGAAACCTCTACTGCTAAAAGCTATTATTGGATAACGTTTCCAACCTATAGCGTTGCTCCAAAACGGTAAAAAGATTTGTAGAGTTTTCATTTTCATTTTACTTCTAAAAAAAATATAATCGAATGATTTTAGAGTTATTAAAGATTGTGTTTAATTGATGGAAAGAGAAGGTAAACTTAATTGGAAGTCATGTTGAATTGATGAAAAGAGATTTGAACTAAAGATAATATGATAATTGGTAAAAGACTTGGAGAAAAGTTTTCTTAAAAGGAAGCATATGAATCATTAAAAGAGTTCCTAAAAAGGAAAATGTATAAAAAGAAGAGGGACAGACAGGGAGTTAGGAGTATGAACTTTGTTGCTTGACCCTTTAATGTTTCTGGATTAGGGATCCTTGTAAAACTAGGAACTGTATTGTTAATGTTTAGGTTACTTGGTTTAGCTTGCTCAGGGGTTTTGAATCTGACCTGAATGACTTTTACTGTTCATGAAGTCTACAATATAGGTATGCATATACACCTTACTGCCTAAATGAGTTCATGATCTATTCTATGCGTTAACAAGCCAGTTGTTTATATCAACGCTCTTTTCAGCATCCGTTGCTTGTTTAAAGTATGTATCTGGGGCAGTCCATGGTCATGCTGTGCTGGGAGATAGCAGTACCTCCCATCCTTACGCAGCAGAAGTTTTCATTCTTCTGTCTGTGAAAGACATAATTGTAGACGCACTTAATGTCCAATTCTTTCCGAACACATGATATTGATTGAGAAAGAAGCTTGGGCTTGCTTTGGTTTACAACTCATGCCCTTCTTTGCTATTTGAACTGCTAAGACTGCATGTTACTTTATAGACGTGTCTCAAATTAATTTCTCTGAGATCTTTCCTTTTGTGTCAAATTTTCTTTTTAATAAAAAATCTGGATTTGGCATCAGTTTACTAGTATGCCCCTCGAAGTGGTTTAATACTTAAGAGTACCATTTACATAAGTTATTCAGAATTTTCAAGGAGACTAAAGCAACAACCTCGAGGCTGATATTTCTACATGTGATTTGTCTATGTCCCGTCAGTTCCTTCCTTGAAATTCAATCCTTAACATTTTCTTTTTCATCTGGTTTGAGGAATGGAAGGAAAGCAAGGCTGAGATTGACTTGGGCTGGTGGTAACTGTTGCTACTTTTACAAGCCACCGAAAAGAACATTAAGGATGGTCTTTTTGTAAATGATCTATGAGCAAATTTTAGGTGTGTGATTAAGAATTCACTTTATGTAAATTGGAAATCAGTTGGGCAATGGGAGTTCCTAATCCTGATAGTTTTATCAAGTGAGCTTTATGGATAAAAGTGAACAACTGTAGCAGCAGTTGTTTCAAATTGTGAAGATAGTTTTGTTCATACATCAATGTAGCCACAATCCTTTGTAAGTAGTACTATTATAACCCATTTACAATTTTTCATGCAGGAGCCATTTGTAAATATGCCAGAAGATACAATTCGTGAAGCTCTCAAAGTCCTCCTTGGTACAATAAAGTCTCTATGAATCTAATTCAGTTTTACCTCATGAAAGGGTAAAGTGACTTATTACTTTCAGTTGCAATGATGCAGATGTAAAAAACCACCCAATTCTCATTCACTGTAAGCGTGGGAAGGTACGTACACAGTACACTACATGCTGTATGTTTCTGTAAGATTGCAAGTGAGTTCCCAAGTTTCAAACTTTCTGAATTTTATTAATCCATTACACAGCACCGAACCGGTTGTCTTGTGGGATGCTTAAGGAAGTTACAGAGGTGGTGCTTGTCATCCATTTTTGATGAATATCAGAGGTTTGCTGCTGCCAAGGCCAGAGTTTCAGATCAGAGGTTCATGGAGCTGTTCGATGTTTCTAGCTTGAAGCATCTGCCAATGTCATTTTCATGCTTGAACAGGTAGAACTATCCGCTGCATCATCGTTTCGCTCCTTTGTTCAGAAGAGGATTTCTAGTTACCATATTTGAATAAATAGGAAGAGATGATGAGTTCCTGCATTCCATTTTGGCGGCGAATGGATAGTTAATTCTCTCTCTCTCTCTCTCTCAGATGACACTTATGTTAAGCCTAATCGAAGACATATGTGCATTCTCTTATTGCTGTGTATTAGAACTTGTTCGGGGTATATTCTTGCAATAGAAGCAGTGTGATAGAGATTTGCAGGTGGAAAATGCAGGTTGGACTTGTAGCAGATGAAGATCCTATCTGGAACGTTTGGCCTGGGATATAATTATACAGCTGATCTGAAGGATTTATTTTAAGCCAACAAACTTAGCAAATCTGATGATCGAGGTTTTGACTTCCCTGTTCTACTGCCATCATTTTTTTTTCTTGATATGGGACCAGAAATGATGCTGTAAGATTTGATCTCAAAAACCATTTGGCTAGAGGCTTGGGATAAACTCTACTGCCATGATTAATACTCTCTTCGTTCCAAATGGATTGTGATTTTTAGTTATTTTGTTGTATATTAAGATTGTCTTTAGTCATTAACTCATTTAATATAAATTTTCATCACCCCGTTTCAAATCCATTATCACCACTCTCAATCCACCCCTAAAACTTCAATACATTTGTAAAATGGATAAAATAAAATAGAAAAGACCATTTCATTTGGAACAAAAATATTTTGATGTGACAACACATTTGGGATGAAGTATTATTCAAATCTGTAAAGGTAAAAATATTACATAAAATCATTCATTTATGTGATTCATTAGGGATTAAATCATTCATTTATGTGATTCATTAAGGATTAAAGCGGTTATCTCCAGGAAAGTGGGACTAGTGTATGTACGATGAAACTCTATTGTCGCCGCCACACGTCTTTGCTTTTTCTCGGATTTGCTATTGTTTCTCGTCTCAAGTGCTATTGCTGTCGACTCACCACCGATGTTGTTCCAAGCCAGCATCTCCCTGGCCGGTGGTCCAGGTCTCCTTTGAGCGGTGTGGTCTTGGTTTTCCGGACCACATAGGTGTCTCGGCTGTTATGCCACTTTCAATGGCCACCCTCGCTCCTCCATGGCATCCAATTTCGAGCCCTAACGCAGTGGTACTGGTAGGCCATCACTCCACCGATAGAGGGCCGCCTGGTCCGTCGGTTTCCCCCCGATGTTCGCCCTACCATGGGGTCTCGATCCTGGAGATCGAGGCGTGGACCTTCAAGCTCGTTGAAGGAGTTTTCTGCTGGCTCGTTGGGACTCACTCGGGCCGTTTCTACCCATCTCTCGCCTGGTTTGTTGGTTCTTCCCCCCAAGCAGAGCCATCGTCCCTCCCCAGTGTCGCTGATTTCCAGCTGTCATGCTTCTGTGGCCCGATGAGTTGAGAGGTGTTCTACACCGCAATTATGCGTCTAGGGGCCCCCTGGCCGAAGTGCAAAAGGGTAAGCAAGAGCCCTGCGGAGGACGAACAGGTGGACCAGAGCTCGGATACTCCAGGGTCGAGCGAAAGCTCATCCTGCCTGGAGCAATGAGGTGCTTTAGTCTGGGTGTGTGGGGTTTGGAGCCTCCCTCATGCATCCATTATAGTTATTTGGCTTGGATCAGCTCTACATTGTGGAATGGTGGATTGGTAATTGTTTGTTGGTGCAAACGAGATTTTCCATTTTCCACCTAATACTTCTGGCAGGGGACGGGCATTTACAAGCCTGTATAATACAGCTTTAGTGATGGTTGGTTGCCCCTGTACCGATCGAAGATCTGCAGACTGTCATTTTTGACAATGTTGTGCTAGTTCTCTATTTCTAGGTATCTCTTTAGTTTCTAAAGGTGTGTGGGTCCTGAGCCTCCCTCATGCATCCATTATAGTTATTTGGCTTGGATCAGCTCTACATTGTGGAATGGTGGATTGGTAATTGTTTGTTGGTGCAAACGAGATTTTCCATTTTCCACCTAATACTTCTGGCAGGGGACGGACGTTTACAAGCCTGTATAATACAGCTTTAGTGATGGTTGGTTGCCCCTGTACCGATCGAAGATGCTACAGACGAGAGTACGTATGAAGCCGTTTGGCTAGGTGGTATAAGTTTAGAATCCGGTTTCCACATGGCTCTCAACATCAAGTTATGGCTTATGTCATTTTTTACAATGTTGTGCTAGTTCTCTATTTCTAGGTATCTCTTTAGTTTCTATTTCGGTCTGCACTTTGATTTACATTATTAGTTTTTTGTTGGTTTGCAGTCTAACTACATCCATGCTCGGTCCTGGTTAGAGCATTTTGACTCATCATTAAGTGTTTTGTCCCTTCTCCTTATAAGTTGTTTTCAGCCTTTGTCGGCTGATTTTGAATGAACATCATTATTTAAAAATTAAAAACGGTTATCTCCAGAAAAAACCATTAATCTAATAAACTTGAGTCCATTGGTATATCTAACCCTTATTGGTTTTAATTTTCGCTGTTGTGATATGTTATCAAATATGCATTTCATTTCATCGTGAAATAAGGTCCATAAGGATAGGAAAATTATGTCATGGATTGGTATGGAAAATTACAAATTATCTATAAGTATAGACTATAGTATTATGTTTATGTTTACTCAAGGTGGATTTGTATGGAAATTTCCAAATTACCTTATACTCCATATTATGTTTACTCATCGGTAAAGACGATCCTTCACTCAATTATGCTATTATTAATTTTTCCTAAAATTCGTCACCAACACCATTTTAAGGTGTATTTTTTTTGCACGATAATAATGGATTATATTAGAATGAAGAGGTGATGCTCATGAGAGGAGAGACAAAACCGCCTGACAAACTAAACATAGAAAGAAGAAGTACAAGAAAATGAGACTAAATAGCCCCTGTATAATTCTCTAACAAAAGTTGAGGGTGTCTCACCCATCCAGTTCATGAAATAATCTCATTTGGTGACCTGCAAGATAACCACAGGTGCGAAGATACTTGAATATTAGAGAAAATTTCAGGTAAACTCCAACGGACACCTTCCATCACCAATTTGTTTCTCGCCCGCCAAATCACCCACGCTGTCGTAATTAGAGTCGCTTGCCATGCCTGCCGAGCCTTAGCAGGAACCAAATGCATTGTGCCTTGGTCCATAAGGTCAAAAAAATCCCACAAGAAGAAGGGCGAAATGCCCCACCAATCTGCTAGTAACTTCCAAACTTTTACAACAGCAGGACACCGCAAGATCGCATGCTCCACCCTCTCAAAACAATCCGAACATAAAGGGCAAGAGATGGTAGAAATAGGAATACCTCGCATGGCCAACAGTAGACGACACGGCAGGAAGTTCCTTCTCGCACACCAAGCAAAGATGTTTACCTTTGTAGGGAGCAACTTCAACCACATAGTAGGCAGGTCGGACTGTACGGTCTGCAGTTCTTCCAAATCCGAAGCGAGGGCCCTTGAAGAAAAGATTCAATCAGCCGACCTATTCTCGATGTGGACATCCACCCCACTTCCACACAAGAAACGCCAAGCCCATTCCAAGGCCTCAATGGACCCATGACACGGTCTAGGTCAAAGAAGGTGCAAGAGAAGCTCCAAGCGTTTATAAGGATCATGGCACAAACCGAGGAGCGGAATGAAGATCGAGATCAAGACCTCAAGCTTCAACTCATGGGAATTCAAGTGGAAAAGACCCCAAACCATTTGGGAAGCATCACCTACACTTCCCTTGAAGCCGAGGAGAGCGCCACGCGCTTCACGCACCACCACCCCTCACCCACGCGCTCCACGCGCTCACCCCCGCCCCGGACCGATGCGCCACCACCCATGGACAGCTGCCTAGCCTTCCCCCGCCTTGAGATGCCCGGAAGTAGCCTCACTCACCGCCAAGCGCGCAACGCGCCACTTAAGGCCCGCGCGTGGGCCACGCGCCACCATGATTGGGCCGGCCCAAATTCTTCCAATTTCGCCCAATGTCCATTTATATCAGATTTTTATCTTAGTTGACTTATATTTGAACAATATTTATGTTATTGGAAGATGGGAGGGAAAGTAGGTTAAAGTGGAGGTCTTTACTCACTAGTTTGTAGTAATGGTTGGTCCTTGCCCTCCATTACCACAAATGGTGGTTACCTTTCACTTTTCCCTCACCATTTTTAGTAGTATCATTATGATTTCTTTTGTATCATGGAAATGGTAAGTAACCCTAGGGTGTTTGTCAAAAGTGTTACTACACTTTGGACAATAACCTCCACTTACCTTTCCTATTTAAACTAGCAACTAGACATTGTAAAGGTAGAACTCATTTTATGCTTATTCCTGCCAAAATCTCTTCTCCTACAAGAGATCATTTTGGCTTTTGGTTCTCATTTCTACAATCCATTCCCTTGTCCCATAATTTTGGTTCAAGAATTATATCTAGTATTGCTTGATCAAGTAGTTAAGAGGTGCTAGATCCATCTCCTCCCCTAGGCATTCCAAGCATTGCTTCACCTTGTAGTGAAGAGGTTCTTGGAGAAGCCGAAAGTATAATCTTGTTCTTGTTCATCTTCCAAGCTAGATCCTTCCAAGAGTTGATCATTTTCGGTGATCACATCAAGTGGTATCAGAGCTTTGTTGCTTGGTTGATGTTTATGTTGTAAGTTTCTTCAAAGAAACCTTTTGTTTTGATTTGCAAACTTTGAAGAAACTAATCTCTTCCTTTCTCAAAGAGTGACCGAAACTTATGGTCATTTCTTGCAAAGTGGAAGTGCAAAGTTGCCACTTCTTGTAAAGTGCAAAAGTTACCATTTTTTGCCAAGTGAAAGTGCAAGTTGTTGTTTTTATGATGCTATGATGTTGTGAAGTGAAAAGTTTGTTGCTTTTAAAAAGGATCAAGAAAAGTACAACTCTTAAAGAGAGAGAAAAGTTGTGTGTTCTTGCAAGTTCATCTTGAGTTCATATCAAGTTCATCACAAAAGTACATTTGATCCAAAAGTGCTAAACATCTTGCATCCAAAAGTGTTTGTTGCTTGCAAAAGACCTTTCTTTACCACACCTTATTTCTTTCAACCCCCATCTACCTTTAAAACTTTTCAAAACCTAGTTTCAAGTAACTAGTACTCTCATTTCTACTTGTTTTCGGTTTTACTAGTTTATTCTTGTGCCCATTGTTGTGTTTACCTAGAACAAGGTTGAAAGAGGTTGTGGACTTGAGAGGTTAAAGCCAATCAAGGGTGATACACCATTGAGAATCCTCCTTGAGTGAAACACAAAAGAGAGAATACAAACACAAAGAGAGGGTTTATACCACTAACTTCATATTTTCAATTGCAAAAGAAAGAAGTCTTTTTTGTAGGTATGTCAACCGATTCATCTTCATCACCTCCTCCTCCTCCTCCTAAGTCAATGTTGGAAGAAACTCTTGTCAACCTCATGCAAGAGCTTAAAGAGATCAAAGTACAAATGGTCACTACCAATGAGAAAGTTACAAGACTTGAGATTGCTCAAGGCAAGCTACCGGAGAGCTCCCATGCCCAAGGTGTGACCGATGCCACAAGGAGGGAACCGCCACAAAAGACTCCCCAAATTGCTCCAAGCATTCGGCCTCTTGGTCCACCAAGGAGGGGCCGGATGGTTGAGGAGGTTTCGGAGAGTAGTGAAGAAGAAGAACACCATGAAGCACCACCTCCCCTCCGAAACCCTAGAAGGCGTATCTTTCAAGATAGGGTGCAAGCCAAAGCCTATCTTGAAAGAGACTTGGATGAAGCCGAAGATTATGAGAGGAGCCACTTCCACCGAGGGTTTAACCGAAACCTAGGAGAGAGAGTCCAAATTCAAGATCAACAAGCTCTCAACAATGTGAAGCTTCAAGTTCCACCTTTCTATGGTTCAAGTGATCCGGAGGAGTTCCTTACTTGGATGAACAAAACCGAAAGGGTCTTTGATGTCATGGGGTACAATGATGCTACCAAACTTAAACTAGCTATCATTGAACTTCATGACTATGCTATCATTTGGTGGGAGCAAGAACACCAAGCAAGAGCTAGAAACCGCCAAGCTCCCATTGCCACTTGGGAGGAGCTCAAGCATGCCATGAGAGCTCGGTTCATCCCATGCTACTACGAGAGAGAATGTGCTCAAAGGTTGCAACACCTCACCCAAGGCAACCGAAGTGTTGAAGACTACCAAAAGGAGCTTGAAAGTGCCTTGATGAGGGCTAATGTCAAGGAGAATCAAGAGGCAAAGATGGCTCGATTTTTGTATGGTTTGAGAGATGACATCTCTCGTGCGGTGGAGCTTTGTGATTATGGGAGTTATCAAGAGCTAGTGCACAAAGCCACAAGAGTTGAGAAGCAACTCAAGAGAGGAAGTTCCTACACTTCCTACCATGCTTCCAACCGAAACTCATGGAGCAAGCCCACTACCGCCAACAAGCCTTCCACCTCCAAACCCTACCAAACCGCCACCTCCAAGCCTCCCTACTCCTCCCATGCACCACCGAAACCCCCATCTCACCCTACTCCCTATTCCAACCCACTACCGAAAGCACCTACCCCTCCAAGTCTACAAACCCACCACCTCAAGCAAGAACCGTTGAATGTTTCAAGTGTCTTGGCAAGGGACACTATGCAAGAGAATGTCCCAACAAGAAAGTTATGGTGATCCGACCCAATGGTGACATTTCAAGTGAAGATGAGGAGGAAGTTCCACATGAACTTCCTAATGAAGAGACCGACGAAGAAGAGGGAGAGTTGCCTCTTGAGGGGCATATCTTGGTCACAAAGAGAGTTCTCCAAAGTTCACCAAAGTTGACCGAAACTTCACAAAGGGAG
The DNA here is from genome assembly GCA_024586325.1 of Stellera chamaejasme. Taxonomy (NCBI): domain Eukaryota; kingdom Viridiplantae; phylum Streptophyta; class Magnoliopsida; order Malvales; family Thymelaeaceae; genus Stellera; species Stellera chamaejasme. Next base: position 32,597,366 of record CM044985.1, read on the forward strand.
AATCTCTTCCAAACAAGAGCCTTGGTGAATGGCACACTTTGTAGCCTCATTGTGGATAGCGGTAGTTGTGTGAATGCCGCAAGTGAAGACATGGTCCATGAGTTGCATCTCCCAACCAAGTTGCATCCGAAACCCTACCAACTCCAATGGGTGGATGATAGATCATTTGTCAAGGTGGTGAAGCAAGTTGAGGTGCCAATCCGAATTGGCAAGTATGAAGACACCATCACTTGTGATGTTGTGAGGATGCAAGCCACTCACATCTTACTTGGGAGGCCATGGCAATTTGACAAGGATGCCATTCATCATGGAAATGCCAACAAGTACATCATCTCCCATCAAAGCCGAAACCTAACCCTACTCCCACTCACACCCACTCAAGCTTTACAAGACCAAATCCATTTGGCTAACAAAGCCGAAAGTAAGAGGAGGGAAATGGGAAGGGAGAAGAGAGAAAGAGTGAGAAGGATCAAGGATCCTTGAGAGAAAAGAAGGAGTGTGCATATGTGGGAAACACTTCAAGAGAGCAAGAGAGAAAACAAGAGTGCATACCTCACTTGGCCAAAGAGAGAGATTTTAAAAGAGCACTTTTGCAAAACAAAACTTGTTTTCTCATGGTTCCAACTTCATGCATGCTAACCCTTGAACAAGTGTCTTCTCTTTCTTTGGATGTGCAGGATCTCTTGAAGGCATATGAGGATGTTTTTGAGGACCCTTGCGGCCTTCCCCATATAGAGGATTGAGCACCAAATTGACTTGATTCCGGTGCTCCACTTCCCAACAAGGCCGCCTATCGGACTAACCCTCAAGAGTCCAAGGAGATCCAAACCCAAGTGCAAGAGTTGCTCCAAAAGGGCTTCATCAAAGAGAGCCTTTCTCCTTGTGCCGTGCCGGTCATCTTAGTGCCCAAAAGTGATGGCACTTGGCGGATGTGTATGGATTGCCGACCCATCAACACCATCACCGTAAAGTATAGACATCCTATCCCTAGACTTGATGATATGCTTGATGAATTGAGTGGTTCATGTGTTTTCTCTAAAATTGATTTGAAAAGTGGATATCATCAAATTCGCATGAAAGAGGGTGATGAATGGAAAACGGCATTTAAAACTAAGATTGGCTTGTATGAATGGAATGTGATGCCCTTTGGACTAACCAATGCACCTAGTACTTTCATGAGATTAATGAACCATGTTTTGAGGCATTTCATTGGAAAATTTGTGGTTGTCTACTTTGATGACATATTGGTGTATTCCAAGAATCATGTTGAGCATATTGATCACTTGAAGCATGTTTTAGATACACTTAGGCTTGAGAAGTTGTATGCTAAGTTTGAAAAGTGTGTCTTTGCTACAAGTGAAGTTAACTTTCTTGGATTTGTTGTGGGAAAGCATGGTGTTAGGGTTGATGAAAGTAAAGTGGTAGCAATAAAGGAATGGCCCATTCCTAAGTCCATAACCGAAGTGAGATCATTTCTTGGTCTTGCTAGTTTTTACCGGAGGTTTATCAAGGACTTTTCCTCTATTGCCGCCCCTTTACATGAGTTAACTAAAAATAATGTGTTTGCATGGGGTAAAGCCCAAGAGGAGTCTTTTCTTGCTTTAAAGTCTAAATTGATGAGTGATCCCTTGCTTGCTTTACTTAATTTTGAGTAAGTCTTTGAGATTGAATGTGATGCATGTGGGATTGGCATTGGGGCCGTTTTGAACCAAGAGGTCGGCCACATTGCTTATTTCAGTGAAAAATTGAATGGTGCTACATTGAACTACTCCACTTATGATAAAGAGCTTTATGCTCTTGTGAGATCTTTGCAAGTGTGGAGTCACTACTTGTTGCCTAAGGAGTTTGTGATTCACACGGATCACCTCTCCTTGAAGTACCTTCAAGGTCAAGGCAACTTAAATAAAAGGCATGTTAGGTGGATAGAATTCATTGAATCATTTTCCTATGTGATTAAGTACAAGAAAGGAAAAGAGAATGTTGTGGCCGATGCTTTGTCTAGAAGATATGTGCTTCTTTCCTCTCTTGATGCTAGGATTGTAGGATTTGATTGTTTGAAAGATATGTATGAGCATGACCTTGATTTTGGGGAGATATATGCTTCTTGTGCTAAGGGTGGCCAAAATGGCTACCACATATTTGATGGCTTCTTGTTTAAGTTTAAAAGGCTATGCATACCAAGGAGTTCCATGAGGGAAGTCATCACTAAAGAAGCCCATGGTGGCGGCCTAATGGGCCATTTTGGTGTCCAAAAGACACTAGAGACTTTGAAGGAAAATTTCTATTGGCCGGGCATGAAGAAGGATGTCACAAGGATGTGTGCAAGGTGCATCACTTGTCACAAGGCAAAAGCCACTCTCCAACCGAAAGGGAAGTACACTCCTCTTCCTTCTCCTACTCTCCCTTGGGTTGATATTAGCATGGATTTTGTTAGTGGATTGCCTACAACCTCACATGGACATGATGCTATTTTTGTGGTTGTTGATAGATTCTCTAAAATGGCACATTTCATTCCATGTCATAAGAGTGATGATGCATCTAAAGTGGCCGATTTGTTTTTCAAGCATGTGGTTAAATATCATGGACTTCCTAGGTCAATTGTGAGTGATAGGGATTCTAGGTTTCTTGGACACTTTTGGAGGACCTTGTGGTCTCGGTTGGGAACTAGCTTAATGTTTTCTACCTCTAGTCATCCCCAAACCGATGGACAAACCGAGGTCACTAATAGAACCCTAATCACTATCTTGAGAACCATCCTTAGGAAGAATTTGAAAGAATGGGAGAAATGTTTGCCACATGTTGAGTTTGCTTATAATCGTGCATACCATTCTTCCACCTCATTTAGCCCATTTGAGATTGTGTATGGATTTAATCCTCTAACACCTTTGGACTTGATTGCTTTAAATCATGATGATCAAATTGATGTAAGTGGGCAAAAGAAAGCTCAACAAATGAAAGACTTGCATGCTAAAGTTCATGAACAACTTAACAAGATTAATGAGTCTTATGCAAAAAGGGTGAACAAGGGCAAGAAATTTCGAACCTTTGAGGTAGGGGATTGGGTTTGGTTGCACCTTAGGAAAGAAAGGTTTCCACAAGCTAGGAAGAGCAAACTTTCACCTAGAGTGGATGGGCCTTTTCAAATCACAAAGAAGATCAATGATAATGCATATGTTCTTGACTTGCCATGTGATGGTTCATATAATGTTCATGCAACTTTTAATGTTTTTGATTTGCTCCTTTTGAAGGTGATATGGAAGAATTAAATCCGAGGTCGGATTCTTTTCAAGAGGGAGGGAATGATGTGGACATCCACCCCACTTCCACACAAGAAACGCCAAGCCCATTCCAAGGCCTCAATGGACCCATGACACGGTCTAGGTCAAAGAAGGTGCAAGAGAAGCTCCAAGCGTTTATAAGGATCATGGCACAAACCAAGGAGCGGAATGAAGATCGAGATCAAGACCTCAAGCTTCAACTCATGGGAATTCAAGTGGAAAAGACCCCAAACCATTTGGGAAGCATCACCTACACTTCCCTTGAAGCCGAGGAGAGCGCCACGCGCTTCACATACCACCACCCTCACCCACGCGCTCCACGCGCTCACCCCGCCCGGACCGATGCGCCACCACCCATGGACAGCTGCCTAGCCTTCCCCGCCTTGGAGATGCCCGGAAGTAGCCTCACTCGCCGGCCAAGCGCGCAACGCGCCACTTAAGGCCCGCGCGTGGGGACCACGCGCCACCCTGATTGGGCCGGCCCAAATTCTTCCAATTTCGGCCCAATGTCCATTGATATCCGAGGTGTATCTTAGTTGACTTATATTTGAACAATATTTATGTTATTGGAAGATGGGAGGAAAAGTAGGTTAAAGTGGAGGTCTTTACTCACTAGTTTGTAGTAATGGTTGGTCCTTGCCCTCCATTACCACAAATGGTGGTTACCTTTCACTTTTCCCTCACCATTTTTAGTAGTATCATTATGATTTCTTTTGTATCATGGAAATGGTAAGTAACCCTAGGGTGTTTGTCAAAAGTGTTACTACACTTTGGACAATAACCTCCACTTACCTTTCCTATTTAAACTAGCAACTAGACATTGTAAAGGTAGAACTCATTTTATGCTTATTGCTGCCAAATCTCTTCTCCTACAAGAGATCATTTTGGCTTTTGGTTCTCATTTCTACAATCCATTCCCTTGTCCCATAATTTTGGTTCAAGAATTATATCTAGTATTGCTTGATCAAGTAGTTAAGAGGTGCTAGATCCATCTCCTCCCCTAGGCATTCCAAGCATTGCTTCACCTTGTAGTGAAGAGGTTCTTGGAGAAGCCGAAAGTATCATCTTGTTCTTGTTCATCTTCCAAGCTAGATCCTTCCAAGAGTTGATCATTTTCGGTGATCACATCATATTCCATCTCCAAATGTCAGCTTTTTGAGGTATTTACTCACCGGTGAAGATCATATAAATCCAAAGAACTACTAGTATTAGTTTTAAAAAGATTATCTACCGGTTGTAGCACTGGTTTTCATAAAAGATCCAACTGGAATTAGGTCTAGTACTGGTAATGTATATTTATTTTAACACATGCATTATCAAAAAGAAACACTACTTGGCATTCATGCATATATGTATGCAGTAAGAGTAGTAGTTGCTCCAAGACACTCCCTTCGTCCTAAGTGGGTTGTCACAACATCAAAATATTTTTATCTCAAATGAAATAACATTTTTCCACTTTTTGTTTTATTTTACTTCACTTTTACCCTTATAATACATGAGTCTAGGGAGCAGTTGGGAGGGGTTATGTAAAATGAGTTAATGACCAAAGACAATTTTAATATAAACAAAAAAAAAGTTAAAAGTGACAACCTACTTGGGACGGAGGGAGTAACAATTAAGGTTAATAAGATAGAAGACAGGCTTAGATTATTGCATGCAGTACTGAGTCTGTTAATAATGTTTGGTTGGCATGCAGTAGACTTAGACAAGATCTGATTCCAATTGAAATGTACGTACAGGGCGCTAGCTAGTATACGCTGCATCTAACCCCTCTCTCGTTTCTGTCAGTTAATTTCTAAATCAGAAGAACATGCATGCATGCATGCATGTACGCCTGCACCAATTTATGAAACTAATGTTTTAACGATCGATGGGTGTCACTGCTACCTCCTTCATTACTTGCTCACAAGCAAGCAAGGGTAAAAGTGGAAGAAAACAATACAAAACTGATGGGAAAGTATCATTTTATCTGGGATAAATTTTTTCTATTTTATAGTATTATTAGTAACATTCTAGTATATGCATGCTCTTTCTTGTTGCAGTTGAAGTTCCAGGTAGCTACCAACAAAAGCAATCAAACCCTTGATTAACTTGCCTCAAATTGTCTTGTATTAATAGCACTTTTTAATTACTCAATACCTGCATTATGCAAGGTTGATTTTTTTTTTCTAAGGGTGTGTTAATTCATTGGAGGTGAAAAAAACATTTTCGGAAATTTGAGAATGTGTGTTTTGATTAACGGATGAGATGTAAATAGGTAGATAAATTTAAAGAAAAATTGATTTGATAGAAATTTGATGAAAAATTAATGAATTTAAGGTTATTTTATATATGTATTGAGATAGAGAAAATTGAAACTTTGAGAAATGATTAAACAGAACACTACCTAAAGTAATTTGCTTTTCTTTTTTTTTTTTTATTGCTTTCTTTGTTTATTATTTTTGCGCAACCGACATCTAGAATTTTAACGGTGCTGCTAATGACATCTCCTCCGGGCAGAAGCAGAAGTGGTCGTCCTGTTTTGGCCTACTCTTTAGCTTAGAACATAATGATTGAAGTAAACGTTAAACACTACGGTACTCACTGTCTTTTGTTTGTCACATTTAGTAATTAATAATTGTGATTTATAGTTGATCTCGAACGTGTTAACCACAACTAGCAATCAGAATGTCGGGCTCAGCCCAGCACTTAACTTTGTCTGCTTTCACTGATTCACATTGATGTGATTGAATAAATTCATGTACTAAGTTTACAGACTTTGCTTTATTAGGCTTGGGAATCATGACACCGCCCACAATGGAAAAGGCTCATCATCATCATCATCGGCTTAATATATAGGGTGTATTTGTTTTAAAGTAGTTTTTACATTTTAAAAAGCTGTTTACGGATACTTTATAGCATTTAATTATGATGTTTTGATTATTAAAAAATTATCCAGAATATTGTAAATAATTGAAATAGTTATTCGGAAATGGAGTATAATTGTGCGATCATATTAATTTTGTCCTTATCATCAGATCAGCTAATATTAATCGTGCATCGGTGCTCCATATAGCAGACAATTCGACAATTTGGCTCTCACATTTTTGCACTTGAAGCCCACTTGAGATAATGATAATGAGATAATGATAATGAGTGATTGAGGCCCACTTGAGATATTTGGCCTGAGAACAGCAGGAGGAGCAACGGCTTTCCCTGCTGGAGCGGATGAGGTGTCTGGTCCAGATTAGTTGGGGTTTTATATGCCGCCCAATCACTCGTACTTCACAACGGACTTGGGTTCGTCGGTGGATAGTATTGATACTTAGTTGGTTTTGGATGGGATCAAAACAAGTGTGGTTTTCTATTTGCATATATTTTCCGGGTTTCCTTGTAGAGAAGGCTCTTTTGGTTCGCGTGGCTTTGGTGAAGCTCTCGATCTCTCCTGAAGAAAACAAAGAAGATTAAAGGAGAAATAAAGGAAGAGGAAAACAAAAGGAAAGAAGAAGAAGATGGAGTAGTTGAAGTGAAAGAAGATGAAGGAGAAGATGAAGATGGAAGAATGAAGAAGATGAGAAAAAATGGGGATGAGGTGGATGAAAAAGAAAAGAGAAACTCTAAAAAATTGTTTCTCTGCGAGGATTTTTATTTCAAGCCAATTGGCATTTCGAAAGGAGTTACGAACAAAGAAGAAAATGAAGAAGAAAACAAAGAAGATTAAAGGAGAAATAAAGGAAGAGGAAAACAAAAGGAAAGAAGAAGAAGAATTTCGCCCATCATCGCTTGATCTGCTCCAACAAATTTCTTCTACTTATTCATCGATGACGACATTTACGTATCTAAAAGCTCGACGGTTTCTCGGCTCCTCTCTCTTCCTCCACACCGGGAAATGGCGCATAATGACATCGGCGACATCGCTAGCGATTTGGAGGACTACAGGGTGGGCTTCGCCGCCGGACCAGAGACAATGTCCGTGGCCTCTTCTTGGCCTCTCGGCGTGAGAGCTTCACTTGCCGAAAGAGAAGGCGTCGTCGACGGAGTAGACCGCCCACCGTTAATCCCTTCTCTACCGTATGCAGAAGAAGAAGAAGAGCTCCCAATTCTTGAAGAAGAATGAAGAAGAAGAAAGTTTGTTTGTTGTTTGTTACTCGTTATTGAAGATACGGGTTGAGAATGAAGAAGAAACACAAGCTCTCTCAATACTTTTGGTAATGAAGTTGTATGATTTTGATGGAGAAGTTTCTAAAATAAGTCTGTTTTGCCGATTATTTTTGAGTGAAAACTTGGAAGTAAAAGGTCTTAAAAAGGCATATATATTTTCTTATTGAAATGTAAGGGAAATCATTTTAAGAAGATGAAGCTATCTGGTTCATAGGCTTGCTTTTGCTTAACTGGGATCTTAGATTAAGAGCTCTTTGAGGTATCGATCCATTTCATTCAATTGCTTAGGACATTATGTCTACTTGAATGAATGACATACCATTATTCTTTTCTCTAAAATCGTATAATCTTAAAGAAGATGAGAAAAATGAGGATGAGGTGGATAAATTTTATCCCGATTTGTGATTATTATTATTTGAAAAGAGAAACTCTAGAAAAAAAACGTTGTTTATCTTGCGGTACGTTAATTGGCTTCATTTATGTATGTTTATGAAGTCTTCAATTATTTTATTTTTATTTATTACATTTGCAATTTGACGAATGTTTAATTGTTTCGGAAATAATATTGATTTTCTTCACCAATTTGAATGTAACATTAGGCCTTTCTACGTAGTAATAGCTTTAAGCTATCTGGTTCATAGGCTTGCTTTTGCTCATCTAAGATTAAGAGCTCTTTTATCATCTACGACACTTTTTCGTGTGTTGGTGTTTCCGCGAGAAACCTTTACTGGCTCTTTTTCATAATTTATTGGCACATTTTGTATGCCATTAAATGACACTTTGTTTGTAGTGCATCTACGGCTTTATCCCTGCTTAGGTTGTTTTTGACATTAGTCTCTTGAATGAAATTATTCCCCTAAAAAAAGATGTTTTATGTGTTGGAATTTGGAAAAGTTGGAAAAATTTGAGAATTTCTTTTCATGAAAACCCAACAAATGGACAAACGTTTGCAATTTCTTTATTTTAGCTAAAACAAAAACAAATCTAGTTCTCCCATCTCATTAATTATTTGTGGTGCATGTGATGCTTCGTTCGGCAGAAATTAAATTGAGATTTTAAGTTCAAAAAAAAATAAAAAGAAAAGGATTCATGGAGATGCACGATTTCAAATTTTCAATAACCATGCATTCATTCATCTGATCCCTAGCTATCTCCTAAATGGTTCCTGACTACTAGAACTTTTGGATGAATTTGACTAAATGCTGGCTTGTCTTCCATTCAATCCGCAGCACGCTAGCACTCAAATTAATTAAGAATTAAACCTTCTCAGTCATCTAATTAACTAATCTCCGGTAATTAGCAGTTGTTTACATCTTAGCTAGCTAGCTAGGGAGTTGCTTTGTAAGTAACCCATATACAGTATCCAAGGTGGTTAATTAGTTATTAATCGTTTAATAGTAATTAGGAGCAAGCTACTAGCTAGGACCTTGGAATGGGTTGCTTGGTGTTTCAGTAATGAAGTGAATATTATCATCTAAAATATTGAGCCTTTCGGTTGGCAGTTGTTTAGTTCAGGGAGGTTTTTCTTTTTCTTTTTCTTTTTCTTTTTCACCAGAAAGACAAAGATAATGTAATTATATTGAAGAGAGCACTTGAATATTTCAAGTGGCCGGGTGCGGTTTCCTCTTGTTTCTTTTATTCCCGATCATCATAAATAGTGAATCAAGTACATAAATAAAATAAGTACATATATGCTTTAAAAAAGCATCTAAAATATGTAAATCTTTGAGTTTAAAATTGTTCACAATACTAAATCATCTAAATTACTCGGCCTTCAGGTTATTATTTTATTTAGATTTTGAAGTTGCTTTCTTGAGTCGTGAATCTATTACAACTCCAAGATGATTGGTTATTACTTATATTACTTATTAGTCTATAGCCAGTAATTACGAGCAAGGACCACAAACTGCGTAAATCATGCAACCGACAAACTTTTTTTCAAGCAACTCTTAAGAGTAATTGACACTGTGATTAACACTTTTAATTTCAAGGGCCTAACATAAAGAGATGCTCTCGTCGCTCTCCCCAAACCCTAGCACCGCCGCCGGCGTTGGCGCTCGTGTGGACCATCTCCCGGCGGCCGCTTCCGATTTTTTTTTGAACAACTATAATGATTAAATAAAAAAGGAAGCTTGCCCTTGAGAAAGTGGGTGTCTATTTATCACATATCTGGAAAAACACACACCATGAAAATGTCAAATTTACCCTCTTAATAAATTTCTATGAATGGTGTTTTAGTCTTTTAGTTTATTAGGTTAGTGGACATGGAACCAAAACTCCACACAAACACTAGCCCAACAAAGGGCGATCAACTCCAAAACATGAAACAACCAAGGGTACTCCTAAAAAAACAAAACAAATGGCTAAGTCACAGCAGAAAAGGGACTTAACAGCAAAGGGGAGTGAACCCAATCAGTCCATTATCCCAATAGCTTAGGCTTCCTTGAAGAGATTCATAGGTGAGAGTAAACTTGTATATTTGACACTACCTCAAGGAGCCGTCATTGTTTGCCTTCCATAATGAGCTTGTTCCTCACATTCCAAATGCCCCAACCTGAAATAGACAAAACAGCCTCCCAAACTTGACGAGCAGTTGCGGGAACCAGATTAACAATTTCTTGAGCAAAATAATCATCAATATCCCACAAGAATAGAAGGGGCAGTCCCCACCACGCAGCGACGACTTCCAACACCTTTCTAACCAAAGCACATCTAAAGATTGCATGCTCCCCGACTTGACCGGTGCTTGGCCTCCTCGACTTGATTGTTGTCTCACTAGCCCAATCTCTTCCCTCAACAAATCAAGGCATGTTTTCTCTCTGGTTCAAACAGGAGGTGCTTGGTCCGGCAGCTCTGGATTGGATCGCGAGCAGCGGTCCTTGGTCGCCTACGCCTGAAGGCCAATCGACTGGTCTTGTTGCTCCAACGGTGTCATAGGGACTAGTAGGCTACGGCGCTGGGCTTTGGTGTACATCAGCTTTCCTTCCGCCTCGGCTAGCTCTTCTCACGTTGGATGCGTCCTCTGCTACTCTCCTGTTCAGCCCAATCCCTCCTCAATTCAATGACGGAAACCAACGGCATGCTGGATGGGTTTCTAATTTCCAATGCTTCCATTTCCCGTGTTTCTACGGATCAACTATTGTTTTAGCGCCTCCAGCACTTGCCCTTGCTATGGCTTTTCATGGTATGGATAGGCATGGTTCACTTTCAGGGATGTGTTGGCTCTCCCGCGATGTCTAGTGTTATGTTTCTGGTGGTCATGGGTTTGCCATGACTTTTGACTTGGTTGTGGAACATGGTTTGGTGAGGTCAAGGTTTTCCCTGCCTCACCTAACGGCATGATTTGGTGGTCCCAAGATTTGCTAGGTTCAAGGTCGGCTTGGCATTTCTTACCTTGCTTTCATACCCTTTTCTTTATTTTCCATTTGTGGTCTGGTTTTAGGTTGGTTCGGTGTATGTTTTTTGTCTGGTTTGTTGGTCGCTGGGTTGCTTCTGGTTGCTGTTGGTGGTTGTCTACTTGTGGTTTTATGGCCCTTCGTTTGCACATGCGCGGTGAGCTGATGTTTAGCTCCATTGGAACTGCTTGGGTGCGTCTTGGGCAAGATTGCGGATCTATATTACTTCGCCGTGTTGTTTTATGTGCTTCTTCAACCCCAGAGTGGGCATTCACGACTGCTGTTCACTTTGCCTAGGCAATCTTCCTCTGCTGTCGCCTTTCACTTTTCAGCTTTTTATACACTCTTTTGTAGACACGATCTTTCTCATTTTGGTACCTTTTCTTGGTTGGATTCTATGCCGAATTGGCTTATGACTTTTAATTGTTGCTGATCAGTAATAATATTGATCGTCTCACTACGTGGAGGAAATACTCTTTATTACGGCCTCTCCTGCGGTAGAGTCGTTGTAACAATTGCAGGATAGGCCGTTGTTTCTCCCACGGTAAAATGCATCGCAGTAAACCTCAAGTTGCGCTTTCAGCCGTGGCAGCTACTGTGACTTACTGCGGCCAGGGGCGCAGTAACAATTTTAAATAATTAATAAAAGTGGATGAATATTCATCTGAATTTATCCACAAATCCCAGAAATCGATGGTGATGGTGAGTAAGCGACAATGGCGACAATGAGAGGGCAACGTCGATGGAGTGGTGGTGTTGCGGTGAGCAAGGGTGGCAATGGTGAAAGAAGAAAGCCACAAAACCCATAAAGAAGAAGAAGAAGAGAGAAAGATAGGAGAATAAAATAAAGAAGAAGAATAAGAAAGAAAGAACAGAGAAGAAGAAGAGAGAAATAAGATAACAGAATGAAGAAGTGAGAAGGAAAAGAGAGAGAAAAAAGAAAGAAAGAAAGAAGAACATGGAGAGAAGATGAAGAAGATGAAGATGGAGGGAGATGGAGATGGAGATGAAGATAATGAAGAAACGGTGGATGAAAGTTTTTTAAAAAACCCTAAAAATTAGGCTTATTGTGGCCTTACTGCGGTCATAGTCATGGTAAACGCTAGTGCGCCTTAAACTTGTCGTTTATTGCGCCTCATGGGTTTAATGCGACCCAAACCGCAGTAAGGGCTACAATAAGAATGGGTTTTCCCACGTCTTTTGCTTAAAAAAACATCTTAGCCACATACATTAAGTTAATTAAACGTAATATTTTAGAGTAATAAAGTAAAATTGATAAATACACGTTAAAAAGAGGTTGGAGAATGATTGACAAATAAAGAAAAAATGCAGTTAATTAATTAGATTAAAATCATTGTGTAGTGAGGTAAGATTATTAATTCTTGGTTATTTCTCCCTATCACCACACATAATGAATCAATTAGGAGTAAAATATGTTTGGGTTATGAAGGAAACTTCGAGTGTGTGTGTGTGTGTATATATATATATATATATATATATATATATATATATATATATATATATATATATATATATATATATATATATATATATATATAGGTTATAGATTGAGAATGGAAAATGAACTCTATGAGAAGGGAAAATGAAGGAAATTTCGAGTTCATATATATTGGTAGAGCTATTGGTTGTTTACTAACTGGTTGTAGAACTAAAATCTGTTAATAATTTTTACATAAATAAATTAGTTGTTCCAAAAATATATATATTTAAAACAGAATTTTAAGGCTTTGAACTTGTATATTACCACTAAGGGTCTTTTCATTAACAATTCATAAATAAATAAAATCAAATTATAATCATTTATTCAATCTTTTCATCTCACTCACATATGTTATATCAATTTCAAAAACCAAATTATTAATAAAAGAATACACCCTAAAATCGCTTACGTAGTGTCCATCCTAAATTAAATTTTATAAAACTCATTTCTTAGCATTTAATATGTATGATTTTACTTTATTAATATCTTGAAATATATAGTTTAAGAGCTTTTTTACCCAAAAAACCTATAAAAACGAAAAATCGAGGCTATTTAATTACAAATTTGAAAATTGATAATACAAAATTTAGAGGTTAAATATCTGTTTCTAAAGAGTATGAAGATGCAATTGCATGCGCAAGACTATATATACTATATAATTACTGTCCCCATTTCCGAAAGGATGTGTCCTTGAGCGTTAACTCATATTATATGTGGCTCCTGTTTTGTTGACAGGTTATGAAATACCATGGTGGAGGAAATAAATGTAGAGATATAAAATATTTCATTATTATATATTGTTTGCAAACAACCAGTATATATCTTTTTGGGTACATTAATATTCTATATCAATCAATCTGGCCTTAAACTCTCACAAATGACGAAGCCAGGCCAGTCACTCACACCATCATTATACAGTACAATAATGTATAGTGGGATAACAATAAGATCGCTACCCTAGTAAATAAAAAATACTAAAAAATACAAACATAACCCCCTTTTATATTAGTATTTAGACAATTGCAATTGGACCCATGGACTTCATAATCTCAAATCTGGGCTCCTTAGCCTGGAACTTGAGCCCAGCATAGAGCTTCATGTAGTCCTCGAAGACAAACTTGGGGTACAACTCTTTCTGCTGCACCGCCTCCTTCTCCACCAGCTCCGGTGCCGGACAGATCACGGCATCGCTTCCTGGGTTGTAGAACGACGCGATCGACATTCTCCCGGCACCATCGGTTTGAGCTATCACTCTGTGCTCCACACTCTTATATTTCCCGTTGGTAATCACCTAATACATGCATCGAAGAAATTAACCACTTTCCTAATTATAATAATAAGACCACATTTCTTTTCTGAATATATATATATATATATATATATATATATATATATATATATATATATATATATATATATATATATATATATATATATATATATATATATATTTCTTTTCTGCAAATATATATTACCTCGAGCTGGTCGCCGAGGTTGACAACGATGGAGTGGCGCATAGGCGGGACATCGATCCAGTGACCGTCCTTGAGGAGCTGGAGGCCACTGACCTTGTCGTCCTGGAAGAGCAAGATGATGCCGCCGGCGTCCGTATGGGCCCGGAGGCCCTTGATTTTGTCGGGCTGTGGGCACGGAGGGTAGTTGCTGACCTTGGTGCCGAAAGTTGGGCCTTTGGATCCGTGGAAAACATTCTTCAGATAGCCTTTCTGGAGCCCAAGGTTCTCGCAGAGCAAGTCCAGCAACTCCTCCGCCAGCTTCTCTAGCTTCCCAGCAAACTCCTTCATTGTTTCCCTGCATAAGGACAAACTTGTAAATTACTCCTATGATCCGCATGTGCTTAATTAATTGCCTTGTAAACAAAACAAACCCCCAATTGTTTGTAATTAGTTTGTCTCCAATATCAATTATTGACAAAAGTCGTAGCATTGACATGGGCTGACAGAACAGAAGTGGATTAAATAAGTAAGTAAATTAGTGATCACATAATTAAGGTAATTATACTAAAAAAGAAGAGGGCAGAACCTGTACTGATCTGAGAGATCTGGGATTTCAGAGATGTTGGAGTTTGGGAGGTGGCGCAAGAAAAAAGTGCTCTCCCAATCCATATCAGTGACCTCTGTGTCAACACCCTCAAGAGCTCTGGTGGCCACCAGCTCCTTGAACCGCTCTTCCATGCATTTCTTGTAATGTTCCTTGGTCAGCTTCTCAACTGTATCAAGCAGCTCATTCGAAATCCCATCATAATTCACCAGCTACAAAAACAAAAAACAAAAAAAAATTGTAGTGAGATTTTTTTATCTATGAATATCAGAGATTAGCGTTACAGCTTTTGATACTAAACGCTAACGTTGTTCCAGGCCAAATGGACTTTTATATATGGCGGCGTACGTACCTCAAAGAAGCCCCAGTTCTCACAGGCGTCTTTGATCCGGTCCATGGTGGCTGGGCGGTTGGCGCCGGTCAGGGTGGCGAAGTCGATGACGGGGAAGTATTCGGCCATTGTTGTGGTGGTTGCTGTGAATGTTTTTGTTGTGGAGGAGATCGATGAGTGAGATGTGTGTGTATGATGAATTGGTGGTGGTGATGATGAGATATTGTGGAATTGAAGAGCGGGGTGATGTGGGTATTTATAGAGTCCTGAGTTTGGTAATTATTGAAAAAAATTCCATTCTCCTCTCAACTTTCATTAACTCATTAATTCGCAAAATTTGTATTCAAACTTTGAGATTAATCCATCATAATAGTCAATTCAAGGAACCAAGTTTGAGTGAAGACTGATCACAATACAAATTAAACAAAGACAATTAATTAATTATAACTACTGTGCATTTAACAGCAACAAGTTTATCTAACTTTTAAAATTAATGAATGGTACGTATATGTTTAGTCATACAATATATCTTCTCGGCTCCCGAACTACTATACTAGTCTTATTTGGATTTCTTTTTCAATAAACTTACTATAATACTCTTATATATATATATATTTAATATTACATAATTCCCACTAATTCAAAAGTTTTAAGTATGCATTTTAATATGAAAATGAAGAGGTATAAACAGATGTAATCATCTTTCAATATATCTGTGATTACAGAAGTATTTCCGGGGATGGTGTGGGAGTAATTAATTGACGGTGGGTACTAGCCCCACTACTACTAGGTGGATCCGCAATCTATTGCAAGCCCTAATTAGTCATAGTAACAAGTCATTTTAATAAATAAAAAAATAGTAATGATTAATAAGGTGTGTTTTTTTTCGGGGAAAAATAAAAAAATTTGGAAAAAAGAGAGTTTATGTAAAAGATAGAATAAATTGGAGGGAAATTGAAGTAATTAATTTAAGAAATTCTCATTATATAGTACTTTGTGAAAATAATACAGCCTAAATCATTCGGACAGTATTTTGGTCCAACTCAGATCGGAGGAAACTCCTCCAACCCCTATACTTGTCATATTATACTATTGGTGGTGCCACCACTGTTTATTACGGGGTTGTTACTATTAATTACGGAGGCGGTAGCCCTGTAATTAACAGTGGTGTCACTAACCAATAATAATATAACACGTACCCGGTCATTTTCCAAATCATAAAATGTGGTGTGTGATTTTAAGTAATGTATTCTCGTAAACTACTATATTTAATATTATATTAATTATGGATAAATAATGTTAATTTAAAGGCACATAGATGAGTGTGTATATATAGATATCTTGATCATTCCATATGAGCATATATTTCCATGTAATTAATAATTTCCCTCTATATTTTTAATCTCTTTTGATACTTGAGAAGATTCTTTTCTTTTGGAGGGGATTATCTCTATGAGGCCTATTTAATTTTACAAATTCGGAATTCACCCAAAAAAATCCATCAAAATTAACCTTTTCCACCACATTTCTCACAAACACTAAATCCATGATTCAAAAAATACTACTCCCTCCGTCCATCAATAATTGTCTCATTTGTTTTGACAGTTTCACAAATTTTAATCTATGATTTTTTTCATGACTGTTTAGACATCGGAAATGAAATATTTGCAATCTAAAATTTCCAAATATATTTGTAATCTAAAATTTCCAAATATATTTTTTCTTGAATTTTTTAAAACTGCTTATATTTATTAAAATTTGAGTCAAACAGTGAACTTTGAAACATCAAAGTCAAACAGAACAATTTTTCAGGGACGGAGATACTATAATGTTTTCTTCACATGTTTACATTAACAAACATAGTTCTAGTGGAATGAGAGCTATAGCCTTCCCAAAATAGGAAGATGTTAGGGGCACCAGGTCAGTCTGTCTAGGGGTGTAAATGGATAGGGCCTTTAAAGGGTAGCTCGAGCTTGAGTTCGAATTGGAGCTTATCGAGTCGATCCCTATCGAGTTTGAGCCTGAAAATAAGCTCGATAAGTTAACGAGCTGAGCTCGAGCTCAACGATACTCTGTCAAGAATTTTAGGGTTAACTACTTTTCTTATCACTAACATTTCTACGTCAATTCCAGCATTTAATTTCTCTTCATTCTCCCTCCCCAACCGGCCACCCCTGCTAGTCATCGTTGTCGCATGACCACCACAGCAACACGGATAAGCTCAAACTGCAGCGACGCAGATGAGACCATGCTGCCGCAATACAAGTATGGCCAAACCGTCCAATGAGTGTTTTGAAGTATAGTTAGTACAATTATACCTAAAATATTTATGAGTCAACTAAAGCCACAAACGGTCAATGAGAGTAATTGAATGTTTCACTATACCTCGGAGAAATAGTAACTGAAGATTTTTAAAAATAGAGGGGGCAATCAGAACATTGGACATTTGTAATTTACCCAAATTTCTTTAGTTACCTTTCAAAAAAAAAAGGAATAAGATAATTTTAGAAACTAAGAACAATTCTCATGTTTATGTTAAAACAAAATTTTCTTAACAATAAATCCTAAAGAATGAGACCTGTAAGGTAGCCATCATCATATTTAATTATCAGCTTGGTCTTGTCTTCTTCTTATTTTTTTTCATGTAGCCAAAGAGAAGAGAAGGGGGAAAAGCTGTGGAGGAGAATAATGGTGGCATGGCATGCACGTAAAATAAACCCGTGGGTGGATTTTCTTTGACCAAGGCAGGCAAAATGCAAAGCCCAGAGCGGCTGCTTGAGCCGCGACAATACTGATGGCACCTCATACTTGTCGCTTTTCATGCACGCGCCGCCCGTTTACTCTTCTCTGCTTAATTTTCTCAACTATTATAGTAGTAGTAATTTCTCAGAATGTACGAATTTAAAATTTATGTTCTCAACATGTATTTCCAATTATTTTTTCCCAACAGTTTCACCTCATTTTTTAAAAACAAAATTACTGCTCATTTTTGAAAGAACATATGTGAACCGCTTCACACGTATATTGATTCGTTAATACATATTTAGACATCATTTGAGAATAACTGTTTCAAATAATTGTATCGTTTTGCATAAATTGTAATGATTAAGATCAAACAGTTACAGCTATATCTAAATGCTATAAGCTATCAGCCAAACTCACTTTTGGTATCCATTTGAAAACAGAAATAGAATTGTTAGGTTGAGGATACAGTGCTGGTGCGCTATTATATATGTGCATTGTCCCAACAATCCCGGGTTCCGACAACAACGTTGCAACTCCGACACTGTCTCGCTTCTTCAACTCGCTTCATTCACAGAATAACCCCACCTATCGAAAACTCCAATCAGATCGTCACCTCCTCTCGCGACAAGTCCATCATCCTCTGACATCTGACCAAAGACAAGAAGACTTACGACGTCCCTTGCCGTCGCCTCATCGGCCACTCTCACTTTGTCCATGACGTCGTCCTATCCTCCGATTCCTAGTTCGCCTTTGGGACGATGAGCTCCGCCTTTAGGACCTTGCCGCCGACACTTCTGCCCAAAGATTCACCAGACACATTAAAGATGTTCTCTCCGTCGCGTTTTGTATTGATAACATAGTTAGCAGAAGATTCTGATTTCAATACAGCACATGTACAATTGATGCCGCTATAATGTCAAGAAGAGTATCGGTGGTGTAATTATTTGGGTGTAATCTGATGCATCTTGGTTCAATGTCCACATATTGTTTTACCCAGACATAATGGTGCATCATCTTTATTAAATCGATGCATCAACTGTCTCGTGGGCGCATCATAATTGTCTACATCTTTCCTAGTAATAATGTGGACGGTGGATCATACTGTCTCGTGGACGCATCATAACTTTCTACATCTTTGCTAGTAATAATGTGGACTCTTGGGTTAAATCATAATGGTGCATCATCTTTATTATAACGGTGCATCATACTATCTCGTGCGCTCATCATAATTGTCTACATCTTTGTTCGTATTAATGTGGACTATTTGGTTTAAATCTCAATGGTCCATCATCTGTATTATAACGGTGCATCATACTATCTTGTGGGCGCATCATATTTTCTACATCTTTGCTAATAATAATGTAGTTGGGTTAAATCATAATGGTGCATCATCTTTATTCTAATAGTGCATCATACTGTTTTGTGGGCACATCATAAGTGTCCACATCTTTTTAAGTAATAATGTGGACTATTCGGTTTACATCATAATGGTGCATCATCTTTACGATAAAGATGTATCATACTGTCTCGTGTGCACATCTTAATTTTCTACATCTTTTCTAATAATAATGTGGACTACTTGTTTTACATTATAATGGTACATCATATTTATTATTTTGATGCATCATACTGCCTCGTGCACGCATCATAATGTGTCCAACATGCGTCATTTTGGTGTTGAAGTGCTTTATAATTGGCTTGAGTAGCTCTGAAATCTCATTGTTCTTCAATTTGAACTCGGTTGAATGCTTTACCCGTGGCGTGGCTGTCGCACATAAATGAAGACAAAAAAAGGATAAACTGAAGATTTTTTTTTTTTTTGTAAATTTGAGAGTGATAGGTACCTACAACGAATTGTATGCAATCTTAGGACATGGCGTACTTCGAGAATCAACTATTTGGTAATAAGTTGGCAAACGGGAAGTCAAGAATTCCAACCTTTAGTAAATTAATTTAGAGTGCAAAAGACTTGTTTGGCAAGTCATCCTACTTTCTGTTGTTACAAGTCCTTCCGTCCTCTTTAGGAAAAAGACGAAGGACGCAGTCGGTCACTAAAAGTTTGTGGAGAGCCCAGTTAGATTTATGTATAGTCTTTTAGAAGTAACAATTAGGTATCTACAGTTAGGCTTCTTTGACCTCTCACCATCAAATTGCTCAAAATAAAGACTCACAATGCAAAATGTTCTGTATTCATTTTCAGCTCCTGCGTCCATTTTTCATTCTCCAATAATTCTTCAATCGAATCAGTGCAAGAGGTGCTCACAAAAGCTAGTAATGGATATGGATGAATGATAAAAGGGTTAAATGATGGGAAGCCCCTAAACTCTTCAGATCGAACGATTTAACCCCTGAAATATGAGAAAAAGTGTGAGAGAGTCCTTGTACCGGGGCTAAGTGCTTAACATCATCGATGAAAGAACAACTGGTGCCTATATATAGTCCAACAGATTGTATCATCATGCATACAGTGGCAATGAGATGAAATGGGACAACTCGACTTGATCGCACCGATATGATAAAAGAGGGGCGGAACTAATCCGATTGAAAGAGAGTAGGGGCTTCCTTGTCATTTAAGCAATGGGATGAAATGGAGCCCTCAAAGGTGGGCAGAGATAGAGTTACTTGAAACAGTGATAATATTATTGGGGTCAAGTGAGTCAGATGAGGGGCCAGGGGGTATCTGTCGTGGAACTTAAAGTGTGGGGGCAAATTGTTAGATATTGTGAATGCTTGATGGCCAACCTGGCTACATGTGACATGCCAATTTGCCCCTCCACAATTATTGGTCTTCACGTTCCCTGTCATTTCAATCTCCCTATCCATTTCTTTTTCTCGGCCATTAATATCGCACCCAAAAATTCTATTTGTGTACGAAACATAATAAATTAAATTAAATTAAACCTTTTTTCTTTTTCATGACTTGTCTACCTTTTTGCGCATCCAATTAAGAAACTTTATTAAATGTCATTAGTGATTAGACTGGCTTTAAATATTGAAGGATTTGATGAGAAGATCAAAGTAGATGTATTTAAGTTTTTCTAATACTTTTATAATTGTGCCTAAGTGCAAATTGTACATAAAAATGAGACAATTACATTGTACATTGTTACCATTATTAAGAAAAACAAAGAAATTAAATTCTCATAAACCCAAAAACGGCTATTAAGTGGAACAAAAATACCAAAAGAACGCTATAATTCCTTTGACTTTATTCTGGTCATAAACCTAAATTCCCCATAAGTTTATTGTGCAAGCATGCACCCGGACAAGTATGTCAAGTTATTTTCTTTCACTGTCGCCTTTTGTTGTATGCTCGATATGTTTATGACTTTATTCCTTCTTATCCTATGCCCAATTAAACATATATATGAATTGATTCAAATTAATTACACTACGTCCATAATATCATTTATAATGCGGATAGTAATGCGGCTTAGGCCGCATTAAACCATCTATGTATTAAATGTCATAGTAAAACGTGAATAGCAACTTTAATGCGGCTTTGCCCGCATTAAGGCTGCATTAAACTTGAATTTTAGGTTTAAACCACTACGTAGAGAAAACCGTTTACCGCGCCTCCGCTGCAGTAAAACCGCAACTATTCTACGTAGTGAACTTATCCGCCACACCATTCACTTCTCATTTCTTTTCTTCTTATTCTTCCTCCTCTTCCTATTTTTCTTCTTCTCATCCGCCACACCATATTAACTTTTTTTCTTCTTGATTCTTCTTCCTCCTCCTTGCTCTTCCTCTTCTTTCTTCGTCTGATCTCCTTGCATGGCAATGGACGGTGCAAGTGACATTTCCAACATGTAATGGTTTCTTCAACCTTTTTTCATTTTTAATTTCTCTTGAATGTTACTCATCACTCTCTCTCTCTCTCTCTCTGATGTGAATCTGCAATCATCAAAAGTTGGAGCAATGTACTTCATATTGAAGCTCTTTTCAAGAGGAAAAAAGTAGCTTTTGAGTCACCTCAATCGGAGTTCCTGAGCTCAAGATATTCAGAAAACAGTGAGGATCGGAGAACCAGGAGATGACCAGGCAACCCGACACCATTAGTCAGGTGGTCGCCCGAACCAAAAATGCCCAACATGGGATCTCCCCCACAAGGGAATATATCTAGATATTTTTGGAGGCTTTTAGAATTCCTAGCATATTCTTTCCTTATAGGATAAGACTATGTAGCTGTTATTAGGTATAGTGATTCTATTTTTGTTTTCTTGCACTCTTTTTGTAAGCCTACTTTCAGATTTGGATTAAATGAATATGTGATTCTTTCCAAGTCTCAAGTGAGGAGGAAAACCCTCTCCACATTTATCCCCTTTTATCATTCCCACTTCATGGCTTCCTCCATGGTTTATTAACCCCATTGTTGTCGGCTCAATGAATACCGGAGGTGATCGGGGCCATCTTCTTCCACTTCCTTTCCATCACCATTCTTCTGAGCATTATTGTTGATGTTGCCTAGCCACGAGCTTAGGAGGTGTTAGCATTGCGGCTAATGTTGCCTAACCATGAGATTAGGAGGTGGTAGCAGTTCTGGAGGCTCCTTCATCCATGATTCCCCATTCAAGACAAGCAAACTAGATCCGATGCGAAATCATTCCAAGAACGACCCAAAAAATTAATGGTCGGGCTTGGCAGGATCACATCGCTCTCTCACTCATTTTTCGTCCCCGGATCTGAGTTTCCATCTTTCCCCGCTGTCGCCTTCCCTCGCCGTCGTTTCAGTCATTGCCGGCACCATCGCCATGAACATTTTTGGGCAAAGTGATGAAGGGGATGAACAAATCTGGGTCTTTTTTTTATGAATCCGAATGAACATTCATCTGAAATAATCATTTTTTTCCAAAATAGTGTAATGCGGGCAAAGCCGCGTTAAGCCGCATTAGTTAATGCGACGAATATGCGTTAGAGCAATTGCTGCGAGATTATTTACCACGGTTCCTACCGCGGCCTCTACCGCTTAAATTACCATGCCTACACTGCGGATTAGCCGCATTAATGGACGTTTCAACTATGTGGTGTTAATCATACAAGTTCATGAAACTTGTTAAGAAGGAAATCGCCGTATAGTAGAGGTGAAAATCTAGGAGTAGGAAATCACTACCTCATTAATACCAAATATATTGCGGCCAGTATTGCAAATATGGCCGCAATAAAGTTACTCCGCAATAAATGGTGAATTAACCCATGTAATAAAAGCTTATTGCTGCCTATATCGCAATATGGCCGCAATAAAGGCCCATACCCCCAAAAATATTTTTCACCTTCTACAGATTCGCAGCTCCAGTCACCACCTTCACCGCAGCCACTGTCTCCTCCGGCACAAAAACTTCTTGTACACGTCGCCGGAAAAGGTAAGGTACCTTCCGCTCTCTCCCCCTCCCCCCTCTTTCTCTCTTCTCTTTGCTGCCGTTGGACTTCTTCGCTGCAGCCGAACTTGGCCGCAATATTACCTGTTTCAACGAGGTAGTGAATGCAATTAATCCTAAGTAAGAATGGTGTGTTTGACTTTAATTAGATCTATAACTGTACAAACGGTGGACTCGTTGTTATACTTGACTTTATTTTTCTATAAAGGATTTTTTAAAAAAAATAAAAAAATATAAGTGTACTTAGAAACTATAAATATTAATTAATCATTTCCATGTTATTTAGTACTTGATTTTATATATAATAAATGTTGATAAATTAAAATTATAGATTAAATATTAAAAATTAAATGCAACAATTTTTATGGGATGATTTTTCTTTTAATCTTTAATCAAATTCTCTCATTCAACTTAGACTTGTTTATGTTAATTCACTGTTGTGGCAAATATTCAGTCATGGGATCGAATATTCCGCCACAAATTTCTATAGAAAATTAAAACCTTATTCCTATGGTTTACCTTAAGATACATATTCACTCAACGTTGTTATGGTTTTTATTTTTTCTCTCCGAAACCCTAGGTTTCGTTAGAGTCCCCTGCCCTCAACCTTGCTTCTCTTTGCTTCTGCATCACGTTTGCTCCACGTTCACTTTCAATTCCTCACAATTTGCTACTTCCACTTTGCTCAAATTTCCTCGAATGGTTCTTGAAGCCATTGAAACAGGCATGGCTGCTATCTCTCTCACCAAAGACGAGTTTGATGCGCTCGATCTAGGCGGCATGGTCGATGCTCCAGAAGCGATGCCGTCCTTTGCGGCCCGGGTAGTCACAAACCGGTTGGCAAGGGCGGAACATCTCCTTCTCGCACTGAAGGTCGCGTGGAAGGATGTCGCTTTCACCGTTCGTCATGGTACTGACAACCCTAGAGACAACTTATTAATTTATTTTTGAATTCAGCAAATAGATTGATCTAGAGAATGTCATGAGACTGGGTTCCTGATCTTTTGATAACATAATTATTATGTTTGACATTCTTAAACTTGGTGATCGTATTTCTACTATGCCTCTGTCAACCTTGGATTTCTGGGTGCACGTTCTTGATTTGTCGTATGGTTGGGCAACACGTGTTGTTGGAGAAGCATTGAGTAAGTCTCTTGGAATCGTCAAAGGTGTTATAACAGAGGGGAATCCTATGCGGATTCGGGTTACTTTGGATTTCCAAAAGCCTCTACGTCGCAGAACTTCTATGGCGAGGAACTTAGAAAAATTGTTCTTGCCCGTGAAATATGAGAAGCTTCCTGATTTCTGCTATAAGTGTGGAATGTTGACTCACATTGAGAAAGAGTGCATGGAAACCGGGGGAAACCAATTTGGCCCTGGGTTGCGAGCTAGAACTAGATCTCGTGACCGTGAGGAGAAGATGTGAGGAACGAAAGAAACAAAGAATGCCTCAATGGTTTCACCACCCCCACTAGTTCCCGCGGGAAACTAGGCTCCGGTTACACCCTCTAGTTGGCCGCGACTGGTTAGGCCAACTGTGCCAGCCAGCCTACAATCGGTGGTTACCTCAGTTCCTGAAGAAACTCTCCCGACCGTTGAAGAACGTGCTCTGGTGGTATCTGATAGTCCACCACCTCCAATGCAGAGCTCTTAGATGCCATTCATTTTCACTGTAGGCAGTGATCTCCTTCTTTCCTTTGCGAAAATCCTGCACCTGCAACAAAACACGGCGGCCATTGCGCATTATTGCAACGTCCGAACATGATGCACCACAACGCTATCATGATGCACCACACCGCCATGTGATAATGATGCACCTCCGCCATAGAATGTTGCACCATAAAATTTTATGGGATTTGTCATCCCTTCAACTGTAAATTTAATATAATACACACAAGAGGCATCAAACAACATTAATACGGTGCACCATTATGATTTAAACCAAGTATTCTACATCATTACTAGCAAATATGATGCGCCCACAAGACAGTAAGATGCACTTTTATGAAGCAGAGAAACTGTAACTTCATACTTTATATATAGTTCATGGGTACATCATTTTAATAAACGGGTGCTTCATAATGAGTTAATGATGCACCATTAAGGTACGAAAGGTGCATTATAATTATTTGATGTAAAGAAAGAATTACAGAAAAATAATGCACAATTCTAATAACTACTAATATATTTTTTAAAACTCTCAAAGTCATTTTAAAAAAATGAGTTTGGTGACATTGGACACTTAGTTAACCTTATTATATTGTGATAATAACTTCATTTTTATAGCTTTGATCATTATTTGTATGCAGTTCATGGTCTCATAATTTTTATAAGTGCATCATAATAAGTCGAAGGCGCATCATAATAAGTCGAAGACGCGTCATTAAAGTACATAGGTGCATCGCAATTATGTCAGGTGCGGTAAGTCGCAGTTCCAGGTCATTGAACAAATCTCATCATTCAACTAAGAAGTTGGTTGGGAATCGAGTGAAGGAGGATGGGGATAGCTTTGCGACGCTTTAGCCGTTGATTGGGGTGAAGAGCGAGTTGGAATCACAAATTTTCAGTCAATCGAGTCATCGGGCGATGGCACTGTAGACAAATAATGATGCGGCACTATACAAAACTGATGTAACATAGATCTAAAGGAAAATGAAATACCCACACCATGTATAGCCAATAATGATGCGGTCACGCGACAGTATGATGCACCGTTTTAATAAAGATGATGCACCATTATGATTTAAACAAAAAAACCCACTTTATTACGAACAAGGATGAACAATTATGATGCGACCACGAGACACTATGATGCACCATTACAATAAAAATGATGCACTATTATGATGTAACACAAGTACTCACATTACTACTAGCAAAGAACAAATATGATACGCCCACGAGACCGTATGATGCACCATTATAATAACGACGATGCACCATTGAGATTTAAATCAAATAGTCCACATTATTATGAACAAAGATGTAGAAAATTATGATGCACCCGCGAGACAGTATGATGCACCGTAATGATAAAGATGATGTACCATTAAGATTTAAACCAAATAGTCCATAAAAATAAAAAAGATGATGTGCAGATAGAGCAAAATGGTGAGCTTTAGAGGAATAATGAAGCGTTACAAACATTAATGGATGATAAAAAAGAGAACGATATGCCTTGAATACAAAATGATGCGCTTGGAAAATATAATGATGCGCCCGCGAAACTATATGATGGCACTAGAATAAATTATCATGCACCTCAATATTCTATCATTTGTATACACAGGTGCATCATAATAAGTCGAGACCCATCATTAAGGTACGTAGACACATCATTAAACAAAACTATTTTGTTCAGCTTCAGATCTTCTTCTCCATAATGAAATTGCGATGGCGGCAACCAACTCATCTATGGCGGAGCTCTACTACCACGAACTCCAAGTACAACCTAAACGACATGTAGGATCTCAATAAGTACGGAGGACGGAAAGCTTCGCAGCTGAGATCCATCGGGAAATCAAGGCCGGTGAAGTTGTAATATGTATGCCGGTTACTTTCGCCGACCAACATCCGACCACCAGGTAACAGAACCACTGGAGGATAGTAGATCGATGATTGGATGACTGTTGGGCAGGCGAGCTCCCATGCATCCGGCCGTTCCGTATCTGGCGTCGTTGATTATCAGAATCGCCGGAAGCAAAATAACACGGCCAGCCACTTAAATGACGTAATCATCATTAAATTCAGGTGGTTTTGTGCAATAGTTATGATTATAGATAATGATACACACTTTAGCACCCTTTTACTGATGCTCACCCTATCATAAACCTAAAATCAATCTTATATGTGTTTTCATCGTTCTTCAAAGAATTTTAAACTAAAAAATTAATTTTTTAAATGTGTTATTGGCCACAATACTACCACCGCCTAAAATAAAGTTTATAAAAACAATCCATAGTTAAGTATTCAAACATCTTAACATTCTGTGTAACTCTCATTTTTTAAGATTCTACGTATAAAAAAGGTGTTCAAACATTTCCACAATGAACTCACCGGACAGAAAAAAATTGCATAAGAATATTTTGGGAGCATTATCAATTTGCGACAATTGGTTCATGAATAACGAATAAAGTACTAAAACAATCATGCATCAATAATCCGCTACATATATATAAGTTTATAAAGACATTATATCCATTGATGAGCAAAGATCAAAATAATAGTGGTGCTAACGACAAATTTCACAAAAACGGAGTGAATTGGTTTTTTTTTTTTTTGCAAGGGAATGCTCAAATTCAAAATCATTCAGTTAGAGCTGAGAAGGTATGACAAGCAGGAACAGAACCCTGAGGAAAGCGAATGACTAGCTCTTGACAACAACGAATAGTACGAGGACTAAAAACCAGATAACTTAATGTTATAAGACTAACTAACTTAGAAACCAAAAGTTTAAAAAGCAGTAAACAAACTAAGGATATGAAGTACATCAAAGTGACAAATAATTGAAAAATAGTAGAACATGGGAGCTCCATCCGAGTTGAGAAGTGTTCGTCATATTGGTTCAAAGCTTCAAACGGATTTCTACCAACAACATACCCTGAGAAATAATCGGCTTCCGACCTCCTTCGCCAAGCAAGCAGTTGCAAGCTGGGTCCAAAAAGTCTAGACCTTGTAAAAAAATCCGGAAGAGAATTTCCAACTATAAATCGAAACTTACCATAAAACACCAGAATCCAATAACGCCAACGATATACTTGAGTCACATTAAGGAACCAAGCAAGGGTCGGGGACTCCGGACCATCTCTTCTTGGAAGACGCGAGCTCATTGGTGTAGACAAGGACAGCCATGCATTGCCACTCCCTGTCGTTCCTTCCTCTATCAGCTCCTCCATCATCAGACTAACACAGGCTCTTTTCCTTCCTTGATCGGGAGCGGTTGGTACTTTCCCAATGCCGCGACCATTCCCTTTCTTGCCTCCGTTTTTTGAAATCGCCTTCTTCCAAGAGCAAGATGCATTAATAACACTACGTAGAATAGTTGTGATTTTACTGCGGCCTCCGCCGCAGTAAATGTCGCGGTAAATTCCATTTACTGCGGCGGAGGCCGCAATAAACGGATTTCTCTACGTAGTGTTGTGTGTATTATATTAAATTTACAGTTGAAGGGATGACAAATCTCATAAAATTTTATGATGCAACATTCTATGGCGGAGGTGCATCATTATCACATGGTGGTGTGGTGCATCATGATAGCGTCGTGGCACATCATGTCTGGACGTTACAATAATGCGCGATGGCCGCCATGTTTTGTTGCAGGTCTAGGATTTTCGCAAAGGAAAGAAGGAGATCAATGTTATTTGATGCAGGTGGAAGATAGTCCACTACAAACAAAATGTCATTTAGTGGCACACATTTTTAATGACAAAAAGTTTTGTGCCATGAATACATATAAATCTTGACATATAATTAGTGCCAGAAATAATCGGATAGTTAGTGGCAGATTACAACTTTGTGCCACAATTTTATTCGTATTTACTGGCACAAAATAGCTTGTGTCGGAATAACATCTTGCTTTTACTATCATTTATATAAATTATGTTAGTATTTATATTTTACATTTTTTATTTAATTATTCATGTGCCACTAAAGTAAATAAAGGGAAAGAACAAATACATTGTGATTTTTCTTCTCCAGCTTTCGTTAAAAAATAGAACCCTAACTTTCTTGAAAGCTCGGTTTGTTGCAAGTGTACTTTGTCTCCATCGCTTGTTCAATCTCCTTCACTCTCCCTAAACCTTAAGCTGCCCACCCACCAGAGAACAGTCAAGAAGTTGAATTTCAGGGGTTGGCGACCAAGTCTTCGTTGCTCCTCCTCGTTGTTGTCGTCGGCCTTCCGGCATCATCGGTGGTGATGGTGAAAGCTAGGCCTCGCAAGACTTTCCTTGTATCTCCTACTCTTTCTCTTTCCAAAACCCTAGGATCCATCCGCTCCTCTAGATCCATCACTGTCGTCACTGAGATCCGCCGCCAGTTGAATCTACTTCCTTTCGATCTTCGATTCCTCCCAATCGGTGTTCAAGAGCCCCACCGCCAGTTGAATCTACGACCAGTCAGCGATGGCGATAGACTTGATGCCTGATGTGTCGTTCCCGTATTGGACCTCCATTCGCTGATGATTTAGCCCTGATGCTTTCTTCTTCGCCTCCGTAAACGTGGAGAGAGAACTTCTCACCAAACAGGTCGGCTGCCAATTATTCTTCATCATATCTAATTTTGTTTTGATTTTCGAACTGAGGATCTAGCTCAAGTTTATATTTCAAATTTGAAGCTCAAGGTTTATGCGCTCTTGCTTGATTTGGAATAGATTGTAGGAATTTATTGGTGAAAAAAGGCGAGAGAGTACATGTCACAAGAATTTATTATAATGGAGGATGATAGTCAAAATAGTTGGACGATTGCGTTATTCATACATTTTGGTGTGCAGGTGCTGCTAATTATGACCTTATAATGTTTATAAATGCATATTAGTGGAAAATGATTTATTTTAAGAAGTTGTGTATGTCATGTTACGTATTCCAGAAATACAGAGTATTATTCTACTGCATCCAAATCAGCTGCTCCGAGGAGAAAAAAATAATGATGTTGTAAGCCTATTGGGCAAATTATTCTAAGAAGACTATTAGCTAAATCGAAGAACCATATAATACTGGAAATCATACTCAAAATGATTCTTGTAATCTATTGGAGAACTTGCTGAATTCCAGAGCAAATAGGCTTAATGTTTCACTTTGACATCTGTCTTTCTTTACGTCATTGATGATTTGAGTAGCTTAGCATAGTCTTGGTTGGTTTGTTTTATTACAATATGTTCTTTTCTTGTGTGAATCGGGACATAGAACATTAAGTTCAAAAGGCTATATTTGAGTAGCTTAGCATAGTCTTAGTTTGTTTTATTCTTGTAATCAAAATGCTTTATTAATAAATATTATTGTTGTTAAAATAAAAACTATATCTGCATTCACAATAAATTTTCTAGAATAATATGTGAAGAGGGTCTTTTGATCAAATCAATCAAGTATCTTGTTGGGTCATTTGTTAATATCTTACTTGCCACTTGCAATACCTTGGAAATTTGGTTTATATTTTTCAGGTTATGGACTTGGTACATGAACCGCAAGCCTTAAGATCAACTCAATTAACTGGAAAATCTAAACAAAATCTCTTGCTTCAAAGAGAGGTATTTTGCTCTATAATTGCTCATTCTAATGATCCAGACTTTCAAGCCTCTATTTGCTTTTGTGTCCCTTATCTGTTCATCTTGGTTATATAAGCTGCAGGATTAAATGCCTGTGTTTAAAATCTGAAGGAGATAAAAAGCTCTTTGAAACTTTGAAAAATTAGTTTCAATTTACGACCAAGGTAACCGCCTTATACATGTTTGCAGATTGTGAATGTTATTTGTTAGTCTGCTAATGTATTGTTTATTTTTATATGACTACGAGATATCAATGCATCAATATTTTCGGATGGTCCGAACCCCGTAGATGTAGCTGCTCTTACCAAGTATTACCCGTCAAGTCTTCCTAAGTCGATCTCAATGAAAGGTGCTCGTCTAGTGTACATGCAAGGCAAAACGTGTTGCTTTTAGTTCTTATTGCTTGCAATAATATTTACTATAATGATTGAATATAGACTCAAACATAGTTACTTTTAGTTATTTGTCTATGGTGCTTAGGCAAACTACTTTACGTTATCTGCATTTGTAGTTGTTGCATGGGATGATAGTTGTGCTTAGGAAATAATTGTGCATTTGTACAGCTTTTGTAGTTCCGAACTCTATCTCGTAGGTTTATGTGGTTTACATACCTTTATTGAATTTCTATCTAACAGAATATATTCCAAGTAGCATTAATCTCATTCCCAGTCTCCCTTCTTGCTATTTTCCTTCTTATAATAGAGCATGAGAGATGATTTAGAATCTCTTGGTTATATTCTCATCTATTTCCTCATAGGAAAGTGAGTTCTTCAAATTTTGACACTTTTTTATGCCAGTGGTTTCTTCGGTAATGTTGCTTTTCTTTAGTCTGCGTCTTTGAATCCTTCTTTGGTAGGTAAATGGCAGACTTCTCATGATCCATGTTATCAGAAGAAGTTGGACTTAACATTGGATGTCTTTTAAGTTATCTTTAAGAAACAGTTTGGTATTGTCGCCGAGGTTTGTGTGAGTAACTTCTCATAAATAAGCTGAAGTTTTGACTCCTTTGTTTTATCTCTGTTGATTTTTCCACACAACCATCATTCTATGCATTAAGTTCAACTTTCTTTTGTTTCTTTGTTTATTTCCAACAGCCTCATAGTATCATTTTTGTTTTACATAAACTATGCATATTCTTTATCTCTAACCAAAATGTTTCATGTTATATTATTGAGTTTTAGTCTTTTAGATGTTGCTTTCATTTGATTCTTTATGTGTCTTAGTCTAATTCCTCTCTTAGTACACCATGGTTCATTCATGTTGATTGAGGTGCTTATAGTATTAATTAGCTTCTATAGGTAGGTTTTCTTTTCATCCTTTGTTATTTGCAGGTGAACATTTTGACCAACAAAACAGATGCAGTCTTGGATGATGAGCAACATTGAACAAAGAGAACCTATATTTCACTAGAAAATTACTAGTTTGAAATACTAATTTCCGATTTGAATCCACAAGATCCTCTTTGAATCATTTGGCAGTAAATTTGTAAGTAAATTTATTCAATTTGATGTTTTTCCATATAAATTTAGAATTACACGAACGCTTAACCATTGTTTCACCTTCTTGTTTTACTGATATCACATCTCTTTTGCACGCTCGTAATTTTGTTCGATGGTAGTAGCAAACTTTGAGCATCGTTTATGTTGTATTTAAACAAATAGTTTGGTACTTTTATTAGGTTCCTAGTTAGTATTTAGGTACTTTGGATACTTCATGTGTATACCTTTTTTAATACTTCATGTGTATACTTTGTTTCAAGTAATGTGAATAAATTCTTCAAGGTTTTCATGAATATTTTTATTATATTTTTCTACATTTTATTAAATGTAGAAAAAGTGAATAAAAATTCTATTATGGCACAAATGAAACTACAGAAAATCTAATTTTGCTATTATGGCATACATTTTGTGCCACTAAAGTAATCTCCCAATTATTTACGTAGATGTATTTAATGGCAAAAATAATGTGCCATTAATTCTAAGAATTCTTTTCGATACATAAAAACGTGTTTCCTCAAGTATCTTTCTTGGCACTTTTTGTAATTTAGTGGCACATTTTGTGTGCCATTAAATGACATTTTGTTTGTAGTGGTCGCACAAGAAAAGAACGAAATTGGCATGGATTTTCTGATGGATTGGTCTTCCTCGTGAAATTTCGGATTTTGCGGCGAAATTCACGGAAGTCGGCAGTTGTTGTGGACGGATGCTACAGGTCTATTGTCCTGTTCTTTTTCTTCCCTTTCTTATCCTATGTTAAGATGTGCAGTGCACTATGTATAGCTACTCTTGATTTTATTTGTGCTTATAATGTTCTCTTTCTCTATACGTACTACACTGACCAAAAAAAGGTACTACCTACACAATTAATCTAATGTGCAAATATGCATAAAATTTATAGACCATGCATGTGTGTATGTATTATGTATATTCGTTTACGCTCGGAAAATGCTGTGCAAGGATAATGATCAAATAAACATTTGGAAAAATATATGAGCGAGATATAATTTCTTTTTTTCTTTTCGTTGTTTTTTCAACACGTCTGCGAAATGTGTGTAATATATGGAGTATTAATTATTGGGAAATTTTCATTTACCCCTTTACTCACCGTATTTTAAAAATTCATCTTTTTACACCCTGAAGTTTGGAAAAACCTACAAAAACCCTCATTGACCGTTAACTTGGTGTGTTGACTGTCAAGTTTCATGGAATAATGCTATAATTTAACCCTAGAATTTTTAAGCATAACAATCTTACCTCGAATATTTTCAATTTAACACATTTACCCCTCTCACTCCCACCCAAGGTATATCATCCTCTCAACCTATAACCCTAAAGTAAACATGCCGTCGTCACCCACCCAATCTTCACTTTTTCCCCTCAACACTCGAATTCCCTCACCAACCCACTGCCCAGAATCGTCCATCTTCGTTCTCCTTCCTACCATCACCGCTGACCGCCTAGCACTAGCGACACCTACACAAGTTCAGTACCGATGATTTCGATTTTGTGTTGTTGTTGATGCCCTTCAGTCCGCCAAAATCACCTCCACCGTGAGATTTGAAATCTAATATGAAGAAAGAATAAGGATGAGCTTCAACTCTCTGTGAGGTGAGGTTGTGTGTTTGACTTGTGTCGGTGCTGTTGTGGGTAGTCGAAAATAAGAAGTCTGAGATGGCCGCAATTTTTTTGGCTCGTGGTTTTTTTATCGCTGCATTTGTTTGCCGTCCTTCTCTCGCCCTGTTTTGAACCCTGAGGTAGTTTCGACACTCGCTGAATTTCTTGGTGAAGAAATTTCTCGAGTTGTTGGCTAATAGTGGATTCTAAGCCCGGTGGATCAGAGGTTCGAGCAATCAGAAGCTCGCTGGGACCAGAAGGTCGAACAATCGGTGACGATAGTGGCGGACATGAAGGACGATATCCATAAGCATTTGGGTTGGGTCGAACAACCAGTGGCGATGATGGCAGACAAGAAATAGTTGTACTATAGAATATCAAAAGGTTGTTGAATAAAAGAGTTCAAGCCAACGGAGGTACTTGAAACTCTTATCTGATGCAAGGTTTCTTGAAAATGGATGAAGCGAGTGGGCTTCAATGGTGGTTCAAGGAGTCAGGGCACCACCGCACGAGGAAGAAAAGATGAGAACAATAAAACATAAGAAAATTTGGGTAAATTTGAACAATGGTTAAAACGTGAAGGTTAAATTGTTAGGTTAAAAAACCTTTGCTTCCAAATTTTGTAATTAAACCTAAATTCTAACGGAATCATTAACGGAGGTTTGTCTCTAGGGGATTTTGTAGATTTCTCCAAACCTCAAAGGGTAAAAGAACGAATTTTAAAAATACGGAGAACAAAGTGAACATTATTACAAACCTCAGGGAGTAAATGAAAATTTCCCTTAATTATTTGCGTATTGAATTTCAAGTTTAAATAGAGGCGAATGGTAATGTTGAATTGAGAAAGATTAATTGAACAAACAAGATCGTCGTCGTCGGCTTATTTGAAATTAGGCCCATAATGATGACCGGTATATATAGCAGCCCCACCAACTTTCCAAATTAATTAGGGCTAATTACAAGAGGCTCTACTTATTTTCTTTGTTTTTCAACGAATCAACGATGATTGTTAGTTCTATTAATCCAGACTTCTTATTTAGATTTTGAGCATAGATGACGATGGGTCGATCGGCATCTAAATCAGTTACACCTCATTCAACCATGTGATATACATGTGAATTAATTAGTTAATTTAATCTTGTGGATACATGGTTTAAAATCTAGGTGAGTGAAAAAAAACAATCAGTATTCAATAATAAGTACAAAAATAATTATAGTTAAAACTCATTTTTTTACATAAAACTCATTAAAAATTCAATTAATTAAAAGAGATAAGAATTGTAATCAACATACCAACACAATTATTAAATTAATCTATAGATATGGTGGATTATCCCCTAAAAAATTCTACACTTTTCTTAAATGGAAATTTCTATCCTTTAAAGTTGTCAAATTATCTCTACTTTATCTTAACTTTTTTCATCTCGTTTTTTGTGCAACCTTGAGTCTAATTATGTCAAACGTAACTACACAAAATCTTACATTCACCTTAATTCCGCGCACACACAAAATGTAGAATAAATTGGAAACGAATGGAGTAAAATAGTAAAAGTAATTAATCTTTGAAATTTATTCATGAATGTTTTGATATAGAGATTTGAATAATTTATATGAGCATTTGTAATATGACTTTTCTAAAAATAATTTTTTAGAAAGAAAAAAAATTCATTACACATCTTATTTATAATCTAATTCAAACATTGCAACACAAGAGATGAATGTGTAATTTACAACCTTTATAGATGAGAGAGAGAGTATATGATGGTAATTGTGCCCCGACCCGGAGCGTGGGCTATGTCGACATCTATCTATACAAAGCTGGGAATTGGAATTTGGACTTCTTGTGGAGTCAATTCGAGTCAAAAGGCGGAACATTAAAGATTGGAGGGCCCATGAGAAAATGGGCCTTTGTTTGTTTTATGGATTGTGAGTGAGTGAGGACGAAATAGGAATCAAAGTATACGGACCCAACCAAGCTGAAGCTGAGCTGGCTAAGACCCATACTTGCCCGGTACGGTACCCAGCAAAATACTAAACTAAAACCCATGCCAATTTGTTTGTTTTTTTTTTTATCACTATCCTTTTCAGTCACATTATCTACTACTCCATTTCTTAATCATCATTTCTATATTTTTATCAACTTTATCCTTTTCTAAACCAACTAATTCATGTTTCGTATGGAATAAAATTTAAATAACTTTTATTTTAATTAATGGAATAGGTAAAGTTCTATATATGAATCATGATTAATAAATAGTAGCTGCAAAAATAAAAATTGGAGTAGTAGTAGTAGTAGTAGTATACAGTTTAGGATTGTTCTATTGGATTTGGAGCTGTACATTGGTTGTTGGGATTAGACAAGATGAAATGAGTTTATAATACCGTGCTCATTGGTACTCCTTTATTTCGGGTGCAAAGAATGTGATGAGACTCATTATCTTCTTGCATTTTAATCCCACCCACGTATTGTGGGAAAGAAATTGAGGAATAAAAAAATAATTTATAATTTGTCCCTAAACGTTTAAAGAATTACACCTGAAACTTTTAAAAATTCACAGATTACAAATTTACCCATTGAACTTGTTTCAATTGTTTTAAGAACCACCAATTGTGAAAAGTGACATTGTTTTTTATACAATCATATTTAACCTTATCCTTTTATCATCTTATGTTTCTGTACAACCAAATACTCCATCCATCCGTCCCAATTTAATTGTTATGTTTGTTTTTCAGCATATAATCTATAAATATTTTTCTTTAATATTTTGTTATACAATATCAAATAATTTATATACAAAAGGTAATCAAATAGTCTAATTTCTAAAAGTGTTTTTTTTTCAAAAAACAATTAACACTTCTTAATTAAAAATTAAACCAAACAAAATATCGAAAATCGAACTTCCAATTAAAAAGGGACGGAGGTAGTATCTTATATAACCACTTCATGCATCATCTCATCTTATTTCAGTTATATAAATCATCGCATCCTATTCCATTTCATTTATTTTTATCGTGACAATCAAACATACCCCGTGATCGAAGCTTTCGTGCATGGTAGCATAGAACGCGAACGAAAGCGATAAATTAATTACTCCGTTAAACGTTTAAAAGTGACGTTAGAGGATGAGACCAAAAAATAAAATAAAATTGTTCAAACGATTGTTATAATTTTGGGACACACAAAGAGAATTATTAATGCATGACAGCATACATGCATCATCAATTCGAATCATGATCATGAATGGAGTAATAAAATTTCAAAAGTAGGGTTTATATGTAGAGAAGATGATCATGCATGCATGCATAAAAATGGAGGGATTAGAAGATTTGGAGGATATCAAGAATGGAGCGATTACAGAGCGGACAAGAGGAGCGAGTGAGCCACACCTCTCCGGAGCACACTCTACAGAAGGCATGACCGCAGGGGATAAACGCCGCACCTTTTTTCCTCTCCATGCAGACGCAGCACACCCAATCACACCTCCCTCCTACTACGACCTCTCCGCCGCGTTCCGTCTCCTCAATCAGTCTCTTCAGCGTCTTCGTCGACTCCTCCTCCGCCGCAGACCGTAGATTCCGCTCCGCCGCCAGCGCCATTGCCAGGTTCATCCCTGATGACCGGCCGTCGTCAGTGATCATGTTGCTTGCGATGGCCTGTTCTTCTTCGTCGTCGTCTTGGGGTTGGGCCAGGATGTCGATGATGGTGGAGGATTTGGGGTGCCATGGGCCGCCGCCGCAGCAGCCCATTATCGCCGTCCGGCCCAGCCTCTTCTTCAGGTTGCACCACTTTCTTCTCCTCCTTTCAATGCCCTCGATATCCATAATCGTAATCATCCGCAAAATTAAAATCGGTTGCTTCTGCTGTGATATAGTAGCCGGTGACGGTGAGGGAAGTGATCGTTTTGTCCTGGCTTAAGTGCTCATGAAGTCAAAAAGCCATGACATGCGGCAATGATTTTGGTGGCAAAAAGGAGAGAAATTAAAAACACCCTTTCTCATGGAATCATCAGGCTAATTAACTACAGATGGAGCCAGATCAGTAGTACTGTGGTACACTATTTAATTTGTTTGGATTTGGCAAAACTTGTTCATACAGGCCTCAAGACAATAACCAGGCCCTGGAGCAACAAAAAGACCACTGCATCTTGATTGAATGAAGTAGTCTTCTCTTATGTGGAGTTACTTACACCTAGGAAATTAGGTTGTAATGTTGGCTATTTCACTAAGTTTATGTGAGGACAATTTGCCAAGAAAAAATGGTTTAACATGTCATCATCTTAAGGTCAAATTATAACTTGCTAGTACTACCATGAACTATAACGATCTGAACTCCAACTCAATTATGCAAAGTAGTAGTGCATTTTATGTCATTAACAAGATTTCTTTTTACCCGCGCTTCACAGCAGGTGTAAATTGTAAAATTTATAAGAATTTAATAAATTTATAACTTTGAACAAACTTTGCATATAGATGACAATATAATTTCATAAAATAAATGATAATGTAAATAATGACGACGGGTAAAAAAGAACATTGAGCCTAAAAAGTTTTCCATTTATTTATTAGTTTTAAATTTCATGGATCATTGGATTGATGTGTAAAAGAGTGAGAAATAAAAGTTAAATGCGAGAGTAAGTGCATTTAGCATATCAAATAAGGAAAACATTTGCAACAAATTATGATGAATTCGCCTAATCGATGAATACTTTTTACCCAACATGATTTTCAGTAATTGTGTAAAGTAATAATTGGTCATAAATGATGGTGCGGTTTTATGAAATATATGAGAAAGTAAAAATTAATTAGGTAAAAAAATTAGACCTAAGACTTTTCACATTTTAACGTATTAGCTCTAATGTGATTTTTAATCATTAAAAGTTAAATGTGTGAGTTAGTTATTTCAATACAATTCAAATGACGAAAATTGTTATGACAAATTAGGATGCGTTAGCCTAATCGATGAATACTTTTTAACCAACTTAATTTTCATTAATTGTGTAAAGTTATAATTGGCCATAAATGATGGTGCAATTTCTTGAAATATATGAGAAATTCAAAATTAATTAGATAAAAATATTCGGTCTAAAACTTTTCACGTTTTACTGTATTAGCTCTAATGTGATTTTTAACCATTAAAAGTTTTATGTAAGAGTTAGTTCTTTCAACAATTCAAATAAGAAACACATTTGTAACAAATTAAGATGAGTTCGCTTAATTGATGAATACTTTTTAACCAACATGATTTTCAGTAATTTTGTAAAGTTATAATTGGTCATAAATGATGATCAAATTTCATGAAATATTTGAGAAAGTAAAAAGTAATTAGGTAAAAAAAATTGGCCCAAGACTTTTCACATTTGACGTATTAGCTCTAATGTTATTTTTAATCATTAATCCATGCATATAATTTATTTATATTCGCACCATCCATAAAAATAGAGAAATAAAAGACAAAATTATATGAATAATAAATTTCGTGAGCCTGTACAAAAAATGAAAATGTTAAAATAAATACGCAAATTAAACTATTGAATAAACGAAGCAGAAAAAAATGACTGCAAATGAAGAAGAGTTTATAAAAGGAAAAAATAGATAGACCGATTTTTAGAATTCTTCATTGTCAAATTAGTAATCTTCGTATGTCATTCATATTCATTTAAATCACTAACATTCGGAAAACAATTTATAAATTTTTCCATTAAAAAAGATGGTTTCCCATAATTGCGGTATAGCTAGTTCTCATTACTATCTGCTTGTTGTAGTAAAAGAGAAATTTTATTTCCTTAAAATTAAATGAAATAATAAATGAAATATAAGAAACTTAAAAATCTTCTAAATGCGATAAAAATGTGAAACTAAAAATATGAGATTAATTATTTTTTGAGAGAGAGATAGATAGAGAAATGTAAGAGAAAATTTAATTAATCATGGACATATATTTCTCTTTATTCAAACTATCCATGCTAAAAAAAGATGATAAAGCTATAAGCTGTGAGCTTTAGGGGTGTATATGGAAGAAGTAAAAAATTGAAGCAAAATCAGAGAGTTAGACCTTTGAACAAACTGGTAAAAAAGTGTATAAAAAATTACAAAGTGATATCAATTATAATGAGGTGACACAATCCCATTAATGTAACAATATTTATCTATAGTAACAACTTACATGAATGTATATATAAAATACCACCCTGCACCCAAAAAATAAATAAGATAATATCATATATATATATATATATATATAAACTATGAGGGTCAGTATGTAAGAAAAAGAGAAGTTGAAGTTAAATTATAATTATACCATTTATTGGTAAAGTGTACGGTTAGTCCCTTAACTTTGCTTATTGTCCTATTTCAGTCCCATTTTAAGAATTTATCCAATTAAAGTCACTTATCTTCATATTTTCGTCCTATTCAAGTCCTATACCGTTAACTCGGTGTTAAAGTTAACGGATTTCCTGGAAAAATAATTTTTTAGACACATGCACCTTTTCTTTTATACTATTTGCACCCTAACTTAAATATATGACATTTTCATCCTACACTTTTTCCATATACTTTTCCCCTCCTCCTCCTCCCACCACTACCACCGGAACGTCGCCGGCCGACCACAGACAGACCTTCACCGTCTCGCTTCAATAGCCCAGGGCCGTCGAACGCGAGCCTGTGGCTGTTGACGGCGCCGGTGTCGTTCGGCGGTGGTCGGTCGACGAATGTTGGGCGGTGGTGGTAGGACGAGAGAGGAGGGGAAAAGGTATAGGATGAAAAAGTCATATATCTAAGTTTAGGGTGCAAATAGTATAAAAGAAAAGGCATGTGTCTAAAAATCATTTTTCCAGAAATCCGTTAATTTTAACACCGAAATAACGGTAAATGACTTGAATAGGACGAAAATATGAAGATAAGTGACTTTAATAGACAAATTCTTAAAATGAGACCGAAATAAGACAAATTCTTAATATGACAAATTCTTAAAATTGGATCAAGAACCCATTTGATATTGTTAGATTTAAAATGGTTCGATGACTTAACTATAATTCCCAAAACTTTAGGTCTTAAGTGATAAATCTAATAAACTTTAAGAATGTCATAATAACTATCAACATCAAACAACCACTAAACTTTATTAGTGGAGACAGATGATCACCATGAGTGAAAACTCAACTTCACTATCATGAGAGCATCTACAACAATGTTAGTTATCACACTCTCAAATTAAATATAACTAGCAAAAATATAAAAAGTGGCTAAATCATTGATCCGCAATACTAGCTATTACGCTA
This sequence comes from Stellera chamaejasme, assembly GCA_024586325.1. Classification (NCBI taxonomy): domain Eukaryota; kingdom Viridiplantae; phylum Streptophyta; class Magnoliopsida; order Malvales; family Thymelaeaceae; genus Stellera; species Stellera chamaejasme. Next base: position 32,637,843 of record CM044985.1, read on the forward strand.
GCCATAATAGTTTTGTTATTTGGCTCTCCAAAATTGGGAGTGAAGAGATGGAATTTGTTACTTACCATAAAATAAATGTGGTTGATTTCAACATAATAGCTAGCATTGTTGAAATGACAATATGAGGTTTCAAACTTTAAAGATGTTCAATATGTAATTCACCAAAAATGAATCTAATACATCTTGTGCAAGGCTTGAGACATCCATAAAAATGATAAGAATTGGTGGTGAATTTAGCATTTCTTATTCCTGTAAATCTGTGTTGTCGGAGAAGCAAGAGAGATGCGAAATGGCCGATTGTTGAAGAGGAAAGAGATGGCGAGGTGAGAAGAAGAACAATGAATTATTGAAATTCACACCTTCTCAAAATCACCTCATGTGCTAATTAGATAAGGTAAATTATGGACTAATTCACTAATGAATTATATGAGGTGAATTATCCACTAAATCACTTAAAAAGTTATAAGTTTGAAACCTCTGAATATTAATCTCACAAACCAAAATAAGTTTTTTTATTATTTTAGTTACAATTTACAATTTAACTTAAAATTAATTAAAATTGTTGTAAATGCTCTTTGATGACGATGGATGGATGGATGGATGGGGATAGGCTTGGCAATGGTGCGGATAATCCACGGTAGGCTCATATCCGCGAACCGCGAACCGCGGACCGCGGTTTTTTTTGTATCCGCGATTTACAATTATACCTATCATGGATAGAAATTTAAATCCGCATCCGCGACCGCGGGTATCTACGGTTAGCGGTTAACCCACGGTTACACGGTTTAAATGCCTTAAGCAGCTTTGACTTGCTTTTGCTTTTCTGCTAGTGGATAAAACGTGAAAGCAGAAATGATGGAAACACTAGGGCAGGGGCCTTCATTCTTATATTCATGCTCTATAGCTTGCTCCTTTGGATAGACAATATGAACTATGCTAGAATCATTTTCCTCCGCAACCTCAGGGTCTAAAGCAATACGCTCGATCAATTGAGATTGCTTTAGAGAGATAGCCTAAAACCAATTCATGCAATACTGCTTGATATCTTCTGTTAGAAGAGAAAAATGTTAAATTGAGAGAGAGAGAGAGAGAGCTTTTAACACGGAAAAATTGCAGTAACACTGGTTCTTAAGCACTAGTTAAGACTGAAGCAAAAGAGAAGAAACAAAGATCACCAGAACAGCTATCTATGAAGCCTCATTGAAGAGTGGATTACCAAATAGGCATAGCTCCAAAATCTGAAAGTAACTATCAAATTTGTCCCAAATGTATGACTACTTGTTCAATTCTGATCAAATTAAGAAATTTGAACACAAGTACCAAAACGGCAACAAGGAAAAAAATGTCATGGATAAAACTCAAAACCAAATTTACATGAAAAGAAAGGGCATTTCCATTTTCATAGCCAAGTTATGTATATGAAGAGAAAGAACTTCAGAATGCAAAACTTTATCTCTGATGTCCATATTTTCATGCTGCACAAAATGCAATTGACATAACTACACTACCACACCAAGATGAGTTTTCTTTTACCTGATGAAGCTTCTCCGCCGCCTTAGTCAGCCGCAGAAGCCTCAACCTCGCACTATTTGTTGAATCAAGAACATAAAAATGGAAAAGGAATTCTGAAATTGTAGTAGAAAATTCCCAAAAATTCACCACAAAACAATGAAGCAAAGTATTCACAGATCAAATACCTTTGGCTCTAGCGCCTGAACGAATAGAACCTGCGTCATAAGCATCGCCAGAAATTAAAATGCTGGACTGAGTCGCTTAAGGTCAAGCAATCGAACTTACTTGCGACCAGAGCTCCTAGCAAGCGTGGTGGTGGTGACTCATGAGCTCGGCAACAAGGGAGAGAGAGAGAGCGGAGAGAGAGGCGAGGTTGGCTACCGAATCCGAGACGAAGGGGCATGTTGAGTGTTGAGTGCTGAGTCTGCTGACTGCTGAAGCCTACTCGCTCGATCGTCTTCCTTGAATCGTCATCGCTCGATCGTCTTTGTCTTCGAGACTCGGTGATACATCGATATCGATATCACGCAGGCCGGCGGGGGTTTGGCATGAGCCCGGGCTCTAATTTGATGGGCTTGGCCTGGGCCTCTACTTTGATGGGCTGTGAACTTTGTGGATGGTGGGTATCCGCAAACCGCGGATGGCGGTTAACCGCGATGCTGATACCCCCTATCCGTAATCCGTAACCGCAACAAAACGGATGCAAAAAATAACCGTAACTGCGAGCCCACGGATAAAAATCGCGGATAAAACTGTCACTAACGGGCGGTTACCCGCGGTTCGCGGATTCCGTCCGTCCCATTACCAAGCCTAGATGGGGATTTGGCTTCTCTTGTTCACCCACTTCCTGTGCGTTTCCAGTTCACCATATAAGCAGCCCACCACGTCCCTCCCATTGCCTTTTTTTTCTTTCATTTTTTGCCAACTCATATATCATACATTATTTTAATTAAAACTATAATCATATTTTATCTTTGTTAAACTAAAGCTTTTATACTTTAGATGAAAGATAGTTTTAAGTAAATGATAATAATAGTAATTATTACTTCATCTACTCCCTCTGTATTGAATTTTTTGAAACGTTTGACTTTTGATATCCATTTGACTTCATTTTATCTATATAATTATTTAGTAGAAAAAATTCAAAAAATTATTTTTATATACTAAACACATCAAACAATGTTTTGTGTACAAAAAATTGAATCTATAATTGAAAATATTTGAGAACAAATATCATATAATAAATGCTGAAAACCGTGTGTTTTAAAAGTTTTGAGACTAAGGGAGTAGTTTTAAAAATGCAAAATTATTTATAATCAAAATTTGAACAATAAATACTTCATCCATCCTAATTTTTTTTTGATGTATATCAGAATTTTGAATAAAAAAATACTACATATGTCCCACAAAAATTACAATTTTTGTTTTTTCAGTACATATTATTTAATTTATTAATTATTTTTATGAATTTTTAGACATTTAAAATTATAATTATAATTCATATATTTTTCATAATTTGATATCTATTTTTTCTAAATATGTTTCTCTGATTTTTTCCACTATTTATTTTTTAGTAAATTTGTTAATTAAACACTGAAATTTGAAACATCAAAGTAAAGTACAACAATTTTTATGGGCGGAGAGAGTAATATAGTAAATGCTAAAAACTAAATGAGCTAATTTTGTGAGGACTGAGGGAGTATCTCTTATTGAAATTATAGTTTTCAAATATTTTTAAATAAAATGTATGTGTTTTGTTATTAATTTTTCATTTTAAAAATTAGATGAAGTTATTATTATTACTTCTAGCATTATTTACTTAAAGATATTTTCAACTAATATTTACAAAGTGCTAAGATACAAAAATTTAGTTCAAAATAAAAAAATATAATAATAGATTTAATTATAATACTCCCTCCGTTTCTGAAAAATTGAACACATTTTCTTTTGGGTTGTAGAAAAATTGATCATTTTCTTTAAAATGAAACTTCTCACTCTAATTACTTTCACTTCATCTGTACTTTTTCGGGTAAAGTGCATTCATGGTCTTGTAACTTTAATTATTGTACCACTAGGGTCCTATTTTAACTTTTCGTACAAATAAAGTCCTGTTTTCAAGTTTTTTCTTCATCCATGGTTCTATTTTTTGCCCTTTTTTTAAAATATTGTCCTTTTAAACAATTGTAAAATATGAAAATCACCCTAACGTTTAACGAAACTTTCAATTTTAACCTCAATTTTTATAAACCCTAAAATTCTACCCTAACTTTTACAAATACTTACAATTCTATCCTTATAAAATTTTCCCTCCACCTTATCTCACCACCCTCCTATCCATCACATTACGGTCACCCCGAGCGGTTGTGACCGGGTGACCCGGGCTCGGTTTTGGCTGCGGATCACGGTTTTGGGTGGTCAGACGGCTCCCGGGACTTATCTGAGCATTATTTCTGGGAATCCTTCGGGTTTTGAGGTCGTGTGGGTCCCCCGGACATTTCCGCCGAAAATACTTGGGGTTGTCTCGGGACGTACAGCGGACTCGGTAGCGCTCCCGGGACTTTGGATTGGGAAACCGTTCGCATATTTGGAATCGTGGGAACGTCCTGCATCTTTTTACGGAGTATATTTTCTGGGGCGTGACGTTCGGTCCCGGGCGACTCCCGGGGCTCGGGACGGGGATCCCGTGGTTCGGGATGGAAATTTTCCGACGGCTTGGGTGTAAAGTATGTTATATTTTAAGACGGATTTTATGGTAATATTTGTGGAATTTTGGCATGACGGGATTTGGATTTGGGTTAGCACGTCGGGATTTGCTCGGGTTTAGCGGGCCCGGTAGGACAGTATGGAATTGCAAATGGACTTTGGAAACATGATTTGGGTGTGTTATGATAATCTGAGGATTGTGTTCAGTTTTGGTTTCACTTGGAGTTAGGAAGTTGCGTTTGGGGTTAAATTACAAAGATTTGGAGAGTTAAAGGACTAAGTTGCAATTAACCCTAAAGTCAACAATTATTTTGGTAAAAGGGAAGGCTGAAGTCGGTTGCAAGAGGGAGAGATAAGGACACTTGTCAAAAAATGGTAAAAGATGGAAAGAAAAGGGAAAAAGAAAAGAAAAAGAAAGGAAAATATAAAAGGGGAAAGAAATACCATTTTTCTTCATTTCTTCTTCTTCTTCCTTCTTCATCCGCCATGCTCACCTCCTTCAAGCTCCATGGTGTTTTTCATTTTTGGCAAGGATTCAACAAGGTTTTGGGTGCAAATCAATGGTAAGCTTCTTCTCTTCTTCTCTTTGCAAGTTGGAAGCTTAGGTTTTGGTGGAAAATGGGTTTAGAGAGGATTTTGTGTTTGTTCTTTGCTATGGGTTTTGATGATTCTCTTGCTCCCATCTTTTAGTATATTGTTCTTGGGATGGAGAGGAGTAAGAATCTAGGTTTAGATTTTGGAAAAACATCATGGATGATGGAAACATAATTAGGCGAAATTTTGCTTGATTTTCTAAAATGGTGTATGTTTGTGTTCTTGAATCATGCTTTGGATATGTGGTTCCTATCATGATTCTAAGGCTTTCTGTGGTTTCAATTTGATGGAAAATAGGTTGTGTGAAAAAGCCCCAAATTGGGTGAATAGTATAATTAGGGTTCATGTGTGATTTTGGTGTTTAAGGTGTAATTGGATAGTAATCAAGCTTAAATTGTGTAATTGGTGGTTAAGGTATGTAATTGGAACCTTAATTGGATTGAATTGGGAATTTGGTAAAATTTGGTGAAAAGGCCGAAATTTAAAGGAGGGATTTTGGATGTGTTTGGGTGTTGTTTGGATTGAGTTGGATAGTGAAATGGTATCGGGGTTGGAATTAGATGCGTAACGACGTTCGGAACGTCGATTTCGGGTAATGGGAGAAAAGGTTACCTTTGTGCGGGGTTGCGGGTAAAATGTCTGGAATCAGGGATTTAATGGCATGGATATGTTTGTGGGTGTATGAATAAGGATGTTCTAGCTTGGTTCGTAAAACCGAGCTTTCTGTGGATTTTTGCGGGAAAGTGCGGGATTGTGCGGGTTTGGTTTCTGGGGGTCTGTTTTGTTGAGTTCTGACTTGTTTGTGGTTGTTCAGTGTGTTTCTGCGTTGGTGGAGCAGTGTGGGACCATAAAAGTCAAGGTTTCGCTTTTCGGGCCAAGAGCCAGGATTTCCCGGGATTTGTCTTTGCGGAGCGGTTTCTTGAGGTAAGGGTTCAACTTCTCTTGTTATACATACTTGGTATGGGACTTTATGTATACGAGTTTAGTTGAGGCGGGTTCCCGGGTTGAGGACGGTGGTTCGGTGATCCGGGACTGTTATACTGATAAGATGCATGTTCGTGTTTATTCCACGGCCGGATGGTCTTGGAGGCCACGGGTTTGTATTTGGTTTGGCATATCTCGCACTAGGTGCGAGTATCTTGATTTATATTGTTTTATTATATGTGAATCTATGGTGAGACCGGGACGGTCTTGGAGACCTCGGGTGCTCTGTGGTTTATTGGTGTGTCCGCACCCAGGTGCCGAGCACTTTATGTGTACCCGCAGGAGTGCCGGTATACCACCAGGACCTACGACAGTTTGGGGATCATGACCCCAGTACCGTCCGTCTATTGGATATTGGAACCTCTTGGAGAGGGCTGTCGCATGTACTTCATTATAAGGGTCGATTGGGCGGTTGGACCGCGTATGAGATCTTTGACTCACCTTGTCCTACGGGACATTGTATTTATATTGGTATGTGTATATTTGTGCTTGTATTGCTCTGTTTTGCGAGTTCGGTTGGTTACCACGTATACAAACCGTATCTTACCTCGCCCTTACCGGGTCCTCCCGAGGACTCACCCCTTATTGTTTACCACCTTTCAGGTCTACCTGACAAGCAGCCGGCGAATTAAAGATCCGCGGTGCTTTTGGTTTTTGGTTTCAGGTATTGACAGTTCCTTTAAGGAATCTCTGCTATGTTCTGTTCTGTTATAAGGGGTAGTCTCGGTAGAGGTTTCAGTTGGTGTACCATATTTCTGTTCTGTTGGATTTTGAGGTTGACTAACTCTCCATTCTCTCTTTGCTTGTGTTTAGCAGCAGCAGCAGTACTATGTGCGGGAATCTTCTGGTTTCAAGGTTCTTCCCGATTCCGCACCTAGGTATTCTAGGGTTTACATTGACGGCTCTGTAGCTGTAGTTGCATGCATGCATAATCAGATCATGTTGTTGTTTATGACGTATATTCCGGAGTATGTGTTAGTTCTGTATCTGATTCTGAGTCGAGGGCGGAGCCCCGACTTGCTTATATTGGCTATATGAGAAATGGTTTTTGTGTTCTGTTTGATATGAGCAATGAATGATATTCCATGAACTGCATGTTTGGTTGTTAAGTTATTTCGTATACTTGCCATGTATGAGTTCTATAGGTTGCGGGTCGTGGTACGACCATTCTGTTACTGCAGGCCGGGTCATGGGACCACTGCACAGAGCTGGTTTCGGTTGTACCGATTCCGCACTTTCCGCCGTAGCTTCCGCGTTCCGTACGTCGCGGCTGGCCCCGCTCCGCAACCGGGCGGGGTGGTCGTGACATCCACCACCACCGGAAATCTCGCCGGATCGTCGGCCCGGTCTTTGCGAATCGCACGCCCGGGGCCGTGAATCGCGCGCCCAAGGCAGCTGATCGCGTGCCCAGGGCTGCGATCGGCGGTCGAAGGGCGCGAATCGCAAGCCCTAGGCCGCGAATCGCGGTCCCGTAGTTATCCGGCTACAGCCCGTGGCGTCCCGACAGTGGTGGGTCGGATGGTGGTTGAGATAGGTGTGTTGAAAATTTTAAGGTAGATTGGAGGGTTTGTTTGTAGAATTTTAAAATTTGAGGGTGTAAATGGTATAATAAGAAAAATTCAGTTTATGTTCGTTATTGTACCATTTCTGTGAAAGGGTAAAATAGTAAAATAATCGTTCAAAGGACCATAGATGAAGAAAAAACTTGAAAACATGACTTTATTAGTAAAAAAAGTTAAAACAGGACCCTAGTGGTACAATAATTAAAGTTACAGGACTATGGGTGCACCTTAATGTATGATATTTGAGGTATAATGTATAATGTATGATATATGAGGTAGCCAAAAAAAGGCTAAGTGGAGAGGGACCTGAAGTGAGCTGCCAATGCTCCATGGTGGACCGGAAACGGACCGCATGTAGCAGAACATGATAGAAGCTGGATACAGATAGATGTATGAGACCTAATAGGGGTTCAAACTTAAACTTTTTCAGGTGAATAAGTTATTTCTTCACTCCTCATTCTTCACTTGTGAAATAGAAAGTTTGTCACCATTTTCTACGCGGAGCTCAAGTGAATAGGACCAAAGTGAATTTAGTTGTTCACGTAAATAAGACCTCCTTATTCACCAGCGCTCCCAAATCTCTCGTATTTGAACATCGTAGATTCCATCTGTTTTGCTGCCGTTCAGTAGCAAGGAACGCCAAGGTGATAGTGGATCTTCTCTTTTCAGTTCATATACTCCATTCTCTATCGTTTCAGCACTTGATCTCCATCAATCGTCTCTTCCTAGCTTTGAACGGTACAAATTCTTCTTGGGTTAGGGCAGATGTTGCTTAATTTTGTTTCGGCTTGCTTAACTTGTGTTGTCCTGAAATTTATTTTAAACGCTGATGGTTCACAATTATGTGCATTTCACATGACAGTCTGCACATAATTTCGCACAATGTTGTTCATGGCACACAGATGTGCGCACAAATAAGTGCACAATATAATTGACATACTTCCAATAGACGCACAGTGAAGTGCACAAGCTTGTGCACATGTTAATCTTACCTCCCGGGACTCTTATTTGTTCTTTTAATCATGCATAACATAGCACAACACAGTAAAGCGCACATACCAGCGCACAATATGGAAACACATGAAAACTATTTATGTGCGTCACACAATAAAGCGCGCATATGATTCCTACTTACAATCTCTTCAAATGAAATTCATACAATCCAAAAAAACAGATAGCTAAATTACTTTCACCATACAAGATCAGCAGCGAAATGACAAAAGAAAACCAAAATACTGGATTTTGAACAAACTCATTCCAGTCCAGTCAGCTTCCCCAAATTATTCTTCTGCCAACTATGTCTCTCTTATTCTCTCATATTTCTGAGTTAAACGAGTAAGATTACACCATTCGTAAAAGATAAGAAAAAGGAAGAGGGGAAAAAGTTGGGAGAAGAAGAATTTAGAAAGAATGAGAGAAACTTTTGGGGTTTACGTACAGCAGAAAAACGACAGAAAATGTAAGGGAAAAGAGACGGAAAAGGCTAGGTGCTCCAAATTCACCCACATCAATGTCACGTGCTCCTTAAACTTGGACCTCTATTACTCACTTTTCTTACTCAGCTCTCAAATTCTTAATTATTAAGTGAAAAATTTATCCCTAATTTCTAACTTTGAAGCCCCTTACTGAATGCACTAGGTGAGTCGACCTGAAAAAGGGAACATTAACTTTATTTGGTGGAGTGGTCAGTCAAATATAGATACAGCACGAACAGGCTGTGAAAGCGTTCACGCTTCTGCGGGCTCCAAAATCTAATTTGACTCGAAAAAATTACTGTACTTAACTCGATTTTCCGTAATCACATTTTCCTAATCCTAATTATCCACTTCACTTCTTTTTTTCTTTCCTCCCTTCTTTCCCCCCACATCACACCTTCGCTTTTCTCACCAGTCTCCCTCCATTTTCATGTCCTCTGTTCCCGATAACAACCCTAGCCCCGCACTATCCTGACCCGGAGGACAACCGCCCCGATGCATCCCTCCGCAGCAGGAGAACCGCCCCAGACTCTCATTGACCTTATCACCGGTGTCCTCTCCCTCATCCTCCTCTCCTCCCTCAACGTCCGCTCCTTCGTCGGCCGCTGGCAGATCATCCACTCCAAGCTTCTCTCCCTCCAAGCTTCTCTCTCTTCCGTCTCCGATTCGCCGCATTGGGCCCACAACTCCCTCCTCCACAGCCTCCTCCCTTCTCTCCTTTCCACTCTCCAGCGCCTCCAAGCCCTCTCCGACCAATGCAGCCTCCCCTCCTTCGCCGGCGGCAAGCTTTACATGCAGAGCGACCTCGACATGTCCTCCGCCGCACTTTCTAACCACCTCAACGACCTCGATTTGCTTCTCCGATCCGGAGTCCTCAACCAGTCCAACGCCATCGTTCTGTCCCAGACTTCCGCTAAGGACGATTTAGGATTTTTCGTTAGAGATCTCTTCACCAGGCTTCAAATCGGAGGGGTTGAGTTCAAGAAGAAGGCCCTTGAATCTCTTCTCCAGCTCCTGAACGATGACGAGAAATCCGCCTGTTTGGTCGCCAAGGAAGGAGACGTTGGGTATCTGATTAGCCTCCTCGATATCGGAAATCAGCATCTGATTCGAGAGCAAGCCATGTCCGTCGTCTCTGTGCTAGCATCGGCGAGCGAAAAATCGAGGAAAATAGTGTTCGAAGAAGGCGGATTGGGGCCTCTATTGAGAGTGCTTGAGACTGGGTCCTTGCCTCTGAAGGAAAGAGCTGCCATCGCCGTCGAAGCCATCACCGCCGACCCCGAGAATGCCTGGGCCATTGCAGCGTACGGCGGAGTGGCGATTCTGATCGAAGCCTGCCGATCTGGGTCCCAAGCAACACAAACCCACGCCGTCGGTGCGATTAGGAACATCGCCACCGTGGAAGACATCAAGATGGCTTTGGTGGAAGAAGGCGCCGTTCCCGTCTTGATTCAATTGCTAGTTTCGAGTTCAATCGCTGCCCAGGAGAAGGCCTCCAACAGTTTGGCGATTCTGGCCTCTTCCGGTGATTATTTCCGTGCTTTGATCGAGCAAGAGAAGGGTTTGCCTAAATTAATGTATCTTGTTCAAAATATTTCCAGTTCAGATACTTTAGAGTGCGCTCTTCGCGCAATCAGTTCCCTCTCTGTTTCGGAATACGCCGCTCGGACCTTATCATCGTCCACAGTGTTTGTGGTCCGATTGGGTGAGTTCATCAAGTACGGAAATATAATCTTACAACAGATTTCAGCGTCGCTGTTAGGCAATTTGTTAATCAGTGATGGAAACAAGAGAGCGATATCAAGCTGTATGGGATCGTTAGTGAAGTTAATGGAGTCCCCGAAGCCGGTGGGAATGCAGGAGGCGGCGGCGCAAGCACTAGTGTCGCTGCTAGGGGTCCGGTCGAACCGGAAGGAACTGGTACGGGACGAGAAAAGCGTAATGAGGTTGGTTCAGATGCTTGACCCAAGGAATGAGGCGGTGAGCAAGAAGTTGCCGATGATGGTGGTCTCTACGGTGCTCGCCGGAGGGAGTGGTGGTTGCAGAAAGATTCTGCTTGAGGCCGGAGCACAGAAACATCTGCAACAGCTGGCGGAGATGGAGGTGGTCGGAGCCAAGAAGGCGTTGCTGCGACTGTCCGGTAACCGGCTGAAGAGCATATTCAGGACTTGGAGGGAATAAAGGCAAAAGATGCTAACCCCCGCCAACTAAGGTATGTTCGTAAAATGGAAAAGTAAATAGTACTAGTAAAACGTGACAGTCATGGTCAAAGGTGCAGAAATGCCTGATTTGCTTGAAGATTCGCCCCCGCCCTCTTTTATCGTTATTTGCTTTAACTGAATGGAACAGATGTACAGTATTAGTATTAGTTAAAGTATAGACGAATTGGTAATGGTAAATTTTTTTAATTTGACCATCAATAATAATAGTTCATTGTTGTTTTGTACAAGTAATTTGGTAAAAGAATCTGTACAACAAAGAGGTCTATTTGTGCTGCTCCTTGAGCTGTAGTGTTGCTAACCCAAAATGGGGTTTGTTGTTATAATTTTGCAGGAACAGAGGTTGGCCTAACCGAGCACTGCAGTGCACAGGATTGAGAAAATGCAAAAACGGACACTTTGAGGGAGTGGAGTGCACTCCAAACTTTTTTACTTTTACTGGTAAATTATCAAGATCAAAGTTCATTTATTTGTTTATTTACAGGATAAAGTGTGTGTTTAGAGTTTAGAGTAGTGATCCTAGTGGTAGTAGCATCATCATCACACAGAAAGGCATGGATGCGGTTTTTAAGGGTATCCTTGGGGTTTCTTTCTTTCTTTCTTTGTTTTTTTTTTTTTGAATATTGGGTTGAAGTGAACACTGGTGTGTAAGATAAGGGAATGGGGGGATAATAGTATACTACTAGTAGTAGAGTATAAGTTATATGGGGGGGAAAGGGCCAGACTTTGGTAAGTTTGTGCCTGTGTGTGTGTGTGTTGAGTTTTTGTTGACAGGCCCATGTTGCATGCATGGGTTTGGGTGGAGGGTTGAGGGAACCTTCCTCCATGCTTCTTAATTTTTGTACTGTATTTGATAAAGTAAGTTCCTTTGCAATTGCTTGTGGACATTTATCACACATAGCAATGAAAAAGACAGCTACTACTCAGTTCCTTTGCATACTTGATTTCCTTATTTGATTCAGGACACTTGGTTGTCCAGTTTGTTTCTGTTTGTCGTCCTGTATGTAGTAGGGAGGGAGTTGGGGGAGTTAAAGAGCATGGGGGCTTTTTTTTAAGGTCCGTGACGCTATTTTTAAACGTGAGGTGGCCTGGCCCCTGAGGTTTTGATTTGGTGCCCTACATTTGGATTTTGATTGATGGCTAACAAGATGTGGTGAGGGACAGTCTGTTATCACTCCATAGGGGCGTAACAGATACGACGTCGTGCAAAGGATGCTGCCTGTCATGCGTGAGAAATGAATGAGGGGCGTAAATGGAGGTACTGATGAGGACTACTATTCATTAATTACGTCATAAATAAGTCGGTCAATAAATGAAGATAAATTTTCGATGCTTCGCAGAATTTTTTTTTTCTTTTTACACTATCATTTGTTTTTGGTATAAAAAAAACTGTAAATTCTATCTTATTTATACTATTTAATGGTAAGTATCCACAGATCTATCATTAAAAATGGGTAATAATGGTGTAAAAATGAATTTCCACCATGGAAGCATATATAGCTCATTAATAAATGGAAGGATATAGGCGTGGTTAGAAAAAGATGAGGAGGAATGTGAAGGTAATTCTTCTTCTTCTTCTTTTATTCCAAGTTCACATGCTGCGGCTGTCTGTCTCCTCTCCACACACAAATCATTCGAGAAACGCGGGAGTAAGTGAGCTTAGACTTAGTGCCGTCCAAAACACTCTTAACCTGAAATTCATCCAACTCGCAATGTTATTTATCAACTTGATAAATTTTCACCTACATGAATTTGGAGAATGAATGGTAGATATGTAATTGTCCGATTAATTAGGTTTGAGCTTTTAGATTATCTTGTAACTGAGCCATTTGGACTACTGAGTGAAAAATCAACTAGGTGATGATTAACAGGTTCGTTCGATAGGACAAAGATTAATGGGACAATGAAGCAAAGTCCAGAAATCTTTCAGAGGATGACATCAAAAAAAGATTGGATTGTTGTGACAACTTAATTCAGCTTGAAAACATAAATTCTAGTATGTTGAAGCAACGAGCAAAGCTGTAATGGGGAGTGGAGGGTGACGAAAACATTCGGATTTATCATTTTGCAGTTAAAAAGAGATCTAGATCAAATGCTATAAGAGGTTTGGTGATTAATAGGATCTGTTCTGAGGATCCGGTGCAATTAAAAGAGGAGGCTATCAGTTTCTTCCAAAAAAAATTTTAAAGAACCGGCACCCTGCAATTCAGATCTATTTCCCCGGTTGACCAAGATACTCTTATGCTCCATTCTATGATAATGAAATCAAGAGCGTGGTTTGGGCGTGTGGAGGAGATAAATCTCTGGGTCTTGAGGGTATCACCTTCGCAATCATCAAGGAAAATTGGGATGCTGTTGGGCCGAATTTTATAAAAGTTGTGAAAAAATTTTAGGCTTCTTGTCAACTTGGTAGGAGCTGTAATTATACTTTCTTGGCTCTAATCCCAAAGCTGAAAAATCCAACATGCCGCAAAGACTTCGGGCTGATCAACCTTATTGGGTGCCAATACTAGGTCATTTCAAAGCTGCTTGCAGATTGTTTGAAGGCATTTATTCCAAATCTTATCAGCAATGTGCAATCTGATTTTATTCAAGGTCGTCAAATACTCGATGGGGTTCTTATTGCAAATGAAACCATCAGATATGCAAAAGGCAGTGATGATCAAGACTATGATTTTTAAAGTGGATTTAAAGAAGGCTTTTGACACGGTAAGTTGGAACTACTTGTTCTCCATTATGAACCAAATGAAGCTTGGAGAGAAATGGATTAGATGGATCAAGGCTTGCTTGCAATCAGCATCAGTTTCAGTTCCGGTCAACGGTTCTCATTCCAAGGAATTTTCGATGGAGCGTGGTCTCTGTCAGGAGGACCCTCTCTCTCTCCTTTCCTCTTTGTCATCGCATTAGAGGGATTAAATATTTTGATGGAACAAGCAAAGGAGAAAGGTCTTTATACAGCCTTAGATGTTGGCCGTCCCGCTATTGATATCTCACACCTCCAATATGCAGATGATGTGATATTTTTCAGACCATGGCAACGCAAAAACACTGAGAGCGGAAATTTTCTATGGGGGATAAAGATTTCCATGGCATTTACTGTGTTGCATGGGAAACTATTCAAAGGAGTAAGGAGGTTGGATGTTTGGGGGTTTGAAGTTTAAAATTAAAAATTTGGGCATTGTTGTGTAAATTGTGATGGAGGTTTAGAGAAGAGGAGAATGCTTTGTGGGTAAGGGTAGTAAAGGCCATCCATGGTACGAATGGGGACTTAGAAAAGATGGGAGATGCTGAAAAATAGGAGATCGGAGGAGTGTGGGGGGGGCGTTAAAGTAGTTAGAGAGGTGGAGGACCTTGGAGAAGATTTCATAGACTTTTTTCACAAGAAAGTGGGTAATGGGGAAAATACTCTTTTTTAAAAAGACACTTGGGTGGGAAACCCAAACCTTGAATCTCTCTTTCATCGCCTGTTGAAGTTAGAATTAGATGCTTGTTGTAAAATTATGGAAAGGGGAATTCGGGAAAATGGCGTTTGGAGGTGGAGGTGGAATTGGAGGATGGAGCCTCAAGGGAGGGAAGTAGGGGAGTTTAGGGATCTGATGAATATTTTGAATTATGCCATTATTTCTGCAGATACAAAAGACTGTTGGTGGTGGTCTTTGAACAACATTGCCGCCTTCACTGTATCAGACTTTTACCTGATAATTGCAGAGGCTACCTCTCCAGCTATGGACGGTCATAACCAAATTTCTTGGCCATTATGGATCCCGAAAAAGGTTCAACTTTGCTACTGGTGCGCTATTCATGATCGACTGCCTTCCAATTTGCAACCCGCCGAGCGTGGAGTTCAAATTCAAAATATGAGTTGCTTCAGATGCGCTGCCCATGTGGAAAATCTGGACCATATTCTCATTTGGTGCCCTTTTGCATCTGTCGTGTGGAGACTCATGCACCCGTGGTGTCAAACTGGACCTTTTCTTGGTCTTGACGTCCCGAATCTGCTTGCTGCTTCATCTTTGTCGGGTTGCAATCAAAACAAGAACAATGGTTGACTTGCAATCTGGTTTATCACTGTCTGAAGCCTATGGAAGGAAACAAATTTCATAACCCATTGAGGGCAAACTTCTTCTTGTTCGCAGGTTCTGGAATCCATCCAGTATCTAAAGCTTTATTGAGGAGATTGGGTGCTCTATCCTTTAGGAGCAATTAGAAATTCTGGATAAGTAGATTTTGTATCTGTAAACTCTTTGAATTTTCCTCCTTGGATCCTTATTTCCTCTTTGGAGATAGTTTCCTCTTTTTTATAATTCCATTGTTTTTTCAAAAAAAAATCGGGATTGAGATTGTAATCTTTTTCTGATACATTGGATGTAAGAGATTGGTAATAGTGGAGACATGAACAAAAAATCTCTATCTTATGTCCCATTAGTCTAGCCACTAGACTACATGATAGCACGTTGAGATTGTAACCTTTTTTTTTTATAGAAAAAGGGATCCACAAGGGGGATCCCAAAGGGACAGTCTACTCTCATTTTTGAAACTAAAGCAGAGAAAAGGATTCTAGACCTAGGCCTGGATTCGCTACTTTCCTAGAAGAACAACGGAGAAGATACCAGGTAGAAACTCCGAGGGCCCAGTGGGGGCAAGAGGGGGAGAGAGAGAGAGAAACAGAGAAAGGTTAGGGATCGAGAGAGACTTATCCAAATACAAACCCGTCAAATCATAAATAATCAAGGATAGCCGGTGGACGGCATCCTATCCAGACAGCCGCTCGATTGCTGGTCAGAGCGAATTTCGCCAATTCGTGAGCAGCTTGGTTGCCTTCACGGAAACAATGGAGAATTTGCCACGTGTGGAAACTTGAGAGAATACTCCTGGTAGTGATAATATTACGCCACGCTTCTGACCGGAAGGAGTTATTGGAGAGGATTGCTCCCACCACTTGGCTTGCGTCGGACTCCACGATAATCTTGGATGAGCTGAACCTTCCAAGTCGTTTCAGCCCTTCGCATAACGCCAGGCTTTCAGCATAGAAGGCGTCGGAGTGGCTTTGACTTGGGAAAGCAAGGGCCGCTTGAATCTGGCCACCACTGTCCCTGAGGACAGCACCCAAGCCGACTCTTCCTTGGCTGTCAACAGCCGCATCTGAATTCAATTTTGACCATCCAGTCGGTGGAGCGGACCATTGTACTCCCAAGCGAGGCGCACCCGGGATCTTGTACGTCATAGCGTCATTCATCGCACGTTCAACCTGCCATACAACCTGGTTAGTGTTAAAGCCAATATTCTCATGAACCTTCCGGTTTCTATGATACCAGATAGTCCAAGCGATAATGAAGATGTGTTCCCATCCACCCGGGGGCTTGAGATTGTCTATGAAGTTGAACCACTCCTCCAGTTGATGGGGTGAAGAGGTTGGAATGCCCTGCAGGCCTCTTCGGTCCCAAACGCCCGCGACCTTTGAGCAATGAAATAAGATATGAGTTTCGGTTTCAATGTCCTCTCCGCACAAAGGACAGAGCGGGTCGTCTTCGATATGTCTCCTGGCAAGTTCAGCCTTGACAGGTAAGCATCTTCGGAATAAACGCCACACAAAAATTTTTGTTTTCTTAAGCACTTGCGCACCCCATATCGTCTTCCACAGTTTCCTCTCGGAATCGGTGACTCCCACGTTATCGAGGTTTTGGAGAAGATGATACCCGCTCTTGACTGTATATTCGCCTAGAGAGTCAAACTGCCACATGAGGGCATCCTCCTCGAACATAGAACCAGGCCGGACTGAAAGGATGCGAGCAACATCAGCCGGGATAAAAGTTTGATGCAGGAGCTCTAGCTTCCATTCACCGGTATCTCTGTCGAACAGATCGGCCACCTGCAAAGAGACACCTGAAGAGTGCATCGGCCCTGTCGGCCTCAAGGGTGCTGTACCAGGTAGCCAGGGTTCCGTCCAAGCTCTGATCGATTCCCCATTCCCCACTCTCCACCGGACTCCTTGGTTTAAAACCGCCCGTCCTTCCAAAATGCTGCGCCAAGTCAAGGAAGGGTTGCTCCCTTTCTTGGCGTGGAATAAATCAGTGTGACGAAAATACTTGTGTTTGAGGACCTTTGCACACAATGAGTTTGGCTTCGTGATGATCCGCCAACCTTGTTTTGCTAAGATGGCCTTGTTAAAATCATGCAACCGGCGAAAACCAAGACCCCCCTTCTCCTTATGCTTGCAAAGTTCCCCCCATTTGGTCCAAAAAATACCTGTCCTTGCCTTATTATGAGACCACCAATATCTATTCATCTTCTTTTCGATTCGATCGCATAGGTCCGGGGTGATTAGGAACAAGGACATGGTATAGGTTGGAATTGCCTGTGCCACTGCCTTAAGGAGCACTTCTTTACCGGCTTTAGAGAGGAGCTTGTAGTTCCAACCCGCGATGGCTTTCTCTACTTTGTTTACGAGATAGCCAAAGGCCTTCTTTCTACTTCTTCCGACAATGGCTGGTAGCCCCAAGTATTTCTCCATGTTTTTGGCTTCAGTCACTCCAAATTTTGCTAAAATACTCCTTTTCCGTTGGGATGTCGTATTGGGCGAGAAGAACAGTCCCGTTTTATCCAAATTGACGCACTGTCCGGAAGCTGTTTCGTATTTGTGCAACAATTCCAAAACATGGTCTGGCTCTTCTTCGTTGGCCGTGCAAAATAAGAGGGAATCATCGGCAAAGAGGAGATGTGATATGCAAGGCCCACCGTGGCTGGCGTGGGATCCGGAAATCTTCCCTATCTGAACTGCTCTGTTAAGCATGGTAGTTAGCCCTTCAGCGCAGATAATGAACAGATAGGGGGAGAGCGGGTCACCTTGGCGTAATCCACGATACGGAGTAACTACACCTGAGGGGATTCCGTTTATCATTGGAGCATATCTGACTGTTGAGATGCAATCCATGATAGTGTGAATAAGCTTGTCAGGGAAGCCCATTTTAGTAAGCATTTTCCGGACGAAGCACCATTCAATCCGATCATAGGCTTTTGACATGTCCAACTTGATAGCACATTGACCTTCTTGACCAGTCCTTTTGTTCTTTAGAGAGTGAAGTAATTCGTAGGCAATGAGTGCATTGTCCGTTATCAGCCTGCCACTCACAAAGGCACTCTGTTCATCTGATATTACCTCTGGCATCACTCTTTTGAGGCGGTTCGTTATAGTCTTCGCCACCAGCTTGTAGAGCACATTGCATAAGCTGATCGGACGGAATTGCTTCATATTCACAGGTTGAGTAGTCTTTGGAATGAGGACAATGTGTGTGAAATTGATTTCCTGCACGCTGCCACCATCGTTAAGGATTTTCAAACAATAATTAGTCACATCATTTCTTACCTCACTCCAGCACTTCTGGTAGAATTGGGCAGATAGGCCGTCGGGACCTGGTGCTTTGTTGGGGTGCATATCTTTCAAGGCTGTCCAAACTTCCTCTTCCGTATACCGTCTCTCTAGCCAATGTCTCATATCTGGTGTGACTTTGATTCCAACCTGGTTAGAAACATCATCATTATCAGGGGGGTTAGACGAAGAGAAGAGAGTACTGAAATAATCATGAACCACTATTGCGATCTCCTCCTCTTCGTCGGTCCACACTCCATTCTCCTTCTGGAGTTTGGATATGCGGTTAGTCCGTCGGCGGGTGGAAGCATAAGAGTGAAAAAAACGAGTGTTATTATCACCCTCCTTCAACCAATCCAATCGAGATCTTTGCTTCCACATAACCTCCTTGCGAGCTTCCAATTCATTCAAATTGGCAGTGATACTGCGTATTTCCTCAAAGGTTGCGTCTGACGCCTTCGCTCTTGAAGCCCGTTGCAGCCTGCTGTCCAACTGCATCCGCTGTTTATCAAGGTGACCAAAGACCTCCATATTCCATTTTCGCAATCCAAGCTGGACATTCTGAATTTTTTGCATCATTGATCCATTGGTTACTCGACCAGTGTCTGTCCATAGCCGGTTTACTTCATCAAGCAAACCCGGATGCCGGAGCCACATTGGTTCGAACCTAAACGGTTTTGTTCCTCTCTCGTCGGTCAAGTCACGCTTGCAAGTGATGATGAGAGCACAATGGTCGGATAGGGGACCATTTTTTGCTTGGATAATTGCTCGCGGAAATAGATGTTGCCAATTCCCATTGGCAACCACTCGGTCTAGTCTGCATCGCACTTTCACGCCCCCTGCACGAGTGCCAGCCCAAGTGAATTGTGGTCCTAGGGAGCCCAAGTCTTCCAGCTCGCAGTAATCAAGGGCCTCACGGAAACCCTCCATTTGTTGCTCATTCCTCTCTACTCCTCCCCACTTCTCGTCAGCATGGAGGATTTCGTTAAAATCACCCGCGCAAACCCAAGGGAGTGTGGATCTCGACTTGAGAGCCTTCAACATCTCCCAGCTTTGGTGGCGTCGGTTGGCAACTGGTTCGCCATAGAATCCGGTAAGTCTGAAATGTTCGTCCATACCGGGCCAGCAGACTGCCATGTCTATATGGTACTTGGAGTAACTCTCTAAGTGTGCCGTAACCTCCTCCTTCCAAAGAAATGCCAGCCCCCCTGAGCGGCCATTCTCCCCCGTGCTCGGAACAACGAACATGTGTTTGAAGTCAAGTTGTTTCTTAATCCACTCCATATCCCGAACAGATAGGTGTGTTTCACTCAAAAACACCACTTGTGGTTTGATCTGACGGGAAAGGGACTTTAAGTTCCGAACTGCCTGTGGTGCCCTCAAACCACAGCAGTTTTGGATTAAGCAAATCATTGGGCTCGGCGGTCCTGGTCTTCAGGAGCCGCCGCTGGTTGACAATCGCTGATCATTTCTCTTGAGTCTTCCATGAGTTTTGGCCTCTTTTCTTCCTTATCAATCTCCATATCTGTTACCTCCGCTCTTTTCCTAGAATTTTTCCTAGGATCTGTCTTCCTGTCCACAGCTTTGGTGACCTTATCCTTCCTTTGCCACTTACGCCGTGTTCTCCCGCCTCTTCCATCGGTCACATATTTAGTATAGTGAACATCATGCCTAGTCTCATCTGTAGCGTGATTATCATTTGTGCTGTCCACCTTTCTGTTTGCACTCGCATCTTCCTCTATTGGCTGACTGTTTCCAACATCCTTGTTCATCTCATTGATGTCAGAGGTGTTGTTTCTTGCCACAATGTGGCTTCTGGTCGTCACTTCTTCCGATGTAAGATTTGCCGTATGTATAACTTTGGTTATAATCTGTTGAGACTTCAGTGTTGGGTCCTGTTCTGGTGAGCTACGTTGCTGGCCATTCGGAATCGGGTTCCCTCCCATTGTTCCCGTTTGGTCCTGGTTCCAGCTTTCCCCTGAGTTTCTCATAAAGTGAGGCCTATCCACCCCCTGTTCCGTTTCATTACTGTTTGATCTGCCCTCCACTGACGTTTCCCCATCTAACACAATTCTGCGGATCACCCCTGCCCTGTCAGATTTTTGTTTCAGCCCAACCGAGCTTTCCGTCGAACTAGTCGTATCAGTCTCCTTTACTTTGGCTGAGCGTGTTCGCCAAACTCCTTCTTTCTCAGCAGAGTAGCGTTTTGTTGGCTTATTGTTTGGGGAAGCAGTCATGAAATTCCCATATGGGAATGAGCCGTTCCCAGGAGCAGGCTTCTCACAATACCGGTGTGTGTGCCCTAGGCGTCCGCAAGTGAAACAGAAGAATGGTAGCCTTTCATACTTGATTTGAATTGGAATCGGGCCTTTTTTCATGCTGAGCATGACGCCTCGGATTAATGGTGTCCGTACATCCAGCTCCACCTGAAGGCGTACGTATCTCCCCCCCAAATCCATCCCGCCCTGGGTACCGGACTGGATCACCTTTCCCACTTGGCTCCCAAGCCTGTTCACCACGTCTTCTCGAAGGGCACCTACTGGTATATCATACAACCTGATCCAGAAGACAGTTGTGTATAATTCAATCCGTCTTGGTTGTTCCACCCCTGAGATCTCCCTAATCAACAAGACGTAGTTATCGAAAGTCCATGGTCGCCCCTCTAGTACTTTGTCGATGTCTGGCCGGCAGAAAAACGTAAATAAGAACTTGTTGTCATCTACCGTTTCGATATTCATCCCTTCTACCGGTCTCCATAGGGTCTTCATCATATTGAGCAAAGCGGAGTTATTGAACGGTCTATTTGTCCACAGCGTTCCTACCAGAAAAAATCTGGTTCGTTCATCCGTTATATTGGTCTCTTCTTCATCGAATATGACTACCTTCTCTGCCTCTGCAAGGCCGAACTTGTCCCAAGCCTCCGTTAACTCGTCCATGAGATTGGTTCCTAATTATTGTCAAAGCGAATGCCAGCGCAACCGCGATGGATTTCGTGGCCACCGTGGCAACCGACGCACAAACCAACCACCGAGAAGTTCTCGGACAAACCTGCGGCGAGTTTCGCAAAACCCTAGCAGACCAAACCCTGACTTGCTCAGGACTTTTGTTTTTCTTTAGAATGTTTTTTGCATGAGACTGTAACCTTAAGTGAAACAGGAGAGTGCTTTCACTTTTCATATATGTGTGGCTGTGGAACAAGAATGAGTAGGGCAGCGTTTAGTATGATATGTGCATGGTATCATATTTGGGGTCCCAAGCATGAAAATGAAACAATAATACATATATTCATGGATTTACAAACAGACAGATAGATTATAGATATCCCTTTAAAGCAACTGCTTCCTTCCATGTGCCCTGAAAGCTTCTCCTTCACCCATCCCTTCCCTTTTTGTTACAGCCAAAAACTCCTACCTTTTAGTCTTTTAGAAAATTTGGTCCATTTCATTTTTTTTCCTTATTATTTATTATTTATGATTGTTTTACACTATCTTGATATAGGAAATTAAATAATTTATGGTTGTTTTCTTTATCACATAATTTCATCAATAAATTATCAAATCAACATTTTTCCTTCACTTTTTCTTTTCACAAACATCATATTAATCTTTCAAATACTTCACCAAGTTCTATAAAAAAAATTTGTGCAAAGAACACATTCTATATGTAAATGATAGATCAAAGTTTGTAGTTTCTAAATAATACTACCTCTGTTTTTTAATTGAGACGTTTGTTTGACTTAATTTTTAACCAAAAGGGTTTGTTAAAAAAATTGAATTTTTTTTCATAAACTAGACCTTTTGATTTACCTTTTGTATATAAATTATTTGACATTATATAACAAAATATTGAAGAAAAAATTCACAAATTAGATGATGATGATGATAAAGAAACGTGACAATTAAATTGGTACAGATCCGGGGAGTATATTTTTTTACAAACTTTCAATAAATTATTTTAAACAATAATTTGAGTCAAATATAATATTATAATCTTATTGGCCAAAATTTATGAGATGAAAGGAGTATTTCACTTGCATCCCTGAATTCTTCTAGTCCACAACACTACTGCAATCCCCAAATCATTCTGCATGCATTTTCATTTTCATCTTCTTATCTCTGATTTCTTCAAACATAGAATTGGAATCAAAATGTGCGGCAAGCTTGCTGTTATACACCTAGCTCCATTCTTTTCATGTTTCGAAATCATATTTTTTCAAATTCTACAATTTCCTCTTTTACCTAATAGTATCTTCTACTACTTCTCTCTTATGATTATTTAACATTCCAACTTGATCTATTTTCTTCAAATGAACACAACATTAGTAGATGTGCCATTTTTTTTTGAAAGGTAATTTTTTCTTCAAATGATTTGCTCAGTATCTGATGTCATCAGGAATCTAAGTAAAGGGACTAAGATATTGACAAATACCAGTAGTTTAGTGACTTGAAATTTGCAAATCTACTATTAATATATAAGCATGAACATATTGAAGGAAGACATGCCACGTGTAAAATATTTTTTAATAGTTATTAAAACCACATGATGAATTTAATCAAGAGATAACATCCAAATAGATTGAATCTGCAACAAACTATATCTAAACTTCCTAAAAATTCGAAACAACCCACAAAATCAGGTGTCAAACTTGATCTCAAGCCTATATCCTAGACATTCCACATTATAAATACATAACTTATTTACAAAGAATTCAATTACACATATTAGTCAACCAAATTCAAAACAACCCACTAATCATTTTTTCCAAGCATGATGTCTCGCACGCAACACTAGCTGCAGACCACATTAGATCGCTTTCAACGAGATTTAAATGACCTTCACCTGCAGATCGAAAAAAATTAAGCCAAATGTATGATGCTATTTGCTGATTTCGTACTATATATTTTATCAAATAAATCATATTCATTTTTTATTACACACTAACACCATGATAGTAAATAATGTTTTATCTAAGTGGAAATATAAATGTTTGAACAATTTTTTACAAAGAGAAAGAGGAATCATAATGGAAGAAAAAAATATTAAGCATATTCTCCGCCATCGGCGGTCGCTGGAAAACAATTTTTCACGGCGGACAATCGACAAAAATGCATCAACGAGGCGGTTTTGGTGGTTTCTCATGAAAAACCTCAATAAATTTGTAAGAACAAGGTTGAAGTTTTATCGACGTTTGAGGAGAAGATAGGAAAAAAATGTTTGATCTAACTAGAAATATAAATCTTTGAACAATTTTTTACAAAGAGAAAGCGGAAATCATGATGGAAAAAATGTTAAGCATGTTCGCCGCCATCGGAGGCTGCTAGAAAACATTTTTTCATGGTGGACGCTCGATGGAAATGCATCTACGAGGTAGTTTTGATGGTTTGTCAGGATGAACAATAAGAATTCGGTATGAATACGGTTGAACTTCTACAGCGAGAGAGAAAGAGAGTGAGTGAGAGAGATGCAGCTCGTAGGGTTAGAAACGTGAGAGTGTTGGACACCGGGTTATCTATATGAGGGTAGATGGGTTTGGGTTTGGGTTAGAGGTTGGGCTAAAAATTTGGGCTTAGTTGTTTAAGGGTTGATAGTTTGGACAATGTTGGGTGTTAAAACAAAATTGGATTAGGTAAGCCCAACCCGCAATTTGTGGGCTTTTCGGGTTACAATTTATATTCAAATCTTTATTAATATGTAAAAGTAATTTATTTTAGAACTATATTTGTGAGTATTATTAATTTTAATAATTATATATTTTTTAAATACGATAAATTACCTTAAATTTATAATAAACTCTTGTAATAATTATTATAAATAATTGAATTATTTTATATATGATTTTACGTAAGTATGATATAAAATATTTTATTCATATGTTTTTAAAAATTATTTAAGTAAATTTTCTGAAAATATGTAAGCACTATAATATTTCTAACATCAAATTCTTCAAATTTATATTTCGATGGTTTACGTTTTGTTTGTGGATTGTTTTCTTATTTTATAATATGAGTGATATATTCATATTGTAATTTTGTTTCATAGAAAATAGTTAATTTACTATATATGTATATATAAGAGGTATTGGGTCTCCGCGCTTCGCAGCCGGTGATCGATTAAATATTCAATATTGTAATAAAACAAATTAAAAGTACTTTAAAAAGTAAAAAAGAAAAACTAAAACATTTTTACTTTTGGCCCCGATAAAAGCAAAAATAATAAAAAAAACATCAGAGATAAAAGAAGTACAATAAATTAGACAAATAAGACCAATGTGTGAGTTTTATGAATTTGAAATAGTAACATACACATGAAACAGTAAACTTGAATGTTTTACTATTTTGGTTGTCGACCCTTAAATAAAATAGCATATCGGTTATCTTTTCAGGAATTTATATGATTACATCGATAGTATCAAGACATATACTTTAATTCTTTTTACCCCGTCCCATAAGAGGAGGTACCAGCTAGTTAGGGAATAAACATGATGGATTAAAAAAAGTTGTGTGATGCACGTCATGAATTGTGACACTCAATTTGAGTTCCGTTCAAGATTTTGGGCTAAGCCTAACGGACTCTTCATGCTTGGCCCAATTATTTGCTGTTCATCTCAAGTGTAGTAAATGAATGACTCGAGCACCCCAAATGGATTCTGACCCGGCCTGTTCATTTTCTTTGGAACTTTCACAGCATGTTTTTTTTATTGTTAAATTTTTATGGCCAAATAGCAGAATACTACCCTAGACTTTCCTAAGTCGTTAAAACTAGGTCCTGAACAATATTTTGGACAGTTTGAGCCCTAGACTATCTAACTCGGCTGGTTTTAGGCCTTGAAATGGTGGAGCAGGTTCAACGGAGGACTGAGTTGGAGGAGTGAAGGGATCCAACCTAGCGGCCACCCCCAAATTTCAATTGGAAAAAAAAAAATCATAGCCCCAATTTCTGATTGTAAAGGAACTGGAGAGATGAGCGTCAGTGGAGTGACAATAGATGAGATGGTGCTTTGCTTTCGGACTTCAAGCTTTGTCTTTTGCACGCAAACACCATTGAAATGGACTTACTTTGCCAAAGGCCCAAGCCCTTGTGTACACAACACACCTCAATTCGTGCAAAAGACTAACGCGGGGTTCCAAAGTTTCATTATTTGGCAATCCACTCACCAACATTTTTTATTGGTGCATTTCCAGAATTTCATTATCTCATTACATGATATATACACGTACATAATTGTATATTGTCACAATATAAATAATTTTTGGCATTATTTCGTTTGCTGATGGTTCCCATAGCCATGAAATGGAAAAGTGAAAAACATAATTAAAGAATAGAATGCATGAGCGAAAAAGCCATATATAGTGTTCTATATAAAATTATATTATTATATATATAGAAGTAGCTAGTAGTATATATTATCACATCGCAGTTGTTAAATCACAAAGAAAATGAAAGACGAAACAGAAAGAATTTTAGTGAAAAAGAGAAAAGAAAAAACGTGGGTCCCAGCATTCTCCATGTATTAGGTTGAATGTCCAGGTTAGTGTGGTAATGTAGTTGGGCTTAGTGGGTGAGGGTTAGTATGGTGGGCTGAGTGGGTTGGATTGGGTAGTTTTAGGCTGGTTATTAGATAATTTCGAGCTGGGGTTAGGAAATTTTAAGGTTGGGTTTAATTTCGGGCTGGGCCACGGGTTTCGGGGTAAACCCGACCCTAACCCGAGTTCACCCGAAAATATCGGGTTCGGGTCGGATTTCGGGTTTCACTTACACCCCTAGACAATATCTTCCTCCTCTCAGGAAACAATCCACCACAATCACAAAACGCCCATGTGTTACTCCCTGCACCTCCTCCCATGTTTACTCTCCTCTAGATTAGCTTCATAGTTCATAGAACATCGATCTCTTCCTCAAAAGCATCGTCTACTACAGTGGTCGCAGCCATCTTCCAAGTCTCGGTTGGTGGAGTCTCTTGGCTGCCTCAGTTCAACCGCTTTGACATCCTCTGACCCAGTGGCGGACCAACCTTGTGGCGCACCCAGCTGCCGCTGGGCAGGATTTCTAGCCCAAAAGTTATACCCTCTCATACCCCAACCCAAAAAAAGGAAATATTACACCCATTACACCCTTAAGCTTTACAAACAAGCTCACTTCAGTTACTAGATGTCAATTAGGTCCCAACTCCTCCATTTAATGCAATATTTAGGTACTCCTCTCCCTTAAGATTTTCAATTCACAATAATTCGGGTTTCCAACTTTTATTTTTTCCAATTTAGTCCTAATTTTTCAAACTTCTTCACTTTAACTCTCTAACTTAAGTTTTCCTTCAAATAGGCCCTCTAACGTTTAAAAAAAATCACTTTTAACTTGCAGATTTTGTTATTTACAATTCAGTCTGACCGTTTTATGGTATTTTGATTTAAAATTATTATACTTTTTTAATTTGATCGAGTTTTTGATAAATACTCCCTCCGTCCCACAAAGGTTGTCAACATTACTATATTGGGCCGTCCCACAAAGGTTGTCAACTTTCTTAAAATAGAAACTTTCTATCATCATTTTTACCATTTTATCCTCTTATCTCACATCATGGACCCACAAGTTTTTCTCTTTCCTCCCACTCAACTTAAAATTGGGGTCCACAAAATTTTCTCCTTTCTTTTTCATGAGGGTAATTTTGTCAACACACTATTATTCTCCCACTTTCCTTAATATATGTGCCCAAACAAATCCTACAACCTTTGTGGGACGGAGGGAGTACTATGTAAGATTTAGATTTTAATTTATCAAAATTTTTATTTATTATTAAAAAAAATTTCTCCGCTCACCTAACTTTTACGGCCTAGATCCGCCACTGCTCTGACCCCAGTGCATGGCGTTCTTTCATTGTTTTTTTGTTTTTGTGATGGAGAGAAGAGATCCAGGTTGTTCTTGAAAATTTTTCAAGTTTTCATCTCCAAATTTCCTTTGTAAATATTTGATCATACAACTAACTTTCAAGTGATGGAAAATAAGGTTTTCCAAACTTTGAAAAACTATAGTATTACCATGGAAACCTTTTAAACAATGTTCCTTAATTTAATATACTAGTTTTCCAAAGTTTGAAAAACAAGGTTTTCCATCACTTGAAAGCTAGTTATATGATCCAATATTAACAAATGAAAATTAGAGTTGAAAATTTGAAAAATTTTACACAACTAAACGGAGCCTAAAGATTTGAGATTTTTCTAAAGATTTGAGTTTTTTTTCTTTCTTTTTGGTGACTTTGGGCAAGAACCGACAAAAGAGAATGAGGAGAGTTGGTTTCAGGCCCTTATGTAATATATAGGAATTGTTATGAATTTTGTAGATTGGTTATTTGTTTCGAGTCATCTAGGTTTTCCCAATGCTTCTTGTTTGCGGGGACTAAGACTCCGTTTAGTTGTGTAAAATTTTTCAAATTTTCAACTCCAAATTTCCTTTGTTAATATTAGATCATATAACTAGCTTTCAAGTGATGGAAAACCTTGTTTTCCAAACTTTGGAAAACTAGTATATTAAATTAAGGAACATTGTTTGAAAGGTTTCCATCAAAGTTTGGAAAATAAGGTTTGTATTATAAAATTTGCCCGGTTTGTATCGAATATATCTAAATAAAATTTTCATCTCACAAATTGCACATCATTTTTCAAAATTCTATATTTCCTCCGCTTTTTTTTGTAAAGAACGTACTTGATTTTGTTTCTAGAAAGTTCAAGAGGTCCTTGCATGCATAAATATTTAACATAAAACCAGTGACACATTTGCCATGCATAGGGGTGTTCAAAAAACCCGCAAAACCGAGAAACCGAACCAAACTGCATAATCCGAAACCGAAAAAACCCGTGAACCGAAGAAACCGATAACCCGCGGATTCTAATTTTAGAAACCCGCGGATACCCGAACCGATCCGCATATGCCTATTTACAAATAAATTATCTAAAATTGCTTACTTCATCTCAATTTCCTTTAAATTTCTTTTATATTATGTGTGAAAACCCATTTCATACAACAATAATACATGATTTGCAATATTTTATTATTGTTCTATTTATGCAAACTACTTTTTTTTATTTTGATGCTCTAGATATGTACATTTATGATGCAAAATTTTAGAATATCTCCAAGTAAATTGAAATTTTTTATAGAATAATTATACTTAGGAATACTCGCGGATACCCGCGATCCGAACCGTAAAAAACCGTGAAAATCGGGTACCCGCACTCGGTGGGGCGGATACTATTTTTCTCACTATCCGCCCCGTCCCGTCCCGTGCACACCCCTAGCCATGCATGTATCGTGTTTTCAACCACAATCTTCTGTCCATTTATGTTCTTCAGTACTCCCTGGTATAAATTAATATTATTTTAAAAAATTAACTCATTTTGCATCAAATTTCATAATTATCTATTAGACTTCTATTGTGAACCCCTCCCAACCCATTATGTGAGAAATCACAAATCTCCATTTCCACCTCCCTCAACTAACCTCCAATACAGTGAAAGGTGAAAGAGTAAAAGTGAATTAAAATAAAACCTAACAAGAAACAATACATTTTGAATAGGATGAAGTATAACATTGTAAAAGGGACAAATGAAATGATTTGCATTTGTATGTTACACTGTTGAAACATGGATCATATGTTCTTGAGTTGAACCTCCTCTGCTGCTTGTGCTTGAACGCCGCCATGATCATGATCATCAACCACATAGTTCCGCCAGAAGGGATGGTCCTGCCACAGCCTATTGATCTCCTCGATCGGCACATTCTTGGTCTCCGGCAACAGGAAGTAGACGTACGCCGTCATGACCGCCACCCAGGCGGCAAAGAAGAAGAAGAGACCGAACTTGAAGTGGCAGAGCATGGTGAGAAACACCTGAGCTATGACGAAGGTGAAGAACATGTTCACCGCTACCGTCACCGCCTGTCCGGCAAACCGAATCTCCAACGGACAGATCTCCGCCGGCACCAACCACCCCAACGGCCCCCACGACCAACCAAACGACACCACGTAAATGCAGATGAAGAACAGGATCAAATTGGCATCGGTTTTCGAGATGTGTCCTGTCCCCTGCACCCCGAACTTCCACCCCACCATTGCTCCAACCAGAATCTAACAATCAAGTTGCAGGATTTAATAAAGTTCCAAATTTTTACTTATAAAATATAGGTATATAAAGTTGCAATTTTTAGTAGTAAAATATAGGAATCCATTGTTTCAATTTTTCTAGTAGAGGTAAAGTATAAAGTTGCAGGATCAATTAAACTTTTTTCATTAATGCATACCAGACTGAGGATCATGATATAGCCGCCATAGATGAACAGAACACGCCTTCCGAACCGATCAACGGCGTAAATGGAGACGCCGGTACCGATGACGAGCATTGCGCCGGAGATAACCGCCGCCATGAGCGAGGCGCTGTCGCCGAAGCCCAAGGTCTTGAACAAGACGGGGGCGTAGAACATGATGACATTGATTCCGGTGACCTGTTGGAAGAAGGGGATAAGCACACAAGCGACGAGCTGAGGCCTGTACTTCCTGGAAAGTATGATCTTCCATGGATGCTCCACTTCCTTCACCGCCTCGCTCGCCCGGACAAGCTCTTGGAACTCTTCCTCCACGTTGCTGCTTCCTCTTACCTTGCGCAGCAAGGCTTCCGCTTTCTCCGGCTGTCCTCTGGCAATTATCGAATTGGGGGTGTCCGGTAGGAAGAAAGTTCCGGCGGTCATTATGATTGCCGGAACGCCGGCAAGAGCCAGGGATATTCTCCATCCCCACCCGCCGGCAATCTTCGCCGTCCCGTAGTTGATGAGTCCGGCGGATAGAATCCCGGTGTTGACCGCTTGTTGGAATCCATTGTTGAGAGCTCCTCTGAGCTTCGTGGGAGCCATTTCAGATAAATACACAGGAACAGACTGTGACACCAATTAATTTTGATTAATTAGAAATATAATCAGATAAATTCAGAAACATTTGATTAATTACCTGATTAGAAAATCCAACGCCGACTCCAAGTAACATGCGGCCAGCGATGAGAATGGCGAGGTTATCGGCGATACCATTGAAGGTAGCGCCGGCAAGAAAAGCCAAGCCGCCCATGAACATGCAAACTTTCCGGCCGTAAATCTTCATGATTTTGGAGGCGAAGATGCAGGCGACCAGCGCGGCGAGGTAAAGGGAGGAGGTGAAGAGGGTGAGGAGATGGTTATCATATTTGCAATACTGGCTTTCATGAAAGTGTGGATCTTTCACTCTTCTGTACACCATGGGAAAGAATTTCTTGAGGAAATGTTCCATGGAGGTGACGCCGCCGGAGATTCCAATGTCGTAGCCGAAGAGTAGGCCGCCGGTGGCCGCCACCAGACATGTCATCAGCACAAAGGCTGTTATTCTGCCTTCATAGACTTTCCCGGTTTCTGTAGCAACAAAACCCCCTGCCATTTCCTGATTTCTGGAACCTCACTTGACTGCTTAATTTGTATCAATGAATAGCTTAATAATTAAGACAAATAATTATAATTAATTGTAATTCTTCGCAACCCTTTTCAATTCTTATAAAAATTTCGAAATTCAGAGTAATTATTAGCAAGTACTCCTACTGCTAAAGAAGTCTCTGAAAGTTTATATATAATGCTTAGATTCTAAAAAGTGAAATACGAAAACTTGGATACAAAATACTCCATTAATTTAATTTTTTTACAGCAAAAAGAAACTTACTTGTAGCAAGAAAGAAAATGATACAAGTACCATTTAAAGGTAGATATGATGATTCAAACCCCTAATCACAGAATACACACACACACACACACACACACACTAACAATATTGAAGCCATTAGAAACCAAAGTAGCATTAACTCCTCCATCCCATACTAATTATCTCATTAGTCATTCCTCTACATTTTGTGAAGGGAAATGGATAATCATTATCCCAAACTCAAGTAGTGTTTGCTTCCTCAGCTGCAGATCCATCTCCCTATTACATTAGGGATTTACTTCATTTAAACCAATCACAGTTTAAAGCAGAGAAAGAGCAGAATAGAGAGAATTTTTTTTTTTCAAATGTGATATTCCAGACAAGGGAAGTGATTATTGAAGACTTACAGAGTTATTGAGCAGAGTGAGTAAGCAGGGAGATCACTTCTACAGTTCTACTACATGAGCATGTTGGTAGCCCAGAAGGTGGAGATCAAGAACAGTCAGGTCATCCACAAAACCAAAAATCAGATCTTTTGTGAGAAAAATCTATTCTTGATTTCAAAATAAATAGTGAACCTGAACAGAGCTCACAGCTAGTTGTATGAACAGAACAGAGCTCATATACTACAGCCTGAACTGCACTGAAGCATTCCCCCTCCATAAATAAATATCTACAATTTGGTTTGAGTTTGAAGTTTTACCGTTTGTAGGCATTAATATTAGTGTATTTTATTGCGTATTTTTGTACGTATCTGCCTGTTTGCAGTTTTAAATTTCCCTCTGTGGATCCACCCTTAATATTTTAAACAAGAGATTTTTGACTGTGTAGCGAAATTGCAATGCTATTACTTGTTTACTCTCAAGTCAACGGCTTTGAATTAGTCTATTTGATCTGTAATTGAATGTATAAGTAATACTTTTATGGCTTAATTTTAAGGAGAAAATAAAAGCCACCAAAGGGGACTGGTAGTTTTAATTATCTCCATGAAAGCAGACAGCTTTAAAAAAAGAAGTGAAAGTTTGGTTACGGGCCCATCTCCTTTTTTTTAATGGGCCTTCTATTGTTTTATTGGTGGACTGGCCCATCGAACAACAAAATCTTGGACCTCGTGCAGACTTCCATGCGCTCTCTTCTTCTTCACTACCATTTGCTTGGGAAAAATAGGGAATTTTCACACCTATATTTACTTGAGGGACAATTTTACCCCTCTTCGTTATTTTTGTCCCAGGTTGCCATCAGTGTTATAATTTGGTTGCAACTCTATAAAGTAAGTACTTACTACTAATTCCGTTTCCCAGAAAAACTTTGGCGGGAAACGGAACGAGAGTTGGAAGGAAAAACAAATCTATTTCAACTTCATATTCATAGCAAGTTACAAGAGTATCTATACGTTAGTGTTAGTGGCTAATCAGATCGGAGGAAGTTTCGATTTCCTTTGTCTTAATCTTCAGGACAAATGTTTTGCTATAATTTTATCTTGATTCTCCAGCCATAGCTGCTGCTCAAACAGCACATTCCGCTGATCCAAAAACGCATTACCCGAACTCGCCGGAGGGCAGGGTCCGAAAAGGTCATCCTCGAACGGCGTTGACGTCGCTGCTGAATTGTCTGTTGCGAACGTCGGAGTCGCCTGAAACGTCGGCGTCCCGAAGCACGCATCGGAGAAACGTTGGTGTAACGGAGGCGTTTGTGCCGTCGTCGGCGAGAAGACGTGGGAAAGGCATCTCGAAGTTTCCACTGTGTTTGCCGGAACGGCGGTGATGGCTAGAAACTCTGCCCCGTCGTCCAAAAATGGGTTATATTGCATATTAGAGGATGATGATGATGGCTGCTCGAAGAAATTGTTATTGTTCACGACGTTTTGGTGTGCGAAAAAATCGACCGTAGAGGTCGAAGGCTCAAATGATCTATCGTTTCCGAAGCTTAGCTGATCGAAGAAATTGTTATCGGAGGACTTGACGGCGGCTCCGCCAGGTTGAGACGGCGGGGTAGACGCTGACTCCAACAAGGCAAGTTCCCAACAATCTTTACCCTTCCCGCCGCGATCAAAATTCAACCAGAAATCTTGCTGCTCTGGTTGTTTGTTACTCTGCCTTGTTTTTGTCTCTTCTTCCTCCGGCCAATCATCGAACGAGACGAGATCAATTGCAGAACTGAGATGCGCTGGAGCCGACGACGTCGACTGTTTCGAATTAGCATCGTTGTTCTTCTCCTGCGCATCATGCTTACTCTCTTCCAAGTACTGCTCAATTGAAAAAGGCACGATAGCTTCTCCGGCCTCCGATGAGCTCATCAGTTCTTCCAATGACGGCCGGCTTTCCGCCGTATCAAAGGACCATTGTGAGCTTGAGCCCCGTGAATGCCTAGAATCAAGGTTCGCCTTTCCATAACTGGGTGCAAATGAAGATTTGTCCTTGAGAAATTCCTGCAAAGCGTCAATAACTTCATCGGGCATCTTCTCCACACTTGGGTACTCCGATGTTCTTCCGACGCCGATGCTCTTACAGACATCGTAAAACGCCCTGAGCTCTTCGAATTGTTTGCAGGCTCTGAGGCAAGCCTGGTAGACGCTCACCGAAGATGTGTAAGGTAATTTGAAGAAGCAGTCTAAGAGATAGACGAGCCCATCGGAGATGTCCCTGTAAAGATCAAAGCTTTCTCTTACAATGGCGTAGAGGGAAATCTTGATGAGCCGGTTGGATTTGGCGGGTCCGGTGGGTCGGGTCCCAATGGCCCGGTCTAGCAATTTCTGCCAGTGAGACATTTTATCGAGCAGGTGGGCGGGTTTCATGTCGCAGACAGCATCTCTGGATGAGAGTTTCTTGCTTCTGGGGTGGCTGTTCTGTCTCTCTTTGTAATTAACCCGCCGCTGAAGCTTTCCGGTGATGATGCAATCAAGGCGGTCGTCGAGGTAAAGAGCGAATGTACGGACGTAGGCGGTGAAATCCCAAGGGCTGGAATTGGAATCGTCACGAAATGTCGAAAGGTTCAAGATTTTGGCGCCGCGCTTCATGGCGTGGAGGACCTCACGGGGGAAGAACGGATCGCCGTCCTGGAAGAGTCGGAGGACGAGCATAAGGGATTTCAGCGCGACGATCCAGCTGCGGGTCTTGGAGATGCGGCGGCCGATTGCCTGAGCGCAGACAGTGGCGTGGAGCTTATGGGAGGAGACGAGGGCGAGGATGTCTTCAACGTGGCGGTCCTCCACCGGAAACTCCTCGTGAGTCGTGGCTCGAAGAACCATCACCTCCAGGTTGCCGTCGGTGACGCTGGCGGCGACCTTCGCCAAGCTGATGCTGGTCTGGTCTTTAAGCGCGCCTACCGCTTTCCGCAGCTTGCTCGGCATTTTCGCTGTCGGACGGAGATCGATTTTCCGATGAGCTCGCCTCGCCTCGCCTCCGACTCTTGCGGGACTTTAAAAAAATCAACACACAACACAATGAGGTTTAAGGAACTTAAAATAAAATGGTTTATTTAAGAAATTGGTTTTTATGGTCAACGGAAGACTGTTCATGGCCACGAGAAATTTCCGGTGAGAGATACGATTCTGGTCTTTTTGGTCAATCCAGGTTGGTTTTGTTGCTTTTAATTTTTCCATTAATTTATCATTATTTCGGATGTTGGGCCTTGATTGGGCTTTACTTAGATCTTATCATCTTGGGCCTGTTAGTTTTGGGAGGAAAATGATCATCTGTTGCCTTGCATTTAAATTGTTGGGTCATTGTATTTGGAAGTGCAAACAAAACAAATTGGTTTTAAAAATGGGAGGTGAATTTAAAAGAAGAGAGATCTGGAGAATGAGAAAACAGACACAAAAAAAAAAGAAGAGGAAAGAGTTGAAATCAGAGTGGTGGTCCATGTGAAGGGTGTGAGACATAAGAGGAAACATGCCAAAAGAATCTCTGTCCTTCACATTATCAATACAACTTACCTTTCCACCACCCTTCCACACAAAACCCAATTATTTGCTGCACCATTCTACTCAAAATACATAAGAAAATTCTACGTTGCATCTTGCATGATTGTGTATCTTGCACTCCTCATTTCAGTAATTACAACATAGGCCCCTCAATTAGTTTTTTATATTTATTTACAGTTTAGTTACCATATTGCGTATTCCATAGTATACTAGCGTTTTATGATTTTTTTTTAACACTGAAAAGGTGTGTGCTTTAAAATATAAATGTGGTTAGTCTTGGAAGTCTTCTTGGTTCATTTAGAAGTAGGTCATGGGGCCTGGGGTGAAGCATGGCAGCATGCATGGCTCAGCTAGAAAGACCTTCGGCTAGTCATGGATCAGTTGAATGGCCTTAGCCTTAGGTTCAGGCTGAGTCATACATAGGAAGGGCCTTGAGGTTCGGCAAATTACTAATCGCATAATTGATTTCACTTTTTTGTGTCTTATTATCAATTCATCGGATCAAGATTTGAATGCCTTTAGGTTAGGGGAAGCTTCATAAACGGAATTTTGCGCAAAACTGCAATACCAGCTAAAACGATTACAATGAAAATAGTGTATGTGCACTAATAGTATGATTATGATCAATGGGGTTTTGAGTAAGGATTGTTTGAAGCTGGTGCAATATTGGAGTATTATGCTAATCTGATCTTCATCTCTACTAAATCACTACCAACACTCTCAAATTGCACATTCTTCCTTCCCAATAACAATTATGTAGTAGTAGAAGATCGGATCCCTACTATCCCAATAACAAGCTACAAAATTAAAGATAAAATAATAATAATAATAATAATAATAATAATATTCCCAAAGCCAAATCACAATTACAGTCGTGATTACTTACGAGAGAATGTTGAATTAAACCATGTAACTAAAATAGAGTAGCAGCTGGCAAACAAAAGTGATGGTAATTGGGTTATAGACAAAAGGGAAGGAAGGGTCCATTGGACTTGGCCTAACATAAACAACTACTTAGAAATTAGCTGAGCAGAATGAATATGAGACAAATTAGTATGAGAAGCCAAAAAAGGAAGTCACTTTTTCATCCAGTAGGCATTATTAGTGACAGTGAGTCTTCTTCTTTTCTTCAGTATCTTGTTGGAAATTCACAGCTCCCATACCCTGCAAAACATTTACCCACACCAACAATGTCAATAAAGTTTTCTACTTTTACATTAAAATTCCAAACTTTCCATAATTTTTATCTTAAATCAACCATCTTTTCCTCTACATGTTTCACTTAACATCCAAAAAATTTCTCATTTTCTTTACCAAATTCAAAACAACACTTAAAAAGGCATAAAAATAACATTAAAAAAAGCAGAAAGTTGGAGGCAATGAATATGCAAATTGCATTTGCAGCAGCTAGCCCAAAAGGACAGCCAGCATGTGAAGGTGTCAACATCCATCCACACACCACTCACGTGCTCCTTTTTGACCTGGGACTAGCACAATTTTCCTCTTCCTCTAATCAACTACTTCTGTATTATAGGAGTAATTAAATCAGATTTATTACTCTTTTTTCCCCTATAAATCATTTTTTATCCCTATAAAAGATTAATTCTACACAAAACACATAATTAAAATTTGGAGAGTAATGGATTAATTTAGAAACACTCACTCGGCGGTTGTGTAGTGACAAAGGCCGCACCACTGAAATCGCACGTGCCCATCACGCGCCCCTTCTTCTGATAGTAGCTGTTGAAGGCGAACGCCGCGTGCGCCTCCACCGTGTTGGGCTCGAAGCACCGCCCTCCCGCCTGGATTGGCGCGCAGTCCGCCCCACCCTCGCCGCACGCGTAGTCCAGAGCCGCCTGCAGCCTCTCCTTCCCTGCCTCTCCGTTTGCCAGGCACCACGTGTTCCCCGTCGTGCTCTTCGACACCGCGCCGCTCACTGGCGGCACCGTCACCTCCTGCTCCGGTGACCTCCTGTCCTTGTGCGTCTTCAGCCCTTCCGCCGTGAAGGGTATGTCGTACACTTTTTTCTCATTGGGGTAAAACAGACCGTAGTTCCTTTCCGACGTCAGACCCGGCTTCTTGTTCTCGTTGAAGAGCGCGAAGAGGTAGACCGTCAGATCGGCTTTGGGCCTCAACGGCGTCCCGCCTCCAGTCAGAACCCGGCGGACCAGATTCCCGTTGTACGCAGCCGCATTCTCCACGCTCGCGCCGTTTTCAGTTTCGTCTCCCTTGGACGGCCATCCGGTCTCAGTCACAACCAGTCTAATGTCGTCGAACTTGAGCGCCGACATGGCAGCAAAGACGGCGTCGATTTGAGCGTCGAAGAGGCTAAAATAACGCAACCCATTATTAGGATCCACGACGCCCGGATTTTGACGGAACAGAGCGTAGTCCAGAGAGATGACATCGGTGTTGGCCTCGTAGGCAAAGAACGGGTAAGCATTCACCATGAGAAATGACCCGGTCTCGCGCAAGAACTCGAGCATCGGCTTGAAAACGTTCTCAACGAGTTCGGGTCGGAATGACCCAGCGGAGGAGGGGTAAGAGTTCTGGAGTGCGCTGAGAGCAATCGGGGAGGAGACCTTAATGGCGGAATGGAGATTGAACTTAACCAGAGCTTTCTGGACGTTTCTCATGGCCGGGACGAGGAAGCGCGTGGTGTTGTGTGGGTCGACGAAGACCTCGTTTCCGACGGCAATGGCTTCGATCTCGGTAGCTGGGTGGTAGGCGACGATATTCCTCTGTACCCAGGAGTAGGCGAAGGAGAAGCTCTTAGCAGCGGCGAAGAGCTGCTCGTTGGGGAGGTCGACGGTGACCTTGATGGCGGTGCCGGCGAGAGCTCTGAGAACAGACGGGTCGGTGTCGTAGACCTTGACCCGTTGGAGTCCTTGAGACTTGAGAAGCTGGACCACCTTCACCCCGGACGGCAGATTGTCGGCGATTCTGCCATAGTTAACCCCAACAGAGCCAGCATCTGAAACCATATCAAAATCAAAATGAAATGTTAAGAGGATGGATGATAGGTAATCAAATGTAGATGGTAATCCATTAGTATTTACTTACCAGCAGCAATGATGAAGGAGAAAACGTAGAATAGAAAGAAGGAAAAGAGGAAGCGGCGGCGGCCCATGATGTTGTTCATGGTGGTGAAACCAAAATAATAGGGAAGTGCAGTGGAGTGGAGTGGAGCATAAATTCAGGGGTTTATAAGAAAAGCACATCTCCGAACGTTGGCTGTCATTTCAACAGTGATTTTTCCCTTCTCAATTTACTACTCATTTACTACTTACCTATGAAAAATTACATGTTTATCTTTCTGTTTTTCAGTATTAATTTATAATCTTTTATGATTATTCAGATATATAACATTGAATTATTCAATGGTTTATTCTTTTTAAACTGTTTAATGGTTTATTTTGAAAATCATTTGAGTTAAACACTTAAATATAATGATAAAGTAACAGTATACAATTTTTTAGGTGGGAGGAGTACTCCTATTTTGTTTCTGGCAAATTGTACGACTGGAGCGGTATAATATCAACGTCGGTAGGACTAAAATGGGTTTCTCATAGGCGGCTCAGTTCGCCCAATGGTGAAAATTAATTTTGAGAAATTTAAAATTGTGTGTTTTAATTGACGAATAAGATGTATATAAATTGGGAATTTTGGAAAAATATATTTTATAAGTAATTGACGGACTTAAGATGTATTAAGGTTGAGAAAATTAGAAAAAAAAATTGAGAAAAAATGTTGTTGAACTAAGCCACAATCGCCTCCCTCAAACAAAGATATGATGTGAAATTAAGTACTTATACTCCATTCATCGAATCCATTAAAAATTATCTCATTTATTTTAATAATTTAATAGTATTTAATTTATAATTATTTGTTAGTGTTTAGATATGAAAAATCAGATAATTCATATATATATATATATATATATCAAATTTTACAAAATAAATTTTTAAATTTTTTTACTATTTATTTTTGTTAAAAATTAAATTAAATATTTAAAAGAGTATAGTCAAATGGAACAAATTTTGACCGACATACCCATCCTCCGCAATGAGATCATTTTGTAAAAAATTTTGACTGACATACCGACATGTTTTTTTTTTTTTGAACTGCAAATATGATTATCATTAAAAAGGGGAACACTGTCCCCATGAGAAGGGGGGACAGGGAACAACTCCAGAGAAAAAACAACCACTCCTACAAGCGCAAAGGCATTGAAAAAACCAAACAAAAATCAAGGTGCAAACGGGCATAACACCCATTCCGTCCAATTTGGCACCTTCACCTTCGAACTCCTGCAAGACAGCCACATATGGGAGAAAATCTGAACATCCGAGATAATCTTTAAAAGGCACCATTTTCCTCCTTCCATAACCACTTTATTTCTGGCCGTCCACAACACCCAAGCAGTAGAGCAAATAATAGTCTCCCAACAACCCCTAAATGTAGCAGAAACCAGGTGTAAAATATGGTCCGAGTAAAGATCGGTTACCTCCAATAACTCGTGCAAATCCACTCCACACCACCTTGCGATCGCGTTCGGACATTCCAAACCACCGAGCAAGAGATGATAGCATGATCCGGTCTTCACCGCATGGTTACACAGGGACACAAGATGGAAGGAACTGGGACCCTTTCATTGCCAATTGAAGCCGGCAAGGAAGGAAATGTCTTCGCGCTATCCATAGAAAAATATTCACCTTCTTAGGCAGCAAGTTGTTCCAGGTGGGTGGGAAGATCACTTTGGTCGGCCCAGAGGCCATCCAAAGTAGCAAAGAACAATGCGAGCGAAAAAACTCCATCATTCGCCCACATCCAAGACCAGAGTCCAACTTAGAAGGGGGGGACACCGGTTGAAGAAGCGCAGCTTAAGGAATCAAACTCACCCGCTTGCCGACCCCGAGGTTCATGCCGCCACTTCCAACACCAAGAACTCGTACCTCCATCCCGTGAAAGGTGATCCGAAATCTGTCGCATGGGGAGATAAATCAAGAGCGCAGATCTCTTAAATTTATCACACAAAGGATTATCACCGACCCAAATATCATGCCAAAATCGATGGAGCTTCCGCAGCCCAACACGCGGTGGAAAGAGGTGTCGAAACTAGGAATCGATTTCCTACATCCCGGCTTGCCATGATGATGGCAGCCCACGGCCCCGCCGCCGGCACTGC
Source organism: Stellera chamaejasme (assembly GCA_024586325.1). Taxonomy (NCBI): domain Eukaryota; kingdom Viridiplantae; phylum Streptophyta; class Magnoliopsida; order Malvales; family Thymelaeaceae; genus Stellera; species Stellera chamaejasme. Next base: position 32,678,068 of record CM044985.1, read on the forward strand.
CGCAAGACCGATACCACCATTTGTCCCATAGATAGCTTTGATAATCCTAATCCACAGGACGTTCTCCTCAGTTCTAAATCTCCAGAGCCATTTGCACAACATGGCTAGGTTCCGGCTCCTGAGACTTCCAAGATTTAGGCCACCTTCATCAAAAGAACCAATCAGCCTATTACATTTCGCCCACACAATCTTTCGAGAAGATCCATTTGCACCCCAGAAGAAATTTACCCGCATCCTTTCCAGCATGTAGTAGTATAAACGAGGTTCTCCTACCCATCCTCCGCAATGAGATCATTTTGACACTGAATGTAAAAAATTTATGATTTAAAAATGTTTAAATTTTAAAAGAATAATATTGCAAAAAATTGTGAAACATTAAAAGATTGATTTCATAGATTAAGAAAAAAAACGTGTTATGCCCACCCACAAATAAATACTATGTGTTCGGAATATGTTAAATAAAAGACATTTTCATCCAGTTTAATGAAATATTTATAGATTTATCATGTATATCACTTATTTCATTATAGGCTGCTCATACTAAACACACAAAAAAGGGGCAAAACCATGAAGACAAATTTTTAGGGACCAATATGTAAAAGAATAAAAAAAATTAAACCAATTGAGGGAGTTAGTCCTAACCATGAAAACAACTATGATTAATTATCACATAATTCATATCACATCCAAACAAATAACTAAAGTACTATTCATCACAACATGAGCATATCATCATATTTTAAGTTGTATAACTTATTGACAAATAAAAGGCCAAAAAGTTGTAATGTCTAAATCATAATACTCATAACATCTGGAGCTTACGCGTAAAATGAATTATAAATAAGAAGTAAGAAGTGCAAAAGAAAATCAAGAAAAAATAAAATATCAAAATGATAATATTTTAGATATTTTGGGTTAAAGTGCAAAAGAAATGAAAATAAGATAGAAGAAGATAGTTATCCAGTTAATAAATAAAAGAAGAAGAAACACATAAAATACATGAACTCACACTTTTAACATACATCCTAGCACACGATATAAAAAACTCAAAACACCAAAAATAAATATAAATAAGAGGTGAGAAATAAGTTATCTTTTGTAAAACAAAAGTAAAACAAAAAACAAAAAGAATAAAAAAAATGTCTAAATGATTAGAGATTATAAACATTTGGTCAAAATGCAAAATGAAAATAGAATATGAGAAGGTAGCTATCTATTTAACAAACAAGAGAAAAAATTAATAAAAAAACAAAAACAAAAAAATTTACACTAGCTCAAACTTTTAACATACGCCATATATAAAACTCAAATCACCAAAAAGATTTAAAAATAGGAGGTGAAAAGTAAGTTATCTTTTGACAAATCACCAAGATATAATTACAAATAAAAGGTGAGAAGTAAGTTATCTTTTGACAAATAAAAGTAAGAAAAAATGTCAAAATGATTAGATTATGACCATTTTTGTTAAAATGCAAAAGAAAGACTTAAATATCTCGTACTAACTTGAACTATATTAATCCAGACGAGTTAGGGTTTAAACAATAAAACGGGCAAAATACTACCTTGAAGTATTGAAGTGGTGCAGATAATTGTCTCGGCTCAGTTAACTCGACATGTGCCATCACGGCCGTTTCCTCTTGACGTCCAAATTTAACAGAGCCAGTCCTTCACGTATTTTAGTGACTAAATTGTAAAGTTTTAAAACACAAGTCCAAACCCCCAATTTTTAAAACCAATTAGATTAAACCGTGAATGGTAGCGTCGCCATGTACTTCCTCTGCCTACGAGGTTGATCCGCCAGAGCTTCACGACGTCGTCGACGACAATCAAATCGAAGTTGAAGTAAATGATCTGCCCACCCTGATCAGGAGCAGATCCGCGAGGTAGATCGCGCATAATTGAGAGGCTGATCGAGTGCGCGGCGGATGGATGACGAGATCTTGCCCTTGAAGAGATTATCATCGAAGTGGTAGAGGTGGTAGTTGAGGTAATGGAAGGTGGAGGTGACTGTAGGTGAAGCTTGGCAGCATGGCGATGAAATGGAAGACTGTGTTCTCAGGGCAGGAGCCGGGCTGGAGGATGGAGAATACTCCTGCGACGGAGCCGCGGAGATAGAGGGCGTCGAGACTCATGGCGATGTGGATGATGAAGGGGTCTTTGGAAGAACATGACCACGTAGTTTTGGCGCATTCTAGGCCGTCGCGTAACGCTAGAGCTTCGTGGAAGGAAGGTAGCTCTGCGGTGGCGGGGCGGCGACGTAGATGGAGAAAACACTGTAAATTAGTAGGAATTTGGAGGTCATGGTAGTGAACAGAGAGAGTTAGTGGACTGTGAGAGTGTTGAAAAACGATGGATTGGTGGATAGCCTAGCAAGGAAGACAATGATTTTCGTTTTTTGTTTTTGTTTTCTTATTTAGGTTTTGGTTGCAAATGTTAGTTTAACTTTCTAAAAAATTGGGGCTTGGGCTTGAATTTTACAACTTTACAATTCAGTCACTGGGATAAGCGAAGGACTGGCTCAGTTAACTACAGTTTACAGATTAGGGTGAAAAGGTAACAGACGTGATGGTACGAGTCGAGAACCTTATATGCACCACTTCAATAGTTCAAGGTATCATTATGTCCGTTTTATAGTTCAGGCCCTAACTCGCTCGGGTTAGTATAGTTCAGGGTACTATGGATATTTTAGTCGCAAAAGAAATGAAAATAAGATGTAAGAACATAGTTGTCAATTTAATAAATAAATGCAAAAGGTAAACTTTTTCTTTTAAGGTTACACATTTACCCTACACCCCACCACACTATAAAAGAAACTCAAATCACTATTCATGAATTTATAATATATATATATATATAATACTCCCTCTATATCCCATTAATTGATTCATTTGTTTTTGGTGTTTCAAGGTTCAATGTTTGACTCAAATTTTCATAAAGATAAACAGTGAAAAAAAATAAAAAAAATATTTAGAAACTTTGTATTTTAAATTATGATACGTATGTAACTTTACATGTCTAGATATTCATAAATAAAACCATATATTAAATACTGTGAAACAACCAAAACAAATGGATTAATTAATAGAGAAGAGAGAGAATAATAAGATAGGATATGAACATTGATCTTTTAGCTTTTTTACAAAACATTGGTGGCATTTTTAAGTCTAAAAACTTTTGATGGTTAAAAGGTTATTATCCCTAAAAATTGGTGATAAATTTACCTTCCTCCCATTTTTTTATTTATAAACATTCCAGTTAAATACTGTATCGGTCCCCAACTAATTGTTATGTAGTATTTCTTTTAGGTAAATCTCAAAATAATTGGTAAATTTTCTCTTTAGAAATGTTTACATACTTTTTTTAATTTTATTTAATTTTATTATCTACATATTATTTATTTAACATTCTCTCATATTTTACATAACTTACTTTTTCATTCATACTTTAATTTTTCTTTTTTATCTTCATACTTAGAGAAATGTACTCATGTTCCAATTAATTATACACATTCTTTAAATGAAAATTTCTTTTATCCAAAGTTACCAAATTTTGTCCACTTTATCTTAATTTTTCTATCTCATTTTTGTGTAACCGTTACTTAAATTAATTATATCAAATTAGATAAAATTTTATATTTATCTTAATATCGCGATTGAAAAGCAGTGAGTATGGAATTATTTGAGAAGTATATGGAGTGGCAAACGTTTTGGAACCCAAGGAGGAGTATTTATTTTTGGGTTTCGAGTTGGAGCGATTCGAGAAAGAGCCGGCCAGGGGACAGACAAATGACAACAACAGCAGCACGTAGCCACGTAGGTCACCAATTGTGTAAAATCCCCACGTTGCCCTTCACAAACTCGACCGTTTTCTGCTCTCTTCCGATCCCCTACTTCCAATCTTCATCGACTCTCACGTATCTGGCCCTTATCGAGCGACACGTGTTCCATCAAACGTCTCTAATGCAACGACAAGCCCTCACTTCATGGGTTGATTGAACCGTCAGGTCAGGACAGGAGAATCCAATGTTGCATGCGATTAATTGGCATTTTCATGTTAGCAGCACTAGAACGTAACGTTGAGAGATTAGACACCAAAATTCTTTTGATTAAAGTCCAACAAGAACGTTATGTCCTGTCGCCAGGCAACAAAACAAATAAAGAAATCCTCGTTTCAGTTGTTACTCATTCACAATTTATGTTATGTAAATTTATAATCATTATTCATTTAAATTGCAAACAATTACTCCCTCCGTCCCACAAAGGTTGTAGGATTTGTTTGGGCACATATATTAAGGAAAGTGGGAGAATAATAGTGGGTTGACAAAATTACCCTCATGAAAAAGAAAGAATGAGAAGATTTTGTGGACCCCAATTTTAAGTTTAATAGGAGGAAAGAGAAAAACTTGTGGGTCCATGGTATGAGATAAGAGGATAAAATGGTAAAAATGGTGATAGAAAGTTTCTGTTTTAGGAAAGTTGACAACCTTTGTGGGACGGCCCAATATAGTAATGTTGACAACCTTTGTGGGACGGAGGGAGTATAATCCTTCCGACCGAAAAGGAAAGTCGGAAAGAAAGGAAACACTTATTTTTCAGTAATTAATCTAAATTTTTTATTTTTATATCAATTCAAATTATAAATTTGAAACTCTCACATGCAATTAAAAATTTGACATCTCAATTTTATGAATATATATTTGATATTTTTTTCATTAAGAAATAATATATCAAATTGACATAAAAAAACAATTGTTTCATTACTTTTAGGACGAACGAAGTATGTGAGTTAGGGGTGTGCACGGGCGGGGCGGGGCAGATAGTGAGAAAAATAGTATCCGCCTCACCGAGTGTGGTTACCCTAAATGCAGGTATCCGATTTTCACGGTTTTTTGTTGTTCGGATCACAGGTATCTGCGGGTATTACTAAGTATACTTATTCTATAAATTTTTTCAATTTACTTGGAGATATTCTAAAATTTTGCATCATAAATGTACATATTTAGAGCATCAAAATGAAAAAAAGTAATTTGCATAAATAGAACAATAATATAATATTACAAATCATGTATTATTGTTGTATGAAATGAGTTCTCACACATAATATAAAAGAAATTTAAATGAAAATTGAGATGAAGTAAACATTTTAGATAATTTATTTGTAAATAGGCATATGCGGATCGGTTCGGGTATCCGCGGGGTTTCTAAAATTAGAACCCACATGTTATCGGTTTCTTCGGCTCGTGGGTTTTTTCGGTTTCAGACCATGCGGTTCGATTTGGTTTCTTAGTTTTGCGGATTTTTTGAACAAGCCCTAATATGAGTAACTCAAAATACGAATCTACTTGATTAGCAATAGTTTAAATCAACCAAACGCTATATAAAAACTGTTACTGCTTCATATGACCATTAAAAGAAATCACATTTTCTTCTTTTTAAGGTTGTCCTTCAAAATTTATTACACTTCTTTTTATGAAATTTTTTTATACCTTTACCTTATTACCCTCATTTTCTCTTCCCATTAAAAAACTTAATTTTATGCAAATGTTACTACATTTTAACCCCTCAAGTCAACAAATTTTCTTAATCCAAATGTTAGTTAAACTGTATAAAGGGATTGAGGGAGTATATCAATCAAGTGGAGCTAATACCAAAAAGACATTTAGGCCACTGCTAACTCCAAATCCAGAAGTTAAGAAGCAGAGCAAGGATTGGTATGGATGGAGGAAAGGGATGCCTTTTTGGAAATGCAAGATAACGAAGTAGAAAGAATATGGAGATACAGAGCAGAGAAATTGACAGGTGGTGTGGGGCTAGGGGTGGCCTAGAAAAAGGTAAAGGTGGCATGTTAATTCTGAACAGTGTGTCATCACAGATGATTCCCTATCTTCATTCATAGATTCTCAGCAGCTGCATTACTATATGTCAACTTCTCTCATTTACTACCATTTTGGTTCCCTTCTGAGATTGTGACCTGATTTTTGGCCCACACAAAATACAAACAAACAATCACAACTCCCACAACCTGGTGTAATGTACCTACAACTTTAAATTTACCAGCAGGAAGACCATCAGCATGAATGCTTTTACAGACCATGGGATAAGAACAGGAACTTACATGACATGATCAAATGCCATTTTTCTTTACGGACGGAGGCCAAGATAGTCTCCGGTTGGTCGTGCCATCTACCTGATGAAAGTCGCCCACTTCACTACTTTCATCCTCTGCCTCTTTCCGTTCACTCGCTTCATCGAAGCTCGGTTCATTGCGCCAAGGAGGTGGGGTTACACAGTTGGAGGCTCCCATGTCCGTTGCTGGTGTAGCTAGTGAAGAAGTAGATTGACCGACTCTTAAGTCTTGAAGAGTGGCGAATGATTCTCTCATGGCTGTCATGGCTTCAAAGAATCGGGTGCATGATGCAAGGGCGACAGGAATTGGACGGAGCATTTCCTGATTTCCAAGACAGTCGGGACAAAAAAATGAATACAAGTTTCTACACATGAAGTTAAAGCTAATAAGTAGAAGTATTTCTAAAGATATAAAACAACCTACTATGCTATTTAAATCACAACAAAATCAATGTCATTCATCATCGTGTTCCTAGAAGCGATTTAACTTCTCAAACTATGCAAGATAATGTAGATTCATAAGATATCGGCAATACCAAAGTTCTTTTAGAGCAAGGAGGGATCTAGTTTTATGAATATGGGTTCCCAAAAGACTAAACTGTGCAGTGTTTGAAACAAAATAGTGAAAAGTTCTTCCTAGACATACCCCCCAAACTGACGGAGGTTCTTTGAAGTTCTGGCTCCACTGGAAATCAGCAACAGATGCAGTTAATGTGCCGTAATCACTAGCAGCCTTCATAAGTAGCTCCGAAAATTGCTTCTGAAATAGTTAAATAAAAACAGGATATTCAGAATTGAATATTTTTCAGTTTTAACTTAGATATACAATGACTGCTGAATAGTAATTTCTACTAAACACACTGTACTCTTCATAATCGCATACGTTAAAAGCTATTAGTACTTGCAGTTTCAAAGCTCATCAAATACACAATCAACTCTAATCACTGACTTTGACATTTAGGCTTAATTACTAGTGTTAGCATCAGTACCACAATGCTTCAGCCCTAATATATCCTCTTGTAGAAATATTGAAGTAGAAGCATTTGAACCTAACAGTGAGCTGTTTTCTCAAAAGTTCTAGTTTATCGCTGGTTCTCTGTTAGATTTGGCAAACACTTCAATTTAAACATTTTGTAAAGCAAATTTTGCGTTCCGAGAAACAATTTAGGATGCAAATACAACACCACTCATACTTCTGCAACAGAAATTTTTTTTCCAGAGAAGCAAAAAGATAGTAGATTAATAAGCATGAAAGTTGTGCTGATATTTCATCATGACCTAGTGACCAGAATAAGTAATTATTTTTGCAATTACTGATCACTGGTAAGCTCCATTACTCAGGAGGTGGTTCACTATGGTTAGCAATAATAAGGAATCTCACAAAAGACAAAGACACAGTTGCCCTCTGCAATGTGAGATTTCGCAGTAATGTTTGCCAGCATATTTCTTGGTGGACGTGGAAACCAAATTGAAAAGTCTAAACTGAAGACGCATCCAGCAAATTAAACCATATGCTCAACATTGGAATGCAATTAAATCGCAGTACACATCTCCAAAAAAGGCATATCAAGAGGACAAATAGGAGGAATGCATAGTTTTGCAATCAATCTACATGTGAAACCATTTCTGCTCAATTCACAATCTCACCTTCAAAACCACATTAGGTTTCAATGTGTTCACCTCAACATGGGAGCCTAGTTCAAAAGAATAAAGTTACCCACCACGGCACAATAATGTTAAAACAATTACTAAAATGAAATGCTGGACCATATCATGTCCAACACACATTTGCCACTGAATATGAGGTCTAAAATTTGAAACTCAGATAACATACTTGATATTCTGCTTCCACGGGAATGCAATCCAAGGAATATGGTTGCTGAAGTCGAGCTATAATGCGGTCCTACCAAAAAAAAAATGGAACAAAGGAAACCTTTTTAGACACAATGCAACTGGCAGTCTGCTCTCTGATCTAGATAAAAATAAAAGGGGAAAAAAATTAGTTTGTTCACAAAGTAGCATACTTCACTTTAAAAACTTGTTCTCTGAATAAGGACTCGTGTTTTGCAACAGAGCACCAGATGTATTGATCAATCATTAGCAAATAGGTCATGCAGATGAAATGTTCAAAAATGTGAAATACCGATACTATGGGGAAAGGGCCTACAGATAAGCACATGATTTTCAGCGTTGTTCTTCAACAAGTAAAAAGAAATTGATTGATAACTACCAGCATTTTAAATCCTTTAAAAGGAAAGATACGTAATTGAAGAAAAAAGAATTTTACCTTATTCTGAATGACATCTTTTAGTATTGTGGTGATCCTTGCCAAAGTCTCACATTTCTTTTCCATCTCACTAACATGTGTCAAATGGGCAACATTTTTGTCATCCTATGGTAACGAAATGGAAAAAAAGGTGTAAATAACTAATTCCATTCTATACGCATAATATCACAAAAGAATAAAGCTAACACCAAGGATTCATAAACGTAAATTTAGTGGCCATTTAAATATTCAATGTGACTTGCAAAATCTTGTTTCCCAATAGTTAGAAAATTCTGTTGACTAAACAGAGATTCATTATTTTAGGGATCATTTGATCCTCTCCATTTTATCAAAGGAGCTTCCTCGACCTGTAAAACAAACTTCTCTGCAAATCAAGTATGCTATGCAGCTACATTGACTGAGAATTTGAGGAAAGGAAAATAAAAAACTTGCCACAACTAAATGAGCATTTAGCACCTTCCTAATGAAGATTTCCAGAAAAAGTCATTGTTCACCTATTTGTCATTCCTGATTTCATATGCTTTGACCAGTTAAGAGGTGCAATTTGGTAAAGGGGAAGCAAAAGACAGACGCTTCACCTTTCGACCTTGAAGTTCTACTTGCAGATCTGCTATCTTTCGTTGTACAGCAGTTAGTTCCCTTAAGACTCTAATTAAGTCATCACCCTTTTCAACTGTAGTAGCAGAAAAATTCTGCACATCCTCCTACAAGATGCACATCAAATGAGTTAATTTCGTTAAGTCCAAGAGGAATTAGCCAGGTTTTCATCATAGGCATATGAAGACATGACAAGGTAACTAGTCGACAGATACAAAACAAAGCAGACAAGACAATAACCTAGAGGTTCACGGAGAACAGTCATACTATGTTCTGAGCCTTCATAATATACTCCCTGTGCCCCGTAATTGTTTGACTCAAAGTATTGCCAAAAAGATTAAGTACTGAAAATAAAACATGTCTATCTTTTTCGGGATCGAGGAGCACATATAACATAGAATTAAGTTGGGAAGCAGTATTCATTAGCTATCGTCTCCCAGGAAATGAAGATTACTGCATCAAAACAAAGATCGCAGCAGAACAAAGAATTAAACTTGAAAAATCTGAAAACCATCCATCAGTCAGTCTTAGATGACAAGTGAAATCTAGAAGGACATGCTCTCTGAGCTGATTCAATGCGCAGTAAATTATGCCTCGAAAAGCCGAATTTAAGTTCTCCACTATCAACAGCAATAACTCAGAAATTGAGCCACTAACATCTAATCTGATTAAAATTCCGAAATTGGATCATAGAGTAAAAAACATTAGACCACCTTAGAAGGAGTTGTCGGAACGGAGTAACCAAGATCGGCGGCGATGGAAAGGGCATCCGACATTCCTCCGATGCGGCGGATCGGCTTCTTTCCAACCCATGTAGTGTCACTGCTCATCGACATTGCCTCTTCGGCGGCTCGTCTTTCTTGTTCGACGACGGATGAATCTCCGCTTCCTCCGCCTATTTCAAAGTCGTCAGATCAGATGTGCCGGCCACGGCCACCACCAAGATGAATGAACAGATGAATGAAACTTCAAGTTTTATTTTTAAACTTATGGGCCTTCCATGGCCCATAATGATCGATTTTAAAGTCCTTTTTCTGAATCAGGCCCAACTACCAGTAGGCCCATGAAAATACTACACCGCAGCAACTGTCTTGTAATATCACTAGTGTTCAATTCAACATTCTTATTTGGATAATGAGTAAACTCCACCAGTAGTCCCTTAAGTCACACAATTTTCTTATTTGAGTTACGTTTTAAGAATTTGTATCACTTTCATCCTGCAAGTTACAACCGTGTGCATTGTTGGTCATTCCGTCACTTTTTTCGTTAAAATCACCGTTAAAGTGGTAAAATTACGAAAATGTCTAAATCTAATATTAATTTTAACACCAATCTCCTAAAAAACTACAATTGTACCCTAAACAATTCCAAATATTACAAACTCCACATGCCCCAACCAACTGCCCAACCATCTTCCTCTTCCCTAGTGAGGCCAACCCAGCCCCGCCTTGCCCCACTGACAGCGTCGTCCCGCCCGTCACCGGCCTTCTCCGATCTAGGACAAGTTGAATAAAAAATATGAGAAAATGGTCGTGGATCTAGGTTCACGAATTAGGGATCAGGGTCGAGAAGAAATTCGTCGAGATTGGTGGCGCAGTCAGCCTGAACGAGTGCAGAGGTGGACGCTAGATGGCTTGGCGGCGTTGGAGCGGCGGATTAAGACGGCAAGCGGGTCGTAGAACGATGGACGGATGAATCGGGTCAGCTCAATTCGTCCCAATTTGTTCGACTGGGGTTTGTCGGCGACAAAGGTCGGCTTCGCTAGCTTCGCTAGCTTCGCCGAGTGTAAAAACACGATTCAGACGCAGTATGAAAGCGGATGGTGGATGTAGTTGGGTTGATGGAGGCGGTGATTGGGTAGCTGGGTAAGGAGGTGAGGCGTGAGTTTGTGGCTAGGTTGGGTAAGAGAGAGGGTGGGTTTGTAATATTCGGAATTATTTATGGCACATTTGTAGTTTTTTAAGAAATTGGTGTTAAAATGATTTTTTTTTAAGATTTAGAGATTTTAAGGACCAACGGTGCACACGATTGTAACTTACATGACGAAAGTGATACAAATTCTTAAAACGGGACCCAAATAAGACAATCATATAACTTAAGGGACTACAGACGGAGTTTACCCTTGAATAATATTTTTGTCCACGGATTGGATAAAACTCATACAACCAGTACACGTGTTATGTTGGTATTGATCATTATAAAAATCAGTATTAATTTTGATAATTAATTATGGTAATCTCATAATTAACGGTGATCCAACAACCATTGCTAACCGCATAACATGTGAGAATTTATCAATTAAGTGTAATTTATTTAAACCTTGAAGGCACATTCAACAATTATCCTTGATTGCCTCTTGGGGGACAATAGGTTGAGGAGGCAATAGGGATGAAGTAAAAAGCATGATCCCAAACATAAGTGAAAGAGAAATGAGACTTGGGTTTGAAAACGGTGCCGTTTTTTATCATGTGATAACCATCGTCGAAGGAAAACAAGGCAGATTCGGTACATGCTTAACTGTTTTAAATCCAGAACACTTCATCATCACTCCTGAAACTTGTCAATGTTGACAAACATTGGTGAAGTTGAGATTCCATTCAGGCTTCCCTTGCACCCAAATTGATGTCTTCTTGTGCTCTACTTCAATCGGCTTATAATGACATGCATAATAGTCATACTCATCTTTTACTTCGTTGTTTGGTAAATGAGACATTGTTTTTACTAACGACCGTAACTCTTGATTTTGTGGTGCTCCTAGTCCTAAATATATGCCAAATAGTTTAGATTAACAACTAATTATAGTATTAACAATAATTACTATGAATTGTATAATTGCCTGTAAATATAAAATAAATAAAGCTTTTGAAAGCTTTAATATCGTTTACGTACAAGAGGAAATGATAGAGAAGATGAAAACAATGACGAAGAGAGGATTAGGTAATCTAATTGCTGCCTTTACGATCGAAATTAAGCAAAGTACTATATAGGGAAAATATATACTAATAATTTTTTCATACTTAAATGGAATTGGGCTAGCTATTTATACAAGGCCTTGTTTGGTTCTTAAAGCATTTACTACTCTTTCTATACCATTTATTAATGTCTAGGCACATAGCAGAAGTTGACGAGATATAACAAAATCTGGGTTCGTAGTCCAGAATTAAATGAGGCTTCATAAAAAGTAAAATGTAAAGGTAGTAAAAGAACAATTAATTTCTTTTGCATAAACGGCCGGCCTCACAACTTCACAATCTCACACATAAGCAGTCTTGGCTTTGAATTTATAGGACAATAGGAAAAAAAGACAATAAATTTTATATGTATCAACGGTGTAAATGTATTTTTTTTCACCATCTTCTTTTTATTCTTATGGTGGATTGATCAATCAATCTAAACTAGAATTGGGCCTAACAGAAGCCTGTGTCCACTTGAACAACGTTTAAGGAAAAAGTATGATCCCAGACATAAGTGAAAGAGAACTGTTCATCAGGTTCAATAGTGGATCAATTGTTGACCAGGCATAAATTCAGTACTTTGTCCAAAGCAAATTTTACAAACATCAACTTTGAAATAGAAAAGTCAAAATGCAGACTGGTACCGGCTTTGTGGTCTCAAATCCAATACAATTCACAGTTAGATCATACATTGGGCAATCACATGTGTTAGTGTAGATGTAGTGGCGGATCTAGGCTCTAAAAGTTAGGTGAGTGAAAAAAAACTATTAAATAATATATGTAAAGAACGAAGTTCATGGAGATGGAGGTCTGTGTGTTGCTGGGAGCAGAATATTACACTTCATTTTTAAAATTTGTATACTCTATGCAGAGAATCGTGCTCATGATACAATGATGTCTCCAATAGTTTTGCAAATCATGTGACAATTTGTAACAAGGAAATAAGGATTTATGATTAATAGTCAACTTAGTTCGGGGTTTGAACGCTTTCTACAAAGATTGGACGATAAAGTTGTAAAAAAACTATTAGTGCAAAGATTTTAAGTAAAGACTGTGGTGTTTATTTTAAACTTTTTTGAAAATAGATTTCAAATTTTTTAGAAGAAAAGATTAGAAAAAGAGATTGGATATTTAATAAATTGTCGTTATTTAATTTTATGAAGAAGATACATTTTTATGGGAAAAAGTACTAAAGGGGCTAACTCACACCTTTTCTAATACCTGAGGGACTGAGTTATCCTCTAGCATTCTTAAGAGGGCAACTCGCCCGAGTTGTAGAGTTGAAGGACTTCTTAAACACTTCAGCTATTGAAAAGATGAAATTGAGATGGGCTATAGTTTAGGTATGGGTAATTTTAGGCAAAAAATTCAACCTAGCGAGAGCTGGGTCTGCCACAAGGCAAATCCGCCTCTGTGTAGGTGACATTCCATTGTGGCTTTCCTTTAACCATTGCTGATGTTTTCTCCTGCTTTACCTTAATGGAGTCCTTACAGCATTGGGAGTAACCCAGAGTCATCAAAACAAAGGGAAATAATAGTATAGCAAGACAAATCTATCCTTACTCTGACCATAAATATTGTAAAAGTTACTACAATTTACTTCATTACTCTAATTTCAGCTCTCTTTATGAAAATTTCACAATTCTAATTTCTAGCTGATAGAATAAAACTTTTCATCAACACAACACAATAACTCAATTAATTAATACCACTTTTAAGGAAGAGTGAAGAAAATTAAATAGTTCCGTCAAATTTAAAGAAACATGGGGTACGTAAATGGTATGGAGAGCGGAAGCAGGAGAAGTTAAGTGGCAATTATCGTCGGTTCAAATTCAAATGAATCAGCGGTTCAACTAAAATGAGGTGAAAAATTTAAATTTATTTATTTTTTTAAAACAAACTCAAATAAGGAAAAAAACTCAAAATTTAATTGAAGAGTGAGAGTCAATATTAGAGTTTTATATACTTAACTATAAATCATCCAAAAAGTTTTATTATTTGTACAAATAAACTCATATATTATTTAAAATTATAACTTTAACATTTCATCATTTAAGTAAATAATAATAGTTATTATTGATTATTAAAAATATGCATTATTATATGAATTATTTTGTTACGGTTCTATAAGATAGGTACTTTATTAATAATTTATAATAATATAAAAGAATTCATTAAATAATTCAACCGATTCAAATTAAAAGAAACTTGAACCACTAAATTTACTGGAGGAGAAGTTAAGTGGCAATTATCGTCATTAAACATAGACGATGGAGCTGCAAATGCAATGCATGTCGGCCAGGAAACAGGCCAGCTCTCCAATAGGCCCAATGGGACAAGGGATAAAAGCTGTGGGCCTGTGGCTGCCACACTCAATATTTATATGTATGGATGGACAACCAGTTAAACTACCCCCTCCTCCTCTGTGTGTTCTTCTCTAATAATAAAATTAATAAAACATTAACTTAACGTTTTTTTCTCATTGTTTTTTCATCAAATCAATTTTTAAATATTTCTCAAAATTTCACCAAAATCTCCCAAAAGCACGTCTCTGCTGAAGAAATTTCTATTCGAATAAACCGGCCATGTACCAGAGATTTTTAGGCATTGGAGCCCGGGTTTCCTATATTGATCTTGATTGACTGGAGCATGGAGGCTTATTTGATGAAACATGAAGAGATCGATATACCTTGTACATTTGCTTAATTTGCTCCTGTTTTTGTTGAAATATGACTAAATAAAGGAAAACATCCTCTATACTAGGAGAAAAAAAACACCCTTTGTTACCGTATTACTAATTGATATGTTTGTTTTTAACATTAATTTAAGATTTTTATAATTTTTTGAACGGAAAAGACTCATCTTATTAGATGAAACAAGCCAGAATAAGACGAACCAAACAAACAAACTTGGCAAGAACAACCAGCCAACCTCTCAGCTGAGGAAAAAAAACTAGAGTAGAAAGAGCACTCCCCAATCCCCATGGGAAGTCTCCTACCCGCCCAGAAAAGCCTTTTCGGGATTGAGGGCACAAGCGTCATGGTGGAAAGCAGATCATGACACGCTTTTGATACCTTGTTGACTCTTAAAGAGTTATCTTGTATCGACTCACCATGACTGGACGCTCCTAGACAGGTAGGCAGAAAGACCAACAAAGGAGCAACAACGAACTCCCGTCACAAGTCTCTAGAAAGTAAACTACTCAAACAAAAACAACAAAAGTACCAAACTTAAAAAGGAAACACGTAAAGGGTCAAAATGATACCCGTCAGGACTGGCCAGGCTGACCCACAACCTAGTCATCCCATCAATGCCATCATCATATCCCTAGGCAGGTGAGTCCAAATTCAGCCCCGCCTCTTCTGGAAAAGCCACCATTCCATCGCAAATGAATTAACCATAGAAATTGGACAACTCAAACATCATTGAAGGTGGCTCAAAACGCCATCAAAAGTAAACAAGACCTCGGGTAGCAGCACAAAGCAGCGGTACCACACAACAATTGATAGAATCAGACGAAGCCACCAACCAGTCTCCGGACATGGCCAAACGGGCATTGGCCGAGTATGCGCACGCCCTCACACCAATCATCAAGCGCGGAGCAACAGGAGTGCGAGAACTCCATCCCCGCGCTACCCAACAACGCTACCCGATGGGAGCCCTGGCCGCAACACACCACAAGGAGCACTAGCAGTGACCCTAGTGTCAGCCAGCCCTGTTCGAACAGGCACAACGACTACCGAATGAGAAAATCCACAAAGAATTACAGTCCAATTGACTGGTCGAAGATGACCCAATGCAACAGTAGCAACGACACATCAACCCTTTGATTTTTCCAAAACAGAGGCCAAACCGCAGCGACCAGAAGACGCCCTTTTCCAGGCAGCGGCGACGCCGTGAAAGTTAAAACCGGTGCCGGCTCGGTATGCTCCCCGACACCAAAATGAAGCCGACACCAGCGGAACCTGATTTTGTAGAGGCGACATCGCACGATATAAGGAATAACAAAGCACTGCCTGAAAAAGAACAACAGTGACAGCGGAGAAAACCACAAACCTATCCCGCACAAAGTTGTATCTAGTTTTTAAAGAGTTTATCTTCAATATTGTGACGCATAAAATCAATTAGTTTACATAAAAATACTAAATGGATTTATCTATTAACTATATATATAGCTGCAAATTATTCCATATGAAAATTTGAGCTGAACATAAATAGAAGTTAAACATATCCGACCTTTTATCTAATAGAATAAACCATTGAATTTTTCAACTTGTTACGAATCAGTTACTAAACTTTTTATCTGGACGAATAAACCACTTAACTTTTGAATCTGTACTAATTTAGCCATTCAATCATGATTTTTGCTGATTTGGCAGACAAAAGAACGATGCGGATCGATGTAATAGCTGAACCTAAAGTGTTGTTTAAGTGTTTAATTTAAAGAAAAAAACATGTTAAAAGAATATCATGTCATTTTCCCTCACGTTAACCAAACTGTAACTTTTCATATGGGTATTCTTATAAAATGTTTTTTAAGTCAACAGTTAGAGAAACTTTATATTTAACTTGCTCAATCCATGTTGTTTCACTTGCCACATCACCGAAAAATTAAACCGAGTGGTTAAACTGGTATAATTTCAAATTTCCAATGGTTTATTATGCCCGATAAAAAGTTTAGTGACCGATTCATGAAGAGTCGTAAAATTTAGTAATAACCAAATAAAAAGTTCAATGGCTAATTCATGACAAATTGAAAAATTCAAGGGTTTATTTGTGCTTTTTTCAAATGTAAAAAAAACATTATGTTCGTTCTAGCAAAATTGATATATATATATATATATATATATATATATATATATATATATATATATATGGTAGTCCAAGCGTAATTGTTATGTTTCATAAAAATAAAATCTTTTCACATAAATTTACATTATTATCCTCAATTCCATTCCACTAAAAAGGTTACTTTTATCTAATTTGCCTATTTTATATTTTTACTCTCTAATTAACAGTATTCTTTTATTTCCATACTCATTCAAATGTATTATTTTCGTGCGATGAAGTGAGTATTACGGTATACATACATATATAGTACCTATCGGTTTGTATTCGTCGGCAGGATCGTTGCATAAATTGCGGTCATGTGAAAAAGAAGAAGAAGAGTATAGAAAAGGAAAGACAAAATTCAAATGGGAAAATTCACATGCAACTGAAAAAGAAGAAGAAAAAAAAAGAAGCCACATTTCAATTTCAAAGGCTACAAGGCCTAGGAGGAGGAGCAGAGGAGGCAGAGCTACTGAGCTACTCCACTCGTTTGGGAGGAAACAAGAGTAACCGCCTGCCATCCACCACCACCGATGGCCGACAACCTCCCACCACGCCGTCGCCGTTTCAATGCCGCTCCACGATTTTCGTGCTTAATGTTCGCCGTTTGCACGATGATCCTGATGAGCACAGCTCGTGCTTTCGATTACGCCGACGCGCTCACCAAGAGCCTCCTCTACTTCGAGGCCCAGCGCTCCGGCCGCCTCCCCTACAACCAGCGCGTCGCTTGGCGGGACCATTCCGGCCTCACCGACGGCTTACAGCAAGGAGTAAGTTCCTCGCCATTCCCAAATGTCTTTTTATTACTACAACATTTTCTGAGAATTTATTGTCTGTTTTGTGTATGCGCTTGTTCTGTTTGTGATTTGATCTCACAGGTGGACTTGGTGGGAGGGTACTACGACGCCGGCGACCATGTGAAATTCGGCCTCCCGATGGCCTTCACGGTGACGATGCTGTCCTGGGGAGTGATCCGGTACCGGGACCAGATCGCGGCGGCCGGCGAATTGGGGCACGCATTGGAAGCTATTAAGTGGGGGACAGACTATTTCATCAAGGCACACACCAGCCCAAATGTACTCTGGGCAGAGGTACGTACCTCACTTAAACACACATGCATTTTGTTTGATCTGTGTCTTAAATTGCAGCTATGTCATATGTGTTAGTTGGCAAGTGTTAATTATACTAGTAACTAGTACTCCTTTACACACTGCTCCTGCTATGGCCACCACAGGTGGGCGATGGAGACACTGACCACTACTGCTGGCAGCGGCCAGAGGACATGACCACCTCCCGCCGCGCCTACAAGATCGACGAGAACAACCCCGGGTCGGATCTCGCCGGTGAGACAGCGGCGGCCATGGCTGCAGCGTCGGTTGTGTTCAGGGAAACCAACCCACATTACTCCCACCTGCTCTTGCACCATGCCCACCAGGTACCAGTAGCTAAACGATGGGGCATTTGTTGTCACTAAACCGCTACAATTTTACCTATTACTTTCACATACTTGTTACTTTCTAGTCAATAATGAAATGTGATTGTGGTGGTTGTGGATTGAGTTGAGTTGTGTGGGTTTGTGGTGGTGCAGTTGTGGGAGTTTGGGGACAGGTACAGAGGGAAATATGATGAGAGCTTGGGAGTTGCGAGGTGCTACTACGCGTCGGTGAGTGGGTACATGGATGAGTTGTTGTGGGGAGCTCTGTGGCTCTACAAAGCCACCGACAGAGAGGAGTACTTCAGCTATGTAATTCGCAATTCCAACGCTTTTGGTGGGATTCATTGGTCCATTGCGGAGTTCAGTTGGGACGTTAAGTACGCCGGTCTTCAACTCCTCGCTTCCCAGGTAACTAGTACCAACTACTCTTCTTTATCCACCTAATCCTACTTTAATCTTCTGAGATTAATTAGCTGAGATGCATTTGATTAATTAATTAATTAAGACTGGAGTGGAAGTTGTTATGTTATGCTGCTTAGATGACAAGAGGGTCCTAAGTAGTGTGTGTGTCTAGTTTAGGTACTCTTTTTAAGGTATAATTCTCGCCTCATTTTATATTATTGCTGATTGTGGGTCTACAAAATCTGATGACTAAAGAATGGTCGTCTCGTTTCTATACTTTTTATAACACCCGAGTGGACAGCGTGTCAAGACAACAGATGACCGAAATAAATAAATACTTTTGGCTTCATGTTCGGTGCTCAATGCTCATAGCCTCTTCAACCGTCCCCTAGGTTTTTACGTCTTTTACGCCTCAACTTAAGGTTAAGGCTTTGACTCGTGAGCAAAAACATTTCCCAATTTGTTTTCCCACTTTTCTAAATCCAAGACATAAACACATCATTAAATCCCCCAATTCTAAATCATATTTTTCTCAAATTTACCTACTTACATATATTTCATCTAGATAAACAACATTAAAAAAATTCATAACTTTTTTTACTACTCCTTGCCGTACACAAAAAATTACATACCATGATATCATAAATTTAACTAGGCTAAAAGTTAAAAGTGACAATTCACTTGAAATAATAGATGAATTATATGAATTATGAAGTTTTTATAACCATTGGCAGTTCAAAAGTAGCAGCACAAAGGGAGATCAAAAGTAAGTAGTAGCACAAACGGAGATCACGTTTGTGATTCCTCATTCACAGAAAGAAGCATAAAGGGCCGGTAATAGCGTAAGCCGTAATCAAAGGAGTTGATAATTTTTGTGTATTATGTATGTGCCTGGGGAAGGTCAAGCATCTGCTGATTTGGTGATTCTTTCTTCCTGCACAGTATAAAACCATGTGCTGTGGTGCTCTTTGGTGTCGGTGACTCAGTGTCCCATCCCATGCCACTGCCAGTGACACCTTTACACTTCCCCAAAATATAAGGGGAAAATCTTAAGGGAGGGAATAGTAGAGGGAGCTTAGTAGTAAAAGAATTCTGTTGATCATCCTTTTTTTTATTTTTTTTATTTTTAATGTAGAATTTAAATGCCTTCATTCTCATACTAGAAGTTTAAGGGTGAAAATGAAATTCAAATACCCCTCATTAACTTTAATCTCTACATCAAATCAAATCCCATGAGGGCAAAGTACATGTTCATAGTTTTAGGGAGAGAAAGGTTATGCTGCTTTTTGACATGGAGTTGAAATTCCTTCACTCTTGGAGGGAAACGTCTTCATTCTCATTCCATTTGCTTGACAAAAAAATGTGTAAAGTAGATCCCTTATTTGGCGGATTCTTACCTACCGAAGAAGATGGACTAGGGGACAAAACAAATGAAATGACCAGTAGTATGAATTTGTCTTGCAAGACATGGATTGATTTGAGTCTGATTAGGCTGTCTGCTTTAGAGTAAGATAACAGTAAATGGGTAATTAATTTCCTAGTTTTAGAAAACAGATTCAACAACACTAAATTATTACCAAAACAACATTTCCCTACATTGATAATTCATTTGACAAACAAAAGTATGCTAGCTAAACCAAGTCCAGTAATTAAGACACTTTTTACTGAAGTGGAAAGATTTCTATTACCAGTAATAAATTCATTAGCTAGAGAAGCTGTGGAAACTGTAATTTTAGTATTGAAAATGTTTATGGAACTTGATTTGCAGCTGTTGGTGGACAAAAAGCACCAGGAGCACTCTCAAATTCTGGAGCAATACAGATCAAAGGCAGAGTACTACATATGTTCATGTCTTAACCAGAACCAAAACGGCAGTAACGTGTTACGTACGCCAGCCGGTCTCTTATACATCCGCCAGTGGAACAACATGCAGTATGTATCCACGGCAGCTTTCCTCCTCACCGTATACTCCGATTTCCTCCAAGACACGAACGCAAATCTCTGGTGCCACGACGGGCTAGCCGATCACACTGAGATCCTCAAGGTGGCCAAATCACAGGTGGACTACATTCTAGGGTCCAACCCACTGAACATGAGCTATCTGGTGGGTTATGGGCACAAGTACCCCAGGAAGGTGCACCACAGGGGTGCCTCCATCATGTCGTACCGAGTGAACAAAGGGTTCATTGGGTGCACCCAAGGGTACGACTACTGGTACGGCCGGGATGAGCCGAACCCTAATGTGCTGGTGGGTGCTCTGGTTGGAGGTCCGGATGTTGATGACAGTTTTAGGGATGAGAGGGATAATTATATGCAGACGGAGGCATGCACGTATAATACGGCGCCGTTGGTTGGAGTTTTGGCAAGATTGTCACAGTTGGAGAAGCAGAAAGACGACGATATTAATGTCGGTTATTTAGTAGCTTCTTATTAGAAACCCAGAAAAGGTGAGATCCAAATTAACAGGATTTCACCCTTTTTTTGCTTTTTCTTTTCCCCCAAATTGACGAGTTCCCAAACTTAGGGAAAGCGTTCGTGATGTAAAATAACCATTACGTATGTGTATTCAATTGTTATATATACGTATAGTAAAGTGAATTTTACATATCCCTGTGTTCCATCATAAACCACTCTGAGCCCCATAGACTAGTTGTGAAAGAGCATTGTCATCTGACTTACCAAACTGGGACTTTGAAAAGTCAGGGATTGAGCATTTGGATTAGTTGTGTGTGTGCAGTTAAGATTTTGCCTTTCAATACTTAGTTGCCATGTTTAGAAAAATGCTCTCTCTCGCGATTAAGGTTTCTTCTACTCAGGAATCGCCGCGCCGCTGTCTCCTGCCGCTGTTGTCATCGGCTTCCTACTCCTCGAAGCTAGAGCTTCGCTATCTGGAGAGCGATGCTCCCGTTGTCGCCGATCTAGTGTCGTCCTTTTACCCCAGAGAAGCTTCATCCGAGTAGTTCGATTGCTAAGGCCACCATCTCCAGTGGCGGGTTCGACTGGCTCTCTACGTTCTTCGCTGGTGACGACGCTGTGTGGGCTATGACCTGGTGGCGACGCAAATCAGGCTAGGGGCCTATCGAAACAGTGGCCTAGTTAGGCCTCTCTAATTTGCGATGGTGGATGGTTTCGATTGGCTTCCCTGCCCTGATGTTGATTGGTATGGGTGGGTCTCTACATCAGGCTTGGGGTATTTTACTTCTTGGCTGTTTGTTTCCACAGGTGCGGTGGTGGGTTGCCCCCCTGAGACTCCGCCATGGTGGTTGGCGTGGCCTCCTTGTATTGATAGTTTCGTGGAGAGGGCGGTTTTTTCTTCGGCAGGGTTGAGTCTGACCTCGCCCTACTTTGGGGAATGAGATTGCAGGAGGGTGGTTACATGAGCGTGAAGTTCCCTCATGTAACATTCCTTAATTGGCTAGAGACTTCAGCAATGGAAGCGGTTTTCGTGGTAAGAGGAGAGGTTTTGTTATTGTGTCTTTTTGTCAGATCTTTTTTGTGTAGGTTACCATCTCTGGAAGGTGTAATGTGTTAGCGTATACCTTGAGCCACATAACAATCTGACGATGATGCGAATAATTTGTCAGTTGTTAAAAAAAAACCTTTTGTGGTTTAGTAATGGTACTGCTTTGAAGAAGATTTGGTTTTGGGACACTGCAGTTGGTCTCTTTGAAGCACCTCGATGGTTGCTCCAACTGTTATCTATTTTTTTTATATTGTTTCACTGTTTCCTTTATGTTGCTCTTTAGTTTGGCTTGTTATGATTAGACTCTATGTTTCGCATGTTTCTACTCCGTTATGTGTAGGGGACTTTAATTGCTCGATGCAGGTTTTCCTTAATTTACTACCGCTATGGATCTTAAAAAAAATTGTCTTTCAATTCCCAACTAAATAATGTGGTGATCAACCATTAGAGCGTTGGCTCCACGATCTTGCAATTCTTCTTATTTGCGAAAAAAATAAGAAAAAAAAATCCATTCAACAGTCTAGATATTAGAAAAAACCAACTCAAAGCAAGTTGATGAAGAAGAGAGAAATAGATGGCCCAAAAAACAGAGCTTTTAATGAGTCAAACATAAAAATGACGAGTCCATTAATTGACATGCTGAATAAAGCAAGAAATTGACATGGATAGGGATTCTTGTGAACGGGTCCCCATCCAGAGAATTTGCCATGGAAAAGGGGGCTTCGTCAAGGGGACCCTTATCCCCCTTTCTCTTCCTGATTGCAGCAGAAGGCCTAAACATATTGATGGAAGAGGCTAAAGAAAAAGAAATCTTCAAAGCGTTGCAAGTAGGCAGACCTGCAATCAATGTGTCCCACCTTCAGTATGCGGACGACGTGATCTTCTTTAGTCCTTAGCACCACGGGAATACTTGTAATCTTCTGAGAATCTTATTTTGTTTCAGCAAAGTTCCAGGTTTGAAAATTAATTTGGAGAAAAGTAAGCTCTACGATGTGGTTGTTAGTTCAGATGATATACAAGCAATGGTAGTTCTTGTAGGTTGCTCCCCACGTCAGTTCCCGATCACCTATCTCGGTTTACCAGTCGGATCAGTCATGTCACATTCCAAATCTTGGGAAAAGGTGGAAGAAAATGTCATAAACAAATTCATCTTGGAATGCAAAAAATATATCAGTTGGAGGTCGGCTAACCCTGCTCAACTTTGTTATATTTGTGCTGCCTCTGTTCTTCTTCTCAATGTTTCGTGCCCTTGTGAGTGCCCTTAAAATACTTAAAGTTTGGGAGCTAATTTTTTTTGAGGAGGGGACCATGACTTCCATGGAATCTACTGGGTTGCTTGGGAAACAATTACAAGGAGTAAGGAGGTGGGAGGCTTGGGGGTGTGTGGGCTGAAGTTTAGGAATTGTGTGCTGCTGAGCAAATGGTGGCGGAGATTCAGGGTAGAGAAGAACTCTTTGTGGGTAAGGGTAGTAAAAGTTATTCATGTCGAGGATGAAGGTCTTGTTAAGTGAGCTGTTTTAGGAAAGAAGTAGGGGTTGTTTGGGGGAAAATCATCAAAATAGGAAAAGAGTTGGAGGATCAATGAGTGGATTTTCTAAATTCGTTTCGCAAAACAGTAGGAAAAGGGATAAATACACTTTTATGGAAAGATATTTGGGTGGGAAACATAAAATTAGAGTCTTTCTTTCCTCACTTGGAGAAACTTTCTCTAGATAGTGAGTGTAGAATTGCAAAGAGAGTGGAGTGGGAAGACGGAGTCTGGAGGTGGTCGTGGAATTGTAGATGGGAGCCAAGAGGAAGGGAGTTAGGGGAGTTTAGGAAACTAATGCTTTGTTTAAATTCCGTCATGTTAAAAACAGATTTAGAGGATCATTGAAGCTGGTCTTTGCTAAAATATTTCAAAGATCATTGCTACTTCAAACCAGCTCGCAATTGGAAGCAACAATCACTCACGCAAGCCACCTAGGATCCCAAAGAAGGTTCATATATGCTGTTAGAGGGCTTGCCTAGACAGGTTACCATCCAATGACCTGTTATTGAAGAGAGGAGTCCAGAATCTCAACCTTGTCTGTCTCAATTGCGCAACCCCGTTGGAAAGCTTGGATCATGTCTACATCCGGTGGCCCGTTTGCGCTAGAAATTTGGAAACTCATCCACTCTTGGATGCAAACAGGTCCCTTCCTGGGGATTGATCTCCCTGAGTTACTTGTTGAAACAAAGCTTGCAGGTTGTTCAAAGAACCAAAATTTGGGTCGATTAGTCATCAGGTTTATCTCGGTTTGGCGTATTTGGAAAGATAGAAATGATGTCAGTCATGGTGGTTACCCGAATAGCTCCTCCAGGTTCTAGACTCCATCCAATATTTTCTTTTCTCTGGATATCTAATTGTTGGCAACAAGGTAGAATTGGTTGGGGGGACTGGTTGATTCACCCTCTTGGTGCAATTGGCAACGTTGGTTAGGGTGTTGTAATTTTCTTTTATGAATTTCCGGGTATTCGTCTCCTTCTTGGAGATAATATCATTGCCTTATTATAATTTCATTGCCTTTTCAAAAAAAAAGAGCAAGAAATTTGACTAAAAAGGAACAAGTGGCTCATTAACAGATTTGAACAAAGATGCAAACAAAGAATTAGATAAGTACAATGACTTTGAGAAGGCTTATAGTAGAGTTTCAAGAGAATTTCAATGATGGTGCTTGGAAACAAATAATTTCGGTTGGATAAATCAATACCAAATACTATATGTATAATGGTTCTGTTTCTTGCTTGAAATTGTGTGATGTTATATAAATTACTCCCTCCATTCCATAAAAATTGTGGTGATTAAAACATCATCAAGTTGCAGTGTTTGATTCAAAATTTTACTAGGATAAACAATGAAAAAATTCTAAAAAATATATTTAGAAAATATAGATCGCAAATTATGAGAAACATATAAATCATTTAACTTTACATATCTAAAAATTGATAAAAATAAATCATAAAGTAAATATTGTGAAACTGTCAAAAAGAAATGTGCCATTTTTATGGGACAAAGGAGTACTGTGCAATAAGGTTTCGGCTTAATCCTAATCTCATGCCATAGACCTTCTTAGTGATGGCCGAAATAAAAAACTTAACCATGAGGAAGTCCTAATGTATTTGCATATTGTGAAGTTAATCCAAACAAATACTTGCACGCCTACTCCCTTTAAAGGTCACCAAATTACTCATAACCCATTATCTCGTTATGGCCCGTTAGAAGAGAATCAAACTGGGCTTGTGGCCTGGCCTTCATTCAGCAACTTCTATTCCTAATATGACGTAGTTGAAGGACACCCTTCAACAATGTCAACTTTTACGTTTTAGCCCTTATAATTTCTTTTTTGTCAGTGTTTTTGTATTATCCTTATTTTGATGCTAAAAATAGTTGTATTTGTGAAAAGGAGCAAGCTCTTGTTATTAGATTGTATTAAAGACTTTGTATTGAAAGAAACCATGGTTTGTGGTTTAAAATCTGATTTTGGATCTGGAGCGAAAACATGTGATTTTAATGTTATTGTACCTTCGACGGAACTCCATTTGGTAAATCCCTAAAATTGTTTACTCAATGTTCTAAAGTTGATTATCGTATCACCCCTTAAGTTAGCCAATATTGGTTAGCGGTCTTAATGAGGCCCATAAAGTTAGTCATTCTAGAACATTCTAGATGAAAGCTTTGTTTTAGAAATTGCCTAATCGCGTTGTCAGGTGGCGTTGTTGATGTTGTGTGGTTCTACTATACATCCTAGGGTAAGAGGTGCATATTTATGGTTCATTGTTTCAAGATTCATTTATGCATATATGAAGAATAATTTCATGTATGGGCTTTGGTTGACAGATGGATGAAAACAGAGGCTTTCTTTGGAATTTCATGGCGTCATCATGTCGGGTTCTCAATCTTGTTATTTCGATCGACATCGTCAGAATAAATATCCATCTGCATAGTGATCGACATTGTTGTCCTAATAGGTCAACATTGATAATAGATCAGCATGATAAGTTGTTTAGATCGACATCGTCAGATTCACATGACTACCTTGTTAGATCGGCATACCTACTTGATTGATCAGCATAAATGGTGATCAGCATGATGAGTTTTTTAGATCGACATCACTACATTGTCAGATCCACATGACTAACTTGTTAGATCGACATAACTACTTGATAGGTCAACATTGATAATAGATCAGCATGATAAGTTGTTTAGATTATCATCGTTAGATCCACATAGGCATGGCAACGGTCGGTTACGCTCATGGGTGTTTGAGGAAAACCGTCAACCTGCCGGTCACGGTTTAGATCGACATCACTACCTTGTTAGATCGACATACATACTTGATTAATCAGCATAAAATAGTGATCAGCATGATGAGTTGTTTAGATCGACATCACTATCTTGTTAGATTGACATGACTACCTAGTTAGATCGACATCACTACCTTGTTAGATCGACATACATACTTGATTGATCAACATAAAATGGTGATCAGCATGATGAGTTGTGTAGATCAACATGACTACTTTGTTAGATTGACATACATAGTTGATTGATCAACATAAAATGGTGATCAACATGATGAGTTGTTTAGATCGACATGACTACCTAGTTAGATCGATATCATAAAATGGTGATCAGTATGATGAGTTGTTTAGATCAACATCACTATCTTGTTAGATCGACACGACTACCTAGTTAGATCGACATCACTACCTTGTCAGATCCACATGACTACCTTGTTAAATCCACATCACTACCTTGTTAGATCATCATCGTTTTCCCCAGATTTCTTAAGTTAGAAAATTTTCAAATTTTCATTGTTTGTAATTTTGGTGATTCTGGAGTTTCATAGTGGCAGCGGCCCATGTCCAGAGAGACGAAGATGGAGTGTGAAGTTTGGGTGATGGTGAAAACTCGCCAAATTTACCGTGAATTTAACGAGTTCACTTCTCGAAAATTCACGTCGGGTCCGAATTTTGTTGGTGAGAAATTTGAAAACTCATTGTGAAAAAAAGTGGTGAAAAATTGATAAATTCAACTACAAAAGTTGATGTTTGAAACCTCCTAATATTCATCAAGGTATCAAATATCCACGGATGCGGTTAACCGCGGTTGCTGTTATGGGTGGTAACTGACAACCGCTTGAAAAAAACAGTGAAACCGTGGATATTGAATAATCCGTAGTTGGCGGTCGTGGTTATGGCGCATCCGCTGTTAATCCGCTCTGTTGCCAAGCCTAGTCTGGATGTTATTTTGGTATAATAGGGTTTCATTTAATAGTAAATAGCGTTAGCACTGAAGATCAACGATTCTCTTTGTTATAAAAGGGCCAGCTTTTAGTTTTAGGATGGGCCTTTATTGTAGCCAGCGACTACTTGGAGACCCCAAACATTTCCCAGTGCGTTCGTAACAAGTCCTTAAATTATCCAATGACATTTTGCTTAGTCCTTAAATTAGTCATTGAGCATGTAGAGGCACCAGAACTGAGTCAGCGACCCTTAAGTTGGTACCCAAAAGCATACGGTGACGACTGCGTTGAAGCGAAGAACTTCAGCACCTTTTGGATCCCAAAAGTGCGTCGGGAAAATAACAACAGAGGCCATCCGTGAGTTAGCTCAATTTGACCAAAAGTCAACGACTAGTCAACCTAGGCCCAATGGACCTTCAGAGGTTTCCATAAATGCGCCCCGTAGTATATGAGGGTTCACAGGCCTCCCAATGACTCACTTATCAACACCGACAGAGGAACTTATTAGGTATCGTTTGGCTCACAAAGTCCAATTTATAGCCCTAGTAATCGGCCAGTGACTCTCTGTCACTTTTAACGGTTACCAGCTACTTCTTCCTTAAGTTGTTCTTCTGCAATCACCATTGTCGAGAACCGATTGGATATGACGAACTACAGGGCATGCGTTATGTCACCGGCCGAATTGGAGACTAAAAGGGGTCTGAAAATCAACATATCTTGTCGTCAAACCGCCTTCTTCTTTGACACTCTTCCTCTTATTCTTGCTCCTGGTTGATGCACTCATGCTTGAAGAAATCCAAATGCCAATTTTCAAAAACTTTATAACCCTAAAACTTCAATACTACTGACGAGCTGATGAAATCAAGAACTATGGAACTCGAAAAATCTCAACCACCGCGAATTCTTTGAAATGTTTCGTAGAAAGCTTCTAAAAAGGACGGTGAGAGTTATTTCATGATTACAACCTGTCTGCTGCAACCGCTGGAGGAGTGGGGAGTCGGTTGCTCGACGTCATGGGGAGGAAACAAAGAGACGTTGAAAGTTAATTAACTGTTAAACGTTAAACGATGTCGTTTTGGATACGCCAACAAAAAAGAAAAAAGAAAATACTTGAGGTACTTCAAACTTTCAGTACTTAAGATTAGAATACCCTCCATTCATTCGCCAAGAAATAGAGAACCCAAAACTTTCAGATATGATGATGATGTACACCGTGTTCAAGAGGTTAAGGATCATTTAGTTCATGGTAATCCAATATTAATCGATAACTTATTCATATTCATATATATATATATATATGAAGAATTATTGTCAAATTACCATAAAAGTTGATAAAAATGCAATTAAAGATAACAAACTTACCCATTTAAAGAATGAACTGTAAATATATCAGCTTAATCCAATGGATTAATCCGAATTATCCATAAACCAAATGGCTCATAAAGAGTCGTCACATTTCATTAACATGCATAATCTCAATGTAGTGGAAGATGACAAGACAAGAGGTGGTTAGCTAGGAAAATACTCCTATCGGGATTGCTAGGAAATTTCAATTCAGTCGACCTCCAAAAGGTAGTAGGCAGTAGACACCACCACCACCACCACATACTTTGCCACATGGAATTTGTACACTTTTTACATACTACTACTAGCTAAGCTTGTGGTGTGGTGTTGAAGGTTGGCTCGTTTTCCTGAGGGCCACCACTCACCGTCCAATTTCAGATCCTCGGGACACAGACACATAGACATAGTTGATCCAATTTTGCTAATCATTCCAGCCCCACCTGAATAAGCTCTTGGCCTATAGTCATCTAACTAGCAACACATATCTCTTAATACTCCATTCATCTCAAAAATATGATAGAAACATTTAACTGACACCATAAAGATTAAGAGGGAGTAGATCAAATAATTGAACTTGGGTTGTGTTTTTTCTCCATGACTCCTAATATTTTCATCAATAAAACATCAAATCAATGTTTTTCCCTCATTTTTCTCTTGTAAATATTACTCCTTTCGTTTTTTAAAGATTGTAGGATTTGACTTTTATGTTTTAAGTATCAGTGTTTGACTCAAATTATCACTAAGATAAATAATGGAAAAAATTTAAATATATATATATATAGAAAATCTATATTTCAAATTATAATATGCATATGAATTATTAAATTTTATATGTCTAAATTGATAGAAAAAATCATAAATTAAATACTGTGAAAACAGCTAAACAAAACCTACAATCTTAAAAAAAAAATGGAGGGAGTACATCAATTTTCAAATTCTCCAAAAAATACTATATAAAAAAAACACACCCTTGAGCATTTGTCAGCTCATCACGCTAATCAACTAATCAATTACTACAGTATTAAAATCATGAAACTGTTTCATAATTCCACCTTTTATTTGCTCCATCAGTAACACAAATATCCCATACAAGTCGGTATTTGAACATTAATCAGTCAAAGTCGGTATTTTACTAGGGCGGATGGACTACTAGTAATAAATTGCACTATAATCACGAAACTGCTACCATCAGTAGAGGAAACAAATCGGTGATGATCATTGATTAATTAGTTTGATTTTTAGTTTGCCTATACAACTGAATCTTAAACATCTCTAAAATTAAGAGATGACTAGAATCAGTCCATGCAGCCACAGCTCAAGCTGAGCAAAACAACAAAAAAAGCAGCACAGATTATGAACACAGGAAACCCAGAAGAAAGGAAAAGTATTTATCCATGTGATAAACATGTTTCATATTACTTCCTTCCTATAAAGTTAAATCCTTTATTTTCAAAATCTTAAATTTTAAGAGATGTAAGTAACTGTAGAACACGGCTGTATATATCAGAATCAAATTCTTCTACCACTCATGGACCAAAAACATTATTAAGCGTATGATTAATCAATGATCCTATCGGATCTGCAAGAATTATCCTCTCCAGATCTAGAGGTTTCCTTAGACGTGTATGAGGGGATTCTATCTATCTATCTATCTATCTATCTATCTATCTATCTATCTATCATGCTCCTTAAACTAATCAGAAAACAAGAGTTAGTGCAACAGACGGCCCACCAAAGATCAATCCACATGTCAAATTTGTAGAACTTGAAAAGACTGATGATACTGCATCAATTAAGTACCAAAAGATGAAAACTTTTTCTTCTTTTTATTGTAAGAAGGATCAAAAGGTGGAGTTCCACTAGAGTAGTATGAATCAGAGTTAACAAGATGATTAACTTGGGCATTATTAACCTGAAGGTGAATCAGAGTTAGTCCATATGATGAATGTAATCATACCGCAAAGTAAAATGTACTTTGTACGGGTAATACCACAAATTATAGTTGAAGAAGACACATTCAATCTGTGAAGCTCCAGAATACTTGGAAACTGTGGGTTGACACTTTACAGAGTTGCCTACATCCGAAAGGAACGAACGATACTTAAACATGTACTCCCTCTACCCCATTCAGGCTGTCTCACTCCCTATACATTTTGTGAACGAAAAGGGACAATCAAAATGGGAGGGAGGAGAATTTATGACAGGGACTTGCAGATGTTAGTGAGTTGAGAGGATCTAGCCTGACACTAGTGATACAAGGCATCCTGAATCTCTGTTATAAGAAAAAAAGGACGTGGTTCAAATTTTTTGGAGACAAGAGGGTGTAGAAAAAAAGTAGTGTTGAAGCTACTAAATGTTCTCAGAAGTGTTGTCAGAGAAACATCTGTGGATTGGTCATGTACACAATTCAATATCAATCAACATTTGTCACATTATCTTTAGAGAATCTGCTATAGAATTACAGAATATATGAAGTTTTACTTTCACCAAATTGACCATGTAATTCAAAAGAACTATAGAAGTACAACAAAAGTAAAGAGGGAGCAGCCAAGATACGCAATGCAAGCTGTCACTTTCGCTTGTCATCAATATGAAATGATAGCACCAAAAGGCCGGACCACGTCTCACGAAGTATAAAAGATCAAGTGACTAACTCTAACCACAAAAGCAGCAAAGAAATAACAAACTCAACTACAACTTCAGGTCCCCAATCCTTTATCTTCCCATCCTCAATCATACACCCCAGTTCATTTTCACGCTCCTATATCTCAGAACTACTGAAGCAAAAAGGACTCTTTTCTCTCTTAACAGCCTTAACTGTCAAAATGGTAAGCAATCATTCTACTGGACAGCTTTAATACTTGATTGTCAGCATTTGCATGTTTCTACTTGACCGAAGTTTTCATTTTTGTTCTCTTTTTCTATGAGAGTAACAGGTTTTAGTTTCAAGCAAAGGTGAGGCAAATGAAGGAACGGTTGTTGATTTCAAGGGAGAGCCTGTAGACAAGTCGAAAACCGGTGGATGGCTCGCTGCTGGACTTATTTTAGGTGCTTGAAATGAGCAGAAGACAAACTTGCATCTTTGTACCCACGTCTCTCTTGAAGCTAACAGAAGGGAAATGTTGTTCTTGCAGGAATCGAACTCTCAGAGAGGATATGTGTGATGGGCATATCCATGAACTTGGTCACATACTTGGTCCAAGATTTGCACCTTCCATCACCCAAATCTGCAAATGTTGTCACCAACTTCATGGGAACCCTCAATCTCCTGGGCCTTCTTGGAGGTTTCCTGGCAGATGCGAAACTTGGTCGATATACAACTGTCGCAATCTCTGGAACCATAACCGCTCTGGTGAGTTGAAGACAAAACTTTCCAAGCTCCCGCTCTATTAAATTGCAACTGACAAATTATTTTCCACTCTCTCCGTTTTTATTTTAATACGATGCATTAGGGGTTGACTCTTCTAACATTGGCCACAAGCATCCCAAGCTTGAAGCCTCCTCAGTGCAGCAACTTCCGTTTGCTACACCATGAGTGCATTGAAGCCAATGGTCAACAACTTGCTCTGTTATTCGCTGCTCTATATACAACAGCACTTGGAGGAGGCGGAATAAAGTCCAACGTCTCCGGTTTTGGCACAGATCAGTTTGACGCAGGAGATCCAAAGGAGGAGAAGGCCATGATATTTTTCTTCAACAGGTTCTACTTTGGCATCAGCATTGGGTCCTTATTCTCCGTGATAGTGCTGGTATATGTGCAGGACAACGTAGGGCGAGGGTGGGGTTATGGTATTTCTGCAGGGACGATGGTGATAGCAGTAGCAATAATGCTTTGTGGAACAACACGGTACCGATTTCAGCACCCTCAAGGCAGCCCTTTAACGGTCATTTGGAGGGTCTTGCTTTTAGCCTGGAAGAAGAGGACCCTTGCTTATCCTCCTGAACCCTCTTTTCTGAATGACTACCATAAGAGCAGGATTCAACACACTCAAAGATTCAAGTAAGTATGATGATCAGTGTCCTTTTCCATCAGATGATTTTCAACTTCCACTTAAGCCAAGATGGTACTACAAAATGAAAGGAAGAATATATCCTTACAGCTAACTGGTCGACTAATTAGGAAAGGATGACTTTAGGGGTAGATTGCTCTTACACCCTTCTTTATCTACTAGGCAAAATCTCACCTACCGTGTATTACCTTTTTCAGGTGTCTTGACAAGGCTGCAATCCTTGATGACAAGTTTGCTCCCAGTGGAAGCAGAAACGACCCATGGGTTGTTTCAACTGTGACAGAAGTTGAGGAGGTGAAAATGGTGCTAAAGCTCATCCCTATCTGGTCAACATGCATCCTCTTTTGGACAGTCTACTCACAAATGACCACTTTCACCATAGAGCAAGCTACAATCATGAACCGAAAAGTTGGCTCCTTTGAGATTCCTGCTGGGTCGATGTCCACATTCCTATTCATATCCATTCTCTTATTTACTTCCTTGAACGAAAAAGTCATAGTGCCAGTTGCTCGAAAGATCACACACAATACTCAAGGAATCACAAGCCTGCAAAGGATCGGAATTGGTCTGATTTTCTCAGTAGTTGCCATGTCCGCTGCGGCTATTGTGGAGCAACATAGACGAGAGATGGCACTTCAACAGAAAGTCAAGATAAGCGCTTTCTGGCTCGTTGTTCAGTTCTTCCTCGTGGGAGCAGGAGAAGCTTTTGCTTATGTTGGACAACTTGAGTTCTTCATAAGAGAGGCTCCAGAGAGAATGAAATCTATGAGCACAGGACTTTTCTTGAGCACCATCTCCATGGGATTCTTCGTTAGTAGCTTGTTGGTTTCTATAGTAGACCTTGTGACCAAAGACAAATGGCTTAGGAGTAATCTCAACGAAGGGAGGTTGAATTACTTCTACTGGTTGCTTGCTGTACTAGGAACAATCAACTTCTTGGTTTTTCTAACCTTTGCAAGGAGACATCAGTACAAGGTACAGCTTCCTATAGCTAGTGATGCTGGTGACAACGAGCTTAAGACATTCGGGGATGATGCTACATAATACTCCAAGGAGGGAGCTTCTTGGTTTTATCAATCGTCTGCCATATCATATAAACTATGTTCATAAAGTGGATGAAGCGGATGTTCTTGGAGTTTGGTTTGATCCTAGTTGTCTGGTTTCAGTAACAAATGACTTCTGAGCAATCAATCTCACATTCAAAACAACATCAGCTATAAGAAGACCTAAATTTACCTGATGGGGTTTTCATTGTGACCTAATCTGGAATAAGAAGAACGTGAACACTCTTACAGGAATGGAAACAGAGAAATGCAGAAAAAATTAGTACCTGATTCGAGCGGGCCGCTTCAAAAACCCAACGTGTTTCTGCCATGAAATCAAGACAAAGAAGACGGTAGAAATTAACGACATTCCAATTTCCACTCGAGGTTCAGAAAATCAATATGATAGTTTCAGCAAACCTCTCAAAAGTTCAGAGCTAATTGCGGTTCCAATTTCTGATTTTAAACGCTAATGTTGTTCTGAAAGGAAGCCAAATCTAGGAAATAGATAGAGCCATAGTGGGCTTTGGTGAGAAGGAGAAGAGCAGTGGCGATGGGGGAAGGCGGGAAGCTGGGAAATTCAAAGGTTCCAGATGGAGAGAAGGCATAGAGGCTCTGGAAGTTGCAACTCTCAAACTTTATAAATAAATAAAATGCTACAATCCACCTGTTTTAATTTAGGGTGGGATCGAAAGTGTAAACGGTAAAAAATTTATGATAGAATTGTTGTGGTTAAAAATGTTATGGTCCAGTTTTTGTAGTTAAATCTAAAATAAAAGTCTAACAGAATATTTAACGGTGGCTAGTCTAGTCTCAGATGGGATTTTTTGTAGTATATTTCTCCAAATCTCATCGGAGAAAATAGAGGATTCTGAAAATACAAGGGAAAAGATGAAGATTGTGCTAAACCTCAAGCGGGTAAATGATAATTTCATTATATACTACCTCCGTCAAGTCAATTGAAAAAATTGTGTGTTTCTTTTTCAGCATTTAATTTATGATTTATGATTTTTTCTTCAACATTTTGATATACAAGGTCAAATAATTTATATGCAAATAATAAATTAATGTATATAGTTTCTAAATATATTTTTTTCTGATTTTTTAATGAAATGTTTATAATAATAATTTAAATCTCCTATAGCATCAAAAAGAAAACACGCCATTTTTTTTGAAATAGTAAATAATTTATATTATTAATTCAGCAGAATCATAATACAAACCCAAACCAATAGAGTACCACAAACGATAAAAGAAGTAACTGAAAACCTCACACATGAGGGGTGAAATAAACTGAATAAAGACAACAACAAAATAAGCTAAAGTAGCTAAAAACGAAAAGCAGCGAGTATAGCAGATAAAGACATACATACGACTGGAACAACTGGTTTGAGATTTTAAGAAGATAGTGTGACGAAGGGGTCTGAAAACCCCCTTCAACAGCGACATGCTCCATCTAACGATTAACTTAAGTCCTCCACACCTAAGAGCAATTGTTGTGTTGGGTTTGGTACATGACCTGCACCTAGGGGTGAAAGTTGAACGAACAGCTTGAGCTCGGCTCGAGCCCGGCTTGATTAAGAGTTCGTTTGAGTTCGTTCATATTATTTTCAAACCAAGCTTGAACAAAATTTTAAGTCGATACATTTATCAAGCCGAACATGAACAACTTAGTGCTCGACTCCGATTTTATCCTAACTTTTCCATTGATATTTGTGAACAGCTCGAGCTCGACTCGAGCTCGGCTTGATTTAAACGTCATTCGAGCTCGTTCATACTATTTTCAAGTAAAACTTGAATACAATTTCATGCTCGATATAATTTTCAAGCTTAACATAAACAATTAGTACTCAATTCGACTCGGCTCGTTTTCACCTCTACCTGCACCAGACAAGAATAAACATCGCAAGAACCAATTCATGTCCCATCGAACGGGCTCAAGTTATCCTAAATGGTCCGGATCCTTGACAACACCAATGGGTCAATTTGTGCAGCACTAGAACTGACCGAGGAGATCCACCACCTAGACAGTTCTCCCACCAATAGATCATGGCGTCAAGCAGGACAAGACTACACTCAATCCTGCTATAAACAGACGAGACCTGACTAACACTCTCGTGACGGCAAACATCACCAATCCTGCAACCCATCCACATGCCACCACAACCCAATTTCGCCTAGATCGAATAAAAAAACATGTAACGGTAGAACGAAACCATATGCCAAGAATAACCGACTAAGACTTGCCAAATCAAAGTAAGCTCAGCTCTAGAAAGCACACTCTGACTGTAGAAGGTAGGCGGCGAATCTTCTTTGTGAATAGGAGGAAGCTTCAACTGAGGTGCACGACGAAAAAATGACAGAGCCGATGGGAAGCCTGAGTAAGCCCAGGCCTTCGGATCTTCGGTGGAGAACCGACACGTAGTAGCAGGAAGCGGCTCAACAACGACGGCAGTGGATGATGTTTTGTTGTTGCAATGGAGATGGCGATGATGTTGGAGGATGAGATGGTCGGCTACTGCTGAGAGAGAGCGGACTTGGAGAAGAAGTTAGGGAGCAACGACTCAAACGCACCAATTTTTCAGAAACTGATAAAGCATGAAAATAGTGATAAAAATATATTTTATAGTATTAAATAATGTAAAATAAATATACTATCTCGTCATCGACCATTATTCCTATTTAGGAAGTTTGAGAAAGATTAAACATTTCCTACTAGGAAACTTTTAACATACGTTTTACATTAAAATGCTAAATTACACACACACACATATATATATATATATATATATATATATATATATATATATATATATATATATATATATGTATATACACTAACTGAGTAGGCCTAATTATTGAAACATATTGACTGGGTACGCTGTTTTAGGTGGAGCTGATTTTGAGTTGGCTTAGTAAACGGAAGAGAAAGATAGAGGATAATTGAGTAAATTCGTGTACAAAAGTTTACTAAAAGGGAAAATGTTTCAATAATTTAGGGACAATCCAATAAGGAAAGTGTTTCAATAATTTTGGGACAGATGGAGTACTATTTAGGGGCCTTAGTAGCTGGAAAAATTAATTTGACATTTTTCTGCATCAGGGGAATTCTGTTTAATGTTGTCCCAGTCTGGTTCCCGCTACACGTCATCTGGCGTTCTGCATTATGTGAACTTCCGCAGAGGGGGTAACATTAAATGTTTTGAGTTGTCTTATGGGTTAAGAATAAACTTGTTGAAGAGTAATTTATTTGGGGTTGGGGTCGGGGACATGGAGGTACACACATGTTGCTACCAGTGTGGGATGTGTTGCGGAAAAATTACCATTTGTATACTTGTGGTTGTCGGTTGGGTCAAATATGTTATGAGCCGTCCTCCCGGATGTGTCATAACTGGAAAGAAATAAAAGAATAATGACTTAATTTGAAAGAAATTGGGAGTTTTGGATTAAATTGATAAAAGTTGGATTAAAATGAAAGAATTAGGAAAGTTAAGAGTAAAATTGAATTAAGTTAGTAAAATTGGAAGGAGGAAACGAGGCTGGCTCATTCTGATTCGATTCAGTTCAGATGCGGCTGGACAGAACGGAGGAGGAGGAGGAGGTCAGGTTTTGGGGAGTGATTTCTGAGCTTCCACTACCGAGGGCGGTGAAGCTGGCGACGACGAAGGAAAGCGAGGAGTGAACGAGGAAGGGAGGCGAGAGGAGGAACGGGAAGGAATCAGAATTGCATTGGGTGAGAAGGAGGCGGGAGCTCCGACCGGTGAGGTCGAACTCCGATGACCAGAAGGCGGCCTTCGACAGACGAGGGAGCTGATCCAATAGCGAAGGCGATTTTCTTGTTCAGATGGCAGAGTCAATCGAGAGCGGCGGCGACGCGTGAGATTCCGGGCAACCGCGATAATTCTCGAACTTGGGTGAGGTTGTTCTTTGCTGTTCAATTATGTTTCCTTTTAGTCTTAATGCATCGGCCTCTTTAACGTTTACTCAATAGGTTACTTTTAGTATTTCTTTCCTTCCTGATTAAAACATGTTAGTTGCTAATTTTTGGTCTTGATCGCTTGATTAGGCAAATGCTGTTGGTTGCACAAGTAGGTTTTCCATGTTTTGTGATATTTTCTTTTGGTAGCTTAACTTTTTTGGTAAGTAATTATATGGTAAGGTTTGGCTTTACTCTTAATCCTTTATCGTGTGATTCAAGCCTCTACTGCCATGTATGATTCCTTCAAGCATGCTACTTCATGACTGCTTTGGAAGTATTTATTTTCAGTGCCATATTTGTTCTACCAGTTGCAACTTCTCTTGGCTGCCTTTTTAGTGATTTGATAAGATTAAAAGGTCCTTGCTGTCTGAGTATTTATGTTTGCGTGAACCTGAAGCTAATGCCAACCTAAATAAGAACTTAGAGATGATAAAGCTTGCTGCCCTCCACTTGAGTTATTGCTACTTGATAGTAAAGCATGATTCTCTTATGAATTAATATCTTAATGATTATTAAATTGCATGTTCTTAACTTCTGAGCATGTTATTTATTTTTCTCCATAATACATCATGTGTTCCTTGCTGCCTTTCTTCACTGTTTGCTTGCTTCAGCTTGATATAAAATTAAAATCAACCTAGGAGAAAACTCACCTGGAAACCAAATCCAACTAGGATCAATCTTTTAATGTCTTATTTCACTGATCTATCTACTTGAGAGTTTCAGAGGGCACATGTTTTAACAAAGCTATTGTTGTCCCAAGTAGGTAGCCAAGAGGGGGTGAATTTGTTGGTCTCAAAATTAATTCGTTTAACAAAAATGTTGACACTGCAAAAAGCTCAACCTGTTGAATAAATACGTTCCAAGTAGGAAATCGCTCAACTTGTTGACAAAACTCGTTTCAAGCAAAATTATAACTCTAAACGTTGAAACGGAGCAATAACATAAATAAGAGTGACACCAAGATTTATAGAGGTTCAGTCTGTGACCTACGTCATCTCCTCAAGTATATCACTTGAGAATTCCCTTCACTATTCTTCAAAGTAGTTACATCAATCACAAGAAAGATTTTACCCCAAAAGCCTCTCCACTAGTTTTTATCGAGGCTCACTAGAAACCTAATTTAGTTTTCCCAATGTTAACTAAAAACCTAACAAATGATTTTCCCGAGACTCACCAAACCTATTTTCCCAAATATTCACCAAATAACCTAACACTCCCAAAATTAGTTTTCCCAATACTTACTAACAATCTAACAAAAATCCTCTGTTTGGTTTTCCC
Source organism: Stellera chamaejasme (assembly GCA_024586325.1). Lineage (NCBI taxonomy): Eukaryota > Viridiplantae > Streptophyta > Magnoliopsida > Malvales > Thymelaeaceae > Stellera > Stellera chamaejasme. The sequence continues at coordinate 32,717,082 of CM044985.1, forward strand.
GAGACTCACCAAAAGAACCTTACAAAACAGTTTTCTTCGAAAAGTTCAACATGTTTAGGTTTTTCTAGAAAACACTCAATAAATGATTTAAAACACTTTTTCACGCTCCCAAAAATAATTCGAAGAAACTAATATGAAACAGAAGTTTGATCTTCGAAAATATAGCACTGGAGAACTTTAGATCGACTTAATTACTTATCAAATAAATTAGCTTGTTTGTAGGAGAAGTGTGCTTTTTCAAGAATTGCATGCTTCTATATATATAAAGGGTGGGAGCGTCCTTTTCTGTTGAGGAGAATCCCTGGAGCAGCTCCCGAAAAAATGTTGAGACTTGAAATAGACGTTAGAGGTGAAACAAAATAGAGTTTATTGAAGATAAAACTCTTTAACAAGCTAGAGTTTGAAAAAGTCAAAACTCTTGCTTTTTTAATAACAATAGAAATGGAAGTCCAAGAGTATTTTAGAAAATGGGCTCCAAGTAAGTTACGTAAAGGACAAAACCAAGTTTAAAATACAAAGGTATAATTACAAGAAATGGACAATTTTTTCTAAACTTTACTAAAAGACCTAAAAAATTGTTATTATCAAAATCTAAGTTATATGAGAATAAACCCAACAACTACTTCATTGACATTGTCTACTACACTAAACTCGACCAGGTACGTAATGTTTATTTGTTTCCAAATAGCAATGGTACTAACAGTTTATGTTGAGAACTACGTGATTCCTCTGATCCATCTCTAAGTAGTATCACTGATACTGAAAGGCAGGGTGCGTAGGCAACCTCCGGGCCCGAGGAACTTTTATAGTTTGCAAATATTGTTCCAGATTTCTCCAGAATCTTCTCAACTATCCAAGGGACTCAAAGCTTGGAGGACAAGAAAACTTATTAAGGAAAAGACTTAGGACTTTTAAGTACATAAACTGTACTTTTATTTCTTCTTTTTAACCTTTTACACACTTAACTTAAACTATTTTATTTATATTTTTTGTTTGTAAACCCCTAAATCCCTTTCTACTATTTGTAAAAGTAAAAGTATTTTTCTTAAATGATTTAGAAACTGCGAAAGATCCTGGGGTTACGAGTTAGAACTGTCTGCAGTCCGTATGATCGGTTTTGGGTCGTAACAAAATATGAACTTAGCAAAAAGCGGGGACTCAGTAGTGGATAAGTTGAAGAAAAAATTAAGTTCTTGGAAATGCAAAATGCTTTCAATAAGAGGAAGATTAACACTAATCAAATTGTTCTGGGTTGTTTCCCGTTGTACTTTCATTCCTTGTTTAGAATTCTGGAGGGGGTGAGTAGTTTGGAAGGGGAAATTTTGGGGCTTTTAGGTAAATGGGGGTGGCGTTTTCGTTCGAATAATGAAAACTTATGGGCTCAAATTATAAAAAGTATTTATGGAAGAGATGAGTTTTTTTAGGAGGTGGAGAGCGGGAGAGGACGAAAAGGTGTGTGGTGGGAAATAATTAAAGTAGACAAGAGGTGTGAGGAAATCAGGGTCCCTTTTAAAAATTGTTTCAAAAAAGAGGTTGATCTAGGAAATGATACTCTTTTCTGGCATGATCTTTAGATAGAGGAGGTTGCGTTAAAAACAAGGTTTAATAGGTTATTTAATCTGGAGTTGAATAAAGATTGTGTAGTGCAAGATAGAATTAACAGATCTGATAATGTTCCAAGGTGGTGTTGGGAGTGGAGATGTCCAGCTAGAGGGCGTACCTTAGAGGAGTTAAATGCTTTAAATATTTTGGTGCAATCTTTTGACTTGTCACAGGTACATGAAGATAGGTGGAGTTGGGAGAATGGGGCGGAGATGGATTATGTTGTAAAGCAATTATCCTCAACAGTGGATATTGCTTTGGTATGCCCATCAATGCAACAAACCCATTGGTGCAAAGTTGTGCCAAGGAAGCTAAACGTCTTTATGTGGCCAGCATTAAGAGACTTTCTCCCAACGAAGCCTCAACTCTAAATTCGAGGTATTAATTTTTCATATGTTTTGTGCGACCTCTGCTTGCAGGATGTGGAAACAAATGCACATGCTCTGATAAACTGTCCCATGGTGTTTGAAGTGTGGAGGAAATTTGCATTATGGTGCGGATGTCAGATAAATCTGTTACTCGAATTATCCGACTTGGTGCTTAGACCTTTTATCACGTAGGTTAGTGGTAAAGCGAGGGACGGGTGGAGTGGAATCATTTGTGTTAGGAGTTTGGCTTGGTAGAAGGCTTAGAATGGTTTGGTAATGCAAAACAAGCCATGGTGCGCGTCAAACGTCTTCTCTGAGGTACAAATTCTTTCATATTTACGGTTCTCGAGCTGTAAACGATGCACAAATCTTGGGCAGACTGGTTAATATAGCTCCATTGGTGGATTAATTGTGGTACTGCATCCGGTTATGCTATGGTGAAGTCTGTTGTTGTTTGATGGAATTTCTTTTTTTCGTTTGGAGGGCCTGCGTGCCTAGTTATCTTGTTTGGTCTGCTGATGGCTTCATGAGCTGTAATTTTTGTGGTGTTTTGTTGTGGATAGAAGCGGCCCCTCCAACCCTCATGGTCGGGTCGCAATGCTTGAATGGGGAACCCCGAGAGGTTTTTTTCTTGGTTCTTTACTCCCGGTCACAACACATAGTAAACCAAGTAGATGAGTCGAGTGTAGCTGACCTGTCGGTTGTGTGTTCTCTATTGTTTCTTGTATCACGTTCACCGGATTTTAAATCCGTTGACATTTTCTTGAATAAAATTTGGTGAATTAATTGTTGACAATTTCTCGAATAAAATTTGGTGAATAATTTTTTTTTAATATTTTTCCGAATAAAATTAGTAGTTGTTTTCAACAAAAAAAAGAATGAAAAAAACAATTTTTTAACGATGAGAGAGGATAACAAAAGAAATTGCAGAGCATGATACGCTGGATGATGCTGATGTGTCGTCCACTCTGTTCTTCGTTTTTCGCTCCCTGACAAAGATCCATTTCTCTCTCCTTTTCTGTTGTGTCTTGTCTTTTGACATTTTTCTGCTGTTCCCCCCAGTCCAGTAGTAGCTAGGGTTTCGTTGGCCCCCTCGTTCAACTCTAATCTTCATCCCCACCGCCTTATCTAACTCCTGGAATTACTTGAAAGAATCCAACAATGGCGAAGACAAAACCCGGCAAGAAGGACTTGGATTCATACACCATCAAAGGCACCAACAAAGTCGTTCGTCGTACGCTTTATACTCACCAATATTTCACGTAACTGGATGTTTCTCCTTATTTCCAATTCTCCACATTTCCTGGTGAATAATCGCCTCTGCTTTGTCTGTTTCAGCTGGAGAGTGCGTGTTGATGCGGCCGTCGGATACTGACAAGCCGCCGTACGTGGCGCGGGTGGAGAAGATAGAGGCGGACCACCGCAACAATGTGAAGGTTCGTGTCCGGTGGTATTACCGACCGGAGGAGTCGATTGGCGGGCGGAGACAGTTCCACGGCTCCAAGGAGCTCTTCATGTCCGACCACTTCGATGTCCAGAGCGCGCACACCATTGAAGGCAAGTGCAATGTCCACTCTTTCAAGAACTACACTAAGCTTGAGAATGTTGGCGCAGAGGATTTCTTCTGTCGATTCGATTACAAGGCTGCCACAGGCGCTTTCACACCTGACCGCGTGGCTGTGTAAGTATCCAGCTTTTATCTGTTTTGTCTTATTGTGTTTGGTGCTGAATTTTGCGTTTTGGTCTACGATTACTGAAGGTATTGCAAGTGCGAGATGCCATATAACCCAGACGACCTGATGGTGCAGTGTGAAGGATGCAAGGATTGGTAAAGTCCGCAGCTTTTCTTCCCATGATTAATTCGAAAGCTTTTTCATCTGCCTTAAGGGATAGGTCTTCTATAGTTGCTTTTGCTACCGTTACCTGTTTCATGTCTAGGAGCTTTACTCAGAGCAGCAGTGTCCAACACTCTTTGTTTTCATATATGTCTGGGTTGAAATTTAGGAGAACGTCATGGCTGCTAATTGTAACTCCTTTGTCGTCTATATTGAAGATGCTAACTCCTATCATCCTGGAGTATTTACACATCTGTAATTTTTTGTCTCAGTTGAAGTAGTCGCAAGCAGGAAATATGTGAGGGCATTGACAGTCGGTTTAAGTTATGTCTGAATAGTCTTAGAAAGCCACTCACAGGTGTAATTGTTTGAAGGTTGAGGTTGAGTTGAACAGGCATTGTCATGCTTTCTTTGCAGATGAATTGTATTCTTGTGATCTTGTCAACTGGTTACATAAAATTGGCGATAATATGCAAATCCATATGTTTTATTAGTTCCGGGTATGTTCTTTTGTGAAGAAAGTGAGATTTGTTTATCGATGTGAAGTTTGTGAGATGAAAAGTTGGAGGGTAAAAAAACATTAATAGTGATAGGTTTTTGGTCTTTTATTATTATTATTATTATTATTATTATTATTATTATTATTATTATTATTATTTTCACGAAGAGACTATCTTGGTTTGGCAGTTAACGTCTAGGTACACCTGCATTTTTCTTTTATAGGTTTCTAGGTACAATGAAGAATATGAAAGCAGTAAATCAAGTTCCACTTACCTTATTCAGAACTTTTCCAGGTTTCATCCTTCTTGCATGGGTATGACCATCGAGGAAGCAAAAACATTGGATCATTTTATGTGTTCAGACTGTTCTTCAGAGGATGTTGCCAAGAAATCTTTAAATTCATATTCTGTATTACCAGCCATGGAAGCAAAGGTGAGAATGCTTGTTATCAGTTTAGCTCTTCACTCTCTGTATTTATATGTGGTTGTTTATCATCGTTCTCCGCATATACATTGTATTGATTAAAGGTCAAGTGGCACTTACACGTTGAATGGCTTCCCATGATATTTGAGGGCTGCACTCATACTGCTTCCATCTCTCATCCTCTTGCCCTTCCCAGGATAAAATTCAATCACTTCATCACAAATTGCATGTTGACTGGATTTTGTCCTGGACCTCCTGGTTGAGTGTCGTTTGGTAAACACAAAACGCCAAAATTTGTTCTACAGAGGGGAGTTCTGTTTTGCCCTTTACTGGGTGGAACCTTTTTTTTGGCTCACTGCTATTACCTCTTTGCTTTCCACTCTTTAGAACTGTTGCATGATTTTTACAACACTGACGTTCTAACTTACTAAATGCGAGTATGTTTTTAAGCTTAGATTCTGAAATGGGTGGATATGAAGCAGCAAGAGTCAAGTGGCAGAGCTGCTACTCTCTTGCAGAAATTTGACAATCTATAGATACTCCCAACCATTCTGTGGTTGATAAACACTTGAATTAGTTTATGCTTAGATTATAGATGCTGAAAATAATATTGATAAGTAAATGTCATAATTTTATTATTATAACTTCACGCTGGTAGGAGATTTTTTGTCAAGGAGCTTTTGGCCTGTTTTATTAAACCAGCCCTGGGAAAAAAAGTGTCTGCAAGTTGCAGAGGAACTGGAATTTAGATTTTGGTCCTTCTAAGCTTCTTCCTTGGACATTGTTCCAAAGAGCTGGTTGTTGATCTGTGTTATAAGAATCAACTGATAACCGGTATCAAAATTATTGTGGTAAAGAAAACATTTCTTTGTATCTCAAGAGTACCTTCTCTCTGTCCATATCATAATTTGAATTTTACATCCGTTGGCAGGTGGAACCAAAGCGTAGAAAGAGATGATGGACTTCGTTTTCTAACCCCACCAGTGATGCTGCTGCTGTTCTGTGGAATTTGTACAATGTAGGACAGATAGAGTGCTTTCAGGAACCCTCTATTTTCCTTTCACATTTTTCTGTAAGTCACCTGATGTAGGAGCAGCTTCCTGATATGGAACTTGATATACTTTGAAAAAGCAAGGGGTAAGTCTTAATTCATAAAAAAAAAATAAAGAATTCTCCTATTTATAGAACTAAACAAAGGGATTGGCAAATAAAAGGGCCAATGCTACAACCAGGAAGGCTTCCATAAAAGCCAAACTAAGCAATAAAGTACCTCGTATTTTTCCTTCCGCCTCGGGCTGTCTTGCAATACCTTCTACAGCTTGTCCCGCAGCAGTGCCTTGACCAACCCCAGGCCCAATAGAAGCAAGCCCTACAGCTAACCCAGCAGCAATAACGGAAGCGGCAGAAATCAATGGATTCATGATAAATTCCTCGCACGAAAATAAAGAAAAAGAAATAGTTAATGATACAATCATTCAAGCAGCTTCCTGGTGTGGAACTTGTGTACCATCAAAATGGTCTGCACTTAGCCTTCCTTGGTTCCAGTTTGTTTATGATTAGGTTAGAGTGACCAAAATGGACTGCACTTAGCCTTCCTTGGTTCCAGTTTGTTTATGATTAGGTTAGAGTGACCGACGATTAGGGGTTGAAAATGAGTCGAGTTGAGTACTAGGTTGTTCATATTAGGCTTGAAAATTATATCGAGCCTGAAATTGTGTTTAAGCTTTGCTTGAAAATAATATGAACAAGCTTGAACGAACTTTGTATCGAGCCGAGTCGAGCACTAAACTGTTTATGTTAGGTTTGATAAATGTATCGAATTTAGAATTTTATTCAAGTTTGGCTTGAAAATAATATGAACGAGCTCGAACGAATTTTTAATCGAGCTTAGCTTATGTTGAATTCAAGCTGTTGTTCAACATTCACTCTTACTTGCGATGGTTTGATAGGTAAAGGGTTAACTGCATATGAGTGTTACCTTGAAAATTGCATGAAAAATCATAATTCAGTGGAAGTTTAGTACTCTTTATTTGAAATGTATTGTCACCACGCTTAAAAAAATTATCTTAAATGAAATGATTATTTTCCATTTTTATGCTTACAGATGACACTCGTTAAAAAGTTTATGGATTGAGTTGGGAGGGATGAGAATGAATTTGGAATGAGATAATGATGAAATTTTATGTAAAATGATTTAATGATTATAGACAGTTTTAATATGTATAAAAAAACTAAACATGATGACCCATTTGGGAGGGTAGGAGTAACATTATTTTTGAAGTGTAGAAGCCTCGTGAGCTCTCTTTTGGGAAAATAGTAAACGTTAATTCCTGATCTAAAACAGCCATAGATGCATACTAGAGCTGAGAAACGAATCGAGCCCGTTCGAGCTCGGCTCGAGCTCAAACGAGCCTGTCGAGCCGAGCTTTTTCGAGCCTCGAGCTCGAGCCTCAGAGGTTCGGCTCGATCAGACTCGCGAGCCTACACTAGCCTAACAAACGAGCCCGAGCCTATTAGATTCGAGCGCGAGCTCGTAAATTTAAGAATATTTTATTGAATTAATTTAAAATATCTCAATTTTTCGAGCTTCACGAGCCATTTCGAGTCTAATCGAGCCGAACTTTATAATTGAGCCTAAACGAGCTACCCCCGAATCGAGCCTCGCGAGCTTTCGAGCCGAGCTCGAACCTGTCACGAGCCGAGCTCGAGTCCGAAAAATCGAGCTCAATGAAGCTCGAGCCGAGCTCGGGCCGAGCCTGATTTTCACGAGCTTGAGCCTGCCAGGTTCGGGCTCGGATCGGCTCGAACTCACCCCTAATTCATACCATAAAACCTCAGAGGGCTCCAAATGCAATGTAGTACATGGTCGATCACTTTGTAGGTACAAAGTTTTAAGAGCTTTTCATTATATTACCTCTATCTTTATTTAATTGCAATGTTTCATTGTATACTTGATTTCGGTGGAGGAGGTCATGCTAGTGAGAGGTAAAGGACAAAGTGGTGAGAATGAGGGAGTAAAATCCGCCCTGGTCCCTCTTTTATGTTTCACACTATTTCGCCTCATATTAACTTTTCGCTTTAAAATGATCCTAAATTTAAGTTACGCGTCTGCTCCGGTCCTTTCCGTCCATTTCAAATAGCTTAAAATGGATGTAGAAGTGTAAAAGACAATTTTACTGCATTAATTATTACAATAGACCTCAATTTTTTAAATCTTACTCAAATCTATCCAAAATACATTTAAATCTTACAGATTAACCCCCACACTTCATAATACTTCACTTTGCCCAACCTTCCTCGTCCTTCCGCCTCCTGCACCACTATAAAGTGTCATCTTCTTGTAAAAATCAGCATTTAAAATTATTATAATTATTGATTCCAATCAGCGTTTAGTTCTCTTAAACAAGCCGAGATGTTAATTATAAGTAACCACAACAATTATGCAAGAATTTAGGAACATGCTCAAGTATTGATCATCAAGAAATGTTCGATAGTAACGACATGAGTGAGAAATGATACTAATACTAGCAGGAGCAAGAATCGGCCAAGTCATGGATATAAAACAAGTTGAGTACTAACAATTCAGCTGCATTAATTAACAAGTTTAGCTATATGATTCTTTTAAATCAACTAAGAAAATAAAGAATAATCAACATCTTGGCAAAGATCTAACGAGACTAGCAAGCTTCGGATGACCGTCTTGCAAATTATCAATCCGTCTTGCAAATTCTAATAAACAACAAGGTAAGAACGATATCACCAAACCTCTGGGAACAACACGGTTGCTATGAAATCCAATTGTTGCCACCGTCCATCCAGAGCTTCCACTTCATATAGCTTGCTCCGTCTGGATGACCGCCGGCAAAAGCCAGCCCTCTTCTACCACCGTGACTCCTCCGTCATCGATTTAAATTTAGAACCCCACTCTTCCAGTAATCGAGCTTCTACCTGATCAACCCCCAAAATCCCTAAATCACCCATCACTAAAATCGAGGGTTTGGTTCCCGATTCCATGCCCGGAAATCAAAATTCCATCGCCGCTTCCTTCCCAAATGGTTACCTAATCAAGCTCCTCCCGAAACCAGCCTCGCCATCAACTCCTACCATCTTCTTTGAGAAATCCCCTTTCCTTCTTGCTTAAGCCCGATAACATCCCCGCCTCGCTCTCGGACTCCTCTTCCCCGAATCCTTTCAAATCTGTCTCTCGCTCGCTTTTCCTGAACCGTAAAACCACCCCCCGAGGTAACGTGGCTAGAAATGAGTCAGTGGAGCCGTGGAAGATGGTGAAGGTGATGTTTGAAAATAATTGGGGGTGAAATTGATTATGTTTAAAAGATTGGGGTGTATAATAGCAATTAATTAAGGGTAAAAAGGTCTTTTCACCTCAATTGTCCATTTTAATGGTTAAAATGGACGGAAAGGACCTAACAGACGCGAATTTAAATTTAGGATCATTTTAAAGTAAAAAGTTAATATGGGACCGGAATAGGTCGCAAAGATAAAAAGAGGGACCGATGACGGATTTTACTCGAGAATGAGGGGCAAAAGTGTTAAGAGTAAAATAATCTAGTGGATGAATGGAAAGACTTCCATGGTGGAAAGTGTAGGTTAACCTAAACTACGTGATGGGTGATGGCTGAGGCTATTTACTAATTAGTGCAAAATATTCACGGTAGGGATGGGGAGCTAGAGGAGTTAAGTGATGAAGGCGCTGGTGGCATTAAGGGAGGGATTGTGAAGGCGGGAAGAGAGATGATGATGGGATGGAGTTCACAACTTCTTTTAGAAGGAAGGTAGGAGATGGAAGAACTTTTAGATTCTGGAAGGATAGTTGGGTTCAAAACAATAGTCTTGCAGATCGCTATTTGAGGCTTTTCCTACTGGATTCGGATGGAGAGGCTAGAATTGCTAAGAGGGGTGAATGGGTGAATGGAGAATGGAGATGGGTTGAGGTAGAGTTTTAGAGGAGTTTAGGAATCTTCTAACAGATTTGCAGGTCATTTCTCTACATCTAAACCAAGAAGATAGATGGGAATTCATGCTCAATGTGGATGAAGAATACTCGGTGTCACGCATCACAAATCTAGCAAACAGCCTAACCATCTCAAGGGAGCCGAACCAAAGAGAGACAAGCTGGAACAATTGGGTGCCCAAAAAAGTCAACATCTTCTACTGGAGGGTATGCAAGATCGATTACCTTCTTGTTTCCAATTGGTGATCCGTAACATTCCTTTGGAGAGTGTGGCTTGCTCAAACTGCCCCTGTGACCTCGAAACGTCAGAACACGCATTGATCGAATGTCCAACTGCTATCACTTGCTGGAAATCTATATTTGCATGGTGTGACTCGGGTGAATTTACAGGTGATACCATTCAGGTGATTCTTGAAGCAGGTCGGTCCCATACCCCCCATGCCAGATCATCACATACACAAATGATGGGGTGGGATGCCATTGTGTGGATTGCTACTTGGAGCATCTGAAAACGTCGTAATGCAAAAGTATTCAAGGACACAACAACAGATCACAGATATGGCCCAATACCTATCTTTCTTATGGATCTCTAACCGATAGAGGAAGTTTAATATAACATGGTGTAATTGGCTTCTAAATCCTTTAGGATCTATAGCTAACTGCAAGTAAGCACTTGTGTAATCACATGTACTCTTCTCTTCTGTCAGAATCTTCTTCTTCTTGGAGGAGCTCTTGACATCTTTTTCTTAATTCTAATATTATCTTGTTGCCTTTCAAAAAAAATATTAGTGTGTAAAAGCACTAGTTATGATATTTGTGTAAAGACCTAACTAGAAAGGATATTTTAGTATTTAAAATTGTTAGTTAGTTAATTAGATTAGTTAGATGGTGTTAAAATTCACTAGTGGTTCTACTCGTTAGTTGATAATTAACAATGCCACAACGTGATGATGGTATTTACAGGTTTATGAAAATAGAAGGTACAGTTTTTGCAAACCTAAAAGGATGTTTAAGTTTGTTATAATCATCTTTTGAGTTTAACAATTTCCTTGATTTGTTTTAATTAACCCGCTTAATCTAGTAGATCAATAACATTGATTCACCGTAAGTGTATGGTGGTCGCAAAAAATAAAACCGGGAGTACCGGGTCGAACCACATGGATTTGAATTTCTGTGTGTTTTGTGTGTGAATTACGAATAAATTATGCTACGAAATTGATTGAATGGTTGGTGAGGATTAAACTATCATGCAAGAACGATAATTAAAATTGACTAAACAACTAAAACAATTAAACTAGAGAAGAATTTGAGTGATTAAAAGATGAACTAGATTATCTCTTAGGAATTGTTGCTCCACTTGGACTTTAGGTGTGAATAGCTAAAATTACCTACAACTCTTATTTAAGTTCATGCATGGGAATGTATTAGGTCCAAACCATATCTTGATGTCAATTTAGAGATAAATTAGCAATAATGTCTCGTTTCATAATTCATTGCTCTGGTAATCTATTCTCCTCCTAAAAGCAATTATGAACTGTCGCTCTATAATTAAATCTAGCATGCATTTCTCTATGGTCTAGTACAATTAGCTTATGTCTAAGTCTAATCATATCACAATAACCCTCCATCGAGGTGTTTAATCAATTAATCACAGAGAAATCTAAACATAATAATAAGTAATAATCATAGAACTGGCATAATCAATTAACCCAAATCTAAGTTTTGCTAATTCCCAAGAGATAATATCTATATTAGCTACTTAACATGCTTAAATAACTAAATTAATGTTGTAAACAAAGTCTAGGAGCTAAAGTGTGAAGAGGGACAAATATTGGTGGCATGTTTGGAGTTGAGCCCAAAATCATCTTCTTCAAATTTCATCTGACGTTCATGAACTTGTCCACGCCTCCAGTTGCAGACCCTTATCGAAGACAACCTCCAGCTCATCAGGGAGGAAGCTTCGTGACTGGAGAAGGTGACAACAGCTCACCGGAGAGAAGCTCGGCCCTTGGCTGCGCTGGACGTGGTCTCCGGCGAGCTCCGATGGGAGCTCAAATGGGAGGTTCGTTTTCCCCCCAAAACCTCTCTCCTTTTCCTCTCAATTCCACCTATCTCTCACTTCCCGATCTAGTTTGTGTTTTATCTAGGGTTTTTTAGCCACCAATTGTCAGGATCGATTCTTTTAAAGATCAATAGTCTATGTTGAATCTCGACTTTAGTTAATCACTGGTTGATCATCTGGCATGTTGATCGCCAGACGATCACCTGCTTCAGCACTATAGCTTCACAATTCCCTGGATTTTAGTTTATCAATGGGCGACCGACTCACTTCCACTGGCACTAGACTTTGTTGATCGTCTGGTGATCGCCCGATTCAACTACAATAGTGCTTGAGATCTGGAATTTAGTTGATCACCAAGTGATCATCTGAGTACGAAAATTCTACCCATTGATCCTCTACCTTCTTCTTTTGAAACATTATGTTCCAAAGTTCTCTTGATGTCAAAGGGTCTAGTTTTGTGAATAAAACCATTCATTGTTCAATCAAATATTTCACTCTATTTCAAGTATAAAATGCCCTCATCAATCAATGCAATCGATTAACATGTTTAATGGAGTAGATTGCAATTCGTACTCAAATTGAGTTGAATTGTTGTCAATTAACGTGTGATTATCTAATCATATGGTGATTACAGCTAATTCTTCATGTATCAATGATGCTCAATCGGTCAGATGGAGATTAACTTCCTTTATATGTCTCCCTCTCACATGCTTTTGATCATCTTTGCCACAATTGGTTGTTGTGTTGTGCAGCTACAGTCAGATTTGCAAGCCGACCTTCCTTCGCAATTGGTGTCAAAGTTTTGAATAATTAGTAACAAAAAATAAATATAAACAATCTTAGCTAAAACCCCACCGAATTATATACACAAGCTAATCCTCTTTCTTTTAGAGTCTTTTGTCTAATTCTTTTACTACTCTACTAGTTCATTTCACTAGTTGCTTGTCTTTGTTCTTCCCAGCTTTTCACTCTAATTCTTTTATTACCATATTAGTTGTTAGTTATCTCTTGAGCCAAAGTTTAATTAATTAATTAATTAAATTAGTTGTCTAAGTTCCATCGTTACATGTTTTATTTTTTTCTTTCAATTCTAGTGTATTCTAATCGACAAGTAAAAATTATTTAACAATCAATTACTTTAATATTATTTTAAGTTATGCTAAACAAGAAAATAAATTATCTGCTTTTTTTTACTAAAAAAATAACGCTCCAACTAGAAATGAAGGTAAGACCAATAACCTAAAAATGATGAAATCGAAGCTGTGGTGTGAGCTTGTGATAGTTCGAAAGCTTCTGGTCCTGATGGCTTGAATTTCAAATTTATCAAGAATTTATGGGAGTTTCTGAATCCTGAAACTTGCAATTTTATCCACTCTTTCTGGTATTCGGGAAAAATTCTAGCAGGCTGTAACTCTTCTTTCATGACCCTAGCTAGTCCCCAATAAAGGACCCTACAACGGTCAATGAGTTTCGTCCGATCAGTATGGTGGCCTACTTGTATAAAATTCTTTCGAAAGTTCTAGCAGAAAGACTTAAAGTTGTCCTTCCGCATATTATCTCGTAGGAACAAACGGCTTTCGTGAGTGGTAGGCAAATCCTTGATGGACCTTTAATTGCGAACGAAGTGGTCTGTTGGGCTAAAAAAGTCAAGCAAAAAATCATGCTTCTTAATATTGACTTTGCAAAGGCTTTTGATTCTCTCAAATGGTAGTTTCTCCTTTCGATCATGGATCAGATAAGATTTGGTAGTAAGTGGCGGCAATGGATTCAAAACTATCTTTCTTCAGCCATAGTCTCGGTCCTTGTTAATGGCAGTCCTACGCAAGAATTCTCGATGACACGTGGGCTTCGACAAGGTGATCCGCTCTCCCCATTCTTATTTATTATTGCCGTGGAAGCGGTAGGCGCAATGATGAAGGAAGCCATTGCCACAGGGATTTTTAAAGGAGTCGATCAAGGCCAACAAAGCGGCAACATGTCGCACCTTCAATTCGCAGATGATACTTTATTTCTTGGGAAATGGTCCTACTCTGACATTAAAAATATTATGGGCATTCTCAATTGCTTTGAATTAGCCTCTGGTTTGCAAATAAATTACAGGAAGACGCGTATGTTTGCTGTTGGGGTGAATCATTCATAAGTGGAGGAAATGGCCCGGTTAGATGGTTGTGGCTTTGATAAATTGCCGTTTGACTACCTCGGATTACCTGTCGGCCAATTGGTCTTAAAAGAGCTGTTTGGAAAGCAATTGACATTACTACAGTTTGGGCAATTTGGAAAGCAATGAATCGGCAGGTGATGCAGAACATTTCTTGGAGCTCAATGGAAGTTATCACAGAGGTCCAACTGCAAACATTCCATTGGTTTCGTAGCAGTGGTTTACCTTGCATTCCTTCCTGGGAATCGTGGCTTTTAAATCCTTTACAATGCATTGAGTGATGTTTCAGGTTTGGACATTGTTTTTTCTTCCCAGGTTCGTTTTTTGTCTTAAAAGCACCTGTGCTTGTTTGTATCTTTTCTTTTTCTAATAAAATCCACACCTTGCCGTCTCAAAAAAAAAAGGAAGACCTACAAATGATCAAATAGAGAAAAACAAGGTTTAAGAAATGTTGTGTTGATCATTGAGTGCTTTATGTATGTATGTATTAATTTACAATATTAGTCTAATTTTATAGGATTTGTTTTCCATACAAATTATTCTAGTTCTATTAGTGGTTAAATTAATCAATAGATAAGCTATATGCCCGACTCCAACCTCAATTTCCCGCTCCCGTCACATGTAAATGAGAAATGTTAGTCTATAGTAAACTGGAAATGACATCCCAAAATGAAATCCTTGAGGGCTCTAATTGCGATTGACAAGGGTGTGTTCTACATGACAACTTTTGCAACAAAATGAATATATTTAAAAATGAGAGAGAAAGTTATGAAAGTTGTTGAAAACCGTGTAAATTTGAATAATTGTTGTTTTGTTATTGTTTTTTGGATGGTATTGCAACAGAATGAATATTTAAAAAAAATATGAGAAATGTTAACGGGTACCCTGGGGACACTTTTTAAGTGTGAGTTTATTTCTTTTTTTTATACTTCTCTACATGTGTAATAATTGTAATTATGTAAAATAAGAAAATAAAATAATAATTATCCTTAAAAAGTGACTTGGGGGCATTGTTAACTAAACCGAAAAAACACATGCCCCTTTTTTTAACCCATGTCGTAGCCTCGTAAGTCGTAACCTATCTCATATGGACCCTGATTATTTGCCGGGTCGCTTTAGGGTGCGCTGAAGCGCATTCTAAGTGCTTAAGAAAACTTAATTACATATAATATCATTCGTTCACACATTAACTCTGAAATCCGTGTCATTCCTTTTCGTGTTAATCCTCTTTAGCCAACATGGTGATCCAGGTTCTAAAATTTATGATACGTGTTACCTAATTCATGTTTCACAACGTTGTTATTGACACTTTGTGATAAAATCTTGCTCCTAAGCCAAGTTCATGATCCAGCTTCTAAAACTTATGATACGTGTTGTCTAATTCATGCAACAATATTATTAAACTTTGTGACAAAATCTCGTTTATAAGCCAAGTTGGTGATGTGTACTCTAAAACTTATGATACGTGTTACATAATTCAAGTTTTATTTTTTTTAACATCAATTAAATTATGGGTAGATTTAGGGTGCCACTCATCTATTTCACCTCCACCAAACACCAAATTCGTTATTGTTAACAAAAAGAAAGACATTCGTACTCGGTCTAAGATATAAACCTACTCGGTGTTAATAAAGAGAAACGATACTTTGAGGAGTTCTACAGTTTAGAAAAAATGATGCACTTTAGAAAAAAAATGATATACTTAAAAAATGATCCACTTTAGAAAAAAATGATTCACTGTAGAAAAAATTAATGTCAACTACAGTTACATGATTGATGAAGGTAAATGTAAAAAAACATGTCGACGTGTAAACGGACTCCGAAAAAATCATCAAAACATATGATATATGGGTCTCGTTTTGTTCATCTTCTTTTTTCTTTCCATTTGACTAGTTATTTGTAATTTCAAATTATAAAATAAAAATATATACATTTTTTTAAAGAATAGAGAAAAGAGAAATGATATAAATGTAAATAAGATGAAAAGTAATTCACACTATGCACCAAACACATTTAGCACATTGTAATTTTTGCCAATAAAATTATGCTCATGATCCTCATTATGACAAAAAAAACGACTCCCACAATAATAAGTCATGATCCTAGTTATTTAATGGTAAATATGTAATTAAACAGACAACTGAAACATAATTAGGATGCTATTTTAAATAACGTATTTTAAATGGCCCATCTTTACCTCGCCTTATTTGCTGCTAGCTCATGTTCCATTTTTTCGTCACTGTCAAAACCAGAGTACCAGACCATACAGGTAAAGAGAAGACAACACAAAACAAAACAAAATCTATGAGAGATCCTCGAGGAAGAAGAGGGAAGTATACATACAGTCTTCCTGTTTAACCAAGGCAATTGCTTGTCTTCTTCTTTTTTGTCCTGTATCTAGCTGTATCAATATCCCCCTCTATGTCTCTCTCCATGAGCGGTTTTGGACTAGAACACTTGCTAGGGTTTAATTGATTCCACATCTTTTTGGAAGTCCTTCAATTCTAGGGATTATTATCTTCAGCTTTATCTGTTTCGCGGGGTCAGCAATTGTGAAATGCATCTCTCCGATCAATCACGTTGCTTCGTTTCTTCAGCTGCCATTCCTTCTACAAGGATTTGAACCTTCGAGGCGGCAATTTTGAACTGTGAGGAACTAGAAGTTTACGGAAAGGCATTTCCTTGGCGTTTTGTTAGCTTCAACCGATCAGCCCTGACCGTTTTTGAGCCGCGCCAAGGTGTGATCTTCTCATCCTTTCACTTGATTGTAATTGCCGTCATTATTAGAAAAGTTTTGGAGATTTTGGGTTTAGGTTAGGTTAGGGAGGGCTGTTGTAGATATGATCAAACAGATTTTCGGTAAGCTACCAAGAAAACAGTCAAAATCCTCTCAAACTGATTCGGCTACTGAGGGAGGCGTTAATGGGAATTCAGCTGTCAATTCATACTTGTCCTACAATCCTCCAAACAACTCGACACCCGCTTCCGCTTCTTCAAAATCTACAAATGGCGGTTCACGAAGCAATGGCGGTCTTTCACAGTACTCATCCGGGGTGGGGAAACCGAATTCGAGTAAGAAATCAGCCCCTGCTGTAGGTCAATCAGCCCCTTTAATGACTTCTGCAGCTTATGAGGGCTTGCCCAGTTTCCGTGATGTTCCCAGCTCAGAGAAACAAAATTTGTTTTTGAGGAAGTTAGGAATGTGTCGTGTGGTGTTTGATTTTGCTGATCCATCCAAGAATTTTAAGGAGAAGGAGGTTAAGCGGCAGACTTTACTGGATCTTGTTGATTATATTACGTCGCAGAATTCAAAGTTCAATGAGGTGGCAATGCAGGAAATTACGGAGTTGGTGTCAGCAAATTTGTTTAGAACATTACCGTCTACTAGTCGTGAGAACAAGGGTTTAGAAATGTATGATCCGGAAGACGAGGAGCCGACAATGGATCCTGCATGGCCCCATCTTCAGATTGTGTATGAATTGTTACTTAGATTTGTGGCTTCCCAGGAGACTGATGCGAAACTTGCAAAACGTTACATTGACCACTCATTTGTACTGAAACTGCTAGAGTTGTTTGATTCTGAAGACCAACGTGAGCGGGATTACTTAAAGACCATTCTTCATCGTATTTATGGGAAGTTCATGGTACATCGCCCATTTATTAGGAAAGCTATCAACAATATCTTCTATAGGTTCATTTTTGAGACTGAGAGGCACAATGGGATTGCTGAATTGCTCGAGATATTGGGGAGTATAATTAATGGCTTTGCTTTGCCTTTAAAGGAAGAGCACAAGCTGTTTCTTGTCCGAGCTTTGATTCCCCTTCACAAGCCCAAGTGTGTTTCAATGTATCACCAGCAGCTTTCTTATTGCATTACACAGTTTGTTGAAAAAGATTTCAAGCTAGCTGACACAATAATCCGAGGACTTCTTAAATATTGGCCCATAACTAACAGTGCAAAAGAGGTTATGTTTTTGGGGGAGCTGGAAGAAGTACTGGAAGCTACTCAGGCAGCAGAATTTCAGCGTTGCATGGTCCCTTTGTTTCGACAGATTGGTCGTTGCCTCAACAGCTCCCATTTTCAGGTATTAATATGACTTTTTACCCTGGTTCTTAAATCTTAATCATCTTCATAGAAATTAGTATTTTGCATTTTTTATACTTTTTGATTGAATACAGTCCTTTTTGTTGCTCATTCTCCAATGAAGCCGTGACGATGGCAAAATAACATAGTAAGCTTTTTGGTCTCTTTGAGATCGTTCCTTTCAACTTAATGATGTCACAGAAAAAGTTTCCGAATTTGAAGGACATTTATGCGAACAGTTTGGTTGTGATATGTGATAATAATGGCTGTTGTACTACTTTGTCAACCTATCTATAAGCATTTGAATCCATAGTGTGTGGGCGTTTCAGGGTAGCAGACTATTTAATGGAATAATAATGGCTGTTGTACATGCCTTTCAACCTATCTGGAAGCATTTGAGTCTATAGGGTGTGGGCGTTTCATGATAGCAGAGTATTTAGCTTCTATAATTCGTGCTCCTGAGATACTTAGATGTGGAAGTTGACTAACAAATACATTATGTCAGTGGGTGTTGGAATATGTTTTCAGCCTGCAGATGTTGCTTTTGCTATTTGTTTCCGTCTGTTGTTGCTTGTTCTTAACATGTCTTTGCATCAAGATGAAGATCTTTGTGTTCCATGTTCAGTTTCTGGTTTCAGCATCAATCAGTCTTCAACTTTCCTTTGCAGCTGTGTTCTAATAGTGTTAAAAAAGTTATTCTAAAATGATTGATTTAAAATGTTGCTTTGAGTTGAAGCTTGACCCATCCATTTTAGGATCATTTTTTTCACAACAGAAGAGCAGACCTTCTTGAATACACTCTCCATCCCACAAAAATTAATACTTATTCCTTTTCAGGATGTCCACAAAAAGGATACGTTTCCTTTTAAGGAAACTATTATTTATCTAGTTTACTTTTTTACGCTCACTTTTCCTTCTTCACTTAAAAAGTTATCTTATCTTCTCTTATATGAGTATTTCTTATTTACTTGTAAAATGCAACATTTGTTTTCAGATTTTTGTTTGTTTGTTAGGACAATGTGTTCTAAAAAATCTGGATGAGATGAAAGAAACATGTTGCTCAGGGTATTAGGTATTTCGATACAGAAATACTAGAATTGTGGTAAGCTTTTAAATTTGATTCCTATTGCGGTTGTGAGTTGTGGCATTCCAGAGCTACTATACTTTACCATCTGCTTTGATTTGTTATTTGTTTAATTGATGGCAACTAAGAGTCTCTAATAGGAAGCAAATTTTGTTCTCTTTCACAATTGCATTAAAGGAGTTTTTAACCTGGCTCACAACTGGGTCTGGTTAAATTAAGTAGAAGGGGAGGTCTGAAGAACTTGGATGTACAAATAGTGTATATTTGAGGGAGATGGAAATGAGCTGTTTCACAATTTACACCAAGGGAGGGAGGCTAAATCGAAACAATACGCTTTATACTTTATACACAACGGCCCTAATCTCTAGCCTCAATGAGTAGCCAAACAATTGCAGAAGCTAAAATAGCAACCGTAAAGTGGAGGGGTTTTACTAGATTCCGATAACATCATGAATGCCACAAGCTTGCTTGAGCCATTTTGGTGTCAAATGACTAATGTTTGGATTTTGATCATCACTGATGCGTTACATAATCTGTGGCAGGTGGCTGAACGTGCTTTGTTTCTATGGAATAATGACCATATAAGAAATCTGATTATCCAGAATCGTAAAGTAATCCTTCCTATCATCTTCCCAGCACTAGAGAGAAACACAAGTGACCATTGGAACCAAGCTGTTCAGAGCCTAACATTGAACGTGAGGAAAATATTTTCAGATGCTGATCCAGCCTTGTTCGACGACTGTTTGGTTAAGTTTCAAGAAGATGAGCTGAAGGAAATGAAAGTGCAGGAGAAACGAGAACAGACATGGAAACGCTTGGAAGATGTGGCGGCCTCTCGGGGGAGATAGCAACGCTGCTGCTCTGTCAAAATTGAAATTTCTTTCGATGCTTGCAACCGCTACCAGCAATAGAGCAAAGACAAGCGCTGGGACAATGCAAGGTGATCAAAGATAAGAAATCTTCATTCATCCACCATGTGAAAACTAAATGCACCACCTCTGATCAGCAAAATGGGCTTACTGATTTCAAGTTTCAACCACCCATGAAGGCCTGAGTACTGAGTAGCAAAATGTGGATGGTGAAGATGCAGGTGGTTGTTGCATTTGCTTCAGGCTTTTTGCCTTGCCAGGTTTTGGAGCTGTTGTGTGTATCATAGTGATTTGGTTTGCATTGTACTCTCTCCTGATCCAATCCCATATTGTTTTATTGGTTGTAATGAACAAACGGCGAGGGAAAGATTGTTGTCTCGAGTTTGTCTTGTTACCACAAAGTTTGTCAGAAAAATGTTGAGGAATTTATCTAGAGCCATGAATCCAAAAGTACATAAATTTCATGCTTTTGGATATGTTCAACAATTTTTTTGATAAAAATCAACCATTTTTCTATGATTTTCCCGTGACAAACATCAATTTCAAATTCCTAAAATTTTAACCAAAAGAACATTGATTAATTTGATCATCAAAAGTTCGAACTTCAACATTGAAGAACGATGGTACGTGTGTGTGAATCAATCATCACCATAAGCTCTAAAGCTATAACGCTCTTGGTAAGGGCCATTGAAGTAGAGGTCGGCCTCGAACCATTTCGGATAACGAACAAGATCGCCGGCGACGAACCGCATGAACCGATCGCCCCCTTCCGGCACCACCCTCACTTCTCCTTCCTCAATGTACACCAACTGGTCCACCTGCCAGTCCCACGGTAGGTTGCACTTCCCCGTCTTCCACATCGACCACCGCGAGACGCCGAGCTCCGCCAGCCGCTCCGCAGACGCCTTCCTCTCCACCCTCACGTTGTATAATTCCTCCAACGGTTTCTGCACACGCATCGCCTTTACGCCGTAAGTGACCCTTGAGGGTTTGCTGTTTCTCGTTGCAGGAAGAAAGCCGAGAGATGAGGCTGAGACCAAGCTCGCCATTTCCTTTGATGTACTGCTTTTGCGGCTAAGCTCGGCTGCGCAAAACGTCGAACACTTTAGCTGCATCAGACGAAAACGGCGCTAATTCAGAAGGAAGCAAGACGCGTACCTGGTAATGAATTTAAAGAAGCACACAATAATTTTATCTTCAAAATCCACTGAAAACAGGGCTAACACCAGGAGCAGACCCAAGAAGAGAAAGCAAATGCAAAGCCAATCCTTAAACCCTACAACTAGAACAGAAGCTTGGGGTTTGCTCCTTTTCTTCATTATCCTTGTAGGTAAGAGGATATTTGCTAGAGTCACGTGTTGGTGACGTTTATATTTATCGTTATGTCACCCGCAGTCATTAGCAAGTGGTATTTGTCCGTGTTCGGTTCCCATTCACATGGCTTTCCAGTTCAACGAGTTCTTGTGATAAAGAGAGAGCCAAAAGGAGACCACCTCTTATCTGCCCAAAGTTTGAAGTTTGATGACAATTCAGCTAGGACGCTGCCATGGAACCTTTCAACTTCCTTTCACTCGGAGGAACTTGTTGCCAGTCAAAAGAAATATTACCTTCCAAGCACAGGCAGCTCCATCAAGAACCCAGGCAAGTGTTCATTTTTCCCATCCTGTTGCTGTGGAACTGTATATGTTATTTACACTTCCTCATGAACTCATCTCATTAATGGTTGTTTCTCTGTCGTTTCTTTGAAGCGGGCATGGCCTAGTTGATGTAATGAGATTAAATGCATTTAAGCGTAGGTGAATGGATTTAAAATCGTTAGGATGAAAATATCAAATGTTTTTTTTTCTTTCAAAAAGTTTGACTTGGGATTGCACATTGATTTTAGAGAAAAAAGGTAAACATGCCATCAAAAGACCGTTTCCAGCACGGACTCCATTTTCTCTCCAACTAAACCTCCCTTCGCCGCGAAACCACCACCAACAACTTCCTTAGCCGCTGCCGCACCTCTCACCGCCTGGTCCGCCGCCCATGAGGAGGAGCCGCCGCTCCACATATCCGTCGAAGAAGAAG
This sequence comes from Stellera chamaejasme, assembly GCA_024586325.1. Classification (NCBI taxonomy): domain Eukaryota; kingdom Viridiplantae; phylum Streptophyta; class Magnoliopsida; order Malvales; family Thymelaeaceae; genus Stellera; species Stellera chamaejasme. Next base: position 32,739,110 of record CM044985.1, read on the forward strand.
AATAGAACTGTTGTTTTAATTTTGTTTGGGTAAACTCCACTTTAACCCTTTTCTTTATTTCTTGTTTTCTTTAGGTAACTATAGTTTCATAAGTTTTAATTGAGTCACACCAAATCCTAGTCAACAAACCCCTCTAGCCACGTATTAAAACTTAACGCGTTCCATCATGCCATCAGGCACCAGTGGCAATTTTACCCCATATTCAAAACATTGATAGCACTTTAGCTCAAAAGTGAAGATCAGTGGCAAATGTAGAACTTTTGGAAAGTTTAGTGGCATTTTTACCCATTTCCACTTGATTTTACATCATCAATTGTGTAATGAGACATGACTGTTGCAAATATCACTTTCTCATGTTATTTCCCATGCAACTGCAGGAAACCTATGATGACAGTTTTGGAAAAAGGACATTCGTTACTTGTTTTTGTTTTTTGTTTTGTATTCATTTATAGTGTTAACTACAAATTTCATCTCTTTAATTGACACTAATTTTATGCCACCAACACTGAGAGAGTTGGGATTAAGGTGCAGTGATGATGAAGACGATGATGATAATGATGAAGTTTAACTTATGATACTTCTTCTTTGGAATCTGTAGAGGATAATGGAGAGAATTTCAGTGGGAGGGGAGGCTGGTGGTGCTGGTGGCACATACTCTTATGCCGCTTTAAAAAGGCTGGACAGTATTTGGTGCAATATATGTTTTGGAAGAGGTATGTACTTGTAACTTTACTATTGTATGGATGTGCTCTAGTGCTGGTGGTAGTAATTTTGTGATGTGTATGTTAGGGGTTTGGAAGCGTGGGCAAACAACACAAATAAATTTTCACCGTGACAATTCAACGGCTTTTCCCACTATCAATCTCAAACTAATAATTACACACAGTCACACACCAATACTCCCAATTCACACACAAAACTAGCACTCAATAATAGCAACCATGGGTCATTCCACACTTTGCACACCATACAATTGGCTGCTACTCTCCTCGGCTCTCACACGCACTAAAACAAACTAGTATTTATAGGACTAATAAATCCTAGACCTAATAGGCCTAATAAATCTACAACACACGCACACTTGCTCCAAATCCTAATCCTAAAGAGGCTAGGATTCTTCAAATCCAAAATAAATCGGACCCAACAAGTATAGTCCACTAGACATATCTAATTAGACTAATCACAATATTAGTCCTCCAACTTTTAACTCTTTATAATTTGAGTCAATTCCAACAATCTCCACCTTGACTCAAATTATCTATTCAACTCTAGCTTTTCACCAAATCCGCAAACCTGACCTTCTTGCTTGTAGGGACTTTCACCTCCGCGGCGTCACTCTTTGGCTCTCCTTTGACAATTGTATTTCCAACCAACTCATACAAATTTTTAGAGTTCTTCACTCTCTTCATCACAATCAATGCATTCTTCGAGATTCTTAAACCTCCACCTCGAGCAGAAAATTCATAACCCAATCCAATTTACCAAGCAGAGTTAAATTCCTCTTCAATTTTGGAACATACCTCACCTCACCAAGTGTCTTCATACTTCCATCATGCAACTTGATCTTCACGTTGTCAATTCCTTCAATTCTTTCTTCTTCACCATTAGCCAAATAAATTGGCCTATCACATGGTTCAAATTTTGTGAACCATTCTTTCTTGGAACAAACGTGTTCCGAGCCACCAATCAAACACTACCCAACTCATCGCTTAACTCCCAAGAAAGGAAGACAACCCCAGTAAATCGTGCATAATTGAAGAGGCGATCAATCAAAAAATTGCCCGACGTCCCAGCCATCGCGAACCTCACTTTGATACCACTTGTTAGGGGTTTGGAAGCGTGGACAAACAACACAAATAATTTTTCACCGTGACGATTCCACGGCCTTTTTCACTATCAATCTCAAACCAATAATTACACACATCAATACTCTCAACTCCACACAAAACTAGCACTCAATAATAGCAACCATGGGCTATTCCACACTTTGCACACCATACAATTGGCTGCTGCTCTCCTCGGCTCTCACACACACTAAAACAAACTAGTATTTATAGGACTAATAAATCCTAGACCTAATAGGCCTAGGAAACCTACAACACACGCACACTTGGACATAATCCTAATCCCAAATAGGCTAGGATTCTTCAAATCCAAAATAAATCGGACTCAACAAGTATAGTCCACTAGACATATCTAATTAGACTAATCACAATATTAGTCCTCCAACTTTCAACTCTTTATAATTTGAGTCAATTCCAACAGTGTACCTGTTTAAACGTATTTGTGATTAACTTGCACTTCATTTCCCAGTTCAGCAAGAACCTCAGCAAGTGGTTACGAACTTCCCCAATGTGAGTAGTGACTCTGATTTAGCTGATAAAGAATTGCGCAAATTTGATGTGTTAGTTTGTGGAGGTACATTGGGAATTTTCATTGCCACTGCCTTGACTGCCAAAGGACTTCAAGTTGGTGTCATAGAAAGAAACATTCTGAAAGGGGTAACGTTTCATTCTTGAATATTAATTTCGTTCTATTGGTTTGCATTGGAAATTTATTTCACTTGCACAGAGGGAACAAGAATGGAATATCTCTAGGAAGGAGCTTATGGAACTTGTCGAAGTTGGTATTATATCTGAAGAGGACATCCAACAAGTAACAGCTCTTTCTTTCAATCCTGTAAGTTTTTTATCACCATGGGCTGCTTAGCTCTTCAGAGGTTAACCATTATATTGTCTTTCGAACATCCTTCAGCTCGTCTTTCTTGCCACTAAATATCGATCATACTAAATAAGTCAATGGTTAAAGATCTTCAGTGAACTGTTTTATGGCTCAAATTTTTCTTTTGCGTATCACATGTTTAGAAATTGACACTCTACTAAATGTGCAGAATAGATGTGGATTTGAGAATAAGGGTGAGGTTTGGGTTGAAGACATTCTTAACCTTGGTGTTCTGTAAGTATTGCCCCATTTTAATCTACAACTTGCTAATTAAGTCTGGAATATTTTTTAATTAATAGAATTAATTAAGATTATACATTAAAAAGGGAAATCAATTTTTTGTAGTAGGTGGCATTAATTATGTCGCTCTTGTAATTTGACGTGATAAAATTTCTGTAGAACATGAGGCTGATACAGGATACAAAGGGGAAGTAGATAGTTGCATTGTATAGTAGGACCATGTAACAACAGCAGCAGCTTGAAAAGCTTCTGGTGTACAAAAAATCATGAATAACATAAATCACACCTGATTCAGGATCACACTGAAAAATATTGGTTCATAATTTTTAAGCTGGTTTATAATTTTTAAGCCTTTCTTTCATTCATCATATGAATTATATCATCCATTTCCTTTACAACTTACCCACCTGGACCATTTCCTTCTTCCTAATGGTAGTTAAGTTAGCTTCAGGATGATTAGAGGTCATCAACAATGTGTCAAGTTATCACTCCTGTGAAGCCATTCAAATTCTCGTATCTCATTCCTTGCAACTAATGTTTAATTAAACCGTCACAGGCCTTCAAAGCTGATAGATATAATGAAGAAACGCTTTATTTCACTTGGTGGTGTTATCTTGGAAGGCTGCAGTGTCTCTAGCATTAGTGTATATGAGGACGCAGCAGTGAGTTTGCGCTACATATATTTCACAGATAAATATGTTTCTTGTTTTCATTTTCGTTGTTGGTAAACTATTTGAGTTGATGACAGTTCTTGCTCTTCCCTTGGCGTAACACTTGTGTCGCATGAACCATGAATTATGTTATGCTTCTTCATAGACCTTTTGTAGTAAAAGTCCTGGTTTAGCAACAACATGGTTAAACATAAGTCTGATGATGGATCAAGTGCAGAGACACATAACTAATAGAGTAATAGAATTAGCATAAACTCTACTGGTTTAAACATGGCATATCTTGTCTTTCTTAAAATGTATGGTGATGAAGATTTTCCGGGCTTCTAAGGCGCTATCCAGCTGGGAGACATGATATTAGATCTTTTTGTATTTTTTAAATCATGTTGAAAAGCTCCTGGCAAATTGCTCTTGGCTTACACCCTAAGCTTTTTTAGAAGTTGCACTTACCTCCTGTAGGTTTGAAAATATATACTCACTCCCCTGATGCTTTTAAGCCTAAGTGATGGATTAGTTGAAAGCATTCTTGGTTAACTCTTATCACAGGTCTTGAAAATTTCTGAAGGGAATATCCTGTCATCTCGTCTTATCATTGATGCGATGGGAAATTTCTCTCCTGTGGTGAAACAGGTCATTTTCTTATCTGCTAATTGGTCACCGTTGCACAATGATATTTTTCATCTCACTTTTCAATTGCGTAGCCTAGCTTAGTAATAGTACTCCCTCCGTCCGCAAAAGACTCCACCATTTGTTTTGACAGTTTCACAGTATTTAATCTATGATTTATTTTACGAATGTTTAGACACCGAAAATTAAATATTTCATATGTGTATCATAATTTGAAATCTAAATTTTCTGAATATATTTTTTCTGAATTTTTTAAAACTATTTATCTTCATTAAAATTCGTGTCAAACATTGAACCTTGAAACAACAAATTCAAATGGTGGAGTCTTTTGCGGACGGAGGGAGTATTAATTTAAAAATGTTTATAATCGTACAAGTTTGACACAAAAAGCATTGGTGTTGGTGATTTTCCTCTAGCTACCTCAACTTCTTAGAGTGTGGTATTTTTACTACTTACAGATAAGACGTGGAAGGAAGCCAGATGGTATCTGCATTGTTGTTGGTTCATGTGCTCGTGGATTCATGGAGAACTCAACCAGTGATGTCATATACAGTAGCTCATCTGTTAAGAAGGTCGCAAATTCAGATGTTCATTTGTTTTGGGAGGTAAGTTAAGTCTCTCATGAGTTGCCTGCAGTGAACAGAAACATGTTGCATTGAGGATTATTTATTTCGACATCACCCAGGCATTTCCCGCTGGGTCTGGACCCTCAGATCGCACTACTTACATGTTCACTTATCTTAAACCTCAACCTGGTTCCCCAAAATTAGAGGATTTATTAGAGGCTTATTGGGATTTGATGCCTGACTATCAGGTTTGTTCTTAACTATGTATCATGCATTTACTTGTGCATATGCATTGTCACGGATTATTTCAATTAATGATCCAATGAAGTTAGCATTTTCATTACTTGTCAGACTTCTGATACTTGCATCTCTTAATAAGCCTATCTTTTCTTATATTCTTCTCTGAGATTTATTTTCTTTAAAAGAAAATTTTCTTCTGCCCATGTCCAAGGGATTTAGCTCTTGTTGTGAAAAGTAGCCAATTTTATTGAACAAGGTAAACTACATTCTTCAATTATCTTTTTCAACCACAAACTTGGCAGTAGATCTCATGGCCAGTATTTTTCTTTGATGACAATAAAATGGAAGGTACCTCTTTAGATTTGACCTCTTCATGTGCCAAGCTTTATATTTACAGTGAGAAATTTCTTTAATGAAGAGGTTTAGAATGGTATTGAAGTTATTAGAGGCCTGTTAGGAGTTCATTATTTTCCTGTACTAAGCTGCCAATCTAATCTATGTGATGCGTTGTTGCTTCTCTCTATATTACTTATGCAGATCTGGTTATCAACAAGAGTCTGTTGTATACTTCCTAGGTTCTCTTTTTTAGTTTCTTCCTGAGCTTGCTGTAGTATCACAACTTAATATCAACCAAACTAAGTAATGCTACTAGTATTTATTAAGCATGATTCATGAGCATCATCTTTTGAATTCTTATTTCTACAAGTTCATTGATCAAGTACATCAGTAATACATCCTTGTGTTTTATAGGGAGTATCTATTGAAAAATTGGAGATACTGAGAGTTATATATGGTATTTTCCCTACATATTGCAACAGGTGATGGTAGTTGGTACTCAACATAGTTTATTATTATTATATTAAACCTTAATCTTAACCATGTTAAGATCTGGTACATGAAGTGTAAAGCGTCAGATGACTGTTTAGAATTAGTTAACACTAAAATTGGAAAAAAAAAATTGCCTTGCAAAAAAAAAAAATATTAGTTAACACTACAATTTTATGCAAAAAGCATAGTGCAAAGTCTTATGCTGAATGCCCTACCTACCACAACTTACAAAGAAAAAATTAGATCAGCTTTTAAAACCATCATCATCATCATAGGTTTTTCCACTTGAATGGAACATCATGGAACATGACTGAATTCCCACATGTAGGTTATAATCCTTATGTTTCCAGGTGTTAATTGGAGCATGTATATTTTGTTTTTCGTTTTTCTTAATCCGTTGAGCAATGATAAGGTTTCATGCTTTAACATTCAGTTTGCTCTCCAATTTAATAAATTTCTTCTCTGTGTTGGATATGCTGGGACATTTTCGTCAAAACTGACGCTTTGAACTTTTAATTGTTGGGCGATTGACTTGACAGTCCACTGCCAGCGGCATATAATCGTGTTCTACAGGTGGCGCTTGCTAGAATTTCTGAAACTTCTCCTGGATTCTGGCACGCTAAAAATGAGATGATGCTTGTAAAATTTCTTCTCTGCAGTTTGGTGATGCTAGTGGCATACAGTCTCCTGTTTCTTTTGGTGGTTTTGGAAGCTTGACCAGACACATTGGAAGGTTGTCCAATGGTACACTTCCATCTGTTCTTTTTCTTTTCCCACATTCTGTGAAAGGGAAAAAAAAAAGAATTTTGAAATTCCCCATACAATATTTTTTGCTGACAGAATTTATTGGACAAAGTAAATCCTATTTAGAACTTTGTTTTTATTTTTGGGGATCAGGAATTCATGAAGCTGTTGTTGGGGATTTTCTTGATTCTCACAGCCTGTCTCTGCTGAATCCTTACATGGTCTGTTAACTTATTTTCTGTTAAGAGTTGTTTAGCAGCCTGATCAATTCTTTCCTGAATCGGAATTTGTGTACTGCAGCCCAACTTGAGTGCCTCATGGCTATTTCAAAAAGCAATGTCCGCCAAGCAGCAGTCTAATGTTCCTCCAGATTTCATCAATGAACTTCTTCACATAAATTTCAGTTGCATGCAGGTGATCAGTTTATACTCGTATAGCTCGTATAGTTCAAAACTGAAACCTTTTTATACGTACCTCCGAACTCATATACTGAGTTGATAGCATAACAAGGTTCTCTTCTTTGCTGTAGAGGTTGGGAGATCCAGTTTTAAGACCATTTCTGCAGGTTACTGCCTACTTTTATCTCTTTCACTAAAAACTTTTCGCATTAATTTCAAATGACTACATTCTGAGACACCAATGATTTGGCTAATAGCATTTGTCTTTTTATCATGACAGGATGTCATACAATTTGGGCCTCTTGCCAAGACACTAGGTCTTGTCATGCTGACTAAACCTCAAATCATTCCCTCAATATTCAATCAAGTATGAGGAAAGACTCAGTTGTTCCTTCAGTCCTTACTTTGATACCTTTTTGTATCTGTGTTTCTCTTTTCCTACCATAATGAAATTGTTGTGAACCAAAGGCTTGCTCTTTTGAAGCTTACAAAGGAAGTTGCTTCCAGGTTGAAATGCTATTGATATGAGCTGAAGAGTGATCAATAATATTTTAGTATCAATGATCCAGGTTGGAATTTCTGCTCTGCTTGACTGGTCTGGACATTTTTTCATGTTGGGATACTACACACTTCTTTCATCTTCTATGGACCCTCTTGTCAGGTAAACCCCTAAACCTTGAGTAAGTTTCCCATCTCATGTAATCTTTCAGGCTCAAGGTTGTTAAAGAATGAGAGTGAAAGCTTGTCCATTCATGTTATTTCTTGTGAGCTCACTCAGTTGAACCTTCTGTTAGGTCAATTTTACCTGCCTTGCCGGCCAAGTCACAGTATGAATGGAAGCGGCGGCTTGAGGCTTGGAAATATGGGTCCGGGCTGGATTACAAGCTATGATCAACACACACAGGAACACCATAACCAAAGGAGTTAGTATAATTTGGGGAAATTACGATTAGGTCCTTGATCTTACTACGATTGGGTCCTCCCTCCTCCTAATACAAAAGAAGCAAAGCTTCTTTTTGTGGTAGTGGGAAGTACTGAACTTGTCTTCAACAAGGTAATAATGTCTTCAACTATTAGTACACGCGCATATACATAAAGACTGGTGCGGTGGGGTTGGATTGGATGAGGTGGGGTGTACTGTCTGTATCTGCACCCAGTTACTGATGTGCGTTTATTCCTGTTCCATGGATGTGCCTTCGTCACATTATTATCCTTCTTCACCAAGAAAACAAAAACAAAATAAACAAGATCTCTGTTGTGTCGTGTGTCAACGTGTCAGAACCGTCTTCTTCGTCCGGTTCCAGAACTGTCTTCTCCTCCTCCATGGATTGAGAAGGTTTCCAAAAGTTTGATTTCCAGATGTTCCGAAAATGCAAATATTCAAAATTGAAGCCCGATTTTAACTGAAACCAGAAAATTGTGTGGCCGCTCAAGTACAAACAGAACAGGAAGTAGTAAGGTATCAAAGTTTGAAGGACCGACGATTTCCATTAAGAAACATTCCACAGACAGAGCAGAAGATTTTATTGCGAGGGGGAGGGGTAGTTGTGAGCATTTAATTTTGATGTTAATTTCTTTTGGATCTAAACCTCAGAAATTGATCATACATAAATACACGTAACTCTGCCCAAAGCTATCTTTCCTAGCTATATGCAGTAACGGACCATGACGACATTTCAGCAATTATTCTTCTTCCCTTTTTTTTCCACCAGATGAAACTCATCATCCTGCAGCTATTTTCCTACGTGTCATATATACCTTCCTTCATATTCATTTTCAAATATTAATCTTTTTTATAAATAATTAACCTGTTCGATTTATTGTGTATATCTAGCAAATCATGGATGGTAATACATGATATGGAGTAAAATACAGAAGGATAGATGGAAACTGCAGCTCCGCTCCAATGAAGCAAATGATTTTCTGCTTCTCTTCTGATTTGAAAAGTGGTTATTACAGGCAAAAAAACACACATTAATCTAATCTCTAACTACACATGCAATTGTTAACCAATAAAAGATTACACTAGTACATGAACTGGCAAATTAACTAATTATTATACATGTATATATATTGATCACCTCTTATTGTGCAAGGGATTTGAACCAGTGGGAACTCTGCGTTTTTGAGACTCAAACTCAGGAGGACCTGCACGGCGCGGTGAGGACGGTGAAGACGCGGCGAGGCTGAGAAGTTGCTGATGGTGGTCTTGGTCCGGAGAGATGGCAGTACTGTTGGCGCCATGGATCTTGCAGGGAGCTATTATGAGGATGATGAGGAAGACAATGATAAAGTAGATGGAGTACTTCATTAATTCCTCAATACAAAAAATTAAGAAGAGAACCTCAGCTAGCACAAATGAAAACAAAAACTGATCAATATATATATATATATATATATATATATATATATATATATATATATATATATATATATATTGAACTGATAAATATTAGAGCTAGGTTTGTTCAGTTGCATGCAAATTTGACGGCCATGCTTCAGACCTGAGAGCTTCTTGTTATAGAGTAATAAATAAACAGAGAGAGAGAGAAAGAAATAGCTAAAGAGATTAATAGTAGTAGTATATATGCTCGATCTCCATATATATATATATATATATATATATATATATATATATATATATATATATATATATATATATATATATGGAGATCGAGCTAGCCTTTCACTTACAAAATTCCATGTGTATCGAATACACACGTTGCCACCTCCAGTTGTAGTGTCATTTGTTGACTTGTGTATATAATAGTCACTAGCTAGCAGTACCATGACCATATGGATTAATTAAGTCACATAATGACTTCTGGTCAACCTTATGTTTTCTTCATCATTTTCACATCTAGCTAGAGTAAAATAATTTATTATTTATGTAAATGATACTACATGAATGTCTCCCTAACTTTTAAAATACATTTTTACTGATCCATTCATTTTAAAATATTGTCTCATTCCTTATACATTTTATAAATAAGAAAGAGGGTTAACATGAATACAATATTGCACGGACAAAGGAGTTTTTTTTTATACAACTTAGTGTCTTGAAAAATCTAAATTAAACATGGGTTTAAAAGTCAAACAAAACATTTAGTTTCCAACACATTAGGGAGTTTAAAAAAGAATCTGTCTCCAGTTCACATTATAAATTTACCTCATTTTCTCTTAGTTATATACATGGTTGTAATTAAGAACTGGACCGGTCGGACCGTACGTGAACCAGTTCTTATTCCGGTCCCGGTTCCGGTTAACCAGTACCTTAAACTGGTGGTTTTACTAATTTTGCGGTCAATTTGCATTTTTTTAACAAAAATAAAGGAGCAATTTGATATTCAACTAAGAGAATTGAAAAAGAACGAGAAAGTGTGAAATATTCAACTAAATGAGCAATTCGATATAAACAAAGTAGTCGTTAATTTTTTCTTTATCATAAAAATTAGGCTTCAAACTTTCTTTACTATACAAATTAGCACTTACATTCTTTATATTTATTACTTGCACTCCATCAATTTTATATACAAACAATAAGATCTCTCCCTCATGCGTAGAAATTATTATGTTATTTATGAATTTTTTATTATAATTTTAAGGTGAATATATCTACTATTATATTTTATTGAAATACGGTCCAACCACTGATTGAACCGGTTAGACCTTGAACCAGTAAGTAAACGGTTCGATGTTCGGTCCAGTTTTTAAAACCATGCTCCCCCGTCTTTTAAAACTTGCTACCATTTCAGTTTTAGGTTATCCCAAAAAAACTTGTTACATTTTAGTTTAAGAAAAACTTACATCAATTTTACTTTATTATCCTTGGGACTTTCTTATGTTTGCTTAGGCAAAATTTGCCAATTAACGAACTTGATGAAAACCGTTAAGTAAATAGGTTATTTAATTATTTTAGTAAATTAATTTATTTGGTAACTAGATGTTATTTCCGAAAATCTTAACAAATCTTATCTCATTAATATCTTTCTTATTTTTATCCCGTAAATTACGTTTCCTATTTTTCTGTCAATTTCAGTTGCATTTTGTTCATGTTTCATATACGTAACGTTGTATTTTCTTTTTCAAAAAAATTTCCTTCAGTTTACTCCATTTTTCACTCGGATTGGATTTTTACTTTAATATCTATTCATGAATTTTTTATGTTCATATACGTAATTATGAATTTTTCACTTGATGACAGAGGTAACCCCTCCCCTTTTGCAATTTGTTCAGCGTCGTCTGAAGTTTGTTTAAACTTGTCTTGTGGTGATTATGATGTGTTGAGTTAAATAATCGTTTTCCCACATTTCTTATTTAATTTATGAATGATTAAGAAATTCGGGAAATTATCCACAACTCGGAAGAAATTGTCAATTATTTTTCTAAATTTACAAATCACACAGAATATAGCAATAAATAAAGTACTATATTACAATACATCATAGACGATACAATAATAAATTTCAGACAACCCTAAAATATCGAACTCAAGTTGTTCTCCGTTTATAAGCCCCTCGTCACAGCTACTCCCCATCATGGTGGTGAGTTGGTTGAGTTTGTAGGAGTAGCACCGTCGTTTACATAAAATATGTCATTGTATGGGAAAAAATATGACAAATCATCAATAATATCATCCAATCACAATAGTGTATATCAAACAAAGCCTGATGCATTTTAGACAAAGCACAAATTCATTTTAAACCATCAGACAAATATAATCTAAATCATCACACAAAACCTCAATATTAAAGAAATTAGACATTGCGTATAAAAATCTGTCAACTATCTTGCAAACCATCAGACAAAAAAGAAATAGATTTGCATACAAGTATCAAAATCGGTTCAAACACCATTACAAACGTCTTGCATATTATCATACAATGTTTTAGTATAAAGTCAGACAAAATCATCGTATATCCTCATATATTAGTCCGAGACAATACATAGAAAAACTCATACAACATCAAGCATACTATCAGACAAAACCGCAAAATTATCATACATTCATTCAAATAGAATCAACTAATCGCCTAAAACAGAAACAAATGGCTAATACAATCTATGCATACTATCATTAAAAGAACAATGCCATAATTGTCAAACAATAATAACATATGATCAGACAATATGAATATATTACACATGTATATGATCATACAATATGTATATATAATGAATGACGGAGGTAGCACCGTACCTAGGCAGATTTTACCTAGATGAACGTAAGTCGATCCTATTATTCTTACTCTATCTTTCCCCTTAAAAAATTATTTTTATCTTATATAAATATTTTATTTATTTACTCTCAAGTCAACACACATTCTTAATCTACGTATAAATCAAATTAATGCAACTAATAAGGGATGGAGGGAGTATTAATTTTAAAAATATATAGAGAGAAACAAAAATAGTGGCGGTGGGGCGGCAAGGGGCCGGCAGACTATTGGGTTGAGTTGAACTGCTCATTCAATGGCGACGGGGACACGGAGAATAATGATGTAGAGATCGACCACTAATCCATCTTTCAAAAAAAAAGGATAAACATCCTACAACTCCTATAACTTAGTACTTTCCGTATCTAAGCCCTTAAATAGTAATGTGTTGTTGAAGCTCTTATGTTATACATCACTTTATGAGTTGTGTATCTTCTCGTTAATGAAGGCTAACAATTTTATTGAAATATTATATTACAATATACTCCTACTTTATAAAATGGTATATCAACTAACTTTTTATATACTTTTTTTTTTGCAGGAAAGAGGCTCTATTATTAATTCAGCGGAACCGTAATACAAACCCAAACCAAAAGAAAACCCATAACAGTTAAAGAAAGGACGAAAAGCCTCACACATGAGGACTAAAAAAGTTGAGGAAAAACAACGTAACCAAATAAGCAAAAGTAGCAAAAAATGAAAGAGCAGCAAGTAGTGCAGAAAGGAAAACATCTAAACGGCTGAAGCAAAGGACCTGAGATTAGGGATGACAGTGGGTCGGATGATATCCACCAACCGCGGATAGCCATGACTTTATAGCGGTTATATCCGCGGTTATTGGCTAATAGGTGGAATTTAGTAATCGTGAGACTAATGGTTACGGTTACGGATATCAACTATCCGAACCGCGGATATCCATAACCGTTAACCAACCCATCAATACAAGTAGGCCACTAGCCCATCTCAGCAAATTCCCATTTAAAAAAAATACCCTCCAACTAAACCCGAATTTCTATTGCTATCTAGTATATGATTATCCTACTTGCTTTGGTTTAAGATATGTCCTTCTAATGTCTTACAGTTCTTGATGATATACTGTTGATGATGGCGAAAATCTAAAGGATGGACAATCAGAAAATGAAAATATTTTGTTGAACTTTGTTAAACTTTTTTCTTTAGCTTCTATCAAACTATCACTTTTAGTTGTCTACATTTATTAGATTTGCTATCACTTGAGATTCTGTACTTTTTTGTATTTTCAGGTAATATCCGTGGACTAACCGTGGATAGTTATATATTTGCGGTCGCGGTTACGGTTTAGGTATAACCGCGGATAATCCGCACTGTTGTCATCTTTACCTAAGATGTTGAGTTGATAGTGTGACAGAGGGGACTGAAGATTTCCCCTTGCAATAGCGACAAGCTTCATCTGAAGATTAAGAGAAATCTTTCACAATTGAGGATACCTGTTGATGGCCGCCAGGCCCAATAAACCAAAAAGACCTAGCAAAAGGTCCAGTCAGTGGTCCAAGATAAAGACCTCATTAAAAACCCAAGTGATAATAAAACCTTAACGAGTAACATTCCCGGACCTGATGAGAATTTACCCGAACATAGCACGAAGCTTTCCCGGAGATACAAAACACGTGTCCATCATCGCTATATTGAAATATTACGACTTTTCCACCATTAATATGGGCTATATAAGACATTTATGGCGGGAGTTAATGAGACCTCTCTCTCTCTCTTTTGGAAGCACTTTCATAGAAAATAACAAGACAATACGTACTGAACTCCCCCCTTGAATTCTGAAAAACGCATATCGCACAAATCCTCATGACATCTAGTAATGTCAACACTCGTCAACTTCGCAGACACGTGGCGGCAGCCCAAACGGAACCGCCACCAAATGGCGCCGCTTTACAAGTTCGGGAGTGGCTTTGCTCCGGAAGTGGTCAACTTCAGACCACCACTCTTCAGGTACAGGGCCACTAGCTTCTAAGAGATTGCCCGAAGGACGAACAGAGGAAGGAATTGGAAAAGAAGAGGCCATTTGACCTCGAGAAACGGGATGGAGAAAACGGCGACGATCGGGCGACCTAAGGTTTACTGGAGAAACGCTCGTTGCCGCGTCAACAACGGAGTGATAACGGCAGTAGAACTTTTCAACGGCAGAAGCTCCCTCTTGGTTGCCAGAAGTGACTGTCTCTTCGCTAAGAAACGGTGCTAGATAATCTTCTGGGGCAACTTTTTCAAGGCTCCTCCACCTCTGAAAAAAGCTAATCGCCTCCATGAGCGATGGATTGTCCGTCGTGAAAGAAGAAATGGCTAAACAAGAAAGTTGAGAGCAGAGAAAGCGAAGCAAGAATGATGTGAATGACAATTCAGTTGTTGTTTCTTATTTAAGGATGTCCGGGAAGGTGAACCGTCACAAAACGATACACATCCACCGTTGATCAAAAAGTAGCAGTTAATGCATTAACAACGATGAGACTAGTTGCTCGCAAGCCAGCTCAAATGTCCCGGACCATTGGTCCGAGTAATTCAATGGGAGGATCAAATCCTAAGTTCAAATGTCCCGGACCATTGGTCCGAGGAATTCAATGGGAGGATCAAATCATGTTCAAATGTCCCAGACCACTGGTCCGAAGAATTCAATGGGAGGATCAAATCCTCAGTCCAAATGTCCCGGACCAATGGTCCGAGGAATTCAAAGGGAGGATCAAAAATTCTCATTTCAAATGTCTCGGACCAATGGTCCAAGGAATTCAAAGGAAGGATCAAAATCCTTATTTCCCGGACCAATGGTCCGAGGAAGTCAAATGGAGGACAACATCCTCATTTCACAAAATCCCGGACCATTGTGGCCCGAAGAAATCGAAAGGGAATACACAATTTAGGCCAAGCATCTTGAAAACAAGACAAAACCAAGGAATTGACCTAAGGTCGGACTCCTTGCAGTCGGCCAACTTGCTAAGGGCGATGGCCGCCAGACCCAATAAACCAAAAAGGCCTAGCAAAAGGTCCAGTCTGTGGTCCAAGATAAAGGCCCCATTAAAAACTCAAGTGATAATAAAACTTTAACGAGTATGATTCTCGGACCTGATGAGAATTTACCCGAACATAGCACGAAGCTTTCCCGGAGATACAAAACACGTGTCCATCAACGCTATATTGAAATATTACGACTCTGTGATGCGTGTCTTTCTCTCTCCTAGAAAACCCCATTTTGAATTTTGTTATTTGTTTTTTGTTTGCATCTCAAAATGCGCAGATGGTGAGATGCTCTCCTTCACACTACTCTTTCTCCCTTCTTGCTTGAGCCGAATACAACAGCAAGAGGAGCCGAATAGCAGCAAGAGAAGATGGTAGCGCAAGGAAAGAGAGAGATGCAAGGAACTCATCTCATTCTTCCAGATCTGGTCAAGGAATAAGAGAAGATAGAAGTTTTTAAATTTCTGACTTTGAATATTACGGATTTGATTTTATCTTTGAATTTTCTGGATTGTACACTACGTAAAGAAAACACGTGTTACTGCAGCCAAAATCGCAGTAGAGCGCGATAACTCTGCGGAGAGGCTGCATGTCTTTCTGCGGTAAATAAAGACGCATAGAATCTTCACTGCGGTATCGCCGCGATTTTATCGGCCTTACTACGGCCATGACCACAGTAAACGAATTTATTAATTAAAAAAGTGGATGAATCCGGATGAAAAAATTCATCCGGATTCATCCACTAACCCAGAAAAACCCAGAAATTGGTGGTGATGGTGAACAAGCGTCGGTCATGACGACGAGAAAGCGACATCGTTGGAGCGGCGGTGCTGAGGAAAGAGAAGGGAGAGAGAAAACAGAAAGTGAAAGAGAAAGAAGAAGAAGATGAAAAGAGAGAAGAAGAAGAAGAAGAAGAAGAAGATGATGATGATGATGATGATGATGATGATGATGATGATGATGATGAAGATGAAGGAGAAGATGAGGAAAGAAGAAGAGGAGGAGGAGGAATATGAAGAGAAGAAGATGATGAAGAAGGAGAAAATGAAGAAGAAGAATATGAAGAAGGAGAAGGAGATGAAGGATTGAAGGAGAAGAAGGATTGAATAAGAAGAAGTGAAAGAAGATGAAGGATCGAAGAAGAAGATGAAGGATTGAAGAAGAATATGAAGAGATGAAGAGAAGAAGAAGAAGAAGAAGAAGAAGGATTGAAGAAGAATATGAAGAGATGATGATGATGATGATGATGATGATGATGATGATGATGATGATGATGATGGTGATGGTGATGGTGATGAAGAATGATTGAAGAAGAAGATGAAGAAGATGCAAAAAATGAAGGAAGGGGCGGATGAATAAACCCTAAAAAATGGTTTACTGTGGCCTTACCGTGGCCTTACTGCGGCCAAAGTCGCGGTAAAGCTTACTGCGTCTTTCATCTTACCGCGGCCCAAACCGCAACCGTAGTAAGATTTGCCTTCCGCACGTAGTGGTATTTGAATTTTCAAGAAGTTTGTAATTTTGTACTTCAGATGATCTAGTTTATTTTTTGTAATTAGATTTGGTTGTTGTATTCAAATGGTTTTATTTTTTGTATTCAGATTTGTGTACTTCAAATCTGGTTTATTTTTGTACAAAATAAATAAATGATGTTGTATTTCTGGCTTCATATGTGTTTCTGGGTTTGAAAATGAGTAGATGATGTTGAAGATCTGAGTTTTGGTTCAAATTTGGATGAATTTTAGTTTGTTTTTTTATATCATAAAACATTTGTGACGGATTGATAGCTCATCAAAGTAGAAATAGCTCCATATTTCGTAGCTCTTTAGTAGCTCAAGTTGGAGCTACCATGGTAGCTGATTCAGTAACTTTTCCTGAGCTACGAAAATGTATCAGCTAAGTAGTGGTTTCGAAAGAGTGGTTGAGAAAAAATTTGTTAAATGGTGATGATAGTTTCTCAAAACCTTTAACACTAAATGCTAGCTAGTGTTGGATAGTGTTTTCTAACCTCAATTGCTTAACGTTAATGATATTCTCAAACAGACTCTCTGGCTTCGTTTTTTCTTAGCTTTTAGGATTAGCATTAGAGGTTGATCAATTATGTTTCTTTCAACATTTTGACTTATAAATTTTATAAGTTTATATGCTAATAAAAGTTGATATTTTTAGTTTCTCTATATATTTTTTCAATTTTTTATAAATTATTTTAATGAAAGTTTTTTTAGGCAAATTTTAATGAAAGTTTAAGTCAGAGACTACAAATTACTTGGGATGGATATATCATTCCGTGATTAAAAAAAAATGAAAAGAAAAGGTCAATAAATGGTGCCGACCCAGGGATGCCGTCACGTACGTCGACTACTTGAAATGAAACGCATAAGTTGTGCGTTTACATTAACGATCGATCTGGTGCTTGTTTACATGACTAATTAATTAAATTAATTAAGGACTAGCACTATATCAACGTATGTATCCGTTCAAAATTAATCTAATTATGTAGCAGCTAGCTCTGCATTAATCTAAGATTAATTACACGCTACTAAGTACTATCACATGGGGGAGTACGGAGCAAAAATAGCTCCGAAGTACAAAGTGTAATTAGTTCTGAGCTCCAACCTAGTTGGTTAAATTTTAAAGACACATGTGAATAAATAAAAAACTTTAAAGTGTGAGAAATTTCAAATACTTCATTCCTCCCATGAAAATTGCCTCATTTATAGTTCATAGTTGTGTTTGAAAAAAAAAATTCATTAGTAATAAATTTAGAAAATTTGAAAGTA
The DNA here is from genome assembly GCA_024586325.1 of Stellera chamaejasme. NCBI lineage: Eukaryota > Viridiplantae > Streptophyta > Magnoliopsida > Malvales > Thymelaeaceae > Stellera > Stellera chamaejasme. The sequence goes on from CM044985.1 coordinate 32,757,132, forward strand.
TTATATTTGAAATTTAGACATTTTTATTTATCAATTATATACAAATAATATAATATTTTTATATCAATACGTTGAATAAAATAAATTAAAAGTTAAATGTTGTTTCGTGGGATGGAGGGGTAATATTTTGGAGCTAGCTACCACTCCCTCTATCCTTAAATGATTGAAACACTTAGTTTTCAATATCAAAAAATGATTTTATTTTATTTTATCATTTTTAAATATAAATTTAAACTTTTTGCATATAAATAGAATTTTCATATATTCACTTTATGAACATATATTTTTCAAACAATTTTTTCTACAAAGGTATATTGCAGATAAATTGTATTCAAATTGAAATCGAAAATCAAATGTTTCAATAAAAAATATGTTTTTCGCATCAATGTTCTTGCTTACAACCCAAGTTATTACAAATCCACTTGGCCGTGACACAAAATTTTATTTACAAGTGATAAAATTATATTTTTAGCTTTTAGTTATACAATTATCAAATTCTTTATACTAAAAAAAATATACATAAACAAACATACAAAAAATTCAAGAGGTCAAATATTGTGCAGGTAGTCAAGAACATTTTCATATGATTAGATTTGAGAATTGTGCGGTTAGTCAAAAACATTTTCCTTGGTTGGGTTGGGTATCGAGTCCATTAGACCGGAAAAGGCATCTTTTTACACCATCTTTTTCATTTCTTTTGCCCTTTGTCTGCTAAAATTACTCGAGTAAGGCGTTGAACAAATAATTTGAGGTTTCCAATTATTGTGTTTTTTGAAAAAAAAATAAAATTATCGTAATATATAATTATGTCAAATTTCCAAGTTTATTTCTGTTATCCTCCACCTTCAGACCGGAATTTTGGATTATAAACTTGCGACGGGTAGTACTTGGGCCTTGATTTAGAGGCCCAAAGAGAGGCCGATACCTGATTGCTATGTTGTCTCCAATATATGGGCCTCGGTTTGAAGCCCATCGAATGTCAGTTTCAAAGGTTTAGATCCGCCTTAAAAGCCCAAGTCGCATCGTACATCCCCCCCCCCCCCTTTTTGCAACATGTTTTTTTCCCTCGCTCTCTCTCTCAATCTCTTTTCTTTCTTTCTTTTTTTTTTACGGCAAGAGATGATGAATATATAAGAGTTGAACTCAAAACATTTTACTATGTTATTAGACACATAAACAATTTTGGTAGAGCTAAACACTGCAATGTTATTCGTTTCGTAAAATTGTATAGGTTAAACTCAGTCTATTACCTTATTTCAATTCACTTTACACCAATTCTACAAAACTATCTATGGTTTAGTGAAATCTTCATTTTACGCCCTCCATTTTCAAAAATCTTAAGTTAATTTCATGAGGTATAATGATACATTCAATTACCCTCCTTAATCGTTTGTGGTGTTAGTTGACTAGCTTTACTTGCGTCGTGGTGGCATGGGTGGGCTCACGCAGACTACTCTAAGCTCATCCACGTTGCGGTGGCGGCCGAGCAAAGAATAAGCGGTAGCCGTTGGGGAGGAAGAAATGAGATAAACAAAATGTTGTGGTTGAAGCGTTATGATTAGAAATATTAATGATAATTAGAGTAGTAAACCATGCAATTTTTAGCGGTCAACTAATATCACGAAAGATCAATGGGGATAACTAAAGTTTTTACTAAATCCTAAGAATAGATAAAAAGGATTTTATAAAAGTAGAGGGGGCATTAAATATTCCACTAAACCTCAATTTTTTGGAGGACGGGGTTGTAATTTAACTAAAGTTTATCTTGATCCCATCAATTTTACCTCTTACAAGTTAATAACACTGAAATTTTATACCAAAACCTCATTTTCAAATAATAATAATAATGATAATAATAACTCAAATGTTAAGTTGTAAACATTCAAAGAAAGTTTTCAAAGGTTTTTAAATTTTTTTTATCACATTTTAAAACATGGTACACTCAAATTTTGGAAAACATAGTCCTATGTCATGAACGTAATGAGTGTTGGCTTGTTCCATATATATCAACTTTATAAGTTTATATATATATATATATATATATATATATATATAGAGAGAGAGAGAGAGAGATGTGTGTAATAAATCATTATTTTTTTTTCAAAAATTAAATTGAGTTGATACAATAAAAGTAGTCGAATGCGATATTTTTTTTGAGAGAAAGGTTGAATTTGAATATCTTATGATGTGTTCGTTTGTTAACAATTTTCTTTTTGAATTTGTCAAAACAATTTTCTCCTCAATCATTGATCTCGTAAACATTACATTAATTTATAATTTGTTTTTTGGGCAAAAGAGTTAGGAAAAAAAAAAGCGTGCACACAAAAAGTTGGTATTCGGGATTGACGAGTTTTGTTTTGGGATCAAGTTTTGAACTCTTCAAGTCAAGAAAAGCTCCAGCTCTCGGTCTCACAGGCAAAGGCACGGGCAGGCCGTCAATTGACGGAACCACACGATGCTGGGTAAGCTCTTTTCTTTGACTTTTTAAGAAAATTTTTGTTCGTGTGCTTCTATAAAAATTGTACAAAATGTTAAATAACAAAAAAAATATCTTAATTAGTGAATTTAATATTGTCATTGCAGAAATGCTAATTATTATAGGTAGTCACATTTATTATTATGTAAAATCAACCACATCTATTTTATGGTTAGTAATAATTCTTTTCTCTCTTCACTTTCAAATTTGAATAGTCAAATAGTAAAAGCTATTACGGCTAGCATAATAATTAATATTGTTAAATCACAGCTTTGTCTACTCTTTCTATCTTTGGTAATTATATTTGATTTAAAAGTGTGATGACATTATGTAGATGTTATTAGAGTCTGTTTAGCAAATATGCTAAAAATTAACATTAAAAATTAATATATTTATTTTTAGATGTCATTATAACTTCTTTCCATAGCGTATAAAACACACGCGGCGTTGCCGCCATTTCCAAATCAAACTAACGGTTGCGAGCTGACTAAACCCTATTCTCTGTATTAATAACGTCATTAACAAATGTTTTGCGTCTATTAAAATCAATAATAAAAGTCCAAGAATGTCTGCGTAATCATCTTCTTCCCCAGCCAGGTCCAGGCTTCAGCTACTTGTCAACGTCTCAAACCAGCAACACAAGATTTTTTTTTCTTCATACAGAAAAAAAAAACTCGTTTGATCCAGAAGCATGCTCTGCTTACTTTCTTCAATTCTTCGAGCTACCCAGATGATATTTTATCTGATTTTTCTTATACTAGCTGCTTCTTCTCCGGTTCCCTTTGTCGAGTCCTCTTGCAGCAGAGGCTGCGATTTGGCGCTCGCCTCGTACTACCTTTGGGAGGGTGCCAATCTCACCTTCATCGCTAGAGCTCTCCGATCGGATCTCGTGCCGCCGGGAAATAACTTCAGCTCCGTTCTTCGGTACAACAGGCAATTGTCAAACCAGGACAGCATCCAGTGGGGGACTCGGATCAACGTCCCTTACCCCTGCGACTGCATCAACGGTGAATTCCACGGCCACGTCTTCAGCTACGCCGTCCAGTCCGGTGACACATACGACACAGTCGCCAGCCGGTATTACTCCAATTTGACCACCGTTGATTGGCTCCAGCGCTCCAACTTGTACGACCCATCCCGGATACCCGACTCCGCCACGCTCAATGTCACCGTTAACTGCTCCTGCGGCAACTCCTCCGTATCCAAGGACTACGGGTTGTTCGTGACGTACCCGCTCCGGTCCAGGGAGAACCTCAATTCGGTGCTGTCGCAGACGAATCTGTCCGCGGACTTGGCCGACTTGGTGCAGCGCTACAATGAAGGGATCAATTTCAGTGGAGGCGCAGGCATAGTGTATGTTCCTGGCAGAGGTAAACTAATTTTTGGTTTCTCTTTGTAATTCTTCAACTTTGATACTTGATTCAGGGCCCGTACACAATAAGATAGCTTCGAGATACATAGTTTCGTATAACATTCATGTATCAGACATCAAGTAGTTGGTACTAAGACTTGGGTATCAGACACCAAGTAGCTTTGAGATGCATGTAAAGCAGTATTTGATAGTATTTTCATTCTTATTGAACTGGGGGTGAACTTCTGCAAACTGTGTTTGCATTTGATCCATTTATCAGAGAGATATGAACCATTTGATCCCGAAGTCCTGTTGTAGATTTGAGCCACTGGGTAATGTAGCAATTTCATAAGCTGTTTCAGTTTAATTGAATGATCTCTATTCTGGTGCAGATGCTAATGGTATCTTTGTACCTCTGAAGGAAAGGTAACTTCTGCCTGAAGCCATAAACCTTACTATATTCAGCACTTCATACCATTCTCATATTTGCAATTTTCATTTTCTTTTCTTTGTTTTCTCATTTTGCAGCGCAGGTGATGTTGCTTCCTCCCCATTGTTTCTTTGCAAAGATAGTCTCTCTTCTCTTGATGTTGGATTCTGTTTCCAGGTGATGGAAATTTTTGATGATTTGAGCTAAAAGTTTCCCCTGTCAAAACAGGAATCAATCCTGGAGCTATAGCTGGGATATCTGTAGGCGCTGTGGTTGGGGTGTCTTTCCTGGCAGCGGGTCTCTTTTTCGGAATTAATAGAAAGAGGAAGGTGAAGGAGGCAATGTTGCTCTCAGCATCGAATGATCATTCTCAAGCTGGACAAGGTACTCATCCCTTTACCCGGTGCAGCATTTCAATTTCTTCTTCTCGATTATTTTTTTTTCTAATATATATTTTGCTTTACTCTTTATATAATCAAACCTTGAGTTATTCCCTGACTGGATATCTTGTGCACATGATGAGTTGGTTTCTTTTACTGTTTGCTGCATGCTCAGAATGTCAAGAATTTTGCTGTCACCTGTTTCTGAGAATTTTTCAATTCAAGGATCTGTGTCTATGCTTTGCCAGAGGACTGGTTTCTTTAATTGCTTCATCACGTTCAGATTTTCGAAGTTGAATTGTAAAATATTCAATTTTCTTATCATGACTTTAGCATTTCATTGTTGTGCAAAATTATTATACTCTGCTAAAACATAGTTTAGTTAATTGATCACTCTTTATTATTTCTCTTGTTTCGCCTGTTTTACCATTCAGGTCCTGGGCATGCGGTGGATAATGTTACAGAATCAGCTGATAGGTCAATTGCCGCTTCTCCAGGCCTTGTAGGAATCACAGTAGAAAAATCGGTTGAGTTCTTTTATGAGGAGCTGGCCAAAGCAACGGATAATTTTAGTTTGGCCAATAAGATAGGTCAAGGTGGCTTTGGGGCAGTTTATTATGCAGAATTGAGAGGCGAGGTTAGTAGTTGGACCAGTTTGCTCTCTGTTAAGTGCAGCATGCACTGCTGAAGCAAAGTTCTCTCTGTTAGTATTTTAATTATTCCACTTAAGTTATCACTCCCTTTCTTTTAAAATAAGAAAATCCTTTCCAGGACCAAGTTTCTCATAGAAGGTCAGTTATGTCTATTTACATAGTAAAACTGGCTAATTGTTAATCGAAAATGAGATGTTTACTGCCACAATTTGTGGAAGAAAGCAATTCACTTGACATTTGGTAAAGCAAGTTCACACTCCTAATGAGTTTGTAATACCATGATTGAGAAATGGTAGGGTTTCTGATATCAAAATCACAGCGTAGTTTAAGCAAGTTAAGGAATTGAGCTAGGTGGTGACAACTTGATGGTTGAATGTGTCGATGGAAAAAACATGTGATATGCCCTTTCGGTGTTTTTCAAGTTACTAATCAATTTTGGTTGATGAATACTTGATCCGCCTTCATTAATAGTACATAGAAACTTGCTTAATCTTGCTGAGGCACGCGCACAAAACAGGCTCTACACTTCCAGAGACTAGTTCAGTCTTTTCTTCTAGTATAGTAGTATTACATCAATTTTCTATGCCAATTACTCATATTTTTTGTCCTTAAGTTATTCTTTATGGTTCCTATGTGCTTTGAAGAAAGCTGCAATAAAAAAGATGGATATGCAAGCATCAAAAGAATTCCTGGCTGAGTTGAAGGTCCTGACCCGTGTGCACCATCTGAACCTGGTAACTCTCTGCCTTCTTATAATACAGGAGATTATTACCTGTGAAAAAACTTCGAGATTGTGCTGTTTGTTTCTCCACGAGTTAACTTAGCGAGTCAAAGTCAAAGCATTCTGCTGAGAAGAAAAAACTTATCAGTCATCCAACTCTGCAGTTCAGTTTTGTTCTGATATATTGTATTGGTAACCAGCTATGTTTTGTTTCTTTTTTGTACCCTGTAAGAGTCATTGTTTTTCGTCTCTCATCTTTCCTGATGGTTTTGCACCACTAGGTTTTAGAATTCCTGGATTTGCAAAGCAGCAGGAGCATCACAATGATATTTTCCGTCAATGCAGGTGCGCTTAATTGGTTACTGTGTGGAAGGTTCCCTTTTCCTAGTCTATGAATTCATAGAAAATGGCAATCTAAGCCAGCATTTGAAGGGTTCAGGTAAAGGTTAAATGTGGTGCAAATAAGTGAATAACTGAGAAAGTTGTGCGTTAGAGGAATGTTAACATTTTTGTTCCATGTTTCCAGAAAGGGATCCACTTCCATGGTCTACTCGAGTGCAAATTGCCCTTGACTCTGCCAGAGGACTGGAGTATATTCATGAGCATACTGTTCCAGTTTACATCCATCGTGATATTAAAACAGCAAATATTCTTATAGACAAAAACTTCCATGGGAAGGTTGAGACTTTTTCTTGGTTTAGTGTTGGTTTAATGGAACATTTGACAGTCGCTTTTTGTTGTCACATTACAACAACTACTACTACTGAGCGATATTGAGTATTATTTATTCTGTTCAGGTTGCAGATTTTGGCTTGACAAAATTGACAGAAGTTGGAAGTACATCACTTCCTACACGTCTTGTGGGAACTTTTGGCTATATGCCACCGGAGTGAGTAAAATTTTATTCAACACTTTTACTAGGTTGAAAATTTTGAAAAAACAAAAGATTCGATTGGAAATTATGTTATGTAATTTGGCTATTTACTCTGGACTTTTCTCTGAACTTGTCTTCTTCGACGATTTCCAAATAAAGTACCATGGAAACTATTTATGCACCTTTGTTGGACTTGTCAAAGCTAAAAGGGGATACTTTGTTGAGCATAATTGTTACACGGCATCTAAATTTCTACATATAACAGGCTTGATGAAACCTGAAACCTGAAATCTAGTAACTCAAGTTGTCTATGATGTAGTGCTGAACATGTTTCTTTCTGTTCATGCAAAGGATCTTGATAGCAACCAAAGTATGCTTCTTTCCCACGTATATGTGGTGTTGGTTCATTATAGCATCCTAATCTATCTTTTGGCGCATTTCAAAGAAATTGCATCAACCAGGTGTTGGCATATCCACATTTTAGTAGCATGAATTCTTGGTGGAAAATTCCAACGGTAGTTTGCTTCTTGGTGGCCTTAATGTCTCATGCATACGTCAAACAGTGCCTCAGAGTCTCTGTTTTCTGTTTGCAGATATGCTCAATATGGCGATGTTTCTCCTAAAGTTGATGTATATGCCTTCGGAGTTGTCCTTTACGAGCTGATCTCGGCAAAAGAAGCTATCGTCAAACCAAATGGTTCCATAACTGAATCAAGAGGACTAGTTGCACTTGTGAGTATAAGTTATATTTTGCTTCATACCCTTCAATTATAGAAAAGAGGTTGAACTGAGATTCTGTTCGCTTCCATGGGAATGTTATGTACTACAAAAGAGTACATTTTTGCGTTGTAGTATGTACTTAGTCTACTACAAACCCAAAGAAATGTGCCATTTCAGGTTTTTGTGACCAAATTTTCGTGCTTGTGCGTGCAGTTTGAGGATGTTCTTAATCAGCCTGATTCTACAGATGATCTGAAAAAACTCATTGATCCTAGACTAGGAGACAACTATCCTCTCGACTCAGTTCGCAAGGTGAGGGATTATACCTTTAGATAGCACAATCTGTTTGTCAAAAATCTAGGGATTTTGTTGTCTGAGAATCAATACAATACTCTCTTGATCAGATGGCCCAGCTTGCCAGAGCCTGCACACATGAGAACCCTCAACTTCGACCGAGCATGAGATCGATTGTTGTTGCCCTTATGACTCTTTCATCTACGACGGAAGATTGGGATGTTGGATCCTTCTATGAAAACACAGCCCTGGTAAATCTTATGTCAGGACGATAAAGGTGAAGAAGAATTCCAGGATTTTATTCTCTCATTTTGTGTTTGAATAGAGGAGAGTTGAGTATGAATCTCTCAAGATGTATATGTAGCAGTTTGATGATGTAAATTTGTCTCGCTTATTTAACAGCTTGGCTTTAAAACAGGATGTCCCATTTTTCACCGGCCTTTTGGTGTCTTTGTGCCGGTGATGTAACAACAGAAGAACAACGATAGTTACAACGTTTCTGTTTCTTTCTTTTCCCCCCCCAATGTACAGACCATTCATTCGTCTTGTGTTCTTTCATAATTCATTATGCTTAAATATTTTTATCCATCAGTGGTGGAAAACTGTTTTTCCATCATGTTTTTGAAAATAAATTTGTGAATCCTTATATTTCTATATCATTTAATGGTGAAGGTTTCATATATCCGTGAAGCATAAATAAAAAATTAATTGCATATACTAAACTGTAGAGGTAGAACTAACTATAGATTAAACAAGGTTTTAATTTCCTCCACTTCACAGGTGAGTGTACGTTGCAACATTTAATAAGAATTCAATAAAGTTGTAATATCAAGTAGAATACACTCATAGGTGGTGGTATACTTTCACGAAATAAATGAGAAATTAAAAAACAATTTTAGGCAATCAAAGAATCAGAAAGCTTTTGACAACCTTACTAATAGAAAAGGCGCTCAATCCGTTGCTTCTTGCTCCAACTTAGGAGTAGGGGCTCTAGAGCCTTTTCCGTAGGCTGCTATGCTAGTTGTAGCGCTCTAGCGCTTTACTAATAGATAGAATATCAAAGTAAAGGGGACTCTATCATGATCTTATGAATCTACGCAATTCCAAATGGGAAGTAAGTCTTCGTATCTTATTGGTGAAACTTACTATTTGAAAGTCAACAGACCCCCGCTTTTCTTCTTTTTTTTCTTGAAAAATAACTGAGATGAATGCATTTTTTACCATAAAACAAAATCTTATCCCCTTTTATAATTTATCATTTTTTGATGTGAATTTGATTAATCAGTAATAATAATATTAGTCATTTTGATATACAGAATGACCTTAAGTTCATTATAAACTTCCTACTTTTTTTATAAAATAAATAAATGAACAAAACAAAACTTTACACGTTTTACCTTATAATTTTAAGACTTTAGGATAAATACGTAAAAGGGTGAGAAATAAAAGTCAATCAGGAGAGTTAGATTATTCAACAATTGTAAGAGATAAAATTAAATCGGCAAAAAATTAGGATAATGTGGCACAATCCCATTAGGTGAATACTATTCATCCACAATAACGATATTGTACATAGTTATAACTAGAATTTTTCTCCCGCACTTCGTTGTGGGTTTTAGATCCAACATATATTAATGAAAAAAATATGTGCAATAAAATGAGCTTATTGAATGATGAATAAAATATATGTGTGTAACATGAAATATTTAAGGTGAAATTAAAAAAATGGAAATTAAAATTGGGGGAAATAGGTAACATTAATTTTAAACAAAAAAGTCAAAGAAAAATATATTTGCACCCAATTGAAAAGTGGAAAACACAAATGGAAAAATAAATGAAAGAATTATAACATCGGTTTGAAGAAAAATATAGAACTATAACAATATGTCCAACATTCACCAAGCGTAAATACACCAACATGCTTGAAAGAGTATCCAACATTCATATATAGAGCATAAATGATATCATACATATTATAAAAAGTAACATTTTTTATTGAGTTAAAAAAATAACTAAGAACTAAGAATAATGTTCAAGTTAACTTGAAGTTAAAAAAATGTAAGTTCAAATTTGAAACATAATTGACTGAAATAATCTAATTTTCAAGTAAAAAAATATTAAAAAAATTCAAATTTGAGCATGAAAACTGTAATTACTCTTTAAATAAAAAGGAAATAGCAAAAAATCAATTAATTGAATTAAATAAGAAACATCAGTAATTTTATTAACAAAAGATCATGTGAAAAAAATATGAAAAAATATGCCCCGATTCAAATGGAATAGAGAGAAAAATAACATCAAAAGTTGATTAAATATACTAAATAACTAAATTGTAAGTATAAAAAAGAGGAGAAAAATCCTAAGAAAAAATGGATCTTAATTATAAGCATAAATATATGAAATCACCAAATTACCCTTTTCTCAATTAGGTTCCTAATTTGGTGAGAAAAAAGGATAATTTGATAATTTCAAGCTCATATGCTAGGCTTAAATTGGTGGCTTAAGCATGTTAAGCCCTGCCAAATAGGGCCTAAAAAGTGAAGGAAAAAAATTTGATCATGCAAAATCGTAAGGAAAAATATTAATATGTGATATAGAATAAAGTGTTTGATGTGCAACAAAAATGATATACTTTTTAGAAAATTTTGATTTTTGCTTTTTGAATCGTACTAAGTTAAAAAGGAGAAATGACCGAAAAATATAAATTAAATTAATAGACCCTTAAGGTTTCTTTTGATCACTTGAGATGAAGAACAATCTTGGATGCAAATGTGATGGGGAAAACATGAGAGACTAATTTGTAAAAGGTTGAAAACTTAATAACTTTAACTAAAAAAAGTTAACAAATGTCAAAATTGACACTATTTATAGTGTCAAATCACCACTTCCATATATAGAGAGTAGTTATAATTAGTCTACATATAACTCTCAACAACCATGCCAATGCATAAAAGAAGAAAAACTAAAAACCAAATTAGGGACTTCATCCCTTCAACAAACTCAAAAAAAAAAACAGAGAAAGAAAATAAGATGACTAAGGAAGAAAACAAAGGAAATATAACAAATAAAAAGAAAATTAGGGGCGAATTCGTGAAATAGAATAAAATATGACCAAATGGAAAGGAGGATAAAACCATATACTAATATAAGTGAAAACGTTAGGGGCTAAGTCACAAAAAATTACAAAATACAATCCAAAATGAGGAATTGGCACATTCAACAAAACAAAATACTCCCTATTTAACAAAGTTAACAAAGGGTTGAGGTTAAGAACTTAAGATGTGTCTTCAATTTTGGTGTTTAGGTGTGCTTTACTTTTCAATTTATTTACATTCATATCACTTTTGATTAGTACCGCCCTTGAGAGTTGGCCAATAAGGTAAGTGCCTAGGCCCCCAGTTTTATTTTTTAAGGTACTAATATTTGTAATTTTTATATTAAATATTATAGCATTTTATTTTTATTGAAAGTTTTATTATTATATTGTGACATACATATTTATAAAGTAAATGATAATGTAAATATAATTATGATAGGGGGTTATGTTTTTTTTTTTTGCTTCGAGTCACGAAAATCTCAGAATCGGCATGCTTCTGATTTCCCACTCTTCTAAAAAAATTTATACTTTTTTATTCCATTATAAAAAATTACAAACAATTAGTCCAATAAAAAGGAAAAATAAGACGAAGAAAGAGATACTCATATGTCATATATTTTGATGTTTTTTTAATCCATTTAGACTTAAGTGTTTTTTTACTATTCATAAAATTCATACTTGGATTATGATACTTCAACACGGAGATCATGAATTACACGAATCACGACTCCCTACTACTGATCACAATTCTGCTACTACTAATCGTGATTCCCTTACTACAGATAGATCATGATTCCTTTACTACAGATCACAACCCACAATTCTCCTACTACTAATCGTGATTCTCTTACTACACATAGATCAAGATTCCCTTACTACAGATCACAGCCCTCATATTACTCGATCACGACTTACCTTCTACTGGCCGGATCACAAATTCTCAACTAATGGATCACAACCGTCCTTATACTGGATCGTGAATTTTTATACTGGATCGTGAATTTTGTAAGGTGATCATGATTGTTAGTATTTAATTAGTCGTCTGTGAGAGTGGACTTCATTTGCTCCTTTTTCTATTTCCAATTTATCCAAAAGCTATTTTCTTCAATGCAAGTAGCGTTAGAGCCGCATCTGTATTGCTTTTATCACTCATATTCTTAGCTTCTGCCATCATCATCATCATCATCATCATCATCATCATCATTAATCGCACAACATCCATAATGAACGAAGATGATGGAGGCAGTCTGAACTCCACCCCCCTGTGTTGATCGACAGACACAGTGTCTATCTGTGTATCTATCTATGTTTTGTTCTAATCATCTCCAGATCTACTCGATGGCGACCATCTGGACTCACCGTGAACTTTCTTTCTACCTCACTCACTGCCTTGTGTCGGAAGGTACTCAACTCAGATTCAGCCTTTGCATGCTCTGCAGAGACTGATCAATCATGAAGGAGGTGAGGGGAGGGGAGTATTTGAATGGGCGAGTCGGCGGATGGTTCGATGGAGGTGTGAGGAAGGGCTTGGAAATTTGTTTTAAATAAAACGGACGGATATTTTATCCAATTTATTAGAGTGCTAAAAAGTTCATCTTTAACACTTTCAGAGCGGATAAGACTGGATGAATTCCAGACCGTTGATAAAGCCCAAATGCAAGGCCCAAATTGAGCCCGTTGCCTTTTTAATAGAGCCCCCACGTGCGGAGAAGCTTTGTTCAAGAACGAACGGCCCAGATCCTTCTAGATGTTGGATGGACTGCAAAAAAATAAAAAACTCCCAAAAAACTGAAAATAGACTCCGAACCATCTTGGCTTCGTCTCCATTTTCCTTAGCCAACACGAAGTCGAAGTTGAACAACCTATAAACGCCGGACAGAAGAACATCTTATTCAGAAATCATATCGGAGCTTCTACAAGAATTCGACCAGACAGAGCATTGGATCGCGACGCCATCCCCAACTACGACAGCCTCTGAAAAATCGATGGATTTTGAGTTGAGGAGAGCAAGAGAGAAGCTCGAAAAAGAGCAGAAGCAGAGGAAAGAGGCTGCCCGGTTGAAGCTGGAGAAAGAGAGGAAGGCCAGAGAAGAAGCCAAGAGGCAACGCGATGCCATTGAAGCTGTTCAGAGAGCTCGGAGGCTTGTTGCCATCGAATCTCAGCAAAAGGTACCCATCTCATCCTTCTGCGCATTCTAACTCAGATTTCGAAGAATTTATGAAACTTTGTAGTACTTCCTTGATTAGCCCTAGAATGCTTCTGATTTCGTATGGGAAGGTCTGCTAAGATGTCAAATTGGTACGATCAGATCACTGGCACATCTGATACCAACACGCGCAACTATTGTCCGACTCTAGGGTTCATCAGATGTCCATCTTGGTTATACGATATCGACGTTTTCTGATGTGATCATTGGGAAATAGAGTGAGGCTATAAGCCAATATTGTATACTTGTTCTTTGATCAAGCGTTAAGTTGCTTAAGTGTGTTGATTTTGATTTTTGTTTAGGCTGAGCAGCGGATGCAGGAAAGCCTTCTGTCAGGCGGTGGGATAGTGTTTGAGCGTATTTTAGAGGCTAAACCATTTCAAGGTGTTGGAGATAAGATTATATTGCCTCCTTCCTGCTTCACAGAATTGTCAAATCAAGGTGCATTCGATAAGGGTCCCATATACTTTCAGTTGTCAGTAGTTCTTCAAGAGGCTCTTCCAGGAGTTAAGGATGTTGGAGGTGATAAGTCTAGGGTCACGCATTCAGGTGTTTTAGAATTCACCGCTGATGAAGAATCTGTGGGGCTTCCTCCTCATGTATGGAATAATCTATTCCCTTCAGATCTTTCTGTGCCACCTTTTGTTGCGGTCCGTTATGTTAGGCTGCCGAAAGGTACATATGCAAAGCTTCAACCTGAAGGAGCTGGGTTTTCTGATTTGCCGAATCACAAGGCTATCCTTGAAACAAGCCTTCGGCAGCATGCTACACTCACTCAAGATGATGTTCTTGTTGTTAAATACGGTGAACTGACATACAGGTTGCGTGTTCTTGAAGTAAAACCATCTTCAAGCATATCTGTCTTGGAGACTGATATTGAGGTGGATATTGTCAGTCCAGCCATAGAGCCAGAGATGTCGCAACAGCTCCTCTTGAAACCCCTCACATTTGGTACATCAGAGTCTGGATTGGTGGAGAAAGGGAAATATGTTTATTATAAATTTTCAATTGATGAAAGTACATGGGATAGGATTGCATCTGGAAGCGTTAAAATTGAAGTCAAACTAGATGCAGATGTAAGTGGTGGAGACACTGATATTTATGTGTCCAAACATCCTCTTATCTTCCCAACCAGACATCAGCATGAATGGTCTTCCCATGACATTGGTTCAAAGAGTTTGATCCTAAGCGCCAAGGATATGGGCTTGTCCAGTGGCACATTTAGCATTGCTGTTTATGGTTTTAAGGGGACAACAAAATACCATATATCAGTGAATGTTCAAGAAAGTAATCATCAAAAGTTGGGCCAAAAAGCCGTCTCCTCTTCATCCACAGAGATGGATACTTTGGAATGTCCCAACTGCAAGCGTTTAATACCAAGTAGAAGTATAGCTTTGCATGAAGCCTACTGCAGGAGGCATAACATCATCTGTCAGCATGCTGGTTGTGGCATTGTCCTGAGGGCAGAGGATGCTAATAATCATGTCCATTGCAAGAATTGCGGGCTGGCTTTCCAACGAGGAGAAATGGAGAAGCACGTGAAAGTGTTCCATGAACCGATTAGCTGCCCGTGCGGGGTGGTTCTTGAGAAGGAAGAAATGGTCAGTAGCTTTTCCCCGTTTCTTCGCACAATCTTTGCTTGAATCTGTTTGCACTTAATGGTTTTTCTCATTGTTATGGGATTTTTGTTTCCTACATCAGCTAAATGAGTTGCTAACTTGCTATCACTGCCCCTTTGTGAATGAACATTTTAACAGAGCAATTGCTCTCCAAAATATGCTAATGGTTTCCTGCAAATTTTAACAGGTCCAGCACCAAAACTCATTCTGCCCCCTACGGCTAGTCGCCTGTCGATACTGCGGTGACATGGTTCAAGCTGGAACCACTGCCATGGATGTCCGGGACAGGATAAGAGGACTTTCAGAGCATGAGAGTGTTTGCGGGTCCAGAACAGCTCAATGCGACTTCTGTGGGAGATCGGTGATGCTTAAGGAGATGGACATCCACCAGATAGCTGTCCATCAGAAGACCTAAAAAGAGTTCGATCTGCGGGTGCGACATTGAATTGGGTGATTATTTGCAGCTGTAAAGGAAGTGAATCAAGAGATGTGGTTTCGATTTGTGAATAATGCAAATGTTCGGCGGGATCTGCTTTAGTTTAAACGGTGTTTTCTTTCGAGTTGAAGAGGGGTGGCTCTTTTACTTCGTTCCCCCCAGTTCGGGGAGCGGGAAGTTTTTTCTTGTCTGATGAATAACAATATAAGGTAATTTTTCTTTAAAAACAAGCCCTGTGAAATGAAATTTCTCATATAAAAAAATCACTAGTTTCTAAAACTTCAATTTAGTATGTAAATTGTTATTTTAATATCATTATTGAAGATTTTGTAAAAATCTCAATATTTTATATAACTATTGGAGATTTTTAGAAAATTGTTATTCATACTTTTATTTTATTTTTATAATTACTGCTTTTTACAATAGAAAAAAGTAAATGTAAGTAAAAATTATACTCCCTCCGTCCCACAAAGGTTGTAGGATTTGTTTGGGCACATATATTAAGGAAAGTGGGAGAATAGTAGAGTGTTGACAAAATTACCCTCATGAAAAAGAAAGAAGGAGAAAATTTTGTGGACCCCAATTTTAAGTTTAATGGGAGGAAAGAGAAAAACTTGTGGGTCCATGGTGTGAGATAAGAGGATAAAATGGTAAAAATGGTGATAGAAAGTTTCTGTTTTAGGAAAGTTGACAACCTTTGTGGGACGACCCAATATAGCAATGTTGACAACCTTTGTGGGACGGAGGGAGTATTATTTTAGACATTTGTTTTCATATTTGATAATTTTTTGGATATTTTACACTCATTTTATAATTAATATTATTTATTTGGAATAACGATCCACAAAGTAAAATTATAAAGTGAGGGGTTTTTAACACATTTCAGAAATCTTATTAGTCAATTTGAGTATTTTAACCATGATTTTCATTAAATTTGAACAGAGGTTAAGTCGCAGAGATTTGCAACGAACTCATACTTTTAAAGTCACTTTTGCAACAAAATTTTGTTAATGTATAGATTTACAAAAATTAGGAATAGATTGTGTAATTTACTCAAACTTATACTATGGAGTCTATTAGATGGGTGGATCGGAAAGAAACACAATCACAATTTTACAAATAGTTAATATCCTTATGCACAAACCTGCGCATAGGGATAGGTGTAGTATATAGTTACTCATAACAAAAATACAATATCCATTCCAGGCTACGGAGTGAGAATAATATTCGCGACTTCTCTCTAACTTTTTTTATTTTACTATGGAGGGTAACAAATCATCGACGTAACAGTACCGTTGACAAAATCTCCAACTCGGAACGTGTCACAAATCAATCACATGTTGCAACAATAGTCCATTTATTTACTATATATATAAATATTTACCTAATTAATTAACATAATTAATTAATTTAATAAATTAAAAGATTAAAATATTATTTATAAAAATTTATTAAGAGGATAAATTTGATATTTTTACTATATGTGTTTTTGTTTTTGTGTGTTTTTTACACATATATATTGAAATAGATAACAACCCAACAATATCTCTGCTGTTACATCAGAAAAAGGAAGAA
Source organism: Stellera chamaejasme (assembly GCA_024586325.1). NCBI lineage: Eukaryota > Viridiplantae > Streptophyta > Magnoliopsida > Malvales > Thymelaeaceae > Stellera > Stellera chamaejasme. The sequence goes on from CM044985.1 coordinate 32,773,964, forward strand.
AATTTAGTACCAGCATGAGACTGAGAAATCAAAAGGAATTGAAAATTGTAGCCGTTACAGATCTGGCCACCCCCAACACATAACCGACAGCTTTTACTTTATTTGAAAAACGAAGCAAATCAATGTCTGTTTCCCTTTCGGCTTTTGCTCTCCCTTAATCGACACAGACACACCAGAAAGAAACTCCCTACTCTTTCACTTCAGCAAATCAAACCGGACGACTCTTGCTTTTCTTCCTGCACTGATCTGTCACACAACAGGTATTATTGATTCCATTGCCCTTTCTCTTCACATTTTTATCCAGCAATGATCTTTCTAGCGTTATCATTGCTGGGCTCCCTCTGGATTCCTGCATAATTCAGCAAAATTCTAGCTTTTTGACTTTCTCAGTTGAGATCTTTTGAAGTTTTAGCTTCTGAACTTGGCAAGTCTCGTGCACAAATCTGGGATTTTGGCCCCCGCTCGTATATATCACGTTGTTTTCAATATACAGTATCAATAATTTTCCAATTTCCAGGAGGACCTGGCTACATGCATTTCTGTTTACATCTTCAATGGCTAGACTGAATGACATTGGAGTTGCAGCAGCCATAAATATACTCAGTGCGTTTGCCTTCCTTTTGGCATTTGCCATTCTTCGAATTCAACCGGTCAACGACAGGGTTTACTTCCCCAAATGGTATTTGAAGGGTCTGAGGAGCAGTCCATTGCGAGCTGGTGCTTTTGTGAGCAAGTTTGTAAATGTGGACTTCTGGTCATATGTCAATTTTCTCAACTGGATGCCTGCAGCTCTTCAAATGCCGGAGCCTGAGTTGATTGATCATGCTGGACTTGACTCTGCTGTTTATTTGAGGATCTACTTGATAGGGTGAGTACAAGAGAATTTATGGCATAATTTGACCTGAAATTTCGATTCACTCTTCGGAGTGATGTGCTGGTTTTTGCTAGTCTGTCATTTCCTTAGTTCAATTAGGTGGACATGGGAAAAGGAAGTTCTGGTTGCAGATTGTAGTGTGGTTATTTATTGCAGACCTTGCAACAGTTTTATGTCCAAAATACTCATTTCTTTGAAGGGTATCAACTATCAACTGAAATTTCAATAACACTGTCAGTCTTTGTTTTAGTTATCTATGGTACATAAAATCAGTTACAACAACTGAGTCTTAATCCCAGCTACGTGGAGTCTGCTACATGAATCCTACATTAAACGTTGCCGAGTTTTATTCTCTACATGGAACATAAAATTCTGGTCTTTGAAGTAAAATACTCACTGTAATCTTAATTAACATCTCACGGGTCTAGTTGAAGTAACATAAAATCGGTAACCAAGTAAACAGTGCCGAGTTTTTGTCTCCGGACATGTAATTTCTCTGCTCTTTTTTTGGAATGCAAAGCTTTTGCTTAAGTATGATATTGATAGAGTTCATATTCTCCTTGGTGACTGAAATTGAATATATTATCGTTTTCTTTTCCACCATGTTCCATTAAAGTGCAGGCTTAAAATTTTTGTCCCTATTGCATTAGTTGCATTTTCAATCACCGTACCGGTTAATTGGACCAACAAGACTTTAGAGAGATCAAGGGTGGCGTACAGTGACATAGATAAGCTTTCAATATCAAATATTCCTCTTGGATCAAATAGGTAAAGAGCTCATTTTAGCCTATGCAAGCTACTGTTTGTATTGTAGCCTATTTCGTACTTTGCTCTTTACAGTATTGTCTAATAGAAGTTCATCTGGCAGGTTCTGGACCCATTTGGTGATGGCCTATCTCTTCACCTTTTGGACATGCTATGTCCTGAAACGAGAATATGAAATAGTTGCAACAATGAGACTGCACTTCCTTGCTGCAGAACAAAGGCGTCCTGACCAATTTACAGTAAGCTACAATCTGATGATGTAATTTTAGAGCCGTTTCAACATCATAAAGCCTGAATTAACCCTTGTTTCAGATTGACCGATTAAACATTCTGAGGTATACAGTGTGCTAAAGGTTTCTCATAAAAAACCACAAATTCTATGTTCATTTAGACTTCATTACTGATTCATTTGCATTCCATTTCATATCACTAAGTTCATGATGTTTAAATCTGACTGGTTGTTTTCTAATAGGCAATAAACTTGAGCATGTAACCATGTTGTTGCTTTTGTTGTACAGTTGAATGCCAAGCAAAATTGTCAACATAAGAAGCACAAAATCATGAAAAATTGTGTTGGGGTGGTGGTGCAGGCCTGCGGGGGCTCTGAACACTATGAAAATGATCCCTTTCCCATTGATTTTGCTTGAATCTGATTTTCTTCGTACTTTTTCCCTGTTGTCTATTTGCCTAGGTACTCGTCAGAAATGTTCCACCAGATCCTGATGAATCTGTCAGTGAGCTTGTTGAACATTTCTTTCTTGTTAATCATCCAAGTTTTTATCTCACTCATCAGGTACAGTGCTACTCAATGCTCAACATAGTTCATGACCATGGAAAGGCATACATTTACATAAAATTCCTTATCAATTGTCATATAAGTGCTAACAATATGGTCCCTCATGTATAGGTGGTCTATAATGCAAACAGACTCTCAGAATTACTGAAAAAGAAGAAGAAAATGCAAAATTGGCTTGATTTCTATCAGAACAAGTATGCAAGGAATCCAGATAACAAACTCTCAATAAAGGTTATTTCTAGAGACTAACTGCCTTGAATTTCTAGACTTCTCTTGTAACGCTCACTTTTATTGACATATATGTTCATTGCAAGCAGACTGGTTTTCTTGGCCTTTGCGGAAAAAGGGTGGATGCGATTGATTTGTATCTATCAAAAATTGAGAGATTGTCAAGGGATGTAAGTAGCTCCAGTGAAATTCAACTTTTTCATCATTCTCTACTAAAAGTGTATTCTGTTACACATGTGTACTAGTTTAAATTTGATAAAACAGTCATAAGTGAACAACCAAATGTTAACCTGAAGTCTTGAAACATTCTACTATTGATATAGAGCTAGTCTTGAAATGTGATGGCAGTTATGTTCCTCTAAATTTCTACTAGATAAACCTGGAGAGAGAAAGGATAGCTGCTGACGTTAAAACCATCATGCCAGCGGCGTTTGTATCCTTTAAAACACGATGGGGAGCAGCTGTTTGTGCACAAACTCAACAATCAAGAAATCCAACAATATGGTTGACTGAATGGGCTCCAGAGCCACGGGATGTGGTCTGGGAAAACCTTGCGATCCCGTTCGTATCACTTACAATACGGAGGCTTATTGCAGCTGTTGCATTTTTCTTTCTCACCTTCTTTTTCATGATCCCCATTGCCTTGGTACAGTCTCTCGCAAATATCGAGGACATTGAGAAAACACTGCCCTTTCTGAAGAGCATAATTGAAGTGTGAGTTTATCTATTCTGCATTACTTGTATGCTTGTTTTTAATATCTGTGTACATTTAGCCACATATGCCAGTAAACAGCAGATAAGCTGATTTGTGTATAAAAGGTCTAAACTTGATACATAAACCAACACCATCCGGTTTTCATGCAGGAAATTCATAAAGTCATTCATACAGGGCTTTCTTCCTGGAATTGCTTTGAAGATATTTCTTATACTTTTGCCATCAATATTGATGTTGATGTCTAAATTCGAAGGATTCATTAGCATATCGGAGCTGGAAAGAAGAGCTGCAACTAGATTTTACATCTTCCAGTTTGTTAATGTATTTCTTGGGAGCATAATAGCAGGAACTGCATTTCAACAGCTGAACAATTTTATTAATCAGTCAGCTAATGAGTAAGCTTCTCCTGTGCATATGCTCACTTGTCACCAGCACAAACCATTGTATTACAGCTTTCAACAATTATCTCTTGCTTGTGCAGAATTCCAAAGACTATTGGTGTATCAATTCCAATGAAGGCAACATTCTTCATCACCTATATTATGGTGGATGGTTGGGCTGGAGTTGCTGGGGAGATCCTGCGGTTGAAACCTCTGATAATTTACCACCTAAAGAATTTTTTCTTGGTCAAGACAGAAAAAGACAGAGAAGAAGCAATGGATCCCGGAACCCTCGGTTTCAACACCGGCGAACCACAAATACAACTTTACTTCTTACTTGGTCTAGTTTATGCTGTGGTTTCACCAATTCTGCTGCCATTCATAGTAGTATTCTTTGCCCTGGCCTATGTTGTATACCGTCATCAGGTAAAACAAACTCTTCTGATGAGATTGTTTACTCGGTTAAAGGATTATTCTACTTTTGTTTCTTTGAACTTGCATAATGTTGCAGATAATAAATGTTTACAATCAAGAATATGAGAGTGCTGCAGCATTTTGGCCGGATGTTCATGTCCGTATAGTTACAGCATTAGTTGTCTCACAACTGCTATTCATGGGATTGCTAAGCACAAAACAAGCAGCTCAGTCAACTCCACTGCTCTTTGCTCTTCCTTTATTAACTATATGGTTCCACAGATACTGCAAGGGACGATACGAACCTGCTTTTCTTCGCTACCCTCTGCAGGTTCGTTGAAACTGTACATACGCATTGCTTCCATTGTTTCCTTGATCTTCTGCAGCTGGAAACTATAATATGCAGTCATGTCTTGTTCCTTTTGCAGGAAGCAATGCGAAAAGACACCTTGGAGCACGCAAGGGAGCCGAATCTGAACCTGAAAGGCTTCCTCCAGAATGCATACATCCACCCAGCTTTCAAGGGTGGAGATGATAGCGAGAGTGATGAAGAGGCAGGTGAGCCGGAAGGTAGTGAACCTGCGCTCGTCCCCACGAAACGCCAGTCTAAAAGGTTCACACCATCGCAAAGCAAGCTTAGTGGGTCATCAATCTCACTTCCAGGCATTGGTGAATAACATTTGTAGTAGCCTTGTTGGCGTCTGTTATACTTGCTTCATACCCAAGTAACACAACAGTGTCAGAAGTAGACAATGTTCTCATCCTTGAGAACCATAACAAGATATTGCGTTTTAGATTTAGGTGCTACAAAGAGAAAGGAAATGCAGAGTTCGTTGAAAGCACTAGAGATTAGTGATTAGCATTAGCGGTTAGTATCAAGGACTTGAAGGGGAAATGGATTTGGTATAAGAACTGTTAAACGATGAGATAGTGTGAACTCCCAATACATTGTACATAATGGTACAATTATATTCCAGAAGCAACACATGAAGCACTTTTCTTATACTCCTGTCCCATAAAAAGACATTTGATTTTCTAACTTATGTTGATTTAAATTATTGTTAAAAAGAATATATATTTAGGAATTACACATGTCCAATTTTAATTTGTAAATAAATTATGACTTTTTTATATCAAAATATTGGGGGTGAAAAAAGCCCTTAAATTAAATATTGAAAGCAAAATATTTCGTATTTTTCGAGATAAAGAGAGTAACATTGAACCGTTTTATTACCTTTTGATTAAAGCTCTAAGAATTTAAGGTAGATGAGTTCAACTCAACTCCTACTATGACTCTTCTTTGTTTATCCAAAAAGGAAAGAAAAAAAAACATTGAACAAGTTTGCGTTGTTGTTCAATTTAAGAATTTTGAGTTATATTCCCTCCCAATGATTGTTTCGTTTGACTTTTATACATGCGTTTGATTTAATTTTTAACTATGAAGATTTGTTAATTTTTTTTGAAAATACAAATTTACAAATTAGACACATTGAAATAACATATGCATATAAATTATTTAAATTTATGTGTTAAAGTCAAATTTTTTGGATACATAGTTATGACGGACACTTGAAAACAAGGCTCTCCACCTCATGTTCGAGAAGCTAAATTCCATACATATAGATTAAATCATTTTGGGCACCCAATAAAATTCTACAATTTATGATGGTAGTGGTATTATTTTCATAAAATTATATAATTTAAGAAAAATGATCATTTTCTAATCTCGGTCAATTCTAAGGAAGAAATGACGGTGAAAACAAACGCCATCCAACAACTATGCATATTTTTCTACTCAAGTCCTAATATTTGTTATTCTATCATACAAGCTACATTCAAATTGCTTAAAAATTTATTACAATAAATTACGACTTGCTACCATACATAAATCATAGATTAAATGCTGAAAATCAAAAGGATCAATATTTACAGGACAGATAAAGTAGTTCAATAATTTCTCAAAATTTTAAGTTTTAATTTATTTTCTCTACAAATTCATTTTTGTTTGTTTGTAATACTATCTCACAAAGAACATACATATTAAAGATTCTACCGAATATGTTATACAAATAAACAAATGATAAATGAATGAGCCTCACATCATTCACCAAAAAAAAAGATTCAATTGTATTTCTTTTTAACCATATAAAACCTAACAATAAATGTTAAAAGGATTTAAAAGTTTTACATTTTAATACTCATTCCAATTTTAATACACTCAAGATATTTATAAAATATAATCGGACGCCGTCTTGTCCAGCACTGTCCTTGCACATCCGTCATCTTCCGTCCCGACTGACCAATTTTGTAATTGGCACATGATGATGAAGGGTAATTTTGTAATTGCATGTCAAAGAAGAAAACGGCTTAAGGTGCCAAATGGGCTGTAAATCTTTCCCACAAGCTCACTGGTTTTGTAATTGGCCCTTTTGTTTGTCACATCACACACACCGATGAGGGGCTGGCTGGCTTGCGTTGGTTTTGATTTGTGAAGATGTATAGGCTAATTGTGGGTTGGTTGGGCCATTATCTGTGGGCCAGCCTTGCCTTCCTTTGGCATGTTCTAGTGTCCGAACCAGAACGCGTTTGTTTGATCTGGAGTGGGGACGACGAGTCAAAAACAAACCAACAACTTGGGTAAATTCGGCCATCCATCTCTCGTTCATCTCTGAGGTTGGCGATGGATGAGGTCATGACGGTGGCTGATGCGAACGCTTCCACAGCAGAGTCGCCGCCGGGGAATCTTCTGCCGAGTAATCTTCCGTTATTGACTGCGTTCCTCGCCTTCGCCCTCGCTCAGTTCCTCAAGCTCTTCACCACCTGGTCCGTACATCTTTTGTCTTTTCTCATCTCATCTCGTTTCTGATTCTTTAACTGGACCAGTTTCGGATCCCAATTTCCGTCAATCTGGATTTTTCCGATATCTCTTTTAATTGGTTCGTAAGTTCCTTAAGTTTATCCGTCGGGTCGGAGTTTAATTTGCGTCCAATTGCATCAATTTGGGATTGTTTTTTTGCAATTAATATATAACTGATCTTTAGGTTCCAGGTGACTACTTTTTGGGTATTTATTTGCATTGTGGTTGAGCTTTAACATTAGATGAAAATTTTATGGAATGTATATTGCAGCCCTTATTTTGTTCCCAGAATCGGGTTCGGCTGAAGAGTGTATCTATTTACCTCCGTCCTCTGCTTCAGTTTTCAATTTTGTACAATTTAGTCATTTACTTGACAGAACTGGCTGCATAAAATGGGTGGGAGTCTGAAAGAGGAACGTGACAGCCAAATGATATATGGAACGGGAAAGCGAAACAGTCAACTTAACTGTTGATGAATGTTCAGTTAGCAAATGGCGCGAATTGGAATGAAGATTTACCTTGTAAACATGTCTGTTTTAGATTTTAAGTTGCATACAATTTAACGGTTGGTGTGCAATGACCGAAGTCTTATGGATTAGAAATTCAATATATACTTATTCCCTGATCTGGAATTTGCCATCAATCTTTGTGAAATCCACCAAGTTTACATATTTTTGTCAGAATAATGATTTTAGAGAGTACCTTATTGCCATAGGTGTCAGTAGATTGAAGTTAACCATGGTGTTGCTCTTTAAAATGGTTATGTATCTCCAAAGAGATGGTATACAGGTGTTTTGCTTTCTTAATGCTGAATGTATGTGATACCTTTAAAACTAATAAGTTGGTAATAATTGCATTCTTGAATTGGACCCGTGACAAAAGAGTATTATTTATCATTTTTCGTCACCATTTATTTTGGAATTTCAAAACCTTTATGTGGTATCCCAGTTTCTTAACATGCTGTTTCTGAATTCTCAGGTTCAAAGAGAGGAGATGGGATTCCAAAAGGATTGTTGGTTCTGGTGGTATGCCATCATCACATTCTGCAACAGTTACAGCTCTGGCAGTGGCTGTAGGTCTGCAAGAGGGAACGGGGGGAGCTGCTTTTGCCATTGCAGTCGTCTTGGCCTGTGTTGTACGAGCCATCTATTTCCATTTTCCTGTTTATGGAGTGTTTCATTTGGTTTTTTCCCCAGAATACAGTCCAACTTGTCCTTACCTGCATAACCTCTGTTTGCTGATTTCGATGCTTGAACAATTATGATTTTACGCCACAGAAAAACAGGCAAATGTGTGTCTGTTCACTGATATGCAAGGAATAGCTTTTGTTAGATTGTAGTGTTCTTTTTCGTTTTTCGTTTTCGTTTTTCATTTTTACACACACAGATTTGCACCAACTTATCACTTACAGTTCTCTATGACCTTGATACCTGCATTCCTGTGTCCTTTTGGAAGGGACTAAAGTTGTACATGTATATCCAGTGAAGTGAGATTAGTAGTTCCTTTATCAATGCAGGTTATGTATGATGCTTCTGGTGTAAGGCTTCACGCTGGTCGTCAGGCTGAAGTAAGTTGAGTGAAAATTCTGATAGTTAATTCTGAATGCTGTTTGTTTTGGTTACACTTCTACTTGGTCTTATTCTTTCATCTCTTGAACAGTTGCTAAATCAAATTGTGTGCGAGTTTCCCCCAGAACATCCATTGTCTAACATGAGGCCTTTGCGTGAATTACTTGGCCATACTCCTCTTCAGGTCTGTTTCTCCTAAGCACTGAAAATTCGGAACAGCCATATATTGGTCCTGATTCTGAAGTCTGTTCATCATCATCATGCACCTTCATTCCATTTGCTTTGGGGTCAGTATCTTAAAGTTCTTAGAGTCAAGTTAACTTGTAGAAGTTAACAACATAAGTCCTTGCGAAAACTGTAGCGGTAAAGTTCATGATGATCCATTTTGATGCAGCCCTCAGAATAATGGGATGAGATTTCAACTCTACCTGCATACAGAAATATCATAAGATGGGGCTGAGTAGAGATAGTCTCTAAAGTCATGTTTTGTTACAAGATTGATAGAGTATTAGACATTAACGTGCAATTCATGGTACATGGCATAAAGTCATATTACTTTACATCTTTCTTTCATTCCCTTATTCTTGGTACATGACAATGATAATAATTAGCAATAACAATCAGTAGTAGCAGCAGCAGTATGTTGTGGGTATTTACTTTAATTTCTTATTCGGCCATGACTTTTTATGTACAAATAAGCTGCATGTATACAACTTTTAAAAGTTTCAGAAACATTTATAAGGTTAGGAGTAAAGAATATTTTTGGTGTGTACTTCCTTGGCTAAAATTGGGATAAAAAAAAAAGAAAAATAAATAGAAAGGGTTGGTCATTGGATAAGGTAAGAGAGACTTGGATAAGTATTCAAATTTTCTTGTGTCCACTTTCTGTTTGCCTGTAATTGACATTCACTGAGCTTCCAGAAACAATACTCAATACGGTCAGTGTGCAGGTTGCTGCTGGTGCTATACTTGGATGCATAGTGGCATTTCTTATGAGGACTTCTGGTTAGGTTAGGTTAGGGCAGAAATGAAGTTTGTTATTTGACGATACGCATCATCAACTGGACATACATGTAAAGCTCTGAAGAAAGGAATGAGCAGATGCTGGAAGAATGAGTTATGATTGCTGAAAGCCTGTATAGTAATTAAGTTGAAAGAGGGAACTTTTATTGGGTACTTGGATGTGAACGTGAGTTCCACAGGACAAACGTTACTTGCAAGTTGCAAGTGTCTTAGTCCTCGAAGCTTGCTATGATTTCATCATTAAACATTCCTATTGGATCCATTGATTCAGTGATAAACTCACCATTTGTCTGCTGTGTAGTCTTGTTTTCGTTTTCTTCTTTAGTACGGTTCGTATGAGATGACTAGATCTTGGGTTCGTGTTCCTTGTTTGAGTCTTGATATGATACACATATGTATAGGTACACATAGTAGATTAGATGCCTAATTTACAAAACAGTTTCAGCCCAAATCCATTAAAAAATACTAAATGTCTAAATTATCCTTACATACTTTCTCTATATATTGTTATGTGTACCTACACATATGTGCACTATATAATTGGTATCCTTGTTTTGTTTTGATTTGTTTTTTTTTTTAAATTAAAACAGCATTGTCTTGTGTTTTCTGTCTATTTTTGGCCTTTTAGTATGATGATAAATTGTCTCCATTTAGTTACATGATTATCTCGCATATATAAGATTGATCTGTCAGCACAAGGTATACAAGATTGAGTGGGTGTCTATTTATCACATATGTGAAAAAACATACACCATAAAAATATCAAATTTATCCTCTTAATAAATCTCTATGAAGGGTGTTTTAGTCTTTTAATTTATTAGATTAGTTAGTTAAATTAGTTAATTAGTAGTACATTTAGGTCGTTATTTTTCCACATATGTGGTAAATAAAAGGACTCTAGGATTGAACCGGCGTGAAATTTGGGCATACAAAAGAGGGTGGGTGAATTTGTTATTGGAGTATATATGGTAAAAGGGAGAATTTTTCACCTAACCAACTTGGAGAAAGTTTATCATTGAAGTATTTATGGAGGCAATTTTGCCATTGACCATCATACCCTCAGTTCCCGTACCAGCAAACTTTCCTTAACGAATCAAAAATGTTCAAGGGGGGTAAATATGATGCTGGGAATTGGGATGGTCCATTAATGATGTAGTAGCCTTGAGCCTTCAGGTCCCGAAATTTATCATAAAAGCTCTCAAACCTCTTCCCAACAAAAAAATAACGGGAAAATTACAAAATCTCTTTTGAAGTTTGAGAAACCTTTAGTTGTCTCTATTTTTTGAAAATCTACATCTACACATAAACCGTTAATATTAACTAATTGATCTTAGGGTTAATTATATCAGTTTTACTCTAATGCTTTGAACCCTAGCAATTATACCCCACCACGGTCAAACCTTCCATCTTAGCTTGTCCCTCTCACCACCCTAGCAATGCACTGTCGCCACTACCTATCCCAACAACCGCCTAGGCCGCTACTATGTACCCATGGGTTGAGCCGAGCCCGAGCATACTAAACTCGAACAAAATTTCTAACGGAATGAAAAATCTAACAAAATTTTTAACGGTAGTTAGTTTCAGAGGGTTTTTGTAGATTTCTTGAAACTTTAAGAGTAAAAAAGAGGATTCTGAAATGGGAGGGAGTGAATATTGTACTAAACCTTTTAGGAGGCGTTTGGTTCGCGGATTCAAAAAATCCGTGGATTGTGAAAATATAAAAAGTATCAATGATGGAAAATAGAAATAATTGTTCTCACAATCTTGTGTTTGGTTCAAGGATTCTAGGAATATAAATTTTACAAGGACCATTTTGTAACTTTTACAAAAGTTTATGGACTAATCACATAATTTTATCGGGACCATTTTGTAAAATTTACAAAAGTTCAGGGACTAAATGTGTAATTTAAAAGGACCATTTTATAATTTTTTTAAAAAATTAGGGACTAAATGTGTAATTTAATAGGGATCATTTTGTAAATTTTTCAAAATTCAATGACTAAATGTGTAAATATAAAGTTTAACAGCTTTATTGAAATTTTTTAAACATAATAATTCTATGGATTCTAAGAATACCATGATTATTGATGGTATTTTAAATCCAAGAATTTGTGAAGGGTGAAGAATCCTAGGATTTTGAGAATGATGGATAATCATTTTCCAAAATGAACTAAACACAAGATTCTATGAATTTGTGGGATTTTGAAAATCCATATTGTTAGAATCCTTGAACCAAACACCCTCTAGGGGGTAAACGAAAATTTCCAAAAAGAAAACCCCCTAAAAACTCTAACTAAAGAAACTGCACATAAATGTGGGTTTTTTTAAATGGTGACAAAACAAGTAAAAAACTCTAACTAAAGAAACGCTAACTACCAACTAACCGTTTGAATAGTCGGTCAAGGCATAAAAATGTGGATTTTTTAAAATAGAGGAAATAATTGGAGGTTTACGCAAACATGAGGGGATTTCTGTGATGTACCAAAGAAACGGAGGGAAAAAAGAAAAGAAAAGAAAAGAAAAGTAGAGCATCGTACACATCTCGTTCAAAACACAAAACGGAGGGAAAAAGAAATGACAAATCAGTCTCAAATTATCTAATTTCAAATCTAGAGTTTCTGAGCCACGCTCCAACGTCTGAACCGAACCCGATGGCGGAAACTCTCAGCCCTAATCTCCGGCAGCAGAAGCTTCCCATGGCCTCTCGTCTCCAATCTCCCACCAGCCCATTCTTACTGGGTTCTAACGACGACAAGCTCGAGCGAGCCCAGGCACGAGCAGCCCGTGCCGCCGCGATCCGTCGTAGATCCATAGCCCTCAATCAACCCCCGCTCCAGCAGCCTGATCCGTTTCTCGGAAAAGACCAGATTCTCGAGTTGTTCCACAATTGCATCAAATTGGCCAGTGAAAATGTCCGTTTCCCAGTCCCTTAATGTCGGCTTTTGAAACACGCACACAACCGGCTACTCTCGCACTTATGGCCTAAATTCGAAGTTTCGATTAGCTTGCGCTGTGAAATTTAGCACTTAAGTGTTCTTTATTTATGTATACGTGTTCATACGTTCTATTTGATTCGGATGCAGAAAATTAACCAAAAGAATACATGGGAATTGAATTTGATAGACCATCTTGCCGAGATCATTAAGGTTGAAGAAGAACATGAGGTTGAGACAAACTTTCAGAAGGTATGACAGTTGTTTATGCTGATTTTATTTTTCTTTTCTATTTCTTCCCCGAAGTACTCAATTTTATGTGGTATTGCGATCAACAAGCTGTTGAAGTACGTGGGTTCTTTTGTTTATAATAGGAAGCGTATGAATGAGACTATATAAAGATATAGGTATCAGCTACGCTGATATTTGCTTTTGCCAAAAAAAAAAAAACCTTGTAATCTTCTCTGTGTTCTGGGAAGGATAAAGGTCTTATGATTAACTATGTTCTTAGGATTATTTTTTCAACTTTAAGTTGTGCTATGAAGGTAGAAAAACATTGGACTAGGAAACCATTTTGCTTGATGGCTTCACATCCAAGGTTACAAAAGTTCCCTGAAGCATGTGATTGTTTTTCCCAGAGTGATCTGAGCTTAGAATAACATAAGGATTATATGTAATTTAACTGAAGACTGATGCTCCTTTCAAATCTTTAGTATTAATGCCTCAAATGGGCTTCTCCGTCACATTTGCCTCCAAAGTGCAAATATTTATTATATACAGACGATAAAGCCATCACTATCGACTGAGACTATAGTGATATCTAAGTCTCAGTCTGAAGCAATTCTGATTTTGAAACTGATAGTCTTGATCCATGATATTTCAGAGTTCATACAGTTTCAGAGACTAACAGTCTCTCATTTCACTAAAACAGGCCAGTTGTACTCTGGAGGCTGGGGTTAAGATCTACTCACTGAGGGTGGACTCTGTGCATTCAGAAGCATACAAGGTTCTTGGCGGCATAAGCAGAGCTGGTCAAGAATGTGAAGAGGGTTAGTTCTTGCAATCAAATACCTAACTTAATTCTCCCTCTTTCATGCAACAAGTTAAAATTTTAGGCAAACTTATTTAAGACAGGCAGAGCCATGAAGTTTTATTTTAGTTCTACTCCCTTTTCAAAGTAGATAATCCGCGCCGGAGTTAAGCTAGTCTATACTTTTCCTGTGGTTCTTGATCCAATATTCATCTGCCTTTCAGTTGTTCCCTATCATACAAATAGAGAGCAGGGCCTTTGAAAAGATTTTTTTTTTCTTTTTTGATGATTTGGGATTTGCTCCTGTGTATTCACCCTCTATTATTTCCTCCCTTTTTCTTATTTTTATGGCCCTTCTACTCCTCTGTATCACGCAAATCAGAGCTAATGAAGTTATACACACGCATGTCAATTACTAAACAAATATTTCTATTTTCGATATCAGGTTCTGTCTATATTATGGTTAGCTGCTAAATGCGTAATTAAGTGATGCAAAGCAGTTAACAGATACTTTTCTTGAATATAATGGGAGTAATAAATCTAAGAAAAGGCGAAAGTAGCTGCTGTTTAGGACATTATTTTCATCTTTGACATAGTCCTAGTCATTTTAGGATTTATAGCCTTTTTTGTTTTCTATTCCAACTCGAATTATGTACTAAGATCAGTGTTAGTTCCTATTTCTTTTTGGATTAGCATTATCTAGCCATTGTAGATTAAGTATCAGTACTCTCATATTATCAACCAAGCCTACATAAAGGCGAAAGTAATTAGCTGCTTTGTCTAGAAAGTTTTTTCAGATTTGACTTCATCTTCTTTTAGGATTAATAGCCTTTTTATCTATTTCAACCAGAATTATGAGGCAGCATCAGTGTTAGCTTCTATCCTAAATGGAATTATGTAGCAACTTTTTTGGGGCAGTGGAGTATTTGCTAGAAGATTACCTAATCAGTCATCATCATACTGCACCTCATTGCAAGTATGTTGGGGTCAGTATGGAGTTTAGTTTATCAATGAGTTGCCTAAAATTAGTTGACACTATTATTTCATGCATAAATCATAGTACTGAAGATTTACGCTGGATGCTCCTGTTGGAATATTTTTGCGAAAAAATAATAAGATGAAATATTAAAATCGTCATCGGCACAGGTTTTCCCCACTCGAATGGAAATTAGTTGACACTATTAATTAATGCCAAAGCATGTTGGGAAAGCTTTATGTTGGATGCCTTTCTTGATGGAACCTTAGGAATAATGAGATGCAATTTCAAAATCTTAATCATCATAGGTTTTTCCCCACTTGCATAGAGAACGTCATGAGACTGTGATGAGTTGAGATAGTTACTATTGTCATATCCCATAGGCGAATGGTAGTATTGTATATTAACATGCACATCATAGAATATGACAAAAAATAATAGTCAGTATTTGAACTTTTTATTTGCTTGATTCTTCTCTGATATTTCTACTGAAATTTTAGTTTTGCTTTATAGTATCAAATGCAGGTCCAGAGGATCCTGATGGAAGCTGTGTGCGAGATCAGAAAAAGAGAGAGGCCGACAAAAAGGTTTGTTGTTTTTGCTTTATTTGTAGCATATGATCAAAACCATAAACCAGAAAGCATTTAAATTTGCAGATATCACCTCTAGCAACACTGGAGTCATCTTTTGAGGCCCTTAATGTGAAAAAGTTTGATGGTAATTATGAACTCTAGCTTGATCTGAATAGAGCTGACACTTGATTTCAGAATTTTAACACCTTTTCCTCCTGTTCTCAGCTGCATTTGCTGTTGATCCACTCTACCATCAAACATCTGCTTTGTTTGATGAAGGTGGAGCCAAAGGTCTGTTGTTGAACAATCTTGGCATTTATGGTGGATGTCATGTGCTTTTTGATTCCCTTGAAGTACCAGGGAAGCAAACACAACCTACTGATCAATGTGATACATCTGAAACAATTGATCTATCATTCACTCAAGGTTAGAATTCTTGGTGCCTCATTATTATCTTAACATGAAAACTATTTGGAATTTAGACATCTTATTGAAGTTTTGTTGTATAGAACTCATAGATCAGATGGTGTTAAACATGCGAGCGAAAGTTGAGATTTCTCCAACCCTGATGGATATAGTAAGTCATTTGGACAGAGATAACAGTTTCATGCCAGATACCATTTCTCGTAGCCAGAAATTTGTGGACCAAGTTTCCAGTGAAGCAAATGAAATCGAGTTGGGTAGTAATGCATTTGAGCAGTGTGAGACTTCTGCTTTCGATGATGATGATCCATCAAGTTTTGTTGATGACTTTGACAGGGAAGATCCAACTTGTAGTAGTCACCATGAGGTTGATTCTTCTTTCAATAGAATTGCCCAATGTTTATCTGCTATTGCAATCTGTTTACTTTTCATTATTAGGAATGTGACATATGGATATATGATTTACGGAATTCACAGGAAACCGTGGAGTTATCATTTAACAGCCATGATATGGATGACACTTCTGAAAATGTTGATGAATATCTGTTTTTAAGTTTGGGATACTTGTCAAAGAAAAATGAATGGGCAGGCCCCGATCACTGGAAATACCGTAAAGCTAAAGGTATGCATCATTTGGCTGGTGATGTTCAACTCTGTTTTGATTTTAGTCTGATGGTTGGCTATTATGTTATGTTGCTAAATGTGAACTTGTTTCCTAGGTTCTGAGGATGATTCCATCAAGGAAAACGATATGGACTGTGGAAGTAAAAAAGTGGGGAAAAAGAAAGAAGTGGAACCTGATACAGATTTCATGAAAGCATTGGATGAAGAAATGTCAGACATCTTTTCTCAGCCAAAAAACCCAAAATCGTTACTTTTGTCTTCAAAACGACCACCTTGCAATACAAGATTGCCAGAGGATTGCCACTATCAACCGGAGGACCTTGTCAAATTATTTCTATTACCTAACGTCTTGGTAAGTCCAACATTGTTGAGGTACTGAAGCAGCTTTATATAACGGTTCCTTTGATATTGATCCTTTGTTTGTTAACTTGCTTTGATTTGTAGTGCCTTGGTAGGAGGAGGAGAAAGGCGCCAGGTACAGTCCTTTACTATATAATAGGACATCATAATTATGTGGCAGACATAATTAAAATGCTTATGTGGCAGGACATTATAATTTTCACAAATAAATGCAAAACAGATGCATGTTATGGGACAGGGAGTTTTTGATATGTTAAAGTGCAAGAGTGCTAATACCTTGAGCTATTCTGTTCTAAGTTGCTAACATCAATGCTTCTCACATCCACTATTGCTTGCGATGTAAATTTGCCTACGTAATGGGGCCTTTGCTAAAATAAATAAATAAATAAATAAATAATGAAAAAAATAAAATAAAAAAGAAGTAAAAAAGCTCGTGTTGTCAGATATATAGTGCGGTTTCTATGAAAGAATGTATGAAGTATTCTGAAATATAGTTTTATGAGTAGAACTGCAGTGCAGTTACTATGCATTTGTTTGAAATAAACATAAATGTATAATAAACTGTCTTGTGTTACAGATTCATTTATCTATTAATAACTTTTTGCAATGTGACAACGGCATGTAACTACTAGTACTTATTAGACTATGAAGGAGTTGAGATCAACAAGTATTGTTCCATTTGCAGATGAGTCAAGGCTTCACGATGATGATAATGAACCAGAACCATTCTCTTCATGGGGGGATGACTTGGCAGAGAATGGTCACTGTGACGATGAAGATGACCATGGTGAAGTCAACGACGCAGATGCACTCGTATCTCATCCTCGCCAGGTTCGCTTCTCCCTCCCCATCATTCTTTCTTTCTCCCTTCTGTATGTGCCCATTTCTGCCTTGAAATGTGAAGTCTTGCAAAATTCACCATCCAGGTTAATAAAGTTGAAGTCCAGTATGATAAAAGATCTAAACTAGTTGACGTGCAAGCACTGAAAGGAACACTTTGGACACATATTCAACAATCTCCAAAATCAGCATTCCAGGTATCTTGATGTTATCCTTTTTCACACTGTTTACTGAAATTACCATTCTGCTCATATTTGTCATCTTTCATTCTTTTTATCTTTTGATAGGGTCCAAAGCCAAACCAAGCTACATCTTTCAAGGACCTCCTGTCCAGCTTTCCTGCTGATTGCCCTGCAGCAGCAACCATTGAAGAAATCTCTCCTCATCTATGCTTCATATGCCTGTTGCATCTAGCGAACGAGCACGGGTTGGCGATCACAGGCTGTGCCGATATGGATGATCTTACCATACACCTTCCTACTGATAATGTACAAGTAATGTAAAGCTTCTTCTTCTTCTGTCTCCCTCTTGTTAAATCTCATTGAAGCTGCTCTACAATTTGTAACTTCACTGAAAGTGTACCACATTTTATTAGTTTTCTTCTAGAACAACACAAGGGAGGGTTGGAGTATTAATTTTTTCCCCAGACAAGATTTAATGCAGTAGCATGTAGGACAATGACTTGTGCAGAAAGAAAATGGCTAAATGTTTCTTCCAGTGCAAGTCAATAATTGAGATCTGTACAGTGTTCATTAACGAACTCTCCATACTCAATTATTAACCTAATGATGATAAGTGGGTCCCATGCTACAAATCCATAACCGTCGCCGGTCACTTGCCTATTTTTCCAACGGCTGTGATTTTAGACGAATCTCCGGTCAGCGAATCATATCGCCGGAAGATATAGGCGACGATCAAGCTCGCCGTGAGCGTTACATAATCCTTCGCCGCGCACTGTTTGTTCGTTTCGCTCGGCGTTCCGGTCTGCGGGCCGTTCGACCAGTAGAGGTAATTCAGCAACTGGGCGCCGGTCTCGCCGGTGAACCTGTCCGGTTTAAATCTCTCCGGTTCATCGAACACCTTGCCGTCCTTCATCGCCAGAGGCTGGTACCCACACAGCAATTCGCCTTTCTTGATCTCGAACTCCGCCTCGTGCGACGTCAGTCTGAAATCCTTCCTCGCTCGGGCGAACTGCTGCGTCACCGGCGGGTTCAAACGCAGCGTTTCGTACACCACCGAGTTTACCAGATCCATCCCTTTGACCGTATCGAAATTGATATTCGATTCGGAACCGCATTTGGATCGGACTTCTTCTCTCAACCGGTCCTGGAGCCCCGATTTGTCGCTGGCGATGGTGTTGATCAAAGCCAGGAGGAAGATGGAGAAGCCGCCGAAAGCGTTAAACCCTAAAATGAAGAGCAAATTGTGGAGGGCCTCTTCTCTAGTGAGTCCAAATTCGTCAACACCGCGCTGGAGAACTTCGCCGCCGTGGGTGTCGATGAAGGAGGAGAGCTTCCTGTAGTCGCCGGAGACGATGAAGGACGGGTAGGCGAAGGAGTGGAGGAAGATCTCCTCAAGGGGCTGGATGACGTTAATGGGGATGATGGGGAGAAGCTGGAAAGCGAGCCAGCGGTCCAGCATGGCATAGCCGGAGTCGGCAATCTCGCGGTTGGTGACCGTCGGGTCGGCGCCGGTAAGGGAGTGGGTGAGGAAGTTGAAGAGGAAACGCTGGAGAGGGAAGATGTAATTCGCGGAGCCGGATTTGGAGAGGTCGGATTCAATGGTGGAGAAGAAAGTGTCGAGGTTTGAAAGCAGCGAATCGATCCACAATTTTGAGCTCCGTTTCAGAATATCCATGCTAAACTTCTTCACCTGCAAATTCCATTGATGAATCATTACAGAATCAGATTAGTCAACGTTGAGACTGGTGGAGGGCCATTATCGTCATTTTACCTTGCCATGTTTGGGTTCGGTTGTATCCATATAAACTCCGACTCTGATGTCGCCGGTGAACTTGAGGCTGGGCATGAATTCTCCGACCAAGACGTCCTTCTTCTCCACCAACTCCATGTCGAACAGGTGAGCGAACGACTTGCAGTCGAGAACGGCGACTACGTTGGGGTTAACGCCGACGAAGAAAGGGAACGACGGCGGCACATTGGTCCGGAACACCGTGCTCTTGTGCTGATCTATCCGCTTCTTGAAGAAATTCTCCGGCCCCTGGAACCAGAAGTAGTCGAGCCGGTCCGAAATTGGCCCCAGCAGCGGCAACCCGTACGAACCGGGGATTGGCCGGAGCGGGAGGCCGGAAGTCGGCGCCGACGGCATTGCTGTGGATGTCGATGATGAAGAGGAGGACATGGCCTTTGTTCTGACCATTCTGGGGAAGATCGTCGTAGTTCCAGCAGCAGTTGCCATGGTGATTTCAGGGAAAAGCAGATTTGATGTTAACGTACTTGCCATTTTTATGGAGCTGCTCGTCTCAGTGGTTCATCTCGTCGGTCAATCATCTTCGTAGACAGAAAATATCTACAGCGGAAAGGACGGCGTATGTTGAAAGAGAAAACGCCTTCTTCGGTCCTTCAACTATGTGAAAGATTGCTTAACTGCCCCTCAACTATACTTTTGACCCCTCAACTATTTTATCTGCCGCATAAGATATATCATTACTATTGATAGCAAAAGTCCTTGAATGGAGCTGATGAATTTAATGATTACTTCAAACAACAACACAATAGACAATAGTATACGGACTTTGATGTCATCCAAATTTGACAGTTTAAGTCAATAAGAACTTTGGTGAATTAGTGGAGCTTTGATTCGAGGATGAGGGACGTTCGAATCTCAAATTTGAGAATTGTAATTGCGTGTGAGATTTGTCGGGGTTAAAGGGCTTTGGTATTTAATCGGTTAGTGTGAGATCCACATCTATGAATTAGAAGGTATAAATGATCAACTATGCAAAATTTTGGTAAATATTAACGTTTGGTTAAAGATGTCATTTAATGTTAGCTTTTAATGTAAAAGGTTCAGATAAGTTATCACCATTAAAAAGCTTTCATCCCTCTAATAAAAAAAAAGCTTTCATCTCTAAACATTGATCTCAATCACATTTCTTAAATGAAATTTTAATATTATTTCATTGAGGCCTACTGGCCTACTAGGTAACATTAGTAGCATTGGATTATATGGACTTTCAAGCAACTTTTGATACTTTATGGGTAATTAAGCACTATTTTATATGTTAACGGACCGATTGTAATTTACCCTATATTCCATAAGAGACCACGTTGGTTTGCCGGTCCACGAGTTCCACGCATGTAGGGTCGTCGAATGGAGTTAAACTCCAATGAATGATCATGAGTAAGTAGACGCACCGGTTAGGGGTATTAAAAAAAACAAACACCGTAACTTGTGAACCCGAGCCACCGCGTTTAATTCGAAATTGAAAAATTCAAGATCCATAGTATCCGAATTATCTGCAAACTGAAAAAAAAAAATAAGTAGTCTCGGTCAGTTTTGGGTTATTGTTTCCATCACTCGCAGACATCCGTCCCGCCCTACCCCGCATATACAATTACTATAGACAAATTATATTATGACCAGTCATCCCAGACATGTCACAACTGAAATGAATAAAAATAATAAAGATTGAAATGGAGAACTAGAAAAATTGTGGATAAAATTTGAAATGATTAAAATTGAGCTAAGTAGAAAATGATCTAATTGAAAACTATTAGTTAAAGTGGGGTACGTTTGTAAAACATAAAATTACCTTGGGACCTTAGTTGTATTTAATTTAACACTAAGCTTGGATGAGAGGGAGACACGACAAAGACATAGGGATTTTGGGCTGAAGGGCACGATTCAGAAGCAGAACGAGGGGAGGCTAGAAGATACGGGAGAGGATCGATTTCAAAGGGGGGGGGAGTCTTCTGGCTTATGGTTCTGAACTCGACAGGAATAGGAGAGAGAGGGGAGAGTAGGAGTAGCGAGGCGGGTTAGCGACGACTATCCTCCGACGAGACAAGGAGAGCTCCAGCGATTGCGATGCATGTGGCTGGAGGTTGGAGATCCTGGAACAGGGAGAACGACTGGGAACAGTTTGGGGAATTTTTGGCTATTGGCGACGAATAAAAACCGAGAGTGGTGAGGAAGGCGGTGGGCGAAGCGACGAGCTTCCGGCGACGAGCTTCAGCGCGGTGGTGACGGAGCTTGCTGAAGACGGGCTTGGATGTGTAGCGACGAGATTTACGACAGGAGTCGCCACCAATCTATTTGGCTTAGGTCGATTGAAAACCTAAAATAACTAGTCTGCACAGACTCTAGATCCGTTAGTTAATTACAATCAAAAATAAAAATTCCCGATTGGCCAAAATTGGTACCACATGTTAGAGACCAGGTTGGCATATCAGTCCAACTGGCGTCCCCTGCATCCCTAAGTCACGGACTTCTCGTACCCGGTTACGAGTTTCATGCCTCCCTCAGGACTCGAACATGGGACTCCGGGCTTAATGTCCCATTTCGCATGAGTCTGATTACCACTTGGGCTAGTTTTTTTGTTAGAGACCAGGTTGGCATACCAGTCCAACTGGCGTTCCCTGCATCCCTAACTCACGGACTTCTTGTACCCGGTTACGAGTTTCATGCCTTCCCCAGGACTCGAACATGGGACTCCGGGCTTAATGTCCCATTTCACATGAGTTTGAGTACCACTTGGGCTCAAGTGGTACTCAGACTCATGTGAAATGGGCAAACAAGTACCCAAGGCATGGTGCTCACACCCACCCATACCTTTCATGTTTTGTGGAGGATTTGGTGAAGCCCGTGACTCTCATTTCCCTTATTTTGGCATCTCTTTTGTACTTTCAGATTTAGAACATATTTGAATTAAATAATTCCAAGAGAGGAAGTTCATCTTTATTATCCTTGTTGCCATCTCCACCATTCCCCTTGATCCATGAAAGTAGAATCAATCTTGACATCTAGTGTTGCTTTTCATTTGAGAATTGAGGTGTTATGTCCATTTTCTACCCATTGCAGGTTAACTCTCCTATTGCTCTCCATTTGAGAATTGAGGTGCAACAGAGTCGAATTGTGTGTGTGTTTGTGGAGTCTCTTACAAGCTAGATCTTTGCAAGAAGATTGATCCTTCTACTCTAGTGAGGATCATATCATCTACACTACGCTTCTTCACCCTCTGACACTTGGTCATCTATGATTTGTTTCATTTGTCATGAAGCTTGGGGCATGTGGAGTTTGTGGGTGAGTTGGATAAGCGGTAAGAGAGATGGTGTAATTGTAAATTTTGGAACTATTTAGGGTAAATCCATAGTTTTTTTTATGAAATTGATGTTAAAATGAATATTAGAACTAGACATTTTTGTAATTTTACCACTGGTGATTTTAATGAAAAATGTAATGAAATGACCAACGGTGCACACAGTTGTAATTTAAGGGACGAAAGTGATACAAAATCTTAAAACATGACTCAAATTGGACAACCGTATAACTTAAAGGACCACGGACAGAGTTTACTTGTAATCAAACACAGAAATCGATGAAGAACAGTAAAATAAAATTAAACTATAACGATAAATATTTCAAAAAATGAAAATTACAGAATTATATTAATGAATATAAAATTTTATTTTGAGAAGAAAAGGATCTGTATTAACTATTTTTGGTGTTCTATTTCTTAAATTTTAAATATAAAGATGATTTGGTAAATTAGTTTGTGAAAAGTTACCAAAAAAGGAAGTGTTGCATTACTTTTGGATCGTCGCAAAAAGAAAAGTGTTGCAATACTTTTAGGACGGATCAAAGAGTACATTTTACCATATTAAGTCTAAAATTTTAGGAACCAATACGCAAAACATTAAGAAATAAAGTTAAAGAGAAAGTCCCTTAAACAATTTGAAGCAGAAATAAATAAAATCACTAAATTTAGATGAGGTGGTAGCACAATCTCATTAGGTGGATACTATTTGCCCAAAATGTCATGTATATGTATAGCGTTATAAATATATATATATATATATATATATATATATATTAATCCCAACACATGATTCATTTTCATTAAATTCATAAATCTTCAAAAAAAAAGAAAAAAAAAGAACTAAACCATACAATTTGAAACTTTAGGGTCTAATACTCTACTTTCTAAATAGTTAAAAGTGGTAATGGATTTCCTCTCCAACAAAAAGAGAGAGGGAAAAGTGGTTATTTTACCACTGAAAATTACAAAATATTTAAATTAGTCAATGAAATTCAATTTGAAGTGAGAATGCAACAAATGTTGGTGGTATTTTCGGTTCAAAATGAACTTCATTGACAAAATTAGAAATTTCACAAATTTTAGTGACAAAATTACCCTTTTAGTAGGAGTTAAATTATAAGATGGGGGCAAAATAGACATTTCCGAAAGTGCCACGGAGAACGGCGTCGTCTAAACACGAATTTCATTTCACTCGACGCGCATGGAAAGTGCGACAAGAGTTTCAACTGTGGCCTAAACCGAGTTCAGGAAATCGGACGAACGCAGAGCTATGGCGACGGAGATCCCAATGGATCTAATAAAGCAAATCCAGACCTCTCTTCGCCAGGAAGCCAAAGTCGGCGACCATTACTCTGAAAACCTGTCGCTTCCGAATCTTCAGTCGTTCGATTATTCAATCACTGACCCTGACGCGTCACCCGCCGACCTTCGCTGCAGTCATTGCAAAGGGAAGCTTCTTCATGGCCAGCAGTCTTTACTATGCGTGTTTTGCGGCAGGCGTCCTCGCGGAGATGCTGATCCGGCGCCCCCGCCGATCAAGTTTCGATCTACTGTCGGTTACCGTTGGTTCCTTCACTCTCTCGGTTTAGATGGATCGGTGAGCTACTCGTTTTCGATGATTTTTAGTGGAATTTACTTGCTGTTAAGTGTGACGTTCTGATATGTTATGCAGAAAGTAATGGTCAGTCTAATTGAAGCCAAAAAGCTTTCAAAATGTGTTTCCAATGAAATGGGGGAAATTATGATCATTTGCTGGTAATTGCTATCTGAGTTGAAGCTCGTTGTTGCATTTAAATGACAAACAATAAAATATGATCTTATGAAATGGAGTAGATGTTTTCTGCTGGCTGACGTGTTTGAAGAATTTCTGGATAAAATGTGTATTTGAGGGATTGGTTTTTTCTTGCGAGGACTTTGGAAAATTAAGAAGCCTTGGATATTTCAGTTGTGTAGAATGCAAATTTTTTCCTCTGCTCTTGTTTATAGATTGGCTTTACTATGCCATGTTGCAGGAATTTGCACAGCCAGCAACAGAAGAAGCTAAATCAAATGAAGGGAGAAATGCTTCACCAGTGGTTGTTCTGTTGTCTGATCTTCTGGACTTAGAAGTACAATGGAGTGATGAGCGAGAGATATACAGTGCACCTGAATTTTTTTCCCAGCAGAAAGGTCTCTCAAGCTTGGTCAATGTTGATGTTGACACTCGCTTCCCTGATGGAAACAGTGATTCCATTCCGGCTAACTTTGTAGGCCAGTTCCCGCCAAAGGAAGACGTTAATGTAACTGAAAGTGATTTGTCAGGAGATCCTGAAAAGCTTAGTACTGTGGAGAATGTTCAGACTGGTGGTTGGGCTGACTTTCAATTTAGTGAATTTAGAACTGCTAACGATGAATCCAAGGTATCGGATCATTTTGTTGGCTCTTCTAGATATTTTCCTCCTAGTACAGATGAAGGATCAGTTCCTCTTCGACATTCTGTAGCATCCCACTCAAACAGCGGGTTTAAAGATGACAAACTGCATAAATTTGGTATCGGTGAAACTCCCCAAGCCTTGAAATTAGAAGATGAAGACGATTCCTTTGATACTTGGAATGAGTTCGAGAGCTCAAAAGTTGTGGAAGATGCCTCTGGTAGTTCCCTGAAGCCAAATGATAAGGATATAATGTTTATGGAGGACACTAACAGGATCTCATTTTCTGATTTTGGCGAGGGCATGCAGTCGCAGGTTCCTGTTTCTCAGCCTGAGAAATCCATTTCCTCTGACCAATTCGTTGGCTCTTCCTGCGATCTTTCTGCCCAGATGGATGAGATATTTGGATACAGAAAAAGTTCAGTTAATGAAAATGGTAAAGATGATAATGATTTAGCGATGAATAGCAATAATTGGCTTTCCAATAATTTGTGGAGTAATCAATCTGAGAAATTTGTTGGTGCAGCAGGTATAAAGAATGGGGAAATCGAAGGAAAGATGGATACTTCTTCCTCTGGAAAACCACACACAATTAGCATTGCTAAAGAGGGCCACCCTTTTGATGCTTGGAAGGATTTCAAAAGCTCACCAAGCTCTGCAAGTGGGTTGAAAAATCCTTCAAATAATATCAGTGGGACGGAGTTAAAAGGAGAAGAAAGTGGAGATCTATTTTCTGGTTCGCGAGTTGAGTGTCAACCGGTCAAGTCTGAGGTTCAGCATGAATCATCCCAACCAAGTGAGTCATTTTCTCAAGATGCGTCTGTTGATCTCTCGAGTCAAATGGATGCAATCTTTCAGCCCACTTTGGCAGAAAGAAATACTACAGGTTCAGTATCCAGCAGCAGTAACAACCAGTTTCAAGATGATCAATGGAATGATCTATCAAGGATGACTCTACAAGCAAGCCAGTATGACATGTCAATTGGTTTTAAGGATTCTGAAACAGTTGGAAAAGAACACAGTATTTCATCCATGGATTGGTTTGCAAATGATCAATGGCCAGAAAGAGGCAGCAATGCAGCTGATATGAAGAATCCTGTTGTAGATAATGACTCAACTGAAACTTGGAATGACTTTGAAAGCTCGAACCCTGTAGGAGATGCATCTAGAAATTCCCTGGAAGAAAATAGTAATATGAAAGCTGTGGAAAAGGCAGATAAGCTCTTAATGGGTTTTGACTGGATGCAAGATGATCAGCAGATGATTGGCAGCGAAAAGCAACCTGATCCCATCTCCAGTGGAAGGAATGACATTGATATGTCTGATGAATATAAGGGGTCTGCTAGCTCCACCAACGTGCAGGATACATTTCAGCAAGGTATTAATCATGTGGATCACCCACTTGGAGAGTCTGAGATCAACTTCTTTAGCATGAATCACAACCCCCAAAAGAACGACGTTGATAGCTTTCCGCAGCAAGATTTGCTTTTTGGAACATATGACAATCAACATGTCCCTTCTGAGGGACACAGTATGTCAGAAAGGTATCTTTTCTTGTCTGAAATTTTAGGCAATGCAAGTTTAGCTACTTTAGTGATTTGAACTCTATTCATTCAGTTCTCATGTATTTATTGACTATTATGTTAATCGTGTACCATAGAAAAACAATACTTAAGGCTAGGATGAGAGATGCACAAGATTCTCATACTCATTTTATGCTTCAGGAATAATGCACCTCAAAGTAGTGGGAACACAGAAGTCGAGAAAGATGATTTAGAGGCCTTGATGTTGCAGATGCATGATCTTTCATTCATGCTTGAATCTACTCTCTCAGTACCCCCAGAACCAAGCAAGATGGATCATAAAGTTGACAAGTAAACAAAGAAAAAGTTCTTCCCTCAATGTCATGCAATCTGTACTGTATTCTAGCTTGATTGTTAACCATCTTTCTATTCTTTGACTCATGTAACTAGTTTCATGTCCCACCCGCACTCCGCAGCGGAGATAATTAAGAAAATCAAAGTTATGAATGAAAATTCTTAGAATTCATAATATGTTTTCTTCCCTAAGTAGGACAAAAACTCGTTGGTAAATATTATTACGGATTTTTCCATAATGTAAAATAGAATATCATAAAAATAATCGTGTTAATTAGACATTTTAACTTTTGCACACTACCCATTCTATGAGAAGTAATCGGAATTTTCAAACTTCACCGCATCGGCTGATGCAGAATTTTCATGTGTATTTAGGTGGCTGAGGTAAAAAAAAATGAACTTTAACCTAAATATTATTATGTTAAATATTTGGGGTTTATATGTGAACACTATAAAAGAAAATGACTTTTTATGTTATTAAGAGAATTGAGAGCGCGTGGGTTTAAAAGTTGTACATCTAAAAATACACAAACATTAAGAAGTTTTTTAACGTTAAAGAAGCATGAACGCTCATGTTCAATCAAACACGTCTGAGGTTAAAACGCACTAATCATAAAAATAAAGGGTTAGAGGAGAATTCAAAAAACCTAAAAACTAAAATTGAAAAATTCAAGGTTCAATGTGCAAAAACCATAAAACTAAAGGGGATAGTGAATTATTCAGTAAACAGAACAAAAAACAGAACAAAAAAAAAGCAAAAAATGACAGTAATTGCATTATTCACTTACTGTTGAGAATCAATCACAAATGTTATAATGAATAATAACTTATAATTAAAATGAAAAAGTTTTAAGATTAATTTTCCTATTTTTCATTTTTTTATATGAGCAAATGTATTCAGACATAGAAACCGAAGAATAATAAACAAAATCAAATTATAACATTAAATATAAAAATCAAATAATTATATGATTAAATAGAAAATTTTATTTGGAGAAGAAAGATAATTTGGTAAATTAATATATAAAAAGTTTGCATAAAAGTAAGTGTTACATTACTTTTGAGAGTAATTCTAAAGATGAAAGTATTGCATTACTTTCGAAACAACGAACTAAAATTAATAAATAATTATTAATCATTTATTACTTATATTTATTCCAATTAATTAAGCAAAATGTTTTTTATAGAATTAGCAAAACTTAATTAGTGAGAGAGAATTTCTTTCTATTTTTTCTTCCATTCCATTTTCTTTTTATTTAATGATTTTAGTGATTGTAATTTTTATTTAATTTTGATAAAAGGTATGGAGAACGAAATAGGAATGGAAGGAATATATATATATATATATATATATATATATATATATATATATATATATATATATATATCAGCTGGGGGATACAGTGGAGTCATCCCTTGATCATACATCAGAGTAATTAAAAGATTAAAAGATTACAAATATTGGAAGAGAGATGAGCAATAATTGCTAGTAGGCAGGGTGCCAAGGGGTGACTCCACTGTATCCCCCAGCTGGTATCAGAGCCATCTTTTCGGCTTGGTAGGGAGATATACTATCGGTTAATAATCCTCAAGAAGTTTGTAATTCCTCAAGATTCTATCTCTTTTTTTGAGATTTCTGTAAGTTGTTTAATTAAAGTTTTTCAATACGAGAAGTAATTCTAGTCTATCTTTCTGAATTTTAATCTTCTGATATGGCTCCGCATTGGTATAAAGAAGCTCTGAGAAAAGCTGTTATTAATTTGATATTTGATAGCAATATGATTAATCGTTGTGAAAATGAATGGATTAATTTGAATAACACGATTTCTAGACTAGAAACCCTTAAGGGTCAGAATTTGGAAGAAAATCACATTTTATACCAAAGAAGAAGAACAATGGCTTCTCTGATCACAGAAAGCACTGACCGTTTTAATAAAAATGTAGAACGCTATAATAAGATAAAAGTTTTATTGTCAGTCGCGTAATCATGATTCTTCCTTCTTGGTATAAGAAAGCGTTAGAAAACGCTATAATGGATTTAATGATGCATGAAGATTTAACAGAATCATATGCCTATGAACTTAGAACTTTAAATGCTTTATCTCCTCCTTCTAGTTTTGAATACAGAATTAATATAAGCATTAGAAAAGCTGAACTTATTAGTATAATTATTAAAAGAGAAAAGGAATATAGCGAGTCTCTTAAGAGATTTCAGGAGTTAAAGACTATATTAGCACTTGCCTGATTGATTCAGGATTTGAAATCTAAATCTTTAACAGTAAAAGACTGTTGCCAGGACTATTAATTTTGGAGAAAGAATCTAAGTCTGTTAGGTTCTAAAGTTTTCAGAATTTTTTTAAGATTTGAAGTTGTTTCAAGCGTTGGTTAGAGCCGGAAGATCCTAGAGCGACGAGTGGCAGAAAAGAGGAGTGTAAGTCCACGTTTTTCCGCAGAAGGAGTTGGTGTTCCCAAGCTGAAACAATTAGAGTCTTAAATTTTGGAAGAAAAATTTAGAATTTAATTAGATTGGAATTCGATCTTTAAAATGAATAGAATGACAAAACTCTTTTCTGGTAAAGAAGCGGTTTCATTTCCAGATCAAGTAAATGATAATGAAGACTTTAATTCTACTGAAATCAATATAGCGGATATAGAACAAAAGCTTAATAATTGGTCTATTCCTAAAGTTAATCCAAAGACTATTTACAAAATTGGTACTTTTGATTTTTCATCAAATTATTCCATAAAACAGACAGAACAAACTATTCCTTTGAATCAAGAAATTGAGACGATTCGGTTAATAAGTGATCAAGCTATTAATAATCATAAAAAAGATAAATATAAGCTTATGCATATTGGGATGGTCCAAATTGCAATTAAACCTATGTTTAGAATAGAAATTGATATTCCTTTATTAATGATCTTAAGAGATGCCAGACATTTGAATTTTAATAATTCTCTGCTAGCAATGGCAGAATCCAATCTTGCTAATGGTCCGGTATTTTTTAATTGTTATCCAAATTTTACAATTTCTCTTTTTGATCCTCATATACTTGACACTTTGAGTTTGACTATAAAAATTAAGAATATGAATTTTGCTAATAATGCTAAGTCAATCTGCCTAATTTATCGTGTCTACTACAAAGTCATGACCACCACCATAGAGCCAAAAGCTAGGTTCAGCTCGTTAAGAGACGAAACCGTAGTCTTCGAGGCTAATTCCCAAAATTCCCAGATCCATGTTCCTAAGAGGTTAAAATGGAATGAAATTTCAAAATCTAATGAATGGAACTTGGAGAATCTTATTCCCCATCAACCCATAGATTTAATAAATCAAAAGGCTTTAATCACTGAGTCGACGGACGGTTCAGTCAAAATTGATTTTGCTAATTATTTTCCTCAATCTAGGTTCAGTCAATCTGAAACCTCCAGATCTTCAATTTACAAATCCACATCTCCTTTTCAAAATCGTATTCCAAGATCTCTTTCATATGAAAATGTTTCTATTCCTACGGAATTAAGAAATGTTGATTTTAATAATGAGATTCCTCATCCTGTCTATGATTTTAAAGACGAAGCATCTTCGAGTATTAATCCTACTCCCAGTGAAATGGAAGTATTTTCTACAAAAGGTTTTGTTAATATGATAACTAAGGAATTTGAAATTGATAAAGATTTTTTAAAAAGAGATTTGAAGTCTCCTGAAAATAGCAAAAAGGTCACTTGGTATTTTAATACGTTTTCAAAAGAAGAAACTGACAATTTTAAAGAAAAATGGTTTGCCGAAATGAGAAGTCTCGGAATGCATATTCCTCTTTTCGTTTGGTTTGAAAGATTTGCTAATATTGAAAATATTAACTACCCTTTTTCGACCATTACTCCTCATAATGCTAATGACAATAATTGTGTCGGTCAATCTTTTAAGTCTGTTCCTCAAAAGGAGTTAGAAGACTCCACAAAAACTCCACAAAAACTCATCCTAATCCTATATTAAAAATCCAGTTGGAAATTGATGATATTAATAAAAAGATACGTAAAAAAGGAAATATTATAGTTTTAATAAATGTTCCAAAAAACCTTTTAAAAAGAAAGGACCTCTAACATGTTGGAAGTGTCGACAGAAAGGTCATTGCAAGAGAGATTGCAAAATGAAGAAAAAAAGTAATGATTTAGAAATCTCAGGAAACACGAAGGAAGAAATTCCTATTATTAATGAAATTCAAAATGATTCTGGAGCAGAATCTAAGGGATCTGTTATCAATTCTGATTTTAAAAAATGCTCTGGAAAAGAATATTGCAATATGCTTTCTACTAATATCGACTCTTTACAAGAAGCGATCATTCAAGTAGAAGATCTAGAAAAAAGAAAGGAAGCCTTTTTAGCTTTAAAGGGAATCCTAGAGAATGATAATGATGTCAAGAAACCCCAATCCAAACAGGTTATTAATATTTCTGATTTTATTAAAACTCATGAGAAGCCTGCTACCATTCAAGATTTACAGTTAGAGATTAATGATATTAAGAAAGACATTAAAGAATTAAAAATAGAAAATCAAAATATCCAGAGAACCCTATGGATGAAAGGGTTGCAAGAAGCAGAGAAGCTACAAAAGGAAGATTTTAATGATAATGCTAATGAAGGAGAATGTTCTAACAATAATAATAATAACTAGCTTAAATACCCGCCTTCGTCACGGGATACCAATTTTAAATCTTATTTTTTTAAAGAATTTTTGTATAAATAATGTATTGTCACAAACATTTAAAATGCTATGATGTAAGGAAAAATAATAATATTGTCTTTCAAGAAGATTGGATGATACAATAATATTGACAACATCAAACTCTAGATCTTATAATGATTAACTCTCTAAGTAGATTAGCAACACAGATTGCACATACCCACGTTCATAACAAATTCATTGAAATTAGGAAAAAATTGTTTACTTTTAAAAGTTGTAGGTTAAATTGATTATTAGAATAATAAGCTCAAATTGATAAGTAGAACTAAATAATGGAATTGACCTCTACCTTATCTTGCTTGTCCTCGTACAGTTTAAAAAGTGAAGAGACTACAATAAATTACAAGAGTATAAAGGCAAAATTGAAGTAGATATCTAAGACGGAACTTTAGCATTTGAGTTTCTCAAAAAAAAGGTATACATGTTTTTCTAAGTACCTAAAGTCTAAACTATCCAAACTTCTATCTAGGTACACAAAAAATCAATTATAAAATTGTGAATCAAAGATAACCCTCAAATAATTATCACATGTATCACAAATGCCCAGGAAGAAGCAATTTTTCAACCTTAGCCCTTAAATTATAAATCAAATATTTTCCCTCTGATTCATCCCATCTACTCTATAACATCAGCCACTTGATTCATTTGCACTGCTCATGTTTTTCATTCCTTGCTTTTCAAATTAACCACATAGCAATAATATTAGTAAGAACTATAAAACTGAGTTCCTATTTCCATAAACAAAATATTTCATATCGTACATACAGGAGAATACAGAAGAATAAAGCTTGCAGTAAAATAGTAGAACTTTCAATGCACGCAAGTATCGGATATGGAAACTTGAATATTCACAAAGGTAATAATGTTGCATGAAAAAAGACTCTTAAATTTGCAAATGCTCATCTAATCAAGTGCAAATGCACAAAGATGCAAAACATGAGCTTGGGTGATAAGCTGTTCTGCAAGATTATCAAAAAAAAATTACTGCTTTCTTGGGGTAATATCTTGTGAAGATATGTGTTAGAACATACAAAGCCCGATAAGTTTTTAGGTACTAAAGGAAACTTACCAATAAATATCTTAAATTGTGGGTGCATAAGAAGTTGCATATATATAGAGAAGGTAAAAGAATCATGAAAAATCAATAGTAAAGGAAAACAATAACGCAAATGTTGAATTTTAAACAATAAATAGATACGGAGAGAACATAAAGCATATAATACAATGAAGCAGGAAGAAAATCTTAACATAAATGCGTAAAAAAAGAAGAAATGGAATATAAATATGAAAACGTGAAAGGATAAAAAGCTCTAATAAGCATAAAAATCTTAGAAGAAGTATTTATCAAAAAATAAAAATATGAAAAGATAAATACCTTGAGCCTTCCACTACGTGAAGAGGTCAAGTATCAAGTCTTAGCAAAGAATTTAACTTTGGCGGGTAAAGAATGTGAACCTCAAAGCAATCGGTGGGGCGGCCATTAGCGAGTTCGGTGAAGCATCATTGATCACCGGTGAAGACGACATAGTCGACAGTGCAACAAAGAACTCTTTCGCCTCCACCATCATCGTTGGCGGATGGGTGGAAGAATCTGAAGGTTCTCAATATGTTTCTTCTACTGCACTTCAACTGTGTTGAAAATGTTTTTCCCAAAAGGACTCAGAATTGACATCCGACGATGAAGGGTGATGACAGGGAGGGCGAGAGTGGAGATCGGATGAGGCAGATGGAGTCACTCGTCATGAGGCTTGGAAGCGGCGGATTTCATTGAGCGGCATCTAAAGAAGGGAAGAGAAGAAAGTGGCAGAGAAAGAGAAAGTGATCGAGTGGAATGGAAAGAGATTAGAGAATGAGAAATAAGAAAGAAACAAAATAGGTAAGACATAAAATTAAATGTAGAATTACTTTTGTATTAATTACTCATAAAAATTTACCAAAATGTGTTGAGAGAGATTGATTGGAAACTTCCTCATCAAAACTTACCATATATACCTTAGGCCGCCACGTCATTTAAAAAAAATTGACGTGGTCCTACGTGGTGTTGATGTGGCTTCACGAGGATTGAGTATTCAAATTTCTTTTTCTTCCCCTGCCACCTATATGATCCTGTAATAAGATATAACTAGCTTAAATACCCGCCTACGGCACGGGATATCTGTTTTAAATATGTTAACAAATGATAATTTATTTATATTAAATAGATCCCTTTTAAATAAAATTTTTTATGATCCCCTAAACAAAAAGCATATAAATGTTGAAATAAAATACCTAGCACATATATAACTAAAATAAATAAATAACATAAGCATTTTTCGTAATCATTTTGTATTCTGGTTAATTTTATTATTTTTAATTTATTCCGGCATAAATATATGATTAATTAAATAATCATGACTTCTACTTTTAACAAACTCCCCATATTTCCATTGGAGTTTACAAGTTTGATTTTGTTCATTCTCAAAGGTTTAATATGGATATAGGAGATGGTTCAATCACAAATGCAATAGCTTCTCGATTCTTTAACTTGTGGAATTATGTATTCGGTTGAACGCAATTGAATTTTAAAACTACTACAATACTAAGCGACGCAACAAAATTCTATGTAAAAAGGATAGAAAATAGCTTTGATATTCAATGTCTTCACCTCAACCATCTTATTAGTCAATTCTTTCAAGAAACTCGAATACCATGACATCGTGCCGAACTTGCGCAAAAACTTTAGCGTCAAACCGACCTTTTTGTCCAGATTTGACACACACAATCAATAACTTCTCCCTTGCAACCAAATTTTTCATCAGTGCCAGTAATATTACCATAGGCTAGATTGAAAGACCAGGCAAACATAGTGAAGAAATTAACATCATAATGCAAAACATTAATGTGATTAAACCCAAAAAATCGCATTATTTTCTTTCTCTGTTATGTCATTTGTTTTCGTTTGGGTGTTCCTTTTTAAAATAATAATCCCTTCATCCTTACAAATTAAATACAATTTATTATTGTCATTATTTATCTTAGTAAATATTTGAATCAAACAATGTACATTGATTCATTAAAGCTAATTAATTGAGAACGAAGGAAGTGTAAAATTGATATAAAATGATATTTCTTATTTTTTGATTTTTTTGATTTTTTTTACAATAGCATCATTTCGTTCCTAGCTGAAGTGTTTTTTTCCATCATCTTTAGCATACATCCTGTATTAGATATAAAATTATATAAATGTATCTACTATTATATCTAATATAGGAGTCATACATTTATCTAAAATGATAACTTTTATATAAAATTGTATAAATTATCTTGTTAAAGAGTCAATTATTTTTCTAAAATGTTAAAAATCGTTGTCACACCAATGTACGAGGTTGTTAACTTTTTACCACTAAAGTTATTTTATGGAGTCAAATTGCCATCAATGTTTTTAAAATGGAATCAATTTGTCACTGCATAAATGGTTTAATGGATTCTGTAAAAAAATTTTTGCGCTAATGTTTTATTTCCATCTTAAAGTCAATAGCCACTACGTAGATGGTTGGACTTCGGTAGCGGGCCTGGTAGGTGGCGGCCCGCTACCACCCTCGCCAAGGCAGCCCGAGCGGGCAGCCCGCTACCGTGGGTGCTACCGTAATAAAGTTGGTGGCGCCCCTGGTAGCGGGTAGCCCGCTACCAATTTGGTAGCGCAGAGCCCGCTTCCATACCCGCTACCACTTTGACCAGAAAGCTGACATTTATCTGACGGCCAGTGGTAGCGAACTCGGTAGCGGGGCACCCCCTACTGGTTGATGTATTTACAGTCCCCTTCCTTCTTCCGTTCATTTGCGCAGATCTCATTTTGCCCAAAACTCGTTTTCTCTCCGGCTGAGTTCGTCTTCCCTCCGATAGTTGCACAGGTAACGAATTTCCTCCTAAATTTGTTATTTATTTTCCTTCATTTCTGAAGTACTTAGTTATTTTACTTGTTGAAATATGTTATTGATGTTTATTTTCAGTGATTCAGTCACATTATCTCCTGTTTAGTTTGTGCTTCCTCTCTCGTGGATCCTGTGGAGTTTGAAGTAACAAAGGATCCCCGATTATATATCTGAAGCAGCACAGGAAACGATACCGAGCTCGGTATGTATTTCTTTGATTTTCTTGTTAAGGCTGTACAGTTATTTAATTCTTTATTTAAAAAATTAGAAATTTTATAATTTAGATTTGAGCCATAGTTCTGCCTCAGAATATTACGAAGAATATTATATCAGTAACATTAATTTCAGTATTTGAAAATAATGTTATGAAATTTAATATTCTATTGAATATTCATGGATTGTCCAGGTTGGACAGTTTGTAAAAGTACAATCGGTATGTTGAACTTTTATGATAGTTGGATATGTATAACCGGTACACCGACATTAATTTCAGCCATTTGTCAGTCTTGTTCCTTATTATACCAAATTGGGTATTTGAAACCCGGAAAAATGGTATAATGAGGAACTAAGGCTAATGTCACGAAATTTATGTAGTGTGTACAAGTTATGCATATACGACCATAAAAGTTTAATATACTAATTGTACT
The DNA here is from genome assembly GCA_024586325.1 of Stellera chamaejasme. Classification (NCBI taxonomy): domain Eukaryota; kingdom Viridiplantae; phylum Streptophyta; class Magnoliopsida; order Malvales; family Thymelaeaceae; genus Stellera; species Stellera chamaejasme. The sequence goes on from CM044985.1 coordinate 32,810,211, forward strand.
TTTATGAATATGATAGGACCCATGTACCTTTAGTTGTGAGAAATTAAGTTCAGAAATATTAATTTATGTAGGTAATAATTGAATTTGTGGTTTTTTAATTATTATGTGTTCGTATGTATTGTATGTTGTTCTGTAGGAACTGAAAATGGCTGAAGGACGCGATTGGATGTATAAGCGCTTACACAAGGGTAGTCGTGAATTGAATCCGACATTTTGGGAGGGTTTAAAGCATTTTTTGAATGTTGCATTCACGGATGCAGAATCGAAAGGGTGGGACATGGTGAAATGTCCTTGTAAAAAGTGCAGAAATCGATACTTTTTTGATAAAGCTACAGTTGGAACTCATTTATGTGATTATGGATTTAAACCTAATTACTACGTTTGGGATTGTCATGGTGAAGCTATTCAGATTAACCCATTCTCTTTGGGGCTCAACAGACAGAGGTTCGACGATCCGGAGCACCGTTCCCCGCCGCGCCCGAATCAGGATGCCGATTACGATTTCCCTCCCCCGTAGGACACTTTTGTAAAAACTATTTCGTTTCGGATGTTTTTTTTATTGTAATTGGTACATTTGGTTACTTTATAATTAAATTTATTTCTGTTTTTAATTGTAATCTATAAAACGTAATAAATAATATTATTATTGAATGATTTATTAAATGATGAAAATGAAAATGAAAATGAAGATATTAAGGTGATTATTTCGGTTTTTAATTATAACCTAAATGAAAACGTAATAAATAATATTATTATTGAATGATTTATTAAATGATGAAAATAAAGAAATTATTTTAAAAAAATAAAACGATGGTAGCGGGTTTGGTAGGAGGTATGGCGCTACCAGCTGTGTCAGCTGGTAGCGCCACCGTGTCCCCAGGGTAGCGCCATACACGCTACCATGCCCCCTACTAACGGTAGCGGGCTGGGTAGCGGCCGAAGTCGAAGAAGCGGGCCAAATGGAAGCGGCCTCGGTAGCTGGCTAGCCCGCCACCATGGTAGCGGAATTGGTGGCGGATTGCCCCCTACCAGGCACCCATTTTATACGTAGTGAGCTTAATATTTATACAAAAATGTACGCCAATCAAGCACAATAATTTGGCCATTATATTAATTGTATTATAATTTTTCAACTGATGGATAGCAGTTACATGGCATGAACGTGTTTATGGGATATACTCACATTAAAATGGTGAAATCTGTTTTGTAACCGAGGAAAAAATGAATACTTAAAACTAAAAAATCAGCAATGGAAAGATGCATTAAATACATCTTTTGTATAAATGGATTGAATTAATTTTGTATAAATGGATTGCATTAAATACACATTATGGTAAGCATATTTTAAAAGGAATGCATACAAAATGGTAACTGCTCCTTAAAAAATGGTAGGCTGATTAATATGCCTACATGTCAAGAAAAAACCGCGTTCATACATGTGGCGCTGACTTGGCGCAGAGGTGGGTGCACCAGAATTCAGTATTCAAAATTTTTTTTCTAGCCCTGCCACCTAGATGATCCTGTAATAAGATATAATAGTAGATAGTAGATCAGAAAAATTCCTACTTAAATGTTGTTTCAAAAATCTGTTTTCATAAATGGTTTGTCTATATAAGCCTAATTATTAATGACGAATATCACCTTAATACCGTCGCACTCGTTGACACAGGTGCTGACCAGAATTGTATTCAAGAAGGATTAATTCCTACCCAGTATTTTGAAAAAACAAAGGAGACTTTATATGCTGCTAATAATCAAAACCTGCATATTAATCAAAACCTGCATATTAATTATAAGATTAGTAATATTTGCAGATTAATGAAAAGGATAAATACAAAATTGGTTTAATGTCCCTTTCGGACACTATGAATGGAATGTGATGTCATTTGGTTTAAAAAATGCTCATTCTGAATTTCAAAATATAATGAATGACATTACTCAACCAATCCAGAATTTTGCAATCGTTTATATTGATGATGTCCTAATATTTTCTAATTCTATTAATCAACACTTTACACATTTAGAAAAGTTCGACAATGTGATAAAGCAAAATGGGTTGGTCGTTTCCCTTCCCAAAATGAAGTTATTCCAGACAGAAATTAGATTTCTGGGTCATGATATTAAAAATAGCCTAATCAATCCTATTGCAAGAAGTCTAGAGTTCACAACAAAATTTCCTAATGAGATTAAAGACAAAACCCAGTTGCAAAGATTTCTAGGTTGTCTTAATTATGTTTCAGATTTCTTTAAGGACTTAAAGATAATCTGTAAACCTTTGTACCAGAGGTTAAAGAAGAATCCAAAGCCTTGGTCTAATGAGCATACTGAAGCTGTTAAATTAATCAAAGAGAAGATCAAAACTCTTCCCTGTTTAAGTATCCCAAATCCAGATGCTAATTTAATTGTTGAGACTGACGCCAGTAACATTGGTTATAGTGGAATCTTAAAACAAAAGATTAATGATCAGAATGATGAATCTTTGGTAAGATTTACTTCAGGATTCTGGAACTAAACCTAGATTAATTACAGTACTATCAAAAAGGAGATCCTTTCTGTAGTACTTTGTATTAATAAATTTCAAGATGACCTTTACATGAAGAAATTTCTACTGAGAATAGATTGCAAATCTGCTAAGGATATAATTGAAAAAGATGTTAAGAATTTAGTTTCTAAACAAATCTTTGCTAGGTGGCAAGCTCTACTTAGCAATTTTGATTTTGATATTGAATTTATTAAAGGTGAATCCAATAGCCTTCCTGACTTTCCTTCAAGAGAATTTTTGCAGGGACAAAACTATTCAAGATGAGCAAGAGGGTCGCAGTCGCCCCCAAATCCAACCCAAAGGAAGAAAAGGGAAGTGGTTCTACTTCCTATAATACTCCTAATACTCCTAATAAGACTATTATGTCTCTTAAAGAATATTTTCAAAATAGTGAGACTACTCCTCCTATTACTCCTACTAATTACTTTCAAACCCTTTCGGCTCCCAGAACTAGCCTTGAGCTAGTATCTCCAAATCATTTTACTGTCTTGGGAGATTCGAAGCTGGTAACCCCCAGCAAGCTGGTATCCCCCAGCATATCCCCAAATATTCCTAATAATGCCAGACCAGCCTCCTTTTCTAATAAACCTGAATTCCTTCCAAAATAGGTTTATCATGTAAAACAAAATGCCTATGAATTCCTTTTCCATGCAGAGAATGATTTCTTCTCTACTGCTAATAAATCCAAAGCCTCCTTCGAGTCCATCACTGAAAAGATCTGTCTTCCTAATTTCCACTTCCAAAGTGAGTCTATTAATAAATCCAGAGACTTTTATGAGTTTATACTGACAGACACAAAATCTGCGGTAGTAACTCATTTTAAGAATTCTGGCTCAAGCTTTATTAATTATTCGAAGGTCCGAATTGATAAGGTTATGACTCCAACAAGTTGGGGAATACCCTTATCCAATCCCATACGTTTTAATAAGCCTAATGATATATTCCAAAGTTTTAATTATTATGATTACATGAAAGCTTGGACCAATACCTGGTACTTACGGAGTTTTAATCACTCATGGTTGTTCTTCTTCCATGAGAATCTTATTAATGATTTTAATGATTTCTGGTTCTTTATGGGACTGGAAAAGAAATTCCTTCCGGACATCTGTCAAGAAGGGTTTCAACTTTTTAATGATCACTTCCCCGATTCGAAAGAATCCCCCCTGCTAATGAGGTTCGTTATAAAATACAAAATCCCATGGATAATGGCGTGGCAGTATACATTCCTCGAAGAGGAAGAACCCTGCTTGGCCCGAGGATTCAAAATCAAATTATGGGAGAAATTCAATCCAGAAGGAGCTTCCAAAGAAAAGTTCAAAAGGACTTTCAGCAACCGTCTGCAAAGGACCATCAAGAACATGCCACTTTCCTTACGGCAAAATCCAAAATTCAAGCTGAGCTGGCAGCCTGCAGCAATCCAGAAGAATGGCTCAAGATAATTCAGAATCTAGCAGGAGTTAGTGTTTCTAATGACTCCGTCAGGCCCATGTCCACCGAAAGCGGAGAGTCCAGTTTAATGGCGATCCAGTTCGCCCAAGATCCTTATGAAGACCTTACATTAGATATGTAAGGATAGTCCAAAGCCCAGCCCATCCGGGGCTCAACTTCCTAATCAGCCCATCCAGGGTCCAGATCCTAATGATATTATTGATTCAAGATTTTCAAGATTCAAGATTACTCCAGACGTCAAGATCCATGGCATATCAGTTTTAATAATTCAAAGACAGACATGAATTAATGATTCAGCAAGCAAGATAATGACTCATCCTGAAGAAGACAAGAATTAATGACTCAACAAAATAATTAATGATTCAGCAAGATAAATGACTCCTCCAGAAGAAGACAAGAAGATTAATGACTCATCAAGACTTTTTCAGACACGTCCAAATTAATAACTATTCATCAGTCACTTCAAGATCACTGTTCAAGACTATTCAAGACTGTTCATCAATCACATCAAGACTATTTAAGACTGTTCAAGACTGCTCATCAATCACCTCAAGATATTTTAATACAAGTGCGTCACACGTCACGGATGATGACACAACGGACTTCAGAAGATTTTAATTCTGGATTCAACTCTCTAAAAATAGAGACGCTCGACCAACGTTTAATCACACCCCTTGACACCCTGCCTACTAACAATTATTACTCATCTCTCTTTCAAATATTTGTAATCTTTTAATCTTTTAATTACTCTAATATATGATCGAGGGATGACTCCACTGTATATACACACTACAGAAGTTAATTGCTTAACATTGCGATTTTGTTCCATTTTTTGAATTTGTCGCCTACTTGCAAAGTGTGGACCCCGGCTTTTTTTTTCCACGTGACGAATATGGCAGGGGCAGCAAACATTGACATGGGTGTAAAACGAAACGTTGTCGTTTTGAGAATAAATGCGCTGTACCAAAACAAAATGCGCTGTTTATTTACTGTAGCAAATGATGACAAATGTATAAGTTAATAATAATTTCAACTGGACATTTTAGTCAGCTTTGAAAATATGTTTTACTTTTGGACCCGTTTTGTTGGGTTCTTAAAATTATGAGTTTTGATTTCCAGTTTCATCAGATGACATTACGAAGTAATTTGGTAGGGCTTTACAATGTAAAGTCAAAGGCTTAATTCAACTTTTTTTTAGAGGAAATTACTAATTTACATACTTTATCATTCTATTCTCATCACTCAATAAAAGGATAATTTAATAATTTCCTCTATAAAAAAGTGATTTAAGCCATTGACTTTATAATGTAAAGCCCTACCAAATTGCCCATACACTTGAGTTCAGGTATCTCATATCATTTCAAACATCTCATCTTTATCTTCATGGCAGGCATGGAACGTGTGCAGTAGTACATATATTGTTCATCCGTTGCAGCATTGCAGCTCCATTCTCCAAGTGAGAATCCAATTGTGGGGATTCTTTTGACACAAGTAAGCAAATACTAAAGCCAGACAGCAGACTTGAAGATAGTTGAAGGGGGATTTCCGTATTTGCCCCTCCCAAACAATCCTTTGAGGAAAGGCCAAAAGCAAAACATAATCCAGACACTGCAAAGAACCTCCGCTGCTTCAAGTCCACTAGTAGGCGGAGGAAAGGCCAAAAGCAAAACATAAGAGTGTTTAATCTATGATTTCTTTTCATGAATATTTAGACATTTAAAGTTAAATAATTCATATGTACATCATAAATTAGAAGTATCAATTTCCTAAATATATTTTTTTGTGAAATGTTCATTGTGTATCTTTATTAAAAATTTGAATTAAACATTGAACTCTGAAACATGAAATTCAAATGTATTAATTACTGGTAGGCGGAGGGAGTAAAAGTTTCTAATTTAGTTACTTAATTTAATAAATTATGTAGTTCTCTAAATTTTATCCATGTTGTTTACTACTCCCTCCGTCCCAAAAAAATGCTCTATTTCTTTTTCAATATTTAATCTATAATTTTTTTCCAACCTGTTGACTTTGAAAATGAAAATTTTTATATGCAAATGATAAATGAATGTTTTCAGCTTGTAAATATATTTATTTTAATTTTTGTAAAACAATTCTCTGTAGTAATAATCTAAGTCAAACTCATTTCTATTTGTTTGTAGTACAATACTTCATTTTATCAAATTTCACTTCATTTAGTATTTAGTTCAGTTTTAATTGTTTTTATTTTAATTTATGAAATTTCAATCAAATTTCTAAAATAAAAAAGGAGTCTTTATGTCACGTTACCGAGGGCCGCGTTTCAAAAAAATACGCCGTCTGGGGGCTTTACCGGGACTAACTAGTAAAAGGCCTAGAGCCGGAAGCGATCTTAGAAATCAATCGCGCCCCGGGAAAAAATCTCAATATCGTATTCGTCGCATTTTTTTTGAGACGGAGGAAGTTCCTCTAATTGGGTAGATATATAAAATATTGTCTTTTCTAGAATAAAGAGAGAAATGGATCTATTTTGGTATATGCCAAATTATCTACTAGTACCTCTAATTATAGTGATTTGGGTAAATAAGGGTTTGAATAACTCTGCTCTTTTTGTTTTCTTTTACGTTCTGAAGGATCCGTGTTGTATGGCTTTTTCGTTAAAAGTCTTAAAACTTTTTTGCCTCATTTCAATCTATTGTAAAATTAACTTACCATCCAAAAAAGGAGAAAACTACAAGGGTTGATGTAGAAAAGGGTCTGGTTTACTCGACATGTGGTGTCACATCCATGGACATTGGTGAAATCGACGAAACAACAAAGAGAAGTTAGCGGCGTTAACGTTCCGTCTTTTGTGGGGGTTAAATGGTCAAGTTTTAAAACATAAATCCATTCCCCAATTTCTCCTCGTAAGTATCTTATGTTTGGGTTTTGTTAGGGAATTTACTGCTACTATGTTAACAAAATTGGACTCTAAAATTTTTAACCCTAACAATTTTACTCTTAATTATTTTATACTCCTACATTTAAATCCCCACCTCCACCTTCATCAGCCCCCAAGCCCGCCTTTCTCAACACCTCATGCACCTTCCTCTGCCTACTGCACCGACATCTCTCTACCGCCTCACACAACCCAGCCACCTTTGGTAACAACCTCAGCCCAACAATTGGCCTTCCAATCAATCACTGTTGGGTTCACTACTGGGTTGTCTTCCACGTTGGAAGAACCCGACGAACAACAACGGCCTCAACTTTGGCGGGGCTGTATGGTGGTGAGGACGTTGGGAGAAGGTCTCCGGTTGCTGGGAACGGTGTTGACGATGTTGATATGATCGAATTGAAGTTGGAGCAAGAGGAGAGTGGCGGATCTGAGGCGGCGGCGGCGTTCTTCTCAGGTTGTCTGAGCTCGCCGCGGATCAAGACCGAACGATTTGTTCGACGACGAAGCGAGTGGAGCGTAAGGCGGCAGAAAAGGGTGCAAAAACCGGGTGGTTGGATGTCAACTGGCCGCCGACGTCGGAACCAATCACGACTGTTTTCTTCTTGATTTGGGCACATACGGCGGCGTGGGACGGACCGTTGTGCTTGGCTTGAGGTGGCGAGACTAATGAGGCAATGGTTTGGTGACGGGATGCAATGGATGGAAGGCGAGCAGGTGGAGGCCGGCGGGTCAAGCTACGTTTCTCCTCGGTTTGGGCTTCTCTTGAGGCATGAATGGAGAGTTGTGCTCGGTATAAAATAATTAAGGGTAAAATTGTTAAGGTTAAAAGTTTGAGGGTCCAATTTTGTAATTATACCTAAAAGCTAACGGGTGTTCTAACGGAAATTCATGGGGGGTTTTGTTTATTTTCACAAACCTCAGGGGGTTTTTAGAAGATTCTGAAAATGCGGGGGGGGGAGTGGAGATTATGTTAAACCTCATGGGGTATTTGTTAATTTCCCAATTAAAAAACCAAAAAAAGAGAAAGAAAAATAAATATAATGAATGATGTGACATAACCCTAATGGTTGTGTCACTATTCATCAACAGTAAATTACCGTATTTTTAGAGGATTCTGAAAATGCGGAGGGGAAAGTGGAGATTATGCTAAACCTCATGAGGGTATTTGTTAATTTCCCAATTAAAAAACCAAAAATAGAGAAAGAGAAAGAAATATAATGAATGATGTGGCACAACCCTATTGGTTGCGTCACTATTCATCAACAGTAAATTACCGTAATTGAATAGAAATAATGATTGTATGTAAAAAAATCTTTAGTCTAATTAAATTTCGAGGACCAATACACATAATAATTAGAAATAAAAGTCAAAACAACTATAAATGTTTTCTCTCACATATTTCATTTCATTTTTCAAATTTACAAACCTTTCTTCTATAAATAGTATAGATGAACACACTTAAAAAGGAAAAAAATAGATGACGTGACACAACTCAATTGGTTTCATATTAATTTTCAAAATTACCAATATTTTTCCTATAAGTAATATAATAAATATAAGTAAAAAATCCAAAAGAAAAAGAAAAAAAGAGAAATCTAATGAATGATGTAGCCCTATTGGTTGTGCCACTATTCATCAACAGTAAATTACCGTAATTGAATAGAGTAGTAATAATGAGTGTAGGTAAAAAAATCTTTAACCTAGTTAAAAACTCAGATTTTAGCATTTTGGTTCCAAATTTTTGAAGACCAATACATATAATAATTAGAAATAAAAATCAAAACAATGTTTCTCTATAAATGTTTTCTCACATATTTCATTTCGTTTTTCAAATTTTCAAACTTTTTAACTATAAATAGTATGAATGAACACACTTAAAAAAAATTAAAATTTTTTTTGATGACGTCCCAGAACTCAATTGGTTTTGTTTTAAAACAGAAATCCATTCCCCAATTTCCCCTCGTAAGTATCTTATGCTAGGGTTTTGTTAGGGAATTCACTGCTCCCATGTTAACATATTTATTGATTTCAATAAGAGTTGGTGAATCCGAATGGACGCCGCCTGGATTTCAATCACCGATTGCAGATGTCCGGGCCACTCGACCAATCGAATCTGCTATTCTCCTTCATTCCGATTTTTGGGTTCCATCTTGTCGCCGGAGGGCGCTTAGCTAACAGTAAGTTTCTTTGCTTATAGGAGTAGTTAAGATCTGATAAAAGAATCATTTGCATTTCTTAGTTAGCAGTAAGTTTTGCTTTCCTTCTGTACGTGCTTAAGATTTCATCTCAGGGAATGTTATTTATTGTTCAGTTGTTTCAAATTTAAACTGACCTAGTCTTCAACTCTTCTACTGATTTTTTGGTAGTGATGAGAGAAAGAGAGGAAATCTGGTTTTGAGAATTCAGAAGATGAGAGAGGCGGACAAGAATTGGTCCTTGAAAAAGAAACCTTTGAATGCTCTTAGCAAGTTTAAGCATTCTCTCATGAAGAAGAGCAGTAGAAGGAAAGGTGATGGCTGAGTTAGCTCTGTTTCTATTAAGGATGTTCGTGATATTGAGGTGCTGCAGGCTGTAGATCTGTAGAAGGAAAAGTTTGGAGACTCCACTGAAGCTTGGAATGACTTTGAAAGCTCGAACCCTGTAAGAGATGCATCTAGAAATTCCCTGGAAGAAAATAGTAATATGAAAGCTGTGGAGAGAAGGCATATAAGCTCTTAATGGATTTTGACTGGATGCAAGATGATCTGCAGATGATTGGCAGCAAAAAAGCAACCCGATCCCATCTCCAGTGGAAGGAATTCTGACATGTCTGATGAATATAAGGGGTCTGCCAGCTCCACCAACGTGCAGGATACGTTTGAACAAGGTATTAATCATGTGGATCACCCACTTGGAGAGTCTGAGATCAACTTCTTTAGCATGAATCACAGCCCCCAAATGAATGATGTCCTTTCTGAGGGACACAGTATGTCAGAAAGGTGTGTTAGTGAAGATTATCTTGTCTAGTCTGAACTTTTAGGCAATACAAGTTTAGCTACTTTCGTGATCTGAACTCTATTCATTCAGTTCTCATAGGTATTTATTGACTCTTCTTGCTGTTAATCCTGCACCATAGAAAATAAATACTAAGGCTTGGATAAGAGATGCACAAGATTCTCATACTCATTTTATGCTTCAGGGATAATGCACCTCAAAGTAGTGGGAACACAGAAGTTGAGAAAGATGATTTAGAGGCCTTGATGTTGCAAATGCATGATCTTTCATTCATGCTCGAATCTACTCTCTCAGTGCCTCCCATAACCGAGCAAGATGGATCATAAAGTTGACAAGTAACAAAGAAAAAGCTCTTCCCTCACTGTCATGCAATCTTTACTGTATTCTAGATTGATTGTTCACCATCTTTCTTTTCTTTTGACTCATGTATGTAATTTCTACTGGACATTGTAGATTATGTCAGCTTTGAAAATATGTTTTACTTTTCAACCCGTTTTGTTCTTGAAATTATGTTTTTTGATTTCCAGTTTCAGATGATATAACACTCGAGTTCAAATAGCTCACATATCATTTCAAACATCTGATCTTTTCTTCATGACATGCATGGAAAGCTAGCCTTAACTATGTGCAGTAGTACATATATTGTTCATCCATTGCAACTCTGTTGTCCAAGTTAGAATCTGTTACTGGGGATTCTTTTTACACAGGTAACTAAATACTAAAACCAGGGCTGCAGACTTAAAGATAGTTGAAGAAGGAATGCCGTATTTGCCCCTCCCAAGTAGTCCTTTCAGGAAAGGCCAGAAGCAAAGCACAATCCAGACACTGCAAAGAAACTCTGCTACGTCAAATCCACTAGTAACATTTGCAGAGGTTAGCAACATCGTGAGAGGAATGGTGCTTAACGTGGCCAAATGAAGCAGCAAAAGAGCAGTGCCAGGGATGAAAATGGGAGACTCATCAAAAGTGAAACTGGTATCATCATTGCAATCGGTTGCATTGTCTTTTCTCGTAATCTCAAAAACCGTCTCTGACAATCCCAGAAGTTTGAGAAGGACTGAAAGAAATCCGAAGAACCAGGCAGTAGAAGATGTGACTCTTGCCATGCGTTGGTTATTCCACCATGCTCGGACTGACAAGCCTGCTCCGATATACTCTAGCAGGGTTTGAAAATTATAGAAAACAAAAATGGTAGCCGGGATCAACAATGCCGGTTCAGTGACCTATTAGTCAAGGACAAGGTACATGTCATACAGTTTCTTGTCAACTTAGATTTTCAGTTTCTTGTCAACATAGAGAGGAAAAGACAAGTTAGCTAGCTTTAGGAATTTACCTTGGGTAAGAAATGGGTGCCTGTGATGATGGAATAAGCAGGCAAGAGAGCATAGCAGAGTTCAGGAAGAGAACGTAGCCCCCATGTGAGGACGCAAAGATAAGCCAAACGCTGCCGGAATTGGAGTTTGCTACAGCAAAAAATGAGGCGGTTGCTGCTGCTGGTGACGAGAATCTCCAGTAGGCCGGTGGCCCACCTCTTCTGCTGAGTCATGGATGCAGGTCCGCCTGTCGGTGCACAGCCTAAGAAGGCGATCGGCTCTGGCGTACAAAACATGGATTTCCACCCTTTTGCTTGAATCACCATCCCTGTCAGGAGATCTTCCGTGGTTGATCCATATTGCCACCCCACCTAGAACATCGACCATCATCATCATCATTAATCCAACATACTTTTGTTACTTCAGTAATCACTATTCAGTGCACTAACCTTTGTGCCCCAGCTGGAGGCGTTCTCGTAACTACTCCCTGCAACATCAAAGGCCGACTCTAAGCACTCCTTAATGGAACTTTTATCCGGACGGTGGCTGTTCATCGACGTGCCCTTGAAAGCCTCAACAACAGACCCGATGAAATCCCTAGACCCTCCAAACTCTGTCACTAAACTGGCCTCATCACCAGCAATTTCCTCACCTGGTAAGAATTTTTCTATTATGTATTCATTCAGGTTTTACTACTAGTCAAATAGACTTGACTTGATGGGGTGTAGTGTAGGTTACCAGTGTCGTAGGGTCGCAGACCGTATATGAGTTTTCTTCTATGAAAGCAGCCTGTACCAGCATAGAATGGACCCTGAATACCCACAATCCCTTGCATAAGATACTGCCCAGGTAAAGTAATTCATTAAAATGGGAATAAAACAAGTAGTCACATTATATGGTGATGATGATTTTAAGGAAAGTAAAAAAGTGTTTTTAGATCCTTACACGTTGCAAGATGACTAGCTGGTTTCCATATGGATCATCTTTGGGGCCATCGTAAAAGACTTGGGGACACTGAACAAAAGCAACTTGGTTATGGTTGATAGGGTCTAGGAGGAGGCACATTGCATGGCCTATAATGCTTGGATTGTTGGCGTACATATCGCAGTCCACATTCAACATGTAGGCTGCATTTGTCATCACTCCTGATACTCGCGTCTGCACACAAAAAAAAAAAAAAAACATATAAAAAAAATTTCCATTTCAACCTCATTTTTCATCTAGTACGGGCTAAAGATAACAACATGCATATGTGTGTGTTCTTTTGTCAAATTTTTAGGAGTTTAGTCACCAGTTTAGATGCTCATGACAAAATTTTTTTAAAAAAAGTTCTTTGACAAGTATTTTTAAAGAATTAAGGGTAAAAATGTCACTAAAGTATTCAAAATTTTTAAATTTACCATCAAATTTCATTTTTGAGTTAAAGTGTCATCTAAGTTTTGAAATTGGGTTAAAAATACCACTGTCGTTAAAAAATCTGTTAACTAATTGGTGTTGGTTTTAACATAATCAAGATTCTATCAACATTGTACAGTACAGAAGCTTTCATGTGAAGATGGGCAATTTAGATATTGCCCGGTTACAGAACGCACCATTTGATGATCATTTCTTCCTCAGAAATGAACGTCATTTTTCTCAAGAACCATTCTTTTCAATTTAGGGTAACAATTTGTTAGAAATTTAAGGAAATGAAACGAGTTTGAATGTCTGAGTCTTAGTTACTGCCTGCTCCTATAATGGAATCAGTCGGTGAATGTGGATTTACATTTGAGAATGGAAAACTTACAGTAGCAGGGGAAGATTTTACTGCTAATTTGAGCACCATCACTTACTGATTTACATGGAAAAAAGTATAAGAAGAGGTATGGGAACTCATTCGACCTATAGTTCTTGGTTCCAACTTTGTGTTTATTTGTTAGTGTAAAATTGTTATAATCAAATTGTAAATGGTTAAAACCTTTAATTATAACTTCTTGTAATTAAATAAAAATTTTAACTGATTTTTTAACGGTAGTAATATTTTTAACCCAGTGTCAAAACTTAGATGACACTTTAGCTCCAAAATAAAATTTAGTGATAAATTTAGAAATTTTGAATACTTTAGTGACATTTTTACCTTTAATCCCTATTTTTAAAAAGTGTTCGAAAAAATATACTCGTCTCAGTAAACTTAATTTATTTCCCTAAAAGTGATATGTTCTCAAAATAAAACATTTCACATTAGATTTACTATTACCTTTACTTTTCCATTCATACTAAAAAATTAATTTATCTTATATGACTATTTTACTTTATTACTCTTAAGTCCGGAATATATGTACTTAAACACTACAAACATCTGCTTATCAATATTAGTGTTGTATTTTTTTTTGCACGCAAAAAAATGAGAATGTGTCAACTCATTTTTTACTATCGTAAGCATAATTTCCAAAAACTTCAATTATATCCACAATATGTTCCTAAAAGACACATTTTATCATTTAATTTTCCATGTGAAAATGCTGAAGATATATATTTTTTATATAGTGATCAAATTATTAATTTTAGATTAAATTTGGGAATGAAAAATAACCAACTGTGTAGTAACTAAAGCAAGCAAATCAGTAGGAATTCATTGTGAGCAGATGCTATTAAGTACTTACCAGCACGTTCATGGCGCCTGCCTTGTAGTGATGAGGATGCTTTGGCCGTTTCTCTCTTGAGATATACACCAAATGCGGCACGCTTCCTAAATTTCCCCTCTCATTTTCCCATATCACCTACATAACAACATATGCAAATTAAATCAATTACTAATTAATTCATGCTAATGATTAATAAATCAATTCACTCGTATTTTTTTATCGGGATTCAAACGCTTGCCTTGACGATGGTCGGGTGGTCACGCTTCTTTGCATCACCAAAAGCAGCGTAATCGCCTATCAGCTCAAATGCTGTTCCGGCCGCAGCCTCTATTTTTAGCTTAACTTTCTCGTACTCATCCTTAATTTCAAAATAAGTAATTAACTCCATTATCAATCACTTGCTAATTACTCGAATATCTATAATTGAATGAAAATAATCTACCCGTTTAGTTTTGAGAAGAAAAAAATCAAGTGTATTTTATTTCCAAGTGTCTTTTATCTTCCAAACTTTTTGTCCAAAATAAAATCTTTCATGCTAATTAATAACTTATCCAGGATTTAGAAAACACGGTCCAAAATATCTATATATCTAGCTAAATTAATTAAGTTCATGAGTTCCCCGTTTAGCTTAATCATGACATTATAAATCACCTTGATAGTCTTCCACTCTTCTTGAAACGATGCAGGGGAGGACAATGGTGCCTCACCGGAAAAGTACCGAAACGGCGCACGAGTTTGAACGCCGTGCCGCTTACAGAACGGAACCCAAAGTTGAGCGAAGTCCGCCGCCAGCCGGAGCGAGTAAAAAGTATGCGGCGAGCATCCGTCGTCGGACACATAGCATGCCAACTTATCCACCGGATAATCCAGAGCCAGCAGAGACAGAACAGTGTTCACGGTGATGATAGGCGGCTCGGCGACGGGGTCAGCGGTGGTGACAAACATGTCCACTGCCGGAAGCTCCTCGGAAAACCTCCTGTAGAGGTTGTCCAAGTAAGTCTGGTACTGTAGAGGGCTCCATTTGGTGGAGACGATGATTAACCAGTAGATAAGGAACCAGGACTCGCAGAGCAGAGCGAGAAGCCATGGAAATCCATGGTGTTTGAGAGAAGCCAAGCGGTAGATGAGAAGGGAAGTGAGGAGGATGAGAAGGGTTACGTGTAAGAGTCTTTGGGTTGTGTTTTTGGGTCTGAGTTTTCTGTACAGAGGAAGGTTCTCTTTGTCCGCCGCCATTGATAACGTTCTTAGCTTAGCAGAGCTTGCTCTCTGTCATGCATTTGTATCTGCCCTGCTTTTATGGTTACCCTTTCTTCATATCTTTTGTCATTTGTGTTAATTTTGTCGGCCGTACTTATGTCTCATTTGGCTGGATTATATGATAATCAGTATGATAAATTCTTGTGTAATTTATCCAAAAATTATATATATATATATATATTAAAAAATACTAATAAATTATTTAAGAATAAATTTCAAATTCACATAAACGACTTATGTCCCTAAAATATTTTACCAAATTTGAGAATAATCCATTTGATTAAACGAAATATTTTTTATGCAGATTAATCAATTGAGTAGATTTTTATACACTTTTTAGGTTAAATGTCAAAAAAATTATCATATATATTTGATTAAGTTAACGGTTGTTGGAAATGAGTAGTAATTATTAGAGGTTCATTTTTCGTTAAGTAAGATCTTGGGTTTTGAAATTTGTATGGAAGAAAATACACTGCGTAATTGAGCCTCCTTAATAAGAGCCATATTTTTTGTTGGACCCGTCATAGTAATGACGGAGGAGACTGTTCTAATTTTTGTCATGTTTTTGGGCATCATTCTGAGAAATGAAGCATGTGTCAGTAAAATGAAGAATACGGGCGTTATAAAAGAAACACAAAAACTAAAAAATAATAATTAAAAAACAAATTCATCAATTGTTTTTCAAACCTAGAAACTACAACAAACCATAAATTTTCAATTTAAAACTCAGAAAAGGTTCCTCAAAAACCCTTAACGGCGGCTCCTTCGTCCAATGCTGCTTTTCCGTCCGTCCGTCCGACATCGCTCCTCAGTCTGGTACCTTTTTACGCGATGGCTCAGATCGCCCTCCCATTTTCTTCTCCCCTTCCTGTTAAAGGGTGAGTATCAAAGTTAGAAAACAAACTCCAAATCTTTATACAAGAACAAACACTATAGACAAACAAAGGCAAAGCCACACCAACAAAACCCAGAAAATTTCAATTTTTTTATAATTAATGGGCAGACACTCACTCAACGAGATGAATTTCGACTAGATATTCTGGAACCGGTGGAGATAATAAGCCCAAGATTCGCCAGATTCTTGGATGATTCACTAGATTAATCTTGGTTGGAGAAGATGAACCCAAGCTTCAAATCGCCTGATTCACACAACGAAACATTAATCTTGTGGCTAGATCTGGAAGTGGAATCGGTGAAAATGGAGAAATGTCGGAGTTGGAGATGGAGAGAGAGCACCAAATCTGAAAATTTTGCCAAGTTTCTTAATCAGAAGGCGATAAAAGGAGATGAAGTTGATTTAAATTGTGTTATGATAAAAAGGGCGGTCATTCCATCGTCAAATGTTTGGTGTGTACACGTTTCACGAAACTTAATGACGGCCATAGCCGTTATTTGTCCG
The DNA here is from genome assembly GCA_024586325.1 of Stellera chamaejasme. Taxonomy (NCBI): domain Eukaryota; kingdom Viridiplantae; phylum Streptophyta; class Magnoliopsida; order Malvales; family Thymelaeaceae; genus Stellera; species Stellera chamaejasme. The sequence goes on from CM044985.1 coordinate 32,826,703, forward strand.
TCATAAAGTTGTAGTATGCGTACGGTTTTTATACTCAAAATTCTATGACGGTCGTATCAGTCATAATTCTGTCATACAATTTTTTACCTCACTTTAGCCTATGATGGGAGATGGATTTGTATTTTTCTCATTTTTCTGTCATAAAAATTAGGATAATTACGTACCATTTGAAAAGGTCCAATCATATTCGATCATAGTAAAACTGAAAGGAAAAAAAATACCATTCAATCTAATGGGAAATTATAGTTATATATCTAACAATGAAAATGACGGTTATATTTTGTATCCAATTGAGTTCCAAGCTAGCTAGCCATCGTTTTCCGAATTACCACACCTCCACGGCTAACATGCATGATCATATATAACAGGTGGAGGGAGGACGTACAATGCCGACGCAATTAAGCCGTGTATATAGTATATAGCAAAAGAGTTCATCATGAACGCGATTGAAGACGGACCGGAGGTTTATTATGGAATAATAATTAATTACGTCTACATGCATGCAGGTGGAAGTTGAATCATGAATGAATGTATGAATGAAAACTTTTCATTTTCTCTATGATTAATGCATAATGGAGTGATCATAAAGTAGTGGAATAATTGGTTTCATGAACAAATAAATTTTCTATATACGTACGGAACATATTTTTTTCTACCAATACCCGTTTTTAGCAATAAGTTTGTTTGTGGGTTCTTATTTACACTTTATTTATTTATTTTTAATGGTAAAAGATTCATACATTTATTAATTATAAAAAAATATATAGGTACAATCGGTACATATATAGAAACATTAATCCATCACATATATATATATATATTTAAAATTTTGAATTGATATAAATATATATTATAGAATTTCTATTTATTTATATTTATATAAACAAAATTTCATACAAAATTTAAATAAACAAAGGTGATCATAATCTAGTTGATGAGAATAGATGGAGAGCTCTTATTCAAATCCGTTTCGTCATTTTAACCAATTCTCCGCTCATTTTCCATATTTAGTGGCTCGCGCAGCCCACATACACACATATATTAGTGAAAAATAAATTCATTGACTCACGAGCCGAATTGAGCTTAAGCATGAATCAGGCTACATGACCCTAGCTTTATGAATTGCTAATTCAAGTCAAGTTCGAGTCAAAATTTATGTTTGTTTATTACATAGCATGAGCTTGCAACAAGTTTTACTGCGGTAAAAACTACAGTTTTGGTGTAGTAAATCTTTACTGCGGTCATGGTCGCAGTAAAAGTGTAGTAGGACAGCAGTAAACCCCCTTTTAGGGTTTTTCCATCTCTTTAATTTTTCTCATCTTCTTCCAAACTTCAACTTCTCTCTCTTCAATTCTTCTACATCATCATCATCTTCTTCTTCTTCTTCTTCTTCTTCTGGGCCACCGTCACCACCATTGCCACCGCCGCAAACTCCTCCCGGACCACCAATTTTTGGGCATTTCTAGAAAATTGTGGAGGAATCCGGATGAATTTCATCCACCATTTTTTTAGTGGGTAAAATGCACCCATGGTCCTGTAACTTTAATTATTGCACCACTAGGGTCTTGTTTTAACTTTTTGAACTAATAAAGTCCTGTTTTTTAACTTTTTGTTACTTTAAGGTCCTTTTCCGTCCATTAACTGTTAACTTTAACGGATTTGGGAGGAAAATGATCAAATGAGCAACTCAATTGTTTAAAAAAGTTTATTTACATCCCAAATTTGGGTTGGACTTAATTAAAAAATTTGGGTTAAAGTGTTAAGTTTAAAACTGTTGGGGAGTGCTTAAATGGTTAGGTTTAAAATTTGGGATGTAAATAAACTTTTTTAAACAATTGAGTTGCTCAGTTGATCATTTTTTCCTCAAATCCGTTAAAGCTAACGGTTAATGGACGGAAAATGACCTAGTATATAGTATATAGCAAAAAGTTAAAACATGATTCTAGTGGTATAATAATTAAAATTACAGGACCATAAGTACACTTTACATTTTTCTAATTGTTGAAAATGTTTAATGCGGCCATGGGACGCAGTTAGGCTGTAATAGGTACCGTGGTCATGACCGCGGTTGATGACGAATTGCAACGTTTTTTTACTGCGGGATTCATTGCAGTCTCTCCCGCAGTAGTTGCTGTAGCTCTACTGTGGTGTTGGCTGCAGTAACCCCGTTTTCTAAACTTATTGTTGTAAATATTAATTAATTAATTAATACTGAAGGGTGAGCAATGAAGAGCTGCCTCTTAACCCTAGAGAGACTTAAGCGTCTTCGCTCTTGTTTTTGCTTGCTTCAAAAACTAACTTGTAATTGTTATGGACTTTTGCGCTGGATTTTTGCACTACAATTGCAATAACATAGCACCAAATGTGAACACTAACTGATAAATCGAACTCTAACGACATTGGATCAATAGCATTGCATTACTAGTTGGTCATATACTACAACAAAAACTGTTTCTAGTGACACGCTCATTGTGACTTTTAACACAAATGTCAGTGTAAAGATATACACGGGGAGAAGGGGTTAACTAGGAGGAGTTGAAGGGCCACGACTCCACTAATTACAAAAAAATTCTTCGTTTGGTTGTGCTCTTTCAACTTCTCCATTGGAGATCTGCGCTGGGAAGTGAGGCGTCATTGGAGGCACCGTCAGGTGGGAGACAAGGTGCAGCGAGATGGAGCCGAAAATCGTTGAGCACAAACCACCGCAACGAAGCCGGTCTAGATTGATCTCCATCGATTCTGGATTGAACGGCGTTATCGGCTTCCTCTTTCGTAATTCTAGAACTCTCATGTCCTCATCATCCTCCTCTGCTCTCTTGCCATTCTCAACCTCCTCTTCCGTCAGTTGAACATACCCTCCTCTTCCAATTTAAGTTTAATGGATTGTCTTCGCAGGTAGATAACCGTGAATCGTTATAATGCTTGAACAAGTGTCGCTAACAAAAATGTAGTTATCCGTCAAATCAGAACAAATGTCACAACAGATAATATCTTGTGATATAAATATCAGATTATTGCATGTAAAATGACAATTCTAAGTGCTGCAATAAATGTATCCCGATGTTTTGTCTATATATCATATTAGATTCAAACGATATTGATTATGGTGCCACATAGATGACATTTGCTAAAAGTGTTACAATATATTATTTCTGACACTTATTTAGCTTTTTGTATCAGAACATAAACATATCAATAACTTCATTTCATGTAGTGATACATTTGTACGCTGAACAATAACATATACGATGTAAGTCGCTACTTGGCTTGCAACTACTTTGTATCTAATTGTCAAACAAATAAAAAGAGTACACTGTCCCTAAGTATTGTCATAAAAGCATCTGACTATGTCTAGATGTTGTGCTACAACTCATCCACAAAAAGGCAACAAAATCTACGAAATCATTAAGGTTTGTAATTAACTCATTTTTTTGTTCTCAAACTCATCATTTACTTGAGGCGCGTACTGCAACTAAAATCATATAAAAACAATGTAAAAATTGCAACTAAAATCATTAAAAAAAAGACACCGTAAAAATTGCAACTAAAATAAAATAAATTACATTTAGGAGTTAACTAAGAGTAAAAGTGTTTGGAGGTTGTTGTCCTTGGAGTAGTTGTTATCCAAGAACTGGTTGGTGCTAGAATTAACCAGGAGCCAACACTTGATATCCAACACCTGAATCCCCAGTTGTGTTTAATTCATCAACAACCCCTCCAAGTACATTTACTCTTCAACCCCATCCTCCATATGTACAAATCAACACTTGAATAGTCACACAATAACTCAAGTAAATCATGTGAGGACTGATCATCACATATAACTAGGGGTGTAAGTGCAACCCGGAACCCGAAGCCCGACCCGAATTTGTCGGGTTAGGGTCGGTTCGAGGGTGAATACTCCCCTGGGTGGCCCGAACCCGACCCGAACCCGATAATTTGCGTGTTTTTCGGGTTCGGGTGGGTCGAACCCGAAAACCCGATGTGCAACCCGAACCCGAAATTAAAACAGACCCAAACCCTAAAACTACCAGCTCAGTCTGAGCCCAACTTAAAATTACCCAGCCCAGCCCTCTAATCTAACCTAAGCCCAACCCAACCCCAACAATCAACAGCAGCAGCTAGCAAGCAGCCCACCCAGCCCCAGCAGCCCGCCGCATCTCTGATCACTTCACCTCCTCATCTCGCATCGCACTTCACTCCTCCTCCCTCAGCATTTTCGTGGCATCTCTGATCTCTTAGTCGCGCGCGGCCGTCGCCTCCATCCACCCACCTATAGTCTCTCAGTTGCGCGGCCGTCGTCTCAGTCACGTGGCGTCTCTCAGGCAGCAGCAGCAACAAGAAGAAGGCGAGTACAACTCACCTCGCATCTACGGTCTCTACCCACAGTCTCCGCCTCCACCTCGACCACAGCAGCACACCGCAGGGCTTAGGGCTTTTGTGGAAGCACATTCGGCTCAATCTATAAAAGGTAACCTAGGTTTTGAGATAACAAATGAATCAAGATATTGTTGTTGGATAATCTAGAATAATTAAAGGGCGATTAAGGATAATCTAGAATAATTAAAGGGCAGGAGCTTTTTAATTTGTTGTTGGAGAAATGCTGTTGTTCAAGCTAGGTTCTGTACTTCTGTTGTTCAAGCTAGGTTAAAGAGAGCATGTACGTACGTATTTAGCTAGGTTCTGTTGTTCCCAATTAATGTGTTGATAAATACTACAAATCAAAGGGTGCAGCCAGCCAAAGTTTCAGGTCCTTCATCCACTACAGTGAGCGAATCTTCATCACCTCATGCTTGCAGAGCTGGTGAAATTGCCGAGTTACTTGCAGACGATGCAAGAAGCCTCAAAGATATCAAGATTGTTGTCTAAGCCTCTATTGGCCTTGCAATTTAGCAGCTTGAAAATGCAAGTAGAAGCACCCGTGGTTGTTTCCCACTTCCCTGAAACATCCTTAGAGACTTCTTAGATTCCTGTTTAAAGTTTAGTCAATAATGATTGCCTCTATGACCCAGGCGTAGAGAATTTACCTAATAAAGTTCTCACAAGTAGAATTTTAATTGCTACATAATTGTTTACATTTCTTTTGCACATACTTGACAATGACCAGCCACAAACTTGTTTACATAATTGTTTACATTTCTATGCTACATAATTGTTTACATAATTCTCACTTAATGTTGTTCCCAATTACTGTATTTCGACAAACAGTACATGTGCATTGATATTGATTATTAATAAATGTTCAGAGTTAAGTGTTACTTAGTATTTGATCATCGGTTGTTGCTTCTTTGTTTTGCAAGTTAAGGATTGTGGTTGTTTGTTTGTTTAGGTACGGGATGAAGTACGAGAGCGTGGAAGAGCTTGTTGATTGAACCAATTTTCAAGGATTGTGGTTGCTGATTGTTTAGGGATTGTGTTGTCGCTGATTGAATCAATTTTCAAGGATTGTGGTTGCTTGCTTGTTGTTTGATGTTGCTTGCTTGCTTGTTGTTGTTGCTGTTGATTGAACCTGCATTGTTCTATTACCACTTCAACGTTTTTTTAATGAATGGAGCAGACTCTGCTGAATGAATGGATATTTCGGGTTTTTCGGGTCAGCCCGACCCGAACCCGAAATTTAATATGGGTTGGGTTCGGGCGAAGTACTCAGTATTTAGAATTTCGGGTTCGGGTCAACCCGAACCCGAAAAGGTCGGGTTGACCCGAATTTACACCCCTACATATAACTCTAATGTCATCCACACTTTATTATTGGGTAAAGTGCACCCATGGTCCTGTAACTTTAATTATTATACCACTACGGTCCTGTTTTAACTTTTTGTACTATTAAAGTACTGTTTTCAAGTTTTTTCTTCATCCATGGTCCTTTTTACAATTATTTTACTATTTTACCCTTTCACAGAAATGGTACAATAACGAACATAAACTGATTTTTTTTATTATATCATTTACACCCTCAAATTTTAAAATTCTACAAACAAACCCTCTAATCTACCTTAAACTTTTGAACTCCCCTATTTCAACCACCATCCGACCTACCACCGCTGGAAAGCGACGGGCCGCCGTCGGGACGCCGCCGGAAAACCTTCGGTCGCCGATCGCCGCCCTGGGCACGCGATCCGCGGCCTTGGGCGCTCGTTTCACCGCCCTAGGCTCGCGATTCGCGGCCCTTGGAGCGCGATTCGCGGCCCTAGGCTCGAGATCCGCGGCCCTGGGCGAGCGTTTCGCGGCCCTGGGCTCGTGACCGCTGCTCTTGGTCGGCGATTCTGGCGTCCGGCGAGATTTCTGGTGGTGGTGGGTAGAAAGGTGGTGAGATAAATTGGAGAGAAAAGTTTTAGGGTAGAATTGTATGTATTTGTAAAAATTATGGTAGAATTTTAGGGTTTATAAAAATTGAGGGTAAAATTAAAAGTTTCGTTAAACGTTAGGGTGATTTTTATATTTTACAACTGTTTAAAAGGGCAATATTTTAAAAGTTAAGGGCAAAAATGTCAAATAGGACCATGGATGAAGGAAAAACTTGAAAACAGGACTTTAATAGTACAAAAAGTTAAAACAGGACCGTAGTGGTACAATAATTAAAGTTACAGGACCATGGGTGCACTTTACCCCTTTATTATTGTATCCTCAACTCTTTACAAATCCCATAAACCGAGAATAATCCAGCCAACATTCTCCTTCCACAACTGCCTTAACAACACTACCTTCATACTTAAAAGGCTTCTCGATAAATTGACCACCATGATGGACATAAATTTTCCAACTCTTCACATCACAATCATGATCTGCTCCTACAGTCACTTAATCCAAACTCAAGAGTTAAAAAATAAATAAATACTCCCTCCGTCCCACAAAGGTTGTAGGATTTGTTTGGGCACATATATTAAGGAAAGTGAGAGAATAGTAGTGTGTTGACAAAATTACCCTCATGAAAAAGAAAAAAGGAGAAGATTTTGTGGACCCCAATTTTAAGTTTAATGGGAGGAAAGAGAAAAACTTGTGGGTCCATAGTGTGAGATAAGAGGATAAAATGGTAAAAATGGTGATAGAAAGTTTCTGTTTTAGGAAAGTTGACAACCTTTGTGGGACGGCCCAATATAGTAATGTTGACAACCTTTGTGGGACGGAGGGAGTAAAAATTAATAGAGAACTATTCAATAAAAAATTATGCATTCTACCCCACTAAACAACCTATATTTGCTACAGAACAAGCTGCCACATGACTCACCAAGCAAAAGAATTACTAACAGAAATTTTATTTGGTTATAACATGACCCACAACCATAAAGCAAAAATTAGTCCCTTTGAATACTAGCCAAACCCTTTTTCTATTCTACTCGCATGGTTTCGAATCGTCACGACTCGACCACTGATCTATTTAACGGGCCAAATCACCCCTGAACTCCTCAAATTGTACCGAAATCATCATTCCGTTCATTTTTTGATGATGTGATTGACGGACTTTAACACGTGGATGTATCTGGCGAGAAATAGAAAGGGGTTAAGGGTGGACGGGCGGGAATCAACATAGGTGACTTCTATTTTTCCCAATTGAGAGAGCGAGGGTCAGTGCCAGAAGACGACGACAGTGGGGGTGGGGTGCGAGAATCGGTTTCAGAAACGATTCGATTCTCTCTACAAAAAAACGCTTATGAGTTTGTGGCTTTGTGCACATGGAAGAAAACAAGTATGTTATTTTATTTGTTCATTTGATTGAGTGGGTTTTGAATTTAGCAACCATAGACATTGATGAATATGGTTTTCTTGTGTTTTATATTGTTCTCATTCACACATTTCTTTTTCGTACTGTATTATATTCGGTTGGTGGTGTTTATGTCAAAAAAATGAAATCGGTTGGTGGGGTACTGAATTTGGTTGGTAGGTCTGTGTTGATGTTATATTGGGGGGGGCGTTTTTGTTACGACCCGAAACCGACCATACAGACAGCTGATGGTTCTGGCTCATAACCCCATGATCTTTTGCAGTTTTGTAAACTAATTTATGAAAATAAATAACTTTTACTAAATAAAATAGAAATTTAAAATTACAAACCAAAGTACCAAGAAAATAGTTAAATGTGTACAGGGTTAAAAGGAAAGAAACAAGGTTTCAAGGGATTTCCCTAACTTCTAAGTCCAGCTCCCACCCAGTTGCTTACTCCCCCCCGTCCTTGAAAAGTTGATTCATTTGTTTTGCTGTTTTCAAGGTATTTAATCTATGATTTATTTTTATGAATGTTTTGACATATAAAGTTGAATAATTTGTATGTGTATCATAATTTGCAACATATCCTTTCCAAACATGAAAGTCAAATGAATCAACTTTTAAAGGACGGATGGAGTATACTCCAAGACTCACATTCCCCGAGCAATGGTAGACATTCTGGAACATGTACCTGCAAGCTATAAGATTTATTTGTGCCTCGGGCCCAAAGGGATTGCCTACGTACCCTTTCAGTATCAGTGATACTACTTAGAGAGAGAGATCAGAGGAATCACGTAGTTCTCAATCTGTTTAGTCAGTATCTGATCTGAAGAAAGAGTGGAAGAAAAGAAAATAAATAGAAAGAAGTATACAAACTCAAGCCTGAATAGAGGTTATATTATTGATGTTGTTCTATGTAACTTGTATTATCTGATTTACACTTAAATAACAGCATTTAAAACAATAGAGGATTAAAAGTTTGATCCTAACTTTCTATAGGTTTCTAGGTGATGGTACTTCATTGATTTTAGTTATTTAATTAACTACTCAACATAAGACAGAAACTGCACAATAGCAAATAAAAAGAGGGCAACAAGTAATATTTCTATATCTAAACTTATAGTAGTAACAAGCAGATCATGCAATTTAGGTAGGCATGTCAGTCCTAATTTACTAGCAATTTATCGAGCATGATTTGATCCTAATAATCAGCAAACAAGTAAAAGTATTTTAAAATATCATAATACTTTCCTAGGCTAAGCATGTAAGGCAGCCACAAATTCAAACAACAATTTAAACACATGGAGCATTAGTTTATGCAACAAAAATCTAATAACAAACAAACAACAATTTAAATTTTCTCTCTCATTTTCCTCTCTATCTCTCCCCTTTCAAATTCAAATACATGTCAAATTGTTTCTACTTTTTTGGGTAAATAACACAACCTATACCCATATGCTGCCAAATGCCCAAACCCTATTTGTCTTCAGGAGCGTACCTTTCCTTGTTCATTTAACCACTCCTATTTGAAATTTTTTAAAACTAGTATTTGAAATTGTGGAAATTTCAAATACTAGTTGCAATACAACTAATATTTGAAAATTCCACAATTTTATATTTTCACATTCCTTCATTCAAAATTCAAATACTCATTCAATTATAAAAATTTTTGAATATTTTTTTTATTGAACTGTCCTAAAATTATTGAAACATTTTTCCATTTTAATAAATTTTTGTACATAAATTTATCCAATTATCTCTTTATTTCCTTCTTTCAATAAATTTTTGTACATAAATTTATCCAACTATCTCTTTATTTCCTTCTTTCATTTAACAAATCAACATAAAACCAACTCCAACTAATATAGCGTATCCAATTAATATATTTTAAAAATAATGAGACGGAATGAGTATATGTTAGCTTGTTGTTTGTTTATTTCCAAAGGAACATATATCAAGCTGAATTGATTCCAATTCTCCATCCTTCACACTTCACTCCGGTAGCCCCCCCTTTTTTTTCTTCATGTTGCATTCGTTAGCTTTAACACCCCGCCAATTCCATGACGAAAATCCGTCTGCCAACTAAGCGTTGATTTCCCTAAATGACTAATGTGGACTGATCTTGTAAGTTAAAGGGTTTTATAGGCCCACTTAAGAATATGGTGATCAAAACGAGACACTTTGGATAGTTTAAGCGTTTTAAGGTGCTTTTTGCCCACAAATTTCAAAGCCAATTTGGAAAATATGTCATTTTGTTAAAAAGAGTTATGACGCGAATACAATTACGTTCTTTCGCAAGATTTTTGTGAAAATAATTTATGTTTTTGAAAATGGATGAAAAATTGTGAGATAAGAAAGTGGAAGAAAATTTTAATTCTAAAATGTTTGAAGAGAATATTTTTGGTGAAAGAATTTTAAGGTTGTTTTCGTTTAAAGTGAAACACCAACTTTATATCACACTGTTTTAAAAATGTAACCTTTAAAAAAAAATACCCGTCCTTTAATTTTCAGAACATATGAAGATTTTAAAAAGTAAATACAAAACTCATTTTTTTTTAAAAAAAAAAGGGGAAAGGAAAGGAAGGTGCTTATATCGTTTTGGGTTACTCCTTTAAGCAGGACCCAACTAGAAGAAGTAAAGAGTTAAATATGGTAGCTGTGGCTTCCGGAATCTTCCGAATCAAGCGAACACTTCTAAAACCCTCCTCCTCCTCCTCCTCATCGTTCTTGCGTCCTCTCGCGTCCTCCGTTTCTCGTTTTGCTGTACGATCAATGGCTGACTCTGCCTCCGCTACTTTCAGGAAAGTACAGATTAAAAGAGATGATACTGTGAGTTCACTTCTCTTACTCTAGCTTTCACGAGCATTTTCGTTTGATTTGTGCTCTTTTAATAGTTTTATTCATTTTTTTGTTGGTGTTTGTTTGATTCATGCAATTAGACGTTTGATGCATATGTGGTTGGGAAAGACGACGCTCCGGGCATTGTAGTGGTTCAAGAATGGTGGGGTGTTGATTTCGAGATCAAGAATCATGCCCAGAAGATTGCTCAGCTTGAACCTGGATTTAAAAGCCTTATACCAGAGTAATCTGTCACTACATACTAATTTTGTCTTTTCCTTTTCTGGCCCTGGAATAATGATTATGATGTGGGATTTTTGTAATTGACTTCATTGAATCTGTGTACTAGCTTTTTGGTATTTCGTTTAACAGCTTGTACCGGGGAAAGGTTGGTCTGGATGTTGCAGAAGCACAGCATCTCATGGACAATCTGGATTGGCAGGGCGCTGTGAAGGATATTCAAGCTTCTGTTAGTTGGCTAAAGGCAAATGGTTCAAAGAAAGTAAGCCATTTTTGGTTTTAGTGATAGAATTCTTGTTTCTGTTAGTCAAGCTTTTAGGATTTTGTGTGCACAATGAGGGATTAGTTATTGATATACATCATTCTAAGAGCCTTCCAAACCTTTACTTAATGCTTGCAATGTTGGTGCTTTCTAAGATTCCATCCTGAAACTCTTAGTGTATCAGGTTGCTCCCTGTAACTTTCACATGGATGCTGCGATGCATCATGCATCCTACTTCTTCATTTAAACCATTCTTATGATATGGAAATAGCTGAAGCAGCTCTTCTGTAATCCTGCTGTTAAGTGTTTTCTAATGTCAAAGTGGTTCTTACTTATTAGTCTGTATATTACTCAATTAGCAGACTGCACATGCTCGATGGTTATTATTCTTGCATCTTATTGCACATACTCAAAGGGTTTTCTTACTATGGAATCGTTTTTAGTCATTGTCCATTATCAGCAGTTGCACACTTTCCTTGGTTTTTGTTCTTGCATCTTGTGATTTCTATGTCTAGCTAATTGTGAAGGCAGCAAACTCTTATTTGTAGTGGAATCTGGCACTGTACATGGTCCTGCGCTTTGAAATGAATTAGATGGTCAGAAATCGATTATTTCTCTTATACGAGTAAATGTTTTTTTTTTGTGAATGGCGCTAGAGTTTCTGCATATGTTTTTTTTGTTGAAAGTTAACTAAGTGAAAAGCTTGAGCGAGCCATCCACTGGATTTATTGGGCAAGTTTGAATCTGAATGCTAATGTGAACTGTTCCTGCCGTAATTTTCCCTTGTGTTTCTGCATAAGCCATGTATCCTACCTATTTCATTAAAATTTGTAGTTTTGATAGCTTTGTCTTTTGCTGCAGGTTGGTGTCATTGGGTATTGCATGGGTGGTGCTCTTGCTATTGCAAGTTCTGTCTTAGTTCCTGATGTTGATGCTGTTGTTGCATTTTATGGTGTTCCTCCACCAGAACTTGCAGATCCTGCAAAGGCCAAGGCACCTGTGCAGACCCATTTTGGGGAGCTCGACAGTTTTGTCGGATTTGCTGATGTGACGGTATGAGATTTTTCTTACCATTCAATCTTGACCTGTGCCTTTTTCTGAATCTTCTGATAGCATTGTTTTCTTTTCATGCTGAATGTATATTTATTTTAAATCTTGTGTGTGCCACTTTCCGGTGGATATAACTGATTCTTTTGGTTGGTTAGGCATTACTATGATTGGTCACTTCTAAAATGTTGAAGCTGTCCACATTATTACTATTGTCCTTTGTTTTTGGCAGTGAAAATCTCTGCGTAATTTGAGTGCTATAATGAATTTCTAAAAGGGAGCGACTTTGAATTCTGTGAATTTACACTTTGCAACACACACAAACACACACACACACACACAATGGCTTTATTTAGGAAGCACGTTGAGAATTAGTGTTAGATGTTGAGTTAATGTGAAGTGTGAACAGCTCTGATAGTTTCTCTGAATCCATACCTGCTCCACAAGGATCAAAACGTTTGATCTTCTAACTAATGTTTGGCTCAGGTTTTCACAAGGGAGAACTTGTCATTTGCATATACATTATTTGACTTAAAATGCTAAAAGCCATTGTTGGATTGCAACCTTTGACACTAAACATTGATGTTGTTTCCAAATAGAACCAAATAATTTGATCTTAAAGTTCCTGGCTTATGGGTTAGGAATCTTTATTCTCTTTTCTGAAGCATGCAAGGTTTACAGACGTCCTAGCAGAGTATTTAACGCTGCATTGTTTTACAGTAGCAGTCGATGTAATAAGGATCAAGCGATGGTCCTTAGAAATGGCTCTATGCATTAATTGTTTGTTACTCCTGTGCGTCATTTTTGGCTTGGTATCTGTTGTATGTATTTACTCTTAAATTTTATGCTTTTCCAATGCATGAAGTTTCATTAGTGGAATATTAGCATATATGTCATCCTACACCATGTACAACAGAAAAACAAACCCATTAACCAAGGGATATTGCCATTTATGTAGATTCTAATACTGAATTTGAACGACCATGATCTTGTCATCTGCTAATATGTAATGATTGTATTTTCTCAGGCCGCAAAAGCTTTGGATGAAAAGCTGAAAGAATCAGGAGTTCCACATGAGGTTCATATTTATCCTGGCTGCGCACATGCGTTTATGAATACCTCTCCTGAAGGTCTGGAGAGGAGAAAGAAAATGGGAATGACTGACGATGTTGAAGCCGCGGCTGAGGTGGCTTGGTCTCGCTTGCAGACATGGATGTCCCGTTACCTATCTGAATAAGCTTACCGGTCGCTCTCTCTCTCTATATATATATATTTGTGTGTGTGTGCTTGTGCTGTTTGTGTTTGAAGTTCAGAGATGGTGCTCTGCTGACCCCAAGTGAGAGTTTAGCCGGGGAGCTTTCATTGTCTATAATGCAATAATGTACTACTTGCTTCTGGCCTGGTTTGATTTTCGGTTGCTCCTTGCTTCAACTTGATGGATCAAATTTCAGCTGTAAGCATTCAGGTGCAAGTTGGTTATGTTTTGGGATTCATATCACGACTTTGTAGTTTTCCAGTAGAAATTTGTAGGAGTATTAGAATATTTCATCTCAGGATGGAATATTCTATCATGTCGGTTAAATTTAACGATAATATTCTATCATGAAGCACCTTTTCTATTAAAAAAAAACACATCTGAAAATGTTTTCTATTATAAAGCCCAGAATTACAGAGGATACAACTTGAATTTATGGTATTATCCCACACCAGAATTTTCTCAGAGCATTATGACAACATAGCCAGAAGATCACTGAGGTCTTAGGAACATGCCTTGGGCTCCAAGCTAGTTTTTTCCACTCCACAAGATCATAGTTTTCAATACATCACAGTTCAGAAAGAGTCCCTTGAATCTGCTTTTGGAAAGGGCCTTAACACCCACTGAAGCATTCTCACGGCAAGTCATATATAGTCCAAAAGTTCATTCTTTTAACATGCATGGTAAGTATGAATCCATTTGATCCAGAGACTCACTCTTATCAGTGAGAAGTCTCTAGATTTGTTTAGCTTAAAAGGCGCGGTTCACCCGAGAGCTCCCTGACCTTTAGGGACACGTACCCTTTGCCAAGTCACTAGGACCTTCCTGGAATCAACCATATCACTCCACTTGAAGGAGCGACATCTCTATTCTATAAACTCAAGAGTACTCCTTTAGGTAAGTGAAAGATTGACGATGTCCAATAGTTTTTAACACTAAATGTAACAGCTTTTATTAATTGCATTCTACCTGCATAGGACAAGAATCCGGTGGACCAACCCCTTAAAAGGCTCAACAGTCCGTCAACAAGGGGTTGACACTGTTTTATAGTCCTTTTATTTATTTTTTTTGGAAAGTAACAAATTTTATTTATGTATTAGTAAATGAGTAAAATACATTTTTAGTCTCTTACCTTTAACGTGTCTCATATTTTGGTCTCATTTTAAGAATTTGTCATATTTTGGTCCTAAAGTTACAGTTTTCAAGGGAATTGATCATGAGCGTGGATACCTTGAGATAAGGTTTATGCATTATTTGTTCTGTTTGTGATAATTTGGACAAGCAGCTTTTGTGGAGATGAGGCATAGTTTGGTGGAGATGAGGTTTCAATGGTGGAGAAAAAGGGAAGGGTTGTGGGTAGGTGGTGGTGAAAGTGTTAGGGTTTAGTCGTACGGATATAAGTCGCATTTAGTTGTAAATTAAGTTATGGATATTTTAGTCATTTCATTAATCTAACAGCGTATTTAACGAAAAAAATTAACGACATGATCACAATAGGACAGAAACCACATCTTTAAAGTTAAAATAGAACGAATTCTTAAAACGAGACTAAAATAAGATATGCATCAAAGATAAGAGACTAAAAATGTATTTACTCATTAGTAAATATTAACATGACTTTAGTTCATCAGATTTTATTACATACTTGGTTCACTATGTGAGGTGATGGAGAGTAAAGAATCAGATTATCCTTTTATACTACGCTCCGTCCTTAATAAATAATGATGTTTATGAACATTATTTTCAGTGTTTGTCAACAAAATAACTGTATAAGTAAACTGAAGTCGGATGAATTTAAAAAATTAAGGGACTAAGGTAGTTATTTAAGAGATTTCTTACGGTGGAGTCAACATTGAAGCAATTGGGTAAGCGTGAGTAAATGGTCTCAGAAACATCAGAAACGGACAATAATGTGAGACAAGTGTGAGGAGTTGTTGTGTAATTTGGCCATAGATTGATTTAAGGTGTGGAATAATAAAGTGAGACAAGTGGAGTTGGTCCTCCTCCAGGAATGAAGGAAGGAAGGGCATTGGATTAGAGTCAGTCAAGT
Organism: Stellera chamaejasme; assembly: GCA_024586325.1. NCBI lineage: Eukaryota > Viridiplantae > Streptophyta > Magnoliopsida > Malvales > Thymelaeaceae > Stellera > Stellera chamaejasme. The sequence goes on from CM044985.1 coordinate 32,842,099, forward strand.
CAACTAACTACTTTACTAGGCTCCACAAAGAAATAGAAAGCACTTGGTGCTGCCTGGACGGACCCGTGCGCCTTGACTTTTACTTTTAGTTTTAGCCCATTAGATTCGATTCGGTCTCGCTTCTTTCGCCTTTTACTCTTTCACTCCACAAAACAAATCACCTCACTCATCAGTCATCACACACTAAACCTCTTTTAGTAATATTTTTTTGGGGATTTATTTTTGGTGTTTTTAAAATTTAATGTAAAGTTTTGTAAATGAAACGGGTGAATTATTTCTTATGAGTATTAATTTGCAAAATAGGAGGTTACTGGAAACGTAATTGGCACTGAATCTAATCTTGGAGGTCAAGAAAGGGGTTGTTTGAGAGTTGGAACATGTCAATGGGGGAGGAGATGACCCATCCATGGAATTAAATTAACTGTGGGATATTAATAAAAATTGATTGAAATTGATAGAGGGAAGGCAGGAGTAGTCAAAACTCAGAAATCCCTTTATTTCCTGAAAATTGGAATCTAATGGAGGAGAGAAAAGATCAAACATTTATTTTAGGGTAAATTACAAATACTCCCCGAGGTTTAGTGAAGTGTTTAGTTTATCCCTCTATTTTTAAAAATCCTCAGTTACCTCCTGAGGTTAGCGTAACCTTCAGTCTTCCCCTTTACTGTTTGTGGTTTTCGTTGACTCTTAAATATTTTAGCTATAATTACACTAACTATATTCCAAAATATTCAAGGGGTAGTCTGGGCACACCTGCATTGCGACAGCATGGTCTCGTTTGCGTCGCTGTGCCTTGAGCTTATTATTGTTGCTGCAGCGGTCATGCGTCAACGACGGCTGACAGAGATTGTCGGTTGGGAAGGGAGAAAGACGTGAAATTAAATGTTAGAGTTGACATATAAATATTATTGATAAAAGAGTAATTAACCCTAAAATCATTGACAGTCAAATAACATCATAAACATTAAATAGGATAAATGTAGGTTTCACTATACCTCAAAGAAAGAAGTAGTTGAAAGTTTTTGAAAAATAAAGAGAACAAACAGAACATTTCAATAAACCTAGGGGTATTTTTAATTTACCCTTTATTTTACTCCAATCTACTATTATATACTAATACATGACCACTATCATAAATAGCCAGAAAAAAGGTGAATGAAGAGATTTGGTGAAGCCACCTCATATCCACATCAGCGTCACATCATATTTGGGTTTTTTTCCACAATCAATGCAAACATTTATATAAATGTAATCAATTACAATCAAACACCTTCTTTTTTTGGTTCTTAATTAATGTATTTAATATTTCCAATTTTACGTTAAAATACCTCTACAAAGTAGAGTAGATTGATCAATTATCATAAATTACAATTATTTCTTCCTATTTACACAATTTCTGATTTCATTTTGCTATCTGTTTCTTTTTTCGTTCTATTTATTCTCTTTCATCGTGTCTTTTTCTCTCTTTACTTTCTTTGTTGTACGTCTCTCTCGCTTCTCTTTCTTCCATTTCAGACATTTTCATCCTCTGATTTTCCTTTGAAAACCCAGTTAATCACAATTAATTCATCTTTTCTTCTCTCTCATTCCTTTTTTTCACTTATTTTCACTTCCTTGATCCTTCACCTCTACTATCCAGATGTGGAGATCTTACCGTTGACCATCACTAACTTCTCCATATCTAGAGTGTCTTTTCAGCGCTGGATGAGCGAGTATCGACATAGGAAGGCGGCGAATAGGCGGATGAGGGGGAGTGATATCCTCTTCTATGATTATGTTTATTTTATTATTATTATTATATGCACTGTCAATTTGTTGGTTGATAATTTCAATTGAAACTGATGTTTCTGGCCATTATTGTATAGTAATTGAGAACGAGTATTTGCCCATATATGGTGATGAGAAGCAAATGAGGCCATAGTGCTACTTCACTAGTAGAGACAATAGACTTTCTGGTGAGTTAGGTTGTTGTTTGAAGGAATCATGGTTTATTGATTATTCTATAATTTAGACGTAAGTATTGGATTTTAGTTACTTGTGGAGCCACTTGAAATGGAAGCATGCTTTACCATGTTATTTTAGAAATGGTGACGAATCTAAAGCCTTGTATTCATCCGGAGCCATTTGAAATTTTGCAGATAGAGCGGTTGCTCAGTTTGAGTGTTGGGCTCAATCTAAAAACAAGTTAGAAAATTAAAAGATAAAACATCATGATTTTCATATATTATTAGTACCAGTAGCTACTGCCCAACACAATGAATATTAGCTTAATTAATTAAATGCTAGAGGTGTACACCATCATAGCCTGTGTGCTTTACAACTATTTTCTTTTATAATTTTTTTAATGTTATTATGCTCTATAATTATATTATATATGTGGAAGATGTCTAGAATCAGAAGATGGTACTTTGAATACCATTTCAGCTAGAGTATTCTAATTTTCTCTTATTTCTACATATTCTCTTGGTGTCTTCCTTATTGTATTTCATTTTATAGCTTTGTGAGAATATTGATACTATTTCTTTTCTACACCATGCATTCATTCTAACCATCAAGATATTAGAAGAGGTTGTGAAAAGAGTGCTCAAATTTGAAGAAAGGAAAAACCGATGCATATGTGTTTAGTTTGTTTTACTTTTGTTTGGTGCTCAGTCGATTATCCTATGTTTTTTGTGGTTGTTACCATATTTTGCTTTGATGATTTTCGGTAGGGGCATCTTTTTCCATAGTGAGTTTGTTTATTCAATTTGGTTTGCTTTTAGCGGGCTCTGTCTATTTTGCTGAGCTGCTCTGTTATTTTTACTCTTGGAATACCTAAATAAATGTTTCAAAATCTTTTTTTTCTTGAAATTGTTTGTCTAGACAGATTCTTGTTTTGCGTCCAAAATATTCCCTATATTTTCTTATGTGATTTGGGAGTTCAACGATGAATCTTTTTTGGTGGCCGAAGCTTAATGTTTTTTGATTTTCGAAATTTTCTGGTGTTTTTTAATTAGATTTTTTTATTTATCATTGTCTTTTCTTATCCACTTTTCTAAATGCATCTTTGCCGTTACACTTATGTCTCTCTTTTTAAATCAACCTAATACATTTTGATTTTATGCATTTTTTCGGCTTTTTGATGCAGTTTAACCAAATGGTTGATGACTAGACTATGCATATGTTACACCAAACTTTATTATTTGAGAAATAATTAAGTAATGATGTGGTATATTAGTAATTGCATCATTGTCTTTCCTTGTGATTGTATAATAGGGCAATACATTCTTGGCAAATGACAAGTACTGCTGTAAAAAGTTCCATAAATGTTTGTAAGCTGAGCTTAGATTAGAGACAGTCACGATTAGTTGGAGAAGGAGAAAGACAGCGTAGAAAACAGGTTTGGGTTTGAAGTTTGAGTGTGGACAGTGTGACAGTAGTTTGGATGTGAATGTCACTTGGTAAAGACAATCAAACCCCAAAAAAAATGAAAGAAAAGAACTCATTCGCCTTAACTTGAAAAAGATTCAAGAGCATCATCTACATGACTACATAAAGATCATTATGCAGTAGTTTTATTGTGTTATTTTTAATATATTCTATTGAAACATTTTTTTTATTTTATGTCAGACCTGCAATTTCAAACAATCTAATTGTGGATCTTGGAAATCAAGTGTATTTTAGCTAAGCATATGTTAAACCAATTTAGATTAAGACATTTATTTATCATTTCATGTACTTTTCATCATTTATTATATTTTTAATTATTTCTTTTATAATAAAGAAAGTATCGATCTCACCGAATATAATGTTATTATTTTATATTAACACAATTGATTTATATTAAAAAAATAAATCCGTGACAAAATCGGGTATTAGGACTAGTTCTCCGTAACAACTACTACTTCTAATTTCTATAAACCGTCACTACTACTACTTCTATAAAATACTCCTAATAATTTTAGTGATCAGGTTCTTCTATGGTCTCCTTCTCAAATCTCAATCTCCGGCTTTGCCGCCGAGTCAATTGCACCGTTCAAAGACTTGTCACAGTCTCTATATCCCTCTTTTATGGCCACAGCCAGTGGACTCCTCCTCCTCCTTCATTCAGGCCTCGCTATGGAGCTCAACCTCCACGCCTCCGATTTCCCGGTCGCCGCCGCCCGCGAGGAGGTCGATTTCTTCGCCGACAAGACCACCGATCATGGTGGCAACGCTAATTCTGAGAGCAGTGATGATCCTGCACCAAATGGAAACTCGGATCATCATCATCAGTGCGATGTCAACGTACGTAATTACACAATCCATTTCTCAACTATACTTAATCATCGATCGATCGATCGATTATACGATAGACTCTCTCTGTTACTTTCCTGAATCTAATTGTATCTTTTATATTTGATTTGACCACGACGGTTGGGATTCTGATCTGTAGACCGGTTTGAATTTGCTTACAACTAACAACAGCAGCGACCTATCGTCGCTGGTGGACGACAGCGTTTCCACCGGTTACCACTCAGAGGATAAGCGAGTTAAGGGCGGCGAGTTGAGTCAGTTGACTGTTCTGCAAGCGGAGATCGAACGACTCAACTCGGAGAACCAGCGGTTGAAAGTGATGGTGGAGCAGGGGAACGCCAATTACCAGAAGCTTCAGATGCAACTCTTCACTCTCATCCATCAAAAGTCATCCGAAGATCTGCAGGACGACGATTCCGCCAACAAGAAGCCAAACGGTGGTGGCCGCCTCAAGCAGTTTCTCGACGTTGCGGCGGCCGATGAGCAATCTCTTTCTTCGTCGGAAGAAAGGAGTTTGGAATCGCCGCCTAAAGATTTGGGTCGTGCCAATAGCCCCGGTCAAAGTGGCTGGGTTCCTAGCCTCGACACCTCCAAGAGTCAGGACGCCACCATGAGAAAAGCTCGAGTCTCTGTCAGAGCCAGATCCGAAGCCACCATGGTAATTTCCTGTTTCTTACTCAAATTGATTCACTCTTGCGCTGAGCTCTAAATTAATTTTAAAATCGAACTTCTCAGACTTGAAGACAAAGATTAGTCTGCAATTTCTAGAAGCTGATCAATGCGTATTAATGTCGATTTCAGATAAGCGATGGGTGTCAATGGAGGAAATACGGGCAGAAAATGGCGAAAGGAAATCCATGTCCAAGAGCGTACTACCGGTGCACGATGGCCGCCGGCTGCCCGGTGAGGAAACAGGTACAGAGATGCGCCGAAGATCGGACGATACTAATTACCACATACGAAGGCAATCACAACCACCCTTTGCCGCCGGCCGCCATGGGCATGGCTTCCACTACATCGTCGGCTGCGCGGATGCTTCTGTCGAACTCCATGTCAAGCGCCGACGGAATCATCAACAGCAGCCTCCTCTTGCCTTGCTCCTCCAGCGTCGCCACTCTCTCTGCCTCAGCACCGTTCCCTACTGTTACACTGGACTTAACACAGCCCGCATCACAGAAGAATTCTAATGGCGGTGTTGGTCTGCTGCCCCAGATTTTCGGTCAGCCTCTGTATAACCAGTCCAAGTTCACAGGGCTTCAGATGTCCGCCCAGCAGCATAACCCTCTGGCGGCGGCAATCGCCGCGGATCCCAATTTCACGACGGCTCTAGCGGCGGCCATTACCTCTATTATGGGCGGCGCAGCTGGCACATCCAGTATTGGTAACAATAATAACTCCATTACCAATAATGTTGATGATGTTACTACTCCCGGCGATGGCATCAATAACATGAACAGCTAGCGCGGTTCAAATTCTGGAGCCTCCATCCCAATTTTGGTCCTGCTGCTCTCTTTTTTCTCGGGTTTTCTTGTGTCCCGAGAAATTTTCTTTCCCTGCCTTTGAAGGGTGTTTGTCATAGTTAGAGCTATTTATTTGTAGTGTAGATTGTTACATTTTTACATTTACACGCTTTGCCGCTTTGGCATTGCCAATTTTGCTTCAATACATAGCCTCTGTTTCTATAGAAATTCTATTGAACACCTACTTGTTGAATGACAAAATTACCCTTTGTATAAATCTTTCTTTTTTAGGTCTTTTCTTCTTTTAATGAAACACGAAACGGCCATAATCCAGATATGTTAATGCCAAAGATTAACACGAGGAAACAATAGTACGAGATTGGGTTAGAGTGTTACCATGCTCGTTGTGTTCGAGTTGGTTAACTTGAGGATGAAGGTTCTGCGTTGGGTGGCCTTGATCACGAGCAATTGGAGTGTGCTGGGATATACGCATTGGAGTGACCTACAGGAACTCTGACAATTAAGTCAGTAAATATCTAAGGGAGTAAGGCATTGTACAAGAGTAAGTATGAAGTATATTCTTGGGAATTGAGATTATTGTAATAAAGTTCATGTGATATTTATAGTGTTGGGGTTTGCGGATGGTTAGGGGTGTTCTGAGAAGTGGATACGTGTGGAGGCGGTGGAAAGGGTAAATCCTGGAAAGACATGTGTCCAATAACCAACTTCTAGCACTAGGCACCTGTCCGAGCTGGGAATGTTCTAGGTTTGTTCTAATGATTGTTGGACATGTCCTCAAATTTGGTGCACAAGGTCTGAGGCATGGTTTCTTATCTTGTGGGCTCCGTCCGAGGAGTTTTAAAGTGATGAAGCCTTGGTTTAAAGAGCCCCATACGACATCCATGGTAACGCTCTCTAACCCAATCTCACACTATTGTTTCCCCGTTGAATTACTCTATCATGAAGTGGGTCAATTTTGTGATTCACCTATACATAATGGAGCGAGTGGTGTAGATATCCATCGGAGTTGTAAGAAAAACATTACCCTCTCTTTGTCTCAGTAAAATTAATATGTTCCCTTTTTGGATCGTCCTAGAAAAATTAATACGTTTTCTAAAAACGGAGCCTTTTTACATCAATTTTACCTTATTAACATTTTTTCCCCTTTCCACTCAAAAAATATTTTTTTTGTCTTATATACTTATTTTACCTTATTATCCCATTGTCAATAATATTTCTTAATCTCTGTGACTCGTCAAATGTTTCACATTTGCTAGGACAAAGGGAGTATTTACAACATAGTCCTTAAAGTTTCTTAAAAAAAATTACAAAACGGTCTTAAATCTTTTTAAAATTTTACAATTTGGTCCTTAAACTTTTCAACAATTTACAAAATGATCAAAAATTAATTACTTAATTAGTCTTTGAACTTTATTGAATTTTTTTTAAAGAAGATAGAAACTTTAGAAAGTACACTTCAATCATTGTGTGTGAACGAATCAGATCCATGCAGATCGATTCACAATTAGAGTGGAGTGATTCATTAAGCGGATCAATGCAAATTAGATCAATACGGATTGATTCATTGAGCGAGTCGACCTGTTCTAATGCCCGTCCCAACACTTGTTCCTCCTCTTATACTCCACTAGGACCACCTACCAAAGGCAATCCTGCCGTCACAATCCCTAACCACTATTGTTCCAAACCTGCAACAATTTGTGACCTGCCATGCACTTGTTGTGATTCTAGCATTTTATTGAGATTTCATGATTATGCTTCTGATCTGAACAAAGCCACAATTGTGATCATATTTATCCTTCTTTTTGCTGCGTGATGAGCCTCTCACAATGCTCTCCGTCTAGGAAGGCCATATCTGAAGAGGCCGGTGAAGGCAACGATCTTCATCAAGGAAGGCTGTAATCTTTATTTCGAAAGGCCGCAATCTCCGTAGATATTACATTACAATAGACACTTTGATAATTTATCATAGATCTTAATATTTGTAAATCTATTTATACAATTTGTAGTACATAACAGTGACATATGTAAAGTCACGATGGCGAATCTAGAGTTGCGATGTTGGCATGGATTTGGAGTCACGACAGCGGATTTGGAGTCATAGTGGATGATTTAGAGTATCGGTGGCAGATCTAAACTTGTGGTGATGAATTTTGAGTCACGATTGTCGAGTTGAAGTCGTGATGTGGATTTGGAGTTACAGTGTCTATGATGATGACAATGGCTGTAGTCCCGGTGGCGATCGATAGTGGTTAATTAGGAAGAGATAAGAATTAAATTTCTTGAAGCGCTAAAATTTAAAGGTTAAATTGTTAAAGGTGAAATTAAAATCAAAATTGATACGCAAACACTTTTTTTTTATACAGAAAGCGGCTCAACATTATTCTCAAAGAAAATAATACAAGCCAAAATTTGAATGACTGAAACAGACCAAACACCTAAACAAACAGCAACTAGAAGAAAGAGAACAAAAACACAATCAGCGAAATAGAGGACCTATAAAAACAACCTAAACAAGCAACTAAGAATTTAAGAGAGCAACTCATGAGCAACAGCAACAGGGGGACCACCGATGACAAAGACCACCACCATAATGAGCGTACAAAAAGTCAAGACATGCACATAAAAGCATAGTGAAGTAATATAGATCGGCGATCTCGAACAATGCACACCTCAAAGGTTCTCATGAAACCAAATGCCGCCTCACTTTGTGCACTTGCAGGCAGGAGTAAACCCGCCATAACAAGACCACCCAACCAAATCTAGATCAAGCGTAACCAACAAAAGTCCACGGGATAAAACAAACTAAAATTAAATTACTACAGAACCAAACAAGATAGGAGATAGGTGAAAAGACCGGCTCATTTCCTGTAAACCCCCAGAACCCGGGACTCATGCATCTGGTTGAGCCAGAAAGTCCCCCTGTCCCACCAAATTCCACGTGACTGCTTCGAGCATGGCCGAGGTTTCTTCCTTCGTTGACCAAATCTTGGAACCGTAACTCTCAATCCCGCCAAACTCGAAGGAAGCTCCACTGTGACAATCGGTTCCTATGCACCGAGGACAAGGTGAACCGCCTTGGTTTTTTCGCGATGAAAAAATCGAACTCCTTTATTTTATTTTTTTCATTTAAGAGAGCATGGTGGCGCGGTTTCCACAAAGCCACACATGTTCGATTCGGTTTCGGTTTATTCGGTTTTAAGCCAAAAAACAGATCAATTTGGTTCGGCTTTCTAGCTTAAAACCGAGCAAGAGGGTGAAACTAAAGAGAGCATGGTGGCGACGGTTTCTTCAAACGGCAGGGCGCCACGACGCCAAGGCTCGGCGCGCGATCCATGATTGCTGGCCTTGAAGAGGGCATTGATCATTGCAATCGGAAGACTTCCAACCCTCCAGCCCAGTATAGATGAAGATCCATGACGAGCACGATGAAGATGGCATGGATCCGACACTGAGACGACGGCATTGTCAAGCTGAAATGGCAAGTGAAGGCGTTGCGGCACTGGAGAAGGTTTTAGGGTTTGGGAGAGAAAACCCATTAGCTGTCTTCAAAAATTGTCGTACTCCATTAATTGACATACACAAACGCTTAATATACGAGGAAATTGAACGATGCTGTTTATTAGTAGCGGACTAGCAGGATCATCAAGTTTAAAATTGGTGGATGGTGCATGCATTGAACAAATTTGTAGTACGTAGTATATTTTACTCCAATAATTAACACACACAGATATATATATATATATATACACACACCTCAAATAATTAACGAATCATTAGTCAATTTCAAGTTTCAACCTTTGGATAACTGAAAGAAGCTAAAAAGGAAAAAATAATAATTCCAACAGTTGTGTGAGAGGACCACCGCGAAGCAAGCCTGGCTTTGTTTTCTCTCTTCTTGGCCCTCGCTAATTATCAAAACACATGCTTTCTCCTATGGAAAATTCTCTGATCTCTTCCATCAACCCACAATTATGTCCACCCCTCTCATCACCATCTTCTTACTCTCTTTCATCCATCTCTCACTCATCTCCACCGCGGCACCCGATGTCGCCCACTTCCAAATGTTCCACCGCCACTCGCCCAAGCTGGCGGAGCACCTGGGCGACGGCTCCTTCAAGCCACCAGCAACCCAGGCGGAGCGGGTGAGGGACCTCCTCCGCGTGGACACCACGCGACAGGAGGTCGTTCACCACACCCTCCGACTGGGAAAAGCGTCGGTCTTGAAGAGGAACGTGACCGATGTGGCGGAGATCCCGCTGCGTTCGGCCGCCGACGAAGGGAGAGGAGAGTACTTTGTGTCGGTGAACCTCGGGACGCCGCCGCAGAGGTTCGTGCTGATCGTGGACACGGGGAGCTGTCTGACGTGGGTGAGATGCCAGTACAAGTGTGTGGATTGCATGAAACAGACGAAAGGGCTTCAAATCAACAAGACGTTTCATGCGTACCGATCCTCAACATTCAAGACCATTCCATGTAGAAGTCAGACTTGTATGAAAGAACTCGCCTCCGAATTTTCCTTGGCAATCTGCCCTGAACCCATGGCGCCTTGTAAATATAATTATAGGTATGTATGTAAAAATACCTTTATTTTTTATATTAATTAATCGTAAAATTATACCATTATTTTCATGATGAAAATTGTATGAATTATACTAGGTGCTTTCTGCATGGTATTAAACATTGCCTCAGTTAAATTGAAAATTTTCCTTGTTTCGATGTTTCAACTTTCTTTTCAATTTTTAAAACTTTTCAACAATTAATTAATTAATTATTGTGCAGGTATGTAGACGGAACGGAGTCGCAGGGGTTTTTCGCGAACGAGACGCTGACGGTGAAGCTCCACTCAAAAAGGAAAACGAGGCTAAGAGACGTGATGATAGGTTGCAGCGAGAGCTTCACCGGAAAATTCCACAACATCGACGGAATAATGGGCCTGGGATTCAACACCAACTCATTGGCCGTCAAGCTCGCCTTGCATTTCAGCAAGAAATTCTCCTACTGCCTCGTCGACCACCTCAGCTCCATGTCCCTCGTCAACCTCCTCAGCTTCGGCCCGCTCCCTTACTCCTTCCCCAACCTCCAGTCCACCGAGCTCATCGTCACCGAGCTTGCGCCTTACTACTTCGTTAACGTCACCGGAATCGCCGTCGGCGGGAAGCTTCTCAACATTCCTCCCGCCATCTGGAGGCTGGAGCATGAAGGCGGTGTCATTCTGGATTCCGGCAGCAGCCTGACTTACTTGGCACCGGAAGCGTACGGTCCCGTCATGGCGGCGTTGGAAGCGCCGCTGTCGATTTTCAAGAGGGCGGATCTGCAGATCTTCCCGATGGAGTATTGTGTCTTCACCGATGGGAGGTTCACGAATGATTTGGTGCCGCCTCTGACGTTCCATTTCGCTGACGGGGCTAAGTTCTCGCCGCCGGTGAAAAGCTACATAATTGATGCCGACGACGGTGTGAAGTGCATCGGATTGGCGCTCACTAAGCCTGGAGCAGTGACGGTGATCGGGAACATTTTGCAACAGAACCATTTCTGGGAGTTCGACCTCTGGAACAACAAGTTGAGATTTGCTCCCTCCACTTGTGATCACATCATTTAACACCTTAGAAAATTTCACCTCAGATAATTTCTCGCTTAATTTCCTCAATACGAATATATAAGCGAATTAATCTTTCTTCCCATCATCACAATAGGCAGATAAAGTATACCCTGAAGAAAAAAAATCAAAAAATTCGATTCTTCTGTGTCTTCTGTTTTCTCTTCCTGCATGTCCGGCCTGCTTGATTTTATATATGATCGAGACATGGCCAATATAATGATGTTAGCTGGTTTAAAGAAATTCTGGAACGAAATGGAAAACACGGAAATCTTACCCGCCCCAGCCGCTGGAGGAATCGAGGAACTGAATGGGAGTCTCGCCGGAGGTGGAGGAGACTCGGAGCCAACTGCATGGCAGGTGATGCGGGTGACGATGAAGGCTTCCGGGACGGCGAGATCTGACGGAGCAATGAAATCTTTGTAGAGGCAAAAAGAGAACTATTTCACGTAATTGCCGCTCTAATATCGAACACAACGTGTTCGACGAATTTACTCAGAGAGTCGCAATTGCCTGATAGGAACTAAAACACACCATCTCATTAATTAACTTGATCGTAAATGGTTCTCATTGTCTTCACATTGCATCGTTGAGTTTATTAAATTGGACACGTACGTGGTATATGATGATCAAGATAAAGTGAACAGGAAGATTACAAAAGGGCTTGAGACAGAAGCATTGGACCCCCCCCCCCCCCCAAAAAAAAACTTTACTGGATTCTCGGTAATTTAATTACCGTTTGAAATGTTAGCCAAACATTTGTCAGAAGTTTTATTTTTCTAGTTTGTGAAAAATATTGTGAGATGTAATCAACCAGCACTTGTTTTTTTGTTGCTTTCTAGTGATGTTAATTATTATATTTGTATGTTCGACTAAGTAATAAAAAAAAGATTATTTGTCATAACCTTCATTATTCCTTATCAATTTAATGAACTTTTGATGTCAATTTAACTTCAATTTATCTATATAAATTATTAATGGATAAATTATCTATTAAAATATATTCATAAAGTTAAGACATCAAATTTTTAGTTGCATGTAAAAGTTTTAAATTATTTGTAATTTGAATTGAAATAAAAATAAAATCATAGATTAAATACTGAAAAACAAGTATTGCGTTACTTTTAGGATAGATGAATGTTTTAAGGAAATCGAGCAACAGGAGTCCCAGATTTGGATTTTTTTTGTCAAAGAACGATTCTGATTTCTTCGTTGTTCTGTCTCTTTTTAAATTTAATTTGTCGTTAAAATTACGTAGTTGAATTTCTTTTCATATTTTCGTAATTAATTGCTTGTGTTATTTTTGGAATTTGGTAGATTCCCCATCTTTTGTAATTTCTTCATTTCACACCGAATATTTATATAGTCATATAATCTCTCTAAATTGTGCAAGGGTTACTACCAATTTTTGTACTTACTCATCTACAATTTATAATAGGGGTTCAATCCAAACATGTGGGAAAAAAAATTCTTAGTGAATTTTCATTTCTATTCACGTGAGAAACTGAATTGGAGAGGAGATCCCTCAAATTTAAAGCGATTTTCACATTCAAATTAAAAAACCGGTCAGCCACCTCTCTGCTCCGCCGCCGTCAAGCAGCCTCCTACCTCTCTGCTCCGCCGCCGTCGGAAAAAGCAACCCGCCTCTTCACTTCGCCGCTGCCGAGAAGCAGTCAACCAGAGAGGTAAAGCAGCTGGAGAGGGCGTCCGAGGAGATGCCTCTCGCTCCGCCGCCGTCGGAAAAAGCAACCCGCCTGAAAAAGCAACCCGCCTCTTTGCTTCGCGCCGCCGAGAAGCAGTCAGCCGGAGAGGTAAAGCAGTTGGAGAGATCGTCCGGAGGGAGATGCTTGTTGAACGAACAAAAATCACGGTGAGTTTGACAAAATCACTTCGAAGGTGAATTTCGGAGGTCCGAATTTCGCAATTTCTCACCGTGAATTTCGGAGGTGAGAAACCGTCGTGACTCACCTCCAAAACATGAACTTTGACACCCCCTAATATTAGGACAAGTGTATGTGATTCTGGGATAGGGATCTTACCACGTATTAAGAGCGAGACAAGATTTAAATGATGACCGGTATGTAGACATTCTCCAGCCCACTTTACCTTGTTGTTCGCAACCCAGATCTGGCCATTCACCAGCATAAAGCGAAGAACTGGCTTCACACAACGGGCTGTGTGGGTGGACGTCTAGATCCAGGCTGGCTAGCGGCGGGCAGAGTGAGATGGAACAATTAATGTTGGTTTGTGATGGACAAGAAGGCGGTTGTCGAGGTTAGAAGGGTTCATGCGTGATGCGCAATACCACCCATGGCTCTCGGACATCGCACGCAATAGCTTGGGCATCGCATGCATCGTGGGGAAAACAACCAGAGACAATGACTAATAGAGGTCGATGATAAGATGTGGAGCTGAGGAGAATCCATAATTCGGGTGAATGAGTCAAAAATGTTAAGAGTATGCTTGTATGCTTTTGAAAATAAAGGGCAAAACTGAAGTTCCAAATCTTAGGGATTTATTTGTGTGGTTTTCCCAAATATTAAAACAGTTTAATTTTTTTACCGTGGACAAGTGAAGAAGTGGTATATCGTGGATGGATTTTCCAAAGGTTGAAAATAATGTAAAACCAATGGCCACTCTCACTCCATGGGCGACAGACGCCTTATCGCGCAAAATCCATCAATTCAATCTTCACACTCTCACTCTTCCTGTCTCTTCACTATAAAACCCCTGCTCAAATTTCCGACCAAAATCCCCAAATTTCATCCAAGTTTAAGCTCTACAGCATCTCTGCAATGCCGCCGGCTGCCGCACTCTCTTGTACTTCTTCAACGATCGCTCCACCTTCTTCTAGAAATCTCACCGCTCGTCTCCCTACACATCCTGTTCGGATCAATCTATCTAAACCCAGAAGCCGAATTGGCACGCTCATGATACGGTCCGCAGTTTCCATCGAGAAGGAAACCATGGAGGCAGAGCGGCCGAGCACGTTTCTCCGTGAGTCAGACGGCGACGATGGCTCCATCAGGGCGCGGTTCCAGCGGATGATACTGGAAGCTCAGGAATCCGTCTGCGCCGCCATAGAGGCCACCGATGGTCATGGGAAGTTCACGGAGGATGCCTGGACTAGGGACGGCGGTGGCGGTGGAGTTAGTAGAGTTTTGCAGGATGGCGCCGTCTGGGAGAAGGCCGGTGTCAATATCTCCGTCGTCTACGGGATTATGCCCCCTGAGGCTTACCGTGCTGCCAAGGCGGCCGCCACTGACCGGAAGGCTGGCCCAGTTCCCTTCTTCGCTGCCGGAATAAGCTCGGTAACACGCTTTTCTTACTCTCTTTGACAGAATCCTACTATTCCAGGCGACAGACGCCTTATCGCGCAAAATCCATCAATTCAATCTTCACACTCTCACTCTTCCTGTCTCTTCACTATAAAACCCCTGCTCAAATTTCCGACTGAAATCCCCAAATTTCATCCAAGTTTAAGCTCTACAACATCTCTGCAATGCCACCGCTCGTCTCCCTACACATCCTGTTCGGATTAATCTATCTAAACCCAGAAGCCGAATTGGCACGCTCATGATACGGTCCGCAGTTTCCATCGAGAAGGAAACCATGGAGGCAGAGCGGCCGAGCACGTTTCTCCGTGAGTCAGACGGCGACGATGGCTCCATCAGGGCGCGGTTCCAGCGGATGATACTGGAAGCTCAGGAATCCGTCTGCGCCGCCATAGAGGCCACCGATGGTCATGGAAAGTTCACGGAGGATGCCTGGACTAGGCCCGGCGGTGGCGGTGGAGTTAGTAGAGTGTTGCAGGATGGCGCCGTCTGGGAGAAGGCCGGTGTCAATATCTCCGTCGTCTACGGGATTATGCCCCCTGAGGCTTACCGTGCTGCCAAGGCGGCCGCCACTGACCGGAAGGCTGGCCCAGTTCCCTTCTTCGCTGCCGGAATAAGCTCGGTAACACGCTTTTCTTACTCTCTTTGACAGAATCCTACTAATTCCAGGGATCTTGATGAATGCAATTGTTTCTCCTGTGCAGGCCTTGCATCCAAAAAATCCCTTCGCCCCAACATTGCATTTCAGTTATCGGTATTTTGAAACCGATGCTCCGAAAGGTATCCTTTCTCCAGCTCTCCTTGATCAGAGTTTGTGTGCGACTTTGTAGTATTAGTGATACATCAGTGCGCAAGTCTCATTCTCTGATTTCTGAAGTTACTACTTGATTGTTGCTCACAAGCTACAATATAAGGCAGACCTGGAGATGGGAGGGAAAATGCTAATCTGGAATTGCCCATGAAGGGTCTCGCCATTGCAGCCCTTCTGCCACTGCGAAACGGCTGGGCTCTTGGGCTAGCTATAGTTTCCTTACACTCTTAATGCTCATGAATGATGACTATAACTCAGTGTATAAATAGATTGAAGAAGTCATTTATATTTTAGGCATGGATGATTAAGGCAGCTCTTTTATCACTTATCAGCTGATTCAGCTCATGGATGTCATGAAAAGCACAGATACTAATATACTGCTCTTTTTTCTCCCTTGATTTGAATGAATGATTGGGAAATGGGTTTTCTTTTCTCTATAAAAGCTCCTGAACCATTGTCTTTGGTTGCTCGATTTGGAGGCTAAACGTGATTTCTCTTTTGATCTCATAGTCTTGGTAAACGAATTTGTTTGCTTCATATGTTCGAATGCATTAAATTTCATCAATCAATGCACAGATACTCCAGGAGCGCCCAGGCAATGGTGGTTTGGTGGTGGGACTGATTTGACTCCTGCATACATCTTTGAAGATGATGTTAGGCACTTCCACTCGGTAAACGTTCTAACCAACGTCTTAGAAGTTTGTGGTCAGTTAATACTTTTCTTTAGTTGTAATACATGCTCTTTCATTCTTTTTCCCACCATCCCTCAGAAGCAGATATTATTATCAAGGATCTCTTATGCCATTGTTTAAGTAAAAAATAAGGAAACTTGCACTTTTTTTTTACTAATACTATAGTCTGTCTATCAAAGGATGGGCTTGTAAGCAACATTTAACATGCTGTTCTTTATATAGATATAGGTCCACTTTCAGTAATGAAAGATCTGATAAGGTGGACTCTGTCCGGAGGGATCTCTTGTATGGCACTCTGAGCTTAACTTACTGAGAGTTGCTGTACTAAATTTCATTCTTCTGTATTTTACTAAAGAAAATGCTAATCAACTGCTATCAGTTATCATCTTCAGGTGCAAAAGGCTGCTTGTGATAAATTTGATCCTACCTTTTATCCTCGATTTAAGAAATGGTGTGATGACTATTTTTATATAAAGGTAAAGTTCAGTCGGTTTTGTCTTCCTGATCACTTGATTTTTAAATTCAGCTATTCTATAACCGTGAAAGCATTGAAATATGGTTAGCTTAGCCATTTTATACAATTTCAGTGCCGATGTCATTTTCTTGATCTATAAATGTTTATGCTTTACAAATTTGCAGCATCGGGGGGAGAGACGGGGCCTTGGAGGAATTTTTTTTGATGATCTAAATGACTATGATCAAGAAATGTTACTTTCCTTTGCCACTGGTAATGTTTAAAGCCTTGAGGCTGTACCCATTTTCTTTCCCCTAATGTGGGCTGTTCCTGAGAGTGTGGTGTAGTGTTTCGAGCGTCAAGGTCTCGGTTCTAATTTCTCCATAGTTTCACTATTGACTTGTAGAGTGTGCGAATTCAGTCGTTCCTGCTTATATTCCCATTATAAAGAAAAGGAAGGACACACCATTCAATGAAAGTCACAAGGCATGGCAGCAGTTACGAAGGGGCCGTTACGTAGAATTCAACTTGGTATTGTTTAACTCTTGAAGTTTCAGATGTGTTTTGGTTTCATAAATTCTTCTCGATACAATTCTCATGCATGATTTCTTGTGGGAAGGTATATGATCGAGGTACAACATTTGGGCTCAAGACGGGAGGGCGGATAGAAAGTATCCTTGTTTCTCTCCCTTTGACTGCCCGTTGGGAATATGATCATGTGAGCCTTTTTGTCCTTAACATATCTAATTTAAAAGCTAGAGCTTATTATGATTCATGGTTCCTCCTGCAACCAAATTATCAAGTAACTATTTATGGATCATCAAATTGATGCATATACCTTTGTTGAAATTTGGTTTGCAGAAGCCAGAAGAGGGAAGTGAAGAGTGGAAACTATTAGATGCCTGCATCAACCCAAAGGAATGGCTCTGATGAAGTTTGTGACAGGTTTCTTTTTGTTAGTTTGGTCTTTGATCTGCATTGGACCTTTCCTCTTGTTGATTTACTGAGGCCTGTCGGAGATGGTATCCCGACTGCGGAATGACTGTTTAGGTTAGGTACCTAGGCGAGGCTTACATGTAAATTAGAAGTGAATGTAGTTGGAGTTTCAATCATGTGAAAAATAAGATGGTTTCACATGTTGGTCTGTACCTGATTTTGCTTCAAATATGAGATTGTGAATTTTATGTGGACTCCCAAAATGCTGCGCATCACAGCTCTCTAGCCGAAAGCCTTGCAACCCCTAGTAAATGTTGAAGCTGCTTTATCCAACTCTACTTGCTTGCAAACCGGCTGTTTCTGACTTTTTTTTTCCATCATAGAAATCAACAACCCATCCAATTTTCTACTCAGTACAAAGATTAAGAAACTTTTTGAAAATTTGAGTGTAATAAATAAGAAATGTTGGAGATTTGAGTGTAATGAAGTAAATTTTGCATAAAATAAATGTTTTAACTATTCTCAGAGAAACTAATAAGGAATATGTGGGAGGGAGAGTATTTTTAACCACAACTTTAGCCGAAGGTTCACTTCAGCAACATTATTTCTCAAAAAAAATGAATTTTTTCAATTCTAATACATTTAACAATCTTAAATTCATCATTTTTTTTTCAATTTTTCTTATTCACATACATCTTATCCA
Source organism: Stellera chamaejasme (assembly GCA_024586325.1). NCBI lineage: Eukaryota > Viridiplantae > Streptophyta > Magnoliopsida > Malvales > Thymelaeaceae > Stellera > Stellera chamaejasme. The sequence continues at coordinate 32,860,382 of CM044985.1, forward strand.
TCAATTGAAAGACACATTTTTTAATTTTTCAACTTTTTTTTCCCAAGTTTGCTGAACCGAGCCTTAAGGTTTGTGATTGTTACCAGAAGCTCTAACTTATCATGTTGCTTATCATAGCGAACAGAAAAAACAGCAAGAAAGCCAAATAAACAGTTTTCGTTCCGTCTTATTTTTCTTTTCTCTTTTAAGTGGAAACAAGGAGTAATCAAGTTCAGCAAAGTCTAGGAAATTTTTACTGAATTTTTCTTACTGTCTAGCAGGAGTATAAATTCAGGATATTTCTAAATAGATAAGGGCTTCATTTCTCTGCTAAGACAGACTACTCCAAGGTTAGGCGAAAAAAACGGAACTTGGAAAGAACAAGAGCAACTGGAGGCCACGTGTTGAAGGAACAGCTGAGCTGGGATTTGCACTTGCAATGGAAGGAAGAAGACATTTTGACATGTTTACTTATTTTGGGTGCTCATGCTTCTTCTGCTTCACCCCCGTCTTAATTCTAATCTAATGCAAGCCACCTCCTCCACTATTGTTGCTGCCTACACGCCATTTCTCTACCCTTTTCTTTTATCCAAATTCCAGCAACTCCTCTCTCTACTTCATGCAACCTGCAATGGCCACCGTCCATTCCACCGCCGCTTACGGCTGCTTCCGGTTGAGTCCCACTCCGAGGTTGTCGCCGCTCTTCCCGGAACCACCGAGGCCTTCCTCTATCAGGTAAATTGTTCACTCTTCCTCTCTCTCTCACTTCAATTCTAGTGTTGTTTCATTCTAAGTGTTTTTACTTTTTGGTGAACTTGCGAGTTGTTCTGTTTTAGGTGCCAATCTGTTGAGCGAAAGCCCAAGAGAAGCCTTCTGGACAACGCGAGCAACGCTCTGACGAATTTTTTTAGTGGGGGGAAAAATCTGGGTTCCATGCCTGTAGCTGAAGGAGCTGTGTCTGATTTGTTCGGTCGTCCACTTTTCTTCAAGCTATACGATTGGTTTTTGGAGGTTATTATTGACTCTCTTTCCAAGCTGCAATGCTTTTGAATTTTGAGTGTCTGTGTCGCTTGCTGTTTCGCAATTCTTTCTGACATTCCACTGTTGTTGCTGGTTGTCTTTGACATCCCATTTTGCAGCATGGCTCTGTTTATAAGCTTGCTTTTGGACCAAAGGCATTTGTTGTAGTATCTGATCCAGTTGTTGCACGCCATATTCTACGAGAAAATGCATTCTCTTATGATAAGGTATGCTTGTCCATCGATTCCTTATTCTTGAAGAAATTGCTTTGCTGTTCTGCTTCTATTGACAATTTCTTTTAGTGTGTTGGGGATGTAAATGAATAATTCTAAGCACCAGTTTTTCTTGTCATCGTCATCATCATCAACATCATACAACCCTTCATGAAAACTACTCCATCTTTTCTGGTTTATGGCTGGGACTTTATAATGATAATCAATTATTTGAAGCCATACAATGATGAAGATTGATTGATAAAGATGATTACTGTAGACATGCTCTGTCACAAGATTGATATCCTGGAATTAGCATGTGTAGTCAGGAACATCTTGTAACATGGATGACCTAGGGCATCGTGTGTCTTGTATAAAGCATTGATCTTTGTTCTCAGAACATGTATAACTTGTTTGGATCCGATAACATGTCATTCTATTTTGTCTCTAGAGAACAACCTTGCCTATATTAACTGAAAGTCTTTAGTTTGTACAAGTAAAGGGTACTTTATGTAGCTAATTAATTCATTCTTAACTTCTTTAAACTTCGGGGTGTGTTATAATTGCCTGTATTTCTGTTTGATGGCTGAGGCTTGCATTCTATAATTTTAACCAAGGGTTCTTGTGTATACTTGACCGTACCTTTGCATTTTAACCAGGGGGTTCTTGCTGAAATCCTTGAACCAATAATGGGGAAAGGACTCATCCCTGCTGATCTTGACACATGGAAGCAAAGGAGAAGAGGTAAAATATTATCCTTTTTTTGTGTCTGTATGTTATACAAACTCTGTCGCTGAAATATTTCATTGTTTGTTTTTTAGCACTTAATCTATGATTTTTTTCCTCAATCTTTTTAACATATAAAGTTGAATCATTTATATCCATGTCATAATTTGACGTTTTAATTTTCCAAAAATATGTTTTTTATATTTCTTTTGCAGTATTTTCTAAGTAATGGAGTAATTTGAGTCAAACTCTTCAATTTTTGGGGAACGAAAGGAGTACATGATTTGCATACACTTACGATTTAGAATACATTTTTTGTCAGCTAAAGTGTTATTGGGCAACTTGAAAACTATAGTCTAATCAGAATATCAATGATTTTAGCCATTTATCATTGCTGGAAAAAGAAGCCAATGACTTATCATTCACAGTATGACTTAATTTGCTTTGAAAATGCAGTAATTGCTCCAGGGTTCCATGCATCATACTTGGAAGCAATGGCCAATGTATTTACTACTTGTTCAGAGCAAACACTACTGAAGTTTGAAAAACTTATAGAAGGACAACTTTTACGTGGAGGAGATGCTATTGAGTTGGACCTAGAGGCAGAGTTCTCAAACTTGGCTCTTGATATTATTGGGCTTAGTGTCTTCAACTATGATTTTGGATCTATTACGAAGGAGTCTTCTGTGATTAAGGTCTACTTACTGGACCAAATTGTTTTGCAGTTTGATGTAATTTCTTTTGAACTGAGCTCATAATGGTGTGAAGACCTTCTTCAAATTTCATATCTGTTATACGCTTCGATGGAGTCTCTCAGTACACCATTGAGCTATTTTTCTCATGTTTTTGTAATCACACTGTTATTTCTTGTATGAAAAGTCAAGTTCAATTTAATAACTATCTATTGTATCTCACATGAAATGCAGGCAGTATACGGTACGCTATTTGAAGCTGAGCACAGATCAACATTCTATATTCCCTACTGGAAAATTCCTCTGGCTAGTTTAATAGTTCCTAGACAGAGAAAGTTCCAGAATGACCTCAAGATCATAAATGAGTGTCTTGATGGGCTCATCAGAAATGCAAAAGCAACCAGACAAGTAAGGGGATATTAAAAGTTTGTACTCAGCCCATTCTATTTTTTATTTTATTTGCACTTTGCTTTGAAATTATTCTGAATTTTCCTGCTTCATTTTGTTGCAAAATGCTTTCCTAGTGCTATTTTTTAATTCTCACAGTGTGCAAAAAAAGGTTTGAAAACGTGGGCACAAGATGATATTAGTTCAATATACCAGTCACTGAACTCACTCAATCAAAGGCCTCACTCACATTGGGAGCATGTCTGATAACAAGTGCAACAATAATGAAAGGATGGCATTGCACCTTAACTAATTAGTATGGGGTAGGTGAAGGGTTCAGTGCCCTATGCCCATTCCATAAAACTGAAAGGAGTTTGCCATTTTCTTTTAGTTTTTCATGACCAACAAAAGTGGCAGTCGGTACATAGATCTAGAAAGTGAGAAATTGTTAAGGTTTAAGAGCCGATGTAAGTTGGAAAGAAATAGTGTTGACGGCAAAGCTAAGTAAGATAATAAATATGGCGTTCTATGTTGCCAGGACAGGTTCATACTAGCTACAAAGAGGAGAATTGCCCAGACTGTGACCTTTTCTTTTTTGGTGATTTAGCTTTCCAGTACAGTGATATCAGTCAATCAGTTAGTAGTATTTTAGTTTTCGATTCCATTACTTGGAGTTTGTGACTGGAAACAGCTATCCCAGCCCCCACTTCCAAGCCACAGGCAATTGATTTCCCCATGTGCTGGCTAGATTGTCGTATTGGGTCCTTTTTTTATCCTAGGTTCTGTCCTGTTGGTATAATTGATATCAAGCTCTGTTTCAGGAGGGGGTTTTTTTTTTTCCTGTTGAGATGTTGCTAGGTTATTGTTGCTAAAATAAGATGGTCAAAGATGTGCTATTATGATGAGAAGCCCAAGTGCATAACCGTTCCAGTAAGTAGGAAGAAACAGACGGAAAACCTTGGTGATCAGTATGATTTGAGAATGTCAAAAGGAGATGGCATAGTTCTAGCATGCTGAAGAGATGTGACTGTATCAATTATGGTAACCGCAGGAAAATTAAGGTGTCGTTTGTGATATTCCCCCGACTGAAATAGCTTTGGTTTTATGGATTGTACATGACATTGCTTCTGGCTTAGCACTTACATCATCATCGTCGTCGTCGTTGTCATCATCATGTTCGCCAATGTTATTTATCACCTAGGTGATTTTTCACCCACATGAAGCATTTGGAAAATGAGATGTAGATATGTAATTGTCCGGTTAGTTGTGTTTGGGCTTCCGGATTACCTTGTAGTTGGGCCATTTGGACTAGTGGATGAAATATCACCTAGATGATGATTAACAGGATTGCATCACGTTGCACCTTAATCCCAACTATGGTGGGGTCTGCGCCATGGTGTTTATAAGTGTTAATCTTATGTCTAAAGTCAGTTAAAAGTTAAAACTGTAAATTCATGCAAAAAGCATAGTGACAAGTTTTACACTAGATGCCCTTCTTGCCTTAACCTTCTTATGAAGGAATGAAGAGATGAAATTCTCAAACCGTCTTTATTATGGATTTTTTTCCCACTTACTGCCTAGGAACTAACAGGGAAATAAAAGAAAGAAAGAAAGAAAATGAATGCCATTGTTGTTGTGTTTGTGGAAACAGGAAGAAGATGTTGAAGCCTTGCAGCAACGAGATTTCCTGAATCTTAAGGTCTTGACAACTTCTTGCAAGTCTATTGCTCAACTAACAACCTCCCATGGATTGAAAGTCCTAAACTTTTGATATTCTAAAATATGAGAATTTCAGGATGCAAGTCTCTTGCGATTTTTAGTTGATATGCGTGGAGCTGATGTCGACGACATACAGGTACTTGACGAAATTTATAGTTGAGTTATTAGACATCCATTCTGACTTTGAGAAGTTTTGTTTACCTTGTTCATATACCCATACATGGCTCCTTGTACATACCCAAGATGTTTAGTAACAACTTTAAAGCTTTTAGACTAGGCCAAAGCTTGAGTCATGGTGATACTCCTTATATATTCATGAGGTTTTTAAGCCTCACATACTGCCTGGATACAACAATAACTAACACTTACTGCCTTTTTCCATTATGATCTAAGGTGGTCTTTAGTCTTCTTCTAACATACGTATTTTTCACAGCTAAGGGATGATTTAATGACAATGCTTATTGCTGGGCATGAGACAACAGCTGCTGTTCTTACCTGGGCTGTTTTCCTGCTTGCACAGGTATGATATCTTATGACCAAAATTTGCTGAGTGCTGTTGTTATTTTAACTAATTTCTTTATCTTCTTTCCTGTCATTTTTCTTCAATTTTATCATTCCTAATCTTGTCAGAATTGATGTACAAGCAGAACCCAGCCAAGATAAAGAAGGCTCAGGCAGAGATCGATTCAGTGCTGGGGCAGGGGAAACCTAGTTTTGAATTGATTAAAAAGCTAGAGTACGTCTAATCAGCCAGTATTGTTATTAAAATGGTCTGGTTTCTATCACCTGGTTAATATTTCTGTAGAGTTTGAGTTCTTCTAATACGACTCCTTCCCTTAACCCTTCCACTCATAGTGAAATCAGGACTTTTACAAGACCGAAAATCTTTACGTGCTGAGTTGGCAAAATGCATACAACTTTGCTGTCTGCAAGTATATCAACCCAAAAAGCGACATATATGCTATATAAATCTTGCTAATTATCTTAGGGTTCAGATTCCTCCCCGAGATTGGAAACCTTACGCCAATGTCTATCCCTGTAAAGAGTAAATTGTGTAGAGGTCAAGTATGAAGAAAGAAAAGCTTGGCATTTTTCCAAAATGTTTTTTCCCCTTTCTTTTCGTTTTTCTTTTTTACTTATTGGGGACCCTGTGAACCTTATAGGATAAGTAAGAAGAGGTGGTCAGCCCTCCTGCGGACTTGCCTAAATGTCTTCATCTCCAATGAAGTCAAGATTTGATCCCAAGACCTAACATGAAGTTATAGCTAGCTAAAATGGCTGATATATTCTCTATTTGGCGCTACTATAAATTGGGCCACCTTACTGCTACAATTGTTCAGTTTATCATTAAACTACTTGTTTGATGGTCGACTCCAGCCAAACCATGATGCATAGTTTGGCTATACTTCGGTCTCTTCAGCTTCCGGTTATTTATGTTGTACACTATGTTGTAGGAATTATGACAGTAAATAAAAAGTTGTGTATGTATTCTTTTGTATGGTTGCAGGTACATTAGGCTTATTGTTGTAGAGGCTCTTCGCTTGTATCCTCAGCCCCCGTTGCTCATTAGACGTTCTCTTAAAGCAGATCTTCTACCAGGTTATCTTATCTAAAATGCAGGAATTCTTTTTTTAACAGAATGAAATCATTTATTGGAACCCTGTACTCTCATATTTATGTGTGTTATCCTTTTCACATTGCATTGGCGTGTAGCATGTAATTTCCAAATTTCTATCTTGTAAGTGATGTATATGTCTTTGAAGTCACATGCAGTGTCAGGTTTCTTAGCCCTTCTCTTCATGTTCCTACAGTTTTTGTTCATAAGTTAAATAAGGAATGTAAACTTTTCAGGAGGTTATCAAGGCGAAAAGGATGGTTACCAAATCCCAGCTGGGACAGATATCTTCGTTTCTGTAAGAAAAAACTGTTACTGCTTCAATATAACTGTTCCCCACTTCAGAACTAACCTATATGCTTCCCATTTTTAGTACTCCCTCCATCCCAAGTGGGTTGTCACTTTTAGCTTTTTTGTGTAGGTTAAGATTGTCTTTGGTCATTAACTCATTTCACATGAACTTCCATCATTATCCCTTCCCAAACTCATTCTCACCCCTCCCAACCCACTCCTTAGACTCCTTAAAATATTTTGATGTTGTGACAATACACTTGGGACGGAGGAAGTAAGATTCAAGGAAAGAAAAAAAAATCAAAGTACCACAATGTGCCTCTCAGGGTTGTCTGAACTTCATTATAACTTTTTTCCAAATTTTATTTGTGAGGCACAGATTACAATCTTAATCCCCTGAACTCCCCATGATGTTGGTGTTTGAACTTCAAAGTTTCCATGAGTGATATTTTTGCCTCTGGATTTTGAGCCTGTGAAGAAAGAGCACATTTCCTATTAAGGAATTTTTTTTATACCTAGGGGTAGGGGAAACTTGGCACATTCCCTATTAAGGAAAAATTTTAACACTGATTTTACCTTCTTTTTTATTTTTCTTTTTTTTTGATAGATAGGGGTAGGGGATTGGGATGGTGGAGGCTTGAACTCAAGATCTTCATCTCACATCATTAGTAGCTTAACCACTAGACTAGAGACTTATGGCATTGCTTTTACTTTTATTACCCTCAATTTTCCTTCTCTACCCGAAACGTTAATTTTGTCTTATATAGCTGTTTTATTTTATTGCGCTAAGTCTTTAGCACTCCCGAGTCTCCGTACTCTGTCAAATGTACCAGATTTTTTGGGACGGAGGGACTGGGTTTTTACTTCCACATTGTCTGAACTGGTTTCATTTTTCTGCATCTATAGCTGAAGTTTTCTTTATCCAGGTATATAATCTCCACAGATCTCCGTATTACTGGGATCGTCCTGATGAATTTTCACCGGAAAGGTTTCTAGTACAGAAAAAGAGTATGGGCATTGACGGATGGGCTGGTTTTGATCCATCTCGTAGTCCTGGAGCATTGTACCCCAATGAGGTCTCTTCTCATTTCCTTGACACTAAATCACCCAATTACAGTACAGTTTCTTCATCTTTCTCCATTCATCTACCTAACTGGTGCCAATGGTAAACAGATCATATCAGATTTCGCCTTCTTACCCTTCGGTGGAGGGCCGAGGAAGTGTGTGGGAGACCAGTTTGCACTGATGGAATCAACGATAGCGCTGGCCATGTTGTTGCAGAAGTTCGACGTGGAGCTGAAGGGATCACCGGAGTCGGTGGAGCTGGTGACCGGGGCAACCATTCACACAAAGAATGGATTGTGGTGCAGACTGAAGAAGAGGTCTGGAATCAAAGCCAGTCAGAGTGGCTCCATCTCTAGGAGCAGTGTAGCTGTAGAGTAGATACCTTGCAAGAAAGAGGACGAGAGGAAAACAAAGGGAGAAAATTATTTGGGGTTATAGGCGTTTGATCCTTGTATGGCGGACTTACCATAATAGGGAACTTGCACAAACAAAAAAAAACGAATATTTGGGGTTAGGTTTGTTGGGAAGTACTCCTATTATTCTCACCTAATCACCAAATAATTTGCACCATTCATTTTGTGGGAATTCATTCAAAATTCTCTCAAATTTGACATTTAAAATTGAAATACTATGTACAGATGTATGCTCTCTTCGTCGTTTATTTTTTTGTTATTTAATCTATAATTTTTATAATCATTTTGACAAATATTTTGAATTTTGTTTTTTTGACAAGTCAACTGCTTAAAGATGGTGGTCATGTCAGGTCAATCTCAAAACACACAAAAACAAAACACAAGAACTGGAACTGAACTTCCTGTAAATGCAGCTGCTAAGTGGTAACAGCCAGCCCTGATAGTTTAGCTGGGACTGGGAGTGGGAGTGGAGTGGGACACAACACGGACCTAATTTTTGTTTTGTTTATTCTTCTTCGCTTTTTTAGCGAATGAGACACAAATGACATTTTTTAATGTGGAAAGATAAGATTCCCTCCTTCCGCCTGCTGCTGCTGCTGTTACTCTCTCCTACTTTAATGTCACCCTTTAGTTGTAGACATAATGCATTGAAGCCCTCAAGCTTCATTAACTTGCATAACTTTTTTTTTGACAAAGCAACTTGGTATTAAATTAAGGAAAGACTGAAGCTATACATCCTAAAACGACAGCAAGGAGAACCCGCGAACAAGTAGCTAGAAGCCCCTGAACTATGTGGGAAAAACACAGGTGAAACATAGAGCCTGATTGAGAAGCAACAACTACTAAAATCAAAGAATCAAAACAAACCAAAGTAGTGATAAATGGCAAATGGAGTAAATATCGAGGTACTTCGAGAAAGCCAATTTTAGAGTCCCAGCACCAATCCTTCCAAGAGGCAAGACCATCACTAAACCACACAGGTTTTTCAAAAATCTGGCAAACTAACCGCATCATCTTTAGATTGTTGCGTGGTTCGGGGTATACGCCAACACTATGCACCCGCCAAAGATGGAAACTTGCACAAGAAGTTCTAACAAACGGACACAAAACCTGAGCTCCTTTCACTACCAGAACAAGTGCCATTGTCGAAGCTCTTAACCTGTTTAAGGTAGTTGCTAGGGGAATCTCCAGTGCTCCACACCCCGACAACCACCTCCAATAGGGGTTTATTCTCCCCGACAGGATGAGACCTTGATCAGTCCTACCAAGAACAATGAAAGCCCCATCTTCACCAGTGCGACACCGACCACCTCCAAACCCCATAACCAACCAATCGTCATCCACATTCCAAAACCGTCCGGATCGATAAAAAAACCCAACTAGAAACAATCGTTGTTCGATCAAATCCAATCCCCCATAACAGCAGACCAGATCAGATTCTCTCCTCATCGCAAGGCACCACCAACGCATAGCAGAGGGGCGAGAAGAGGCCAAGACAAACGTGATCGGAAGGCGCCGACGAAAACATGACAACAACCTCTGGACGGAAATTGCGGCGACTATAGAGGCCCTGGCTGCAAAGGACGTCGCGATCCATTCAGGCGAGGGGCTAGCTCGACGGAACTGTGGAGGAGGGCCGCCCAAACTAGCGGCGGCACTGGAAACCAGGTTTTCACAGAAAGAATCACGAGAGAGCACTAGACCGGAGAAGCTTCGATCATACGTTGAGGCATGATCGAAGAGAAGCCTTGAGCATAGTCGATTGGTGTTCCAGGTAGGCAACCAAACTTAGCGAGGTGACACCAGAGGCGTGGCGTCTGGCCTAGTCGAGAGAAACCCTAGGGACTCGACACCCATTTTGATTATTAATTTGAATCTTTAAACAAAAAACACTTGCACAACTTATTCCTCCAACTCCAACTCAATCAATCAAGGAAGGAATGAGGTTAATACTTTGAATGCGAATATCCTGGGGAGCAAGAGCAAATCCTCTACCCATTTTGAGACTTACACTATTACTTCCACATTATTTATATCATCCAATTTTCAGCATTTGGTTTAGTCATATTTCAACTCATCGTCGTCATATAAAATTTTCTATACAATTGAAGAAAATTTATAATGATACATCAGGAATCTCACCCGAATTTATCAGTATAATTTTATCATTGATTTCTTAAAATTAATTTCATTATAAACTTCACACCAACCACCCAACATAATTGGGATCAAGGTGTTGTTGTTTAATATGGTGGTATATTTTCTTAAGGACTAGCTGCTGCGTCTTGACCAAGATAGAGGTACTTCTGTGCATTTAGCCATTCAAATGTAAGAAAAGGGGTGACTGTTTTAACAGTAGTATATTTTATTTTCAACTGTTGTTCTCTTTCTCTGACTACCTCTGACCATGGAAGCTGTGGGTTCCCTCGTCGCCGTCTTCCCCTTCCGCTTCTATTCTTCCCTCTCCGTCACGTCGCTCCAAGGAAATTGGCCTTTTCTGACGAGCGTCTAAGTCTCATTTCTCTCTATCTGAGTTAGATTCACGGCGATTTCCCGAGGGGAGTGAGAAATCGGTTCCTCTCTCCCGCAGGTTACACTTTTCTTTCATGGTGCGGTGAGTAGGTTACCGTACTGTTAGGTTTTGACTTTTGCGCAGAGAGGGTTTTGGGATTTTGTAGCTATGGTGAGAAAACATGGTTGGCAACTTCCTGCTCACACTTTCCAGGTACGGACAACCTTCTCAATCTTCTGTCAAATTCATTCAGATTTTTGCTCAGTTCTTCATGGCCCATTGCTGTTTCTTTTTTGAAAATGCGAGAATCTGGAATACAGTGATGAAATGCCTGAATCTGCTGGTTTAAGTTTTAAGGAATTCAGTCTGTTTTTTTTTCCCGTTTTTTACTTTGAATTTTGATATTAACATTTTACTTTATGCACTGTGAAGTGTTCTGATTTTGAATTTGTGCCGTATAGGTTGTTGCAATTACTGTGTTCTGCTTGTTAGTGGTTGCGTTTTACGCTTTCTTTGCCCCTTTCCTTGGTGGCCGGATCTGGGAGTATGCTATGGATGGTGCTTACTCGTTTGTGGTGAGTTTCTATATAAGGATTACCGTGGTTTTGAAAGTTTTCGTGTACTTCAGCAAATTGACCACTGCCCAGCTACATATTTCGTTCGTGGAAGGGGTTATGTTGGTTAGTTTATCAAATTGAAACAGAGACGTTCTAATGTTCTAATCAGGCTATGTAATCAGAGTAATTCTCCTTGCCCTTAAGTACTTCTCTGTGGGGCAGTTGGCATTTTGATTTCTTGGTTTTTGGAACAACCCCTAATGGTCTTTTCAAGTTGTTGCACCTTCAAACAGTGGCGAAGCCAGGATTTGAGTCTTGAGGTGGCAGTAATGTTTCAAATAAAAGAATTTCTAACCAAAACTGAAATTAACCAATATCTATTAAATTAATTTTATTCGATTTTCTTAATGATCAAAATTATCTTTAATTGATTTTATATTCATTCATTTGGGATGAGTAATTATCCTAACATGTATCTATCTAATCCGCCAACGGTGAATTTTTTTTCCCATCATCTTTTTTTAAGGAAGTGAGAGCGTACAAATCTAGTACTACTAAAAGTATATTTGACTCATAAATTTGTTTTAATAAAATGCTGATAATGAAACAAAGTTTCACCAATTAATAGAATATCTCTCGTGATTTTATGTATTAATATTGTTACTTTTCTTTGAACAATACCTTTTTATAGTAATAATATTACACTCATCATGGATATGTAGATGAGAGAACGAGTTAGTATATTATTAGGTTAATGTTTAGTATTTGGATATTGGATTGGGTTAAGTTTTTCTCATTTAAGCTAGTTTTAAATATGTAATGAATTAGAAACTTAAATTTGAATTAACATAAGGTGAACATATAATTAAAACCTAAATACACATTATATATCCCTACACTTTCAAAAAAATTGGGGTGGCAGTTGCCACCCCCAGTCCCCACACAGCTCCGCCACTGCCTTCAAAGATCGCCACCTTTTATACTGATCTATTGCTGCTACAGGCACTCCTCGTTTTCATACTTTATGTTCGATCCACTGCAATCAATCCTGCAGATCCTGGCATTATGTCTAAATTCAGCAGCACCCCTAAGCTTGATTTGGAACATAGGCTGCCAGTACACGGCTTATCAAACAAATATAATGAAAATGGAAGCGGGTTACACTCACCAACAGAATCTAGAAATTCCTCAGCGGCACAAAACTGGAACAAGAAGGGTTCTGAGGGACATAAGGAGGGCATAGATGTATCTACACAACCTGTATTAAAAAATTCTTGTTCTGGAATGGGTGCAATCTTCTGTGTTTTATTTGTCCATGAAGATTGTCGCAAACAGGAAGTTCCAGCTGAGCAACAAGGTGCAAGTGATGAGGCTCTTTTCTGCACACTGTGCAATGCTGAGGTAAAGCGATATGTGTCATATTAAATTATGATAAACATCCATTTCTATGCTGATTTTAACGTGTTATGACACATTAATAGTTCTAATCTTTTCAAAGTCGCAGTCCTTTGTTCTCTCCCCAGTGTAATTCGCAATTTGCAGCTTAGTTATACAACCTATGCTCATACGCTCATTTGATTAATCTAGTCTATAATTTCTTTTATTGGTTATTAAGTTGGAAATTACTGGAGTAATAAAATAAAGTGCATCTTTGTGGACTGTGCTTTTTCATTTAGCTAGACCAATTTATAGAGATAGATGTTCTCTTAATACTTTAATTATGTAAAGCTTAAAGGGTTCTTAAGTGTTGGATACAACTTTCCACTCTTGATCAATGTCTCGTAGCCCAGCTCTGCCCTGTTGCATGGTGAATATTAGAAAAGATTATTTTGAATGTCTTATAGTTTCTAGATAGTGTGGAAAAGAAGTGTTCAGTATTTATGAGATTATATGTGGTGCATCTTTTTATCCATGATTACAGGTGCGCAAGTTTAGCAAACATTGCCGAAGTTGTGATAAATGTGTGGATGGTTTCGATCATCACTGTCGGGTATATCTTTATATGTTGAACTGGTTTATCATTTTGGTCCTGTATATGTACTTCTTTAATTTGTCTGTAGCTGGCATTTCTCTAAGTATGCTGTCTCTATTATCTGAGTGCAGTGGCTAAACAATTGTGTGGGACGCAAGAACTACGTTACATTTATCTCGCTCATGGCCACGAGTCTTGTTTGGGTATTTTCTTTAGACTTATTTTTATCTTGGACAAGAACTTAGGCACCATGAAGCTGACATTTATGTGCCCTCTCTTCAGCTTGTTTTGGAAGCTGGTGTTGGAATTGCTGTGTTAGTACGTTGCTTTGTAAACAAGAAGAGCATGGAAGCTGAGATCATTGATAGACTTGGAAATGGTTTTTCACGCGCACCATTTGCAACAGTTGTGGTAGATTCCCAGTCCAGTTGTCTCAAGTTGATTAATTACCTGTCATTTTGATCATCATCATCATACTGCACCATATACCTTATCATGTTAGGGTCAGGGTATGGAGTCAATTGAATGTCTAATTTTCTAGCACTAGAAATTCATGCAAAAAGCATAGTGGCGAAGTTTTACATTGGATGCCCTTCTTGTTGCAATCTTCTTATGAAGTACATAACTGTCATTTTGATACTATAACTTATTCAAGTTCTTGTCATTGTAGGCTATATGTACAACAGTTTCTATATTAGCGTGCGTGCCTTTGGGTGAACTTTTCTTCTTCCACATTATCCTGATAAGAAAGGTCAGTTGCAAGTTACTACTTTTTCTCGCTTTCGTGCTTTGTTACTACAAGGCAGAAATATACTGTGGCATGGTTGGTAGATAGCATATGTTTATAACATAGGGATGGGCTTGTCTCCAGTTTGCAAAAAAGACTGGTAAATACTAGTCTATTTCTTTGGTTGCCACGTGTTGTGGTTAACGATTGAAAACAGAGTGGATTGGAAATAAGAAGAACAAAAGGCACAAATGCTTTAAAAGCCAACTAACTATTGTTTTTCTTTTACTTGATGCTATATTATCTCAAATATTATGAATAAGTCACCATTTTATATTCTCTCAAATGTTATTTGAAAAATACATCTTATTTTATGTCTTCCATATATTATGATTTTAATTTGAATCTAGGTTTTTCATAGAATGGAGTGTATTTTTATTAATTTATTAAGAATTTGAAAGAGATTGAAATAAATGATAATTCTTTTCTAAAGTCTAACCTTATTTACTGGCAGAAAAGAATTACTCCCTCCGTCCCACAAAGGTTGTAGGATTTTTTTGGGCACATATATTAAGGAAAGTGGGAGAATAGTAGTGTGTTGACAAAGTTATCCTCATGAAAAAGAAAGAAGGAGAAAATTTTGTGGACCCCAATTTTAAGTTTAATGGGAGGAAAGAGAAAAACTTGTGGATCCATGGTGTGAAATAAGAGGATAAAATGGTAAAAATAGTGATAGAAAGTTTCTGTACAACCTTTGTGGGACGGCCCAATATAGTAATGTTGACAACCTTTGTGGGACGGAGGGAGCATCATTTATTTCAATATCTTTCAAATTCTTAATAAATTAATAAAAATACACTCCATGTCCGTAAAAAACCTAGATTCAAATTAAAATCATAATATATGGAAGGCATAGAATAAGATGTATTTTTCAAATAACACTTGAGGGAATATATAATGGTGACATATTCATAATATTTGAGATAATATAGCATCAAGTAATAGGAAAACAATAGTTAGCTGCCTTTAAAGCATTTGTGCCTTTTGTTCTTCTTATTTCCAATCCACCTCCGTTTTCAATTGTTAAACACAACACGTGTTAACCAAAGAAATAGACTAGTACTTGCCAGTCTTTTTTGAAAACTGGAGACAAGCCCATCCTATAAACATAGACCCATGGATGGTGAAGGCAGGTAGGTTTGTTGTCAAAGACTCAAAGTTCTTTCTGCAGTTAGATTGTTTCTGAATTCTCTCCATTCATTTTCTATTTATGTGGATGTAGGGTATCACAACCTATGAGTATGTTGTGGCAATGAGAGCTTTAAGTGAGGCACCTGCTGGAGCATCTGTAGATGAGGAACTGCTCTATTCTCCAACTGGATCTGCTACAACTGGCTTGAGTGGTGGAAGCTCTCTTGGTCTACAGTATAAAGCAGCATGGTGTACCCCTCCAAGAGTTTTTGTGGACTATCAGGTATGGTTTTCAATACTTCTTTCTATGTTTCTCTTGTTATCCTTATAGACCTGGCAAATATCAGAGGGACATTTGTCTGAAATTCGAGAATTGTTTGTAGCCTGGGAGGTAGTTTGGCCCCACTGAGCGAATTGTGTTGATCAATTGTATTATCGCTTTAAACAGACACACAAACACACACACACAAGAGATGTTATCTAAGACATGATATGTTTCACTGGACAGCCTTCTCTATCCACACATGCCTAGACAATGCAGATCCACATGATAATTTTTTCTGATTTGTGTTCGCAACTGTAACAGGATGAGGTCATACCTCACTTGGATCCTGGAATGGTTCCTTCAACTGTTGATCCTGATGCTGCTGGCCCCACTGAGAGAGGCAACAGAGGACCCAAAAGACCTGTCAAGATTAGCGCTTGGAAACTGGCCAAATTGGACTCGAATGAGGCCATGCAGGCTGCATCCAGAGCAAGAGCATCATCTTCAGTTTTGCGGCCTCTTGATAACCGTCGGGCAGTTGATACTGAATGCAGTTCTAGTGGCAATATGAGCATCGCAAGTAGTGTAAGCACTGATACAAGAGGAAATAAAGAGATGAAGAATGAGCTGAGGTTGTCACCATTGCGAAACTCTTTTGCTGCAAGTCAAGGAAGCCAGGATGAATATGAGACTGGAACGCAAACTGCTAGTAGCTTCAGCAGTCCAAGCCGCATTCACGAGTCAGTAACCATAAGCCCCTTGCCACAAGCTCATGCTGGGGGTCGTTTTAGTGCAGCTGCCTTAGCTCCTGGGATACCTGATCGCTCATTGGTATCAAACACTGCTTTTCCTGGTGTTAGTAATCATGGAACTCATTCCACTGCAGAATTTGATGAAAAGGTAACGCAAAAGGGAAACACTACAGATCCTCTTTTGCTTACAGCTCCTACAGCTTCTATCCTTAGAGATGTCAAAAGAACATCTGTTGTCTGGGACCAAGAAGCTGGGAGGTATGTATCAGTTCCTGTCTCTGCTGCAGAGGTCCGGACTGTACCAAGACAAAGAGGTTTATCCTCTTCTAGTGCAGACACGAGCACACTGAGCAATTTACCCCCTCAAGCGTCTTCTATGACAGCCAAGCCTCCAGAACAGCAAGCGGAGAAGCTAATGTACACAGGGGATTCCATTTTCTTTGGAGGACCTCTGTTGAGTGTTCCAGATAGAAATAACTTGAGAAATGAAGGAGTTTTAGGTCCGAGGGAGGGTCAAGGGAGATCAGCTCTGAAGTTGCCTCAAGAGTCCAGATTCAAAAGGGATTCAGTCTCAAACCAGCTTCCTGTTTTCATTCCTGGGGGACTTGAGAACTCGGCATCTGGTTCTGGGTTTAAGTAGACTCATTCAAACAGAAGTGATGTACTATTCTCTTAGAGAAGGGGTCGGTTTTTTTTTTTTTTTTTTTGCAGATTGAGCTGTGGAATTTTGTTATCTGAAGTGAGCTGCTCGAACGGCATGGAACCTAGCGGCCCAGACCATAATTCCCAGGTTAAGCCTTCCTGCAAGGTTCCGGTGATGGCTTTCTCAGATTGCTCTTATGTTCTAACACATCTGAGGGAGGTAAAGCCTGTACATGAGTTATATTCCACTTTTCAGATTGCTTTTATTTCCTAACACGTCTGTATTTTGCCTATAGCTCTTTTTATTAGACTATGTAAACTTACATTTTTCAGTCTTGAAGTAGTAATTGATTTGCGAAAGGAGGGCCATTAGGTGGTCTGTCTTGCGGAACAAGTTAGATGATTACACTGTTTCGTCATTCGTGTGATGGTTAAATTGACATTCATTCATACTTTTTCCATTGAATGACTTCAGAAATGAAAGGTTTAGAAGAATCCCAGTTTTGTAAAGCTTCAAGAACGTCAAACAAATTTTATTTTTCTTCATTCATGAACGTCGTCGACTCAGTATCCCAGTTTTCCCTTTTTACACTGTTCCTCTTCAGTTTATAAGATGCTTAACAAAATTCATTAACAGTTTGAGGCTTGCAACTAGGAGGAAACAAACAACCACGAGGATTGGACTTTCTATACCATAATAACTGAAATCTTGGAGCTTAGAAGCTTTTGAAGAAGAGTCGCCATACAGTGCGCACATGCGTGTTGCATGCCCATAAGAGATGATATAAATTACCACCGCACTTCTTATGACTGGTGACGGTTATCGTGAATTTTTGTTCAGCCCCAACTCCGGTTTTGAAACCATCATAAATTTGGTCCAAGCTTCAGTTCCGACAGTCGTCGCCGTCAATTCTGATGAAGCTTTCCATCAAGAATTCTACAGTCGTCAGCCGCTATTAATTCCGATGAAGCTTCCCATTAAGAATTCTCTCATCGTGATTCTTCCATCAAGATTTCAGATCTACTTCTAGAAACCAAACCAGCCCAACTTAGAAACACAATTACCATAAACATTTTGCCACGATGAAATTCAAAACAACCAAACTTGTAACTGATGAAAAACTGATATTTTTTCAAATAAAGAAATTTGGATAAAAATAATGATGATTACAATAGGTAGTCATGTTAATCACTAGTATAATCATGTTGATATTCACATTTCCAATGTTGATCAGCAGTCTTCCCTTGTTGATCAGCTTTTGTCGAATGTTGATTTACTTTTGTCCAATATTGATCTATATTCTTTGTCATGTTGATCGTTATTTTTATAAAGTTGATATCTCTTATTGTCATATTGATCATTCTTTTTATATAGCATGTTGATCTTTCTTTTTGTCATGTTGATCTTCTTGTTTAGTATGTTGATCTCTCTTATTACCATGTTGATCTATCTTCTTTGTCATGTTGATCTTTCTTTTTAGCATGTTGATCATTCTTTTTAGCATGTTGATCTCTTTTACTATCACGCTGATCTTTTTTCTTAGCATGCCGATCCCTCTTCTTACTATGTTAATCTTTCTTTTTACCATGTTTATCTTTGTTATTGTCATGTTGATCTTTCGTTTTAGCATGTTGATTAGTAGACTTGTTATGTTGATCTATAATTTTGTCATGTTAATCTGTCGATGTTGTTCATACAAGGAAACTTTATTGATCGATTAATCATGTTGATCTAACACGACATTATGCTTATCAAATTTAGCGAATGACAAACTTGTAAATAAGCGAATCGTTTATGCGCACGCATGCGTTGTGCACATTTTAACGCGGACCTTTGAAGAAACTCTAACTAGGAAAGTTTACCAACAAATAAAAATAACAACGCCCAAATACTTTTATTTTATTTTTTTGTTCTTTGGGAAAGAAAAGTGAGAAATCAGAATATTTCCAAGACTTCCAAAATGAAATTATTGCAAATGGGACAATTCCCTCTCTGCACCATAAGCTCCCTGGAACAGAGCCTACAGAAGGTGTGGCCGCAGGGGATAAAAGCCGCGCCTTTATGCCTCACCATACACACGCAGCAATTATGCTCGATCCCGCCGTCGTCCGCCTCCGCCTCGTCGCCTTCTTCTTCGTCATCCTCCTCCTCTTCCTCTTCCATACCGTACCCTCCCATCAAATCCCCCAGCGACATGCTCGGCTGCTTGTTCTCCTCTTCCTCGTCTTCCTCCTCATCGACTGTCGACGTTTTCACCGCTTCGGCCTTCGCCGCTTCAGCCGCTTGCTGCGCCACCACCGCCTCCCTCGCCGACATAAGCCGCATGCTCCCGGAATCGGTACTCTTTCTAATTTCTGCCCCATCGTGATCCTCCTCCACCTCCATGATCTTGTTCCTCCCAGATCGGCCACGCTTGAAATAAGGGTCGGAGAGGGGCATGGTCTCCACCATCCGGTTAGCCTCGCCGGAGTTGGTGCGGAAGTTGGAGCGTGATCTGGTGCCGAAATGAGAACCCGTGCCTCCCTGAGGAACGGCGGAGCTCCAGGCTTCGCCGGTCCGCTTGAGGAGGAGAGTTTTCCTGAAGTATTCCCAGCTCCGCCGCTCCTTGCTTGGTTCCTCTTCCTTGATAATGTCGATGAGCGTGCGCCGGCCAGGCGGTCTCGGCGGCGGTGGCGGTTGTTGTTGAGGCTGAGCTTGAGCTTGGGCCTGATCCAGCGGCGGCGGCTTGTGTGACGTCCCTATAATCGCATCGAGGCTGAGCCCGGCTAAAGCATTTGTCGACATTGCTGTAAATATTTATCCTCAAAACCAAACACCTTAATTGGTAGATTAATTAACGATTGATGCAAATTTGTATAAACAAAATTACCCCCAGAAAGAAGAAGAAGATTGTAAAATTTATCGGCGAAGAAATGAAAGAGAAAATTGGTTCGCTGGAAAGAAGAGAAATGGAGTGGGAGCGATAATTTGTTTGAGCGCGTCTCCTGATTGATTCATGCTCCTATTTCGCGGACAATTGCAGTACCATTTTTTGGGCTGAATTGCTTGCACCATTCGTTTCGTTCCTAGAAAAATTCAAGTAAAATGCTAACTTTAAAAGTTTAGGGTGCAAAATGAGTGACTAGAAAAATTTAATCACCATAATATACATTTTTCATAAAGCTCCGTTACATATGAGGGAAGAGGAAAATTGGATAAATGTGTTAAATCGATACTTTAAAAGATAAAAAGTTAAAACAAGACCCAAATAATACATTGATTAAAGTTAGTGAACTATAGATGCATCTTACCTTATTGAAAATGTGTTAAATACTCCCTTCATACCCCATTAATCGATCTATTTGTTTTGGCTGTTTCACAGTATTTAATCTATGATTTTATTTAGGAATATCTAGACATGTAAAGTTAAATAATTTACATTCGTATCATAATTTGAAATACAAAGTTTATAAATAGATTTTTTTGAATTTTTTTTAACTATTTATCTTTATGAAAATTTGAGTCAAACATTGAACCTTAAAACACGAAAAACAAATTGATCAATTAATGAGGGTACGGAGGGAGTACAAGTTTGAAACTCAAAGTATCTTATATATATATATATGTGTGTGTGAGCGCGCTCGCCAATGTGTATACTCCCTCTGCCCCTTTTTTTTGAAACGTTTTGTTTCTCACGCATATTAAGAAAATTTTATCCATTCAGGCCATTCCCTGAATACCCCTCCAGCCCTCTTGAACTTCTCTGTGTCAGTATGTTCTCTCTCCTTCCTACAAACAATTTCATCAAATTCTTTCTTCTACCTGGATAGATTTGTCCTATAATTGAAGGAATCGACTACAAAAATGAAAATAAAAAATAAAACCGAACATATAGAAACCCATTTATGCAATAGTTAGTGCATACAAGCTTAAGGTTGTTCACAACGTCATTTCCGGTGGCTCGGCCTGAAAGAAACTAAACGAAACGGAGATTCAGAAAAGAAGAAAAAACGAAACTAAACTAAACAAAATGCAAATGTTAATGCTTGGTTTTTTAATTTTTGGAGATGAAGAGATTTGTTGATTGGGAAGCAGGTGAAGGTAGAGGGGAAGAGCCGAAGAGGCTGATGCACAGGTGAGAGAACCAGTGGCTTGGGAGGAAGAAAGAAGTACATCACGTATTCTTGGAAAATGTGAAAAGAAAGAGAGAGAATGAAAACAAAGGATATTTTAGTAAATGCGTATGTTAAAAATTTCCTAAAGAGGAAACGTTTCAATAATTTAGGGACAACCCTAAAAGGAAAGCGTTTCAAAAATTTTTTGATTTTATTTAACATCTAGCCATAATGATTAAAAAAACATGTAATTTAATTTAGAATTGTTAGCTTAATAACTGAAGATATGGAAAATGATCACTAGTAATTTGCTAGATGTCAATAGTGTCTTGTAGAAGTTGATAACAACATCAAGATGCTAGATTACCACTACATAATTAGATGTTGAGTTCTTACTTGTTAATGAATGATGATGTATGTACACACTACACACTAATATGAATATGATGGCAAACTAGAACTAGGTTGAAAATAGACATATTTAAGTAGATTGAAAGTTCATTTCAACTTGCAAAAAGAATGTAAACTTCAATATTCTATTTCAGTCTTTTTTTAGGGACATTCTATTAAATTTTATAGCAAGATGTTAAAACGTTATAAAATCAGAACTCAAATTTAGCTTGTGAATGAAGTGATTTGGTGAGGTTATCTAGGATCCATGCATGTCATTGCCACATAAGACCAGACCTTTTTTTCTTGCATTTATTGTCGATCATTAATACATAAAAGTCAAACTTGGTAAACTACAATTAAAACTCACCATTACGGCATGTTTTCTTCTTTACAAATCTGTGTAATTATTTATGTGTAATCAATTTCATTCAATTGCCTGATCTAACCCATCTCTCTTTCTTTAAATTATGGTTTCTTTATCTCTTCTGTCGGCCTCTCTCAATTATTTTCTTAAATTTTCATGCGGATTTTTTTTTATAAGGTCATGCGAAATTTTTTATTGCTTTGTAACTCCTAAAAAAGACACATCAATGCATTTACAATTTGCTATGATTGTGCACTCTTTTTTGATGTGCATCCATGCAACATCTGGGAGAGAAAATTAGGGCAATGCAGTCATTGATCCTGAATAGTCATCTTCTTTGGCGGCACTATTTCTCTGTCCCGTCTATCACTTATTTGCTATCACTGGTTTTTTATTATGTATAACATCGAATGCAAGTATATATTACTGTACTTTGATATCCCAATTTGTTTCTAAGCATCTTTTAGCTCATTGTCTGTATTTGCTTTACATCCACTGTATTTGAGAGTTCAAGAACTTTATGAGAACATCATCTGATGTAGACTGACATTATCAAGTAGAGTTTAATTAGATGGGGGACATTAACTTAATTAGGTCAATAGTTTAAAAGAATAATACTATTCATTGATGTTTGCCATTTCATTTTGTTATAAGTAGCTTCCAGCAAAAGGGATAGCATTAGAATGTTATTATAATGTTATTAAAAGAGATGATGGTAGGACTTACGCCATTTAGTTAATTATATTGATTCTTTAACAATGAAACCTCTGCCCGTAATGTAGTCGTCCTGGTTCTCATTTTGGTTGCTACAGGATGAAAAATGTTTATGAACATGTCAATAAAGTTAGGATAGTGATGTATATATAGGAGTATTTAGACTTTATTATGTGTAATATACTTTTGATATATTTGATCATACCACTGTCAAACATAAGTTTTAGTGAAGAAAAATTGTATTCCCTAATGCACATTTGTTTTTCAGTATTTAATCTATAATTTTATTTCAATATTAATTCAAATTATAAATTTTAAACTAATACATACAACTAAAAAATTGATTTCTTAACTTTATAAATATAATTTTTGATATTTTTTCCATGAATAAATAATATAGATAAATTGAAGTCAAATTGATATTAAAAGTCAACTGTTGCAATATTTTTGGGACGGAGGGACTCCCCTGTACGTCCCTAAAAAGATGCACATGCTGACTTTTACACTTATGTTTGATTCAAATTTCTATTAAGATAAAAAATATATATGTATAAATGTATAAATACATTGATGCGTACTGTTATACTTTTGGGTAATAAAAATGTATTGGCGTACATAACAAAGGGTGCATACTGTCACGTAGGATTGATAAGGGGGAGGAGAAGATATATCCTGAGCCAATCAAGAATGTAGTGGACTGACACCAAGGGACGAGCATGAAGATTTCAGGACTGTAGTCTCATTGTGTGCGGTTA
This sequence comes from Stellera chamaejasme, assembly GCA_024586325.1. Classification (NCBI taxonomy): domain Eukaryota; kingdom Viridiplantae; phylum Streptophyta; class Magnoliopsida; order Malvales; family Thymelaeaceae; genus Stellera; species Stellera chamaejasme. Next base: position 32,883,440 of record CM044985.1, read on the forward strand.
ATGTACTTTCTTAAAACATTTGATGTTCATTTTATGATAAGACTCATTCCAGATCACCGAATGTGGAACTTAGGGATAAGTGTAATGTAGTTAAGTATATTCGAAACAAGGTTGAAGTGAGGAAATTTTTTACTATTGCATATACTTTCATCAGTAATTGTATTTGACATTTAGATTTTTTGGATAATAAACAAAGTAACACCAAACAAATCATTGTGTAGATTATATTAACACGATTGATTTTTTATTGAAAAAAGTGAACCCGTAACGAAGTCCGTAACGAAGTCGGGTATTAGAACTAGTTAATGTACCACTTCCTCCGTCCCTTACTATTGCAACATTTGGTTTTTCAACTTTTAATCTATGATTTTATTTCTCTAACACTTTCAAATACAAATTTATAAATTTTATCAAAATATGATACTTTAGTGTGTCTAGTTTATAAACATATTTTTTTTTAATTTTTTTTACTTAACTTCTAAAGAGTACAATTGTTTTCTTCCTATAATTACAACTTCACAAATAGTTCAAAGAATATAAAACTGAAATTGAAAAATAGAGAAAAGAACTTCTTAAATTTCTTAAACCTGTTCGCGTCAAATAGTGAAGATAATTCTTAAAAAAATACATTTACAAAATTTACACTTTAAATTATGATATGGATAAGAATTATTGAATTTAATATGCTTATAAAACACTCAAGAAAAAAATGATAAATTAAATACTATGAAACAGTAACAATAAATGTTTTTATTTTTTGAGCGCAGAGGGAGTAACAATTAAGTAACCGCACAAGAGCAATTCAGTGTTCAGTGAATAGTGATTCTCGTGATAAATTGAATTTCTCAATATTATATACTCCCTCCATACCCCATTAATTGATCCATTTATTTTGGTTGTTTCACAGTATTTAATTTATGATTTTATTTTGGAATATCTAGACATGTAAAGTTAAATAATTTACATACGTATCATAATTTGAAATACAAAGTTTCTAAATAGATTTTTTTTAATTTTTTTTCACTATTTATCTTTATGAAAATTTGAGACAAACATTAAATCTTAAAAGTTGAAACACTAAAAATAAATGGATCAATTAATGGGGTACGGAGGGAGTAACAATTAAGTAACTGCACAAGTGCAATTCATTGTTCAATGAATAGTGATTCTCTTGGGAAATTGAATTTCCCACGAGAATTAGTATTATTATATTATTTTAATATATTTTAGTACTATCTTTATAATATACAAGGTTTAATTACCGCTAAGGTTTAATTACCGCACTTCGTAGCGGTGTAAATTACAATATTTTATAAGAATTTAATAAGGATGTAATATTAAGTGAAATAAATGTATATTTTTATGAACTAAATGATAAAGTATATAATTATTATGGGTGAAAAAATTAGGTCTAAGAATTTTTCATTTTATCATATGAAATTTAAAACATTAGGGAACAAACGCAAAATAATAAGAAATAAAAGTAAAATAGAGATTTAGTTTTTTAAACAAATTTGAAATACAAATAAATAAAATCACTAAATTATGATGAGATGACACAATTTTATTAGGTGGATGCTGTGACGTGTGTCAGGCAAACAAAACCTTACACACCCGCAAGTGTATGGGTCGAGTGTAGCACTCGATGAGTAAAGGTCGAATCCAAGGACTAGATGCGCGAAATGCTAAATAGCTAGATTGCACTACTTTACCTGCCTAAATAATTCTAATGCATAAAAATAAAAAGATAACCACCACGAGTATCGGGTCAAATGCTTCATGAAAATCAAACGAGCATGATTTATATTTATTCCTAGAGGAAATGGATTCAAAATTATCGACATCTTTCGAGTCGGTTACCTACACGATGATCGAGATCGATCTCTCGTCCCGCACCAACGAGAGGGCTTTAAGTGTAAACCATAAATTTATAAGTGGTTTGACAAACCACTCGAACTTGATTTTTGGCCAAAACTCGGGAAGATCGCTTTCGCGCTTGTTCCCGAGCACCATGTGAGCATGTGTGCGTGAAATCTCTAACCCGAACTCACGCCATAATTAAGTATGAAACAAGTTCCTAAAAACAAATATGCATCATTAACAATAATGAGAAATGAAATTTAAACGAGGAGAGGATTCAAATGTGGTTCCCGCTTTCTCAAGTCACAGAACTTGTTATTCTACTTCGACCAAGAACAATCTCTTGTCTTGCACCGAGGTGAAGACCATTATGGGCTAACCTTATTCTCCTAAGTAACCCCTCCAAATCTCTCGATTGGAGCGGGAAACTCGTGCTCAACCCGTGGCCTACGTTCAACGAATATCTCTCGAGTACTCGTCAAACACCAAATAAACATAAGCATGCGGTACCAATAAATTCATGCAAATGTCAAGATTAATTCACAAATTGAACCACCAAGCATCTCCAATTTCTCTAATGTAGAAAATTTGAAGCAAATTAATCCACAAAAGACCCGAACCCGAGACGGTTCGAGTTTTTCTACACTAACTCAACCAAGATTTCAAGCAATTAATCAAAACCCAACAATAATTAAGGAAATATATGTAGAGAGAAACTAAATTAAATAAGTAAAATCATAAATTAAAGTTTAAAAACAACCGATGGCGGAGACGAGTAAAATTAGCCGAAAAATGGCCGGAGAAGATGCATCGGAGCGTGGGGCTGTTCTCCGGTGGTCATGGGCGTGCTAGTGGAGCTCCGGCGGTGGCTGGGTCTGACCGTGGTGGCTGCTGGCGGAGGAATGGGCAGCAGCAAGGATTTCTCGCGAAATCCAGCTGCTGCCGCGGTGGTTGTGCACGGAGGGGCTCAGAGGCGTGGTGGTGGAGGGCTGGCAGAGTCCGGCGAGGCTGGGGAGGTGGTGGTGAGGCCGAACTGGGGCAGCCAAGGCTGGCCGCCGCAGCTAGTCTGCTGCTGCTCTGCTGCCCGCGATCTGAAGCGAGGAGAAGAAGAAGAAGAAGAAGAAGAAAAGGAAGAATCAGCCCAATTTTGGGCTGAACCCAAAGTTGGCCCTCCAAGGTTATTATTGTTGCCAAAAGCACCCAATTCTCATGTTTCTCTTACAAACAGCCCATTAAGTTTTTCTTCTTCTTCCACTTTGACACAAAAGCTTCTATACTTGTTGTATTTAATCCATCTACACCCAAATTTGTCACTTGAAGTACCTATATGATTTTAAGATATTAAATGTACAAATAGCCACATTAAAAATCACAATTAAGCACAAATGGTGGGGTAAAATTATATAAAACATGCACTCATCAGTGGATACTATTCATACGAATTTTTATGTTTATGTATAGAGTTTCCGTCGCCGGCCGTCTCCACCGCCATCTATAGGTATTTTTTGGGGTATTTTATGAATTTTAGTATTTTAGGAATTATTTTAGTATTTTAGGAATTTATTTAGGTATTTTAGGTATTATTTACGAATTTTTTGGTATTCTATGGAATTTTAGTATATACTTTACGTATTTTAGGAAAATAAGAATATTTTATGAATTTTAGTATTTTGTGAATTATTTTAGTATTTTAGGAAATATTTCTGTGTATAATGAATTCTTTTAGTATTTTAGGAATTATTTTAGTATTTTGGAATTTATTTAGATATTTTAGGTATTATTTACGAATTTGTTGGTATTTTATGGAATTTTAGTATATATTTTACGTATTTTAGGAAAACATAAATATTATATGAATTTTATGAATTAAGTTACTTTTATAAAATTGTGTAGATCAGCATGAATACCTTGTTAGATCAGCATGAATAACTTTTAGATCAGCGTCCATACCTTGTTAGATCAGCATGAATACCTTATTAGATAAGCGTCCATATCTTGTTAAATCTGCGTCCATACCTTGGTAGATCAGCGTCAATACCTTGTTAGATCGGCGTCCATGCATTAGTAGGTCCGCGTCCATACTGTTAGATCAGTGTTTAGATTTATATTTAATTTTATAATTTTAATTTATGTATACGAACTTTATTGAATTAACTTTTTTTACTTTTAATTTTTGTAGCTTTGGATCGACGTTTCACAATGTCTACACAACACAATTGATTCCTTTCAAAATTACCATTTTTTCCCTATTAGTAACATAATAAATATAATTGTAAAAAAAATAATAAAAAAGTTTAAGTTTTTTAATTTTTTAATTTTTTTTAACAAAAATAAAAAAATTAATGAAATAAATAATAAATATAATTTAAAAAATTAATGAAATAAATAATAAATATATTTAAAAAAATATTTTCAAAATTACCATTTTTTCCCTATTAGTAACATAATAAATACAATTAAAAAAATAAATAATAAATATAATTTAAAAAATGAAAAAAAATTATGGATGATATGGCACAACCCCATTGATCTTGCACTGTTCACCAGTAGTGAACTTTCCGTAAATAGAGTATAGAGTAATTAATAAACTCCCTTTGTTTGCGAAAAGTTGATATATTTGTTTTGATTGTTTCACACTATTTAATTTAAGATTTTTTTTCCCATGAATATTTAGATATTTAAATTTAAATAATTAATATGCATATCATAATTTTAAATGTAAATTTTTCAAATATATTTTTTTGTATTTTTTTCACTTTTTTGTTAAAATTTGAGTTAAATATTGAAAATTGAAACATGAAAGTCAAATGTATTGACTATTGACGGACGGTGGAAGTATTTAGATATTTTAAAATATACTTCATCCATAGTGCTTAATTGATTGCAACGTATTGTTCTGACATGGGGATCAGATGAGTATAGAGATGTAGAAATTTGATGAAATTATCTCTAAGAAATAAAAGAGTTAAGTAACTGTGAAGTTAGTGTGGTTAAATCAAATAATAATAAGAGATGGTTAAGCAGGTCAAGTAGATTGAGTTAATTAATGAGGTCAAAACAAAAATAAAAAAATAAAAAAAATAGTAGAAAAAGTAAATTGAGAACTTTATATAGGCAAATTTATTAAATAATAAACATCACAAACATTTAGGGAAACAAAAAAAAAATATTACAATCGAAAAATGGATGGAGGGAGTATGACGCTACTTTTGAAAGCAAAAAAAATTGTGACAGGTTATACTCCCTCCATCACACTAAGATGATAATATTTGATTTTAATGGTTCTTTTTTACTCAAATTTCAATCATAAATAATTAATTAAAAATATGAAAATTTTATTTGAACATTAAACACATCAGTATGTCATTTGCATATAAAAAATAATAATATTTTATGTCAAAACATTGATGGAATAAATTCTTAGATTGAATTAGGGGTGAGATCGAGCCGAGTAGAGCCCGAACCTGGCAGGCTCAAGCTCGAGCTCGTGAAAATCAGGCTCGGCTCAAGCTCGGCTCGAACTTCATCGAGCTCGATTTTTCGAGCTCGAACTTGGCTCGAAAGCACATGAGGCTCGATTCGGGGGTAGCTCATTTAGGCTCGATTATAAAGTTCGACTTGATTAGGCTCGAAGTGACTCGTGAAGCTCGAAAAAATTGAGATATATTACATTAATTCAATAAAATATTCTTAAATTAACGAGCTCGGGCTCGAATCTAATAGGCTCGGGCTCTGCTCGTTTGTTAGGCTCGTGTAGGCTCGCGAGCCTGATCGAGCCGAACCTCTGAGGCTCGAGCTCGAGGCTCGAAAAAACTCGGCTAGACAGGCTCGTTTAAGCTTGAGCTCAAGCCGAGCTCGAACGAGCTCGGTTCGTTTCTCAGCCCTAAATTGAATGCCACAAAAGTTAATGTGTCAATTTTCATGGGGTGGGGTGGACTGCTGGAGTGATAGAAAACTTTAAAATTGGTGTTTATTTTTCAACATTTAATTTATGATTTTGTTTCTTCAACATTTTGATATTCAAAATCAAATAATTTAGATGCAAATTATAAATTAATGCGTTTAGTTTCTAACTAAATATTTTCTGAATTTTTTAAATGATATATTTATTATAATAATTTGAATATCCCATAACATAAAAAAGCGCACAAATTGTTACAACCTTAAACCAACCACACTGACATGTGATGGTTCTAGCTCGTAACTCTAGGATCTTTGCAGTTTTATAAATGATTTGTGAAAATAAATAGACTTTTACTAAAATTAAAGGAAAGGCTTTAAAAGTTTACAAACCAAAATACAAGTAAAATAATTTATGTTTAAGTGTGTACAAGTTTGAAATCCAAAGAAAGAAAAGTACAAGGGAGTTTCCTATATTCTAAGTCTTTCTCGGTAGTTAACTTGATATGCAAAAGTTGAGTCACTTTAACAGTTGAGAAGATCCTGAACAGTTTTGGAACAAATACCTGCAAACTATAAGACATAGTAACAGGGGCGGACCCAGAACTAAGTTCTCATGGGGGCAAATTTGAAGTCATACAAAAATCTTACATGATATATACATATACATATATACAACACATAATTATCAATTCTTCGATAACTGTTCACGACGAGATTTCATATTTTAAAATCTTTTCAATATCAATTGTTTGTCAAGACTTCGCAACACATCTTTCTCTATGAATGTAAACAAACAATCAGTCATCCACTAATCTCTAATTTTGTTACGGAGTCGAGTCTTCACAATTTTCATTGTAGAAAATGATCTTTTTATATAAATTAAACAACAAACACAAAATGACAATCTTCATGTTTTAAAACATATTGTGGAACCTGTATTTAATTATCTAAAATAAAAAAATGTATCAAAACAAGCATATATAATACATGCCAATTACATATAGTATAAAAAGACAAACAATATACATCACCATTGGTCCACTGTTGAATTGGAACCCAAACTTATTAACAAGCAGACGATGCGAAGGAATGAGTGGAGCACATAAATAAAATGAACAACTTAAAAAGACAGAAGTTTGACTTTTCTCCACAATTAACAAGCAAATACAACTAATAGCAGAATAGCCAGCCAAACGCATTTCTGAAAAAAGATGAGGACGAAGGATCAGATAAAAAAAAAGAGTAAGGAAGAGAACGATGGACTGATGCAGTTTTAAAATTAGAATTTCAGAGTGAGGAATCAAAGGAATCACTCAATTCCTCAAACCTATACACTAAATTAAACAAACAATTGTAAATTTGGTAAGAAATTCATACTATATCTTAGATTTTAGTTCAATTTCTTCAAGAAATTGAAATTGCAAATCCTAGAGCTTGAGTCTCCTCTCCAAAATCGGCGATGACTTCAGACTTCTTTCCTTTCTATTTTTTGTTTTGACACAAAGTTTAATTTTTTAGTATATATAGGTGGTGGGATCAAGTGCCTAATTTGTAGTTTTTATAAGTTAGGGGGATTCAAGTGTTTATAAGTATAGTTTAGGGGCATGTATGAAATAAAATTTCAGTAGGAATTAGGTTGGGGTAAATTACGTGGATAAGGTAATACTTATGCAATACATACATATATACCCTATAGTTACCAAAAGTTCAGTGGGTGCACTTGCCCCTATTGCCCCCACCTTGAGTCCGCCCCAACATAGTAATGCCCTAATTTACCTTCTGCTCTCCCCTCTGCCTTGCATCCATGAGCCCTCCCTCAATTTTCTTCCAATTCTCTAAATCATATATGCCCTTAAACCCCAGTCCCAATTCGCGTTCCCCTCCGTTGAAGACTGCCAGCAGTTCGCCGGACCACTCCTCACTTGTCTTGCCAGCAACTCGCCGGACTCCCTCTTCCCGCCGGAGCTCATTCGCCTAGCTCTCTTTTCCAATCAAGCTCTGGCTCGATTGTCGACTTCACCTAAAATGATTCGCTCCCTGTCAAACCCCTCATCAAAATCAGAACCCGCCATCGTCACCGACATCGTTGCTCACGATTTCACCTCCAATCTCACAAAATCCCCTTCTTTTTTCGTTCTTCTCGTCTCGAATCCTCTCACCCTCTCCCTTCCGAATTCAAAAAACCCTCTCCGTGAAGTAACCCCCAAATTCCCCAGCCCGCGTTGTGTCTCCAACTCTAGAATACCCGTGTCTAAATCGTGTTAATTTCTAGAATAGGATTAGTGTGCAATATTAGTTTTAGGTAGTATTACAGAGGTCCCTACATTACTTTTAGTTGTTCAATTTTATCTCATCTCCAATAGTATTTTAATTTAGGTCCTTCCTCTAATTAATTCAATTTTAATCCTTTCAAATTTCACACCAACTTCACTAATACTTTCAATTTTACCCACAGTTCTCTATTTCTTTCAGATTAGTCCTTATTCTTTTCATTCCTTTCAGTCATTGATACGTCCGAAAAAACGGGTCATCACACAATTTTTTTAGGAAACGACAAAATTAGCTCTTACATTTTTCCTTTAATTAGGAATATTTGACTGATATTTTTACGTTCTTTCACTTTTTATTTTTATTTTGATAAAACGCTCTTAATTCTATTTTGCTTTTGAAACTTTCTTTGACATCCCTTTAGTACCAATAATTTATGACCATATGAGAGCGGATTATAATTGGCTTTCGAGAAATTTCAAACTCAATAGTTGTTACGTTTTCTCTTCAGAAATATTTGACTTATACTCTCTTCGTCTTAAACGTATTGTCACAACATCTAAAAAAGTATCACAAATGAAATGATATTTTCCATTTTTGATCTATTTTAGTCTAATTTTACCTACTCAAAGAGTTTAGGGAGTGGGTTGGGAGGGATGAAAATGTGTTTAGAATGGGGTAATGATGAAAGTTTGTGTAAAATGAGTTTATGAAAAATGACAAACTTAATCTATACAAAAAAACTAAAGTGACTATACACTTGGGATGAAAGGAGTATCAATAACATCAAATTTTGTCCGGACTAGTAATTTATGTTGTTGTAATATCTAATTCGTAATTGTGATATTCAGTATTTTTGTTTTATGTAATTTTTGTCATTTTCATTATTTTACGTACTTTTTCCACTTTCATTATTTTATGTGATTTTTGTCAATTTCATTATTTTATGAATTTTCGTCATTTTTATTAGTTCATGTGTTTTTTGTCAATTTTATTATTTCCAAGTGTTTTTTTTTCATTTCTATTGTTTCATGTGCTTTTTGCCATTTTTATTATTTCAAGTGTTTTTTTCATTTTTATTATTTCATGTGCTTTTTGTCATTTTTATTATTTCATGTGCAAAAATGTGCCTTTTGTCATTTGTATTATTTCTTATGTTTTTGTTATTTTCGTTATTTTGTGAACTTTTTTCATTTTCTTATCTTATGTACCTTTGTCATTTTCATTATATGCTTTTATCATCTCCATTATCCTATATACTTTTTTATTATTATAATTAGTTTTTCACACTAGAATTTAATTGTGTTGACTATAATTTTTTTTTAAAAAAGTATTTTTTTCGTTTAAAAAAGAAAAAAGAAAAGGGAAAAACAGCAAGCACGCTTGCTCGCTGCAAAAAAAAAAAAAAGATTGCAGAGATGTGGCCGTGAAATGCGTCGAGAAGTCAAGAACAAGATTTGAATTCTTCCTTCTTCATGATTGGGTTTCATCATTGGCTATAAATAGAGCCAATATTGAAGAAAAGAGGAGGCTGCAACGAAAAAACGATCGAACAAAGATCTTGCCGGCCTCCTCCTTCATCCCCTCCAATTTTCAGCCTTTAACCACCACCATACACAGCCATTGGCGAATGTGTGTGTTGGCATGGGGGACAGTGGCCACCCTGAGAATTTTTAGGAGGTAGAGGCATATAGTATACAGTTTGAATAGTTTAGGATGTTACTTGATGTTTTTTTATTCTCTTCATTAATCTCAACCCACCAAACTCATTCGAGACCATAAATTATCACTCAGGCTTATTCAATTTGGCCAATTTGTCAAATTCAATAGTCTTCTTTTATATACTGAGAAAGATATTGCATAAACCTTTAGTATAGAAGAGTTGATTGATACTTTCAAAGATTTTAAGGAACATCGATGTTAGATTATGAGTACTTCATACTCCCTCCGTCCCCAAAAGATTGATGGGTTTGTCTAGATGCGGAGATTAAGATAAATGTAAAAATTTTGTACGTGTTTATTTAATTGCCCATTGGTTGAAAGTACACAGAAAATGAGGTAGGAAATGTAAAAATAAAGTGGGGATAATTTAATAACTTTGAGAGTGAGAAGTGTCCTTTTAAGGAAATTGATCAATTTTTATGGGACAACCCGAAAAGAAAATGTGTTCAATTTTTCAGGGACAGAAGGAGTAGATATATTTTTATTGTATGTCGGGATTTTTAATAATCTTGATATGAATTACTTTCATTTAAGTCAAACTCCTTTCATTTAATTACTTAAATAATATATTACTTTATCTATAACAATATTTGAAGAACTTTTGCCACCCTGAAAGAATTTTTCTGGCTTCGCCACTGTACACAACCATTAGCTCTGCCACGATGATACAAAGCCAAATCACCCTCTCACATCGCCATAGATGCTCTAACGGAGGACGAATTGTCAAAAAACCATTTCTGACTCGGACAAAGTTTTCTCCACAACCGAAGCTCGATCCACCACGAAATTACCACCATCAGGTTCACCTCAATCCGTCGAGATGATCCGTCTCAGCTCTGCCGCCGAATTTCAGTCTCCACCGCGGCCGCCGTCTTGTACACCGTATGCCAGCGCATCGGAGAAGAAGGAAGCTATTTTTTTTGGGGTAAACTTCTTTTCGGTCCCTTTCTTGTTTCCTTCTTCTACTTAAGCCCTCTTCTACTTAAGCCATCAAGTTCCTATGGATTTCGGTTCAACCCTCTAACAAGTTTAAAACTTGACATTTTGGTACTAGGCCTAAGCATTTTCTTGTTTTTTTAAATGTTTGTTAATTAATCAAAATTAAGTGTTCTTACTTATTTTTTATGATTTCTTTTGTTTTACTCATGTTTGTATTTCCAATTTTATCCTTTTTTAAAAAATAAATAAATAATATCATTTTACTATTAGTGCAATATTCATTATTATTTAACTATGTAATTTTTTTATTGAAACATTTTATTTTTTTGGATCATTCTTCTTAGTTATTTTACTAATATTTTTTTAACGTTTTTCCTTTTTTACATGACATTTATCCCACCTTCTTTCCTTTTCTTTCTTCTTCACCAACTTTTTTTTACACTTTGTTTTTGTTTTACCCATTTCTATTTATTTTAATTTTAACTAATTTAAAAAAAATAAAAAAACACAAAAATAAAATAAAATAAAATAAAGCAAAAATCTAAAAAAACATGTGTTACCAATTTTGGGTGTTCTAAAATTTGTAATTTTTGCGCGTAACTGACCATCGAACATAGGTCTCTCGTAAACCATTTTTAGGTTTCTAATCGATCTAGAAAAAAGATTGGTGGCGACTCCTTATAAAAAATCACGTCGCTACCCAAGGAAACCTCGTTTATTACATTTAGAGTAGTTACAAACCATTTTTTTAACGAATCTTGTAGAAAATTACGTAATTAAGTTGTTTTTGCTTGTCAACGAAACATGCATTTTAGAGATACAAATCATCGATTTTACAAATGTACTATAAAAAACTTCAATCACATTTAATCCAAAATTTAAACTATAAAAGTTTATAATAATTCAACAAATATTAAATTAATCACACTCTTGCTTAGGTGAATAAAAGGTAAAATGTACTGGTAGTCCTGTAACTTTAATTTTTGTCCCACCGAGGTCTCATTATAACTTTTTGCCTCAATAAAGTCTTGTTTTTCATTTTTTTTTAAATTCGTGGTCATTTTTCATCCAGCCTCCATTAAGTTTAATGGACTTTGGGGAAAATGATAATTTTAGAAACCCAACTTTTTTTTAAAAAAAACTGCTTACACCCTAAATTTTAAAACTAACCATTTAGGTACACCCTCAACAATTATAGACTTGACACTTTTACCCAAAAGTTTTCTCACATTCCTTTCACCATCATGCCAACGTCTAGTCACAGACGCCGCCGCAGCCGACTCCGCGGAACATGTCATTCGCAATCCGGGGCCGTAGATCAGGGCCTAGGGCCGCCGAATCCCGACCCAGGGCCGCCAGATCGAGGCCTAGGGAGGCCGAATCGCTGCCCAAGGCCGCCAAATCGCAACCTCGGGTCGTCGATTCGCAACCTAGGCTGAGATCTGGCGACCCTAGGCCGAGTTCCGACCATCCCAAGCCCCGATCTACGATCCGGTATATTATTTTCTCCATTCCGGATTTTTCGGCAGTGGTCGGCGATGGTCCGGCGGTGGTCCTACAGGTGTTGTGAGTCTAGGTGAAGTTTGAAAACTTTTGGGTAAAAATGTTAAGTTTATAATTGTTGGGGATGTGCCTAAATGGTTAGATTTAAAACTTAGTATGTAAAAGATTTTTTCAAAAAAGTTGAATTAATGCTAAAATTATTATTTTTCCCTAAAGTCCGTTAAACTTAACGGAGGCGGGAGTAAAATGACCATAAATTTAAAAAAAGTTGAAAAATAGGATTTTATTGTGACAAAAACTTAAAACAGAACCCCAGCGAGACAATAATTAAAATTACAGAATTATAAGTGCACTTTACCCGTAAATAAAATATTTATTTATTTATTTTAACGCTCTTAGATATCAGTACTCACAATGGCATCATCATACTTCTATAAATAGTAGTATACTCCCTCCATCCGCCAAAAATTATACCGTTTGACTTTGTTGTTTTAAAGTTTAATGTTTGACTCAATTTTTAACAAAGATAAATATTAACAAAATTCAGAGAAAATATATTTAGAAAATTTATATTTCAAATTATGATACACGTGTGAAAATTTTGATTTTCAATATCAACACAGTCATGAAAAAAATCATAAATTAAATACTGTGAAACTGTCAAAACAAATGTTGCAATCTTTTGCGGACGGATGAAGTATTAAATTATAGCTTAGACCTTTCACGTTTGACATTTTTTTTGTAAATTTTCCTCCACGTTACTTTTTTACAAGTTCGCCACTAAACTTGATATTTGGTGATCCACTACAATGATGATACCTTGTAAGCTTTTTAGATGATCCACTATGATCTACTGTAGCTATTCGATAATCCCTAATAAATGATGATCCATGCTATCTATTTGACGATCTAATGATTCGTTTTGGCTATTTGAGTATCCATTGTAACTATTTGATTATCCTTTCTTGCTATTTGATGATCATTTTTGGATATTCAGGTGTAATCAGACTTTGGCGAAACATCAATAAATACGATACATGATTCTCTATAGCTAAAATATCTTGTACTACTTTGAACTATAGTGACCCGAATGAGTTAGGGTATGAACTATAAAACGGACAAAATGGTACCTCGTACTATTGGAATGGTGCAAATAAGGGTCTCGGCTCAGTAGATTCGGCACGGGCCATCAAGTGTCGTCACACCCGTTAGCTTTTCACCATTATCTGTTAACAGGAGTTAGCGGTGTTAGTCCTTCGCATTTCTAGTGACTTAACTGTTATCTTTTAAAAATTAAGGTCAACCGCCAAATTTAAAAATAAATAAATTAAAACGTGGTTCATCTCAGAGATCGAGCTCCACCCTGAAACCATTTCTAAATTTATGCCTTCCACTGCTAAAAATTGACTCCATTCTCAAAACCAATGCTTGCTTAATCGAACTCATTCCCTCGAGTTTTATGCCAGAAGTTGAGCCTGGTTCTTGCGGCATCATAAAGCTCCGGCACCATGACCTCCGGCGTGACGAGAACTCCGGGGCCTCGTGGATTCGGGTCGCTGGACAGGGACTGGAGCTCGATCTCGTTAACACTAACAATATTAGATTGTTTCAGTCCAACATCCCCCTTTACCTCTGGATTTGATTTTGTATTCTCTACCAAGGGCGGGTTTTCAACCTCTGTGGATACCGACAGAGGCGGCGGCAGTGCCTGAGAAGCTTATTGCCGCGTCATCGAATCTGGAGGATCATTGTTGTTCTTCGATGGTGGTTTCGGAGTGAGACAAAAGGAGGCAAAGAGAGGAGAGTGGTGGCCATGGCGGAGAAGGAGCGGTGGGAACTGCCGGAGAAGCGATCGTGGTCTTGCTCGGCACGAGTGGGGATCTGGGACCTCGCCCTGCAGAGTAGAACTTTCTTAAAAATTAGGGGTAAGGCTTAGGTTTTAAATTTTGACAATTAAACTCCCACAACACTCAAACCGTTAACTTCCTTCACATTTCGTCAATTTCACCAATGTCCGTCACAGCACGTGATTGTCCGTGCCGAGTCAACTGAGCCGAGACCCTTACTTACACCATTCCAATAGTACGAGGTACCATTCTGCCCGTTTTATAGTTCAGACCCTAACTCGTCCGAGTCACAATAGTTCATGATAGTACGAGATATTTTAGCCATTCTCTTTCTTTCAAGCTTCTTTTTCACTTTTCTAATTATGTGTAATTCTCGGTTGCATAAAAAAAACTCCCCTCCCCATCATTAAAAAATCGATGCGTTACTATTTCGATATATATTGAGATGGATTCAAGTAATTGCTATAATAAATTCATTAAAAAAAATTTAGAAAAAATATACTTAAAATTAAACATTGATTTATAATTTATATTTAAATTATTTGACTTTATTTATCAGAGTATTGAACAAATAAATTATTATACATTAGATGCTGAAAAAAATACATAATTTTTTTAATAACTGGATGTATAGTACATTATTTTAATGAAGGCAATGTTGCTTTTATATTTACGGTGGTAAAATTGTAACTGAACAAACGTTTTGAGCAATTAGAGTACTGTACCAAACTTTACAGACGCATTGTAAATTGTAATATTGTATACTTAACAAAAAAAACAAAAACAAAAGCGAGAAATCAAAATATTTCCAAAATTTCCAAAATGAAATTGTTGCAGATGGGACAATTCCCTCTTTGCACCATAAGCTCCCTGGAACAGAGCCTACAGAAGGTGTGGCCGCAGGGGATAAAAACCGCACCTTCATGCCTCACCATACACACGCAGCATGTATGCTCGATCCCGCCGTCGTCCGCCTCTTCCTCTTCCTCTTCCTCTTCCACAGCGTAATCTCCTAAAAAGTCCAACAGAGACGGCTGGATTTTCCGCTCTTCTTCCTCCTCATCCTCCTCATCCTCGAATGTCGTCGTTTTCACCGCTTCGGCCTTCGCAGCCTCGGCCGCTTGCTGTGCCGCCACCGCCTCCCTCGCCGACATAAGACGCATGCTCCCGGTATCGGTACTCTTTCTGATTTCGGCCCCATCTTGATCCTCCTCCACCTCCATGATCTTGTTCCTGCCTGATCGGCCACGCTTGAAATAGGGGTCGGAGATGGGCATGGTCTCCACCATCCGGTTAGCCTCGCCGGAGTTGGAACGGAGATTGGACCGTGATCTGGAGGTGGAATGTGTATCCGTGCCTCCCTGGGGAACGGCGGAGCTCCAGGCTTCGCAGGCCCGCTTGAGGAGGAGACTTTTCCTGAAGTGTTCCCAGCTCCGCCGTTCCTCGCTTGGTTCCTCTTCCTTGATAATGTCGATGAGCGTGCGCCGGCCAGGTGGTCTCGTCGGCGGCGGCGGCGGCTTGTGCGATGTCCCTAGAATCACATTCAGGCTGAGCCCGGCTAAAGCATTTGCCGACATTGTTGTAAATATTTATCCTCAAACCAAAACACCTTAATTGGTAGATCAATTAAGGATTAATGCAAATTTGTATCGGTGAAGGAATGAAAAAGAAAAATGGTTTGATCGGAAAAAGAACAATCAATGGATGGATGGATGGATGGAATGGATTTGCACCATTTCTTCCTAACCTATGTATTACTCCCTTTTTACCTTTTTAATACTCCATTCGTCCCACAAAAATAGTCATGTTTGTATTTCAGCATTTAATCTATAATTTTTTTATTACACATTCTTAACTTATAGATTGTATAAATTTATATCCAAATAAAAATTTAATGTGTCTTGTTTTTAAATATATTTTTCAAGATTTTTTTGACAAATTATTCTTAATGAAAATTTGAGTCAAACACAAGTACAAAAGTCAAACGTGGCTATTATTGTGGGACGGAAGTAGTACAATATAAAGATTAATATAAGAAAATAGGAAAATTTAGGTAAAAAAAGTATGTAAAAATTTGCTAATAGTTTGAGGAAAAGAGTTTTTGTTATGACCCGTCCTCACCGAACGTGTCAAAACTGGAAGGAATAAAAGAATAAGGACTTAATTGGAAGAAAGAGAGAGATTTGGATTAAATTGATTGAATTTGGACTAAAATGAATGAAATAGGAAGTGTTGGGTAAAATTAAAAAGGGTTAAAATTTAAATAAATTAGAGAGTGACCTAAGTGAAATTTATAAAATTGAAATTGGGTAAAATTGATCAAATTAAAAAATAGAATAATGACTTGTAATTTGACTAAATCCTAATGGCTAAGTAATTCCCTAGAGCTAGACACGTTTAGGGGATTGGATACAAAAGAAATTGGGGGTCGGGTTTTTGAGAGGCAGACACAATTGTTTTACAAAAAATAGAGAGATGCAAAGAGTGGGAGAGCACATGCAATCCGTCCTATCTCCGACGATGGAGACGAACGAATTGATAGTGAACGACAGAGATGAATTGAAGGATGGAGATCAACGCAGGCGAGAAGACGCCGGCGAGTCAGTCATGGGGTTGATCGATTTTGGAGATGGAAGGGGGCATCTTTCTTCTGAATTAATTTGGAGAGCTGAGTGGGAAGGAGACAGTTCTTGGAGAAACAAGAGGTATATTTGATCGGACCTAGAAAATATGAGTTCGAAAAAAGAGAGAGATGCGAAGCCTCGGGAAGATCAGACTGGGTTCATCGGCGGCTTGGAGCAGGAGGAAAACAGACTACTTTTTTTGGAATTTCGAGTTGGGCTAGTGGTTTGAAACTCGATAGCCAAAGAAGAGAAGAAGGATCGCAAGCTACTGGAGTTTCGATTAACGGTGATGATGGTTCCAATTGGGGGAGTTATCTAAAAATGATTAGTTGACTCGTACTTTTCATCTTGATGTTAGTTATAAATTGATAGTTGGAATTAATAGTTTATTCATTAGTACCGATTACATGAATTACTGTAGTTTTGGGTTTAAGCTTATAACTGAGAATTTCACTTGTTTCTCGGTTTACATCATGTCCTCTTTGGTTATTACTGAAATTAGATGTTGATTTCAGAAATTTGTTTGGTATCTTGGTTATATCTATTTGATGCTTAAGCCAAGTCTTGGTATAAAGATCCCGATGATGCTTTCTATGTGTAAAGTTTATTTTGTTTGTTGAGTAGTTTTGATTGTTCAAGTGGGTTGCCTGAAGGTAAATGCTCCTACTCATGATTTCTTCATCTTTGATAGTCTCCTTTGATGTGTAGTTTCTTGTGATAATTGATAACCTAATATTTTCTCCTTAGTAAATTTGGGTAAATCTATCTCAATACTAAATCTTGGCTAAGCATGTACATTTACCATCTTTCAGTTTCCTATTAATTCTTGGACTAGAAAGTAATGCTAGCTATAGCTTAGTCATATATTTATTTCATTTATGATTGTGACTAAGAGTTTTACATGCTGCAGCTCATTAGCTGATGCACTTCTACACGTTTCTTGATGGTTATCCTTTGAGATCACTAGTCTAATTTTGTAAATTGAAGTAAATCTAGAACGCTAAAGATCTAGACAAGTTAGGAGTACCTTGGTATTTCAAAATACCACTCCTTGTCCTAACTTGCTTGTTAATTACTAACTACTCATCCCTTTTCTTCTTTGGTGAATATATGGAATATGTCTTCGTACCTTTATCTGCTTTTACCTATTTTGTGCTTCTTTCTACTTGATATGATTCTATCTACTCTTTAATCCTCCTACCCACATGTATGTTGCTTAAGTAACTATAATGAACTTAGAAAGTGAACCTCACCTAGAAACCTCACCGGGAAACTAGGAACCAAACCTTTAATCTTCTGTTGTTTTTAATGCTGCTATTTAAGTGTGAAACAGAGAATATAGGTTACATAGAATTACATCAATGATAGGACCTCTACTCAGGCTCGATAAAAGGTATACTTTTTTTCCTTTTATTTTATTTTCTTCCACTCTTTCTTTAGATCAGATACTGACTAGACAGGTTGAGAACTATGTGATTCCTTTGATCCCTCTTTAAGTAGTATCACTGATACTGAAAGGGTACGTAGGCAACCCCTTTGGGGCCCGAGGCACAAATAAATCTTATAGCTTGCAGGTACCAGTTCATGAATATTTTCAACTGCTCAATGGACTTGAAACTTGATGATCAAGAAAGCTGCACAAGAAAGGACTTGGACTTCACAAATTTGACCATTTCTTCTTCTTTCCTTTAAACTTGTAAATACATGTATACATGTAAAGTTTGTAAGTTTAATAAGAAACTTATTTATTTCTTATTAATTTCAAAACTTAGTTTTATAAAAAAAGATCCCGAAGGTTGTGAATCGTTGTTCATCGGTTTATAATCTGCTTTACTAAGCAGTTGGAACGGTGGTTCATAACAGTTTTGTTAGTCCAAAATCCTCAAATGTTGCCTTTTGATGATTCTTGAAGTTAGGGGCCATTTGGTTGGCTTAAGCCAATCAACTTAAGTTAAATTTTTGTATTTATATAAAGAATTTAATTTAATTTTACTCAAATAAAGATAAATATATGTTTAAAAATAATAAATACAAAGAAAATCTTCATATACACGCAAAAGATTAATTTAAATTGATTGGCTTAAGCTGGCTTAAGCCATCAAAATGGCCTCTTATACTTTTATTTCTTCCAAAATACAGTATTTTGAGCATTTGATCGGTATAGAGATTAAGGAGTGTAGAAGACTTTAGGGTAATAAAGTAAAATTATCATATAAGATTGGTGGCGGATCTGTGGTGGTTACCGCCACTGTTCTCTTCTGCTGTCTCAGACGGGTTCTGACGTTACTGAACGCCATTGGGATCTGCGTGAATACGATGAGCTAAGACACCAAACAGGGGAAGTAAAGGGGGCCTTCTGTTTGGTACTCCAACGCACAAGTCAGTAATGGTGAATTTTAGGAAAGGATATGACAACACCAAGAGAATAAGAATGAATAGTTACCTTGATATGTGTATATAATTAGTGCTTTTATAGTCCATTGTAATAGATTGACAATATTGTAATATCTCAATATAGAATGGCAGCATGTCAAAGGACATGTGTCATTGAAGTCTCGAATATGTATGGTCTGGAATGTCCTTAATATGTTCGGGTATGTATGGTCCGAAAATGTCTTTAATATATTTGGGTATGTATGGTCCGGGAATATTTTTGGCTTGTTCAGGTTATTAGTTATTCGAGTTTTCATTGGGCATTTATCATGGGCTACTGATTTGGCATTTTGCTAGGCCTTTTGGGCCTTTCTAAGCTTTAGTATCTCTACCTGATTAGGCCTGACGCCATCAAAGACAAAAAAACACACTAATTTTTCAAGAACAGAGGAGTAGTTGTGTTACAATGTTTCCATTTACGGAAACGATCAAATCTTTTTGGGACAGTCAAAAAAATAATACACTTGAATCTCTTAAGGACGGAGGGCGTAATAGATATTGCAAGTTTTGGATTTCTTTCATTCAAGTCATCTTTATAAAACCACAAGAATTTGTCGATCCGGTCATTTAGTTTCAAATATTTTACTTTATAAATTATACTTTTAGGGTTTTTACTTTGTAAATTATCCTATTTTTGAAAGGCAACAAAAAGAATTTTATTAAAAAGGTCATAAGAATTACACCAATACCCAATGAAGAAGATTGGAGAGATCTCTAACATAGCTGTAACCCCTCACTCATTCTCCATACACAACCCTACTTATGTTCTTCGACCCCTACTAACATTTTTTAAATCAGAAGTATTTTATACATTTAAAAGTATACTGTAAATCAATTGTATTTTGTAAATCTGGTCATTTACTTTCAAAGTTTTTGCTTGTAAATTATACTTTCAAAGTTTGAAGTTAATTATACAATTTGAATATCAAAAATGTATGTTGATTTCAACTATGTTTTTTTTATCTGATTTGAACTACGTTTTAGATGAACAGACCAAAATAAAAAATCGATCCATCTGAAATGTTATTTGGTTTCAGTTATTCGTTCTTATTTGTATGGTTTGGGTTGTAATTCATATAAATCGATCGATTTTGTTCTAATTATAAGGTTATGCCCAAATCGACCAACTGAACACTCCTTGATGTAAAGGTCGATGTTGAGGCCGTTGTCAAAGCAATGGGTGACAATAAGGGTGAGCAAGTATTTGTTATAACTGAATTATTTTGGTTTAGCTTTTTCATTAATTTTTGGGTTAACCGAATAAAAATTCATTTATTTGTTCAGTTTTCGATTTTGGAAAGGAGAATTGTGTTAACCGAAATAACTCAATTAATCTCCCATATTTGGAAGGAAAAAAAAATACAAAAACCTCCTCAAAGTTTAAGTGGATCTTCAGTTCCACTCGTATACTTTTAAACTCTTTCATATAAAATCCCTAAAACTTTAAAGATGTTGCTTATATATATACTTGTAATTCGGTTAACCAAAAAACCGATTTCCCCCCTCCTGTATTAGGTTATTTTGGTTCCATATACTTCTTCCGTTTTTTTATACATAGGGGGTAAAAGATTGAGATGATAGAGACTTGAACACTAGAGCTCCACCTAATATCCGGAAAGCTTAGCCACTAGGCTAGATACTCAGGACTACATAGTTATTCAGTTAATTTGGTTATGAATACCTAAAATAGAAAATCAAGTTTTTTATTGCTTATTTGGTTTTGATTCTAATTGACATGACCAAATAAACACCTCCGGATAATACGTGGTGAACGTGGTGGTTGGAGATTATAACCACACATTATTTTTTATACATATTGGTTAGGGACAAATGATGATGAAGATTTGAACTCAATACCTCTACCTTATGTCCTTATGAGCTTAACCACTAGTTCAAAGGCTGAAACTGGTAATTGTACTTTCTTTCATACATTTAGCACACGAAAATATATGCATGTTTGAGGATAAAAGTGTTAGATCTTTAGTGTGTGTACAACGTTTTGCATGATAAGCTCATGAAGTGGATAGTAGTAGGAAAGAGTTGGAAATGGCTAAAGGGGGAGAGGACCAAAACGTGAGAACTAATCTGAAAGAAAGGGTGGAAGTTGAAGGTTAAAGGCTGCAACAACAGAAAAGTTTGAGGTCGAAACCAAAAGTTTTGCGAGCACGAAATTGTCAAGCCTTCAACATCTAGAAATACAACAGAGTTCGCGACATATCGAAATTTTGTCAAGTAGCTACGATTTAGAGAAGTGAGGAATGATCCTTGCCTTTTGATAATAATTCTAGAGTTCCAATTAGTTCTTTTCTTATTCTAGATTCATTTTTTTAATTTACACTTTGCGAGTAGTTTTCCTCTTATAATAGATTTGATATTCCATTCGTTAATAGGGTAAGTGGTAAAGTAATTCCCAAAACAAACTTTGTTGGTAAACAATCTCCCTTTTCGTAGTGGCAAATGTCTATCTCGTAAACATTAGTGACAAAAATGAACCTTTTGCATTTTGCCTTTTCTTTTTCTCCTGGGGTTGATGTAGGTTTATTTCGACTTGAACTTTAGTTTATTGATGCTTGATTCATTGCTCGTATTCCTATATTATGCTTTGATGCCAGCTTGTTAGAATTTGTTGATGAATTACTTCTTATTCATCTATGTTAGGTTTGATAGAACACAAAATGATACTCGAAAAGTTAATTGAGGTTTGATCATATGCTCGTTGTCTATTAATCATGATATTGGTATTAGAAGATTGGGGTTTCTTGTAGGAGCCCACTTCGCAAAGGCTATGTTGAGCCCGTTTTGCCGCCTCGCCAGTGATCCTGGGTCCCTTGTCGCTGGCGGCTCATCTCTGCTGCCGAATCGATGCTTTTGTTTGGCTGATCGGCTGGTTCTCCTTTCCCAATCGATAGGTCCATGCTTGCACAGCCTTGGAGTGCTTTGTTCCGGGCCGAGTTGCATCGGTGAATGGCGTCTTCCCCTCCAAGTTGATGGCGACCCCGGCTCTGCTTTTCACGTCGTTCATCGGAGCATGCTTCACGTCTCTATTTTGCCCACAGATTGAAGTTTCTTCTCTATGGCGAGAAGCTCTCTTAGGATATGTCATTCTTTGTGAGCCGCCATTCACGTCTCTATCTTAGTATATAAAAAAGTTACCATAAACAAAAATAGTTAATTATTTTTAGGATGTCTTAAAGAGAAAAATGTTATATTATTTTTGAGACGAAAAAAATATTAATTTTTCATTATGGCGTTGAGTTAGTCATATTTTGCATGAACCTTCATTCATGGAATTCATTTAATACAATTTAATACTATTGGGGTTGGGGGGAACTTTCATTCATCATCATCATCATCTGTTTTTTGAAATAAATTTACGAGATACTTAACATTAAATAATACTCAATAAAAGAGTAATTATCCACAGATTTATTTATAAAAATGGGCAATGATAGGAAAACACCAGTTATAAAAACTCAAAAAATGTATGGAAAAAACTCTAAAAATGACAAATTCTCACCTTAATCAAACTTAATTCTTTTTACATAATCCACATCCAGTTTACTATAGTTTTTATGGAAGAATAGTAAAATAATCGAAATATGTTAATTACCCAAATGCAATTAAGTTTTCATTTTTTTTCTACTTCATTCGAATATGAATTTATGAATACGAATGAACATCTTACTACTGACAACCCCTGCAAATAAGAGGGATTTTTTATTTTTTATTTTAAAAAAAACAGAGATTAAAAAAAAAACAGAGAGAGAGAGAGAGAGAAGCGAGAAGAAAATGAAAATTAATCACGAAAACACCTAAAGGTACAGAGAAACAAGCTTGAAGACCCGCTCATGGCATGCATTTGCAGGGAGGTCGTTTGAATTGAGGCTGATTACGAGTAGTTTTTAGGATTGAGGGCTGTAGGCTTGCAATTGGAACCCTAAAGATAAACATAGAGCGTGTTTTGGGACAGAGAAAGCGCCCCAGGTTCATTACTGCTGTGCTGTGCCCTAGTTCCCAATTTTCTGTCTCTGGTTCCCAATTCAGGTGATTCTACGCTTAATTTCGAGCTAGTTTGAAAACCCTAGAATCGAGGAATATTGAAATTAGGGCAGAATTGGAAGTATTTGTTTCTCATGTTTTCATTTATTTGGCGAATGAATTGAACTTCGAGGAGTTTACGCTGCTACTAGGCGTTGCCGCCGACGATTTGTTTTAGTTCAATGCGGTAGTTAATGGTGGCTGGTTAGCATTTTTTGTCCTGCTGCTTAGGAAGTCATGCGGAGTTTTTCGTTTGGGCATTCAGAAAGCATTAAGTGCATTCGAGCAAAGTTACTATTGGAAGCCTTCTGGATGTCCTGTGGGCTGTTCGTATTGATTATGGTGATACTAGCATGAGCTCTAACTGAATGTTGCTTACTGTGCTGACTAATACCAATGACGAGCAAATCATTCCACACTCTAAAAGTTAATACGAACCTATTTTTGGGTTCTTTTGATTTTTCTCAATAGAAGACTATTTCCAATTTTCATTGTCATGGAAGTTCGATATGAAGTTTAAATTTTACAGAAGAAGCTTTTCGGGTTCTCTTTGGAATAAGTTGTGCATATTGTGCATGGTAGGTTGTTCTCAACATAAAATTTCTAAATCAGCGGTAAAGAGCTTATATTTTATAGGGGTCATTGGAGGTGGTAAGTAAAATCATATTTCAAGTTGTATTTGTATCTTGAAGTATCTCTGGTTTTGCCTGCATTATTTTATACCAAGCATTTTTGTTTCTTGACCATTTTACCATGATGTCTGTAATAATAGTAGGAAGCAGGTAAATGTTGGAGTTTTTTCCCTTGCCCAGAATGTCCCTGTTACTACTATTTCATGAAATCCATTTCTTTTTTATTTATTTATGTTTTTATACTATTACCTTTCTAACTTGCGGTGATTGAATGGCTTGGGCTCTGTCTTTTTCACTTTTCAATATGATATATATATTTTTTTGAAATTTTACACTTTCTTCCACTTTTTCTTTGTACATTCTCTCTATCCTGAGACATCTAATATCACGTCTCCTGTGGTCCTGCCACTCAAAAGAACAAAACCTTGAATATGTTATTTCGTAGGTGACTTAAGTTGTTTCCTGCTGGGCCATGTAGAAGTTTTTTTTTTAATAGATAACCACTGGATAAATCCACAAAGTTACTTGCAAAATGTACTGTTTAAATTTCTTGATGATGAAGAGTGGTCTTTTGTTGTGTTGGTTTGGGGGACTGCGGAGTGGGAGGGTAAAGATGTCTCTGCTAAATAGTACATGGTAATGCATGTCATTTATCATCTACCGCTGATGTTGGAGTCATCTGTGCTGTTTTCTTTTTAGGCTTTTGTTCTCCTCTTCCGGCTGTGTTTTTATCTTTCTGATGTGTTTGCATTTTGATTTTTCTAAATATATGGCTCTAGAACCTGGTCTTGAATACTCCAAGCCCATGGGAGTGAACAGCCTTTAATTGCACGTTGAGGATGCATGGATGTGATTTAGGATCCAAACTCTTAGTAAATGCTGAGGTTGATTCCATGGGAGGGGTTGTGGATGGTGGAGTGGGAATTGGTGTAAAAACATCGCCACGTACGGCAGCAATTGAGAAGGCCCAAGTAGAGCTTAGGTGATTCCTGATTTATTTCCTTCAGTACTTGTTCACTTGTTTCTGATTTGATTTTTAAAAGTTTAACCCTGGCTAGGCATTGTTTCAGCAAGCCTGAATGTGGTTTTGAAAATTTATCTTGCTTTATGGAGGAGAATTGTGACTCATAATTAAGGCTTAGGTCATACATGCATTTATGAACTGCAGGCAAGAATATGATGTACGTGAAGAAAGGAGGAGGGAATTGGAATTTCTTGAGAAAGTAAGGCGTCTTCTATTGTGTTCTGACTCTTCTAGTTTCATGTATGACACTATTGTGATTATTTTTTCAGGGAGGCAATCCCTTGGATTACAAATTTGGTTATGCAGCATCGGTTAGTGTCCAGTCTACTTCACTTATAGATCAGCAAGTAGAACATATTGTGTCCAGGTTTGTACTTTTATCAATTGATGCTATTCAGTCATGATTAAATGGGCTCTGGGTGACCTGAACAAGGCTTATCTTGTCTTTTACTGTAGCGAAGCAAAAGGTAGTTTTGCATTCACTGCCTCACCTCAAGGTGATTCTGTCGAGAGTAGTGATAGGCCCGGGGTTCCTTCTGTTCCTGAACCCAGCAGTGCTGATAATCTATTATTATTTGCTGGTGAAAATGAGTTGCATGAAGGAGAAACTAACTTTAAGCGTCCTAGTAAGAGGAGTAATATTGTTCCATCAGACCAATCATCCCGGTTGGGTAAAACTCAAAATGTCAAGGATTCTGAAGATTCTGCAATTTTTCGGCCATATGCACGTAGGAATAGATCCAAAATAAATCGAGATTCTGCTAGATCTAATTTGGCTGATGTAATTCAAGGCCGTGGAAGTCAGAACTCTTCCTTACCTGCTCGAGGATTCACCAATGACGGAAAGGGGTCAATCTGTGAGCCAAACAACCAGAAGTGTGCAAATGCATCTTCTCTTTCTAGTATAAAACGGGCAGCTTCAAATGGCGATTTGAGATCAAATTTTTTAATTTGTAATGGTCAGTTAAATGTGGAACAGAGTGGATTGCAGGGTTCAGAAATTCCTGGCCCATCAAAAGGTGATACTGTCGGTCAAAAGTCAGATACTGTAACCTCCAAAAACGTGGAAAGTGACCAACATTGTGAACTTTCTCAAGTCGAGGCTCATTATGATTCTAGGGATATGGTTCCTGAGGGACAAACGAAAAATGAACAGGGTGTTTCAAGTGAAGTTGCTGAAAAATCTGAGGTTGAGGCTCATTCTGTCCAGCTGAAGGGGTTTAGTGACTCAAACAAGGAGAAGAAAAGCATGCCAAATGGACAAGGGAGTTGTGCTGTAACTGCATCCAATGGAATAAATTCACATTTATCTTCTGCTCAGAATAGTCTGATTTTAGATGTAAATAGCATTAATAACCCGTGTTTTAATGTAAAGAACATTGGATCCAATAGAAGGTTGGTTGTAGAAACTGCAGAACTCCAAGGGATGGGTAATGTAGCTGGTGATCAAAATCTAAACAATAGAAATGAAATTAAGACTTTTGAGGAAGTTGTATTGGTTGATGATGATACTGTGGACATGACTAATGCGATGAATGATTCCTCTGTTAAACTGGAAGATGATCGAAAGGCAGAAAAGGAAAAGGACACTTGTCCTATAGCTGAGGAAGTACCGAAAGTTGATCTTGTTGCATGCAAAGCTAATGGAGTAGCTCTTATGTCAAAAGTTGATAGAAAAGATGCCGTTACATCAGTTGAAATTTCCTCTAGCAAGAACTTCTCGTGCAATAGGTCTGCAGGGACATTGGATGGGTCTACTTGCGAGTTTCCTCAGACTAATTTGCCTGGAAGAAACTCTGATGTTGTCACTGTATCACAGCCTGATTCTGATTACCTATTGAAACTGAAAGACAGGGCACACCAGGATTCCATCTTGGAAGAAGCACAGATTATAGAGGTTATTCTTTAGGTGGCAACTTATTTATGGTCTCTGGTTTTCCTGTTTAAAGGCTTTGAATTTAACTTAGGATATTTTTTTTAATAAAAAAATGCAGGCTAAGAGGAAAAGGATTAAAGAGCTGTCTGCAACTGTGGCACCCCTGGAGTATCATGCTAAGTCTCACTGGGTTTTTGTCCTTGAGGAAATGGCTTGGTTAGCAAATGATTTTGCTCAGGTCTGATTCTAGAAATAGCCCCCGATCACCTTATGCCATATATTATCTTTTTAAGTTGTTTCATGCGGGGAGTACATTTCAGGTTTTCTATATATATATATATATATATATATATATATATATATTCTGTGATGTGTTTCTTGTGTAATGTCAAGAAAATTTTTTCTATAAAATCACTACTCTGTTGATTGCTGCAGGAACGTCTTTGGAAGATGACTGCTGCAGCCCAAATATGTCGAAGAGCTGCTTTCACTTCTCAGTTGAGAATGGAAGAGGACAATAGGCTGAGAAATCTGAAAGAAATAGCTTTCGCCTTGGCCAATGATGTGATGCAGTTTTGGTGTCATTCAGAGGAGCTACTAAATTGTAATAAGAATGTTAATTCAGAAGATCAGCATAATTTTGCTGAATCATGCAGGGATGATGTCATTGAGGCTTCAAGGAACAAGGCTGGAAAACTGGATATGGTGCGTACTTATTGTACCTTAATCTCTGTCTTGAGTAATTCGATGTAAATCTAATATTTGCGATTCTGTGGTAAATTTCCATTTCATTGGAGGAGGCCAGTCACCACCATAACTGTTAAGTCTCCGTTTATCTCTTCAGCTTAGCTGGCAACATGTCATGTAATGTGCTAGTCATTGCACCTTTATCTATCTTTTCTTACAAGAGTGTGAGTGCGAAACATGTTAATAATGGTTTATGCCTGCTCCTTAATGTTGCAGCGATTACTACTTGATGGTTATTCTTCGTAATATGACTAGATGTACTTTGCTTCTTTCTTTTCCCCTGACTTGAGTAAATAGCTACCCTTCTGTAGTGAAGTTTATTACTCCTTCCATCACAGAAAATGGATACGTTTTCCTTTTGTGTTATCCCACTAAAATTTACCTTATTACCCTCACTTTCCCTTCCCACTAAAAAAGTTGCTTTTGTCTTATGTCTATTTTACTTTAGTACCTTCTAGTCAACAATATTTCTTTTTCTCCGCGCCTAGTCAAATGTTTTGAAGTTTCAGTCGCTGTAATTCTCCGTAATATGTTATGGACTGGATGATTTATGCAATGTAATCATTGTATGATGATAATGTTTTTGTACACCCAAGACACAAAGTACTCGACTGGCATTTATAGTGTATATACTTTTTGAATGTTAGTCCCTATTAATTTATGTTCAGAATTATTGACTGGCTATCGTCGTTTAGTTATGTGATCTCTTCAATGTAAGTTGGTCTCAATGTTAGCAGAGTTAGCTGTATCCCCACTAGCCATAAGATCAGTCACTGTAGTTGCTGTTACTATGAATTGCTATGTCTCCTTTGAGAGCATATTGATTTGAGTGTTTTTTTTGAAGAATTTGCTCTCATTGTGAAATTGGAAGTTTATATTTTTTTCAATTGCTAGTATAACTTTGAATTCGGTCTTTTGGACCAAACCCGATGATTCTTTTACTCTTTGGGCAGGATAAAAGCAAAGACGTTGACAAGCAGCATCCCAAGAAAATTGCTGGACTTCCTATTCAGGGATATGCTGTTAGATATTTGAAGTATAACAGGTCTCCTGTTCCTCACCTTCTAGTGGTTCAACCAACTATACATGAAAGGACATCAGGTTTGGGTTTCACAGAGACCACTTGGGATGAAAACTTGACAGAAGTATGTCAAATTCTTTCTTGCTTTTCATATTTTACTAGAGCAGCAACACATGAATTTTACTTTTTGTTTCCTGCACAATATGCTCTGTTGTTTATAATTACTTTTTATAGTTTTCGTTGCAATATCTCACACTTTCTTTCTCATTTTCAGGAAAGTCTTTTTTATGCAGTTCCATTTGGTGCTATAGGCTCCTATAGAAAATCTGTTGAATCATACGTGGCTCAGACTGAGGTAAACAGTAAAATACTTTGTGCACGTTTTCATGCATTTCTTTTTCCTCATTTCCTCTTTATGTTTGCTAAGGACAAATGTCAAACAGTCACAATGCTATGGAAGTAAAGATAATGAGAGATCCATAATTCTGGTTCTACAAGTTGTTACATGTTTGTATGTGTGTATGTATGCATGTATTCATTTATGTATTGCCTGACATCAGTATTTTGTACGGTAAACAAAGTTGTTCATATATCATTGCTATCATCTTAATATTTCTTGAAGTTTTTTCACTTGGTCTTTGCTTATTTTTTAAATTGACATTTCCAGGGAACTGGTTACAGTTTGCAAGAGGAGACTGAGACTGCCAGAGCAGGTATTTTATGGCTTTTCTTTTTTCTTGAGACTTACCTTGTCTAGTTTTTTGTTGGTGTTGGTTGGTATTCTTTGGTGTGGTATCACCTTACCCATTGCTTCTGTGGAATTCAGAATTTGCTTACCGTGATTATGCGTATGATGAGGATGAAGAGGAAGCAACTGCATTCTTTTCACCTGGAGATTTGGAAGGAAATAAGCCATTTAATAATCAGAAGAAGAGGAAGAATCCATTGAAAACAAATTTCGTGCTTGATTTACCTAATGGGAATTGCATGATTGGATCCCAGCAAACAATGTTTATGGGGAAACGTCCTATGAGTCTTGATGTTGGTTCAGTCCCAACAAAACGTGTCCGCACGGGCTCTCGACTGAGAGTTTTAAGTCCTTTCACTGGTGCAGCTTCTGCAGGGGGTTTGCCCTCAGCTAAAACCGATGCTTCAAGTGGGGACACTAATTCCTTTCAGGATGATCAAAGTACTCTAAATGATGGATCAAAATTGCAGAAAGGAGGCATGGTAGTTGAGTTAATCGGAGGGTTTGAGAAGCAGTTAACCTATGATTACGTGGAAACAACTTCAAGGCTGAAAAAGAAGAAAAAGGCCAAGCATCTTGTATGTTAAAGCCTTTCCTGTTGACTTAATTTGTGATATTTTTGTAATCACTTATTCACCCATAAGCTGGGTTAACCATTTCTTGCAGGCTTCTGCATATGATCAAATATGGCAATTGGACTCCAACAATATGATGGAACAGGTGCTTTTTTTTGTTGACTCAAATAGTTGCTTTAGTTCTTTTTTCTTTTGTGATTCTGTAACTGTGTCTGTGTGTTTGTGAGTGTTAAATTAATTTTGCAAACATATACTCTCATATCTATCACAAGCATTCTCTTTTGTAGAGGGATTTCTCTAGAAAACGATCGGAGGGTCATCATATTGATTCTAATGGACTTGATGGTAAAGCTTTCTGTCCCATGCACGTTAAATTTCAATGCCTGACACAAGCTAATCCACCTACCTTTTATTCTAATAATGTGTTTTCAGTTTGCTTATTATACTTCGCATTCCTCAAATTTGTAGGCTCGAACTTGCAATATAATGCCAAAAGGCTGAAGATGATGAGGCAGTATGAGAACAACTTTGATATTACGCCAAGTGGGTCCATTCCTTCACCGATGGCATCTCAAATGAGTGACATGTCAAATCCAAATAAATTCATGAGAATAATAGGGGGCCGTGAGAAGGGCAAAAAATCTAAAACTTTAAAGGTATCTACTTTTTCTTGCGGTGGCCTGTTGAAAATGTGGTTATCAAGCATCAAAGGTTTTTTTAAGGAAAGAACAAGTCATCCCTGGGTTGGTACGACTCACAATTGCGCTTAAAACTCCTTTGCAGATATCGGCTGGTCTACGAGGTCCTGGTGGTCAGTGGTCACTGTTTGAAGATCAGGTTGCTTTGCTTTTGTTGAATTTTTGTGTAACGTCTTTAGTTTGTCTGGTGTAGGAGTATATTAATGGTCTAATGGAGTTGATTAGATGACTAACTCCACTCTATTCTTCACTCAGGCACTTGTTGTCCTTGTGCATGATATGGGTCCAAACTGGGAGCTTGTAAGTGATGCCATAAATAGCGTCCTTCAGTTAAAGGTTGGTACAGTGTTTTTGAGACAAAATAGTCTGCACCTAAGATCTATTTCAGTCATTTCTCGTCATGATGACGTACTTGTACATGCTGTTTATGGACAGGGCTCGCAATAAATTTTGCCCTCATATCATGTGTTCCTCTTCCTTTCAGCATTCCCCATTTGTTAATTATTGGATGAGCTTCTCCATTTTTCTACTTTTTTTCCAACTACAAAAGCTGATCAATTTTGAAAATATAATCAGTGCATATGTCGCAAGCCCAGTGATTGCAAGGAGCGGCACAAAGTTCTGATGGATAGGAGTGGTGATGGAGCTGACAGCGCCGATGATTCAGGGTCTTCGCAGTCTTACACACTGCCTGGGATCCCCAAGGTCCTCTTCTCTGAGTCGCTTTCTTTTCTTGTTTTCGTGCTAGCTATCCATGTGACTAACTTTTCTTGTGTTCCTGCTTGCTGCTGTTGCTGCTCTAGGGAAGTGCCAGACAGTTGTTTCAACGTTTGCAGGGGCCAGTTGAAGAGGAAACACTTAGGTTTCATTTTGAAAAAATTATAATGATTGGGAGGAAGCAACATTACTTGCGAAATCAGGTGTGCACATGATTTTTTTACATGTTTAGTCTTGGGATTTTGTTTGCTGTGTTGAAGCTTTTGATACAGCTACTTATTCGATAAATTGCTTAATTTGAATTTCTGTTTATTTCTCATGAAACTTATGCTATATATAAACTGTTTATGCATACTTCATCTAGTTGTTTCATGGTACTTTGTCCAACACATTCTATATTGTTGATGATTTGTCGATATAAAATATTTGTGACTCATTGCTAGTCATTTTGTGCAGTTGAAAAATCAGAGTATACATGAAGTCCTTAGGTTAAATTTCTCTGTTAATGTTACTCCTTATTCCTTCCCTAATTGCTTGCTAGATAATCCTTTTTTGGAAGTCTCAAAATGATTGCAACATTTTTAAATAATGTTTTTTTACCCAATTTATAAAAATAACATAATTTTCCCATTCCACTTTAACACCACTTCAGAACTCTGGCCCGCCACTTTAAAGTCCTTCCTGATTTTTAATTCTATTTATGGGTACAATTGAAAATGTAATCATTAATTTTACACACTTTAAGCTTTGCACACAAACAAAAGTAGAACTCCCTCCGTCCCACAAAGATTGCAGTTTTTTTTTGTTTTCACTGTAATTACTCTACGATTTATTTTTATGAATTCATAGATATGTAAAGTGACCCAAATGCTTCTCATAATTTGCAATCAAACTTTGAAGATGTATTTCTTTTTTTTCACTATTTATCTTAGTAAAATTTTGAGTCAAACACTGCAACTTGAAACATCAAAGTCAAACTCAACAATCTTTCATCAAAGTCAAACTCAACAATTTTTGTGGGATGGAGGGAGTATTAGATAATTTTTGGGCAGAGGGATTATTTACTGCGTTATGTGATGACATGTTTCAGTGTTGCACACTTGTACTTTTCATAGTGCTATGTGCATCATGTACTTCTGTCATGACAATTGAAATCATCTGATATAAAGAAAAACCCTTCCCTTGAGCATGATTCTTAACAAATTTGTTATATTTTCTTTTATTTTTTTTATGTTATATTTGGTTATTGTCCATTGTCTGTATTAAACAAATTTCTGCTGCCTCTGTGCCTCATGGAGCGTTTGTCGTGGTTGGCTATATTTGGTTACTTGAAGGTTATGGATTGCTGTGTTTCATATCTAACTTGCTTCTCATCATTCATTTTTGGTTTCTTAAATTCGATCTGTTTGTGGATTGGAATTAAATTTTGTAAAACAGTAACTCACTAATGAAAAAAATGAAAGCATGAAAATTAAATTTACCATTTTTTAGAACTTGCTAACTTTATATTTGTGGTATTTGTCCATTCAATGAAGAATGATAAGGTGGATACAAAGCAGATAGCCCCCACTCACAAATCTCATGAAAAAACTTGTGAAAGTGCTTTGTCACAAATGTGCTCAAACAACCTTGCTGGACGGGTTTTAACGTAAGTTTCCACTATTCCAGTTCTAATTATTTTATATAGGTTGTTCATCGAATATGGTACACCTGGGTAGTTAGTGCCCAACTCTTTTAGTTTTTGTTAATAACAAATACTACATTATTATCTTTATGAAATTGAAATGTGATTTTTGTGAAACTTTATATTCCCTCCGTCCGCAAAAAATTGTCCTATTTGACTTCGCTGTTTCAAGGTTCAATGTTTGACTCAAATTTTAACAAAGATAAACAGTGAAAAAATTTCATAAAAAATATATTTAGAAAATTTAGATTGCAAATTTTGATTCACATATGAATTATTTAATTTTCGATGTCTAAACATTCTTGAAAAAAAATCATAGATTAAATAATGTGAAACTGCCAAAACAAATGAGACAATCTTTTGTGGACTGAGGGAGTATAATGTTAATGAGTGTTAATATTTAAAACATTTCTCTAACTTAATGCATAACCTCATTGAAAATAGCCCATGTTTTAAAAGGAAAAAAAAGTTTGATGAACTACAATTAGTATTTGTTATACATTTTGTTTGTCATGCAATCTAGAATATATAATGACGTGACAAATAAGGGGGAATTTAATGAGTTTGTTAAACAACTAATTGACTAAAAATATTCTCGGAAGAATTATACTCTCTCTGTCCCATAAAAATTGCAGTTTTTTTTTGCTGTTTTCACAGTATTTAATCTACAATTTATTTTTATGAATTCAAAGACATGTAAAGTTAAATGATCAATATGTTTCTCATAATTTACAATCTAAACTTTCAAGATATAGATTTTTTATTTTTTTCCTTATTTATCTTAATAAAATTTTGGGTCAAATACTACTACTTGAAACATCAAAGTCAAACACAACAATTTTTACGGGACGGAGGAAGTATTACTTATCCTATATGTTAGAAGAATTTTACTCTCTGTCCCAAAATGTTTGGAGCATTTGATCAGGAACGGAGATTAAGGAGTGTTGAAGACTTAAGGGTAATAAAGTAAAACTGTCGTACTCCCTCCGTCCCTAAATAAATTATGCGTATTCCTTTTTGGGACGTCCCTGAAAAATTGGTGCATTTCCCTTTGTAGAAACTTTAGCCGAGTTGTTTTACTTAAATACCCCAATCATTCTATCCTCTATTGGTCGAGACGCCGTTTCTTTTGAACTAGAACTTGAAGTGTCAATCACCCCACCTCTTCCCTCCGCCTTAACTTGCGCCCACCACCTCCACCTCTAACGTTCGTCCGGCCTCCACCCACGGGCCTGTGCCGTCCGCCCCTCCAGCTCCTCCGCCTCGACAGATGGTCTGAATGAAACCAATCTCCATTTATTTTCATGATACCCAGAATGAATCAATGGTTTCGTGAGCAATTTTGAGATGGGATTTTGCATTCTCTTTTTCATGTTTCATCAGAGGTAAGCTTCAATTCCTTCTTCCACTTGGTCATTGTTAGCTTCCCGTTGCTTATACTCTTCTGATTGAGATATCAGAGTGATTTTGCAAAGAGCGATTGCTTTTCGAGTCAGGCTGCAGCAAGACAAAAGCTCAAGAACACCAAGTGCTTGTGAAAATTCTGCTGAGAGGCAATTGTTTTGGGTTGCACTTTTGGGGGAAGTCCTGTGGAAATCTTTTGTTGTCTGTGCAATAATTGTAAATCATGTAGTTTTGGTGTACCCATTTGAGCTTGTCTTGGCTTCTGGAATTTAGCTGCTAGGAGAACCAGGAGGGAGATGAGAAACAAAATTAGATAGACGGAGATGGGTGCCAACATTAGATTCATGAGGGTGTTTTTTATCAAATTTTTTTCTTCCCTTCATTTTTTAATTTGAGTGCTAAAAGAAATGCACCATTTTTTTGGGGACGGAGGGAGTATAAGACAATGTTAACTTTTGGTGAAGGAAAGCTGATGTTAAAAGGTAATAGTGGTGTTAAAAAGTTTCCTTTCAAGGAAACGATCAAATCTTTTAGGGATAGCCCAAAAAGGAATACAACTGATTCTTTTTGGGACGAAGGGAATATTACTTATCCCATGTCTGTTAGAATTCTATCTACTGTTAGTAGTAGTACTTTCCTAGCTAAGTTAGTATTAGTACTTGGTTTTCTATCTCTATTAATACTCCGTATTAGGTTTTCTATATCTTCTAGTACTAGGTTTTCTATATCTTCTAGTACTGTAAGTACCCTTACTAGAAAAAGGGCAGGGGTCTTGTGATGCCTAAAATTATCCTATAAACAAAGTTGACATGGTATCATAGCAAAGTTCCTGATCTGGGCATTCTCTACTGCCGACGTACCTACTTCATCATAGCCCTAACCTAAACCCTTCTTCAGTCAGCCAAACCCACGAACCAACCTTCCAGATGTAACTAGGAGGCTCCCACAACCAAAACCCCACTATCTTCGTTGTTAGAAGCCTCAACATGCGCCTTCACGTGCCAGCATTCTTTGTCCTCCGTTGACTGCGAGTTGATAGGTCAGCTTGCCCATCCTTCTGATCAGGTTTCCAGTACTGGTCTGTGTCAATTTGAACCAGAACATGAGTTTTTGTCCTCTGAGCAGTCTGTTATCTGTCTTCGTCTCCTCAGTCCATCGCATCGTCAGCAGCATGTCTGGAGTATGTCAAACTCCATGACATCAATAGTGATGTCTTCGCCTCTTCAGTAGTCCATCTTGCATCGTTAGCAAGC
Source organism: Stellera chamaejasme (assembly GCA_024586325.1). Lineage (NCBI taxonomy): Eukaryota > Viridiplantae > Streptophyta > Magnoliopsida > Malvales > Thymelaeaceae > Stellera > Stellera chamaejasme. The sequence goes on from CM044985.1 coordinate 32,918,956, forward strand.
CTGGATAATGCACATGCTTGATCTTTGGATGCGCCTCTAATAATTCTGCAACTTCACTGCTGTCATGTTTTGTTGGAGTACACGAAAATGCATTGTCTTCATACCTCGAATGATATCGTATGCGGCTTGAGATCAAGAGTAGATCCCGAAGTGGAATTCCAGTCACGAATACGTTTCAGTCATGAATACGTATTCGTGATTGGAATTCCACTTTGGGCTCTACTCTTGATCACAAGCCGCATTTGATATCATTCGAGGCATGAAGACATTGCATCTTCGTGTACGCTAACAAAACATTACAACAATGAAGCTGGTGGAGTCGTTAGAGCTTATCCGAAGGTCAAGCATGTGCATTTATTTCGTGGAGTACTTCAAATCGGAAGATCAACTGGCTGATTTATTTCCTGAGTACTCCTTCAAATCAGAAGATCAACTTGCATCTTGGAGTATGTCAAACTCCAGCTCCGTCAAATCAGAAGGTCAACTTGTTGATTTGTTTACTAAAACTTTGAGAGGTTTTCAAGTAAATTCATTATGTAACAAGCTTGGATCATAGTATGCTCCAGCTTGAGGGGGGAGTGTTAGAATCTGTTAGAAGAATTCTATTACTTATCCTATCTTTGTTAGAGTTTTGTCCACTGTTAGTATTAGTATTCCTGTTATTATTGGGATTGCTAGCTAAGTTAGTACTAGTACTAGATTATCTATCTCCAGTAGTATTAGGTTTTCTATATCTTCTACTATTGTAGCCTCCCTTACTATAAAAGGGCAGGGGTCTTGTGAATTAGTCACACCCTAAAATTATCCTATAAACAAATTTCACCAGTCTTATTTGATATGCTCATTGTTTGCTCCCAATATACTTTCCCTTTAGTCCCACGCTGGTTCACTTCTTAAAAATAATTTTTGTTTTAACATAAGTGGAATTGTGTGCATGTTTTTCCTATTTTATCCGTATTACCTTATAATGTATCATTTAACTAGATAGAGCCTAGAGGTAATGTTGGGAAGTTCAATAAAACATGCTTAGTTGGCACAAGCATCCTTAGGGTTGGGTATTGCTTAATCATGGAAATCCTTTTTTTTTTAAAAGAAAAAAATTTTCTAGTGATTTTTTTTTGAAAAGCACTCTTAGAAAATGTGCTTTGTTGGTTAGGTTTCTTTTTCAGTTCTTATAAAATAGTGTTTTCATTTTTTTTAAAAGATGGAAAACTGGATTTTAGTGTTCTCTGTTCTTTTCAAAATATAGACGTAGGGGTTATACCTAAGTACCTAGTTGCGTGTTTAACATACAGTTAAGGCGTTGCATTTTTAATTATTATGTTAATATAGAAACACCACTATCAGCCTATTCTTGTTTTGAAGAACTATACTTTTTTTTCTTATGAAAATTACCTTAGAAAATTGTAACTAGAAAATGGAAATTGAAATAGAAAAGGAAAAGGAAAATGTTTTATCATGACCAAAGTACTAAACGCCTTAATATAAAAAAGTAATAAACGCCACCATAACCGTTTACGGACTCGGAAATAACAACCATCATGTGACAAAGAGAGTACTTTGATATACTGTAAGAATATGTCGGCATCAAAATCATTGAGCTCTCTATTTTTCTGAGACTTCTTGGTTCTGTTATTTCTAATGAAAGATTTAAAAAAATTTAAACTTTTATTTCCTGTTAACCTTTTTATCCATTAATTTCTGTCGTTTTGACCAAGTTTAATTCCTTCTATTCATATGTAAATGCAATGCGTTGTGCTTTGTTGCTTGTTCTACCCTAGTTTTTTTTTAAGTTTGTTTTCTGATTTATTTATTTATTTTATGGACAAAGGCCCCTTGATCTCTGTGATGCACCTCTATCAAGCCAAGATGTTTTGCCTCATGCGTTAGAATTACCTCATGCTAGTGGCTTAGCATTATCAAGTCAAGTAGCTGTAGGTTCAACTCTACCCGCTTCAAATGGAAACTCATCCATGCAGGGATCTTCTAGTATGGTTTTCAGTGGCAACTTGCCATCATCTCCACTTGGTGGATCTGTCAGGTACTTCATGAGTTGGTAGTTTGTGCATTCATTAGTCTTTGCTTCTCAAACCTTGATTCTGTGATATTATTTTCTCAGGGATAGTAGGTATGGTGTTCCGGTAATCCCTTCGCCAGTTGATGAACAGCAAAAAATGCAACAATACAATCAAAATATAGCTTGCAGGAACATTCAGCTGCCAAACCTGCCAGTATCTGGGTCTATGGCAGGCGTTGATCATGGGGTTCCTATTTTACCTGGTGCGAATGGTGTTGGGCTAATGGGTGCGATTAGCCGAAGTATACCACTTTCAAGGTCAGGCTTTCGTGGAGCCAACTCAACATCAATGCTGAATTCTGGCAGTGTGCACTCTGGAATGGTTGGTGGGTCAGCCCCTTCCTTTGTAAACATGCAACCCGGATCCGGTTCGGTTAAAGGAAACCCAATGCCAAGATCTCGTGATGCCATGCGTGTGATTCGAGTGAGCATTCTGACACTTAATTGACATCAAGTAGGCTTAGTCTATCATCAGAACCAGCTGTACGGCATGTTAATTTGTTGCTAGATTTGCTTTGGGAATGCTCCATTTGTACACAAAAGAATCTAGCATTTTTTTGGGCTCGGAGATTAAGGTACAAGTAGAAGGCGGGTGTAACAAAGTAAAATGGGTATGTAAAAGAGGAGAGTGAATGTTATAAAGTAAGGGAAAATGGGGGGTAATAAGGTAATTTAAATATGGAAAAGTTTCCTAAAGATGAAACATAACTTTCTTTCAGTAACTTACCTAAAAAGAAAACGTAATAACATTTTTTCGAGGTTGGAGGAATTGGTTTCTTAGACCCAATATCTCTCATAATTGGATGTGGGGTACTGGCTTTTGGCATGAATGCGTTAGCAATTCTTAATGATATATGTCTCTGATTTGTTTCATGCTAGCAGAGCTTAGAACTCTCATAAATTTGATAGTAGGCTCTGAGGTTAGATATTCATGAACTATAATACTCGTTTTTAACTTTGTATCCCCACAGTGCACAAAATAGCAGCCTGGATATTTTTTTTCTCTTCTTGGCATTGCTGTTTAGATAATCACATGCTGCAGAATTCTCAGTTTTAAGTCTTGTTTGTTTGCCCCTGAAATCTGATTTCCAAAATTAGATTTTGTTAAAAAAGGGAGCCAAATATGGTTGGCAGGGTGGCGGATAAATTCTTTGTGACCCTTAAAAAAAAGAGCCGAGTCCCCAAGCTGTCTAGGTGGCCTGATCCCTCCAGGACAAGTTCCACGTTCTCACCCACTCCCTCATCGATGCGATCCCACAGGCACTGATTTCAGTGATCAACAGGGCAGTGTTGACAGTGGATTGGCACGGGAAGAGTGGGTGAGGATGTGGAATCTGTCCGTTTATAAAGTTGAGGAGCTCACTTGTTCCATTTTCTTCAGTGTAGGGGCTATGATGAGTTGTCCCTTTTCTTGCCCAACCATGTTCCCACTTCCTTTTTTTTTTACAATTTCTGTTTTTATGCAGTAGATTATATGGATGGGCTTGTGATTACTGCCTTGTCAAGAAATATCTCTGATGCCAGATAGCTTCATATGTCTCACTGTTTTTATTTGTTTGACAGCCTGGCCCTAATGCTGAGCATCAAAGGCAGGTTCTGGTACCAGAGCTTTCTATGCAGGCTGCACAGGGGAATCCATCATTTGATGGGATGAACTCTGCTTTTCCTAGTCAAACAAGCATCCCAACAGTTAAGACATATCCAGGGCATTCTCAGCAACATCAAATATCGCCAAAGCACCCCAATGCAGCGAGCAATGCTCATCATTCTCATTTTCAGGGTCCCAGTCATGGGTTGAGTTCGCCGCAGAAAGCATATGCAATTCAACTTGCTAAAGAAAGGCAAATACAGCAGCATCGCTTAATGCTACAACAGCAGCAGCAGCCGTTTCCTGCTACTGGTGCTTTGATGCGTCATGTTGAGCAACCTCAATTGCCAATATCATCTCCTCTGCAGAGCAGTTCACAGGTTCAATCTCAAACTTCATTGTCTCCTTCTACACCATCGTCCCCAATGACTCCATCGTCGGTACAGAACCAACAAAAACATCCCCTGCCACCTCATGTGGTCAACCGGAACTCTCAGTCTGGTTTTGGTGGACTTAACAATCAAATGGGCAAGCAGCGGCTGCGACAGCAGCAGCAGTCCCTTCAAACTGGTCGGCAACATCCTCAGCAACGGCAACAGTTTCAATCCCAGCAGCAGGTTAAACTTTTGAAGGGAATGGGAAGAGGAAATGTGATGGTCCATCAGAACCTTTCTGGTGATGCATCTCATCCTAATGGTCTCTCAATGGCCCCTATCAACCAAGATGCTGATAAAGGAGAGCAGGTCATGCACTTGATGCAAGGTCAAAATCTGTATCCTGATTCTTCCATGAGTCCTGTCCGTAATTCTAAGACACTTGGTTCTCCTCAAACTCCAAATCATTCCCAGCCACAACAGAAGTTGCATTCTGGATCAACACCTCCTACTTCAAAGCAAGTCCAGGATATTCCTTCTCATTCTGAAAATTCTAGTCAAGGCCAGGTTGGAGTTTCTTCAGGTCACATGTCTTCTACCATGCGTCAAATTGCCATGCCAGCAGTTCTGCCTCCCAACCAGCTGCGTTTGTCACTACAATCACAGCCAAAGCAGAAGCCATTTAATCAGGGCCAGGCAGTGGTTCAGCGAATCCTTCAACAGCATAGGCAAGTGAGTTCCGACTCCCCAAGTAAGGCTCTAGCTGAGCAACCTCAATCTACTCAGCAGGCTGTGAATGCCGCATCTCAGGTGGGCACATCAGCCACCATTTTTGTGTCTCCTGATGGAGTCAATGTATCAAATAGGAAACCATCCGATGTTGCTCCACAGAAATTGTTGGAACCAATTTATAATGCTGCTAGTCCGAACATCCATTCTCAGGTGGGGTCTATAGCTGATTCACCTGTGGTAGAATCAACTGCAATAGATCCTATTCCTTCTTCAAGCGACGAATTGGACCAGACACAGGTGTCAAGTGGCTTACACCCTGACAGTTGCAATGTTGGAGCACAGTTATCGATACCAACGGCTGTAACTCAAGTGCATTGTCTACCAAATGAGCAATTACAGGAAGGTCAGAATTTGTCACCTCAACAAAAGCTGCCACCAGAGGAGTAGACAATGTTCCAAGGTGGATAGGGAATTGTGCAGAAGACAACCGATGCTCAGGTGGAATGAGCGGCTGCACGGGACCATGCGTCCAACCCCGTAGTACAGCCACTGTCCTTGGTATTAGCCTATTAGGTTTTGCATGTCATTTAGACAGCCATGTACAGGTAAAAATTGGTCCAACCAGGTTCCGTTTTATTTGCACACCCACATTATATGTTGTCAGCTCGTTATAATCATGCTAATACAGCTTTTGTTACATGCAGATGAAGCTGGTAATTCCATCGGGGCTTCACGAAAACTGAAAGCAGGTTAGGAACTAACAAAATTTTGCCCTCTTAATTTTTATTTTTGTATCGACACTATTCATTTGATATGGCTAGTTAGATGTATATTTGCCACTATCTTAGTTATGGGGAGATAGAAGATATAGAGGTACTTGTATAGAGCCCATCTCCCTCTCATCTTTTCCCCAATAGATTAGGGCTTGTATTGTTAACGCTGCACTGATCGATAGTTGTTGCGGCAAAAAGCATTGGGAAATTTTGTGAATAGAAAGTAACAACTTACAAGAGCATTGTTGACAAGTGTGTTTATTCGTAACCATTCATGCTGGGGTCCCTATTTGAGTTTTCTGACCAGAAAACTACAGTCTAGGACATCTGGTGTCATGTCATGTGGCCAGTGTTGATTTCACATCATGGGTTAGGGTTGATTGGCAGTATGAGTCGTGTCACTAACATTAACATAGAAATTAGCACATGACCGAAGATTAAGATACCGTGATGGTAGAATTCCAACTTGTATTATTGGCATTCACGTTTCTTTCAGTCAGTTCCAAGATACACGCAGAATTCTCGATGAACATATTGACGGTGGACCTGCCAGGTGTAAATGTTTTTAATATTTATTAAAATCACATGATAAATTTAATCAAGAGATAATATCTAAACAAATTGAATATGCAACAGATTATATCTAAATTCTCTAAAAATTCGTAATAACCCACAAAATAAGGTGTCAAACTCAATCTCAAGCTTACATTCTAGATATTCCACACTATAATGTTTGATTTAAATGGAAATATAATTCTTTGAACAATTTTTTACAAAGAGAAAACGGAAATCATGATGAATCTACTATTAATATATAAACAGGAACATACTGACGGATGATCTATCACGTGTAATTTTGTTTAATATTTATTAAAATCACATGATAAATTTAATCAAGAGATAATATCCAAACAGATTGAATCTTCAACAAACTGTATCTAAACTCTCTAAAAATTCGAAATAACCCACAAAATCAGATGTCAAACTCAATCCCAAGCCTTCATTCTAGATATTCCACACTATAATGTTTGATCTAAGTGGAAATATAAATCTTTGATCAATTTTTTACAAAGAGAAAGTGGAAATCATGATGAAAAAAATGTTAAGCATGTTCGCCACCATTGGAGGCCGTCGGAAAACATTTTTTCACGACAGACACTCGACGGAAATGCATCTATGAGGCGATTTTGGTGGTTTCTCATGATGAACAGTAAGAATTCGGTATGAACACAGTTGAACTTTTACACACACACACACATACACAGAGAGAGAGAGAGAGAGAGATGCAGCGGGTTAGGGTTAGAAACGTGAGAAGGTTGGACACTGGGTTATCTATATGAGAGTAGATGAGTTAGAGTTTGGGTTGGGTTCCGGGTTTGGCTAACAATTTGGGCTTAAGTGTTTAAGGCCGGTTGGGAGTTTGGACAATGTTAGGTGTAAAAACAAAATTGGGCTGGGTAAGCCCAACTCACAATTTGTGGAATTTTTTTATTACTATTTGTATTCAAATCTTTTTTTAATATGTAAAAGTAACTTTATTTATATTTGTGAGTATTATTAATTGTAATAATTATATTTTTTAAAATACGATAAATTACCTTAAATTTATAATGAAATCTTGTAATAATTAACAACTAAAAAAGCAGTAGCACGCATAATTGCTTATAATCATGTTCAAGTCTATTACTATTATCTATAAATTTAAAACTTTCTATACTTTTTTTGATATATTTGGGAATAGGGGAAGGGGGTTGTGGAGGCTCGACGCTACGTACTTAAAGGGAGTCCTGTAGTGCCTTAAGAAGCGTCAAAAGAAGTTACAAAACCTCCACCAGGCACCTGGCACTACAAGGCGCTTCAGGAAGTGACTGTGAAGCGCCTTTGTAGCGCATGGAAGTGGTTCCCGAGACCTCCACTTCATGTCCAATGAGCATAACCACTAGATTAGATGCTTATGACTAAAACTTTCTATCATTGTTTCACTATACATAATTTCTTTTATAATATACAAGTTTCATAAGTAGATAAAAAAAAAGATGGCACACATAAATTGCTTTTATTAAGGTTTCGGCCTTCCATGACTTTAAAAATTTTCATCTTAATTTTTAACAAATCAAAAATTTCTTATATTTAATTATATATCAATCACATTCATGAACTCAATAGAAGTCATTCATGTTTTACTGATAGTGATTTTCTTCTATGATTTTCAGTCTTAATGACTCATGGATTTAAAAGAGGCAAACAAGAGAAGTTGCTTTTACTCAAATTTTTAGTGATTTATGTTTTAAGGGTTTAGAATATTTAGGTAGATGTGAAAAAATAATTAAAAAAGTGGGATTAAAAGATTTAGCACAAGAAAAGAGGTTTCAAGTCGAAAATGAAAACATTTGATAGACTTAAATTATAATTTTGAAAACGTTTAGGATCGAGATGGAAAAAATAGAAAACTTAGTGGCATAAAAAGATTATCCCAAATTAATAATAGAAAAAAATGAGAAATACTTACTCCATCCCCCAAACTTAGGAGGTAGTAATTATTAACTAATAAAATTGATGGAATATTAGGAATTTCTATGTCCCAAAATCCTTGATGAACAAACCCTAAACAATTAAAAGAGAATGTAAAAAATTAAAATTCTAAAAAGAATAATAACAAAATAACAAAAAAAGAATTAGAAAGAGAAAGGAAGAAACGAAAAAAGAAAAGGAAGATTCAGTAATAAGCTCGAATGTTTTACCCTTTTGGTTATCGATTCTTAAATAAAATAGCATATAAGTTATTTTTTTAGGAATTTATACGAATACATCGATAGTATGAAGACATAGATGTTAATTATTTTTACCCCGTCCCGTAGGAGGGGTACCAGCTAGTTGATGTATATATAAATATAAAATAAGTAATATTATATTTCTAATGAAACAATTTATATGTATAAAGAAGAATATAAATATATAGAATATAAATTTAATTTAAAATTTTCAAATACCTGAACTTAGACTTGAAGAAACCCGAACATGGACCCGAAGAAACCAGAACTTGGACTCGAAGAAACTCGACCCGGACCTGAAACAACCCAAAGCCCGAAATAAGCTTGATCTGATGGCAATTCGAACCCGACGAACATGGACTCGAAGAAACCCGAACTTGGACTAGAAGAAACCAGACGCAGACCTGACCTGAACCCGAAACAACCTGAAGTCCGAATGACCGGAACCCGAAATAAGCTCGATCTGATGGCAACCCGAACCCGACTCGAAAGCAGCTCAACCGAAACAACCCGAAACCCGAATGACCTGATCCGAACCCGACCTGACCCGCTCGATTGACATCCCTAGTCACGAAGATTAAATACTCCAATATTGTTGATTAGAGGTAATAAGGTAAAGTAAGCATATCAGACAAAGATAGATTAGGTTTCCTTTTTAAGAAACGTATCAGTATCAGTTTTGCTGAATCCAAAAAAAAAGTATTAGTGTTGAGATATTTATCGGATACTCCATTTATTTTAGTGTTGAGATGGACTAATGGTTACAGTAGCTATAGATGTTTTCCTAGTTGTGCCCATTTGTGGTGACTTCTATTGGCTCGTACACGAAACGTGACAAATCTCAATCACTCTTAAAATAGCGCAAACATTTTGATGTGGTGCCGATCACCTTTCTCCTCTCATCTGCTGCTTTCCATTGTCGACACTAGACCTGCGTCGCGCATCATGGTGTTGTCACCAACGATTGGCTCTTGTAGGCTAAGGCACCCATGGGTGACTTCCCGGACGAGCGACTCCACTATCGTAGCATGTAGCATGCACAACATATAGTGATGGGGTTAAATGGTTAAAGTGGTGAGTTTGTAAAGTATGGGGTTTAGAGTGCTTTTAGGTATAGTTAAGGGATACATATATTATAAGATTTTAGTTATAATTTGATGGAGGTAAATTACACGGGAAAAATGTCCAAATAAGCCTAAAATTTTTTAGGTTTTCGAGTTTTAGACCTAAAACTTTTCAACTTCAATCCGTAGGCCTAAACGTTATCTCCGTTGCTGGGTTGAAGGCCTAAATCGCCAGCTAGCCGACAGAATGCTGACGTGTACGAGTGACGGCGTTAATTTTAAACAATTTCTGCCACCTCACAAAAACGACATTGTAGGTCCACCTCACAAAAACCATTTAAAAAAAACATATATATCCTATATTTTTTAAAAGTTTGGTGGGGGCTCTTGCTCCCATTGTAGGTCCACCCCTTGGTCGGATTCAACGTGGTAGATGAGTTCAATAACTAGATGAACAGTTGGATTCAGCGTGATAGATGAGTCCTTGACCTAGTCCAGCATCTTGACCGACCGGATTTAGCTTATCAACGTCTACTTTGATCGAATTGGCATAACTAACATAACTACAAGAGTAGAGAGAAATCAAAAAGTAAAAATAAAAAAGGAGTGAAAATTAGAAGAAAAGGCAGTATTTCGCTGATTCTTGCCATCACTTGAGAACTAATTGAGCTGTAGGCATCAAGATAACGTGCCAGACTATAAATTGTTGCAGAAGCATAATCGGGTTTCAAAGATAAAAATTAAGGGTTCTATTTATTATACCTTCGTCTCTAAAAATTTGGTGTAATTTATTCCAGTATTTAATCTATAATTTTATTTTTAAATTAGGAGGAACAAAAGAGCTCTTATCCTCATCAGTTTTCATAAAAAAATTCCTTAATTAGATCTAAAGATGTAGTGAACCGTCTTGGAAGCTCTTCCTGCTGCTTTGCTTCTTCTCTAGCCTTTTCTCCAACTATCATATCAGACATGTCTTCTTCTATTCTCTCTTATGGTTCCTAATTGTCATCTGGGGATGGCTGAATCACTATCTGTTATATTCATTAATGGGTTGCGAAAATACTGCTTAATCCAGTCCACAAGTGCCTTCACATCTCCACTTGTCCTCCTTGATCAAGTTACGCGCTATCTTGCAGATCCATGCCTTCATTTATGTGAAGTGGAGTACCTTTAGAAGCTGTGCCAAAAGAGTAGTCATCCCTACATTTGAAACGTGATGGTCCTCAACTCAGTACAAGGATTCACCTACATGCATGCATGTCAATACAAAGATAATTACTAAAACTCTTGAGCACTTGACCTAGTGGTCATGCTTCTGAGGGCGCTTGTAGAAGTCTCGAGTTCGAGTCTCCGGTATCCCAATCCCCTACCCCATTTGTATAAAAAAGATAATTACTAAAAAGGATTCTTAATCAGAAGTTAGTTGTACTTAATAAAGTATAGTACGATAATGGTGAGTACTTCAAAGAATAGAAAAAAGCAATCCGTAAATAGAGAGAATGAAAGTGGATTTGAACTCTAAAATTGTGATGAGCATCATGTAACTAAAAAATGGATAAAAGGATAAAAAAAGAAACAGTTGGGTAACAAACCAAGTCTCATCCTTATTCTCCAATCACTCTCTTACAGATTTGTTCAGTCTCCAGTTTCAATCAATCTGTGAACCACAAATGAAAAGTCAAACAAATATAAGTAAATCATTAAGGGACAAAATATCTGATCTAGTTGCATATAGTTACCATGTACTTGGCATTAATGAATGGATCATTGACTGCAACAACATCAATGTCATCCCTTAAATGTTGTCACATGTAGAACTAGCCTTCTAACATGGTCAAAACCTGAACAGATTTAATACACGTTCGATAAAAACAGGGTAAAAGGAAGCATATACAAGCAACTCAAATAACACATACCAGTATTAAGCTACAAAGCTAGCTTATTCTCATTGGTCATTTCCAATCCCTGCAACACAAAACATACATTGAGATAACAATTAAAATGTATTCAAAGTTACATCAAATGTACCTTGTGCCTATTCAGCAAATTAAAATGTATCAAGAACCTAATGATCTTTTATCTCAACAAATTATTCGTGTAACAACTTGAACCTAACACATAAAGAGTGGTGATTGAGGATGAAGGGAGGGAAAAAACTCTATAATTATATAAAACCCATGACAATCTTCATCACACACATAATAATCTGAACAAACATCATCCCAAAATTCTTGATTGAAATTTAAACTGAAAACAAATCCTTATCACCTTCATCAAATTAAAAGAGCTCCCATTATGTCTAAAGTCAAGGAATGTAATCTCTTAATAGTACAGATGTCAGGAAGAAATATAACCAGTGACAATAAGTGTGATTATATGAAGGTAGAATAAATTTGATTTGGACTTTGCTAGAAAGCTAACAAATTTGATGCTTAATTTTAAGCAAAGAATGTGAGCCACGTTTGGCACAAAGATAAAAGTAAGTGATCATCATTGCAGCTGTAAGAGAGTTTGGATTGTCTTCAAAGCATTAAGACTCGGAAAACGAACAAAAATGTATGAATAAAGAAGCTAACTGGTTTATTAAAGAAATTAAAAGTCACAAATCCAAAAGTGCGATCCTCACCAATAAGATTAATCAGATGAAGCATGACAGAAACTTGAGGAGAATACAAAAGAGAAGAGGATATGCCTTAGCCTTTCTTAAGTCGAAAAAAATTAGATGCTTGTCAAAGATACTTACCAAGTTGTAAAGAGCCTCTTCTAGTTGGCGCTAAAGTCTACTATGCTGGTTGATAATTTTAGCATCTGTAATGTGCATACCCAACTTATGCCTCACATACTCAAAGTACAATTTTGGTGGAATGTAAATTTGAAGATGTGCAAGTATCCAAAGCAAACATGCACCTCTGGAGGAAGACCATTCCAGCCACCTAGACTTATCCCATAAACATTTACTGGAACTGGGCTGGATCTGTTCACAAAATAGAATCGGATATCATGTTGAATCCACAATGCTCAACAGAAAAATCGGTGGCCGGAAGTAGGCAAAATCCTTCTATAAGAAAAAAAACGCAAATGAAATATAAGATTTTGGGAGTGCATAAATGCAAATGGAAGGGCGCTGATTGGGAAGAAATGGAATAGGTAAGAGTTCAAACTGATTAGAGAATACAAGAGAGGATATTCTCCTATTAATTCAACTGCGATCCTACACAGATGCTCGGATTTGGAATGCTGCGCTCCAGGCAGCACTTCGGGAGGTGGAGCTCGATCGAGTCCTGATTGCAGACGATAACGGTGGCAAATTTCGTCGAGATCTTCGAGGGAAAGCGTTGAGGCTTTGATCTCATTTGGTTCAAGATTCATTGTAGGCAGGTTTTTAAAATCAAGAGAAGAGAGATGGAAGAAGAGAAGACAAAGAACGCATAAAAAGTAAAGCGGGTGTATAGGAATTATGGAATGCATTTAATTTTAATTGATTATAATTAATGTGATCAATGATAATTAAATCTGTAATAATACTCATCAAAACTTACCATAAAAACGTTAAGTTGGCCATATCATTTATATATATAAAAAAAATCTGATGTGGTCCTACATGGCACTGAGGTGGTTTCACCAGAATTCAGCATTCAATTTTTTTCAACCCTGCCACCTAGATGATCCTGTAATAAGATATAATAGTAGATAATAGATTATCATTTACTTCTATCAACTATAGTGATTCAGACACTTTAGTCCCTGAATTATAACTCTTTGTGATTCAATCTTTAAATTATTCAATTTTCGGCACTTTGGTCTTTCTACTCGGTAAATCACACAACATGAGATTAATGGTGTCAAATTTTTAACGATTGAGTGCTTTATTTATACGAATTTAAAATGTTTAGGAAATATAATTAAAACATGTGAAATGGGGTTAATGTGAAAACTGTAGAGAAGTTTGATGGTTGAACTAAGGTTAAGGCTGAATCTAATCCAAAACCTTGAGTTGCAGTGTCGTATCGGAGGGCCGATTGTGGTGGTGGATTCAAGGCAATGGCTGGGATTGAGCTATTCATTAGTTTTTCGGCTAGGGTTTATCAAATGTGCACTGATTCCGTGAATCAATTTATAAGGAGCACAAGCTTGATTTCAAGAGAATTTGATTTGGGCAAGAAAAAAGTCTGCGATGGCTAGCTGGTGGAGGAGGGAGTTGGCGAGCTCGACAGTTCAGTGGCGACGTTGGCTAGTGGTGGTTGAACTGGGCCGGGCAGGGCTGGCCGTGAAAGATGTCCACGCGCCCCTGTTTCATAACAGGTTGTCTGTCCACGCGCCCCACACACTGAGCCACGCGTCGTTGGCGACGTCGGGTTTGGGTTGTCTGCGAGGGATGGCAAGGCTCAGTGTGTGGGGCAGGTCTAACAACGGGGGTGGGGTTGCGACGCGGTCGGACTGCTGGTGAGGCTAGGGTGGCAATAGGGTTGGACCGGTAGCAGAGTCGGGGCACACTTTTATAAGTTTTGGATACCTTGTATATAGTTACTAAGTTTTAGGGACCTTTGTAGGTATTTTACCCTGAGGTCAACTAACAGTAATGTGATCAAATAATCAAAATGCTTGAAGGAGTATAATTCAAGCATTGAATCACAACGGGTTAATTCAGGAACTGAAATGTCCGAAACACTATTATAGTTGAGGGCAATAAATGATAATTAATGATCTACTTTAAGATATAATAATGCTCCCCAATAGATATGTAGAATTATTTGTAATTGTATTATGGAATTTGATAAATATACGTTCAAGTTTAAAGACTAAACTAAAAAATAAATTGCATGTTTAGTTACATAAATAAATATGTGTTCTTTTATAACAATATCAAATGTCAATATCATTTTATTTTCTCTTCAATATTTCTCTCTCCAAATATCCAATATCAAATATCACTTCCCTAAAAGAACACGCCATAGATTAATTTAGTAATTCATTAGATTAAGTTGGAAAAAATTGAGATGGATTACCCAATGAATATGATTTACAAAAATAATAAAAGCTCATTTTTGTACCGAGTAACTTCTTTTTTTATAGGGATACCGAGAAACTTCTGAGTCCATCGTTCAAAAATAATGCAACACTTTCCTCTTTTTATATTCCGAAAATAATGAAATGTTTTCTCGAGGAAATTCTGCATTTCCTCTATCTTTGCTGCATACCCAATCAATTTTAAAATAAAAATTGATAATTTTTTTTGGTGGAAACGAGTTTTATAATTAATTTAGTGCTTGTTAAATTATTATATTTCTTTCTCATAAAAACAATATGATATAATATAGGCAATTTTTAAATACCAGCGAAACTGACGATTACTCATAGGGGTGAAAGTTGAGTTGGGTTTACCAGGTTTGGGTCGAAATCTAAAAAAACATTCTAACCCTAATCCAATCCATAAATATTTCTGAGTTGGGTCAACCCACATAACCTGAATGTTTATGTTTCATTTGGGTGTAGCAAGTTAGGGCTTGGGCTAGGATTTGGACCGAGGGAGAATAGGTGATTGGGTCAGGGTTCAATCAAAATCGGGTTTTCGGGTTAACCCGACCCTAACCCGCAAAAGGCATGAAAATGCGGGTTTGGGTTGTAGGTTGCAGGTCGAGCTTACACCCTTACACTTCGTCCCATACGTTTTGTAACGTTTGACTCTTGATATCAATTTGAATTTGCAATTTATTTTAGAAAAATTTTATAAAAAAAATACCTTCATATAGTAGAATATCATATTTTCATCTCAATATTTTTCTGATGGATCAGCTCAAAATTTAAGTTTTCAAATTCTATTTTAGAAAGATATATTAAATACTGAAAAAAACGTTTCAAAACTTTTAGAACAGACGGAGTACCATCTATTTAAAACCACAGTTTCATCGATGTCCAAAATCAATATAATTATATATTTTTTTATCAAATGTTTTACTGTAATACACTTATACGCTATATTTGAGTAAACTTCACTGGTAGTCCTGTAAGTTTGTGGGTTGTCCTATTTGGGTCTCGTTTTAAGAATTTGGCTCATTTTAGTCCTGTAAGTTTCAATCGTGTGCATCGTTAGTCCTGTCGTCACTTTTTCCGTTAAAATCACCATTAAAGTTGTAAAATTACCAAAATATCCTAGATCTAATAATAAATTTAACACAGATCTCTTTAAAAAGTTACAAATAAACCATAACTATTCTTAAATGGACAACCTCACCATCTCCTTCTGTACACCATGGCTCTGAACCGAAGCTTTCTTCTTGGAACAAGGAATCCATTTCCTCATCTCCAAGATTGATCTTGTTCATCTTTGATTCAATCACGCTTTTTCATATATTTAAATCTCAATTTCCCCGGCAGAGGCGCATAAAGAGCCAATCTTTTTTCCATAAGAATTTCTGAGAATGGATTGCTCATTTTCCTTCAGCGACTTCCCAGAGGACATCCAGCTCTACATCCTCTCGTTCTTATCGGCGCCGGAGGTGGCAGTTTTCGCATGCACTTCGAAACGGTCGGTGTCGCTCTGCCGGAACGACGGCCAGCTCTAGTTCGCGATGTGCGAGAGGCGGTTGGGCTCCAAGACCCAGATCCAGAAATGGGCTGGCGTCAGGATCTCCTTCCGGCTCCTTTACAAGACCCTCGACGAGTGGGAGAATCTCATTGGCTGCTGGCGTCGCTGCGGCCAAACCAACATCGTTGTCTCACCGCCGTCGCTGATTCTTTTCGAGTGGGGACCGTCGTTCCTCGCCGCCTCTAGGGTTGGACCGTCGGAGAATGGAAGCCTCATCGTAAAAAAGTCGCCTTTTTATGGATGGGGTTTGCCCCTGATTCTTTCAAGAATTTTGTCGAACAGTTTGTGTGCTTCGTTTTCGAACTGAAGGTTTTCAAATGCATTGGCCCTCTTTCCAAATCTGAGTTCCCACTTAATCCGCAGCATGTCGGGCGGCGTCTTCTTCGTCCACTCATCTTCAACGCTGCTGATTGACGACAGAGAGGAGGCCTGGTAGCGGTGGTGATGTAGGGAGCGGTGGTTTGTAAAGATGGCCGGAGGTGAGGGAAGAAGATGCCCGGAGGTGACGGAAGAGAGATGGCGAGGTTGTACATTTAGGAATAGTTAGGGTTTATTTGTAACATTTTTAAGAGATTGGTGTTAAATTTAATATTAGATCTAGGGTATTTTGGTAATTTTACCACTTTAAAGGTGATTTTAACGGAAAAAGTGACGACAGGACTAACGGTGCACACGATTGAAACTTACAGGACTAAAGTGGGCCAAATTCTTAAAACGGGACCCAAATAGGACAACCCACAAACTTACAGGACCACCAGCGAAGTTTACTCCGCTATATTTACCACATTTATTTTTACGAGATAAATATACTACTCCCTTCATCTCATAAAATTTGTCCACTTTATTTTCATGTTTCTATGGTATTTAATATTACACGTGTCCTCAAAAAATTGATACTTTTCGTTTTTAACATTTAATATATGATTTTATTTATTTAACACTTTAATATGTAAAATAAATTATTTTAAATGAAGATTATAGATTAATGTGTCGAATTTTGAAATATATGTTTTCAAAATCTTTTAATGAACTTTTATAGCAATAATTTAAATCTCCCGCAATATAAAAAACGAAATGCACTAATTTTTTTGGAACGAAGACAAATTTTAATTATTTATAGTTTGAGTGAAACACTCGAACACAAGAAAATCAAAGTTAACAATGAAAAGAGTATTATTTTATTAGGCCAAATTACTTATTACTCCCCTGAACTATGTTAACTCGCTCACTTTAGTCCATGAACTAAAATTTGTTCTCACTCAGTCCCTGAACTATGTAAATCCTAGCACTTTAGTCCTTTGACTCAGTAACTCGGCGTCGGTGAGCTTAACATCGTCAATTACTTAACAGTTTAGGGTTATATTTGTATAAATCTGAAGTTTTGAAAGCAGAAGATAAAAAAATGGAGGGGAGGTGATGACGACGAGAACAGTAAGGTAGTAGGGTAGTAGACACGAAGAAAGGTCGTTGGGGACAAAAGTATTTTTTATAGATCTAATAGGTTTATGGTGTTTAAGTATAGATTGAAAAAAAATTAAGACCATAGTAGATATTTTTCCTAAGGTCAACTAACATTGATATGATCAAAGGGGTAAAGTGATTAACGTTGCATAGTTCAGGGACTAGTTGGAACGAATTATAGTTCAGAGACTAAAGTGATTGAGTCAAGATAATATAGGGAAGTAATAGTTAATATGGCCTTTTATTTATTGGTTTGGGTGGCAAAAAAAAACCTCCACCAGCAGCACGCAAGCTAGAATTGTTTCTCCAGAATCGGCACTGCACTCCCCAAATACCCTCACCCATCTACAGTGCACCCCGGCCGCCACCACTGCCCACCACACGCAGGCGGCTGCCCGCCGCACCCCCGGATCCTCACCGTCCGTGTCAACCTTCGTCAGAATCAGACTCCTCTCAGATCGCACTTCCGGCCTCTTCCCTGCAAGATCGCCGATCTAGGATCTCCATCTATCCCCACTGCCGCGACCTGCAGATCCAGTCTTTTCGTCTAACCCCCTACCGTCGCGACCCACGCCGGATCTGAGAGGAGCGCTCCTCCGCCACTCTCCACCATCCGGTAGCATCTCATGGCCACCGTCTGTTAGGCTTTTAGTTCGTCGAGCGAAGGCAGTTCCTGATTCGCAGCGTCCACGATGGATATGTCTGCCTGGTTCAGGCGTGGCCTTTTGAGAAGAAAGGATTCAAACTCAGCTCAGATCCAATCCACCCAACAACAGGAAGATCAACTTCTTGGAGTTACCCAGCAGCTAATCGATCTTGTAAAGTCCTTCACTCTTGAAACTTTCAAGAACTTCCCCCTCCAAGGTTTGGCTTTCTCTCCTCTTCTCTATGTTCATGCTTTTATTTCGTTCTGATTCTTGTATTGCGCAGACGAAGAGGGAACCGACGATTCATCGGCGAACGTACGCAGGGATCTCTCCCACTGGCAGGAGCGACATGCTGTGCTTGTGCTCGGAAAAGTCAATGTCGGTAACCATTCCTCGTGATCTTAAAAATAGAATTAGTAACCTTTAGAGTTCCCTTATTTCAGATCTTATTTTCCTTTTTCTCTGTTCTTCAGGAACTCTCACAACTTAGATTCAAGTTATGTCCTCGGTATATGAAGGAACACCAGTTTTGGAGGATATATTTCTTTCTTGTGAAGAGATATGTTGCAGAGTAAGGTCTTTGAACTTTGCTGATAAATGCTTTGTTACTCAAATTTCAGTTATCCCTGCCTTCTGGATTTAGCCTTTAAATTGTATAGTGGGATCATCCCTGACCCTGATGGTTACTCTTAGTGAATTGCGTTCATACATGTTTATAGATCATGATAAGGTGATTGCTCAAACTAGCTCCTTACGGCTAGATGATCTGCTTGTTGGATAGGATTGAGTAAGCTGTTACTTTTTTTTTTGTTGATACATGAGTAAGCTGTTACTTTATTCATCTACTCTTAGCGTAGAATTCTAGAAGCCCTAAAATTGGGGTGTTACTGGTTTGAGGTGGCGTCATTGCCTTCAAAATTGAGATTCTACTATTTTGGAACTCATAGACATGTCTCAAACATAGCATAGTGCCAGATATTAAGGATATGCATTGGCTCCTCTTTTTCCCCTTTATTTTTTGAAAAAGGTTTTCTATCATTTCCGTGTAGTAAAAGATCTATTGCTTAGTGCATGCACCAATTGCAAAATTTATTTTGGGTTTGGGCACAAATGGCTGCTTGGTAATAGTTTTTGTTCATGTTGTGAAAGGTCGGTCAAATGGACATTTAAGGTAGTATCATGTGTGTACACAAAATTTTTATTTTTTATTATTATTTTTGTAAAAAAATTAACATAGTAGAGGAAGGGGTAAGTGATAAGTCTGATGTTAATGTGCTCTCTGTTACACTTCTCAAAATTCAAACCTAAATAGAAGTATGCTCGATATTCTTGTTGCCCACTTCTCTTCATTTGGTCTCTATGTGCCCTTCCCTCTTCATACTAACAGGTATGAAGTGCGCGCTGCACAATTGGCTACACTCAAAGAAAGGCAGAGAAAGGAAGCAACAATATTAGAAGCAAATCCCTATGAAGTTGAAATGTCGGAAACTGGGCAATATGCAAGAGTAGCGCCCACAACACCATAAGGACTTCAAAAAATACAGGCTACCTTTATTGGTTCATTATTTCGGAGTTTCTCCAGAATTGCAAAGGTTATTCTCTGTAGTCATCAGTAATCTCATGATTAGGCTGTTAGCATCTAGAATTTTATGGTTAGATTGCATTTATAACCTGTAATACCGGTTAAAATTTCGCTTGGTTGCAAGTTTACCGGTACAATGAACACTATTACTGTGTCCCATGTAATACCGGTTCATGGTACCGGTATTTAGTGAGTAAACTCCAAGTGAAGATGGCAGAGGGTAGTATCTATGCATCTTCAAGCTTGTTTGCAATCTTGCATAGTCATTTCATTGACAAGGAATGATGTTGGCACAACAGGGTGGATGAGCGCCTCTTTGTTTCCCAAACCAAGCCAGATGAGTAGTTCTGTTTCACCTGAAGAGGGATAGCTGAGTTGCTCTTCTTGTCCGAAGAGGGGTAAAAAGAATTGTAAGTTGTTACAACTGTTGTCAAGTACCCGGAAGAAGCTTTGAAGATATACTCAGACAACATGGCGGTGATGAGATCCATCCGTTCTTGAAGGTGCCAAAAGAGCTGCTATGTATTGCCATCTATGTCTACCGAGCGAGCTGTGATTTGGCTAAGTTAAAGATTTCTGAGTAGGTATAAGAATGTTATTGGGTAAAATAGTCATGAGAAACTTTTCAATGACGGCCCTCATTGCATTTGTTTCTGCTATCAAATCAGTGGAGTTTTTCGTACTGATAGTTGATATTTCAAAAGTAGAGTTTAAGGTCTAGTTTTAGGGCTCAATATGGTATTATTGGGCACAATAACCCCACTAATATCATATTGCGCCCTACAATGAAACCCTTACTCTATCTTTTAAAGTCCCAACTATGGCTATGAACAACTTTACTGGTTTGATGACAGAAACTAACAATTGGGTCATCATCCGAGAGTTGTTAATGACATTTATAACAAACCCGGCATATTCCTCATACATACTCCTTAATCGTTGGTTTGGCCAAAATCGTTCAAGTGTTGTCCATAACAGTACGGCAGTGGCAATATCGAATTGCTCCGCAAACATCTTCAAGAATTGTGATTTCGTCACTGCTTTGTTGTTGAAGTATAACCTTCTTTCAAGCTTCTTGCAGGTAATTAACAATATTTTAAACAATTTACTGCTAATTTTTCCGCTTAGTAGCCCCTTTTTGAACAAGGAGAAGCCGCTTACCCAATCTGCTTTGGACAACCAAGGCCCACCCACCCTGCTGTGTCAACATCATTCTTTGAGCTTGGCCTTCTGACCAGGTTTCCGGTATTGGTTTGAGCTGGACAACTCGAGTCTGTTATATGTTGTCCAAGTATAACCTTCTTCGAAGCTTCTTGCAGGTAATTAACAATATTTTTTAAACAATTTACTGCTAATTTTGCTGCTTAGTTCCCCCTTTTCGGATGAGGAAAAGCCGCTTACCCGGTCTGCTTTGGACAACGAAGGCTCTCTCACCCACCCTACTGTGTCAACATCATTCTATGAGCTCAGCCTTCTGATCAGGCTTCCGATATTGGTTTGTGTCAATTTTGACCAGAACCCGAGTTCCTTGTCCTCGGTCCATTTGCATCATCAGCAACATGTCTGGAGTTAGTCTGTTATCTGTTATCTGTCTTCGTCTCCTCAGTCCATTTGCATCATCAGCAACATGTCTGGAGTTAGTGAAACTCCATGACGTCAACTGTGATGTCTTCGCCTCTTCGGTAGTCCATCTTGCATTGTAAGCAAGCTTGAATAATGCACATGCTTGCTCTTTGGATGAGTTTTAATAATTATGTCATGTTCTTGCGGAGCTGCTCAGTATTGTTGAAGACTATCGATCAAACTATGATTGACAACATTTTCACACGTTTGACTTGATTAAAGATTTTTGAGTAGATTCGATAAATGTGTTATTCAATATAATAGTCATGAGCAACTCTCCAATGGTGACTTTCATCTCATCAATTTCCACCGTTAAACCAGTAAAGTTAATAGTGATGGTTGAGATTTTAAAAGTTATTTACGGTCTAGTTGTAGGGATTAATATGATATTGGTGGTGATGATAACCCCACTAATATCATATTGCTCCCTACAACTAAACCCTAAGTTTAACTTTTGAAGTGCCAACTAATATCATATGGCTATAAACAACTCTGCTGGTTTGATGACGGGAACTTGTGTGATTAGATTTAGGATCACCATCCAAGAGTTGTTGATGACTATTATAACATATTAGTTTAGACCCTACAAAAAATACCCTGAAGTTTCAAACAACCCAACAGAACCCCTATCCATCCTGTCGTCGTCACGTTGCCGCCGCCAAACACGAAGGAAGGCAGGAAGCCACCGGAAAATGCCGGAAATCGTCTCGGTTGGCAACCCCAAGCTCCAATTCGCCGGAAACCGCAGCCAATGGCTTCAAATCGCGAACCCTATGCCGCAATTCACGAGCTCAGGGCCGCGATTCGAGAGCCCAGGGCTGCAATTCGCCACCTTAGGCTCGCGGTGGCAGAGTGGGCAAGGGTGTTAGTGGGTTGATTGAAACTTAAGGGTAAATTATTTAAGTTTGTAATTGTTGGGGGATGTGTATAAATGGTTAGATTTAAAACTTTGGATGTAAATAGTTTTTTTAAAAACATTGAGTTACTGAAATTATCATTTTTCCCCCAAGTCTATTAAACTTAACGGGAAACGGATGGAAAATGACCACGAATTGAAAAAAAAAGTGAAAAAAACAGGACTTTATTGGTAAAAAAAAGTTAAAACATGACCCGATGGGATAATAATTAAATTTACAGGACTATGGGTGCAATTTATCCGTGTCCATGCATACAACTTTGCAACAATCATAATATTTTATTTTTTTCCACAAAAATAGAGTACATCCTTTAGTTTTGTTGTTTTTTTTCACTTCTATAATCCTTTATTCTCATGATTTATGGATTTTAACCTTAGACATTTTTAATTGAATATGACAACTAGACGTTTTTAATTGAATATGATAACCAGACGTTTTTCTTCTTAGACATTAAAAAACTCTCTTTCCAATGTTTGTATGCATTTCATCTGGACAATTTCTCAAAAATCTTACTATGTTTTGTTAAATTTTTCACAGATGTCTCGTGTCTTCATTTCTCTTAATTACGTGAACAATCATTTTCTTTTATAATGTTCGCATATAATCCCAATCATTTAAGATGAGAATACATAGCTGCAATTTTAATTTTTCTACCCTAGACAACTAAATACATATGAAAAGTGTGTTTCAGCCGATGAGGTAAAACTTGAAAATTTCACTTATCTTAAAATAGGTCGTGTTATAAAAGTCAAAATTTCTAAGTAATTAATATGATTATTTTTATAATATTCTATTTTATATCAATTATCACATGAAAAATCTGTGACAACAATTACCAATGAGTTTTCGATTTGCTCAAACGATAAAATATGTTTAGAAGTTTGGGAATTTTTATTAATCATTTTTATTGTTTTCATTGTTTCCGCCGTAGAGCGCTGGAGGGAAAGGAAACTAGTTAATAATAGTCATAACAATAGGGGGTTTCAAACATACCACAAAACAGGTGAAAAACAGAGTTTTTCACTTGTTTTTATCCACGTGAGAAACAGAGGTGGATTCACCTCGCGCAGCGCGGACCTCAGGGGAATCGCGCGAATGTGAACCGAGTTTTTCACGTGAGAAGCTCCTTATTCACCAGTCTTCTGCAGCTGAAGTTCCGCTCGTCTGCATTGTCGCGCTACCGTTGTCTCGGCTTGCTAAAGTTGTGCTGCCCTGATGTGCAGCACGAAAATGTGCGCAGCGCACAACTGTGCCCATATAGTCCTGCACAATATTGTGCGTTGGGCACAACAGGCCGCACATAGTGTCGCACAATGTGAAAAGATGTGAACAATATTCGTGCGCGTAACACAGCACTGCGCACAACGTCTACGCACATGAAAAACAATCTGTGCGCGCCGCACAGCTGTGCGCACAGACGACCGCACATATGATTCCTAACTACACGCCCATCAACTCAATTGTGTACAACCCAGAAAAACGGACAGATATGAGGCGCGCAACGAAATGGCAAGAAAGAATTATATCAAAACAGTAGGTTTCGAACAAACTCATTCAACTGCAATGACCTCTCCCAAATTTCAGCTGCCTTCTTGACCCAAGTGTCTGTTTCTCTCATTTCAATCTTAGCGCACATGCAGAGCTTAACCACTAAGATGACGTAGTCCACAGAAGATGAGCAAGCGGAAGAAGGCCAAAACTCACCCCAAAAAGAACTTAGAGGACAGAGATGCACGAAAGATGAAGGGAATGAAGAATTCGATTTTCATACATTAGGGAGCGCGACAAAAGGAAGGGAAATTTGAGGCGGGAAATGGGCTGGGTGGTGAATTCACACTCTGCCATCCTCCTTATTCACGGGGTCCTCAAACTTAACCCTCCTCTTTTCACTTTTCTCACTCACCTCCAATTCACTCCCCTATTAGGTGAAAAACTTTTTGTTCACTTCTTATGTTTGAAACCCCTAATTTACTGCTCCTTTTCCGCTTATTCACCCCTTCCTCGGACGACTAAGAGCCGCTTACCTAGCCTGATTAGGACAATAAAAAGTCGCTCATCCAACTTGCTTTGGTCATCGAAGAGCTGGTCATCTAACCCGCTTTGCACAACGAAGACCTCACCCACCATGTTGTGTTTTCTTCTCAATGTAATAACTTTGAGCATAGAGTTGAAAGAGACGCAAACATGCTTGAAGATGCAAAAATTGAAGTTTTGCTCAGGCTTCGGGTGCAAATTAAATAACCACTGAGCTATGTCGAAAAGTGCAATTTACCCACCGATCTTTTAATCATCATGTTTTAACCACTAAACTTATGTTATAAGTGCAAATTTAATCCCACCGAGTTGAAAAGGTGAAAAATAATACCGAAACAACTAACGAAGGGAATATTCCGTCAACTATAGAGCTTATTCCGTTAGAGTCGCCACGTTGGACTCCACCTCATCTGTTCTCCTCTGCTCCGACCAGGAGGTGATGTTCAAGCTACCGGAGATGATCGGTGGCGGTTCTCCGGTGGTCTACGAAGGGATTTTCTTGCCTAACAGAGGGAGGCTCACTCCAAGTCCGCCGGCGGCAAGAATGGTTCCGATTCTAGCAAGTTTATACTTGAGAGCATCATTCCCGTGCTCATCACTTGACTAGAAATTGAACTCCCATGCTGCTCCGCCTCATCATCATCATCTACAATTGCTAGAATCGAACAACAGAGAGTAAACGACCAGTACAAAGAAAGTAGATCGAGAAAAAAAGGATCATATAATGATAACGAAACAACACCTAACCAGATCCAGCCGAATTCTAACTAGATCGATACCACACTCACCGGTGATGGGGATTATCTCCGCCGAAGATCTCGCCCGACGACCAAACAAAAATCAATCGGTGGCCGCTCTAGCTGTCTAGAGATGGTAAAAAGATAGATCGACAAATTGGATCTCTCGGTTTCACGTCCAAGATGATCGGAGGAAGGTAGAGCGTGCGGTCTCTCCGGTTGAATTTGATTGAGCAAAATTTTATCTTTTGATTTTTCATTTCTATCTTCGTCGGCTCCGGCGCCGACGCCGGCCTGCTATAAGCACAAGGCTCCCATGAAGTTCTCCAAAATCCAAAACCCAGGAAGGCTCGAGACTGTCTTCTATGGCATTTGAGGATAAATTTAAGGGCTCGCGAGAAGAGCATAGTGGGTTGGATTTTTTAGAGGAGGGATTGGATGTTGGAAGTTATCTGCTGGTGCCACCTAGAAACACACATGCTCCATGTCAGCAGAGTGGGCTCCACACATCACATGGCGGCTGAGTTGGGCATTTAACGACAGAGTCCTGTAATAGTGCACTGACGGAGGGTGGTTGAGTGGGTAAATTGGGCTGACGAAATGATGAGCTGATAGATTGTACTTTTTGACATCGTTTAGTCTTGATTTAAGGCTATTCACTTGGAGTTTGGCCCACTATATTAAGGTATCATGGGGGGAAATGTCTTAGTTGGCCTAACACTTTTATGTTTTTCGAATTTTAGGCCTAAAACTTTTTGACTTCGAATCGTAGGCCTAAACGTCAGCTCCATTACTGGATTGTAGACCTAAAACGCCAAGTGGCCGATGGAATGCTGAAGTGGACGAATAACGGTGTTAATTTTAAACATTCTCCCGCCACCTCACAAAAACGACGTCGTTTCGTTTCCATATTCGAGTGGAAGTCAAACTTTGGGAATTCGAAAACTAGGCCTAAAACTATTTTATTTAACAACTTGTAGGCCTATAAATTTTCATATTCATCAACTAGTAGGCCTATAACTTTTGATATATAACATTTAGTAAACCTATAACTCTCGGTCGGTCCAATGTTTTCCGGGGATGATGAGCGGCTGAATCGGCCCAGGATGGTGCGATAGTGGTGGGGAAAGCCTCTTGCAGTGCTGGGTCGGCCGATCGAGGCGAGACATGGATTGGAGATCCGGCGGAACGCTGGGACGGGTCGGCACAAATCGACGGCGAACAGTGGCGATCTCGGCTGGAAGAGGATCGGCGGAGGGAGGGGAACAGTCCGGCGGCGTTAGGGAGGCCGATTGAAGGGCATGTTCTCAGCGGGACAGTCCGCCGGTGATGGAGCAAGTTGCCACCGGTGTTGGGAGGATATTATTTGGCTTCACTTGAAATAAAAAACACAAAGCAGCAAGGTCGCGAGTCTGCTGGTCAGCCAGCGCAGCTCCGGCTCGTCTGTGACTTGGCGACGGTGGACGGCGAATTCGGCAGGTGAAGAAGCGTTAGACGCTGGAGAAGACGTCAATGGTGGCTGGGAGGCTCGAGTGCGGCTGGTTGAGTCGGACTTCGGCGAGTCGCATTTGTAGATCCGACGAGTTGGAGTGGTGGTTTGTTGTTGTTCTGGTAACGATTCACGGAGGGAACAACCGGCCAAGGCGTTACGGTGGTTGTGGAGCAACGATGTGACCTTGAAGCAACCAACTATGACGGAGTAAGGGCTGGAGGATGGCAACTGGTTCGATGGCCTTGCTGCGATTCACGGCTGTGTGGGTTCGACGATGTGAGACGGCTGTGTTGGCTGGGATAGGTGTCGGGTTGGTGAAGTGGCTGCTGCTGGTTTTGATGCGACAGGGATAACAGGATTGAGGTCGATGTTGACAAGAAGCAAGTGATGGAGGCCAGGAGGTGGAATTGTAGAGATGGAGGGCCGAGGAGACGTATGCTCGGCTTAGAGAGATGAAATTTGTTTTTGCATTTTTTCTTTTTCCATTTTCCCCCTTTTCAGTTTCAGTGAAGCTTTTATCAAGAAGATTAGAAAACCAGATTGACTTGAATTCTCAAAGTGAATCCGATAATCTTTATCTACACCTCAACATGATAAAGTTCATTTTGTGAAGAACTCTACAACCGGTTTTTCAAGCTTGTGCATCTAGACACATTGGACAAACTCATTCTTTAGTCCCCTTAATAATTCATTGTTTTCAATTTGACCATACCTTCTCCTTTATTTTCAATCAAGTCCAAAATTTTCTTTGATTGTGCAAACAAGTCCTACACTTTTCCAAAAACGGTTAAAATGATTGTTAACAGTTACTAATTGTTAAATATCAAAAGTTATAAGCCTACTAGTTGATGAATACAAAAAGTTATAGGCCTACAAGTTATTAAATAGAAAAGTTTTAGGTCTAGTTTTTGGATTCTCAAAGTTTGATTTACACTCGAATCTTGAAACGAAACGACATCATTTTTGGGAGGTGGCATGAGAGTTTAAAATTAACGTCGTTATTCGTCCACGCCAACATTTTGTCGGCCACCTGGCGTTTTAGGCCTACAACCCAGTAACGGAGCTAACATTTAGGCCTACGATTCGAAGTTGAAAAGTTTTAGGCTTTTGTTCTGCGTGTCTGCCCTGCTGCTGCCCAACCCAACCTCTTTCACTCGACAGTGCTCTCCTCCATTGCTGCCATGAACAAGCTCCACTCCACGCACAAACAAAACAAGTGACACAAATCAGCATTCAACTTCGACATCAGCCATCAGCCTCCGGTTTCAACACGAACACGGCGATCGTGGACAACAACTCAATCAGGTAAAAATTAGGTTGAATCTGCAACAATTAGTTTCAGTTTTTTCATCGCTTTTGATTTCTTTTTTAGTAATTCGTGTAACATGCTTCTACATAACATAAGGTTGTTGGGAATGTTGCGAGAGATGTTAATTAGTCTGTTTGATGTTCATTAATCGAATTCGACTTTAAAATTTAAAGGATTCTGTTGGTGTTTATATGGTTTCTTTAACTTCGCTTTTGGGAAAATTGAGGGCTTGTGCACAACTTTATGCGCAAGCACATGTAAGGCAAGCATGCTGCACAACTTGTGCACAATCTGCATTTATGCAAGCTGTGCAAGACAAGCATGCACAACTTGTGCACAATCTGTGTGCAAGCTTTGTCTGCATGCACAAGCACAACTTGTGCACAACTTGTGCTGCAAGCTGTGCGCCTATGCACAAGCATAACTTGCTGACAACTGCACAAGCTGCAGCTGCACAGTGCAAGCTCAGCACCAGTTGCACAAGCTGTGCAAGCTGCACACACTCGGTAACATGCTTCCTTACTCACGCGGATAAGTGTTGTTTGTTTCATTATGGCTAGCAAACAACGAAGTTGTTTTCTTTCTTTCAAAAGAAAACTTCACTTGGAACTTCAACTTCAACCTATGAGGAGTGAAGCTTTTAATGTTGAAGAAAAAGCTCCAGTAGTAAGAAACAATGATCTGTTGTTGGGAGTGAAATCTTCTAATCAAACTCCATCAAATCCATCATCTTCAACAAGCTTTTCAATAGTACGTGATCCGGGACAACGCGAACCTATATGGAAAATTCCTGCTAATGAGCGTGATCACGTCAGAAGAGCTTACTTGAAAGCGTGTCCTTATCAATTGAAATTGGATATATATCCTCTAGATGAATATGATGGACGTAGATTTCAGTATTCATGGTTTCTGATCATGGTGATTGGCTTGAGTATTCCCCAACAAAAGATGCTGTATATTGTTTACCTTGCTATCTTTTCAAAGAAAAAGCAAGATTAAAAAATTGTTGGGATACTTTTAGTAATAAAGATAAAGGATTCCGGAAATGGAAGAAGATTAGAAATGGTAGACATTGTGCTTTACTCAAACATATAGGCACGGATCCATGTTCTACTCACAATAACGCCCTTCTTCATCTGCAAAGATTACTAAATCAATCAAGTCATATTGATAAGGTAATTGTGAAGCAATCGAACAAGATGTTGCAAATAATAGAATCGAGTTAGAACTTCGATAGATGTGATCCGTTTTTAGCATTTCAAGGAATTGCCTTAAGAGGTCACGATGAGTCTTTGAATTCTAGAAACAGGGGGAACTTCATTGAGTTGGTTAAGTTTTTGGCATCTTACAATGATGAAGTCGGAAGTGTTGTCTTACAAAATGCTCCTGGGAATGCAAGATATACTTCTTCTGATATCCAAAAGAAATCTTACAAGTTTTTGCACACAAAGTTAGAAAGAAGATTTGTGAGGATATTGGTGATTCTAGATTTTGTATAATTGTTGATGAATCTCGTGATGAAAGTAAAAGGAGCAAATGGCTCTTGTACTTAGATTTGTGGATATCAATGGGTTTGTACAAGAGCGGTTTTTCATATTTCACATGTGAGAGATACATCATCGAGCACTTTATACTCAAATCTGTTGCATTCTTGGTCATTATGGATTAAATGTTAGAAATATTCGTGGTCAAGGCTATGATGGTGCTAGTAATATGCGTGGTGAATGGAATGGATTACAAGCACTTTTTTTAAAGGAATGTCCACAAGCTTACTACGTCCATTGCTTAGCTCACAGATTGCAATTGGCTTTGGTTCTTCTTTGCACAAGGTGTCCATGTGGTATATGAATTTTTTTCCGATGTATCTCTTATTGTAAATCATTCACTTCGCCAAACGTCATGATGAGTTGCAACTAGCTCATATTCAGAATATTGCTATATTGATTGAAAATGATGAGGTAGAAACTGGAACTGGGGCTAACCAAATCGGTACTTTGAAAAGACCATGTGAAACTCGTTGGAGTTCTCATTTTGGTTCCATCCATGGTCTTCTTAATATGTATGATGCTACTTGTGAAGTTCTCAAGCAAATTGGACAGGATGGTGCTAGTAATAAAATTAGAGGTGATCTGCATCAATCTTAGGTAGGATCTTGTCATTTAGGTTTGTCTTCATTGCTCACTTGATGTATGAGATTTTTGGAGTTACTGAGAATTTGTGCATAGCTTTGCAAGAAAAGAGACAAGATGTTGTGAAAGCAATGGATATGGTGAGAACCACTTCAACAATGCTGAAAAAGTTAAGAATGGATGGGTTGGATTCTTTTATCATCAAGGTTGAATCATATTGTTCAAAGCATGGCATCGATGTTCGGATTTTGATGGTCCTCATTTTCTTGGACGTAGCAATCGTCGAATGGATGATGTTTCTTTGGGTCATTATTATCATGTTGATGTGTTCAATGCTACAATTGATTTTCAGCAAGAGATTTCTTCAAGATTCAATGATCGTATTATTGAGCTTCTGCGATTGAGTTCATCTTTGAACCCAAAAGATAGGTTTGCAGCTTTTGATATTCCATCTATTTGCAAGCTTGCTAGCAACTACTATCCTCTAGACTTTACAGATCAAGAACTTGAGTTGATAAAGTACCAGTTGCGACATTTCTATCTTGATGTTACAAGCTCTGTAGATTTTGAAGGATTGACAACAAGTGGTGCATTATGTCAAGCTTTGGCAACTACGGAGAAGAAAGACATTTATTTTCTTGTTGTGATTAGTCCGTCGATATTAACTTTACCTGTCAATACTACTACTGAGCGTGCTTTTTCAAATTTATGAAACTTGTGAAGACAAGATTACGAAACAAGATGAGCAACGAGTTTCTTGCTGATAGTCTTGTTTTGTATATTGAGAAAGATGTTGCGAGAATGTTTGAGTTTGGATGAGCTCATTGATGATTTTAGAGACTTGAAGGAACGTCGAGTTAGATTTTGAGTACTTTTGATATGTAATTCGACTTGAGATCTATATTTTTAATGACTTTTGATATGAATTAATTTTATATAAATCATTTTGTTAAAAAGTTATTTATTTTAATTAACTTCTTTGCAAGGTATTAATATCTAAATCGATCTCGCACCTCCCAGCTAGAATTCCTAGCTTCGCCACTGTGTGTTAGCTATGCACCAACTCTAGAATGGGTCTACAGAAGTTTTTTGTTTTTGTTTTTGATAAGCTACAAAAGATTTTCAATCCCTCTTTAAACTTGGAAGAATTTCTGGAAGAATTCACCATTAAAGAAAAGCCTCACAACGTTCACCTTGTCACAGCTCACACTAAAACGTGGATTTTGCATGAATGATTACGAGACTTCCTGATTTTGTTCTACAACTCCATATAAAACTATGTAATAGTGGATGTATTGCTGAGTATGACTAAGCTACCGTGGCATTGAGAAAACGTATCCGTGAAACGAAATGTTATTTCCATCCCACAGCTCAATTACAAAAGTAAATTCACAGCCTGATACATTGATACGTAAAGGAAGCAAGGATGATGCGCCATACATTTGTGCCTAGCTCATTTCCATAGCTTCACAGAGCTATCATGACTCGCCGAAGCAACGACACCTGTGACAGGCGACTGTGCCAGAGCAGATATTATATTCTCATGTGCAGGAATGGTCATGCTCTTATTCTCCGCCATGTTCCATAGCTCCAGAGACTGCAAAATATCAACATAATCGGAACTAGTCACAAGGCCACAACCAAATTTCAGATGAACGGGAAGAACTGAAACCCATAAAGAGTGTTAAGACTTACTGAAATTCCTCCGATTACCAAAAGAGTTGAATAATTTGGATGGAAGACACATGAATGAAATTGGTTCCCATTGGAACCCAACTCCTGAATGCAATCTCCTGATTTCACTGACCATACTTTTACCAAGTTGTGGCTCACAGATGCCAAGTAATCTCCATTTCTGTCCCAGCAAATATAGTTTACCAGTTCAGGGTGACCCTGAAAACAATAGAGATTGAGTTGAAAAAACAACTGTTTCACACAACATTGTGTGATCTGGAATAATTATAGGTCACTCTCATCCGTTACCAAACAACAACATATGCAGTACCTGAAACGAGTGTATTAGCCTATCAGTTTCAACATCAAAGATGGAAACCACTTTATCAGATACTGCCGCTAACAAATGTCCAGCTCTTGGATGGAATCTTACTTGAGCCGTTCCTCCCTATATCATTGATTAATTTACATTTTACATAAAAGCAAAAAATAATAAAATAAAACCAAAGCAAACATATGAATTAAAAGGCCCAGACCTTGGCAAACCGTGTGCATGAGAACGTATTGAGATTCAAATAATGAATTTCACTGTCGTTGTCACAGAAACAGAGAAGATCTGTCTTCTTAGGATGGAAATCAAGAGACATCACAGGTGAATTGTGTCCATTGTAAACTTGCACACAGTAATTCGGCTGTCACAGTAAATTCAACGGGTTGGGTGAGTACAAATGATCATGACAAATACTGCATATAGCCTATAGAAAATAGCTAACATGTGATACTTAAGGTAGAGAAGTAAGCAAGCAGATTGCTATGTGAAGAATCCAATAGAATACAGTAAGTGGGCAGAAGATTACATTGTTGGCATCCCATAACCGCACACACTTATCAACTGAAGAAGTTGCAAGCTGAGTAGAGTTGGGCCTAAAACGAACATCTGTAATAACTAGTTTATGCTCTTCAGGTGTGCTCTCAGTCTGCTGCGTATCCATATTCCACAGGAGAACCTAGCACAGAGAAGAATATTTTCACCACATACCTTTTGCTGAGTAGTATCATTGCCATTATCTATAACCATAGCATTTTAGATCATGAATCATGTTTGCATCTGAAGGCCAATGACCCAACTGTCCTAGTCACATGGAAATAGCAGGCGTTAACCTTGTTTACCTTCTTATCATGGCCAGCACTGGCAAGTAGCTTTCCATCAGAGGAAAAATGGCAACATGTGACTTTGCTGTTTCTAGTCCGTATGCAACCAACTTCAGCGAAGGTAAAACCTGAATGGATAATTTGAAATTAAAGAGAGCTGTGCATGCCAATCAAATGTTAAATAAAACAATATATACCTTTGGAAGATTCCTTCTGGTGCTCAGTGGTAGCTTGTTTTAAATTTCCATAATTATCCCTCCCATCAACTCCATCATTTGATAATAAACTCTCCATATTCTCATCTAGAGCATCAAACCTCTCTATATCATCCTGCATTTAATTTTAAGCTCTAGACTGCAGTTAGAAATGACTTAAATTAAATTATGAAAAAAATAAAGTAAAATAAAATTCCACATTAATAGAATAATAAATAGACATAAATTACCCTAATAATGCTCCTTCTCTTTCAAGTAATAACTTATGATTTTCTGTTACCGTTTCTCACAGATTGAGCAACAAACACGTGATTGAGATAGAAACGCGTTCCTCATTACATATTTTTAATTTAAGCTCTAAGAAATCAAGGACGTATTGAAGTACCCATGAAATAGAGGTTAATTTTGTGACAAAGAAATGCATCATGGTTCATTGGAGGCTCTACCCATTACCCAACCTTGCTGCAGAGATATGTTTAATTTTCTTTTCTTTTCTTTTTTTTAGTAAAAGGGGGGGCATCACCTCCTGTAATTTCAATTATGAAAAGCCAAACGGCAGTTACAGATGTAGAGTGAGGGGCCTACATAAACCAGCAAAACCTCTGATATGTTTAATTTTCAACTTTTCTTCAATAGTGCACAGGAGAATTATTAAAACGGATTTTCTACTTTCTAATGTCAGGAAGAATGGATAGCAATTTGCAGTCTGTAAATGGATGAAATACTGTGAGGAACTTTAAAACCAAGAAATAGCATACCAATACGTTAGATGATGCTGAAAGACCTCCTGTGCCCTCTGAACCATAGAGCATCATGTTTTTGGACACATTACTAACGTGTTGTAGACTAGTTGCTGTCGCTACTCCATCACCTGGAGTGTGAGTAGATTGTGGCGAACTGGGTGAGGGTGCAACTGTGTTCCCAGTTCCAGTGCTGTTAGCAGCACCAGAAGATGACTGTTGCTTCCTTTTTCTCGTATTCTGCATTATAGTAAACCAAACAAAACATTATATCAGTTTAATAAGTCACTATAATTACACAACTTGTACAAGTTAACCTGTGTTACGGATTAAAAAGAAAGAAACAACACATTGTCAAGTAGTTCAATGTTCAGCTCTTAACATCAGATCCTTGAAAACATTCTCATAAGTACAACCTGTTGAATTTGCTGCTGCTGCTGCTGCTGCTGCTGCTGCAGTTGGTCATGCTGTTGAGAAGAGGTATGCTGCATCTGGACCATTTTCATCTGTTGAAGCGAAACAAAATCATGTCATATGCAGCATAGGACCAGTGCACAATAGTAACAACGGAAAATATCTGTGTGCATGTGGACAGACAGGAATGGGATTGTGGCATGCGCGTGTGGGTAGCTGCATTAGGGTGAAGAGGGGGATATTCTAAAACATGTCATTAAACCCCAAACAATCTGCAGAGAAGGAAATGTGTACTAAATTTATGCATGCTTCAACTCAGCGTGACTCCTGTAAGAGGTTATTTACTAAATTTCATTAACTCACAATCCGTTCCTTTCCCTTTCCACTCCATTTTTTTTTTGTCATACTTTTTTCATTCAGAAAAGGACAGGCATGTCAACAGCCAACTAAACAAAATAGCTCCAATACACGCTGAACCATGGAAAACGAAATTCCACATTCTAGCATGTGGATACCAAGAAGAATTCATACCTTTGGAGAGCTAGATTGGACTGGGGAACACATGGTTCCATCATTTTTAGTTTGTTGTGCATCCTTGGGATTCAAGTTACCTCTAGGAAACTGGCTATACCTACGTGGGTCAGAATCCCCAAAGTTTACTGGATTTCCAAGATTGTTTTGGGCATGAGCGAGCTGTGATTGCAAAAGATACTGATTTTGAGTCTGCAAATTAGGTTTCTGCATCTGCATGCCCAAACTCGGCCGCAACTGATCAATTCCCTACATGGTTTTCCATAAGCAATGAAGCATTCAGACACTGCTACAGCACAAATTCTGCTAGAATGCAACTGAGAAACAAGAACTTACTGTTAGAGGCCATCCCTTCAACGGAAGGCCAGGGACACCTTGATTCAGTCCAACAATGGAAGATGCAAACATGTAGTAATAAGTATAATGCAGGTAAAGAAGTCACCATAACTTTTCCTTTTCTCTCTGAAATACAAATCAAACCTAGTTTGTTCTTGTAAAAAAATCTCTCAGATAACTACGGTAT
The DNA here is from genome assembly GCA_024586325.1 of Stellera chamaejasme. Taxonomy (NCBI): domain Eukaryota; kingdom Viridiplantae; phylum Streptophyta; class Magnoliopsida; order Malvales; family Thymelaeaceae; genus Stellera; species Stellera chamaejasme. Next base: position 32,954,101 of record CM044985.1, read on the forward strand.
ACTGTCACACATACCACCTAAACCAGATTTTGACTGCAGAATTGCTTGTCCATAGATAGATGATGCATCCATTGGTAAACTCTTCTGGCTTCCAACCAAGTTGACTTCATTTTTAACATCCTGTAAGGTTACATTTTAATCAATTTACGCATGGATCAAGAAGGAAGATTATCATGACTACTGTTCGCAGAATGGTAACGAATTAAATTAGTAAAAACAGCATAGAAAATGGTGCAGAACTCACAGGTGTTCGTGACTGTATCTGTTGCAATGTCGCAGACATATTTCCGGAACTGTTTTGCACCAGTTGGCTGAAATAAAGATAAGAGAAAATGGTCGAAACCACATCTGAGAACCAAAAGTAGTTACTTAGTATTAGTAGTTAAGTATCAATGAAACAATTATTCAAGTTTATCGTTTACCCTTGGTTGGTTGCTGGTTTTAGGAGGGCCATCCTGTTAGCATCCATCAAGGCAGATGACGTTTCTGAATCCAATGAATGGGGATTTTTCATACGCTCCTCATACATTTTCATGGCCAATACACTGGCCGACGGTGGCTGTCCCATAATTCCTTCAGTATTTGGAGCATTTATGGGACTACCAATAGAATGATGGTTGGAACTACTTCTTTGCAACTGCGCATTGCGCTGCTGCATCAGCTGTATCTGCTGGAGTTGTAGCTGCTGTTGCTCCCTTGCCTTAATTTGTTGTGCCTACCCAGGAATGAAAGAAGACATGATCAAATTGAGAAAACAACACAAACCACAGAGTAGCTACCAGGAATGAAGGACACCGGTAATTACTTGTGACGCTGATACACAAACAAAAATTCTTGCCTACCTCTATATAAGCTGCAGCAGCCTCGGAATGTTTCTCATTTGTCCGGGCAATGAATATATCCCAGAAAACAGACCACCATTCAAATAGAAAACCACCTGGCGCATCAATTGCTGCAGAGAAATAAAAGTTCCCATTAAAATACTCTCTACACAAGGTACAAGGAAACAAACAAATTGCGGAGGAAAGAAAAGAAGCATAAGTCACCTAAGCTAATGACCATATTAAGAAATTATAACATGCTCTCGTGATCCACATAGTGGATAATTGATGAGAAACATGAGCTAAGCCCATGCTTACATGACAGGATTGACCCTGCATCTTTTTCTCTTCTCAATTAAAACATACACACCTCCGAGCAGCCTAGAATTTAGTGCGAAAACTATCAATTTACTTGAACTTCCGATATAGAAGGGGCGGGGGGGAGTAAATAATTACCTACTGGATCCGCAGCAACCTTCCCCTCTGTCATAAAAGCTTTCGCTGATGCATGCAGTTTTCTTTTCAACAAATAATCATGAATATAAACATCAAGCCTGCAATGCAAAATAGCAGCGAAAACTGAACCAAACTTCAAGCAAGCTACGAGTAAAATTTCAAGAACTCCACTAAAAAAACATCACTTACATCTTATCCGCTTCCCAGTTACTCTGTTGCGCCATTCTCTTTCCTCCAAAAACAAAACCACTGCCTAGAATCTTCAGTTCAGCAAAATCCAACGCCTATTCTTCTTCTTCTTCTTCTCCTTCTTCTTCTTCTTCTTCTTCTTCTTCTTCTTCTTCTTCTTCTTCTTCTCAGTTATCTTACCGCTAACCTTAAACAATCGCAATTCAGAAAAATCCAAAAACACACACTCCCACCATAACTGAGCAAATAATTCCACCATACCAGAAAGGCGAATTCGGAGCTGTCGACATTGGCGACCCAAAACCATCGACGAATTAAATTTTTGTGGCAGAACAAACTGTGAGCGATTGGTTGGGGTGTGAGTGAAGTAGAAGCAGCTTCGGCTTCAGGTTCAGGTTCGAGTATAGAGAGATGAAAGCGGTCGGTTCCCAAATGAGGGAATTTGGCAACAGGGAGATATTTGACAGCGAGTCTCGTTCGGGGATTTAGCAATTTATTAAACGGCGGTTCGGAGTTTGGTTCTGATTTCGGTTCGGAACTGTAAGTAAAAGTCCCTTAGCTGGCTCCAGAGCAAAACACCGGCCCAATCCCGGCTTTAAGATGTCGTAACTCTGGGTCAGGATTTTCACATTTTGTTGCAAGTTTGTCCCTAACATTTTGTGATTGTTTAAAATGTGAATTAAGTAACGTATAATTTTATTATTACGATCGATATTTTTTGTCTCCTGATTTGAATTTGTTGCCTCTCGTGTATATTTATCTTACATCAATTCTTTTAAAATTCATTTTTTATGACTCAATATTTGGGGAAAAATATCACAGTAATTAAAGTGGTATAGATGAAGTAAATCTTGTTGGTGACACCATAAACTGCTACTCCAAAGTAAAGTTATAGGACTTGAGATGGTATTTACTCATCATGCTGTCCTTTGCTAGTGGGAAATTGGGAATACGTAGTGAGTTGTGTTGTTGTGTCACGCGCAAACTCGCGAACTGCGGTTGCACGCAGCTCATACGAACAATTAATGATGTGGGACCCGTATGTTGTTTCTGTTAGAAGAGTCGACTGAATGAAATACACGTGTTGTCCTCACTCTGTTTGTGTTTTTTACCCCTTTTTTTGAGCGATTCAGAAAATGAATAAAATATTAAAAAAAATCAATGCATCTCTTCTACTTTATTTAAAAAATAATAATTCAGAGTGTCAAATCCATTTTCCAAACAAAAAACTCTTGGGAAAAAGACCGTCTTGCCACTGAGATTTGCTCTCGATAGACCTTTTTACTACACTTTCAAAATCTGGATTTTTTTTGTCACTGACATTATAGATTTGAACCCCGTTTGCCACTCTCTCGTTAAAATGCCACACTGGGCATATGTAACGCTGACGTGGTGTTTCATTAACTGAGTGGACCTAGGCTTTTGATAAAACGACGTCGTTTCGTACGGCGAACGGACGATGACAAAGAAATACAGTCAAAAGGCAGGTCCAGCGAAGGAAGCACCGATGAACCACGTGGAGGCGGAGCGGCGGCGGCGGAAGAATCTCAACCACCGATCTACGCGCTGCATGCGGTGGTCTCGAACGTTTCAGGGATGGACAAAGCGTCGCTGCTCTTCGACGTCGTTTCGTACATCAACAAGCTGAGAAATTGGAATTGCGGTTGCGGAAATAGACGAAAAGGGCGAAATCAGAAGTGGGCAGTGTGGCGGTGCCAACAACCAGAGCATGACGACCACCGTCGAACAATGCCAGGACCGAGAGACGAGCAATCAGTGTTGTAGATTTGGATTGGCGGAAGTAGAGGTGAAGATCGTCGAAAATGATGCGATGATACGAGTTCAATCGGAGAACGTGAACCATCCGGCGACGAGGCTGATGACGACGTTGAAGGAGCTTGAGTTTTCAGAAGTTCATAATTTGAAAGTGTGGTAAAACCAGCCCATCAAGTAAACCTCGGTGACAAAATTGGTCATTTTTCCAAAAAAGAATCGATATTTTAATTTCACGTGGGCGTTAACGGCACACGTGGCATGAGACTAACAGAATATTCGCTCTGTCACCCCAAGTAGTGACAATAGAGGTCCGAAAAACATAACCCGTGATAAACTTGGACACTCAAACGCAAATAAGTGGTAAAAAAGTCCAAATTTTGAAAGTGTGGTAAAAAGGATCCATCGAGAAAATCTCGGTGGCAAAAACGGTCATTTTCCCAAAACTCTTCATTATACTATTTTCTAAACAAACTCAGTGATGTGGATATCGACCCAACTATACCACAAGAGCCTCATAGCCCCTTTTAAGGTCTCAAATGGACCTTTGACCCAGACCCGATTGAGAAAATGCAATATAAGCTTCAAGCCTTCATCCGGATCATGGCACAAGAAAAGGAGCGGGATGAGGACCTAGACCGTGCCATCAAGCTTCAAGACATGGGCATCCAAGTGGAAGGACATCCCAAGGCCATGGGAACACTTACCACCCTTGGACCCGAGGAAGAGCACACGCGCCTCACGTGCCAAGGAGGACCCCACACGCGCCACCCTCTTTTCCCGGCCCAGGCACCACCACCTATGGAATGTTGCACCTCATTCCCAAGTCTTGAAGACGCCCGGAAGTGAAGCCCACGCGCCAGCTCTCCTCCCAAAGCGCCACCACCTCCTCCTCCACGCGCCCACCACCTCGGGAGATGTGCCCAACAGATTTTCCAAGTTAAATCTGAACTCCCCTCTCCATTTTGAAGACAAATACTTCATTTTATGTAAAAGACAATTGAAAGCTTTTACCTTTCCACTTTAGCAAGTTTTGTCATGCATGCAAAAGTGTTTTATGTCATTTTGGAAGGCTCTTGCATGCATGGAAGGTGTAAGAGCCTTTTTGGCTTTCCAAGCCAAAATGATGGATGAAAATTAACCAACCATCTTATGGAAAATAAGATGGTTAATTTCACATTCCAAGGAGGCTCCTTTCACCCTTTTATGTTGCAAACAAACCATTTGTGAAGATAGACTTCATTTTTGCCGAAATAGTGACTATTTTTTTAGAGCATTTTGGCTTGAATTCTCACTTCTTCAACCATTCCCTTATTCCATGATTTGTGGTTCAAGATTTATATCTAGTATTACTCAATCAAGTAGTTGAGAGGTGCTAGATCCATCTCTACCTCTTGGCATTCAAAGTATTGCTTCATCGAGTAGTGAAGAGGTGCTTTGTTGAAGCCGAAATTGACAAGTGTTGTTGTGTTCATCTTCCAAGCTAGATCCTTCTAAAAGGTTGATCAATCCATGATCATATCACTCAGCCTGTGGCTATGTTCATGTGTAGAAAAGAAAAACTTGAAAATTTTAAGGGCCCATTTAATTGATGAAAACAGTTTTCATTTTCACTGTATCACTTTTCATTTTTAATGTATAATTTTTTAAAATTCCTTTTGAAAACGTGTTTCATTGCAACAAGTTGAAAACAGTATTTTGAAAAGAGTAAAGTGCACCGGTGGTCCCTACACTTCCACCAACCACCGGACCACCGCCAGACCATTGTCGGACCACCGTCGGGCCACCGCCGACCCGTTGCCAGACCGTCCTTGGACCACCTCCAAAACGCCACTGGACCATTGTTGGACCGCAGTCGCTTGCCAGACCACCATCGGATTGTCGGGCCAGCGACCGGCAATGGCCCGACGGTGGTCCGGCGAAGGTCCGACGACGGTCCGGCGGTGGTCCGACGTGGTCCGGCGGTGGTCCGTGTTTTCAAAATAAAACATCAAAAGGTTGTTTTCAAAATCCTTTACAAAGTGTTTTCATTTTCATATGAAAATGAAAACGAAAATGACCAACTAAAGTCATTTTCATTTTATTTCTTATTTTCGTAAAATTTTTAGAAAATTCTACAAACTAAATGGGCCCTAAATTACACGATCTCCATTTTTTTTACTCACAAACGTATAATTGGAGATCATTGGGTTAACGTATCAAATATATTAATTATACTCCTTCTGTCTCAATTAGGATATCATTTCTTATTTTTTTAATAAGATTATTAATATTATGTGTGTTAAACTAGTAATAGTTGACAAAGGGACGGAGGGATTGATCGTTGGTCCTGCCAGAGGATTTAGTGAGCCTGATTGGCAGGGGCGTTGTGCCCACGAGACTCCAAAATGGTGGAGTGAGTCCGGGTGGTGGGTGCGTAATACGAATCCACGAGGCTTGGGTCCATCATCCTGCTAGCCACTCGACGGGTTAATCCATATTCCGAGATCGAGGTTTTGGGAATCTTTAGTGGTGTTGTAGCATTAATGGTAGTGATGATGGTGATTATGATGTTGGAGGAGGTATTTATTGTTTTGAGGGTGGTGTGCATAATGGTTCAATATTTTAATAACTAAAGATTAATAATTTATATGTAAATAATAAATGAATATCTAATTTCTAAATATTTTCTAAATATTATTATTATCACCTCACTAGAATTCACGGTAATTCTTCAATTTCTAATATATCCTTCTAATTTTGAAACCCCTTAATATATTTTTTTTCACCTCACGAGAATCCACGGTGAATTCTTCAATTTCTCACCTCATGAAAATCCTTCATCATCCTAAGTTTGAAACCCCCTATTGTTTTGAGGGTGGTGTGCATGATGGTGGTGAGCTGTTGAGATGATGCCACGTGTCATGACAACATAAATGGTTGCTTAGAGGCATATGATTCAGTTTCTATCTCTTGTTCATTCCTCGTTTGGAATATACGTATAGAAATAAGAATAAAGAATGTATTTGGAATGTTCCGAGCTTCTAGACTAGTGGTTAAGACAACAAACAAAATACAAACACAACATTAAAATAAATATTGAGATAATATGAAACTGACACTTACCCACCCTATTGACCTTTGACCCCATTAAATGGCAGATAAATTATTTGGTTAATTAATTAGTTCTTCATCCTACTTGTTTTAAATATATATATATATATATATATATAATTTCGTTATATATTATTTATTCCCACTATCTTTCACCTCCCTTCTCCTTTAAGTCAAAATATACTCTCGATTCCTTTCCACTGCCACCCTTCAACCTCTATCGCTGCTACTGTCGTCCCAATCCCAACCCCTAGCGCCTATGTTAGCCGACCCAGGCTTCCAAGCTAAGCTGCAATTGCATGCGTTGTTCTTAACCTAGCTCCCTCCCTCCACCGACCGTACGTCACACCATCCAACTTCGACTTCTAGGCTGACGTTCATATCCAAATGTTGGCTCATGAACAAAGGTGAGTGGCCGATTGACGAGGTGGGGCCGCAAATCTAAGATTGCCGAAGAAGGATGAAGTAAAATGTAATAACATTACGGATTAAATTGTTTGGTTACGTAATCTAAATGCGCAATCAGAAAAAAATAACCCAGAAAACTAACAAAAAGAGTTAACCATTAAGGGGAAATTTAAGAGAGTTTTTGGGTTTGTTCATTGGAGTGATTTTGGGAAGTTGAAGAAATTCTTTAAATTTTAATGTCATATATATATATATATATATGTATAAAAAGAGAATTATTTTTTTTATAGAAATTTGGATATAGTATTTATAAATAAATGTCCCTAACAAATCGTGATATTAGTAAGAATTATGCATAATTGTAACATTAATAAAGTAATAGATATTACTCCCTATGTCCAATTAAAAATTGTCTTATTTGACTTTGACTTTATAGTTTAAAGGTTCAATATTTGATTCAAATTTCAACAAAGATAAAAAGTGAAAAACATTCATAAAAAATATATTTTCAAATTTTAATACACATGTTATTTATTTAATTTTCAATGTCTGAACATTCATGAAAAAATTCATAGATTAAATACTATGAAACTGTCAAAACAAATGAGATAATCTTTTGCTGACGGACGGGGTATAATATAATAATATTATTTATCGTAAAATAAATAATAAATACATTACAATTTCATAGGGTCTTTTCTTACATCACAAATATCGAAAGCAATATCTATTCCTACCATATTATGGGTATATGCACAATCTATGATAACATGATCATAACATTTTTAAAGTTGTTTCTTACGCATGAAAACATTTTTTATAAAAAAAACAAATAAACCCACAGAAAACATAAGATCAAACCGAAAGGCATATGCTCAACCATTACACTCTTTATTAGTAACTGGCTTTTGTTCTCCTAGGTCATGAAAAACTTGCATTCTACTCAATTAAATTAAAATCAATAGACATACTTTCATAAAAAAAATCAATAGAGATACCGTAAAGCATTGAAAATTAGCAATCACATGAATAAAGAGCTAAAGATATATTTAATCGGTTGAAATTTCTTGGAGTCTTTTACACAAACCATATATATAAATTTACGAACATTTTTCGTATAATGGCTACTTAATCTCAACTTTACTTCCGATTTTCTTTTTTCTTTTTCTTTTTTAAAAACTCGTTTTATAAAATAGAACACTTAATTCGGAATAAATTTATTTTCATGATTAAATACTATGAAACTGTCAAAACAAATGAGATAATCTTTTGCTGACGGACGGGGTATAATATAATAATATTATTTATCGTAAAATAAATAATAAATACATTACAATTTCATAGGGTCTTTTCTTACATCACAAATATCGAAAGCAATATCTATTCCTACCATATTATGGGTATATGCACAATCTATGATAACATGATCATAACATTTTTAAAGTTGTTTCTTACGCATGAAAACATTTTTTATAAAAAAAACAAATAAACCCACAGAAAACATAAGATCAAACCGAAAGGCATATGCTCAACCATTACACTCTTTATTAGTAACTGGCTTTTGTTCTCCTAGGTCATGAAAAACTTGCATTCTACTCAATTAAATTAAAATCAATAGACATACTTTCATAAAAAAAAAATCAATAGAGATACCATAAAGCATTGAAAATTAGCAATCACATGAATAAAGAGCTAAAGATATATATAATCGGTTGAAATTTCTTGGAGTAATAAATTTATTCCACAAAAAATTTGTTGTTGTTTTGTTTATGAATAAAGTGCACTGAAGATCCCTTAACTTTAATTATTGTCCTAGTGGAAGTGGGGTCTCATTTTAATCTTTTGTCATCTTTAAGTCCCATTTTTTAACTTATTATTATTACTCGTTCATGATATTTCCGTCCATTTTCACTGTTAACTTTAACGAATCTGTAGGAAAAATGCTAGTTTTAACTACTGAAATTTTCTAAAAACTCTATTTGTGCCATAAAAGTTTTAAACTTAACAGAATTAAAGAGGAAAAAAAGTTAAATGAGACCTCAATAGGACAATAATTAAAATTAAGTGATCTCTAGTGCACTTTACTCTTTTGTTCATCCAAATTACTTTTTTCAATAACTTTGAATCCACACATGCATGGTAGAAAATGTTGGAATTTCTCTTATTGTATTGAATGACATTATAGGATAATTACACTTAGGATACACGAGCGGATAGTCGGATACCCGTGATCTGATCCACTTGAAAACCAATAAAATAAGGTACCCGCATTGGGTGGGGTCATGCGAACATCCCTAGCACTAGCCTTAGACCTAAAGCAAATAACGAAAATACACCTAACTACTCCAAACATAAACAGTTGTGTGCAACAATATTGATCATCAACATGTTTATAATTGTATGCTACTACCTCCATCGTGAAATACTTGAAGGGCTTGACTTTCGATCTTGTATTTGACTCGAATTATTGGTGGGATGTTATCATTCAGGACACTTTATAAAACATTTGGATAAATAAAAATGCTGGAATTTCCAAAGACAAATCAACACAAGTCACTTAGTTATCATAGATTCAATTTCTTTCATTTTTATGGATATCCAACCTAATAACTGTGCATTATCGACACATATTTGCCCTCATTTCATGCGCTATGCAAACATTTTTGCAGGTGTTTGGTGTCGGAGGTCAAAACGGGTGAATTCAGACAAAAAAGGGCTATAAAGAGAAAACTGATGACCGAATCGTAAAATCTGGAAAAGTTCATGAAATGATGATGAAAATGGTACAAGCGACCAGCCAGGCGGCCCGAACCCTGAATCAGGTGGTTGCCCAAAGCCCATCCAGCCCAGGCGACGCGCCAGGTGGCCCGAAGCAAAAACCAGGCAGTCGCCTGGCCAGGCGACCCCTTTCCTCGGGTCAGGTGGTCGCCTGGCTAGGCGAAATTCTAGTCGACCCGCTATCATCTTCCTCACAATGTAGGTCCCCAAGTCGGCTCACCACCATTCTTGGTCGACCACTACTCCAAAAATTCATCTTTCCAGATCAAAGAGGCTTTCCAACACCACTCCATGTTACCTCCATATGCTTTTCTTTTAATCATGATGATGGCTGGCTCATTTTTCCATCTATAAATAGCTTCATTATATTCATAGGCAAATATAGAGTTTCCTTAGGGAGTTAGAGCTCCTTTTGGAGCTCTCAACTCATTTCTCATTCCTTAGTTCAAATTTGGTTTGTTTTATGGAAGATTGAAGGATGCTACATTATTCTTGAGCTTCTCTCAATCTCTTTTACTTATATTTATCATATATGTTCATTATGTTTGGGCAAAACGTGTTGAGCGTGAGTAGGGAGTAGTTTTTCATCTCTTTGGTTGTTTAGGTAGTTGAATGATTATTAGATGATGTAAATATGCTGGTTTGATGATTATGCATGATGAGTAGTCATTTCTTGAGCTTAAAGAAGGTGTGAGAGGAGGTGGCGACTTACTCCTCCTTAACACCCGTCAAGTGTTTGATGAAATGCTCGAGAGAGATTTCATTGAATTTATCATGGGAAATGGTTAGGTATTCTAGGATTACTTGAGTATGGTAATCTAGCTTATTAGGAGAATTTAATTGGTTTTACCATGAAAAATAATTGAGTTGCTTAAAGCTTCCATAAATGATACAAATGACGAAATTTCGTTTGGTCATTTATGGTAAGGATAATTCTAGCTTAGTAAGCTAGAGTTTGATTTTTAATCCAATCTCCTCTATCATTACGTTAATCTCAAAGTAGCATGTCATGTAATGTCATCAACTCTAAACAACCAAAGAGACTTTTAATTATTGAATTATTGTTATTATTTGGATTTTGGTTCATTATCATTGTTCTTGAATTCCACTCTTGCATTACATATTAGTTTAGTTACGCACTTAGCATACTAATTTAGAAACGCTCGATTCTCTTGGGTTCGATCCCTTACTCGAAGCCCCTTTATTACAATAGACAAATCAATGGTAAGTAAGGTGTTTATAAATGTATTTGAATCATTACATCCATGTGTTGCATTGAGCTGAAAAATACCCTCAATCACAACCGTTAGAAAAAATTCAAAGTTCCATGGTGTGATTGACTTGTAAACCCCTTACAAGCCATTGCCATTTGTCTGTAATTCTTATTTCTCGTACTCTTCCTTAATCATGTTCTTCTCCCCTCATAGTAGAACCCGGTTAGCTTCTTTTATTTCAAATTCATAACCGTTGCCTTTCAATATATATATATATATATATATATATATATATATAATTGAGATTACAAATTATGATATGCATGAAAATATTTACCTATATATGTCTAACAGTCAGGAAAAAAAACATAGATTAAATGCTGAAAAATAAATAAATCAATATTTAATGGATGAAGAGTATGTACTCCCTCTGTCTTAGAAAAACGACTCATTTACTTTTGTTGTTTTACGATATTTTAACCTATGATTTTTTTCGTGAATGTTTACATATATAAAGTAAAATAATACATGTGTATTAAAATCTAAATTCCCTAAATATATAGTTTTTTTTAATTTTTTTTTACTATTTATCTTTGTAAATATTTAAGATAGACATCGAACATTGACACATTGAACATTGAATCATGAAAGTCAAATGAGTCAACTTTTTTAGAACGGATAGAGTATTACAATCTCACACCCTTCTACCATAACTACACTCATCCACAATATAAAAATAAAACTGGAAAAAGCTTGGGCACTATTCATGAATAGTATAACAATCTAAATTGTATTGTCTGTGATTCTTATTTGTGATTCTTATTTCTTGTACTCTTCCTAATTATGTTCTTCTCCCCGATTAGCTTCTTTTATTTCAAATTCATAACCGTTACCTTTCAATATATATATATATATATATAAATATATATATATATATATATATATATATATATATAAAATTGAGATTACAAATTATGATATGCATGAAAGATATTTACCTATATATGTCTAATAGTCAAGAAAAAACATAGATTAAATGCTGAAAAATAAATCAATCAATATTTCATGGATGAAGAGTATGTACTCCCTCCGTCTTAGAAAAATGACTCATTTACTTTTGTTGTTTTGCGATATTTTAACATATGATTTTTTTCGTGAATGTTTAGATATATAAAGTAAAATAATACATGTGTATTAAAATTTAAATTCCCTAAATATATAGTTTTTTTGACTATTTATCTTTGTAAATATTTAAGATAAACATTGAACATTTACACGTTGAATATTGAATTATGAAAGTCAAATGAGTCAACTTTTTTATAACGGATAGAGTATTACAATCTCACATCCTTCTACCTTAACTACACTCATCCGCAAAATAAAAATAAAAACTGATAAAAAGCTTGGGCACTATTCATGAATAGTATAGCAATCTAAATCGTATGTTATATATATATATATATATATATATATATATATATATATATATATATATATATATATATATATATAACAAAGTATTGGTGTCACGGCAGGTAGCAATTATGGTATTAGTAAAATTTAGGTATAATTGTAATATTGATAAAGCAATAAATGGTATAGTATTATAATATCAAATCCTTTCAGTTTAATAGCACAAAATATCAATACTCCAAAATAGCTCACTTGAAAAGCATCAATGAAACAAAAAGGAGAACGATCACATAATCAAAGCTTTATAACAGACCATGAGAGCCATCAAATTTTTCCTTGGATGACTTCTTCGGACACGATAAACACATGGAATGCGAACCTCTGATCCTCATAAGGAATCAAGTCTGGTAAAAATGTTCCTCAAGAATCACTTCTAGCTAGACAAGGGCAAACTGATGGTCTAACCACAGAGGTCCTAAACAATATGGTTAGCTTTCCACAACACTCTTTGGTTCCCACTTCTGAGAGCCCTTCAATGTATCTCTTTGTGGGCTTCCGAACTCTCTTTGCAACTTTTTCTTCAATTGGAAGGTCTCCACTATTTTCTACACCATTGTTCCTCAATTCCATACCAGGAGCAGCTTGATGTTGTCCCATAAGGCTCTTTTGGATGTTTGTAGCTTTGGAGTCTTCAAAACACCTCACTGGATTAATGGAATAACCATTCATGATATTCTGCTCATTTCCTACGTCATTTCCTACCAACATATTGTCTTTAACAAGGTGCTGGTGTACCCACGCTTCACGGCGGGTACAAATTACGATATTAGTAAAAATTAGGTATAATTGTAGCATTAATAAAGCAATAGATGGTACAATATTATAATATCACATCATTCCAGTCTAACTACACCAAATATCCATACCTAAAAAATTACTAATAATTTGGACACTACACAGTGCAACAATGTAAATTGTATGTTACTCTCTCCGTCTCAAGCGGGTTGTCACTTTTAGTTTTTTGTGTAGATTAATATTGTCTTTGGTCATTAACTTATTTCACATGAACTTCCATCATTACCCCTCTCAAATTCATTCTCACCCCTTCCAACCCACCATAGTATTAAATACTGTTTCGTACTAGCCGGTACGCCGGTTCCATTTTGGTACCGTTTAGGCAAAAATCGCATCGGTAAAAGTACCAGGGTGTACTGGCCGATTCAACCATTTCGGTCGTGCCGTGTACCGGCCGAAATGAAGAAAACAACGGCACATGGGCTTAAATGAACATTTTTTAAAAGTTTGAGGATAAAATCATGAATAAAAATATATACTAAATTAAAAAAATTAAAATACAAAATCAGAAGATTCAGAAAAACTTCCCACCAATTGTTTTGGAATCTATTAATTATGTTAAAGAAAGACACAATATATTAATCTATTTTGGATCCATACTATTTAAATTTGTTTTCCACACTTAAATTAGTTCCTGATGTTGACTAATGAGATCAGTTAGGATTATCATGTTTATATTTCTTTAGACTTCCAGTTTGTAATTTAAAAAATTAATTTACCTCATTTGTTTTTTTAATTCTTTTAGTTAGTATCTTTAGTTATTGTATGTAGCTTTTTTGTATGTAGCTAGTAAATGCTTACTTACTACATTCTTTTTCTTTTAATCAGATAGGTGATCACCCAAGTACTGCAGGTAAAATATTTGTAATCTCTGATACATTTTCAGGTGCACACCAGTACACTCTTTCCGGTACAACCGGTATACCCCTCGGTGTACTGCATCGTCTCAGTATCACGGCTAACAAGACGATTTACGATTTGCAGACGATATTTAATACCATGCAACCCACTCCCTAGACTTCTTAGATATGTGCATTTGCAAGGGTATAAGTGGACTAAAATAAAATACAAATGAGAAAATATCATCTCATTTGAGATAAAAATATTTTATTATTGTGACAATACATTAAAAAACGAAGAAAGTATATAATATGCTCAGTAAAATATACATCTGTATGATATCTGATCCAATGATCGTCAACATTTTTAAACTGGCGGCACAAATGTACGACTCGCGCCCTGTACACGACTTAACGGCGTCAATGCTCATTCCCCAGAAGGATGGAGGATGGACGGTTCCGTGAACATACACGCGTTGAGAAAGTGGTGGTGGACCTGGTAAGTTCTAGAAGAATCGAAGAACGAGACTATGGTAGTGATAGCCGTAGCGTATCCTGGCTCTGGGACCCAAGCGCATAACACTACGTAACAAACAACAACCCGCATTGGTACCGCAACAAGTATAAAAGAACACCGCTCGTGTAGAACTTTCCCTCGCTTAGTATTCACGTCCTGGTCTTCGGTTCACGCCTTATTTCTTTTCAATCTCTCTGCAGGTACGCCTTCTCTGCTCATCTCTTTAATTGTGATCCTATGTAACTTCTTTGCATGATTCCGGTTTTGTCTGATCCGTAGTAGTAATTAATTGACCTGAACTGATTAGGTCTTTTCGTGATTTAAATTTTGAAATCGGAGGAGTCGGGGAAGGTGGTGGAATCGGAACGGTGAATTTTGGGGTTTTGGTCCGTAATGTGTCGCTGATTTTCGTGAAATCTCTTGTTTGTGTATAGATTTGGTGATTTTTGTGCTGGGATGATTCTCTCCCATTTTATTGGATGCTGCTATACGGTTTGTTGTGATTGAGTTGTGAGATTGTGACGGTTGAAGTGTCAAGTTCGGGACTTCTAGCGGAAGCCTGACTCTCAGTTGAGGTGGATCTGACGCTTAGATGTCGTTGGGCTTGCGAATTTGAGGAACTCCTTTTCAGAGGGTTCCTCTATCAATGTGTTGACGACTGTTAACTAGCTTTGGGGGGTTTCACGTGGTGGCATCTTGGGTTGAGTTCTTAAGGGAAGCAGGGTTTCCTGGCTTGTATTTTTTCCGGGTTTTAAGAATCAAGATGGCCGTAACACTGAGTGATGTTGTCATGTCATTTATTCTTTATGAACAACATGGATTCTTATTCGTAGTTGCATCATCATGTTTGCACTGTGTTATTTAGTTTAACCCAGAATATTATATTTCTAGATTTAGTCTCCTCCACCCTTCATTCTGCAATGCAATGCGAGTAGTCATCTCAGATGTGCAAACATTAGAAAATTTATTATTTCTCATTGTTCATGTGCCTGCCTTCATGCTGTTTCTGTATTATTTATTCTGCACTTTATTTTTAATGCCTCATTTGGTTGAACTTAAGCTGGCTTAAGTCCAACTTAATCAACAGGTATATGATATTTTCTTGTGTAATGTACCGTGAAACTTGATAAATATATGTTAAATAACAATAAATATACGTAATTTTAGAAATAAACTTCATATTTCTCATCATAGATTAAGTTCGTGTGATGAAAAATTAAAATTCATTCTCAATTCAAGTAAATATACTCTTTTTAAAAGTATTTTTATTCAGTTTTAGTGTAAATTGCAAAGAAAAATACGGGTATTGTGTTAATTGGTTAAGTTAGACTTAAGTCACTTGCTGAAGCCGGTGACTTAAGAGTCCTACCAAATAGGCCATAACTCTCTATCTTCCAGAGCCATCACTTTGAGTTGTGTGTTAGAAATTATTGCTGATTTTTTTCTGTTCTATTTGGAATAGGTTAATTTGATCAGAAACATATTAAGTTGTGGGAAATGGCTGAGGTATCAAAACTTTCTCTTTGACACTCGCTGTTTTTTTTTTTAAATGTTCATGCAAGCCTTGTTCATTTTTTGGCTAACTTTGAGATTGTTTCAGGAGGGTTATAAGGTCCTGTTGAATGTGTATGATTTGAGCCAAGGATTAGCTCGACAGCTTTCACAAACCTTCTTAGGGAAGGTCATTGAGGGGATATGGTGAGTCTTTGTTTGGAATAGGACTCGCAAAATCTGCTGTTGACAAGCTCTTGTTTAAGTGAGAAGCCATGGGATACTGCTACTGGCTTTTTAGATAAACACAAGGTTATTTAGCTTATTAAATAGTTTGAGTGATTGAGCATATATCTATGTTGCATGAGCACTAAAAAATTTAAGAATACCTCAACCTGCTGTAGCTTGTGGAACCTGCCAAATCAAGAGTAACCATAATAAACAGGGAGCTGCATTCGGAGGCTCTTTAATATTCTGGATTCGTTAAGGTTTATTAGAAAGTCAAGAGGGCATTTGTTGTCGATGGTCTAAGGTGTAAGCCGTAAGAAGCTCCCAACTGTTGGAGCCTTCTTTTTACCTCCATGACCGTGATGCCTCCCACCAAAGAAAGACACAGAGAAAGATAGAATTAAAAAAAAGCATTCTTCATGTCTACAGTTTGTCTTGGCGGACCTTATGGCATGTATTTAAATTTGTTGTCTTTTTTTTTTTACCATCACTTTGGTGATTGATATTACATTTGGAGTCTGCTTTGCCATTGGCCTACTCATTTCTTCTGATTTTCTTTCTTGATAGGTATGCCTTATTGGGGGTTTGATCCTTTGTTTTTCCTATATCATAGATTCCTTTTGCTTTTCAAATACTCCTAAATTTATGTTCAGTTCTGTTGTTGGGACGGAGGCTTTCTCATTAAAATTGGTTCATCCAATTGGTGTCCTTTCCTTCTTCTTTCACATTGGCTAGCTTGGGATTTACTGTGATTTTTTATCTAAATGTGTGCAATATTATCTTTTCCCTTCTTAACTTGTATTTGTATGATAGGCACACAGGAGTTGTTGTTTATGGGAGAGAGTACTTTTTTGGGGGTGGCATTCAGCATTTACCTGCTGGAACAACGCCATATGGCAAGCCAATAAAGGTTGTGGATTTGGGTGTCACACATGTGCCCAAGGATGACTTTGAATTGTTTTTGCAGCAAATAAGTCCAAGATATACAGCTGAAACTTACAATTTATTAACCCACAACTGCAACAACTTCAGTAATGAGGTTGCACAATTTTTAGTGGGCTCAGATATTCCTGAGTACATTCTGCAGCTTCCAAATGAGGTTATGAGTAGTCCAATGGGCGCTGTCATATGTGAGCTCTCTTCCCTGAACTCTGCTTTAGTTCTGTAAAAAGGTTTCGGACTTTCTTTGAATAATTCTAATACTGGTCTGGCATGAAAGAAACATGAAAATTGCTTTGTCATGCACTTATGTATGATTTAATCAATTTATGGCAGAAAGTTATGCATATGCCTTTACATCTTTAGTCAATGGGGAAGATTTTGGTGAGTAGCAAGTGTTTTGGAGCTTGACTGGACCGGTCTTGATGGTTCTTTTTTCCTCCTGATGCTACAGTGCCTATGATACAGAACTTGGAGACTACGCTAAAGGCAGGTGCTGTTCCTCAAGTTCCTCAATTCAGACCACCAACAATGTCTCAGCCTGTACAATCATCAACCTCTGGCAAGGTGGAAGAGAAGTCCAAGGATTCACAGGCACCGGTGACTGTAGAAGCTGTAGCGAGATTAACAAACGGTACTACAGTTGCAGAGGATCCGCTTGGAGATGCGAGGAGCAAAGTGCAGGAGGAGATAACTCAAGAATTTGCGGCAATCATGGCAAGCGGGACACTGCGTGCCAGTGAGGCCGCGGCTCTAGCCACAAGGAAAGTGATGCAGAAATATGGCCATCTACACGTTTTTCAACAAAGTTGAGCCCAGCAAGTATTCTCAAATGAGGCATGAAATTCTTTCCATGTTTCGTTAACTGAAACCATTGGCATATTTATGATGTGCGAACGAACGATTTAAGATATTGATTCCAGTTATCCTAAATTAGGCATTGAAAAGTTGTATCAATCTCTTCTGTGGATAACGATTTGTCTCATTTGATTTTGGGCTGCAATGCTCAAGCTGCTTAATTATTAAAACAAAGATCCCACCGCGCAATCCGCAACAACATTGACGTTTGGCAAAATTACGAACGTACGTACATTTCAAGAAATTATACATTATCATTTCCCTGTCACTGGATAGGAGAAATACGGATGGAAGTGTAAAATATCTAATAAAATATTAAATTTATCATTATATTTTTGAAAGGCTTATATTTACCACTTAAAAATTGAGTGTGCTTTTTTCATGATTATTTCGTTAATAGTGTGAACAGTCTTCCATACAATTTATTCCCTTATATTTTTTTACATATATATTTAAAATTTAAATTTTATTTATTAAATAAAAATATCATATCCTTCATTAAATCCCAATTTTTTTCTTTTAAAAAAAGAGAAAAAAAAAAAGTATTGAGGGGCCTCCGCAAATTGTCAAGTGGACGGAGGAGCTACCTCTGGGCACCAACGACCTATGTCGGGTCCTTCCGATGCCGCCACCACCGGACGCACGGGATAATGAAAGCCGCCTCCATTGGTCCAATCTCCACATGCCTGCAGCCAGTTCCAAGTTCCGCGCCAAGAACGGTTCTCTGCAAACTCAGTGAGATAAAAAAATTCACTTGATCATCAGCATGTTATTCACACAGAAATTTGAATATTTTTTGAATAATTAAGTATATGTTTTTAATTGTATTTGCTTACAACGTTTGTTAATTTTTCATCTGTTTTTCAATTTTTGGTTTCTTTTTATCTTCAGTTGTTGATGGAAACCGTTTGAACTTCTTACGGTTGAGGTTTAAAAAGTAGATGGTATTTTTGTTAATAAGAAAAATTTTAGGTGTTAAATGTATCATATAAAAAGTGTAAAGGGCAAAATATACTTTATTAACTGATGACTATTATAACTAATAAAGTAATCATGAAATTGCACTCAATGTCTAAATTAAAAGGTAAATATAGACCTTTCAAAAAAATAATAGTAAATTTGAACTTTTAGGTATAGTTTAGTGGGTATTTTGCACCTTCCCGAGAAATACTGTACAACTTTTAATTTTTTTAAAAAAATCAGAAAACGAATTACCTAAAGTTTCACTAACTTGATCAAAAATGGCTTAAACATGTGTGAGAGAACTGGTTGTAGCCTGTGAAATCGTTCCAGCATTTTGCTCGGCGGAGGACGCAGGACTTTGAGTGGGGGAACCTTCAATCTCTGGAGTCGCTTGCTCCGGTCGGTTAAATGTTTCAGAAGGAATATTGATGCCAGCAAATCCAATCATAACAGCTGCAGCCCCAAGATAATCTGAGAGTGGGGGTGCCCTGCCTATAAGGGTATCCACAATTGCTGCTAGAGGCACTTGAATCGTGAGACCTGCTGTTGCAACTGTAGTGGTTGTAAGAAAAACTGCTTTTGCCCACAGATAGTCACTCAATACATTGTCCAACAACCCTGCATACAAGAACATAAAAACCAAAGAATCACATTACATTCTTGCATACAAGAAAGCATAGCTAAGTATCAAACCACATTCCTAGAAGTTGATGAACTGACGGAGATCGAATCGAAGAACAACGATGTGAATTGAAAAACACCTATTATAGAACTTTACTTGGATTATGGTGCTACCTTTCTCAACAAAAACACACCAAAAAAGAGGGGAAACATCAACTTGAAAGAGACTCCATGTGCATCTAGTCTAGTGGCTAAGCTTCAGGACATGAGGTGGGTTCTTGTGTTCAGGTCTCTACCATCCCCAATCCCCTACCACCTTTGTATTAAAAAAAATTAGACTCCATGTACTAGCATACTTGATTCAAGAGAGAGCAATAAGAGTTGATGAACTGATGTGCTACAATTTAACATATTTGAAAACATTCTGAATGGTGCTTAAGCAGCACTGGGTACTATCTTTGTCCCTGATATCTGAATGAAAACATGAGCGAAAAACAGGGAGAATATCATTACTTCTGTCAACAACAGATGGGAATATAGTGTCATGGTTTAAGTGCCCGAAAGTAAAAAAAATAATAATTATTAGTAGGGATGTCAAGTTTGATGAAGAAAAAAGTTGGTATCAGAATCAAGAAAGTCAGAGAGCATCCTAATGGAAGAAGAGAATCAAAATCAAGAAGAAACACCTGCAAGTGCTTAGAACAGAAGCCAGAAGTAATAGAGGATTCAGAATCAGACTATGAACCCTAAACTACTCCAGAATGGAAACACACGCCTCTTAAAGATATTTATGCGACTACACTAGCTATGTTTGCTGCAGATATTGCAAAATAATATTGGATCTACAGCAAATATAGCTAGTATAGTAGCATAAATATCTTTAAAAGCATGTATTTCCATTTTGGAGTAGTTAAGGGTTCACAGTCTGATTCTGAATCTCTATTACTTCAGGTTTATGTTCCTGAGGACTTGCACGTGCCTCTTGTTCTTGATTATGATTCTCTTCTTCCATTAGAATGCCTCTATGACACTCATGATTTTGATATCGCCCTTTTACTTCATCAAACAGACAGTGAGCCATAAGGCCTCAACAGCAATTAATCAGACCAGCAAACTGATGGCAACTCAAACTAATAACATCTGAATAAAATACTCCAATATGGAACTTAAAAGAAGATTGTGGTGATAAAATTTCCAGGACAGGAAATGAAAGCAAATGAAGACAAAGTAACAGGGTAATAACCAACAATTTTCAGAATTGTAGTTCTTTTACATCCGCATCTAGCAAAATGGACACATTTAACAGCGTGCTTCAGATTTAGCAAACAAGACCCCATTGAAGATGAATATAGCCAAAGGGCTGTCAATTCAGTGAAGGTAAAAGTTTAAATTTAACAAAAGGATTTACTAATTTCAACACAACTGATGAGACATTAGACTGCAACGTGACCCACATCACCAGTATCAAACATCCATTTCATTTGATTCAGAAAATGCATGAGTCCAATTCAACCAACTAAGAGAAAGTTATCAAGCAACAAGTTATAAAAGAACTGAGTCCATCAGTCAGAGAATGTATGTAAACATATTTCATTGACACATTACCAATGGCACAGAATGTAAGAAAGCATGTACAGGGACTTAAAACCTGAATTTGTGTGATTTCCTATTGGAAATCAGTCCCCGTTAATATCATGATAGGTATGTTAAACTAAAATTAAAAGTAGTTGAAGTAGTGGTCAGGGATCATTATGTTGTTTCCAAGAATTACAGAAGGAAGCTGGTGAAGATTATTTCTAACGAGAAGGCAAGTTCAAGCTCATTGTAGTTTGTTTTGCAGGAAGTGCACTACAGAGGTGAAGATAATAAACATCATACGAACAGCGAAACAAAGTAACATGTGCTGAATATCTCAGATATTAATCTACGATTTATATGTAAAGTTTGATGAGAAGACAAACCTTTTCCAACCACAAGGCTGAACTGCTTCCACGTTAGGTTAGTGAAAGGCTCTAGCTTCGTGAAGTGGAGAAGAAGTGCAACTGGAAGGAAAATTAACAGGTTGAAGAAGCCTAGATACCCGAGGAACTGTGCCATGCTCACAGGATTACTCTTTTCATCATCATCATCATCATCGCCATCATCAGGTAATTTCTTTCGTATGAGTGTGATATAGACTGCATATAAAGAAGCTGAGAGGAGAGCAAGAATATCTCCAAGACGAGGTTTTGAAGAAACGGCTCTCATCTCTGCCCTTTTCACAGTAGCTTTGGTGTCACCCAAGCTGACAATAACAGTGCCCGCCATGCAAAGGGAAACACTTGCAAGCTTTACCCAAGTGAACTTCTCACCAAGGACTGCCACAGATATCAGAAACGTGAAAAGGCTAGAACTGCTGCTTAAGATAGTATTGGACTGGAAAAAAAAAATGAACGTCAGAACAAGCCACTGAAATTACACAAGAGAAAAGCGCAAGCAAGGACGTCAGAAAATCAAAGCAATCAAGGAAAACACAAAAAGAACATCTCACCGTCACTGAAGTGTACTTAAGTGATAAATTAAATGTCAGCTGCGCCAAAAACCAAAAGGGGCCTATCAATAGGCTGGCCTTAGCCACTCTAACCCGTGTCCACCGGCCTTTGCCATCCAAACCTTCAACCTCTCCGCCTGCTATACCTTGATCGACCAAGGTCCTAGGAGGCTCATGAGCACCAATGTCCAATCTCTCATCAACAACACCACTCTGCTGGTCAGCTTCCCCCTCTTCTGGAATCATTGAAGAGATTGATCCCTCCATTCTTGTGCCTAAACTAGTCTCTTGAAGAAGAATAACTTCCTCTGATTCCCCTAATTCTTGTGACGGACTAGATTTTCCCTTTAGCCATAACAGTAAACCCCCATAACTGTCATCGAAATAGCGTCCGATTTCAAAAATGGGAATGTAGATCAAGAACAAAGAATTGCATATGTACGTGATGAGAAATGGTGAAACACCAGCATCCACAACAGACTGGACGACAAAACTAGCAGCTATCCAAATGGCTGCAACACATAATATGTACACCAAACCTAAAACCCATTTCCAAACCTTACTCTTCCCACTTTTTGAAGGCATCTCGAGAACCAAATTCGCTCGAGCTTTCCTGGAAAGCTCGAAGCTTTAAACTAACACCAATGTCTAAGATCCCGCATCGAAGCCAATTACATAAATCACTTCAGGAAAGCTCGAAAAACAACCGGGGAGGGAGATTGATGCGATCAGCTGAGACTGAAGCAGTTTTCCCCTCAAAAGACGCAGCAAAAGTACCTGCTCCAGAAATCAACCTCCGACTGAATCAAGCTGCCAAGTGCCAACTATCTTCTGTGTTCTGGTACTTAATCGGCTGTTTTCCGATCAATCGACGGAGCCGGCAAGAGCTGGAGGCTAAGGCGTACTCGAGTCGTTCAAGAATCAAGGAATGACATCTAACTACGTTTTCTGCTTCCGAGTAAATTCCTGGATCCGGTCGTTGATAGAGCGACATCTCAATCTCTGCGATTTCTGTTTTCAAAACAGCGGCGGCTAAATTACATATTTCGTCCTTAAACTATGCCTCGTTTCACTTACCACCCCTCCTTGAAGTAATAAGTCACAATATCTGTATCCAGATTATTTAAATGTTGCTTACAGTTTAAAGATTACACGCAAGGGGCCCCTTATCAACCGACAACCGAGGACCTTAAATCAAATCAACTTAAGTAAATGCTAAGATCTCCGCCCATTTTTATTTGTACTTTTAAATATCCATTATGCGTTTGACTTAAGATTTAAATATGAAGTTGAATTGTTTTGAAAAGAATAAATTAGAAATTACAAACATTAATTTACTGATATATATATATATATTAGTTAATTGAATTTATTATTTTTTCTTAGTTGGAACCTGACGTGAGATTATAATTTAAAGTTGAGTGGAAGAGATGATCTTCTTCTTTTAGGAAGCTAACACTGAAATATTACAAAATAAGTCATAGAAACGTAAATCGAAAAATTATCTATTCATTATCCCTTGTCAGCCTAGACATAAAAACAATGAAATCAACATGATAATTGCTTATAACACCAATACATAATCTTTGATAGTTTTTACTCTGCCTCAGAAGGCTCCCAAACACTAGATGTTGTGACTGATAACACATCTAAATCTAGCTCATAATACCTCAAACATGCTGTCTTTGAGCAAACTGGTACCGGCGCATTACAACAGTGTATTAGTAAAAAGTACTAAAAGCAAGCCTTGTGAACAAAATTAGCAATATTGTGAAGCCTAATCCTACAAACCAACGGTAAATAACGTGCATTCAAAGAAAAGTTAACTGAACAACCACATATAAATAGACTACCTTTTATAAACAACCGTATCTCAATTTCGAGTTGGGCTTTTAAAAAATCCCTTTTATGCACTCATAGTAACTTTGAGCTAAGCTTTGTGAGGACAACCATGCGCTAGCTAGACCTCAAACTCTTTTTTTTCTCTTCTTTTTATGGCGACCTTAAACTCTTCAATTCCTAACATGTCCTAAACCTAGAGTAGGGTACTGGGTACAAGATAATTATGTGCAAACAATTTGAACTTTTCAACTGCAAATTAGCCATACTTCTATGTCAAGGAAGAAGCAGGTGGATGTTGCTGCTGCACATGCCTTGAAGTTGAGACCCATTCCATTGCTTCAGCCACAGCCCTTCGGTGCTCTTGCTGGGCTTCATCCATCCGCTCATTTGCATCAGAAGCGGCACAAGAAGCACCTAGAGCTGTGCCTGCAGCTGCCGCTGTACCCGCGTCTGAGTCTGGACCGAGGAAGCTTAGGGCTGCAACGACATCACTGATCATAGGCCTAACTGCTGCTTCCTCGTGCAGGCACATGGCTGCCACTCCAATTGCTTGGTTTAATCCTACTGTGGGAAAATCACCTTTGAGGAGAGGATCTGCCAGTTCCGAAAATCGAGTTGTATCCTTGCATATTGGTTTTGCCTGCAGAGACATGACTTCAACTTTTTACTCTTTAAGTGAATAGAAAACCAGAAATGAAAAGGCTTTCAGTTTCATTAGGCTTTGCAACAGCATTTTTCCATTGAAAATACTGAACTTGAGCTGCAATTCTTGGGCTTTTAAGCCAAGCGCATCTAAAACTGAAACTGAAATTCTTTGCAAAAGTTCTCTCACCCATTGGACGAGATGTTGCTGATGAGAGGGTCTCTTTGAATCAATGACTCGCCTTCCTGTGATCAGCTCCAGCAAAACAACCCCAAAGCTATAAACATCTGACTTTATAGTAAGCAGACCGGTCCTTTGGTACTCTGGGGCACAATAACCATATGTTCCCATCACCCTTGATGCTACATGTTGATTTTCATCCTGATGTCCAACCTTGGCAAGTCCGAAATCTGACAACTTTACATCGAATGTTCGATTTAGAAGGATGTTAGAAGGTTTCAAGTCACGGTAAATGACTGGCGGGTTTGCCTTGTAATGCAAGTAACCTAAACCCTTTGCTGCTCCTAAAGCTATTTTCATTCTCGTGGACCATGTCAGTGGCTTCTGTTTGGGCTTCAGATCTGGAAATGTGAAAAGTATGTTCACTTGATCACTAAGAAATTGAATTTCAGTGCAACCCATCAAATGTTAATTTGATTAAAGAAGAGCAGAGGCAAAACACCAAGCAAATGGTCTTCTAGAGATCCCAGTGGCATGTATTCGTACACCAAGAGTCTTTGATCTCCATCCGCACAGTAGCCAATAAGGTTCACAAGGTTTTCGTGGTGCAGAAGGCTGAGCATCAGCACCTCCATCAGAAATTCCCTGTTTCCTTGCAACCCGTTTGGATTCAATTGCTTCACAGCCACAACCTGAGTTGAATTGACACAACATGAGGGCAAAGTTCTTACCTTTTGCAGGTAAAAATTAAGATTTTTTTACCTGTCCTGTTTTGAAGAACTTTCCTCTGTAAACCCTACCGAATCCGCCTTCCCCTATCAAACAATCTCGCCGGAAATTCCTGGTCGCGGTGGCCAGTTCCCGGAAAGTGAAAGTTTGCGCGTTCTGGGTTTCTTTTCCCTTCGCCGCCGGCGTTTCATCGGCTTCCTTGGGCTTTGGGTCATATCCTGAAAGACCAACAAAAACTTAATTTAAAAAAAAAAAAAAAAAACAGGAGAAACTTCTCCATCACGACGATTAATACTTTTCAATTCTAAGAAAATGTGGTATTACCAAGGAGCTGCCGTTGACAGTGGCTCGCCGGAGGGTCGGGGCGAGGAAAACCGGCGGCTCGGACGTGCAAAGGCGACTGCTTTCTTCTTGAACTTCGAGACCTTTTTGGGGAACTTTGATCTGAAGCCGAAAAACACGAACAACAACTCATTTCCACCCCCAGAAACAATTTTCTTTCCGGATCGTCGAAGATGATCGAAAAAACTGATTCGCGATCTTGAAAGAAGCTCACGGCATTGGCCTCTGTGTTATATACTACTCCAAGTTTTCATATTTTATACCAGCAAATCATCACGGGT
This sequence comes from Stellera chamaejasme, assembly GCA_024586325.1. Taxonomy (NCBI): domain Eukaryota; kingdom Viridiplantae; phylum Streptophyta; class Magnoliopsida; order Malvales; family Thymelaeaceae; genus Stellera; species Stellera chamaejasme. The sequence continues at coordinate 32,980,104 of CM044985.1, forward strand.
AGCAACCAACAACAACAACGAGATTGGGTTCGTTCGACGGCCGATGTCGAATCGAAACCGAAGGACAGCATCATCATGGCCGTGGCGACAATTGAAAAAAAACCCAGAAACAGAGAACACATGAACTTCCTAAAAACTGTTCGCCGTTTCATGTCCAACGCCAAAATGAAACAAACACAATCTGTCTGTTTTGTTGAGTGGGCTGGAAATAGGAGAAAAGCAAAGGGCTCCTTTGACATTAATCTTTAGCAACTCCAACCGCTTCCTTAAAAAAAATTTCAAAACAGGTAAGCAAAACTCACATTCTCCAAATTATTTTTGCTCCAATTCCAACGGCTTCCACATTTTAGAGAATCATGCATTTATTACAATAATATAATATTATATATTTTTATTAATAATCAATAAATTATTTGAAGAGAGGAGAGAGATAAAATATGTTTAAACCAATAAAAAATAGCCAAAAGAGACGAGAGAGGTGAGAGTTTTGAAAAAAAAATGATTTGGGAATGCTCTCCAAAATATGGAGAATGCTCCAAATTTAGGGAAGACTCTCCATTTTTTCCATTTTTTCTCATTTTGGAGAATGAAATGGGAAAACTGTTGGACAAAAAAATAACCTCAAAATTCTCAAAAAATGAGCATTTCAATAAAATGGGAAAGCTGTTGGAGATGCTCTTATAGCCTCGGATTTTTACCCATGATCTTCAATTCATGTAGGCTCACCCTTAAATTTTAAAAATGGACGTTTTGCTACTTAACCCATCTAATCCTTATTAGTTATTACATACAGTCTGACAAGTGACGACAACTTCTGATTTTGTAACTTAGATTAATGATAATTCCTTGTATCAATTAGAGATGTTTAACGGTCAATTGAATTTTCTTAATGTTCATTGCAATTTCAATTAGCTGTTTTGTTTAACAAGAGGCAAAACTAATTATTAGTACTTGTTTTTTTGTAAGAAATGCTTTTGAGGTTATCACAAATTATATTGTATACTTCATCCATTCCCTTTTAATCATTATATTTCTTTTTAGCTTTTAATCCAGTAATTTTTGTGCTTCAAATTTTGAAATACAATTTAAAAATAAGCATTTTCTCAGATGTCGAAATCATCAAGGACAATAAATCAAAAATATCTTTGTAGTCGCACACACATCACAATGCTCCTTGGTGCTATTATTGTTATAGAACTAAAATGGACCGTTAACATCTAAGGGGTGGTGGCGCAGTTGGCTAGCGCGTAGGTCTCATAGCTAAAGAGTGATCCTGAGGTCGAGAGTTCGAGCCTCTCTCACCCCATATTCTTTTTTTTTTATATTTGTGTTTATGTTTCCCATGAATATGCTGGCCAGAGATGGCAGTGGCAGTGCTTTTGTGCAAGTCAAGAGCTCTGTTGTTCAGTAGGGGTAAAAGTGCTAAGGGCGACAATGCGAGGTAGAAGTGCTGTTCGGCATGAAAGTAGAGACAACCATCTAAAGGGTAACTTTAGGTTTGTTAAATCTTTAGGGTAAATGTATTGAGAGTTGATGGAGGTTATTACTCCTATAAGTTAGGGTAAACTTCCAGGGTGTCATCCTTTTATGGCTTACGGTGTGTTCAAAATTTATGAAATTAGAAAAGGTTGAGTGAAAATTAACAATCTTATCACTCATGCTCATTTCTTGTTAAATAAGACATGTGAATGGAAGTGGGACTGATATCACAAAACAAGACATGTGAATGGAAGTGGGACTGATATCACAACAACTCTGACTTCAATTCTGCTGAAATCTGGTGGGATGAAAAGAAACGACAATAAAGAAGATACTGCGCTAAACTCATAAGCATTACACCAGTAGGGGACAGCTTGATGTTTCTTATTACATGCAGAAGTACATCGCAGAAAATGGAGAGAAGTCAATGATCAATCATCGTTCGATACCCCGATAAGAGGGCCTCTGTTGGAAGATTCAGGATCAGACTCATCCGCAAAGCTGTCGATGCTTGAAGTAGGAACTGTGGCATTCAACACCGTGTTTGCATCAAAAGCTGGCGACCTAGATGCTGCTTTTGCATCAAAAGCAGGCGGCGGGCTTGGAACAACTCCCCCTTTAGACTTCAAGGCTTCAAGTGCTGCTACCTCTTTCGCTCTTCTGGCCTTCTCCAGAACATCATCCTGCACAAGTAGACTCAACCAAGAACATCAACTCCTGAGACATGAGTACTAGACATATACTATATAGCACCTAAACGAGTCATGAAGTAAAACAAGATTAATACTTATCACACATGAACAGGGTTCCATTATATCGGTATGTTCCCATTCCAAAACTATACTACAAGCTGAACAAAGATGATGCGAAGGGAATGTCGATGGGAGCACTTCAACAACTGAAAGAATAGATCAGTGAAGGTGATTCTTGGAATGTTGACATGCTGTGAGCTTGATCTCTCAAAGACTTAATGATTCATACTTGTCAAGCACTTACAGGTTTACTGATAACCGAACTACTTCTATAGCGCACTAGAGAAGCAGCATATCACAAATACAATTGAACTATTGCAACCTTCATAACTCTAGTCACAAGACAAAGGGGTTCTTGAAGAGGGTGAGCATTATAAGAGTCCGTTTAGTTGGGAAAATTTTCCGTTCCAAATTTCATTTGTAAAGATATGGATCTATAACTAGTTGGAAAACCTTATTTTCCAAATTTTGGAGAACACTAGTATTAAGATGGAGAACTTCAAAACAAGGTCTCTAAATTAATACTATAGTTCTCCAAAATTTGGAAAACAAAGTTTTCCAACTAGTTATAGATCCATTCATTTACTAAGGAAATGTGGAATGAAAAAATTTCTCAACTAAAGGGACCCTAAGTTTTTCTATGAGTTGTACTAACATTCAAGCAGCCTTACTTACCCTGAACTCCTGCACTTGCTTCTGCTGTTCTGCTTGAAGCCTGCCGATTATGCTTAGAAATTCACCAACTGAAGCCTCCAATCTCTCAGTCAAAGCCTCACCCACGGCCTTCCCCAAGAAAAATGCATCCAACACTCCTTTGGTATCTTCTTCACCTGCAAATTAAGCACGCACAATTCTGCTGGTCAACAATTTTTGGGGAAGATTTCAGCAGATAATTGAATCAGAAAGATATGTGAACAACGAAGTAAGGCACTCCATTTTTAACAGTTGGATCCACTTTGAAACACACTTGATTAAAGTTTAAAATTTTTGGTTTCATCACCTCAACAACGAATGAGAAACTAGAACCAAATATCTAAATATCCCTCATCAAATTCAAATTCAAATTCAATCCTAAGATACCTTGCCCACATGAACAGAAACAGAATCAAAATGGTACCGGGTTCAGGAAAACCGGTTCCGGCGGCGCACACATGAGCCGTCCTCCGATTCCTGCAGCTGAGATTTGGGGCCGTTGGTCGAGTCCGACGAATAAGGACAGAGGCGGAGTGATGGCCCGAAGAGCCGAAAGGAGTTTTAGGTTGTTGGGAGAAGGAAGTGGTAGCTGGTGAAGAAGCAGAAATGAACAAGCTCATCGTCTTCGCTTTTCAATTCTCTTCCTCCAGATGCTTTGCTTCGGGTGGCCGGCCGTTACCAGCAGGCGCTCAGAGTTCTGCTGCCTCTACCGTATGTACTCTCGCAATTCCTTCTCCTACGGTAAGCGGTAAGGTAAGTTTCATAGATCTCCTCCTTCTCCCTCCTTCTCCTCTTTTTCTTCTTTGTGAGGTTGGAGTGACATGATTTTGATGGAACACATCATGTTGTGAATCTCTAAAGAAATAAATTAATCCGCAAGTACGAGACATATTAGATTATGAAAGAACTAAAATTTTCATAAACCTCCTAGTAATTGTAAAAATTTAAAATGTGAAAAAATAACAATTTATCATTCATATGATTTTCACAATTTTCCAACTTCTAGCTCATCTCGGTCCTCAATCTTCTTATCCAAGGCCGCTGTTGGTGCCCTTGACCGTCGACCACCACTCCCGATCAAGTCCGCTGCCGACCCGTGAGATCGTGAAACTACCCACGATTATTGAGGTATTGAAGATTTGAAGTTCAAGTAGCCATTGCTTGCTGGATAGGTATGGATTAGAGAGAGATGAAGATGTTGGGATTTAAGTGCAAGGGGTAAAATAGTTGAGGGTAAAATTTTTAGAGATAAATAATTTAGAGTTCAAATTTTGTAATTAAACCTAAAAACTAACGGTAATCCTAAATAGACTTAACCTTTAGGAGTTTTTTGTAGGATTCTGAAAATGGGGTGAAGATTATGTTAAACCTCAGGAAGGTTTTTTGTTAGTTTCCCTTACAATAATTTAATTCAGTTTATTAGTTTTCTCGAAGATGCTTATAAATGTTTTCGACTTATATATTTTTGACATCTCTTCATGTTTTACTATATGTGATCTAAATGTTAAGATATAATGTGTTAGGTAATTATAACTCTAAGGTATCACATAAATTTATAGTGGATGAGCAAAATCTGCCAAAGGAATTGTGTCACTCCATCTTAATTAGTTGTGTTTTACAGTTATTCATCGAACTGTTGAAAAGACTCGTCTCATTTGATGTTTATTTTACTCTTTGCGCATTAATCCCTAAATTTTTTAAACGGATAAATATTTTAGGAATAAAATTATTTGTTACTTGTTATCGTAGTTTACTCTTTCAAAAGTTTTATAATGTTGAATCATCATCTATAACTCATTTTTCCCCTCGATGTTACGATCTTATCAGATTCTTATAAATTTTGAAAATTTCATCTGTTGCAAAGTGTGGGAAAATGAATTCTTGGTTGATAGAAAAAGGGCTTATTTATCATTTAGTCTCATGTACTATTTTGACCCGTTCAGTTAAATCCTCAGATTGTAACTAGGAACTACTCAGTCCTTAAACTATTGAATTACATGCAATTTAGTCCATTGAGTCAACAACTCAGTTCCAAAACCTCCCTCCCAAATAGATTATTTAGAATTATTTCCAATAGAAAAACTACTTACAGAAGCTCAGTCAACTGTTGGATCCAGAAGAGCCTTCACACACCTTCAACATCAAGATTATCATGTAACATTGCACCCAGAGACAATTGTTCGATTCGATCTACAAGGCGAAGCAGTAGATGTAGGACCATCTTCTCATGATTACCTTCAATCGACTTGAGGAAGGATCCAAATTTGTTGTTATAATCTTGTGGCATCGAGTTTAGCAGATTCTTCATCCCAACAAGCGATTCAACAACCAATGAACGGCGGATAGCTTCCATATCGCCGGTGTTCAGTGAGTGGATTGTGAAACCGATTCGTTAAGCAATCTTAGCCAGTTTGAAAATTTCTCTATACTCATGTGGAAGAATGCACAACAATATATCTCTTATGGCCACTTTCATAGCAATTGTTGAAGCCCTCAAAGCAATTGTTGAAGCGGCCGCCATGGTTGGAGAGCTAGGTCAAGGTTTCGTCTGCCCTTAATAGAAAAAATGGGGAAAAGGGGTAAAATGCCACTAAAGTATTCGAAATCTCTCAATTTACCACCAAACTTCATTTTGAAGCTAAAGTGTCATCTAACTTTTGAAACTGAGTTAAAAATACCACTGCCATTAAAAACAGTTAAAACAATATGTTAATTCTATGGTTTAATTACAAAAAAGTAGTGCTTAATATTTTTAACCCTTTACAATTTGATCCTAATGATTTTAAACTATAATTTTCACCACCAAAGCTTTTGTTCTTGAAAAATCATGGAGCCATCGAGCATCCTCCACCACCCATCACAGTCGGGCCTCCACTGTCTGCCGGCCAGCCACGTCTTCAGGCTACCGGCGCTCCTTTCTCGTCTATCTTTATCACCAAACAGACGGAAATTGCAGCTCGACTCACAAATCCAATTCGCCAAAGTGCTTGGCCTTGCCCAAGCCCTTCGGCCACCGCTTAGGCATCCCTCGTGCTTCGGCGAGCCTTCCCTTATGATTCCAGCGCAAACCGTCGTCGAAAATGCTGGAACGTGACACAGCCTGCCGGCCCGATTCTTCATATGCAGCACCGTTCCAGCACCACCATTGCTTCAATCGGCCAGCCCTAGGTTGCCGTCGTGGTCCACCCCTTTTTTTACGTCGGAGATCCCCTAACCAGCCCCGTGGACGGAGATGGCCCGCCTGACGAGAATTTCAACAAAAATTGTCAACTCGTTTCCAAGTATAATAACCGCTTCGATTCGCCGTTCTAGTCGTCCTACACCGCTCCAACCATCATCATTATCACCGTCGGTCGTCGGCGAACCATCTCATCCCAAGTTCGCCGGGAAGCCCAGTTTCCGGCAATTGTAAAGGGTGGAGCAATGTGGCGAAAATTACAGTTTAAAATCATTAGGATCAAATTGTAAAGGGTTAAAAACTTTAAGGACTACTTTTTGTAATTAAACCATAGAATTAACAGATTTTTTAACGGTAGTAGCATTTTTAACCAAGTTTCAAATGTTAGATGACACTTTAGCTTCAAAATGAAATTTGATGGCAAATTGAGAGATTTCAAATACTTTAACGACATTTTTACCTATTTCTTAAAACTAGCAAACATACTGCTATTTCACAACATACCTTTTTCTCGAGCCTTGTGCTATTGCGTTTTGCCAATATGAGTCTCTAACTATTTATAGTCTTCTTTTAGGTCACTGAGAAACGGGAGCGAACTAAAACAATTGAGTCGTCGTTGTTGTTCGACGCAAATCCAAGCTGGTGATTCATTTTACATGACATACAATCGTGCAAACAAGTCATCTGGTAATAGACCAACCAAAATTACATAAACAATAGATCGTAATTCAAAGTCAAAACGATTAATATTATTAAAAAACAAAAACAAAAAAAAACAAAGGAAAAATTGTAATTTTGCCACTGAAGTTTACGAAATCTTTAAATTTGCCACTGAAGTTCATTTTGAAGCGAGAATGTCACCAATGTTTTATTGAATGGGTAAATTTACTGCTGAACATTACTTTGTCTCAGTTGGCGCTCCTATGACGTGTCACTGAGCGATTACGTGGACATTGACTGTACATTGGATTAATATTTTAATTTCACTTAAAGTTTGTAAAACTAACAATTCAACATTAAACTGTGACAGATTTTAAGGTAATATTAGCTCTAAAAAATGTACCGTCAATATCCACATAATCATCTAGTGGGACGCCACATGAGCGCCAACTGAGACAAATTAACGTTCAGTGGTAAATTTACCCATTCATTAATTAAAACGTTGATGACATATGTAATGATTTCGTAAACTTTAGTGGAAAACTACCACTTTCCCAAACCCTAATTAATTCTAGGGTGGTACTTGAGAAGTAAAACTTACAAGATCAAATAGAAACTCTTACCGTCAGCCGGCCTTACAGACAGAGTTTGCACTGCTAGCTTGGGCAAGATCAAATAGTTCTTCATGATTGCTTGAATAGTCATCTGGTATGATTTTCCGCATCACTTCTGCTATTTTCCCACTCATTATTGTAACTGCTACATTAATAATTAAGGTCTCACATCCCTAGCTCCCGCCACTATATATCATGAATATAATAATAATAATAATAATAATAATAATAATAATAATAATAATAATAAATATTACTAGTATTATTACAATTAGGGTGTAATGAAATCTACCTAGTAGTACTTGCATTGCAAGCAAACAGTGGAACAAACACAAATATATATACTTGTATTTGTGCGAGTGATTTGAATCGAGACCCTGGTCCGTATTATGCGCAAAAGAAGAAGCGGAACGTTACACGCCTTGCGCAGTTGTAAGCAAGCAAGCAAGCAAGCTTCGCATCTAACCGAAAAACTAGAAATCGTGTTTGAAACTCAAACTCAACCACATCACACAATTCTCTTCTCTTCTCTTCTCTTCTCTGTTCCTCATTTCTCTTCTACCTCCCATCGATTTCTTCATCTTTGCCATGGGACAACAGCAGCAACCGCTGATCTACGCCTTCGTCGCCAGAGGCACGGTGGTTCTCGTTCACCACACCGATTTCTCCGGCAATTTCGCCACAATCGCCACTCAGTGCCTCCACAAGCTCCCTTCCTCCGATCAGACATTCACCTACAAGTGCGACGCCCACACCTTCAACTATCTCATCCACACTGGATTCAGTATGTTTTCTCTTTCCTCTGCTCCTTAATTCGTCGGGGGCCCAATCTTCGTTGCATTGTTTTCCACTTATCTGCACACCATTTCGTGTTTGATCAGATCGCGTAAAAGTCCCCCGTTGGATGTGATGATCTGATGCCGATTGAAATAGTAATATTCTGCGTTACCTTCCGATTACGCTGTGCAAGTGAGGTTTCGAGTTTTTAGTGGCTGACAAACATGATTGCATGTAGAGATTCAAATCGTTTTCAAATCGTTTTGGTCCTCCAAGAAAATGTGTAATCTAGTTTTGCCTGTTGAATGTTGATTTTATTTTTGGCAAGTAATGTTAGTTTACCAGTAACAAAATTTTCTCATTGCTGTTGTGAATGTACTGCTACTGGTTTCCATTCTCCATTTCTCTGGATCAGAATTGTTTGTAGGTATGTCTTTTATGATTTTACCAGATAAATTGGTTCGTCTCTGAACAAGACTCGGTACAATCTTATAGTTGTGACCGACACCAGCTAGTCTGTATGAGGTAGTATTTGGTTAATAAGGTTTTGGTACCATGTGCATTGCTAGGTGTATTTCACCTCGTTGATTGAGATCTTTGGTACTTTTAAGTGCTATTCTGCAAATAATGGTAGCAATTGTTGGTTTTTTTAGAGGGATGAGTGAACAAAAAGGGCTCTGATACCAATTGTTGGTTTTTTTAGAGAGATGAGTGAACAAGAAGAAAAATTAAATCAACAAGAACCATGACTGGTTTCTTTGAGAGAGATAAACAAGAGATCAAGACAAAAGTTTTGTGGGCAATTAGGCAATATTCGGCTACACTACTATTTCACTAAGACTTTACATTGTTCTTGGGTTACATAGCCAACTTCTTTACATTTGCTTTTATAGCAAAGGAAGTTTCGTAACTTCCACTAGAACCATTTAATTGGTTATTAAAAAAACTTGTAACTCCTAGAAACCTCTTGTCTAGTAACTTACCCAAGTAATTAACTTCTATCATAACTTCTAATTTAAGTTTGTTGCCTAAATCATTAATTTCAACAAATTCCACTAAAGTTAAGCCACGAGCTTTGTCGTTTGTCTAAGATTCCAAGCAAAAACATGGTCCTGCTTCTGTACTTAAAATACAAACCACTTAGTATTCCAGCCCACCCATGTTAGAGGAAACAAGGGAAGTCGCTTCTTTAGTTCTTTAACCTTCTCATTCGCTGCTTGATAATAATGGAAATAAACGTCTTCTTTGTGTGCTTCATCCCTCTTCAATTTGAAAACAGATATGTAGTCTTTGTCATCACCTAAGCTAAGCATTGTCAGTCGGACACTACAGAAAAGGAAGAAGTGAACTTATGACTCAAGTAGGTGCATGCCTTGTGACTTTGACAGCATGAGCTAATGGTTCCCCCTTGGTCATCACTCTAGTGTGGAAGACTTTTAATCGTTAAGAGTACTGTTTTATGCAAATTTATCCTGTAGTTCAGTGTAGCACAAAAATAAGTGGATTCCGTTTATTAATGGTTTCCCCTTGTTTAAAAAATTCTCCAACTCAGTCTCATTGTTGGATGAAAAATATAATGATATTTGTTTGCTATCAGTTCTTGATCTCTGCTCAAGTATTAGACTCCAATAGACTTGGCATCATTACCATCTAGCTGAACCTACTTCTGCATTCTGCAGCATACTGCGTAGTAGCTGTTGAGTCTGTTGGGCAACAATTGCCAATTGGTTTCCTGGAGAGAGTCAAGGAGGATTTTGAGAAACGATATGGTGGAGGAAAAGCTGCAACAACTCCAGCAAATGGTCTTAACAAGGAGTTTGGGTACAGTCTTTTACTTCACCGGTATAAGTAGAAGACTCCTCTCTGTTGCTTGCCAGATTTCTGCTCTGACTTGACTATAAATGATATAGGCGGAAATTAAAAGACCATATGCAGTATTGCTCTGATCATCCGGAGGAGATCAGTAAGCTTGCCAAAGTGAAAGATCAAATTTCTCAAGTTAAAGGAGTTATGATGGAAAATATTGAAAAGGTTGAATGTTACATTTCTTTATAGCTAATTTTTTCATACTTATTTTACTTTATCACCCTCAACGTCTTTTAATTTTTTACACACTCCTACTTTTTATACCATCTTACTTTAATACCCTCACTTTCTACTTTTACTTCAATGTCCATCCCTGGAGAAATGTTACACCCTTTTGGGGACAGAGTATAATTGTTTGCATGTTTTTTACTAATTGACATGAAGCATTGAGAATTATGTTTACTAACTGTTCTTTGATATTTGTTTTTCTTCAGGTCCTTGACCGAGGAGAAAAAATTGAGCTTCTGGTTGATAAAACTGAGGATCTTCGCTCTCAGGTAAGCTGATAGTAGTATCATCAGTTTCACTTAGGTACATACTGGCGTTCCTTAAAACATGATATGTCCATTGATAGTAAATATTCACTTTTAATCCTGAAAGGCTTACGACATTCTGTATTTTTGCTCCTACTACTACCATGAACTGTATCCATACATATGAACTTTGCAGCAGTTCGGCTATTATTCGTGGCAGTGTTGTTACAAGTGCATAATATTGGGCTTGATACTTGCAGGCACAAGATTTCAGGAAGCAGGGAACCCAGATGCAGAGAAAGATGTGGTGGAAGAACATGAAGATAAAGCTGATAGTTCTGGGGATCATTATTGCCTTGATTCTCATCATAGTATTGACCATTTGTGGCAACAAGAGATGCTGAACGTTAACAAGAGGAGTCCTAGTCCCCATCAAAAAAGAAGAAAAAATAGAGGAGTCCTAGCAGGCTATGTGATTCATCAGTCTGAGATCTTCATTGTTGCTCATGCTATAGCTTTCCAATTTTTGTTATACAATTGCCACAGCCAATAACTGAAGACTGATGTATACATATCCCCTATTTTCAAGTTCTCACTGTAGTGTTCTTTTTGAACAATCAGTGTAGAGAATTTTGCACAGGCATCTACAGAAGCCCAAATCAAGTACAACATTGGATTGGATGATTGTTCATTGATATGATTCTCATTGCTGATGCACATGAGATTCCCCCGAATGAAAGTGTTTAAACAAACGTTGCATGGTTGGTTGTAGTGAAAGTAAAATTGCAGAAAGCCTACCCATTTGCAATTTGACCACAAATTGCCTAACATTCTACTGCAAAATCACGTTTTAGCTCGACCCTATCACAAATAGAACCAACCCTCATTTCAGACAAAAAATCAGCGAAATCCGATTTACAGTGGTCTTTGATCATTCGAACAGCGCTAAGATCAGAGTTAAGCTCGGTTAATTTAGCAGAGTCCTGAATATGTATGTACACGCCTCAACTCTGTAGAAGCTCCAAACACAGCCACAATATTCATGAATCATCTCTTTAAGAACTCTCATCTTATATGCGCTGCGCAGGAAATTTAAAACCACATGGAAATGAAGGTTCCAAGTGGTACGCAAGAACCGAGAGTTTTTAAAAGGAATAAACAAATACTACTACCACTCGCTTGATTGAATATAAACAATGAAGGGTGTTGGAAACCAATACGCGCACGAAACGCAGCATAATCACAACCCATCAACCAACCCACCCTTGGGCTAAAAGCAAAATACCAATAAAACCAAGCTTGCCAAATTACCCAAGATACTACCACTGCTCTTAAATACGCTGGACGACATCACAACCCCGACTTCCACCTTACTAGAAAACAGTCCTCAACTCTCTCCCAATTACCATATGATGCAATAACTCTAGCCAAAGGGTAAAAGTAAAGCGTCCATTCCTTAATCATTCTTTCAGTAGCCGCCGCCGCCACCACCCCTTGTGCGGTCACCCATCCTTCCACGTCCACGCACATAGCCCCTGCCCCCTCCACCTCTACCTCTTTCATATCCACTGTTGCCTCTTTCATATCCACCGCTGCCTCTTTCATATCCACCGTTGCCTCTTTCATATCCACCGTTGCCTCTTTCATATCCACCATTACCTCTTTCATACCCACCTGTACCCCTTTCATATCCACCTGTACCCCTTTCATATCCACCTGTTTATCATCAAGAACAGAAGAAACAACGAATGAACACAAGATGGAATCCATTTGCAACTTGAAGGGAGCTACTATTCAAGCCACATCATCTCAGAAAGATTGTCACATAAAGTGAAGCACTTTACCACGATAACCCCAACTTCTGCCTCTTGGACCACCACCACCTCTACCCCAATTTGAATATCCACCATTGTCTAGAACAGATTAAAGAAATTCATTAGTGTCAAAAACTTAGTTGCAGAAACTCATCATTCACCTCACAGGGACATGAGTTCAATACCTCGATAGTTCCCATATCCACCATTATCTATGAAATATTAAAAAACACAATGTCAGAAAAATAAATCTAAACAATGGTATCAAAAGACGGCAATACTCATCAGTTCACTACCTTGATAGTTTCCATATCCACCATTATCTATTAGAAAATTAAACACTCGGGTCAGAATTGCAGAGTTCAGAAATGTGATTATACATATCACAATATAGGGTTAAGGTCATTAATCAAATACCTTGATAGTTTGCATATCCACCATTATCTATGACAAAAATTACAGAGCTTAATCAGAAAAAGTTTCAGAAATGGCACCATAATTCATCAATCACATAAGGCCATTGGTTAAGTACCTTGATAATTTCCATATCCGCCCCTAGACCAACCTCTTCCCCTTCCCCTTCCTCTTCCTCGGCCTCTACCACGACCCATTCCTCGACCATGTGAATCTAAATAATCATACAACCAAACCAAGTCAATTGCAGAAAGATTTAAGTTGAGAGAAAGGATGGGACTGAAGGACCATTAGTGGTAAATTGTTACCTTCATTATAAGCATTATATGGAACACGTGTTTGCTTGGGAGGCTGCTGTTGCTCATATTGATACTGTGGTTTTGACTGTTCAACATAACGTGGGGCCTGATACCTGTAGCAACATGCTAAAATTTATTGGAGAGAAGAATTACAAGGAAATATTCAGACCTCACTAATTATTAATGTTAAAAGTTCTTTCAGCCCATGATTCTTACAAGCAATCTGGAGTAACATATAACTTAGATTCAAAGTTTGCCACCAGTAACAAATAATGCATATGTACTCACCCGGGAGAGTTCTTGTTCAACTCTTTAGCAGATAAGGTAATAGATATCATTGAGACCTGACGGGTCATTTCCACACTGCATCAGATATTGAATCCAATAAGAATATGATAAAATACCAATAGAGAGAGGTGTAAACTATGCCATCAGAGATAGAAACAAAGGTACTTACGGCACAAGACCCTCCTCAATTGGCTCCCATACATCAGTTATGCTCACTGAGCTGATAGCAGTATCTTGATGCAATTGAGGAACTCGTTTCTGCTTTGCAAGCATAAGTGAGTTCATCTTCCTCTTTCCAACAAAGACAACAACGCTTGGGTGTTGTTCAAACAAACAAAAAAATTAACTAACCTTGATGATCTCAGCAACAGCCACAGTCTTGTTGATTGCTTGTCCCATAGCTTTCAAGACAATCTCCTTCGCATGTTTGTCCTGTCAAAAGTTAGGAAGAGGGGATGAACTAAAGTCCATACAAGAGCTTAAGCCACCATATGATGAGCAAGACAAAGGGTGGTGAACATGGAAGAAATGCACCACTATACAAATTGAAGAAGTAACTAGCCAAGAAGCCACCAAATAATAGAACCAAACCAAAAACCCTTGGGTGCAGACCTATCCCACTGAGTCTTAACACCAAATTAGTTGGAATTATTTTACAGGAAACCCGGAGATAGTAGCCATACACCAGAACCTTTTAGCGCTATCTCATTCTTATGGAAAGCCCGCCCTATCTCAATACATTGGGCAAAGCTTACAACCAAGGAGGGAACGTTCATTATCTAAAATCAAACAATTTGAATTTCATAATAACCAGAGAACAAGCAATTGAACACATTAAACAGTAAGGAACTAGCAAACATTGAGCTAAGCTAATTACATCAAATCTACGTCAAATAATAACATATAATCGGCTAACAGAGCACTGGAATTACCCAAAAACTCCTGATATTTCTTAAATGAAAAAACAAACAAACAAACAAAACCAGACATTTGAACAGAAGCAAGTGAAGAAGGCTAAAGTCAGTAAACCAACGCAACCACATAAACAGATGAACCAAAAACCCCGAATCACTGACGAGAGAAAACTGACCTGGAGAAGAGTGGTGGCGTAGCTGATGTAGTTACGAATGGCGCCTTGGGAAGTGATTCGGATCTCATTCTCGCTAATGGGCGACTCTGTCTTGGGCTTCTCCACCTTCTGGTACCTATCCATGGCGATTGCGGAAAAATGTCTGCTTGGCTTAGAGAGAGAGAGAGCAGAAACCCTAACTGTGAAACTAAAACCCTAGCGGAGGAGAGGAGGGGCCAGAACGAAGCGAGCTTTCGAAGAGAAAAAAACAAAACCACCCCTCCCTCACAGCCTGACGCGTATCTCGCTTTTCGCAACCTCCGGATTTCCGATTTTTCTTTACGGGGGGCTGAAGGCTTCTTGTGAAACGCGAAAACGGGCGCGTGATTGACACGTCGTACTTTCATTCGCTGGATCCTGCACCGGGGAACTAGGCTAGTTCTTAACCTAGCTTTCCCTATTTTCTTGATCCGCAAGCTAACAAAGTTCTCTAAATACGGAAAAACGATCTAATAAAAGAAATATGTGTGGGGATAAAAAAAGAAGAAGAAGGAGGAGAAGAAAAGTTTAAAATTCCAAATAAATGTTACTCTTTTCTTCTCATTTCTGTAGTGCATTTCTCTAATAAAGTACTCCGTATGTGTCATCCACATAACTCATTTATTTTTATTTTTTCTTCTCATACTCCACTAATCATGCATGGGTTATCACTTTTATTTTTTTTATGTAAAATAAAATTTTAATTAATCATTAACTCATTTTACATTACCTCCTTCTAAACTCATCCTCATCGCTTTCAATCCACTTTTTTGATTCTTTGAGTGAGTGCATTTGTAAGGTTAAAAGTGAATTAAAATAAAACTAAAATGAAAAATTGTCATTTTATTTAGAACAAAAATATTTTGATATTGTGACAATACACTTAAAACGAGATATCTACTTGTGTATTTTCTCTTTTGTTATATCCTTCATGTCAAACTTAGTTTCCATCATTTTTACGCAAAACAAAAGCGGTATTGAGAATTTCTCTTAAATATTGTTCCCTCCATTCCGAAAAGTTGACATCATTTCCTTTTTAGATTATTCAGAAAAAATTACATTTTTTCCTTTGAATGAAATTTTATCCCTTCAAATTTACTAAAATATTCAAAATTTATCTTAAATTTTATTTCCATTTTATGTGCAAACAAAAGCGGTATTATAAATATTGTTCCTTGACATCATTTCCTTTTTAGATTATTCAGAAAAAATTACATTTTTTCCTTTGAATGAAATTTTATCCCTTCAAATTTACTAAAATATTCAAAATTTATCTTAAATTTTATTGCCTGGTTTTATGTGCAATTTCCACTAAAGGTAATTATGTCAAAGGGAATGGACTTCTCTCCTGTTACTTCTCGTTGCAGTCGCCTTCTAGTGGCACAGGTGGCAACCACATTCCCCATCCTTTCCATTCTATTTTTCCTTTCTGCCACTTGTGCAATGGAGGGGGAGGACAGGGGAAAAGAAACGGGAGAAGCTCAATCCATGTCCATCTACCTTAATCTTTATACTCAATCAAATCATTCTATCTTAATCTTTATACTCAATCAAATCATTCCATTATTTTTGGACATCTTCAACAAAAAAATGAAAAAGAGATAGTCAATTTGGTACAACTAGTGCATTGAAATTTGAAGAACATAGCCCAAATGTTTTGTTCTAGTCTGGTTCCTCAAGCTTTAGAATGAATTATTGGTAACCTTAGAACCAGAGTAGAAAGTTTACCATTCAAGACGAGACCCTTGCACAAAGCATTGGTGATACCATTTGCTGTTTCCATGTTTTTACCATTCATTAGAATTCTACCACTAATACAATCCATGGTGCGCTCTAACCTTGATTGATCATGTGCCATCGACGGGTATTTAAGCTAGTTCTATTGACAGATGAAGCCAAGTACTGTGAGGTTATAAAGCATTTAGTGAGGCATGAGGAAATAGTAAATAGCGGTATTTAAAAACCTGAACCAAAATAGCTAATAATTGTCAGTACTAAAGATAATCATACCCAAAATCTGGAACATGCAACTTTGCCCATCACATAGGCAAAGCTATGCCAACCTTGGATTTCCTTACATACCAAATACTCCTATTTAAATGATCGATCAATCACTTCTTCTCTAATTGGATTTGAACTTTTCAGTTACAGCATTGATGACAAAAAAACTGCTCAACAACATTCCCCTGTGAACATGCATCAAAAGCAAACAGCAGAGACAAAAACGGGAACCCACTGGTGGTTTGGATACCTCATTATAGTTTACAAAGAAATCTGAAATACTCCTATAGTGTGGTACTCCCTCTGATTCATGGATATATCTACCTACACTAGGGAGATAAAGAAATATCTCTTGCATGAAGGTGGCCTGAGAACATCTGAAGAATTTCAGCAGGATATTTTCTATGGGCAGGGCATATATGTCTTCCTTTCTATCTTGTGCTCCAGAGTTGAGATTTTTATCTTGGACTATAAGATAAATGTTCCTCCCAGTTAAAATCTTTAGAAAAATTTACAAGTTATAAAAAGTCAATCTAAATTTATCTTCCAATCCCATGATATAACTCAAACCACTGCAGTTGTTCACTTGTCACAACCTACAGTGATATAAGGACCAATATGTTTAGCATGTTCCCAAAATATTATTTTTTCAGACAAAGCTGAAGCATGTCCAAACAGAATCTTAGCATCTCTAGAGCTGCCTTAGTGAAAACCCAAAATCAAGATGGATGCAAAAGGTCCAAACATGAGCTTCTAGGAGAACATGAAACAAAAAAGCAAAAAAAAAAAAAAAAACTACTCTGCACAGCTGCAGAAGAGCCAAACAGAATCAAGGCTCCTACGGTATGGAGCCTGCTTGTGGCAAGGTCAGACCTTTGCTCGAGAATATATAGTAGATGAACTCGTGAAAAACAATATTTACCATTTGATAGTTGACCAATCAATTGCAAACTTTGAATAGAAATTTCCAAAGGGTGACAAGGGTGCGTGGATGAACAAATGGAATCTGAAAGTCTATCAAGGTGCTGTACTTGTGACTGCCAGAACATTCAGATACAGAAGAAAACAGTTTAATGGCTAGCAAATGGCTCTTTACCACTGTTAGCAATCTCGTACTGTATAAAGTTTCAACAATTCAGGGAGCAGCATGCTGGATATGAGTAATTCAAGGAAACATAAATGGGCTTACAATCAATGAAACCATGCCGAGAAAGCACATGATGATAGTCGATGGATCTAGAGACGGGCAGACAACGGAAACAGAAAGCGAAACGAAAGGGCTGACACAAAGATATTTGCAAAGGAATCGATCAGCGTCGCAGAGATATAGCATCCCCATCCAGAGGCTTGATGATGTTGTGAATCGAAACCGTTGAACAGAAGCTAATGACTTTGTGGAACTTGTTAACAGGGGAAGGCAACGAGGGCACTCTTCTCCAGCTATACTTGCCCTTCTCTGCGTCAATTTCACAAACACATGCTGGGTACTTCTTGTGGCACTCCTCGTTGAACACGTAGATGAGCGTCCCCAGTCCCACACATTTCAAGCTCGCAAACGTATCTTCCTCCTCGATGTCCACCAGGCTACACAACAAGGTCTGCGGCATGATGGCGATCTCACTGAACTCCATGGTCCTCTCATCGATGTTCCACAGGTTAAAGGACGTCCCGTTGGGCGTATTGCACATTCCTGCCAACACAAGCATGCCTTTGCAGGCGATCAAGAAGGAGAACATAACCCCAGGAGGCCTCAAGGTCTGAACCTCGCTCCACACGTGGTTTTCCATATCGAAGGCGGAGATAAAACACGAATAGATCCCGAAGACGTAAAATTTTCCTCGGAACAATGCGGAGGAGAGAGACTGGTTGGAGTTCCCGGAGCGAAAATCGGCGGGGAGAGGCGGGCGGGGCTCCCAGGAATCAAGAACCGGGTCGTAAATCTCAACGGCCAATCTGTCCTCAATGTCGACGAGACCGCCGATGAAGCGAACGCCGCCGACGACGATGAACTTGAACCCAGAAACGGAATCCGGAAAAACCCCGAGGAGGGGGTTGATCCGGGCGAACTTGAGAGGAGAAGTGAAGAGCCAGTTTTCCTTAAGCAGAGGCGTGTAACTGAATTTGGGGGTGGTGGTGAGGAAGTAGCCATTGGAACCGATGAATGAAGGGGTAGAATCAGGGAGGCGAGGGAGCGAGAGCCAGGAGAATGAAATGGGGTCAAAGGCGAATGACTGGTTATTCTTGGGGGAGGTGTTGTGGAGGCCGAAGAGGAAGAACCAGGGGCGGTGGAGGGAGGATGAGGAGGGGAATGACGGGGAGGAGATGAGGTGGTGCCAGGGCTTGCAGACGGCGGAGGCGCGGAGGAGTGAGGGGACGGGGAGATGGGAGAGGATGAGCTCGGTGAGGTCGGAGCTGAGGGAGTTGAAGTTGGGCTGAGTTGGATTGTGGTCCGACATTTTTCAAAAATTGGAAGCAGAAAGAGAGAAAGAGAATTGAAATTGGGGAGATGGTGGTTGACGATGAACTTGTTTTGTGCTTCAACCCACGCCTGCAAATGTACAAGACAAGCGACGCCCTCCTTTTTCTCTCGTCTTTCTTCTTACTAGGGCGTAATATATGTAATTTTTGTAATATTATTCCATTAAATATTTGTAATTTTTGTATTTTTGTTTCAAATATTATTTTATTTTATTATTATTAAAAAATTCATTATTATATTGTAATATATATTTTTTTAAAGTAAAAAATTGAGTAAATATAATTTTATAATTTTGATAGGGTCCCTAATTTTTCTTATCATTTCGGAGTCCCATAAATCTTTGAATTCGAACTTATCTCTTATCACTGCACCCTAATAATTGTTGGTATTTGGTAACACTACCTAATTGTGCGACCATTTCTATGATGGTAAAATGGGGGATTACTATATATCAAGCACAATAGTGTAAAAACACTTACTACTAATCTACCATTAACTCCAAAGTTTCAAGATTAATTTATGAACAATCACTAAATATAAAATTTTATGTGACATGTCTACATATGGAACATGTTACCAACTTACCATTGTCTGTTATAACGTCTCTGATGGAAAACTGCCACCGTGCATTTGTACTGTTTCTCTTGACAAGGGAGGGATATACAGAGGAGGGAAAAAACACATACTCAGGAAAGCTAAGTTCCAAGTTCCACTACTGAAACGTATCATTTCTTCTGTTTTTGGCTGGAAATTAGATGCATTACGGAAAAGGGAATTAACATGCATTAATAGTATTGGTGCAACTCATGAAGCAACAGTATAATTAGCAGACACATCTCTAGAGTTGCAGCATGAAACAAATTGGGATGCTATTAAATGATCTCTCTTTTAACAGGGATTATCCAATAGGTGGAAAAAGTGTAATTGAGGTTTCTTGGGATGAAAGGGATGGTAAAAATTGCAGGGTAAATTTTAAAAAAAAAATCCCATGAGATTTTGTGTAATCTGCGGTTTATCCCTTATATTTTTGAAAGTATTAAGTTACCTATATCAAAGGTTTAGTGAAACATTCAGTCACCCCATTGACCGTTTGTGGTGTTAGTTAACCTTTAAAAATTTTAGGATTAAATTCACCAATATTTCTAACCCTAACACTTCAACATTCCTAACCCTAACACTTCAACCTCGACAATTTGTTTCTCTTCTTTCTCCATCCCCAACTAACCACCATGTCTGTTGTTGCTATCGTCTAGCTACTGCATCGACATAGGCAAGCTCATGTAGCTGCAACGCAGGTAAGCCCATTCCGCCATAGCGCGAGTGAGCCCAAACCACCTCGTTGACTGTTTTGGAGTCTTTTGGGTTATGTAGGAATAAAGGATCGTGGATTATGAAAACTTGAACACAAGACCTCCACTTTATGTACTTAAGAGCTCAATCACTAGACTAGATGCTAAGGATATTACTATTTTGGAGTATACTATCCTTAAAACATTTAACGGTTAACTAACACCACAAACAATGGGTAAAATCCATTTTTAGTCTCTTAGCTTTGATGTGCGTCCTATTTTGATCTCATTTTAACAATTTGTCACATTTTAATCCCTTAGCTTTGGTCTTTGTCCTATTTTGGTTCATCCATTGATCTGTCTATTAAAATGACCGTTAATTGAGTAAATTGACAAAAATACCTATATTTAAAATTACAACTTATTCCATAAACTTACAAATAACTTCACATTTCATCCTAAAAATATCAATTCTCATCTTCGGCCACCCATCAATCTCTGTGCCCATAATCTACTCCAATGCCCAGTCTCACCACTCCTTCCCTCAATAATTTTAATGATGGTTGGTATCCAAATTGAAGAAAATCAATAACCACAATCCATTGAACCATTGCAATGAATTGAAGAAAAATGAAATGGCAACAACTCTATGAACTTGATCTCCACATCTAGCTACAGGTTAGAGGCCATAAAGGGGGCTTAAAATTTCCACTTTTCAAGTTCAACAAAACCAAAGTTTCAATTTTGAATCAAAACCTGAAATTGGCACCATATCAAACTCCCAGAAACACAGACCATCATTAAAACAGAGTCCGAAGACGACCGTGGGGTAAATTTGCAGTGGAGATCCAAGACCCATCTCTGCTAAGTGACTGCTAGTCCCTAGAGAAACCCGAGAAACACACCCATCCCTTTGCTTCACTACCAAAAAAATTCCAACCCCCAATTCCATCGCTCTTCCATACCCGACAATACCTGATGTCGTAGACGCTAATTAAGTCCAGTCCATGGATCGCGGTGATGATAGGTTCTGGCACCCATCGATCCTGAAAATCGTGTCATGCTTAGCAAGGATTTTCTGGTGAAGATACTACCCGGAGCGGCCGCGGTCGCAGGAGACATCGCTGGCAATTATGGTGAGGGATTTGAGGTTGACTCCAATGCCAAAAGTGGTGGGGACTTATGGAAATTATGGCAAGGAAATTCGCGTGCTCAATTGGACTTTTGTTCTAGGTGGTGGGCCACATTCTTGATGTGATCAAATCCGAAGCTACCGGGGATTGAGAAATCGAAGGAATTTGCTGAGAACTTGAAGAGGCGATTGAGCAGATGGGGACTTGTGTGTACATTTGTTAAAAGTTTAATGACTATAGTTTTATTAAATATGTAATTAGACTATCATTGCAAGGGTGTTTGTGTAAAGTTAATTAAAAACAGAAACTTAATGGTTAAATTAATGGTAGGATTTGATTGAAACAAAAACTGAAGGTTTAGGGACTAAAATATGACAAATTCTTAAAATGGGACTAAAATAGGACGTGCATAAAAGATAATGGACTAAAAATGTACTTTACCCTACAAACAATTAAAAAGGATAACTGAAAGTTTCAATATACCTTAAAGGGCTATTTGAAGGTTTTCGAAAAACAGAGGGCTAAAGTTTTCAGTTTTTACTAAATCGTGTGGAAGTTTATGTAATTTACCCAAATTTAACAACACTCACAACTGTGCCTCAATGGACGGTGGTTATGTTTTGTACATAGGGATATATAACATGATTGTACTCCGGATCAGTTTTAGTCCTATTCAATTACTCTTGCCTTCTAACTTCAATTCACCTTCTTGGACATGAAATACAGTTATGTTAACATACGCCCACGGTTAATCACCACCTAGGTGGTGTTACCTACTTGTACAAAGACAAAATTACCCTCTCAATAAATATTTATCAATCTTCAATTGCATCTGACTGTAAATATTAACTCTTTCTTCTTCTCACGCAACAAAAGTTGCAGTTCTCCATCATTCGTGCAGCTTCGATCAACATTATTCACAACTCTCCAACCGCCTCCAATATCAAACCACCACCAGATTCATCGTCGGACATCGAAACCGTAAGACAATCGATGTCTTTCATCGGCAAACCTTGCGTCGGAGCTTAGGCGATGTTCTCCTTTGCCGTTATCGGAGAATCGCAAATGCCGGAGCAAAGCGTAGGCGACATCATCCTTCACCGTCGCCGGAGAATCATGAAGTCTGGAGCGGAGGCTCCGATCGACATCCAATGTCCAGATCCGACGGAGAAGTGACGCTTCCAGGTTCGATCGACGTCCAATGTCCAGATTCGACTCCGATCAACGCTTTTGGCTTTGATCAACGTCCAATGTCCAGATCCGACGAAGAATCGACGCTTTCGGTGATCTCTGGGGTGGAGGAAGATGATTTGAGGTAAGACTAGTAGTAACACTGCTGCAATTTAATTTTGACAGTTTCGAAATTCTTTCATACAGTTTCCAATCTATATTTAGACATTATAACAGTTTTCATTAGACACTATAGACTATTAACACATATTCTCATATTTTGTTAGTTGGACAATTTCCATTACTTATTTAGATGTCATAACACATTACAACAGATAGTATAGTCTATTGTAACATATACTCATTTTTTATAGATAATTTGCAATATTTATTTAGACAATATATCTTTTTCTAATAGATACTATAGAAATGTATAAAATAATTAATTAAACAGTATAATTTCTAATAGACATTATAGGAATATGTAAAATAACTAATTAAACGATATAATTTCTTGTAACAGACATTATTGCGTATCACTTTAGACATTATACAGTTAATTATAAATTAACGAAAAATATGTAAATTAATTTTAAAAAATCTTGTTCAACATTGCAGCAACGACGACAGCAGTGGCGGCGACGATGATGGTAGAGGTGGCAGTCCAGTCGTGGGCCGGTGGCTGCCCGACGGTGGTTAGAAAGTCCTTTTTTATGAAGAATGGTATTTTAATCTTTATCTATTGAAGGTGGTTAGTTAGATTAATAGTGGATTAGGTAAGTAGAAAAACACCTATGTGGTAGATAAACAAGCTCTTAACATACAAGTTTGGTAGCCGCGGTTAGGGCTAAGCAAGTTGTCGGTTTAACCGAATTAACCGATTTTATTTTCGGTTTCGGTTAATTCGGTTCGGGTATTTCAGTATTTCGGTTCGGTATCGGTAATACCGAAGTTGTAATTCGGTTTTCGGTATGGTATTCGGTTACGGGCTTTACCTATTCGGTTAACCGAATTAACCGAATATTTAGCCCGCATATGAGCCCATCTAAGCCTAGCCCAGCCCCAGCCCAATATCTAATAACCCTAGCAGCCACACAACACACTCAGTCTAAGCCCAGCCCAGCCTCTAAAATTCGGTTATTTCGGATGGAAACCGAATAACCGAACTTAAATCGGTATTCGGTTAATTCGGTTTTAAGTATACTTCGGTTAATTCGGTATCTAATAGTAGATAACCGAAACCGAATAAATACGGTAATTCTGTTTCGGTTTATACCGAAAAAACCGATTGATCAACCCTAGCCGCGGTTCGCAGCAGTATATAGACAATGGTTTATAAGAATTTTATGAGGTATAGTATTAAGTAAAAAATAGTCATATTATGGTGGTAATAATTCAAGAAATAAATAAGAAAGTTAAATAATTAGTATATATTCCCGCTTGCCAAATATAATACAACACTTTGACTTGCTATGAGGATTATAAGGTGAGAAAATTTAGTATTAACTTTCCCATTTTACAATTTTTTTATATTGAAAGATGTAATCAAACACATAAATTAAGGAAAAACAGTAAAACAAAATTAAACTATAACGGTTCTAAGCACTTAACCTAGTAGTCATGCTCTTGAGCACACTTGTAGATGTCTCGAATTCGAGCATCCGGTACCTCAAACCCCCTATCCCTTTTGTATCAAATAAAATAAACTATAACGATAAATATTCTAATAAAATTAAAGAATTATATTATTGAATAAAAAATTTTATTTGAAGATGAGTACTATTTTGGAAAAGATTTATCAAAGATGAGAGGATTATTTTGGAAATGATTTATAAAATACGATGACCAAACATGATTTAACTATTTTGACCAATTTCAGTCGAACAGACCCTCATACCACTCAAAATGTCTTAAAATCTCAAATAAAACAAAAATGAAACAAACCAGAAAAGAAACAAAAAAATGTAAAGAAAATGGAATTTAGAAAATAGAGAGTAGAGAGCCAAAAATGTGAGATTTTGGAGCACTCATTGATTTATATCGATTTTGGTTGTTTCGGGGTGAACTGAAAAAGTACAAGTTACAAAATTTTTATTTATTTATAAGGATGGTAATTTAGTGGTGCTTTTGACTTTTTTTTTAAAAAAGTTTTGAGTTTTTCTTTTATCATATTCTCGTTCTAACCTTTCATTAGAGTTTATAAATAAAATTATGGCGGTTCAAAGAAAAAGTAGGCAAAAAAAATTCACATGTGGATTATTCATTAAATAAATGCGCAACGTCGACACTGCTTGCGCCATTAATGTGATATCTCTGACTACGATTTCCTTATGGTAGTTGCTAGAGTGAACAGTGACTGCCTCATGAATAAGCTGTCACAGTACTATACCAGTTTCTTCTTTGGGTGTGTTCAAAGGAAACCGGAAAATACTAGAGTCTTGATATGATACACATATGTGTAGGTACACATAGTAGATTAGATGTCTAATTTACAAAATAGTTTCAGTCCAAATCCACTAAAAAATATTAAATGTCTAAATTATCCCTACATACTTTCTCTATAAATTGCTATGTGTACCTACACATATGTGCACCATATAATTGGTAGAAAAATATCCCATGTTGTTTTGAAATTTGAATGCTTTATCATTGTAAAATGTATATAAAATGGGTTAAAAGATGCTCCAATTTACAACAATGCCACTTAAACTATTAGGACACAATTCATATTTTGTAAGGGTAAAATAATTAAATTACCAGTCAATCCAAATTTAACCCCCGCTAAATTACTCAAATTGGAACTGACCCTTGAACAGTTATTGACTAGCAAATATCTGAACTAGACTTGGGATCAATTCTGTGGCAGAAAATAGTTTAGCACTTATGGCTGCAGCAAAATATGTCAAATACTCCTTTACTTTTTTTTTGTTTTGTTTTAAAAATGTCATTCAAGCACATTCATAGTCCTTCTTCAAGCTTTAAATTATTGAGGGGTTTATTTTGGTGTAAAGCTTCCCTCACTTTCAATTGGATTGTCAATTTTAATTTTTTTTATATGTAGATTAATGTTATCTTATGCAATTACCTAATTTTACATCAATTTTCATAAGTAGGCCTGACCTAATCATAAAATTACAACAAAGGATTTGGTTTACACATTTACACATACTTGGTTTTATTTAGAATCATATCTGTGAATATGCTCTTAAATGAAATTTTCTGATACTCCTTTTGGATCCTGTCTTGATCAATTTTGTGACTAGAATTATGAATTCTAGCTTATAAGCAGTAACGGATTTAGAGTAAAAAACTAGAAAAGCGGGAAAAAATTAAATTAAATTACAGATAAAAATATTGATAAATTAAAACACAATTTTTATATAGTATTCATTAAGAATTAAATTAAAAGGGATATAAAATTGTAAATAAAAATATCATTAAATATATTTAAAAGTACATAGGTTACAGATTCTACAAAAATTTTTTTTTTGTTGAAATGGGCTATTGGACTAGTGGGCACGCTCCCTTGCTGTTCCACCATTGCTTATAAGCCTTTGTTGTATAGAAATAGGTGCCCTTGAATTGTAAGGTAAAATTGGAAAGAGATAAACAAAAGCATATAGCGATCAATAGATACAATACATTTGAGATAGTTTATTTTAAGAGAAAGTATCAATTGCAGTAGGTATTTTTCTGATTTTCCTCAATAGTAGATGACAATTTTGTAGATTATTTAGGCACATTGGGAAAATATTTGGAGGTATTTACTACCTTTAGTGAAAAGATAATTAATTTTAGTGAAAGAAAACAAATTTCTTGAACAATTTAAAATAGAGAGTGAATAATTTTGTAAGGACTTGAAAGAGTACATAACTGGGGTTCGAAGTCTACCACAAGTAAACATCCTCATTTTACAAATATACAAGTAACTTCAATGTAAACTTGTACATACAATCATGCATTCCTCGAGTTATTTAAAGTACAGGCCTCAGATTCACATGGGCTATGGTCCATTTAAAAAGATAAGCAAGCATCTACTCCTCAATATGTACCTCAAATAGAAACTACCCATACTTGTCATTATCAAGGTACCCAAATGGATAAATATTTATTACGTACACTGAATTGACTTTATTACAACAGTTGAGGTGCCAACAATGTTTTAATTATCCGTCTGGCGCATTAATTAACGGGACCGCAAAACGCATGGGGGCGGAAGGAAGTATCCGACGACGGAAGAGAGACGAAATTCGCCGGCGACAGAATGAGTTACGTGTTGACGACGCTGACAAAGAAGAAGGATGTCGATTCCATCATCCGCGACACGATCGACAAAGTTTTGGTACTCCGATTCGGCCGCGCCGCTGACCCGCTCTGCCTCCGCCTCGACGACATCCTCGCCAAGACGGCGCGCGAGGTATCCAAGTTCGCGACGGTGGCGCTGGTCGACATCGATTCCGTGGACGTTCAGGTCTACGTTAAGTACTTCGACATCACTTTGGTTCCTTCCACCGTCTTCTTCTTCAACGCACATCACATGAAGATGGATTCTGGGTATCCATTTTCATACCCATCTTCAGGTTCAAACCCTTATGTTTACAGGCGGATAATTGATTTGATTCTGGTTTCTGGCGGGTGATGTAGGACTGCGGATCACACAAAATGGGTTGGGGCGTTTCATGGGAAACAGGACTTCATTGACGTTGTAGAGGTATGCTATGAGAGTCCGTTTATTTACCACATATGTGAAAAAATACCTACTTAAATGTACTACTAATTAACTAATTTAACTAACTAACCTAATAAACTAAAAGACTAAAACACCCTTCATAGAGATTTATTAAGAGGATAAATTTGACATTTTCATGGTGTGTGTTTTTCCACATATGTGGTAAATAGACACCCACATGCTATGAGTTTCTGACTCAAGTCAGTTAGCAAGGCATTCTGCATAGGACTGTTATTTTGTTCATTGCAACTTTTACCTGTTATTAAGCTAATTAATTGGCATTATGATTATTGTGACCGAATTGGCATTATGATTGAGTTACGGGTTCAAGTCCCTTATCAAAGGAAATCAACATAGAATAGTTAAATGGTTTCTTACAGCTTTTAGCCGTAGCATTATAGTACTAGCTAATTGTCATTATGGCTGTGTGAGCTTTATGTGATCTACAATACTGCAAAGAAATAGGCTTCCCCACCATTATTTCTGATAAATACATCTGTTTTAGGGATTGGCTAAGAGAGGTTATGTATGTTCCATGGAGGTCCCCCCCCCCCCCGGGTGCTTAAGTGTGGTAGGGTAGTATACTAGTATAGCAGCAAGGGAAGAGAGATGTGGGTAGCGCATTGGTGGCTAAGTGTTTCCACCCTCTGGCCTGGTCCGCCTGGAGGCTGGGTACAAGTTGGACTTTTGAGGTTCTAGCCGATAATTTGTTACTGGTTGAAAGATTGGTTAGCTTATGCCATATGAATTTGCTTTCCTGGAAGTTCTGTTTTGCTTGTTAACCAACACGCATGATCATTTTGCTCCATATAGGTGAAATACATTATAGTGGCTTGTTTTTGCAATGTTGATTTGTAACAAGTTTTTGTTTGTAGGCTATATATCGGGGAGCCATGAAAGGGAAGCTGATTGTAAGCTGTCCCCTGCCCCCAGAGAGAATACCAAAATATCAGCTGCTATACAAGGATGTGTAATCGGAAAACTCTACAAGTATGTTCTACTCTTGATAACGCAGAGTCCAGAGTCCTTGTTGATAACTTCTGGCTTCTTGGCTTTTTTTCCCGTCTTGGTGGAAAAGTAAAAATTGCTATCCTTTAATATCTCAGACTAAAAAAACTGTTTACACAATTCTTACACAAATGGTATTATGGCACAACTTTGTTTATTTGAGTGCTGAATAACACAAAGACATGAAGGAACGAGATTCTTTTCATAAAACAAAAAGAATAAGAAAGTGAAACAAAAATAGAAAAAGGGAAGGAAGGAAAAAGGAGGAAGATATGAGTGCCTCAATGTTCCTGCTGTTTATGAAGCCTAGTATGCACCCCTCTCAGAAACAGCTTTTAACTCTTTTGCATGATTTTCCTGCAGCAACATTATTCAGTAACTTAGTTGCCTCTCATAAGGACCATGGAACTAGTTTTACTTTTCCAGCCTATAGCAGTAGGTTAAGAGTTCACGTGATCCACAGATCAGTCGTGAGTCAACCTTGAGGCATACTAAAAGTAGCACCATTGAGTCTGGCTCTGACCTAAGCTTCTTGTTGCTGAGCAAACCCAAGCTGTGTGATGCATTTATGAGTTTTTTTAGTTATGTTACCCTTGGGAAGGCGATTGCATAAAAGAAACTGCAATAGTTTTCAATTTGAACAGTAAGCTATGTATCAATAAATCAACCAACCAGGCATAAATATAAATTTCTTGAGATTGGTCTATGTGCATTCCACTTTGGTTGATAGTTTAAATGAGTGAGCTTATTCTTTTCTTTTTTTGATACAAACTTATTCTTTGTTCTTGCCCCTACTCTCCAAATAAGTCAAGGTTTCTTCATGCTGGAACAAGGGAGGAGAAGCGGTTCTATGGTTGCTACTTAGCTTTTCATGTCTTCACTACTACTCCATTTCCGGTGATTTGTCTGTCTTCCGACCTTGTTCTATCAGCATAAACTACCATGCGAACTGATGGCTATCCCTAGCTTGATGACCAGAGGCACGACTTGAACACAGTTGTAGCAGTATATTGTACATGCCTAGTTGTGGCTGCAATACCACCATGTGAAACGGGAAATCGTGGGTCTGAATGGATTTTTTTGGTTCTTGTCAACTGTAATAAACCATTTTTTGCTGTTTTCATAGTCTTCTCTAGGATGGTTTTGGTATGTGAGTTTCCTCTTTTCGTGTTTTCCTTTCTGGGTAGGGATGCCCTTGGAGGATGTGGGGTTGTTCGTATGCCCTATCATTGAAAAACCTGTTCCAACAGATCCAAGAGCCCTTTAGCCTACCACAGAGAAATCCCTTACATGGAAATATCCACAAAGTAGGGATCTACATCCGCATTCTCTCTGCTTCAGCATCATTTGCTACTGCTTTACATCGACGATTACTAACTTAACTGTCATGGCGTTTTACTTGGGAGGACATCCTGAGCCCTAACGTATCTTTGGTTGTAGGTTCCCAGTTGATCTCGGATCCACTCACCATGTTCGGATCTCTGATCCACTTGATACGTTTCGATATCAGTTTCAACATGATATAGCATCCAGGACATATACACTCAGTATTCTTTGACACAATGCCGAAGGATCAAACATGCAACGCTTGCCGAAATCCTTGTGGGGATAGTTTCAGTCGCAGCCATTGTTTCTATTCATTTACATGTATCAACTGTACTTTTTTTTTTTTTATGGGTTGATTACTCGTGTATTCTTTTACAGAAAATACTTCATGTTTGGGAGCACTATATTATTGCTAGCACGTAGCTTTACACCGTCATTCTACGAATAACCTACTTGTCCAATTTTAATTTGTCAATCTTATTCGCCAAATTTACTTGCATATATCTGCTCCCTGTTGTTACCTCCTCATACCATTTCAACGGAAATCACAGAAAACAGAAACCAACAAGGGATTGATGTCCTATGCGGCTATGTGGCTACTACTATAATTCTCTTGAGGTATTTTATGTTACAAAAAGAATAAAAAAAAATGGAGCTATACCTCTTAACAGGTGACATCGGGCATGGCCATATCCATCTCACAGCAATCTCGCAAGTCTTCTCATAACTATGACCAAATATGTGCATATTTAATCTTACCTCAGTTTCAAGAAGTTTCAGCCTTTTGTTGGTTTTGGGGTGCTATTCTGAACCCTGTGCTGCATTGTGGAACACAGAGCACGTAATCTGTCAGCAACCACACTGAATGATGGTCTGGATTCAGGATCTTGTGACCAACACTGTTCTATTAGCTTTCTCCACTCAGGATTGCAGCTTTCAGGAATTTCAGGTCGCAGCGTGTTCTTCACTATGCCGCCTACAATTGTCATGAAATCTGGAAAAAATAAGAATGTAACAATAGATGCTAAATTCTTTGCAAGTGTCTCTGTAAAAAACATACCGATGATAGCTCCACAATGCATGTCAGCATATGGTTCCTCTCCCGTCAAAATTTCCCACAGGGAAATCCCAAAAGAGAAGACATCAACCTGTGTATTTTGATTCAATATGTTTTGATCAGAAGCAAAGTCCAGCATTCAGTACGATAGACTACAAAACCAATCGAGTAACCTTTTCAGATACTCGCGTGCTGCTACCGTTTAACAGCTCTGGTGCCATCCATGGTAGGGTCCCTCGCACTCCACCAGAAACAAGAGTATTGCGTTTAATTCTTGACAGTCCAAAATCTCCAACCTAATGACATCCCAAGAGCTACCAATCAGGTTTGGTATTAGGAAAATTAACAATCACATTATCTGCTGCACTCTGAACAAACATTAATACAGTTTGTATCAAACCAGTGTTTCAATGCTTGGTCATTTTATTACTGTTCAGAATCCTTACCTTGCATATGGGTCGCAGAGGATCTCTCAGATTGACAAGCAAATTGTCACATTTCAGATCAAAATGAACTATACATTTTGAGTGCAAGTATTCCATCCCAAAGGCTGCATCCATAGCTATCATAAGCTTCTTATGGCCATCAAGTAATCTGCACAAGATGCCAACCATCAACTAGAGAGCAAATCCAAGCGGTGTGTACTAGTGCATGAAAACCCGACAACCCAAAAACACAATTCTATCAGGCTTGCTGATGCATTAGATATTCTACCTTGTCAATAAAAATTTTCTCCATGTCTTTTAATGTACCTATCCCCAAAATATTTATACGTTGACCTTCAAACTTGTGTTTGGCTTATAAGAAACTACAAACTTTAATTTATCAAATTTATCAGTTGCCTACTTGTTATTCAACATTATATATCAAAGAGTTGGAAGGGAAAAAATCATAAATTATATGGTGAAAAATAAAACTTCCAATCTTTCTCCAAGAGAGGTAGTAGTTTTCTTTATTAGCAATTTAAAAGATATATGCATATACCTATAAAGGCCGATGGAGACTAGATTACCTATCCTTCTTTTGCAACACGTTTCTTAGTGAGCCATTAACCATATACTCGGTCACAGTGGCCAAAGTTCCACCACTTCCATCAGGTACTACTCCATAGAACGCTACTACATTGGGGTGGTGCAGATTTGAAAGAATCTGTGCTTCTCTCCAGAAGTCTTTGGTCTGTATATCCAAATAAGGCACATAGATGTTATACTGCTATGTACAGACTCAAAGTTATCAAGGGAAATGCCACAATAATATCAAAAAAAAAAAAAAAATTACTATGAAATAGTAGTAATACTTGCATCTCACAACTGGTGACACTTAACAAAAAAACTTCGTTTAAAACAAGTGACATTTTAATACTTTTCGTCCTCTTCATCCAATTTCCCCCCCATGATTAGTGGTTCCTTGAGAATTTCTTCAGACATTAATTTCACCTTATGTGAATAGATGAGGATAATGTCGGAAAACTTGCATGCCTATATGACATTACATCCTTAAGTATGAAAATATGTGTCAACCGATGTAAAAACCGAAGGAGTACCAAAACATGCGTCACCATATGATTGGTGTTCTTTAGAATTCGGTGCTGCCCATCAGCCTTTTAGTAAAAAGCTTCTGTTTTAAGGTTTCCTTACACTCTTTCTGAAAGTTTAGCATGAACTTTGTTGAGATAATATTCAACACTTTGATAAAAATAAAGGCTTGCAAGGAGTCATGTTTCATGAAGTACATATTGATTTCACAATATCAATTTTGTAGTTGGACATGACTATAGAAATTATCTCAATTCATCGCCGTCTCATGATATTTTACATACAAATGGAAAAGGCCTGTGATGGTACAATTTGAAATTTTATCTCATTATTCTTTGTAAGAAGGTTGTGACGGGAAGAGCATCAGGCGTAAAACTTTACCACTATATTTTTGCATGAATTTACAGTGTTGCCTAATTTTTTACAACTACTTGCCACTATAACTTCATGCCACCAACCCCAACATAGTTGAGATTAAGGTGTTCTTTAATGATGATGATGATAGAAGTCATAAACAACAAAAGAATATTTAAAAAGCTGCCTAATTCAACAGAAAGGTTGGTACTTCGATTCAACTGTTGACAAATTTTTATGCCTTTGCAACTTGGAAATTGTGATGAGAATGGTTTAATCAAATAAGAAAAACTTTAAAAGGTGTCACTTATGGAACTCAAATGCAAGAGTGCCACAGAGACTTCACTTAATAGGTGTCCTGAAAATTGAAGAGATAAGTTTTGCAAGATGGCAATGATAAATGTTGACATCTACAATGTTTGCACAACTATATTTCCAATATAGACCAAGCATATAAAAGTTGCACCCTCTATCTATGAAAAATTGTTATTTATTCCATGGATGTTTAGAAATAATTCTTATGTTTCCTCTCTAGGAAAATTTTAAAAACATGTTTTACTTTATTACCTTCACTTTCCTTTATCTTTTAATATTCTTTCACATCCTTTTATATTTGTATATCTTTACTCTCACTTTTTACTCTTATTTTAATCTCTGTGCCTGGAGAAATACAACAATTTTTAGGCCAGAGGGGGTATATGCAACAAGATAATAACAATGGAAATCATGAAAACTTCCCATCATTATGAGACTTTAGAGGAAAATTCGGGGAAAATATGATTTGTACATCACGCACAAACTAATTCCAAAACAAGGCCTAGTTGACTTGGTTTTAAGTTGAGAATCACTGTTCTATCATAACAACTGCAAAAATAGTTCGAAACCTTGTTGCAGGGCACTGCAATCATGAACTTATATCATTGGTCAACATAGCTCCATTCAACTGCTATTTAAAAGAGAACTATCAGTGGATTATGGAAAGATCTATAAGATGAATTGGCATAAAATTACCGACAACATTAAACAACAAAAAGAGATAGATAATGGCTTTATTGAGCTGTGTAATATCCATGATTGCTACATGTAAGAATGTATATTCAGAAATCTCTGGCCTACTACATTAGCACCAGATAAGCAAATGAAAAATTTCTAGGTTGTCCAATGAAGAGAAAAGCGAAACAATAATACATCACTCACCAATCGATCTTGCTCAGATGATCTTCCAACAAAACAGCTCTTTTTTATTCTCTTTATGGCAACATCCGAACCCCGCCATCGGCCATGGTAGACAGTTCCATATGTCCCAGATCCCAATTCCAGAAGTTCTTCAAGATCTGCATTCCGAATTATCTGTGTAGCAGTAGATATGAATGTTACATATCTAGCTAGCAGTATCAACTAATATCATTAAGCATTAGCCCAAAACTAATTGAGAACTTAAGAATTATCAGCCTAATGTTACAAGTCTGTTCATCATAAAATATTTCTCAAAAGTTTAAAACTCCATCTCCAATGTTCTCTCTCTAATTTTTCTTATCTCTTTCCCTCTAATTTTCAAAAAGTCAAACTATTTATCGAACTTCTTTAAAAAAGAACACAAACATAAAGTACATTTAAAGTACACCTCGTTATTCCTCCATTATAAACAAGATTACTGCCCCCAAATCATATTCACTATTTTATTTCAATCTGACTCACCATTACGTCTATTATTTGGTAACCATAATCTAGTTACGCACTGCGTAAACTTCAAAGATTTAATAATCGACATTCTCTATATGATGATGTTATGATACATAAATAAAAGTGAAATGATAGAAACTGTATGGATATGATATCCCTGTTATGATGCATCATTTAGGAGCCTCGCGTAATTAGTAACTACTTATTTTTCTAATACTCCCCACATTTATTCATTCTCGGTTTTTACCTGCAGATATAGAAAAAAGAAATGAAATAGTAAACCTGAAGGAGGTAAAAACATGAGGAGAAATTTCACATAGAAGGCATAGGAATATAACAAAGATGCAAGAGCATTAGTTGTGTTTGCATCAGCAATTAAATCGAGAATTCCGGACATTCTAATATAAGGTTTCTTACATACACATACTGAGGTTTGTATTTTGTCAACCACTTTGTACCCAGAAGCACATTGAATGAATGTGAGCAGTTCAAACTTCAAACAAGGATATTGAAGTGAAACCTGTGCAAATTCGTTCAGTGTCAAACCTGCAAACCATAGACACTTGCTTCCATTTCAGCTATCATAGCATCGCTAAATAAATCATCTCTTTTTTTATCATAACTAGCAGCATCCTGGTCAAAATCACAAATGAAGGTAATTATAAATATATTATGCATGACTGTAAACTCTAGATGTCTAAAAAGATTTATAAATCATACCCGAGACTCGAGTTCTGTTAATTCAACCTTTGACTCAGTTGCAAGAGGGGACACTACATCATCGCAAGAATCCACAATTGGGACAATTGCAGATGAAGATTCAACCACAGAAGTACAACTGTCAAGTGCAACATTTGGAGAAGCTACTGACTCGAGATGAGTTATCTCTTTTTTCCTCATACAAGCCCTTGTTCGAGCCAGACCATCATTTCCAGCAGTAGACTGCATAAATGTAGATCCTTCGATGCTTAACTTAGCCATTTGATCATCATGGTTTATTAAGTCATCCTTAATTAAAAGAACATCCGTCTTAAGAGCAATGCTGCTGGTAGGAGTTCGATGTTTGGGCTCTTTTAAGGTTGGGACACTGACTTTTTCTGAAATTTGATTAGCCAGATAATTTTCTCCCCCAAAGCCTTGCTTCGCATTTGGCAATAAGTCAATGGCTTCACAATGCCAGGCCATCAATTTTTTACCTACTTGTCCATCAATTGCATGTGCACCGTTGGAAGGAGCAGGACCTTGTCCCATACCAATGTGAGGAAAAGATATTTCAAATGTTTGATTCCTATTCATCTCAGGGTTAAGACATTGGTTTGAACCACTGACTAGAGGATGATGGACCACATGCCTGGAGGCTTCCAGACCTTTAGTCCCAGAATCAACATAGGAACCTTCAGTACATGTACCATTAGCAGCTGATATCACTGCAGAATGGTTTCCATGTCGATCTGAAGATTGATCTATTTCCGGACTTATGTTCTTAACACCTAAAGACGTTGCATATTCAGCATACTGGTTTGTTGCTATGTACTTAGGCGCACACATATCAAACTTAATTGCATCAAGGTCTTCTATACCCTTGTGAATAGGCTCATTCCAGCTTACTAGATCTGGATGGAAAGAAAAGTTCAACTGATGCATCTTTTGCCGGAATTCAGAAGGTTCGTGATAATCTAATTTTGCTTGAACCTTCCGCTTGACAAATTCCACATTGTCATGAGGCTGCATCGCAGTTTCCTGTATTGCACTCGATGGAAGAAGGGAATGAGATGGAGCTGTTGAAAGATACGAGGAAGACGAGCTCACTCCTTCTTGAGAACAGCATGCTGACCATTCTCCATGCTCTTGCAGGTTCGAATCAGAGTATGCATGTGCCATTCCAGTGTGAGAATTACAGGAATCAGTTGATGCTATCAAAATAGCCATTTGATCCTCAGGGCATGACATGGGCTTTTCAGAGGGAACAGACCTCTCCTTACGCAAAGGTCTCTCATGTGAAAAACCATCAAATGCGCTTTTACTGAAATCAGAGTGTAATAGCTTATCTCCATCAGATTGGTCAGCTTGATAGGAATGGATTTGCTTGTAAGCATGGATTAAACCGAGTGAAGGAATAGGTGGCTTTTGAGGATCTCTGTGATCATAATATCGTGTGGAAGGATTTTCAAAACATAATTGAGGAGTAATGTAGGACCTCCTGCTTTCATTCCCAGAACTAGCAGAACAAGTATAAGCACAAGACAAATCGGAATCTCCGTGCTGGATTGGGAGTGGAGAAACAGGAGATGGATAAGGAGATATTCTTATATCCTGTCCATTTGAAACTTGAGGGGGGCATAATGCACTGAAACCAACCTTGTTATCCAATGGGTGTGGAAAACTTGGAGAACGTTTATGAGAACGTGAGTCTGAATGTTTATTAAAGAAAAATGAGTCTGAACGCAAGTTACTCCTGACTTGAAAGGTTCCACTTGCCTGAGATTGATCATCTGAATTTTTCTTGTTACTTGGGTCTACCATGCTGTTTACTGCAGCAACATATTCATAGTCAGGACCACTTTGCTGAACAGAGCTAGCATCAATGATTGATGTGCTCTCATCACTTAAGGGAATTAAAAAAAGTCGTAGTCTTTGTGATCCCTTAAGCCTTTCAAGCCCTTGATATTCATCAATCATGTTTTGGAGGTCCTCATTGGAAGATACAGATATGAGAGCATCAAGGTCCTCACCTGGAAGCTGATACTTGATTGAATGAGGAACTTTGCACATTTCAAAAGTTTTCCTGACAAGTTCATCCCATGGTAAATCTTTTTGGAATGAGAGAATACGAGTATCTCCCCCTACATATCTGAGTTTACCATCATTAGGCCTAGGCAATATTTTTCCACCAAAGCTACAGAGAAATTTCATCTTCCCAATGTGGATATCACCAGAAACTAAGCTGTTCAAATTGCTGGAACTGGGAGACCTGGAAATACTGATGAACAAGTTGCCAGTCCCAAAACCAGCTATCTGATCACATAGTGATTCGTCAAAGGCCTTCCTCATCCCTTTCCCAGACTCATCATCTTCGCTCTGATATACAACTAGTTTTTCATCGTTGATTGACCCTTTTCTTGATTCAAAATCAGCAATATCAGAAGCAGTCTGAGAGTCAGTTCTTCCCAGCCCAAGAATTTGAGCAAGATCCTCATACCCTCGTTGGTTATTTTGATTATCGAGCTGATTGAAGCCGACTCTTGACCCAAGAGTATGAGCTGTGTCAGGAACAACATGAATACCTCTAGAGGCCACGCGGTCCTTGAGAAAGTCCATGGAGAATTCTTCACCTGTCTGAAAAGATACGTTCTTACTGACATTCTTTCCTACAATTTCAGCAGCAGATGAAGAATCTTGCTGAATAAAATTATCTAATGGACCAGATGCCTCTTGCGCCATTGTAACAGGCAAAGTTACCAGATTTCTC
The DNA here is from genome assembly GCA_024586325.1 of Stellera chamaejasme. Classification (NCBI taxonomy): domain Eukaryota; kingdom Viridiplantae; phylum Streptophyta; class Magnoliopsida; order Malvales; family Thymelaeaceae; genus Stellera; species Stellera chamaejasme. Next base: position 33,017,752 of record CM044985.1, read on the forward strand.
AAGTCTCATGAACACTGTCTCAGATCCTTAAGTGGCAAATGTTCTTCAAATAGTGTACCATATTTAGATTTCGAGGAAACAATTCCCATATAAACTGACACTTGGCAATTTCACAGACTGTTTCTTTAAATAGAATCCTTGACTTGAATTTCTATGGAGAACTGAATAAACCAAACCTCAGAAAGTTGCAACCAAACCAATGCCAATAGAGCATCAATCAGAGTATAACTCAGCCACCCCAATCACGCAAACAAGCATCAATTTCAACAGAAAAACCCAATGTTTCAAGTCAGAAATCCACACAAATAACAATCTGTAGCTCTATCCTTGGAATAAAATGGGCAACCAATCTGAAAAAGACAACCAACCAGTCAAAAGACTCCTCTAACCACAAGCTGTGGCAAGAATCAGTGAATCAAGCAATTCACGCATGCCGACCACCCAGACTACCAGGCAGTTTAACGGATCACAGTAGTTCTGCAACGATAGACGATCAATCACACGAATGGGGACCATTAACGAACATAAAACACATTAAATCAACAGAAGCAATCGAGTGAGCCATCGATCCAAGCACATGAATCCTAATGCTAAACCATGTCCGGCGAAACCGTCGTCCCTCATGAAATGATGATTTGATGCTAAATTGGAGGAAATGAACGGATATGAAGAACAGAAAAATCTTTGAACGGAAGAAAAACGCGACGGAGACGACGACGGAAATGGCAATGGAAATGGCGGAGAAGAGAAGTGGGCGTGGCTTCTGGTTACAATTTTTGGGTAAGGGAGAGGTGACATTACCGAGAATTAAGCGCCATCCAGATTGGCGTATGAAATGATTACATGGGCTATGGCAAGTTTAAAATAAAAGCACTTTATGCTTCGGGCTTCTCCATTTCATTCTGATGTTGGCCTAACACAATATCTTCCTCAATCTTTGCATGCAATCACACTTTAGCCCTCTATTCCTAGAAACTCACACTTAACCTATGTTGTTTTTTTATTTCTTCGCTTTGCCAATTGCCTATCATCAAAATCGAAATTAAGCTACAAATACCACTTGACGTTTGTCACCGTTATCTTTAACTGAAGTAATCCCAAAAACATATATTTAAACTAACCAAATAAATCTTCAACCTCAAAATAGAAAATAAAGCTATAAATGTCATCCATCACATGCAATAAATTATCAACACTACTTGGGTATTGACACATCGATGACAACCTCTAGATTCGGTCAATAGAAATGTGACAATAGTTATGTGATTAATGAAATATTATGTTGAATAGAAGAAGATTTTAAAAGTTGTGAAATGGAACAAGAATTGATGAATTCGTTGTATAGAAATTAATTATATAGCTTTAGAATCAATATTACCTTTTTTGTCAAAAAATGTTTTCTGTTTGGTGTTACTAAAAACATCCTTCTATTCCAGATTTAGAGTTTGAAGATTATGAACTTTCTATTAACATGAAAGGTTTTCCATTTTGTGAATATTGATTCTTATGGGTTACTATTTCAACACCTCTACTTTTTAAAGTACCGATTTCAATTATACTTTTCAATAAAGTAACAAAAGAAAGATTAATTTAGTGGAGTAAACTTACAACTACTCCCCAGTTAAGTTAAACCTTCAGTTTGCTACTTCACGATTTTTGGAAATGTACAAAAAAAACAACTTTGAGGCATTGTGAAATCTACAAACATTCAATTTAGCGTAAATTCAATCTCTTGATTGTTGGTTAAATTAGTTTCACATCCTACATCTTTTAGAAGTTAAATAAATTTACCCTAATATTCTTTCTCTATTTCCCTCCCTCTCTCTTCTCATTAATCGACTCTAGTCTCCCAATACAAATTTGGCTTCACAACAAGCCGACGAGATGCTGGGCAGCCAAGGGTAGGCTAGCGCATGGTGGATGATGTGGATTGAGGTTTGCGCAGGCAAGTTGGTGATGGGGCTGAAGCACGATTGTTGGGGCGGGAAGCACAGTGTGGGTTGTAGGTGCCTATTTGGGATAATATCTAGATAGTTTTAGAGGTTTTTGGAATATCCATACTATATGCTTTCCTTAAAGGCTAAGGTTAGATAATAGTTATTAGGTGTAGTAGTTTTATTTTAGTTATACTACACTCTTTTGTAAGCCTATATATATAGGCTCTGTCTCATTGTAAAATGTAGAAGACAAATAAATGAAAGTTTGAGAAGGTTATTTCCTCAAGCCCTTTATGTGTTCTAACTCGCCCCTTCTATGTCTGCCTCCAGCTCTTGAGGCTTCATCGATGGACCTCAAGGTTTACCTTGATTGGTTGCCTTCCACACCGTAGGAAGGAGGTCACGAGCCACTAGCTCCCCGACGTCATTCCGATTGTTGCCTCAACATTGATTGAGGAGGTGATCAGAGCCAACATCTATCCACCTTCGTGTTTGCTCCCACAAGCTAGATCTCGAGGTTGGCCAACGATGAGCAGTTGGGCCGGTGTGAAGTAAGAATTAGCCTTAGAAAACTAATGATGAATGCAAAGTGTTAACCATCAAATAGAGTATTTGTAGGTCTCACAATTTATTAGGGTTTTTTCTTATAAATTCTAAAAGTAAACTGAATGATGATCTTAACCTCGAAGATATTGTAAGCTACCTAATTAGTATGATCATGAATATAAAATGTCAGATTAAATCATACTTTCAAAAAAAGGATAAATAAGCTGGTTAAAAATTAAAATAGATGATTATTGAATTTCGATTCTATCTAATTAAAGTCAAAAGCATATTACACACTGATGATCAACAAGTCCAAATGATCAAATAGGTCTAAAGGGTTTACTATTTCCAATAGAGGGTTTGTAAATGAATGGTGTCACAGAGGGGCGTGTGTTTGGGATTCTAAAAGATTATTAGATGATGAGGGTGAATTTTCTAAAGTTCGTCGTGGGTTCAGTTTGAATTTAGAGTGGACTTGAAGTGCACAATTCTAAAAACGTTATCAAAGATGAGATTTTAAAGGATTATGAAAATTTTTGTTTTGGGTATCTGTTTACTTGAGTGAGGGTATTATTGTTTGTGACTTACTATCGGGTTGCTATAGGGTGTTCGTATGTGTGTGATTATCTCTTGGGGTTATGGTGAAGGGTATTTTACCAAGATCTTAGGGGTGGTCCTAGTGTGACATCTTTAATTGATGAGGGTATTTTACCAAGATCTTAGGGGTGGTCCTAGTGTGACATCTTTAATTGGTGTGTCTATTTTCCCAAATTTCTCTTCCGAGAATAATAAAATGTAATCTCTTTTTTCATTAATGAAAAATATTATTACCACTGTTCAAAAAAAGGTCTAAAAAAGGTCTAAACCTAATAAGTCCACAAGACCCACATGAGAAAGGTTCACACCATCTAAATTTGGGTAAGAACTAAACTACACCTATCTTATAAGATTATTTTGAATTATTTTACGTAATTTTTTAGGTTATCCAAAAGATATCATTTATAATTTGTTAAGATACCACTTAATCATCGTTCAAGGATTATGAATACTATAAACGTAATTTAGGGGTGTCAATAAGTCGAGTGCATTAGCTTGAGCTCGAGATTGGTCTCATTTGGCTCAACTTGAGCTGAGGCTTGATCTATCAAGCTCTCGATTGGTTCATTGTACTATTAGAGTTCGAATAGACTCAATTTAGTTGACTCTAAAATGTAATAATTTCTTAAAAGTATAATATAAATTAGAAAATGATATATATGTCAATTTAAATGGTTCAACTCCTTTACCAATCATTACAAATCGAACTTATGACTTATCAAGGTCAACTCAATTAACCTTACTCGTCGTAGTGTGTATTACAACCCTATAAAGGTTGCACAAGGTTAGGGAATACCTCAAGATATAGGAAAACATTCTGCCTGCGTGTGGACAGTGGACACAAAGCAGGGAGACAAAATTGAAAAAACCAGTTTGAGGACCCCGAAGTCCGAAGAAGAAAAAGATCTAACGACTCCAGCTGACCGGAGACCACATCCTGAAGATGTACATTGTCGAAAATGACCTTTCTATTGCTTACGTGTCCATCACGCGAACAAACAAACAAACAAACTGCCAATTCACTCATTCGTCCCCACACATACCTCTCTACAACGTGCCTCTCCAACTAGCTTCCCCCATTTTTCTGTTTCAGTTTTCAACTTTCCCGTTTTTCCTTTCTACTGAACAGCGAAAATATTTTGTAATATAAGATTCTTATTCTCCTCCACCTTACTGGAGCTGAACCGCGACGCTCTCGGAAGCATGATAGATCTGGATCCTTCGGCCGCCGCGCCGACGGAGAGTGCCAGCAGCAACTCCTCTTCTGCTGCCCCTGCTCCCACGGAAACTCCTGTGAGAATCCAGCAGGGGATCTCCGTTGATGCTGAGGAGCGAGGACAGTCGGGAGAGGGCAACAACGCCGGCCGAGTTAGCTCGCTAGATTCGGCATCATCGGAGAACGGCCCGAACTCGAACTCAACTTCTGCCGCTTCCGCTCCCAGAGAAGTACCGGAGAGAATCGAGCAGGAAACCGCCGTCGATGCTGAGGAAGGAGTGAGGTCGATTGATTCAGCAACCGCGGCACCATCAGAGAACGGCGGGAACCCCTCTTCTGCTGCTGCTCCCAGCGAAGTTCAGGAGAAAATTGTGAAGGAAAGCGGTGTGGATAAGGAGGAACTCGGGAAACCCATAAAGGCTGGTGGAGTTAGCACCGCTGTTAATCCGGGTTCGCTTAGCGAGGATTGCGCTGGATCGTCAGGTCAGCTGAATTTACATGTATTGGTTAGTAGTGATTTCCTGACGTACTTTAGAGAACGCGGGAGACTTTCTTCAATGCTTTGAGTTTTGCTTGGTTTAGTATGAGTCGATTATACCGGCAATCCTTCGCTTTCGTGCTTCTGTTAGTATTTTAGGGTGGTAAAAGAGGTTTCCTAAGCCTCAAAGTGGAGGAGTTTATCTCCTATTCTGGAACGGGTTTTGTTGGAGGGAATTTACGTGCAATACGTTGAATATGAATATGCAGGAATGGAGAAATTGGAACTTTGTGTGAGGAGTCCATAGCTTCGTATGTTTGAAGGGATGGGTTCTGTCTGATCTCACTTGTAAAGCACCTTGGTTGAGTAAACATCACATGCTGGTACTGTTAAGTGTGCCAATTTGTTGAACGAGCGCAGACGTGTTGACAGTATGGAATTGCAAGCATGATAATTATTTTTTAAATAAGGCAATAGAAGATGACAACATCTTGTATTTCAACATTTGGTATAGGACCGGGCTATATACATTGTTTTTGCGCTTGACCTCTTGCTAACATGTGCAAATCTTATTCTAGTTTGTAGTTCTGTCATGTGGTCTACACTGCTTGAACTAACATGTTCTTGGCTTTTGTTTCAGGCTCCACTCCTAGAAGTTACACCAAAGTAAATAGTTTGCCCAAAAATGCATCTAGTTTTGATAAGTCAGCATCATGGCGGCCTAAGTTGGAAAAATCAAAAACTGAGAGGCGGAAGAATCATACTATACTTGCTGAAGAGGCAGCAAAAATTTTCGATAATAAAATTCCTGTTCAACAAAAGGTAGTTTCGTAACCTCTCTATATTAATTTCTTCTACCATGTTGCAACTTTGCACTATATTTAATATCTTAATAGCTGTTATGTGGCTCTAGAATTGTGTTATAACAGCAACATTTTCTAGTTTGACATCTTACAACTGGATATAGCATAAAGAGTAATTCATGATGGCTAGCTACTTTAATATAATTTTGAAATTAATTTTATGGATCTGCACTTTTCTTAGCAGCCACACTGAATTATCTCAGCTAGCTAGAGAAGAGTCTTGTACATTTTAACACTTTTTTGTTGTAGTTTATGATATTGTTTTAAGAGTAGAGTTGGCAGTAGTATCTTGACATGAAGTGTTATATAAGGATGGCCAACTCATTTATAGGAGAAATATTTTTTAATGTGGCTGATCAATTATTCTTTTGGAATTGATTAGATCTATAATAATGCTTTTTTTAGACAGCAAAGCTGGTACTGGTGGAACACCTTGCCATTGTAGTACAATGCCCTCCAAATAGTATCCAGATGATGGATTAAGATAGATTTAAAGAATTTCTCTTATTTGAATGGCTTGTACATTTGGAAGTGGGGTTTGTGCGTTATAAGTAGAGCAGAATTTTGCACACATTAGGTGATCGAAGTCGGAGACAGGAAGTGAGAGCAATCCAGCAGACCTCTGCGGCAGGCAGGAGGAGGGATGGAGTAATGACACTGTGGCATTCTGATGAATGTTGTAGTTGGCGCTGAATGTTCTTTAAGATCCAAGATCTCATTTTTCCTGTAGGGGACATTGAGGGGTATATATACAAGAGCTTAGACATGGGATGCAAGCCATGTGTCTTGCAATCCAACGACTAATTTTACTGTCGTGATGTAATAAGAGCTTTGAGAAGAGAAGTGGGGTGTAAACTGCTGAATCGGCAGCATTTTTTGTCTAGCAGTCCTTATTCTGAGACAATTAAGCCAGAACTCCCTGAAGACTGCCTTCCAACAATGAACCGGAATTCCTAGGATCAACGTTATATCCAACACTGCACTGACCTGAAATTGTTAGTCTCTAGTACCTTCGACAACAATTAGAAGAATTAACTAATGACCATATGGACCCATTACTATAGCCGACATGTACGCTCTGCTGTTAAATTGTCAATTGTCTGCTCTTACTGTTGCTCTGGATAGTAAGCGACATACATGTCTGTATTGTTGTTTTGTACACCCATACCACGTTAGGTTATTAATTTTCTAGAACATGCAGCTTCAGTTGTTGAACAGAATAGCAACTGTGAAACATGATGGTACTGTAGAGTTTGAGGTTCCACTGGATGTTGAGCCTCAAGTTCTGGATGGTGGATCAAGTACTATCCGCACAGAGGTTGCTGAGGATGAGCAAAGTGATACAGACTTGCCGTACAGGCCACCAATGCAAATAGTAATGCTCATAGTTGGCACTCGTGGAGATGTTCAGCCATTTATTGCTATTGGCAAAAAGCTTCAGGTTAGGAAGCATTTAATCTTGTAGAAAATAAAATTCAGAGTTTTTTGTATTACTTGTTTTTTTTATGCTCTACTTCCAGGGCATCTAATAAGTAAACTGAGATCAACAAAAGCTCAAACCCAGTATTTTTGTTTGTGGCTTTTGCTTTATTTTCTTTTTTCTGGTTTGTTAGTTTGAGTTCAGTAATTGGCTTTTCACTGGGAGCTCAGCTTGAGTTCATTCTTTCTGAAAAACAATAACCTATTGAAAGGATATACACAAGCTTAGCACAGGAATAAATATTTACGAACGGTCATCGACATTTTCTAGCTTTCTACTCCTAGTCTCCTAAATACAATCATCTTTATCATTGAGAGCATTCTACTACAATTAAAGCGATTAGTATCTGTTTATATAGAAGTTTTTTCTCTTGCTTATTGTTCAGTCATTTGCAGGCAATAGGGATATAATCAAAATCGCCATTAAGAAGATTTTCAAGAAATAAAAGAGTTCATCAAATACTCCTATATATAAAAGAGTTTTGAAGGGTGCTCTCTGGGTGGGGTTTTTTAATCTTGTAGACTAAATTCTTAGTTCTAAGTCTCTACTTAAAGAAAGTGCTTGGTCGAAATTCTGGTTATATGATGTGTTGATTATCTGATTGGATCTTCACAAATTTGAGGTTTTGCTTGTGTTACATAAAGGACTATGGTCATCGTGTTAGATTGGCTACTCATTCAAATTTCAAAGAGTTCGTCTTGACTGCTGGGTTGGAGTTCTATCCTTTAGGTGGAGACCCAAAGGTTCTTGCTGGTTGTAAGTACCAAATGCACTATCATTTATCTTTTATTTTTGCCCCATTGTTCTGGCCATCTTTTATCTCAGATGTTTATTGAATCATTATGATCTTCTCCTGCTTTGCTTATTTCTGCTCTCACTTTTTCTTTTCTTTGAGGTTTTCGTGCTTGCTTGTCTCTTGTGCTGAGAAGGATTAGAGGATTAAGTTTTAGTGAACAATACTCCTATTAATTAACATTAACGTTAGCGTGGCTTTCCTTTTTATTTCTTTCATGGCAGAATTATCTGATCTTGTTTATCATGTTTTGTTCTTGCATTAGTGAAACTGGACGACTTTCATCAATCCTGACACTGTCATGAATGCCACAATTGATTCCCTTTCTCTGCAACACTTGTACAGATATGGTAAAAAATAAAGGCTTCTTACCATCAGGCCCTTCTGAGATACCTGTTCAAAGAAATCAGATGAAGGAGATTATACACTCATTGCTTCCAGCTTGCAAAGAAGCTGATCCAGATTCCGGTATCCCTTTCAAGGCAGATGCGATCATTGCAAATCCTCCTGCATATGGTTAGTTCTTATTGGTACTCGTTTTTTTATGGAAGGACATTTGCTTGAGGTTATATTATTAGAAGTTTTGAATTCTTGTCTCTGGTTTGTTTTGTTGCTTAAACAAAATTGCTTGTTCTTTGGAAACTTATGAAAATAACCTGCTGTTTTATTATTGTACTCCGTCTGTCTAATATTTGATACATTTGACTTGAAACAAGTTCAATGTTTGACTCAATTTTTCACAAAGATAAATAGTGAAAAAAAAAATCCCCGAAAAAATAAATTTAGAAAGGGTATGTTGCAAATTATGATAGGCGTATAAATAATTTAACATTAAATGTCTAAACCTTCATGAAAACAAATCATAGATTAAATACTGTAAAATAGCCAAAACAAATGTATCAATTAATTGAGGATGGAGGGAGTATTTATTATGTTTTCGACTTTCTTAATAAATGATACATTCTCTCTTCTCTCTCTCTATAATATTTGAGAAATGATTGCTGACTTGAATATATTTGTTTCCATTTCCTTAGGGCATACACATGTAGCAGAGGCACTAAAAGTACCAATCCATATATTCTTTACTATGCCGTGGACGTAAGTCTGGTTTTTGTGTTGTGTAGTCTTAGCTGAATTAATGTCTCGTTCAAGAATTTCTAAGCTTCAATGTTGAAAATTTTGATTTATTCAAGTTTTTGCTGACTAAATTGTGAAGTGGCTTAGATGTCTTATACATGTCTGTATATTGTTTACTTCAGGCCAACTAGTGAGTTTCCACATCCATTGTCCCGTGTAAAACAGCCTGCTGGATATCGAGTGAGCGCATTTTTTGTTTTTCGTTCAACATCATATTTTTATGTTAGCTTTAATGAACCCCATTTACATCATTTCTAAATGGCTGAATGTCATTTTAATTCCAATTCAGCTTTCTTATCAAATTGTTGATTCGTTAATCTGGCTTGGGATACGGGATATGATAAATGATGTCAGAAAGAAAAAACTGAAACTACGACCAGTTACTTATTTAAGTGGATCACAAAGTTCGGAGTCTGATGTGCCACATGGATATATATGGAGTCCCCATCTAGTTCCTAAACCAAAAGGTGGTTGGTTTCCTTGTTATTTTATTTTCCTGGTATCACGATCATTATATGAGAAAACTGAATGCTTATGTTATTCTCTAACCTTTTCTGGGACAGATTGGGGACCTAAGGTTGATGTGGTAGGATTTTGCTTCCTTGACCTTGCATCGAATTATCAACCTCCTGAATCTCTTCAAAAATGGCTTGAGGCTGGTCCTGAGCCTATATATATCGGATTTGGCAGCCTTGTAAGTAATACTTCACATTTGCAGTTTGTTGTCTATGAAGTGCAATTCTGATAATATTTAGTATTTGAGTTTCATCACTGAAATTTTCTTTAGTAACTAACAAAATTATCCTCGAACATTAGTTGCCTCCAGTATTGATACAGAGACAAATTGGACGTATTTTCTGATCATTCTTTCCCGAATGTATTTCTCACAATTGATTGGAAGATATCTATCATTATTCTGCTGTTTATATAGCAATATAGTTCTTGAAGTGCCAACCAGAATGTTGTGCAGGTCAAAACTTATAAGAATGCTGAGCCTTAGCGAGAATATATGTTGGGATAAAGGTATAAGGCTTGGTAAATGGAGAGTTAACGTACTCTAGTACATATATGTGGAGACTAGTTTCCAGTCTAACTATGATATACTGTATTACTCTGGGGACTTCAGAAGCTTTAATTTATGCTTCAACTAACTGTTAATCTTCAATTCTGCATGTCTTTGAATTTCTTGCGTTTAACGTTTTCTGAAGAACTTGTTTATCCATGGTAGCCTGTACAAGAGCCAGAGAAAATGACTGATATAATTGTGGAGGCATTACAGAAAACCGGGCAGAGGGGTATCATTAATAAGGGCTGGGGTGGCCTTGGCAACTGTGAGTTTCTATGTGATCTAGGATGTATCTGTCTCCTCTTCAAACGTAATTTGTTTACCCCTTTACTTTCAGTGAAGGAACCGAAGGATTTCGTGTACTTATTGGACAACGTTCCTCATGACTGGCTCTTCCTGCAATGCAAGGCTGTGGTATGACCAAGTTTGATGCATTGCTAACAGATACTTTTCCCTTCTTCCAATTCATCAAACAGAAAAAGTGAAATGACTGTTAATTGATAAGTTTGATGAGTCATCAATCATTGGAGAAATAGAAAGAAAAATAAACTGAGGGGTAAGGTGGAATTTATTATAGTGTCTAGGAACTGATGATAAAGATTCAGGGACGGACAATTGTTAATTCCGAAAGCTTTGTGTTTTGGATGTCTTGGACTAAAATACGTTATGAACCTAATCTTTATCCATCTCTCAGTTGCTTTGGTTTTTCTAAAATCCAAGAGCTACCTTCCTCTGTAGTGTCTTTCTATGCTCATGAAGTGATTAATTTTCTTTAGGTACATCATGGTGGTGCTGGGACGACAGCTGCTGGTTTAAAAGCTGCGGTATATTTTTCATGTTCTGTTTTGTTTAATGTTGCGGGCTTTGATTTTTTTCCCTTTTTGGTTTTTGGGCAAAGTTAGCATGCTTTTGCACTAAATTTGGTTTCCTCTTCTGGTGCTGGTACATCTCACTCTTCTTCTATTCACTTTACCTGACATGAAATGCATTCATTGAACCAGTGTCCAACGACCATTGTACCTTTCTTCGGTGACCAACCTTTCTGGGGAGAGCGTGTTCATGCTAGAGGTGTAGGACCTCCACCTATTCCAGTAGATGAGTTCTCACTTCCAAAGTTGATTGATGCAATAAAGTTCATGCTGGAGCCAGAGGTAACCTTGACATCTTAAATATTCTTGTTACTGCCTTTGTCTGTCCATTCAATGCTGCCATCATTTAGGCAGTAAAGCTGAACAGCATACAAAACATTTCTCACCCACCAAGCTCAAAGTAGGGAAATGGGAAACCAAATATGTGAAGGCATGCAGCAATGCTTCAAATCTGTCCGCTGGGAACAATTAGAACTTCATTTGGACCAGCATTTCAATGATTTCTCATAAGAACTGGACTTTATTTCGGAATATTACAGGTGAAGGCGCGTGCTGTTGAGCTAGCGAAGGCAATGGCGTATGAAGATGGGGTATGTGGAGCTGTTAAAGCATTTCTTAAGCATCTTCCTTCCAAGAAGTCCGAGCCAGAGAAGTTACAGGAACCATCCAGTTACTTCTCTGTCGCTCGCTGTTTCGGTTGTGCGTGAAGTTAATCCGTTTGTGCAGTTTGTAGATTAGTAGCCGATTGTATGTTCCCCCATAGTGTTTATGACCACCAGCCCCATACGTTTTATTTGTTCACAAATCAAGAAGTGTGATCATGTGTCATATTGATAACATATTTCAACTTGAGAGAGTCCTTAGGTTGCTGCTGCAAAAGAACTAGTACATCACAAGAGGCAGAAGAACAAGCAGTGGCTCAGATCTCATCATGACCAATGTCTTCACTGTTGCTTCGAATTTGTCACAACGGCTCGGCTCTTTTTTTCTTTTTTACCTCATGCTAATTTTTAAATTTATTAGTAAATTGTTAGTATTTAATTTCCAAAGTTTATTAGCTTTCTCGGTTACAAATGTGTTCGTAAATGGTACAGCTGTTTGCAATAGCTTGACTTTTTTTTATGTGTGATTTTCTCCACTCTTTTTCTTCCCCTAGAAAATGTAAATTTATCATTGTGACTTATATGTATCATCATCACAATCAAAGCAAATGTGAGCAATACATGGACTTTTCACTCCTTATTTGGCTTCTCTCTGCATCAACATTTCAAGGAAAACATTCTTAATTTTAAATTAAGGTATAGCCTTTCTTCTTCCTGAAAAAAGGTATAGCCTTTCGTCATGTATCATACATATATGTATAAATGGTTATATTCATGTGTTAAAAATTTCACAAAATTCTTATACTATATAAAATAATTTAATATACAAAACTAGATACCTCCCAGTTGGCTTTAATGAAATTAAAGTTAAAGGCATCCGGACCTGGGGCTTTATCCCCCTCGCAGAGCCACACTGTTTTCTTGATTTCCTCTTCTGAGAATGACGCTTCTAATCATTGATTACGAGCTTCATTTAATTGTCGAAATCTCTGACTCACGAAATCTGGTCTTTCTACTTTTGGCTCTTTGAACTGGTGCTTGAAATAATCTAGCTTCATGATGAGTAAGTTGGATAGATTTTTGGTGAATAGATCCTTTCTGGAGGATTGGCCAAATGTTGCAGCTGTAGTCTTGGAGAGGACCTTCTCGTACCACTTCCCTCTTCTGCTGAAGGCAAGGGCGTTGGACTTTGGCCCAGCCCCGTTCAGAGTCTTTGATCAGTGGCAATCAATAGAGGGCTTTGAAGATTTGGTAAAGACAACTTGGGAGAAGGCTACGGTAACGGGGGAAGCAGATTTCGTTCTCAAGGAAAAATTAAAGGCACTCAAAAATAACACCAAAGATTGGAGGAGGAGCGATGGTTCAGGGACAAGAGGAAAGATTGAGTCTTTGAAAGGCGAGTTCCTTACTCTGGGTAAGAAGGCAGAAGAGCACGATCTCAGGTCTGAAGAGTGGACCAAGTGGCAGGAAGCAAAGGTGTGGTTTTTTGAGGAACAAAGAAACCCGTCAAAAGAGCTAAAGCAGAAAGCGAGAATGAGATGGGCGATCGAGGGTGATGAAAACAGTAAAGTTTTTCACGCTGTGGTTAAAGGAAGAATGACCCGAAATTTAATGCAGGGGCTGCTACTTAATGGAACTTGGACTGAGGATCTGATGGTGATCAAAGGAGCGGTCTTAGATTATTTTAAGCACCAGTTCAAAGCGTCAAAAGTAGAAAGACCAGATTTCGTGAGTCAGAGATTTTGACAACTAAATGAAGCTTAGAATCAATGGTTAGAAGCGCCGTTATCGAAAGAGGAAATCAAGAAAGCAGCGTGGCTCTGCGGGGGGGATAAAGCCCCAGGTCCGGATGGATTTTAACTTTAACTTCATTAATATTGGAATTCTCTGGCGCACCAAGAACTTTTGAGCTAATACTCCAGCTCAGAGGAGCTGGAAGTAACTTGACGGAGAAGAAATGATCAGAGCACAACTTATCAAAGTAGGATTATTTTGGTAAATGGCACTAATGAGCTTAAAGGAGCTCGAATATGTAAAATGGAAATGATTGGAATTACTTTGTGTAATTCGGACCTCATTTATCAATCGGGTAAAATGCACGGTTAGTCCCTTAACTTTGCCTATTGTCCTATTTGGGTCCCATTTTAAGAATTTATCCTATTGAAGTCACTTGTTTTCATATTTTCGTCCTATTCAAGTCCTTTATCGTTAACTCGGTGTTAAAGTTAACGGATTTCCTGGAAAAATAATTTTTTAGACACATGCACTTTTTCTTTTATACTATTTGCACCCAAAACTTAGATATATGACTTTTTCATCCTATACCTTTTCCCCTCCTCCCTCCTCCCACCACCACCGCCCAACATTCGTCGGCCGACCACCGCTGGAACGACACCAGCGCCGTCAACAGCCCAGGGCTCGAGATCGACCGCCCTGGACTCGCGATCGGCGGCCCCGGGCTCACGATCGGAGGCCCCGGGCTCACGTTCGGCTGCCCCGGGCTCACGATCGGCGGTCCTGGGCTATTGAACGCGCTGGTGAAGGTCTGACAGTGGTCGACCGGTGACGCTCCGGCGGTAGTGGTGGGAGGAGGAGGAGGGGAAAAAGTGTAGGATGAAAAAGTCATATATCTAAGTTTTGGGTGCAAATAGTATAAAAGAAAAATTGCATGTGTCTAAAAAATCATTTTTCCAGGAAATCCGTTAACTTTAACACCGAGTTAACAGTAAAGGACTTGAATAGGAGGAAAATATGAAGATAAGTGACTTCAATAGGACAAATTCTTAAAATGGGACCCAAATGGGACAATAGACAAAGTTAAGGGACTAACCGTGCATTTTACCCTTTATCAATCATAACCACCTCTAAAGTCACTTATCAAAGTAAGGGTATTTTGATAATTTTGGTGTAAGGTGTATGCACCTTGAACCATGGAATAACTCCATCTTTGCCAATTTATGAGGTTTGCAATGTAGTTGGCAATTTATGAGGTTGGCAATGTGGTTGCCACATTGATGAGGGAGGCAATGTGGTTGACACATTTAAGGGAGAGCTTTTGGTAGCTCTCATCCTTCTATAAATAGATGGGAGGAAGTGTCTCATTCTCCATCCCTGATTCCATTATATTCTTCTCCTTCTCAATCTCTCTCAAAGTGCCGAATTCTTAAGGCAAGTTTTGGAGCATTAAGGGTGGAATTATTTGTGTCATTCAACACAAGAACTTCAAGGTGCTTCACATCTCATCCGTCATCTTCCCTTCTCCTCTTGGTGCAAGGCAGCATTATCATCATCTCTGGAAGCCAAGGGCTACCATTGGAGCAAGCTTGAAAGCGTAATGAAGGAGAATACGTCGGATTGGAACACGGATTAAAATAATCCTTAAGCGGTTTTTTCCTTTGGTGCAAGATATGTTTACGCCTTTTAGTATCATGTTTAGTTCTTCATCTTCATACTCTATTGATGCTGGATTCATTGGTTTCATGGCATGATTTGATGAGATAATATCATGCTTGTAAAGAAGAAGTCATTAATATATGTTATGTGAAGTAGAGCATTACATGTGTATGGGAAAGATCCACATGAGAGCATGTTTGAGGGACCTTTAAAATCATCAAATGGTATCAGAGCTTGAGGTTAATGATCTCTTACATATGTATGCTTGTTGAATGCTATAAAAACATGAAAGCTATATGAACATCATGTGTTGATGTATGGATTCTATGAGAATCATTGAATGGCCGAAAGTTGGTAAATATTTACTTGTGATGTAAATGACTTGCGTGTTGTGCAAATGTGCACTAGTTTTGACCGAATCATATAAGCATGAACTTGCAATGTGTTTGCTTGTTTAAAATGCTTATAATGTATCATTTAATATGTTTAAATCAATATAACATGGATATATAAATGAGATTTATACATGTTCTCAAATGGTTACATATACGTGTTACATGTAAGTGTCATGTTTGTAATTTAAGCTACAAGTCCGTACTCTGAAGTCTAATAATGGAGATTCTGTCTAAGGATGTGGATTTTAAGTGAGACCATTTTGACTCCTCCATGTTTCATGGGAATCCATTGTGACTCCTCCATGTTTCATGGGAATCATCTATATGGTGACTAAGGGGTTGAAGGACTATAGTTTAAGGTTATTGTATAATGGTACATGCATTTGTTGCATGACCAAGTGTACAAGTATGACAAGTGAATAGAACCCTCTTGAGGCTCATTGGAGAACATGTGTATGAAGCCATGGAAACATATTTTTTATATTTCTAATTGAGTGCTATATGCACTTCTTTTGCTATGTATGAACATGCTTGGAGTGATTTTGTGCAATGTGTTGCTTGCATGAGTCTTGTTGTGCTGACTGAACATTAAAAACATGTGATTGCATCATTGTAGATGACATGTAAAAATATCATTGCTGAGTTGAACAAGGACCTGAAATTGGATGGTGAAAACTATTCAATTTGGCAACAAAAGGTCAAGTTCATATTGATTGAGCAAGACACGCTTGATGTGTTGAGCAATGAGGTTACACCTCCTGAAGAGAGTGGAAATGGTGATGCCTATGTGGCGTACCAGAAAAAGAACAGCTTGTGTCGAGTCACCCTTCTCACTACTATGGTGGATGAGATAATAGTGGAATTCTCGACAATTGAAAGTGCCAAGGGCATTTGGGACGCTGTTAAAGCTAAGTTTGGTGATATTTCTATTGAGAAACAAAGGTCTATGATCTTGAAGTTTGAGAACTATGTCATGAGACCGGATCACATCATGAGCTCCCATTTGCGTGAGATGTCACGCATGATCCATCAATTGAAGGAAGCGGGACATGACCTCACTGATGAGCAACAAGTGCGGGCTATCATTAGGTCCTTGTCTGATGAGGAGTGGCAGTTGATGAATGTCAACTTGCGCCACAACCCTCAAATTATGTCATTTGATGACATTGCCTGCCATTTGTTACTTGAAGCGGAAGTAATGGCTCTTAAGAATCATTTCAAGGCATATGTTGCCTCCACCTCTTTCTCCAACAGGTTCCCCAAGGCGAATTTCTCTTGGTCGGCTTGGATACTAAATCCACTTGAGGCAATAGGGAATTGTTAGATCGTTTAATCAGTTCTCTTTCTCTCTTCTGATGTATCTATATTTTTAGGGGTGTCTCCGCCTCCTCCTTCTTTTTAATATATTTTTCTGAGGTTGCTTTTAAAAAAAATAAGAAATGGAGTAAAAAAGGGAAATGGTTTGGTAAGGGCAGCAATGGGAATGGCAGAGGTAAGTCAAGGGTCAATGGAAACAACAGTGGAAATGGACCAAACTTGAATAAGTTTAAGAAAAAGAGGGATGTTTCCAAGATGAAGTGCTTCAATTGTGGCAACAAGGGCCATTTTGCTAATGATTATAGAAATCCTACCAAGGTATGTGTACCTACTACTTCTAATGTACATGTTGTGTCATGTACAATGCTTACTGAGAGCAATTCTTTGTGAATTGTAGATTCAGGAGCAACAGACTACATAGCCCGAGACAAGTCTTGGTTTGTGGCATTTAGAAAACTCCCAAGAGGCGTGAAAAATTTATTGGTTGGAAATAATTAAGGGATGGAGGAAGTAAAAGTCATCCACTCACTAAAAAGCCTACAATCCAGAGCCCAATAAACTCTACCCTCACTACGTCGATGATACACGTTTTACCGCGGCCTTTACCGCGCATAAGGCCGCGGTAAGACGTTTTACCGCGGCCTTTACCGCGCAAAAAGCCGCGGTAAAACGTTGGACGCGGTAAAGTGGCAGCGAGTCACGTTTACCGCGGCCGAAAGCGCGGTACGGCCGCGGTAAGGCCGCGGTAAGATTTATTTTTAATTTCTTCACCCGTTTTCTTTCTCTTCATTTTCATTTTCATCTTCATCTTCATCCTTCATCCTCTCCCGTTTTCTTCTTCTTTCTTTCCTTCTTTCTTCTTCCCGTTTTCTTCTTTCTTCTTCTTTTCTTCTTTCTTCCAGTTTTCATCTTTTCCTTTTTTCTTCTTCTTTCCTTCTTTCATTCATTCTTTCTTCTTCTTCATATTCATTCTTCTTCTTCTTCTTCTTCTTCTTCTTCTTCTTCTTCATTTTCATTCTTCTTCTTCTTTCTTCTTCTTCTTCTTCTTCTTCTTCTTCTTTCTTCTTTCTTCTTCTTCTTCTTCTTCTTCTTCTTCTTCTTCTTCTTTCTTCTTCTTCTTCTTCTTTCTTCTTCTTCTTCTTCTTCTTCTTCTTCTTCTTCTTCTTCTTCTTCTTTCTTTCTTTCTCTATTCTTCTTCTTCTAATTCAGATGAATTTCGAATTTCTGGGTTTTTCTGGGTTTTGTGGATGAATTCGGATGAATATTCATCCGAATTCATCCACTTTTTTTAAAAAAATATTTAAAATATTTACCGCGGCCTGTGACCCCGCCCCAATTTACTGCGGGAATTACCGCGGCCCTCCCCGGGGTTGTTACTGCGGCGCTACCGCGGGGGAGGCCGCGGTAAGTCCCGTTTCACCCACGTAGTGCCTGCATGGCTTTATACCGAGACCCATCATAACAAGGGTTCCTCTCCGCTCGTCTCAGTAGCATTTTCATTTTTTGGTAATTTTTTTTCTCATTTATATTTACTTTTTGTTTTACATTGGTAACTAAAATTAGTAATTTTAATTGTTTTACTAGCATTTTTGTTAATGGATCTTGGTAGCTTAATTTTAATTCATATAGTACAAGTCCTAATCCTAATTAGTAAAATTGAATTTACTTCATATATATTCTTAATTTTTGGTTTAGTATGAACAATAATTTTATAGTTAATACTCTTATTCTGTACATTGAGAGAAATGTTGTTATGAAATTTACTAATTTAGAAGAGTTGGCCAGTAATTTCAGAAATTACAAATGAATGTCTTGTTAATTTTGACGATTTTTGCTATGGATTTTGAGTACTTTTGATATATATGATATGTATATCACCATTCCGTAATTAATTTCCTGTCTTCGTCTCTGTAAGCACCTAATGAGGGCATCTTAACCAAGACTTTCTTTTTCTTTTTTTTTCTCATCTTAATATATAGTTCAGCTTGTTGTTAAAAAAAAATTGAAAAGAGAAGTCTTGAGTCCCCAACTGTTTTATAATTTAAAAGATACAATGTATGAAGATGTTGAGTTAAACTCTTGCTTCCACCATCAATTACTAATAAAAATATAAAATAAAAAGATCATATTCGCACTATTTTCCAAAATTAGAGAAAAGTTGATATATATTATGGAAAATTATATAGCTATGTGGCTTGTTTATTTCTGTAAAAGCGTTGGATAGGTCCATGAGATGAGGCTAAAATGTATTTTATTTTTGGGGGACTTCCAGTTTGCCTGCAATATTTTAACCTATCCCAACTTGAGGCTTTAAGGATTAAATTTCTATGGGGGCATGGGATTGGGAGAAAAGAGACAGTTCATTTGGGAATGCAAGCATGGCCTTTTTTTCTTTTTCGGAAAATGGTGGTGGAGGTTTATGCGTTGGAATTGGAAGTGGCCTATTAATTAGAGGGCCGGCATGCGTTGGATGAATTGAATTCTTTTATCTGTACGTTGTGCTGAAAAACTTTGATCTCTCGCATGAACAAGTACTGGATAATTAAATGGGGATGATCACAATTAAAGTGAGTTTAATGTTCATCAAATAATTAATTAGAGTTTTTGGAGTTTATTGTTTTGTTTGGCTTTGGTTCTCGACCTGTATATGATTTGGTGTATTGATAGGTGTGGTGCTACGTCGATGTACAAAAGTTGGGTGGGTGGGTGTGTTTCTCTTGTATGGCCTGGTCGGGAGAACCCTCAGAGGATTTCTTCAGAGGATTTCTTCTTAGTTCTATCTGTTCGGCTCATATTCATCTCGTAAGTAATATATATATATATATATATATATATATATATATATATATATATATATATATATATATATATATATATATATATGTATTTATATGTAGACACACAATACATATTTGCTGTTAGAAATTAATTAATTAATCAATTAGTTATTGGTGCGGCAGCAAGCATTAATACATGCGCTCAATAATTCGAAAAGTACGTAGTCGCTGTCAGTCTTATGAAAGCAATCTCAACAGTCTCCCTAAAAGTTTCTTCAAAATGGAGAAACAAGAGTTATATTCTCCAAAAAAATTTTGCTCTAACTCCAACAGTTTCTCCATTTTGGAGAAGTCTGCATTTATTACAATAATAAAATATTCTACATATTTGACTAATAATTAATGAATTAATATTTTTTATTTGAAACTTATTTTTGTATCCAATTAAATGTTGAGTTCACACCAATGAGAGGAGAGAGTGAGTGACTATTTATGTTGGAAAAGTAAATTTGGAGAAGGCTTTAAATTTTGGAGAATGCTCCAAATTTGGGGAAGACTACCCATTTTTCCTTCTCCTTCCCCATTTTGGAGAATGAGATGGAGAATCTGTTGAATGAAAAGCAGTAAATTTCTTGAAAATTGGCGTTCCCAGCCAAAATGGAGAGCACTTGTTGGAGATCTTTCTGAGAGTAGTAATAATTAACGGAGTTAGTTTTATGCTGCACTGCATGCATTTGGGTTGAGCTGGTAATTAATTACTCCATAAAAGGAGGGCTCCATCTCGCAAACCCAATTCCCATTCTTCTTCTTCTTCTTCTCTCTTCTGCTAGACGTTCCAAGGATAAGGGAACATTAAGAACACACAAGTAGCCTCATAGCATAGCATAGCATTTTGCCAGCTGGATTTCTTCATCATCATCATATATACATGCATATATATGGTTGCCTTGCCTGCATGACAAACTTGTTGTGGTTTGCGTTACAAGCAGCGTTGCTAATTCTGCTGCTCACCGCCCAATCAACAGCCGCCAGGTTAATTACTACTACTAATCCATTTTTCTCTTCATCTCTTTCAATGCATGCATGAGACAGATCTGTACGTACTCAAGTTAATTTCAGACAAAATTATTAATGCAGTACCAATTCTTATCTACATTTACTTAGGTTAATTTTAAGAATAATTAATTCTAACAAGGTGCATGTTTAAACTTATTAATTTTCTACCTCTTAATTGCCCATAATATTTTGCTTAATTATTATAATTTTCAGAAATGAGGATGCGGTGGAGGACAACCCAGATGAGGAGATTGCTTCATTGGTTGACATGTGAGTAATTAGGCAGAGCATATAGTACCATTTCATCACTACTAGCTAATACTAGTAATTAATTACTGGCCTGCCTGCCTCACAAAGTAGTAAATTCCAATTAAGTTAAATTTATTAATGGTCGATGGGTTGCTTGTGAATTAATTTCATTGGCTGATGATTAAAATCCGTAGATGGGTAATTAAATAATGTTTTTCGGTGGCCCAAATATTGAACCCAATGACCCAGATACTGCACATGACCCACTTTTCAGTTGTAATTATATAAGGTTTGACTTGTCTTTTTCTCTTAGCCACCGACGAGATCAAGCATACCAATTTTACGCTTCCCACCTAATTTGCCTAAGATTAACTACTTTTCTTCCCTTATTTTTTTTCTTTTAAAAAAATTATGATTTTATCCTTACAGTTAACACCAGATTCATAGAATAGAGTACATCATTGAAATGTTTCTTTTTAGATACAAATTCTCCTGGTCATATCCATAAAAGTTTAACCATTAAATTAGACATTCCAGCCTGCAATATTGGAAGGTTAATTGTATTGCGCGAGAGTTTTTAAGGTATAATAAGTAGGATAATTAATTAAGGTGTTATATAGTGTTTCACGTAGTCCACATCATTTTCTCTTTTATCGATAAAGAATCATGTTCATGTTTGTGTCTTTTCTACTTCCTCAAACATGCAATTACAGCAAACTATACAGTAAAATAAAAAAAAATGTATTGAGGATGTAATAGTAGTAGTAAATTATTATTATTATTATTATTGTTGGTGGCAGAAAATTCACATGGTGTCGTGTCATCATGTGTGGGAGTGAGTGAGTTGTGTTCAGATCCGTCGGAGAAATAAAGTCATTTTCTTCCCACACTTTCTTGTCATTTCCTTGCTCCTTATCCACAAAATTATTTTTTCGATTCATAGAGGTAGCATTTACAGATTATTAAAATGTACCTTTTAGGAGTATGTTTTTTCTAGTAACTTTTAGCGTTAATCTTGATTATTAAAATGTTGTTAATTGATTGTTTTGTTTTTAAACGGGCAACTTTGTGCTCTTAAAAAAATAAAACAATATTGGGGACTTTGGGAGTATTAGCTTCCCCATCTCTTGTACTCTAGAAAGCACATGACTTCTTATATATGTAGTCAGACAAGGGGATACAAACTGCGTGTCGGTAGCTTTATAGCCTCTTGTATAAAAATAAATTAACTCTTAGATTCCAAAAATTCCAAATTTGATTCAAATTTTTATATAGTTGTGTTCTTTTACATAAAAAAATAAAAAATGATTCAAATTTTCATTAATTTTTGCAAACATATATACGAATAACACAACCTAATCTCAAAGCATTATTCTATATATATAGAGAGATAATGTAGGGTTTGTGTAATGATTCCAAATTTCCGTATGGCACGTATGTACATCTAATCTCTCACATGGCCAACTCACCCGAACACTTTCTCATTAATGTCATTGTCGCACCGTCTTCTTCCCCGACCTGTCTGTCAGCTCTCCCCATTTTTCAATAACATTGCATTCCACCCATAAATATTGAAACATTTAATTTAGGGTGCCTTATTTGCATAAATTTTTTGAAAAATCTGGTAAAGTATTTGAAATTTAATGTGATATTTATGTGGCGAATAACACAACCTTAAAGATATGTAAAATAGATAAAAGGAAATATTGCAAAAGCATTCATTCACATTTACACAAACCCCTTTAATGTACAAACTAATCATTCAACTTCTAAGGATATCTCCAACAACTTCCTTAAAAATTTATCCAAAACAGAAAAGTAAATTTCATATTCTCCAAAAAAATTTACTTCAATTCCAACTGCTTCTCTATGCATTTATTACAATAATAAAACATTCTACATATTTGAATAATAATTAATGAATTATTTGGAGAGAGAAGGGAGATGAGAGATGAAAATGTTTAAACCAACCACAAGTAGCCAAAAGATAGGAGAGATATTTTAAAAAAATAGATTTGAAGATGTTCTCCCAAATTTGGAGAATGCTTCACATTTTTTTGCCTCATTTCGTATTTTGGAGAGTGGGATGGAAAAGTTGTTGGACAAAAAAAAATGCTTACAATTCTCCAAAAGAAAGCATATCAAAAAAAATATCAATTGGTTTCTTTTGTTTTTGTTGTAAAACCTACCAAATAAGAGTACTCAATTGCACAAATGACTTTAAATCAGGCCCTTAATTGTGGTAGTAACAAAACGGTCGTTGAATAACTAACTGTATTCATTATGGATTCAGGAGCATAGGCAACAACAGCACGGCGCGACGGAATCTGGGATTTTTCACATCATGTGGGACCGGCAACCCCATCGACGACTGCTGGCGCTGCGACCACCGCTGGTACCTCCGCCGCAAGCGTCTCGCCGACTGCTCCATCGGCTTTGGCCGCAACGCCGTCGGCGGCCGTGACGGGAAGTTCTACGTCGTCACCGACCCGCGCGACGACGACCCAGTCAACCCAAAGCCCGGGACCCTCCGCCACGCCGTCATCCAGGAGGAACCTCTCTGGATCATCTTCAAACGGGACATGGTAATCACGTTGAAGCAAGAGCTCATCATGAACAGCTTCAAGACCATCGATGGCCGCGGAGTCAACGTTCACATCGCCAACGGCGCTTGTATTACGATCCAATTCGTGACTAATATAATTATCCATGGAATTCACATCCACGACTGTAAGCCCACCGGGAACGCGATGGTTCGGAGCTCGCCGACCCACTACGGGTGGCGGACGATGGCCGACGGCGATGGTGTCTCCATTTTCGGAGCTAGCCATATCTGGGTCGATCACAATTCTCTGTCAAATTGCGCCGATGGTCTTGTTGATGCAGTCATGGGTTCCACCGCCATTACCATCTCCAACAACTATTTCACCCACCACAATGAGGTAATGAACAATTCGATTCAATTCAATTTTCGATTTAATTCTGTTCGAATTTCATTGTCAGACTCTGAATGTTTCTCTTTTGGGATTGGCTTGAAACAACCCCTGCAGGTTATGTTGTTGGGACATAGTGATTCATATGTTAGAGACAAGCAGATGCAAGTGACAATTGCCTACAATCATTTTGGTGAAGGTCTGATCCAGAGAATGCCAAGGTTAGCAAAAACATTCAAAGTTACAATTATTATGACTCATAATAATTATGAGATGGAGGAAGGAACATTGTTGATTTGGATGTAATACTATATATCTTGCAGGTGCAGGCATGGATATTTCCATGTGGTAAACAACGACTACACACACTGGGAAATGTATGCAATTGGTGGAAGTGCAGATCCGACCATCAATAGCCAGGGCAACAGATACCTTGCACCCGTTAACCCCTTTGCTAAAGAGGTACTCTTTTTAGTTTCTCAAATCTAAATCTTCCAACTTAACAACCTCTTAGCGCGAACCAATAATAACATAATTGTGAGTACTCTGCACATGTTGAGTAATCAGGCTTGTTTAAATCGAACTCAGGTCACAAAGAGGGTGGAAACATGGGAGACTGACTGGAGGAAGTGGAACTGGAGATCAGAAGGAGATCTTTTGTTGAACGGCGCCTTTTTCACGCCATCAGGAAGAGGCGCTGCAGCCAGCTATGCTAAAGCCTCAAGCTTGGGAGCCAAGCCATCTTCTTTGGTTGGTACATTGACCTCTCATTCTGGTGTGCTCAGATGTCGCTTTGGCCGTCCCTGTTAGTTGTCTATACACTATCTCAGAAAACACAAGAAAATGAAGAAAGCTATACTCAATTCTCCTTCAATCCACCATTCATACATTTATGCCTTGGATAGTGATGCCTGTACAAATCCCTACATTACATACCGCCGTCACACCTCTGCACCCACACTTCACTTGTGTCATCACAGTGACATCGATCAACCTCCGCTCCGTTCATGTGCCGCAGCGTTGTTCGATTTGAGAGCTTTTCATTGTAAACAAATTGTAAGCCTTCTTTATTCTGGATTAATGCTACAGATCTCCTCCCATTCATGATTCTAATGGTTTTACCTACTCCTCTAAAAGAATTTAAAGGGGAAAAGAAAAAAAGAAAAACAGAACAAAGAAGTTACAGTTTGATTGCATAATTGAAGTGTGTGGACCCTTGTTAGCATGTGAGCAGAACACCTTGGGGCCATGTTATGCTATCCCCACCCACAAAACAATGGCATTCTATTTCTAACCCCAGCCTGATCACATGTGTGCTGCAGCTGAAGCTTGAGATGGGAAAGTTATCAATGACAGTCATCAGAGCACCAGCTCAACATTAAACAAACTAACCGATAAGCTATAATTATCCCGTGACTTTAGCAACAACTAAGAAATGATAGAAAAGAACCCCTGGGAAAGGAAAGAAGAAAATACCATGACATGATTACAAGCTAACCTCAAAAGGGAGTACCCGTTCCACTTCTCGTTTCAGTCGGGCTGTATAAAGCAGATCTGTTCCTCGGTCTGTTTTCCTCCAGCTGTTTCACTACTTCATCCATTGTAGGTCTTACCATAGCCACTGGAGCGCAGCAACCCATTGCCAGCTTCAACGCCTGAACTAAACCCTCTTCCATTGGACTCCTTATACCCTTCAAGATCTCAACATCGAACACTTCCATGGTCGTTTCCTCCAGGACTGCTACTTTTACTAATGATGGCAAATCCACAAAATGACCACTAGCACTTTTCCCAGGCTTCTTACCTATGAGAATCTCCAGCAATAGTATTCCGAATGCATAGACATCAGTTCTTAAGTTGCATTTCTTCATCTTTTGAAGCTCTGGTGCCTTGTAGCCGTCAGTCTTAGCGAGTGTAACCATTTCATCGGCTACGGAAGGAACCATCAGTTTGTCTAGGCCAAACTCGGTGAGCCTTGCTACAAAATACTCATCAACGAGTACATTTTTCGATCTCACATTTCCGTGGGTAATGGGCACCACACCTGAATGCAGATAAGCTAGTCCTCGTGCGAATCCTAATGCTATCTTGTGGCGGCGAGCCCAGTTCAAAACTGGCCTTCCAGTTATAGTTTCTGCATAAACCGATAGGAGCTAGATCAGATCAATGATAGCTTTCTCCAACTGTGACACCCAAAACGTTAAAAAGGATAAATGTAGGCATATGATGTCAATCTACGTTCTCCTTCACCAAAGTACCCATGATCCAGCTAATTCACCATTCAAGTCATTCTCATGTTCTCATAGTAGCCTAGAAAGAGATTAAAAATTTTCACTAAAACACTGTTAAAAATACATTTGCAACATTAAATGCATAGAGTGGTTTTGGGGGCATCTGCTGCCTTTTTTATTGTTCTAACTTTCAGTGTAGTCTTTTGTTGTGTTTATGCTACTCTTCCAGGAGTGGCTATTAAAGAAGAAACAGGCCTTCTAACTACATTGTCTGACATGGATTTGAGATATATGAAAACTAAATTCTGCATATTTTCTTAAGCATCTTGCTCACAGCAGCACAGGTTAGCTTTGCACTCCCTAACAAATTCATCAGATCCCTATAAGTACTTATTACGCTCATCAGATGTTGCTTAAACTTTCACAATAATATCAAGTTACTAAGTATGAATACAATATAATTGCTACATTTCCTCTTTAAAAAAGGTTTATCTACTTATTTTACTTTTTTTCATGGGGACCTATTTATTTTAATTTATTACCCTCATTTTCCCTAACTTTTTAACACCCTTTCTCCTCCTTTACATATCCATCTTACTTTTTTATACTCAGTTTCTACCATTACAATAATCTCCATTCTGAAGGAACCAGGGTTATTGTTAGGGTCTTTGGGACCAAGGGAGTATTGTTAAAAATAACACTTTCACACAGAAAATTGATGTGTGTTTTAGAGTTTAGATTCCATCATTAACTATTACTCCCTCCGTCCCAAACGTATTGTCACTATATCAAAAAAAAATTTGTCCCAAATGAAATGGCTCTTTTCCACTTTTGTTTTATTTTAGTCTATTTTTACCTTTACAAATGCACTCACTCGAAAAGTCTAGGGAGTGGATTGGGAGCGGTGAGAATGGGTTTGGGAGGGGGTAATGATGGAAATTTATGTAAAATGAGTTAATGACCAAATACAATCTTAATCTATACGAAAAAAAAACTAAAAGTGACAACACGTTTGTGACAGAGGGAGTATAACTAGGGGTGAACATTATTTGACCGAAACCGAAATAACCGGAAAACTGAATTAATTCGGTTCGGTTTTTCGGTACGGTTTCGGTCGAAACCGAAATTATACTAAACAGTTTCGGTTTCATGCTCCGGTTTATTCGGTTAACCGAAAAACCGAATTTTATGTTTTTTTATGTTTTTTTCTTTGGCCTATTTATGTTTTATATAACTGTTTTTATGGTAGTTTAAGACTTTATTTAGCTATTTAAGACTTGATTCGATTACATGAATGAATTGTTGTAATTGAAATTCAATTTGTTCGATTTTGTTAGGTGAAACCGAAACAAAATAGAATTAAAGGAAAAATTCGACCAGTTCGGTTTAAAACCGAACCGAACCGTAGAAATTCGGTTTCGGTTTTTTCGGTTCCAACATCTAATTCGACCAATTCGGTTTGTTACGGTCGAAAACCGTAAACCGATCAAACCGACCTATTCGGTTCGGTTTTAACCGAACAAACCGAATGCTCACCCCTAAGTATAACCAACCTTTGATAAAAATAAAAAACCAACCTAGCTGGATAAGGAGACTAGATAGATAGAAGTTAATGTTGGGCATGCCCAACTCTTTGTGTAGTATACAATTTTGATGATGATAAATAAATACTCCTACTAACTTTCTGGAAAAAGTAGATAACACTAAAAGTAATAAAAAAGGAAAGTAACCATGTCTCAAAAAAATGAAAGTGACGATGTCTCATATCAAATGCCTCCCCTAACACAACCCTGTTGAGATGAAACAATAGCATCATCATAATTATACCATACCTTGATCTCAAATAAGTTGGGATTACCTGATGGTATGAAGTTTGTAGCTTCACTTAACTATTTTTAAAGATAGATAACCATAGGTTTATATAGAAGTCATAGTGGCATGGAGAAATATTATGAGATGATAACGAGTTAAAATACTCACTCCGTCCGCCAAAAGTTTATCCGTTTGTTTTGACAGTTTCATGGTATTTAATCTATGATTTTTTTATGAATGTTTAAACATTGAAAATATAATATTTCGGTTGTGTATCATAATTTGATATCTAAATTTTCTAAATATATTTTTTTCATAATTTTTTCACTATTTATCTTTGTTAAAATTTGAGTCAAATATTGAACCTTGAAACAGCAAAGTCAAAACAGATAAACTTTTGGCGGATGGAGGGAGTAGTAGTTTTCATAATTATGCAAAAGAAATAGCATTAACTAAAACATATGGAAATACACCATACCATGCAAAAGATCATGTAGACTTCTGTTAGGAAGGAAGTCATATATGAGTAGCTTCTCCCCTCTCTTCCCCTGATAGAAAGCTCTCAATGGAACCAAATTCTCATGTCTAACCTTTCCAAGCTGCCTTATCACCGGAAGGCTCGATCCCTTATCCTTGCAGCTTCCTTCCCTCAACAACCTCAATGCTATGGTACCTCCATCAGCCAGCTTAGCCTTATAAACAGTCCCATAGCTCGTCTTTTCCATGACCTGACCTGTGGCATTGAGTACATCTTCCAGTGTCAGATGCTCACCACCTTGGAATAGAAGCAGCCTGCCATCTCCACTTTCGCTGCCACCATTTTCATCTTCCTCAACTCCATCCATTTCATCTTCACCGTCTTCCCTACTTTTCTTCTTCTTACTCTGTACATAACCAATCAACAATGAAACTAGAACCACGACTGCAGACATCAGGCCAATCACAATTCCAGCAATTGCACCAGGACTCAACCTAGAATTTCCGCTGCAGCTTCCCAGCGGGAGTCCACAGAGAGCAGGATTGTTCCCTTCAAAAGCCTCAGCCTTAAACTTCTCACCAAAAACTGGCAGCACCCCACTAAAATTATTGTGAGAAAGATTCAACCTTTCAAGCTTCAACCTTGTTAAACCCATCAGAATCGAACCTGAGAACATATTACCAGAGAGATCAAGCTCTTTCAGAGCCTGGAACCGGGTTATGAACTCCGGGAAACCACCCGAGAACTTATTGCTGCCCAAGTCAAGAACTTGCAAATTCTTACATGTAGAATCAGGCAATGCCAGTTCAGGGACGGACCCGGATAAGGAATTGCCATGAAGACGAAGAGAAACAAGCCTGTCACACAAATTCCATATCGAGGGTTCTAAACCCCCACTCAACGCATTGTGACCCAAATCAATGTCAGAGAGAGAAGCAATGTAACCGAGCTCGAGAGGGACGGTCCCACTCAGTGAGTTAATGTTAAGGTAAATACTCTGCAGCATTGAGAACTCAGCAAGCTCCCTAGGAAGCGAGCCTGTGAGGTTTGCAGAAGGAAGTTGAAGAGACTGAAGGCGCAAAGATGGGTCTTTGAAGATGGAAGTATTAGTCCACTGAGGCGAAGAAATGTTACCGCAAGAGAGAGCAGTTCCGTCGGAGAAAACCCATTTGAGGCCCCTCCATTGACAGAGAGGAACGGAGGCGTTCCAAGAGGATAGGAGCAGGTTGTCGCCGCCATTGTTGCCTCCCAGTGAAGCTTTGATATTTTCCAGTAGAAGCTCAACGTCCGTCGAAGAAGAGGAAGCTATTGACAAGTTGTCAGCGGAAATGAGAAGGAAAACGACGAAAATGGCGAGAGAAGATGATTTCAAGAGCTCCATGAGTAGGGGCTAGGGAGGCCACAGAGCGAACGAGATGGGGAAAAGGTGAAGGTTCTTGCTTTGTTTCTGCTTTGAGGAGTCCAATGAGAGGTTTTTCTTTTTGTTTTTCGAAAAAGCTGACAGATTGTTGACTGTGAGTGAGTGAGCTTACTGAGCTCTCTGTTCTATTTTCCGTTTCTGTGATCAACTTGATAGAGATGGGAGAATCCAAAACTGGAAGACAAGTATGAGGACGTGCCAAAAGTTTAAATAAGGCACTGTATGTTTTGATTTTGTTCAAAGGAACCCTTATTGTCGAAGTGAGAAACGCATATTTGAGGACATTACTTGATTATTTTATTGGCCAAGCAAACCATTGAACTTATAAAATTAACCTCAATAGGGGTAATTTTACCGCTGACTTTTTTTATTGAATGGTTAAATTTTTTTAAAATGAGATTGTCATCAATTTTTTTATTGAATGGTTAAATTTGTTAACTGGATGTTATCTCAATTGGCAACGATATGCATTTAGGTGATGCTTATGTGCCATGTTACTGAGTGATTACATGGACATTGATCGTATATTTTGTATATAACTTGGAGTCCTAGTTTTGTAATTAAATTAGAGTAAACGTGTGTGTATATCTTATAAGTATTGTTGGACATATGAACGAAAAACAATTCAGAAAGCTCCCACAAACAAATTCTTCATGGTCTCAGAGCGGGTTTTTTTTAACTTACCTAGTACGATGACAACCTCCGAAGCATCGCCGACACCGGTGATTAATGTCCAATCCGAGTCCACATGTTTCAATGCTGGAATCCGTCTCACCAAAACAAACTATGATATATGGTCACAAATATTGGAGATGCATATTGCTGGACGCGAGAAACTCGAGTACATCCTTGGAGACTCTCCACAACCGAATTCAAAGGATTCAGCATATGCAAAATGGTATGCTGAAAATTAGAAGGTCAAAAGTTGGATACCAACGTCAATGGAATCGGACATCATGAAACGTTACCTCCGATTGCGAACGGCTCTAGTGATTTGGACTGCTCTTGCAAAGGCTTTCTACGATGGCTCTGACGAAACAAAAAAATTTGCCCTACATTCACTCTCCTACAAACAGGTCGTCCTCTACCCACCTATCTTGGTGAACTTGTTGAAATATTTCAAGAACTGGATTATCATGATAAAGTAGCCATGAAAGATCCTGAAGATTTAAGTATGTATAAAGGGGTTGTTGAATGACTCAGGGTGCATATTTTGTTAAATGGCTTGGACGATGAATTCAAACATGTGAGTGGAGAGATATTGCGAATGGACCCAAGCCTCGATCTGGAACAAACATACGCCTATGTTAGTTGTGAAGAAACTCGACGTAGCGTTGTTGTTGGTGACTCATCCATGCTAGATGTCACTGCTATGGTTGTCCGACGAACTCACCCACGCTAGAGTACTACAGGTAATAAGAGTAATCAATTGTAGTAGACTCGTCACACTGATCCATCAGCAACAGCCCACATCTTTGATATTGGTAGTAAGAAGATTGAAGGACAACGAGTGTGTACCCATTGTGGTGCAACAGGGCACACTCAAAGTCGTTGTTACGACCTCATCGGATACCCAGAATGGTAGGATCCATCAAAAGCTCTGAAACGGAAGAATCAGAATACAACATCATCATCTGCTTCAATTGTTGTGACTAAAGAACCCGCTTCAGTGTCAGCAGCAGTCACTCAATTTGGTACATTTCACATTGCTTCTGAACTACCAAGTAAGTTTAATCTTGCTCTGAATACTAGTGGTTCATATACTTGGATTATTGATTCTGGATCAACTGATCATATGTCATTTAATTTCGATTGTATATCTAACCTAAAATCTTCAAACAAGCCTATTGTATCTATAACAAATGGATCTGAAGAAACTGTACTTGGTAGAGGTTCATGTCCATTAAATGAACTCAACCTTGACTCTGTCCTCTTAGTCCAGTCACTAAAATTCAACCTCGTTTCTGTTTCTCAGATTACTACCTCCTTAAACTGGCCTAATCGTTATGTTTTAAGGACATAAAGACGAGGAGGACGATTGGTTGTGGTACTAGAAAAGGACGACTCTACTATCTGGATTTCCCACCATCAAGCTTCAACACCATAGCTCAGTCTGTGACAAATCCAGAGTCAGTATCTGCTTCTGAGATATGGTTGTGGCATAAAAGACTTGGATATGCCTCATTTGGTTATTTAAAACATTTATTTCCTAAATTATTTGAAAAAATTTCTCCATCCTTATTTAAGTGTGAATCTTGTGAGCTTGCCAAAAGCCATCAAACATCTTTTCAACCAAGTTCAATAAAGAGTTTTGCACCTTTTATGCTTGTGCACTCTTATGTGTGAGGACCAACCAATGTTTCAACTTTGAAGGGGCATTAGTGGTTCGTCTCCTTTATTGATGATTTTAGTCGTATGACATGGGTGTGTCTTATGAAGGAAAAAAATGAGTTGGTACCCACTTTAAAAAAATTTACATAATGGTTTTAAAGCAGTACAAAACCTTCATTCAAGTTTTACGAACCGACAATGGAGGAGGGTTTTTAAATCGGGAGTTAAGTCAATTTTTCCAACTTCATGGCATCATACATCAAACCACATGTTCTTACACTCCACAACAAAATGGTGTTGCAAAAAGAAAAAACTGTCATCTTTTTTAAGCTAAAATGCCTCTTTATTACTGGGAAGAATCTTTGAGTAATGCAACATATTTGATAAATTGCATCCCTTCTCGAAGCTTTAATTTTCAAACACCTTTCCACACTTTACAACAAAACGTGTCTACAACCATGACAGTCAACTTACCCCCCCCAAAAGTTTTTGGTTGTATTGCTTTTGTTCACATACCAAGCCATGCTAGTCATAAACTACAACCTCGAGCCATTCGATGTGTATTTGTGGGATATGGACTCAATCAAAAAGGTATCAATGTTTCCACCCTTTTACCAAAAAAAAAATCATACCACTATGGATATCCAATTCCACGAACAACATATGTATTACCACGCTCCTTCCACTACAAGTCAGGAGGAGAGAGCCAATGAGAGGGACTTGCAGCTCATGGTTCCAATACAACAGGAACAACAAAGTAAACCAATTCTAAGTGTTTTGGGTCACAACCAGAATATTGAAGGAAATACTGATGCAGAAGCGTCAATTGAGCCGGGAGGACTTGAACTTGAAAGGTGTGACCAAGTTAGTAGGACTGAAAAAGAGGTACCACAATCGACGTCTGACTCATAAGATGTCTTTTTCACATCACCTCATCATGACACCCAGGTAACTTATGATCCTCCTCCTTGTTGGGGTTTGGAAGCGTGGGCAAATACAAACAATATATTTTTCACCGTGACGATTTCACGGTTTTTCTTCACTATCAATCTCAAATCAACAATTACAATCACCAATTCTCTCACTCAACCTCACAAGCACTCCACCTAGATTAGCAACCACCGACTAATCACACAAAAGCACTCAACACATAACAACTGCGGCTCCACTTAAAACATCAAAATTAGCAACACACTTAGTTGCTCTCTCTCTCTCTCTCTCACACCACTTGCTCGCTGCATGCGGCTCTCTGTCTCTACCCTAAACTACACGCACACACACAACACCTATTTATATAAATACACAAAACCAAATCCTAAACTAATTTGGTGCACCAATCCTAGTCAAACTAGGATTCCCAAAACAACCTGGCTTCTTTAAAGCCATAATCTAAACGGACCCAGTAAGACTCATTCAAACTTTAACTTGTAATAACTACAAGTTTAGTCCTCCAACCTTTCTAATTAAATAATATGAGTCATAAACCAGCAATCTCCACCTTGACCCAAATTATTTTTTCAATTTCACCTTTTTATCAAAAGTGCAAACCCGATCTTCTTGCTTGTAGGAACCTTCACATTCGGGGGCTCACTCTTGAACTCTCCTTTTACAACGATGCTTCCAACTAACTCATACAAATTTTGTGAATTCTTCACTCCTTTCATAACAGTTAACACATTCTTTGAAATCCTCAAACCTCCACCTCGAGCAGAAAATCTATAACCCAATTTATCCAATTTACCAAGTGAAATTAAATTCATCTTGAATTTTGGAACATACCTCACCTCACCAATCCTTTCAAGCTGTGTAACCAATCTGTTAAACTCATTCAGGTGTGCAACCAAACTAGTACAATCTTTCATCTTCAAACCATATAATTGCTTCTTTAAACACAACTTGTTAGTAATTGATTTTGACATGTACATACCTTCAAGCTTCGCCATCAAACTCGTTGGAGAGGTCTCGTTCAACACATCATATTTTAGTTGTGGTGCAAGAGCCAATCTAATAGTACTCACCGCACTTTCTTGCATCTCTTTCCACTTGTCATCTTTAATTTCATCTGACTTTATTTTTTCAAACACACTACCAAGCTTCTACTGCACGAGCACATCCTTCACCATGCACTTCCAAAGACTGAAATCTCTGGAACCATCAAAACGATCAATCAAAAAATTACCCGACATACCAACCATCGCGAACCTCGCTCTGATACCACTTGTTGGGGTTTGGAAGTATGGGCAAACACAAACAAGATATTTTTCACTGTGACGATTCCACTGCTTTTCTTCACTATCAATCTCAAATCAACAATTACAATCACCAATTCTCTCACTCAACCTTCCAAGCACTCCACCTAGATTAGAAACCACCGGCTAATCACACAAAAGCATTTAGCACACAACAATTGTGGCTCCACTTAAAACATCAAAATTAGCAACACACTTGTTGCTCTCTCTTTCACACACACCACTTGCTCGCTGCATGCGGCTCTCTGTCTCTACCCTAAACTACACGCGCACACACAACACCTATTTATATAAATACACAACCAAATCCTAAACTAATTTGGTGCACAAATCCTAGTCAAACTAGGATTTCCAAAACAACGTAGCTTCTTTAAAGCAATAATCTAAACGGACCCGGTAAGACCCATTCAAACTTAAACTTGTAATAACTACAAGTTTAGTCCTCCAACCTTTCTAATTAAATAATATGAGTCACAAACCAACACTCCTCGTCGTGGTCTTCCTCCCCATACTAATAGAGGCGTTCCCCCATGTGGCATATGAACCAACTCTCAAATCCACCTCAAAGTATCCCTTAAATAATTATGTTTCTCACCATCGGTTGTCAAAGACATGTGATTCATTTGTCAATCAATTATCTGTTCTATGTGTTCCTACAAGTGTGTAGGAAGCAATAACAGATTTTAGGTGGAAAGATGCAATGAATGAAGAAATGAAGTCCCTACAAAAGAATGCAACCTGGGAAGTTGTGGACTTGCCCGAAGGGAAAAAAGCGGTCGGATGTAAATGGATCTATACAATAAAGCATAAAGCAGATGGTAGTATTGAACGCTTTAAGGCTAGGTTGGTGGCAAAATGGTACAGCCAGACATATGGGATCGATTACTCAAGAGACTTTTGCTCAGGTTGCCAAGATTAATACGGTACGAGTCCTAATGTCTTTGGCAACAAGTTTGGATTGGTCACTCCATCAATATGAAGTAAAAAAAAGGAATTTCTACATGGTGATCTACAAGAAGAAGCATATATGCAGCTGCCTCCGGGATGTAACTTACAAACCGAGAGCAGCAACAAGGTGTGTAAACTTCGAAGGTCATTATATGGATTGAAGCAATCTCCACGTGCATGGTTTGGGAGGTTTACGAAGGCTATGAAATCATTCGGATATCACCAAAGCAACTCTGATCATACATTGTTTATCAAACATAAAAATAAGAAGCTCTCGACACTCATTATTTTTATATATGTGGATGATATGATTGTTACAGGGAATGACGTGGAAGAAAGAGAAGCGTTGCAGCAATATCTGTCCAAAGAGTTTGAAATGAAGAACTTAGGCCCCTTGAAGTACTTTCTTGGGATCAAAGTCTTACGATCAAGAGAGGGCATATTTTTGTCAAAGTGGAAATACACTTTAGATTTATTAGAGGAGGTTGGCATGCTCAGATGTAAACCATGCGATACTCCCGCAGCGGAGAATGTGAATTGGTCTTTTTCCTGATCAAGTCCCAGCAAATAATGGGCGTTATCAATGCCTGGTTGGCCAACTCATGTACTTGTCTCATACTCGTCCGAACTTAGCTTATCAATGAGTGTTATGAGTCAATACATGCATGCTCCTAGCGAGGATCACAAGAATGCAGTCCTATGCATCCTCAGGTACCTCAAAGCATCACTAGGTAAAGAGATTATGTTTAAGAAAGGAACTTCCATGACTATTGAAGGATATACTGATGCAGATTGGGCAGGCTCAATCGATGATGGAAGATCAACTGCAGGGCACTTGACGTTTGTAGGAGGCAACTTGGTAACTTGGCGAAGTAAGAAACAAAAGGTGGTGGCACGGTCTAGTGCGGAGGCCGAGTACCGTGCACTAGCCAATGGTGTATGTGAGATGTTGTGGCTTCAGAAATTACTATAAGAGTTGAAGATTGATTATCATGTACCTATAACTTTGTATTGTGATAACAAGGTTGCCTGTGACATTTCTTATAATCCAGTTCAACATAACAGAACCAAGCATGTTGAAGTGGATAAGAATTTTATTAATGAGAAGTTGGATGCTACGATCCTTGAAATTCTTCATATCAGGTCGACAGATCAACTCGCAGATTTATTGAAAAGGCAGTTGCAAGTAAATAATTCCATGAAACATTGGACAAATTGGGCATGAGAGATATCTATGCACCAACTTGAGGGGGGTGTAGAGTTAAGTTGTGTTAAGCATGGTTTTGAAAACTGGACCGGTTTGACGACCGACCCGGTTTTCAGGAGGCTTGGTCAAGAACCGATCAAAACCGGTTGAACCGGACGAACCGGTGAACCGGAAAACCGATGATTACTTTTTTATTTGCATTTTTTTGAAGAAATTTGTCCAAAGCTCCTAAATTTTTATTACTAATTCTAATTTATTCTACATATGTTTATAAATTCATATTGGGAAATTAACAAAACCCCCCCTGAGGTTTAGCATAATCTCCACTTTCCCCCATGCATTTTCAGTATTCTCGAAAACCCCCCTGAGATTTGTGAAAATATACAAAAACCCCCCTGGACGTTAACTTCCGTTAGAACAACCGTTAGCTTTTAGGTGTAATTACAAAATTGGACCCTAAAACTTTTAACCCTAACAATTTTACCCTTAATTATTTTATACTCCTGCATTTAAACCCCATCTTCCAATCTAGCCTCTCCTACTTTGTTCTCCGCCTCAAGTACCTGAGTCGCCCGCACTACAACTTTGCAACTACCACTCTTGCTACAGATCTCGTTCTGCAGAAACCCCATTTCATGCACCAATTCCTCTACGTGTTTCTGCTTCTTAATCCGCGACCCCCGGGAAGATTTTCGGTTCAATTCCTTCCTTTTCCTCTTTCTCTCGTCGATTTCAAATCCAGAATTAGACATTGCGAGATCAGTGGAGAATAGGTCGAGCTCGCCGTCTTTGACGAAGGCGAAGAGATCATAGTAGGCATCGTCCTGAGTGAGGTTGTCGACCCACGGGGAGCGCCATGAGAACAAATTTGGGGGTTTTGTAGGTTTTTCCAAACCTCGGGGGGTAAAACAACGAAATCCAAAAATGCGGGTTGTAAAGTGAACATTATGGTAAACCTCATGAGAGTTTTTGTTAATTTCCCAATTCATATTTAACATCTTAATTTTTTTAATATTTTCTCATAGTATCTTTTTAAAAAAATTTAAACTACAATATAAACATAAAAAACAATTTTTAGTTATTTTAAATTATTATTTTCAATTACATAATTAATTAAAATATAGATTATTGTTTTCCTTCTTATAAAATGACTAATTTATATTTTAAATTATTATTTTAGTATAAAAAATGTGCATTATTATTTCATATTTAGATTATTTTATGATAATTTTACATAGTGAATGATAATAGCTAACTTTAAAAAAGTAACCGGTTATGTTAGATCAGTAGTTCAAACGGTTGAACCAGTTAGACCATAAACCGGTTTTGATTTTTAAAACCATGATGTTAAGAGTATATAACTCGCAGTCCTAATTTTGTAATTAAGTTAGAGTAAACCTAATTAGTAGCATATATATATATATATATATATTGTAAGTATTGCCGGACATATGAATGAAAAAGAAGCTAACCTAAATTACGTTAGTGCAGTTAGTCCTAACCGGAGAAGTTCCCACAAACAGTTACTAGGATATCCCACAAGGAATTTTTTAAACGAAGAAAAGTGTGCATGTGTCTTTGGGTACCCATGCTTAAAAGTTATTCTGATTCAGATAAGATCTCTCTGTAATTTGAAATGAATAGACAAGAAATACTAGTACTCTAGAAAAACACAAATCGAAAAGCAAGTTTCGATGAATTTAAAAGTTAAATTAAATTAGGCTATCCTGGTCTGCTTTTGTGTGCATGTTTGTTTGGCTTTGGAGTCGTCGTGGTCCTGTCGGGTTTCGCATGCTTGGCATTTTTGTATGTATGTATGCCTTTTCAAACTGCTGCAGAATGCGGGGAGGTGTACGTGCTCCTTCCATCAACATTAGGGATGTCAAAAAATGACCCGACTCGAAGAACCCACCCGACCCCGACCTGTCTGAACCCGAATTGACCTAAAAAGTCAATGGCCCGAACCCGACCTGACCTGATCCCGAACACGACCTGACCCGAAATAAGCTCAACCCGATGGCAACCCGTACCCGAAATGGCCCGAACCTGAGCAACCCGAACCTGAAGAGACCTGAACCCTATATGACTCGGTACCCGAAATGACCCGAACCCGAGGAACCCGAACCCGAACCCGAACTTGAACCCGATTAACCCGAATTCAAACCCGAAAAAACCCGACATACCTGTAATGACCAGAATATAAAAAAATAATCAGAACGATTGTCTAAACTCTAAAACAAGAAAATAGTAGTACATAAAGTCAATTGTGCACAAGTGACCAAGACCAATTGTAACTTCCAAAATATAATAATCCATGCATCAAATACACAATTCCAAGAACTGCAAGAGGTCCTTCTAAAACAAACTTTAAGACTTCATAATCATAAACAACCAAAATAATGATAATGCAATTCTTCAACTAATTCGTAAATTTGGCCTGTGTTCTCCACCCATGCAACGGATTGTGTAGTCCAGTAAAATCTCTGTTTCATAAAGATAGTAGAATTAAAAGGGCTCAAATAGGTGTAATTAAATATACAAATGAAATATACTCCATTTAATATTACCAAAAACAAATATACCTCTAGATGCCATGAGAATTAGACGCTACTTCAGAATCAGTAACAGCTACTTCAGAATCGGTAACAGACTTTAAAGAAACTTCTAAACCATTCAGATCAAGTAACTCATACTCCCCAACTTCATTAAGAAAAAAAACTATTGGAGCAATTTTCTTGGAGGAATGTCTAATTTTTAATTTTGTTGGAAGAATGTCTAATTTTCAAAAATTATTGGAGCAATGTTTAATTTCAAAATATTTTCTAACAAATTGACAATGTTTCTAATCTTTTGGAACAATGTGCAATTTCCAATTTATTGGATCAATGTCTTATGTCTAATTTTGTTAAGAGGAATGTCTAATTTCTAATTTTGTTAGAGAAATGTCTAATCTCAAATTTTATTGGAGGAATGTCCAATTTACAATTTCTTTGAATAAATTTCAATTTCCCATTTTGTTGGAGCAATGTCAAATTTTCAATTTTGTTAGAGGAATGACTATGTCTAATCTTCAATTTTATTGGAGAAATGTCCAATTTTCAGAATTGTTGGAACAATGTTTAATTTCAAAATATTTTCTAACAAATTGACAATATTCACCTTCTAATCTTTTGGAACAATGTGCAATTTCCAATTTGTTGGATCAATGTCTTATGTCTAATTTTGTTAAGAGGAATGTCTAATTTCTAATTTTGTTAAAGAAATGTCTAATCTCAAATTTTATTGAAGGAATGTCCAATTTTCAATTTCTTTGAACAAATTTCAATTTCCCATTTTGTTGGAGCAATGTCAAATTTTCAATTTTGTTAGAGGAATGTCTATGTCTAATCTTCAATTTTATTGGACAAATGTCCAATTTTCAGAATTGTTGGAACAATGTTAAATTTTCAATTTTATTGAAACAATGGCTAAATTATATTTAATTTTTGTTAGAATAACTCTCAAAATAGATTTACTTTGAATTTTAATTGAAATGGGACACGAACTTGGATCCGAAGAAACCCAAACTTGGCGCTAAAGAAACCCGATCCTAGACACGAAGAAAATCGACCCGGACCCGGCCTGAACCCAAAACCGAAACAACCCGAAACCCGAGTGACCTGAACCCGAACCCGACCTGACCCGAAATAAGCTCGGTCCGAAGCAACCCGAAACCCGAATAGCCCGAATCCGAACCCGACCTGACCCGAAATCAGCTCAACCCGAAGGCACTCGAAACCCGAATGACCCGAACCCGAACCGACCTGACCTGAAAGCACCTTAACCCGAAACAACCCGAAACCCGAATGACCCAACCCGAACCCGACCTGACCCGCCCGATTGACATCCCTAATCAACACCCTTAGATTGTCTGGCCGCTGTTGTTGACAGTTGAGATGGTACAAGTTAGGGTGGGCCTACTGCATCTCTCGCTCATGAGCACACACAAATGAAAAATTCGGTATTCTGCTTAATTTTACACAGAACCCCAATAGAAATAATTTCCATAAAAATAGAGGCTATATAGAATTACCATTATCTATACAAACTCAGTTGAATAATACTAACAATTATAGAATTGGGCCTGCATATAGACCAGACTAGAGTAGAGTAAAATAGAGGCATTGAAGTTCTGCATATTTGGGCTTTGTTACATAAAAATTAGAACAACAGCACTTGTAGTACCATTGGGCTAGGTGATGGTCGATGGGCTTGACTAGAGTCTTGTGGGCCTATGTTGGGCCGGCTCGTTGGAGTCAACTTGTGTTTTTTCAGGCAGAAAAATGTTGGTGACCCATTTAACCCAATCATATATTTTACTCCACCTCGGAATATGTATTTTTAAATGTATATTTATTTACAAGTAAATATAGCGTGAATAAGTCCAAGTTAAATTTCGGTTAATGGTAAACACTTGAAGAAATTAAAAAAAAGGAGTAATATAAATGGAAAAGGAGCAAAACGTGTATAGATTCCTTGGTGGAGATTTCCAAGGTAAGACCCTAGAAATTTGGGCCGCACCACCAAATTCTTTAATTTGTTACATTATTGGCACTACCTCTAGCTGTTTGCCTGTTGGTTTGGTTGTAGTGCTTTAGCCAAAGGCCATGCCATTGGTATCATGCCCATCCTCAGTTTTGCACCCTTTGAAAGTAAATAGTAAATAAAATATTATTTCCCTTCTTTTTAGCCTCATGATGTAATATTAAAACATACTTAAATTAAATTAATGGTACCATAATGCCTTCTGGAATTAAAATTTTGCCAGATAAGTTGGCACATGAGTAAGCTAACGGCTGAAATTTCATGTATTCAAATATCGCCATAACCTGAAAATCAGGAAAACCGCTCCAAGTTAGCCATTGCTTTATTATCACTCACCAATAATTATTTATTTATATAGTATTTATTTTCGAAAAAGGATCAGTATTAAATAAGCACTTCATTTTACTAAAGTTCATTTGAACTACATTGAGCAGTGAGCAGCACTAAAAGTTCTATATGGTTGGAAACCCAATAGATACCTCCATTGACATTTTAGGTCCAGAACTTAGATTATCAATTTATAATTCCACAAAACAAAGAGAAGGTGATGATTCTGTGTTGTCTTGCTTTTGTTACTGCTACTGAAAATTAAGTGCTAATGTGCGATGCTATATTTTTATATGGTTTGCATTCAGATACTCATGTGAACAGGAGAGCTAAATCTTGTTAATTGTGCTGCATAAATTGCCCCCATTATTTTCTCTGCAAGACAATAATTTTAGCCATTGCTTCATGTTTTTTTAATTGGGCAATGTGTTACAGTTGTGGGTTCTGAGATTCATGCAACTTTTTGGTATTTTTATTCTTTAATACAATATCTCTTGTGAGTTTGTCCCAATTATTCCAAAGATTTTCAGTGACCTCAAACGCTGAAGGGCATTGCATTTGCCCCAATTTAGATTTGAAATGGAAAAGACATGATGATCAAAGGAGCTTGACCTTAAAATGAGTGGCTCAAGAACCAAAACAGACTAATTACTTTGAGGAAAACAATGCAAAAACACATGCACTACTCAATGGACAAAGAACAGAACCCCGAGGCCAAGCTTGTGCTTCTTCAACTCTCTCTCTCTCTCTTTTCTTTATCAATGTCTGTATCTCTCTCTTGCTTGCGCTGAAAGCAAGCAATACAAAACTCTCTGGATGAGCATTGTGGAGTGAGAGAAGTGAAAGAAGAGAGACCCAATGCAGCAACAAGAAACCTGGTTTGGGATTTGAGAGGCTATTGCCAATGCCGAGGCCGAGGCCAAGTTTGTTTTTCATCCTCTTTCTTCTTCTCCTTTCATTTCTCAGTCTCTCTGTCAAGTCCCAGAACAATGCTGAAGTTTCTGCTTTGATGGCTTGGCTCCATGAAACCTCTTCTTCACAGCCTTCAGCTCTCTCTACATGGCACTCCTATGACCCAAATCCTTGCAACTGGTCCTTCATCACCTGTTCATCTCAAAACTCTGTTACTGAGATCAATATACAGTCAGTTGAGCTAGCACTTCCCTTCCCTTCAAGCCTCTCTTCTCTTCCTTCACTTCGGAAGCTGGTCATTTCCAGCGCCAATCTCACCGGAACCATCCCACCAGACATAGGTGCATGCTCACAGCTCACAGTCATTGATGTCAGTTTCAATGCTCTTGTTGGTTCAATCCCTTCAAGCATTGGGAAGCTTAAGAACCTGCTGGACTTGGTTCTCAACTCCAATCAGATAACTGGGACCATACCAGCAGAGATTGGTGAATGCATTAGCCTCAGGAATCTGATCATTTTCGATAACTACTTAACCGGGAATCTTCCTGTGGAGGTGGGGAAGCTGCAGAGTCTGGAAGTGATTCGCGCAGGCGGTAACAAAGATATCTCTGGGAAGATACCGGAAGAGCTTGGAGAATGCAGGAACTTGACAGTGTTGGGGCTTGCAGATACGAGGATTTCTGGTTCTATACCATCATCACTTGGGAAACTGAGCAAGCTCCAGACACTGTCAGTGTACACTACCATGATCTCTGGTGAGATTCCACCTCAGTTGGGGAACTGCTCCGAGCTTGTGGACATGTATCTGTATGAGAACGATCTTTCAGGTTCATTGCCGCGAGAGTTGGGGAAGATGAAGAAGCTGGAGAAACTGCTCTTGTGGCAGAACAGCTTGTATGGAAGCATTCCTGATGAGATAGGTAACTGCAAGCGCTTGAAGATCATTGACCTTTCATTGAACTTCTTCTCTGGCAGCATTCCTTTGTCATTTGGAAACCTCTTGAATCTTCAAGAACTCATGCTCAGCAACAACAACATTACTGGTACTATCCCAGCAGTTCTTTCCAATGCCACACAACTGGTGCAGTTGCAGGT
Organism: Stellera chamaejasme; assembly: GCA_024586325.1. Taxonomy (NCBI): domain Eukaryota; kingdom Viridiplantae; phylum Streptophyta; class Magnoliopsida; order Malvales; family Thymelaeaceae; genus Stellera; species Stellera chamaejasme. The sequence continues at coordinate 33,061,050 of CM044985.1, forward strand.
TGATACTAACGAGATATCAGGCCCAATACCTGCTACTCTAGGGACATTGACAGAGCTAACCGTCTTTTTCGCCTGGCAAAACAAACTTGAGGGAAGCATTCCATCAACACTTTCCGGTTGCAGAAGCCTTGAAGCTATAGACCTGTCACACAATGCACTCACTGGTAGCTTACCCCCAAGCCTGTTTCAGCTTCAGAACTTGACAAAGCTTCTGTTGATTTCAAATGACATTTCTGGAACTATTCCTGAGAGTATCGGGAACTGCAGCTCTCTCATTAGGCTCCGCCTTGTTGGCAATAGGATAAGTGGGAACATCCCAAAAGAGATTGGCTTTCTTCACACTCTCACCTTTCTTGACCTGTCTGATAACAGACTTAGTGGCTCTCTCCCACCTGAAATAGGTAACTGCTCACAGCTGCAAATGCTGAACCTAAGCAACAACACTCTCCAAGGTAATCTCCCAAGTTCAATATCATCTCTCGCAAGACTTGAGGTGTTGGATGTTTCTGTGAATCGATTCGAGAGTCAGATTCCACAAAGCTTTGGTCAGCTTAGTTCACTCGATAGGCTTATACTTAGCAGGAACTCCTTCTCTGGAGCAATCCCTTCATCTCTTGGTCATTGTTTGAACATTCAGTTGCTTGATCTTAGCAGCAATGCGCTTTCTGGCCCGATCCCATATGAAATATTCGACATTGAAGCACTAGAAATCGCGCTGAATTTGAGTTCGAATGCGTTGTCTGGGGTGATTCCTCCTCAGATATCTTCATTGAACAAGCTGTCCATTTTGGACTTGTCACACAACAAGCTTGAAGGTGACCTACTGTCACTCTCTAAGCTTGAGAATCTAGTTTCTCTCAACATTTCGTACAACAACTTCTCTGGATTTCTCCCGGACAGCAAGTTGTTCCGACAGTTATCAGTGGCAGAAATGGCAGGAAACCAGGGGCTATGTAGTAAAGGCCATGATTCATGTTTCATCAGCAGTGCTACTGCAACGACTATGGCATCTGGTAACGGTTTCAAGCGGTCACTGATGCTTAAAGTCGCCATTGCAATGCTCATTGGCTTCACCATAGCTCTGGCAGCTTGTGGGATTCTAGCTGTTTTCAGAGCTAGAAAACTGGGTGGACATGATAATGACTCAGAGATGGGAGAAAATTCAATGCCTTGGCAATTCACACCATTCCAAAAACTGAACTTTTCAGTTCAGCAGGTCCTGAAATGTCTGGTGGAGGACAATATCATCGGAAAGGGCTGCTCAGGGATCGTTTATCGTGCAGAATTTGACAATGGTGAAGTCATTGCAGTGAAGAAGCTATGGCCGACAGCAACTGCAAGTGAGTATCCATGCCAGGATGAGAAAATCGGAGTCCGGGACTCATTCTCAGCTGAGATCAAAACACTAGGCGTAATCCGGCACAAGAACATAGTCCGGTTCCTGGGTTGCTGTTGGAACAAGAACACAAGACTTCTCCTTTATGATTACATGCCCAATGGAAGTTTAGGCAGTCTTCTCCATGAAAGGAGCGGAAGCTGCTTGGAGTGGGAGCTGAGATACAGGATCATTCTGGGATCTGCCCAAGGCTTAGCTTATCTCCACCATGATTGTGTTCCTCCAATCGTTCACAGAGACATCAAGGGCAACAACATTCTCCTTGGCCCTCAGTTTGAGCCCTACATTGCTGATTTTGGGCTTGCTAAGCTTGTTGATAGTAGAGATTTTGCTAGATCCTCTAGTACCGTTGCTGGCTCCTTCGGCTACATCGCTCCTGGTAACTCCACAAATTTTCGAACTTTCACTTATTTGTCATTCGAAGTTTGGAACTTTGGATGGATTAATAGCTAAAAATTGTTCCTTTTTGATGGAGCTTCAGAGTATGGCTACATGATGAAGATAACAGAGAAAAGCGACGTGTACAGTTTCGGCGTGGTGGTGTTGGAGGTATTGACGGGGAAGCAACCGATCGATCCCACAATCCCAGAAGGGCGGCACATAGTGGACTGGGTGCGGCACAAGAGAGGCGGAGCAGAGGTGTTGGATCCGGGTTTAAGAGCCCGACCCGAACCGGAAATTGAGGAAATGCTACAGACACTGGGCGTGGCGTTGCTGTGCGTGAACCCGAGTCCAGAAGATCGACCGACCATGAAAGACGTGGCTGCCATGGTCAAGGAGATCAGGCAGGAGAGAGAGGAGTGCGTGAAAATGGAGGCGTTGGTAAACGGGTCGGATCCGGGTCATCAGCAGAGTGGGAGCAATTTTGGAGCAGATATGGTGAGATGTTTGAAACAGAGTGGCGGTGGCGTTGGCGTTGGCGGTGGCGGTGGCGGTAGCGGTAGCACAAGCTTCTCTGGTTCTTCATTGCTTTATCGTTCTCGTGATTGCACTACAAATGCAAACCCAGATTTGACATAGATAAGATAAGCTAGCAAACTACTACTAGTACTACATTTATTATCATAAAGTATTTTTTTGGTTTCTTAATTTCTGAGACCTTATTTTCAGCTTCTGTGATCACATGAGAAGTGAAAATGATGGAAATAAATAAGAGCAAGTTTTAATTTTGCATTGCATTAAGGTCTCTGCATAGTGCATGTGTGTTAACCCAAAATTAGTGATCTTAATTGATCGTTACTACCTTCGTGTTTAATTCTTTTATTAACCATTACAGTTTAAAAAATAAAAAAATAACTTCACCCCCAAACTTAAAGATCTAACCTTAGCCTCCCTCCCTCCTACACCGTCAGAACTTTAAATTTGGTCAGGAAAATAAAAAAGATGGTCACATCTTTAAACGACTCCTATTTCATTCTGTCTATGATAAGACACTATGCTCGAGCCTAACCCGCTTAACGGCCAACCAATTCAGGCCCAAAAATGCGGGTCCAACACACATAATGCAACAATGCGGCCAAGTAATGAACGACAGCGAATATACCCCCTCGCCGCAGCGTGTCGCGGAGCCCCTTTTGCGCCTTCCACCTCCTCATCATGATCAGTTTAAAGTATGATTGTATTAACTTTAAAAAGAAGGGCCTTTGCCCACAAGCCCTAGCCCCGTGCGAAGCTATGATATTTAACGTCTCGAAATTCCACTCCGCGCGGCCCTCCACACGATCCCGCCAGATCAGTCACGATCTTGGAGAGCGTCCACCACCTTCCATAACGCTCCCAATGATCTCAAGGAACGTTTTCCACCTTTCATATTTGTGCCCCACAATCAAGCCCACGATCAGCAGCACCAAGGAGGCGACCGCCCTCCTTCACCTCCTATAAAATGGAGACTTTGAGAAGATACACCCTATCTATATACCCTCACTCCTCTCTCTGTTCCTGAATACTTCCTTTATCTCTTGCAGATTACTACGTCAACCGTATCAGATTACTCTATCAAGCATCTGAGAGCTCGGACCGCTTAGAAACGAGACTATCCAAATTAACTTGGTACCCAATAATTAACCTTTTCGCTGATTGTATAAATTACACTAATTCTAAATCTAGGGAATCATATGATCAAACGTGACAGCTTAAAGATGTGATTATTGTTTATTCTTTACCGGGCAATTGGGCTGAGCTTTACCAAGAGAGCCCATGTAAATATATAGTGACCCACCTCAGCCCTGGGCCTAGGGAGGTGACCCCCGCAATTGTTTTTTCTTTCCAATTTACAGAGCTAAATTTAATGATTTTACTATACTGGGTGGAATTGTTTTTGTTTTGTTTTTTTTCTTTCAAAAAAAAAGTAAGGTTTTTAAGTTGTAGTGTAAATTTGATGAAAAGAACAACGAGATGAGGGTAATATTGTGGTCTGATTTGTAAATGTTACTAGAAATGGAAATGTTTCAAAAATAATTATTATGAGAGCCAAAATGAAAATTGTCTCAAAACAATTACTAGAAGAAAGGAAGTAACAAAATTTACATGAGCGTTAATCTCTTTTAAAATATTAAATTAGATAAATCATTCAATCAATTAGAATTAGGGGTGTTCAAAAAATCCAGAAAATCAAGCCGAACCGTATTAACCGAACTGAAAAACCAGTAAATCGAAAAAACCGTTAACATGCGGGGTGGTTTATGGTTTAAATTTGATAAATCTGCGGATATCTGAACCGAACCGCATGTACATATTTTCAAACAAATTTCCTATATTCATCTCTATTCAATCTCAACTTTATCTTATATTTGAGTATTTCATTAAGGTTATTATTTTTTTTGTGCAAGTTACTCTCTGTTTTGAAATGCTCTAAAATCTATACATAAATACCATAAAATATTGATATTTCTCTTAATATAATAAATAAAATTGAACATAAGTACACTTGAGAAAGATCCGTGATGCCCACACCCTAAACCGCATAAAACCGTAAACTGAATAAACCGAACTCGACAGAACGGATTCTATTTTTTCAAACCAATCACCTTCTCTCTTAGTATGGTAATATAATTTTTTTTAACAGATGTTAATGGATTATAATAAAAGAGGGGGTACGGAGAGGAATTAATTGGCATGACTATGAGGAGGGGTCATGCCAAGAACTCTTGAACAGAGAAGAGAAACGAAAAGAACAAGAGGAACGTAGCAGAGCAGGTTACCTGTTCCTGCTGTTCGAAAACGCAGCCTGCACAAATACTTGCAGCCTGAACAAGAGAAGCAAAGAAGAAGACAGCAGAAGAAAAGTTACAGGCCTTAGCAGAAAAGAAAAATCAGCCCCTAACTCAATCCCTCTGCAGCTCTCAACAGCGGGGCAGCAAGCCAATCACTCCATGATAGGTTTAATTTCTCGCAACGTGAAGTGATCCAAAGGTAGGAAAACACCTGGATGTTTGCGAAGATTCGAGGAGCTCTTCACAGGGTGTCCTCCATCACTTGTTTATTTCGGCCGTGATGTATGTAATAATGGCTTGCCAAATCTGAGAGACTTTAACGGGAACCTCGGAAATGAGTTTATCACCCTGCAAATCAACGGTATCAAGCAAGCATCGAACATTTGTGCCACACCATCGGGCAACCACTTTCCATATCTCCATGGCGTAAGGACATCGCACAACAGAGTGGTCGGTGGTCTCCGTCGCCTTAGAACACAATGGACAAAGGACTCAATTTACTTGCAATCCTCTTTGTTGTAATTGGTAGAAAACCGGGATGTAGCGTCTTGTTGCTCGCCAAATGAAGAGGTTGACTTTAGGGGGGACTTTATTGCACCACCGCAATGGAATGTCGTGGTTCGCAACAAGCTTGGAGGTGGATTTTCTTGGAAAGAAGAGGGACAGAGAAGAGACCGTCATAGGCAATCTCCCACCTCCAACTGTCTGGGATGTCTTTGTTAGGAATGAAATCCTGTAAAGTGAAAAACAAATTATTGAATTCGCCGATAGTTCAACCTCGCAAAGCCCTTCTCCAGATCCAAACCAAGCTCAACTCCTTCTCGACCCACCTAATCTTCTCTAAGACCATGTTACCTTGGTTGACATCTAACTCAAAAAGCCCAGCAAATCTCTCTTTTAGCGGACAACCACCCACCCACGTATCCTCCCAGAACCTCATTGAGTTGCCCATGCCCACCACTCTTGAAAAAGTGTTTTTGAAATCACTTCCTAGACTTTCTACATCCGCATCTGCTTTAATAATGTCTTTCCACGCACTCCAATCCTCCATTTCCAACCCCGTTTGCAAGGAACCTGGAACTGCCTCATAAATACTAGTGATCACCTTGACCCAAAGACTATCAATCTCCCTCAACCAGCGCTACTTCCACTTTCCTAGAAGAGCTAGATTTTCCCCCCTCCAACAACCCACACTCAACACCCCAGCTTCACTATCGCTAAACATCCTTTCAATCTTAGCCCATATCATCTCCCTACACGCCCTCGTTGCCCCCCAAATGAATTTTTTCCTCACAGTTTCAAGATTTTTTACCACACCAGCCGGAGCACGGAACATCGAGAGATGATAAAGGGGTAAGCTTCCAAGAACCAATTCCATCAAAGTGAGACGACCACCTATTGATAAGAGTTTTGCTTTCGAGTTCGAGAGATTCTTCTCTATTTTTTCGACCAATGGGTCCAGCTTCTAATAAGACTCATGTTCACGCCTACCGGTAGTCTCGGGTAGGTGAAGGGGAGGGAATCTGTCGAGCACCCTAAGGATCGGGCCACTCTTAGTACTTCTTCCACATCAACTCCAAGACCGAAGATCATGCTCTTCTGCAAGTTTATTTTCAATCTAGATGCCATTTCGAAACAATGAAGCAAATCCATCAGATATTTTGCGTTTTCCCCTGACCATTCACCACAAAAAACAGCATCATCCGTGAATTGAAGATGAGATAAAGGCACCCTATCCTTGCCTACCCGGAAGGGCCGAAACACATGTTGGCTGACTGCCTCCACCATCATAATGTTCAAAGCCTTTGCCGCTAAGATGAAGAGCAAGGGTGAGAGAGGATCTCCCTGGTAGAGTCCTCTTTCCATCCCACACTCAACTGTCGGTTTGCCTTTGACTAGAACTGACACTCTTGCTGACTCCAGACAACCTGTTATCCAGCTTCTCCAATTAGTCCCGAAATTCAATTGTTGCAGAACATAGTCTAGAAAATTCCATCTGACACTGTCAAAGGCCTTCGCAAAGTCAACTTTGAATAGAAGCATCTGCTGCTTATTAATGCATTTATGGCTTGTTCAACTCCAGTTGTCCATTTCTAAGGCGTAATATTCAGTCGATCCTCTGTAATTGTGATTGCCCGATATTTGTGTCGGTTCTTAAGCACTAGAAGCATGTCTGCTTCTGTTCAATATTGTTCATGTTGATATGATGATGTCCAATGTTGATCAGCGGTCTAGTCATGTTGATCTGTTCATTTCCAATGTTGATCAATATTCTTGTCATGTCGATCAGTTTCTGTTAAATGTTGATATGCTTTTATCCAATGTTGATCAGTAATCTAGTCATATTGATTTGCTCCTTTCCAATGTACTATATCCAATGATAATTGAATGTTGGTAACTTCTAAGCATATACGTATCTGGTTTCACTCTTATAGCGGCATTTGTAGTGGCAGAGGCTGCTACAACTACTTATCTCTATGTGTCCATACATAAACAAAAGAAAACATGATTCTTATACTGGACAATATAGCGGTTATGGCCGCTATATGACAAGATTGTAGCGGCTATAACCGCAACAACGGCATTACTACAAATCTAACTTTGAATTAATTGCATCGTTTACATCACTTACTCTTTCATTTTCTCCATCTCTCAAACTCTCATATTTCTCAACCTCTCCTCACATCCTTCCTCAAGTTTTAATCTTTTCAAACTCTCACTCTTTCGGTTCCTTCAAGCTTTGGTTTCTCTTGCTCACCGCCCAAAATGCTCAAGTTTTCCATGCTCATCACCGTCGAGCTTTGGTCTTCGTACGTACTCATTTCCACTGAGCTTTGTTCCACTGAACTATCAGTAATCGATAAATGAATGTTTGTAGCTTTCAAGTTATACATATTATTTGAGTACTTTCAAGTGATCGATAGAAATATTGTCGAACAACCATATGTATTAAACGTCAAACATCTACAATTCTTTGTAGTCGAAGACTCGAAGATAGTATTCTCTTCTTCCACCATTTTTAATTAAACTTTTTGTTATCGTTCCATTTACCCTTAAAAAACAAACTAATTAAAACTCTAATTCTCTAAAGTTGTTGGAGAGAACCAATGGAATGCAGAAAAGAAATTTTTTCAGAGCTTTAATTTGGATTAGCTGCATGAATATTTCAAATTAACTTTCAAGATGGATAGAGATCAATATACTTTAATATGAACATGATACTGTCATATATTTCAGAAAATTGTAAGAAAATCCTGGATTTGTCCATGGAACAATAATGATACATACGTACAAACCACTTCAATCTTCAAAATTCTACAGCACATATATGATGAGTAATTGGTATGGCAACTTTAACTTACAACACCCAAGATATATAGAACAACACTAATTAACTAGCTAGCTAGCTCATGAACCCAAATATATATATATATATATATATATATATATATATATATATATATATATATATATATATATATATATATATATATATATATATATATATATATATATATATATATATATAGGAGCCTGCTTCGTCGACCGTACACCTGTCAGCCTCCTGTTTTGCATGTACGAAAGGTGGCAACATGTTCCTGACGTCGCCCTGCAAGTTTTTCCTCGATAATTTCCTTCCCATTTTTTTCAGCTAATTACTAGAGTTTGTGACGACGGATTGTTGTTGACCGGCGCCGGAGAATTTGAATGCTGGTTTCTCTGTGCTTTCCCGGTCCTCTTCGTCGAAGTCTCCGACAACTTGGGCGGAGTCCCCGATTGCCTAACCTTCACCCCTCTTATCAGCTGATCATTATAAGATACATTTTCACCATAATTAAACAAAAATATATATATAACCCTTACTAATTTCAACAAAATAGACGACAGATTGATAAAAAATGACTTACATATTTCCCACATTTCACGTCCGAGTATATCACTATGAAATCTCCCTCTTGAAGTGCATTTGCTCTCACAAATTCCCCTATAATTAATACAAAAATAATGATCATGATTAAATAGATTCAAAAGAAAATAAGCTAGCTAGCTGGCTAGCTAGCATAATTATCATACTATCGATCCAATTACACTCACCGGTATTCTCGAGGAGATACATCCTGCTCTTGTTGTTCGGCCAGAATCTGAAACTCCATAAATGAAAAATACCCAGAAAAGGCTATGATCAGATTTAGAACATCACACTAGCTCCCAAATCATTTAATTCACTGCAAAATTGTTTTTTAATATATAGAACGGTACTAGAAACTTATCTGTATACCTATAACGCATGTTCCAAACTCGAGACGTCCCGATGTCTTCCATGGCGATTGATATCCCGTCTCTAGCCTCTAGCTCCGGCAGATGCGTTTCCGCTTCCTTCTGCAACATTCATTAATTAATTATTCATTAATTAATTCGCTTAATCCAATTAAATCATTGAAACAAACTTAATTATAAATATATTGATCATCATTAATTACTCTTAATAAAATTATAAAACGCATGCACTTAACTACGTACACTGATTGGTTAATTCAAGCAAGTCCAGGCAGCTTCTTAATTAATTAATCAGTGGGATTATTGATTAATTAATTAATCACTTACTTTTGGCAACACAATTCTCCCAAGATTTCCGACGTCACTCTGCTTCAACACTTTCTGCAGAAGAAATCGCAAGTTCTTCTCGGTCTTCATAAAACCCTAATCAACCAATAATTAAGATCAAAGTAAATACATGGTTTAATCCTCCTTTATCATATAATTAATGCATGCACATCATGGTAATCACCTGTCTCCGATCCGGCAGCGGTGGCTGATAATTCATCACCGGCTGAACAGGCGCAGCCTGCATAACCGGTGCATGTACTTCGGAGCTGAGCGTAGCGTGGTTCGGTGCCGCCGTCATGCCACCGCCGCCTGCAGCAACTGACTGCCAATACACCCAGTTCGCCGGCGGAGCTGTCAAAGCGCCTCCATTTTCAGTCCCGATGATAAACTCAGCTGTCTGGTTTGCTGTCTGACCCTGGGTACCGTTAGTATGATGGTGGTTGTTACGGTGGTGAGACGTGAATCTCCTCTGTCTCGCCATCCTCTTCTTCCGCGCCTCCTTAGTCGCCGACGAACCTAGCCGCGCCAACCCCTGATCACTCTGCTGATCTGACGGTGGAAACTGGTAAGGATATTGATTGCTATACATTGGAAAAGATGGCGGGACAAAATTGTTCTCCGGAAAAGAGGTGAAGTGATGAGGAACAGACGGAAACTGCGGCTGCTGCCACGTCGGAACGCAGTCCATTACATGCTGATAATTGTCGGGCGGGGATTGGTACGGGCTCTGGGTGGAAAACGGGTCGCCCATGTACCCGATTTGTTGGTGAAACCCGGTTCTCGGGTCAGGAGTACCGTATGGCGGAGGAGGAACCCAGCTGCAGGGCGTTTGACAAGGGTTTATAAGATCGGAGGACGTCGTCGCGGGTGGGATTAGATTTGGAACGGCGTTAGGGTTAGGGTTAATATTTATCAACGGATCGGTGTTGTTATTGGACAGCTTCAAACGCCGTTTCTGGAGGTGGTTGGTTTGGACCCACTCGAGGATGAGCTTCAGCAGCTGCTTCATCGCTTCTCTTCCGCCGCCAAGCCGTCTGGCGGCGCACTCGATCGTCGATTTCTTTATCTTCACCTTCCTTAGATCCTCCGCCGACACTGAATCTTTGTTCGTCTTCAACCACTCGAGAAACACCGACGCTAGATCCTCCGATGAATCGGGCTTCGGATCGGTCTCCGTCTGAATACCCTGTTCCGGCCGGCGACTCTGTTCTTGCTCAAACTGATGATCTTCATCAGGGACGGTACTCTGACAGTTCTGCTGAAAAATCGAAGATGGATCGAAGAAATCGTTGCTATCCAACAGATGATCGATGTAAGTCAGATTCTCCATCACGTCCATGCAGTCATCCATGCCATGATCAATATTCGTCTCGTTTTGCGGCTGTATTAATTCCATGGACGCCGTGGAGGACAGTGTCCCAGACGGCGGCGGCGCCTCCACCGTCTGTTGCTGAAAATTATTGTCGTAGCTCTTCTTCTCAGACTTATTGTCCTCCTCCCCATCGGATTTGATAACAGCCCACGAAGCGGCTGAGGAAGACGAGGAAGCCGTGGAAGCTGTTGACGACGACCCGGCTGTAGCCTTGACCGGAGCCGGAGTAGAGGAAGACGACGACGATGAGGACATGCAAGGGAAGTCCGGCATCGTAGGGATATCGCAGTAGAAAAAGGAGGCGTCATTAACATCATCCAGCCACAGCTCTGATCCGCACTGATCTTGATCTGTTGCATCCATTTATATGTACGAAATTTCTCCCAAAAATTCCTGAATAATTAACCAGAAGAAAAGGTTTAAGGAGCTGATCTGTTTGCAACTATAGCTAGTTGCGCTTGCAAGTTGATGATGGCTCTGTACTACAAGAGAACACACTAATATAGAGAGCGTATGTACGGAGAAAAAATGTATTGTATAAAATATGTCGAAAGTTATTGTATCTGATTAAGGAAGCAAATGGGTACCCAAAAGGAGGGCCCGCCATGCGAAGGAATCAAAATCCAAAACACAGAATAATTAAGCAACATAAAAGCATCTGGGGTTCTTCATCTACATATATCTCAAAGATTGTATAAAAAGTAGATAAAAAAAACCAGATAGATCAGTGTTACTGTATCATAGAAAGTGACCTTTGGTTTAAATATTTACTGTCACTTTCAGTACTGGTACGGTGATGGATTCAGTAGTATTTGGAAGTTGATGGATGGATATTTACAGAGAATTGAGATCAGCTAGCGGCGGCGGTGGTGGAGGATGTACGGCGGCAGGAGGATTTCCCGGCGGCGATGGAAGACGACAGAGAGGCGCATGCATGCGTTAACGGATGAGCCCCATGTGTGAAGTTCTGGTCTGTTCCATTAATCCACCAATTTACAATCTTTTTGCCAGCTGGATAAGTTCAAAATTTGTGTCTTGTTTCTGTTCTGTTCCGTTCTCCTTTTGAGTCTGCTGGGTTTATACACTTTAAACAGAGAGAGGGAGAGAGAGATTGAGGATGTACAGTACTGCTTATATCTGTTGTGGACCTTTTGGCCAGTTTTGTCACATATATGAACAAAGTTGTAATTTAAAAAAAAAATTAAAACAATAAAATGAGAGAAGCCAAAAACGACGTTTTCAGTTTTACTTGCATATATGCTTATTACATTGAATTAATATGTATTTCAAATTTTTCTAAAGCGTAAAAAAAATAAATGAAGTTTATTCCGGAATTGCATATTCATGATAGAGGATACAACTGGTGCACGTCAATATATATTTCCTAAGTAAAAAAAAACGATACTTGTATCATTGATTTTGATGGATTGACTCCTAGTATCATGTTGTGTTCTTTGGACAATATAATTTGCGTAAAACTTACAACAATTCAAATTTGAGTTAATTTTAAGTCAATAAATATATTTATTAATTCATTTTTTAAGACAAGAAATTTTTTTCCAATTATTTCTAAGTAATTAATCAATATAATAAATATTTTGTTCCATTCATTCAATAATTTAATAGCATCTAATTTATGAATTTATCTTCAACATTTTGATACATAATGTCAAAAAAAATCGCTATGTATCAAATAAATCAATATTTGCTTATAATTTTTAGAAATATTAGAATAAATACAGGTTTGGAAGTGGGACTGATGAAGAAGTTGATTAGAAGAACGTCTGTTTCCACTAATTAAATCCTTATGTTACTTACTAATAACTTAATAATATATATATATATATATATATATATATATATATATATATATATATATATATGAAAATAATTATAGTTGCATGAGAGGTTTGTGGGTAGAAAATAAACAGAGAGTCGTGGACATATATAGCCCTGGATTTTGTGCCGATGGCCAAACGTACGCTCGTCAATGGTGCTCCAAGCGGTGCCGCTGCTTTTCCTTTACAACTAAATCTCAAACACAACAACTTTTCAATTATTTAACCATATCTTCTACTCGTATCCATCATCACTACGACCACCAAGCTAGCTAGTTTTCACATGTAATTTGTTTTTTTTTAAAAAAAAATTTCTTTCTGAAATACTCAAAATTGGAGTAAAATTTAGAGCTGGGTTTAGATAACATGCATGCTTTAAGTCTCCGAATAAGGGAATTAATTATTAATTGACCATCATACAATTAAGAATTTTGATTTGACATTAAGCATCATACAATTAAGAAATTTGATTTAACATTATGAATAGTTGGATGTTTTCGTTAGGCGTAATGCACAGTAGGCTTTAAGGTTGTGTTCATAGTATTTCATTGGTAGATTTTAACCATATCATACTAAGAACTTTGATTTTATATTATGAATATCGTTTGGATGTTTTTGTTAGGTGTGGTGCATAGTAGGCTTAAGTTTGTGTTCCTAGTATTTCATTGGTAGATTTTAATTACACCATTTATCATTGAAATGTTTTAAATTTCAATTTAAAATCTTCAATCACTACATACATGCAGGAAGTCTAGTAACGACTCTAGTAATGCAACCTCATGTTACCACGATATTTACCTATTTTGAATTAAAAAAACATTTAAAGCAACGGTAGCGGTTGGTAATGCTCTCACCCGCTACCATGCATAATTTGTTTTTCATTTCCGTTCGCACTTGTTAAAACGTGTCTTTTTTATGTTTTTGAGGCGGTGGTAGCGGGTTGGTAACACCCTTACCCCGCTACCACGCCCTTGTCTTCCTCACCAACAACTTTCTTCACGCACTTAGCCATTTCAACTATTCTTCTTCTCATCTCCTCCCTCTTCCGAACCCTTCTCCTTCTCAAAACTCTTCATCTCTCTCAACCTCAACCCGTCTCCATTGATTCATCGCCGCAAGTATCACCGGGACAGCCCTGTTCATCTTCGTTTTGCAGGTAAGATTCTTCCTCTTTGTGCAGTTTCTTTTTCCTCACCATCCCTCTCCAAATCTCATTTTTCTTCTTCTCCGGATCTGCTTTTCCTCACCCTCGCTCCACACAACCAAGCTTTGGAAAGCAACCACGGTTTGCCTCTCTGCCGCCGCCATTGTTTATCAAGATTTCCATGCAAGGCTAGAAATTTGGAAACAAATCTTGCGAAACTATAAATGAATTTTTAGGGTTTGAATGAATGTTTGGATTTTTAAGTGAATTCTAGTTTTGAGGATTTGTTTGAGTATTTTTGACATTTTTATTTCAATTGGAGTTGAGTACATTTAAGATGGTCATTAATTTATGGATAGTTTTGTATAATGAGATGAATAAATTATGGGTTTCATTAGATTTCGGGTTTGAATCTTGTGGATGAGTTTGAATGGTAATGAATTTCGATGAATTTTTGTTTTTTTATTTTATAAAATAAATTGGTAACGGCTATCTGCTACCACACCAATTACCATGGTAGAAAGTTGGTAACGAGTGAAAAGAAGGTGAGGGCCCTAAAAGTAACGCCCATGGTAGCGGTTAAACTCGTTACTAATGGTAATGGACTGGTAATGGATCGATCTACTACCCTACATGAAATACGCAATGCATTAATAATAAAAATAATTGCATTCCAATCATTGTATTTTTAGTTTTATTTGCTTAATTCTTATTGTTGTGAAATATGTGATGGATGTGTTGTTTTCCAAATATTTAGGAAATTGTTATTTGTACAATTCTTAAGGTTGTGTTCCTAGCATTTTATTATAGTAGATTTTAATTGCACCATTTATCATTGAAACGTTTTAGATTTCAATTGAAATCTTCCATTTATAAAAAAATTGCATTCCAATCATTGTTTTTTTAGTTTTATTTGTACAATTCTTAATGTTGTAAAATATGTGATGGATATATGTTCTTTTCCGAAAATTTAAGAAAATTGTTGGAATATTTTTAAATGGAAGTGAAATTTAATAGAGTAATATATATTGGAGAAAGATAAGGATATGTGATACATTCTAGGTTTGAGGTTGTGCCCTATAGCATCATTGGTTAATTTTAGTTTTATTTGTACAATTCTTAATTGTTTGAAATATGTGATGAATATTCTTTTCCAAAACTTAGGAAAATGATTGAATTTTTCTTAATATAATTGAAATTTAATAGAAAACAATTAGACGAATATAATTGACGAACTTAAGTAACATTATATTGATTTCGCTACGAAGTGCGGGTCGAATAAAAACTCTTAGAAATAAATAATGTCCACTTTTCCATCCATTTCTCATTCATTCTATCATTCATTCTGTACATATTTTAATCAATGAATTTTTACCCACATTTTAAAAATGTACATATAATGATAATTTGAAGCAAATTTGTAAAATATTACTACTACTTTTTTAAAAAAGACAATCGACAAAAGAATAAAACGAGTTTATAATGTAGCATGGTCACTACACTATTAGAAATAATGATTTTGGTTGAAAACTTTAGCAGTCACAAAAAGATTTCCATTATATATATATTTAATAACGAATTAAAAATTCAAAACTAGGTTATGATGCATGCATATATATTTACCAATAAATTTGTTATATTTTTATGAAACTTTTTGCCATAAAAGTACCTTATAAATTACCTAGCTAATGCTAGAAAAATTATGTTTTTCTTATATGCCTACTTATTATATTGTCTTCGGATCTTCTATTTTCTTGAATATTTACGCCCAATCAAATGTATGGGATTAGAGTAACGCTAGCTAGCTACACAAAACTTGTAGTTTATTACTTCCTCCGTTCTCAAATAATTCTTCACTTTGACTTTTTGTTTTAAGGTTTAATATTTGACTCAAATTTTAACAAAGATAAAAAGTTTTAAAAAGTTCAGACAAACTATATTTATAATGTTTATACTTCAAATTATGATATACATATAAAAAGTTTTAAAAGTTAAAAAATATATTTATAAGGTTTATATTTCAAATTATGATACGCATATAAATTATTAATTTTAAATGTCTAAACATTCGGGGGAAAACCATAGATTAAATACGTAAAATAACAAAAACAAAGTGTAGAATTATTTAGGGACATAAAAGTACATGTTTATTTGATGATAATTTTAAAATTTAGTGTTAGATGTTTAAAAGATAGAAATCACCTCCACTGCCTCTGCCTCTTCTTTCCTTCCTATCTTCGGCCGGCGACGGCCGTTTCTTTACTTCATGGTCTCATATGCTTTGTTCCAGAACAAGTCCGGCGTTTTGCTTTACTCCCTACTGCTCCTTCTCTTTTGCACGTGGTGGGCAGTCCATCTAGAAACAACTCTCTTGCTGCCACCGTCGGGTATCTGGACCGTTTCCGGTGTTGGGCTTGTTGAAGATCGGCACCTGCACTCGATCTAGCCCCTCTCTTGCTTTGTGTTCAGCTGATGGACAGAGGACTCGAAGCTACGTGCGTTACTCCGGTCTCCACCGTATCACCTCTGTTTCGGCGGCTAGATCATCGACTGAGTCACAAGTCAGAGCCCCTTGGCCCACCTGGTGGGCTGATGGGCTGGCACATGGATTTTTGGGTTTTTTTATGAGGGTGCGTTTGATTTGGCTTGTGTCATGGGCGGGAGTTGTTGGTATGGGGCAAATACGAATGAGAGCCTAAACTTGGGCGATGGAGGATGAGCAAGTGATGGATACGGCGGGGTGGAGCGAAAGCTTACCTGCATGGAGCGGTGATCTGTAGTGTCTTTGAATGTGCGGGGTTTGGAGCCTTCCTTCATTTTTTCTCCTAATCGACTAATTTAATTTTTAGGGACCTATTCGATTAATTTAATTTTGATTCTGACTCAATCAAAAGAAAAAGGAAGTGAGAAAATGAAGAAAATAAATATAATTATCGCAATAATATAATAATCCAAAAATAATAGAATAATTCGAAAATAATATAATAATTTAAAAATAATCTGAATAATAATAATAATAATCTAATTTAATTTACATAATTAGGAGTTTCAATTTAATCCCAACTCTCTAACTCTAACTCTAACTCTAACTCTAACTCTTTCTCTATAACTAACCCTCAATTAAACCCTAAGGGGACAAAAAAAACTGAATAGAGGAGAAAAAATAAAAAGAGGATAAAAAAAGAATCCTTTGCCGTTCTTCACCTCCGCCGCATCTCATGTCGCCAACCTCATCCTCCAGTCCTTAGTCCCTCAATCATCTTCCACAGCTAGACTTAATATCTAGTCTCCCTGCACGCCCTGACGAAGCTAGTCGACAACCATGAGTGGCCGAACAGTGCCAGATGAAGAAGCAAGCATCGGCTAAACCCCACATCCACCGACACCTTCTACTCCCAGCCTCCAACCATTGCCAGCCCTAGGCTTGGCATCGCTGCCACGCCAGGAAGCCCACCAGCCGCCGCAAGCCACCGGAAAATTCCCAGATCGGCGCAGTTCGTGACGGACTCGCCGGACCCGTTTCTTAGCTTGCAACGCCGCCAATCGGAGCTACTTGCAGTAGACCCACCTGGAGAGCCCCAGCCAAACTGAAGAACCGATCGGCTGCTACAGCACCGCCGACGGGCTCCTCGTCCTCCGACGAATCTCCCTGCTCCGCCAGAAGCCGCCGGCAGCAGCTTCTCCGCACGGAGAATCGCGACCCGATCCAGCCAACCGGGCAGCCGATCAACCGCTCCGGCGCCGCCACGTTGCTCTCCGACCACCGGCGTGCCGTCCCTGTTCGCGCCGCTGCTGTCAGCCCCTGATCCGCCGCCGACCAACGAAGCTCCGTCGAACCTGCGTCGCGTTTGCTGCTGCACCTGTTTCCTTCTTCTTTTTAATTTAATTAAAAATCCTGGTTTAACCATTTGCCCCTTTATCTTTTCTAGTTTCTTCATTTAAGTCACTAACTCTTATCTTTTGTCCATTTTCGCAGGTTCACAGGTTTACAAGTTTATTTTGCTGCAAATAGGCCACTCACAGCTTCATCGTTTTCATGTTTTCTTATTTTTACTTTGTCAATTTTATTGATAGTCATTGTGTTTGTCCTAATAATTAATTCCAATCAATTGTCTCAATTAACATTTTTATCATTGTTTATTGTTAAGAAAAAATACAAAAAAACCTATCATCATCATTCATCATCTTTTTTGTAAAGAATTTTTCTCATTATTATCTTATCGTTCTCACCACCATCATCGAACTAATTTAAGACTTTTTCTTTTATTCGTGCAGAGTTAGCTCGGTTTTTTTGAACCCGCCAAAATGGTAGCAAAAAGCACCTTGAAGCATCGAGGCAACTTGACCGTCTCCAACATCCAGGCAATTCGATCGCCGCTTCACCGTTTTGACAGGTACGCATTCTAACCCCGAGTTCTCCCGGTCCAACGGGAGCGAACTACGTGGGCTTTGATCCCGATTCCCGGACTTAAAATCTCTGGTTTTCGCAGAATTGCCTTTTCTAAATTTCGGAGTCAAAAATTGGGTTTTTCCTTAATTTCCCATTTTCTAAAAAATAAAGGTGGCGACTCCCTCGTTTTCCCTAAATTGGCAGAAAAGCCCCACGACGAGCGGCCCTCCCGCTCACAATAGGCGCTTCCAAGCTTGTCAAGAACAGCTTTGGTGTGTTGTTGCCTTTAGACTGATCACGGATGTTGCGGAAGAGAACCTGTATGAAGCTATTTGGCTAGGTGGTAGAAAACTTGTTCTGAAGCTCTTCGTGCTACATACTTTCCTCTTTTGGCTCTTGATGTGCTACGCTATGTCGCTGCAGCCTTTTATCATTAGTTTTTTTTAAAATTTGTTCTGTCGCACTTTTTCGAGGACTTTTGTTACTCTCTGTTTTCTTTGTTTACCAGTCATCTCGTTTTGTTTGTTAAGCAGCAACTTCGCGGTGCTGCTATTTGTTGTGCATTTGATTTGGCTTGTGTCATGACCGAGAGTTGTTGGCATGGAGAAAATACGAAGAGAGCCCAAACTTGGCTGATGGAGGATGCCCAAGTGATGGATATGGCGGGGTGGAGCGAAAGCTTACCCTGCCTGGAGCAGTGATATGTAGTGTGCTGAGTGTGTAGGGTTTGGAGCCTTCCTTGTGCGCTCGGTATTTTGTATTGGCTCGGGCTCTTTGGCTAACGATGCAGGTTGATTGCTAGTATTGGAGATGGTGTGGTCATGGAGTGTTTTGGACTTGTTTTTTCTACCCAGGTTCTTTTGCAGAGAATAGGCGCTTCCAAGCTTGTCAAGAACAACTTTGGTGTGTTGTTGCATTTAGACTGATTGCGGATGTTGTGGATGAGAACATGTATGAAGCTATTTCCCTAGGTGGTAGAAGACCTGTTCTGAAGCTCTCCGTGCTACATACTTTCATCTTTTGGCTCTTGATGTGCTACGCTATGTCGTTGCAGCCTTTTATCATTAGGTGTTCTTTTACATTTGCTCTGTCGCACTTTTTCGAGGACTTTTGTTACTCTCTGTTTTCTTTGTTTACTAGTCATCCCGTTTTGTTTGTTAAGCAGCAACTTTGCGGTGCTGCTATTTGTTGTGCCTATTATGGCTTAGGGCAGTTAGTTAGTTTCGCTTGGGGACCGGTTCCCCTTCTCTGTTTGTTCTCGGCAATAGCAGCTTGATTTGAATGAAAGTTATTCCCTTAAAAAAGAAGATAGAAATCAATACCTAATGGTTACTTTTAGTATTATCTAGTTTTCCTTCCCATCGCGCTCCGTGGCTGTAACAATAAAAAAAATCAAGTCATTAATGAAAATCTCAAATTCAATATATATATATATATATATATATATATTCTCATATAAACATAGTGAAAAACTCGTTGATAAATGTCGTCACGGGTTTTCCACATGGTAATTGATGTAAAATAAAATATTATATAAGGAATCATATTAAATAGACATTTGGCATTTGTAACACAACCCAATTTATGATAACTTGAACTTTCAAGTTTCATTGCATCGGCTAATACTTACTTCTCACATTTATTTAGGTATTTGAGGTATAAAAATTAAAATATTCTGATGTTAAATGATTGGGGTTATATACGAACATTATAAAAGAAAATGACTGTTTGTGTAATTAAGACAAATGAGGACACGTGGTCTATGTGAAAATTTTAACAAAATATAGAGTAAAGTCCCATTGGTAGTCCTATAAGTTTGAGGTTTGTCCTATTTGGGTCATGTTATAAGAATTTGTATCACTTTAGTCTGTAAGTTTCAATCGTGTCCACCGTTAGTCATCCCATTAAATTTTCCGTTAAAGCTGTTAAATTAGTAAAAATTAATAAAATGTCTAGGTCTAATTCTACATTTAACACCAATCTCTTAAAATAACTACAAATGAACCCTAACTTATTCCAAATTTACAACGACAACAACACCAACTTCTTCTTTCTTCTCCACCGCATCCTCCACCGGCTCCACTGCTGCCCATAACGCTTCGCCCTCCACCGGCTCTTCCGGTAACCCTTCACCCTCTCTCTTATATACCTCTTCATCCTTCCATAAAAATTTTCCATTCAATTAAAATCATCCATTTTCCCACCATCGCTCTGATTAGGGAACATGCCCGAGGAAGATGGGAAGATTATCCGAGACCGTCCCGATTCGAGAACAAATGGACCACCGTCGCTTCTAATCACCGGCCCGACCTCCCTCCTCCGCCTGCAGCCGCTAGAAGCTTGAATCACATAAGATCTGCAGGAGAATCGCGATTGGTCGTGGCAAAATTTAGCTAATCGAGCCGCCAATCATCCCAACCGCGCCGCCTCTACCGTCCTACGCCCTGTCGCACCATCTCCGGACAACTCCACCGCAACCGGTGCCGAATTGACGCGGACTGAGCCAGACTCGTGAGTCCTTTTCCATGAGCTTCGGACTTGTCTCGGACTCAATATCATATTTTCTTTACCCTTCGACTTTTTTCTTTTGTTCATATTGGTCACTAACTTTCCTATTTCTTTTTTTTTTTAGGTTGCTAGAGTTTGCAAGGTTAGTTATTACAAACGGGCACTAATGGTTTATATTTTGTGGTTTTGTTTCATTCGTTCCAAGTTTATTTAGTTCCATAGCCGGTGAGAATGGGGACTAAGGTGAGCATGGGGTGAGAAGAAAGAAGAAAGAAGAAGATGGTGTTGTCGTAAATTTGGAATTAGTCAGGGTTCATTTGTAGTTCTTTTAAGAGTTTGGTGTTAATGTAGTATTAGACCTATACATTTTGGTAATTTTACCAATTTAACGGAAGTTTTAACGGAAGGACTAACGGTGCACATGATTGAAACTTACAGGACTAAAGTGATACAAATTCTTAAAACGGGACCCAAATAGGACAAACCCCAAACTTACAGGACTACCAACGGACTTTACTCCTATATTTGTAAGAATGTTGAGAAGTTGTGTAGATGAAAATGCACACAAACATTGAGGTCATTATATTCAATTAAAAGTGTCTGAGGTTAAAATGCATAAATCATAAAAGTAAAGGATTATTGGATAAGTGAAAAAACCATAGAAGTAAAAAATGTACTACCTCCATTCCAAATGTATTGTCACCTTTCTAGTGTCATTTGTGAAGGAAGAGTGACAACACAATTGTGATTGAGGGAGTAAAGTTAAAGAGTAAAATCCGTCGACGATCCTATTTTTATGTTTTTAACTTATTTTGGTCTCAATTTAAGTTTTTGATTTATGTCAGTCCCATTTTTATGTTTTTGAGCTATTGTGGTCCTTTCCGTCCATTTCCACCATTTAAGTTAACAGATCCACATGGAATGTCTATTTTACCCTTAATTTATTACTATAACACGCCTAAATATTTTCAAAGTAAACGATTCAACCCTAACTCTTTTTATAGATTTACACATTGACCCTCAAGTCTTCTTCTACTATCAATTTTACCATCTTCACCACTCCTCCCCTCCACTCCGCACCCTCCCAAAAATAATCGGTGAAGTTAATTTCTTCCTCTTTGTTGCCAGTGATTGAAACAATACACAATCACCACATCAATTGTGTTCACTTAATTACTATTACCCATCCATCTATTCTGAATACAATTAACGAAACAAAAGAATTGTATTTCAATGAAACCTCCATTAAAATAAATGTTGGGTTTATTCTTATATAACTTAGATATTGATGATAACAAAACTTTGGGGTCTTTTTGTATAGTTTAGAAAAGCTTGGTGAGTGTTTAATAGTTTTACACTTTTGTCTACTTGTTGTAATGTAAGTTTCGGATGAAACAAAGTGTTGTTTGACCCATTTGTAGTTTAGCCCAATTTGAGTTGTATTTGATTAGGTGAGATAAGAAAAAGAGTTTGTCTTTGATTAGAACTCCTCGTCTTTATCTCTCTTGTTTTGAATGTTGGATCAAACTGATTTAGTGGAGCGCACAAATCATCTCTGGAACAGAAAAAGACGTTGCTGATTATAGCTGTTAAAGAAGAGGCTCCTCTCCTCCTCTATTTAAACGAAGATCAAGCATTCATGAAGAACACTCCCACAACTCCCCAAGATTCAAGCTTCTTCATCTCACAAGCAATCAAGTTGTTCTAAAAGCTCTCCAGTGCAGTATATTTCGAAGATCAAGCTTCTACTCCATCTCAGTTTCATTACTTTAATTTTGGGAGAGAGAAAAACTGATTTGAAACGTTTTTGTGTGTTTTTCGTGAAAAACCTCAACAGGTTGAGATATTTCGAGAAAACTGATTTTGTAAGGTTTTGTTTTGGTGAGCCTTGGGAAAACCAAACATGAATTCTTGTTAGGTTAATAGTGAGCCTTGGGAAAACTATTTTGGGGAGTGTTAGGTTTTGGTGAGCCTTTGTGAAAACCAAAATTAGGTTTTAGTGAGCCTTGGGAAAACTAAAATAGGTTTTTGGTGAGCCTTGGGAAAACCAGGTTGTTAGGTTTTAGTCAACCTTGGGAAAACTAAATCGGGTTTCTAGTGAGCCTCGAGGAAAACTAGTAGAGAGGCTTTTTAGTGTAAAAGCTTTCTTGTGGTTGGTGTAACTATTTTGAAAACTAGTGAAAGGAACTCTCAAGTGGTGAACTTGAGGAGGCACGTAGGTCTTATTGACCGAACCTCTATAATTCTCTGGTGTCATTCTTGTTTATTTTCGTCCTTCTTCTTTTTGGTTGTTTTATCCTCAAACGCGTTTTCTCAACGGGTTGAGATCGGTTCGATACCTTTGGTTTTGTTAAAGGAAAAAGTTTTGAGACCAACCAATTCACCCGCCTTCTTGGCTAAATAAAAACAAGCATACATCATAAATTAGATACTACTACTCAAGAACAACATTAAACCATTTACCAGTAAATTAGCCATAGCACTACTGACCGAATTCGACACAGAGTTATGAAATCAGAACAACATAACAAAGAAACCCCTGAACAAAATATGAGAATCGGAAACAATGAAGATTAAACCAGTACCTTAGTCGCGAGTTGCTTCCTGGGAGGTTCCCTCCGGTGGATTTCCGAGTGGTTTACTTGGTACGCGCCATTGCACTTGGGAGACGCAGACGAGATCAGTAATCAAGACATTGCTCTTGTGAATCGTCAATTGAATCGATTCAAAGAAATGATGATAAGTTTAAAGGTATCAGTTGACCAACCTTGAGGTCCGGATGATGTAATTCTTCGAGATCCAAATTTCGAACTTGGAAAAACCCTAAATTAGATGAAACCACTTGAGCTCATACCTATACATAGATGTGTCGGATTAGTTAAGGACTACAAGCAATCAATTGATTCTTTTCGTTTTTTGATTTTTTTTGGATGGTATTTTACAGAGGGATAAGGATTTAGAAAAGATTGAGGGAGCTCTGGGTAGAAGCAAATTTTAGGGAGGGAGTGGAGTGGAGTGGAGTGGAGTGGAGCGGAAGAGTGAGTGAAGAAGATGGTAAAATTGATAGCAGAATAAAACTTGAGGGTCAATATGTAAATCTATAAAAAGATATATAGGGTTGAATCGTTTACTTTGAATGTGGGTCTAGTAACTTAAACAACGGAAATAGATAGAAATGACCATAATAGCTCAAACAACATAAAAAATGAGACAGAATTTAACCATAAACTTAAAATGAGGCCAAAATAAGTCGAAAACATAAAAAATTGGACCGTCAGCGGATTTTATTAGTAAAATTGTATGAACAATAACATACATAAACAATGGAGAAGTGCTTTTTTTTGTTTAATATAATAGGAGAATAACATATTATATTAAATAAGAAAATCAAGGGTCAATGTGCAAAAATCATATATCGTGCAAAAAAATGTGCAAAAATCATAAAACGAAGGGGTACATGTGAGCATATTAGAAAAATTAAAATAAAAGAGGAATAAAACCAAAACGAAAAAAAAGGAAATGTAAAAACCAACAAAGGGACGAAAAATGTACTGTTAATAAGCTCTGTTGTAATAAACTCCTATAATTACTAGTTTACTTTTTGAACCCGCACTATGCGGCGGGAACAATTAAAAAAAAATTAAAATGCTAAGTATTTAAGATTTATATATGAATATTATAAATAAAAATGACTCTTTACATAATTAAGAAAATTCGGAATGTCGGGTATGTTTGCAAAATCTTAATAAAATATAGTAGGATTCTTGAAAAATTGCACACACCAATATTGATGTGAGTTTTTTAACATTTATATAAGTAAAAGAACTACTCATTATATTAAGCTAAAAAATATTTTAGGTTAATATGTACAAATCATAAAAAATAAATGGTTAGAATAAAAGTTGTGCACAGGATAACGTATAAAAACATGAGAAATCATGTTTTTTCTGTAAAAATCAAGAAACTTGTAAAATAATTTTCATCGTGGTAAATCAATAAGTTTAGTTTTTCAAAATTGTGTTTGACGATCAAATTTCATTAAAAATATATTATTGAAAAAAAATCTGAAATATATATTCAGAAACTAAAAATATTCATTTATTAATTTTTATATAAAATTATTTAACATTTTACACCACATTGTTGACATTATAGATTAAATATGAAAAATAAATTGATGTATAATTT
Organism: Stellera chamaejasme; assembly: GCA_024586325.1. Taxonomy (NCBI): domain Eukaryota; kingdom Viridiplantae; phylum Streptophyta; class Magnoliopsida; order Malvales; family Thymelaeaceae; genus Stellera; species Stellera chamaejasme. The sequence continues at coordinate 33,085,706 of CM044985.1, forward strand.
TTTCTGTGATATAGACGAAATCCCAAAATATATTGTTTGTTTCGCAACCTCTTTTTGTCTACTTCGTGATTTTGACAGAGAGTGTGTGTATATATATATATTACTGCTTAGGAAACGAGCAAAATTTGTGACTGGTACAGTGTAGTAATTAGTGATACTTTCTATTGGCATAAAAAAAATAGAAATCTAAGAAAAAGTGATACTACTTCTACTAGCTTAGCACTGAATTTACAGTCATTATTAATTGCATATTAATGTGTACCAGTCTACGATAGTAATTTATAGCGTGTCCGGTGAATGATTTCAAACTAGTAACGGCTGAGGTGTTAATGGAGGCATTACCAATGTCGAATGGTAGCGGGATAAGTAACGGGGCAGCCCGCTACCAATCCTTAAATGCCGAGTCCACGAGAATTCGAACATGTTCTGAAACCTGTGCAGATGGTAGCGGGTCGCTAATGGGCTTGCCCGCTACCATCCTCCTTTTTATGTCGAATCTAATCTGCTTCTTCTTCCCCATTTCTTCTTCTTTCGTCCCTTAAACACCAACCTAAGCTGCCGCCGCACCAGACCACAATCGACGACGATTTCGGTCGGCACCGTTTCGCCTCCATTCCACATAGATCTTCACCATCGCTCGAAGGTATAAGTCCATTTCTTCTTCTTTTTCTTTTTTGATTTTCGCTGGTTAAATATAAAGTTTTATTAATTTTTTTTTTGTTCAAAGGTAACCACCGCCGTCAATCTCCACCGATCTCTCCTCAGCCACCGGACACCGCCATCACAAGGTAAGTTTTTTAAAATCTTTGTTTTTTTGGTGGATTTTTTGGAATTAATATTAAGATCTTTGGATTTTTTTGATGAATTTTTAGTAATTTTCTGATAGCTTGTTAATGGTTTAGTAATTATTACTACCTCATTAATTAATCCATTTATATATATATATATATATATATATATATATAAAGTAGAATTTGTCCTTATATGTCATAAAATAATTTCAATAAACCTTAAAAGTCGTCGTGCCTTCATATGTCGACTCTTATTTTCTTTAAACAAAAAAATTGCTCTACACCTTGCTTGTTCTTGGTGGAAATCAAGGGGTAGAATAATGTTTGCATATGCTTACGGGGCACTTTTTTATTTTTTATATTAACATTTCATTTTAATGAGTTCTCTTTCCTATCTTTCATGTTTTTGGTCTCTAGACGTTCTGTTTCTGTGCAACGTTCTGTTTCTGTGCAACGTTCTCCTCTGTATTAATTCGTTCATCTTGGAGTTTTGTCATCAACGGTACCTTTTCACCCCATTTGGTTGGCTTAAGCCATTAACTTAAATTCATTTTTATTTTTTGCATTCAAATGAAGATTTTCTTTCTATTTATTACTTTTAAACATATAGTATTATCCATATTTAAGTAAAATACAATTAAAATTTTCATATACTAATCTACTTAATTGGCAGAGTCAAACTTAGTGACAGACTCACAGCTCCCGAAAAACCTCCATCAACAGCTAAAGCTGATACGGGTTATTTTATCTACTTAATTTTCATATATTCTACATCTCATCTATCCCCAAATATAGTTGATACGGGTTATTTTAGATTTTCTTCCCCTTTGGTTCTGATTTTTATACTTCAATTGCTCTAGATTTGATTTTTTTAATATTGAGTTGAAGTTGCTCTGTTTGTTTTTCGGGTTGGTATGGGACAGAGAAGGAAAGCTGAAATTGATTTGTTTCAGGAAAAACGAATGTAGGAGTAAAATATAACAAACGAAGTCGTTTCAATAGTGAAGCACTAAAAAAACAGAAAACGACAAGACAAATATGTTATAGTATAATCTTATGATTCATTGGGATTTTTTAGCATTTCGGGTCAAATTGAAAATTTAAAACAAAGTCTGGACCAGATCGTGATATGTGTTTTTAGAATTTTAAAAGTTTTAGAACAAATTTTAAAATTTTAAAAGTTTAGGGTAAAATTGAATAGTTTTTAAAAGTTTAGGGTAAATTGAATTTGTTTTTAAAATTCTTGGGCCAAATCGACTAGTTTTTAAAAGTTTTGGGTAAAAGTGAATATTTTTAAAAAGTTTTGGGTCAAATTGAATTGTTTTTAAAAGTTTTGGGTAAAACTGAATAGTTTTAAACGTATAGGGTAAAATTGAATTGTTTTTGAAATTTTTGGGTAAAATTATATAGTTTTTAAATTTTTTCGTAAAATTGAATGGTTTTTAAAATTATTGGGTCAAATTATCAATTTGTAAAAGTTTTGGGTTAAATTGAACATTTTTACAAAAATTACGTCAAATTGGAATTTTTAAAAAGTTTTTGACAAATTTTAAGGTTCTCAAAAAGTTTTGGCTCAAATTATAATTTGTAAAAATTTTGGGTCAAATTGAACATTCTCAAAAGTTTTAAAAGTTTCAAATTTAACGTTTGAGATCAAATTGAAACTTTTAAAAAGCTTTGGACATAATTGAAAATTATATAAATGCTATAGACTTAATTACATTTTTATTAACTACCGAACTTCTTTGTAAGGTATGACGTCTCCTCTGCGAGATGACATCGATAGGTCCGGACGTGATTCCACGGACGGGGGCCGTTCAACTAGCCATGGTCGTGGAGGCCGTTCTCAGCTGTCCGGTACGTCAGCTGCATCCTCAGACACCGAGGTTTCGCAGCGCAGAATTGAGGCTCCGACAAATGAGGTCCCCCTCGATAATGCACTCTCGCGATTGCTTCCACCTCCAGAGAGACTTCTTGATGGCAGGAGGCTGATTATCGTTGGCCAGTTAGTGTTTCAATTTATAAGTGCCATTTTAATCTTTTAAATTAATTTGTTCCTAATTTTTTTTCTTTTAATTTATGCAGCCTTGGCTCTAAGTTTCATAACGTCTACCAAGACGTACAGGGCGTTTTCAGAGAATGTTATGTCGGTATCCCGCCAACTTACTCGGAGCTGACACAGGCTGAGAAGGATACATGGGTATCCAAATTCGCGGTAAGTATATGATATTAATATATCATATACTTCAAATAATTCTACACTTTGACTTTGTTGTTTCAATGTTCAATGTGTGACTCAAATTTTAACAATTATAAAAAGTTTTTTAAAAAAATCAAAAATAATATATTTAAAAAGTTTATACTTCAAATTATAATATACATATAAATTATTAATTTTAAATGTCTAAACATTCATTAAAAAAATCATAGATTCAATACGGTAAAACAGAAAAAATAAAATATAGAATTATTTTGGGACAGAGTGAGTAGTTTTCTTATCAATGTACATGTTCATTACTTATGTAAAGTTTTCTTGTCCTAGGAAAAATATGCTTGGCGTCCGCGGACATCCGCTGCAGATGATGTAGAGGATTATTTGCACCAGATGTGGGCCAAGATGTATAGGGGGAGGAAGGGCAAGATCATTTCCGATTATAGGAGCAAATTCCCTCTCACTGCGGAGCAGCCCACGTTTCAAAGGGCATTGGGTTGGCGTCCCCCGCAGATAGTCCATTCGAAGCAGTTCCGGCCACCTCAACCATCTTAAGTTATTAATTATAGACTAATATGAAACTTTTTAAAAACTTAAGGGTTAAATTTTACGATTTTTTAAACTTTAGAACATGTATGATTAACAAGTTTAAAAACTTAAGGACCTAATTGTAAACTTTTTAAATTGTTGGTCTTAATTTTAAAACTTTAGGACTTAATTGCAAATTTTTTAAAATAGAAGGACTTACTTTAACAATTTTAGATTGTTTAGGACTTCAATGTACATTGTAATTAGTTAAGAACTTGTATGATATAAACTTTACAACTTATTTGTTACTTTTTCTAATTTACCTTTTTTTTCATATGCTTTCAGCGTGAGCTTGCTGCTGAGGAGGCGCGTCGGAAGGTAGAGGTGGAGCGCCTTGGATTGGGGGATGAGCTGCGTATGCTTAGGGAGTGCAAGGCTGAGTATGATGTTCATATGAACCGCAACCTTCAGCAAGAGCAACATAGGGCCGAGGAGTATAAGGCTTATATGAACCGTAGTCTTCAGCTGGAGCGGCGTCGAACCGAGGAGTTGTTGCGGCAGTACGACGCATCGTTCAGCGTCATCTGGACTGCGCTTCTAGACCGTGGCATCGTGCAGCAGCACGAGGTGCCCCGCGACTTGGTTGCCGCGGGATCATCCTCCCAGCGACACCGCGACCACTCAACGCCGCCAAACTTCTGTGACGCCACACTAGAATCAGTCAAGCCAGCGCCAAACCAGAGTAGTCCAGACAGCCAAAATCCACAGGACTGATTATTATGACCCGAAGATGCAGTGAAAGCAGTCGTCGTCCAACCTCGAGTACGACCCAAACGCATATGGGTACACTGGAGCATCGGTCACTAGTGCGTTAGAACACGGACCACAATTTCGATTTCCCTCCCTTGTGAACCGTGTTGTATAAACTAACTATTTTGGATGTTTTTATAACATTTAATTAAAATATTTATTTTCATTTATGCTTTTAATTCCAAATTATATATAACAATTATTAATTATAATATTTTTCAATATTTCTAAATTCACAAAAGAGACAAATTAATTAGAAACAGAAGAATGGTAGCGGGCTGGTAAGGGGTAGGGGAGCTACTAGGCGTGAAAGTTGACATTGCCCACGTGGCTACTTAGTGGTAGTAGACTAGTAGCGCCATAAATGAAGGAAACAACAAAAAACATAACTGATGCGGTAGCGCGCGCTACCATGGTAACAAGAAAGGCAGTGGATTGTCCGCTACCACTATCCGATTAAATACGTAGTAGTCTTTACTCCTCACACTGATATACTTTTACTCCTCACACTGATGTACTTTTACTCCTCACACTGATGTACTTTTTCTTAATATGAAAATTATGGTAAAAATATAAAATTAGGTAATAAAGTAATTAGCTAGCTCTAGCTATATCTCGTATTTTCATAAAAGAATACAATGAAAAGTCTTGAAACAAGAAAAAAAGCATCATATTGTTTGTGACTCCTTTATAACTCAATACATATTTAAAATCAAGCTTAAACATTCGGATGCTCGAGTTGATTCGATTTTATATCAACTTTTTCCGTTGATATAAGTGATCAACAAGTCGGAAGGGTTGACATTCGGACTAACTTTTTCCGTTGACATTTATGATTGTGATGGTTGTGGAGTGACAGAAGGGTTGTCTTTAATGTCTTCAATGAAATTCCCAAAGGATTTGATTTGGAGAAAAAGGTGAAGAGTTGGTTTGATTTCTTTCAATTTTATTGCTATTAATAGTTGCAACAAGATATATTCATTGTCCAGCGCCTCTTGTAGCAATACAAACTAAAAAGTGTTACGAAGATCTTGCTTGTTTGATCAAGGAGACACCTTTTCTTTTAGTGTCATCATATTTGATTGCTTTCTTCTATCCTATTCGGTCCTTTGTATTGAAGAGGTTGTAGACATTGTATTTAGAATTTCTAGGTTGGATTGGACTGTGTTCTTTTAAGTAAATTTCTAATGAGATCGAAATTATGATTCCCTAATGCAAAATTGTCAATAAAAAAGATGCATTTATTTCCATGTTAACAGACTCTAGTGTAGTGTTCCTTTTTCGATACCAACTATAACATATGAACTGTGAAGTGAAATCCATTGTTTTGACACAGTTATCATGGTGACTTTTATCAATAAAAATGAAAAATAAAAATCATGGTGACATGAACATCAATGTGTTAAATGTTTCAGAGCTCTGTTGGCTGAAATAATAACTTCTCATGATGCATATTAAGAGTAGGGCTCCCGTTCGAGCTCGGCTCGAGCTCGAGCTCAAACGAGCTGTCGAGCCGAACTTTTCGAGCCTCGAATTAGACTCATTTGTTAAACGAGCCGAGCTCGAGCCTCAAAGGTTTGGCTCAATCAGGCTCGCGAGCCTACACGAGCCTAACAAACGAGCCGAGCCGAGCTCGAGCCTATTAGATTCGAGCCGAGCCAAGTCCGAGCCTATTAGATTCGAGCTCGAGCTCGTGAATTTAAGAATATTTTATTGAATTAATTTAATATATCTCAAATTTTTCGAGCTTCATGAGCCACTTGTCTAATCGAGCGAATTTTATAATCGAGTCTAAACGAGCTACCCCGAATCGAGCCTCACGAGCTTTCGAGCCAGCTCAACCTTTCACGAGCCTGATTTTCACGAACTCGAGCTCGAGCTGCAGTGTCGCTCGGCTCAATTTCACCCCTAATTAAGAGACAAAATGGAGAGACGAACTTAAAGGTTTAGGGCACTTAGGTATAAACTGAAATGAATCAATGACCATAGTAGATATTTTCCTCTAAGATTCAAAGGATCAAAGTGATTCACAGTGTATAGTAGAGGGACTGAACAACGTCGATTTACAATTCAGCGGCTAAAATACTGACGTTTGAGGATGTAAAACATACTATAAATCTACTTTTGTCTCATACTATTTATCACTTGTCTTTAATAAAACATATACAAATAAAGATAATTCTGATAAGAAAACTACGATGAATTTAATTATTTGGAAATGGTTGTTAATCTCGTTTGGTTGCTTTTCTTTACGAGGCATATATTTATTCCAAGTTATAGTTTATGTTAATTCATGACGAACCACCGGTGTGCATATGTACATGCGTTGAGTCAGAAGTGAGAACAATATTGTTCTCACGAGGCAGACAAATTAACAAAGAAACAAACAATTTAGTATACATATTATATATATATATATATATATATATATATAATATCAAATAATTTCTAATTACTAGCATAATGGAGTAATAAAATTGAGAAGATAGAATTAATAAAGTTGGATTGTGAGCGAGGATTCGAGGGCGAAGCGGCGGAAGTCTGTGGGCTAGCGGTTGCGTGTCCATGCATTATCTGACGTAACCTTACCACCACTCCACCAATTACCACCTTCTTCCGTTTCCATCTGATTTATGCCTTTTCTCTACCCTCACATGCCTGTCACTCCCCCAACAGTCTCACAGCCCTTTCACATCTCGCCACGTATGTATTCTTCTCACTCATCACGCCACTACTTTTATCACGTCTTTAATTTATTCCCAACTAACCCTATTTCCAAACTTATATACGGGGAAGTATTTACCTAACACGCCTCATTCTAAAGCTACCTAGCTAGGAGTATTAAGGTAGTTTAGTTATGGAGAAGTTTAAAGTTTTCCTTTCTAAAATTTATTTGTAAATATTTGATCACATAATAATCTTTAAAAGATGGAAAACCTTATTTTTCAAAGATTAGAAAACTTTAAGTATTAAAATGGAAACCTTCCAAACAAGGTTCCTAATTTATAGTTTTCAAAATTGGAAAATCTTGTTTTCCATACTTTCAAAACTAAGTATATAATCAAACATTTATAAAGAAGTTTTGGAAATGAAATTTTGAAAACTTCTTTCAGAACTAAACGGACCCTAAAGTATTTCACGGTTTCCTAAAACTTTCTACAAAATGTGAAAGTAAAGCCACATTCTCAAATTATTTTTGCTCTAACTCCAATAGATTTCTCATTTTAGAGAATTATGTATTTATTACAACAATAAAATATTATATATTTTTATCAATAATTAATAAATTTTTTGAAGTGATGAGATAGAGGAAAGAGAAAATATATTTAAACCAATAACAAATAGCCAAAAGAGAGAAATGGGAGGGAAGTTTGAAAAAAGTTGATTTGTAGAGGCTTTCCAAAATTTGGAGAATGCTTCAAATTTGGGGAAGACTCCCCATGTTTTCCCTTTCTTCCCTATTCTAGAGAATGAGATGGGGAAGCTGTTGGACAAAAAAAACAATAAAATTCTCCAAAAGTGAGCATTAGACAAAATGGAGAAACCGTTAGAGATGCTCTTATAACTCGTTATTATTCTTCACAATTTAATTATAATTTGTTAAATCAAGTTAAGTTATTCTTCAATTTTTCTATTAGTTTCATATTTCGCATTAAGTTTAACAAAAATGTGAAAATTACACCCCTAGTAGTAACGGAAAAAAGTTATGTAAATGTAGGCTAACAACAAGGGGGTTTCAAATTTAGAAATTGAGGAATGAGTTTTTCATCTAATAACTAAGGATTTGAGAGGTGAGTGAGAAAAGTGAGTAAATGGGGCCCAAGTTTGAAGAGCCCGTGAAATTGAAGGGGCTGAGGTGTGAATTCGGCTCATGATTTGTTTAGATACTTGATTGATGGTGATCAGCATGATGAGTTGTTTAGATCGACATCACTACTTTGTTAGATCGACATACATACTTGATTAATCAGCATTTGATGGTGATCAGCATGATGAGTTGTTTAGATCGACATTACTACCTAGTTAGATCGACTTCACTACCTTATTAGATCAACACACATACTTGATTGATCAGCATGTGATGATGATCGGCATGATGAGTTGTTTAGATCGACATCACTACGCACTTGTTAGATCGACATTGATTGATCGGCATTTGATGGTGATCGGCGTGATGAGTTGTTTAGATCGACATTACTACCTAGTTAGATCGACATCACTACTTAGTTAGATCGACATACATACTTGATTGATCAGCAATTGATGGTGATCAACATGATGAGTTGTTTAGATCGACATCACTACCTAGCTAGATCGACATCACTAACTTATTAGATCGACATACATACTTGATTGATCAGCATAAAATGGTAATCAACATGATAAGTTGTTTAGATCGACATCACTACCTAGTTAGATCGACATCACTACCTAGTTAGATCGACATATAAAATTGATTGTTAAGCTTAAAATGGTGATCAACATGATAAGTTGTTTAGATCGACATCACTACCTAGTTAGATCGACATCACTACCTAGTTAGATCGACATCACTACCAAGTTAGATCAGTATAAAATGGAAGTGTTTCAATTATATTGTGCACTTATTTGTGAGCACATATGTGTGCCGCGCACAACTTTGTACGAAACTATGTGCGGATTGTCGTGCGCAACGCACAACTTTAGGTGAATAATGAGGGGCTACTCACGTGAACAACTAAATTCACTTTGATCCTATTCGCTTGAGGTACGCGTAGAAAACGGTGAATCACGTGGTCTTACTCACGTGAAGAGTGAGGAGCGAAAAAGTCAGTTGTTCACCCGAAAAACCTTAAGTTCGAAACCCCCTAACATTCTTTTGGATAGTCATCCATTAATACTAATACGTACATGTGTAATGTAAGGAAATGAATAATACGTATATTCCCATTTGAAAGGATATGAATACAATTTTAATCAAATTTAGGAGTAATTGTTATCAACCTAAAGCATAGAGGTACGCAGCACAAAAGAAAAACTTAAAACCTTCATTTACAATTTTGGAAATAAGATTACCAACTACCACAGTTTAGGAATAAAGATATGTATCATCTACCTCTTGTAGGTGAAAAACTCAAGGTCCATCTTGGTTTGTGTGACAGCTTAAGCCATTAACTCAATATCAATCTTGGTTTAGGGATGAATAATTCATCAACATGAATTCTTTTTTAAAACTTATCCACTAAATTAAACTTTTTTATAATTAAAAAATCGTAAGTTATAATTATTGATAAAGTATATATTTATCAAATATTTAAAAGTAATGGTTTGGATGACGACCAACTCTTCAATTTTCGTACCCACAAAAAGCCAGATGGTGGCTGTCACGTGGTATGGGGCCGTGGCTCAACTTCTGCTGCAATGGCGTTCCGCCACGTGGCCAAGATGCCCGCTTCTAATTCCAAGCTAGCTGTTGGTAGACGAACTTGTGGACCAGATTTAACAAATGAGATGAGTTCTTTTGATCATTCATTTTTATTTTATTTTTTACCGTTACGCGTCGGTTCAATTTTTGTCAGTTTATTAATTAATTAAACCCATCCAGAGTTTGATGAAATTGCGCGGTAGTCAAGCCAAAATACCAATGCCAAGGAAGCAAGGAGCTCTTCTTTGCCCGCACGAGATTTTGATTATGTCTATGGCTAACAACATACCCACTTTGTTTACTAACTAAGTTTGGGTGCTGGGGATAAAGAAAGATAGGATGCCTTTAATCAATGTTTTTTTAATCCATGTGACTAGTTTCTCAAAATACTATCAAATTTTTAAGATTCTAAGTATTTTTTTCTTCAATATTTTGGTATATAAAGTTAAGTAGTTTATATACATAAGTTAAATCAATGTGTCTAGTTTCTAAAAATATTTTTTACAAATTTTTTTAACAAATTCTTTCTAGTAAAAAATTAAGTCAAACAAAAGTGTAAAAGTCAAACATAACGATTAAATAGGGACGGAGGGAGTACTTGCACCGAAAATGTGAAGGATTTTTACCTCTTCCCTATTGATGAATAAGCAATAGCAGGATGAGAAAAGTTATTTTTGGGCCAAAACGTTGCTACTGCTCATAGAGATCTCATCGTCAATAAATATTGACCAACTCGATCAAGGGTGTTTTTACTCAATGCAAAACACGGGTCAATGATTCAAATACATTTATAAACACCTTAACTCATCCTTGTATTTGTCAAAAATAGTGTAGGGCGAAGAGTAAGGGTCGAACCCAAGAGAATCGAGCGTTCTGTGTATAACTATGCTAGAATGCAATGCAAGGGCTGGTTTGATGGGATGGTTGGTGGAAAGCGTAACTAATTTAAATGAAACTAGATGCAATGGAGGCGAGTGAAATGAAACAAGTAAGAGCTAGGAAAATTAGAACTTGTGGAATTTCAAGTATAGAGATCTCTTCGGGGATTCATGTATCTTAGAGGCTACTTGTGCATCTCGACTCATGGTTTAGAGATTGATTACTAAAGCTAACATGCTTCCATCTCTAGATAGCACATTAATCTCTCGCCAAACACTAACCTAAACAACTCTCGTTGTATTAGCATTAGGTGACAAGGCATGAACAACTCCTAATCTACTAATCAATCAACTCCTAGATGTTATCTCTAACAATCAGCAAGCCAATCAACCAAATCCCTTAGGCAAAGTTCATTAAAACCTCTCTCGAGCATTTCAACAAACACCTTAGATGTATATGCTATAGTTAGCCATTCTCTAACATACTTAAGCATTCAATGATCATGGAATTGGTATCTAAATCCATACAAGTCAGGAATATCACAATCAAACCTCTAATAACATTAAACCCCAAGAAGAAATGAAAACTACCTACTCATACTCATGATACTACTCAAAATCAGCATTAATAAAGCACTAAAAATGAAGTGTAAAAGAGAGAGATATGAAAGAAATCACAGTATAAATGATCATCCACAAGAGCCCTAATCAACCTCTCATGTTTGTGAGGTTGGAGGGGCTTAAAAGCCCTAGGAGAAAGAGGAAGAACGGCTCCAAAACTGAAGTTTTCTCTAAAATTCGTCCAAATGGTGAGTTGTTCCTAAAACTCATCCTAAAAGTCTATATATACTATATCTAATAGTCTAAAAAGTCCCTAGACATATGAGACATTAGAACACGGTTGAATCAGAGGTTGGAGATGTCCAAAAAGTCGGATGACAAGGATGTTGGGTTTATGAGCGATGACGAGTTGACTCAAACAGGCCCGAGGCCAAGGCTCGATTGGCCGATTAGGGTGCGCCTCTAGACAATTGATTGGGCTTGCCGAAGGATGGGAAGCAAAGCGCCGATGGTGGTGGTAGCTTGATTGTACATGGAGGCCATTTTGCTCCGGGATGCGCTGGGGTTAATACACGCGTTGGTTGATGATGGTTGCGAGGCTCAACCTTTCACACTTCACTTTTTTCGGTCCTTGCGCGGGATTCTCCCAACTTTTTGCCACTCCTCGAACTCCACTCCTTTAGCGTGCGCCTGCAAACAAATAGCCACAGTAGTATAGCGCACACAAAATACAAAAATATGATAAAAAGGTGATGAATTTGACTTAGAACACCATGAAAATGTGAAATGTTTGTGCCACACATCACACCCCCAACTCAAAATGTTGCTAGTCTCTAGCAACGCAAACATCTAGGAAAGTAAAGACTCAAGGACTCCTACTCTAGCCACCTATATATTACAAAAGCATTTGGTGTAGGCAAGAAATCAAATCAAAGTTATTCATGCACCTAAGAATCACTACTCCACAAAGCTTGAGTGCTCCTAAAGAAAGATCTACGTCTTGTGTAGTGCACAAGTGAACAATTTGTGAGAAGTTACAATAAAAATAGCAAGATACAAAAGTTGGGGTAAGTTGGTCATTCGAGCATTTAATACTTCCTAAAGAGAACGTAGACTCCAAGTTTAATGCATACCAATGAGAAACTAGATTTAGCAAGTGAATGTGGAATGCCCATTGCTCACACCTTATTCATCAACTCCCTTTTTTTTTACTACTTCCTTCTTCTTCTTTTTTTTATTATTAGTTATTTGACATATGTAACATTGGTTTCCTAAATGGTGAGGGTGAGCGCTTGGAAGATGGTCAAGAGTCCACGTGGCCACATGTCTAAAGAATCGTTCCAACCGAACCTCCTTAAGATGTGCGATGTCACATACTGGGAGTCCAAGACATGCTAGAGAGGCATTAAGCGATGCTACGGGTGCTCCGCTTCATGACAAAAGCGTCATTCCAAGTGTTGCCAAACATAGAGTGCAAATATTAGGCACCCATTTAGCATTTCTCATTCACAAGCTAGCTAAATCAAGTTTCACACGATAACATTAATCAAAGTTTCGGTTCTCCTTAAAGAGATTTTTCATGCTCGAGACCAACTTTAATCCAAAAATCAAATCATGCAATTCTAAAATGTAACAATTCACAAAAAGTTCAACAAGACACTCAACAAGTAAGATCCGTCTATATTAGTACTCAAGCTAAGTACACACACACCCCATTCTATCATCGAATGCATGAAACACTTATCATCTTCCACATACAACTTGCCTACAAGATTTTAGTTTTCTGATTTTTGGAATTTTTCAAGATTTATCTGATTTTTTTAAAAATCACAACCTTAAAAGAAAAAGAAAAACTAGATGCTTGCAAGGTGTTTCAAATCAAATACAACACAAGGTACTCTCTACCATCTCCCATATGAAATATATACGTATACCCCCCCAAACTCAAAATATGCAATGTCCTCATAGCATGAGAGGGAAAGAAAAAGGAAGAGAACGGTAGGTCGTACCTGGGGGGCCTAGGAGGCCCCCTAATCGTGGGTGGAGGTGGTGGGACCGGCCTCGCATCGGTGGAGAAATGGGTTGGGAGCGTTTTCGCCTCTCCACTTTCAAACAAAAATTTCCATGAACATGTTTCTCCCCTGAAATTCCACTTCAATTGGCTTCACCCACCTGAAAATAAAGCACGTCAATGCTCCTACTCTTATTCAAACTTGAACTTTAAGAAGCTAAAACATAAAGTTCAAAACCGTTGGGTTGCCTCCCAACAAGCGCCATGTTTAAAGCCCTTGGCTAGGCATGAATGGTGAAGAAAGTCTCACGTGACACCCTTCGGTCTTATGTCATCCACAACATGAAGATCAAGAGGGCGTTTCCTTCCAAGATCCACTAGACTCATCTTTCTTGGAGGTCTCCATGGCATACATCTCACTTTAAACATCCCACCTCCACAACACTTATCCAACTTGAAGATTTCCACATATTCATATTGGGGCACTTGAGAGCAAGGAGTGGGTGTTGCTCCTAAAAGTAGCTTGAGATTTGCAATTTCCGCTTCTCCCCATTTGAATTCTTCTTCACACTTTTCCTCTATATTTTTCTCGAAGTGCTCACTTTTCTCTTCGAAGTTCATATCTTCCAATGGTTGGTCATGTTCTACAATTGTGGCATTATCTTGCATCCCATGGCTCATCTCTAGGAATTGGTCTTGTAAATCCCATGTCATTTGTGCACATAAAAGCTTCATGTTCTTCAATGATGCCCTTGTTTCTTCTTTCGCATATGCCATTTTGTTGGTCAAAGTGTTACATCCCTCTTCAATCATCTTGCTGCCTTCTCTTATCTCTATAGCTAGATCCTCTATTAATTGACTAAGAGAAGGTTTTTCTTCAATTTGGGGCTCCATGAAGAGAGGTGAAGGGTGGGGGTTCTCTCTTTTGAACCTTTCCTCTTCTCTTTTGTTGTTCTCCCGAAGTTCACTTATGAAATCTTCCAATGTTTGGTTCATGGAAAGCAACACTTCATTTTGTTGCACAAGAGACGGTTCCTTCATTACTTTGGTCATTTCCTCCTCTCTTTGAATGTTGTTTGCCCTCATCTCATTCACAAGATCATCTAACTTTTGTGTCATAGAAAGCAATGCTTCATTCCGTTGCACAAGAGGTGGTGGAGATGTGACATAGTAGTACTCATGAGTGTTTGCTTCATAATCTTCATATGTTGGCTCCCAAGTGTAGAATGTTTGATGATTGTAGAAGCCATTTCCTCTCCATGAGTCTTGCTGTCCATTTGACCAAGTATCTTCATAAGCATCCATGTCCTCCCAATGATAGTGGTCTTGGTTGTTCCTTCACATGTTGTGGTGTGCCATTAGTAGCACAAAAGATGGTACCTACAATGCAAGATAAGAAATGGAAGTAAACATGGTCTAAAATTTACAATGCAAGGAAATAAACATGATATGCAATATGCAACACACAAAACACAAAAAGTCCAACATCAAATTTGATCAAGGGTGTTTTTTACTCAATGCAAAACACGGGTGCAATGATTCAAATACATTTATAAACACCTTAACTCACCCTTGTATTTGTCAAAAATAGTGTAGGGCGAAGAGTAAGGGGTCGAACCCAAGAGAATCGAGCGTTCCTAGGCTAGTGTGCAATGTGTATAACTATGCTAGAATGCAATGCAAGGGGCAACAATGGTTTGATGGGATGGTTGGTGGAAAGCGTAACTAATTTAAATGAAACTAGATGCAATGGAGGCAACGAGTGAAATGAAACAAGTAAGAGCTAGGAAAATTAGAACTTGTGGAATTTCAAGTATAGAGATCTCTTCGGGGATTCATGTATCTTAGAGGCTACTTGTGCATCTCGACTCATGGTTTAGAGATTGATTACTAAAGCTAACATGCTTCCATCTCTAGATAGCACATTAATCTCTCGCCAAACACTAACCTAAACAACTCTCGTTGTATTAGCATTAGGTGACAAGGCATGAACAACTCCTAATCTACTAATCAATCAACTCCTAGATGTTATCTCTAACAATCAGCAAGCCAATCAACCAAATCCCTTAGGCAAAGTTCATTAAAACCTCTCTCGAGCATTTCAACAAACACCTTAGATGTATATGCTATAGTTAGCCATTCTCTAACATACTTAAGCATTCAATGATCATGGAATTGGTATCTAAATCCATACAAGTCGAGAATATCACAACCAAACCTCTAATAACATTAAACCCCAAGAAGAAATGAAAACTACCTACTCCTACTCATGATACTACTCAAAATCAGCATCAATAAAACACCAACAATGAAGAGTAAAAGAGAGAGGATAGAAATCACCCTATAAATGATCATCCACAAGAGCCCCAATCAACCTCTCATATTTGTGAGGTTGAAGGGCTCAAAAGCCCTAGGAGAGGAAGGAAGAACAGCTCCAAAACTGAAGTTTTCTCTAAAATTATTACAAATGTTGAGTTGTTCCTAAAACTCATCCTAAAAGTCTATTTATACTATATCTAATAGTCCAAAAAGTCCCTAGACATATGGGACATTATAACAAGGTAAAATAAGGGTACAAATGTCCAAAAAGTAGGTGCAAACGAGTGGAATCGAGTCCAGATCGAGAAGACTCATTAAATGACGTGGAGGCCCGAGGCTGTCTTGGGGGTTGCGCTGGTGGGCCTGGGGATGCGCCTGTACTGTTCACAAAGGGTCAGTTTTCTCGTAATGTAAATGAATGATCAAATTCAATAAATAAAGTCTTATAGGGGTTGGTTAATGTTGAGATTATTAGGTGAGTTGATGAGTATGCTTAGCAAGAATTCAATGAGTTGGATAAACTTCAAGTCCTAATTACTACACTTGGACTATTCTCATAATGTTGAATCAAGAAAAATCTCATCAATTGCATTCAACATTATGACTTTAGATTAAACACATAAAGTTTCATAATACCCTAGACTAACTTTCTCAAGTTAATCTCAAGGTATCTAGGGTATTTCCCTACGTCAAGTTCAACAAAATCCTCTAAAAATGAAGTTTAAGGGTCTTTTAAAATAGAAGTGAGTGATAGCTCACTAAGGGTGAGAGATTGCTCAAAGATACTGTGAACGATCGCTCACTAAGTTTTCTGATCACACACTGGTTGCTAACTGCCCTGCTTTTACGGAGAAAATCTCTTCACGGTGAGCGGCCGCTCACCGTTCTTCCTCGATCGCACACCGGCCGTTCACTTGGTCTGATGCCTTCCCAACTAAATTAACTTCTCCGAAAAGTGCATCTTGGTCATTGCCTTCACTTTTCATTGCAAATCAACTAGTTTTGGACTCATTTCTTCCGTTTACTCTTTGAACATACGAAACTTACAAAAACTCTTGTGCCAACACTAAGAACTAGTAATAATTATCATAAAAGCCACAACTTAGAGGTGAAATATAAATCAATAAAGTGCACTCATCAATTCCCCAGAGTTTTCTCATCTCTCCCAAATGTCACGCCTGTACACCTTCTCGAGTGAAGGAAAGTCCGTAGAAATGAACGTCGGACACGACACGACGACCTCTCGGAGAGCCAGAAGAGTGTTGCGTCACTTTACCACTCGTAGCCGACCCCAATGCAATAGGGTTCGGTCGCTACACCTCGCCAACCCTCCCTCCCACCCACTATCGAATCCTCCCCATACCTCATCCCCGACTCATCGCACTTCGACTCCTTGCCCAACAAAACACCACTCGAGCATGACTCTACCGCCTGACCTAATTAAGACAAAATCCCTGTGAACCACCTTTGTTCCAGTCGAACCATGAGTCGACACCGAGGAACACAAGAAAGTGATGTCGGCCATATGCATACACTGAACACCTTTGTTCCAGTCGAACCATGAGTACCTGATGAAGCAGGTAGCTGCACCTCAACCAGGACAGACGAAAAGGGCCGCAGGCTAACAGTCAACCCAAGCTCCACCCGATAAAACAACATAAACCATCAACTTCTTCCTCCAAATATAACGTGAATCAAAACCAAGCAACCCCCGAAGGGCCAAAGCAGACAAATAACCAAAAAGAGAAAGAATTCGTTGCCAATCTTGAACTGTAACTCCTCCAATAAAATTAATAGATGTGCTCTTAATTACCATTTGAAGACTCCACCAATTTGAGAAGTTTGCCTAAATGAATGATTTAATACCACTAAAAAATTTGGACTGAAAGGTTTGACCAATGTATCTAGAACTAATTGCAACTCCTTGAGAACCAAGAGATATCCTAGAACTAGTTGCAACTCCTTGAGAACCAAGAGATATCCTAACCAATGAGATCAATAAATCCATTATATTTTTTCTTTTCATTAATCTTTAAAGAATTCACTTCTTTTATCTATTCACTTAAATAAATAAATTATATTCCCTCCATCCCAAGTGTATTATCGTAACATAAAAAAAATTGTTCTAAATGAAATGATATTTTTTCATTTTTGGTTTACTTTTTCTCTTTCAATGCACTCATTGTAAGATTCTTGGGAGTAAGTTCAGAGGGGTTAGAATGAGTATAATGATGGAAGTTTATGTTAAATAAGTTAATGACCAATAAAGACAATTTTAATATAAACAAAAAGCTAAAAGTGACAATCTATTTGAGACGAATTGAGTATTTGTTCGTTAGAGATATGAATGGTTGCATCAACCATGTTCGTTCATACCTCCTCTCTCCAATGCAAATGGGGGATATTCAATTATGTAGAAATGTTTTAGAAGAGATGTTCCAACATCTTGAAATGTACCTAAAATTTTACTGTTACCTACTCTCTTTTTCTCATTTTAATTTTTACATTTATTTTTCAACATTTAATCTATTAATTTTATTTTTCAGCACATTTTATTATACAATGTTAAACGACTTATATGTATATATATAATGTTTCTATCTAGTTCCTATGATTTTATTTTAAATTTTTGTTAACAAATTCATTTTAATTAAAAATTTAATCAAACATAGGATTGAAAGTTAAACACCACAATTAAAAGTATGTCCTAAAAGCTATTGTTATATCAATCCTTCTAAGTATATAACGTTGATAACAAAAAGTTGCATAGAAATTGATAGGTGACGAAATTTCTCTTATACCTTAGTCTTTTGCCATTTTAATTACTTCATACTTTCCCAAAGAAGGTTCAATTTACTATTCCCTTCATACATTTTATATTGTAACAGTTCAACTTTCGATACATTTATTTCAATTTATTAAAATTAATTCAAGATTGAAAAAATACTTGAAAAACTTGTTCATTATAAATTAGACACATTGAATTATTTTTAAATAAAATTATACATAACCAAACGTTACAATAAAAGGGAAATACACTACTAATCCATTATACAGGTAAAATGCACCCATGGTTCTGTAACTTTAATTATTGTACCACTAAGGTCCTGTTTTAACTTTTTGTACTAATAAAGTCCTGTTTTCAAGTTTTTTCTTCATCCATGGTCATTTTTACGATTATTTTACTATTTTACCCTTTCACAGAAATGGTACAATAACGAACATAAACTGAATTTTTCTTATTATACCATTTACACCCTCAAATTTTAAAATTCTACAAACAAACCCTCTAATCTACCTTAAACTTTTGAACTCACCTATCTCAACCACCATCCGACCCACCACCGCCGGAAAGCCACGGGCCGCCACCGGCGCCACGCGGCCGCCGGGCGCACCTTGCTCGCGATGCGCGATTCGCCGCCCGGGCACGTGATCCGCGGCCTTGAGCGCGCGATTCGCCGCCCGACCTCGCGATCCGCGGCCTTGGGCGCGCACGCGCCACCACAGGCTCGCGATCCGCCTCTCTTGGCCGGCGATTCTAGCGTCCGACAATTTTATGGTGGTGGTGGATAGGAGAGTGGTGAGATAAAGTGGAGAGAAAATTTTTAGGGTAGAATTGTAAGTATTTGTAAAAGTTATGGTAGAATTTTAGGGTTTATAAAAATTGAGGGTAAAATTGAAAGTTTCGTTAAACGTTAGGGTGATTTTTATATTTTACAATTGTTTAAAAGGGCAATATTTTAAAAGTTGAGGGCAAAAATGTCAAATAGGACCATGGATGAAGAAAAAACTTGAAAACGGGACTTTATTAGTACAAAAAGTTAAAACAGGACCCTAATGATAGAATAATTAAAGTTACAGGACCATGAGTGCACTTTACCCTCCATTATACATTATATATGTGTATCATAATTTGAAATCTAAATTTTCTGAATATATTTTTTCTGAATTTTTAAAACTATTTATTTTTGTTAAAATTTGAGTTAAATATCAACTCAAACAAGAAATTAAATAGTGCGATCTTTTACTGGAGTGTCCATTTACACTTGAGTCCCGCTTATGCGTTTCATGCCTAACACAATCATAGATGAAAATTAAACGATCAGCTCAAACTCGTGTCGGATTTGACTAGATTAAAAGCTCATTCATGATTTGTTTGCAAAGTTATCAAATCAAATTTGAACATATTTTAAATCTCGATACACATTTTAAGCTAAACCTGAACATCGAGCTACTCGTCTCGATTCAACTTTTTACTAACACAATGCCACGTACCTATCCACTATCGCAACGTCAACCATGGTGACGCCGTTACCAGCCATGTTCACCGCATCTCTGCAAACTCTTTAGCCGCATCTCTCGTTTTGTTGAACATCAAAATACAACACGTTTCCTCATAATTTGGTCCGTATTGATATTGTGAAAATATATACGAAAGAAGACAATAATTAGTTTATAAAGCGTGGAAGTTTTAGAATCATGCATATGTATATTCCTATTGAAATGGACTATAAAGGTAACCCTTGATCATTGAAAAAAAAATTATGAGCACTGGTCCTATGTAAGAATGAAGTGAACTTTCATCATCATCTTATATAATTCCTTCCATCTTAAAAAGATTCAATTGTATTCTTTATTTGAGTTATCATAAAAAGATTTGATCATTTCATTTGAAGAAAAAAATTTCACACTACTTTCACTCTCAACTTCCATTCTCTATCCAAAAAATTATTTTTTTCTTAATTTTATAACAGTTTTATTGTATCATCACCCTTAAGTCTTCAATGCTCCTTTAATCCTAGATATATACTTTGATATTAATTCATAAAAATCTCTACCTAAAAATGTGTTCGTAAAGAAAAATGGTACTATCGTTGCATATGTATTTATATATCCTATGTACTTAGATAGTGAGCTATTTTTATTTTAGTTGGTGGCAGACCCATAAACTTTTTGTTGTGGGAGCAAATTTGAAATTATACAAAAACCATAAGTAGAGCGATTATAGGGGTTTAAGTGTTTAGTTTAATGGAAACAGTTGTCTCCACTGCTCCCATATTAGGTCTACCCCTTATTTTAGTCATTTAAGAATGTGTATTGATTTGAGGGTAAAAATGTAAAATATACCAATAAGACAAAATTAACATTTTTGAGGGGGAAGACAGAGTAAGGTTAATAAAGTAAAATTATTGTAAACAAATTTTATAAAAAAAGGTAACAAATTTTTTGGGACAACTTAACAAGAAAATTGGTGGAACATTTAATGGACGGAGAGAGGACAACCCAAAATTTCACAAAACTCATATCGACTTCATCCATTAAAATGAGTCCAAATGTAGAAATCGTCGGCCCAACTCATTATTATTTACTCCCCATCATATACACATCAGCCCAACCCAATTGCAATTTCTATTTCTAAAATTTACACATCATGCTCTAATATTAATTTTCTAACCTTTTCAAATTGTGGTTGATGTGAACTTTAAGGGACGTTGTATTATATTTTGACTAGTTTTAACATAACGTTTCTGAAATTTGATCTGAATTTGTAGAGCTTCTGAATTCTGATATGTACTGGTAGTATTTTATTATTATTTTATTTTAATAAACGGGATCAAAACATAGATTTGATGGTTCCATAATTGGGCACTACGTACACAACCATTGTTTAACAATAACTTATAGTCGTTCAAACAGATGGATAAAATTATAGTCGGACTTTTTTGCTCTCTCCCTCATTTGCCCCCATTGGATCATTGGAGTTTCTACCGATATATTAGGGGTTTCAAAGTAGTGTTTTTGGTGAAAATCGAGGTGAATCATTTAGATTTTCACGTGAAAATCTTAGATTTCTCGGACCTTAGTTTCTCACGGCAGATGTGAAAAACTCAAAATTCACCCCGAAGCGTGAATCTGGTGGAGCACCACCACTAGCGCGCTACCCAGAACCCAGCCCTCCTCACCCCCACTCCTCTATGATGGCGACACTGGTTTCTCTCCTCCGCACAAGCCGACCGACGTTTTATCTCCACCGCACAAGCCACCGCCATGGCGACGGACGAGATCGCGAGTCCGATTCCGACCGTAGATGGCGAGGCAGAGGATGAGGCATGCCGATTCGGTCATAGATGGCGAGGCAGAGATGAGGGCGGTGATGGCGAAGGCGCCGACCGGGCCGACGGGATCTGGAATTCGCCGATCCTACTTGCAGATTTGATCGGTCTCCATCTCGGTTAGTAGCAGATCTTGGTTCGATGTTGCAAAAGATTTTGTTTGGGCAGATCTTGGTTCGATCTCGGTTAGTAGCAGATCTTGGTTCGATGTATCAGATCTTGGTTCGATGTAGCGGAGGCAGAGGGGCAAGCTAGAGGCTGGGGAAGCACGCAGGGAAGGAGAAGGCTGTGAGGGTGAGATGAAAAATTTTGTTTGGGTTTGAGTGGTCCGAATAGATTGAGCAAATTAGTTTCACTTTTCACGGATGACAATTCTAAAAGTCACCAAAAAAAAATTTCTCCCCTATTGAGGTTTGAAGCCCTATTATTCCTCGTTGTTTTTGTAGACATTAATGAATCCAGATCTAGGTAACTTTGTTTTTTTTATTAAAACGAGAGCAGAATGTCTTTTTTCGGGGATCCCTCCCCCTATTTTTAATAAAAAATAAAAGTAGCTAGGGTACCCGAAAATCCATATGGCCTACACGAACGAGCTATATAGTCACAAGTATTGTTTGGTTTGCATAAAGTAATCGGCGTTAAAAAAAAACAGTTCATATATATCCATAACCCGAGCGGATATATATATTCATAACTACTGCGTTTGGGGACAAAGTCTATGGATCATATACATATATTAGGCAAAATTCTTGGTCATCCTTTTAGCAATTCATGTGATCTGGTTTTACAATTAATTACTTTAAGCAACCAAAGATCATTACAACTAGTGGGACAAATTAACATGCACCCGACCCACTAAATATTACTCCTCTCTCCGTCCCATTATTTTTTAAACGTTTTTTGGTAGAAGCTTTTTAGGTAGAATCGATTTTGAGTTGAGCTTGGTAGATGGAAGAGAGTAATGAGGGATAATTGAGTAAGTTCGTATGCAAGTTTACTAAAAAGGAAAATGTTTCAATAATTTAGGGATAAAATAAGGAAAGTGTTTGAATAATTTTGGGAGGAGAAGTCTTATTTTACCAGAGAAAAACGTCTATTATGGTGCAAGATGAGATATACTCACAAGTGGTTATCTGCAATCGAACCCTTGACCGATTTAATTTGGAGGTATAATTATATTTCTGATCAAATACAGCTACGACTCATGTCCGCAATAATTATTTCTGCTCTCTAATTGATTGATTCAAATGGTTATGCAATGAAAAAAATCCCTATCGTTACTGTTCATGATGAAAAGAAGAGGAAAAAGAAAAAACTTTGGTACGGATTACACCATTATAACTTTGGAACCACCAAATCGCTATCTAGCTCTGCAAACAAATTTACTTCATATTCAATGCTCGCAACCGCCCCCTACCTCCCTCTCCTCCTTTATAAACAAGCTCTCAGTCACTCTCATCTCCACACACTAAAGCAAACAAACAAACAAACAATGGATATGATGAATTACAGGCGCAGCTTCATCAACATGACTCTTGCCCTAGTCTTCTTCCTCGCCCTTCTCCTTGCTAGTTCCGCCGCAAGGAACACTCCCAACCCCGCTGCAGCTGGCCTCGACGACCAGAAGAACTTCCTCAGCTACGGCGGCGTCGGAGGCTTTTCCGGGATCGGCTCCAACGGGCTCCCCTTCGGAGGCGTTGGCGGAGCCGCTGGTGCGGGTGGAGGAGGACTGGGCTCTGGCGTTGGCTTCGGACTTCCCGGTGGGTTTGGAGGAGGGGTCGGCGGCGGTGCTGGTGCCGGAGTTGGAGGTGGCTCCGGCGTTCTTCCATGGCCATGAAGATGAACGATTCATCAAGCTATATAGCTAGCTGCTTTACCTAGCTGGCTGGGTAGGGTTTGTGTGCGCGCGCTAGAGACATGATCGACTAAGTTATAATTATTAGTTACTTAAGGTTCATTAATGTGGTTTAATTAATGTTTCTGATTTCATATCATATCGATCGTTTTCTTGTGAAGGAGACGTACAATCGAAATGATGTTCTAAATTGAGACAGCTTCTAGTATGTTTTATGCCGTGTGATTAATCAGGCTAGTTGTAATTTTCCTTTTTAATCTAAACATTCCCTACATCAATTAATTAATATTCCTATGTCTCATGCTAGATACAGTACGTACTTTTTTTTTGCGTTATTCACATCAATTCATTTCATGCATGCACTAATTAACCATGTACGTTTATAGTAATTATTATTAACCAGTGCCACATATAGATATTCTAGTTCATAATAACTAGCTAGCTAGCCGTGTAACCAATTCCCGCACTCTATATCAATTACTGTCATCTTGGCCAAACCAAGAATCAAGATCATGATTCATGTGGAAACGATAAACCAAATTAATTAATTACTTTAATTATCCCATCAAAATATTCTTATCAATCATAAAATGGAAAATCAGCAATAGATCGATCCTTCATATGTTTTGTATAATATATTTTCTTACAGTATACTAAGCTATATTTATCACCATTATTTTGCTAGTAAAAAAAAGATAAATAGTTACTTTAAATTACCGAATACGTACTCAAATTTCAACATTTAATTTATGTTTTTATTTTATAACATTCTCAAATAAATGTTTGTTTATAAATAATGTAAATAAAATGTTGATGACAAAAATTTCATTTTTCTAAAATAGTGGCAAAAGTTACCTGTAGATAAATATCACGGACAACATTAGTCATTTTCCCAATAAATAGCTATGATAATCTCTCGGTCAATTTTTTTTGGCCAAAATGCACATTCGTACATTGAATTATTATGACTCGGGTACTTTAGAGTCTGGACAAAAAAACGGGTAGAATGGTACCCTCAACTATTTAACTCGGTGCAATTAAGGGTCTCGACTCAATAACTCTGTTAACGTTGTTAGATTTCTAACCTTTTGATGATCAAAATGTTATTTTTACTAGTTTGAAATCTTAAATGATAACTTAACTAACTTTAGGGACTTCATAATCATCATTAAAAGCACCAAAAGGACGTAGTGATTTCGGCTCGGCTTCTTCCGATATTAGCACTCTCAGACGTAATAATCATCGGCGGCTTCGGTCTGTAGCCCGACGGACAGCCACGTGGTCCCGTCGCCACAAGGTCACCACCAGACCCGCCCGAGTTCGTTCCCGCTAATTACTATAGATCGAGACCGCGGTGGTGCCTATGCTGTCTTCCACGGAGGTGGAGAAATGGCCAACTCCTCCTCCACCGTCGGCGCCGTCACGGTGGCGGTGCTCCTCGAAATCGGTTTGGTGTGACTGAGGATGAAGGTCCGGTCTGTGGAGAGAATAAACAAAGCGAGAAGCAATCCTTAAATCGAGAAAACCATGCTAGCGTCAAAGCTAGAAACATAAAAAAAGAAATAATATTTAAAATAAAAATTGAGTGCCTTGGATTAAAAAGTAGTACTAATTCATGAGTGGGTTTTGGTTTATTTTAAGGGAAAGAAAACTAAAGAAAATGAAAGAAGAGACAGGGAAGCTCTACGGGACTTCAACAAATTAATCATTTTTCATATATCAAAAGTGGGAATATGAACAAATTAATCTAGATAGCTAGATTTATATTTATTTCGATGGAGTGGCGGATCTAAAGTATAGAAACTAGGTAAGCGAGAAAAAAAATCAATAATACTAATAGGTAAACTTTTTGATAAATTCAAATAAAATTTTTACATATTATTCATAAAAAATTCAATAAAAATAAATGATAATTTTAAATCAAAATACCATGAAACACACTTAAAAATTTATGATGTTTTATCTAAGTTACTCTTTACGATTTCTAACATACTCGAAATGATCTCTAAATCAATATCATAAACATATTCCTTTTTAATGCAAAGCATTATTATACAATCTGGCCCAACTTCGACAACACTTATGTAATGATATCCGCTAAACATTCTCTCTTGTGGATACACAACAACTCATCTCACTAACACAAAGCTAACAAATAGTATTATAATAGAGGAGTAAATTACATTTCCTTTATTAATTATGAATTTATGATGCCTCTCTTGTTTTACAAGTGACCAAATGTACTATGCTTCATAGACCAAATGTCATATTCTATCAAAACAATAAGATTGCAAACTCAAACACATGTCCATTTATTAGCTAGTCCAACTGATAAAGGATCCATTATCCATACTATACTTCCATTTCCAAAGTAGGTATCAAAGGTGTTTATAATACAAGCATAATAATGTGCAAGTCAAAAACATCAGACACATGGCTAATGGATAAAGTATTAGTCGTATTTTCCATTTATCAGTAAAAATAAAATTACATGAAATTTAAAATATACATATATATATATAGAGAGAGCAAATTTGTATTAGCACTTAGCAGTTACCCTCTCCTTTTCATTTTAAGCATAGTGATGTAGAGTAGAGATGTAGAGTTGAGGGCTATTGGGCTTTCCTTAGGTTCAGTTCAGTGAAATGGGAAAAAATTTATGAAATTTGGGATTATGTGTGTTGATGGATGAATAAGATATATGTGAGTAGAGAAATTTGAGAAAAATATTATTTTATATCGAAATAATGGATTTAAGGTTGTTAAATGTATTAGAATTGAGAAAGTTATAATTTTTTTTTCGAGAAAAGAGGTCTGAACTGAGGTTTAGTTAACTGGTCTGTATATGTGTGGGAATAGATTTTAGGTTTCAAGGAACGCCACAATGATGGTCCGCCCTTGATGGAATCAATAATTATGATCAATTTTATTATTTTGGCGTAAATCTGTAAAAGTTTTAAAGTTGGATGACTAAATATGTATTATTCTTCCATTTTTAACGTTTGTCAACTGACGGAATTTTGTCAAGGTCCTTAGTTGCACCACTTTCATAGTTGAGGGTACCAATCTACCCGTTTTATATTTCATGTCCTGAAGTACCCGAGTCACAATAATTCGAGGTGCAAAACAAAACTATATATATGTCACTTTATATCTTTATCCAATTATGTGAAAATATTAATGTTGCAATATATCCGCTACGAAGTGCGGAAAAGGAAACTTTGTTTTCATATATATATCACTTTCCTTATTAGTACTCTTTTTCATTTTCCACTTAAAAAAATACTTCTATTTTATATATGTGTCACTTTCCTTGTTAGTATTTTAAATTTGAAGGTGGAGAGGGAGGGAATTAAAAGAGGTAGCGAGCGTTGTTGCATTTAAAAGGGACTAGATATTCATCTAGTCCAAAATTGGTCCAAACTACCGTACAAAGATACTCGAGAGAGACACACACACACACACACACACACACACACACACACACACACATATATATATATATATATATATATATATATATATATATATATATATATATATATATATATATATATATATATATATATATATATATATATATATATATATATATATATATATATATATATATATATATATATATATATATATATATATATATATATATATATATATATATATGAATTTGGTGTGTCGGAGTCGGAGGAGGACACAATACATAACGGGAAACAACAACTTGCTCTGCCGAGGCATTCATCACTTTGACCCAACTCCATCAATTACCAATAAATAATACTACCTCTATCTCACAATAGTCAAATTTAACTTTTCTATTCAAGTTTGTTAATTTTTTTTGAAAAATATGTTTAGATACAAGACACACTAAATTTCTATTTGTATATAAATTTATACAATTTATTAGTTAAAAAATTGTAAGAAAAAAATATAAATTAAATACTGAAAAATAAACATAGTTATTTTTTCTGGATAGATGACATACTATAGGAGGAGGGCGTACTATAGTAGTACCCAATTTACTCATTTCTTTTTACTCAACTCAACACCTACCCTTCTTTAAAATTGGACCTCCTAGTCCTTATTACTAGTACTATACAATTCTGAACTTTAGTAGTAATAAGGGTTATGCTACTAGCCGAGTCGAGCCTGAGTTCCCTAAATTTGAAAGCCAGCTTGCTCTTATATGGCTCAGTTTGAGCTTCAACTTGCTCTTATATCGATTCGAGTCCGAGCTTGGTCTTATATAAGAATTCGACTTCCGTGAGCTTTGTAATGACGTGATTTTTTATAAGAGTTGTCACAAAATTTTTACCTGGATCGATTGGAAACTAAAAAATGGTTTACGAGAGATTTGAGCTCGTTTTTTTATTACGCAAAAAAAGAAATTTTCAGTTGCCCAAAATTGATACCACAGGTTCCTTTTAGAGTTTTGCTTGATTGTGTTTTAATTAACCACTCAGAATTAAAGGAAAAAAAGACTATTGATTGATTACATGAAAATTGGAGCAAACATATTCAAAACATTTTTACATGGCTAGAAGATAATAAAGACTATTCTAAAATATGAAAAATGATTTTTTGTTTTATTTAAAATAAAAATTGGAATTAAGAAAATCCTAAAAGATAAACACACTTGATTTTGATGTATTAACAACATTTTAAAAGAAAACAACAAAAAGTTTGAACTTAATGGCCAAACTGTTAACGTTGTAACTTTTTGGATGACTTGACTGTTGAGTTTTAGAAACTAAGGGTCTATTTTGAAAGTAATAAAAATGTTGAAGGACTAAGTGGATGATTAACACACAACAAAAAAATGAAAAAAACGGGAGAAGAAAGAAAAGAACGTACCTGGACTGCTCCAGCGTGGACGACAGCTGGCGGAGGAACAAGCTTTTTCAGCGGCTGACTTGCTGGCCTGTGGTTCGCCGGTGGATGGTACGACGTTCGGAGGCGTCGGTGGGGACGAACAGGGGCTGGTCGGGCGATGGTGGGCTGCCGGTGTCGGAACGGATTACTGTCGTTTTCTCTTCACTCAGGCCATCTCCTGCAGCAAGGTAAGGTTTGTTGGATTCCTCTTGATGTGATGGAACTAATGGCGGTGTAAGTTGGCGACCGAAGTGTCAGATAAGAGGAGGAGAAGGTGGAGGCCGATTGTTCGAACAAAACGGAGATTGGTGATTTTTTTCCTTTGATTTTCAGCTTCGCCTTTTCTCTTCAAAATTGGTTATATTTATAGAGAAAATTGACAGGAGCTCTATTTCAAAAAGGTGTGAAGGCAGTGGCGAAGTCAGGAAAAAAATTTCAGGATGACGAAGGTTGTTCAAATATTGTCATAGATAAACTAATATTATCCAAATAATTTAATGCAAGTAGTTTGACTTAAATGAAAGTGATACATATAAAAAATGCTAAAAATCCAGACATACAATAAAAGTACATTACATATATGAAGTTCTCAAACTGTAACACGACGTTCCTTCAAATCTTTGAAATCATCAATCAATTCTTCTATACTGAAGGTTTCTGCAATATCTTTCTCAATATATAAAAGAAGACTGAAGGGTAAAAGTAGTGGATAATTACTAAACTAGATGAAAATCATAAAGCCAATTAAAGGGTAAGATTACTAGTTAAAATGATAAATCATCATCAAGCACCTACTTGTTCGTTGACGGAAGAGGCAGATTTAATCATGAAGCCGCTGGCAGCGGCGAGGAGCTTGGAGAGTGGACTGTGGTGTGGAGACGCCGAACTTAGTGACTGAAGGGCAGACGGCAAAGACAACTAGAGCAATGGAGCAAGCACTAGCAGCACCAACTCGCCTAGAAAATCTTTCTAGAGGCGAGAGGTGAGGCGTCACTTGGTGAGAATTGAAGGTGAGAGGCGTCGCGTTGTGTTGATGGGGCTATGAAATGGGAATGAGGAGATGAGAATTGAAGGTTGGGTTATGAGTTATAGATTTTGGGTATGCGTGTGTTTGTAAAGTGGGTTGGGTAAGGGTTTGTGAATATGAAATGGCTCAAGCCCAACAATAAGTGGAATAGGCTCTAGTGGATAAGAGAATGGGCTGGGTTAAATTAATAAATAAAAATATCAAATAACATCTCTAAACTTTTATAATTATATGGTATATACCCCTACATTTTATAAAATCTCAGGGTGACAACTGTCCCCCCATGCCACACAATAGCTTCGCCCCTGTGTGAAGGTAGCTTGATGGATGGAAGAGAAGATGGCAGAGGTGTGAAGATGGTACCGGCCGAGCTGAAGGAGCAAACGTCTCCTCTCTGTCCTTTTTCTTTTTTTTTAAAAAAAAATATTTTTATTTTAAAAGAAATATTTTTTTTCAAATTTTCTTTTATTCTAATTTCTTGTTTTTTTCTTTTTAATAGAAAAAGACACTTAAATTATAGAATACAAAAAAAATAACAAAATGATATATGAACAATGACAAAAAGTCCATAAAATGATGGAAATAAAAGAAATACATAAAAATAAGAAAAATTACAAAAGCACATGAAATTATAAAAAAGACAAAATAACAAAAATGACAAAAATTCACAAGATAACAAAAACATATGAAATAATAAAAACAATAAAAAGTACATAAAATAATAAAAATGAAACATAAAAATGACAAAAGTATATGAAAATAATTACACAAATAAAGTAACAGAAAATACAAAAAATTTATTGTTACCTTTTCAAACAAATAAATAATAAAATCAGTAGACTCGAGTTTCAGCTTTAGGTTCGTGAAGCCAGTTTAACATAGTTAGAGCTTAAATCAGTTCACGAAAGAAGTTTTTTATTTTACACATTTGTAAAGTTTTACTTGCTATATTCCAAATTGTTTGAAATACATAGTTTTTAACATTTAATTTTTATTTGTATTTTTATTTTCAGATTTTGAAATATAGATTTAAATTTTTTGAACACATATGATACTATAATGCGTCTTGTTTATAAAATAAATTTATAAAAAATGTTTATACTAAAGAATAATTAATGCACTATTTGGTTGCGCCCTAATTAAACGCAGACCAATACTTGCGGTCCTCTTTATTAGCTTAGAACAAATTTTAATGGGCAGGTACAACATCACACTGGGAAAAAAATGTTTTGCCAATATAGATACATAACAATATTTTTTTTGGGTGCAATTTACTCCTTATGAATTTAAAACGAGCTTGTTCCATCAAAAAAAAAAACAACGAGCTTGTACACAAAACCTCGGATGTAGATATGGATTGAGTTGGGCGGTGGGCCTATTTTTTTTTTACTAATATCGTAGTTGTGGTAATAGCAGGCTAGCAGCACAATTGCATTTTAACTTTTTCTATATAAAAAAGTAAATATTAAAAAAAAGGAAATTATCAAAAGCCCCCTTAGGTTTATCATAATCTCCACTTATCCCCTACATTTTCAGAATTTTTGAAAAACCACCATAAGGTTTGTGAAAATATACAAACCCCCGACACTAACCACCGTTAACTATTCCGTTAGATTTTTAGGTCTAACTACAAAAAATGGATAATAACTTTTCTAACCCTAACAATGCTATCCTAAGTTGTTTACACCTTTACAATTTCAACCACACCAAACTTATAAAATTACCAAAGTTGTTCATTCATCTAAGTACGCTCCACCGTTGCGTTTTGAGCCTCCTCTACCAAGACCATCAGCAACGTTAAGCCTGGGTTATTGGTTCCGGTTCCATCATCAATATCGCCAAACCCAGCTCAAACTCGTAGAACTGAGCTCCCCTTGGTCAACGAAGCTCTGTCATTGAGATAGCTACCTCATACCTATACATTCTGGCTCGAACCTCCATTTTATGAATCGATTCTTCCTTGCTTCACCAACTTGATCGCCTTCTGTGAAATTCCCCATCTTCGTCAAGTCCGTACGCCAAAATGCCCCAACTCCCATCCAAACCAGTGGCGGACCAAACCTTAGGCGTGCCCAGATCCCGCTAGGCAAGAAATTAGGGGGTTTCAAACTTATAAATTGGGGGATGAGTTTTTCACCTAATAACTAAGGGTTTGAGAGGTGAGTGAGAAAAGTGAGTAATGAGGGCCAAGTTTGAGGAGCCCGTGAAATTGAAGGGGGCTGGGGTGGAATTCGGCGCATGACTTGTTTAGATACTTAAGTGATCAGCATAAAATGGTGATCAACATGATAAGTTGTTTAGATCGACATCACTACCTAGTTAGATCGACATCACTACCTTATTAGATCGACATACATACTTGATTGATCAGCATAAAATGGTGATCAACATGATGAGTTGTTTAGATCGACATCACTATCTAGTTAGATCGACATTAATACATAGTTAGATCGACATCACTACCTAGTTAGATCAGCATAAAATGGAAGTGTGTCAAATATATTGTGCACTTATTTGTGCGCACATCTGTGTGACGCGCACAACGTTTTCAGATCAGCATGATGAATTGTTTAGATCGACATCACTACCTAGTTAGATCGACATCACTACCCTGTTAGATCGACATACATACTTGATTGATCAACATAAAATGATGATCAACATGACGAGTTGTTTAGATCGACATCACTACCTAGTTAGATCGACATCAGTACCTTGTTAAATCGACATACATACTTGATTGGTTAGCATAAAATGGTGATCAACATGATGAGTTGTTTAGATCGACATCACTATCTTGTTAGAACGACATGACTACCTTGTTAGATTGACATACATACTTGATTAATCAGCATAAAATGGTGATCAACATGATGAGTTATTTAGATCGACATCACTATCTTGTTAGATCGACATGACTATTTAGGTGGATCGACATCACTACCTAGTTAGATCAACAAAAAATGGAAGTGTGACAATTATATTGTGCGCACATTTGTGTGCCGCGTACAACTTTGTGCGAAACTATGTGCGGACTGTCATGCGAAGCGCACAACTTCAGATGAATAACGAGGGATTACTCACGTGAACAACTAAATTCACTTTGGTACTATTCGTTTGAGGTCCGCGTAGAAAACGGTGAATCACGCGGTCCTACCCACGTGAAGGAGGAGTGAAAAAGTCAGTTGTTCACCCGAAAAAAACTTTAGTTTGAAACCCCCTATTAAACCCCAAATTTATACCCTTTCATAACTTAACTTAACAAAGGAAATATTACACCTTTAGGCCCTTAGAAAGCCTTGCAAGCTCAGTTAAAGACCACTTCATTTAATAGGTGTCAATTAGGTCCCAAGTTCTCCATTTAGTGCAATATTTAGATCCAGCTCCTCTCTCTCTCTCTCCCTCTCTCAAGATTTTCAATTCACGAAAATTTGGTTTTCCAACTTTTGTTTCTTCAAATTTTGTTCACATTCTTTAATTTGATCGAATTCTTGATAAATGCTATGTATGATTTGTGTATTTACACAAATAATTTTTTATTATTTATTATTGATTGTTTTTCTCCACTCACCTAAATTTTGAAGCCTAGATCCGCCACTGATCCAAACTGTCGTGCGACGCTACTAGGAGATGAATCGAACAACTCCAATCTACCTCTACGAGGGTGGGGGAGGAAGTCGACTCCTTCGTTCGGCACTAGATCAAAGAAGAAGAAGAAACGAACTTCTCGATCAGCTTCTCGAAGGACTCGGGTATTATAGCAACGAATCTTTCGATCAATCGACCAAGCATCACACCATTACCATTTTCATCTTCAACCATGCCTGGGATTGAGGCTAAAGGTTGTGGCGCGTTCTGGGTTGGGTCTGGAACAAGTTTTAGACGATGGCTAAGGAGAATGAGATGTGCTGTGGCACAGGGAGATCGAGAGTGAGGTATAGATGTAAGAAACAATATATGTCAGGGTATAATTGTTAAGGCTAAAATGTATTAGGGTTTTGTTTGAGCATTATTTCAAGATATCTGATGGTCAATCATGTGAGTTAACGGTCAAAGGGGGGTTTGTAGATTTTCACAAACCTCAGATGAATTTTTCTAGAATTCCGAAAATGTAGGGGGGAAAGTGGAAATTATGACAAACCTCATAGGTTTTTTTATAATTTCCCAAAAACAAAGTAAACATTTCAAGTTGAATGGGGTGTTGAATGAAAATGAAAAGTTAGCGAAACATGTATGAATGCTCAAAGTTTGTGTTTTGGACCCAAAATGTCATTACGTTTCAAAAAAGTCTTATTTGACCACACTCTTTAGTTTAATGGTCCAAATTTGCCAATGAAATGGTTTATCGGTCCCAATTTTCCATCACGTTAGCAGACGGCTACCGTTCACCGTTAAAATTTTGCCACATCACTACCATGTCACCACCATGTCATCGTCACAGCCGCTATACCACCACCGCAACACATCGGAACTCACCATTCACAGTCTAGGGCCATAGATCGGGGCGTAGGGTCATCGGATCCCGGTCTAGGGTCACCGATTTACGGCTTGGGCTCTCGATTCGCTGGCCTTGGGCTGAGATTCGCCGGCCTTAGGATGCGGTCCAGAGGCCTTAGGCCGGGATCCAACGACCCTAGGCTCCGATCTAGGATTTGATGTATTTCTAACCCATTCTAGATTTTTTGGCAGTGGTTGACGGTGGTTTGGTGGTGGTCACCTATGGAAAATTCACCATACTGGCAAAAATTAACAACGATGGTGAATTGAGACCATGAACTATAACGACAATGGTAATATGAGATTTTTTTGAAAAGTAGGGACATTTTGGGTCCAAACCCCAAACGTAGAGGGTAAAATGAGACCTTCTCCCCTCGAAGTATGATGATAAGTTTTAATCCTTTCGCGATCTTAAGCCCAATACAAAATTTCATTGTACTTGGGCCTTCTATTTATCAATGCCCATCAGCCACAGACCTCTGCCAGGCCCATATGCTAGGCCCACATGTCTGATAAACTTCTTTTCACAAAGCCTTGGATACGACACTTGGCTCTACGAGTTTGCAAGCATGCGATGGTGAATGTAAAAATAAGGGGTTTCAAACTTAAGTTTTTTCGGGTGAACAAATGACATTTTCGCTCCTCCTTCTTCACGTGAGTAGGACCGCGTGATTCACTGTTTTCTACGCGGACCTCAAGTGAATAGGACCAAAGTGAATTTAGTTGTTCATGTGAGTAGCCCCTCATTATTCACCTAAAGTTGTGCGCTGCGCACAACAGTTCGCACATAGTTTCTTACAAAGTTGTGCGCGGCACACAGATGTGCGCACAAATAAGTGCACAATATAATTGACACACTTCAATTTTTTTGCTGATCTAACTAGGTAGTGATGTCGATCTAAACAACTCATCATGTTGATCACCATTTTACGCTGATCAATCAAGTATGTATGTCGATCTAACAAGGTAGTGATGTCGATCTAACTAGGTAGTAATGTCGATCTAAACAACTCATCATGTTGATCACCATTTTATGCCGATTAATCAAGTATATATGTCGATCTAACAAGGTACTGATGTCGATCTAACTAGGTAGTCATGTCGATCTAAACAACTCATCATGTTGATCACTATTTTGTGTTGATCAATCAAGTATGTATGTCGATCTAACAAGGTATTCGGGTGAGCAAATGACTTTTCGCTCCTCCTTCTTCACGTGAGTAGGACCGCGTGATTTACCGTTTTCTACGCGGACCTCAAGTGAATAGAACCAAAGTGAATTTAGTTGTTCATGTGACTAGCCCCTCATTATTCACTTGAAGTTGTGTAGTTTCTCACAAAGTTGTGCGCGGCATGTGTGCGCACAAATAACTGCACAATATAATTGACACACTTCCATTTTATGCTGATCTAACTAGGTAGTGATGTCGATCTAAACAACTCATCATGTTGATCACCATTTTATGCTGATCAATCAAGTATGTATGTCAATCTAACAAGGTAGTGATGTCGATCTAACTAGGTAGTGATGTCGATCTAAACAACTCATCATGTTGATCACCATTTTATGTTGATCAATCAAGTATGTATGTCGATCTAACAAAGTAGTGATGTCGATCTAAACAACTCATCATGTTGATCTAACAAAGTTGTGCGCGGCACACAGATGTGTGCACAAATAAGTGCACAATATAATTGACACACTTCCATTTTATGCTGATCTAACTAGGTAGTGATGTCGATCTAACTAGGTAGTGATATCGATCTAAACAACTCATCTTGTTGATCACCATTTTATGTTGATCAATCAAGTATGTATGTCGATCTAACAAGGTAGTGATGTCGATCTAACTAGGTAGTGATGTCGATCTAAACAACTCATCATGCTGATCTAACAAAGTTGTGCGCGGCACACAGATGTGTGCACAAATAAGCGCACAATATAATTGACACACTTCCATTTTATGCTGATCTAACTAGGTAGTGATGTCGATCTAACTAGGTAATGATGTCGATCTAAACAACTCATCATTTTATGCTGATCAATCAAATATGTATGTCGATCTAACAAAGTAGTGATGTCGATCTAACTAGGTAGTGATGTCGATCTAAACAACTCATTATGCTAATCAATTAAGTATCTAAACAAGTCATGCGCCGAATTCCACCCCGGCCCCCTTCAATTTCACGGGCTCCTCAAACTTGGCCCTCATTACTCACTTTTCTCACTCACCTCTCAAACCCTTAGTTATTAGGTGAAAAACTCATCCCCCAAATTTCTAAGTT
The DNA here is from genome assembly GCA_024586325.1 of Stellera chamaejasme. Taxonomy (NCBI): domain Eukaryota; kingdom Viridiplantae; phylum Streptophyta; class Magnoliopsida; order Malvales; family Thymelaeaceae; genus Stellera; species Stellera chamaejasme. Next base: position 33,121,867 of record CM044985.1, read on the forward strand.
TGAAACCCCCAATGTTAGATGTAAAATTGTTAGAATCAAATTGTTAAATGTTAAAAACTTAAAGTATATTTTTTTGTAATTAAACTAAAAAGTTAACAGATTTTTTAACGGCAGTGACATTCTTAACCCAATTTCAAAACTTAGATGACATTTTAACTCCAAAATAAAATTTGGTGGCAAATTTAGAAGTTTTGAATATTTTAGTGACATTTTTACACTTAATCCCAAGATTTTATCTCAAATGTATTATTCATTTTATGCTTTTGTTTATTTTAGTCAACATTTACCCTAATAAATACATTCACTCTTGCACTCATAAAAGAGTCTAGAGGGTGGATTGAATGGATGATGATGAGTTTAAAAAGAGTAATGATGAAAATTATGTTAAATAAGTTAATGATCAAAAACAAATTTTTTATACACAAAAAAATTAAAAGTGCAATTTACTTAGGATAATTTTAAACAGTTCGAGTTTCTTGAAGGTGGGTGTTTATGCATCTTTCAGTTTCTTACTGGTCTATTTTTTAAAATAAAATTATTTTATGATTAAAAAAAAGTTTGTGAGAGATGACAGGGAAATCACAATAACCGTTGAAATTAACTTGTCTTTTAATATTCTAGAATTTATTCATCAAAAGTTCAAATATGAGGTACATATTCGATATTTAGTAGATCATCTAATTTTATTTATTTTTTTTAATTTTGTTTGTAATTTGTATGATTTCGTTTTACTCGAGTCGCTAACGTCTTTCAATAAATTTAGTTTTGCTACTGACTATAACACAACTATCGGGGCTGAAATAGATATTTGGTATAACTGTCAGGATTAAAGTTGCTGTTTGCCATCAGGGCAGTGACTTATTCCCAAAGCCAAGACCATAACAAAACCCCCCCAATATCGCGATCGGATTCTGCCTGCGATCAAATCAGACGATGGGTCAAGGAACACCTGGTGGGTTGAACAGGCAAGGCGGCCTTCCCGGCGATCGGAGGCAGGATGGATCGGACAAAAAGGATAAGAAGTTCGAGCCGGCGGCGCCGCCTGCTCGAGTCGGCCGCAAGCAGCGGAAGCAGAAAGGTCCTGAAGCCGCAGCTCGGCTACCCACCGTCACGCCGCTTACCAAGTGTAAGCTACGGCTGCTGAAGCTGGAGCGGGTCAAGGATTATCTGTTGATGGAGGAAGAGTTCGTGGCCAATCAGGAACGGCTGAAGCCGCAGGAAGAGAAAGCCGAGGAGGACAGATCCAAGGTCGACGACTTGCGAGGTTCCCCTATGAGTGTTGGTAATTTGGAGGAGTTGATCGACGAGAACCACGCCATTGTTTCTTCGTCGGTTGGGCCAGAATATTACGTTAGCATTCTGTCCTTTGTTGACAAGGACCAGCTGGAGCCTGGTTGTGCTATTCTGATGCACAATAAGGTTGGTTGTTGCTCGTTCTGGCATTCCCTTGATGATTCTTGGTTTGATTTTGAATTTCGAACATCAGCATCTGTCTGATTTAAGCTTGAAATGGCCGTCTGATGCAAACAAGATAGTCTATTAGACGGTACAGTTCCAAATTCCAAGAATTAGGGCATCCTGATTAGTTTCTCTTATTACGCATGTAGGAGATGCTGATTGGTTTCACTTTGGGGCTTAAGTTGATGGTTGCTGTCATTAGTTTTTGTATGTAGCTATTCCAAGTGACTGCATTTTCAATGTCGTGAATACTTCTCAGGTGCTTTCAGTTGTTGGGCTTTTGCAAGATGAAGTTGATCCCATGGTGTCCGTGATGAAAGTGGAAAAGGCACCATTGGAATCATATGCTGATATAGGAGGCTTGGATGCACAGATACAGGAGATCAAAGAAGCTGTGGAGCTCCCACTTACTCACCCTGAACTGTATGAAGACATTGGTATTAAGCCTCCAAAGGGAGTCATATTGTATGGAGAACCCGGCACTGGCAAAACCTTACTCGCAAAGGTGCAACTATAATTAATCTTTTTAACTCTGTGCATAGCACATAGATTAGTCACTGGTGATTAGTTTAGTGAGGCAGATTGAGAGATTCCTTCATAGTTGACAGTTAGATACAACTACTTATTGATGGTACTGACCACCTTTTCAGTTAAGCTCATCATCTACAGTTTTGGTTTATTAGAACTGTTGGTTACTCATACTATTTGTTAGCCGTTGTGTGAGCATAAATTTGAATTCTCAATTCTTGAATATAGAGCTACTGAATCTGGTAGTTTATACTTAATTTTTCCTTTGTTTGCATTTTGCATTTGCATATTTATTTCAAGAGATTAATCCATTATTTGCCGAGGAGCTTTTAGGAAAATCTCTAAGCCAGAGGAAACTAGAACAGCTGCTTACTCTGATTTAGGATGTATTAGTTAATAAATGTGTGCTACACCACACCTACATAATGCGGAGTATAAGGAGCAACTCCTCAAAGTAATGTTTTGGATTCAAGTCTTGTGACCAGAGTGACAAGACTCTGGGAGACCTTCCTGCTTAAATAGGTCCTGGCTTGCTCACCTATGCAGTAGTCTGAGTCCAATGTGGGTACCGTATACAAGGGCGTCTTAGACCACACACACGCGCGCGCACACACATTTAAGAAGCTGAATGGGATAAGTTCATTTTTATGGGATCAGTGACTGATAGGCTTTCGTGCCTCATGCTTGCCTTTGATTTTGATAAACAACCATTTCTGTTTTTTCAGGCGGTGGCAAATTCCACATCAGCCACTTTCTTACGTGTTGTTGGTAGTGAATTAATTCAAAAGTACTTGGGAGATGGTCCAAAGCTAGTGAGGGAGCTTTTCAGGGTTGCGGATGATCTATCTCCTTCAATTGTTTTCATTGATGAAATTGATGCAGTTGGTACTAAGAGGTAAGTTTGGTTGACAGTTGTGGCTTGGTGAAGTGCAGTGGTTGCATTGTTTCTAATTATTTTTGCCTTACAGGTATGATGCTCATTCAGGTGGTGAGCGTGAAATCCAGAGGACCATGTTGGAACTGCTGAATCAGTTGGATGGTTTTGATTCTAGAGGAGATGTTAAAGTTATCCTTGCAACAAATAGGATTGAAAGTCTTGATCCTGCTTTGCTTCGTCCTGGGCGAATTGATAGGAAGATAGAATTTCCGCTTCCTGACATAAAAACAAGGAGACGTATATTCCAGGTCTGTGGAACTCTGAGATTATCACTTCACATTGGCATGAGTAATGAAGCATAGGTATTGGAATCTCTTAATGCGGTCCCTTAATATTCTTACCTGTCAAATTTGTTACAGATTCATACATCAAGGATGACATTAGCTGAGGATGTGAATTTGGAAGAATTTGTTATGACCAAAGACGAGTTTTCTGGAGCTGATATAAAGGCAATCTGTACTGAAGCGGGTTTACTTGCTTTGAGGGAGCGTCGGATGAAGGTTAGACACGTGTTTTATGTTTTGTTAGTCATTCTGCTCTTTCATTTTGCATGAATTTATAGTGCTAACAAGATTTCAGTTCATTAATTGGCATCATAAACGCCACGACACTGACCCCAATTCAGTTGGGGATTAAGGTGTAGTACGATGATGATGCTCTTTCTTTTAATTTGGGAAAAATGTGAAGAAGTTAAACTTTAAGCTGGCCAAATATATCGGGCAGCTATAGTTGCAGGAAGCATAATTATTTCAGATTTCGTTGAAATGTGCACCATTGGAAGAAAGATGACCGTTTATTGGCTATTCCATTGGTAAGCTTATGCTAAGGATGCATTAAGGTAGTGAGCGGACTAATTCTGCATCTGTATGTCACACAAGAATCATTATGTTTGTACCATCTGGAGCTGCTAATTCTAGGTTTCTTTAGAAAGGCAGATTCTGATATGGAGCCCAAGTATTCCAATAACTAATTGCTTAAATGTTGTGGTTCAGGTGACTCACGCAGACTTTAAGAAAGCGAAGGAAAAGGTGATGTTTAAGAAGAAAGAAGGTGTTCCAGAAGGGCTTTACATGTGAATGTATGATAGCTTGCTCTACGAAGTTATCCATATCACGTTGTATTTCTGGCTCACAAATTTGTGCTGTTAATTTCCCCGCCAATCTTTAGTTGACCTCTAGCCGATGAGCACCCTCCTGAGGTACCTGTTTGGTTTGGCATTAGTGCTCTGGTGAGTTTGGAATGATACCTTTTCAGGAGGTTTCTGTATTCATGGCTAGCGCAAAATCTTAACCGATGGTCTTTGTTCAGCAATTGCACCTTTGAAGAGGTTTGCCATTTAAGCTGTTTCAGTTTCAGATGCTTAAAATGCATGCTCATAGTCAAGTCATATGAACGGTGAATTACAGGTATTCTCTTTTTTCCACTTCAGGATTGCTTTGCTAGCGGTAAAATTCCTTCCACAACCCTTCAGTAAGTGGTACGTAGGGTGAATTTCTCAGCATTCAGTAAACCTGTGTAGGATTGCTTTGGACAAATCAGTGTTTGTAACGTCTGCCTTGAAACTCTTTGAAGTATCAGCCCTTCCGCTCCAAGTAATGTTGCCAAAGAAACCAGATCTAGAACTTAAATGACTTCTTGGGTTGTGTTATAGTAAGGGGAGAAAGTGTTTCTGTATTGGATACATTAGGGGAATATGGATGTAAAAGGTAAATACGAGTATAAAAAATCCAAGAACATTCAAAGTTCAAACCCCAAAAACAAAGTCCCGATCGTAGCATTTAACATCATGTTGAAAAATTACAACAGTAGTGAGGTGAGGCTGCTTCGAAAGATTTGGATAAAAACCACAAATTTGTTACTCTAATCCTCGTATTTTGTTAAAAACTATTAGGGGTTTCAAATTTAAGCTTTTTCGGACGAATAACTGACTTCTTCACTCCTCTTTCACGTTAGTAGGATCTCGTGATTCACTGTTTTCTACGTGGATCTCAAGCGAATAAGACCAAAGTGAACTTAGTTGTTCACGTGAGTAGGATCTCGTTATTTACTGGCGCTCCCAAATCTCACGTTTTTGAAGGCCATCGTTGATTCTATTTGTTTTGCTGTCGTTCAGTAGCAAGGAATGTCAAGGTGATAGTGAGTATTCTTTTTCCACTTCCTATACTGCATTCTCCATCGTTTTAGCTCTTGATCTCCCTCAATCGTCTCTTCCCAGCTTTGAACGGTACAAATTCTTCCGGGTTAGGGCAGAGGTTGCTTAATTTTATTTCGGCTTGTTTAATTTGTGATGTCCTGAAATTGATTTTGAACACTGGTGGATCACAAATTTGTACATTGTGCATGACAGTCCGCACATAATTTCGCACAACGTTGTGCGCGACACACAGATGTACGCATAAATAAGTGCACAATATAATTGACACACTTCCAGTAAACGCACTGCTTGCGCACATGTTGATATTACCAGCGCACATGGAACACATGACAACTATTTGTGTGCGTAACACAACAAAACCCACATATGATTCCTACCTACAGTCCCTTCAAATGAAATTCATACAACACAACAAAACAGGTACTTAAATTACTTTAACCATACGAGATCAACAGCGAAATGACAAGAAAAAAACCAAAACACTGGATTTTGAACAAACTCATTCCACTCCAGTCAGCTTCCCCAAATTCTCCAAACTCTTCTTCTGCCAACTCTGCCTCTCTCATTCTCTCATATTCCCGAGCTTAACGAGTAAGATGACACCATCCAGAAAAGATGAGAAAAGGGAAGCGGGGAAAAAGTTGGAAGAAGAACTTAGAAATAAGGACATTAACTTATGGGGTTTACGTACAGTAGGTAGAAGAACGACATAAAAGGTAAGAGAAAAGAGGCGAGAAGGGCTGAGTGCACCAAATTCACACTCTAACCCCCTTTAATTTTACGGGCTCCTCAAACTTGGGCCCACAATACTCATTTTTTTCACTCACCTCTCAAACCCTTAGTTATTAGGTGAAAAACTCATCCTCCAATTTCTAAGTTTGAAGCCCCCTATTGTTGGAATTTATCAACAATGTCTTGGACTGTCGACGTCATTATGGCAAACGTGCAAAAGATGAGATATGATGATTATTGGGTAAGATGCATATCATATGTAAGAAAAGTGTAATTTTTCAAAGTTTTAACTCCTTTTTGAACTTGGTGAGGACCCAGATGTTAAGCCCATAGTTCGGCCCGCAAATCCGGCCCGCAAGTACTGTAGCACCCCATCCCTTCCTGGCGCAAGGGGACACCTGTCCCCCGGTCCATACCCTATCCCAACACTATAAATACCTCATTCAATGCCCCACCCAAGGGGGCTTTTTTTTTGCTTACCTTATCAGTACTCAATCGATCCTCGGCCAATATAACGTGCGAATACTGACTTGAGCGTCGGAGAATTGTACAAGGTGCATACTCGGCCTCGGAAGCAGCTCAGCTCGAACACGGCTCGACAACAGACGCAGCAGCTCGGAGAAACCGGTCTCGTTGCAGCATGGCAGGATTCTTCCCATTCGGGAGACCGACTTTCTCTGACGCACTCTCAAGTACCTCATCACTATTCCGACATTTATATTCATTAATGTTAATTGTTAGTATTAACTTAACTTTTCGAAAACTCTCAACGATGTGTCACTGTCATTGTTGGGGTGTTTCTGTAACGTTTATAACCTTGAGGGTCGTTTTTTAAAATTATACTATATGTCTGAGGTTCAAACTGTAATTTTCAAAATGTTGAGGGATGAACCTGTATTTATTTTTATTTGTTTTTGTTTTTACATTTCTCTTTTTAAAAAAATTAAAATACTTATGTTAACTTATGTTCATCTTGTTAAAAAAATTTCCCATAGTAATTAGTAAATATACGAATAATGCTAAACTAATCATTTAAACCCTAACCCTCCGTGTGTGGCAACATACGTACCACGAACAAACCTGATATATTTTCTCATATAGTATTGACTTTTGTCAGACTGCAAACAAGACCAATACTAAGAAATGCTATGTTGTAACTTGCATTGTAAGTAGGGGAGTGAACGATTCGAGCCGAGCCGAGCTCGGCTCGAGCTTGAGCTTTAACGAGCCCATCGAGCCGAACCTCACGAGTATCGAGCTCGAGCTCGAGCCGGTTTTGAGGCTCGAATAATAAACAAGCCGAGTTCGAGCTCGAAACGTTCGGCTCGTAAGGGTTCGCGAGCCTTAACGAGCTCGTCTAAAATTATGATACTACCCTTCACGAACCATCGAGCCGAGCTCTAGCTCGAGCTCGTTTACTCAGTATTGGGGCCGAATCGAGCCTAACGAGCTTGAGCTCGTTTACTCAGTGTTGGGGCCGAATCGAGCCTAACCGAGCTCCCGAGCTTAACGAGCTTCACGAACCATCGAGCCGAGCTCGAGCTTGAATTATCGGGCTCGATCGAGTTCAAGCCGAGCTCGAGCCGAGCCCGAGCTCGAACTTGCTAGGCTCGTGCTCGACTCGGCTCGAACTCGCCCCTAATTCACTACGTATCTGAAGGAGGCCTGGTAACGCCAAATTCACTACGAATCCATTACGAATTGTAACGCACAAGGACATTACCAGAGTGTACAAATCGAGGCGTTACTTCAGCCCAATGCGTTACCAGGCCTTGCATGACAGCAGGCCTGCCAAACTGACAGGCCTGGTAGCGCCCCACCCCCCTACTTGGTGTTACCAGGCCTGACAGCAGGTCTGCCAACTGACAGGCCTGGTAGCGCCCCACCCCCTACTTGGCGTTACTATCCCAAATCTTTTTTTTATGTTTTAACATTTAATCTATTAAATCTTAAATGTTTATTATAAAATAAATAGAAATAATCATTAATTAATATTTGAATTGATATTTTGGAATAAAAGATAATTGAATATAAACATATTTTAATTAAATGTTTGAAACACAATTAAAACATTCAAAAACATCCAAAAAAGAGTAGTAATACAATCACGATCCTACGGAGGCGGGAAATTCCAATTATCTCGTGGGGGATTTTGACTCTCCGACGGTCGTTGCTCTGACGGAGGCCGTTGCATCTGAGGCTCGTAGTAATCATTACCGCGGATGAGACTTGTATTGGCGAAAGGGTTCTGGTGCGGCGGCGGCTGCTGGTGTTGAAATCGGACTGAGTCGAGAAAGTTGGGAGGCCTCGTGTAGTCCCAGGTTTGCGGGGATGATGATGATTCCCCCGGAACCAGACCCGGAGGCACCTGGTCCCGCTGCATAATAATCACTGAAATTATCAAATAATCACTGAAATTATCTAATAATCACAGAAATTATCTAATAATCACTAAAATTATAAAGTAATAACTGAAATTATCTAATAATTATCTAATAATCATAAATTATCTAATAATCATTGAAATTATCTAATAATCACCTAAATTATCTAATAATCACCTAAATTATCTAATAATCGCTAATTCATTACCTTCAATAAGAGGCTCCGTGAAATGAAGGGTGTACGGCGGCCGGCGCGGTTCTGGGCGCGGTTGTGAGCCTCCGGAAATGAAAACCGAAGAACACATCATTTCTCTTGAAATGGAAACCGAAAATGAAAAAACAGGAGGGAAGGAGCTTACCTGGAGCTGGTGTTGATTTCGGCATCGAAATGGAGGGAGGAAGCGCCGACGTGACGGATGCGGCAGCGGTGCAAGGCTGAGAGGCTGGAGGTTGAGAGAGGGAGGTAGAGGGGGGCTTTCAGGTTCGCGTGAACGCGTTTTTACTTTTAAGTAGCTGGTAACGCCCTAGGGCGTTATTAGGGCATTACTTTATTCAACTTTAATTTGAACCAGATTAATGCCCGAGAATCGAAAAGGTGGCTGGTAACGCCATAAGGCGTTACGAGGGCGCTACTAGCTCTGACATGCTCTGACCGGTAGCGCCCTCAGTAATGCCTTGTGCGCTACAACGATTTTCGGCCCCACAATAACGCCTAGGGCGTTACTATGTGCATTACGACATCAGCTCCAACTACGTAGTGATTTTAAGCACTAACGTATTTTTAACAGTTACCCCAAAAATTTCTCTAAAATGGGAAATCAAAAGTCATATTCTCAACATACAAAAAAATGTTCAAACTCTATTGGTTTCCAATTTTGAAAAACTATCCATTTATTACAATAATAAAATATTCTACATGTTTGAATAATAATTAATGAATTACTTGGAGAAATAAGAGAAAAAAATATGTTTCAACCAATCACAAGTAGCCAAAAAAGAAAGATGAGAGAGATTTAAATAAAAAGTAAATTTGGGGATGCTCTCCAAATTTTGAAGAATGCTCCAAATTTGGAGAAACTTTTGGACTCAAAAAATGCTCAAAATTTTCTGAAAATGAGCATAACAATGAATAAGCTGTTTAGTTCAGGATGCTGGAAGCGGTGGGGAGAAATTGGGAGTATTCTTGAATTACTTAATCAAGAAGTTTGGGTAGTGCATTGGGTAGTGCTCTGTCTCTCATTGGACCACAAGTTTAGTCTAGTCGGCTGTGGATGAAATATTGCATGCAATTATTGAAATTCAACATTTTACTACTGTACATGTAAGTTACCGGCCACAGTTGCTTGGGCCACTTTTGTCTGAATTTAGATGTCATGTTTTGGATATTTTTGTAATAATTAAGATTAAATAATTATAGTTAAATATTAAGTAAATAGATTTTTTTTTTAAAAAAAACACTAACAATTTGAGAAAGAGAAAGATGTTACCAAATACACCCTTGCTCTAAAGAAGCAAACCAAAACCGTCCATAATTTGACGGAAATTCAGATTAAATGTCACTTTGTAAGAGTGAGTCATTGTTGTTTCAACTTTCCTTATTTATGATTCGCTATTGTATCAAAACTTTCCTTAACAGAACATTGAAGATTGACCAAAACATGTTGGCTCATTGACTTAATCTAAGTAGGTTTAAAAAAAAAATTGGGTGTGTTAGTATAGTAGGCAATTCAATCCCTAGATTTATATCTTATTGCCTCCATATATATATATATATATATATATATATATATATATATATATATATATATATATATATTGTTCAATAGATTTTCGTTATTGCTCAGTCTCTAGTGAATTAATTTGATCAGATATTCTTAGAACTCAAAGTGAGACATTCTTATTTTCAGGAATTGATTTAGCAACTGACCACTAAGGGGGTGTGTATGATACATTTCTATTGTTTTTTTATTCAGGTTTGCTTATCAATTGTACTCATGGTTTTTGTGTTTTACGACTAATTGCGATTTATCTTTGATGCACACTTTGGTCTTAGTTATATCTTCTGAACAATATAGCTTAAGAAATAATGAAATGTTTTATCAAGATAAATATGATACATTACTCTGGACCTCTTAGGAGTTAGGACTATATATTATTCTTTTGAACTTTATTCTTGAAAAACTAACTTAAATACCCGCCGATGGCACGGGAGTAATCAAATTAACGTAAGTAATATAAAAGTGCTTGAAATTGTATGTTATGAGTATGAAAAATTGGAAGTTCACATCAAATACATCAAAGCATGTGTGCAAAAGACCCTAGTAATATACTATATACCTCATTTCCTGAAAGATTGGTTCATTTTTTTCAATATTTTAATGCATGGAGTTAGTCAAATAATATTTATGTAAAATAGATATTAATATTTCGAGTTCTATAAATATATTTTTTATAAAAAATGATTAATCAATTATTCATAGTAATAATTTGAGTCAAACACTAACGAAAACGAAACACAACTATTTTTAAGGAATGAAAGGAGTACTAAACAATACTACTAATATTGTAAGTGTTCCACAAATGCAATTAAAGGCCTTGAAAACATCTTGAGCGTTTAGCCAAATGATTAATTCTTTAAATAGGGATATAAAATGAAGATTTTAAGTTAAACTCGTACCCACCATTCATTACTTATAATTAAGTGGAGGTTATGAAAAAGGTTTAAAAGTTGCAAGAAAGCATGTGGATTGCCAAAATAGCAACTTTCAAAATCAAATTGGCCACTATACATTATATATGAAGAGAGAGAAACTAAAAAGGCAGAAACATCAAATGAATATTTTTTTAAAAAAACAAAGAGAATAAAAATTGAATATGTGATATTTGATATATATATATATATATATAATCTTACAAGGAAAGTCACCACACTAAGATAAATGATAGAGATGTTTTTCCTCTTAATATAAATTGTTGAAAAGAAATAAAAAAACCTATATCAAAGCTCCTAGAAAATATCATAGAAGTATTTTCCAATCTCATAAGTAGTAACTTATGGGTGAGGCATTTCCATGGATATTGTTCTATCTCGGTCCTATATATTAAAAGAAAAAATGAAGTCACAAGAACGATTAACATCCATATGTCATGCCCAATGTGTACTAAAAATTAAAATAGCCTTAGAAGATCTTACCCTTTTACCTTCTCAAGAATATGTTCTTCATCCATCACGTGATATGTCTTCACAAACACAAAAATATTGATATACGGATAACTTAATGCATCTAACCACAAAAAATAGCATACAACAATTTGAAATATAACACTGAGATGCTAACCCCTCACTCGACACCTTATTGTATTTCATTGCAATAAGCCAAACATTGGGCACTCCTTTCTTTGGATTTAGCATATCACGTATATGACACATTCGAATTGTGAATATAAAAACAATAGAGAAAAAAGAAATGAACAACAAGAGGTAGGTTCATAAAGCTCAAACCTTAATCCTCTTATCCCCTCTCTTGCGACGAGTGTAGTTGTGGATCCTTCAGCTTCAACGCCACCATTTACAATTTCATAACCCTGTGAGTGGGGGAAAAGGAAAGAAACTGGAAATTGGTAGTATCAGTTATGTACAAAGGTTGGTCAACCGAGGGAGCAATACGAAAATGCTCGCTGATTTAAGTTTTGGATCACATACCTTCCAATATAGAGGTTGATACAATTTTTGATGCTTGGCCCTAAGAGCTAATTTCTCCTCAAAAAAGTTTCCTCCAAATCATCATGTTGATTATGTGAACATTAAAGAAGCAAGACATAAGGATGTTGTGATAAAGTTCAAGAGGTAAATGTAACAAGTTTATTGTGATCAGATTTAAAAGTTATTAAATTTGACGAATCTATAATTTTAAGAAAATCGAATAAACCAGTAGCAAAAAAAATTATCAACTTCAAATGCATTCAGGTGCAAATGAATTCGGCCACTATTTCAAATAATTTTCAGGAAAAAAATTCACAAAATAATCAAAATCCCTTATTATCCAATAACTTTAAGTATGGAGGTTGGTCACCTATTGCTATAAAAAACTTCCCCCCACCCCTCAAAAAAAAATAACACAAGAAGCATGATCAAATAAATATGTTGTCCAAAAAAAATGTTAGCCAATCAATGTTATAAAAAAAACGGATAAAAAAATCTGGAGCATTGAAAAGTGAAAACACACAAACATCCTAAAACATATAAACTTCGTGAAAGATTTTGAGGAAGATCCGCAACATATTGTACAAGTGATACTTGTAATTATGGTATGTTGAATATAGGTCTAATTTTTTTAAAAAGTGTTCATGCTTTAAAAATTCCATAAGTTTAGTCTTGCTATTACTTGTATCGAATATGTCAGCTCTACTGATAAGTATTGCAACAAACGAATAATTTCTCGCTGACTAAGACAGAACACGAATCTTACTCATGCTTTTTAACGAACAATTAGTAGTCATTGTCGCCATCTATCATGACCAAACGAACAATTGCGGTATTTGTGTTACAGTCACCCTGAGTGGGTGGTGACTTCTGGGTATCTCGGGGCTCTGTTTGGGGTGAGTAAATCGAGCCGAGCCGAGCTGCGGCTCGATTCACGAGCCTCGAGCCGAAGCGTGGCTTAAGGTTCGCGAGCCTTAACGAGCTCGCGAGCCTAACGAGCTCACGAGCCTAACGAGCTCGCGAGCTCGTTAGTGGCCGAATAGAGCCTAGCCGAGCTCGCGATCCTAACAAGCTCGAGCTTCACGAACCTTCGAGCCGAGCTCGAGCTCGAATTTTAGGGCTCGTTCGAACTCGAGCCGAGCCTGAATTTCACGAGCTCGAGCTCGAACCTTCGGGCTCAACTCGGCTCGAACTCACCTAGCTCCATTCCAAACATGCGGGACATGTTTTCTGTTGGTCAGATAGCCCCCTGATCTTTTCTAAGTAACATTCTCGAGAATCCTTTACATATTCGAGGTCACACGAGTTCCCCGCACCTTTCCGCGGAAAATATTTTTCGGGGTCGGGACGCTCGTTCTCGGGCGATGCTCAGGGCTCGGGATGAATAAAATGGTGGCGCCAATGGTGTATGGTATTTTATGACTCGGGATGGTTATTGTGGTGATAAATAAAGCAAGCACACATGACGGGATTACTTGGTTGAGCTAGCAAGCACATACGTCAGGATTTACTCGGGCTAAACTGGCGCGGAATGACACTTAAGCATATTTTTGGCTTGGACTTGGCGACTAAGGTGCCTAGGTGTGTGCCTAGGTGGGCGACTAAGGTGCCTAGGGGTATGCTTGTTATGTGACGCACTATGGCGACTAAGATGCATAGGTGTGTGCTCGTCATGTGACTAAGGTGTCTAGGTGTGTGCTTGTCATGTGACTAAGGTGCCTAGGTGTGTGTTTATCATGTGACTACGGTGCCTATGTGTGTGTTTGTCATGTGACTAAGGTGCCTAAGTGTAAGGTTGTGGTAATGAGTATATAAGGGGTAGAGTTAGTAAGAGTTTCACCATTTTCCTCTCAAATGTTCTTCATCCTCTCAAGAATAACCACACGCACAATTGCGGGAGTGTGCGGGATTAGTTCTCGGGGGTCTAGATTGGTTATTTCCGATTTGTAAGTGGTTGTTCAGCTTGAATCAACAGTTACGGAGTAGTGCGGGACTTCGGGGGCCACACTACCGTGCTTCTGGCCGAGTGTCGAGATTCTTCTGCGGATCGGTAATAGTACGGTAAGGGTTTAATTTCTCTCGTTATACATTCTGGAAGGGATATCATGTATATCGGGGTTAGTTGAAGCGGGTTCCGGGTTGAGGACGGGTGTCCGATGATCCCGGGGCCAGTTATATGGTAAGGTACAGGTGTGTAGGTTCAAGGCCCGGGATGGTCTCGGAGACCTCGGGTTCTTCGGTATTCTATATCTGCATTCAGTTATGATATTTTGTGTATATGTTGCGGTATACTCTGTCTGTTGTATACCTTGCGGTATACTCTGTTTGTGACCCTACGACAGTTGGGGATCGCGACACCGGCTGGTACCATGCCTCTGTTAGCTTCGGCTTCTAACCTCTTGGAGAGGGTTGTTGTTCTGTTTGTTTGCGTTCAAGGTTCTCTGTCGGTTCTAACCACGTCCTTCGGGACTCTGTTTATTATTTATGTTTATATCTGTTTGCATATATTCTTGTGGTTTTGTGTTTTCCTTGTTTTGCAGGTACCCGCGCACTTAGTTTACTTTATGCCACTGTACCTTACCTCAGCCCTTATTGGGTCCTTCCGAGGACTCACCCCTTATGTTTACCACCTTTCAGTCTACTCGATAAGCAACACAGACTAGGGTTCCACGGTGCTCTCAGATTGTGATCGTGTATCTGCAGCTTCCGACACGGAACTTCTGTTAAGTTATAGGGGTAGTCTCGGTAGAGGTTATAGTCTGCTTTCTGACTTCTGGATTTATGCTACATATAGCATATGGGTTATCTCACGGTTAACTTATCTCTCTCTTCTATTTGTGTGTTAGCAGCAGCATCGGTACTTGCGGAAATCTTCTGATTTCGGGGTTTCTCCTAGATCCCGCACTTAGGTATTCTGGGGTTTTCCTTTGTCGGCTCTGTAGATGTATATGCATGCATGTCATTCGTCTGATCATGCTATGTATCTTAAATTTATTCTGCTTATGTATACATATACTGGATATTCTGTATGACCGGGAACTCGCCCATGTCAGTGGAGGGCGGGACCTGTGATATGATCACATTTTGATATGCCAGAAATATTCTGTATCGGTATGATTTTGTTATGCATATGTATGATGATGACTGAGTACTCGCGCCATTTCAGTGAGGGTAGGGCTCATCTCGATGTTATCCATGAAATGCATGTTTGGTGATGGTGGAGTGCTCACTCATTTCAGTGGGGCGGGGCTCACCATGGATAGTTAGGGTTTATATTATATACTTGTCATGTATGAGATTTACAGGTAGCGGGTCGAAAAACGACCGAAAATTATAAGCGTATAACTCTATCTGCATACTCCGAGAGCAAAGCATTCTCAGGCACCGGACCTTCGAAAACGGTCCTTTGCGGGTCGGATCACGGGACCACCACACTCAGTGGGTCTCGGTTGGACCGACCGCTTCCGTTTCCGTGGCTCATGCAGCCTTCTACTCTTGTGACAATTTGTTATTATTACCCTCATGAAATAGTAGTCCTTTCTTATGGTCACCCATTCCATTTCTTGTCGATGTTACATTGAAACGACAATTTTGACGCCGATGGTGTTGGCGTTGGCGTTTCCGTGTGGCTCTGTCGTCCATCAAGATACATGGTCGAGAAATTAGCACTTACAGAAGTGAATAAGAAATACTAATATAGTCGTCTTATAAGATAGTTTGTAGAGAGCACAGAGATGACAAAGTAGTGTCATACTCTAGGCTGCGACCTTACCTGAATTTACAGTTGAACCTTGATGGAGTTTGTTGTTGAAGGCGGTAACACAACACCCCTGGCTCGTGGCACCATCATCTTGGACCTCCATAAACTTGCTCACACAGAGGTAGATACGATGAGAAAGAGAAGATTGAATTGAGAACTGAAATAAAATTGAGATTTCAAACAAAATAAGAAACATTATATAGGTGAGCTTGAACAAACAAAAATTACAAACTCTTAACAATTCCGGCTAAAAAGTATGAATTTTAAACACTAAAAACACGCCATAATCGGTTCTCAAACTAAATGGATTGAATTAATTTTGTATCAATTACACATTAAAACTTATCATAATGTGTATAAAATGATAATTGCATCTTTAAAAAGGAAGGCATATAAAATGGTAATTGCTATAATAGTAGATAAGTTACTCTCAATTCAAAAATCTACAATCACTTATCACTCCTTCGATTTATAGTTGCCCCCAAACTTCGGTAGAAATTATATTTAGCTCCCATATTTTAGAATGATCCTTTGGTTCATTTTCTCTGTTTGAGAAAGTTTCTAAATCTAAGGAGAATTTATTTATAGAAATTTCGAGTTTTGTAATGTTATTTTATGTTTAAAATACGTTTATAAAATTATTGCTTATATTTATACAGACTAATAACTTGTAATAATTTACATCTCTAACTAACTATAAAAGTTTATGATATTTAATTTACTGGAGTATAAATAATTCGTAGTATAAATTTAAATTAGCATTTTAAAGTCGTTCTGAAATAATGTAATAAGAACCATAGTGATAAATAAAGTTTCCAACAAAGTTTTTAAAAAACAGTTTATTGTTCAATATTATCAGGTAAAAAATAAAATAAAATATAGGGTAATTTTACTATCGTAATGAAAACTTGAAGGTATTTTTTTTACAGCTCATTTAAATTAAAATATGCGATTTCTAAATATATGTTTTCTGGATGTTTTTATCAAATACACACTCCATACTCCAAAATTAATATATTTATTTTTGCTATCTTACGATATTTAATCTATGTTTTGTTTTTTGTTTTTATAAATGCTTCATCATTTAAAGTTAAATAATTTATATAATTATTATAATTTAAAATGTAATTTTTCTAAATATGTATATTTTTTCAGTATTTATCTTTATTTATAAATATTTGAGTCGAATGTTAAATTTTAAAACAGAAAAATCCAATTTATCAATTTTTAAAGTATGAAGGAAGTACGAGTCAAATTATGACCTAATACTTAACTGTATCATAGAATTTGAAACGGAGTATTATAAAATGTTGAGGTTTAGGTTTGATTTCCGAAAAAAAGAAAAGTGTGGGTTCCGTTGCCTACAAGCGGAATACAAAGGCTTAAGTGCCCAAACTTCGAAAGTTTGATGGCTCTCATTGATATTGTTGGTCATGATCATCTCCGCTTCTTCTCAGGTAAACGGAGGAGGTGCCAGAAAAGCAAGGCAGTCAGTGCAGTGACAATGGGCAGCGGCGGCCGGCTGTGCGAAATTTGCAAGGAAGCACAATCAAAGTACAAGTGTCCTTCCTGTCTCGCGCCTTAGTAAGCTCTCTTCGTTTCGCTTTCTTCTTTTTTGTTTAATTTATCGATCAATTTCTACCTATATGCCGTGATTTGATCGCTTTCCGCTTCTTCTTTTTTTCTTCTGATGTTGTGTGTTTATGTATATTCTTATCTTTCTCTTGATTTTTCTGGGCTTGCAGTTGTTCTCTGACTTGTTTCAAGAAACACAAAGGTATGGTGTTCAGGTTTTCTCTAGCTTCTTGTTCCCAGGTTTTGTTGAGACTGAAATCCAGGAGTTAGGTTTTTAGGGTATTTGATCTATTATGTTAAATCCCTTTTACAGTAATTGCAACCAAGCTTTTTAGCAGTTCATTGATGGTACAATATTTGAGTTGTATGATGAAGACGATGGCATTTCATTTTATTCTTGGCTTGTTTTAAGTTATGCTTCCAGGCTGATATGTTTTGTTCTAGCATGGAAGAAGATTCTTGATAATGGCCATTGCTTTCTTTCTATTTTTTTAATTTCTGCTTCTGCGTTTTCTTTTTTGTTTGTGATTTGACATAGTCTCAGGCTGTTTGAAAAATCTTGATTCCAACCACTACCATTTTATCTCCATTTTTTCTTTGTCCAGATGATCCAAAACATAACAATTTTTCGGGGCAGGGGATTTTGGTTGAGAGATGGTATCTGATACTGATTTGCTACAAAATGCAGAAATTCCATGCATCAAGCCAGAACAGACTGAGGATAATAAAACTGGTAACAGTTATTCTCTTAATTACATCTCGTTTGTCAGGTACCCAAACCTGTTACTGAAATGCATTCACTTAATTACATCTCGTTTGTCAGGTACCCAAACCTGTTACTGAAATGCATTCACTTTCTTTCATGTTTGATTAGCTTTGTTATGGGATTCTTGTCATAGCTCATGTCCTCTTTGCGGATAAATTACCTGTGGCCTGATCTGTGATATTCTCTCAATAGCTTGGCGACAAAATGACTCTCTCTTAATTAATCGTTTCCTGAAAAATGTTTGCAGTTATTGCTTATGACCACTTTTTATTAGTTCTTTTCGATAGAGGCTGTATCTTGTCTTGAGTAAGTGTGAATAATTGTTCAATCAACTTCTTCCTCCATTGGAGACTATCAGACCTGAATAATTGTTCTTTTGATGCTAAGGGGCATCTCAGTTTTATACAGTAACAAAGTAGTGCTTGAAGGTTTCTTTTTTCTTGTTTTGTTCATTTTTACTGGAACTATCCCATTGAAAGTGAAGAAGTTTTCTTCTTTGTTTTAAATATTTTCAGCTGCTGCTGAAGCTGCCTGTCGAAAGTCCATTGAAAGGCCAGTATATGTTGATGAACCAAGCCAGGTGTTGGAAGAGTCTCAACTGGAAGCTATAGGTATTGTGATGTTTTAACAATCATTTAATTATTTGCTGACAGATCTTTTATCAGGAGACCTTTTTAAATTACCAGATTCAGATGTGAATGTGTAGGAATCAGTAATGCAAGGAGTAATGTAACAGGAGGTGCCTGAAAAAATGCAGAATGCAAGAGAAGCAGTGAACTGATTGATATTACAAACTTCATGCATGTTTAACTTTGCATTGCTAGAGCAGATTGTGCTCTAGACACTTTAAAATTGCTTGGAGGGCATGAACACGCAAAGTTACATCTCATTGTGCTGTTTAGTACTCTGTTTTTTTTTCCCTTCCTTTTTTACTTGTCACATCTTAAATTCTTTTTTCCCTCCACACCACATACTTAGATAAGTGGCTTTAAAAGTCCCTGCCATGCATTATACTCCATATATCTTTGAATGCCGATGTTTATATATGCCAAGTGAGTCATTCCTGTTTTAGTAAGCTGCTCAAGACCACATGTTTGCTCCAATGATAAAATAGACTTGTGAGCATGTGATGATTGTCTGGCCCAGTAAAATTTCATCAATGAAAGTAACAAAACAATAAGCTGACACATCAAAATTCTTTCGTTTGTTCCCTCCAGTAATTATACTTATTCTTTCCTATGCAGCCTCATCCAGTGAAATTCGTGATGCTTTGAAGGATAAAGAACTTCAGAAACTGATATTAGATATTGATGGCTCCTCAGATGTCTTCAATGTGAGTGCTCTATCTAACTTTGGATGTCACTGTTCTGCAAACAAACTATTGATTCTGCCTTTACTGTTACTTAGGACTTGGATAAAGCCATGGGAATTGATGCATTCCGCATATTCGCAGATAAGGTATTCGCTTTCTGTTTCTTAACTACTTGAGAGCCAAACAGAGGTTTTATGTAGGTTGGTCTATTCTCCCTCTTTCAGATTCGATCCAGAATCAATCTGTAGCCATGGGACACTGTAGGAGGACCAGAAGAAAGGTACTTTTGTGGTGAAGACAATAGAGCATATATTGTGAAAGCAAGCCTTGCTGCAACAAGTTGCATAGACCTGTTAGATTGAATTTTCGATGTACGGAAGTTTGTCATTGTCTCTGCAATGTAGCCCCGCCTGATAAACAATATAGTTTTGATTCAGTTCAGAAAAACAATGAACCAGGGTCCTCTTGGCTTCAGGAAGGTATGTGCATTTCATCTTCAATGGTCCAAGCCAGCTTCTACATGATTTTGATGTTCAACTTTGCTGCCCCCACACAAGATTCACTTGAATTGGTTTGCTCTGCTAGACTTGGTGCATCTTTGTGCCCATAAATAATTTTGTTCTCCACTGATAAAACGAATTTGGAACAAAACGACAGCAACATCGAAACAAAGATAGAAACGGGTCAGGTAGGGACCGTTCTGAAACTCATCAATCAACCACATGGAGGGAATACTCAAAGCAGAGAAAGGAGACCAACTTTAGAAACGAAAGGTGGGTAACTACTTCTATGGTATAATAATTACAATGTTAGCGCTCTCTCTGATTAGAATATCCTAGTGCAAAGGGGAAAAAATATTATCTTTTACACCAGCCTCATTTATCTTTTAATCTGCAAAACTTCAGAAAGGGAAGCACCTTTCACTAGTGATTGAAGCTGCTTTGCTTTTGCAGCATTTGACGATCTGGATCGCCGTGCTTATACACTCTTCAAGTGGAGGGAACATGGGACTGCCTATAACTTGTCTGCATCTGTTAATTGGGAAAATAAAATGTTATATCTCCATGATTGGTGGAATCAATCAAAGAGCATTCTCTGATCACAAGCACAAAGATTGCTCGTACCTGATGGTCGATTAGCTATATTTTCAGCTGTTCTACTGGTACTGGGACCTGCCTGTGCTTGTGCCTGGTTCTGTAATGATAGAAAAAGGTAAACACATGATAGGTACTGGCCAAAACAATTGCAACGTGACAAATGCCATGCAACCCAGGCTCATGCCAGATGAGATGGCAAACAATTTACCTGCGGTGGTTGCAGATGCATCGGTTGGAGACCGATATATTGCTGATAAGGATCAGGAAAAGGTGGGCCTCGCGGCAGGTTGGCTGCTGCTGCTTGCATGCCAAATGCATTAAACATAATGTCTTGCTGCGGGTTTGGTTGGATCCTAGATGGGTCAGCACCTGGGACAGGCGGCTGCATCGCAAAAGCCTGTACTGGATACCTTGGAGCCAGATGAGCAGCAGCAGCAGCTGATGTTGGCAATGATGGACCAGCCATAACATTGGGAAATGGCATCATTGGTCTGCTCATTCCCGCTATATCCAAGCCCATGCTCATCCCAAGTCCCATTCCCATTGATGGCATGTACTGCTGGATGCCGGGGAACATCATCGGGACCATGCCACATCCCATGGACATCATCTGCGGAGTTGAGAATTATTACTGGATTAAAGAATGCTCCTAATAATGAGATCTTCAACCACAAGGATGATTAATGTCACTACTTAGAAAAATGCATGAAAAGCTCCGACCATATTGATAACAACTAGGCTGGGAGACCAGTTTCAAATAAGATCATGCAGACCACTGATAGGTGGCGAGCCTTTTAGTGCTAATTTGAGTAAAAGGAATCACGCCCAAAAGAAAAGAGACTCGTCCAAGTGTGCTAATACATATCACAGCAAAGCTAACTTCCTTCAAACTGAACACTGGGTATATCTTCATCTCTTAACACAGCTGTGCCACAATCATATAACAGAATAAAGAATAGGAATGTACCTGAACTTGCATTTGAAGAGATTTCAAGTACTCAATGGCTTCATCGAGCATCGAAGCTTTGTCCGACTGAACAGGAGTTTAGAAAAGAAAAATGAGGATGCAATATATATTAGAATGGCAGTTCCAGTTCCGGAGGTGATGTGGAGTAGCATATGTGACAAACCTTGTTGCAACGGGGTATGAGCTCCTGTAAAGCTTTCATCTTTTCGTTTATCCTGTCCCGCCGCCTCTGTAATTGCCATGGTTTTCAATTACTCTCTACTCAGAAGTCATTGAAAACAAAGCAAAACAATTGCTTTGCTTTCCCAGAAACACAAGAGAAAAGGTTGGGAATCTATCTCTGCATCTTTAGAAGACATACCCTCTCCGACAGATTATGGACTTCTGCAGCACGGGATCTTTTTGCTGATGAACCACGAGACTGCTTCTTTCCACCACCACCAGATTCAAAATCAACATCCTTCAACACAATGAAATACATCAGGTAAGTTCAAAATCGTGGCGCGGAACTGGAACAAACACATTTAATTCAACTCCTTGAACTGAAACTAAAGAAGCTATGGTGCTAAAATAGCAAGTCTTTCCTAAATACATGCCCATCGCCCTCCTCTTAAAGCAGGTGCCTTATTGCAAATGGAGACCACCAATCCCTCAGACCCCCATCCACAATGCAACTGCAAGTCAAGGGTTGATCTAGCTGAAGTGACACTCAGTTTTTGGGCTTGTGCATAAGTACTAATAATAAGAACAAGGGATATATATATCCAGCTGTATGAATTCAGCCAGAATGATACTGGTATAACATGAGATATCCCACTCGCCCTAACAACTTTAAAACGTCCACCGTTAAAGCAATTAAGCAACAAGCAATAGTACTAATTGCAATAGCAATGGTAATGCATAAGAAAACAGTCCACCGTTAAAGCCAATAGTTTAAGTTCAATCAATGCTTCCTAGAAAATATCTAGCCATCAAATTTAAGAAAACAGTGAACGTAGTAACTTCACAATTATTTTGAAAAGGTGAAATAATGAAATAATATAGACAATATCATTCCTTTATTTCAGTTTTATTAGTATCTTATTGGTCATTGAATAGAAGGGGTTCGAAGGAACCAATTATACACATTTCCTTTATGACTTGTCCTAAAAAATTGTGTACTTTTTTTAAATGTAAACTTATCTTCTCCAAAGTTAGCAAACTATCACTATTTCATCTTTATTTTTTTTTATCTCATCTTTTGTGCAACCTTTATTAAGGGCAATTATGTCAAACTACTTGCATTCACCTTAATCTTCGCGTCCAATCAAACTGCTAAATCTTGTGTGGACGGAGAGAATATGTGAGTAAGGAAATTTGATGAAAAGATAATTTGATAGATAATTAATTCACAATTAATGGATTTAACATTATTTTATGCATTAAAATTGAAAAAATTGGGAAAAATTGTGCGAACACTACTTTTAGTTGCAATATCTAATACTCCACTTCAATCATGTTTTCAATCCTCTATACATTTTGAAAAGTAAAAGGGACAACGTGAAATGGACCAAGCGAGTATTAAAAGCAAAAGAACACACCACATGATGAATAAGTGTTAGTCGACCCGCGACGTCTTTCACCTGCGCGGTGAGACCTGTATGTACTTTCCGAACAATCATGGACGGGGACGACTCCAATCAAACTGAATCTCTAGTACCAGCCATAGATTCTTCTAATCATCCAAGTCATAGTTTCACGTAACCTAGGTTTTACACACGTCATGTTTCTATTGGTTCAGGATGCCACGTGTGCGCCCAATATGACAAATCCCTTTTACATAGTACTATATGGAAGGAAATCTCTCACGATAAATCTGACGCCACGCCGTCAGTCCCCCGCCGCCGCCCCCCCCCCCCCAAAAAAAAGACGGAAAACAAGTACTCATGATAGCTCTTCTAGCCCCTAAATTCCTAACGGAAACGAGAAACGGACGGAAGAAACAAACAAGGAAACGCGAGAGAGAGAGAGAGAGAGAGGGAGAGAGGAAAAAGCAATTTTAAAAATACATAGTACTACTATGTAAAAGGGATTTACCATAAATTGACGGTAAAGTCAAAAGTGTTGACTTACTTACCTC
The DNA here is from genome assembly GCA_024586325.1 of Stellera chamaejasme. NCBI lineage: Eukaryota > Viridiplantae > Streptophyta > Magnoliopsida > Malvales > Thymelaeaceae > Stellera > Stellera chamaejasme. The sequence continues at coordinate 33,145,360 of CM044985.1, forward strand.
GCTCGCACAGTCAGTCTCTTCGGATTCTCTTCCTTTTCGTTTCCGATCCTCCGCCGGCATCTGTGTCGCCAGCTCAGCACTGCCGCTTGATCCTCCGGGGGAAGATGAAACCGTCACATCGCATGTTATAGCCGGAATCTCTCTGCTGGACGTTCCATGACCAGCGGCCGTCATAGTCTCGCAAGCATTTTGATGGTTCCAGCCAGATGCGGCCTCTGAGCAGCTTGCTTTCGCTAGTGAGACTTTGGATTCAAGAGGCAGAGGAGGGGTGTCACTCGAATCGACCACGGTCGATTCTCTAACCACGCTTTTCGAATTGGACGGGGCCGATTGTTGGAGCAAGTGTTTGTGCCTCCCGAAGTGCGGGAAGTTGTGTATTCTGGGCGTTTCGTGCAGCACCGCAGTTCGGATCGGCGGAACAGGCGGTCGAGAAGCGGTGGCGATGGCGGAGGTCGTTAGCGGCGTTTTCTGTTCGGTGAGGTTACCGGGTCGGACGGTTGGAGCAGCAGAGGGCGTGATGGTTGTGGGGGCGGAGATGGTTACAGAGGAGGAGGAGGGGTAGAGTAGATCGGCGCAGAAATCGTGCTCGAAAGGAGGGTCGTATTGCAGCCAAGAGACCATCTCATCTTCCTGCATGAAGAGATGGTCGGCGGGTCGGATCTCTTTGGGGGCGGGTCCCGGGTCCTGAAATCTGGAAGGCGGCAATTTCTTGAAGGATCTTTGGTTCTGGGACTGCATAACCACCTGGCCGTTGTGCCATAGCAGCTCCATGATCTCGTCGTCCGGCCTGCTGGTCAAATTGAATTTCTGGTCAGTCAGTTTCACCTCGATTCTCATATCATCAAATTTAATCCAGAGAAGATGAAGAAATCGAAAATTAATAATTACATGGAGGATTTCTTAGGAGGAGTTAGAGCAGCAGAATTAGTGGGGAGGGAGTAATCTTCGTCCATATTAAAATCTGGGACGTAGTGACTCATGATCCTCTGATCGAATGAATGAAATCTTAGAACTGTAGCCGTAGCTGGCTGTTGTAAAGAAATCAATCAATTGAAAGGAAAAAAAAAACAAAACAGAATTAGGGTTGAAGAATCAAGAGGTAATTAAGTGCAGGATTCAGAAGGTGGCAGAGGAGGATTGTACCTGGAAAAGGTTTGCGCCGCCGCGGCGGGATGGCAGCAGTTCATGAGAGAAGTGGTACTGGTATGGGATGGGTGATCTTTTACTGCTACTGCCACTACAGCTCCTAATTTGATTTCCTTTTAGAGAAGAAAGAAGGGGAGGTGGTCTGCAGTGCAAATGGCAGGGCCCAACTTGATAAGGTCCCTTCTCTCTCTCTCTCTCTCTCTCTCTCTCTCTCTCTCTCTCTCTCTCTCTCTCTCTCTCTCTCTCCCCATCAATAGACAATAATAATGCTTCCTATTAATAGTATTATTATTTATTTATTTTTGGCTCTCTAAAAATAAAAAATAAAAAATCAGTCTGTGTGTCTCTGTTTGCCATAGTATAGTATTTTAATACTAGCAGGGTCCTATACTAATGATGCAATTGATGGAGAATTTTGGGAGCATTTCCAGCTCCTGCTTTCTTTACTTTGTTTGGGTCTGTCTGTAAACAAGATATCATATCTTACTTTCATGCTGCTGCTACTACTACTACTACTATTCTTAATTCTTATTCTTTAAGTACATACACAGATTATAAAATTATCTAATTCATTTTGTTTAATTAATCTACTTTCCCTCCCTCCTAAAAGCCTACTAGTTGCTTTTGCTAATTACTTAATTAACTAATCCCAGATGACGCCGCAATATCAGCAGTTGTAATCATCACATACTGTACTGTAGTGATGTAGTACTATTATAGTAGTAAGAAGTAGGTAATTAAACATTAATTAAATTATACTACTACTACTGCTACTATTAAGTGTGTGGTTGTTGTATACTAATTAGGGAACGGGATGATAATAGTATGATTCTTTCTTTCTTGTGGTGTGGTGTGGATTAATATACTACTACTACTAATTAATAGTCAGTCAGTCTACTCAGTCTACCGGTTACATACATTATTACGTGGGCCCGGTCCCGTGGTGTGAATTTGTGCAATTTGTGATGTTTCCTGTTCGTTTATTCCAAAATTATTGAAACACTTTCCTTATTTGGTTGTTCCCAAATTATTGAAACACTTTCCTTTTTTAGTAAATTTTTGTACATGAATTTACTCAATTATCCCTCATCACTCTCTTCCATCTATCAAATCAACTCAAAATCAGCTCCACCTAAAACAGCGTACCCAGTCAAAACGTTTCAAAAATAATGGAATGGAGGGAGTATTAATAATACAGTACTACTTCTACTAATTTGTTCGATTTCCGTTTGTTTGTTTGTTTGTTTTGGTTTGTACAGCGGGGGGTGGCTGGCTGGGAGCAAAGTGAGTGATCCAGGTGTCTCTGTGTGTGTGTCTCATCTTTAACTCCCTGCCATACCCACACACTTGGTTCTTTCCACCACTCTTTCTTTCTTCAACACCATCTTCCCCAGCCACACCCTGGCTTTTTTTACTAAATAATACTATCATCTTAATAAAACTTACACATTTGATTGATTGAGCATTAACATTTAAGAAATATTATTGACTATAGGAGGCGTTTGGTTCACGGATTCTAAAAATCCGTGGATTGTGAAAATATAGAAAATATCAATGATGGAAAATAGAAATAATTGTTCTCACAATCTTGTGTTTGGTTCAAGGATTCTAGGAACATAAATTTTACAATGACCATTTTGTAAAATTTACAAAAGTTCAGGGATGAAATGTGTAATTTAAAAGGACCATTTTATAATTTTTTTAAAAAAATAGGGACTAAATGTGTAATTTAATAGGGACCATTTTGTAAATTTTTCAAAATTCAATGACTAAATGTGTAAATATAAAGTTTAAGAGTTTTATTGAAATTTTTGAAACATAATAATTCTATGGATTCTAAGAATACCATGATTATTGATGGTATTTTGAATCCAAGAATTTGTGAAGGGTGAAGTATCCTAGGATTTTGAGAATGATGGATAATCATTTCCAAAATGAACCAAACACAAGATTCTATGAATTTGTGGGATTTTGAAAATCCATATTGTTAGAATCCTTGAACCAAACACCCTCATAGGGTAATAAGATCTATAATAAAGGTAAAGTAAGCAGATAAGACAGAATTAGTTTTTTCGTTGAAATGGGGAATGAAGGACAATAGGGTAAAGTTGTTGTGAAAATGTTACCTTTTTAGAAAACGAATTAGTTTCGTTGGGACAACTCAAAAAGCAAAACGTATCAATTTTGCAGCGATGGGGGAGTACTCAATCAACTTTCGTTGCATTTTTAAGAAACATAATTTGCTACTCAATCAGCCTTGAGAAACATTTTATGAAGGCAAAACCTGATCCAATCATGCAAGTCAACTCCTAATCTTATAGGGCACGATTGATGGTGCAGTAGGTTTTATCGCGGCCTTGACCGCAATAAGTGTTGCAGCTGTTACCACAGTGAAACTTTTACCGCACATTTATTTACTCCAGGAAAAATTGTTGTTTCTCCCGCAATAATTACTGCGGCTTTGGCCGCAGTAACCCATGTTTGCTCTGCGTAGTGTCAATCAAACGTGCATCATTTTTTTTGGACGATATTCCCTCTGTCTTAAAAGTAACGTAACAGTTGAGTTTTGATTTAATTTGACTTCAATTTATCTATATTATCTCTTAATGGCAAAAATATCAAAAAAATAAAATTAAGAAATCAAACTTTTAGTTTTATATAAAATTTTTAAATTTCTAATTTGAATTTATATAACAATAAAATTATAGAAAAAAATTAAAAAATAAGTGTTACATTAGAACGAATAGAGTATTTAATAAAAGAAAAATAGCTACCAGAGTTAGAGAGAAATGTTTAGGGTCCGTTTAGTTGTAGAGAAGTTTCCAAATTTTCATTTCCAAAACTTCTTTGTAAATATTTGATCATATACCTAGGTTTGAAGAGATGGAAAACAAGGTTTTCTAATCTTTGAAAAACTCTAGTATTAAATTAGGGAACCTTGTTTGGAAGGTTTCCATTTTAATACTAGAGTTTTCTAATAATTGGAAACAAGATTTTCCATCTCTCAAAAATTAGGTGTGTGATCAAATATTTACAAATAAATTTTAGAAATGAAAGCTGTAAAATTTCTCCATAATTAAACGGACCCTTAGCAACTCTTACTGGGAACTGACAAAGCAAAGTTATCTTGACATGTAATCGCACTATGGAATAATGTAACTTCTGCTCCCCCTGTCCCGAAAATTTGATCCATTTTTTTTCAAATTATTTAATTTACGATTTATTTTCATAATTTTTTTGATATATAAAATTAAATAATTCACATGTATCATAATTTGAAATATAGAATTTCTAAAAATAGAATTTATTATTATTTTTTTTACTATTTATCTTATAAAAATTGAGTTAATTACTGCTGCACAGAGTTAATTATTGCTACACAAAACATGAAAATTATATGATTCGAGTCCATTGATCTTGAAGGTTTGTTTTACATGATGAGCTTGTGTTCCCTGCTTTTCATAACCCCCAGGGTGCCATTAAATTTTATCAAAAAAAATCATTAAATCAATCAATTTCCTTTAATTTTTTCTTAATAAATATTTCATCCGTCCTCAATTAATTCTACACTCTGTGTGGATGCGGAGATTAAAGTGAATGTAAGATTTTATGTAATTTGACATAATAATCATTGAGTTGAGGTTGCACAAAAAATGAGATAGAAAAAGTTAAGATAAAGTAGGGATGATTTGGTAACTTTAGAGGAGAAATTTTCATTTAAGAAAAATATAGAACTTGTTAGAACAAAAAAATGTATATAATTAATTGAGAATTTAGTGAGTTAATTTCAAATACTTCACTAAAATTTTCATCAAAACCACACCCAACCGCCATGCCCACCAAACTTTTCAAACTGGAGTTGATTGCCAAAATGAGGGCATGCCAGCTGAGCTGATTGCCTATTGGGCTATATTTTAACAAATTCTGCCTCTTCCCTGGCAAGATAGAATGCTATGATGATGGCAGTCTGCCGTACGTTAACTAAATTCAACAAAGGGTAAATTACAAAAATCTTCATCAGGTTTGATGAAATCTTCAGTTTATCCCCTCTATTTTAAAAATTCTACAATTACCCCATAAGATTTGGTGAAATCTTCCGTTACCCCCTTGACCCTTTATGTTGTTAGTTGACCGTTAAGAATTTTGGGGTTAACTGTTTTTATTGTTACCAATATTTATCACACAACGTACTTGAGAGGGCAGCCTAGTAGCGTCTTAAGAAGCACCAAATAGGGCTACAACCAAGCCACCAGCCGTCTAGCGCTACATGGCGCTTCATTAAGTGGCTATGAAGCGCACCCAAGAGCTCCAATATGCGCTTTAAGTAGCCCAAAAGCCATACAGCGCTAAGTCGCGCTTCAAGGAGCGGGTAAGAGGCGCTTTTGTAGCGCATGTAAGCGGTTCATGGGCCTTCTAAATGACACTGCTTCGAGAAGTTTCAGACTCTGGTTCAGACTCTGAAACCTCTCCTTCCCTCTCCTTCCCTCATTCTCCCATTCTCCTCCCCCCTCCTCTGGTTCGCCGGCGCAACCTCCGTCAATCACACGCGGTGAGCTCGTCCGCGTTGCCCGACCCTTCGGCTTCCTCTCTCCGCGTCGCCCAACCCTCGGTTTCCTCCGTCCCACGTCGCCCGGCCGTTCGATTTCGTCCCTCCTTCCGGCCGGCGTCCTTCAGCCCGCCGCACCATCAACATCATCCGCGTCCAGAGGTACCACCACATCTCCACCATTTTCTGTAAGTATTAAAGTTTATGTACATTTGTAACAAAATTATTTTAGCTAATTGTACAATGAATTTTACTTTGTGAATTCTGTGAATTTGATGAATTGTAGTTTGTGAATTCTGCGTATTGGATGAATTGTAGTTTGTGAATTCTTTGTATTTTAGTGTAACTTTAAGAATTGAAGGGCTAAATTGAAAATTTTAGAAGTTTTAGGGTATTTTAGTGTAACTTAAAGAAATAAAGGGGTAAATTGAAAATTTTAAAAACTGTAGGGTATTTTACTGCAACTTAAGGAATTTAAGGGTTAAATTGAAAATTTTAAAAATTTTAGGGTATTTTAGTGTAACTTAAAGAATTGAAGGGTTAACTTGTTAAATTTGAGAAACTTAAGGGTATGTCGAGTTCTCGGGATTCTTTGAGTGACCAAAGACCACGCCCGAGGGTGCGAGTGTCACCGCACGCCGCCCGAGCCCGGTTGCGGAGGCGGGGCGCCGGACGCCGGAAGCGAAGCCGGAATGGGAAGGGTGGCAGTCCATCGAGACCGCCGCGCGTAGCGGACCCGAAACCGGAAGGATTGTGGAGGCGAACTAACGGACATTTCATGCATATAAACAAAATAAAATGCAACCATACAATTCATGAACTAATAACAGAGTAAGCCCCGCCCTCCGTGGACGAGTGCTTACGCACCAAAACACATATACATACATAATTCACAGAACCTAAAAAAAATCTAGCAAGCGCCAAGCGCTGAGGCGATATAGAATGTAATATACCAATATATATACGAGACATACAAACATCATAGCAAATCGTAAAGTATGTACATGCTACAGAGCCAAGCCTAAGACTAGCGTCAAATACCTCGCGGGATTCGATCCAAAAGACAATCCCGGGCCGCAAGGTGAAGCCGCCGCAAAAACCACCGAGGTAAAACCTCACAGAACCCTACTCCACAGTCGCTTATCGGGTCGACCAAACCCAAAAAACAGTAACCCAAAGAAGGGTGAGTCCTAAAAGGACCCGGTAAGGGATTTGGGGTAAGATAAGTATATATAACCCCGCAAAACAGAAAGATAGCAATATATGCAAATGTAATACGGAATAGCATGCATGTACGAGAAAATAAATCGGAATCCCGAAGGACGTGCGATTCTAAATCGCGAAACCTTATAACAGATCGAACGACCTCCCCTGGGAGTCGAAGCCAAGCTATTACGAAGCATGGTGCACCACTGGGTAGCGAACCCACAACCTGTCGTAGTGTTAACAAACGAGTATGCCATAAGGCATACTCCTACAAACGTAAAATTAATGCATGACAGTATGATACAAGGCATACACCTACAGATCACAGAACTTACCTTAAAGCAGAAATTTCCGAAATACCTGCAAAACTGAAATGCTACAATACACATACATTTACAGACTACAGAATATGCTCTAGGCATATAATACTGAAATACCCGCAGCAGAAATCGAAACCAAAACATAGAGTTAGCTTACCAAACAAAATAACCAAACCCTTACCTAATAATCCAGAGTATTTGACCTATTCTGGATAACACCTACACAGTGCCCCGAAACTTAGAACTCCTCTTTTCCTAACCACCGAAACTCGAATCTGCCAAACCAAGTTGATTTAGCATTCTTATCAACCACACTACCAAATTACAACCCCGACCCCAAACCGAAAATCGTGAATTTCCGTAAAATTCCAGATTTTCACAGAAACGTCAGAATTCAGAACCAACCTAGACAATGCAAGATTTCACATTAACAAACATCATACAATAAGCAGAACTGATCAAATCCAACCTTAAACTCTTCATTACGCGCCATTTCCCGATAATCCCGATTAATTGCAACTTTTCATTCCTTAACCGAATCCAACATTTCAAACTTCCATCCACTCCTAAATTCAACCCCAATACCATATTAACATCCAATTCAACCAAAATGAACCTCTAACATTGAAAAAGAATCATTCAAAGATTCGGTTTTCAACCAACTTTTTATCCAATTTCCAATTCAATCCACTCAAGCTACCAAACAACCATTCTAACCACCAATTCCATTTCTAAACCATGAATGCTATCCAATTGCACCCAAACAACAAAATCCATCAAGAACACACACTTTCACAATTCGGCCACAAGGGGGTTTTCTCACCCAACTTCCATTTCAATCCAAACAAAATTCCATTAGCTCTCTTTAATCACCAATTACACTTATTAAGCAAGATTGCCAACCAATTGCATCAAAATCAACAAACCCCTTCCTTAATAAATTCGGCCAAAATGGGGGATTCCTACCCAACAAGTTTTCCATCAAATTGAATCCACACACAAGCTTAGAATCATACTAGGACTAACATACTTGAAGCATGAAACAAGATAACAAACACACACCATTTTGGAAATTCTTCCAATAATTCGGCCAAACCTCAATTTCCACCCAAGTTGTGTTTTCCAAAATCTAACACTTGATTAACACTCTCCTATCACCCAAGAACAACATACTAAAAGATGGGAGGGAGAGGATCACTCTAGCTAGTAGCTAAGAACAAACCCATCAAATGCAAAAACTCCTCTTTTAACCACCAATCTTCCAAATTAATGAGAAAAGAGGAGTTAGGGAGGTACTTACCACATAAATCACCCAATTCCTCTTTGATTTCTTGCAAGAATGAGAAGCTCAAGCTTGGGTAGAGGTCATCCATGGAGTTTCGGCAGAGGCAGCTCACGAAGAAGAAGAAGAGAAGAAGAAAAGAAATAGAAATGAGACTCATTTTATGAAAACAAAATGTCTTATATATTTTTCCTTCCTTAAACCCATACCTCCCAACTTTAAGTTAAAATGGGACATGTGTCCCATTAATCACATACACACACACACACTCACACTTGCTGCCGAAAGGGCTGCTGCTGCCCATGCTGATTTCTTTTAAATTTGCACCCATTTGCAAATTAACTCCCAATTTTTCCGAAAGTTCCAATCCTTTTTGCCCAAAAATATTTACCGAACTCCAAAATTAACGAAACTCGGACACAATCTTCAGAATATTATATCATGCACAGAACATTTTTCAGAAATTCATTTGCCTTTCCGGAGTGTCCTACCGAGCTCGCTGAACCCGAACCAGAACCCGACGTGCGAGCGTGTCAACCTGAACCGGAATTCCGTCACTCCAAAAATTCTATAAAAATTCCATAAATTCCATCTTAAATTAAAACACAACTTACCCCAAAGCCGTCAGAAAATTTCCATCCCGAGCCCCGGGATTCCCGTCCCGAGCCCCGGGAGTCGCCCGGAACCGAACGTCCCGCCCCAAATATTAAACTCTACAACCACCTCCGGGACGTCTCCACGACTCCAAAACTACGAACGGCTTCCCAAACTGAGATCTCGAGAGCGCTACCGAGCCCGCTGTACGTCCCGAGACGACCCCGACAACCCCCCGGCGCCAGAAAAATATTTTCGGCGGAAACGTCCGGGGGACCCACACGACCTCAAATACGGAGGGGTTCGCCAAAATGATACTCGGATAGGGCCGGGAGCCGCTGAACGCCGAAAACGTGACCGCGCAGCTAAAACCGAGCCCCGGTCACCCGGTCGCAACCCGCTCGGGTGATCAGAATAAACAGCTCCCAAGATGAGAGCCCGAGTCACCGGGCCGACGAGCGAATCACGCCGTGGATCGTCACTTCGTGGGGACGTGGCGGGTACACTGACAGAGGATCTTCGCGCCCAACTCCGTCGGTGCCTCTTTTGGATGATGCACCCAGACCACCCCTGCCCCTGGGACGTAGACGCCGTGGACCTCAGGCCTCTAGTCATGCCATGCCTACGACCACCGCTCTAGTGCTCCCACCACTAGAGCTGATGGAGGATGGGCCGACTGTCGCATACTGATGTACCAGCACACTTGGTTGCCTCATCATCCAGGCCACGGTCTTCGTCCCCGTTGACCACCAACTTCCTCACCGGTCTGCACGAGGATGTTTATACCCGGTGCATGGAGGAGCCTCCTCCACAGTTCAGCATCCCGACGACCGGTTCTCTAGCTCAGCTCATGTCGACACCTGACATGATGGAGGCCTACATCAGAAGCTTCTTGCAAGCCCACACTCCTCAGCAGCCTCAGCACCCGCGCGGTCCCGGTGCTCCGCGTGATGATACTCCTCTAGGTCCACCGTCATAGGACTTAGGATTTTTCTTATTCAACTATTTTTGTTGTAAATAATACAATTTATGAACATAAATATGTATTGTCAAATTAATTTTGAAATTATTATTTTGTTTTTAATTTTTTTACAATATTTATTAATATTAATTCACCTTCTAAATACAAAATTTTCACTGAAATAAAAGAAATTAAAATAATTTCGTTGTAGCGCTAAATGACGCTCCATAAGCGGTACAAAGCTGTATCTATGTCAGCTGCCAACGTGGACTTTCTGAAGCTCCATTTAGCGCTACTAATGCGCTACTCTGTATCGCCATGAAGCGCATGTGTTCATTAAAAGCGGCATACGTATAGAAGCGGCGCTAAAAGCGCATAATGGAACTTCTATACCAGCGCATATGAAGCGCAAATGGCACTGTAAACGAACTTTTAAATACGTAGTGTCACCATAACACTTCAATCCCAACATTTTATTTCTCTCCTATCTCCCTCCCAAACTGGCCACTCTGCCTAGTCGTCGTTGTTGTCTCCGTCACAACGCGACGAGCTCAGGCAGCAGAAACGCAGACGAACCCATGCTGCTGCGACACGGATGAGCACGGACTGTCCTCTAACAGTTTCAGAGGATAGTTAGTGTAATTAGTACTAAATCCTTAAAAGTCAAGTAACACCATATATGTTCAAGGGGGGTAACTGAATATTTCACTAAACCTCAGGGGGATAACTGCTGATTTTTTAAAATAGATGGGTCAAACTGAAGATTTCACCAAACCTCAAGAGAGTTTTTGTAATTTACCCTTCAAAAAATCAAAATTCAGCGAGATACCCAATTTTTAATTAATCATGAACTTTAGCGGGAAAAAACACAAAATAATTGACGAGATATGGATCTTTTTAGGTATAAAAACGTAAATTTCACAATATACTATGAGAATTTACGTAAACTACAGCTAAAAAATCTTGTTGTAAATTTCAAAATTATAAGAATTGTACTCCCTCCGCCCCAAAAGATTGTAGGATTTGGTTAGGCGTGGAGATTAAGGTGAATGTAAGATTTTTAATAAGTTTACTTAATTGGCCATTGATTGAAAGTGCACAAAAAATGAAGTAGACAAAATAAAGATAAAGTGCGGATAGTTTAGTAACTTTGAGAGTGATAAGTTTCATTTTAAGGAAAGTGATCAATTTCACTGGAACAATTCAAAAATAAAAATGTGTTCAATTTTTTATGAACGGATTTTTTTTATCAAATTTTTATGAATATTGTGTAAAAATTGTATTGCAGCTCATCAAAAAAAATTTACTTATTATTATAAGTGTATGTTTATTATTTTTTCCGCTCACCTAGTTTTCAAACGCTAGATCCGCTATTGCTTAACATCACTCGAGGAGGTGGAAGCGGAAGAGAGAACACTACTCAAGCAAGGCAGCTCTGGGAGATTGAAGGCCCGAGCACGGAGGATGAGAATGGTGGAGAGAAGGCGGCAGCGCGAGAGAGAGACGAGGGTTTTACATTGAGTCTTGATGGAAGTATTCTGATCCAGCTTTCAAATGATATTGATTCGTGGCAGAAAAAAAAGTGAAATAAATATAATCCATTTTCTGTCATTTATTTATGCCAATATGCACTAATTTAAAAAAAAACAAAACTTCATAAAAAAAACAAACAAACAAACAAAAAACATGGCTTTCGTAAAAGTAGATGATCGTAATATAGGTAGTATAATAAATTGTAACTTTATAGTAACAGTAGTATATACGAGTATATTATTATGTATTAATGTTGACAGCAGTAAACTATGACGTGCATGGCATTGATAGTGCCGAATTTGAGAGACAGATGAGAAAGCAAAGGTGTGGATAAGAGGATTAAAGTAGTAATTAATTATCTGGTTAAAAAGATTAATTAGTGGGAAAAATAAATTAATTGAGTCAATTAAGAAAAGGACAATTACTTATCGAAATAAAAAAGAAGAAGAAGAAGAAAAGGACAATTAACGGTAATAAACCGTCTCCGATGGACAATTACTAGGTGCATGTTGGGACATTTGTTGTTTTATTTCTTTAATCATATGATGATCAGGTGAACAGCACATGCATGATGTTCCATGCTTCGCGTAATCATACCTTCCGGGCTGTCGGAAAGATCCCTTACCACTCCGTAATATTGGATACTAACGCTCCTAGCTTTCAGGTACTAGCTAACATCAGAATATTTTTATTCTAAATGAAATGATATTTTTTTATTTTAATTTTAGTCTATATTTACCCTTATAATGTACTCACTCAAAAGGTCTAGAGAGTGAGTTGGGAGAGGTTATAATAAATTTCGAAGGAGGTAATGATATAATGTTATGTAAAATGAGTTAATGACGCTATTCAAAAAAATAAAATAAAATGATTTAATAACAAAAAACAATCTTGATCTATTAAAAATGTCATCCCAACGGAGTATAGAAAAATAAATAAATAAATAAAAGGAAGACTAGCTAGCTACTAATTATTGTTTAATTAGCGCCATTAACATATAATTTCCAGGTAACTACGACTACGAGTATTAAAAAACAGTGAATTCTAGTTGCAAACTGATGACAATGATAAGTTGACAAAATTGACCCTCAAAGGGTTGGTCAAACAAGCAGTCGCATTATGCATGTACCATCACTTTTTTTTTTTTATAGAAAACAACTAACTTTATTTATTATAGAATATTACTCATTCTGTTCCACGAATATCTGTTTAACTTTTACACTTATGATTGACTCAATTCTTAATCAATAATATTTTGTTTAACAAATTTCATATATATATATATATATAAACTAAGCACATTAAAATAACATATGCGTATAAATTATTTGACTTTATATGTCAACATGTCGAAAAAAATAAAACATAAATTAAATGCTGAAAATGAAATGTATCAATCTTTATGGGATGGAGAGAGTAATAAGTTTTAGTTCACCAGGTTTTAACTTATACTTGGTTCATTATGAGAGGTGATCAGAAGGGAAATAATAAAACGAAATCTCATGGGATTTCATACTCGAGCATAAAAAACTTATAACATTGATTAGCAGATATCATCTAAAATTAGACAACCTAAAACGGAAAATGCATTATGGGTTGGCAAAGGGAGCGGCGACACATATAGGGTAGACGAGGGTAGCTAGGGTTGAGAACGAACCGAGCCCGACAAGATCTTGAGCTCATGAAGATTAGTCTCGGCTCGAGCACGGCTCGAAATCCATCCGAGCTCAAAATCGGACTCGAATTCGGCTTGTGAAAAGCTCAAACTTGGCTCGAAAGCTTGTGAGGCTTGATAAAAGAATTGGGTATGCTCGTTTCAGTTAGGCTCAGTTAGGCTTGAAAAAATTTAATCACTTTTTCTATTTTTGAGAGTGTAAATGATGATTAATATTGTCGTAGGCAGATTGAATTACTACTAATATTGTGTGTTTCCAAATTCATTGTGGACGCATTTGAGGAAGTCTGACGTGGCAAGAGCAGAGCATGCCATGTTGGCCAGTTGACCGACAAACCCGGCCCAACCTCAAACCCACCGATCCTCATCTTATTTCGCCACTACTAATTCAATTTTATGGTGAAAGAAAGAAAGACATTTCAATGAAAAGTACTGTGCATCTTATAAAACTACTCCCTTCGTCTGACGTTGATTGTCCCATAGGAAATAATTAGTTAATTTAAAAGAGAGTTAGTAATTAAAGTAACAATGATCCAGACGATTGTTGAGGTCACGTGCTACTTACTTAGCTTAAACTGGCGTTGATAAAGTATGAAAATCTTACCACTTAACCGGTGTAGCATTTGTACATATTATTATTATTAGAGTACACATTTAAAAAGGACCATACTCCCACAAGAATGCATTGCTAAAGAGAAATTCATTAAAAGAGTATTATTCGGAAAATATATTTAGAAACTACAAATGTTAATTTATCAGTTACATAGGAGTAATATATATTTTTTTTAAAAAAAACTTCGATAAAATGAAGGAGATTCCTAGACTCGGAATCCCTCAACCTAGGCTCTTAAGGCACTAATTTGGAGGTCCTTAAGGCATTTATTCTGACCACCCACAAGAATGCATGACCATTCTGAGGTGACTTGTTTTGAAAACTGTTTCTAGAGATAACCTTCTATTTTGAGTGGCTTGTTGTTTACAAAAAATAAAATAAAATAACGTTTTTAGAGATGTTTACCAAAAGAAAAGAAAAGAAAAGAAAAGAAAACGTTTTTAGAGATGTTAAGCAAAAGAAAAGAGAAAACGTGTTTAGAGATATGGTTGGTCCTAGTCCGTGTGTGGGAGGGCCACTTACTTAGAACCGCCCCCTCATTTTTGGGCCAACTCAAAAATTGAATGCACCTCTTATGACTTACCAACGCGTAGCCAAAGGTCAAAACTTGGTCCCAAACGTAGCTTTCCATTTGATTGAGGACATTCTCTCTCAGCTTAGATCTGAGCCTCTACCTCTCCAGCCTCCATCTTGGCCTCATCATATGCACCAAAACACACCATTCTACTTCATGCATCATCCACATACAAATGCTGCAGAATGCTAAAATCAGAATGCCAAACACAGGTAGACACATATTTTCAATCGTACCACTGAGAACGCGTGGGTTCGATGTTGATGCGTGCCATTGAAACGAATTGTGTAAACATCACAGTAATTCATTTCCAGAATAACGAATACGAGCCACTATGCAATCATGAATTATCCATCTTTATCAGAGACAACTTGCCCAGCACAATGCCGGAAGATGATATGCCATTCATACATGGGGAAGGAGCTGAACTTTCTACGAATTTAATTCAAACCTGTCAACAGAGACATCGACGGGAGATCTACTTGTCAAACTCCCATATGACACCTCCATCCTCTGAAAATCAGTAGCAGAGGAAAATCAGCCACACTTGTGCATGTCAATGCAAGTCAAGGTATAAAACAAATCTTTACTTCCCTCCGTCCCAAATGGGTTGTCACTTTTACATAAACTTCCATCATTACCCCAATCCAAACTCATTCTAACCCTCCTAACCCACTCCCTAGACTCTTTGAGTGAGGGCATTGCAAGGGGTAAAAGTGGAGTAAAATAAAACAAATGTAGAAAAGTGTCATTTCATTTGGGACAAAAATATTTTAATGTTGTGACAACCCACTTGAGACGGAGGGAGTAATATACGCAATTGTTAAAGCATCAAACTCAACCATCGACATGAGTAGGGAATCCTCACCACAATGTAACCCTCAACTAATCCCTTTTCACGTGAGATTTTCTCACTTAGCAATGGAACCCCTGACCCCTTCTTTTCCCCCCTTAAAAATCCCCTCGAAGAACCCAAGAAAAAAAAAAACCAAACTATGTTACCGTGACTCCTACATGATATAATTTCAATAGAATACTATTCATTGTTTGGTTCATTAGAAACTCAGGCGAACACTACAGCAAATTACAAATTCTAACAAATTAATTGCGATTTACGAGTAAGGTACTCCTCTTCTTTTTATTTAATCAACTTCAATTCTTGTTTGTTGCCGCTGTTTTGTTGCTACTAGGCAAAGCGAAATGCCAAGTTCCATGATGATTAATGAAACAGGGTTGCTTGAAGAGTAATAAATTCCCCAACAAATTAATCCAGCAGAGACGAGGGCCATTGTCGTGCAAAAACACATGGATGTCACTTCAAATGTCATGCCCTAAGCCTCCAGCCTCGATTCATTATTCATATCCACCCAAAGATAAAATTTTCTGTGTCTACTAATTGCATGCGAAAAATACGATGGCCAAACTCATGACACAATTCTATGTTCAAGACACTTACCTTAGACCTCTTCAAGCAATAATATATCCATTCCTTTAGTAAGGACAATAAAAGATACTGATTTTTTAGCATACCTTTTACTTTCTTGTTTATCCAGATCTCTAGCAGCATGCCTGCACCAACTCCACCAGCAATACAGGCTCCATAGAAGGCAATGGCAGAGGGAAGGGACGGACGAGGAAGAAAGTAGTAGTCTGGGATCTGTCTGATCTTGCTAGGAAGTCGCTTTTTCATGATTGTTTTAGCACTTGCACCAGGATCCTTCTGCAATTCACTTCCAACAGCTTTCCAGTCAACTCCCTTCAATGGATCTTTTTGCTCTTCAATACCCATTAGTTGTTCACAGCTGCAGGCCAGACATCCAATACATAAGACTGACATCACCATCTAAATCTCCTACTATACCACTTTACTACAGAAAATATCACAAAATTTCACCAAGACTTAAAAGTGTAACTAAGGCAGCATCAAAATTTAAGTTGCCTAGACTCCATAATACTAATATAAAGCCATTTGCACACAACTTCATTAAAAAATCATCAGTGAGAGAGCCTCCGCCAAATTACCACACGCCAGAACCTGATGTTATCACCAATTAACAGCAACATAACCATCGAAAGCTAACTATGCCAGCCTAAAATAGAGCTAATTACTGGAGTCAACAACCATGAAAAAGTGTTAATGCTTAGAGAAACCAGGAGTTTTCAGGGGTATGGATAGAAGAGGGTATTACATGGTTTGGATGGCTTCAGCAGAGAGAACCTGGTAAGAGACGCAATTGGTGATCCAGCTGCCAAGAAGTGAGGTCAAAGGGGAGAGAAAACAGATTGTAGGCTGCACAAGAGAAGTGGTTGAAATTTGAATTTTTCTTAAACAATGTACAAGTTGAAGAAAAATCGTTAGGTGTTCATGGGATGGTTAGTTTTAAGCATTTGTTTTTCCTTTTGCAGTTTTGCCTTTGGCAGGCAAATTCATGGATAAACAACTAAGGTTTATGATTCAGCTTTACTATATATTGATCTTTTCCTGGGCCAATTCCAACTCCAGATGATGCACTCACACAACTTATCATCATGAGAACACTCAAATCGATTCACTAAAATCTGCAATCAACTCTTGATCAACATTCTGCCCACAAACTCAGTTCCAGATCCAAACTTACCCAGTACAACAACACAAAACAACCTACATTAGGATCGAGTTTCATAATCTAAACATACCTCCTAATATTACACTAACCCAAGCTTCAAGGTGCAGAATTTACCTAGAGAAGTCCATATGAGCAATCAACCACTTCTTACTTCCCCTAGTTTCTTAGTTGGAGCGTAAGTATAAAATACAGCTCAGGCACTTTTAGTACCTGATTTGCTGTTGTTCTGAGATGGAAACTAATTGTCATTCCCAGTCCTTAAGTGAATGTAGGCTGTTATATAATTGAAGATAGGAAATGTTTCTGAAAAAACTTGGGCTACTTTGTGCCAACCCATAAACACAGACACAAACACAAAGCATAGAAGTAGCTAGAGGACCAGACACATAAACCAGATTCAACTTTCTTCTTTGATGTTAGACTGCCATTTTCGCTAATGGTTAGAGTCGATCAAGTTGTACGTGCCCTATTCTGTCTTGTCACAATTTAATTGTGATTCCACAAATAAGTTTCTCTGGCAACATTAATCTAAGTTCATCTATAGGATGCTTGAGTTAAGCCTTGGGGAATAAAAGCTTGATGGAGAGCAGAAAATAGAAATGCGAAACAAAATAGTTCGAAGTAGAAATTCCCAGCAGAGATAAGATACGAAGAGTTGTCCAAGCTGATTGCAGACATGCAAAGATCATATGCCAACTCAGTGGTAGAGGAGCCTTATTTATTCACTTTTAAACACAATCAGTACATGTACAAGAAAATAAAATAAGAAATCAATTAATCATGAAGAGTATTAGGGGTTTACACCTGAGATGGAGATGCTGGTATGGCTTGCGCTAGGGTCGCTATGAAATCAAGGATTGTAGGGAGATGGAGCTGAGTGTTGGAGAGGAAATGGTGATCGATGTTGGGCCACACTGGAATAGCGGGAAGAAGAATGAAGATCCGGTGGAATTCTGGAAGGAGACAACAGAAGGAAAAGTATAGCGACATTTTGTGATCGAAGCCTTAAGGTTTGGTACGTGCAAAATCTAGTATCAGACGTTGTACTGTCTTTTTGTTGGTACGAGTACACACACACACACATAAATGTAAACATACACACACCAGAATTAACCTATATTAGTAAAGTTCTACTTAAATTCTTAGGCATAAACATAATGAAAACCAAATGGAGATGATTAAAAACATAAAGATACTCCCTCCGTCCTCAACTAATGTATACATTTGACCTTGCTGTTTCAAGGTTCAATGTTTGACTCAAATATTTACTATGATAAATAGTGAAAAAAAATTCATAAAAAATATATTTAGAAAATTTATACTTCAAATTATGAAATGGATAAAAATTATTGAACTTAAAATACCTAAACACTCATGAAAAAGATGATAGATTAAATACTGTGAAATAGTGAAAACAAAAGTATGTTTTTTTTGAGGACGGAGGGAGTAATTAAGAAACCAAATGATCATTAATCTTTAGAAAGTAATATGTCCAATGATCCTATATCAGAATTCACTACAATGGCTGGGAGGCACCTCCACGATGCTGTTAAATCTGTGCTTCTACCCAGTGGAAATGGAAAATTCAGAAATAACACTAGTTGCACCAACACCTATTCACAGTATGTTACAACATTTGAGGAGTACCAGGTGCAGCGATATGAGGTCAGTGTTGTCTTGTAGTGGTAATGGTGCATAAAATCTAAATCTGGTTGTACAGAGCAGATTATTGCATTATTATGTGGAAAGGGAGAGGAGAAGGTCAGGGCTGAGGGTAAGCATATGGCTCTGCTCCTACAAATTTGTCTAAGAAAATTGCTTTACTTGCCAATCCACGTACCCCAGTAGGCTCAGGAATGACTAATGGCAATACAATATATACAAACCATTAAAGTCGAGTATCATACTGGCAGCTAACAAGACAAATCACTGGGAATCAGTGTGAAATACTCCATATTTTTTTTTTATTACCTAGGGTTGTTGGCTTCCCTCGGGTGCTCCACTTCCTGATAAGAATACGGTGGTGGCCGCGGCTGGATACGGTGGAAGCTGGCGATGTTGGTGACCGGTGCGGCGGCGGCGGCTGGCGAGGTGGCTGGTGAGAAGCTGGCGCTGATTCGTGCTGAGAGGACGCATAACTGAAGAAGGACCAAGAAGTTCGTCTTTTACTGTTTTTTATTCTAATTCATATTTAGTCATTCAACTTTGTTAAAATGATTATTGTAGCCCTGTACCATTATGTTCTTACGTGTCACTCGTATCCAGTACCATAGGGTTGTTGGTATTCCCGAGGCAGATCGGTACATTCACGGCGACAACATTGACGCTAATTAATGGTACCGTTTTGTGACTCATATACCTAAAAATGGCCTTTTAAAATAAGGTAAAAGAGTAATTTTGTTATTGAAACTTACGAAATCTCTGAATTTATCTGAAGTTCATTTTGAAGCGAAAATGTCACAAACGTTTTAATGAAAGGGTAAATTTGCCACTGGATATTAATTTGTCCCAGTTAGCGCTCACGCGGCGTGCTACTGGATGATTACGTGGACATTGACTGTACATTTTGTAGAGTTAATATTGAATTTCAGCTTAAAATCTATCACAGTTTAAAGGTTAAATTATTAGTTTTATAAATTAATGTTCAATCGCAAATTTAGTTATTCAATAAAAAATTGGTGATATGAAGTTAACAAATTTAGAAATTTCGTAAATTTCAATAATAAATGACACTTTTACCCTTTAAAATACAAATTCAAATGATAAGGTTACTTTTCTTTTACAACTGCCAAGCATAAGACATTCAAATGACGTGTTGCTTTGTAATGTTAATGCCGTATCATTAAGTATTTATGTGAAGAGTAATAGAAAGCTGGATCAAATTATTTATCGATTGGTTTGGTTTTAAATCACATTTACAAATTCGATCAATATGATTGATAAAGATGATCACCGAAAACATATTGGTTTTATGTTGTTCGATCGATTTGGTTAACTAACAATAGAGCAAATGATCACTCATAAGTTAAGTACTTAAGTTCAATAACAATTCCTGCAGTTTCAAAAGTTCGACTCATGCATATTCATGTATACAAATATAATACCCGATTGAATCAGACTTGTAACAACATGTACTCCATATTCTATACATTTTAAATACAGTTTAAATTAAAGCCATTTAAATGATGGACCGTATAGTAAAGGAAAAGAGAATTATACATAATAGAGCTTACTAACCATTTTGACAAGGGAGTATCATTACAGGGAGCTGAACTTGAAAAATACAAAGGCAGAAATGCAACTATGTAAGCAGAGCAGAGCAGAGCAGCAGGTCTACTTCTCAATAACGATATTTCTATAACACAATATGGGTGAAAGGTAATGATGATAATATTACAACATGGACACAAGAGTGAGTAACCCCCACTTGATTTCTACCAAAACAAGGGGAAAAAAACAGAGTAAAGTAAATCGGCTCTTCAAGTACTCTCAAGGGAAACAAGATGGGGGAGGGAAGTAAAACACTTTTAACCACACTCATTCACACAATATACAAGCTACACAAATGAATGAACCAACCAAAACCTTGCATCAGTTTCTTTCCTTCGCTAATCATTGGTTAGCATCTATTGGGGTACCTGTCCGGGCCTGTGATATCCGATTAGCGTAGATTGTAACCAACCGCAACTGTGTGCTGTTAAGTCGCTCCAAGTAGGGCAAAAATGTTTTCCCAAGCATTATATAAATGTCCACTAGACAGAAAACAACCGTCTGCACCAGCCAAAAGAAGAGGGAGGGTTAAGAAAGACTCCTGGAGATGTAAAATTAACTACATTTAAAGAACCACATATCTGAAAATAAGTTCAATCACCCTAAACAACATTACAAGGAAATGCTACAGCCTGTCCAGATTCAACTTTTCAAGAAATTCCTGGTTCAGCACCATCATCATACTGCACCTTAATCCCAACTATGAAGATTGAAGAATGAATAAATTACTTAAAACCTATGAATTCATGCAAGAAGTATAACAAAGTTTTACGCCAAATGCCATTCTAGTCACAACCTTCTTACAAATGATTAATGAGATGAAATTCCAAAACCATCACGGTGCTGAATTGGGATAATTGCTAAAATCATGCCTTGTTACAAGACTGATGTTGGAATATCAACATGCACATCATGGAACATGACTAATTTGGAGCAGCACAAGCAAATACTTGGAACAAAATGGGAATAAAAACAAGCACATCATTAAACAGGATGCTGTTATGCCAGGTTATTTAACATTTTTCCATGGGACAAGATATCATGAAATTTTCACTTGGCCACAAAACACACGCATGCACATATGGAATCTTCTGTACGGTTCCAGGAAGAAGCAGAAATATCAGGTGCACCCAGCAATAATTTACTACCTTTCGGACATCTGCACTCTGGTTTCCAAAAGCTTCAAAAAGAGCAGGCAGAAATGATGGCAACTGAGACATTAGTTCCTCCTGTGAGAGACGACCCACAAGCTGTGACAAAGCGCAGGCACTTCAGAGATACAGAAAAACAGACTAGCAAAACATGAAACAAACCAATTAATTTAAGCAACATGAAACAGAGCATCAATAGCCTAATTTTAAGCAAGTACATAAAAACAGTGATTACCGCACCCTCACATCTGCTTAATAACAGAAACCATTTACTGTAAAAAATTATCCCTCTTCCTCTCTGTCTATCTGAAGAGACTCCGTTTGCCTTCATTAATCTTTAGCCAAGATATTTATCCTTTTCTATTCACGGTCCTCAAGACATTCAAGCTACTCCAAACAGCCATAAGAATTACAAACACCTTCACCCACATAACTTGGGAGACACAAATACTACCAAAGTCAGAATTTGTGTTACCGGCCACTGCATGATATTCTTGCAGCAATAAGTAAAGGAAAATACATCTGCTGGCATAGTCCAATTTGCACTAAATGAAAAAAACGTAACACCGGAAATGATATTATCAGCCTTTAATAATACTCGGTCTACTTTGGCAATTAAGAGGTACCTTTGTCAAACAATTTATGGAAGTAACGAGCGTCTTCTCATCATCTGTAACAAGCAACGGCGTAATAACCTGAAATACCCATCAGCAACATTAACCTTTCCCCCTGATCTAATGCATATATGTATACTTTGAAACAAAAAATACAAATCTGGAGAAAACAAGAAAAAACAGGAAAGTATTGGCTAAAAATTTCGGAGAGAGAGAGAGAGAGAGAGAGAGAGAGAGAGAGAGTACACTTAAACATCTGAATGGATCATATTGAGATAGCACAATATTCAAGCAGTGTTCAGCTTCATTAGATACCTAAACATGAAGCAGAAAAATTAGCGAGTTGAATAGGCAGCAGGTGTTTAAAGTGAAAAAAATAGTTCGAGCAAACAAATTACTTTGGGATTGATATCCTTCGTCACATGAAGCAACTTCTCAATTACAATTTCCACTGAATCTTCCACAGCATCTTTCTGGAACCCAGACAAGCAAACAGTATGAACCCTAGACTAGAATGAAGATAGAAACATGGAAAATAAAATGAGCACAGGAAACAAATACCTGATTTTTTAACATTACAGCAATCAATGACAAAGCGAGTTCCTGTATCGAGGAGTCAGAGTCTTCCAGCACCTCAAGAACAGCTGTCAGAATCTGATTGAAGTACTGCAGACATTTTTTTTAAGAGAATAATCATGCTAATAAAAAGGAAGACTTACAGGGAAAGATTCTCACACACAAAAAGGAGAAGGATAAATTAAAGCATATAAAGATACAAGCTTCCACGAATCCAAGGAGAAAAGTAGGTCAATTAGGCAGATAACTAAGGACTTGGGCCAAAGTCTCAGAGAATTATTTTCTCACAGCCACCTAAATTGGTTGCCCAAGGATTACTGACGACAGAAACCTAAACCAATAATTATAGTTCCACGTTCTAATCTTCTGAGTTAAGGCAAAGGTTAAAGTACACACCTGAATAAAGAATGCAAGATGAATCGCTGAATGTAGGCTACACAGCTGAGGTATTTCTAAGAAGCGTATAGCATTTATTAATCCTATTGTCAAAACAGAATTAAAGTAATCTCAACCCTAGTGTAATATAGTGGGCTGCAAACAGAATAAGGAAAACCTCAGTCGCCTGCGTTTCAAACTATATTGTCAACGGAAGTTTGTTTGAAGGAAGCAAGCTAAATGCTCTAGAAATTTTATTATAATTATTATTATATTTCTACAAATGCTCTAGCAAGTTAATATACCTTTTGCCAAACATCGTCATAGTTAGACACAGCCGCTTCAACTAATTGCTGAAGAGCACCACGCTTGCTATCATTAACGTTTTGATCATTGCCGCTGCAGATCTGTAAAAATATACACGGAAATCATCTTCAAGACTAAATTTGAAAATTTTGCATTCTTTGCAACATATGTGAGAAATTTAAGAAGTCTTATTGTAGCTATATATTTATTCCAGTCCTATAAAGGGTACTGAATATAAATATTATACCTATTACATTAAAAATTTAATGTGCACAAAGAAGAACCTTGATTCGGGTAAACCAATACTGTTATTTTATTTTTTTGCTACTTCTCTGTTCAACCATGACTCTCAGTCCTCCTTAGTTTCCCTTTTTTTTTCTTTTCTTCACATTCTTGCATTTTCTTTTGCTATTACTTGTCTTTCTATAGTTTGTGTGTTCCACCTAATCATCTCCAAGCCTCGATAAAAAGAGAAACATTGGGAGATACCGTGAGCCCCGGTCACAATTAAACTCAATCCAAATTATGGGCTCCTAACCCCACCCCTTTTTCAAAAAAACAAAAACAAAAAACAAAGAAAAAAAGAAGAAAAGAAAGAAAAATCAACAGCAAAACACATATATTCTTCTGTGTGATCTTACTTTTCTAAACATTAAAAGTGCTGAAACCCAATAAAAAGTAATGTTTAAGTTTCCTCTTCTTAAGTATAACTCCCTGCACCCATGCTTTCTTTTATTTTCTTTTGCTTTTGCCCCAAAATGAAGTGTAAGACCAAAGAAACGGCCATAAGAAGTACTAGTATAAAATTTTAAACCGGTTAAAACGGGGAAAGGATGGGGAAAAGAAATACCAAGTGCAAGAGACGAGAATTATACTCGAAAATTTTACAAGCCAAGCCAAAATTAAGACATACAGAAAGAGTACAGAAAGGGGAAGAAAGAAGCCGAAGAAAGAAATGACCAAAAAGTGACTTCTAGAACTTAATCACAGTTTAAAGAATCCAAAGCCTTCTTCATAGAAAAATAACCCTTCCCTTCTATAGATGCTGCAATCTACCATTGCCAGCATGCTGTTGGACTTGCATTATAAATTGTTAGAGCTTGTAGCACGGAGTATGATCACCCAACATAAATACTACCTCTGTCCCATCCCTTATACATTTCAGACGGAAAAGGGGCAACCAGGGTGGGACAGAGGGAGTACTCTGTGTTTTTGTACATATGCAGCAAGAGAGACCAAGGAGATACTGGGGATTTGAACCTCAGAATCTCTTGATGAAAACCATATGCTGAAGCTGTTAGGCTAACCATTAATTTTTGACACACTCATTTTTCATTCTATGTGAAAACTAAATAAGTAGAACTGTAAAAGAAATAGAGCAAATCCAATTTCACAACACTTAAGTTGCATGATGCTTGCCCATTACTTGAATAAAACTATAATCAGGATCATTCTTGTAAGCAAATTAGTCCCAGCTGCATGGGGGTTGAAGACATGAAGTTCATGGTGACAGAACTATCAGAAGCCACATAGGCTCTAGGAGTTCATGAGAAAGAAAAGGTGACAACATTATATGACAGGTGCCCTCCTGAGCACAATCCTCTTATGAGGGAATAATACACCAATTAAATACAAACTCCCCAGGTGAAAATTGCGAGGGAAAAATAGATCAAGCAAATAACTTACCAGGTGAAGAATTTGGGGAATGCTGGGTCCAGCATCCAAAAAAGCATTGACCTTTGGAGCTGTAGATTTATCATGACTGGGATATGTAGGTGAAGGTTCATTATTTTGTTGAACTCCATCTATAGCCCCAGATGAATCAAATCTCATTAGTCCATTGATATCCAGGCGTGGAGAAGATAAACCTTCTAACTGAGCATTGCTGTCCAAGCTTTCCTGCCCACCTATTCGAGATCCTGCTATCTGAGTCACAGAATTAAACCCCAACAAGTGTTCCTTGGGTTTTAAAGAAACATCTGTTTTCATAACAGCCTCATAATTTTGATACAGATCTTCTTCAGCTCCATTAGTAGTCGCTTTGCTGACACTCCCGGCTATAAGGGTTAAGTCTTGTGAGGAACTCCACTTTCTGCCACCGTCACTATCAACGGAACCACTAGAATATCTTCCAAGTAAATTGCTCTTCTTTGAGATGCCTACATAGCCTTCTTCAGAAGATGTTCCAACAACATCAAATGGGTCATAGGAAGATTTAGAACGTTGTCTATCTTTCTTGTTCTGCAAATAATTTACTAGGTCTACTTCTATACGAGGAGTGTATTGCTTCAGGGCTCGTCTGATAGAATTTTGCTCTTCAACTGATAAACTCAAAATGAAGTTGAGGACAGCAGTTGGATCAAAGTAGTTGTAAACAGAAATGATGCAAGTTATTGCAGCTTCCTTCAGTTTTGTGTTCTTATCATGAACAAGAGGAGCTAACTTTGCAAGCCATAATTTAAGAATTCCAATGTTACCAGAACCTTCAGAATTTATAGAATGCTTGTTAAACGAACTAATAGCAAACTCAATAACAGCCAATTTGGCCTTTGGAGAACGTTGTTCATCCAGAGAACGCAGCAGAGCAGGTAAAAGAGCATCTACACTGTAAGTTTTGCTAACAATTTCCAAGGTTGTAGAGGAAGATTGTCTGACCAACTCTTTTGGATCAATCAATCTTGAAAAAACATGAGGTAAAATCCTTTCCATGTAACTCTCGAATGGCTTTCGGCATGTCGTAATTACATCAGAAAGTGTTGAGAGTGCTGCCTGAGCCACTTTGTGGTGGGGATCATCTAAGTGCTGGAAGAAAAGCTTCATTACCTTCTCAAAATTCTGCATTACCTCCTGAACACCTTTAGGCCCTTGCTGGAGTAAAGAACGAAGATAATTGAACGCAGCAACCCTTGCTGACCAATCAGAACTTGTGCTGAGCCCCTCAGTCAGGGCATCACTAAGAGAAGCTGGACCATCAACATAATTGGACATCTCCCCAATTGTCAGTTGGTTATCATCAAAACTTCTCCTTCTGCCTGCCGACATTCTGGCAGAAACATTCTTTCTAGAAAGTGGTCTCTGGAAGTTTGGAACAGCACTGGCTTGTGAATCTCGAAAATTCATTTCTCTATATGAAGTCTCCAAGTATCTGTCGACATGAGGGTTCGCATAATGTTTATTACTGTCACTGTTCCCTTCAGTGTAACCATGTTCTTGAATTCTTTCAGAAGCTCTCTTGGACGAGTGTGACAGAAAACTTGTCACTGAATCTGTTGTCATGCTACTTCTATATGACAATTTACCCGCATCTTTGGAAGCTTGAATCTGGGTGATGATATCTGACATCACCAGACCACCATTACGATTACTACCTTTAGCCATGCTAGAGGTGTTTGACTCCACACCTAAAGAGCTGGACATGGTACTTGAAGCAGGAACAGCAGCAGGGAATGGGAGATCACGAGATGATGGAGGGTCAACCCCTGCACTAGGGAGCAATAAGAAACAAATTTAGCTGTTCACATATAAAATACAACTCAGTGCCACTCATCATAAGCATTCTGTCTCGCATGAGTAAATGACCGGAACAGAAGCATTGAACTCCAAATTCTAAATGAATATGGGGGAAAAATCAATACCTAGATCCAAACTAGACGATTTAAGAGTTGCTGGATTCTGTCTGTCAGATATATCTAGACCCTTGAGCATGCTTTCAATTGCACTGACTTTCTGTTTGCTGGCATGCAACACACTTTCCAAACTACGCTCAGCACCTTTTCCAAGGGATCTTGTCTGTGATAGAAGCAATCCCGAGGAGAGAGATGCCCCAGCAGCCAAACTTGAACTTCTGTCCATAGCAACAATAGCTGACGTACCATATCCTGGTAGATTGGAAGTGACAGATATTGGTGTAGCTAATGATAGCTGCAGATTTCGGTCACGAACGGAAGGAGAAGCATGCCTTCTATGCATTCCCCCATCTTCTTCATTTATGATCTGTGAAACGAGAGCTCATAATACCAAAATTCTAAATGTATCTGACAAAAGAATCATTAAGGGGCAGGGGTGGGGGCTATTTACCCTTTGGATGGCAGGATCGAAGGAGAAAAATAAGCGCCGTGAGCGATCTGGCCAAGTTTTAGAGAACATTCTATAGCACATTCTAGCAGTAGATCGTACCTGTTTAATTAATTCAATATACAATTAAATAGGGTAGCACATTAACAAAATTGCATGTCAATTTAATTGCTTTAAACTGAGTTTTGCAAAGCGTGTAAAATAATCAGTTGCTAAGGCTTTCATTATAAAGTTTTCTTTAAAATTGACATCACAAAGGCTCTGTCAACAAAAAATGGAAGAAAAAAAAACCTTTCAACATTTAATCAACAATTTTTTTGTCAAAATTTCATATACAAAGTCAAATACTACTAAGTTTATACCCAAATTACAGATGAATGTTTGTAGTTTTCAAATACTCGTATATGAATTTCTCTAATTCTTTTGTGGCAAAAAAATGAGTCAAAAACAGGTTCAAAAGTTAGATGCTACAAATAGTTGCATTTGGAGGGATAAGCATACCAGATTACACATTATACAGATTTCTACGAACATACTGTTCCTACTCGCTACATGAAATGCAAAGCAGATTAAAAAGGGTGAAAGACATGGTCATGTCCCAAGACATTGCAACTTATCAGAAGCTCATCATATAAATACCTCACTCATTGCATCCGCAACACAACACCTTATCAGATCTTCATATAGATCAGCTGATCGCTGTATTTCCGGTGCATCAGTCCAATGTTCCAGAATTAACAATGCATACTCACAGCACCTGTAATGTGCTTAGAATTATAACATCAACAAAACCATATGCATATAATCACCTCACATAATTAGCTGGCAGGAAAAACCTACCTTGCACGGAGTACTGCATTGCGGTCGTTCTTGGCAGAATCAGCAATGCGAGGAAGAATGCGGGACACTTTACAATTACGCAACATCTGAAAGTTTAAAATTCAAGATGTAAAAATGACAGCAATAGGAGAAAGTTGTTCACAGAAGCCAAGAAAGTTAAAGAAACTTGCCGTTTTAATGCAGTTATCCGCAGACTCTGCAATTACAAGCACAGTGATCACAACAAGCTTGAAAAGGACCTGATTATCATTAAGTTAACAAATTCATATCAGGACAGACCCTACAATATATAGGAGGAGCAGCAGTACTTACTGGAATGAACATTTCTGCACAGGAGTCAAAATCTCCCAGGAGATCTTTAGACAAAAAGGATAGTAAATGACAAGCCTGCAGATGCCGAAGAAGAAGCCCAAAAAAAAACTGTTAGAAACTGTAAAGATCTGAATAAGACTCCGGATTCTGCTATTTGTAACACATCCTAAAATATCATCAACCTTAACTAAAATTCAATTAAACACCAAAATTCCTCTCAAAGACATTCTTCCGATTTTGTCTTTTCAAGGTAGGTAACCCACGCTGACAAGAATACACTAATGTGAAACCATCAAACCTTGAAAAACCAAATAGCAATAGGCGGAAACACTTCACAATTTGAAGCACTCTCCCAAACTTGCTGACTTGACACATTGCGATAGCAGCACTTGGCAGCTAAAGGGAATACCTGTTTCACAATGGTGGACCTTCGATCCGATAATTGTATGCTTAGAGGACCAGCAAGTTGTTTCAAGAGTCCCTTGAAACATGGATAATCAGTAGCACCTGACAAAAAATAACAAAAACACATTACTTCTCTCATTCGGAGATTATCAACAAATCTCTATGTTATGGTTGCTTCTGGAATTCAGGCCTTCACTTTAGGACCATCAGCAAAAAAATGTCATATAGAAAGACAGGGATTAAGACTATAAAGAGGGACAGAGGCCACACAGGTAAACAGTAAAATATGGTAACGGAAACATAAAAATGTTTGCCTTCACATCTATAGCAAAAAAAAAGGGCCCTCTGAGGATAAGCTGAAGAATTCGAAGCAACCTGTTGTAATTATAGTTGCAAACGTCACAAGTAAATAAATATAAAGTAGTATAAATTGCTCTCTTAAAGAAAAAAAAGTAACAATTCAAAATGAATTCAAAAGCAACATGTGAGATATAACCTCCAGACGCACACATGCAGAGCTTTACTAAAAGTCAATATATCCAAGAAGCATCCACAGTGCGAAGATGTCCTCAGAATCTACGTAGACTAGCCCAACTACTAGCAAGTCAAGGTCCTTGGGAAACTATTACAGCTTTGTTTAGGAAGAGCGTAAGAGATTGAGAAAGAAAAAAATGACAGTGATAACTTCCTCAAGGCTCTAACGCTAAAAGCTACCGTTGAGTAGCGTCTTCACCCTCTAACATGAAACGCTAAGGATGTTCCCAAACGGACCCTACGTATCAAGGGATTCCAAATACTTTAATCACCAATGCAAGGTAATTTAGTTCCTAACTTTAGCAATGTTATAAAAAAAATAAAAGTTTACTACTAAGTTCACATGGATCGAACATTCAATTAATAAATCCCCAACCCCAACTAGTTCAGCTTGGCTACAAGAAAACCCTGTTTCCACTTTACTCGGTCGGTGGTGAGCTCCTCTAAGAGTCCTAAAAGGGCGACAACATAGGACACTGATACTAAGAATGCTTTCTTGCAGCCTCCCTAGTACAGTGAAAACCAACACATGGACGTGATCTGTAGTACCTTTCTAGCCAGTCCTCCACAAATACGTTTTATTCACATACCCAAAATAAGATAATGCTACCTCCATTCCAAATTATGGCAGAGTTGGGCTTTTGAAGAAATAGTTTGACTTAAATTTCATTAAGATGTATTTGTTCAAAAAAAAAATTGAAACAATATAATTTAGAATCTACATGTTTTTCCACATCAAAAAAAAAGAAAAGAAAAGAATCTACATGTTTTCAACTGCTACTTTATACCTATCATTCTTCAATTTGCATGTAAAAATGTAGATGATAGAATATCATAAATTAATTGATAAATAATGTATGTTGCGAAAATATTGGAAAGGGGGGAGTTATTATTAAAGTTTAGAATGAAGGCACAACAAAAAAGGAAAAGGAAAACACAGTTGCAACTGATAGGTAAGAATAATAAAATCTAAATAAAGAAAAGGAAAAATGCTATCAAACAAGATCACACCACTCTTATTTGCCTCCCATAATCCTTATCTCACTGTAACAATTATCCCTTCAGCTAAAGAAATTTACACTACAAAGCCTTTTCCCCCTCTTCCCGAACAGAAACATAATGAAGCACCTAATCTTCAAAGAAGTGCCAATCTCTTCCCATGTCTAGCTTTCCTGATGCACGTTTTAGCATCACAAAACACAGACATGCAAAAAGAAGGGAGACAGATAAATTTTATTGTAAATTCATCTAGCCGTTAACTAACTCAAGTCAACAGAAACCTACCTAGTAACTACGCAATCACAAAAACATAGGCTAGGCAGAGGTACAAACCTCCTAAAACAAGTCCTTCAACTCTCTGCATTGCAGCAATGCGTATAGACCAATCCTTCTCCGGGACAAGTGTAGCAGCAATTTTGTCAAATTCCCTTATCAGTTCCTTTTCTGAATACACTTTAACAGGCTCCACAGGTTTCTCCGTGACATCACTATCTCCTTAAACGCGGAAAAAGAAAAAATATCAAAGAGTACATCAATTTGGATGGAAGCAACTCGTAAGGGAAATCCAATACATTCAGAGATGCAGCAAACTAGAATGAAATGTATGCAAACCTCCAAAGAGAGATGTCTCCCTTGACGAGCTTTTAGCCCTTGGGCTGCTTTTCTTAGGGTTAAGATTCACAGGCCTCATTTCTACGGCAGTATAACCGCTTGTCTGTCCATCTGAAGATCGAACTTGTGGTTCAATTTTCTCCAATCTGGCATTAATATCTCTCACCTGGAGTCATGAGCCTCATTTCTTAGACCACAAAGATATAACGATTATACGAGCCGAGCACTGAATGCATGAGTTAATATCACAACTATGTAAAATTGTGATAGCTAGAAAAGGATTCATATGCAAATTCTACGCATTTTCTTTTGAACAGATAAAAAAGAAAGGAATGGCATGGGAAGATGTAACTTAACATACCATAGAAGAGGGAAGATGATGGCGCTGAAGTTCATCACGGAATTGAGTTCCAGCTTGCATATACATTTCCTAGGTACAAAGGGGAAAATATCTACTGTGATATCGACATTAGATATCTATAGACCCATAATAGAAGAAAAATTAAGCAACAGTCGTCAACTCTTTTTCTTTTTGGACAGAGACCTTAACTCCTGGAAAAACTGATCCTGCTCTCCTTTCTAAGGAGTTGAAAAATAACAATACAATACGCCAAAGCACTTCACCAATATTTTATTTATCAAACATATACGAGTCTTAAAATTCTTGTTATTGGGGAAGGTACTTTAAATGTAAATGACCTCATGATATGGTAACAACTCTGCTGAAACTTTAAGGGAGTGTTTTCTTCGCAGTAACTAAGAATCCTAGGAAAGTAAGCATGACGTAAAGTAGGAATGTGATAGGTAAGAATCGTTAGAGAAACATTTTTCATAATCTCATGTTTCCTTCACATATTATCAAGAATAAATATTCTGACAACCCCATGTTTGGGTGGAGAACTTTATTATTTCATTGGGATCATTTTGTAAAACTTTTAGAAATTCAAAAATTAAATGAGTAATTTTATGGACTAATTTGTAGTTTTTAAAAAGTTTAGGGGCCAATTTCTAAATAAATACTAATTACTTTGAGGGTTTCAGTTTACCAAAATACTAGTAATAATTCTACAGATTCTAATAATACCTAACCTAGAGTTGGTATTGTTAATCCAAGGAATATATAAAAGAATGAATCTTTGGACTTTGAAAATGATGAATAATTGTTCTCTAAAATGAACCAAACAAAGAATTTCATGATTCAAAAATCAAAACAATCCATATTCCTCAAATCCTTTAACCAAATACTCCTTAAGGTAATTGACAAATTGCCAGCCCGCCATTCTTCCTCTTTTGTTTTGATGGGCCGTTCTTCCTCTTTGTTTGAGCAATAAGAGGAAAACATGTTAGCAAGGAAACCTGAATGTTAAACGCCTGGGACTGTTTCGATTGATTACTAGATCTTCTAATTTCCTCTTAAAAGGGAAAACCTCTAGTAAGTACTGATGTCAAAAGCAGACCAAAAAAGTAAGCGTGACCGTGTTGCTACAGATAACCATTTTGGTTCAGTGAGATAATTATGTTCCCTGATTAAGTTAAAATGTCAGAATAATTATTATCAAAACAAAATAGACAAAGGAATGACAGCTTTAGCTAACCTCAATGCAAGATATTGCTGCTTCACGGACCCCAGGATTTGAATCATTCAACATTTGTAGAATCTAGTGAAAAAGCAGCTTGAAAAGTCAGCTTTTCTACCTTAAAGAATCCGTGCAACATAACTTTATACATTTAAATTCAAGAACATGCATACATACAGGAGGAAGTATAGCACGCTGAAGAGGCAATTCGGTAGATGCAAAAAGACTTATAGCTGAAGTTACTGTACGTGCAAACTCCTCCCTAATTCTCCAGCTTCTATTTGTCCATGCATAAGATCCTGCTCTTTCAACAATAATAGTTGGAGAAGAAACCTGAAATAGAAATTGACTCCCAGATCAGAAACTCAGATATAGAAAGACATTGTCAAAATCTTTACGAATAGGCTTTATATTAAATAGGCAACGCCAGTTGTAGAACAAATAGATCAAACATATGAATCAAAATGGCAGCCAAACTCCACAATGTTTACGTCTGGCATCAAGGTTGAAGTACAAAAGAAACAAGGCCGACAAAAATGCCAATGTAGGGATGACTAGACCGCTCTTTGGTACCTTTTAGATAGAAAATTAGGAATACCAACAGATACCATTACTGCATTACCTAAGTTTCAAGTTTGCCGCACACCCTGAGAACCCCACCAGTTTCCTTAGGAGAGAAGAACTTCCATGCGAAAGCAACAAAAGGATGACTAAAGATTATTTACCAGATAACAGCCTCAAAAAGTTCTGAATTTTAAACCTATCAGTACAATCACTTGAAACACAAAATGATAGTATGAACCCATTTATGAAGTGACTGATTACTCTCCAGTACTTTAAAGGCCCTCTTATTTTACTTAGCAGTTGCACAGCTGTATAAACAACCGAATCCTCCGCTCTTCCTTTCATAAGCGCACTGCACCTGATTGGGTTGCAAAACAAGAAGTGACTCTCATTTCCCTTAACCTTCCCCTCCATAGTGAAATTGTTATTGATCAAATAACAGCAGTTTCAAATCAAGTATATTTACCAACAAAGAACTAACATTAAATATAGGAACACAATACGTCCTTATAAGTTTAAATTCTCACAAGCTAAAGCGTTACAATATTATAAGTCCATAGCAAGCATGCAATACATTTCACTCTATATAAACTAAATAACGCCTCATAAATTAAGGAAGCAAGTCCATTTTAGATATGATTAATGCTCAATCCCCGAGTTATTATTTTTATACAGCTTGGATGATCTTGAAGAATTTCTAGCGACAAAAAATTTAGAAAGCGGGGATGAGTGCAGGGTGGAGACTTGACCTCCATGAGAGTAAGCAAAAGGCGTCTGGCTGCGTCCCTAACGGGCTGCTTCGCGTCACCCAAGCGCTCGACAACGGCAGGGACGAGCGCATTAAAGTGCAACTTCAAATGGTCACCGGCGAGGACAGCGGCAGAGGCGAGCGCCTGGAGAGCGCCCTGTGAGACTTTGAAGTTATTGTCCTTGAGAAGATCCAAGCAGCAGTCGACGAGTGAATCCACCTCCGACGAACTCAGACTCTTTCTAGAAGCTTCCAAAAGCTGGTGGATGCGCTCCACCGCGGCCATCCTCTCCTTAGTGCCCTTGGCGCGCGCAAGCTCCAGCGCATCCTCCATCTCCGGTCCGATCCGTGGCGGGTCTCGTCAGATCTGACGATCGTCGGCGGAATGTGATCGGCGTAATGAGTGGGAGCGTTTGGTAGGAGAATTGGATTATCAGATTCGGAGTGAAATGAAGAGTTGGTGAATGGAGAGTGCAACCGGAGTGAGATTTGACGGTGGAGTAGAAAGTTGAAACCAGAGAGAACACAGAGGGAGTTTGTGGTTGGAGGAAGGGTAGGGATAGACATTTGCCACTCGAAGACTCACTTATTTACGGATTGTGCCACTTCAGTGCTTTTGCTATGTGGCTTTATTGTGATGTGGCGCTTTTGTTTTTTAAATCCAGTGACAGTTAGTGATTGGAATATGCAGATTATTAAAATGCGATGCTAATTAAAATCATGGACCGATCACAATAGAAAAGGGTAATCTCCAAAAACACCCCAAAGGTTTCGTAAACTCTATATCACCTCCTCGTTTCGTGAAATGTCTTGTGTTATCTTTTTCAAACATTTTGAAACGTGCACATTCGTGTGTTGTTCATTTTATTCTGATTAAATTTACCTTGTTTGTTTTAGAGTAAGTTCAGCTGGCAATTTCGTAAAAATAACTATTGTTCTGTTTTGGTTCTATTTTAAAAACTTGTCATGTTTAAACCCTATCATATGGTATTGTGGCCTATTTTGATCATTTCTGTCCACTTCAATCGTTAACTTTGACGGATCTATACGAAATGATCGTTTTGCCCTTCTAACATTAGAGGGAAAAAATTTAACTTAACCCTTACACTTTTGTTTTCCTAAAACTTTTACCCAGTTTTCTACTAAATCTACAATTATACTATATCTACTTCAAACCAACTCTCTTGTAACTCCTCTGACGGTTCAGACTCCGACGGCTCACACGTATCAACAACTCCTCCACGCGCCTCCTCCCCAACCTCGCGAGACGAGTTGGTTCATCTTCTTGTTTCGTGCCTTCATGTCCTTCTGTGAGAGGACCTAGCAGTTGGGGTCACGGCCGCGATCGGCGAATTCGAGGAAGAGACGCCGGAAGTCTCGGAGGGAAGGGTCGGAGCAGCGGTGGCAAAACCGAGAGATGGAGTCGGCGACAATGCGGAGATTGTCGGCGTGCTCGGTGCATGCTATGGAGAGGAGGAAGGAGTCGTCATTTGAGACGATCTTGCGGACGCCGTCGAGGGAGATGGGTTCGTGGCGGAGGCGAGACACATGGGCATCAGAGAGGGAATTCCAGAGGTGGAGGAGCTTGGACATGAGGCCAGTGATCTCGAAGGCGCGGACGTTGACGGCGGAGGACTTTTTGGAAGTGGGTAAAGGGAATCGGGTCGGGTCGAGTCTGTTGATGAACCTTTTAAGGAAAATTAAACTTTAGGGTTTAAATTTTATGGAAATATAAAATTAGGGCTGAAGTAAATTTTTTATTATGGTACAAAGGTAAATTAACACGAATCCGTTAAAACTAATAGCCCAACTTGGACGGAAAGGATCATAATATTGGATATGACCTAAATATGACAAATTTTTAAAATATGACCCAAATATGACAATAATTATTTTTAAAGGACTACCAATGAAATTTACTCTTTGTTTTTATTGTTAGTTTGAGGAACAAACGCTCTTGACTTCTTTTATTCCCTTAGAAATCCCAATTTAATTGTATTGTTTTTTCTGGAGAAAGCTTTACCTGCTATTTTTACTTTAATCTCCCTTACATACTTTTCTATTTTTTTATGATTACTTTCTATTTTTACCTTAATCAATGTACATATAATAATAATAAGGCAATTAGTTTGGGATAGAGGGTGTCAATATCAGAAGTCCAAGATCCTGAAAATACTACAACATTTTCAGTCACATTCAGATTGTCTCATTCATTGTATGATTTGAGAAATAAAATGAACAATAAAGGGAGTGATAAAGAAATTTCTTCATGGATAATCACATCATCAAAACGTGAACTATACACAAAAGAGCAAATCGAAACCTCATGAACTACTGAATGTTGCAAATGTATCTTCAAATTATGATTTCACTGTAAACTTATTCATGTACCATCAAGATAACTTTAACAGGTAGGCTTTATTCTTTATTAAAAAATATTTCTTAAAGTTTATGGAATCAAATACTCTTATTTTTCCACCACAATTTTCCTTCGTTTGTTCAAAAAATTACAGTTTTTCTCCCAAATTACTTAGTTTATTCATAAACTCTGTAGTTGTTGTTCTTTTTTTCTCAAATTTAGATTCTTAAATATTCTCAGTAATCTGATCAATACAATGTTTTGATTGCTTAAGTTATCTACAATTGCTGATGTCATGGGAAAAAAGTTGCAATTAAGTCTAAAATGGTTTGTGAGCTTGAAAGCAGCCTGCTATCTATTGACTGGCGATAACAACAGCAAGCAAGTCAGAGCAAAAGCATATTCCGACTAGGAAGAGATGCTCAATCTAGAGTAAAAGAAAGAAGGAAGGAAACCTGCTCTACTGTCTTCTTTTTTTTGTTACATGGGTGGGGCAGAAGCCCAAAAATTACATAACAAAAAGAGTAAGAGCGAAAGGACTACGTCAAGCTAAGTGGCTTGCAATCGACATGGCCTGTGCAAGGTTTTCCTTTGTTTATCTTCCAATAGAATCTGTTTCGGTCTCCGCTTTTGGGGGTGGGAGTGCTTGGTCGCTGGGATTTCCTTTTCCTCAACCAATTCGATTGTGTTAGCCCGGTCTAACATTTTTTTATAAGCTGGCTGAACAAAGATGGATTGAAGGTAAGATAGAATTTTTTTTAAGTAGCATCGACTCTGATTCTCTATTAACCAATAATCTGGGACCGTTAATATGGTTAAAGCCAAACTGTTTGAAGTTCAGATACGGCATGGTACTCTTTCTACTACTATGTTTAGTTTAGAAATACATAGCTTATAAAATAAAGAATTTTTTTAGATCTGTAGTTAACATAGATTATTATTTGTATATTAAAGTGTTTTTTTAAATAAAAAAGGGGGAGCACATCACCTAATTTTATTAATAAAAACGTCCAACAACACTTACAAAAAGAAGTTTGTTTATTAAAGTCGCTCTTTTTGTTTGCATGCATTTGATTTACTAACTCATGTTTGACTCAGATATTCATGTTAAAAAAATTAAAAAAAAAATACTAAACATGTCCCACGAAATTACATACATTTGACATTAAAACTTGTATTTAACTCAAATTTTCATCACAAATAATTTTAAAAAATAAATTATCGATAAATATATTTAGAAATTATAAACGTTGCATTTTATTTGCATATAAACTTTTAAAATTTAAAAGAGGCCAATGAATGCTTTTTCCTAACCACAAAAGGCAGTAGAAGAGGAGAAAACTACCGCTCTGCTCATGATGCGGCGCTCCGTAGGGTTTATGGCGCCACTAGTGTTTCCGGTGCCGGCCTTCCCTCGATTGTCGCTCTTGTCTTTGTCTTCTTTCCGTGCTCGTCGACGGCACTTTCTCGGGCCAGGAGATCATTGTTTAGCATCGATTACTAGTTCGGTTGCCTTCGTTATCGGCGATCCCAGCGCCACAGTCGCTCTCTTCGCCTTGCGCCGGCAAGGATTTTTCCCCAACATCATTCGTCGGCCCTTCGCCTCTGGACCTGGGGCTCCGACTGGCTTGAGTCGTCAGATCTTTATTCACTAGAGTTCGAGATCCGGGCCTTCCTCTCCCCCCAAATTCGTGTTGATCCGCTGTTCGGACCGGGCCTCCGGCGGCGTGTCGCTAGCGCACCTCTATTCACCCTGATATGGTCTCGTGGGTTGGTTTACACGAGTTAAATCGGTTCTTGATTTTGGGCCGATTGTGTGATCGACTATGGTCCGCAGGGGACTGGCGTGTTGGGTGGTCCTCGGTGTGGTTGTTTGACGCTAGCAACCGTCCGTTCGGGGCATTCTCTGCTGATGGATCCATGTGGACTACAGGTGGAGCGGTGGCGGCTCCGGATTGACTGCTATTGGGACTGAGGGAATGCGAGCCAGACAACGGTCCTTGATGGATTGTTGTCCCATATTTCTATTATATGAGGTCCTTTATTTTATTTTTTTATTCATTCAAACTCTTTTGCTATTTCGTTTTTCCCAATGACCTTTTTTCAGTATCTTAGTTTGGATTTTAGGTTTTTAGAACGTTATTTAGTTAGTAATCACCTAAGAGTGTTGTGGTGGTTAGCACTGTTTCTAAGGTTAGTTCTCACATTTGCCCACTATGGTGTGGCGGTACTGACAGGGGTATTGAGAGTGGGATTTAGGATCTTTTTGCCGTTATAATGGTTATGACCATCGTCATGAGTATGCATAGCCTTCAGAGACCATTTCGGGTGAGCCTGACCTTAGTTGGTTTGGCGTCATATTATAGCACTTCTTATGTGTTAAGTTCCCTGTTTCAGGGCCGGATTAGGGGTACCTCTTCTAAGTACTTTGTTTTGTCGCACTTGACTTATTTTGTAATGAGTTTTCTCTAATACAATAAGTCTTTTTTGCTCAAAATAATCTTTTAAATTTTATAGATCAAAATGTTGAAAGAAAAAAAATCATAGATTTAATGTTGAGAAACAAACATATCCATTTTCCTTAGATGGATTGAGTATTTATTAACTAAACATATCAATTTGGCAATTCATATAAATTATTTGATTTTATGTATCAAAATATTGTAGTAAAAACGTTATAAATTTTATATTAAAAAACAAACATAACAATTAATATTGACTTTCATTCTACAAGTTTAAGGTTATAAAAAGATAAATAATTTCATTATATATAATACATTCTTCCATTTTGTTCAGCTCAAAGCTCCCATTACATACTACTAAATGTAGAAAACATGTCCTTATTAGCATCAATGTTATTTATCACCCGGGTGATTTTTCACCCACCTAAAGCACTTGAAAAATGGAGAATAGATATGTAATTGTCTAATTAGTTGGGCTTGGGCTTCAAAATTACCTTATAGATGAATCATTTGAACAAGTGGGTGAAAAATCACCCGAGTGATGATTAACAGGGTTGCCTTATTAGGCACATGTTGGTTTTTTTTTGTCTTTTTCCTTTTTTTATTGTTTAGGGAAAAACTTATGTATTGTGCAGTATTTTGTATTTTCTACATATTGGACTCAAATGTTTTAGTTATGTTATTTAACCATTTTCCTTTCTTTTTGTTTTTGTTTTTATTTGATTCTCTTCTTTCTTTTTGTACTACACTTTTATCACGACTCTCATATTATTGTTTTCACACACTGAGCAATTATTTTTTGCTTTCTAATTGTTTAGGGAAAAACTTCAGTGTTGTCCAACATTTTTGTATTTTCTGCACATTGGATCCAAATGTTTTAGTTATATTATTTAACCATTTCCCTTTCTTTTTGCCTTTTTTATCTGAATCACTTCTTTTTTTTGTACTTCATTTTTATGCCACGGGTCTCATATTATTGTTTTCACATACTCCCTCTGTCCCACCAAATTTAGTACATTTGACTATACACGGAGATTAAGAAAATTAGTTGACTAGATGGTAATAAGGTAAAGTAGGTATATGAGACAAAAATAACTTTTTGGAGTAGAAAGAGAAATGAAGTATAGTAAGATAAAGTTGATGTAGAAAAGTTTCCTTTTTAGGAAACGTTGGAGTTTTGCGGGTACAGCCCAAAAATGAATATGTTTGATATTTGCTGGGACGAATGGAGTACTAAACATTTATTTTTTTCTTTGTTGTTTTTTCCCATTTTTTATCTATTATTCTTGCTCAACCAGAAATATATTTAAATGCAGAGAAGAACACAGCGAGACCAGGCGTCTTTCACTTTTTTCCACCTCATTTTGTTGTTTAAGGAACAACTCCTTCATTGTCATACATTTCGATAATTTTTCAAATGTTTTGATCTGATTCTCTTCCTTCTCTTTGTACTCCACTTTTATGTCACAGCTCTCCTGTTATTATTTTCACATACTAAACATTTATTTTTTGTCTTTTTGCTTTCTTATTGTTTAGGAAAAAATGCCGATTGTCCAATATTTATGTATTTTCTACACATTTGACCCAAATGTTTTAATTCTGTTATTTAACTATTTTCTTTTCCTTTTGCTTTTGTTTTGATCTAATTCTCTTCTTTCTTTTTATACTTCATTTTTATGCCACGACTCTCATATCATTGTTTTCACATACTAAACAGTTATTTATTTTCTTTGTTGTTTCTTTCCTTTTCATTTTTTATCTATTCTCATCCAATCAGAAGTATGCATAAATGCAAAGAATGTCACAGCGATCGAGCCGTTTTCACTTTTTTCCACCTCATTTTGTTGTTTAAGGAATAACTCTTTTATTATCCTACATTTCTATAATTTTCAAATTAGCCCTAACTATTATAATTTTATGATTTGAGCATTTTATTTTATTTTTACTTTTGTTTTGGTCTAATTATTTTCTTTGTTTTTGTATTCAATTGTTTATTCATGTTCCTTAAACTTCATGTTTATTACATTTTAGACATCTTCTTATTTTATAATATTCTTCGTGTTCAATTCTTTCTTCTTTTTTTGGCGTTCTATGCTTTTCTTCTTCATCATCTTCTTCATTTTCTTTTATTTTTTCCACAATGTTTTTTTTTGCTCATTTGTTTCTTTTATTTTATTTTCTTCAATGCTTTTAGTTTAATTTTTTATCCATACTCTCAGCTTTTTATGGTTCCATACTTTCAACTTTGTTTTTTTGTCTAAATCTTTATTTCTGTTTGTATTCCATTGTTTACTCATAATCCTTAAACTTCATGTTTATTACATTTTAGTCATATTATCCTCTTAATATTCTTTTGGTTCAATTCATTTTTTTGGTATTGTATGCCTTTTTCTTCTTTCTTTTCTTCTACTTTTTTTCCTCAATAATTTTTTAATCATTTTTCCTTTGTTTTAATTTTCCTCTATGCTTTTATTTTATTTTTATTTTTACTCAACTTTTTTATTGTAAACTGGTGGATCTTTCTTTTGATTGGCCAGCGGAGCATATTATTGTTAGGTTAAGGAGTGATTTTGACAACGACGTAGATAATCAACCATAAACGCACGAGTGCACGAGTTAGAAAAATGTAAGGTTGTGTTCTTTCCACCAAAAAGTGACAAAAATGTAACAATCATATAAATTTTGGAAGAAATTTTGTGAGAGAGTTTTTTTTTTTTGAATTGATGAAAAATTTGAATTATTGTTAATTTTTTGATTGACAGAACACAACCTTACTTGTTGATAAAGCCAACCCAACAACCTTTTAGGACAAAACACGATTAATGCTTTTTTATCTTTTTTATTTTACCCTCACCCATTAGTCTCAGATCATCAGCTAGCG
Source organism: Stellera chamaejasme (assembly GCA_024586325.1). Lineage (NCBI taxonomy): Eukaryota > Viridiplantae > Streptophyta > Magnoliopsida > Malvales > Thymelaeaceae > Stellera > Stellera chamaejasme. The sequence goes on from CM044985.1 coordinate 33,187,075, forward strand.
TTAAAATTGGGGTACCCTAATCTCGTCCCACCCTATTTCGAGAGTTGCCCTAGGACGAGTCCCACTGTTTTTTAGCTGATTAATGCAATAGAATAGATATGAAAATCACTGGTGTAGTCCCTTTTGTTCATTGTCATTGGTTTCCTCTACATTTTTTTTTTGTTGTAGAAACTGATCGTTGAACTCGGGACATCATCATGTTGCTCAGAGAACCCACTAACCATTGCACTGTGCCCCACGGGGCGTTTTGTCCCTTTCACATCATGCAAAGACAACAAATTGAGATTAATTTAGGCTCATAAATACCACAAATTTACTCAAATGGATAATTAATTGTAAATGCCCTCCTTTTTTTTACTTAATTGCTTTGATCAATCCATTGAAATATTTCATCGACTTACGCTAGTTCACTCCCTCCTCCGACCTCAAATAATTTTACACTTTGACTCTGTTGTTTCAAGATTCAATGTTTGACTCAAATTTTAACAAAGATAACAAGTTCTTAAAAATCCAGAAAAAATATATTTAAAAAATTTATACTTCAAATTATGATATGCATATGAAATATTAACTTTAAATATCAAACAATCATGAGAAAAAAATCATAGACTAACTACTGTAAAACAAAAAAAATAAAATGTAGAATTATTTAATAATGAAGTACTTTTTTCAAATAGTATTATAGGTAAGATGGTAGGACCATATATCAAGGGGAAAAAATCATGAAAAAAATCATAGACACATTAATTTTTTATTTAGATATAAATTTATACAATTTATAAGTTAAATTTGTTACGAGGGAGGGAGTAACGAATATGGGGTCATTCTATGGTGTAGCACCGTAACTAAGCTCATGAATGATTACCTTAGAAACGTAAATTGCCTACATGAGTTTGTGCTCGATCATCAAAATTGCTCAGCAACATGAATGCGATGAGATCGACCTCGCAAGTTAGTAGAACAGACAAAGGCAAAATTGCCTACAAAGGCATGCATTTTTCCACTTTTGCATTTAGAGCAATGAACAACTTAATTAAAATGGCCGGCCAGATTCATTTCTACGGCTTGCCTGCTTTGCTCTTCCCCATCCACATAACCACCCAGTACAGTAAGTAGTACTTATGTGTTTAAAACGTAAGTATTATTTTTTAACTCACCAGAATTATCAATAATATCTGTGTTACACAACACAAGTTTCCTGCAGACAAAAGCAATAGGCCAGAGAGGCAACACTTACATAACTTGACACACGAAACAGGTATCCAATATACAAGTCACTCTTGATGCCACTTTGTGATCACCACAGAACATAACATTATCAAATTGAACAATAATGCCAAGAAGCTGAGATCTGCTACATGAACCCTACTACATCTGTGTTCGGAGCCGCAAGCTTCTCCTCTTCTAATTAATTCTATCCATTAAGTTTGAGTCCCCAAATTCTCATTGATGCATCCATTGGTTTTCTTCTAAATGCAATCATACCATCTAACTCAACACATGCTCAATTGGAGATGCTCTAACTCACCCTCTAAATTCTTCAATCCTAATTCCATCCCTTTGTGTGTCAGCCTATCCACTTAGAAAAGTCCATATTTGCAATAGTCATACTCATCACCCAACCCTGAGTATTGCCAAGCATGACAAAAACAATGATGGATCTGTAATATTTTTCCTTCATCTCGAGTTACCCATTCTTACCTAGTAAAGCTCTAGTGGATCGATCCTCTTAATTTTTCTCGAGGCTCATAATTTTTATGACTAAAATCATATTCAAAGTCTCCTCCGATCAGAATAATGGTAGGATGAAGATGGAGTGTCTTTCTGTAGACCCACTAGCTGGCTGATGATCTGAAAGCTCTCTGTCAAGTCAAAAGGGCTTTAAACAGACAACTACACGATAGCAAGCAGACTCTAATATGTGACAATAGAAGATCATCGGTCAATAGGAGAGATACCACATTGGCACAATTCGCTGATGGCACTAGGGATCATCATCGTATACAAATTTTGGAGAGGCTTGTGATGGAAGGATAACAACGGGTTGTCCGTCGTTCTGAAATCTAGTGAACTTGGAAGCATGCTCCTGCTGACAATCCCAAAAATTCCCAGTCAAGTCCAGACGCTCAACTCGGCCTGCATGATAACAAATTGGACTCTTACATATGCCATAATAGGATTACCATCACTAGCACCACATGGTTGTGAATGTACATTAATGCTGAAAGAAAAGACACAAATCTGATCTTTATATTTCATGTGTGAAGAATTTTATTAAGGTAGAAATTCGTCTGTGCAAGGAGTCAACAGATTTCAGACAAAAAAAAAGTTAGTTACAGAACGTCCTTGAACTATTATGGAATTTTTGGGAGGATGAGTTCGATTTATTTAGCATACTTGCAACTGTGTGCATAAGGTGCATCTTCCTGGAGAAGACCATGCAAGAGAAAAATAAAACTGACGATGAAGCTTATATGTCTGACAGAAACCGTACAACCAGCTTTTCAAAGGAAAAGCATATGAATTTGATCGGTAAGTGTTGATTTACAATTTACCTTTCACAGCTTCCAGGGCAGAGCATAATAACGTCGAGGATTTCCCCGGCATATTATTATATGCTGCATTGACTTTAACAAGGTGTGGAGAAGATGACAGAAGTTTGGACAAAAACTTTGCTGCTTTGGCTCCACCACGGTTTTGGCTGCAACACATTAAAATTGTATTGTTTGCACATGACTTGTTAATTTCAAAGATATAGCAGGATTGGTTCAAACCTGATGTTAATTTCAACGATCTTCAAGTTTTCCATCAGGGCATTCTTCATCTCTCGAAATCCTTCGGGACCGAACCCAAGACCTCCAATATTCATTACAAGAATAGGAGTGCTCAAAAATCTCCCCAGAGTTGCTCCTACCAGGTGACTGAAGCCATTTAATGTGAATTCGTTGTATTGCACAATCATTCTTAATTGATAAACAAGAACATTGATAATATGTACTTTCACCATATGATAGGAGGAAAAACCTGCCTGGCGCTATTATCTGCTATTGATAATGAAGTCAATGGCCTTTTTACGGATGATAGAGTCTGCAGAAGCTCGTTTATTCCGTCACTGGTTATACAACAGTTCTCCATTTTTAACTCAGACAAGCAAAAGCATCTTCCATTATCTTCAGTGAAATAGGGTGTCAAACAGCTGCCATAGTTAGTTGAAGTGCATCAGACAGGAAGATGGCTATAGTTAATAACAAATTTGATGGTAGAGATCTGGAAAGCTATCGAACCTGATCCCACCATCTTCAATAGGATTGTCACTTATATCCAGAACCTCCAAACTGGGCAATTGAAGCAATGCATATCTAAGGTTGGCAGCATCCTCTGCCCGCAAATTATTGCCCCTGAAACATGGAAGTCTTTTTGGTGCATGGACTATTTTCAATAACTCAAAAGTCCAATGTATTAACAGAACTTAGCGGTTTCACAAATTGCATGCACTAAATCCTCTGTGATGTAGGCAACTGCTGCAAATTGTGTCGGTCCTAGCACATGAACTTTGTTGAACTTGAGGGAATAATTGCATGTAGACTCACGGATAAAGGAAATCAAATACCTTAGATTGAGAACTCGCAATGACAGCAAAGACTTGCATTCCCCTGATGATGAAAGTAGCCCACTGGATCTGCAGCTGATTTCAGACAGCCAACCAGATATCTACAAGATTGCTAGATTAACTTGTGCTGCCTAAAAGGAAAGTGGATAAATTAAAATAAATAAATCATCACATACATTATTTTCTGAAAAGTCAAGGACTGACAAGGTTGAGGAAGCATTAACCAGCGTACTATAAAATGTTCTTGCAAAAAAAGAGTCAAAATTGTTGTCACAGAGCTTTAATGAGGCCAGAGATCTGCAGACAAAGGAAAAGCATATCATCAATAAGACAAGGTAGTCAAGTATTCCAATAAAATAAGGTGATAGCAAACACCGGCATGTTTGCTGCCATGAAAGAGAAGAACTTTCTCTTGCAACTTAGCACTAGAAAACACCACATTATTCATGCTTTGAAAGATGGTAAAGACTAAAGATAAATGGATATGTTCTAACCACCTAATATATTGGACCCAGTATCTTACAGGCTTCATTTAGGTGCTCTTGGCTCGCTCAACAGACAGTACTCTTTAGAAATTAGAAGTACTCAAGTACCTGCATTACTAGCATCTAAGAAGGTACCATCTAGGGTCCAAAATTTCAAACCACGACACTAAAGGTTTAACAAAAAGTGGTTGTGAGAAAAGCTGGACAACAGATGACTTTCAACCAAAATAAATAAATAAAAAATAAAATTTGTATGCAATAGCAGTAGATTGAAGAACAAGACTTAAGTGAAACAGAGCTCACCTCCCTGATGATAGAAATGATGCAAGTCCATGAGCAAAACCGACTGAATCCATTTCAAGAAAATTTGACGTACTGATTGAAAACTTCTGTATTTTATGTCCTTCACGGTCGCCAATATTAAAGGAGCTATAAACTGCGTCGGCAAAGCTTGATGAGATTTTACAGTGTAAAAATTCAAGCGATGTTAGTGACCCGCAATTTTTGGTCAGAAGCTTGCGCAATCCATCAACCTGTTAAAACGAAAAAATTTCTTACAATTAAACCAGAAAGTATAAAAGTTTCACTTCCAAAACAAAAATTCAGGCATGTCATAACCAGGTTCAGGCTGTTCAGAACAATGCAGAATTGCCAAGGTGCTTCGGCACCATTATTCTAAAATAACATCTGCATTTTATTTATTTATTTGATAACTGAAAGTTGTTTCAAAAAACACCAAGGAGAAGAAGCAATAATTAAAAGATGTGTTTTAAGGCTTTGTTCCAACAGAACTTGAGGTCAAAAGAAAGAACTTCCTTAGAGAAACTTACCATGTTCCTTTTCTCCTCATACAGTGTAAGGAATACAAGGGAAAAGTCAGTGAGACATCGAACTACTTGTTTTCAAAATACAATCAATGATGTATGATAACATTGAGTAAAAATTGATGGTGTAACCAAAATCAGCAAGCAGAGACAGTAGCAGAGAAACATGACAGTAACATATTGCCAAATAGAAATCAAATGCAACTCACATGTTCTGCAGATCTTATCCACCGCATCACCAGACTCTCCAACTTACAGATCCTCAGTAATTGCTGCAACATAACGTAATGAAAAATCACACAATAGCTCTACTCAGTGTGTACACAGAACTGTTAATACCGTAAAGAAAAAACACGCAAAAACACAAGAGCATGAGATCTACTGAACTCTCACAGGTCCAGGGCTGCACGGGCACTAAAACATGGACAAAATGCAATGGACTAATTGCTGCAAGGGGAAAAAAGGTATTGAGCAGCTGATAGAGAAGGCTTGATGTCTTCTTATGCCACAGGTATGAATTGAAGCCTTAATCACATTTATGAAGAATTCTTTACAATTTAAACTAAAGTTAAGTCATTTACAGCAAGAAATTGTTATCCAACTTTGATAAAAATTGCAAATGTTTCATGCATGTGGATCTTGCATTAATCCATTGGATTAACACAACTCCGCACCAATCAAATGAGCCCGTAGTTGCTTGCCACTATATATCAAGTCCATGACATCAGAAATTAAATGACTTTGAATAAGCAAAAAATATCCCTGGTGGCTCAGAATTATGGACTATGAAAAGAATGCTTGTCGAATGATGAACATGGCCATTTCTTGTGTCAATGAACACGCACATAATGTAACTATTGGTTATCCAGAAAAAGGGTAAAACAAGCAAAAAATTATCTAATGTTTGCAGCAGAGATAACATATCTAGGCATGCAGTAGAATGCATACGGTCAACAATAGGAGCTTCCTTTGAAATCAGATAACATACACTAGACTCGGGAACACAGAACACGTTATGAAGTCTCAAAGACCTGCAAAATGACCCAAAAAAAAGTATTAGCCAAGACCTTCTCTCCAAACAACTAAAACTGTATTTTAAAGTATAGTTGATTAAAAAAGCAATAAGAAAATAGCTGAAGAGGAACCACCTATGGATGAAATACCTTCTCTACTTTAGTGGGTAGCTGCTTGAAAACTTGAACATAACTAACAGGAAATACAGAATGCTTGATTCTCATGCTGTAAAGCTTAACAGCTAGTTTTCTTCATAAAACTGAGGAACTACAGCTCAATGCTTTTTCTTTCGTGTTTCGTGTGTAAACAAAGAAATTAGTTAATGATGTATCAGAACTCATTCTCTTGCAACATATAAAAATAAAATGAGCAGATACCTGGCATAAAATCCAAATTGTCGGCAGTGATAATACAGTCTTGTGTATTCAGAAGTTGAATGCTTCATCCAATTCTCACAACCAATATATTCCAGCAATGAATCTTCAATGGAAAAAGGAAACAGGTATGTTGATGAAACATTCAGAAACTCAGCAATGAAATAAAGAACACACCCGAAGGGTTAATCAATATTTAACTCTTCTTAATTTTCAAAATGGAGTAACAAACACTGATAATCATCTAACTTTCAAGGGTGTACAAGTGGTGGTAGAAGAAGGATCAGTCACCCATAAGATTTATGATACTATACAATTGCTCAATATCACAAACCAATACGAGCAAGAATGATTGATCAACAAAATACCTGAAACTTCAATATCCCCGAGACGTCCACTAAATGAGGGGAGCGATGCTAATTCAGCTGCTTTGTCTAGGCAACTGTATTTCAGATAACAGATAGATAAATTTAAGAAGCAATAACATTTATCGAGAATAAGAAGCAAGCAAATATGGAATTGCTTAATCAAATAGTTGCAATACTCTTGCAAGTGTGTTTCCCAATAAATCCGCCGCCAATCACATGGGTGAACATGAGCAAAAAGCCGTGGCCAACGATACTTGAACAATCGCTTCCATTCTATATCATATTTTCCTTTCCTGCAGAAACACTATCATCATACAATTCCTACAAAAATCAAAACCAACGCAAACGATCTAACATACCTAGAACGTTTTTGCCCAACTCCGCCTACAGAATCATAGCCATCATCATCATCATCATTGTTAGATGGCCTGCATAGCAAAATAAAGAAGTCAGTTTACAGTAGGCAGAGATGGCATTATAAGTCTCCTGACTGTAACACGAAAGTTAACTAACATTCCGCATTGTAACCGGTGCAAAGCCAGAGGAGGTAGGCAATTAACTAACGAATCAAGCAAGTGCGATGGAAGGAGATTGAGATGAGCAACAATATCATCGCCTACGAAAGATAGAAACAAAATCGATCAGCAAGAATCCAGCAAACAAACACGTTCTAATCCCTATATTAATCCGATAAAAGCGAGTTGTACCAAGAAGAAGCTCTCGCTTGACGGCGCCGATGGTGAGAGACAGTAACGATGGGACTTTCTCCATCAGCTGCTGTGCTGAACAAATGGAAACGATTTCACGTGCTCACTGAAACCGAACGAATTCCCTGCCCCGTCTGAGTACTAGTACCGTAGGTCCTTGGGGAAGACAGGGTGGGTTCCTACGACGTCGTATATATATGTATCATTTTATGTTTATTCAAGTTACTAAATGTTCATCATATTTAAATACTCCCTCCATATCCCATTAATTAATCCATTTATTTTTAGTATTTCAAGGTTAAATGTTTGACTCAAATTTTTATAAAGATAAATAGTAAAAAAATTAAAAAAAATCTATTCAGAAACTTTGTATTTCGAATTATGATACGTACGTAAATTATTTAACTGTACATATCTAGATATTTTTAAATAAAATCATAGATTAAATACCGTGAAACAACCAAAATAAATGGATCAATTAATGGGGTACGGAGAGAGTATATATGTATTCCGCTTTCAAATATATATATATATATATATATATATATATATATATATGTGTGTGTGTGTGTGTGCATGTATGTATTCCTTTGCTGATTTTTTTTGGAGCAAAAATATGTCAATAAGCTACATGTATCAAGTAAATATAAGTGTGTAAAAGTTGAATTTATAGTTGAATTTTTTTATAGATAAGATATTGAAAACTATGTGTTCCATAAATTTTGAGACTAATTGAATATAATGGAGTACTGAAGTGTTATATGCATGATTCCATACAGTTTGTCAGAAAATAAAAAGAAATTATAGTGGCGTTTAATGGTTTCAGGGGTTGGAGATATGGGTTATTTTGAAACTTTTAAAATGTAAAAGTACTCTTAGTAGGCGTTTGGTTCACGGATTCTAAAAATCCGTGGATTGTGAAAATATAGAAAGTATCAATGATGGAAAATAGAAATAAATGTTATCACAATCTTGTGTTTGGTTCAAAGATTTTAGAAATATAAATTTTACAATGACCATTTTGTAACTTTTATAAAAGTTTATGGACTAATCATGTAATTTTATAAGGACCATTTTGTAAATTTTACAAAAATTCAGGGACTAAATGTGTAATTTAGTAAGGACCATTTTGTAAATTTTCAAAAGTTTAGGGACTAAATGTGTAATTTAATAGTGACCGTTTTGTAAATTTTTCAAAAATTAAGGACTAAATGTGTAAATATATAAAGTTTAAGAGCTTTATTGAAATTTTTGAAACATAATAATTATATGGATTCTAAGAATATCATGTTTATTGATGGTATTTTGAATCCAAGAATTTTTGAAAAATGAAGAATCCTACGATTTTGAGAATGATGGATAATCAATTTCCAAAATGAACCAAACACTAATTTTTCGGAACAGGGTGTAAAAAAACATGAGCGTGGCATTTATGTAAATTCAAAAAATCTTGGAATACTTCTATCAGTTTTTCATGGACAAGGACAACAAAATAGTCATATTCCTTCGACCACTAAAGTTGGCACATTTTTATGTCTTATCCCCTGTAGTTTTAGAAATTTCATTTATAGCACTTCTACTTTATGTCGGCTGCCAAATGTAAATGTAACATGCATAAAATTATGGATATAAACGGATAAATATGAGAAAATGAAGGAGCAGTATTCGCTAGTGACTGTTTATGAACAGTAAAAGGTCCCGATTTGTTTATGAGAAAATTATGGCCTCACGTTTCTGCCCAAAGGCAACTTTGGTGGGTTGGCGCTGCTTCTGTTTGTTGTACCCGGTACCAATTGAACCTCATTGGGTTGTGGAGGAGGGGTCCCGATTTGGTTCCGTTAGGTTGTTATTTCGGTTCTGTTTTGGTGGGCGTGGGCGTTGGCGCTACTGGAGATGGCAGGAGGAGGTGCGGAAGGTCAGGGATGAGGTGGAAGAAGAAGCACGAATGTTATGAATTAAGGGTAAAATTGTTAGGATTAAAAGTTTTAGGGTCCAATTTTGTAATTACACCTAAAAGCTAACGGTTGTTCTAACGGAAGTTAACGTCCATGGGATTTTTGTATATTTTCACAAACCTCAGGAGAATTTTTCGAGAATACTGAAAATGTGGGGGGGAATGGAGATTATGCTAAACCTCATGGGGTTTTTGAAAATTTCCCATATCAAATTGAACATAATTCCAAGCAAATGAGATCAGCTACGTGAATCCTACTAAATCTCTATTATGGCCCAATCAGTTCAGTAGCCGCAACTGCTTCTTCTAACTAAATCTACACAGTAAGTTTGTGTCCCCAAATTCTCTGTTCACTGCCATCTACATTTGTCTTGCCACCTTTACTCATTGACGCATCCATTTGTTTCCAGTAGGAATATAAGAGCATGTAGACACTGGCTGATGATCTGAAACCTCTCCGTCAACTGAAAAGGCTTTAAACAGAAGACTACACAGCGGAGTCTTATACTATGTGACAATAGAAGATCACCAGTCATTAGGAGGAGGAGTTGTGCCAGGAAGATCACGACACAGGTTCTCCATTGTGCTGAAATTTAGTGAACATGGAAGTGGAAGCAGCCTCCGGCTCACAATCCAAAAAATTCCAGGTCAAGTCCAGGTGCTCAACACGGCCTGCATGATAACAAAATGGATGGAATCTTACATACGCCATACTAGGATTACTATCAGTAGTTGTGACTGTACATACATGCTGGAAAAAAGAAGAAGAGACACCACTCTGATCTTTATACTTCATGTTTGAAGATTTTTATTAAGAGAGAAATTCACCTGTGCAAATTGAGGAGTCAACAGAATTCAGACAGATGATGCATCGACTTTAACAAGTTGTGGGGGCGCAGATGATAGAAGATTGAACAAAAACTCTGCTGCCTCGGCTCCACCACCATTGCCGCTGCAACACATTAAAGTTGCGTTGCTTGCACATGACTTGTTAATTTCAAAGATTTAGCAGGATCGGTTCAAACCTTATGTCAATTTCAACTATCTTCAAGTTTTCCATCAGGGCATTCTTCATCTCTCGAAATCCTTCATGACCTAACCCAAGACGTCCAATATTCATTACAAGGATAGGAGTGCTCAAAAATCTCCCGAGTTGCTCCCACCAGGTGACTGATCAAGGCATTTGATGTGAATTCGTTGTATTGCACAATCATTCTTAATTGATAAACAAGAACATTGATAATATAATGTACTTTCAAGATATGATAAAAGTACAATTAGTATATCAAACTTTTATGGTCGTGTATCCATAACTTATACACTCCACATAAATTTCGGCAGCATCTCGCCTCAGTTACTCATTATACCATTTTTTTCCGGGTTTCAAAAACCCCATTTGGTACAATAAGGAACGAGACTGAAAAAGAGCCCAAATTAATGTCGGTGTATTTATGCATATACAACTACCACAAAAGTTCAATATACCGCTTGTACTTTTACAAACGGTCCAATTGGGACAATCCATGAATATTCAATAAAATATTATATTTCACAACATTATTTCCAAACTTGAAAATAAAGTTATTGATATAATATTCTACGTACTATCCACAGATAGGAACTATGGCTCAAATTTAGATAAAAAAATTCTACTTTTTTACAAATAATTAAATAACTACACAACCTCAAAATGAAAAAAAAAAAAAATACATACCAAATCTCTAAAACTAACTACCAATAACTTGTTCTAACATGTAAAATAAGTGAGTACTTAAGAAATAGAGGGAAATAAACAACAATGGAGGAAAAAGAAATCGGGAGCAAAAAATTTCGTTTGCTCTCGAACCCGAACTCTGATCTGCAAATGAAGGAAAGAAGGAAGGGGATGAATATAATAACATGGAGTAGTAGGGGGTGACCAGCTACCAGGTCCGCTACCACTGCCATGGTAACCAGGGTGGCAACTTTTTTGAATATGATAGCAGGGCAGGGTAGCTGGTTTGGCGCTACCATTGCAGTAGCGGGCAGCCCGCTACCATACCCGCTACCCAGTAGCGCCTCAAGTAGCGGGTAACCATGTCCAGCCAATCAGATGCACTTTTGGAAGCTCGGTAGCGGGCCGCCACCTACCAGACCCGCTACCGAGCTCCTATCAACTACGTAGTGATATTCCTATCCCACCAATCATCAGATGCATCAATTGTGCCTCTAGTCGAGCTCCAACCTAACCCCATTGAAAGTCTATTAAGTGTTCTCCAATTCCTCCAATCTCTTTTCAATGTATCCAATTTATGTTTCATTTTATTACCATCATAACACAATCGAGTCTCATTGTTGAACTTACTAGCAATAGAATTCCATGATAGTTGTTTCATACCCCCACCTCGCCTATTCCCGTCATCAATTTCCTTTTGCCATATGTCGCAAAATAAAATGATATGTCGAAGCTCCCACTGCACTCTTCCACTAAAATTCTTGTTGGTTGGTTGAGAACTGTTGTTCCCCATCTAAAATAAGTGGCAGGATTTTTAATCTATAACTAGTACTTGCAAACTTAATGAAGAAAACTAGTGAAAATTTCTAAGATACATGAGTTTCCCAATTTTTCATTCAAGAAATCAACCAACAAGAAGTTAAGATGAAAAATTCACATATTTAGTTGAAACATACGTGATACCGGGAGTCCCTAAGTCTAAAAGCATGAAGCAACATGTAATTCGTAAAAAAACACACACAACATGAAGTGATGAAACAAGAAAGTATGAAAGCATGACATTGGTGACGGCAATTCTTTTCTCCATGACAAGTCTCTTATACTATCATCAAAGACTGATTTACGAGATGAACGTTGGACACTACGTAGTTGCGGTGATGTTGTAATGCACGGAATAGCGCCACAAAGCGTTCGTGGGTCGAAAATCGTCGTAGCGCACAAGGCATTACGAGGACGCTACCGGTCGAGTCTGCCGAGCTGGTAGCGCCACAGTAATGCCTTTGTGCTGCTTGTGGGCCAAAATTGTCGTAGCGCCAAAGACATTACTAAGGACGCTACGGTCGAGCTTGTCGAGCTAGTAGCGCCACTGTAATGCATTTGTGCGTTACGGCCGTTACATTATAAACTTCCCCTTCATTTGCGACGTCTTCGGTTAGGGTTAATAAATTCAAAACCTTCAGCCATTTCCTCTGCGCTCGGTCCCTCCCACTCTACTTCCATTATCTTTCTTCCACTCGGCATCTTCGGTTAGAGTTAGAAACAATGTATCGAAATCTCTGCAGCCAAGTCCAACAAGGAGAACTACTTCAACAAACCACATGCCATGTCTACCTCTGTGGTGTCTCCTCCAAATAAGGTAGAGTCGCTGAGTCGTCTCGTGGAGGAGCTGAGTGCGGTGAGGAAGAAGATGGAACGGCTGAGGCAGGACAAGGAGAAGACTTTTAGTGTTGTATTTTATTCAAATTATTATTATCAGCTTGTTAAAAATTGTATTAATAAAAAGTTAAAACTACAAATTTCTATTTATAATTTGAAAAAAAAATTATATCAAAGTATTGAAGAAACAAACATAGATTTTATGCATAAAACGAAATGGGTTAAATGGATATGCAATTAATTGTAACGCTACTAATTGTAACGCACAAGGGCGTTACCAGGGCGCTACCAGCCCTGTCAGGTTGGCGGAGCTCGTTCTCGAGCACAATGCGCTGGTAACGCATTGGGCTTGAAGTAACGCCTCAATTTGTAACGCACCGTAGCGCCTTGTGCGTTACAATTCGTAATGGATTGGTAGCGAATTTGGCGTTACTGTGCCTCCTCAAATACGTAGTGAGTCGACTCTTTTATAGAGCAAAGTTGCGGCAATTCTTTTCTCGTTCCCGTTATTAAGAAAATCCCATTGGTAAAATTGATAATTTTTATCGAATCGCTGAAATCATTCCATGAAACGCTGGGGGAGGAGCGATATGAAAACCAGCGATCCGCCGGATTCGACTACAAGCCACAAGCGATTTCGATATCAACACACATTCCATTTTATCTCCATTCTCAATAAAAGAAGGTGGATTACTACTACATACCACTAAAGGACAACAAAAATTGATATAGGGGAGGAATGATGGGCCTTAGAATGAATAGTAATTGGTACACCACATTTGGTGGAGGTATTACTACATACCACTAAAGGCAATAAATATGAACCAACAACACAGTAATTCTCATTGATGGTATCCACTGCAAACAGATGGAATCATAAAATCGACAATTACTTTAATATTTCCCTAATAAATTACACTACATGACATACATCACCAAAAGCATGAAACAACAGAGAGGATGATTAAATAATTATCACCCTAAACCTAGAACAAGGTTCGCACACTGATCATAATTAATGATATATATATATATATATATATATTAACGTCCGTAATGAATTTATTAATGAATATAATTATAGCAGTAGTGGAATTAATTAATTAGAGTTTAGAATCCATGAGCCCCACGAGGGTGGTTAGGTTCATGGGACTCATGTAGTCCAAAGAGCCAGTCATGATCTGCTGCACGATGAACCGGAGCGCCCGCTCCGAAGGATGGAAGGCGTCCCAGAAGACATATACGTCACGGTCAGGGCAGAGGTTCGATAGAGGGGTGCAGAGGCCGAGCCCGTTGTAGGGTCCCTGCCCGCAACAAGCGATCTTGGAGGTAACGAACCCGTAACTCTGAGGGTTGGTGATGAAGTTCATGTTCATAGAGAAAGCGTCGGCGGAGATGAAAACGTCGGAGCCGAGCTCCGAGTTGAGCTGCTGGATCAACTGGACGAGCAGCGGGTTGAAAATGCCTGCCGCTTGCTGGATATCCTCGGCACACTCGCCGTTCCGGCTCCGCATGGCGAGCTCGGCCGGCACGCACCCTAACGGCCCCGTGCCCGTCACCAGCACCCGTCTCGCTCCCAACTCATACAACCTCTACAAAATTTCAATATACGATAGTTTCCAAAATTTGGTAAATTAAAGTTTTCTGTCATGACTATTAAACTAATTATAGATTCAAGCTTTTACACTGCGTAGTTGAGATGGCGTTTATGAGGCCGTATCCGTCATAACGCCTTTATTCACTATGACGGAAACATCCGCTTTTGTTTTCGCCATAAATTGGGCGTCATTATTTTATGATGGAAGAGGCCGTCATAAATTATGACAGATGAGTGATACGACCCTCATATAATATGATGGAAATCGAGAGATACGGCCGTCATTAAAAACACATGTGGCATACCCTATTTTATAACGGCTTTATGAAGGCTAAGGTCGTCATTAAGTAAGGTTATTTAAATTAAACAATGTGTGAATTGTTTTGCTAATGCTTTTTGATTTAATTTTTTTTATATAAATTAAAAATCATAAAAAATAGTAATAAATGGAAATTTGTAATTTAAATTCAGGAAAATATAATATAGCTAATATTTCAATTTAAAAGTTTAAAATACAATAATTTCTACATAAACAGATCAATCATCTGAATCCTCGTGCTCATCATCCATACGCGGCTGAGGCTCAGGCTGTGACTGCGGCGGAGGCTGAGGCACATACGCGGGCTGCTGAGACGGTGTAGGAGTAAAAAGCGGCTGGAGATGTGGCTGAGACTGAGGGTGGGACTGAGGAGTAAAAAGAGGGAAGCGGAACTCTACCACCGAACTGTTAATCAAAATTTCTACTACCAAAGTTAAATGTATCAAACAAATTGAAAGGGATAGAGTATATCGCATCAATGTTCAAATATTTACCCACGGCGAGAGGGCACCGGCGACGAGAGGGCACCGGCGACGAGAGGGCGCCGTCGACGAGAGGGCGCCGACGACGAGTCGGGTGACGCAACGAGTCGGTGACGCGACGAATCGGGCGAGGCAAGGCGCGGTGGTGAAGAGCCTCGGCGTGAAGACAACGGCGTGACGCGAGGGCGACGAGAGGCGCCGGCGTGATGGTGGCGGCTGGATGTTACGGAGTAGTGAGGGAGAGTTGTGAAGTTTGTCCGAGGCGGCGAAGGAGACGAAGGCAAAGGGTATATCAACCAAGGCATTAAATGTGGTAGATGACTATGAGGGCTTTATGAGGGATGTTTCCGTCATAAAGCGGCTTTATGAGGGGTTTATGAGGGTCTCTGCCGTCATAAACGAGGGTAGATGACCCGCCCCATTTAATGCTGCAGAACATTATGAGGGCTTTATTACGGCTGGTTCCGTCATAAACGAGGGTACCGTTTGATATATTTAGTTTATGACAGCGAAAGCCCTCAAAAACCTACATACAGACAAAATTTTACATACCTAAATCAACAATATCTACTTGTTGCTAAGCAACAGTTCTTGCAATGGCCAAGAAGTTGAAGTTAAGAATCATTGAAGTTGAAGTTGAAGTTGGAGACCGATTTGTTGAAGTTGAGATGGAGTCGCTCTTTGCAATGGCGAGAAGAAAGGAAGTCTCCTTCAGAGGAAATGGCGATAAGGAAGGAGTGCCGCAGAAAAAGGAAGGAGTGCTGCGGGAAAAGGTTGTTTCATGAGGGCAACTTCCGTCATAACGCCCTCATAACTTATTCGACACTTTTCACGAGGATACCGGATGGGAAGAAATTATACGAAATAGTTTATGAGGTCGTATCTGTCATAACGCCTCATAGATTTGAAGTTAATATTTTATGACGGTCCTTTCCGTTATAGAGCTCATAGATTTTGGTTTGAAAATTTTTATGATGGAAGTATGAAGTCGTCATTATTGGAAATTTATGACTGCCGCCTCATTTGGCCTTCACAAAAGTTAGAAAACTACGTAGTGTTATATATATAAAGAAAACTTGGAATATAGAAAATTTGGAAAATTTCTGTGTGCGTGCGTACCAGCAAGATTTTGCGGTACTCGGAGATGAGATAATTGCAATAATCAGCAATATTGTACTGGCGAGATCTTGGGGAGAATGGAATGAGGAAATAATTGTTGACGAAATCGTTTCCGCCGAGTGTTATGAGAACCAGTGCTTGGTTCACGAGACGTTGTGCTTCTTCTTCTCCCACAATTGCACTCACTCTCGCTTGGTACTCCTGGAAAAACTCTAGCTGCCGTACCATTCTTATGATATTCACCTATAATTAATCACATTAGTTCATGTTAATTGGTTGTTAGTGAAAATGAAAGTAGTACTTACGAACTGAATTCCAGTGTCATTAAGGATTCCAATTCCGGCTGAAGCGAAGTTTGCACCGTCCAGCAATCTTTCTCCTTGCAGCTGCGGGGACAGATATGGCAATGTGGGCTCCGATCCAATTGCCTCACCTAATTAATATTCGAACATGAAACATATATGAGTGTAATATTCAAACATGAAATATATATATGGAGTAGTAGCTAGCTAGTTTAAGTACTGAGAAGGTCAGGGAGGTTGAGGCCGTTGGAGAAGCGGCCAGTGGGTCTGCCGGTGGGGTAGTCGACGCCATACGGCGGGGAGTCGGCGCGGGCGGTGGTGAGCAGGTAGTTGTTGTTGCCGTTGTCGACGAGGGAGTCGCCGAAGACGAAGAAAGCACGCGCCTCCGCTAGGGGCGGCGGTGCAAATAGTAATGTTGCTGTGATGGTGAAGATCATGAACAAGGACGACGCTGTTGCGGCAACACCAGACATGGCGCGATTCAAAAAAATGGAAATTTTTTTGATGAACAATGACCTCTTTTTTTTGTGATTGCCTTCTTGTCGGTTGCCTGCTTAATTTCTCCCAAACATTGGTTTTATTCTTACACATTTGCACCGGTATGCATGGATTTATACAAGTGAGTGAAGTGACCCTTAGAGTTATCTTAGCTGATTCACAGATCTAACTGTAATAAAAGAAAAAGTTGGCAGAAGTACTTGTACACAATTATTTTGTTTACTTGACTAGTATTTTTTATGAAAAAATGGACTAAATGATCACGAACTAACCATAATTAGTTTTAATATAGAATTTCAATATGACAAATTTATAAAATAAGACCCGAATATGATGAAATTAAAAGTTAAATAACCTCCGGTGCACTTTACTCATAAATTAACATCATTAATTGACTTGTTAAAACAACTTATTACTAGATCAATTAATTAATCATCCTTTAAAGATGGTAAAACAATCCATATACAAATATAGGGGCAGATGATAGAGAATATACTTAAAAGCTTGAACTCAAAACATTTATCTTATATTCTTATGATTTTAACCACTAGACTATAATTTAAAGACTAATCATGCTTAACTCTATGAATCTATATGATAAATTGTGCATATTTTATTTCTATCATTTGTTCTGAAAACAGTATTTATACCGATAGTACTTCCAAGTTCCAATCAAAGTACAAATACTGGTGGCAAGTAACCAATGTAAATGAGTGGAAGTGTCTTTGTAGTGGAGTTGAAAACGTAGGGCCACAACTAGTAATGGGTTCTTAAATCAAGGGGCAAAGTAAAATTGTACCTAATTTCTTACTAACTTAGAAGACCCTTTACTTTTATTTTTTATTTTTTTCCCTTTTGTCCTCTGGAGACCAATTTTATTCGCTGCAATATAGTAGGAGTACTATTTATCAGCTACCAGTTACTTCTTGAATTGAACAACAATAAATGATCTTGCAAAAAAATAAAAAATAAAATGGAAACAATAAATGGCCTTACCTAGCTAGCAAACCATATCAACTTTTCTTCCCCGATCTAGCGGTACTATGACTGGTTAGGAAAATGTTTCATTTATTATATATGTTGCCATAAGACTTGAGTCAACTTTGGTCATCTGACTGCCCTCATATTCTGATTTTCTCTTTTATTTTCGAAAATATATAGATGAGATAATTTCAAAAGGAAGTATTTGTGGATTATTTATGGTTAAATAGAAGAGTAGCTATTGTTGAGTCGGCTCACGTTAAGAGCCCACTACAGTAACTAAAAATGAAGAAACACGGAGCTCACATCGTCGCCATGTTTCTTGGTGAAAAAAACCATATAGTAGTCAAATCTTCACAGATCTGTACCCTTTCTACACGGAACAATAAAATTATATCGAAATTCAACCGATTCATCTTCCTTTCTCGTAAAATCAACAAAATCAACAACAAAACCCACCTGCACAGTTCTTTCGGTGAAAACAATTACCGGCTCCGGCGTATTTGTACGACTGCTCGACACCACAATGATGCATTCTCAATGCATTATGTTGCGTTCCCGTAATAATATGATGCACTCGTTTTGATGACTTACTGATGCATTTTGTTCTACAACTCACAGTGATGCGCTTGATTACCACAATGATGCATTCATGATGCATAATGATGTTGTTCCGTAACAACATCATGCACTCGTACTGGTGACTTAATGATGTTCTCGTTTTCTTCAACCTTTCTAAAGGATGCGTTTGTTAACCAGAATGATGCTATAGGTTTCAAGTATGATGCGCTACCATACAAACATGATGCACTCGTTCCGGTAACTTAATAAAGCACTCATTTTCTTCAACCCCCCAAAATGATGCATTTGGTGACCATTATGATGCACTTCTGTTGCACTACGATATTCTCCATTACAAACATGATGCGCTCGTTCTCATGACAATATTGCACTTGTTTCCTTTAACATTTCAAAATGATGCCATTGGGGACAAGAGTGATGCTCTCTTTTCCACTATGATGTTCTCTCTTATAAACATCATATGATGCACTTTTCCCCACTAATTATGCAATCCAGCTCACACATCATTAAGGTATGTAGGAACATCATAATGAGTCGAATGCGCATCATTAAGGTACGTAGGAGCATCATAATTACATCATTTGCAGCATCATAATCGCGTTTTACAGTTGAGGAACTAGTTAGGAATGGATTGACGACTCCTCGGAAAGCGATTGGGTACTCCGGCAATGTCGGATTTTGTAGTGTCGACGCTTTCGGCCTCCAAAAGCTTGTTCTCTGCCGATAACATAGAAGGGCCATCATTGGTGGCGGTGGTGAACATGGAAAGGTTTTCATCGGTGGTAGAATGAGGCTTGTTGTGAGTGGTCTTGTTGCAAACGTTTATGGTTGAGGTTGTTGACGTCGAAGGAAGGCATCGATGAAGAATCGTAGAAGGAGGTGCGTGGAGAAGGAGATGCATGTCAGTAATGACATTATTGTAAATAAAAAGAACATGGCTACAGAGGCTCATTTAAACGCACCGTATCCTATCCTGTACCTAAATAGAATTACTTAAAAGGTGTCAATATTTGTAAAAAGGGTCACTACGTACATAAGCCTCATTTTGTAGCTCCGAGAGTAGCCTAGAGTAGCTACCAATGTTTGCAAAACATGCGTAGCTACCTTGGAGCTACTTGGGAGCTACCAAAAAGTTCACGGTAGCTCCAAAAGTAGCCACGAATGTGCTACTAAGATTGTAACACCAGACCAATTACCGTGACGCCATCGCTACCCACGTGCCCGTCCTCCAAACGGTCAAAACTAGAAGAAATAAAAAGAATAAGGACCGGATTTGAGAAAATAGAGAAGTTGTGGACTAAATTGCAAAAATTATGAAATTTGAGGTAAAATTGAAAGAGTTACAAAACTTGGAGATAGAATTGATAATATTAGGAAGTTAATAAGCTTGGGAGTGACAAGAATGCAAAGAAAATAAAGGTAATAGGAGGATTAGTGGCTAATCCGAACATGAGTATTGCAAATGGGGCTTTCGTGACAGATTGCTAAAATTTGAGTGGCTGATTAATTAAATACCCCGTTTAATTCATTTAAATGAAGGAAGGGGGACGATCAGAGAGGAAGTTTTTATTTCTTCTCTGTCGACGAACAAAATGGAGAGTTAGAAGGCTCTCCTATTTTCCCTTTCACTTTCATCAAATCATTCGCAAGGGAGAGGGCTTCGCTGCCTTGGAAGTTTTTAACTCCATTCTTATTATTATGTGTATCACCACCTAGGTATGTCGTAACAGGAAGTGCTTAAAGAAAATAAAGAATTAAAGTTTATTATTAAGTGACTTAAGCATAAGACTGGAAACTTAGTGAAGGACATTGGACGATTAGAGAAATATCTTGGATGATTTGGAGGAAATAAAGATGACTATGAAAATTGGTGACTTAATTGGAATTACTATTGGCTCATGAGGTTTTATGTACATTAATTAAAAGACTAGGGATCTTTCTAATGATTCCTAGATAAGTCACTATAGGAGCAGAACAGAAGACCATTCGGTCATCTCTTTTCTCTCGCGTTTTTGCAACCGACAGAGGAAGGCTTGCTCTTGCTCAAATCTTTCATCTCTTCCTTCTTCATCGCCATCATCAAATCCCGCTAGGAGGAGGCGTCTATGAGTGAAATCGGCCTTAATATCAGCAAAAAGAACCATCTCCTTCTCATTGCTGCAAAGATTGGTGGAAGAAACGTAAGGAACCCTAACTACTGTGTCAGTCAATTCAAGCGAAATTTGGGGTTCATGGAGAGATTCGAATCCTCTCGCTCACAAGTGAGTATTTCCTTCTAGTTTACGGAATTGTATGTCGTTTTGGTTCAATTCGTGATCTGCCTTCAACTTGGCTGAACCTGGATCCGATGAACTTTGATGAAAGTTTGGGTTGATTCATGTGGAGTGAATGTTATGAGTTCTTAATGTGTCTTATATCATATGCTTGCAACACATGTGAAGTTGGGACTGAACTGTGGCTGGTTTGATGATGACCGAAAATCAGCAGCATGGGTATTGATGTGTGTTGATGAGATTAGTGTGGGAGGAATGCCTTCTGATTAATTGATGGGGCTTTAAGACGAATTGATATTGTCACTGCTTAAAGGATTGTTTTTACTGGATATATGAAGTTGTCTTGCAAATTCCATTTCCAACTCGGTATAATCGAGTCTGTATGCCTAATAAAAATCTGCTCTTATGAAGGAATGCTTGCTTATAATTGAGGTTACTAGTGAACTAGAACATTTGGATGAATGCTGAAATTACTGAATGTGTTTTGTTTGGAGGAGAAAAAGGGAAAGAAAGCTATAAGGGTCTTCGGTTCCTTTGTAGTATGACTTCCATAAATATATGAGGTTTGGAAGTATTAGTTTAACTATACATTACTGAAAGAGGCTTATGAGCGGATATGTTAGCCTTGGCCTAATTGTGATCTGGTAAAAGAGCCTATGCTATTGGTTCTTGTGGTGAGCTACTTGGGTTATTTAAATCAATGGTTGATAACCAATGAATGTTTGGTAAGAATTGGCTTATAGATTGATGAATTGGTAGAAAACGTAGAGGCAAGAGAAGACTAGTAATGCTGGTTGGATTTCACACCACAACCAGAGCTAAGTCCTTAAACTTTGCAATCTTTACTAATTTAGTTTATTAAGTTCCATAAGGCTTCTGGATCTAAGATTTTACATGAGTCTTTCTAAATGTGTTTACTGCATAACCTCAATTTTGCATAATTTATTTCAACTTGCATCCATAGTTTTGAAGAAAGATTTAAACTAGACACCAATCTGATTTACTCTGCATAGGCTGCAGATTTTTACTTAACTTGTTTTTGGGTGCTGTGCCTATCCGCTTGGAGTTTTGTTTTGAAATTTGGTATGCTTGTAGCCTCGTGTGTCTAGTTTAGCACAAATTTTACGGATCCAGAATTGCTATTCTGTGGAATTTTATATAATTCTTTTAGTGAAGTATGCCCGTGCTGGAAACTAACATACTTTCTTGTTGGACTGGTGCTTAAGCACCAAGTCACTTCTAGTGCGTGAATACATCAAAGAAGGAAGGAATCCAAGCCTTCTAGCCCAGAAGTATCCCCAGGTTGTTGGATGACTAGGAATTTAGGAGGAGTATAACCGGGACACAGAACAAACAACATGGAACCTCAAGGAGCAATGGACAGCGAAGAAAGGGCAGCAAGCATGTTTTGCTTCAAGAATTCCCTCCAAGGTGATCAAATGACTGAGAACCAAAGAAGTACGCCTGAGAAAGGAGTGGACAGAAAAATGCTGAAATCAATGGGTGGCAACAAGGGAAAGAAGAGAAAACACACTCTCAACAAGTACTCGCCTCGACTCATTTACTATGGGATTGACCTTCTTCCAGCAGCCCCCGTCTCGACCGAACCCAGATGAGGAGGATGTTCCTCCTTAGGATTTTCTTATATTCAAGTACTCTATTATATTAAATGTAAAATTACACTTAAATGATATATTTATATTAATTTATGCTTTTTATTCCAATCTTTGAATTATAATTCATATTAATTTCATTACTATTTCTTCATTTACCAATTTTAAAAAAAATACCAACAGT
Organism: Stellera chamaejasme; assembly: GCA_024586325.1. Lineage (NCBI taxonomy): Eukaryota > Viridiplantae > Streptophyta > Magnoliopsida > Malvales > Thymelaeaceae > Stellera > Stellera chamaejasme. The sequence goes on from CM044985.1 coordinate 33,209,731, forward strand.
AGGGGAAAAGAGATACTCCTTGGCTACCCTGTACAAGCCTGGCTTAAGCCCTGGTTGCACGCGGTAGCTGCAGGTGTGCTACTAATGCGGCTACCATGGGTAGCGTAAGCGTTGCGTCCATATGTGAAAGTAGCTCTGTTTTTGTAGCTCTTTAGTAGCTCAAGTTTGAGCTACCATGGTAGCTAATTAAGTAGCGTTTTGAGCTACCAAAAGCCTTTAACTACGTAGTGGGTAAAGTGCACCCATGGTCCTGTAACTTTAATTATTGTACCACTAGGGTCCTGTTTTAACTTTTTGGACTAATAAAGTCTTGTTTTCAAGTTTTTTCTTCATCCATTCGGCCCGATCGCCGCCCTGGGCACACGATCCGCTGCCTTGGGCGCGCGCTTCGCGGAGGCATTCTGATGAAAGCTATTGGCGGTCCGACGAGATTTCTGGTGGTGGTAGATAGGAGGGTGGTGAGATAAAGTGGAGAGAAATTATTTAGGGTAGAATTGTAAGTATTTGTAAAAGTTATGGTAGAATTTTAGGGTTTATAAAAATTGAGGGTAAAATTGAAAGTTTCGTTAAACGTTATGGTGATTTTTATATTTTACAATTGTTTAGAAGGGCAATATTTTAAAAAATTAGGGCAAAAATGTCAGATAGGACCATGGATGAAGAAAAAACTTGAAAATAGGACTTTATTAGTACAAAAAGTTAAAACATGACCCTAGTGATACAATAATTAAAGTTACAGGACCATGTGCACTTTACCCTTTGTAAAAATAAATAATTAAAAGGTTGTGTTGTACTGTTGTGTAATGACTTTCTTTTTATTTTTTTCATTCCTCCGAAAATTAATTTTGGTTGGCCCATGTCCAATCAGAAATACAAATTTGGGAATGGGAATTAAGATATCACGTGACTTGTATAAATATAAGCCCAAGTTAAATCTACATTAAATGTAAAGCCTAAGTAATTAAACTTAATGTAAAACTTCTAATTTAGCCCAATGCCACCCTTAATCTCTGTTAAGACCAGTTTACCTATAAATAGTACTGTTGAAAACTTAATGTAAAGCTATACATTAAATTGTCGAGAGTTTTGTTAATTTTTTTTTCTTTTCAAGATTGCTCTTTCGTTTCATATTTCAATACTAGATATTTTTAAATTTTCTATACATTTCCCTATTTTTTTTCTCTATGCATTTCTGTATGTCTTATGCTATTTTATTTTCCTACTTTCTCTCTGTTAATGCATCGATCTAACGAGTTTTTTCAAACCCGCAGTTTGCTACAAGGTTAAAGGAAAAAAAAAATAGAATCTACTAAATCAATATTCCTCCAAATTTTGCATTCAGTTACCAAAAACTTCCAATATTTTCCAAAACCTTGGAGCAAAAATATATACACACCCATCACATATCTGAATGAGAATTCTATAAAATATAAAACTAAAACTACAGTGACTGAAATGCAATTATTATTTTTTTAAATTTTTTGTTGTTGTTGTTGAGAACGATTGTGTTCCTCTTTAAAGTTAACCAATGTTAGGAATCAAACAACGAAGCACGACCTCTACCCACACCATGCAAACATATCAAATAATTGCTCATAGTTACCGCGGAATCAAAGTTTTTAATTGTATAGTATAATATCACATTTTATTTCCTTTAAATAACACAACCTGAGAATGTCACCATGTGTTTCTAAACCTGTTTATTCTTGGAAAATTAGATATACTAGATGAAAGTTATAAGACTCACTTGACTAATTGTTGAAAAATTACAGTTATCTTAATTATTTTATACTCCCTTCGTGTTTCAGGTGGCTTGTCATTTTTTAGCTTTTTTTGTATAGATTAAGTCATTTTTAGTTTTTTTGTATCGATTAAGATCATCTTTAGTCATTAACTCATTTTATATAAACTTTCATCATTACTCCATTGTAAACTCATTCTAACCCCTCCCCCCACTATCTAGACTCTTTGATTGAGTGTATTGTAGTGGTAAAAGCGGACTAAAATAATACAAAAATTGAAAATGATTATTTCATTTGAGACAAAAATATTTTGATGATGTAATAATAAATATTTATGAATCATAATTTAGACTATATATATCATGATCTCATGATGAGTTTATTAAGGAAATGCATGCATGCATGCATGGAAATTAATCTTGGGTGAATGGGGATGTTTGTCCACGTTAAGCAGTTGGCCTGTCTTGTTGGAGCCTGCAGGCCCAGGATGGATATAGGAGTACTAGCTACTATATAATTTAATCTTGGGGTAGTTGGACTTGGACTCCTATTTCCTACTTGACTTGTCTTCGATTGCCTCCTTTAACTCTCTTCTACGAAAATGCATTTTTAGCTAGGCTTAAAACCTTAATTAATTTCGGCGGGGATTTAGCTATAAATTACTCCAATTTGTCGATTTACAAATGTAGGTATATAGGTTAAAGTATTTGTGAGTTTTAGCCCTTATATATATATATATATATATATATATATATATATATATATATATATATATATATATATATATATATGAGTGAATTAACTACTGATATGAGTACTCCATTGGAGAAATAGTGAATATATCCATATTCACAAAAAACAGACGTCACATGTGAGATGTGAGAAATGTGAAATGCATGATCGAAGCAATAACTACCACATGCAGTGCAGCATGCATGCCTGTAATGATGATTTTTTTTAATCTCTGAATATAAATGTTATGTTCATAATATTTTTTTTATAAATAAAAAATTAAACTAAATACAAAAAAATGATGCATATGGTTTTTAATTTAGGTTAATAGCTCGTTATATTGGAGATATTTGGAGTCCGATTCTCTATCACCTTTCTCATGTTCTCTCCCAACCCCAATTTCATTATAATTTATTAACATCAATAGTTAATGGTGGTAATAAATTATAGTGATGGATAATGAGAGATATGAGAAAATAATCACCGATATTTATTTTGAAATAGTGAGGAAATGAGTTGTGGGCAGTTTTAGATGGTGTTATGGCACCTAGGTCGCTACAAATTTGGTACGTGGTTGGCTGGTACGATAGGTATTTAAAGCATGTGTAATTAAATGAGTTTGATAGCGGCGAGAATAGAGGCTTCAGCGGCTATGAAATGTGTAGCATACGCAATTACCACACCCTATGCAAGAAACCGTATGCTTTGTAAGATAAGATATAGCGGTTGTTGTAGCGGTCGGCCTCCACCACTACTTTTGCATCTATTAATTTAATTAAAAAGGGCACAAGTGCATGGTAATTTAGGTGTAACTTTTCTTTTTGTTAATAGAAAATAATCCAGCCGATCTTTAAAAAAAACAGACACAAAGTGATAGTATTTGACAATTTTCTGAAAATCTATCAATATAACAAATTTCAATCTATAACTTTTAATAATTAATAATAGCAGCATCTTTTTCTTCCGGATTAGAAAAAGGCAGCATATATCCTAAATTAATGTACCTATGCAATGAAAGCTAACACCAATGCCCTCTATATGGAGCCCTTGATCTGGACTTACAAAATTATTATGTCGCTACAAGTGGTGCCCTGGAATATCTGCAGCTCTAGCATGGGGTAATATATACGGGGCATTGAAAAATTTGTAAACCTTTCTTACATATTGTCAAATACTGCTATATATGTCAGTGTCAGTACTTTTTTTGTTATATAATAAGTTCCTATAAACTCATTTAACTTTCCAGACCATTGGGAGATAAAAACATTAATTTAGTTGTTACCTTATATTTTACTTTCATTAATTGACTAAGGAATACAAATTTAGTGAGCAAAAGTATAAGTAACCTAAAATTTGTCCCTTCTCCTTTCAAATTTCCCCGACATGCACTATAGCTGGTCAAGACACAATTAAACTTACCTCTCACTATATATAGTTACCTTCAAAATGGTTTGTCAATTTTCCTTTACAATTTACAAAAGATAAGTGACATACCATTTACAATAGCGGTAGTAATAAAAAATAAGTACCATAGAGAAAAAATAGACATGGAGAATTATAGGTGAGAAGCTCTTACTTCTATTTAGACAACTTGGGTGACAATGAGATTCAATGTCAAAATACAAGTCCATTTTTATATTGATAAAAAAAACCTTTTAATTTTTGTGTTAAATTGAGGACGAGAGACAATTTTTTTACCAATCATAGAAGAGGGGAAGATAATTCAAGGTTCCATTGATAGGTGTGACCAATGACTTGATTCATCCACTGCATCTTAGCACTCAACGACGAGCCAAACCAAACAACCTTCATCTCAGGTGGTGTCCACCTTTTGCCCTCATATTGCGCCAACCTGCCTCCTCCAGTCACGCTGAGGATAGGTGTGACCAAATATATGGGCTCAACAACGAATAGTGCCAACATTAAATCTTACAACACAAAGATCTAGCGATGACGGATCTGGGTTCGACAGCGGGCACGAGTACAACGATGTGATAGTGGGCAGCGGTGGCGAATGAACCGGAGGGGACTTGAGAGGGAGGAGAAGTAAAAGAGGTCATAGGTTGTCACGATCGCATTGTTGCGCCTGCCTACTGCCATTGCATTGTGCTCCCGCACATGGTCCGCCTAGGCTGCGAACTGCATGGGTGGCTCGAAAGGTGTGGATACAAATCTTGGTAGGAAGGGTGGAGAGATAATACTTGGGGTAAATTATATTGTAGGTTTTAATAAGTTATAATTAGAGAAGGTAATTTAACCTTAAAAATCGAAAGTTAATGGGGATAATTGAAGGTTTCGTAATACATTATTCGGTAGATTTTCATAAACCAATGGAGTTCTTTTATTTTATTACCATCCAATATCTCAATAACTCAATTGTATAATGGTTGCTGGGACTACCTGAGTAGTAGTAGTAGTAATATATTTCAATTTCATCATTCATGGCATGGAAGAAGCACCGAAACAAGCAAGAAAATTGGTTTGAAATTTGCAGAATCTGACCAGCATACAAAAAGGAAGAATGCAAGCTCTACTCAAACGGTTACTTGGAAGAAAGGGAAAAAGGAAGGGAAATAAAATAGTACTAAATGAACTGGAAAGAAAAAAAACATAACGACAAAAATGACGCAGAAAGCTTAGAGAGCAGATCCAACGGGAAGAGAAAGAAGCGTCTTCATCTCCATCCACTATCGCTCAGATCGTTCTTCGCAATTAGGGTTCTGCCGCAGAACCAGAAGTCCAAATGCGGCCCAATTGCTGCCATGTCTCCTTCGCCTTCCTTCTCAAGTTCCTCAACTTTCTTCAAGCATTCGTTGGACTCTCCATAATCCTCTACTCCATTTGGATGCTCGATCAATGGAGCCATCGCCCCACGGTCCTTCCGCCCACCGCAGCTCCCGCTCCGTATTCATCTGTCTCGGTTTTATTTCACTCGCATGAGCGGCTTCATGGCGGAGCTTTCCATGAGGTCAAGCCGTTTGGGTTGGCAGCTGATTTGGTCTCCGGCGCGGGTACCGGATTCGGTTTTAATTTGAACTCCTTCAACCTTCCTGCCCCTTGGTTGCTTCTCTCTCTCTCATCTATTTTCCTTCTTCTTCAGATGTCGAGCTTGAGCTTTTTTAGAAGTTTTGTCCCAGCTCCGTATTTCCCGTGTTTCTGAAAGACTTTTCACTTATCTGTTTGTTCGGATTCTGGCCCTGTTTTGCAATCGGCAATTACGATCAGATGTTGCAGAATTGAAATTAAATGCTAGAAATGATCCCCTAAAGGAAAATAGAAATTACTGTTGGCCTTTCGCAGAAGGCAGTATATGTGTCAGATTCTATCTTGGCATTGTTTTTGAAATTTAGCAGGAATTAAGTTTTTAAGTAATTTAACTGCTAGCATGGCAGCTTTTTATCTACATTTAACCGTTTCTGTTAGTACAACCGCTTTATAGTTCAATGCTTTACTTCTTTGCACATATTGTTTTAGTGTTTTCTGTACTGCTATAGTGTATGAGAGCATTTAACTCTCATTCTAAAATGTCAGTGCTACTATGTTGTCTAAATCTCGAGACTTCGAGAGTGCCTTTTTCACACCTAGCTGTTCTTAACTTGCTTGTGCCTTGGGTTTTCAGTTCACTTCTTTTTAGTCTTGGATATGTGAATCTGTGAGGAGAATTAAGATGCTGTCGTCTCCATGGCAGGTTTATCTACTCCTTTATGGGTGTGGGCATTTTGCTTTGCTGTGTCACTCTCATTGGTTGTATAGCTGCTGAAGCTATTCATGGATGCTGCCTTTGTTTTGTATCCTGAACAAATAAATATGATTGTATGTTCTGCCCAAGCTGTTTTCAGCAACTATTCAACCCCACTCTTGAATGCCAAATAACCAATTGTTCTTAATTGCATCACCTTTACTTGGTTAAGTCGAAAAGGAGAGAATTTTCCTTTTGGTTTCCTCTTGGGATTTAGGGTTTGGGAGGATGTGCAGTTATGTAAAGAGATAGTCCTTGGCATCTTGGCTCACCTAGCTGCTAAACGTTCTGGCAAGACTCAGAAGGCTTATGCTGTGTAATGTAATATTTACCCTGCTCTTCTACTGTAATTCTTACAGGGCTTCTGTTGTTTTACTTTTAAAAATACGGTGCTCACCAGCCCAGGGGAACTTTGGTGCTTTTTTAGAGATGGAATTTAAACTCTTTCGTAAAAAGTCCTGTCTAAAACGGATTGGATAGGGCTTCCATACACAACCTGTGGGCAATGTCTTAGAAGAACGGACAAGGTTTGGATGGAGAGAGAGAGAGAGAGAGAGAGAGAGAGGAAAATAATCTCCTTTCTGCATTTTCTTTGAAGTGCATTTTCATCTGTTTCTTCTTAACTTTGAAAACTACCAGTACACAGTACTTATAACCATCTTTGTGCTACTAGAAGCAGCCTTGGTGGCTTTCATTGCTATAGATCGTCGCTGGGAGGAGGTACGTTCCTTTTCTTTACACACTATGGGTGTAGTATGTTCTGAATTCGTTTATAGGTAGATTTATACGGAGTAAATTTTTTATTGCAGGATATTCCAGTTGACTCTACTGGAGAGCTTCAGAGTCTTAGGTCTTTTATTGAGAAGAATGCAGTTATTTGCAAATGGGTTGGTATAGGCGTCGTCATTATTCAGGTACACGTAGTTCTTTTCTCCTATGCTTTCCAAGCAAGTCATTGTGCTAATGCACCAATCTCTAATAATGTCCATGCATATGAATGATGTGCCACAGTTGAATATGATTCCCATCCAAATCAAGTGATGCATATTTTTTAAAATAACTAAAGGAGTTGAATGGATTCCGAAAAGTCATGCATCTTAACATTTAGCAGCGAGCAAACTCCCTCCATGTCCAGATAATTGCCTCATATTCCTTTTAGGGAAGTCCCCAAATAATTGTCTCATTTCCTCTATAGGAAGCTTTTATCTGATTTTATTTTCTTACCCTCACTTTTCTTTACTTTTTAACATTCTCTCTTCTCATTTACACACCCACCTTACAATTTTATCCTCATCTTCTGTTTTCTCTTTAATCTCCTTGCCCAAGGAAAGGGAGCAATTAATTGGGGATGGAGTAATAGATCTATCTGCATTATCTTTCACGATGGTTTGGTTGCCCACTGCTTGTCATGCACTTCATTTTCGAAACATGCCAGGCTTTATCTCTGCTGCTGGCCATAGTCTTAAGGGCCATGGTTTCCGTGCGGAGAAGAGACGCTGATGCTGAGGATGACATTGAAAGTGCTAGAGGCAGACCTTGGGAGCCCCTTCTGAATCCAGAATCAAGACAAGGTGACAACAGGGCAACTCATACTGATATTTGGAGCTCAAGGATGAGAGAGAAGGTATTGCGTTTTTTCATGGTATTCAATTTTATTGCTTTGGACATGTTTATTGTTCAAATATCTGTATGGTCTCATACATTTTATTACATATGCTTGACCACCTTGATAAGTAGTCTTCACCTAATATCACAACCCGGGGTCGTCTTGTTTGTGCAGTACGGTTTGAACAGTGTCGATAAATACAATTCACAAAACCAGAGTGCTTCAGCAAGTGTGAAGTCCAAGTAACTTGCGTCTACAACAAGCTTCCGTTAATCTTGTGCATCAACTTCATGGTTGTAAGTTCAGGAAGTGCCAGTATAATGTATATGTTAGTTTGGCCCTCCTTTGACCAAGTTGTGTCCTTTTTTTAACCTGAGGTGAGTGGTCTTGTATAACATGCTTTTGACTGTTGAGTTTTGTTGGGAGGTCTGTCTTTTCGATGCTGTGAGGGTTTTGGCCTCTTTCTATGAGCTTCCTGTGAATAAGCTACAATTGAAGTTCTCGTTTTCTGGAGAGTTTGCCATGGCCATCTGAGATCGTTGAGAAATCAATAAGGAAAAGAGGATGACTTGATTTTAATAAAGATAAGTATAGAGATAAAAGTTACTTTTTGAAAGGAGAAAAATTCAAGATAATAGGGTGTGTTTGGTTGGAGGGATAAAGAGGGATGGGATAATTTTAATCCCATTTTCCTCTTTAATCCCTCGTTTGGTGCATCAAGAGATGGGATAATTGTTATCCCATTTAGCATTTTTATCCCATAAAAGTGGGATTAAATAATACCTCACCCACCAATGGATAAGGAGGGATGAGATAAAAAAAAAGAAGAAAGAAATTTGAGACTATGACAAATTTATTTGATATAATCCCATCCAATCATATCATAAATAATCCAATCCAATCCTATCCTAGATAATCCCACCCTATCTCAACTTAATCATCCCATCCCACTATTTTTTATCTCTGCAACCAAACGAGCCCAAGCGTTATAATTTTTATGAGACTAAAAAAAAAGAGAAGAAAATGTTACAACTTTATTTGAGACAAAGGGAGTAATTATGTAAGGGGATATTAATTAATATAGCAAAATAAATATACATATCGAATAAAAAAAAAGGTAAGCAAATTAAAAATGTCTCCAAACCATTAGATCAACCACTGCCTCCTCCAAAAGGTCATCAAGTAACTGGCCTTGAACTTCCATGCCTATATCCTCCTCATGAGGCATTTTTATATGATCAAACCATTCTCTCCCAACTACTTCTTTCTTAACAATTCTCCATAGAACCTGGCTGAATCTGTGCCGTTCATCACTTGTGCTCCATCCTCCTCCACCACAAAAGCAATCCCTCATCTGCATCCGCAAATGATCCACCACAAGCAGAGGAAATGCACCACTGATGATACTGTTCGCACCCGATAAACTTCTAGCGATCTCGACTATTGCTGCGTTGACAGAATCGAAGATGAGCTTTCGGCTTGGCCTGCATTGCCTTCTCTTACTCTCATTGCCTTGCTGTTGCTCCTCATACATGTTGGCATACTGGTTTCGCAACGACGGGTCCAATGGGATATCCGGGGAATGCCATCTAGCGGAAAAGGAGTCAAATGGTACGTCATAGTTGAGACCGGCCATTGATAATAGTAGCTTCACAGCATTGATCCAGTCATTCTCTTCATTCTTGTTGCAGAAGGATATACAGGATGGGTTTAATGGCAATGTGGTGGCAGCATCTGCATCTGAATTGTTCCATGATAGGGTTCGAGCAATGGATCCAATGGGTGGTGACTTGTCGATCAAACTAGAACTAGGAAACACCTGTCGACCTACATTGGTTGAGAAAGGTGGGAGTCAATGAGAGATTGTAAGAAGTCATATAGAAGGGTGAGATTGTAGAGATCCTGCTGTGCTTATTGCCCTAACTTCAGAAGCAAGAAAACAGTTACCTGGATGCTGAGGTTTATGATTGACAGAAAGGTCTAGAATGACGTCTTTGTCCTCCTCAAATGAGGGTTCAAAAACTGAAGTTGGACTAGGCCGACTCTCAGTTGGTGGCACCAAAGGCTTTTCCAAAGTGAATTGTCCCTGCAAACAAGCATTATAACCATAGCACTATAACCATAATGTATCTAGATAATTATTGTGTGCTTTTCCTTCAAAAATTGATGAACTGCCTCAGTAGGGCCAGGTGAATTACCGGAAAAGATGATGTTCCTCCAGCAGCTGATGAGAACTTATGTGCATTCTCTTTCTTGTTTTTCGAGGAAAATAGACCAGAAACTCTTCCCTTAAAAGATGAGCCTGTGCCCTTTGCCTTGGTAGTTTCTGATGAACAAGAAGTTAAATGAGCAAGCCCTTGCTCTGACGTCATAATCTTCATGTCATTAAGAGCTAGCATATCCCCCAATGTACAAGAGCTTGTTGTAAGATGCTTTTGCTCTTCAGATCTCACGTTCGATGCTATCCTGGCCCATCTACGAGACAGTCGCTTTTTCGCCTCTCTGTATACCGAAGACTCTGGTGAACGGAAAAATGAAGAGGAAGGGTGTGAACAGTAAAATGACCTTTTAACATCAACTGATGAATGGCTTGAAGGAGGTGACATGATTTCAGACCCACTTAGATTCGCCATTTCAGAGTCATTCTCTGACATGTCTGATGCACTTTCATCGCCAATATAACCATTGGAGAAGATTGAAGAGATCAAGCTTTCATCCCTCCGATGAGTTTCACTCTTCAGTGAAGGGATCTCTTTGTCCACATCCCTACAATTCCTGTGAGGCTGTGCAAAACTTCTCCTTGAATAGCCAGGCTTCAACACTACTATCCTAGTTGGCTGAGCAGGAGATTCATTAGGCTTCAGATGTGGAAGCTTAGCATCTTTTCTGCTCCACTCAATTGGTTCATCCATTTGGACAAACTTCTCTGCATGTTTATGCCTCTTTCTCTTTGTTCCTTCAAAGTTAGCTCCATTAACAACTCTGGAAGGCCTAATAAGAGTAATATGCGTTTTCACACTTGATGAAGGCACTGTCTGAACATCGCACAGATGCGGGGAGCACAAGGAATTCAGTTTCCGCGGAAACCTGAGGAATATTTCTCTGTTGGAGTGTAAGATCTCCGGTGCATCTTGGAACCAGCCAACTTTGTTCTCCACTGCTGAACTTCTCACTTCCATACATCTCTGATGAACCATAACCCTATTGGCATTTAGCTCTTTCGAGGAATGAACTTCAAATCCCATTCCCTTCTCGGAAAAGCCTTGTCCTCATTCAAAGTGATGAGCAGATAAATCAAATGAAGAACCTCAAGAATGTTGCTTGCTTTTAGCAGCTATCTTAACCACTGGTGAAGTTGACTAGTTGACAGAACCATTAGCTTAAGCAGTCTTCAGTGATTACTGACTGATTAAGAGAGAAATAGAGAACAAAAAAAAGGTTCATAACACAGATCAAAGCCACAGCACGTGAGTATTTGATGTCATAATAGAAAAGAAGTGATCAGATAGGTTCTAAGCAGAATCTTTCCAGCTTGTCTTAAATATTCACTACTCAGAGGAGGGGGAGAACTTTGTATTTACCACTTTGTCCTTGTTTGCTCTTCAGATTAGAGTCTCAACATCACAAAATAAACATCATATTGATCCTTTGAAAATGAGGAACCTGCCAATCAGTGAGTCCAATGTCAAGTACAGCTGGAACAACATACACTACGGACATACGCAACTAATTCCTACATGACCAGACAAGAATCCTCAGAAACACAAGTCATATGTATGAAGATACATGATTACTGCATTGTTTAATCCAAATGGCAGATAATTCAAAAAAGAAGACCTAATAAAGAATCACCATCACAGTGTGGTTTTGCAGGAAACCTAGTGTCCAAATCAAACAGGAAAGTGAGGCAAACAGGAAACTTGTCAACAGTTTTGTCTTTTCGCCTTGGACTGCTCTTCATTTCAAACACCTGCGAATTTCAAACCAGAAACCATTAACGCTAAGCGAAAAAAGAATGCAAACGAGAGAAACGACGAGGCAACAAACAAAGTTGAGATTTTAAACGAATGCGAACAGAGCATGAAAATGCAAATGCAGTAGCGAGAAAGGCACAATACATGGAACGAATCAGCAAAAAGCAGGAAGAAGAAGCCACCCGATTGAGAAAGTCGAGACACATTGGTTGTTCAACCGAAAAATAAGAAAAGATTTCAAATCCCACCAGTTTTATTTTTTGAAATATTGCATATTTTCCGACTTTAAATTTTAACTTTTCAAAGTCTAAAATCTATTTATTCAATATTGATAATTTGATACTCTTTACATTTTAAGAACTTATTTATTTAAGAATTTTTTTCCAGAATAATATGAATAATCGAAAAAAATATATTGTAATTGTTTCCAATAAATGTTGTAAACCTGTTCTAGTTTTGTTGTCATGATAACTTTTAAACGGGATCATTTACTAATTATATAGTGCATATGTTTATGTATGAATAATTTAGATATTTAGTATTTTTAGTGGGTTTGAAATGAAATTGTTTTGTAAATTGGACCAACCTCATATCGCCTTTTGTTTGTTTTTGAGTTACAATGCGCAAAAACACATCCAATCCGTTTAAGTTCCCAACATCATTTGCGATGTGGTAACAAAATTTATGATACATTAGTATGAATGGTGTGATCTGTAGTAAAGAAAAAGTGATGTATTATAGAAAATTAATGATACTGTATTTGAAAAAAAATGATATTTATACCAAAAGACAGTGATGCACGGTACAAAAAAATAATATTTATATTTGATGATGCTTGTAGTGAAAAAAAATTATACTCGATAACGGACTCCAATAAATTATCAAAATATATGACATATTGGACTCATTTACTTTGTCTTCTTTTTATCTTTTCATTGAACTGAATTTTTGTAAGTTTTAATAATAAAATAAAAAGATAAATAATTTTGTAGAGAGTGTAGAAACATAAAATAACAATGATGTAATTAAAATAAAAAGTGGAGTACATCCTAAACGCCATTTTTTTTATATTGCATCCTAACCTTGGCCTTTTTTTCCCTTAAACCTATTAATACTTAGTTTATCGTATCTTTCCAATAAACTTCATTTTTATTTTCTTAATTTTACCTATTAATATCATATTCAGATCTCATTTTAAGAAATTGCTTAATTGAAATCCTTAGTTTTGGTTTTCGTCTCAATTAGGTCCTATCTGTTCCATGAAATTTGTTACGTTTGATTTTGATGTTTAGAGTTGCATTATTTGGCTCAAAATTTTATCATAATAAATAGTGCAAAAAAAATTAAAAAAATTTAGATTTCAAATTATAAAAAAATGTATACATTATTTTATTTTATGTAGCTAAATATTTATAAAAAATAAATTATTAATTAAATGTTGTGAAACATAAATAAAAAAAGTAAATGTGCAATGTTTGTTGGATTGAGTGATTACTAACCATTCAACTACCACCGTCCGGACTCCATCTCCAAGCAATGAGCTTGTCCATCCACCACATTCATCTCACTTGCCCAATTTATTACCCATGTAACCATGTTCATCTATCCCCACTTCCTTAATCAACACGCAAAAAAAGTCGACTATCTTTCTCTATGAAAAATCCCATCCTCGAAAATAGTTCACACATTTCTTCACGATTCTCCTCCTTGACAAACTTGGCCAATGGTCGTTGTTTGTTTTAGACCAAAGTCAATGAGATGCTTGATTAATCACCAAATTCGGAATTGGGATTGGATCTAGGTCTAGTTGATTTAAAATTTGTATCGAATTTAAAATTTTGTTCAAATTTGACTTGAAAAATACTCCATAAGAACGAGCTACGAGCCTCTAAATCAATCAAGTTCGAGTCGAATTCAAATTGTTCACTATTATCAACAGAAAAAGTTAAAGATAAAATCAAGTTGAGTCGAATTAGCATTAGATTGTTCACATTAGACTTGAAATACGTATTGAATTTAGAATTTTATTCAAGGTAAGGGTTAAAATGCGCATTGCGCATGCGTGTGCATAAGCGTTTCACTTTTTTACAAGTTTGTCATGCAAGTTTTTTGATCAACAATGTTGTCGTATTTGATCAGCTTTAATTATTGATCAACATCATAACATATATTGATCAACATCTCTAGAATAAATGTTGATTTGTATGGCGATCAACATCTCCTTTCACTTGATTAGCATTGTTGTCGTATTTGATCTGCATGGTGATTAGCATGTCCTTACACTTGATTAGTATCAAAATCAGATAAACATTATTACCTACTCTAATTATCATCGTTTTCCCCGGATTTCTTAAGTTAGAAAAAAATTTAATTTTTCATCGTTTGTACGTTTGGTGGTTTTGGAGTTTCATCAGAGGCAATTTCTGGTGGTGTTTATGTTGTCGAGTTGGGCAAGGTTGGATTTTAGAAGCAAATCTGAAGTCACGACGGAAACGACGAAGGCGTCGTCGAATCCAATGGAAAACTTCGTCGGAGGGACAGTGACATGTTTTGGTGATGGTTGCTTGTTGAGGTGTGTTTTGTGGTGGTTTTGGAACTGGAGAGACGGACTGGAAGCAGGGACAAAAGGGTGTGTTGACAGGGGGGCAACTGTCATCCCGAATTAGTTGGGGATGTAGGGTATATAGTATATAATTTTAGGATTAATGTAATAATTTACCCACCAACACCCTTTACCTAACTCAATAAAATTTAAGCTCAAACAAAAATTAAAACTCAGCTTAATTCCATAAATTATTACTCAATTCATAATTTCATAACCCACTCCGAATACAAACCCTCCCATACATGGTTCCCTTCCCACAAAGCTTCCACTTTCTCCGCGACACACGACAAAACACAACTTCAGCTCTAGCCGCTGCTCTTCTCTTCCACTTAGGTAAGTTTTGTTTTCTTTCTTTAATTTGTTAATGTATTTATTTGTTAAGTGTTTGGCTTCAATGTGTATGGAGTTTGTGGATCAATTCCACCAGTCCACCTATTATTAGGGAGTCTCAAACATGGGTTTGATGAGGTGAATTTCAAAATTCACCTCGGAGGAATTCATCGTGAATTTTTGATTTTTTCGGATGTCCGGTGATTCACGCCAAGGTGAGTTTTCCGAAATCACTGTGAACACGTGAATTTCGGTAGAAGGCCCCCTCCACCAGGCGAGACCAACTTGCTCACCCACGTTTGCGCCGATTGCTCTACCCCCACTCATCTCCTGCCTGGCTGCCTGCTTTCCGGCGGCTGGAGGAAGCAGGCAAGCAAAGAGGAGGCATGGTGGGTGTGAGGAGCATTGGGTGGGTTGGTTTGAGGGGGTACTGCGGAGGGAGAGAACACGGATCCATTTCTCACCGGTGAGAAACCCGAAATCCCACCTAAAAATTTCTTGTCCCCTGTGTAACTTTGAACCCCCTATTGCATTTGAATGATTCACATCCACCACATTCATGCCTGTTTTTTGTTTTTTTTTTCCATTATTTTTTCCATTGTTATTGGTTCACGTTTCTAGGAAGTAGGAACCTAGTTTAATTGTAGTGAAAATAAAATTATAAGTTTATTTCCTAATTCTAATTGAATTCCAGTTTTGGAGTTTTTAAAGTACACAATATATAAGTGTTAATTTAATTGTTATGTTATCATTCGTTTGTAGTAATTTTAAATTGATTGTTTAAATATTATTTCCAGTTATGTCTAACAAGCAAAGAAAACTATCTATTTTCTTTAAAAATAAAGCTACGACCAAAAGTGAAGATCAAGACGATTCAATCACCTAAAAGTGATCAGGCTTTAAGGATTGATGAAGAGGTTAAAAAATGTGATCTGCCACAAATTACTGCTCCAAGTGCTTCAACTTCTAATGATTATTTCATAGTTCGTGATCTAGGTGAACGTGTTCCTATTTGGAAAGTGCCTGCTAATGAACGTGATGAGGTAAGAAGAGCTTATTTACAAGCCAATCCTTATCAATTGAGAAGCTTGATAATTATCCAGTAGAAAAGCAACGCAGGTTTCAATACCATTGGTTTTTTTAATTTCCTTAGCATGAGTATTCTCCCAAAGTAAATGCTGCATTTTGTTTCCTTTTGTTATCTATATACAGAGGCATCGAAAGTGCAAAATGGTTAGGATGCTTTTATTGTAAAAGGTTTTCGTAAATGGATGAAGGTTAAAAATGGTTAAAAAATGTTCATTTCTGAAACATATGGGCATAGGACCTTATTCCCCTCACAATAATGCAGTCCATAATTGCCAGTTGTTGAAACAATCTAGTCACATTGACAAGGTAGTACAAAGACAATTAAAAGAAGAGGTTGAAAAGAACTCAGAGTAAGAACTTTTATTGATGTTGTTCGGTTCTTATCTTTTCAAGGAATTGTCTTTAGGGGGAACGATGAGTTTGTTGATTCAAGAAATCGAGGAAACTTTATTGACTTGCTTAAATTCTTACGGACTTACAATGATGCAGGAGATCTCATCGAGGTTCAATGACTGTATTGTGGAGCTTTTGAAATTAAGTTCATCTTTAAACCAAAAGATGAGTTTGCATCTTTTAACATTGAATCTATTTGCAACCTTGCAAGGAACTATTATCCCTAGGATTTTACAAATCATGTTCTGAAATTGTTGCCATTTTAACTGAAGCGTTTTCATATTGAGGTTCGTGATCAATCAAATTTTGAAGGATTATCTTCAGTTGGTGAATTGTGCCAAGTAATGACAGCTGCAGGGAAATCGAATTATTATTTCCTTGTTGATAGATTGATTCGTTTGGTATTGACTTTATCTGTGTCCACAGCTACTACTGAACGTGCTTTTTTTGTTATGAAAATCCCGAAGAATAGATTGCGAAACAAGATGCACAATGATTTTCTTGCAGATAGTCATGCAACTATATATTGAGAGGGGTTCACTAGTTGATGATTTTAGAAATCTCAAAGAATGTCGTGTTGAATTTTGAGTATTTCATGTGTATTAATTTGTGAGATTTGTCTAAAGTTTAAAGGATTTATTTTGTATTATTTGTTTTGGTTCTGTCACTCATGATTGACTCAATATATATTAATCTACACGCCCGCCCCCGATCTCAAATTTTTGGTCTGTCACTGACTAGAAGCTTCACTGGATATCACGACGATAGTTGCCAATGGGATGAAAGTGCGGTGGCATAAGATGTAATTATTATTACATCTTATAATGTATATAGTGCGCAGTGTATAGCTAAATCTGACCAAATAGTTAAGGCACATAAGAACATTTAATCGAGGTAAACCGAAGTCATTCCTTAAACTTTTACCGTAGATCTAAGGTGTAAGAGGCCGGACTTGGATGGATGTAGTGGAGGAATGAATTTGGTTGAAGGCTGAGTTTTTTTTCTAGTAGGGACAATTAAAATTTAGAATTGTTGGTTGTATTAGATGATTAGGTCACATATAATTAGCATCTACCTCCATGAGGTTTAGCATAATCTGCAGTTTATCCCCTATATTTTCAAAAATCACTTTTTTGACTCTTGAGGTTTGACAAAATATACAAATACCCCTTGAAAGGTTAACACCGTTTATAAATCTATTAGATTTGAGGTTTAATCACACTAACAGTACTTCAAGCCTCTTAGCCTTAAGATTTATACCCTAAAAGTTTTAAACACTTACACTTTTACCCCTCTCCCTACCCATCAGCCATAGCCTAGCCTGTCACCCGCTGCCCAGCCCAGCCCAGCCTAGTCGAACCGCCACCTCTCCATCCTTCTCGGTCGAGCACAGGCGCACTGCCCAGGCCTCTGCTTTGCACCTCCCAGATCTTGTGTAAGAGCAAAAAAATTGTATATTGTTTTTTACCCAGGCTGAGAGCCGACCAAGGTCCTGATGGCGTAACACGTCTTCTTGGAGGCGACGGGCTTTGACGTAGGATGTCGCAGAACATCCTCGAAAACCCCTTGGTCGGCAACGCTTGCGGCCTATGCGACGAACTCGTCACGGAGCTCTGTGGCCAGATCCGGCTGACCAGACCATTTTTCGAGCTAGGATTTGAAGGAGAGGAGCTGTCGTGGTGGGTGCGGCGAAAGGAGGCAGCGATGGTTGGTGCGGCGAAGGGAGGTGCCGGCGGTTGGTGCAGTGAAGGGAGGTGCCGACGGTTGGTGCAGCGAAGGGAGGAGATTTGTACTCTGCACTATAGAGGGGTTGAAAGAGGGTGTGTAAATGTAAGGATGAAAACATTTTGGTTAAATTGGCTAGGTTAAACAATTAGAGTTTAATTCATGTAATTAAACCTGAAATCTATCAGATGAATTAAACCTGAAATCTAATTTATAATTTGTCAAACCTTGGGAGGAAAATAGAGAATTTTAAAAATGTAAGGACAAACCACAGATTATGCTAAACCTCATGGACCATGGAGTAAATGTTAATTTCCCTTCTTTTTTTTTATACTAGTGAGTATAGTAGAGAGTAATTTATAGGAAATGTACTTGACAGGATAACATCATGCGAGTTGTATTGCTGCTACCTCTGAATCTCATACAACTTCCACCAAGACGCTGCTCTTCATCTTCCACACTCCTCCTTCGCCGCAGCAGCAAATTATCCAATCATCATCTTCTCCACTCACAACCATCACCGGACATGGAGGTAGAAGTGAAGCTCCGTCTCCCAGACTCCGCCTCCCACCAAAACCTCTCCCGCCTCCTCGCCCCTTTCCACCGCCACACCCTCCTCCAAGAAAACCTCTTCTTCGACACCCCGACCTCCGCCCTCGCCACCGCCCGAGCCGCCCTCCGCCTTCGCTTCTATGACCTCCCCTCCGCCGCCGTCCTCTCCCTCAAATCCAAGCCCAAACTCGAGGCAGGAATCAGCCGCATCGAGGAGCAGGAAGAACCCATCGACCCGCAACTCGCCCGATCCTGCGTGGCGGATCCGGCCCAGTTGTTGGGCTTATCGTCGGAGATAATCCGGCGAGTGCGGGAAGAGTTCGGAGCGGAGGAACTGGTGTGCCTGGGAGGGTTCAAGAATGTGAGGGGAGTGTACCATTGGCGAGGCCTGAAGCTGGAGCTGGACGAGACCATTTACGAGTTTGGTGTGAGTTATGAGATGGAGTGCGAGACGAGTGAGCCTGAGAGAGACAAGGAATTGCTTGAAGCACTTTTGAACAACAATGGCATCAATTTTCAATACTCTCAACTCAACAAGTTCCAAGTCTTCTTGTCCAGGAAACTCCCTGAATGAAAAATGCTAGCAAAGAAATTGTCTCAAGATAAACAACAATACCAACTAGTCATTCATAGTTCCTATTTGCATTCACAAAATGTATAGAGAAAATGAGACTGAGTGAGGGAGTATCTTAAATTATCATGATATTTCCTATGCAACTGGATCTAGGATGATGATGGTTTCAGAATTTCATATCATTATTTCTTCATGAGAAGTTTCCATTACACATTCTAATGTTAACTTATTGTTAGAGTAATTAATAGACATTATAAGCTTCATACCGTTGACCTGAATATGATTGAGATTAAGATGTAGTATAATGATGAATGAAATTGCCATCATTTCCATGCCCGTATTTGTTTTCATTTTCCTTCATTTTTCTATTTGAAACTCAATGACATACAGGCTGTAAGGTTGTGATACTATAAACAGAATGTGGATTATACTAGATGATTAGTAGATGTGTTTGGTCATGTTCACTTACAGAAAAAAGAAGCAAGGAACACTACTTCCAGGGGCAATGACCTTCAAGTATCAGAGGTGTATGATTGAGTTGCCATGATAATGAGTTGGTGTTAGTGTTACTGGTTCTTCCTTCCCAGCTTGATCCGTCCAGCAGCAAGGGGCATCTTCTTTCTTCACCGGTAGCTGTCTCCAAATCAAAGGATGGCCTGTCAAAAAAGCCTAGTGCATCTTCTCTAAAATGGTCAGATTTTCTCCTATAGCGTGAAACAGTCAGTGAACAGGAGCTCTCATTCTCATATTCACCGAAAGGGTTTGGACGCATAATATCCGTTTCTGGATATGGAAGAGCAGGATAGTCAAAAGCTGATGAGAAGTTCCTTACCGGCCTACTCCAATACAAGTTCTTCCATTCTTCATCTAGTTCATAGTGAGTGTTTGTGCCAAGATTCCACTGCCTTTGACCAAGAATCTTGTGCACAATGCTACTATAGTAACTTTCTGGAGAAAGCAAGATGTCACCAACTCCTGGTAGATCAGGAATACTGAGCTGATGTGATGAAGCTAAAGGAATATGGTCGTCAGCAGCTTTAAGCTTCACATCTCCTAGGAGATACGTACCACACTCATGATTCTCAGAGAAAGTGTAACTAGAGGGCACCGGTACAGAAAGATCTCCTGGGCAATCAAGTAAGGCAGATGGTGCATGCAGCCGGGATGAATGGAACGAATCTTGAAAGTCATCATCCAATGTAATAAGGCTACTTGGACTTGAGATAAACTCTGGGCATGTATTGGGGACAGTTAAACTCCTGTCATTTGGGGTCACCTCAGAATTCCATCCGAGCAGTAGAGGCAACTGTTTTATATGCTGAGAGCGTGAAGAATCATGGTAGTCTCCCTTTTCTTGGAGTGGACTTAAAGGTGGAAGGCATCCATATTCCAAAGGCATAAACTCGAAGCTAAAATCACTACAAGTTCTAGTTCCAATTGGATCATGGTGATCGCCCAGCTGTTGAAGAGGACTGCATGGTTGAAGACATTCATACTTTTCAAGTGGAAAGCTGAAACCAAAATCAGTGTTCGGTGTCCTTCGCTTCATCTGAAGACGGCTGCTATGAGCATAAGATATTGGAGAGCTAAAATTAGAGATTACATCTGCACCTGATCCGCCTGAGCAGAAGGGTGCTTGATAACCTTCTAGGCGAGGCAGCAATTCCACTTCTATCATGTTTCTAGCTGGAACTTCTTGAATTTTTCTAAACTTTACATCCGAAAGAGGATAGGAAATGTCGTTGGTATTGGATTTGCGCTCTACATGACTAGCCTCTGGAAGTTTGGAATTCTGCAGAGGTTACAGCATCCACTTAGTAACACCATTTCTTTCTGGAAAGAATGATAACAAGAAATCTAAAAATCAGAAGAGTAGGCATTACAGAAAAAAAATCAGAATACATACATTAATTGAATTGCTTCTTGGAAAAAGCCGCCTGAGGAGGATAGAAATTAAATCAGACCTGAGAGAATGTTAACTGAGTTTATGAATTGTGAAGTATGGCCATAAACACTACTTGGCAAGGATGAATCTAACCCCTTCCAAGACGGGTCATCTACTCCAGGGAGTGAATTTTCTGTAACCAACTGACGTAGTTTTTGTCTCTTTATTGAGAATCTGTTTGCTACATCAGCGTCAGATCCTAAGAGTTCAAATACACAAGTGCTTGAAGTTTGGTGATACCAAGAAGCCAGAAAGATGTACAGGGCAATATCTAGTCAAATCTGATTACACAAAAAAGCCTGGTTGTTTGAATACAGTTTCCATCATCCATCAAGTGCAGCACGATTGTCATTTATGTTGAAGCTCAAATACAAGAAAATTCAAAGCACAAGTACCTCCAACAGAACAAAGTCTATCTTTTGGCCTCAGATAGGCGCGATCTTGCTCTGGCCTTTCTCCAGTGCTGCAAGTGTTCTCAAAGTCAAAGGCTGGGACATCCTTCTTACTTCCATCTAAGAACAAAGAAGCGGTGGTTACTTGCAAGAATAACGTTCAACAACTTAACAAACTCTGTCTCTCCCTCACTCAAGAAACATCTCACTGGTACATAAATCTTTCAAGAAACTCGGATAATGGGAAATTGGTTATCATTCAGGTAAAGGACACTCAAACCGAAAGCAAACACATTCAAAAGTCTCCAAGAGAATCAGATGACTATCTCATTTTCAGCTTATACATGATTGAGATATAGAGTTAGCTTAACAATCAGGAGAGTAAGTAACCTACCCAATCTCTTTGGTGCTCCAGTAATTGGTGACAGAAACGGGTCATAGTCATTACGTGCATCTCTAGTTGCAAATTTGCACTTGTTCCTCAAACCGTCCACCTCTTCAGCAGCCTTGCAAATGTTCCTCAGCTTCAAATTAGTTTCTGGAAACCACACAAAAGGATTACAGAATTGCATGACAAGGAATATGATCACGGCATGAGTTGGAAGAAGTTTGATTTGGGAAATTAACCTTCTGGGCGCAAAGTTGATTCTGGCTTCTTCAAAGGGATCTGTTCTTTAAGACTTGCACTTGCCTTCAATTTTCTGAAGAACGCGTACTCAGAAGTTTTGGGGCTGTCAGCTGCATTTCAGATCACACGTTCATTATCCTGGAAAACATTAAATTACCATGAAACTATAACATAAACCCACATTTGGGACCTTTCAGTCGTTCTCTATAATGCAACGAAGAATCATCCGGGTCAAAATTGTTGGTGATATCGGCAAACTTCGCTCTCTTTTTCCTGTTCATGCCTGGTACACAGAAAGCAATCAAACTTCCATCCACAATAAAGTTACCCAGATTCAAAGTCGGAATTGTGATTCTTGAGATGTTACGAATTGAAACACTCGGAATAGCTTAAACTCAACCCGGATGAACATTAACTATACGGGATTCGAGGAAATTCCTAGTTGAGTTACAAATTGGGCAAAAGAACCTTACCTGCTGCTCTTGAATCACAGAACGGAGCTTTGTAATTTCCGTAAATAGAATTCTGATGCAGAAGAATGAGTCCAATTTGAAAGCGAAACCCTAATTGCAGGACAGTGATCGAGAATTCTAAGGCGATGGCTGTAGAAAAGCTTGTCAAGAGCTGCAGATATCCGTTTAGGCGCCAAAGCTGGATTTGCACATTTGCAATTGCACGTGAAAACACAAAACAGGCGACGAAGCGCAACGGATTTACCTATGGTTTACTGAAAGTTTCACCAACTTTAGGGCAAATGCAAAATTAGTCATCTAACTTTAATCTTTAATCACTTTCTTGATATGGTAAAATCTACAAATAACTCTATGCATTTATCATTAGATTTCTTGATTTTCGCTCTAACTGCACTTTGGCTCAGTTCACCGAAGGGTTGAAATTAAATTTGAGAAATTTAAGATTGTGTGTTTTAATTAATGAATAAGATGTATATGAGTAGGAAAATTTGAGAAAAATTTTATTTTATAAATTATTAGATGTATTGACATTGTGAAAATTGAAGAAAAAAATTGGGAAAATTATCCCTTTAAATATTTACCCTTTTCCTCCCTAGATCTGACTTAGCACGACAACACGTGGCAGTATTTCAATGAGATGTGAAGGCATTAAGGTAATAGGAGCGGTTGGTTCGAGGAGGTAAACGAAAAGTAATTAACTTTAGAACTATTGAGAATAAAATTATTTGTTGATCAATATATTACAGATCAACACTATATTTTTTTTGAAAGACAACATCAATATATGCATTGATAAAGGAGTGCTACTCCAAGGAGGAGTAGGACTCAAGAGAAGAACAAAAAAAACAAGAGTTACAGGAGAGAAAAATCAAACCGAGGAAGAAGATTAGACACAGTTAGCAATTACCCTTAAAGGGTTACAATCCAATCACCCCAAGTAGGGGAAAATTTCTTCCATCGGTTTGAAATCCAAAGGAAATAGATGAATTGGATGGTAGAGAGAAAGTTTTTTGCTAAATCCGAACTATCGGAGAAGACCCTTTCATTCCGAACTTTCCAGATGTGCCAAGCTAAATTCTGAGGATGGCGTTCCACCCTTGGCTTTGATTCTTGGAGAGATTCCTGAAACGCGAAACCGATCCCAAGTTTTGAAACAAGTTTGCACCTGAGAAATTGTCCACATCACACCAGCAGGAGACTAGGTTCCAACAAGAAATATCGAAAGGACAAGAAATGAGGCAGTGATGCAAGTCTTCTAGGGCAGCTGGACACAAGGGGCAACTGACTGCATCGATCATAATGTTGCGGATGGCAAGTTGCAGCTTGGTGGCAAGCCGATCTTGGGAAACCCTCCGACGAAGATGTTCGACTTCTTTGGGATCCAATTCCATGAAGTAGGAAGCTGATGAGGATGCTTTTCCAGGATGAGATCATCAATGAGCTTGGAAAGAATTGGGACCGAAAAAGAGCCATCGCTTCCAAGAGTCTAGAGCCATGAGTCTTCTTTGTCAACCTGTAGAGAGACATCTTGTAAGACATTTGTTAGGACTGATAACTCCCCCTCTTCCCGACCTCTCACCGCCCTTCCCCAGCTCCACCTCCAACTCCAGATACCGTTATCCCAGCCCCCTCTATCACAAATATTGACATCCTTCTCTATTTCAAGACTGTACAACCTAGGACATAAAGCAGCTAACTTTTTGTTTTGCAACCAAACATCATTCCATAAACTTATCTTTTTGCCGTTACCGACCACCCTACTAAAAGAATTGGAAAAGTTTAATCCCAGATTGTCCAACAATTTTCCTATCTTCACTATATTCCCCCAAACTCCAGAAAGCTCGTCAACATTATGAGTTTCTAAACCTCCATCTAAACCATGAATGTTTTGAATAACCCACTAGTACACAATTAGTGATCATCACAAAACTAAAGATTGACATTAAATGATTATTAATTAGAACACACTAGTACACAATTAGTGATCAACATCAAACTTTAAGATACGTTTGAGAATAACGTTAGTGTTTAGTGTCACAAGTTGTAAAATGTTATTCAATAATAGCGGGTTATAGGTTTGGTTAAGTTTTCATGACCATTACAAAAATTCCCCAACCGTTAACGTTAATCTTAAACGTTGTTCCCAACAAACCCTTATAGAAGTGAAAAAAATAGAAAATCTTATGATCCAAAATTTAAATGAGACAATAAAGTGGAAAAATTGGTATTAGAAAGTAAAGACGACGATTAATTTTGGAAGATGTAAAATATAAAATACTTCCCACAAGTTGCAATTTTTATGGGATGAATGAATATTTTTCAACATCTAATACAAGTATCATTTTATTTTCTTGTTAGTTTAAAATAGAGATATACTCATATATACGAATAATAATTTAATAATATATTTCTATGAATAAATATGAACAAAATCGATGTAAGAAAATCAAATGTAGTGAGGAGGAGCAATAACTGCTGATACTACCAATGCCATACGTAGGAAGAAAGAACTGTGTCATGTCAAAATTATTACTTGTAGTATTTTCTTGTTGTTTTTGGTTACTGGAGTATTTTATTGAGTAGTTTTATGATGCGCATTAGCGCATCTAATGCGCTTAACATTTAAGAAAAATTATAAAATTGCCACTATCATCATAATCGCTCCCCCTCTTGCTATGCAACTCAAACTGCCCCCACCGGAGCCTCCACCTTGGCATCAATCATCTCGTCACCACTGTCGTCAATGTCGCACTCATTTTCGTCCACCGCCGCGTCGTCTCCTCCAATTCGCATAACCCTACCTCATGAGGATTCAACGGCAAGTCGTACTCTATTGATGACGACGATGAGATAGAGGTCGCCGATGTCCCCATCACGTCGACGACTGACAGTGATAGTGGCGGCGTGACAACATCCTCTAATGTCTCGCATGTCACATCCCCACCACTCAACGGCGCGCGATTCTCCGGCTTGCACGTGCATTGGCCGGATGAAATCCACAAACCGCTGCCATTTCCCATCAACCGCCACGAGGAGAGGAGCAAACGTGGTCTTTCCCGGCTTTCGGTGGCAGAGCATGTATTAAAAATGTACATGATACAATAAAAATTAATGATACAATAGTATAAGTGGTGTGATGCAATGTAGGAAATTAATGATACGGTTTTGAAAAAAAAAAGATACTTTTACAAAAATCAGTGATGCAATGTACGAAATTATGATGCACCAATCCACTAGTGAAAAGTCAATGATGCAGTGTAAAAAATTAATAATGATACATAGTGAAAAAAAATGATACTAATACTTAATACTTAATGACATCTGTTTAAATTACTTTCGTGCAGATTCTAACCTGTCCGATTTTATTTTCCTCTCATTTTGAAAAAGGCGGTCCGTGAAAAAGATCACGCGTGCCATATTATCCAAGGAAATGTGATATGGTGCCCAGGTGGCACGCCATTATTGGCCGAATCGATTGACACTACTGAGATTAGATAATTCCCTTGAATCGAATCAAAACACCATATTCATTATTCATTATTCAGGTCTCCCACAATAATTTTTTTTTCCTCCAAGAACAAAGCAAAAACAATTGTCACTAGCTAACAGCAGAAATGGCTAGCTGCAGCTTGCCCTCAGCTGCATCTGGGCTTGTGCCCAATCCTGGAGCTGCTGCTAGTGCAAACTCTGGTGGTTCCAAGACACCAGCCAGTTTGTTTTTCTCTGTAAAGAGCAAAGGTTCAAGGCTTGTTGCGAGGGCCGCCGATGAGGCTCCGGCGCCTGCCATTGCCACTGCTCAAGTCGAGGAGGGCGAGAAAGCGCCCAAGCCCAAGCCTCCACCTATTGGACCCAAGAGAGGCACCAAGGTTAGCACCTATGTATTGCACAGAACACACATGGTGGTTAAGGTTCTGAACACACACTTGTAGTATTTTGGATAATTTTTTATTGGTTGACATCAAACAGCTAAACTCGAAAAGCTACTGTTGATAGTTTTTTCAAAACGCAACAGTTACTTGAAAAAGTTATTGCCAAACACATAATTAGTTTCGTAAGAGCATTTCATATTAACGTTAGAAGTTGAGAAATCTAGGGAAGTGGCTATGGTAACTTTTCTAAGGGTATCTTTTTTGAGAAGATTTTAAGAAAAAGAATGAAGTAAGGAAAAATTGATTTAAGAACACTACCTAAACCTCTAATGTTAAAATGTGTATATGGTAACAGTATTTTAAAGTAGGTTTTGTGTATTGAAAAAACTATTTATGGATAACTTTTAACGTTTAGCCGTTGTAACTGTTTGATCCCGACTATTAAAAAAATTATCTAAAACATTACAGGTACTCCGAAACGGGGACTAACATCAAATAGAGTTTTCAATTTCTGGCGCTAAATACTAAACTAACGTTGATCTTGCAACGTAATGATGAGCAGTGGTATAGGGACTGTTTTGCAAACTAAAGAATCTTTATTTGTACAGGTTAAGATTCTAAGGAGGGAATCATACTGGTACAACGGAGTTGGATCCGTCGTAGCAGTTGATCAGGTAACACTTCATTAACTTGTTGTTCAAGTACTGATGATGACTTGGCCTAAAAGCTTTCTCTTTTTGAATCTGTGAAGGATCCCAAGACTCGTTACCCTGTGGTTGTTAGATTCCAAAAAGTCAACTACGCCAACGTCTCCACCAACAACTACGCCTTGGATGAGATTGAGGAAGTCAAATGATGTTCATCACAAGCATTTTCTTCATGTTTTCTTTCTCATCTTTCTACCTGAACATTGCCTCTGTACCATATATGTGAATCTCCCTGTGATCCTTCTATATATTCCGAATTCTCCTACATTGCCGTGTGTTTCCATCTTAGGATTGAACCCAAACCTGCAAAATTTTCAACACTTGAAAATTGAAATGCAACGGTACATGTTTGCTCTTAGCAGACAAATCTTCAACACGAAACATTTATTGTAAGTACATTTCTGCGCAATACAGAAGCACGCGAATGCCTGTCGAACCTTAAATCATCTGAACAAAATTTGAACCGTTCCTGATTTTGAGAGACAAAAGTAGTTAAACAATAATAGAGATGTACAAACATGTCTTGTAGTGTTAAACGGGCGCTGAGAATTGAGAAACCATTGTTAGAGACTCTTTATAACACTCTTCCATCCATGCCATCAAGAAGACCTGTCCAAATTCCTTTCACCGGTGGTAACTGTGCAACAAAAGCATTCCAAGGAGGGTAGCCCACACCGCTTCCACGCACACGCCCATCCATGCGCAAGGACAAATAACTGCAGAATGAGCTCACGCAATCAGCATCTCCACATATACAATCTTGGGAGAATCATCAAATTTGAAGCTATGCTTGAGCATTTCAAGGTTCTAGTAATCACCAACAAGGAGTGCAAATGAAATATGGGAAGACAATAAAGAGAACGTTAAAGGTGTATAAGTACACTGGTGACTCGGGTGATACACCGGCCATCTTCTTCTGTTCATCCAGCCACCTGTTTGCAACCAACAGAAATATGAGAGGCAGACAGGAATAACTCTGGAAGAACAATCTCGACCTCCATGACTTGAGTCTCTTACTTGGACCACTCTGTATAGTAAACAGGAGCTAGCCGCCAAAGCCTCTTCCTTTTGAGTACAATCTCCTCCATCTCCTCACTGTCATCAAACTCAAAATCAGGCAAATCACCATCTGTAGGAAAAGGTACCACTAGCACCCCTCGCTCCACCAGGCTCTCGGTGAAAGGCTCACTAAGTTTGAAAGCCTCAGATATGAAAGATGCAGGGCCTGCACAGATAACAAGACGAGCACTCCCTCTCAAATCACTGAGTGAGATAATCCTATTAGCATCCACACGAAGCTTAAGATTCGAAAGGGTCTCCTCCCTCGAGAGCCTTGCGATCTGCGCACTCTTAGCAGCATTTTCCCTTGTAAACAGAAATGCAAATATAGACACTGCCCCAACATCAATCCCAAGACTCTTGACAATCTCAGGGACTTCCAAGGATCTTGCTGGGTTG
Organism: Stellera chamaejasme; assembly: GCA_024586325.1. Lineage (NCBI taxonomy): Eukaryota > Viridiplantae > Streptophyta > Magnoliopsida > Malvales > Thymelaeaceae > Stellera > Stellera chamaejasme. Next base: position 33,238,264 of record CM044985.1, read on the forward strand.
GAAAGGGCAGCAATCAACTGCGTGAGCGCTATCAATCCACCCAAAGATCCGCTCGCAATAAACGCTATATAAAAGAACAAACGAACAGTCCGAAAAGGAGACAGGACCTCACTTCTTATCTTAGCTGTATTACTTCAAAACAAACAACGTAATGAGTATCAGAAGGAGCCTATCTGAGGAATTAGTCAGTCACACGCCATTACCAACAGATAAATAGAAATGCTAGCTACTCTACAATAACCAGGCAACTGATATATCAATTAAGCCCTAAAGCAGTTGAATTTTACGCCAAATCAGATAGCAATCTCTACAATGCGAAATAATTATAAAGAGTGAAAAGGAAAGGGGTAGTACCTAGCTTCTGAAGAGGGAGACGAAGGCTTGTTAGCAGCAGAACAACTAATTCTGCCAGATACTGATTTCTTGGCAGCGAACTTGAAATCGGGTGAAAAGGACCCATTTGTTCGACAGAAGAAGCAAAATCTAAACCCGGAAGACTTGCCGCCTAAGTTTCGGGTTCCGAGGCTGTAACACAACTGTGCCATGGAAGCCATGGCTGGCTGAACTTCACGATTTCGGTTCTAAGTGCTTTCTTCATTCATGCAGCTTTGTTTTCTCTTGTTTCAGTCAGTTAGTGTACTATACAATTGTGATCACAAAATTGCCACGCTTGCGCCCACCATTCTGTAGTCTCAAATAAGCGGAGAAAAATGCAGAGAGTCCTAAAAGGTTTCATATTTTTAACGAAACAGTCCTATATTTCACATTAACAATTAAGTCCTCAACACTTACAAACAAACGTAGCTCATTTCAATTATAAATACTGTCTGGGATACGTTGCTAACAAAATATATATGTGGCACTCTAACGGTGTTTGTCAAATGCCAGCTATTACAAATACGGTGAGAAATAAAACGAACCAGCTCAAGCTCGAGCTTTTAAGAGCCTAAAGAGTCGAGCTTCACAAACCTCGAGTTCGAGTTTGAAACGAATTTTAAGCTCGTGTATTAAATAAGTCGAGCCCGAGCTTGAAATGCTCAACTAGAAAAGCTCAAGAGTCTTATCGAGTCATACGTGAAATACCCATGATATCCTTCTAATTCATTGGATGCAGGTAATTTTCAAGCCTCACAAGCTCGATTAGAGCTTGGTCGAGCTGAACTGAAAGAAGCCTACCCAACTCTCTTATCGAGTCTCAGAAGCTTTCGAGCCGAACTCGAGCTTTTCACAAGCCGAGTTCAAGCCTGATTTTGGGCTCGGAAGAATTTCGAGTCAAGCTCGAGCCGAATCTAATCTTCACGAGCTCGAGACTGCCGGGCTCGGCTCGTTATCACCCCTAATACAAATATGCAAATTGTGGCGCTGGGTATAATTACACTCACCATCCCACATAATCTCAAATATCCCAAAAAACCCCAAAATGACGTCAAGGGCTTAAGTTAAGTGTAAAGCTAAAACGTGAAAGTTCAAGGAAAGGTTTCAACCCCTGAAGGGCAAAAACATCAATTACATGTCGAAGTCAATCAAAACCCACAACTTTGAAAATGTGATTATTTCATAATTTTCATGTACACTTTGGCTATGGATAGCTATAGAAGGATACTAAGATCAAAGATTCTAGTGCCATATACTCTGATAATTCCATCAGGCGAGCAATAAAGAATGGTGTCTATCTATCTTCTCCCATGAATTAACACTTCAATCACAATACTCGGAGCTCTCTTCTGTTTCACTGCTGGCTTTAACTTTCGCTTTGGCTTCTGCCAACAAGGCGCCAAGTTCTCCTTTATGGTATAGCCTTTGTGTATCTGCACCAGGACATGGAATCAATCTTCTTATAAAGCTGCTTTCGCCATTGAGCTCAAGTTCATTTTCAAATGGTATCAGAAATTTTCATGTATTTATGGTTTATCGAAGATGAAGAAGGATGGTGAACTTATACCTGTACAACCTCCAATGTGTACCCCACCTGTATGAAACCCAATGACAAACATTAAAGCCTACATATGTGACCTTAAGAATAGTTAAGAAGAATGGAAAAGTTGGTGTGTTCTTTTAGAAGAATGGAAAAGAAATTGGAAAGAAATTTGGAAACTTTTTACCATTGATGTGATGTTTGTGAGATGAAAAGATAGATTGCTAAGGAAAAGAAAACACATCAGTGCCTGATTAATGAATTTAACTAATGCAAAGACATTTAACATCCAGAGGGATGGGAAATAAGATCAGTCTCTGAAGCTTTATAAAAAGAGCCACTGGTGAAAAGCAGGAATGACAGAAGCTCGTAAACATTCCTTTAAAATGAAGAGCTTTACAGAAGAACAAGTTTCAGATGCTGAATGTGAAGAATAGCCATAAGGAAGATAGCTGAATCGCACGCAACAAACTTCACAATACGAGAAAACAGTATGTACCAATGAAAACATTTGGGACCGTATGTTGACCAGTAAGCCTCTCCAGTACCTTCTGCAATTGGTACCCTTGGATACCTGGGATAAAAAACACAATCAGAATATACTTTTGAGTTATAAACAAAGCAACAGCATACATCATTTTCCCATACATTTCACTAGGATGGATTAGCTAGAGAAATAACAATGAGGTGGATCCTGCTGCTGACCATGAATACTATGAGCTTTCCCAATTGATCAACACCGACTTGATCAAGGTTCATACAAAAAAGAAAGCCGGAAAGATTTAAACGCATGAATCTTCCAAAAAAAGAAGCTGAAACCGTTTATCTTTTGAGATAAACCAAAGCTAGAAACTTTACATGACTTGAACAACAACCAAAAATGGCCAGCATTTTTCATGTAAGAAGAAGGAATTTAAATACTTTTACAAGATTATCCAATGTTGATTATGAAAGATAATTAAGGACTATCCAACAGATGCTCGTATTTCTCTCTTCTATTCACCACCATTCACCATTCTCAAGCTAATTCATTGAGCATTGTCAAGAACAATTGCTATAACGCAATGCAGGTACATTTGGATAAAGGTGAAATAAACAGATTAAGAAACAATGAAATAAACAGATTAAGAAACAATCATCATCAAGTGAACGTACCCATTTTGTCTAGCTCAATTACAAGTGGCACCGTACCCAGTCTTCTAATCAAACCTATCACTTCCTCGGAATACCTTCATACACCGAACAAAGAAATCAATCATCAAGAGCATACATTCAACTGGATAATAATAACATACGAAAATGAGGATTTGGGTGTTCAAGATTTGATTTTTGGACTCACGAGCACCAGGTCTTGGAATAAACCACAACTGCGTTTTCAGCGACGGTCTTCTTGACTTTCTCTTGAAGCCTGAACCCGAACGACGGGGCCATTGCCTGATCGGAGACGTGTTTAGGGGTGCCATCAGAGCCCACTCGAAGGGCCGTTGAGTGGGGGGGGCTGTGTGGAGGAAGAAGAAGAAACGAGTGTTTGGGAGGAAGACGAATGAGCGGAGATGAGAAGGCGCGATTGAGATTCTGAGGTAAAAATGCGACCTTGGCTGGTGTAGACGTCGCTGCCATTGGATCTTTCTTGGACCCCGATTCGCTTTTGCTGTCTCCCTCCCGTCCTGCGAATCTATTGCAGCTTTCTTGAAGCTTTTCCCAGCTTCTCGCTTCTCCACAATTTCATTTCACTTTTCAGTTTTTACAGCCATGATGATTGTCATCCACCTGCCTCACATGAATTCATGTTATAGTAGGTTCTGTTTGCTGTTAAAAAAAATGACATGTTAAGACCGTCTCATCTATCTACCTAACCTGAATTAGATAAAATTCTGTAATTTCAATGTTCAGGTGATATATCATATCTACCCTAATGGGAGGAGTAATTTTTTGAGGATAGAGAGAGTAACAATTAAGTAACAAGGAGAATGGTGATAAAAATATCTGGATTCAAAGAGTAAACATGACATGAGTGACATTTTCCCTACTTTTAGTTTTATAAATTTAAGTCACATATCGATGTTAAAGTGAAGTATTTTATGTTTGGAACCCAAAGTTCGACCCAAGTTAATATGGGCCGAGAACAGCACTGAGGCCCAATAAGGGTCCAATTGTATCAGGCTTCAACTTGATGGAGAAGAAAATCTGAGCCGAGCAAAAAATCGAATAAAAGAACAGGGTCGAAAAGCTTTTTTTCCCCAGCTTCGCAAAGCTTTGTTGGTCTCTTTTCTTTGGCTTCCTCTGCAATTCTCAGGTACGCTTCTCTCTTCCTGTCTCTGTAAATCGATCGGAAGTTCAGGAATTTGGATTGCCTAAGGATCTAACATTTCCCGGTTAATCTACGCCGTAAATGAAGCGGCGATGGACAAATCCTAGTTTCTCCGTCGCACTTTGTGGTCTGTTGGCTTTTTGGTTAGTTTGCTGGTTATAGTTCGCGTATTAATGGGTTAAGTGTCTAATCTCTTGGATTCTGAAAGTAGTTTCTTCAGACCTTATTATGACCAATTGCTCAGTCTTTATGTACTAATAGAGTGAATAACCAATTTGACCTAATTCATGCGCTGATATCCTCCATATGTTTGATGGTTTTGTCTGTTACTGGGTTTCCCACCGATCCCTTAATCTCGGATATTCTTAGCGTTGCATCTGGTGGATTCCCCCAAAATTTGGATGTTATGTATTGGCTTGGATCCTCTTTTTCCCGGTTGCACAATCGGCTTGTGTTTGGCTTTCCAGTGATGGGAACAATGTTCTCCTATTAACTGTGGAATAACTGTATTTTGGCCAAAAAGAGAATAAAACACCCCCGTTGTTCTATTCAGGTTGTTTCATTTCTATTACATTTTGTGAAGGTAAGGGGACAGTCAGCATGGGACAGAGGGAGTATTTGTACTAAGCCTACCATATCGGATGGAAGTTGTCAGTTTTGGCTTCTTGTTGTGCTTATAGACTAGAAGTAAATGAAAATATGAAACCCTCACAACAATGATGGTGTGAAGATCTTTGATTTAGTTGTGAAGCATTGTGCATGACACAAAACATTTCATCATGCTCATCGCCAGTCTCACTCTAGTGCAACTTTTATGATTGCTATTTATTCAATCCATATTATCAGGTATATGGAGTTTCATGTCAAAATTTTGGTCAATATGTGGAACAATACATGTGTGATGGCCACTGAAATGTAGTTTGGCCGTTCCAACCTTTAAACATTTTTCGCTTATCTTGTTGGGTTTCTATTTGCAACAATTACTTCTGTGTTGTTAAACGATTAGGGAACATTGTGATCTTCGCAGCTTTGACATACCCATCTTGTTCTCCATATGAATGCAAATCTGTTCTCAAGCTCTTTTACTTATATTGCAGTGTGTAAAAATGTCTAGAAGATATGATAGTCGTACAACGATCTTCTCTCCGGAGGGGCGTCTCTACCAAGTTGAATATGCAATGGAGGCTATTGGCAATGCAGGAACAGCGATTGGATTACTTTCAAAAGATGGTGTTGTTCTGGTTGGCGAGAAGAAAGTTACCTCGAAGCTACTTCAAACTTCGACATCAACTGAGAAAATGTACAAGATTGATGACCATGTAGCATGTGCTGTAGCTGGGATTATGTCAGATGCCAACATCCTCATCAATACTGCCAGGGTTCAAGCCCAGCGCTACACTTATGCATACCAAGAGCCTATGCCAGTGGAGCAGCTTGTACAATCTCTCTGTGATACTAAACAGGGCTACACTCAATTTGGAGGACTTCGTCCTTTCGGTGTATCTTTTCTCTTTGCAGGCTGGGATAAGAATTACGGCTTTCAACTGTACATGAGTGACCCAAGTGGGAACTATGGTGGTTGGAAGGCGGCTGCTATTGGGGCGAACAACCAGGCAGCTCAATCAATGCTCAAGCAGGACTACAAGGATGATATCAGTAGAGAAGAGGCTGTCCAGCTGGCTCTGAAGGTATTGAGCAAGACAATGGACAGTACCAGCCTTACTCCTGAGAAGCTTGAACTGGCTGAGGTGTTTGTCTTGCCTTCTGGTAAGGTGAAGTACCAAGTGTGCTCACCTGAATCACTGAGCAAGTTGCTGGTGAAGTCTGGTGTGACCCAACCAGCTGCTGAGGCCTCTTGAGTTTCTTAAATTCCTTTACAATTAGCAATGCCTTGTGTTTGGATGATAAACTGATCTGCCATGTTACTGTTCTTGTGAACTGGACAAATATTTTGAAGTGTTGCTTTGATACAGTTCACTTCAATTGCAGAAAGCAAGGTCTAGTAATTTGTTATGTAGGACTATCTGCCTGGTTTATCGAACATAGACATTCAATTTTCCCTTAACTGCAAGCCCGTGTGATTATTGTTTGCTTTGGGTTGTTATGAGCATTAAGATGATCCTGATTCCATCAGTGAGTTCTGAACCAGTTTCCATTTTTTTGACAATTTGCTTGTTGCAAGACTGAAATTGTAGTAATTGCTGGTGCGACAGCATCCTTCTGCAGAGTGCAGACTGCAGTTACCGACCGACTTGAACCGAAAAACGGCAAGAGTGAACCAAGCTTTGACATCCGGTCAGTCAGCTGAGTAATAAGAGGCACTCTGAGGAGACCCGTGGGGGAAACTCCAGAAATGGAGTGGTGTAACATCTCCTTCGACTTTCATATCATGCTACACCTAGAGTTCCACTGTTGCATATTGCTTCAGCATTTCATTTTCTTTGAGGTGAAAATTGAGCAGATTATGGGATTTCACTGTCAAATTGAGTAATATATTCATAGAAAAGTCGACATGTTGCTGGGGTTCAGATGCTTATTTGTAGATAATTGACATTTGAAATGTAAACAAACAATGGTGAACTCTTAATTCAACTGGCCTGAAGCAAGTGGTATCCATTGATTCATATGAACTATGAAGAGCGAGAAGCGAAACGTTAATTATGACTTCATGTTGCAAAAGCTTTCTTAACTACTTCCCACAGCAATGATACATTTGTTTTTCGATATTTAATCCATAATTTTTGTTCCTTTAACATTTTCACAAAGTCAATGATATATATATATATATATATATATATATATATATTAAAATGTGAATAATTTTTAGATATATTATTAAAGATATTTTTAATAATTTTTTTCTTATACTCCCTCTATGTCTGAAATAGTTGATCCACTTGACTTTCATGTTCTGTGTAGTAGTGTTTGACTCGAATTTTTCTAAAATAAATAGTGGACAAAATAAAAAAAATATATATACATTTATAAAATTTATACCTCAAATTATGATCTACATGCGAATTATTCAATTTTACATGTCAAAACATTCATAAAAGTAAATCATAGATTAAAAACTTTGAAAACAACAAAACTAATGGTTCAACTTTTCAGATACGGAAGGAATAACAATTTGAGTCAAACAAAAATTAGAAAATTAAACATATTACTACCTCCATATCTAAAAAAATAGTGTGTTTCAGTTTTTTCTAGTAATGATTCAAGTTTATCATAATATCGATATTAAAATAAACACATCAATTTTTTGGGAACGATTATATGTGGATAATGGTCAATTTATGAACCCTTGATCTAACCAGATTCTGGTTTTTTATACTAATGGGTCAAGTTGTCCATCTGAGAGCCCAGCTCATCAGTGCTTTAATGTCCTCATGATCCAACTCTTGATAATTAGGTTGAAAAAATAGTCCCTATTTTAAAATGGGAAAACATCTCCTTCAAACGAATTTATAAATTATTATTATTATTATACACACACCATCTCTTAAAATGTCAAATTTTTTAAGGGAATAACTTTCATTCAACTCAAGCGGCTATTACCGAGAACAAACAAAGAAGGGGAACCGGTCCCTGAGCGAAACTAACTAACTGCCCTAAGCCTAGTAGACACAACAAATAGCAGCACCACAAAGTTGCTGCCTAACAAACAAAACGGGATGATTAGTAAACAAAGAAAACATAGAGTAACAAACGTCCTCAAAAAAGTGCGACAGAGCAAATGTAAAAAAAACACATAATGATAAAAGGCTGCAACGACATAGCGTAGCACATCAAGAGCCAAAAGATGAAAGTATGTAGCACGAAGAGCTTCAGAACAGGTCTTCTACCACCTAGCGAAATAGCTTAATACATGTTCTCATCCACAGCATCCACAATCAGTCTAAACGCAACAACGCACCAAAGTTGTTATTGACAAGCTTGGAAGCGTCTATTCTCTGCAAAAGAACCTGGGTAGAAAAAATAAGTCCAAAACACTCCATGACCACACCATCTTCAATACCAGAAATCAACCTGCATCATTAGCCAAAGAGCCTAAGCCAATACAAAATACTGAGCGCACAAGGAAGGCTCCAAACCCTTCACACTCAGCACACTACAGATCACTGCTCCAGGCAGGGTAAGCTTTCGCTCCACCCCGCCATATCCATCACTTGCGCATCCTCCATCAGCCAAGTATGGGCTCTCATTCGTATTTGCCCCATGCTAACAACTCTCGGCCATGGCACAAGCCAAATCAAACGCACCCTCATAGAAAACCCAAAAATCCATGTGCACCAGCCCACCAGGTGGACCAAGGGGCTCTGACTTGTGACTTAGTCGATGATTCGGGCATCGAAACAGATGTGATACGGTGGAGACCGGAGTAACCAACCATAGTCGTGTTTGAGCCACGTAGCTTCGAGTCCTCTATCCATCAACTGAACACAAAGCAAGAGAAGGGTTGGATCAAATGCATGTGCCAATCTTCAACAAGCTGCCCAATAAAGGAAACAGTCCAGGATACCCGACGGTGGCAGCAAGAGAGGTGTTTCGTAGCAGATGGGCTGCCCCAGCCACGTGCAGAAGAGGAGGAGCAGTGGGGAGTAAAGCAAAACGCCGGACTTGTTGCCAGAACAAAGCATATGAGATCATGAAGTAAAAGAAACGACCGTCATAGGCCGAAGATAGGAAGGAAAGAGAGACGAAAACCCTATCGACCAGTTAAAAATGTCAAATTTTGATTGAATGTGAATATTAAGGCAGTAATTGAAATGTGTTAAGATAATGTTACTCTTCTTGAAGCGCATACATTTAAAATCAAACATGAGTATTTCTAACGTAACGCATGATTGAAAATAAATAGAGTGATCCATGGTGAAACAAAAGTAAAGCTAATGGTGTAGGTTACCGGTTTTTGTTTTTATTGTCTATCCTCAAATCCCCGCTATTCATAATGTAATATTTGTAATTCATTTTATTTGAGAAAAACATTATTGATAAATAATACTCCACCGCCTTCCATTTTTAGTACTACTTCTAATTATGAGGAAAAAATTACTTAAAAATTCAGAAATATATCTTGAAACAAACATCAACTTACTCGTGTAAGTATGCATATAAGTTTTTTTTTCATTATATAAAAAATTTAATAATAAATGATAATTTAAATACTAAAAAACATAAAAATTTGAAAAAGAAAGAATAGGGTGAAATAGAGCACATCAAACATTTGGCGAGGCACAAAAACATTGAGGAATTTTTCTTCTATGATATGTTTTTTTATCTTCCTATTTTATTATCACAATTTCCTATAAAAAGACACACAGCGAAGGTTGTGGTCATCTAACAAAAGTTTGAGAAATGGTTTGAATTTCAGAAAAGTAGAATATAAATTAGAGAATAAAAATTGAAAGGATTGAATTATATATATAACATTTTGAAACAAGTTGCTACAGGGAATTGATGTTTTGTTTGGGTGTGCTTTGGTGCACTGGTACAAGGCTGTGCCATAGGTTTAGTTCTTCTTCTTCTTTTTTTATTTAAATTATTTGTTATTTGTGTTCTTTGCAGTAAAAAAACAACAACAAAGTAACGTATATTTAAATTTGAAAGGAGAGAGATAAAGAGTAATTTGAGAGGGAAAAATTAAATTGGTGTTAGACTTTTATTAAAAAGAGTGGAAAAACACAGCAATGAGATATTTTTGTTAAATTTAAATCTATTTACTTGCAAATATTTGTCAACTGCATCATAATGGAGATTTTCGCAAAGTATGGTTGGGTGTAGAATGGTGTGTGTTTATTGATCATTTCCATTTTTTAAATTTAATTTAATTTTATTTCTTTTGTAAATTAAATATCCTACATTAAATTAAACATTATACAATTAATTAATTAAACTCCAGTTTACCTCTTACTTTTATTTCTTTGCACGTCGATCTTAAATGTTTTCAATCTTTTTATTGAACATTTCAACATTTTGTAATTTTTTCAATTTCCCTTTACCTCTTTTCATTTCACTTCATATTTTTCTTCAAAATTTAAATTAATCTTTTAATTGACCCATATTGTTTTTTTACATATAGCGATGAATGTTTATGTGATTTTTTCCTCCATTTTTATCTAAAAGTTTCAGTTTTTCTTTTAAGACAGTGGAGCTCCTACTTCCGGATCTCAAACTCCAATAATTTCACTTCCAGATCTAAAACTCCAATAATTTCAAACTCTTCTCCATCTCCAACCTATTCTCCTCCTCATCTGTTTTCCATCAAACCCCACATTTAATGCAGACGTTCTAAAGCACGCTTCGTCTCCCATCAACTCCATTCTTCTACACCAGAACCAATTCTCTCTTCCAAACGCTCTCGGACTTCCTCTGCCTTTCTATTGCTCGCCGAAAGCCCTAGCCGCCGTCGACCTTGTTACTCGTCTTTGACGGAGTCGCCAACAGCACAGGTAAAAGTTCTTGGGTTTATCTTGGTTTGAATGGATGTTTTCTCACTTCATTCTCTAATTTTCCCATACTCTTTTTTCCACGGACGATGCTGCCGTTTGACTCATCTTTTCCACCGGACACTTCTTCGACGCCGCTACCGCTCATCCGTCTTCGCCAACTCTGTTCATCTTGTGTTTCCATCCAACAGGTCTGTTACCAAAACCTAAGGTAAAAATTACAACTTTGTTCAAATTAACCTTTTATGGACTAGAAGCATGATGAAGAATTTTGAGAACTTGGGGTCATGTGCATGTTTCTGGTTTCCTGATTGTGTTGAGTTTAGATTTGAGTAGTAGTGTAAGACAACGAGACTTTAGCAGAGTCCTCTTTCTGTTTTGGCTTCCTCTGCTTGGAATGAAGAATAGCATGTTAGAATTTAAATATTTCTTGGTTCACAGTCATAGATGTATAATGTGGCTGACATTAGATAAACCTTTATTGTGTGGCAATGTGACCAACTTGACCTTTATTGCTTGCTCTAGTTGATGGATAAACCTTTAGCAATGTTTGAAAGTAATGTGGCAAAGTAATGTTTATCTCCCTCTTCTGATTCGTATCCCTGGTGCTTTAATTTTGGAATCATCACAAAAGTTATGTATAATAGATCTTTCCTACTTCTGATATTTTTACTTGTCACTTTGATGTTATCACATTTGATGATGATTGATCGGTCCTAATTATTTTCAATCCTATGTGAAGACTTCTTTTCTACTTGATACTTTTATTTGCACATCGATCCTAATAATTTTCAATTCTATTTGAACGATTCAACATTTTATCTTTTTTGATGCTGATGCTGATGATGATGATGAGTCGGGTAATGAGTTTGAGTCTGATGATGAGTTTGGTGATGATGACTAGTCTATGTAGTTTATGTGGTTGTGAACTTTGAATGCTAGCTATAACTTTTGTTAGTGAACTTTGAATCCGGCAGTTGTGAATTTTATGCAGTTTAAATTCCTTTATATTATTGCCTCTAATTTTTAGTTTGTTTGCATTTTTTTATCTAAAAAGTTTCAGTTTTTCTTTTAAATTTTCCATAAATGCATGTATTGTTTTGTTTTTTTAACATATATTTTCATGCCTATTACATGGAGTAACTAATATTTTGAAGCATGTGAATGAATAGTAAAATGGGAATGTGGTAGGGTGTGGTGAGGTGTAGTTTACATTTGTGATATAGCCCTTTTTTTGCTTTTCTTTGTTTGTTTTTTTGTTATATAACTAACATTTAGAAATGTATGGATCCATAGTAAAATGAGATTGTGGTAATGACATGTGCAAGCTCATGTCCTTTTTTTTGCTTTGTTTGTTAGTGAGATAACTATCTTCCTACATTTTGCTACCTCCATCCCTTTTTAATTGAAATGTTTGACTTTCATTCTTTGTTTGACTTAATTTTCTAACTGAGAATAGTTTGTTAAAAAAAGTTGAAAAACATATTTTTAGAAATTAGACTCTCCAATTTACCTTTTGCATATAGGTTATTTCACATTTTATAACAAAAATTCAAAGAAAAAAAAATTCATAGATTAGATGTTGAAAAAGAAACATAACAACTAAATTGAGATAGATAGAATACTATTTTTATTCCTTTTGTAATTGCGCCTAAATATATTTAATCTTCTAATTTGAACATTCTAAAATTTATGTTTTCTAATTTGTTTGCTTTTTTGTTTATCAACAAACTAACTTATTTCTTACACCATATCCTGAAGTTTTTTTAAAACTTATGATTTGGATATGCATGCATTTTGTTTTCTTTTTACTTTTAAAAAAATATTTGATTCTTACCTCTTATTTTCATTCTTCTTGCATATTAATATCTAATGTTTTCGATCTCTTAATTTGGCCACTTAAAATTTTTCACAAATGTTATTCTCTAAATAACATTTTGTACCTTCCACATTCCAAAAGTTTTGTAATATTTTCCTATTCGTTACGTCTCAAAATTAAAAAAAAATTATTTTAGTATTTGTTTTTCACTTTAACTCACCATATTATCATTTACTACAAAATTCTAACTAAATTCTACTCTCCCTTTATGAACAGTTAATGTAAGATTAAAAAATAATAATAATAAAATTTACATCTTAGACACAAAAATAAATTTTTGGGTATAATCTCTACGTTGTAAATATGATTTTTTTTCTTTCGTTTTCTACATCTTTAGCTTAGAGGTGTGTTTAGCTTACAAATATAGTCTTAATATTTCATATTATTATTTTAAAATATATATATATATATATATCTAAAAAAATTAAAAATTTCACTATATATTTTAAAATTTTAACATTTTTTACACCTAACAATTTTTATATCACTATCAAAATAATCCCGTTGTGAAGCTCTGGTAAAAAATCATTGTTGAAAAAGTATGCCAACTGATCGCTAATCGCTATTGTGGAGAAAAAACGTAGAAGAAAGTAAAATTTTATAATTCAAAAGCTGTAAAACTTATTTCCACGCAACCATACATATCAACGGAACAAAAACGTTTTAGGAGTAGGACAAGGAATTTCTTTTTTAAAAAATTATTATTGCGTGCATTTATGAAACCGATCGAATATCTTAAAACCCTAACGGGAACAAAGCAACATCTCCGCCTATATATATATATACACTCTATATTGTGATTAGGGGTTAGGGTTTATAAACTTCATCAGTTAAGGAGCAATTTTGGGTTAGTTCCTGCCGCCGGCATGGTTCTGCCGTCGCAGCAATACTCTTTTGCGTTATTGATTGTATTACTCCGCTCTCGTCCTGGAAGAGAGTTTGATTCTTCGAACTTTTCAGGTTAATCTCATGACTCATAAACGCTTTTTCTGTCGGTTCTTCATTACTATTCTTCAGTCTATTTTTCGAGATTTATGAATTCCGTTATTTTTATTGAGTTCCTTCTATGAGTTTTTCAACTTCTCTGCTTGATCGGATGAGTACTTCGGTTCTATGAGATTCCCTTCTATGAGATTTTGCCCTCTTTTACGGGTAAGAAGAGACAGATATTGCTGGTCATTGGTTTTCTCGGTTGGTTACTTTATCATTCACCTTATTGATCAAAATTCTGCTTGGGAAAATGGTGAATATTTGGTACGTACAAACTCATGTGGCAGGGTTGCGTTGAACATGATTCCCCAAACAACAGTGTTGGTTGCTTAAATATTTACCTTCGGCTTATGTGTCCCTTTTCAGAAGGCTACTGGTTACATATGTTTGTAATTTCTAGTAGTAGTTGTCGCCACTTGTGCATCCTTTTTCGAGACCCTACTAGGGTGATTCCTAGTAAACAAGTGCGGCCAAATTAATTGATCAAGCCTACTGGTTCAATGGAACTGCAATTCCTAGTAGTGATGGTAGCCTAAGTTTCTACTTGGGCTTATGTGTGTCCCTTCTGAAGAGGCTACTGGTCACAGAGATGTGATTCCTAGTAGTATTGGCCGCCACCTGTGCATCCCTTTTTGAGAAGCTACTAGGGTGATTCCTAGTAAACAAGTGTCGGTCAAATTAATTGATTAAGCCTACTGGTTGCAATGGAACCGCAATTCCTAGTAGTGATGGTAGCCTAAGTTTCTACTTGGGCTTATGTGTGTCCCTTTCGAAGAGGCTACTGATCACAGAGATTGTGATTACTATTAGTGATGGTGCATGTGGGTATACATTATTCTCTATTTAAGAACTTGAAAGGCTGAAGCATTACTTTGCCATATGGTATACATTACTGTTGGAGGGTGAATACAGCTGGATTGTAGCCTAAGCTACTTGGGCTTATGTGTGACCCTTTTGAAGAGGCTACGGATCATAGGGATTGTGATTACTATTAGTGATGGTGTTGATTACTATTAGTGATGGTGCATGTGGGTATACATTATTCTCTATTTAAGAACTTGAAAGGTTGAAGCATTACTTTGCCATATGGTATGCATTACTGTTGGAGGGTGAATACAACAGCTTGTTGTGCACCCAAATTGGTGCTGGTTATGTGGAGTTGTCTTTATTCCTCATTTATATATATATCCCTGAACTCTCTGAAAGTTGGGTTATATTCCGGGTTCCTCTATGCAATTACTAATGATAAATGTGACGCATCAAAGTTTGGTACGTACAAACTCATGAGGCAGGGTTGTGTTGGTTTGCCTAAATATTTACCTTCGGCTTAATGAGAAATATGATGAGTTTATTTACTTGATGAAACATGTGGCAGTTCAACACAAAATTACCACAGGTTATATTCTTGTTGAATGATACCCAAACAATAGTGTTGGTTGCCTAAATATTTACCTTCGGCTTATCTGCCCCTTTCGTAAGGCTACTGGTTGTATCTATTTGTGATTCCTAGCAGTAGTCACGGCCAGGGTGCTTCCTAGTAGACAAGTGTCCAAATTATTTGATTAAGCCTACTGATTGCAGTGAGAATGTGATGCATGTGGGTATACATAGTTGGGTTATATTTACATAATGATTTTTGGGTTGACTCGGTTGGAATCAAAGTATCTTTTTTGGGTTCCTCTCTGCAATCAACTACTGGTGATTAATCTGCTCCATCGAAGTTAGTTGTTGTTTTTGGCTAAACGAGAAAAATGGTGATTATTGATTGGTTTTATTTACTTAATGAAACATGTGACAATTTGAAACATGGTGATTATCGATGGTGATGGGATATGATATTATTCGGAACATTGTAGTTTGCCCACTTATCCGGGTAACAAGAGATAGATGTTTGCTGGTTATTCAATTTCTTGGTCGGTTGCTTTATGATTCACCTTATGGATCAATATTCTGCTCGAGGAAAATGGTGAATATTTGGCACATACTAACTCTTGAGTGATGATTGCATTGAACATGATTCCTTAATCAGTGTTGGTTGCATAAATATTTACCTTCAGTTTATGTGTCCCTTTTCGGATGACTACTGGTTACATCGGTTTGTGATTCATAGCAGTAGTGTTGGCCATTTGTGCATCCCTATTTGAGATGATACTAGGGTGACTCCTAGTACACAAGTGTCTGCCAATTTAATCGATTAAGCCTGTTTGCAAAGAAATCGCAATTCCTACTAGTTATTGTGGCCTAAGTTTATACTTGGGCTTACGCGTGTCCCTTTTGAAGAGGCTACTAGTCACAAAATGTGATTCCTATTATGATGGTGCGTGCATGTAGGGTTACAAGGTTGGAATGGATATACAACCAGACTTATCTTTAAGAACTTGAAAGGCTAAAGTATTGCTCTGCCATTATGGTACGCATTACTGTTGGAGGGAGAAGTGAGAATACAACCCGACGTGCACCCAAATCAATGCTGGTGTTATGTGGAGTAGTCCTTAATCCTTGTTTACATGAGTAAGCTCACTCAAAGTTGAGTTATATTTACATGATGATATTTGGATTCACTAGGTCAAGTATTTGAGCTCCTCTCTGCAATCAACTACCAATTAATGGGAAATGATATTCGAAACATTTTTTTTATTTAGCCTCTTTTGTTGCTAAAGAAGATAGAGATTTACTGGGTTACTGGTTTTCTTGGTCAGTTTCTTTACTGTTCACCTTTTTAATGAAGTCTACTTGAGGATAACGGTGACATTTTGCAAGTACAAACTCATGATTGCATTAAACATGATTCCTCGATTAGTGATGCTTCCTAGTACAGGGGTTGGAGTTGTCCTTTTGTATTTACTTCCTAACCCATCTCACAGTTGTGTTTTATTTACATGATGATTTATGGGTTTTTTACTTGATGATGCCGGTGAGTAATTTGATATATATATATATATATATATATATATATATATATATATATATATATATATATATATATATATAAATCAGTTTTCTTGTGCTTTGAACCTCACAAGCATCTGTACTTGTATAATCATATAAGTATGTCTTGAATATTTGCTAGCATAAGCATCAGTTTTTACACGAGTAAACCTGCACATTTTACTGATTTATCAGTAAGACACCTAGATCTCCATGGTGTAGTGCTAGCGATTCAAACAATTGTCTTAATAGTTTAAACTTGGGGAGGGCTTTCTTTCTTTGGTAACAAAACACAAACCTAATTGAATCACTGGCACTTGATACTTGAAGAAAAATTCTAAGTAAAAACACAACGTTGCCTTGATTGCTCAGTAACCTCTCTAAAAAGCACTAGCTCAGTTAAAAATTCTACATAGCATACTCTGGAATTGCAGTGTGCTCAGGAATCCTCAAGCTTATGAGTAATCAAGGTTAGTTACAGTTAAAATCTCATATATTATTAACTTATTTATTTGGGGCCCTCATTTATCTCATAGATCAGATTCTTTTGTTTCATTTGCAACTAATATTTCTTTCTTACGCTCTTAATTACCAAATGCAAATATACTCCATTTCAAAGGTAAGTGGATAAATAGTACTGAAGTAAGTCTTCGTCTCTGCTACTCACTTTACTCTTAGGTGTGTGGTCTTAGGCTTAATTAATGTTAAACGCAGTCCTTTTTTGTTTGACATAAATTATTACCGAGGAGAGTTAAGATGAAAGATAAAAAGTTTACTGTAAAAATGTTTAAAATACATAGGGTATGCTAATTAGTGGAAGCTCCGAACACAGTACATGATTTGATAACCCAGTTCTAAAGTAGTTGCAGTCACTAAGGTTATGCTAATTATCATTAAACCATGAAATTTTTACAATTGATGCTAATTTGATTCGCATTAAGAATAATGTACTGTCGACTTTTTTGCTCACTTAATCTACTTCTGCTTGAAACTAATGTTATTTGATGAATCAAAAAAATGTTATTTGAAAGCTGATATTCACCATAACTTGATTAACATTTCTTTAGAAAGTAACAGGCGCATTACCTATCTAAAATTAGAAACATGGAATATCAATGAAACATATACTCCCTCCATCCCTATAATAAAGCTGCACTTTTTTTAACATTTTAATCTATGTTTTTTATATTTTAATGTTTTAATAAAATGAAAAACGAATATTTTTAGTTTCCAAATATATTATTTTAAAAAAGTTTTTACGGAATTTTTTTCGATGAAAAATTGAATCAAACACAACAATGAAAATCAAATGTGCAATTTCTTTTCACGATATTTTTTCGAGGATGAGGATTTGCTCATTTTCTTCCACTTAAATTAATTTATTTTGTCGCTAATAAAAAGAACTTTTATACTGAATTGAATAGTTTAATCTTTCCCAATATTGAGGCTAAGGAACCTTGTTTCAAAAATAAGTGAGGTTGAAAATATTCCCGATTCCCTCAATTAAAATGGATGACTGTTGAAAGTTGACAGGTTATTTGTCAAGGAAGGATTTTTTTTTTGTCCTTAATGAAGCGAAGAACCTTCTTAGCTGGATGAGTGGGCCAGGCCCAACAGCAGATTAAAATTGGGCTGAAATCAAGCCCATACGTGACAACTTGTAGGAAATCAAAACCAGCCACGGGTTTAGGCTGAAGCTCCTGGTTTTGAATTTGATGCCTCCCAAAATGGACACTTGACGTGACGTGAATGATGATGTGGGGATGTTTCCCAGGAAACCGTTCATTAATACCAGATCTCGGGACAAGAATACCAGAGGCCCCGCATCCATGGTTTTCAATATCATTTTTAGCTACTCCAACACTATATTTATATCCATTCCAGCCCCTAAACTTTTCATATCTCACATTCACACCTCATTCCCGGTCCCCTTCTTTTTTCTGTTACATCTAAAATATAGAAAAAATTAATTAATTTATAAAGACAAAAACTAAATAATTAAATAACCGTTAGCTACAAAACTTAAATTTACCCAAGAAAACTTTCAAGTACCAGCGGGAGAATATAGAACTACTCGAAATTACTAGACATATTAAATTAAATCATAAAGACGTATAAGAAAAGGATCGCAAATGAATATAAGAAAAGGCTTTTGAAAAGACGTATATCCTCTTTCAGAAATTTTCAGATTTGGAATACAGTATTTTCAGATTCCCCCAAAATTTGGATGTTATGTATTGGCTTGGATCCTCTTTTTCTCGGTTGCACAATCAGCTTGTGTTTGGCTTTCCAGTGATGGGAACAATGTTCTCCTATTAACTGTGGAATAACTGTATTTTGGCCAAAAAGATGATTTGATTTAGTTGTGAAGCATTGTCCATCATGACACATAACATTTCATCATGCTCATTGCCAGTCTCACTCTATTGCAACTTTTATGATTGCTATTTATTCAATCCATATTATCAGATATATGGAGTTTCATGTCAAAATCTTGGTCAATATGTGGAACACTACATGTGTGATGGCTCCTGAGAAGCTTGAACTGGCTGAGGTGTTCGTCTTGCCTTCCGGTAAGGTGAAGTACCAAGTGTGCTCACCTGAATCACTGAGCAAGTTGCTGGTGATGTCTGGTGTGACCCAACCAGCTGCTGAGGCCTCTTGAGTTTCTTAAATTCCTTTTACAATTAGCAATGCCTTGTGTTTGGATGATAGACTGGTCTGCCATGTTACTGTTCTTGTGAATTGGACAAATATTTTGAAGTGTTGCTTTGATACAGTTCACTTCAATTGCAGAAAGCGAGGTCTAGTAATTTGTTATCTGAGGTGTTGTGTAGGGTTATGCGCCTGGTTTATCGAACATAGACATTCAAATTTTACTTGAGATGACCCTGATTCCGTCTGTGAGTTCTTCTGAACCAGTTCCCATTTTCTGACAAATTGCTTGTTGCAAGATTGAAATGGTAATTGCTAGTGCGATGGCATCCTTCTGCATTTCCTGTATCGTGAACCAGGCTTTGACATCTGGTCAGTTAGCTGAGCACACAGAAAGTGAAGCTAATAAGAGGTACTCTGAAGAGACAATGGTGAACTCTTAATTCAACTGACCTGAAGGAGTATGTACGAGTCCAATGAACTCTGTCATACTGTATGAACTACGAAGACCGAGCTGCGAAACCTTATTATGAGTTCATGTTGCAAAAGCTTTCTTACCTACTTCCCATAGTAATGATACCTTTGTTTTTCGATATTTAATACATAATTTTTTTCTTTAACATTATGACAGAGTTCATTGGACTCGTACATACTCCTTCCGATTCAAAAAGAATACTCCATTTTATTTCTAGTATCCAATCTATAAATTTTTTTGTTTAACAATTTGACATTGAAATGAAAATTTTTATATGCAAATGATAAATGAATGTTTGCAATTTTTAAATATATTTATTTTAGATTTTTTAAAATTCTTCATGGCAATTTTTGTCAAATATATATATGTTGTATTTGTATTTGTATTTAACAGCATACACATAAATATTTTTACCTATTTCAATTTATAATCACAATCATATACAGTAATTATATTATGCTATTATTTTAGCCAACTTGTATATGGGCAAAACAAATATAAAAATATTTACCATTTATTTAGTTTGAAAAGTAATTATAGTTGTGAAAAATATACTTTAGGTATATCAAAAGTTCAAGACCAAATTATGTATAACAATCATCAATGGACAGAGTAAATTGCACCATTTTTATATAAATTATAGCCTATGTTGTAAATCTATACCCGAACAAAATTTTGTTACAAAAGTGGCTCTAAAGTTAAAGTATGAGTACGTTGCAATTCTTTGCCTGCAATTTAACACCGTTAAAACTTAACGAAAATTCCACTTAAATGCTAAAATACACACTTAGGATTTTTGAAATGTGTTGAACACCTCTTTAGCTTTATAATTTTACATTTTGAGTCATTATTCTTAATTACGTGTCTAATATTTTAAATAATCTTTCCAAATCAATAATACCAATTACAGATTGAGACCAAAATATCAAAAAAAAATCAAATATAAAAAAGTGTTTAAAATAATATCAAAAATAATATTTGTACTTAAATTTACCTTTTTTATTACAAAAAAATAGTAATTACCAAAATAAAATGGAAGAATGAGTAATACTAATTTTCTAAAAAAACTTTAATTGTGGAAGTTTTTGTACACTACCTAACTAATTTAATAGCTATTGTAGATTTTTTAGAAAATAATATTCGTCCTTACATTTTTTGGATAATTACTTTTTTTCTCGCAATACAAAATACTACCTCCGTCCCTGAAAGATTATACACTTTGAATTTGCTGTTTCAAGATTCAATGTTTGACTCAAAATTTAACAAAGATAGCAAGTTTTAAAAAATTCAGAAAAAATATATTTAGAAAGTTTATACTTCAAATTATGACATGCATATAAATTATTAACTTTAAAGTCTAAAAATTCATGAAAAAACAATCATAGATTAAATATTGTAAAACAGTAAAAACAAAGTGTACAATTATTCAGGGACGGAGGGAGTAATTTTTTTAAATATTATTATTGATTTAATTATAACATTTTATTTTCATTTGATATTTTTTAGATATTTTAGACTCAATCTATAATTTGTATTCAATGGACCTCTAATCAATAACCTTTAGCATTTAGTCGTAGAGTATGCTTAACAAATAAAAAAATCTCATAATGATCAAAATAACCAAAGAAATTAACAGTAAAAGAAAATAATTAATAATACGAACTCTTACTATATTATACACAAAATTCAAGTTAGACTAATTTTATTATGATTTGTTTTATTGATAAAGTGCACTCATATAGTCATGTTACTATAATTATTGTTTCACTTGAGTCCCGTTTTAACTTTTTGTAATAATAAAGTCATGTTTTAAAATCGGTAGCCAAGATGAAAACTTGCACACCAAGAAGCGGCGGCGATAAACCTAGGGTCTTGCGAGAAAAAAATGTTTCTAATATTTTTGAAGACGACTTCCCGGTTGGTGATTCTTTAAGATTTTTATTTTCATGCTTCTCCTATTCATTATTTTTACAATGATCACATTTAAAAAAAGTGTTAGAAAATAAGAAATCATAAAATTTTAAAATTTTCATGTCAATTTTTTCCTAATATTTGGTTTATTCTCTTATATAATACTTCATTCGTTCGCAAAAAGATTCAACCATTTGACTTTAGTGTTTCAATATTCAATGTTTAAGTCAAATTTTAAAAAAGATAAGTAGTTTTAAAAAATTCATAAATATATATATATATATATATACAAAATTTAGATTTGAAATTATGATACACATACGAAATATTTAATTTTCAGTGTCTAAATATTCATGAGAAAAATCATAGATTAAATAACGTGAAACTGTCAAAACAAATGATTGAATCTTTTTTGGAGGAGGGACTAAAGGGCAATGGATAATTGAATACACACACACACATATATATATATATATATAACCAATGGTGTAGTTTACCGTTTTTTTATTTTTTTTGTCCACCCTCCCAGCTATTCATAATGTAATATTTGACTTTTAATTTTGAGGAAAAAATTACTTAGGAATTCAGAAAAGTATTTTGAAAGAAACGTCAACTTACACGTGTAAGTATGCATATAAGTTATTTTTCATTATATAAAAAAAGTTAATAATAAATGATAAATTAAATACTAAAAAAGCATACTGTAAAAAATTGAAAAAGAAAGAATATAGAGTGAAATAGAGCACATCAAACACTTGGTGAGACACAAACATTGCGGAAATTTTCTTCTATGATATGTTTTTTTCTTCCTATTTATTATCACAATTTTCTATAAAAAGACAGCGAAGGTTATGGTCATCTAACAAAAGTTTGAGAAATTGTTTGAATTTCAGAAAAGTAGAATAGAAATTAGAGAATAAAAATTGAAAGGATTGAATTGAAATTGAAAAGTATGACAAATTACAACTCTCTACTATTTATGGAAGATGTTGATTTGATATTATGAATAGTATTAATTTTGCCTTATTTTAATTTTTTGTATCACTTAAAGTTACTTTTTACTATATGTTGATTTGACTTTATGAATAATATTAATTTGACTTATTTTAACTTTTTTATTACTTAAAAGTTTTTTTAGTTTCCAACATTTTACAAGTGAACCCTCATGTTTCCAAATTATAACTCTCTACTATTTATGGAAAGTTCTTTTAATTTCCAACATTTTACAAGTGAACCCCTCATGTTTTCTCGCGTCGCATCAACATCCAAAATTACTCTTACATCACTAATGATCAAAAGAAACATTAAGGATCTATAGTAATTCAATTTATTAAATTTCTATCATTTCAATATCAAAAGAAAACTTTATCGAGCAAAATTCAAAATTATCTCTTAAGATTTAGATGTTTTAAAATTTTCATATTCAACCCTTTGTTTTAAGAGGGCTTCACATGAATATTTTTCCAACCCATTTATATTTGCATTCATTTTATGTCTTTTGGACCTTTTAAATGATTTTAAACATTTATCATCTCATTTATGCTTTTTAAATATTAGATACTCTCTCAATCAAATTAGTATATTCATACTCGATGAATATTTTTAGTTATAGTTTTTTTTTTCAAGTTCACGTTACTCATTTATTTTTTTCCATAATTTGTTTTCCTCATTTCAATTAAGCGTAAATATCTTATTTATTCTTTTTATTTCAAATTTACGTTACCCATTTTTCCATAATTTTAATTCCCAATTTTAAATTTCACCCTAAATATTTTATTCTATTTATCTTTTTCATCATTCGATAATATATTTTCTATTTACAATGTTTTATTTTTCACTAATATATATTGAAATTAAAACCCACAACAAAATACAGAGAGAAAAAATCCTAGTGGTCACTATTGTGGAGAAAAATGTAGAAGAAAGTAAAATTTCATAGTTTAAAAGCTATAGAACTTATTTCCACGCAACCATACATGATACATATCAAAGGAACAAAAACGTTTTAGGACAATGAATTTTACTTTTAAAAAAACAAAATACTCCATAAACGTGCGGAGCCCAAACCCAGCTGAAAACATCAAAAGACTAAAATACCCGTAGACAGTTTACCACGTTGTTTCCGCCCAATCGCTCTCCCTCGACGATGCGTCAGTTCTCCAGGACTCTCCCCTCGCGATCTCCTCGCTCTCCATCGCTCTCCGATCTCCACTCTAGATGGCTGCCACCACGAGACAACGGAATCGATTCAGGCTTGAATCCATCCGATCACTAGTCGTGACGAGGACGGAAAGGAACCATTCTCCTCATTGCATCGACTGTCGTCAGAATCAATCGTCTTTCCTGTCTCTCAATTCCAGTAGTTTTGGTCTCTAATCTCAGACTTTGATTTGCTTTATATCCGTCTCTTGCCTCCGATTAACTCCAATATCGCATCTGCAATTGTTGTTGAGAATTCTTGATGAATCTGCTAAGAAATCAGTAATGGAGCAAGACAACAACATCGAAAATACAGATACGAACTAGTTCATTTCTTTGAAATTGATTTAAATAGCTTTGTAAACACTTCTTATAGATAGCTCATTTCTACAGCCATCTATATATTCATATAACCATCGTTTCAGTAAACCCTTCTAATGAAGAATGTGCAGGATCATGGTTGGCATAGATTAACCTTGCAGTAGGCTGATCATCTCAACTTAGCTTCAAAGTTTCTCTTGAGTTCTATTGGTGAAAGCCTTTGATCTGTCTATATGTTACTTGGTAAGTGTTTTTTTCTTCCTTTCTACTGCTTTAATTTGCTCTCTTTGCTCTTGTGTTGATTTAGACACAGTGAAAGCAGATTCTACAAATAGAAAAAATATCGGTAGGATTTCAGAGGTTTTTAATATGTACGACAAGAAAGAAATTTGTGCATCACATGTCTAGCTAGCAAATAGGAGAGTTGAGGTCTATTCTGTTTGTATTGCTCCTGCAAACTAGGTTAATGCTAAATTGTTGCACAATTTAGTCTAGATATATATAGCTAGATAAACAGCAGTTTTGGCTTAATGTCTTATGAGTAATTTTGTTTCTTCCAACTTCATATTCTCAGAATGTGTATGCGCTAAAATGTTGATCCCATTTTCTACATATGTCCAGACATCTTGTTTAGCTGATGAGAGCGAACTGACACCGGTAAACTCATGATTGAGCAAAGTAACAGCACCAACAAGCGTTGAGGTGACTGACCACTCATCAAAATGGATTTCATCTCAATTCATTACAGTTAGGCATCAAAATTCTTAAATTTCTATGAGTGATCGTTCACTAGCTAGTTCACACCATCACATTCACGTTTTAAGTTGTCAATTTTAGAAATTTTTGTATTTAAGCAATGGTTTAGTGGAGCATATAGATAGCTCGTGAGCAAGGAGTGCCACATATAAATAGGCCATTTTACCAAATTAAGCCCTTACTCTAAACGCCGCCCGCAGCCCAACACTCGGAAAATCCCGACTCCCGACCCGAAATGCACAACTTGGCTCCTACGGGTCCGCACTACTCCACCAACGCAGTAATCAAGTCAGACAACCATAGTTGGATCGAACACATCCAAACAAACCCCGTAAAACATTCCACGAAAGCTCGGTTTATAGAACCTTGTTATTCCAACTCCCACAAACGTACAATTTTCCTTCTTTTCTTAATTATTAACAAACACACATTGAGCCCAAGAACAACATCCAAGAGAATCACTAAAATCCATCACCAAGAACAAACCCCAATTTGCAAAAACCCTACAAATTCTTGGTTCTAACTTGAAAAGAGGTTTAACAAATAACATCATTCTTCTCATCTTAATTAGTTATTTACTTAGAATTTATAGTTGGACAGAACGGTTCATTGATAATCACAATATCAGAAAGATAATGTAGAAGTGTCTAAAATAATAAAAAGAAGTGTCTAAAATAATAGATAAAAATGTCTAATAGGAATAATTATATATCACTACGCCGAGCTCACACGGCTTACCGGCGGGGAAGGCCCCGGTAATTGCCGCGGTAAAAGAGCTCGCAGTAGAGGCCATTACCGCGCCTCAGGCCGCAGCTCGTACCGCGGCCTTACCGCACAGATAGGCCTCGGTAAGGCTGTGACAGCAGATTGTAGCCTTTACCGCGGCCTGCTGCGTCGTCGGCCGCGTTAAAGGTTTTTTTTTATATAAATGAAAATTTGGTAAAATAATGATGTAATTGTTTGTATATTTATAATTTAAATAAAAAATGTATTTAAAAATTAATTTTAAATGCATATATATATATATAATAAATTGTTAATTTAAACCAAAATCTAATAATGTTTACAAAAATTCTAAAAATGGTCGTACGAGCCTCACGAGCTTGGTTCGAGCCGAGCCTCACGAGCTTACCCAGCAATCATATCGAGCCTTACGAGCTTTTGAGCCGAGCTCAAGCTAACGAGCCTCATGAAAATACCTATAATACCCTCATATAAGGAATTTTCAAGCCTCACGAGCTTGTTTTGAGTTTAATCGAGCCGAGCAGAAACGAGCTTACCTCAATCATATCGAGCTTCACGAGCTTTCGAGCCGAGCTTGAGCCCAATTTTAGGCTCGAATCCGATTCGAGTTGAGCTCGAGCCTGCCGGGCTCGGGCTCGGCTCGACTCGTTCTCACCCCTACATATACTGAAGGACAATGATTTCGTCAATCCAACCGTAGAAATCCATACAGTCTTCTGCATTTGTATCCCCGAGGGCACAGACGCCCCAATTAGCAGTCAACTTGCAATGATCGTGTTGTTTTGTATGAAACTTGTACCCGTTAACATAAACACCGGGGAACGATTTAGCTCGCAATCTCGGTCCACAGGCCATGACATACAATGCTGGAGGTAAAGTTGCCTCATTTGCAGATGCCTACACATTAAAAAGTAATTTAAATTAACTAACATAGTTATAGAATATAATATACTACCTCCGTCCCTGAAAGATTATACACTTTGAATTTGCTGTTTTAAGGTTCAATGTTTGACTCAAATTTTAACAAAGATAGCAAGTTTTAAAAAATTCAGAAAAAATATATTTAGAAAGTTTATACTTCAAATTATGACATGCATATAAATTATTAACTTTAAAGTCTAAAAATTCATGAAAAAAAAATCATAGATTAAATACTGTAAAACAGTAAAAACAAAGTGTACAATTATTCAGGGACGGAGGGAGTACAAAAACCAATAAATTGCACGACTAACCATATTCCTGAACCAATTTGGGAATTGCGCAAGTCTGAAATTCTCAACTCCAACGTCATCCAAGTCTGGGAAATTTCGTCGAGCCAATTCATTGAATCGATCTATAAATGGATCAACTTCCTGACAGTTTTGCAGAATATAGGTTTGTACATGTTCTCTTTCTGCGACCGTCAACTCTCGAACATGCGCTCTGCCCATTGGTTTTGATGGGTTATCAGATATTGATAGTCCGCTCGGATTGACAATAACAGGAAGAATTTCATTACGTATGTTAGGGTTTACACGTGTTCCCTGATTATCTTCCATGTAATGCTCGCAAAAAGTCGCAACCTCCTGTATCATAAACTTTTCAATGATGGAGTCCTCCAAAAATCTTTTGTTCACAGCTTTTGCTTTCAATATTTTCATATTCCTTTCGAAACAATACATCCACCAATATGACACAAACCCACAAGTTCGAAGATGCCAAGGCAGATGCATGGTGAGATGCTCCATCGACTCAAAGAACGATGAAGGGAATAATTTCTCAAGTTTGCACAGTGTAACGACGATAAATTCATCAAACTTCTCGACATCTTCCAATAGAATATCCTTTGAATAAATTAGCCTAAAGAATTTGCTGAATTCAGATATTGTAGTCCAAATAGCGTCATCGAGATGGCCCCGCAAAGCAATTGGAAGCAACTTTTGCATGAAGACATGACAATCATGGGTTTTCATATTGTAGAACGTGTTACTAGACGTATTAACACATCTCCCAATGTTAGAAGCGTAAGCGTCTGGAAGTTTGACGATATGCTTCAACCAATAGCAAATACTCGCAATCTGATTTGCATTTAAAGTATCTATCGCCTTTGGTTTAAACGGTTCTTTCTTACGAGAATCAGTCACCAAATGCAATTCAGGGCGCAATCCTATCTCTTATAGATCACGTCTCGAATTTACGTTGTCCTTAGTTTTCCTTTTCTGATTGACAACTCTGTAGAAAACATTGTCGAAACAATTTTTCTCAATATGCATCGCATTGAGACAATGTCTAACTTTCAAATCTGCCCAATAAGGTAATTCCAAGAAAATCGATTTCTTAATCCAATTATGCTCCTTTCCGAATGTCTCTGCCCTCATGTGATCCCACGGTATCCCGAATGATGAGAACACGATATTCCGGACCTCGCTTAATATCTGGTGGCCTGATTTAAACTCACATCTCGACATACGATCTGTGCGTTTCCATGATTGCTTGTTGTTACGGAGAGCATGCCGTTGCGGTAAAAATCTTCTATGACAACCAAACCAACTCGTTTTCTTTCCGTGAGTCAGCTGAAAACTATGAACATCCTCCATACAGTACGAGCATGCAAGTCTTCCATGCGTGCTCCACCCTGATAACATTCTGTACGCCGGGAAATCACTAATTGTCCAAAGCAGACATGCCTGCATGTTAAAGTTCTGATTACGATGTGCATTTCCATGCCTGTATTCTATAGATGCTTCAACTCGTCGATTAGCGGACGTAAAAACACATCAATGTTACGACCCGGTGACTTTGGGCCAGAGATTAACAATGACATGAAAGTGTAAGCTTCCTTCATGCATAAATCAGGAGGCAAGTTGTAAACCACGATGAATACATGCCACATAGAATATGATTGTTCTGAGTCTGACAACGGGTTAAAATCATCCGTACACAAACCCAATCGAACATTTCTATACTCACCTGCAAAATCAGGATAACACTTATCGACATGTTTCCATGCCTCGGCTTGGGATGGATGTCCAATAATACCCATCGAATTTTCACTAGCTCTAAGATGATACGTCATAAATTTAGCGATTTTCGAGAACTAGTAAAGCCGTTAGAGCCGCTCAGTGATTGGTGATAACGTAAAATCTTTTTAGCTTTTGGTTTCTGATTCGCCTCACGTTCTTCGAACCGTTCCGCACAACAAACTCTACAATTGTTTAGCTTTTCATATCTACCATCAAACAACATCCAGTTGTTCTCGCATGGATGAATCTTTCTGTACGGTAACCCCAACTCTTTCATCATAGCTTTTGTACTACACATGCTCGTAGGCAAGGTCGCGTCTTCTCTCGGCAGTATTTCATTGATAAATTCAATCAACTCCGAGAAAAAAGTGTCAGATACGTTATGTTGAATTTTCATGCTCAAGAATTTGGAAATAACCGACAATTTCATGTGCTTATCTATATATCCCTCATATAAAGGTTGCGACGCATCACGTAATAAATCGAAAAACTTTTGAGCCATTTGATTTGGCTTTTCGGGTGTGATGTCGTCCTCATCCATCTGATGAATATCATCACTCTCAAAATTATTATTATGATCACGTATCTCAAATGTCTCGCGGACCATTTCACGGTAATCACTCATTTCTTCATTACACTCAATTGAATTGTTAAGTGCACTACTCGTACTTGCAATATTTGATGATGATGACGATGCCTCATCAAATCGATAACCTCGATAAATACATGGATTTATCTGACGCCGTTCACCATGACAATCCCACACATGATAATTCGGTTGAAATCCATCTAACAGTAAATGATTTCCAATTGTTTATCGATCATGATAATATCTATTTTTATATTTTATACAAGGACATTTCACAAATTATTCTCCTTTTTCCCGAGTAACAGGAAAAGCATAATCCAGGAATTCGAGAAGCCCATTCCAAAACCTCTGACTAATATCGCGAGTCCCCTCCTAAAAACGCTGATACATCCAATCACGTTCTTCGGTCATTGTACAATTCCTATAATTGTAACAATAAAACAATAAGACAAAGCATAACAATTAATATATATATTTAGCACAACTTAATTCCAAAATTCTCAGTACCGTTTTTTCCCTAATTCAGGGTGACCTATTCATAAAAGTACTATTAGTTTGTCAAAATTTTATCTTGTGTATGTAGAAACTGATGATATAATTACATAAATTTTGGCAACATTTCATCTTAGTTCCCCTTTATACCATTTATCCAGCGTAACGCCTAGAGTAAGTATAACGGGGAACAAGACCAAATATTGAATCCGAAATTTATGTAATTCTCATCATTTCTCCATACACAATTATAAAAGAATAATTAACCGATACTATATTTTTACAAACTGTCCAATCGGACAATCCATGAAAACTTTGTAGTTTATATTTTACAACGTTATTCCAATACTTTGAAATAAAGTGTAAAATAGTATATTACTACAACGTTTCATAGACAAATACTATGGCTCATGAACTAATTTAGTTTAATTACATAATTAAGAAACTGAAATATATAAATAAAAAAAATTAAAAAAAAATTAAAAAAAATTAAAAAAAAATAAAAAATCTAAAAAATAACATTTTGTTACCTAAACGAGACACAAAAACTGTCCACGGTGGATCTTCAACTGAATTCTCCAGATGATAATTTCTTCAAACATTGAGAGATTAAATGAGAAAAATTGAAAGGAGAAAAAAAATTGGTTAAGTGTTGTGTGTGAAATCGGAAGGGAAGGTGATGACTTATATAAACAATCTTTACTGCGGCAATGTTCGCAGTAAAAGGCCGTGGTAAGACCACCTCGTGCAACACGAGGTGTTACCGTGGCCTTACTGCGCATTTGGCCGCGGTAAAGTGGCGCTGTCGTGGCTCGCTGCCACTTTACCGCGACCAACGTTTTACCGGGGCCTTGTGCGCGATAAAGGCTGCGGTAAAACGTGCATCTTCTACGTAGTGTATGATAATTGGTCTAACATACTCCCTCCATACTCAGTTAATTGGTGAATTTATAATAGTTAATGTACATGTGATGGTCATTGCGGGTTGCCCGCCTAATTAACAAGATGATGTAAAAGTGTCTAAAATAATAGATAGAAGTGTCTAAAACAATAGATGAAAACTAGCTTAAATACCCGCCTACGGCACGGGATAGCTGTTTTAAAATACATGTTAACAAATGATAATTTGTTTATATTAAATTGATTCCTTTTAAATAAAAAAATTTCTGATCCCCCGAATAAAAAGCATATAAATGTTGAAATAAAATACCTGGCACATATATAACTAAAAAAATAACATAAGCATTTTTTGTAATCATTTTGTATTCTGGTTAATTTTATTATTTTTAATTTGTTCCGGCAAAAATATATGATTAACTAAATGATCATGATTTCTACTTTCAACAAACTCCACATGAGAGGATTATTTCCATTGGAGTTAAACTTTTTTCAAAATCTAGTTTTCAAGTTTGATTTTGTTCATTATCAAAGGTTTAATATGGATATAGGAGATGGTTCAATGACAAATGCAATAGCTTCTCGATCCTTTAACTTGTGGAATTATGTATTCGGTTGAACGCAACTGAATTTTAAAACTACTACAATGCTAAGCGACGCAACAAAATTCTATGTAAAAAAGATAGAAAATAGCTTTGATATTCAATGTCTTCACCTCAACCATCTTATTAGTCAATCCTTTCAAGAAACTCGAATACCATGACATCGTTCCGAACTTGCGCAAAAACTTTAGCATCAAACCGACCTTCTCTTCGTACAGATTTGACACACACAATCAATAATTTCTCCCTTTCAACTAATTTTTCTATCATTGCCAGCAATATTACCATAGGCTAGATTGAAAGACCATGCAAAACATAGTGAAGAAATTAACATCATAAATCATAATGCAAAACTTTTGTTTTTTTTCCTTTTTCTTTTTCTGTCAAACATACAAATCTAAGCTAGTATTACACCAACCCGCACTCTACCGCGGGAAAGAATTCAAGTGAACATTAATGTGATTAAACCCAAAAAATCGCATTATTTTCTTTCTCTGTTATGTCATTTGTTTTCGTTTGGGTGTTCCTTTTTAAAATAATAATCCCTTCATCCTTAAAAATTAAATACAATTTATTATTGTCATTATTTATCTTAGTAAATATTTGAATCAAACACTGTTCCTTGAAAAGCTAATGTATAAATTAATTGAGAACGAAGGAAGTGTAAAACTGATATAAAATGATATTTCTTATTTTTTGATTTTTTTTACAATAGCATCATTTCGTTCCTAGCTGAAGTGTTTTTTTCATCATCTTTAGCATACATCCTGTATTAGATATAAAATTATATAAAAGTATCTACTATTATATCTAATACAGGAGTCATACATTTTTCTAAAGTGATAACTTTTATATAAAATGATATAAAATTGTATAAATTGCCTTGTTCTAAAATGTTAAAAATCATTGTCACACCAATGTATGAGGTTGGTAACTTTTTACCATTAAAGTTTTTTTATGGAGTCAAATTGTCATCAATGTTTTTAAAATTGAATCAATTTGTCACTGCATAAATGGTTTAATGGATTCCGTATTTTTTTTGTGCTAATATTTTATTTCCATCTTAAAGTCAACAACTTAATATTTATACAGAATTGTCCGCCAATCAAGTACAATAGTTTGGCCATTATATTAATTTGTCAACTGATGGATAGCAATTACATGACATGAACGTGTTTATGAGATATACTCACATTAAAATGGTGAAATCTATTTTGTAACTGAGGAAAAAATGAATACTTAAAACTAAAAAATAAGCAATGGAAAGATGCATTAAATACATCTTTTGTATAAATGGATTGAATTAATTTTGTATAAATGGATTGCATTAAATACACATTATGGTAAGCATGTTTTAAAAGGAAAGCATATAAAATGGTAACTGCTCCTTAAAAAATGGTAGGCTGATTAATATGCATACATGTCAAGAAAAAAAATGCGTTCATACATGTGGCGCTGACTTGGCGCTGAGGTGGGTGCACCAGAATTCAGTATTCAAATTTTTTTTTCTAGCCCTGCCACCTAGATGATCCTGTAATAAGATATAATAGTAGATGTCTAAAACATTACATATCTGAAACTAACTTAAATTGATAAAAAACACTCAACCCAATCCAATATCCAAATATTAATTCTCAACATAATATTATATTAACTCATTCTACGGTCCACATATCCATATCCATGATGAGTACAAAATTGATTTCTATATAAAGGCGTCGCTGAACGAGAAGTTACAGTATTAATACACATAATCATGGTAAATATTCTATCCAGTGATGAAACTTTGTTTCTATTATCAACATTTTATTAAAATAAATGTATGAGTCAATTATACTTTTACTGTACTAAAATTGTAGGCTCTCACTACCCATTAAAAAGATGATGGAAAAACAATTCCATCGTTGGTGGATTAGATGTATATATTTTAGAATCATACTAATCCCAAATGAATGAATATCAAATCCAAAAGATAATTTTAATCATTATTCATTAATTCATCAAAAAAATAAAATAAAATAGATAATAGATAGTGTTTAAATTCAGTTTTGGTTACCAAATTGTTTTATTACCGCCACCTCACGGTTCATATCCTGACTTCACCACCGTCTAAAATAATAGATTAAAATGTCTAAAGAAGCTTATGAAAATGTATGAGAAATATGCAATATTAGAAAGATAGTGGAGTAGTGTCTAAAATAATACTCCCTCCGTCCCACAAAAGTTGTCAATTTTGTTTTCATGTTTCTATGGTATTTAATCTTTTATTTTTATTCATGAATTTTTTGATATAGAAATTTGAATAATTTATATGAGTATTATAATTTGTAGTATGAATTTTATGAATATAATTTTTTGATTTTTTTCATCATTTATCTTCTATATATTTTGAGTCAAACACTCAAACATAAAACATCAAAGTCAAACCCTACAACCTTTGTGGGATGGAGGGAGTAGATATAAGTGTCTCAAATAATAGTTGAAAATATCTTAAAGATGAGGTAGAAATGTCTAAAATAATACTCTCTCCGTCTCCAAATAATTCTACACATTTCCTTTTTGGAGTACTAAAAAGTTCTATACTTTCCTTGAATGGAAACTTCTCTCCTCTAAAGTTACCAAACTATCCCTACTTTATCTTAATTTTTTTTATCTCGTTTTTTGTGCAATCTCTACTCAATGATAATTATGTCAAACTACATAAAATCTTAATTCTACCTTAATCTCCACGCCCACACAAAGTGTAGAATTAATTAGGGATGGAGGGAGTATATAGAAGTGTCTAAAATAATACATTAAAATATCTTAATAAGCTTATGAAAATGTCTAAAAAAATATATAGAAGTGTCTTGGTCTAGCAACAACAGCTACGAAGATAACCTTTGTTATGAATCGTTTGCTTCTACAAGTACGATGTGGCTCATCTTCATCTAGCAGTAGATAGTAATTTCACGCTTCTACGTCATCTTCATCCAACAGTAGATAGCAAAAAGGACGTTAACCTCTATACCTATGAATGTTCTTAAAAAGGTGAAAGAGGACGTTAACCAGCATTGTGTGTTTCCGTCAATTGAAACTGACCTTCCCTTGATTTGAAATGGTTAAAACACTAAAAACCGAAAACGAAAGGCCATGAGTGCATTAGAATCCTTTGAGACAAAGGGTAATGAAAGAAGAGATGTTCTTTGCTCTCTTACTTCTCAAGCCATAGTATGCATGTAAAACAAACTACAGAGCATCCTACTCTCTATCTGCACTATCATACCATCTCCTGCCCTGCCTCATAGATAAATGATTCTCTAACAGCCCAGCACCATATCACTTGGACCAACCAACAATCAAAGAAAGAGATAGAAGTAAACCAAAAATAAATGACAGATCGACTAACATAAGAGTCTCAAGTTAGTTATTACAACCGACCCATCAGCAGCCTCTTCCCCTACTCCTCCGGAACAACAGAGACATCCTCATACCCCGAACCACAATCAGTGGGCAGCACTGGGGCCGCGCCACTGGACGAAGGCACGTTCTCCCCGAGGTTGGGCTCTGGCTGATCGGCAGCCGCCTGCGACGCGTTACTGGACGGAGCCAAGTTCACCGCGAGGTTGGGCTCTGGCCGATCGGCAGCCGCTGCGCGCGCATCGACGGAGCCAAGTTCACCGCGAGGTCGGGCCCGAGCTCCACAACGGCTACGAAGATAACCTTTGGTATGAATCATTTGCTTCTACAAGTACTATGTGGCTCATCTTCATCTAGCGGTAGATAGTAATTTCACGCTTCTACGTCATCTTCATCCAAAGAGATAGCAAAAGGACGTTAACCTCTATACCTATGAATGTTCTTAAAAAGGTGAAAGAGGACGTTAACCAGCATTGTGTGTTTCCGTCAATTGAAACTAA
Organism: Stellera chamaejasme; assembly: GCA_024586325.1. Lineage (NCBI taxonomy): Eukaryota > Viridiplantae > Streptophyta > Magnoliopsida > Malvales > Thymelaeaceae > Stellera > Stellera chamaejasme. Next base: position 33,273,278 of record CM044985.1, read on the forward strand.
CCTTCCCCTGATTTGAAAGGGTTAAAACACTAAAAACCGAAAACGAAAGGCCAATGAGTGCATTAGAATCCTTTGAGACAAAGGGCAATGAAAGAAGAGATGTTCTTTGCTCTCTTACTTCTCAAGCCATAGTATGCATGTTAAACAAACTACGAGCATCCTACTATCTGTCTGCACTATCATACCATCTCATGCCCTGCCTCATAGATAAATTATTCTCTAACAGCCAAGCACCACATCACTTAGACCAACCAACAATCAAAGAAAGAGATAGAAGTAAACCAAAAAAAAAAATGACAGATCGACTAACATAAGAGTCTCAAGTTAGTTATTACACCGACCCATCAGCAGCTCTTCCCTACTCCTCCGGAACAGAGACATCCTCATACCCCGAACCACAATCAGTGGGCAGCACTGGGGCCGCGCCACTGGACGAAGGCACGTTCTCCCCGAGGTTGGGCTCTGGCTGATCGGCAGCCGCCTGCGACGCGTTACTGGACGGAGCCAAGTTCACCGCGAGGTTGGGCTCTGGCTGATCGGCACCACTGCGCCAAGCATCGGGACGGAGCCAAGTTCACCGCGAGGTCGGGCTCCACAACAACTATGAAGATAACCTTTGTTATGAATCGTTTGCTTCTACAAGTATGATGTGGCTCATCTTCATCTAGTAGTAGATAGTAATTTCACGCTTCTACGTCATCTTCATCCAACAAGTAGATAGCAAAAAGGACGTTAACCTCTATACCTATGAATGTTCTTAAAAAGGTGAAAGAGGACGTTAACCAGCATTGTGTGTTTCCGTCAATTGAAACTGGCCTTCCCTTGATTTGAAAGGGTTAAAACACTAAAAACCGAAAACGAAAGGCCAATGAGTGCATTAGAATCGTTTGAGACAAAGGGCAATGAAAGAAGAGATGTTCTTTGCTCTCTTACTTCTCAAGCCATAGTATGCATGTAAAACAAACTACGAGCATCCTACTCTCTATCTGCACTATCATACCATCTCCTGCCCTGCCTCATAGATAAATGATTCTCTTACAGCCCAGCACCACATCACTTGGACCAACCAACAATCAAAGAAAGAGATAGAAGTAAACCAAAAAAAGAAATGACAGACTGACTAGCATAAGAGTCTCAAGTTAGTTATTACACTGACCCATCAGCAGCTCTTCCCTACTTCTCCGAACAACGAGACATCCTCATACACCGAACCACAATCAGTGGGCAGCAACGGGGCCGCGCCACTGGACGAAGGCACGTTCTCCCTGAGGTTGGGCTCTGGCTGATCGGCAGCCGCCTACGCCGCGTTACTGGACGGAGCCAAGTTCACCGCGAGGTTGGGCTCTGGCTGATCGGCAGCCACCTGCGCCGCGTTACTGGACGGAGCCAAGTTCACCGCGAGGTCGGGCTCCACAACAGCTATGAAGATAACCTTTGTTATGAATCGTTTGCTTCTACAAGTACGATGTGGCTCATCTTCATCTAGTAGTAGATAGTAATTTCACGCTTCTACGTCATCTTCATCCAGTAGATAGCAAAAGGACGTTAACCTCTATACCTATGAATGTTCTTAAAAAGGTGAAAGAGGACGTTAACCAGCATTGTGTGTTTCCGTCAATTGAAACTAACCTTCCCCTGATTTGAAAGGGTTAAAACACTAAAAACCGAAAACGAAAGGCCAATGAGTGCATTAGAATCGTTTGAGACAAAGGGCAATGAAAGAAGAGATGTTCTTTGCTCTCTTACTTCTCAAGCCATAGTATGCATGTAAAACAAACTACGAGCATCCTACTCTCTATCCGCACTATCATACCATCTCATGCCTGCCTCATAGATAAATGATTCTCTAACATCCCAAAGACCACATCACTTGGACCAACCAACCCTCAAAGAAAGAGATAGAAGTAAACCAAAAAAAGAAATGACAGACTGACTAACCTAAGAGTCTCAAGTTAGTTATTACACTGACCCATCAGCAGCTCTTCCCCTACTCCTCCGGAACAACAGAGACATCCTCATATCCCGAACCACCATCAGTGGGCAGCACCGGGGCCGCGCCACTGGACGAAGGCACGTTCTCCCCGAGGTTGGGCTCTGGCTGATCGGCAGCCGCCTGCGACGCGTTACTGGACGGAGCCAAGTTCACCGCGAGGTTGGGCTCTGGCTGATCGGCAGCCACCTGCGCCGCGTTACTGGACGGAGCCAAGTTCACCGCGAGGTCGGGCTCCACAACAGCTATGAAGATAACCTTTGTTATGAATCGTTTGCTTCTACAAGTACGATGTGGCTCATCTTCATCTAGTAGTAGATAGTAATTTCACGCTTCTACGTCATCTTCATCCAGCAGTAGATAGCAAAAAGGACGTTAACCTCTATACCTATGAATGTTCTTAAAAAGGTGAAAGAGGACGTTAACCAGCATTGTGTGTTTCCGTCAATTGAAACTGGCCTTCCCTTGATTTGAAAGGGTTAAAACACTAAAAACCGAAAACGAAAGGCCAATGAGTGCATTAGAATCGTTTGAGACAAAGGGCAATGAAAGAAGAGATGTTCTTTGCTCTCTTACTTCTCAAGCCATAGTATGCATGTAAAACAAACTACAGAGCATCCTACTCTCTATCTGCACTATCATACCATCTCCTGCCCTGCCTCATAGATAAATGATTCTCTTACAGCCCAGCACCACATCACTTGGACCAACCAACAATCAAAGAAAGAGATAGAAGTAAACCAAAAAAAGAAATGACAGACTGACTAGCATAAGAGTCTCAAGTTAGTTATTACACTGACCCATCAGCAGCTCTTCCCCTACTCCTCCGGAACAACAGAGACATCCTCATACACCGAACCACAATCAGTGGGCAGCAACGGGGCCGCGCCACTGGACGAAGGCACGTTCTCCCTGAGGTTGGGCTCTGGCTGATCGGCAGCCGCCTGCGCCGCGTTACTGGACGGAGCCAAGTTCACCGCGAGGTCGGGCTCGCTGATCGGCACCACTGCGCCGCGTTCGGGGGCGGAGCCAAGTTCACCGCGAGGTCGGGCTCCACAACGGCTATGAAGATAACCTTTGTTATGAATCGTTTGCTTCTACAAGTACGATGTGGCTCATCTTCATCTAGTAGTAGATAGTAATTTCACGCTTCTACGTCATCTTCATCCAGTAGAGATAGCAAAAGGACGTTAACCTCTATACCTATGAATGTTCTTAAAAAGGTGAAAGAGGACGTTAACTTGACATTGTGTGTTTCCGTCAATTGAAACTAACCTTCCCCTGATTTGAAAGGGTTAAAACACTAAAAACCGAAAACGAAAGGCCAATGAGTGCATTAGAATCGTTTGAGACAAAGGGCAATGAAAGAAGAGATGTTCTTTGCTCTCTTACTTCTCAAGCCATAGTATGCATGTAAAACAAACTACAGAGCATCCTACTCTCTATCTGCACTATCATACCATCTCCTGCCCTGCCTCATAGATAAATGATTCTCTAACAGCCCAGCACCACATCACTTGGACCAACCAACAATCAAAGAAAGAGATAGAAGTAAACCAAAAAAAGAAATGACAGACTGACTAACATAAGAGTCTCAAGTTAGTTATTACACTGACCCATCAGCAGCTCTTCCCCTACTCCTCCGGAACAACGAGACATCCTCATACCCCGAACCACAATCGGTGGGCAGCACCGGGCCGCGCCACCGGGGCGAAGGCACGTTCTCCCGAGGTTGGGCTCGCTGATCGGCAGCCGCTGCGACGCGCACAGCATTGCGGACGGAGCCAAGTTCACCGCGAGGTTGGGCTCGCTGATCGGCAGCCACTGCGCGCGTTCGGGCGGAGCCAAGTTCACCGCGAGGTCGGGCTCCACAGATGAAGATAACCTTTGTTATGAATCGTTTGCTTCTACAAGTACGATGTGGCTCATCTTCATCTAGTAGTAGATAGTAATTTCACGCTTCTACGTCATCTTCATCCAGTAGATAGCAAAAGGACGTTAACCTCTATACCTATGAATGTTCTTAAAAAGGTGAAAGAGGATGTTAACCAAACATTGTGTGTTTCCGTCAATTGAAACTAACCTTCCCCTGATTTGAAAGGGTTAAAACACTAAAAACCGAAAACGAAAGGCCAATGAGTGCATTAGAATCGTTTGAGACAAAGGGCAATGAAAGAAGAGATGTTCTTTGCTCTCTTACTTCTCAAGCCATAGTATGCATGTAAAACAAACTACAGAGCATCCTACTCTCTATCTGCACTATCATACCATCTCACCTTACGCCTCATAGATAAATGATTCTCTAACATTGACACCACATCACTTGGACCAACCAACAATCAAAGAAAGAGATAGAAGTAAACCAAAAAAAGAAATGACAGACTGACTAGCATAAGAGTCTCAAGTTAGTTATTACACTGACCCATCAGCAGCTCTTCCCCTACTCCTCCGGAACAACAGAGACATCCTCATATCCCGAACCACCATCAGTGGGCAGCACCGGGGCCGCGCCACTGGACGAAGGCACGTTCTCCCCGAGGTTGGGCTCTGGCTGATCGGCAGCCGCCTGCGACGCGTTACTGGACGGAGCCAAGTTCACCGCGAGGTTGGGCTCTGGCTGATCGGCAGCCGCCTGCGCCGCGTTACTGGACGGAGCCAAGTTCACCGCGAGGTCGGGCTCGGGCTCCACAACGGCTACGAAGATAACCTTTGGTATGAATCGTTTGCTTCTACAAGTACGATGTGGCTCATCTTCATCTAGTAGTAGATAGTAATTTCACGCTTCTACGTCATCTTCATCCAGCAGTAGATAGCAAAAAGGACGTTAACCTCTATACCTATGAATGTTCTTAAAAAGGTGAAAGAGGACGTTAACCAGCATTGTGTGTTTCCGTCAATTGAAACTGACCTTCCCTTGATTTGAAAGGGTTAAAACACTAAAAACCGAAAACGAAAGGCCATGAGTGCATTAGAATCCTTTGAGACAAAGGGTAATGAAAGAAGAGATGTTCTTTGCTCTCTTACTTCTCAAGCCATAGTATGCATGTAAAACAAACTACAGAGCATCCTACTCTCTATCTGCACTATCATACCATCTCCTGCCCTGCCTCATAGATAAATGATTCTCTAACAGCTCAGCACCATATCACTTGGACCAACCAACAATCAAAGAAAGAGATAGAAGTAAACCAAAAAAATAAATGACAGACTGACTAACATAAGAGTCTCAAGTTAGTTATTACACTGACCCATCAGCAGCTCTTCCCCTACTCCTCCTGAACAACAAAGACATCCTCATACCCCGAACCACAATCAGTGGGCAGCACCGGGGCCGCGCCACTGGACGAAGGCACGTTCTCCCCGAGGTTGGGCTCTGGCTGATCGGCAGCCGCCTGCGACGCGTTACTGGACGGAGCCAAGTTCACCGCGAGGTTGGCCAAGTTCACCGCGAGGTCGGGCTCGGGCTCCACAACGGCTACGAAGATAACCTTTGGTATGAATCGTTTGCTTCTACAAGTACTATGTGGCTCATCTTCATCTAGCAGTAGATAGTAATTTCACGCTTCTACGTCATCTTCATCCAGCAGTAGATAGCAAAAAGGACGTTAACCTCTATACCTATGAATGTTCTTAAAAAGGTGAAAGAGGACGTTAACCAGCATTGTGTGTTTCCGTCAATTGAAACTAACCTTCCCCTGATTTGAAAGGGTTAAAACACTAAAAACCGAAAACGAAAGGCCAATGAGTGCATTAGAATCCTTTGAGACAAAGGGCAATGAAAGAAGAGATGTTCTTTGCTCTCTTACTTCTCAAGCCATAGTATGCATGTTAAACAAACTACAGAGCATCCTACTCTCTGTCTGCACTATCATACCATCTCATGCCCTGCCTCATAGATAAATGATTCTCTAACAGCCCAGCACCACATCACTTGGACCAACCAACAATCAAAGAAAGAGATAGAAGTAAACCAAAAAAAGAAATGACAGACTGACTAACATAAGAGTCTCAAGTTAGTTATTACACCGACCCATCGCAGCGGCTCTTCCCTACTCCTCCTGAACAACAGAGACATCCTCATACCCCGAACCACAATCAGTGGGCAGCACCGGGGCCGCGCCACTGGACGAAGGCACGTTCTCCCCGAGGTTGGGCTCTGGCTGATCGGCAGCCGCCTGCGACGCGTTACTGGACGGAGCCAAGTTCACCGCGAGGTTGGGCTCTGGCTGATCGGCAGCCACCTGCGCCGCGTTACTGGACGGAGCCAAGTTCACCGCGAGGTCGGGCTCCACAACAACGGCTATGAAGATAACATTTGTTATGAATCGTTTGCTTCTACCAGTACGATGTTGATCATCTTCATCTAGTAGTAGATAGTAATTTCACGCTTCTACGTCATCTTCATACAGTAGATAGCAAAAAGGACGTTAACCTCTATACCTATGAATGTTCTTAAAAAGGTGAAAGAGGACGTTAACCAGCATTGTGTGTTTCCGTCAATTGAAACTGGCCTTCCCTTGATTTGAAAGGGTTAAAACACTAAAAACCGAAAACGAAAGGCCAATGAGTGCATTAGAATCGTTTGAGACAAAGGGCAATGAAAGAAGAGATGTTCTTTGCTCTCTTACTTCTCAAGCCATAGTATGCATGTAAAACAAACTACAGAGCATCCTACTCTCTATCTGCACTATCATACCATCTCCTGCCCTGCCTCATAGATAAATGATTCTCTTACAGCCCAGCACCACATCACTTGGACCAACCAACAATCAAAGAAAGAGATAGAAGTAAACCAAAAAAAGAAATGACAGACTGACTAGCATAAGAGTCTCAAGTTAGTTATTACACTGACCCATCAGCAGCTCTTCCCCTACTCCTCCGGAACAACAGAGACATCCTCATACACCGAACCACAATCAGTGGGCAGCAACGGGGCCGCGCCACTGGACGAAGGCACGTTCTCCCTGAGGTTGGGCTCTGGCTGATCGGCAGCCGCCTACGCCGCGTTACTGGACGGAGCCAAGTTCACCGCGAGGTTGGGCTCTGGCTGATCGGCAGCCACCTGCGCCGCGTTACTGGACGGAGCCAAGTTCACCGCGAGGTCGGGCTCCACAACAGCTATGAAGATAACCTTTGTTATGAATCGTTTGCTTCTACAAGTACGATGTGGCTCATCTTCATCTAGTAGTAGATAGTAATTTCACGCTTCTACGTCATCTTCATCCAAAGATAGATAGCAAAAAGGACGTTAACCTCTATACCTATGAATGTTCTTAAAAAGGTGAAAGAGGACGTTAACCAGCATTGTGTGTTTCCGTCAATTGAAACTAACCTTCCCCTGATTTGAAAGGGTTAAAACACTAAAAACCGAAAACGAAAGGCCAATGAGTGCATTAGAATCGTTTGAGACAAAGGGCAATGAAAGAAGAGATGTTCTTTGCTCTCTTACTTCTCAAGCCATAGTATGCATGTAAAACAAACTACAGAGCATCCTACTCTCTATCTGCACTATCATACCATCTCCGCCCGCTCATAGATAAATGATTCTCTAACACCCAACACCACATCACTTGGACCAACCAACAATCAAAGAAAGAGATAGAAGTAAACCAAAAAAGAAATGACAGATCGACTAGCATAAGAGTCTCAAGTTAGTTATTACACTGACCCATCAGCAGCTCTTCCCCTACTCCTCCGGAACAACAGAGACATCCTCATATCCCGAACCACCATCAGTGGGCAGCACCGGGGCCGCGCCACTGGACGAAGGCACGTTCTCCCCGAGGTTGGGCTCTGGCTGATCGGCAGCCGCCTGCGACGCGTTACTGGACGGAGCCAAGTTCACCGCGAGGTTGGGCTCTGGCTGATCAGCAGTCGCCTGCGCCGCGTTACTGGACGGAGCCAAGTTCACCGCGAGGTCGGGCTCGGGCTCCACAACGGCTACGAAGATAACCTTTGGTATGAATCGTTTGCTTCTACAAGTACGATGTGGCTCATCTTCATCTAGTAGTAGATAGTAATTTCACGCTTCTACGTCATCTTCATCCAGCAGTAGATAGCAAAAGGACGTTAACCTCTATACCTATGAATGTTCTTAAAAGGTGAAAGAGGACGTTAACCAGCATTGTGTGTTTCCGTCAATTGAAACTAACCTTCCCCTGATTTGAAAGGGTTAAAACACTAAAAACCGAAAACGAAAGGCCAATGAGTGCATTAGAATCCTTTGAGACAAAGGGCAATGAAAGAAGAGATGTTCTTTGCTCTCTTACTTCTCAAGCCATAGTATGCATGTTAAACAAACTACAGAGCATCCTACTCTCTGTCTGCACTATCATACCATCTCATGCCCTGCCTCATAGATAAATGATTCTCTAACAGCCCAGCACCACATCACTTGGACCAACCAACAATCAAAGAAAGAGATAGAAGTAAACCAAAAAAAGAAATGACAGACTGACTAACATAAGAGTCTCAAGTTAGTTATTACACTGAGCCATCAGCAGCTCTTCCCCTACTCCTCCGGAACAACAGAGACATCCTCATACCCCGAACCACAATCAGTGGGCAGCAACGGGGTCGCGCCACTGGACGAAGGCACATTCTCCCTGAGGTTGGGCTCTGGCTGATCGGCAGCCGCCTGCGCCGCGTTACTGGACGGAGCCAAGTTCACCGCGAGGTTGGGCTCTGGCTGATCGGCAGCCGCCTGCGCCGCGTTACTGGACGGAGCCAAGTTCACCGCGAGGTCGAGCTCCACAACAGCTACAAAGATAACCTTTGTTATGAATCGTTTGCTTCTACAAGTACGATGTGGCTCATCTTCATCTAGTAGTAGATAGTAATTTCACGCTTCTACGTCATCTTCATCCAGCAGTAGATAGCAAAAAGGACGTTAACCTCTATACCTATGAATGTTCTTAAAAAGGTGAAAGAGGACGTTAACCAGCATTGTGTGTTTCCGTCAATTGAAACTAACCTTCCCCTGATTTGAAAGGGTTAAAACACTAAAAACCGAAAACGAAAGGCCAATGAGTGCATTAGAATCCTTTGAGACAAACGGCAATGAAAGAAGAGATGTTCTTTGCTCTCTTACTTCTCAAGCCATAGTATGCATGTAAAACAAACTACAGAGCATCCTACTCTCTATCCGCACTATCATACCATCTCACCCCCGCCTCATAGATAAATGATTCTCTTACACCCAAAGACCACATCACTTGGACCAACCAACAATCAAAGAAAGAGATAGAAGTAAACCAAAAAAAGAAATGACAGACTGACTAACATAAGAGTCTCAAGTTAGTTATTACACTGACCCATCAGCAGCTCTTCCCCTACTCCTCCGGAACAACAGAGACATCCTCATACCCCGAACCACAATCAGTGGGCAGCACTGGGGCCGCGCCACTGGACGAAGGCACGTTCTCCCCGAGGTTGGGCTCTGGCTGATCGGCAGCCGCCTGCGACGCGTTACTGGACGGAGCCAAGTTCACCGCGAGGTTGGGCTCTGGCTGATCGGCAGCCGCCTGCGCCGCGTTACTGGACGGAGCCAAGTTCACCGCGAGGTCGGGCTCGGGCTCCACAACAGCTACGAAGATAACCTTTGTTATGGATCGTTTGCTTCTACAAGTACGATGTGGCTCATTTTCATCTAGCAGTAGATAGTAATTTCACGCTTCTACGTCATCTTCATCCAGCAGTAGATAGCAAAAAGGAGTGGAGAGATCGATTTGGCGGAGGACGTTGCGAGAGGCAAGAAGGACAACCCGGCAATCAGAACGTAGATACAGAGAGGTGGAGTGAGCAGAAGATCGCAGATCTGAGAATAAAAACTATATGCCGTCTGTTTCTTATTTCTCCGCCGGCATTGATATGGTCGAGGTGTCACCGAGACGGTATTTGACCGATGGTACATCCTTTAGTTGAAGATTGGTCGTTGTCACTCTGGTGCCGATTGGTTGTCAAACTTCTCTCACTCTGCAGATTTTCTCCTAGTTGCAAAGTTGCAAGTAAAACATAATATAAGAGGTTAAAATTGTAAATGCACGTTGGTATGTGTATGTGCGCATATGCGCACTGTATAATTGGTATATAAACAAGAAGCATGGCCGTCAAATTTTATGAATTATATGATGCACATAATAAGAAATAATACAATCCATTTTATTTTGTGAAAATTGGTTCATTTTGTGAAAATTTTAACTTAATAATACAATCCTCACTTCACAATTTCTTTCCATTTTATTTTTCACACAATTTCTACTTATATATAAAAAGGTTTCAAAATATTAAATTCCTTTAAATTGTGTCAGACCATTCCATTTCTCGGGACATAAGAAATAATAAATGATTCGGGGAATTATGATAAGGATTATAATTCTTATATGGTACTCATATGTGCACCTACATATAGCAAATTAGAAGCCTAATATACAAATCCCTTTCAGCCCAAACCCACCTAGAACTATCAAATGACTAAATTACCCTCAGTCACACTTCCTGTGTTCGACGACCTCTCCCCAATTCTTTGCAGTTTCAGCTCAATCTTCAACCATCTCCTTCAACCACCAGGTCGTCCTCCTGAAGCCAGAGCCGCCGGCCTGAAGAACCTTCACCCGCTTCAGCAATTCCACCGTTGCAGTCAGGCTCGTCGACATCGGTGGGAGATGTCCCAGCCAAACTCACGCACAAAATTGCTCCTAAATAACCACCGGAAATGGCCTTTCCAGAGTCCGAGTGCCTTTTCCCAGCAGCTGGAGGCTCTCCCTGTCACTATATAGCTTCATCGGAGCTGTTTGGTTTGCAGCCGAAGGTATTCAGTCGTTAAAAAAAACAATTTGGGAAGTCATAGGAGTGTTTTGAGGTAAAACCAGCTTTTAGTCCATCTTTTTTAGTTTTCTTAATTATCGGGTTACTAATAGTTTCAAGTTTCAAAACCAACAGTTTAGACACTAAGCCTAAACTTTCTTTGTTTATTTAATATCTTTGTTAATATCTTATTTTAATTTGTGTCAGCATATTTTGAGATTTGTTTACTTTCCCAATATAAAGTTCCATATTCATTATTTAACATGCTTTAATTTATCTATATCTTTGAACTATAAATTCCAATGTTTATATTAGTGAATGAATATACTAAGACCCGTGTGAATGTCTAAAAAATGACGAAGAAGTTTTTAGAATGATAAATAGAAGTGTCTAAAATAATACTACAGATTAAAATATCTGAAGAAGTTTATGAAAATGTATGAGAAATATGTAATGTCTAAAATAATACTACAGATTCCAATGTTTATATTAGTGAATGAATATACTAAGACCCGTGTGAATGTCTAAAAAATGACGAAGAAGTTTTTAGAATGATAAATAGAAGTGTCTAAAATAATACTACAGATTAAAATATCTGAAGAAGTTTATGAAAATGTATGAGAAATATGTAATGTCAAAAAGATAATGCAGAGAAGTGTTTAAAATAATAGACAAAAGTGTCTAAAATAATAGATGAAAATGTCTGAAACATGACGAAGAAGTGTCTAGAATGATAAATAGAAGTGTCTAAAATAATAGATAGAAGTGTCTAAAATAATAGATGAAAATGTTAGAAATATGTCGAAGAAGTGTCTAGAATAATAAATAGAAGTTTCTAAAATAATAGATTAAAATGTCTAAAGAAATTTATGAAAATTTATGAAAAATATGCAATGTTAGAAAGATAATGCAGAAGTATCTAAAATAATAGATAGAAATGTCTTAAAGATGACGTAGAAGTGTCTAAGATAATATTTTTACTAGGATTGATGGAGTAATATTTTTTTTTGAAGAAACTGCGCCACTCAAATGTAAGGAAATAAATTTGTATGCCTCTAGTTTAGGGATGGACATTGGGTCGGGTTAACCCGCATTAACCTGCTATGCGATGGGTCGACCCGTGACCCGCCATGTTATTAATGGGTCAATCCCATGACCCGACCCGACCCGTTTTTACCGGGTATCTCTGAGGTCAACCCGATGCTTTATTTAATTTAAAAAATTGAAAGTTAAAATATACTCCCTCCGTCCGCAAAAGACTCCACCATTTGAATTTGTTGTTTCAAGGTTCAATGTTTAACTCGAATTTTAATGAAGATAAATAGTTTTAAAAAATTCAGAAAAAATATATTCAGAAAATTTAGATTTCAAATTATGATACACATATGAAATATTTAATTTTCGGTGTCTAAACATTCGTAAAATAAATTATAGATTAAATACTGTGAAACTGTCAAAACAAATGATGGAGCCTTTTGCGGACGAAGGGAGTAGCTTCTATTAATGTTTGTTTACTATTATTTGATTTGCATTATATTATGATAAAAATTAACAATAAAAATAAAATAAAATAATAATAATAATAATAATAATAATAATAATAATAATAATAATAATATAAGAGATGATTAGGTATCTGTTACTAACAATGTGAGTTTTGTTGGGATAAAGGAAGTAAGTACTTGTACCATCTATCGTTTCCTCATTTTTTTTAAACATACAGTTTTGTTGGTATCGAATTACTCTGTATATAAATACCTTAATGCAAACACACTTCATCTGTTGTTAGCAAATTGAGAACTCATCTGTTGTTATTCGATATGATCTTCCCAGTAGTTCATATAGGAGCTATAGCCGTTTCATTCCTATTCGTTGTTATGATGTTCCATATTCAAATAGCGGAGATTCACGAAGAAGTCTTGCGCTATTTACCAGTGAGTGGTATTATTGGACTGGTCTCGGTTTCAGTGAGCACGTGAATCGTTTCCATTTGTGCAGGCACAGCAGTTAACGGAGAAAGTGCCATCGCTACTCTCACCATCGGCGCCGTCAAGCGAGAGCTTCTTCTTGGTACAACTCGCTTTTATCTGATTAAGATAGGGATTAGAACGTGTTTGTTTGCTGGATTCTTGCTTATCGATTTTGTTTCCATGTCTTAGGCGATGATATTGTTGCTCATCTCAATCTGGTTCCATTGCACTTGCTTGATTCATTACTTAATTGCCTACCTCCTCTGGCTTTGCACCGGTTACAATGCGGAATGTTAATTAACTTCCGTGTTATACTAGTCAGGAAACTTATAATGCCATCTCTCTCTACTGTAAACTGTCTTCTTTATTTTGCTATGCAGGCCATCTAAAAATGATGATGATGATGATGATGGCTATGATTCTGTAGGCGAAGTTGTTCAAAAGCGTTCTAGGTATGTTGGATCGTTTGCGTTGGTTTTGATTTTTGTAGGAATTTTACGATGATAGTGTTTCTGCAGGAAAGGGAAATATGATATAGAATGGAAGCGATTGTTCAAGTATCGTTGGCCGCGGCTTTTTGCTCATGTTCACCCATGTGATTGGCGGCAGATCTATTGGGAAACACACTTGCAAGAGTATTGCAACTATTTGATTAAGCAATTCCTTATTTGCTTGCTTCTTATTCTGGATAAATGTTATTGCTTCTTAAATTCATTTATCTATCTGAAATACAGTTGCCTAGACGAAGCTGCTGAATCAGCATCTCTCCCCTCATTTAGTGGACGTCTCGGGGATATTGAAGTTTCAGGTTTGTTGATCAATATTTCTTGCTCTTATTGGTTTGTGATATTGAGAAACTGTACAGTATCATCATTCATCAGTCTTATGGGTGACTCTGATCCTTCTTCTACCACCACTTGTACATCCGTGAAAGTCAGATGATTATCAGTGTTTGTTACTCCATTGTGAAAATTAATAAGAGTTACATATCTATTAACCCTTCGGGTGTGTTCTTTCTTTCATTGCTGAGTTTCTGAATGTTTCATCAACATACCTGTTTCCTTTTTCCATTGAAGATTCATTGCTGGAATATATTGGTTCGGAGAATTGGATGAAGCATTCAACTTCTGAATACACAAGACTGTATTATCACTGCCGACAATTTGGATTTTATGCCAGGTATCTGCTCATTTTATTTCTATATGTTGCAAGAGAACGAGCTCTGATACATCGATAACTAATTTCTTTGTTTATACGCAAAACACAAAAGAAAAAGCATTGAGCTCTAGTTTCTCGGTTGTAAGAAGAAAACTAGCTGCTAAGCTTTAAAACATGAGAATCAAGCATTCTGTATTTCATGTTAGTTTACGTTCAAGTTTTCATGCAGCTACCCACTAAAGTAGAGAAGGTTTTACATCCATAGCTGGTTCCTCTTCAGCTATTAGCTTATTGGTTTTTTAATCAACTTTACTTTAAAATACAGTTTTAGTTGATTGAAGAGAAGGTCCTGGCTAGTACTTTTTTTGGGGTCATTTTGCAGGTCTTTGAGATTTCATAACGTGTTCTGTGTTCCTGAGTCCAGTGTATGTTATCTGATTTCGAAGGAAGCTCCTATTGTTGACCGTATGCATTCTACTGCATGCCTAGATATGTTATCTCTGCCGCAAACATTAGAAATTTTTTTTTTTTTGCATGCTTTGCCCTTTTTCTGGATAACCAATAGTTACGTTATGTGCATGTTCATTCACACAAGAAATGGTCATGTTCATCATTCGACAAGCATTCTTTTCATAGTCCATAATTCTGAGCCACCATGGATTTTTTTTGCCCATTCCAAGTCATTTAATTTCTGATGTCATGGACCTGATATATAGTGGCAATCAACTACGGGCTCATTTGATTGGAGCGGAGTTGTGTTAATCCAATGGATTAATGCAAGATCCACATGCATGAAACATTTGCAATTTTTATCAAAGTTGGATAACAATTTCTTGCCGTAAATGACTTAACTTTAGTGTAAATTGGAAAGAATTCTTCATAAATGTGATTAAGGCTTCAATTCATACCAGTGGCATAAGAAGACATCAAGCCTTCTCTATCAGCTGCTCAATACCTTTTTTTTTCCCTTGCAGCAATTAGTCAATTGCATTTTGTCCATGTTTTAGTGCTTGTGTGGCCCTGTACCTGTGAGAGTGCAGTAGATCTCATGCTCTTGTGTTTTTGCATGTTTTTTCTTTACGGTATTAACAGTTCTGTGTACACTGAGTAGAGCTATTATGTGATTTTTCATAACGTTATGTTGCAGCAATTATTGATGATCTGTATGTTGGAGAGTCTGGTGATGCGGTGGATAAGATCTGCAGAACATGCGAGTTGCATTTGATTTCTTTTTGGCAATACGTCACTGTCATGTTTCTCTGCTACTGTCTCTGCTTGCTGATTTTGGTTACACCATCATTTTTTACTCAAGTGTTATTATACATCATTGATT
This sequence comes from Stellera chamaejasme, assembly GCA_024586325.1. NCBI lineage: Eukaryota > Viridiplantae > Streptophyta > Magnoliopsida > Malvales > Thymelaeaceae > Stellera > Stellera chamaejasme. The sequence goes on from CM044985.1 coordinate 33,288,534, forward strand.
GTATTTTGAAAACAACCAGTTCGATGTCTCAGTGACTTTTCCCTTGTATTCCTTACACTCTATGAGGAGAAAGGGAACATGGTAAGTTTCTCGAAGGAAGTTCTTTCATTTGATCTCAAGTTCTTTTGGAACAAAGCCTTAAAACACCTCTTTTAATTATTGCTTCTTCTCCTTGGTATCCTTTGAAATAACTTTCAGTTATCAAATACTCCCTCCGTCCGCAAAAGATTGCATCATTTGTTTTGACCGTTTCACAGTATTTAATCGATGATTTTTTTTCATGAATGTATAGACATCGAAAATCAAATTTTTCACATGTATTATACCAAGTTTTTTAAATATTTATTTATGAATTTTTTTCAATGTTTATCTTTGTTAAAATTTGAGTCAATTATTGAACTTTGAAACAGTAAAGGCAAACGCTACAATTGTTGGTGGACGGAGGGAGTAAATAAATAAAATGCAGATGTTATTTTAGAATAATGGTGCTGAAGCACCTTGGCAATTCTGCATTGTTCTGAACAGCCTGAACCTGGTTATGACATGCCTGAATTTTTGTTTTGGAAGTGAAACTTTTATACTGGCTGCTTTAATCGTCAGAAAGATTTTCATTTTAACAGGTTGATGGATTGCGCAAGCTTCTGACCAGCAATCGTGGGTCACTAACATCGCTTGAATTTTTACACTGTAAAATCTCTTCAAGCTTTGCTGATGCAGTTTATAGCTCCTTTAATATTGACTACCATGAAGGACATAAAATACAGAGGTTTTCGATCAGTACGTCAAATTTTCTTGAAATGGATTCAGTCGGTTTTGCTCATGGACTTGCATCATTTCTATCATCAGGGAGGTGAGCTCTGTTTCACTTAAGTCTTGTTCTTCAATCTACTGCTATTGCATACAAATTTTATTATTTATTTATTTTTTGGGTTGAAAAGGCATCTGTTTTGTCCAGCTTTTCTCGCAACCAGTTTTTGTTAAACCTTTAGTGTCGTGGTTTGAAATTTTGGACCCTAGATGGTACCTTCTGAGATGCTAGTAATTCAGGTACTTGAGTACTTCTAATTTCTAAAGAGTACTGTGTTGAGCGAGCCAAGAGCACCTAAATGAAGCCTGTAAGATGCTGGGGCCAATATATTAGGTGGTTAGAACATGTCCATTTATCTTTACCATCTTTCAAAGTATGAATAATGTGGTGTTTTCTAGTGCTAAGTTGCCAGAGAAAGTTCTTCTCTTGCATGGCAGCAAACATGCCGGTGTTTGCTATCACCTTATTTTATTTGAAGACTTGACTACCTTGTCTTATTGATGATATGCTTTTGCTTTGTCTGCAGATCTCTGGTCTCATTAAAGCTCTGTGACAACAATTTTGACTCTGTTTTTGCAAGAACATTTTATAGTACGCTGGTTAATGCTTCCTCAACCTTGTCAGTCCTTGACTTCTCAGAAAATAATGTATGTGGTGATCTGTTTGTTTAATTTATCCACTTTCCTTTTAGGCAGCACATGTTAATCTAGGAATCTTGTAGATATCCGGTTGGCTGTCTGAAATCAGCTGCAGATCCAGTGGGCTACTTTCATCATCAGGGGAATGCAAGCCTTTGCTGTCATTGCGGGTTCTCAATCTAAGGTATTTGATTACCTTTATCTATTTCAATTCTATTTATTTGATATAAACTATTAATTAAATCAATTTAGCTATAAATGATAGTGTATAATTTAAAACCAAAGATGATATTTAAATACACGATAATAAAATGTTATATCCAAACAATAAAAAATTCAATTAACTACAATGAAATTATAATTATTACAATTATAGAAAGCCCTTCCACGTTTCATAGTTGATAAAAGAAAAAATGTCGCCACTGTGATCCACGACCTCCATAACTAGTTTTCATGCCTCGCCTCTACTTGCTCCTTTGCCATATTCAGGGGTGTTCGGATAATACCTATGCAATGCCACTAATTAATAAAAAGCAATAAAAACTAACTAAATTATCGAAATAAATCACAAATAATTATAAAATATAAATTAGTTAAATAAATTATGAAACTTAAAATAAATATAGAAAGCAACAAAAATTAACCGAAATATCAAATAAATCAAAATAATTCACAAATAATTATTAAAAATCGAAATTAACCAAAAATAAATAACATAAAAAATATCTCTAAAAACCGAAATTAATGGAAGAAAAAAATCATCCTAGAAAAATCAATTCAACTTCAACTTTCAAAGTTAATGAGGTTTACCTCAAATGTTCCTGAAATGGAGGTCAGAGATGATCGTCGGCGGCAAGTGGAGGCTGGAAGAGAAGCGACGACGTCGGAAATAGTCAGAAAAACACAAAAACATGGCTTAATTAGTCCGTGGTTCTAAAACGAAGAAGGGAAAAAAAGAAAGACAACAACACTTACCTTTTTAATCGTTGATGCATGCCGGCGAGATTGAGTGAGGAGAGGAGTAGGGAGTTGTTGCCGGCATAGACTTTAGGAGGAGAGGATGAGGGAGAGTTGTGTTTTGAGAGGAGATAAATGGGTCCGAGAAAGAAGATGAACTTTCTGGATTCCAAAGGTTGTGACGGCAGGGGACGCCACAAAGGCCACCCCGACTCGAATACTTCAAAATCCTCGACCCACCACAACATTAGTGGCGCCTCCAACCGCCACTTTCTGCTTTACTCTTCAATTGACCAATTCAAATTGTTGCGCCAAGAGTGGCAGGGAGTATCGGGAAGCCTTTGTGACGGCCTCCGCAGGTACAAAAGGCGACACAATTTCTTCACCATGTACGTAGTGTTGATACGCTCTAATTTTGCCCAAAAAGAATATACTTTCTCTAACGTTGCTGATGGAAGTGGTTTTGTTGGTGGGTGGAGAAAAGATGTGATTTGTGTCTTCTTCCATTATATAAGTATCTTTGCTTTCTACTCTTTTATGTATATAAATAATTTACTTTCCCTTCAGCTAATTTATAATCAATTGAAACATTGCCTTTATTAAGGTAGGTTTTAAGGATTGTACTATAAGGTTGTGGACTGGTTGAACTGGTACTATACTACCTGAGTTGTCATGTTTTATAAAAGTGCAAGTTTCATCTTTGATTTGTGGTTTAGAAAAATGCATATAGGTCAGGAGCACAACTTTCATCATCTTGATTGATAGCGAAGTTTGTCATGTTCCCTTTTTTTTGGTTTTCTTTCAGTTTGTTGATCACTTGCACTGTGTTGTGTCAATTTTCTTTCTTTCTTTCTTTCTTTCTTTTTTTGTGCAGCTATTTTTGTGTTATGTGCATTTAACTCTTTGTTGTCCTCAAAGTAAATGTTTAGAGCATGTTTATTCTCCTACTTTTAACCTATGGCCTTTTTTTATGTGTATGGGCCTATGCTCTTCAAATTCTTGAATCTGTCTCTTGGAGAAAGGTTCTTTCCTCCTCTTCTTTTAAATTTTCTCTTCTATATTTTTTTGTTACTTTGCAGCAAACCAGCAGAAATTAGGGGACATTATCTTAATTGGTATTCGAAGTGCTTGATCGATCAATGATCATGGTGATTATGTGCTACATCTAGAAAACTTAACTTGCATCTAAACTATCTATAAATTGTTCTATGATGATGTCCATTTCGTTTAATGCAGATTAAAGAGTGTTGGCTATGCTCCTATAGCTGCTATGTTGAAGAATCATGGGGTTGCATGTGTTGAATTGTGATGGCGTTGCTCCTAAATCTTGGCTCGGCATGAGGGTGGGTTTTCCAGAGACGTAGTATGTGAATTTATAATTGAATGACATAATATTCTAACCCAAATGTAACAATCATATCTTTTACTACATAAACAACAAATATGACCATTGCATTGATAATTAGTGTCCCGCCGCAAAGCGCGCGGGCAATATATACCTCATTGATGCTAGTTGATGAATACAAAAAATGTCATTTGACAGCTGATATTGAGCATTACTTGATTAACAAATGTTATGATTTGGGATATATGCTTATAAATCAATATTAATCACTCTCTTTAAAAGACACACACAAATCGCATCAAATCCAGTTTCAACGCTTCTTAATAGGGGGTTTCAAATTTAGAATTTTTTAAGTGGATAATTTACCTCATATATCACTAGTGAATTAGTCCATAATTCACCTCATCTAATTATGATCTCAGGTGATTTTGAAGAGGTGTGAATTTCAATAATTCACCGTGAATTTCTCTCATACTTAACCTCGTCATCTCTTTCTTCTTCAACAATCGGCCATCTCTTTTCTCTTTAAAGTTAATAGCTTCTCCGGCAATACAGATTTACAGTAAATTAGATTCATTTTTGATGAATTACGGATCGAACATTTTTTAAGTTTGAAATCCTTTACACAGCCCTAGATAAATTGTCCCACCCACAGCATTAACCCTCACCGATCTAACAACCAGCGCTCTTCATGTGCAGAATTGCTCCGCCGTTCAAAACTTGGCGTTCTGGCTTCCAGAGGTCTGAGTTCTCAGCCCCTACTCGCCTAAGTCGGTGGCTTCCGATTTCTGGATTCCCCTCCAATAACGCCGTCGTCTTGTCGAAATCAAAAAATTACGTAGCCTCTCCTCCCAGCCGCACCAGTCGGCAATCATGGTCTGTCTTTTTTCATTTGTTCTCTGAAAGGTTAGGTTTTTTTATACAATAACGAGTTTGTCTGTTTTCTAGTTCTGGAATGTCTGGTAATTTGCAAGCTTTTTCTGAAGCCTTCGCTTGCACCACTGATCTTTTCTCTGGTGTTGAATTACTAGTATGATCAAAATAGTCTAAATGCATATGGTCTGAACTCAGTGGTACCAAATTGTTTGGAATTTCATATAATTGTCTAAAAGTATAGAATGGATATGCTTTGAAAAATGTTAACATGTGTTTAGAATTATATCAAAATAGTCTGAATATTTTGAATGAATTGTTTGAAAGCATAAAATGCCTTTGGTTCGGAAATCGATCGATAGTGTGTTGTCTGATAGTATTTAATTAAAATTGTCTAACATTGTAAGTCTGAAGTTATGAAATGCTTACAGTTTGAAATTGTTTGCATTTGTCTGAAACTGGGTTAAATTGGTCTGAAACTATTCTAATTTTCCTTTTGGTTTACAATTTTCGCATTTGTCTGAAACTTAAGTAATAATATAGTCTGATACTGTAAGTAAATTGTCTGAATTTATAAAAATGTTTATAGTTTAATATTTGTTGGCGTTTCTCTAAAATACTGAATAATTCTGTAGTTATGCTTTTTTTTTCTTCTAATGAAGCTGTTTGTATTTCTGATCAAACCGTCTGAAATTATATACTCGTACTAGTTAATTTTTCTGAAATTTCAGTGTGTAGGTAGCGCTGCAATGTAGGAGTAGTGGTTTTTGTTCGGTTCCATAAGGCATTTTCCCAAATTGAAACATATGTTTACTGCTTGTTTGTTCAGATGATTAATTTTGATCGTGTCGTAAAGATGGCGAGGAGGAAAGTGTCCTAGCTATTCCTAGGATACACCGTCCGTGAAATATGCTGAGACAAGACTATATGGATCTAATATATATATATATATATATATATATATATATATATATATATATATATATATATATATATATATATATATATATATATATATATATATAGACACACACACACTATTACACATAATTATTGTGGATGTCCATATTATCACTCTCACCCCTTCATCTACTCAAATTGTTCATCTCCTTGTAATTACTCATGTAACTCATGGTCATTCCAATACCTCCACTAATTCTACATTGATTGTATTAGAGGTATTAGATCCATAAAAATAGTGGTTTGAAAGATGAATGAATGAATGAATGAGACTTTACATTCGTTCTTTAGTTTAATAACACGTTATCAGACGATTGCCTCTTGGTTATCATTTTCAATTGTGATTGCTTGTTTCGTGTCACAATTGCTACAACGATATCACCATGTAAGTTTTATCAATTCATCTTCCAATGTGAGAGTATAATAGTTTTGATTTAATAATTATATTTGGTAACATTATATGAAAATCTATATATTTGTTTCATTTCCACTTACTTACACTTGTTTAATAATTAATTAAATAGTTTGCATGATACTTCCTAAAGCTCGTTATGAATGAAATAATCTAAGGGAACATCTAAGGGAACGATATGACCACCAGAAAACTGTGATACTTCCTAAAGCTCGTTATGAATGGATACACTTACAGTTACAAGATTTTAAATCTATAAGTGAGTATTACTCGGCCATGTTTAGAATTACTTCTCAATTGATATTATGTAGAGAGAAGATTACTGATGAGGAAATGTTAGAGAAAACATTTTCCACTTTTCATGCCTCGAATTTGCTCCTACACCAGCAATACTGTGAAAAGGGTTTTAAGAAATATTCTGAATTGATTTCATATTTGCTTGTGGTCGAGCAAAATAATGAGCTACTGATGAAAAATCATGAAGCCCGCCCAACTGGAACTGCTCCATTCCCTGAAGCGAATGTGACATCTTATAATGAATATATTAGAGGTTACTGACGTGGTTGTGGCCGAGGACGTGGACTTGGTCTAGATAATTATCGTGGTGGTAGAGGACGTGGAAGAGGAAATTACCATGGTGTTCATTTTAAGAACACAAACAACAACCAGAAGTGGCAAGAGAAAGGAGGAAAAAGTGACAATGAAAATGATGAAAATAATAAAGGGATCATGGAAAATACTTGCTATTGTTGTGGAGGCAAAAATCATTGGCCTAAAGGAACAAAGTTTCAAATTGACAATGCACTATACTCTCAAAGTCTCAAAGAAATTTATTAAGTTTTAAAGATATCCATGAAATGGATATCATATTGAGGAAATCTGAGTGAAGGACATGTTGAATGCCTTCAAATTACGAGTATAATTTTGGGAGAAAAGTGTATGTTGGAGAAATTACCGACATTTTCATCTGGTTTATACTACGAAATTTAGTGCAATTTAGTCACATATGGTTCTAAACCGGAAGTTTACAAATAATGATTTTATTGTTTGACATGACCGGTTGGGCCATATCAGTCAATAATGATGTGAAAAATTATTGAAAATTCATGTCGACATTATTTGAAGAACCGAGAAGATTCTTGAATCAAATAATTTTTCATGTGCTACTTGTTCGCGAGAGGAAGTTGATTATTCGCTCATCACCGGCTAAAATAAGGACTGAATCTGTCATTTTCTTGGAAAGAATGCTAGGTGATATATGTGGACCTATACATCCACCATGTGGACCATTTAGATATTTTATGATTTTAATCGATGCATCGACTAGATGATCACATGTTTGCTTATTATCAAGTCGTAACTTTGGCGTTTGCACGATTACTTGCTCATTAATAAGATTGTGAGCACATTTTCCAGTTATTCGATCAAAACCATTCACCTTGATAATGCTAGTAAATTTACTTCCCAAACTTTTATTGATTATTGTACATCTATTGGGATAAGTGTTGAACATCTTGTAGCTCGTGTTCATACACAAAATGGCCTAACGAGAATCACTTATTAAACGTCTTCAACTAATTGCTAGACCATTACTTATGAAATCAAAACTCTCGGTTTCAGCTTGGGGACATGCAATTTTGCATGCGGCGGCACTAATTCACATCAGGCCTACAAGTTATCATACATTATCTCCCTTACAGTTGGTTTTGGTGGGAACCAAATATTTCCCATCTAAGAAATTTTGGATGTGCGGTATATGTTTCAATTGCTCCACCACACCGCACAAAGATGGGATCTCAAAGAAGGATGAAAATATATATTGGGTATGAAGCCTCATCTATAATTAAGTATCTTAAGCCATCAATGGGGGATATGTTTACGGCTCGATTTCTGATTGTCATTTTGATGAATCGATGTTCCCAACATTAAGGGGAGAAAATAAGCAAGCGTAAAATAAGATAAGTTGAAATGAATTATCATTATCTCATTTTGATCCTCTCATGAAAGAATGTGAACTTGAAGTTCAAAGATAATTCATTTCCAAAGCTTAGCAAATAAATTGCAGACGCATTTATTGACCTTAAAAGAGTGACCGAGTCACATGTATCATTTGCTAATGCTCAGCTAAAATTGATGTCCGGAAGGAAAGCCACTAGTTGCTAATGAATTTAAGACATGCACTGAAGCGCGGTAGACCAATCGGTTCCAGAGATAAAAATACTCGAGAAAGAAAAGGAGCAAAGAACCGAGAATGACCAAATTGAGGAAACAATGACTCGAGAAGAAAACTTAGACGTGACTAATATCACAATTCCATAAGAAACTCAACTACCTAAATTTATTAATAATGAAGAGATCTCTACGGATTATGCCATATGCAGGAAAATATGGAATCGAGATAAAATCGCGTCGATGATAATTTTGCATTCAATGTAGCGCTAGATATCATGGATGATATTAAGGATCACGAACCAAAGTCATTGAGGAATGCAGACGTAGAAATGATTGGCAAAATGGAAAGATGCAATTGAGGTTGAATTAAAATCTCTTACAAAGCGAGAAGTTTTAGACCTCTCGTCCATACACTTGATGGTGTAAAACCCGGTGGGATGTAAATGGGTCTTTGATCGAAAGCGAAATGAGAAAGGGGAAGTTGTGAGGTATAAAGCACGATTAGTTGCACAAGGATTTTCACAAAGACACGGAATTGATTATGACGAAACATATTCCCAGTGGTGGGCGAAATACTTTTCATTATCTTATTAGTCGCATTGGAATTATTGTACATCAAGCAACATATACGGAAAAGGTACTAAAACGTTTTTATATGGAGAAAGCACTTCCATTGAGCACTCCAATGGTTGTAAGGTCACTTGATGTTAAGAAAGATCCATTCCGCCCTCCTGAAGATGAGGGAGAGATTCTTGGCCCAGAAGTGCCATATTTGAGTGCAATTGGAGCATTAATGTATCTTGCTAGTCATACAAGGCCTCACATATCATTTTCTGTGAATTTGTTAGCAAGATACAGTTGTTGCCCCACAAGAAGGCATTAGAATGGAGTCAAACAAGTGTTTCGTTACCTACAAGGTACAAAGGATATGAGTTCATATTTTACTAACATATCCAAACAAGATTTAGTTGGTTTTGCAGACGCAGGATATCTATCTGATCCTCACAATGGTCGATCACAAACCAGATATATATTTACATGCGGTGGCACTTCCATTTCATGGCAATCTGTAAAGTAGACCATCACTACCACCTCGTCTAATCATGCAAAATTTTTGGCAATACACGAAACAAGTCGAAAATGTGTGTGGTTGAGATCTGTGATACAATATATTCAGGAAGCTAGCGGTTTATCCTCAACAGGTGAGGCTCCTACGATTTTGTATGAGGATAATGCAGCATGTATCATCCAACTAAAAGATGGATACATCAAAGGTGAAAGAACAAAACATATCTCACCAAAGTTCTTTTTCACTCATGACCTCTAGAAGAATGGTGACATAATTGTTCAACAAATCCGTTCAAGTGAAAACTTAGTAGATCTATTTACCAAGACACTTCCTACTTCAACATTCAAGAAGCTCGTTCACAATATTGGATTGCACCGACTTAAGGATATAAATTGATGTGTTCATGAGGGGGAGAAAATACACGATGTACTCTTTTTCCCTAAGTCATGGTTTTTCCCACTAGGTTTTCCTGATAAGGTTTTTAATGAGGCAGCATTCATCTCATGCGTATACAAAAATGTTGGACATCCAATGAGGAGTGTTACAAATAATTATTGTGGATGTCCACTTTACCACTTTCACCCCTTCATCTACTCAAATGTTTCATCTACTCAAATGTTTCATCTCCTTGTAATTACTCATGTAACTCATGGTCCTTCCAATACCTCCACTAATTCTACATTGATTGTATTAGAGGTATTAGATCCCTATAAATAATGGTTTGAAAGATGAATGAATGAGACTCTACATTCTCCCTATCTATCTTTTGCTTACTTTGTTCTCTAGTTTTATAATATATATATATATATATATATATATATATATATATATATATATATATATATATATATATATATATATATATATATATATATATATATATATATATATATATATATATAGACACACACATTGTAATACTAATAAGTTTCGGACAATATAACTGCAAATTTGGGTTAGATATATATAGACACACACATTGTAATACTAATAAGTTTCAGCCAATATAACTGCAAATTTGGGTTAGAGTATTACCTTCTCGGTCATCCATAAAGAATAAATACTAAAAACAATGGAAAATAATTCTAAAATTCAAAACTATGAAAACTAAAAAATTCAAAATGTGTACGCAAAATGTAGATAAAAAAACATGTATATTAAACAATGGCAAAATAGAGAATATAGTTGAAGACGATGTGTGTGCAAACTGTAGAAAAAAGAAGTGAGGAAGAAAAAAAAACCTATAATCACGTAAGTAACTATGAAAAGTTAAGGAAAGGGGAGCAAATTATGGTATTTGTGTGTGAGGTAAAAAAGAAAGAGATTTAAAAAAAAAAAAAAGGGGATCCCATTAAAAAAAGAAAAAATAAACACTCTTAGTGATTCCGTCAATGGTAAACTTTGCCTACAGGCAAAATATAAGGATTTCCCTTATGATTTTGTATCTTCAACACTTTAATAGGAGTTATAAAATGTCAAATATTCTAAAGGCAAATGATTAATGTTTATAATTTCTAAAAATATTTTTTTAAATAAATTAAATAAATTATTTCTAGTAATAATCTAAGTTTAAATCCCGTAGAAACATGAAACATTAATGAAATATACTTCTCTTTCTCGAATAATTGTCCCCGTTTTTAAAAAAATTAAATCAAACATTAATCTTTGAAATATCACCATTCAAATGGACAATTATTCAAGGATGAAATGAGTTCTTATTTTTCACAAATTTGTAAATGGTTTGGGGATTCTTAGAGCTCCATCAGTGGTCCTAGGCCCAACATCAGACTAAACAAATGGGCCGAAACCAAGCCCATGCGTGACAACTTGTAGGAAATAAAAACCAGCAATGGGTTTAGGCTGAAGCTCCCCTGGTTTTGAATTTGATGCCTCGAATCAAATCCCAAATTGGACACGTGACGTGACGTGACGTGAGAAGCCATTCTTTTGAACAACTTAACTAAAGGGATGATGATGTGATGTTTCCCAAATTAATAATGAATACCAAATCTCGGCTCGGGACAAGAATACCAGAGGCTCCGCATCCATGGTTTTCAATATCATTTTTAACTACTCCAACACTATATTTATATCCATCCTACCCCCTAAACTTTTCATATCTCACATTCACACCTCATCTCCCATTCTTTTTTCCGTTACGTCCAAAATACTATAAAATATACCGTACATATAAAGACAAAAACTAATAATTAAAACACCATTAGCTACAAAAATTTAGGGGTTAAAATGTCTGTTTAATTTCTACACATCCAGCCAAAGTGTAAGAACTTTAGGGGGTTTAAATGTAAGTAGCCCCTTATCCAAGAAAATCATTAAAAGAACTTCTTAACTCAGCGGAATAAAAATGTTTCTGAAAACAAAAAATCTAATTAATGTTGCTGGTACATTTAAGTTTCCGTGTTCAATACGGTTCAGATATCATGAAAATGGGGAAAATAAATAAAATAAAAATAACAACGTATCTACTATGATTCCCAAGAAAATGCATACAAATATATTTTTTCATAATTTAATTTACAATTTTTTTAGATAATTTTGAATTATTAAAAGTTTAGAGTTTCGTCCTAGTGGTAATTTAATGTCCTTGCTTTATAAAGGTATTTTTTGTATTTTTTGAGAATTCTTTTTTTTTTTGTGGAAAAAACTTTATTTCTTCAATGGAACAACATATAGATAAACTGAACTTAAATTGATATGAAATGAAATGAAATGAAATACTCTCATCGTATATTTTTCATAGAAACGTTTGATTTTCAATTTTAATTTAATTTCAATTTATCTATTTTTTTATAAAAATAAATTAAAAAAATATTTTTTAAAAAAATAGACATATTTTTAAATTTATACTTCATAATAATAGATAAATAAATATTAAATTAAATGTCGACAACTAAATACAGTATTTCATTCATTTAGGAATACAGGTAGTATCTATAAAAAAAAAAGAAGGAATACACGTAGTATAAGATTAAAAAAAAAAGTTCTATTGGAATTTGGAAAGAACATAATCCAAAACATCTATTAACATTTTTTTCCCTTCATATGTGGGCAAAGGGTCGCAAATGAATTAAAAAAAAAAAGCTTCTGAAAAGACTCATCATCCTCGTTCAGAAAATTTCAGATTTGGCATTTTTTTTCGTTCTCAGATTTGGCAAATATTATCATGAATTCGATAATATAAATATTGTAGACCAGCGACCGTGATGTTTGACATTGTCACTTGCCTTCTCTCGATTCATTGCTTTGCAACCCAAGAGTGCTGAAGAAGAAGAAGAAGAAGAAGAAGACGAAGAATAGTAACGTAAGAAAAAAGAACAGTACTTTGGGCGATTTCCCCGAAGCCCAAGCTGTTAAATTATCCTCCATTGCTGTGCTGCATCATCTGGGTATCTTCAATGTCTTCCAACTTCCATCGCTTTTCCTCTTCCTTTTCTACTACTTTTATTACATTTCCTTGTATGAGTTCGTTTGCGGATTCTGCTTCCATTTCTACTTGCTTTCGTTTCGTTATTTGAGCCCCATTCGTTCCTTTTCCTTGTAGTTTCTGGGTGGATGGAAGCCGAGGGTTCTTCTCTATTTGATTCCTGAATCATACTGTTGTAAGCTTCAAGAAAACGAGCTAAATTGACGTCTGACCAAGGTAAAAATCTCATCTTTCCGCTGAGCAAATAAGTTCTGCTAAATGTTTCTGATGTTTGTTGGCATTTGCCTGATGCTCCACATTCTGAAATCTTTTGTATGCATTGGTTTACTCTAGTTGGGTTAATCCTTCCATTGAACAATGCTCTTATTCTACCTGTTTGCCCATTTTTCTGCAGCTTGGGTCCGTCTTGCAGATGTTTTTAATGTCATATTGGTTGTATAGCAGATCATGCTGTCTGTAACTATCAGTTTTTCCCTCCCTAGATAGCTGATAACAGCTCGGTTTTATGGTTATTGCACCTGAAAAGATAGTGATCTTAGCATTAATAGGAAACAGGAGTACAGCATAACCATAAACCATCTGTGATGTTCTGAAGTGGAGCTTATCATTGCATGAATTCTTGACTTCCGCTGTTATAAACAAACTAGGTAGCACTGTGACCACTTCCAGATTTTCTGTGTTTCAGACTGGAAATCAGGTGTCATTTTCTGTGTTTGAAGTTTGTGTTTGAAATGATTCCTCGGTTTTGAAATTTCAAGATGCAGGAGATTCTTGCTTGTTTCATATATTGTCAACATATTAGCACTGGAAGGTACATATTTTAGTCCTACCACCGTGATGAGGAAAAACCTATGATGATGACGGGTTTGGAATTTCTTCACAATGTTCTCTGTAAGAAGGTTGCCACATCAAGGGCATTTGGAGTAAAACTTCACCGCTATACTCTCTGCATGAGATTTTAGTTTTAGCTAATTTTAAAGAATTTATTTGACATTACAAACTTACTGAAATAAGTTGATGTTATAATATCTATTTCTGGGTTATGCAGGTGAGACTTACTGAAATGTTCCAGCAATCTTAGAGTCCTTTCAGATAGTCTTCTCCTGGTTATAAACAAGAGTTCTGAATATCACAACCAAGAAATTTCGGTCTGCGCTGGCTCCAAGTTCTGTGTACATTCTGCGATCGAGATGTCCCTATTATCAAAATTACGCTGCATCACTCTTGATGTTACTGGTACTTTATTAGCTTACAAAGGGCAGCTTGGTGATTATTACTGCATGGCAGCCAAAGCAGCTGGACAGCCATGCCCCGACTATAAACGCATGCATGAGGGCTTCAAACTTGCATACACGGAGATGGCGAAGAAATATCCATGTTTTGGATTTGAAGCAAAAGTACCAAATATAGTATGGTGGAAGGCTTGTGTGAGAGACTCGTTTGTAAGGGTAAGATATATAACTTGATCCAGAAAGAAACCCTATTTGGACAAATGATCATAACTGCACTTATCTTTTTCTTTGCTGCATAATAGTAGCATCTTAATAAATCTTAGAGCATTAAGTTACCACTTTTTGTATGGTTAAAAGTATGTATAACATTGACTTCTGGCTCCATTTCTTCAAACAGGCAGGATATGATTATGATGAGGAGACGCTTGAGAAGATCTTTCGACGCATATATGCTTCCTTTGGTTCATCCGCACCTTACACCGTCTTTCCAGATTCCCAGCCATTCCTGAGATGGGCACGTGAGAAGGGTCTTAAAGTTGGCCTTGTTAGCAATGCAGAATATAGGTACCGCGATGTGATACTTCCAGCTCTGAATATAAATCAGGTAAACTAATTTGGGATATGATTTGCAGTATTTTAGACACCACCTCATAACATCTGAACATGATGACTACATAACCAACACAGAATTATAGCTTAGTGATTTTAGGCTTTTCTGGCTGAGTGACTTGTGCTGCTTGTTGAGGTTGCAGGGATCTGAATGGGACTTTGGTGTCTTCTCTGGGCTTGAAGGTGTAGAAAAGCCAGACCCGCGCATCTATAAGATCGCCCTGGAGAGGGCTGGGAATGTTGCGCCAGAGGAGACCCTGCATATCGGCGACAGCATGCGAAAGGACTATGTGCCGGCCAAGAGTGTAGGGATGCATGCATTGCTTTTGGATAGGTTTAATATCCCAGATGCAGAGGAGTGGAAGAAATCTGGTGCCGTTGTTCTTCCTGACTTGGTGGCAGTTCAGGATTTGCTTTCTTCTGGGAAGTTAAATTGCTAAGAAGCTCCTGTTTACACAGTTTCACTACCTTTTATGGTGGATTTGTACAAGTTCAAATTCTCAAGCAGTTGTTCTACAAAAAAACATTACTTCATGGCGTGTTCTTTTGATGTTCAAAATCAGATTGAAAGAAAGAAAAACAAAAATCTGTTTTTGAAGAAAGATGACAAATTCAGATTTTGAGGTAAAATGGGATTATGATAGAAATATTTCCAAGTGTTATCATAAATTACTGAATCGTAAAAATTTAGAATCTATAAATGCTGAAAAGTAAGAATTTAAGAATTGAGGGTACTTGAAATTTAATGTTGGTTTAATCCTTGTTAAGAATGTGAAGACAAGTTTTTTTTAAATCCATATTTCAACAACGTTTCATGGATTCTAATTTTTTTTTTAAATCCATATTTCAACAATCTTTCAAAATATGGTACTTGTAGTTGACCCCTATTTATAGGGTAGAATTGGGCCGAGCGGTGTCTCTAGGAGGGGGTAGTAGGCCCAGATCCTATCTGCACTGTGATGGGCCTGCTTGTATAATTGGGCCATCATACTTTCAGTTGTGCACCATTAATTGGTTGAGTGAGTGTGAGCTGAACAGCTCATTTCTCATGTAGAATGACACACAAGGAAGGAATATTATTCATCCCTTTCCCCAAACTCCTTTAATAGGGAGTATTACACTTCTTTCATTATTTAATAAATACCCACAAGTTCCATAATCATGGTTTGCAGAGAAAACCAGTTGGTCTTTAGTGGTTCTCCCATCTTCTATCCATGTGCATTGCATCAACCATTTCTAATTAACCTAAATTAGCTAAGATCATTGAGTCAATATATAATAAGGGGGGCCAAAAAAACAGAGATGGGGGAAGGAAGTTGAAACTTGTTGCAAGGAATATTGATCATGTCTTGAAATGAGAGAATACAATGGAAGTTGGGTGGATGACTCAGGTTGGGTGGCAAGTTGCAAACAAGAAACATTGAACCAATCTGATATTTGCTTGGCTAAGATAGATTTATTTTCTGAGTCAGTAATTGAAGCAATGATAAGGAAGGGATAACTTAACAGCTCATGACATGAGCTTAATTAGTTTAGAGGAATAAGTTCAGAACTTGTTGTTTAATAATCATTAATATTCAAGATTCAACTCCCTTCTCCACTCTTCACAATATTATTCCACTGGAAACAGAGAGAAAATTTGTTTGGGGCTAGTATGCAAATTAAGTTTCAACTAGAATGTATTCAACGTTTTTCTTACACAACCAAAACTTTCAGAAAAGAAAAAGGGCAGGAAAAAAATGGGCCTCTTCATCCTAAGAAGGGAAAAGGTGAAACTGCCCAAAAGGATTCAAAACTTGGGCCTTGAGTAGGATAGGGCTCTGTTTTTAACTCTGCAGTGCAGCTGTGTCTTCTATCTGTATCTGTATCTGCTTCATACATAATATTTTACCCTTTTTAACTACAGTCAGTCACTACTTTGTACAGAAATGGCCAATATCTAGCAGCTTCTAGAAACTTTGTCTGGTTAGAACTGTGAAATACATCTTCTATGACATGCACTAGTTCTCTTCTTGTTCTGCTTAGTTTCCAGTTTCCAGGCCATTCCAATATCTTGAGCAATTCTAATGGCATCTGAAGATGCACCAGACAGCCCTCTCCTTGTAAACCCTACTGCATATAGCCCTGAGTTTCCCTTCCACCCATTTGGGAATGCTGATTTTGGAAATCCATTCTTACCAAAGAACTCACTGTCCTGTAAAAAGTAACAAAATCATAATTAGATTTCAGTTCCTTCCAAAAAAAAACAAGAAGTAACTTTGTTTTGCTGCATAAGCCAGAGCATTTGCTCACCTGAAGCCAAGAAGGGACGTTGCTGCGGTAGCCAGTGGCCAGAATAACAGAGTCAATCTCAAGGTTCTCGCCATTGATGAGCTCCACTTGGCCTTTTGAGAAGTGTTTGATCATTGGGACGATTTTGATGTCTCCTGATTTGATTTTGTTCAGAGCACCGATGTCGAGTACAGGGGTTTTGCCTTTGGTGTTTTTGAGCTCCAATGGACCCATCTGTGGCCGTTTCAGGCCGTACTTTTCAACGTTACCCAGCACCAACCAGGCCATTATCAGCATCAGCTTGTCCACCAGCCAAAGTGGTAGCCATTTCATCATCAGAACCGCAAGCAAGAACGTTGATTTCCCCATGAATTCTCTCGGCAAGACGTGGACCTGAAAGAGTAATCGAAAATCCCATTTAGAATCTATCCTCAAGATCAAATCTTGTTTTTTTTCCTTCCCCCCGAGCAAATGCGGGTCGAATTCTTGTTGTAATTTCGTCGAACACTTACCGAGTCGCGAACCACCATTGATGGCTTGGCGTTGTGATTGGCAAGGTCGAGAGAAAGCTCCATGCCGGAATTCCCACACCCCACGACGAGAACGCTCTTTCCTCTGAGCTTCTCGCCGGACTTGTAATTAGAAGCGTGCAACACTTCGCCGGTGAACTCCGACAAGCCGTCGATCTCCGGCATGACGCACTCTGCATTTTCCCCAGTCGCCACCACCAACCACCGGCAAATGTACTCGACCTCCGACCTGTTAGAGCCTCCGGCGCTGACGGTCTTCACACGCCACAACCCACTGGTCTCGTCGTAACGAGCAGATTGCACGCATTCACTGAATTTGGGGAAAATTTCGAACTGCTTGGCGTAGTTCTCCAAGTATTCGATGAATTGCCGCTTAGTCGGATATTCAGGGTAGTCTTCTGGAAACGGCATTCTCGGGAGCTGGCAGAACTGTTTAGGAAGATGAAGCTTGAGCCTATCGTAGGTTCGTTTCTGCCACAATGAAGCTATGCAGTCGGCTCTTTCGAGGACGACGAACGGCACGCCTTGTTCTCTCAAACACGCTGCCGTGGCCAGCCCCGACGGTCCGGCGCCGACGATCACCGGACCATTGACCCAGACGCACCGTTTTTGGAGGTAATCCTCACTGTCAATAAGACGGAAAAAGCTCTCCATGTATGGATCAAATTCAATTAGAAAAGATGTGATTTTTTTTGGAAAGATCAAAGTGCTGAACTTGAAAGTTGAAAACTTTGGAGTAGAGATTAGAGAATGTATATGATTTTGGTTGAAAGTTGGTTGATGGGTTTGGACTGGAGAAGCAGAGATGGTGCTTAAATAGGAGAGCTTGGCATGTGAGTGGCATTTGGAGAGTTAATGAGGCCATTTTTCTAATCATCAGCTTCTGCCTTCCTTTTGATTATTTTAAACGATCTTCTTAATTATACTTTTTACTTAAAAAAAAAAAAGAAAAGAAAGGAAGTTATTTCAGCCGGCGTGAACCTTGTTCTTTTTTTTTTTTTTGCTCTCTGCTTTTCTATATTTCATTCATTTTTTTTATATTTATTAATCTACCTTTCATTCGTTTTCTCACAGAATGTGTTAAGACTCCTGCTCGGAATCACGGTTTTGAATGCAACGTGATATATCGCCTAATGCGCCTTACAGGACACAATACATCATTTGTTATTGCAAAATGGAGTATGTACGCAAGAGCACAAAAGAAAATCACTGAACTTTTCATTTTACATAAATAGATCAATGAACTTTTTATCCTAATTGAATAAATCATTAAACTTTTGAAAATGTACCAATTGAGGCATTTCGTTTGGTTTTCACTGATGTTTAATCGCCCGGAAGAATGATGTGAGATAAGCGGGAAGTTAAACATAATTGTCTCTAAGTGTTCGATTAAGAAAAACACATGTTATGAGTATACAACATCGTTTTCATTTACCCTAATCACGCTCTCACTTCGCCTTTGGTATTCTAAAAACATGTTTTTTTAATTGAACACTTGAATTTACTTTAGGTTTAAATTTCCGATCACTCCATGTCGTTATTCCGCCTAAAACATTAAACAAAATCAGACGAAATGGTTAAATAGGTACAATTTTGAAAGTTCAATGATTGATTATGACGAGTTGAAAAATTCAGTGTCTGATTCGTGATATGTTAGAAAGCTCGATAGTTTTTTTGTGCTTCGTGTGTGGTATTATACGGATGTAATATTTTCACAAAAAAAAAATCTGAGTAATCACGATTTGTTAATATACGTCGTGGTTCACAATTGTATACAAAATCATCCCTACACTTTTTTTTTCTCTGTGTGATTTTTTTTTGAACTGCAACAAAGAATTTATTAGAAAAGAGCCAAAACGTTTGGAGATACAAGACGACAGCCAACGAGATGCGGGCTGCTTATAACACCCGGGCCGACACTAGCAGCCCATATCACCAAAATCCAAAACCCAACGAACACAACACTCAGAAATCAGAAACACCTGAAAAACGTTAAGGAAGCTTCGTCGCCGCTCCGGCCAGGGGGGCTAGAAGCCAATCCCCCCAAGTCAGGTTCAGCTTGGTCCACCTACTAGTGATCTACAAAAAAGAAAGGATTTGCACCTCCGAAAAAAATAGCAGATGATCTCCAAGGAATATCCTGCATCACAAGTTTGTTCCGAGCCTTCCATAATGCCCATGCCGAAACATAGACAATCCCTTGCCACACCTGGAGCACCGAGGATTGAACCTGAGAGATAAACGCATCGCCCACTAACTCATATATGTTCGAAAGGTTCCGAACATCGGTACTGCACCACACGGCAATGGCTCTCCAAACCTCTGAAACCTGCTTACACTTAATCAATGCATGATCAACAGTCTCCACCTCGCTTCCACACAACGGACATATCACCGATTGAATTGGGACCTCGCGATGTTGAAGTTGGTCAAGAACTGGAATCATACCCCTTGTTGCTCTCCAGATAAAAATATTCACCTTTTTGGGAACTTTGTTACACCACTTTGTCGGAATGCAAAATCTTGTTGCCAGCTTATAAGCGTCGATCAGCTTGACCAAGCTTTGGACGTTTTTCTCTGTGTGATACTTCATAGTTTTGACAGACATGTTAATCCATATTCATACATGGGTCTATCATTTCATCAATTAACGATATTTTCATGGGACAAATATATAGTACATCCTTATGTAAATTTTCGTTATAATATTTGTAGATGAAAATTTTCAATTTCATATCAAAACGGTGATCGAAGATGGAAAATTAACTGTTAACTCATTGTTAAAGAATATACAGTGTGCATGTATTTTGGATGAAGTACATAGTATTATGGTTGTTGGTATTAGGTTTTTCCCTCTGTCCCTAAATACTGAATACGATAGAAGATTAAATTTATGATAGAAATTTTTTAATATTTCAGAATGGTAGTAGTATACAAAAAAAAAATTGACTTTTACATTTCAGAATGATAGAGAAATAAAATTATAGATTAAGTACTAAAGATGAAACATTTCAAAAAAGTGAAGGGGTGTGAAGATATTATTAACCTTAATTCCATAATCAGGTCTTTTACAACGTATAGAGTACTGACACTAATTAACTCATTATTGGTCGACATGCATTATATATTTTTTTCCTTAACATATTTTTGCAATTATTCTTGGAAATTTTATCTCTCATGGTACTCTTGCAAACAAATGACAAAAGAAAGAAAGAAACAAAAGCGTGGGTAATTATGAAAGAAGAAAATGAATTGAAGGAGATTAATTAGGGAGGAAATCTTGGCCGGTCGCATTTTGTGGCCAGCTTCGATGCAATCGCATTGTCATCACGCAGGTGATTTTTCACCCATTGTTGAATACGACTCATCTATAAGGTAAATTGGGCGAAGTCATCTAATTGGCAAATTACATATCTATCCTCCATTTTTCAAGTGTTCTAGGTGGGTGAAAAATCACTCGGGTGATAAATAATATTGATGGCTTCGACGAGTTTGCTTCTTTATCTAATCTTTTTGTAAATTATCCTATTTTCTCTCAATAAATTTTTATTGTAGTGCAAAAATTAGGGAGGAATAAAAATGAGAAGACGATAGTCACGACACATGCGCATCTGCATGGAGGACATCCACAGTGGCAGAGTGGAGAGAGCTGACTAGGATGTGGAAGAGGGTGGCCACGGCCCACGTGGAGTTGTTTCAGCAAGTTGCATTTGTGCTCCTTATCACAGGAAATTGGAACCCCACCACAGCAAGCAAACTAGCAAAGGCGGTAACGGCTACACCACCATTTTTGTATTGTAGATCCTATAATCCATTTTGTTTATCCTTTCAAAAAGTTAATTTTATCTTATATATTAATATTATATTAATAATTTAAATATGAGTAGTTATAGGCTGCCTAAGTTATTTTTATATTATATCTCCATTTCACATTAATAATTTAAACATGAGTAGTTATAGGCTGCGTAATGCGCAGTTTACAGTCGTCACGAATTCCGGTCCAGTTCCTACTCCAACTTCGAAATCACCATGAATTTTGATCCAAGCTTCAGTCCTGACACCCACCGTCAATTCTGATGAAGCTTCCAGTCAATGACTCTTTCATCATGCCGTCGAGATTTTACACTACGTGGGTGAAATGGGACTTACCGCAGCCTCCCCCGCGGTAGCGCCGCGGTAATTCCTGCAGTAAATAGGGGCGCGGTAGAGGCCTTACCGCGCACGAAGCCGCAGTAATACCGCGGCCTTACCGCGCCCCAGACCGCGGTAAATATTTTAAATAATTTTTTAAAAAAAAGTGAATGAATTCGGATGAATATTCATCCGAATTCATCCACAAAACCAGAAATTCGAAATTCATCTGAAGAAGAAGAAGAAGAAAGAAAGAAAGAAAGAAAGAACGAAAGAAAGAAAGAACAGAGAAGAAGCACTACGTATAAAATGGGTGCCTGGTAGGGGGCAATCCGCCACCAATTCCGCTACCATGGTGGCGGGCTAGCCCGCTACCGAGGCCGCTTCCATTTGGCCCGCTCCTTCGACTTCGGCCGCTACCCAGCCCGCTACCGTTAGTAGGGGGCATGGTAGCGGGAAGGGCGCTACCCTGGGGACACGGTGGCGCTGCCAGCTGACACAGCTGGTAGCGCCATACCCCCTACCAATCCCGCTACCATCATTTTATTTTTTAAAAATAATTTCTTTATTTTCATCATTTAATAAATCATTCAATAATATTATTATTTAATACGTTTTCATTTAGGTTACAATTAAAAACAGAAATAATCACCTTAATATCTTCATTTTCATTTTCATTTTCATTTTCATCATTTAATAAATCATTCAATAATAATATTATTTATTACGTTTTATAGATTACAATTAAAAACAGAAATAAATTTAATTATAAAGTAACCAAATGTACCAATTACAATAAAAAAACATCCAAAACGAAATAGTTTTTACAAAAGTGTCCTACGGGGGAGGGAAATCGTAATCGGCATCCTGATTCGGGCGCGGCGGGGAACGGTGCTCCGGATCGTCGAACCTCTGGAGGTGGGAGCAACTGCGCGAGCGCGTCATCCATCGGGGTCGGAGACGTCATATCCTTAGAAGACTTAATAATTAGTACCACCAAAAAACTCAAAATGTTCAAATTAACCCAAAACTTTAAGAAATCTTACAAATTCACCCAAAATACCACAATATTCATAAGTAATACCTAAAATACTATAGTAATTCCTAAAATACTAAAATAATTCCTAAAATACTAAAATTCATAAAGTATTCTTATTTTCCTAAAATATGTAAAGTATATACCTAAAATACTAACAAATTCATAAATAATTCCTAAAATACCTAAACTAATTCCGAAAATACTAAAATTATTCCTAATATACTAAAATAAACAACATATTCTTATTTTCCTAAAATATGTAAAGTATATACTAAAATTCCGCAAAATACTAACAAATTCATAAATAATTTCTAAAATACCTAAACTAATTCAAAATACTAAAATTATTCCTAATATACTAAAATAAACAACATATTCTTATTTTCCTAAAATATGTAAAGTATATACTAAAATTCCACAAAATACTAACAAATTCATAAATAATTCTAAAATACCTAAACTAATTCCGAAAATACTAAAATTATTCCTAATATACTAAAATAAACAACATATTCTTATTTTCCTAAAATATGTAAAGTATATACTAAAATTAAATAAATAACACGAAAAATACAAAAATTAAAAAAAATATTTGCATTAATCTATAAAACATACCTGTGATTGTGGTGTTGGAGAATGCCGGAGGAGGAGACGAAAATTGGAGGAGGTCGGAGCTTTTGCACCAAAAACCAAAAACGGTTAGAAACTTCAATCTATAACCGAATTTAAGGCGAAAAAGAAGAGATTCGACCTTACCTTAGTGAAATGGAGCAGATCCACGGTAAAAAGAGTGGAGGCGGCCGGAGGCAGTGGTGTTGGAGTGGGCCGCCGGAGATGCAAGGGAGAGGGGCAGGAGGTTGAAGATGAAGATGAAAGGAGGAAAGGGGCTTGAAGGATTTAAGTGAGCCGGTGGCGGGCTCCCCTACCCGGCCGCTACCAACTTTTGCGGTTCAAGACAATTTCAAAATTGAACGGCCCGCGCAATTAATTTCGTTGGTAGCGGGTATGGAAGCGGGCTTTGCGCTACCAAATTGGTAGCGGGCTACCCGCTACCAGGGGCGCCACCAACTTTATTACGGTAGCGCCCACGGTAGCGGGCTGCCAGCTCGGGCTGCCTTGGCGATGGTGGTAGCGGGCCGCCACCTACCAGGCCCGCTACTGAAGTCCAACCAACTACGTAGTGAAGAAGAAGAAGAAGAAGAAGAAGAAGAAGAAGAAGAAGAAGAAGAAAGAAAGAAGGAAAGAAGGAAAAGATGAAAAAAATGGGAGAAGAAAAAAGAAAGAATGAATGAATGAAAGAAGGAAAGAAGAAGAAAGAAGGAAAAGATGGAAGAAAAAAAAACGGGAGAAGAAGAAAGAAAGAAAGAAAGAAAGAAAGAAAGAAAGAAAGAAAGAAGGAAAGAAAGAAGAAGAAGAAAACGGGAGAGGATGAAGGATGAAAATGAAGGAATATGAAGAGAAAGAAAACGGGTGAAGAAATTAAAAATAAATCTTACCGCGGCCTTACCGCGCAAATGACCACGGTAAAATAATTCTTACCGCGCAAAGGGCCGCAGTAAACGTTGGAAGCGAGCTGGCTGCGAACGTTACCGCGGCCGTACCGCGCCTTCGGCCGCAGTAAACGTGGCTCGCTGCCACTTTACCGCGTCCAACATTTTACCGCGGCCTTATGCGCGGTAAAGGCCGCGGTAAAACATGTATCATCGACGTAATGTTAGATCTAATTCTAGAACCCAAACCAGCCCAACATAGCAACACAACCACCATCAACATTTGACCACGATGAAACCACATAATAATCAAACTTGCAAATGATGGAAAATTGATATTTTTATAACTTAAGAAATCTGAATAAAACGATGATTAATAGAATAGGTAATCATGTTGATCATTAGTATAGTCATATTGATATGCACATTTTCAATGTTAATCAGTAATCTTCTCATGTTAATCAGCTTCTATCCAATATTGATCTGCTTTTGTCCAATATTGATGTATCTTTTTTTGTCGAATTAATCATTTTTTTAGCATGTTGATCTCTTCTTGTTATGTTGATCATTTTTTAGCGTGTTGATATCACTTCTTGTCATGTTGATTTTTCTTTTTAGCATGTTAATCTCTCTTCTTACTATGTTGATCTATCTTCTTTGTCATGTTGATCTTTCTTTTTAGCATGTTGATCTCTCTTATTGTCATGTTGATCTTTCTAATTTTTATCATGTTGATCTCTCTTCTTACCATGTTGATCATTCTTTTGAGCATTTTTATCTCTCTTATTGTCATGCTGATCTTTCTTTTTAGAAAATTGATCTATCTTCGTATCATGATGATTTTTATTTTTAGCATGTTGACCTCTCTTCTTGTCATGTTGATTTTTATTTTTAGCACGTTGATTAGTAGATCTGTCATGTTGATCAGCTTCCGTCCAATGTTGATCAGTAGTTTTGTCATGTTGATCTGTCGATGTTGTTCACACGAGGAAACGTTGTTGATCGCAATTAATTATGCTGATCAAATACGACCATTATTATGTTGATCAAATTTAGCGAATGACGAACTTACAAATAAGTGAATCGCTTATGCGCATGCCTACGCAGTGTGCATTTTAACCCGGACCTTTAAATATATAATATTTCTTAATCTTCATGCACAATCCATGTGTATTAAGTCAATTTGTTAGAACTGAAGGAGTATTACAATTCACAACTTCACGATCCATTCCCAATCCTCAAAGTCAGAGACTTTATTATGTTAGTACTACTAATTTATTTCATATTTTCATCAATTTACCACTAATTAGTAATTACACGAGTTTCCAAATTAAGAATGTAAAATTAATTATATGTATATAATATCTTAATTATAGTACTACAAGTTACATGCATTGTTTTTTTTGAACAAAGAAGACTTATTTTATTAATGAAAACTCATCACAAAATAAGTTGAGAACGACGAACTAAAGTACCTAAAATAGGTACGTATAAACCTGCCAACTAATTAAGGGGAAATCTCCACATACGTAGAATTACTATGAAAAGCCAAAACCACCAAGACTAGGTTAACCTGTACTGACCTCAAAAGGCTTATAAACAAACTCATGAGGACGGTCATGATCACTATGACGGTAAAAACATATGGAATCTCGTTCCTAGTACCCCTGAACGGTACTGGAACACCATAGTGAGTTAGGAAGAGCACTAGCCATAGTAATATTGGTAAACGCAACAACCCACTTCTGTGGCTACTAGCAAACCAACAAAAAACTAAGCATAACTAAAACAAAACTAAAGAGTTCTTAACAACCAAACGAAAATTAGCCGAATCTAAAGTAGCTGAAACATATAGAAAAAGTCGAACTCCAGCTGAAGACCACCGCTGACTAGGGGAGCTCGATACCTAGCCAGCTTGGAACCCAGAGGTTTATTGTACCAAGTAGGGCGAGCTCTAGCTCAACCCTGTCGGTATAGAGAATCCTATCAAATCCACTTTAATGAAATCGCCAAAAGTTGAAGCCAAATTGACCAGCGGAACGTCGGACCCAAATTCCCCCCATCGTCGGACAAAACGAGAGATTCCGACAGCAACAAGACGGAGCCCGGGTGGTGGGATCAACAATCCGTAGGCGAGCATCAATAGACCTAGTGATCCGGCAAACAGAGCGTCGACAGGCCATGGCGGGCTGCCACCGTTGATGCCGAAATCCACCATGCAAAGAGGCGTTGCATCGGAACATAGCGGCGGTGGTGAGAGGAAGCCCATTGAGCGGCCAGACGATAGCCCCTCTGCCAAATGGAGCGAACCTTTGGTTCACTGAAATTGAGAAGCGATGGCAGCGAACGGCTTCATGCGGCACACGACCGGGACGACGCTAGGTGATGAGAAAGAAGCCGCCAGTGGCGGCGACACACAGCAGCGGCGACGGCAAGGGCGAGAGTTCCAAACCCACCTAGAGCAGCTTTTCCTTCGTATTCCTCCATAGCCAAGCCAAATCGGCACTAGAACAGCTCCATTACGACCACCTGGACAGCAGCGACAGCGACCCATCGCCCAGCTGGAGCAACGGCCGACCAAACGCTCGACAGTGGGAGACCAGCGAGGCGTCTGTCGAGATTGAAGGCCAAAAAACGTGAGATGCCTCTGCAGCGAGCCTGAGACACGAACGCCTTGCTAGCCCAAGCATCGGTGCTCGTAGTAGATCCGAACAAAATGGCCGGAAGACAAGGGCACGCCGGCGACGGAGAGCCACAGAGGTTGACGGTGGCGGTGGCCTAGGCAAAAAAAACCCTAGCAAACGTACATGCTGTCCTAGCTAGTTCATTCTAAAACTAATTTTTGTACATGCATTGGTTTTGGTAGGCTTGGAGATGGAAACGGTAAAGACCTTGATCTTCGTTCTTGTTAGGTCGAAATTAGCTGGTGGGTAACTACTTTGGGTATCCCATTTGATCACTAGCTAGTTGTTAAGCGGACACGCGTCCTCATGATTAGCCATTAATTAAAAGTATTTAAACACCTTGATTATATATACAGTACTAGCTAGCTAAACCCTAATTTAGTAGTAATAGTAATAGCTGTAAATGTACTTGGGACGAGCCTGCGCGGTATAGTTAAGTGATAGGTAATGTACTCATGAAATTTAAAGCAAAAAATAAAGAAATCAAAGAAAAATTATGAAAAAAAAGTTATATACTCCCTTCATCTCAATTATGTTACCATAATATCAAAATATTTTTGTCCTAAATGAAATAATTTTTCTTCACTTTTGTTTTACGTCATTATTAGTCAACTTTTACCTTTACAAATGTAATCACGGGGAGAGAATGAATTTAAAATAAGATATTAATAGAAATTTATGTAAAATTAATTAATGAGAAAAAAAAGGGGCAGCAACAAACCAAATTGTACACTCGTTCTATATAAAAAAAACTAAAGATGACAACTCATTTAAGTATATACCCCACGCTAGACAGGTATAGAGTAGGTATATAGTAATTAAGAGGAAAAGGGTTAAAAGCAGAGAGGGATGCATGTGAAGAAAGCATGAAGCTAGCTAGCTAGCTGATCTACAATCAATCTCCATGAGGATGGACATCTCTGCTTTTCATGAAAATCATTCACATCTCTATGTGCTTGGCGTTTGTTTCTACCATCTTTCTACACACACACATATTATTGCTATTATATTTAGCATTATTCATCCGCTTCCTCTTGGAATTTCATGTACTACTACTCCACTTACAATAAAAGAAAAAAAAATTGAAATACACACACCAGCTATAGGCGTAAGAACATTAATAATGCCAAGGTTTTAATTAATTGTACTCTTTTGTATTCATACTACGTACTCCTAATAATAAATAATAAATGAAATTTGAGACTTCCTCCATACCTGAAAATTTATACACATTTCTTTTCTGAGTTGTCACTGAAAAATTATAGATTTTCTTAAATAGAAATTTCTATCCTTCAAAGTCACCAAATTATCTATATTTTATCTTTAATTTTTTCTATTTCATTTTTTGTGCAATCTCAACTGAATGACAAAACTACATAAAGGCATATATTCACTTTAATCTACATGCTTGAAAATTTCTTTGGGATGGAGGGAGTATTGAACGTGGGAAGGAAGAAGGGAAAAAAGGTATAAGACATAAACAAGAAAAAGAAATACTCCTATAAAAAATTGAAAATATAAAGGAGTATAAGATATGGGTAAATGTAGAATATGGACATGATCTTCGTTAGTAGCGCGCGCGTCCATACCCAACTCAAGTGCTTATTCACAGCCAGCTTGGCGGGTGTATAATAATATATACAAATATTTCTGCATGAAAAATTTAGGACTCCTAGGCTTAGCTTACTTTAATTTATTTTATAATTTTTTTTCATAAAATAAAAACATTAAATTTTTATCTCAATATGTAAGGTTTAAAATTATGATTAAATTAAAATGACATAGAAATAAAACTATAGATTAAATAATGAAAAACAAACATTAGAACCATCAATATCGCCTCTTTTTTTCAGTTAACTCGAAAAATAAAACCTTTGTGCAAGGGCAAGCCCCGAGCTACTTTAATTTAGTCCCATTCATGCTACTTCTTAGCATCTATTCGGAAACTCCCTTTGTGCAACCTTAATTGCAAGCGCGTTCGGTATAATACAATTGAGAAAATGGTATTCACATTTGCATGCTTTATCAATTAGAATTTCGGCTGTTCAAAAAAAAAATCAATTAGAATTTCCACACTTTTCCATTAAAAACATGTTATATCAATGTCATTTGTTTGGATACATGTGAGTTACTCTCCCACTCATTGAAAAATTGGTGCGTTTATTTTTCGATGGCGTGCATCACAAACTCAAATTATTACTACAAGAAACAATTTTTTAAAAATTCCGAAAAAAACATATTTAGTAACTAGAAACATTAATCTACAATTTACAATATTTGAAATATTTGACTTTATTAAAGTGTTGAAAAAATAAAATCATAATGTTTTTTGGAAAGGAGGTAGTATAATACTACATCTGTCCCCAAAAAAATGACGTGTTTCTTTTTCAACATTTAATTTATGATTTTATTTCTTCACTATTTTAATATACAAAATCAAATAATTTAGATAAAAATTATAGATTATAGTTTCTAAATATATATTTTTTAAATTTGTTTAATGAGTTTTTTTAGTAATAATTTTTCATTTTTCAGTGACAAAAGGAGTATTAAGTTGTACGGTCAATTTTCTTTTAGCTCAAAAGGAGTAAACACATGAATAGTTTTCAATAAGTATGAAAATGAATACTAAAACAAAATGTGACAAACATTTCCCAATAGAATTAATTAGATGCTATGATCCAACTTTGAACCATATTCATACCTTGTGAACTAATTTGACATATGTAGATATATGTGTAAAGCAATATATATGTATATATAATATACTCCTTATAATTAAATATAATTAGTCGTACTGAAAAAGATCACGCGTACGTGAAGGAAAAAAGGTCATCAATTATGTTGATATATATATATTGATCCGTCTTAGCTGAACTGCAGAAAGCTCTCTTAGATTACATATAGTAGTATTAATAGTAGCTATAATTCATTAATATTATTAAACACTCCATAAAGAAAGACCATTGCAGAAATAAATTAATCCAACATGCGAATTGGCGGTGCATGCCACTCCACCAACACTTTGGTTTTTACCTATAAGTTATTACACCATGCATGTTCACTTTGTAATTGGGGTAACTTTTTATTTAACCTAAATAAATTACCCCGCCCCTTGCTGGATATTATCGTGATCACCTCGATCTAGCTCCGTCATTAAATTATTTACCGACCAATATAGCTATTTTATGTTAATCAACAAATTTAATGAGCATGAGGTCTCAGAGTTCGATTGCTATCTAAGAAATTAGTGTAGCTAATTAAAAATTTAGAAAATTATTATGTGATTTCATTTGCAAGTAATATCTGTTGGAGATAGTCCCTCATTCCAAATGTATTGTTTTTTAATTTTAATTTTACAAAGAAAAGAGAACATATACATTTGTGACAGAGATAGTATTTTTTCAACGAATTGAAAATATGAAGTTTTAAATCTCAAATCCTCTTCCATATAAACAAGAAAAGTCCTAAATCATATGATCAATTGGGAATTGTTTTTTGTAATCCTCTGTTGGCCCGTTTTAAGATAGTATTTTTAATACTCTACATCACATCATTTTTTTTAAAAAAAATAATTAATTAAATCATAGAGTAATATTTGTATTTTGTATTTCAACTTCCCAACTTGAGGAAAGGGGAGAGGGACCAAAACAGTACTAAAATGTTACTAGAGTTAAACGTTAAAAGAAATGGATATTTTCAAAACATTAGGATGAAATGAAAATTGTGTTTTCAAATGAGTACCAGAGATAATGGTTAGCTAAACATTCGTATAAGTTGACTATTTGGTGTTTTCTAATTAATAGCAAAGTCCAATCATCGTCAACAGATTCGTTGATGGCAAGCAAACATTATACTACTAGTATAAATTAATCAAATTTTGGCTGAAATAAAGAGACTTGGCCGAGTCTTAATTAGTTTTTAGGTCATATATAAAATAAATTATTGATATATAAACGACACGCAATTGGAAAGAAAACTCCAGGAAAAATATAAATTAAATTGTCTCATATAATATTTGAACGGCCGTAACTAGAACAATGAGAAGCTCCCCTAAAAAAAATAATAACAACGAGAAGCTAGCTCTTGCTTTTTTATTTGAAAGGCAACGAAGAGTGATATATTAATAGAAGAAAATAAACCAAGATCTTTTAACAGTAATGTTTACAAGAGGTAATGAGGTTACACACAAGCCAATCACACCATAAAACATTCTAGCATCCTTAAAAATATATAATATATATATTCTTCTCCAAAAAATTTCATAGGAAAGAGAGATATTGAACTGCAACAAGTCTAGACCCATGTTCATATGATGCATCCTTAAAAATTCTAGCATTGCGTTCCCTCCATATGTTCAAAGCAGTACTATTGCATCCCTCCCCTGTTTTTGATTGCGTGATAGTTTGTTATGTGAGGGGTGAGATGAACCTGCTGACGGAACATCTTGAATATCAACACCTGCAAAATCTCCAAAATCGCACCAAGTGTAGATGGATTTTCAGCAATTAATAGCAGTCGAGCATTGAATCAAGGAGTGCTCAGAAGTTTCAAGCACGCAAGGGCATTTTGGACAACCCACATTCTCCAAATGTATGTTACGAATCGCCAGTTGAAGACATGAGGGCAGTCGGTCTTTGAACTTGGAAGGCTTTCCAGCTGAAGATGTTGATCATTTTCGGCATCCAGTTGTTTCAAGATGTCTCTGGTTGGTTTGGTTGCCTTGTCCGTTATTTTTGAGATAAATGAAACTGAGTAACTGCCCTCCACATTGAGCAAACACTCCCATTTATCCTCGTGATTGGGATGAAGAGAAGTAGCTTGCAAGTAAGTTAAAAGATTCCTATGCAAGTTAAAAGATTCCTATACTCCTCTAACAGAGAAGTTAGCTCTTGCAATATTGGAAAAATTAGGTTTGAAATAATTTTACTCCCTCCGTCTGTCAAAAGTTTATCCATTTGACTTTGTTAGTTTAAGGTTTAATGTTTGATTTAAATTTTAATAAAGATAAACAGTAAAAAAAATAGAATATATATATATATATATATATATTTAGAAATATATATTTTAAATTATAATACACAAATAAAATATTTAATTTTTAATGTTTCAATAATCATATAAAAAATCATAGACTGTGAAACTGTCAAAACAAATGTATGAACTAATGTATGAACTTTGGCGCGGAAGGAGGAGTATTATTTTGGGGTCGATGATCTATTGGAGACTTGGAAAGATTTAGAAAGATCCCAATGCTCAAGTATTCCTTGTCCGTTTTCCCTTCTGACAACCAAGATTGTAATCTTTCGCTAGCTACATGTCTATAGATTGACGGTATATAATTAGTGTGGTAGCAATAATATTCAAATATTTGATGAAGAGAGAATATAACTCGAGGAATATATAGGAATATTTTCAATAGAAAAGTTTGGGATCTGTTGTGATACGAGAACCTAAAAATAAAATCCCAGAAAATGATTGGTGTCATTATTTTTTAGAGCAACAATAATGAAAGCGCTTTGTTCAATTTTCTGCTTTTTGGCTTTTGAGCACGGAAAGAAAATAGGAGTGGCATAGTGGGATCTCTACAAAAATGAGTGGGAGATTCCATATATCTTAACTCTGACCCGCAGCATTGCAGCTTGTCATTCATCATCAGATCTTAAAAGAAAAGTTTTTTTAAAAAAAAAGAAAAAAGAAAAAAAATCACAAATGCAATATATGTTCGTTTGGCAAATTTTTCAGAAGAATATATATATTGAGAAGTTTTGAAACTTTATATGATTCTAGGAGTAAATTCTGCTAGTAGTCCCGTAAAAATAATTATTGTTCTGTTTTGGTCATGTTTTAAAAACTTGTCCTGTTAAAGTCCTATCCTATGGTATTGTGTCATATTTTGGTCCTTTCCGTCCAGTTGGGCCGTTAATTCTAACGGATTTGTGTGGATTTACCTTTTTATCATTATGAAAAATTTACTCGAGTTCCTGACTTTATATTTCCCCAAAATTTTAACCCTAAAGTTTAATTAGGATCACGACGACCACCGCCAAATCCTCCATCTCCTTCACCGCCACTCCATTCACCCAATCCATTCGCAATTGCAATTAACGGCTCTAAGCACAATCGTTGGGTGTCATCTATTTTCATCGTCATCTCGACTTTGCATCCACCTTCAATGTGTACATCCTCTACCTGGCACGTCAAGCCATGCCTGGGATCGGTCTTGGCACAACGAGTCGAACTCCATTGGGTGGATGGCCTCGTGGAGGTGGCATCCAATTTCGGTTTTTTGGGCTCCCCTCCGTGGGTGGCTGTCGGTTGCTTTTGGTACTCGTTTACTGCTGGGGTTTGAGTTTTTTAGAGGTGTGGAAGAAGGTTTTACTTGTTTGTGTTGGTTGGGAATGTGGTTTGTTGGGTGGCATTTGTATTAGGTTATCCGCGCGCGGGGACTTGCCCTGCCTAGTGAAATATTGAATTATCGCTCCACGAACTGTTTAGGTGTTGGGTTTCCCCTGACAGTTTGTTCGTTTGCTAAATTAACCCCTAAGTGTTATCAAGGATCTTGATCTTCACAGATAACTCACGCCCGTGTAATGGGAAATGAATTGGTCCTAGCGTTCTTTGTTCTTGTTTGGTGCAAGTCTTGTACCCAATCCAGCATAGCAGTTGCCCTCAGGTGTAAAGAATTTCTGTTATTCGATAGATGGGGTATGTCGTTGTTGGAGTGTGCATTTCTTAGGCCCTTTCTCATACTATACTTAACACCTCAGACCTTCTGCTTCAGCCATATAAATGTTTAAGGCTATTTTGTTAATCGTCTACGTACAACACTCGTAATTGCTATTTTGTTTTGCTACTTTTGGTTACTTACTTGCTTAGTTTGCTTTCTTCCTCCTGCACAAGGTGCTTCATTTTATGCTTCTCATTTCCTTGTTACTTTGTTGGATTTATAATATTTACCTTTACCCCTAAAAAAAGACTAAATTATACAGCAATTGGTAAATTAGTAACTTCTATTAATTACATTCCCAAAATAAAATATTGTAGTTTAGATGAACAACAGTGAAACACAATTATCGTAAGTACTCATATTAGTAAAACTCTCTCTGTTCCAAGTGGGTTATCACAATGTCAAAATATTTTTGTCCCAAATGAAATGACATTTTTCCTCTTTTCTTTTATTTTAGTCCACTTTTACCCTTACGCACTCACTCAAATAATCTAGGGGTGGGTTGGAAGGGGTTAGAATGAGTTTGAAAAGAGGTAATAATGGAAGTTTATGCAAAATGAGTTAAAAACGATCGATGTCTTTTGGAGTGACATGATTAAATAAAATAAAACACATCGTATATTTATATAAACGTACTTAGGAATATATATATATAGAGAGAGAGTCCATCAAAAAATAAAAATTAAAAGGAATATAGAGAGAGATTTTGTTGGTTGCCTCTAGATCTTAAACTTGTCTCTCAAACTCTATGCATCCTCCAGCACAATCTAGCTAGCACCCGGATTGTTTCCCATAATTATAGTACTATCAAACTAGCTAGCTAGCTAACTAGTTTATGTTTACTACCCTCGATCGACTATCAAACACTTCTTAATACTAGTTTAATTATGTTAACCAACAGCAATGCGTGGCCATCTAAATACCTCATATTATTTGCATCTTGCAACCAGCAATTAAGTGGAGGGGAGAGATTTCCACCTAACTCTCTTTTTCAGCTTCATATATAATTTGTGGCTTCGTTATTGATTTTTAAAAAAATAGTATATGCTTCCAACATTTTTTAAATAACTGACTTTAGATATATATATATATATATATATATATATATATATCAATTTGATTTTAATTTTTCATATTAATATTATATATATATATATATATATATAAGTTTAAATAATTAACATGTTTGTAAGCTATAACAATAAATTTATCATTTGTGAGTTTCAAAACAAATCATTTGTGTGCAAAAAACTCACATTTATAATAATAATAATAGTAATAATAATAACATTCACAATAACAAGTTATAGATAAACGTGTCTGAATCAATAGTAAAATCTTATCAATAAAAAATATTAAGGTCCGATTACCTCTTATTTCTTTGATTATAAGTTATAACGACTCGATCATTTTAGTCTCTTAATTATGTCTTAATTATGGTTTGATGCGACTTATCCTTGAACTATGCACCACCATCAAACACTTTGCCCAATTGACCTCATTATTTAAATGATCATGGGGAAAATACTCATTATTGTCCTAGAGCTTTTTGCTTTTAGTTTGTTTCTAGGTAACCAAAACTTGTGGAATTTTCATCACTTAAAACTAGAGCAGTAAATGAGCCGAGCCGAGCTTGAACTGTGTTCGGCTCGAAAGTTTCTTATCGAGCTCAAGTTCGGCTTGATAGCTTGACGAGTCTTCATGACGCGGGCTTGAACTCGGTTCGAATGATTGCTTGAGTTCGGCTCGATAGCTCGGGAGCTGCTAAAAAACGTGTCAAGAATCATTCAAACAATGATAGAGTTCGGTTCGATAGCTGCTCAAAATCTAATACTCCCTCCATCCCAAAAAGAATGCTCTATTTCTTTTTGAGCATTTAATCTATGAATTTTTTTCTCCAATCTTTTGATATTAAAAATGAAAAATTGTATATGCAAATGATAATTGAATGTTTGCACTTTGTAAATATATTTATTTTAAATTCTTTAAAACAATTCTTCATAACAAAATTTGAGGTCAAACACAATATCAAAAGTCAAATGAAGCATTCTTTTTGGGACGGAGGGAGTACTTTGTAATTTCAATCTTGATGCTTTATAATTTTTTTTTTGAACAGCAAGCAAAATTTCATTAAAAACAAAACTTACAACAAGAAACACAGCAACTACCAACCCATGAGATAAGGGCGGCAACGGGAACACAGCCCACTCTCACCAAGCACAAAAGCACGAAGCAAAACCCCTAAACAAATTTTAGTCAACCAAGTTGTACTACTTTCTAATTACTTCTTATACTTTATAATTATTGTAAATCAGTTCATACTACTTTAATTATTTACATATATATGAACTATACTAGGTTCTTTTTAGTATGTATTGCGAACTCAGCACGAACTCGACTCGATAAAATTATCGAGTCCTTAACTGTGCTCGAACTCGAAGCTCGATAATACATTGTTCAATGACTCATGATCAGCCGAGTTCGAGTTCGAGTAAGTTCGATAACGGCTCGATTCATTTACAGCCCTACGTACTTGAAACTATTGGTTCATTTAAATGTGATATTCTTCCTAGCTACTTAATTAATAAATACTTGGTGTTGGTCATATTCACAAATGATTTGTCATAAATGGAAATCAAGAGTAAGATACATTTATGTGATGATAGTTCTTGTTCCATTGGCTTAAGCTTTCGGGAACATATGTGTATATGGTGTATCTCACTTTATGGATCACCTCGCCGTGGACACTCCCCAACACTACCAACATTATATAGAAAATTTTACCTACTCTACCTACTTAATATCTCACACATACTAAGTTACGAAGTCAGTCAATCAAAATACTAAAGAGCCAAAAATTACAAAGTTGAAGGACTAAATCGTCCCAAATTGTAATTGATGACTAAAATGCACGAGTCACTATAAGAGGTAATCAGACTCGAAATTAAATTATGCTATCATTCGTCTTCTATGTAATGCAATGTTTGATTTTCGATGTCACTGACTTTAATTTATCTATAACCATTTGAGGAAATTTTCTAATTAAATAAAAATTTATTTATAACATATAAACATCACCTTTTTACTTGTATAAATATATTGAATATTACCGTTCAAAATGATTGAAAATAAAATTATAAATTAAATTTTAAAAATGAAGTATATTGCACATTACTTATAAGTTATGAGAGGGAAGGAGTATATAAACCGAGTGATTTAATCATAATTTGTACCACTCACGATTTGGCCAAATTCTATTGGTACCTCTCATGCACGATTTTCAAACAATTAATTAGAGTACTTTGTAAACCAAACTAAGCTTAATTAGTTGTAAGAAGGGTACTAATTAAAAGAACTGAATTGTTGGTGAGGAATTATGGGGGTTCACCTAGAAATCGATGGAGGGTTCGAGACATACACATTATATTCAAATTTTGTTATTCATTGGTAATCACATGGTTGAGCACATGAAACAAGCATAAGAATGGATGGAGTAGCTAGGTTACTGTATAATTAAATCAGTGCCAATGCTGATTTCAAAGTTGAGGTATTGTCTATAATTGAGATTAGCTACAAAATTAATTAAATAAATCAGTGGTCACGTTGAAATTACACTGCGGTTGACCACGTAGCTAGGCTCGTGACCTAATTCCTTGCTTAATAAACAAGAAAAACAGCTCCCAACGCCGATATTCGGTTTATTAGGCCGTTAATTCAGTTTGATTGACTAAGATTTAAGCCATCTCTCACTCCAACATCTTCTCACACCTCCACTCTGCTTTAATTCTCTTGTTTAGCTTAAGTAAAAATTCTTTTATTTCCATTTCCTTTTTACAAAAATCTCTCTTCCATTAATTAGTTTTCATAATTAACCAACGGTTGTTGGGGTTAAGTGGTACGTAGGGGCTCATCATTCGTTAGGTAATTAGGTCTCGAGTTCGAGTCTTGTGTATGGAAAAAACACCGTTGGAAGAGTAATTCCTCGAAGAGTCCCACAATGCTCGTTCTGAGTAAAACTGAAAAAAAAAATTGTTGTTCAAAAAATATATTTCATTATTTTAAACTCCAACTTTAAAAGCATAATTTAGAGAAGGAGGGTGATGAATAATGGACGTAGCAAAAAATTTATTTCAATTGATTATGTAACACAAGACTTAGGAAGTGAAGAATGAACAACAGATCCAGATATATATTTTGTGGCAAGGGGATTGCACCTGGCGCGAGCTAAGCGTTGCATATGGCAGGAAAAGAGTTGCATTTGTTTCAATTTTTAACACGCAAATTAAGAAAATAATTTAGATTTTTTAAATATTAATAATAATTAATTAATATGGTCCCAATTAACAAGATTAATTCTCTTAAGTCTAGGTGCCGTCCATTTGGTTCCAATATTATCTATACCTAACCTAAAAGACCAAACAAAGATTTGGGGTTCCAACTTGAGTTATATATGACATGTGCTAACCAAAATTAAATAGAGTAGAGCATTTATATTTGTACATTTTATTTATGATGACCGATCAATAATAATATATGTATACTCAATAGGAGTGTAATTCAAGAAACGGGAAAGGTCCTATATTGCCATCAACGTTTGATTTTTGGATCCAAACTATCACTACTTTGAAAAAAAAAACTTATTTGACCACTCTCTTTAGTTTAGTGGTCCAAGTTTGCCACACAAATGGTTTATTGGTCCCATTTTTCCATCATGTTAGCAAACGGTGACTATTCACCATAAATTTATCGCCACATCATCGTCGCTGCTGCTTGACCACCGCGCCAACACGCCGGAACTCACCATTAGCGGTTTAGGGTGGTATATAGATCAGGTCCCAAAACTCACCATTCGCGGTTTAGGGTGCGATCCGGCAGCTCTAGGCCAAGATCCGGCGACCCTAGACCTCGATCTACAATTCAATGTATTTCTTTCTCCATTCCAGGTTTTTTGCTGGTGGTCGCCGCTGGTTTGGCGGTGGTCGCTGGTGGCAAATTCGCGACGCTGGCAAATATCGACGATGAAAAATTGGGACCAGAAAGTATAATGGCGTTGATAATATAGGGCCTTTTTTAAAAGTAATGATAGTTTTGGTCCAATAGCCAAATATTGATGGCAATTTGTGACCTTTTCCCTTTAAGAAATGCACGACACTCGCTACAAGGGGCACCCCTATAAATGTCACGGAAAAAGCAATTACCTTACTTTGTTTTTTTTTTTCCATTTTCCAAATAAAAAAAGTATGAGTGTTTGGTTGGAGATTTAGAGAATTTGGTTTATTTGGATTTTTTCCTAGAACAAATTTTCTTCTTCTTTTTTTCTCCCTGTTTCGGAGAGAGAACCCAATTTTCCTCATTTGACAATCCCATTAACGATTAATCTTCACTATGCATTGCAGAATCATTATCAACGTCCCTCCATCAACTAAACATATATGGTATATTGTTAGAATCCATATAATTATTACTTGGAAAATTAAACCAGAGTTCCTTTATTTACAAGTTGGTTCTTAACTTTTTTTAAAATTTACAAAAGAGTTACACATTGAGTTTATGAACTTTTAAAATTTTAAAAAATGACCCCTGTATATAAAATTACAAATTTAGTCCTAATACTTTTGTAAAGTTTACAAAAGTGCCCCAATCGAATATATATGAAAAATTATCCAACCAAACATTAGGTTGTTAGAAATTTGAGAATGTAAAAGAAGGAGCAAGCTAGCTAGTTGTGAAAGTAAGAATTAAAAACACACTAATATTGGAAGTACTTTAGGATAACGTGCAGCACAAGAAACTAACCTTGTTGACATAAGTTTAACCATGCATGGTTTGAGGCATTGGAGATATACTAGCTAGATTCATGCATGTTATAGTTTTCTTCATTAACCAGGCCAATTAAGCAAGCAAAGCAAGCTTCATCAATTTGGAACAATTAAGTTGATCATATATATATTTATATATATATATATATATATATATATATATATAAATAATTAATGGCCAACTCATTCCATTCTTCAAGGACGTTCAACGTGCATGTTTTTGAATCCCGCACCACAAACACGTCTCAATGCCGCCGTTTCACTTCAACATAGATCCTCTTCATCTAGGGAAGGCATTTAATTTAATCCTTTTTAATTTTCCCCGGGGAAATATGTTGGTCTAGCAGAAACGATTAGAGGGTTTAAATTGATACTTTCCGGAGAATTAGACGGTCTTCCCGAGCAGGCCTTTTATTTGGTAGGTAACATCGATGAAGCTACTGCGAAGGCTACGAACTTAGAAATGGAGAGCAAATTGTAATGTTGATCAATGGTCTTGTCATATTGATCTACTTTTTTCAATATTGATCAGTGTTCTTGTCATGTTTTTTTTAGACAGCAAGGGTAAGATTTATTAAAATGGAACAAAAAACACAAACAGGGAGATTGGCCGCTTTCAAGCTAAAAGCTAAAACCCATAACAGAGTCTCCAAGGAACAACCAACAAAGATCAAAGTAGTCTTGTTGTTGACACTCAAATTTTGCCCCAAAGTTCTTAAAAGTATGTTTTGAGAGGACTTAAGTGGCTAACTATAAAGAAAAGGGTCTTTGAGGATGAAATTGGAAAGTTTAGGGCTAAATTGAAAATTGAACAAAGTTGTGGACTAAAGTAATGGTTTTCCCATTATTTTTCATTTGCAGATGAAGAACGTGGAGGCCTGGAAGCAGCGTCTGGAACGGTTCCAAACTTGCGACTCCACCCCTCGCGCACGATCAGGAGAAGCTCTTGACAACATGGAGGAAGTGCTATAACACACAACCACAGGAGAACGAGAGGGGCAGACAGATCTATCTCAGTAAAGAAATCAAGGAAGAAAAGCTCAAGAACAGAGAATCAAAAACCATCAACGAAGAAAAGCAAAAACCAAGCAACCCAAGAACTAATCTCAAGAGTAACAAATCGAGAGAAGCTCAGGAGCAGCAACAAAAAAACGGAAGCAATCTAAGAATCGATCTCAGCAACAACAAAGG
The DNA here is from genome assembly GCA_024586325.1 of Stellera chamaejasme. Lineage (NCBI taxonomy): Eukaryota > Viridiplantae > Streptophyta > Magnoliopsida > Malvales > Thymelaeaceae > Stellera > Stellera chamaejasme. The sequence goes on from CM044985.1 coordinate 33,328,939, forward strand.
CAGAAAAGCGAGAGCAACAAGATCGACTTCAAAAGGAAACAATCACAGAAGGAGAAACCGATTTCAGCAGCAACCAACCACAGAAGCATCGATCAATTTCCAGCAAAGAAAATTCATAAGAAGCAACAAAATCTCAACAACAAATTGATCTCAATAGAGACAATCAAGCGCAGCAACGAACAACTGAGTTCCATCCTTCAAGCTTCCTCTGTTTCGAACAAATCTACAGAAGGAGGAGGAGCCATTCATCAAAGGGAACACACCGTTGGCAGAGATCTTTCATTCCCGGTTTCAAAACCCGATCGATTAGCTCTCAAGATCAGTTTCTTCTACCGCTCGATATCGGAGGTTTTCTCACCCGACCACCGTTTCGTCCTAGCCGCCTTAGTTCGCTGCTCAGGCCCTGTTCGTCACAAGCCATCACTGGATTCATCTCAGAAGGCAACAAAGTCGCGATTAGTATTTGGGGAAGAAGCCAACCTTCTCAGTTTGGTATAATTGCATTCCCTCCCTGTTCTTTTGCTTGTGTGCTCTTTTGGTCACAAACATTAAATTCGTTACAATCCGGACCCTTATGCTGACAAGTCAATGGATAGGACTAGGAGCCACCGAGCAAGTGTCCAAATTGCACTTATTTTCTATTTTAGTCTTTCTTTGGTAAATATTAGGATTGTGATGTACATACAGCAATAATGACACCATTGCTTTTGAATTAACTTTGCTCACTGGAGGATCATGTTTCGTGATAAGTTGTCACATAGCAGTTATATATATAAACCATGTTCTAGTCATTTACTTTAGTTTCCATTTTGTCTTGTTTCTTTTTTTTTTAAAAGTTCATCTTCTCTAATTTAATCGGCCATTCTTAATTTTTTTTTATAGATAATGTATGTTTTAGCCAAAATTAAATCAAGTGAATTGAAAAATAGAAATTAACTCGTGGTACCAATTTTCGGGCGTATGCAAATTATTATTTGTGTACGTAATCGACTAACGGACTTTTGAGTTTCCGTAGACACTACGTCGTGGGTGGACATTCGTAGCGCCATAAGAAGCGCATAATAGCGCTACCGGTAAGCCACCGAGCAGATTGCGCTACGAGGCGCTTCATTGGCGGCTATGAAGCGCGTCAAAGCGCCAATACGCGCTTCAACCAGTGAAGAAGCCATCTAGCGAAGTTGCGCTTACGGGAGCGGGTAAGATGCGCTTTGTAGCGCATAAAGCGGTTCAATCAAGGCACATCAACTCCGATATTTGTGAGGTAGTAGCGCCAATGTAGCGTAAATAAGCGGTTCATGGGCCTTTAAATTGACCAGACCATCTTCTTCCTCCCTCTCCGCATCGATTCACGAGAGACGAGGAGTGCACCGCCATTTTCATTTGCAGATCTTGCTCTCCTCCTTACCCATTTCCATTTCTGAGTTACAAATCTTGCTACTTCTTTTTTCAAGCAACGAAGCTGATTTTGTTGATCTATTTAGGTATGAATTTATATACTTCCTTTATTTTCTCTTATTTAATTATATAGATTTTGTTATTTTTAGTTTATGTTGTTAAAATTAGTGGAATATGATATTTTAGATTTCAGCCATAGTTCCTGTCTGTGAATATTATTTAGAATATTATATGCATAATATTATTTTCAGTATTTGAAATAATATTGTAACATATAATATTTAATTTAATATTCATGGATTATCGAGTTAGACGATTTGTAAAAGTGCAATTGGTATATTGAAGTTTTATGAATGTATATGTATAAACTATACAGTTGCATAATTTTCGCTGCATTTTACGTCTCGTTCCTTGTTATACCTGATTTGGGAGTTAAAACCAAAAAAATGGTATAATGAGGAACTGAGATGAAATGCTGCCGAAATTTATGTAAGTTGTATGAGTTATACATGTACAATCATAAAACTTCTTTACCGATTGTACTTTTATGAATAGGATAGGACCCATGCACCCTTTATAATTAGGAGGAAATAAGTTATACAGTTTGCATGTATAAATCGTATATTTAAGTAAGTTTTTTACCTTTTAAGTTTTGTTATAAAGTAATATTGATATGCGGGCGTAAAATATGGCTGCTGAACGTGATTGAATGTATCAACGGTTAGAGAAGGGAACCCGTCGATCGATCGAAGATTCTTTGAGGGAGTCGAATATTTTCTAAACTTTGCTTTTCGATTCTTTGAATCGAATGGAATGTCGACAGTGAAATGTCCGTGTAAAAGTGTAGAAATAGATTCTATAATGAAAAGGTGACTATTGGAAATCATTTATGCGAGTATGGATTTAAACCAGATTATTATATATGGGATTGTCATGGTGAGGCAATATTGATCGATCCGACTATTGTTGGAGGTCATGATCGATTCGTTGAGGATCGTCGTCTAGTAATTCACGTGGAAGTACGCAAAGGGACTCGATATCTGCTGATTATGAAGGTTGGAATGTCCGTCAAATGGTTCATGAAGGTTTGGGAATTCGTCCTAATAATGTTGACCGGACTATTAATGATCATGATGATGAAAACGAATATTGTTACAATAATTTTGGGGAGACTCAAGAAGACATGCAAGTTGATGAAGGCGAAATTCCAAATCAAGAGGCACAAAAGTTTTTTGCGTTGTTGCAGGCGGCATCGCAACCTCTTTATGATGGGGCTCGCACGGAACACAAGAAGCTATCGGTTTTAACCAAGTTTTTGAGCTTGAAAAGTCAGCATAATATATCGGATGCCGTTTTCTCAAAAATGATTAATTATATCAATGAAATATTACGGAGAAAACTCACGACCACGAGCACAGTGCGAAGAAAATGATCGGGGACTTAGGGTTACCGTACTTGAAAATTCATAGTTGCGAGAATAATTGTATGTTGTTCGATGGTGGATTCAGCGGTTTGTTGAAGTGTGTTGTGTGCGGTTCGGATAGATATACTTTTAAAGGGGGTATTGATCGGCGTGGCGAGAAAGCGAAACCGAAGAAGGTTCTACGTTATCTCCCAATAACCGAAAGACTTAAACGTCTTTACCATCGTCAAAACAGCTGAATTCATGAGTTATCATGTAAGGGCAAATATAAATGCAAATGGTACCATTGGACACCCAAGCCAATCACGAGGCATGGAAACATGTCGATATGTTATACCCTGATTTTCTTTGAAGAGATCGGGAATGTACGATTAGGTTTATGCACCGATGGATTTAATCCACTATCGAGATGATGGTAACCCTTATTCCATGTGGCGGTATTCATCACTGTTTATAATCTACCACCTGATTTATGTATGAAACAGCCGTATATCTACTTGGCATTGTTGATCCCGGGTCCTCGATCTCCAGGGCGAAATATTGACGTCTTCTTGCGGCCATTGATCGACGAGTTGAATAGTCTATGGACCGTAGGCGTTGAAACTTGGGATGCGCATCGTAGGAAGAATTTTACAATGAGAGCATGCCTGCTTTGGACAATCAGTGACTTTCCGGCCTACGGTATGCTATCAGGCTGGAGTACGCATGGAAAACTTGCATGCCCATACTGTATGGCTGATGTATCTAGTTTCCAATTAACTTATGGGCGTAAACCTTGTTGGTGGGGGTGTCATAGAAGATTTTTACACCGTCGACATTCTTATCGACATGACTGTCGAGCATGGGGTAGTCGAGGCGGGATCTAAAGAAGCGATGGACTGTCTTCAAAATGAAACCTCGACATTGGACGGTGAGGGTCGACGAGGTCCTTATCAATTTCATCATCGAATAATAATAATAATAATGCACAAAAATCCACCGATGATGACCCTCTTCAAGAAACACGAGTTGAGGAACTCATACTTGTGACGGACGACCATGATATAAATATATCTCTCGTTGATTGTCAAGCGGAGCCCGAACAGTTGGAATATGGTAACGTTCTTGAAGGCGAGGATGACGATTAAATTCTCAATGTTTTGTAATGCTACATTTACGAAGTACTCTAGACTTTCAGAATCTTAATTTATCATGATATATATCATATATATATATATATATATATATGTATAATATACATATATATATATATACATATGAGTTATTAGATGAGTTATTATAGATATGTATATATAAATATAATTATAGATATAGTTATAGATATATATAATATATATATATATATCATATACATGTTATTATAGATATATATATATATATAATTGTGGATATATATATATATATATATAATTATAGATATAATTATAGATATATGAGTTATTATATATGTATATATATATATATATATGTATATATAATTATAGATATGTATAGTAATATATATATATAAGTAATTATATATATAATTATAGATATATAGTAGAGCGAGTTACGGAAGAGGCTAACGGCGCTTATGAAGCGCCATATTGCGCTTCTAAGCGCGCACGTTGCAGCGCTTATGAAGCGCTAACTAGCGCTTCTAAACGAAGCTTCCTTGAAGCCTTGCCTTTCCCAAAATCGGATTTCCCTCCTCCATCCTGCCTCCCTTCCCATTCCATCCGATCGATAGCCTCCCTCCCTCCCTCTCCTTCCCATCCCCCTCCCTCCCGGCTCGCCGCTAGTCGCCGTCGCCTCGCCGTCACCCTCGCCGTCCGGTCCATCCGATCGATAGCCTCCTCCCTCGCCCTCCGCGTCGTCCCCTCTCTCCCTCGCTGTCCTCGCCCTCGCGGCGTCCGTCCTCTCCCTCCCTCCCTCCTCGGCGTCCCTCCTCGACGCCGCAAGTCTCGTTCGCCGCCGCCGCCCGGCTGCTCGTTGACGCCGTGCTCGTTCCTCGGCGCTAGCTCCCGTAAGCGTCCCACCGCATAAATGTATATATATAATTGTATATATATATATAATATATGAGTTGAATTGTTTGTTAATATATAATTTGTATATATATATATATGAATTTGTGCATTGAATTGATTGTTAATATATAATTGTATATATATATATATATATATATGAATTTGTGCATTGAATTGATTGTTAATATATAATTGTATATATATATATATATGTGAATTTGTGCATTGAATTGATTGTTAATATATAATTGTATATATATATATATATATGTGAATTTGTGCATTGAATTGTTTGTTAATGATGATGAATTTGATGAATTGATGAATTTGTGCATTGATGAATTGTTTGTTGATGATGATGAATTGATGAGTTGATGAATTTTGATAATGATGAATTTTAGTGGAATTTAAAGAATTTTAGGGCTACATTGCAAAATTTAAAAATTTTAGGGTATTTTTGTGGAATTTAAAGAATTTAAGGGCTACATTGCAAAAGTTATAAGTTTTAGGGTATTTTAGTGGAATTTAAAGAATTTTAGGGCTAGATTGCAAAAGTTATTAATTTTAGGGTATTTCAATGGACTTTAAAGAATTTTAGGGCTAGATTGCAAAAGTTATAAGTTTTAGGGTATTTTTAGTGGAATTTAAAGAATTTTAGGGATAAATTGCAAAAGTTATTAATTTTAGGGGTTAACTTGTTAAATTTGAGAAACTTAAGGGTATGTCGAGTTCTCGGGACTCTTTGAGTGACCGATCGGCCAGGCGCTTCACGTGGTGGCGCGCCACGTCGTTGGGGACGGGGACGTGGCGGGGGTACACCTGATAGAGGATCTTCTCGCTCAACTCCTCCGGTGCCTCCTCTGGATGATGCACCCAGGCCACCCCCGCCCCCGGGACGTAGACGCCGTGGTCCTCAGGCCTCTAGTCATGCCATGCCTACGACCACCGCTCCGGTGCTCCCACCACCGAGCTGATGGAGGATGGAAGGAAGCGGATTATTGTGGGCGATAAGTATTTCATGTACTATTATGTAAATTATAAATAATATATATGTATGTGTATATATGTTTATAACTACTTTTCTATATACGCAGCCTCAAGCAACCGCCTCGCTATGTCCATCCACCATCAACAACATCCTGGAGGGCTTCGGACCGGTTGGCCGCCATCTTTTACGATCTCCCGCGGAGGCTCGGGATGCGTACGTGACGAAATTTAAGGTAATAATTCCACGTAGGTTCAAATACTTTTTTATAGAATTGTTACATTATTACTTAAACATTTCTTTTTGTCGAAGCTGAGTTACGACTGGGTGCCACGGAGTGGAGCAGAGGACGTGCTGAAGGCGCTCATATCTCGGTTCGGTGAACTGTACCGAACGAAGCTCTCCAAAATCCGGCAATGGCACAACGACCGTTACCCTCTCACTGAGGAGAACCCGGACCACAACCATTGGCGTCAGCACAAACCTGCTGAGGTATCTCAGGAGGTTTGGGACAAGCTGATCGACTTTTGGAACTCGAGGGCTTTGAAGGCCTCAAAACAGCGATCGCAAACGCCAAAAAGGTCAACGAAAAGCCGAAAAGGAAGAGGCACGGGCGGTTGTCGCTACGGGCGTCTGAGCGATACGTAATTACTTACTCTATCTTATCTTCCATTTTTCGTTAATTTTTGTTAAATTCATTTTAATATATTTAAATGTTTTAATGGACGGAAGCGAACAACGAGGTCGACCGATCGGCATCGTGGAGTTTCGGAAAGAGTGGGGTGGCGAAGTTGCGGATTTCGAGGTTCTTCGTACTTTCTCTTTTAATACTAGTACTTTCATATACTGTGAATTTCTTTTAAAACAAATTAATGTTATTTTTCATAAATTAGGAAAAATATATCGAGGCTATGCGGGAGAAGTATGGAGTTGACGATGACATGCCACTTTTTGATCCCGACGTCTACCAGGCGGTCACCGGTCAAAATCCCACTAGAGGTCGTTGGAGATCAACACCTGGTCCATCCTGACATGTTCCACCTCATGACCATCCGAGGTAACTATTATACATCGTCCACTTTTGAATCGTTCTAAAAACTTTAAGGACTAATTTGTTACTTTTACATAACTTGTAGCGTGAGCTACAATTTGGAGGAGGAGCGTCGGAAGGATAAGGAGCGCATCGACAGGCCGGAGGAAGAGATCCATACTCTACGGCGGTCACCGAGCATGAGATGCGCTACTTGCAACAAGCGGACCTCAGGCGCCGGACAAACGCGGCCCTGGCGTCGTGCAGGGAGAGCTTGAGCATGGGCCGATTGTCGCATACCGAGGTGCCGGCACACTTAGTTGCATCATCATCGAGGCCACGGTCTTCTTCGTCTCCAAGGACCACCGGCACCTCACCGGTCTGCACGAGGATGTTTATACCCCGCGCATGGAGGACCCTCCTCCACATTTCAAAGATCCCGGTCATTGGTCCTCTAGCTCGGCTCATGTCTACACACGAAATGATGGATGCCTATATCGAAGCTTCTTGCGAGGGCACACTTCTCGGCGGCGGTCCCGGTGGTCCTAATGATGATACTCCTCCACCTCCACCTCCATAGGATTTAGATTTTATTAATTCACTTTTTGTTGTAAATAAAACAATTTAGAAATTTAAATATATATATATTGAAATGAATTTTGCAAATATTATTACGTTTTATTTTTTCGTTGTAAATAAAACAATTTAGAAATTTAAATATATATATTAAAATGAATTTTGCATTATTTTTGTACATTATTTATTAGTATAAAACAATTTAGAAATTTAAATATATATATATATATATATATATATATGAAAATGAATTTTGTATTATTTTTGTACATTATTTATTAGTATTATATATTTTGAAATTTTGAAATTTTGAAATTTAGTATGTTTTATAAATTACAGCCTTTGTACCGCTTTAACGCGCTTCATATGCGGTACAAAGGTGGTTGATGTCGTCGGCTAGGCTGTCGAAGCGCCGTTACACGCTTCTTAGGCGCTACTATGTAGCGCGTAAGCGCATGATTAATAAAAGCGCGATGTAGAAGCGGCGATAGAAGCGCTTTATTGCGCTTCTATAAAAGCGCGTCTTCTATAAAAGCGCGTATGACGCGCAAATTGCGCTACAATAGCCCTCACAAATACGTAGTGAGACCAGGTTTAGGTTTCCAATCGACCTATCACAAAAGATTGGTGGCGACTCGTCGAAAACCCCGTCCGCTACACTTGTCATGTCGATCTGCTTGTTTTCAATGTTGATTAGTAATATTGTTATATTGATCTGCTTCTGTCCAATTTTGATCATCAGTAGTTTTGTCATATTGATCTGTCGATGTTGTTCACATGGAGAGATGTTGCTGATCGATTAATCATGCTATGCTGATCACACACGGTCATTATGTCGATAAAAAATTCCGAATGACAAATTTGTAAATAAGCGAAACGTTCATGACGTGCCCCGGCCTAATTGTTTTGCACCACCTTATGATGTTAAATGACTTGTTAATTAGATTCTTTCAGAAACACGAATTCTGATTTGCACAACTATATATATAGGAGTATACTTTAGATGGTTAAATTAAATTTCAAAACTTTTCTGTTCTTTCGCGATGAAACTAATTTTGGCTTTGGGAGGACTATATATGTGAATGCAATTAGAAAACATTAATGAACAGAACATGTGTGGTCCTCCATCGACCTTTAACCTAGTTGTTAAAACTCTTTGGATACAAACTGTAAAGCTTGAGTTCAAATCCTATATATATACCAGCTTCTGATTACCAGGGAAAAAATATACTATATAGGAAAGAAAGAAAGAACATGGGAGTCTAACTAACTTGGACAACTATAATAACTGCAAGTCTGCTAATTAATAATTGGTCCATCTACATTATTGTTCACCTTCATCAGTGGCAAGGACCAAAGTCAAATTACATAATTAATGATATATATATATATATATCATTAACTAGCCAGTTAATTTTAATTGAACTTTTCCAATAATATATGTATATATATTAAGGAAGTCAAAAGTTAATTTGAAGGGTGATTTAGTTAACTCGTTGCAGCTTTTTCTCATTAAATTTCAAATATTGAGGACAACGTGGCTGATGGATCCAACCAAAACGGATATACATATACACACATAAAATTAGTCATCAACACATGAGACCACATGCATGGAATCGATTCTACAATTTGCAGTTTAATTTCGAATATGTTGCAAACTCTATTAGCAAGATTAAATATTGATTAAATGAGATTAGTCAAAATAAATTAATTTTATTTCCATGCTCACCAACTTACTAATTTGGATACACGTAGTTACTTAACATGTGAAATATAACAAATATATTCGATGCCTATACTAAAAATACAGCTGCATGCAATAATTCTTTTGTTGACCAATATAATTAATTAATTAATTAATTAATTACTAATCCCCCATGTTTAACTAGCTACGTATACCATCGTCCGTCTGCCAACCGTTGGTTGCAACTTGCAACTTGCGACGTCTACTTATATCAAAAAATTAAACGCTTTTAATCTTCTCACAGTAATTAATTTAAAGTAATCTATATATATATAGAGAGAGATTTGTTCAATTGAGTCTATACATGTTCATATAATGTATCGAATTTAAAATGAAATGGATAATGGCTACCTGCTCGTGTAATTAATTAAGAGACATTTTTCCTGTCAACGATATTCCCCACTCCCCCCTGTTGAAATTATTGGGTCAAACCACTATATAGATAAGCACTAAAAGTTACTGGTTTTTGGTTTTTTATTTCCAGAATGTTACATTTAATTAATAAATAAAATGTTTCAAGTTGATTAAATCTCCCACCAAGAATTCAAGATTCACATGAACATTTAGAATGAACAACGTGTTTACTTTAAACTATGCATGTATCCAATTCATTGTTATAAAAGAAACTAGATACCCATAGCTTTTGTACTTTGCAAGAAAATGTTAAATACTTTGAAATTTTGAGAAAGTATGACGAAATTGGAAAGAAGGGATATTGGACAAGATATATAAAATTATAAACTAGCTAGAGCATACGGAGATGAGCAAGTGTAGCTTTCATGATCAAAGTAAGACAAACAAATGGAATTTATTCGAAGTGATAGATGATGGAAATTAATATTATCACGATCCCGACTACGGCGCCGAACCGAACTTAACGTGCTTGAGCTCAAGCTCGGCTAGAATACCACGAACTCGAATTTCTGGGCTTGAGCTCGCTCGGCTAATGAAAGGTTCGAGTTCAATTTGAAGACTCATGAAGCTCGACAAGGAAGTTCGGCTAGGCTCGATTTCAGGATTCGGTTCGACTCGACTCGAACCGAGCTTGTGAGCTTGAAAAATTCCAACCTGCAATTTTCTTACACAAACTCACTAGAACAAACCATGATACTATTGAAAGAAAACTAGTGGATTTACTACCTCCACTGTTCCCCACATGTATGCACTTTATTTGAAGCATTTTTTTCTTCTTTCATACCTGCCACTGCCACTTCAAAGTTTCAACATCACAATTCATAAATTCACAAATTCCAGCACCACAAATTATCTACTGTGCAAACACATCAGAAGCCACCCAGTGTAAGTTCCAGCATCACAAATTCTAGCAATACTACAAAATACTACATCACTACATCCAAGTCCAACAGACAAATTCTAGCAAATAAACCATCACAAATTCCGAATGTTGCTTCTGAAGCAACAATAGTAATAGGGATTGCCAAAATATCACAAGTCATCTTCGACAGAATAGGGTACTTAGCTTGATTTGCAATCCACCATTGTAATATGTCGAACTTGTTGGTCACAGCATTCGAGCACACAAAGTTATCTTCTCCGAAATACAACTCCAAATCTACTTCATTGTCCATGTACCTTTTACTACCTTTAGTACGTTCATGAATTTAATAAACCTTCTCCGAAATACAACTCCAAATCTACTTCATTGTCCATGTACCTTTTACTACCTTTAGTACGTTCATGAATTTAATAAACCCTGTAACAGTAATGCCTCCTGAAGAATTGGTAGAAGAGCAACTACTTTCATCAACTTCATATTGGATCTTATAGATAGTTGCATATTCTCTATAAAGCATCTCTCACTGTGTAGGCACAAACAAGCATTTGATAAGTTGAGTTCCGACGTGTTTTACAATCAAGAATAAGCTTCTGGACAGGTGGTTCAATTGCCTGACAATGTCAGAAAACACTTTCAGACGTGCCTCGTTGTGATTAATGTAAGATACGTTTTCTCTAACATCCTGGATCACAAGTTTAATCTCATCCAAATCGTCTTGGATAATGAGATTGAGAATGTGTGCAGTACAGGGCACATGAAACAACTTCCCACCACACATCAACTTTTTATTTCTTTCTATAATTAGCTTCAAAGCTCTGATGGCATAATCATTTGCAGAAGCATTTTCAACTGAGACAATAAAAACTTTTTTCTCAATCCCCCATTTTGTCATACACTTGAATAAAGCATTTGCAATGTTTTCACCATTATGTGGGGGAGGAATGTGGACAAAGCTCAACACCAATTTATTTAGTTTCCGGTCTTGATCAAGAAAATATGCGGTGACCACCATATACCCAATATTTTGACTTTTAGATTTCCATAGATTTGTTGTCAGCCTTATCTTCTCCACTTCACTCAACATCTTTCGCACCCTTTCCTTCGCATGATCATAAACTTTCGTACAATCAGTCTTAACTGTCCAACAGTTGATCTCTCCCCACAATGGAATATATGTTTTCATCATCAGATTAAACCCTTCTTCATTAACAATAGAGAATGGGTACTCATGCATCATAATCAAATGAGAAATTGCTTCCTTCATTTTCAAAGGATCATACTTTCCATCAACAACTGTTGTTCCAAGGACCGGACCACCACCAAATGTTCCATCACTAGGCTGATAATTAAGCCGAGTTTATGTTTTTGTTGCTTGTAATGCTAGATGACAAGCCTTTATGTGTCTTCCAAGATGTGAGGTTGTCCCGGTGGATTGCCAAGAAAAACATTTGTTACAATACTTGCACTTAGTCTTTATCAATTCTCATTTGTCATTAAAAATTTTCTCAATAAAGTTCCAAATATTTGATTTTGACGTTCTTTGTTTCCTTTAGGTGCTCCACCTTCTTTCTCACCTTCTCTCCCACCTTCATCTTCTATAGTAACTTCTACTTCATCTTCCAAATGAGCCATATTGGTATCAATGGTTATATCTATCAAATCTATGTCAAAAAATTCGGGATCATTGGTAGATATCATGTCTGTATTCTATCACACAAACAAAAACCACATTAACAACTAAACGGTGAGAAGAGCGTCCAACTTGAAACACTATAATATGAATATAGCTAATTAACAAAGAAAAGAAATAAAAGAATTGCATGGTTAACTGAAATGACAAAATAATTGTAAAAACAGAGCATCCAACTTGATAATAAAAGACTTGAGCTTCACAAGACAGTACACACACAACTACTAATCATCACGAATATGATCCCTAAGTTCATTGTACTTTGTAACATCAAAAGTTATGGTACGATCCCTAAGCTACCAATTAGTCGTCTGCCAAAAGTGGAAGTAAATGAAGAGACAAAGTGCAATTTATATCATATAGTTATGTTAATTAAAGCTTATAAAATGTATATAATAATTAACCCAATTAATAACTGCATAAAACGTACAGAGGATATACATTGAGAGACTAATAGAGAATTACAAATAAAAAGTTAATCTAATTTAACAAGCTAATTTCTAAATTCAGTGGGAGATAGTAATCCAAGAAAAACCTGGGATATCCATTCTTGCGGCTGGGGATGGGTTGCCTTGCGTATTGATGCTGAAGCCTGGAGGCTGCTAGACGACGGATAGAGGTCACGCACAGAGGCAGCAACAAAATGTTAGGTGCACTCAAGGTGGACTCTGGACTGGAGCTTGAACTCTGAGTCTGGATGCCTCTGGCTGAAGTGGAGGACGTCGAGCGGTGTTGAAAGCGGAGTGGAGCTGAATGTGGGTGAGTGGGGGTGCTGGATGTGGTGGAGGCGGAGCGACGGTGGATTTAGAGGCAAATCAACGGTGGAGGCGGATGGTCTCTGGTCTGTGAATCGTGAGTTGATGGAGTTAAATTAGGGAGACTGAGCACTGAGGGACAAGTGAGGGATTTGGGAAATTAGGGAAAGTCAGCTGCTGAAATTGGAGAAGGGATAAGGGTGTATTGGTATTTTCACAAGGTTCGATAAGGCTCGTGAACCTTATCGAATCGAACCTCTCAGATTCGAAAAACGGCTTGAGCTCGAAAAAGCTCTGCTAGATGGGTTCGTTTACGCTCGAGCTCAAGTCGATGGGCTCGGCTCGATTCATTCCACACCTTTAATCCCGACTCGAGCTTGTGAAGTTTTGGCTCGGCTCGAATGGAAATTCTATTCGAACCTAAAATTGGGCTCGAGCTCGGCTCGTAAAAAGCTTGAGCTCAGATCGAAAGCTCGTGAGACTCGATATGGTTGAGGTAAGCGCGTTTCAGCTCAGCTCGATCAGGCTCGAACCAAGCTTGCGAGGCTAAAAAAATGCCTTACATGTACAATATAAGGGTATTATGGATATTTTTGTGATGCTCGTTGACTCGAGCTCGGCTAAAAAACTCATGAGGCTCGATATGGTTGTTGGGTAAGCTCGTTTCAACTCGGATTTTTAGGCTCGAACCAAGCTCGTGAGGCTCGTTAAGGTTCGCGAGCCTCTAAAGCACGAGCTCGAGGCTTGTGAAACTCGGTTTGTTAAGCTTGTAAGAGCTCGAGCCCGAGCTCGAACCGACTCGACTCGTTTCTCACCCCTAATCCATTGTATGATGGTAATATGCGAATAGGACAATAAATTAAATTTTAGGTAGTGGATTTTCATTTCTCTTTTTCTCCTCCTAAAAAAACTACTACCATTCTAAATTATCACAGTTGAAAGCTACTAATTAACCAATGGCTTGAGGGGTGAAAGTTGAACGAATAGCTCGAGCATGGCTCGGACTAGGCTTGATTAAAAGTTCATTTGAACTCGTTCATATTATTTTCAAGCGAATCTTGAACAAAATTTTAAGCTCGATACATTTATCAAGCCTAACATGAACAATTTAGTGCTCGACTCAACTCGATTTTATCATAACTTTTTCCATTGATATTCGTGAACAACTCGACCTCGACTCAATTTAAAGCTTGTTTAAGCTCGTTCATATTATTTTCAAGCCAAGCTTAAACACAATTTCAGGCTCAATATAATTTTCAAACCTAACATGAACAACCCAATACTCGACTCCTCGACTCGTTTTCATCCCAACTTGAGGTATATATTTCTAGTTTTATATACTTGGTTTCAGGTGCAGTAAACCCACTGAGGTCGAAAAGTACAAATCTATCATCATTCTTTTGAATGGTCTAAATTTACCACTTAACTTAGACATTGAGTGCAATTTCATGATTGCTCTGCTAATTATAACGGTCCTCCATTAATAAATTATATTTTACGCCCTTAAACTTTTCACATGATACATTTAACACTCAAATTTTATTTATTGACAAAAATATCATCTCCTTCAGTAAACCACCATTCAACATCGTCGTTCTTTCACAACCCAAAGCTACTCTCCTCTTCCTCAAATCTACTTCTTCCACAAATCACCGATTAAGGATGTTACCAAAAAAACAAAAGAAAATTGAAGCCTGCAGGAATCGGGCTTGAGGGAAGAGGGTTCCAATGATTTTCAGAGCCACAACAGGTTTTGCGATTTCTGGTGCTGGATGGTGGCGAAACTGTGGGGATCAACTCAAAGGTGGTCAACGGAGCTCCTAGCGGTGGTGGCGTGGCCGGCTGGAGCCTTGGTCGATGGACGTTTCAGGGTCGGACAATCGGGTCAGAAAATGAATAGCGGCATTTTTCGCCGATTCCGGCCTCGTTAGACGATGAGGAGGGCTTCTTTGGGTTCTGGAGAGGCGGCAGTCTTGGTAGAATGAGTTTCTTTGGTGAAAGAAGCAGATTTGAAGAAGAGGTGATGGAGGATTAACTTCAGTCATGGAAGAATGACGGTGTTAAGTGGTGTTTAGTGAATAAGATGGTATTTTGGTTAATAAATAAAAATTTGGGTATTAAATGTATCATGTGAAAAAAATAAGGGCGTAAATTTAATTTATTAACGGATAACCATTATAATTAATAGAACAGTCATGAAATTGCACTCAATGTCTCAATTAAATGTGAAATTTGGACATTTCAAAAGAATGATGGTGGATGTTTTGCACCTGAAGCCTTTATACTTCTATGTTCCAACAAAACTAATACTCATGAAAAAGAAAATGATATAGAAAATGGTATGAAAAAGAAAATTTATATTTAAAATTATGATATGGATAAAAATTATTGAACTTAAAATACTTAAATACTCATGAAAAAAAATGATAGATTAAATACTGTGGAACGGTGAAAACAAATGTATGTATTTTTTTTAGGAGGGAAGGTGTACAGCATATAATTGTAGTAATTCTTTTGAACAATTTATCATATCAATGTAAATGAAATAATAAACGAATGTTTCTGTAATTGGTAATGAATGCTAAAATACATGTGGTTGTGAAAAGCAAATCACACAGACTCCTTATTATCCATTTGCTTTTGTTGTACCGTACTGCTACTAGTTGGGTTGAAACAGACAAGTTTTGGGCGTGCATTAAACCCCATCATAGACTGGTCGGTCCAGTTCTTCTTGTAGTAGATAATGTTCTGGACTACTTTTGGGCCTGTAAACTCACTTGTTTGTTTTTCGTCTCAACTTCCTTCCACCTTCACTGAAACATGTTTCTACTGATGCATCACTGATGTTTCTACTTTATTATGGTGGACTCGTGTCATTGGGCTTCTGTCACTTACCCTGTCATTTGGCCCAACTTCACAAAATGGTTCAATACACAAAAGTGAGTAAAAAAATTATCGCGACTCCTGATTTTTTTTTATAGTACTCCCACCGATAGTACCAATAGAAACGAGAGCGCTGAACCCAAAATTAAATTACATTAACTCCTCCATCTCTCAAAAATTAATTGAACACATTTTTTTATAGATATCTCATAAAAATTTATCATTTTTCTTATAAGAAAACTTTTCACTCTTAAAGTTACCAAACTATCCACATTTTATTTTTACTTTTCCTACCTAATTTTTTGTGTATCTTCAATTAAATGATAAATAGGTAAACATATACAAAAGTCTTACATTCATCTTGATATTTGCACCCGGTCAAACCCTTCAGTTAAATTTTGAGGGACGAAGGGAGTATATTTTAAACTTATACTAAATCTGATTTAATTTTATGAATATTTTTTTCAAATATAGGAAAGTTATAATTACCTTGAACTTTAAATCTAATCAGTTAGATCGTTAAATTTTTAGGTTAAATTACTCCTTATGCCCTCAACTTCATAACTCATGGATCAAAATTGCCAAAGTTACACTTTGGATCCTCTCTCAAGCGAGTAAATAATTTCATGCTCTTCGACATCCTCCCTCCCATTCATAGTCACCACTGATGCTTCTGTCTTCGTCTTGACCCGGAGCTTTTCACAATTTATTACTCCCTCTATATTCAATTAATTGATCTACTTATTCTGTCGGTTTCACAGTATTTAATCTATGCTTTTATTTTATAAATATTTGGACATGTACAGTCAAATAATTCATACACGTATCGTAATTTGACATATAAAGTTTATCTATATATACTCTCTTCATCCCAAAATAATTCTTTCACATTTTGTTATATAAGCTTAAACAATTTATATGCAAATGATAAATCAGTGTTTGTAGTTTTACACTATATTTTTATATAATTTTTTATCTAATTCTTCATAGTAAATATTTGAGTCAAACACAACATAAAAAATCAAACGTAACATTCTTTTTGGGACGGGGAGAGTATACATTGTGAATTTTTGTAAACATTTGAATCACATTGAACATTGAAACATAAAAGTCAAATGAATCAATTAATGAAGTACGAAGAGAGTGTAAAACTAGGTTTGCCGGAATTTGAGGGAGAGTTGAGTTGCTAGACTATTCCTCCCAATGTATATATGTGTGTATACACTTCATCCGTCATAAAAAGAGAAGTTATATTTTAAAAGAGGAAGAGAGTGAAAGTGTAAAATTATGTGAAAAAGTTTTCTAAAGAACAAATCGGACAATTTTTTTGAAATAGTCAAAACGGAAAATATACGATAACTTTTTTGGGACATAGGGGGTATACGGGACAATTGATTAATAAAGACAGTCAACGAACAGACAGAAATTGTTAGGGGGGAACTGTAAATTTTTAAAAAAATAAAGGATGAAATTTTAACCATAGTGATATTTTTGTCAAAAAAAGAATTCCAGGTAGGTGAGGGGATGCCCAGCTGAAGAGTGCATAGAAAGGAAAGGGGATAGTCCGGCGAAACGACAGTTAACAGTACTCAGTCCCTTCATTGTAATGTTAGAATTGGGGAAAGCTACACTACACCTTGAGGTTGGACTTGTTTTCTGATTGTTGCACTAGGGTCGTAAATGGAGTAGATTATCCGTGGATATATCTAAATCATAATCGCGACCGCGAACATATAACTATCTGTGGTTAACGAATATTTGTCAATGTGGTTATACTCAGACACCTATTAATGAATATCCGCGGATATCCGCCACCCGCGGTTAATCTGTGGACACTACCTGACAAATATGATTACGATACAAACAACATCCAACAAATGTTCAACAGAGTTTAATAAAATTCAATAGAGTTTAACAAAGTTCAACAAGGTTTTTTTTGCATTAAACAACAGATTTTCATTATGATCTTCCATCCTTTTATGCGCAACAAACACAAACTTAATGAAGAAATATAGCAACAAAAGTTACAGGAAAATCATATAATAAAAGAAAGTTGTTAAGTGTCAACGGCAAACATAAAACAATACAATAAACATATTAATGCTACTTGCATTACAAATGCACAACTTTGTCAAGGCTTCACCTCTAGTTTCATATATAAAAGTAGTAGTTCAAGATTAATGAAGTAATAGTAACTAAATATATAAAAATCACTTAGTTAACGGTTACGGATAACCGTTGTTCGGATAGCTGATATTCGTAACAATAACTATTTATCTCACGATTACCAAAATTCATCTATCAATTAATAACCGTGGATAATAATCGCGGATATAACCACTAAAAAATATCGGTTATCCGCGATTGACGGATATCATTCGACCTACTGACATCCCTAGTTCCACCATGTTTCTAAAACTTACATTGAATTTTTAACGTCGCTAATCATTAGTTGACCGACGGTCAAACAATTAGTAGAGTAATAGTCATGAAATTATGGATATGACTTAGTAAGTCCTGGTAAAAGTTATAGTATGAATTTTTTAAAAGATTTTTTAAGTTCATAAAAATTGTACCAAAGTGTACATTTTTTTTATTTCCCATTTTTGGAAGTTGACACCTTTTGGCTTTCTTTGTTTGTGCAAGGTATCCGGTATACTGACTTACCTAAAATTAAAAATGAAAAGGAAAGTGCAACTAGCAATGTGAAACCTAAAACTTTGTCCATATCATTTTTATTTTTCCCATTTTGGAAGTTTATATTTCAAGTTTTTTTTTTAAAAAAAAAACTGTTTCGGAGGTGATCAACTAGCAACTCTCTCTGGGTATTTGGGGGAAGGATTTAGTTTTATCAGATAGAGGAGGAAAGTGTAGATGTTTTGAATTAATAGGGTTGAGTGTTGTAATTGTAAGAAGTAAATAAAGCGAAGCTGATAAAAACCAGAAGTGGGGGTCCAACAAGGCCGCGCTACATCTGGGACCTTGTACACGCGCCTCGATGCTGTCAAAATCAGACACACGATGATACATTCATTTTCAATATAATTCCATTATCCCTACAAAATTGAACACATTTCTTTTTTTGGTTGTTTTATAAAAAATTTGATCGCTTTTTTTTTTAAATGAACTTTTCAGTCTCAAAGTTAGTAAACTATCCTTATTTTATTTTTACCTTTTCTACCTCATTTTTTGTATACATTCAATCAATGAGCAATTAAGTAAACATATACAAACATATTACATTCATCTTAATCTCTGTACTCAAACAAATCCTTTAATCTTTTGGGGACATATGGAGCATATACTAATGTCTAAAAGTAACAAAAAGGATAAATAAAAAAATAGTAACAAAAAGGAAGGATACAAATGTTTAATGTTTAGGGCTTAGTTCATTTGAAATGGGAAAATTTTTTGAAAATTTTGGGGATGTGTTTTTTATTGACGAGTGAGATGTATTTGAGTATAAAAATTTGGAAAAAATATTATTTTATAGATAATTGATGGATTTAAGGTTATTGTGTGTATTTGGAATTGAAAAGAGTGGAAAAAATTTCTTAAAATTGTGTTGAATTGAGCCTAGAGTGTGTGCGTGTGCGTGTGTGTTTTTATTATGAAAAATTTGAAAAACAAGGTGAAATATTTAAAATTGATGTAATATTTGTAAGAATAGAAATTGTAAGAAAAAAAATGATTTGATCGTTTGTTGGTAAAATTTGGATGAAAATATGAGTAAAGAACGGCCCTTAAACAGTCCAACGAACAATGATTATAGGTTAGATTATGTGTCGATGCTAAGAAATGAAGAAGTAAAGATATTAAAATAATACGTAAACTTCCCTGCTTCGCTAGGGTATTTGGATAGCAGCCGCCGCCGCCGATTCGTCCACCTCCGTCGCGCTCTCGCTCTGCGACTTGGTGGTCTAGTGTTGGTTTTGATTTCAATGGAGTGTATTAGTCCGAGTTGTCAAGGTTTGGATGCTTCCAAGAAGATTATCGCAGTCAAGCGAGTGGTGATGGAGATGGAGTATATATGCCGTCGGCTGGGCCTCATTGATGAGGCCGCTTCTGCACACTGCAAGGGTCCGATTGGTCTGATGAGAAATTGGATTGATGGAGATCCAGTTGCATGTTTTATTTGTTTTGGCTCGGAGAAGTTGTTGTTTCTAATTCTGACTATGGAGGTACCCCAAAAAGTGACATGACAACGGCAAGGAGGAGCAACAGCTCTCCCTGCCTGGAGCAGTAAAGGGTTTGGTCCAGAGTGGTTGGGGTTTTATGTTCGCCCCAATCACTCGTACTTCACAACAGACTTGGGTTCTTCAGTGGATAGTGTTGATTCTTAGCTGGTTTTTTATGAGATCAAATCAGGTGTGGTTTGTTGCTTGCATGTCTTTTTCAGGTTTCCATGCATAGGCTCTTTTTGGCCCTCCTCGCAGGGCTTTGGTGGAGAAGGACGGTAGCCTCGATCTCTATTGCGGATGTTGCAGATGAATTTCTGCTTCAAGCCAATTGACATTTTGAAATGAGTTGCGAACAACAGTTTTACCTGATGCTTTTTATCTTCTATTGATTTGGGCTCTTGTCATCCCGATGTTTATTTTAGGATCATCATTAACATGCTTTCATCACAAGCATATCACATGATATCATGTCATACATGTACAAACATATTGTATACATACTTATTCTAAGTGTTAGCACGATGTCTCGGTATATCACGCCACTAATCCATGCTACATAAGCACCACAAAAGTGTGTAACCTAGCATGATATTAACTATGTAATAGTACTAGATAAAAGATATAAGATGAATAAAAGTGAAAAAATGAGTACTCGGTTTTTTTTAAGATGAATAATGTATGTCCGAAACAAAACCCCAACATCGGATTTCGAGATCTCTATTCTTGTTTGTTAAAAACAATATTTCTTGGGCTTCTCTTATGGATGTGGAAATGGGAAAACAAGGAAAAAGTAGAGGAAGATTTTGTTGGCACGCACGCTCCCTTGCCTTGCCTTGCCCCAGTTTGGTTTTGGTTGCTTGAACGCCAAGACTCTCTCTCTCTCTCTCTCTCTGCCAGTCTCTTATCTTCTTCTTCATGCACGCTTACTATCTACATGCCACAAAACAAAATATACTCCCTAACTCGCTTCTCTGTCAGATCATAGTATCCATCTACTTCACCTCCCTCACCATATTTGACCTTTACCCCCCCCCCCCCCTTTTCTATATCTAGTATTTACAAAGTCAAATTATCAAGCAAGTAGCTTAGCTATTAATTTTTTTTTTACAAAGTGGTCTAGTGTGCCGTGTTTGTTTCGCCAAGTAAAATTATTTTCTTTCACAATCACTATTCACACTTCTATCTAGGAAAGGAACACACACTAGGTATTATTATGAATGTTTCCACATTTATGGGATATAAGTAAGCACATTCAATTTATAATTTATTTTTAAACTATTTTAAAATATAAATTTTAAACTTTTGCATACACATGATAATTTGGTGTGTATTCTCGGGAAAAACAAATTCACCAAACATTTTCTATAATATATAGAATGAGTAAATAAAGAGAAATTATCAAAAAAACGTGACGCTAACATCCGTTAAATGATCCATTAGAATTTAAGTCTAATTACAAAATTAAACCCCTAATTTTCGAACTCTAACAATTCTACCCTAACCTTTTTACCCCTTACATTTTTATCATCTCCCTCTCCTCTCTCTCAGCAGCACCCATCCTAAACCCATGCTTCCTTCAACTGATAAGCCCTAAAATACAACATCAAACCGCACAGCTCAAAGGGATAGACCAGTTGGAAACCATTTAAATCAACAGATAAACACAACACCCAACAATTAAAGTAAGAAGCTGAAAAACTTGCCGATCAGTCTTACTGTCAGTCAGGAGCCGAGGCGGGGTTCGACAGCGAGCGAGTGGTCTGGCTGCCGAGCTCGAACTCCTCAGCTCCAATGGCGCCTGGCGAGCTCGAGTGCCGGCGAGTTATGGTGCCGACAACAACGACGGGAGGACTGAGGAGGGGAGACGAACTCGAGCTCCACGGCTCTACTCGATTAATCGCGACGATGATCGAAAACAAGGTTCAGGCAGGCAGGGTGTCGGGAAATTTCGAGCTCTTGAGCGATTCGAGTGCAGTGAAGTGGAGAGGAGGCAGAGTTAAATTTTTTTAGCATTTCTTGGCCAGGGTGGCGAAACTTGTGAAGCTTATGTTTGTAGGCAACTGAAGCTGAAGCTGGCTTGTGGGTGAGAGGAGAGAGGTAGATGGTAAAAATGTAAGGGATAAAAAGATTGGAGTATAATTGTCTGGGTTCGAAAATTAGGGGTTTAATTTTGTAGTTAGAGTTAAATTCTAACAAATTATTTAAGGAGGTTAATTTTCTAGGGTTTTTGTATAATTTCAAAAACCTCATGATGTTTTTTTGAAGAATTCTGAAAATGCTGTGGGAAAAGTGAAAAATATAGTAAATCTAAAAGGGATTTTTAATAATTTCCAGTAAATAAATGTTTCAAAATATATTCTCTTGTAAAATCTAGTGAGCTAAAATCTATTGTTAACTTTTATTCATAAATAAAATAAGTAAAACAAGTAGTTACTTTCAAAAAAATGAGTAATTAATTGAAATCAAAATAAATTAATATTAAAAGTCAAACTTTGTATTACGAGTAAGAGAGTATAAGAAGGGAGTATTTGAAATACAAAAAAAAAGAAAAAGAAAAAGAAAGTGAGTAATTAATAAAGTGCCTCCCTGCGTTAATTAGCAAATTACTGCCGTTAAGAGATGAGAATCTCCGTAAAAAAGTTACAAATGGAGTGTAATACATGCCCCTAGGACTGCGAGCGCTCGTAATTCCCTATGTATGGTTTCACCTCGGGTCATGCCGACTGTAAACAAGAACAAAAAAAGGGCAACAGGTGCAGTGTATGTATTTACAGCTCTGCCATCACTCGTTCAAACGCAGCGCAGGGCCACGAAATCTCCAACATTAAACAAGGATTTGACCGATGTTTGACCAAAAGTTTAACGTTTAAACAAAAATCGTGGTCCCCACCGTATTCATTTCCCGCCTTCAGATTGGTCCATTATGACACGCGCCGTCGCCGCGCGTACCAGCTTACAGCTTGTTAATGCTCTGTTCATTTCAAATTCATTTCACTTCTTTTCTTCTCTGCAAAGAATAAAACTCGGCTCTGCACTTTCTGCTTCCACTTTTCCTCTACGGCCTCCCTATTTGTCTCCTGTCTCATCTCATCGTCTCTCTCTCTCTCTGAACTCTGTTTTCCGCCGGAGCTAGAATAATGACCGTTTCCGGCGCCACCGGCCGGGAGAAGCTCGTGGTGGAGGTGCTGGCGGCGCACAACCTCATGCCGAAGGACGGAGAAGGCTCGTCGTCGCCGTTCGTCGAGGTCGAGTTTGAGAACCAGAGGCAGAGGACGCAAGTGAAGCCAAAGGACGTGAACCCCATTTGGAACGAGAAGTTCGTTTTCCACGTCAACGACGCCACCGTCATACCTTACCGGACCGTCGAAGTCAACGTCTTCAACGAGCGGCGCTCCAACAACAGCCGGAACTTTCTCGGGAAAGTCAGAGTCTCCGGCTCCGACGTCTCTAAAGAAAGTGAAGAGGCCAAGCCTCAAATGTACACTTTAGATAAAAGGAGCCTTTTTTCTCACGTCAGAGGAGAGATTACGCTGAAGCTCTACATTTCTTCGACGGAGGAGACCAAAGAAGTGGGCTCTGTTGCTGGGTTTTCAAAGAAGAACAAGAAGGGGCTTTTGCAGAAGCAAAACAACCCTGCTCTGGTCGTCCGACAGCCGCAGATGTCGCAAGAGAACAAGACGGTTCAGCTGAGTCAGAACCATCCCAAGCCGGTGGAGCCAAACCCAGGTGAGATTAAGCCTGTCGTCATAGCTGCCGGACCTGGTCATAACCCCGGCATCCCTGTTGGCGGTGGCGCCGTCATGGGCGGAGGTGTTAGCCTGTACTCCAACGGGTCTAGTGAGTTTCTACTGAAGGAGACGAGCCCACGCCTCGGCGGTGGCGCTCTGCACAAGGATAAAACCAGTTCCACCTACGATCTTGTGGAGCAAATGCAGTATCTTTACGTTAAAGTCGTGAAATTTAGGGAAGCATCGTTCTTTGGCGGCGGAGGAGAGTTTGTAGCAGAAGTGAAACTTGGAAACTACAGAGGGGTAACTAAGAGGATCAGTTCAAGCCACATGGACTGGGACCAAGTTTTCGCCTTTTCTAAAGATTGCATCCAGTCATCAATGGTGGAGATCTTCGTGAAGGAAAGCAACAAAGACGACTTCTTGGGAAGAGTTTGGTTCGATTTGAACGAAGTTCCTCGCAGAGTTCCTCCAGATAGCCCATTGGCGCCACAGTGGTACAGAATGGAGGATAAGAAAGGGGAGAAACTGAAAGGAGAAGTTATGGTCTCGATTTGGTTCGGGACTCAAGCAGATGAAGTGTTCGCTGAAGCTTGGCACTCAAGAGCTGCGAATGTGCATTTCGATGGGCTATGCTCCATCAAGTCCAAGGTTTATCTTTCCCCAAAGTTATGGTACTTGAGGGTTCAAGTCATTGAAGCACAAGACATTGTTCCGGGAGACAAAGGAGGGTCAGTAATGGCGAGATACCCTGAGTTCTTGGCGAAAATACAGGTGGGGAATCAGGTTCTGAGGACTAGAGTGGCGGCTCCTAATCCAAGCCGGAGCCTTTCGAGTCCTTACTGGAACGAGGACTTGATGTTCGTAGTGCCGGAGCCTTTTGAGGATTATGTCCTCATATATGTTGAGGACCGAGTTGGCCCTGGAAGGGAAGAACCAGTGGGCCGGATTGTGCTTCCATTGACAGCATTCGAGAAAAGGAATGATGAAAAACCGGTGGTTTCGAGATGGTTCAATCTGGACAGTCATTTCAGCAGCTCCTCAACAACAGATGCAACGTCGAAACTGTCACTCTCTTCGAGATTTGGGTCAAGGATTCACCTTCGGGTTTCGCTTGATGGTGGATATCATGTGCTGGATGAGGCCACAATGTACAGCAGCGATGTGAGGCCGACGGCGAAGCATCTCTGTAAGCCTCACATTGGTGTGTTGGAGATGGGGATATTGGGAGCAACAGGTCTGATGCCTACCAAGATCAAGGAAGGGAGAGTTGGGAGTGCAGACGCTTATTGTGTGGCGAAATATGGACAGAAATGGGTGAGAACAAGAACTGTGGTTGATTCATTGTCTCCGAAATGGAATGAGCAGTACACATGGGAGGTGTTTGATCCATGCACTGTGATGACGATTGGTGTGTTCGACAACTCCCGGACTGACAAGAACATTGTTGCTGGTAACAATAACAACAGTATGCGCGATTCGCGCATTGGGAAATTGAGGATCAGGCTGTCTACGCTGGAATCTGATCGGGTGTACACTCATTCATATCCGCTTCTTATGCTGCATACTTCAGGTGTGAAGAAAACAGGGGAGCTTCACTTGGCATTGCGGTTTTCATGCTCAAATATGGTGAATATGCTGCATACTTACACAATGCCGCTGTTGCCAAAGATGCATTATGTGCAGCCCTTGAGTGTGAACCAGTTGGAGGCGTTGAGGTACCAGGCTATGAACGTGGTGGCATCTAGGTTGAGCCGCGCAGAGCCGCCTTTGGGGCGGGAGGTGGTGGAGTACATGCTGGATCATGATTCGCACATGTGGAGCATGAGGAGGAGTAAGGCCAACTTCTTCAGACTGATGAGTGTGATCTCAGGGCTTGTGGCAGCAGCCCGGACTGTTGAAACGATCCGGAACTGGGACAGACCGGTGTATTCAGCGTTGTTTGTCATGGTGTTCCTCTTCTCGGTTGCAATGCCAGAGCTAATAATCCCGGCAGTGCTGGTGTACACGGCGATTGTTGGAGTTTGGAGGTATAAGTGGCGGCCAAGGCAGCCGCCTCACATGGACACCAAGCTGTCCCATGCCGAGAGCGTGTACCCGGATGAGCTGGACGAGGAATTCGATTCGTTCCCCACGAGCCGAAGTGCTGATGTGGTGAGGATGAGGTATGATAGGCTAAGGAGTGTGGCAGGGAGGATCCAGACGGTGGTAGGGGACATGGCGACCCAAGGTGAGAGGGTTCATGCGCTGCTTAGCTGGCGTGACCCGCGGGCAACCTTCTTGTTCGTGATCTTCTGCTTGGTTGCTGCGGTTGGGTTCTATGCAGTGCCGATGAGGGTTGTGGTGGCGATGTGGGGACTCTATGTGCTGAGGCCGCCCAGGTTCAGGACCAGATTGCCTTGCACCGTTTTCAATTTCTTCAGGAGGTTGCCCACCAAGGCTGATAGCTTGTTGTAGAATGTAGATTATAATCCTCTAGGTTTTCTTTTGTTGTCTAACTTGGATGTTAACTGTAATTGGCTAGATCCATGATCCACCCAGTGATTGTCATCAGGTACCATTTTGTAGTACGCATTCGGAATTAGATGTGACATTTTGGAAGCAACATTTTTCACCCCTTAGAAACTAGCTATACACATTGATTAAAGAAATGCTGGTAAAGGAAACTTGAAATTTTTTCAAGAACTAAATAGGTCTTTATGTTTGATTGATGCTTTAGATGGATTTAGTAACCAGAAGTTAGATTGAAGCTTCCCTCTTCATAACACATCAATAATGTTAGATTAAAGAGCAGATTTTCTCATGAAGATGAAAAACATGCAGAAGCAATCAATCCCTGATTGTCATTGCTGCAAGGTTGAAACTGAATATATTATTCATCTAAGTGGAGGGGGAAAAAGTAACATACAGCCTTGGATTTGTTATCTTTTCCATGTCATTTCTTTCTTTCTTTCTTTCTTGTTGGCATTTTCAGATGCCTGCCGGCCCTTATGAGAGTTGCCTGTTAAAGTCTCTAAATGCACAAATCATAGGTTACAAGTTACAAAGGGATGTTTTTTTTTCCCTTCTTTTTCTTACCCCTTCCTCCTTTTGGGACTGAAGACAAAGTCATCTTCGTCACTATCATCACTGATTTTTCTCTTAGCTTTGGTATCTCCATTCTGCTTTCGGGAACTCTCCGGCTTACTGGCTTGGTTTGAAGATTTAACCGGTGTTCCTGTCCGAAGTTGCTTTTGTTTCCTCTGCTTCTTCTCATATGCCCTTTTTGATGCTTCTGGTGACAACAATCCATGTTCCATTAGCCTGCAGTTCAATACATGTCACTTTTCTCTAACCAAATTAATCAATCAACAAACTTAGCTTTGATACCAACTAGTTCGAATCTGCTTATGAATCTTACGTTTCAAACCCATTCGGTAAGCAATTTAATGCTAAACCACTTCCATGAACTCGTACCTCATTCACCCTGCACAAATCTATCTTATTACTCATGCACCGATACATCGAATTGATCTCATCAGAATAGGACTGTCATCTAATGTAGTACCTCTCTCATTTTAATCCATGCATAGAGCTAATTTAACCACATCTGTGACAGCTTCATTTCTAATTCTCTCTTACGTACTCCCAACATTTCTAATTCAACTGGATGGATACATTATTATTGAAGTAGTATAACTCCAGTAACATCCGTCCGTTTTTCCAATCTACTTAGATTTAATTAAAATTTTGTTCACAGTCCCTCGGTATGAATAATTGTCGTGAGCATGAATACTTAAAAGATCACCTACTTCTAATAGCACCATAAAAGAACATAAGCTTGGTAGCAAATTGCATTGAGATCAGTATATCACCCCCAATCCAGCCGCTGCAGCATAACAATACTGTTCAAGACAACTAAAACACTTCCCTGATTCAATGGTTGAATCTGAGATAACTGAGCTACAGATGATATACAATTAACTTAAGCACCACACCCTCATTCAGGAAAAACATTATTATTCTCAAGATCAGTGGCAGAATCTCCAATTCTAAGATCCAGCCTAGGAAGTTTTACATCATACTCCTTAAATAACCAATCTAAGGAATAGCCAAGAGAAAATTCGATCAGTGAAACCTTATAATTTGATCAGTAAAATCTTATATTAGACGACATAGAGAAAGGAATCACTCACCAGAATTCTGCCATCTCACTTGTTGGAATCTGTTTGGACAATGACTCGTAAAATATTCGTAGAGGTTCCCTCTGTCAAAGGAAGCAGTTATGGGGGTCAGTGATTGAGAGGCAATTTTCACTGCAAAGAAATACTACTACCAATCAGATAACAAGCAAAGCATAATGAATAGCACCTGTTCAGGAGGATCATGTTTCTGACCGGCTAATGTGTACACCTTCTTCTCCCTCACTTTGGTTTGGGTTGTCTTGAAAGAACTTGAACCTGACTTGGACTGAACCTAATAGAATCACAGGCTTCAGAATCATGTATGAAACAAAAAACAAAAAGGGCAGCACTTTCTCAGGTAAAGGATGTAATTTTGATTGGCCTCAGCGACATTTAAACAACCAGGTACAGGGCACAAAAGAAACTTGAGGGCTGAGAACCAGAACCATAAAGACCAAACAAGAAAATATACTGCTCCTAATTAATGATCCAGCTGAATATAACCCCTTCACCAGATTTACGATTCAGATCACCTATGGAGATAGTATCAAAGTTGAAGAACGCAATTTTGTAGAGCTGAGAAAATCGGATGAACTAAGGAAACCCAAATCGCAACGATTGATAAAGAGGCAACCAACCTGTGTTTTTGTGGTGACGACTGAGACAGATTTGGATTTGGAATCAATGGATTGCTTGCTGGAGCTCTCGGGTCTCTTCCTGTTCAGAGAAGCATCGACCTTTCCCTTCACTGACGCCATTTCCCTTCGGCTCAATCTCCAGCAAGCGATGATCGGATCAACAATACGCTTGCTTTGATTGCTCCAAGTAAATTTTATTACTAATTTTTCATTTTTTATTTGATAAAACTATGATAAATACAGCATATTCAGGTTGGAGAAAAAAAGGTAACAGATGAAATCCAACAAGGTAGAAATGGCCGGTAAAAAATGCAAAGACAAGGGACAAGGCAGGTCGTTTTGGAGCAACTGTAAATTTTACAGTTTGGTGGGAGGCATAACGAAGCTGACGTGAACCCAGCTCTGCTCTGGTGCAGTCAGGCATTGTGCTCCTTAGTTTTTTAACGGCTAGCGTTAGTTAACATATGCTAGATTTATTAGTTATCGGTCAAATGTACACTTATGTCTCCTATTAGCAGAATCTTTAAAAATCTATATATTTTATGTTGTTCATAGAAAAATTTACTTTTGGATGTCTCATTCAATTTCTGTTTCCTATATTAGGAGTTTTTTTTAAGGAAACTATTTACCAGGAGTACTTTAAAGTTATATAAAAACTCAAAAATTTATTTTCACCAACTGCAAATAAATCCTACAATCTTGTAAGAACTGGGGAAGTAGTATTATTTTTCTAGTATTTTGATACTATATACAGTATATTTTTTTAATAAAATAACACTTTCTCTACTTTTCCCACTTAATTTTTCTCTGTTAATGTATTTAATAAATCGTTTTCATAATGTAGTTAATAACATTTATAATGTGTTCCACGGATTAAAGATATATACTTATCTCCTACATTTATTTTTCAGCATATAAACCATTTTAAAGAGCTCAACATACATGAATAAAAAGTTAAAAAGTTTTAGCTTTGTTGTTATCAAGAAGTCAAAAGTTTAATTCTTTATTCATCCTCTTTACCAAATACCAAAAAATTTACAATCTAAAATCAACTACAAGCTCGAGCAATGAGCTAGAAAGAAGAGTTGCAACAAGAGCATGTCCCATTAAGTTCTCTCCTCACTAGATAATAAGCTAGAGAAGGGACATGTATCATACAGAGGAAGCTATATCAAGAATGGTGCCAAGCGCGGATCTGCGCGGAAGGGAAGGCCAGTGCGAGCTCCCAGGGCTCTACATCCGCATGCTGCCTGGAGTAATGTACAATGTATAAAGCCACTGAGAATCAACTGAAACCACTTACCTAATTCCCGAGTTCACACTAGGAAACCGGGATGGGCATTGGAGCGGATCGACCCGCTTTATCGATCTTTATAGATCGATACAACATTGATCCGCTATTTGCGGATCGCTCCACTGTATTGGATATCCACCCAGCAACTACTCCATTACATAGTGATTAAAGTGTGTAACTTTTCAAAAATTCGATCATCACAACAAAGTTAAGGCTAAATATGTAATTTTTCTTGGTCATTTCATGATTTTTGTAAATTATTTTAAAAACTCGAGGACCATTTTACCATTTTTCAAAAGTTTGAGGACTATTTTGTACGAGTAAATAATTTATTTATCAATGGATATCCATAACCAGTTCCAACAGTGGTGGATCATAAACATAACCCGCTCCACGGTGGAGCGATCTGATGAAGCTCCATCAGAGCGGGTCAACATGCCGATCCTACTAGGAATGCAGAGCTTTCTATGTAGTTCAATTTTCTTCTCAGATCCCGTAACTATCAACCTCTGCTTTGGCTAGTTAAGTAAAGTTACTTACCACTTGGGATGCAAAAGGTAACATCTTCTCTGGGGGCATGCTCGCACAAATGGCTAAAGATGCAAAAAAATAGAACACACAAGTCAATGAGACATAACAGAAACTAGTTACCAT
The DNA here is from genome assembly GCA_024586325.1 of Stellera chamaejasme. Taxonomy (NCBI): domain Eukaryota; kingdom Viridiplantae; phylum Streptophyta; class Magnoliopsida; order Malvales; family Thymelaeaceae; genus Stellera; species Stellera chamaejasme. The sequence continues at coordinate 33,359,387 of CM044985.1, forward strand.
CACACAATACAGGCAATACCAAGTCATGCTATAACATACCATAAAGGACAGCTCCAATAAATGCATCACCAGCACCGGTTGTGTCAACTATTTCTGAAGGTGGAATTTTCTCGGCTGTTCCCAGAAACAACCTGCCACATATAGTCCCTATGCCATTTGCTCTCAGTTTAAAGTTTGACTGGCAAGGTGCAATGGACCAAGGATGTCAACAAAATATATAGTATAAATAACCATGTGAATTATGTTGGGGAAATGCAAAGTTGCCTACTGATGAAACGTTTAGCAGAGCGGGACAAGCAGTATTGCATACTCTCACACATCTAGGAGCAAGTAGATACAATCCATCGGTCCATCATACTATGCTGCTTCAGATTTCAGGCTCCAAACTAATGCATTCTAATGAAAAAAAGAAGCTATCACATGCTTGACAAGGAAAACTGGAGCATGATGTGGTTTATATCAGATTGACCTAGAGTTCAGGATAAACAACTTAGTGTAATTCAAGTCGGCCAAGCCCCACTCAAGAACAAACACACTGGTGTAAAAGTGTATCAATGTTTGGAGTGCACGGGCAATAATAGTCTATACTAGAAAAAGAATAAACATAGGTAACTTTCAAGATCTTCATTCTCCAGCAGCAACAATCTTTGCATATTACTTTCTCACTCTCTCTAGAGTTGATATGAATATTACCGAAGAACTACAAGTTGGGCTGGTTAAAGCATCATCTTTCTTTAGCATCAGTGATTTGAACAATTGATCAACATCAACCTCTTCCAAATCAGAAGTCTCTGACAAGAATAAAATCACAGACTGAGAATCTAGAGTATGCACCTAAAAGAAGTTCAATGTTAATACTACCTTCCAATATATGTTTTGTATAAATTAACAATCTTCTCGGGAAAAGCAAATAACTCAAATCAAAGTTTATTCATAGTCAAGTTTGTTTGTGATTTCCCAGACAAAAAAGTGTGATTATATATTTGTATGCACCATCTATGCTCCTCTCAACCATTAAGCATCCATCTTCACCCAATGTAACAACCACAAATTTCAGGCGAGGAAGATTCAAGAGGATGGAAACAAGTGCCTTGGGGATAGATGTTGCCTCTGTCCATGCCTGGTACATGAAAAGTTCATGACGTGCGTCATTAATCATATAAGGTACTAGATTTCAAGCAGACGATGCAATGTAAGGATAGGTTTCAACAGAGTTCCAAAAACAAATGGTCAGCCCAGTATAAAAAGGAATTTTGATTTGAAGCAGCTGTAAGAAATCAAACATAAATGGACAGATGAGCAAAAGGGCACACAAAACAGTCCTGAAAACAAAGACTAGAGGCAAGTAACGATATTGGTAGAGGCATCAAATAAAAAGCATAGTAAATCTTGCAAGAGAACATGCGTATGATCACAGTTATTGTGTAAAATTGAGGTGACTAGTGATAGCTGACAAAAGGTAACATCATTGCTGCACAAGAGACTTCCAATGCTTGAGTATTAACATATGCATAAATCATTGTACAAACTGATCAATGTAGATGTCAACTTGCCTGAGGAAATCTTGATGAACATACAACATACATGGCGAATTTCAGAAGATCATCTAATCCCTCCCTTTTCCTCTCAGCATCAACAAGAACAGGTATGTTATGGCAGACAGCCTACAGAAGCACTAGAAAAGTTTTATGTGATGTGAACTAAAGCATATCTAGACATCCAAATTGAGTGCTGGGAAATCAGTTTGTGGTGCTTTTGGGGTTTGGAAAAGCAATCACCTCTTTTGCAATTAGCAAAGCAATTTCAGGCAACCTTCCATCAGAATACAAAATTCTTGCACCTTCTAATGCAGCTGATATTGCAGATGGGGAAAGATCATCAGCTTTAGCAGGTGGATGGCCAGGGGTGTTAATACAAGTACGAGTTTTCCTACATTTAGAGCTTGGGTGATCAGGACCATGATCTTACAGATCAAACCATCCACAAAAGACACCTAGCAGTCCGTAACCACAAATGCAGATGCTCACGTTTGATTGTCAACAATGACATATGTGAAAGGCGAATGACCCGTTTGAGAAATCTGGAGCAGCAATGAATAAAACAACTTAAATTTGAAGCTCAAACTGTTTCCAAATTAGAAATAAGGTGACTGCAATTATCCATCCGACTCTTACAATCACAAAGGAAGTATCGACTGCATCAAATTCAAGCTCCACTAAAATATTCTTTCCATGAGAGTCACTAGCGACCTGGTAAAATAAAAATCTGAACGAATTGATGATCCTCAGCGTCGTAGGCACAAAGAAATAAGATTATGCTAGAAAAGAAGGATAAAATTAACCTTGGAAATCAAGCGAGCATGTAATCCTAGACGTGAAGCACAAGTTAATGCATTCCCAGCGTTGCCGCCGCCTTGGACCTGCAGATCGCACCACTTTTTATGTGAGCCACAATGGTAGAAGTAGCAAATGAATCGAGCAAAGTTTGTCGAGAAGCAAGTAAAGGGAAAGGTACCTTGGAAGCGATGGTTCTGATCTTATCGTCGGGCCTAGGGAATGAAGAAACTTGGGCGAGAAAATCCACGGAGGTTGCTCCGCAGCCGAGCTGTGAATCAAGCATGAATGTAAAGGGCGAATGAAGCAGAGAGCAGGCAAGAAAGAGAATCAGTAGCGGCGGCAAAGAACTAAACTCACGACGGTGCGGTTCCCAGGAAGAGGCGGCGCTGCCCACTCTGATGAGTCCGGCGACATCTTACACTATACACTTTCTGATCAACAAAAACCTCCGTCCGCACTGAGAGACAAAAAGAGAGGTGGTGGACAGTTAATTACGGAGTACGTAGGATTATTTGAAAAGTTAATGCTAATTTGTGGATTCTACAAAAAAAATGTGTAATTTGAAAATTGGATGACTTATTCAACCAATTAAAGGTTCGTTTTTGCCGACCAAAAATTCCTTTTCACCATTATTTAAACAAAGTTTTTTTTTTTTGCCATCAACATTACATATCAAGTACAAAATCGTTCAATGATAAATTGATACGCATCGGGTCTCTGCATTTCACAGTTATGAATCAGGGGTCTACCTATTTGGTGAATCAATTAGCTGTAGCGAAAAAACAAGCTGCTTTCTTGTTGTTTGAGAGGAGTTACTCTAGACTACACATATAACCCCAAAGGTACCCCCTTTCATTCAGTAGTACCTGTACAGTTTCATTCAAAAATTATACTAGCTCACTTCCAGTACTTATTCCGAACGCAAACCTCAAATCCAATATGCCTCGTTCCACATTCGTCTCGGCGGAGGCCGACCCCCATGCTCACTCATGCAATCTCTTGATCTATACCAACTCATACCACTTCGCGCCGTTCTCAGAGGGCCTGATCTGTTGCTAATGCCATGCCCGATAGACAAGCTTGTAGTACCATCACCGATCAAACTCGAAGCTGAGAGAGGCCGGTCTTCAAGCTGACCGGAGCTGTAGTCCATCGTCATGAAAGATGAGGCCTGCCCATAAGCAAGTCCAGGAGTCGCCCTCCCACCACTCCACCATCTGCTGCTGTCATTACCAAGATCAAGCTTGAAATCCGAGTCTGGAGCAGACGACTCCTTCTGACTTTGACAATCCATGCCGGCTTCATCCGTGTCGTTGTATATCAGCTTTAAAGCCTGCACTACTTCACCCATGAAGGGTCTGTGAGTCACCTCTGGATGAACACACATGTTAGCTATGGCTGCCACCTTTGCCATGTCATCGAATTCGTATGTTCCAGCCAAAGAAGGGTCTACAAGTTGCTCTAGACCTTCTCTGCTGCTCATCAGAGGTCTTGCCCAAGTTACTAGGTTTTCCTGTCCCTGAGGTAGGGACATATCCACAGGTTTTTTTCCTGTCAGAAGCTCAAGGAGCACCACCCCGTAACTATAAACATCACTTTTGACCAGTAAATGCCCTGTCATTGCGTATTCAGGGGCAACATACCTGCATATTTGCAAATTATTTATGTTACGTAACAGTCGGATAGATGCTCAGGCTTACCATGCAAGCGTAACCATTTTCTTATTTTCATCATGCAAGACAGCAAAAGGCAATTGTAATAGGAAACTAGGTTTGGGCACAAAAATCATTTTCGGTACTAAAAATCTGATATTTTGCTGCATAGTTAAAGAAAATGCTGAAACAATGGGAATCACACAGGGAAGTATACTAACCCAAAAGTTCCCATGACTCTTGTAGAAATATGCTGACTGCCTCCAGCTGCTTCCCTCGCCAAACCAAAATCTGATACCTTTGGGGTGAAATCATTCTCTAATAATACATTACTAGCCTTAAAATCCCGGTGAATTACACGAGGATTTGAATCTTCATGAAGGTAGGCTAATCCTCTAGCTGCTCCCAAAGCAATTTTCAGTCTTGCATCCCAATCAAGACGTCCTTCCCTCTTGTCGACACCTAAATCACAAGTTTGATAATCTCATCATGAAACATTGTTTATCAATTACTGTATCTACTAAGGTAAATTGCCAAGAAGCAACAGAGGAGACTTAACTCATTTACAAACAAGAAAACACCCATCATATAGAAGCAAAATTGCAAAATTCTGTCCTCTAGATTTCACTCCTTAAACCTTCCTTTCCATTTTTCATCCTCATCTCTTAGACTTTTATCATTTATTTCAGATCTCAGCACAATAATATATCAACCTAAGAAGCAACCACTTTCATGACCGACTCTTTAACTCAAACAACAGAGAGTTCCAGAAGGTACAGTCGGGTGAGGAAAACGCTATACCATGTAAGTGGGACTCGACACTTCCATTGGGAATGAGTTCATAAACCAAACAACGGACACGCCCTTCAATGCAAATGCCAAAGAGCTTCACGAGATTGCGGTGGTGCAGCCGACTAAGCATCTCAACTTCATGGATAAATTCAATGTCTCGATTCTGATTGTCCCTTGTAAGTAATAACTTAACAGCAACTTCACTTCCATCTTCTGTTACACCACGATAAACACGTCCAAAGCCACCTTCACCTAGAATTGTCCTTGAACTGAATTTATCTGTTGCTTTCTCTAGATCAGCAAGGGCATACCTCTGAACTGACATAACGCAGGTGGGCATCATTGAAATGAGTGATGGAGATGCAGAGCTTGCTATACTACTTGAAAAGATCATTCCAGTTCCTACATTTTCATAAAAATCAATAACTTCATATTAGGAGTCGAACTGAGACCAGCAAAGAGACCTTGTAAGATACAGCCTCATGACTTCCTCATTGAAAGCATCACATATAACTATGTTCTAATACCATACTTGTCTCCTTTCTTAAGTAAAATAATGTGTAGTAAGTAACGCAATGTTTATAAGTCAATTCTATGCTTAAAGCATTTTGGGTTGTCCAAGTCGGGCTCATAGCTTCAAACCAGTCCATTACTAACTACTTAGTACTAGAAAAGATTTTCAATGAAAAGCAACAACAAAGTAACAAACTCTTAACCTATAAGCCATTCTCAAGCATCATGCTAGACAATAAAGCAATATACTCATAATACGTACAACTGTGTTCTTCTCTTCAATCCCAAAATTTCAGACCTAAATCCATATATTTTCAAAATTACACTTCTACCTCCAATTTCAAGATCCAAATCTGCATACAATTCTAAAAGAACACATCATATATGTCCAGAATGCGCTTAGGTGCACACGTATGCATAGTTCAATCAACACAATTATTTATTTTATTTTTTTTCAAGCACCAGAAAGGGCTTAAGAATCTGAAACCTGCACTGATTTAGAGTGCAGTAGATAAACTACTGTAGTAGCAATTTTCATCAGATAGAAATAAAAAATGTGATGAGGCAATTTCAGTTGAAAAGAGATACAGAGTAATCAAAGAGCTTTGGTTGGTGCAGGTATTAAAAGTTTAGTTATCAGTGAGTTATTGATCAGTTTTAAATAAAGATGGCAGCTTCGCTCTTCTGGTAACATGTCAATGAGAAACATGTGGGAAAATACGTTTTCATTGAGAAGACAAATGATCAGAATGTGATTCCGTATTTTGACCGTATATACTTGTCACTATAGAGGCCAGCTAGACTTGCAGTCATGCACAGACCATTATAGCAGGTCCACGAGTAATGAGTAAGATATTTTCCTTTTAAAGAACGGCTGGATTTTCAAACCTACAAACTAGCAAAAAGAGAACCATATAGACGTCAAAAAACACTTTGCAGATATATGACACTCAAAGAAACAGAAAAAATCAACTTCGAAAACATACCAGGACTTTTGTTTAGAGAAGAGGTAAACACTGGACCAACAGCACTGGAAGGTCCTCTGACCTTCCTCCACTTTAGGAAAACTGATATTGCTCCAACTAATACCAACAAGAAAACAAATGCAGAAAAAATGATGACGAATATGATCCTAACATTTATCTTCTGGCTCTTGTTGCCAAAATCAGCTGTGATCGGGAGATCTCCCATGTTTCCACCACCAGTAGAACCAAAACCAGGAATGTCTCCTAAATTGCCTTTATATGGGGGTGAATCTGGCAGTCCTGGAGGAACAATTTTTACACAAATTAGCAAAGCCTGAAGCAAAACAACAGAAGAGGTACACAATTAAATCTGTAGAGGATTGTACCTGGATAATTGATGTATATCACTTCATAATTTCCGAAAAGTGTCGCATTTAAAAGCACCCGTTTGTGTGCAAGACGTTTGTATGTAAGTAAAGCAGTTTCGTTGTCAAATTTCTCTCCAAGTGGAACTAAATTAATGTCTACTACCGTTCTCTCTTGATTTTGACTATCAGCACTTGCACCCATTATTTTAACTTGACTTTGTTGCAAATAGGTGCCAGCAGCAATTTCAATCTCCAGCTCATTCATGACAGGGAAAATAGCATATGGAGCTATATCAAGGAGAAGTCTGACTTTCATAGGGAGCACGCAACCACAAGGTGATCCAAAGGGAACTGATGTAAGTGGCTCCACACAAGTTTGATCACAACCTACCATTTCATGATAAAAGAAAAAATAAATAGAAAAATAAATAATCAATGAACGGGAAACATCTAAAGGCCCGTTCAATATAGTACCGCTAATAGCGAGCGGTGAAAGGTGGGAATATCATATTCATGAGTTGAGATCTGATATACTAATTTACAGTATACTAAAACAAAGCTTAAACCCAATTGGTTTCAATCATTACCTTTGTCTGAAGGAGATGGAGCCACGACCTTTGGAACTTCAGGATGGTGGTGACGAGCATGACCATGGTGATGATGATGCCGTATAGGTAAGGGTTGACCGCTCGGGGCAGGAACTGATGATACAACGCGATATGGGAGGCATATTAGCATGAAATATGATACACTTGATCACATAGAAAGAACAGTGACTGTAAGAAGTATAAATCACCTAGATGAATTGGCAAGGGTGCAGGAGCAAGTACTGTCGATGGAGCAAGAGAATGACTTACAACAGATCCCCTAGAATATCTCAGTAGCGTAAATGTCAAAGTCTTTGAGATCGATCCCGCTGCAGATTGTAATAATAAAAATACCTCATTAGGATACATCTAAAAGGGTCATTTTATTACAGAATGCCCCCATGTATTGCCAGCAGAAGCTGCAGAGTACAATAGATTACAAAAATAACAGAAACGGTGGAAGTAAGGTCATACGATCTTTTACAGATTTTCCTTAGTTAAATGGGGTATCTATAAAGGAAGGTTTCAAGCAATATCAATAAAATATAATGCATGATAATCATTTATTATCATATGAAAAACAACAAAGCCTTCCTCAGTCATGCAAGGTTTCTATATTAGACACGGCCGGTTTATTTAAATTGGAGATGAAACTGTAATAAAGGAGCATCATATTGGTTTACAAGAGTAACTAGGATCATATTAGTTTGCCACTATGCTTTTTCGAATATGTTCATTAATTTTAGATGTCATTGACATTATAAAGTTCAAGCCATTGACCCTAACATAATTGGGATTAAGTTGTAGCATGATGATGAAGCATTTTCCTTTTTCGCTTACTTGAGTATGCTGTAAAAACTCTATGCATCACGGTTCGATAATTCTGATAACAATTGCTATTATCCAGCTCAACGTGGTTTGCAGGAGACATCTTATTTCGTTTTGCTTTACTTGAATGAATGAGACACAAGTCGCGACCATAAGTTTGATCGTTCGCTCCAGCAGTCTATGGCAGTACAATTCGAAGTGACTTAAAAAAACGAAATTCAATCCACAGAAAAGGGGGCAATAGGAAACAAAGAATAGAACGAAAAAAGGAAGACAAGAAGACAAATATCTGGGGGAAAAATCGATAATACCAGTTGCCGCTACAGCCTTATGCTTATACCCTTACAAGGCAACAGAACAGATTATTTTAATCCAACACTCGTCGTCTTCTACTAACCCATTCGTGACCGGATACCAATCAAGCAACAGGACAAAACATAAGCTATAAAATAATGAACCCAAAATTCTCCTAGCAGAAACGAAGTCAGTAAGAAAAGATCTAATCAGAATTCCCGGATTAAATTATTGCGTTTTCTCATCGCCCTTCACTTCACCGGAGAATTTTTCACTTCTGTTTTATTTTTAGCAAGTTTGCACTAAAGCAAAAACCAAGTTACGTACCTGAACACAAAAGGGAAGTTGAGCTGAGAGAGCAAACAAAAAGCAAAAGTAGAGTAAAAGCAGCCATCTCCTTTCCGGAAAAGCAACCAGTAAGCACAGTCATCAACAAAAAAGTCCACTGCCGAGCAAGTACGCGGCCGAGCTAAACGGCCGGAGATTCAAAGTATTCCGAAGAAGCAGTCTCAACAGGGAACACATCCGGAAGACGAGAGACCACATGAGCAAGAGCTTTGCGAAGACAAAAAAACCCTAGGAAGAACAGTGAATGGAGACGCAATGCGGGTCGGATCCAACGAAGATCCACCGGAAACGGCTAAGATCTGCAGCAGCAAGTTCCCGGCGTTCCTTAAGGAAGTAGAAGATATTGAAAGAGAACTACAAATGGCCAGCGAGAAGAAGAAGAAGAGTGAGAGATCTGAAAACGCGGAGCGGGCAAGCGAGTGCGAGAGTGTGGGAGGTTCTTTATTGTGTAGAGTCGCAGAGACTCGCGAGACTTGCTTCCTGGAATTGATGGTGTTTGTCTCCTTCAGTATACTACGCGCGTGATGAAGCGCGTGTTTTACACGTGAAATATAAACGACAAAGTCCGTGGCCGTCACTTTTCCGTCTGGTATCCGGTAAAAAAGCTAAGTTCCGTTAGGATCCTGGATCCGCGTCGTCTAGCTAACAAACTTTAAACTAAACGGAGCTGTTGCCTATCTTTCTTTTCTTTTGATTAATTTAATTTTGATCCTGCCATTCTCATCATCAAACTCTTTTCTAAAGTTAGTGGCATGAAATTTTGGTCATTATAGATGCTGAATTGTCCAGTTGAAGAAAACAATAAACGAAGTAAAATTTAAAAAAAACAATACAAACGGCAACTTTTCGGATAAGAAAAATTAAAGGCCCAGCAATTCAATTAAAATGTTTTTATATTCAAATCCAAGCTTTAAGATACAGGGATATTCTTCTTCTTCTTTTTAATGAAAGATAGTACGAGAATCTCTAATAAATAGGATGGGTTTGTTGTGAAGAGGTTAGGATTGGATTTATCAGTAATTTTGAAAATCTGATCTTCCTTAAGAAAAGGTAAACTGGATAACAGTATCAGATTTTGGTTGTATGTATATGTAGTATGGATTTGTTTTCATCTAAATTTTTACATTTTCTTTGCGTGAGTTAAGGCGGAATACGTTTTGGATTGGTTGGCTTTAATTGATAAATTGTTTGTATTTATTTCAGAGAATTTTTGTGAAAACTAGTGTCATTTAAAATTCTGTTATGCTAATTACTCCTTCAATCCCATAAAATATACTAATATAGGAGTATTTGATTAGAATCATAGATTAAAATATATATATCACTACGTATTTGCTGAAGTGTTATCGACGCCCCAATCGCAACAAATGGCGTCACATTTGTGACGGATTCGTGAACCACAAATGGCGCCACAAATTCAGGCGTCATTTTCAGGTTTGGCCGCCACAAATTTATGGCGTCATTTGTGATGCTCATATCCGCCACAAATGTGGCGCCATTTGTGGTGTTTAAATCCACCACAAATTGGCCAAGTCATCATCCACTCACCACCATTTGTGGCGCCATTTGTGGTGTTTAAATCCACCACAAATTGGCCAAGTCATTAGTAGCAGATGAGCTTCATTCGTGATGATGCTTTCAGAATCGCCAATATTTAATTTTTTTTGTTTATAAAAATAATTTAAATGTAAACTCTAAGAAGGCTTTAAAACTAATTAAAATATAATTATAAAATGTAATATTGAGATCAACATTGTCTAAAACTTTATTAATCACAAAAAAACCTAATCATCAGAACTATCTTCATCATCATCATCATCATTGTTCGATCGTGGTGGTGGATGTGGTGGATGAGGCATGCTATTAATCATCGAAATCATCAATGATTGCCAATCCGTCGATTTGTTGTTGTTGTTGTTGAAGTCACGGATCCTCGAAATGTTGAACGTATTCTGTAGAGGCTGCTGTGGTGAACGAAGACGCGGAGGCTGCTGTAGAGGCATGGTAGGAATATAATCGCCAAGTGGATGGGGTTGCAGGGTAGGGTTGGGTTGCGTCAACTCCGGCGTCCAAAGTGGTCCTTGGGAGGATGATCCCGCGGCCAAATGAGGTGGCACTTGGGCGTTCTGCAGATACCCACGCTGAGATAACTCTCGCCACATAACGCTAATCGCCGCATTCGATTGATGCAACATTTTCATCATCTCATTCTGCCCTTGCACCTGTCGCGTGAGTTCCTTGTTCTTCTGCCGCTCCTCCTTTTCCCTCCGACGCGCCTCTGCCAACTCAAGCTCCCGCTGAAAGGTTATGAATCCTCAGTTTCTCAAAAAAATACAACTTAGTCCTAAAAATTTCTAAAATGTTTCAAGGGGTTTGTAATCAATTACCTCTGATGGCAGGAATTGGTTCGGATGTAGCAATTGTGGGGGGGTCATCTTCCAACGACCTCTCTTGGGGGGACCAACAATATCAGCGTAGACCTGAGGATTGAAAGGCGGGATCGAAAGGCGAACGATGAAACGGGACGGCGAACGGCGAGGCGGGACGGCAAAACGGAACGGAGAGGCGGGACGACGAGAGGGGAAAAGTGAATATTAGATTGTGAAAATAGGTAGCAACTAAATGTTAAATAAAAACAGGAGAGATTATTACCTTTATTGGAGGCGAAAATGGAGATCTTGAGGTTGAAGGTGAAAGAACAGTCTGAGATGGAAGGTTGAAGATGAATATGCATGCGACGGATGGAGTGCAAGTGTGGGATAATGCAAGTGACCCTAGCTGTTTGTGGCGTAAGACTCAGGCTCAAATAAAAGTTTTCGGCGGCCCACTAGTTTCAGCCCAATCTGCCGCTTTTTTTTAAAATATTTTCATTTATCATTATTTATAATTTTCATTTATCATTTGTATTAAAGTAACTTTTTATTGTTTATTATTTTTTAAAATTATATTTATTATTTATTTCATTAAACTTTTTATTGTTTCCCAATTTTTTTAATTATATTTATTATTTATTTCATTATTTTTTTAAAAAAATTAAATTAATTTTTTTTTCATTTTTCAAATTATTTTTATTATTTATTTTTTAAATTATATTTATTATGTTACTAATAAATTAATTTTTTTTTCATTTTTTAAATTATATTTATTATTTATTCTTAAAATTATATTTATTATGTTACAAATAGGAAAAAATGTTAAAAAACTGTTTAATTTTTTTTTAAGAATTAAATTTTTAAAATTATATTTATTAAATTATATTTTTTATTGTTATTTCATTACTTTTTTTAAAAAAAATAAATTAAAATTTTTTCAATTATATTTATTTTGTTACTAATAGGAAAAAAGTTTTAAAAAACTTAATTTTTTTAAGAATTACATTTTTTAAATTATATTTATTAAATTACTTTTTTTATTGTTTCCAAATTTTTTAAATTATATTTATTCTTTATTTCATTAATTTTTTAAATTATATTTATTATGTTACTAATAGGGAAATAATCTGTAATTTTGAAAATTAATATGAAATTGGTAATTTTGAAAATTAGTATGAAATTAATTGTGTTGTATCACGTTATCTATTTTTTTCTGCATTTTTTTCTTTTAAAGTGTGTTCATTTACTATTTATAGAGGAAAAGTTTGTAAATTTTAAAAATGAAATAAAATTTATGAGAGAAAACATTTTTTAAAAAAACATTGTTTTGGCTTTTATTTCTAATTATTATCTGTATTGGTCCTCAAAAATATACATCCTTATTAAATTCTTATAAAATAATTATATATTTTATCATTTATTTCATAAAAATATACATTTATTTCACTTATTATTACATCCTTATTAAATTTTTATAAAATATTACAATTTACACAGCTACGAAGTGCGCAGAAAATAAATCCTTGTGTTTTGCCAAAGAACATTAAAGTTGGAAAATCCAAAGAACATTAAAGTAACATGTTTTGCCAAAGAACATTAAAGTTGGAAAATCCAAACACAAATAATGAAAATTACAAATTAATCATGTTTATACATCATTTTCCTCCTCATCCTGATCCTCATCTTCTACAACATAGTCATAATCCACATGCTCCGGCGGGGCTTGAGTATCCACGAGTGATGTATTAACAACATTGTCGGATATGACTATGGTGTCATTGACAGTTGGATCTTGGAGAGGATCAACATCCCTGTTCGGCTGTGTATTAGTTGATGAACTTGCCCCCGACCCTCTTCCTTCCTCCAGAAATCGCCGCGGTTTCATTTTGAAAACCGTCCATCGATTTTTTAAATCTTTACGCTTTGACGGGTACTCTATATAAACCACCTGTTGGGCTTGACTTGCAAGAATAAATGGGTCTTCCCAAGGTAATCGCGATGTGTGATCAATATCAATAATCCCGGAGTTCTTATCCGTACGCACACCTTTCTTCGGATCAAACCATGTTCCCTTGAATACCGTGACCTCATTTTGGTTGTACCGGAGGACAAGAATTTCATCAATGAGACCATAGTAATCCAAATAATCCTCAGCATTTGAATCCCCAAGAACACAAACACCCCAATTAGCAGTTGTCTTCTCCCGCCCATACTCTCTCGTATGGAATCTAAAGCCATTTACTTTTGATCCACCGTATGCTTTAACCTTCCGACGTGGGCCTAAAGCCAAGTCAAACAAAGATGGGGGAAAGGAATGACGATTTGCTAGAGCCACGTCCTTGAACCACTGAGCGAAATTCGCTAATCTATAATCATCCAAACCACCCAGCACCAAATCCGAGTGATTTGACATAGATACCTCATTGAATTGACTGCACATACACAATTATTGTTAGAAAATTAGACTTTATCGAACTAAATTAATTAATTTGAGTGCTTACAGAACTACCTGATGTATGGATCGATTTCTGGACAGTTTTGAAGAATATAAGTCTGAATATGATGTAATTCCTTGTCCGTTAATTCTCTACCTCGTAGCACCTCAAAGTTTTTAACTGGATAATTGAAAACTGCTAGTTCACATCCATTTGACGTCACATTGTAAACTTCATTGCGTAGGCGCGGGTTGACGCGAGTTCCGAGGTTGTCATCCATGTAGTGTTCGCAAAAAAATGCCACCTCCTCTACCAAATACTTCTCAATAATCGAGCCTTCCTTATATTGTTTGTTGGTGCATTTTTGTTTCAGCGTCTTCATGCACCTTTCAAATGGAAACATCCACCAAAATTGGACAGGACCACAAATGTTTAGTTGCCACGGTAGGTGCACAGTCAAGTGTTCCATAGAGTCAAACAATGATGGAGGGAAGATCTTCTCGAGCTTACACAACGTCAGGGCAATAAATTCATCCAACTTTTCTATGTCCTTCAACCTGAATTCCTTAGCACAAATTATTCTGAAGAATTTGCTAAATTCAGCTATCGTATTCCATACATCATCAGGAACGTTGCCGCGTAAAACAATTGGAAGCAATTTTTGCATAAACACATGACAATCATGAGTTTTCATCCCATAAAATGTATTATTTGATGTGTTTACACAGCTTCCAATGTTAGACGCATATCCATCAGGAAGCTTGAGACTAGTCTTCAACCAATTGCAAACATTTTTAATCTGGTCTTGATTCAAAGTATAAATTGCCTTCGGTTGACATGGTCTTCCGTCACGTCCAGGAAACAAATGCAACTCATGACGAATATTCAAGCGCTGAAGATCACGTCTTGAGTTTACGTTATCTTTGCTCTTCCCTGTTTGATTCATAACCGTATAGAAAATATTATCGAAACAATTTTTTTCAATATGCATCACATCGAGATTATGTCTTACTAGCAGATCTACCCAGTACTCCAATTCCCAGAAGATTGATTTCTTAATCCAGTTATGCGTCTCACCAAATCCAAGGGGTCGTTGTTTGTCCCAATGTGACCCGAAAGGGTAAAATTGGATCTGATCAATTTCCCTTAAAATTTCTTCACTAGATTTATACGTAAACGGATCTTTGCGCTCTCGGCGTCCCCATGCTTGATTGTCATTGCGCAAAGCATGACGACGGTGTAAAAACCTTCTATGGCAACCCCACCAACAAGCTTTACGTCCATTAGTTAACTGAAAACTAGATATATCACTCATACAATATGGGCATGCAAGCCTACCGTGAGTACTCCAACCCGATAGCATACCATAGGCTGGAAAGTCACTGATCGTCCAGAGCAAACAAGCTCTCATTGTAAAGTTAGTTCTCCGGTGCGCATCCCAAGTTTGGACACCTGTACTCCATAGAAAATTTAGCTCGTCTATCAATGGACGCAAGTAGATATCAATGTTGTGCCCCGGTGATCGAGGACCCGGGATTAACAGTGCCATGAAAATGTATGGCTGCTTCATGCATAAATCGGGTGGCAAATTATATGCTGTAATAAACACTGGCCACATCGAATATGGGTTTCCCATGTCTGCCATTGGGTTAAATCCATCAGTGCATAAGCCTAATCGTACATTCCCGACCTCGTATGCAAAATCAGGATATCTTCTATCAAAGTGTTTCCATGCCTCCGATTGGCTTGGGTGTCCAATGCTACCGTTACCATTTTCATTGGCTCTTACGTGGTAAGTCATAAATTCGGCTGTCTTGGATGACTGGTAAAGCCGCTTAAGTCTCTCGGTTATTGGCAGATAACGTAAGACTTTTTTCGGTTTCAATTTCTTCTGGCCACGTCGATCTGTACCCTGCTCCTTATATCTGTCCACACCACACACAACACATTGCATTAGACTATTGTATTCACCATAAAATAGCATACAATTGTTCTCGCATGCATGAATCTTATGATAGGGTAATCCTAAGTCTCTGATCATTTTCTTCGCTTCACGTGTGCTTGTCGGCAATGAATTTTCTCCAGGCAATATTTCATCCACATATTTAATCATTTCGGAGAAAACGGCATCAGATATGTTGTGTTGACTTTTTAGGCTCAAAAACTTTGCTAACACAGCTAATGTTTTGTGTTCATTACGACATCCATCATATAAAGGCTGTGACGCAGTCTGCACCAACTCAAAAAACTTTTGCGCATCTTCATTCGGAGTTTCAACTTGCATGTCTAGTTCATTCCCCTCGTCAATAGACATATTACCATCATAATTACCATTTTCAAGACCAAAACTACTGGAACGAATTCCCAATCCTTCATAAACCATATGTTCCACGTCCCATCCTTGATTATCGTGAATGGATTCTGTTTCAGTTCTTGCATGTGCATTACTCGAGGATGCTGATTGATCAAATCGATTAATTCCTCCACGAATAGCCGAATCAATCGGTAATGCCTCGCCATGACAATCTCATACATAGTACTCTGGTTTAAACCCATATTCGCATAAATGGTTACCAATTGTAACTTTCTCATAATAGAATCTATTTCTACATTTTTTACACGGACATTTCACCATCGAATGCCCTTTCGATTCAGCAACCGTGAAAGCAAACTCCAAAAAGTAATTTAGCCCCTCCCAAAATTGTGGAGTTATTTCACGAGTCCCCTTGCCTAAACGCTGATACATCCAACCACGCCCTTCAGTCATTTTTCCTCCTACATATCAATGTTAAATAACAAAACATAATAAGTAAATCACAATCACAATTACTCTTCACATCCAAGTAATTTAAAGTATTTAATTTTTCCTAATTAAAGGTGCATGGGTCCTATCCTATTCATAAAAGTACCATCGGTATCAAACTTTTATGGTTGTGTATGCATAACTCGTACAACCCACATAAATTTCGGCAGCATTTCGTCTCAGTTCCTCACTATACCAATTTTTTTGGGATTTTTATTCCCAATTTGGTATAACGAGGAACAAGACTAAAATGCAATGAAATTTATGTGGCCGCATCGGTTATACATACACACCCATAATGCTTTAATATACCGATTGTTCTTTTACAAACTGTCCAAAATGGACAATCCATAAATATTCAATAAAATATTATATTTTACAATATTATTCCCAAATAAGGAAATAATATTATGCATATAATATTCTAACAAATATTCACAGACAGGAACTAAGGCTCAACTACAAAATAAAACTCCACCATTTCAAACATATACACTAAAATTAACTACACTACTTATAAATAAAACAACATCAGATATTTAAAAAAATGAAAACTAAGAGTAAGAGTATGAGATTAAGAAAATTACCACTAGAAAAGATGGAAGCACACCAAAACAAATTCCTCTGAAAAAATCTTCAAATCTGCTGCTAACAATGGCCGAACCGAAGAATGCGTTTTTCTTTGAAAGGAAACAAGATCTCGGAACTGAAATGTGGAAATGTGGAAGACGGTGGAATAGATCTGAGTTGAGTCCGGTTATATATTAAAAAGGAGTGGTGGATAAAACCGCCACTAATATGCTTGCGTGGCAGTTTGTGGCGGTCTGGGGAGTAGCAATATTTGTGACGGATTGCTTCGTCACAACTGCGGCGGCCAATTTTAACTCCACTCCCACTAGTGGCGCCATTTGTGGCAGTTTGTGGTGGTAAGCCAGTTGTGGCGCCTCCATCCACCACAACTGAAGCCACTAATATTTCACCATGTACGTAACGTAATGCACCCGCTATTGTAGGCCGCTTTGTGGTGGCGGATCTGTGTGGGCTGCCGCTACGACTTTTCGGTACTGACGTGTTTTGATGTTACTGGACGCCATGGGCATTTGTGCAATATGCTTTTAATTCGAAATTCGAGAATGAGGATAAGTGTTCTCTGTTGGTGTCCTTTCTTGAATAAGAGTTTCCAAAAGATCCATTGACTCCCGCCATAAATGTTTTATATAGTTCACTGCCATAGTGGCAAAATCGTAATATTTCAATATAGTGTCAGTGGACACGTGTTTTAACACATTCGGGAGTGTTCTCCGGGAATATCCTCGTGGTATGTTCGGGTTAGTTCTTATTAGGTCCGAGAATGTCATTGTTCCGTATGGGTTTAGCTATTATTATTATTTGGGTTTTTAATGAGGCCCTTATTTTGGGCTACTGATTGGGCCTTTTGCTAGGCCTTTTTGGCTGATTGGGCTTGGCGGTCATCAGTGTCCTATTTTAGTCCTGTTTTAGGAATTCGTCTCAGATTCGTCCTGTAACTTTAAAAAAGTATGCACTGTTGGTCCTTCCGTCATTTTTTCTGCTAATTTTTTTGTTATGGATGTTGTTTTTAAATAATTATCCATTCTCTATTAGAGTAATTACATTTTTCTTTAAAGTTTAGCCATCATACTTCTAATAAAAGTTCATTTTAACCCAAAGTTTAAACTTTCTTCTCTCTCTCTCTCTCTCTCTCTCTCTCTCTCTCTCTCTCTCTCTCTCTCTCTCTCTCTCTCTCTCTTTTGAAGGTATGGTGAAAAGATGGTTTAGGGCTCAAGTAACTATTTATTACAAATCAAAATTTGTTTCAGCTTTTGTGTGATGCCGTGAACTATTAGTTGTAAAATTAGAGTTGTAAAATCATCCGATTCTATTGACACTGTATGCGTATTCATGTATGTACTGCAATACTTTTTGTTGTGCTGTAAACATTGTTCTTAAGTTATTTATATGGGTATCCTCGCCCCGATCCGCATAAACCCGTCATAGTGCGGGTACCGTGTGTGGTACCGTGTAGTGCGGGCGGTTTCGGATCGTTTACACCTCATGAAGTGGGTATCCGCCGCAGTGTATGGATAGCATTTTTCCATTACCCTTTAGATTATGCGTATTGTTATGTACTTGGATTAAAATGTTAGATACTATATTTGAGTTGCTTATGAGAAACATTTAGGAGGGTCTTAAGTCAATTTATTAATGGGTATCTCTAGCCCTTAAACGCATGTACATTCACCCGATTATTAGTAGGCATGTACGTGAGTGTTTATTTCTCAAGTAACTATTTATTACAAATCAAAATTTGTTTCAGCTTTTGTGTGATGCCGTGAACTATTAGTTGTAAAATTAGAGTTGTAAAATCATCCGATTCTATTGACCATTTGTATGCGCTAACTCCAACCTCGCCCCGAAGGTCCGCCAGACGTGAAGGTCCTCCTGGGCTCCCAAAACCCAACCCCATTGAGCCCCATAGCACCAGACTGACCCTAGTCCATCTTGTTCGCCCCGCCCCACCACTACCGTGAAGTGTTTCAGGTTCAAATCGTGTTACTCTAGGGTCGAATCACGTTAGTCCATCGTCAATTCATGTTCTCTAGTACCCATCCGCTCACTCCGACGTCGATTTTTTATACCTCTAACTTCGATTCAACCATTTCCGGCATCGAGTCACATACCTCTTAACAATCGAACCTTAATCGCTCACTCCGACGTCCATCGATTTACAACGTCGAACGCGAAACCAACCCCAACCCCGCCCAACCCCATAACCACCACGACCCACCAGAGCATGAAGGGAGCGAGAGAATGAAGAGGAGTTTTTGTTCAGACACGATTCTTTCAGATTTGAAGCGAGCGAGAGAATGAGGAACATAAAAGGGATGCGATGCGAGATGAAGGGAGCTGGATCCCTTGGGCTTGAAATGGGATTTCGAGGAAAGGGGGAAGAGTGATGAATGATGGCGTGGCTGAAATCAATTTCCAGATCTTGAGAGGTTGATGACGGTGGCGCGAGTTGAAAGGGGTCATAGTGTGATTAGGAAGCTGATTGGGTTAAATTGCAAGTTTTTAAAAATATATGGGTCAAATTGAATATTAGGTAAGGGTAATATAGTGATTTCCATGAGAATAACCGAAATTTTAACGGAAGGACGAACAGTGTATAATTTATTTAAGGTAAGGGACGAATCTGAGACGAATTCCTAAAACAGGACCAAAATAGGACATGTATCAAAGCTAAGGTACTATTCATGTACTTATAAAAGCATTTATAACATAAATATAAAAAAATTTCATTAATTTATAATTAATTACATAATGTCTAATGTGATATGCAATATTGTCTACTACAAGAGATTATACCGTTTATTTAGTTATTTTACACATTCTATAGTGTCTGTTTGAAAATAATATAATGTCTGAATAAATTTCGAAATTGTCTGAATTAAATTACATAAGTGTTACCAGATCAGAAATGACGCCTCCCACCAAAGAGACGCGTCAAACGCCTTCAAGAGGAGGAGTTTGTTCTTCATCACCGGGTGCGACGATGACCAGATCGGGATGACTGAAGACGGAGATCGCGGTGGCGGAGGAGATCTCGTCTTCTCGCGACGGAGGTTTTGAGTTAGAGATCTCACAGAGGCCGCTAGAGATCTCCTCCGAGGGTGGCCTTCAGATCTTCATGATGGTGGTTCGTAGATGATTTGAGACATCCGATGGTAAGTCATGACGATCTCCTCATCATCTGTCGAATCGATCTGCGAAAGTCATACGTCGGCGTCGAATCAACCTCTGAAATGCAGCAGCAGCAACATCGAATCAACGCTGGCAACTGCTCAACGTTGTCCGCTTATCATCTCCGGTGATCGGTGACTGCTCAACAGTGGTGACTACTGGATTCTGTGATGGATTGTGATCATGGAGATCACCAACGACCATGGATGTTGTAGATCTAATTTTGACACTTCATATCTGTAAAAGGAGAAATATGATAAATTTGATAAATAGAGGGGTAGATTTGCCACCAGTAAGTGAAACCCACCTAGGTGTAATTAACCTTAGCCAAAATATCCACCCACCGGATGTTTATTGGACCAAATCCCACGCCATACGCGTGAAGCCCAAAACACAGTGCCGATGGGTCACAGCCGAAGGCTAGCTATTATGAGCTAGTATATCATGGAGGCGAAAATCGATTTGTCTTATTCGTCTCTTTAGAGTATAATCGCTCCTCTGTGGCCTCGGTTGGATCTCACAAATGGCGACTCAAGGTCAGGTCATCACTTGCAAAGGTAGCAGTCTTCTCGCCTTGCTCTGCTTTGTAGACTTCGTTTCTTTGTTACTGGCTCTGATCATTTTGGTGGTCGAAACTGAAAAAATGGCTTAGCCGCGGTGGCGTACGAACCGAACAAGCCGCTGGTAATCGAGGATATTCAGGTCGCTCCGCCGCAGGCCGGCGAGGTCCGCATCAAGCTCCTCTTTACTGCTCTTTGCCATACTGATGCCTACACATGGAGCGGCAAGGTATGCATGCGATTCCCCCTACATACACGTTTTGATTCTCACTACATTTCCTTATGAATTACGGAGTATGGTTAGCTGTAATAATGCGGTTCCCTTTTGACTTGGTATTAGTAGAATTAAGGAAATGGTGGAGGCCTTGTTACTGAGTATGATTTCTCCTATAAATATCGGTTATCCTTGTTATGACTTTTGAAGTGGAATTTGGCTCCACATTCTTAAATTGGCTGAATTCAGTCAGACCATACCTGACTGTTAGGATAAGCTTCTTAGCATTTGCTTTGCACATTGTCGGTTGATCCCTTCTGTATTTTTTTTGTTTTTTTTTTTTGTTTCTATCATGTCTAAGCTTTTTTCACAAACATTTTCTTTCTGATTTCTTTCCAGGACCCTGAGGGGCTTTTCCCATGTATTCTTGGTCATGAAGCTGCTGGGTAAGTTGCTATTATGTTATTTTCTGTGTTGGTGCTTGAACTTAGTGATTTTCTGATTGCTGAGATTGAAATTTTTGGGGATGACAGGATTGTAGAGAGTGTTGGTGAAGGCGTTACCGAGGTTCAGCCAGGTGACCATGTGATCCCTTGTTACCAGGCTGAATGTAGGGAATGTAAGATCTGCAAATCAGGAAAGTCAAATTTATGCACCAAAGTAAGGGCAGCTACTGGAGTTGGTATCATGATGAATGATTCTAAGAGCCGCTTCTCAATCAACGGAAAACCAATTTACCACTTCATGGGGACCTCAACTTTTAGCCAGTACACCGTAGTGCATGATGTCAGTGTGGCAAAAATTCATCCAAATGCCCCTCTTGAGAAAGTCTGCCTTCTTGGTTGTGGTGTTTCCACTGGTAAAAGACCCATGCTCTAACCATCCTCCTCCTCCTCCTCCTCATCATCATCATCATCATCATCATCATCATCATCGTCATCATCATTTAAATTATGAAGTCAAGTTGCGTGGGTTTAGTGTATGAAGTCACATTGTCAATTAAGTGTTTAAATTATTTAAAACTATGAGTTCATGCAAAAGCAAAGTTGCAAAGTCTTATGTTCCAGTGCATTTTGAAAATAATTTTATCTTAGCAGAGAACATGTATCGTTTATGCCCACCACATGTTGTCCTTCATGTGATGAAACTTTCTGGCACACATTTGGAGCAAATGCTGATATAGTGATATTAATTTATCAGTTTCTGGCTTATTTCATTTGTCAAACATTCAAGGTTTTATGATCATTATTTGCTTACTTTAGCAACTGTAAAAAAAAAAGTTAATGTAACTTTTATTTTGTGCAGGCCTTGGAGCAGTCTGGAACACTGCAAAAGTTGAAGCAGGATCCATTGTTGTGATCTTTGGCCTTGGGACTGTTGGTCTTGCGGTGAGTGCAAACACATGTCCTTGATATGTTTCACAATATCTGTTAAGGTGAAATCTCCGTTTTTTATTGCTTGTTTTGTTACTACTGAATCTGTATACTCTGTTCTGCTTTTATGGTAGGCGCAACTTGAAAATATTCCACATTCCCTTTCTATTTTCTTTAATTAAAATTGAAGACTTGCTTGTAGGTAGCTGAGGGTGCAAAAGCTGCTGGTGCTTCTAGGATAATTGGTGTGGACATCAATCCACATAAGTTTGATATGGGTAATTCCGCCCTTAAGGATTTTGACATTCAGACATGAAATAGCCAATTTCTTTGTGCAGTTTACAATAACTATTTGAGATCTTATTCTCACTGTAATGCAGCCAAGAATTTTGGGGTGACGGAGTTTATAAATCCAAAGGACCATGAAAAACCAATTCAACAGGTCATCATCGATCTTACAGATGGTGGGGTTGACTACAGCTTTGAGTGCATTGGAAATGTCTCTTTAATGAGGGCTGCACTAGAATGCTGTCACAAGGTGAATAGTGCTTTTCCTCATTCAGACATCACCTACAGTTAACATACAAAAATTTAAGCATAAACTAATGTTCAGTAAACCTTCAGGGATGGGGAACATCAGTCATTGTTGGCGTTGCAGCATCAGGTCAGGAGATATCCACACGTCCTTTCCAGTTGGTAACTGGCCGTGTATGGAAAGGAACCGCTTTCGGTGGTTTCAAGAGTCGTACACAAGTACCTTTGCTCGTGGACAAGTATATGAACAAGGTAAATTTGTGCTGGTTGCATTGCTTATTTTATCTGGGTAACTCTGGTTACTGAGTGTAAATCCCCGGTCTGTGTAGGAAATCAAGGTGGATGAGTACATTACCCACGAACTGACTCTGAATGAGATCAACAAGGCATTTGATCTGCTGCATGATGGGGGCTGTCTTCGCTGTGTGCTTAAGCTGCAAGATTGAGGTGATGTAATGAATAATGTTCAAAGGGGTGACCTGTTTTACAAACTCTGTTTTCATCTTTATTTCAGTTACGTTGTTAAACATTCAGATGCACTCAAAAAAAACAAACGTGTGTTTCCAAATTCAGACCATGATAAGTTGATTGACTCGCGTGTTTTGCATGTGATAGGTGTGGTTTGCAACTCTTACCCTATGTTTGGATAGCTTAGGAAGGTCAATAAGGGCTGGGATGGGTTGATTAGGGAGGGACGGGCGTTATGATGCGAAGAAAATATTTTTGTTCTGAATGAATTGAAATTTTTTGTCCAGTTTTACCCTTGTAAATGCTTCTACTCAAAGAGTCTCGGGTGTGGGTTGTGAGGTGTGAGACTTTTAGAATAGGTTAATGATGAAAATTTATGTAAATTGAGTTAATAATAAATTTTTTTAAAAAAACTAAAAGTGACGATCCAAAATGAGTAATAATTCGGATCCATTTGAAGGTGGTAGTTGGCACAATATAGAACCAGTATATCTGTTCTATAAGTGGTGCAATGTTTGTTTTGAGGTATGGTAAATCTGATTTCCCAAGATGTAAATTTAAAAATAGTACTCCTATCTATCTTTTTGGTATTGTTGGAGTTTTCTTTCTTAGGTGCTCTAAGCAATAGGGGTCTGAGTTTTTACGGTTAGCATGTGGAATTAATTTATCATCAGTTGTTTGTGATAAGAAGTTTTGGCGAAGAGTAACTATAGGCTATGCGTCTGCTACGTAGTTTATACGCTAACGGCGAAGGAGAAGCCAACCAAATTGCGGAGGAGAAGCCAGCTAACGGCGACGTTCTTCATTTCCTTCTCCTTAATTCACAACGAGTCTGTTTCGAGCCCTCTTCACCGTTTTTGAGCTGATTCGGACCCAACACACCAAAACTAACGTGGACACAGCGAAGCGAAGCGAAGCTTATTTAGAGCTCGATTGTACATGATTTCTTGGATTTTTAAATGTTTGAAACACAATATCATGTTTTACAAATCCTTATCACGAGCAGGAAAGGAGGTGATGATTAAAGCAGTTGGACAAGCAATACCGATCTATGTGATGAGTGTTTTACATATCCCTGATAAACTATGTGATGAGATGGATATTGTGCTTAATAAATTTTTCTGGAAATGCGAGTAGAGGACTAAATTGGATGCGGCGAGATAGATTGACTATGTACAAAAAGGAAGGTGGCTTGGGATTTCGGGACCTCTCCGGGTTCAACTTAGCAATGCTAGCTAAGCAAGGCTGGACTCTCCACGAATGTTACATCTTTATGTGCTCAGGTTATGAAAGCCAAATAATTTCCAAATTAGCAGGGGCATGGGGGCAGGAGGTGCAGTGTGTGAACCCTGTAATGAGGGTGGTTTTGAGATTGAAGGCTATCAAGTTAGCCTTAATTTTTTTAAATAAAACACACTTCAGCAATATTTCAAGAAGGGTTTTAGATGCTGAAGCAAGAATGTTGGAAGCTTCCGAGAGGCGTAGAGTTAATCCTTTTGACATGGTTCTGTGTAGGGAGCTTAAGGAGGCTAGGAAAGAGTTGTATATGCAGAAGGCTCGAGAGGAGGCTTTTATGCCCATAAAGCTACTTGTGATTGGGCTCAATTGGGAGATGGGAACACTGCATTTTTTAATGCAAAGGTGAAGGAGCATCAGGCTAGAAGGCCTATTTCTTGTGTGGTCAATGTGCATGGGGTGAAAGTCACAGATCCGGATGCTGTTACTGCTGAGTTTCTGGGCTATTGTCAAGCGTTGTTAGCTCATGTTCATGTGCATGTTGGGGTGTCCTGTGATGCCTTTGCTAGGAATGGAGAAGTGCTGATGCTGGAGCAGCAGGCTAGGTTAATGGTCCCTGTATCTTTTGTGGAGGTAAAGGAGGTCTTGTTCTCAATGGAGGTAAAGGAGGCCCCTGGCCCTGATGGTTTCACTGCAGGTTTTTTCCAATCTCAGTGGGATCTGGTGGGGCTAGAGGTGTGGGAGGCAGTCAGATGGTGCTTTGTGCATGGTAAGATCCCTAAGGCTCTTGGTGCCACTATTATCCACCTATTACCTAAATCTGCTCATGCAAATTCCCCGGTTGATTATAAGCCAATTTCATGTTATGTCCTGTACAAGATAGTTCAAAGGTTTTGGCGAATAGAATGCAACCTGTTCTGCCTGAGGTGATCAGTTTGGCCCAATTTGCTTTTGTAAAGGATAGATTGATTGCAGATAATGTATGTGTAGCTCATGAGATTATAAAGAGGTATGGGTGTCAGGGGGTGTCTCCTAGAATTACTTTGAAGATTGACATAAAGAAAGCATATGACTCTGTGACTTGGTCGTTCTTGCTGGGGTTTATGAGGTAGTTAGGGTTCCCTGGAGTGTTTGTGGATTGGGTAGAAATGTGTCTTTCTTCTACCTATTACTCTTTGAATCTGAATGGGAATCTGAAGGGGTTTTTCCAAGGTAGGAAAGGGTTGAGACAAGGAGACCCCTTGTCTCCTCATCTCTTTGTGTTGGTGATGGAGTACCTCTCTCGGATTTTGAGGAAGCTATATGATAGAAGTTATGTGAAATACCACCCTAGATGCAAGAAAGTTGGGATTATCATCTCATGTTTGTAGATGACCTAATGGTCTTTGTATTGGCTTCGCCCAATTCTGCTATAGCTATTAGATATGCGCTGGATAGGTTTGTTGCTGGCACTGAATTGTGTATTAATCAACATAAAAGTAGTGTGTTCTTTGCTGGGTGCAATGGTGTGTTGAGTGATCATATTCTATCTGTGTTGGGCATGGCTAGAGGGGAGTTACATGAGTGTGCCCTTGTGTGGGGTTAGACTTACAAAGAAGCAATGCAAACCTCTGGTTGATAGGATTCTGGGTTTTCTGAATTCATGGTCAGTAAAATTCCTATCCTATGCTGGGAGGCTGCAACTAATCAAGGCAGTGGTGTTCAGTGTCTAGGGTTATTGATCCTCTATCTTCCCCATTCCAAAGGGGTATTGGACTATATTGACCAGCGTTGCAGGGCTTTTTTATGGGGTGGAAATGTGGATTCCAAGCGTGCTCTAGTGGCGTGGAAGAAGGTGTGTATCCCAAAGAGTCGGGGGGGTTAGGGCTGTATAGCTTGGCAGATTGGAATGGTGTGTGTCAGGCTAAAAAGTATGGAGGGTGCTGACAGACAAGTTAAGTTTGTGACTGAAATGGATCCACACCTATCATGTAAGAAGAAAGGATTTTTGGACCTTGGAGAGGCCTCAGAATGCTTCTGTTATCATCAAAGCAATGTTTGATTGTAAAGACAAAGTGAGGGACTTTTTTGGTGTGCAGCTTCTACAGGTACAGAAATTCTCAATGTCTCAGTGTTATCTTCATTCCCAAAACTTTTGTTATAGTATGGTTGTGTGCGGTTGGTGCCTTGCAAACTGCTGATATGGTGATGGTGTGGGATGATTCTGTAGATCCTGTGTGTCCTTTGTTCCAGGTAATGTCAGAAAGTAGGGACCATTTGTTCTTTTTTTGCCCTTTTGCAGGGAAGGTGCTTCTGGATAGTTTGAGCATTGTCAAATTGAGAGCTCCTCCATATGAGTGGTTGGCTTTGTCCAGTTGGATGGTTCAGGTGGTGAGGGGGAAGAGTCAGAAAGCAGCATTGAGGAGAAGTTTGATGGCAGCTGTTGTGTATGCAGATCGGGAAGAAAGAAATTTCAGGAGATTTAGAAGGAAGGTGAGAACTGTGGAGCAAGTGAGGGAGTATGCAGTGCATCTAGTTCAGGTCAGAAATGGGTTGTTGCTTAGTGAAATCTTTGGCCGACGTTTTTTCTGTTTCCTTTTCATACTGTCCAACCCTGAGAGGGTTGTAAGACTCGGAGTGTTTTGTTTTACACTTGTATTGTTCTGACTCAGGCTTCTGTGCAGTCCGTGGTAAATGTCGTTTTGGCTCATTTTTGTGGAATAAAGATGAGATTCTTCAAAAAAAGTGTCTACTGTAAGATAAATTTCTCTCTCTAAATTGTCATTTTATGGAGGCGGAAAAGAAGCAGAGCAACGCATCTGATATCTGAAAAAGTCTCATGAAGGGTAGGGAAGTGTTAACTCTTGGGACTAGATGGCGCCTTGGTGATGGTTCAACAGTTAAAATATGGAAGGATCCATGGATTTCAGGTAATATCGAATTCAAACCTTCTACTACCTTAAGGTTTTTGCCAATGGATACTACTGTAGACTTTCTTTTTTGCGAGATCGGCGGGTGTAGAATCTACAACTACTGCAAGATATCTTTAATCCCACGGATGTACAAGCGATCTCTCGAATTCCCCTTTGTCGCGATGGTGAAAGAGATAAATTTATTTGGCATTTTGCGAAGGATGGCACCTACAACTTCAAGTCTGGCTACATGTGCTATATGAACAGTAAGCGGACTCCGACAGATGCGCCTGATCCAGCAGGCCTCTTTCAACATATATGGGAGCCGTCAATTTTAAACAAGCATAGGAACTTCATGTGGCGGACAACTCAACTATGCCTGCCAACACGAGCTAACCTACTCCATCGAGGAATTATCAATTATGATACATGCCTCAGATGTGAGCAAAGCCCCGAGTCTACATTACATGTGCTGCGAGATTGTGTGTATGCTTAAGAGGTTTGGGCAGCAAGTGAGCAGCAGGTAGTGACCTAGGTGGAGTCCGATGATGTGCGACAATGGTTGCGGATCGATGATTAAGGAGGCAGTATCAACGGCAGATTGGGGCAAGTTCATTCTAACTGCCTATTTGCTTTGGAGGAATAGGAATGACTTAATTCATGGCAAAGGCAGGTGGCCTACCCCTACACTCATATGGTTGCTCTCGCAACAACTCATGGAGATGAAGAGTCTACCAACCATAAATCTTTCGCCGCGACACTTGGTGAAGTGGCAACCACCACTAGCAGAATGGGTGAAAGCAAACATCGATGCAACAATTAATGATGAAGGCTGGATCAATGATGGTGTAATCCTTCGGGATGAAGAGGGTCTAGTAGTTGCGGTATTGATGGCCAAACTGAATGGACTTCCGAATGCTTTTGACGGTGAAGTCTTGGCTATCAAAGAAGAGTTGCGGCTGATTCAAATGTATAAAGATCGAATTATTGTGGAGTCCGATGCTAGAGAAGTCATCAATGCCATTCTAGCACCTTGCATCGGTGAATCTGAAGCAACCCTCAACGTCAGAGACATCCAAGAAAACCTTCGATCGTTGCCTTGGTGGAGATTGCAACATACCTTCCGAGAGGCAAATCAATTCGCACACCAATTAGCAAGACGAGCTTTGTCAATGGCGGATTGCTCCATATGGATTAACTCCATACCTCGTTTTCTGGTGAAGGTAATACCGAAACTGTTGCAGCTCTCTACGAGTTTTTTTTTCTTTTTAGGGCATCGGGGATTTTCTTCCTAGTTCTTTTGCTCCGTTGTATCACATCTGTTAGTGAACCGGGCATAAGTTAGAACGTTAGGTTACATACTCGCAGCGAGTTGTTTTGGGAGGTACTACACTGGTATCTCCCTCCCTCTATAAAAAAATATTAACAATGTAAAAATATACAGTCAATGTCCACGTAATCGTTCAGTGACACACCACATGAGTGTTAACTGAGACAAATTAATGTTCAATGACAAATTTGTTCCATCAATAAAAAAAATAGTGACATTTTCACTTCAATAAAAAAGATGTAACATTTGTGTAAGTTTTCGAAATAGAGGTTTGTCATGCAGTAATTGCAAGAGGAATGAAATGCCGAAATGATCCTCTTTTAACTTGAACACAATTAAAGAGAGAAAATTTTGCAGCATGCACACGCAGATATGATATTTGGACAGGAACAAGATGTGCAACGTGTAATCTATTGTTCTTAAATCCCAGCCTCTGGCTTCTAAAAAAATACTTATCTCTTCAGTAACTAAAAATATGTAAAAAAAATATGTGATAAATGACGTTGTAAAAAATGAAAGAATGATGTACTGTTCTTTTCCTAGTTTTATAGTGAACTGATTTAATAATGAGTTTAATTCAAGGAAAAAAAACTAATGGATAGTCTCATTGTTTCTTAAAATTTGTTACAATTTTTTGAGTTCAAACAAATTTACTACATTTTATTTCTATTTCGTGAAAAAGTTAGTCAAAATCAACACATTCTTAAATCAACACATATTCACTGCCAGTTAGTCAAGTAATAATATTTGCCTAACATAATTGCTATATAAATAGTGAAAAAAAATTCATATATAAAATCTTAAATTTAAATTAAACTCTCTATGTCCCATGAAATTTATCAACATTACTATTGGATCTTCCCACAACGGTTATCAACTTTCTAAAATAGAAACTTTCTATCACAATTTTTACAATTTTATTCTCTTATCTTATACCATGGACCCATAAGATTTTCTCTTTTCTCACTCAACTTAAAATTGTGTCCACAAATTTTTTTCATTCTTACTTTTCATGAGAGTAATTTTGTCAACACACTACTATTCTCCCACTTTTCTTAATATATGTGCTCAAATAAATTCTATATCCTTCTTAGGACGTAGAAAGTAATATATACATAAATTATTTAACTTATACAAAAAAAACAATGTAATTTTTCGAAAAATTAATTTATGCGAGTAATTTGAAATTTTTGTTCAAAGACTGCTCGTCGGTCTATACACTACAGAAACCGGAGTCGTTCCGATAACGGATAATCCTTCTCCAACTGGGAGCACGATTCTTCAGCGGCCCTAATTCCTATATATACGCTCTTTGACCTGATACATCAAAACTTTTTGTTCTCCTCTGTTGGCGGCGACCATGTGCTCCGTCGCGGACCTCCGTCCTCTACTCGGCAACGTCACCAATGCAACGGCCGCCGCGGAGTACATTTGCGACCGATTTACCGCCATCTCCGACAAGTTCGTCGACACCGGATACGCAGTGGACACGACTTATCTCCTCACTTCCGCTTATCTCGTCTTCGCAATGCAGCTCGGCTTCGCCATGCTCTGTGCCGGCTCTGTTCGGGCGAAGAATACCGTGAACATCATGCTCACCAATGTCCTCGACGCAGCCACCGGGGGGCTATTTTACTACCTTTTTGGCTTTGCTCTTGCTTTCGGCTCTCCCTCCAATGGCTTCATCGGCCGACACTTCTTCGGCCTCAGTGCATTCCCTTCGGCTTCTTTTGATTATGGGTTTTTTCTCTTCCAGTGGGCCTTCGCCATTGCAGCCGCCGGAATCACCAGCGGTTCGATCGCGGAGAGAACTCAATTCGTGGCGTATTTGATTTATTCCTCATTCTTGACTGGGTTGATTTACCCGATTGTTTCACACTGGTTCTGGTCATCTGACAGCTGGGCAAGTCCTGCGAGATCTGATAATCTGTTATTCGGATCTGGAGTCATCGATTTTGCTGGCTCAGGCGTTGTGCATTTGGTCGGAGGAATCGCCGGATTTTGGGGAGCCCTAATTGAAGGCCCAACAATTGGCTGATACGATCATGACGGAAAACCCGCGACTCTTCGTGGGCACAGTGGCACGTTGGTAGTTTTGGGCACTTTTCTCTTGTGGTTTGGGTGGTACGGTTTTAACCCGGGTTCGTTTGCTTCGATTCTCAAGGCCTACGGCGGACATGGTTCGTTTTACGGGCAGTGGAGCGCGGTGGGAAGAACTGCTGTCACGACCACTCTCGCCGGATGCACCGCCGCATTAACCACCCTGTTCGCGAAGCGTCTGCTTGTCGGATACTGGAATTTGACCGACGTCTGCAACGGGTTGCTCGGCGGGTTCGCGGCGATCACCGGGGGTTGCTCCGTCGTCGACCCATGGGCCTCCGTGATATGTGGGTTCGTCGCCGCCTGGGTCCTAATCGGGTTCAACAAGCTAGCGGAAAAAATCCATCACGACGATCCACTAGAGGCGGCGCAGCTCCACGGCGGTTGCGGGACGTGGGGGATCATTTTCACAGGGCTTTTCGCGAAGGGCGAGTACGTCCAGGAGGTGTACCCTGGTTTACCGTGGAGGCCGTACGGGTTGTTGATGGGCGGCGGCGGGCGGCGCACTTGGTGCAGATTATAGTAGTTGTAGGGTTCGTTAGCGTGACGATGGGGACTTTGTTCTGGATTCTGGGAATTTTGGGTCTGTTGAGGATTTCGACGGAGGAAGAACTGGCCGGAATGGACTTGACTAGCCATGGCGGGAAGGCTTACGAGTACGGCGACGAACGAAACAACAATGGTGGTGGTGGTCACTTTTAAAATTATCACACAAATTCCTTTTGTTTAGAAAACGAAAACAAAACATTATTCATTGGTCGATTTTGGAATTATTAAATCATTTGTTACAGTACTTCTCCTAGAATTTTTGCTGGAGTCGTTTTTTATTTTTTATTTTTATACTACTGGACAGTCTGGACTCGTACTACTAGTAGATTAACATTGTTTTGTATCAAAAAAGGATTTAACATTGTTTTTTTTTTTGCAGCAGACTTTTACATTGTAGATAAAAACAAGTTCACTCTTTTCTTTTCTTTTCTAGTAAAAAGGAATATTTTTGTTATCTTCTGTTAATCTACGTTATGGTGCTTTTCACATGGTCTTATAACTTCTTCCCTCCACTTCTGGGATGGACTCACATGGCAAATGACGTTATATTCAAACAAAGTCGATCCTTTTCCATAAATTCCATGTCTTCTGCAATTTACTCTAATTTTCAGCAACGCTCTACTTTCGCTATTCGTTCCTCAGGTACGCAGAATCTCTTCCTTATTCAACAAATTCTCTTCGTTTAAATGTTCATCTTTTCTCTGCAAAGTTGTCTCCTTTCTTTCTTTCTTCCGTTACTTTTTGCTG
Source organism: Stellera chamaejasme (assembly GCA_024586325.1). NCBI lineage: Eukaryota > Viridiplantae > Streptophyta > Magnoliopsida > Malvales > Thymelaeaceae > Stellera > Stellera chamaejasme. Next base: position 33,391,441 of record CM044985.1, read on the forward strand.
GACTTTATACGCAATTCACTAGAATTTAATTATTGAAGAAGGCTCTTAATGGTGCTCATTGCTCTGTTTGGTTTTGCAAGTTTGAAGTTTGTGATTGTTTTCACCTTTCTGGAAACAGGCTGTCATTTAGACGTAAATCCATGACGTGACGTAAACTACAACGTTCTCATGGGAAAAAACGCTATATTTCTGTAAATAGGATAGGAGCAATTTGAATGCTTTTATTATGATCCGAGTGCCTTGAAAAGATTGCTTTTTGGTTTACTGGGGATATCGTTGCTTGATTCGGGACCTGCAAAGCAAATCTTGCAGAATCTGGAATTGAAGTTGTACAAATTGATGGTGATTGTGGTTAATGCTGTGCATTTGGTTTGATGCGGCAGTTATGTTTTTTAAGCGTTGGGATGACCAGTGAAAGGTGAATTCAGGATTTCATTATGCAGGCCAGAAGAGATGATGAGGTACAAAAAGATAGGGCTTTTTCATCTTTCTGGGGTGCATTTCAAGTGGCTGGGGAAGCTCTTAAAAGAGTCTACCCTCATAACTCAACTCCTCTGCCTCCAACTTCAAGTGCTGCACATCAGAGCTGTCAAAGCCCATTTCCAGTCAAACAGCAACCTGCTCTGCATACCACCACTAGTTTCACAAAATTCAAAAGCCAGATGCAGAGGGCATGGAGGTCGGGTAATTCTCACGAAAAGCAGCCCCGATCTAGCTTCAACCCTGAGGTCCTCGCAAACCAAAAGCGGCAATGGTATAAGCTCCAGTCGCTGTCTATGGTACTTGACTCAAAATCCTGGCTGTTTCCCATTAGTCAGTTTCCCATTTTTATTTTTTAACAGAGAGGCCAGGGTGGGCTTAAACTTACTCGGGTAGAATTATGTGTAAAGGGTTTCCGCTGGCCCTTAACCAAGCAGAGCATTGATAAGGGATCAGTGGATATAAGCTGCACTGCAACTGATGCTTAAGTGAATAATTTTTTAAGATTATTCTGCTTGATTTGATTGATCATTACTAAAGCACAAGTAAGATTGTTGAAGGCTGGGATGGCGGAAAAGCTTTAGTCCCCCTTGGAATTAAGGATGAGAGAGTGGATTTTTCCAATGGAGAAACAAACTAACTAGCCTGATATATTGTTAACCTAGACTGCCCTTGGGATTCTAATTTGGTGGTATTCTTGTAGGACCGAATCAAGCACAAGGAGCCTTCAAAAATCTTTGAACACTTTTTTATTGTTGGGCTTCATCCAAATACTAACATGGATGCTGTGGAAGAAGCATTTGCAAAACGAAAGAAATGGGAAAGGGAGATGAAAATGTCTGAAGTGCTAGATTGTAGAAGGATAAACCATCAAGAATCTCCGTCTTCAACATATAAACCTCAGGTTTATGCACGATTAATTAATTTTAGAATCTCTTTTGTTGTTTTACAAGATAACGTGTAACATGTTTGGATTAATATGTTTGGCCATCCATTGTACTTTTACTCGTTGTAAAGGTCTAATAAGTATTGGAGAATGATTTTTCACTTCTCTATTACATTGAATCTCCTTCATAGTATGTTCTTTTGTCATGCACAAATGGAATCAGTAATATTAGGCTGGAGCCTGAATAATGAGCTAAATGTTACTTTCCTAATCTGCAGGTACTGTTTAAATACCCGCCCGGGAAGAGATTAGCTATGCGTTTGGAAGACTTGGCAGTTTTCTGTTTTCCTGATGGTGTTAAGGTTAGGTCATTGCTTATTTCTTAATCCTTTATTTTTTAGATTCAAATTTAGAATTGCATAACCATTTTATTAGAAGAAAATATAATTTCCTAACAAACACAATTTCGTACCTTGATATATTTATTTCGAGAGAAAAGTGAATTTTCTTGTTTGTATCATGACTCATGAGCTAATCATATCCCAACGAGTTTAGGATCACTTGTCTTAATTCCATTCTTCATATAGTCTCCTCTTTCCAGTTCCCTAGTTTAACTATATTGACTTATTTTTCCTGAAAAAGTATAGGCACGCTTGCTGGTGAGAACTCCATCAATGAGCGATCTAAATGCTCTTCTTTATGGACAGCAGGTATGATCATCATTTGTCCTGCGGAAATGTTTCCTAAATTTTTCGAATCTGATTCCTCTGTCTGAAAACATCTTCATAATTAATGGAGTTACAGTTACCTGGTTTTATGTGTCTGAAAACATCTGGTTTTATGGATAGCAGGTCTAATTAAGTAACTTTCTTCTTATTTTTGAATTTGCTAGCTCAGTTGTTCATGGCTGCTCTGTACTCAATCAAGCTGAGCACAGCTCAGTTTTATAGCCATTTGAGTCATTCTCAAACTATGTTGCTCTCATTTCTTTGGGAAATAGCTCTACTTCCTAATAACATTACCTGTTACCAATTTCAATTAAGTTTACCTATTTTTAGTGATCCGATTTTGTATTTGAATTGTGTTTGTTTATTAAGGTTCTTGCAGCTAATTGGTTGGTGTTTTTGTACGTTTCACATTTCGTTATGCTAAATAATTTGTTTCTTGTTGTCAGTTTCTCTCTCTAAAACACATTTTCTTGTACAAACCAGGAGCATTTGGTCCAAGATGATTTAGCATTCATTTTCTCTCTCAAGGTAAGGTTTGCTGTATTCTGCCACCATTTTTAGAAGGCTTTTGTATTTTTGGGTGTTGGTTTGGTATTTGCATATATGATATTCTCTTCTTCAGTCTAAGGTATCAACGTCCTTGGACAAACAGGGACTAAGAGAAGTTCAAAAATGTAGTTGAAGCTCTCACAAAAGCTTCTAGTACTGGGTTCTGCAGAAAAGCAGCCAACCAAGAAAACATAAATTTCAAGAGCTTTGAGAGTTCCTTACAAAGCCTTTGAGGTCATAGCCCATAGGGAATCTTCCATCCCCTGATCTAGGTCATATTATCCATCTGAAGGAGTTGTTTTAAGAGAAAAGTATTGTTGTTTGCCTATGATGAGCTACATTGTTGGGATAAAACATAAAAAGCTTTCAAAGTTCCTTATAAAGATTCTGAGATTGTAGGTTTAAGCCTTTAATCACTTATACAACTGGAGATAAATGATGACTGTTTAATTGTTTGTCAGTTCTCTTTTATTTTCTGCTGATAATTTATAAGCGAAATAAGTGCCAAGTGATGCTGAATATTCTTTATGCAAACTTGACCAGGGGGATGATAATGCTACACTTTATGGGGTTTGCTTATATATTTCTGAAGTTGTTCAGAGGCCTCCTGGTATAATAGGTGCTCTGCCCTCTTCTGTACCATCTGGAACATGCAGCCGTTTTTTGGCCTCCGCTCATCGTTGTTATTGTTTGCTCACAAGAGTCCCTTTCTTTGAGCTACATTATGAGATTTTAAACAGGTTAGAGTCGTTTCTTTTTAATTTTACAATTCTTGAAATAAGAGGAAGATATTGAAGCATGATCTGTCTGTTATGCCAGGGTGTTTTTAATACTTCACATGATTTTATGCAGTATTGTTGCACAGGAGCGCCTAAACCAAATAACAGAATTTGCTAGTGAAACATGTCTATCCTTTCTTGCCGCAGTTCAAAAACCCATCACACCGATGAATGGAAATACCAAATCTCATGATGGAGAATACTTCAGTAATTGCATGGCGTCTGCAATACCTGTTGACAACTTCTCAACTCTCTCAGCTGCTGGCACAGCCTCACCAGATAATGAAGATCCTTGTGTTTTAGTGAGCACATACTCACCGCACTCTCCTGAAAGTGTCACTTTCAGTGAAGCGTCAGTGTGTGGTTATGTGCAGGAGATATACATGGATTGTCAAAAGGATCAACAGCTGTTCAATGCGAATGCATCTGTGGATACAGAGAATTTACATGGGGACAATACAGCTGAGGATAGAGAAAATCACAATGATGCTTTGTCAAGTTTATATGGAACATACGAAAGCGGTCCAGCTTGTCAAGATACTGGCTCATTCTATTGTACAAGAAGCTCTCATTTGGAGCGTGTTGGAAGTGCTCATTCCCTTTTCAGGTGTTTGATAATGCTGTGATCTTTATTTTGGATTTTGACAATAGAACTAGTCAATAAAATGTTTCATTCCCAGAGCCGTGTCATTTATGCATGCACTTCTCTTTCAGATAATGAAAATCTGTCTTTGATCTGGACGTTTTGTTTGCTTCTCCTTTATTTGCTTTCTTACTTGCTACCTGTTTACTCACCATCTTCTCTTCTATCCTCGGGAAAACAGTAGCAGCACAGGCAGTCCAGCTCAAAGTATAGCCTCTGATGATGGAGATGAAGATTATGATGTTTCCCCAAATCAGGAATTTGGAGATGACTTAGTTATGGAATGGGCTAGGGTTAGTTGTTAACTCATTTGTTCAGTTAGTTATTACTATCCTTGTGCACAGTTTCTTTTAGTTATTTCCTTTGTCTCGTCTCTTTTCAGGAAAACAAAAATGATATACTACAGATACTTTGCAGTTATCATTCTCTGAACCTTCCGCGACATGGAAGTAAAATAGTTTTTCAGCCTCTTGAGCATTTAGAGGCCATTCAGTTTACAAGACCTCCAGTTTCTGCCCATGGCTTTGAAGAAAACTATTTACAGACACTTGTGTCTTCTGAGGTAGTTGCTCAACTACAGATGTTCTTGAATTGTTTCTTAATCTACATATCCACTAAATTTGTTATTTGATCTGGTGAAAGGTCAACGAACAACTGGCAGCTGCAGAGGAAGCTTATGCTCTTTCCTTATGGACAACTGCAACAATGTGTCGGTTTCTTTCAATACAAAGTGTAATGTTCTTTAACGGAGAATAAATCGTATGGCTTTGTTTTCCACTATCTGAAAGGTGTTTCACGAATAAACAAAAAAAAAAAAGATGAATGAAAATTATAACTGCCAAGGTTGCTGCCCTAGATAGATCTAGATTGCTCGGTTATATAAAGAAATCATGGATTAAATTTCATGAGGCAAAGGCTGAGTAGTATCCTTTCAAGCTAAATCACCGCATCATACTTGTTCTGCTTCTTACATGGTTTCAAAAGCTTAAAATTTTTTATCCCACCCTCTGGAGATTATGGGCTTTCTAATTTTTTGCTGCTGTTATTGACTAATTGCTTGTGGCTTTATGTCATGATAGAGTTTACATGCTCAGTAATGATCCATTTTAAACTTTGAGTTTGATGCCTTAAGTATATAAAGCTCGTCTTTTTTGAATGGTCAACTTTCCTAAAATTCTTTGCACGGTTTGTTTCATTGAATGTGGGTTCAAATTAATTTGCTTAGGTTGTTATATAACTTAATCTGCCTTCATTTGTGTTGTTCAGGTATTGTCATTGCTTGTGGGGGTATTGTTGGAGAAGCAAGTTATCATAGTTTGCCCTAATCTGGTGAGTGGTGAGTTTGAATAACAACGACTGGCATTACATTTTCCCCCTCCATCTTTGAGTTACAAGTATCAGGAATAATCTCTTAACAATAATCTTGATATTGGCTTGATTGATGCAGGGTGTGTTATCAGCTACAGTGTCATCTCTTGTCCCTCTTATTCGTCCATTTCAGTGGCAAAGTTTACTGCTTCCTGTAAGCTTATTATAGTACATTGATCTTGATGCCAAGAACTTGTTTATTAAACCAGTTAGGCTAGGAGAGCATCACAACATCTTAATGCCATGAACAAAATGCACATAAGAAGCTGCTTATTAGAAATTGTAAGGACTATGCAGGAGAATTAAAAGAGCAACTGCAACTTGATCTAGTTAATGTTTAGTTATGATTTTTTCTGAGAAATATTTTCGGCTATTAAAAATAGTATAGTAGTTCTTTTTCCTTTATTTAAATTCTACTTCAATATGCAGGTCTTGCCAGCAACAATGACTGATTTTCTTGATGCTCCAGTGCCTTATATTGTAAGTCACTGATTTTAATAGAATTACATTCATGAGTAATTGTGTAATACTTGGCATATTTAAATCAGTAACTAAAAGGGATTCTGATATCGTTCTCTAATTTCTTTCTGCAGATTGGCATGCAACATAAACCCACTGACTTTAAGCTGACAACTTCGAATCATGTGCATGTTGATGTATTACACAACAAGGTTGTTACACTACAAAGACAGCATTCTTTTCAGTAATTAGATCTAGGCTATTTTTAATTCTCTTATTTCTATACAGCTGAAGTAATCTCAGTTAGTAGTAGATCTGCTATAGTATTCTCTCAATCTTTTCACCACTGCTCTAGGTATTTAACTTACAATTGCAACTACATATGCTTGATCCTAGATCATTCTTGCTGCAAAAAATGTTTGCTCATGTAGTTTTTTTTTCCATTAGTACTAACCGCTAGGTTCCAGAAACAAGCAGAATGAAAATGCCAGTATCCGCTAGGTTCCAGAAACAAGCAGAATGAAAATGCCAGTACTTCTTTAAATTTGTTTTCCATCATGGACAACTTTTGAAATCTGTTGCAGTGTAGATTGTTTGAAGCTTACATTTAAATATTTTCAGGTGAAAACATGTAATCTGCCTGCTCTTCCTCGATACAAGGAGCTAATTTCTGCACTTGGTCCTAGTCATGCTAGACTTTCCATAGAAGGTTCAGTTGCTGGAAAGCGTCCAGTATATAAATGTAGCGATGTGCAGGTTATTATACTAGTTAATACTAGTACTATATATTTGTTATGGAAGAATGGTTGCTAGTATATAGTAACATATAGAGTTCTAAACATAGTATATTTTCTACAGCCAAAAGCCCTTGAAGGATTCCCCTCTCACTTGCAAATATCTGCATTTTGTTCATATTGGTCTTTCTCCAATGCCTTTGCTTTACAGTTTCACCATATTATCAACTGGCTTCCCGTTTCACTCTTCAGGCTGAAGCTGCAAGAGAATTCTTGACAATCATGGAGAGGCACTTGGAGTCGCTCTGCACAAATATAGCTTGTCACACGATAACCAGTGTACAGTCAGGCCATGACAGGGTAATTAAAGCTAAAACACTTCCTTAATTTTGTCCTTACTAACAAATCACAGTTTGCGGTTGACCCGACTAGGTTCCTTGATTAACTTCCAGGTTTCTTTGCTACTCAAGGATAGTTACATCGATTCTTTTCCCATAGGAGATCAGCCATTTATTAAGGTAAAGTTTCTTTCCATTTACTCTTGTTGTATATTCCTGAGCTTTGCTTATCTGATTGTTTTTCTGGGTTTGGCAGCTATTTGTGGAGACGCAGCTATTCAGTGTGCTATCGGACCGGCGATTGTCGAACTTTGAGAATAGCCATTAGCTTGTTTCTGCCAACAAAGTGAACCTGAATGCTGCTGATGCACTAGCTGGTAGGAGGTTTAGCTCTCTCACGTGAGAAATAACATAGAAGCAGGAATTGCATTAGCGAAGACTCTGACCATGAAGAAGTAGCTTACGCACAAGAGCAAAGCGCGGCGTTCTGTAGCACGTAAGGAGCAATGCTCATAGCACTTGAGACTCGAAGCGACATTACTGGAGAATTGAATTGGAGCACAGCAATGAAGGCCTAACTCGCAGCTAACACCATTTGTTTCATGTTGTTTCCCTCCTAAACTAGAACCTACACTTCTCAGATGACGTGAAAAGAAGAAATGGATCATATTTACAACCACCACTAGAAAACTAATCTCTTTGAGGGATCATTGGTGTGCTCTTTCTGATCCTACACTTGTAGAGAGAGAGATATGGGTAGAGAAGAAGTGGAAAGAAAGTTTAAATTTGGAAATTTCAGATATCAAATTTGTAGAAAACCAGTCTTAAGAGCTGAAGACAGAATTTAAGAACAAGCTTTCTCCATACAAGAGGCTCTGGGCCAACCTAGGGTTGAAGTACAGTGTGGGGAATTACTACATGTTCCCCTTTGATATATGTGTGCGCCACAATTAGCGGAACACTTGCATATGTGCTACATCTTCTAGATTGCTGCTGAATAAGAGATAAAAGATTCAGCAAACAAAGAAAAGATAACCTCATCTGCACGTTAAAGGTAAATCCTTGACCAAGTTACTGCATCATGCTCTAAACTCGCTACTGCTTGTAATTTTCTCTTCTACTGCTTTGATTCCTCAAGGATATGCTACAAAATGATCAAAACGGTTCATAAAGTGCATCCATAGACCAATATACACCCACATGGGATTTTCTCGATTCAGAGCTGAGCTACAAAGTGATGGAATGGTACACAGAATATTGGCTAGTCTCAGTTATAGCGTACACTATTTGATGCATGTATGCCGTTGTTACAAAAACCTCTCAACAGAGAATGCTTAAGTCTGTTGCAAAACATAACTTCTTGAACATCAATTTGAAAGGCTTTGGGATCACCTGGCAAAACTTCAGGATGTGTCTTTGTGCTCTTCATAATTTCCCCAAATAGCTTCCACCCAGCTATACAACAAGTTCCTGATATTATTGATCAATGACCCCATATTCAGGAAGGCAAAATGTAACAGGTTTAGAAACTTTCAGTCAGACAACCAACTGGCCATTAATCAAATGTCATGGACCAATACCTCACATTTGCAGCTGAAAACGGGCGATAATAACCCAAAAAATATTGAACACCAATGGTCCCATTCCAAATCATAGTAGGAAATGCCAAACTCATGAGATGCCATATTTACAAACCTCAAAGCTCAAAATCTTAATATTTTGTATAAAACAAAATTTGTCTTGTTAAAGCAGCTACCGCAAGAGTATCTTATATAGCAAATGACTCCATTCGCATCAAAACTAAACTAATGATATTTGTCGCTTGGGGCTAAAATACAATGCTATGCTACTCATTCATTGGAAATAGTGAACACTTGCATAGTGAAATAGGGGAAGACATTCATGTCAAGTATAGAGATTAATATCAACTGAATGGGCTTTTTCTTGTACCTTCAGAAAATCATTCTCAGAGGTTTCCTATTGCAGCTGAATTGGTATTTATGCCACAATTGAATCACTTCTCTTCATCCTCAGATTCTGACTCCGCAAAAAGTGGTTTGGGCTGGGTTTCTGCATATGCTGGAGCAATGAACTTGGGCTCTTTAGCTGCTGCATCAGCATACTTTAGTATTGCTTCTCTTGGATCTTCCTCCATCCATGTCTCTTTCAACATTCCTCCTTGCTGCAAATAGATCAAAATTGAACTTCTTCCGCTTGTTCTAAATCACATCAAAAGAATAACAGATACAGGTAGAGTGCTTTGTCTTTAACAAGATTGACACCATTACCTTCAAAAGATACTGAGTCAGTAAACTTCCCTTGCTTGTACCAACTCTGCCACCAAATCCTGGACCATTCATGGGAACTTCGGGCTTATGTGACTTAAGAGGATCCTTCAGTATTTTCTCCCGCTGCCGCTTCCGGCTTGGCTGATCTCTGAACAAGGGCAGCGCATGAGGATTGTGAATGACAGGCGGTGCCTCAAAGTCATCCACAGATTTCTTCCTTGGTGCACGCGCAACACAAACGAGGGCTCCTCTCTCACTGAGGGTCGGATCATACAGTATATGAGTTTCTCCTTGGCTCTTATCTCCAGATGTTGCCAAGATCTAAGAAGTCAAAAGGTAGAAGGTAGACAAGCATGAAATAAGATCCAAATACATGAAGGGGACGAGTCGAAATGTAAAATTCATGCAAAAAAGCATACCTGGTTCAGTCTGGGGTGCCATGCACATTGAACAACGCTACAAGTTGGTGATATCCCTACTCTTTGGACAAGTTCTAGTTTTGTGCGATCATAAAAGCACAGCAAACCGCCTGTGGTGCTCTCCCTCTCAACCGACGTTCCAGTCAAGAAAAGTTGCTCATCGGGACTAAATGCAATATTTGTTTGTGCATAATGATTAGGGAGATCATCAAAAACTTTAAGTGCAGCTTTCATTTGGCGCAGATCCCAAGCCTGGATAATTTTTTTTCACAAAATGAAAACTTAATTAGAGATGAGAGAGGTAACTGTAAGAAGCTATGTCAAAACAGAATGAGAAGAAGGCTGCATGGTTTCTGCTTACTACCTTCAATGAACCAACTTATTTAGAGATGAGAGAGGTAACTGTAAGAAGCTATGTCAAAACAGAATGAAAAGAAGGCTGCATGGTTTCTGCTTACTACCTTCAATGAACCATCAAAACTTCTAGATAAGAGTAGCCTCCCATCACTGGAGAACTTCAGTGCTGTTATATCATCAGAATGGCTTTTCTCTACGTATATATCCGGCCTACTTCCCCATCCAGGTTTAAGACTCCATATCTACAAGCATGATAAGTTTGTCTTCGTTACATGCTTCATCTAACAAGATGACATCACTGTAATACTATGTTGCCATCAGACAGAGAAATGTTATGATTATACAAACTGACAAACCTGCAGAGAACCATCTCCTGTAGCACCTGCAATACATTTCCCTTCATGATCCCAGGTACAAGTAGTGACAGGAACTCTCCCTGGCCTTGCAAGTTTAGGTTTGATAACCTACAAGGGGATATAAAGTATAAAAAACCCTTTCCAATTGAAAAAAACGTCAAAGACATGAGCCTGAAGTTTAATGACCCAAAGATGGCCAAAAAATATTAAACAGACGGAACATTCAACTAACTTTTTGCACTTGCGTTGACCCACTCAAAACCCAACACACTCTTAGATGATTTAACAAATAATAATCGAAATTATTTCTGCCTTAAAACATGTACTAATAACTAATCAACGGTTACAGACCTGCTTCTGGCTTTTGAAATCATTCACATCCCAAATTCTTAATGATCCATCTTCTGAAGAAGTCAATACAGTCTCCTTAGTTTTGGGATGCCACTCTCCACAAGTTAGTCCAGATATATGGCCTTTTGTATTCTTTAGATCTCGAATGTACATGTCCCCTTTTACGAATTCGCCCAAAGTAAGCCCATCACGGTCATAAATCTGAGAAGAAAATGAAACTTGTCATACCCATATCTAACCACAACTATGAGCAAACTATTCCAAACAAACATGCAAGCAAAAAAGCTACCTTCGCTTGAGCAGACCCTGTTACACACAAGAAACGATCGGCTGTGGGACTCCAGCTTAGGTTCCGAATCTGATGGCCTTCAGACGGCTCAAGTTGCCTAAATGATTGCAAGCGTGAGTTCATTCCTTGAAAGTCATACATTCGCACAGTGTAGTCATAACTCCCAGAAAGAACCCTAGAGCCAGAGTGGTCAATAGCAAGAGCTGAAACGATCTGCAGGCGTCAAGACCATTAATTTAAGCCTCAGATGCCAGAAACAGTAAGAGTGATCTATGAATTGATCAACTAGAAGATTGAAAAAACAAAACAGTAAATTTAAATAAGTACTTATATAGCAGTACCTTAGTGTGACCCTTGAGCACAATCTCATTACTCATCGGGATTCGATATCGATTTTCTTCTTCCTCCACATTACCATCACCGTCCGAATCATCCCCAAAACTTGAATTAGGAGGTGGTCGAGGTGGTCCGATTACCACATCATCTTCATCGGAATTGAAACTCTGCGGTGGCGGGGGAGGCGGTCCCACCATGACTTCTCCATCGTCATCATCCTCAGTGTCGCCGGAACCCCTAGGCGGAGGTGGGGGACCCACCAAGGCATCGGAATCCTCCAGTTGAGAACTGGGATCGGTTCCTGGAGGAGAACCACTACGAGGCTGAGCAAAATTAGGGCTAGAAGTGGAGGCCTTAGGTTTGTGCAACGAATCTAGCCAGACTTTGGACGAAGATGATACAGAAGGCATGCTGGTGCCATTGCTTTGCGAGCCCGCGGAGGTGGAGGCGTCGGCGTCGGCGGAGGTACGGCGGGTAGCGTTGTGGATAGCCTCAAGGGAGGCTTGGTTCTTGTGTTGCTTGCCGAAAGTGAGAGGAAATTGGGCTCTGACTCCATCGTATATCTCTGCTTCGTCTTCCATGATTTTTGAGCAGCTGGTTAATGTTGGTGACAAATTCAGATCAGGCAGCTGATGCTGATCTTGTCGTGTTTTGTTTTCCAGCCAATTTGAAGAACAATGATTTTATACGTTTCAGGGTAGCCACAGCCGCCATTGACATTCTGAGATGAATTTTTAAGATGGTAATTTCCCTCGGTTCTTTGTTTGTAGGATATTGGGCCTTTTACGGCCCAAAGTAATTAACCACTCTCCGACTAGGCCCATTTCAGGCCCTTTTGAGAAAGTTTAAATACTCCCACGTACAGTACTACTAGAAAATTGTTTTTTATTGTGTTTTTATACATAAGTGAAAACAGGGCTGAGAATATATCAATTCTCTCAACCTTGATGAAGAGAATAAAAACTGCGCAGGAGATGAAATGGATTGTGATTTGTGATGATCATAATACTAAGATCTGAAATTGGGATCAGTGAGAAAAGTATATATACTATATTGTACTCCATATTTCATGAGTTCCATCCACCAAGATGCTCAAGACTTGTGACAAAAAAAAAGTAAAATCTTTTTGAATTTGAGAGGAGTGAGAGTAATTTAGGAGGAAATTTCAAAAATTTGTTAATTTATTGTTAGTTTGATGTGAAAATAGGATAAAGAACACAATAACATGTGACCTGAAATTGGTTTGCGAGAAGTTGAGATTGAGATATGGTAGTCAACAACATAAACGACATGATTTAGAAGTGGGAAAGGCTGTTGGTGATCCAGCAGCATCTGCATGGAAAAGGCTTCATGGGGTTGAATGCAACTTTGATCTTACTCAACAGCAAATATAAATTGCTTCAGTTTAAGAAGTGAAAAAAAAGTTGCTAACATTGTTCATGTGGATGATAGGGTGATAAATTTAAGGAGAATAATCTAGAAAGGACATATGAATTTGCCTTTGGTGACGATGGCAGCAGCCGTTTTAAATTCAGGAGAGAGCGATGCTGCATGTGAAGGAGGGTGTGGTGGATTTTGCCTAGTTGGTGAGCTTGGGTAAAGATATGGGGAAGTGTGGGAGGAGGCCAGAGGTACAAGCGGCACGAAGGTCAGGAGGTTCGTTAGTTGTGACGCGAAGGTCAGGCGTGCAGGCGGCGGGGTTTGGTGTGCCGGCAGCAGTGCAGGCTCATGGTGGTTGCTTGTTGATGGAACATTGACAATGAAGGTGTGATCGGCGGTTGCATCCCGACTTCGTCTTGCTGATGGTTGGTTCTGGCGATGGGTTGTTTGCTCATCTTCTTTCTTGGGATTACAAATGGTAGGGGATGGATGCCTAGGGAGTAGGGGAGCATGCATTACGTTTTTTCAATGTTTATAGGGAATAGAGAGAAGCGTGTATTCAAATGGGATTGATAAATGAGTTTCATTAATCGAGGTATTGTTTATTTGGGTGTTTCCAAAGGGTTTTTATGGTGTTCTGATTAAGGTGTATTGTAGGAGTTGTACCCAAAATTTGTTTTTGGTGTAGTTTGTTAACTTTTAATATTCTCCAACAAAAATTTTATATTGATGTTCAAAAAAAAAGAAGAATTGAAAATGAAGTAATTGAAATCTTGATATCAAGCAATCCTAGCTAGAAGTTGGTTCGCTACTCTTGACGAGGATTTCTTAGGTATCAAGCGAAAGCCAAATGGTGAATTGGTGAGATGGTCGATCCGGTTTTCGATTTTTAGCTAATTTTTTAAGAGTAAAATCTGTCGGCAGTCCTACTTTTTATATTTTTGACCTATTATGGTCCCGTTTTAAGTTTTTGCTCAATTTTGAATTCTTGACCAAATCGAATCCTTTCCGTCCAGCTTCTCCGTTAAAGAGGACGGAATGAGTAAAATCCGTCGGCGGTCCTGCTTTTTATGTTTTTTACCTATTATGGTACCGTTTTAAGTTTTTGCCCCATTTCAGTCCTAAATTTTTAATTCTTGACCCAAACCCGAACGGACCTGACCCAACCTAACCCGAACCCAAAAATAAGAAAACCCGATCTCAACCCAAACCCGGATAACGACGACTGAATCCAAAACATGCATGTCATAATATAGCAATAAAGCTTCCAATATAATAAAATATTATAATATTTGGAACAAAAATATAAAAATTACAAATACCAAGTACAAATTCTTGAAAAACAGCCCTTCTTGCATTCTTGGAAGCAAAAGTGTCAATTAAGCACGAGAACTCAAGCTTTTCCGCCAACTCCTTTTCAATCGATAACATAGCCAAACCATTTAATCTTTCTTGTGACATAGTCGATCGAAGATAGGATTTGATCAACTTTAACTTCGAAAAGCTTCTCTCAGCAGATGCAACAGTAATAGGTATGGTTAGCATAAGTTTGTAAGCAATCCATGCATTTGGGTAGCAACCATCCATTTGCTTCAAATAGCTCAACACATCAATTGCTCTTCGTGCTTCTGCTGGTATAAACCATTTCAAATAGCTCAACTCCTCAAATAGTTCACCCCAATAATATCATATTTATCACCATCCTTGAACAACTTTTCAAGATTCGTACAAAAGTTCATCAATGTTTCATCATCTACGGACTTCAACTTCTCAAACTTGAATAAAAGCCCAAAATCTTCTTCATATTTCTTAAACTGTTCAAATCTACTTTGAAGTGAAGAAAGTGCTTGATCAATAATATAATAGAAGTAACCAACCTTAAATGACTCAATAGCGATTGCGTCTCCTCTTCATTGTCACTTTCGCTTTGGTCAAAATGTTTTTTCTTCTTAACGCGTCTCTTTTCACGAAATTCAGCGACAATTCCCATCTCCATTGCAATTTCTTTAGCATTGATCAAGGCCTTATCAAATCCATTTTCTCTATAATTCGAACAAAAGCAATAAGCTTTGCCAATTCTGAACAAAGAACATCGACATGCATGTCCTCTGTTTGTAAAAGCTTACTCACAACATTGATAGCATTCAATAATTCATACCAAATAACCATGCCAAATAAGAACTCAAAATTCTCCATCTCATATTTCGCAAGGCATTGAGCATCGACCTTGATTTAGAATCATCACCATTTTTCCCCAAGTAAGCTAATGCATCTCTTATTTTGGGAGCTTGGAATCTAAATGCTCTCACACTTTCAACACGACTTTCCCATCGTGTTTCGGATAATGGCTTAAGAGTAAGACCGCACATGGTCCTTGAAAACTTGCCATCGCTTTGTAGAAGATGAGAAGAATGAGTATATTCGTTGCATCACTCCAAAAAAATAATCAACTTTGTCATCACAATTAGCCATATCAGAAATAGCAAGGTTCAAACTATGACAACCACAAGGGGTATATAATGCTCTAGGATTTACCTCAAGAAGCCTTTTCTGCACACCTTTGTGTTTGCCCCTCATATTAGAACCATTGTCATATCCTTGTCCTCGTATATCACCAATGTTAAGTTTATGATTGTGCAATGCATTCTTCAGCTCATTAAACAATCCAAGTCAAGTGTCCTTCATCTTTAGAAACTCTAAAAAAACTCTCTTACCACAATTGGATTTGATTTAACATCAACACATCGGATGATAAGAGACATTTGTTCCTCATGACTCGCATCTGGAGTGCAATCAAGTATAACCGAATAGTACACTGCTTCTTTGATGGTTGCAATGATGAACGCCTTCACCTCATTTGCCAGTAGTTGAATCATTTCATTTTGGATCTTGTGACTCAAGTAATGGTAGTGAGTTTCTTTCTTTGACACACGTCGAACATGTTCTTGCATCACCGGATCAAATTCAGCAATCATCTCAATCATCTGTAAGAAAATTCCATTTCTCTCCTCATACAATTTTTCATTATCCCCACGAAAAGCCAAATTATTTTCTGCAAGTCTTTTCACAACCGCAAGGATCCTCAGTAGCACTTGCCGCCAATGTTCTTTCTCCTTCTTTATTTGCTCTTCCAACTCTTGATCAATTGTGGCCTTCTTTTTCAATCTTGTTTCCGATTCAATCCAACTAGTAAAGCACTTGATGTGAATACCATTTTTTTCATGACTAGCAAGTCTTTGACCGATATTCCTCCAATCATTGAATCCTTCATTTGCAAGTTTACCCAAAATACTCTTGTGACTTTTCTTGAACAATTTACAACAAAAACAAAATACCTTGTCTAAGGAAACCGAGTACACTAGCCACCTCCTATTCCGCTTTTCACCATTAGGAAATATACGAAAATATTGTGAGGAACTAAAACGTCTCCCCACGTTATCAACAGGATATGCGAAATCATTCTCTCTTTTAGGACCCCTTTCGACCAAAAAGTCTCTAGCATTTTGTTTAATCTCAACCCAATTTCCAGGATCATCAATGTCGCCTAGAAAAGTAAATTCAGCATCTTGTTGATCCTCTTCAACAACAACCATGTCTTCCTCATTTACCGGCACATCTGGTTCTTCCCCTCCACCACTATCATTAATGATTCATGAACGATTGGTTCCTCATTCAAATCTTGACTTGCATTTGCATTCGCATTCTCATTCTCATCTGTAGAAACTTGTGCATTTGCTTGTTCATTAATTGACTTATAAAATTTTTTTATAGGTCGAATAGTTCTTGCTTGAACTTTCTTTAATGCCTCCCTCCTCTTAATCTCTTTTCTTTTTTAGCACCATAAGGATACTTCCTAAGTGGAGCCATATAGCACCTGTATCAGTCAATTTTCATCATCATCAATTCATCATCATCATCATCATCAGTCCTATATTGAGTCTAACATGATTCCACGTGCAAGGAGGCAGCTAAGAGAAATAGTTTATGCATTAAATACAAGACTTTATTAAAGAGTCTAACATGCTTCTTAAAAGTGTAAATAAGGAGAGCATCAGAACTATATTGAGTTCTACTTATTGATCAATTAATCAAGAAGAAGACAACCACATAATTCCAATTTAGCCAAAATAAATCACACAAGAAAATGGCACCTTAAGGATCAACCGATCAAGTAACCGTATCACAACAGACCATTTATCTTAACCAAATCAAACCGAGATAAATAACGAGAATATAGTCACTCACTTCTACATGGATCAATTGAAAACCAATTAACACGCTCAGACAATTACACCAGCAACTTACCAACTAGGAAACCCGATCATAAGCAGGCCTTTTAGATTAAACAATGAATAATTTAACATGTTATTCAAAAATTAGGATTCTGTTCGCAATCGCACCTCTTTAGTTGTCAAAATGTTTGCACCTCTTTCGTGGGTCGTCCTCGTCGTCGTCGAGCGTCGCTCTGTTGCTGAGGTGAGCGTGAGGCGTGGCTGAGCCGGAGCGTGAGGCGTCCTCGTCGACCGTCCTCGTGGGCGTGGCTGAGCGTGTGAGCGTCCTCCTCGTCGAGCAGCGTCCTCTCCTCTGTTGCTGGAGTCGCCGCCGCGAGTGTAGCGTGAGAGAACAGAGAAGTGAATGAATGAAGGGGGAGATTGGGTTTGGGTTTGTGGGTGTGGGTGTGGGTTACTGGGTTGGGTTAGGAGGAACCTAGGGTAAAATATAAATTTGGGGGCCCCCAAAAATTGGGGGCCCAAAACAAAATGTTTATGGGCTTCAGGTCAGGGCCGGCCCTGAACCCAACCCAACTCGAAAATAGATAAACCCGATCTCAACCCGAACCCGAATAACCCGACATGAACCCGACTCAACCCGCCCGATTAACATCCCTACCCCTACATATTTAAAAGGTTTTTGAAGAAAAGCCCCACCTTGGTGTGTGTGTGTGTGTCTATATATATATATATATATATATATATATATATATATATATATATATATATATATATATATATCTTGTTCTCTTTTGCAGTTGTCCGATTTGTCCCACTGTTTTATGTGTGAAAAAAGAAAACCATTAGATCATTCAAAGCAACGAAATTCACTTGCAAAACAGCCACATTAACTTTACAAAAACCCCTCCAAAACGATCCTCCTAGCATAACATCAATACAGACCCACCAACCAAATTCAATACCTCACCAATCGATTTGTTTTGGACATAAACACCACTACCCGAATATAATACAGTATCAAAAAGAAATGTGTGAGTGAGAATAATAAAAAACACAAGAAAACCATATTCACCAATGTCTAGGGTTGCTAGATTCAAAACCCACTCAATCAGCACAATGAACAAATAAAATAACACATATTTTCTTCCATCTGCACAAAGTCACAAACTCATAAGGGTCTTTTGTAGAGAGAATCAAATCGTTATGAAACTGATTCTCACACACCACCACCACTGTCGTCTTCTGGCACTAACCCTCCTCTCACTTGTGAAAAGTATAAGCCACCTATGTTGATTCCCGCCTGTCCACCCTTAACCCATTTCTATATTTCCCGCCAGATACATCCACGTGTTAAAGTCCGCCAGCCACATCATCAAAAAATGAACGGAATGATGAGTTCGGTACAATCTGAGGAGTTCAGGGGGTGATTCGGCCCGTTAAATAGATCAATGGCCGAGTCGTGACGATTCGAATAGTTTAGTGGTTTATTCGTGCTTTTTGCCAATTGTTTAGTTTAAAAATATTGAGGTGTGTTATCGCATTTAACATAGTGGTAAAATAGACATTTCGCACTATTCTGTTCACTTTAACGGTGAAGCTGGACGGAAAGGACTCGATTGGGTCAAGAATTCAAAATTTATGACTAAAATAGGGCAAAAACTTAAAATGAGACCATAGTAGGTCAAAAACATAAAGAGTTGGATCGCCGACGGATTTTACTCATTCCGTCCACTTTAACAGCGAAGTTGGGCGGAAAGGATTCGATTAGGTCAAGAATTCAAAATTTAGGACTAAAATAGGGCAAAAACTGAAAACGGGACCATACTATGTCAAAAATATAAAAAGTAGGACCGCCGACGGATTTTACTCAATTTGTTAATAATCAATCATAATCGATAAAATTTGAAAGAACCATAAAACTGATAATTCGGTTTTATATTTTGTATTTATTGAAATATGTTTTAAATTCTATAAATTCTATTACTAATTTTAGTTTACTCCACTCCACATTTGTTCAAACATCCATATTTAACACTTTAATTTGTCTATATTTTCTCATCATATATATATTTTTTTTAAAATTATAAACTTAAACATGAAAGTATCAATTTTTCAGTTATACTTGAGTTTGTAATTGTCAAAGCTAAAAATATCATATGTTTATGTACACAAATGAGAAGGAAAAGAGTAATTATGTGACCCCTTATTATCCAATCAAATGTTGAGGGCTTAGGTTGACAAGTTCAAAGTGCAGGGAGCTAAGTGTCGTTATTGAATAAGCTAATGGGCTGAAGGTGGATATAAGCCTCATGTTCACAGCAAATTATCAATTACGTTGTTTGTCACTTACCTGGTGTTGGTACGTTCAGGAACGGATACAAATGGCGAAAATCGCCAAGCCAAATTTCCTCACTTCTTCACTGCCTCTCATTCCTTCCATTCTATAATCAGAGCCTTTTCCACGTTCACGCTCTGCAACGAAACCCTAAAGCTTCTAATCGCCTCCCCGTTTCATCTGATCAAACTCGAAATGTAAGTTCTCTAAACATCTACAGTGTACTGTTTGTTTGTTTGTTTGATTGCATTATCTTTCGATCATCCTTCACTCTGGAACGAAATGTTAGGGAAAGTGGACTGAAGCCTATGGATGCCGAGCAGTTGAGAGAGCAAGCTCACAAGATGGTTGACTTCATTGCTGATTACTACAAAACCATCGAGGATTTCCCTGTTCTCAGCCAAGTCCAGGTTTGGTTGCATTACTTCTCTTTCTAATCCATGTCAGTTTATTGTTATGTGCGCCAATTACTTGATCATTTTTCCGCGCTACTGAATTCGTCTTCAAGCTTATTGTTATGGTTTCGACTACAGTTTTGTTTATGTGGATATTTGGCGATGATTTTCACAGCCCGGATATCTCAGTGAACTTTTGCCAGACTCTGCTCCTCATAAGCCAGAGTCGCTGGAGGCTGTGCTTCATGGTAAATTAATTCTGTTTGGATTCTCGTGAGCAAGCATTATATGTAGAAATGCAGCAATTTATGCGTATACACATAGTATAGACTAAGAAATTCAGGTGAAATGTCATCATCATCATGAACAGCACCTTAATCCCAACTACGCTGGGGTTGGTGGCATGAACTTTATAGTGGCACTTAGTTGTCAAAAATTAGTTAACACTATAAACTCATGCAGAAGCATAGTGGCAAAGTTTTCCGTTGGATGCCCTTCCTGTCGCAACCTTCTTTTGAAGGAATAATGAGATGAAATTTCAAACCAATCATCATAGATTTTTCCACTTTCATGGAAAATATCATGAGATGACTATGAGTTGAGATAACTGCTCTAGTCATGTCTCATTACAAGGTTGATATTACATAATCAACATGTACATCATGGAACACGACTACAGGTGCAATGTATGTATGTAAATATAATACTCCGTATACTATATCCAAGAACGTAATAGACTCCATATTTCACGTCATTTGTTTACTATGGCTAACAATGGGCTTAATCATGTTTAACAATAATTGTTTTTATCCTTGCAGACATCCAGAGAAAGATTTTACCTGGTGTAACTCATTGGCAGAGTCCAAACTATTTTGCTTACTATCCTTCCAACAGCAGTATAGCTGGTTTTTTAGGAGAAATGCTCAGTGCTGGTGTTAACATTGTTGGATTTAGCTGGATAACCTCTCCTGCTGCAACAGAGCTTGAGATAATTGTTCTTGACTGGCTCGCTAAAATGCTTCAGCTACCTGATGACTTCCAGTCTGGAGGTAAGAGTAAAAAGTAATACCTCACCCCCTTCTCCTTCCCGTGGAAAAACAAAAGAACGAAAATGGAACTAGAACAAGGCAAAACTATATCAGTGGTAGGCTGTAACAGCAGTGGTCGTAGCAGTAATTTTTACTCCCTCCGTCACCCAAAGGTTGTTAATTTTGTTTTTATGTTTCTCAGGTATTTAATATTTGATTTTTGTCATGAATATTTTGATATAGAAAGTTAACTAATTTAAATATCATAATTTGTAGTATGAATTTTCTAAATTTATAATTTTTGTAATTTTTTTTTCATTATATATCTTGGTTATAATTTGAGTCGAACATTAAATCACAAAATATGAACGTCAAACCCACCAACCTTTTCATGACATATTTTTCAGGTTTTTCAAGTGAAATGAAATTGGCTCATAGGTTGACCACGTTGAGGCTTTTTTTTTTTTTGCCAGGACAAGGTGGTGGAGTCATACAGGGCACAGCAAGTGAAGCTGTTTTGGTTGTGTTATTGGCTGCTCGGGATAAGGTGCTGCACACTGTTGGAAAGGGGGCATTGGAGAAGCTTGTCGTTTATGCCTCTGATCAAACACATTCAGCATTGCAAAAGGCCTGCCAGGTTCTGAAGGATACGTAGAGGCCTCATGCATACAGTTTTATGTTCTCTTTTAAACTTGGAAGAATCTTACTGCAAAGCTAGCAGCATAGGACCTGTTTACAAAGTCAAAGATTTAGATGGTCGATTCACTTCAACTAGTGAATAGTTGGAGGTAGAGGAATGTAGTCTAACATACAGCAGGTTGAGGGAATTTCTATTTTGCTAAAGGTTTCTACAATTTCTACAATTAAGTCTCACTGTTGGTTTGGGAAAACGATTGAAATATGTTTGTGGTCATTTTCTTAGTGCTTTTTGCTCTGAATTAGATGAACTTGTCTTGCATGGTGATGTTGTATTAAAGAAAATAACGAATAAGAAAACTGATATGGTACTGATACCCTGGAGGCCTGGACAGTACTTTTCCCATGACTACCAAACAAGTGCTAAAATTATGCAATTGAATATGTATAAGGTGTCTCTTGGTGGCCTGAACAGAAGACCACGTGATGAGAGTCTATTGCAGTGTTTTGTTAGTTCATTCTGCTGTGTGCTATGTTTTAATTGTATGGTAATGGTATGATGTTCGAGTCTCTGTTCCAGAGTTATTTATCTTCTCTTGGTTTAATATTATAGTCGTCCTGCAGATTGGAGGGATTCACCCGGAGAATTGCAGGCTGCTAAAAACAGACTCTTCTACAAATTATGCGCTTTCCCCAGAGTCACTCAATGAAGCAATTTTGAAGGACCATGCTGTTGGATTAATCCCTTTCTTTTTATGTGCTACTGTAAGACATTTATATTTACTTGTTGTTTCTTCTGTTTTTATGTCCATAAATTCTAGAATTTGTATCATTGAGAAAATTTTCCACGAGTTTTTTATACAACCTTGTCCTGTTTTGCCCTTCATTACTTGATCTACTACAATGTCTCTGTTACATAGGTGCTTTGCTTTAAGTTCATATTCGACCTGAATAACATAGACCATGGTGGCTTATTCTAAATGTATAATCTTGTTGAGCCTCATGAGTTTCAGAATCTACCGTATACCAAATTTAATTGGATTGATCATCACTTGAAATATTATATGACCAAAGTCAAACTCTACAGAATTCCTGACCTCTTCTATTGTATGATAAACACTATTTTTTAAGTAGATAAAAACCTAATATTGACTCTCACTAATCAATAAAATTTGAGTTTTTTCATTATTTGAGTTTCTTTGTTTTTAAAAAAATAAAATTTGAATTTTTTCAACTCAATTTGGTTGAACCACCGGTTCATTGGTTTTCAGTTTAAATGGTTTTAACCGGTTTTCCGGTTTTGACCGGTTTTTTACCAATGTGGTGCAAAACCAATAACCGGACCATGCAGTCGGTTCACGGTTTAACCGGTCCGACCGGCCGGTCCGGTCCGGTTCTTTTAACTATGGTTGTGTGGGCACATTTGAAAGATACCAACAGATGCATCAGTGTGCAAGAGCAAGAGGATAGAAGGCGTGGTAGGCAAGAAATGAGGAGACCTAAACTTGGACAGATTTAGTACGAAATTATCTTGCACTGTTAGGAATTATTTTTATCAACTGAGCGAAATGGAGGCACATGATTTATGTAGTTGACCTAAAGCAGTTGAGATTAAGGCTCTCAGCTAATGATGCAGCTTTTTGTGATAACTATGACTTGCAAGTAGAAAGTTCGCTAAAAAGCTTCAATGACATGTATTTACAGGTTGGAACTACTTCATCCACGGCAGTTGATCCATTGTGTGAACTTGGAAAGATTGCCCGGGTATGAGTTATCCTATTGTTGTGGTTTTCACCACTATATGCAACTTCCGGTTCGGGAAAAGTGCTATGCTATTAGGGTGTACTGCCTGGAATCTTGGGTTATTTAGGCAATACAAGAACGAAACATTTATTTTCTTCATAAACTACTATTGTTTCTGGAACATTTTAAACTCTTTTCTGGGTCCCTTTCTCGTTTCTTACAGAGAAATAAAATGTGGTTTCATGTTGATGCTGCATATGCTGGCAGTGCTTGCATATGTCCTGAATTCCGCCATTATCTTAATGGTGTTGAAGGAGCTGACTCATTTAACATGAATGCACACAAGTGGTTCCTCACAAACTTTGATTGCTCTTTGCTCTGGGTGAAGGTATACCATTGTGATTTTTGCTGCATGTTCAATACAAATTAGGTTCCAAAAAATATTAAATTTCATTTTCAATGCAAATGATCTCATGTTTATATTTTTTTTCGGTTTATATGTGCATACTTTCCAATCGAATGAAAGGTGCAAACATCCATTAGTCTTCAGCTGGGAGCTTTGGCTTCACTAGGTTGATGTCAAGTTCATGTATATGCATAATTTAGAGGTCAGCTCGAACTGCTCTGTTGCTCAACTAGGGTCCTCTGCTTTGAGTCCATGAATTAGCCAACTTTATGTGTCTGTAGGATTTGTCACTTGGTCCCGGTTGGGGATTGCTTATTCACATAGTGAATTATTTGGCCCAACACAATGGCTTTGAAGCTATTAGAAGATTAATTATAAAAATAACTTTCTAGTAATATGACATGTTGATATTGATATATATATATATATATATATATATGATCAGTGTTGCTCGCTTAGTGGATTTTCCTTTAGTTGCTCTACAACTAAATTTGAGTTGAATGCATTTCATGATGTGTTGTCCTCTGCATCTTACCAGCATCATGAGTGAACCATGACTAAATTGATGGTTTAAATTTATTTATGCAAGTATTGCCAAATTCTTTTACAGTTTTACTTATGGTTACAGGATAGAAGTCCTCTCATTCAGGCCCTCTCAACAAACCCAGAGTTTCTGAAGAATAAAGTAAGTTCTCCTTTCATCAGTCTATGTATAAAGTTTTATGCTGAAATGCCCACGTACAAACACAGTACCTGCTTTTCTTTCTTCATGCTTACTTAATCCTCTTGATAGCCATCAATTGTTTAAACATTAAAAGAAAACGCTCAATGACCAAAACTTAAGCAAAAAGAAGAAATGCTAATACCAGAAATTTTCTTATTATGCTTTAATCAAAGTGCTCAAGAGTTGTTAGTTTACTCACTGGCTTTACTATTTAATTGATGAGACAGGCTTCTCAAGCAAACATGGTTGTGGACTACAAAGATTGGCAAATTCCGCTTGGGCGTCGGTTTAGGTTTGCCTCTAAGATGTTGAATTTTATTAGTGTTTTGGATTGTTTAAAGTTAATTGAGACTACATGGTCATGCAAAGGAGTGGAAAAGTTTTACGTTGGATATTTCTTCTTAACCAACCCTCTTGCAAGGGCTTAATGACATGAAATTTTAAAAAGCATCTTGAAAGATTCTTGGAAGTTTAACACATGTGAATGCGCACAGAAAGACGCATCTTTTCTTGTTTTTTTTTTTAACACATATGCGCACAGAAAAACGCATCCTTTCCCAGGATATAATAATACCTAACCCAGATCAAGCCAGGTGAGCCCTGAACACTCAATATTTTATAACAGTCTCTTATTAAACAATAATAGGATGATTGAGAAAAATACCTTCTAGAGACGTCTATCTGATTAATGGCATTATCCAGGTCATTGAAACTGTGGATGGTACTTAGACTATATGGTTTGGAGAAGCTACAGTGTTATATACGGAATCATGTCCATCTAGCTAAACACTTCGAGAATCTGATTTCTCAAGACCCAAGATTCGAGGTGCTTCTGCTATTCAGCAAGCTCAAACTCCCTTGCGTCCTTATCATTTTCATAATGGAGCATTTAAACTCATTTCATAATCATTTTTAGATTTAGATTTTCTTCATTCCCTTGTCCCATGTGCACGTATGCTATATGCTTGATTGGTGGTTCACATATTTTGACAAGGATGAGGAATCCAGGTGACAAATGCATAGTAGTCTATTGTTCTGTTTTGGGATGAAAGTAGTAGTATCTCTCATTCTCATGTATTCTCTGAACTTTTATGACATGTTGGCCTTCCTTGTTAAAGTTTAGGTACATTAAAGCATCTCAATTAGATTGCCAAGTGGAATCCATCAGATTAAAGTATTCAGACAATCATCACTGCACCAAATTTCACATGATGATTAGATTTCTGAGATATATGTTCTTCAACTAAAAGGTTGTTGGGACTTGTGATGGATTTTTGTTCAACGCTTTTGATTGGATTGATCAGGTTGTAACACCTAGGATCTTTTCGTTAGTCTGCTTCCGGCTTGTGCCTCCGGACAACAACGATGAACTCAAGGGTAACAGCATCAACCATGACCTATTAGACGCTGTCAACGCAACTGGGAAGATGTTCATTTCTCACACGGTAAACTTTAGCTTTTTACCTACCTACTTCTAATGCATTTCCATTGTGAAGTAAATTTGGAAGGGGTCGCTTGGTTAAAGCTAGGAATTGATCATAATCATAACAAAATACCCTTTTAATGATGCCAAGTATCAAAAATTTTATGGCAAGTTGAAAAATGTTCTTCTGTTTCTTGTAGTTTTCTTTTCTTATTTAATTTCATTTAGCGAACATGTATTCAGTAGGTAGAGTTGAACAGAAAGGTAAATACTTTATGTTCTGGATGAAAATTATTGACTTCTAGTATCATGTACTTCAGGTTCTTACGGGCAAATATATACTTCGATTTGCTGTTGGCGCACCATTGACAGAGGAAAGGCATGTGAATGAAGCATGGAAGCTTCTTCAAGATAAAGCTACAACCCTGTTTGGGAAACAGTAGAAGGAACAAATCAAGCACACTGCTTGTTTGTTATTCTTCTTCATCAATTTGATGTGGATGAAGTTGCGGCGACAAATCATTCAAACTTCTACTCAATCAACTTTATATACGAGTAGCTTTGAATCTATCTATCTATCTTGTATAAACAACTCTAGTCTAGTCACAAATTACAAATCACAAAGCGATCACTGAACAAATTAAGTAAAGATTGATCTCTTCTTCATTCATCATCAAATTGCACACCATGATTTCAACTCTGTTAGGGTCGATGATATCAAGTTTATACCACCATTTCTTTTCATCAACAAAACATTTATACTGTCAATTAGTTGTATAAAATCAGCTAGCACAATAAAACCTTGCAACAAATTTAATGATAGTTTTATATCAAGCACTCTTCTTACCACAATCTTCTTACCAGTGAAAGTTTTAATCTGAAATCCAAAAGCCATCCTAAACCCTAACCCTAAAATTTTAGTTTCAATTGGAGCTTTAAGGAACAGCAGATAACAAATCTATTCTGCTGCTTATGTTCTCGTAACTCTTTAGCTCTGTAGTCTGTAGGTCTTTCTTCTTCTTCTTCTTCTTCTTCTTCTTTATTAATCATTGCCTTTAAAAATAAATAAAAAATTCAGTGTCAAGTTTTGAACTTTTAATCTGCTAATCTTCTGTTCTCTCTTTTCCACAAAAGTGAGGCGTACAAGTTTCGAATTTCTGTCCGGCGGAGGCTCGCAGAATCCAGAACTTGTGATGAGGAGAAACCTACTGAGGCTGCTTCCCTCTCGCTGCACTCAGACACTTTCGTCTCTGCGTCGCTTCAACCATGGCACCTGGGTTGGGCAAGCCCCTGCACTGGATTCTAAGTCAAACTCAAGTTCCAAATCGAACTGGGTTTTCCCAGAGACTTCTCTTCCTCCGCCGGAATGGATCGAGCCCCTCTACGATGTTTCTGGTTTGGCTTCAACCGACTCTCGAGACTTGCAGCCATCTCCATGGGTAAGCCAGGTTCTCAATCTCTTAGATGGCTCTTCGTCTATGGAATCGAGTTTAGACGCCTTTTGCGAAAGGTTCTTGGTCAAGTTGTCTCCCAATTTCGTTGCTTTTGTTTTGAAGTCCGATGAGATTCGGGCTAAACCCGCTGTTGCTCTTAGGTTTTTCAATTGGGCTGCTAAGCAGAAAAGGTATAGTAATAGTTTGGAATGTTATGCATCTTTGATCGATGTTCTGGCTTCAGGGAGTGATTTGGAAAGTGTGAAATTTGTGTTTGGTCAGCTGAAAAAAATGGAGTTGTTGATGAATGTGTCTTCTGCAAATTGTTTGATTAAGAGCTTTGGGGGACTAGGGATGGTAGAGGAGCTATTGTGGGTTTGGCGTAGGATGAAAGAGAATGAGATCGAACCTAGTCTGCACACTTATAATTTTTTGCTCAACGGGCTGGTGAATTCGACGTTTATTGAATCTGCAGAACGGGTTTTTGAAGTTATGGATAGCGGTAAGATCCAGCCTGACGTTGTGAGTTACAACACAATGATCAAAGGTTATTGTAAGTTAGGACGAACTCATGAAGCAATCGAATTGTTTAGAACGATGCAAGAAAGAAAATTGGAGCCTGATAAGATTACTTACATGACTTTGATCCAAGCCTACTACTCAGATGGTGATTATGGTTCTTGTTTGAGGCTATATATTGAAATGGACGAGAAGAGACTTGAAGTTCCTTCTCATGCTTATAGTTTAGTGATCAGAGGTCTTTGTAAGGAAGGAAAATGTTTTGAAGGGTCTGCTGTTTTAGAGACTATGATTCAGAAGGGTTGTAAAGCAAATGTCGCCATATATACGACGTTGGTCGATGCATATGCAAAATATGGACACATGGACAAGGCGGTAAAGTTATTCGAAAGAATGAAAGTTGAAGGGCTTGAACCAGATGAGGTTACTTATGGGGCTATTATAAATGGGTTATGCAAGAATGGAAGTTTAGATGAGGCTTTGAGGCATTTCGAGTTTTGTAAAGCGAATAACGTGGCAATAAATTCTTTGTTTTATTCTAGTCTTATTGATGGACTGGGGAAGGCTGGGAGAATAGAAGCTGCTCAGGAGCTCTTTGAAGAGATGGTCGAGAAAGGTTGTCCAAGGGATTCATATTGCTATAATGCTATGCTTGATGCTCTTGCTAAGTCTGGCAAATTCAATGAAGCATTAACACTTTTTAGGCAAATGGAGGATGAGGGTTGTGACCAAACTGTGTATACATACACAATTCTGATAGATGGACTGTTTCGGGAACATAAGAATGAAGAAGCTTTGAAGATGTGGGATTTGATGATTGATAAAGGCATCACCCCAACTGATGCTTCGTTTAGGGTTTTATCAATCGGACTGTGTCTTTCAGGCAAGATAGCTCGA
This sequence comes from Stellera chamaejasme, assembly GCA_024586325.1. Classification (NCBI taxonomy): domain Eukaryota; kingdom Viridiplantae; phylum Streptophyta; class Magnoliopsida; order Malvales; family Thymelaeaceae; genus Stellera; species Stellera chamaejasme. The sequence continues at coordinate 33,419,952 of CM044985.1, forward strand.
GCTTGTAAGATTTTAGATGATCTGGCACCTAGGGGTATCTTGCCTGATACAGCATATGAAGATATGATCAAGGTGCTTTGCAAAGCTGGCCGGGTGAAAGAGGCTTGCAAGTTGGCTGATGGTATAGCTGATAGAGGCAGAGAAGTCCCAGGAAAAATCCGCACTGTCCTAATTAATGCATTGAGAAAAGCTGGCAACGCAGATTTGGCCTTAAAATTGATGCATAGCAAGATTGGTATTGGCTATAATAGGAAGGGCAGCATTAAAATGCGAGTTAAATTCCGAACGCTTGTTGAAAATTAACCATCAGCAAATGTTTAATGTGCCTTTGCCTATAACTAGCGGTGTAGCTTACAACCTAAGCTTAGTGATGTTTCAATTAACATCACCATGATTATAAATGGGGCTGGCCTAGGGAATCATGTATTGAGTTACGGAATTATACCCATGTGATGTTGCTGACTTTTCGTCATTGTTTGTTCTGACACCACTTGCCACACGTTCCTCAGCACTCCTTACTCCTAGGTTAGTACAAATTCAGGCTTACTTTATACATAGAGATGTATGAATGTAGGTACATCTGTGTGTTTGTGTATATGTGTGTGTGTGCGCATGCGCGTGTGAATTAATGTTACCTGATGTATTGTTTTTGTGAAATGCTATTTTGATGCATTTACATAGCATTCAGTTTTTCGATTTTCGGGTTTCCTAAGTGCATGAGTGCGTCTGAAGTGTTTTGAAAACTCCAAATAGTACTATTCTTTGAGAATAAGAAATGGTGTCAACCTTGATGTATGTGTACATCTTATTTCTGTTAATGTAATATAGATTGTCCCTATGTAAATATGCAGGTGCAAGAATGCAAGCTGATGCATCAACAGAAAATCTAATGCACATTGGCTTGCTACTGAACGAAGAGATCATGAATGCGATGATCTTCACAAGCAGTTTCCACAAGAAGGCTCACCCACCAGTGGCCCCAGTTTGGTCAGCTTGAATATAGCTTTTGCCTTTTTCAACGTGTTGGTGTTAGGTACGTTTATGGCTGAAGAATATATTGAAATTTTTTTAGCCAAATGAATCATTTTCTAAGGTTTACCAGTGCATTCAGATTTCGAGTTTGAACACCTTTATGTTTTCCCATTTTCCTTGAAATGCTATAACTTGATCCGTGGTTATAACACATTGGTTTTATTTTGATTCTGCAAATTGGGTGCCTGGATTCTTTCAGGCTATTGCAGTGGCTGCATGCGTTCGTGATGCTTGGCCTGCGCATATCCTTGCACCATCTTCGTTGCATCATCATTGGGCTGTGGTTCTTGCTTTAGTTTTTTTGTATTTTTACTCTGGCCTGCAAGTTGCTCCATGTGGATCAAACAGAGGTGGATGGATTCACTATGGTGTCAAAAGCAGCAAACGTGGTATTCATCTCGATGGTAAATTCAACATTATTTTATATGATGTGGTCTTCAAGGTAAATGATATGCTGGTGGCATCAGAGTTTAAGCTTAGTGCATTACCTTGAGACTCAAGTAAAGGCTATGTCTAAAGGCTTAGTCTAGAGGAACTGCAATAGAATGTAAGTACCGTTAGCATGCCATCTTGTTAGCAGGATTATCTTATTAAAGGGTAGTTCACATTTGCATCATAATCCATACCTACTTCCTACTTCAACTTTCTCAATCTCAATACATAAAACAACCATAAATCCATCAATTTTTTTTTATCAAATCAACTTTTTCTCAAATTTCTCTATTCACATACATCTCATACATCAACCAAAATCCACATCACCAAATTTTCCAAACATTTTTTCCCACCCAAAATGAACACTCCCTTATATAATACTCTCTCTGTCCGCAAAAGATTGCACCATTTGTTTTGACAGTTTCACAGTATTTAATCTATGATTTTTTTATGAATCTATAGACATTGAAAATCAAAATTTTCATGTGTATCATAATTTGAAATCTAAATTTTATAAATATATTTTTCCTGAATTTTTTTTTCAATGTTGGTCTTTATTAAAATTTGAGTCAAACATTGAACTTTGAAACAACAAAGTTAAATAGTGCAATTTTTTGCAGACGGAGGGAGTATTAGTAAAAGAAACTATAGAGAAGTTAAGTTAGAGTATGAGTGCAAATCATGGTTTAAAAAATCGGAGAGAGGTCCAAGTGAACCGTATTTTTCATAAAATATAATAGTTGATATTCACCTCATAAAGTTATTATAAAAAATTCACATACAACATGATAATGAATGTTTCTACACATGAATGAGGGATCTTATTGTTTATATAAAGGATTAAGGAGTGCACGGAATAAATATAAAGAATGCAAGAGCTAATTTGTATAATAAAGGAAGTTTGATGCCTAATTTGTACAATTAATGAAACTTTAATGACTACTTTGTTAATATCAAATTGTTCATTTAAATGAATATTGAATTTTTTTTCCGTTCTTTTTTAATTCTCTTAGTTGATTATCAAATTGTTCATTTAATTTTGTTAAAAGGTTCAAATTGATCCCGAAATTAATACTTAAAACCATTGGTTTAAACTTCAACCGGTTCAAAATTGTTTTTATGGTTTTTTACGGTTCTTATAGAATACACTCTGTTCGTGGTCCCTTACATTACATTGTTGTCTTATTTGAGTCCCGTTTTAAGATTTTGTATCACTTTCATCTTATAAATTACCATTTTGTAATGATGAAGTCCCCCGTTATATTTTCCGTTAAATTACCGTTAAAGTGAGGGTATTTATATAAATTTACAGCTCCGGTATTTTAATTATTATTATTGTTTTTTTTTTGCAGAGAACGCGACTAAGAGCAGTCGCCACCAAATCAATAGAACGAGCGAGTTACTGAGTTACTGGAAAGTTCTTATCTATTGGACCATTTGAGCAAGAGTGATATTGGTATTTGAAGACGCAAGGCAGACAACAAATCCGGCTCTGTTCATACTTCAGATACTCCAATCACATTTCCTTTTTAGTTATACCCAAAAAATTATACATTCTCTTAAATGGAAATTTCTATTTTTTAAATTTATCAAATTATTCCTATTTTTCTTTCCTACATCGTTTTGTATGCAACACCAAATAAAGAATAATTATATCAAATTATATAAAATCATACATTCACATTAATATCTGCATACAGCCAAATTAGAAAAAAATTGGGAACGGTGGGAGTATTCAGATTTTCTCCATTTTCTACCTTTTCTGCTGTACTATTAAATATTTCAGGCGTATTAATCACCAACTAATTGGAGAAACAACTAGCACCGTAGATCCCACCATTTAAAAGAGTTTAAGCCACTACAGTTCTTAGTAAAGTTCAAAGAAGTCCTTAGTATTTTAAAACGTTTGTTTTATGCACAACCTGGCTCTGATATCATTCTTGCCCAGATAGTAAACTGAAATTATAAAGGAGTATGATATGAATCACACAACTTATATTTGAATATTAAACATGAGGTTTAAACATGAACTTACAGTAATTTGGTGAATACCAGATGATTACAGCAAACAGTGATTGTTGGATAAACACACTAAGCATACCAAGCTTCCAACAACAGCAACACACGAACAAATCAAACTTGAAACTAAGAAAATATTGAAAATAATAGAAGGATATTCAACACATGAACTAGGAAGACCTAGAGAAAGATGTAGTGCCAATTGATGGATGTCTTCTTTATTTGCTGAAGTTTTCTTATATAGGCAGATTTCTAAGAAGGATGTCATATTTTTCCTTACGGCTGGAATGCACTAAAGTTACAGCTAACATGCATTATTGCTGTGTGAGTTTTCTTTGCAGAAGTGGACAAATATAATTGTCTCACTAATGTTTTTTTCTTTTTCTTCACATGGTTGTGTCTACCATTATGCTGGTCCACCAAATGATGACCCTTGGTTAGGCCCGCCCTTTGCCAACTGTTCTTTGGCAGATTTGAAAGTTAATTTCATTAGCTTATCCTTCAAGAGTTCGTAAAGACCAATTCTCTTAAGAGTGATAATTTCTATGTGATTTGCATTAATAACACATTTGTCTCACCAATGAGAAACTCATACTCTTTCTAAGAAGGGGACATATTTTTCTTGATTTATTTCATAGTATCATTTAACAATCCATGAGATTCGATAAATGACCAAGAAATAAAATTCAAAATAAGGAATTATCATTTTTCGGGATTTTTGTTTGTTGAACTCAACAAATTTGTCACAAGATTCTCTGACAGCATCTGGAAGCTGTTCTGAGACTAAACCTCTTTTTTCAAACCAGTTTGGAAATCTTATCTAGTCTGTTTTGAAGATGATTAGCCAAGAATGTCTCAGTTCTGAATTCTGGATATTAAAGACTTCTTCCCATGATTGGATATAGTCCCAATAGGTATAAGTATGGTTGTTGTATCCCCGAAATAAGTACTTTTTTCTAGAATGAAGATCTCCTCATTCTTCTGGAGTCCATACCTTCAGGACACCCAGCTTAGAAATCCATATTTCCTTAAAATACTTTCCTTCAGGGGATTTGGTATTTCTGTTCTTGTGTCCTATCTCCGCAGATCTTGTTTCTAGGATAATTAATTCAAAGTATTCATATTTTCTGATGGGATGAAACTCCCATACTAGATGTCTATCTCTAGGTCAATATTTTCTCGCCATTTCTAAAGGAGTCAATGCTTTGAAATCCTTGTCTTCTACCGGAGAGAGGGACTCTCTTTCCATTTCTCTTTTCTCCGGTAATTCCTAGAGAAAACAGGGTAATATCCTAGAATTTTGCATTTATTCTAGGAACCAGGGTTCCTTCAAAATATTTATTATCCTTGCAATAGGTATGAGGATGAGGGTAAGGGAATGCTCTTCCTCTTGAGAATATTGGTTTTCCTCTTGAAAATATTTGAAGATATGGAGCATACTGGCTTCCTTCTTGAGAATATTGATTTTCTAGATCCATAGGATCACTTCCATGAAACAAAGTTTCAAGGAGATCTTCTATTGTTCTTTTGATCTTATTTTTGGATTTCCCCATGTTCTCCCTACAAAAATTCTCGGCCAGAAAGTCAGGCAAACAATTCTTTGATCCATCAATATGTTCAATATCGAAATCGAATACAGCTAAAATTGATTGCCATCTAGCAAATATTTGTTTAGATGCGAGATTTTTAACATCTTTAAGCAGTAAGAAATGGTAATCAGACCATTTATGTCAACCTTATAGGGTGTGATAACACTAAGAAATGATGTCCCAAGAATTACATCTTGGTTCATCTGGGCAAGCACTATGAAATGCTGTAAGATACAAATCTCCTCATTGTAGACATCCAAATGAGTTAATTTAAATCTCATAGGCATTATTTGCTTATCGGCTGCTGTTATGTAACCAAAAATTTTTTAAAATATTTATGAGGAATTAATCCTTCCTTAATCACATTTTTATCTGCCACTGAATCAATTAACACGACAGTTATGATTTCAAACTGTTTCTCAACGCTTAAGGTGATTAAACTAGTATACCTTTGATTAGGTACATACTCAATTTCATTTATCTGAAGTGGTTTATTCTGAAGGGGTAATTCGATAGCTATTTCTTCCTCTTCTTCTTCAAGCATTATCCCTTTTTTGCTTCTGATCATCTTTGAATTCATTGAAGTCTTCGATAACATTGTCACCTTCTTGGGAATATTTCTCTATCTTTTGTAATTCTAAAATCTCAATCCTTCTTCTAAGATCTTTTACTTAATTCTTAAACTGATGAAGTTCAGTTTTTAATTCTTTAACTGTAGGTTCTCTGTAGTTTTTCTGTGTCTGACCAACTCTATTTAGTATTTTATTAAAACTATAAATCTGAGGTTTATTCATTTCTTTCCAATCTGGCTTCTTCTTTTGCCATTTTGGAGCTTCTTGTTCTTGATTGCTTATTTTCTCTAGATACTTCAAAAGAACTTATTTTCTTATATCTGGATCTTCTATATTTCTTGCTATTTTCAGAATTCTTTCATCTTCTTCTGTAATAGCGTTTATTTGAATCATATTTAATTCTAATTTACCAAAGACCTTCTGAATATCACATGAATCACATTGGCATTTAGAATCACAGCTATTGTCAGATTCTTGACTCTGTTCACTACTTGAGTCTATTTCATTAAGTTCATTTGAGCTTTCTGAGTTCTCTGAGTCTTTTTCGAACAAATCTTCTCATGAATCACTATTTAACATGATCTGCATAAGACTATGTTTTAAACCTTCATCAATTTCAATAGAGTTTATTTTCTGTTTAGTCCTACATTTATTTCGGAAATGTCTTATTTTCCCACATTTCAACAAACTAGTTGTTTAGAATCATTTTTTCTAAAATATTCAGGTTTATTCTTCCTGAATTTTCTTCCTCTAAACCTATTATACCTTTTAGGCCTTTCTTTTCTTCTTTCAAACCTTCTTTCTCTATGCCTCTTGTAAGGTATATATTTTCTATGCTTCTTATCATGATTATCATCTAAAGTGCAACCATATTGAGCATAGAAGTTTCCCATTTCTTTTCTTCCTTCAAGTCTTCCTTTTTTGACTTGCTTTCTCCATTTTAACTCATGACACATTTTAAGACCGACTTCTTTTATTTCTGAAAATATTTGGCCATAAGTATAATATTATAAATTTAGGGTCTCTTGATTCTTTTCCCTTAAGTGATCAATAACTAATTGACCAAAATGTCTCGATAACCCTTGAAATAAATTTTTCTTTCCAAATAGTGGAATTACAAACTTCTCTTTCATAGACCCTTGAAAGAAAAACATCTTTATACTATTCTAGGTCTGATAAAGTCTTATAATTTAAATTAAGCAGGAGTTCTCCATTCAACTTTTGTTTAGACTATCTTGATCCTATAAAATGTGTTACGGTCACCCCGAGCGGGTTATGATCCGGGTGACCCGGGGCTCCGGTTTTGGCCTGCGGGTCACGGTTTTGGGCGGTCAGACGGCTCCCGAGACTTATCTGAGCTGTATTTCCGGGAATCCTTCGGGTTTTGAGGTCGTGTGGGTCCCTCGGACATTTTCGCCAGAAAATTTTTCTGGGCCGGGGGTTGTCTCGGGACATACAGCGGGCTCGGTAGCGCTCCCGGGACCTCGGAATGGGAAACCGTTTGCATATTTGGAATCGTGGGAACGTCCCGGATCTTTATACGGAGTATATTTTTTGGGTGGGGACGTTTGGTCCCGGGCGACTCACGGGGCTCGGGATGAAAATTTTATGATGACTTCGGTGTGAGGCATGTTATATTTGAAGACGAATTTTATGGTAATATTTGCGGAATTTTGGCATGACGGGATTCTGGTTCAGGTCGACACACGCGCAGGTCGGGATTTACTCGGGTTCGGGCCCGGCAGGACACTCTGGTTTTGCAAATGGACTTTGGAAATAGGATTTGGGTGTGTTATGATAATTTGAGGATTGTGGTCAGTTTTGGTTTCAATTGGGGTTAGGAAGTTGCGTTTGGGGTTAAATTGCAAAGATTTGGGGAGTTGGAGGACTAAGTTGCAAGTAGCCCACAAATCAGCAATATTTGGAATGGACAAGGGAAGAGGCGGTTATTTGGTGATGAAATGGGACACTTGTCCCATTTCCATTAAAAGGGAGGAAAATAGAAAAGAAAAGATAAAGGAAGGAAAAAGGAAAAGAAGAAAAAGACAAAAAGGAAAGGATGAGATAATGGAAAAAAGAAAGAAAAAGAAAAGATATAAGGAAAACGTGAGAAAAGGGAAGAAAGAGAAAGAAAAGGAAAGTGAAAAGAAAAGGAAAAGGAAATGAGAAAATATAAAAGGAAGGAAATAGCCAAATTGGTCATTTCTTCATCTTCTTCCTCTTTCTCCCTCACGCCTTCTTCCTTCTTCTCCATAAAAGCCATTTTTACTATTCATTGAAGCTTGTCTTGTGTTCTTCATTTTGGCAAAGAAACATCAAGGTTTTGGGCTCAAATCATAGGTAAGCTTTTTCTCTTCAAGAATTTGGCAAGTTTGAAGCATGATTTTGGTTGGAAGATGGGTTTAGAAACCATTTTGTGTTTGTTCTTGGCTATATGTTGTGATGATCTTCTTGCTTCCATCTTTGAGTATGTTGTTGGTGGGATAGAGAAAAGTAGGAATTAGGGTTTAATTGATGGAAAAACATTAAGATTGAAGGAAACCTAATTTGGCGAAAATTTGATGGAATTCTAAACTTGGTGTTTGGTTGGATTCTTGAATCATGCTTTGGATATGTTGTTCCTAGCATGATTCTAAGGCTTTCTATGGTTTCAATTTGGAGGGAAATTGATTGAGTAGAAAAGCCCCAAATTGAGTGAATAGTACAATTAGGGTTTATGTTGATTTTGGTTGATTTAGGTGTAATTGGTTAGCATTCTTGGTTAAGAAGTGCAATTGGTGGTTAAAATGGATAATTGGAACCTTAATTGGATTGAATTGGAAGTTGGGTAAAAATTGGTTAAGGGCCGAAATGTTCAAGTGGAACTTTTTCAATGTTGGTGTCGTGTTTTGGTTAAATTAGATGCTAAATTGGTATCGGGGTTGGATTTAGGTGCGGTATGGTGTTTGAAACGTTGGTTTCGGATAATAAATGGAAAAGTTAGGTTTGTGCGGGTTTTCCGGGAAAAGTGTCTGGAATGTGGGTTTAAAGGTTGGAAGGTGTTTGTGGGTGTATGAATAACAATGTTCAGGCTCGGTTCGTGAAACCGAGCTTTCTGTGGATTTTTGCGAAAAAGTGCGGGATTGTGCGGGTTTGGTTTCTAAGGGTGTATTTTGACGTGTTTTGATTGGTTTGTGGTTGTTCACAATGCATTGTGGGTGGAGTAGCGTGCGACCATAAAAGGCAAGTTGCGACTTTTCGGGCCGGGAGCCAGAATTTCCCGGGTTTTGTGCTGCGGGCAGTGTTTCTGAGGTAATGGCTCAACTTCTCTCGTTATACATTCTGGGAGTTATATGATGTGTATCGGGTTTAGTTGAGGCGGGTTCCGGTGAGGGCGGTGGTTCGGTGATCCCGAGACCGTCGAATGGTAAAATGTATGTTTGTTCTGTTTGGCTCGGATGGCCTTGGAGGCCTCGGGTTCCTATTCCGTTCGTATATGTATATCGGTGATGATACTTCTGTTTGTATTTATGCACTATTATTATATGTTACATTCGTGATGAGACTCGGATGGTCGAGAGAGGCCACGGGTGCTCCTTGGATTCTGCTGCGTATCCGCACCGGAGTGCCGATACTTACATTACGTGTCCGCCTTTGGAGGGGTGCCGACATTCTGCGTATATCCGCACTTGGGGTGCCGGTATACTTCGTGACCTACGACAGTTTGGGGATCGCGACCCACTGCCCGCACCGTGCTTTGTTATGTTACATCACGATATTCGACCTCTGCGAGAGGGCCGCCGTTTCGGTCGTTACGCGGTTGGACCGCATATGATTGGATTCCGGCTCACCTTATGTTTTATGTTCATATGTATATGTATATGCTTGTGTTATTCTGTTTTGCGAGTTCACTTGTTGTCATTGGGCAAACTACATTTTACCTCACTTCTTACCGGGTCCTTTTGAGGACTCATCCTTTCATATGTTTACCACCTTTCAGGTTGTTACGAAAAGCAACCGACGGATTGGGGTCCGCGGTGCTTTCTGTTATTCGGGTTTCAAGCGGCAGCACCACGTGCGGAAAATCTCTGAGCGAGAAGGTTTCCGATTCCGTACTTAGGTATATCTAGGTTTTAGTTTGATGGCTCTGTAGCTGTAGTTGCATGCATGTTTATCGGATCATGAGAATGTATATGATGGAAATTCTGGTATATATGTATATCTGACTTCGTTGTCTTCTGAGTCGAGCGCGGAGCCCCGACTTGCCTTTATTGGTTTGGTATATGAAATGGGTTCGGTGTGCAGCTTGACTTGTGTGATGTTTGGTATCCCATGAATTGTGTGTTTGATAATTGTTGAATTTCTTGTATACTTGCCAAGTTTGAGTTCGGTAGGTTGCATGTGGAATTTTCGACTATTTCGTTAAACAAGCGAAATGCTCCGCCACCGCGCTTTTTGCCGTAGCTTCCACTTCCGAACGTCGCGGCCGGCTCCGCCTCCGCAACCGGGCGGGGTGGTCATGACAAAATGCAAGTAGATTGTTAATATTAAAGTATTAACGGTATCAGATTCTGATGATACTAAGGTTCATTACCTTGTATCATTGTTATTTCTTTCTTAGCATTTCTTATTTCATGCTTTGCTTGTTCTGACATACACTTATCCCTCCAATTTCTTAATTGTCCTGAAAAACTAGAGATTATCATCTCTGCAACTTGTTTATCAGATGGGTTTGTGGATGTACTTCTAATCGTTATCCCATACATTATCATATGATGAATGAATTGTGATATTTTATATTTTGAAAGACCATCAATATTTCATTCTCTTAATTCATCTCCTCTATAAGAAACAAATGGATCAAGCGGCCAAAAAATATTTTGTCTTATATTAACCGGAGATGGTTTACTGGTATATGGATGTGAGACATTCCATACCCTTGAAGGACCTCCTCTTTCCATTTTAATTTTATTAATTTGAGGAATCTCATAAGAGAGTTGGTCTTCTTTTCTGGACACTTCTTCTTTAATAACATTAATTTGGGAACCTTTCTGCATAATATCCTTGATAGTAAGTTTCCTTGTTCTGATAATTCTTTTACTCGTTCAGAAATACCATCATTTCTTCTTCCTAGCTAATCTGAAAGTTGGAATTTTAGAAGGAAGATGAATAGGATGTTTAGAAGTAGTAATCATCTGTTCTGATTTTTTATTATCTTCAATTCTACACATTTGCTTTCCTAACGATTGTAGGTAAAGGTTTGTGTAATTATTCTGTTCAATCAAGGATTGAATATCCTTTGTTTCTGCCTACTTAGAACTAGCTTCTTTACAAGTGGTTTTGAAAGGTGAGGCAACAGCCTATTCTCCCAAAACTATTGTCTTAAAAGGAGGATGTATTGTTATAGCCACCACGTGCCGGGGCAACTTCCGATGTAATTTCTGTTCATTTGTCGACCGTTTTCTGAATTCTGTGAATATCGGGACTTAATTTAAACATGTTAAACATGTTTTCTGTGTGTTATGAATTACAAGAGTTGGTGTCCGAATTTTCATTTCAGTTGGTGGTACTGTTTGAAAGTTATGCAAGTTACGGTTGGACTAAATTGCAACTTTGCAAAGTTTGGGGGCTAAAGTACAAAAGTGGAAAAGTTGAAACATCAATAATTAAAGAGAGGAAGTGGCACCATTTTGGAATAAAATAAAAGAAATGAGTGGTGGAGAAAATAAAATAAAAGAAATGAAATGAAATGAAAGAGGTAAAAAAATAAAGAAGGGATAAAAGAGAAGAAAAAGAAGTATTTGTCACTTTCCTCCCCTCCTCTTCTTCTTTTTCTCCTTGTAGCTTTCTTCCATGGAAGCTCCATGGTTGAGCTTCTTGAGAACTTGAAGAAATCGAGCCGAAGCTTCGAAGTAATTATATTAAACTGATTCTCGGGAAAAGTTAGAAACATCCTACGGATCAGATTTTTCAAATACGGCTCCGTTTGAAAGCCGTAAATTCTGTAATTTTTTTGACATATGTGTGGTGCCATATAAGGGGTTCATTTCTTGGCTTCTAAATGTTGTATACGTGCTTCTTGATCAGTTTTGAAAAGGGATTTGAGCTGAAACGATTCCGGAGTATTATCGAAATCGGTTTCTGATTTTCTGCACGACAACTAAGGTTCAGATTCGTGAAGAGGTAATCATATATGTTATTCACAGTGAAGAATTACATACTTTTTACATATCAGATTTTGTAAATGAGATTATATGCGAAAAATCGTTGGTATCTGAATTTCTGGTGTGTGACGGAGCCACTTGGATCTGTGATTTTATGGTTCCTGAACGTGTATTCTGTGTTATATTGATGAATTGTCAACAGGGAGTTGGGCGGAAATACTGCTGAAACACTGCCGAAATCAGTTCCTGGGAATTTGAACGGAAGCTCGGTTTCGAGATTTTACGTGTGTAAGGTAAGGGTTCGGGTTTCCTTGACTCTGCATTCTGAGATAATTATATTATGTATGTCGGGGTAAATTGGGGCTAAGTTCGAGTTGAGGGGTAGGGCCCGATGATACCGAACTTAGTTTATGGCATAGGCTCGGGTGCGCAGGTAAACGCTTTAGGGTATCTTGTCCAACAAGTTTCATGCTGTAAATTTTGTTATATTATTCCGTTCTGTCAGCAACGGGGAATCCGGACCCCGAGCTGGTACCAAGTCTCAGGAAATATACGATATCGGTTAATCCGATTCGTTCTGAAAAATCCTCAAAGGTCTGTCGATCTGTTCAGATTTACTAACATTTCCGTTATTATCATTATTGTTATTATATGTATATTTTTTGTCCATTTGTGCTTGTTTTTTTGTGTGCAGGTGTATTAGTTCGGGATATTACGAACTTCTGAAAAACCTTATCTTATGTCTGACCCTTACTAAGTTCTCGACGATGACTCACCCTTACATATGTTCACATTTTCAGACTCATTTGATAAGAAACTCGAGGAGTAGAGTCTCTCGGTGTTTTCTGATGTTTTGATTTCAGATACTACTTTTTCCGAGTTTGTCTTCTGAGCTGAAAAAGGGTAGCCCCGATTGAGGTTTCTGCCCTTCTGCACAATCCGATTCTCATCTGAAGACATTATGAGTTACTAACGATTGTTTTCTGTTATCTGTTTAGCAGCAGCGGATGACCTACGCGGAGTTGCATTTTGAGGATCTTGGTGCGCCAGATCCCTCTACACGCGTAGGTATTCTGAATACTAGGTTGGGCTCTGTATATGTAAACGCATGCATGTGAATATGTGTTGCATCACTTATTTGTATGTATGAGGATTGCTTGTGTTCTGCTGTATTTTGAAACATGCGGGGAAAAGCTCGTGTTATTATACATATATAAATGTGCATACGTATGTTTGTGTTTAGATTATCCTTATTACTTGCATCACAGTTAGAAACATTAGCAGAGTAAAAAAGAAAAAAATTTATTTGGTTGGGTCTGAACCACCACACCTAGGGAACTCTGTTTACTGTTTTCCCGATTCTGATTCCCACTTCACGCCACCGGGCGTTCTGTATCACGTGAGCTTTCGCCGAGGGGGTAACATGTATAGTAGTTACATCTCTTACCTCTTCCCCTTCCTTGACTTTGTATGTATTTCATGTTTCTTCTAGCACAGCCTTGTTATATTGCCTTTAATAAGAATTGGAACAAACCACTCAAAGAACTTTAAGTTAGTTTTAGTTTGTCTAATTATTTTATACCAATGTCCTTGTATTTTTCCTCTTTGTTCATTGGTATAATTATCAGCAAACCATTTTCTTTTGATCGTATTTTCTTTCGATCCAAAATCTTTTCTCAAACCATCATAATTTATTTTAAATGGTTCTTTTTATCATATTTATCTCAAAATTTGAGAAGCTAATTCTATCATCCTCAACTGATTTGGATGATTCTCCTTCTATTTTAACATAATCCATTTTATATATTGGATGAGAAACTTGTTCTACTGATTGTCTTACTCCACCAATAGTTTTTTCATATTCTGTTTCTCGCACATATGAACATGATGCCCTAGTTGGAATCCTATGAGGCTTTTATGAGAAGTTAATCATTCTAGTTATTCTATCCTTTCCAAATTTTATCTCAACTTCTCAATTTTCAAACTCTATTATTCTTTCTACTTCTGTTGTTCTCAGTGGTTTAACAGGTTTTTCATTATACATTACCCATCTTTCAGGTAGACGGATATCACTCCATCTTATGGGCTTTGGAAGAACAACATTAGTTTTCTCAGCATTAGCTTGGATTAAAAGGGTTTCACCCTTTGTATCAAATTCTAGAGCCTTTGACTCTATATGAGTTGTCATTACCTTGTAGTAGATTCTGTATACAATGGCTAAATTCTGAGATCCTTCTAATATATCAAATCTTGAAGTGAGTATATTTTCAGTTAATACCTTCATGATATGTGGATCTTTTAAGGGCACCATAAAATTAGGATGACAATTGAAATATATGAGTCCATCACAAAGACTTGATTTTACCATACCTAACAAAGAATCAGTAAACTTGTTATCTTTTCGATCTCTCAAAGCAATAACAACCGAAGTGTTTAAACCATTCCTAGTTAGAGGTTTTAAAGCAATTTGAACTAATCCAACATGCAGATAGTTATAATGATTTTCCAAATGATCTTCTATCACGTATTTGGATAACAGCTCAAACTTATGATCTTCTTCCATAATTGGAACAGTTCTTTCTACTGTTTTAATAGCATATGAGGTTTTGAGTTCAAAGGTTCCCTTTCGGTAAACTTCGAACTTGTTAATTCTTGGGATATCTCAATTTCCCAAACTTTTCTCAACATCTCGAATGATTAGGCCTTGAGCATTTTCCACTCTCCCTTTTTCTTTAGAATTTCCTTCTTCAAACCTTTTAGAAGTAGATTTTGTCAAATTCTTAAAAATTATAGCCATTGAAGAACAATCTTAATTTCAATTTTAATGTAATCTGTCAACGAACTTTTTACACATTCTTATTGCCTCTCATTGGCTCTTACGGAGGAAACGCTACTTGGGTAATAATCACCAAAACCTTTGATACTAATTTTGAAACTTTAAGAGCAAGAATGTTGAAGAATATAAGCAAACTCTAACTTCTTCGGGCTAAAGAATAATTTCTAAAGTTATGGGGTAAAAGTGACAAAAGCTTAAAAGTTTAGGGAAGACAGGATGAGGGGTAAAACAGTCTTTTACCAGCTATGGATTTTCCCAACTAGTTGGTAATTAGACAAGCTCTTGCTTCAAAAGTACACTGAAGTTATTTTAGTTTTCTTCTTATTGAGTAAAGTGTACAGAAGATCTCTTAATTTTAATTATTGTTCAATTAGGGTCCTATTTTAACATTTTGTCCTCTTGAAGTCCTATTCTAAAAATTATGATGTATCCGTGGTCATTTCATTCATTTTTGCCGTTAAATTTAATGGAAATTCAAGGAAAATGATAATTTTAACGACTGATAAAAGCTCTATTTGCACCCTAAATTTTGAACATATAGGGTAAAATCTACTTTTAGTCACTTAGCTTTCCGGTTTGTCCTACCGGGTCTCATTTTATGAATTTGTGTCATCCAAGTCCCGTAGTTTTGGTTATTGTATCATTTTTAGTCCTTCCGTTAGTTTGATCGCTAAGTTGACCGTTAGTCTATAGGAAATAACGAAAATACCCTTTAGTCATTTACAACTTTGTCTATAATTTTATTATAATTTGCATTATTATCCCAAAAACCTCAACTCCTTGTCCTCTCTACCGAGCTCAACGCCGCCGACCATAAATCACCACCGATTAGCGTCGAAATTGCCCGGGCAAGGAGCGATAGTGGCGGAGGAGGATGTTGTCAGCGCCAGGGCAGCTCTAGTGCAGCCGATTGAGGTGGATTTTTGCGGTGTGGAAGCAGCGGCTCCTCCTAGCGGGTTTGCTTCATCACGTCGTCATCGCCAGCAGATCTTCCTTCGAATCTCTGCTTCATCGTAATCGTCACCTCCTCCGTCGGATCTACTTTGTCGTCGTCGTCACCACCTTCGTCAAGCCCAAGAACTTAGAGTCGTTTGAATCTCCAACGTCGATATGTCCATTGATGAAACAGCCGTTGCCTCCTTTCACGTCACCGCTGTTCGCCGGTCTCACCAAGCCCAGCTTGATTCCAGCTCTTCTTGCCGTTCGTGTTTGAGTCTCGACGACAGAGGAAGAAGCAATGGGCAGAGCTGATGGAGATGGTGAAAATGAGAAAGTTTAATTTGGAGGGCATTTATGAGCGTTTTGTAACAAATGAGGTGATAAGTTGAAATTTGATTAAGGACATTTTTGTCATTCTCATCAATCAATGATCAATTTAACGGTCAAACTAACGAAAAGACCACAAATGATACAATAACCAAAACTACGGGACTTGAATGACAAATTCTTAAAATGAGACTTAGTAGGACAAACCGGAAAGTCAATGGATTAAAAGTAGACTTTACACTATAATAATTTAATCACCCCCAAACAATTTTAAAGTTAACAATTTTACCAAAAATTTTCAGATATTACTAATAAGCCCACCACCTTCTGCCCACCTCCTCCGGGCCACCTTCGGACCATCACCGGAACCATCCAAACAAAACAAGCCAATCCATTCACGACCTGGCTCACTGATCAGGCGGCCAAAGGCGCGATTCGGCAGCCCAAGGCCCCGATCTGACAGCCCATGTCTTCGATCTGCGGCCTGATGTTGTTTTTGGATGGTCAGCCAATTGGTATATATACTAACAGGTTAACGCGTTGGTAAGCTTACCAACTGGTCAACCTGTTGGTATCGCAAATACCAACTGATCAGCCGGTATCGTGAATAAATAATAGTTCCAACACATACCAACGTGTTGCTCGTTGGTATGTCATTTTTTATAAAAAAAAAATAATTTTTATTCATGTACACTACTCAAACCTGTATTTACGCATTTAAATTCATTCAACACCAGAATTACTACTGAAACATCCAATAATATGACAATATAATTTAAAACGCAGAACGTAGCATCCAATAACTACATAATATACCCTACATAATAAGTTCCTAAAAAACTGATATAACACTTTTCAGACATAATTAAAGCATTCTAAAATGACTTAACAAGTTTTTTAAAAATCCAATACCTAACCAATTTTAGTTGTCCGACCCTGATTCTGATTCTGAATATGATGTTATCGGTGATTCAATAGGCTTGAATCCATAATGTCCAACCATATCAGGAACAAACTCATCAGCAGGTACCCTCGAATTTGATGTTGGCGCTGAACTTTTTCATTAATGCTTTCAACAACCTATTCTGCATTTTTCTGAATTAGAGCTAATTTCCTCATTGTTCTTTAGTTTCACTTTGTTTTTGGCCTTCTTTCGTTCCCTCTTCTCTGTTATTTTTTTTTTCATATCCTTCCTCATAGGATCACCTATAGAGACTCTTGAGTAGGAAAATAGCTAAAACATCAACTTCACAAGTAAAAGAAGCTAAAAGGTAAGTAACTAAGTAGCATAAATCAATCGGCCAAGTAACTAAATGTTCAATCTAAACAAGCTTAGTAAATAAGCTGCTAAAACAACAACTAAAGTTGAGAGAAGCAGAACCATGAAGTTCCCACTTGACCAAAACCTTCAATTCTATACTATCAACCCCAGAATCAACATGCTTATTTAGAAGTCTGGCTAAAGCTATTCATGTAGGCAAGGAACAGTAGACTACACTAGGGGTGAGTAACGAATCGAGCCGAACCGAGCTCGGCTCGAGCTTTAACGAGCCCGACGAGCCGAGCCTCACGAGCTCGAGCTCGAGTCGGTTTCGAGGCTTGAATAATATACGAGCCAAGCTCGAGCCCGAAACGTTCGGCTCGTAAGGTTCGCGAGCCTTAACGAGCTCAAGAGCCTAACGAGCTCAAGAGCTCGTTTGAGGCCGAATCGAGCCTAGCCGAGCTCGAGCTTCACGAACCTTCGAGCCGAGCTCGAGCTCGAATTTTCGGGCTTGTCCGAGCCCGAGCCCGAATTTCTCGAGCTCGAACCTGCTAGGCTTGGGCTCGGCTCGAACTCACCCCTAGACTACACCAAGACTTGCATAAGTACAAAATGACATTTAGAAAACAAGACATGAACTCAACATATCAAAGACCAATTCCAAATTACAAGGAAACAGAAAAAACGGCAGTAGCAAATTAAAACATGTTTTGAACTTTAAACATTCATGGGAAATAAAACATGACATGGCATCTAACCGAGAATACAAGTCCATCAAAATACCAAACGAATAACCTTAGGCATAAGTATATCTAATACATGAGACAAAGTAACCAGAAGAATAAAAAATAGACAAGTCCATGACTTTAATCACGAAGAAAAAGAAATCCATAATCAAGAAAAGGAAACAGGTGTAGTTGAGTCCAGCTAAACTTCTTAAATGGTTTAAAATGGTGTAATTGATGGTTGAAATAAATGTAGAGTAGCACATTAATCAATGACTTAATTACTAAAGCCATTATCAAAGATTACCCTACCCTACAACAGGCAATACTAGAAACAGCAAACACCGGAAGTATAGACAAATCCTAAATAGATTAACACTTAACAATACTACTGGTTTTGGATTAAAGTAACGCCTAAAAGAATAAAGTCATAAAGTTGAAGAAAACTAGCAATTTAATACACAAAGTGACAAACACGTGGCCACAAGCAAAACACTGTCACAAGAAACAAACCCAACCGACAAGCAAGCTTCCAATTTAACAAGCAATCTGAATTCAATAGACAATGAGATGGTTCAGCTTTTCATACTTGGCCGAACTCAAAGTCCAAATCAGTAAGCAAAATCATGCACCTAAGTCTGTAACACTAATGTGGCGATTTAGCAAAGAAAACAATGCAATGGCAGTAGATAAGACTAAAACGTGCTTTCAAAAAAAAAAAGATTAAGACTAAAACCATGGCATACACACACATGTATAAACCAGCAACAAAAAAAAACCATCACTTAGCAAGTAAAGATAACTGCCTTCATTCTTCTCATACAACTAAATTAATTTAATCAATAAAAAGAGCAACAAAAGAAAAAACCAAAGAATCACTCGACGCTAACAAGGCTCTCTGAACAAGGACAATTTTTTTTTATATTACCACTAGGAGAAATCATTCGGAACATTCAACTCAATCACAATCAAATTCTAATCAAATACAAGAAAAACCCTTGACTAAGAAATCAGGAAGGTCTCACCAAGCCTTCATCACTGTCGGGTCGGAGTTCCGTCGAGACAAGTAGTACTCTACGTTTGCTTCTGTTCATCTGAGCTTGCTTCCATCAGTAACCTCGCCGTCCAGCTGGTCACGAATATTCCGCTCGAATCGACTGTTTCCAGTGATTCGTGCCAAAACCCCAAATTTCCCAGACCCAATTCCAACTCCTGCCTCATCCCTAAACTTCTGAATCTGCTCTCCCTATCTCGCCCTCAAGTTTGCCTCCCTCTGTTTTTGCAAGCTCCCCGAAATCACCTTGCGACCCCCTAGCCCGCTGCCCATCCCTCTCTTCTCTTCCTCGCGCTCGATCTCGAAAAGGTCCAAGTCCCCAAATCGTGTCTTCTCCCTGAATCTAGTCCGAGTCTAGATTGAACTAGTTCTACGACCCAACTTCAATAAATTAATAATTATCGAAGTTTTTATATTAAATAACAATATATTTGATATAATAAATTATAAAAAAATTCACTACACTTTAAAGTTTTAAATTAAAATAATTATTAGAATAGTGACATGGATATCGTTACAAAATATCCATGAATATAAATTAAAATCGACTTGTTCGGGGTTACTTTGTTCATTATCCGAAAAATTTAAATATAAAATACATGCAATGCTAAAACACCGCCTCCATCCGTCCTTATAAATGAACATAAAATAAAATGTTTGAATACTCGATCACGTCACGAGTTCAAGTATGTATCAATTATTAATCGTTTTATTATAAATTACTTTATCCGTCCACCAAAAATTTATCCATTTGACTTTGTTGTTTCAATATTCAATGTTTGACTCAAATTTTAACAAAGATAAAAAGTGAATAATTTAGAAAAAGTATATTTAGAAAATTTAGATATCAAATTATGATACACAACTAAAATATTTAGTTTTCAATGTTTAAACATTCATAACAAAATCATAGATTAAATACTGTGAAACTGTCAAAATAAATGGATAAACTTTTGGTGGACAGAGGGAGTACGAATGAGTTATTTGGTGTTACTTCATTCAATTATCACCCTTTTCTTTTCTTTATTTTTTTCTTTTTTAAAAATCTTCTTTAGGTTATAAGAAGCTAGAATGAGTGTTTCATAATAAAATAAATGGATAAGTTACCTTCCATCACAACGTAAAGAAATAAAAAAAGAAGTATGACCTTGAATGACAACTTAAGATATTACCAACGGGCTGCTCGTTGGAACCATTGATACTACCAACGGGTAGCCCGTTGGAATCATTGACACTACCAACAGGCAACCCGTTGGAACTTGTACACTTTGTTTCAAAAAAAATAATGTCATGCATAAATGATTCCTATTTTGTTAAATAATTTTTTTCTTATCCAATCAACTTTGATATAAAAATTGAAACAATTAGTTCATGTTAATATTATGATATCAATATTAGTTACCCTTTTAACTTGCATTTATCTTCAATATTATGTTCTTAATTATGATTATTTCATCATAAAATTTATATTTTTAATGAAACCTTAACTACTGTAAAGCTTGATCATATTCATATTTTAAAAAAGTAAAGTGCACTGGAGGTCCATTAACTTTAATTTTTGTCCTATTGGGGTCCTATTTTAATTTTTTGTCCTCTTTGTCTCATTTTAAAACTTTTTACTCGTTCATGGTCCTTCCGTTCATTTCTACCGCTAAGTTTAACGAAACTTATGGGGAAATGATAATTTTAACAATTGAACTTTTCCTAAAAGCTCTATTTGCACCCTAAATTTTGAACATAATAATTTAATCACTCATAAGCAATTTCAAAGTTAACAATTCTATCAAAACTTTTCAAAAGTTACCAATACGCCCACCACCTTTCTCCCACCTCCGGACCATCGCCGGAATTCCCCAAACCATCCAAAAACAGTAGCAGGCCGCAGATCGGGGACATGGGCTGTCGGATCGCGAGCCCAAGCTGCCAAATCGGCGAGCTTGCGGCCCGGACTCGCCGATTCGGCGGCCCATGTCCCTGATCTGCGGCCTGCTGTTGTTTTTGGATGGTTTCGGGCATTTCGGGGACGGTCCGGGCTTGGGTGGAAAGTGGTGGGGTTATCTGTAACTTTTGAAAAGTTTTGGTAGAATTGTTAACTTTGAAATTGTTTGAGAGTGATTAAATTATTATGTTCAAAACATAAGGTGCAAATAGAGCTTTTAGGAAAAGTTCAATTGTTAAAGTTATCATTTTCCCATAAGTTCTGTTAAACTTAACGGTAGAAATGGATTATTTGAGAAAATCTGCAGTTATCCACTATGGTTTTGATACAGAATTGGTAAGCCTGAATAATATTGTTAATTATTTCATTTGTTAATTGCCTTATGTTTGTTTGGTTCCATGCAAGTATAGGCTGCTTTGCTTTTGAATGTTAATTGCAAAGGCATGTTAACTTTGTGAACACATGTCACGATTCTTTGATAATTTCTTTGATCATGAGCTGTTTTTATATTTTTTCTTGGTTAATAAATTTGACGTTAGTTCTTAGTCAAGCATGTGAACTTGTTTGCCATCCTTTTATATTGATAATACTAGGCACTCTTCTCTAAATCCTTGGTTGCCTTCTTGAAATGCCTTATACTTGTTTTCCCCTTTAATGCTTGATGCCTTATACTACTTCCTCCATGTTTCCATGATCTTTGCCTACTTAGAGAAAACATGCTAGTGTCGGATCAGTTAACCATAATGCTTGCTATTCATCTACCTTCTCAAGTTTTCATGAATCTAGAGACTGTGTGTGACTGATTATCATGCCTACTTTCCATGTATGACCACTATATGAATTTTGTCTAATACCTTTTAGGATCCAAACATGATAGCTTCTAGCATGTCTCTTTTAATGTAATTGCATGAATGTTTGAATTCTTCCTTTATTGCTTGACTACTGGGTATTCTCTGTTGCATGCCGGTGGTAGTCCCTGCTACCACCCCCAAGAATCTTTATTGCTTTATGCTTTTATTTTCCATATTTCCATTTCTTTCTTCTCGAGCAAGATACTAATCAATCTTGTTGAGAACTATGTGATTTCTTTGATCCCTCTCTAAGTAGTATCACTGATACTAAAAGGGTACGTAGGCAACCCCTTTGGGGCCCGAGGCATTACTATGTCTTATAGTTTGCAGGTACCAGTTCTTGAATCTTTTCAACCGCTCAATGGACTTGAAACTTGAGGATCAAGAAAGCTGCACAAGAAAGGACTTGGACTTCACAAATTTTACCCTTTCTTCTCCTTTCCTTTAAACTTGTAAATACATGTATACACGTAAAGTTTGTAAGTTTAATAAGAAACTTATTTATTTCTTATTAATTTCAAAACTTAGTTTTATAAAAGAAAGATCCTGAAGGTTGTGAATCGTCGTTCATCGATTTATAATCTGCTTTACTAAGCAGCTGGAACGGTGGTTCATAACAGGTCAGCGGGTTTCTTCACAACAGACACTTGGACTTCTGTACAGAGAATCAATTATGTGTCTTACTACTCACTACATTGATGAAAAATGGACCATGCGTAAAAAAATATTGAACTTTAAACCAATCACTAGTCATAAGGGTTATGACATTGGGATGACAGTAGAGAGTTGTTGGCGTGAATGGGGAATAAATCGGGTTTTTGCTATCACTGTGGATGATGCAAGTTCTAATGATCCTGCTGTCAAGTATTTGAAAAAGCAATTTCTTAATTGGAAAACTGGAGTTGTTGGATGTCGATTTCTTCACATGAGATGCATTGCACATATTATGAATTTGATTGTGCAAGATGGTTTGAAAGAATATAAGCAATGTGTAGCTTGTGTGTGAGATGCAATTAGGTTTATTAGGCAATCACCTGATAGGTTGTCTGCTTTTAGAACTTATGTTCAGATTGAAGATATTGAGAGTAAGGCTTTATTGTCTCTTGATGTGCCCACAACATGGAACTCAACATATCTTATGTTAGATATAGCCGTAAAATTCCAAACTGCCTTTGAAAGAGATGGGGTTCCTGATGATAAAGATTGGGAGAACGTGAAAGCACTTGTGGCTTTTCTTGAGAATTTCTATGATCTTACTTGTAGGATATCTGGTTCCTTATATGTGACGTCTAACAAGTTTTTTTATTAAAATTTGTGAAGTTGAAGGATCGTTGCAAGAGTGGCAAAAGCATGAGATTTTTGAATTCTCTACCATGGCTATGAAAATGAAAGCAAAGTATGACAAATATTGGGGAGATGTACAGAAAATGAACATGCTAATCTATGTAGCTGTTATTCTTGATCCAACATTCAAGCTATCTTATGTAGAGTTTTGTTTGGAAGAAATGTATGGTGAACGTGATGACGTTGTAACAAGAATGAAAAGAATGGTGAATGATGCTCTACAAGAACTGTTTGATGATTACAAGCGAATGATTCAGCCTGAATCTAGTTCTACTTCTGCTGAATTGAGTTCATCAGAAAGGCAATAGAATGCCAAAGTTATTTCTGTTGGAACCCACAAGAGAAAAAGGTATGGAATAACTAAGGATCGGTTCAAGAAGTTTGAGAATGCCACAGGAAATGTTGAGAATAAAACTGAACTAGAGAGGTATATACTTGAACCGAGAGAAACCCGTTCTCTGAGCTTTGATGTGCTAGACTGGTGGAAGATGAACTCTCATCGTTATCCAGTTCTTGCTGATATGGCTCGTGATGTGCACGCTACTCCTATCTCTACCGTTGCATCAGGATCCGCTTTTAGTACCAGTAGTCGAGTCCTTGATTCATAAAGGAGTTCTTTAACTCCTAAATTTGTTCAATCGCATATTTGTACTCAAGATTGGCTTCGGAGACAAGAGCTTGGCACTAGTGGTAGTGGTAGTACTACTACTATGGATGATGAAGATTTGGAGGAGATTGAGAATATTGAAACTGATATTCATCAAGTTCATTATATTTTCTCCTTGTATTATATATATATATCAATTAATTCTGATGTTTCAATTTTTCAGATATGTCACATATAACAATGTGAGTTTCGTACAGTACATTGATGGACCGTGGTTGGTTGGTTGGAGACGTTGGTGGCCTGGGAACTTACAAGTTACAACTTACATGTTGATGTTGGTTGTTGCTTGCTAAATCTATTGGTGTATTTTAAATCTAATGGATATTTGGATTGCGGGAGAAAGTTTTTTTTGGATTGGATTGTATGTAGGTATGATTTATTTTTTGTTGCACTTATTTTTTGGACAAGATTCTTTTTTCAAAAACCAAGGAAAAAACGTAGCATATATGTTCGGTTTATTCGGCCAAAAACCGAACCAAACCGAAACCATTCGGTTTCGGTTTATTCGGTTTTATGGTCAAGTTCGGTTTATTCGGTTATTTACCATCCAAGATCGAAAACCGACCAAACCGGTCAATTCGGTTCGGTTTTAACCGAACTGACCGAATACCCACTCCTACCCGTTGGAACCACTGACACTACCAACGGGCATACAAAAATGATTACTATTTTGTTAAAGAGTAAAGTGCACCGATGGTCATTAACTTTAATTATCGTCCTATTTGGATCATATTTTAAGTTTTCGTCATCTTAAAGTCTCATTTTAAAAATTATGATGCCTCCATGGTCCTTTTTGACAAAATTTGACAAAAAGGTACAATAACTAATATGGATTGAATTTTTTATATTACTCTATTTATACTAGGGGTGTGAAACGATTCGAGCCGAGCCGAGCTCGAGCTTTAACGAGCCCAACGAGCCGAGCATCACGAGCCTCCAGCTCGAGCCGATTTTGAGGCTCGAATAATAAATGAGCCAAGCTCGAAACGTTCGGCTCGTAAGGATTCGCGAGCCTTAACGAGCTCGTCTAAAATTACGATACTACCATTCACGAACCATCGAGCCGAGCTCGAGCCTTAACGAGCTCGAGCTCGTTTACTTACTGTTGGGGCCGAATCGAGCCTAACCGAGCTCGCGAGCCTAACGAGCCTGAGCTCGTTTACTCAGTGTTGGGGCCGAATCGAGCCTAACGAGCTCGAGCTTCACGAACCATCGAGCCGAGCTCGAGCTCGAATTATCGGGCTCAATCGAGTTTGAGCCGAGCTCGAGCCGAGCCCGAATTTCACGAGCCCGAGCTCGAACCCGCTAGGCTCGGGCTCGGCTCGGCTCGAACTCACCCCTAATTTAGACTCTAATTTTTTTAAAACTTAACAAAATGGTCTCTAACTAAAGAAACAAGATTCGGGTCAGAATAGCTCTATCTAGACTATTTCTGTTCGATGATCGCCGGGATTAGCTCCTTCGTTCTCTCCCATTCCGGCGTTGAGAAATGACTCGGTTTCGACGATTCATTTTCCGGCCAACCGGACTGTCAACTACTATTGTGTTTTTCATTAGAAACCTGAAATTTCAAGCCCACTTCACGCATTTGCTTCGAAAACTCTTCACTTTGCCTGCGGTACGGTACAGACTCGCTTCAGGTTCTTTGATATGGGCTTCAAAATATTGCAAGATCGGGACCTAAAGATTACGATGACGAAAAACCCAACAACGAATTTAGGATCTTAAGACCCGTCGGCAAATCACCGGCGATTACTTCAGAGAACTTCACGTCGCCGGTGAGGGAGAGGCGTTTCTCAATCGATGCTCAACAAAGCTTCATTTTGCAGAAACCGCAGAGATTGTGCTCAATCGATCCTCAGTGCAAATCTGTCGCCGCCAAGCCTATCAACGTTGTTGTGTTCGTGGGCAAAGGGTTCCGATCGAGACATCTGCCAACACATCCGCAAAGCTCAAACTCCTAAATCTTCCATGAATGAAAGCGAGCTATGATCTGTGACGATTTTCGACGTCGGATCGAAGGACCTTGGTTCAAGATCTAGATCAACTCGATCGGATTCGCGATGGCGAAGCTAGGTGTTGGAGAGGAAGACGACATCGGTACAGAGCTGGGTGTCGCGTCGGAGCATCGGGGTCGGCGATGGGCAGGGCTTGTCGAGGAGGTGCACAGGTTAGAGGCAGCGTCTGCTTGGCCGGGGAGGAGGAAGGATAACGGAGGTGGAGGTGGTTCTCTAGTTGGACACTTTTGGGAGTTTAGGAGAAGATGGTTAAATAGTTAACTTTTAAAAATCTATGGCCAATTTGTTGGTTTTAAAAAAAATGGGGCTAAACTGTATCATGAGAAACATTAAATCTGTAATTATTATTATACCATTTGTCTTTAAGGGTAAAATTGTCAAAAAAATACCATAGATGTATCATAATTTTTAAAATAGGACTTTTAGATGACGAAAACTTAAAATATGATCAAAATATGACGATATTTAAATTTAAAGGACCGACGGTGCACTTTACTCTTTTGTTAAATGATTTTTTCTTATCTAACAAACTTTGATATAAAAATTAAAACAATTAGTTCGTGTTAATAGTATGATCTTCAATGTTATGTTCTTGATTATGATTATTTTATCATAAAATTTATACTCCGCGATGCAGCGAGGTTAATTCCACCTCCACCTCCACCTCCACAAACTCTAACGGATCAGAAAATCATCCACTTCCATAAACCCGCAGATAAAATCCGTGATTTAATCCACGAGATGCGATATGATTTTCGTGGATTACGGTTTACTTTACCCACTGTCATTCCTATCCGCAACTCCTACCCCTTTGTATTACAAAACAAAAAAAACAAAAAAAAAACATAGGCAGGTCCTAAAATGAATGAATGTGACACTTCAACTTTACGAATGTGGCAACATACTCTCGTCCTAATATGAAATCCACTACAATCTCCAACCTCTGACACATGATCGAGCGGACAAAAACAATACTACCATTTGTGAGTCACACACCATTTTAAATTAAGCTGCTAAAAAAAAGTCCATTATAAAATTTCTAATTCACACTTCTAATTTAGGCACTGTGTTCTTTTGGTTTTTTTTCTTTGAGAACAAAGTTTTATGTTTATGAAAATTGATATGAAGTTTATGATAAAGAAATTTTTTAAAAAAGGTGATTGTATGCAGCTTTGTCCATGGTGATTACTACTAATTACGTAATTAAATACTAGTATTTAAAAGTAGGATTATGTCTATCACTTTACAATTACTATAATAGTAATAATTTATAAAGACATTCTGAGATCTCCCCATACTCACATACACATGTAAGTAATATTCTCATGATCATCCAATAATATATTATTCCTACCCACCGTCTCTAAAAGATTGTTGGTTCTGTCTCTAAAAGATTATTGGGTTTGATTTTGATATTTTAAGTTTAGATGGTTGACTCAAAATTTTATTGAGATAAAAAATGAAAAAAAATTGAAATATATATATATATATATATATATATATATACATTTCAAAATATATGAATCATTTAACTTTTTTAAAATTTTATAAAAATAAATACTTCCTCCGTCCCCAAAAAATAGATACATTTGTTTTTACTGTTTCACAGTATTTAATCTATCACTTTTTTTCATGAGTGTTTGGTCATTTTAAGTTTAATAATTCTTATCCATATCATAATTTGAAGTATAAATTTTATTAATATATTTTTTTTGAATTTTTTTTCACCATTTTTCTTAATAATTATTTGAATCAAACGTTGAACTTTGAAACAGTAAAATCAAATGTATCTATTAATCGGAGATAGAGAGAGTAATAGACTAAATAAAATTAAAACAAAAACAAAAGTTGCATTATTTATGTAAGATAGTAAGTAGAGGAGTATATAATTATCTCTCACCCTTCATTCTCCGAGAACCTACACACATGGCTGCCTCCTTTTTCCTGAATGTATAATACTCCCTCCGTCGTTCCTTGGAAACTTGAACACATTTTTATTTTGAGCTGTCCCAGAAAAAATTGATCATTTTCTTTAAAAGGAAACTTCTGATTAAAATTATTAAACTATCCTCATTTTATCTTTACTTTTTCTACCTCATTTTTGTGCACTTTCAATTAAGGGATAATTAAGTAAACTTATTAAAAATCTCATATTCACCTTAATCTCAACGTCCAATCAAATTCTTCAATCTTTTGGGAACAGAGTGGAGGGAGTACTACCTAAAACCAAGCACATGAACACCAGAAAACAACAAAAAATAATTTATTTTGAGTCAGAAACAACACACCAAAAGCAAAATCCAAACCCCATAATCTCTCTCGCTCCTCCTTTCACCTTCTCCAACACCCACCAGCTGCCCAAAAGAGCTTCCTTTTTCTGAGTCCTACGTCCGCACGGCAAGTGCCATACAAAGCTTGGCAACAAAAGGGGGACGCCATTTTTGTTGAAAAAGCAAAGGAGAAGAAGAAGGAGAGAGAGGCCTGCCTGTCGCCCTCTCTCTTTTTCACTCGAAAAGATTTTTATTGCTTTCTTTCGTTCGGCCTGGAACTGATCCCAAGATCGTTTCTTTTTCGGAAATGCTTGATAGTGTGGAGTGCTTGTAAGAGTTGTTGCAGAGAGCCACCGTGTGGTGGTGATTTATATGCAGGCTCTCAATCTCCACCTGACGGTTCTCAAGGACAGCAACAAAAACCAGGTGATTTGTTTCTCTCTTTTTTGTTACATCTTTGTCTTGTGATTTTCTCTGATATGATAATCGCTTCGTGTCGGTTGCTTGCTTCTCCTGAATTTTGTCTCCTTGCATCTCTCTCTTTCTCTCTCTGCGCTGCGTGTCTTCGTTTTCCGTGATGATGACAATCTGTTTGTTTCTACGCGTCAATGTGGCTGCAGATTGTGGCCTGGAAAACCCCATTTTGAATTTTGCTGTTTGTTATTTGTTTGCGTCGCAAAATGCGCAGATGGTGAGATGCTCTCCTTCACACGACTCGATCTCTCTTCTTGCTTGAGCCGAATACAGCAGCAAGAGGAGCCGGAAAGCCACCGATTCAGCTCATTTCGCCGTCATCGTCATCTCAAGCTTCCTTTGTCCGATAATGGATGTGACCTTTTTGCTCGATAGGTTATCAGCTTTGACAGCATCTGGAAGCTCTCATCTTACCGTTACAAGAGTTATTCGAACTCTGCCTGTACTGGAATTAACTTCAATTTGTGTTAATCTCACGCTTTTCTTGGGGTTTCTCTTCGTAGTGTCGGCAAGGCAATTATCTGTTTGTGTATGTCGGTATCGGTTCAAGGATGACTCTGTTCCAAGATCCAGCCTAATCACTCGCAGCTCTAGCGTTGAGAGAGAAACAGCACGTGAAGTTGTCATCGGAAGTGGGTTTAAACTGTCTGTTTTCTGTTGTTTCTATGTTTTGTTCGTCCAAGTTGTGGTGCTGGGTTATGACGGAGTTGGTTTGATCAGACGAGCTGCCACTGGGAAGGCTGTAGATTGGGCTGTAATTTGCTTGCCTGTTGCACAAGGTTTATCTTGGTTTGTTCTCAGTTTCTTAGCCATACACTGTAAATTCAAGGCTGCTGAGAAGTTTCCTCTATTATTGAGAGTATGGTGGTCCCTCTCGTTCTTGATTTGCTTGTGTTCCTTGTACGTTGATGGGAAAGCTTTCTTAGTAGAGGGGGCAGGTCACTTATCTTCACATGTTGTGTCGAATTTTGCTGTCACTCCAGCTCTAGCGTTTCTTTGTTTCGTCGCAATCAGGGGTGTGACTGGCATTCAGGTTCTTCAGAACTCTGACCTCCAGGAGCCATTACTATCTGAAGAAGAACCATGGTGTCTTAAAGTCACTCCATATAGCGATGCTGGTCTCTTTAGTTTAGCCACACTTTCCTGGTTAAACCCTCTCCTATCAATTGGTGCGAAGAGACCACTTGAACTCAAGGACATTCCCTTGCTTGCTCCAAATGATCGAGCAAAAACTAATTACAAAGTTCTGAATTCAAACTGGGAGAAACTGAAAGCTGAAAATACTTCAGAGCAGCCTTCTTTAGCTTGGGCTCTTCTGAAGTCATTCTGGAGAGAAGCAGCCTGCAATGCTGTGTTTGCAGGTTTGAATACTTTAGTGTCATATGTGGGTCCATATATGATCAGTTATTTTGTGGATTACTTAGGAGGGAAGGAGACTTTTCCTCATGAAGGCTATATTCTTGCCGGCATATTCTTTGTGTCCAAGTTCATAGAGACCTTAACAACCCGGCAATGGTATCTTGGTGTCGACATCTTGGGCATGCATGTGAGATCAGCTTTAACAGCAATGGTGTACCGTAAGGGGTTGAAGCTATCAAGCTTGGCAAAACAAAACCACACAAGTGGTGAAATTGTTAATTACATGGCAGTCGATGTTCAGAGAATTGGGGACTACTCTTGGTATCTCCATGACATATGGATGCTTCCCTTGCAGATAATACTTGCACTCGCAATTTTGTATAAAAATGTTGGTCTTGCTTCAATAGCAACCTTGGTGGCAACTATAATATCCATCATTGTTACCGTCCCACTGGCAAAAATTCAAGAAGATTACCAAGACAAGTTAATGGCTGCCAAGGATGAGAGGATGAGGAAAACTTCAGAGTGTTTAAGGAACATGAGGATTCTGAAATTGCAAGCTTGGGAGGACAGGTACCGAATAAAATTGGAGGACATGCGAGGTGTGGAATTCAAGTGGCTTCGTAAAGCCCTCTATTCTCAGGCTTTTATTACGTTTATTTTCTGGAGCTCCCCAATATTTGTTGCAGCCGTCACATTTGGAACCGCTATCTTGCTGGGTGGTCAGCTCACAGCTGGAGGTGTTCTTTCTGCTCTTGCTACTTTCAGAATCCTTCAAGAACCTCTTAGGAATTTTCCTGATTTGGTGTCCATGATGGCGCAGACAAAGGTATCTCTAGATCGAATTTCAGGATTCCTGCTAGAGGAAGAACTACAGGAAGATGCCACCATTGCTCTTCCTCGAGGCATGTCAAATGTTGCCTTAGAAATAAAGGATGGCAATTTTTGTTGGGATGCTTGTTCTTTGCGGCCAACACTATCCGGAATACAATTGAAGGTAGAAAAGGGGATGCGGGTGGCGGTGTGTGGAATGGTTGGTTCTGGGAAGTCAAGCTTTCTCTCTTGCATCCTTGGGGAGATACCAAAACTCTCTGGTGAAGTATGTTAATTTTATTCGGTAGTTACATTCTGTTTCCTTTCAATTTCTATTGTACATGGATTTGTGATTTTGTTTAAAGCTATTGTGCTTAATAGCGTATTTATCTATGTTTTTGGTTGTCTGATAGGTAAGGATATGTGGTACATCTGCTTATGTTTCTCAGTCAGCTTGGATACAGTCTGGAAACATTGAAGAAAATATTCTCTTCGGCAGTCCAATGGATAAAGCAAGGTATAAGAGTGTTATTAATGCTTGTTCTCTGAAAAAGGATCTGGAACTGTTTTCACATGGTGATCAGACCATCATCGGAGATAGGGGTATAAATTTGAGTGGTGGTCAAAAACAACGTGTGCAGCTTGCTAGGGCGCTCTATCAAGATGCTGATATTTACTTGCTTGATGATCCCTTTAGTGCAGTTGACGCACACACTGGCTCAGAACTATTCAAGGTTAGAGCTGATAAATCATCACATATATTTCTGTCATCATAAAAGAAGTTGGTAAATGTTTAGCCTTGGATTTCAGGAATACATACTGACAGCATTGGCAAATAAGACTGTAGTTTTTGTGACGCATCAAGTTGAATTTCTGCCTGCTGCTGATTTGATTTTGGTAAGAGTTCTCTGAATTTGTTCTTGTTACCAACCAAATTTCTGCTATCTGTATCTTTAAGTTCCTATTTCTACATGACGTTGAAGTAAGTAGTGCTATAGGCTGTCAACTGATTATGTGGTTTTGTTTTCTAGTTTAATTTAGAATTAACAGAAAACCCAATTTTCCCTCAAAAACTACGTACTCAGTTGAATTTCTGCCTGCAGCTGATTTCATTTTTGTAAGAGTTCTCTGAATTAGTTCTCTTGACCAACAAAGTTCCGCTATCTGCTTCTTAAAGTTCCTATTTCTACAGGACATTAAAGTAATTAGTGCTATAAGCTGTCAGGTGATCATGTAGTTTTATTTTCTACCTTCAGGTTCTCAGGGACGGTCGGATCATACAGTCAGGAAAATACGAAGATCTATTACAATCAGGAACTGATTTTAAGGATTTAGTAGCAGCTCATCATGAAGCAATTGAAGCGATGGATATCCCAAGTCACTCGTCAGAAGATTCAGATGAAAATTTGCTTCTTGACGGAATCACACTGAGTAAGAAATGTGATGCTGCAGGAAATAACATTGACAGTTTGGCAAAGGAACTGCAAGATGGTGCATCTTCTTCGGACCAGAAATTAATGAAAGAAATCAAAGAGAAGAAGAAGAAGGCTAAACGTTCAAGGAAGAAACAACTTGTTCAGGAAGAGGAACGGATAAAGGGACGGGTTAGCATGAAGGTGTACTTGTCTTACATGGCAGCAGCATATAAAGGGATGTTGATACCTCTAATAGTACTTGCACAAACAATGTTCCAGTTCCTTCAAATTGCTAGTAGTTGGTGGATGGCTTGGGCAAATCCCCAAACAGAAGGGGACCAAGCGAAAGTTAGCTCCATGGTTCTCATCATTGTTTACATGGCCCTAGCCTTTGGAAGTTCTTGGTTTATATTTATAAGGGCTGTTTTAGTAGCCACTTTTGGCCTAGCAGCAGCCCAGAAGCTGTTTCTGAAAATGCTTAGAAGCGTCTTCCGAGCACCCAT
Organism: Stellera chamaejasme; assembly: GCA_024586325.1. Classification (NCBI taxonomy): domain Eukaryota; kingdom Viridiplantae; phylum Streptophyta; class Magnoliopsida; order Malvales; family Thymelaeaceae; genus Stellera; species Stellera chamaejasme. The sequence continues at coordinate 33,452,537 of CM044985.1, forward strand.
GTCCTTCTTCGATTCAACTCCAGCTGGACGGATACTGAACCGAGTAAGTATTTCATCACACTGGAAATGTGAGGTTGCAGATCTTTTTTCTCGCTGTATCGTTTGATAAGTACCCTTCTTTATCAATCTTCTGGATTGTCAATAATTTGTTACCTTGCAGGTGTCTATTGATCAGAGTGTGGTAGATCTTGATATACCTTTTAGGCTTGGTGGGTTTGCTTCCACCACAATACAACTGCTTGGCATAGTTGGTGTTATGACAAAAGTTACATGGCAAGTTTTGCTTCTTGTCGTTCCAATGGCTGTTGCTTGCTTGTGGATGCAGGTGAACAAAATAATATTTCCTGTCAAACCTTCTTATCTTGTTTTCCGATAGAAGTATCTTGGTGACTGTAGTCTGTGCTTATGGTTGTAGAAATACTACATGGCTTCTTCAAGGGAACTAGTTCGCATTGTTAGCATACAGAAGTCCCCAATCATTAATCTTTTTGGTGAGTCAATTACTGGTGCAGCCACGATAAGAGGTTTTGGACAGGAAAAGAGGTTTATGAAGAGGAACCTGTATCTTCTTGATTGTTTTGCTCGGCCATTCTTTTGCAGTCTTGCAGCTATTGAGTGGCTATGCCTAAGGATGGAGTTGTTATCAACCTTTGTATTCGCATTTTGTATGATTTTGCTTGTGAGTTTTCCTCATGGAAGCATAGACCCAAGTAAGTAATCGCTTTACTGATAGATACATATTTCTGGTTGTCATGAACTCCTGCCATGGGCAAAATTATTTTTGTATGAATAAAACACACATTAATGCCCTCTATTGATTGATACCGAGTATAAGTAATAATTCTCCTTGGGTTTTGGGGGGGGGGGGGGGCGGATTTGTTGGCGGTTTCTTCTTTGCTCTTTAACAGGAGATAAAAGGTTTTGCTAATTCCATTTGTTCATCCTGAAATAAACAAATTATACATTATGATTGAAGCACCTGTTTAATGCTTTTCTTATGCCAAAGGAACCCTTAATCAATTTCACTGTCATCATAAGCTCATATTGACTGGAGATTACCAAGGTTTGTATCAAACCTTTCCACTCTTGCGAGAAGTCTTGGGAAGAGGTGGCAGGATGATTAATGTGATACTGATGGACAAGCTATCCCATTATTTCATTCAAGACCAGTGTCGTTCCTGTCTAAGAAGAGAAACATGGTCATCTTAACTGGTCTTTTAAAAGTTTTCTTGGGTGCAAAAACTCATATTTGTACAAGAGATCATGTAGATAGAGAGAAATTAATTAATGAATGTAAAATACAGTCTGCTGGAAGGCAAAATGTGCTCGAAATAACATTTGGGCTTTGATTCTATTGGTACTTCTTTAAATAGGTATGGCTGGTCTTGCTGTCACGTACGGCCTTAACTTAAATGCACGGTTATCCCGGTGGATCCTTAGTTTCTGCAAGCTGGAGAACAAGATTATTTCCATAGAGAGGATATATCAGTACAGCCAAATTTCAAGTGAAGCTCCATCAGTTATTGAGGATTGTCGGCCTCCGTCCTCTTGGCCAGAAAGTGGAACTATTGATTTAATTGATTTGAAGGTATGCACCTATTTTACTTTCTACAACTTTGAATAGTGACCAAGTGTTTCCTATGCCTGTCAGAAGCCAACTCTATGTACATGTTCATGTATGAGTTATTCTGTTGACAATAAAAGTTGAAGCAGTGAAAACGTTTCTTTCCCGTGTTGCATAGAAAGAGCTTATGCCTAATTTATTTCACTATGCTGGGGACTACAAATTACTAAATTGGTTATGCTTCTATTTGTCCTATCTTTTCCCCCATTGCCATAGGTTCGTTACAGTGAGAATCAACCTACCGTGCTTCATGGAGTAACTTGCACATTTCCGGGAGGGAAGAAGATAGGGATTGTGGGACGCACAGGTAGTGGTAAATCTACACTGATCCAGGCATTGTTTCGATTGATTGAACCAGCCGGTGGAAGGATCATTATAGACAACATTGACATTTCAACAATTGGCCTCCATGATCTTCGTAATCGTCTAAGCATTATACCCCAGGATCCTACGTTATTTGAAGGAACAATTAGAGGCAATCTTGATCCTCTTGAGGAGCATTCAGATTTTGAAGTTTGGGAGGTACTGTGTTTCATCCCAACTCTACCCTTTTGCATCTCTCCAGTCAAATATAGGTTCATTTTTTCCATTCCCTCTGCATGAAATGAAATAGCTGGTTTAACTAGCGGCTGATCCTGATCTGTTTTCTGAGATTCCTTTTCTGGCGAAAGGCATGGAAGCAAAGTAATGTTGGATTAATTTGTTGCAGGCCCTTGAAAAATCTCAGCTTGGAGATGTAGTCCGGGCGAAAGATCAAAAGCTTGATACACCAGGCATGTGCTTCCATCCTGGGAATCTAATAATCACGCTAGAGAGAAAATTCCTTATTCAATTTTAGAGGATTTATTTCAAAATGTGCGATAGAGAATAGATAGGTGTGGTTTCTGAAAGTTGATGATAATATCTTGCAGTGGTAGAAAGTGGAGATAACTGGAGCGTGGGGCAGCGTCAACTGGTTTCTCTTGGCAGAGCTTTACTTAAACAGGCAAAAATTCTGGTACTTGATGAAGCGACAGCTTCAGTTGATACAGCCACTGACAATCTCATACAAAAGATCATCCGTACAGAGTTCAACAATTGCACGGTGTGCACTATCGCACATCGAATTCCAACTGTAATCGACAGTGATCTAGTTTTGGTGCTAAGTGATGGTAAGTGTGCTTATTTATTCCAGTTTCAGCTGTTTCATCATGAAAACCGATTACCACTACGAGTATGTCATGTGATGAAACCTCCTATTCCGTTGCAGGCAGAGTCGCAGAGTTCGATACCCCATTCCGTCTTCTGGAAGACAAATCATCCATGTTTCTAAAACTGGTAACCGAGTATTCATCAAGGTCAAGCGGAATACCAGAGTTTTGAAACAGGGTTATGTGAAACAGTCATCTGGGGTCATGAAGCAGTGAAAGCAAATGACAACACAAGGATGAACTTGCTGAAGCTGCTGCTGCTGCACTCGGCCTCCTTGAACAACAAGTGGGAAATTACGGCTGTCCAAGTTGTGCCTTGAAGCGGACCGGACCCTAATGGAGGAAGTTGGTTTGTAGCCGAAGTCGCTACGTATCGTTAATAGCCATTTGGTTAATTAGAGCCACAGAATCCATGGAGAATTAGTCAAGAGTAGTCTGTAAAAGAGGATGATACCACTGTTGAGTATAGTCTGGTAATAAAATCAAATGGGTTAGCTGAGAAATAGAGCAAGTTTTGTTGGCTTGTGTGCAATAAAATGTGGCTGATCACGAGTACTAGGACTTGTATTGAGCTGAAGTAGTAGTGGTGGTGGTGGTGGTTGTGGCAACAGAAAATTCCATTGCAAACTGTCTGTTACTCTTACACGCTATAAATTTTGGTCTCCCTATCATTTCCCTCCCCATTTTTTTTTATCAATGGTAAGATTGAGATTGAAAGATGATACTCCATTTTTTTTTATTTCCTCAAAACTAAGCAGATGGTGCCTCCAAAATCTTTTAAAATATGAAGAAATGGGTGTTATTTTTTTTTTTTTTGATGAGTAATGGGTGTTCCTTCTTAATCATTGAAAAGTAAAAGCATAGAATGGTAAAATTTGAAAGCTAGGGGATGCAACAGAATAAAGCACATGTTTTAAAGGACTCGATCAATATTTCGCATCATTCGTCAATACTGGTTGGGCCAGATAGAGAAAGGCCCGTTTCTTCACTTTTTGGGCCCATTAAAGCCCGTACTCGTTAGTCGGTTCCTTTTCTTTCTTCTCTTTCTGTTTTTACTCGGAACTTCTGTTTTCGTGTTTGCCATATTCATTCCTGAACCAGGGATTTCAATATCATTAGAGCCCTAGGTTTGGATTAGATTTCCAGTTCAGCAGTTTTCAATTCTGATGGGACGCGGATTGGCATCAATCGTTGAAATTCCTGATAGGGGGCGCCTTCACGATCGTGACAACGGCCGCTACACGCCTGAATCTGATTATTCCCCGCGCTATCGTCGCCGTCGCAGCCCGACGTATGATAACTACGACGGGGATGGCCGCCACCGACGCTCTGATGATTTCCGGAACGGAGGCCGGTCTGATTCCTCGCGCGATTTCCCTAGCCCAAGAAGACGTAGCCCAAACCGCGACAGATCCCTAGATCATCTTCCGAGAAGTTTTGGTAAGAATCGGAGCTATTTGGACAGGGATCAGCGGAACGGGAAGCTTTCGGAATCTGAATCTGACGAGGAGCTAAAAGGATTGAACTATGAGGAGTATAGGAGGCTGAAGAGGCAGAAGATGAGGAAGTCTTTGAAGCTCTGCGTTTGGGAGAATACTCCAAGTCCACCGAGGACTGAGGGTGATGATCTTGAGGATAGAGATGATGAGTTTTTGGAAGATGACGGAGATAAGAGAAATTTAGTTGTGAAAGGCAAATCTAAGGAAGAGCTCAAAGGTGACAGGGAGGGGTCTGAAGAATCTGGGGATAGCGAGTCCAGGAGTGAAGGCGATACGGTGTCTGAATCCCAGTCTGATGACTCTAGGTCAAGGAAGAGAACATCGAAGAAGAGATCACGTTCGAGGAGAAGTAGGAAATCCTCATCGAATAGTGATAATGCATTGGATGGGAGTGATGGTGAGTCGGAGGAAGAGAAGGACCGTAGAAGGAGAAGGAAGTCAAAGAAAAAGAAGAGCAAATCTTCATCAAACAGTGATAGTTCTACAGATGAGAGTGATAGCGAGTCTGAGGAAGAGGATGATCGGAGAAGGAGAAAGAAATCGAGGAAAAGGAAGAGCAGACAACGCAGCAGTACCAAGAGAAGCAGCCGAAAGAGGAGCAGGGAGCGTAAATCTCTGGACTCTGATGAGAGTGAGAGCGGAGGAAGTGAGGAAAGTTTGTCTTCTGATGATCATGTTAAGTCAAAGAAGCCTAGGCACTCACATTCCAAGGGGAGTAAGAAGAGGAAATCTGAAACTGATACTGAGGGCTCTGATTCAGACAAGAAGTCAGATCCCGAAGAGGATGCTATTAAGGTAGATGATTCTAATGCTGCAGAAGTTAATGAAGAGTTGCTTAAGTTCAAGGAGATGATAGAGTCTCAGAAGAAACCTGCCTCGGAGGATGACCCACCAGTTGGTCCAATGCCATTGCCCAAAGCAGAAGGTCATATCAGTTATGGTGGTGCATTGAGGCCCGGTGAAGGTGATGCTATTGCGCAGTACGTACAGCAAGGAAAGCGTATTCCTCGAAGAGGTGAAGTGGGTCTTTCGGCGGAGGAGATCCAGAAGTTTGAGTGTCTCGGGTATGTGATGAGTGGTAGTAGGCATCAGAGGATGAATGCCATTCGTATTAGGAAAGAAAACCAAGTTTACAGTGCTGAGGATAAGCGAGCGTTGGCCATGTTCAATTATGAAGAGAAGGCCAAACGTGAGCACAAGGTTATGGCTGATCTACAACGGCTAGTGCAGCGCCACATTGGTGAGGATGTTGGTCCTAATCATGATCCTTTTGCTGCAAAGGAAGGAGCTGATGCGTAATCTGATGTGTACCTTTTACCACAAAAAAAGGCAGATTGTTAAGGTAATGGATAGCAGTAATTCACAAAAGGCAAGTAGTGCTAGTCTTATGCATTATTATCTGCTGCAACAGAACAGCCGGGTTTCAAGAATGTGTAGTTGTTTCTGTTTTCGCCGTTTACCTTTCTATACTGTTTAATGCAGAGCTGCTTGCAATGGCATAGTGCTTGCACTGTCATCTCTCTTTATCTTGGATGAATTAGAAGCATGTTGTTGTTGTTGTTGTTCCATTGTGCTTGCACTCTGACAGGCAAAGGGTTTCTCGATGCAACTAACTTTCCATCAATAGCTGATGTTCAGCTGCTGGTTTTTATGGAACTTTTAGCATGGGCAGGCAATGGCGAGTGCAAAAGAGTTGGTAATATGAAAATCTCCGGGCGTAGGAAGAAAATGTTGATATGCACCGACGGCATTGTTGATACTTCATCAGCTATTCGTATGAATGCAAGTCCAAGAGTTCTGGAAAATGAGACTTTTGAAAATGGGTCAATGTTTTACCCTTGTGAAGACATAAATGGATGGGAGTTGACACAACACTGCTTTAATTACCAACCAACTCCTGTAATAAGAGAGTAGCTTCAGGATCATTTTCAAGACATAAGCACTTGCGTGATGCGGAAGAGGGGTTCGAACTCGATCCTCCACTCTTTGATCCACATGTGTATAGCAACACAAGCTAGGAACAAAGTTCGTCATATTTGGAGAGTTGGAATTCCATAAATTCTTTTTTTTTTACAAAGGGAGTTAGGGATATTAGAGGTTGAAACTCGAGACTTCTAGAAGTGTTCTCACGTGCATGATCATTGGACCGAGTGTTGGGGACGATTCCATAAATTCTTGTTTGATTTACTTTTGAGAGCAATTCTTCATCATGTATGTGGAAACGGTAGTTTACTTTTGGATTGTATGTTGTTCTTTTGGTGATGAAAAAATGCGAGTGAAGAAATCATGTACCTTGAAACGGTAGTTTACTTTTGAATTGTATGTTGTCCTTTTGGAGATGAAAATGTGTGTGAAGAAATGGTTGATTTGATAAATTTTTAAAAATTCAAGTTTTCTATTCCAAATTTCTTTTATAATACTTAAATGTATTTAATTTTTCAATGATGTAAAACCTTACTTTCTAAATTTTAGAAAATCTTAGTATTAAAATGTAAAATTTTGGAATTATAAAAAATGAAGACTTTAACATAAGATTTTTTAATTTAACACATGGATTATCAGAAGTTTTAAAAATAATGTTTTCCATCTTTTAAAAACCATTAGGCATTTAAATATTTATAAAGAAAATATGGGATAGAAAACTTGGATTTTTTTCCAAAACTAATGGAGCCCTAAAGAATTACTAATTGTGTTCTTATACACAAAAAAACAATAACAAACAAACAACAATTCAAATTTCTATCAATCCCAAAAACTTTCACTCTCATATTTTTCCACCCTAAATTTAATTTGCAAAACATGGTACAAAGAATACACTTACATTTTTCACAAATTCTTGCATTCACGATACCATTACCATATCTAGAAAACTACTCGTACAACAAAAGCTTCAAACTTACATATATTTACAATTTGATCCTTAAATTTTTTAAAATACTCATATATTTACAATTTGATCCTTAAATTTTAAAAAATACTCGTACAAATTAGCCTAAATTATAACATTTGTCATCGAACCGAATTTGAAGAGTACGTGAACAGTAATTTTTGTCTTTTTTTTTTTGCTTTTACTTATTTATGGAATAACTCACAAGCTTCCCCCACTTTTATGATTTTTGCATACAGGCGCCTGTAATTTTTAATTTAATGTAACAAGTTGTCATTCAACCTTTTTTTAAAAGGTTTGCACATATTAACTCCACACTTTTCTTGAATCCTTTATTTTTATGATTAATGCATATTAACCTTCCACGTTTTAATCTAAATATAAATTGAACAGTACTCCGCTTCTTTATCAACTCCACACTTTTATCGAACCTTTCATTTTTATGATTTGTGCATATTAACCTCATACGTTTTAGTTTAATATAATACGCTGTCTTTCAACTATTTGTTTTAATTGCCCATGCTTATTAACTCCACACTTTTCTTTAATCCTCTATTTTTATGATCTGCGCATATTAACCTCACACGTTTTAATTTAAATACAAAATAAGCATTCTTCGATTCTTTATTAACCACACTTTTTCTTTAACTTTTTATTTCTATGATTTGTGAATATTAATCTCACACATTTTAATTTAAATATAAAGTAAGCAATCATTTGCTTCTTTATTAATCCCACAATTTCTCTAACCCTTTATTTTTTTTGATTTGTGTATTAGCCTCACACATTTTAATTTAAATATAAAACGAGCAGTCCTCTACTTTCTTTAATGTTTTAAAATTCCCCCCAATGTCTGTTTGCGTTTTCCTGTGTACACCGTTGCAACAACCTTACCATTTAAAAAAAAAATTAAAACATACATTGCGTTCTCAATTCTTTTAATTACGTTCATAGTTATTTCCTTTATACTGTTTGCATATAAACACCAAACATTTAACATAAAAATATTTATGTTAAATTTTACTTTTTCTACCTCGGATACTTAATAAATGTGAAAAAGTTGTATCAGCTGAATCAGTCAAGCTTGAAAAAGATTCAGCTTGAAAATGGAAGTTACGTCTTATAAAACGGGTCGTGTTGCAAAAGGTAAAATGTCTATTTAATACTCCATGCGTTCCCAAATAATTGATAGCCTTGACTGAGCACGAAGATTAAGGTGAATGTAAGATTTTGTGTTGTTTGGCATAAATACCATTGAACGGAAGTTGCACAAAAAATGAGATAAAAAAAATATAGATAAAGTGAGGATAGTTTCGTAACTTTGGAGGGGAGAAGTTTCCTTTTGGGGAAAGTGTGTAATTTTTTAGGGACAACCCGAAAAGTAAATGTGTTCACTTATTTAAGGACGAAAGGGAGTATAATTCTTTTTATGGTATTCTATTTTACATCAGTTATCAAATGAAAATTGGTACAAATATTTACCAACCAGTTTATCTCCAAACTCAGGGTAAAAATATGTTCTAGATTTTTTAAAACTCTATTCATCACTTTAATTTTTCAAATTGTCTTCGTCGCGATAAAAAAAACTATTTATTACACATTTAGCTCTTAATGTTTAAAAACTTCAGAATGAATCTCAAATATATTCTCACACCAAACATGAGATTGTTACTCCCCCCCCCCCCCCGTTTTACCATTTCTTACCATTATATTCCCTCTATCCCAAAGTAATACTCCTATTTAAGTATTTGTTTTGCAACATTTAATCTATAATTGTATTTTTCAAGTATTTTGAAATATAAATTTAAAAATTTTACTTGAAAATAATAGTTTGAAATGCCTGCTTTAAAAACATATTTTATTTAAAATTTTCTATTATAAAATAATATACATAAATTGAATTCAAATTAAACATTACATTGCTTTTGGAGGAATAAGTAATTTCCTAAACTTCAGAATTTATGAATCGAAGAGGCCCAAAATTTGTAGTCCAAGATAGAGTGATCCAAAGTCCAAACCCAAACCCAAATCCGACACATCGTCCAGCCCCTCCCCCTCTCCTAGTTGCGCTGCGCACGCGAAGACGACGACGACGACGAGCATCAATCTCTCTCTGTCTGGTCGGTCGGAGCTACGTTGAGAAAAGATGCAGGCAGTTGCGAGACGATTGGGGCAAGACTCGCTCAAGCCCGCCGCTTCCGTCTCCTCTCTCAAGTCACTCTACCCTCTCCCCGATCATTGTAACTCTCTTCTTCTTCTTCTTCTTCTTCATTCCTCTCGCATCCTCCTTTTGTTACCCAAACTTTCAACTTGTTCTACGTTTTCTTAGATTACGGAGCTGATCACCGCCCACGATTTGGATCTACACTTGCTCATAAGGGTATCGGCCACCTCGTCCGCAAGGGGACTGGGGGAAGATCTTCTGTCAGGTATCAATTTCTTTAATTTCTCTACTCATTTTCGCCAGTTCCCATTAAATTTCAAATGTATTTCCTTCCGATTTGGGATTGTGGTTCAATGGCGAGTGAGGACTTACCTCGTGGCCGTATAATCTTACCGAAATTTTGTGGTGAATTGGAATTTTGCAGTGGCATTATTGCTACCGTGTTTGGAGCCACTGGGTTCCTTGGCCGTTATGTTGTTCAGCAACTAGGTAAGTCGAATAACTATTAAGGAGGGAGTCGTTTTGTTGTGCTTTTATCTGCAACGTATGGAGCATATAGTAATTGGCGCACTGTGGGTTTCTTTTCCCAGCTAAAATGGGATCGCAGGTCTTAGTCCCTTTCCGAGGCTCTGAGGATGATCCTCGACATCTAAAGTTGATGGGAGATTTGGGACAGGTATGAGCTCTGGGATTGCTTGATTGTGATTTTAACTCGAATGTGTTCTCTTAGGGTCATGTTATGGTCTGCTATATTTTAAATTCAGATAGTGCCAATGCAATACAACCCAAGGGATGAGAACTCTATTAAGGCTGCAATGGCGAAGGCAAATGTTGTTATTAATCTTATAGGTATAGACTTTTCTCTTTTAGACAGATCTCAACTTCTTGGAGGTATTTTATGTGAAACGTAGTCGGATGACATGGTTCTTGTATTCACAGGAAGAGAGTATGAGACTAGAAACTACAGCTTCGAGGAAGTAAACCATTTAATGGCTGAACAACTAGCTGTGGTACGTGCACCCTTAAGTTCATATTGTTGTTTCTTTGTTTTTTATTTTACAGTAAAATGTAATTACAATGCTTAGTAAGTTTCTGTACTGATTTTTTCCGTTAGTGATGCAATCTGTCCTTTAAAATAGAGTCCAACGACTGAAATTCTACCTCTGTGGATGCACTTTCGAGGCTACAGTTTCCTCCATTGTATGTCAAGTGCTTTCCTTTTAGCATGTTGGATCTATATATATTAAGTTTGTTCGTTAAAGGGATCAATTTTTTTCTCATTCTTGTAAGGATTGCACCTGTGGTGCTTCTTTCATTATATTCCATACATTTTTCTCTTTTATGATGAAAAAAGGGAGTTTTTTGCATGGTGGGTGTCTTAATTCACCCATGCTATCAGTTCATGATGCAAGTGTCTTCTCTTTCTTTTACTATAAGATTTTGGTATCTGGAGCATGAGCAGTGTCTGTGTCACAGTCACAGTACTATTATGTATGTATAACTAGTGATCCCTTTTCATTGTTGTGGCATCAAATATTTTCCTTGAATTTTCAGATTGAAAAAGAACATGGTGGCATGTGATTTATTCAAGTTTCTTACTATCATTTCATGTTGCAAGTGTCTCTTCTTTCCATCACTTCAAGTTTTTGGTATCTGGAGCATGACAAGTGTTTATGGTGCAATACTACTCCCTCCATGTTAACGAAACTGAAACATTTTCCATTATGGGTTGTTTTAGCAAATTTGAATCATTTCCTTTTCATGGAAAAATTTCACCACCAATTTAACTTTTTTACCCTCAATTTTCCTTCTCCACTTAAAAAGTTACTTTTTTCTTGTGCCTATTTTACTTTATTACCCTCAAATCTTCAACATTCCTTAATCTTCATGCCCAATAAATATTTCATCATTGTTGGGATGGAGGGAGTATTAGATATGCAGAACTAGTGACCCTTTTTCATTGTTGTGGCATCAAATACTTTCCTTGATTTTTCAGATTGCCAAAGAACATGGTGGGATCATGCGATTTATTCAAGTTTCTTGCTTGGGTGCCTCTCCTTCATCTCCTTCAAGAATGCGCAGAGCTAAAGCTGCTGCTGAGGAAGCTATTTTGAGGGAACTGCCTGAGGTACTTTTTTGTTCTTTGTAAAGTTCTGTAGTCAATTAATGACAGCTGATTTTGTATTTGTAATGATGTGATACTATCCATTGCTGTCACAGCCTACCTTACCTGGTACAGTACTGTGGTGTTGAGGTAGAAATGTCCTGTTGCTTTTGCTGCTTATTAAGCATCCAAAATTTACATTTTGGCTAGTGCATGGATATGTCACTTCTTTGGTGCATAGTATGCAAGCGTGCTATGCTTATAGATATTCCAAGAGACTTTGAATCCACTATCTGGTTTGGAAGAAGCATACGTGAATCCTGAAACTATTTCTAACCCTTTGCTTCACTGCACAGGCGACAGTCATGCGACCTGCTGTAATGGTTGGTACTGAGGATCGGATTTTAAACCCATGGGCACACTTTGCAAAGAAATACAGCTTTCTTCCACTCATTGGTGGTGGATCTACCAAGTAATTATCTCATCATCCAGTTAGATTGCCAATACTCTGCTCATTTGAATTAGCTGGGACTTCAAATTTTCTAGCATGTAATTAGGTCTGAGTCTCTTTTGGTGTCCTTGATCATTCTTTTCCTATACCCAGAAGCTGCTAGTTTGCTTTTCGCCTCTTATTTATTTTCTTACTCGGATTAGAGGAAGGGGCACTTTCTGGATCTTGTCTTCTTCAGCTCTTTTTGGAGTATTTCATTTTTCTGCTAACTTGTTTCCCGTTTTGCTCAGGATCCAACCAGTATTTGTCATTGATGTTGCTGCTGCAATCATAGCGGCCTTGAAAGATGATGGTACAAGCATGGGGAAAACTTATGAGTTGGGTGGCCCAGAGATCTTCACTGTTCATGATTTGGTTAGTCCATTTATCTGGTGCAGGATTTGTGGTGCTAATACTCCTTTAAGGTCTTGCTAACTCTGAATCTGCTGACAGGCAGAACTTATGTATGACATGATCCGCGAGTGGCCTCGCTATGTGAAAGTTCCATTACCTATTGCTAAGGTAACTATACGATGATAGAGGATTACTTGATGTAAAGTAGGAAGAGGCCTTCATGGTACACAAATGTAACAGATCTAAAGATGACTACAGTTGAGATAGTATATATTCTCTTATGGCATAATTAATGCTTCAGTTCTCCCCCTTTCATGGCTGTGTGAAAATGCCGTTTTGATGGGAATTTTTAAATGCTCTCCATTACTTTAGCATACTGGAAATGCTTGGTACAGTCATATGTTAGCACTCGTTCAATCGAGAATGTTTGTCACTTCCTGATTCTTTTGTCTCAAAATGTTTCTATTCCCATTGGTCATATTCTTTAAGACGCGACCTTACTATTACAGAAAGCCTTTGAAGTGCTGACTGAGTCATTGTTTTGATTATACTAGTTGTTGGTAAAGGATAGCGTGGTAGCATGTCTACTAATATCTTTATACTACATTACTTCAATAATAGTATATACTAGAAGGCATCAAAAGTGATTCTCATTTTGGTTTTTATATTCACTCTGTAATTCTGTGAGTGCTAATATGATTTTCTGATGTTTTTAGGCAATTGCAACACCTAGAGACATGATACTTAATAAAGTTCCATTCCCAATGCCAACCCCAAGCATTTTTAATCTAGATCAGATAAACACATATGCAGCAGACACGATTGTGTCAGAAAATGGTTGGTTCTATGCTCTTACTTATAACGTTTTTTCCTTGGTGAAGTTGCAACCTATTTACTAACAGATAGATTCTCTTCTTTCTTGTGGCTTTTGCAGCTTTGACTTTCAATGATTTAGGGATCGAGCCACATAAGTTAAAGGGCTACCCAGTGGAGTTTCTTATCCAATATCGTAAGGGAGGACCAAATTTTGGTTCGACAGTGAGTGAAAGAGTATCTCCTGAAGATTTCCCATGATCTTCATGTTACCGATGATTTATTTCCAATGTTTGTTGAGCCATAATACCAACAGGTTGGAAACTTTGGCAGTATGTGCTGCTTTTGTATACTTGAGACGAGAGGGACTCTTCCAATATTTTGTTTCCCTCCTGTTTTAGAGTGAAGAAGTAATAAAGTTCATGTTTTTGTTGGAAAGTAACATAACTTATGTAACTTTTGCTGTGCGACTCAGAGTTACTGATTAGTGACTAGGTAGGTTTTGAAGGAGGACCCAGTTATCATTTGGGTTAACTACTAGTAGAAGTAAATAATGATGGAGGAAACTCTGTTTCAAATGTAACTTGAGATCACCATTGATGCTACTTTGTCCCTTCCCCCTTGCCATTTGGTTTCTCTTTGTCCACTTGAGTTGCTATTGTCCAATTCAACTCTGGAATTTGCATGCAACTTTTAGTGTTCTGGTTCACTCAATGGGATGTTGTGTTAGGTCAAATGCATGTCTTAAGCACTGGGGTAAGTAGTGTATGTGATTAATTGTGAACTTTTTCATGTTAAGGAGAGAGAAGGAAGAAAGAGTGGGACACAGGTAATCTGAGAAGGAATATGTTCTTTGCGTGCTGTATAAATATAATGCTCTAGGAGCAAGCAAGGAAGCAAAGAACGCATAAAGAAACTCTTGGGTAACATTAATCTGCCAGATTGAAGTCTCAAACAGTCTGATGGTATCCCTGCCGGAGTGTGACCTCGGTTCGTTCAACCGAGTAAAGTTTGCCGGGAGCAATGTTGGGGCGGCGATGTTTCTGAGAGGTGGACATACCCCGGAGTTGCCGGTGGCGGGTTGTTGCTGCATCAACATCTATGTGAACAGCAATGTGCAGGGGATTAACAGCTCCCTGGTGACGGGGAGTGAAATCAAAATGCAGGATCCAGGAGTTCATCTGTATTTTGGGGACTTGAAGTGGGGGACAACAACAGCAACCTCAAAGAGCGGATCAGAGGAGCAGCTTGGATATTATCTTGTATCTTTGCTTCTTGCTTTGCTTTTCTGTTTATGCATAATGTTAAAGCTGTGACAAAGAATTCTTGTCCCCATTAAAGAGAGAAGCTGTGGAAGTGGAAGTTAACCAAATTCAAGTTTTTTATTTTTTATTTGTCTTAACTTCTCTCATAACCATTAATTGCAACTAGAACTACGTTGTAAAATCGAAACGGAAATATTTGTGGTACAACTGTCTAGCTCTTTTGCCAAAATAAAAAGGTGAAGGGGGGGGAGCGGCTGATGATTAAATCCAAATGGGGTTTTCTTTTTTCGCAAATAATTTTGAAGAATTAAAAGTAAACCAATTAGTTTTCTTGTAAAACAACTGTCTTAAATATTTAATAATATCACTAACTAGTGGCCGAACATCTGCGGGATCAGCCACCTTGTTCTTAGTCTAGTCACGTGAGAGACCATGGTTGTTGTGGAATGCTCAAGACAACGTTCTTCCTTCTCTATACTTTCTCACTCTAAAAAGTGTACTCATTTGAGTGTCAGAGGCCCGTTAACCGGAGCACCCTCCGGTGCGGCTTTCTTTGCAGGCAGAGCATTCCACAAGAGACCATGTGACTAGACTTCATAAAAAGAATAAGGTAGTTGATCCCACAGACGTTCATCCACCACTAACCAATTCAAATACAGATAACTTATTGCTACAGTCAAAACTAGTTCCTCAACAAAATTATCTGTATAGATAGGATAAAATGCACTAGTGGTTTTATAACTTTAATTATTGTTCTATGTTGGTCCCAATTTAAGATTTTGTTGATATCACTCTATTTGCACCATAAATTTTGAACATAATAATTTAGTCGCCCATAACAATTATGAACTTAACAGTTTTACCATACACTTTTCAAACATCACCTTCAACCCACCACCCTCCCGGCCACCGCTAGACCGCCACCTCCCTCCAGAAAACATCTAAAACCACCGCAAACAGCCACCGTGCGCACGATTTGGGAGCCCTAGGTCGCGATTCGCGAGCCAAGGGTCACGATTCGCCATGATTTCATTAAAAAGGAAAAAAAGAAAAAAATAACAAAATTTTGAATTAGAATTTTAAATTATTTGGACGTAATTGCAAAAGGAATGAAAATAAGATGTAAAAAGGTAATTATCTCATTAAAACACAAAATGAAACAAAAAAAACAAACAAGAACAAAAAGAAATAAAGAAGAAACCATGAGCTCACACTTTTAAAATAAACCCTACCACACCCAACCAAAATCCCCAAATACTATTCATACATAAATAACAAAATTTTGAATTAGAATATTAAAAATACTTTGGACTTAATATAAAAAGAATGAAAATAAGATATAAAAAGATAATTATCTCATTAGCACACAAAAGGAAAAAAACAAAAAAGAAAGAAAGAAAGAAATAAAGAAAGAAAGAAATTAAAGAAACCATGAGCTAACACTTAAAATAAACCTTACCACACCCTAGCTGCCAAATCCCCAATTACTATTCATATCTATGTTTATAAATGTTATATAGGAGTATAATATATATATATATATATAATATCATAAGTTCTAAATCAACTGAAAGTAAAAGAAAAAAAGAAAAAATCAAATAAAACAATTCTAAATCTGCCATTGTCTGAAATTCAAGGCAAATGTTTGATTGAAGAAAGGAGCTTGTTTGTCTATATATGTCAATGACTCAATATTTTTGTTGTGGAAGGAATGGGATGGATGGATGACCTATCGGCTATCTCTCTTCGGTCGGTAGGACTATTGTGAATAAGCTAAGCTCCATTATAATACGTTTCTCCCATAGGATAATTATGTAATTAAGTGGTCTTGCAGCTGGCTGTGGGGACTGATTATTGTCACTAATCTTCTGATACCCCTAAGTGTAATACCATAAAGTAAGAGAATTAAGTTTTATTAAACCATAAAGTAAAAGAGAATAATTACTCTAATCAAAGGGATTTTCCTATAATGGATCCATTCATTACAAGTCAAATATCATTTAGAAAAGTCCATCATGCTTGACAACAAACCTTTTTCGATTAGATCATGTTAAGTTTTGTAAAAATTTATAAACTGATAACTTTTAACGTTAGTTATATCTGTTTTATCTTAACTACTTCCTCCATTCTAAAAAAAATGCAACAATTGCTTTTTTATGTCAATTTAATTTCAACTTATCTATATTATTTTTAAGTGAAAGCTATATCAAATAATATATAAACTTAAAATATCAAATTGCTAGTTGTATATACACAGGCTGCTTACAGTAAAGAAATTGGTTAAGGAAGAGAGCACTACCTATTTAAGAAAAGATCATTTCGAGTCGATTGGTTTGATTCCTGACCAGTGTGCATCATCGGAGACGGAGTCTCTTCTTCTCTCGAAACCAGCGACGTTAGTTAACTGCCCCTCCTTCACCTTGATTCCGCTTCCGTTATCAGCAAACCGCCGTTAATCATGCAACTCCCACGTGGCAAGATCACAGCGGCTACCGACAACAGAAAGTCCACGGCGCACGTTGCACCTTCCCGCATCTTCCCCTGAATACGCGCTTCTCTTCCTCCTCCTCCGTTTCCGGCTTTTGTATTGTACTGACGACGATTTCTCATTTCAGTCCACAACTGGTCAATTCAAATTCATCTTGTAGTAAGTTCTTCAGATTAATCTGGATCATCTCTACTCTTCTCTGATTTGATCCATCCTCCTCTTCACTCAATCTTTCGCATCTGATTCTGATCCCAATTTTGCTCTCTGCTCTCAATTTGATTGATTACTACATTTTTCACGTCGATTCAGTCCCAAACTTCAGATTCAGCCGGAGTTAATTGTCTCCATTTTGTTTGATGCGGGAACCATCGATTGAAATCATATGAGACGCCGCCCCGTGGTCTCTGTGTCTTCGGAGCTAATGGAAAAAGGAGCTCCCAGAAATCAGCAGACCCGCCTCTGCTTATTAGCCTCTTTGTCCATTTTCTTCTGGGCTTCGCTCTTGTATGTTCATTTTGTTGTTCTTGGTAGTAATCCTGTTAGGGAGTCGGTGAAGACGATAGAACCTAGTCCTGTCAAGATTCAATCTCAGCCTTCCCATTTGAGCAACATTGATGAGCCTGAATCACTTCCCAACGATGCTCGAGTAGACTATACTGATACGCCTCCAAGGGATCACGCACAAGGCAGTCAAAAGCCTGTGAGTTTTCCATTCCTGAGAGCGTTGAGTACAGTAGAGAATAAGAGTGATCCATGTGGTGGGAGGTATATTTATGTGCATGATCTTCCTTCAAGGTTTAACGAGGATATGCTTAAGGAGTGTAGGAGTTTGAGTCTCTGGACCAACATGTGTAAGTTCACTAGCAATGCTGGGATGGGCCCTCCACTGGAGAATGTGGATGGAGTCTTCTCGGACCAAGGGTGGTACGCCACCAATCAGTTTGCGGTGGATGTGATCTTCAGTAACCGGATGAAGCAGTATGAGTGCTTGACTAATGATTCTTCCATTGCTGCTGCTATCTTCGTGCCATTCTATGCCGGGTTTGATATTGCTAGGTACCTTTGGGGTTACAACATTTCTACGAGGGATGCAGCTTCGCTGGAGTTGGTGAATTGGCTGATGAAGAGGCCTGAATGGGGTATAATGGGAGGTAAGGATCATTTTCTTGTTGCTGGGAGGATAACATGGGACTTCCGCAGGCTGTCAGATGAGGAATCGGATTGGGGTAATAAGCTTTTGTTTCTACCTGCTGCAAGGAACATGTCAATGCTTGTGGTTGAGTCCAGCCCATGGAATGCAAATGACTTTGGCATTCCGTATCCGACCTACTTCCATCCAGCCAAGGATGAAGAAGTTTTCAGTTGGCAGGAAAGAATGCGGAATTTGGAGAGGAAGTGGCTGTTCTCATTTGCTGGTGCACCACGTCCTGGTAACCCAAAGTCTATAAGAGGACAGATAATTTCTCAGTGCAAGAACTCAAAGGTGGGCAAGCTGTTGGAATGTGATTTTGGGGAGAGCAAGTGCCACTCCCCTAGCAGTATAATGCGGATGTTCCAGAGCTCTCTCTTTTGTTTGCAGCCTCAAGGAGATTCGTACACAAGGCGATCTGCTTTTGATGCAATGTTGGCTGGCTGTATTCCAGTCTTCTTCCACCCTGGTTCCGCTTATACACAGTATACTTGGCATCTACCGAAGAATTATACTACGTATTCAGTTTTTATCCCAGAGGATGACATCCGAAAAAGGAATATCACAATCGAGGAAAGGTTAAGTCAAATACCTGCTGAGCAAGTGAGGATTATGAGAGAAACAGTTATCAGCCTCATCCCTCAGTTGATCTATGCAGATCCACGCTCCAAACTGGAAACCTTTAAAGATGCCTTCGATGTCGCCGTGCAGGCAGTCATCGACAAGGTTACAAGGTTAAGGAAGAACATGATTGAAGGGCGTACTGAATATGACAACTTCATTGAGGAGAATAGTTGGAAGTATGCATTATTAGATGAAGGGCAACGTGAGGTTGGCGGCCATGAATGGGATCCCTTCTTCTCGAAGCCAAAGGATGAACAAAATAATCAATCTGCAGAAGCTGGCAAAAATTCTTGGAAGAACGAGCAGAGAGATCGGTCAGTGAGTAGAAGATGATGAGCAAGCTGAATTGAAGCCTGGACAAGCCTATTGCACTCTTGAAGAATCTGAATAGAAGTATGTTCCCTGAGTTTTGCTGATTACTGATTTCACACATTTCAGGGGCATGCAGTGAATTGCTTTTACTGGTGACTTATCATCCTAGTTTGAAACCACAAAATAGGTATCATGTTCAATGTTTCATACGTAGCTCTCCACATAGAATAATGCACTATTTACCTTACGTACTCCTTACAAAATTTTGTGATGTATTTAGCTGAAATATAGACTGTATTTTCTGTCCATTGTTGTCTGAAAATTGCATACTTTGAACGTTAATGCTACTATTAATAACCGATTTTTTCTTCTTCTTTTAAAGGAGGCCTTAGTGATTTGAAGATGCATTTGTACTTGTTGTGTTCCTTTTCTTGTGTTTGAACTAGAGTGAAGTCGTTTTTGGTCTCTTCTTTCTGTCAGTGAGCTTTATTAGCAACAAGTTGCTGTTTTGGTTGTTTTGAGCTGCCCAAACTCTTTCAGGTTCCAATTCCAACTAGTATGGAAAGGCAGCTACGAAAAACCTAATTGAGAAACTATCAATAATTTTGTTTGTGTAGTTCTGGGTTTGATTTGATCTTGGGCATTGGACCAGTTAAAATTACTTGGTGTTGTTCTTTTCTTTTTCTTTTTTCAGGGTCAGCGTCATGTTAGCCGTTGATCAGTGTGAGTATGTATAGCTGTATCTGTAACAGTGTAGCACCTTTTAAAAAAAAATTATTTGTGGAAGTAGTAGTATATACGTATTGTTATTTGTTCAGTCTTTACTTGATCAAGTCTGTGATTATAATTTTTAGCCTGCTATATACAATACATAATAATAATAATTTACTATGTTGTAGTTTAAGAATCTCACAGATAAATAAAAGATGCACCCATTGACCCATTCAAAAGTTGTTTTCTTTCAAATCTCTTTTACACATGCTATGCTATGCTTCTTTGTAGCCTCTTGAGTTAGAGTCTGATGTGAGTGTGTCAAAACATGTTGAAACACTTTCTGAGTTTGTGGGTGTCTTCGACTTTGAACTGGGCTTGAAAGATGAACTGGGCGCGAACCCAGGCTCCAACCCGTTCACCATTTATGGGCCACATGGTCCGAACCTTACTTAAAGGGCTTCATTTATCTGTTGCCAGCTCTCATTACCTATGTGATATACTCCATTTGTCAAAATAAGATTTCAACATTTTATTTTATGTTCAGCATTTAATTTATTAATTTATGATTTTTTATTCAATATTTTGATATGTAAAACTAAATAATTTATATGTAAATAATAATTTAACGCTTCTAATTTTTAAATAATTTTTTGAGTTTTTATTACAAGTTCCGCTTAACAATAATTTAAATTAAACACAAAATCGAAAGTCAAATGCTCAATCTTTTTGGGAAGTAGTTAGTACAAGTAAAGTCCATCAATAGTCCTTTAACTTCTTTTATCATCCTACTTTTGTTCAATTATAGTCCTGTTAAAAAAAAAACTTGGCCCGCTGGATAAGATTTAAGCTTCTTTCATAGAGGTTGTATCATGCCACAATGTTGTTTTTCCCCATAATTCCATGTTTAATTCATAAACCATCAAGAGTAATATTCTAACAGTCTCATTATGTTTATCTAGAGGATTTTGTTATTAAATTGGGACCACTATGTGAAACTTTAAAAAAATTAGGGACGCAACTTATAGTTTTATAGTGATCATCTTTAAATTTAACAAGTTAGGAACTACATGTGTATTTTTATTGACTACTTTGTTAGTATTTTAATAGTACTATGAGTTATAACAATTTCATTATTGAGGCGCTAAATGGTAAGTATATGTTAAACTGTTTTTCGAAATTTATTTATTTATTTGAAAATTTTGAGTGTGGACAATAAATGGTGGTTGAAGACCGAAAGTCAAGTGCATTTATTGAGACGCTCTCTGGTATGTTTGTTTATGAGCCCGGTTCATCTTTAGCAAAGGAGCCCAGGGCATGGCATGGAGCTTCTTGTATCCTGAAAACATGAAAACGCAGCAACCAACGGCTACTCAAAAATAAAAAACCAAAGCAATAATAAAACCAAGTCTTAGGATCCCGTGATGTTGAGCTCCTGCAACAGCAAGCCAAGCTCCCTCTTCTTCTCCAATTCAATCTCTCAGAAACCATGCCCGTGATGGAGAGCTCTTCCCTTTCACGAGTTCCTTCACTTCAGCTCATCCCTTCAAATACCCCCTTCCACTTCCTCTTCACAGCCATGCATAAGCTTCTATCTCCTACCAACAATGGAGGAACACAACAGCAAAAACAACAACAATGTCCTTCTCTTGTTCTCATGTCTTTTCTTCTGTTCCATTCTTGTCCCCTTGCCAACTGCTGCTCTTCAGACCTACATAGTTCAGCTGCACCCGGATGTTGGTTCAAGCTTCGACCTTGAAGCTAAGCTCCAATGGCATCTCTCGCTTCTCAGACAAGCTATCGCTAATTCTGAGGACGATGCTTCAGCTCGTCTTGTTTACTCTTACCATTCCGCTATGGAGGGTTTCGCGGCCCAGCTTAGTGAACTTGAGCTCGAGGCCGTGCAGAACTCACCTCATGTCATTGCAGTAAGGCCTGACCGTCTGCTTCACCTGCAGACTACTTACTCCTACAACTTTCTGGGACTAAACCCTGCAAATGAGCAAGGAGCTTGGATCAAGTCCCGGTTTGGGCAAGGTACGATCATAGGAGTGCTTGACACTGGGGTTTGGCCCGAGAGCCCGAGCTTCGAGGATCAAGGAATGCCTCCACCTCCCAAGAAATGGAGAGGTATTTGCCAAGAAGGGCAGGAGTTCAATGCCTCCTGTTGCAACAGGAAGCTTGTAGGTGCCAGGTTCTTCATAAAAGGGCACCGCATTGCTTCTAATCAGCCAGCAACGAACATCATTCAGGAGTATGTTTCTCCGCGTGATTCATCCGGACATGGAACTCATACTTCATCCACTGCAGGTGGAGCTAGTGTTGAGATGGCCAGTGTGCTCGGTAATGGGGCTGGAGTTGCCCGAGGGATGGCTCCGGGTGCTCACCTTGCTGTCTACAAGGTCTGCTGGTTCAATGGCTGTTACAGCTCCGATATCCTTGCTGCAATAGATGTCGCCATCACAGACGGAGTTGACATCCTTTCCCTCTCCCTCGGTGGTTTCCCGTTGCCACTTTTCGATGATACCATTGGCATTGGCAGTTTCCGTGCAATGGAGCATGGAGTCACAGTTATCTGCGCAGCAGGAAACAATGGTCCAATCCAGAGTTCAGTGGCCAACATTGCTCCATGGATAACCACAATTGGAGCAAGCACACTTGACCGAAGATTCCCAGCCATTGTACGGATGGGAAGCAGAGAATACCTTTATGGAGAGTCAATGTTCCCTGGACATGCATTACGAAGTGCTGAGAAGGAACTTGAACTGATTTATGTTTCTGGTGGGGATAATGGCAGTGAATTCTGCCTCAAAGGGTCCCTTCCGAAGGACAAAGTACGTGGAAAGATGGTGGTTTGCGATCGAGGAGTGAATGGAAGATCTGAAAAGGGTGAAGCTGTGAAGGAAGCTGGCGGTGCTGCAATGGTTTTAGCAAACACACTATTAACCATGGAGGAGGACTCAGTTGATGTCCATGTCTTGCCGGCTACTTTGGTCGGGTATGCAGAAGCAGAGCGGCTGAAAGCGTATATAAACTCTACCAGAAATCCAAGAGCGCGAATTATATTCGGAGGAACTTCCATAGGAAGAGCTCGAGCACCATCAGTAGCCCAGTTTTCAGCAAGAGGACCAAGTCTGTATGATCATTCAGTCCTCAAACCAGATGTGCTTGCCCCTGGAGTGAACATAATAGCTGCTTGGCCTCAAAACTTAGGCCCCACTGGCCTTCCAGAAGACTCTAGAAGAGTCAACTTCACTGTCATGTCTGGTACTTCCATGGCCTGTCCACATGCCAGTGGAATTGCAGCTTTAATTCATTCAGCACACCCTGGATGGACGCCCGCAGCGATTCGGTCTGCGTTGATGACCACTGCTGATCCGAATGACCACAAGGGGAAGCCAATCATGGATGGTGACAAACCTGCTGGAGTTTTTGCCACTGGAGCAGGACAAGTGAATCCACAAAGAGCCATCAATCCAGGACTAGTATATGAAATCAAGCCAGACGAGTATGTCACTCATCTCTGCACTCTTGGATACACAAGATCAGAGATCTCCATGATCACACACCGGAATGTTAGCTGTCACGAAATCATGCAGAAGAACAGGGGATTCAGTCTAAATTACCCTGCTCTCTCAGTGGTCTTCAAGCCAGGAAAGATGAGTACAACAGTCACAAGGCGACTGACAAACGTGGGGAGCCCTTGCTCCATCTACTCATTGGAAGTGAGTGCTCCAAAGGGGGTCCAAGTTCGAGTTAAACCTCGACGACTGGTCTTCAAAAACATTAATGAGAGCTTGAGTTACAAGGTCTTCCTCAAGTCAACAAACACAACAGGGTTACACGGGACAATTTCTGAAGGAGGCCATCTGACATGGATGCACTCTCACAACAAGGCTTATAGGGTTAGGAGTCCCATTTCAGTCACTTGGAAATAGCAGTTGGTGAGTGGGGTTTCCCATTTCAGTATTGTGTTGCTCCTAAGTAGTCCAGACTTGGAATTTCCTTTCCAAGTTCCACCAGGAAGACTTTAGATATGTTGGGACATAAAGCCTCTTCAACATCAAATGAAGGGCGTTGGATTCTTCCATTGTTGAATTGGAAATTTCTGCTATGTCATCACTGTTTTTATTCAAAAGATGTTTATCCAACTTCTGGATATCAATATGCATTGAGAAAAGTTATAAAAAGCATGTCAGAGCGAGGCAATGCACTCGCAAGCCTGCATGTACACATCAACCAAAAGTATGCCCGAAGAAGAAGAGACTTTTCGCTATATACATTGAAAAAGAGCAAGAAGCCTTTGAGGTTTCACTTGAAAGAAATTACATCAAACAAATGAAAAGGATGAATGTTGGGGAAAAAAAAGGAAGATAGAGAAGTATTGCCTCATGATTTAACAAATTGCAAGCCATTCTCTTGCGAGTATCGCTCCATGAATCTCATGAATCTGTCCCATTCTCTTGGAGTTCTCATAATATACTTGGCTTCAATCCCTGCAGGTTTTCCATTAACAAATTTGGCACTCACATCAACTGACTGAAGAACCCCTTCTTCATCAATCATGTACAAGCCAGTTATATCACCAACTTCTCCCGAGGCATCGAAAACTGAGGGTTGCTCAAACCTGAATATCGCCATACCATTGGTACCATCTCTTGACTTAGTTAGCCTCACATCTGGTATTGTCCGTTCATCAGTTCCTTGTATAAACTGAATTGCTGGCCTAACCATCATCTTTATGCATCCATACTTTGCAGGTTTTCGGCTAATAGGAGAGGATGGCTGGTTAACCACATGCAAAGGTTGCCCTCTTAATAGAAAATCCCCACTTCCATGTACAAACCAAGATGCCGGTCCTGAAAAATGAGAAAGACATTACATTCTGTGAGTCATAAACCTAAAGATTATTTTGAAAGTCAACTTCTCACAGTCAGCAGCTAGCACCCACAGGCATCATATCTGATGATCTAAAAAAAAAACTAAATGCAAAGGCAAAGACTGCTCAACAATAATCTATAAGCTGAATCCAATTCATATCTCTTGACATCCAAGAGCTAGCTTTCTACTGTGACTCAACCATCTCCTGGTCAAGTGCCAAGCATTCATCTCTATTGCAAGTTAACTCACTCACAAGTAATACTGGAAGAACAATATCAGTAGTTAAATTGCTTCTGGATTATTTATTCAACCTCGCCAAAAAGTCCAATCTTTCAGCCCAGATAATAAAATTTAGCAGCACTCATATCTACAGAAAACGAAGTCTAGCATTCTTCAATGCAGAACCAGAATTCACCCAACGCATGAACACAATGTACTAAATAACTGCATAGCTTAGAATGATGAGCAAATCCAGAAAGCTCCTGAACATCCATAACATCCAGATTACTAATTGTGATTTACGAATTACTGTAAAGATTGGAGCTTTTGGGTACCAGAAAGAGCGCGGGGTCGCAGGTGGGATCGGCATGAGAGGGGCGAGGGCAATGCTGAAGTATGTAGGGTTGCCATGAGAAGAGAAGAGAGGTTGGGGTGAATGAGGAAGAGATTGAAGTTTTAAGAGTTTGGTGATGAAGAAGAGGAGAGATGATGAGAGGAGGTGGTGAATAAGGAGAGGGTTATGTGTAACAATCTCCACCACACCTGCTGAGCTGAGGGGGTGAGTCCACTCACTGTGTCATTTCTCAATTTCTCTAGTAATTAGCAGACCATCATTTTGACAATTCTGACAGAGGTAGTAGTATGTGTTTTTCTGAACTAGTACGGGAAAAATGTCCAAATAGGCTTAAATTATTTTAGGTTTTCGAGTTTTAGACCTAAAACTTTTCAACATCGATCCGTAGGCCTAAACGTTATCTCCGTTGCTGGATTGAAGGCCTAAATCGCCAGCTCGCCGACGGAATGCTGACGTGTACGAGTGACGGCGTTAATTTTAAACAATTTCTACCACCTCACAAAAACGACGTCGTTTCGTCTCTAGATTCAAGTGGAAATCAGACTTTGGGAATTCGAAAACTAGGCCTAAAAGTTTTCTATTTAACAACTTATAGACCTATAACTTTTCATATCAAAAGTTATAGGCCTACCAGTTGATGAATATGAAAAGTTATAGGCCTACAAGTTGTTAAATAGAAAACTTTTAGGCCTAGTTTTCGAATTCCCAAAGTTTGACTTCCACTCGAATCTGGAGACGAAATGACGTCGTTTTTGTGAGGTGGCATGAATTGTTTAAAATTAACGTTGTTACTCGTCCACGTCAGCATTCCGTCGGCCAGCTGGCGATTTAGGCCTTCAATCCAGCAACGGAGATAACGTTTAGGCCTACGGATCGAAGTTGAAAAATTTTAGGCCTAAAACTCGAAAACCTAAAAAATTTTAGGCCTATTTGGGCATTAATCCCGAACTAGTACAATAAAAGATTCTGTTAAGAAATGTGAGAAGAAAATTACGAGTATCATCTTATTTTAAGAAGATAGACACTGAAAAAATAACCCACAAATCTAAAATGATTGTGAAATGGCAACACATTTAATGGGGAAAAATGTATACTGCTAGTATCAAACAACATGAAATGGTGAGGATAGTCATGAGTCTTGAAGTTAATGGTAGATTTTTAATAGAGTAAAATCTGTCGTTGGTCCTATTTTTTATATTTTTGATCTATTATGGTCCCGTTTTAAGTTTTTGTCATATTTCAGTCTTAAATTTTGAATTCTTAACCTAATCGAATCATTTCCATCCAACTTCGCCGTTAAAGTGGACGGAATGAGTAAAATCCGTCGGCGGTCCTACTTTTTATGTTTTTGACATATTTTGGTCCCATTTTAAGTTTTTGCCTATTTTAGTCATAAATTTTGAATTTTTGACCCAATCGAGTCCTTTCCGTCCAGCTTCACCGTTACAGTGGAGGGACTAGTGCAAAATATCTATTTTATCCCTCTGTTAATTGCGATAACACACCTCAATATTTTTAAACTAAACAATTGGCAAAAAGCACAAATAAACCACTAAACTATTCGAATCGTCACGACTCGGCCATTGATCTATTTAACGGGCCGAATCACCCCTTGAACTCCTCAGATTGTACCGAACTCATCATTCTGTTCATTTTTTGATGATGTGGCTGGCGGACTTTAACACGTGGATGTATCTGGCGGGAAATATAGAAAGAGGTTAAAGGTGGACTGGCGGGAATCAACATAGGTGGCTTCTATTTTTCTCAAGTGAGAGATGAGAGTTAGTGCCAGAAGATGACAGTGGTGATGGGGTGTAAAAAATCAGTTTCAGAAACGATTCGATTCTCTCTACAAAAGACGCTTATGAGTTTGTGACTTTGTGCGGATGGAAGAAAATAGGTATGTTATTTGTTCATTGTGCTGATTGAGTGGGTTTTGAATCTAGCAACCCTAGACATTGGTGGATATGGTTTTCTTATATTTTTTATTGTTCTCACTCACACATTTCTTTTTGGTATTGTATTATATTCGGGTAGTGGTGTTTATGTACAAAAATAAAAATCGGTTGATGGGGTATTGAATTTAGTTGGTGGGTCTGTGTTGATGTTATGCTGAGGGAACCGTTTTGGAGGGGTTGTTGTAAAGTTGACGTGGCTGTTTTGCAAGTGAATTTCATTGCTTTGAATGATCTAATGGTTTTCTTTTTTCACACTTAAAACAGTGGGACAAATCGGATAACTACAAAAGATAATAAGATATATATATATATATATATATATATACACACACACACCAAGGTGGGGCTTTTCTTCAAAAACCTTTTAAATATGTAGGGGTAGGGATGTCAATGGGCGGGTTGGGCCGGGTTAATGTCGGGTTATTCGGGTTCGGGTTTAGATCGAGTTTATCTATTTTCGGGTTGGGTTGGGTTCGGGTTAGGTTATTCGGGTTCGGGTTGAGATCGAGTCTTCTTATTTTTGGGTTTGGGTTCGGGTCAAGAATTAAGAATTTAGGATTGAAATGAGGTAAAAACTTAAAACGGGACCACAATAAGTCAAAAACATAAAAACAGGACCGCCGACGGATTTTACTCATTCCGTCATCTTTAACGACGAATCTGGACGGAAAGGATTCGATTAGGTCAAGAATTTAAAATTTAGAACTGAAATAGGGCAAAAACTTAAAACATGACCATAATAGGTCAAAAACATAAAAAATAGGACCGCCGACGGATTTTACTCATTTTCAATCTCTCCATTTTTCAAAATTTGATACATTCATCATAGGTATTGTTCAGATGGAAAGAAAAAAAGTGGAAATTTTGTTTTTGTAGTTTCGAAAACTAGATGTGATGTTTCTTAGTGAGGAATTAGAGGAAAAAATTATTTAATGGAGAATTGATAGATTTTGGATATCTTTTTATCCATGGAGATTTAGAAAAATTTAGATTTTGTGAAAACTTTGGTGAACAAACTCATTCAAATCCTTAACTTATACAGTATCCGCCAAATTTTAATCTATTTGTTTTGAAAGTTTTTACAATATTTAAGCCATCGAGATTTAGAAAAGTTTAGATTGTTTTGGGAAAACTTTGGTGAACAAACTTATTCAAATCCTTAACTTATACTCCATCCACCAGTCAAAAATGGGAAAAGTCCCATTTTACCACCAATATTTGGCCAAAAGTTATTTTTGTCATTTTTTTAAAAAACGGTCTTTTTTTTACAATCAATGTTTTATCTTTGGACTTTTTTTACCATCAACGTTTACTCTTAGGACCGTATTTACCACAAAGGCCGTTAATGGAAGGAATATTCTAGGAATATTCCGTAGCGGACAATATTTTCATAATCAATTTTGACCTCAAACTTTAAAAATGAAAAAATTAACCCTAAATTTGTAAAAACTACAATCTAACCCCCTCTCCTGCTCAAACCTTTGTGCTCTCACCGGCGACTTTTGCAGACGTCTTGTCGGATTCATATCGCCGGCCATTGGAGATCTTTATGATCTTAGAGAGCTCTTACCCGGGTGAAAATTATCATCAATATTTATAAAGATGCCTGAAAATTATAATGAATCCAAAGAGGTTTATAAAGATTGTTAAATTTTTTTTGTTCCCTGAAAATTATCAACACCCAAAGATCTATCGATAAATTAGGAAGCGATAAATTGACTATTATCTTTAATTTTTCTATGCAGAAATGAGAAGAAATTTAATACATCTCGTTTATTGTATATTGATGTAACTACAAGCTCCATGAAGGGTGAGAGGGATGAAGATGAAAGAGTTGTTAGATGAAAGAGTTGTTAAAAATCTAGTGAATTTATCGATTTTTATAAACTTAAAGGTCTAGTGCGTAGTTAATTTAACGGATAGTGACAAACGGGAGCCAGAAACAATAACGTCGATGACAAAAAAGACCATTTTTTAAAATAATGACAAAAGGAGAAATTTGGCCAAACGTTGGTGGCAAAAATAGACCTTTTCCCGCAAAAAAAATAACCAATTTGTTTTGATAATTTTACAATATTTAATCGATGATTTTTTTCACGAATATTTAATTATTAAATATTAAATATTTCACTTGAGTATCATAATTTGAAATCTAAATTTTCTAAATACATATTTTCCGGATTTTTTTTTCACTATTTATTTTTATTAAAATTTGAGTTAAACATTAAACCCTGAAACGGTAAATTCGAATGGCCTAACTTTTCGCAGTATTTTTATCCTACTTATGCCTTGTTATAAACAATTTATTTAATGGAGAATTGATGGATTTATGGAGATTTATAGAAGTTTGAATTGTTTTGGTGAACACACTGGTTCAAATACTTGACTTATACTCTCCGTCCATTTTAAGTTGCTACAACTTTTTTCAGCATTTAATTATTTTTGTTGTTCAATTTTCAATATATAAAGTTTAGTAATTCACATGATAAATGAACCTCTAGTTTCTAAATATATATATTTTCTAAATATATATATTTTGAATTTGTTTTAATGAAATCTTCGAAAGGAAGATTTCAGTTAAAGTGTGCAACTAGAAAGGGACGAAAAGAATTTATCTAAGTCTTGTAATAAAAACATTTATAACCCAAGTTTTTAAAAAATGTACAAAATAACCCTAAAGTTAAAGAACCTACAAATCCACCCACTCTTGTTCTTGTGACGTCCCGCCCCACCAGCTGCCCTCCCTCTTCCCAGACCTCCAGCACCATCATCGCTCGACGCCAGGCCCGCCACCAATGCAAAAATTCCAAACATATTTTGAGGCTTTGGGGCTTGGCTTATTTTTTAAGCTTACATTTAAAAGTTGCAAGACTTCATCTTCTTAGCCTAACACATTTACCACGACAAATATGCAGCAGCTCTCTCATTGCCTAGATGCATCATATCAAGTTATAATTAATAAACCTTGCTATTTACATCCCAAAAAAACAACTTCATGAAAATATTCTCGTATACATCATCAAGTTGGAAACTCTGTTCTTTTCTTCTAAACTCTGCCGCCGCAACCTCCTCCTTTTTTCTTTTTGTTTCAGAAATGTACATCAGCAAAATGGAAACATGCAGCTGCAAATTACCTAAAAACGAACCACATTCTGCTTTTCTCAATCACACAGAAACAGCTCTCCATTGTTTCGTTCCACTACTTTCTCCACAATCAGTGTGACTGACAGTGTCCATTATCAGTCCACTATCTTCATTCTCACATTCTCCTTCCTCATCTGTGACCTTGGAGCTGCCAAGTATATAGTACATGCATGAGTAAGTTCAATTAACTTCAACTTATGGTGCAAGAAACAATAGAGGCCCATGCACATTACATACCTAGTCCACTAGCTTCAGACGTCCTCATGATTCTAAGTCTCTTCACAGAGCTTATAAACATCCTACAAGCAGAACAGAAATAAGCTCACGAGTCAATTCGAGCAAAATCATATAGACGATAGCGAGACAATAGCGAGATATGCTAGATAAACCACCATGCGTGCGTACCTCCATGGAACATCTCCAACGAGCATCCAATCCCCATCCTTGTCCTCATAAGTAAATACGAACTCAGATGTCCCCTCCAGTAACTTGGGAAGTCTAGTTGTGTCTGTCCTTGTATTATTGCCCTGCCCATTTGATCCTAGAACACAACGTAGATGCCAGTTTCAGTCAAGATTGAAAAAAAAAGCAACCAGAAAGACAAATGTGATATTGGACACATGAATAAAGTTCCTACCTACTTCTTCAAGTCAAGGTATCTGTACTAACTGTTCCCAAATGGTCTAACATTCTTGCCATACATTATCCTCACTCTTTTTTTATTATTTATGATTATGCAGGTATTGATAGGTGGGATTTGGTAATTGGTCAACCCCCTTAATCTATTTTCTAACACATATTACCAAAAACATATTTACAATAAGGAAGAAGGTAAAAAAATACTCGTAGATATACGAGTAAATAAATAAGAGACTCGTAGATATACGTGAAACTTGATAAGGTTCAAGAACCAAATATTTTCAAGTAAATCACTGATCAGCAGCTGGCCACTAGAGGTTTGTTATCTATCCATGACCAGTACCCAAGGGAACTAGAAACTTCAAACCTAACATCCCTAACACCCACTCACCACACCTAAAAGATTTTCACTTCATCTCCTCTAGACAAAAATAAGAAAACTTACCGAAATGATTGGTGTTCGAGTTAGGCCGGAGAAACATATCCTCCAAAGTTTTAGCCAATATTTCATAGGATCCATGCAAGTTCAGATCAACTTTCCTTCCAATTGGAATACCATCCATGTTCACCTTCACGAAGAGGGAACTCCTGGGGTTTCCATTTCCATTGATGATGTCACCAGTATGTGTGCAGGATTTCTTGTCTCTATCTTTTTCAGCTCTTGAGTTGAGCCCATCAGTAGCCTTACCTTGGTTAACCATGCTGTTCATTCTGTATGCTCTGATAGGAGGCCATCCCACAACTTGCCTGTTCACAAATTCAGAGAATCACAGCCCGTATAGAGGGGAACACTGAAGAAAGCGCTGTAGGAATTGCAGAGATCAACAGCACAGTCATACAGGCTTAATCTAATGGCCTTCCAAAGGCCTCAATCTAAAGGAGAAGAATGATCGGTATGAAAGGATGTACTGATATCTCATTTGTGCCTCCTGTTCTATCTAAATGAACAAAGGTATAAACTTCCTACTCCGCTTAAGAACAATGCATCTCCATGGATATCCTATCTTCCACAAATCAGCTGCCTACGTACAATAAGCTCATAACATTTCCTCTAGTGGATTTCCATGGCCCCAAGGGGCAAACTGAAGGATTCAGATAACAATACCACTGCATATTAGGCTAAATTGCAACAATAAGCTAATAGTATCCGATAGAAAACAAGATGCATGCAGCATGAATTAGAGCCAGTAAAGACGCTAGCAGAATCAAATCCTAGAAATCTCGTAACAGGAACCAGAAACATTAGACAACCGACGATCAGGAAAATCAGCAAAGAGCTACTAGCATTCTGCCTCACCCTACAAGATGACGATCGTGGAGAAAGGGGGCAAAACGAAAACAAAAACCCTGAAGAAGAAATTCCAAAACCAGAGCTTACCCCGAACCGTTGGCAGCAGAATCAGCCGTCCTCTTGGTGCCCGTAACCGGATTAGCTCTACTCAAGGAAGAAGAGGAGGAGGAAGGTGACGACGACGAGGAAGAAGAAGAAGGAGGAGGAGGAGGAGGAGCAGAAACCCCATTAGGGAAGTCGTTGGCGGTCAAAATCCGACTGCTCTTGAAACGGGCATTGCTGCCGACGGAGAGGCTCAAGCCGAGACCCAAATCGAGGTCGGAGTCATCAGGGGTGGAAGAATCCTCGGATGAGAGCGCCGGATTGTCGTCCCGGGACACCGTCGACATGGAGGAATCGGGCGCACGCATGGAAAAGACGAGGGCGGTGAAAGATGAAAAAGGGAATTGGTGGAGCTATGGGAGGAACAAAGGAGTTGTCTTTGTGAGTTAAAAGGAAAGTTAGGTTGGAGAGAAGAGGAGAGAGAGAGGTTGGTGGTGGCGATGATGATGCTGGTGATGGACATGGGCCCCACCCCTGTCTCCTCCTCCGCCATTGTTTTCCTCTCTCTGTCTCCATCATCCATTTCTCTCTCTTCTTCTTCTTTTTTTCTCCTGCTTTCGTCTACAACTACCGTTGCTTGCTTATCTTCTCGCCAAACTTCTCTTTTCCTTACACTTTAGTCACTGCTACTATAGTGTTTAACGCAATGGTAGTTGGAGTATAATACTCCTTTCATCTATAAATAATCTTACATATTTCTTTTTCGGGTTATTCTTAAAAAATTATACACCTTTTTAAATGAAAACTTTTTTCCTTCAAAGTTATCAAACTATCATACTTTATATGTATTTTTTCTATCTCATTTTTTGTGCAACCTTTACTTAAGGCAATTATGTCAAACTAAATAAAATCTTACATCCACCTTAATCTTCCCACCCACACACTTAATATTCTCACCCACACAATATGTAGGATTAATTGGGACAAACGGAATATATTTCATCGTCTCTTAATAATTGAAACAATTGACTTTCTTATCCAAATTTATGGTAAATTGCAAAAGAATATATACTTCCTTCCATAAAAAATAATATAAAAGAATTATATATATTAATTTACCTTATTACTCTCATTTTCCCTTTCCACTTACAAATGCTACTTTTATTTTTTTACTTTATATTATTAGCCTTTAGTCAACATTAGTTTTTAATCTTTACAGTCAATCAAATGTTATTGTATTAAATTAGTGTTAAGCCACCCACTTAAAACAAATAGGCCAATAAAATCGTCATCTGTTCAGGTTTATGAAATAGTGAGTTGGTGGGTAGGTAGGTACGTTTGGAAAGTTGCACGCAATTGGGGAAGTGAAGTTTTTGTGAATAAAGTATCAAGACATAAATTAACAAGTGATCAAATTTGGAATTACTCCACTTTTCCGTAACAATGAATTAATTTATCACGAGATATAATAGGAAGAGTAGAGAGGGGGGTAAATAAAGGCAGGGCATTGGGAATCCGCACGCAGTGGGGAAGCGAAGGCATCCGTGTCCACCCAACGACAACCCGACAACGTGGGTCCCTACTTCTCACAGATTGACACGTCAAACCTCAAGGACCCGCCCACACACACACACAGTTGCAGTTAGCTTTGAAACCCTTGTCTGCGGCCCAACGCAACGCAACGCGACGCGCCACACATGATATTCCCACGTCAACTTGTTTTCTAGCGTAAATTACAAAAATCCATATGAAGTTTTGGTCAAATTTTTAGTTTGTCACTCTATTTAAAAAAATCAACAGTTATTATCCTGAGGTTTAGTAAAATTTTTAGTTACCCCCTTTGACCTTACCTTTTGTGTTATTAATTGACCGTTAAAAATTCTAGGGTTAATTGCTCTTATTATCACCAATATTTCTGACCCTAATACTTCAACCCAAACATTTTGTTTCTCTCATTTCTCCCTCTCAAACCGGGCACCCTACTTGGTCGTCGATGTTGTATGGTCACTGTCACGGCAACGAGCTCAAGTCGCAAAAACGCAGGCGAGCCCGTGCTCCTACGACACCGGTGACCACGGGCTGCCCCATAAATGTTTCAGGGTACAGTTAATGTAATTAGTACTAAAATCCTTAAGAGTCAACTAACACCATATACGGTCAAAGGGGCAAATAGAAGATTTCACCAAACCTCAGGGGGTTTGTAATTTACCCTATTTTCTAGTTGAAGTTTTTACTCACTTCTTTTTTCACTAAGGGTGTGTTCAATAATTGTGAGAAAATTACTTTGTGCATTTTGTAGATGTATATGGATAAATAAATTTGAAAAAAAATGATTTGATAGATAATTAATGAATTTAAGATTGATTTATGTATTACAATTATGGAAGTTGGAAAAAAATTGAGAAAATATTTTGATAAACACTATCGAAAGAAAAAGGAAAAAATGGACATCAAATTTAAAAAATAAGGTAAATATTGTATGATTGTTCCGTTTTTGTAATTTTTTCTATTTCATTTTGATTTTAAACGAGTTGATAAACCACTCATTGGGGGTTCAAACATCACCATTTTAAGATGAAAAATGGGATAAATTCACTCACTGAATTCACGAAGAATTCACTTTTAGAATTCGCACCTCGCGTGAAAAACACACAAGTGAATTTGTATTTTTCACGGTGAATAAGCGTCAAACTCATCATCGCCCTTCTCGTCTCCTTTACTCTCTTTGTTGCTTTTTGTGTCCGTCGTGGAGCTGGTCGTTGGCATCGGCACCGAAGCAACACTCTCACCTTCCAATTATCGGAGAACAGGCCCAGCGCCGACAAGTCCGACAGGCGCATCTCCCCTTCCAAATATCGGAGCACTGGGCGCATGCTCGGCCCCTTCCAAATATCGGAGCACTAGGTCTAATCGCCGCCGCTTCCGAGTGCGAACATAGCAGACTGAGTTTCAGCCCCAGAAGAAGTTCATCTTCTTCCTCTAGTAACCCATAAGTGGAACCAAATTCCAGTGACGAATACAGTCCAGACTGCAATTTCCACCACAAATTGCTTCATCCCCTGGTTTGAATTCGATTGATAGGAAACTCTCTTCACCGCGATCTCCGCTTGTTCGATGCCGACGTTGTCGACTGGTTGCTTTTGTCACCGGATTTCACAACGCGGCGGCGATTTCAGAAGGAAAATCAAGCCGTATGATCACAAATCCATAAATCGATCATCGATCGGGTCAAAAATTGGAAATGGAGAGAAGGAGAGAGAAAGAAGTTTGTTTACCTGAGTCGACTTATTCGCCTTTACCAACTGTTTTTTCTCACGCCTCCTCAAACATGAAATTCAATTTTCACCATGAATTTACAATTGTAATTCACTGTGAAAAACTAAAAAATTCGGTGACTTACTCACTGATAAAAAAGTGAGGTTTGAAGCCCTCTATTCATTCACCTAACTAATGAATAACTTACTAGTTTGGTTAGTTAATTCGAAGTTAATAATTTTTTTTTGAAATTTATCTTTCACACTCATAGATTTAACATAATCTTCATTTTAATCCCATATTATTTGAAAACCTCTTTTTACTTACTTTATGAGGTTCGATGAAATATACAAACCCTGAGACTAATGTTCGTTTATAATTCTATTAGTAGATTCTAAGTTTTCGTACAAGAATTAAACCTATAGTTTTTTTAATCGTAACAACTACTCATTAGCTTTTTGCCCCTTGGAATTTTAATATCTCTCACCCACATTGTTACCTTCCACCCACCCACACACTCACCCACTCACACCCAATCCAACCGCATGGCCATCCCCAGAACCTAACCTCACTCCTCCCAAGCCTGATTGTAGCGCCCTAGAGAGTAGCAGGGGGAGACACGCTCTGGATCTAGGCCTCATTCAGTGCCCTTGAGTGTCGCCTTCGATCTCCATCCCTCCGACCTTGATGTAGACTACCTCTTCCAGCCCGACGTATCCTCCCGATGGTGGAGGGCTGGAATTGTGATGAGTGAGCGAGCTTCTCTTGCACCAAATCGGAATCGAGAACGTATGTGTCGATGGCGGGTTAGGTGATTCAAATGGGGTTTGGAAAGTGTGGTAAGACTTCTCAGCCATCATCTAATTTGAGGGAAAAGATAGGGTTGCTGGGTTGGTTTTCGTTTCGAGAGGAGAAGTATGTGTTATTTGCTAGGTTTGGGCCGATCAATGTCTATTTGTGGGAATGTTTAAAATTAATAGAGTATGAATATTAGAGTTAAAAAAGTTGGAGTGTTGTTAGAGCGATTATACCTAAAATCTAACGCCCACTTACCTCTAGGGACTTTCTGTATATTTCATCAAAATTGTGGGGGTAAAAGAGACGATTTTAAAAATGTGGAGGGTAAAGTTTCGGGTTTACCTGTTTACTCGGATAAGAGAAATCAGATTTTGACCAAAGGAAAAAGATGGTCAATTGTCTCACCGATGCGAGTGAAGACAGAATTTTGAAGTAGCAAGGATTAAAATAAAAACATTTATTTTTGAGCAGGGGTAAAACATTTTACCTTTAAATTATATTTGATCCGTCTCTTAAAAATTGAGTGAATTGTTTTCTGTGTTATGTATTGCAATGTTTGACTAAAAATAAAGCTAAGATAAATAATGAGAAAAAAATTCAAAAAATATATTTAAAAAATTTATGGTTCGAATTATGATACATATATAAAATTTTAAACTTAATCCGTCTAAAAATGTATGATAAAAAATTATAGATTAAATACATTGAAAACAAGAAAACAATTCACTCAATTTTTCATGACGGGATGATTACTTAAAAATTACTTATTGTTTAAACAAGTTATTATAACAACCAATATATAAATTAATTGCCAAAATTCATTACTCAATATGACAGATTGTCATCATATTCATCAGAAAACAACTTGTGCACTCGTTTTTAAGGGGATGACTTTTATTCAAATTAGCACGACTGTTGCCGAGTGACGAATACAAACATGGAACAAGTCCCTAGAAAAACAAGAGTAGTAGCTCTGACCAAAAGAGAGCGTAAAATAAACCAATCTAACTAGTATTGACGGTAAGCACACAACAATACAATAATTGTGCATCAAGCAAATGATCTAAAGATAAAAGATGGATATATATTTTATCTAGGTCCAACAATGCACTAAATAAGTTGGTAATAGAAACCTCAAATTGTAAGCAAACCAGACCCCTGGAAATTCCTATTAATGGACTAAGAATGTAGATACCAGTGCGTAACATCCTCAAGATAATCAGAAGCAACCAACCTCTACCATACTAGCTCACAAAGAGCTAAAAACTGTATGGATCCTATGTAAGTGTCTACTAAATAGGCATCCGGCAAGTAACAGATCCGCAATCTCATTATCCCACTCATCCAATAGACAATAAGAGAGAGCACAAGACATACCATCCGAGTCAATTTGAATAGAAAGCATGTAGGGCGGGGAGACTCCAAACCCGTGGTACTCGAAAGCCAAGTCCTCACTAATCCGGGCAAGGTGGGCCGCCGCCCGACCCCGCCGATTCTTCCTCCTCCACATCTCCCGTCTGACTTGATCGAATTCGTTTCGGTCTTGACCCACCTGGAACTTCAGAGGCACCAGTCCTACTCTTCTCTCTATGGTTGATACGAAGCCCGTCCGGCTTCCAGACCAGCATCCCATACAATCTCCCACCTCCATGGCGGATCCCCTTTGCCTTGAATTGAAGACCCGCAGTCGATGGTGTCCTTCACACCAACAATAGGGGCCCGGAACACACTGGGCACCGGCGAGGCCCCAAGGCAAGTCCGTGGTCGCAATGTTCTCGCGCACCCATGCCCTATTGGCAAACCCTTGGCCTTTCGGCGAGGCTAAGCCTCAACGGCGAACCTGCGTGGCTATTGGCGAGCCCATTGACTCGCGAACCCATGGTCCTTTTGGGCGAACTCAAGGCCATTTGCGAAGCTAAGACTCTTTGCGACTCCCATGGTCGCTGGCGAAGACCCCGTGCCTCATTTCTGCAAACAAGCGAAGCCTGTGTTCGCCAAGGTAAGAGGTCTCCATACACAAGTCGTGCGAACCTTCAACTTGTGCAGAGGCCCTCTTCTTCCCTTTTCCCGCCGAAAGCAGTTCATGGGGAATTGGGAGCCGCAAAAGCAGTGTAGCCTACAATGTCAAATCACCCGCCACCCCACGCTTTGCCTACCATATTTCGAGGAAGATGTTCCCTTAGTAAAATCATTCTTTATTCTTTCCTTCTTTCTTTTCCTTCTATAAAAGGAAGTCAGTAACCTAAGTATTCGGTAGAACCCATATATGATCCGCAATCTCATTATCCCACTCATCCAATAGACAATAAGAGATAGCACAAGACATACCATCCAGTCAATTTGAATAGAAAGCATGTAGGGCGGGGAGACTCCAAACCCGTGGTACTCGAAAGGCAAGTCCTCACTAATCCGGGCAAGGTGGGCCGCCGCCCGACCCCGCCGATTCTTCCTCCTCCACATCTCCCGTCTGACTTGATCGAATTCGTTTCCGGTCTTGACCCACCTGGAACTTCAGAGGCACCAGTCCTACTCTTCTCTCTATGGTTGATACGAAGCCCGTCCGGCTTCCAGACCAGCATCCCATACAATCTCCCACCTCCATGGCGGATCCCCTTTGCCTTGAATTGAAGACCCGCAGTCGATGGTGTCCTTCACACCAACAATAGGGGCCCGGAACCACCGACAACCCAGGGGCAGAGACGTGTTCGCCATCATGTCCACCTGCATCCCGAACCTGCGGCCAGCAGTGAGGCGGTGGGGCCGTGAGTAAACCAACTCACTGCCCAACCGCATAGAAGGGCGAAGCCAGGCGGAGGGCCGATTGCTGAAGCTGTGCCATTGCGAGGCTTTGGGAAAGTAGGTGCCAAGCGGCGAGGATGGCGCAACCGCCGGCCAAACGGAGAGGAAGCTGGAGTAGGTCGGGGCAAGCATCTACGGACGCCCAAAGAACCCGAGAGTGGCGGCGCTGGTTAGCAGCAGCGACATAGTCTTGAAAAAACCCTATTCAGCCTACGCGGATCACCCGATATACTTGTGCACTCTTTTATCATACCTTCATTTCTTCTGCACAATCATTACATCACAGTGGAAAGAACAAAAAACACATCGCATCTGATAACTTACACTCCAAGGAACCACAGTTTCTCATCCTTACACATCCACAAGCCAACATATTCACTGTATATCCATTGCTACATCTCCACTGGATATTTCAATACAATCAATTAAGTAGAAAAAAATCAAATCGATCGAACTAGACTTCATCTACAAGAATTTGGTCAGAATTAATTTAATGCAGTATGATCACAGACTGCAGCTAATCTCTCTCATCTCCCAGCCAATTGTTCTTCTCCTTAGGTCCCGTCGGTCCTGATTCTTCGAAAAGCTCAACTGGAAACTTACTGAATAATCTCTCTGCTGAACATTTAAGCTTCCCAGGCAAACGTTTAATCACCTTATCCAATCTGATTCTGGAACTGTACACAATTTTTGGACCCCATTGTCTCATATACTGCAACCAACAAGGCTCATGAACAGCTTCATCTCCAAGGTATTCTGCTGCAACCACTTCATACTCGGTACTCGAATTCACAAAGAGATCACTGCGAAGAGCATCATTCCTTATCCCGATGCCTAGTTTGACCGAGCCTTGAAGGTAGGTTCCTGGATGTGGATAGTTTGCATGTCCATTTTTGGAAGAGTACACCATTGCTCTGTTGTCTTCAAAATACTCCAAGTTGTATGCATCTACCCATTGGCCACCACTGTGCTGAGAGAAGTAGATGGCCCAGAGCTCTCCTGTGAAGTTGCATATTCTGAGAGTGAAATGTTCCCAGTCACCAACATGTTGTCCTGTCTTGCCAAGAGGGAGGTTGAGGATCCCAAATTTGAGTTTAGCTGGGCCGTTGAAGGGACAGAAAACCCACATCACAATATCAGTGAAAGTCCCACCTAATGCAGGCTTCACATGGACATACAATTTTGCATTCTCCAAGCTCCCGCGTCTGAGTCTCTCTCCCAGATCATTAGCTGGCACATCAATCCAGAACTCGCCGTCGTTGCACCCTCCATTAGGCAAGTTTGAGCCACTCGATTCGATTCTGTCACCAATCAACTCCCCTTTTTTGTACAGCAGTGCGCCGTTCTTGAAATACCATGACACTGAGCATGGCAGATATACCTCATCGGGATGAAAGAAGAGAACGGGTCCGAAGTGAGTGATGAGAGCATGAATCTGGTTAAGGTTAGGCATCGCATGTAGAGTAGGATCTAGATTCCTTAAACATGAAATGGAGAGTTCTTCTCCTTGTCTCAGATAGTTGCAGCAATAAAAAGTACCAACAGAAACACCTCTACCTGATACCCCTCTATCAGAGGGTCTTAGCCTCCATAGCTGAAGAGGAATACTTGATTGTTTACAAGTGACACTCAAAATGGCCTTATAAGTTTCACATCTATCAGTTAGATCAGCTCGCACGCACCTTACTTCATTCAGATCAGGCTTCTCCGGAGTGTTGGTAACCAAAAAGCCAACAGACTTGTAACCATCAGGAGGTTGAGGGAACCAGAAGAAGCCACGGTCATTGCTTTGTTTCTTGCGCTGTTCTTTTGAACTCCAAATTTCAGTGAAATCGACTGGCTTCTCAAGGGCTGGTGCATCTGTGCCCGTTCCAGAAGAAGTAACATCCTGAGCAGCGAGGAGAAAGCCTCTTAAAGGTTGATCACCGAATTGACAGTAGTGACCGAGGCTATGAAATCCATCAGGTATATCAACTGGCTTGTAAAATAGAACCTGTCTGGTCTTGTCCTCAGGTAAACTTAAACCCCATATAAATTTAAAGTTTGAGACTTTAGTGACTTCTAATCCTCCAAGATTTATCTTTCCACTAGAAAAACCTTGACCTGAGGATGCAAAATGCAACTCAGGTTATAATTTATCCATTACCAGAATAATAATAATAATAATAATACAGACTTAACCACGTACATAATCACAATATAGCGAGATAACTAGTCAAGACATCCATGTGTGAAACTATATCATATCATCATTATCATCATCATCATCATCATCATCATCATCATCATCATCATCATCATCACTGTCCTGTTTATAATCCATGCAACCTCACAGCCTAACACAAAGTTCCCATATTTTATTAAAAAGCCTCAGGGCTTTGTAATCGCTAACAGCACATTATTGCATCCAGCTCTTGAAACTAAAGATAGGAGCTTTACAAGTTAATGGCAACGTGTTCTTGTTCACTTCAGGCCATAAATGAAAGAAGCACACAGGCAGCCTTGAAAAGTAGAAGCATGCTAACAAAAAAAGACGAAACCCCAGTAACAAACATTGATCAAAATCAAATCTTTTTAGAAGCAACAATTGCAAAAGGCTGCACCTTGCGGCCACTGGGGAAGAGGGGCTGGAAGCGAGAATGGTTGGGGTTGTGAAGGCGCCGGTTGGGACTCTGAATTCCGGCAAAACCATCTGCGCCAAAACATCTCCCGCTCAAAAGCTTCGATGATGATCAGAAGCTCTGCAAAAATGGAGGTCGAAATCGATGATGCATTCAATGATGAAATGGGGATCGAATATAATTATCTGTGTCTTCTTATCCATTGGCAAGTGATCTGCTTTTTGGTTTAATTTGTTTTGTTTGTCCTCCTCGATAATTCTTTTCTTGATGTCGGCAAGCGGAATATCAACGCGGGGGGCTGGCCCTGGGGATCCACTTTTCCGTGTTGTTTTCCGAACAATTACATTACATACAACAGTAATCTGTTCCAAAATATTTGGACCCAGCGTGCATGCTTCAATCATATGAATAAGTTAACGAAAGTTACAAAGGAGTGCTAATTGTGTAATTATAAAATCCACCGAACTATATCGAAAAGTGTAACTTCAATATCATTCTTTTGAAATGCTTGAATTTAACAAATAACTTAGAGATTGAGTGCAATTTCATGACTACTCTGTCAATTATAAAGGTCATTCGTTAATAAATTGCATTTTACGCCCTTACATTTTTCACATGATACACCCCAATTTTTATTTATTAACCAAAATACTATATCATTCATTAAACCACCACTCAACCTTGTCATATTCTTATATGACTCGAAGCTACTCTTTCATCACCTCTTTCTTAAATCCGTTTCTTCCACAAATCACCGATGAAGGATTTTACCGGAAAAAAAAAACAAAACAGAATTGAAGCCTACAAGAAATCGAGCCCGAGGGAAGCGGGTTTTGACGATTTTCAGAGCCTTGTGGGTTTTGCAATTTCTGGTGCTAGATGGTGGCGGAAACAGTGGGATTAGCTCAACGGCGGCCGACGGAGCTCCTAGTGGTGGTGGCACAATCGGTTAGAGCCTTAGTCGATGGATTTTTCCAGGTCGAGCAATCGGGTCAGAAAACGAATCGCGACGTTTTCTTGCGATTTTTGCGGCGTCGGATGGTGGGAAGGGCTTCTTTGGGTTGCTGGAGAGGCGGCGGCCTTGGGGAAATGAGTTTCTTTGGTGGAAGAAGCAGATTTGAGGAAGAGATGATGGAGTAGCTTCGATCGTGGAAGAATG
Organism: Stellera chamaejasme; assembly: GCA_024586325.1. Classification (NCBI taxonomy): domain Eukaryota; kingdom Viridiplantae; phylum Streptophyta; class Magnoliopsida; order Malvales; family Thymelaeaceae; genus Stellera; species Stellera chamaejasme. Next base: position 33,495,412 of record CM044985.1, read on the forward strand.
GTGACGTTGAGTGGTGTTTTATAAAGAAGATGATATTTCGTTAATAAATAAAAATTTGGGTGTTAAATGTATCATGTAAAATGTGTAAGGGTATAATGTACTTTATTAACGGAGGACCGTTATAATTAATGGACCAATCATGAAATTGCACTCAATATCTAAGTTAAGTGTAAATTTAGACATTTAAAAAAATGATGGTAAATGTGCACTTTTCGACAAGGATGGGGCTTTGTTAAGATGGGCCCCCTAAAACTTGGAGGGATATATGATATATAGTGTATATTATTAGGATTAATGAGATCATTTAACCACTAGACCCCTCTACCCAACTCAAAATACAATTAAAATCTAATCATAATTAAAATCCAACTCAATTTTCTTCCCTCTTTCCCACACAACTGTCGCATCCTTAAAAAAAACCAAAACTCTTGACTAAGTATAATTCATTTTGGTCCATATTCTTTATTTAAAATTTTGTTTAAGTAATTGACATTCAGTAATCAATATGATACAGTTAAGACACTTATCATGTTAAAAAGCTACTAGTTTGGTGGCCAAATCTAAACTTTTATTTTTCTTTTAATCTTCTTTAGTACATTTGAAATTATTTTGAATTATAAATTTATGTGTTGATTGTTTTTGCTAGATTGTTTGGATAGAAATTTTATTTTCATTACTAATTCGTTTTATTTCCATATTTGTCATTAGGTTGAGTTTTTTTTTATTTTACGTGTTTCTCTTCTTTGATTACTTTTCTTCTTCCTTTATTACTCTATATATGGGTTAATGCGACTTTTATGGATTACTTATTTCCAGCCCCTATATTGAGCTACCCACCCACCCCCAATCTCAAATTCATGATTTCGTCATTGCTTTTCAACTTAATTCAGTGTGTTTTTTGCCCCTAAAACCTTTATTTACCCCGGATATTTGGATTATTCGGTTTAGGGGCACCACAAAAACTTCTTGAGATTTGAGAATAATCCACTTTACAACCTTGTAGTTCAGAAATTTACACTTTGTCCCTTGAGTGAGGGTAAACATTTTAAAATTGTGAAATGCATGTAGCTTTGAAACATTAAACTGTAGACTAAACAAATGGGTGTTTATAAAGTGCGTTTGATTAATTATTTGTGATGTTGCCCATTAAAAAGCTTCAGTAACGGCCTACATGTGAAATTTATTCAACTAATTAAGACGAACATTTAATCCAACATCCACAAGTTCTCAATCTGCTACTACAATTAGGTGTTACCATTATCTAAGCATCTTTGTGAATCCTAAGTTCCATGGTAAGTGGGCCGTATTATGTGTCTCTATACATCTAAGCATTTACAAATAAAATTTAACGTTAAACGCTGATTGTGTTTTTAAACCAAAATATAGATAAAATTTTATGTTTTAGGTTCAAGTTTTACTTGTGTGAATGACAGATATGACAAGTGATGTGGTAACGTTTTCATCTGCCCATATTCTTTAATGGGCGTTGGGTGGAGGAGTTATTTGTGCTGTTGGGACGTTGAAGAAAAGGAAGAGACATGTGTTGCTTTGGGAGCAAGCAAAGGAATGAAATGAAATCTTTGGTGCCGTTGGTTTGAAGAAAGGGACTAAAATCTTGTGTACGGTTAAGAAATACCCCTACTATGTATTATACAAAAGGAAATGATTTGATTTGTCTCTCACGGTAAGCCGCTACAACGAGAAGATATTATTTACCAACTAGTTGAAAAAACCACTAACTGTGTTATGTGTGTAAATACCTAATTAGAAGAGTATTTTAGTCTTTAAAATTGTTAGTTAGTTAATTAAATTAGTTAGATAGTGTTAGAATTATCTAATGATTTTTCCAACTAGTTGATAAATAACATCCCTCGTTACAATGAGCTAACTGGGACTATGTTCGCAAAAGCAATTGGAACTTTTTTTTTCACAAAAAAATTCATCTCATAATCTTTCAAATCAGATTCTCTTACCAACTTTTCCTCTTACGAACATTATGGTCACAATTCAAAAACACAAACTCTTCTTCGTATCTACTATTCACCTTCACGAAAAGGAAGATGTCCTAAGCGAAGAAAAAAACAAATTGAAATCCAGCTGCTAACGTCTCTCTGTAACGTAACCGTTAACTAAGTACTTGAGAGTGGGCATAAGGGGAAATAATTGATGAAAAGAGGCCCCAAAATGGGCTACCAAACAAAATTCAAGAGGTAACACAGTGTGTAAAAATTAGTGCTAGTAGGAATAATTTGTATTTGATTTTTAAACTCCTCACATTACCTTGTAAAAAAGTGATTGCTAATATTATGTGTTGTTAATGCCAAAGGATTAACATTAATTAGAAATAAGATTGGGATTAGAGGGTCATACCTGAAAGGTTATCCGAAAAGGCGGGTCTTCCGAAGGGGAAGAATCCGGACATGGTGAGATGGAAGTGGCTCGTCTGGATGCTTCGTCTTTGTTGCTCCTCTCCTGCGATATGCTGCTTCCAACTCCAGATAAGCACCTGGTACGACACTCCGACGCTCAAGTCAGTTCTCACTTCACAAAGTAGCCGAGGCACAGTAAATTGAGAGTAAGGTAGAGGAGTTTTGTCTAAGTTTTCGTGTATAAGACGAGGCGAGCATGGGGGTATTTATAGGGGTTGGGGCGGTATGGGCAACGGTATGGGCAGCGGTATGGGCTGGGGGACAGGTGTCACCCACACACCATGAAGGGGTACTGTGCCCCCATACTATGGATAGCGGCTCGGCCTAAAACCCTGGCTTTGTTCCCAGGTTCCATGGGCCGCGACGCCTGGAGCCGGCCCGTGGCATGGGCCGCCGGGCCCAAGCCCTTGGCCCTCACCATTAGCCCCCGAGGCGCCTTGTCCGGGAGAATAGGACGAGGCGCCTTGACACGCTTAAGCAGGTAACCGTTGTGCCACGTGTCGCCGCCACGTTGGTCGCGCCGCGACGATTCGCGTTTTTCAGCGGTCTATAAATAGCGAGCTAACGCTTTCAAGTTCACTTTTCGCGTTCTTTGCTTCCTCGCGCTTCGGCTTCTTTCAGTTTTCCTCTGTTTCTCCGTTTTCAACCGGCTCGACCATCTCGCTCGTCTCCGACTTCACATATTTTCCAGGTATGATCTCTTTTTCTAATTCGATTCGTTCTTCTGTTGGTTCCTCCTCAGGGAGATGGCCGGACGATTCCACTGATGGGGAATTCGTCTCGGCTCGCTTCCTTGGCTCTCCCCAGGTTCTCAGCATGTCAAAGCGCCCCGGAAAAGAGGTTTGTAGGGAAAGCGGTCCGTCGTCCAAGAGGCCGAGGGTCGAAAAAGCACTACCCGAGTCCCCCGATGACATCGAGTCCAAAATGACGGAAGGTCGCGCGCCGGCCGGGCGCTAAAGTTCAGCTTCCCGAGGAAATGGACTGGCGAGTCCCGGGCTCGTCCGACAGGGCCAACAGGCCGAAGGAGGACGAGTTCAGCGTATACTCCGTCTACTTCGAGATGGGCATGCGCCTGCCGCTCGGGGAGTTCGAGACCTCGGTGCTTCGGCTGTACGACCTAGCGCCGAGCCAGCTGGTGCCCAACTCATGGAGGCACATCATCGGGTTTAAACTCTTCGCCCTGTCAATGGGCTTCCAACCTACGTCCCAGCTGTTCCGCCACGCTTACAAGATCTCGGTCAGTGGGAGCGGCGGGAGACATTGGTATCATCTTGCCCACCACTCGCAGTTGCTAACTCCGGGCCCGACGTCGAACCACGGATGGAAGAAGAAGTTCCTCTTCGTCCAGACGTCCCGCTCGGCTGGGTTTAGGACTTCCTGGAGGACGGTCGAGTCCGAGCAGGATGTGAACTCGATCAGTGAAAGTTCCCTCTTCGGACAAGAGGGTCTGGCTCTGGTCGAGCTGCAGAGGAAGGGGCTCGCCCGACCTTTTCCAGTTGAGGCCGTTCTTGAAGCCGGCTGGGCTGAACTCCCCGAGGGGGAGATTCCTAACCTGGACGAAGCGCATCGGCTTGCTTCTAGCCGAGGTAGTCCCTCATCAGTGGGTGCATCGTCCAGAGCGACCCCTTTGTTAAAATGTCCGACGAGTGTGGCTCGGACGATACGCCTCATCAGTTTATCTTAACTTTACAAATTTTGCAAATATTACACCTCGCCCAGCCAAGTTTACTAACGTTTTTAACGTTCTGCTCGTCTCTGTCCCAGGTTCAAACATGGATGCTTTTGAGAAGGCCGAAGCGGAAGCCCTAATGACGTCGCCCGTCCCTCCTAGGCCCAGGAGGGGGCGAGGTGAGAAAGCCACCGCCTCCCGAGGCCCGGCCTCTTCCCGCCCCAGCACCGGGGGAAAAAGCCCCAGCAGGATGAGGGAGGTCTATGGCCTGGGGCCCGCCTCGGATGCCCACGGCCCCGGCTCAGGAAGCAGTTCGACGGAGAGCGAGGGTCGCCCCGCGAAGAGGCCCTCGCTCGCTGGGAAGAGAGCTGGATCTGGAGGCCAACGACCTCCAGGCTCCTAAGGGTAAGGGCCCCGCCGAGGAGCCCATTGATGTGCCGAGCGAGCCGGAATCTCATCACGCCTCGCCCCCCAGGGCTCGTCGGGTCGACCTCAAGTCGCGCGACCTAGCGTTCGCGGTGGCCGAGAGACTGCTTGAGCAGGCCCCCGACAACCAAGGCTCGACCCTTTCCAATCCCGAGTCGCTACGACTCCATTGGGAATCTATGGTCTCGACGAGGGACGTCGAGGCGTTGCGTGCCTGCAAGCCCCGACGGTCTGAGTTGAGTCATGCTCTCCGGAGGAGCTTTTACTGGGTAAGCTTTCTTAGTCCCCCTCGCCCGTTAATTGCCCACCCTTTGTTAAGGGCCTCTTTGCTAACCATTTTTGTGAAAAACGCATAGGCATCAATTTGCGCCGAGGAGATGAGGCGGGATGAGGAGACACCGCAGGAAGCTCGGGCCGAAGTTGAGAGGGCCCAGGAGGAGGCTGAGCTCCTCCGCAAGGAAAGAGATGAGGCCCTGCGCCGGGCTGAGGGGAGTGAGTCCAGGGCTCTTGGGCTGTCCAAGACCCTTGCCCAGGAGAGGGATCTCAAGAAAACGGCCGAGGAGGCGTTGGCCGAGCTGAAGAGAAGCATCCCCGGCCAAATTGATGAGGCTAAGGCCGCCTTCCTGGAGAGCAACCAGTATAAACAAATGAGGGCCAAGGACACAGGGGCGGCACGGCTCGCCGCCGCCGACGTGGTCGAGGTGTTCGGGAGGTTTACCCGGGCTCAACCTTACTCCCATCCAGTCTCTCCCGAACAAGGAGAAAGCGGTGGAGAGCCGAGCCGCTTACCGTGTCCCCAAAGACTCGCCCCTCTACAATGCCATCTACGACTACAACTCCGAAGAAGAGGAGGAAGGGGACGAGGCCCCAAGGGAGCATCCGGGCGCATGCTCTTCTCATGCTTAGTTCAATTTTTTCTAAGTTCAATTTATGTCCGAGCCACTTGGGCTCGTGATTCTGAACAGAATTTAGGGTTTGTAATAATACTTTCATTACTCTCATCTATTTACTATTGCCTTCCCCCCTTTTTTATATTTAACTTACATGGTTTTCTTTACTCTTTACTCTTTTTGCCGAGCCACATCGCCCGGCCTTATTGCTCGCGTGTAATGTTTCGAGCGTTTGGAGTTAACTCTTCTTATAGTGCCGAGCTACAGTGGCTCGTTACATAATACTCATTTCTTCGAATAACGGTTCGTACATTTTCCATTCTTCAAACTAAGCGTAATATTTTTGAAGGCACTCCGCATTCCAGGCGCGATTGACCATTGTCCCATCAGGTTTCCCCAGTCTATACGCCCCTTTTCCCAATTCATCGATAATCAGATAGGGGCCTTCCCACTTTGGGGTACATTTGCCTTCAGCGTGATCTTGTTGAGTCGTGAAATGCTTCGAAGCACCAGGTCCCCTGTCTGGAACCTTCTCGGCCTAATTTTAGCGTCATAGTATCTCTTTATTCTCTGTTGATAGGCTCGGCTATGTAGCTCGGCCTTGTCACGGGCTTCGTCCAATAAGGTCAGGCTGGTACACAGCTCTTCGTTGTTTTCCCCTTCAGAGAACTGGCTGACCCGGAGAGAGGGGACTGCCAACTCCACGGGCGTCACGGCATCCATTCCATATGTAAGGGCGAAGGGGGTGTTACCCGTTGATTCACGGGGCGTCGTTCTCATGGCCCACAAAACCTCAGGTAAGAGGTCGGCCCACGCACCTTTGGCCTCTTCCAACTTCTTGTTGATGGCGTATTTAATGGTTTTGTTGGCTGCCTCTACCAACCCATTACTTTGAGGATGCGCCACGGCCGCATTGCAATGCTTGATTCCAAAGCCCACCAGAAAGGCCTCTATTCGACGACCCGTAAATTGCTTTCCTTGGTCGGTCACTATCTCCCGGGACACCCCAAAGCGACAAATTATGTCATCAAAGATCATATCAGTCACATCGTCTTGCCTGATACTCGATAGGGCCCTGGCTTCGACCCACTTGGTGAAGTACTCAACGGCCACCAAGACAAACTGTCTACGTCGTGGGGCCATGGGGAAGGGGCCCAAAATGTCCAAGCCCCATTTTGCGAAGGGCCAAGGGGCCACCATGGGGTCGAGGTTCGTGCGGTCTCCTAGGAGTGTTAGCAAAGCGCTGGAACTTGTCGCATTTCTTAGTGTATGCCTCTACGTCCGCCTTCATACTTGGCAAGAAGTAGCCGGCCCTCTTCAGCCTTCGCAAAACAGTTCGGGGGCCCTGGTGGATACCACATATCCCCTCATGCACTTCAGCAATGACGATTTGCGCCTCATCAATCCCCAGGCATCTTAGGTACGGGTCGAGGCCGAAGGACTTTTGGTAGAGATCGCCTGAAGGGGAGAGATAGAAACGGGCCGCCTGGACCACTAACTTATGTGCCTCCCTGGCATCATCCAACAACTCCCCCGTCTCTAGGTAGTGCGCAATTGGGCGCGCCGCCTCCTTCGGCGAAGAGAATGCCGACCTGCTCCCCCTCAATGGACGGGGCTCCCAGGTTTTCGATATATACCTCGGAGATTTCCTCAGTTCCGGCGGCCAGGCGCGCTAGGGCGTTTAGTGATCGAGGGACTTTAGTGATCGAGGCACTGCGGAAGTGCTGCTGAGCCTGTGCAACCAACCTTTGATATTTTTCCATCTTTGGCTCTTTGATCGCGTACAGTTCGGCAGATTGGCCCACTACGAGTTCTGAATCTGTATAGATTTCTAAAGCAGGTGCCCCAGCTATTTTGGCCAATCGCAGGGCCATCAAGACGGCCTCATATTCCGCCCGGTTGTTGGTAGCTGGGAACATCAATCTGGCCGAGTGGACAGCTTCGATACTTTCCGTGGCCTCGAGTATCACACCGACACCTGCCCCGGCCTTATTGGAGGAACCATCCACAAAGGCGACCCATCTTTGCGCCTCCGTCGGCGCTTCGTCTTTTTCTTTGCCCCGCCCCGTAGCCGCGCACACAAAGTCGGCCAGAGTTCGCGACTTAATGGCTTTTGGGGGCGTGAAGTCAATGTGGAACTCTGTGAGCTCCATACTCCATTTACTCATTCGCCCGAGAGATCGGGCTTGGTGAGGCACGCTCGGAAAGGCGTGCTAGACATCACCTTAATGGGATGGGCTGGAAGTACGGGCGCAGCCTTCGGCGCTCACAATCACGGCGAGTGCCTCCTTCTCGACATTGGAGTAGTGGGCTCTCCCCTTGTAGGACCCTCGCCGACAAAGTAGACGGGGAGTTGCTCTCACCGACTTCTCGGACTAGCACTGCGGCTAAGCTATCGCTGGAGTACGAAGTGTAGAGCAGCAGGGTTTCCCCCGGTTGGGGCGGATGTAGCGTGGGTAATTGGGCGATGTGCTCTTTAATCTTGGCAAACGCCTCATCACATTCCGCCATCCATTCGTATTGTTTCTTTCTAAGTAGCCGGAATAGGGGGAGGCACTTCTTCGACGAATTGGAGAGGAAGCGGCCGAGGGATGCCATGCATGTTGGAGTTCCTTGATCCGAGTGGGAACTTCATTGGCTCGGATAGCTTCTACCTTATCGGGATTAGCTTCAATTCCCCTCTCGGTTATCAGGAAGCCGAGGAACTTGCCTGATTCGACCCGGAACACACACTTTTTAGGGTTGAGGCGCATTTTGTACTCCCGAAGAACGGTGAAGGTCTCACGGAGGTCATCGACATGATCCCGCTTCGTTTTGCTCTTAACCAGCATATCATCCACATACACTTCAACATTTCTCCCGATCTACTTCTCAAACATTCGGTTGACGAGGCGCTGGTATGTCGCCCTGCGTTTTTAGGCGAAGGGCATCATTTTGTACCCAAAATGCCCAAGTCGGTTATGAAAACGGTCTTCCACGCCGCTCGGCTCCATAAAGATTTGATTGTAACCGCTTATACGCATCCATGAAAGATAATAATTCATGCCCAGAAGTGGCGTCAACCAATGTATCAATACGAGGGAGAGGGAAAGGGTCCTTTGGACATACTTTGTTCAAGTCTGTGAAATCTATACACATTCTCCATGTCCCGTCAGTTTTTTTTACAAGGACAACATTGGCGAGCCACAAAGGGTAATAAACTTCAACGATGAAGCCCGCCGCCAGGAGCCTCTCCACTTCTGCCTGGATGGCCGCCCTTCTTTCCATATTGACGCCTCGTCTCCTTTGGATGACTGGCTTGGCGTCGGCCGGAATGCTCAACTTGTGAGTAATGACCTTGGGGTCTACCCCTGGCATATCGGCTGTGCTCCATTCAAAAATGTCTTTGAACTCCCTCAACAAGCTCCTTAATTTCTCTTCTTCTTCGGGTGACAACTTAGTGCCGATCCTGGTGACCTGCTCCAGCAAGTCTGTGATCATCACCTCTTTCAGCTCCTCGGCTGCCGAGCCCCTCGGCCTCTTCTCCTCATTCCTGAGATCGAAGTTGTCCGTGGACAGGTCAATCAAATTCAACGGAGTTAGATAGCCATAAAATCGTTCAAGACTTTTTACCAGGGCGGCCGGGAAGGCCGAGTCACTCGAGGGCGAGTGTGAATGATGATTGGCCCTCGTGAAGTTGGAAGACGTACTTCCATAGTCTTCGGCCTTAAATGCAGGTCGAACAGAGATTGGGTGTGTATCCCAAGGATAACATTGTAGGGGCTCGGTGACTTGACCACCTTAAAGCATACTTCAGCCACGGCTGAGGGGGCACCCTCCTTGTCTAAATCCTGACTGATGCAAACTGGCAGAGTGACAGTGCCCAGAACAGGTATGGGGTTGTTGTTCGGTCCATAAACCGGCATGGTACACCCGCCGAGGTGCCCTGGATCTCCTGGCTCATCATGCGAAATGCATGGCAAAACAATATGTCGGGCTGAGCCCCCGTGTCAATTAGAATTCTTCTTACCCTGTACCCCGCTATCTCAGCCTCTATGGTGAGGGGGTTCTTGTGTGGGAGGAGCGCCTCGGCCTCAGGGCCATTATCAAAAATTATCGGGGCGCAATTAAGGGCCACGAGAAGGTTATTCACCTGCTCCGGCCGGGCCCTTTCATCCGGATGATCAAGGATCATGTGGATTATGGGCCGCTTGTCCTCCCTTCTTTGGACGTCCTTCGGGCGTGAGCCCTCCGGCTCCTCTTTCTTTGGGGCGATCTGCAAGGGTGTGGCCTTGACAAACTGAGGGAGTTTGCCTTGTTGGATCATTTCCTCAATGAGCCTGCAGAGCTCATGGCAGTTTTCAGTCACGTGGCCATGGTCGCGGTGGTATTTGCAGTACAGCTTCTTGTTCCTCTGCTCTGGGGTTGACCTCATGGCACGGGGCCTTTCAAAGCCTTTCTGCCGCTCGAGGACGGCGAGGATCTGCTCTCTAGGAGCGTTAAGGGGGGTGAACATGTCGGGCGCTGGGAAGCGCGGATTAAAAGAGCCCCCGCCCCTCTGACCTCCTCGGCCGGGTCCTGAATGACCCCCTCGGCCGGAATCCGTCCGTTGGCGCTTCGAGCGATCATCGGCTTGCGCCTGATTGTCGGCCTTTCTGGCCTGTAAGGTATCCTCCAAATTGATGAAGGGTTCCGCCCGCTCATAGAATTCCAGGAGAGTCCTGGGTGCTCGTGCTGCGACGTCTCTCCCAAAGGGTGTCACGGGATTGACGCCTGCTGAGGCTGCGTAGGTGGCCACCTCGTCGGACACATTAGTCATCTCGACGAGGCGATCGTTGAAACGGTTGATGTAGCCCCTGAGTGGCTCTGTTTGTCTGTGCCACGCCCCTAAGTCCGAGCGGGTTCCTCCTCATCCTCTTTTTCCAAATGTACTGGCTGATGAACATTTTCTTCAACACTTCCCAGGTTGTTGCTGTCCCATGAGTGATCATGGAGTACCACGGCCAGGCCACCCCCTTCAAACTCTGGGGGAAAGCTCGTGCCATGGCCGCATCATCGTAGCCCACCCATCTCATCTTGTCTTCAAAGATCTGGGCGTGGTCTTCGGGGTCGGACGTCCCGTCATAGAGGGCGAAGTCCGGGAGGTTCATAGGCTGGACAGGCCGGGACATCAGGGCCCTGTTATACTGTTGTTGGGCCGCTGCCGCGGCCTGCTGAGCCTGCAACAAAGCCACCTGGGCCTGGAGCTGGCGGCATCGCTCTTGCTGAGCTTGGAAGTACCACTCCAAAGAAGGGGTGGTTTGTGGCGGTGTGCCCAAGGTGGCCAAAACGGCCGGGTTGACCCCCATTTGGGGCGTCTGGAAAGGATTCGGGCCAAGACTTTGGAGCCTCGACAGAAGTCAATCGGCGAGATCCTGCGCTCGCCCAAGTGATTGGGGTCCCGAAAGGCGTTGGGGCCGAGAGTCGTCGTCAGAATCGACTTTGGGGTAGATACTGGAGTAGTAAAAACCGGCGTGGCGTGCGCCGTAGCGTGAATAGTAACCACGGAGGGCGTGGCACTTGGTGCAGGGATGTCCCTGCAAGGAAGGGGCATTCGAATTAGAATGCGTTTGTGCATAGTTTGGGGCCGTGGCCCGCATAACTAGCGTTTGTACTGGCCCGTAGGCACTTACGTTTGCATTTGCCCGGAGGTAGTTTGGGCGAAATCAGCGAGCAGGTTTCGGGGAGCGACCCCTTCACCTGCCGCCGTCGCTATGTTGCGCGACCCCCTGTCGGGGCAATCGGCTCGGATCTAGATGAAGTGGGGCTCCTAGTAATGGGGCCTAATCGCCGTAAGGATTGCCTCCGTGCCCGTAGGCAAGCTAGTGCCAGATGGTAGAGTAACCCTTGGATCTGAAATCGGGCCCCACGGTGGGCGCCAAATGTTAATGCCAAAGGATTAACATTAATTAGAAATAAGATTGGGATTAGAGGATCATACCTGAAAGGTTATCCGAAAAGGCGGGCCTTCCGAAGGGGAAGAATCCGGACATGGTGAGATGGAAGTGGCTCGTCTGGTTGCTTCGTTCTTGTTGCTCCTCTCCTGCGATATGCTGCTTCCAACTCCAGATGAGCACACAGTACGACACTCCGACGCTCAGTCGGTTCTCACTTCACAAAGTAGCCGAGGCACGATAAATTGAGAGTAAGGTAGGGAGTTTTGTCTAAGTTTTCGTGTATAAGACAGGCGAGCATGGGGGTATTTATAGGGGTTGGGGCGGTATGGGCAACGGTATGGGCAGCGGTATGGGCTGGGGGACAGGTGTCACCCACACACCATGAAGGGGTACTGTGCCCCCATACTATGGATAGCGGCTCAGCCTAAAACCCTGGCTTTGTTCCCAGGTTCCATGGGCCGCGACGCCTGGAGCCGGCCCTTGGCATGGGCCGCCGGGCCCAAGCCCTTGGCCCTCACCATGTGTAAAACCAACATTAGCATCAAATTTATGACGGGATTGTGGGAGACTAAAGTTTTCATCACCACTCCTAACCACTATGCATGAATCTACTTGATGTTCTGTCTCATCTGAGTTAGGATGTACTCCTTCCATCCAACATGTGTTCACTTTTAGTTTTTTTTTATATATAAATTAAGATTATCTTTTATCATTAACTCATTTTACATTAAATTTCATCATTACCCCCTCTCAAACCAGTAGCGGATCTAGTGTTCAAAAACTAGGTGAGCGGAAAAGAAAAATAAACACATAAGAATAGGAAAACAAATTTATAAGTTAAAATACAATTTTAGCATAGTATTCATAAATAAAAAAAATCCATCAAAAGTATACATTTTTTACATTTTTTCACACTAAAATTTTAGGGACAACATTGTGCCAAGCAGAAGAAGCTGGGCACGCTCAGCTGTTGATCCACCCCTGTCTCAAACTCATTCTCACCCTTTCCAAACCATTCTCTAGACTCTGAGTAAGTACATTTGTAAGGGTAAAAATGAATTAAAAATAAAATAAAAGTGAAAATATGTTATTTCATTTAGGACATAGGAATTATTTATAATTTGGGAAGTTCTCTCCGTCAATTTCAAAGCTTCAAAGCCTCAGGTCAATATTCAAACCACATTTATGTCCTACTTGTCGGCAGGGTTTCAAGAGTAGATTAGGGTCAATTTTTGGCTTAATTGAGAAATGATGGAAAAAAACGTCCGACCAATATCAACAACACCGGTCACACATAATAGAAAAGTCTACTATTTGGACACGAGATCATCAATCATCTAGTTCTCCATACCCCTACTCTAATTGGTGTGAAATGATCAATTTAATTTGGGGGAAAAAAGCTCAAATGGAAAACAAAACATGAAGTAATAATTTGGGGAATTGAAGAAGCGTCAGGTTTATAAGTGACATCAAACTTTGGGATAGAAGAGTCGGTCTTCTCAATTTCCACGCTAGTGAGGAAAGAAAATAAATTTGAAGGACACAACTTTGACGTTAGGGAAAGGGGAGAATTTGTCATCACTAATCTTTAGCTAGACTAGATTTTCCATTAACGTTATTTTCACGAGACACTTCTATCACTAATGACACTAACGAAAAGCATAAGAAAACTGTCAATTTTAATCTGAATATTTATTTGATTCTACCACTAACGACGACACTAATGATAGCAATTTGAATCTGTTTGCCGGCCAAAAAGAAGAAACATCTTCAGTCACTCCTTATTCCAATCACCTTCATCATCATCCTGCCTGAAGCCACAAGCAATGCCAATGTTCGCCAACACTACCAGTCTACCTTGATATGAGAGCCCACCCATAAGGGCTGGTTTACCCTAGTGTAAGTAGTAAGGACAACAGAGTTTGGATTGTGAGGACACCACAGGAAGAGTCCATCCATCTGATCAAACTGCACATTTAACAACCAGTATTTTGCACTCACGGCAGACGAGCTTTCTGTAGGAGGCAGAGGAAGATGAAGCAGAAGACAAAAAGGTTGGAGTTGAAATGCCCACCAGCCTTTAGAATAGTGATCACAACCGCCTGACCCACTCTCCCGCAGTTCTTAGTCCCAGCGTTGCTCAGCACAAGGCTGGCAGCAATGTACGTTCTTTTGAATACGAGAACACACTCATACGTGATTTTTGGGTGTTTTCTAATGTCTGTCCCAACAGTTTCACAAATGCATTCCCAAGTAGACACATTTGTGTACGTCCGCCTACAGATAGACCAAGTTTCCTAATTCTGACCCTGTGATATTATGAAAACAGTTTAGTTGCTCTTAAGAGAGCAGCAGATATTTCGTGAAAATGACCAGAATAAGAAAAAAAAAGGTGGAGACAACAACAAAACAAAAAAAGGCAAGCATCGAAGAAACAGACCACGGCCACGGGAACAGGCAGATACATCACTACTTTACAACATTAAGCAAGATGCTGCCGAATCAGAGGCTAAAAAGCAAGTGCTACTAAATCCAACACTAACCAACTGCCCCCCACATCTACCTCTTCAGGCTGTTTCCTGGGTGGGAAATTACCTGAAACCAGTTGCCCCCTGTGCTACAATCTATTAAACTCCCGGTATTGCAACAGAAGTGAGAATAACTAATGTCAGTTGACCGAAAACTGTGGCGGAAAGCAAATGGGAAGACAAATCAGTGATCTTCCACCATCTCAGTAGTAATTGCCATAATAGTTCTGAGAAACAGCTGCTGCAGGTTGCTGCACCGGAGTCAATGTGGCTGCTGCAGTTGGTTGTGCGTAGCTCTGCAGCAAAATCAATTTTGGGCAGCAAATAAGTCCTAGTAATATTTTCTCTTTTTCTCTGTATATTTAAAAATCACTTATCCAGTTCCATGAAATCCCAAATATTATACGCAAATACATTCATAAAAATGATCCTCGAAAAGAATTTTGTTCGCTAGGTCCTAATAGCTTTGGATCAAATCAAAGATGGTAAGGATATCAAATACAAAATACTAGTACTATAAATCTACGTACCTGCACAGGATATGTAGAGGGATAAGCATATGCAGTGCTTTGTGGAACTGAAACAGGAACTTGTGGGGCAGCATAGCTGCCAGTGTAGGTACTATTATATGTACCATATCCAGCCTACAAATGTAAAGCAGGAAAACCATAAGTGTCTATTAAAGCTAGAACAAACATGAACCCCTGAGCAACTAGTCACTTGCAATCAAACGGAACTGTTAAAAACTTAGAAATGTACACTGCTGTCATCAAGTATTCAACTGAAAGCAGCTTCTGCAACAAAGGCAACTCAAAACTCATATAGACACAATGGGCAGCAAATATCAGTTAAAATAATAGAAACGCAATAAATTCAATGTCAAATGCAACCATACAAAGTATAAGAAGCTAGAAACATGAGCAAGAAAAGTGGGATCTGTTTCAGACTACATGGTCCAGACACCAATCAAAGGGTGATTACAATCAGTGGTAACTCAATTGGCCAAAAACCAACAAATTGAGTACCTAGCATAACTTAATCAGTAAAAAAATAGTATATAGTGTTCAGCAGATTTGTCTCTTGAAATCCTCATGGCTAACCACTACTGTTACTGTTACTAGTTTTATTTGCTGTCACTCATTTCTTTTTATTTTCCCCACAAAGCATATCATACCTGTTGCTGGGCATAGCCAGGGGCCCATTGTTGTGGCTGTGCCTGTGCCTGTGCCTGAGTAACCGGCGGCCAGGCTTGGGTCTGAGCACCATAAGGAGCAGGCCACTGGTTCTGAGAAGTTGGATAAGCTCCCATTAATGATGGGGCAGGTGATGAAGCAGCTAAAGAAGATTTTGCCAGCTTTACTCTATCTGAAGCCAGAAAGTCTTCCGCATGTCTTTTCCTTATTTCTGAGAAGGGCTTGTGTGGTAAAAACAGTTTGGCATGCCGATCTTCTGCACTTTTAATACTTTGCAGGTCTCCAAAAAGACCCAGAAACTGAAAAGTCAAACACAAACGTAAGACCACCCACATGCCTTTTCTTTTTAAATAAAAAAATGATGAAAAGAAGTGCCAATGAGATTCAAATGAAAAATAATCTAACATCTCAACCAATTCAAACTCGGTAATGTTGAGTTCCTCTTGACCCAAAGAGTAAGAGCATGCAACACAGGACCATATTATCCTACAGAAGCCACCAACACAGCGTTTGGTGCACAGACGATTGATCAACCATATGCAAGAACATACTATGTATCACCTCCATCTTCCAAAATGGCTTAGCGTTTCACCATGACAATTGCGTCAACAAACTGAATCAATAAATCCTTTAATGCTGTCATGGTTCGATAATATTTTGTGATTAACTTATCTGGATTCAAGCACATTGAGACAAAAATATCTTTCAGAATGGAGAAACATAAAAGCATACCTCCAGAAAGATGCTAGACAAATCCTCCCGGTCAGCAGTATTAGTGGTTATTGAACTATCTGAGTTTGAAGTAACAAACTTATGAACCAATGAACCCAAATAGTCGATTTGTTTCGTAGGCAAAATTGTTTCAAGATGTATTAATGCCTGACAATAAGACGAAACAAGAGATCATTAGCAACTATGAACTACGTTGTAACCATACAGGAGAGCACAATGATGCATAAACCACCAATTCATGATTTGCTGTCCACAAACACACACACACACACACGCATGTGTGTGTGTGTGAATAAAGGAATGAAGAGAATGAGGGGAACCTCTAGAAATGGTTTTGATAGCTGAATATGGTCAAGTGCACCCCTTAGGATCTCCCGTGCCTTCTCCGCATCCCCAGAGACCTATAGGCAGAACCAGAAGGCACAAAAATATCACAAACATTAGGAGATCCAAAATCAAAACACTTAATAAAGAGGGGAATAAACAAACAAGTACAGTAAGACTGCACTCAGAAGATTCACCTACTACAAAAATAACACTGGACATCGAAGCGTACAATTAATCATACTTCCACCCAAACAGACGCGTGGGTGTCAGTCCACAAACAATAATACTGAGTTAGCTAGCATAGAATACATAAAAAGAAACATTTGTTAGAAAGTATGAACGGCCAACTTACCAAATACATAAAGCGAGAGTACTGAGCATACAGCATAGGCAGTATTTGTGATTGCTCCTTCCCTTTCTCAATTGCAATGGTTTGCTCATATAGAGAATAGGCATCATCAACATTACCCTGTGTAACCAATGTAAACAATGAAGCACCAGACAATGAATTTACAACACTAACAAGTCTCACGGACTGGCTACATTTCTCACCAAACGGCGTTCCATATTCGCATGCTTGACAATGGCTTCGAAAAGACCAGGCGATATTTCAGTGTGCACAAGCTGATATGCAGCTCGAGCACCAGCAATATCCCCATTCTGTTCCTTGAATCTAGCGGCAAACAGATGGATCTCTGACCGTCTCTGTAAAATGTGCATAAGTAAAAAAAACGTCATTGTCATTTGTATAAACAAAAAGAAAAAAAACCTAGAAACTGTGAAAAAAGCTACAGCAGCTTGCTTCTCGACTACAGAGTACAACTACAGCCAGATTTCTTACAGTCATGCCCTCTTTAAACCATACGTACAAAATATCTAAACCGAAACCTAATACTAAGGACATTTCAATGACAAACATAGCAGCAAGTACACCAAAATACACACATGCGCGCACGCACGCACACACACATATGTGTGTGTGTGTGTAAATTAAAAACAACAAAGACTAAAAAACATGAAGGAAAAACAAAGTAATAGACCATCAATATAAGCAAACTCAGAGAAGAAAATTGGTTTCTAAAAAACAGCAGAATTTTAAACCAAGGACAAGTCTAACAGAGCACTTGGAAAAACAACTATACTAGTCACACCAAGAGGAACATTAACATGAAAATCAGTCATTACGCTCCTAGAAGCTTAAAAAACCCATTTCTAAGAATATGGTCTCACAAGTCATGTCACCAACAACATTCCTAAAGATCTTCTTTATTTTTTTACTTCATACCTTGACGAAAACTTGTGTTGCACGAGCAAGTGCATTCTCTGCAAGATCAAGACTTTGGCTGGTTTCCATACTTAAAGTGTATCTCATCCAATACTCTGGATAATTTGCACAGGCGATAAGGCATCTTTCATACAATTTGAAAACCTGTTTCAAAAAATGTAATAATATTAGAAAGCGAAGTAATTAGCAACATAAATAAACACAGAGATGACACAAAGCACAAAGGGTGAAATGCATAGAAATACTCCATTAGTGAACAAGAGGCCCCTCAAACAGGAAGGGAGGAACCCTCCCTTGCCTGATAAGTACATGGTTAGGCAGACAAGAACACACCTGCATGCATAACATTAGAACTTTAAAAACAAGAAAATTTGATTATGGTATAATACATCACAAACCTAAATGTCTGTTCACAAATAAGGGTTTGAAGTACTTAGCCTTAAAGTAACCAAAACGAAGGCCCATGCTTTAGTCTCAGTTCAATTTCCCGTTTAATAAGTTGCTTCATCCAACGATTTAGCCAATAAAGCAAATGACGCAGCAGATATTACTTAACTGTAAATCAATATATAACAAACTAGAAATCTGAACACAAAGGAATAAAGAGATATATTCGATCAAAGAAAAACTTGGGTACCTTATTAAAGTCCCCTTCTCTTTCCATAAAATCTAGATAATTATGCCAATTTTCAAGTTCAGCAATACTCAAAGGCCGCACATGGAAGTAGGGGCGCCTGATAGCTGTTTCAAAACCAATGATCTTAGAGTCGAACTCTTTAGCTTTCTGATACATCTCTTCTCTAATGGCAATATACTTCTTCAACTCCTCGACTTCTGTTATTCCAGAATTTACAGTTCCAGGAGATTTTTCTACAGTGTCAGAGTGAGCCTCTCCCTCTGTTGTATGGCCACCAGCCTCAGAACCTACCCCTTCTGCAACAGTAGCTGATTCCTCAGCTGTTCTCAGTTCAGACAAGGGTCGACTCCCAGCTAACTCTCTAAAACTGCATCAAACATGATCATAAACAAATATGAATGTCACAATTAGTATATTTACAAACGCACTTGTTACAATCCAAATCCATCAAAAAAAATGGAGCACATATGAAAATGGTCCCCGTGGGATGGGAAAATGCTGATACTCAAGAAGTGCAGGCACTAATTTCCAGTAAATGCTTACTAGAGTTGCGCTGAAAAACACATATTTGTTTATAGACACATAAATAACCAACCCAGGAAGTACAGCTCTATAAGAAGCATAATATCATAACCGCATTACCCAAAATTTTTTAGTAAAAAGAGAATAAATAGATTGTGTCAGAAGAGATGTAAATTTAGGAAAGAGCCAATAGTCTTAAAAACAACAACTAATGACTATGGGCTATTTATTCTAAGGATCGAAGCGTGAGCCTGTCTTTGCAGTAATTAGGAGCAATTTGCCTCTGCTACACAACATGATTTTGCACTTTTTTTATCTTCGAATCCACATCCAGGCTATTTTTGCTTATAACTTGTAAGTTCCTTTTGTCAAAAGTATTTGGTAAGAGGATTACACATTTATGCTACTTGTTTGAGGGAGAGACGAGGAGGAGAGATGATTCAACATACCAGTAAAAGTGACATGCATAAACTTGTCAAGTAAAAGTCAGAGAAAAGAGAAGTACCTTGTCAAGTATTTATCGAGCTGCTGGATAGGATGCTCCAATATTCTGGTATAGATACTTGCAAGTCGGCCCCACTCTTGATGCATGTATTCGTACTCGATATATTTATCCCATAAGGGAGCTGACAGATAATCAGTTCCCACATACGCTAATCCTCTTTCGAAAAGCCTGTAATAATTGAAATATAAGGCCACTTCAAATGGGTGTGACAGTTGAGCCATAGTCATCAACAAATAGGAGATTCAGGCAACCAGATGAGAATAGATCTTCTATGAAACCGGATACTTTCATGAACAGCATACTTTCTTGGTAAAAGGAACAATACATGAAGTGACAGTGAAGAGGCCACCTTAGTCTAAAACTTGAAAGAACTTTCTCAGCAGCATTGACATATTGTTTCAATTTCAGTCATTTTAACATAAAGCAATGAAACTAGAGGATTGGATGGGATGAGGCTCTGGGTTCTAGAGAATAAAAAATCCATGAATTTTCTTTAACAGTTACAAGTGGAGAGTAGCTTAAAATCAGGTCCTAAGCACCACAAATAGTATTTCTTATTAAATCTGTATCACACTTTTCCATGAAAAATTGGAGATATTGCAGTGATGCACATAGACTTTCAGCTCTACCAGCAAAACCAACAGCATAAACTGAGATGTATTACCTTCTAATGGTTTCAGGGTCACCATAAGTTTCCATGGCAAATACACAATACAACAACCAAATGTCCACCGAATACGTTACTGCCTGAACTGCTCGTTCATAAACCTCCACAACCTTATCCATGGAACCTATGCGTGCTTCATGATCAGCATACTTCTTCCAGTAGCCATAACACAAAGGAAACTCCGCCAAGAAAGTGTCATATACCTTTCGGATCTTTACTACATCATTCTGTAGGTAGGGCATTAAGGAAATGAATCAAATGAAAATAACAATTGGACAACGGAAGAAAATTAATAACCAAAATCAAGAAGCTAGAATATGTGTATAACATTAAAAGAAGCAAACAAATGATAACAAATGCAGTATTCTTTTTTTACATTTTTTCAGAATCATGGTACTATGTCAACATTTGCTGCTATACAAATGTGGAAACAAACTTAAAAACAGCTAGCTATTGCATCAAATCTAGACACTCATTCCTGGTCCACAGAGTAGCAATATGACTAGACTGAATGCTCGTTTGAAAATAAAATAGCAAACTGTAATAATCGTAGTAAATTATGCTCTTGTGTTCCTTGAAGAATTTGATAAAAGATTGGATTACAGAAGGCCATTGCTACTTTAGTTTTCAATTTAACTATAAACATCTAGTATTTAGTTCCCACTACTTGAATAAATCTACAAGAACTAAATTACTGGTTTACTGCTGGCAGAATATTCCACCTTAATGAGCCGGCAGGGACTGATAAGAAACAACCAGTACCAAAAAAAAATAAAGGCTCAAATTAAAATCCCAAAAAGGGAACTTTAAAATAATAAATTACGCTACAGTCAATTGTTTTTTTTTTGGGGGGGGGAGTGGCGGGGGGTTCACATACCTCAGCGACCTTTTCTGTCTCCTCAATCAAGGCAGTCCATGCATTAAAGTCTGAAGAATTAGCTCTTAAAATACTCCATAATCGCTCTTCTTCAGCAGACATAACCGGTGCTACAGAACCCAACCAGCAGAAAGTTATAAAATGTGCATCAGTGCTAGCACAAGACTAGTTTGTGATACCAGTAAACAAGAATACCACATTTCCATCAGATTTAATAGTAAACCATAGCACTCAGTACCTGTTTCAGAATTCTAACGGTCTTTTATCTGAATCAAAAGAATACCTATACTCTCCTAGTCGTCCAAAAAAATGAAAACAATGATGAGGTAATTTCCAACTACACGTCTACAATCACGCACAAACAAGAAACTGATGATGCATTCATTCTAAGGTTTCAAAATGCTATTAACTTCTATTTTTTTCTTTTAAATTGCCACTGAGCTAAGCTATAAGTACCACGATTGATAATTACAGGAAGGAACAACAGAACAAATGGCAGCAGTTTATTCAAATTGTGGAAAGCATACCGGAACCATCCACATAAGCCACTGCAGCAGATCCAACAGCAGAACTATCAAAAGCATTTCCGTTCTCCGTAGCATTCCCCGTTTCATTCACAAGATTACCATTAACGGAAGAATCAACCCCCGTATTATTTTGACCTCCGCCCGCAGCATTATTAGGATCACCTCCATAATCACTTCCTCCTGGAAAATGCGAGGCAGCAGCCTCAACTGTATAGTTACCAGGAACAGGAGCAACATCCGAGCTCGCATCGGCATAAGAAGCGGCCGAAGAATGGTTATACTCCGCAACCGGGAAACTCACCGCCGCAGTGGCTTCGGCAGTGACCGCTTCGCTGTCTCCCATGGCACCAGTTCGATTGATTCCTCGAAGCTGAAAAAAAACAGAATAGAGTAAGATTCCTCAAGGGATTGCATGGTGTAAGCTCATGCTATATTCAAGTTATCTATGAACTAAGATCAAGAACAATAGCGAAAAGATAGCAAACCTGCGGACTCAAAATTTGCTTTAAATTATGAAGAATTGTAGCAAAACGAGTTCACGGATTGAACCCTAATTATGAAGTACGAGAAACGGGAAGCGAAGCGGCGACGAGGAGGAGGGATTCGATTATTGTTAGATAAGCAATGAAGGAAAAGAACCCGCTCTCGGGACGAGGGAGTTCGATACAGGAAAACGCTGTCGTGTTTGCCTTCGAGAAAGCTCTTGATTCAGTATCGTTGGTTTCTTGGGCCTAATTGGAACGGTTGTATGCTTTTGGGCTTGCTAACTCTTTTGTGCTTATGTATGATTGTTCAGCCCATTTACAAGTATCGGTTTACTCTATCCCATCCCAAAATTATCCCAATGTTTTTTTTTATTCTTCTTTGGAAATTATGGCTCACTTAGGTTTTGGCCAAACATCAATCCCTAACAATTAATTTAAACCTAAACCCAAAAACTTTCAGATTTGTCATCTTCCCCCAACACCATACACATGAGCAGCTGCCGTTGCATCCCAGCCACCCCGCCTCCCTCTACCCCTGTGGCAGTGCCTACCCCTTCCCTATCCCGCAAACATACCTCACCTATGCCCTCCCTCGTCGCTCCTTAGTCCTCACCTCTTTGGCTCGCACACCAACCTTACTTTGCGTCGTGGAGCCCAACAAATCTGGACTTCGCCTTCATGTCTTCCTCGCACTGTCGCGCCGTGTATAGTCATGCCCAACATCCATATCTCGTGGTGGCCAGATTTGGTGGCACCAGATCTGGACTCCGCTTTGAGTTCAACGACGGATATTTTTTATGATTTTTTTGAACATATAAATTTTAAGAAAAATTGGGTCAAACTATGATTCAAAAGTCAAACATAGGAAATAATTTGGAAAGGAATGAGTATATATATATATAAAAATTAATCCAACACTTACATCTAAAATACTTAAAATATTCATAAAAATGCTAATTAATTAGGCGGATTATTTAACAATTAATAAATTCCGTTCAATCATTCAAAGTTAGGATTGAAGAAATTAACAAGCAAACAAAGAGTCGAGAGCACAAAGAAAAACCCTATCCACTCAACACAAAGTCGCCGAGGGCACTTTCCGGCCAACCATGGTTGCCATCAGTGATTGCTTCCAATTTCCTTCTTTCCGATCTTCCTTCTCCCCTGCTCCCCGTGCAACCCCTCCATTCCTGCGCTCCTCCTTGTCACGTGATTGGCCTGGTCTCTTCGCGCGATCATTCCCTTCTGCCTTAACTCGCAGAGGCTATCCAGCGGTGTCATTTTTCGCGCTCAGGCGCGCCGTTTCCACCGACTGGTCCCGGTGCGTGTGTGTGGCTTTATTATTGTAGTCGTTTCAATCTCCTCCCGGGTGCGGGTTCGCTTCGTTGTGCCGACATGCTGCTCTGTTTCGTGTTTCTGGTGGTGGGCGGTTTGGCTCTCCATGGCCTTCGGTCGGGTTGAGAGTTGTCTCACCCTGTCTAAAGCCATGATCATATGGTTCTGGGATTTGTTGGCTATGAGGGCTAGTTAGTAAATCTCAGTTTTTTTGTTTATTTGGTCTCTCTATTTAGTTTCTTTTGTTTCGTTTAGATTTCATTTACTTTTGCTTTGTTTAGTTTATTATCATGTATGTGGGTCACTTTGGGTGCCACTACTGTGATCAGTTCTCTCCTTAGTCCAGTATGGTGCACCAGTACTATTTAGCCTTTGGGCGTGCAGGGGTACCAGGAGCCGGATTCAAGATCTTTTTTCCGTCATAGTGGTCATGACTGTCGTGGACGCTATCTTAATCTCGGTCATTAGAACGTCTAATCCTCTCATTTAATCTTAATGAGACACGTGCTAGGATCACTCGCTCGAAAATCATATTCAAGCGTTGGTTGCAAGTGGGTACAAAATTTGTAAAACATTAAAACATTCATGCTCTCTAGTAATTAACATATCAATGCAATGTATGTATAATTGGCATAAGGAAAATATTAAGTTTTCTTCTTAAACATTTTACACTTGGCATGACATGCAAAATTTCTTAAAATTTTCTTAACCAAGAAAACAACATTTACTTATTTGCCTCCAAATATTGGCTATGTGCCCGACCCAGCTTTGGCACATCCAAAAGCAACCATAACTAGTCGACAATTCACATAGCTTAGAATATTTGCATATTCAAGAGAAACTGTATCTGATAGAGGCAACTAGACTTTATACACAGGGTCATGTTCCAAAACTTCTCAAACAACCAACCTATTGGTGGAGTTGAGATGATCCTAGTACATCAGTGCCGACACTACCCGCTACCTTTAATCTCGAGAAGGTCCTTTACCCTTTATATCTGCACAAAAACATATTAAGGGGGTGAGTATTCGAAAATACTCAGTAAGAGGTTGAACCTGCAAAATAATCTCACCACAAGATACAGTAATAGTACCAAATATGAATATGATGAAAATGACAATGATGCTAATGCAAATGCATATGCAAAGTTAGCATGATTGTAGCACTTTTCTCAGCATTGATAATTTATCACATGTTGTCTCGTGTACTAAGCTCCTCATAAACGTCGGCCCTTAATAGTGACCGCTATACTGGTATCATTCAATGATTGTCCTACTATCATTAATGATTACTTTCATTGTCTCAACAACCATTGGTTGTTGCTCCTTGCTTTAGCAAGTCTTATCTCGCCTTTTACTCTTGTTTTTATGCAGGAGTTGTTAAACTACTTTGGTTGATCTCAACTCATTAGAGCTGCAACGATTATATAAACATTCTCAAGTAAGATATCTAATTAAAGGTCTGCTTTAATTCCACTCAATTCTAACTTTACTTCCAATTAGATCATCTTTCCTAGCTTCAACTTATAGTAACGTAAGCGCATAATCCCAGCCTCAAACTAAGCTTTATAGAGTGTTAAATGACACTCAATAACCTCTAATAATTGCTTAGCAATCAGTAGGTGATGGATGAGAATCTATCGAGCCAACTAATAATTGTGCGTTTTGGGGACTCAGGCGAAGTCCAGGCGGCCCAACTCAAGTAGTCAGGCGGTCACGTGACTCAAGGTTTCAGATGGGCAGGGAGTCAGACGGAGGTCAGGCGACCCGATGCTTTTGGTCAGGCGGTCGCCTGCCTCAGGGTTTAGATGGACAGGGAGCCGGGCGGAGTTCGGGCGACCTGATGTTTTTGGTCAGGTGGTCGCCTGACTCCAGTTCCTCCCTCTCGCAGCCTTGGCCTGTTTTGGAGTACCAACTTTGAATGACCATAACTCACTCAATACAACTCCAAATCACAAACCGTAAAGTTCCACTTGTTCCTAATCTTCTCTAGAATATCCCAGACTAAAAATTATGATTTTTAAGCAAGCCAAACGGCTCAGATTACCTCTACAATCTGACATACACAAATTGTGCTCATTTGGTGTATACCTTCACCAAACTTCCATTTTTCTCAACCAAAGCTTAACAACTCATTCATATCTCATCCTCAACATCTCAATACACATATAACACATAGAGAAATTGAGTGCATCAGGTTAGAAACCTCTTACCTTGGAGCAAAACCTTGCAAAAACACAGCTATAGCTCAACACTCCTAGCTTGTGTGCAACTTTACTTCCTTGTGCCTAAACCATCATCAAGACACATAATTAAGCAATCTAGCATCAAGATTAAACAACAATTTAACCTTGGACAACCTCTAAATTCGGATTTATACCCTACCCAAAACCTAAAAGTTCATAAAAGCACAAATAAGCTAACTCATGCTCCCTTATGACCCTATGATGTTCCATAACATCATTTAGCACCAAAAATACATCCAAAAAGCCATAAATTTGTAGAAATTCTGTTAGGGTAGTAGGCTCATCTTCTTTAAACTCAATCACAAAAAGAAGAACTAATTACCTCAATCAAAGGTGAGATTAAGCTTCACCATAGTTGATTGCTCATAAACCACCTTTTTCCTTGAAGAAATTTGTGAGATTTTAACTTGGGAATGGTAGGGTTCTAGGTTTTCAAAGAGAAGAAGTTGCTGGAATTTTTCTTTCATGAATGAGAAATGAAGAAGATGAAGGAAAAATCTGATTTTATCTATGGGTTTGGGTCTCACATTTCAATATGGGTTACCTAGCCCAAATCTCACCTTTAGCCCAATCCTTTCACCATTTTAGCCCAAATAAAATCCTACAGCAACAATTTAGCCTAAAAATCTCTTCCCAATGGTCAATTTTGACCATTAATGCTAAGCCAATAAGGTACCTAAACTTTCCAAAGTTACAACTAAGTGACTAAGCACTAACATGGCTCGTTCTTTCAAACTATACATAGTTTGGTTCTAAAAGTTGTCATGTTATTTTATAACATGATTTTAAACCTCTCAAATCACAATTTTATACTTCCTAACTATATTTTGTTCAAATGACCAAAATACCCTTGAAGTCATTCTTAAATCGATTTTGTCCAAAATAACCTCTATTTGCACACAAGTCTAGTTTACTTTCAAATGACATACAATATGCATTTAAAACATAATAATTAAATTATGAATACTAACCTCAATCATTTACATTTAATTCATCTTAAGGTCTTTACAATGACCATCGTTATGATTTACTTTGCCTTTAAAGGCCAGATAAGGAGAGCCTAATTGTAGTGGTATTGGTCTTCTTAAGTAATTCCATTTATGTGGAGTACTCCTCATTTACAGGCAAGTTTATTTTTACCCACTCCGAGTGTTTTAGTTCGTTGACTACGACTTACTACCTCTGTTCCACGAAGATTACACATTTTCTTTGTTTTTTTCACAGTATTTAATCTACGATTTATTTTTATGAATTCATAAACATGTAAAGTTAAATTATCCATATTTTCCATAATTTACAATCTAAACTCTCTAGATATATTTTTTTATTTTTTTCCATTCTTTATCTTAGTTAAAATTTGAGACAAACACTGCAACTTGAAACAACACAAGAAAATGTGCAATCTTCGTGGAACGGATGGAGTATATTGTAATGATTTATAATTAATGAGATAAGTCTTTCTTGTTCAAAAAAAAAAGATCGAAGAAATTATACATAAATTCAAGGTTTAGAATTTTAGGAATGAAGCAGCCTACCTCGTAACCTTCCATTTAGTGTCACTAAAACAAAAATATGTGTTAGAAACACTTAAAAGGAGACAAATCATTCGTTTGTTTCTAAAAGTTATGCTTAAGAACACTTGCATTAGTTGTCTCTATATGTACTTAATACTCCATCAGTTTGCCAATAATTGAACCGTTTGATTTTCATGTTTCAAGGTTCAATATGTAACTCAAATTTTAATAAAGATAAAAATTGAAAAAAAAATTCACAAAAAATATATTTAGAAAAAAGAATGTTGCAAATTATGATATGCATATAAATTACTCTCTCCATCCCCAAACAATAGATACATTTGTTTTCATTGTTTCACAATATTTAATCTATCATTTTTTTCATGAGTGTTTGAGCATTTTAAGTTTAATAATTCGTATACATATCATAATTTGAAGTATAAATTTTCTTAATATTTTTTATGACTTTTTTCACCATTTTTCTTAGTAATAATTTGAGTCAAACATTGAACCTTGAAACAGTAAAGTCAAATGTATCTACTTTTTGGGGACGGATGGAGTATTTAACTTAACGTGTTTAAAGAGTCATGAAAAAAACAAAAATTAAATATTCCGAAATGGTAACAACAAATAGTTCAATTATTGGCGAACGGAGAGATTATGTGTTACTAATTAGTCAACGCTTCAATATTTGGGGACATATATTCAATAGTTGCTAAATCTTGAATTAATTTTAATATAAAAGAAAATTATTAAATTCTAATTAAATAATGTATAACAAATAAATCCTTCTCCAAAAGTAAAACTAACATATGAATTTTTTGAGACTGATAAAAGAGGCAAATA
Organism: Stellera chamaejasme; assembly: GCA_024586325.1. NCBI lineage: Eukaryota > Viridiplantae > Streptophyta > Magnoliopsida > Malvales > Thymelaeaceae > Stellera > Stellera chamaejasme. Next base: position 33,522,966 of record CM044985.1, read on the forward strand.
TGTATTTGTCTTTAAAGGGATATTAGAGCATCTCCAATAGCTTCCTCCAAAATTTCTCTAAAATGGTGAAACAAAAGCTACATTTCTAAATTATTTTTGCTCCAACTCCAACAACTTCTGCATTTTGAAGAATTCTACATTTATCATTGGTGGCGGATCTGTTTGGGTAGCCGCCACGTGTTTACGCAGTTGACGCGTGTTGACATTGCTTGATGCCATTGGGATTTATGTGTGAAGCGTTTCTCGGAATTCGAGGAATGGAGGGTTGAGTTTGAGGTGTTTTGACTTATTCTTGTCAATGAAGTGACTGAAAAGATCGATCCCTTTGACTTATGTCATAAATGTCTTATATAACTGGTATTAATGGTGGCAAAATTGTAATATGTCAAGATAACGTTATTGTTCGTGTTATATGTCCGGGTAGGTTTCTCCGGGAATATCAAATGTCTTGTCCGGGTAAATGTTCATTAAGTCCAGGAATGTCACTTGGGTTTTAGTTATCACTTGAGTTTTTAATGGGACCCTTATGCTGGGCTTGATAATTGGGCCTTTCATTGGGTCTGTTTGGGTGGTTGGGCCTAGCGACCATCAAGTCCCTCCCTTGTCATTTGGCCGACTGGAAGGAGTCCGAATAACTCTCGTGATTTCTCGGATTGTTCAAGGTGCGAATGGACTAGGAATTTAAATAGTTTGCATCCCCTAATTGAACTTCCCGAACATGAATTGTTCGGGGATTGAAATAGGACTATCATCCCTTGAATTTCCCGAACCATCAAGGTTCGAGATTTTCAATTAGGATTTTCATCCTTCGAGTTTCCCGAACAACCAGGTTCGAGATTTTGAAATAGGATTTTCATCCTTCGAGTTTCCCGAACAACCAGGTTCGAGATTTTGAAATAAGATTTTCATCCTTTGAGTTTCCCGAACAACCAAGTTCGAGATTTTGAAATAGGATTTTCATCCTTTGAGTTTCTCGAACATCCATGTTCGAGATTTTGAAATAGGATTTTCATCCTTTGAGTTTCCCAAACAACCAGGTTCGAGATTTTGAAATAGGATTTTCATCATTCTTTGATTTTCCCGAACATCCATGTTCGAGATTTTGAAATAGGATTTTCATCCTTTGAGTTTCCCGAAGAACCAGGTTCGAGATTTTGAGTAGACGTAACTATCCTTTCGATGCGACGGTTGATATGGATTGTTTCGTGGCGGTTCGCCTTCCCGAATATCCTTAAATAAGGAACAATCCATAGTTGCTATCCACATCTCATTCTTGCTTCTTGCCATCTTTGCTTCCTTTGCTCTCTCTCTCTCTCTCTAGCTTTTCTCTTTTCACGAAAGACAACCCATCGCCCAAGGAGGCGATCTGTTACGATCACCCCGAGCAGGTTGTGACTCAGGTGATCCGGGGCTCCGGTTTTGGCCTGCGGGTCAAGTTTTGGGCGGTTAAACGGCTCCCGAGACTTATCTGAGCATTATTTTTGGGAATCCTTCGGGATTTGAGGTCGTGTGGGTTCCCCGGACATTTTCGCCGAAAATATTTTTCAGGGCCGGGGGGTTGTCTCGGGACGTACAGCGGGCTCGGTAGCGCTCCCGGGACCTCGGAATGGGAAACCGTTTGCATATCTGGAATCGTGGGAACGCCCCGCATCTTTTTACGGAGTATAATTTTTGGGCGGGGACGTTCGGTCCCGGGCGACTCTCGGGGCTCGGGACGGGAATCCCAGGGCTCGGGATGAAAATTCTCCGACGGCTTTGGTGTAAAGTATGTTATATTTTAAGACGGATTTTATGGTAATAATTGTGGAATTTTAGCATGACGGGATTTCGGTTCAGGTTATTATACGCGCACGTCGGGATTTGCGCGGGTTCAACGGGCCCGGTAGGACACTCTGGATTTCCAAATGGACTTTGGAAACAGGATGTGGGTGTTTTATGATATTCTGAGTGTTGTGTTCAGTTTTGGTTTCAATTGGTGTTAGGAAGTTGCGTTTGGGATTAAATTGTAAAGATTTGGAGAGTTGGAGGACTAAATTGCAATTAATCCTAAAGTCAGTAACTATTTTGGAAAAGAGAAGGGCTGAAGTCGGTTCTAAAGGGGGATAAGGACACTTGTCCTTATGTGATTAAATGTGGAAAGAAAACAAGAAAAGAAATGGAAAGTATAAAAGGAAGAAAATAGCATTTTTCTTTCATTTTCTTCTTCTTCTTCTTCACGTGAAATCAGACATGGATACTATTCGTCAAGCTCTTCATGTGTTCTTCATTTTGGCAAGGAAACTTCAAGGTTTTGGGCTCAAATCGTAGGTAAGCTCCTTCTCTTCAAGATTTTGGCAAGTTTGAAGCATGAAAAGGGTTGGAAGATGGGTTTAGGAACCATTTTGTGTTTGTTCTTTGCTATGAGTTTTGGTGATCCTCTTGCTTCCAAATTTAAGTATGTTGTTCTTGGCATGGAGAGGAGTAAGAATCTATGATTAGATTTTGGAAAAACTTCTTGAATGATGGAACCCTAATTAGGCCGAATTTTTGATGAATTATAAACTTGGTGTTTTGTTGTGTTCTTGAATCATGCTCTTGATATGTGGTTCCTAGCATGATTCTAAGGCTTGCTATGGTTTCAATTTGGTGGAAAATTGATTGTGTAGAAAAGCCCCAAATTGAGTGAATAGTGCAATTAGGGTTTATGTTGAATTTTGGTGATTTGGGTGAAATTGGTTAGTAATCAAGGTTAGGAAGTGGAATTGGTGGTTAGAATGATTGTTTGGTGGCTTGAATGGATTAAATTGGAAATTGGGTAAAATGTTGATAAAGGGCCGAATTGTTCCATGGAATCTTTCTCTAGGTTGGTGTTGTAATTTGGTTGAATTGGATGGTAAATTGGTATCGGGGTTGGATTTAGGTGTTGTATGGTGTTTGAAACGTCGGTTTCGGATAATAAATGGAAAAGTTACCTTTATGCGGGTTTATCGGTAAAATGTCGGGAATGAAGGGTTTAAAGGTTGGAATGTGTTTGTGGGTGTGTGAATAACAATGTTCTGGCTCGGTTCGTGAAACCGAGCTTTCTGTGGATTTTTGCGGGAAAGTGCGGGGTTGTGCGGGTTTGGTTTCTGGGGGTGTATTTTGACGTGTTTTGATTGGTTTGTGGTTGTTCAGCTTGATTCTGCATTAGTGGAGCAGTGTGGGACCATCAGAGTTGGGTTTGTACTTTTCGGGCCGGGAGCCGGGATTTCCCGGGGTTTGCGCTGCGGAGTGGTTTTTCGAGGTAAGGGTTCAACTTCTCTCATTATACATTCTGGTATGGGACTTTATGTATATCGGGTCTAGTTGAGGCAGGATTCTGGGTTGAGGACGGTGGTCCGATGATCCCGGGACCTGTCATATGGTAGGGTACATGTTTGTACTTGTTCTGTTTCAAGGCCCAGATGGTCTTGGAGGCCACGGGTTATATTTCTGTTCTGCGCATCCGCACTAGATGCCGATATTTCTGTTTATACGTTTTGGTATATTATATTCTGTTTTGCATATGCATTATTATTATATGATTCTGTTCTGTGACGAGACCTGGATGGTCTTAGAGGCCACGGGTGCTCCTTGGTTCTGTTCTGTAGTGTCTGCACTGAGGGTGCCGACATTCTGTTCTGCGTATCCGCACCGGGAGTGCCGATATTACATTACGTGTGTCCGCACCTGGAGGGTGCCGACACTTTACGTATCCGCACCGGAGTGCGGGTATACTTACGTGACCTACGACAGTTTGGGGATCGCGACCCCAGCCGGTACCGTGCTTCTGTTCTGTATATTCTGACCTCTTAAAGAGGGCTGTCGTTGTGGGTCGTTCTGGCGGTTGGACCGCGTATGATGGGTTCCGGCTCACCTCTAACTTTGCATACATGCATACGTATATATATGTGTTTGTGTTTGTTCTGTTTTGCAGGTTCGGTTCAGCAGCACATCTGCAAACTGTATCTTACCTCAGCCCTTACTGAGTCCTCCCGAGGACCCCTTATTGTTTACCACCTTTCAGGTTGATCTGACAAGCAGCCTGCGGACTAGGGATCCGCGGTGCTTTTGGTTGTTTGGGTTTTCAGCAGCAGCAGCAGTACCTCGTGCGAGAATTTTCTGGGCGAGAGGTTTTCGTATTCTAGGGTTGTCTTTGGTGGCTCTGTAGGTGTAGTTGCATGCATGTAAATCGGATCATGATTTGGTTTATGATACATATTCTGGAATATAGGATGATTCTGTATTTGTCTTCTGAGTCGAGGGCGGAGCCCCGACTTGCGTATATTGGATGTATGTATGAAATGATTTTGATGGTTTGGTTATCATGAGTAATGAATGGTATTCCATGAACTGCATGTTTGTTTGTTAAGTTGCTTTGTATACTTGCCATATATGTGTTCTGTAGGTTGCGGGTCATCGTACGACCATTCTGTTGTTTACGGGCCGGGTCACGGGTCCACTGCACGTAGCGGGTTTCGGTAGTACCGATTCCGCGCTTTCAGCCGTAGCTTCCGCTTCCGTACGTCGCGGCCGACTCCGCCTCTGCAACCGGGCGGGGTGGTCGTGACACGATCAGTTTTTTCCAACGATGGAGAAGTGTTGAGCAAGTAGCCCCAGAGGAATACCTAGCACTGTTCCTTAGCCAAGAATCAGTTGCTCCAGGCAGCCAAGAGGGAGCCTCCGCCGTAGATAAATTTTACCGCCGATATCACTCTGTTGTTGACGCGGCTGCAAGAATTTCGTCGGAACCCCTTAGGTCGTCCAACCGTCGCTCTTTTCTCCGTCCTATTTCCCGAGGTATTTACAAATGGCCTCTTCTTTTTCAATCCCTTCTTCTATTCATCCTTCGGGAAGTTTGTTAGAAACGAGTGATCCCGTACCCGAAGGATGGTGGTCCGAGGTTGACCACTTCCGGAGTAAAGCCACTCCCGAATTAGTAAAGCACTAGCAACGCGACTTTTTCCTCCCCCGAACTGTAGAGATTAGGGTTCCAACGCCGGAGTGTCGTGTATACGAACCGGGCGTTGGAAGCATCACCATTTTCAGGGGCAATTGGAGTGTGGACTTAGGTTCCCCCCTGCACCCTTTTGTCCAAGAGTTGGCTGAATCACATGGGTTAGCCATTAACCAGTTGAGCCCGAACACATTTTGCCATATAAACGCATGATGATCCAATAATGATGGGGTCACATCCGGTACTAGGCGTATACTTTCACCAATTGTCGTCGAATCCCAAATGCCTCGCGGACCATTTCACGGTAATCACCCATTTGTTCATTACACTCATTTGAATTATTAAGTGCACTACTCGTACTTGTAATATTCGATGATGATGACGATGTCTCATCAAATCGATAACCTCGATAAACATATGGATTTATCTGACGTTGTTCACCATAACAATCCCACAAATGATAATTCGGTTGAAATCCATCTAACAGTAAATGATTGCCAGTTGTTTCTCGATCATGATAATATCTATTTTTACATTTTCTACAAGGACATTTCACAAATTGTTCTCCATTTTCCCGAGCAACAAGAAAAGCATAATCCAGGAATTCTAGAAGCCCGTTTCAAAACCTCTGACTAATATCACGAGTCCCCTCCTGAAAACGCTGATACATCCAATCACGTCCTTCGGCCATTATACAATTCTTATAATTGTATCAATAAAAAAATATGACAAAGCATAACAATTAATATATATTTAGCACACAACTTAATTCCAAAGTTCTAAGTATCGTTTTTTTATCTAATTCATGGTGCATGAGTCATATCCTATTCATAAAAGTACTATAAGTTAATCGAACTTTTATCTTGTGTAAGTAGAAATGATATAATTACATAAATTTCAGTAGCATTTTGTCTTAGTTCCCCATTATACCATTTCTCCGACGTAATGCCTAGAGCAGGTATAACGAGGAACAAGATCAAATATTGCATCCGAAATTTATGTAATTCTCATTATTTCTCCATACACAATCATAAAAGATTAATTAACCGATAGTATACTTTTACAAACTGTCCAATCGGACAACATGAAAACTTTGTAGAATATATAATTTTACAACGTTATTCTAATACTTTGAAATAAAGTGTAAAATAAATATTACTACAACTTTTCATAGATAGGTACTATGGCTCATGAACTATTTAGTTTAATTACATAATTAAGAAACTGAAATATATAAATAAAAAAATTTGAAAAGATCATAAAAATATAAAAAAATCTAAAAAAATAACATTTGTTACCTCAAAAGACACAGCAACTGTCCGCGGTGGATCTTCAACTGAATTCACTGGATGATAATTTCTTCAAATATTGAGAGATTAGATGAGATAAATTGAAAGGAGAAGAAAAATTGGTTAAGTGTTGTGTGTGAAATCGGAAGAGAAGGTGCTGGTTTATATAGACAAGCTTTACTACCGCCAAGTTCGCAGTACAAGGCCGCGGTAAGAGTCAGGTTTGAACACCTCGTGGAACACGAGGCGTTACTGCGGCCTTACCGCGCATCCGGCCGCGGTAACGTGGCGCTGTCGTGTCTCGCTGCCACATTACCGCGACCAACGTTTTACCGCGGCCTTGGGCACGGCAAAGGCCACGGTAAAACGTGTATCTTCTACGTAGTGAGTTTAGGGTCGAATTGATAAGTCTTTAAAAGGGGTAAAGTGCACTCATGATCCTGTAACTTAAATTATCATACAACTAGAATTCTGTTTTAACTTTTTGTACTAATAAAGTCATGTTTTTAACTTTTTGTTAATTCAAGGTCCTTTTCCGTCCATTGACCGTTAACTTTAAAGAATCTGTGAGAAAAATGATAAAATCAGCACCTCAATTGTTTTAAAAAAATTATTTACACCCAAATTTTAAACTTAACCATTTAGTCATTACCTAACAGTTTTAAACTTAACACTTTGACCCAAATGTTTTAATTAAGCCCAACGACACCCAGCCACCGTCGGGCCACCGCCACAGGACAGCCGCCGCAGACAACAGCGGCCACCGTCGAAAACGCAAAAACAATAGCCGATAATATAGATCCGGGGCCTAGGACCGCCGGATCCTGGCCCATGGCCTCCAAATCGCAGCCTAGGGCTGTCCGGTTGTGGCGATGCCCCAACGGTGGTTGGGTGCTATTGGGCTTAATTAAAACATTTGGGTCAAAGTGTTAAGTTTTAAATTGTTAGGGGTGCCTAAATGGTTAAGTTTACAACTTGGGGCGTAAATAAATTTTTTTAAAACAATTGAGTTACTGATTTTATCATTTTCCCCACAAATTCGCTAAAGTTAACGGTCAATGGACGGAAAATGACCTTGAATTAACAAAAAGTTGAAAACAAGACTTTATTAGTACAAAAAGTTAAAATAGGACCATGGTTGTACAATAATTTTAGTTACATGACTAATGATGCACTTTACCCTTTTTAAAAGTCTTTGGTCAATTTGAAAAGTTTTAGAACTTTTGGACCAAATTGAAACTCTTTAAAAGATTTGGACCAAATAGAAAGGTTTTCAAAAGTTTTGACGTCAAATTGAAAGTTTCTAAAAGTTTCGGGTCAAATTGAAAAGTTTTAAAAGTTTTGGACCAAATTGAAATTGTTTAAAAGTATTTGATTTGATTGAAAATCTTTCAAAAGTATTTTGTTTGATTGAAACATTTTCAAATGATTTGGACTTAAGTGAAAAGTTTTCAAAAGTATTGGGTTTAATTGAAAGTTTTTCAAAAGTTATGGACTTGATTGAAAATTAGTTAAAGGTTATGGACTTAATAGCATTTTTATTAACTATTGAATTTCATGTAAGGATATGACGTCTCCTTCGCGAGATAACACTCATGGTTTCGGACATGACCCCACTTCACACCCCTGTCATCCTGCGGGATTGATTATTACAACCCGGAGATGTAGCGGTCGGTGCTGATGTATAACTACAAGTTCGACCGACACGCTTGTTTCAGGATGACAGATTTGACGCATTCAGAGTAGCGTTTCGGAGACCGATGAATACGCCGGAGCAGCAGTCGCTGACGCGTCAAAACTTGGACGACGATTTTGCTTTTCCTCCCCCGCGGGACCTTGTTGTATTTAAAACTATTTTGGAATGTTTTATTGTGATTATAACATTTAATTAAAATACATTTATTTTTGTTTATGGTTTTAATTCCAAATTAGTAATAATAATTTTTATTAAATTTCTTTAATAATTCTATATTTATTAATTTCAAAAAAGCAATAAACGGAGGAGGCGCTACGAGATGTGGTTGCTGACACTGCCCATGTGGCAGCTGATAATGCCCCAAAGCGCTACCATTGTCCCTACCATTAGTAGCGAGCTGGTCGTAGCCAGAATTGAGGAAATGGCCAAAAAAACAACAGAATTGGCACCGGGCTCATCTGTTACCATGGTAAGTAACGGGTTTTGTAAAGGATTGCCCCCTACCATACCCTCATCAAATACATAGTGGCTCCTTCAGGAATCAGGAGGCCTACAGTTCATGGCTAAAATCAAATTCTGGGGTTTTGGGATTTCGATTTGGGAATTCTGGGGTTCCGGGTTTGGAATTCCGATATCGTCTCTGAATTGGCTATTGGGGTCAACGCAGATTTGGGTCGGGGTATTATTTGGTCAAGAGGTAGGAGTTTAGCTGGTTGGGTTTTGGCTTCTGGGTTCGGGCTGGATAGCTGGTCTATAATTTGGGCTAAGGGATAGATTAAGCTTGGCTGTTAAGAGTAGCTACGAATGTTTCTGGACCGACCAAATTCCAAAGGCTATGGTTTTTGTGCGTTTGAAAATGAAGAATTTGCCAAAAAGCTACAAATCGGTTAAATTGGTTGCTCTATGTTGGGCACTTCATTAGTATTGAGGTCAGAAAAAGCTATTATGATAAAACAAAGTTCACTAATGTTTTTGTCAAGAATCTCTCTGAATCAACAACTGATGATGATGACTTGGGAACTTTTTTGGTAAATATGTACCTATAAATAGTGTTGTCATATGACTTGAGCATGGTTTTCGGTTTTGAAGAGGTTGGTCAAGAATCGGTCAAAACTGGAAAAAACCATTTGAATCGGTGAGAACCGGATGAACAGGTGAACCGGAAACCGGTGATTTCTTCTTTTATTTGCATTTTTTTGAAAAATTTTGTCAAAAACTCCCAAAATTTTATCACTAATTTTAATTTATTCAACATTTCTTTATAAATTCATATTCAAAACATTAATTTTTTTAATATTTTCTCATAATATATTTTAAAACATTTTTAAACTATAATATAAATATACAAAATAATTTTCAGTTATTTTAAATTATTATTTTCAATGACATAATTAATTAAAATATATAATATTGTTTTCCTTCTTATAAAATGACTAATTTATATTTTAAATTATTATTTAATAAAACAAATGTGCATTATTATGTCATATTTAGATTATTTCATGATAATTCTAAATAATGAGTGAAAATAACTAACTTTTAAAAATATAACCGGTTGAACCGGTCCAAACGGTTGAACCGGTCAGACCATGAACCGGAAATCGGACGGTTCTATTACCGGTCCGGTTTTTAAAACCATGGACTTGAGAGATGGAGATGGAAAATCCAAATATTTGAGTACATCCATTTTTTCCTTTCACAAAATTATCATATAAATAACAGATCCTAGTGCCCTAGTTGAACTAATCACCATATCTCCATCACCCCTTAATTATGAGTTTGAAAGTACTGATTGCGAATTTGCGATTATTTTAGTTAACAAAGTGGTATTGGAGGTTCATTAAACAAGTTCAATGGTAGAAGAGTCCACAAAACATAATATTAGTGGTAAACAAGTACCAGTTTTTAAAATAATGAGAGAGAGAGAGAGACTTTTGATCATATATATTGATAATAAAAATGGACATTTTATTCTTCTTCTCCTCTTTCTTCTCATTTTGTTCTTTGCATTAATTCACCGCTTCCACACCAGGTAATTAAGAAAACTGAAAACAGTAAAGAAAACAATGCAATACAGCCTTGATATTCTGACTAATATACTTGCAAGATGTGAAGAATGGAAATTCACATTTATATCTCAGCCATTGTGGCAATTGACTTAAGTACAAATGCTGATTTTTACCTGGCCATTGTGGCAAACAAAACACCTCTCATTTCTTCTTTCAATATCTAATTAATGTTCTGTATTTCTTTTTACCTAGCTATTTTTCATGATATGTACGCTCTGCACCTCTCAAAACTCTACCAAGCGACCCCATATATCAATGAGCCCTGGCAGCTGCATAAGTTCTCGATCGTGTTCCACTTCCGGGTTAGCTATAGCTCCTTTATTCTAATACTATACTGTCAAAAAACAACAAGTGTTCCATTCTCAACCTTGTCTCAATGCCCTCCCAAACGCCTCGGAAGCTGAAGACATGACCTGAGAGCAGCCTCAACACGCTTGTGATTCAAGTAGAACACAATCCGCGCCGTCAACTCAGCGAATCCAAATGAAGCACCAACAGTGTAGATAAAGCAGCTCTGTGCATGTAAAAAGAAACAAACAAATTACTGCTTAATTAGAAATTGATAATTATAATCTACTAGCTAGTATGAAATGGAGTAATTTTTAACTGAAGCCTAGCATAGCTTTGCTCAATGCCAATGATAAGATCCAAGCACCAACTAGATAGAAAAGATATAGTAGTAGTACTCACAACATAGAATGTTGGAAATGCAGTAATATATAAGACTCTTATAATCCACTCGGTTTAACAAGAGACACTGATAAACCTTTTCCTAGCATTCCATGAGCCTCATCAACAAACTAATTCCCAGACCCCAGCTCGGATTACTTTCTCTACCATTTTGTGGGTTTCCATTCATACTACAGTAAACAAGATAAAATTATGGCAGATCGTTCATGCCTGCAGGATATATCGGTGCCACTTCTCCCCATGGAAAACAAAAAAGATTAATTAATTTCAAGTTTTTCAGGTATCTTTGGCAGTCAGATGAGATAATGCAATGAGACTAGTGTGGACTGGAGGACACAACTATTGGCAGAAAAAAATTAACGGTCCATGAATCCATCACCCGATGATTCAGCCTCAATCTCAAACTAATTGGAGCCAACAAGGTAGGTAGATAATAGTACTTCATAAACTACTGTATCAAATTATACCACAGTGGGTTTGTCTTTAGCCCAGTAATGTTGAAGCCATAGGAATTTGCTGAAAGTATAAATCCCTCCTGCCAGAAAACCTCTCATAGGCTCCTTAGCACTCTCCTGATTTTAAAAAAGAAACGCTAATTAAAATTTAGAAATCCCTCAAAACCTCTCATAGGCTCCTTAGCACTCTCCTGATTTTGTGGATTTTGTGCTTTGTACATTTAGATGTAATGCTCTGTTCTGTTTTGTGCATTTCTGTAGAGTTTCTTTATGTACGAATCTGATTTTATGTTGCGATTGTCAATTGGAGATTTGCTTTTATGTAGAACATATTTTCTCTCTCACACGAACGAACATTCGCTTGCATGCCACCGTCTGATTGAGAATCGTGACATTTCAAGCGAGTTTATTTCTGGTGTAAAATTCAATTAGAAGTTCTATGTTGAATTTCACTTGGTTGTTGTTTTGCGCCGGATTTTGATCGATCGTTGCGTTTTTTCTTCTCCTGAATTCAACCAAATTTATCCAGACTAAGAATGCGTTATGATTCTGTCTCTGATTTTCATCTTCCGTTCTCGGTGTTTTCTTCTTTCATCATATTTTCAATTCTCTGTAGTAGGAGTAGTTGCTTATAGGTTGGCAGCTTTCATGACTACAATCAGTCAAGATATGGTTGACTTGAGCCTTGAGACTGGGAACTGGTATAGCATGCTGCTTTTACATTCTCTTCTTTGAACATTTATCCAAGCCAGGTTAAAGATTCTATAAACACATGCAGCATTTGAATATTGTGGATAGTGCTCTCTCTCATCTTGGTTTTTTTCTTTCTGTTTTGGACATCAAATATCGTCTCTGAACTGAATACGAATTGCTTTTATCTTGCAATTGTGAATCGGCTTTTGTGCCGAACATATTTTATCTCCCTCTTTGTACGCTATATCAATTGCTTTTTTTTTTAAGATTTCATCTTGCTTTTATGCAGAACAGCATCATGGATTGGTTTTACTTCATGTTGCAACATTCAAGAAATGATATAACATAGCCTCCAACACTGTAAACTACCAAGACAGTGTTGATAAGCTGTTGATTTTGAAGATATGAGGATGCAGTGATGGTGAGGATGCCAATGGTGAGTAACCAAATAGGCATTTTCCCCTGAGTGCAGCGGTTTACATATACAATCATGTATATGCTATAGGCAATAAGAGCAGCCAACGACATGTTACTTTTAAAGATGCCTTCCTTTACGAATCCCAACTAGCACTCATCAAACCACTGTAAGTGGCAGTGCTTTAGTGTTTTCTTGCTCACACACAAACTTCACAAATCTAACATTGCATCCAATTATTTCTCAGCAAGGAGGCTTATACCATTCATAAGAATGGAGCTCTTACTGAGAAAACGATCAGCCGAACCACTGTCAATGTGGTTTGCTTCATTACCATCTGCCACACTCTGGTGCAGTTGGGATTCGTAAAGGAAGACATCTTTAAAAGTAACATGTCGTTGCCTGCTCTTATTGCCTATAACATATACATGATTGTATATGTAAATCGCTGCACTCAGGGGAAAATGCCTATTTGGTTACTCACCATTGGCATCCTCACCATCACTGCATCCTCATATCTTCAAAATCAACAGCTTATCAACACTGTCTTGGTAGTTTACAGTGTTGGAGGCTATGTTATATCATTTCTTGAATGTTGCAACATGAAGTAAAACCAATCCATGATGCTGTTCTGCATAAAAGCAAGATGAAATCTTAAAAAAAAAAGCAATTGATATAGCGTACAAAAGGGAGATAAAATATGTTCGGCACAAAAGCCGATTCACAATTGCAAGATAAAAGCAATCCGTATTCAGTTCAGAGACGGTATTTGATGTCAAAAACAGAAAGAAAAAAACCAAGATGAGAGAGAGCACTATCCACAATATTCAAATGCTGCATGTGTTTATAGAATCTTTAACCTGGCTTGGATAAATGTTCATAGAAGAAGAGAATGTAAAAGCAACATGCTATACCAGTTCCCAGTCTCAAGGCTCAAGTCAACCATATCTTGACTGATTGTAGTCATGAAAGCTGCCAACCTATAAGCAACTACTCCTACTATAGAGAATTGAAAATATGATGAAAGAAGAAAACACCGAGAACGGAAGATGAAAATCAGAGACAGAAACATAACACATTCTTAGTCTGGATAAATTCGGTTGAATTCAGGAGAAGAAAAAACGCAACGACCGATCAAAATCCGGCGCAAAACAACAACCAAGTGAAATTCAACATAGAACTTCTAATTGAATTTTACACCAGAAATAAACTCGCCTGAAATGTCACGATTCTCAATCGAACGGTGGCATGCAAGCGAATGTTCGTTCGTGTGAGAGAGAAAATATGTTCTACATAAAAGCAAAACTCCAATTGACAGTCGCAACATAAAATCAGATTCGTACATAAAGAAACTCTACAGAAATGCACAAAACAGAACAGAGCATTACATCTAAATGCACAAAACACAAAGTCTTCTGAGAAGACTTCTAACAGAACAGAGCATTACATCTAAATGCACAAAGCACAAAATCCACAAAATCTTCTGAGAAGACTTCCGAGAGAGAGAGTGAGCATAGATAGAGAGAGAGAACTGGAGAGACTCACCGATTTTCTGATTTTTGGTTCGAAAAGTGCTTTTTAGCTCTGAGCGGGAAGAAGAAATGTATATATACACACACTAATCTATTCCAAACGATGTCGTCTATGAGATGTTGAGATGCTGCGAAGAGACCAAACACCAACACGAAGAACATGTGTCCGAAGAATATGTGCTGTTTTTTTTTTAAACTTTCAATTCACTCCTAAATTTCCAGAAACCTTCAGAAAAACCCCTAAAGTATATGAAATCCTACAATAACCCCCTTTACATTTAATACCATCAGCTTTAGGTTTTGACTAAAATAAAATAATGTTATAAGTATCATTCAAGCAACCTAACTGAAAATAACTTATAAAATCGAGTGAAGAGCAGTTAGTGAAAATGAATCCATCAAACTTAGACTAATTAATGCACAAATACATATCAAAGTACTCAAATTAACAAATACATATCAAAGTACTCAAATTTAAAGAAAGCATATAATTTTATAATGTCATCTATCAGGAGATCACACAATTACCAACAAAAGCGCAGTTTCTTTCTGGGATTTTTGGAGAATAAATGATAAGTTTTTTAAAACAGACGAAAAATATGTGACAAAATTTTGGAGGGAGAACTTGGTTTGATACATTCTTGTTGGATGTAGACAAGAACGCACCATAACTAATAAACTTAAGTTAATTAATCAATTGACACATGGCAATGAATTTTTTTGGGAAATATGAGTTAACCAATTTATCAAATGAAAATCAAAACATTGACATGTAAGAACAGCAATTGACTAGCATAGGAACAATGGAGTGATAAGTAATTTGTCTTAGGAGAGGTTAAGATGCGTTCACTAAAAGTGCGTACTGTAAGAGCTTAAAAAGATCAGTTTATTATTAAATATGCCACTAAGTGTTTCTACATGATTTCTGGAGCAATTTTCATCGGACATCGTCCTTGCTATCTTTGCCCAATTTGAGGTGATCAACAGAAGATACGAAATAATGAATATTACAAAATTAATTCAAGTTAAAGAATATCCAATTACAAAGCATATGCAAATCAACACATAACAGAACATAGGCAAAGAAAATAACAAGGAACGCAACTAGGATCATTAATTTTAGTGTTGCGGATCATTAATTTTCATCATATGGATCACGAGCTAAAATGTATCATGAATTTCCAATAACATCTCTAGTTAACATCTCTAGGTGCTAGGGATCATTAATTTTCACAACATGGATCGTGAGCAAGATGGTATCGTGGATTTCCAATAACATCTCTAGGTAACAAGTATAAGACAATTAGGGTCATGAATTTTGATGAAGCGGATCATTAATTTTCACGTTCTGGATCACGAGCAAGAATGTATCATGAATTTCCAGTAACATCTCCAGGTATCATGTATTTAGACAAAGAGTGCATAACACTACTGATTAGACTGCATAACACTAACTGATTCTTGATTATATACTTCTTTTAATATTTCTTGGGGACTGGGAAATTTAAGTGAAGTGGATGATCAAGAAAGCAAGAATAAAGAGGCTCCTAATTTAGGTTGTGCTAGTTTTTAACTTTTCACAAGATCAATACTCCTATCATAGTTTTCAAAATCTTACCTTTCTTTTGAATTATTCTCGTATAAAATCTCATTAATTTTTTTCAAAAAATAAAAACTTTTTATCATAAAAATCAACAATTGAGCACAACCTTTAAATCATTATTTGGCAGAGTTGAGGCAAAAAAATCATACTATGAATATTGCGCTTTTGGCAACTCTTCAAAGACAATTTTGCATTTTCTCCAATATAATAAACTGCTTGACTTGGAATAAATTTCCTTGGCTTCCCATCAACTATAGGCTACAGCAGCATTAAACTGCATGCATTGCAATTTCCCTACAAGAAACCATACACATGTTCAAAGAAAAATTCAGCAAGATCATCAATGTGTTCTATTTGGCTCATCAATCTACAATAAGTGGTCAGAGAACTCCTACAAGGATAATAAAATTACTTAAATGCATTCTATTTGACTCATCACAGAAACATTAATTTACACTTAACAAAGTTTTGAAAGAGAGTGGTGATGATGAAGGTATTATAAGAGTTGTCAGAACTGATTAGCAGCTACTAACATTATTCATTATTTTTTCCTTACCTTCAATTTCTGTAGATCCAGTAAAGTTGTTTTCTTATCTATGCTCTCTTTGTTTAGATCTTGTAACTCTCAATGCTCTTCACCTGAATCTTCTTATCTTGTCATACACGTCGGTCCTTTCATTCGGTGGACTCTTCCATGCCTTGGGCTTCTTCTTCACTGGAGCCTTCTCACCGGGTCATCTTCTTGTCCTCCACGGACAAGGGGCAATCAGTGGCTTCCAACGTCAAGCAACGGTGGGTTGGTTAGATAAGAGCGACAGGAGCCGAACGGCCAAGCTTGAGCATGTGGCGGCGTCAACGAAGGCTGGAGGAGGAGTCACGCAACTCTGATGGTGGCTGACTGAGTGGTCACGACTGAGCTGCAATAGCCGACGATCGACAATCATGAAGGCTAAGAAATGAATGGAGAATGCAAAGAGATTCATAGTGTGAAAGTGGAATGACACAATTTGTAATTAATTGTTCTCTTAAGCACTTAGGATGCGTTTAAGCGCATTCTAAAGTGACCATTTGTCTTATTGTCTTGCTACGGCCTTATATCTCTATTCTCTAAAATAAAATAAAAAACTATAAACAGTTTAATTTAGCCATCAAGAAACAAGGCTCACCTCGCTTGGGATTTGGAGTAAAACGACAAAAGAGCTTAACTTGGGCGAGTTGAGCTGAGGTTCGCAGCTTGTGGCCCTTGTGGGAAGGAAGATCATCCCTCCTAATGTTTTGCAGTCGGATCCAGTGGCGGATACAGGTAAATGCATGACACCACTTAATATACACAAAAATATTAAGTTACGAATAATTTATTTTATGAACACCATTAAAAAAATTAAATATAGACACTACTAATATTATTGGATAATCAATAAAGAGAAAATTAAAATAGATAAAAGAAATAACAAAATTTATGTGTATAAAATTGGTGTAAATGTTTCGAGTAAACTCCGAAATTTATTAAACATATTAAGATAACGTTTTATTAGATTTATTAAGAGAGACAAGGTGGGAAATGCAGAGAAAGTGTAAACTTCATCCAATCTTTTAATAGTCTGTAGTTCTTTTCATGATTTTACCCTTAACATACGGAGTACAAATTATGCTTATAAGACCTGGTTGCTAGAAGGGAGATGGTTGAAAAGAAAGTTGTGTTTTTATGTAACTTTAGTAGTAAATAATTAGCAAAAACCCCCCATGAGGTTTGGCATAATTTCCACTTCCGCCCCTCTCGTATTTTCAGAATTCTCGAAAAAAACTCCCTGAGGTTTGTGAAAATATACAAAAACCCCATAAATGTTAACTTCCGTTAAAACAACCATTAGCTTTTAGGTGTAATTACAAAATTGGACCCTAAAACTTTTAACCCTAACAATTTTACCCTTAATAATTTTATACTTCTACATTCAAACCCTGACCTCCACCTCCATCGGCCTCAAGCCCACCTCCCTGTGTCGCACCAACCGCAGCCGCCTCCCTTCGCCGTGCCAACCGTCGCCGCTAGGCCGCAAATCGGCGAGGCCAGGCCGCGAATTGGTGAGCCCAGGCCGCGAATCGGCGAGCCTGACCACCGAATCACAGCCTGGGCTTGCCGATTCGCGGCTTGGGCTCGCCGATTCGCGGTCTGGGCTTGCCAAATCGGCGGCTGGGGCTCGCGATTTGGCGGCCCATACTTGTCAACAAGACGCGTCCTATACTCCTCCTAAGTAATAATACAAATAAACTTACGTTAAATAATATTGAAAGAAACAATAATTTGAGTTTAGGAAAATTAATGAATAATACCAGGACGCCCGATTCCTTCCCAAGCCATACCTCCCCGAACTCCTCCTGACGCAGCCGGTACTCAGCTTCTTTGCACTGTCCAATAATGTTTATGAAGTAATTAATTTTTTTTATAACTTAAATAAATTAAACTTAGATATTTAAACGTTGATGTGGTTAAAAGATATTACCAAGTGCGGCCTGAATGCGTCCCGTTCCGCGTTAAAAAATTATAATTTGATCCAAATGTTTTCAAAACTTGCAATTTGATCCTAAAATTGTAAAAATTTATAATTCCATCCAATTTTTTTTAAAGTTATAATTGGAACTTAAAATTGCATATTGTTCAAAGATACATTCAACTTTGAGATTGTTGTCAAATTACACCATACATTTTACTATATTTCCACCGGATCATCGTCATCATCATCTTCTTCTTCCATAAGGTTGTCTAAATGATCTACGTGCTCGGGATCTGCATGATGATCCAATAATGATGGGGTCACATCTGGTACTGGGCATATACTTTCACCAATTGTCGTCGAATCCTAAATGTCTCGCGGACCATTTCACGGTAATCACCATTTTCTTCATTACACTCAATTGAATTATTAAGTGCACTACTCGTACTTGTAATATTTGATGATGATGACGGTGTCTCATCAAATCGATAACCTCGATAAACATATGGATTTATCTGACGTTGTTCACCATAACAATCCCACAAATGATAATTCGTTGAAATCCATCTAACAGTAAATGATTGCCAGTTGTTTCTCGATCATGATAATATCTATTTTTACATTTTCTACAAGGACATTTCATAAATTGTTCTCCATTTTCCCGAGCAACAAGAAAAGCATAATCCAGGAATTCTAGAAGCCCGTTTCAAAACCACTGACTAATATCACGAGTCCCCTCCTGAAAACGCTGATACATCCAATCACGTCATTCGGCCATTGTACAATTCTTATAATTTTGTCAATAAAAAAAATATGACAAAGCATAACAATTGATATAATATTTAGCACACAACTTAATTCCAAAATTCTCAGTACCGTTTTTTTCCTAATTCATGGTGCATGGGTCCTATCATGTTCATAAAAGTACTATTAATTAATCGAACGTTTATCTTGTGTATGTAGAAATGATATAATTACATAAATTTCAGTAGCATTCTGTTTTAGTTCCCCATTATACCATTTATCCGACGTAATGCCTAGAGCAGGTATAACGAGGAACAAGATCAAATATTGTATCCGAAATTTATGTAATTCTCATCATTTCTCCATACACAATCATAAAAGATTAATTAACCGATAGTATACTTTTACAAACTGTCCAATCGGACAATCCATGAAAACTTTGTAGAATATATAATTTTACAACGTTATTCTAATACTTTGAAATAAAGTGTAAAATAAATATTACTACAACTTTTCATAGATAGGTACTATGGCTCATAAACTATTTAGCTTAATTACATAATTAAGAAACTGAAATATATAAATAAAAAAATTTGAAAAATTCATAAAAATATAAAAAAATCTAAAAAAATAACATTTGTTACCTCAAAAAGACACAGCAACTGTCCGCGGTGGATCTTCAACTGAATTCACCGGATGATAATTTCTTCAAACATTGAGAGATTAAATGAGATAAATTGAAAGGAAAAGAAAATTTGGTTAAGTGTTGTGTGTGAAATAGGAAGAGAAGGTGCTGGTTTATATAGACAAGCTTTACTACCGCCAAGTTCGCAGTACAAGGCCGCGGTAAGAGTCAGGTTTGAACACCTCGTGGAACACGAGGCGTTACTATCACTACGTAGAAGACATTGGTTACTGCGGCCGTCGTCGCAGTAGTGCCGCAGTAGCAACTGCGGGGGAAGCCGCGGTAATCCCCGCAGTAAAACTAGTCGCAGTTTTGCAGGTTATTGCGGTTATGGCCGCAGTACATCATTTATTTTTTTTAAAAAAATAAATTCATCATCTTCATCAATCCTAAACCCAGAAAATCATCCTCTTCATCAATTTTTCCCAGAAAATCGTCACACTTTCGCCCCAACCCGTCTCTCGTTCCTCATCACTTTCAATGGTGTCTTCATCGCCGCCATCTTCATCACTCGTTGGGCACGGGCATCGGTCGTCGTTGAGGATCCGGCGAGCAAATCTGATGAGCAAGAAAGAAGAAGATGATGAAAAGAAAGAAGAAGAAGATGATGATGATGATGATGATGATGATGAAGGAGAAGATGACGGCAGAAGAAGAAGAGGAGGAATATGAAGAGAAGAAGATGATGAAGAAGGAGAAAATGAAGAAGAAGAATATGAAGAAGGAGAAGCAGAAGAAGAAGAAGAAGAAGAAGAAGAAGAAGAAGGAGGAGAAGGAGAAGAAGATGAAGAATTAGAAGAAGGATTGAAGAAGAAGATGGGAACCGATGCAAAAAATGAAGGAAACGGCGGATGGGAAACCCTAAAAAATGGCTTACTGCGGCCTTACCGCGGCCTTACTGCGGCCTCTTACTGCGGCCTTACTGCGGCCAAAGCCGCAGTAAAGTTTACTGCGCAATTTCTTTGCGTTTTCATCTTCTGCGGCCCAAACCGCGGTAAAGGCCGATAAGATTTGTCTTCTCTACGTAGTGTACGGCCTTACCGCGCATCCGGCTGCGGTAACGTGGCGCTGTCGTGTCTCGCTGTCACATTACCGCGACCAACATTTTACCGCGGCTTTGTGCGCGGCAAAGGCCACTGTATTACGTGTATCTTCTACGTAGTGAGTTTAGGGTCGAATTGATAAGTCTTTAAAAGGGGTAAAGTGCACTCATGATATCCTGTAACTTATTAAATTATCATACCACTAGAATCATGTTTTAATTTTTTGTATTAATAAAGTCATGTTTTTAACTTTTTGTTAATTCAAGGTCCTTTTCCGTCCATTGACCGTTAACTTTAAAGGATCTGTGAGAAAAATAATAAAATCAGCAACTCAATTATTTTAAAAAAAATTATTTACACCCAAATTTTAAACTTAACCATTTAGTCATTACCTAACAGTTTTAAACTTAACACTTTAACCCAAATGTTTTAATTAAGCCCAACGACACCCAGCCACCATCGGGCCACCGCCACTGGACAGCCGCCGCAGACAACCGTGGCCACCATCGGAAATGCAAAAACAATAGCCGATAATATAGATTCGGGGCCTAGGACCGCCGGATCCCGGCCCATGGCCGCCAAATCGCAACGGTGGCGGCGGTGGCCCAACGGTGGTTGGGTGCTATTGGGCTTAATTAAAACATTTGGGTCAAAGTGTTAAGTTTTAAACTGTTAGGGGTGTCTAAATGGTTAAGTTTACAACTTGGTGCGTAAATAATTTTTTTTTAAAACAATTCAGTTACTGATTTTATCATTTTCCCTACAAATTCGCTAAAGTTAACGGTCAATGGACGGAAAAGGACCTTGAATTAACAAAAAGTTAAAAACAAGACTTTATTAGTACAAAAAGTTAAAATAGGACCCTGGTTGTACAATAATTTTAGTTACATGACTAATGATGCACTTTACCCTTTTTAAAAGTATCATCTAAAAATATAAACATTTTAATTTACCCATCAAGAGACAAGATTGACCTTGATTGGTATTTGGAGCAACCCGATAAGTTGAGACCTTTTCTTTCCCTTCTTACCGAATATGCATTAATATAGATATATGTAAATGGAGAAATTTGAGAAAAATATTACTTTATAGATAACTGATAGTGAATTGATAGATTTGAGATTGTTGGTGTATTGAGAATTGAAAAAATGAAGAAAACAAAATTCCAAAAATTTGGTAACTATAATACCGTGCATTTATTTTGTATTTTGTGCTTTTGCCATCTTCCTTCTCAAAAGTTGGCATTGTGTATTTTCCTTCTCCTCTGATTAATATATAAATTCTAATTGCCATCCAAAAAACCATGTATTTATTTTAAGGAAGAGTCTAACAAGAAGCTAAAAGAAGATTGCTGTTAGTATATACACCAAACAAGAACTTTCATTTGCATTATTCTCTTTCTAACAAGTGTTACAGGCATGAAATTGTAACAATGAACTCTGCATACCATCGAACATGATCATCATTCAGGGGCTAGCAGTTGAGGGAGGTGGAGTACAGGTTGGAAGTGGAAAGTATGGAAGTGTTGGTAATTTAGGTAGTTGCGGTAATCCGGGTAATTTTGGTAGTTGTGGTAACTGTGGCAATCCAGGTAACTTTGGTAGTTCAGGCAACTTGGGTAGCTGAGGCAACGGTGGGAGAGGAGGTAACAATGGCAAATTAGGAAACCCCCCAGCTTGTGACTCGGGTACCATGAGCAAATGGCGAGCAGAAACTGAGATTGACAGTAAAGTGATCAACCATAGTGAGAAGAAAAATGACAATTTGTGAAAGGACATCGTCATGTGAAAATGATTACTACAAGTAATTACATTAGGGAGAAAAAAGAGAGTGTGTATTTATAGATGTGGAAATAGGGGCATTCTAGTTAATTTTAAGTGTGGTTTGGTTGGAGTTTTGTTTTGTTTTTCCTCTTTCACTTCTTGTTGAACTTACTCATTTGCATGTCATTTCTTTGCTAGCTACCTACTTCTCATCAACATAACACTGTGATTTACAATATTGTTTCAAGTTTTCAACCTAATTAATTCTCCTTGTTGACACTATTGAGGCCAGGCCTAACGTTGATGATTATGTTCTGGTTACCTCACACGCCACATCAACCTACAGTACTCCTCCATTTTAGTAGCTAGCTAACTTGGAAGTACTGAACTGAGTTACATTTTGTAACGTTGAGAAGTGAAATGATATTTTGTTAAGTTCTAGGACTAATTTGTTAATATAAGAAAATTTAGAGAACTGAGAATGTATTTTGTAATCCTAGTTCCTTCCACCACCGATCAAAATCAGAGAAATCAGAATCCCATTCCAGTTACTGATCGTGAGTGGGCCTGACTGTGACGGCTTAACAAGGAGCCCACACTTTTTTTAATTAATTTCTACTATTAATTACTACATTTATTAATGTTATGGAGCATATTTTTATAATTCCCTCCATCGTATATGTATCTGTGTCACGGTCCACGCGACTTTGTTTCGCGACGGCTCAAGTCCTCGATAGTATCACGCAACCGAAGAGAGCGGCAGAATCCTCTCTCACACGAACGAACATTCGCTTGCATGCCACCGTCCGATTTCATGACATTTTCAGGCGAGTTTATTTCTGGTGTAAAATTCAATTAGAAGTTCTATGTTGAATTTCACTTGGTTGTTGTTTTGCGCCGGGTTTTGATCGGTTGTTTCGTTTCTTCTTCTTCTTCTGAATTCAACTGAATTTATCCAGACTAAGAATGCGTTTGTCGACCCTTGTTTGATGATAGTATGATTCTGCCTGTGATTTTCATCTTCGGTTCTCGGTGTTTTCTTCTTTCAGCATATTTTCAATCTCTGTAGTAGGAGTAGTCGCTTATAGGTTGGCAGCTTTCATGACTAAAATCAGTCAAGATATGGTTGACTTGAGCCTTGAGACTGGGCTTTTACATTCTCTTTTTCTATGAACATTTATCCAAGCCAGCAGGTTAAAGATTCTATATAGACATGCAGCATTTGAATGTTGTGGATAGTACTTTCTGCACTCTCTCTCTCATCTTGTTTTTTTCTTTCTGTTTCTGGTATCAAATACTATCTCTAAACTGAATACGGGATTACTTTTATGCAAATGATTGATGTTCTGATCAAAGTGCAATTTGTGCAGAAAAATAGTAGATGGAACTTAACTTGGGTTTACTCATTCAGTAGACCGGAAAGCCCTTAGTTATTGATCTGGCTGTCTCTAGGGCTCTGCCATCATCATCATCACATCTAGCATTATTGGATGAGATACATCCTTTCCTAGCTGATTTTAAGCAGGTCCCATGGGAAGGGAACCAGTAAGTAGGCCTTCAATGCATCCAAGTCATGCACTTGATGAAAGTAGTGCTGGCAGTAATCACCTATTGAATCCGGGTTATACACAAGATCTTCATTATATGTCTGTCTCGCCCTATCAGGACTGTTCAGGGCATGCTCCTTTTATTTCTGAACCATCAATGAATGCGGCAAGTTTCCAATTTTCTCAGTCTTTGGGGTCAGGGTTATATCAGCCTCATAAACTAGGTCATTCCATTGAAAAGAATAGTTTCTGGGGACAAGAGTCACTGCCAAGTTTCCTTGACTTTCCTGTGGACACCCTCGTGCAGAATAGCCAAGCAGAAATTACAAGTTCTGGGAGCACTGTAACATCCGAGGAGTTGAGTAAGCATAATGAATTGCGAATGTTGGAAAACCACCTACTTAATGATGACGACGAGCCTCTAACCCCCAATTCAAATGAGTTTCTTGTTGATGTCTCTGTTGCAGATCTCAAGCAAAAGGTGAATCCTTCTCATGACAACAAACATGCTTCTGATGATTATTGTTAACCAAATTTAATGAGGTTTATTGTGTTTTTTTTTTCCTTTCATTTTGCTAATTCATATTGAATACCAGGCTCTGGAACCATCCAGAAGTGTACCAATGCAAAAACCCACAGCTCCTCAGCATCTTCAGTCCATATCAAGAGAACTTTGTGCAGTATCAGCAATTTCAGCACGTTCTAGTGGCTCTGCCAAGGCACGGATGCGGTGGTCACCAGAACTTCATGAAACCTTTATGGCAGCTGTCAACCAACTTGGTGGTTGTGACCGTATGTATTGCCCCCTTTTGTAGTATCATGTCACGTTGCTCAGAAGATACACTGTCTTAAACATAGACTGAAATGGTGTTTTGAATCTGTAGGAGCTACTCCAAAAGCTGTGTTGAAACTGATGCAAGTTGAAGGCCTTACAATTTATCACGTGAAGAGCCACCTACAGGTAGGTTAACTCTTCTGGGCACTTAGATGTGCCAATATACCAAATGTGGGACTATGTTCTTATCGAAGATGCCTATCTGTTTACTGCAGAAGTACCGTGCAACCAGATACAAACCAGAGTCATCAGAAGGTATAGAGATTAGAGAACATCGCTCCACTATATTCACCTTATTTCAACTTCCCATTCTTCCCCAAATTTTTTAAAAGTAATTTTATAACTTTTTGCCATCGCACTATCAAAGGGTGGGAAAACTGGAGTCTTTTGTCAGACCTTATCTGGTTTGACCTCCCTATGACTTGTACATTGATGTTGCTTGAGCAGAATCCTGAAGCATTTTTCAAATTATCAAAATGATGTGCACGGCAATCCACCATTACTGAAAAGTGCTTTGTTTTTCTTTCTTTCTTTCTTTCTTTAATTGTCCAGGTCACTTGCTTTTAGTTGCTTGATGAGGTTGATGTTGTCTTTGCCCCCGGAATTGTATTTGTTTTACTCGCTCAATCTTCAAATAATTGTAGAATTTGTTTCGGTGCTTAGATTAAGGATGGTGGTAGATTGTAAGTGCTGTTAAAAAAAGTGCCTAGAGTGAAATGAAAATTGAGTAGATTGCTCATGGGAGCATTTGTGAAAAGGGAAGTGGGAAGGAAATTTAGGGGTAATTAAGTAACTTTAGTACTAAAGAGTTTCCTATTAAGGAAACAAGACGTTTTTTGTGGAAAGCCAAAAGTATAAAGTACATAATTTTCAAGGACTGAGGCAGTGTGTTCGATGAAGTGTCCATAGATGGTTGTACTACCTCACGGTTATGCTAGACAGGTTGTCAAGATACTTCAGCCCTAAAAGAACTTCGTTGTTTCTGGGTCAGGATATACTATATGAGAAGCTTCATTACTTTTCCAACTGATTATAGTATTTGTTTTCCATCTCTTGCAGGTTCCGCTGATAAGAAACTTTCTGTAGAAGAAATATCTTCTCTGGACTTGAAAACGTAAGAACATATGGGGCTAGTTTTATGACCATTTGAAAAGCTTCCCTATGGATTTGTGTGGGAACATTCTACAAACTCGATATGAAATGTTCCAAACTTTATGCAAATTAGTCTGCTTTTTCCATGATCCAGAATCAACACAGTCGTTGTTTTTTCTTGCCTGTTTGCCTCGAAACATGATCAGTTATTATTTGTCCAACAGGAGTATCAATATCACAGAGGCTCTAAGATTGCAGATGGACGTTCAAAAGCAGTTACATGAACAGCTTGAGGTATGGATTATTAATTTCCATGAACTGCTTGATGTGCAGATTAATGTTTCACTGAGGTACCGGCTACCTCCTGTACTTTGTGCATACAGATGAACGAGTGGGATGTATGTAATAGCTGCTGATTGGTCTAATTTCTGATGCTGTATATGGAGATAAACTTCATAGCACGTTAAAACTCATTCCTAAATAACTAGAGTTTTGACTTTGACTTAGAGCATGGATGCATGTAAAGGCATGTGATGTAAATGCTGGTGTGATTTTGATGCATCTGGTTTCTCAGGTGCAAAGGAATTTACAGATGCAGATTGAAGAACAAGGGAGACGCCTTCAGAAGATGGTTGAGGAGCAAAAAATGGGTTTAGTACCCTCCACCAGTCGAGGTGACCATTTGGCATCTTCCGATGCAGCGGAAGCTTACCCTGCAAACGTCAGAGTAGAATCCTCTCATGTAGACCACGCAAATAGATGGACTTGTAGTGACATTGCCAATTTGAGATCAGGAAGTTCACAAGAGTTAGGTGGGAACAAAAAGTGCACTGAAATTGAAGATGACGCTTGTGCAGCAAAAGGGACAAGAACAGATTAACATACCGTATGATGTTTTTGTTTTCTTAGCAAGGATAGAATAAGACCTAGCTGATGCTGGTAGAAGTTTTGTAGGAATAGGAATTCTACCACTGAGTATGAGTAATGTTCATGTGTTTGCAACTTATTAGAGCTTCGTTAACGCTCAATTGGGCTTTGATCAGAGGCGTGCAAGACATGCATCAAACTTTGTTCACAAAAAGCATCATCATTCTTTTCTCTGACGTAATTTTGTGATATATTAATGTTTAAAACATAAACTTATAATAATTTTGTGAACATCATGTATTCCAATTTCTCAGACTTTTTTTTACGTATCGGATGATTATAGATTGAACATTCTTCACTTTCCCTTTTATTTTAGTTTCATCTTCTTCATGTTTCTTATAATCGGATCCAACCAAACTTTAAAAATGCTCAGCCATTGATTAACAAGATTTATATTGGTACAAGTAATTCATTGATGCTGCAAAATACTTTCTGCATCTAAGAGAAGTAAACTACATTTATGTTGACTTGTAGCAATCTTATTCCATAGAAAAATATTCAAAAAGAATGAAATGGCAGATAAAACACAAGGATGCAAAATTAATACTTATATCACCTACCTATTAGAGCAAAGAATGGACTAGATGTAAACTATCTTTGTACCACAGAGGATGCATGGTATAGTTCCAATATAAAAGGCATAGATTTAAGACATTTGTTGTTTATTTCTTTTCTGCAAAGTTCATTAGTTATTACAGCACAAGATATCTACGTGTTTCTCAGCACACAAAGGTTGTGTTCATTATGTATCATTCTCCAACTTTTTATCACAAAAATTTCAAAACTAAACTTTCCCTCTCAACCGTTTCTCTCAGAAAACTTCGCTCTATTTTTCTAAAACACCAATTTTTCTTCATAAAAATTAGTTCTTGAACACACACAAGATAATGAAGTTGCAGAAGAAGTACCATATATAGTTGGTAGTGCTTGAAACCAGGCAGAAGGAAACTTCTGGACCCTTGCATCATCTCCCATTTCTTCAGCTAATCCACAAAGTTTAGGAATCAATGCATCTAAATTGAAGTACATGTTCATACCATCTCTCTGGCTAGCCAAAAATATAACAAAATTAGTGCGGTGAATGTCTCTAGGAGAACCTGAGAATCACAAAACGTTTCATACTTGACTATTCACAAAATTAAAAAGAGCTTGACATCCCAATTGCATTACTTCATCTTTCCCTGACTGATCTAGAAGGATTTGTATGATTGCAAGAAACAATGGCCTAAAACAATATTGTGCAGTGTACGGTAATATCCCACATTGCTCATATATCATCGGTTTAAAGCGTTTATAAATGTGTTCTTGAGCCACATCAAGCACGTGATTACGAGAGGATGTGGATGGGCCGTTAAGCGTGCTTGCGCTTGGCCCAGGAAAGTCCCCGGGCCCCTGCCGCAGAGATGCGGACCCGGAAACGGGATACTTGTGAACGAAAAACTTCAATCGCAAGCAATTTAGCGAGCGGCTGAGACATGTGTGGAGCCGTATGGTTTTCCATTCCAAGCATCTTGGCCGATTTCACAGTTATTCACAAAGCCCTAACTTGGGCTAACTGAACGGGGCTTACCATCTCGTAATCACTCTTTTTATTCTATCCAATCTTATTTGGTGTGGAACGGGGCTTACCATCTCGTAATCACTCTTTTTATTCTATCCAATCTTATTTGGTGTGGTATTGCTAATATTGCATCTATAACAATACAATACTAATTAATTTTGATATAGT
Source organism: Stellera chamaejasme (assembly GCA_024586325.1). Taxonomy (NCBI): domain Eukaryota; kingdom Viridiplantae; phylum Streptophyta; class Magnoliopsida; order Malvales; family Thymelaeaceae; genus Stellera; species Stellera chamaejasme. The sequence continues at coordinate 33,551,219 of CM044985.1, forward strand.
GGTCATGTTCCATTTTGATATAGTGGTCATGTTCCTAAAGATATTTGTAGAGGTTTTGAGTTTGAGCTTCTAATATCTCCTAATCCCTTTGTATGAGAAAATAAACTATTTTGACTAATGAGTTTAACATTGTCACTGCAGTAGCTATTATAGATAATCATAGTGGTCATGTTCCTAAAGATATTTGTAGAGGTTTTGAGTTTGAGCTTCCAATATCTCCTAATCCCTTTGTATAAAAAAATGAGAAAATAAACTATTTTGACTAATGAGTTTAACATTGTCACTGCAGTAGCTATTATAGATAATCATAGTGATCATGTTCCTAAAGACACTTGTAGAGGTTTTGAGTTTGAGCTTCCAGTATCCTCTACCCCCTTTGTATAAAAAAAAGAGAAAATAAACTATTTTGACTAATGAGTTTAACATTGTCACTGCAGTAGCTATTATAGATAATCATAGTTATTTTTATGTTGAAATCAACCATATTTATTTTATGAATAGAAATAATTTTGCTCTTTTCACTCTCAAATTTGAAGAGCCAAATAGCAAAAGCTGTTATGGCTAGCGTGATAGCTAATATTATAAATTTCTCGACTTTTTCTATTTTTGCTAACTATATTTAACTTGAGAGTGTAATGATTGACATTGTTGTAGATATTGGACTCCTTACTTTCGGAAGGGACTTAAATGGAACTAATTTTAGCTTAAGGGTTAGATCGAAAGAATTAGTAAAAGATTAAGGGCCGTTTTGGCGAATAAAAGTCTGTCCGACTGCTTGCTGGGAAGGAAGATCATTGATATCCGTTGAAAAGCCGTTCAAACAGTTGAGGGATCAAAAAAGGGTATAAATGGAAAGGTCTGGAAAGAGAAAGCTCCTAAAACCTTTCCAACTAAACCGCGGTCAAACTCCTCCACTCTGCGATCCACAACAATGGCGGACGGCCACCGCGTCATGGCAGCGATCGCCGCGCTTCTTCTTATCGGAGGTCTTCCGGCTTACGGAGAAGATTTCAAAGGGGATTACTCCAAACTTTCTGGGATAATCATACCAGGATTCGCCTCCACTCAGCTACGAGCATGGTCCATCCTTGACTGCCCTTTCTCGCCTCTCGATTTCAATCCTCTCGACTTGGTTTGGCTCGACAGCACCAAGGTGTCTCTCCTTTCTCTTCTATTTCGGATACTTACGTTAGTTTCTTCTCTAGTACTGTTTTCGTGGTATTTCACTTTGCTTTCGAATCGTGGATGTACTGTAGCAGTGTTTCGCAACAGAAACTACACAATGCCATCAACAACGGAAGTTCTAGGTGTTTTCTTTCGAGTTAATTTCTGGGGTGAGGCCGTGGTTAGGTGTCTGTAGGATATTCTGTAGAAATGCTTAGTTGGAAGCTCAGTCTCGCGTTATATTATATCATACTAAGATTTATTGGATTTGCAGCTTCTATCAGCTGTTAATTGCTGGCTTAAGTGCATGTTGCTTGATCCTTACAATCAAACAGATCACCCTGAATGCAAGTCACGGCCTGATAGTGGTCTTTCTGCAATCACTGAGCTTGATCCTGGTTATATCACAGGTGAAGCTTTCTCTTTTCATTTGTACTGTTAAATTCACTGTCTACAATATTAAGAACATATTTCCACTGCTGCCTGTGAATCTTCTCATTCTCAAGGGTTTTAACCAGTTTTTCCATTCTTTGGGCACAGGTCCTCTCTCTTCAGTATGGAAGGAATGGGTGAAGTGGTGCATTCAGTTTGGAATAGAAGCTAATGCAATTATTGCTGTGCCATATGATTGGAGATTGCCCCCATCAATGCTTGAGGAACGGGATCTTTATTTTCACAAGTTAAAGTATGTGCTCTCTAGCTTCTCGTACTGCAAACTTAAGCTTGGTCTCATTCAGCATGTCAGGGTCTCTGTAAATTGTCTCATGAGGGTCAATAACTCTATATTCCCCTTCTTTAAATCTGTGCCATTATATTTAAAATGAGATCCTTTGCTTTTCAGGCTGACCTTTGAAACTGCTCTAAAACTCCGTGGTGGTCCCTCCCTGGTTTTTGGCCATTCTATGGGAAATAATGTCTTTCGCTATTTCCTGGAGTGGCTGAAGCTAGAAGTTGCTCCTAAGCATTATGACAAATGGTTGGATGAGCATATCCATGCTTATTTTGCTGTCGGTTAGATAGTTTGCTCACATATACTTTTTAAACATGATTTTTTGTAGGAAGTCAACTAATGCCTCTCTCTCTCTCTCTCTCTGAGTTGCTCTCTCTCTCATTTGGTAATTTTCCAGGCTCTCCTCTTCTTGGTGCAGTTGAGTCCATAAAGGGGACACTTTTTGGCAACACTTTTGGCCTTCCTGTTTCCGAGGTTTTACGATGCATCCCTTTATTTTCTTTTCAATGCATTTCTTTTATTTGTACTGTAAGGTAGAACTCAAATTTCTTGCAAAATTTGTACGTGAATATGGTTTCTTCTTCTTATTCAGTGAGTGCTCGCTGAGTTTGTGTGTTTCTCACTTTCTCTTTCTTCTCCATTTGTTGTCTTCTTACCAATATCTTCATTCATTACCCCACATCAACTATGGTTCAGAGTTTGATCAAGTTTGCTCTGACAACTTATGATGCTACGCCTGCTCCTGACTCCCCTTTCCATTATATTTTCACACCATCTCAGGGGACTTCTCGGTTGATGTTCAATTCATTTGGTTCTTCACTGTGGATGATGCCATTTTCTAAGTATTGTCGAACTGAAAGTAGTTATTGGAAACACTTATCAGGGAGGAGCAAGAATGATCATCAAACATATAAATGTGAGGATCAAGAATTCCAGTCGAATTACTCTGGGTGGCCTACAAATATAATAAATATTGAGATCCCATCAACCCATGGTAAGATTTTCTGTTGAAAAACCTATTAGGATGCATGGAAATGATACTCAGACATTTCTTATATTTGGCAGCACTTGATGCATATCCAACAGTGTTAGATGTAGCTCAGGCCAACTTGTCGAACATGGAATGTGGAATTCCCACACAACTATCGTTTTCTGCACGTGAAATGTCAGATGGAACATTTTTTAGAACAATAGAGGATTATGATCCAGACAGCAAAAGATTGTTACACCAATTACACAAGTGAGTGCCATTATATCCTTGAAGCTGATCAAACAGCCATAGTCGAAACTTTGTAGTCTTAAAGTTCCATTTCTTTTACTTTTTTAGACGAGGAACATCCGGTTTTATATAGTAAAGATCAATACAGTTTCTAAGATGTCCTGTATTTTTCCAGATTATATCATGGTGATCCTGTTCTTAATCCTCTGACACCTTGGGATAGGCCACCTATTAAAAATGTTTTCTGTATCTATGGAATCGATTCAAGGACTGAGGTAAGATTGTGTAGTTTGTTATTGTCGTAACAAGTGCTTCTAATCAAGCTCATTCTACATCGTGTTTCGATTCTAAATTAGTGCTTATGTGATAAACGTTTGGGGTTTTGAATTTATCTGAGATTGACGGATCATCAGAGTCCTCTCTGTTTCGAAAGAGATTAGCGTATTAGTTTTGTTTGTGATAATATAAATGGAGCACTTCAAATATCTCTTGAATAAGTTAGCCTTTACGTTGAACCAAAGAAAAACAATCTATTCATTGCCAACGTCAAGACAGATAAACTGAAACTGATGGATATACTGGACCGTCTCCTACCAGCATCTGTCAATTCTTATCATTTGTTCTTGTTGATGGAGATGCAGCCTTTTGTTTGTGTGTGTCTTTCTTCGTACCATTTTCATTCAGGACAGATTTTGTGCTTCCAATTCATTCTAATTTCTTTCTTTTCTTTTCTTTTCTTTTTGGTTTACTGAGCAGCTTGTCCTCGTCTGTATTGTTATTTTGTTACTTGTTGATGGATTTAAGCAGGTTGGATACTTTGTTGCTCCTAGTGGGAAGCCCTATCCTGATAATTGGATCATAACAGATGTAGTTTATGAGGTTGAAGGATCACTTGTGTCCAGGTAATCTTTTGCACATTCATACACAGCATAGATGATTGGTCTTTAAACGAAGCAGTATGTTGCCTTATTCTATCTGGTTTCTAGCTGTTTCATCTTGTCTTGTATACCTCCTCTATGATGCGCTGATCCCAAAAAAAAATGTTGTCTTACTATCATAATGCCAGTTTGGTAGACTCCTTTTGGTTTCCAGTTTTCTGTGATAGCAACTCGGCACCTTGCATATTAAGACATACTCCATTTGTATCGTATATAAATCAAATATCAATCAATCAACTACGCTTTTATATCTTGTCACAGAAGGACATATCAAACTGTACACGCAATGACAGTTATCCTTTACTGATCAACCAACTAAGTCATAGATTGTCAAATACTTGTTCTTCTTAACCTACTTTGCAATTTTCCTGTAGGTCAGGGTATCAAATTGATGGCAATCCTGGATATACAAGTGGGGATGAGACGGTGTGATATTTGCACATAGGATGCTCTTTTTAACGTCCTCTAATCCATCTTTTGAGCTTTTCATCTGCTTTTAGTTGTTCTCACTTGCAGTCAATCGGATACATCTGTTGCAGGTGCCGTATAATTCACTTTCTTGGTGTAAGAACTGGTTAGGACCAAACGTGAACATAACAAGGGCCCCACAGGTATAGTTGGTTTGGATACTAAATAGTGATAGCATAGGTCATGGCAAGTTATTTGGTCCAAGTAAACAATTTGACACACCTGTCACATTTATATTTGGTAGATACTTTCGCCCATTTTTTCTTCTCTGAAAACTAGATTGTGGTCCAAAAAACACTTGGTCGCACTTCCAGAATATATGTCCATCCTATGTACCTTGAGATGTTTTGCAGGCAGAGCACGATGGGTCTGATGTCCAAGTGCAGTTGAATGTCGAGCACCATTATGGAGAAGATATAGTTCCCAACATGACAAAGCAACCAAGAGTCAAGTACATAACCTTTTATGAAGATGCTGAAAGTATTCTAGGAAGGAGGACCGCCGTGTGGGAGCTTGACAAAGGTAGGGAACTTGTCCTTGATGCTTATCACTTAAGCAAGAAACATACTGTTGAGTAAAACATATTAGGTCACACGTCTCTAATAAAATGTAATGTTTTCTGCATGTAGCAAATCATAGAAACATTGTTCGATCACCAGTTTTGATGCGGGAGATGTGGCTTCAGATGTGGCATGACATTCATCCTGATTCTAAGTCAAAGTTTGTGACAAAAGGTGAATTGTCATTCGGATTTCAATACGATTACTATCAAAGTTTACTTAAAACAGATTAGGTTGAGCTCTTCTAACTGGCAGCAAAACTAGCAGCTAAGCGAGGTCCCCTGAGAGATGAAGACTGCTACTGGGATTACGGGAAGGCACGGTGTGCTTGGGCTGAATTCTGTGAGTACAGGTGACTTTCTCTTTTCTCACCTGAGGTCCAGGAAAAATCTTTTCTTAAATTGCCGTTCAAAAAAAACAAATCAAAACTAATAAAACAGTAACTTGTTGCATGGGTTATTTATGTAGATATGCTTTTGGAGATGTCCATTTAGGACAAAGCTGTAGGTTGAAAAGTTCATCTGCCGATCTGCTTCTGCACTATGTATAGATCTGTAGGTAAGCAGCTTGAAAACTACTCGCACTTGTTCCATTTCTCGAGAATTGAGAATGCTAGCAATAGTCACTTTGGACAGTCATTTGGTGGACACTCGCCCATTAAAAACTTATCTGTTGCTAGCATTTCTCGAGATAATTTGCGATTGATGTATAAATTATATTGCTTCCAGGTTCTGTGCTCTCCTCCCAACACGAGTTAGTCGTAGATTCTAGCTGGTACGGTTCTACTCAGGTACATCCACGCACCAAGGACCCGATTCTTGCAGTAAGATTATAAGGATGATAATATAAGGAATTTTGTTTCCTTGTGCAGTGGATAACATTTTGGCGGAATATGCCTTTTATTTTGTGTTTTTTCGACATTTATATACTTTTCTCTGTCATTCTTTTTGTAGAGTTTAGAAGCAAGGGATGTACATAGACATAACCATTCAAGTGATCTTTTATTTCATCTCATACTGATCCCAGATTTTGATCTCCATTCATACAGTACACCTCCATGCAGTAAACAAGGCTGTCATTTGTTTAGATGGGTTTTTCCTTTTTAAGAAAAAAATGAGAGAAGGAAACATGACATGTAGTAGGCTCATGACACCATTTACCTGTCTCTCCACGAATGATACTGCATATCTGGGTTCTATGTTTACATGTAAAATGAATTTGATACAAATTGTAAAGGTAACAATTTATAAATTCCAGTGTCCCTAAAATGGATGTTTTCAATTTAATCCATGGTCAATTTGATATGCTTGGACTATTGAGTTTTGTCTCATAGCAAGCAGTCAAGGGGACAGTTATACAAACACCAGAAACACATCCATAATTAAATATCTAGTGGATGATGGATGATTTCTTAACCGTCTAGTATTAGCGACTGATTTCTAAATCAAATTCCAATCTCTAAATCAATCAGGGTGTGCTTTTTGAATATTTTCGTAAAAAATTTATTAACACTCACACCTGGTTTATTATTATCTAAACCTTGCAAAGTTTTGAAGTGAAACCCACCCCACCGGAGATGTGACATGAACGCAAAAGTCAATAAGATGCGGGGACAATATCGTCATTGAGGCTAGTGGGTTTTCTTGTAAAATTCTCGAAACTAAAGGGCGGTTGGCTCCTGTAACTTATATAAATATAAATGGCGTCCCACGCACCCACCCTCCTGCCCCGTTCTGTAAATCCTCTCTCTCTCTCTCTCTCTCTCTCTCTCTCCCAATTTCTCTCTTCTTCGACGAATCCCCAACAAAAGCCACATTACAGCAACTCTTTTCTTTCCTCCCTGTTTAAAGTTGCATGTTATTTTTTTCTGAAATTACTTGGCTTATTACCATATGACCGTTTTACCCTCCTATCTCTCTTTTATCTCTCTCTCACTCTAATCTCTATGTATACAGACAGATATAGTTTTGTTCTCTTTCCCATTTTCATCTTTACGTGGTTGATCATGTAAAACATGGGAAGGATGAATTAAGAAGCAGTTTTTCCCCCATTAATGATTTTCTTTCTTTGTCATATCATAGTAGTAAATTGTTTTTTCGCACAAACAAGAAAGAGGTTGTTGGTGACGTGGCTGGCGTGGGTGTGCGATGAGTACTAAAACGATGCGTCTTCCTCCACGTCGGGCACTCAAACGGCCTAAGGAGAAAGACGATTTTGACCTCAAAGAGCGATCGGTATCATCGCCGGCCCAGATCGGCTCGTCGTCGGTCCACTTCTTAGCCGGTTACCTTGCCCATGAGTTCCTTTCTTTGGGTACACTCTTCGGGAAACCACCTCCGGACGCCGCCGCCGCCGACGACGAGCCGGACCCGAAGCGGCGGAGACGTGGAATCGGAATCCTCATCGATGATCAGCAGCAGCGTCGAGTGTATGCGGAAATAGCGAGTTTGTTGAAGACCGGTGGGGCCCACCTCCCCGGTATCGTCAATCCTACCGAGCTTTCTCGCTTTTTAGGCAGCATGTGATCTGTACACGTGGACGGACCCATATCATTTGGTAATTCCTTTTTGGCCTTGGGTTGGGTGGATAATACACACACTTTTTGATTTTCCTGCAACTTTTATTGGATGATTTTTTTTGTGTGAATCATGAGTGTTTCATTCATGTGATTTATTATTATTCGTTTGAGGTCTTTCAATGCTTGCATGACAAATCGAAATCCGGATAAAATAATGACTGATATTAGTATATCTGCATTATTTTTGACAGGTTTAAACAATATTTGTTCGAGTAATAAAATAATGGCCAAATTATACTCTCTCCGTCCCTATTTAATTATTACATTTGATTTTCAAATTTTTGTTTGATTTATATTTTTTATTAGAAATAATTTGTTTAAAAAATTTAAAAAATAATTAATTTTAGAAACTAAACACATTCACATTGATTTTTCTTATGCATGTAAGTTACTTAACTTTACATATCAAAATATTGAAGAAAAAAAATACATAGATTAAATGCTGAAAAAGAAACTTGACTATTAAAAAGGGATGAAGGCAGTATTTACTATCCTAAACAGTAGCTACTAGAGTATCTACAACAATACTAGCTGTTATTTTGGCTAGTGAGTTTAACATTGTCACCACATCAATGCTAGCTGTTATAGGTAGTCATATTTATTATTATGTTGAAATCAACAACATTTATTTTTTGACTAGTAACAAATTCTCTCTTCATTCCTAAATTTGGAGAGCCAGATAACAAAAGCTATTATGGCTAGCATGATAGCTAGTATTGTTGGATCAAAGATTTGTGCATTTTTTCTTCTATTTTTACTAGTTATATTTGACTTAAGATTGTGATAACTAGCATTGTTGTGCATGCTCTTAGTTACGGAAGGGTTCAAATAATGGTGACTTACAAGAGGATGTTTAGTGGCGTAAGAAAGTTAACTTGATGGTTATTGATGCGATTAATTGGAGTGAGGAGCATGAGGATGGTCAATTCGGTCGATAGAGGTCGATTTTGACAACGATGGTTGTTCTGGTGGTAAAGGTGTTAATCATGGTGAGGTTCGGCGGGGGTGTTTTAACTAGATCTTGCGTGCAATAACAATAGGTTATGGCGAAGTTGAGCCAGGTGGATGGATGTGAAGGGCGAGGCTCGGGCATACAAAAAAGTGAGGCGGTGATGGTGGGAGCGACGCGGTGGCGGTATGAGGATGAGAGAGCATAAGGAAAAAGAAAAAGAGAGAAACAAAGAGAAAATATTGGGTAAATTTGTATAAATTTTTTAAGCATGAGGGCCACTGAAATAATTTGTAATATAAGTGAAAAAACAAAAATCACATTTTCTGGGTAATTTCGTATGTTAACTAACCATTTTTTTTGTGAGGAGGAAATAAACAAATTCATTAGTTGGCTAGAGCCAAATAAAGCCAGACCCGAACATAGTTCGACCAGAAAACAATAAGACCGACCACGAAGGTAAAGAAAAAGCTAACAAATAAGCCCCTCGCAGGAGGCAAAATGACACTAAACGGAGAAAGAAATAAGAGTTCAACATAAAACAACTAGCGACAAAGCTAATAAAGACACCTCCATGGCTTAAACCGCGGGCTTTGAGATGATATGGTGTGGAAACGAGCAGAGAAGGCAATGAGATACTGACTCCATCAGTGATGTGCTTCCTCAGACGACTAGTGGATCTCCTCCGCACCAAAAAGAAGCTATCGTGCTGAAACAAGTGGGAAACATGCACTAGACAAAAGCACCAAGACACTGGGACCAATTCAATTCTCAGAACGGGAACTTCAGCTATTCAGGAAGTTCCAGGTCCCAAATAACCCACACAGAAACTTCATTCCTCCGAAAAGGGCAAAGCCCCGCTCAGTCCCACCAACATAACTACCACTTACACTTCACCATCACTCTCTAACTTCATGCCAACACCATCCCAAAAGCCCTTTCCTCCCGCAAGTCCTCTCACAAAATAGCGAGACAAAGGTGCCCCAAGGAGTAGAGTCGCGTGCTGCCACCAACAGGGCGAGCGGCTGGCGGATAGAGGTAACCGGATGCTCTCCGACCAGGAAGCCCACCACTGTCCCAAGAGAGGCCCAGACATCTGTCCAGCGTTGGAGCCCACCAGCCATACCAGTAGAAGCTGGATGGGTTCTTTGCCTCCGGTAGACGACGAAGAAAAAGTCCCCCGAAACTACCCGATGTTCTGTGGCCAAGGCCAGTGTCCACATCATCACACCGACGATTGGGGGCGTCGCGGGTAGAATCACTAAGTTTGTCGGGTGGAGACGGAGCATCGATGGCGCCAAGCACCCTCTAATTGCGAGCCGCTGCTTTGCCAAGTGGAGTGCAAACCAGCGTACACAAGGAGCAAAAAAATCTCCTTATTATAAAAAAATCAGCCAGATCCGATTGGTGTGAAGAGCACCACCAGCCTGAGAATCATGAGAGTGGTGTCGACAAGCGGCGACGTCACCCTATGGAGAAAACCCTATGGGGAGCGCGGCTAACCATTTGCTCTTTGTTTTTAATAATAGATAATGTTCAAGATCAAAACGTATGCTAACTAACCATTGTTTACTTAATGTCTAAATTGTGCTACAACAATGGTTGGGGATCTCGGGTCAGATTGATTTAGGTTTTAAACACTTCCATGAATGAGTTGTGATGGCTGAGGGTAGTAAACTACTTCATTCATCCTAAAAACATTACATGAGTTAATTTGTCAAACTTCAACAACTTTATACCCATTTTAATCTCGGTAAAAATTATAAAAGGTTACAATCAATTAGCTAGGAATGAGGAACTACAATATTTGTGAGACACCCGCCACCGGAAATTTTTTTCTGGCCAGGAAGCCTACCACTGTCCCAAGAGAGGCCCAGACATCTGTCCAGCGTTGGAGCCCACCAGCCATACCAGTAGAAGTTGGATGGGTTCTTTGCCTCCGGTAGACGACGAAGAAAAAGTCCCCCGAAACTACCCGATGTTCTGTGGCCAAGGCCAGTGTCCACATCGTCACACCGACGATTGGGGGCGTCGCGGGTAGAATCACTAAGTTTGTCGGTGGAGACGGAGCATCGATGGCGCCAAGCACCCTCTGATTGCGAGCCGCTGCTTTGCCAAGTGGAGTGCAAACCAGCGTACACAAGGAGCAAAAAAATCTCCTTATTATAAAAAAATCAGCCAGATCCGATTGGTGTGAAGAGCACCACCAGCCTGAGAATCATGAGAGTGGTGTCGACAAGCGGCGACGTCACCCTATGGGGAGCGCGGCTAACCATTTGCTCTTTGTTTTTAATAATAGATAATGTTCAAGATCAAAACGTATGCTAACTAACCATTGTTTACTTAATGTCTAAAATGTGCTACAACAATGGTTGGGGATCTCGGGTCAGATTGATTTAGGTTTTAAACACTTCCATGAATGAGTTGTGATGGCTGAGGGTAGTAAACTACTTCATTCATCCTAAAAAAACATTACATGACTATTTTTTTTGTGAGTTGTACCAAAAAATTTGAAACTTTTATTACCAATTTTTATCTTATTATCCACAATTATCTTTATCCATCCAAAAAATTGTATTTATCTTACCCTCCATCCCAAATATAATGCAACGCTTTAACTTGGCACGAAGATTAAGGTGATAAAATTTTGTATTGACTTTTCCAATTTTACCCTTTTCTATATTGAAAGATGTAATTAAACACAAATCGAGGAAGAATAGTATAACAAAATTAAACTATAACAATAAATATTCTAAGAATAAAAAGTAAAGAATTGTATTATTGAATATAAAATTTTATTTGGAGAAGAAAGAAAGCCATATTGACTAGTTTTTGACATTTTATTTCTTAAATTTTACAGATATTTGATAAATTAGTATGTAAAAATTACCATAAAAGGAAGTGTTGCGTTACTTTTAGGACCTCTCAAAAAGAGAAGTGTTGCAGTATTTTTAGGACGAATAGAGTATGTCAATTTTACGACATTAGCCCCGAATTTTTAACACTTTTTAATCTTCACGTCAGCCAAATTTTGTCAAATTTCACATGTTTAAATGGTTTGTTGAACGTTTATTTACAACCCTTGGAAATTGGGAAAGAGATTATCATGTATACTATAGAGTTTTTGATGATGAGTAATGTGAGATTTAAAAAAAGGTTTAAGGACTAAACACGAAATCAACAAACATTTTAGTACATGGAAAAAAATTCCCAAGTTTCAAATTTTAAAAATGAGTGGGATGTAATTCACATGATTTGTGTGGAATTCACAAGTGATTTAGTTTTTTAATTCACTTGCGTTAATTGTGATGCATATTTGAAACCACAGTGAAAAATGATAAGAGTTGGTAGTGAATTACAACTAAAATACTCTTCAAAAAAAGAAACCATCTCATCTACGTATCCACTCATGAAACGAAAAAAACGCACAAACCGAAAGAAATAAACAATGAGCCTTGGTTGGAAAACTAACTCACTTCTCATAATTCATCGTGATTTACACTAACTCACTTCTTCTAAATTCACCTTAGGTCCTAATTAATTTAGTTGAAAAACTGACTAATTCACTAATTAATAAGATGAGGTGGAAAACTAATTAATGAGTAAATTCCGCAAGCAGTCCCGTAAAAATAATTATTGTCATGTTTTGGTCATGTTTTAAAAACTTGTCCTGTTTTAGTCCTTTCCTATGGTATTGTATCCTATTTTGGTCATTTCCGTCCAATTTGGCTGTTAGTTGTAACGGATTCGTGTAAATTTACTTTTTTATCCTTATGAAAAATTTACTTCAGTCCCTGATTTTATACTTCCCCAAAGTTTTAACCCTAAAGTTTAACACATAATGCAAAACGCCCTTAACTCTTCTTCTTCTTAATATTATTATTATTATTCTTCTTCTTCCTTAGAAATGCCACCGTCGTCGTCATCATCACCGAACACCAGCAAGGCCCTCAAGCTAGAGCGCTACAACAACTACATCCGCAAGCTCCACAGCACCAAGCTCATCAACATCTCCTCCAAATTCCTTTTCGGAGTCACTCTCCTCATCACTCTCGTCTTTATCCTCTTCTTCACTCTCAACTACCCTGCTCTTCGATGACCCCAGCCACCACCTCCGGCCGCCACACCACCACAGCTCATTTCTTTCCACTTCGTTCCTTCTCAGCAGCGGATCATGGGAGAAGCAGGTCCGCCACTCTTCAACACCTCGCGGTCCTCCCCGCCCCAACGTATTCTCCGTCGTCGTCACCAACGTCGCTAGATTTGTCGGCTCCCACTGCTCCCTGGCTTTGAAAAAGTGAGACGATGGGGTTTTGGGTCTTGACAACTTCAACGACTATTAAGACCGGAGTTTGAAGCGATCTCGCCAGAACCTTCTCTCGAAGCACCAGATTTCAAAAGCCCTGGATAGAGTGGCGCGTCTGGCAATGTTGGCAAGTTGTAGCCTCATTAGAGTGAAATTAAACTTTAGGGTTAAAACTTTTGAGAAATATAAAGTCAGGGGCTGAAGTAATTTTTTTATAAGGGTAAAAAAGTAAATTCACACGAATCTGTTACAACTAACGACCAACTGGACGGAAAGGACCAAAATAAGCCATAGAACCGTAGGATATGACCGAAACATGGCAAGTTTTTAAAATAGACCAAAACATGACAATAATTATTTTTATGAGACTGCCAACAGAATTTACTCAGTGATTAATTCACTTCAAAAATATTAATTTTGAAACCCCTGATCTTTGAACTTGGTCAACACATGTATTTTGATATCTAAAAACATTAAACTGACTTAGAGCAAAATGAATCCCTAGACTCTAGGGATCAAATACCTTGCACTTGAGTCGTCTAACCAGTGACAAACGTTACAATTTCGGTGCAATTTCATAAGTTTAGGTCATAAAATACAAAAAAAAATCATAACTTTAAGAGATGAACAACACCATTAAGGTTTAGTGAAATGTATAAGCTGGACGCTATCAGCCTATAATTTTACAATGAACAGGCATTGGGATGTTGCATAATTAATTAATTATACCACTAATATTTCTCTTTTGACGTGGATTTAGATTCTATTGTTTTATTGGTACTAATTTACGGCCATTGTTACATTTTGAGTGCAATTTCATCACTCTCTGGTACCTTGCTAAATGCTATGTGGGAAAAATATATCTGCCGGGGCTTATATCCAATTATAAAAGCATAACACAATTTTTTTTTTTAAAAAAAAAAGCACTAATGTGTATCTATTGCATTCAAACCTAACATTCATATGTTTGTTAAAATCCTAAACGTTTTCCTTACCATCACCTTATTGTGAAAAGGAATATTATTAGTACCCACATATTGACGACCTAATTGTGAAAAAAATGTTATTAGTACCCACACATATTGACGACTGATTCAGTGTTATTTCCATAAAAATGTGTTAGTGAAAAAATACTCCAAGTATTACATATTTCCTCACATTGGTGATGTAAATCATCACTCCCTTCCACCTTTTAAAAAACTCGAACTATTTCTTAATATTTTTTACAAAATCGGAACAACTTAATTTCCCAAAACTTTTAAATTTAACTTTCCATCAAGTAGTTTTTTATCCTTTACAGATGTGATATCTTTTACAAATAAATAGTGAGAACTAATAAAAAAAATGGGTAGAGTCCATTTTTAGTTTTTTATATCATATTTTGGTCACATTTTAAGAATTTGTCCTATTTTGCTCTTAAAGTTATGGTTTTATGTTCTATTTTAGTCATTCCGTCCGTTTGACCGCTAAATTGACCGTTAATTATGTTATTTTTACGCAAATTCCACTAAAAATACAATCTAATTACACATTTAATAGATGTATGTCCACTAAACTTTTAATAAATATACAAACAAGTCTCTAAAGTTTTTCTCCCTTTACCTCTATCTCATCATCATCCCAGTTCTTCACCCGCTCTGGATCATCATCATCTTCTTGAAACACGATGATTTGGGATGGGAATTGGACGGTGATTTTCTTGAGAAAATATTTCTCGTACCTTTCCATTCAACTTCTTTCACCAGAAAAGAACATTAATCACGGTTGTATGTATATTTAGACTACTCCTTTAAATCGAAGAACGAAAACAAGATTTCACAGTTCTTAGATCCAAATATGAGAAAAATGAAGTCGACTCTGTTCTAATTATGAGTTGCAAATGGCTAGCGGTTAGAGGAAGGGGCTGGCGATATCGGTGAACGATTCACGATCCAGATTTGCTTCTCGCTAATTTGATCAGTCGGTGGATCCTTAGTGACGACTAAACTTCGGATTCAGGCGTCGCCCTCATTCGCGGCATCTTTTGTGCCATCGATTTTGACAAATTAAGCGAGCAAGATTTCGTGCGTGTGGTAGCGTCTTCATCATCATCGACTACAAAAGCCAGACGTTGCGTGCGGCGACGTTGGCATCATCAGTATAGCATCGCTTTCGGTGGAATGATTTTCATCTTCTTCCGTTGCATCGCCAGCATTTGCAGTGGGGTTTCCCTCCATTTCTTCACTCCTACCTCTTCTCCCACCGAAAGGTCAAAGCTTTACCTTAAGAGCTTAAATCATAAACTCTCAATTAAAGCTTGTTTATTCACAACTCAAAATCAAAGATTTACTCTCGAAAGATTTGTTTTTTATCGGGGGTTGATGGCGGATCGGTTTGGATAGCCGCCATGTGTCAGTTATGCTGACGTGTCCTGACGTTATTGGACGTCATTAGATTAATTCGGAATTCGAGAGGGGAAATAGAGGAGAAATAGAGGAAGGGTCCTCTGTTTGTCTTGTCAATGAAGTGACTTGAAAATGCGAGAGCGCGCGAGAGGCCCTAACTTATGCTGTCAATGTTTGTTATATAGCTGGTATTAATGGTGGCAATATCGTAATATGTCAATATTCCGTTATTTACACAAGTGTCCTGTATTGTTCGGGAAATGATTCTCCGGGAATCTCTCATGCCTTGTCCGGGTAAACGTTTTATTAAGTCCGGGAATATCACTTAGGTCTTTGTAATCACTTGAGTTTTTAATGGGGCCCTTATGGTGGGCTATTGATTTGGGCCTTTTGGTAGGCCTGTTTGGGTGATTGGGCCTATCGGCCATCAAGTCCCCCCTTTGTCATGCGGCCGATCAGTAAGGAGTCCGAATAACCGGGATTTTGAATTGAGGATTTTATCCTCCCTTTGAATTCCTCGAACCGACCTGGTTCGGGATTTTGAATTGAGGATTTTATCCTCCTTTGAATTTTCTTGAGGATTTTATCCTCCCTTTGAATTCCTCGAACCGACCTGGTTCGGGATTTTGAATTGAGGATTTTATCCTCCCTTTGAATTCCTCGAACCGACCTGGTTCGGGATTTTGAATTGAGGATTTTATCCTCCCTTTGAATTCCTCGAACCGACCTGGTTCGAGATTTTGAATTGAGGATTTTATCCTCCCTTTGAATTTCTCGAACCGACCTGGTTCGGGATTTTGAATTGAGGATTTTATCCTCCCTTTGAATTCCTCGAACCGACCTGGTTCGGGATTTTGAATTGAGGATTTTATCCTCCCTTTGAATTTTCCCGGACCAACAAGGTCCGAGAATTTTGAATTGGGGATATTTATTTATCCTCCCTTTGAATTTTCCCGGACCAACAAGGTCCGAGAATTTGCCCAAATATCTATTAATGCACATGATAATTGTTCGGGTAAAAGAGCATGGATATGTATTTTTTTGGGCAAACAAGTGAATGCATGGACATGTATACGATCAATGTTCACCATGCATATTCGGGCAAATTGTTCACCATGTATTAATGCACAGTATGCACGTGTTCGGGAAAGGAAGGTTTAGCATGTTTGGACATGCACATGGTCAACATGCATGCACATGTTCGGCTATATGTTCGGGCAATGATGCTTTGTTCGGCTACAATGCATATATCCGGGCAATAATGTTTTGTTCGGCTACAATGCATAGCTCATACATATGCACATGGGCAACATTCATGCATATGCATGGTTAACATGTATTCGGGAATGCTTTGTTCGGGAATGCTTTGTTCGGCTACAATGCATAGCTCACACACATGCACATGGTCAACATGTATGCATATGCATGTGTTTGGCTATATGTTCGGGCAAAAATGCTTACAATGCATATGTTCGGGCAAACAAGTGCATAGATATGTTCAGTAACATGTAGGCAATATGTATGTTGACCATGCACAAGTATGCATGTTCGGGAATTCCAATTCAATAGGAATTTTCTCGGACAACCAGTCAGGAAATTTTGAATTTTGGGGATATTTATTTATCCCCCATTGAATTTTTCCCGGACTGACCAGTCCGGGAAATTTTGAATTTTGGGGATATTTAATTATCCCCCCATTGAATTTTTCCCAGACCAATAAGGTTCGGGAATTTTGGAATGGGGATATTTATCCCCCCATCGAATTCTTCCCAGACCAACAAGGTCCAGGAATTTTGGAATGGGGATATTTATCCCCCCTTCGAATTTTTCCCGGACCAACAAGGTCCGGGAATTTTGGAATGGGGATATTTATCCCCCCATCGAATTCTTCCCGGACCAACAAGGTCCGGGAATTTTGGAATGGGGATATTTATCCCCCCATTGATTTTTAGGACCAACGAGGTTCGGAAATTTTGAATCGAGGATATTTATTTATCCCCCATTGAATTTTTCCTGGACAAACCAGTCCGGAAATATTTGGAATGGGGATATTTATCCCCCATTTAATTTTTCCCGGACCAACGAGGTTCGGTAAATTTTGAACTAGGGATATTTATTTATCCCCCATTGAATTTTTCCCGACCAACCGGTCCGAGAATTTTGGACGGGATATTTATCCCCATTGAATTTTTCCCGGACCAACCCGGTCCGGGAATTTTGGAATGGGGATATTTATCCTCCTTTCGAATTTTTCCCGGACCAACAATGTTCGGGAATTTTGGAATGGGGATATTTATCCCCCCATTGAATTTTTCCCGGACCAACGAGGTTCGGGAATTTTGGAATGGGGATATTTATTTACCCCCTTTGAATTTTTCCCGGACCAACCAGTCCGGAAATTTGGAATGGGGATATTTATCCCCATTGAATTTTCCCAGACCAATATGGTTCGGCATTTTGAATTGGGGATATTTATTTATCTCCTTTTGAATTTTTCCCGGACCAACAAGGTCCGGGAATTTTGGAATAGGGATTTTTCATCCCTCCTTTGTGGTGGTTGTCTTTGAATGAGCTACTAGATCTTGCCAGTTGGAAATCTTATTGATCGGAGATGATATTCGGAACGAGTGAACCTCTTCGGGCCTTGTGTCGTTCCCACAGACGGCGCCATTTGATGGCGGATCGGTTTTGGTAGCCGTCATGTGTCGATTATCTTTGGCGTGTCACGACGTTATTGGGCGTCATTAGATTAATTCGGAATTCGAGAGGGAAATAGAGGAGAAATAGAGGAAGGGTCCTCTGTTTGTCTTGTCAATGAAGTATTTGAAAGCGCGATAAGCGCGAGAGTCCTTGACTTATCTTTGTCAATGTTTGTTATATAGTGGTATTAATGGTGGCAATATCGTAATATGTCAATATTCCGTTATTTACACAAGTGTCATGTATTGTTCGGAAATGATTCTCGGGAATCTCTCATGCCTTGTCCGTAAAACGTTTTATTAAGTCAGGAATATCACTTAGGTCTTTGTAATCACTTGAGTTTTTAATGGGGCCTTATGGTTGGTATTGATTTGGCGCTTTTGGTAGGCTGTTTGGGTGATTAGGCTGTCGGCCGTGAGGTTTTGTTTGCAGGGGGTCACATTAACCTACCTGTAACATTCAGGCTGTTCCTTGCGAAGTCGGGGTGATGAGAAGACGGAGGTTGAAGAGAGAAT
The DNA here is from genome assembly GCA_024586325.1 of Stellera chamaejasme. Taxonomy (NCBI): domain Eukaryota; kingdom Viridiplantae; phylum Streptophyta; class Magnoliopsida; order Malvales; family Thymelaeaceae; genus Stellera; species Stellera chamaejasme. Next base: position 33,569,730 of record CM044985.1, read on the forward strand.
GAATACAATGGTGAGAGATAAGATTGGGTAAGAAGAAGGGACGAAGGTTGAGTGAAAAAGCACTTTAGGGACTTGTTTAGATACATTTGCAATAAATTTGATAGATTGTTATAAATTTAGGGAGTTAGTTGTAAATTAGGTTAGGGGCATTGTAGTCATTTCAATCATCTAACAATGTATTTAACTGTTAAATTAATGACATGACCACGAAAAACCACAACTATAAAATTAAAATAAGACGAATTTTCAAAATATGATTAAAATAGAACACACATTAAAAATTAAAAGTAAGAAGCCAAAAATAGATTTTAGTATGAATTTATCAAATTTAAATCTGACTTTTAATCTTTTTTTTCTTATATACTCCATCAATCACTTTTTAATTATCACAGTAAAATAAATACTCCATATTTTTTATTTTAGAATAGTTCGATAGCTTTTTTAAATTTCTGTTACAAAATTAAATGTAACTTTTATTTTGCGACGGAAATTTTGAAAATTTTATAAAATTCTAATTTGTTTTGAAAAGAATATTTTTCGGGAAAGAATCAAAAGTCAGAACTGAAAGAAGGGAATTAACGAGAGGAAAACAAAATCTAGGGTGTGCTGTAGAATCACCCGTCTCATCTCGTAGCAGTTTCCTTCCGACCCACACTCGTCGCCGGCAACAACAGTCGCCGCATCTTCATATTTCCGTTTATTGGTTTCGTTCAGATATCGAGATCGTATCGGCTATCTCCTTCTTCTCTCGGTTTAAAAATGAGGGGATCGCTTAACAAGCTCGTCTCTCGCTCCCTTTCCGTCGCCGGAAAATGGCAGCAACAGCAGCTCCGTCGGCTCAACATCCACGAGTACCAGGTTGGTTTGTGGCGTTCCCCTTTGAGTTCCACAAACTGTGTTTTCTTTTGTTTGACCTCTCGTCGTAGAATTTCGAAACTGCCTTGGCTTATACTCGATCGTGAGATCTGATTTTCTTGTTTCATCCTGGAAATCAATTCATAGGTAGATTGAGGGTGTTCTATTTTTCTTTCGTATATTTTCCTGCTGAAGCGGGAGCTCTCTTAAAGTTTCAGTTGTTATTTTTCGTATGAACTGGAAATTGTAGATACATGTATACATGCACCAAGTGAAAACAGTTTTGTATGCATATCTCCAGTGCGTTCCCTTGGAAGGTATGTATTTGTACTTGACGGATAGGTTTTGGTCATTGCTAATCAGGGGGCCGAGTTGATGGGCAAATATGGAATCAATGTTCCGAAAGGAGTTGCTGTTTCTTCTCACGATGAAATTAAGAAGGCAATACAGGACGTCTTCCCTAATAAAAACGAGGTACTCCAGAAAGTTAGGGCATGGTTTTTTCTTTCATTTTTTAACCGTCCAAATCATTGGGATGTGAAAGTTTCTTTGGGATTGTTGAAGGATGTGAAAGTTGTTTTCTCATCCAATCCTAGTGAATGAAAATGAGTATTCCTAACTTTTGTATGGTGCAGTTGGTGGTTAAAAGTCAAATTCTTGCTGGTGGACGAGGCTTGGGAACATTTAAAAGCGGTCTTAAGGGTGGAGTTCACATCGTTAAGGCTGACCAGGTTGAAGACATTGCTGGTATTGCTGTTTTGCACCCACTCTATAGAAGTGGGTATCTTATATGTTACTTATCTGCTTGTTTTAGTAAACAAACTATGGCCCTATGGGATCTGAACAATCATGTTTATGTGCTGAACTATGTTCATGTCCATTTGTCTGTGTTCTGTTTACTGTGTTAGTTGGATCGTAAGGCTTGTGCTCCTTCATTAAGGCCTCTGAGAAAACTGTGGCTAAGCAGAAAAAGTGTAGTTAGGTTTCTTACATATTAATGCCTGTGATCCAGTAAATTTAGTTACGTTTTCTCAGTTTCACAACTTCTACTGTAATCTTTGATGTTTATGAGAACTTAAATTCTGAGTTCTGTTTGGCTGAGGGTCAAAACGCTCCATGCATCTTGTTCTCTCTGCCATCTTAGTTTTCTCTCTTGCCTGATTCTTCTCTTCTAAAAGATTTAAGTTTTTCACTAGTCCTTGGTTGTAAATATTTTCTATTGGTTGTAAATATTTAAGCTTCTCACTGTCATGCGGGATAGTAGACGAACTATGGTATGGCCCTATGGGATCTGAACAATCATGTTTCTGTGCTTAAATATGTTCATATCCATTTGTCTGGGTTCTGTTTACTTTACTGTCTTAGTTGGATCGCAAGGCTTGTGCTCCTTCATTAAGGCCTCTGAAAAAACTGTGGGTAAGCAGAAAAAGTGTAGTTAGGTTCTTACATATTAATGCTTGTGATCTCAGTTTCACAACTTGTACTGTAATCTGTGACGTTTATGAGAACTTAAATTCGAACTTCTGTTTGGCTGAGGGTCAAAACGCTCCATGCATCTTGTTCTCCCCGGCATCTTGGTTTTCTCTCTTGCCTGATTCTTCTCTTCTAAAAGATTTAAGTTTTTCACTAGTCTCTTGGTTCTAAATATTTTCTATTGGACCGGATGCAGGAAAAATGCTTGGTCAGATCCTTGTCACAAAACAAACCGGTCCTCAGGGAAAAATTGTCAGCAAGGTTAGGTGCATGTTTTAGTTTTTCTGTTTGTTGCCATGCATTCCTTGTTGACACATGCGAGGAAATGTGTTGATTTTTGTGATAGATGCAATATGTTGGAAAGGAAGAGGTGGCTGTGGGTTTTATGAATGTTGAACTTAAATCATATCTCCAGAACAGGCTTTCAGTTTCTAGTAGTTACATTTATGATCACCTTTCTCTCTTATCAGTTTGTCCATATCACCCTGGTGTTGATGAGTATTCTGTATTTTTGGAAGGTTCTTATGAAAGGTGCATCAAATGAATTAGATACCATGTGTTTTGACAAATTAGCGTACAATTAATGGATGTAAAGGATGTTAAAACATAATTTAAAGAGACAAACATTTCTGATATTTGGGAAAATTGGTGGCTTTTGTGGCTAGGATACGCTAGTGTTTTTTTTTTGCATCTTCCCTTTCTTAGGGTCTTTCTGAACCTTTTCAAGCATTTGAACATAAGATCTTCATCTCCTATGTGAAAGTCTCATCCTCAACTATTTGGAGTTGAGTTGCTTGATGTGAAGTTGCTTCTTTAGTTGTTATATCATGCACAGCTACGGCTTAGTGTTATAACTGATGATGCCATTTTGTTATAAACAACTTATCTGAAAGATACAGTGGTTAGAAATGCCAGGTAAATTAGGAGTGTCAGAGTGGTGAAGATGTAAATTCATCAGTCACCCATATCCTTATTTACTTCCTGACAATTTGTTCTACACCATGTACTTAAAATTAGTATCATGTTCAAGGATTTCGCTCTGCTTGATGCGAAAAGTTGATTTTCTATTCAGAGGTTTGAGGTGATTTGAATTTGATTAAAGATGCAATCACATTTGTTTTTTCTAATCCATTTTGTACTCCTCTCTCTCTCTCACATGCACATACACAATTTATAATTGAAAATTGTTTTCGCTAATATAAAAACTCTCCCCCATCAATTGCTAAAACATTTCTTTCTCTCCACCAAAAAAACCTTCGGCTCCTGTATTTTCCGGTGGCCAGATCCGGCTTCGGCCGGATCCCGGCCAACTTTCTTTATTCCCTTTCTTAAATTTTCCTGTTTCTTCATTTTTCCCTTTTTTCTTTTTTTGGTTCTAGGTTTTCCTTTTTAGATCTAGTTTGTTCATGGGCGTTTTCCTCATCGGAGTAACCGATGTTTGCTGTGGAAAATCAACTCGTGGTTGGGAGGAGACAGGGAAGCAGGAGACGATGAAATAAAATTCATGTTTTGTAGGCGTGAGCAAATGTGGAAGCGCTGAGTCGTTGGCTATCGGGGAGCTACTAGGGAGTGGAGGCAAAAGATCTCAACAGGGGTTAGGGAGGGTTATGTGTTCTCTTCGACGTTAGTCCACTGCTCTGGTATGATTTTGAAGCCAGATCCTTAGGGGGTTCCTCGAGTAACGACATCAACTTTACCACGGTGAGCTAGGGGTGTTCTCTACACGATTCTGTTGCTGCTCCAAGTGGTGGATCCATCGATGTATGCGCTTTATCGACGGCGGGGTTCTCATCGGTGACTGGTGGTGTGAAGGAGTTGCAGGGAAGGAAAGGACCGGATGGGTCGAACTCCGGCGGGGAAGAGTTTTTTCTGCAGTGAAGAGGGAGATATCGCTTGGCAGTGGGATGTCGTGTAGTCATTCTGTGCATGCTTCTCGGAAATCTGGTGTGGGGGAGTCGGGAAAGTCTCCGGTGCTTGGTGATCGGCGTTCATCGGTAAAGGAGGTTGCACAGGGTGCTGGGAATACAAGCTGTCAGCGATTACGGGGCTCGATGCAGCTTATGGGAAGGTATTGTTTGTTACCAGCTGGAAGCAGACTCCTTTGGTTGATGCACCGTTCAGTTTCTACCTAGGGAAGGAGGGCAGCCTTGACATGGGCTTTCTTTGAGTGGGCCTAAGGGCAATTGAGGATGTGAAAATTGGTGGGAGGGTTTTAGACTACTTGGAGTTTGTTTAGGGTGCGTTTTTTTTTCCGGGGGGGACTGTAGTTGTGGGTGTGAAGTACTGAGAGTGAATGAATGATGGTTTGTTTAGGAGTTTTTTCCCAAATATTTTTTGGGGTTTGTGTGTAATTTTTCCTTTTTAATAAATAGTCTATATTGCTGTTAAAAAAAATGTTTTCGCTAATATGTTGAACATCAGTGCTCCAAACTGTACCTAGACTTCTCTTCGTGCAGGTGTATCTGTGCGAGAAATTGTCACTTGTGAACGAGATGTATTTTGCCATCACCCTTGATCGTAAAACTGCTGGTCCGGTATGTTTTCTAACTTAGTGTTTCATCTTATATTCCAATGTATAGTTACAAACAATTTATTAGTTACCAAAACTTCTGTTTGTCTGCTGTTCAAAAAAAAAAAAAAACTTCTGTTTGTCAGATCATAATTGCCTGTAGCAAGGGTGGAACCAGCATTGAGGATCTTGCAGAGAAATATCCGGACATGATTATTAAGGTTATCATCTGATGTTTAAATCTGACGTTGGATGCGTCCTCTGCTCTCTATGGAATTGTATAATTGATGTTTACATGGTTATGTTATTGTACTCTTTCGTAGGTGCCAATTGATGTTTTCAAAGGAATCACTGATGAGGATGCTGCTAAGGTTGTTGATGGTCTGGCTCTGAAGGTTGCTGACAAAAGTGACGCTATTGAACAAGTGAAGAAACTCTATAACCTATTTTGTGAACGTGATTGCACATTGTTAGAGGTAAGCTTAAACTTTGTTTATTTCTTATTCATATGGGTCAGATTTCATTTTGTATATATGCATATAATGTTTATGTATACAGCGTTTTCTCCTCGTATCTCTATTTAATTCTTTTTCTTTTCTTTTCTTTTCTTTTTTCTGAAGAAAACTTAAATCTCAGTACATATCATGATTCTTCTGGACAGATTAATCCGCTTGCAGAAACTTCAGACAACAAGTTAGTTGCTGCTGATGCAAAGCTGAATTTTGATGATAATGCTGCTTTTCGTCATAAAGATATATTTGCTCTCCGTGATACAACACAAGAGGATCCTCGGGAGGTCTGTTTACAGATTGCCATCTTCATGACTTTTGTCAAGTGATCTTTTAAGAAGATGAAAATTGGGTATTAGGTTTCCCTTCTGTTGCTATCCTATCACGGCATCAAACATAGCCAAGTAGTGTAGTCAACTGGCCTTCATTAAACTTGCACAAACAATTAGTTGGTCTTCCAATTTTCTGGGTCGGTGATGCCATATTGTTGCTTGACTGAAAAAATTTTAAACAGCGGGATATTAGAAAATTCAGGTTAATGTTCATATTTTTTCCCTCCACATTTCTTATGGTGGGTCTTGGTCTACTTATAGGTGATTGCAGCCAAAGCAGATTTAAATTATATTGGCTTGGATGGAGAAATTGGATGCATGGTGAATGGGGCTGGGTTGGCAATGGCCACAATGGATATAATCAAACTGCATGGAGGTACTCCTGCTAATTTCCTGGATGTAGGTGGGAATGCCTCTGAAGCTCAGGTATGGTGTATGTGTTGATGACTTGTTATTGTGTAATCTGTGCATTGGTTGCTTGTTTTAGCCTTAGATATGTTTCACAACCCTTAGGGAGCCCACATATGGAATTTGTGCTTATTATGCTGATATGAGACTTAGTTTCTGCATGAAAGTAATTTTAGGAAAACAGTCATTTTCTGAGACTGACTTGTTTTCATTTGGTTTTCCTTTAACTAGAAGATTGGCTTAAGGAGGGAAGCTTTGATAACTTCTGAATTTTAGATGCTAGTCAAACTATTACTTGTAATTAACCTCTATTTTAATCAAATATCTATCTGGTGCTTCTTTTTTGCATTTTTTCTTGGCATTAGTACTAAAAGCAATACTCAAAGAGGTACATCTGCAGCATCATAGCCTATGGGCTTTAGAGTTACATATTGTACATTTGTTAAAGAGATTTAAGGCTGTCAGTTAAACATCATATATTCTATATGTTGTGCCATTTACTTTAGGAAACAACTACCATGTCATGATGTCTTTTGTGTGATGCAGAAAGCAATTGTCTTCCTTTACTATACATATAGAAATGAACAGAATTAAGGCATGACTGCATGAGTTTTGGGTCAGAAAATGATAGTTCTATTTGTTAGCTTTAATAAATGCATTTATGCATTTTAAAGAATTATGATATCGTTTTAGCAAGAACACAATTTTTAGCTGCTGATCTAAACTGTTCCAGCTAATTAGTCACTGCAACAAGCTTTTCCTGCCTGTTATTTTAAGTTTTTTTTCCCCAGTAAAATTGACATGCCTGACTTTTTGACAGTTTTTTTTCAGAATTGGCTGTAGCCTGTAGGAGGTGTATTCCTTGTTTCTTTTAAACAGACACACTAACTTGAAAAATTGAGCAACTGAAGTTTGATTTTATCTGGATCAGTTGAACTTGAAGAAGTGCGACTTTCATTCTTAAACCATATTGTTTATGTTCTGATATAAGTATTGTTTAACTAATTAACTGTCTTGGACAGGTTATTGAGGCGTTTAAAATCCTGACTTCAGATGAGAAAGTGAAAGCAATTTTGGTGAACATATTTGGAGGCATCATGAAATGCGATGTGATTGCTAGTGGTATTGTAAATGCTGCCAAACAGGTAGGGGTGCATTAGATTCTTTTTGGTCATCAATTATTGCTTGTTTCTGAAACTCGCACGTTTTCTCTCGTATCACTTAAAATCCTTTGGAGGTTAAAGAAAGGTTTAACAATTCTTTCAAACAAAATGGGACCATGAGATGCAGATGGAGTCCAGCTGTCCATATTCTTCATCAGATGATGCATATGTTGCTAATCTTCTTTATCCCTCAAACCAAACAAGTGCATTTAATTCTTGGTGGTTGTCTACAGGTTGCCCTGAAAGTTCCTGTTGTGGTTCGTCTTGAAGGAACTAATGTTGAACAAGGAAAGAGAATCTTGAAGGTAAACCTGAACTGGTCTACTTTAAACTGCTGGCTGGGAGACATCAGCAATCGATGAATTTATAATATAACGGAGCAGTAAAATGTGAATTTAAATGATTGGCTTCAAGCTGATGCTTCTTTGAACCATCAATTTCTTAATCATGCTTAAGCTAGAAGTGGTAGGTTAAGAACCCATTAAATTCTGAGATCCTTGTTTGCGCAGGAAAGTGGAATGACACTGATCACAGCCGAAGATTTGGACGATGCAGCGGAGAAAGCGGTTAAAGCATCAACCAGTTAAGTATAGACCGACGACGAGGCTTTGTTGTTTTCCCTCTTAGTAATTCTTTGGATTTTGATTACCGCCCGCTAGAAGCGGCAACTCAATTTCATTGGTGATAAAAAGAAACAAGACAAACAAACAAACAAACAAACCTTTCATTTTACTGCCGGTGGGGATGACACATTTTGTGGCCAAGATTCTTTTGGTATTTGTCGTTGTTCCAACTCTTATAGGTTTGAACGTGGTATTAAGATAGCACCACCACTTTGAGATATTTAAAAAGTTGATTTTGGCCTTGTTCTAACTTCTAGGTTACCATGTCCAAAACGTACGTTTAGCTTATGCCCCTTTTTTTTGTTGCTCAAAGGTCTCATCTTTTAACCTATGGGTTTTGGTGAACTTGTGATTATGTCACAGTTTCTCATTGTAAATGAAGTGAAATAAATTTGGTTGGATTAATGGCTAGGGGAGTCACGTAGTAGTACTATTCATGGTATCTATTTGGTGGCTGATGTCTGTGTTATCAGAACCGGAATGCCCCTCCAGTTCAGAATTTGACCCAGATAAGATGGGATCAAGAGGCAGTCAAACCGGTGAACCGTAAACCAATTTGAGCCGAGGCTCTTCTGAAATAGACCGAACCAGGAGCTCATACTGAGTCAAATTAATAATAGCAGCATTACTAAGCTTGCTAGTGGGGAGGTTATTAGTTGTGAAGCTGTCAAAAGGAAAGAGGTAAATAAGGAAAAGAAAATGGAAGGAGGAATGAGTACTGCGGCTGGAGAAGAAATAAGTAGGGGTGCTCTGTGCTCAATGTCCAGTCCATTTGGATAAACTAAACTTGGTAATTTGTTTGGTTTCCTGGACTGGTTTGGTTCATAACGTAATAAAGTCCTTAAAAAATTATCTACTGACTTTTTAGGGAGTACTTAATTTAAGACATTAATTATGTTATAGTGACTGTATAATTTAATCCATGAATTATAATTGGTGCGACCCTTTCCATAAAAATTCTCAGTAAGAGAATACTGTAGTCTTTCCTGTCCATAATTTCGTAGGATGGAGAGATTATTAACTTATCTTGACACACAATTACAGTTAAAAGTTACTGGAAAAAATAAAATAAAATACAAGACGTAAAGATAAGAAGTTCAATCAGGTCCTACGCTTAACCTTTCTTCTTAAGTGTCTCTGCAATCTTCTTGGAAATGCAATAGGAAGTAGACTCGATAGTGATCATGGGATTAATACCAATTGCACTTGGCAACACACTTGCATCACTCACAAACAAACCTTGAGCTTCCCAACTCTCCCCATTCTCATCCACCGCACCATCCTCTTCCCTCACTGCCATCCTGCAACTCCCAATCTGATGTGCTGATAGATATATCGTCCAATTCTCTCCCCTCGTCCCCATCCCTCCCGCCGCCATCACATCGCCCAGAAACTCCTCCACCCTCGCCTCTGTAATCCCTTCACATTTCAGCATCTGCCCGTCGCTTCGAAATGTCCCAACTTCAACTGCTCCGGCTGCAATCAGGATCCTAAGCACCTGTCTCAGCCCTACCTTTAGATTCTCTCTATCGAGCCTGTTGAGCTTATACGTGATCCTCCCCTCTTCTCGGACCTCCCCGGATCCATGATCTCTCAATAGAGCGAAGGGCAGAGCTGTTCTTGAATATTTGGTCATTCTTAGTTTGAAGTCTTTCCCTGATGTCCATGGCAGTATCATTGACAATGAGGCTGGACCGAGTGCAGCGGTTTCTATCAAAGCGCAGAACTTGGAGTCATCTGTTAGAACCTTATGAAGCGAGGTGATGATTCCTCCTTCAAAGTTTGTGCCTTTAATCTCAGTTTCCTTGTCTGGGAAGTATCCCCATGCCGCGAGGACTGGATGCATATGGAGGTTCCTTCCAATATGAGGGTTCTTCAAGCCACTTCGGACCATCAAAGGTGGTGTCAACAGAGAGCCGCAAGCTGAGACTGTTGCTTTGGCCTCAAATAGCAGCTTCCTCGTTATGTTCTTGTTCAATGTTGTCGCCGTGACACCCAAGCAACGCTTTCTTCTTTCCCCAATGCCATTATCTGCAAACAGCAACCTGTCTGCTTTGCAACCAGTTACAATGACCGCTCCGGAATTCACAGCATCAACCAACCAAGTAAATTGAGTCCCTTTCTTGTCCCCTGTTCTACAGCCATAGCTGCAGGAGCCGCAGTAGTGATCTTCAGGGGAGTTTCTTGCGACACACTCAACCTTTAAACCGAGACGCTCACACCCTTTCCGAAGAACCTTGTTCTGGAAACCTTCCTCAGCACACTTCTGTGTAACTCCAATTCTCTCCCACACAGCATCCATGGCAAACTGGTACTCTGAGCTACCAAAAAGTTTGAGCTTTTGATCCTCCGACCACTCTTGGAGAATGTTATCCGGTGTTCTTATACATGCGGACCAGTTGATTGCAGAACCACCGCCAACCGTTGATCCCGCCATAATGCTGACCTTCCCATCAAGTGTCGTCAAAAGTCCCTTTCCCTCGAAAAGCTCCGCCATTGAAGGACCTTCCAGAGAAGAGTAGTCTTCTGGCACAAAGTAGTTTCCTTTCTCGAGAACAACCACCTTCTGGCCGGAGCTCGCCAGAACTGCGGCGGCAACACCTCCTCCACAGCCAGAACCTATAACTATCACATCGCATTTGATCCGGTACGCGTTGTTCTGGCGATCTTCAGCCACATGAAGACCCTTATCAGTGAGTGATTGGAGCAAAGTTGCGTCACTTTCGTAGAGGGTTTCTACTAGGCCCTTCTCAAGGGGCCTCTCTTGAGCTGCACAATGAACACTTTTCCTTTTGGTGTCCACTTCATATCCTATTGCTTTCCATGTCGGATTCTCCCAATTTTCATTGGTCTGCTTCCAGCAGAAGAGAACAAGCTTATCATCAGCACCCAACACAAGAAATGTTAAAATCTAATTATACGGATGAAATGAAAGGATGGGCCTTTTTTTCTTTTCTTTCATTTTTTCCTAATATCTTATACATCAACTGAGTAACAAATAACAATCGTCAATGCCGTTTTTATAAAAAAATAATTATTGAATTAGTATCGGACAATTTACGTAACATTGTTTCCATAATAGAATAATAATGATATTACAGGTGTGTGTGTGTATATATATATATAATATCAGTAAATAATTTGAGTCAAACATTGCAACACAAAACATTAAAACAATTCACCTAATTTTTCAGGAACAAAGGGAGTAATAATTTTTTAAGTTAAGATATCCCTATTAGTATTTTTTTTGGGTAAATTTAAGATATATACACTTCGTCTTGACTAAAAGAAATACTTCGGGAATGGTTTAGTATATATAACTCTCAAGTAAAACCAATACACCTAATGTACCTTTTATTTTTTATATTTACAATATTTAATCTATAATTTTTTTATTATAAATTTTTAGATATAAAATCAGATAATTTATATGTTTATTTCAAATTTTTAGTAAAAATTGTAGTCAACACTTCAATTTTTTTTGGGTCTGAGTGAGTATTTTGTTTCATATCACCAATCTACTACCATAGCATAAGTATTTAGATCTCCCGTTTCAATAAACAATACGTATACGATAAGTTCATCCTCTCAACCACCTATTCAACCGTTTTTCATCCTAACTTTGCCTTCACAGTATCTCATGTGAACATTTTTAATTTCTAAATATATTTTTTAAGAATTTTTATTAGTGAATTTTTTTTAGTAAAAAATTAACATATTTTATTAGTGAAATTTTTTTTTAAGAACGGAGGAGGAAGCATATTTTATATCGTTGTGAAACTTCTTTAGCGTTCTAACAAAAGGTTTCTCAAACTTTTTGTTTTGATGGGGGAATTTTCTCAAACTTTTTAAATTTGAACATCCATCAATTTTTTCTCACGATTTTTTCGTTTATTAAGTTTTCAAAACTTCAAGATTTTTCAATACCTTTTTCCACTTAACTCAATTGTAGCCATGTCATATAAATTTCTTAATTTGAATATGGAAATTGTGTCCAATATTTGCTACTAATAGAGTAGTAGTAACAACTAACCAACACCCTAGCCAATCACATCACAATCATATACAGAATTCAATACAGTGTATGGTCATTTTACCCTCTAAAACTTGCAACCCTGTTAATCATCACCTGGGTGATTTTTCACCCACTTGTTCAAAAGACTTATCTATAAGGTAATTTGGAAGCCTAAGCCCAACTAATTAGACAATTACATATCTATCCTCCATTTTCCAAATGCTCTAGGTGTGTGAAAAATCACCCGGGTGATAAATAACATTGATGTAAAACTTGTGCTCATTACAGCCTTTTCCCTTTTCCCCCGTATTATGAAAACCTACACTTAATCCCTTTAATTTTTAATATGAATAGTTTGTTACATGTTTTGAAAAAAGTATATACTCCAACCCGGGTTTGTCAAAATTGTCCCATTTGGTTTTATTGTTTTAAAATTAAATGTTTGACTCAAATTTTAACAAAAATAAGCAGTAGAAAATAATTATTTTAAAAATTTAGATTTAAAATTATGATACACATATGAATGTCTAAATCATATCATAGATTATTTATGATTAAATAATGTGAAATTACGAAAATACAATATTTTGCCGACAATGAAGTATTTAGTAAATGAATGACATTGAGTGGGTGTGCATCAGAGCCATTAGGCATCGCTTCTTTGAAACTAGTACGGAGTACCTTTCAATACAATAATAAATAGGAAAAGCTACTACTACTACTACTACTCTTATTTAGTTAGCATAGCAGCAGCATATTAACACCAAACAGTCAGCCCCCAGTGCAATGTGGAATCCAAAGGCAATGATAATCTAAACGAACTTACCCTGGAGAAGAAGACGAACAAGCCCACAACTTTAACCATCGCAAACAAAATCCTGAGCGGCAGAAAATACCCACTCTGCTTCGACCACATCCTCAGCACCTCCTCCCTCCTCCCCACACACATTTCTGAGAATCTGTGAACGAAAGGCCATTTCCGGTCGCAGCAGAGCCACCCACAGAGCAGCAGCGTCCCGAGCCTGAATCTCAGAAGCCACAGACCCACTTTCACAATCCACAACGCCTCCGCCTGAGCCTTCTTCACCAAATCCTCTGCCACCTGCAACAAACAAACAATCTTATGCTAGTAATCAGCTTCACAAAGGCGCTACCTTTTTATGTATCCTCATGAAACAATCAGAGCACGTGCCTCGTGAGGGATTGGGGGTTCACAGGCTGAGGAACCGAAGGAGGAGGAGGAGTCGGAGTCGGAAGGGATGAGAGCCTCGCAGATGGCGGCGAGGGATTGGATTTGAGCTGAGGAGAAGCCATGGCTGAAGCTGCTGCTCTGTTTCTTGCCTCCTCTGAGCAGAGGGTGACACCGGTAGCTTCTGTCGTTTTCATTTTCACTGCCCATAACTCACTCTGCTTACTTTCAGTTACCAGTTCAGCCCCGTCGTATAAATAGCCCATCTAGGGTCCGTCGGGTAAATGGACCGGGTATCTACCCGTTAATTCGGGTTGGAGTTCGGACCCATCATATTTGTTTGTTTGCATATACTCCAATAAATACACAAATATAGAATAAAAACAATACATAAATATTTCAGCATCTGCATCGTGCATTGGGAATTTGGCATGGAGTGACTTTGAATCAGGGTTAACAAGAAGTTGGAAATTGGAATTATAATCATAATCACAATCATATTATACTATATTGCTCATTCCATTAATCTACTAAGATTAAGATGAATGGACCGCTATTCGAATGGGACATTATGGGTGGTTGCTTTCCGTCGGCCTCGACTCCCCATCATCTTTCGATGTTTCTCTAGACTTAGGGCATACAGTTTCAACCATGGAGTCTCTAATTTATCTATTTTCTGGTGTTTTAGTTTCTTTAATTGCACTCTTGTCGAAACTCTCCTGCATGAGGCTGTTCATTCTTTGGTTGCATTAGCAAACTTTGCTACTTGTCTCTGCACTCTAATTAGCTAATAAAATTAATCTTTCTCCATAAAAAACTATAAATCGAAACTTTTCGATTATTAATTAAAAGATGACCCAAAAAGAAAAATATTTCAATGAAAAAGGGACATAGTGAGTATAATTATTTTATAATTATACTAATATATTATATTATAAAATATATTATAAATTTACTAATAATTAGTTTATCGACCGTTCCATACCAACATTTAAAGATTTGTCACTAGTTAGGTTTTATGTTGTAGGCATTCATCGCCTTCGTTGCGAACAAGTAATAAAAAGGTTGCAGAACGTGCTAATTAGTTATTATGGTGAATACTATTAGTGAAGCTCGGATAATTTTGCTAATAAACATAGGATTAGTGCTAGTTGCCTGTACGCCTCTCATTCTTGATGCATAGTACGTGTTGGCAGAATCAGGTTAATCAATTAATTTCCATGGTCACCAGTTGATTTTAGTTCACATGAGTACAGACTTGGGATTTGTTTGCTCGCTCAAAACATCCAACTCATCAATTCTTGCATGCCTTCCACCAGTTTGTAAATTTCATACAGGATTGCTCCAAGTTCCACCCCACAAGAAAAGATCAGGGGCCTTAACAGAAACCTCGCAAGTAACACACTTCCGGTTCAGTGAGTGAGTGGTGTAAATGGTAGGTTTAAAAGGTTTTTGGACTTGATTGATAAAATTATGCAAGTTTGAGAGGCACTTGGACACTAGAAAGATCCTATTTTCGCAGATGAATTTGTCCATGCATGATTGCGTGCGCCACATACATCAATATCATCGCTGTAACTGTTCAAAGGGTCTTAAAAACTCTACAGAACTTTTTGGTGCAAAAACACAAACGGATTGCTGAAGATGATGAGATTATCGTGTTTAATTTTCCCAGAGGGAACAACTTGCACTTGTCCCCATAACAGCACTTGATGAGCAAACATGCAAGGAAAAGTAGTAAACAGTATAGTTCAGTAAATCAGTGGGAGGATAAGTTTTAACTCTCTTCCTCATTTCCATCCCACCTACTCCTCCTAATCATAATTCATAAGTTTGAACACAACTTGGTGGTATCATACATAGATTGATGATATCAAAATGCAAGTAAAGTGAAATGAGGAGATAGAGTTATACAAGAACAATCTTGTCATGATGTATATAAATTTATGTATGTATGTGTGTATGTATGTATGTATGTATGCATTCTTCTCCACTACCATCTTGCACTAGCTTATCAAGTGCATATCCAATTATCTCTTTCTGCAATAAAGTTCATTTCATGCACCTGCCAGGTTAGGAACTTATGAACTGTAAGCGGAACATGCGTAAGAACAAAGATCATCCATGAGGAACTTGAGCTGCCTCCGCAAATGTAGGACCTGTTCAGGTGATGATCAAGTTTATTCAGATGGATTGGTACAAGAAATTGAGAGCACAAACCAAGTCCCTCACCTAAAGTAAAAAAAATAAAAATAAAATACTAATATAGTAGTTGTAAATAAAGAGCTGGAAGTATGCAAAACTTGGAAGTTGGAACAGCTGTGCTCTACCCCGATCCCGATTCAAAGGCCACAGACACACAAGGGAAAAACCTTGAAGAAATTTAAATGAGTGCCTTAACAACAGTAACTAAGTTACATTCTGAAAGATGTTTTGATCATGGTGAGATTTTGTAATAAAATGATCCATCCACCAAACCAGATATTCATCAGTTCTTCTGAAGTTAGGTACAACAGAAAGCCCAGATAGGAGATATGCAACAGGTGTTATAGCTCTTAGACTGATACTGAAAATGCTCAGAAACTCAATAACCTCTAGGCTATCATTTTGTGACCTGGTAGAAGATACAAAAGATCACGGAAAAGAGAAGAATGAAGGTCAAATGACAATGATTGATATTACCTCTTCCTGAAGCAATGATGGGAGGTTGTTTGATGAGACCAGACGTTTTATAATTGCATGCAGCTTCTCCTCTTTTATGCTAGACCAGTTTTCCTGAGGCATGAGCAATAAGAGCACAGTCAAAGCATCACTAGTGGATGGATGCATGCAGCAGCAACAATTCTCATCACAACTGCAAGATCCATTAGACCCTGTGTGAGACAGTGGGATCAAAGTATCAATTATCTCCCGAGTGCTGTCAGTAGTTACAGTTCCAGAAACCACCGTGACAGGCTTTTCTTTTTCAGTTCTTACAATTTTCACATTTGTTCCCTTACAGCTGAATTCGTCTGACAGATAGATTTTCCCAGTAAATAGCTCGGCTCCTTGGCAACATGCATTTGCAGCAATATTTGACAAAACATCTTTAGAGCTTGAAGTTATAACTCCTTTACATGCCGCAGTCTCCAAAGCTAACCATCTGTTCACATGCTTGAATAATTCTGTTTCTCGAATTTGTTTAAGTATTTCCTCCTGAAATCCAATACCACTACCTCTCACAATCAATATTTTTCTAAGCTATTTTACAAAATGGAAATTAAAGTAAAGAGCAACTCTGCCCTCTCCAACCTTGAGAATAAGCCTTCCTTGCTCTTCTTCACTGATACTGCCATCTTCCTGTTTCCGTATCTCAGCAACCCACTTGATGAACTCTCTCAATTCATCAGGTGCTGTTTTAAATATGACTGATAGCATATCCTCAATGCTTTTCAAATCCACTGAAGTTAACAGTTTCGGAACATCCACTTTTAAGTACTTTGCAACTGTATCCCAGCGCTCGTTTTTACAGCTCTGAAAATCCACGACATGTATCACTTAGGACTTGGAATTTGAAAAGGACCATACCAGAAAGACATACAAAAGAACACGGCCAAGGGCAGAAAACTAGTTGAAGCAGTATTATTCAAGATATAACAGAGAGAAGCAGGTAGTTCTACCATATGCATACTGGGAATCGTTCTAACAGCCATCCTGTATTGAAGTCTTATACTAGAGGTTTATAGTTTAATAATTTTCTAAAATATTTTACAAATGTCAAAACTCATAACTTTCCCTTACAAGGCAGCTGAGCAGCCTCTAATGAAAAGTTGGTACATAGTGGTACTGTATTTTTATCATGCAACTGTGGGATGATTTTTGAGCTGCCAAAGATACCATTACCACTGTGTAAAGAATTGATGGTGCTCTATGATGCCTTGAGATAATCATATACCTGAAAAGGAAAGCATTACTAAGCACCCGATTCGAAAATCATATACCTGAAAAGGAAAGCATTACTAAGCACCCGATTCGAAACTGGAAAAGTTGTAATCAAATGCAGGTGAGCTTAGATTTCTCCAGTTGAATGTACATCTTAACAGGTGGAAGCTACAGAGGCTCTAACACAGATATGCGTTAGCAGAAGCAATTAAATGGGAATGGCTTAAGAATGAGGCATCGTATGAATGTCAAATGGGAGACACAGGAGTGCAAATGCAAATGCATTATAAAAACAACAATATGACTCAGCTTTTCTATGAAACAGATAAACAATATATTATCCAAATCAAAAAAGGACAAAGCCTCCTACCCTCTGCAACGGACTGAGGCCTCATCAAGAGTATTCATTGCCTCCCAGAGAAGTGTGAGAGGAACCCAGTGTGGAGGGTATTTGAACCTAGCAACATCTAGAATAAGAACCATGTCTTTTTCAGTATGATAGCCCCCAATTGGTGAAAAATGACCAGTTCCAGTCTGCAACAAATTTAAAAGGTTTCATGCTTTCAAAGGTGATACTTATGGTCATAAATTTAGTCCTACAATATCAGCTCCAAGCAGAATAATTGGAAGTTCAAATGACAGTGCTTCCGGGTAAATAAGGAGTGTCGCATGGGGGACAGAAAAAGCATAGCATTCTCCCTAGAACTATACTTGCTAACATAAACTAAATCCAGATACAGTGTTATTTGGAGGTAGAATATGAAAACTTGATGGCTTTCGCATCAATTTAATCAGAGACAATAGAGCTTTTAACTTTGTGACCAAGATAGAACAAACCTGCTTAAATGTTTTTCTGGTGTAGGATACAATAACATGGCGGTCCTCAGAATTAACGCAAGAGAGGACATGTTTCCGGAAGTCATCAACAGTGCTTTGATCCGCCCTGAAAGCTTCCACTTGGGCTCCATTGCAAACTGCCAAACAAGCAACTTTACCAAAAGTAATACCTCGCGCCTTCACCTTGGCTAGAGGCTCGCAGCAATCCAACATGGAATCTTCAAACCATCGCCAAGGGCCTGCAATCGAGGCCGACCCATTCCTGGGCCGTTAGAGTAGTTATCGAATCACAGTTTTCAAGCACCGAGCACTGCTCAAGATCTCACCTTTCCAAGTTCTCCCAGGGTCGATGGCAAGGGCGTTCAAGACCATGGAGAGGCTGGCGAGCCCGCAAAACGCAGGCTCCGACTGGGTTTGGTAGTAAGAAATGAGCTTAAAGAATCCTTCCATTGTTCCTCCTCCCAGAGCTTCGGCGAAAAGTTGCTGCAAAATGAGGTTCCACGGGGAAGATGATCGTCGAAATCAGAAAAGATTGAGGGAAAAGAGAACGAAAGAAGGGAATGAGAACAGAGAACGTGCCTTGCCTTGAGGAGAAGCGAACTCGATTGCCGGAGGAGAGGGAAGAACTCTCCGGTAGAGACCCGCCGTGGCCATTCAGAAGGAGGAGTTAATCGGCGGAGTGATGCCGACAGAGCAAAAGCAAAATGCTGGTGTTCTGTTTGAGATCGGGGACCCGGGACGGGTAGAGCTAAAGCAGAGACGAGGGGGAAAATAAATCGGGAGCGGCCTTGAAAATTTGTGTTGGCCGGTTTAGCAGACAATGCTTTAGGGTAGGATTAAACAGTTTTCATCGACTAGTCAAATTTTTTGTTGATTCGTTAGTATAATTTTTGTACCAATGGCTAACGAATCACTGAATTTTTGTGCCAAATAGTCAAATTATGCTTTTGTTTTTTAACACATCCGTACGTATTGGTGGGAGGTGCTTTGTTCTAAAAACCGAATGAGAACTAGAACCGTTCTAGATAGGATAAATGGGTAATTTTGCCATTAATGTTTGGGCGTTAGCGCAATTTTTTTGCGAAGCAAAAGTTTTCATTAAATTTAAATTCTTTATCGATGTTTATGAAATGGGAATTAAATTAATTCGTTAATGGTTTGGCCAATTAAATCGATTTAATGTTTTTTTTAGGATTAAAGTTTAAACCTCACAAATTAACCTTAAACTTTAGATTTCTTACACTTTGACCACCGCCCTCCACCGCCGCACCATCGCCCTCTGTCGCCGCACCACCACATCAACCGCCGTTGTCGCCGCCTCCCGTTTTTGCACCTCCGCCCAATTAATCAAAATTATGTTATTTTGTTTTTGAAAGTATCAAAATTGATTTGTTTAACCAAATAATATTTGCACCGTAGCCCAATTAATTAAGGGATTTAGATTTGAGGGTATAATATACATAGGAATCATTCAACATTAATATCAAAAAATTTAATAAAAAACCAAATATGTTTTGTTTAAAAAAATCAATTTTGATACTTTCAAAAACAAAATAACATAATTTTGATTAATTGGGTGACGTGCGTGCAACTAAGGGGCGGCGACAACGGCGGTTGATGTGGTGGTGCAAATGACAGAGGGCGATGGTGCGGCGTGGAGGGGCAAGTGGTCAAAGTGTAAGAAATCTAAAGTTTAAGGGTTAATTTGTGAGGTTTACAAACTTTAAGGTGAAAAAAACATTAAATTGACGGAATTGCCAAACCATTAACGAATGGTAATTTGACCCCATTTCATAAACATTGATGGCAATTTAGCCCTTAAAAACTTTAGTGGCAAAAATTGCCAACGCCCAAACATTAATGGCAAAATTACCCTTTAGCCTTCTAGATATTAGTTCATAGTTTAATCGTTTGGATCATTGGTTCGACTAATATTATTTATCACCCGCACTTGAAGAATAAGATGTAGATATGTAATTGTCCGATTAGTTGAGTTTAGGCTTTTAAATTACCTTGTAGTCAGTGGCGGGCGCAGGATTTTTGACATATGGGGGCACAAACTATCATATTATTTTTTAAGTTTTTTTGGATAAAAAATATACTAATCTAAAATTTTCACAATATGTACCTATGTTTCCCATGATTTTAACATATATATATATATAATGACAGTAAAAGCTATAAAAAAGTGCTTATTGTGGCGGGAATGTTGTTAGACTAGATAATATTTATCATACATGGATTATTTAATGTCAAGTATTAACTCATAATTTATTTAAAAGTTGAAAGTGTAATAATTTTTTAAATAAATTTGAACAACATAGCGAAATACTGTGATAGAATATTCCGATTTTATAAAATACTGAACTCCTATCTGTTAGAAGACAAACAATTTATTTTATCTAATAATGGTTAGCCAATTTATGAATATTTAGAACTAATTCTATCAAAACTTTAAGATTTGTACGATAAAATAACAAGTTTTATTATTTCAATAGAAACTAGACATAATTGAAGGACTGCATAAGTAATTTACCCAATTCGTTCTCATATGATGGGTTACGGCCTACGGGACTCTCCTGCTCGCTGCTAGCATTTCTTTTTTGTTGGCTTTAAATGTAAGTTAACTCTCAAACTCTGTATTTGTTTTCAAAATGGTCTATATACTTTATTTATATCAAAACATACTACCAGTACGATCATAATTTGTAGAATTTTATTGGGGGCACGAGCCCCCGCGTGCCCCCATTGTGGGCCGACCTCTGCTTGTAGTTGAGTCATTTGAACTACTGGGTGAAATATCACTTAGGTGATAATTAACAGGGTTGCATTGGTTCAACCAATTAATCTTCTTAAAACTAGTTGCTATCATTCACTATTGGTATGTCAGGCCCAACTCGTCATACGGGCCCGCAGGCCAAGGCCCAACAACACCGACCCAATACTCTGGATTCGACAAATCCACCAAGGCACAGACGACTACGAGGGGTTGTCATCTGCGATGGCATCCCCTCGCCACAGCTCACCGCGTAGGGGTCCCCCCCATGCCTTCCACCTCCTCATCACGATCAACTTAAAGCACGATTGTCTTAATCGACAAAGAGGGGCCTTCGCCCGCGGCCCCTTACCCCGCGCGAGGCCTCGACACTTAACCTCTCGAAACTCCACCTCCGCGCGACTCTCCACACGATCTAGCCAAATCAGCCACAATCTCAGGGAGCGTCTTCCGACCTCATATAACTGTTCCCACGATTCTGGGGAGCGTCTTCCACATTCCATAAACGTGCCCACGATCAAGGCCCACGATCACGGCACACCGGAGGCAACCGCCCTCCTTCAACCCCTATAAAATAGAGACTTGGGAAAGGTATACTCCATCTACAGACTCTCACTCCTCTTTCTGCTCCTGAGTATTCTAATTCTCCCTTACAGATTGCTCCGTCAACAGCAAATCATCTCTCCCAGCATCTGAGAGCTCGGTCCTAACCTTTACCCAAGATCTAGATGTCATACCTGTTGGCTTTAAGGATTTTGATGATAACAAAGTTTTGGGTCTTTTGTAAAGTTTAGAAAAGTTTGTGTATATTTCGATCATTTAGTCTTTTATTCATAATAACTGCATGTGGGCTTCGCTTTACTAGATGGGCCTCTAGTTTAAGTTTTGAATTCGGCCCATTAGCGCATAAACAGGTTTTGAACGTTGTTGAGTTCGAATAGAACTCTATCACTTGCGGTTTTGGTTCAAGCTTCCAGTAGGTTGTTGCGGATTCATCTCTGGCGGAATTCGTGGCGTTCATAACCGAAGGAGACGTTGCAGAAGCTCGAGGACGCTCCTCCAGTGAGTCTTTAAATACAGACTTCAAATCTTCGAAGACTTCACTTCTACTCTTGACAAACATTCAAGTTTTCGTTTCATAAGCAAAACAAGTTAAGTCAAGCTCTCCAGCATCAATCTTCAGAAGAACTAGCTTCATCATCATTGTAGCTTTTCTGGGTTATTTCGAGAGAGAGGAAAATCGTTTTGAAAAACCTTTTTGTGTGTTTTCGATAAAACCTCAACAGGTTTAGATTTTCGTAAAAATCAAAGTGTTTTTAGGTTTGTTTTGGTGAGCCTCGAGAAAACCAAACTGGGATTTGTTTTAGGTTTTTAGTGAGCCTCGGAAAAATTATTTTGGGTGTGTGTTAGGTTTTTTGATGAGCCTTGGGAAAACCATAGTTAGGTTTTTAGTTGAGCCTTGGGAAAAACTATTTGTACTTTTTGTGGTGTAACCTTGTTAAAGTATAGTGGAAGAACTCTCAAGTTGTTGACTTGAGGAGAGGACGTAGGTCTCAGACCGAACCTATATAAACTCTGGTGTCGTTTTCATTCTTGCTGAATTTCGCGTTTCTAAACGGGTTGACATCGTGTTGGTTCTTTCGGTTTTGTTAAAACGAAAAGTTTTTGAGGCCAACCAATTCACCCCCCTCTTGGCTGCCTACTTGGGACAACAATACCTATTAAGGTCTCAAAACCCAACCTAAACAAAGGTTCGGGAATGGGCCCCTTGCAACTCCACACAACACTTGGTTAAGAATACAAACTCTACGATTGCAAACCTATTCTCTCACGAAAAACTACACATACTCGCTATCGACGCGACCCCTACTCTACGCACATGCACACTAAGCAATAAAATCAACAACAAAAATGACAAACAAAACAACTACTTCATTGAGGTGTTCAAGAGATTAAAACCTAACGGGGAGGGTCATCCATAGGATTGGAGACTCCAACCCCTACTTCTAGAGCTTTATGTCAGGCCTACCCCATCTTCTTGTTGGCCTCGCCCCACTCTAGCAGCGTGTCAACATCAGAATTCTCGCCTTGCGTGACATCAAGGGCTGAGTAGTCATGGTTGGGGTAGAGCTTCTCTTCTTGCCAATGGCATCGCAGCCACCCTTCCTCAAATGCATGAGCTCCCACATCCCCCTCATCACGCAGCTCCTCAATTCTCGCCTTGATGCGAGTGAGCAATGGCGGATCCACCATACAATGAGTGGTGTCAATGAACACCACTCAATTAGTACAAAACCATTGTAAGTTATGGGTATTTGTTTATGGACACCACCAAAAAAATAACATGGACACCACTAATATTATTGAACAATCAATATGAGTACAAAATTGATGTAAATGTTTAAACTCTGATGTTAGTACTTTGACCTTGATTGTTGTTCTAAACAACTCTATTTTTGAAATTTTTCTTCTGCAAATGTCTTATTTGATATTCAATTTAACATCATTCATTTAAAATCTACAAATTAACTTCGAATGTTTTCAAAATTTCTAAACTCATCTCATTATTCTCACACCCTTGCCCTATCCCACTACCCTCCCTCTTCCCACCGTTTAACATCTCTAGCACTGTTGTGGCCACCGTCCGCCCTCAGCACACTCACTCTACCAAAATATGAAGTTTCTCTCGTAAAGCCAAAGACGCCCCAAGACAAGGTACAACTGTTGGGAAGGGGACATTATCAATAGAACCTGGCTGGATCCGGGCTGGGATAGTGGTGCCCATTCCGAGTTGTAAAAAGATGGTTGCCACAAAAAATATAATAGTGAATTATGTACTTGTCTATCTGCTTTTAAATCTAACATTAACTTTGTTTATAGTGACAGCTACTATATTTTGGCATTTTCCAAAATCAAAATGATTAAAAACAATTTACAAATTGAATGAGTGACTAGTTATTTATCATATTTATTTAGTAACTTATCTTGAAAATTATTTATTTCATTTTATTAATAAAATGTAATTTGCGTTCATTTTCATAGTCCAAATTGTCATAGAGGTCAATTGTAAGAAAAATAGTTTTTTGTTAAATGGAATAAATAGTATATAATATGGACACCACTCAATAAAAATTGTGGATCCGCCACTGCGCGTGAGGCGAGTTGGCAACTTCACCTTGATGTTGGAAGGTTTGTCACGCCTCTCACCCTCAAAGACGGGGGGAGGCCTAGCTCCTCCTCCATGTCCAAAAAGGTGGACACCGCGTCCATCAACTCCTCAGCACGAGTAACAGTAGTCTCCACGAGCTCCTTGGAGACGGCCTCCGCATCTGCTTCCTGCTTCTGTTTCGCCTCCACCTCTGCCTTCACCTTCGCTAAGGCCTCCGCAGCCTCCTTCGCATCCTTATCGGCTTGGAGTTTCGTAGCCTGGAGCAGCTTCACCGCATCTTTGATCGTCTTATACTGCCGCTCTAGCAAGGCCTCCCTCTCTGCCAAACCTCGACGCATGAGGACAAGGAGCTGGTCCTTTTTCAGCCGTTCCAGCTCGAGGGCTTGCTTACCATTGTTGGCAACATAGCACCAACCCTCGAGCTGAAGCACTCTCGTTTCGAGAACCCCTATACGGACACTTAACATTTTGGAAATCCACCTCCGCGCAACTCTCCACAAGATTAAAAAGTGAATCAATGGTTTTCCGGTTCATCCGGTTTTGACCGGTTCAACCAGTTTTGTCCGGTTCAACCAGTTTTGTCCGGTTTTGACCGGTTCTTGACCAAACCCCCACAAAACCGAAAACCAGTCCAGTTCGGTTTTCAAAACAATGAGGAGGTGCTTGTAACTTTTCTCCACATTTTTTTTGAAATCTACATATACCCTCCTCAATTTGCATAAATCTATCGCAAAAAAACATGAAAAAAACCATTGAATATTACAACTTGTCATGAATCAATCACCAAACTTTTTATTCAATCAAATAAATAATTTACTGAACCTTCGAAATCATACCAATTTAGTCACTGTTTGATTTTCTTTAATATGAGAGATAGAATAACGTTGGTTGAGAAAGAAGTTAAACTTAAAATGTCTCTAAGTGTTCAATTTAAAAAGTACGTTAAGAGATTATTACGTTGTTTTCCCTCAACCTAACCGTGCTTTAACGTTTCCTTTGGTATTCTCTCTTTTTATTGACTCTTTTTATTGAAAGATAACTTAAGTTTTTTACTAAAAAACTCATAAAAAATACATCTTAAACCCAAAATATAGTTTTGGGCAAAGTCTCCAAGAATACATCATAAAGCTTTATAAGTCTGCATAAAAAATAACCACCAAAAAATAATCATTTGGTATTCTCTTAACGTATTTTTTAATTGAACACCTAAAGACTTTAGTTTAATTTCCCACTCAACATGTCGTTCTTTTTTCACCCATATCAATGAAAATCAGACGAAGTAGCTAAATTGGTACGGTTCCGAAAGCTTTACAGTTTATTCGATCGGATAAAAAGTTTAATGACCTATTCATGACGAGTTGAAATCTTTAGTGATCTTAAGTGCTTTTTACCTAAACCTATACATATCATCTACTTATTTTTCCTCCCTCTTCCCCTTATTGCTCTCGTCAGTTACATTTGAAGCCCGTGCCACAAACGGATCTCCAAAAGTTGTCATTGATGTCTGCTTAGAGTCTAACTGTGTTTGTTGCAACCAACCCTGTTGCTGCCCCTAAACCTAGATACTCGTCGTGACCAAATTTAGTGAAGCTAGATGTGGCTTCATGCGTTGGAGTAGCCATGCAGCAAGAAGGGATGGTTAGAATTGGGCATACAGTGGCGGTGAGGCGGGATGGGGTGTGGCGAAAAATTGGTCGTGCAACGATGACGAGACCAGGTGTAATGGGCAGAAGGAGAGCCAACAGTGGCCTAAGCCCCGCACACATTTCAGGGAAGTCGACATGCAACGAGACTAGCCTACCAAACTAAAGGTAGTTGGTTTTAA
The DNA here is from genome assembly GCA_024586325.1 of Stellera chamaejasme. Taxonomy (NCBI): domain Eukaryota; kingdom Viridiplantae; phylum Streptophyta; class Magnoliopsida; order Malvales; family Thymelaeaceae; genus Stellera; species Stellera chamaejasme. Next base: position 33,595,334 of record CM044985.1, read on the forward strand.
AAATGTTAAGGTGTAGCCTGAGTAATTAACCCAATTAAGTTAATGGGTTTCGACAACTCTTTTTACTTATAATTTACCCTTTCTAACTTCTGGCATCCCAAATCTACTACTCTCTATCTCATAACGATCGTCTCATTCTCTATATATTTTATTAAAAAATGAACAGTTACTTTGGTATATTGATTGTCTCATTTTCTAAATATTTTATGAAGAAAATTAAGGTATCTTTAAACTTTGATACACATTTCATATCTTTGTGTTAAACTTATATTTCGTATGAATTTCTAAAATATTCCCTGTAATAATGAACCCTGTTAGGGAAATAGTTATTTCAATTAGTTGTAGCATTTTTTTTAAAAACGGCAATTTAAAAGATTTTATTAAGAAAATGAAAAATTACATCATTGTCCCAAAATAGAATTTTGGGGATAAAACTCCTCAGAAAAATAGCACTTCGAAAAGCAATGAAAAACTTGAAGATCACCATCCAACTCTTCCCAATCGCTCACAAAGACTTTTCCTAGAACTTCAAAGAGAAAATAAATATGCAATTCCCCTCGAATGGTCCCCTAAGGATCAATCCGACTAAAAAAATACCTTGAAGATCACCATCCAACTATGAGAAGATTAGAACCATTAACTCTTAAGACCCCATTGCAATCTCTTCAGTTCATTTTTCAAAGAACCTCTGGAATGATACTGCAACTCTTAAGACCCCATTGCAATCATCATCAGATAGACCAAGAAGAAGGTCCAACAATGTTAACAAAACTTATAATCAAGAAGAAAATAATATTGATGGTTCTAAAAACGGAAGAGCTAGAAGAGCAAAAGATCATCAAGAGGGTTGTATTTTTTTAATTATTTCTTCTAGCGTTTTGGAACAAAAATTTAATGGTTGAGATCAAACAGCTAAACTCAAAAAGTTATCGTGGGTAACTTTTTTAAAACGCAACACCTACTTAAATTTGTTTTTGCCAAACACACACTTAATTGAATTGCTATATGCATGTAGTACTTTGAAGAAGAAAATCACTCGGATTATGAGTTATCAAGGGTTATAATCATCAAGCCCGCATGCAGTAAGTACAAAAACACCACTGGTTATATTACCAATAAATTACAGCTAGCTCGATCAAACTGCTACCATCTCTCATTGAAGCTTACCCTCCCTCTCTTCTTTAGACTTGAGATCTGCAGCTAAGAAATCTTCTTGATGACGATCAACTTGGTTAGCAGAAGTATTGACATTACGTTGATCGGTTGTTGATCTTTCAGAAGCCTGTGAAGCTGAAACTTCACCAACTTGTTTATTCTTACTTGTCCTCTTTGTTTCGTCTCTTGTTTTCTTGCGATGTGGTTTCCTGGGAACATCTCGATGATCATTGGCCTCATTATTATGTTGATCACCCTCTTGATGATCTTTTGCTCTTCTGGCTCTTCTGTTTTCAGAACCAGCAGTATTATTTTCCTCTTGATTATAAGTTTTGTTAACATTGCTGGACCTTCTTCTTGGTCTATCTGATGATGATTTCTCGCTGGTTGATGAAATGTCACTGGTGTTGCGTCTAGTTGTTTTATGGACCACTGTTGTTCTGATTGGCTCTTTCGATTCTACGTTATTGCCTACATATACATACAAGCATGGAAAAGACAAAATACACTTAAGTTGATATATACCATAAATATAGGTCATAAGAGTCAAGATTTGTTGTCCCATTTTCTCATGCTCCCAATTGTAATTAACTTACCCTATTAAATATTTCGTTAACATTCTGACAAAAAAAAATAACACTATTAAATAATTACCCAAAGGAATAAGGAGGAATATGGGAAAATGAGACAACAGATTTTCTCTCAGTCACGCTCATTTATACTCATTTCGACTCCACCCCATTAAATAAGATACATTTAACTGGACACGGAGAGACATTTTTATAAAACAAATGTGTAATTTCTTTTTGGACAACCCGAAATAGAAAATGCATATACTTTCTTGTGATGAATTGAGTATATGTTTGTCATGTAACGCATCAAACATGTATTTACCTTCAGAGCGATACTTGCTTCCTTCTTGCTCCTTCTTGGTCTCTTGAACTTGACCTGAACCTTCCTGTTCTGATTTAAACTCATTCATCTGCACTTAAAATTGGCAATTATTTCAAAATGATTTTCAGATCTAGTGATTAATAGTTTGACAAAAATAATCAAAGTTATACCATTTTTATAATACGCTTTAATCTACTATGTTGGGCTGGTGTATGGTGAAATATGTAGTAATCATATCAATTAATTATAAAAAATTAGTTACTTAACATTTTAAATTCATACGAAAAAATATACTACGGGAAACCTATATCACATGCATGATCTTCCAATCTTAACATTCTTATGAATAAATAATGAGATAAAATTTCTAAAATTGTGATCGCCTTATTTTTTTTTCACTTGTATGAATATTATCATGCGACGGCGAGTTAAAATAGTTGTTATAATAATGAGTCACTTTAGGACGCGCTTATGCATATCCTAAGTGCTTAAGAAAACAACTTATTTTTTTACAACCATGCCATTTTTTTTTTCCAAAAGAAACCTTCCATTCTTCTTCTCTGTGGCATTCCTTTGTGGCTGGTTCTTCTGATGAAAAAGAGATTTATTGAGCTGGTTATCTGATGTTGTTTAGGCGATGCATATGACGGAGCTCTACGGCGACGATAGAGTAAGAGAATAAATGCACGATCTCAATCAAATTGATTTAGACTAGTTCGAATTGATTTATTTTCTTTTGTATGATCTGTTGTGTCCAGTCCAATTGTTTTTGTATTTGGTTTGAATTGGTTCTTCTTAACCATGACTACTGTCTTGATTTTGGCCATGTAAAGTATAACATAAATTCAACCGTGGAGGAACATGGAAGACGAGAGAGAGAGATGGGGAGAGTGGCAGTAATGAGAGATAAAGGGATAAAGTGGAAGGTGAAATTAAAATAATATTGAGGAATATTATAGTATTTGATGATCATCCATATTACAGTTACTTGGTAATCCATTGTAGAAAACTTGTGCTCCACCATAAGAAATTCATGATCCACTGTTTGAAATTTCATGATGTCCCCAATATGAGAATCATGATCCGGTGATAAAAGAGTTGTGATCTCGTAGTAGGAAAGTCGTGATTCCACAGTAGAAGATAGTGACCCTCTAGTGGACAATTAGTGATTTCAGCGTATGGAATGTTATCGTGGGTGGAGCACGCATGGAAGACTTGCATGCCCGTCTTGTATGGAGGATGTTCATAGTTTTCAGCTGACTAACGGGAAGAAAACGAGTTGGTTTGGTTGTCATAGAAGATTTTTACCGCAACGACATGCGCTCCGTAACAACAAGTAATCATGGAAACATACAGATCGAAGGTCAAGATGTGAGTTCAAATCAGGCCACCAGATATTAAGCGAGGTCGAAAACATCGTGTTTCCACCATTCGGGACACCGTGGATCACATGAGGGCAGACATGTTTGGGAAGCAACATAATTGGATTAAGAAATCGATTTTCTGGGAATTGCCATATTGGGCAGATCTGAAAGTTAGACATTGTCTCGATGTGATGCATATCGAAAAAAATGTTTCGACAATGTTTTCTACACGCTTGTCAATCGAAAGGGAAAAGTAAGGACAACGCAAATTCGAGACGTGATCTAGAAGATTTAGGACATCGCCCTGAATTGTATTTGGTGACTGATCCTCATAGGAGAGAACCGTTCAAACCAAAGGTGACGTATGCTTTAAATGCAGATCAGATTGCGAGTATTTTCTATTGGTTGAAGCATACCATCAAACTTCCAGACGGTTATGCTTCTAACATTGGGAGGTGTGTTAATACGTCTGGTAACACGTTCTACAATATGAAAACCCATGATTGTCATGTCTTCATGCACAAGTTACTCCCAATCGCTTATGGGGCTATCTCGATGACGGTATTTGGACTACAATATCTGAATTCAGTAAATTCTTCCGACTAATTTGTTCAAAGGATATTCCATTGGACGATGTCGAAAAGTTAGATGAATTTATCGTTACACTTTGCAAAGCTGGAGAAAATATTCCCTCCATCGTTCTTTGACTCGATGGAACATCTCACGATGCATCTGCCTTGGCATCTTCGAACTTGTGGGTCTATGTCATACTGGTGGATGTATAGTTTCGAAAGGAACATGAAAAGATTGAAAGCAAAAGCTGTGAACAAAAGATTTTTGGAGGTTACGATTTTTTGCGAGCGTTACAAGGAAAATAATCTTGGAACAAGGGTGAACCCCAACATACGTAACGAAATTCTTCCTGTTACTGTCAATCCGAGCGGACTATCAATATTTGATCATCCATCTAAACCATTGGGCGAGCACACTTTTCGGGAGTTGACGGTTGCGAAAGGGAACATGTACAATCTTATATTCTCGCAAAACTGTCGGGAAGTTGACCCACTTATAGATCGATTCAACGAGTTGGCCCGACGGAATTTTCCAGACTTGGATGACGCTGGTATTGACAATCTCAGACTTGCACAATTCCCTAAATGGTTCAAGAACATGGTTAGTCTTGCACTTGATTGTTTATGGTTTTAAAGATAACCCCAATATGTATGTTGATTTTAAACTGACATTATTTTTAATGTGCAGGCCTCTGCAAATGAGACAACTCTACCGCCAGCATTGTACGCCTTGGCTGCGGACCGAAAGTGCGAGCTAAATCATTTCTGGTCTGTATGTGAACGGGTACAAGTTTCACACAAAACAATACGGCCAGCACAAGATGTCATGCTAATTGGGCGTCTGCGTCCTCGGAGATACAAATGCAGAAGACTATATGGATTTCTACGGTTGGATTGACGAAATCATTGTCCTTCAAAGACAGGAGTAACCTGAGTATTACGGTCTTCAAGGGTACGTGGTTCTGTACGAATAAAGGCGTCCGTTACGATAAACTTTCGGGGATCATCGATGTTGACTGCACATCCAGACTGTATCCAGAAGATCCATTCATTCTTGCCAGCCAAGCAGAACAAGTGGTTTATCTCGAATACCCTTCGAAGAGGCAAAATATGAAAAACTGGTGGACAGTTTTCAAAACTAAACCGATACGATTTAAGGAAGATTTGATGCAAGAGCCGAGAGATAGGTACGGTGAATCCATTGCAAGAGTCGGCGGCAGGTTGGTGAAAGTATACGTCCGTGACCAGATGTGACCCCAATATTATTGGATCGTCAAGCACATCCCGAGCACATAGATCATTTGGACAACCAATCGGACGAAGATGACGATGACGATGATCCGGTCGGAATATAGTAAAATGTATGACGTAATTCGATAATTTTAGATAAATGTATCTTTCGATAAACAACAATTTTAAATTAGTAATCATTCGAATTACAATTTGAGGATGAAATTGCAAGTTCTCAAAACATTTGGATCAAATTATATATTTTTACCACAAGACCGGACCGCATTTAAATGGGCCCGTGGGGCCCACGAAATCTATGCACGTTTGAATTAAGGGAGGGAAATTAAAAATGTTCGAATTGGCATTTTCTCGAGCGTCGAGGCCGTGCGCTGCAGGGACGCGGCAAGCCGGTGGGCCTGGGCCTTACCGAGGCCAAGGACGCGGTAAGGCCGCGGTTGGCGCGCGACCGCCATGACCGCGATACGCCTTTTTAAACCGGTTGCAACCCTCTGTTTGAAATTTCATGATGTCCCCAATATGAGAATCATGATCCGGTGATAAAAGAGTTGTGATCTCGTAGTAGGAAAGTCGTGATTCCACAGTAGAAGATAGTGACCCTCTACTAGGAGAGTCGTGATCCCGCAATACAAGTGTAGTGATCTTGTAGCAAGAGTTTCATGGTCTTGTAATTCATGATTCCCGTAGTGAAATATCATGATCGCAGTATGAATTCCATAATTAATTCGAATGGATAATAAAAAAACACATCTAAGCCCAACAGCCTCCCTAAAAGTTTCTCCAAAATGGAGAAGCAAGAGCCATATTCTCCAAATTATTTTTGCTCTAACTCCAACAGCTTCTCTATTTTGGAGAAGCCTGCATTTATTACAATAATAAAATATTATACATATTTGACTAATAATTACTGAATTAATATTTTTTTATTTGAAACTGATTTTTGTATCCAATTAAATGTTGAGTTCACATCAATGAGATGAGAGAGGGAGTGACTATTTATGTTGGAAAAGCAAATTTGGAGAAGGTTTTAAATTTTGGAGAATGCTCCAAATTTGGGGAAGGCTTTCCATTTTTTCTTCTCCTTCCCCATTTTGGAGAATGAGATAGAGAATCTGTTGGACCCAAAAACAGCCCAAATTACTCCAAAATTGAGCATTCTCATAAAATGGAGAACATGTTGGAGATGCTGTAATGATATAGTCTTATCTCATTATAAGGATACGGCTGTGTTTTTTATATTGATTACTCTTATTGATATTTGGATGGAAAAGCTGAAAAAATGGTTGATACAAAAAGAGACGAAAATGAAAAGAGAAAAAGTGAATATTGAATACTTTAATTAATTACTCGGAAATTAAATTTAAGGAACGATGGAGGTAAAAAAAGGAAATATTACCCAGCTGGGCTTTCCTGAAGTATCTGCGGATTGACTGTCAATTCCTACGTGTGCCAGGTGCTTTACATCTGTGGGATGACCGATCTGCATTTCACTTTCTTTCTCATCTTCTGTAAATTAAAATGGAAGAGAAAATTAATCCCATTTCTCAAAATTACACACCCATGATAATTTACATGAGGGCGGTTAATCAATTTAAATGATGATTATGAAATAAATGACGAGGAGCTAATAATTACTTTACCAAAAATCTGAGAAATGTATCGTAGGCCTTTCAAAAGACCTTTCATTTTATTGTTGTTGGTATTGTTCATGACGTTGCTCATCGCCATCTTGTCTCGTTGATCATCGACTATGTAATGCAGCTCCCACTAATTACCTGAAACATGATTATTTGCATAATTTGAATCATCTAATTAAACAGGGAATATATTTATATATTTATAATTAAGGATCTAGCTTGTAGCTTACAATCATAAGCTGTTTTGTTTAATTATAATGAAGGTATGAATTAACTTCGTTAATTATGATTCTGGGATCATCGGAATGGAACTTTGAGGAAATTGAAGCAAAAGAAGAAGATAAGATTTTGTCATTGGGATTGAAGATGATCAGAAATTAAGGAAATTGTTAAATGAAATTGACAATTATTATTACCAACAAAATATCGTCCTTCTTCTTCCGAACCGTAAAACGGACCGAAAATTTAGAGTCGAGAATGTTAAAGCATAAATTTGGATGCTATTTTCAGCTAGTTTTAGTTCCCTCACATTTTCTTTCGTCGACCCCATATAAGTTTTAATAAATTTACTATGCACCGACGATGTACGTGTTTTTTTTCCAGCATATTTTACGGATAGAAGGTCCAAGATTTATTATAAAATATTATTAATATGATGGAGCTCGCATAATTGTTTACATTTAAGGGTGATGGTGAAAAAAAAAACACTTACACCGCATGTACATATAAAATTTATCCAAGTTGTTTTGGTCACAATCAACACGACTTTAATGTAAATTCGTTTTGAATCTTTAGAGAAAGTCGAGTTATCTAATTCCCATAAATTTAAAATTAGATATTCTTCTCAGGAAACTTTTATATATAAAAAAAATAGTATATATTCTTCACAGATTATTTTATCGTTTTTTTTTCACAATTTTTCTATCCATTTTCTAAATTCTAAAACTATTTTTTGAATCTTTTCTCGTACCAGTATTTGACCTCAATAGATATGTACCTATGTTTCAAGCTTTTAAATTAAATGTTGAAGATAATCATAAACTACTACTACTACTAGTTAACCCAAACTAAACATATCAAAAAATCGATGCGGATACAGAATGCGTCAACAAGTTGACAATATTTCGATACCCGCCTGTACATGGAACGATGAATCCAAAATGGAAAGAGGGGAAATTTGAATAATTGGAAAGTTTAGGTGGGTTTTGGTTTGTTCGAACAGACTCCTGGTTATATAAACACCACAATTCACACTCCTGGTTGTATGGAGAAAAGGGAGGTTGGGAGGGGGCGGCTTGTAGGAAGTTTAGAGGAGTTTGGGGCAGAATTCTGAAAAAAGGAGTTTTAATCGATGAGGCTGGCATAGATTTCTCAGCCTCTTTTAGCAGGAGTGTAGGAGATGGGAGGGAAACACTTTTCTGGGTAGACAAGTGGGCGGGGAACAAATCTTTGAAAGAACGTTTCCCACGTTTAGTTAGGCTTGAGTCGGTGGTGGAGTGCAAGGTGGCGGATAGAGTGGTCTGGGGTTCAGAGGGCTGGTGTTGGCGTTGGAGTTGGAGGAGAAGTCTTAGGGGAAGAGAACTAGGTGTGCTTGAAGAACTGACAACTTTCTTGCAGGGTGTAAAATTGCGAAGCAGCGTTTCTGATAGCTGGAGTTGGAACTTGGACGTACAAGGGCGATTTTCCGTCGCCGTTCTTTCCAGGAAAATCGATGCCGAAATACTTTTCGACTCCCTTGCAGGGCATTCAACGGCATGGATCTCATGGCTGCCCAAAAAGCTCAACGTATTTCTTTGGAGGGCTGCTTTGGATAGGCTTCCAACCCGTCAACAATTATCCCGACGCGGCGTTGTACTCCAGGACATTTGCTGCCCGCGTGGCTGCGGTCTCACCGAGTCTCTTTCACACTGCCTTGTTGGCTGCACTCCGGCAATGAACCTTTGGTCCTCCGTTCATCTCTGGTGTGATCTCGGCCCCTTCACAGGAACAGATGCTCCATAAGTCCTTACATCTGCTTATTACAATCATCTCAACAAACAACAAAGCAAAGCTTGGCTATCAATAAGGATTGTGACCGCTTGGTGTATCTGGCGATACCGTAACTCAGCTGCATTCCCGTCACAGACTCCACCACCGAAAGTCTCCGTATCATCAGTTCAATTTCTGTCTTTCCTATGGCTCTCAAGCAGATGGTCTAAGTTTAGCATTTCTTGGGTAGATTGGCTCACAAACCCGTTAGCTTCTATCGCTAATCTGTATTTTGTTTCCTTTTTCTGAACTCTTGTTTCGTTTCGGATCCCTCCTCTTCAATTTGAAGAGTTGTGATATTCTTTTATATATTTATTTCGTATGCCTTTTTCAAAAAAAAAAAACTGCCCTCTTTTTCTTTCCACCAAATATATAGAGAATGAGACCATCTAAATAAGAAATGGAGTATTTTCCCTGAACTTTAGCACGTACAGAAAACTAGTATCTCATCATGTACACACAAATTTCTTCATCGGCAATCAAATTTGGCACCAACCGACAATGCAAAATGCTCAGCTGAGGATCAATGGGATCCAGAAAAACAAACTCGTTACATGGAACGTACAAGTGCTAGCTACTAACAAATTGAGTGGGGAAAGATTTGGTCTCTAATCATCCATCCTCATGCATCCTTCTTCGTCTGCACACAAACCCAAAATAAAGGAAGGAAGCAACCCTGTTAATCATCATCTAGGTGATATTTCACCCACTAGTCCAAATGACTCAGTTACAAGGTAATCTAGAAGCCCAAACCCAACTAACTAAACAAGTACATATCCACCTATCATTTTTCAAGTGCTCTAGGTGGGTGAAAATTCACCGGGTGATAAATAACATTGACGCATTAACTACCGATAGTTTTAAGTATGATGATGCACTTCTGATTTCTCAAAATTCCTAAAATGAACAGAAGAGAGAGGCCTTTACTTTTCTGTGTTCATTTTTATTTTTGAGCATATGCTTTGTGATGCTGAAAACACGGAACGATGTCTACCTTTAGGTACTTCTTGTGAATCTTCAATGCTTCATTGCAGGCCTTTTTAGCGTCCAGATTCCCTGTGATATCACCCAGTATCTGGACAGAGTGAAACCTTGGGTCAGTCACATATGTCTGCAACGATACTTCGAAGAGCACATAGGTCTATGTCAGAATAGGTAACCTGGACAACATCATCTAGACCTTTGGCTTCCTTTAAAATCTTTTTATTCTTGGTCTCAAGAACACTCGCAACAAGAAAAATGGATAACACAGCATTGTTTGGGTCTGTTTCTCCTGTCTGTACAATTTTCCTTTTGAATTTACCATACTGTTTTAGTCGCTTGGCATCCACTATAGGCGGATTTTCTGCACTCGATTGCTCGTAGTGTGAGAAGATGTCAGGGGTATATTCCATCGCCCACATCACCTGGAATGAAAGCATTCTGTCTTGAAGTAAGTTTATTTAGCCAAACCAGCCAAACAGAAGCAAAAGTAAACATCAAACCTTTGAGACATGATAACTTATTTTCAGTGCGTAGCCAAACAACAATGACCTTGACTAACAAAGCATTTATAAAATTAGTAAAATGCTTCCTCTCACCTCCCAAAGGTACAATGCATCAACGAATGAGAACTCTCTTCGGAAGAGCACCATTAGCATGCGGAAGGCAAACAAATACTCACCACCATCAAGATCCTCTGCCAAACAAAGCATACAAAGTAATGATTGAATTTATGGAAGAATGATCACCCATTACACTAACGTCTAACGTCTCATTTAGTCAATCTGTCACCCCTTTCTTTTAGGTTATTACTACAACACAATCCCCGCATACAATTAGGCTCTCATCTCTTAGACTTTTGGACAAGCAAGCACATATGTACTTTCAAGTGCAATTTTATGGCATTTAAAATTTGCAATGCTTCCACACTTCTTGTTTTAATAGCTGGGAAAGTACAAAATTATGCATCCAAAAGATCCTCCACATACCAAGGTGTTGGTGAAGCTTAGGATCGACGGTTTTAATTATCTGTGAGAGTATGCTTAGCTGAGACTGCACCCCCATTGAAGTTGCAGAGGACCTAAAGTTTTCTCTCTGTGAATAGAACCAACCACTCTCAGATCATTCTATAAAGACAGAAGTATCAACATTTTGTAACAGAACTTAAACATTCCACCCAAAAATGTTGCGAACTGTAGTTAGAACAATGCCCTCATAAGTAAACACAAATGAAAATATCTAGCTCTTTCTATCGCATGCCCATGGCAGACATGACTTTGAGCAAAGACAATCCATTTAGTACAGTGACACATAGCACAAGAACTTTAATATTTGTCTCGACATATAACATACCAGCCTCCGCATTGCACGTTCAAAACACCAGAAAGCATCAGCCTCATTTTCCAGAAGAATCACCATTGGCGAGCAAATATCATTCATCCCTGTCCAGAAAAATTATTGGGGTGAATGCTCACGCCACCTACTGTACTAATAACGGAAGCAACATAGCTCAACCTTGAACGTAGCCAATATCATTCTCCATCCACGTATAGACGGAAAGAATGTCCCAGAGTTTTGCCTGATTTTCTTCACTTTCATAAAATGTAAGTGTTCGGTCTGTGCGAATAACATCCAAACCTGCAGCTCGAAGCCCGGACAAGTCTTAATAATAGGAATGAAAATGGCAAACACAAGTTTATTATGTTAACAGCCTTAGATGCTCGTGGTAAGAATATCAACAAAAATGCAATATAAATGTGAAGCATGTAAGACATCAATAGCAATTGTTCTTTACTACTGATTCAAAAACAAATGAATAAGATCACAGTGGAGGTCAATGTCAGCACATATATATACACCTATCTGATGCAAGGAAAGCATCCACTGAGACACTCTCTTGTCTGAAATGGTGCTATTTACATTCCATCCTTCACCTAGTACAGGATCTGGACCTTCTTGTATAGGCTGGCCATCATCAGTGATAATTGCTGTCGTAATGAACTTTCCACTACCAATAAGTGGAACCATATTTTGACATTCAGTTTTCCACATGCCATACTGCTCCCTAGAAAAAACAGTACGATTAACTCAAACTTTTAAATTAAAGTGCAGGATGTGAAATCCAAAATGTTAAATAGAAGATAACTATGCAATTACGCTACAAAATTTACTAACAGCATCTTGTTACAAATTTTTCCACTTCTGCTGTGGTTTTACTTAAACTTTATCATGTGCTACAGTTGATAAGTTCCTAAAAGAATTCTGCCATCAGTTTAGAGCTCAAACTAAAACTTACAAATGTATGAGTAATCTTAGCAATATCTTGATGGAAACACCAAATTATCTCTGCTACTAGTTTACAACTGAAACTAAAACTCAAAATGTACTAATAATCTAACCAACCCTGCCAAACAGTTTAAAAGATGCCAAAATAATTTACGCATATCAACTTTTCTGGCTCTGAAATACAGGTTTCTCTGTACAAGAATTAAATTCATTTACAACTAAGCCCTTGTCTCAACAAATTAAGGGCAGTTTACTTCTTGAATCTTCTATCTCCATAGTGCTTTGTTGGATTACCTTCTCTGTTGCCTGAGCTGATTCCGCTCATCAAAGGTACTGTTAGGATCATAGCATCCTAATAAGAACTCCCACACAAATCCTTTAACAGAAGGGTGTATACCCTGGCATTACATATGAACGAATAAAACAATTAAGCATTTTCGAATACTGTGTGGCCAAAGTTAATATGCAGGATACAATGAACTAAGATAAACTTTCTAAAAGATGTTGCTCCCTCTATCCTTAAAAAACTGTCAAATTTTCTTTTAGAGAAGTCCCGAAATAATAATTATTTTTCCTCTAGAAAACTTTTCAAACTTCATTTACCATATAACCATCACTTTCCCATCCCTTTTTACACTCTCCTTTCTTACATAATTATAATACCATGTTAACCTCATTTTCCTACCTCTTTAACACTCTCTCTCCTTTTATACAAATCCACCATGCCCTATAAATATTACCCCCACTTTCTACTTCTACTAGAATCTCAGTGCCCAAAGAAAAACAACACTTTTTTGGGAATAGAGGGAGTATTATCTACAATGCTTTTAGTAAGGCAAAAGACACTAAAAGAATCTGCTAATAATAGTCGCATATCACTGAGGGAATAAGAGCAAAGAGAAACTAATTGTCGAAGTCTGCAAAGAATCAAAATTTGACCTGGGAGACCATAAAAACAAAGAGGCAACCAATCCAACAAGATAACCATTTAATCCTTTTTCGGAAACTTGTGGCATTCCTTTTTCTAAATGACCTAGAAATAGACCCCAAATCCATAAAAATAAAACTTAGTAGACCTCACAGGATGAGAGATAGAATTCCTTTTACTTGGTTTTGATATATTTCAGTTCTAATGAATGTACTTAAACCATGAACGGGGTGTAGGAGGCCACTGCTCATCCTTAACCCTCCCTATCCTGGCGGAATCAGGATTTTATGTCATGACGTTGATTTCAACACTCAAGGTCATTACTAACCAAGCTAATTAACAACTTCTCTAAACACAAATTCAACCAACTCTACCTGTGTTGGATAATGTATCCTGAAAATGCCAAACAATAACATAATAAAATATAAGTAGCTAATTTTATTAATACACACTTAGGAGTTAAAGCCTTATTTTGTTTTCTCGGCCTGAGCATACCATTAGCATAAATTCCATGAAGCAGTAAAGCCCAAGCAGACTCTACAAGGCACCATCACTGTCCATATAATTATTTCAACGTAGTAATGACTCGAAGAAAGATCAAATTCAAAAGTACCATAGAAGAGACTGCACAGGAATACTATTAGTCACTTTACCAAACCCAAATCAATTTTAAGTAGTTCACTTGACTACAGAGATGCATAATCGGACCATATCTCTCCTAAAAGTTCATTAGAATATGAATGTTAGACGCAAACTTTTGTGTAGAAAGAGTGCCTATGTATTTAATTGTGCACATAACTTACATAGTCCGATATATAATTTGATCACAAGTGCAGAAAGGTACTTACCCCACGTTGGATCCTCCGAAGCACCTTAGCTATGTCCAGGTGGCCATCTTCAGAGAATGCAGCATGCCATCTTCTTGCACTAAGTGTTTTTCCTGCCTGTGGAAACAGGTTCTCTAAACAACAGCAGCGAAAACAAATACTTTCTCCCAAATGTAGTCATGAATGCATGTGTTACAGTTTCACATCAGAAATGAACGAGAAGTTCAAAATTGAGACAAATGCCATAAGTATACCTCCAATGCGCAGAACACACGACCTGGATTCTCCAGAATGCTGATGATTTAAACAATAAGCTTAAAATTGTACAAGCAAAGTGAACATACCCTGGCTTTAAAGCGAGTCCTCGGAACATCTGCCTGGCATTCTGGTCTAATAGGATAGAAGGCTGCCAAGTCTTCTTCTCCACCCTTTCCGAAGAGCCCTGCCACTCCGCAGCAACGAACCATCGTAAGCAGTCACTCTAAGGACGCACTCGCTGAGCGTCAAACAAATACCATATCCAATACACAAGCAACTACCATGAGAATCATCATTAATAAATTTAATAAATTTAATTTAACAGAAGACGCTTAACTAAATGACAAAGGTAATGTGTATATTGCGGGACTGGAAAGTAGTTTTAAGATAAATAACAAACCAGCTAATACATTCATTGTCAAAGCTCCGAAATGCTTTTAACGTCAAACAATCAGCTTCACTTCAAGTACCGCGAGCAATAACAACAGAATCCAGGCCTTCGCGAATTCAAATACCAAGATAGCAGTTCCAAAACCGACTCCGATCATAAAAATAATCCGATATTCTTCGATCGTTATAGAAACAATCGTCCCACAGACACTGCCATGAAATCCCAGCAGACGGAACCGAAATTGGGATACAAATCATTTATATCACGCTCGAACGGATAGTTCAAATTGCGGATAGAGATGCTATCAGAATTCCTTCATCGGACAGAATGAAGATTTCATTGCCCAGTCTCAAGGAGTTGATCAAACGAGATCCACCAGCGGGGAAAAGGAGACAGGCTCTGCAGGAATTTTTGGATTTCTCCGCGGGACCAGGTGAGACAAATGCTAGAAATTGCAATTTTATCTTCTCCAAACATTTTGTTACATCAGAAACAGCGCAATTATCAAAACAACCCTCTACGTATATGATTTGTGTTAAATCAGTTTTTTCAATTGCATCATTTTTTTTTCTCGCTCAATTCCCTCAAATTTTAAAAATTTCCAACCTTTTTCTCAAACTTTTCTGTCAAAAAACAATCATAAAAAAATCATTAACTATCACCAAAGCTCATAAACCAATCTTCGTGCATTAGTAATACCCCAAAAATGTTATCATGCAATTTTATAATTGAAGTATTATCATATGTATTCTTTACTGTAAGTGTCATTCATGATGTCTTTTAAAATAGTACGACTCCTTTCGTCAAAAAAAAATCAATTGTCATTTTCATTCTTTTCTTAAAAAAATATTTTTACTATTACCTTTTAATCCTTAAACTAAAAAAATTACTGTTATCATATATGACAGTTTTACTTTATTATTTTAAGTTTTCAGCATCTTTTAATCTCCGTATCCGATCAAATACTTGAAACATTCTAGAACGTAGGAGTATGTTTTAGATTTTATAGTTCTATTTAATAATGATGTACTCATTATTCCACATAAGATATACATTTACTTCTAGGAAAATCATTTGATATCAAACTTCATTTTATTATACACATTTTTATTTTTCACTCAATTTTTATTTTATATGTTAATTTATTATCTTAAATCAACAATAGAGAGCTTTTTCTATTTTTTGTGAAATCCAAATTTTATCTCATCTGGTGGATATCGAACCACCGGAGTAAAAAGGTGAAAATTACTTGGATAAGTTGGGTGGAGGCCTCCTTCCTCTATTAGGGGGTTTAAAAGTTGAAGAATTTGTGGTGAATTATTACAAATTTTCACCTCCCGTATTCACCGTGAATTTTGAAGTTTTTCGGACTTCCTCCGATTTACGGCGAAGTGAATTTCGTGGAAGTCACCGTGACTTTTCAGCCAACACGCCCACAAAACTGAGAACCACTCCTCCCTTCCGAGCAAGGCCTCACCCCCACTCGTCTCATGCCTGGGTAGCTGCTTGCCAGCGGCGGACGAAGCAGCCAGCCAAGGAGGAGGCATGTGGGCGTGAGGATGCAAGGTTTGAGGGGTATACGCCGGTAGAGAGAAATTCGATTTTGTTCTAACCGGTGAATAAGTACAAACTCACTGGAAAATTTTTCCTACCCTATTATGTTTTAACCCCTTATTAACGGTTGTGCTTTGAACCGTGATGCACCAGCAATGAAAAAAGCTTCAACTTGATTGTGTTGCATTGCATGAGCATAGCTGGTGCATTCTGAAGCTGGATCGTGTTATTTGGAACGGGGAATCAAAAGTTTTCTTCTTGGTTGTTTAATTTTAATCATTTACATGGTAAAGGTAAAACCTACAAACTAAAATCCGTTGATATTAATTAATGTTATTATAGATAAAGTCGATCTCCAAAAGATAATAATGTCTTTGATGTGGGGTGACTCGGCGTGTGCAAAATAGTCTAACAAAAGTATCTTTTTGAGCACTTTGGCTTGATATAAATTAATCAGAATAACAATCAATGATGAAAATATCATTTGACTCAATTGACAGAGACATAACGACAAAAAATACAAAAATCAATCAGCAACATGTAAGAGGATAATTCAGACTAATTAAATACGCCACTTTGACTCGCCATCATAACACAGACATCACTGGGAAAAGGAACCAGCCCCCCTCCCCCGCTCCCACGGCATCTTCCACCGCGTAGAACTTCGCAGCAACCTTATAAACCAATCACCGCCTCCGCCGCGCCCTTCCTCTTCCAGAATCCCAGCCCGCCGTGGCCTCGTTTCTGTGTTCTCTGTAATATTGAAGATAGAATCAGTTCCTCCTCCGCAGATCTACGCCATGCAAATGTCGGTTCTCGCTTATTCGATTTCGCAGGACGGCGCCGTCAACTTGTGGCTTGATTGATACTTATCATCTCTTCTGAGGTAGCGAGTGTTTTCGCCTGTGCCGCTGCGACTTCGAAACGGCCGGTGTTGTTCCACCGGCACGTTGCGGCAAGTATCTTCACCGGAAGTTGTGTAAATCGGTGAGTGACGGCCGGCATTCTTCGTCCATTACTTTTTGCTCAGTCTTCGCTGTTTGTTTCCGAACCTTTTGGATTTCTGTTTCTTGAAAGGTTACGCGCTTCACTTCGTCCAATTATGACTCTATCGCCATTGAACTTAGGTTTTTCTACTTTTATTTGTCCTTTTTGCTAGAGTGTTAAAGCACTGAGGGCTGATGGAATCTAATGCCCAGAGGGGATCAAGAAGAAGGGATCTTGTCGTTCGAGAAAATGGTGATGACAGTTCCTCGGGTTCTGTTGAGGATCTTGATCCCTGGACTGCGTGGGCGTATAAGCCTCGTACGATAACATTATTGCTTGTTGGGGCTTGTTTTCTTATGTGAGTACCTGAACAAATCTTCAAATGCATAACAGTACGGGTTCTGGGTGCCACGTCTTTTCTTAGAGTTTTAGTTAATGCTCTTTGCTCGTGTTTCTTGTATTAATGTCCATCGTGTTTCTTGTATTAATATCCACGTTGGAATTTCATTTAGTTTGCCCGGGGGTCTCCTTTTAAAAGTCTGCATTTAATTTACCGTTTGAATTCAGTCCTGAAAGGTAGTTGGACTTTTCTGACTAATATTTATTATGCATTGCTCCTTTGTACATGATTCCAATTCTTTTTATATTTCTTGTAATCTGCTATGTAGTCATATACGATCTATGTGTTTATAACTGTGCAGTTGTTCTACTCTTCTATTTAGAGATCCTAAGTCACAGTTGTATGTATGCTGACTGTGTTTATGTTTCTAGGTGCGAAATTTCATATGAATCATGGATAAGTTTCAAAAATGTCTTTTCTAACTCATGATGTGAAAACAAACACCCAAACCATGAACACACTTAGTACTTTCTTATTTTTCTGGTATTGCGAGGTAGAGAGCTGCATTTTCTTCTGTAATATACAGAAGGGTGATCATGAAGTGAAAAAATGAGGAGTTGGGAGAAGGAAGAGAGGGGGATGATCGACAGATTAGTCAACATCTAATTATAAACAAACTTTTTTTAAGCTAAGATATCACAAGTGCACAAAAAGATATTGACTGGCTTCCTAAATCTGGTTTGCAAGTTGGAATCATCTTCTTTGAAGATATCTAAGCTTAACAGGACTTTTTATGCTCTGTAAACACAATAGATAGTGAAGCCAGACTTTTCCATCTACAAAGAAGACTTGAAGTTTGAATCTGGTTGTTTCTTTTGTAATTTATGGGGTGGGGGGCATTGGAGGATACTTCAAAAGAAACACTGCTGTGGTTTACACAATTGAAAGTAAGTCAAATAGTAGAAATTAGTGCATTCTGCGCAGGTTTATGCTTCTGACTTCCTTTTAAGGCCAAATGAAATGGGTTGTCCTGGGTTCGGAATTAAGTAATTTCTCCTTTCCAAATCTATATTTAAAAGTTCTGTTTAAGGTAGCCCTGAATCCACCCTGTTGGTTTTACAAAGGAAAAATATGTCAAACTATGGTTTTCCTGGGTCTTCCTGCCTCCAGTTCTGCTGTTTCACTCTATTGTAAATTCACCTTTGACGAATTAACTGTACTATGGTAATGAACCTTTAGCAATAAAGGCCTTATTTAATAATAGTATCAATTTTTGTCACTCAGTACCTTGCACTAGGCTCTTTTTCTCACAAACTCTGAATTCAGATACGATTAGTATTCTCTTTCTTTTTTTTCTCCTTATTATTCTGTCTATTTTTCCTTATTCTTTTTGGCAGATTCCTTCCTTATCCCCACGCATTGCCAGACTGCTTCTGTAATTTTCTTTTAATATATACTCCTATTTAACTGAATATAAGCGTTTTATTGACCTTTGCTTATGTGCTTTTTA
The DNA here is from genome assembly GCA_024586325.1 of Stellera chamaejasme. Taxonomy (NCBI): domain Eukaryota; kingdom Viridiplantae; phylum Streptophyta; class Magnoliopsida; order Malvales; family Thymelaeaceae; genus Stellera; species Stellera chamaejasme. Next base: position 33,614,294 of record CM044985.1, read on the forward strand.
TGCATTCAAAAGTTGGGCAAGTGGAGCACTTGATCCTGAAAGCAGTGACTCAGGAGACCTTGTAACATCTGTGAAAAGGTTTCTTCCTTGATAATGTGTTGATGTTAAAATTTTGTGTAAAGTCATAGTTCAAGTGAGTTTTCATGCTCATTGCAGGGGTGTCTGGGCAATGATTGCTGTTTTTCTTGCTTATTGCTTGCTGCAGGCTCCTTCCACGTAAGTTTATACTTTTTGGCCTGTTCCTACTTGATTTTATAGTCATTTGGCGCATTCTGTTGGGAACCTGATTTTCCTGTCAAGTGTTTTTAAAAGCTTAACTGTCATGCATAACTCTGGAAACTCTAATAGAAGGCAAGGCGATGAACCTTGGTAACTTGGTCTCCCTTTGTTAGAAAGAAAACCAAGTGAGAGGAGTTTTATTGCTTTTAAAAAGAACGAAGAACGAAGAAATACTTACAAGGATAAGCAACAAGAAAGAAGGAATTACTCCAGGAGCTGGAATTTGGTGCTTTTATCCTGGAAATGGTGATTATTACTTGTAAATTGTCAGTCAAAGTCAAGTCCTGGTTGAAGTATTGTTTTGCACCAAAAGGGAGTGAACTGCAAGAGCAGACAGTGCACCCATAAAAAAAGTTGTTGGGGAGTGCTTTTCAATGATGAATGATGTGCAACTGCTTATTTGTTTTACATTGCAACTCTCTCCCAATTAGTTTTGACCTTGAAACCATGAATGCTGTTCTGTCATAGAGTTCAATGCTTCTAGTCATGGTTATTGACTGCTCCATTGTTAAACTTGATCTGATTCTGTTTCATTGTACCTCCAGTGTTCTTATCCGTCCACACCCAGCAATATGGCGTTTGGTTCATGGAATGGCTGTTGTTTATCTTGTTGCACTCACCTTCTTGCTTTTCCAGGTTGTCTATTTTTTCAAAAGAAATTGTTTTGTTCATTTTCATATTCTAAATAGCCTCTTTAGTGTCATGTAGCTCAATTGCTACATAGATCATACTCTGTTCAGTTGGACTAGTAACATGAACAAAATGAAGCAAATGATTGATGTTACATTTCCTTAAATCTTCTCCAGAAACGTGATGATGCCCGGCAATTCATGAAGTTTCTCCATCCTGATCTCGGCATTGGTAATGTTTTTGTTATTTGCTTTTTGCATTTATGTTTGGCTTTATCTGAAATTGATCCCAATTCTTTTCAACCCCTGTTAATCATCACCTAGGTGATATTTCACCCACTAGTCCAAATAGCTCAGTTACAAGGTAATCTGGAAGCCCAAGCCCAACTAACTGAACAATTACATATTCACCTCTCATTTTCCAAGTGCTCTAGGTGGGTGAAAATTCACCCGGGTGATAAATAACATTGACGAATTCTTTTACAGAAAAAGAAAGTTCTGATGTTAAACTTAAACATAATGTCAAATAATTTCAAAATCTCTATGTAATAATAATGATTCAAGGTTCAAATTTGCAGAGATCCTGTAAATTGTTTGTCTTTTGAAAATCTTTTCCTTGATAAACCAGACTCTGGGAGCTTCCAAGGATGGTTTGATTAAGTTGAAGAACTCTCATCTTTCTTAGCTCTTCGGTTATGGTCCTTGTTAATTCATTAAGGTATAATAAAATGTGCCATTTAGTCTCCGAGACATGTTTATGTTTCTTTGCTGTAACATTATGCAGAGCTTCCAGAAAGATCATATGGAGTTGATTGTCGCATTTACACTCCTGAAAATCCCACAAGCAGGTTTAAGAATCTTTATGTATGAATTCTTTCACCATTCTTTTACATTATCATTCCTATTTTCTCCACCTGTTTCATATATCAATATATCTATTTCCAGAAGGCTCTGCCTTTTCAATTCACATTGCACTCATTAATCATAAGTTATTTTCAGGATACACTATTTGACGAGTTTGTTGTAGCCCATATTTTTGGTTGGTGGGGCAAGGCTATTTTACTTCGCAATCAGGCACTTCTCTGGGTTCTTTCAGTTGGGTTTGAACTGATGGAGGTTAGTTTGCTTAATGACAAGCTTTTTTTCTCATTTCACGTTCCCTTTCATGGGTAATCATCACTTTCTTACAAATATTAGTGTGAAAACTGGCAATTTATATGTGTGTGTGTGTGTGTGTGTGTGTATTGTGCTGATTTCTTTGCGTTTGCAGTTTACCTTTAGGCACATGCTGCCAAACTTCAATGAATGCTGGTGGGACAGCATTGTTCTCGATATATTGATTTGCAATTGGTTTGGTGAGCCTTCCTTCTCTTTTGCTCTCCATGGTCGTTGTCTTTGTTTTCTTTTTCCATATGATGATTCTTGTTGGTAATAGAAACTTAAGAAAGAAAAGAAGCATATCACTGAAATGTGCATGGCCATTTATGGATTTTGTGTCTGTTTCTTGTAAGACCTTTTCCCCCATGTTTCTCTGTTCCCTTTTACAGCTGTAACAAAACTATTTAGGGTTGATTATCCTTAAGGGGAGCCTTTATCCCAACTGGTTGGGGTTGGCTAAATCATTAAATTGGAACAGGGTGGACAAAATTGAGGAGTGCAGTACCGGCTCCCTTGGAATAGAATTTGCCATTCAAATCAAGTGAAATTTTGTAGACGTGCCATTTCGCCTGCTACACTGCCATTGAGCATTAGGCAATGGATAATTATGTGAATAAGAGTGGTATAATAACATCTTGGTGAAATATTGTAGAAGTGCCATTTCGCCTGCTACACTGCCATTGAGCAATGGATAAATATGTGAATAAGAGTGGTATAATAACATCTTGTTAGTCGAACAGTCATATGCTTTGTGCTAGTATTTAAAACCATATTACAGAGAATAAAATATTACTACAATGTCCATATGGATTCGATTAATGAAAATGTAGCACTTAAATTAATGGTAGCTATTACAGAACTACTGTTCAGCTTCCCATACTCTAGGTCAAGTTTTAGGAAATGAAGAAAACATGCCAACAACATGAGTTTTGCAGGGCTATACAGCTGTTACATTGGCTGATTTTGCATGTGCTAAAGGATGAAATTAGAAATAAGAGTGTAACAGGCAGTGATGTGAAGTGTGTCCCTATTCATACAAAGCTTCCGATGTGGCAATATACGGTTTGGGCATATCCATATGGACCATTAGGGGTGCTGATCTGAGAATGATAGGTTAGATGTAGTATGGTGGAGAAAAAGGTAACAATAACCTAAACGTAGTATGGGGGAGAAAAAGGTAACAATAACCTAAACTTACTTGATTAGTCATAGCAGAGACATTTGTGTGTCTCTTTGCTCAACAGTTTACCTCGATTTTGCATTTCATATCTCACTGCTCTTTGTAAGTTGGTTGTAGTTATGATTTGTGCTTTCCAGAGAGCTCAGATGGTTTGGGCATATCCAATGCAGACCACCGGAGGTGCCGTTTTAAGAATGCTAAGTAATATCCATATCCATACATTTAGGAAGGAGGATGAGACAATAGAAACCAGAACTTTTTTGATTAAGAATAGCAAAAACAGTGTTTTAAAGATTTGTGTCTCTTTGTTCTACTGTGATTTTTGCTTGGTTTTGTGCCTATGCTCTTTGGGTGTAGGCAGTAGTAGGTGTAACTTTTGCGTTTTAGAACCCTTGGTGTAACTCCTGAATTTGTGCATTTGTACGCTTTTAAACTTCTAAACTCTAAAAAACATAACTGTACTGTGACATGTTGGTTTTATGTCTTGTAGCTTTTTGATACTTTGCTGGTGACTTTGATTTTAGCATGATGAATTCTTCAATATGTCTTTTGACTTTAGTAGCTTTGATACTCTGCTGGTGACTAGTTTTAGCATGAAGAGTTCTTTAATCAGCCTTTGGTTTACTTGCAGGTATTTGGGCGGGAATGCATACTGTGAGGTATTTTGATGGAAAAACATATGAGTGGGTTGGTATTAGCCGCCAGCCAAATTTCATTGGCAAGGTATTGTTTTCCTAGCAGCTGTAGTTGAATGTGTGATTGTGCTTTTCTTACTCTTATTTCTTGTTTGTTCATTGTTGTGTAAATATCACTTTCATGCTTAGTTGTTGTGGAGCTTGTGGTAACTGAGGCAGCAACTGTCATTATAGGCCACTGAGACCATAACAGCAAATTAAGTACTTCCTCTCATCGTTATTGATGTTTAAAGAGAATCTAGTTCACACCCATATCAAGGTTGATATCTGTGCTGAATCACCCAAGCAAAATAGCATTGGGACTTCATTCCACCCATTTTGCATCAACCTCCTGAACCCAAGCACCATGAACTACTTCACTGCTTTTGGAAATCCAAATCTGTGACATTAAAGTCATCCCAGCTCCTTGCGCAGCATCTCAAATTTGGAAAGCATATTCCTTCCTGGATTCCTCTGCACATGAGTCATAGAAAACCACTCCCTTGAATACATGTAAAAAAACACCTATTATTGCCAGAGGCTAGATAATTAATATGTGACTATATTTACGTGCTACTTTCCTGTTATTAGTTCTAATAATGTTGCTTACATGCGCTTAGTGAAATATCCTGATACTATCATTAGTAATCTAGTCCCTTTCTGCTCCCTTAAAAGATCCTGCAACATATTTTGGAGCTAAAGTTTTTGCGTAATGGAAATGGATAAAGGTTGAAGCAAAATGGAAAAAAGGGACACAATCCATGCATGTTGTTACCATACAGACCCTGCCACAAGCAGTCACCCCCCTTCCCTTAGATAATATCTCCGACCCTATATGAACATGTACATGCTTCTGAAAAGGGAAATAGAAAACGATTTGAGGTCATTTACTGTAATTTTCTATCTGATGTTTTCAGGTGAAGAGATCTTTAGGGCAATTTACACCAGCACAGTGGGACAAGGATGAATGGCACCCCCTTCTAGGACCATGGCGATTCATTCAAGTTCTCAGTCTTTGCGTTGTCTTCCTTACAGTAGAACTTAATACATTCTTTCTGAAGTTTTGCTTGTGGATTCCTTCTCGAAACCCAGTAATCATACACAGATTAATACTGTGGTGGCTTATTGCTATTCCAACTATTCGAGAGTACAATACCTACCTTCAGGATAGGTGCGCTGTCTTACTTCTATCTCAAGGGTCAGTCAGTCGTCATCAATCATGATAATTGTATAATTATCAATATAATTCGTTTCATCAACTTGATTATCATTATCGTTATCTCTATCATTAGCATTGTGATAATTATTACTCTATCATATTATGATCATTACTCCTATATTTTATCACTATCATTATCATTGATGCTCATTTTTTTTGAGCAACCATTGATGTTCATTATTATGATATCATTATTATTATGATCATTTGATCATGGTCATCATTGTTAGCATATACTCTATTTTTGTTCACAGCTTATTAGTATTGTTTCTTGAAATCTTTGATCTCATTTTTCAGGAAGGCAGTGAAAAAGGTTGGAGCATTTTGTTGGCTTTCACTTGCTATCTGCATTGTTGAACTTCTCATTTGCATCAAGTTTGGCCATGGTACTGAACCCATTACCATCTCTAATATATAACGGTTATATGTTCATAGATTTTCACCAAACTCTCATCAAAGAAACATAACTTTTTGTACGACTGTTACATAATGAGTTGTCATCACATGGCCGACAGGTTATGCAAAACCTACAGGTTTCCTTCTATTTCTGAAAACTTATAGAAACCCTCCTAAGGTATGTTGAAACTTACGGAAACCCCTTAAATGTTGACCGATTGAGTTCAACCATTAAATCATAACCCCTTAAACTTATGGAAACCCCCTAACCTCTGAACCCTGCCAATTTTAACCCTAAACTTTAAATGTTTTACACATTAACACCACCCCTCTTTGAATCAGAACACATTTTGAAGTGAACTAAAATCTGACAGGTATTCTGTAAACTGCTGGTTTAAAAAGCTCCAATGTAAGTTGATCATTTTGATGCTCACGTCTGGGCTTGTGCACTGGCATGAACAAAATTTATGCACTATTACTATGTTGTAATTCGATTGCATCCTAACGTGCTCACATTTTGGCTTCGTGTCCCAGGTTTATATCCCAATCCAATGCCAATGGGGTTGATAGCCTTGTGGACGTGTGCTGGTGTGTCCCTACTGATTTTCCTGCTTACCTGGTCTTGGAAACTGCACCGTAGCATGGGGAAGAAAAGACGATGAATTTGGCTATTTCCCAACCCCTGTTTGATTTATCACTGCTGCTGCCAAGGTTGTAAATACCTTGCCCATGTTGTAAATGATAGCACCATATTCTTAGGTCTTTGAGAATGAGCATAATTCCGGCTAGTTCCTTTTCCCCCAATTGAACTTCATAATTCCGTAACATTAGAATGAAGAAATAAGAGTAAGGCATCGGCCAAGGTTGTTCACTATGGATCGTTTCCGAGTTTTGTATGGCTACTAGTTCTTTTTCAGCCCCAGCTTTGAATGGGGAAATAATTTGAATAAGTGAAATAAAATGGAAATTCTGAAAAGTAAAAAGATCCTTAATGTGGGAAAAGTAGATTCGAAAGATAAATAATAAAGTCAATGAAATCTTAAATGTGATTGTATCTTATGACTATCGATGGAAAGTTCAATAACTTTATGACTTGATGGAAAGTTCAATAACTTTATTCAATTTTGCATCAATTTTTAGTATTATGCATTAAATCAAAGACAATTAAAAAATAATGACACATCTGACTCATGCAAAAAGTACTGCAAAAAGTATGACAACAATGACTCAAAAAGTACGACAATAATTAAATTAGGTGATTCTTATGGAAATAGTAAAAAGCAATAACTTAAAACCGAATTTAAATAACTTTATTCAATTTTGCATCAATTTTTAGTATTATGCATTAAATCAAAGACAATTAAAAAATAATGACACATCTAAGTCATGCAAAAAGTACTGCAAAAAGTACGACAACAATGACTCAAAAAGTACGACAACAATTAAATTAGGTGATTCTTATGGAAATAGTAAAAAGCAATAACTTAAAACCGAATTTAAATAATGCCAAACGAAATTAATCATATCTAAACATAAAGAAAAAGTAATTTTTTCCTTTTTATGCAAATTTAAGCATTCAACGTAACAAGTCTACATGTTTAGCATGATAAACATTGAAGAACTATGAATCATGTTGGAAAGCATAAAAATATTAAATTGTCTCTTAAGATTCTTTAAGTAAGTTTTTTTATTTTAAAGATTTAAGGTATCTTTTAAGGTAAATTTGAAAAGAACAAAATGGAGGATAAGAAAAGAGAGAGCATGATGCACCATGTGGTAGAGTATAAAATCTCATCAATGAATAGTGCCCAAATATGAACACAAATGTATATATGTATAATATAATATAATATAATATAATACTTCCTCCATCCGCAAAAGATTGCAACATTTATTTTGACAGTTTTACAGTATTTAATTTATTTTTTTCATGAATATATAGACATTGAAAATCAAAATTTTCATGTGTCTCGTAATTTGAAATTTAAATTTTCTAAATAAATTTTTTATTATTTTTTTAAATGTTTATCTATGTTAAAATTTTAGTCAAACATTGAACTATGAAATAGCAAAGTCAAACGCTACGAATTTTGGCGGATGGAGGGAGTATAATATACTAATGTATAATATAATATAATGTAGAGCTAGAATTAACCAAGTCTTTAACGAAGGCCAAGATCGTGAAAATCTTTTTTTTTGGTGAAAATCTTCGTGGGAGTGTTTGGTGGTTCGTAGAAAGTAGGGATTTGGGAAATATAAATGAGGAAGAGTACGAATTAATAAAATTGGAATTTTTATAATCTGTATTTAATTCAAACCTTATCAAGAGTGAGATTTTAATAATCTTATGTTTGTTTAGTGAAACACGAAGTATTATTAATTTTAGGGTTTAAGGGTTAAAATGTCACCAAAGTATTTAAAATTTCTTAATCTACCACAAAACTTCATTTTGGAGCTAAGTGCTATTTAAGTTTTGAAATTGGGTTAAAAATGCTATTGTCGTTAACAAATCTGTTAACTCTTTAGTTTAAGTACAAAAATTATACTTCAAGTTTTTAACCCTTAATAAGTTGATCCTAACAATTTTACATATAACATTTTTACCCTCTCCACCACATGCGATGATTTTGGAATTTCTTCGCTTTTCTCCGCGTAAAAATTTTAGATGTAAAATTGTTAGGATCAAATTGTCAAGGGTTAAAAACTAGAAGTACAACTTTTTGTAATTAAACCGAAGAGTTAACAGATTTTTTTAACGGCAGTGACATTTTGAACTCAATTTCAAAACTTAAATGACATTTTAGCTCCAAAATGATGTTTGGTGGTATATTTAGAAATTTTGAATACTTTAGAGGCATTATTACCTGTAAACTCTAGTTGAAGAGATACTATGTATTAAACTCCACCCTCGGTGCAAGGACCTCTGATATCAAGTATACCCAGGCCATAGCTCAAAGGATCTTTGTGTTCTCATTAGCTCAAAGGATCTTTGTGTTCTCATATCTAATGGGCTCTCTACATGAAGAAAAGTAATGCTATTATCATGGATGCTCCTTCTGATCGCATTCTTCAGATTCTGAGAATGTTTAAAAGGTTTACTACCTTTTAAATACCTTGGAGTTTCCCTTATCTCTTAAAGGCTCACTTGAAAGCATTGTAAACCCTTGGAAGAGAAGATCCTTTGTCACTTCAAACATTGTTCAACAAGACTTCTTTCCTACACTGAGACTGCAATTAACAAAATCAGTGATCTTTCCAATTCAAAACTACTAATCAGAAATGTGGATGAGGAAATTTTTTTGGGAAATTTGGGTATATGTATTTTGATTGATAGATGAGATATATGTGAGTATGGAAATTTGAGAAAAAAATTATTTGATAGAGAATTGATGAAGAATGGATGGATTTAAGGTTATTTTATGTATTGGAATTGAGAAAGTTGGATTTTTTTTTTGAGAAATTTGGTTGTTGAACACCACCATGGAGTGGATCTATCTTATCTCGGAAGAATCCAGTTAGTTGGAAACGAATTTGTTATCCTCTAAAAACCAAGGTGGACTGGTTTAGTGGATTGTAATATGGCTTTTAATGCCAATAAAATCAGGCGCCTCATTGAGAAGGAGAGCCTTTAGGTTAAACTTGAGGTGTAAAACGAGTTGAGCCGCTCTCGAGCCGAGCGCGAATTACAACGAGCTGAGCTTGACAAGCTATGAGCTTAAGCCCGAGCCTAAATTTGAGCCTGTTTATTATACGAGTCGAGCTCTAGCTTGCAAGGTTTGGCTCGTATGGCTCGCGAGTCTCAGCGAGCCATAAGATAATTACGAACTTACCCCTTTGGCAAAAACTGATTTTTAGATCAGGTTTCGAGCCAATGAGTCGAGCCTGTTGAACCGAGTCAATTTAAGCTACTCTTATCTTATAAGGTTTCGAGCCTACTGAGTCTTAGGGGCGAGCCCGAGCTTTATAATGAGCCACGCTTGAGCCGCATTTTGCGAGCTCCATGAGGTTCGAGCTCGAGCCGACCCAAACACACTCGAGCTCAAGCTCACTTGGTCCGTTTACACACCAAGGTTAAACCGAAAAATTAACAAGACAATTGAATAAAAATTTGAATAAACTGAAATTAATAAAATGGTAAAATAACTGAAATATTTCGTTTTTTGTTTTGTTAGTTTGGGAATTGTTGCCCACCCTTGATTGAAAGTCAGAACCACTTAAACAGGAAGATATGGGCCAAACCCATCAGAGACTTACAGTTCAATTGTAATTGGACAAATTCAATTGAAGCCCATCCTGTCATCGACATGGGCCTCACCTCACTCGCATCCCTTGAAGTGCCCACTACCACTAGAGTTCAGACTGACGGAACATGGGACTTGGGAGACTTAAGAACTTAGACGAGCTTCGACACTCGATCTCTGGACACTGATCCCTGAAGACTTCGCAACGCCGACGGTTCTCTTCTAGATTAGAAGTAGGATCACTGAACCATCTAAGCCTTTAGGGTTTTGTCTCTTTGATCTCATATGCTGTTGTTCCGTTTTGTTGAATTGATGACTGTAATGATGATTTCGTTGCAGAAATGGCCAGAAGTCTGGGAGCATTTCTGGTTTTTGTGATTGTCATATCGATCTGCAAGGCTTCAGCGTTGTTTAACCCGATCTCTGATGTCCATCGATCAGCGGCTCTGGAGCTCTTCACGCCTGTTGATGGCTCCTTCGGCAGGTTCAGTTTAAAGCCTGGTGTCTCTACTCGATTTGTGAAACACTTCTTTTTTTTTTTAGAAAAAAAATTCCTAATATATGATACTACCTCTTTGCCAAATGGTTTGTCACTTTTTCTTTGCAATTTTCAAAGGAAAAGAGACAATCCCTCAGGGGCCGAGGGAGTATTTTTGTTTATTTGGGATTGGAGAACTTAGTGGAAAACGGAAGATAGATCGGATGGAAGATATAATTTATTTAGTGATCCAAGTTTGGGATGAGTTAATTTAAGGGTTCTATTACCTGTGTCAGTTGACCCGTTGCTTCTTCTTTTACTAGCTTACAAGAGGCATATGAGGCAGTTAGAACGTTTGAAGCCCTTAAGATCCAAATGAAGGCAGATACAAGTACTTCTGTCTGCCGTTCTATTACGGATACAATTGGCTCACCATCTTCAGCTCCCAAAGAACTGTTCTACGCACTGAAACTAAATGGCATATTGAAATGCCAGATCGGTGGAAGCAGTTTGGAGGTATTTTTGGAGACTTGATGCTACCACCTGCTCAATTGCATTGTTAAATTTTTGCATTTGTTTTTCCTGCATCACGTAGTGAGTGGTTTTGTGCTTTTCCATTTTGATTCTCTGAAGGGCATTGTTCCCGGGCTCAAAGCAGGCGTAAATGCAGCAAGTTCGTTGCTTGATTTCTATTATTCAATTGGAAGTTTGGCACTTGTTAAGGTACAAAAAAAATAAAAATAATTGCATTATGTTTAGTTATTTCTGTTTAATTTCCTTCATATCTTAATATGTTGCCCACACTATTCCTCTGATGATACTTTTCCTTCCTCATAAACAATCTTAATTTTATAATGATACATTGCTAATCAACCTTCTGAGCTTGGTTTAATTTTGCATTCCTCAGTCTATATATTTGAAAATGATCCCTATTTCTGAATGCAAAGTTATTCTCCATGTACCCTACCTCAGGTTGGAGGGATTAAGGTTTTGATTATGATCAATTCATTTAGATTATGCTGTTGCCTTCTCATGTAGGATCAGGCCTCTAAGGCTAATGTACATCTTGAGGATGCCTCAGGAATCTTCCGGTCCATTAAGGTCAGTTGGGAGAATTAGCAGGTTTATGTTTTTTTCCCGTGTTTGATAAATCACAGAAAACCTCTTAGAATTATAGATCTTCAGCACTTCAACTGATCGTATCACAATGATCCCAGGCTTTGAGCCAGAGCAATGGAAGGTGGCGCTACAGTTCTAATAATCCTCAGTCTAGTACATTTGCTGCTGGTAAAAAATTGTGAAACTGTTAACATGATATTCATCTTACTTTTGGGTGTGTTCTCCAGGGAAACATTTCCCAAGAATTTAAAAATATTCCCTCCAACATTTTATCTCACAAAATTTCCCTTCATTTATTAAAAACTCATTTTCCCCCCAAAATTTTCACCAAAATAACACCCTTGATGTGTATAAACAGCTTTAAGAATCCCAGTGGCTATCTGTTTCTTGTTGTTCTATAGACCAGTAACCCTAGGTTGTATTCTTTATTGCTGCAATGCTGTATTGAACTCCATCGGATTCATACATGCTATTTTGCTTGCAGGAATAGCTCTGGAGACTCTAGCTGGAGTTGTGTCTTTAGCATCTTCAGGAGTTGACCAATCTCTGGTAAATTACAACTCTCAACCTTCATATGATTATTCTGTTTCGCTCATAATATGGTCTCCAGTTATATTTAATCTTTGCTGTGTACAATAAACACCTTAGGGTCTTTAAACTTTGTGATATACCAGAAGAACTTTCTCATTCTTGTACCCACCATTTAATGTGTGTCATGCACTTTTGATACTACGATTTGTTTCATTGGGTTAATGTATGTTATGAAATTTTTATTCAGTGTTTAATTGGGCTTTTGAAAGTCGATTAAGTTGAACTCTTCTGCAGTATTTTTTGCTTCATTATTATGAGTAGTCAGGTCTTTTTTGAAATGGAAGCTCGTGAACAAAATTGTTCATACTCTTGCTAATTTTTTTTGCTGCCATCAAGTGTTACTTCGTCATGATTATTTTTGTTATTTACAATATTTCTTCGTATTATTGTAGTTTCGATGTTTCTTGTATCTTTCTTCAGGTTCCATGTCATTGGCAATGTTGAATCTCATGTTTGTTTAAATTGTGTAGATTTCAGCACTTAAGAGTGACATTGTGAAGCTTTTCGATACCATTGAAAAATATGGTATGTAATTTTCCCTTCTGGACCTATTTATCTACTTTCATTTTGCATGAATATCTCTCTCTTAATTCCTGTTACTTAAATTCTTTTTCTTTTACTCCTCTCTTTTATATTCAACTGGTTTTGTTCTGTTTTGTTCAAATAAATGAATTGAATATTCTTTTGATAAATGTTTTCCATTTTGCGATTTCTGTACTGCTCTTTAGTTAATTTAGTGTTTTCGCTAATCACTGCTAGGCTAACTTTAGATGAGAGTTTTTTTTTCTCTCTATGCTTTTGTAGGTAGATGATGAGTTTTTTTTTCATAGAAAAGAAGGTAGCTCACCTCATGTATATTTCATTTCATCAAAAAAGCACAGCGGCACTTACGTAAAAGATTAGGGGCCCTACAAGTTAAAACGAGCAAAGCCTGATTCAAAATCAACAACTCTTTAGAAAAGATAACTAAACTCTATACATCGAACAGCTAAAGAGCTATGAAGCAAAAAAAAGGGGGTCAAGCAAATAAGACCTGAATATCAATTCCTGTTTTTAGCTGCACCAGCTCTATACACCTATTCGCTAAAGTTTTCCAATCAGCGCAACCCTTTCTATGTACTTTGGCATTTCTTTCCAACCATATAACATATATGTGCAGTTGCAACAAGGCTTCTGCGCACCTGATTCTTTACAGCCTTGCCCTTGCACACTTTTGCAATCCAAACACAAGTCTGTTCCCAGGAGTTTGGGCACCCATACTGTTTGCAATGAGCAAGGTTATTAAAAGCGTAAAGCGCACCGGAGCGCTAAGGGGTCCAAAGCGCAAAACGCGAAGCAAAAGCGCAGGCTCATCGAAGTAACACTCTAATTTGTAGATTTAGGGGACTAAGTTGTACTAATAATAAATATGGGGACTCATATATACATGGTGAGAGATTTAGAGGATATACTCATTATTTAACTTTATTCCAAACCAATTTTGTCTCTTCTACTAGTGCACCGCTCAAAAAGTCGTTCACTTTTGACTGTAAATACAGTTTTCTCCTTCGAGAAGCCTCCCCCAATTTGTGGCCGGAAGCTTTTCTCTGGCGATACTGCCAGAGACCTGCAAGGATGGCGGAGAGAATCCGCCGATCAACATGGCAGCTTGGTTTGATGACACCCGACGGAAAAGAAAAGAGGGAGTGGCAGCGATTGGCTTGTGAAGGGCACCAGCCCACCACCGGCCGCCTGCCATTTTCTTCACTGTTGGCGTCAGTCTTCTCTGCACCAACCTCCCACCCCTCTTCTTCTTCTTCTCCCTGGTCAGTTCAGCCCTAAAACTACGAAGCCCAGGTGCTGCCCGCTTTAGCTGAAGCTCACGCTTCAGGTCGCTTCAGCCCTTAACCCTCGCATCACTGAAGTGGCCTCGCTTTGGAAGCGAAAAGCGTTCCAGGTTTCAAAGCGTGTGCATTGCGCTTTGAGCGCGCATTTAATAACCTTGGCAATGAGGCAAGACTTCCATTAGGACTTTTTTTGGCAAACCAACATTCAAAAAAGAGATGATTTCTAGACTACAGCAGAGTCACAGAGTCTACAAAGGGTATTTATACCAGCCTCCCATTTTGAAACTCTATCATCTGTAGCTAATCTATCCAAGATAGCAAACCTCACTATAATTGAAGATTTAGGAATATGATAAGAGCCCCATATAATCTTTTTCCACCAAACAGAGTCAAAAATTTCAGAGCAAGTCAGATAGGCCTCTTTCATGCGAAACACACCACAATCAATCTGCTTATGCATGAAATCAGAAAAAATATCTCTCTGATTTAGAAGCTTCTTCCAAACCACAGATGAGTCCTTGACAGGGTTCATACTTCAGAAATTTTGATCTTTAATATAATAGGCATGCGCCCATCTCACCCACAAACTTTCTCTATCACAAAATAATCTCTAAATCTTCTTTGCCCAGGCAGCAAGGTTCCAGATAATCAAAGAGTAAACTCCCAAACCACTACTAGGCTAACTTTAGATGATGAGTTTTGTTAATACTAGTTCATAAGAATTTTTTTTTCCTGTTGTTTGTGGATAAGCAGTGTTTAACTTACTCCGTATGATGCAGTCAATATGTTTATTCTACTTATTTCGAAAATAGTTTCTTGTTTCATTATGGGACATGTTTCAATTTTTTTTTTAAATGTTTATATCATGTCACTATGTCTTAGATGATGGTGCATATTATTTTGATGAGAAAATTGATGGAAGCGAAGATCAGGGCCCTCTTTCAACTACTTCATCAGTTGTCAGAGGGATAACAGCATTTGCTGCTGTCACTGATGGAAACTTGAACGTACGTAAGGACAGAATTTTGCTGCATTTTTTTTTCTTTCTCTTGTCTTTTAGCTTTGAATTGATAGCTGTGTTTCATGTCTGTAGCTTTCAGGTGAACAAATGATGGGTCTGGGGAAATTTTTTCTAGGAATTGCAACTTTTGGTGATGCTAAGGACTTCTTCTACCAAATAGATTCTTTAGCTTGCTTGGAAAGCAACAGGCAAGGCTTCTTGATAGTTTAAATATTTCAATACTGGACCTAAAATGTGGGTGTCCTGAAATACTACTACTATATATGTTCTGATGAAACAAGTGCTCTTGCTGTTGCGGCCATTTCTTTCATGCAGGGTTGCTGTCCCATTGATTTTATCGCTTCCATCCACATTGCTTTCTTTTCCCAAGAAGGATTCTCTGAAGGTTTGTCTCCCAACTTGAACTCGGTGTTAGGGTTCCACTTGCACCCCCTAGTTGTTTTGGTAAATTTGAGTTATTTTGCACTCCATCCCACAAAACATGAAATATTTGACTGTGCACGGAGTTTAAAGAGTGTTGAATTGAGGGTAATAATAAAGCTTGCATATAAGAGAAAAGTAACTTCTTGGGTGGAGAACGGAAATTGACGGTAATAAAAGTTGTGTTAAAAAGTTTCCTTAAAAGGCAATGTTTCAGCTTTTCCGGGAGAGCCCAAAATGGAATACGTTTCAACTTTTCTGGGACTGAGGGATCAAATAAATAGATATGCTTTACTCTTATGTTTTTGACAAGTGAACCTATTGCTGATGGTTGGTTATTTTGCCATTTACTCCGCATGTTCGTAACTCATATTCTTTATACCCTGGCTCACTTTGCCTTCATTTTACTCCAAATTGTGTCAAGTAGTTAAAGGTAAACATGAAACTGTCTTGGCAAATTGGCATTTCTAGGTTTGTGATATTACCATTGTTTATAGCATCAAATATGGAGTCTTTTGTTGTGGTTTTTTATTTATAGCCTGTAATATGGTGGAGTCTCTTATCTTATTGTGTTTTGTTTAAGGAATTGGCCATTGAATTTAGATGCATTTGCACATTTTTTCGTAGCTTATTTCAACAAACTCATTTACATTATTCTTCAACAAAAGCCACCACCATCAAGAGTAATTAATGCAGTTTACTTTCATGCATCTTGCTATCAGGTTAGGGTGAACACTGTGCTAAATTCAAATGCACCACCACCACTATCTGTGAGGCTTGTGAAAGCTCTCACTTCTGGCTCGAAGGACAAATCAGTGGTTGAAAGTCAAGTACGTCATTCCTCTGACAAATGCTTAGGATTAATGCTTTTAAGTACCAGGACTTAATGGTGCAGTTACCTCTATTCCATCTATTCGCTAATAACTGGACTGGTAAAGTGCAGGAACTTAAGTTTGATACTGAAACTGGATACCATATTTTAGATGTTTTTTCAACGGGACTAGATGTCGGGTGCTACGTATTTACTTTTGAGGTATTGGCACTTTTACTTTGTCATCCAGGCTTTCAATAAAGATGGCACTCTATATTGTGGATAACAATTTCTCTCTGATAGGTTGCTCTTCATGAATCTGAGCATGAAAAAATTTATGCTACTGAGCGCCAAACAGAAGTTCCAGTCTTCATCACAGGAATAATAAATGTTGACGGTGCAGAAATTGCAATTCTTGATAGTGACCTTGATAACATAGAAATGCAGAAGTATGCTTCCTTTTCCTACCTCCCCACCCTCCCCTCTCTATTTTACCATATGCTGGTGCATGGGAATGGTCAATATTGATGCATACATCTGCAGTTATTATTATTATTATTATTATTATTATTATTATTATTATATTTTTAATTTGGTTGGTCTGAAGTACATCTTGCCCCCTCTGAAACTTCCAGGCTATTTGGCACAGGATAAGCCAAGTGCTTAAGTGGCTTGCTGAAATTCCTAAGGTGCCGCTACCAATAAAAGACCAAAATCTTTAAAATTATTACATTTCTGCCAGTTTGGTTCACAATGTCCCAAGTCTTAATTAATAGGGATAATTTTATGATTTGACTTCTGACTTAGGTAGCTTGGCATAGACTTAAGCTGCTTAAGCACTTGCTTATCCTATACCAAATAGCCTGTTGATCAACTTAGACTTTCACTGCCTGATTCTCAACTCAGGTTTATTGAGCCCCTGAACTCGCAAAATGGCTGCACCCTCAGCCCATTTAATCATTTGTTTTTATACATTATCTGACAGTGTTCCATTCTGTCTAACATTGTTTACTGTTATTTATTTATTTTCTGTGTAAATCAGTTTTTACTTTGAAAAGTTGACTTAATTATTTTTAGAAATCATTTAATTGTAGAACAATAGTATTACGTAACTGTAGAGTAAAAAGTCAACAACTTTATGATTTACTGAAACATAGTTAATATGTAGTTTAATTTAGGTTTCCAGAGGTTTTCGGCTGTATAAAAAAGCAGTTTGTTAAATGAGTTGAAGGAGAAAATATTTTTGCTTTCAAAGTTCAGGGCTGAGTCAGCCCGAGTTCAAATTCAGGGGATGAAAGGTCGGGTGTGTTCTACATGAAACCTTTGACAAAAATGCGGCAAAAATTTTAGAATGGGAGGGAAAGTTGTGAGAAGAAAAGTTTTTGGGAAATGTTTAAATTTGAATAGTTGTTTTGTTGTTTTATTTATTTTTTGGTCAAGAACACAACCCCGAAAACAATTCAGGAGAACAAATGCGTTTTAGACCCATTTTGTTTTTCCTTGCACAGAGGACAACTATATTAGTCTAGATATCTGTTTTTACATCCCATTTTTTGGGCTTGTATTTACTGCCTGATTTAGTAACCTATGTGATTGATGTTTATGAAGCTTTACTGTGGACTTATATAGGGTAGATTTATCTGGAAAAATGACCACCTCATTAGCTGCAAACCATCTTCAGAAGTTTCGCCTATCATTTGAGTTGACCACTCCCAATGGCAATCTCTTTAGACCACACCAGGTGAGTAAAATCTATCTTCATAAGAGATGTGTTGATATTGCAGGCTTTGACAGGTGCTCTCTGTTGCAGGCATTGCTCAAGTTGAGACATGCAACTGGTGTTGAGCACACATTTGTGGTGGGAAACTCTGGAAAACGTTTTCTGATTGTTCTTGTAAGCGTTTTCATGGGTTGCACGCATTGTTTTAAACAGGTGTTTATTATCTTTAGTTCTTCACATTCTTTTTTTTCCCTCCCGTTCTTTTGGTAGGATTTCCTTGGATTGGTAGAGAAATTCTTCTATCTGTCTGGCAAATACGATCTGGAGCTTGCTGTGGGTGATGCTGTTATGGTAAATGTTTTTAGGCTCACAAAGCTTGTAATTTCTATATGCGAAATGGTGGCGCTCAATATAATCCTACCAAACAAAATCCCCTTCTTTTTTTTAAAAATTTTTGGCGGTTTTGAACTCTAGGAAAATTCCTTCATGCAAGCTATTGGGCATATCAAGCTAGATCTACCAGAGCCACCAGAGAAGGCAGCCCGCCCTCCTGCACCGCCGGTGGATCCTTACTCCAGATATGGCCCCAAAGCAGAGATTACACACATCTTCAGGGCTCCTGAAAAACTTCCTCCTAAGAACTTGTCTCTTGCGTTTTTGGGTCTTACCATTTTGCCCTTGGTTGGATTTTTGGTTGGGGTGAGTCTTTCTTGGACCCTTCTAATTTAGTCTTTCGAGCTCTCATAGTACATTAACGTGTCAAACATGTTTACATTTCAACAGCTTTTACGTCTGGGAGTGAACCTGAAGAATTTCCCAACTAAACCTGCCCCTGCTGCATTTGCTGTACTCTTCCATGGTGGCATTGCAGCTGTCCTGTTACTTTATGTGCTTTTCTGGGTTAAGGTTGTTTGTTATTTGACATCATAGCTGTGTTCTTTAGTTTTGAACTGCTTATGTTACTGTGTGCTGATTTGTCTCTTTTTTTGCAGCTTGATTTGTTCACCACATTGAAAGTATTGGGCTTGCTGGGGACCTTTCTACTATTCGTTGGACACCGAACACTCTCCCACCTGGCAGCAGCTTCGGCCAAGTTAAAATCTTTGTGAGAGTAACACACACAAATTTAAGTAGCGGGATTCACAAGCATTTTCTATAGGAGAACAATTGTAGCTGATTTTGTTCTGTAACTCGTGTTCTCTCGAGGTTAGTTTCAACTCATTTCTTTGTAGGTCTCTCTTTGACGACTTTTAACAGTCTGTCAAGGACCCTAATAGAACCGTTACACTTTGAATTTTGAGACGCCCACAGCCTGGTTCTTTCCGTTTCCTCCCCAACTGGGAAAATGCTAGTAACAGCTGTTTTGATGGTCACTTCGATGACTTTAACAATCTGTCAAGTTCTGTATTAGAACCGGGCACTTTGAATTCCGAAACATCAAGCCTGGTTCTTTTGGATTGAAATACAAGTTGGTTGGGTAATTTAATTTGAACAAATTTGGGTTCTAGAAACTAGACACAAAAAGTTCTTAATGAAAGAGTGATAACTGTTAAAGTAGTTGTGTTTACTATTCACCTAAACAGGAAATGCAAAACAGCATTTTACAGTATATAAGTATTGAGAAAGAGCTGATCATGTTTCCTTAAGAGCTGCAATAAAACCATACAACCCCATGAACTGCACCCTTTACCGCGCTAACCGGGCTTACTACGACGCAGACCGCAGTAAGGGTCGCAATAAAAAAAATGTATTCTCCACGTAGTGTAATGTGCCATATAATGTACTACCTCCGTTCGTCCCTAAAAAATTGGTGCGTTTGTTTTTTAACATTTAATTTATCGTTTTATTTCTTTAATACAAAAAAAGTCAAATATTTTAAATGTAAATTATAGATTAATGATTCTAATTTCTAAAAATATTTATCCAAAATTTTTTTAATGAATTTTTTCTAGTAATAATTTGATAATTTGAGTCTGCCACAACATCATCGAAAAATAAATGTCCCAATTTTTAGGAACGGGGGGAGTACATGATTGATTTATAAATGTTAACGGACTCACTAACTTTTATAATTCTCAACAAACTGTGTTATACAGAATAGTGTAAGTTTTTATACATGGGTATATGGATGTTTGTGACCTCTTAGTGGGCAGTGAAGGCCCCAATACGAAGCCTACCCTGAGAAGCCCATATAAAAGCATGGTAGGCAATGTTGAGAAACTCTTGTACTTGTCGAAGGCAACATGAAGCGTATTATAGGAGTCGGCCATTGCGAATATGACATACGCGTTACAGCTCCAAGCAAAATAGAAGGGGAGAGAGGGTTTCTATCTTGATTTTTTTAGGAATTCGTTTTAGTTTAGTCTATTTATTTTAAAATTCAAACTGATCATTGCAATACAGTTTTCTTCGTTAGATTTTTTGTTATGTCGAGTATTTTGACATAAATACCCTTATCATAAAAATCAATTTACACAATAAATATAGATCTATCTATAAAACTTTTTCAAAATGTTCAACTTAAACCCCTAGTTTTAAATTCTACATTCTCTTCCCTCCTTCAAAAACCCAACTATAGATGTAATGCAACAGGCCACCAACCACCGCTCGTCTCGGCCTTGTTCTTCCTAATTGCAACCTGATTGTGTTTGAGCCATCCTTGCCAGCTGCCTGCGGGGGTGAAAATGAACCGAGCCTTTTGAGCTCGGCTCGAGCTCGAGCTTAACCGAGTCTAACGAGCTGAGCTTCATGAGCCTCGAGCTTGAGCTCGAGCCGTTTTTAGGCTCGTGTATTAAATCAGCCAAGTCCGAGCTTCAAAGGTTCGACTCGAACTTGCTCGCGAAATTTGAGCTCAAGCTCGTAAAATTTAACCTTATTTTCTTGAATTAATGTAATGTATTTCAATTTTGTCGAGTTTCACGAGCTATTTTGAACCAAATCGAGTCGAACTTTGAAATCGAGCCTAAACAAGCTACTAAATAATCGAGCCTCACAAGCTTTTGTACAGAGCTCGAACATGTCACGAGTCGAACTTGAGACCAATTTTGAAGTTCGAGTCAATCTCATGAGAAATTAAGATTTTCCCCTCAAGGTATTTATGTAATTTTTACCCATTTTGTTGGACCATTTTTTAGAAAAGGAAACCAGTAGACTTTATCTCGATCGGATCGAAGTTCGTTTGAATCGTTCATTGAACGGAGGTATTTTCGTCATTTCAACCATGTCGAATCCTTTGAAAAAATGGAGACGAACAAACTTCGTTTCGTACAATTCCGTGATGCTTTGGTTACTTTTCAAGCAGAATGGCCGTTCATCTTTGCATAAAATTATTTAATATTGATTTTTAATGATTTTTTATTAAAAAAATCATTAAAAATAAGGAAACGATGATATGAGTCTAAAAATTTGTTGAGGCCCGTCATAAATGATGGCCAAGAATATGGAACCAAATTTTGAGGAAGGGCACGCAACGTTTTGAGCAAATTTGAAACCATTGCATGCAGCATGTAGAGGTGTTCCGAGTGCTCGCGCACAAGACACGGTAGCATTTCTCACCATTCCACGCAAACATACAACGCAAAAACATCTGAGGCAGCATAGGAACAATCAAAGCATCATTTGAGCCACATCCGAGGCGACAGATGACTAACACATCACTTGAGAAGCATCTGAGGCAACAGAGGGACAAAAACATCATTTTTTAGAACCACTCGTGGCAACGGAGGAGAGACAATTAGTATAGAATTAATTTTACTTGTAATTTTTTTTATTTTATTTCTACTCTAAATCATTTTCCCTACATATAAATAGCGGGTTGTTTTTACACTTTGAGAAAGACATCATGTATGAATAAATTACTTTGATTTTGAGAGCAATTCTCTCTTATTTTCTCTAAACTTTTCCACTCAACTATTGTTCAATGGTTTTGATAAAGTTCGCTAAATTCAAGGTTGTTTTCTTTTGAAGAAATAGGTGTTGGATCCATCTTCCTTCTAGTGATAAAACTTCACTTTTACTTGAACCAATTCTTGGACTCAAGAGTGGATGTTGGCCAATTTTATCAATCATTTCTAGTCAAGAAAAGACCACTCAATTGTGTTTCTTAATCCATAAGAAAACACATATGGGAATAACTGGGATTCACATTTGACACCATAGCGTGTGAACCCAAGCGGCAGGAGGACGGCAAGCAAACTCTTCATCTCGTAATGGAAGTTTAGTTCATCTAGAAGATGATGGAAACTAAGAAGGAAGTAGCATACCCACCAGAGCAGCCTGCCAAAGTGAAGGAAAAGGGGGAAAAGGAACAAAAGGAAGAGTACGATGAAGAAGGAAGCTGAGAGCAAAACGACAAGACAAGTCTAGGTGGTAAAAGAAAGGCCACCGAGTGGAAGCAAGTACGCAGGGCAAGCAAGGCAACCACGGAGCCATGCGACCCACCATGAGAGAAGTTATCAAGCGTCGGGTGAAGGCCGTAAAACGTAGCTTTTATTGGGAGGCAACCCAATTGTTAAAATTTTAAATTCTACAGTAGGATAAATAATCTATAATTTTTGGGGGTCAATTGATTACTACGTCGAGAAGACAAGCGTTACTGCGGCTTTAACCACAGTACAACCGCAGTAAGTACTGCAGGGAAGGCTGCAGTACATCCCGCAGTAAAAATAAGCGCAGTATGAACAAGTACTGCGACTTTAGCCGCAGTACATGATTTTAATTTTTTTTTAAAATCGAAATTTCATATTCATCCATTTCCCAGAAATCACCATATTCATCCATTCCCAGAAAAATATCATCTTCATCCACAACACTCCATTCCCTTTTCTTTTTTTTGAAGAAACTCATATCAAACCAAGAACAAATTACATATATATTTTTCACAATGAAAAAACTCAAAAATCATTATTTTCATTTTATTGATTTAGATCCGCGATTCCAACGCCCTTATGCAAAAAAAAACTCAGATCCGCCGATTCCAACACCCTTCTGCAAGATCCGACGAGAAGAAGAAGAAGAAGAAGAAGAAGAAGAAGAAGAAGAAGAAGAAGAAGAAGAAGAAGAAGAAGAAGAAGAACAGAAGAACAGAAGAAGAGGAAGAAGAACAGAAGAAGAGGAAGAAGAACAGAAGAAGAAGAAGAAGAAGAAGAAGAAGAAGAAGAAGAAGAAGAAGAAGAACAAAAGAAGAAGAAGAAGAAGAAGAAGAAGAGGGAGGAGTGGATCTAATTGAAGAAGAGATCTGGAGAAAGAAGAAAGAAAAAGAAGAAGAAGAGATCTTGCCGAAAAAGGAGAGGAAGAAAATAGAGGAAGAAGAGATGAAGAAGATAGAGGAAGAATAGAAGAGGAAAGATGAAGAAGAAGAGAATATGGGTTTTTTTTTAGTTTTTTCGGTTGAAAATGAATGATATTTCGTTGAAAAGGAGAAAAGAAAAACATTTACTGCGGCCATGGCCGCAGTAAATTTTTTACTGCACCTGTTTACTGCACTTACTGCGCACAAAACATTTACAGCGGCCCTGGCCGCAGTAAAAGCCGCAGTAAATGTTTTCTCCTCTACGTAGTGTTGGATTAAAAAGTGTATGTTTCAGGGAAAAAAACCCCAAAAGGACCAAGGAAGCACGAAGACTTCATCTCCTGTATAGAGTTAAGCATCGGTACTGGTAAAATCAGGTATGATTGTCAAATTTTTGTAAGTACCAAAGAAAGGGTTGAAAATGGTGACAATTAGAAATTCAAGGTCATGAGCGTTCGGAGGAGCGACCAGTCGTAAACCTAGAAGCGA
The DNA here is from genome assembly GCA_024586325.1 of Stellera chamaejasme. Lineage (NCBI taxonomy): Eukaryota > Viridiplantae > Streptophyta > Magnoliopsida > Malvales > Thymelaeaceae > Stellera > Stellera chamaejasme. The sequence continues at coordinate 33,637,835 of CM044985.1, forward strand.
TCGTTCCCAACCCCGAAACTCTAGATTTTTACTGAATGGGATGGGAGCAAGTGGAGGAGCAACCCGTACTAAAAGAAGGAACGATAACCCCCGACCTTTTTTGAAGCACGATCTTTTATCCCTAGTTTATTAGTTTTGAATTATCTCTCATACCATAATCTAACAGGTTTTTACTCGTTTATGTTAAGAGCTATTAGTGTAGTGTGCTCTAGGGATTTAATTCTCTTTTATTACTTCAGCCGTTTTATTACTTCAACTGTGCTAGTTGGATGAAAAAAAAAAAAGAAAATCATACTCCTATAATTAATGAGATTTAGAGGATAATAATTTGAAAATAAGGTTTCGTTGAAGGACACGTGTAAAGAACTTGGAGGTGGAGCGTGTGACTTGCGAATCTAAAACGAGGCATTGTTTATTGCAAAGATTGTGGGACAAGAAAAATGTTTAGAGGAAATATGGGGAATGGAATATCTGAAAGGATACTCTAGGATACATTAATTGCAACTCATCATCTACGCCTTTGCTTTGTTAGCGACATTTTGTTTTCCCTCCATTAATTACACTTCCATTACTTCTTTGTCTAATCACACGCTTCTCATTTTTTTAAATCATAATGTTTATGTTGTTGGAATGAGAAAATTGTTTCTCACAATTTGAAATATTTGATCAAAATATCTTATTGATTTATTTGATATTTTGTCTAACAATCTTAAAATGGATTAAATGATTCTTGGATCGTGATGATGATCTCAAAAGTGGAAACAAGTTCAACAATGGTCGAGGTACAAATTGTACAACTATTGAGGGAGAAATTTTGTACATCCTCTCGATTATTCAACTTGTTTTATTTTACGATGGGAGATGAAAAATTCTCTTAGAAAATGAAAAATATTAATACTTTTTTAGCATTTAAAAAATCCTCTTGTTTTAAGAGAAATCGTTTTGTTTCCTTCGGAACTGGAAACTTTCGTTGGAAAGAAAATTATTGGTTGTCATAAAAAAAATGAGAAATGTTTTTTCTTCTGTTGCCTTCGAAGTTGGAAAACGTTTTTTGTAAAATAAACTTGTTAATTGTCTTGGATACCGACAATTAAAATTTTGATCCAAATTATATGTTTGAGAAACCCAAACTTTGTTGTCCATGGAAATCATGTTTGAATAGTTTAGCTCTTTATGTGAAAAGATTAAAAAAAAAAAGAAGAGTTAAGGTTCACATAGTAGTCTAAAATCGATTGTGGAAAATTATGAGATATTTCATATTAGACATGAGTCTAAATAAAATGGCAATTCGGGATAATGAGATGGATAAAATGTGTTTTATAAAAATATGCGAACCGAGTAAATTGCATTAAAAAATACAAGAATAAGACGCACAATATTGTTGCGTCGTGGTGCAATTCGTTGAAAAATGATTGTTTGAAAGAAAGAAAAAATGTCAAAAACAACATCAGAAAACTAAATTATGCCAAATGTGATAAAGACCCGAAATCGTGAATGTGACATAAAAAACCTCAAAATATATCAAAAATGACATACAGAGTCTAAAGTATATTAAATGTGGCATATGTACACCCAAAATATGTCAAAGATTGCAAAATGTTCTCAATGTTAAATGTGGCATAAAGAGTCACAAAATATGTCAAAAGTAACAAGAAAACCTCAAAGTATGTGGAAGACAACAAAAAGGTATAAAAATGTGTCTAAGTGACATACTTATTGTATGATTGAATCATATAAGTGATGGTAAAATAAGGAGATCATCCTACAAATATTTGAGAATGTGAGTTTACACAAATGTTATAAGTTTCCTGTAAATAATCCAAAAGAAAAAAAACAGTTGTGCACAAGACATGATAAAGCTCAAATTCGATACTTCACTTACCAAGTATGTCTATGTCCGCCCTCTATAATTAATTAAACTATTGAAACAGTTAGTATTCAATATGTACTACTACTCTAATTTAATTTTTCAATATGAAGTATTATTTAAACATTGAATATATAAATGTTAATTTGATAAATCTATTCAATGAACATACTTTCTTGTGAACATTTCAATAAAAAATAACATAGATAAATTAAAATCAAATAGATATCAAACTCAACGTTTTAATTATAATTAAGGAATGGATGAAACTATGTAACATGACTGATAATGGGAGGTTGGTAAAGTCTCCGTAAAATACATTTTCAATAACATGTACACTACGTTGAGGAAACAAGTTCTACTGCGGCCCACCACGCAGTAGAGCCGCAATAAGCACTGCGAGATGGGCCGTAGTAGATGCCGCAGTAAATATTGGCGCAGTTAGGTCCCTCACTGCGGCTACGGCCGCAGTAGAAAGATTTTTTTAATTAAAAAAAAAAGTTGATGAATCCGGATGAATATATTAATCCGGATTCATCCACAATTCCAGAAAAATCCAGATTTCGGATGAATGGTGACCAAGTTGCGGCGGCATCGGCGGTGGAGCGGTGGTGGTGGAGCAGCGGCGAAGAAGAAGAAGAAGAAGAAGAAGAAGAAGAAGAAGAAGAAGAAGAAGAAGAAGAAGAAGAAAAGGAAGAAGAAACAGAAGAAGAAGAATTCGAAGAAGAAGAAGAAGAAGAAACTAAAGAAGAAGAAGAATTCGAAGAAGAATTCAAAGAAGAAGAAGAAGAAGAAGAAGAAGAAGAAGAAGAAGAAGAAAAGGAAGAAGAAACAGAAGAAGAAGAAGAAGAAGAAGAAGAAGAAGAAGAAGAAGAAGAAGAAGAAGAAGAAAAGGAAGAAGAAACAGAAGAAGAAGAAGAAGAAGAAGAAACTAAAGAAGAAGAAAAAGAAACAGAAGAAGAACAAGACGAAGAAGAAGAGGAAGAATGAAGAAGATGAAGAAGAATGGTGGAGTTGTGCGGCGGATGAAGAGAAAGGGGTGTTTAAACCCTAAAAAAAATTTACTGTTACTGCGGCCAAGGCCGCAGCAAATCTTACTGCGCTAGCAACTACGCCATTTACTGCGTCTTTGGGCTTACTGCGGCCCAAACCGCAGTACGGGCCGCAGTAAGAAATGTCTTCTCCACGTAGTGGTAAGAGCATCTACAACAGCGTTCCCAAAATTTTCTGTAAAATGGGGAAACAAAGACCACATTCTCCATATTATTTTTGCTTCAACTCCAACAACTTTCTCATTTTAAAAAATTATGCATTTATTACAACAATAAATATTATATATCTTTATTAATAATTAATAAAATATTTGAAGAGAGGAGAGAGAGAAGAGATAAAATATGTTTAAACCGATAACCAATAGTCAAAAGAGATGAGAGGAGAGATAGGTTTGAAAAAAATTGATTTGTGGTGGCTCTCCAAAATTTGGAGAATACTCCAAAATTGGGGAAGGCTTACCATTTTTTCCTCTTCTTGCTCATTTTGGAGAATGAGATGGGGAAACTGTTATACCAAAAAAACTCAAAATTCTCCAAAAGTGAGCATCCCAATAAAATGGATAAGCTGTTGGAACTGTTTCCCCCATTTATTGGGATACTCACTTTTGAAGAATTTTGGGCATTTTTTTTGTCCAACAGCTTCCCCATCTCACTGCCTAAAATGGGGAAGGAGGACAAAAACTAGGGAGTTTTTCCCAAATTTGCGCAGCATTTTTCAAAATTTAGAGGTTTCCTCAAATATGCTTTTTGAGCATTTGTCGTACTTTACTTGTGCCATTTGGTAGTTACCTTGGCTTTCTGGTTTATATTTATAGCTTTTTTACTTCGCTTCTTTTAGAATTTGGTTTTATGCTTAATTATTATACTGTTATTTTTTATCTCCTTTAAAAATTTTATGTTTGTTTCTGAACCTTAAATTTATTTGTGCTTAACATTTTAAAATATATATTTATATAATCTAATTATTTGGGTATATAATCAATGAATGTTTTAGATTTTATAGGCTTAAATATCTCATACTACCCTGAATTATATTGACGCCGACGATTTAGGGCCTGAAACATAAATATCCTTAACTATGGAAGTGGTTTAGATAAGGGTATGAGCTCAGTTAACTCGGCACGTGATATCACCTGCCGTCACGGACGTTGGTGGAAGTGTCTATCTGTGAACGTCGTAAACAGTGCAAGGTGTCAGGGGTTCAGTTGTCATCTTTTAAAACTGAAGGTCAACACCCAAACTAACTGAAGGTCAGGGTATTTGACTTGACCTTTTACATAGATCCTGAGTGCTTGCTTGTCTGGACCGTCACCAAGCTCTTGACGGATCCAAACCTCCGACAGGCTACTGATGAAAAAGAGCAACTCCAGAAGCTCAGGCAAGGCGGTGGTTATTGTTCCTTGTTTGTGTTTTCCTCCCGTGGCCTCTGTTTGGGCAGCTGCTACTGCTTGATATCGCTTTGGCGCTGATGGAAAAACAGGATACCTCCACGGAGTCCGATCTAAAAGCCTTTTACAGCAGGTTCACAAACAGTGACGAACCCAGAAATTTCAAAAAGGGGAGTCCATATGTACAAGTAAAAGACTAAATTTTATAATTATATAGTAAAATTTTGAAATGATAAAAATTATATTACAATTGTTCTCGTCGAGTCTTCATCCCTTAGAAAAAATCTACAATTACATCATTGCTAATGCTTTTAAATACATCTTTCTCGATATAAGTCATTAAGCAATTAAAACTACTTTAAGAACTTTAGGCATATTAGTGCAAAAGAAAACATGTGGTATCAAGTTATTAAAAAAAGTGAAATACAATGGTCAAGTTATAGTTATTACCATAATAAACTTTAACTCAATAATTAAGAAATTGATCCACTTTGTATTTTTTAATAACCAATATAATATATTAAATATCATTATAATTTTTAAAGGGATCAAACTAATAAATTATATACCCCCTATACATATTTTTTGGGAAAAGGGGGGTCCATGGACCCCCCATTTGCAAAGCGTAGGTCCGCCTCTGCTCGAGTTTCACGATTTTTTGCGGTTCGGATCACGGGTATTCGCGTAGGTCCGCCTCTGTCCACAGAGCCGATTTTCATATCTGCTTCGACCGACTCTTCCTCGACACCTTAAATTTGAATCTAAAATCAGAATTCAGAAATAACGCTTCTTCTCTAAATCATACGGTTAACAACCTTGAAGTTCAACAGCTCAGCGATTATGAAGTTTGGGGCTTCAATGAGGTGATTTCGAATCGGTAGGGCTTACCTCAAATTTTAAATCACGATTACATTTCAAACAGAAGCGAATCGAAGATCTCGCGGTGGCATTGGGAGACTGGCTCTGATGGGCGCCAGAGCCGGACGAGATGACTGGTCCTGGGAGGACGATGCGAGAAAGTAAGTAGGAACTTCCAAGCTCATGCTTAGTACTGCTCGGAACTGGTGCAAATGTGTCGGAATCCGGTCCGACGATGGCGGAAACTGGGTATCGGTACCACCTTCATAGTCGCTGAAACATAATGTCTAATGTGATATGCAATACTCGCTGAAACATAATGTCTAATGTGATATGCAATATTGTCTATTAAAAGAATTTATACTGTTTATTAAAAGAGTTTATACTCTCCATTAAAAGAATTTATTAAAAGAATTTATAAAAGTGTTTCTAACATAATATAAAATAATATTTATTAATTTATAATTAATTACATAGTGTCTAATATGATATGCAATACTGTTTATTAAAAGAGTTTATACTGTTTATTTAGTTATTTTACACATTTTTATAGTGTCTACTAGAAAGTGATATAATATCTGAATAAATATTGGAAACTATTCTTTTATTTATCTTGCACATTTTAGGTGATAGTTAAATTGTCTACTTTAGAAACAATAATTTGCATAGAAAATCGTAACTTATTTTGAAATGTATAAAAGAGTTTATAATATAATATAAAACAATTTTCGTGAATTTATAATAATTGGATAGTGTCTGAAGTTCTATGCAATACTGTCAACTACAATAGTTTATACTATTTAGTTATTTGTTTTAGACATTTCAGTGATATTGAAAAACGTCCAATAAATTATAATAAACTGTCTGTAAATAAAATGTAATTATGTCTGCCTTTTTAAAAATATCAAAAAATGAACCAATTCATAACCAAATAAAATATATGTATCCTAGTTTATAGTGTCTATTATAAAGAGTTATAAAGTTTGAATGAATATTGCAAACTGTCCGGTTCCTCACTCACCTCCGAATTCTGAGGTTGCTCATTTGTCTTATACCGTCTTGCTCTGTTCAGATTTGGAGGTTTCACCATTAGCTCGTCAACCACTACAGGTGTCCAGATTTGGAGGTTCGACTATTGTCTCTCTCTGATGGCAAGCCGCAACAATCAATCGATTTTCTTCCTCCACAAACGAGGAAATGACTTCCTCACATTTCTTCTCCCGACGCGACGGAGAGGAAATCGCGAACGTTGTCGGCGATCTTTCAGATCTGGAATCTCTGGAGAAGCTACCAATTCTAATCGTTGAGGCAGCCGGTGAAATGATGATTGATGGTCTAGATCTGCAATATCCAGACGCCGCTCGCCGTCGTAGGTGGAGATCGGCGTTAGAGTGGCGAGTCGCGACGATCTGGTGGCTCTCCTTGCGATGGTAAATTTCACATCTCTCTGACAGTGAGCTCGCCGAAGTGACGGAGGTTCGACGGAGAATCTGGAGCTCGCCGGCCAGCTTCCACGATCAAGATCTGTATTTGTTCACTCCGTCGAAGATGACGAGGATGCGATGGCTGATGATGAATTGAATTTATAGATCTGAAACATTAAACTATTGAATAGAATATAATGGTAAAGTTGACATTACCCAACTAGTTGGTCTACCAATAACTAGTTGGTAGATAACATTCGGCCTGGTTTCGGTGCACCGTTAATGCCGATAAATTGGCTTCACAGATCCATCCCTTCCACCAACATCACGTGTCGGGTTAACTAACCTTATGCCCTTATCTGCACCATTTTCATAGTTGAGGGTACCAATCTATCTGTTCTATGTTTCAGGCTAAATCGTCCGTCTCAATATAGTTCAGGGTCGCACGAGATATTTAAGCCATTTTTATATGTTATTTAAAATTTTATAGTAGTTTATTCTCTATGAAAATTTTAGTCAAATACAAATTAGAAAGTCATATGTAACAAAATGAGTATTATATTTAAAAATTGCACTTCCTTTCTATTTTTTCATATGTATTTTTCTAACTTTATATCAATATTGTGATATTATAGTAGATAAATACAACGATTATGAGTATATATTTCCTCATTTTACTAGGATAGAAATTCATTTTTTAATTATAGGGCAATTTTATTAGATATTTCAAAGTGTCAAATAAAAATTAATTTCTTACTATTTATTAGTAAAAAATGTAGAATGTTTTATTACTGTAATAAATGTAAGATTCTTCAAAATGTGGAAGCTGTTGGGGTTTTGTCAAAATTACTCGTAAGAGAGAAATGAGTTTAGTGAATGGTATGAATGGGTCAGTGTTGTCAAATCATATAATAATAATAAAAATAAAATAAGAGATGAGTGAGAAAGGTGAGTAGAGCTAGCAGAATTAAATCAAATAATTAAAAAATATTCTCTCTATTCCATAAAAATTACAGTTTTGTTTTTGCTTTTTTTACAGTAATTAATCTACTATTTATTTTTATGAATTCATAGATATGTAAAGTTAAATAATCCATATGTTTCTAATTATTTGCAATCTAAACTTTCAAGATATATGTTTTTTAAATTTTTTTCACTATTTATCTTAGTAAAATTTTGAGTCAAATTGCAACTTGAAACATCAAAATTAAACACAACAATCTTTACGGGACGAAAAGAGAGTAAGAAAAAAAAATAGTTAAAATGATGAATATTTAAAAACAATTTATTACTCTCTCTATTCCCAAAAAATTGGTGCGTTTCTTTTTCGATATTGTGAGATATTTAAATTATTACTGAAAAATCATTAAAAATTTTTAAAAATATATATTTTGAAACTAGACACATTAATTTATAATCTTCATTTATAATATTTAAGTTTACATATTAAAATGTTAAAAAATAAAATTATAAATTAATTACTAAAATTGAAACAAACCAATTTTTTGAGAGGGATGTAGTACTAGTATATAAGGAAATGTTTCAAGTATTTATTAGAAACCTCACAAAAAGGAAGATGTTACGGTAAAATACGGGCGGATCACGTATGAAGCATAGAGGAGCATGGAAGCGTGTAGGAGAGTCTGCCACGCAAGTGAACAGCTTCCCTATATTTTCTACGTACGTCGTCTGTGTTTCTTAATTTTTCCTTTCTTTTTTTTTTTGGACGGCGATCAATATGTAAATATCTATTGAGACGGTAGAAAAACACAGGGAGAGAGAACAACAAATTGTGCACTACTCATCCACAAGGCGGAGATAAGTAGCACACAGAAGGACTAGCGACCACACCTGAGCGACCTAAACAATCCTGAATCACAAATAACCAGAAGGAACATCAACAGAATCACAGCTAAGCTAATGAATCAAACTTGAAAAAACAGTTAGGTAGCTTGCCCCAGACTATATAATGATCTCAAGAGAGGAGTGAGTAACCAATCGGTCCAGGAGACACTTAGCTTCCGACACCTGCTAGTGATCCACAAGAATAAGAAAATTTGAATATTTGTGAAGATTTCAGAGCTCTTCCACGGAATACCATGCATTGTTAGCACATTTTGAGCTTTCCAGATTGGCCATGGTGTCACATAAGCTATACTCTACCACACCTGTAAAACAGCGGGAGGAACTTGGGAGATAATCCCCCAAAATATCAACAATGTACAGAAGGTTCCGTACATCCGTGTTGCACCACACGACAACGGTTTTCCAGATTTCTGAGGCTGGGCCACACCGCATGATGACATGGCTGGGGGTCTCCACCGCATCCGCACATAGCGGGCAAATGTCGAACTCGGTCGGCACTCATCGCTTCTGCAGTTGCTCACGGGTTGGAATCAGCCATCGAGTTGCTCGCCATATGTACACATTAACCTTCCTTGGGATTTTGGCAACGGGTAAATATTCATGCCATATGCGAGGAGCTGCATGAAAACACTACAAAAAATGAAATCTATTGTGAAGTCTTTATTATGTCACAAGAAGCTAAATACGTGTCAGAAATGATGTATTGTAACACTTTTAGCGAATGTCGCTTATATGTCACCATAGTCAGTGTCACTTGAAGTTGATGTGACATATTGACAAAACGTTGACACAGTTATTGTAGCACTTAAAATTATCATTTTATATACAATAATTCGACAATTATTTATATCATAAGATATTAACTCTTGTGACATTTGTTCTGATTTGACGGATAACTACACTTATGTTGTCGACACTTGTTTTTGTCATAATAACTACTCTGACATAAATTGCAATGACATTTATAAATGTCAGATTTTTGTGTAGAAATTAAAAATAAATTCATTTTTCTATAAAAAGAAATCTTTCAAAAACAAGATAAAAACGAATGAAAGGTTCAAACATAAACATTTTAGAAATTGAAGCCCAACTAATAATTAATAATGATCCAGGCGTATGAAGCTACAAATTGTTGTGCTTGTTCCAAATAAATTACTAGAAGGTAGGAAAGATCCTAGTAAAATCAACCTAAAATTAAATATCTACATCTTGATAGCTTCCATGATACTTCCACACATATTCTATTTCCTCCTTTGAGATATAGTTTGAGGATATATGATCTGCACAAAAAGTTGAAAGAATACATGAAGCCAACCATTTCTTCCAAATTCTCACAAAAGCATAACCAGAAACACAAAGGCAAATAAGTGGTATTTATGTCCTCATCCCTCATTAATTGAGAAATTACCTTCTCAGAAAGAAAAAAACCACCCACGCCAGTATTGGAAGTTGCATCAACAACACTCAAGTGGTAGTAATTTAGATTCTGAGGAAAAAATGGCTGAACAAGTTATAAGACTAACCTCAGCTGTAGATAGATTAAGATCCTTCATGATTGCATGTAGATTCTGAGTAGCCACTACGTGGGGGAGACAAATCTTACTGTGGCCTTTACTGCGATTTGGGCCGCGGTAAGCTGAAAGACGTAGTAAACTGCGCAGTAAGCTTTACTGCGGCTTTGGTCGCAGTAAGGCCACAGTAAGCCATTTTTTAGGGTTTCTTCATCCGTCGTTTCCTTCATTTTTTGCATCTTCCTCATCTTCTTCTTCAATCCTTCTTCTAATCCTTCTTCATCATCATCTCTTCGTATTCTTCTTCAATCCTTCATCTTCTTCTTCTTCATTCCTTCATCTTCTTTCACTTCTTCTTATTCAATCCTTCTTCTTCTCCTTCAATCCTTCATATTCTTCTTCAATCCTTAATCTTCTTCTTCAATCCTTCTTCATATTCTTCTTCTTCTTCATTTTCTCCTTCTTCATCATCTTCATCTCTTAATATTCCTCCTCTTCTTCTTCTGTCGTCATCTTCATCATCATCATCATCTTCTTCTTTCTTTTCATCTTATTCTTCTTTCACTTTCTGTTTTCTCTCTCCCTTCTTCATCTTCTTCTTTCTTTTCATCTTATTCTTCTTTCACTTTCTGTTTTCTCTCTCCCTTCTTCATCTTCTTCTTTCTTTTCATCTTATTCTTCTTTCACTTTCTGTTTTCTCTCTCCCTTCTTCATCTTCTTCTTCTTCTTCTTCTTAACCGCCGACGTCGCCGCTCCCACCTCAGCACCGCCGCTCCAACGATGTCGCTTTCTCGCCGTCATGGCCGGCGCTTGTTCACCATCTCCACCGATTTTTGGGTTTTCTGGGTTGGTGGATGAATCCGGATGAATTTTTTCATCCGGATTCATCCACCTTTTTTAATTAATAAATTCGTTTACTGCGGCCATGGCCGTAGTAAGGCCGCAATACTTACTACGGCTGCTACCACAGTGAAGCTTCAACTGCGCCATTATTTACAACTCATCTTTATACAAATCCCACACCATGAAAGTGTCACCACATCCGCACTTCCATGGACAACCAGAAACGACAACCTCACATCACCCAATCTCTCACCCATAAACTCGGCCACTCTCAACAGCTTTCGTGGAGGAGAACGGTAGCCCCTATCTCTCTTGCGGATGCTGTGGATGGATTTCTGCTTCAAGCCAATTGACATTTCGAAAGGAGTTACGAACAACAGCTTTACCTGATGTCTGATGATGTTTATCCTCTATTGGCTTTGTACTCATGTTATCCTGATGTTCCTGCCATCTTTTATGATTTTTTTCCCTAAAAAACTTTAGGTTGTTGTTTTTATCATTTTTACCTTATAACTTTAAAATATCTGGTTCATAGGCTTGTTTTTGCTCATCTCAGATTAAAAACTCTTTTATCATCCAGGCCTTTGTCCATGCTTAGGTTGTTTTCAACATTAGTCGTTTGAAATTGAATGAAATCATTCATACTCAAACAGGGGCGGGCCCACAATGGAGGCACATGGGGGCACGTGCCTCCAGTAAAATTCTACAATTTATGATGGTAATGGTAGTATGTCCTGATAAAAATAATGTATAGGGGTTAGTTTGAACACAAATATATAGTTTAATGGCTAAGTGTCATTTAAACAAATAAGAAAGAAGACTACAATCCAGCCCATAGGCCCAATTTCGTGGGCCATGGCAGCTACCATATGAGGAAGAAATGATGGGTGAACAACAAATGTTATCCAACAACTATGGCTATTTTTCTACCCAAGTCCTAACACTTGTTATTTTATCATACAAACCTAAAAGTTTTGATAAAATTATGTTAAGAATTAGTCCTGTGCATTTATAATATGGCTAGCCATTGTTAAATAAAATAAATAATTTTATCAGAGCCTATTATTTTTTAAAACTGCAATATTTTGTCATTTTATTTTGATTGGATAAAAAATAGTTAAGTATTTTGTTATGTAGTTCAAATTGCTTAAAAAATTTATTACACTTTTAATTTTTTGATAAATTACGACTTGCTACTTGATATCAAATAATTCATATGTTTGAATATTATCCCGTGTAACACCCTCCCCTCCCACACATATTTCTTCTTATAGTTTTTATTTGTCATTACAATTTTTCTATATTAAAATCATGGGAACTATATGTATATAATGTGAAAAAAATCTAAATTATGAAAAATAAATTCTAAAAATAAGCTTGAGACATAATAAAAAACTGTGTCCCCACATTCAAAATTCTTGGGCCCGCCACTGTACTAAAAAAAAAACCTTTACGTTACAAGAGTTCGCCTTTTAGCTCGATCGGTACGCAAGTACGCAACAAACTCATCATGCCCTTGAATGAGTGAAGATCCCTTGAAAATCCCGTTGTAGAAGTTAATTAAGCACTTTTGGAAAAAGATTAATCACACATTCAAGTTATCAGCGATGCTGATATATATACCGTTAAACAAGGGTTCACATGCATATTACTATAATGTATTCAAGATTGAAAACGTGTGGCAATGGAGAAGGCTAGCTGCAGATTGGTCACTGAAAACTTGATAGAGTATATTCAATATGCTAGCTAATATATAAGTACAAGATTTGTATTAATTATTAGGGCGCAAGGGTGGACCCGGATGAGTTATATCATAAATTTTTCTATGAAAATAATAAGAATTAAAAGAACCAAATTAAACCCGGCCTGACAAGGATGCTTCGCACAAGTAGGACATTATTAAATCGTTAAAAAACTGATAGCATTTATATAACATTGAACGAGTTACCAAATCGAAAAATTAATGTGTTTGAAATTTATATACTTTAGGGATTGAATCACACCGATTTATATAATTTATGGAGACGCGAATCACTATAATTAAGGGAAGCAAGAGCTATTTAGACTAATTTAAAATGATGGTAGGGCAAAGTTAGAAAGAATATGAGAGGACATATGGCTAGGTAGGTAGGCAGCAATGGGGGTTGCTAGAAAAGAAATTGGAAAAGGCAATCACGAAGAGAAAATGGGGAGATGATTATATAGACTATAGGGGTGAAAGTTTGGGTAGTTCGGGTCGGCCCAAACCAGAAATTCTAAAACATTTATATTGTAACCCTAACCCAGCCCAAACTTAAGTATGTGTCGGATGAACCAGAACCCGAAATTTACGGGTTAGGGTCGGGTTGACCTAAAAACCCGAATCGGGTGTGGTAAAGGTCAAGGGGAGCAGATCGGGCTGGGGTAGCTGGGCTAGGGGTAAAGCCCAAAGGGAGGAAAAGCTTGGGGGCCTGTGACTGTAAGAGCACTACGTATCTGATAGGAGCTCGGTAGCGGGCCTAGTAGGTGGTGGCCCGCTACCAAGCTCCCCAAAAAGCCTCTGACAGGCTGGAGCGGGCTACCCGCTACCGATGGCGCAACTCGGTAGCGGGCGTGGTAGTGGGTTGGCCCGCTATCGTAGTGGTAGTGCCATGCCAGCTACCTTTCCCGCTACCAAGTTGACAAAAGCTGCCAACATGGTCACCGTGGCAGTGGTAGCGGACTTGGTAGCGGGTCACCCCCTGCTACTTGATGTTATTACTCCATCCCCTTCCTTCTTCCTCTCATTTGCAGATCTGAGTTCGGGAGCAAACGAAAATTCTTGCTCCCGATTTGTTTTTTCTCCAGTGTTATTCATTTCCCTCTATTTCTAAAATACTCACATATTTTACATGTTGAAACAAGTTATTGGTGCTTAGTTTTAGAGATTTGGTCACATATTCTTTGGTTTGGTTTTAGCACTCGATCTCCCGTGGTTCTCCAGATATTTGAAGCAACAAAGGATCCCTGAGTACGTGAAGCAACAGAGGAAAATATACCGAGCTTGGTATGTATTTTATTGATTTTCATTTTGAGACTGTGTAGTTATTTAATTATTTGTTCAAAAAAGTAGAATTTGATGTTCTAGATTTGAGCCATAGTTCCTGTCTGTGGATATTACGTAGAATATTATATCAATAACATCATTTTCAAGTTTGAAAATAATGTTGTGAAATATAATATTTTATTGAATATTCATGGATTGTCTCAATTAGACAGTTTGTAAAAGTACAATCGGTATATTGAATTTTTCTTGGTAGTTGTGTATGCATAACCGGTACACCGACATTAATTTCGGCTCTTTTTCAGTCTTGTTCCTTATTGCACCAAATGGGATTTTTGAAATCTGAAAAAATGGTATAATGAGGAATTGAGGTGAGATGCTGCCGAAATTTATGTGGGGTGTATAAGTTATGGATATACGACCATAAAGTTCGACATACTAATTGTACTTTTATGAATAGGATAGAACCCATGCACCTTTAGTTATGAGAAATTAAGTTGAAGACATTAATTTATATAGGTAGTAAATGAATTTTTGGTTGGTTAATTATTATGTTTTTGTATGTAATTTATATTGTTATATATGTAGGGACTCAAAATGACTGAAGGACGCGATGTATCAGCGGTTAGAAAATGATACTCAAGAATTAAATCCGCGAATTTGGGCGGATCTGAAGCATTTTTTAAATATTGTATTCACGGATGCATAATCAAAAGGGTGGAACATGGTGAAATGTCCTTGTAAAAAGTGCAAAAATTGATACTTTTTTGATAATGCTACAGTTGGAACGCATTTACGTAAGTATGGATTTAAACCCGATTACTACGTTTGGGATTGTCATAGTGAGGTTTTCAGATTAATCCGTTCATCTATGATGGTTCGAATTATCAAAAGAATTATGAAGAATCTTTGTCCAACAATGCACGTGTGAGTACTGAACCGGAATCGAATAATGATTATCAAGGATGGGACGTCCAACAAATGGTTCATAAAGGTTTAGGATTGCAATACAACTCTTTACATCTTGAAAATGTGGAAAGTCTCGAAAACGATAATCACAATGATGAAAATGATATTGATGATTTTGAAATGCATGACGATATTGGAAATGAGATGGTTGAAAATGAAATGGAAACTCCTAATGAAGAGGCAAAAACATTTTATTAGTTGATTGAAGCTGCCTCACAACCTCTATATGATGGATGTCGTATTGAGCATAAGAGATTTGTCGTGTTGACAAAGTTCTTGAGCGTGAAATGTCAAAGCAACATATCAGATGCGACATGGTCCAAAATGATGAAAGTTGTTGATGAAATATTGCCTGGAGAAAATGTATTGCCACAGAGCACTGCAGAGGTGAAGAAGATGATCAGAGACCTGGGCTACCGTACATTAAGATTCATGCATGTGAGAACAATTGCATGTTATTTCATGGTAGATTCAGTCATTTAATGCATTGTGGAGTGTGCGGCACTGAAAGGTATTTTCAAGGGGGTTTAGATCGTTGTGGGGATCGAAAACTTAAGCCGAAAAAGGTTTTACATTATCTTCCAATCACTGAGCGACTGAAGCGACTTTACCAGTCATCGAAAGTATTCATCACAGTTTACAATTTACCTCCCGATTTATGCATGAAGCAGCCGTACGTTTACTTGGCACTGCTAATCCTGGGACCTTGATCATCTGGACGTAACATTGATGTCTTTTTGCGGCCATTGATCGATGAGTTAAATTATCTATGGACGATGGAGTAAAATCCGTCCTCGGTCCCTCTTTTTATCTTTACGACCTATTCCGGTCCCATATTAACTTTTTATTTTAAAATGATCCTAAATTTAAGTTACGCGTCCTGTTCCGGTCCTTTCCGTCCATTTCAGCCGTTAAAATGGACGGTTGAGGTGAAAAGACCTTTTTACCCTTAATTAATTGCTATTATACACCCCAATCTTTTAAACATAATCAATTTCACCCCCAATTATTTTCAAACATCACCTTCGCCATCTTCCACGGCTCCACTGACTCATTTCCAGCCACGTTACCTCGGGGGTGGTTTTACGGTTCAGGAAAAGCGAGCGAGAGACAGATTTGAAAGGATTCGGGGAAGAGCAGTCCGAGAGCAGAGGCAGGGATGTTATCAGGCTTAAGCAAGAAGGAAAGGAGATTTCTCAAAGAAGATGGTAGGAGTTGATGGCGAGGCTGGTTTCGGGAGGAGCTTGATTAGGTAACCATTTGGGGAAGGAAGCAGCGATGGAATTTTGATTTCCAGGCATGGAATCAGGAACCAAACCCTCAATTTTCGAAGTGATGGGTGATTTAGGGATTTTGGGGTTGATCGGGTAGAAGCTCGATTCTTTGGAAGAGTGGGGTTCTAAATTTAAATCGATGACGGAGGAGTCACGGTGGTAGAAGAGGGCTGGCTTTTGCCGGCGGTCATCCAGACGGAGCAAGCTATATGAAGTGGAAGCTCTGGATGGACGGTGGCAACAATTGGATTTCATAGCAACCGTGTTGTTCCCAGAAGTTTGGTGATATCGTTCTTTCCTTGTTGTTTATTAGAATTTGCAAGACGGATTGATAATTTGCAAGACGGTCATCCAGAAGCTTGCTAGTCTCGTTCCGATGCTGCCAAGATGTTGATTATTCTTTATTTTCTTAGTTGATTTAAAAAGAATCATATAGCTAAACTTGTTAATTAATGCAGCTGAATTGTTAGTGCTCAACTTGTTTTATATCCATGACTTGGCCGATTCTTGCTCCTGCTAGTATTAGTATCATTTCTCACTCATGTCAGGTTACTATCGAACATTTACTGATGATCAATACTTGAGCATGTTCCTAGCTGTTCTTGCATAATTGTTGTGGTTACTTATAATTAACATCTCGGCTTGTTTAAGAGAACTAAACGCTGATTGGAATCAATAATTATAATAATTTTAAATGCTGATTTTTACAAGAAGATGACACTTGTGACTGCTCTTTTAGTTTTTAAGGAGTACCTTGCCGTTTGTTTGATGATAAAGAATACATCTCTTCCTTCACTTGATTTTCAGCCTACTGTGATTAATTATGGGACTTAGAAATCTGATCTGTTTGCTTAATCATTGGTGACTCGTTAGTTTATTATTATATGCTTAAATATGAGGTTTATAGTGGTGCAGGAGGCGGAAGGACGAGGAGGACGAGGAAGGTTGGGCAAAGTGAAGTATTATGAAGTGTGGGGGTTAATCTGTAAGATTTAAAAGTATTTTGGGTAGATTTGAGTAAGATTTAAAAAATTGAGGTCTATTGTAATAATTAATGTAGGGTAAAATTGTCTTTTTTCTACATCCATTTTAATATTATGAAATGGACGGAAAGGACCGGATTATGAGACGCGTAACTTAAATTTAGGACCATTTTAAAGCAAAAAGTTAATATGAGACCGAAATAGGTCGCAAACATAAAAAGAGGGACCCGAGGCGGATTTTACTCATGGACGATGGGTGTTGAAACATGGGATGCGAATTGGAGAATGAACTTTACAATGCGAGCTTATCTGCTTTGGACCATTTTAAAGCAAAAGTTAATATGAGACCGAAATAGGTCGCAAACATAAAAAGAGGGACATTGGGATGCATAAAGGGCGGATTTTACTCCGTCGGGTTCGTGCAATGGGAATCCGAAGTGAATTACATTTGTTTCCCATACGTGATGGAAGACCATATAAACCTAAGGTAATTTACACTTTGAGCCAAGAACAGATTGGGAATATTTGCAGTTGGTTGATGAACACTCTGAAACTTCCTGATGGATATGCGTCTAATATTGGAAGTTGTGCAAACACATCCAATAATTCATTTTACGGCATGAAGACCTACGATTATCATGTTTTTATGCAAAAAAATACTTCCAATTGTCTTATGTGGCCACGTTCCCAATGATATTTGGGTTCCAATAGCGGAATTTAGCAAATTCTTCATAATAGTTTGTGCGAAAGAATTCTGATTGGAGGACATCGAGAAATTGGATGAATTTATTGTCGTGACGTTGTGCAAGCTCGAGAAGATCTTCCCTCCATCATTCTATGACTCCATGGAGCACCTAACTGTGCATCTACCATGGCAGCTTAAAATTTGTGGTCCTGTCCAATTTTGGTGGATGTACGGGTTCGAGAGATGCATGAAGACGCTGAAACAAAAATGTGTCAATAAACAATTTAAGGAATGCTCGATTTTTTAGAAGTATTTGATACAAGAGGTTGCACATTTCTGCGAGCACTACATGGATGACAATCTCGGTACGCATGTCAACCCGCAGATATGCAACGAAGTGTACGTCACAACGTGCCAAGAAAATATTTTATCAGTTTTTAACCATCCAATATCACACTTTGAGGAACTTAGGAATAGAGTACTGACGGACAAGGAACTGCGACTGCGACATATGCAAACGTATATTCTCATGAACTGTCCTGAAGTTGAACCGTATTTAAGGTAACAGTCCTGATCATAACTTAATTAAACAATATTCATTTCTTTACATATCAAATTAACCGTGTTTTTCATTTCTATAGTCAATTTAACGAGGTTTCATACTCTTGCTACCCGGCATTGGCCACTGATAGCTTAGATAAGTACCGCTTTTCACGTTTTGCTGCGTGAATCAAGAATTTGCCTGAGAGAAATCGATGGTCGTTTCCCCCGTTATTGTTCGACTTAGCATGTAGACCACAAACGACGGTCAAATCATGGGGTGGCGCATTTGTAAACGGGTTCAGGTTTCATACAATAGAAAATGGGCGGAGAAAGACAACTGCTAATTGGGGTGTTTGTGTCTTCAGAGATACAAATAAGGATGATTGCGTAGATTCTTATGGCTGGATTGACGAAATCTTGGTGCTTCGCTACAACGAATCGAAACTGACGGTGTTCAAGAGGACGTGGTTTCACCAATATAACGGTGTAAGTACAGATAAGCACTATGGAATCATCGATGTCGAACACACATCTCGATTAAAAACGTACGACCCTTTCATACTTGCAAGTCAGGCACAACAGGTCATTTATATCGAATACCCCTTTAAACACCAGGATCTGAAAAAACGATGCAACGTTTTCAAGAGAGTAAAGTGCACCGGTGGTCCCATAACTTTAATTATTGTCCTATTTCAAAGGTGAAGGTCGTCAACGATCAGTGTCAAGTTCATCGGAGGATATCACCGAGCCGAGGAATGACGTCGATCCTCTACAGGAGCGAAGAATTAAAGAAACCATAGTCGTGATTGATAATGATGTGCGCGTTTCACTAGTTGATTGTCAAGCCGAGCTCGAGAGACTCGAATTTAACAATGATGTACAAGATGAGCCGAATTAGGAGTTTATGATAATTTACGTATATTTATGTTTCAATGTTTATCTTTGTTAAAAAAAAATTTTACAGTTAATATTAATTTGCATATATTATGTAGGAGTAAAGTGCACCGGAGGTCCCATAACATTAATTATTGTCCTATTGGGGTCCCATTTTAACTTTTTGTCCTCTTTAAGTCCTATTTTTTAACTTTTTACTCATTCGTGGTCCTTCCGTCCATTTTTGCCGTTAAGTTTAACGGACCATTGGGGAAAATGATAATTTTAACTACTGAACTTTTCCTAAAAGCTCCATTTACACCCTAAGTTTTGAACATAATAATTAAATCACCCCCAAACAATTTTAAAGTTTACAATTTCATCAAAACTTTTCAAACACTGCAAATAAACCCACCACCCTTCTACCCACATACGGATCGACCACCCAGAGCTGGATCGGCAGCCCCGACCGACTGATCGGCAGCACAGGCCGCCGGATCGGCGGGTCGCAGCCTCGGCCGTTGGATCGGCGAGCCCAACCGTCGATTCGAGGCCTGGGCTCTCCGATCTGGCTGCAAGTGCTGCCGATCCGGCGGCCTAGGCTGCGACTTCGGCGGCCTGGGCACCGATCTGGCGCCTTGGGCTGTCGTTTCGGCGGCCGGGGCTGCCGATCCGTCGGCCTGGGCTGTCGATCTAGCGGCCTGGCCTGCGATCCGGCTGCCTAGCCTGCCGATCCGGCTGTCGGCGATCCGGCCGCACTGGCTGCGACTCGGCGGCCTGCACCGATCTGGCGCCTTGGCTGCTGCGTTTGGCGGCCGGGCCGTCGATCCGGTGGCTGGCCGCCGATCTGAGGCTCGGCTCGCGGTCCGGCTACCTGGGCTGCCGATCCGGCGGCCTAGGCTGCGACTCGGCACTGGCACCGATCCGTGCCTGGCTGCCGCTTTGGCTGCTTCGGCCGCCGATCCGCTTACTGGGCCGCCGATCCGGCAGGCCGGGTGGCGATCCGTTGTTGTCCGGATGTGGGTAGAAAGGTGGTGGGTTTATTTGCAATGTTTGAAAAGTTTTGGTAAAATTGTAAACTTTAAAATTGTTTGGGGTGATTTAATTATTATGTTCAAAACTTAAGGTGTAAATGGAGCTTTTATAAAAAGTTCAGTAGTTAAAATTATCATTTTCCCCAATGGTCAGTTAAACTTAACGGTAAAAATGGATGGAAGGACCACGAATGAGTAAAAAGTTAAAAAATAGGACTTAAAGAGGACAAAATGTTAAAATGGGACCCCAATAGGACAATAATTAAAGTTATGGGACCTCCGGTGCACTTTACTCTATTATGTAGTTAAATATAAAATAGTATATATTTTTTTAAAATTAAGCTGGTAGTGGGCGTAGTAAGGGGTAGCCCGCAACCATGCAATTAATTGGCTGGGCGGGCGTTTTGAGTGGGGGCCCGCTACCATCTGCCTAGAAGCGGGCTTGGCGGCGGGCTACCCGCAACCGAGGCTTTTAAATCAGTTTCAGCTTCCTCTCCCCTTGTTTCTTCCCCGACGCATCCTCTCCTTCTCCTCCAAAAACCGCCGTCGATCACCGCCTTTTTCTCCATTTTCGGCGCCGTTTCACTTGCTTTTTAGGTGGAACTACATAAGCAAGTTCAGGTATCCTCTTCTCTTCTCTTTTTTCGGTTTTTTATGGTTAGAAAGGGTGTATTTGACGATTTTTTTATTCAAGCTATAACACCGCCGTCGACCGCCACCGATTTTTTCCATCACCGGCCGTCTCCACCGCCATCTACAGGTATTTTTTGTTGTATTTTATGAATTTTAGTATTTTAGGAATTATTTTTGTATATATTAAATTATTTTAGTGTTTTAGGAATTGCTTTGGTATTTTAGTATTTTAGGAATTATTTCAGTATTTTTGGAATTTATTTAGGTATTTTAGGTATTATTTATGAATTTGTTGGTATTTTATGGAATTTTAGTATATACTTTAGGTATTTTAGGAAAATATGAATATTTTATGAATTTTAGTATTTTGTGAATTATTTTAGTATTTTAGGAATTATTTTTGTATATATTGAATTATTTTAGTATTTTAGGAATTGCTTTGATATTTAAGTATTTTACGAATTATTTTAGTATTTTAGGAATTTATTTAGGTATTTTAGGTATTATTTATGAATTTGTTGGTATTTTATGGAATTTTAGTATATACTTTAGTTATTTTACAAAAATAAGAATATTTTATGAATTTTAGTATTTTAGGAATTATTTTAGTATTTTAGGAATTATTTTGTATATATGGAATTATTTTAGTATTTTAGGTATTATTTATGAATTTGTTGGTATTTTATGGAATTTTAGTATATACTTTATGTATTTTAGGAAAATATGAATATTTTATGAATTTTATGAATTATGTTAATTTTATAGAATTATATTGATGAGCATCAATACCTTGTTAGATCAGCATCAATACCTTGTTAGATCACCATGAATACCTTGTTAGATAGATCAACATGAATACCTTGTTAGATCAGCAGCAATACCTTGTTAGATCAGCATCAATACCTAAATAAATTCCTAAAATACTAAAATAATTCCTAAAATACTAAAATACCTCTTAAAATATTAAAATAATTCCATATATACAAAAATAATTCCTAAAATACTAAAATAATTCCTAAAATACTAAAATAATTCCTAAAATACTAAAAATCATAAAATATTTTTATTTTCCTAAAATACCTAAAGTATATACTAAAAATCCACAGAATACCAACAAATTCATAAATAATACGTAAAATACCTCAATAAATTCCAAAAATACTGAAATAAATTCATAATTCTCTAAAATTTGTTGATCAATCTTCTCAGAACATTGATCTATCTTCTTTGTCATGCTGATCTTCTTATTTACCATGTTGATCTGTCTTATTAGTCTAGTACTAACTACATTGTCTTGTAAGGATATGATGTCTCTGACGTGTGATAGTGGCCACGGGTCAGGTCGTGGTTCCACGACCGAGGGCCGTTCTGGGGGTCGCACCGGCTCCGGTCGTACAGGAGGTGCTCGCACTCTGCGGTCCAGCAGTTACGCTGGATCCTCGCGCACTTCTGCGTCACAGCAGCCCGTGGAGGATCGACATGAGACTCCGACGGATGAAGCGCTCGCGCAGTTGCTCCCACCTCCAGAGATAGCTCATGATGTTAGGAGTCTGATTCTCGTGGACCAGTAAGTGTTTAGATTTAAGTTTAAGTTTATAATTTTAATTTATGTATACGAACTTTATTTTTTTTTTTACTTTTAATTTATGTAGATGTTCAGGCTGTCTTCTGTGAGCGTTATGTTGGTATCCCGCCGATTACACGAAGTTGTCACAGGAAGACAAGGATGCATAGGTGGAAAAATTTGCGGTATACTATTGCTTTATTAATATGTTGTTTATTCATTAATGTATAGTTATATAAAGTAGTAGTATTAATTACAAGTTTTCCGACTCCATAAAAAATATGTTTGGCGTCCGCGCACATCTGCTGCAGATGATGTAGAGGAACATCTGCACCATATGTGGGCCAAGATGTACCGGGGGAGGAAGAGTAAGATCATCTCCGACTATCGGGCCAAATACCCGCTCACCGAGGAGAATCCAACTTACGATCACTGGCGATCAAAGAGGCCAAAAGGGAACCCTCAGGCCAAAAGTGCCTACGAGGAGATGGTGATTCGAGAGCATTGGGTCATCACCATCATTGACTTCCGACGTCATTGGGAGTTTGGACAACACTCAGTTCGAGGTAAAAAGATCAAAGTTATCGTCCTCGTAATTTTAGCATTTACATTTATTTATCCTAACTGGTGCATTATTTATTTACTATGAGGAGTATACACGGATGGTGCTGGAGAAGTACCCGGATCATGACTCGCCCCCTTTTGATGAGGCGATATTCCGAGCTGTGACATGTGGGCCCTACAAAGGCCGT
Organism: Stellera chamaejasme; assembly: GCA_024586325.1. Lineage (NCBI taxonomy): Eukaryota > Viridiplantae > Streptophyta > Magnoliopsida > Malvales > Thymelaeaceae > Stellera > Stellera chamaejasme. The sequence continues at coordinate 33,660,976 of CM044985.1, forward strand.
TGGTTGGCGCTCCCAAACAACTTGTCCATCCGGAGCTGTTCCGGCCACCTCGTTTATCTCAGGTAAACTAATTTGAAACTAGTTATAAGTTTTTTAAAATATCTACGAGCTTTAAAATTTTTCTAAAGTTATTTTCATTCACATCCTTTCAGCGCGAGTTTTCCGCTGAAGAGACGCACCATAAGGCGGAGGAGGATCGCATCAGGATGGAGGATGAGTTGCGTACACGAGGTTCATATGAATCGTACTCTTCAGCAGGAGCGATGTCAGTCCGAGGAGATGCAACAGGCTCTTCGTCCGGAGCTGCGGCGGCAATACGACGCATCCTTCAGTGTCCTTTGGCCGGCGCTTCTAGAGCGGGGCATCTTACAGCAGCATCAGGTGCCCCGGGACTTGGTTGCGGGAGGATCATCCCGGCCACCGCAGGACCAGTATGTAGCCGCCAAACTACTTCACATACATGATCCCGATGCCGCAGTCGCAACCTCAGTGGTCCTCCTACATTGTCTACTGTAATAATGTAATGTGTACAATGAGATTTTCAAAAATTGCTTTAAAAGAGATATCTTACAAAATTCTTGCAATAGTGTTTGCAATATATTATAATAGGTGTATGTGGTGTACCACAGACCAATAAAAAAACCACACTACCCCCACTTTAATATGCATTTATTGCTCCATCTCGTTCCCAGCTGACACACGTTTCATCTTCCCCAAAGTTTGAAGCCTTCAGCTATCGCAATCTTCGTCATCATATCTCCGTCTTTGCGATCTCCGGCATCGCGAGCAATTCTGGACACCTCCACCGTGAAGCTCCATCCTCACCTAAACTGGCGACAGTTCCGATAGTGGTTTCGACGGTGGTTTCGGCGGTGGTCCAGTTGTAGTTTCGACGGCAGTCCGACGATGGTTCCAATAGGGGTTCGGCCGTGGTCCCGATGGCAGTTCGGCGGTGGTGGTTCAGGTGGCAGTGATGGTGTGGTGGATAATATTTTTTGTTATAAATTGTGATTAGGGGTATTTTTTACAATTGAGAAAATATGAGTTGTGGGTGTGTTCTACTTACATATTTGACTGGTATGTTTTATAACATATAGGTGATAGTAAATAAGCTAACCTAAGTTCAAGCCTCAATTATCATTTATCTCACATCCACCTTTATGCATCAGAAAACAAAACAAAATAGTCTCATGACACTCACATTTTCCGCATTCTTTTCGCATCGATCGGTCGGGTGAAGAATTGCTATCCATATATATATATATATATATATATATATATATATATATATATATATATATATAGTGGCTGATTAGCTAGCTAATAGGACTAATTATGTGGAACAAATCGTTTGTAGGGGCCGACCGGGTGATTAATTGGCAAATCCATCAAAACCTGCTGGCTCCATCACTTCACTGTTTTGCAGTAATTTCAAATAAATTAAGGAAAATTTTAACTTACTTGGAGAATATTGTGGTGGTGCCCAATTATATTGAAAATATTATGAATCAATCAATCAACCGAGCCTTAGTGTCAACTTGTTGGGATCGGCTACATGAATCATGCGTCTCCATTCCGCTCTAATTGTTACGAGATCCTCCACAAGTTCCGGTAGCCTAAGATCTCTCTCAACTAGACTTACCCATGTAAGTTTATGTCTTCCCTTACTTCGTTTAAACTCCCCTAAATCTAATCTATCAGGTTTACGCACTGACGCATCTAATAGTGTTCTTCGTACATACCCAAACCATCTAAGTCAACCTTCTCTAATTTTGTCTTCAATTGGTGCGCCTCTCACTAAACCTCGAATGTTCTCATTTCGTATTCTATCTCTCGAGGTATGTCCACTCATCCATCGAAGCATTCGCATCTCCGTGACATTAATTTTTGCATATATCTTGTGTTTTCACTGCCCAACACTTAGTGTCATATAACATGGCTGGTCGGATAGTTGTCCTATAAAAGTAACCTTTCAACTTCAACGGGATGTTTTTATCGAGTGACACTCTAGTAGCACCTCTCCATTTTGCCTACCCTGCCTTTATCCGATGATTGATATCTTCAATATTTCCCTTCTTTTGGATAATGGGACCTAAGTATTTTAAAAGAATCACATTTAGGGAGTTCCTGGTCCTCTAGTGCAACTCTACCGACTTCTCCATTCTTGTGTCTGCTAAATTTACACTCCATATACTCCATTAATAATTCTTTTGAAATAGTATTCAATGAGGTACTGTGTTAACCGTGCTTCGCCACTGTTGCTTAACTATCCTTCGTCAACCCTAAGCAGTGGCGGATCTAGAGTGTAAAATTAAGGTGAGCGGAAAAGGGAAAAAACACTCAATAATAGATAAAACTTATTATAAGTGAAAATACAGTTTTAACATATTATTCATAATAAATTCGATAAAAAAAATATAAGAATTGTAAATCAAAATACAAAATTGAAAGAAATTTAAGCTTTGTTGGTGATATATGTAATTTATCTCATAGCTACACATCACCACAACTAAACTACAGCCTATACCCAACCACACTCAATTTCAACTTTCAATAACTATTCATTATTGTTCATATATGGTTTGTAAATGTAATGTAAATATATATATATACTCCCTCCGTCCGCCAAAAATTGCACCGTTTGACTTTGTTGTTTCAAGGTTCAATGTTTGACTCAAATTTTAACAAAGATCGACATTGAAAAAAAATCAGAAAAAATATATTTAGAAAATTTAGATTTCAAATTGTGATACACATATGAAATTTTTATTTTCAATGTCTATAGATTCATAAAAAAAATCGTAAATTAGATATTATGAAACTGTTAAAATAAATGGTACAATCTTTTACGGACGGAGGGAGTATATATATATAAAATATGGTGCTATTACTAAGAAGATGCGTGAAAATTAAACACGGGTGCATATCTAGAATCATTACATGGAATAAAAATGAAATCATTACCTAACTCCCACTTACATCTCTCTCTGCTTTGCTGTCATCTTCTGATCTTTTAAATGTGTAGAGTACTAGTTCATTCATCTCACAAATTGTTAGAGTTTGACAATTCCGTGTTTGACTTCAATTTTAAGTAAGATAATCCTTTCGTCCCTAAATAATTTAATATTTTATTTTTGTTATTTTATATTATTTAAATAATATTTTCTCTGTCCCACAAATGTTGTAGGATTTGTTTGGGCACATATATTAAAGAAAGTGGAAGAATAATAGTGTGTTGACAAAATTACCTTCATGAAAAAGAGATGAGAAAATTTTGTGGACCCCAATTTTAAGTTGAGGGAGGAAAGAGAAAAACTTTTGGGTCCATGATGTGAGATAAGAGGATAAAATGGTAAAAATGGTGAAAGAAAGTTTCTATTTTAGGAAAGTTGACAACCTTTGTGGGACGGCCCAATATAGTAATGTTGACAACCTTTGTGGGACGGAGGGAGTAATTGTTTTTCATGAATGTTTAGACATTTAAAGTTAATAATTTATATCCATATCATAATTTGGAGTATAAACTTTCTAAATATATTTTTTATGATTTTTTTAAAAAAACTTTTTATCTTTGTTAAAATTTGAGTCAAACATTGAACCTTGAAACAACAAAGTCAAAGTGTAGAATTATTTTGAAACGGAGGGAGAATAAAATGAAATAAAAATAAAAATAAAAAGATATTTAAAAAATTCATACTACAAATTATGATACTCTTATAAATTATTCAAATCTCTATATTAAAACATTCATAAATAAAACTCAATGATTAAATATCACATAAACATAAAAACAAAGTGGACAACTTTTATTGGAAAGAGATGGCATACTTCCATTCATCCCATTTTTATCATCCTTAAATATTTACAACATTTTTAAATTTTGTCAACGTTTCAAAATAAATTAACCAATTTATCATTTAAATCATTTTTATTCTTATTTTCTGATTCGATGACATTACTCCACCACTAAGTAGTTGATTTAGCTATTTTTCGCACAACTAATAATGAGTTTTATTAAAGAAAGGGGGAGAGCTAATAATGTCCAACAATACAGAGCACAAACTTAGAACTCACGAGGAGAGAGGTAATAGATGATTTAGCTTTGGTAGCAGAAATTCCACTACCAACCGCTATCTAAGTCGCTACCCACCATCAACTTATTTAATCGTTGAGAGCGGAGGATAGCTGTATAGATTGGTATTTATAGAAGAGTAGCGGTTTTGCCAACGACTTATACCACGTCCATCTTCCTTTAGACTTTATTTCTCCTCTCTCCCTCTCAACTCTCTCATCTCTCTCTCAACCTACAGTAGCAACTCTTTAGGTTTAGGTAGCGGATTAGGTAGCACTTTGTATCGCCTCTATGGTAGCGATAGAGGAAAAGTCAAGGTTGTCACCCCCACGCTATTATATACGTACGTGGATCTCACTAACTTCACTCACACTATGTAATTGTAATTGATGGAAGCTTTGTAACGTTGTTGTAGCGTCTAGAGGTGCCACAAAGCAGATATTTCGGTTGTAGCGCTACCAAACACTATTAGGGCACTACAACACCTTTTGTAGTGAGAACAAATGCTACAATTGCGCTACAATAAATTAAATTCGAATAAAAGCATCTGAAACTCAGATATGAGTTCATTTCTCATCTTTCACACTTTCTCTTTCTCAAACTCTCCCTCATCACCACATTTCTTCATCTTACCTAACAATCTCTTCCGACAAGTCCACTGGCGGCACTAGCGTGCTCTCTTCCGACGGCATTAACTTTCAATAGTAGGGTTTTTATATTAAAAAAAAAGTTATGGTCTCTTCCTTTCTAAAAAATGCTAAGTTGACATGTTTTTTTTTTGCCCGGAGACATCCTCTCTTCCGGCGAGTTCAGAGGCATTTTGGGCAGTTTGCTACTCTTTTCCGAAAACCTTATCCTCGATAACGGCGTTCTTCTTGTCATTTTCGACAATGGACTTTTCTTTTTCTCATATCTATATTTGAATTTTTCTGAGTTTGTAATTGATGACTTCTATTTTTTTTAATATGAGTTATGTATGATATTTTTATTACTGAAGTTGGTTTTTTTAATTTTTGGGTTTTTGAATGAAGTTTTTGTTATTTGTTTGTGTATTGAATTGTAGACTCGATTATGTGTATTGGAATGAAGATTATGTTTGAAGATTGCTTTTTTGGGATTTTTTTGGATGAACATATATAGATCTCGATCCAAATATGGATCAAGATCTGTATTTTTTTAATTTACGAAATTATTTTGTAGCGGACTAGTAGCGCATCTTGTCGCTACTTAGTAGAGGATTTATAGCGTCCGCTTTTTAAAAAAAACGGCCTCCGAAGTTGCGCATGAATTTGGAGCTATAACCATAAAATTAACTACATAGTGTCACTTCATCTACTCAACACTATTATTCTTAAGAAAAATTTTACCTAACTTCCACATTTTTCTACTTATCCTATTTTTGATGTCAAAATAAAATGTTACAAAGGAAAGCATATATTTTATCTTATTTATCTTTTTCCTCATGCATGGCTGAAATAGCATTTGCGGCGTCAGAAACACGCACTAGTCGCAGTATTAGACTTTCTTCATACTGTTTATTCACAACAGATTTTTAAGTTCTAAAATGTGTAACGATTCTATTTTATTTTTTTTATTTTTTTTATTTTTTTGTAATAGTTTGAGCACCATTTTATCTCATTACCATTATTTCAATTATCTTCCCATTGATTCAATATCCCTTCCAACAACATTAATTCTCTTTTCATAAATCTATACAAACTCCAAAAATGTAAAACATTTAACTATACATTTTCTAAGAATATAGTAAAGTCAAACAGTTTCTAGGCTTTAATCTCCTCAACAAATTAAAAAGCTCTAAATTACCTGAACAGAGCGGAAGTTGATCACCTTTTTTTTTGTTAATAGTGCACACTATAATAAGGATGTTTTGTGGAAGTTTGTGAACAAAAGAAGAAACATTTTACAGTTATTCTTGTTCTTTTTCAACTTTAACGATTTCATAGCCTCCTTTATTGTTAATCTCGAAACTATGATTCATGTTTCAAAAGTAGTACCGTAACGAACTCCACTTTGGTGCCGCGGTTTTAACCTCACAGCAAAGTTATTTTCTTTATAAATGCTTGTACGTAGTAATTTTTTTTTTTTTTTGGAGACGACTAATTTTATCAAAATCGATTAAGAACAAAAAAAAAAGTGTTTAGGTAGCTTTTAAGACAAAAGCCCGACTGCAATACGACACCATAAAAGCGTTTAGGTAACCAGTTGGTCCATATATGCGTATATTCATGGTAATTTTTTAGTTATTTTCATGTATGCAGGAAGCTACTGGTGTACAAATTGATTATATACCCTTTTTAAAAATAAATAAATAAATAAAATATCCCCTTTTTTTTATTTTGGTATTAGACATGAAAAGGGGTGTCGGAACTTTTATAAATAAAAAAAAGGTCGGGGTAAATGCTTTTGGTTGCGTCGGCGCCCATTTGATCTCTGTGTGGTTTATTCTTTTCATTTCCTTCTTCTTCTGGGTTGGTTAACTAACTCTGATTTTGGTTTTTGAAGAGTTTGAATGTTTCTTAAAAAGGGTAATTATGGTGTAATATAACATAAAATCTATAACTAATTAGCCTTGGGAGTGTTTTTATAAGTTAGTGTTATATTTTTATACATTTTTTATTATTACCCCCATTTGTTTATTACGTTAAACATTTCCTCTCTTTTTTATATTTCATTTATAAATATCTGAGCAGGCGACTGGCTATCACATCCAAGGGGGGACATGAGTCATCGGATGCTTATACTTGTAGAAATCAATTTCCCTCATTTTCAAGCTATATATCATCAAACCCGAATCTTTTCCATCTCCTTTGCTACTTTTCTTTGTGTGTATTTCTGCCCATCAATCCATGAAAACGACATCTATAAATTACTTATTAGTATTTAATTAACATATAGCTACCAGTCCATAATTTATAATTAGCTTAATTATCATATATATTCAGCCCACGCTAGCTAGCTTGCTTGCATGCACCAGTTCAAAACTTCCAGTACTTAATTCATCACCTGACCTGACCTAGCTCCTCTTCTTCAGCTCCGTAAACTTCCTTCTGACGGAGAACAACCAAAAATAAAATTACGGAACTAATGTTATGCAGTATACGAATAGTTGATCATGTATTCGCATATGGTGGAAAAAACTACACAATTATAATACATTATTGTATACACAAAAAAAAAAAACAAAATTAAGAATGTTTGAAACTCGAGGGGAGATTCCTTCTTTGAGTTTTTTTTTTGTGTATGTTATGCTTAGTCCTCTACTTTAAAATATTTCGTCCCAATTTCATTGTAAAGCGCAGGGTTACTGGGTTAGGAATTATTCCCTTTCTTTAATCCAGTTTTTAGTGTTTTTTCTAAGAGTCACTTAAGCGCACCCTAAGTGTTCAAGACAACCAGATAATTACAAACTATATATGTCATTAATCCATATCTAGATGTTTTTTAGATCAATAAAGCTTCTGGTCGCATGTGAAGTTCTTCAACCAGAAAAAATGACCGCACGGAGCAGACGATAAGGAAATTGACATGAGACAAGAATTTCATGAAGCAGACGGTGACCAAGGATGATCGAAAGTATGCACCGGAAATCGGAGGAGTGATGAAGCCCCACTGCATCAGCGAGTGACGATGGCTCTTTGAAAAATCAATCAGTAACAGATATGGAAGCTTCAATTTCAAAGGATGGTTCGTGAGATCGTGAGTTCAAGACGAATATGAGGTGTGACAGTGTCGGGACCGCGCTTCAGGAGGTAGCGGAGGTAATTGGTAGTGAGCCGGCGGCGTTCAACGTCGAGAAGCACGAGATAGGAGTTTGGATGTGAGTTGCAAGTGAGCGAACTGGTGAAGAAGAAGCAGATATACTTTGAGACCAAAGGCCATAGCTCTCTTTTCCCTCTTTCACTTCAGCCATTGGGATCAATCTATTCGTGATTCTTTAATAGCATAGTACCGATGCATCATAGCAAATTCATGATACAATAGTATGAGTGATGTGATGCATTGTAGGAAATTAATGATACGGTATTGAAAAAAAATTATACTTGCACAAAAGTCAGTGATGTAATGTACAAAATTTATGATGCACTGATGTACTAGTGAAAAGTTAGTGATGTAGTGTAATAAATTAATGATACATAATGAAAAAAAATGATACTTGTACTTAATGACATTTGTGTAAATTACATGAAAACAATTGCACACCCTAAGCGTCATTTTAAAATTGCGCATCCTAACCTAGCAACTATATTCTTTTTCAAAGTGACGTTTGCCTTGATTTTTCTGCGAATTTAACGGAGATACAAACCTCCTTTCAAGCAGAGAAAGGTTTAGTACTCGTGAATTTTGCTTATAGGGACAAATATGTTCAATGGCCACTAGGGGTATATGCAAATATATATATATATATATATATATATATTATTTAGTACGAAAAATTGATTTTAATAAATTGTAATGATATTGTCAGTAAGTTTTTTTTATAAAAAAAATATTTTACAGTAATTTTTATGGAAACCCCAAAAAGAAAACATTTCGGGAAAAATGTTGAGGAAGAGAATGATGACGACAGCAACCAGAGGATAATGGCGGCTGGAGAGGAGAGATGGGAGTCTCCAACAATCACAAATTTATCTGTGATGGTATTGCCTTATGTCGGCCATCAACTGTTTCTCTAGATGCAATTTGGTCATCCAGCTTTCTCCTCTTGCACAATTAGATCATCGGTAATTAAAACCCTAGTCCTCACACTTTCTTTGGAGTTTCCAAATTGCTCTTTAATTTTAAAGCCTACTAAAACTAGCTAGCTATAGGATTATATCAAAGTCCATAAAGTAGAGAATCTTTCTCACGCACGCTCATTGCTTTTAATTTCCTTGAGGGAAACTTTGTTGATGTCGATCAAATGACAAGCAATTCGTCAATAAAGTGGAAAGATTCTCGTATACATATATTAGCATTTCTAATCGACCTTTTCTTCTTTAACGCACACACCCGTATTAAGAGTAATATAATCATCGATCGATATAATTAAGTAATTAAAGTACTACTTTGCAAGGAGGAGGGAAAAGGATAAAGATAAATTAAGCGGACCGGATATGATTAATTTTCTAATTAATTATCATCTTAAAAATGATGTTCAATTAAGGATAAATAAATACGCAATGTTGATTAGCGATATATAAGCTTGAGGTACATATGGTTTGTCGCCTTGTAGACTGAGCAAACTAATCTTAGGATAATCATTGAAATAAATATATGGCATTATTTTATACGTCCATATAATTAAACTTAATTAAAGCATATATATATATATATAATTGATCTTCAGAAGAAGAAGACTAATGTAAGCATGTAGTTGTAGTAACAGTTAGGGCGCCCGCCATGGCCATGATCATGATCATGACCATGGCATTACAAAACTTGAATGAAATTATTGTGATAATGCCATCTCAAATTATTTACAAGTGGCCAGCCAACATCAAGAGTGCCACGTACGCAAGAGCGCAGCCTTTCGGGCTGGGGTGGCTTGATACTATTGGGAGCGAACTGTTGGGCATACGACAATGGCGGGCCCACTCCTATGAATTGCTAGTTGATTATATATGTTTCTTTCACCAGATCAATTTTGTATTCTTCCAACGAGATTAACTAGCTGGAGATGATCACGAGGGTTTGCACTTCGCATTGCATATACAGCAAAACATCTCCCAACATGTGTCCGATTAAAAAACCAAGAGAAAGAGAGAAAAAATAAAGAGGAAAAAAATGATTTGGGGGTCACGGGGGAGGGGAAAAAAATGATTTGGGCTAGGATTGAAAGGTTGTATGGTGGTAGTGAAGATGGGGGTTGAGAGTGGGTAGCTTAAGGGCTAAAAACCTTGCTTTGCTAGCAAAGTGGAGGTGGAGGTGGTTGATGGAGGCTGATAGTTTGTGGGTGAAGGTGGTGGCTAGCTGTAATGGAGGTGTGCCAGGGGTTCTGAAGTTTGGGGAGGTGACGGAGGGGTGGAGTGTTTGGAAAGACATCAGTAAAGCTGCGGGGGAGGTTGAGAGTTTGGGTAGTAGTTTCTCGAACCTCTTTAGGAGAAACACTGGAATGGGGAATGCTACGATGTTTTGGAAGGAGGAGAGAGAGAGAGAGAGATGTTAATTAATTACTTGTGAAAGTGATTAATGTTAGTGTTTGTGATCGGAAGGAGATTTCTGCGCTTGACAAACGTTTTGCGGTGTTTCAACCAATTCAAGGAGTCAAAGACAGTTGGTCTTGGGAGATGGCTTGATGGAGTTTTCACCGTCCGTCGCAGCTCAGAGGATTGGCGACCAACTGGCGGAGGGTCACGATATACCGACGCGGTGGTGTAACCTAGTCCCCAGAAAGATCAACGTGTTCATTTGGAGAGCTTCAAGAAGATATCTTCCCGTTCGGGCGCAGCTGTTGCAACGTGGTATTGAGGTAGACTCATTATCTTGTCCTCTTTGTTCGGATGCGGCTGAAACTACGGACCATATTCTTGTTTGGTGTCCGGTTTACGCGGCGGTGTGGCAAGCGATGAGCTCTTGGTGCAATGTGAGTCTCGGTGGGTTCATGGATTTCATTGACATCCCGGAGGATGGGTTTTCTCTCAAGTCCCGAGTAGAGTGGTTTCGGTGGCAAGCAATTGCTTTTATTACGGCCTGGTCTATCGGAAAGCTCGTTTTGCTAATGTTACTGTGGAAAGTGATTATTACTTACCAAAATGGAGGGAAGGATTTATAAATATAATGAAGGATGACCTAGTTTCTATTCTTCCATGCATATAGGCTCAATTTGTACTATTAGGATTTGTTATGTCTTTGCTTGTCATAAAAGTTAATTTATAAATACATAAATTTTTTTTTTGAACGGCAATGCACTTCATTGAAAAATGCTACGAATGAGACAAAAGTCCATAACAAACCTATGAGAAATAGGATCTAACTACCAAGGAAGAAAGAAAACAAACAAGCAAAAACAAAAACTTTATGACATGATCTTGAGCTTTAAACCAGATCTCCAGTGCAGTAACTTTTAGTCAAGACTTGTACCAATTATTATAACAAAAACTATGAATATCCTTTGTCTTTTCCTATGAAAGGCTTTCTACCTATTTAAGTCTTCACAAAAACTTTTGCTGCATGGAAATTACTACAACCATGATCAGCAACGCATCGGAGTACCAAATTTTGAGCATATATTGGAAAATTGAAAATCACTTATAGTTATTTGGTGATCCATGATACCAATTTGATGATCCTGCGGGCTCATTAAGAGAGCCGTGAATCAAAGAGTTGTGATATCATAGTATAAGAGTCATGATCCCACAACAGACGAGTAGTGATCCCACTGTAGCAGAGTCGTGATGCCGTAGTAGAAGAGTCGTGATCCCGTAACAAGAGCTTTATGATCATTGTAATTCATGATTCTCGTAATAAAATATAATGATTCTCAATATGAATTTCACAGTCCCAGTAGAAGTTTCATAATTAATTTAGATGAACAGTAAAAAACAGATCGACACTGGATTCCGAAAAAAATATAAAAACATATGATATATGAGTCTCTTTTTCATTGTCTTCTTTTTTCTCTTTCCATTGGATTAATTGTTTGTAAATTTTCATTATGGAATGAAAATATATACATTTGTTTAGGGAAATGGAAAAATGGAAGTGACATGGATGTAAATAAGTTGAAAAGTGAAACACACTCTAAGCACCCATTGAATTAGCGCACTGTATCCTGATCCAAGAAAACAACCAATAACATGGCATGGTTTACGATGATCGATTCTTATATATTGCTCAACTATAGAATAACTCGAGGTTGCTTAAAGTATCTTTTCAACATGTTTTTAGCTTTGGGGAGAGGTTTCCCCTTCAAGTATATACTCGTATTTAGGATCACCCTACACAACTGCAAGAAAAAGAGAGAGGATATCGAAGTCGGACAATAAATTTACTCGTATATATTTTTTAAGAAAATTAATGTTTTCTGTTGTTTCAAATTAGTTTCAACTTCCAACTTGTTTTACTTTAGGGTTTTAAGGAATAAGAATAAAAGAACCACGAGACTAACAAATTTTACTCCCATGCATCCTTTTCAGCTGATATTAACAAAAAATTCGTTTGTAGCGGGAAAAAGAAAACAAAAAATGAAAGGGAAAAAAATAAAGAAGCAATTTGGCCCACATATATTATCTGAATGAAAGAAAAAGAAAGAAAAGAACATGCAATGAGATGGAATAAAACAATTGGTGGAAGAATTACAAGCCGTCACTCAATCGTCCAAGCACATGACCTAATCATAGTTCCCTACTTGGGAGAAATTAAAAACAGCTAGCTAGCTAGCTACCTCTCGTAATCATATTATATGTATACTCTCGTGCTCCCTTGTCCATCTAATTTCCTCTACCAGCAATCTTGCAAATTCAAATCTTCTTTCGATTGTGTCAAATTACGCAAACCTTGTACATACCCATGCACACAAGGCATTCCTTAATCAGGATTAGCAATTAACTACCACGTACTACACCTTAATAAATGTCACCAATGCACAATTTGATTGAATTGCGACAGTACTGTTCGACCGAGTTTGTCACTTGGATGCTACAGCCTAATTATTGTTAGGCTGCCCGTTACATCCTAAACAAGACTCATGTCATGAATCATGACTTACCCCTGCTCCCAACAAAATGAATACATCTAATTAACTAGCTATGAAGTTAAAATATTAGGTATATACCGCATAAATAATACTCCCTTCGTCCTCCTGTAAATATTGTAATTCTGTTTGATTTAAATGTTTCAAGTTGCAGTGTTTGGCTCAAAATTTTACTAAGATAAATGGTGAGAAAATTTCAAAAAAAATATCTTGAAATTTTAGATGGAAAATTATGAAACATATGAATCATTTAACTTTACTTGTCTAGCTATGAATTCATAAAAATAAAGCGTGGATTAATTACTGTGAAAATAAAAAAAACTACAATCTTTACGGGATAGAGAAAGTATACTTTTTTGTGGAAAAATATAGATGATAATAAGTAAAATTGGTAGTATTAAAAAATTTCTAAAAAACGAATTTATATTTGGAAAAAAATATTCATAGAATGGAACAATATATATTCATATAGAAGGGAGGGAGTACACACAAAAACTTTATATACGAGCACGTCCCCTATGTAGTTGATGAAAAATTTGTAGCAATTACAGGGGCCGCTAAAACAATAACACCACTACTCGTCGTAGGGAGTACACACAAAAACTTTATATACGAGCACGTCCCCTATGTAGTTGATGAAAAATTTGTAGCAATTACAGGGGCCGCTAAAACAATAACACCACTACTCGTCGTTTCAAATTATGACGCCACCAACCACTGCCAACTGTAGTAGGAGTTGTAGCGGTCTCGTAGTAGATATGGTCACTACAAAACTACTTTAATTAAAATCTTATTCAAATTATTTTTAGATTTATTCTAAAATCTCTTATCTCTCTCAAACCCTCACCCTCACCGCCACCATCATCCATCTCTCATCTCTTAACTCTCATTTTCGCATATACTTCATCATCACAAGTCTGAAAGCTAGCCATTGATATATTGGTGGTGGACAACGATTGCGGTGTAAGGGGGCTTGGATTTGGGGTAGGAAGATCTGGGTTTGGCCAAAGAGTGAGTTTGGCTTTGATGATTTAAAAAGAAATGAAAAGTTCATATATGGGTTTGTCTCGATCTATTTTTTTCTCTATTTCGATCGTCATCTCGAATGGCTATGATTTACTTGTGTATTGTTTGTATTTTTATTTTTCTATTGTTTACAATGAAATAGCTTGCCTTGTTCAGAAAAATAGCTCAAATTTGAGTTTGAACATAAATGAAGATGACGAAGAGAATATCTAGGGTTTTTAATAAAGATAAATATGAGTTTTAGATGAATTTTTCATTGAATCTCGATTTATTTTTGTTATTTCATAAAATATGTAAATTTGTGTCGGTCATAACCGCTACAATTATAGCGGCTCTCTATCGGCCCCATATAAGGGTGTGGTGAAAATTGTAGCGGGAGTGTAGTGGCCCTCGCCAATACCACGCGGTGGAAAATTTAGTAACGGGAGGATCACTACAATTCTTGAATCAAATACGCAATGTGTGTCAGCATATATATAGGAAACATTAGCCTGCAAACGTTAACGATTTTGAGAAACTATTACAATTATTCAAAAAAAAATTACAACTTCTAGCACTAATTATAGACATTTTTTATATAAAAAAAGTACAATAACCATTGAAAAAGATTACAATTCAAAAATGTCCTCGACCGATTATTAAAGTGTGTTGAGAAAAGTAGGGATGGTCTAAGTGTAACTTTTACAAACATTGTTTCTAAACAAGCCGAAATTTCCGATGGGGTCCACGGAGTACATCGGGGATTAAAAAATTTCAGAATAATGTGCACGTCATCTCCCCCTTGTGACGTGTAACCTTGTTGGTAGATATCACATGTTTTCCATCGCTTTCAGCGTCCGTTAATTTAGGCCTAATTAAATTATTAAAATCCTTTACTTATAAATTTTTGAAAACGAAAATGAAATTCAAATTCCAATTATTGATGGCATTAATTAAGTTACTAAAGGTTCATGTACACCGCATTTGCGTGGAACCTCAAACCTCTTCAATATTTTGAAACTTCAATGACTTCCTCTGACTTCCACTTCCTTTCAATTTCTCCTAATTCTCCCAATCACTGTTAGCTAGTAAGCTACATATATATATATATATATGTATATATATATATACACATACATACATACATACATACACACACATATGTATGTATGTATGTATAGACCCGTGCGTGCTGCTAACCTCTTACATTAAATTTCTTTGTTCTTTCTTCATTAATCATTTTTCGTAAGCATGCAGGGCACACAGAGAGAATGAAATAGACATATTTAAACACTGATGAAACCTTTTTTTTGGATGGTAGTAAGAAAAACAAATTACAAAGAAAACAAAAGATGGTGTATTATATCTTTTGGAAAATAATTTTGAGAATAAAATCCCTCGAACAGTACACTACCGCCAATGGCATACATATTTGGTATCAAGATCCACAGTAAAAACCTCGTCCATACAATCGTAGAACAAATAAATTGTCTATTATTCAATTATAGAAAAACAAAAAAGAAAAGAAACTCCGAAACCAACTCCTCAACAACCCCCTATTTACACTTGAAAATCAGACCCCTCAAATGGAATGGAAGACATGAAAGGCTTTGTCGTTATATATAACCCAAGTCTCATTATGGACACGAGATATATGAGTCGAGATCTACTGTCTCTAATCCCCGCTCTCTTTTCTGTCCCCAATATTTGTTAACACCGTTAATCAATCTGTTAGTTTCTTAACGGAACAGTTAATAATATATTTTCCACCATTAATACCATAACACATATACACGTCGGAGGACTTTCCTCCAAACTGGGTTCGACAAAAATATTTTCCATGCAATTGGTATACACACTTTTGGTCTTGTGCTGAATAATGAGAGTACTGATTGACACTATGAGAGTTCTTGGAATTCAGGATGAGAATTGAAGTGAGTCGATCCATGGATCGGTTTACTCTATTGGTGGATATCCAACGGATATCCGGCTTGCTTCACACACACGATGATTAAAGTTTTAACATTTCAAAATGTATGTTCTCTATTTTTTTTAACAAAGTTTGGGGACTAAATATGCAAATATTTTGTGTCATTTTGTAAATGTATGAGAAGCTTGAGGACCAAATTGTCATTTTTTTAGTTTGAAGATCATTCTGTAATTAGTATTTAAATATTACTCCCTTCGTCCCCAAAAAATTGGTGCGTTTTTTTTTATTTTGTGGGAGATTTAAATTATTACTATGAAAAAATCATTTAAAATATTTGAATATATATATATATATATTAAAAAATAGACACATTAATCTATAATATTCATTTAAAATATTTGATTTAATTTACATATTAAAGTGTTAACGAAATAAAATCATAGATTAAATGCTAAAAACGAAACGCCTTTATAGTTCATGCCCTTAAATGTTCTACTTTTCATAGTTCAATGTCCTAACCACACCGAAAAATAGTTCAAGCCCTGAATTGTTTGAGTTACTATATAAATCTAAGCATTAAAGTGTATTTTGGCCTTACTAAATTCCAGGGGGCAAATTTCTTTTATGCACTGTCGATGTGAAACAGCGACTACTATTACTTGATCGAACTATACTAATATCGGGGGACCATGCTAAATCCAATTTACATTACATGTTCATGCAATACTACCAATCAAACTATATATATATATATATATATATATATATATATATATCTATATATATATATATATATATATATATATATATATATATATATATATATATATATATATATTATTTAGTTGAAGATGGAGTATCCCGAACCTCTAGCCCAGTGGTTAGGACGTTTAATTTCGGGTTTCATTTAATTTTATGATTAAGTTAATTATGAGTAATGTTAGAAGGTCGTGTAAAATGAACTTACCATAACTTTAATCTCTAAGAATTGATGGAGTATTACTCCAGAGAGAATTATGGGGTGAGGCAAATGAGAACTACTTGATTGAGAGGAGGAACTGAGAAGCAAAGTGAAAGAACACGCAATCCCAACAGGTGGCCAAACCCTAAGCAGCTATTCCTAGCTAATTGCTGCAATCTCCAGCTCAATTATTATCTGGAAGAATTTTGATTAATTGTTGGTTTTGTGAAGGACGATAGTAATATTCGCAGTGCAGTGCAAGAAAATGAAATGGCAGGACTCCTCCTGTCCTCCCAACAACATAACAAAATATATACATTAATAAAAATTCGTAAAATCGCAAATTTCCCCCACAAATATCAAATCCAAACGTCGAAATTCACACTTGCGGGGACAGAAGCGACATATTGAGGGAGAAAAAAACGTACTCCTCCTAATACTACTGCACTTATCTCAAGGCTTTTCGATCTGTCGCACTCGTGTAGATGTAAGATCAGCTCCATTATTATTTGGATACCCCAAAAGGTGGCGACCCCATTCCAGTCATCATCTCCTATATACTATCCCTAATCATTTCTCTTAATGATAATTATGCTTTTGTCCACATTTTCATAATTATTAGCAGTATTGCCTTACTTATTATAATACTCAATTAACTACCTTAATTAATTACTTACTTAATTATATATATATATATATACTCCACTCCATGAAGGAAATAGGCAAGCTTAGCTGAAGCCATGGGATTGATTAATTATACAACTCTACTCCACTACGTATATATTGCTGAAATTGATTGTGATCCAATGGCCCTGCTTCTTTTCGTCTGTATATGAATGATGGGCCTTCATCATTAGTGGGCCCCCGAGGAAGACAAATCTCCGGGCCCACCCGCGAGTCCATCCAACAATTTTAATATGTGATCACAAATTGAACAGATGGGACTCAAGGCTTAACTTCATCATTTTTAACACGCTCTTTCTTCTAGCTAGTTTCCACCCCCCACCATTTCTTTTTTTCTTTTTGTTTTCTCTATTTATTTACAAAAATATAATGATGATAAAGATTAAAAAGACACTAATGATTATTTCCAGCTATTTTCCTCCTGCTGTTTTGCTTGAGCTGGCTTTGTTGTGGACCCACCTTTCTTCATCAAATGGTTCACGTGTTTAGACATCTGCTTTCTATTGGGGATGATAATGGGCCCCACTCTTCCCTCCAAATTGGTCCAACGCACCAATTATTTATTAGATCCACCTGTGACTGTGAGGAGCAAAACAAGAGTGTGCCGCCATCATTTTAGGCAGATAATTTTAACACCTCATTTCGGGAACTAATTATGTACTAATTGCTCACATAAATTTGTTTAATATTCTTTATATTATAGAAAAATGTGATATCATGCACGATTCATTTAAAGATATCGTGATATATATAGACAAATATGCATTATATTATATAATATTCACTTTGATAAATTATGTTGGAGTACATAAGCTAGCAGCTTAATGATTTTAAAGTAATAATAGCCTGTTGTCTCAAATTGAAGAAATAATTCATTCATCTTAAAAACATTATTGTAGAGTTTGACGGAACGTGAAAATTAGAATAAATAGTTAAAAATATGTGTTATTAAAGCTTCCTTAAAAAAAGCTTGATAATTTCTATAGGAGACCTCACAAATGACAAACTTTAATTACAATCTTGATGGAACAGTGAAGTGATCATATTTTGGTAGCAGCTCAAAAAGGATCGCAACCTTTTTCTTTCTTTTTTGAAAGAAAGAAACAATGTTATGGACATTCACTTAGACATTAATTTTTCATTAAAAGATTGCTATGTATCCGACCCCAAAAATCAAGTTGGCATGTATTTTATATAATAATTGTCATGTACATTTCCTCCATTAACAAACGTGGCACTGTTCCATATATATACGTGGTAATGTGACAAAAGGGGCCGGGGAAAAAGGGGAGAGGAGTTTGTAGGTTTAGTTTTATATGATTAAAGTAAATAATAATGAATGGATGGTGTTGAAATAGTAATAATCGAGTTGGTAAGGAAACAAAGTTGTTGAGGGATAAAAAGGGGTGTTTTGGAGGGTTTCTATTCTATAGCAAAAAAAGGAGGAAATCTTTTGTCCGCATCAATCAATAAACAAATTAATTTTCCAAATTGCATGCATCTGCCCTTTGCTGCAGTGCAGTCGACATCCACCTCCCCCAAACCAAATTTCTTTGCGACCTTGAATATTTTTCGGTTTTCCAAAATGTGGGACGTTGAATTAAAATGTATAGCTAGTGTACGTTTGATCAGTTTAATTAATAATAATCTGGATCATGAGTAAATTTAATCAGGTCAGGGCGGAGGTTATTTCTGTATATATGGGATTACTATGAGCAATAAATCAGTAGAGTGAGGACTAAAACGTATATTCAATACGCCACATCATCATTCCTCGTACGTGCTATACTATTCTCCCGAATTAAATTCACTTCCCCAGGAACCCGATGTTTTCTAGGTTTAACCTTGCGGCCGCTGCCCAATCCTTTTCTGCTTCAATCTTCCAATATATCGCCGGTGCCGGCCTCCTGCGTGTGTTACTGATTTTTCCCAGTCCTGGTTCCTCTTCCGCATCTCCACCGTTCTTTTGCTCGCCTCCAGGGCAGGTTGCCATGTGGTGTGGCCGTGGTTCCCCATGGGTCGCAGTCTTCTCGGCCTGGTCGTCCTCTTCGACGGAGGACTGGGTCTTATAGTGCCGTCCTCACCGCCGTGCGCTCTCCCAGGCGCCGATCGGGTTCTGGGGGTGCACACCTCTTTCACTCTGGCGCCGGAACTATGGATCGGTGGCGACGCAAAAGGGTGGGATTCTGCTACGGATGCCCTTCTCCTCTCGGATGGCGTGCTGACCTATGCTGGGCAGCCTTCCAGTTAAGTGCTCCTCCAGATCCGCCGCCTCCCTACAAATCGGCGGTGCAGCAGGTGGCTTTTCACTTCACTTTTGGTAGTGGGAGAGAGTCACGGTGGCTCGGGGCCGGAGCTGTGGTCGTGGTGTTTCCCTAAAAAACGTACGATGTGAAGCGTGGTCGAGGACGTCGGCCCAGGGGTGGCGGTTTGATGAGGTTCGGGAGGTACTGTCTCGGGCACAAAAGGGCAACGATGAGCCCGTGGAGGACGAACAGGTGGAGCAAAATTCGGATACTATGTATCTGATTTAATGATTGAAGCGGCATATACGCTTCACTCCCGTTACAACCGAAGTGGGAGAAGTTGTAACTTGTGCCGCTATGTTTTAAGCCGTTATTATCTTCGAATCCGTAACAACGCCGCAACAAGGTATTTACGAATTAAAAAAACAAGATTGAGATCTGGAAAATGAATCCACATCCAAACCTTCAAAGTTTAAACATGCAACAAAACCCTTAAAACAAACTCATATACGCATAAACAAATCTCGTTGAATTTGATTCCTCGAAGATTCGCATAAACCTAGAAAACAAACTCATCCAAATCATAAACGAACCCAAAAAACTTCATCCAAATCGTAAACAAACCCATAAAACTTCAAACCCATATCATAAACGAACCTATATCTCATAAAAAATCATCACCATATTCACATAAACAAACTCATAAACGAAACAGATCCAGATCTTCTTTTCAAACTAGAAAATCAGTGAAGAAATCATAAAAATAACTGATGAAGAAATCGTGGAGAGAAAAAACCCGTAAAAACGCTACCATCAACGGTCACCTACTCTAGATCTTGCCTGGAAATATGCATCAGATCTTAGATCTAACAAAACATCATCACCAAATCTTGAATCTCGCCTAAAATTTCTGAATCTGAATGCTAGAGCAAATCTCATCGCCGCTGAACTTCGATCGGGGCCTGATCTTGACCCCTTCCTTGTCTTTGTTGGAGATAACTGATGAAGAAATTGTGATAGAGAGATAGACAAAGACAAAGCGTGGATGAAGATGAACAGGTGATAGAGAGAGACAAATGAAGAAAGAGAGTGGGAAAAAATAAAGATAATGAGAGAGATGTGAAGAGAGAGATACATTTGATAAAAAGGAAAGACTCACTTAATTAAAACGGAAGAGTAAAACTGATTTTTTTTTATAAAAAGTAAAAATGCTCTGTAACAGCATGAGCCGTTTTTGCTGAGGGATTGTTGAAGGAAGCAACCATTTTTTGTTTTGTAATGGCATGACCCGTAAAAATGCCGTTACAAAACATAGAGTAAGTACGTAGTGGATATGGCAGGGTCGAGTGCAAGCTCACCTTGCCTTCCCCATGCATCCAGTATAGTTATTTGGCTTGGATCATAGTTATTTGGCTTGGAATTCAATCAACTCTGTTGTGGAGTGATGGATTGGTGGTTGTTACTTAATGTTTTTTTATGTAGATGCAAATGAGATTTTCCATTTTTTACCTGGTACTTCTTGTAGGGGACGGACGTTTACAAGCTTCACTACGTAGTTGGTTGGACTTGATGGCGGGCGCAGTAGGTGGCGGCCCGCTACCACCCTCGCCAAGGCGGCCAGTGGCAGCCATTCACGTGGGCGCTAAGTAATAAAGTTGGTGGCGCCCAGTGGCGGGTAGCCCACCAATTTAGTAGCGCAAAGCGCTTCATACCCGCTACCAACGAAATTAATTGCGCGGGCCGTTCGAATTTTGAAATTGTCTTGGGCTGCGGTTGGTAGCGGGTAGGTAGGGGAGCCCGCCACGGCTCACTTAAATCCTTGGCCCCTTTCCTCCTTTCATCTTCGTCTTCAACCTCCGCCTCTCCTCGCATCTCCGTGGCCCACTCCAACAACACCGTCTCCTGCCGCCTCTCACTATTTTTACCGTGGATCTGCTCCATTTCACTAAGGTAAGGTCGAATCTCTTCTTTTTTCGCCTTAAATTCGGTTATAGATTGAAGTTTCTAACCGTTTTTGGTTTTTGGTGCAAAAGCTCCGACCTCCTCCAATTTTCGTCTCCTCCACCAGCATTCTCCAACACCACAATCACAGGTATGTTTTATAGATTAATGCAAATATTTTTTTGTTAATTTTTGTATTTTTCGTGTTATTTATTTAATTTTAGTATATACATTACATATTTTAGGAAAATAAGAATCTAGAGTTTATTTTAGTATATAAGGAATAATTTTAGTATTTTCGGAATTAGTTTAGGTATTTTAGAATTATTTATGAATTTGTTAGTATTTTGTGGAATTTTAGTATATACTTTACATATTTTAGGAAAATAAGAATATGTTGTTTATTTTAGTATATTAGGAATAATTTTAGTATTTTCGGAATTAGTTTAGGTATTTTAGGTATTATTTATGAATTTGTTAGTATTTTAGGTATATACTTTACATATTTTAGGAAAATAAGAATTCTTTATGAATTTTAGTATTTTAGGAATTATTTTAGTATTTTCGAATTAGTTTAGGTATTTTAGGAATTATTTATGAATTTGTTAGTATTTTGTGGAATTTTAGTATATACTTTACATATTTTAGGAAAATAAGAATATGTTGTTTATTTTAGTATATTAGGAATAATTTTAGTATTTTCGAATTAGTTTAGGTATTTTAGGAATTATTTATGAATCTGTTAGTATTTTGTGGAATTTTAGTATATACTTTACATATTTTAGGAAAATAAGAATATGTTGTTTATTTTAGTATATTAGGAATAATTTTAGTATTTTCGGAATTAGTTTAGGTATTTTAGGTATTATTTATGAATTTGTTAGTATTTTAGGTATATACTTTACATATTTTAGGAAAATAAGAATACTTTATGAATTTTAGTATTTTAGGAATTATTTTAGTATTTTAGGAATTACTATAGTATTTTAGGTATTACTTATGAATATTGTGGTATTTTGGGTGAATTTGTAAGATTTCTTAAAGTTTTGGGTTAATTTGAACATTTTGAGTTTTTTGGTGGTACTAATTATTAAGTCTTCTAAGGATATGACGTCTCCGACCCCGATGGATGACGCGCTCGCGCAGTTGCTCCCACCTCCAGAGGTTAGACGATCCGAGCACTGTTCCCCGCCGCGCCCGAATCAAGATGCCGATTACGATTTCCCTCCCCCGTAGGACACTTTTGTAAAAACTATTTCGTTTTGGATGTTTTTTTATTGTAATTGGTACATTTGGTTACTTTATAATTAAATTTATTTCTGTTTTTAATTGTAATCTATAAAACGTAATAAATAATATTATTATTGAATGATTTATTAAATGATGAAAATGAAAATGAAAATGAAAATGAAGATATTAAGGTGATTATTTCTTTTTAATTGTAACCTAAATGAAACGTATTAAATAATAATATTATTGAATGATTTATTAAATGATGAAAATAAAGAAATTATTTTTAAAAAATAAAATGATGGTAGCGGGATTGGTAGGGGTATGGCGCTACCAGTGTGTCGGTGGCGGCGCACCGTGTCCCAGGGTAGCGCCCTTCCTACCATGCCCCCTACTAACAGTAGCGGGCTGGGTAGCGGCCGAAGTCGAAGGCGGGCCAAATGGAAGCGGCCTCGGTGGCGGGCTAGCCCGCCACCATGGTAGTGGAATTGGTGGCGGATTGCCCCTACCAGGCACCCATTTTATACGTAGTGCTTGTATGATACAGGTTGCCCTCGTATCGATCGAAAATGTTGCAAACGAGAGTCCGTATGAAGCCTTTTGATTAGGTGGTAGAAGTTCAGAATTTGGTTTCCACGTGGTTTTCAATATCAAGTTATGGCTTATGTTCCTTTTCACAATATTGTGTTGGTTCTCTATCCGTAGGTGTCTTTTTAGTCTTTATTTCGGTTTGCACTTTGGTTTACACTATTGGTTTTTAGTTAGTTTGCAGTCTAGCTGCAGCCCTGCTCGCTCCAGGTCAGAGCATTTGCACTCATCATTAAGGGCTTTGTCCCCTCCCTTTAGGATGTTTTCGGCTTTTGCCGACTGATTTTGAATGAACGTCCCTTAAAAAAAAGTGTATATAAGAGTATGTATACTTTATCCTATTAGGAGTATTTCGAACTTCATTCTAATGAGATTAGATTTACCATAGTTTGATTAAATAGTGTGAATTTTATATTAGTGCATGGTAAGTTTTTTTTTATAGACAACAATATAACATGTTCCCTTCATTTCAATAAAAGTAATACATTTTTCTTTTTTGGTTGTCCCAACAAAATTGATATGTTTTCTAAAAAGAAAACTTTTTCAAACCAACTTTACCTTATTATCATCATTTCCATTCCTACTCAAAAAACTATTTTTATCTTATATGCCTATATTATATTTGTACATTCTAGTCAACAATATTTTTTAATCATCGTACCCAGTTGTATCATTTTTTATTGTGGGGGACGGAGGAAGTATCAAATTCTCATAAGACACAACTAATCCAAATGCTCAATCCCTGACTTTTCAAAATCCCAGTTTTGAAAAAAAATTCAAAAAATCTATAGAGATTAAGAATTATTGTTAACTTGGGATGAAAAATTAAAGTATATAGGCATATGAGATAAAAATAACTTTTTTAGCAAGAATATGTGGAGAGTAATAAAATAAAGTGGGTATAAAAAGAATTCCTTAAAAGGAAACATATTGATTTTGTTGAACAATTTAGAAAAGAAAACATTCTCCATAAAGTTGTTTTGATAAACATTTTTAAATGATAAAATGATACAAATTTGTTATATAATGTACAACATTAAATTCGGCACATATATATACTTTATTTATGTTATAGAAATTATTATAGAAATAATACTGCACTCATAAAAGTTGTACCAGTGAATCAAACAATTAATTAGTCAATTGAGACTTAATCTCAGCTTGTTAAGATCAATTACATGTATCATGCATCTCCATTCTGCTTTATTTATAACAAGTTTCTCCAAAACGTAAAAGTTGTCCAAGTCATAATTAAATTAAATTTGAACAGTTTTTTATATGCAAAAGAAAGTAACTGTAGGTGCTATGCTCTACAGATAAATAGCTCCTAAAATGGTAGTATTATAAAAAACTTTGTAATTACATTGAAACTAATAACAATTTCGGCTTAATTAAGTTTATTGAACGGCCAAAATGTGTAGATTTTTGTAGGTGCGTGCATCATAATTCTATACTGTAAGAAAACTTTGAATTTTTACAGTTGTAATTAATTGTGAAACAGTCGGTGTAAAATTATGAAGTACGTACAGAGAATATGGTTAGCCTCATCGTTAGCTAACAAATGATTTTTGTGCAGAAATTATGTGAATCTAGCTAGCCTAGCTTCTGTTTTTTTTTTTTTTTTTTTGTCTTTTTCCTCTGTTCCTTTTTCTTTTCTTGAACCTTACCCACATAACTAACAAGTGACAGAAACATTGGCCCTGCTGGCTGCTACTATTAATTAATGATATTAAGGATAAAGCAAAAGAAATAAAAGAAATTTTGTTATTGGGCAAGCAAGCATTGATGATCTCCTAACTATGGTGTATAAATATATATATATATATATATATATATTAGCCGGTGTACATCTATAAATATATAAAAGCAAACCCCCCCACAATATCCTCTGTCGTCCCGGCTTCATATATATATTTCCATGCATCCTTAGCCAGCTTCATACATCATATTCTATAGACAGAGAAACACACTTTCAATTCCCGTATATATAAGTATTGTAAATTTATTCATCTGA
This sequence comes from Stellera chamaejasme, assembly GCA_024586325.1. Lineage (NCBI taxonomy): Eukaryota > Viridiplantae > Streptophyta > Magnoliopsida > Malvales > Thymelaeaceae > Stellera > Stellera chamaejasme. Next base: position 33,686,339 of record CM044985.1, read on the forward strand.
TCTTATTCGCAATTGATCAGGGGACCGGCCGGAAAAAGGGAAAAGGAAAAAAAAACAATTTCCACCCACCGGTTTGGAATTTCTGTCTAAGTAATATATATGATGGGGCTAAGAGACATTGGAGCAAGTTTGCCTCCAGGGTTTCGGTTCTTTCCCAGCGACGAGGAGCTTGTGTGCCATTATCTTTACAAGAAGATTGCCAACCAGGAGAGCTTGAAGGGTACTTTGGTCGAAATTGATCTCCATACTTGTGAGCCATGGCAACTTCCTGGTAAGTAGCTAGCTAGCTTTTATGATCATTCATTATAAGGATGAATCTCAAATCTGTGTTTGTTTGTTTTCTCTTTTTTTGAGAATTAAGGGTACTCATGGGATTTTGTTTGAGTCTGAGAAAATGGTAAGTAGTGGATGATGATTTCTGGTATGGTATTAAGACAGGAGGGAGGCATGTGAGGTGTTTCATCAGGAGACAGCCAGACATGTTTTATTCTTTCTTTCCCCTCAATAATTTCTAGCTAGCTAGCAACTACCAGAGAGATCAAGAGAGAAAGGCCGGGGAATACAACAGGAAACTTCTTTCTCATAAATCTTAATCACTACCTATTCACTACTACTGTAGCTTAATCCATGTACTTCCTCCGTCCCAAATCTGTTGTCACTTTTAATTTTTTTAGATTAAGATTGTCTTTGGTCATTAACTTATTTTACATAAACTTCCATTATTACCCCATCCCAAACCCATTCTCACCTCTCTCAACCCACTTCCTAGACTCTTTGAATGAGTGCATTTGCAAAGGTAGAAGTGGACTACAATAAAACACAAGTGAGAAATACCATTTCATTTGAGACACAAATATTTTGATATTGTGACAACACACTTGGAACGGAGGGAGTATAATTCATGCATTTGTCCTTTTTTACATACATATATATATGATGAATACTATACCTATGTAGTCTTCCTTCTTTCTTTGTTTTTCCTCCTCCTTCTTCCTCTGCATATTATTTTTGTTTCTTCTTACATTTGGGGTTTTTTTGGCTGATAGCTAGTCTGGTTTCGTGCAAATAACTAGCTACAAAATGAGACTTACGTATATGTGTGTACATATATACATGCATGCACACGTAGATACGGTAGAGAAATAGTACTAGTTCGCGGTGAAACTGCTACGCAGTTTCCTTGAATGGTATTGCCTAGCTACTTCATGGGTAAGTATATTTTCTGCTTATTATCTTAATTTCTACCTCATTTTCTAGCTTAATTATATTAATCCCTTCAAAATCCTACTACTTAATTACTCCTACGCTAGCTATCATTATTAAGAAAAAAATTTTTAGCTATTAACCAAAAACCTCATCACTATCAACATGTCTTCTTCATCATCCTTGACCAATAATATACATCCTTTCCTCATATAGTTATTTTATTTTATTTTATTTTCGTTAATGAGAAATAGTGGTGGCCTGCAGATTACTTGTTGTTCAAGTATATATAGATATAGAGGATAGGAGGAAGGAGGAGTAGATATATATATATATATATATATATATATATATATATATATATATATATATATATATATAAATGGAGGGTTTTGAGAAAAAGAAAGAAAGAAAAGGTAGAAATTACATTAATTGAGAAATTAATTAAGGCCACTTTTTGTTTCCTTTGTCGACCTTCCATTCCATAAATTTCTTTCCTTAACTTGCGGCTGCTATGTTCCATCGATAACAACGTCCCTGGCTAAACCTTTTGTATAGACATTTTCTAAAGGCTTCACCCCCAAGATTCTTTCAATTATATCATCCTCATCTCCACATAACAACCCTTTACCTTACATCAATTACTCAGTTTCAGCACATAGATATTTAAGTAAATTAAATTAACCCCTCTCTTATATATCAATCAATCAATTAATTAATTTGATAACTAGGCAGTTTTCTTTTTTGGAATATCCTGATATTTTTTTTAAAAAAAAAATTAAGCACAGATTTTAATTGATTGGTTCTTATTATAAATTAACCTGGTATTAATTACTGGAAATTAGTAGCTATCTTCCAAAGTAGGAGTAATAATTAACACCACCTTTATATGTCGCTTTTAACCGTTAGTTCAAGGCAAAGAACTGTGTATTCATGGCACTTGTCGGTTCCTCACTAGTTCCTTCCTTCCACTTCAAACTTAGCTAGCTAGCATGTGACGCCAAACAAGCCACAAAGCTTTTTATTTACAGTACTAGCTAGCTAGCTATTACATAATTATAAGCAATTAACTCAATTCACCTTGATATTAACATCTCAACATTCATCGCCACACGCTAGCTACCTAGCTACCTCTCCCAATCATCACAACTCCCGGGTTAAAAAAAAAAAAAAGTTAACCAATTAGATTACTAGTATTAATTTCACGTGAATTAAAAAAAACGAAGAATACTGATCTCGCAAAATATCTCATTCACACGATCATATTCATATCTTACCTGATGTGACTTCTGCAATAAATTAGCTTGAAGGGAATGTTCGATTATTCTTTTTTATTTTTTCCATTTTACTCTCAAATACGTGTCTTCCCTCCCATCTTTTGTTTTTTTTTTGCCAATATAAAAGAATGATTCCGTGATCTAACATACACGAGTAATTGAGTATATTGCTTAATTATTATTACTATATATATATATATATTCTGTTCTTCTCTAGCTAGCTAGCTAATTAATTTTGGCCAGGATTAATTCAATTACAAATTTTATAGAGGTGGCAAAGCTAAATGCGAGCGAGTGGTACTTCTTTAGCTTCCGGGATCGCAAGTATGCGACGGGGTTTCGAACGAACCGAGCAACGATTTCCGGGTACTGGAAGGCGACGGGGAAGGACCGGACGGTGGTGGATCCGGTGACGAAAGAGTTGGTAGGGATGAGAAAGACGCTGGTGTTCTACCGGAACAGAGCTCCCAATGGTATCAAAACCGGCTGGATCATGCATGAGTTCCGTCTCGAGACACTACACATGCCTCCTAAAGTATGTATAATTACTATCTCTATTAAGTCTTCTTCCACTATTTTCATATTGCACTATACACGTACGCGTTATGTGCACTAGCTCTACACTTTGCCTTCTAAAGAAAAACAAATTGTTTAATTTCTATAAACACGGTTAAAAATGTAAAATGAGTGTATATATATATATAAAACACGGAAAGCTATTAATGAAATAAAAGAGACTATGATATATTAATAAAATAAGTACACATATAAAGTAACTTTCTGCAACAGTTATGTTGTACATCTCTGAAAAGAGTAACAAATCTAAGAGTATAATTTTTGGATGAACAATAAATTAATAAGATCATCTAAATTATAGCAGTAATTACTATAGCAGTAATTTTCTAGCTATTAGTTCATTCTTCCAGTACTTTTGTAATATAATTAGAGTATAATGCAATTTTTTTTTTGAAGTCAACTAAATACTAGATATTTTACTACCAAATTTAACAAATCATCATTAAAAAATTACTGAAATCAATAAGATTAATTGTATTTGCGTATAAACCATATCATAGTTTTATTTGCAAATTAACCATATGCTAGAAAAATATATTTATTACTCTTTTCATCGAAGAACATTGTAACATCTTTTTTGAAGAGCATTGTACCATATTTTTTATCATTTAGTATATGACTTTATTTCTATACCATATAATTATAAACTCGATATGTTAATGATGTCTTTACTAGCTATTATAAATATTCCATCTGTCCCATAAAATAAACCTGTCACATTTGGCTTAACAAGAAGATTAAAGTGTTATGAAGTTTAGGAGTAATAAAGTAAAATTGTATATATAAGTTAAAAATAATTTTTAAGTTGAGAAAGAGAATCAACTGATAGTACGTAGTAATTATAAAGTACGCATAATGTTAAAATATTTTATAATATATGAAACTAATCATGGCCAAAATTACTTGACAGCCCAAAGAAAAATACATATCAATTTTTTTTTGGTGGAATGAGTGCATTTTATTACAAGCTTTATAATAATAAGGAATGATACAGAAAAATTGGAGTTAATCCGACATAAAAAAATCACATGTTGTAATATATAGTGTTGAAACGAAGGGAGTATATATAACAATATACAGTATATCTCAAGTGCGATGCATGTTTTGGATATAGTTGTTAGGGGTGTTCAAAAAACCCACAAAACCGAACCGTATATGATCCGAAACCGAAAAACTAGTGAACCGAAGAAACCGATAACCCGCGGGTTCTAATATTAGAAACCCACGGATACCCAAACCGATTCGCATATGTCTATTTACAAACAAATTATCTAAAATTGCTTACTTCATCTCAATTGTTTTAAATTTCTTTTATATTATGTGTGAAAACTCATTTCATATAATAATGATACATGATTTGCAATGTTACATTGTTATTCTATTTATGCAAATTACTTTTCTTTCTTTTTTTATTCTCTAGTTATATACATTTATGATACAAAATTTTAAAATATCTCTAAGTATATTGAAAGATTTTATAGAATAAGTACATTAAAGAACATATGCGGATACCCGTGATCCGAACCGTAAAAAATCTTGAAACTCGAGTACCCGCATCATAGGTACCCGGCCTGCATTAGACGGGGCGGATACTATTTTTCCCACTATCCGTCCCGCCCCGTGAACACCTCTAATAGTTGTGCCTTACAATCATTTCATGAATAGTTAATTTATTGTGATTTCAATACGTAGAATTGGATTGTTGATATGGTCCATGTAATATTGAATCTTGGGTCCATGAAAACCAATTTAGTGAAAGTGAGAGCTAGGGGCTAATTAATAAAAATAATGCGTGTGCTCTCGTACGTGCTTGCTTACTCGAGCTAGCTCTTCTCTAATAGTCCTTCTTTTCCAGCTCCCACCAACATCAACTAGCTAGTAGCAGCTACCTACCTACCTGAATAAATAGCTACATGTGTGCATGCATGACAATTGTGTGTGTGTATATATATAATATATATGTACTACTGGTGATCAAATAAATTATCAATGATAACATAAATTAATTATTGTTCTAATCAAAACAACTTCGTCATATACATGCATGTAATTAATGAAGACGCTAGCTACTTATAGGTTTTAAAAAGCTTTAAGATATATAAATCCTCACTATATATGAAAAACTCCATGTATTATTGTACAGTTCTTTCTTACAGAACTTGTACGAAAAACTTCATTCATCCCTTTTTTTTCAAATCAGATTATCATATAAGTATCATTTTTTACGTGGATTTTCTTTTTTTATAAAAAAAATATGTTCTTATGTGCTTATATTACGTACGTACTGCAGGAGGACTGGGTATTATGTAGAGTATTCCACAAGAGCAAGGCAGAGGAATCGACAAAGCTAGAGATCAGCCACCACCAACAACAACAACTCATGATGTTTCAAGGTCAGCAGCAAACATCATGTGCGACCGTTCCTTCTGCAATATTAACCGACGACCAACAGCAAGCCGCCAGCTGTATATTTCACCGCCAGCTCAGCTCCTTGTCCACCACCTCGCCTCTCCCACAAAACCAGACCACCAGCTTCCTCAACCTTCTTCATCAACACTCGGAGCTCTGCAGCAATAATAATAATAATAACACCGCCACCGAGATCAGCTCCAAGGTGACGGCCGCCACCGCCGAACTGGACCACTTCGGGTCACTGTTGTGGGACATGAACATGGAAGATAGCAGCTGTTTGTGTGATGGCGGGGTCACCGACGACATCCCATTCGAGATGGACGACGACAACATGGCCGTCTTCCTATCATCATGACCACATCATCATCATATACATACATCTACATACACACAGGTCTACATACGGATGCATGCTATATATAATACTTATATGATTAATTATACGCTATATATATATATATGCTTTTCTTGTAATTACATATGTACGCAAATTTCAGCGTGGTGGTACGTGATTAATTAGTTGGGGTTTCATTAATTTGAGGGAAAATTAAGGAGAGGAAAAAAGGGATATTTGTAATTAGTTAGCAGATTGTGATAGTTGTTGTGCATATATTAGGGTTTACTTTCTTCTTAATTTCTTTGTGTATATACATAGATATACATCTATATATAGCACGATTGTGGTCACGTTGTAAAGCAGTTCTATATTATTTTTTTATTGAAAAGATCGAGTATCATTTATAAATGTATCAGTAATTTCTGCTGGTTAACTTTTTATCTTATTAAAATATCGATCAAAATTTTATTTTTCGTTATCAGGTTAGTACGTACGGTTGTTAATTGTGGTTGTTAAATCTATCAGATTTCTCGGTATATTTTTTTTCTTTCTCTTCTCCTACTTTTATTACCGCATATATAGTAGTATGAGTGTAAAACAAACCTGATCCGCTCATGCGTTGGTTTCGGTTCAAGGTCGAACAAGCCAAGCATAGGGATCGTCAATATCGAGCCATGAGCTCGAGCCGATCGAATTACATATATGGATATATCATCTTTTTATTCTTTTAAACATTTATTAAACTGTGTTCCCTTTATTTCATAGCTATAAGAGGGAAGAGAAAAAGCATAAAGTTTCGTTATTTGTTCTCTTTGACCCTATCTATATATGTTTCTATAGTGAACCAAAATAAACTGAGTATCTCAAGTTTATATATCCAATTTATGGATCATGGGCCGCAGTCAGAAGTTGAATCTTTCGTGGGCGGACTGGCTTCTGGCCCCAATCCTGAAGGCAGCAGAGAGAGTAGGCTAATGATGGTTGTTGTTTGCGGTTTGCTCTCTGGTTTTCTTTTGCTCTTTTGTAGTTCTGGCAGCTGGTTGTTTGCTTAGGGGTGGTCACTTTAGTTTTGTGTTTCTTTTGGTCCGTGCCTTTGCCAGGTCCCTTCTCTCATGGTACCTCGCCAAAGACTCTCTTTGTTGTTTCCTCTTTCTATTCAATGATATGCAGTGCCGTTCAAAAAAAAAAGTTTATATATCCAATTCAAGCTCTATTAGAACATAAAAATTCTAGTCTACTGAGTTTTTGGACCAAGCTTGAGCCGTTCGTTATTTACAGAGCTTGATGTACTCATATCCGAGCTCAAATCCAAACAGGATCAAGCTAGAATCTAACGAGTTTGGGCTCACCTTTGGCTCGTCACCCATATACTGTAGTCTTATGATAAACTTTGTAAAAGCAACAATTTACACCTTAAAATTACTATGGAACTTCAAATATCTTACTGACCATAAAAACCATCCTCAAAACCAGGCTGGCACCCGGTGGCTGGGAAAGGCCGGCGGCGAGAAGGGCAGCAGGGATTGGGTGGAGTAGCTGATGAGTTTCGGGTAAATTGTGCAATTTCTAAATGTTTCTGGGTTAGAAATTAAAGAGTTTGTCAGATTTGAATATCAGACTTTGGGGCAAAATATAACACACCCTTAGGTATTTTGACTTGCAGCTATTTTATTGACCCAAGCATTACTAATTGTTTATTGGGCTGTCACAGCCCAATCTCCAGTCACTGGGCCTGGAACAGGCCACCAAAAGCTCCGGATCTATTAGGAATCCCATTCCCATCCAATCAAGCCACTGTGCTGCGAACACAGCTCACCTCCCTCGTCTTCCAATTCGGCGTACATTTTACGACGGTGTGTTATGAAAATCCGAAGAGCTTGTTCAAGCTAGCTCGATATTTCCTTCATTTCTCATCATTTAATAGGCTTGAGATCTTTTGACTCTACTTGTTTTTTTTGTTACTGTTCGTGCCAATCATCGTAGCACTCAGGTTTATTTCGAAATCTTTGCGAAGGAATTTGTTTCTGTGGCTTTGCCAGTCCTGGAGAATTTTATGCTGTTTGTAATGATTTTGCAGGTTGCAAATGGGTGCAGAATTCGAAGGGAGGAAATCGACCTCAGCAGAGCCCCTAGTCCCACCTGGTTTTGCGTCTCTCACTTCTTTCTTCCTGAAGGAAGTTAAAACTGGTAATAAGAGATCTAGGTATGACGAGTATACTGTTTCGTCTGGTGAGAAGGCGTTGTCGGCGAAAGCCCCACCCGGCATGATCGATTATGAGAAGTTGAAGAGTTCTCTACCGAAGCGGCCATGGATAGTCTACGATCAGAGCAATCAATTGGCGGAGGGATCGAAGTTTCAGAAACCAAGCAAGGTTATCAGTTTAGGTGGATCGGTTGCTTAAACTTGTAGAAGAATTATTGCCTTGGTTGAGTTGTTTTAATTGAATTTACCAGTTCATGCTGCCATCTTCCATCATTGACTCTTAATTTTGTCAAATTCTTTAGCAAATGTTATGTTTGCGACTGATTTTCCTTCCACCTTACATGAAGGAGTGTTCAGTGATCTCCATCTAGTTCAAGGAGATTCCTTCCATAAAAAAGAAATTTTCGTTATGATTTCTTGTTCTTGTTTTTCCTTTTCTTTTTTATCCGTCTGATGTTTACTTAGCGATGCTCTTTTTCTTACGGTAGTACTAATGGTGATCACGCACATAATAAACTCTGAGCAGGTCACGGGTACGTGGTCACTCAATGATCTGCGAAATGATATGCTGGAAGAGGCTCCTGCCTTTTACCCCACTGAGAAGGTCTTGCTTGGCTTATGCTTTACCCAATGAGATTTCACATTATGATGGTTATTATACATTTATAATTCAGTTCGCATGTTCTGATATCGCATACCAGATGACCTGGTTGGCTGGTGAAATTTAGTGCTGAGAGCTCAACGCTTTCCACAGGAATTCAGGGATACATTAAAATATATTGAGAGCATACGTGACAAAGCTGAAAAATATGGAATTTGTCGAATTATTCCCCCTTCTTCTTGGAAACCGCATTGCCTTCTGAAGGAAGATATTATATGGAAAAACTCTGTTTTTGTCACAGAAAGTCAACAGTTTGTTGGGTGCTCACCTGACAGAAATGCTGAACTTCACAGCAATATGCATGGTAAGTGAGTGTGATGGCTATGGTTGAGCTTGGGGCTATTGTTTAGTATAACTTGGTTTTGACGGGTTGCTTTGTCTTGATACTTAAGGCTTGATATCAAAGTCTGGTCCAGAGTTTACTTTAGAAGCATTTGAGAAGCATGCCTGTAAATTTGTGAAGAATTACTTCTCATCAAAGGATAATGCCTTGGGTCATGATGCTTTTTTGCGTGACTCGGATCCAGTTTACAAGAAAATTGAGCTAGAATTTTGGAAGCTTGTTTACAACCGTACAAAGGATGTAGAGGTATAATCGATAGTATTTGTTCAATCTAGCATCTTCTTTTTCTGCTATATCAGAGTGGAGAAATCGTTTCGTTATGCTTGTTCTGTTGACTTGCAGGTACATTATGGAAGTGACGTGGATACTGGGGCTTTCGGCAGTGGATTTCCTGTGCTCTCTGATCCTCTGGAAAGATCTGATTATCCTGAGTATCTCTGTTCTGGATGGAATTTAAATAGTTTACCCAGGTCTCCTGATTCCCTTCTCTCTTTCGAAAGCACTCAGACTTCTGGGTTGACAATGCCTTGGTTGTCCATAGGAATGTGCTTTTCATCATTTTGTTGGGTCAGTGATGCTTTCTAGATCCATGATTATTGATATACTGTACAAGATAAGATGACTGATTGAAAGCACACTGAAAAGTACAGTATGTACATGCTACTGATGCAAAACTAAAACAATGCACAATGGCAACTAAAATACTTTTGTGCCATCTTCAGTTGCACATAACTTTCTTTCGTTCTATATTCTAATATAGTGGGTTAATCTTTGAAACAGAGAGCCGAAGAACACCACTTATACTCACTTTCTTATATGCATATGGGGTCTCCCAAAGTGCGGTATGCAGCTCCTGGAGCATATTTTGGTAAATTTGATGCTGCCTTGAAGAAATGCCTCTCGGATGCCTTAGATAGAAGATATGTGAGTAACAGTTTCCTGCGTATTCTGTAGTGCATGATTTTGCCCCCCAATAAAACTATACTTTGCACTGTGTTGAGTAAGCTTGACGACGGGCACAAACTTCTTAATTTGAGTAGTTCCCTGTCGAGCAAGAATGCCAATTGTTTTTGTGTGGATTCATCAAGTTTATGGAATTCGTTTTCCGGTTGGTTTTCTGCATGAACCGTTTAGTTATAGTATCAACAAACCTTTTATAGCCGGGCATTTATTGTACCTTTTATGACAAACACGTTGCTGCATTATCTACGGATTGATATTGACCATGAGCTATCTTAGCTCTCGTGGTGCAAAAATGTAATGCAAATGAGTAATGTCTCATTCTGAAACATCCGTTAATGTGCGGAAGATATGTTTCCTTTAATTTAATTTTTAAAGTTAATGGTCAGAATTGTCTCTTTTGGCCCTGAACATGTGTGCTATATGCAGACAAGACTACCGCCATTTATACTAAAGTCTGAGAACCTGCCCATCTTCCGCTGTATTCAGAAGCCTGGAGAGTTTGTTCTCACATTTCCTGGGGCTTATCATTCAGGGTTTGATTGTGGATTTAATTGCGTTGAGACAGTAAGTTTCGCTCCGCTTGATTGGTTGCCTCATGGACAGATGGCTGTAGAGTTATATCAGGAACAGAAAAGAAAAACATCAATCTCTCATGATAAGGTGTTGATTTCTGCTGCAAGGGAAGTGGTGAAGGCACTTTGGAAATCCACACTGGAGAAAAAAAGGACCTTGGAAAACTCGTGGAAAGATGCATCTGGAAAGAATAGCATCATAGCAGAAGCACTGAAGGTAAGCTACTTGTTTAATTTTTTGAGGTCCAGCTTACAACATACTCCCCTTGTTCCCAAAAGATTGGTGCGTTTGATTTTGATGTTGTGTTTGACTCAAATTTTCACTATGGAAAATTTGATTAAAAATTCTATTTAAAAACTAGAAACATTGATTTATCTTTTGCATATTAGTTGTTTGACCTTATATATCAAAAAGTTGAAGAAAAAATTCATAAATTAAATATTGAATAAGAAAGGCACCAATCTTTTAGGGACAGAGGTTCTATATTAGCTTGAATTATCATGTTGTAGATGTTATAAAAAATAAAAAATGAACAATATATTGCTTTGTAGTAATCTTCAATTAGGATTTTGGGGTTTCTGTTATTTGCAACCCTTCTGTAATTTTAGCCGTCAGGTTTGCAACCAAATGTTTTTACTCCTTCATTCTGGAAAGAATGTTATGTTTTCCCTTGCGGAAGTCCCTTAAAAGATGTTACACCTCCTATGTAAGAAACTTTTCAATACTTATTATATCTTATTATTCCCACTTTCACTTACTTTGTAAGCTCTATTACCCCCCCCCCCACCTTCTACTATACTTTTACCTTAATATCTGTGCCAGAGAAACAATTTATCCTTTTGGGGACAGAGGGAGTACATGTTATGCTTGCTAAGCAGCTAGCCTAATGACAAGTTCCTGTTTCTTCTCTTTACTCCATGTTCTGCATGGCTATATGTATGCAGTCTCGTGTAAAATTAGAAGGCGCTAGGAGGAAACATCTTTGCGTTGATTCTCAGTCACGGAAGATGGATGAATCCTTTGATGGTGTGATAAAGAGGGAGTGCGTCATATGCTTTTACGATCTGCACCTTTCTGCAGCGCACTGCCCGTGTTCTGCTGATAGATATTCATGCCTACACCATGCTAAGCAGCTGTGTTCCTGTGCTTGGAGTGAAAAGGTGTTTCTATACCGTTACAGTAGCAGCCAATTAAATATCCTTGTCGAGGCTGTTGAAGGGAAAATCAGTGCAGTTGTCAAGTGGGCTCGAGAGGATCCAGATGTGGGTTTATTACCACTCATCTCTGGTGCGTCAGGAAGAAGCGAACAGGAAGAACACATGTCGAGAGAAGATCAAAGATCAAATGTTGGTCGCGGCAGCAACATTGAGTCGATCAGGAATGAAATAAAGCAGCAGCTCCATTCAAGGATGCTGGAGAAACAAGCCAACGCAGCCTCCAAAGAACTGCCTCCGCAAAACTCAGCTTCTAAGAAGCCGAAGTCAAAGGCGACATCGACAAAAGCTTGAGACAAGAGGGTAACAGAATCCTTTGGATGAAAATGATAAGCAGCAACTCTTTGGTTGAGTGTGCTACTCTGTGTTCCTTGAATGCTGAAGTGAGGTAATCCTTCTGTAGCAGACCAATCTCGTGCAGAGGTCATTGCACGCTTGGAGGTTGGAACTTATCGACCCGGAGTTTCTTTGCATCACTCCAGAGCTCAAAGGTACCTCGTAGGTGCACTTGTTACTTGTTTGTGGAGCTGCCTTCCAACTATGGTCGTGAAGCACACCGCGGCACTGAAGCTGTAGGGTGCAAACTGTACTATTTCTCGGCTTTGGACCTTTTGGTGATTCATCTGTATGTGTGGCATAGTAGACCACCCTAGATACTTGCTTGTCTGTGGAGTGAACCTGAGTCTTGCGTTGAGGGTAACGCTGTTGTACATACCTTGTACCGCAGTTGATTCAATAATAAAATGCTTCGGTCTTGTGGCTTTCCTCACATTTGGATGTGAAGATAACTTGCAAAATCTTGATGCTAAACGCGAGTAAATACAATATGCTACGCAAAATTTAAAACTAATTTCCAAATATTGAGATATCTCTTCAAACTGTGCTCCACATGCATTGGACATAGCAAACGGATTGATTTTCTAGGAGAGTTGATTTTGTGAGCCTGAACTAGCTCGAAGTCCAACTGAAAATGAAAATAAACCATGGTTGTGTTGTTTCAGTCAATATACTAACTACACTAAGCAGATTTAACTCTTAACTATCAATGACGCAATATGAAGTTTTTTAAATATAAAAAAGCAATATGTTAGAGCAAAATTAACCTAGGGGTGTTTTTTCAATTTCGGTCATAACAGTTTGAAGAGAATAAAATTGATCACAATTAATTGTTTAAAAAAGAATTAATGACCAAAACCAAACCAACAGAATAATATTTTATTTGCATCAATTGTACAAATAGCCTCTACTTTGGAAGTATACTTTACGGGACATGAATTTCTTAGTAAAATAGTAATTTGATATTATAAAAGTCAATTGGTTAATAAACTTTATATATCTAGCATTTAGGTTGTAGAGGTCTCGAGTACAAGCATCCAGTATCCCCAACTCCCAACACCCTTTGTATAAAAAAATAGTTACATTTCAGTCATTCCAATTTTCTCGGTTTCAATTATAGCATTCATAACCAAACTATATAATTGATTGATATTTTCAATTTTCAACTGATCCGGTCCGAAAAATCTATTAACCAATTCAAATTGTCTAATATCAATTAGTTTTTCTGATTTAATCCAAATAGTGAACACCCTCACTGAGTTATTCATTTCAACTGACAAAAATTGATGCACAATCATTTGCTCGATGTCCCATAAAGGATTAATATGTTTCCTTTTACTAAACTTTTACCTACCTATTGTGCTTATATCTAAAAAGGCTAAGACATATTGATGGGTTTTCTCTCTAAAACCCTAGGCCTCGCAGCGCCGCAACAGTGTCTTCTGCCGTTTCAGCTCAACAGTGTCGTCGGCCAAGCGCCAAGTCAATGCCATCTTCATCCTGCTTGTCATGGATCTTCGTCTATGTTGGTCTGGAGGGTTCGCAATTGTCTGATTGGCGTGATCTCTGCCCCCAGCAAGGCCAGCAATCATGGATCATAAGCGGAGCCTTGGCGTCGTGGCAGAGTCCTACCGTTTGGGGAAACCTCCGGTACTGCTCCGGCCCTTCTGCATTGGCAAGCCCTGCATCTGTTTTGGCCAATCCAGTTGAACAGGTGCGGCGGTTTGGGCCGTCCTGCCATGTTCTTTTCGGTTATGCCGAACGTGTCACAGTCACTGTCCTTGGTGCACAGACATGGCTTATCGGGTTGTTGATGAATGCACTTTATTGATTTATATTTCACCAATAAACTGTTATTTTTATGATAATTATTACTAGTTCTTAGTGTCGGCGCAAGAGTTTTTGTAGGTTTCGCGTGTCTAAGGATAAGTTGGAGAAAATGTGTTCAAAATGAGCTGAATTGCATGGGAAAGTGAAGACAGGGACTAAATTGCACTTTATGGAGAAGTTCAGGGTGTTGGGAAGACATCAGACCAAGTGAGCGGCCGGTGTGCGATCGAGGAAAGATGGCGCATCTTCGCTTTTCACGTAATTAGAAGTTGGAGAAAAAGTGTTCAAAATGAGCTGAATTGCATGGGAAAGTAAAGGAAGGGACCAAATTACACTTTATGGAGAAGTTCAGGGTGTTGAGAAGACATCAGACCAAGTGAGCGGCCGGTGTGCGATCAAGGAAATACGGTGAGCAGTCACTCATCGTGAAGAGTGTTTCTCCTGTATCAGCAGGGTGGTGAGCGACCAATGCGCGACCAAAAATTTAGTGAGCGATCGCTCACAGTGCCTTTGTGAGCGATCTCTTGCCTCTAGTGAGCGATCGCTCACAGCTGTTTTAAAAGACACTTCAGCTTCATTTTTTCGTTGGGCAAGTGGGAGTTGGTGTGAGATTTCAAGTCTTCCTCACATTTCAAGCTCAATAATGGGTCTTTACTTGTAGGAACATCCAAAAGTACTCTCTCACTTATTATTGTTGCTCATTTGTGGGTATGTAAGCTATTTTTGAGAGGATGTTTTCATCCTACACACTTATCTCTCTAGTTTTAAGCTTCAAACTTGCTCTCCTAGGTTTTATGCTCCTTGTTCATCTCCTCTCATGTGAACCACGAATTTGAAGCTTTTGTTGAAGGATTGAAGCTTTGCACTCCATCTCTTAGTTTATTTCTACTCATTTATCTCTCTAATTTCATTTTTGTTGTTGAATATTGTTAATTCCGAATTTGGCATAAATTGTGAGTAGTTTCTACTCCTTGGGTTGGTTATGATGTTAAAGTGTTGCTAGGTTGATTGTGGTTGATTGGTTGTGAGTTTTTCAAGTGTTGTAACACTTTCTTGGAATTAAAGAAAGTAGAAAAGGTGTAGGAGGCCTACTACTCCTTTGTGCCTACCATGTGTTCGATGAAATGCTCGAGAGAGATTTTGTTGAGCTTGACTTAGGGAAAGTTGTTAGATACTCTAGGATTAATTTGAGAAAATAATCTAGGGTGTTAGGAGACAATTTTGGCTAATCTTAGTGCCATAACAATTGATGCAAGTGGAGAGATCTTTCTTGGTCTTTTGTTGTGAGAATAGCTTTAGTGTAGTAACTTGAGCTTGATTATTATTCAACTCCTCAATAATTGTAAGAATTACAACCAATCACCAATCTAGTAAGCTCAACACTAATCAATCCAAGGAGGGTTTTTATCCATCAAATTTCATTCTAAGTTTGTGTCCATTGTATTGCATTTTGTGTTAGTATAATTTAGTATAGTATAGTTCGAACCTAGGACTCTAATCATCAACTTGTCATTCACCATTTCCAATTGCTACGCATAATTGAAAAATCCAAAAACATAGCATTAATTAAACTCTCTTTGATTACACTACAATCTCTTGGGTTCGACCCCACTCACCCTACTACAATTGCACACCTTGCATTTGGGGTTGATGATTTTGTGCTTAATTCATATACATGTAAAAGGCCCATCAATTGTGCCTTCACTTTAGGATTGCCGTCATTGCCGATGGCAGCCCTGATTCCATTGGTGCTGTCAAGAGGTTTTTGTATTTTTGTAGAGGGCTACCTTTCCCTATGGTGAAGGCTATGGATGAGGCGGCGCGTTTTGCTTGCTTGGTGTTTGATGGAATAGTACATAAGAAGCTTTTGATGGTGCTACTGGTTCGTGGCCAAGAATTGCTCATGGCTTTTGGTAGGGTTACGGATTGTGGTCCGGTGGGTTTGGGGTTTTTCCTTCCCCACCTAGCACCATGATTTGGTGGTCTCAAGGTTGGCCAGGTGCGGGGCCGACCTGGCTTTCCTTGCTGTGTTTATGGGCCCTTTTCTCGGTTTTCTTTTTGTTTTTGTGGTTGAGTTTTAGTCAATTGTGGTGTCAACTGGTTCTCGGTTTTGTTTGGTGGTCGCTGGCTTGCTTCTGGTTGTTTGTTGCTGGTTGTCTGCTTGTGGCTTTGGGACTCCCTCGATTGCACTTGTGCAGTGAGACGGCGTTTAGTTCCAATGGAGTTGTTTGGGCGAGATCGCAGATCTATATTACTTCATTGCGCAGTTTTATGTGCTTCTTTAACCCCTGAGTGGGCATTTTCAGAGATTGTTTGCTACATTGTGGCTGTAATCATCTGTTGTTGCTTGTTACTCTTCAGCTATTTATCTTGGTTATGGTCGGTCATTAGTGTGTTTAGCTATTGCAGTTTGTCACTTTACCCTTTCGATCTGTGTCAAGTTTTGGCTTTGTCCGGTTAACACATGCAAGTCGGACAGAAAGTGGTTTAAAAATGTTACTTTTATCTTAATATGTAAGTATACTTTTACTTACCACTCCTAATTCTTCTATTCATATGAATTTTCACATTATGGGGTTTCAAACTTAAGTTTTTTTCGGGTGAACAACTAACTTTTTCGCTCCTCATTCTTCACGTGAGTAGGACCACGTGATTCACCGTTTTATATGCGGACCTCAAGCGAATATGACCAAAGTGAATTTAGTTGTTCACGTGAGTAGCCCCTCGTTATTCACCTGAAGTTGTGCATTGTGCACGACAGTCCGCACATAGTTTCGCACAATGTTGTGCGCGACGCGCAGATGTGCGCACAAATAAGTGCACAATATAATTGACACACTTCCATTTTATGCTGATCTAACTAGGTATTGATGTTGATCTAACAAGATAATCATGTCGATCTAACAAGATAGTGATGTCGATCTAAACAACTCATCACGTTGATCACCATTTTATGCTGATTAATCAAGTATGTATGTCGATCTAACAAGGTAGTCATGTCGATCTAACAGGATAGTGATGTCAATCTAAACAATTCATCTTGTTGATTACCATTTTATGCTGATCAATCAAGTATGTATGTCGATCTAACAAGGTAGTGATGTCTATCTAACTAGGTAGTGATGTCGATCTAAACAACTCATCATGTTGATCACCATTTTATGTTGATTAATCAAGTATGTATGTCGATCTAATAAGGTAGTCATGTCGATCTAACAAGATAGTGATGTCAATCTAAACAACTCATCATGTTGATTACCATTTTATGCTGATCAATCAAGTATGTATGTTGATCTAACAAGGTAGTGATGTCTATCTAACTAGGTAGTGATGTCGATCTAAACAACTCATCATGTTGATCACCATTTATGCTGATCAATCAAGTATGTATGTCGATCTAACAAGGTAGTGATGTCGATCTAACTAGGTAGTGATGTCGATCTAAACAACTCATCATGCTGATCACCATTTTATGCTGATCAATCAAGTATATATGTCGATCTAACAAGGTAGTCATGTCTATCTAACAAGATAGCGATGTCGATCTAAACAACTCATCATGTTGATCACTATTTTATGATGATCAATCAAATATGTATGTCGATCAAACAAGGTAGTGATGTCGATCTAAACAACTCATCATGCTGATCACCATTTTATGCTGATCAATCAAGTATGTATGTCGATCTAACAAGGTAGTGATGTCGATCTAACAAGGTAGTGATGTCGATCTAAATAACTCATCATGCTGATCTAACAAAGTTATGCGCGGCACACAGATGTATGCACAAATAAGTGCACAATATAATTGACACACTTCCATTTTATGTCTATCTAACAAGGTAGTGATGTCGATCTAACTATGAGTCATGTAGATCTAACTAGGTAGTGATGTCGATCTAAACAACTCATCATGTTGATCACCATTTTATGCTGATCAATCAAGTATGTATGTCGATCTAACAAGGTAGTGATGTCGATCTAACTAGGTAGTGATGTCGATCGAAACAACTCATCATGTTGATCACCATTTTATGTTGATCAATTAAGTATCTAAACAAGTAATGCGCCAAATTCACACCCCAGCCCCCTTCAATTTCACGGCTCCTCAACTTGGGCCCCATTACTCACTTTTATCACCCACCTCACAAACCCTTAGTTATTAGATGAAAAACTTATCCCCCAATTTTTAAGTTTGAAACCCCCTATTGTGTCAAACGAGTTGTGTTTTACCCGCGCTATGCGGCGGGGGTAACGCATTTCGTTTAGTTATTCATTTACATAAATGTAACATTTGGCAAGTTGAAATTATATACTCCCTTCGTCCTAAAAATAATACCTCATTTGACTTTTTATGCTACGTTTAACATAAATTATTGTTATGAAGAATTATTTTAAAAAAGTTAAAATAAATATATTTACAAATTACAAACATTCATTTATCATTTGCATAATTATTTTTCCATTTTCAATGTCAAAATTTTGGACAAAATATTTCATGGATTAAATATTAAAAGAGAAATAAGGTATTCTTTTTGGAACTAATGGAATATAAGTTTAGAGACATTAGCAATAAAACCAATATTTACATTAATAAATAGAGTAGAAATAGAATTCTAATTATTTGAATATATAATTAAGAAATAAATAATATTTTAAGTACTAATTGTATTCCTATAGTATTATATATATTTATAATTATATATAAGCATCAAATACTTAGAAAATTAATTTATATTTTGAATTGAGAAATTCAAAGCTTCGATTTAGTGATAGTAAATATATTAATTATATTCAAATATATGTAAAATATATACTACAAATATATATAAAAAATTCAAATACTTATGAAATAAGAATTTTGAATTGATAAATTCAAATTTTAGATTTAGATATGGTAATTTGAAATAAATAAAATATAAATAGAATTCTACTTATTTGGATCTTTATAAATATAATTAAGAAGTTAATAATATATTAGTTATATATCTATTTGTTAATATTCTATTGATAATTATTACCAATATTTAAAAAATGAAAAATAATTAATCATGTCCCAAAATGGTCAAAATCCAAATAACCAATGCTAAAACACCCTACTTTACAACTAATCACATAGAATAAAAACTTCATTTCACTATTCATCATAGTCATTAAGGTTTCTACATGTATGATGGTTAAATAAATAAATAATATATAAATCCTATTTATATAATTTAAATAATAAATATAAATTATACTATATAATAAATAAATAAATATAATTTATCCATTTAATAAACAAAAGTAAAAACTGGTGGTGGCTCTTTGGCAGCTGCCATCGACCTCTGATGTTGCATCAATTTGGTCCTGATGTTACTGGAAGCCATGAGCCATTTCTTTGGAATCTGCACAGAAAGGGGGTGAGCTAAAGACCAGATAAGGGGTTGCCCTCTGTCTGATACTCCGACACTCAAGTCAGTATGAGTATTTTGGGAAAGGGATGTGACAACACCAAAGGTGAGAGAGTGAATAGTTACATTGAAATGAGTGAATAATAGGGGGCTTCAAACATCAAGGGTGAGGAAAAAAATATTCACCAAATTTAGGTGTTATTCACCACAAAAATTCACTACATAATTTTTAACCTCAAACCTATCAAACAAATAAATAAATCAAATGAAAAAGGGGAGGGTGCGTGAAGGGAAGGACAGTGGGGGTGGTGAAAATCTGAATGTGGGGGGGAGGGGTGGAGCAAACACGTGGGTGTGGGGGGTGGGGCCAGGAGGGATGAGTTAAATGGGTCAGCCTACCAAAATTGACTTCAATTTCGGAAATTCACCTTACACTGTACAAAATCGGACCTCCCAAATTCATGGGGAGGTTCGAATATATGGAGTGATTCACTTTTTTTTAGGAGGTGAATTTGTAGTCTTTTCTAATAGAGTGACATTATCGTAATATTTCAAGATGAAGAGGCGGTGTTTTGTGTCAGAAGGCACGTGGCAATAGGCAGGGGCGGATTCAGGAAATTCATCCACTGGGTGCAGCAAATAATTTTTTCATAAAAAAATTCATATATACTACAAATGAACTTGACCCAAAATACATAAATACTACAAATTGAAAAAAAAAGAATTGCTTCAAAATTCGATTCAACTAAGTTTGAACAACTTAATTTGCTTCATTAGAATGGATTGCTTGATTGTTTGTGTGAGTTGCGGCGCATGGGTTGAAAAAATTAGATTAGATTGGGTAGAAAGAATTGAAATTGGAAGGGTTTAGAAATTAAGGATTAAGAAAATGTTAAATTGATGAAACGTTGGGCACATGGGGACAATGGAGAAAGAGAAAAAAGTAAGTTATTGGGACTTGAGAGTGGGGTATAGGCATATAGTTGTACTCCTCCTTTATTATTATTTTTAATTCATCAAAGAGTATCTATTTGTAAATTTGTCAATTTAGTCACTCATAAGTCGTAACTTAAGGAGACATTTGAGTGGGTGCAAAGTAAAAAAATCAGTAGGTGCAAACTATGTATAATATACAAATATATGTATTATTCCCTTAATTTACCCAAATTTTGTAACCACTCAACTCTACGTAGCGCCGCCCCTAGCAATAGGGTCCCGAATGTATGCCTTCAGGTGGATCCCTTTATGTGTTCGGGTAGTGGGGTGTTCGGGTTTTAATGGGATCCCTCTTCTGGGTTATTAACTTGGCCTTTTGCTAAGCCTTATTGAACCTCTTTGGCCTTTGTTATTTGGTTTATCAGGCCTGACGGCCATAAAAAAAAGTACTTCATCCGTCCCACGAAGATTGCACCATTTCTTTGTTGTTTTCACAGTATTTAATTTACGATTTATTTTTATGAATTCATAGACATATAAAGTTAAATGATTTATATGCTTCCCATAATTTACCATATAAACTTTCTATATATATATATATATTGATTTTTTCACTATTTATCTTAGTTAAATTTTGAGTCAAAGACTGTAATTTGAAACAGAAAAAAAAAATGTGCAATCTTCGTGGAACGGAGGGAGTATATGAGCTTACACTTTTAACATACATCCTAACACACCATATAAAAAATCTCAAAATCTTATTCACGAGTTTATGATTGTTATATATATATATATACCAGTAAAAATGTACGTGCATTTCACGTGAACAACATAAATGAGGTTGTAAGAGACTTAAAGCATAAAAATACTAATAGTATTTAGGAACGTTTAATTAAGAAGTAAAAAAATTAAGAAACTAAAATGGAATATGTAACTAATTATTTGCTAAAAGTAAATTATGCTCATTTATTTTGTTTTTTCTAAACATATTGATGATTGGTGGTGCATTATTATCAACATCATCTAAAAGCGGCATGCTCTCTACGTCTTCCTCTCGGATCTCGCCGACTTTCCCGACCAACCCACTCGAGCGTGGTTGCGCTCGTGTCAGTGCCGACGCTGATGGCTTCCGAGTAGAGCGTTACGTACTCCTCGCCGAGCGAGCGAGTCGCCGGCTCGAGCTGGAACAGTGAGACGCGGCGCCGATTTCACTCACCATCTCTGAGTTCACATTCTCTCCTTTCCCCACGAAAGCTCTCCTCTTCCTTATCATTGACCCAAGTCGCGGTGACGCTGGTTTCATTAGAATCGAAGCTACCTGGAATCTTCATCATGTATGTGCGAGCCCGAAATCCATCGTAGCCTCTCTCGATTCCATTCTGATGTAAGACCGAGCCTCCTGTCCCCAGGTCACCGGAAACCCACCGAGAAAACATCCCACAACTTGCGTGCCAACAGTCCTTCTCCGGCTTCAGATCTTCATCATGTATGGGCAAAAGATGAATGAGGAGCCAATGGTGCATTGGATTTAGGAGATGAGTAGAATGTAAGTTGAAGGATGCAAATGATTTTTTTTATAAAATCAGGGTCCAAATTAATTAAGGGTAGTTTTGTCATTTCACTGAATTAACGGTCAATTTAACAGTCAAATTAATGGAATGATTACAAATGCACCGAAAATTAAAGATAAAGGACTTCAGTGGGATGAATTCTTAAAACAATACTCGAATAGGATAAACATTAAAGATAAGGGACTACTCACACACTTTACCATTTTTTTAAGTTAATGAAGTTAATTAAAGTGTATACTAATATAAAATATTACCGTGTGAATGTGAAATATTATGAATACTCTAATTATCACTTATTACTTAAGATTCTATTTGTTTGTTGTTTTTCATAGATAGAGACCGTGTACTTTAGTAATCATATATTGAAACTCAAGGGCACTCAAAAGTTGAGTTAAAACTTAGAATTGTTCACTTGTTTTTTTTTTCCAAATTCTATTATTATAAAAAAATATAGTTAATAAGATTTTTATCATTATTAAACCTTAATTAGAAATATCTCTTTTTCTGTAGTTTTATCAACATTGAAGCTTTAATTAACAGTGTTCTCTCATTTTAATGAAAGTTAGTGCTCTCTCATTTGGATGCATGATTCTTTTGATCAATGGCGTCCTCCTTTTTTCTATTTTCTTTTTATTTTGCGCATTTTATAATTATATTTTGATTAAAACTCTAATCATTAAAGAATCAAGTCTAAAACTCTATTATAGAATTTTATTATAATTAAAACTCTAAAACTCCAAATAATTACAATTTTAGGTATCATTAAAGGATAGTAATAATTTAAATAAAAAGGGTAAAAAATTTGTTCTAACATTTATCGAACAAGAATGGGCGTATTTTGTAAGATAGCAGACAAATGGGTAAAAAGGATCAAAACAAAGAGAGATGGAACCGTGGAAAGGGAAAAGGAAAGAAAGTCGGTGCCATTCTGTTTACCGCGGAAAATAAACGGGCAAGCAGCTGCCCAAACCCATCCAGCCTGAGCTGAGCTCCACCTGGATTCCGTCTTCCTTAATAAACTTCACTTCCCATCTCCGGGAACTCCCACTTACCTCTCCACACCGGACCGCCACCACCGAGATCCGAAACATGGGATCTCTGCCTCCACAGTCAGCCAACTCATCGCCGCCGCCGCGCCCGGAACTCCAATCGGATATCTCCGAGGCCACCCTCCTCCACCTCTTCAAATCCCAGCAAGATCACCTCAACTACTTCTTCCAACATCTCAACCTCGCCGACACCCTCGCCTTCACCAAAACTCTCCTCAAATCTCGCGGCACGATTTTCTTCTCCGGTGTCGGCAAATCTGGCTTCGTCGCTAACAAGATCTCCCAGACCCTCGTCTCTCTCGGAATCCGCTCCGCCTTTTTGTCGCCTCTCGACGCCCTGCACGGCGACATCGGTGCTCTCTCCGCCGCCGACGTCCTCGTCCTCTTCTCCAAGTCCGGCTCCACCGAGGAGCTTCTGCGGCTCGTCCCCTGCGCCCGCTCCAAGGGGGTTTATCTCGTGGCCGTCACCTCCGTGGAGGGCAATACCCTCGCCGACGTTTGCGATATGAACGTGCATTTGCCAGTGGAGAGAGAGCTTTGCCCTTTCGATCTGGCGCCTGTCACGTCGACCGCGATCCAGATGGTGTTTGGTGACACGGTGGCAATCGCGCTGATGGGTGCCCGGAACTTAACCAAGGAGGAGTATGCGGCCAACCATCCGGCGGGAAGGATCGGGAAGAGCCTAATTTTCAAGGTTGATTTTGTTTTCCAATCTGATTTTTTTGTTTTTTACTTTTACAAAAAACTGTAGCTACACATCTCTCAATGTTGCTTATGTGTTTGATATAATGGTGATCCCATTCTGGAATTTGATTGGATATGTAAGAAAGAGACCAGAAATCTAGAATGCATATATGAACTAATTGATCAAACAAATGAATAGTGTTGTCCCAAACCTATAAAGAGATTGATGAATTGCTTCTGTTGGAATGTAGGTAAGAGATGTTATGAGGAAGCAGGATGACCTCCCAGTGTGCCAGGAAGGAGATATGATAATGAATCAGCTGGTGGAGCTCACAAGTAAAGGATGTGGGTGCTTGCTGGTTATAGATGAAGCGTTCCACTTGATTGGTACCTTCACTGATGGGGATTTGCGACGCACCCTTAAGTCATACGGCGAGGGCATATTTAAGCTCACTGTTGGGGAAATGTGCAATAGGTGTCTATCTGGGTCTTTATTGAATTACATGAACGCCTACCTCTGATGTTGCTAACTGATGCCAATTATGAATTTAGGAAGCCCAGGACAATTGGTCCGGACGCAATGGCAGTGGAAGCGATGCATAAAATGGAATTACCACCGTCTCCTGTGCAGTTCTTACCAGTCATTGATCTCCAAAATGTTTTGATTGGAATAGTCACATTGCATGGATTAGTTTCTGCTGGCCTGTGATAGCTTGATGCATCATTTTTGCTTCATCTCTATTCTGCCTGTGATTCAAGTAGCTAGCTAGAGAGTTGTTAACACAGGGATATGTAATTCTTTGAACATCGATGAATCTGGAATCATTTAATTGTAGGGCTCTTCAATGTTGTGAAGTATGCTCCATTAATTTCCTATGAAATATGTTTGCTCAACTGCATTGATCGACAGCATTGTAGAATGCTTGGTTATAACTTTGCTAAATGTAGAGGAAAGAAATGGAGATACTACCATGCATTGCTTGCTTTAATCATACTTCGAGTTTATGCAGCAAGAACAATCTATAAGCTGGCTATTCCATTGAATTTTGGCTAGTCTACACTGCAAGTTTGGAGCAGAACAAGAAGCAGAGGCAGAGGCTATGGCCGTTTACCCTTTGTCAGAACTCCAGGTTGGTACTGTTAACTGTTTGTAAAACGGCCCGCCTGTCTGACTTGGAAGCAAAGGGATTGCTTTTGCACATTTTTACTGGAAGCAATTTAATTTGCATTTTCTATTGCAGTTTTCTTTGTGAACATTATTTTTTCCATTTTAGCACTTGGAAAATTATGAGTGTGTTTTGCCTTTCGTTGCTGGATGGAACCAGGCTCCATTCTCCTGAAAAGTTGTTGCCTGCAAAAGCTGGTGGCTTTGGACATGCTTCTTCAGAAGCTATCTGAAACAGGTTTATTCTTAGCTCGTCTGTAATTCAATCCTCTTTCGCACACCAATATGAACATATTCTTGTCTGGTTGTTTTTATCGAATTTTATAGGCAGTTCGGCTGCTCGAATATTTGCCCCTTACACCATATACAAAGGAAAAGCTTCGCTCTCTATTCAGCCTGTTTTTCCCACCTTTAGTAAGCTGGATGTATGGTTTAAGTCCTTACTCTATTACTACTCATAACTGACTGCCTAGCTCCATTTTGGTGATGATTTTTATGTCTATTTTTTGGTCTGGATGTGAGGTTACTTCCTGTCAAGTGTGCAAACATGCACAGAAAAGATGGAATCAATCTCTGATATTCTTATTCACATATATGCAGCTTTATAGCTGATTACTAAAAAGGATTACAACTGGATGATCACCGCATTGAACACGTAACCTAAGGTGGTTGAGGAAATCACCTAAAAAAAAATCTAAACAGATAAACTAGACTGCTAAAGACTAGGTCTTATTTCAACAGTAACAAATTCCAACTGAAACTTACTTAACTCTAAACGTTACACTTCACACTGGGGACTACCGACTTGAACACAAAGGTGTAATGTTGTTTACTTTCTGCCTGCAATTGGTGAACCCAAATATGATTGGGATGAGAGAAGGTGATTTGAATGACAATTTCATGGAAATTTGTGTTTTGTTTTGTTTTTTTTACAAAATCGTTATGCCATGGGGTATTTGGTGCCAATGCATTAGAGAGATCATGGAAGATGCTCTTATATTGGAACTTTTCCTTCCCGGCTTTTCTGAAACTACGGACAATATCTAGAAATAAGGATTATCCATGTGGATCAAAGAAGAAATACAAGTCCTGTTGTGGCACAGGGGCTGGAAGGCCCTCGAGGAGGAACCTTCTGATGTAAGCCAGTCAAATGATTTTAGATGCCCTTGAACCATCAATGTTTTATCTGGATTTTGTTGATAGTGTGTGTTATGTTGACATAAAACATCCTCTATTCTAGGCCTTTGCTTCCCTCTCTATTGCAGGTCATGTACACTCTACTGCATTTCCAGAAATCTCAAAAATTAATGGTCAGTACGTACGTTGAGAACCATAACCAGCAGTCCATGAAATTCCCTTACTAATTAACAGTAGCACAAAACTAAACCATTGTCATCATCATATAAGTGTATATTATGTAAAACCTTTGCTAAGTATCATTACTTGTCTAGCTAAAAAGCTGAAGAACACAAGTAATTACTTAATTAAGAGTCAGATGATGGTATGTATGGTTAATCCATATACAGAGTATATACTACTGGAAGAGGTAATACTTCATTGCATGGGAAAGATAAAAGTATTTCTCAATGGGGAGGGGAATGGGTGTGTACTTGCAATGACTGCACTTCATTTGCAGAAGCTCTAAGGAGATCGCGTAGGAGGAAAGAACTGCCGCATCAGGTGATTTCTCTTCACTCTGTAGTTTCAGTAGATGTCGAATCTTTTCTCTATTTAGTTTTCAGATATACTCTCTCCATCCTCAAATAATTGCCCCCCCTTTTGTTGCTATTTTACAGTATTTAATCTATGGTTTTTTTCATGATTAGACATTCAAAGTTAAATAATTCATATGCATATCATAATTTGCAACATACTTTTTCTAAATATTTTTTTTTGATTTTTTTCACTATTTATCTTTGTAAAAAATTGAGTCAAACATTCAACTTTGAAACATCAAAGTCAAATGGGCCAATTATTTGAGGACGGACTCACCATTCAGCAAGCTCTTGTAATAACTGAGTCCATATTTGTATGAATTATAGCCTTTTGATTCTATGCTGGGATAAGAAGTACCTGGACATTTTGGAATGTAGGATGCTTTTTTCCCGAGGGAAAATGTATATATGATCTGTCTACTGATATCTTGCCTCGATGTTTTTTCAAATAATTCAAAAGGAAAAAAGTCTTTCGGTTTTTGCATCGATGCTGAATCAGCATTAGTAGATCAGACTCATCGTCTGTTTCTCTGTGCCCAAGCCACAGAGATATCAGCTACCTGTGTTCTACTAGTTACTGCCAATATTATGAATCTGTGAAGGAACAAAAATCCATTTTGTTTTATCGCAAGCTTAATTTTTTAGTAAGGTTTTTGTAACATTTACTTGGTGCAATCAGGGTGAATTCATGTCTCCATGACCTTTTATCTTCACTTAGAGACCCGTGTGTTGCCATATTGCATATTGTTCTTGTTGACAAGCTGTACGTGCCTTAGTAGCTAGTTTAAGATTTGGTCAAAGTCTGAGGTCTTTAGGATTTAGGCTGGTTGTTTACTTCTATTAGGATTGGTAAAACGTGTTTGTCTAGAAGTCTATTATTTGTTTTGTTTTAGCTCTATTTAAGAAGTAGGTCAATGTTCTAAGTCTATTCACGCTGAAATACAGATTATGTTCGTTCTCTTCCCCTTCAATTATTCTCTTCTCTTTTAATTGCTCTCATAACAAATAACAACAGATTGGTATCAGAGCTATTTTCTTGAGGGATCTGTGAGTTGAGTGCAAACACAAACCAACGCTAGAAATACAATGGAGTCTGAAACCAGTTTTTCCAGTTTCTCCAGCATACCAACTTTTGATGGTGATAACTATCAAGCTTGGGCTGTCAAGATGACAGTCTATCTTGAAGCATTAGATCTTTGGGAAGCGGTAGAAGAAGACTACGAGATCGCTCCACTGCCAGCAAATCCAACTTTGGCTCAAATCAAGATCCACAAAGAGAAGAAGTGCAGAAAGTCCAAAGCGAAGGCGTGTATGTTTTCTGCTGTTTCAAGCACAATATTCACAAGGATTATGAACTTGAAAACAGCAAAGGACATCTGGGACTATCTCAAGAAGGAGTACCAAGGGAATGAAAGAACAAAAAACATGCAAGCACTAAATTTGATCAGAGAATTCGAGATGCTGAGAATGAAAGAGACAGAAACCATTAAAGACTACTCAGAAAAAATGATGGGAATTGTCAACAAGGTCAGGCTACTTGGCAAGGAATTTCCTGATGAACGAATAGTGCAAAAGATTCTTGTAACTTTGCCTGAAAGGTATGAATCAAAGATTTCTTCATTGGAAGAGTCTAAGGATCTGTCAAGTATATCCTTGGCGGAATTAATAAATGCACTTCAGGCACAAGAACAACGAAGAATAATGAGAAAGGAAGAGGAAGAAGTAATGGAAGGTGCCCTTCAGGCAAAGGCAGAATACTCATGGAGGAATAAAGACAAGAAGAACAATTATATGAACAAGACTAAAATGAGCAACACCAACAAGAAGGAAGAAACTTATTTGCCTTGTCCACACTGTAAAAAAACAAATCATGAAGCAAGGAAGTGTTGGTGGAGGCCCGATGTAAAGTGCAGAAAATGTGGACAGATTGGACACATGGAGCGGATTTGCAGGTCACAGCATATAGAAGCAAAAGCTTCTATTGAGGGACATCAGGAGGAGGATGAGGAGCTCTTTGTTGCAACCTGTTTTGCAACCCATAATAGCTCAGGTGATTCATGGCTGATTGATAGTGGTTGCTCGAATCATATGACGAATGATCTAAAGCTTTTCAAAGATCTTAATAGAGCAGTAGTTTCCAAAATAAAAATTGGAAACGGAAGTTTTATTTCAGCTAAGGGAAAAGGAACAGTGGCTATAGAAAGCTTATCAGGTATGAAGTATATTACTGATGTTCTATATGTGCCTGACATTGATCAAAACCTTCTTAGTGTTGGACAGCTCATTGAGAAAGGTTTCAAAGTCATATTTGAAGGACAATGGTGTTTGATCAAGGATGCAAAAGGCAAAGATGTTTTTAGAATTAAGATGAGAGCAAAAAGCTTTGCTCTAAATCTAATGGAAGAGGATCACACAGCTTTTGTAAGTTCAACAAGCAATGCAGAATTGTGGCACAAAAGACTCGGCCATTTTCATCATAATGGGTTGTTATATATGCAAAAACACAATATAGTGAGGGGTGTGCCACTGCTGGAAAAGAAGCTAGCTGATTGTGTAGCTTGTCAATATGGCAAGCAAGTAAGAAAATCCTTCCCTCAAACATCATGGAGAGCAATACACAAATTGGAACTAGTGCACACTGATGTTGGAGGACCTCAGAGAACACCATCCATGAATGGTAGCAAATACTACATTGTGTTTATTGATGATTATACCAGATTTTGCTGGATATATTTTCTTAAATTCAAATCTGAGGTTGCTAATATTTTTTGGAAGTTTAAAGCATGGGTGGAAAATCAAAGTGGTTGCAGGATACAAAAGATAAGGTCAGATAATGGCAAGGAGTATACAAATAAGTGTTTTGACAGGTTTTGTGAGGAAGCCGGCATTGAGCACCAGCTTACCACTCCATACACTCCACAACAAAACGGTGTAAGTGAGAGAAAAAATCGAAGCATCATGGAGATGGCAAGGTGCATGCTTTACGAGAAGGACTTTCCAAAAACTTATGGGCCGAGGCTCCAAACGTTGCTGTGTTCCTGCTGAATAGGCTGCCAACAAGAGTACTGCAGCAAACAACCCCTTTTGAAGCCTGGTTTGGTTATAAACCTGACCTACAGAATATAAGAACTTTTGGATGCCTTTGTTTCTCTTATATTCCACAAATTAAGAGAGACAAACTTGATAAGAAGTCAGAACCGGGAGTCTTCATTGGTTACAGCAATGTTTCAAAGGCTTACAGAATTTTCCAGCCCCAAAATGGAAAAATACTTGTAAGCAGAGACGTCAAATTCATGGAGGATAGACAATGGAGTTGGGGTGCATCAAAAGAGGAGTTGCAAGAAATTCCACAACACCTCGATGACAATATAGATGATGTTCCAGTTAGAGGTACAAGGCTGTTGTCTGATATTTATGAACGATGCAATATTGCTGTCCTTGAACCAGCAGATTATGACGAGGCTGCGAAGGATGAGAAATGGATTGAGGCAATGAAGGAGGAACTTAGAATGATTGAGAAGAATGACACCTGGAAATTAGTAGAGAAACCCCAACACAAAAAGGCCATTGGAGTCAAGTGGGTTTACAGAACCAAGCTTAATTCAGATGGTTCTATAAACAAGTATAAAGCCCGATTAGTCGTGAAAGGCTATGCTCAAATTTTTGGTGTGGATTTCTCAGAAACATTTGCTCCGGTAGCACGCATGGATACGATCAGAATGTTGCTTGCTTTGGCTGCGCAAAAAGGTTGGAGAACTTACCAGTTAGATGTAAAATCTGCGTTTCTAAATGGCTATCTTCAGGAGGAAATATATGTACAACAGCCGGATGGTTTTCAAGTCAAGGGACAGGAGGAGAAAGTCTACTTGTTGAAAAAGGCTCTATATGGCCTTAAACAAGCCCCGAGGGCTTGGTATATCCGGATTGATAATCTCGGTTTTGTCAAAAGCCCCAGCGAAGTTACACTATATGTCAAGAAAACAGATACAGACTTAGTTGTGGTCTCTGTTTATGTTGATGATCTTCTTGTAACAGGAAGTAGTGAGCATCTGATAAATGAGTTCAAAGCAGAAATGTTCAAAGAATTTGAGATGACCGATCTTGGTCTGATGTCTTATTTTCTATCAGGATGGAGTCTTCATAAGCCAAAAGAAATTTGCGAAGGAAATTCTGAAGAAATTCCGCATGGAAGATTGCAAGAGCACCAACACACCAATGAATCAAAAGGAAAAATTCAGCAAAGAAGATGGGGGTGAAAAGGTTGATGAAAGTTTCTACAGGAGTCTGATTGGATGTTTGATGTATCTTACAGCCTCAAGACCGGATATAATGTTTGGGGTAAGCCTACTTTCAAGGTTTATGCATTGTCCAAGTGAAGTCCATTTACAAGCTGCCAAAAGGATTATAAGATATATCAAGGGAACAACAAATTATGGAATCAAGTACTCTTACTGTCAGAATTTCAGGTTTCATGGTTATTCCGATAGTGACTGGGCAGGTTCTACGGATGACATGAAAAGCACAACAGGTTTTTGCTTCAGTTTTGGATCAGGTGTTTTTTCTTGGTGTTCAAAGAAGCAAGATATGATAGCCCAAAGCACTGCAGAAGCAGAATATGTAGCAGCCAATGTCACTGTTAATCAAGCTATTTGGTTCAGAAAACTTCTTGCAGATCTTTACATGAATCAAAGTGAGCCAACTCCAATTCTTGTAGATAACCAGGCTGCAATTGCAATCTCAAATGATCCAGTTTTTCACGGCAAGACAAAACATTTCAAAATCAAACTGTATCACTTAAGAGAAGCTCAGAAGGATGGAGATGTCAAGCTGATTTATTGTAAAACTGAGAATCAAAGTGCAGATTTGTTGACCAAGGCTTTGCCACAAGCAAGATTTGAAGTTTTAATAAACAAGATAGGTGTCTGCAGCTACAAAGGCAAGGAGGAGATTTGTTGACAAGCTGTACGTGCCTTAGTAGCTAGTTTAAGATTTGGTCAAAGTCTGAAGTCTTTAGGATTTAGGCTGGTTGTTTACTTCTATTAGGATTGGTAAAACGTGTTTGTCTAGAAGTCTATTATTTGTTTTGTTTTAGCTCTATTTAAGAAGTAGGTCAATGTTTTAAGTCATTCATGCTGAAATACAGATTGGTTTCGTTCTCTTCCCTTTTTAATTATTCTCTTCTCTTTTAATTTCTCTCATAACAAATAACTACAGTTCTCACTTTCAGTCTTGCGATGTAGCTTGATGATATATCTATATTCTATTATCAATAACACGTGAAATGTTTCCATGCTGTTAGGGGAAAAATATTGTGGTCATATCTGGGACTTTATATTTTATCATGAGAGGGTTGTGTTTGGAAGGGTCGAAGGGCATTTGACATAAGACAATCATTTTTCCTTTTTCCCCTTTTCACTTGTAAATAGTACTCGATTTTCTAAAAGATGTTTGACGCATATCACTTTAGCATGGATTATATGCTCAGGTTTTAATCTTTAATTGATAATATGAACTTCACATTACGAACTTGAGGGACTGAAGCTATAGGAGCAACATGATTGTAAAAATTGATGTTCTTAAGGACCATTTCTTTAAATGTACAATGCTTTAAAAAAATTTTGAGACCATTGATACTCATTGTTCTTGTTGGGCCAGTACTATACTATGGGGTTCATTTGGTGTCATTGTGACTTGCCAGTTTTCTGATTCTATCTTTTTAATGCTCTAGGTGGAATCAAAGCAGACAAGCAATATGGAGAAGTCAGAATATTTTCTGATGCTGGAAGGATGTTGCGTCCCCTCTTGGTTGTTCAAAACCTAGGAAAGATACAGTCATTTGAAGATGATAATTACCCCAGTCCCTCTTAGACAAAGTGATCATTGAGCTTGTTGGGACTGAAGAAGAAGACTAAAATTGCCTGGGGCATAAACTACTTGATTTCAGAAGCTGAAGCAAAGCAACCAGTCGGGTACAGTCATTGTGAGCTGGATCTGTCGTTTCTGTTGGGATTTAGCTGTTGAATAATCCCATTTGCCAATCATGACCATGCAAGGAGGGTGCTCTACCAATCTCAGAACCACTCACAACAGGCGATTGGGTTTTCTTCGACCAATCCCAAACATTCGAGTTGATACACTGTCACATCAGCTGTATTATCCTCAGAAACCACTATTCAGGACAATGGCTTCCGGTTGCCTTGGGAATTCCCGGATATCCTCTTGGTCAGTATAAAGTACTGCCGAAGCCAGAGCTCTACAACAGGCAGAATTTGATTGTTGCAGTAAATGTGCATCTTGGGTACAACCAAGAGGATCCCCTTGTTATGAATAGGGCTTCGCTGGAGCGGGGCATGTTCTGGACAGAACATGTCAGAAGTTACAAGGCAGAAGTTGACAGCAAAGAAGTTCAAGAGAAAAGACGGAAACCTGAAGAGTGTGAAATTTGGCAAAATGCAGAGCAAGATTGGTCGTGTTGACAGTCTTGATGATTATGGTTTTCCATTTGTGGGGGCTAATTTGCAAAGCGGTGACATTGTCATTGGGAAGTTTGCAGACTCTGGTGCTGATCATTGCATTAAGCTAAAGCACACTGAGAGGGGCATGTTTCAAAAAGCCGTGCTCTCATCCAATGATGATGGGAAGAATTTTTCTGTGGTATATCACTGAGCCAGGTAAATGTAACATGCATAGTTTCATAAATAAACATCTAATTTGGCAAAAATTGACCTCATGTTGCATTTGAGTTTCCTTTAAGACGCATTCTTGGAATATTTTGTCTTGATTTGGAAGTAAATGTGAGAATACTGGGGACAGCTGCAAAATACCTCAAAGAGCTTATTTAGCTCCAAGCCCACGGCAGTAGCCTCGTGTCAGACCAACGGCTTATTGTTGCATATCATGAAGTAATCTGTATAATGTTTAAGGTTCGCTCTCCTTCTCCTGGTGACAAGTTTTCGAGCATGCATGGGCAACAAGGTGTCCTAGGTCATCTGGAGTTTCAGGAGAATTTCCCCTTTACACAAGAAGGAATAGTTCCTGTTATAGTGATCAACCCACATCCATTTCCTTCCCGACAAACTCCCGGTCAACTCCTTTCTCTACTCCCGGTAAAGGGATTGCGTGCCATAATGGTGGACAGCTGAAGAATGCAACTCCTTTCTCTACTCTTTCGGTTGAAGCCATCAAGAATCAACTGCACAGGTAACATAACACGCTGTTACTCTTTTTTGTTAAAGCCTTTACTGTATGCTTCCATTTTGTTTATTGTTGAAAGTGATGTGAGAGCACCAAATTTAACTTCCTCAAAAGATGTGGAAATGTATTCCATGTTGAAGATTATTCCAAGAGGAGAAAAATGGCGTTTGGATATTTCAATCGGAGTCCCGAAACTCAAGATATTCAGAAAACAAGGACCATCCGAATTACAGTAGCTCAGACGACCTGAGAATTGTGGCAGGTGACCGCCCAGCCCAGAAATAGCTAAGAAATAGCTAACACGTGATTTCCCCACAAGGGAAAATATGTAGATATTTTTGGAACATTTTGAAATATTCCTTGTATATTATTTCTTTATAGGATAAGGCTAAGTAGTTATTAGGTGTGGTGGTTCTATTTTAGTTTTCTTGCACTTAATTTTTGTAAGCCTATATATATAGAGGTTCATTTTCATTATAGGGCTTTGATTAATGAAGATGTGATTTCTTTTCAAGTATCAAGTGTTGTGAAAATATCTCTCCCACATTTATCCTTTTTTTCATTCAACTTCATTGATCTCTCCATGGTTTATTAACTCCATTATTGTCGGCTCAATGTAGCCCTGAGGTGATCGGGTCATCTTCTTCCACTTCCTTCCATCTTCATCTTTCTGAACATTATTGGTAATGTTGCCTAACCATGAGATTAGGAGGTGTTAGCTTCGGGAGGCTCCTTCACCCATGATTCTCCATTGAAGACAAACAAACTAGATTCAGAGCGAGATCATTCTAATAATGACCCAAAAAATCAATGGTCAGGTTTGGCGGGATCACATCAGAAAGAGTCTATAACGGGCGGACTGGTGAAATGGTAAAATCTTTGATATTTATGGACCCAATCCTCTACTAGCGTTTGATCCACATGTCTGAAGACAAGGTCAAGTTGCGAAACACCGGGCCTGTTCATCCACTGACAAAACAGCCTGTTGCAGATTGGAAGTGATTTGGTGGAATCAAGTTTGGTGAGATGGAGCGAGATTGCTTGATTGCCCATGGTGCCACTGCCAACTTGCATGAGTGGCTGCTAACACTCAATGACTCATCAAAGATGCATCCAGAGGTCTGTGGTTGGAGGACGAAGGGTTCGAGGTCCATACTGTCGGTTCTATGAGACGGCCGATGATGATGTGAAAGTTCGAGTGTCGTATGGGGCCAAACTTCTAAGCCAGAAGCTAGCTATTCAGCATGGGGGTCAACCTGAAGTTTGAGACAGAGATATGCTAAATGTGTAGGACTAGTGCGTTTAGCTTGTTTGGGAATCCTTTTTAACGGTTTTGTAGATATTGGGTGTACAGATAACTTGTGCATTGAGATGCTGTGAGTCCCTTAGGGCTTTTGTCCAGTTTAAATATGTTTAGAGACAGAGTGACTGTGATTCATGTGAACCAGTAGCCCTTCTCTCACGGGGCCAATTCATGTAGAGGCATAAAGCAGTAAATCATGTGAATGAGTGAGCTATATTTGTTTACACCCGTACTTATGGGTCTTAAGGTTATGTACAGTGACGATTAACCTACAATATGTTAGTCTCAATTCTCAAAGCACCAGAAGCATCTTGTTGATTGTTTTTTTTTTATTGTTGATTGTTTTAATTATATGCATAATCACACTAACGATACTCTTAACACTTTCAACCTTTACGAATCCCTATCTTAAAATTTTCAACTCATACACGCCCTAACTTTTCATGTATTAATGTTATGAATAAAAATTACATTGAAACAATTCCTTTTGCAGAAAAATTTTAACATTATTTTTCACTTTATTAACCTCAATTTCTCTTTTTTTGTATAAAAAAAATGTTACTTTTGTCTTATATGTAAGCTTTACTTTATTACCAATACGTTTTCAACACTCCTTACTTATGTCCAATTAAATGTTTCATCCTTTGTAGGACAAAAGAGAATTCGACTTTGTAAACCAAATTTGACTATATATGTAGCACGTAGTACAATCTAATGGTATTTCTTCTACAAAATAGGCGTATATGAGAATTCATTTGATGTGTAAACTATATGAATTTTTTTTTTCAACAGTAAAGACTCATTTTATTAAATAAAAAAACCAATACAAGATATAGAGCAAGCAACTAAGCATAGAAAGACCAACAAAAGCCTCGAGGCTAGAAACACTATATGAATTTAATAACGTTATAATACTCACGCAATATGGAACATATAGCTAGTATTCTCATGTGTGTGTATGAGGGAATTCCTATACGTATCGTACTGTTAATGGTTGGTAACATCATTATACTTAATCACTGATTTGACACAATTAATTTCTGGGAATGATCTGTAATTAACGGTGCAGGTAGGAAGTGGGAGAGTTGTCTCAGAGCACGGAACTACACATAACTACTGTGCACAAAATAATTATCTGCTGTGTATTAAGCAATGTGTACGATCCATTAAATTATTAGAAGTAAAATTAGTCGCATAAGTTGAATGAGGCCAAAATCGATCATTCGTAGAGTGTAGAGTCAAAACAATTAGGTAAATAAGCAGACAAGCATTAATTTACTAGTATTATTTATATTCAACACTTGTCCTAGACATTGATCATAAATTATTGATTACTAGTAATTACTACTTCCTAAAAGTTAATTTAGCTAGAAATGTAGAAATTAGTTAAAGCGGTAGAGTCTTGAGCACTTGACTTAGTGGTCACGCGACATTTGTACAGATCTCGAAATTGAGTTTCCGGTATACTCACCCCTCTACCCCTTTGTATCAAAAAAAGAATTAAAGTGGTAGATGGATGAGGGAGTCGTCAAAAGTGATAGTGTCTGGTAAATTATGGCCGAGGGAATAATGATCATCATCACCACCAGCAGCAGCAGCAGCTTCAGCAGCAGCTGTGGTGTACAGGTTGTACCAGAATTGATCATCCGTATCAGAAGAAGAAGAGGAGGAGTACTGATCCTGTGCAGCAGCCGCAAATATTGGATCAGTACTGCTGAAGTCGGAATATTGATCATCGGACAAAACTTGGGAGAGAAAAGTGTGGTCGATTTCCGGGAATGTAGTACTGCCAAGGTAGTCGTCAACGGTGGACTTGGAGGAGGAGGAAGCTTGATCGCCGCCGCTGTCCGGTGATGATGATGATGAAGCATAAGTTTCCGTGGACGACGCCGGAGGTTGTTGTTGTTTCTTATGATCATCATCATCATCTTTGTTAGAATTGATCACGATGAGCCTTTTCTTTAGGTGGGTGTGCCACACATTCTTTATTTCGTTGTCCGTTCGTCCTGGTAATCGTGCAGCAATAGCAGACCACCTAAATTAAATATATAATATACATACATCAAAATTACATAAACTAGCCACTTAATTTAAGTTAGTAGTAGTAATTTAAATAAAATTAATTAATTAACATACTAATATTACTTACTTATTCCCCAACAATTGGTGCAAATTGATAATGGCTTCTTCTTCTTCTCTACTGAAGTTACCGCGTTTAATGTCTGGTTTCAAGTAATTGAACCACCTTAGCCTGCAACTCTTCCCACACCTCTTTAAACCTGCATTGCATGCATAATATTCTACGTCAGTAATAATATATATTTATACATTTTTGATATTATAGGAGTATTTAGCAACTTTAAAAATTCTGCAACTAATTTTAATTAGAGACTACTGATTGAAGGAGTATATATATATATATATATATATAATTAAGTAGGTAGGTACGTACATACCGGCTTGTTTAGGAAGAGCTCGCCAGTTAGGGTGGCCATGGAGGGCAATGTAATTCATCAGAATTCGATCTTCATGAATACTCCATGGGCCTTTCTTCACCTCCGCTTTCTCACAGCATGGAGCTCTTCCCATTTTGAGATTCCAATTCGACCTCAATTCTCTGATAATTAATTACAATCTATTTAATTTTACAATATCACCTTACAGATATGATGTAATATCAACGTTCTACAGGTCATCAAATATATATGATGATGATGATGATGATGCTAATTACTTTTTTTTTTTTTGAAAGACAATAGATTGATATTGATGAAGAGAAGTTCACTATAATTCTCCAAGGAAGAGAATAGCTAGTATACTTCAAGCTAAAGGAATGGTGGAACATAATTTAGTATATATAACCTTACCAGCTAGCTAGCTCATGGGTCATATATTTCCTATGTTCACACCAATAAGGCCAAAGACCAAGTTTGGTTTGATATGTAGGCAAAGATGGCTCCTGCTTTTTTAGTACAAGTGGCCTGCCAACTTTCTCATAATTCAATTCAAACTTCAGTCAAACAAAGAGGCTCATACTACAAATTAGCTGCTACTTCTGCAATTAACCCAGATGACATGACTATAATTAATTCATGATTATATATAGATAATTAATTATATTCATTCTTTCAAATTCTTTGTTGCTCACTATATGTGTACTCCTAATCCTAAGTCATCTTATTTTATCGCTTCAAACTTCATTTTGTGGAGGTGAGGATGATGAGTGATTCACTTCCAAAATTCATGGTGATTTTGGAAGTTTTTCACTCCTCCAAAAATCACTTGAGGTGTGAAAATCAATTTTTCACCGTGAAAAAATGGAATTCAACATTTAATCTATGATTTTTGTTATTCAATATTTTAATAACTAAAGATTAATAATTTATATGCAAATAATAAATGAAAATCTAATTTCTAAATAGTTTTTAAATATTATTATTGTCACCTCACGAGAATTCACGGCGATTCTTCAATTTCTCATCTACCCTCCTAAGTTTGAAACCCAATAATATATATTTTTTCACCTCACGAGAATCCACTGTAAATTCTTCAATTTCTCACCTCATGAAAATCTCTTCCCCTCGTAAGTTTGAAATCCCCTATTAATGAAACATCTGATTTGAATGTCCACTTTATTAATTTGCTAAACATATTTTTTACACTACTGATCTCTGTCTGTCTACTTATACCATATTGGCTTAATATATTTCTAATTAACTTTGAGATTAATGGATATGTTTAATTTTACATGCTTTCTACCTGGATAACTCTTGAGACATTTTAAATACTATGGGTCAGTTCATTTGGGGTAGGAAATTTATTTTATGAAATTTGAAAATGTGTGTTTTGATTGATGAATAAAAAATATGTTCGTAGAGAAATTTGAGGAAAATGTGATTTAATTGAGAATTGATGGATAATTGATAAATTTAAGGTTATTTTATGTACTGGGATTCAGGAAGTTAAAAGAAAATTTTGAAATTTTTTTCATTGAACACTACCTATATCCATTCCAGAATTCTTAGAAAAAAAACCTTTTAATTAGTTGTCATAAAATTGATATTTTCCCCTCTTTTCGTTGATAATGAAGCCAAGTCGATGGATGATGTCAAATCAAGTTAGGTAGGTCAGCAATTATTACACTACTATATATAGTCAACATAAAATGGACTGAAAAGGAGAATTGCCAATAGATTAAATATCTAACAATATATCTCTAAATAGTCAAACCCAACAGAATAAAATATGATAGTAGAAAAGTTTTTAATTTTGACCATGAACTTACCCATATACTCCATATAATTGCACAATATGTAAAGAAGCACGTGTGCTTCTTTCTTTTCTTTTCTTTTTTTGGTACAAACCCATAATGAATGTAACCGTATCTTTTTTGGTTCAAGTTCGGACTGTTTTACCGAAGACTTGGAATCATTATGTATTACTCCCTCTTCTCATAAAGACTAAGGTGTGTTTTAGGAAAAGAATTTGGGGAATATTATTATTATTATTTTGTAGTTTTGAAAAGTGGAAGTGATGTTTGTGAGTATGAAAATTTGAACGAAATATGATTAAATGCAGAATTGTTAGATTTTTCGGTGTTGTGAACAGTGATGTGAACGCGAATTGATCAACTTCTTGAAGGATCTAGCTTGGAACTTGAAACTTAGAAGATGAACATCAAAACACATAGATAGTTTTGGCCAAGGCACCTTTCCACTACAAGGTGAAACAATACACTTGATACGTCAAAGGGATGGAGATGGATCTAGCACCTCTCAACTACTTAATTGAGCAATACTAGATGTAAATCTTGAACCAAAATCATGGAACAAGGGAATGGATTGGTAGAAATGAGAGTTCAAAATCGAAATGTTCTCTAAGGAGTCAACAAATTTCGGCCAAATGAATTCTAAGGAGTTCCATATATGTTGCTAGCTTAAATAGGAGAGATGGTAAGTGGAGGTCATTACCCAAAGTGTAGTAGACACTTTTGGCAACACCCTTTTGAATTTACTTACCATTCTCATGTATGGAAAAGAAGATATGATAGTGCTTCCATAAATGGGTGGGGAGGGTGAAGGAATCTCTACTAGATTTAGGTAAGGTGGTTAAGAACCAACCATTACTCTAACCTAGTGGATAAAGACCTCCACTAACTCCTTTTCCCTCTCATTAACTAGAAAGCCTAAATATCATTCAAATTACAACACAACTTGAACAATATCTGATTTGGGGTAGAAATGGGCCAGCCCAAACATGAATGCGCGTGGGCAAGGCGGCGGCGCGTGGGCGCGCGTGGGGGAGGTGGCCGGCGTGTGGTCTTCACCTCCAGGCGTCCCCAAGGCGTGGGAAGGTGAGGCAACACTCCAAGGGTGGTGGTACTTCGACCGAAGTTGAGGGTGGCGCGTGCAGAGGCCGGGCGATCGGCCGGGTTAAGAAACCGGGTCGCCTGAGTTCGCTGCAGCGACCACTGGGTGGTGGATTGGGTCGCTGGCTGGTCGCTCGATCATCCGAACCTCTCCGGTGGTTGCCTGGATTGAGGTGTCGGGTCGCCGCTCTTCTCATGGTGGAGTTGGGTTGATGCCCACATCAAACGACCTCTCATAATGCCCAATCAAGCCAAATAAGCACAAGAGGATGCGTGGTGAAGTAATATAGATTCAAGATCTCGACCAGTGCACATCCAAGCAACTCACATGGAGCTAAACGTCGTCTCACCACGCCAGTGCCATCAAATGGGCCACTCAAGCTGTAGCAGCACAAACCACAGATAAACAGCAAATTATCCGGACAAAGACACCAGGAAAGACTAACCCAAACAGAAATAAATAAACAAACGATGTACAAAAAGTAAACCCAGAGCCAACCAGACCTTGCACCCAGCCAGCTCTACGCCTAAACACTCATGGCACTAGGTGGAGCCCCTCCATTCCACGCTCCAGAGCCACCACACTAGACGGAGAAAAACACGACTTCTGATTCTTCCCTTCTCTCATACTCGGCATCTTACCAAACCACACCCCTAACCTCTGAGGCACCAGAAACAACCCTTTCCCCCCGGTGCAGTCTAAAGAAGAGGATCAAAGGAGGAACGGTGATCTGCGTTGGCCGTTGGGCGATTTCATCACCAGACGACAACGCACCACCGAGCAAAGTTGCGCATCCCAACCAAATAAAAGCACGACCCAGGACGAACAGAAAATCACCGCGAATAGGAGGATGATGAACGAGCCTTCGCTTGCAAGAAGCGGCACCAACCGGCGACGATGAAGCCACGGCGGCTGCAAGAGAGTCTAGACGCTGCAACGATGAAGTGCCAATCCCAGGTTGCAGGAGAGCTTGAGAGAGACAACACGAGGTGGCAGGGCTGGGAGATCCGTGGCGAGTATGAAGAGGGGACCGACCGCGCGGCCAGAAAGCCCAATCCGGCGAGGACAGGAGTGAATTGACAATGAGAATGAGCGCCAACAAGAACACCGGGCATAATGACGAAAGCAAAGCGAGACTATGGTAGGATCCAAAGGGAGCTTTCATGGCGGCACTCGCACATCATTACTAGTACTAAAACAACGATAATGTAAAAGTTCTCTTCTTGAGCTTATGCACAAATTGTTAAGCTCTAAGCACACTGTAAATATTTTAAGTTCAAATCTACCTTCACCGTCTCTTATCAAAAGAAGAAAAAAAATCTGAATTTGTATACGTGGTCTATACATTTGCACTAAATTGGATTCCATGAAATTGATTATCATCAAACCATTCTCGATTTTTTTTTTTCATTTCATTGGTGTTTATTGTTATGAACCCCCAAAAAAAATCTATTGATGGACTCTCGATTTAACACGATTTCCCAAAATCCTATTGCTACTTCAAAGCATTTATAATCCATTTTAGTTCTACGATTTGATATAGAATTGATTGTCCACAACCCTACGGTTACTTTGTTTGAAAAATTGGCAAATGCTCACGGGTGGGGCGGGGCTGGTTCTGATTTTCAATATTGTAGATATTTAGTGGCGCCAGAGGGAGGGATGATCAAAGTCTACTTTTGGGTATTTCACTAATTTCCAATTATACTTTTGGGGGTACGTTTGGTTGTTGGGATAAAGTGGGATGGGATGAATTTAATCCCAATCTCCTCCTTCATCCGTCGTTTGGTGTGCACAAAGGATGAGATAAAGCTAATCCTACCAACCCATCTTATCCAGCAAAAGGGTCATTTTATTATCCTCTGCTTACCAAAGGACTAACAAGGATGGGTAATTGCTTAATTGCTTCGGTGTCTGGTTGGCAATGGTAGATATGAAATGGGCGGTGTGACCATTTTTCAAGAATCTTGGACTTGCATTTGTTTCTGCATATACTGTCACCTTGCTACTTTTTGTCTTTTTTTGTTACACTTTTGCCACTACACTCAGTAAAGTCCACTTCACTAAGCGCACCCACTTAGACCGCAGATATGCTTGACACAAGTGGCCGGCGCGCATAAATTGCATCATACATACCTTAACTCTCTTAACAAATACGACTTAGAGCCCTAACTTTGATTTAATTTAATTTGATCCTCATATCATGAGGTGAGCTACTCCCTCAACTTTATCTACTATCACGTAATTCTCTGATTTTGCAAAATGAGGTGAGATACTTTCTCTCCTCTTAACTTTAATTCTCTGCTGAACAGCACATCCACCAATCACAAACTTATACTCATGAAGTTCTTTGTGTAATCAAATAAATAATTGTTTTAATTGCATATTAAATAATAGATCGAAATATAATTCACTTTTATTTCCTCCACATCATCTTCACTTTCTTAGATTATTCTTACTTTTTTTTTCATAAAATAATTAGTCATGCCCCATTATCAATAGCGATGTCAATCGGACGGGTCGGGTCGGGTCATTTGAGTTATTTCGCGTTTAGTTGATTTCGGGCCATTCGGGTTTCGTTTGCTTTAGGTCTGGCTGCTTTCTGATTCGGGTTGCTTCGTGTTCGGTTTCAGTCCAAGTTTCGGTCGGGTTTATTCGGGTTCACGTCAAGTTCGGATTGACACACTTTCATTTTCTGGTTAATTTGAGTTGAAATCAAGTAGGCATAACCATTGTATAACTACACAACCATTGTCGACCAGACCAGTCATCGCGGTCAAACAAATAACTAGCTCGGGGACCCGCACGTAACCAAGTTAGCTTTGTCTACTCCTAAATTGCAAGTTGTGGCTTGACATTCATAGCGAGTCAATGACTAGCTAGAAGCGCAACAACTCAGGCTATGCGACCCAACCGCATTAGCTTATTTGTTTTTGAAGTCCAAGCTCTAGTTCTAGCTCAACATTGACAGCGAGTCAAGTCAATGACAGTTTCTGAGTCTTAGTTACTTAGTATTTCGTCAATATTGTCTATTTTCATAAAGGTCCACCTTACTGTATGTGAGTTGAATTTTAATCAAATGAAACAATGTTAAACTATTTATATTAAACCCCATCTCTTCAATCATTTTTTTTGTTTGGGTCATTCGGGTTTCGGGTCAGGTAGGGTTCGGTTTCGGGTTGCTTCGAGTCGAGCTTATTTCAGGTTCGGGTTGAGCTTATTTCGGGTTCGGGTCTTTGACTTTCTTGATTAGTTCGGGTTCAGGCGGGTTTATCGGGTCGGATCATTTTTTTACATCCCTAATTATCGGAGTAGTATTATGATGTTGTAAGTCCTATTCGTAAATGGGCTTGAAAAACTAAACGTTATCTTGGCAAAAGAAATCAATACTAAACATTCATACACTCTGCTTCCACAAATGATTGGAGAGAAGGTGGAATTGAATAATGTACGTAATACCCTTGAAACACATAATTAAGAATTGATAGGGTATAGTCCTAAGGGGTAGAATAGAGACAGGCTAAGACTGATAATGGCAGCGCAAGCCAAGACTTGTGGCTTGGAGTAGTTTTAATTGTGCTATTCGCACGGGGACAATTTATGGAGATCTATTAATCACTAACAGTCAAGTTTAGAGTTGGCTAATTCGGGGTGGATGCTGATGTGTGCCCTGGCTTACATGTCTTGTAATATTTTGGTGTATTTTGCGGTGTTATTTTGTATAGATAAGAAGAGGCCCTACTTAATCATATGGTTGGATCGTAATGCTCGGGGTTTCTTCTTTGTTCTTTTACTCCCGGTCACCATACTGATATGAATCCATCCAAAGACCTAACTTCAAATATCTTCAAACTTGAGGACATGGGTGCAATCACATAAACAATGGAGGACCAAGAAGCAAATATGCAAAAGTTGAGCACATTGCAAACTTGAAGGACTTAAGAGTTAAAGCAGAAGAAGTTGAAGGAAAACATGGAGAAATATCAAGCCCGCCCAAGAAGCATGCCTAGGAAGTGACCAAATATTCTCCATCATAATGTGGAGATTCCCCATAAAAACTTTAACTCTCGATTTTCAACCAAAAAATAATACTCCATCTGTCCCAAAATTATTGAAACACTTTCCTTATTGGGTTGTCCCTAAATTATTGAAACACTTTCCCTTTTTAGTAAACTTTTGTACATGAATTTACTCAATTATCCTTCATCACTCTCTTTCATCTACCAAATTAACTCAAAATCAGCTCCACCTAAAACAGCGTGCCCAGTCAAAACGTTTCAAAAATAATGGGACGGAGGGAGTAATATCTAGGCCTGGATTCGCTGCGGTCCTAAAAGAACAACGATGAATATACCATGTAGAAACCCCGATGGCCCAGAGAGAGAGAGAGAGAGAGAGAGAGAGAGAGAGAGAGAGAGAGAGAACCAGGAGAGAAAGTTTCAAAAACATCAATGAGAATAGATGAACTCTTGAAGGAAAATAGGAATGGACTCATTCCAAACATGACGTCCCTCCTGCGTCAGAGCCTGTCT
Organism: Stellera chamaejasme; assembly: GCA_024586325.1. Taxonomy (NCBI): domain Eukaryota; kingdom Viridiplantae; phylum Streptophyta; class Magnoliopsida; order Malvales; family Thymelaeaceae; genus Stellera; species Stellera chamaejasme. Next base: position 33,731,178 of record CM044985.1, read on the forward strand.
AGCCAAGTTATGTGCCATTGGATTAGCTTCTGTCAACGCATGGTTGACCCACCACCAACACTTGTCAGGGAGGAAGAGTCTGGTTTGTTGGATAAGTGCAGTTGTCTCTTATTGTCCTTGTAGTCCCCATCGCCATAACATTTACCAAATTCAAAGCGTCAGACTCAATAATCACCTTGGGGGGATTCAAAAGACGAATCAAAGACATTTCCTCCCATAAGGCCCTCGCTTCACCATAAAAGGCATCGTTGGGGCCTCGAACTTTCTCAGTTTGCACCGCAAGCACCATGCCATCATCATCACCCAAGACCGTCCCGAGGCCAAGCCAACCGTCTTCCTTGGTCAGAGCCTGTCTAGCCAAACATGACGTCCCTCCTGCGTCAGAGCCTGTCTAGCCAAGTTATGTGCCATTGGATTAGCTTCTCTCAACGCATGGTTGACCCACCACCAACACTTGTCAGGGAGGAAGAGTCTGGTTTGTTGGATAAGTGCAGTTGTCTCTTATTGTCCTTGTAGTCCCCATCGCTATAACATTTACCAAATACAAAGCGTCAGACTCAATAATCACCTTGGGGGGATTCAAAAGACGAATCAAAGACATTTCCTCCCATAAGGCCCTCGCTTCACCATAAAAGGCATCGTTGGGGCCTCGAACTTTCTCAGTTTGCACCGCAAGCACCATGCCATCATCATCACCCAAGACCGTCCCGAGGCCAAGCCAACCGTCTTCCTTGGTTGAGATGTCAGTATTGATCTTCATCCAACCTTTTGGCGGCTTTGTCCATTGCAGAATTCGCTGGTGGTGGCCTTCGATCATCAGCAAGCAATTCAACTCCATAAGTCCCATCTGAATCTTCCAAACTGCCTCCTCACAACTCCAGTGGGGACCATTATGAACAATATTATTGCGGTGCCGCCACAAAATATTGATGGAGAACATAAATTTGTTCCAACCATCGTTGGAGCAAGCCCCGTGAACATGCAGGATCCCTTCTTCAAGGTCAAGCGCTGGCAGATGTGGGATTTGTGGCTGGCTGCTCATCTCCCAAACTTGTTGGGCAAATCAGCCGTTCTTGGAAAGATGGAGGCTTGTTTCATCATTTAACATACAAACAACACAGCTGGTCTCCCGGGTAACATTTCGAAGCTGCACGTTGCAAAGAGTAGGAAGAGCTTCACGGATTGTGCGCCATAACAGGTGCTTTTGTCGATTTGTAGCCCCTGTACTCCAGATTTTGCTCCGAAGACTATTCGGAATCTGCATCGATCCAGCTTCTTTCCACCTCATGTCTTGCAGGGTGTGGTAGCCGCTTTTAACCGTGTATATACCATCTCCAGTATAGTTCCACCAAGGAGTCGGGGCCTTCACACGAACAACATGGCATCTTAAGAATTAGATCGACATCTTCCTGCCTGAAAACTTGTTTGATCAGTTATAGCTCATTCCAGCAACTCCCTTCGCGATCAAATAGGTCCACTACAACTACATTCTCGTTCAAGATCCGTGGAGGGGTTGACGGCATGAAAAAATCTGCGCCAATTAACCAATGGTCGCCCCGGATATGAGTGGTAGAACCGTTCCCAATTCTCCAACGAGTTCCCAGATTAATGACATCTCAGCCTACTAAGATACTCCTCCAAGTGAAGGAAGCACTCTTCTTATCTCCCTCTTTTATTTTCTTCCTACTATAGCTCATTTTCTCTACCTATAAATAAGGGTTATTTTTACACTTTGAAGATACACAACATATATGAAATTCACTTTGCAAATTTAAGAAAATTCTCTACATTTTCACAACATTTTTCCACTAAACTCTTGTTCAAAGTTCTGATCAAGTTTATTTATATCCAAAGTTGTTTTCTTTTGAAGAAATAGGTGTTTGGTCCATCTTCATCCACTATTGGCAAGAATACTCCCTCCACTTGAACAAACTTTTTTGGTTCAAGAAAGAATTAGTCAAAAAATCTATCAAGTTACAATTCTAGAACAAGAAAGATCATCACTTGTATTTCTAAATTCCAAAAAACAGATCCAAGGACATAAATAAATTTGTTAATTTTTTCATATAAATAAATAAAATAAGTAGTTGTTTTCTATTTAAAAAATGATAGGGTAAGGGCATAGGAAGTGATGATAACGTTTACCAATATACCAAGCAAGTCACTTCTAAAACTTTACATTTTACTATACTAATTCTAAAGCTTGAGAATGGGGGGATTCAAACCTTGGAGTTACAGCGGAAATCATTCACCGAATTTCCGCGAAAGTCACCATGACTTTTCAACAACCCTACCCCCAGACAGCTTGCTTGTCTGCTTGGTCGATGCCGCCGGATTCAGGCAGGTAGGTGGAGTGGGGGTGGGTGAACCGTGGGGCTGGTGTTGTGGTGAATCACGGGATCTGTTAGTCACCATTGGAAAATCATTCCCCGTTGATTCACGCCTGGTCCGATTACGCGGGCGTGATTTTCACGCCTCTGAAGCGGTGAATCACGGCAGGGACGAAACTATGAAGGGACGGAGGGCTGCTGCTGCCTCCGCCATTTACTTGGGATGTATAGGGTATATAGTATATATTCTTAGGATTAATGTTATAATTTATCCATTAGCCCCCTCTATCCAAACCAATAAAATTTAAGCTCAAATAAAATTAAAACCTAACTCCAATTTCATATACTATTATCCAACCCATAAGTCCCCCATTCCATATACTATCTTCCATGGTCTCCTCTTTGCTTTAGAACCAATGGTGGAAATCGTGTTCAACATTGTTAAATAATGTCGTAAATTAAAGTTAAAATTTTGTATGTTGAGACTCCAATTTTTGTTCTAAATTTGTCTCGTCCTCACCGATGCCATACATTTGGGTCTACAGTATAAAACCAACATTAATTTAATGGCTTAAATTCAAGCAACAAACCTATGAGTTGCTGGTGGTAGAGATTCGGGAAACAGATAGATGAGGCTGAATTAATTGTGGTAAAAGCATCAAATTTTAAGATTGGATAAGTAATATTCCAATAACAGTTTCGAGATTTAAATTGGAAAAAGGTTCGATTTTACCATTAATGCTTGGTGGTAGTTCGATTTTACCACTCAACTAATTTTGGGCTTAATTTTACAATTAACGTTTGTGAATGGGACGGCGTTTGCAACTCTCCGATAAAATTGACAGTGAATGCTTACATGTCAAAAGAATTACTGAGATGTTGGCCAACATATTCTTGTAAAACTATAAAATTAACCTTAATCATTTTAAAGTTTTACAAATTCACCATAAACTATAAATTTTATCACGAACTACTCTCTCATCATGCCTTTGCTATGAACTTGCAGCGCCTCCTCTAGCCCAATCGCTGCCACCCACGACGGTCCAACCTCCTCATCCGAAGAATCATCGTTATAACCATCACCGTCCTTCACGAACACGAATACCCATCTCTGTCGACGAAGGAGTTGGAAATTGATGTTACAGAGCCATCATGCACGACGGATCTCTGTAACATCAAGTCAATTGTCAGATCTTCGCCATCTCCGTAAATGGACATCGATTCGAGTAATGGGTATATCAGAATCAAAGAAATTACTCCGTCATCGCCACCAGAGATCACGAGGGAACTGTCGGAGCAGATTGCAAGGCAAGTCCGTTATGCGGTTTATATGACGGGCTCCGGCATCGGAAGGCACGAGACGAGATGGAGTAGTGAAAGAGTAGATTCTGCCGGAGATTCCGTCGGCGAACAGGTGTGTGTCGTCGGGGCTGGCGGCCACTGGAGCAACGGGCTCCGACATCGGAAGCTTGTGCATGGGCGTCGATGGGGAGATATAGCTAAGTTGTCAATTTTGAAAAAACATGGGGTTAATTTGTCAAATTTGAAAAGTTTAGGTTTAGTTGAATATAAGAATATAGTGACATAGCGCCACAAGTGTAGAAAAACGCCACATATTCGATCTGTTACGGAATATGCCGGAATTCCATCCGTTAATCGAACGAGTGGTAAAATCACCCCAAAATAGACTTTGGTGGCAAATAATCTCCCTTTTCTATACTTTAGTGGCAAAATCAAGCCTAAAATTAGTTGAGTGGCAAAATCGAACATTTTTCCATTTAAATAATACATTATTAATCAACAGTGTTAATTAACAGCAACATCAACATTTGTTAAGCATCATCTCATTTTTCTCGAGTCATAGGACCAATGTAGTTGACGATTTCACAAATACTCCATTATATAAGCGTCAATGTTATTTATCACCAGAGTGAATTTTCACCCACCTAGACCTAGAGCACTTGGAAAATGAGAGGTAGATATGTAATTGTTCATTTAGTTGGGCTTGGGCTTCCAAATTACATCCAAATTACATCGTAACTAAATCATTTGGACTAGTGAGTGAAATATCACCTAGATTATGATTAACATGGTTGCTATATAAGACTGCTATAGTAAAATAGCAAATTCTAGAACTGACATACACTTGATAGACTTCAAGTACTTACTCTGTTACTTGCCTTGCACAGACCACCACGAAGTTGGCTAGGTTTAAGTGTAAAGTGTGTAACTTGACTGGAGTCCGAGCACAATTATTTTGTGTGAGAAGGGAAATGAAAGGTAATAATATAAAAATTTATGTGTAAAAAGTTACATTTTTATGAAACATATCAGCAAAAATTGATAACTCAAAAAGAAAAACGTATCAATTTTTTTAGAATAAATATGAGATGACCTACCAAAATGAAGGGCCTTTAACTTGGGAAGCCCAATCATGAATAAAAAGGCCATGGCCCGCAAAGCTAAACAGCCCAACCTAAATTATGATCGAAAGAAAGATTTGGGCTTGTAGAAAAGATTTTGCATGGGCCAATCGCAAAGAGAATAAAAGAAGTACTAGAAGCGTTTATCAACAAATTAAAAATAAAAAAAAAAAAACAAAAAAGGTTGAACGCGGCGACTTGTTGATGTTTTGGAATCTAAACTAAGGGCCCTGGACGGTGTAGATCGTGTCTATGGTCAAGCAGCGTAAAGAATTGACGGCTTCGATTAATGTTTTAGTGATGCATGCAAGCGTCAATAGCACGCACCGCCCACACTTTACCTTCTTGTTCTTTTCCTGGGAAATGCTTTCTCCTTTCCCGTTTTCTGCGGACTCTCAGATTTCTTCTGCAGATTATTTGTGCTCCATACTCTCTTCGTTTGGTTATATTCTGGTTCTCATTTGGTAGCCATTCACGGCCAAGAGTTGTCTGTTTCGTTTACCCAATTATAACTTCCGCTGCCATGGCGTTTCGAGGAGTCTGCCGGGTACTTTTCTCTTCACAGATGATCTGCTTTCTGTTTGATATGTGTATGTTTTTTGCCTTCCGGTGATCTCTCACTGATGAACGAATTTAGTTAATCTTTTTTCTTGGAGACGGTTGGTAACTGAATAATCATTCAATGAAGGTAGAGATCCGTCTTTGCGTCTCGGCATGCGTATTTAACAGAGAATTCTTTTCAATGAAGAAAAAGATCTATTCCTGCTTCTGGGCATGTCCTCAATTTTGTGTCTTTGGGTTTCTTTGATGTGGGGTTGATTTGGCTCTTTTGGGTGACTATCTAACAAAAGATTTTTATTTTCTTGTTTTCCTCTCATAAATTCCCGTTAAGTATCTTATGCCACCTGTATATGGTTAGCGAATTGGGTTAATCCTTTAGGGGTTTTGGTTATTTGGTGCGTCAGCTCCCCTAACTTCAGCAATTAGTCTTACATTACCCTTGGAAGGAGTAAATCTACTGACACAAGTTATGGTGCTTTGTTTAATTCGTTTGCGTTTTCGTGAGATCCGGTTACAACAAGTTTTTTCTGCAAAGTTCAACTTAAGAGATTATTAGATCCAATCTGTGGTTTCTGTGTTCGGAGCTTGTAATGGAGAAACCTTGTATGATGTGATTGATCTGGTAGATTATTAGATCCAATCTGTGGTTTCTGTGTTCTGAGCTTGTAATGGAGAAACCTTGTATGATGTGATTGATCTGGTTTTCAGCCGAATGCTACTTCTGGTATGGGTGTTGCTGAGCACAGCAAGGAAACCTTCTTGGAACTGAAGCGGAAGAAGATTTACCGCTATGTGATCTTTAAGGTAGAGGAGAAGAAAAGAGAAATTGTGGTTGAGAAGACTGGTGGACCAGCTGAGAGCTATGATGATTTCTGTGCTGCTATGCCTGAGAATGATTGCCGATATGCAGTATATGATTATGATTTTGTGACATCTGAGAATTGCCAAAAGAGCAAGATATTTTTCATTGCTTGGTCAGTTTCCCTTCCATGATTATCCCCTTGTTTCGTTTTTAGTATAGATGATCTCTGGATATCATTTCTGAACAACTTCCCATTGTTTCTTTCAAACTTGTTAAAGGCCTGTTTTTCCCTGCTATTGTATAGGGTCATTGTTGTCTCCTTCCTCTGAGGCTCTGTACTGTGTTATAGTCATAAGGGAAACCTGAAATTTCACGTAGAGATTGATTATCTGTTAAGGCAAGCTGTGTTACTAGTTGGCGTATAATGGTTCTATGTCATGTCACTGACGTCTAACTTGTTAAAGCTTTATTCTGTGGTAGCATGCTTTTTACTATGGTTATGCGGTAATTACTTTGTTGTGCTTTCATGTTTTGAGCGTTACTTAATCAAAGATCTTTCATGCTCAAATGCTTAATACAATGAAAAAGCAGGTGCTAAATCGCTATTGAGTTGTGGCTTTTTGCACTAGCACATCTTTTTGGGATGAATTTAGTGTATTTAAGCTACTGACTGCACATTTCAACCGTTAGGTCCTTTCTTTCTGGCATGTGCTAAGTGTAAACTGTGATTGTGATGTATTCATGGCAGTCTAGTCTTCCTCTTTCCTGACCGCTGGGTTTTGATAACCAGGTCTCCTTCATCTTCTCGGATTCGTTCGAAGATGTTGTATGCGACATCAAAAGACACAATTAGAAGGGAGCTGGATGGTGTTCACTATGAGATTCAGGCTACTGATCCTACAGAGATGGATATTGAAGTGATAAGAGACCGTGCTCAGTAAGCCGTTGCTCTGATCATTCTACTGATCATGCCTGCTTCATAGAGGCTGCTACATCTGAAGCAATCTGAGGCAAAAATAGTGTATTCAGTCTTCAATAATCCAAGTTTGCAAAGGCTGACGTGACATGAAGCTCTGTGCTAACTTCAACTTGTCGCTCTTCTTTAGTTTCTCTGTACTTGATGAATTGTTGTCTGTTGAATGATGGAGATCTAGTATATATGGGTATTCGATCTGATTCTGTGCGTGTCTGGTACCTTCTATTCTCTTTTGTTTTGATCTTTCATCTGTGAGTTTGAAATGAATCTTCAAATGTGAAGAGTGGATCTGAATCTAACTATCATGGAGCGGATCAGTCTTATAAAATGGTCCTCAAAATTTATTGGTTGTGTTCAGCATCAGAGGTTCAGTTTTATAAATTGGTCCTCAAAACTTATTGGTTGTGTTCAACATTAGATTAGAGGTGAGAGAATAATTTCCAGAAAATTTTCAAATTTTGAATGCAATAGTGGTGAGTTATCGGGATGAATTGACCTTTTTGTACCTTTCATTAATTCATTAATGCAAAGGATAAAAGTTTATAAGCAAAGATTAAACTAGAAAAACCCCTTTTCTGCCATATTTTTGCCCATCTTTGTAATTGTGAAACTAGAAATTAATTTCTAGAAATTAACAACTGAATAGAACCATTGAAAAGAATACTAGTTGCCAATTGGCCCTCAAACTTTCAATTAATTTACAAAATGATCCAAAATATTTACATATCTACACTTTGAACTTTATTGAAAAGAAAATAAAAGATTATCGAAACTTTGAAAAATTTGGACCGGTAGAGTGAGTGATCCATGAAACGATCGCAAAATGGTGGATCAATGTGGATCGATCATGGAGCGGGTTGATCCGTTCCAATCTGGTTCTGGGCCAAGACCAAGAAGCCGAAGGACCCAACTACGGCCCCAAGTGGTGGTACCTGGTTTTAGAGGATAGCCTCAGGTTGGCCCCTAAGGGGCCCTAATGCATTTCGGATTTTTCGAGCCGGGTTGATGGTAATGGGATCACTAGTAGCATGTTTTTGGGTCATGGCACAATGATCTCATATGGCAGAATCATTCAATCTAGAATCACACTCCCTCGACGAAACAGTTCAGCTTCGGGAAAATAATGTGCTATCTAAATTTCATGTCACCTAAATTTCAAAGGTATAACTAAGCAGTTTACCAGTAAATTATTATTGGCCGATTAATTTGTCATTCAATGCATATTGGCTTATTTTGCTTTTATTATCGTAATTAATGCAGACTACTAATAACCACCAAGGAAAATAGAGTAAAATGTACCGGTAGTTCTATAATTTTAATTCAATTATTGCCTTATGAAAATTCCATTTTAAAACTTTGTATCATTAAAGTCCCGTTTTAAAAGTTATTGTGCAATCGTAATCCACTTTTCCGTTAAGTTTAATGAAGCTTTAGGAAAAATGATAATTTTACCTTCTAAAGTTTTCTTAATTACTCTATTTGAACCCTAAGTTTCGAACATTACAATTTAGTCACCCTTAACAATTTTACCCTAAACGTTTCGACTTTCACCTCTGCCCACCTCCCTCTCGACCACCGCCAAACCGCCACCTCCTCACCGAAAAATGCCCAGAACCGTCAGAAATAGCCACTGGGCTGCGATTCACTAGCTCTAGGTCGTGGTTCACGAACCCAAGGATACCTGGGCTCGCGAACTTCGACCTGCCCAGGCTCGTGAATCACAACTCGGTGGCTATTTCCAGCAGTTTTATTGGGCATTTTCCGGTGAAGAGGTAGCGGTTCGGTGCGTGGTAGTCTGGTGGTGGTCGGTGGGTGGGTGGTGGGCTGAGGGTGAATGTTGAATAGTTTAGGGTAAATTTGTTAAGTTCATAATTGTTAGGGGGTGACTAAATTGTTAGGTTCAAAACTTATGGTTTAAATGGAGTGATTAAAAAAACTTCAGTAGCTAAAATTATCATTTTCCTAAAAATTTGTTACACTTAACAGACAAAGTTGATGATAGGACTATATACGAATGCACGATAAATTTTAAAACAGGACTTTAATGGTATAAATTCCTAAAATGACTCTCATGGGATAATAATTAAAGTTATAGGACTACCGATGCATTTTATCCAATCAAAATATGATAGGTAATTTAAATGACGCGTGACTTGAATATAATTAATTATTGTTCATAGGTATGTGTATTTGTTTAGACAAGTATCCAAATTATATATATAATAATTACAAACCTTTGCTAGTAATGAATAGTTAATTGAGTTTTAAATTGTGTGTGGTAGGGTGTATGGTGTAGTTTAGTTGTGGTGGGGTGTAGTTAGAGGATAAATGTTTCTTTTACCTCATACTTTCAACCATTTTGCATATTGAACCCAAATACTTTCAATCTTATATTTTGACATTTTAACACTTTATCTTTCATTTCTTTTGCATATCGATCCAAAATATTTCAATATTATATTTTGACTTTTTATATTTTCTTGATCTTTTTTTCTTTCTTTTTTTTTTAAATTTTTGTATGCTAAAAGGGTAACTTCATTTTACTGCACTTTTTACTTTCATTCCTTTTTCTTATTGGTCCCAAAATGTTTCCAATCTTATAATTTAGATATTTTAATATTTTATTTTTTCTATCTTTTTTCTTAATACTTTTTGTTATAAAGAGATAACTCACTTTTTACCTTTAATTTCATTTGTATAGTAACTAGATTCTTTATTTAGATGTGATGCGATAAATTAGCATTTTTTATTCTCTTTTGTTTGTTGAGGGACTAACTCTCTTTTGGTATACACTTTTTTTTGTTCTTTTGCATAATTTACATGAAATTTTGTACTTATGAATTTTCTCATTCTTTATTTTTTGGATTATAATCCAATTGATTCATGATTGATGAATGATAGTTAAACACTCGTGGCGAAGCACGGATAAAAAACAGTACCTCGTTCTTTATATATCGAAAAACAGAATCAAAGTTAGTCAATCGGAATGAGGGATTAACTAAGAAGAAGCAACATAGAGATCAAGAAGACGACGCAACGCCAAAAGCAGACAAACAAAGACTAACTACAAGTGGCTTAAAAATGGCAACGCAACACCATGTAAAGGAAAATCGAAACCAAATATAAAGACCACCATGGGTAACCAAAATCAAGTAGAAATATTTGTCAAAGCACATGTATGTATGTTGTCGTAATCACCTATGTAATTAACAAGATAGTTGTATCTATCTATAAGGGTAATTCGAAATACATCATGTGTCCAATCGACGCATGCGACTCCAATATATTCTATTTGAACTAATCACACTTTGGATAGCTAATTACAAAAGTAAAAAGCGTTTGTGAAGATAATTGATGAAGCACGTACGCGTCACTTGCATTTCCGATTAATATATATATATATATATATATATATATATATATATATATATATATATATATATATATATATATATATATATATATATATATATATATATATATATATATATATATATATATATATATATGCATGAAGACAAAATCATTGTACATGCATCAAGACAAAAGCTTGTGATCTAAGTATTTGGTAGACTTGTTCATGTTATTGGGGCTCAAGCATGCAAATTTTACTATTCTCGATGTTGTCCGTTTTACATCCAACATTGAAACGTAAGAATGTACAGAGCAGATCAGAATGAGGAAGATGCTCAATCAACACGTCTCCTTTTTTTTATTGGATTACGTAAGACGATTGAATATATTTTTTTATCAATATTTACATTGTGTGCATGTCATCATCTTACTTGATATGATATAAATACGTTATCGTTCCAGGAGCTGGCTAGCTAGCTGTGAATCCCTGTAGCGAAGAGGGTACGTGTTCATTAGAAATTGAACTACGCACCCCGGGACGCAACATTCTCGAAAATGAAAGGGTATAGACTTTGGAGGAGAGCTAGCTAGCTCTAGTAGCCTACTCGAATGAAGTTACTCCATTTCTCGCACTTTCATTCTTCCGCTTTTCTCTGTACAATTATTCTTTGCTGAAGATTTAGTTCTTTTGAGATGAACGGGTGTGTTTATTTGGGGATGAATAATTTTATCACTGAAATTTACGAAATCTCTATGAAAACAATAAAGTTTAACTGGGTTTTAATGTCAATGGGTGTGAAATTGGCTCTCGGAATATTTCACTTCCATCAATAGGGGCTTTCAAACATAAGAAGTGAACAAAAAGTTTTTCACCTAATAGGGGAGTGAATTGGAGGTGAGTGAGAAAAGTGAAAAAATGAGGGTTAAGTTTGAGGGTCCCGTGAATAAGGAGGAGCGCACATGTGAATTCGCCACGAAGGGCGTTTCGCGCCTCAAATTTCCTTCTTTTTTGTTGTGCTCTTGTCTTTATGAAAACCAAAATTCATCTTTCCTTTCATCTCTCTTGCTTCTCTGTCATATCTAAGTTCTTCTTGGATGAGTTTTGGCCTGTGCACAACCTGTGTACAACTTGTGCGCAAGCCTGTGCGTTGTGCACAAGCACATGCACAACTGCTGCTTTGCTGCACAACTTTGTCTGCAAGCTTTGCGCTGCGCACAAGCTGTGCACAATCGTGCGCAAGCACAAGTCTTGCAAGCACAACTGCACAAACTGTGCGCAAGCGCTGCGCTGCACAGATTCATCCTCCACGAGCGAGGTTCAAATTTACACATCGGGAGCGAGAATGCACAACTCCGACGACCGAGACGGACTCCGGCAAGGCGAGATGACCTAACCCATCGACCATTTCTACCGTATTTAGGTGGGAGAGATGAATTCGGGAGCCATATGGCGCTGTCTTCCTCGTACAATTGGTAGGAAGACGGCGGCGAAGAAGAGATGACCTTCTTTGCTGCGACAACTCGTAGAGCAACCGGTGAGCAAGGGCCTTCTCACGTGAAAAACAACGCTCATTTTCGCGCTTCTCACGACCGTGGGTATATCTTAGACTATTGATTGACTTCCTGAAAAGATGAAAACGGTTGTCTCCTTGTTCGATTCTGAATGCCTCTTCCGCCATTTCTTTTACTTTTATTTTCTAAAAACATGTATCTTTTTTTATTCGGGTAAAGTCCATGTATAGTCTCTTAATTTTAATGCATGTCCTATATTTTTTGTCTTTTTTTAAGAATTCGTCTAATATTTATCCCTTTACTTTAAATTCATTTCATATTGGTCATTTCGTTAAAGTTTTTGTTAGATTTTCAGTTATTTAGAATATATTGACATAAATAACTTTATCATAAAAGTCCATTTACACATTAAATATAGATCTAGCCTTAAACTTTTTTCAAACGTTCAACTAACACTACGTAGTTGGTTGGGGTTCGGTAGCGGGCCTGGTAGGTGGCGGCCCGCTACCACCCTCGCCAAGGCGATCCGAGCGGGCATCCCGCTACCGTGGCGCTACCGTAATAAATTTGGTAGGGCGTGGTAGGGGAAGCCCGCTACCATGAAATTAATGTTCGGGCGGGCGTTTTGAAATTCAAACGCGCCTCGGTAGCGGGCTTGGAAGCGGGCTACCACTGAGCCATTTAAATCTGCTCGCCCCCTTCCTCTCTTCCATTTCTCCCCGACGCATCCGATACCTTCCCCTCCAAAAATCGCCGCCGGCCACCGCCTTTCTCCCCATTGCCGGCGCCGTTTCACTTCCTTTTTCGGCGGATCTACATCAGCAAGGTAAGGTTTCTTTTCTCTTCACTTTTTATGGTTGGAAGGGTGTATTGGAGCATTTTGTTTTTTTTTTGCAGCACCGCCGGCCACCATCAATTTTCCGTCACTGGCCGTCTCCACCACCATCTACAGGTATTTTTTGTTGTATTTTATGAATTTTAGTATTTTAATTAGGAATTTAGGTATATTAGGTATTATTTATGAATTTGTTACTATTTTGTGTAATTTTAGTATATATTTTACATATTTTAGGAAATAAGAATATTTTATGAATTTTAGTATTTTAGGAATTATTTTAGTATTTTAGGAATTATTTTAGGTATTTTAGATATTATTTAAGAATTTGTTAGTATTTTGTGTAATTTTAGTATATACTTTACATATTTTAGGAAAATATGAATATTTTGTTTATTTAAGTATTTTAGGAATTATTTTAGTATTTTAGGAATTATTTTAGGTATTTTAGGTATTATTTATGAATTTGTTAGTATTTTGTGTAATTTTAGTATATACTTTACATATTTTAGGAAAATAAGAATATTTTGTTTATTTTAGTATTTTAGGAATTATTTTAGTATTTTAGGAATTATTTTAGGTATTTTAGGTATTATTTATGAATTTGTTAGTATTTTGTGTAATTTTAGTATGTACTTTACATATTTTAGGAAAATAAGAATATTTTGTGAATTTTAGTATTTTAGGAATTATTTTAGGTATTTTAGGTATTATTTAAGAATTTGTTAGTATTTTGTGTAATTTTAGTATATACTTTACATATTTTAGGAAAATAAGAATATTTTGTTTATTTTAGTATTTTAGGAATTATTTTAGTATTTTAGGAATTATTTTAGGTATTTTAGGTATTATTTATAAATTTGTTAGTATTTTGTGTAATTTTAGTATATACTTTACATATTTTAGGAAAATAAGAATATTTTGTTTATTTTAGTATTTTAGGAATTATTTTAGGTATTTTAGGTACTATTTTAGGAGTATTATTTATGAATTTGTCGATTATTTTGTGTAATTTTAGTATCTACTTTACATATTTTAGGAAAATAAGAATATTTTGTGAATTTTAGTATTTTAGGAATTATTTTAGTATTTTAGGAATTATTTTAGGTATTTTAGGTATTATTTATGAATTTGTTAGTATTTTGTGTAATTTTAGTATATACTTTACATATTTAAAAATTTTCTAAAGTTATTTTCATTCACATCCTTCCAGTAGCGAGCTTGCCTGAGGCGCGCGCATGGCGAGGAGGATCGCCTCGGGATGGAGGATGAGTTGCGTACACCGAGGAGCGCCGGCGAGTACGAGGTTCATATGAACCGTACTCTTGGCAGAGCGACGTCGGTTCGAGGAGATGCAACAGGCTCTTCGTACGGAGATGCGGCGGGAGTCAGGAGATGCAGCCTCCCCGTAGGACACTTTTGTAAAAACTATTTCGTTTCGGATGTTTTTTTATTGTAATTTTGGTTACTTTATAATTAAATTTATTTATGTTTTTAATTGTAATCTATAAAACCTAATAAATATTATTATTATTGAATGATTTATTAAATGTTGAAAATAAAGAAATTATTTTTAAAAAATAAATGATGGTAGCGGGTTTGGTAGGGGTATGGCGCTACTATGTCGATTAGCGGCGCCAACGTGGCGCTAGGTAGCGCCACGCTACCATGACCCCTACTAACGGTAGCGGGCTCGGTAGCGTCTGAAGTCGAGGAAGCGGGCAAAATGGAAGCGGTTTCGGTAGCGGGCTATCCCGCCACCATGGTAGCGGGATTGGTGGCGGATTGCCCCCTACCACGCTCCCATTATATACGCAGTGTAATTAAACCCACTAGATTTAAATCCTACCGTCTCTTCTCTCTCCTTCAAAATCAACTACATCTACAATGCAAGCCATCAACCATCGCTCTGATCATCGGCTCTTCCTAATTGCAACCCAGATTGATCGCGTTCCTATCTCTCTCCCTTAATTACTAGTTGTGCGACAACAAGCATGGCAACAAAGAGATTGCCATGGTTGAATTAGAAGATAAATCAGGATAGCATGGAAACAAATGACTGGTTGAATAGAAGACAAAGCTTTCTAACAAAATCAAGATACAAGATTTAGCTTGCTCATGTCCATCGCTAGTGAGGTGGAAGGAGTGCGAATCTGAAGCCGAGTCTGTTGGTTTTTTTTTTGTGGTGATAAAGGTGAGGAAGAAATAACAAATAATAAGAAACCGTATAAAATCGGGAGAAACTCTATTGATTTATTGTGCTTATAACCTTAAGTTTATATAGACTTGCAACAAACCAAATCCTAGTTGATATAGAAATCCTAAAATAACATAAATCTTATTTCTAATAGTTGTATATACAATCTGAAACTCCTAAACTTATAATCTCTAACAATAAAAAAAGTCCTAATTAAACTAGAACACTTTATTTATTTTATTTTATTTCCTCTTCACGTACTTCTCCTCGCTCCATCCTTAACTTGATGCACAAGTTGCTTCTCTTTCTCTTCACATTGAGCAACTTCAATCCATGGTTAAAAAAACGAACCGGTCATTGAACCTAAAGTTAGTGGTTCGAGGTTTAATCGGTCGAATCAGTTGAACCAGTGGTTGGACCGTTATTTTTATATTATTATAAATTATTAATAAAGTACCTATCTTATAGAACTGCAACAAAATAATTCATATAATAATGCATATTTTTAAGAATCAATAAGAACTATTTACAAGATGAAAGGTTAAAGTAATAATTGTAAAGAATATAAGAGTTTATTTGTACAAAAAATAAAATTTTGTGGATGATTTAGAGTTAAGTAGATAAAACTCTAATATTGACTCTCACTCCTCAATTAAATTTGAGTTTTTTTTCCTTATTTGAGTTTGTTTTTTTTTTAATTTAAATTTGAATTTTTTCACCTCATTTTGGTTGAACCGCCGGTTCATTAGTTTTCGGTTTAAATGGTTCTGACCGGTTTTTCCCGGTTTTGACCAATTTGGTGCAAAATAATAATCGGACCGATTCACGTTTATACGGTCCGACCGTCTGGTCCGGTTTTTTTTAACTATGATAGAGAATGCATAACTCTTCGCCGTGAACAACATATACCATTAGCTCTTCACAAATCTGAAGTACGGATCTGGAAGCGATTGTGGAGGATTGAGAGGAGAGAAAAAAATGTTTAAAATGAACTTATGTTAGAAATTTAAGGGTTAAATATATTAGATTGGGATGTTTAGGTAAACTCGTAGATATATAAGTGATTTGAAAGGAAAATCTAAACAAAATGAACAATGGTGCATAATTTATCAAAGTAAAGGGACTAATCTGAGACAAATTTCTAAAATAGGACGAAAATATGATATGCATCAAAGCGAATGTACTATACGTGGAATTTACCCCTTTTATTCTATAATAAAAAATTACAAATAATTAGTTGAATGGAAAGAAAAAAAGAAAACGGAAAAAAAAGATCCACATATCATATGTTTTGCTGCTTTTTTCAAAATCTGTTTAGACTTCTACATGTTTTCTACTATTCATCAGAATTAGTTATTAAATTCATACTTGGATCATGAAATTCATATTGGTGAATCATTATATTCCACTATGGGAAGAATGAATTATAAGGACCATTAAACTCTTGTTACGGGATCACTACTTCTCTCTTGCGGAATCACTACTCTCGTAAACGAGATCACTACTTTTCTACTGCGGGATCATTACTCTTCTACTACAGGATTAGGTCTCTCCTACTACCGGATCATGAATCTTATACCGAATCACAAATTAACAATCTCACAACTGGATCACTACTTTGTGGTAACGTGATCATCAACTATAAGTGATCATGAAATTATCAAATATTTGTGATTTTTTTTCTTTTCAATTTGAAACTCATATCTGGCTACATAGTTCACGCACAACTTGGACTTGATCCTCTAGATTCCACATCGACATCACTGTTCAGGACCGTCATCTTCATAGGTATGTTGCCGGCGATGCCTAGGTAGCACAAATTTCCGACGCGTATGATTGTTGGTGCCGTTCATCTTCCCGGAGAAGGTGAACCTCAAATATTCGAGAGAAGAAAGAGCTGATGTTAGCGTGAAGATGATGAATGACATGAATAGTAATTATAAGTACTTTTTAAGTATTTAGAGTGTGCTTAAGCGTACCCGATCATTGTTTATTTTCATTACATATGGTGGGTATTTATTTTTATAAAATCACCATTAAAATTTCACCACATCAATTAACCCCCTCAAACCACCCAACTTTTCCAAAAATCCCGAGCAATAAAAATACTACCGGCGGCGGTCACCATGGCGGCGGCGGCGGCCGAGCTGCGACTTAGGGCGGCGGACTGGTCGGGAGGTTCGCCGTCGACCGGTGGTTCCAACGGTGGTGGTTGGGGTGGCCGAAGACGGAGAGAACGACGGATCGAAGCGGTTAACCGCGAATTCGTCGTGGCGGTTAACCGCGAATTTCTCCTTCGTCGAGCGATTCCGGAACGTGGGAGGGTGGGTTAGCTTCGTCTTCTCATGGGGAAGCTAACCGTGGTGGTTGGTGGCGGCGAAAGGGCCCAAAATCCCACCCCACTCATCTCGGGCGCGTGCTGCGACTTAGGCGGCGGACTGGAGTGCAGGAGGTGCGCCGTCGACCGGTGGTTCTAATGGTGGTGGTCATGGTGGCCGATGATGGGTATAACGGCGGATCGAGGCGGTCCGAAATTTAGGGAAGAAGGTTGTTTATTTACTTTTTTTCCTAACATTATTTTGTTTTGATTTTGAAACTTCATCCTTTTTGTGATGTCATTGTGAAACTTTCCTAGTGTTAAATAAAGTTATCATATTCTATTGCCCAATGAGGAAAGTGTTGAGAGTCAAACGAAATAGTATCCACACAGATAAAAGTGTAATGTTCCAAACATAGACAAACAATGTTGTGAGGAAATCAATGACTCAAGGCAAGTGTCGCCTTTAAAGGTAGACAATTGTCCATTCAGATTTTCTGTTCAAGTTTTGGAATTTTTAAGGCGTGGCCACTTTAAAGGTGTGTTTTTCAACAACTTTTAATATATAAAAAAAAACAACTTGAAAATATGAGGGGAAAAGTTTTGTTGCGAAAACTCACAACCGTAGGGTTTTCTATTTGTTGGGAAAATGTGGCTGAGAAAATGAAAATTATTTTAAACTTGATTTGATATTTAATATTTATAGGGAATTTGTTTTAAAAAAATATTGATTTGATATTTTGTTGATGAAAATGTTATACATTTACCAAAAAGGGAAGAAAAAAGAAAATTGATTCAACTTTCAAATTTTTATTTACCTCAAATTGTTACTATAGAAATTTACTATAATACGGAATATTTTTAAAAAATATATTTAAAAACTTATAATTAATTTATCGTATAGATATAAATTGTTTATATTTATAATTGAGGAAACATTCAAAATTTTAATTTTTAAATAAAAAATCAAGAACTGATTAATCAAGTGGTATTCGGTACTTAATTTTTTTGGAAATTTATATTAGATTCAGTAAAGAAAAACAAAATGTGTATTGGAGAACATAACTTACATTGGAAATAAAGTGCACACACGTTATATTATACTCCCTCCGTCCCTGAATAATTGTCCTATTTGTTTTAATAGTTTTACAGTATTTAATCTATGATTATTTTCCATGAATGTTTAGACATCCAAAATGAAATATTTCATGGGTGTCTCATATTTGCAATCTAAATTTTTCAAATATATTTTTTTGAATTTTTTAAAACAATTTATCTTTGTTAAAATTCGAGTCAAACAATGAACTTGAAACAGCAAAGTCAAACGGGACAACTTTTCAGGGACGGAGGAGGAAGCGTTTTTACTGTACATCTACAGTAACAAGGGATTAATGTACATGAGTCATTTATTTAGTAATCTCTAAGCACTTAAGTTCACTAATATTGTATATGTTACAATTGAGTCCAACTAACCTCCTCCAATAGCGATGCTAGATATTAGACTTTTACTACTATATGAGCTTAAATGTTAAAGACTGCTATATTCAATAACCAGTGGAGTAAAATAACCGAATCCTTTACCAGTCCTTTTTTTTCAAATGTACACAAATAACCCGCGTCTCCTAAATCCCATATTACCTAAGTAGCTTTTCTACTTTAATAGGTTGTACAATAAACCCCACAATAGTATTCGTATTACATTTCAGTTCTTCTACTCTTTTTACATCACTGACCTAAATACAAATAAATAAACAATCAAACTTATTTAGCAAATCCCAAACACAATAGTGATGATTTCATCAACAAATATTTGTAAGATAAAGTTCTCTGAAAGTTTTTGGACTTATTTAAATGTACAAAATAGTAGTATACAATTTCTACAACTGCTCAAATTCATTAAATTATCCCATGAATTTTTTTCTTTACATACAAATCTCTGCCATTTATGTGTCCAACACCTTGAGTTTTCTCTTTTCATACCAATAATAACTTTGGGCAAACTCTTTTTTTCTAATGAGAAATGCTCATTTGGAGAATTTTTAACAAAATCAAGCTCTTTAAGTGAAATAAGCATCTAACAAATTTTTTTCAATTTATCAAAGATATTATTTATGTATGTGGGACATTCTCCATTTCAATATTTTAAACCTACCATTTTCAACATTTAAATTATGAGCATAATTGTACACATTTTGAATTATAAATACATATTTTATGTACATAAATGTAAATTTTTCATGTGTGTAGTAACTTTATACTATGATGATATACATAAACAAAAAATAATCTTCTAGCTTATTTATAAAATATTTTATTTTATTTTTAGTGCTTATATTAGAATTAAAATTTTAGTTTAACACCCGCAGCAACGCGCTGGTAGCTAAAACTAATACTATATATAAAACCCGTAGGTTGTTACTCTTCAATAAACAAATTTTCTTTGTCCTTTTCTACCTTCTTTTTTTGCTTTTATGTATTTTTTTTTACTTTTTTGTATTTAATTGTATTGTTTTATTATTTCCCTCTTCAAATACGATGATCTCACATTCTTGTCTCCTCTGTGTATGTTAGTAATTTCAATACAATTACTTTAATTACATAAACTAATATTACGCTTTTTTTGAACTTTGTTATTCAATATAACTCAAATTATATACTCCCTCCATCCATGAATAATTCTACAATTTGTTTTTACCGTTTTAAAGTATTTAATCTATAAAAAAATTTCATGAATTTTTAGACTTTAAAGTTAATAATTTATATACATATCATAATTTGTATAAACTTTCTAAATATATTTTTTCTGAATATTTTAAAATTTGCTATCTTTGTTAACATTTGAGTCAAATATTGAATCTTGAAACAACAAATTCAAAGTGTAGAGTTATTTTGAATTTTTAGACTTTAGAGTTAATAATTTATATACATATCATAATTCGTATAAACTTTCTAAATATATTTTTTCTGAATATTTTAAAATTTGCTATCTTTGTTAACATTTGAGTCAAATATTGAATCTTGAAACAACAAATTCAAAGTGTAGAGTTATTTGGGGACGGGGAAGTATCTAACATTTAGACACTTTATGAACGGTAAAATGGAAATGTGGTGGAATGTGATTGGGTACATATATTAGTATGAGCCTTGTCTTTTTTTCCTTTTACTTGTTAATGAGTTGATAATCTTCCTACATATTATTTAAATTTATTTTGTAATTACACCCAAATTTTTTAACCTTCTAATTCAAATATTTCAAAAATATATATTTGTTCTTCTGATTTTAATGTTCCAAAATTTTTATTACTTTCTTCATTTTTGTGTTTTCTTTCATTTGTTAATAGCTAGTAATCTTCCTACATATTGTTTTAATTTCTTTTGTTATTACACACAAATATTTTTAACCTTCTAATTCAAATATTGCAAAAAACAATCTTGATTTCTTTTTCTTTTTGTTGTTCTGATTTTAATATTCCAATTTTTTTATTAAATTCTTCATTTTTGTTTTTTCTTTTATTTGTTAACAGGTTAATAATCTTCGTACATGTTGTTTTTATTTCTTTTGTAATTACACCCAAATATTTTTAACCTTATAATTCAAATATTTCAAAAAAAAATCATGATTTCTTGATTTGTTTTTGTTTTTCTGATTTTAATATTCCAATTATTTTATTACTTTTATTCATTTTTGTTTTTTCTTTTAGTTGTTAATAGGTTAATATTCTTCCTACATATTGTTTTAATTTATTTGTAATAACACCCAAATATTTTTAACCTTCTATTTCAAATATTTCAAAAAAATATTGATTTTTTATTTGTTTTTCTGATTTTAATATTCCAATTTTTTTGTTACTTTATTCATTTTTTTATTTTAATGTTAATAGATTAAGAATCTTCCTACATCCCTTGTACCCATGCTTGTTCTGCTCTTAGTTTGAATAAGAGTAAAATTGAAGATTATGTGGATGAGATCTACTCCATTGAAACACACAAGAGAATTTATGGTCATGTCATAAGACCTATACGAAGTTTGGATCAGTGGGAACCAACAGACTACCCAGCCATCAAACCTCCTAAAAAAGAGAACAAAAAGAGATAGACCACAAAAGAAAAGGAGAAAGGAGAATATATATATATATATATATATATATTCTGATTTGTTTGTCACGCGCACAGGTGTGTGCAAGCCCAATATAACATTTATAGGTTTAAAAATTTGTGTGGCGTGGGCTTTTGTTTTGTTGTGTTCTGTCTCAAGTTCACCTACAACATTCCGCGGGAGATGATGATAAAAGTTCATCACGATTATTTTTGCTATACAATCACCGCTGCTAAATTACATGCATGTAAAAGGGGATGTGAATATGACAATACATATATGCTATACTTTCTGAATTATTATGACTTTTTATTAATAAAAATGTCAACCAATCAATAAACGACTCGTTTCTAGAAGACCAATTACCTTTAGCCCGATCCCTTGAATTAAATTAACAGTGATCAGTTAAAATACCTAATTGGTGGATCAGAAAGAAACTAGCTAAGGTGCCTGCCCTTACACCAATTATCTTTCTTTTTTACAATATTACAAATAGTTAACTTGAAAGAAAAATACAAGTTTGGTAATACTTTCCTAGCTAGACACCAAGAGCCATATATAGATATGACATTTTAACAACTCCCCTTCTCCAAGTCGCCTCCATCGCCATAACTTCCCTCCACCGTAAACCATACATAATAAATAATAATAATAATAATAATAAATCTGCCCTTTTGTTTCAATTGAGCACATCGCTACTAGTTAAAAAGGACTATAGGCAATATGAAGTATTTTACACTACGTGGAGTGGGTGACGACATCGCGCCCTCAACGCAGCGGTTGGGTCGTAGTAACTCATGCGCGAGGTCACAGGTGAATACCGTAGTAAAAACGGTGCAGCTTTCAAGATCTGCGGCTAAGATCGTGCGTCATCGCGGCCTCATCACGCAAAAGGCCACAATAAGCATTTTCAATAATTTAAAAAATGTGGATGAATCCAGATGAATTTCTTCCGGATTCATCCATTTTTTTCCATAAATGCCCAGAAGAAGAAGTGAGAAGGAGATAACAAAAAGATGAAGAGAGAAGAAGAAAATGGAAGAAAGAAAGAAAGAAGAGCAAGAAGATGGAGAGAAAGAAGATGAAAATGGAGAGAAATGAAGTAGAAAAAGAAAACAACAGAAAAAAAAAGAAAGAAGAAAACCGAAAGAAATGAGGATTGAAGAGGGAAAAAGAAGAAGATGAAGATATGAGAAGATGAGTAAAATTAAGGATTCGGCGAAAGGAAGAAGAAGAGAAACCTTAAAAAAGACTTTACTGCGGCTACAATATCCTTACTCCGGCATTGCTGCGGCATGGGCCGCAGTAAAACTTACTGCGCTTTTTACTGCACCATTTACTGCGGTCCAAACCGCAGTAAAAATGGTCTGTTCGACGTAGTGTTATGAATTTAGAAAATAATTTGTCCATCTAACCCCCTCTACTCATCCTAAATAAAATCTAATCTCAAGTTTAATTAAAATTCAACCCAACTCAACTATATACAATTTCTCTCAAATGAATTTGAATCAGATTGTTTGAATAATAGGAGTATATATTTTTTTGAGTACTTATCAAAAACCTCCAAAGGTTTGCCATAATATATAACTTACCCATATATTTTGAGAATAATATACAACTTACCTATATATTTTGAGAATTCATTGAAACCGTTTAAGGTTTCACCTAATTAATACACTACTCACTCCGGAAATTCTGATTCTGTCACCGATTATATGGTACGTAAGTGACACTAAAATACTACTTGAGATTCTATTGTTCAAGAAGTTAAATCGCTCCGTGCTTTATATATAGTTCACGGCACCAGAATCTCCAAGTTATTATAAGCCAGAGTTAAAATTTTCTACAAATTCATGTGAGAGAGGTACCAAATCAGATGAGTTAAGTGTCTGTACTTATTTTGAAGACTTACTCATCCTGAATTGTAGTTTAGGGATTAAAAAGCACAAATGATATACTTAGATTTTAGAGGAATTGTTTAATTTGGAAAAATAATATACTCCTTCATTCAGCTAAAATTGACTATTTTATTTTGACAGTTTCACCTCTAAAATTTACATATACTTCTTCCGTCAGCTAACATACAACTCGCGCAGCATGAGTTATGCACAACAATGCTGCGCCACAGATTATATACTACACCAGTACTTCTATTTTTAAATTTGTCAGAAGTAAAGGAGTGAAATTTAAATATAAAAAAACCGCCAAATTTCCTGGAATTTGAAGATAAAAAATAAACTAAAGGCTTAAAGAAGGAAGAAGAAAGAAAACGGGGCTTCATTTGGTAACTGTTTAGTTGGGTTTTGTAATCGTAAAAGCCGTAGTCTCGCAGGAATTGAGGAGTTGTTCCAAGTACTCAGCTCCCAGATCCTCCAAAACGACGACGTTTTCTTTCCCTTCCTTTTTGGCCGCCGCCGGCCGCCGCTTCCTCAAGGAATGCCGCCTTTTCAGAGCCAGCACCGGCGAGCCGCCTTCTTCACAGCGGTACTTCATTTCGCGGAGCGACTCCCGGACGACATCGACCGGGAAATTGAGCGTGGCCAATGGACCTCTCATGCAGAAGGCGGCCTGATCGTAGGCCAGCGCCGCCGCCTCGGGGCTGTCGAACGTCCCGATCCAGACCCGGACACCGTTCCGGGTGGAGTCTCGGATCTCGGCAGCGAATTTCCCCCACGGCCTCTTCCTCACTCCTCTGTACGATTTGGATTTATGACCTTGGACCGAATTGACCTCTTCTTCTCTGGCAGCTTCCTCGGATGAGAAAATCTCACCGGAATCTGACTTTTTCACCGGCGACATCAATGTTTCCGACGAAACGCTGGTTGAAGTAGTATCCGTTTGGTCGATGAATTGAAGAAAGGTTTGGTCATCATCATCGGCGAATTCCCAGGAAGAAGAGAAATTGTAATTCTGGGAACTGAAGAAGCAACTAGAGTGCGAAAAGTTTTCAATTTCTAGTTCAGGGATGGAAATTAATTGAAATTCGCTGCGAGATTCGAATTCCATGGTGGCCTTAGCACGGATTGATTGTTCCTCTTTGGCCGCTGTTCCACACTTGACTCTCTGCTGTCTGTATTCTCTCTTTTTTTCTTTTTCTGATGGAGTATTGTACTGAAGTGCGCTGTTTATTTGGTTTGCTCTTCCGACCTATTGCACACCTGCTTCTTATATAATACTCCTTCCAACAAAAACAAAACATGTACTCCCTCCCTTCCATTATTTTTTAAACATATTCACTCAACACACTATTTTATTTTAGTATTAACTTATTAAGTGGAATAAGGAAATAGAGGGATAGTTCAAAAAATTCATGTAGAAAAAATTACTAAAAGTGAAAAGTGTTTTTAAAAAAATTAGGATAGATTGAGCACATTGACTTTTATATTTGTGTTTGAGTTAAATATTTATTAAAAATATTTCACTAAAAAATTTATTAAGAAATTAGATATGTTTATTTATCTTTTATATATAAATTATTAAACTTTATATACTAAAATATTAAAGCATAAAAATTATAAATTAAATATTGATTAAAAAATGTGAAATCTTTTTAGAGATAGAGGGAGTATAATAGAATCGAACCAAGATTTCATTTTATTAATAAAATAATTTTACCACCTTCTTTTCTCACTCATTTATTAATGCGCTAGACATTTTGATAATCTTTTTTTTTTGTTTTTTTGTTGAGGGTCATTTTTGTTGAAGATATATCTTTTACAAAGATTGATTCGGCTCCTTCACATGACATTCGTGGATCCATTCGAGTTAACTCGATTCGGCTCCTCAATATGGGAATGATTCCCATTCGTCGAATCCTATAGCCTCACCACCAGGTTCATTTCAAATGGGAGTGGAGTGTTGGAGTCTTTGGGCTGACCTGAACTTTGCCCACACACAGTTGAGCAATCAAGTAAGTCATGGGACAGCTCTAGCAATAGAGTTGGGTTTAGTTCTCCCCGATTAACATTGACAAGATGATGATGACGATGGTGGTGGTGCTTATCCATACTGATTGCACCACTTCATGATCTGAGCCAACAAAAGGTAATGTTGACTTTTTACTTAATAGGAGTAATAGAATACAGGAGGAGGAGTATTATTAAAGTTGTGTTTTTTTATTTCACTTCTAAGATTTTTTTTTTATTTAAAAAAGAAAAGAAAAGGTTTATTATATGGGAGAAACATTATCTTTGAATTTGGGAGGATGGGAATGGGTTGGGACCAAATTCAAGGTTGATTTGATTGGATCATAGGAATGCATGTATCTGCGGGGTTAAATTGGTCACGTGAGTCAAGTCAATGGGCTCAATACGCACGGCGGCTCTCACGGGCCCAATATGACGTCGCCCTTCCTGATGTCACCGTTTTTTCTCCTTTCCAATATTTTCCCCCTTGCTACGAGTAATATTTTAATTAAATATCTGCAAGCAATTTGCATTATTTTTTCTAAATTAAAAAAGCAAAAAAAATAAATTGTTACTTTCAGCAATGAGTCACTCTCATTACTGTAACATGCTCTCATGATATCTCTTTTTTTTTCCTTTTTTTTTCTTTTGGTTCCATAGTTATTGCTACTTTTTCAAATTATCGATAAATACGCAATTAATTCGAGGGTGACTCCTCAACGAAACAATTGTTCCCAAATTAAGAAGCAATCTGTCTGTCAACAACGAAAGGAAATTTTGGCCTGATCGTCCAGGCCGCTGGCAAGAAAAAATATCTATTTAAATATATTATTAATTAATTAATTTAATTAATTAAATTAAAAAATTAAAATATCCTTCATAGACATGCATTAAGAGAATAAAGTTGATATTTTTATGGTATATGTTTTTCCACATATGTAATAAATAGAACCGTCGGCCGTCAATTATTCTAGGCTGTGCCAATAAGGTGGAGCCTCCTAAGTCTGAAATCTAATTGCACTAGCGACCTTCAAACTTTTATAAAGCGGATAAGTTGACCCTCATAGTATAATTCAGTCCGTTTCAACCCTTTACTTTGCAACTCGGTTCATGTTCCACAATCAATTATTTTAGCTTTATTAAAATCTAGGTAGTTTAGTGATAGGTTAGTTATTTTTAAATCAAGTGAATTGGATAAGAATAAAATTAAGTAGTTTGACATTCAAAGTTTGACATTCAACAAATATAACGGTGGTTATATGCTTAAGATATATATTTTCCACTAGTAACATAGTACCACAGTTTTTTGAAAACACACACTCCATCCGTTTCGTCGCATAAAATAATTGTTGTTTTTGCTAGTTTGGGCCGTGTCCAATTAATTGAGTCATTTCCTTTGTACAATCAACTTTACAATGTGGGTATCGATTTGAGTTGCTACTCGGTGCGCCGGGCGCACTGTATCCACCTTAAGTAGAAGAAGAAGAACAAGAAGAAGAAGAAGAACAAGACGTCGAAGGACTCGTCATGTTTTTCGACGAAAAAATCGGAACTTGCCAATTTCGAAGGATCCGTCATTCCTTCCGCGCGGAGCAACAAAATCAGATCAAAATTCAACCGATTCATCTTCATTTCTCTCAAAATCAACAAAATTAGCAACAAAAACCATCTGCTCAGTTCTTCCAATGAAAACAACCACTAGCTCCAGCGTATTTGTTCGATTGCATAAAACGATGTGCTTCGACATCACAATGATGCATTCCCGATGCACTATGATGCGTTCCCGTAACAATATGATGCACAATCTTTCAAACAAATTGAGCTGAAACTCCTTGGAAGAGGGCTGACTTCAAGGCCTCCTTAAGGGTGAAATTAAGGATACTAAACCTTAATATAAACCCACCTACAATCACTAAAAGAATGTCAAGCTAATTTTGGCTTTAAGAGGGAGAGAAGAGAGGGGCAATACTGCCAAGGGATGAGGAAATGGCCAGCCCCGTCACCCCTATTTATAGAGTGTGAAAGGGGTGAGAAGAGGGGTTATGACCCCTCTTCATTTCTGAAAATGTGCCTTAAATGAGTCACAACCATTCGGCAAAGGTTGGCTCTCTCGCAAGCCGAAATGTGGTCACCTATCCTAGCACCAATTCAGCTCTTATAGCCGAATCACTACCTCCATTGGTCAATGGTCATGTGCCTTGGCCAACGGTTGTAGCCTTTAGGTGAAGGGATGCAGCTGTACACAAGAGATGTGTCATTTGGCTCAAAAGTCACAACTTTTAGCCAAAATATGTCACACATATTTCATCTAGGAACTCTATTAGCTAGTACAAAACTAACTCAACTTGCCATTCATCCACATTGAGCTTCATTGAGCTCAAATTCAGCTCACAATGAGTTAAATGTTGCTCATTTACTCATTTAGCTCCAATGAGCTGGAGTTAGCTACATTTAGCTAACATGAGCTAAAGTCCAGCTGACTACAGCTACTTCTAGGTGAGTGGTGACTTGAGTCCAGTCCTACTACTTAGCTGGAGTGAGCTCAAGTTGAGCTGGGTCTAGCTACTTCTAGCTGGAGTGAGCTGACTTGAGCTGAGTCCAGCTACTTCTAGTTGGAGTGAGCTCAAGTTAAGCTGGGTCCAACTACTTTTAGCTGGAGTGAGCTGAAGTCTAGCTGCACCCAGCTCCAATGAGCTGGAGTGAGCTGAAGTCTAGCTGCACCCAGCTCCAATGAGCTGGAGTGAGCTAACTTAAGCTGACTTGAGCTGCCTCCAACTGCTCCCAGCTGGAGTTGAGCTAAGGTGAGCTACTTCTAGCTGACCTTGAGCTGGGGTGAGCTAAGTTCAGCTACTTCTAGTTGAGGTGAGCTACATCTAGCTACCTTTAAACTCTGACTTAGCTCCATGAGCTCAAGTAACACTTTAAAAGGTCTCAGTGCGCCAGGAATTCCAACATTTGATCATCTTTTATCAAAGTAAGGGTATTATGGTAAAAGTGCATTAATAAGCTTAAAGGAGCTCAATTATGTGTCATGGAATTATTTGAAACTACTTTGTGTAATTCCAACCTAATTCAGTTATAACAATCACTTTTGACATCTTTTTATCAAAGTAGGGGTATTTTTGTAAAGAAGATGCATTTATGGTACAAGGTGTATGCGCCTTGCACCATGAGATAATTCTATTGATGATTACATGTGATAATGACACCATTATGGAGGGAATTATAAAGGATTAATATCCATTAATCATATTTAAAGTGAATGTTACAAAGAGTTATGAAGGTAACAAATGCACATTAATGCAATATTAAAGGTGGTCTTTAATGTGTATATTAACACCTTTTACACCCTCTTCATCTATAAATAGATGAGAAGGGCAGCCATTTGTGGTCATCTCTTGACACATTATTCTTCCTCTTCTTCTCCTTCATTTCTCTCAAATTGGTGGCAGAATTCTTGCAAGTTCTTAGAGCATTAAGAGTGGAATCATTTGTGCCCTTCAACACAACAACTTCAAGGTGCAACCATCAAATCCGCCCTCTCCTCTTCTCCTTGGTGTTCTAGGCCACCACTTCTCCACTCCATTGGTGTTCATCTTCAAGCTTCAAGCTTAAAGGAATGAGCAAACGTAAGGAATGAGCAAGGATTAAGAATCCTTAAGCGATTTTTCATTGGTGCAAGGTAAACATCTTCTCCTCTTAATATCATATTTAGATCTTCATCTTCATACTCTCCTCTTGCTAGATTTCTTAGTTTAATGGCATGATTTGTTGAAAATATATCATGCTTCTTGTGAAAGAAACCGTGAATATATATATTGGATAAAATGGAGCATTACACTTGTTTGAGAAAGATCCATGTGAAAAACAAGAAAAGGGACCTTTAAAATCTTCAATACAGACTTGCCATGTTATTGTAGTTTGTGGACACTTGCTCTGGTTGCAAAAAATAGGACACTATTTCAGAAGTTCAACTAATCAAAGGAATGACTCCAAGTCGCACCGGAAGTTTTGTTGGAATTCCGACACATTTAGGTTGAGTGCACAATTCAATAAGAACTCTGTGGATCGTGGCGATCTTACTCGATTGCTGAGGTAACTTGAATTGCTTATTAGAACATGAGCATGACATAACTCCTCCAATATATCCTCATCCTCATCAATGCAAATAGCCATGCTCATCTGTTGCTTGAGGATAGATAAAACGAGCCGACAATCAGATATTTTTGGCATCTTTCGAACTACATAACCAAATAGGAGATAACATGTTCATGCTTTCCTGCATTTCAAAGAAAAAAAATAGCCATGATTGTGGATTAACATACTGTAACAAAGTACTATGTGCACAACACAGTAAAGCGCACATACCAGCGCACGACATGGAAACACATGAAAACTATTTGTGTGCGTAACACAACAAAGCGCACATATGATTCCTACCTACAGTCCCTTCATATGAAATTCATACAACCCAAAAAAACAGGTACCTAAATTACTTTCACCATATGAGATTAGCAACGAAATGATAAGAAAAAAAACCAAAATACTAGATTTTGAACAAACTCATTCCACTCCAGTCAGCTTCCTCAAATTCTCCAAATTCTTCTTCTGCCAACTCCGTCTCTCTCATTCTTTCATATTCCTAAGCTTAACGAGTAAGATGACACTATCCAGAAAAGATAAGAAAATGAAGCGGGGAAAAAGTTGAGAGAAGAAGAACTTAGAAAGAATGACATAAACTTCCAGGGTTTACGTACAATAGGTAGAAGACGACATAAAGGGTAAGGGAAAAGAGGCGAGAATGGCTGGGTGCGCCAAATTTACACTCCAGCCCCCTTCAATTTCACGAGCTCTTCAAACTTGGGTCCCCATTACTCACTTTTCTCACTCACCTCTCAAACCCTTCGTTATTAAGTGAAAAACTCATCCCCAATTTCTAAGTTTGAAGCCCCATATTGTAAAAGCGTACACACTAAAACCACTCACCTCAATACCCCTACGGAGTCAAACACTACTACTATTATGGGATGAATTCATCCATTTGTTTTGACAGTTTCACAGTATTTAATTTATGATTTCTTTTGCAAATGTTTAGACTTTAAAAATTAAATATTTCAGTTGTGTATCATAATTTGATATCTAAATATATATTTTTTGAATTCTTTTAACTGTTTATCTTTATTAAAATTTGAATCAAACATAAAACCTTGAAACAAACAAAGTCAAGTTGATGAACTTTGGTTGATAGAAAGAGTAAATTGGAATAAATAGCTAAATTGGTTTTTTTATGGGTAGACAACATGCCATTAGTTGAACAAGAACTGCCTTAGATAAAAAAAAACAACCACATGATAAAATTTTAATGAGATATATAGTGTATAACCTGCTGTTAGTATTCCATAATTAATTGCATGTATATCAACAGTAACACTTCCTTAATTATGTGCATGTATGACAACATGACAATTATATACTCCTTCCGTCCTGAAAAATTGAACACATTTTCTTTTTGGACTGTCCCAGAAAAATTGATCACTTTCCTTAAAAGGAAACTTCTCACTCTCAAAATTACTAAATTATCCTCACTTTATATTTACTTTTTCTACCTCATTTTTTGTGCACTTTCAAACAATGGACAATTAAGTAAACACCAATCTTTCGGGGACGGAGGGAGTATATAATAAACAAACTCTACTCTAAGGATAGCAGCTAGTGAGCTATGAGCAAGTTGATGGAAATGGGGTCGGGACAAAGAGGTAATACGACCTCCTTTTTAGCCAAGTGCATGCATGTATTCAACATGTCTTGACAAACGACTTTTACTCCCAATAACCCTACTACCTAGTACATACATTATTTTAATCATATATAAATAAAAAGCATACTAATTAAATTATTCATGTGACCAAAAATGGAAAACGTGCTCTTATCTAATTATTCATCATTTTCGTTTTCAATTCTCTCTGCTATTCTAGCTACTTTTTCCTTTGATTTAGACAAGTCAAACTATACTAGAAGCTCCCCAACTTTGCCAGCTGGTCATTTCATCTAATTAGAGTTAATCCTTAAACTGAAACTCTTGCGCGGCAGTCCTCCAACTTTCTAACTATTAAAAGTTTTGGTCCAATTATCATTATTTGTTGAATCCGTCATTTCTATCGACTCCTCCCTCCTTCCTTATATCTATGGGTGTATATTTTAGAATAGATTAAGATGTCCACAACAGTATATAGTTATCCATATTGATTCCCCATTGATCAATGCCTATATTGGGTGCCATGGAATTTTGACAACCTGCCAAGTCAGTCCTCAGTCCTCACATAATTAGCCCAATTTTTTTGAAATGTAATTGAAATTTTACAAAAAGAAAAATATACAAATATAAATAAAACCCACATAAAATAAAACTGGACTCCTAATCTTCTCCAATTCAACCCCTAAAAGCAGTAAACACCCTCCCAAACATCTTAACCTAATGTAATATTCCCCAAACGTACAATCTTTAGCTTTTGACACTCCATTCTAATCGTCTAAGTTTATATAATAATTTTGCTTGAGAAGATTTTAGCTCAAATCTTTTCATACTTTTACCCTCAATCTTTTGGTTAATATTCCCCAAACGTACTATCTTCACACCTATGCCTTGGAATTTTGTGACATTTAATCACCTGAGCCTTGATTCTGTACTTAAAATTGTCTCTTGGAATTCACACCCATTAAGAGAATTGATTCCACCAATATCACCAGAATTAAAGCTACCGGATGAATGGACATTAGAAATGACTGACCCAATTTTTGAAGATTGCAGATGGGCCCCACTTTGAACGTAAATAGTCCAATTGATTTTTTAAACAAATCAAATATACTCCCTCTCCCCTCTGTCCCCAAATAAATTAAATGGAAATGAAAAAAATTCGACAAAAATTCTCTCAGTTTTAGTTTGGAGGATGAATGTTAAAAATTAGAGGATAAATGTTATGTATAATTAAGTAAAACAACTTAACTAAAATTTCTAAAAAGAGAAACACATCATGTTGGGATATCGAAAAAAGAAATGCATGCCATTTATATGGGAACGAAGGGAAGGGAGTATATATGTTGGACACTTTAAGACTTCAAAGTGATAAACTAAAACCAATAAAAGTAATTTTTTGGATAAAAAAAATTGAGGTTTAATAGTGTAAAAATAATGTTAAAACATTTCTTTAATACGGAGTATAAAATATGTCAAGTTCTATAAGACAATTAAAAAACACGTGTCATGTTTTATGGGACGAACTAAGTACTTTAATTTGAATCCAATCCATAAAGTTAATGGCAAAATTGTTCCACCTATGCTAGCCAATAACATAATGGCCAAAATGCGAATTAGTGCCATGAACTATTATAATTTGGTGATTTAAGGGTCTGAATTTCGGATCGGACAAATTAGTACCTCGAATTATTAAATTTGGTGCAGTTAAGGGTCTTGACTAGGCTTGGAAATTTGACGGATTATCCGAGGTACCTATATATCCGCAATCTGCATTTCGCGATTTTTTCAGTATCCGCGGATTGCGGTTATACCCATTACGGTTATAATTTTAAATCTGCATCCGGAAACTGCGGATATCCGCGGTTCGCGGTTAACCCACGATTATTACAACAACCCATTATTGATACCTAAACATTCATAATTTTATCAAAATACATACACTAACATCCAAAAACCTAATAAACTTACAGTATCCAAATTTCCAAATAAAACATAGATAACTTCTACACAAAACACAGTGACCTCATGACATTTCTCATCTTCATCCTTATGCAAATCATTTTACCGGTATGCATAACTTCTCCTACAAAATGGAAAATGATACAGTTATGATAAATACATGATTTATTAAAGAATATTTATAAGTTATGATTTAGATGAGAAATTTTCTTTATAAGTTAGGATTTAGATGATAAATTTTCTTACATCTGCATCATCCTCAACAATATCATCATAATGCCGGCAATCAATTCCGTCCGAACTTGAACAGGTATCTAGTGCCGATATAAAATGGTGTAAAAAATAAGTTAGTGAGAATAATAGTAATTAAAAGTTGAAAGATAAGAATCTTGTTCATACAAATTCATTAATATGGAATACCTTTAATATCAGCCCACAACCAATCTTGCGTGCACATGTAAGCTTTAAATGTTTTTGGATGGAGCTTACTCCGATGCGGGCTCAAAAATCTTCCACCAGTACTAAAAGCAGATTCTGAAGCCATTGTAGATACTGGAATTGCTAGAACATCTCTAGCAATTAGTGACAAAACTGGATAGTCACGTGTATTTGCTTTCCACCACCCCAACCCATCAAAATGCTTCGTCCTTGTAACAGACTTTCCCCCTAAATATTTATCCAACTCCGAGCAATCAGAAAGTGAAGAGTTTTTTTATCAACAAAAGCATCAAAGTTATCTAGATCTAAACCAACTGATGACAATGATGATGTGCTACTTGAACCACTCTTCCCACCTCCACTTGATGTGTTATATTCGGCAAGATAAATCTCAAACAACTCATAACAAAACTTTCTAACATCTGCAATCCTTTTTTCAGCTTCATCATTCCCATATTGGGAAGTAAAACTCTAGCAACAACATTTTATAACGAGGATCCAAGATAGATGCTAATGCCATGGTATTGTTCACAACATCCCAATACTGATCAAATATGCCACTCATTCCTAAAGCCATTTCCTCAATAAAGACATTCCCACACTTTTTTTCAGTTATCAAGTTTTACCTTAATGTGACAAATCATGGGGAAATACTGATTGGCAGTAGGGTATGAAGTCCCGGAAAACTGCTCACTTACCACATAAAACAATCCTTTGCCAAAGACCAACCAGTTTATGTAGGAACACCACTGAACTTTTCTTTCTTAAGATGTGCGAGAAGGGTGAAAACTGGTTGGTAGGTAATAGCAACTTCTAGCATCAAATAGGTCGAGTTCCACCGAGTTTTACAATCTAAGACCAACTTCCTTGAAGTTGGAACTTCTAATTGCCGAGCATATTTTTCAAACATTTCATCTCTTTTCGGAGTAACTTTCCAAAATGTAACACAATTCCGAATTAACTCAATATCTTTTTGGAGTCGCTGGTGTCCCCAGGCTTGCGACACCGACGATTGAAGAGGAGCACGAGTTGTCGGACGATTGGACGGAGGAGCCACGCCTTGTGATTAAACAGGGGGGAAACGCCGACCCATGTTGCGGCAATGGAGCAACGGAATTCAAACTTCCGATGAAGGGATGCCCAGACGACACCGCTGGAGAAGCCCGTTGAGGAGAAGAAATCGGCACCGTAGGATGTTGAGTGAATGATTATCCAATATCAACGATTAGTTATTTGTAACATATATGAGCTCAACTTTGTAAACCTTACGTTTAGGTCACCGAATCGTTAGCAATGTGACGGTGTTAACCGAGTCACTGAGTCGAGACCCTTAACTGCACCGAGTTGAATAGTTCAGGGTACGAGTCTGAACGATATTTCATGTCCTAAAATCACCGAGTCCAATAGTTCAGGGTACTAATCCACATTTTGACCTAAGATAATCTATAGGAAAATTGATCTGTTTATCAAATACTCAATTTTAATAAATATACAGTTATACTATTAGATTCAGTTTATTTGGATATTCTGCAGGTTTCTTTCCTAATTATATAACCTAAACTGAGCCAGCGAAAGAATAATAGCATTTGGTATGATAAAAAACCTATCAAATGAACCAAATATTCAATTAAATATTCTGATTTTATTTGAAGAGTGAAAAGCCCTAGGTATATCTTATAAGATAGTACGTATAGTTTGTTGAGTTAAAATTTGGTGGGTAAAACGTAAGAGATCCAAAATTTGGTGTTTTTCCGCATAAGTGGTAAATAGATACCCACATATTCTTCTATTATAATATTCTTTTGGTTTAATTCTTTTTTTGGTATTATATGCCTTTTTTCTTCTTCCTTTTCTTTTACTTTTTTTCCTCAATAATTTTTTATCATTTTTTATTTGTTTTAATTTAATACTATGCTTTTATTTTATTTTTTTATTTATACACAACTTTTTATTGTTTAACCATTTTTTATTGTTCAATATCTGTGGTTTATGGTCATGTTCATTTTACAATAAGAAAACTTTATATTTTAATTTTAATTTTTTAACTATTTTTCACCGTTCGCCGTGGGTTAAACATGAAGTTATTGGCGAAGAATATGACTAAAATGTAATAAACATGAAGTTTACGGATTATGAGTAAACAATGGAATACAAACAAAAATAAAAGATTTAGACAAAAACAAAGTTGAGAGTAATAAAAAGCTGAGAGTATGGATAAAAAAATAAACTAAAAGCATTGAAGAAAATAATATCAAAGAAACAAATGAGAAAAAAATTATTGCGGGAAAAAATAAAAGAAAGTGAACAACAAGAAGAAGAAGAAAGACATAGAACTCCAAAAAAGAAGAAAGAATTGAACCTAAAGAATATTATAAAAGAAGAATATGACTAAAACATAAAGTTTAAGGGAACATGGGTAAACAATTGAATACAAAAACAAAGAAAAGAATTAGACCAAAATAAAAGTAAAAAAATGTTTAAATCATAAAATTATAATAGTTAGGGCTAATTTGAAAATTATAGAAATATAGGACAATATAAGAGTTATTCCTTAAACAACTAAATGAGGTGGAAAAATGTGAAAAACGGCTCGTATCACTATGACATTATTTGCATTTATGCATACTTCTGATTGGGTAAGAATAGATAAAAAAGGAAAAGGGAAATAACAACAAAGAAAATAAAAAACCGTTTAATATGTGAAAACAATGATAGTAGAGTCGTGACATAAAAATGAAGTATAAAAAAAAAGAAGAGAATTAGATCAAAATAAAAGCAAGAAGAAAGGAAAATAGTTAAATAACAGAACTAAAATATTTGGGTCAAATGTGTAGAAAATACATAAATGTTAGACAATACCGACATTTTTTCATAAACAATAAGAAATAAAAAAGACAAAAAATAAATGTTTAGTACGTGAAAATAATAACAGGAGAGCTGTGTCATAAAAGCGGAGTACAAAGAGAAGGAAGAGAATCATATCAAAACATTTGAAAATTTATCGAAATGTATGAAAATAAAAGAGTTGTTCCTTAAACAACAAAATGGGGTGGAAAAAAGTGAAAAATGGAGGTCTCGCCGTGATCTTCTATGCATTTAAGTATACTTATAGTGAGCAAAAAAGAAAAGGGAAAAAAATAACAACGAAAAAAAATAATTGTTTAATATTCCTTTCGTCCCAGCAAATATCCAACATATTCCTTTTTTGGCCATACCTGCAAAACTCCAACGTTTCCTAAAAAGAAAACTTGTCTACATCAACTTTACCTTACTATCCTTCATTACCCTATAGTCAATCACTTTTATTAATCTCCGTGCAAAGTCAAATGTACAAAAATTGGTGGGACGGAGGGAGTATATATGTGAAAACAATACAGTAAACTCCGCTGGTAGTCCTGTAAGTTTGCAGTGTGTCCTATTTGAGTCCCGTTCTAAAAATTTGTAACACTTTAGTCCTGAAAATTTCAATCGTGTGCACCGTCAATCCCGTCGTCACTTTTTCCGTTAAAATCACCGTTAAAGTGGTAAAATTACCAAAATATCATAGATCTAATATTAAATTTAACAAGTTGAGAACATAAAGGAAATATATAATGTTGAGAAAGGAAAGTAGATCTTCCCAATCTTTACAAGATGGTCGAATATCTTCTGGATATCTTTTGAATATCTTCTGTCAAATACCTTCAAACACAAGCTAGTAAGATAAGGTAAGAGATATTTAAAGAACTCGAACTTTTCTCAACTTTACAACAAGACCCCAAAGTTTTGTTATCATCAAAATCTAACTTATATGGGAATAAACCCAACAAACACCGATCTCTTAAAAAAGTTACAAATAAACCCTAACTATTCCTAAATGTACAACCTCACCACCTCTCTTCCCTCACCTCTCTTCCCTCACCTCCGGCCATCTTCTTCCCTCACCTCCGGCCATCTTCTTCACCAACCACCTCTCCCTACATCACCGTCGTGCCTCGCGGGTCACAGCCCACCAACTCAATTTTTCTTCATCATCTTCCTATAAACAGCTTCACTGAAACCGAAAGGGGGAGAGAAAAATCGACAAAAAATACAATTTTCTAAGCGTTCTTGAACCTTGTTGTGGATTGACCATCGAACCCCCAACCCACACCAGGTTGAACCACCATTGAAGGTAAGAAACTGACCCACGTTGTCGCACAATTCTCCAGCAACGCTGATAGAGCAAAATCCGTTGACCCGCTTCAACTACTTGTCGCTACCAGGCCTCCTCTCCGTCGTCAATTAGCCACCCAAACACTTCAGAAGCCATCCCTGACCACCGACGTGGGTAAAGCAGCAAGCTGGGATGAGACCTGCCCTCTCACCGCCTCGTTCGACCGCCCCAGTGCCGCCGGTGTGATCCTCAACCACCGATGCAGTGTCCCTGACTTGCATGGCCTTCAGCAGTAGCCACAATCGACAAGTCACCATCGATTCACGAAGGAGATATAGAACCGACCGCT
Source organism: Stellera chamaejasme (assembly GCA_024586325.1). Lineage (NCBI taxonomy): Eukaryota > Viridiplantae > Streptophyta > Magnoliopsida > Malvales > Thymelaeaceae > Stellera > Stellera chamaejasme. The sequence goes on from CM044985.1 coordinate 33,769,122, forward strand.
ACAGCCTAGCCAACTGAGGCTCCCTCCTGTTGCATCGAGGCTGCCGATGAGCCCCCTCACCTCCGGCGACCTTTCTCCATCCGATCTCAACGTCAATGGCCACTTCGTCAACCCGGACGATACCAGCCAGGCCCTTTGAGGGAAGAGAGATGGTGTGTTTGTCCATTTAGGAATAATTATGGTTTATCTGTAACTCATTTATGAGATTGATGTTAAGTTTAATATTAGATCCAAGATATTTTGGTAATTTTACAACTTTAACGGTAATTTTAACGGAAAAAATGACGACATGACTAACGGTGCATACGATTGAAACATACAGGACTAAAGTAATGCAAATTCTTAAAACGAGACTCAATTTGGACAAACCGCAAACTTACAGGACTACCAGTGGAGTTTACTCGAAAACAATAATAGGAGAGCCGTGACATAAAAATGAAGTGCAAAAAAGAAGAAGAAGTGATTTAGATAAAAAAAGGCAAAAAGAAAGAGAAATAGTTAAATAACAGAACGAAAACATTTGGATTCAATGTGTAGAAATACAAAAATGTTGGACAAAACTGGAGTTTTTCCCTAAACAATTAGAAAGCAAAAAACAAAAAATAACTGTTCAATGTGTGAAAACAATAATATGAGAGCCGTGACATAAAAATGTAGTACAAAAAAGAAAGAGAATCAAATCAAAACAAAAACGAAAAGAAAGGAAAATGGTTAAATAACAGAATTAAAACATTTGGATCCAATATGTAGAAAATACAAAAATACTGCACAATACATGAGTTTTTTCCTGAACAATAAAAAAATTAAAACGACAAAAAAAGCAACCTGAACCTAATAAGGACAGGTTTTCTACATTCAATAGTATGTAATGTAATGCGGACTTAAAGGTGTTTACACCAAAAACCTCGTTTTATTGTCTTTATTGGGCCTATATGCTAGTTTAGTTGTTTGTTGCTTGGATTAGGCCCACAGAAAGATTCTATTTTATCAAAGCACTAACAAAACCCAACTATATGTACTCTATTCACCCCATATGAAATGAAGCATTTGACACTATGATTGAGATTAGAAAAAACACACATTTCAAAATTTTCATTTCTCTTTAAAAATGTTTAATAGAAACTGGTAGTAAACTTGATCGAAAATCTAGGGAAAATGGGTAAAAATGACACTAAAGTATTCAAAATCTATCAATTTGTCACTAAATTTCATTTTGAAGGTAAAGTGTCATCCAAATTTTGAAACAGGATTAAAAATGTCACTGTCGTTAAAAATTTTGAAACTGGATTTAATTACAAAAGTAGCGCTCAAAGTTTTTAATCATTTACAATTTGATCCTAACAAATAAAAAGAATTAAAAAGAAAAAAGAAATCAAGGACGATCCTGTGATTCGACGACGCGACCAAACCAATGCTTCTCCGGCTCTTCTGCTCCTTTGTAAGGCTGTCATCGGGATCGCCGACGACAACAGCCTCTGATTCCACAGAATTGAAAGGCTTGTCATCGGAATTGAGATCGAGCGCTAGCCCTTCGAAATCGCGGTTGACATTGTTGGAAATTGTGGTTGATGAATTGCTGAAATCGCAGTTCACAGCCATCACCAACGCCGCCATTTCTTCTATGTTCAGACCCCCATCTCCGCCGCCGTCGAATTGCCGGAAAATCTTTCTCACCTTCACCGATTTGCTTTCTGTCGTCACCATTCTCTTCAAGATTAAATCTTTCAGTAAGAATCATAGGTAATCTCATCTTGCAGCGTTGCTCGTTGCCGTTCGACTCGCATGACGCAGCCCGCCGTTTCCGCCGCCAGAGGAGGCCGTCTCATCGCAACCCGATTTGCACCTCCACCGCCCCTTCACGAGTCAAAGCTTTGTAGGTACGTCTTCTTCCTTTTCTTTTCTTTTTAAAAATTCTTTTTAATCGTTATGATCAAATTGTAAATGACTAAAAACTTTAAACACTATTTTTGTAATTAAACCATAGAGTTAACTGATTTTTAACGGTTTTTAACAGCAGTGACATTTTTAATCCAGTTTCAGAACTTGGATGACACTTTAGTTTCAAAATGAAATTTAGTGGAAAATTGAGAGATTTCGAATACTTTAGTGGCATTTTTAACAATTTTCCCGAAAAAAATAATTTGAATAAAAGTAATACTATGATAAATCATTTTATTTGAAGAGGAATGCTGTTGCCATGTATTCATATCGATAGACTCTAAATGAAGTAGATAATTTTATTTTGTTGGCTGAAAAAAAGATTTATTACTTAGATTTGAAGTTTTTGATTTTATACAGTATAGTTAAAAAGAAATAATTTTATTTAAACATTTTGGCATAAGTCAAATTATTTATATGCAAATGTTGAATTGATTTGTTTTATTTATTAATATAAAAATTTTGAGTTAACAAATTAGAAAGTTATAGTACGTATTAATAAATGCGATGGAACCCTATAAAAACAATAAAGATGAAAATAAAAATAATTGCAAGGGAGTGCATTAATTGGTATAAAAAAAAACATTCTCCATGGTCTCTTCCTTAATTAAGATCCGATCCGATCAACGGCTCATTTTGTAGCGCCAAATTGGTAAGCTCGCGGGAAGCAACGGAGCGATTTGGCGCGAATCCCACGTGGAGCGGTGCCAGCTCAGATTTCCCGCGCAATCCTTCCTAATATACACTACCCTCTGATGCCTCCGACGCTCCTCCCCTTCCATTCCCAGCCTCCGCCCCCCCTCTCTCTCTTCACAAAAATGGAGGATGCTTCAGATTTCTGTACCCTAGCCACCCCTTCCAAGTCGAAGAAACCACCGAGGCCGATCTCCAAACTCCAATCGGAGCCCGTTCTGGACACGCCGGAGAAGCCGCCATCGAGGGTCCTCCCCAACCGCGTCCGCAACCGTGGTGTCGCACTTTCAATTGAAGAGATCCGGAAGGTTGCCAAGACCCGACCCAAAAGCCCGACTAAACGGGCCACCACCTCCGCCCGCAAGCAGATCCTGTCGTTCCAAGCCGAAACTCCGCCATCGAAATCGGCTCCCACCACCTCCCCCAGACTACCAGAAAAGTAAGATTTCCTTCTGAAAGTTAACTTCACGATTCTTTGTTTCAGTACTCGGATGCTTATTTTATCTTTCTCAAATTGATTTGCAGGTACGAGATATTGTGCGATTTCTTTTATAGTTTAGATTCACAGCTTCGGCTTCTGAAGTTGAAGCGTCAGATGCCGACTTTGACCAATATTTGTAGCGGGATCGAAACTTTGACGGATCGGAGATTTTCGGCATCCCATTTGGCTCAGCTGAAACACATTCTGCCGGAGGCCATTGAGATTAAGAGGCTGCTGGTGTTTGATGAGAAAATGAGTGTTATGAAGCCCGATCTTCAGGTTACTATTAAGATGGACGCGATCGAAGGCGAGAACCGGTCGGTGCCGGAGACGAAGAACATGACTTTAAGGAAGCTTTTCCGGTCTAGGCTTGTGCAGTTTATCAAGTCTCATCCCAAGGTTAGATTCCCTCTTCGTAGATTACAATTGTGTTGGGCTGTTGTGTCAAATGAGTACTGATGATTAAAGGGGTAGTCTTCTGTTTTACTTGTGGGAATAATTTGGCAGTTTCCAGGTGATGGCATTGTAAATAGACATGATTGAAATGAAACTAAACCTGCATACTGTGAAGGCTAATTCTAGATTGTTCAGTTGGAACTCAATTTATATTTTCTACCACTTGTAGAAATCGTCTTAAGATAGGATTGTTAGAATTGAACGTTGCATGGAACTTGGAAATGGTAGTTTTTCTTTGTTTTATGGTTTTGCCAATGATTTTAATGGTAGTTTTTCTTTCTTTTATCGCTTTGCTACTATTACTGTGAACTGGTTTAAGGCCTTAAGCTGTGCTTTGAATCCAGGGTGATGAAGTTCCGGAAGAGGAGTTGCCGGAGCCATTCAACCGTTCGAGGAGAGCTCCAGAATTGAACATGGCTAAGCCTCCCACTTTGTCTTCAAATTCTTTATCAAGTGATAGGCTTCACAATCTCTCAAGTGCTGAGCAGCAATCATCAAAAGCATCACACATTTCTCCATTTTTCCGGAAGAGCTTTTCACATAAAGTTATGGGCAAACCCAAGGAGATTGAGCCAAATTCTTCTAATGCTGATGCATCTCTTCTCCCTTCAGTTGTTTCTGTGACACAGCAACGCTCCGCAAGAATTTCCTCTGATGTGGAAAGTAACTCCGTGTCAACTCCATCTCCAGTACAATTTTCAACCAAATCAACCATCAGCAAGGAGTGTGCTTCTCCAGCTCGCTTACCCCTGACCTGTCCGCCTGCAACTCCAACCAAAGAGAGAGATCAATCAAATTTAGACCTGAAAGACAGCAACTTGGAGTCAACTCCTGCTAGACTCGCCCTGACTCCAGCTAGGCTGATGGCTTCTACACCTGCTCGGAAGCAAGAGAAGAGAAGCTACATGAGCCCAGATGGTGTTTCTCAAAATCCAACAAATAAGTTAGTTAGGCGTTCATCTCGTAACAAGTCTTTAAAGTTTGAGTCCCCTGTCAAAGCTGAGACGGCTGTCAAAACTGAGACCGCTGACAATGGGAACGATGATGGGATAGAAATGGAGCTGGAGGATGATGAAAATTACAATATTCTTCCCAAGGAGCTCTGGAAGTCGGTAAGAATCTTATCACTGCCCTTCACATGTTCGTTTTATGATCGTTTCTGTCTAGCAACTTAAAAATAGTATTGGAGAATCAACATTTGCATTGCTGTTACATGAATAAAAACCAAGTCATCGCCATTTAGATGATGACTTCATAGAAGGATAGTAATGGTTTGCACATCTTGCAGATAAAAGAGAAGGAGAAGAAAGCAACGGAAGAGAAGGATCCAGCAATCTCATTGGCAAAGAGAAGGCGCCAAATAATAGCTACCTTGCCTAAGCTCTTCAATATCATCCATATTTATTTTCATTCAGCAAGGCGCTCTGTTGCCACAAAAGAGGAGCTTATCCACAAAATAGTTGCTGGCCACTTGGATATAGTTGATAGGAGTAAGACTTCACAGAATTGTTTCACTTGATTTATACATTTACTTCCAGACCTGTTATTGATTTGGCCCTCTTGTATTTTTGCAGAAGAAGTTCAGGAGCAACTGAATTTGATGTTGCAACTAGTTCCAGAATGGATATCAGAGAAGTTGGCATCCAGTGGCGATTTGCTTGTCTGGTGAGGCTAAGTTCAGTTCTTTGGTTGTATAAAATATTTCTGGTGAATTTGGTATGTGTGTATGTATATTGGGAAAAGAACAAAGTTACTAACGAGATCCAAATGTTGTTCTGTAATTCTTCTGTTGCAGTGTTGACAAGTCTTTAAATGCTGAGTTGATACGGAGAAAGCTTGCAGAAGCAATATGACCAAGACTGATGGGAACTCAAGCATATTGACTGCTTTACTGTGTTTACTCTGTAAATGTAGGCTAACCTTTTGTACATGTTTTTGATATAACTTGCTAAAGGTGGTTGCAAGCTCATTAGTGAAGGCTTATATGTAAGATCATGCATGAAGAAATGAATGTAGTATTCTTCAATTTATCAAAATTCAAAGTAGCATAGCAACCTTGGCAATTGAGTATTTATCTGCAGCCAAGCATTGTCTGATGTGCCTCTTATAAGAGATTCTCTCCAACAACTTGTCAGGAGTATTTTTTAACAGTTCTAGTAACACTGTATAGAAAACTTCTTCAGACAAACTTTCCTTTATTACCTACTGCTACTCTATTATACCCCCATGCTTCTGAAATTGTTTTGTCATTAGTTGCACATAAGAGGAAAAGATCTGTAACTAATATGAGACAGACAGACATTAGAATTGAATAAGTGCATTCCTGTTTGTTGTCTCCTACAGCCGGGCATTCTTCTGTCATTATTTCTCTTGTTACTTTTATTTCCCTACTTTTATAAATCTTTAAATTTGCTAAAAGTTTCTACTTCTACCATTTCCCCCCTTAAACCATACTCCCTCCGTATTTTCCATGTTCTCTTATCTTCCTTGCAAGTCAGGCATTTCTTATCTGCAATGGTAGAAATCGATGAAGAATGAAGAATGTCAAGATTATCGATAGTATCTTCATACAGAAAGATTTTCCTATAATTGCAAAATTGGTACATTTCTTTTTCGTTGTTGTGGTAAACTCAAAATATTACTAGAAAAAAGTTATTAAAAAATTCTGAACAAAATACATTTATAAACTAAAGTTAGTAATCTATAATTTACATTCAAATTATTAAACTTTAGATATTAAAATGTTAAAGAAATAAAATCATATATTAAATGCTGAAAATGAAACTCACCATTTGTTTAAGGACTAAGGTAGTGAAAATTTATCTTTTACTCTAATAAGTATCTTAATTTTTATCATAAAAGCTGGACAAAAACAATCACTATGCTTTATTATCAAATCTAGGGCAAAACCATGCCCAAGGTTATTTCAATTTCGACGGTGGAGGGAGAGACGGACTGGCATGTTAGGAGTGGTGTCAAGTGACATCACTCAAAAAAATGTAAAATCCTATGTATTTATGGGTAATGTTTTTTATGGACACTACTTAAAAATATCATGTGACACTAGTATTATTAATTCAATATAACTTATCAATTAATCAATTAACAATATTTACCTTATTCAAATACAATACATATAAAAAAATATCAATATAAATTCAATTAAGAAATTTACTTTAGTAGAATTAATATATAAAGTGATATCATTTAATTCAATTCAATGAAATTTCTGGATTCGATATTGGTGGAGGACTTAATTGAAGGTCTACGGTCATGTTCGAGAGTTTTTTTGCCAGATGACAATTATACCCTCCCATACAAAGGAATATAATCTCGACGGGAGCCACTGCGGCTAGGCGTTCACCGCCAAAGACCATTTTCTGTCTGGCCACCAGTCCACCATCAGCCACCAAAGCATCATTGTCGAAGAGAGGGTTCAGATTTCATGTTTGTATGTCTGAAAGAGAGAGTGTGAGAGAGAGACGCTTTGCTTCACTTTTTTTTTTGGACAGCTGCGCTTTGCTTCACTTAATCCCTCATTAGTAATCGTTTGCCATGATCAACCAATCTCTGAAGCGCTTCTGTCACAGCAAGTGTAAGCTCTTCTTCAATCACTGTCACTTTGTTCTATTTAAGCAAATAGATTCATTCATGTTCAATTCTCGATGTTTAGGTTGCGGGAATTTTCGGAATCAGGTTCAACATTCGCGCAGAAAATTTGTCAATGGCGTATTCGGCCGGTTTATATCAGATAAAGCAGAGAAAGAAGGGGCCAATGTACGGCAAAATTTGGAGAATGTCTCGAGTGATTCCTTCTCGAGTCCGAAATTTGAAAACCTCAATTCCAGAGAAGATATCAGTGATAGTAAGTGGAGTTTAGAGCTGGGTTGGCTTCCAAAAGCTCTCGAGCCGGCTCTTCAGCTCTGGAAACGGGTTCTCGCTACAGGTTATTTCTAAGTTTATGTTTCCGTGCGGCCTTGGTGTATTAATTCCATGTACTTCGCAAAATAGTTGAAAGTTATGATCAGTAATCATGGTTTTCCATTTCCAAATCCACGTTTTGTGTTGCTTCCTTTTTCTCTTTTGTTTGCATATATTTGGGGCATTCAACGAATTGCAACCTTTTGTGGAGGCTGAAATTATGGGTGGAATGTTGCAGGAAGTGAGGTTGATAGTAAACCCCCTCCTAGCACCCGTTCTGTCTCTGAGATCATAGCAAGCATCCAGCGGAGTAAGATAGGGATTGAAGGTTGGAGCTTGAGTGATCTTACAGTTGGCTTATATCTTATTTATCTTCGTCAAGCATCACTGAATCTGAATCCATTTGAGGATGTTAATGGCATCCGAGTTACTTCAGAATCTATTGTAATTACTGAATTCTTATATGACTATCTTACTAAAGCTAGTTTGCTTCGTGCCAACTTCTGTACTGGCAACTGAAGTAGTTATCTTTTGCATTTAGGTTCAAGATCTCATTTATCATCTTGAACTGGCAAAAGGGTGTTACAGAGATAGTGCATCTGCTATTGCAAGGACTACCATGCTTCGTGAAAGGAATATTTTGAAATTTGTGAAAACTTCAAGTGTTATGAGGCCTGGATACTATATGGGGGTTGATCCTCGTAAAAAGCTTGTTATTTTGTCCATACGTGGAACTCAATCCATCTATGATCTCATCACGGACATTATCTCTTCAAGTGATGAAGAAGTCACGTTTGAAGGCTACTCAACCCATTTTGGCACTGCTGAAGCTGCCAGGTGGTTACTCACTCATGAAATAGGAACAATAAGAAAGTGCCTAGAGAAATACGAGGTTTCAACCTGTTTTGTGCTCTTTATGTTGCCCTCTTTGATTCAACTTCTCCACTTCCCCGTTTTCTAGTTTTCCTGGCATGCTTTTTTCTCTTGGTCCTGATGTCATACCATTTATCTACCTTTTCATTTTTGTGGTGTGCCTTATTCAGCATTTCACATACAGGGCTATAAGGTAAGGTTGGTGGGCCATTCTCTTGGAGGTGCTATTGCTTCTTTACTAGCAGTAATGCTTCGTAAAAAGTCGCGTAAGGAGCTTGGGTTTAACGCAGACCTTGTTACTGCTGTTGGATATGCTACTCCTCCTTGTGTTTCTAAAGAACTAGCTGAGCATTGCTCTGATTATGTCAAAACTGTTGTGATGCAGGTATGAGTTCCAAGTGTGAATGTACACCTTATCAATAGATCTCTTAGCTTACTGAGTTTCTCTTGTATGCTTTCTTTATTATTGGGTACTTTGGCTTTCCACAGGATGATATTGTACCTAGATTAAGTGCTGCTTCCATCACGAGGCTAAGGAATGAAATTATTGAAACAGATTGGTGAGTGACCAAGACTTTTTGCCCTGTTTGATAATTTGGTTATTGTGTTGCATAGAGACGTTAAAAAATGTGGTCAAGGAAAAAATCTTTTCAAGGGAAGTGATATTGAGGATGATTTAATGGCGTGCAGGTTTTAAAGGGCCCAAAACTTCGTTATGCTTTAGCAAGTGAGGTTTCAAGGTTTACTGAATCGTTGTTAAGTTGAATTCTTTGACAGGATGAGTGTGGTTGAGAAGGAAGATTGGAAAAGTATATACGACTTGGTCACAAATGCAAAGCACGTTGTCTCATCTGTACAGAACGTAGCTCGGAAACTTGCTGATTTTGCTCAGATTGGGAACTCAAAAACCTCCACTGGTGAGCAGGACTTACCAAGTTTCTCAAAACATCAGTTATTTTGGTTTGATTTTTTATCTGTATCCTTATTATGGCATTATAGCTGGCTCAGCATCTCCGAGTTATATTGTTTTGAGAAGTGAAATTCTAGAGATCTGGAAGTATTTTTTATCAGTTCTATTGTTCGGTCCTCAAAATTTTGATCTCCCCTTATCCATGTTCTGTAGCAAGCATCACCAGAAAGGAACCACAGCCCATTAGTGAAACAGCTTCTACAGTGCCTGCGGACAGTAAAGTCGTGAGGAGCCAAACTGCTGAAGTTCTTGGGGCTGCTGGAAAGATGCCGGAAGAATTATTTGTTCCTGGGACGGTGTACTATCTGAAGCGGGATGTAGAGGATGATCACAAAGGCAGAGGCAGTGAAGCTTTCAGCCTCTGGAAGCGACATCCAGGTGAGCATTTCCAGAGAATAGTTTTGACCAGCAACATTATATCAGATCACAAATGTGATAGCCATTTTTATGCTTTGAGGGATGTTCTTAAAAGTTTGCCTTGCCCCTATGATGAAGACATGTTCAGTTAAGGGTATTGACTCTTCATCTGCTGTTGTCAATTGTTTAATTTTTAGACCAACGTAATTGTATGTTTGTTTAAAGTTTCCATTGTGTTCTGTCTCATTGTTCTATGTTTTAAATTCAAACATAAAATTGCTTCCTATTAGGTCTTGTTCAGTGATCATAGTTTTATTTGATTCTTAATTCAATCCAATATAGTACAAGTAGTTTGCTTTGCTGTAGGGCCATGGATGTGGCGCTTGCACTTTTGTCACAGTAGTGTTATTGCATATATAGAACTGGCACTTTGTGGTCAAATATATGAAGCAAAAATTATTTTAGGAGTCAAATTAACCAATGAAACTTAGACAACCAAGGACATTAACATTAAACTGGAGTCTGAATATCATGATGATGGTGCAAAATCGTATTGTTGTGATCTTTGCCTCACTTTACAATTCAAGCTGATCCTGCCTGTCTCATGTGGGACTCGGCGAAAGATAATAAGAGATGTTTTGAGACAAATGATGCCTCAAGAGACAAGTTTCTTGAACTTGAAGCAATTATGACTAGGGATGTCAAAATCTGACCCGATCTGAGCAACCCGTCCGAACCCAATCTGACCTGATCCGGGTTGACCAAGAAAGTTAATGACTGAAACCTGAATCTGAATCTGAATCCAACCTGATCCGAAATAAGTTCAACCCGATGGTAACCCGAACCCGACCTGACCCGAAATGACTTGAACCCGAAATAACCCGACTCCGACCTAACCCGAATCCGATTAACCTAAACAATATGCAATCTCCATTTTTGTTAGAACAATGATGTATTTTCAATTTTGTTGGAAGAATGTCCAATTTCCAAAATTGTTCAAAATTGTTGTGACAAATTGACAATGGCTAATTTCTAATCTTTTGGAACAATGTGGAATCTCCAATTTTGTTGGAGCAATGTCCAATTTCCAATTTTGTTGAAGGAATGTGTAATTTCAATTTTGTTGGAGGAATGTCTATTTTCCAAAATTATTGGAGCAATGTCCAATTTTGAAAATTGTTGTGACAAATTGACAATGTTCAATTTCTAATCTTTTGGAACAATGTGCAATCTCAAATTTTGTTGGATCAATGTCTAATATCCAGTTTTGTTGAAGGAATGTCTACTTTTCAATTTTGTTGGAGAAATATCTAATCTCCAATTTTATTGGAGAAATGTCCAATTTCTTTGAACAAATTTCAATATCCCATCTTGTTGGAGTAATGTCAAATTTTCAATTTTGTAACCAAGTTCAATTTTTAATTTTGTTGGAGGAATGTCTAATGTCCAATTTTATTGGACGAATATCTATTTTCCAAAATTGTTGGAATAATGTCCAATTTTTTCGTTTTAAATTGATAGTGCCAAATTTCTAATGTTTTGGAACTATGTGAAATCTCAAATTTTGTTGGAGTAATGTTCAATTTTGTTTGAGGAATGTCTAATTTCCAATTTTGTTGGAGAAATGTGTATTTTCAAAAATTATTGAAGCAATGTCCAATCTCGATAATTGTTTTTACCCAAAGAAAGCCGACCCGGACCTGGCCTGAACCCGAAACCCGAATGAACTGAACCCGAACCCGAAATAAGCTCGACACAATGGCAACCCGAACCTGAATAGCCCGAACTGACCCGAAATCAGCTCAACCCGAAGTAACTTGAACATGAAATTACCCGAACCCGACCTGACCCGAAAACAGATCAAATCCGAAACCTGAATTACCCGACCTGACCCGCCCGATTGACATCCCTAATTATGACTAGAAATTGGGATTCGCTGTATCAATTATTCCATTTTTGTTATTTTATGTTCGGGTTTCCTAAAATAAGTATATTTAACTAGTTGCATCCGATCGGAGATTTGAAACTACTGTATAATATACTGCATTTAATTATATACGAGGTATTGAGTGTCCGGGGTCCGCAGCGGGTGATCGATTTGATATGTATTGTATTAGAAGTATTATTATTAAACATAGCTCACTTAAGGAATTTATTCTCTAACAACTTAAATTTTAAACATAAGTAATTTTTAAAAGTTTGATTTTTTTCCTTAAAATGCAGGGACTAATTACATATGTAAATACATTGGCTCAGTTTGTAATTTTTTGGAAACTGTAAGGATCGTTTTAAAATTTCTAAAATAGTCTGAGGATCTTTTTGTAATTTTTTGAAACTTTAAGGATTATGTTGTAATTATGTTTTTAGAATGGAAAAAACAATAAAATGAATACAAAGATAAAATGAGTTCTAAAAATGGAATAAATTAAACTTATTTTAAGATATATCCATTCAGAGTACCGACACTAGGGAGATGTTATTTACCAACTAGTTGGAAAAACCACTGTGTTATGTGTGTAAATACCTAATTAGAAGAGTATTTTAGTCTTTAAAATTGTTAGTTAGTTAGTTAAATTAGTTAGATAGTGTTAGAATTAGCTAGTGATTTTTCCAACTAGTTGATAAATAACATCCCTCCGGACACTATACATTAAACAAAGACGTATGGGGTTTATATGCAATATATATAGAGAGAGAGAGAATTATAGGGCAATGATGGAGTTTCTATGCAAGCAAATAAAAGTAGGATAAGGGAAGAAATGACAAAAGAGTTAAAATTATATGGTATTAATGTGTCAAAAATCATAGAATGTAGGTCGGTAATAGACTTTATCCTTTAATAAATAAAAGCAAAAGATGAAGAGTAAATAAAAGAAAGAAAATGGGAAAACCATAAAAATATGGGCTAGAGAGTTTCTTAGTAAACATATAAAAGTAGAAGGGAAGAAATGAAAAAATAAATAAATCGAAACTAAAAACATTTGGAGTTAATGTGTAAAAATTATAAAATTATAGACCAGTAAGGAACATTAACACTTAACTAATACTCCTAAAAGAAAAAAAGGAAGAAAAAATAAAAAGTAAAAAATGGAAGGGTTAATCTAAAAAAGGGGGAAAATGGATTAAAATTTTGCAACATTTTCATCTTTAGGACGTCCCAAAAGTTTTTGCAATGTTTCCATTTTCAGAAACTTTTTACATTTAAAATTACCCAGTTACCCTTAAACTTTAACATTCTATCACCACCCACGTGATTACCCCACTACAACATCTGTCCCCATCCATAAACCAATAACCAATCTCTCACTCCTTCTGCAAAACCAGGAAACCAGCCCCAAAAGCCACAATTCACTATGTGGAGATAACTGGGTTTACCGCGGCCTCCCCTGTGGTAGCGCCGCAGTAAATCCTGCGGTAAAATAGCTCGCGGTAAGGAGTTTCGTGCATCCGGCCACAACAATTACTTCGGTTTACCGCGCACCGAGCCGCAATAAACGCTTTTTATTATTAAAAAAGGTTGATGAATCTGGATGAAATTCATCCGGATTCATCACCCAACACCCAGAATGCCCAGAATCCGGCTGCCTAGGAAGAGCACGCGGCGGTGGCGACGGTAGGAGAGCGGCGTAGGTGGGAGATCGACGTTGATGGGAAAAAGAAGAAGAAGAAGAAGAAAACAGAAAAAGAAGAAGAAAATAGAAAAAGAAGAAAACAGAAAAAGAAGAAAAGGATGAGAGGAAGAAGAAGAAGAAGAAGAAGAAGAAGAAGGAAAAAAGGAGGAAAGAAAATATGATGAAGAAGAAGATGGTGGAGAAGGTGAATGAAGTAGAAATGTAAGAAGTGCAGCAGATGGTGAAGGAGGAGGAGGAGAGGAACCCTAAAATGAGCGTTTACCGCGGCTCTACCGCGGTAAATACTTGCCGCGAGGTGAACCGCGTCGTTTACTGCTCTGGGCCAATTACCGCGACCTCAGCCGCAGTAAAAGTGGTCTTCTTCACGTAGTGATTATCCATTTTTTATGGTCATCAGGAACGAGCTGTGCGACTTTTCATCATCGTTTATTGTCACTTGACCTGTGGCTGCGATGGCCATTTTTTGCTACTGTCAACCAGAATCACAATTCTTCCATGCTCAAACAACACTAAACGTCGGCTCGTCTCATCCCAGTTCACCACCACTTGCCTCCATTGTAGCCATCCATCTTGTTTCCGATGAGATTGCAACCACCACACCATTTATGGTGAAAACGAAATTGATGGTTACCAAAATATGGCTAATGGGGTCTTGTTTTACTTGATTTCTATTTCTAATTTTAATTTTCGAGTTGTTTTTTTTTTCTTCCAATTAATTGTGTGGAATTGGTTGAATTATTTGTTGGAAATTTTTAGTTATACTTTGAGAGAGGGGGATGTTGGGTTTCTGCATTCAGCGGGGGTGAAAGAGGAAAGGAGGCTCAAAAGTTGGTTATTTCTTAATATGCGTGCCATTCACAAATTTTGAAAAATTAATGGGACTGATGGAGTATTTTTTTTTATAGAGAAAGTGTGATTTTATGGATGATTGATATTCAAAGACTTAGATGATGAAAAAGTAAATTTAATTTGTGGATCAAGAGAGACTTAGTCTAAACACAAACACTTAGTCTAAACATTGAGATAAATTTACAAAAATCAAAGCACTTGCATCTCTCTATTTTTTACTCTGTTTTTTTAGAGCTCTGTTATTATGAAAACCGTTATTAATTAATATTTATCATTATTAAGACTAATTGAACAAATATACTTAAAACATCATAACAACTTAAATATAAAAGATAAAAAAGTGCAACATTCTTCAAAGAATCGTTTGTTTTTTTTGGAATAAATTAAAATAGATAATAGTGTGTGTGTATCTGGTTATTATAGGTGTGAGAAAATAGCATAGATTCAGTAGTATATGTAGAGGTATGAGGTGTGTTTTACCTTCTAGTAAAGGTTAGGAGTTTAGATGGTCATTAAAACAAACTTTAGGATTAAGAAAAAGTTTGTACTATAATGTGTGCTATTTTGAAGGAGTAGTGGCGCAAGTATATAAATTTGTAGTGAGTTTTTTTCTTCTTAGGTCTTTTAGGATTCTATTAAGATTAAAACTCTAGATAATAATATAGAATCACAATTTTAGGTCTCATGAGGAGACTATAATAGAACATAATTCGTGCTTTTTAATATATATATATATATATATATATATATATATATATATATATAACTTGATACATTTTCTAGCTTGTAAGGAAACTTTTACCGAAACAAGAAAAACACAAATTTTTATCTAACTAAATTACTTTATTATCCTCACTCTTTATCCCAACTCATAAAATTATCCTTATCTAACATGTCTATTTTTTTAACCCTCAAGTCTTTTACACACATTAATGTCAGTTAAACATATCAATTAATATAGGACAAAGGTAGAACTAGCTTTGTATAAGTTCTATAACGCTTTACTTTTGATATCAATTTTACTTTAAATTATCGATATTCATTGTAAGATTTTTTTTTTGGGGTGGGGGGTGGGGGGAATTTATTTATAAAAAGTAGAATTATCAAATTATCATTTATATGTAGAAATTCTTGTTCTTTGCATGAAATTTTTGGAGAATTTGGTAGAGTACTCCTATTTGAAAATTTATTTGATGTTATAAAGAGAAAAAAATGGAGGAAAAATTGATATTTGATGATTTGTTGATGAAATTACTAAGCAATGAATACATCCAAAATGACATAAAGATAAAATTGTAAATAAGTGTTGAAAAAAAGAGTTGGAAAACTTTTGATGAAGACTTTCTTTTAGGAAGTATTAATTTAGAAAAGTTTAGACATTTAATGTTAATTAATTCATATGCATATCATGTCCTGAGCATTTGTCTAGTGGTCATGCTTTTGAGGATACTTGTAGAAATCTCGAATTCGAACCTCGGTATCCCCAACTCCACTCCCTGTGTATAAAAAGAAAATCATATACATATCATAATTCACAACATACTATATATATATATATATATTGAATTTACATCATTATTTATCTTTATAAGAAATTGTGTCAAATAATAAATTTTGAAATGGCAAAGTTAGACAAACTAATTATTTGAAGAAGAGAGTGTAATTAAGGATTCACTTCACAAAACTCCTATTAGCATTAACTTGAGTCATACATTATTTAAAATAGACTGTTCAATAGTACTACCACAATCCCCTTTTTATTGCAACATTTAGCTTTCCAGCTTTTAATTTATGATTTTATAACAGTTTTAAATATAAATTTATAAAATTTAGCAAACAACAAAAATTTAATATATCTAGTTTTTTAAACACATTTTTTTGACATTTTTCTGATTCATATTAATGCAGATAAATCAAAATAAATGAACATTGTAAGTTAAAATGTTGCAGTAATAAAGTCGAGATGTACTCCCTCCATCTCCAAATAATTCTACACTTTGACTTTATTGTTTCAAGATTCAATGTTTGACTCAAATTTTAACAAAAATAACAAGTTTTAAAAAATTCAGAAAAAAAATATATATAAAAAGTTTATACTTCAAATTATGATATGTATATAAATTATTAACTTTGAATATCTAAATATTAATGAAAAACAACAAAAACAAAAACAACAAAAAACAACAAAAACAAATTGTTGAATTTGTTTGGGATCTGATGAAGTATTTTACGGTGTGACTTTTGAGTGAGCATATCATATATGATGGACGAAGCAAACGGACGGCTTGCTTGGTGAGCTAGTCAAACCTGACCATCCACTCACCCGTGCGCGAGACCAAAGTATTAAAAGGAAAAACTATACATATAATATTAGGCTTAGTTATCATTTACTCCCTAAGCTATTTTGACTCTTTCAGTTTAGTCCTCCAATTGTAACTCGAAATTACTCCGTCCCCCAACTATATAATTTCCGGCACTTTAGTCATTTGAATCAGTAACTCGTATAACATTATGTTAACGGTGTCACTTTTTAACAATTTATTGTCATATTTGTATAAATTTAAAGTTTTAAGGTTGGAGTTGATAAAAATTATTTAATTGGGCTAAATTAGACAAACGAAAGAAACTTAAGGGCTCTTCCTCGGTCGTGGACACCGCCACCTCCGACGTACTCCAACATGTCTCCCGCCTATTCTGATAACTCCACCACCTCCACCTCCACCTCCACCTCGGGATGATTGCGAGCGGGCGAGTGAATCCTTTTATAAACCAAGGGACTCACATGATCGACGGGATCTCGATCCGCCGCTCCGGATCAACAACGAGAAGCTTTGAGACGATCCGCTGAATAGGGGTGTAAGCGAGTCGAGCCGAGCTCGAACATCTCGAGTTCGAGTTCGTGAGAGTGGCTCGAGTTCGAAAATGTTCGAGCCGAGCTCGTAAAGACGGCTCGAGCTCGGCTCGTTTGATGTTCGAGCTCGGCTCGTGAGTTGAACGGCTCGACTATTTTATGCTTTGATTGAGCTCGAAGAGGTTCGGTTCGTAAAAACCAGCTCGACTCGGCTCGAGAAACTGAAATGTCTCAAATCTTATGATTGACTAACAAGCAATAATTAATATTCAAGATAAACATTAACATAAATAAATCCACTACATCAACATATCCAGATTTACATAAACAACTTATAGACTTTCTTTTTGCAAAGCCTATCAAAAATAAATTTGGAATCGTCCTTCCTCTTCCATCTTTGCAACAAACAGATTCCTCACAAATGACTGTGATGACTCCCATTTACTGCAACAAACAGTTCCTAGTTGCACAAGAAAAAGGGTACAAGTATGAGTGCCATTAAAATGTTTGCATATTGTTGTTGATGCTTGGTGCATTAATACTTGCATGACCCCTATCAAAAAAAAAAATGCAAGACCAGATCATTTTAAAGCGACTTATTGTTTTAGCTCATGTTTTTGGCAGTTAGTAATCTGATTAAGGTTAGTACAGAAAGACATGGAATCCATCCAATGCTGCAATATATAAGCGCTTCTTGGCAGCATGCACTAAAATGTATAGCATACTTCATGCTAATCAATGCTTGGACCTTATAGAACTATAAGAGAGTTGGGAAGAATGACGACACATATATTGAACTTCTCAAGATATAACACTCCAATATGGTATCGTACTTGATTTGAGAACCCACGAAGGAAGAATCGGCAAACAAAGAAAAAAATAGAAACACGGATCAATTACCTACAGAAAATGTAGAGGGTAAACTTCTCTTGCAAACATTTATAGAAGCGAGAGAAAAATGTATTTCCAAATTTTTACCCGAATGTTCCAATCACTCTTGTATCCACACCTATATCACCATCAGGCTGCCATCTTACCAGACCAAAATCCTCGACCTGGCAAACTCCAGGCAAGAGAAATATCACTGCAATCAAGATTCAATCCACACAAGAGAAATATCACTGCAAATTCCAGGCAACCATGAAAACCTAAAACAGAGCCCTTTATAATGAAACACTCAGGTTTCGTTTGAGTTCCTATCCCAAAACCAAAATTTGAAAACTGGCTTTAGTTTGAGTAAGCACAACAAACAGTGCCGAGATCAAGAGCAACCTGGAGAATGGCCATTTACAATTTTAAATTGTGGTTTATGGCTTTGTTACATAAACGCAACAAACAAGAAGTCCATATGACTCATTCGAAATAGCCCATGCTTGAGTTCTTTTGGAACAAAAATATTGAATATAAATAGAAGTTCAAAAAAATCATTGAAGTTATAGATGAACTGAATAATATTAAAAACTCCAAAGCAAGCCATTTTAAGCTTTCAGTCTTCCCTCTGCCGAAAATTGAAGACGAAATGGATCTGCAAACCATGGAATTGATCATCAAGCATAAGCAAGACATTATGCAGCGTGCAAATAAAAGCATTTGATCGATATAGACAAGCATTGTACTAAGGTAAACCCTTAATTCAAGAAATAGCAGACATGGAAGAAGATTGCAAATAACCAAGAAAAAAGTGCACAATCTTTTTGAAGATGACATTTGAACTTGGCCTCATATATTAGCATTATACAAATCAATTGCTTGATAAAAGAAGAAAAGTGCCAATCTGGTAAGCATGAGAACCTAACATTTTTATTTACCTTGTGGAACCGTAATCAACTGCTTCACCAACAAGGGACAATCCTAAATCGAAAAACCACGGTTCTCTGTAGCAAAAGAAGTGGACTCTCCGAGATTCCATCTTGAACAAATGAGTGCTAGCAAGTTTCGAAGAGGCCAACCGGGATTTCTTGGAAGATCACACGAGTCATAAAAGCCAAGAGCAAGCTGTCATAATATGCAATAGCCGGTTTAAGAAAATGCATTGTAATTCAATCGATCAATATCTAGAGATAAGGCGGGAACTAACCTTGAACTTCAGTGCGATGGTCGTCTACCGAGTCGTCGTTCTTCTTGGAAGGACGAAGTTAAGGGAGGAAGGATGAAGAAGAAATCGCAGCTAATGGAGTCCGACGGAATCGCCGATCTTGATGGGGTTTGTCGGTTGTGAGGATTGAGTTCGAGACTCGGCGTCGGCAGTCTGGCGATGAGGTCTGGCCGGTTGGGTCATCGTGTCCGCCATGGAACGCTGAAGAAGCATGATTGGCGGTCCCATTTTGAACGCCAAAAGTAGGCTGGATTTCAATTTGGGTTTGGCGACGATAACAAGAGCGAGCTGAGAAATGCAAGCTTGCACCATTGGGACCGATGCTCTAAAATTATAATTTAATGAATTCTTTATAATAAAAATTAATTAAATATAATTATTTTACTGGTTTACCATTTTTTTATACCAAACATGGTTATTTTTTCCCACAAATTTTCATGTATGTTTTAAAACCTATAACAAACAAGCTCTTAATGAATTAGCTATTAGAAGGTTTCTTTTTTTTTTTTTTTATAAAATGCATATTCTAGTAGCATAAATCAACAAAAATTCAAATTTGAATATCTACACTTTAGAAATATTATAAAAACGATTAAATATATTGTTTGAAGTTAAAACATTTTTATGTAGTATATTTTTAGATTAGTTGTGAGAATAAATTTGAACAAAACGATATCTAAGAAATTATTTAGAATACAAAGTATGAATAAATAATTTTAATACATGAAAAGTTAAATAGTACTAGTATATAACTTTGGGATAATTAGGAAATAATTTTGAAATTTTCTGACCAAAACATGCATTTTACCCCTAGGTCAACTAATTTTGTTATGGTCAAAGGGATAAAATACTTTACGGGACATAGTTGAGGAATTGAGTAGTTCCGAGTTACAATATGAGGACTAAACTGAACGAGTCAAAATAGTTGAACAAGTCAAAATAGTACAAGATAAACTTATAATATTATCACTGAAACAAAAGTGAGGAGAAAAGAAAAACAAAAGATAAAGAAATAGTATATACAAGTACACAATGGCAAGTACGTGGTGGCCACTGCCAAATAGTACAATTATACAAACACAGCATTCCCTTATCCTTATGCCTTTGAATCATAATAATAACCCATACTTTCTACATGCCCTTCTAAATAATAATAATAATAATAATAATAATAATAATAATAATAATAATAATAATAATAATAATAATAATAATAATAATAATAATAATAATAATAATAATAATAATAATAATAATAATAATAATAATAGTTGTCGTTGGAAGGAAAACGAAGAAGAATTAATGTCTAATTTACAACTGTCACGATGGACGGTTTTAAAAGATTTTTCCCCCCACCGTTTATAGAAGATGATTTTAAAAGCTTAAGTGCTTAACCATGCAAACATCCAACATGGAGCCCGTTACTTAACGGAGAAGTAACAGTCGGGAGCAAACAAGTGAGCTAACCGAGGGGGAAAAAGGAGCTTCTACCAAAAGCTTGGTGTCAAAAAAACACACACATTTGAATTACTCCATTATTTCCCCTCAATTCTCTTAATGATGCAATTTTACTAGTTAAAGTCGATACTATAACGAAGTTGCAGTGCAGTAAAAACTTGCAAGCAAAGGCACGCATATACCTTTGCAACTTCCCCATAGCTAACTTGAGATGCTTACTGCAACAACCGGCACCTCACTTAGCGAGTACACTTATACCTGAAAAGAGGAATACAAGGTGGATTCGACGCACTATTATCGAATGCAACTAAGCCTCTGTGGGGTGGCGTGGCATGATTCATATAGGAGCTTGGCCTAGACTTGCTGTTAACAGCTTATCCTAATATGCCGAAGCGTTACAAGACCGTAAGCCAATATTTGCAGTGATAGGTACAAAAAGGGCCGGACTCGCTAAAAGCCAGACAGAAATTTCCTGAAAAGGACTATACATTCCATCCACCAGAAGTAACTTGATCTCCATGCAAACCCCAAAAATCAGACCCTTGAAAATTTTCCGCACAAAGTCAACAAATGTACGATCGACTCTAACGTGCTATTTCAAAACCAGATTTTGAACCTCCAGTTACCGTTCACCTTTTGTGATGAAATCTTACCTTCAGCAAAAACTGCATCTTTACCTGTTTAAGAGTCACATTGTCAGAACAATGAATGTATTCTTTTCTTTATTGGATGCAGGAAGAGAAAGTAAACATAAACAACAACCACAAGCATGCATTAAACTGATACCAGAAAGAAAGTGCAGTTGAATCCTAAAGAACTTGCCTGAACAGGAAGTTAATTTTGCCCTTAATATGACTGTGCAAGGAACCCTTGACCCTAATCCCTTGATAGTGTGCCCAAACCACAAGGTTTAGGTAATTATTTCTAATCCTTAGACCCACTCTTATCGTGTCCAAAGCACAAATCACGATGTATTGTGATTTGTGAAGTTTGTCAAATAATAGTATCATCATCCTCACGCTTGTTATTTTACCATTCTAACTTGCTGATCATGTTGTTTTATTTCTGACTTGAAAACTGATGCTCCACTTCCCAAACAAAAGGCTATGTGGTGAATCATCAGTATCCTAAATTGTCTCACAGGACAAAGGCGCAACAAGAATTTGCTGCAATCTTGTTGCATAACAAAGGGATTTGGGTATATTATTATTATTATTATTACTACTGCAGAGTCACGAGTAACTGAGCGAATGAGATGCGTAGGATTGTGGGTCTCGAGTCAACCTCTCACAGTCACTACAGTCCTAAAGTAATCAAAATTTTAACTACTAGTATTATTATTAACGAATCCCTAATGACTGAGAGGAGGAGATGCTGCCACCATCACCACCACTACGTGCACCCAAAGTATCCAACAAAGGCTAATCTCCTTGAGATCAGTCGCCCGATGAAGCAGAGAGTCCTTTCTCATATAAGATCTGCAATCAAATAAAAAATCTATTGCCTAAAGTGCCTAAGCATCTTCCAGTCAAACTATTTAAAGTGTTATAAGGGTAAATTAGTTTACTAAACCAACTCAAAACCATTGTAATTGACAATCTTAACAATTCAAACACACTCTATAGTCACATGGGCATTAGACTTGAATAACCCCATCATCCATTCATTGCATAATCAGAGTGGGCTGACCAAGGGCACTCTACCCCCTGATCATATAAATATGAGTTTCCTTAGATAAAAAAAAAAAATTAACATTATAATCACCCATAAAGTAAATTTCTCACTAAATGCCCACAAAAGAAAGCACACAGCCTCATATAGCACTCTCATATGGCTAGTTAAGCAACCATGTAAGATGCACCCTGTCCCTATTTAATTGATATATTCTCCTTTTTAGGCATTCCCTAAATAATTGTTACGTTTATTTTTACCTTATTGACCATATTATCCCTCAATTCCTTTTCTATCGATTCAACACAATGTCCAATAAAATTTTCTCTCTTTCCATCAACTCTACTCGATCTTCAATAACTTTTATTGTAGTTTTAAAAGGTAAAATTGAAAACTCAAAACTCTCCAAGTCTTATACTCTTATTGATATCCGTATTTTGTCAAAGGTAACAATTAAATGAGGACAGATGGAGTACCAGAAAGAGCCGCAAACAACATCTGAACTTCGAAGATAAGTAAGGCCAAATGTGGAAATTAGAGCTCACCTGAGCTGTATTATAGACAATGTATTCATTGTACTTCAGCTCGGAAGACTTTACATTTGATGGAACTGGTTTGCCACATGGAACAATAACATCATCCTTCCAAGTCACAAATTCAGATTGTTGAGGTACATTCTTCCCAAGTCCTTTTGTTGAATGCTTTCCTTGAGGTGGTTTATCCATGTACTGAAAAAATATAGCAAAGCATTAGGAATGTCAAGCAGCCTACAAGTAAAATCAGTAACCCATAACCCCATCTAATAGCTCTAAAACATACTTGGATATGGATGGATTAAATTATGTACCCATTAATACATTTGATACATGGATAACTACATTTCATATATACATTAAACATGCGATGATACGAAAGAAGTCACTATTTCAACTCACCACACAAAACCTGATTGAATGAGGGCATAGACAACTCCAAGATTCATACCAGTACCCAAACTCGAAAGACATGAATGTAGAAAGTGGATGCAAAGAGAGACACATGTCCAGAACCAGATCATCTAAAATATCACCAAAAGGTCCTACTCCGGGAAAAGGGACAACAAGTAGGCAAAACACAATCACACAAAGGAGCAAAGTGATTCATGAAAACAAACCCACCTTTGCCTTTTTGAGTTCATAGACTTCCCCCAAGGCAACTTCACTCAGAAGCATTAGGCCCACTGGATTGTTCTTGTCCGTGTAGCAATATTGAGCACTCTTACTGACCAAATCAGCAAAATAAACCCCCTTTCCAAACTACAACACAAAACAAAATGTAATCTTGCATAAGATAACACACTGTCTGAATGGATTCCTATCCAAGGACCAAAAATACAAATGCACACACAATTGCAGAGAGAGAGAGAGAGAGAGAGAGATGCCACAAGCACACACACGCAGACACAAAGATAGAGAGAGAACCATATAGCCAGTGGCAGGTGCTTCAGGAGGAGCTATTCTTAGCCCCTGGCTAAGGATACCAACAAAATTTGTTAATCGAGAACCTGCATTGTAGAAACTCAAGTTCACTTAGTGACAGCATGATACAATCAAACAGCATAGACAGACAACTCTTTCTTGGCATTCAAATGCTATCCATTTCATTGGCATATAGTGGTAAAACTCACCGTGCCAAAGAAGCATCTTGTTCTTCAGTTTTTCTCTATAGGGAGCAAACTTATCAAATTCTCCTTCTCTGTCAAGCGAAAATACTTCTTCCAGTTCAAGGGCCCAATCCTGAGATGACACTCAATATTGCTTCTCAGTTAAGAAATAGTAACAGTTATTAACCGCTAACCAATTACCATTCCACAGTCCTAAAAAATACTTACAAATTATGGAAAAGAACGGAAGAATCAATCATTATAGTATTTCTCAAAACCAAATTACAAGAAGCAAACCGTGTGAGTAGGGGCATGAGTGGTAAGGAGATATTTCTTGATAAGCAAGTAATCTTCACTATCATGCGGAAGTGGAGCAATATCACAGCTCAGTTTCTTATATTTATCATCAAGAGAGTCGTCACTGTTGGCATCAAAACCTACTAATCTCGAAGCAATTTCAATATCTTGAAGAGCTTCCAACATTTTCACCTAAGAGAAGAAAGTAGTATCAGTTTCATAAATTACATTCCAAAAAAAAAGGCACTATGAAGCAAAGTTAACTTCATAGAAATCACGTTTTAACAGATCAGCAGAAATTATTCCTCACACATACGTCCAATACTGCTACAGCCTTCAACAGAGAGAGAAAGATAAAAGACATACCTTTGACCGAAAGTCATCCTCATCCCTGATCACATGCGGATGAATAGAAGGAATGACAGTGAAGAATCGATTGCTGGCATCAACAATCAAGTTGTCTTTGGCAGAAGGATTCAAGGTAGCATTACTCAGCAGATTTTGTATCTCTGTTAACGCCTCAAACCCTGAAATATAAACAGAGATAAGTACTGAAGAACAGTGAATCCTTCGCAATGAAAAGCATTTAAGAATTTTAAGAAAAAAATAAAAGCAAAGCGAACAATATCTTTGCAGCTACACACCCTTCTGGATATTACTCTTGCTCAGCTTCCCAAGCGGCATTTCTGACATATTAATTTCAAACTCCAACATAGCAGCCCTGCAATAAGTTATCTTCAAAAAATGTAAATCATCAATCAAGATTCAAGAAAGCAAAAGAATAGTGGTAACTTGCCATATAGGATGGATAAGAAGGACAAGGAAAGATTGAACCAGTGTGTCAATCACCTGTATGTTTCCACATTGAACAGCATCTTGATCAATTCTAACAATGCAGGAGCAAGTTTACTGTCAGCCTCACTGTGCTTCTTGTTTGATATCTGTCTGTTAACTCCATAATCCTATAAATTGTAGTAACATATACTCCATTAAAAGACTCGGAAACAATGCAATCAACAACATCATGTGAATTAGAAAACTCAGAGAGAGAAAATTGTAGAGAATAAGTACAATATCCAGTGGGTAAAATCTGCCAGGTCGCTTATGAAAATTCTGTTTCTTTTCCCATGCCTCCCATGCATTTCCAGTCTTCTCTATGAATAGCCGCTTAAACTCATCGATAGCGTCTGATTTTGACATCTCGTCCAGCTTGTTCCCACCAATTTTTTCATTGCCAACCCTACCCCACTTGCGGAAGACATAACAAGCTGACCCCTTATCATCTTGAATAATTTGGAGTATATAATAACTTCACATTGTAAACGGAAGGTGAATGGCCAGAACCAAGAGTTAGAAAGTTTATTTTAGAAAAAAATTAAAAAAAAAAATGTAATGCGAGTAAACACATCGACGAGAAGGAATTATGTTCATGTATCATCAAATCAATAAGCTGCAAAAGCAAACTGAACCAAAACTCCAAAGCAGCAAATGCAACATCTAGAAAGTGGACAGAGAAATGGAGAGTGAATCTATTGTCCCCCTTTTCCCTGTCCACCCACTATATTTTATTAACACTATTAACTGTTCCGTTAAAAAGTTAACAGATTAATTAACGGTGTCAATAAATTATAGTGGGGGATAGGGAGGGTAAAAGGAAAAAAGGGCAGCAGATTTGGACTCCGAGAAATGAGAATATGTATCGCCAAGAAAAGGCAAACCTGTTGACACCAGTAGATAAGTCAGACATATTAAGAGTGGTGTTGTATATGCTTCCTCTATCCTCAAGAATATGACCTGAATCCTGCAAACCAGAAGCTACATGCACAGCACTTTGCCCTTTCACTCGGACCGTAACCATGCTAGAAGACTCGCCAATTCTTTCAACTTTGTATAGGTCAAATGCAAGCTTTTTTTGCCTCTTAAAGCAGTCAACCAGGTAATCCTGCCTGACAATTGGTAATTTCATCCTCCTGCCACAAAAACCGGTCTGTATCAGGAGAAACTGAAATGCTCAACATTTGAGGCTGAAAAAGACAGAAAGCAGGTTACACATTGAATGAATTATCAGGACTATGAGAGAGACTTATGAGAGCTGCTCTACCTTGCCTTCCTCATCTCAGCATCAGGATCACCTACCTCACCACTGACAACAAAGCAGTTTGTATCTGCAATTTGAATAATTAAGAGCCGGATAACAAGCATCTTAAGCCAAGGTAGGTTGCATGTAATTTGGGGAATGAGTACCTTTCTTGATCTTGGCATGAAAGACCCCACCTGCAGCTTCAATTTTCTGCTTCCACTCAGCCTGCAAGGCAAAAGAGAGATACATTTTAACTTAAGATAATCTGTATCACAATGCACAAAGCACATTATAGATACGGACTGTAAACTATAATTATGCTGCCGGATGATAAATAGGTACCATGGACTCCTTAGGTAATCCTGAGATGCAAACTCTCAAATCAGCTAAGCTTTCACCCTTGGATAACTGGGAGTGGCTATTTGAAGCTTGACCGGAAGCAGCACCAGGTGTTAGTGGTGGCAAGATGCGTGCAGGCTTCATACTCTTTTGAGATTTAAACCACTGTAACAAGGTTTTTTATATTATTAACGACTTGGATAAATTTCTACTAAAAATATATTGTTATACCTTGATAAGATACTCATTCTTTGTACCATCGGGAACTTTCCATTTCCCTTTTCTACGTTCTGGTTCACGAGCTA
The DNA here is from genome assembly GCA_024586325.1 of Stellera chamaejasme. Taxonomy (NCBI): domain Eukaryota; kingdom Viridiplantae; phylum Streptophyta; class Magnoliopsida; order Malvales; family Thymelaeaceae; genus Stellera; species Stellera chamaejasme. The sequence goes on from CM044985.1 coordinate 33,796,030, forward strand.
AGTAAGAACACTTGGTCCATTCAGAGAGGTAGCCATGGCAACGGTACAGGCCTCCAGAATAACACACCGAACCAGAACAAATACCGCACTTAGCAAGTGGCCCGAACATCATGCCATCCGCGCTGAAAAAACAATTGCAACATGTGTGTTAGTGTTTTATGCATTATCCTACTTGGATGTTACTCGTCACTCTGGCTGAGGTTCAATGAGCTCTATATACTAAAGATACATTTTGTAAGCAATTAAGCCTCAGCACAGTTTCATGGGGACTACTGCAATCAAAAGAATGCACAATCAGGCAAAGCGTGCTGCTAACTGAATCGCATTTCAAAGAGAGAAAAACAGCATAAATCTCAATCTACATGTTTCAACATGCATTCAGAAATTTCACAAGAGAAGCAAGTATAAAACAAAAGTAGATAACAACTTAGAGAAACATATCAAACCGACTGGATCAGATGCTTGCATCCTATCTCCTAACCATGTTGTAGGCTACAAGACAAACTGAAACAGATGTCTCTGACTGTTCATGTTTCAAACAGAACTAAGTTTTGTTGCAAGACTAACCAAATTAGCTGAATATTCGAAAGCAGATGAAAAGAGATGAATAAAATGGAAATATTACCACCGGTCACGGAGATCAAGTTCAGAGCCAGTAGAATATTGACAATTGATGTCAAGCATCTCACGCATTTCTGCTGTTGTCAAATGCCTTTTTAAATCATCTTTCAGTGCCCAGAGTTCTTTAGTTTGAGTCTCCAACTTGCTTTCCAAATCAGCACTTCCTGGGTCTTCAATAACCAAGTCATTATTCTTCATGGAAGATTGGGTCCTTCCTAACAAGTCTCCTTCTGTTCTAGAAGCTTTCGACTTTTGTGCATCAGTAACATTAGTTTTGCGTTTTGTGCCAGTTCTTGAGTTTGATTGAATCACCAGCTCTTTGTTTTCTGCCACTTCCAGTTTACTACTTCATCAGTGAAGGCATATTTCACAGAAAACAATAAAAAGATACCAATAAACAAGGCCGAGCAACGGATTACAAGGGCCTAAACAACAGAGAGTAAGAGGCCCGGTTTTCCATCCAATTGCTAATGGACCAAAACTTGGGTTTGCACAGCATAAAAGTAAGATGATGTAACTCATTACTATGAACACAATAACATTTAAAATTTTACTTTTGGCACATCTAGAGAGTTCATTGGTTGCAACAACAACAGGGAAAGAGAACTTCATAACTACCATACCATTGTTTGAAGCAGAGGGAACCCTCTTAATAAGTGATGAAACAGTTTCCTGGTCAGAAGCTGCCAGAGACTCCCAACCAGACACCTTCTGAACTTGAGTCGATGGAGACAGAGCCATAAAACAGCTTGCATGATGCCATGCCAGTCCCCTAGCTCCCTGGCCTTCAGGTTTGGTGGACACACGAACCTATAATAAAACGCTAGTTAAGAAGCTAAAACGGATTACTCTGTAACTGCCTTATCCTCACTTGGCAGCCTCAAATAACTTTAACACCAAATGCACGAACCATAAATTGGAAAACGAAACACCATTAAGCACAAAGAGTCTGAGAAATACCAATAATTCAATATGTCAAATCATACAATAATCTCATGCATTACTAGCAACTTCAGTTCTCTGCAAAATAATCTACAGTTCAAACTTAGTTAAGACCTTAGCTCATAAATGATGTCACGCTCTGACAATTAAAAAATAAAAATTCAAAATCTAAAAGCCTAATGTTCTAGCTCAGACAAACATTTTAGCTGTTTAGGATAGATTGGAGATCAGTTTTGCAAGAACATGCTATTTTCCTGTTTTTGTTTACTGAAGTAATTGACTGTGGTAATCAAGTCAATTGCCTGATCAGAAACTTCCACAGCTAATTCGAGCAAATTTAATAAACCTTAGGCATTTGACACGAGGCATAGGGAATCCAAAGTCACGTGCAAATGGTCAAATCTGAAGGAAGCCCAACAGGAGAACCCATGCTTTGACTCTATATCAGTCTAAAAAACAAAAATGTGATTAAGTATGAAAAACATTTTAATGAAATAAGAAACGATCTCACCTCTCCTTTCATAATCTTATTGTTGCAGCCCTTGCAAGTAGCACGAGAAGTTTGTGACACTTCAATGGTATGTTCCATGGTAGTGGCCGCTTTGGCATTTGCAGGTCCACCACTTTGCACATAATTACGAACTTTTTGCTGATCTTCCCACCGAAGAGATTCTATGCCTTCAACATCATCAACCCTAAATGAATAGCAACAAATTGAACAACACTATGATGTGCTGATTTGCTTTTTTTCAAGTTACATGACTCAAGGGAAAAATAATAAAATCATGAGTAACATACGATTTTATCTGATTGGCCTTCTTCAGTACACATTCAGCATGGTTCCACATCTAGTTTATAAGACAAATGCATGTTAGCAAATGCAACATGAAAAAAAAAGAGTTAAATGCAACAGAATTAGTCATCATTCTGCTATGAGTACAAACAAGCCGCCTGTTCTCCATAAATCATGCAATAAACTGAATAAACTGTACAATTCCATATAGTTTTTTTAACAACAGCGCCAAGTTTAGGTGCAAGTCCAGTGCCACCTATTGAGAAGACGAACACTAACAGCTTAAGAAACAGAAGAGTGGCAACTAATGGGTTAGGTTTTGCCGGGAACCAGACAACAAAAAGACAAAAACGTTTTTGAAAAAAAAAACCCTTCATTATTCTATGAAAACCACTCTGCTGAAGCCTTTTGAGATGGCAATGTCTGAAGCATAAGAAGAAAAGCGAGAGCGAGAGACGTACAGGCATGAAACCGTCGAATTGGGTGGCTTGGACCATTTTTCCGAGCCTGAACCTCTCCTTATCGATAGGGCTCTTGCAGGTTTTGCAAGATGATCGACCCGACTTGGCGTACTCCGCCTTCCATGGCTTCGGCGGCGTGGCCATTTCCGCCAGCTTCTCCTAGCTTTCTCGCTCAGTGGCGCAGAGGATGATGGGCGACGTCGGCACACAGCAGCACAAAGGAACTTTTTTGGGGGAAAGAATCTTGGAATTGTGAATTTAAAGGTTGTTGCTAGTAATGGTAACACGCCATCAGTATCAAGCAGTATCAACTTTACCAAGTTCTTCAATGCCCTGACCCGGAGCTTCGCGCGGCTGGGTTCATGAAAAGTAGGGTAATAATAGGCGGTTTCAAACATACCAAAAAACAAGTTTCACCTGTTTTTATCCACGTGAGAAACGGACATCTCGCGCAACGCGGACCTCAGTTGAATCGCGCGAATGTGAACCGAGTTTTTCACGTGAGAAACTCCTTATTCACCAGTCTTCACCATTCGCCACGAGCTGTCGCAGCTGAAGTTCTTCTCGTCTACATCGTCGCGTTACCGTTGTCTCGGCTTGCTAGAGTTGTGTTGTCCTGATGTGCAGCACGAAAATGTGCGCAGCGCACAACTGTGCGCACAAAGTCCCGCACAATATTGTGCGTTGCGCACAACAGGCCGCACATAGTGTCGCACAATGTGAAAAGATGTGAACACTATTCGTGCGCGTAGCACAGCACTGCGCACAACATCTACGTACATGAAAAACCATTTGTGCGCGCCGCACAGCTGTGCGCACAGACGACCGCACATATGACTCCTAACTAAACGCCCATCAACTCAATTGTGTACAACTCACCCCAAGAAGAACTTAGAGGACAGAGATGTACGAAAGATGAAGGGAATGAAGAATTCGATTTTTATACAGTAGGGAGCGCGACAAAAGGAAGGGAAATTTGAGGTGGGAAACGGGCTGGGTGGTGAATTCACACTCTGCTCTCCTCCTTATTTACGGGGCCCTCAAACTTAACCCTCATCTTTTCACTTTTTTCACTCACCTCCAATTCACTCCCCTATTAGGTGAAAAACTTTTTGTTCACTTCTTATGTTTGAAACCCCTATTAACAAGGAAGCCTTCATGTCTAATGCCATGTTCATGAATAAAAAAATTGCTCCTTTATAGATTTGTGTGAAATAATGAGAATTTGTGAGAGAAAAAAGATTTATTTGAGTGGGGAAAGGTAAAAAGATGTAGTAGGTTTGATAGGAAAAGATCAAAGAACATAATTGATTTGATACTTTTTTCCCTTACCAAAAGAACACGCCCTTAATCATAAACCTATTAAACTTTAAAAGGAATCCTAAATCGTTTACTTATATGTGATAAAGTGCCAATTTGAGAATATTTTGTTCCTTTTAGTCTCAATATTTTGATTAAACCATCAACAAACAACTTTAACTTTCACTAGTTTAACTACAGTTTTTTTAATAATGATAGTACTTTCATGCATTTCATTGATTTTAACAGAGTGACACTCGTAAAATACTTCTTTCGTCCCTAAAAAATAGATTGAATTGTTTTCTATGTTCTGTGTTGTAATATTTTACTCAAAAGAAAACTAAGATAAAGAATGAGAAAAAAATTAAAAAAAATAAATTTAGAAAATTTATATTTCAAATTATGATACATATATAAATTGTTTAACTTTATATGTCTAAACATGTATGATAAAAAATATAGATTAAATATATTAAAAATAGAAAAACAATTCAATCAAATTTTCAGGGATGGATGGAGCATATAGAATCAAGGGTCATACAAGATCAAATGACTGAAATTGATTCAAAAAATTAAACCTTAATTACGCCCTTTGATGTTTGGAAGGTTGTGGCTTTATGGTGCGATGTAAGAGTATCTCTTTTGTTATATTTGGTCGATTTGGTGTCGTGTGATTTTATCTTTCATGTTCATACTAATAAGATGAAACTTCGGAGAGAAGTTGTGGTGGTGGCTGCCTGGGCGATTTGGATAGCCCGTAATAATTTGGTGATGAAAAATAAGCCTTGGAACTCATCGAATATATTCTCAGAGATTCAAGTATCTTTGGATATCCAACGAGAGCAAGTCTCGGATTCAATGTGGAGTCTTTGGCTTTTATACCATCTAGGGGGCGGTTAGTGTGTATTAAGTAAATGGGCTGTTGTCTCTGTTTACCATACTTGTTGTATTTGTCGATGTAGGTGTGATAAGTTGACCTGCACATAGGAGGGTTGGTGTTGTGATGGCGTGTGTGCCACATTGCCATGTATTGTTTCACTTGTGTAAGTCTGGTGTGTACAAGTTGGTTAGAAGTCCTCATCCTCATAGGTGAATCGCAATGCTTGAATAGAGAATCTCGATAGATATTTTTTTAATTCTTTACCCCTGATCACCATATATAGCGAATCATGTAGGAATAAAACTTGGTGAACTAAAACTTGTTAATATATTTATATTCTTTAATAAAAATAAGTAGTTACTTTTCAAAAAAACAACCTATTTGTCCTCATAATTATGGTAACTAGCTCACTTTCATCCTTGAACTTAAGGGCTCAACCGTCACAACCGGATTACTCTTCCACCATGCATGTAAATTGGGTGAGGTTTAAAGGGAAGCTCAAACTCAAGTTTGAGTTTGATCTTATCGAGTTCAAGTTCACGTTTGAGCTTAAAAAATAATTTGATAGATTTACAGATTAAACTCGAGCCCAATAATCCTCGATCTTAACGAGCATCGATACTTATAGAACCACTTAAATTTGTTGACAATATTATAATACTCCGTATGATCGATCTAAACTTATCGATTAAAGTGTTTATGTTGTGTAAACTTCAATGGTTTATTATAATTCATTAACGGGTAAAGTGCACCCATGGTCCTGTAACTTTAATTATTGTACCACTACGGTCCTATTTTAACTTTTTGTACTAATAAAGTTTTGTGTTTAAGTTTTTTCTTCATTCATGGTCCTTTTCCGTCCATTGACTGTTAACTTTAACGGATTTGTGGGAAAAATGATAAAATCAGCAACTGAATTGTTTTAAAAAATTATTTACACCCAAAGTTTTAAACTTAACCATTTAGGCACTCCCAAACAGTTTTAAACTTAACACTTTAACCCAAATATTTTAAGCCCAACAACACTTAGCCACCTTCGGGCCGCCGTCGCCGACCGCCGAAAAATGCCTGAAACTCAAAAACATAGCCGAGAACGTAGATCGGTGCCTAGGACTGTTGGATCCTAGCCCAAGGCCGGCGAATCGCGGCCCACGGCCGGCGAATCGTGGCCCAAGGCCGGTGAATCGCTAGCCTAGGCCGCGAAACGACACAGGGCAATGATTCGCCGGCCTGGGGTTGCGATTCGCCAGCCTTGGGCCGCGATCTGACGGCCCTAGGTTGCGATTCAGAGGCCTTGGGCTGGGATCCATCGGTCCTAGGCCCTGATCTACGTTCTCGGCTATGTTTTTGAGTTTCTGACATTTTCCGGCGGCAGTCGGCGACGACTGTCCTGTGGCGGTGGCGGCGGCCCGACGGTGGCTGGGTGTTGTTGGGTTTAATTAAAACATTTGGATTAAAGTGTTAAGTTTAAAACTGATGGGGAGTGCCTAAATAGTTAAGTTTAAAACTTGGGGTGTAAACAATTTTTTAAAACAATTGGGTTGCTGATTTTATCATTTATTCCACAATTCCGGTAAAGTTAACGGTCGATGAATGAAAAATAAATGAATGAAGAAAAACTTAAAAGCGAACTTTATTGATGCAACAGTTAAAATATGGCATAATGTCTGATAATTAAATTACTGAGACCATAATCTAATTTCCCTTTTCATTATCTATCGATTATAATATAGTTTAGAACGGATTTTAAAACGAGTCTATCAAATCCTAAAATCTGTTTCAAAACGAAATCGAATCTATAAGTTTAAGAAGTAATTTGGTAATCCAACTTCTTTTAGAGAAAATTACTAAATTACATACTTTACCATTCTTTTCTCATTACTCAATAAAAGGGCAATTTAGTAATTTCTTATAAAAAAGTGATTTAAGTCTTTGACTTTACTGAAACCCTACCAAATTACCCCCAAATCGAGCAATTCGAACTCAAGTTTGAGTGGAACTGTTAAGTAAAGGGGCCAATTAGCTAAAGTGCACTCAATTACGGTAGCTAGGTGAAGTTATGAGAACAAATTCGTATTTGGGCTGGCCGGGCTGTGGTCTGAAATTTCCCGTCTCCGCCATCGTTCCTCTTCTCACCAAGACCATACAGGCTTCTCTCCAGAGGTAGACCATCTCTCTCTCTCTCAGATCTAAACATCGAAGTGTCAGCCGATGTCGCCTGTCGGTCAAAGATTGTTGTTACATTATTATTCCCAGTTCTTTCCAAGCGTCATCCCGTAATCGGGATCATATTGTTTTGGCAGCTAGATCTTTCCTTGTTGATATCGCTTATGGACAATGTGTGAATTTATTTTTGATCCCGCTGATTTCGTTGCAGAGTCTGTGGCGTCAGACGGATTGGGCGCATATACTGTCCGAAGGTTTGAGGGATTTTTTAAAACATGAATCCTAGAAGGTTGGTTACATTCAAATTTCTAGATTCCATGATATTAGTGGCCTTTTCTACCGGTTTCTGGACACTAGATTGTTAAAGTACGATGTTTAGTTCATCCTAGATTACTGGTCGTTTTCTGGTTCCCTTTTCGATCGACTTGTCATGCTGTTTTGAGTTTTAGATTTGGTTGCTACTATCGTGCCACTCATCATCCTAGTTTACATCTCCTGATATTTGGCACTTCCACTTTAGCAATCTTAGGTATTCTTGAAGAATCCCTTGGACAGAATCATACTATATTTTTGATGATTGGCTGGGTTTTAGCAGCTGGCAAGGAGTTGAAATTTTTAATACCTAATTCATGTTCTATCAAAGTGAGGTTATCAATTTGGAAAGCCAATTCTCGTAATGTTTACTACTAATTGGTTTTCAGATGAAGTGTGTGCTATCTACCATGGTAGGTGAAGCTAATCCTTTCCTCCATCTAACCATGTGATTGGATCCAGAGGTAGCATCTAGCATAAAGGGCATACAAGGGGATTGGAACAAGTGTTGTCAGAGGCTTAGAAGTTACACCTGTTACAGTCAAGGATGCTAACATACCTAACACGTAATATATTAATTTGGGAATGCTAGCAACAGTTGCTTGGACAGTTACTTGCGCACACTCCCTCATTAAAGCTTGCATTGTAGGCAATTTTTTTTTGGATCCAAACAGGCTCAAAGATTAAATTGCCCAAGCAACTTGCCTTTGGGTTCAGAAAAAAAAGGTCACATGGCAAGGTTTTAAAGGGAGTGTGCAAGCAACTGGTGCTAGCATTTCCCAATTAATTTAGGCTTGTCGGAACCCGAAAGTTTGTAGAGTCCGGCGTTTTCATGTAAGACGATATTCTTTGACATGGTACTTGCTTATGATTCATTGAAGTCCATGGATGAGGATACCATGGCTAAGAATTTCTGATAATGTTTTAGTGAAGTAATCAATCAAGTAAATTCTATGATGTGTTGAGCCACTTTTAATTCTTTTGACAGCAGGGACGTGCGCAACAATAGGGTTGCTCTTTTTGATGGCATCGAGGAGGGTGGTGTCAGGGCAACTTCTTTTTATTCACATGAAATTGATGAACGTGATAATGAACGAGCTATGGATGGATTGCACGATAGAGTAAATCTGCTGAAGAGAGTAAGTCTAACTTGGACCACAAGTGGCCTCTGTTATTTTACTTTTTGTTACTAGGGATAGGAGCAACAAAATACTATAATCAGTTCAGTTCTGTTTATATTACCTGACCTCAGTAGTAGTAAATTTTAACATGGGAGTTTGGTTGGACATCCATCCATGGAGTGTTTTAGAACCTTTGTCAGAGTTTAGCCATTTTAAAGATGTGGACTCTGTTCTTTTCGATTTTCAATTTAACTCCTATATTTGTTACAATAAAAAAAATGCACATCCTTCCATTTTTTCACTCTAATTTTACCACTCATTATCTGCTGATATATTTTCCATGCTTTCTAACTCGACTATGTTATCTCGCATTGCTTGTGTTGACAAAATCCAACAAAGTAGACATGGCTATGTTGTGAAGCAATACTAATGGGGTGTCATCTTACAGCTGACAGGTGATATACATGAAGAAGTTGAGACTCATAACCGCATGCTGGACCGCATGGTATGTTTGTTAATCGGCTTTGACTTCTTGTTTTTTTTTTGTTTGTGTTAAATTTGCAGATTAATCGGTTTCGTTATTATTGGATTCAATATGTATTAGGGCAATGATATGGATACATCTAGGGGAGTCCTTTCAGGAACTATGGGCAAGTTCAAAATGGTAAGCATCAAACCCCCTCTCTCGCTTTCTCACCAGCTAAAACCTCTTCAGAAAACGCCATGTCTTATTATGTCTTTCTATGGGCAGGTTTTTGAAACAAAATCAAGCAGAAGAATGTGTACACTGGTGGCCTCATTTGTGGTCCTTTTCCTGGTTATATACTATCTCACTCGGTGACTGTTTGTTCGAAAATATCATTCCAAAAACAAATACTACCACACACGCACCCAAAAGGAAAAAAAAAGAAGATAAAAGAGTACTGGAAGCTGCACCTGAGAGTTGGTTTGTTGTACAAAGATACATGTCAGTGTGTGAGACTTGAGTGGAAAATTTTGGTATTTAAGTAGTAGTACATGCTTCTGGTCTCTGTTCTATGTAGTATAAAAGAATAATGCCCGTTTAGCATTCTTACTATATCAGGATTTAAAGTCAGTTAACTAATTCTTTTAATTAATCCATGCATGTGACAAATTAGCTACAGTTTATTCTCTATTTGAGTCAATTTTCTTTCCTTAAAATTGTAAATAATCCACTATACTATGTGAAGTGATTAATCTGTTGGATGAACGAAAATTAATAAGAACCAAGTGTAACCATAAATATCAGCAGTGTTCAGGAACTTTATGGCTGTATTTGGCAATAATTTTTTCAAAGTAGCTATTGTGTTTTGAAAAAGTTATCAACAGTAGCTTTTTGAGTTTAGCAGTTACCTGTTTGATTTTAATCATTAAAAAATTATTCAAAATGCTATGAGATAAATTTGTGGGGGAAAAAATGATTTTGAAAATTTTGAGAATAATAATTAGAGAAAAATGATGGTAAAAGAACACATTTTAAACACAATCATTTTAAGGGTATGTTATTTATCAAATAATTTCATCAACAAACCATCACATCAACCTTTTCCCTTCACTTTTTCCTCACATAAATATCATATCAATTTTTAAATATTTCACGAACATACTCTAACAGTTACACATTAAAAAAATTGTCGTGTCCATTCTTTTGGGTCGTAGAGCAAATTAATCTTTTAACATATTAATCATTAAAAAACCGGACATATAGTTTTTGTATGAAAGAATGAGGAAGTAACGAAGTCACTGCGTTAAGCATAATCCAATCTTTTAAATAAATAGGAGTACATGACTAGCGGGCCCAAGGGAGACAAATGATGTATTTTGCTCCCTGCAAAATGAACGCATGCAGCTGCTGGGCGTTCCAAGCTTCTTCCTACTTCATCCATTCCTAATTGATTCTATACTCTGTGTAGAGGTGAAGATTAAGGTAAATATAAAATTTTTTGTAATTTAACATAATAACTCTTGAGTTGAAGTTGCATAAAAAATGAGATAGAAAAAGTTAAGATAAAATAGAGATAGTTTAGTAACTTTAGAGGGGAGAAGTTTTCATTTAAGAAGAATGTAAAATTTTTTAGGGATAACCCAAAAAGGAAATTTGTAAAATTATTTGGGACGAAGTGAGTATATGTTAGAGCATCTCCAACAAACTCCCTTTTTTCTTGATATGTTCACTTTTGAAAGATTATGAGCATTTTTTTATCCAACAGTTTCCCAATCTCTCTCCAAAACGGAGAATGAGAGGAAAATAAGGGGAGAATTCCCTAAATTTGGAGCATTCTCCAAATAAATAAATTATTATTATTCAAATACGCATAATATTTTATTCTTGTAATAAATATATAGTTATTCAAAATGAGAAAACTGTTGGAATTAAAGTCCATTTTTTTAGAGAATATGACTTTTGTTTCTCCATTTTAAAGAAACTTTTGGTTGGAAAAGTTGTTAGAGATGCTCTTACAACAATTTTTTTTAAAGGAGTTGTTGTGTTTAAAAAAAATTATAAGTAATTTCTAACGTTTAACAGTATCTAAAAATGTTATAATTAATCAAATCTTGCAACTTGTAAGCATTGGAGTAAAAGTGGTTGCCATGTGGCAGAGATGAGCATGAGGCGGCGCACGCATATGGACGATTCGCTACATCCGTTATGCTACCACCCAACCATGAATGAACAAACAACTCAACTCAACAAGTGGACCACCGTCCTCCATTGCCTGCCCCACTCAATATCTTTTGATTTTGATAACTACTCACTTCCTCTCCTCTCAAATAGTTGTCGCAAAACTTATCCAAATATTTTTGTCCCAAATAAAATGATAGTTATCCATTTTTATTTTATTTTTACAATACAATCACTCAAAGAATCTAGAAAATGGATTGAGATGGGTTATAATGGAGTCCGTTTATTTATCATATATGTGAAAAAACACATACTTAAATATACTACTAATTAACTGATTCAACTAACTATCATAATAAATTAAAAGACTAAAACACCATTCGTAGAGATTTATTAAGAGGGTAAGTTTGACATTTTCATAATGTGTGTTTTTTCACATATGTGGTAAATAGACATCCACGTTATTAATGGATTTGGAAGATAATAATAATAAAAATTTATGTAAAATGAGTTAATAACAAAAAATAATCTTATTCTACATAAAAAAAAAATAAAAGTTACAAACCATTTGAGGGAGAGGAGGGAGTAAGTACTAATTAACCTGCTTGTCTCGCCTTTCTGACGTTTAGACCAAGACTTTTGCTGCAACGCCATCTCCATTTCATTGCACAACAAATGAAAATGACACAAAAACAAAACTACTTTGGTCTTTTAAGGAGGCAGAACAATTTAATTCCCATGGTGGACGGTGGCTTCCACCGCAAAGATCATGCACAAAGTGAAGTAATATTAATAAAGCCAGTGAGAAGGAGCCTAGAGACGGTAGTTTTGTTAATTGCAAAAAAAAAAGGTCTTTTAAGGTCAATTAGAAAATTTTGAATAAAATGTAGCTAGTAATCTAACGTCATGAAATATGCTCTTTAATAAAATAAAAGAGTAAAATCCGCTCACGGTCCCCATTTTTATGTTTGTGACCTATTCTTGTCCTATTTTAAGTTTTTGCTTGAATGTAGTCCTGTTTTTTAAGTTACGCGACCTATTATCGTCATTTCCGTCCAATCTCGCCGTTAAAATAGATAGATGAGTGTGAGGTTACATTTTTATTCTCAATTAATTACTGTAATACACCTCAGTATTTTTAAAATTAAACGATTCTACCCCAATTTTTTTTATATTCACAATGAAACCCCAACTTCTCACCCAACATCATTTTTACCATCTCTAAGTCTTAAAGCGATAAAGATGAGCTAGGGAGAGAGAGAGGGCGATGGCAAATTGATGACATGTAGCATGATCAATTCCACAATGTATAATTTCAATATTTTCCATTTGCTCCAAATTTTTCCAAGTTTGGATTAATGCAAAAAAAAACCATAAATAGCAGTGGAAATATAAACCAAGAGAGCAGATGAAACCAAAATGATGAGCGCCGCACGGTGTGGACCGCCGACTTGATGCCGCAAGAGAGCATCCCATGCCGGATTTCGATCACGCTCACCATCGACAACATCAAGAACAAGCAGCCCACGACGAGGCCATCATCCCCAGCCGCAGAACCTTGAGATTGATGTGGGTCCGGAACACCTCGTCCACGTCTTTACTGTTGAGCAGATTCATGGCGAGCTTCAGCCCCTGCACGATCAGCGACGAGAAGAGGAAGAAGCTGAACGACACCACCTCGGACACCAGCAACTTCTTCGCCACCGACGCATCGCCGTCGCACGCTGTTCGATCCTCCGGGTTGCGCTGCCCCGACGTCATCAGCGACAGGCCCACGAACACGACGATCGTGAACAGCGAGTTCACATTCACGAGACCATCCAGTTCCATCACTGGGACGACGAGCTGGTGGTCCAGATGTTCCCATTCGAGCTTCAATAATAATCTTTTGGGTACTCTTCGTATCTGCAAAATCAACCCAAAAATTCAAAAATCCCTTCAAACCAATAACTACTACAACTTTCAATTGAAGAAGAGGAATGAATCATCGTTACTCATCCATTCGATTGTCGAAGCTTGAGCAAAATCTGATCCAAATAGTAAAAATGAGGATAGAAGTTGGAGTTTCAATGTATGAATATAAAAAAGTTGGGGCAAATCGTTTAATTTTAAAAATATCGAGGTGTATTATAGCAATTAATGGAGGGTAAAAATGTAACTTCACACTCATTCGTCTATCTTAACGGCGATATTGGACGGAAAGGACGATAATAGGTCGCGTAACTTAAAAACAGGACTACATTCAAGCAAAAAATTAAAGTAGGATCAGAATAGGTCACAAACATAAAAATAGGGACTGTGGGCGGATTTTACTCTAAAATACAATAAATCTTTTGGTGCACTTCTCATTACTTCCCCGTGAGTAATTCTCGATTTGCACTAATCGTTTTTTAGTCTTTGCTCTTTTGGGTTGGTTTTGTCGAGTGCTGTCTGCGTTTACTATGGTTGTCGTGCATGGTTTATGCTCCTCTTAACTTACTATGGTGTGGCGATCCTATTTAACCTAGTTTGTGCGTGTAGGGGCACCGAGTTCGGAATTGGATATCTTTTATTCGCCATAGTGATTTTCATGACCATCGTCATGATCTTGCTTTGCCTTTTGAGGCTAGTACGGGTGAGCCTAATTTTAGTGCCTTTGATTTCATGTAGAGTGCGTTTGGTTGGCGGGATAAGGAGGGATGAGATGATTTTTATCCCGTCCTCCTCCTTCATCCCTCGTTTGGTACGTCCAGGGATGGGATGAGTATTATCCCTTTTAATATTGTTATCCCATAAAAGTGGGATTAAATAATACCTCACCCAACAATGGATAAGGAGGGATGGGATAAAAAAAAAAAAGAAATTTGAGACTATGACAAATTTATTTGATATAATCCCATCCAATCCTATCATAAATAATCCCATCCAATCTTATCCTAGATAATCTCACCCTATCCTATCTTAATCATCCAATTTCACTATTTTTTATCCCTGCAACCAAACGAGTCTGTAGTGTTTCTACTTGCATGGTGATTTCCCCTCTAGTATATGGTCTGGGTTACTTGTGCCTACTCCGGGTAGTCGTGTCTATCATATTTTATGACTTACTTTGTAATAATTTATCATTAATAAAGTGAGTTTTCCATGTTAAAAAAAAGCCACCCTCTTAATGCGTGCCAAATAGGCTTAGGCTTTAAACCCTAAACTCTCAAAAGTAAGTTGTAGATCCGGTCTAGAAATAACTCTACTTTTTTTTAGCAACAATTTTTTCAATTTTACATTAATCGAGTATTATTTTTAGGTTTCTTCGAGGAATAGCTCTCCTAGTAGTGTTTTCTCAATATACAAGATTCAAACACGAGATGCTTAAGGAAGAATGAGTCATTTACCACTCAACCTTAATAACCATTGGTTAGAAACAACTGTGCTTATTTGTAATGTTTTCAATAATTATTTGATAGTTTAGATCAAACAACTAATAAAATGGTAAAACCTGTACCCATAAATACATTTCTTTGCAATATTACAACTAATTTAAATAAATGTTCCTAAATGGTCACGTAACTGCGTGTGTGTGTGTGTGTGAGAGAGAGAGACCTAAATCCTAATCCATCAATGAAGTACCGGTTAAGATAAGTGCAATGCATCTTTAATCTTCAGTGCCGGTGTTTTTTTTTTGAAAGGCTTCTTCAATGACGGTATAGGGAACTGTACCAGTTTTTATTACGGTTAAATTGATTTCACTTTTAAATTTATTGAAATATATATTATCTTCCTCCCCAAAAAATTGGTGTGTTTCGTTTTTAACATTAATCTATGATTTTATTTCTTTAACACAGTAATAAGTAAAATCAAATATATTAAATGAATATTATAGATTAATGTGTCGAGTTTCAAAATATATTTTTTTTCAAAAAATTGTAATGAATTTTTTTATAATCATAATTTAAATATCTCACAACATCAAAAGGAAACTCACTGATTTTTTGTGAACGGAGGGAGTATTTTATACCATATAAAGGGTAAGTTGAAGGGATGATCAGAACAAGCCAAGCTGATCAGTCTGAACCTAGGTGGAAAGCTCGTGAAGGTGGATAAGAGAGTAGTTTCGCTTATGCTTGATTTTGAAGTTCGGCTAAATTAGGTTTGAATTGCCTCGTGAAGCTTGAAAAAAAATTGAGTTATATTACATCAATTTAATAATTGAAAGTTAATTTTCACAAACTTGAGCATGAACCTACAAGGTTCGGGATTGGTTTGGCGGATTCCTCAAGCTCATGTAGGCGAGCCTATCTGAACTGAACCTCCTTGACTCGGGCTCGGCTCGTTTGATACTCATAGTTTGAGCTCGAGCTCAAGACTCGTGAGACTAGTGCTCGAGTTTGAGCTGAGCTCGAACATGCTCGATTCATTTTTCAGTCCTAGCTAGTTGAGGCTCTGTAAACCTCCGAACCTCACCTTTGACTATATATGATCTTGATATCTTTTAAAAGGTGATGGTAGAAGGCGATGAGATTGAACGAAGCTTTGCTCTAGAACCATGGCAAGTAACGATTAAATCATCATTTTTTTTTCTCATCAAGAAAAGCGACAGCTAAAAGGAATGTCATGTTTGATGTTTGTGTAATGGTAGAATGTCATTTAGGTAATCAAACACTTGGATTCAGTAATTGATTTTGAATTACATTAATTGTGGATGTAGATTTCTTGTCAGAGTTACTGGGAAACAACTCTAATTACATAATCCCGTTTATTACATCCACGAATGCACGGGAAAAACTCGAGCATGAAACCTTACTTAAGAGAATATTAGAGGATGGCATGTTTGTATGTGGCAAGGCTAGAAATATATGGTCTTTTATTTGACAATATTGTCTTCTTCACCAACAATTGAGAGCACGGAGTAAATCAATAAATAATTAAAAACAATGATTTTGATGCTGGTTTTGGTTCATTTAGATTACAACCCCTAGTTACGGAAAAAGTCTTGAGAGATCTAATTAAGAAGAAAGCAATAAATTACTAGCATATGATAACTAAAGATATATATATATATATAGTACTCCATCTCAAATTGAATGACACTAAAAGAAATTGTTGGGAAAAGGTTGAAGTTGTTTACTTTGATTAAACATATTCTAATCATTTACTTAAACGACTCATCAACTAAAATTGCATGATTAGATAAGAGCAGTATCAATTCATATAAAGACATGCACATATATATGTTTAATTGACCTAGACTAGAGCAAAGGTTAATATCACTAAGACAAAATATTTGGGAACATGTACATGTAGTACGTAAATCTGCAATTAATGCAGCATAGCTTTAACTTTCAACAAGCATACAGTGCAACATATATACATATGATCATGCATGGTGGCATATGTAAATGCAGGTAATTAGTTAAAAAGATCATAAGATACATACCGTCATCGAGATCAAGCCTAACACCAGTTATAATCATAATTAAGAATCCTGCACACTTTTTTTCTCCATAGACACACATATACATGTAGAGATAGATATATCAGCAACTTTAACTCTTACCTGTTTGATCTTTTTTATCACTGTTACTACAACTTAATCAAACCTGCAGTCTATATTATAAAAAAGCATTTGAAAAGAGAAGGTCAAGGGATGGGGAAAATTACTTAATCAACTAGCTAGCATGCAAGAACAGAAGTTAAAAAAGATATAGCAAAGAGAAAAGAAAAGAAAATTCACCGCCAGTATATATAGTATCTATCCGCAACATAATTAACCATGCTAAAGTACTGAAGATGATCAGAATCAGATTGTATCATACAGTAATCCTACGAACTACCACTATATATATAAGTATATATATGAGATTGCCACAATGACTTGGAAATCAAGTTTTGTTTTTTTTTTTGAACAGTTGGAAATCAAGATTCAGTTATTGTTTATGGGGTTTCAGAAAATGCAGAAGATGATCCTGTACATGAGATGCAAAATCCATCCCAATATATCCAATTGCAAAACATACCTTTATTCCAACTTGTTCTTCTTCGTCATCTTGTTCTGATGATTGCGGCCATAAAAGAGCGGCCGTCGTCCGGAGCAAATGAGTGACCCACATGACATGAACATGATCATCCAAACAACGAATCCACGAATAATATATAACTGTACACAATTATATATATGAACCTTTTGCTTGCTCTAGCTAGATCTCAAACAATATATAGGATTCGTAGGATTCGAAATACGTATACCTGCAGCAGCAGCAGCTGCTTTTATATATACATACTGGAGATAAATATGTATATGTAGATATATGACACAAAATTTAATTAGGGATCATGCCCTAGACGAAGCTCCAAATCGAGACCATCTTCTCCAAGCTTCTTGTCGTCGTCGTCGTCGTCATCTGCCATGCTCGGCGGACCGATCCTGAGGCTGAGCGCGGCCGGCCAATCCTCGCCGCCGATCAGATTCAAGCACGTCCTACTACCTTCCACCACGTCCGGCGGACTGACCAAGCCCCACCTTCCGGCGGAAGGGAAGAACCTATAGTCACCCGAATTGACCTCTCCAAACATGGAATAAGGAGGCGGCGAGAAGAAATTGAAGTTAATTAACTCGTCGTCGACCTCGTCGGCGGCGCCAACTCTGGAGCTGGTAATTCGGCCGGGTTTAACCCTATCCTTGCGGTGGATGTTCATATGGCCGCCTAGGGCTTGCGCGGTGGTGAAACCTCGCTTGCAGAAGACGCACTCGTAGAATTTGGGCGCGGAGCCGGCGCCGTCAGGTCGGACAACGTCCATGGATGATTCATCTTCGCTGGAGGTTTTGGAGTCGGATTCCATGATCAGCTGGTTGAAATTAAGAGCTTAGCTCATGATCTTATATGGTATATATATCAGATCGATCGGTGAATTTCTGGGAAAGATCGATCAGTGGCATGAGGTGTAAATATTTGTTTCGTTGGTGGCCGCCGTGTATTGTGGGGAATACTAGTGAATATATACTCTGATGAATCAGCTATGGAAGCAGAGCTAGGAAGAGGGATTTTGGGGAAGAGACGAGCAGGGAAACAAAAAAAAAAGGCAGATTTATTTCATAAACAATTAAGGAATTTATTGGGATATATATTAAGGTTGAGGCCGGCAAACTATGTGCGTCAAGTCATATATGCAAATACAATAGTTATTTTGCTTTCATATTTGCCTTATCAATTTGACGGTTTTTGTTTTAACTTACACAATAAATAAGTAGGGTAGAAAGTTGAACGAACAGCTCGAGCTCAACTCGATTAAAAGTTCGTTCGAGCTCGTTTTTCAAATCAAGTTTGAACAAAATTCTAAGTTCGATACATTTATCAAGCCTATTATGAACAACGCTTAGTACTCGACTCGGTTCGAATTTATCCTAACTTTTTTCATTGATATTTTTGAACAGCTCGAGTTCAACTCGAGTTCTGCTCAATTTAAAGGTCATTCAAGTTCGTTCGTATTATTTTCAAATCAAGTTTAAACACAATTTTAGACTTGATATAATTTTCAAGTCTAATATAAACAATTTAATACTCGGTTCGGCTCGACTCGTTTTCCTAATAACAAGAAAGCTTAATAATTTACGGAGAGGTAAAATGGTGGTAATGAAATATTTCACCACTACTTATCACACCGATGAAGTGGTATTTTTGAAAACGCGTTATTCGGTTTGTCATCATGTTTAATTAATCTTAGGTTTTACATATTTTTTGTTGTTCTTTTGGGTTTAAGTAATTAAATTCCTTTGAATTTCGGCTACAAGATCGTGCGGCAGATCAAGACTTGGAAAATGACTTCGCGGTCGCGAGACCGTCTGTTTGTTTATACATGGAGAAAGAACCTTATGCCGAAACTTAATGTCACAATTGAAATTAGACCTTGCAATTAACCAAACAATTACTATTAAAAAAATGGCGTGTTTCTTTTTAGCATTAAATTTATGATTTTTTTATTTTTTCAACATTTTAATATACAGGATTAAATATTTTTAATGTAAATTATTGTGTATAATTTTTAAATATATTTTTAATGATTTTTTTAGTGATTTCATTTTAGTAACAATTTATCTTTCACAATATCAAAAAAAGAAACGCGTCAATTTTTCAGGGACATAAAAGAGTATTTGTTAGGTTCAAGGTTCGATGGTAACTAACTCCGTGTACATGTATGTGTGTATACAAATAAAACTTGAGAAAAACGGTTGCTGTAAACAATATACGTACGTGCGGTGGGTTGGTGTAGCTAGGAGAGTGAGTAAATATGCAAGCATAAGTTTGTGTTTAGACCTTTGTTCCAGGTCCCTTAATTCATACAAATAACTCTGATAAACTGCATGAATTAACTATGCCTGCAGCTTGCCGTAGTAGTAGTATTCAAAACCTAATTTACCTTACAGAAACTAGGGTGTGCTATATACTACCCTTGTGGTTGAATAATTGGTCATTTTTTATACAGTATTTAATCTATAATTTTTATTTTTTAATAAATATTTAGAAATTTAAAGTTTAATAATTTATATGCATATTATAATTTATTTGATTAAAATATTAATATTTGACACATTGAAATCAAAAGGACTAATTATTTGAGGAGGAGGTACTATATGTCTCATGGCCCTTAGGCCCAAAAACCCATTGAGCCAACTCTAGTCAGCAGCAAAACACTCTTTGAAGAAAGGAGTTCAATTAAAAATTAAGGAAAAACAAAAGGACCATAACTGGTATGACTCTTTTTTCAGCCTCTAGGGCCCTCTACCTTCTAACCAACAGAAGTACGTACAAAACGGAACACGAATTAATTAATTTCGCACTCATTGGTCTACACTGATTCTGATCTATCTATCTAAAAAATTCATAATAATAGGGGTTTCAAACATAAGAAGTGAATAAAAAGTTATTCATCTAATTGGTGAATGAATTGGAGGTGAGTGAGAAAAGTGAAAAGATGAGGGTTAAGTTTGAGGACCCTGTGAATAAGTAGGAGCGCACAATAGGACTATGTGCGCACAGTTGTGCGCTGCGCACAATATTGTGCGGGACTATGTGCGCACAATACTGTGCGGGACTATGTGGGTACAGTTGTGCGCTGCGCACATTTTCGTGATGCATCAGAGGAGAGTTCAAATTACACATCAGGGTAGCACAACTCTAGCAAACCAAGACAAAATCAAGCAACCTCTGTCCTAACCCATCGAGAAAAAAAGACAATTTTCATGTGCTTATCAGTACATCCCTCATATAAAGGCCGCGACACATCACGTAATAAATCAAAAAACTTTTGAGCCCTTCGATTTGGCATTTCAGGTGTGTCGTCGTCCTCATCCATCTGATACATATGATCACCCTCAAAATTATTATTACGATCACGAATCCCAAATGCCTCGCGGACCATTTCACGGTAATCACCCATTCCTTTATTATCCTCAAATGAATTACTCGTACTTGCAATATTCGATGATGATGATGATGACGATGCCACATCAAATTGATAACCTCGATAAACAGATGGATTTATTTGATGTCGTTCACCATGACAATCTCATATATGATAATTTGATTGAAATCCATCTAACAGTAAATGATTGCCAATTGTTTCTCGATCATGATAATATCTATTTTTACATTTTCTACAAGGACATTTCACCCCTTTTCCCGAGCAACAAGAAACGCATAATTCAGGAATTCTAGAAGCCCGTTCCAAAATCTCTGACTAATATCGAGAGTCCCCTCCTGAAAACGCTGATACATCCAATCACGTTCTTCGGCCATTATACAATTCCTACAATAATGGTATCAATAAAACAATATGACAAATATTAAGCATAACAATTATATAATATATATTCAGCACAGAACTTAATTCCAAATTTTTCACTACCATTTTTTCTCCTAATACAAGGTGCATGGGTCCTATCCTATTTATAAAAGTACTATCAGTTAATCAAACTTTTATCTTGTGTAAGTAGAAACTGATATAATTACGTAAATTTCGGCAGCATTTCGTCTAAGTTCCTCGTTATACCATTTCTCCGGCGTAACGTCGAGAGTAGGTATAAAGAGGAACAAGACGAAATATTGCATCCGAAATTTACGTAATTCTCATCATTTCTCCATACACAATCATAAAAGATTAATTAACCGATACTATACTTTTACAAATTGTCCAATGGGACAATCCATGAAAACTTTGTAGAATATATAATTTTACACCGTTATTTCAATATTTTGAAATAAAGCGTAAAATAATATATTACTACAATTTTCATAGGCAGTACTATGGCTCATGAACTACTTTAGTTTAATTACATAAGTAAGCAACTGAAATACATATAAATAAAACAAATTTGAAGAACTCATAAAAATATATATAAATAATTATCTAAAAAATAATATTTGTTACCTAAAAGAGACACGATAACTGTCGGCAGTTGATCTTCAACTGAAATCACCGGATGATATATACTTTCTTCAATTAGTAAACAATTAAATGGAAAAAATTGAAAGGAGATGAAGGAAAATATTAAGTGTTGTGTGTAAAATCGGAGAGGAGGTGCTGCTTATATAGGGAACAATTACTGCGGCCATCTCCGCAGTAGACGGCCGCAGTAAGCGGCTGGTCAAAACAACTCGTGGACCACGAGGCTTTACCGCGGCCTTACCGTGCCGTTGGCCGCGGTAAACATGGCTCGCTGCCACTTTACCGCGTCCAACGTTTTACCGCGGCATTAGGCGCGGTAAAACGTGTATCATGCACGTAGTGATATATACATCAGCTAGCAGAGATCAAATGCTTCATATAATGGGTCACTCGTGTCATTTTTCAGAGCTTGGGTACAAGCAAAAAAAAATCAGCTCTTTTAGTTGATGTCAAAATATTTTGAGAAAAAACGTTTTAGTCACAAAGTTTTTATATCAGTCAGGGCAATATATAACAGGGAAGTTTTGGGAGTTTGTTTTTGTCCTTGACAATACACAAAACTGGAACACGTCATCTTCGACTGGCACTGCAAATCAGGGAATTTGCATGTATGACTTGTTTTAATTAAATGTCCTCATCGGCGATGAAGACACAACAGTGAGGAATTTTGGGCAAAAAAGTTATGTGATCTCATGGTAACACGATTTCCGCACTAACTTACAACTGGCAAGATTTCAGAAAATCAATAAGCTAACAACTCCAACACCTACTTAATCAAAATTACAGTAGTAATTAATCACCAAAACCCCATGTCAATTTGGGTCCGCCATATGTGTACAACTTGAATGATCCTAATTAGGGCAAACAAAGAAAGAGAGAGAGAGAGATGATCATAACCTTGAATTCCTTTCTTTTCATTAATTTTGATTAAGTAGTTGTTCCCTGATTTGCAGTGGCAGTCGAAGATGATGTGTTCCAGTTTAGTGTATTGTCAAGGACAAAAACAAAGTCCCAAAACTTCCCTGTTATTGGTCGTAGAGAGAAAAAATATCTGTCATTTTAGTATTGTATAAGTCCCAAAATATCCAGTACTGTACAAGCACAGACATTTTACTGTGATTTTGTTCGCAGTAGAGAGAAGAAATATATATCATCATAATTTAAAACTAATAAGCAATTTATAATTTGTGGATATTGACAGTTATATATATCTGTCATTTTTATAAAGAATTAACGATTAACTATAAATTTGATGTACTATTATTTATTATATTTGGACCAACGGATAAATCATTAATCGGTCAACAATTTTCCTGATATTGGTCGTGATTAATTATTGTCGATTTTACAGTAGTATATATATATTTGCCTAAAACAATTACTAGTTGGTTAAACCGTTAAAGACGACGATATGCTCTCTGGATGTCTAAATCGTTTTCCTTTCTTACTAACAACTTGGCTAAATAATTATCTATATTTTTTTACTGGTGGAGCTAGTATATATATATATATATATATATATATATATATATATATATATATATATATATATATATATATCAACTGCGTAGTTGAGATGATGTTTATGAGGGCCGTATCCGTCATAACGCCTTTATTCACTATGACGGAAACATCCGTTTTGTTTTCGCCATAAATTGAGCGTCATTATTTTATGACGGAAGAGGCCGTCATAAATTATGACGGCGGTATGAGGATACGACCTCATAAAATATGACGAAAATCTGAGAGATACGACCGTCATTAAAAACACATGTGGCATACCCTATTTTATAACGGCTTTATGAAGGCTAAGGCCGTCATTAAGTAAGGTTATTTAAATTAAAAAATGTGTGAATTGTTTTGCTAATGCTTTTTGATTTAATTTTTTTTATATAAATTAAAAATCATAAAAAACAGAATAAATGGAAATTTGTAATTTAAATTCAGGAAAATATAATATAGCTAATATTTCAATTTAAAAGTTTAAAATACAATAATTTCTACATAAACAGATCAATCAATGAATCCTCGTGCTCATCATCCATACGTGGTGAGGCTCAGTGTGTTGCGGCGGAGAATTTGAGGCACATCTGCGGGCTCTTTGAGACGGTGTAGGAGTAAAAAGCGGTGGAGATGTGGGCTGAGTCGAGGGTGGGAGCGAGGAGTAAAAAGAGGGAAGCGGAACTCTACCACCAAATTTAATCAAAATTTCTACTACCAAAGTTAAATGTATCAAACAAATTGAAAGGGATAGAGTATATCGCATCAATGTTCAAATATTTACCCACGGCGAGAGGGCACCGGCGGCGAGAGGGCATCGGCGGCGAGAGGCGCCGTCGGCGAAGGCGCCGTCGGCGAGAGGCGCCCGGCAGCGAGTCGGGTGGCCTTGGCAGTCGGTGGCGCGATGAATCGGGCGAGGCAAGGCGCGGTGGTGAAGAGCCTCGGCGTGAAGACAACGGCGTGGCGAGGCGGCGAGAGGGCGCCGGCGTGATGTTGGTGGCGGGCTGGGTGTGACGGAGTAGTGAGGAGAGTTGTGAAGTTTGTCGAGGCGAGCGAAGGAGATGAAGGCAAAGGGTATATCAACCGGTGCATTAAATGTGGTAGATGACTATGAGGGCTTTATGAGGATGTTTAGTCATAAACCGGCTTTATGAGGGTTTATGAGGTCTCTGCCGTCATAAACGAGGGTAGCCGACCCGCCCCATTTAATCTTTGCAGAACATTATGAGGGCTTTATTACGGCTAGTTCCGTCATAAACGAGGGTACCGTTTGTTATATTTAGTTTATGACAAAAAGCCCTCAAAACCTACATACGACAAAATTTTACATACCTAAATCAACAATATCTAGTGGCAGTCGAAGATGATGTGTTCCAGTTTAGTGTATTGTCAAGGACAAAAACAAAGTCCCAAAACTTCCCTGTTATTGGTCGTAGAGAGAAAAAATATCTGTCATTTTAGTATTGTATAAGTCCCAAAATATCCAGTACTGTACAAGCACAGACATTTTACTGTGATTTTGTTAGAGAAGAAATATATATCATCATAATTTAAAACTAATAAGCAATTTATAATTTGTGGATATTGACAGTTATATATATCTGTCATTTTTATAAAGAATTAACGATTAACTATAAATTTGATGTACTATTATTTATTATATTTGGACCAACGGATAAATCATTAATCGGTCAACAATTTTCCTGATATTGGTCGTGATTAATTATTGTCGATTTTACAGTAGTATATATATATTTGCCTAAAACAATTACTAGTTGGTTAAACCGTTAAAGACGACGATATGCTCTCTGGATGTCTAAATCGTTTTCCTTTCTTACTAACAACTTGGCTAAATAATTATCTATATTTTTTTACTGGTGGAGCTAGTATATATATATATATATATAGATCGAATAATTTTCTTTTTGTTTATCGTAAGCATAATGTTTATGTTTAGGCAATTAAATACAAGCTAGTATATATAATAACCTTTTTTTTCATTTAAAATTGATCATTTTTTCCTTAATATATATATCACCCGGCGCTTATTCTACTTGATTCGCTAGCTAGCTTTCCAGTCAAAAAGATACTATATCATTAAATTAATCATCTTTTTCATTTTGGCTTAAGAAAGTAGTACTACTATATGACAAATAAAGTTCATACGTACTAATGCGAAGTTTAGAGCTTATATTGTAAAATAGGCAAAGTTTTAGGGTTGACATTGCAGTTTAATTCCCCCATGAACCGTGTCTGGAAGAGGCAAATTGTGCCTGACGTGGAGAGTGAGTGATAGCGGAGGACGACAACAACGTGACTGCATGCTGGTGGTAGCTGCTGCTGCCTGAGAGTAATATATAGTGTATATATATATACTTCAATATTATTCCCTATTATCCTTTTCTCTCTTTTTTTTCCTTTTTTTTAAACGTTGTTTTTTTTTTCTTTTCATGTTGTTTAAATACTTCAATATTATTCCCTATTATACCAAATGCTTCGTCGTTTTACTGATATTCACCTAATTAATTAGCATCTCTTCACATTTGACCAACTCATCAGCAGGTTAGGTAGCAATAATAAAGCAAAAAGTGTTTCTATGGTCACCTCACCGTACGTCCATCATGTATATAATTAAGATGACAAATGGATCGGAGTAATTAGCTGATCAAATCTTTGAGGGATAAAAATAGATAATTTTTTTAAAAAAAATTAATTTTAAAAGTCTGAATATTTCTATGTCACTTTTGCATATATATTAATATGACGCATATAATGATGTTGAATATTTGACCATGCTA
Source organism: Stellera chamaejasme (assembly GCA_024586325.1). NCBI lineage: Eukaryota > Viridiplantae > Streptophyta > Magnoliopsida > Malvales > Thymelaeaceae > Stellera > Stellera chamaejasme. The sequence continues at coordinate 33,821,983 of CM044985.1, forward strand.
GAGGATGAGAACGGCCTAATTAAGCCGGCAATGGAAGGCCAAATGTAAAGGGTTTAGAGAGTAGTAGTATAATAATGTCTTTGAGAATTAATTTTTTGTTTAAACAAAATCTTTTTTAGGTACTAATCTCATTTCTCATGCATTGAATAAAATGTTAAAGCATGCATGCACAGAACTGGCCTGGCCTCCATTGATGGTCGGATGCAGGGGCGGATAGCGTGTCTGTCTACCGCCCCGCAAATATTTTAGTCGAAAACTCAATATATCCATTTGCAGCCCAAAAGTTTTTGTTTCCACAAACCAGCTTATTCACCAATAATTCCACAAGTCTTATCATTTTTGTTATCAAATTTTGATAAATGTTATATAAAAATTGTGTTTTGATTTCTCAAAAAATTTATCTATTATTTATTGATTAATTGTTTTTCGCCTAGCTGAATTTTAGATCCTAGATCCATCACTGATCGGATGCCACCTCACCACCTATTTCTCCGTAATTTCTCAGATCACAACACAGAGTCAAAGTCCAGAGGGAAAAGAATAGAAATAATTGTTAAAGTACAATAAAAATTGTCCCATAATTTTGGCATTGTTAGCTAACGTTTACGACTTATCACTTATGAGTTTCTTCTCCATTCCAATTTAATTACTCCTACTTGGATTCAAAGAAGCAATAAAGGAAAAGAAAAGCAAAATCAAAAGCACGGCAATACGTACGCGGTCAATACTGGTCCCATAATTTTATTGTTACCGTTAAATAGGCAATGTTGGGCCAACTTCTAGGCTCAGCAGCTCATGAGATAGCAAGACGCATCTGGGCCAGATTTCATAAAAAAAACAAAAACAAAAAACAAAACAAAACAAAAAAATTAAAAACAAAATACACGCTTGATTCTATAAATCAGGAAATGCTATAGGTTGCTAAACTTTTATAGTAATGAAATTTTGAGAGAATTTTGAAAAGAATCGTTCTGATTTAAATCTATGATATATTAATAGTGGGACGAAAACCCTAGCTCTCTCTATTGCGTCGTTGCCGCTCTCCCTAGCCAACCCTATCGCTCGAGCCACCGTCCCGAAGCCGTGTCGATCTTCCTATCCTGCTTGTCATGGATTTCAAATCAATTTCTCCTCGCCGCACTCCTACCCGCCCCGCTTGCGTCTGACAATTGGTGGCTGGACGGTGTTTCGAGGACGAATCTTTCTAAGAGGAAATAATGTGATCATAGGATCCACAAGCAACAACAAAGTATCAAAGTTCGAACAGGAGGTTGAATGAAGCTCGGAGCACCCTTTTGGACAGGGAAAAGAGCATTGAAATATTGAAGGCGAGGCCTCCAGCACGAAGGCGAAGCCGCCCCTGCGAAGCCTCCAGGCGATGGCGAAGCAGCCACTGCGAAGCCTCCAGGCGCAGGCGAAGCCACGCAGTGAAGCCACCCATGCGAAGCCTCCAGGCAAGGCCCCCATGCGAAGCCTCTAGGTGCAAGTGAAGCCGCCCAAGCAAAGCCTCCAGGTGAGGCCCCCGTGCGGAGCCTCTAGGCGCAGGCGAAGCCTCCAGGCGAGGCCCCCGTGCGACGCCCCTAGGCGCAGGCGAAGCCTCTATGCTCAACAAATCCGGCCAAACATTCCAAACCAATCCGAAATACTTCCTCATTTTATGAAGATACTTGTGACGACAAATATTTACTTTATGTGCAAAAGAAATGTGAAGACTTTTTAGGATAGCTTTTACCTTTTGCATTTTTTGAAGCTTTTAGGATAACATGCATGCAAAAGCACTTTATGCTTTTGGAAGGCTTTTGACATGCATGCAAATGTGTAAGAGCCTTTTTACCTTTTCACCTCTTTAAAGGTGGAAACAAGGCTCCCTGAAACGTAGAACATATTTGAAATCAAAGTTTCGGCCGAAACTCTCCCAAGTGAGAATTGGCTTTTGTGTTCTCTTTTATTGCATTTTCATCTCCCTTGTGATCCATGCAAGAGGATTCAAACATAATATCTAGTATTGCTTGATCTTGTAATCAAGAGGTGATAGATCTCATCTCATTCCCTAGACATTTTCAAGTGCATTGCCTCACCTAGTAGAGTAGTGAGGAGGTTCACTTGGCCGAAATTGTGTTGAATGTTTGTGTCCGCCTCCTTCAAGCTAGATTCATAAAAGGCTTGATCACACACCCCCTCATCGTGACCATATCAAGTGGTATCAGACCGATCTGGTGATCATATAATGGTTCATTACTTTGAGTGGTATACAATCCAATGCTCGGATCATCAATGGATATGGACCGGTCTGTTGGCGGTGGGTCTTGCATCAAAGAAAGGTGCGGTTTTACAATTACTGGCAGGACAGAGCAGGGGCTTGTCCTGCCCGGCTCTATGAGGTTTTGGTTTAGGAGTGAGCTAGTTTTTGGGCCGCTCTGGCTTGCTTCGTCTTGCATTTTTTGGCTCCGCCATCTTCTATGGTTCTTCTTTCGATTTCTTTGGTTATTCTTTTCTTCATTAGGTGTTTGAACTAGGGGTGTTCAAAAAACCCGCAAAACCGAGAAACCGAACCGAACCGCATGATCCGAAACCGAAAAAACCCGTGAACCGAAGAAACCGATAACCCGCGGGTTCTAATTTTAGAAACCCGCGGATACCCGAACCAATCCGCATATGCCTATTTACAAATAAATTATCTAAAGTTGCTTATTTCATCTCAGTTTTCCTTTAAGTTTCTTTTATATTATGTGTGAAAATCCATTTCATACAACAATAATATATGATTTGCAATATATATTATTGTTCTATTTATGCAAACTACTTTTCTTCATTTTGATGCTCTAGATATGTACATTTATGATGCAAAATTTTAGAATATCTCCAAGTAAATTGAAAAATTTTATAGAATAATTAGACTTAGGAATACCCGTGGATAACCGCGATCTGAACCGCAAAAAACCGTGAAAATCGGGTACCCGCATTTAGGGTACCCGCACTCGGTGGGGCGGATACTATTTTTCTCACTATCCGCCCCGCCCCGCCCCGTGCACACCCCTAGTTTGAACTGGTTTGTGTTTTGGTTGGTCGGTAGAGTCTCTTTGGGATGGTAGGTTTACCTCTCGTTACATGATAATGATGAGATGACGCTTAGCTCTTGAACAACTATAATGGGGCACCCTGGTCAAGATCGCGGATCTAAATTACTTTATCATGACAAAACATACTTTCTCAAGCAGATTGATGGTTAGGTTGGAGATTTGCTTCGTTTGCTGGAATGTCCCTTTTAGTCTCTATTTTACTGGCTTTCTCAAGCCGATTGATGGCTAGGTTGAAAGTTTGCTTTCTCAAGATGAACTATTCGAATTATAGTAAGAATCAAAGTTTGTAACTCTTTTTAAGTTTGATTTGAAAAATATATAAATGAGTTACAAATTATGAACTTGAAATTGAGCGAGCTTGAGTCAAGCTCGAGCTATTAATTTACTTAGTTCATCTTAAGAAGTTAATGCTAAATTGAGCTAAGTTAAAAAACAAAGGGAGTTTGAAGTACCTTTGTTCAAGCAAGCTTAACTTTCGCCAGCTTTTGATCGAGTTAACCAAGTCGGGTTCCAAAATTGTTGATTCAGTTTTTACCCCTAAATTAACAAAGTTAATTAATCTATACAAAAAGGAAAATGAAAACCGTGACAAGTCGGAGGAGGAGGCAATTAAGGCTGAAGACTCTTCCGTGAACAAGCTGGCTGGCCGGCCGTCTTAATTATTATTCATGATCACCAACCGGCCGGCGGCTGCAATTACGACCACTGCTGGACTGATCTCCGGGAATGTAAGTACACGAGCTGCGCCCCGAAGGCGGCACCGGACCTTTGGGCAGAGACTGAATTAATCACCAGCGGCGTTGCATTAATAACTACTTCTCGTTGCCTCACCTTCAGCGGCAGCGCTTCAACAGGCGCCGTTAATAAAGCAGAGGTAGCCACAAGTAGTAGTACCTACCGCCAAACCAATGCAACGACGTCGTACAATAACAAACAATCTGCTGCCTGACATATCTTCTAATGACAGACAGGCAAGACAGGATTTGCTGTTTTTTTTTTGTTCTTCAAATTCTGTCTTCAAAACCGTGAGGAGCTGATCGGATAATTGTTTATATACAGGCAGCGAGGCATGCAGGCCCGAGTGAGTTCTCGGCTTTTCATCCTATTCAAACATATTGCGGGAGACAAGACAAGGTGTCCACCATTACCAGACAAATTTCAACTTTTGCTACACGGTTTTGAAAAGTTCTGAATAATTAAGACAAATCCGGGATTTCCTTTTCCTTTTTATTCAGGTGTTACTTGTTCTACACGCTTCCTCTTTCGTAAGCAGGAAAAAGTAGAGCTAGGCAGGAAGCTTTATAACTAGAAAACTCTAATTTTGCAAGTTACCTGAGTCAACATTTCAGGATGTCCCTCTAAACTTATTACCACCATTCTGTCTTTCCTGTACAAGTAAAATCTAGCTGCAAAATATGCAACCTCTTCCTCGCCTAGTCCTCTGCTCAAATCCTCACTGAATGCAACAGAATTACATCTCCGCCTTATGCCTCATCATGTTCCGCCCCGTGCTTGTCCTCGGAAGTCATAAGTGAAATAAGATGTAAATTAGAGGAGCTGAAATTTCTCCATTGAATAATAGTTCATCGAAGCTTCATGGCAATCATCGATACATGGAAGGTGATTAATTCTTGCATTACATATCAAGCTTGTCGGCATCCAGGAAGTTTTGTGATTTTTCTTCATCTTGTCTCAGATGAAAAAAGATGGAAGAGACAAGAATGAAGAAACTAATAGTAACACTTACTGTACAAAAGAAAACTTTCCAAACAGTTGCCAACTGGAAGAAGAGTCCTTAGCAATGTCCACAAGAATACTCCCGTCCTGTTGCTCGGTGTTTCTAACAAACAGGTTTAAACCACTCATGAGTATGTATTAACTACACTAGCGAATCATAGAGGAGAACAAGAAGGCAGAAAGTTCCTCGAATTATGAACGTATGATCTTGTTATTAGAAGTTGTTTAGGATGGATGAAAAATACACTACTAATAGTAAAATCTGAACAGGGCAAGTGCATATTGCAATCTGTTTCGTATCACCAGTTTGCTGGTCAAATCGGTCCAAGTCTAGAAATTTTAGCACACCAACACATGAACACCATATAGAGCAATATTAGCAACATTTGTATTGCAATGCTTGTAGTAAAAGTTTGATAAGGCCCATGAAGCTGTAACATACCAGTGCATGTCAATTCTTTCCAAGCACATCAGAACCTCGTCATAGACACAAGTCTCCTTAGTTCTCGTAGTTGAACATCCATCTCTCGAATGAATTTCCGACCCTCATTTTCGTTTTGCGTAGAATTGCAACGGTCGAGGAAGTTATACTTAGTTTCAAGTGTTTCAAACTTTTCATTGAGTTCTAAAATTTCACTCTGGATAGTAAATAAATCTTCTATGCAGTCATCATCACCATCATGGTTTTCACCGCTGCTGGAAACCTGATAATCACTTCTATCATTGCCCATAGTACCCCTGGTGGGTGAACTGTTGAACCCTCCATCAGTCGAAGTTGTTGCTTTAGATTCAAGTCCTTGAACATTTGACAGACCATTTTGCATGACAAAACTTCTTACTTCACCATTTTCATCAGTAAACTCTCTCTTCTCATGTCTCCCTTCTACTGCTCCACTGCAACGGACAATCGCAGGTGTATATGGAGAACTAGGATCAGCAACTTGACGAAATTTTTTCTCCAAGCTTTTCAATCTAATTAAGATGCTCGCCTTCTCTTCCTCAATTTCTGATAGTACAGCTGCAGGTTTATCAGTGTCTGGCTCATCCTTTTTAAAGGAGACACTTTTCCTTTCTACAGAAGCCATTTCATCCTCCAATCCATCACTTCTTACTTTTACTGGTTCCAATCGTTTGGGGCTTGCACTTGTATTCTGGACCGGAACAATTTCCTCCGATACATTGCTTTCTAATGGCGTCATTTGTGCACCCACTTCATGAATGTGAGCATCATCTCCAAATACATTTTCAACTGTCAATGGATCGTCCCCATAGTTTATCCTGTAGTAATCTAGCTCTGCTTCCAGATCCTCTATTTCTTTTTCCTTCTCAACTAAAAGGTCATTGGCTTTCTCCAATTGCTCTGCATCATGCTCTGCTTGCTCCTCCATCATTCTTAGGTACTGGTGGGCCTCCATTTGCCATGCTGACTTCTCCTCTTGCAACTTTGAAATCATTGCCAATGCTTCATTTGCAGATACTGTAGCAGCATTTCTTTCCTCCACCAATTCTTTATGTAATCTTTTGATGCTATTACGATGATCCTGAACCTGCCGTCTCAACCTTTCAACAATACTTTCACCTTCAATATCACTGACACTGCTTATATCAAACGAATCAAAGCCATGGTCGTTTGTATCTGGAGAAACTGAAGCATGAGTGTTATGCGCTTCATCGGGGTAAGATTTATGGATTTCATCTGGTTCATTACCCAGAAATGGAAATGCTTGACTTGAGTTGTTCCTTGATGAATCGGTTTCTTGGCCTAAGGAATTTTGCCCTTGTTTTGAATTCCTATCTTCATTGGTTTGCTTGCTTTTCATGTTCGGCTGTTCTTCAGACGGTTCAAGTCCATCTCTTTCTTCATCACTTGTAGCCGCTCTACTGATATCACTTGTAGTTGCTCCTTGATCGGTTTCCAATTTTTTCTCTGCAATGGTACCATCGTTGTTGCTTTTTTCAGCATTAGGAACTGATAAGAAAACCAAACAAGTACAAGAAAAAGTTGGATAATAAATACATAGAGAAAAGAACAGAAAGAACAAACATGCTCCAGTTATGTCTAAGAACACATTAACATGTGTGTGCCCACAGCTTAACTATGGAAGGTGCTATATGGATGTCCGCACATGTGACACACATACAATACAAGAGAGAGTGAAGAGAGCATAAAGATTCTACCTGATAGTTGTTGAATCTCCTTAAAAACGACTGTGGGATAAGTATTGACATGCGAAGCCAAGTCAGCCTGGCCAGGATCACAGGAACTTTGAGATATCGATGATCCATCAACAGGAACCGGAACAGCATTGGATGATGAGGGGATATCAACAGGAACCGGAACAGCATTGGATGATGAGGGGATATCAACAGGAACCTGAACAGCATGGTGTGGCTTTGGGTTGGAGAGCAATGTCTCTTTATCCGCAGCATGTGCCATATGTATTGCTTCTGGATTCTCATTGGTACCAGACAATGTCATTTTATCTATTGGTAGGGTCCCAGTAGCAAAATAATGCACTAGTGATTCTTCCTTGTCACTAAAATCAGGAACCACACTACTCAGCTCATCATCATCAGTAAAAGGAAATTCAGATTCCGGCTCTGAATTGATCTTCAGCTCAGTATGCCCAACATGAGACAAGGGATCAACAATTTTTTTCACTATACGACGTGAATTCCCTCTGCTGGACATCTTATCCCTCATCTTCCTCAAGCTGTTTCGTCTGCTTATATGACGTGGCAAAGGAATATTAGGCTTAGCAACCAGAGCTGGAGGTAACTTCAGTGGAAGTGGGCTCAGCAAATTTGGTTTTGGGGTCCAAAGCTCATTACAACACAGACACATCCTCAGACTTTGATAGGTAGGTGTGTGTTTCCCTTTGTAAAATGAACTCTGGAAACCATATGCTTCATGGCTTCCAAGACTCAATCCCATCCTTGAGAGGACCATCTTATGCGCATCTGAGGTTGGTTTGAGTTTCCTGACAGAAGATAAGACACAGTTTTCACACATACCACGGCCATCAGCAAGCTTCCCATGAATCTCACAAGATACTAAAGATGATATCTCCGATTTGTGATTCGTGCAAAATAGAGACAGATAGAACCCAGGCTTTTCTCTGCCGAAAACGTGATCTAGCCTGGAACACAAAATGCAAGGTACCGGCAGCTCACAGTAGATGGAAAATTGGGTGAGCAGGTAAGATAAGACAGCATCAATGAGCAGCAAAAAGATCAAGAACCATTCACAAACTGCGGAAATGAGCCCTGCTGTAAATCCCTGCAAACTCCTTCCTTGTCTAAGGAATGCAGTACCATTCACAGCCATTTCTACCATAAATGTTCAACTCCAAGTCCAAGACACCATATATTTTCCAGACCAGAAAGACCACCTGAGAGCTCAACCAGTATGAAAACACACCCCCAATTTCAGATAATCAAGGCCGAGTTTTAACTCAGACTTGGTAGGTTGAAAAACAACAAGCTCCTTGGTAGCCAATGCTGTCAAAATTATATGGCAGCTTCTTGGAACCCCCCAAAAGCAGACACTAGAAGCACCATGAACATAAGTAGTAAGGGAAGTGTACAAGTTGGAAGAAAGTAAAATAACTATAACAACAAGTGAGCAATCATATAATGGATTATTTGAAAAACTATTGATGAAATCAAGACCGCTAGATCTGTTTGCTTATGAAGAAAGAACCAGGAATGTGATAACAGATTTTTTAAAAAAAATCAATTACCAGTACTGATTAAAAAATGTTCATCTGGAACAAGAGAGATGATTTAGGCAGATAATGGAGAAGAAATTCCCAATGCAGGGAAATAAAATGCGAGTACTATATTAAACAGCCTAAACTGCAAAGATTATTGAGGAAACGCGCGAAAAATAACGTAAATAAAACCAGGAGCTAATCAAGCAATGTGATAAATGAACCATAACAATTCCCCGTTTTGACGGAAAAGCACAAACAAAAGACATAAATCACAATCCAGCCAATAACCAGCGGATCGACAAATATGAAGCCATGTTCTCGGAGAAATGCCAGAAAAAGCATACATTTTTATAGAAAATTAAGAATCAGCGAAATACTAGGGACAAATAACATACCTGGGTTTCAGAATTCAAAGGGCTAAACGACGACGACGACGGCGACAAAGAATAAGAAGAAGAAATTGGAAGAGGAAATGATGAATGATGAAGAAATGGTGAAGGAAGATGAGAAGGGCTTATTGGGGAAAAGGACTGACCGTTAATACCAACTGTTTTTTTATTGGTGTACCAAATAAAGGGAAGGTATTAAGATCTCCGGTTCGTTTCTTCTTATAAACAAATACAAATATTAATAAATAACTAGCTACTGCCCCCTCCTGGGTTAAAGAAGAATGATCGATCATCATGAAAATATTAAAAATGTGAATAAATTATTTTTAAAATTGTAAAAATTATAACTGGTTAAGTTAGTGTTATTATTTGTCATATTACGCTAATGGAAAGGTTATATGCATTAATACACAATAATTTTTTATGTTTTAATAATATATTTGATGCATGTAAGTTACTCGATGCTAATATATATCTAAATATTGCGAAAAACAATTCATAGATAAGATGCATGAAAGAACCGTAAGATTGGAAAAGGGACAAAAAATTACTACCTTTTATATGATATTAACTAATATGAAACATTAATGTATAGATAAAATAAAATAAACTACTATAATGAAACTTTAAAATAAAATCCTTATTTAAAGTGATGATTGCTAATTTATTGTAGTTTACATACTCGACTACCACAATTGATAAAAATGAAGATTAAGAACTTTTTAACTTCATGTACGTTTCATTATTGTTAAAATAAAAATGAATAAAGGGTAAAGTGCACTCATAGTCCTGTAATTTTAATTATTGTCCCACTGGGGTCCTGCTTTAACTTTTTGTACCATTAAAGTCTTGTTTTTTAACATTTTTTCAATTCGTGGTCCTTTTCCATCCGTCTCCAATTAAGTTTAACAGACTTAGCAGAAAAAAGATAATTTCGGTAACTCAATTTTTTTTAAAAAAAAATCTATTTACAAATAAGTTTTAAACCTACCAATTTATACACATCCCCCAATAATTACAAACTTAAAATAATTATCCTCAAGTTTCAATCAACCCTCCGCCACCGCCAACCACGTTGGAAAACATTGGAAAATGTAAAAAATCTCATGGTTGGCCGCCCCACGGCTCCATTTCGTGAACCTAGGGCTCAAACCGCAACCAAAGGGCTTCGAAACGTGAGCCATAAGCCACGATTCACGAGCCCTTGGCCGCGGTTGCGAGCCTAAGGTGGTGAATCGCGGCCTAGGGCTTGCGATTTTAACCCTTTTGGTTGTGGTTTTTGGCGAATCGGAGCTTGGGTGGCCATCTAAGACCATTCCCGGCGATTTTCGGTGGTTTTCACCGTGTTTGGCGATGGCGGCACGACGGCGACGACATGGTGGTGACGGCCCGACGGCGGCGACAGGATGGGCAGGGTTTCAGTTAGGTTGTTTGAACTTTAGGGTAGTTTTTTCAAGTTTGTAATTGTTGGGGTGTGTATAAATAATAAAATTTAAAATTTTGTGTGTAAATAGATTTTTTTTAAAAGCCGAGTTACTGAAATTATCATTTTCACCCTAAGTCCGTTAAACTTAACAGGAGACGGATGGAAAATGATCATGAATTGAAAACAAGTTAAAAAACAGGACTTTGGAGAGCAAGTCAGGAAGCTTATGGAAGATGCTTGGAGGGGAAGGAGGCGCCAATTTTAAAGGGATTTTAACTTGAAGAGCAAATTAGAAAATTGCTTGGAAGTTACTCACTTATTCAATTATGGAAATTGTAATATTTTAGATTGACATATTCTATACATGTTCTAGGAGTCATAGCCGCCCTTACACCTATAAATAAGGTCTCTTCTTGCAGTTCTCAAATCGGAACTCAATTGAAGTATTTGTGAGTTTTATTCTCCAAAGCTTGTGTACTCTTTATTTGTTACTATTTTCGCCATCCGCTTTATTCCATCAAAGAGATTTCAAACCATATTTCGAGTGTGGTTCTATCTTAGAGTAAAAATGTGCTAGAAACATCTACACTCTGACATTATCTTCTCCATTGTCAAGTCAAAAATAGCTTAGAGGTATTGAAGGTCATCCCCACATTATCAAATCTCAACAAACTAGATCCTCCCAAGTGTTGAAGGAGTACAATGAAAGAACAATAGCAAGATTATCTGAATTGTGTTACTGTCAGAACTAAGCTAAAGGACTAGAATGCCATGTCTTGACATAATAGTCTTCCAGTCTAGGATTTAATTGCCTTAAATAACAGTTCAGGGATGAAAATGACAAGATATTATATTGCAGGGATAACAATGGATTTTGGCCTCTGCTTTTCACTCTCCTATTGCTATTTGTCGCTGACTTGCCCGTTCACTTCTCGTTGTTCTCTCGGACGCACTTACCACCGTCGCAGCCTACCCATCAGGCTGAATGCATCACCAGACCGTCACCCTAGAATCCCCTCCGCTTTTCCTCCGCCCTTGCCGCCGTTTTCCGCCAGATCTTTTCCCGAACAGCTTCTCCGTTCGCTCCACTTCGTCGCAATCCACTCGAGTTCCTGGCTCCCTCTTTCGCTGCGAGGGTATTCTCTCCGCCGTCGAAAAGTGGTCGCCCATCTCTACCGCCTCCTCGAACGGCGCCGCCTATTCCCGTGACTGTTCCGCTATAAAATCCGTTGACATTGCCACTCTCGGAAACCTCTGCGTCGATGTCGTCCTCAACGTTCCCCAGCTGCCCCCGCCATCTCCCGACTCTCGCAAGGCTTACATGGACCAGCTAGCGGCGTCTCCTCCCGATAAGGTTCGTAACTCGTATTGCCGTTCATGTGAATTTTTATTTCTGTCTCGTTTGATAAATACCTAATCTGCGTATGCCTGTTTGGTGGAGGTATACATTTTCCTTGAATTAATATTGGGCACGAATGCAATACTAAGCCTGTCAAAAAAAGGGGAAAAAGTTGCAATACTAAGCAGCATGAAGAAGTTTCTTCTTTTAAGTTATTAGTGAAATTATCCGTTTTTATCATATCTGGACCTTGATTGGTTTGTATTGGGCACAGCGATACTGGGAAGCTGGCGGTAATTGCAATGTAGCTATAGCAGCTGCGAGGCTAGGCCTTAATTGTATTTCCATAGGGCATGTAGGTGATGAAATCTACGGAAAATTCCTTCTAGATGTGCTCCATGAGGAGGGTGTTGGTGTCATTGGAATGTGTGAAGAATCGAATGTGGCTGAGGATGCTAGTTGTTATGAGACACTTTTATGCTGGGTGCTAGTGGACCGGTTGCAAAGACATGGCTTTTGCAGGTATCAGACAGAAACTACTTGCTTCGTTGGTTCTCTGTTAAAGCACTCCAACAATTATCCTTGTGATAAGCTGTGCAATTTAACTGAAGGTTAAATTTCAGCTACTTCAAGTGTCCTTGTGATGAATAAAGGGCAGCAACTAACTCTTTTTATAATTTCTTTCTTCACTTAGCCGTGCTGATTTCAGCAAGGAGCCTGCATTCAGCTGGCTGAAAAATCTTTCTGAAGATGTGAAGGAGGCTGTTAAGAAGTCAAAAATCTTGTTCTGCAATGGTTATGACTTTGATGAGCTTTCCCCTGCTATGATAATCTCAGCTGTTGACTATGCTAATGAAGTTGGCACTTCGATCTTTTTTGATCCTGGACCAAGGGGCAAGAGTCTTTTAGCTGGAACACCTGAAGAGAAGAAAGCTCTCACACAACTCTTAAAAATGTGCGATGTCCTTCTTCTAACAGCAGATGAGGTTTGCACGTTTGCTCTGTTTTCTCTTTTCCTCCACTACTTCACTGTTTTTTTAAAGTTGTAGCGTTTTTTTTCTTTGCTTCAGCTGTCTATAGTTCTTGAACATACTACTTTGCATCTGTTAATCGTCAATTTTAATGTCCTACCAGTTGTTCTTCTTTTTCCGTCAGAAAAATATCATCCAAGACATTGACATCCCATTATCATTTATTTCATGTGGGCTCAAATGTTGTAAGAGCTTAGTCTATTTGAAATGGCGAAACCAGCCTAGGTATAGAAAAGAGGCTTGCATTAGATTAACAGCCACCGCAGAGCTAGCCATTCTTGATGATGTCCTTTTCATTTGTGGTCTGCAGGCTGAGGCATTAACTGGTATAAGAAATCCAATTCTAGCTGGACAAGAATTGCTGAGGAGCGGGATAAACATGAAATGGGTGATTGTGAAGATGGGTTCTAAGGGCTCAATTTTAATCACTTCGTCAGGCATAACTTGCGCACCTGGTTTTCAGGTATGAAGATAAGGTTCTCAATTCAGCCCCACGTGATTCCCCTTGTCTTACCATGTGACTCTCATTTTTTACTTATCTTAATATCCGTTCCTAGAGATGAAATTTTTTCTTTTGAAGGACGTAGGGATATGAGATTTTGACTAGTGAACATTCTTTCTGAATTTGGCTTGAAATTTCGTTGTTGTTAGCTGCTCCTCAGAACTAGATTATTCTTTTGTCTATGAATCATTTTAAATCCTCATTCCTTGGAAACAGACATCACGCTTTTGCTTATGTGAGCGTGGGATTGTGCTCAGGTCAATGTTGTTGACACTGTTGGTTGTGGAGATAGCTTTGTAGCCGCTATTGCATTTGGTTTTATACGCGAATTGCCACTGATAAGTACATTGACATTTGCGAATGCTGTTGGTGCTGCAACTGCCATGGGTAGTGGTGCTGGGAGAAATGTAGCCACACTGGAACAAGCAATTGAACTGATGAAGGGATCGAAAGTGAATGAAGATGGCGAATTTTGGAGTGAGCTTAGTAGACAGTTGGATCCTCAGGAAATTACTTTACTCTCGAAAATGGTGGTCAGTAAATTTAACGATCAGTTTAGCCATGTTGCACTAGAGAATGTGGTTTCCAAGTTGCTTCCAGAGCTGGAGTCGACTAATGTTAATGGGAAATTGATGTGTGGATTCAGTACTTTGAAGAAGCAAAATGGTCAGTCATAAGGCACGGTCAGGGCAGCCCTGGGTGCTGGACTTGAGAGACAATCTCGCGGTTGGTGTTACTGGGAACCAGGTATAATTCAGCAAAGGACGCCTTGTTCAGGCAGTTGCTAGCAACCTGATAGTTTGTTTGCGCAGATGCTATGCATTTTTGTTCATGGTGCATTTGGATTGCCTTGATTTATGACCCCCTGCATTGAGTCGGGGTTTACTTAGCGGTTTGACACCATTTACAGCATCAGGGTTTGTCTTTGGGTTAACAGCAAGAGTATTTTTTGTCCCATATTTTTTTGGCTTTGCAGTTGCAGATTGCAGTAAAAATCTAATATCAGGCTCTGCTCTCAATGTAGTTGTGATCACAAAATTTATATGTAACAACATGATGATGTTGATGATGAATTGATGAGGTTCTTACAGTTACAGCTAAAATATTACTACTGCATCTGAACAGTTGTAATTTGAGTCTCGTAGTTTAGTTTTGTTTATTCTAAATTAAGGATTCATTTGGTTTGTATTAATTCATTTAAATCAGTTAACACAATTGATAGATTTAAGGTTGTTAAATGTATTGAGATTGAGAAAGTTGGGATAAAAAGATGTCAATGAACACTACCTACATCTCGAAGTTGTAAAAATTTACGGTCCTTAGCTTTTAATCCAACTTTATAGAGAAATGCAATAATTCACTTCATGTAAGATCAAGAGAAAGGGTTTGCTAAAAAAAAGGCTTTATTATCAATTACTCCCCTGAACTATGTTAACTCACTTAGTTTAGTCCCTAGACTAAAAAAACGTGCTAACTCAGTACCTATACTATAGATCGTTAAGCGTTTTAGTCCCTGTAGTTATCTGACGTTAGTGTTAACTTGGATTTAACGTATTGACGAAACGGTGAAGGATCTGTTATAATCCCCCATTCCTTGAGACCGAAACGAACCCAATTTCCCAATTTCCCCAATTCGTTTAAAGAACCCTAGATCGATTCATTGCCATTCATCACACCTTTAGGGCTCAATCCATTGGTGTATTGTTGTGAGTCATGAAATCGAATACATTGAGTGGCGAATCTTCAGCTTATCGAGGATAAGCATGGAGAGAGATGAAGAGGTGGTGGAGTTTTTTGGTGGTAGCCCGATCTGTAAATGTGGGTTACCGACATTCATGGCGGAGGCGAAAAGGGATACTGGTAACTATGGAAGGAGGTTTTTTCGCTGTAGAAACTACAAAGTAAGGGTTTCGGTTGAGTTGTTGTAGTTGGGTTAGGGTGCACTTCTTCCAATCTCTCTGTGCTACTTGTTTGTAGAGGAATCCTACATGTTTCTTTCAGTGGATTGATGAGTCGTTCACCAAGCGGTCACAAAAGGTGATTAGAAGGCTGATTGTGAAGGACAGAAGCCTTGAGTTGGAGTTGCTGCAGAGCACGGTTCAGAGGCAAGATGAGTTGAAGCCATTGCAGCTGCCTGTTCGTGAGACCAGAGGCGTTCCTTGCTCAATCCCAAAGTTGTTATTTAGTGTGGTTGTTGTATTTGTAGCTATCAATATTGGGATTAAGGGTTTAGGTTTGGTTGTTATGTAAGGGTCTCTTTGAAGTGTTAGGTCCTGGCTGATTGGTGGTGGAAAATGTACCAAATGATGGTTTATCTATGAAAGACAATTGTTGTTGCTATCTATCTGGTATCAAATTGAACTCAAAGTGATCTATGTTTCATGTTCAAATCAGTTGCTACCGATAAGCAAATGCATTTCAAGTAAACCAACATAGTGCAAAACAGAGTATGTTTCATGTTCACATGCATCATTCATTCCAATCTAGGTCTACATCAAAAAGAGCCTTAAAGAGTCATTCATTCCTAGCAATGAACCAGAGTACTAAAGGTCAACTGGTTGTGATGGGTTGCTGCCATTATTTTCCTTTTGCAGCACTCTTATGCCTCTTCAAGTCGGGAGTTGTTGTGGCCTTCCCTTTCCCTGAAGATTTCTGCTTTCCTTTCCCTTTCTGCTTGATGTTTGCAGCAGACTAAAACAAAAAATTCAATCAGTTATGTCATAGAAACTGAAAATGTAATATATTAACACTTACATCTTTTTGTGGACATTTCCTTGCGTTATGCTGATCAGTCCCACAGAGAGTGCAATGCATCACTCGACCATGGCGTGATAGTTTATGTTTTCCCTTGACTGGTTCTCCCTTTTTTTTAATCCTAGATACTTTTGGTCTTCTAGGCATTATCCTGAATTTTGGAGTTCCAATGGGTCTTAAACCATAATCTCTCCAAAACTTATCACTAGGCATTGGTTGAATTACATACTTGTATGCATTCTGAAACTTTTCCACCCCATACCAGTCATCAATGTAGTTGTAAAGGTCTTCTCCTCTCGCCATGATTGCTGCAATAGCATGTCCACAAGGTATGCCTGATACACCCCATCCTCTGCAGCTACAGAATTTGGATCCTAACTTCAGTGTGTTGTGTTTGACCACATTTAACCTGATAACCATCATCACCATTCCATTTACAAGTCCATTTAAAACTCTTACCAGTGTTCTCACCAATAAGTTCTCTAATGTTATGCCCATAACCAACTCTCCATTTTTTCACAAATGCACTCTTAGCAGCTATTCTTTCTATGCAGTATACTCTAATCGCTGCAAATGTCATAGTACAGGGATTGAGTTAGCACGTTTTGTAGTCCAGGGACTAAAGTCAACGAGTTATAATAGTTCAGGGGAGTAATTGATAATAAAGCCAAAAAAAGGATCAAGACATAGGGATGTTTAAGAATACTGTTTCGTTTGACTTTAAAGTTTAATTTTTGATATTTTTTTACAAAAGTTACACTTTAGAAACTAGATACATATGTTAAATGAAAATTATTTGATTTTATTTGTAAAAAAGATATGGTTGGAGTGCTATATTAAAAACAATTTTACCTCCATTACAAATCTCTCGAAACGTTGAAACCTTTGATTTTATTTGCTTTCAATTTATCTTTATAATTATTTGTGAAAAATTTTTTAAAAATATATTTATAAACCAAACATATCAAATTAACATTTATTTATAAAAAAATTAATTTATAATTGAAAATGTTTGAGAAAAATAAAATTATATATTAAATTTAAATACGGTGTATTCAACAAAATGGCCTAGCGAACGAGGTAAAATCAGAGAGCGTTTTACTAGCATACAAAAGGAGAAACTTCTAATCCTAGGTAGTGCCTTAATCCTAGGTATTGAGGTACCAGTCCTCAAAGTTTATAAGGTTTTACAGTTTAGTCCTCATAATTTTATTTTTGTTATTGTTTTGTGTATTATTTTTAATTTGATGCAAAAGAAAAGTTGTCTTCTTTAAAAAAAGTGATGTATTCTCTTTGTTAGTCTCTAATAAATACTTATTAATGAAAGAAATTAGTTTTTTACATAAAAAAATGATTTTCGATTTTTAATGCATTCGCTACATTTAGAGTTGTAGTAGCTTTGGTTGAAACCTCATTTGTTAACCCGCTAAAGTTGTTAGTTTGTATTCCAAAGTTATTTACTGTATGGCCTCTTAAATAGGCCAACGTGAGAAAGAACTCTTTATCGTGAGGAATGACGTTTGACTTCTCGATAATAACTTTAACCTAATAACAAAAAGAGTTAATTAGCAATTTATAACAAAGGGCTTAAACTTGATTTTAATTGTTCAAGATGTTGTAAATGATCAAGTTTAAGTTAATTTCTATAAGCAAATTACATTAGTGCATAGGTTGGAACAATTAATGGCTTCAAATTAACTCTTTGGTAGTGATTAGGGTGAAACAAGTTTTAAGGAGAGCATAAGGCAACTTGTTCAAAAGTTACAGAGTTACGTGAATCTTAATTGTGAGCAACCAAATTCCAACATCTTTGATTGTGTTGATTATTCTAATTTATGTTGTTAAGTTGAGGTTAATTGTGTATTAAATTTGATAAACATAGTGATAAAAATTAAAATATTGTGTGTTTTTCATTACTTCTTTAAACGTTATTCTTTACTTGTATAAACAATTTTACATTACCCAATAACTACTTTAAGTGTCACAAGAGTCTCTTCTTTTCCATAGAAGAATTTATTGCTTCAACAAATCAACTTCTGAAGCCCGACTGTTCACAACCCTTGCCGAAAAATCATCCTCCGATAGCATCACCACCGGAGACACCCATCTACATATAGCGTTAAAGTCGACGCTAAAATCCAGAGCACCCCACCATTCCCCTCTAGATTTTCTCCATCTAATGTTCTTTATTTTGTCCCAATTTTTTTTTCTAGATTTGATTCTCGCCTCTAGAATTGCTGAAAAAATTTGGGAGCTCTAAAACTGTCGTCACCATTTCCGTGGGGGCCTGGAGGTCACTGGATCCGCCCTGGAGGTCGTCGGATCTGAGAATCTCGTCGACTCTGAAACTCTACCGACCCGACGCCATGGAAAAAACATGAGGCTCCACCATGGAAGCCGCCAGAGATTCCACCAAGACCACTGTCTCTGGACGCTTGCGACGTTAGAAGGAAACTAGCAAGCAATCCTTTCTCCACAATACGAAGGGTTGAAAACTTTTTTCCCCATCCTATGAAAAAATTGAGAGATTTATGTTCAATGAACAAACTAAAAGAAGCATCGATCTTCATTGTGCAACAAAGCCCCATAAAAGCAGAGAGAGACGAACCACTCTCTCACCAATTGTCACTACTAACAACGTTCTGATGTTGAAAAGTGGTTCCAATGACAAAAAAGGTAGCCTTTAATTATTCAATGTTGCAACACATGATCATTTTATGCGTCAGTGGTGCACACTATAGTCCTTTTATGCATCAATGATGCACAATATGGTCCTTTAATGTGTCAATGATACACAATAGTCTTTTTATGCACCAATGGTGCACAAGATGACCCTTATAGACTACATTGGATAATGACACATTTACGGCTTATCGATGGTTTATTTGGTATTTTACAATGATGCCTTTTAGGCATCTATGCGTCACTGTTTTATGTATTTCACAATTACGCCTTTTAGATATCTACGCTTCAGCATTGATAATGTTTTGGTCCTCAGGCTTCATCAATAACAAAGTTTGGGTCCTCTAGCTTTGTCAATGACCATGTTAAGGACCTAAAATGCGCCCCTTACGATTATCAAACTCTAACTCTTTGTCGCTGAAATTCAGGGAATGTGCCCCAGACGATTATCATCTCAAACACTGTTTTCGGGGCACTAAACACTTTTGTGGTTTATAGAATATGAGAAAGTTGTACGCCATTGACGAATTGGACACTTAAACAAATATGAAAAGTCATTTTATTTTTTAAGGGAAAAAAAATAAAGGTAACTCATGTACAAGATGGTACCTAGGGTTAGAAATGCCCCACAAAAGGATGTTACTTGCTCTTTCTCTCACTGAGCAAAACTATGGAATTCAAAAATCTTCGCTAGGGTTATACTTTTGAAACTCAAAAATACAGAGCTCCAAAAATCAGTAAAAATGGCGGAAACCATTTGCAGAGTTCTCAGAGATGGATGCCTGGAAGGAGAGCAAGCAGCTGCTCTTACCATCAAGGATTCAATCGATTCCCCTTTTGGCTTCGATGTCTTCACCCACGTCCTCTCCCAGCTTGCTACCTTCATTGTATCAGGAAAAGCACAGTCACGGTAAGTTTCCATATGTTTCAGAGCGACTCTATTTCTATTTTGATGACATTGGAGAGTTTGCTTATACGTATTTGGTTGATGAAACGCAGAGGACTAGTTTTGGTTGCCGTTTCTCACAGTCCGACTTATTATAAGAGATTGTTGAAGAGTAGAGGAATAGACGTCGAAATGTCTTCCAAATGGTGATTACTTTTCTCTTGGGCTACCTTGTGTCTTCTTCTTTTTGTCTGCCATATTTTTCTTTACTACATTTTTTTCTTTCAGGATTCATATATTGGATTGCTACACCGATCCGCTTGGTTGGAAGGATCAGTTTGTGGAAAATGGAGACTTTGTGACACTTTCCGCTGAAGCGTCAAAATGTGTTAGCATTTGCAAGGATGTGAAGGATGTAGATAAGCTGTACTCTGCAATAATTGGATTGGGGAGAGGTAAACTTATACTACTGTTTGTATTTCAAAACTTTTGCTAGAAAAGGCACCAGTTTTTCTGATTCAGTAATTGATAAAAGCCTACAATCGTTGCTGGCAATGACTCCATGTGACTTCTTGTTTGTATTTGCAGGGCTTGTTCAAGAAGGAAAATGCGGTTTTTCTGTGGCCATTGACTCGGTAATCCTCTCTTTAATAGAAAAGATAAAAATAAAAAGCTTTGAAGGTGACTGACAGCTGATATACACTTACATTTCTCTCAAATTGTACATTTGACATCACAATTTCATTAGATTCTTTGCGAGAATGTCATGATGATAATTTTTACTTTTTATCGTATTGTGGGTGTAACATTTGAACGGCATTCAGATCATGAGAGTTGTATTTATATGAATTAATTTTGTGCATCTCTTTTGCGTCCCCTGGATGCATAAAAAAACTCTTCTTCTGGATGCCTTTAGTTAGTGATACTATTTGGAAGCTTCTAGAAAACTTTGAATGCACATGCTTGCAAGCTATTGGTCATAAAGATGTGATTGAATATTTTGTTCTATTTAACTGCAGACCACAAGCTGGTATTTAGATGAATGCAGGGGTTTAAATCATTTTAATACCTGTTACGCGACTGCAAACCTAGTAAAATAGACAATTGAATTTGGATTTAAAAGCAATAAGCTATTCTCTTCATAAATTGTTTTGGCCACTCTTCATGATTGAAGTTACTTGCATAGTTCTGCTTTTAGTTGATATGGTCAATTTCATTTTAACTGAAGACAATGCTGATTGATTTTAGGCAATTGCATTATATCATGTAAAAATTGGATGAATTCAAAACAATATAGTAAGGCTTTTTTTCCCGGAATTGAAAAAGCGAATATTCTGAATGAAACTGTTATAGGACTAGTATCTACTACTATGGAAATTTTGGAGGCTATATCAGCTTTTCTTTATTTGGGGATTTGGCTGTTAGGATTATGAGCAAACAGTAGGGAGGGATTGGTGAAGAACCACCAGCATGAAAATAGTGTGATATTGCTCCTCATGTGTCAGTTTCTCTTATTTATCAAGGCTTGCCATATTGACTAATATATAGGAGTACAAAATTCGTTGGAAAACTTCAGATTTCTGTGCTTGTTTCAGTTTAAGGAAAGCTAAGGGTCTGTTTAGTTAGGAAAATTCTCTATTTCAAATCTTCTTTGTAAATATTTGGATGTATGACTAGTTATTTAAGATGGAAAACTTTGTTTCCTAGATTTTGGAGAACTCTAGTAT
Organism: Stellera chamaejasme; assembly: GCA_024586325.1. Lineage (NCBI taxonomy): Eukaryota > Viridiplantae > Streptophyta > Magnoliopsida > Malvales > Thymelaeaceae > Stellera > Stellera chamaejasme. The sequence continues at coordinate 33,843,252 of CM044985.1, forward strand.
TAATTTGGAGAACCTTGTTTTGAAGTTCCCTATTTTAATACTCGTACTACAGTTCTCCAAAATTTGGAAAACAAAGTTTTCCACCGCTAAATAACTAGTTATACATCCAAATTTTTATAAAGAAAATTTGGAATGAAAAATTCTCCCAACTAAACGGACCCTAAAAGTATCACGTGGCCTGTTCCCAGTATATGGACTGAAAATATGTTAATGTTTTTCTTCCTTTTTTGTGTGTGCTGATTCTGACTAGGGTTGCCTTCTGTTTTCTTTTTCCGCTCATTTTATGTCCTTACTAATTTTTCCAGGCAGATGAATTGCTGAGACATGTATCTATTTCATTGATTGCAGGCCTTATGAGCAGTCTTCGTAGTAATGGTACGCATGCTAGCTTTTTGTTTAAAAAGAGAGAAATTTCATGAAATCCCTATGATCTATGGACTTTTTTTTATGTTGGTGCACCTTAATGGTACTATGTGCTTACTTTCTGGTTTCTGGAGCTCCGTTCATATTCATTATGGCACTTTGAGCAACCATTTGTTTTCTTATGGTTGCAGATCAAGTTTCTAGTATCTTTTGGTCAGTGCATTCAGATATTCTTGAAACCAGGGAAGTAGCTGCTTTAGAGTATTTGTCTTCTATAGTGTCTACCTCAGAGCCACTGTATAGATCAGAAACTGAACAGTTAGGTAACATGCAAACTGCATATTCATCTGAGCTGACTGTAAAGAATGGAAAGCTTCATGTGCGGTGGAAGCGAAGAAATGGACGTGTTCGAGTTATGGTAATTTGTGGTCTCCCCTTTCACTGATCCAGTACTATTTAGAATTTTTCTTCTTTCCCTTTGAAGACATCTTTTTAATTCCAATGAAACAACTCAGTTCACAGCATCTTGAAATCTTAATGTAGTGCGAGGAATTTCACATTAAGCAATCAGGAATAAGCTTTACATCTACCTCATTTGATGGCGCAACCAGTCAAGGTCTTCTGCCAAAGGTTCAGCATGCTACATGTCTTTTCTTCTTGCTTTGAACATGCCATTTGGTTGCATTTTATGAATGAGCACAGTTGTTCTGTTTTTAACAGGTCCAATTCAACCTACAGCTCTCAGAGAAAGAACGCGTCGACAGAGCGAATGTTGTTCTACCATTTGAACACCAAGGTAGAATTACTAAACGTCAATGTGGATTAAACTTATATCTGGTCCTAAGAAAGTGTTGTTGCTGTCATTGTTAATAGTATTAGGGAAGTGCTTAGGGCTAAAAACTACTGACCTGCTCTTGCAGGTAATGGGAAGCCCATCCAAATCTATGATGGTCGAAGATCTCTTGAGACCAAAAATGGGGACCTTGATGTAGGGAAATTAAACATCAGCGAGGAGGACTCTTGTAAGGGTGAGATCATATATTACCGCGATTCGGATGATGAGCTGCCAGATTCTGATGAGGACCCAGATGATGATCTTGACATCTGATTCAAGGAAAGAAAGCTTAGTGTAGCCATGTGAATACCTTATCATTGTTGGAAAACAATTGCACGACAGGTTGGTTAAGATATCAGGACAAACGCAATTTAGATTTGTTCAACTATGATAAACTAGGTGATTGTTTTTGCATTTATTTGTGTAAGAAATAGATGAACATTGAATTTTAAAAAAAAAAGAAAAAGAAAAAGGACTGCTTGAACAAATAAATCAGTTTGCGTTTTCGTAGCATTTTAATAACCATACTTATGTCTAAAAAAACCATACTTTTGTTAGGAACTGATATGTTATAGTACTATAAATATTATTCGGCAAATGCAACTGATGATGTAAAATACTAGTAGGTTTCGTTTATGAATGCAAATTGTAGACACATAAAATTGATTACATGACATTTATTGAATGAGAGAGTGTTCAAACAAAGTGAGTGTTCGTAGCATTTTCCATTGTAGATACTCATAAAATTGGGGGTGATATAAAAACAAGCAATTAATGGAGACAAATGAGAATCATTCGGCTCGACTCGATTCGTTTTCAGCCCTAACTTCAATAATCTCGATCTCGATTAGTTTTCAACCCTAATTGTTAGTAATCGGAGTATATATATGAGGTATAAATGGATGTTACGCAGAAGTTTAAAAAATAGGCTTACTTACATTTAATCGAAATACTACTATTTTACAGGGCTCCAGTCAGGCCCAAATAAAAGAAGCGTTTCTTATTATTGTCATCTAAGGACACTATTATAAATAAATAAAGCCGCAAAAATTTCCATCGTCCTCAAAACCCTAGACGTCGAAGCGAGCCGCGCAACTGGAGTAGAGCTTCACTTCTCCGCCTCCCGCCAGCCATGGTGAGTTGGCGCCGCTGTTCCGCGCTCGTTCTGCAGGCACTTGGATCTGTGTGCGTCTTTTCATTTGTTTCTTTCGTTTCCTGATTCGGTTTGTTTAGGAAGCGCAAGATGTTGATGTCGCGGCACAGCCGAAGAAGAGAACGTTTAAGAAGTTCAGTTTTAGAGGCGTTGATTTGGATGCATTGCTCGATATGTCTACTGATCAGCTTGTCCAGCTCTTCCATGCTCGCGCTCGTAGAAGGTCAATTTTGGCCATCTCTTTCTCGATTGCAATTCCTTTTTTTCCCTTTTTTTTATGGGGCGTTGATTTTAAAGTTTCTTGCTTCAGGTTCAAGAGGGGCTTGAAGAGGAAGCCGATGGCATTGATCAAGAAGCTTCGCAAGGCGGTACGTAATATTCACTGTTGTTGGCTGAATCGCATGGTTGTTATGCATTTAGTCTGTGCAGCTACAGAATTAGAGGCCGGGGTGTTATCTCATGTGGTTGCTTAATTATCTAAGTGTTTAACAATTTTTTTTGTCTGTACATGTTTTGGCCAATTGAGTATAGACGCGCCTTAGTTTTTAAAGAGTTGGATCTTAATTTCTATGGTTCCAAGAGTTGGGCAAATAACCTGTTACTGGGGTCAATGCATACTTTACTATTTTCTGAATTTAATAGGTGGGGGTTCATTTATCAGACTAGAAATGTTTATTTGTTCGGAACAGAAACGGGAAGCTCCTCCTGGTGAGAAACCTGAACCAGTTCGGACTCACCTTCGCAATATGATCATAGTCCCTGAAATGATTGGTAGCATCATTGGTGTTTACAATGGTAAGACTTTCAATCAAGTTGAGATCAAGCCTGAAATGATTGGCCACTATCTAGCTGAGTTCTCCATCTCGTACAAGCCGGTGAAGCATGGAAGGCCTGGTATTGGTGCTACCCATTCATCCAGGTTTATTCCTCTCAAGTGAGGTTTCATGTGTTTGGCAGTAAAATGGCTTATGAAGTAGTTGAATTTATTTTTCCCCAGAGTTCATGGTCTTTATATTTTATGTTAGAGTTGCAATGAAACTAGTTCAATGGATATCAGCACATTGAGATTTTTGTTAACACCTCTGATGGAGATGATCTTACAATAGATTTGCATTCTCATTTTACGTTAAGAGACAGCGGTTGGATGATATATCAATGAAAGTCTAGAGCTGTGACATTTCTTGTTTAAGGTCAAATGTGGGCGTTGATTGAAACTAATCTGAGCTAGGTTCCTGGGTTTATTTTGAGTAGATGAATGAGTGTTTAGGTTAGGTATTATTATGTGGGGCCCCATACAAAATCAAAGTGTAGTCATTAATCCAATTGCATTCACTAAACTGACAAAGCCTATATGATCAACCACTGAGAAATTTTGAAAGTTGTAGTTACAATTTGAAGCTCCCAATTCCGAAGTTATTCTGGTTCAGCCCCAGGCCCAACTGCTCTGGCCAAAATCATCAATATATGCTTCACAAAACCAATGGTCCTATAGCCGTATGAATCTTTGCCCGGCGTATGATGTACAAGCTATGTACAAAATCATGTCAGATCAAATCAAGCTTACCAAACTAAGTAGATGGTGAGCGGCCTGGGTCAATCTGTGTTCTAAAGCCTGGGGACAAACCTAATTGGCAACGAACTGTGATAGCACCCTTGGGTGGTTATGCTCTCCTTCATAGGTAACAATGAGCATTGTTGGCTCTTCAACACACCTTTCCACATGCTTCCTGGCTGGACAACCTCTAATGCTGCTACATTTGTAATACCCCCTGCTCAGGTCACAACAAAATGATCCTTAGTCGGATTATTCGCTTTAAAGCTGAAACTCTCAAATCTATAGATTACTAAATGAAGAGTAGATGCTAAAAAGTCTACATCATTCTGATCATGAAACTAAGAACTAAACTGTTACACCAAGTTAGGACAAGCCACTGGAGATGACAAGGGTTACTACTACCTCCCAGTCATAATCTTCCATTATAAGGTTTCTTTTTCTGCAACATGTTTCCTCTTAACAAGTGTCTTCTTCTTATCGTTACTATATACCAGAACCAAAGGTCTTGTTTGACTGGCCCTCTTGTCTAGCATAAGATTAAGTCTATAAGGTATAGAGAAATCTGCCAATGACTTGCCTATAATGCACCGAACTAAAAAAGTGCCTACAGTGCACAGAACTAAAGGAACGCCAGACCAAAACGCCAACATTATCAATCCAAACCATGGCTGCAAGCGTGATTCTAACAATAGGTTTACCTTGGATGAGGTGAACCCTTGATTGGTTTCTGTCCATACTTCCTCCATGAATAATCATCAGGAGGAATATCGGCAGGCCTGTTACTGATGGCAGGCACCTTGATCGATCTCTTTATCCGATGTTTCCTGCCAGCCAGCAACAACATGCTATGCAAGTTTTCTCATGGAACGAAAGAACCAACAAAATATAATGTACTACTAGTATCAGGGATGGGAGTTTTAGCCTGGCAGTTAGCAAACAGATTAAGTTATACAAGTGGGGAGTGTTCCAACCTCTTCCTTGTGCAGTGGCATCTACTACTGCCACATTTCGTGTTCCCATCATCTCCTCTCCCGTAACATTTCCTGAGCTGGCAGCTCTGATCTGAGGAACAAGGAGCTCCGATCAGACGAAACGTATTTCCATCTAAGGTACCCCCACTTCCATCTAAGCTTAATGAAGAAATGAAAGACCTATTGGATGAGATTGTAGGTGTGTAGCTAGAATTCTCAAAATTTATGCTGATTTCACCGCTACTGTTTGGTCGAAACACTATTTCAGTTTGATGTTTCATCTTATGCTGCTGCTGCTGTTGTTGCTGCTGCTGCTGCTGTTGTTGCAGCTGCTGCTGCTGTTGTTGTTGCTGCCGATTTAGCTGTTGTAACCTCTGTGGCACCTGCTGCTGCTGGAGGATATTAACTTGAGACACCCGCTGCTGAGGTAGCTGTAGGAGGTCTCCACCATTTGTGCTTTGATCCAGAGATTGCCTCGGCATAGAGACGGAACTCTTAGCAAGTAACCTCAAATCTTGAAGATGATGAGCTTCATGGTTGCTAAACTGATTAAGATTCTTGATGCGGAAATAATCTTTGGTCTTCTGGTGTGGATTGTCTAAGATGATTCTGTGAGGTACAGTTGTTGCATGTATCTTCCTCAACTTCCTCACTCTTGGGTTACCCAATTTCCCATTTAGGAGAGAAACCACTCTTTTGAACTTAGCAATTGCCTCTCCAGTTTGTGCTGTCAAATTCCTTTCTGGAATCTGTTTTTGAGGCTGGGACATGAGGCTTAAAGCCCTGTGGCAACTCTCAACTGCTGCCTTGTTAGCTCTCTCAATCTCCTCCATTTGAGTTGTACTTACTTAACCCAAAAACCAAAGCTTTCCACTCAGATCAGCTGAAACCAAGGGGAGTCATATGTCTAACAGTTGCAGAAGATGAAGAACAATCCACACTAATATGATCAGAGGCTTAATTTTATGGGTCATTTAAACTTTAATCTGAAAAGTGGGTGGAACCAACAAGGTGACAAATGATCAAGCAATAACAGCTATCGCATTGGGATACAATGTGTGGCCGATCATTTGGACCAAGTAAGACTGGAGACGTGAGGAAGGCCCCAAAACCAGGGGTATTTTCCCTCTTGAACTCATAGCCGCCACCTGTTTTTTGTATTCTTGCTGCATGGCTGTTAATTTACCCTTTTACCCCCTACTTGGAACAAACAAGGGAGGGTAAGATAAATACAAACTCCAATGAATTGAGTTTCCTCTTCTTATTCAAGTTATGTTCTACTCTTATGAGTGAAGAGACAGACATGCATACTTGAGCAGAATCTATTTGGCAAGTGAGTCATACTCAATTCTCCATCAAGGAAATTTGTCTATAAGAAGACCTGTAGAAGCCTCCCCTAGCTATGGCCATCAAGATTCTACAAGCAAGTTCGGTTTCTCTCAATGCATTATAGAAACGGTGCATGTCACATCAGCAATTTTGCTCATTTAATTACCACATGTAAATAAAGAATGAAAAACCGAAAAAAAAAAGAAATAAGTAAATAAATCTGATATAGACAGGAAAATAGTGATGTGGAAGTGGTATGCACTGCTTCTCAAGAGAAGTTGAACTTCCTACAAGCTACTACCTCCATTTCATTTTAATCGTTATATCTGACTTATATTTGACTTTTTTTTATCAGGCAATTAAATTTAATTTTACTAGGAACTTTTTCCTCCCAAACTTTTAAGAAAACTTTTACTAGGAAATAACCTTCTATATATTTATCAAAAATTACTCTAGACGAATAGTGCTAAATCAATAGGGTTTGGCCACTTCATCTTCTTTTTTTTGCTTTGATTTATTAAATAGTATAAATATGTTATTTTAACTTCAACTTATTTTCTTCTTACATATTAACCCTATGGTTTTTCATTTATTTGATATTATCCTATTTTATTTTTTGAATGTAGGATGGTACATTCATGGAAGTTGTTACTATAGATAAATATTGTTACATTAATGAAGTTGTGCCACCTCATTATAATTGATATCATTTTGTTATTTTTTATACACTTTTGTACTAGTTTGTTCAAATGTCTAACTCTCTGATTTTGCTTCAATGTTTTAGTTCTTCCATATATACCTCTAAAGTTTCCAGCCTATATAACTTTATCGTCTTTTTTTAGCATGGATAGTCTGATAAAGAGAAATATTTGTCCATGATTAATTAAATTTTCTCTTGCATTTCTCCCTCCATATTTCTCTCAAAAAACAATTAATCTCATATTTTTAGTTTCACATTTTTATCGCATTTAGAAGATTTTTTTTTATATTTCATTTCTTATTTCCATTTAGTTTTAAGAGATTAAAATTTTCTTTCACTACAATATGTTGATAGTAATGAGAACTAGCGAAAACCATCATTTTTTAATGGAAAACTTTATAATTTTTTCTCGAATGTTAGTGATTTAAATAAAAATGAATGAAAAACGAAGATTGATAATTTAATAAGGAATAATTCTAAAAATCAGTCTATCTATTTTTTTCCTTTTATATATCCTTCTTCACTTGCATTGATTTTGCCCTTTCTTTTTTTGCTTCGTTTATTCAATAGTCTAATTTGCGTATTTAGTTTCACGTTTTCCTTTTTTGTACAAGCTCATGAAATTTCTTACTCATATAATTTTATCTTTTATTCCTCTATTTGTATGGATAGTACGGAAAGAAATAAATTATATGCATGGATTAATACGTCAAAATGTGAAAAGTCTTGGGCCTAATTTTTTTACCTAATTAATTTTTACTTTCTCAAATATTTCATGAAATCTGATCATCATTTATAACCAATTATAACTTTACAGAATTACTGAAAATCACGTAGGTTAAAAAGTATTCATCAATTAAGTGAACTCATCCTAATTTGTTACAAATGTTTTTCTTATTTGAATTGTTGAAAGAACTATCTCTCGCATTTAAATTTTAATGATTAAAAATCACATTAGAGCTAATACAATAAAATGTGAAAAGTCTTAGGCTGAAATTTGTTACCTAATTAATTTGTACTTTCTCACATATTTCATGAAATTGAACCATCATTCATGACCAATTATAACTTTACACAATTACTGAAAATCACGTTGGCTAAAAAGTATTCATCGATTAGGCGAACTAATCCTAATTTGTCATAAAAGTTTTCTTCATTTGAATTGTATTGAAATAACTAACTCTCACATTTAACTTTTAATGATTAAAAATCATATTAGAGCTAATACGTTAAAATGTGAAAAGTCCTTCGTCTAATTTTTTTATCTAATTAATTTTTACTTTCTCATATATATTTCATGAAATCTCACAATCATTTATGACCAATTATAACTTTACACAATTATTGATAATCATGTTGGGTAAAATGTATTTATCGATCATAATTTGCTACAAATGTTTTCATTATTTGAATTGCCGAAAGAACTAACTCTCGCATTTAACTTTTATTTCTCACGCTTTTGTACATTGATCCCTAAAATTTTAAAACTAATAATTAAATTGGAAACTTTTTAGGCTCAATATTATTTTTTACATGTCATCATTATCAACATTATCATTTATTTCATGAAATTATACTATTATCTATAATCAAATTTTGCTCAAAGTTATAAACTTATTAAATTCTTATAAAATCTTGTTTGTATATACAAATGGTAACTCGGTTTTTATATTTTTGAAACATATTGTTTTATAATGTTTTATACTAAAGAATAATACCCTCTATGTTCCTTTTTAGATGCTACACATTTTTTAGCATTTAATTTATAATTTTTTCTTTCAGAATTTTAGTATATAAAATTCAATAATTTATATGCAAATGATAAATGAACCTCTATAGTTTATAAATATATTTTTTTTAGAATTTTTTTTAACAAAATGTTCCTAATGAAAATTTGAGTAAAAACACATGTTAAAGTCAAGATATGCATCAAAAAATGGATGGAGGAAGTATATACTCCTATTAGTTGAAATCAATACAATCGAAAGTCAATATCGAACAACTTATGGGATGAATGGAGTATATATCTAGAAACTAGAATTTTTTTTAAACTAGATATATCGCACAACTTATGGGATGAATGGAGTACATATAGAAACTAGAAATATTTTTTAAACTAGATACTGAAAAGAAATATAACAATTAAAATGGGATGTTGAATAAGGCATATACTAGATAAAAGTGGTTTTTTGAGTGGAAAGAAAAATGGAGAGTAATAAAGTAAAGTTAATGTGAAAAATATATATATTTTTAGAAATCGTATCAATTTCATTGGGATAACAAAAAAGAAAACATATTAGGTTTAGTGGGATTGAAGAAGACGTTGTCCATTATTAAAAACCATACCAAGTAACCACACTTATTGCGGACCACAAGTAACTGTCCAGTGCAAGCCCAGCATGTGAGCTTCCAATTAGCTTCACCAATTAAGAGAGGGGAACCAAGCAGCAACATACAATAATTCACAGTGCTATGCTCCAAAAATCACTTTCGTACCATGTCACTAATTAAGGAAAAGGATATGGCATAATTAGATAAGATCTTGTTCATATATATGCTGTAATTAATCTTGTCAGACAATAATTTGTATCAGCTAGCCCATGCTAAAACTCATGACTAAGCTTTTTAACCCTAACTCTTGTCTCTACCGTTTGAAATTTTTAAAAAGTTTTTGTAGTAAAAGAAACACACCTTTTAGTGTTTTTTTTATAAGTGAAGGAAAATTCTGTAAGAGAAAATTTGAAGTGAATGTTTGAGTTTCTAAATTTTAAGAAGTTTTCGTTGTAAAAGAATATAGCAAAGCAAAACAGACTAGAGTATAAATTCCCAAAATATGGAAGTAAGTTAGTTGTCTATTTATCCTAATGAAAAATTGTTTGCACAAATGATAACCAAGAGGAATGAATTGGTTGTCTTATAAACTATGGTAAAGCTGATCTAACTCTCATAATCAAATTCACAAAACTAAAGATTAATGCAAAGCAAGTAATATAAACACAATGAATTTGATTATGAGAGCAAATTCCTCTCCCCAAACTCCTTACTTCAAAGTTATCTCTATAAAATCAAGATTACACCTTTAGTAGAACTATTTTTACCACACCCATCCACTAATTTTCCTCGAGGCACACTATCTTGAATAAGATTATCCCTTTTGCAGAACCATTTCTACTTATACACTCACTATTTTTCCATTATAAGCACACTAGTAACCTCACCACATTCCATGGTATCCAATTTTCCCCCCAAATTTTCGAAGATAAATGTTTGACTATGATGACCGTCATGCCCAATCACACGAACGTCAAGCCTAAAAAGGCCTAAAAAGGCCTAGAAAAAGACCAAATCAGTAACCTAGAAGATAAGGCCCATTAAAACCTGAAGGCATCACCACCCGAATCCACCAGGGACACATTTGAAGGCATGCATTTGGGACCCAACTGCCACATGTCCTCTGACACACGCCACCTCTTCATCTTGAAATATTATGATAATGTCACTTTATTATAAGGGACTATAAAAACGCACATCATTCACTCATTTCAAGGTAACTATTCACTCTCTCAACCCTAGTGCTCACATATCCCTTTTCTGAAATCATCAATACTGACTTGAACGTCGGAGTACCAAATAGAAGGCAACCCCATATTTGGTCTTTAGTTCACTCCCTTTGTTTGTAGATCACCCAAGAGCCGCCACCAAAAACCTTTTGTTAGACCTTGTTGGGCCTTTTTGGGCTTGATGTTCGTGTGATTGGGTATGACGGTCATCAGACTATATCTTATTTTCTAGAGATATAAAAATTCAGGTTCACGCCGTTTAGTTTTGAATAATTTTACAAGTTATCTTTTCTAAATTTCTTTTAATAAATTCATGAGAGTGTGACTTATTTATAGAGATGGAAACCATAATTTATAAACTTTAGAAAACTTATATTTTAATTTGGGATCTATCTAAAACCGAGTTTTCCAAAGTTTATAATACAATGTTTTCAATCTATATAAACAAGTTATACAATCAAATATATGTACATGTGTTAAGTTTATAAAACTTGGAAATTAAAATTTCTAAACTTAATAAGCCCTTATTTTCTTGTCACCTGGCAAGTAGAAAAATCCAAAATGATGTTTTCCATTTTATAACATGAGTTTCCAAAGTTTAGAAAAAATAAGTTTTTCCACTCCAAGAAACAACTTATAGAATCAAACATTTATCATAATATTTTGGAAAATAAAATTAAAAAACTTTCCTAAAGCCCCTTTCTATTTAAGAAACATGGATGATAAAAGATTTTTTATCACAAAATAATAATAATAATAATAATAATAGACAAATCTGGAAAAATCCAACAGAAATTCTTTACTTTTTTTTACTTGATCACTGTAGCTGATTTAATAAAATATAGTATTTGCCTTTGGTCTCCAGCAATATTATGGCTGTATTTGGTAGTTCCTAGGGCACAATTCTTGAAGGCTCAGAGCAGTTAAGTATGATATGTGTGTCTTACTTGAGAAATTGAACCAAACTTGCCGTTCCATGTTGTTCATCAAAAACACCGCCCCTGTTGCGTAACCGGCAAATCATACCTGAGACGAACCGAGACCGGACACCAACATCCTAATTTGCCGTTGGTTCCCATGCTGTCATCTTTAATAGTAGTATATTGAGTATTTGATTGGGTACCCATGACGTTTGGTTTCCCCATCTTCTTTGAAAACCTACAAAAATCACCTATTGACCGTCAACCCTTAGTTAACTTTGAGGTTAATTACACTAATCATACCTTAACACTTTTAACCCTAACAACTCTACTCTAACTAACTGTGAATAAATTAGGGTTGAGAAATGAACCGAACCTGCTTGAGCTCTAACCATTTTTTACATTCATGTATTAAACAAGCCGAGCTAGGGTTATGGAAGTTCAACTCAAATAGGCCCACGAGCCCTAACCAATGAGGCAAACCCAAACCTAGTAAGTTCTAACTTGTGAAATTAACTTTATTTGATTGAATTGATGTAATAGATCTATTTTCTTTGAAGCCTAATCGATCAAAACTTCAAAATCAAGTGTGAGCAAGCTGGTCATTTATGCCTCACGAGCCTTTGAGCTGAGCTTCAACGTTTCACAAGCTGTGCTCAAGCCCAAAAATCAAGTTTGATGAAATTCGAGTCGAGATCAAGTCTAAAATTTCACAGGCTCAACTTGGCTCATTCTCACCTTTAGAATGAGTATCCAAAATCCCTAAAATAAGAATTTCGGATTCTTAGCCAGTAGGCTAGGTACACTAAAGTAAATTGTAAAACAAAATATCACACTCCTACATCTGATTACAAAAGCAACAACCAACAAAGCCTCAGAGGTTCATGGAGATTAAAAATTCAAGATTCAAATGGGGTATAAATATCTTCCCTAACACCTACTATAAACAAATGCATAATGCTGTCAGGCATGAAGATATAGCACTCCGATTGATATTTTCCGTCCTAGAGAGAATGAATTTCAAGGAATGTAACAAACAACCCATTTTAAGTTGGCAGCAAAAGTGCATATGAAATCACACTTAACAAATTTCGGTTTTCTGCCCAAAACAATAATGGCTCATTTCACCCGATTCCCACCATCACAGGGCTGAGCCGAGAACCTGTACAGCATGCACCTTCCAGAAGTGGAAAGCCAGTTACTGAAGTACGAAAATTTCTTTCTAATAGGGGAGAATTATATACACTTAAGACCCGACGACACCTTTGTGTCGTGCATAAGAAATGATCGTTGTGAAAAGTGAAACACATATTACCCCGGTGACGATGACCACCTAATTTGAAGAAACAAAAGTAATCGATATGATCAAATGTTGTTAAGAAAGATGGAAATGTTTTATTTATGGAAAGCTCCTTTGGACTTGGATGTGTGGCATCGAGATGACTCACCCATTTAAACATGTAGCCATGGTGTTCCTTCCACGTATATGGAATATTCATGCCAAAAATTGCTGCCACCAGAGAATAAACAGAGAGACATACAGTCCCAGAGCTTAGGAACAGCTCCAGCTGTTGCATTGTAAAAGGCCAACTACATTTAGGTTGCTATTAGATTGTTGCAGACTTGAGTAAACGCAATTGCAAACAATAAGAACATCGTAAGAGCTCAGGAACTCACCTAGCAACCCAACACGGATAAGGATATCAGAAAGATAAGAGAAATATGTGGATCTATAGTACCTGAATTAGTTGGTTTCGGTGGTTGTCCAGCTGCAATTAGAAATGAATGGAATTGAGTCAATATAAAGTGTCTTTTAAGTTTGTACATGAGAATCCATTCTGGACTATTGGAAGCATCTTTCTCCACCTTAGTAGTATATGCTTCAATAAGAATATTACGTCCAACTAATTACCTGGATATTGATGTAGTCCTCTGTGTCATCTATATATTCTCTCAGCTAAAAGGAAATGATAGCATGTGAGTAATTCATCAAGAATTTAACAGAATTCAATACTCCCTACTTTAAGAATAGAGAGCGTACTGTTGTTAATTTGTTCAAAGTGCCTTCAACTTCCATAAAGTAAGCCTGAAAATGTTCTTATAAAACTTTGGGCTTCAATATCAGAATCCAGGATGACCATGCATCCCGGGTGCTACTTCAATTATAAAGAAACAGAACAGAGGTCACCAAAATTGAATTGAAATATAACCTCGAGCAACATTTCTAGGTCCTCGACATCATTCTCCTCTTGAACGGTTGCAACACTTGACTTGCTAGTCCTTGATGCTTTTGAGCCAGTAGCAGGAGAGCTAAGAGCACGATGTGGAACACAATAACCACTATGGGGTGACCATGTTCCAGCCAACTTTCTTGATAGATATAGGTCAGCCATATCATCATCATCATCCAGGAGTTGCTCAAGCTCGTCCCTTACCTACATATCACAAAGTGATCATCCTACAAATGCGATGTTTTACATAACAAGTGCAGATTTCATTAAAATATTGAAGTGTTCATCCTACGCTGAAGGAATGCTTAGAAAGCAGCAGTTTCATGCCAAAAACTTTTTAATGCTAAAAAAAAACAAAGCAAATTTGATTATTCAACTGTTCAAGTAGCTGTGATGTAATCAGAAAAAAATACTGTAATACTGATCCAACTGAAAGTAACTATAACTTCAATGGTGAATAGAAAATTGAGGAGTTTATGCATGTTGACACTGTTAGAGAAACATCATGTGAGGCATTAAATTCATGTAGCTAATGAGATGCACATACTAGCTGAAACTCAATCGGCGTAAATTGCTCTAATTTTGTTGTGGCTGACAAATGCTCTGAAACAAAACCATTTTACCGGGGACTACTATTGGCTAATGTAATGAACATGCTCTTGCTTATGGTTGCTGAAAATCATGATTTATCAAACTCGAGAGACAAAATTACCTGGACAATTCATATAATAGAGAGACAATGAATACCTTTTGAACTCTATTGGTCAACCTTGTCATAGCACTTTTCAGTTTACGTACGCGATCCAAATTAAGGCTGCTAATCTGCAAGCAACCTTAACAATTTATGTATCCCTCTAATCTTGTAAACTATAGCCAATACAAAGTAACAAATACTTTCAAGCAAATGCTCAAGGCAAGTTGTATACACCGTAACACAAATTATGATACAAAAGGAAAAAGATACAATTTTACCACTTAAATAGGTCCATGGTGCGAATTTACCACTGAATTTTTTTTGGGGACCATTTTACCACCACTAATTGACGAGTGGAATACTCCGTTAATTCAGAACATTCTGCACAAGTGGGCCAAGTGGCGCTTATAAGGCAAAACACTGAGTCCAACATCAGTAATTAACTGGACCTGAAACATTAGTGACTCAACCTAGATGACCTAAATAAAGTTTCAGCCCTTTATATCAGTGGACTAGGACACTTTAGCCCCTGAACTTCAACTCCCATTTTACAATAGATTCAAAGGCTATCATGGCCTAACACTCATAAAAGCGCTTTCTCGGAGTCATCACCATGCTTCACCGCTAACTCTGCTATCAAGCTCTTTCATGTAGTCAAGTTAAGTCCGTGATCGGGATCCATTTGCGCAGAAGATGACTGCTTTGGCCTAGGGAGGGGGGCATTAGCATCATCAATTTTATGAAACCAATACTTTTGGTCGTTGCTTAATGTTTAAGCAACCGAAGGAGAGTAAGGTTTAAAAGGCAACAGAAAGAAGGGTGATCATGATAGAGTGAAGGGAAAAGTTAGGTCTTTTGGTGGTAGTAAAACAAACAAAATAATGATCAAGGGTGCATTTTTTCTAAGCTTTATGACTAGATTCTGACATGGAGAATATGTGTCTCAGTCGACATGTTAACAGAGTGAGTGGTAAAATTGTCCCAAAAGATAGCATCGGTGGTAAAAAAAATTTAAAAAAAAACTGTAGATGGTTTAGTGGTAAAATAACTTTGTATCATAGGTTATACAAAGCACTCATCCATCTTTTAAGCCAAACTAAAGTTGTCCAAGAAAAGTTTTGCTCCTACCTACCTTTGAAGTCAGCTCATCTAAAGCAGGATACGTATCTGTCTCCAATTCTCTTGTACGTGCGTCAAGAAAGCTGCATATTGCCTCCAAAACAACTTCTAATGCCCTGAATTCGAACGGAGACTCTAGATTGCAGACACGAGTAAACAGAACAAAAATGGGATGGAGAAATTCAGCCTCCATAACAGCAGGCCAAGTTCTGGCACCCAGCAAAACACACCATACATCCAATAGATGTGTTGTAACCGAAACAATGTAATAGAAGGGGTTCGAAGGACTAGCTTATTACCTTCTGCATCATCATTCTGCCAATCCTGCCGCTCTTCTTCATCTCCCTGGCCCTGCAATGTGACATTGAATTGAGGCAATCGCCTCTGCAGTTCTTCAACTACTGGGATTACATTATCATCCAGTGGGTCTCTAACCAATATCTGCCACAAATGAATAAAGAGTTGCTTCAAAATCAAATCCCACAGGATCAGTATGGATACAGAATTGTAATTGAGGCCAAAAAGGTCAAGAAACCAAATAACATATAATCACCACCAGAAAGAAGCGTAAACTCACCTCCTCGGCAGTGATTATCGCTTTAATATGCTGAAAGCATATCATCAAATTGAAGAGAATCAGAAACAGATTGCTTCTGCTGCTAAAACAAAGAAATCTTATGCATGGAAACTAAAACTAAAACCAGAAGGGGGAGGACACCACCTCCAAGTTGAGAACAATGACACTTTCTCGGCCAAGAATCGTCGAGGGGTAAGACAACAAGGGGTCGAGAATTCGAAAATCCCTTGCGTGAATCTGCACGCGGCGCATCACAGCGTACTTGTCCACGTCGAGAATCGAGGTCTGGCCATGCCGGTCGAGCGAAATCCAGCTTCGAGAAACGGCGAGCTTCTTCTTCGCCGCCTGGACCTCCGTCTGAGACAATACGCCGTCGCGATTCATCAACTTAATTCCCGGCCAGGAAAATTCGGAATTCTGCGTTCCAGCACAAGTTCACCGAAGAAAATCTAATGGGTAGGTCGGAATCTAATGGCAAGGGTTCGAAATCGAAAGAGGGGATGATAGTGAAAGAGAGAGGTTGGTTTCGAGTGTGGTGGTGGCCAATGGCCATACAGTCTACAGACTCTTCTTTAAGTTTACAGCATCTACTGGTTGGTAGTGGGAGCGGTGCAAGCAAGTACCGGTTAATTTTGGAGGGGAAAAAGCTATTTGAACGGTTATAAAATGTTTTTATTCCTTGTCCTTTTCTAGAGGCTGCGTACGCAAATTTTTCCACGCAACTTGAATGCAAATTTTCCAAATCACACTTGCTTACTCCGTTATAGCAATACTACAACTAAAAGAGATTTTCCTCCTACCCTCGTGCAACTCAACGGCTGTAATTAATTGAATAGTGAGAGCTCCTTAATAAAAAGTGGTGACATTAATTATCAATATGATACTATAAGTTTGAGGGTTTTCTTTTGAGTTGGAGAAAAATATTGTCCAAACTACCACACACTAGGGGTGTAAGACAAACCCGCAACCTGAACCCGACCCGAAATTGTCGGGTGAAGACACCTTGGGTGGCCCGAACCCGACCCAAACCCGACTTTTAGCCCAAATTTTGGGTTTGTGTCGGGTTCAACCCGAAATTGCCGAGCTCAATCCGAAGCCCGAACTTCCACTAAATAATTATTTATACTTTGTAAATAAAGACATTTTAATTCTTCACTTGCTATAATTTCTTTAGCTAACTAAGGTAGAGACTCATAATGCATGTTTTTATACATACTGGGGGGCATCAAACCTTTGTAACCATCCAATGTGGGATGAAAGGAGCAAATTAAATACTCAACTTTTGCTCATCTTTTATCTACCATCAATGTGGGATAAAGAACAAAATTACAAGAAATGCTTTTTACATACTTCAAGCTTCGAAGTTTGTATGGACCATGGGAGCATTAACCCATTTAAATACTCAACCTTTGCATTCCTTTTATCAACTAACAATGTTGGATGAGAGTATATAAGGCAGGGCCTAGAAAGAAAGACAAATGATGTGGAAGTCTGAAACCTTAGAAATATATAAAGACAAGCCTTAGGTCTATCTTTCCACCAACAATATGGGATGAAAACTGATAGCAAGATAAGAAAGAGTGAACCACACAATGTCCCACATTGATGTTTGATGCTTGATAAAGAGACTCTACACTTATATGAATAAAGTTTTCTACCCAAGAGGATTCTTAAGGCTCTTTTTTTAAAACATTCATCATATGATGTATGACCTGAGTTAAAATGCGCGCTGCGCAGCGCTATGCATAAACGTTTCACTTATTTACAAGTTTGTCACACGATCATCAACAATATTATCGTGTTTGATCAGCATCATAGCTTATCTTGATCAACATCTCCAAAGATCGACATCTCCTTTCATTTGGTCAACATTGTTGTCGTGTTTGATCAGCATTAGTTCATGATAAGCATGATGACCTATATTGATCAACATCGCCAAAATAATTGTTGATCTGCATGATGATCAACATCTCTTTACACGCAATCAACATTGATCTATATGGGGATCAACATCTTCTTGCACATGATCAACATTATTGTCGTGCTTGATCAACATTAATGTTGATCAGCATGATAACTTATATTGATCAACATCGCCATAATAAATATTGATCTGCATGCTGATCAATATCTCCTTAGACCTGATCTGCATTGATATGCATTGTGATCACATCTCCTTACACCTGATCAACATCATTGTTGTGCTTGATCGACATTAAATATTGATCAACGTGATAACTTATCTTGATCAACATCGCCAGAATGAATGTTGATTTGCAAGGTGATCAGCATCTCCTTACACTTGATCAACATTGATCTGCATGGTGATCAACATGTCCTTGCACTTGGTCAGTATCAAAATCAGATCAACATGATTACATATTCTGGTCATCATCGTTTTCCTCATATTTCTTAAGTCTGAAAAAATTTCAAATTTTCATCGTTTGCACTTTTGGTGGTTTTGGAGTTTCATCAGGGGCAAATTCCGATGGTGTTTATGTTGCTGAGTTGGGTAAGTTTAAATTTTAGAAGCAAATATAAAGTCACGACGGAGACGTCGTCGAATCGAATCCGATGGAAACCTTCGTCGGATGGATAGTGACATGTTTTGGTGATGGTTGCTTGTCGAGATGTGCTTCATGGTGGTTTCGAAGCTGAAGAGACGAACTGGAAGCTTCGCCGGATGTCACGGCAGTAGTTTCTAGTGAGATGGAGGTGCGATGGCATAAGATGTAATTATTACATCTTATGCGTATACAGTGCGCATTATACACTGTATAGCTACTCATAATGTATATGGAGGAGGATAGGATGCGCTAATTCAAGTGGAACATCAGATGCGCTGTACTTTTCAATTTATTAACAATTATGTCATTTCTTTTTTTTTATTTTCAAACAAATGCATATCTTTTTGTTCTATAATAAAAAATTACAAATAATTAGTTCATTGGAAAGAAATAAAAAAGAAGAATAAAAAAGATCTATATGTCATACTCCCTCCATCAAAAAAGATTCAATCATATTTCTTTTTGGATTGTCCAAAAAATATTTGATCATTTCATTTTAAAGAAATTTTTTCACTCCATTTTTACCTTTTAACCCTCAACTTTCATTCTCCACCTAAAAAGTTACTTTTGTCTTATATGATAGTTTTACTTTATTACCATCAAGTCTTCAATACTCTTTAATCTTCATATCGAGTTAAATGTCCAAAACAATTTAGGACGGAGAGAGTATGTTTCAATGTTTTTTTTTTGTCCGTTTAGGTTTCGACATATTTTTGTACTATTCATCCGAAACGCATTATAAATTTCTATAATTAATTACGATTGTTCTTGATCATGAATTTTTTACAGTGGATCAATGGATCAACTTACTTGTTTACTGAATTACCAATTTCACTATTGAATCTTGAATTCATACAATGAATCATGATTGTTTACTACTAGATCATGAATTTTTCATTAAATTGATACAATGGATTATAATTAGTACTCTAATTATAAATATTCCTTTAACTATTATGTTTTCCCTTTTTTTACATCTGTATCTAACAATATTTAACAATCCAACATTTCTAACATCTCCAATATCTCTGACTAGTTCAAGAAGGGCCGACAAGGTAAGCTAATTACGTGGTTGTGTTTGTTGGCTTTAAATCAAGAACAGTTACGCCGTTCTTCTGTCAAGGACCATTTGAAGTTTTTTTGCTCGCAATTTTGGTAAGTATCATTTATATTTTTCCTCTTCTAATTAATTCTAACCGAGATCAACCTATAAGATTAAGATTGTCGATTGCTGGAATTTCTGTCGTTGACGTCGAGGCAGTGCAGATTTTCGACACGGACGGCTACTGGTTTTGTTCAACTGCGTGCCGACGGTTGTGGAGTGTGGGCGGCCAGGTCTCTGTAACCATTGATGTCGGTAATCTCTGTGTCGCCATCGACGGTGGCGTGCCGGCACCATTGGTGGTGCGAAGAGCGAGCTACTCAATCTATGGAAGAGAATGCAGTCAGAGGAAAGTTACGTCACTTATATCAATAGTCGGTGGTAATTTTGTAGTTAATTCTAGATCTTAAGCACTTAGGTGTGCATGAGCGCATCTTAAAGCAACTCAATGTATATTCATTTTACTTGTTATCGTCATTTAATCTTCTTTATAAAGTTTAATCTAGTTTCCATTATCGACTTTTCAGGGTTTACCCCCCTTTTTTATTATTAGCACACTATCAATAAGTCATAATGGATTCATCCAATATCTATGTGATTTGAAATCTATAGGCAAAAATATTTAAAAACCCACGAACTTTTAAGAGTAAAGTGCACTGGTGACAACCACCAATGGAATGTCGAGAACGATGAAAAAACGCTACCGAACCACAATCGGCGCCATGGGCCGCCGGATCAGGGCCTTGGACCGTCGGGTCGTGAGCCCAGGCTGCCGGATCGATGAGCCTAGGCCCCGAATCAGCGTCCAACCACCAATTCGCGGCCTAGGCTTGCCGATTCGGGACCCAGGCTCGTTGATCCGGCGACCAGGGCTCGCGATCCGGCGGCCCATGGCCTTGATGTGCGGATCGGTAGTGTTTTTTCTTCGTTCTTGGCATTCCGGCGGTGGTTGATGGTGGTCCCGGTGGTCAGTGGTGGTCCGGTGGGTGTGGTGGTCTAAAGTGAAGTTTGAAAAGTGTTGGTTGAATTGTTTGGGTGTGACTAAATTATTATGTTTAAAACTTATAGTGCAAATAGAGCTTTTAGGAAAAGTTAGGTAGTTAAAATTATCATATTTCCTTAAATTCCATTAAAGTTAACGAAAAAAATGGACAAAAGGACTTTAAGATGACAAAAAGTTAAAATATGACTCAGATAGGACAAAATTAAAAGTTAAAAGACCACCAGTGCACTTCACTCGAATTTTTAAACTCATCATTAATCGGTCACTGAAGTTTTTATCCAACCGAATAAATCACTAAACTTTTCAACTCGTCATGAATCAGTTACAGAACTTTTTATCTAGCCGAACAAACCATTAATATAAAATTTCGAAATCGTACCAATTTAGTGAAAATTAGATCGAATGGCTAAAGTGGTATGGTTTCAAAATTTTAGTGATTTATTCGGTCAGATAAAAAATTTAGTGTCTGATTCATCAATTAGTTGGAAAGTTCAAAAGTTTTTTTGTGCTTTTTACCAATCTATATTAGGTCAAAATTTAACCTTAAATGGATTACGGTTGTTTTAAAATGCTACATATGTCCTAGCCATCTAACCTAATGGTTAAGCTCCTAAGAACATGAGTTGGAGATCATGTGTTTAAGTGTCTATATCCCCAATTCCCTACCCCTTATATATCTAAAAAAATGCTACACACAATAAACCATACATCAAAGTGTATGGGTATGATATATATATATATATATATATATATATATATATATATATATATATATGTGTGTGTGTGTGTGTGTGTGTGTTCAAAAGTTGAGTCCAATTTCCTTACTTTGTTAATATAGTCGTAATGATATTTTATGATATTGTTACCATGGAGAATTACCACTAACATTTTAAAAATCTCTCATTTTTCTACCAACGTTTTTCGGGGTAAAAATAACATAATCATTTTGTTAAATTAGTACATTTGTCATTGGACGTTAAGTTGTCACAGTTGACAATGAGATGCGCTTAATGATGCTGATACGGCTTGCTATTATGTGGACATTGACTATGTATTTCGTATAGTTAATGGTTTAGTTTCACCTCAAAGTTTGTAAATCTAACATTAGTCCTAAAAATTTAGTCTTTTAAATTCATTTCCCCCATAAATTTGGCCGACTCTGTATACGTTCGTTGTCTTCTTTCTCCTTATATTCTCTCCGTTTTCCATCATCGGCCTGTTGCGATTGGTGGTGTTCCGATGCTGGGTGCACAACGTAGAGAAGACAGGCCTCACTGCGGCCCATTGCGCAGTTGGCCCGTGGTACCAACTGCGGCAACGGCCGCAATGAACGCCGCAGTTAAAATGTCCGCAGTTTCGAACTCACTGCGGCGTCGGCCGCGGTACGTACTGCGGTCTCACTGCGGCCATGGCCGCAGTAACCTGTTTGAATAATTAAAAAAAAAGTGGACGAATCCGGATGAATGTTCATCCGGATTCGTCCAATAAAACCCAAAAAATAAAGAAGAAGAAGAAGGCGAAGCGAGAAGAAGAAGAAGAAGAAGAAGCGAGAAGAAGAAGAAGAAGAAGAATTAGAAGATGAAGAAGATGAAGAAAATGAAGAATAAACAGAATAAGAATTCGGATAAGAAGAATAACTAGAAGAAAAGGAAGAAGAAACAGAAGAAGAAGATGAAGATGAAGAAGAAGAAGAGGAAGAAGAAACCGAAGAAGAATTCGAAGAAGAAGAAGAACTAGAAGAAAAGGAAGACGAAGAAGAAGAAGAAGAAGAAGAAGAAGAAGAAGAAGGATGAAGAAGAATTTAAGAAGATGATGATGAAGGGGAAGATGAAGATGGGAGAATGAAGAAGAAGAATGAAGATGGAAGAATTTAAGAAGAAGAAGAAGAAGAAGACGAAGATGAAGATGGAAGAATGAAGAAGATGAGAAAAATGTGAAGGAGGCGGATGAAAAAGAGAGGGGAAACCCTAATAAAAAAATTTACTGCGGCCTTGGCCGCAGTAAACCTTACTGCGTCAGCAACTGGGCCATTTACTGCGTAAATGGGCTTACTGCGGCCCAAACCGCAGTAAGGGTCGCAGTAAACTTTGTCCTCCCCACGTAGTGGTGAGGGGAGAGAAGATTGATGTCGATCTGGTGGAGGTCCAACAGATGTTAGGGGATCAAATTTAACAACTGAAGGTTGGAATAGAGAGGCGGTCGGCTGGAGGTTGGAAAAGAGCGAAGGGCGAAGGTTGAAGACGAAAGGTTGGGATTGGAGCACCAATGACCGGATTGCAATTTGTTTCTCAATATTAAATTTTAGGGTCTTATGTCTTCAAACTACGAAAGTTAGATGTTAACGGATAATTATTCTTTTCAAGTTAATGGTTTCTCTCATGCCACCTTACACCGTTTACGCAACTGTGACAATTTTTATAACATAAAAAGATTGATTGTAAAATAAGAGATTTTTAAAAGGTTTGTGGAAAAATTGCTCTTTCTCCCTTGTTACGATAATGCAAACATTTCACACATAAAAAATTTCACATATGAAAATAGTGTCTATAAAGAAGAAACAATTCCGTCGACTAATTAGGGGTGGACCTAGTATGGGACAGTGGGGTGACTGCCTCATTAACGTTTCTAAAGTATCTGATATATATGTATTCATATTAGGTTTTAACCCTCACTACGTATTTGCAAGGCCATTTTTCCCGGCTTCCCCGTTAAACTGCCGTTACAACTATAGCGGCAAAGGTCGTAACTTGTGCCGTTTCGTTTAAGGCCGCTTTTGTGCTTTGATCCGTAACACTGCCGCTTCAACATATTTTTGTGAATTAAAAAAAAAGATTCAGATCTGGTAAAAAATTCAGATCTAAATCTTCAAATGTTCGACGAACCCAGCAAATACAAATCCAGATATAAAAAACCCAACAAATACATGACAAAATTTATATCCAAAAAACCGAAAAGACAACTTGTTTTTCATCAATGAAACCCAGAAACAAACACAGATTCTTCAAAAAAAATGTAAGTTTAAACTTCTCTGCCTTCTTTCACCGTGTAGATCCAGAATCGGCCGGAAGAGTGGGAGAGATCCTGGAGTCCCTGCAAGCTTCACTGGTGGTAGGGAGACCGATTTAGACGCCGATAATCATCACCAAAAATCATTGGTCAAAATCATCACCAAAAACACTAAACAAAAATGAAAATAAAGAAAAGCGGCCCTAAGTACCTTGAATGCAAGTTACCGGCGGGAGAAGGGGGGAGCTTCATCGATCATCACCGGATTTGGAGAGAATGGTGCGGCGGAGAGAACGGTGAGGTGAAGAGAAGGGTTGTCATGAGGCAGAGAAAACGAAAGGTTTATGTGGGTTGTGAGCGTGGAGAACTGAAATCCGAATCTGAGATTTCTCGAGAGAGAGAGAGAGAGAGAGAGAGAGAGAGAGAGGAAAAAATGAATCTGAGGCTTTCATGAAAAAACGAAATTAAATGGGGAGGAGTAAATTTTGAAGCGGGCCGGACCGTTTAAAACGAAAAAAATTGAACGGCTGCACTTCGTAACGGCCCAACCCGCTCTTAAGCCGTTACAAAAATTCGATCAGATACATAGTGCCTACTTTTGCAATTTACCATCATACAATTAATATTAACAACTTATTACACACATATCCTTATATTATGCCTGAAATTGCTCTCTACCCTTTATCTTAGAAATTAAACACTTAACTTAATTCCATGTAATCCCTCCACTCTGGGCTTTTGTATAGTTCCAAATTTTCTCCCACAACAAAAAATCTCATAGGTCCAACACTACGGCCAACCACCTTAAGTCGCCGAAGCGGAGAGCAAGCCTTCGCGCATGCCCCCCTCACTCAGGTGGCTTTGCCTGCAAGTTTGATGTGCGCGCTCCTCCTGATGCCCTCCATTCTTTGCGTGCTCGTGCACCGCGCAAGCCTTCCATTTATCACCTTTGCTTGTGCGCTTGGTCTCCGCCGCTCAATTGGTCTCGCGCTGCGTAAACCTCCACTAGATCACCGACCTGTTTTGGGGTCTTTGGTTGCTACCACCGGTTGAGGATCTTCGGTTCGTGTCACCGGTTGGGAACTTATCATAGTCGGTATCCCCGATCAAAAATTTCATTTTTATACTTCTTTGTGCCAATATTTAAAACTGTTATCTAATTTTCTAACCTTTACTCCTATTTACTTGATTTTCCTTAAGGTTGCTATGGCAACTCATTCTTTTAGTTAGGTTGCTTATAAATTCCATAGATTCAGGATTGAGTAAGTTTGCAGTTTAAACCGAATTAATCGAATATAATTGATCAATTCGATATGGTTATGAAGACTTATTTGGTTAATTCAGAGTTACTTATTTTCGATCTATAAATTTCTACTTTCATCATTCATATTTTTTATATTTTTACATTCCATATTTTTATATTTTTACACTCTTCTGATACTTAAGATTCATTGCAAGTCACATGTGAGGACACTGTCCATTGTCCAACTGAACTATATACTGTTGGCTCTCTTATATTAAAATTGATACGTTTTTTTCTTATTTTCAAATAAATATTTTATACTTTAATTTTACCGTATTACTATTTTTTTTCCATTTCAACTAGAAAATTAGTTTTGTTTTATATGCTTATATTATTTTATTATCCTCTAATCAATAATATTTTTTTAATCTTTGTATCTAATCAAACATCATTTTTTTAAGGTGAGATGAGGGAGTACAAAATTGTACTTAAACAAGTGAGGCCTTTTTTAACCAATTAATCAGGTTACTGCAATATAACGATTTTAGGTACGCCTAAAAGTGCTATCAATTATATGGTGCGCATATGCGCACCTACACATAGTAAAGTTATTTTACTATTATAACCCTCCTAAAATCATTAATTTTCTTTGTTTCACAGTTGTTGCAGAGAGCCGTGCTATCAGTGGCGAGCAATGATCGGTGAATTGGCGAGCTCCAACACGAGAAGCAACTATCGGCGAATGTCGGTGAGCAGCGATGATCGACAATCTCGAACGACGAGCAACGATAATCACTGATCACGAACAATGAACACTAACGATCGGGGATCGTGAGCAGAAGCATCGACGATCGGCGAGCACCGAAGATCAACGAGCAACGTGCAGCGACGATCAACCGAGTAGCAACGACCAGCGAGCGGCGATGCTCGGCGACCAACGTGCAGCGACAAAAAAGGAGCAAGTGGGGAGATGATTTAGTATATATATTCCTTTTCAGATCTGTTTTGAAAACATTCTATTTGATTTGGTGGCCGGTTCTATCATTGCTTGAAGTGAAATTGTAATGCTTCTGTACAATTGTAATCTATTATTTTAGACACTTCTATATATTATTTTAGACACTTCTATGTCATCTTTTAGACATTTCTATCGATTATTTTAGACACTTCTATCTATTATTTTAAACACTACTGCATTATCTTTCTGATATTACATATTTCTCATACATTTTCATAAGTTTCTATAGACATTTTGATCTATTACTTCAGACATTTTTATATATTAGGTTAGACAGTTTTGGATATTTATATACATTTTGACATTTCTTCAGGCACATCTTAATTAGTCTATACACATATCTCCATAAATATTTAAACACCTATTGAGAAGTAAACATTAAACATTTATGTGTCTGTTTAGACATTTCCACATCTACCATACGATAGAACTAGACAAATGCACAGGCTTCCTCTTGCTCACCAGTTGAGCATCAAAACACGAAAGCATGTAGAAAGGAACAAAGAATACTGCAGTAAACAAAAATGTGCAAGGAAATAAACAATCAAAGCAGCGATGATGAGATCGAAGGCAACGACAATGAGTTTTGAAGCTGTAATGATGAGATCGGAGATGATGGCGAAGAGATCGAAGCAACGGCGGAGATATCAGAAGCAGACGATAAGATCAGAAGCAGTGATAATTGAGTCTTGATATGATACACATATGTGTAATAATTAGATCGGAGGCTGCAACGATGAGATCGGAGGTAACAAAAATTAGATCGGAGGTGACGATCCGAGACAACGATGTTTAACTTGGAGGTTGCCGATGATGAGCCTGAGATCGACCGAACGCGGCAGCGACGAGTTCTATCCACTAGGTAGGAATGCATGTTGGGGTATCACAAAGCATATTTATCTATTCAATTTTATTGTGTTGTTTGGACCGTGTAGAATTTTAGCCCAATTAATTTTGGGCTGTTATGTGTAGGTACATAGCTGTACCATATAAGAAATGTAAAAGTGCCCGAACGTGGAAATAGATAATAAAAACCTAAAAAAAATGGAAACACATGACATCTGAACAAACTCTGTTTTGTCTTATCATCACGCGATGAAAGCGCGGCGGGAATCGATGGGGTGACCATTGAAAACACTCCATAAAATAAATAAATAATAATAATAATAATAACTTGTCGTTGTCGATAAGGGTACAAAAAAAGAAGAAGAAGAAGAAGAAAGTGCTTCCTCTCTCAGCTCTCGAAGAGAGAGAAAGAGAAGTCACATGACCGACCTACTCCGATTCGAGTACCAGGTCCAGGGGAGAAAAAAATAGGGTAAAAATAAATAAATTACTGTATTATACTACTAGTAGTACGGTACTAAACTAAACTTATTCTTCACAAACTTATTCTTCACAAGGATAAGCAACGAACAAGCCTTCTTCTTCTTCTTCTTCTTCTACCTTGTGGCTGAAGCATCGGATCGGAGAGTTTTGAATCTGAGAAATGTGCTTTCTCGAGAACGACTGAGAGAGGAAGCTGTGGATCATACTCGCCGATTTCTCGTTGATGAAGCAACTCCGTCGATACTGGAGGATTTTGATCCTCTCGCTGCTATCTCTATCGGTTCTCGCGCCTATTCTTCTCGTCTCTAATCGGCTTCAATCTGTATCTTCGATCGGTGGTAACCTTCGCATCTCGTTGATTACTTGAACGTGTATCTGATTTATCATCCGTTTCGATGCGTGAAAGCGTGTTTAGCGATCGGATACAAATTTGTTACTGATCTTGATAAGTGTTTCGAGCTGAAATCTCGCGTTGATCTGTGTGTGCTGATTTTGTTCTTGATTGCGCCTTTATTGATTTATCCTGCCTGATTTTTTTTTCTGCAGGGCGGAAAGAGTTTGTTGAAGATTTGTCGACAATAGTAGGAACTACGACGAACTGCTCCTTCTGTATTTATTTTTTTAAAAATCATACACCACTTATTTTTATTTTATTTTATTTTATTCCTTTTTCTGCCTCCCATTTTTTGTTTGCCTGCCATTACTTTACTCTGTTTAACTGTTCAAAGCTATTGAAGCAGTAGAAATAACTATTTAGTCTTGTTTGTTTGGTGCAGAAATTTGCATCCCACGATGTAAAACTTGAGGCAACTAGGCAGGTAGTTCAAGATTCATGTCTCTCTCTGTATGTCTTTCTCTTCTCTATTATTTTCCGTGTACAGTTGTGGTCAATCTGTACTTTGTTTGTGTGTTTTGTCAAATAGGAAACCGGTGAAAACTTGCAAAAGCCAAATCCAGTTGTTTTTGAAGACAAGGATTTCAATTCTACAGTTAGCTTTAATTCCAATGGGAGTCGTAATTCTGAGCAATCTCGGAATAGCGCAGACACAGTAGATATTTTACAAGGAAATGGTCAGTATCTTGACTCTGTTTCAATTTTGTCTTTGTTGGTATTAATTGGTTTTAGCTAAAGCTGTTTCCACATGTTTCTGTTCAATTTCAGAAACAATACATGTTAGGAAACTGGAGGAACGCTTTCTTCTTAATACAGTTCAAGCAAGCACTACTCAGAACGTGCAGGTATTTTTCCGTAAATCCATCTAAATACAATACATCCTATACTTTGTGCAGCATTTCACCCCCGGTGTCACTTTCTCATTCTTTGCAATCTCACAAGAGATTTGGCTCTTGTTAATGAATGGAGATAACATATGTGCTCAAAGTAGACACAGTAGAATAATTATAGAAGTTCTTTATTGCTTTTGGGTCTTTTGGAGTCCATTATTGAATCTTATAAATTTGAAAAAGCAAGCTGTTTTATATTCTATGAGAAGCTTGAATGAGTTGTGGATAAATAATACAGCACTATTCATCGAGCTAGCTTGCTGTGTCTTATCTTAACGAGCTTGAGAGATCATATGTCCTGTAATAGATGAGACGAATCTTTGGAGTTCGTCATCTGTTCTTTATTGTTGTGTAATTAGGTGAGACGAATCTTTGGAGTTCTTTCCCAATATTGCTTTTTCAGGTATATTGGAATATATGGTGTAATATCTTCTATCTATAAAATTCATTGTTGCCTTTCAAGAAAAAAAATTCCTGTAAGTGCAAACTAGTACTCCTACTACACTAGGAGAAGGCCATTTGCGAGATGTAGAAGTAGAACCTGTGCCAAATGGAAAAGGGGATCCTGGATCTGGGACTTGGATTTTGTGCATACATCTTCTGTTAATGCCGCAATCACAAAGTCAATTTTCCAAATTCATTTGTACAATGTAAATCTAGACAAGAATTTGAGTTCTTCTCCTAGCCAGATTTTTTGCTGATCTCGGAAATTAAGTTTCTTTTTTGTTGGAGTGCATATGAAATCTTGTTGTAGCTGTATGAGAATGGAAACAGATTAAATAGCAATTTATTTAGGGATTCGGTTACATTTCTCACTCTGATCGGCTGTCTAAGTTCGAGGTCTGAAAACTCTGCTAGTGTTAGGCATTTTGCATTTATGACAAATAATTTTACTTATTTTGCTTGTAGAGGAAACAAACTCAAAGACCAGTTCAACATGATAGCCAAATGCAGATTGTACCACAGAGAGCAGCTGATGAGAAGGTTAAGCAGATGAAAGATCAGATTATCAGAGCCAAAGCATATCTGAATTTTGCAGCACCAGGTAGCAACCTGGTAAAGGAGTTGAAAACGAGAATAAAGGAGGTAGAACACATATTAGGTCGAGCCAATAAAGATTCTGATTTGTCAAGGGGGTAAGCCAACACTGCATGTTACTTCTCTTGACAGAATATTATGATAACTTGTTAGTCATGTAACGTTGCAAATAGGACACCAAGAGTTTCATATGTTTGAATATAATAGATTGGTGGTGGAGGTTAAGCATATTTTTTTGTTACTTTTATTTGAGTTGATTAGTCCGAGTGAGTTTAAGATCTGACCACATTTACAATCAGCAGTGCATTGCACAAAATGAGGGCGATGACGGTAACTTTATCCAAAGCTGGTTCTGTCTGTCCTGACTGCCCTGCTATGGCAACTAAACTCCGTGCTATGACTCAAAATGCTGAAGAGCAAGTTCGAACACTTAGCAATGAAGAGTCATATCTTGTTCTGCTTGCTGGAAGGACTACACCCAAAGGCCTCCACTGTCTTTCCATGCGACTGACATCTGAGTTTTATTTCCTTCAACCCGAGGACAGGCTGCTTCCAAACCAAGACAGGGTTCATAATCCTGACCTCTTTCACTATGTCATCTTTTCGGACAATGTTTTGGCCTCTGCTGCAGTTGTGAACTCTACTGTCTCATCCGCGCTGGTATGTTCTTGGTGCTTTTTACATCCATGATCTTTTATCAGCATTTACTCTTTTTTGGTTGATAATTTCTAGTTCTATGTTATGCCACATAGGGAGATTCGAATGTGTATTCATCTTTACTAGTGGGTAGAGTGAATTATTTTCGGTAATGGTGTAGGCTTATAACCTTCTCTCTCTCTCTCTCATACCAGAATTTATATGAAAATAAAATTATGTAGTAATAAGTCCAGAGGGCTGTGAGTTTATCAAGTCAGAGGAAAACAGAGGTGCTATTCATACTCAGCGCTTAAAGTTGTTTGCTATGCATTAAAGGAGGTCTGGATGCATTCCTTAAGGGAAACGTTTGGCCTGATTTTTGATCAGCAGGACTCGATCCAAACACTAATGCATCTTCCTGTAGGTGTCTCATTTTGCATTATCATAATAGTGCTAGTTTATCTGTTACTGCTTTTTTATGTTCGAAGTTTGTACATGGTAATTGAAATCACACTTTTTAACACCTATTATCACACTTTTAGTTTCCTGCTTGTTGTATATATGCACATATTTATAGCTTAGGTAAAGCTTATTTTACATAGACATCAGCGTTACTGTTCAACTTCTTAATGTTTTATGATGTATTAGGTGCAGTAGGGTAGATTTTATCTTGTTTCTGTATATTATCTTAAACATCCCGGAAGTTGATGACTGAGCATTT
Organism: Stellera chamaejasme; assembly: GCA_024586325.1. Taxonomy (NCBI): domain Eukaryota; kingdom Viridiplantae; phylum Streptophyta; class Magnoliopsida; order Malvales; family Thymelaeaceae; genus Stellera; species Stellera chamaejasme. The sequence continues at coordinate 33,874,206 of CM044985.1, forward strand.
AACAGGAAACGGAGAAGATTGTCCTTCATGTTGTAACTGATTCTCTGAACCTACCTGCAATTTCCATGTGGTTCTTGTTGAACCCTCCGGGGAAAGCTGCAATCCAGATCAAGAGCATGGACAATTTTGAATGGTTCAACTCCGTGAAAGCAAATTTGACAGCGCAGGGATCCAAAGACCCTAGATATACTTCTGCACTTAACCACCTACGTTTTCATCTACCTGACATGTTCCCTGAACTTAAGAAGATTGTGCTTTTAGATCATGATGTGATAGTGAGAAAAGATTTAACTAAACTTTGGAGTGCTCATATGAAAGGGACAGTAAATGCAGCTGTTGAGACTTGTAAAAAATTTGGAGCTTCATATCGTCAGATGCATATGTTTCTCAACTTTTCAGATCCATTTGTTGCTGAGAGGTTTGATCCAAAGGCATGCACGTGGGCATTTGGAGTTAATTTATTTGATCTGCAACAGTGGAGAAGAAAAAATCTAACGGATCTCTACCATAAATATTTGCAATTGGTATGTTAACTTCTATCCCTTGCATAGTAGCATTTGTTATGTTACCAACTTGCCATGCTTACGCTTTTGTTTCCCAGATGGAACATATTTTGTTGCATCGATTGATTAACTAATTCTTTGTATATATATCCCGATTTGATTTTGGCATACAATGAAGAGACAGATAGGCTGGATATAATTTAAAAATATAATGAAGCGCATGTACTCAACAAGCTTCTGTTCTTTCTGTTTCCTTTTCTTTGTTAGTGCTGTTGTTGTGGTCAACCATTCTCTTTTGATGATTGTTGTGTTCAATCCTATTGTTAAAAAGAAACATGCATTTTCCCCCAATTCAGTTGAAGGATATGGTAACCTACATTAAAGTTACAGTTCTCTTATATATCTTAATGAATTGATTTTCACAAGATGCCATGGTAGTTCTACTTGTCTACAGTGTCCTGCAGGTTACATGTTAATAATCCTAATGCCCTTTTACACTGTATTCCTACAGGGCCTGGAGAGACCATTGTGGAGGGCTGGGACATTGCCCTTAGGGTGGGCAGTTTTCTACAATCAGACAGTGTCTTTAGACAGTAAGTGGCATTTACCTGGTCTAGGCTACGACAAAGGTATTGGGAAGGATGAAATTGAACATGCTGCAGTGATACACTATGACGGAGTTAGGAAACCATGGCTGGAAATAGGAATCGACGAGTACAAAGGATATTGGAACAAGCATTTGATATATGATCATCCTTTCTTGCAACAGTGCAACATACACGAATAATAATAATAATAATAATAGAATAACAAGAGGTGAGAAGCGAGATTCTTTCTTTCATAATCATGGCAACTGCACAAAAAATACAGATGGTATGATTCTTTGACAATCACTCCTTCCTAGCTATTAGCTCATTCTTTTCTTTTTTTTGACCGAAGTTGTGATGTTGTATTCGTTTTGGGGAGAAGGGGGAGGTGCAGGATTAATTTAACACTGAGATGATAAGTTTCTGTTGGGGGATTAATTATGTTTTCATCTGTACATAATTCTTTCACCAGATATAATTTGCCAAAATTATATAGTAAACGAGTTCTTGAGGATGCAGTGCAGGGACTTGTCTTGTTGGCTCAGTTATTGAACAATTTTCTCTTGCTGTTGTTGGCGGTGTTAAGATCAGATCAAGTTTGACCATCCACTTGATCAGAGCGAGGCACCGGGTCCGAATCACTCACAACCACCTCTGCAAAAGCGCTGTTGACCCCAATTTTCAATCTTTCCAACGAAAAGCTACCAGCATTACAGACTTAATTAACCATCTTAGGGGGCATTTGACAGGGCTTTACACCGAAAAGCAAGTGGTTTAGGCTAGAATTTTCCACGTTGTCTCATGTTAAGTTACTAAATTATGTATACTTTTAAGGGCTTCTCTAAGGTACCACACTTGTGGCGTTGAAGCCAACTGCTTCAGCCATTTGATTTACAACTACCAAATGCGGGAAAAAGTACTAACGTTTCGTGAAATGATCATTTTTACATTTATTTTTTAAAATGATTCGAGATTGTCACTTCATGTTTTTTGTCCTGTTTACCATTAATCGTTAAATTTTTCACATTGGCATCTTTATTTCCATTGTGCGTTTGGCTAGTTTTTTGATGATGTAACAATTCCAACCCTGTTCTCCCCTGACCCGACTGCCTCACCCGACGACAGGTCCAACTTCGCCACAATCAACGGCCATCACCATGAATGGACCATCATCTACCGGGGGAACTAATTCACGTCTTTCCCCAATGATGGTTCCAGGAACAACAGGACTCCAATCAATCGCATAACCTTCATCTTTGTGGCCACCAAAGTTAAACAATGGAGCCTGATTAAAAACAGAGGAAGAAGGATAACGAATGCGAGGTTGGCGCTGATGAAGTCCGAATATGGATTCTGAGAAGAAGCGGATAAGCCCATTTGTGAGTTATGAGTTTATAGCTGATTTAATTTAAAGCGTTGAATTGAAAGAGTGCAATAACCGGAGGGACCAGCTTCGGCGGAATCGCCGACACGGTTCTAAATTTGTCGTTCTTTGGAATTCCTTGATGAATTTGAAATTCAAACCAGTTCTAAACCCTAACTCTAGCCATGACCAATTCTAGAAGAAGACTCACACGGTTGATCTCAGAGACGGCCTTGAAATTGTTCGATTAGACCTGGAAATCATTCGATTACCCAGGTACGAATGCGCTGGACGACTTGGTGGAATGAGAATCTGGCAGCCCATCGGCGACATCGATCGAGACAGTGAGGTCTCGAGATTGATTCTGTTGGTGTTGGTAGGGTTTTCCATGACAGAGTCCCATTTACTCGAATCGCAAACAGAGCACAGAGAGAGAAGCTGAATTCACCATGGGCCTATATATGGTGGGTCGAAGGCGGCGGTTCAAGGAGAAAGACCCTATTCCTTAAAGCTTTTTGAGAAAATCTCCAGATCAATCTGGTAACGAGACTAAGAAGACTAGTGGTGGTGATGGATTTGGCCCGGTGGAGAGAGGTTTGTGAAGTAGGTCTATGAGTATGGCAGCGAGTTGAGAACAGGAAATAAAAAACCTAAGAAAAGTCATATTACACGTCACCCTAACAGGAAATAAAAAACCTAAATTTTCACTGACAATTTTGGACCGGAAAACTAAAAAATCAAATGCAAAAACGAACCGATTTAAAAAATAAATGCAAAAAAAGTCCTTTCAAATGTTAGTGGCAAAAAGGAATATTTGCCATACCAAATGGCAAAATAACGATAATTTGAAAATATGAGGGAAAGTTGTGAGGGAAATATTTTTAAAGATGCATGTAAATTTAAATTGTTGTTAGATTTTTGGGTTAAAGAACACTTGGATATAGAATGAAAAATCCTCACAAGATCCCTTTCCTTGTTCAATCAAAATTTGTTTATTTCTTTGAATCAAGCATTCTCTCCAATTTTCTAGGTGTACTCCTCATAAAAATCACATCCATCCTCAAATGTGTATTTTCAAATTCTCTGAAAATGAAAAAGTGTTTTAGAATGTTTGTAAATTTATCAATTTTTATAAATGTAGGGTTTATTTGAGTTATTTTAACAAAAAATGAAAAATGAGGACCACAATAAAAATTTGATGGTAAAGAAGATCATTTTTCAAAATAATAGTAAAATGGAAATTTTGTCCAAATCTTCGTGACAATAATGGATATTTTCCCAAATTATTTATGCAAAGAACACACCTTTAACCTGTTTACAAGGTGACACTATTGTATTTTAAACAAATTGCCACATTGTCATTTATTCCGACAAGAGTTTCGAAATTGTAATGTCCAAGCAATTGGAACATTTCCACATTGTAGAAAGAACTGTAATACAAAAATATTAAATAAATTAAATGGATATTTACGATGACGATTAAGACTATATAAAGATAATTGCATAATCGAACTAGTTTCAATTTACAATTCTCTCTAATTGAATCCACTATTAATTGCTACTTTACTTTTGCCATCATTTTTCATCTAATTGAGGAGCCAATAGACTGTCTAGAGTAACACGAACCAGAACCTCTAAAATTTGGTGCAAAAATTTAGTCTGGACCTCCACCACCGGTGGCTTTTCTTTCATCAAAGGCGTCAGAGCAGCATGGGCCCGCAAAGGCTCCTCCTCCTACTCATGTCCCTATAGAATGAAAAATCCTCACCAGATCTCTTTCCTTGTTCCTGTGCTTCTTCTAATCAGCAACATTTGTTGATTTCTCTAAGCGGATTGTCATCAAGCACCCGGGGCTCTTCGGTCTTCTAGGTGCAGGCTCCTCCCCTGGCGCCGCAAAAACAGACCTCCGACATGTGTATTTTAAGGCTGAGATGGATGAAAATGAAAAATGTGTTTAGAATATGAGTGAATTTGTCAATTTTTATAAACTGTAGGGTCTGGTTTGAGTTATTTTAACAGAGAGTGACAAATGAGGACCATGAACAATAACTTTGATGGTAAAAAAAGATCATTTTTCAAAATAATAATAAAAAGGATTTTTTTTCCAAACCTTGGTGACAAAAATGGACATTTTCCCAAATTATTTATTCAAAGAACACACCGTTAACCTGTTTACAAGGTGACACTATTGTATTTTAAACAAATTGCCACATTGTCATTTGTTGATGGGAAGAGTTTCGAAATTGTTGTCCAAGCAACTAGAACATTTCCCATTGTAAAAAGAACTGTAATACAAAAATATTAAATAAATTAAATGGATATTTACGATGACGATAAATCTATATAAAGATAAGTGCATAATCGAACTAGTTTCAATGTACTTTTTATTGCCAAAGTTTAATTTTAAGAATTAATTAATTATGTAATAGTAATTCAACGAAATAGGTAAAAAGTAAAATAAAATCCAACTCTACAATTCTTAACAAAAATTCATAGAATGGGTAATAATATCAATTCTAATAATATAGAATTAAAAGAAATCCAAAATCGAATTTCGAGGAGTTCCGAGACTTGTCTTTCACACAATATCCTTAAAATAAATTTGCCCCATTCGGTACCAGTGCTCGGGGTTTGATGAGTGTTTGTCTCCCAGGATACAACGGAAGACATGAAAGAATGTTGCACCCAAACTCCTTCATCGGATAACTTGAACGAAGGACCAATGAGACACCTCAAAATCGTATGCAATTAGAAGGATTTTGCAAAAAGAGATGAAAATAGTTTTTGCAAGAAGAAGATGAAGAAGATGCATGGTGGAAGTGTCATTTTATAGTGGTAGGGAGAAACTTAGCCATAAAGGGCACCATAATGCACCATTATGCTGGGCAAAATCTTTTCTCTTAAAGGTCATAAACTATCATACTTATTGTGGTAAAACTTCCATACTAATGACCATAACTATGGTAATAATATCTCTACTAATGAGACATAAAACTCCTAGATATTATATAAATTAACAAATGAAAAAACGACAATTTATCATTTCATATAATTTTCATCATTTTCATGATATTTTCAAGAAGGAAAAACGGTACAAATATCACTAAAGTATTCGAAATCTCTCAATTTGCCACTAAACTTCATTTTGAAGCTAAAGTGTCATCTAACTTTTGAAAATGGGTTAAAAATGCCACATTCATTAAAAACTGTTAAAAAATCTGTTAACTCTATGGTTTAATTACAAAAAGTAGTGCTTAAAGTTTTTAACCCTTTACAATTTGATCATAATGATTTTAAACTGTAATTTTCGCCACCAAAGCTTTTGTTCTTGAAAAATCATGGAGCCATCTAGCATCCTCCACCACCCATCACAGTCGGGCCTCCACTGTCCGCCGGCCAACCACGTCTCTAACCCTCAACCCACCAAGTTCCGCATCGAGAATGTTGTTCCCAGCTGCCGGCGCTCCTTTCTCATCCATCTCCATCACCAAACAAATGGAAATTACTGCTCAACTCACGAATCAAATTCGCCAAAGTCCTCATCAAGCGGCCTTGCTCAAGCCTTTCGGCCACAGCCAAGGCGTCCCTCTTGCTTCGCGAGCGTCCTCGTACGATTCCGGCGCAAACCGCCGCCGAAAATGTTACAGCCTCAGGTCGCCGACGTGGTCCACCCCTTTTTTTACGCCGGAGCTCCCCCAACCAGCCTCGTGGATGGAGATGCCCCGACCGACGAGAATTTCAACAAAAACCGTCAACTCGTTTCCAAGTAAAACCACTTCGATTCGCCGTTCTAGCCGTCCTACACCTCTTCAACCACCATCATTGTCACCGGCGAACCATCTTGGCCCAAGTTCACTGCGAAAACTCGACTGTCGTCATTGGCCGCCACGCCGGCTACCGCCAAGCCTAATTTCCGGCGATTGTAAAGGGTGGAGCAAGGTGGCGAAAATTACAGTGTAAAATCATTAGGATCAAATTGTAAAGGGTTAAAATCTTTAAGCACTAATTTTTGTTATTAAACCATAGAGTTAACAGATGTTTTAACGGTTTTTAATGGCAATGACATTTTTAATCCAGTTTATAAAGTTAGATGACATTTTAGCTTCAAAATGAAGTTTAGTGGCAAATTGAGAAATTTCGAATACTTTAGTAGCATTTTTACCCCTTTTCCCTTTCAAGAAGAACATGCATGAATGATACCTTGCTAGGGTGCCATGTGGGTTGGTACCGTATCCTATTTGTCATCTTATGTGGCTATATAGGTATGCGTCTGACTGTATATTTCCAATAGTGGTTAATATAACCATTTCAGTCCCTAAATATTTCTAAACGTTGCAAAGTTTTCCTATCTAAATGTCCAAGTTTGTTCACCTCCAAATTTGAAAATATTGCCCGCCTTTCATGATTTCATCGCCTTCAAAATGTTCCCCTGTTACTCTGTCATCCACACATTTCCCCTCGTCCATCATTTGTGGTCATTACCGTTGTTGTCCTTGGATCAATCATCATTGACGTTCGCACGCCTAGTTCGATTCCCCGTGACGAGAGCCACTCCCATTGTCTGTCGTTCCACGGCTGTCCTCAGGCCACAGATCCTCTTGAAGGCATCTGGGCTCATCATCTTCCATATAGGAGCGGAAAAGCGTGGGATTTGGGGACGGTGACTGATCGAGATACAACAACGGTGACTGATCGTGATCCAGCAACGGTGACTGATTTTGATCCTGCAACGGTGACTGATTGAGATCCGGGGACGATGACGACCCAAGATTTAGAGACGACGTCGGCCCGAGAATCATAATCCGGGGATGGCGATGATCGGAGATCTATGCCCGATCCTAGAGAGGCAGCTATGGAACGACTACGATTTGGGGATTCACAGGCTAGATGACGCCAAAATCACACTCTATGTAAAGATCAAGTCCAAGTTCATGTGGTGAAAAAATACAGTGTCTCACTAAATTTTAGTCAGAAAGCTAGGCTAATTGAACATTTGTTTATCATGAAAATGAATTTCTAGTTTATCATGCATGAGAGCTCCTCGTAGTTGTAGGATTTTTTTTATATCAGGAGACATTTTATGCAAGTAATTTTGAAACGATTCAATTACAGTATTAGTGAATTCTTGTTATGTGTTATTCACAGACTTGCATTTTATTTTGATGATTTGTGGCCTTTTACGTGAGCAGAGATGTGCTTTTGGTGATGTATACTTCGACGATATATGTATGGCAGAAGACTATAATTTTGTTATGTCAAACAAATTTGGTGCTACCAGTTCAATGAGTTGGGCATAAGATCTTTTTTTTTATGAAAGAACCAAATATTTATTGTTCTTGAGGTAGTAATGATTCAGACGCTAGATCTGGGCACATAAGAAGTAAGAACCCAGTAGTTCCTACTGATTGTTCATCACTTCAGTTGAGCGATGATGAAGGTTGGATGCTAGGTTTTATGAAAGATAGAGTAAAGTTTCATAAAATGGTAAGGACTTAGAGGGTCATATTTCACAATTTTATGAAAGTATAATCAGATACATATGTGTCTTGCAACGTATGATGACACATTGATCAAGGTACCAACCCATCGGGGCACCCTAGCAAGATCCGCATGAATGAACCAAAACCAAAACTGCAAGCCGACGGCCGATCCTTAAGCCGAGGCGGCGGCACTTGGTGCGCAATTTCACTTATTTTCCTTTTTGTTTAATCGACAGATGTCAGATAGTTCCACTAAACAACAAAGGTCAAAGTCCATGAAATGAACGGCCTGAGTTCGTTATCCAAACACAACATATAGACCCAAACGAGATAAGTAAGGTCCAGTCCAAAATCTCGAGAAAAAAAAGAAAAGAAAAAAAACAACGGCCGAAACCCGGTGAAATTGCTCCGCCGCCTGATGTTCGACGGAGTTTGAGGCTGACGATAGAAACATACTCGATGCTCCACACGACGGCTGGAAATGGCGTCGCCGCTTACCACCCCCAGGCTCTCCTCTCCAACTCTTCATTCTCTTTGCAGAAGAATTCAGTTTTCCGTTCCATTCCCTCAAACCCTAACACCCCTATCACCGAAGCCATCACGTTCCCTCTCTCGGCGTAGCTACCACCACACCAGTCGACGCCCCTTCGTCACACGCGCCGAGGCCGATAATGGCGCTGAGTCATCTCGCAGTTACGATTTCGATCTTTTCACCATTGGCGCTGGCAGCGGTGGTGTCCGTGCGTCTCGATTCGCGGCCAATTTCGGCGCTTCTGCGGCCATCTGCGAGCTTCCTTTTGCCACGATATCTTCCGATACCACTGGAGGTCTTGGCGGGACGTAGGTTCATTTTCCCTCCTGTTTCTTCTGTGTGTTTTGCTGGATGTTTTTGATGACATTTTTGCGGCTGGCATCTAATATTATGTGCTAATTTACTCGCTTTACTTTTATTCTGTCTTCAATTTCCCGAAGCTGTACTGAACTTCATTTTTATCCATGATTTTGGAGGATTATTCTCGTCCCCAATAGCAACTAACAGGAAATGAAATTCTTCTATACTGTATTCCTATCCTGTGCCCCATGGAATTAGAGTGTAGCTCCCATTACATTTCTCTTTCTTTGTTTTGCTGGGATAGCACCTCGTGGACTTAGAGGTATCTCCTTTTGAAAGTATGTTTGGCCTGATCTGTCGTTGTAAATTGTAAGTTGTCGGAACTAAATCATTTCTGTCCAAATTAACTCAAAGAAAGGTCACTAGCATGACACATGACCAAGGTGATACGAGCAATTTGGTTTACCTGGTTTTCCTGTGTATTTGTGTCTTTGAATTGGTTGACATTCTTTTTTCTCTTTTACCTGTTTCTTCCTGATACAGGTGTGTGCTCAGGGGATGTGTTCCAAAGAAACTCCTGGTGTATGCATCTAAATACTCTCATGAATTTGATGAGAGTAATGGTTTTGGATGGAAATATGACACTGAACCAAAACATGATTGGAGCACCCTAATCGCTAACAAAAATGCCGAGTTGCAGCGTCTTATGGGTATTTATAGGAATGTGTTAAACAATGCTGGCGTGACATTAATTGAAGGCCGTGGAAAGGTAGTTGGTACCCTAATGTGTAATTCAGGGAAGAAAATATCTTTATAGTAATAGTGTTTTCCGTTGTGCTTTTTTACAATCAACTATAGAAGCCATTTTAGCATTGCATTGATTGTGAAATAATCTTAAATAACTATGCTGCAGGTAGTGGATCCACACACTGTTGATGTGGATGGGAAGCTCTATACAGCAAGACACATACTAATAGCCGTCGGTGGCCGTCCCTTCATTCCTGATATACCAGGAAAAGAGTATGTAATAGATTCTGATGCTGCTCTAGACCTACCCACCAAACCAGAGAAAATTGCTATAGTTGGAGGTGGATACATAGCATTAGAGTTTGCAGGCATTTTCAATGGTTTGAAAAGTGATGTCCATGTATTCATTAGACAAAAAAAGGTCTTAAGGGGCTTTGATGAAGAGGTAACCATCTTTTGATGCAGATAAGTGCTTAAGTAATATGGTATAGCTGAAGTGCTTTGCCAAAAAATGTCGATGTTTTATAACTTTGCAGATCAGAGATTTCCTACAAGAACAGATGTCTCTAAGAGGTATTGAGTTTCATACAGAGGAGTCACCTCAAGCTATTCAAAGATCAGCAGATGGCTTGCTGTCTCTGAAAACCAGCAAGGGTACTGTTGAAGGCTTTTCACATGTAATGTTTGCAACTGGCCGTAGGCCAAATACAAAGGTTAGAATTGTGTGTAGTTTCTTGAGCTCCTTATTGGAAACTAAAAATCATATTGATTTGGAAAAGAGGCAAGGTGAGCATGTTCCTGTTACTGATTTTTTGGGTAATGGGTTTCACTAAATTTGGGTGTGATCGTGGCATAATCAGTTATGTTGATAATATATTTTCTAATAACATGTTGCAGAACTTGGGACTGGAGGAATTAGGGGTAAAAATAACAAAGAATGGTGCAATAGAGGTATGTTTTTCATTTTTTTTATTCTCATAATATCATCTACATGTGGTTCTTTCTGTAGACTTAATGACTTTTCATTATTTCTCTAGGTTGATGAGTATTCACAAACATCAGTTCCTTCGATTTGGGCTGTTGGAGATGTTACAGATAGAATAAATCTGACTCCTGTTGCTTTGATGGAAGGAGGAGCATTGGTGAAGACTTTGTTCCAGAACGAACCAACAAAACCTGATTATTGGTACTGTAACCAATTTTTAGTCCAATCAATCAATATATCAATCAACCGAGTCTTAATCCAAACTCGTTGGGGTCGACTACATGAATCATGTGTCTCCATTCTGCTTTATTTGTAACGAGCTCCTTATCAATTTTAGTCTAATAACACCAAAATTTCAGTTGCTAGAAAACTTCAGATATTGCCCGAGTTGTAATTTTTCTTGAAGTGATGAATGATCTCATTTATCAATAATGAAATAGTTTGGCTATAGGTTTTCTAAAATCAATAGTACTGTTTATTTGCCTGGATAACTGGATTCATCCAGTCTTCTCGTGCTTTTGTGCTTTAAATGGATAGAAGGATCAGGGCACCCTACACCTTCAACCTCTTCCATCTCTTCTGCTGCCCTATGCTTTCTCTTTCTAGTCTTGAGTTCTTCGACTTTATGTGGTTCGCTTTTGATTTGTTTATAACAATTGTTTTCATCAATAGGGCTGTTCCATCTGCTGTGTTTTCTCAACCACCAATTGGACAAGTTGGTCTCACAGAAGAACAGGTAATTAAATACTTTTGGGATAGTATACCCTACTATTTTAATTTATCTGTCTTCTGTTCTGCCTCTAATTTCTCAAAGAAAAAATGGAATGTATAGGCTGTAAAAGAATATGGTGAAATTGACATCTACACAGCAAACTTCAGGCCACTGAAAGCCACTCTCTCAGGGCTCCCAGATCGGACCTTTATGAAACTCATAGTCTGTGCTAGAACAAATAAAGTTCTTGGAGCACACATGTGTGGAGACGATTCACCAGAAATTGTGCAGGTTTTCAGTTAATTACCATTGATTTTATTACTTAAGGCCTCTTCTTTTGTGTACCAGTACTTTTACTTGTTTATCTTTCTTTGCAATATGGTTAAACTACAGGGATTTGCTGTTGCTTTGAAAGCTGGCTTAACTAAAGCTGACTTTGATGCTACTGTGGGTATTCATCCTACATCTGCTGAAGAATTTGTTACAATGAGAACACCAACTCGGAAGATACGAAATAGTCCATCTGAGGTCTGTAGCCTCGTCCAGCCCTTTGTAATATTTCATTAGAAGCATCTTCTGGGTGCTAATTATGCATAATAAGTAAATTGTTACAATACTTAATGGTATACGAGATTTAGGAAAGCAAATACTACCTCTGTCCCAAATAGATTGTCCCCTTTCCTTCGCAAATTGCAAATGAAAAGTGACAAGCCATTTGGGACTGAGGGAGTAGTACTTTTAGAGTAAATAGTATTGTCTACTGTTCACTTCAATGCTGAACAGTGAGGATACGGAATTAATGTTCAGGGATGCTGAAAGCTTTGATTTACTGTGTTTCCATAATCTCTAAGAAAAGTTGTTGGATATATTTTTATTTATTAATAAACCTAACAATTTTGATGAGCACAAAATGCTGGAGAGTGGACAAGGCAAAGTTTCAGAGGTTTTTTTACTAAGAGTTGTTTTGAATTAGATGGTTTGAAAATGTTGTTTGAAGAGGGAAGAATGATTTCTTTTGTGTCATCGTGTTTTTAAAATACTTGAATATTGGGTCACCTTTGGCAAGCAAAATTTAAATCTCCAAAAAGTTTGGTTCGAACTTTACAATTCTGCCTCTGCCTTGTCAAAAAAGCGTCACACCTTGTCAGATCATGCAACATGTATCCATATTCCCTGCCTTGATAACCTGAGTGAAACAAGTCAAAAGGTAGTATAATTGAGTGGCTAAGGATGAAGGAACGGAACTTGTGCAGCCGTTTGTAGAGGAACCACAGGTGGAGGATTAAAGAGTCTAAGGAACATTGTCACGTAGAATGCTAGTTATTGCAATATCACACAAAAACACCCTACCTTGTTCTGTTACCTTCCTGTTCTTTTCGACATTGCATTGCATATCAATTGCTTTGTCTTAATAGCTGGTCTCATTTTAACTTTAAAGGAAGTGGTTGGTTCAGAGATTAAAGCCGCCGCTAAATCTTCTTGGTGAGCAAAAAGGGTTATTTATCACCTGAGAATGTGAGTTAGGTAAGACATCCGGTCTGTTGGCTCTTTGCTTATCTTTTACCCTTGATGGAATAACATTGATCCCCATTTTGTGTAAATACAGGAGGCCTTTGTTAAGCCCTGGCGCGAAAGACGACTGTAAAGAGTTCATACCATGAACCAGAGCAGTAAGATGCCTTTGATTTGGACCTTTAACATTTAAATGGTACAGCGCATGGTTCAAATAGCCTGAATGTTGAATCTTATAAATTATATGAATCACTTTTGCTTCTCTCAAAGGAAATAGTTCTGCTACTCCATCTTCTTTCATTATCCAATTTGCTGATCTTTTGCATCTCAGCATTTTGTTTCGATCACTGTTTGCTCTAGATTCTTCAACTTATGTTTTCACTGTGTTATGGTTCTGAGTGTTAGGTAGAAATAATGGAGATTCTCCTGGGTGGTGGTCATCATTATTATCCCACCATTTCTCTTTTACCCTTTTTCTCTCATCCTGGTTGTCCTGATGAATAGTTTGCTGTTGCTTGGTGTGTAAAAGTGGATTTGAGTCCTCTTCCATTTCCTTGTAGTGATTCATCATGGCTGACAGAATGTTAGATTAATTTGCGTTGCACGTATACAGGGTGTACCTTTTGTTGGGTAATGAAAAAACAACACGTTCAAGATTAATGTTGTAGAGATGCGAATCTTCAATGTATGGAGTAGAAACGGAGAGACATTTGAGACTTTATGGGTGCAGCAACAATTGAAGATGAATTACTAAGGATCCACTTAGATGATTTGAGTCATAGTGCAAAATTTCAAACATGCCTTTTTATATTTTTACAGCTGTATTACACAATACTGATACACCGTTTATAGATACAAAGATCTTGAAGGTAAGGATATAGTAGTGGAAAATGCCTTAAATCACTATAAATAACAGTCATTTATCTTCCTACTGATGTGGTTGATAATGTGTTGACAGGTGAATGAATTATAATTAGAAAAATCAGGAAAATAAGGATATGACTATGTAGGGAGATTTTCAGGATATTAAGGGGAAAAAAGGATGTATCCGTAGCAAAATCTTATAGTAGTACATATTACATAGTGATTGTGCTTTTGGTGAAGAAAATGTGAAATATTTGAAAGACAATTAGAGTTGATTATAGTGTCAATTGATGTGTTATTCACTTAAAAATTTGGGAAAATTACAAAAACCTCTTTGAAATTTGCTGAAATCTCCAGTTTGTTCCCTCTATTTTTAAAAATTCGTAGCTATCTACTGAGGTTTAGTGAAAGGTTTAGGATTGTGCACCGTTCTGACCAAGGTGTCTCAGGTGCTGATAACAACGATGTGCTTCCAATCATCTCTTTCATCAGCTCGTTTCCTCATCATCCAATTCGTCTCCGCCCCTCGCAAGTTCTTTCTCTGTTCATCAGCTCGCATTCTCTGTTACTATTCCAGTGATCTGAAAGATCGGGGAGCGGTGATCGGCGTTGTCGAGTTCATCCACTGGAGGAGCTTAAGGAGGATTCCAGGAGTAGGAGTGGCTATTGGAGGAAGAGATATTTGGGTTTGATTTCTGAGATTTGGATGGAAGGGATGAAGTAGTGAAGAAGATGATCTAAAGGAAACAAACTTATTTTCTTTAATGATGCACCTAGTACCTTAATGATGTGCCATCGATTTATTATGATGCTTCTGTTTATAAAAATCATATAACCATGAGTTGCATACAAATTGTATTGAAGTGTATCATTTTCATTGAAAAAGTGTAACATATTGTCTCGTGGGGGCATCATAGTTGTTCCTTACTAGTAATAATAAGGACTCCTTTATTTACATCATAATGATGCATCATCTTTATTGTAATGGTGCATTATGTTGTCTCGTGTGCGCATCATAATTGTTTACATCTTTGTTCATATTAATGTTGACTATTTGGTTTAAATCTCAACGGTGCATCATCTTTATTATTACGGTGCACCATACTGTCATGTGGACGTATCATAATTTTATACATCATTGCTAGTAATAACGTGGATTCTTGGGTTAAATCATAATGATACATCATCTTTATTATAACAAGGAATCATACTGTCTCATGGGCGCATCACTTTGTATACGTTACTTGCTACCAATAATGTGAACTGTTTGGGTTGCATAAAACTGGTGCATCGTCTTTTCAAAGAGGTGCATCAAACTCAGTGTTGCATGCATTACATTTGTATACGTTACGTGCTACGAATAATGTGGTATGTGGTTTACATCAAATTGGTGCATCGTATTGCATCTTTCAAGTATCATACTAAGTTTACAATTAAATGTTATCAGTCCAACATGAGCATCATTATGCGGCGGTCGGGCATCATATATAATACCATCGCGCATCATAAATGCCCGCGCTGATAATGCGACTAGGCCGGACGAACTTGGTGCGATACATCGTCATCGCGAAGAAAGTAAGACGATCGCTCGGATTTCTTGCCAAATCCAGCTCCTCGCGAAGAAAAGAAGTGGATTCGGTCTTGATGCGCGGAATCCAGATTTCGTCGCGGGTCTTGATGTCCGACATATGCGCCGCCTGTTCCTCCTTCCTTATACTAATAATCCTTAAGGTGTGCTATAGTGTGTCATGCACATTGTATAGCAAGTAGATCTTAGTGAAATCTTCAGTTACCTCATTGATCGTGTGTGGTGTTAGTTGATCGGTAAGAGTTTTAATATTAACCACTCTTATTGTCACTAGTATTTGTAACTCTCAACACTTCAACCCCATCATTTTGTTTCTTTCCTTTCTCCCTTCCCAACCAGCCATCTTGTCTAGTCGTCGTTGTCGTCTGGTCACTGTCACGATACAAACAAGCTCAGGTCGTAGAAACACAGTAAGCCCATACCGATGCGATATAGGTAAGCTTAGACTGGCCCTTAACTGTTTTGGAGTATCATTACGGTAATTACCTTTAAAATTTTTAAGAGTTAACTAACACCACAAACAATCAAGGGCGGTAATTGAAGGTTTCAGTCAACCTCATGGGGAATTTGTAGATGTTTGAAAATGGATGGGGTAAATTAAAGATTTCATCAAACCTCAGTAGAATCTTTGTCATTTACTCT
The DNA here is from genome assembly GCA_024586325.1 of Stellera chamaejasme. Taxonomy (NCBI): domain Eukaryota; kingdom Viridiplantae; phylum Streptophyta; class Magnoliopsida; order Malvales; family Thymelaeaceae; genus Stellera; species Stellera chamaejasme. Next base: position 33,890,021 of record CM044985.1, read on the forward strand.
AAAATTTGGGGGGGGGGCCTGGGAGGGTTGGGTGGAGGATATTATGTTGTGAAAATACGTGGAAAGATCGGTAAAGAATACAACATAGAACGTGACAGCTAACCCTTCTCTTCTTATTTGTTTTTTAAAGTGATAGTTAACGCTGTTTTCTTCAAGGCACATGCTAAAATGTGCCACCCGAGAACATGTGCCACTTTGTGCCACTATCTGTTTATTTTAAAAATGTTACTCATTCTCCCTCTTCGTGTTTCTACTCACCGTCGACTCCGGACCTTCATGAAGAACTATGTTGGAGTTGTGACTCAAATTATCAAAGCATTAAATGATAGAAGGACTGATATTGTAATTATACCCATTGGAGTAAGATGGGCCGAATTACAAGTTAGAATTAATTTTGGCCTCCTGGACCAATTTAGGTTATTGTTTTATTATATATATATAGGTGTTGTGTGTGTGCGCGTGTAGTTTAGAGAAGAGAGAGAGCCGCATGTGTGCGAGAATTGTTTGAGTCACAAGTGTTTGTGATGGCCGATAGGCCCAATCACCTAAACAGGCCTACCAAAAGGCCCAAATCAATAGCCCACCATAAGGGCCCCGTAAAAACTCAAGTGATATTCCCGGACTTAATAAAACATTTACCCGGAGAAGGCATGCGAGATTCCCGGAGGATCATTTCCCGAACAATACGGGACACTTGTGTAAATAACGGAATATTGACATATTACGGTATTGCCACCATTAATACCTGCTATATAACAAACGTTGGCGACATAAGTCCGCCTCTCGCGCTTTTCAATCACTTCACTTGACAAGGCAAACGACTAACGCGCTACCAACAGACCCCATTTCTCGAATTTTGAGAATCGCATAACGCACACGCACCGATGACGTCCAATAACGTCAGGACACGTCAGCATAACCGACACGTGGCGGCTACCCAAACCGCGCCGCCATCAGTTTGTGAGCAAGGTGTGTGTGGAGTGTTGTGCGTGAGTTGTGTGATTAGCCGTTGATGCTAATCTAGTGTGAGAAAGATTGGTGTTTGTAATTGATGTTTTTGAGATTGATATTGGAGAAAGTCATGGAATCGTCAGGTGAAAAATATTGTTTTGTGTTGTTTGCCCATGCTTAACAAGTGGTATCAGAGCGAGGTTCGCGATGGCTGAGACGTCGGACAATTTTTCGATTGATCGTTTTGATGGTTCCAGAGATTTCAGTCTCTGGAAGTGCATGGTGAAGGATGTGCTCGTGCAGCAGAAGCTTGGTAGTGTGTTTGAGAAAATAAAACCAGATGAAATTAAAGATGACAAGTAGAAAGAGATGCAAGAAATTGCGGTGAGTACGATTATATAGGCAATTCAATAATAACCAGTTCTAATACCCGACTTCGTCACGGGTTCAATGAATTAATAATTATCAAAATCTTTAATGTATCAAATAACAATATTTTTGGTGTAATTAATTATGAAAAAAAATAGTTCACTTTTAAAAGTTTTGATTTTAATTTATTATTGGAATATTGACATGGATACCATGTATTCGGAATATAAACTAAAAACAATGTATTTGGTATTACTTCATTTATAATTCAAAAAATATAAATGTAAAGTACAGTAACTAATGAAAGTACATGCAATAGTAAAGATTTGCATGCATCCAACTATGTTCTTAGTGTGCTTAAGTACATTATACTTGATCACCAAGATCCACAGTTGGGTGGGGTTAAAAACATATAATGTCTCTAAACCATTCTTCATCTTGCTTATTGGTTATGCAACTATTTAGTGTCGCATCCTTAATCGTGAAATAATTTCAGTAGGCCGTTATAATAGTTGCTTATCCATGAAAAATGGTTACTTACCTATCTCGTGGTTAAGTTAGGTCGTTAAAGTGGCTGCTTACCCGTCTCGCGGTTAAGTTAGACAGTTATAGTGGTTGTTTACCCGTTTTGCGGACTAAGGATGTAACACTAAATAGTCATAAGACCAATAACCAACATGAGAATAATTTATGGATTTTTTTATATCATGTCAAATAGTTTAAATACTCGGCTCATCGCAGGTGCAATAATTTATCAATTAATCATGTTAACCCCACCAAACATGTTAATATATAAAAACATTGTGTGCAATATGTAGCAAAAAAACATATTTTTATGTGATGACAAAGGAAAGTATGTAAAAATTTGAGAAGTGTTGATGTCTAGTTTAATAAATGTTGGGTAAGAATAGCTTAAATTTAAATAAACTGTAACGTATTGTAGTAATTAATTAATGGCAAAATGGAAATTTTCATACATCCACCTAGGGGTGAGTAACATTTCGAGCCAAGCCGAGCTCGACTCGAGCTCGAGCTTTAACGAGCCCGACGAGCCGAGCCTCACGAGCCTCGAGCTCGAGCTCGAGCCTATTTCGAGGCTCGAATAATATACGAGCCGAGCTCGAGTCAGAAACGTTCGGCTCGTAAGGTTCGTGAGCCTAACGAGCTCGCAAGCTCGTTTGGGGCCAAATTGAGCCTAGCCGAGCTCGCGAGCCTAACGAGCTCGAGCTTCACGAACCTTCGAGCCGAGCTTGAGCCTGTCTCGAGCCGAGCCCGAATTTCACAAGCTCGAGCTCGAACCTGCTAGGCTCGGGCTCGGCTTGGCTCGAACTCACCCCTATATCCACCTGATTAAATGCCAACAAAGACCGAAAGAACTCGATCATGCCAGAAAATTTTTAAAAAATGACTAAAATAGACTGAAAACTTAAAACGGAATTGAGATTAAAATGAAATATTCCGTTAATATAATTAAAGATAAAACCAATTGAGTTAATTTTGACACAATTAAGAAATTTGAAAAAGGATAAGAAAAAAAATGTCAGACTCTTGTGTAATTAATAGTGGGATGTTGCGGTTTGTAGGAAAATTTGGTTTGAATTTGGATTCCTCACCAAAAAATCAACACTTCTCATTACACAATCTCATTGTGTTAATTAAGATTCTCATCCATTTTTCTTTTTCTTTTTTAAAACTGTTTTTTTATCAAACATTTTTGTCTACATTTCATTTGTCTCAACTATTTTTTTTCGTTCATCCTGTTTGAGGGGTGAAATTAGAAACCGATTCCTTACAAAATGGTAGGTTGATCCCTTAAAAAGTGGTAGGCTGATTCCTTAAAAATTGGCGGGCTAATTGATGCATACATAGCGCAAAAAAAACTCTTAGCCTAGTTGGCACCTACGTGGATCCTAGCTGTCATCACGAAATCGCTTCGTTCACTTTTTTTTGCTATTGTGGTAAAGCTCTCGTATTAGTATATAATAATAGATTATAGATTATAGATTAATACTACCAATTAATGAATTGAATATTTTTTAGAGAATCAATCTAGTTAATGAATTCAATATTGAAAGAATCAATCTAATTAATTTGAGGGCTGAAACTGGAAACTAATTCTTTAAAAAAATGGTAGGCTGATTCCTTAAAAAGTGGTTGACATATTCCTTAAAAAATGGTGGGCTGATTGATGCATACATGGCGCAAAAAAAAAAAAACTCTTATCCTATGTGGCACCTACGTGGATCTTAGGTGTCCTCACGAAATCGCTTCGTTCACTTTTTTTTGCTACTGTGGCAAGGCTCCCGTATTAGTATATAATAATAGATAATAGATGAGAGTAAACTAAATTTACACAATTTACTTGAAAAAAAAATCTTGGTTTTGTTCTTTTACACTACTAATATTAGTATTGAAACCCCCCTATTTTTCAAACTTTCTTCTCTACAATATCATATATTCACGCTAAAAGAGCACACGCTAATTCCATTTTTAATCGTCGTTGAAAGGAAATGTTTTTTTATTATGCTTGATGTTATATACTATGGATTAATATTTATTACACCGGGCAGGTGAAAAGGATTTTTTCCACCATCATTTTTTTGTGGAAACAATTATGTGGATCTCTCACTTTAAATAATGTTTTTATAATAAATTTGTGGGATCTTCTATTCATAAAAAAATGATGGTGGAAAAAAATCTTTTCCACGCCGGTGCATCAAATATTAATCTATATACTATTTCATTTATACTATCAAATTAAAGCATTAAAAATAATAATAAAGTAAGAATGCTCATGGTTTAATGTTAATTATGTTTGAATTCATTTCATTCGACTAACTTTACTTTTCTTTTGTATATATATATAACGAGGTGTTGTACAATCCGTGCTCCGCCATGGGTTGTAGAGGCTTGGTTAAGTTGTAATCTATTTATATTGTTATATATATATAGAAAAAAATATGAAAAGATAAAATGTCGAAATTAAAAATTCGAAACATTTAAATCTGATGTGTTAAATAAATGAAAATAAGAGGTAAGAATAATGGATTTTATACCTTTAACTAACAAAAGATAAAGAATGAAAGATGCATAGTAGGTAATAGCAAATAAGGATTGAGAATAATTTTTTATTCAATTTCATCACAACACAGTCAGAAATTAATAGAAGATTAAAAAATAGAGAAAATAAAGTATATGAGAAATGAAGTATAGCCCTTAATAAAAAAAAGAATGCATAACCATAAAAATAGATGCTGAAAATAAAAAACACATGTAGGTATGGAAAAATAAAAAGACATGCCGAAATTTTACTTTGAAAATTTTATGAATTACAAAAACAAAAAATAAGAGGTAAAAAGTAAATTGTCTATTTAACAAATGAAAATGGGATAAAATTAAGAAAATACAAAATGTTCAAAGTGTTTAAATAAGAAGATTGAAAGACACTCAAACCTACATACTACCACACATTGCAAACACTCAAATAACTATTAATCTCTATTCATTTAAAGTTTCTAATTGTAGGATGTTTAATTTAATTTAATGTGCAAAAACAATATATAAAAGTAAGAGGTAGGAATTATGAATTAATTAATTATAGGATATGATGGTTAATTATGATGGTTAATTTAATTTAATTGAGAATACCCTGCCACATCTTGCAAAAAAATTAAAATAACCATTAAACCCTATTCATTTGAAGTTTGTAAATTGTAAGATGATTAATTTAATTTAATTAAGAAAAAATAAAAATAAAAACAAAAAAAATCAAGTTGGGTGCACCCAACCACACCATAGCCTAATTTCCTGTAACTATTAATTACCGTATCTCAAGTTTATAATTGTAAGATATATAATTTCACAAATTGGACTCGTCGCTATGCGCGGTTAGATTAAACGCTGTTAGCATCTATAGAGGAGTCGGGTGAGGTTAGGCTAGGTGGAGACTGAGCCTCTTATCCCCTTTTTCTTTGTCCCTACTAGTATATTTTTTTATCCCTACTAGCTACATACTCATATAGTTTATTAACATCATTAAAATGTTAATAGATTAATTAATGATGTTACAGTAGATTTGAACTCGGCTATGCGAGATTCAACTGAGAGAGGAGGTGGTCGATCATCATGCATGATGGTCATCGAGTTTGGATCTCTTCCCTTTTCCTTGGTACCTACATGGTTGCGAACCATGCCCTTGTTATGGTCCTTCAAAACTAGTAATGTATGTCTTGTCTTGTCTTCATATATCTCACCATAGAAAATAATAAAACAAGTAAAGATAGTGTGGGATTTGATTTGGATCGATATACTGATCATCATATATCTCACAACTACCTACCATATAACCTTAATTTGATATAGGGATTGAAGTTGTGAATATTTACATCACAAATCTTCGAACCCCTACAGTCTGCCCTTCTATTTTTTAAAATGTCTGTCACTATATATATTATATGTATTCCCTAACTACCAAATTACCATCGTTTTCGATCGACTATCGATCCTTTTCTAAACAGGTGTATTACCTATTGACCTCAACTTCGTCATTACCAAATATTAAGGTGTAATTAGTGATTACCAAATATTAAGGTGTAATTAGCTAGTTTAGGTGAGTTCTTTTCCAATACTGTCTTTTGGATTATATTGGGATACATAGTGTAATATCTTATAGCTATAAAATTCATTGTTACCTTTAAAAAAAAAAACTTAATTCGTCATTACCCAAAGTCACGAAAGCTTTAATTGGTCATTCCTAAGGAGTTGCAGGTAGGGGTGTAAGTAAAACCCGTAACTCGAATCCGACCCGAACCCGAGACGAAAATGTCGGGTTAGGGTCGGTTTGGTGTTAGAGAGTAACTTGGGTGGCCCGAACCCAATATTTTCGGGTAAAGTTGGGTTAGGGTCGGGTTTAACCCGAAACCCGTGGCCCAACCCGAAATTAAAGCCCAACCTTAAAATATCCTAAGCTCAGCCCGAAAGTACCTAATAATCAACCTGAAACTACCCCAGCCCAACCACATTACCACACTAACCCTAATTTCTAAACCCTCACCCACTGCCAGTCTGCCTCTCACGATCCCATCTCACTCTCTCTGCCTCAAGGGATCGGACTAGCACCAATCCCTTCGCATCCAGCCTCGATTCATCCCCAGATTTCACGCCTGAAGAAATTTCAAGTTAGGGTTGACCCGATCCGATATTAAAGATAGGTTGGATTCAGACCAGAGAGTAGGTGTTCCAGATTTTTTGGTTCAGGTCAACCCGAGCCCGAACTACCCTAACCCGACCCGACTTACACCCCTAGTTACATGTCATTTCGTTTGCCCTATCTTTTGGAAAATTCTGTCACAATGTATAAATGCATGCAGTAGACTATTTCCTTTAGAAAAAAGAAATGCACTTTTCCATTTACTCATTTGGTTCCCTAAAATCCCTAGTATAAATAATGATAGAAAGGCTTGCATGCAACTTTCACTTTTAGACAGTTACTTTAATACTCGTTCAAATTTTGTCATGTATATATTCACAAAATGTCAAATGGTGTCTTTTTATAGGAAAGTATCCAAGTGAGTATTGCTATGTTAAACATCCCCCACTTGTGGATGGATAATGCATAGGTTTTATTTTGTTCTCAAGCTTTTTCTTAATAAATTTCTTGTTGGACGGTCAAAAGAAGAAGAAAAGAAAGCTAGTGCTGCTAGTATTTCTCAAATAATTAACTATAATACTGATTTCAAAAATGGATAAGTTAATTATTTATACTGATTTCAATTTGTTGGCAAGAAGTGGAACAAATAAAGCAACAAATCGATGTAACAAAAAAAAAACCGACAAATCGGAGAAGTAACTAATTTACCCGTCAAGCAGATGGAGGAGAGCTTCCAAATTATGAGTGCAAACAGGATCCGCATTCTGCTTCAAGAACGGCGACTTCTTGTGATCAACCGCCAGCTCCACTCCCACGTGCGAGTAACTCCACGGCAGCCCCTCCGCGATCTTCATCAACGCCGCCGGCGACTGCTCGTTGAACAGCATCCCCGGCGTCCTGGGGACCACATCATGCACGTTCACCACCCTCAACACCTTCAGCCCCAACATCTCAATCCTCTCCTTAAACCTCACGTTCCCGACCCGAGGACCCGAATACGACAGCACCGTCACAGCCGCCGCCCGCCCGTGTCTCTTCAGATTCAACCCAGTCTCCGCCACGTCGTACGCGCTCAGAATCGCCAGCGCGCTTCCCAGACTGTGCCCCGTCATCGTCACGCTTATCTCCTCGTCTTTGTACTTGTCCATCAGTCGCTTCACTTCCGCTAAGATCTGCTCGCGCGCTGAGAATTTGAAGAATTTGCTCTCCTCGTCTTTATCTGTGTAGAGGTCTAAGAACCCGGATTCGACCTTCACGGTCGGGTCGGGGCAGGGGATTTTCTCCGATGAAATGGGCTTCAAATAATCCATGAGATCCGCTATCCACTAGAGGCGGGTGACGGTTCCGCGCCAAGCGACGGCGATGTCACGCCGGCCGAGGCGGGCTGTAGTCTCGTCTTTCGAAACGGCGACGTACCCGATCCAGTTGGCGTTCTTGGACCACACTTTGGGCCACAGCGATTTCTTGAAGAAGTTGGGGAGATTGATGTTGGAGGTGGCGTAGAGGTGGCGCGTGAAGTCGTAACCGTGTTGGGACGTCTCCAGCGCGTAGAAGTGCCGGCGCGTGAAACGGCAACATCCGCAGTATTTGGAGAAAGGGTCGAAGGCGTCGTAGCACGCCTGAGCCATCTCGCCGTACCGGATGAGCTCGGATCGGAAAAGCGGGTCCATCGGGTCAAGTAACCCGACCCAGTCGTCCTCTCCCTGGATCTCTTTCCACACTCGTCATGGCAAGTTTCGTCGTCGAAGTTTCTGGAAGTTTCCAGCTCGGTGATGATGGCACTGTTCGCTCCCGAGAGAACCGTGGGGACATTGATCATGTTCCTCGAATGGCGGATTAACGAGTCAGGACGACGTCGACGTCGAATGTTATTTTGCGGCGAGAAACCGAGTTGTGCCGAAGTCTTCACTGCCGGGAAAGTGTTGGAGTGTTGCAGATTGATCGGAGGAAACGTGGAAGGTACAGAGATCGCCATTAGCAGCAAAGAAAAGAGTCTTCTTCCTGCAGTTCCAGAGCATGCAGCTGGCGAATTTGGCGATGGCTTTGACAAAGCAAAATAAGGTTATATATTGACTGTATTGTTAAATTGTGCATGTGTTTCACGTACTTCCTTGATTGTTTACATTGTAACATATCAAGTCAACTAGTCACGTTTATGTGCAGATGGTAAATCAAAATTCATAATATTTTAATACATGTTATTATATTTTTGAGTAGCTTTAGAGCGCTTTAGCACATTCTATGTGCTTAAGAGTTCAATAATATTACAAATTATGTCATCATCACTAAAAGGTCAATTGAACTTCCCTTTTCCGACTCATCCATGTTCACCTTCTTCATGTACTTCGATCAACCGTCCATTACCCCCTGTTTTCATCCTCGATCCCAATTATGTACTTCGATCTTCTAATTAAAATCGATCATGTGTTTGAGAATTTTGGTCTCGGCATGCCAAAGGAAACTGCAAAAACACGAGTTGGCAGTGGCTCCATCCGACTCCGAGAATAATGCTGTTGGTAGCAATTCTAGTATGAGTGGTATGGGAACAAAAGAAGAAAAAGGGAAAGAGGCAATGGTGTGCTTTCTTTCATGTTGGTCTATTAGTACTAATGGTAGATTGCTATTATCAACAGTGAAAAGTTATAGCCCGAAAGGAACCTATTAAATCCAACTTTAATAGATTGTAGGTCCGATAGTAGATTGGTGATTCTTTAATAGGAGAATACTGATGCATCGTAACAAATTCATGATACGGTAGTGTGGCATTGTAGGGAATTAATGATACGGTATTGAAAAAAATGATACTTGTAGAAAAGTCAGTGATGCAATGTAAGAAATTTATGATGCCATAGTGAAAAGCAGGGTCCTGAAAACCGGACCGGTCGAACAGGTTGGACCGTGAACCGGTTAGCCAACCGGTATCGTTTTCTGTTTTGAAGCGTTTGGTCAAGAACCGGGAAAACCGGTGAGAACCGAAAGAACCGGTGAACCGAAAACCGGTGAACCGAAAAACCGGTGAACCGAAAAACCGGTGAACCGAAAAACCGGTGAACCGGAAAACCGGTTATTCTTTTTTTTATTTGCATTTTTTTAAAAAAATGCTGTCAAAAACTCCCAAATTTTTATCACTAATTTTAATTTATTCCACATTTATTTATAAATTCATATTTAACACATTAACTTTTTTAATATTTTCTCATAATATATTTTAAAACATTTTTAAACTATAATATAAATGTACAAAATAATTTTCAATTATTTTAAATTATTATTTTCAATGACATAATTAATTAAAATATAGAATATTGGTTTCCTTCTTATAAAATGACTAATTTGTATTTTAAATTATTATTTTAATATAAAAAATGTGCATTATTATTTCATATAAAAAATTTGTATTTTAAATTATTATTGTAAACAATGAATTATAATAACTAACTTTAAAAAAGTAACCGGTTGAACCGGTGGTCCAAACGGTTGACTACCCGATCAGACCATGAACCGGTGCTCAAACGGTTCTATTTCCGGTCCGGTTTTTAAAACCATGGTGAAAAGTCAGTGATGCAGTGTAAGAAAATAATGATACGTAATGAAAATAATGATACTTGTACTTAATGATACTTATAGTGAAAATAAAATGATACTCGATAACGGACTCTGAAAAAATCATCAAAACATATTACATATGAGTCTCTTTCTCTTTGTCTATTTTTTCTTTCCACTCGACTAATTATTTGTAATTTTTTATTATAGAAAAAAGATAATACATTTTTTTAAGAATCGAGAAAAAGAAAAATGGCACACTTGTAATTAAACTAAAAAGTATTGCGCTTGTGTTGCGCATTTTACAAAATGCGCATCCTAACCTCAGCCTATATTTTTCTAGCAACTTTAGTAATAATAGTACTCTCTTCATCCCTAAATAAATGGTACATTTCTTTTGATACTAAAATTAAGAAATGATGGAAAAAGGAAATTTTGGTAAAAAATACCCATCGGTTCTACTTTGGAGGATGCATGTTAAAAATTAGAGGATCAATATTATGGGTAATTAATTAAGTAAAAAAACTGAGCTAAAGTTTCTAAAGAATTAGGGAAATGTACCAATTTTTTTGGGATATCTCAAAAAACAATATGCACTATTTATTTAAGGATGGAGGGAGTATGTTTTAAACAATTATTTGAAAGTCAAGTACAATATTATGGATGAAATGCTACTACATATATTATGTAAACATGTCGAGCGGAACCCAAGCTCATTAGCCTGGTGTTCGAGATTGGTCTCACTCCACTTGGCATCGAATTCGTCGAGCTAGGTAAATAGCAAGTTGGATTCATTGAACCGAATAAATAGCGTTTCGAGTTCATCAAGCTTGGTAAATAGCAGCTGGAGCTCAAGCTTGTTATGTTTGAGTTCAGCTTGAATGCTTTGTCTACTCTAATTATGTGTGATACTAGTATAATCGAATCTGCTAGGTTCAATGTGTTTAAGTTATTTGGCCAGAAAAGCATAATAAATGTGCAATCGAAATTATAAGTTGAAATCTTGACTAAAAAACTTAACTCGTTTGACTCGAAAAAGTTCGATTTGTTAAGATTTTGCAATCTATAGGAGTTGAGCTTTTGAGGCTTAACTTGAGCCTTATTTTTTTGAAACATTTGGGGGTAAGGGTTGGGATTGTGGAGGCATGAACTCATTAACTTGAGTCTGTTTAATTGTCATATATATGGAAAACCATACACCTAAATAAATTATTAATTAACTAAGCTAACTACCTAAAATACTAAAATATCATTTTAAATAAAAATAGACTAACTATCCACTGTCACTGCCGCTGCTGCTATTATCGTTGTCGCCGACACCTCATTTATGAGTTGTCAATGACTCAATGATACTGTCTACTAATTTATCAGAAATTTTCTGATAATCTACCAAAAATTATATGAATAAAAGCGTAAAGTGTATAAAGAGATTCCATAACTTAAATATGCGATAAACCGTTAAAATTAAAGTGTCTATAAGGATTTTGTATACTGTCCAAATCACCAAATTGCAACATGTCATGATGAATTTTAATAATTTGAAGGCAAATTAGATCAAAAGCATCCAAGTTAAACAAAATAAAAAATCAAAGCAAAACCTAAATCAGAAGTAAATCAATAACAGTATCAGATACAAACTATTTAATGAATATTAAAAACTGTCCAAACCAAAACACAAAGTGTCTAAATAAAAATTGCAATATGTTCGGAAAAAAATGCAAAAATGTTTGTAGGACAGACTTCAGATCACGTTGCTAGTCGTGGTGGTCGAAGACGGAGTTCACTGTGGTTGGAGGTTGGACCAGATCTGGATCAGCCTCCGATGTAGCTTGCCCCCGATCGCCGACGGATCTCCTCCAATAGTGGCCTCCAGATATTCGCAATGGTGGTCTGTAGACGATTCGAGACCTCCGATGGCAAGCCGTGACAATATCCGTTGTGCGGCGATTCGTTGGACTCTGGAATTTGTTCGTGGAGAAAGGTTCGTATCATGGATTTTAAAACAAAACAAAGATAATAATTATATAAAGGGTATACTTGTCATTAACTTGAGCCTTTTAATAATGACACATAGTTAAACCCAGCCTCGTGTTCATCAACTCACCTAGTTTAATTCAAAATCGGGTTTTATTAACTCTTTTTTTTCCACATATTTAACTCTAACTTTTCAAATTAAAGAAAAAAATAGGTATACTAGATAAAATTAACTTTTTAAACGGTGAAGATAAATTCAATGTATTAAGATAAAAGTTAACGTTAAAAGATTGATTGAAAGGAAACATTTTTTTAATAGAATATGTAAAAATCAAAATATCTCAATTTATTCAAGAAAAGGAAATTTGTTGAATAAAAATTCAATTTCACAGCTATTTATTCCAAAAATGGCAATGAGAAATAATTGCGGGAAAAAACAAAAGAGAATAGATGCTTCGCGTTTCCTACATATCTGTCCCGACAAATGATGGGTAAAAACGTAAACTCATATCATAAACCCACGCTCCTCCTCCCTGGCCTGCCTTTTTCAGCATTCGAAATCAGGCGCGAAATTTTCCCAGTTCTCCCGCGCCCCTCACTCTATTCCCCCATTTATTTCCCAATTGCTTACCCTTAATTTCACTCATCTCTCCCGATTCAACCTCCATTCTTCAATCATTGGTTGCCTGAAAAATGAACCACCCTCGCTCTCACGTCTCCCCTTCCGCCGCCTCCGCCGCAGAGGCCTTCGACCTGAAGACGCAGAAGCGCCGCGGCAACTATAACTGCGGCCGATGTGGCCTTCCCAAGAAGGGCCACTCCTGCCACATCGCTCCCGTCTCCACTCCAGCCGCCTCGACCGTCTCGACCTCTTCCTCCGCCGTTCGTCGCCCGCATTCTCCTCAGACGCGCCAGTCCTGTTCCAACCTGCGCCGCGCTCTCTCGTTCGATGACGTCGATCTGCGGTGCGATTCTCCCGAGAGAGAGGGGGACTGGTCGGGTCATGGATCTTTGTGTCTGGATCTGGATCAGGATCTGGAGACAGGTTGGGGAGGGCTTCCGATGGTGTGCTTGTGGGAGGTTCTGCGGAGGCTGCCGCCGCCGGGCCTCTTGGCGGCTGCTAGGGTGTGCAAAGGGTGGAGGAAGACGACCAGGAAACTGTGGAAGGCTACGGAGGAGCTTAGACTTAGAGTTCCTCCTGGAACTCAGCTCGGATCCGTTGGATCTATGTTGCAAAAGTGTCCTGGGCTTGTGAGGCTTTCGCTGAGAATGGAAAGGTTCGAGTTCATTCTGGATAAGATCTAGCAGTCCATCGCGTGGATCGGCTAATAACAATGACAGAGTGATTCTGCTTTTAATTAATTGATTATCGCGAGAGTTCTATAACGAAAGTGCACTAGGATTTCGACATTCTAACTAGGAGGCATAAAGAACCTAATTGATATGAAGTTCTTTTAAAGGATCTATTGGCTTTAACTTGGATAAGATGGCAAACACGTTTATTAAAACTGGAAACGGAAGAAGTTTATGCATTTCAATCAATCTGCTTGTCTTTGTTGTGGATTTTGTTGCTTGAGGCAGTTTATGATTCTCGTTTTAATTTGGATTTTGCAGTGATGTGGAGGCAACCATGCTTGCTTGCATTGCGTTTTCCTGCCCAAATCTGGAGTCGATGGAAATTTGCACCACAGATTCAGCAACTAACAGGATCACAGGGTATAATCTCGTTGTTTAACAATTATGTTTGCTGCTTACCTTTTCCTAGTTCCATGTTTGATGATGTTTCATCGATCTGTTTACCTTTTTATATTTATACATTTGAATGCTGATGTTTGCTCTGGTTTCAAAAGTAGATTTTGAACTTCTTGAATATTTGAGATTCATGTACAAGCTTCCCGCATAGTTAGAGATTTTGGTGATCAATAGTCCTATATGTGAACATTGTCTGGTGTAATGGGTTTCGATGAGGGAACTTCCAAGCTTGCGTTCACATAGTCTAATTCTATGTTGCAGTCTTTCGTCTGGTAAATGTAAATGGTATATTGTTGATACCTGATACAAACTAGTACTGCTTAATTGATTAAGGCTGTTCTTTACTACATGTAGAGCTGAGTTGGGGCGTTTTGTTGCTGATAAGCGTTGTTTGACGACCCTTAAGATGGAAGGTTGTTCCAATTTAGGGAGCTGTAGCCTCAGCTCGTCAAGTCTGTCTACAATCTGGCTTTCAGATCTTCATTCCCTTCCTAAGATGGTAATAATACAATTAGAACTTATCAAACATTTGTCTCTATATATGGCGGTGCTTTAAGTTAATTGTGTTTTGCATTTGCCAGGTTTTAAATTGTCCAAATTTAAGAGAGGTATCTCTAGAATTTTCACGCCAGGAAAATGATAATACAGATCTTATAACTATGGTTGATGGTCTGGGTAGGACTTGTCCCAAATTACAGAACATACACATTGCCTCATTCCGGCTTTCTCATGCTGTTGTACTTGCTCTAACAGCTGCAAATTTAAGGTTTGTCAAAATCTTAGTGCATATTTGCTCTCTTCTTTGGTTCTAGATTTGTTGTTGCCCCATCAACGTTAATCAGGACATTTATTGTCCTGGTTAAATGACCTCTTGTCATGTCATACATGGCATGGACCATCTATTCTGCCCATATGTTGCATTCTTATGTGTATATTTCTAACGTTTATTCCATCATAGGGGACTGCGAATGCTCTCACTTGTCCTTGGATCTGAGATCACTGATGCATCTGTTGCAGCCATTTCTTCAAGCTTCTCAAAGTTGGAACTACTTGATCTGAGTGGGTATGTTACAACAAAAAAAGTTGCGCTTCTTTATGCTTTATGTGATTATAACTTAGAAAATGCATTCTGAAGCCAAAGTCTATGTTCAGGTCAAGCATCACTGACAGTGGCATTGGGATGATTTGCAATGTTTTCCCTAACACTTTGTCAAGATTGCTTCTTGCTCTTTGCCCCAACATCACTTCAAGTAAGTAATAGAATTTGTTTTTACAGAAATTTTTGGAGTGATTTGCGGTAAACTTAATTACGTTTGGCAGACTCTTGACATTGTTCATCTGGTTTCTTTAGGTGGAATCCAATTTGCCACAGCTCAACTGCCTCTTCTTGAACTCATGGATTGTGGGATGACCGTATGTGATCCAAATTCAAGGGATTTGACTTCGGGTGAGAGCAGTGACTGCAAAATACAGAACACTTTCAGCAGCAAATTGCACCTACTGTACCAAAAGCTTTTCATCAAACATAACCGCCTACAGAAGCTCAGCCTATGGGGATGTTGCGGTTTAGATGTGAGTTTTTATATAAATTTGTATAATTAATTTATTGAACAAATGTGTTCAGGTTTTAACCTCTGCAGTTAATTGCAGGCTCTATATCTAAACTGCCCCGAACTGACTGAACTGAACCTCAACTCCTGTAAAAACTTGCATCCAGGTATACCTCTTGACAGCTGATGTGATCAAGCATGTAGATTTGTGTCTTTCATTTTCCCTCTAGACCTTTTGTAGATTTATTTTCTTGGCATCTTTCCAGAGAGATTATCACTTCAGTGCCCCAACTTGGAGAGTGTGCACGCTTCAGGGTGTCAAGAATTACTGATTGGATCAATTAATAGCCAGGTAGGTTTCTTGCAGTTTCCTTGGACATTCATCATGAGTGTTCAATGATGTTGCAGGAGCAGCTGTTTGGACCGGCACTGCTACCTTTAGTAAGGACTTCAGAGTGTCCTAATGCTCTTGCTTGCGTCCATTACATTTGCAGGTCAGTAAGGACTTGACTGAGGCTGGATGCAATTTCTCAACCAAGCGTTTAGGAGATAGCTCCAAGAGGGTTCGAGTACCAAGCTTTCTTGTGGAACAGGTGACATTCACATTCGTATAATCTTCTAACAAATACTCTTATGCTTTGCAAAATTTGAGTACAAATCTTCTGCAATGCAGGCATTTGATCATGACAAGAAGCGGAGAAAAATTTCAAGGCAACAGTGTAATGTGCTAGTGGACTGATGCACGTTAACCATTGTGCATTCTTGTTGTCATGTTTGCCTGAGGCTGCAATCCAGAGCTGTCCACAGCTGCTGTATAATAGCAGTAGTCATTTTCAGATATTCAGGCACAATCACATCACATCCCTAGCTGAAAGACCTGCAGAGCTCAAAATCTCCAACTACAAACAGGTAAATGCTAGATAAGTTCTCTGGGCATCAACATGGATCTTTTCTGAATAAAAAGCAACATATTTACCTTCTCTTTCCTCTTGTAATTTACTACATTCTAGACGGAAAATGACATGTATTGTGCAATTGTTTCTTAGTTTGGACAATTGTTAAAAATTTGAATTGAATCCCGATTGTAAAGAGTCCCTCACCCATCATAATAATATACTGTCTTTCGTTCAATCAGAATTTCGTTCGTCATTTGCAATGCATCGCACCGTCTTTTTGAAGACTGCAACATTTCTGCAGTTGCACTTTCGTCTCTTCTACAGAAAAACTTGTTAAACACATCATCAAACTTTTAGTACCTGTGATACGTAGGAGGTGGCTTTATTGGATCTTGAAGGATATTTTTCTTTTTGGTTTGTGGTAGAATGAATAGTACTAGTTTTTCTTTGCCTGGTCGCCTAAGAGCTGTTGCGGCGGCCTAAATTTCTAAAACGAGATGCATTGACCCATTTGGGGTTGGGCAAGGATAGTCTAGCTTTATCTGCTTTGGCAGGATGACCATCAAGATCTTTGGTGTTGTGCTTGAACAATGCTAAATGAGCCGAGCTAAACGAGCTTTGAACACGAGCTCAAACCATTTTTTTTTATTTGAGTACATAAACGAACCGAGCTCGAACTACACCCGTTCGCCTTATCGAGCTAGGAAATAATGACAACTCTACCCTCCCTCAGAACCTAGTATTGCTCTACTTACCAAATTTCCCTCTCCTTCCGCCTTTGCTGCACCACCCCTCTAGCTCCTCCGACGTAACACTTGGACTGGCATCATTCGTGTTTTATTTTCATGAAATGCAGCATTTGTTTGCCCCTGTCGTGTAATCGAAACTTGCACTCAGCTGCAAGCTCGAGCTCAACCTCCTAAAGAGGCTTCCAAAATCCAAACTCCTGCAACCGGCCACGAATCTTTTTGGGATGGATGAATTAAAATTATACTCGGTTCGTTCTATAAAGATTGATACATTTCGTTTTCAGTATTTAATTTATAAATTATTTTTTGACATGTTAACATTTAAAGTTAAATAATTTATATACATATGTTATTTCAATGTTTCTAGTTTCTAAATATATATATTTTTTTAATTTTTTTAATACATTTTTTATAATTAAAAATTGAGTCAAACACAAGTACAAAAGTTAAACGGACTAATCTTTGTGGGACATTTTTTTATTTTATGTTACCTTACTTGAAAATTCCATTAATATTCACGTGCCGCCATTAATCAATAATTGTGTTTGTTCTTTATCATTTTGTTTCTTTCTAAAAATTAATTCTGTTCCAAATATGAATGTAGGAAAATGTCATATGTTACTAAAAATGACACTCATTTTTCTCTCTCCTGATGTGGTAGATGATGCGCTAATAAGTGAATGAATGATAATTAGAAAGAGTAACTATACGGTGCGCCTGTAGGCGCACCTTAAGCGCCTAGAGAGAAGAAGTATACGAAGAAGAATGATGCATTCCCGATACACTATGATGCACTCCCATAACATTAATATGATGCACTCTCTTTGACGAGTTAATGATGTTTTTTGTTCTACAACCCCACAATGATCCTTTTTTGTTCTACGCAATGATGCATTTGCGATGCATAATGATGTTTTTCCGTAACAAACATGATGCACTAGTTCTGATAACTTAATGAAGCACACACTTCCTTCAACCTCCCAAAATGATGCATTTGGTAAACACTATGATGCATTCCCGATACATTATAATGCTCTCCATTACAAAATATGATGCACTCGCTCTCATGACAAATGTTACACTCGTTTTATTAACCTTTCAAAATGATGTCTTTGGTAACCACTATGATGCACTCCCTGTTGCATTTTGATGCTCTCCATTACAAAATATGATGCACTCGCTCTCATGACAAGATTAATGCTCTCAATTTCCAGCTCACACACCATTAAGGTACGTAGGAGCATCATTTGGAGTCGAATGCGCATTATTTAAAGTACGCAAGAGCATCATAATTACTGGCAAACGTACTTAGACGAATTTGAATGAAAATGACAATTTTGTAAATAACGTGAAAGTGGCGCACGGAGGCCCACGATAAGCGTGGGCGCACCGTATCCTGTACCAATTAGAAAAATCAGGAAAATAAGAACGATATGGTAATGTAGGGAAATTTTTAAGGAGATTAAAGATGTACCCGTAACAGAACTCATAAATGTAGCCATTATTGCAGAGTGATACATTCTTTAATCGATTTCGCGGTAAAATGTTTAAATATATTTTCTGAGAAATGTTAACGGATGCTCTGAGGGCACTTTTTAATGGTATTTTTATTTCCATTTCTTATATCTCTCTACATATGTAATAATTATAATAATCCTTTTTTGAACATCAATGGTGAATATATTAAAAAGAAAGAGGTACAAAAACAAAAGGCCGTCAAACTTAATTGATGATCATGCTCCGGAAAAAAGTCCTTTTCAGCAACAAACTTCTTGGAATAACTGAATTCCAAAGAAGATCAACATTTTTATTTGGAGGGCTCTTCAAGATCGTCTGTCAAATTGCCTCCACCTCGCCATTCGATCTGTTCCTTTGGACTCGTATGCTGCCCAAGCTGTTCATTTCCTGTTGAAGACCTCGAGCATTGTCTATCGAGTTGCCCGGTAACTTCGTCTTGCTGGGGTCTCGTTTTTTCTTGGTGCGGCCAGAACTCAGCCACTAATTTATCTATCTTGCTCAATCTTGGCAAGAGTTCTCTCCAACCGAACATGAACAATCAACAAAGCAAGGGTTGGAATGCTATTCAAAGAATTTCAGCTCGGAAAATCTGGCAAATTAGAAACAATAAAATGCATAACAACAAAGTTGAATCCAAAGGTGAATGACTTTATTCAATTCAATACCTATCTTATCTTTGGATATCAAATAGATGAAAGAATTTCTCAATATCTTGGGGGAGTGGTTGATCAACCCACTTGGATCTATTATTAGAAACTGCTTATAATTTCTTGTATTTTTGCTCTTGCCCTCTCCCTCTCCTTCCCATCCACTGTAACTCATGAATTTTTGACTCACTCTTCCTCAGAGTTAGTCTCTCCCTTTCAATACAAAGTATTGTTTGCTTTTCAAAAAAATAAAATAAAAAATAATATGAATCCTCAAGGGATCTTTCTAAGGTGCCCGGTTAGGTACCAACCCTCACCTACGTGTCTGCACAAATGACGATCCACATAGGAGGCTAACTGGATATGTCATTGACGGGTAAATGATAAAGAAACTCCTTGATTAATAACAACGGAAGCCCCAGAGCATAAGAATTTAGACCACTTCTTTCAACAAATTGCAAACGTGTTATTCTACCCATCACCTTCACGCTTTCCTCACTAAAATAAATTAAAATTAGAAAATATTGGCTAGTCCATCAATTTAAAATTAACAAATTGGGTTTTCAAAGAGGCGATTGATTGCCATCAGATTAATCATAAAAAGATCCCCTTTCAATGAAAACCAATAAGGCGAAAATATTGATTTGGCACCACCTTCATTGGGTTCAACAGATTTTGAACCAGAACTGGACTTCTTTGATCCGCAAATAAAGCTGTGTGCTGAACTTCAGTATGTATTTCTCATAAAATCTGCGAAAAGAAGAAGAAGAAATGTATAGAGTTAAGATGCGGGGTCGCAAAAAAGAACGGTTATGGGCTGGAAATCGAAAAAAGGGAAGACATAATAATAAGATTAGGACAACAAAAGATATAAAAAGGCCTGACCCAATGTGGTTGGTTGGGGTTGTCCCTATCGCTGTTACTGAGTTGCCTTTGTTGGATTTCAACAAACTTGATCCGCCTGTCCATGAGAATCACGTCAACCCTTTTGCTTGCTACGGCGGAACTGCCGTCAGAACTGTCACTGGCACCACCGCCACAATCCCTGTCACAGCCGCCGCCGTCACCGCTGCAATTTGTGGACCCAGTTTTTTAGAAATTAATTTCCACTTTTTTCCCATAATTTATAATCAATTACATAGTGTCTAAAGTGATATGCAATACTGTATATTACAAGAGTTTATACTGTTTATTTAATTATTTAACACATTTCTATAATATCTATTAAAAAATGATATACTATCTAAATAAATATTGGAAGTTGTTTCGTAATATATAAAAGCGTTTATAACATGATTTTTTTAACAATTTTTGTTAATTTATAATTAATTGCATAATGTCTGAAGTTATATGCAATATTGTCTAGTACAAGAATCTATACTGTTTATTTAGTTATTTACACATTTCTATAGTGTATATCATGAAAAGAAAATGTCTAAAAAAATTGGAAATTGTTAGTTCCTCACCTTCGAATTCTGTGGCCGCTTATGTCTTGCTAAGTACAAATCTGGACGCCACAAGATCACAATTCAACATAAAATTTTTTCAGATTCCGCCGAAGAGATGTCAGTACAACAAATCCGGCCGTTTATGCGGAAGTCTCCAAATCTACGCCCCTATAACGATGACTCTTCAAATCTGGCCATTTATGCGGAAGCCTCAAGGCAGAAGTCTCCGATCTATCTTGCCTCCGGTCACTGATGGCTCTCTCCTCCGATGGTAGCCTCCAGATCTTCCCGACGGTGGTCTGCAGACGATTCGAGACCTCCGATGACAAGTCGTGACTATCTCCTTTGTTGTCCATCAAATTGATCTCTGAAGATCATCCGTCGGCGTCGAATCGATCTCCGAAATGCAGCTGTGGTGGCTTGGATTCCAGATCGAACGGCGAATCGCAACGGTGAGGTGAATGACCTCCGATGGCGAGTCATCGGACTATGGTATTGGTTCGCGAAGAACGACAGACGACGGTTCATCTTCTGGATCCGGAAAATTATAGTTTTTTTTGTAGCTTCTGGTTTTTCGACTTGAATAATATAGGGAAGGTGGAAAGTTTCCTAAGACGTGGTCAATAGGAGTGTTTGGTTAATAAGCAAATGCATATTTGTCATTTACTAGGTGGTGGAAAAACACTAACACGAAATTCATGTGATGGTTGTATATTTCGAGACTTCACTTTATTAAAACCCCTAGATAAAATACGAGATTTCATGGGCAAGTCAAACTATAATGTGAACTAGTTTTATTTTCATGTTCTTGGTTTCTTTATTGAAATATTGCTAAAGTGCATTCACCTTCATCGACGAATTAATTAAGATAACATGCCTTAGTTTTTGATTCGATGTCTCATCATCATACCAATAAAGTATGCAGTAACTTGCTTCAAAAGCACAATACATAAACATCTACCTTTCGCTTAATTTTGTGCAAAAAAAATCTGTTCAAAATTTCAAAACTAATTTGTACCCATTGATTCAGTGTGAAAAGCAACTCAATCGTTAGGATTAATTAATGCTGCTAATACCCCATTAATTGATCCATTTGTTTTGATTGTTTCACAGTATTTAATCTACGATTTTATTTATGAATATCTAGACATGTAAAGTTAAATAATTTACATATGTATCATAATATAAAATACAAAGTTTCTAAATAGATTTTTTTTAATTTTTTTTCACTATTTATCTTTATAAAAATTTGAGTCAAACATTGAATCTTGAAACACCAAAAACAAATTGATCAAATGGGGATGGAGGGATCGTATATACTAAGATTATGTAAATGTTACGAAATTATCAATCATTTTTAGTATGAGTAATTCTCCTCCGTTCTCCATAAAAATCATAGTTGTAGTTTACTTCAAAACAAAATTTTAACGTGAAATTTTCTTTTTCAACATTTTCATGTATATATGCAGTCAAATACTAATAGCTAGTAGATAAATATTTCTTAATAATTCTAAATATTCTTGTAGATTTACTTTGAAGAATTTATTGTAGTAACTAGCTTGTATCCCCACTCCGCCAGGACGGAAAAAAGATTTTAATGCAAATTATAATAAATGGAGTATTTATTAAATTTTACTAATGTGATAATTTACTAATTAACCCAATTCACAGTAACAAAAAGGCATAGAAAAGAGTAAAGAATATATTAACGGATGCTATCGAAAAAGAAACGAAAATATTGAAAATCACATATTTAAACATCAAATGAATTATTATCATAAAAAATCAAACAACGTTACTTGTTTATTAGCCAAAGCAAAGTAAAATGCAACAATAACTTGAACGGTTAAACCAACGACCATCATCTCATTTTACCATTGGTAACATGCTCTTCAGTATTAGTTATAGCAGATATGGAGGTTGATGTAGCTCCAACCTACATATACATGTCACAACAAATCAATTAAATATTGAAATATCTTCAACCAACAATAGTACATAAATATAAGTATCTATGTGTCATCTACATCGGTGATAACATCACGCACGTCCACGTTATTCCCCTTATCATTATTAGACGTATTACTAAAACTTTTGGTCTCTTCAACATCCAGACAACTATACATGTAGACATAAAAAATTAGTAAACGATATTACATCAATGTACTAAAGTTATTTAAGCATCAACATTAAAAAATATACTAAATACCTCTTTACTGTGTTATCACAACTTCCATCATCTTGATCGGCTGGACGTTTAAGAGGTTGCATTAATTTACCTCGTAAATGTCGCTGGATTTTAAAAGGTAATTAAGTTTATATACGCACTTATATATAAAGTCATTTACAAAAACACATCCAAATAAAATGTTTAATGTAACATAGCATACATCTTTGATGATTTCTATTATCGCCTGAATCTCTGATGCAAAATCAATTTCAGAGTATGTCATAATCGTAAACCCCGATCGTTTATTTGTAATATAATCGGTCACTTTAATATCAAATATCAGCTTCATCGCTTTGACACTTTCAAATATCTTATCCCAATTTCTTTCATCATTCATGTTGTACAAAAAGATATGTATACAATTGAAGTTCTCATGAGACCATTAAAAATTACTATTAAAATTGTAATATCAAATGTTTGCGCATCACACTAAAAAGGTGAGCAGTACATTATCAGCATAACAAACCTTAATTCGGCTGTACGATCACCAATAACTATCACCTTGACATTATATCTTACATAAATATAAAGAAGTGTGAATTCCAGCATAAGCTCAATATAATGTTTGCTTGATATTTAGTAGTTTCGCAGACTCCTACAATACCTGTAGTCTATCTTTCTGTTCAGATTTTTTGTGATTATATTCCATAAATTCAGTTTTGATATTATCTGTTAAAAGGAATAAAATTTAGATATATATTTTCCAAAATGTAATTTAAATTGCTTGTTAGCTCAATCGTCAAATATACGTTTTATACGTACTCTATATCTAGTATAGTCGAATCAAAACTTATTTTTATAAAAAATACATTTGAAAGATATTTTATGTTCTTTTAAGCAAAATGCACATTATTCTCTTTTTCACTCAAAAGTGCATTTTGATTAGTTAGTCATTTCCGAAAATACTGAAGGGAACATCGAAACTTATTTTATTAAGAAAATATCATTCAAAAGCGAGTACATGAAGAGTTAAAGCCATTCTTTCCATATTGTTGGGTTCTTCAAATAATTGTATACCATTTCTGGTTACCGAAGCTCGTTGTGATCTCAAATTGTGGATCTGCATCTCAAAAAAGAAATGATTCAAACAGACCATTTTTAACACTTTATTGTGACGATGTTTATTGTACCGAGTGCTTCAAGATTTGAGATAGTATGATTAATATATTTGAAGAATCAAACCAGCCTCTCTATTTAGGAAATCCAGTCGAGTGTTCTAAGATGAAGATTCTCATATGCTTACAGCGAATAACCACAACCTGTGTAATGTATATGATTTCTATGCTATTGTAGTCATGTAACTATAATTGTAAATAAAAAAATTATCTCTGTGTGAATCAGCTTGATCTTGGAGTAGAAAAATTCATGCTGATCAATTACTCAGCCGCAGCCTATGAAACGATGAGATGCTCCTTGAGGCTTTTTCTGCCACTCACTCCAAAGTTCCGATTTGTAGAAATGAGGTTGTTAATGTTGTACCGCTAATTAATTTTATTGTTTAAACCAATAACAAATAGCCAAAATTTGAAAAAAAAATATGTTTAAATCAATAACAAATAACCAAAAGATATGAGAGAAGAGAGAGGTTTGAAAAAAGTTGATTTTGGGAGGCTCTCCAAAATTTGGAGAATGCTCCTCATTTTTTCTCCTTCTTCCCCATTTTGGAGAATGGAATGAGTAAGCTGTTGGACACAAAAAAGCCTCAAAATCCTCAAAAGTGGGCATTCCAATAAAATGGAGAAGCGGTTGGAGATGCTCTAACAACAATTCTACCGTCTTGGACTCGATTCAATATCTTTCTTTTTTTTTTGTTGTGGATTTCACTGGTGGAGTAAAACGTCTTGGGGAGACTAAATTTTATATTCTATTGATGTCACTGGCAACTGTTCTTAATTGGTTGTATTTTATATCTCCGTTTGGATCTATGCCTCTAGGTAGAGGCATTGATCCAAACGGAGGTATAAAATACAACCAAGCGTTGATCCTTGCTTCTTAATAGGTGTATATTACATATCTCATCATTTATCTTTCAGGAAAAAAAAGAAGCTAGGGACTCAAGGAATATAAAATTATTAACTAACTATACTCTTAATTAATAATCTGTGGATAAAATTCATGGATTTGTAGCAATTTAGTTTTCAAATTTCCTAGGTCCTTATTGTGCGTGTTCACCTAATTTGTTACAAATCCCCATCCTCACTAAATGAGGACGACTTGCACGAACTGAATATCTTACCCATTTTGTTAGTACTCATTAATTATTGTTTTCAATATAATCCTACAGGGCAGCTCGATCCATGCATCAAACATTTCCAACGGGTTATGCTCGTAATATCACATCAAAATTAAGGCATAAAGATCGTGATTTTCAAAACCATAAAAGGAGCTAAATTTGACAACAGAAATAGTAAATCAAAGTGCTGTTAATTAATTACACATGGACATACTCTGCATGAAGCAAAAATCTCAAATCACTTGTTAAAGTTTAGGATGAGCTCGAATTAACTACTACTCCATATATTGTCCTGAGCATCTAACCTAGTGGCTAGGTTATCGGATATGAGGTGAAGCTCACTGTGTTTCTTCACCATCCCCAATCCTTTATTCCTATGTATGAAAAAAAAACTACTGCATATTAGTCCTGATAAGTGAGAACTCACTAATGCATTGAAATTAATAACTTGAATCACCCAATAGTTGATCGAAGTTAGAAAAGTTAAAAATTGAATTCGAAGAAGTTGAAGGAGTTAGCGGTTGAGGGGAGTATTCATGAAGGGCACGTTCGGATAAATAAATCCATCAAATCAACCATTTTCTCCCTTCTTTTTCTTTAATAATATCAATTGTAAAAATTAAATATCCACTTTTTTCCCATAACTTTTGAGTCTGTTTATCACTCTGAACATGTTTTAAATGTTGAGAGATTTCTATAGTTTTTTGAAAATTGATAAGATAATTTGTAAGTTAGCCCAATCTGAGATTTTTTTTTCTGAAGTTATCTATAAGTTCTTGGGATTAAATATGGAAAAAAAACACTTTGGTTGGTAAATTTATTAAATGTTGCACTCCCCGTCCGAAATAATTGTTACATATTCTTTTTAAAAAGTTCTAAAATAATTGATATATTTCCTTATTAGGAAGTTCTACTTATTTTTTTTCACTTTATTTACCTTCATTTTAATATTCTCTCATACATTATATACCCAATTTATCTTTTAATCTCACCTTTTACATTTTTCCTAATTTTCATGCCTAATTTAAATGCGATTTACCCATTTTTCTTTTTATTAGCATGTTTTAACCATTCATCTCTAATTATTAAGTACAAATTAAAGACTTTCAATTAGAAAACGTGCAAGAAAAATACTAAGAAAAATACTAGAGGGGGTAAACAGAAGGAATATTCCTTTAAATACAAGAATATTTCGTTAAATAGTATTGGATGTGCAAATTAAAGACTCACCACGTCTGCACGTACGGCGGCGGCGCCACCATGCTCTCACTACGAAGAGAGAACACTGGTTACTGCGGCCAAAACCGCAGTAGAGCCGCAGTAACTATTGCGGGAGAGGCCGCAGTGTTTCCCGCAGTAAATAAAGGCGCGGTAGAAACTTCACTGCGGTAATAGCCGCAGATACTTACTGCGGCCTTACTACGGCCATGGCCGCATTAAATAGATTTATTAATTTAAAAAAAAGGATGAATCTGGATGAATTTATTCATCCACCAACTCAGAAAAAACCCAGAAATCGGTGGTGATGGTGAGCAAGCGGCGGTCATGACGGTGAGAAAGCGACGTTGGTGGAGGAGCGGCGCGCATCGGCAACGAAGAAGAAGAAGAAGAGGAAGAATAAGAAGAAGAAAGGAGAGAGAATATAGAAAGTGAACGAAGAAGAAGTATAAGAAGAAGAATAGTACGAAGAAGAATAAGAAGATGGAGAAGAAAGGAGAATTAAACAGAAAGTGAGAAGAAAAAACGAAAAGAAAGAAGAAGAAGAAGAAGAAGAAGAAGAAGAAGATGATGATGGTGGTGGTGGTGGTGGTGGTGGTGGTGGTGAAGAAGAAGAAGAAGAAGAAGAAGAAGAAGAAGAAGAAGAAGAAGAAGAAGAAGAAGAAGATGATGATGATGATGATGATGATGATGATGATGATGATGATGATGATGATGATGGTGAAGAAGAAGAATTGAAGAAGAAGAAGAAGAAGATGGAAAAAATGAAGGATGCGACGGGTGAAGAATCCCTAAAAAATGGTTTACTGCGGCCTTACCGTAGTAAAGCCTACTGCACCATTAACCGCGTCAGTTTACTGTGCCTTTGAGCTTACTGCGTCCCAAACCGCAATAAGGGCCGTAATAAGAATTGTCTTCCCTACGTAGTGTATGTTACTCCGACGGCCAAGATTGAAGTTTTCCAGCGGCGAAGCAGGTCCGCAGTGCTGCTTCGGAGGTCAGCGAAGGCATTGGTTGTGTTGGAAGCAACAAATCGTCGGAGTTCCAGCTAATCCAAGTGCAACGCTCCGTCACCTCTACATCCGTTCTGACGCTCCTCCAGACCAGCTGAGGTTCCGATCGATTGCTTCAGAATCGCCAAGATGTTTCCCGTCCACATCCGCCTTATTCTTTGCCAGAATCGTCGTCAGAAGATGACGGATTGGCAACGACCCGACAGACAGACTTGTTAGCCCGATTCTTCCTCAAACAATTATCCACATCAGCAAAATTGGATCCCACATCACACGTGGCAGTATTAAATTTACACTAACGAAGATTTAAAGAAGATAGAAATTCTTTATGGGTTAAGGTGATTAAGGCTTGCTATGGTGAAGAGGGGGGTTTGGGTTTAGAAGGGGAAGCTCGGGGAGGAGTGTGGGGAGATATAATCCAAGTTGGGAGGGAGTTGTCGGAGATTGAAGTCGATTTTGCTCACTCCTTTTTTAAAAGGGTCGGGAACGGGTTAAATACTTTTTTCTGGAAAGAGAGGTGGGTTGGGGAAGCCTTCTTGAATCTTTATTCCCTAGGTTGTCGAATTAAAAGACTAATTTTACATTTTTAGTGGCTCATAGAGGGTAATTTTAAAGCATATATGTGCTAAGCCGGAGTTTGAAGAGATTGAGGTAGGAGTCGAGAACTCTTCTCTCGAAACTCTTTTATCTAACATTGTCTTATATGCAGATCGCAATGACTCTTGGAGTTGGTCTTTACACCATTCCGACATCTTCACGATTTCCGCCTCTCAAGCATAATCGGCGGCCTCCAATCCCTCCTCTGAAATCAAGCTATCATCAACTGGTCCTCTGGGTGCCAAAAAGGTCCTCGTGTCTGGCGTGCTTCCCAAGATCGTCTCCCATCAATTCAAGAACTCCATCTTCGCAACGCGTACCACCCGCCAGCGTGATGCTCGCCGCGACTTTCCGTTGGAAACTCTTGAGCACGTTATTATCAGTTGTCCTTTTGCTCTGGACGTTTGAAACAAAGTTCATTCGTGGTGTCACCTTGATCAATTCAACGGCTCCAGTATTGCTGATCTCCTTATCGATAGGAACGGTCTGATCAATTCAAGTCTCCAGAACAAAGGTTGGCAAGCTATCCGATACATCGTGATTTGGTTATTTGGAAGGAGAGAAATGAGGTCGTTCATGCCAAATCGATCTCCTCAAGACTCGAATCTTCGGTCAATTCCTCTCTTTTCTTTTTATCTCCAATGAAGTAATTCTAAGAACTTTTTGCTGATTGACGCTTCCATCCACCTTTATAAACCATGGTAAAAGTAGATCCCACATCACATCTTGTATCTTTAATTTACACTAACGAAATAAATTTGAGTGGTTAAAATAGACCGATAAAAAATAAAGTGAACAATTTACAATTTTCAACATAATTAAATGGCTTTTTTTTTGTTGCACCAAGGGCCTTTGTGCTCGTACACTGGAATCAACTTTACAACCCACATGTGTGATGGTTGTCTAATTAAACAACGACATCCATGGACCCATTTCATCACATGGGACTTGTTCCCATCCTCTCCTCTCCTCCTCCATCATCCACTCTTCAATGCCGGATCACACACGCCAGATAGATCCCGACCCTCCATTTTGTGCCTTCGTCGTCCCTTGTAGCCCGAGCACCAACCGCTACATTGCCGGCCATACAACCGGCAGCCGTACCAAATCCCTGCCCCACCCCGACCACGCGCTTTCCCCAGCACGTGTAACAGTTACAAAACTCTTGATTGGTCCGTCCGCATGCGCGTGTGTGACGGTCCGTTATCATTTATTACACATGGATGATGAAACATCATGCATGCATGCATGCACGACCACCACACCTTGATATTGTTGTTCTCCTCCTAATACTATTTCTATTCCCCTATAAAACTCTCATTCCTCAGCCCTTCACTTCCAACCTGAAACGCAACCAAACTTAAGTTCACAGATTTACACAATTTGTACCAGACAATATTCAGAGCTACCTAGCTAGCTTCTGGGTTTACAAACAATGGCCTGTACGATCATGGAGGAGCTTCATCTGGAGGCAATGGAGCTTAGACTAGGATTACCTGGCAGCAGCAGCAGCAGTGACGAGACTGCTAAAGGAAAGAAGAGATCTTCATCAGAGATATGTGATCGGGAATCATCAAGCTCCAAGACCAACGGTAATAGCACTTGCTTGACTGCCAAGCAACCCACCCCTCCATCCAAGTAAGCTTTTTTCAGAAACTCCTTCTCGTGTTAAGAGAAAAGTGTAGATCTTGATGAAATGCTAAGTGTGTGTGTGTGCATGAACAGGGCTCAAGTTGTGGGGTGGCCTCCGATCCGGGCTCACCAGAGAAATTCATTAGAGATGACGAAAAGGCAAATGGATGGGACTGGGATGTTCGTGAAAGTGAGCGTGGATGGAGCACCGTACCTCAGAAAGATTGATCTGAAGGTTTACGGGGGCTACAAGGAGCTGCTCAAGGCTTTGGAACACATGTTCAAGCTCAAAATTGGAATGTATTCTGAGAAAGATGGGTATAAAGGATCTGAATTTGCTCCAACCTATGAAGACAAAGATGGTGACTGGATGCTTGTTGGTGATGTTCCCTGGGAGTAAGTATACATTTCTCTGATCTGGACAAGTTTAGTGTTGCTCATCAACTAATTTAAACATCAGATCTGATCTCTTACAAAGCAGCGGGTTTCTTTTGTTTTGTATACAGGATGTTTATTTCAACCTGCAAAAGACTCAGAATCATGAGAGGATCTGAAGGCAGAGGGCATGTCATGAGCCCAATGACAAGAAAATGCTAGCTAGACGGAGAGCTAGCGTGATTGGGAATGTGCCTAATTTCTCTTCATTTTGCAGAACTTTCCAGCTGGATCACATGGCATATATATATATATCACAACCAGATCTAGTCAAGATCTTCAAGTTTTTATGTTTGATTTCTGGAAAGAAGAAAAGGAGTGGGGAGAGTGTACCTGGGCTGGGGTTATACTGATGTACAAAGTATGCAACATTTTTGTTTTTCTTGCAACACATGAGATTATGCAATATGATAGCAAAATAGGCAGACAAGATTTTTTTGCCTTCACTTGTTAATTTGTATAACATACTATTAGAATAATGAAAACAGAAATTATAAATGATCTTATTTTGTCTCTCCATCGTTCTATGTTTCTCCTTCCAGTCCATAATGGCGTGTTCTTTTGGAGTAATTTGTTGAAAAAAAAGTTGACTCTTTTTAAAATTAAAATAAAGTTTGTGACAGGAAAAATTACTTTGATAGAGTTTCTAAATGTCATTCAATTTTTATTCAGCCATGCCTAGCTTGAGTTTCTCTTCTTATCTATATCAGATGCTATCATTGGCCAAAAATAACCCAATACTGTATAGATATAGCTGCAGACTGGTGCAAAACCTAATATACTGGTTCAGTGCAGATTTGTTCAGTAGGTACCAGATACAATTATTCAGTTACTATCAGGTTCAGAACCCATCTAAATCCTCCCCTTTATGGATAGGGTTTTGTTTAGTTTGAATTGGGAAAACTGCCCAAATAAAGATTTGTGTTGCCTGAATGCATTGAACAAGCAAAATTCTGCTCAATAGCCTAAAAAAGATTAGTTAGATAGTGAAAACTCAACATGTACCTTGTAATTATTTAAGCCATCAGCAGAAAACTTTGTCACTGTTATCCTACAGAATCTCTGCTAGGTACTAAAGAGTTTTAGTAGAAATTAATCATGAAGAGGTATATCTAACAGAAACTATTTGTTAGAGAAATCAGGTAAACAACTCTGCTAAACAAAACCAGATACAGATCATGTTTCATATAGTATAAATAATTCCTCACAAGAAATGTCAAACTTAAGTCTTGATCACATGGGATCATAAAAGAGGCATTCCTTTTAAAAATCAAGTACTTCAATAACAAGGAACCTGGAACATTGAACATTTCCTTAACAAGAAATGTTTGACCAAGATCAACAAGGAACATGATAAGGTACCATTCTTTTTAAATCTTGCACATCATCTCTATGAGTTTCTTAATAAGAAATGTAACTTTAAAGTACTGGGACTGACTAACATGGAACATGAGAAGGTACCATTCAGATCTTGTGTATCTCAGAATCATTTCTATCTTTCAAACAGACAGCATCTGAACTGAAACCACAGACAAGCACCTTGTGGCCAGCACTCTTAACATTGTCATCAAATTAATAAGTTTTTTCATATTAACAAACAGAGCATTGTAAGTTGTGTAACTACAGGCAACAATCAGAAGCATTAATCATTAAGGAACTCCCAAGTTTGTGTTCTTACAGGACAAAGGGTAGAAGTTTTGGAATTTTTTGCGCGTAAAGAACCTTTAGAAAGATATTTTTTTATTTTTTTAAAAAAAGTCAAATGTGTATATTATTAGTAATCATTTTACCATTCTCATTATTTCATTTTCTCTACATCAATTCTATAAATCAACCAATAAAGTTTTCTTTCTTTACATTCTATTTACACACAATCTAAAATATTTTTAAGAATTTTAATTACAAGTATATTTTTTTGAAGGGTATAACTGAAACAAAATAAACAAAATTTATATACTTTAATATTCAAGTTCACACAAACGTTTCAAAGAATGGATAAATAGATTAGTTAATAGACGTTGGCATCAAGAATAACTATTATAAGTAGCTGAACTGTTTTTGATATTTTTTTAATGGTTAAGATCAAACAATTATAGCTAAACGCTAAAAGCTACCCATAAATAGTTTTTTTCAAAACACATACACTAATTGTTTGCTAATAGCGTTAGCTCAGACAACATTATCTAATGATAGTTTTTAAGTGTTATAAGTTTACTTGAATTGTCAATGAAATTGGGTTTTGAGGATTTCTTCAAACCATGGTGTGATAATTCCATTCCGTAAGGCTGGTAATCTAGTTTCATTCCGATTTCGATCATAAACGGCACGGTTCACCTCTCTAAACGTACCAGTGGATCTTCTGGTCAGTTCCGGTCATTTTAGTCATTCCATTTGTACCGGTGTTTCTGTGAAATGCTGAACAGGATAAAAATCAAGAAAGAAAAAGTTAAAGGTTTCAGGACAAATGTCATAATAGTGTAAAATAAAATGGTAGTTTCAATGGATTGTTATATTTAAACAAGTTAATGTTTATGCAATTGCTAAAAACGTAAACCATTGACTTCATAAACCTAAAACATATGAAGCATGACCCACATTAGAAAAAGAAATTTATTTTGTTCCATTTATGCTATAATTTTGATGTGATATTGCTGAAAATGGAAAAAAATTGTTTGTTTTATAGAGTTCGAGTTGAACTTTATTTTTATTATAGTTTGTAATTACTTTTTTAACAACGATAATCATTTTTTTATTAAGAAAAGAAAAATATTACACCAAAATCATAATAAATGGGATTAATCTCCTAAACAAATCACCACACCACAAAAAGTCCACATAAAAACCAATAAACTACTCCAAATCCAATTTCCTTTCTCAAACCCAAATTTTCATTCCCAAACCCAATTTCCAAAAACCCAAATAAAGAAAGACAGATAGAGTAGTTCAAATTGGCCTTTTTCGCATGCACCTCCTAGCCATTCTAGTTTGTAATTTCATATTTAAGGTTTATCTTTAAATTGTAACTATAGGTATATATGTTTATACAGTATATAAGTATATATATACCGGAATACTATCCTGGTATTGTTTCGTTACAAAAACGGTACAACAGTATTTTACCGCATGCTTCGAAATCTCAAGTTCTGTTTTTCATCCCTCCATGACTCCATCTTATTATGTCTAATTTCTCTTATTCTCTCTTATTTTCCGCTCCTTAATTCTCTGATTTTCTTCTGATTCCTGGTTCTCAAAAGTATTCTCAGTCTCTTATCAAATTGATGTTAGAGGTTCCACACAACTGGTTTGGTCAAATGAACATTAACTGATTGCAATACATACCAATCATACAGGTCAAAGTAACACTCCCAAGTCCTTACTACTATTTGGACAGGCCATGACAACATTTAGAGAACTTTTATGAGTTCTCTTAAAAGTTTCATAAAAACACATATTTAAAAGAAAATATGTTTCGTTGACTAGTTTTCATTTCCAGATATAAAATGTTCTTCCTTTTACAAAGGAATTGAAATTTTGAATTTAAATGTTTTTCTGCTTTCCCAAAAGATACTCTAGCCACATTTGTTAAAGTTCTAGGACACAATGTGTTGGTCTTAAGTTCAATTCTCATATCCTTCCTCCCTTGTTGTTCAAAAAAAAAAGATTTAGGGTGAGAAACTAATAAATAAAAATGCTCTCATCGTTCTAATTTAATTCTCACGTTTCTTTTTCAGCATACAATCTATATTTTTTTGAATATTTTGTTATACAATATCAAATAATTTATATATATAAAGTAAATTAAAGAGTTTAATTTGTAAAAATATTTATTTTAATAAACTTTTTTTAGTTAAAAACAAATAAAGTACTCAAATCAAATGTCTTAATTAAAAAGGAACGAATGCAGTATTACAATAAATACAATTGGGCCGACAACTGTTTGCTTGAGATGAGCTGTAATGCAAATATTTTGGGCTACAAGGTTTATGACTTTACACAAAGCCCAATACTAGCGTTGTCCACAGAAACGCAAAAAGCCCCCAACTCCGTATTTAACATTCAAAACCAAGTATAAACCCACTAAGCTAGTCCACAATTAGGGTGAGTAACGATTCGAGCCGAGCTAACGAGCCCGACGAGCTGAACCTCACGAGCCTCGAGCTTGAGCCTGTTTCGAGGCTCGAATAATATATGAGCCGAGCTCGGGCACGAAACATTCGGCTCGTAAGGTTCGCGAGCCTTAACGAGCTCGTGAGCCTAACGAGCTCACGAGCCTAGCGAGCCTAACGAGCTTGTGAGCTTGTTTAGGGCCGAATCGAGCCTAGCCGAGCTCACGAGCCTAGCCGAGCTCACGAGCCTAACGAGCTCACGAGCTCGTTTAGGGCCGAATCGAGCATAGCCGAGCTCGCGAGCCTAGCGAGCTCGAGCTTCACGAACCTTCGAGCCGAGCTCGAGTCGAATTTTCGGGCTCGTTCGAGCTCGAGCCGAGCCCTAATTTCACGAGCTCAAGCTCGAACCTGCTAGGCTCGGGCTCGACTCGAATTCACCCCTATCCACAGTCCTAATATACTCTTCATCCACAAAATACGGTCAAATTAAAATTACAATAGGGAGTTCATTAACCCTTAGTGCTCCCATCTAATTTGACTATTCCAACTAGGGTGAGCGTCAACTCGAACTCAACTCAGTTTAAAAAATTGTCATGACTCGTTCGAGAAGTTATTAAACCAAATTTGAACAAATTTTAAAGCTTGATATATATTTCAAGGCATCAAGTCAAGCTTAAACACATTACTACTTGGCTCAACTCGACTCAATTCAACTTTTTATGTCTTTCATTGAAATAAATGAATATTCGTAACCCGTTCATATAACTTTCAAGTCCAATAGAATTTTCAAACTGAATATTAACAATCTAAAACTCAGCTTGTTACAGTCATCCCGAACGGGTGGTGACTTATGTGTATCCCGGGGTTCCGTTCTGTTGGTCAGATAGCTTCCGGATCTTTTCTAAGTAACATTCTCAGGAATGCTTGCATATTCGAGGTTGCACGAGTCCCCCGTACATTTCCGCGGAAAATATTTTTCGGGGTCGGAACGTTCGTTCTCGCCCGACACTCGGGGCTCGGGATGGAAAATTTGATGGCGACAAAGGGTGTGTGGTATGTTATGACTTGGGATGAGTATTGAGGTGATAACCAAGCAAGTACACATGACGAGATTATTTCGGGTTAAGCAAGCAAGCACATACGTCGGGATTTGCTCAGGTTAAATTGGCGCGGGAAGACACAGACATATTTTGTCTTGTTGGGTGCTAAGTGTGTGCTTGTAAGGTGACTCATTATGGAAGAAGTATATAAGGTGTGAATTTAGGAAGAGATGTATTTTTTGTCTCATTTCTTCTCTCAAAACCACCGGCTTCATCACTCCCTCTCCCTCTCATGTGTTCTTCATCTTTCAAGAGTTAAGGGAGGTTGTTCTTGGTGTCAATCTTGAGGTAAGCATGTATCTTCCATGATTTTGGCATGTTTGAAGCATGAGTTGTGGTTGATGCACCTTGGGGCCGAATTGTTGATAAACCCTAGCTAGATGATTTGTTCATCTTCTTGCTTCAAGCATGGGATATATTGTTATTGATGTGATTTGGTGTAGGAATCAAGGTTTGAAATATGGAAGAACATCTTGGGTTGAAAAACCGTAATTTGGCCAAATTCTTGATAAACCCTAAGTATGCCGAATTGATGTCATCTTGGTTCATGTGTTGGATATGTTGTTCCTAGCATGATTAGGAGTTGATATTAGGGTTCAATTTGAAGATGAGCATGTTGGGTGAAAAGTGCCCAAATGGGCCGAATTGTTCATGTGAGAGTTGGTATGAATTTGGGTGATTATGGTGAAGTATGTTAGTAAACATGCTTAGGATGTTTAATTGTTGAATTGAGCATGAAAATGGAACCCTAATTGGATTGAAATGAATTTTGGCATAAATTGTACCTTGAGGCCGAATTGATCAAGGTTCAATTGAGGTGTGATTGGTGTGTTTCGGGTGTGATCGGGTGGTTTAAAGTTATCGGGAATTGAATAAGGTAACAAACGATATTTGGAACTTCATTTTCTGAATTTGTGAACGTAATCGTGAACCTCGACATTCTAGCCTGCTTGTTTAAATTTGGGAAAGTACGATTTAAATGCTTAGTTGTGCATGTTTGAGTATAAACAACTATGTTTTAGCTCGGTTTGAAAATCTGAGCTTTCTGTGAAGTTTTGCGGGAAAGTGCGGGATTAGTTCCCGGGGGTCTAGATTGGCGATTTCTGATTTGAAAATGGTTGTTCAGCTTGAATCAGCAATTGTAGAGTAGTGTGGGACTTCGGAAGTCACACTACCGCATTTCGGGCCGAGCGTCGGGATTTTCCCGGGATTCTGCTGTGGATCGGTAATAGCACGGTAAGGGTTCAACTTCTCTCGTTATACATTATGGGAGGGATATCATGTATATCGGGGTTAGTTGAAGCGGGTTCCGGGTTAAGGACGAGTGTCCGGTGATCTCGGGGCCAGTTATATGGTAAGGTACATGTTTG
Organism: Stellera chamaejasme; assembly: GCA_024586325.1. Taxonomy (NCBI): domain Eukaryota; kingdom Viridiplantae; phylum Streptophyta; class Magnoliopsida; order Malvales; family Thymelaeaceae; genus Stellera; species Stellera chamaejasme. Next base: position 33,926,501 of record CM044985.1, read on the forward strand.
TAAGTTCAAGGCCCGAGACGGTCTCGGAGACCTCGAGTTCTTCTTCGGTATTATATATCTGCACTAGGTGCTGATATTTTGTATATACCTTGCGGTATATTCTGTATGTTGTATACCCTGCGGTATACTCTGTTTATGACCCTACGACAGTTAGGGATCGCGACCCCGGCTGGTACCATGCCTCTGTTAGCTTCGACTTCTGACCTCTTGGAGAGGGCTGTCGTTCTGTTTATATACGCGCACATGGGTCTCTAGCGGTTCTAACCGTGTCCTTCGGGACTCTGTTTATTATATATGTTTATATATGTTTACTAATATTTAGTATGATGATAGCATGATTCCAATGTTTGATACATGGTGTTTGTTGTTTGCTGATATGTTGCGGTGCTTGGTTGCATATGTCTTGGTGCTTGTCATATTTGCATATATTCTTGTGTTTTGTGTTTTCCTTGTTTTGCAGGTACCCGCGCACTTAGCTTGCTATATGCAAACTGTACCTTACTCAGCCCTTACTGGGTCCTCCCGAGGACTCACCCCTTCTGTTTACCACCTTTCATGTAAACATGACAAGCAGCCATCGGTCTAGAGTTCTGTGGTGCTTTACATTGCGTGATCAGGTATCTGCAGTGCCGACACAGAACTTCTGTTAAGTTATAGGGGTAGTCTCGGTAGAGGTTATAGTCTGCTTTCTGATTCTGGATTTATGCTAAGGATAACATATGAGTTTTCTCACAATTAACTTATCTATCTCTTCTGTTTGTGTGTTAGCAGCAGCAGCGGTACGTGCGGTAATCTTCTGATCTCGGAGTTTCTCCTAGATTCCGCACTTAGGTATTCTAGGGTCGGCTTTGTAGATGTATATGCATGCATGTCATTTGTTGGATCATGCTATGTATCTTGGATACATTCTGTTTCTATGTACATATCTTGGATATTCTGTATGACCGGGGTCACCCATGTCAGTGGAGGGCGGGACCCGTGATGTGATCATGTTGTGATGGATCAGACATATTCTGTATCGGTTTGATTCTGTTGAGCTAATGTATGATGTTATTCATGAACTGTATGTTTGGTGATGGTAGAATGCTCGCCTATTTCAGTGGGGTGAGGCTCACTATGGATAGCTAGGGTTATACTGTATACTTGCAATGTTTGAGAATTGTAGGTTGCGGGTCGAAATACGACCAAAAAATATAGGTGCATAACTCTGTTCGCATACTCCGTGTGCAAAGTGTTCTCAGGCACCGGGCCTTCGAGAACGGGACTTTGCGGGCCGGGTCACGAGACCACCACACTTAGCGGGTCTCGGTTGGATCGATCGCTTCCGTTTACGTAGCTTCCGCTTCCGACGCCGCGGGGGCGGCCTTGCCTCCGCAACCAAGCGCGGATGCCCCGTGACACAACTTGGCTCGACAAGTTTTCTATCTCTAATTCCAACCAAATTCAACATGAGCTGATATGTTTATCATTTGATGTAACAAATTGAAGTATCACACTTTTAGCCTTATTATTCTTGCACGTTGAGAAGTTGTGAAGCATCAACCACTACGTAGAAAAATTCGAATTTATCGCAATTTTTATTGCGGTTGAGGCCGCGGCAAGTGACCCGTCACAATAAATGTCACGGTAAATAGCCCTTATTACAGATATTACCGTGGAGGAGGCCGCGGTAAACTTTTTTTGTTTGACGTAGTGAACGTTTCGCTTACTGGTGACGTCTCATTTATCTCGTCATTATTAACTATAACATCTGTCAAGGATGGTTGTTACAGTAAATGAATAGTGTTGATTTTGTCTCATATAGCATTTTAAACGTCGTCGTTAAGCTCTTTTGTTGAACTGTTCACATGGGTTAAAATGGGCCAAACCAGCTACTCTCCTCCATCTTTTCTTAGGTTTTCGAATAACTCCGCTTGGTTTTGTAGTCCCTACCTTTTTTTTCCTTTTGCTTTTCTCTAGGTTCATTTCCGAACATTCCTTTAGCTTTCCATTTTTTACCCGTATTCCACTTAGTTTTCTATTTCTTACGCTTTAGTCATATTATTTTCTTTAAATGTTGATGACTTATATGGAACAAAATAATATCCTAGGACTAATTTGTTGTAAATGCCACTTTCCAGTGGTTTGGGTTAATATGTGTCATTTCACTGATTCTAGACATATTGTGGTTCCTATAGTTTAACCTGTTCTATTTTTTTTATGATATTATATTTTTTTCATCGATTGTCACATGGAAACCGGTTAAAACGTTTGAGTACAAGTACTTTAATGCTGTTCTTGAATAGTTTTTCCCAGTTTCATATTTTTTTCACCCGTCATTTTTATATCTTAAACTATTTCCCGCCGTGGACCGCGGTTATTATGAAAATTAAATAATGTAGATATTTGATTTTCATATTTCAAATTTTAGTATTTGACTCAAATATTTATAAAGATAAATAGTGAAAAAAATTCATATAAAATATATTTAGAAAATTAATACTTTAAATTATAATATAGATAAGAATTATTTAACTTGAAATGCTTATACACTCATAGATTAAATATTGTGAAATAACTAAAAAAAATGTATATATTTTTTTGAGGATGGATGAAGTATTTCCTAAAGATTGACATAAATATTTTTGAGTTCGATGATTTAAGCATTACTTTTTCTTATGTTATTGTTCTAGTCTAATTCTCTCTTTTTTTGTACTATATTTACAAAGATAAATAATAAAAACAATCATAAATATTTACAAAGATAAATAGTGAAAAAATCCATAAAAATATATTTTGAAATTTTATACTTCAAATTAAGATATGGATAAGAATATTTTAACTTGAAATGGCTATACACTCATGAAAAAATCATAAATTAAATATTGTGAAACAACAAAAACAAATGTATGTATTTTTTTAGAACGGATGGAATATTTCCTAAAGATTGACATGAATATTTTTTAGTTCTATGATTTAAGCATTACTTTTTCTTATGTTTTTGTTTTAGTCTAATTCTCTCTCTTTTGTTGTACTATATTTTTATGTTATAACTCTTATATTATTGATTTCACATAATGAACAATAAATTTTTAATAGTATTCTATCTTATTCTTTTCCTTTTTACTATTTAGGGTACAACTCATTTAGTGTCCTACACTTTTATAATTTTTCACATTGGCCCTAATCATTTTTAATTTTATGATTTATAATCATTTTCTATTTATTTTTTTTGCTTTTGTTTTGGTCTTTTTTTGTTTTTGTTTTTGTATTCCATATTATATGTTAAGGAGAGTGCAACAATAAAAGAGCAGTATTGTTTGTCTTTTCCTTACTTTCTTAACGTTTTAGTTTAATCCTTTAATAACTTCGGTTTATTTTATCTCTTCTGTTCCTTCTTTTGTGTTTTGGTCCATAAAATAGTTAACAATAGTTTTATTTTCTTTTTTCCTATTAATAGGTTTTGTTCCTATCATTTAACATGTGTATATTCAGGTTCTAAACTTTGCTCTGTATTACAATTCAAATCAAGTTATGTACAACACATGTTAGTAGTTTTTCACTCTTTTTTCGTTTCAGTTTTTCCCCTTCTTTTCATATAAATCTCGAACATCACATTGAAATCGTTCTAGACTTTGCTCTGTATTACAATTCAAATGAAGTTACAACACATGTCAGTAGTTTTCCCCTTTTTTTCATTTCAAAAAGAAGTTTTTTTCCCCTCTTTTCATATAAATCTCAAACATCACATTGAAATCCCGTAAAATTGCAATGAAATTTTAATCAAACTCAAGAAAAAATTACTTTCTCGGTTATAGAAATTAGCATTCATCACTTTGATTTTTTAGTTGTCTCTGTCGCTTCGCGACGGATGGAAAAAAATCTAGTTCCTACACATTTTTGTAAAATAAAAGAGAGAACACGAATGAGAGAATGTTACATATTGGGCTTTCATGTGTATTGGTACTAATGTCACACCTCCTGCAAGCAAGGGTACTAAGCTTTACTAAAAAAATCATATCACCAAATCATGTGCATTGGTATTAATTGTTTAAGATGATGCTGTATAGCGTTGAGAGTTCGTAGTTGGTATTATTAAAAGCAAACTGAGGTTGGATTGTGGATTGGAATAACTAGGTTGGCGACACCTAACCCAGGCCACCACACCAATGATTTGATTTGTCATCCAATAATGATAATAGCATAGAAATTAAGTGAGGAAGAAGAAGTCAAATTGCTTTTGGAAACAAAGGCCACAACCCACCTTTAAACAAATCAATGGAATACCCCACCATCTCATCATGTTTTGAATTCCAGTATCCAACAACAACAGAATATCATTCTACCTCTGCATTTTATTTCCTCAAAGTCATACAAGCAATTGAGCTAATCATAGTTTATTGCTCCTACTTTGATATGTACTCCAGCCCTTTATAAATATCAAGGTCCCACAACAACCCACTACCAAAACTCCTCCTTTGCTTTGCCCCACTACCAAAGGTCCTTGCTTTCATCATTTCCCACTCCTCTCCCCCCACTAGTGATACAAACACAAAGCTGAGGGCTTTGACAATTCCCACCTCCCTATTTTTGCTTTTCACCTTGAAAGGTACTGCCTTTGCCATTTTATTAGGCATTGACATCCATCTCTGTTTAGAAAATTCCAGAGGGCTATGGCAACTGACTTTGATCGCAATTTCTACTTATTTCTATCTGGGGCTTTGTAAATGGGGGCAATACGGAGCATCGGACCCATACCGAGACCCGCGGGGTGCGTACCGTGGCTCCAGAGGCTTCGCTTATGAAGGCGGATTTGATTCACGAGTGACCATAGATGAGGTATCTGGTGCCTGCGTGTGGTAGATTGCTGAAGCCAGCGAGATGGGCATGATGCATAGAGCCTTTGACTGAAGGAACTGCATTGCTGCTCCCACATTCTCTTCCATCAGCTTCGCAACTTGTCGCTCTGTGCCATCGGTCGACCACTTCTCCCAAGCATGTTGGTTCCTCCCACCCTCACCGTTTTCATCCTGATAACAAACAAGAAGCAAGCTCACCTCTAATAATGGACAAGAAAACAGGAAGTAGTTCTTACATATCCATTATCGGCATTCAGTACCTCAACTGCTGATAGTGGGATGTCTGTCACGAGTGGCGCCACAGCACCAGCTCCACCCAACCTACTCATACTTAGAACCTGTTAAACAAAATGATGGAAAATGAATGCCATAGTATCAGTGCTAAAAGGAGAAAATGAAATTCTCTCCTCATCAACTTGTGCAGCGGAGATACCACCTGGTGGAAGGAATATACTGCTATTAATCTAACAATAATGTAAGTACTAATAATCTAAAATTGCTTATTGTTATTTTTGCGTGTATAAAAGAACTCACTTGTGACGCGCTATGAATCAGATTTGTTGTAGCAGATGAGGGAACACATCCCAAAAAACAATTATATTTTGAAACTCATAACAAAAAACGGTATAATTCAGAAAAGCATTACTGTGTGTAAGATTATGCCACTGAAATTAGAGTTTCAGTAATTTGACTGAAAAGGTATGAGGTTAAACTAAGGCAATAAGAGGCAATCATACCTTAACTTGAAGCCTCAGGAACTTCACGTAATCTACAATTTCATCCAGCATGGCTGCTCTATCAGTCTGCAAAACAAATATGTTTCCAGTAAACAACCAAGTGTAGCCAAACATCTAAAATACATTGAGGTCTTATTTATTTATCTAATTTTCTTTAAAAGGAAAAAAGCTCTTTTGGCCTTAAAGCAAACAATCATTAATCGACTATTTTTCCCACATCCCTTAAACAACTATTGCGTATATAGTAAAGGGTATTTTTGCCACCAAAACTCAATTAAGCTACGTACTACGATTGATTCTGACATTCGATTTCAAGCTCCCCACTCATTGAAAACACTACAATTTGTCTAAAAGGATGTCTAGAACACATGCCATCACAGTTGCATGAAGTAACAAGTTACCTATGAAGTGTACCAGAAGACCACTACAACTCTAGTAACAGCAAAGGTGATTATTGAATCACTAAGAAAGCAATTCTAATTAGCTGATGTGCATAGAAATTAAAAGAGACGGATAGGCTACAACAACCCCTTCTCAGCAAAGGAAATGTAAACGGGGAAAATCACTTTGAAACCATGCTACAAGAACAAATCACCTTCATAGAAATATATGTCCAACTACTTTGTAAAAGAGTTAACATATAAAACGTGGATGACCAAAGCACTGACCTTGTTGACACTAGGGACAAGATCTTGCAGTGCCCTGATTCTTTCAGCTATTCTTTCTCTGCGCAACTATGAAACCAGAACAGTGATGGTGAAACAGTCAGAGCAGGAACATTTGAAAAAATAATAATAAAAGGAATTAATAAAACTGATGCAACATTAGTTATTTCATCTTCTTATACCAATATGTGGGGGAAAAAAATCAACCCTTCCTAATCTAGGATCCTACTTAAATCATAATGGTAAAGAGACCTGCTACCCTTCTACACATCCAACCGTACTTGACTAAATTTAGTTGCACTAGTTGCAAGACCACTACTCAGCAGACTGTCACTCACAGTCACTTCATACAATGTAAGGCGATATCAGTTTTATCTCAATCTGCAATACATACCCGCTCAGCGATGCTGTGAGGATCTGTGGCCTGTCCTCGTCTAGCACGAACCCTTGGGCGCATCTGTGCCGGGTGTGGTGCAGCAGGAACAGTCACTGGCATTGGTTGGCCATGAAAGACCTGGAAGTCGTGCTGAAAATGTTTTCAGTCACCAAATTCACAGGCGCTATATAGTTAAATACTATACACCTTAATTTAAATGAACCAAACAAGAGAAGGATATCAAGGAACAAAGAAATGACGTTGGAGACTAAGAAAGGAGAAAGGTGACTTGTTAGAGTGATACCATATAATTCAACTGAGCTGACTCCATAACACAGTAATGGAATTATCAACCATATGATTAACTCCTTTTGGTTGGATTTAAGAGTTTAGTTCATGTATTTATTAATGTTTTCATTATCCAAAAGAAAAAGAAAAGAAAATGGAGTGTTTGCCAACCATGAATACAAACCAATGAAGCATGACGCTCTTTTTAACAAATCACCCCGGCATTGCTCTCTATCAACTTGTCTTTTACCCAGTTAGAAAGTAGTATGTATGACCAACATATAAAATAAGCTGCGGCCGTCTCACTTACGGGTTTGTTAGAAGAAACTCTGCCATCGACGACGTCGTCACGGAAACGCCTGCTGCTACCGACTCCGACTGCATCCTCAGGCTTCAAGAAACCACCTTTCCCCTGGTCCAAGCTGAGCCCCAAGGGAAACATTTGACCCTGGAACGCCCCGCCGCCGATAGCACTAAGATGGCCGGAGCCATCTCCGGAGGTCAGCTGGAGCAGCATCGGAGGGCCACCAGCGCCGGCACCGGCTAACCCTGGGTCTGCCGGAGCGAAATTCTGAAGCCCCAGGAACTGCTCAAAGAATTCGTCCGTCGGTGTCTCGTTCGGGTTATTCGCCATGCTGAAGTGAGCCAGAAATTACAGTGTCTGTCAATTAAGGATGCGAAAATGACAAGAGAAAAAGGCACGGAAACGAAGAAGGCGAAGTCCCTCTAGGAATGTAAAGGAAAAAAATTTCCGAGCTTTGTTGAGCTTCAGCCACCTTTTGCTTTTGCTCTCTCTGAGTCGACTCTGGACCAAAAGACGGACGAAAAGAGCTTGGGTTATGGTGGTTAAAAATGTTTGCTTTCCGTAAAAGGGGTTGACTTTCTTAAAAATTACACCTTTAGCCACTTCACTTTCTTGTCTGGTTGGGCTTGGAAGACTAACAGCTGATCATGTGAAATTTTTAAATGGGCTTGGCCTAAACAGAACTTTTTGGACTCGGTCCAACGAGGTTTGGCCCTTTGGGCACACTAAAATCAGAATACCTATTGTAGTCCCCCCCCCCCTTTTGAAGAATTAGAATTACACTATTGTAGTTGCCCACTCAATTTTGCCTCCAAAGTGTTAAGTGGTACTACTCTCTCCTACTTATTTTTTTTAAAGGCAATTTTTTTCCTAAATGTATTTTTTTCATACACAAAACTCGAACTCGAGATTTTGTTTAAGGAAGCATGAGCCTCTCGTCACTCAATCCCAACAACTGTTGGTCTCTCCATATTTAATTGTTAAGTTTGATTTGATACGAATATTAAGAAGATTTGAAAATATAGATTTTTTCAATTTTATCCATCAAAAGAATAACTATATACATTTTTTATAATTTTTGAGGCTTTTAGTTTTTACGCAAAGAAATTTACTAATCACACTCTTTATTGCTTGAACTTTATGTAAAATATCAACATATCTAATGAAACATTAGGGAACTTGTACAATTTTGTTGTTTAACATCGAGTAACTTTACATGGTATTAGGGATGAGTAACGAATCGAGCCAAGCTCAGCTCGGCTCGAGCTCGAGCTTTAACGAGCCCGAGCCGAGCCTCACGAGCCTCAAGCTCGAGCCGGTTTCGAGGCTCGAATAATATACGAGCCGAGCTCGAGCCCGAAACGTTCAGCTCGTAAAGTTCGCGAGCCTTAACGAGCTCGCGAGCCTAGCCGAGCTCACGAACCTAACGAGCTCGCGAGCTCGTTTGGGGCCGAATCGAGTCTAGCTGAGCTCGCGAGCCTAACGAGCTCGAGCTTCACGAACCTGTCCCGAGCCGAGCTCGAGCTCGAATTTTCGGGCTCGTTCGAGCTCGAGCAGGGCCCGAAATTCACGAGCTCGAGCTCGAACCTGCTAGGCCCGGGCTCGGCTCGGCTCGAACTCACCCCTACATGGTATGGCTCAATTTAAGAATTTTGGGGGTTCTAGAGAGAGTGGGGTTCTCCTTCTCTCTCTAGTCAGAGTTTCATAAGTTCAATTCAAAGGTTTCCTTCCACATTTAAAAGAAAAAAATAAGTTATTTGTTAAGTGGGGTAAATCATATTTAACCGTTTGTGTTAAGAAAAAAGAGGTAATATATAAATCAATTGACTTCTTTGGAGAAGAAATCCGTTGGCTTCTACTATCATGGAGGAATATTGAAGCAAATTTGGTGAGTTTGTCTCGGATTTTTGGCTGTCATCGCTTATCTATCAGTGTGAGGAATAACAATGGTGAGAATTTTCTTGTAATAACGGAGTTGAGGAACTAGAATAACAATGGTGGGCGGTTGTCTTCACCACTGGCGGTCGATGGTGGACGCGAGCAGGTGTGCCTCATGCGGAGGAGATGATACGACATTCTTTGGGGAAAATCACGAGACGGTTCTTCAGGCTATGAAAATGCTTGAGATAGGAAAATGCTTCAAACCATGGAGTTGATAAAAATTGTCAAACGAAGATTCAATACGAGGTTATATGAGATCGGTTTTTTTTTTTTGCAATTGGTGGAATTATATAAAGATTCAAAGGCTACTAATAGAGAATCTAGTGTTGTTTGGGGAGCTTCAAAATTTGAATCTTTTGCAAGATTGTGAAAAGATTTCAAGAAATTGCAATGAAACGCTAATAACTACTACTTTCATCCCCAATATTTTACAACAAATGAGACGGACACGGATTTCAAGACATGCAAACTTTCTCTATCTCTTTCTCTTTTTACCCCTTCTTCCTCGGCTTTCAACACGAAACACGGACCGGAAAACAAAATAATAGGGTGCTTCAAACATAGGGTGAGGATTGAAAGACATTCACTCAATTTTTTTGAAATTCACTCACAAAATTCACCCCCCGCCTTTTTATCCCTCAAACATGAACTTCATCCACGTGGGACCCATAGAGGCAGACGTGAGTTGCTGGAGAAGAGTCAGATGTGGGACCCACAGAGACAGGAGTTGCTGGAGAAGTTGGCTGGCGGGTGGGGCCCACAGAGGCAGACGTGATTCACTCAATTTTTCATATTCGGGCCTCAGGGAGGTCCGAATTTCTCGACGTGAGTCACCAAATTTTGGTGAGTGAATTTGTAAAAACTCACCTCATTTTAGCAATGTTTGAAGCCCCCTAATAAAGGGTTTCAAACTTGTGGTGGTGGACAGTGGCGAAGCTGTAGTATGACTAGGGATGACCACTGTCACTCCCAACATTTTGTAAAAGATATGGTATATACTGTACATTTTTATAAATTAAGGGATTAATTTTACTTTTATACATTCAAATTTTCTAAACCCAAATATTTTTGCTCAAACCCAAAGTATTTTTAAGTACTAGAAGCCCATCATTCATCAGCCCAACCCACGTGAAGCTGATTTAAGCTTCTTTTTTCCCCAATAGCATTCCCAATTCCCAATTCACTTTTAATCTGCGTGTCTGCCCTGCTGCCCCCAACCTCCTTCACTCGATGGTGCTCCTCCATTGCTGCCACTCCACGCATGAACAAGCTCCAGTGCTCCACTCCACGCACAAACAAAACAAGTGACACAAATCAGCATTCAACTTCGACATCAGGCCACCGGTTTCAACACAAACACGGCGACTGTGGACAACAACTCAATCAGGTAAAAATTAGGTTGAATCTGCAACAATTTGGATGTGCTCGGCTCGAGAGCCTGGACCCTTTACTTGTCAACCATTTTTATTGCAATTAAAAGATTGTTGATTAATTGCAAAGATAATTTATTTGGAAAAAGTTAGCTATCATCTACTAGAAGTAATAATTAATGACAGAAAGAAAGAAGAATTCAATGATGTTTATAGTTCTTATTTCTGTAATGACAATATGTAATTCTGACTTCAGATCTATATTTTTAATGACTTTTGATATGAATTAATTTTATATAAATCATTTGTTAAAAAGTTATTTATTTTAATTAGATTCTTTGCAAGATAGTAATATCTAAATTGATCTCGCCACTCCCAGCTAGAATTCCTAGCTTCACCACTGGTGGTGGAGAAGAAGAAAGTGGCCGTAACGCCGGATCTAAGCAAATCCAGTTCAGATCTGTTCAAATCTTTGAATAAGGAGGCCACTGTGATGATGCTAGCAAAGGGGATGGTTGCTGGCGGTGACAGTTGGTGGAAGGGAGAACACCGGCGAGATGATTGACTGGTTTTGGTTGTGAACGGTGGAGGTTTAGAGAGATACAGGGATGGTTATGGTGAAAGTCTACGAAAGTGAAAAATATGGTAAGTGAAAACAGAGAAAAGAAAGCTCTTAGTGGGATAGGGCCCCACATTGGAAGGAGAATTTAAATAAAATGGGGATAAATTAATTGAAGGATATTATGCTAAATTGATGGATAACAATTTGTTAAAAGAGGAAAGGTTGCAATATTTTTGGAACATTCCAAAAAGAATAGTGTTACATTATTTTTTGGATGGAGGGAGGAGCAATTCTCGTTTATGTTCAGTTTCTATTTGCTCATGGAGTAGGATGGATGATATGATGAGAATTTCACTTATGTTCTGCGAGGTTTATTGTCATGTTTTGTGGTGAGATTTGATGAGTGTAATTAGTCACTTTATTTTTTTGATGTGGCCTTATGAGGCTTTATGATATATATCTCATTTTAGGATTGTTGTTTATTATCATTTTAGGATTGTTGTTTATTCGAGTTCGGCTCGAGCTCGAGCTTAATCGAGCCTCACGAGCCGAGCTTCACGAGCTTCTAGCTCGAGCTCGAGCTCGAGCTCGAGCCGTTTTTAAGATTCGTATATTAAACGAGCCGAACCCGAACTTCAGAGGTTCGGCTCGAGCTGCCTTGCGAGCCTATACGAGCGTGACGAACGAGCCAAGCCCGAGCCTGTTAGATTCGAGCTCGAGCTCCAAAGAGTTACCCTTATTTTCTTAAATTAATGTAATATTTCTCAATATTTTCAAGCTTCACGAGCCAGTTCGAACCTAATCGAGCCGAACTTTGAAATCGGGCCTAAATAAGCTACTTGCTAATCGAGTCTCACAAGCTTTCGAGCCGAGCTCGAACCTCTCACGAGCCGAGCTTGAGCCCGAAAAATCGGGTTCGATAAAGTTCAAGCCGAGCTCGAGCCGAACCTAATTTTCACGAGCTCGAGCTCGAGCATGGCAGGCTATTCCTAATTTTCATGATTTGTACAATGAGATGAGTTTGGTTATTCCTACTTATTCTCGGTTCGATTACATTATTTTATCTCACATTCTGAAACCCTAATCAGAATGAGGAAGATATTTGACATTCTTTCTTTGCCAGCAATGTAGAGATAAGTCGGTGACTGGGCATGGATTTTCTTGATGGCGAACGCTTGTCGAGGGTTTTACCGATTCCCCTGAATCGTCAGAAATCAACCATTTCGGTAATACTCGATATTTGTTCTTTGTTACCACTTTGATCCTGAAACCCTAGCCAGAACGAGGAAGCAATCTGACTTTCGTTCTTTAGCAACAATGTTGAGATAAGTCGGCGGCTTGACATGGATTTCTTGATGGTGAACTCCTGTAAAGGGTTTTACCGATTCTCATGACTCACCGAAAATTAACGACTTTGGTAATACTCTCGATATTTGCTCTATTTTACAACTTTGATTTTGACATGTTTAGAAAGAACACGGATTATTTTCTATTATGACTTATTAGCAGTTAACGTTGAACGATGGCAAGGACAGTGTGGATGGCTGATTGTTGCTTGTCATCTCCTTAGAGTTTCCTTGCCGGTCGCCCCTGCATCAGCAACCCACCATCGCTACCACCGAGACTTCTAACACCACCAAGAATGTTGTCTCTGGGACCTCTAAGATCGGTGTCGCTGCCTGAGACATCACGTTGTTCGGCAACGCCGATGTCAAGGTTAGAGCCATCGTGATTCTGCCCATAAGGGAGGCATGTAGCCATAAGGGCACTTTGTAGTCTGTACAGACACACAAACTTCCTCTGCTCGATGTGTTCCGCCTTACCTTCCGCTGGATAGTCCATAACCCCATGGCAGGGGTGGACCCATGACAAAAATCGTGTGGGGGCAAATTTGTAGTCATATATAAATTGCCAATTACATACTCCCTTTGTCCCCCAAAAATTGTATCATTTGACTTTATTGTTTCAAAGTTCAATATTTGACTCATATTCATGAAAAATATATTTAATTTGTGATACACATGAATTATATTTAGAAAATTTAGATATCAAATTATGGTACACATGAATTATTTAATTTTCAATGTCTAAACATTCATGAAAAATATCATAAATTAAATACGGTGAAGCTGTTAAAACAAATTATACAATCTTTTGCGGACATGGAAGTATAAAAGAGCAAGCATACATAACAATTGTCAATTAAAAAGGACAATTGCATATAAAACCAAGCATAACAATTGTCAATTAAAAATGACAATTGCATATAAAACCAAACACATTAAAAGTGCATATAAAAATTTGATTATACAAAGGCATTGGTTGTGCGTGTTGAGTGGAGTCCATGGAGATGGCCAGATTGGGAAAAATGCCTAATTAGTCCTACAACTTTTAAGGTTTTCGAGATGTAGTCCTAAAACTCTTGTATTTCGAACCGTCGTCCTAAACGTCTAAGCCGTTACCGGGTTGTAGTCCTAAAACGCAAGGTGGCGAACGGAATAGTGACGTGGATGACTGACGGTGTTAAACACTTACAGATCATCAAAACGACGTCGTTTTGATGCTTATATCACTTTGTAAGAGAAATCGCTCCGGTCATCACCCGTCAGTCCTGATATCACCGTCACCCAGAGGTTGGTGAATCTGTATCGGAGAAAAAACGCCATGGAAACTACCGCCAGAGTCAGCGGCAGCCAGAACAGAGTGGAACCCAGGAGAAGATTCGCTACTAGGTCGCCGTAGTGAGTGCCGCTGTCGAAGAATATGGTTTCCTCTTTAGGGCTTTTGGCGGTTGGAGCGGCGGCGGAAGCGGGGTTTTGTTGGCCAGGGAAGAGACGTGAAGCTTGGTCGTGGTACCGACGCCGGCCATCAACTCCGCCTCTGAAAAAGCTTGTTCCGCCGCCAGCCATGGTGCACGCCGGAGGAGCCGCCGGCTTGCAAGTATGTTCGCAAGTCTGTTCGTGAAGAAGAAGCAGACTCTATTTAATTTTCTTTGGGTGAACTCCACCTTAGCCCCTTGTCTTTGTTCATTTTTTTACTTAGGTTACCAACATTTCAAATCTCTCATGACAGTCACTTCACAAGTTTCTGATATAAGCATCAAAACGACGTCGTTTTGATGATCTGTAAGCGTTTTTTTAAAGTTAACACCGTCAGTCCTCCACGTCACTATTCCGTCCGCCACCTTGCATTTTAGGACTACAACCCGGTAACGGCTTAGACGTTTAGGACGACGGTTCGAAGTACAAGAGTTTTAGGACTACATCTCGAAAACCTTAAAAGTTGTAGGACTAATTAGGCATTTTTCCCTGGCCAGATTCGACAAACAAGCATGACAAACAAATCTATATAATGGTGGAATCAAGTGATTGTATTGAGTAGTGTTAATAAAAGGGGACCAAGGTGCTTCTACATATAGTTTAGGGCTTCTATGTAATAACATTTCAGTAGGAATTTGGTGGGGGCAAATTACGTATATGAGATTCAAATTTATGCAAAATACACATATATACCCCATATTTTCTAAAACTTTAGTGGGGGCACTTGCCCCAATTGCCCCCACTTTGGATCCGCCTTTGCCCCATGGACGTGCTTCACGCCTCCACTTGGGAAGGCACTGGACCCAATCCCAGCAAAAGCAACATCTCCAACATCCGCCTGACCAAGAGGAGGCGAGGTAGATGACTTTGGTCTCCAAACATGGCGTAGAGGAGGCCCACACTACGTAGTTGCAGCTTATCTTGTAATGCACGGAGTAGCGCCCCAGACGTTACTGTGGGGCTGCAAATCTTGGTAGCACCCAAGGCATTACTAAGGGCGCTACTGGTCAGAGCCTGTCAGAGATAGTAGCGCCCTGGTAATGCCTTGGTGCGTTACGAAACTCGGTAATGCCTTGGTGCGTTACAAATCTGAAAGAAAAGCCAACCATTAATGGACCACCCCGTTACCACCGTTAAATAAACTTACCCACTTCCCCTTCCCCTTCATTTGCAGACGTTTTCGCCGGGCTTGAGAGCTTTTGCTGCTTTAATCCTTCCTCGGATGTCTGAGACCTTCAGTTCTTCCGTTTTATTTTTTTTTTAGAGAAAAAGTTTCTACCTAGTCCAGTTTAATTTTCCTTGTAGACCATCGATCAAGATATGTTATATGGGTGTCAAATGTGTGTTGATTTTGCTGGTGTTTATCAGGTATCTGAAGTACTTGACGAAGAAGTACCTGAAGAAACACAATGTGCAGGATCAAGCCGGGTTATTGCTTCCAACAAGGATCGTAATGTTTATGAACTTCGGTACTTCAATATTGCAGAGAATGAGGGAGACGAGGAAGAATGAGTTGTTGTGCAGTACACTTGTATCTTTATTTTCC
This sequence comes from Stellera chamaejasme, assembly GCA_024586325.1. Taxonomy (NCBI): domain Eukaryota; kingdom Viridiplantae; phylum Streptophyta; class Magnoliopsida; order Malvales; family Thymelaeaceae; genus Stellera; species Stellera chamaejasme. The sequence continues at coordinate 33,941,947 of CM044985.1, forward strand.
ATGGATCCAGTCTCATATGTGTTATTTTACATTAGAGAAAGAAATTTTGGTGGCCTGTAGTTAGTCAATTTATTGAATTGCTTTACAGATTTTTTTAACATCATGCAATTTAATCAATCTTTTATTTGCGTGCTAATTGTTTGTTCTGGTGAGTAATGCATTAGATGTCATTTAGTTTTTGTTTTTCTACTTTTAGTTTTATTGCCATTACATTTGAGTTCTTGGGAATGCGTAATCCAAGCAATGCGTAATCCAAGCAATACTTCAATATTAATTATTGATTATTTCTATTTATTTTATAATAAATATTTAAGATTTAATAGATTAAATGTTAAATCATAAAAAAAGAATATGGGATAGTAAGGGGTGAGGCGTTACCAGGCCTGTCAGCTTGGCAGACCTGCTGTCAGGCCTGGTAACACCAAGTAACGCACTATCATAAAGTACGCGTCAAATCGTATCACCATTGTAACGCACGAGGACGTTACCATTCGTAATGGGTTGGTAACGCATTTTGCGTTACCAGACCTCTTCCAGATACGTAGTGCCACCATCATCGTCGTGGAGCCTACCTATAGTCGAAAGAGAAGAAAGCAAACGGCCAAATCGAATCCAACCCCTCACTTGTTTACCTTCTGGAATTATAATGGAAGATCTTTTCAAAATTTTTATTTCACTTAGCTCCAAGAGCCGCCCATTTTGTTAGCTTTGATAGAAAAATAAAAAACACCACCATCCTTACTTGTGAATCTCTTCTTTCTTGTAGATCTTGGATGTTCTTGGATGTGTTGCCACCATGAAAGAAGCACTGTAGCTCCTCACCCACTAAATCCATAGAACTTCGATGACATTTTCTACTCTCCACAATTCTGATGACATCTTCATCTTTCCCCCACTCAATGAAATATTGAAAGATTTTTTAGAGAAAGAAATTTTTGCATCAAGCCTCATTCCCAAATTCTAGAGAGAAGTTAGAGCTTCTCTCACTAGAAAACCCTTTCAATCTTTAGGAGCTCAATAAACAAATTTATGGTTCTTTTTTATACCATGTTACTCTCCATGTCCGCAAACAGTAATTAAATAGTATGATGATGTAGAGGTTAAAGTAAATGTAAGATTTTATGTATTTTGATATAATTAATTTGAGTGAAAATATTGTATAAAAAATGAGATATAAAAAATAAAGTTAAATTGGTGATAGATTGGTAATTAATTATGAAGGAGAAAATTTTCTTTTAAAAAACCCTTTGTTAAAAAAATTTTAACCAGCCCTCCATAACTTGAAAACCTGACTCCGCCACTGTTGGTGATAGAGTTGAAATTTACACTGGAGTCCGGTTGTGGTCGAGTCTGAGCAAGGCTGGTTTTGTGGACAAATTTGAGGACATGGGGGAAGGGAAACTGATGAGTTATGTAACCAGGTTTATATGGTACGCAAGTGGAAGAAGTATATATGCACATCAGTGAGATTATTTTTTATGGTTACAGTTTGAAATTATGAAACTGTATGAATTTGGTATGCAAGTAGATGCATTATGTACTTAAAGAGTAAATTCCATTTGTAGTCCCATAAAAATAATTCATGTCATGTTTTGGTCATATTTTAAAAAATTGTCCCTTTATGATCCAATCCAATGGTATTATGTCATGTTTTGGTCATTTCCATCTACGGGGGCCGTCAATTTCAACGATTCTTCGCGATTTTACACTTTTACCCTTATGAACAGATGACATGGCCTACTAATGTTAGGAGAAAATTTATCTTAACTCTTATAAAAAATTTTCCCTAAAAATTTCGCCCAAATTTATTATAAATCTATTGTTTTACTCCCCAAACTAATCACCCTTCCATTAACTCCCTCCCAAGTTCATAAATTCCTTCCTTTTTGTTTCCCTTCCTTGTCAACATCTGCATCACCTAATCACATGAGTTTGTTTTAGTATTTCATAAGCTCAACTAAGAGAAAACATGATGAAAGAGAGCGGATATGACAGACTGTATTAATAAAATTTCAATGTTACAACTTAAGCGATCGATTCACAGAAAGGAGTAAAGTGCTCCGAAAGTCCCTTAACTTTTAATCATGTCCTATTGGGGTCTTATTTTAACTTTTTGTCATCTTAAAGACATATTTTAAGTTTTTGATGCATCCATGGTCCTTTTGGACAATTTTGACCCTTAGGACAAAAATATAAATTATATGGTATCCTTGAGGTTTAGAAAAACTTTCAATTTACCCCTCAATTTTCATAAACATACAATTTTACCCTATACATTTTGCCCTCCTCCTCCCACCACCACTGCCCAACATTCGTCGGCCGACCACTGCCAGACTGACACCGGTGTCGCCAACAGCCCAAGACTTGAGATCAGCGGCCCTGGGCTCAAGATCGACCGCCCTAGGCTCGCGATTGGCGGCCTAGGCTCGCGACCGGCAGCCTTGGGCTCACGACCGGCGGCCCTGGGCTCACTACCGGCGGCCTTGGGCTCGCGACCGGCGGCCCTGGGCTCACGATTTTCCACCCTGGGCTCACGATCGGCAGCCCTGGGCTCGTGATCGGTGGCCTTGAGCTCGCTATTCACGGCCCTAGGGTAACGATCTGCAGCCCAGGGGCCGCGATCCGCCATCCTCGGGTCGCGATTTGCAGCCCTGGCCCTTTGAACGCGCTAGTGAAGGTCTGGCGGTGGTCGGCCGGCGACGTTCCGGCGGTAGTGGTGGGAGGAGGATGAGGGGGAAAAGTATAGGGTAGAATTGTTAGATTTGGAGTTGTTTGGGGAAAGTTATATAATTTTTCAAACTATTTTGAGAAATTTTTAGTTTTTTCTGTATATTTATGAAAATTGAGGGGTAAATTGGAAGTTTTTCTAAACCTCAAGGATACCCTATAATTTATATTTTTTGTCCTAAGGGGCAAAATTGTCCAAAAGAACCAATGATGCATCAAAAAACTTAAAATAAGACTTTAAAAGTATAAAAAATTAAAATAGGAACCCAATAGGACATGATTAAAAGTTAAGGGACCTCTGGTGCACTTTACTCACAGATTGAGTTAGATTCAATCACAATTGAGCGAACCAAAAAGCACCCAGAAACAATGAAAGATGGAAAGCAAATCAACACACATTCATATATGGATGAACCGAAAAACTGTTAACGATACCATATATGGAAAAACTCAATAAAGAAAAAAAATCAAAGGGTAGTCGGAGAAGGCCCAAAGAGACGTACAAGGTTGGTCGGAAGGCAAAGGACGAGTTTCACCATAATGAATAAGCCTCCAAGTCGAAATCATCAAACCCAATTGTCGAAAATGATGACAACTCTGATTTGCTGATGATTGCCACCGACGTACTGCCGATGCTGGCTCTTCGTGTTGCACCCCAATGAAGAAGGCTCGGCTCAACACTTTTGGTGTGCATCACACATCTGTCACATGGTCATCGGAGTTCAACAACGGCGGCAGATCTGGATCTGGCACCTTCCACCGCCATACCTCTCTCTCTCTCTCTCTAACTTCATCACGCTTCAAAACACGACTAGATCTGGATATGGGCAAAGGTTTTGGGTTAACTTTTGGAAAAATAAAAATAAGAGGACTAAAGTAAAGTCTTTTCTTTAAGATATTATGCCACATCACCAACTTAGAGGGTAAAATGGTGAGACCATGAAGACACGTTAGAGTGAATGGCTCGAATGGATGGAAATGACCAAAATAGAATACAGTACCCTTGGATAGGGCTATAACATGACAAATTTTTAAAATAGGACCAAAACAGGACATGAATTATTTTTACGGGACTATAAATGGAATTTACTCTGTACTTAAATGCATTATGTATATTGGTGAATTTTGAAACAATTAATTTTGTTTATTACTTAACCAGATGTATTTAGTATATACTTAACCAGATGTATTATACAGCTGAATGTATTATGTACTTAACTGGATGCAATGCGTATAAAAAAAACTGGATGCAATGTATTATGGATGTAATTTGAAATAATTATTTTTTCATTGTTTCGCATGTAATTGGATGTATATGGTATGTAAGTGGCTGTATGTTATGTTTGACCAGGAACTAATAATCTTATTCGAGAAATTAAGCTTGTATTTGTTCAAAAAAAGAAATTAAGCTTGTATATGTCCTTGTTTTCAAACTTTGAAAAACTCTAGTATTCAAAACCTTCAAACAACGAATTTAATATACTAGTTTAAAGTTTGGAAAACAAGTTTTCAAAGCTTATGATCTAATATTAACAAATGAGTCACAACTAAACGGAGCTAAGCTTGTATTTGTTCAAAAAAAGAAATTAAGCTTGTATATGTCCATCAATTGAGATTTCATTAATGTAGTCTCATTACATAAAAATACAGATTTTCGTTCTAGACTGATATGCGATGAAATAGATGGTGAAACGACTGGTGTGAACATGAGTGAATTAATGTATTTGGCATGTAACTACGAGTATCATGTACTTATAGTATGTAATATAATGTATTTTATATGTAATTGGGAGTATTATGTAATTATCTGGATGCATTATACATGTATTATGAATATAGTTAGAAATAATTATTTTTATTTATCTTTGTTTAGTATGTAATTGGACATATTTGGTATGTAATGAGATATAATTATATACACACACACACGCAATATGCATAAACCTTCATTGCATGTATATTAATCATCAAGTAGCTCTTCATGAAACCATGCACGAATAACTGTCATCATCAGTAGAAATCTTGTTCGAGCAAAATTATATCTCTTCATTAATAAGGATTTCGTTCAAATCTAAATTTATAGTATAAAAAAGCACTAATGCATGTGGGGAAAAAAAGATAACCAGAGAAGAAATAAAATGAAAAAGATAAATAAATGAATCATTCAAATAGAAACAATGAAATAAACAATAATTTTTTATTTCTAAAAGGACTACACGCTTGTGGAAAATAAAAAGGAAGGTAGAGACTCTTCAAATAAAAAAGTAGAGATAATCGCACCCACAAGCAAAAGAGATTATCTACAATAATACGTACTACTAACTAATTTTGAGTTTTTTTAAAAGGATTTTGAGTTATTTTATAGTAAAATGAAAAAAAAAACTATTGGTTAGTGAGTTTAACATTGTTATTGTAGTAATGCTAGCTATTATATCCAGTGATATTTATTATTGATTCGAAATCAACCATATTTATCATATAATTAGTAATAAAATCTCTCTCATCACTCTCAAATTTGGAGAGTCAAATAACTAAAGCTATTATGACTAGCATGATAGATAGTGTTGTTGGATCATAAATTTATCTAATTTTTATATTTTTACTCATTATATTGTGTGATAGTTAACATTGTTGGAAGAGTTAACCGCTTAAAGAGATTAAAAATAAAAAGAGAGAAAGACGCTCCCACAAGCAAATTCTTGTTTATGCCCTGGCATAATATGCCCACTAGCACTAAGTGTTACAAATAGCATATTCCGTTAGCAATTTAATTGATTTAATATATTTTTAATATTATGCATTTATATTTTTTTTTAATTGTTGTCTACGGTTTGATTGATGATAGAGGGGTGTGGAATTGGAATTGGAATTGGGAACTATGGAGAGATTAATTGAAGAAATTAATGATATCTTTGAATTAGTATTAATGCACAATCAATTCTTCATTGAGATTTTCCTTTTTCATGTTGGTTTCTTTCTTTTTTACTATTTTCTTTCACACACACACACACATAGATATATATATATATATATATATATATATATATATATATATATATATATATATCACTACGTATTTAATTGGGGCTTTGAAGCGCCATAATGCGCTCCACTAGCGCTACTATAGAAGCGCCAAGATGAGCTTCTACTGCCGCTACGCCAGGAGGCGCTTTTTTGCAACATGCGCTTCATGGCGCTACGATGTAGCACTTGTGAAGCGTTTCTAAGCGCTACAACAATTACTGTAAATTAAAAAAAAATACTCATAAATCTTCATCCATCCGCTTTCATCCACATTAAACATTCATCAACATTCATTAAACACGAATTCATCAATCCATCAAACAAAAACATCAAAAATTCATCAAACATTTCAACAAAACCATCAAATTCACAACCCTAATCCAAATTCATCAAATCCATTAAACCCATAAAAATAGATAATCCAACAAATTAACAAAAAAATACAAACTCAGAAAAATATAAACAAAAAAAGGCCGCCATCGTCGCCGGGAGAAGGGCGCCGCCGCCGGGAGAACGTAGTCGTCACCGGTCTTCAACGCCGCCGTCGCCGGGAGAAGGGCGCCGGTCGGGAAAAGGCAGCCGGATGACTAAAACAAGAAAAAAGATTTTTGAACTCATCTTAAACCCAGATCTGGATCTTAACTCATCTTAAAAAAAATCTTCATCTTGCGAATTAAAATTCATCACCAGTTCTTTGAACTCACCTTAACCCAGATCTGTAGAGTCCAACCTCACCATCGTTGAACTTCAACGGAGCCGAATCTCGCCATTGTTGAACTTGTTGGGAGCTTGATGAAGAAGGAGGTCTCGGATGAAAGGGAGAGAGAGAGAGAGAGGTAGAGAGAGTAGAAATTAAATTAAATGAGAGGAGAGAATGATCCGGAGCCATTTAAATCGCTTTTGTAACGCTTTTATGCGCTACAACGGCGCTTCAACGGCTCGAATAAAGATGTTGTCATATCGGTGTTTGGAAGCGCTAAATGGCGCTACATAGGCTTCAAGTAGAAAAACGGACCACGTAGCGCTTTGTAAGCAAATTGTTTATTGGGCCATTAGTAACGCCTTAAAGCGCTTCTTAAGCGCTACAAATATCCCCTAAAGTACGTAGTGTATATTCTTATTATTTTTTCATTTGACTCATACGTACCTCACCCTTTTTTCTTGGCTTCCTTTTTCCATTTTCATTTTTAATACAATTTTCATTCTTAATCACTTAATTAATTTTGTATATATTTCATAGTATTTTCTTATTCTATTATATTTTTTCTTTCATCCGTTTACAGTTTCTAATTGCATGTATATATATATGTTCGAAATAATTGATTTTAGAAATCTATATTATTCATTTTATCATGTGAAAAACACATGAAATAATTGAAAAACTCATATCATACATTGGAAACTTATTTTAAAATTGATGGGAAAATGAGTTTAGATATTAAAAGTAGTAAATGTCTGAAACTCATATGATACGTCTGAAATATTTAAATTAAATAAAATTGTAATATTATAAATTACAAATTAATACGTATTAACATATGTAAGTTCGAGACATTTCAAAGATGTGAAGTCAACAAACATGCAATGTCTAAAGTAACATTGTCCGAAACTCATATGATAAGTCTGAAACTAAAAAATGATGGTAACGACATATTTTGTACATTTGAGACAAAATGGTCTGGAACAATGTATATAAAACCAACTTTCACATAATGTGAAATTTTATTATTCAAAATATTATTGTCATTGTTTGAAATTATGTATACAAATGTCTGAAACTGAATTTACATATACACATATCAGATTTATTTGAAACAAATAAACAAATATCTAAAATTGAAATTACATATACACTTATCAGAATAGTTTGAAACAAATAAACAAATGTTTGAAACTGAAATTACATATATACATATGTGAATTGTTTGAATCAAATAATCAAATGTCTGAAATTGAAATTACATATACGCGTATCTGAATTGTTTGAATCAAATAAATAAATGTCTAAAATTGAAATTACATATACACATATCTGAATTGTTTGAATCAAATAAATGAATGTCTGAAATCAGTAATTACATATACACATATCTCGAATTATGCAAACGGTGGTCATGTTAAAAAAAAAAAGAAACATGAAGAGTGAAGGAATTTGATGCATGGTGCTTGATTTTGAACCTGTTTTGCCGCCGGTTGCCGCCGTAGGAAACGCGTGGGTTGTCGGAATTTTGGTTGGGATTCGCCGCCGGTTCCGTTTCGTTAGCAAGTCGAAAAAGTGGGAAGAGGGAGTAACCAAAATCAGACTTTGGTTTAGGGTTTTAGGTGTCGAAAAATCTGGGTTCTCCTTTTTTGCATTTTGCATGTCTGGGAAGGAGTTTCAAACATGATGTAATTGATTCTAGATTCAACGGGTTTCTTTTAGAGAAATTACTGATTTGGTACAATTTGTATTAAATGCAATATCAGACTTCCCATTTCAGACTTTTCAATTTTATGTTTAAAATAATTTTTAATTTTTAATATATTTAACAGACAGTGGATAGAATACGGTTGGGCAGACGTATGCCTGGCTATACGCACTCATATCTCCTTCCACACGTACCAAAGAAACGGAACCTTCACAGAAGATAGTTAAGGTGTAGTAAACCGGGTGCATTCAAGAATCATCCCAAAATTCATTCATTTCAATCAGAATTAATTTGATGGGGTAAATTGTTTTTTTTGTTTTTTTTTTTTATGGGGAGAATTTCAAATTTTTTTGTTCTTCTAAATGAATTTAAATTGGAGTATTTATTAAGTTGCTTTTTGTGGCGCTATTCGTGATTCATGTGCCGACCCAAGCAAGTTAATGAAGAATCGGATTTATTTCATCAGCAGAGTCAGGTTAGGGAAATACAGATTAATGACACACCCAAGTTAACTTACTATAAAACAACAGAGCAAAAGAGAAATCAAAATCAAAATCGTCTGGGCAGCAACCATAATCTACTAAACGAATAGAAAAAGAAAGCCCTTGCAGTTGTAGTGATGGCTGCTGGCTTGAATTTGAAGAGCTTTGTCCACTCAACAAGACCAGACATCGCCACCCGGAGTCGTGTCCCCGTCCAGAAAGCCGCCTTTGTTCCGACCAGAAGATTCGCCCCAATGGCGGCTCTCACTGCTGCCCCTACGGCCGGTCTCGCTGAGACATTCTCTAGATTAAAGCAAGAAGGCAAAGTAAGTGGTCAACTCTATCTTTCTCTTCTCGTTTTCTGGTGGCTTTTTGGCTTCATTCCAGTCTTAATCTAGTACGCAAGAGAACCGGGCTTGTTCTTCTCTTGCACTCATTGGTTTTTCGTCGTCTTGTTAACCGGAATTTACTGTATGTTTCATATTCTGATTCACGAATCGCTTCCCATCGTGGATAGAGCAAAGATCTACTGGTTTCGGAAATTCTATCTAATTAAACTAGGTTACTGCTTGTGCTGGGTAGCATTTGACTTTCGTTCTCATCCATCAATGTAGTAATTTCCTACTATAGTTCTCTCTTGTAAATGGTTCTTTTATTAGTTTTCGAAACAAAGATTATGAGCGATTGGTCTGTTGTTAATTGAGCTACTGCCAATATACAGCACCTTTCTTTAGCTTCAATGTAATGGCGAAAACTCTGCACCTTTCTAGTTGTTTTCTATTGTGAGAATGAAAATCCTCAAGTTTACTGCATTCTTATGTGCACAAGAAGATTGATAAACCTGCTTACTTGATTTTTCAGACATTGTGGAGGCTGGGAGGGATTCACAATTTAGTTCAATTATATTGCCTGAGTTCGTTAACTGATCATGGTTTCTGGTAGATTTCATTACATAATTTTAATTCTCTGCATTGACAAGCTTGTAAATGTTATTAGGTTGCGCTCATCCCCTACATCACTGCCGGTGATCCAGACCTCTCTACGACAGCGGAGGCACTGAAGGTGCTCGACTCATGTGGATCTGACATAATTGAACTGGGTGTTCCATATTCCGATCCACTGGCTGATGGACCAGTCATTCAGGTTTCTTTTCAGCTCAATACATGGTTTTAATCACATTTGTTACCTCCCTGGTAACATTTTCTTCCTATACAGGCTGCAGCTACTCGTTCACTGGCAAGAGGGACCAATTTCAATTCCATCATCTCAATGTTGAAGGAGGTGAGGCTATCATAAGTGTCATAATAGAGAGATAAAACCAAAACCTAACTTAATCTTTGTGCTAAACCTTAATGGTTCAGTCAATGATCCTCAGAATTAGGAAATGTTTAATCACACTAATTCCTCTCAAAACACCTGAATTCATTTACTGGTGAACCTTGCTTACTCTCAATTTTACTGGCAAGTTGGTTCTTAGTCAAGTTTATACGTAGATGTCACGCTAAAACAATTTGAGATGTTTTCTGTTTTTTATTGAAGTCCAAACTTCTGACGATATTCTGCTTGACTATAGTTGCAGCCATGGCTCTAAACTTGTTTTTGCACAGTTTACCTACTTTGTTTTTCTTTAAGCTGTTCTCTTTGCTAAACAGGTGATTCCAAAACTATCATGTCCCATTGCATTGTTCACATACTACAATCCAATTCTTAAGCGTGGGGTAGAGAATTTTATGTCCACCATAAAGGACGCTGGAGTTCATGGTAATGTCTATGAATTTTATCATCATTTAAAAAAAAAAATTTACTTTAGTATCTGAGAATCTTTTTAGATTATTCATTAAACCATGTCTTTTTACTAGCCAAGATGCTTAGAATTTTTTCCTATCCAATAACATTTTCATTGTACCCTAAACCACATACATCTTGCCTGAATAGGTTTTTTTTCCATCTGTGAGTTTCTTTCATCATTGTTACAGTATCGTCTGTTTCCCTTCTTTTTTTTGGCAGGGATTGTTGTTCCAGACGTCCCTTTGGAAGAAACAGAGATTCTAAGAAAAGAAGCTCTTAAGCACAGCATTGAATTGGTATTTAGCTGTTTGAATTCATATAGTAGTAATAGTTTTTTACCCTCTGATTTAAGTAGCTTTTTGGTACAAGGTACTTTTGAAGAAGATCTAAAGATTGTTATTCTAAAGTTCAGTCAGAATTTTGTATCATGTGAAAGAAAATTTATTTGGGCACAGTTTGAGTCAAGGAAGTCTGTTTTCGCAATCCTCTTTATTGACATGAGATTTTTAGTGCTGACATTATATGGTTTTTTTCTGTGGCTTTTTGGTATTCCCAAGTTAATCTAGAGAAAGAAAAAAATTGGTTGAAAGGTAACTTGAACTATTTTTCTGTCTAGACCCCCCTGTTTCAAAGAATGTTGGTTAGGTTTTGTTTCACAATTGGTGCTCTTTATTAAGCAGTCGGAATGTAGGATGTGTTGAGATTAAAATCCTGTTGTGTTTGAAGAGTATAATTATCTTTTACTTCCCTTATTGCTTGTTATGAGGGTTCAGTGCTCATTGGAATGTGAGAACTCATTGAACTCTGTTACTAGATAGTGATAGAAATTGCCATATCTAGAAACATTACAGCCGCTTCCATATCACCATTTAGATAGATATAACGAAATGACTATTAAATCTTTTGCACACATCACTGTATGATCTACACAACAAAACGAAGAAGAAAAGTCCATTTACTATTATTTCTGTTTCTGTTTGATTTGTTGTCTTAGTAGACTCTAATTTTTGTCTCTATTGTTGCTGGAGATACAGATACAGCCCGTTTGAAATTTAGGAGTAATGTTCTGGTGGTTTCAGGTACTGCTTACAACCCCTACAACTCCAACAGAGAGGATGAAAGCAATTGTCGAAGCTTCTGAAGGATTTGTTTATCTTGTAAGTACTGAATGCTGATGATGTAGAATCCCAAGTACTTTAGATAAATACATTTGCTTCTTTTAATTACTCGAGAATCATATACTTCTTGCACATTCTTTGTAATTTCTTTCTAATGCATTTTGGTATTCACATCATAGGTGAGCTCCATTGGTGTCACTGGTGCCCGTGCATCTGTTAGCGATCGAGTTCAATATCTTCTTAAAGAAATTAAAGAGGTTCGTCTCCAGAATCACATATGGAGTATGATCTTGTTTATTCAGGGGATCAAGATGCTGCTTATATATAGATGAATTTGCTTCTGATGATGATCCTCTTCGTTTTGGCAGGCGACAAATAAGCCTGTAGCTGTTGGTTTTGGGATATCCAAACCCGAACAGGTCCAACAGGTTGGTACACTCACTGAATTAGTAGTATCATTTTGATTTGTACATTCTCAGAGTGCAGGATTTTCATTGCTTGCTTCTGTGTGTTTTTCGATTCTGTGAGCAGGTTGCTGGATGGGGTGCTGATGGCGTCATTGTTGGAAGCGCCATGGTGAAACTGCTAGGTGAAGCAAAGTCTCCGGAGGAAGGATTGAAGGAGCTAGAAATATTTACCAAGTCCTTGAAATCTGCCATTTAGAGCATTTTTAGACCCTTTTTCTTTCTTGAACATTTTTCCGTCTCACATGACATGACCAACAGCTATAAGAGAAATAATAAATGATTTCATTTTTTTTGTCATTTTATAAACATTCAGGTTCATTGAAAATTGGCATCATTAGAACCATTACCGTGCAACCGCCCGTTTATTAGGGTGCTTCAAAGTTTAACTTTTGGGGGTGAGAAATTTTTTTTTCACCCATAATTTTTCACCATGAATTAGCTCCTAACTCACCTGACTTTCTCGGACCTAGAGTGAGTTTGTTAAAAGTGAATTTAGTAAATTCACCGTGATTTTCTTACCCCCTCTCTCTTTCTCTCTCAGGCCTAGCCATCTCCCACAAATGCTCTGGCAACCCGTCGCCGGTCCTCTTCCCCAACCCAGCTTTTCCTCCCCCTGAATCGGCCTCGGCCCAGCCAGCCCACCAATGCCCAACTCCCCCACTGCACTTCCCCAACCCAGCCTTTGCGTATCCGACGTTTGAAGCTGCGGAATCGAAGGAGGAGCCTTTGCGTATCGGGGCTTGAGAGGCTGCTGAATCGAAGGAGGAGCCATCGTCGTCGCCGGAAGGGATGAGCCTCCTCCACCCACTCCGATCGCTATCCATAGTCCGCCACCGCCGCAGCAATCGAGTCCTTCGCCTCCGACGTTTGAAGCAACATACCGGCGCAAGCCAATTCACCGGCGCCAGCTGACTTGGTTCAGCAACATACCGGGAAACTTCCTGTTGTGACGGCGGCGCCTCGGTGCTTCGGGAAGTAGAGCCTCACAGACGACGGCGGAGCGGTGCTTCGGTGCTGGGCAGCGACGATGGGCAGCAGGGTCTCATAGTATGGTGAATTAGAAAATCTAATTCACCATGAATTTCATGGGAATGGGGTGAAAAATATTTCTCCCATGTTTTAAGTTTGACACCCCCTAATACTCGATCTAGGGAAAATTGGAAAAAAAATATTGTTAAAAAAATAGCATACATGTCACTATTTACATATTCAATTTAATCTCGAACTTTTAAAAATAAACGAATTGACTCCAAACTTTTAAAAATAAACGAATCTAACTCTTTCCCCCATCGAGCCCCAAATTAGTTGATGCTTTCCACTAGAGGAATATCCGATGTTGGAGTTGACAGTCGATGGAATCTCACATTAATTCTCCATCGCCAAACACTTCACCAGTCTCGTGTGGCCCAACTAAATCGATACGCTTGAATGTTTGTTGATGTATACTCCCCACACCCAAATCGACATGTTCGCAGACCTACTAAACACGAGGTTCGCCACCATCGCCAGGTTGAGGATTACCGGGTTATCTGTATTTCGAGAATTCTGGTTCCAATACAGAGATATATTGTGATGTTGAAGGGTGGATCTTCGAGATGTTATCATGTCGAAGCTGTTTAGCTAACCATTGGTGCAAAATTCCATTGCCATCCTTGAGTTACGAACCCGTTGGAGATGGAGACTATGAATCCGCTAGAAATGAGGCTTGTTATTCTAAGGGATCGACAGAGGAAGCTGGCGTTAGATCTTGCAGTAGCGACGAGAACTGGGCCTTGGTCAAACACCTAAGTGATCGTGCAAAAGTGTACTGTTGAGCACAGTCTCTCCAATACATAAGTAGAATGCATTAATTGCGTTGATCTATGTGTAAAAGAATATGAAAATGCTCTCCCTGTATGGATTAATTATTGTAGTGCTTATTCAAAAAATGCCATTCCATATCACAAGCCTTCCTAAGAACATAAAAATATAGAGGGGAACACAAAATACTTATAGAAGTTGTACAACTCACAGGGGCTAAAACACAAGGGAGCAGGGGCACGAATAAGATACATTATATGCATTTTAGCGCCTTCCAGATGCCACGGATTCTGCATTAAAGAGGTTCTTCACTCGTGAGAGAACAGAGTCCTGAGTAGGATCGTATGGATGATCCTTGGATGGAATCTCCAGAATTGCCGGAACAGGTTTGTTGTAGCTATCGACCAAGAACCTTATCATATTGGCAACCTGAAAGTAACGAATATTAGAGGAGTAACTAACATTAGAAGACCACCTTAATGAAGTCCGTAATACCGGGCCAAGACTGCCAAACACTAGGAACTTTCTTACGAATTCCTCTAAAAGTGTTTTAAGTGTCCATGCTCCATAGAGATTTGCAGATATCAGTATAGGATCATTGAATCAAATATAATATCAATATAGGAGTATGTAATAAAATTGCTGTGGGATATCAGATCATCATCAAAGTGAACAAGATAATAACTTAGGCTATATAAGATATGAGGGCATTAAAGCAGAATCAGGAGCTTAATTGATGCAGATTTCCAACTCATCAAATGGCAAATGAATCATCAGAATCCTACTTTGAAACAGTTGAAACAGCATCATGCAGTGACAGTTTAACTAGTTGCTAATCATTATATTGAAGTATATAATAGAACTTACAAATTGGCTAATCAGCACAACTGCAATATCTTCCCTTGTTATGAACTCCTTAAATGCATCTTCAATCTGTTTCACAGTCGTCTCTAAACACGACAGGATGTTTCTATGAGTAAGACATCATACTTACAATGGAACATCAGAGCCAGAAGCAGTTATAAAAGATAACTGAAAATAACAAATACTAAAACAAATATCATAAACATCGAGATGGTATCTTCACCTCATCTGATAACCATTAACTTTTATCTTTCAACTTTTACTGTTATTTCTTGCACTGGTTCACAATAATTCATAAAACCAACATTTTCATTCAGGTTTGAGAATTCTCATTTTTCAAGGCAAACTCATCTTCTCTTTATTTACGTCAGTCAGTAACAATCTTCTAGAAGGTACTTCCCAGATTAGTACACCATACTTGCAGGCCAGGTTGACTTTCATATCATTAGGCCATAGAATTGATTACTAAACTGACTAAGCTTGAGACCAGTACTAGCCAGTATCTGAAGATACTTTTAGCAACAAGGTTATGATAGAAGATCCAAACATGAATTTATTGGAGTGGTCATGATGATTCAAGCTAAACTTACTATTCATTCTTGCTATTACTCAAAATAAAGTAAAAAATGTATTGTTTTAAAACTATATGTCACTTCACTTGACCACCTGTTTAGTTCCCATTTGCATTAAATACTGTTTTTATCCTTAAATTAATGAACAGGTAAGTAAACAGTACCACTTTAACCAACTTTTACACAACTCGTAAACTACTACTAACATAATACTTCTAATCTGTGCAAATAAAAACTATAGATGTAAATCTTGCTGACTGGATAAAATTTGACAGAAAAGTAAATATCATAGCAAACAATTGCAATGCATACTTGAATCCACGATAAGATAATTTGTCTTTCTTCTTATGTCGACATTACCAACTCCAGCAAGCAGAAACCCAACCACAGTGTCCTATACCAACATATGTGTAAAACACTGTCAAGAAAATGTTAAAGATGGCGAGTAGGCGCTAGAGGTAAAGAAAATCATACTGCTATTGCATATAATGAATTCTAAATAGTGAGTCACAAGCAAGCTCGTAAACTCATTTAATGATAAGAAGCGAACATTAGCAGCCAAAGCAGACAAAAAAACAACTTTAACTGTATACTGGGATCTACTAGAAACACATTGTAACAGGTGATCAGTAAGATCACCAAGAAGAAGACATCAGTCCACTTTTCCAAGACAGAAAGCTGTGAAGATTGTAGCGTGTTGGGCTCGCAGCTATTCACCATTAATTAGGAAAGAACATACGAAACAGAAAAGGGAGGAAAACAAACAATTTCCTGACCTAGAACTTGGTCAATCAAGAGTGAGGGGATCTGCTTCCTAAATTTTATTTGATTGTTATGAGCCACATGGTGGGGAGTACAAGTGTTTCCCTCGCAATAAGCAGCGTCTAACAAAATTCTGAAGGAAGATAAATAATACTATAATGCTAAAAGTTTCAACAAGCAGAGAATTTGAACAGCAAGCATGGTACAAGTCAGTAAAACATATCAGTGACAAGATAATCGGTACCTCGTCGGCGATTACGGCAATGAGAGATGAGCTTCTCGTCGGGATTTGAGGTTTATTCGCCATTCTACAAATGATCGGAAGAAATTAACACTGAGAACTCCAAAGAAGCAATTCAAATGTAATCTGAATCAAGTTCAAGAATAACAATGGCGAGAGAGGAAATCTACACTCACTGATTGAACCAACAGAAAGGTCGGAAACGTACTTGATTTTCCTTTACCGAGCTTCTTCTGCCAACGAATCGGAGCCTAGAACACGGATTCAGATCAGGAATAATGGCGATGACGGAATTGTGATTCTCCTTCTCCGTTCTTCCTTTCACTTTTCCTTTTTTTATTTTTCTTGTTTTGGGTTGTATCGGATTTTTACAGGCTCGAGCAGTTCGACCATTTTTCAAACGAGCCCAGCCCAGCCCAATCGATCCAGCACGGTCCTAGACTCTGAATCTATGACCTAGTAATTAATTTTGGGTAACTTTAATTACCTTTACAAGTTTTGAAAACCTACACTTACTTCCCTCGAATTATTTTAGAAGTTTATAGATATCTCTTTAGATCTGGATAAATATGCACTTTTATCAGACCATTAACTCTATCAATCTGATTGCTAAACTATTGAATTAATTGCTCTAATTAATTTATATTTCATGGAAAATATAGCAACACTTATTCTCTAATTGGGTTACTCCTATTGAAAATGTGAGAAACACAAATATACAAAAAAAATATATAACGGAGAGAGATATCATGATACATATGTTGATTCAATTAGTTTCGAATGATTTACGATCAATAAAGGCGGTGTGAGTTCAAGACTAACATGAATAATGGACTAAACTTCTAATACCGTTTATGTTTATGTTTGTCTATTTATATCGTTTAAAAAAATTGAATCAAAATGAAATATATTATGGAATGTGTGGGAAATGGAAACAAATTTTATTGATAGTTTTGTTATATTTGATTTTCAGTTTCAAGTTCAACATTTGATCTATATTTATAAGGATAAATATAGAAAGATTTCATAAAAAATATATTTATAAAATTTTAATTTTAAATTATGATATGCACACGAATTTTTTAATTTTAAATGTCTAAATATTAATAAAAAATATCATAGATTAAATATTTTAAAATATTAAAAACAATTGTATCAATTTTTTTTTTATTTAGAAAAAAAGTACGAATCAATGAAAAATGATGACATTCCAGAAAATTAGGGGAAACAAAAGGGGCATAAAAAGCCGCTTTGAAAGAAAAGTTAGGGAGCAAAAATAGTTACATTACCTTTACAACGTCAGCCAAAGTTAAAAGAGTGTGTCAAAACTGTCAATACTACTGTGACAGCTCAGGAGGCAGTGACCCTACGTGGACCCAACTTTACACTTGTCCCACCCTTACACGTCACACCTTTCTTCTTTTCTCCAACTTTTACATAGCCTACAAATCTGTGCCACCAACCCACAGAATACATGCTCCCAAATTCATCATTAGCTTAAACAACCACCTATCACAAGCAACCACGTCAGCAAACAACACCCGATGCGTCTACGTGGATGATCCCATCGAGATGAAATCGTGGACCTTCATACAGGAGATTAGCACCCGGTCGAAATTAAAGGAGGATTGGCATTTTTCGCATATGCGGATTTACCGGATGCGAAGGGAAGGCGAGCGTGACGCAGGAGAGAAGGATCGATGCCAGAGACGAACAGTGTTTTCTCAGTTGATGATTTCGCCGATTCGTTCTGGGCTGCGGGCGGTCCGGTGTCCTCGCCGCCGGCGGGGATGAACCGGAGCCAGTCGGAGTGGGTGCTCGAGAGATTCCTAGAAGAATACGCCGTCCCCGGTGCGATTCCGGCGGCGCGCGCCAACGATAATGTGATGAACTCCTTTTCATCTCCATCTCATCTGTCTGTATCCAGAATTGACAGGGTTGGTAGTGGCGACGACGTGGTGGAGATCAGGAAGCTGAATAGTTACATTCATGATATTGAACCAAGTCAAACCCAAACAAAAGGTCAAAATCCAAGTCAGGATCGTCAGCCTCAGCAGCCTCTCCCTTCGAATCCCAGTGCCCCGATCGACTCCGACGAGTATCGTGCGATTCTCAAGAGCAAGCTTGATCTTGCGTGCGCTGCTGTCGCGCTTTCTCGGGTAGTCCTCTCTTTCTCCATTGTAATCTCGAAGTAATTATTACATTCTTTCCCCTCCGAGTTTTTGGATTTCACAATGAGTTTGTATCTAATGAAGGCTTCAGCTGTGAAAGACGAAGGTTCTCCTCCTATAGATAGTCAGAATAAAATTTTAGGATCTCAAAATCAAGGTTAGCGCTCTCTGCTGAGATTTCGCTCTTCTTTCTATTCTCTTTCCCTTTTCCCCCCTCTTGAATCAGGGTGTAGCATGTAGGCACTCGTTGAAGCTATAGCTTTTCGCCCATTGGACCAGGTAATTAAGGCTTATTGTGGATGAATTTGGTCTAATGACTCTAATGATATGTTCTGGTAGAATCTTAGAAGTAAAGGGCAAAGAATTATGGTAGCTTAGACTTGTAACTTAAGGGAACTGTTGATTGTTCTTGTCCTCATATACCAGTGTTCCTAATGTGGCTACTTTTAGCTTGTGATGATTTCTCTGTTATTCTCATGGGAGTTACGTGGAGATTCGGATTGGATTTTATTCTATAAACGGCTATCTTGTTTTCCCTTTAATAGTTTCTTGTGTTTGTTCCATTCCTTTTGGTGAGCCGTAGGTAGACTAGTAGTTTAGCTGTGCAGCTCTTTTACCTTCTAATTGTGAGACGCAAATGCTGGCCTGTGATACTAGACAAGTGCTATTTTGAGTATATAGTCATTATGTTATACACCTAAACTGCTTTCAGAACCTTTTGTGGTACAGTACCATAGATACTTTTTTTTTAACAAAGGATAAATATTAGAAGCACAGTACTGTGCGAATTTGCTAATTCTTGCATAGATTTTGTTTAATACTAGCTTATTATGTCAGTAAACTTCAATTTCCATCTAAATAACTCAGGTCAAGAACTAATGATCCAGTTTCTGCTTCTTCTGAGAGTGAGGAATTTGCCCTGAAGCTTGAAAGATTATTGTACAGGAGCCCAGTCGAGTTCCAGAATATATAACATAAATTAGTACTCCCTCCATCCCACAAAATTTGATACATATTCATTTTTGGGATGTACCACAAAAATTGATATGTTTCCTTCTAAGGAAACTTTAACGTACCTATTTTACATTACTACCCTCATTTTTTTCTTCCCCACTCAAATAATGATTTTTTTTGTCTTATATCCCTATTTTACCATTTTACCCTCAAGTTTTCTATCCACTTTAATCTTTGTGTCCGGTCAAATGTATTAACTAATATGGGACGGAGGGAGTATCACGTTGAGGTGGTAGCATATGATTGATGAATAGGTTATTTGTTGGTTGAACCATTGAAGTCCTTTTATCATTTACAAGATGCATTTTAGGTTTCTTGTGGATGGTTGTGTGCCATAACAAGAAATTGTTAACTCTAGTGTTCCAACTCATATAATGCCTAATTAGGCAAAGCAGCACCAATGAATTCTGATATGTTAATAACTTTAGGTTCCTCCAAGGAACAGAATGAACCTGGCAGTGCACCATTTGCAAAATCAGCGATTGCAACTGTCCAGCAGAAGTCAGGAATACAGGTGAGGCAGTCGACAAGTGGATCATCAAGAGAAGATTCAGATGATGATGAGCTTGAAGGTGACACAGAGACCACTGATAATATGGATCCTGCTGATGTAAAACGAGCAAGGAGGTGATTTTCCATTTTCTTTATTTGAAGTGAACAAGTTAGGGTTCACTTTTGCTTGTCATCTTTGGAGCGGGCACACAAGCTTTTTGGTACAGAGGAATTGGATTCCATCTTTGGATGCCATGCATCATTTTCTTTTTGTTATGTTGATCCATGCATGCTATGGTTGTTTTTCTTTTTGGCAATTACAAAGTTTATTTGATATCGAGCATGATGAAATGCAGTATGTTTAACATAATCCATGTTGGTCACTCCAAGAGAAAGAGGGAAATACAATATAGGAAATTTGGAATGCTGCAGTGATATTACTTTTTATAATGCACCCAAATAAATTAACAGTGAATCTGTTTCACATTATTTATAATTTCCCACACAATTACGTTTAATTCCTACTTTGTCCATTACTAATGCATAGGATGTTGTCAAATCGCGAATCAGCTAGACGTTCTAGAAGAAGGAAACAGGAACATTTAACTGAACTTGAAGCTCAGGTTTGCTCAGTCTCTTCAGCTTAGATTCAGATGACTCTATTTTCATCAGTTTTGACTCAATAATGTTTCAAACTAGGTTGGTCAACTAAGAGTTGAGCATTCAACATTACTCAGGCGTCTCACAGACGTGAATCATAAGTATGATGAGGCTGCTGTTGACAATAGGATTTTCAAGGCTGATATCGAGACACTGAGAGCAAAGGTACACTAACGTTTTCTTATTTTCTTTACATTTTCCACCTTGACTATTCTGTCATTTTAAAATTTGATCAGAACACTCTAGCTGAAGGGTAGTTCAGTTCTTTTATGCTCCGTTTTTGGGCATCTAAGTGCATCAAAGTCAGTATCTCAATCCATTCTCTAAGCCGATACCCTCTAATTGCTGTAACTGTATTTAATACACAGGATGGGAATTTCTCTGATGTTATATAGTTATTCACTATACTAGTTCATTCAGTAGAACTCCAGATTCCAGGTGCTTATTGCACACTTCTCCTATCTGTTCTTTTGTCAGTTTTGTGAACTTTAATTTGTTGCTGATGTTGCCATATGACTCAATGTTAACATAATCCATTGTTGTTGATATTGCCATGTGTTTACATAATCAGGCACAAAATTGATATGTTTTGTCATTCCTTGTTGATGCATCAGTTAATTTATTTGATTAAGACTACTTTAAAAATTTCAGGTAAAAATGGCTGAAGAAACGGTGAAACGTGTAACTGGGATTAACCCACTTCTTCTCGCCAGGTCCAATGTACCGAATGCGGGAATGCCTTTTGTCAGTGTTAGCAGTCCCATGGAAGCAGCAACAGGTGGTGTTATGCCGTTACAGCCAAAAGCAAACCAGTTTTATCACCAGCCAGCTCCTAGCATTGCTAATGTTGTACACCATCAGACAGTAGAAAATGTTTACCCAAGTAACACCCTAGTTCCTCCACTTGTGAATCCGCAAAACGATATTAGAGCAAGAAATGCTGTTGAGGCAACCTCATTGCATCACCCACCTGCTCCAAAACCTATCCATGATCAGAGAGGCTTGAATGGAGTGCATCCAGTTGCTCCAGACCCTATCCATGATCAGATAGGCCTGAGTGGAGTGCAGAAGCAGACCTGCCCTGGTGTTGGGGCTCTGCCCAGTTGGGACACTGGACTACCTAGCACAATCACCGACACCAACAAGCAGCGTTGAACCATAGAGCTTCTCCCTTACTAGGTATTTAGAATGTCTAGTGATGCTACTGAGTTTTGATTATCATGCATCTTTTTGTATTAATGACTGCATTGATTCTTTATGTGTTTGCACATTAAAATCATAAATGAGGAGCCGTGCATGGTGCCTCTATGAGCACATCCGTAACATGCACTGTCAAAATTGAGAGTTGGCAGCGGTATTTCATTAGGATCTCAACAAGAAAAGTTTCCCTTCAGGATGGTTTAGCATTAGAAAAGGATTTGCTTGCGGCAAAAGGGACAAAACCCAGGCGTCTAGGCCTGCACATAAAAAGCAGATCCTAGAACTACAAACTACAAATGTTCCTTTGATGCTACTGTCAAACAACTTCGACAAAGCAGCCAAAATGTCAGTGTGCAATTCCAGCAGATTACAAACAAAAAGCATCCATTAGCCTATCGTCAGTTCCACTTCTCCAGAATTGCTACTTTGAAACTTTAGTATTAAAAACCTTTAGGTGTAATTCCTAGATCAGCAAGACCAATTTGGCCTTTGTACAGAGACTCAGAAGCTGAGGAACGCTGTCCTAAAACCTGGTTATATACTTGCTGATGAAATACTCCTTCTTGGAAGTTGATTAGCCAAAAATAAGAAAATAAAATAAAAAATTGTTTGAATGCCTATGAAGTTAGAAGGTTAATGGTGCAAATATCCTCCATATTTATATCTAGAATGAAAGGGAGAGGGGAGATGGACAATATAGTAAGCAGTCAGGAAGAGCCAAAAGAATGACGAATGGAAGAAAAAACTGAAGACACACACATAGAAACAAAAGATAACAAAAAATTTAATAACCAATGAGGAAGACGCAATTGGTGAGAAGCAACAGGTGGGAGCTTGCTTGTTGTGTCTCTTCTATCTATCCTCACCTCACTCATCTTCTGCACACAACACAACACAAGCTTGCTGTGATTTGTCAGTCTCATGTTGGAAAGTGATTAGATTCTTCCTGAAATCATTAACTTTTACAAGTCATAACAAGCCAACTCATGAAGAGCAACGTGGCAGTTAAGTTTACTGGTTTTTCGTCTCTTTATATTTCTAGTTGAATGTAATAGCAGTAGATTGGCAGAAGATGGGGAAAGTGAAACATTATATACCATCTGTAACACTGCTTAACATTTTTACAGTATGTAGAACTCCAATATGTACTGCATCTACATGTATGGTGCTAATGAAAGAAGAAGTACACCTCCCTTGTGAAAACAAAAAGGGGGTTGCCACTTGAGCTATGTACTGATGAAGAAGAAGAAGAAGAATGCCACCTGTGTTTGTTTATACACCACCTGTCCAAGCACTCACTCTAACAATGGGAGTGCCTCTCCAGTTCAACACCATCTCCTTCCCTCCATCAACTCTCACCTCAAACATGCTCTCGCTTTCTCTTGCGATTGCTCTGCATTCCATCACCATCTCCTCACTCACTCTTACACCCTCCAGCCCAGTCACTACAAAACCTGACGAGCAGCAATCTTCCTCCCACTTCCCCTTCCATGCTTCCATCGACGCATTCGGGGCCACGAACAATGCCTCCATTGCCATTCTCGCCTGCAACAGCTCCTTCGGGAAGTTCGCTTCCATCGATTCCAGCACAGCTTGGTAGACCATCACGTTCGTCTCAAAGAAGGATCCGAATCCGCTGTGGTTCTTGAGATTATTGGAGGAATCTCCGTTGCCAAGTGTCAGAATTCCCCTGCTGTGGTGGTGGGATAAGAATCCTTTAGCTATGGTTATGAACTCCTTCGCGAGTCTTATGCTTCTCGATCTGCCCATGTGTGGGAGTCCGATCATGCAGTTGAAAACCAGCCACTCCCTTCTTGCTCCGCCCCTCTTCATCAATTTTTTCAACTCGCTCACCAGTTCCTCCAAACCCACTTGTTCAACCTTCATGTTCACGCCACAACGCCTTGCATAATCGCACAGTCTTCGTTTTGTGTCATTTAGATCGCCCTCTCCCCAGTTTAAGGTGATCAATTTCAATTGCTTCTGCTTCTGTAACGCCACTTCGATCACTGGAGGCCACTGTAATCCCTCTCCGATGTCGAAGTCGACTATGCAGATTGTCTCTGCATCCGCCGGTACCGATTCGAGGATCGCCGAGTTCGCTGCGAAATGGGCGAACCTTCCGTATGGCAAAATCTGATAGAACGCCTTGAAGGCGGAATCTAGATTCTTGGCCGACTCCCGCGTCAAGTAATAATCTGGGTTTTGGATCTCTTGCGATAAGCTATAAGCAAGTCGCTCCAGAGCTTCGCCGGCGGGATTTGCTTTCTCAGCCAAACATCTGAGTATGACGTCCGCCAGCTCGTTTTGCTCGTTCTCAATGGCTTCTCCATATGCCTTTAGAAGATGAGAGATAGCCACCTGATTGTCAATCGCAATGCCATCATCTGGCACCACATTGTCAATCCCAATGCCGTCATGTGGCACCACAAGGGGTGGCTGCACCAATGGTGTTTGATGAATTGTGTCACTCGATTTTATCGATTCATCAGGACTCCACAATTCTTCAGAAAGCAAGCTCCTCTCACTATCATCGCTCAAGAAAGACTCGATCCCTTCCATTTCCAAATCAAAACCATCGAAGGGAGACGCCGGACTCTGCAGCTGATCATACACCATTGGATTTGACATGTTTTCATAGCTGAAGATTGAAGAAAGATCAGGGCTTGAGGGGAATTCAATGGATTCCTCTGTGGTGGTGAAAGAAGATGGGAATTCAAACCCAATCGGATTCATCAATTGCCATGTATTTGGAAGAAAGATCATATCCTGTTGCATCATCTTCTGTGGCTCTTGTTGATCTCTCTGCGGATGAATTAAGGGTGAGGAGGTTTCACACAAACACTTTAAATTGAAGTTCAGGTTTTAGGGTTAATGTTTTGAGTGCCCTGACCTTTGGTGCTTATATATATATATATATCTATATAAAAATGAGGAGGGTGGGAACATAATACACTAAGAAATAAATAATAATAATAATAATAATAAAAACTTAATAATAAGAGAAGTGAAGAATTTCCAATAACCTTCATTTTGATGTCAAAAAGAGTTTTTTGTGTCTCAAGGTTGGCTAACTCGGTGGTTCTCCCTTCTTGGCAGCTTCCTGCAAATAGTTTTGATCTGCCTTAAAAATTTATGGTCATGATGGGTAGTGGTTCAGTTTACCAAATTCTCGAGATTAATGCTCCCTTAAACGAATGTTATTCTTGTCCTTATTGTGTGAAACAAGTACCTTTCTTATTCTGTTGCAGAGAATCCAAAAAATAAAGAATAGAGAGACCTTTTTTAAGTAACCATAAATCATATATTTTGCACAAATTGATGTGACGTATTACTTTTGTTGATTAGAAATATGTTTCACACAATAAGGACAATATAGCATTCGTCTAAGGGAGTATTAATCTGGAGAATTTGGAAAACCGAAAATCACTACCCAGCATGAGCATAAATTTACAAAGCAAATCAAAATGACCTGCACGAAGCTGCCAAGAAGGGAGAACTGCTGAGTTAGCCAACCTTGAGACACAAAAACTCTTTCATACATCAAAATGTTGGTTATTGGAAATTTGCCACTTCTCTTATTATTAAGTTTTTTATTAATTCCAACCCTCATTTTATATAGATATATAAGCACCAAAGCTTAAGGCACTTAAAACATCAACTCTAAAACCTGAACTTTAATTTAAAAGTGTTTAGGTGAAACCTCACCCTTAATTCATTTGTAGAGGGATCAACAAGTGCCACTAAATATGATGCAACCCTATATGATTTTTCTTCCAAATACATGGCAATAATGGATCTATTGATGAGAAACTCTGCTCATATTTTATGGTGAATATTGGATGAATTTGGACAAAGTTTCCCTCACAAAGTATTGAAATTGATGAACTGCAGACAATAGGGGCTGAATTGAAAATTGGAGGAAACTTGAGGAGAAGATGAAGTTTTGTGTCCAGAAAATTATACACGGTAATCACCACGGATTTGTGCATGGCAATCACCGAATTTCCAGGGTGTGTCTTATGGTCATACATGGCGGTCACCATGTACATAGCCTAATTTGTACACACATTCACAACTTGAGCACAACAAAAAAACAGAGACAGTAGGATAGAGCAGAGCGCAACACGGAGCAAGGGAGAAGAAAAGTTTAAGTAGCCCACCATTTTTTAGTTAGCTAGAGCTAGATTTTCTTCATATTTGGAGGAGCTAGAAAAAGCTAGGATTCTTCATATCAATTACTTGGTGGCTCACTCTCATCTTCAATTTCTGAAGAATATGGGTTTTGTTATTCTTACTCTATTTATACTTTTCATCATGTTTAGTAGCTAATTCCTTGTTATCTTTTAAGAATTTGTGAAACCTAGACTATGAGTATTTGATTTTAGGATTTGATAAATATTGTTTGAATGTTTATGTTTGAATTACTTTGTGTTTATAGATTAAACACCTCGAGAGAGGGTTTTTGTGATATAGTTTGGTCTTAGAGATGAGATAACCATATTAGACCATAGAGAAATTCATGCTAGGATAATTGTAAAATGAGAGTTCATGATTATTCAAGGAGTAGAATAGATTAATTGCATAATAAACTAGGGAACACGAAATTGTTACTAGTTTATCTCTAAATGCATCTTGAGTGAGGGGTTTAGACTTAATAAATTCTCCTACATAAATGCAAGCAATACTTGGAAGTGCCTTTACATTGTTATGACCATAATCTAGGTGGAACAAATATTCATAGGAGATAATTTAGTATAATCATGTTGTAAACCACTCTACTTCTTGCTCTAATTCTTGTTCATGTAGGTAATTAGTTTGATCATCACCAATCAATCAATTTCTTAGTGTAGAGAAGTAGTAATTCACATACAAAATACACAACAATCCAAGTCCCTATGGTTCGATCCGGTACTTACCGGAATTTATTACTTGCGACCACCATACACTTGTGGTGAGCTGACGACAGAATCCAATTGGGTTTAAATTCCCATCTTCTTTCACCACCATAGAGGAGTCCATTAAATTCACCTCAAGCCCTGATCTTTCTTCATTCTTCACCTGTGAAAACACGTCAAATCCCATGGTGTATGATCAGCTGCAGAGTCCAACATCTCTGTTCGATGGTTTTGATTTGGAAATAAAGGGCATCGAGTCTTTCTTGAGTGATGAGAGTGAGAAGAGCTTTCTTTCTGAAGAATTGTGAAGACCTAATGAATCAATATAATCGGGTGAGGCATTTCATTAAACACCATTGGTGCAACCACCCCTTGTGGTGCCAGATGATGACATTGGGATTGACAATCAGATGGCCATCTCTCATCTCCTAAAGGCATATAGAGAAACCATCAAGAACAAGCAGAGCGAGCTGGCAGACATCATACTTAGATGTTTGGCAGAGAAAGCAAATCTTGTCAACAAAGCTCTCGAGCGACTTGCTTATAGCTTATCACAAGAGATCCAAAACCTAGATTATTACTTGACGCGGGAGTCGGCCAAGAATATGGATTCAGCCTTCAAGGTGTCTAATAGATTTTCCCATGCGGAAGGTTCGCACATTTTGCAGCAAACTTGGCGATCCTTGAATCGGTACCTTCTGATGCAAAGATAATCTGCATAGTTTACTTCGCATTTGAGAGGGATTACAGTGGCCTTCGGTGATTGAAGTGGCAGTGCAGAAGCAGAAGCAATTGAAATTGGTCACCTTAAACTAGGGAGAGGGCGATCTAAATGACATGAAATGAAGATTGTGTGATTACATAAGGGGCTACGGTGTGAACATGAAGGATGAAAAAGTGGGCCTGGAGGAACTACTGAGTGAGTTGAAAAAATTGATGAAGAGGGTGTTGAGGAGTTTTGCTGAATCCACTCCGAGACAAACCTGCAAAAGAAAATGAAGAAGACTTCTATTAGGATTAGGACTCTATTTATTAGAAGACTGCTTAGGACTTTTTGATGTAAGGTGCTTTACACCAAGTAGAATTAAGGTTGCTTTAGGTCTTTTATTTCAAAACACCTAGGGAATACACTGCTTCCTACCTGCTGCTATATATGCTCTAGAAACTGATTATGCAATATATGACAAAACACATTCCAGCCCTATTTTCTCCTTGATTCTTTCTCACATTATGTTCTACTTGCTATGGACTAACAAGTGGTATCAAAGCATATTTTCTTAAGGGACCGAAGATCACAAACACAAAACCCTAATCCCACAAAATAAGCAACAACAATGGAGAAGGACAACTTCCACATAATGACATCACCTGCATTTGATGGAGAGAATTACCACATCTGGTCCATTCGAATGCGATCATATCTCGAAGCCAACGATTTATGGGAGGCAGTAGAAGAAGAATACCTAGTTGAGCCACTACAAGAAAATCCAACAATGGCTTAGATAAAGAAGCACGAGGAGAGGAAAATGACAAAATCAAAAGCAAAGGCTACCCTATTTGGGTTTGTTTCTTTGGATATCTTTAACCGCATATTAACCTATATAGAGCCAAACGAAATCTGAGAATTCTTGAAAGAAGAATTTTGATGGAGAAGAAAGCGTGAAGAACATGCATGCTCACAATTTAATTAAAGAGTTTGAGATGCAAAGGATGGATGAGGATGAAACTTGCAAGGCCTACTTCAACAAGATGGTGGAACTTGCCATAGAATCAGATTACTTGGAACGGAGATGAGTGATGCAAGAGTGGTGCAAAGGATACTTGTACCTCTATCAGAAAAGTTTGAGTTTATAATGTGTTCTTTGGAAACTTCAAAAGACCTAACAAAATCACTTTATTTCAGTTGCTCAATTCCCTACAAGCTGTGAAACAACGCCAAAATATGAGAAAATGAGGTACTTCAGATGGGGCTTTAATCATGACTACACAACAGACTTCAAACAAGGACAAGAAGAAATTTTCTGGAAAAGGAGGACCGGAACATAGCAACAAATCAACAGGACAGATTCAACAAAAATATCCACCTTGTCCACACTTCAAGAAAACAAACCACAAACCTTATTTTGGAATAAGAAACAAAGCGAGAAGAAGATGATAGATGAAGAGATTCAAGATGAGAATATAGATGACGAACCAGTAAGAGGCACCAGGTCATTATCCGATATATATGCAAGATGCAATGTTGCTATTTTAGAATCTGCCAGCTATGAACTGCTCATGATCAGAAGTGGGTGGCTGCATTGGAGGAAGAATTCAGAATGATAGAGAAGAACGAGACATGGGAGCTTGTAGACAGACTAATGGTGTAAAATGGGTGTTTTAAGACCAAAATGAACTCAGATGGCACTATCAACAAACACAAAGCAAGGCTGGTCATGAAGGGATATGCACAGATTTATGGCGTGGATTTCTCAGAAACTTTTACGCCTGTAGCAAGGCTTGATACGGTGATACTTTTGTTGACTCTCTCAGCTTAGAAAAGTTGGATCATACATCAAATGGATGTGAAATCAGCCTTCCTGAATGATTACTTGATGGAGGAGATCTTTGTTGAGCAACCAGAAGGTTTTGTTGTTGAAGGACAGGAAGAAGGACGCGAAGAGAAGGTTTATTTACTGAAGAAAGCATTATACAGGCCAAAACAGGCCCCTAGGGCATGGTACAACCGCATTGACACCTATCTGGTGGAGCTTGGTTTCAATAAAAGTCTAAGTGAGTTTACCTTATACACGAGGAAGACCAGCATTGACATACTCCATTCGTCCCACGAAGATTGAACCATTTCTTTTTCTGTTTCAAATTGCAGCGTTTGACTCAAAATTTGACTAAGATAAACATTATATATATATATATATAATTTAGATGACAAATTATGAGAAGCATATGAATCATTTAACTTTACATGTCCATGAATTCATAAAAATAAATCGTAGATTAAATAATGTGTAAAATAGCAAAAAATGGTACAATCTTCATGGAACAGGGGGAGTATTAATAGTCTCCATTTATGTTATTGACCTGCTGGTGACAGAAAGCAGTAATAAGCTGATCACTTGGTTTAAACAAAGCACCCAAGCACAATTTGAGCCTATTTCTTTGGCCACTGAACTCCAGCCCTCTAACAAAACAGTAACCAGTATATACTTGCCTCATTGTGGACTTGACTTAGACCACTCAATCTATGAGATGTTTTCATTACCTTTGTTAGCAGCCATAACTAGTTAAAACTGAAGTGCAAAATTTAACTGACGATTCAGGAGATGCAACAACAAATAGATGGATTTCTCTAGGATACCGTGGAGTGTGGAACCGTGTCCATGTTGACATCCATAACATGCAGTGTCAAAATTGGGTTGAGTTTGTGGTGCCACTTCATAAGGATGTACAGCAAGAAAATTTCCTTTCAGAGTGGTTTAGCATTAGAATAAGATTTGCTTGCGGCAAAAGGGACCAAACCCGGGCGTCTTGGCCTACACACAAGAATTAGATCCCAAAACTACAAATGGTCCATTGATGCTACTATCTCAAACAAACTTCACAAAGCAACCAAAATGTCAATGTGCAATTCCAGCAGATTACAAACAAAAAACATCCATTAGCCAATCGTAAGTTCCACTTCTCCAGAATTGCTACATTAAAACTTTAGCTTTAAAAACCTTTCACTTTCATGGTATGATAGGTGTAATTCCTAGATCAGCAAGACCAATTTGGCCTTTGTACAGACTCGGAAGCTGAGGAACGCTTTCCTCAAACCTGGTTATATACCAATTAATGGAATACTCCTCCGTCGAAATCAACAAAGTGGAGAACTTGTCATCTTCACCAATCAACAAAGTGGGGCACTGATCATCCGCATAAATACCAAGTCTACGAGAATGACCAAATATCCTTGATTCTTCAAATGTAAAACCGTTACACATTGAAGCGAAAATGCATCACATCTCCTTCCTGAACAATGTTATCTTTTCCCTCCACTTGCATCTGCAAAGCAAAAACTTATTTGGAATACGGTAAAGTGCAATCATAATCCTGTAACTTTAATTATTGTCCCACCGGGGTTCTGTTTTAACTTTTTGTCACAATAAAATCCTGTTTTTCAACTTTTTTAAATTCGTGGTCATTTTCCATCCAACATCCGTTAAGTTTAACGGAGTTTGGGGAAAAATAATAATTTTAGCAATTAAACTTTTTTGGAAAAATCTTTTACACCCTAAGTTGTAAACCTAAACATTTAGGCACAGACCCAACAATTATAAACTTAACATTTTTACCCAAAAGTTTCCAAACTTTACCTTCACTCACAACACTCGTCGGACCACCGCTGAACCACTGCCGGAACATCTGAAATGGAGAAAATAATACACTGGATCGTAGATCGGGGCTTAGGCTTGTCATATCTCGGCCTGAGGCCAGCGAACCGTAGTCCCATGCCAGAAAATCGCGGCCCAGGGTCGCCGATTCATGGCCACAGGACGGCGTTTCGTGAGCCCAGACCTTGAATCGGCGATCCAGGGCCGCTATTCGGCGACCTTGGGGCGGGATTCGGCGGCCCTAGGCTCCAATCTATGGCCCCGGACTGTGAATAGCGTGTTCCGACGAGTCGGCGATGACAGTAGCGGTGGTCCAACAACAGCGCCAGTGACCGGACGGTGGCATGATGGTGGAAGGAATGTGAGAAAACTTTTGGGTAAAACTGTTAAATTTATAATTGTTGGAGGTGTACCTAAATGGTTAGTTTTAAAACTAAAGATATAAATAGATTATTTTAAAAAAAGTTGAGTTGTTAAATTATCATTTCCCCCCAAAGTCCATTAAACTTAACGGATGAGGTCGGATGGAAAATGACCACGAATTTAAAAAATTTGAAAAACAAGACTTTATTGGGACGAAAAGTTAAAACAGGACTTGGGCTGTAAACGAGCCGAGTCGAGCTCAAACAGTGTTGAGCTCGAGTTCGACTCGATAGTTTTTTATTGAGCTCGAGTTCAGCTTGATAGCTCGACGTGCCTTCTTTATGAAGGTTCGAACTTTGCTCGATTAATTGCTCGAATTCGGCTCGATAGCTCACAAGCTGCTCGAAAACCTGTAAAAAACCATTTGAACTAAGTTCGAGTTCGGCTCGAAAATGGCTCAAAATCTGATTCAATTAGCAAAATAAATCATATTCTTCATGTTTTATGATTTTAGTCAAATAAGTCCTCCAAAGTAACTCTTGTACTTTAGAAACTTAGTAAATTAGGTCTAATTACTTAAATTATTTACATATGAACTATCTTACCTCTTTTTAATATGTTTTGCTCGATAGCTCGATAAGCTATCGAGTCGAATTCAGGATGGCTCGAACTCGGCTCGATAAAATTATCGAGCCCTGAGTTTTGCTCGAGTTCGAGTTCGAAGCTCAAAAACACAGTGCCCAATAACACACGAGCCGAGTTCGAGATCGAGTAACTTCGATAAGAGCTCGGTTCATTTACAGCTCTAAACAGGACTCCAGTGGGATAAGAATTAAAGTTACATGAATACCGGTGCACTTTACCGGTTTGGAATAGATAAGGATGAGGAAAGTGGATGAGAGGGAGAAGAAGATAGATAACTGTTAATTATGTTCAGTCATGAATGCTAGTCATCACTTTTTTTTTTGAATATATGATAAGTCATCATTTTGTGGTTCTGAACTTTGTATGTACATAGCTGCATATATGTACGGTACGCATAGAGTGGAGTAATTAAGTTGTAAGCATTTTGTTCTCATTTACTATCATCCACCATCGTCCACTGTAAGCCAAATTTGCTCTCTTCTTCTCACTGTCTACCGTTTGAACAAGAATAGATATGAAGATGTAGAAGGTATTCGGCCTTACATCTGTACCTAATAGTCCCAATAACCAGTATAACAATAACATAGAGAGGTTGAGGAGCAGATTAATATATAATGCAAAATATGATGGTGTAACATCAACATTTATTAAAATTGGAGCATTTTTTTGTGACGGAAACATATTACAAACCTTAGAGGAGATGGATGAAAACGATATCTCTACCTTGTGAAGAGTGAGATACACACGCTGTCAGGCGTAGTAATAGTACCTCAATTGATTATTTCGTTAGTAAACCAGACAGTTCTTTCATAGCAACCCCATCTCATGGACCAACTGACCAATGGTCCAAAACAGACCAAGTAATAGTATACAATACGAGAGGGCAAGTAAAAGTAACAAAGTGAACATGAGAAGCTAGTAGAATATGGAACTCATGCCATTCAAGATATTTGGATGCACGCAAAAGTCTCAGAAACTTCATCTTGTCCATGAGAAAGATATTTCAGCTTTCAAAAAAAGAAACCAAAAAAATAACTAACCAGTCCCTTTTCCCTTGCGGCAGCCAATGAACCAGCAGCAACAAAATCATCATACGCCACCTGAACATAGTTGATTAACATTCGCAGTATAATTGGAAGATATATATATATATCTGTTAGTTCCTAAAACATAAAATCTTTAACACATCTCACAAAGCATAGATATATGTGGGAGAATCTATGAGATGTTTTCATTACCTTTGTTAGCAGCCATAACTAGTTAAAACTGTGAAGTGCAAAAGTGAACTGACGATTCAGGTGATAGAACATCAAATAGATGGACTTCTCTAGCATACTAAGTGTTCATTATGTTATTTCAGAGAAATATTTTAGTTTTAGAATTACCCCACAAAACTATGTCAGACGTTGTCATTGAGTGTATGACTTGTAAGTTATTCACTTATGCTTGAGTGGAGTGCATGCAGTTGCTCCAGAACCTATCCATGATCAGATAGACCTGAGTGAGTGCAGAAGCAGATCTTCCCTGGTGTTGGAGCTCTGCCCAGTTGGGACACTGGACTACCTGACACAACCACTGACACCAACAAGCAGCGTTGAACCATAGAGCTTCTCCCTTACTGGGTATTTAGAATGTCTACTGACGCTACTGAGTTTTCATTATCATTCATCTTTTTTTGCATTAATGACTGCTGATTCTTTGTGTTTTCACATTAGAATCATAATTGAGGAACCGTGCATGGTGCCTCCATGTTCACATCCATAACATGCGGTGTCAAAATTGGGCCGAGTTTGCGGTGGCACTTCATTAGGGTGTACAACAAGAAAATTCATTTTCAGGGTGGTTTAGCATTAGAAAAAGATTTGCTTGCGGTAAAAGGGACCAAACCTGGGCGTCAAAAATCAGATCCCAGAACTACAAATGATCCATTGATGCTACTGTCAAACTTCGACAAAGCAGCCAAAATGTCAGTGTGCAATTCCAGCAGATCACAAACAAAAAGCATCAATTAGCCAATCGTCAGTTCCACTTCTACAGAATTGCTACTTTGAAACTTTAGTTTTAAAACCTTTCATGGTATGATAGGTCTAATTCCTAGATCAGCAAGACCAATTTGGCCTTTGTACAGACTCAGAAGCTGAGGAACGCTTTCCTCAAACCTGGTTATATACTTGTTGATGAAATACTCCTCCTTCGGAATCAACAAGGAGGAGAACTTGACATCTTCACCGAACCAAACCATAGAAATTCTATTTCGGTTTGTTTGGTTCCAACGCCTAATTCGACCAATTCGGTTTGTTGCTGTCGAAAATAGCAAACCGACCAATATGGTTCGGTTAAAACCGAACCGCCCGAATGCTCACCCCTAATTTTAGGTACGATAGAAATATCAAGCAAAACATAACATGCTAGTGCTCAGTTTGACTCGCTTTCAGCCTATGGTTTTGTGCCATCATAACAAGAAATTGATCACTCTAGTGTTCCAACTTATATAATGCCTCAATTAGGCAGGAACTATGAATTCAGGTTAATAACTCTAGGTTCCTCCAAGGAACAGAATGAACCTGGCAGTGCACCATGTGCAAAAACAACAATTGCAACAATCCAGCAAAAGTCAGGAATACAGGTGAGGTAGTTAACAAGTGGAACATCAAGAGAAGATTCAGATGATGATGAGCTTGAAGATGACACAGAGACCACTACGAATATATAGATCCTGCTGATGTAAAAAGAGTAAGGACTAAGGAGATTTTCCATTTTCTTTAAATGAAGTGAACAAAGTCATGGTTCACTTTTGCTTGTCATCTTTGGATGCCATGCCTCATTTTCTTCTTGTCACGTTGACCATGCAACTACTATTTGATATCGAGCATGATGAAATGCACTATGTTTAACATAATCTATGTTTGTCATTCTCTTCAGCTCAGAATATTCAGATACCTCTATTAATATTCAGATACCTCTATTTTCATTGGTTTTAACACAAAAAAGCAGATCCAAGAACTGCAAACTTAAAACATCCATTAGCCTATCATCAGTTACTTCTCCAGAATTGCTACATTAAAACTTTAAAGTTAAAACCCTTTCACTTTCATGGTATGATAGGTGTAATTCCTAGATCAGCAAGACCAATTTGGCCTTTGTACAGACTCGGAAGCTGAGGAACGCTTTCCTCAAACCTGGTTATATACCAATTAATGGAATACTCCTCCGTCGAAATCAACAAAGTGGAGAACTTGTCATCTTCACCAATCAGGGATTTGAGCCTCAAGTCTGAAGGCTTTTTAAATGCTACGTCGGGAAAGTGCTGAAACAAGTAACCATGGCGGAATGATGCGTTCCGAGATCTCTGAAAAGTCTAATATTGGAAGCAAGAGATTTCGGGTCATGATGGCCAGTATTAACAAACGGACGCTGAAAAGATCTGATGACCTTGGAGTCGAGCAAAAGCACAGTCTTGAGCAGATTGTAGCAGGGGATGATTCGATTCTTTAGGCTCGCAATGAGTAAAAACTTAGCTAGGTTTTCTTGTGCAGGGAAACCTAGGGAAAACTTGTTTTTAAGCCTAATACGAGTACTATTTAGGTTTTCACAAATTAAGCCTGCCCAGAACTATTTAGTTTTTCATACAAGGTCTAAAAGTTAAAAAAAAATCATAATAAAAAGCTTAGGTTTGAGATGCATCTTGAAAGAACAAAAAACGTACAAAAGTTTGGGGCATTAACCTTAGCAATACTAATAATGATAAGAAAAAATGGACAAGGAGAATATTACTATAATTTATCACTCCCTCCGTCCTAAACGTATTGTCACTTTTAGTTTTTTAATGTAGATTAAAATTGTCTTTAGTCATTAACTCATTTCACATGAACTTCCATCTTTACCCCTGCCAAATTCATTCTCACTTCATCCCAACCCACTCTCTGGCGTAATCATGTCGGGACGCTCGGTACATGTTGGAGAGGGACGCAGAGTTGGCGAAATCGTCGGCCGATTGTCGCAGACGGGGATCGGCCGTCCAGTCCACGTGAAAATTTGGTAGTAGAGAGTGAAATTTTGAGATGAATAATTCAAATTGGGTGAAAATTTTTCATCAAACCTCAAGGTTTGAAACTCCTTAAATATGTGTATTTGCAATGGTAGAAGTGGATAAAATAAAACACAAGTGAAAAAATGTCATTTCATTTGGAACTAAAATATTTTGATATTGTGACAACACATTTTGAACGAAGGGAGTAATAAGCAAGCAAGAGAAAGATTAGGGAGCTTTCAAGTAAATAGCTCATCTACAGAGAAGAAAAACAACACATCTTCTTCAAAACAATAACACAGCGGAATTGATCAGAATCCAACTGATTAGCAGTAGCTCAGGGGTTCGATAACCATCCTAGGCAGTTAGCTTGCTCATGTCATGTCCCTGTTTTTGAACCAAAGGAAAGAATTTAATTGAATTTCAGAAATAATATCAACAGGACTCCATGGTGTTTCATTCAACATAAGCATTCCGAGTTTTCCAGATAGCCCAATCTGAGATTGCTGCAGTTGATCTTCATATCTCCTTTGTTATTACTTGTGGACATTCCCTCACACAATCATTACCTGCCAAGTCCTCGAAATCCAGCAAAATACCAGAAGAAATATTACACCCCGAATTGAATTGCTGTCTCTTTGGCAATCAGACAACCATTCCCTCACACAATCACACAATCATTACATTGCCCTCTTTGGCAACGAAGAATAACATGAATTGCATCTCAAAGAGGGCAATTGAAGTTATTTACTTCGATGCCTTGCTGAAGAAGAAGTTGAGTATAACAAATTTGTCGCTATCGTTTACATAAGAGATCAATTTCCCATCAAGTTAGATACCGAAAATTCGGCCACGACCAGTGCAACCAAGCGCTCTTCTAGATGCTCGTAATTACAAAATCACCACACTGAAAAAGGTAGATGAGATGCGCAACATGGTATTTTCACACTTTCACCCACAATCACAACTCCTGCCTGTTCAAATCGGCAAAAAAAAAACACCTGAACGTTTGTTCACTCTTCCAAATTGCAAACAGAGCCATCATGAACAATATCTGAAGAGAGACAATTGTCAAATTACAGTAACAATGCTAAAGGTCAACGTCAGACCAAGCAACTCCCAGTTCTGATTTAGGTATTAACACTTCCATATATACACTAATTTATTGCAAATTCTGGCTGAAAATGTGAAGGGGAGTTCTAGATCCTCACCTTTCCCTTATACCAACTAACTGATACAGGCAACATCGGTTTTAAAGATCACAAAGATCCTACTGCTAGGCAAAGCAATTGTATAAGGATAGAGAAGTAGAGAAATAATGTATTATTTTCTTGATGTTTGGAATAAGAAATGCTACTTTGCATCCCTGCCCAATTTGAGCCTATTTCTTTGGCCACTGAGCTCCATCCCTCTCAATAAGCCAATTCTCTAACAAAATTGTAAACCCAATATACTTGCCTCATGGTGGACTTGACTTAGACCACTCAATCTCCAGAACAAGTGCTGTGATCATCCCCATAAATATGGAGTCCACGAGAATGACAAAATATCCTTGATTCTTCAAATATAAAACCGTTACACATTGAAGCGAAAAAGCATCACATCTCCTTCCTGAACAATGTAATCTTTTCCCTCAGCTCGCAACTGCAAAGTAAAAACATTTTTTTGAATATATTGGGAAGAGGAAGGAGGATGGGAGGGAGAAGAAGGCAATTAACTGTTCATAATGTTCAGCCATGAATGCTAGTCAACACTTTGCCATGCTGAACTTTGTATGTGCATAGATGCATGTACGCATAGATTACTAGTACTTAAGGTGTAGCAGAATTTCTGTTCTCGTCAGTACAATCATCCACCATCATCCACTGTGAGCCAAATTTACTCTCTTCTTCTCACTGTACCATTTTCTTATTTATTGCACTTCAAATCCAAAAAAATATAATGAGCTGGAAGAATTGTCGCAAACTAATGCATGAATAGAGCACTATACCATGCACGCAGTTTCACTGTAACTGTAAATATGCAATTTCTTTTGGGCCTAATAGTACTTCCCTGTCTGGTAAAGGATGCCACTTTTTAAAACATTTGTATAAAAATAAATACTACCTCCATCCTATATATGTTGTCCCTTTTCCTTCACAAAATGTATAGGGAATGAGACATGTATGGGACAAAAGGAGTAAGATGCAGAAGGTATTCAGTATTACACGTGTATAACAGCATAGCATAGAGAGATTGAGGAGCAGATTAATATATAATGCAAAATACGATTATGCGTAACATCAACATCTATTAATATTGGACCACTGTTGTCCTGTTTTATGTGACAAAGATATTTATAAACTCTAGAGATGGGTGAAAACAGACTAATGTACAATATGAGAGAGCAAGCAAAGGGAACAAAACAAACATGAGAAGATAGTAGAATGTGGCAGATATGTCATTCAAGATATTTGGATGCACACATAACTCTCAGACAATTCATCTTGTACATGAATAAAAAAAATATTTTCGCATGCA
This sequence comes from Stellera chamaejasme, assembly GCA_024586325.1. NCBI lineage: Eukaryota > Viridiplantae > Streptophyta > Magnoliopsida > Malvales > Thymelaeaceae > Stellera > Stellera chamaejasme. The sequence goes on from CM044985.1 coordinate 33,980,563, forward strand.
AAAAAGGAGAGCAATAAACTAACCAGTCCCTTTTCCCGTGCCACGGCCAATGAACCAGCAGCAACAAAATCATCATACGCCACCTGAACATACCAGTGCATTAAAAGTGGCAGTATAATTGGAAAATATGTTGTAGACTTGTAGTTCCTAAAACTTAAAATCTTGCGTGGGAGAATCTATGAGATGTTTTCATTACCTTTGTTACCAGCCATAACTTGTTAAAACGAAAGTGCAAAACTGACTATTCAGGAGATAGAACAGCCAATAGACGGACTTCTCTAGGATACTGTGGACACTTTAACAGAAAGAGTTCATTGTGTTATTTTAAAGAAATATTTTAGTTTTAAAATTTCCTCTCAAAATTATGTCAGAAGTTGCCATTCAAGTTATGAATTATTCAGTTGTAATGCTCACTAATACGTTGATGTCTTACATAACAGATGACGCATAACGAAATAACCTCCTTCCATTTACATTTGTGTTTGTTCAACAAATAGGCAAATAGACACACTCAACTTTAGAAGTGTCCTACAGCATTTTAGTATCCAGGATGCAGGGTCAAACGCCTTCAATTTGAAAACTACTGTTTGCTTCCCCAGAGCTAAAGCGGAGTTAATCCTTACTTAGGAAGAAAACATTAGAAAAGTTCTTACATGGCATAGCACCATATTTGCCTACATTAGATAGCAAATACTTGCCAGCTTGACAAAGGCAGCTCAGGGAAAGTAACATTGAAAAAAAGGAAAAAGAAAAACAGAAGGAAAAAAGTGGCACGAAAAAGTGGGAAAAAAGACAAAGCTTACAGTCTCAGCACGAATGAAGCCTTTCTCGAAGTCAGAATGAATAACTCCAGCAGCTTGTGGTGCTGTCATCCCTAATCATCACAGCATGAATATCAGAGAACAATAAAACCACAGCAAATGCAACATATGATAAAGATCAGGGTATCTGACCTGCGAGTATTGTCCATGCTTTAGTTTCCTGCAGAAAACATGCCATCAACAAAGGTACCAAATTTAAACTTTTTATGGAATTCTTCTGGAGTAAATCAGGCCTACCTTCTCACCGGAAGTGAAGTATGTACGCAATCCCAGAAGTCTATATGTTGCCCTGATAAGGTTTCCAAGGCCACTTTCATTGACACCAAGAGATTTCAAATACTCCACACGCTCCTCTTGGGGAAGTTCAGTCAACTCCGACTCAACCTGTCATGCCATCATGGGCTTCTAAGCATGTTAAAATGCTTAACAAATTGAACATAAATAATTTCATTTGAACAGGGAAACCCGTTCATTTTTAAAAGTAAATTGACTTGAAAAACATTAGGCCTTCAGTAATAAGCAGGAATGCAAGAGGCAGCACTGGTATTTGCAAAAGCACAATTTGCTGAAGGCCTGCCCCCATGAAGTATATAACAAGAAGTATAACCATTTGAGCAAAACAAAAACTAAACCTGTGCAGAAATCGTCACAACCCCAGATTCCAACCCAGATGCTAATTTTGCCACCTCTTTTACATAGGTATTATCTTCAGCATCGGCTACATCAGATTCTGCAACATTCGCCACATAGATGATGGGCTTCATTGTAAGCAAACACAGATGCTTGATAGCATCTTGCTCCAAATCTGTTAAAGCAACTGATCGTGCTGGTTTTCCATCCATCAGTACCTGCTGAATCCTTTCCAGCGCAGATCTTTCTGCCTCCTCCTGAAAGTAGCTAAAGTTAGACTTCCTAGAACAAGATTATGTTCATCGGCCATAAGTTAACACCCTACTGAAAAACAAACAAGTTAAATTGAGGGCTACAAAAGGGGGCAAAATACCAAAGCTACCAAAATGGAACTAAGACGAACATAAATTAATCACCTTAACTTTAGACTGTGAATCCTTTGCCTTGCTTTTCTTGAGTTTCTCCACTCTTTTCTCAATCTGCATTCCTTGTAAAGATTTAGTTTATCTGCCCATCCAAATATGTTCATACAGTAGTCGTTCAAAAAGATGTGGCAGCTGAAGTCTTAGCTACTATATTCCAAAATTACTGAAATTAAAATTTCATCCTTTACCGATTGCTGATACGGTCTCACACCAAGTCTACTAGGCATACCTGATCTAAATCCGAGAAAATCAGTTCAAGATTGATGACATCTATATCAGCCTTGGGATCCACTTTGCCGTTCACATGAACAATATCATTGTCTTCAAAACAGCGAACAACCTGCCGAACCAAAAATGAATTGCATGCTTTTTTCCCAAACAAACTGAGCATCTACTTGCCCTTCAAGCAACTTCAGACTAAAATTAGCATAATTTGATTATCTATTTTTATTTTTGGAAGTAAATAATATTTCTGGACCCTACACAGACAGGCATAATTTGTTCAGAAACAAAGGAAGGAAAAGATCCCTGATACTCAATCTTGGATGATCCTCTCATCTTTAGCAAGAATAATTTAATAAATAAGAAAAAAATAAGTTCTGGAAGGTCACTGCTGTACAAAGTGCTATCAAAGAAATTGAGTTTTTTATAGCACAGAACTGCCAGGAAAATCTGAATATTATTGGTAGCATTGGCTGTCTCTTCAAAAATCAGGTTTTCATTTATTAGCAACAACCAGAGTTAAGAGACATAACAGTAACACTGGTTGCACCCTAGAGAGCAAGTGGAAATATATAGGAATAGAGTTTAACCTGAAGAATGGAGTCCACCTCACGAATATGGGACAAGAACTTATTACCTAGGCCCTGAAAAGTTAATGATGCAGAGGCTCCATTTAAGTTCAAACAGTAACCAAATTACAGCATATTAAAAGAGAAATGATAGCAATGATAGAAATAAGCAGTGGAATAACAATTAGGCAGCATGATTAACTCCTTGACGCTGACCACTTCAACTTATAAGTACTTGTAAAATTAAACAATTCGGCTACGACCTTACACAGACATAGGCCAGCAACTCTTCCTAAACCTTTGCAGGCCATTGAGCAATTGATATGACTCTCATCAAGCTCGTTTGGAGATAACCTTGCACTCTATAAAGTACACAAATGAACCCCAATAACTCTCACCTCCCCTTGACTGGCACCTTTAACCAGCCCAGCGATGTCCACAAATTCAATAGACGCCGGAACAGCTCGTTGTGATTTGCTGAGGTCGGACAGAACTTGGAGCCGCGAATCTGGAACTGCAACAATGCCAACATTCGGCTCGATTGTACAGAAAGGGAAATTAGCAGCTTGAGCCTTCCCATTCTCGACCTACATAAAGCAATCAGCTCGAGCATCAGCTTCCACCGAATATAGCTTGATCGATTTTTCTTGGAAGAAAAAGCAACAATACATACGACTGCATTGAAGAGTGTGGACTTGCCGACGTTGGGGAGGCCGACGATTCCCGCCCTCAAGCTCATGGTAACTCTCGAAGAAGAAGAAGCGTACAATCTTCTACTGATTCCGAAGACATTGAGTCTTGCTGCCGATTGAGCGTTTCTAGCGAGAAAAGGAGAAGCAGCAGCTGGAAGAAAAGCGGGAACGAGACTGCCGCAGACACATCTCGCCATCTTCGTTCGTGTGGGAGCGAGGCGAACAGCAAGAGCAGGACAATTGAAGTATTTATCTATCTCATTGTAACTCAGCTGGGTCCATTTACATGTTTTTTCATTGGGCCTGAAAATATTTGGGTAAATACGGAGTACTAAAGATTTGAAACTAAGAAAGTGAAATAGATAAATAGTAAGAAAGTTATATTTTCAGTAAGAAAGTAAAATACTCAGATGAGACGAAGATAAATACACTAACTAGCTACCAGAGAAAGTAAACATTAATTAAGTTACACTATGGATTGAAATATATATATATATATATATATATATATGTAGAGAGAGATCACAAAAAATCTTTAAAAAAACATGTACATACACCTAAGACGAGGGTGGGGATTTTTATAAATTTGCAACAAAAAAAAGAAAAAAAAAGATGGATTTTGTAAAATTTAAAGATAAAATTCTCTAGAACACATCGTCAGTTAGAAACTTTGTTCTCAAAATACACCCTAAAGAACACAGTAAAAAGAGAGAAACTTCCAAATACCCTCTAAGGTTTATCCTACAAATGTGACATGTCCCCTTCAATATTTAGAATTCTACAATAAACCCCTTGAGGTATAAATAAACCAATAATTGCACAAGTTAACTATTAACATCGTTAGTTCTGTTATCATAACACATATAGCAGAGACACAATAAAGGTACTCCAATTTTTCATAATGTTTGTGTGTCAATGTCTGTAAATGCATACGTATGAAGAAAAAAACCCAGCATTTGAACAGTGACGGATAGGAAATTGTAACCGCCTGAGAGTAAAAGGCCATTTGGTAGTGACACCATATGCAATGATGCAAGGCACATGTATCTTGGTGCCAATATGACTACCGGAAATAATGACACCTTCAATAACCCATTGTGTGATACCTGTACAAAAAGAATATATTTAAATGATTAATAAAGAAACCTGATATTAAAAGAACGAATGGATAAAACAACATAAGCAACCTGCCATACTAAACAAAGAATACAAAAGATAACCTGTAACGATAAGGCGTGTTCCATTACAAAGACCCTCATTTTGATTTAAATTACGTAGAAGCATGACCGGAATGCCAATTTTCAATCCGATTTCATGATCTGGAACACCATTGATCTTGATAGTAGTATTAAGGAACTCAACTAGATAAAGAACATCATAATCCGCACCTTGTTTTCCTGACTTACCTATCAAGTCACAACTGAAAAGAACAACTTCTTCACCGGGTATAGAACATAGTACATGTTGGTCGAAATCTGTCACAATCCTGTTCCAGGGTGTCACAATAGCGCGTTCCTTTAAATAGGATGCATCATTATAATTATCAAAAAGATCATTATAAATCTCGCTAACAATATCTGCAATTGGAAACTCGGAGGATAGAATAAGTAAATCAGGTGGAAGGAATTAAAACCCACCTAGCATCGGGATCAACATCATTAAAATCAATGCAAATGGATTTGTCTCCAGAACCAATAGCTAATAACCACTCACTGAACGCTCTCATTTCAATCTGACCTTGTTGAGTTGTTGCCTTTAAAACACGCATATTCTCATGTAAAGCGAAAACAATGCACTCTTTCCATAAGTAAGATCGACAAATGCATGCATCAACCATGTCAGCATGACTACCGCCAGATATAACTAGTAATATTTGTCTAAAATCACCACCAAGCAGCAGAGTTATACGGTCGAGAACAGTCACCAACTTCAGAAGTAATATCCTGTAATGATATATCAAGGGCCTCAAAACAACGACGACGAGTCATCAGTGCTTCATCCCATACTATAAGCTTGTCTTTTGTATAAGTTCGGCTAGTTGTGTTCCTTTCTTAATCTCACACGTTGCAAACTGATTAAGATTAATTGGAATTTGTCCAAAATAGAATATCTGAATTTGTCCAAAATAGAAATAGAAATCAAATTCCGTCTAAAAGACGGTACCACAAAAGTCTCATCCAAATCCAAATAAAATCCGGTCTTTAGCAATAATCTAAATGTCCCAATTGCTTCAACTTGCATCTACTTGTCATCGCCCACATAGATGTATCTTTCACCATCACTTGGCTTTCGGCAACTCAGACAACCTTGCATAGACACACTGATGTGAGTTGTTGCACCAGAATCTATCCACCAAGTGTGTATAGGCACCGAAGTTAAATTAACTTCAGAACAAACCAAATTAGAAATGTATCTTTTTTAACACGCCATGCGTGATATTTGGTACAATTCTTCTTTATATGCCCATCCATATCGCAAAAGAAACAACCATTTTCTTTCTTTTCTTCAAACGCTCGTTTATTTTGTGGTGCCTGAATTGCAACTTCTTTATCCTTAACTTTTGCCCTTAAAGGTTGTAGCCAAGTGAGCACTTTACCCTTATTGAGATAAGTTTCGCTAAGAATGTACTAGTTTCTGTCTTTTCATTTTTAGAAAATCTATTCTCAATCTATTGAAGAAACTCTTTGGCTGTTACAACCTTTTCAGACATAATAATGCCCCTGAATTTTTCTGGAATGACACGCTTCATGATCATTAGACTCATGCGATTTGAGCGTTCCCATCTTTCCATCTTCCTCTTATCGTTAAAGGTACTCTTATCCGTAAGGTCGATGGGTCGCTCAACCCTTAACGCAAAGTCCAAATCCATGACCCCGGGAATTACCCTAATACTCTCTTGCCATGAATTAAAATTTGTGCCATTTAACATAAAAACTGAATTGATGCTAGCAGAAATATTTGTAGTAGAACTTGCAACTGAATAATGAATAAATAAATAAAAACTAATCAAACTCACATAAATTCCACATCATACTCAATAACTTTATTAAATCCAAAATTGACATATATATAACCCATCACAAGAGACCTAGCACAAACATTAATATTTAGTCTTTGGACAGAAATATTAATTTGTAAGTGGTCCTCTTAGTGTAGTAATCGAATATTGACAATTCAGATTATGTCAAATAATAAACCTTTCTTTTGACCGATTTACTATTTACATAAAAGAACCTAATAATTGTCACATATTTATCACCACAAACATGTTCAAATTTCACTCAAACAATTACCTTCATCTGGACCGGTGATTATTTGAATGAAACTCAAACACCAAAAACCATATTGATACCTTAGATCAATTAATCTACACAAAAAAGGTTGTTTTGGCAACATGTTATTTCAATTAATTAATCTAAAATATCAGATATCCTTAATATACTAATCATGAGATTTAATTTACTCATATCAGTGTGTCTATGCACACTTGGTGGAATAGCATAATAGCTAGCAGCGGAATAGCAATCAACAAATATCTTTTGATCCTTAATTGACTTTAAGAGAATTAATATCATCATTAAAAAAAATGCCAATCATGCATGCAAACTAAGAAACTTAGAAGTCGTGCAAAGTAGCATAAAATCCATTCCAACTCAAGTGTTATTTGAACCTGACAAATAAAACCTATAAACATTAAATCCAAAAACTTGAACCAACACAGTTATACGTAAATACCACTCATTAGCGCCGCAATTGATCAATTCTGAATCCATATATCTAAAACTTTTATCTGAACCCTATAATAATGAATTGCAAGATTTGCAACGTTCTCTTCTCTGACTTCGATTACTAAGAGAATCGAGTATGAATTCGGCAAACAAATTAAACTTCAATGATTCACATGAATTTGCTCCATTACCACTCGATGGTATAGTAATTAATCAAACAATTAATCCATAAAATCCAAGATCATTCATGTCAAATTATCAAGATTAAATTCTAAAGCAGAGTCGAAAACATACCTGGATCCATAGTCTATATATATAGTTGTGTATCTTTTATTTCTGTCCATCATTAAAATAAAAGTTACACTTTGGCCTCTACACATTAAAATTGTCCACACCTTTATAAGATGTTTATGGCTCAAAACTTAAACTTTATTCAGTCAAACCTTATGATAGCAAATATAATGCATAGTTTATATCAAATATAAGCCCATACAAAATTCTAACAAATTTGACTTTAATTTATCTACTCTCTCTATCCGCAAAAAATTGAGTCATTTGACTTTGGTATTTCAGGTTCAATGTTTGACTCATTTTAACAAAGGTAAATAGTTTTAAAAAATTAAGAAAAATATATTTAGAAAATTTAGATATCATATTATGATAAACAAATGAAATATTTAATTTTTAGTGTCTAAATTTTCATGAAAAAAAATCATAAATTAAATATTGTGAAACTGTTAAAACAAATGCTCAATTTTTGGCGGACAAAGAGAGTATATTACTATTTCTTAATGAAAAAATATTTAAAAACTATTCATAAGGTTAAAATACTAAATTTTTAATTACATATAAAAGATTCAAATTTATAATTTGAATTGATATAGAAATAAAATTATATATTAAATGATGAAAAATATATGTTGCATTACTTTTAGAACCGAAAGAGCAGTTACATTTGATTGATCGGGTGGGGGGTAGGCCAAACCATACCAGACTCTTCTTTGTTTACTCTTCTTTGTTTGAGCTGCTCCCATGTATGACGGAAAGATCTGTTTGGCTCATTTTTTATTAGAAGAAGTTTCTCAAAAAAATTAAAAAAATATTTCTAAATATCTGAAAACATTAATTTATTTTATGTATATAAATTACTTAATTTTATATAATAAAATAATAAAATGTTGAAAATATATATATATATATATATATATTAAATATTAAAAAATAAATATAATTATTAAAAAAACGACAGAGAGAGTATAAAAAATCAATCATTTAAAATAAATGAAACCAAGAGAGTAAACAATAAAATAAATAAATCCGATGAAAACTGAACACAGCGCGGATCCACATAACATGTGTACACTACGGTGTTGCTTTTTTTTTTCTTTTTTTGTGGTAGTTTTAGCCTGTTCTGTGTAACATTTTTAGCAACCAACTTTAAGTATTAAAGAATGGATGTGATATTTGTCAGATAAACATGGAAAATATAATTGAAGTGCTTTTCCGAAGTAAAGATTCGTCAAAAGTATATTTTCAGTTTATTCAATAATTCCTTTAATTTATTTATTGCCCCAGGTGTGTATTCTTTGTTTTCTTTTATATCCATCTCTAAGTCTTAAAGCGATAAAGATGAGCTAGGGAGAGAGAGAGAGGGCGATGGCAAATTGATGACACGTAGCATGATCAATTCCACAATGCATAATTTCAATATTTTTCATTTGCTCCAAATTTTTCCAAGTTTGGATTAATGCGAAAAAAACATAAATAGCAGTGGAAATATAAACCAAGACAGCAGATGAAACCAAAATGATGAGCGCCGCACGGTGTGGACCGCCGACTTGATGCCGCAAGAGAGCATCCCATGCCGGATTTCGATCACGCTCACCATCGACAACATCAAGAACAAGCAGCCCACGACGGAGGCCATCATCCCCAGCCGCAGAACCTTGAGATTGATGTGGGTCCGGAACACCTCGTCCACGTCTTTACTGTTGAGCAGATTCATGGTGAGCTTCAGCCCCTGCACGATCAGCGAATAGAAGAGGAAGAAGCTGAACGACACCACCTCGGACACCAGAAACTTCTTCGCCACCGACGCATCGCCGTCGCACGCTGTTCGATCCTCCGGGTTGCGCTGCCCCGACGTCATCAGCGACAGGCCCACGAACACGGCGATCGTGAACAGCGAGTTCACATTCACGAGACCATCCAGTGCCATCACTGGGACGACAAGCTGGTGGTCCGGATGTTCCCATTCGAGCTTCAATAATAATCTTTTGGGTACTCTTCAGATCTGCAAAATCAACCCAAAAATTCAAAAATCCCTTCAAACCAATAACTACTACAACTTTCAATTGAAGAAGAGGAATGAATCATCGTTACTCATCCATTGATTGTCGAAGCTTGAGCAGAATCTGATCCAAATAGTAAAAATGAGGAGAGAAGTTGGAGTTTCAATGTATAGTATTAAAAAATGGATGTGATATTTGTCAGATAAACATGGAAAATATAATTGAAGTGCTTTTTACGAAGTAAAGATTCGTCAAAAGTATATTTTCAGTTTATTCAATTTTTCCTTTAATTTATTTATTGCCAGGTGTGTATTCTTTGTTTTCTTTTATATTAATAAGGTAAGTCTCTCACGTGTGTTGGTGCATGATGTTTGAGTTGTCACTCTTCTATATTTATTGGGGTAAATTTGACCTATTTCATCTCATTTTAAATAATTACATCAATCGAATTCTAGTTTTTTAATTTGTGAACCAATCAGATCATTTCTGTCCATTTCTTTCGTTCTGTTAGACGGAATGTTACGAAATGACGAATTTACCCTTAATTAATTTCTACAATAAACCTTATTATTTTAAAATTTAATAAATTCTATCAAAAATTTTTACAAACTACACCTTAATATTCTTCACTTAAACAGTTCAGACCCTAACATTTTCAAAACTTACAAATTAATCCTCAAACTCCCAAAATTATCACCTTTGTCATCTTCTTCCAACTCCCTAAAATCATCACCTTACTGGTCCACCGATGATAACAATTTCGTACCTGCCCTGACCACTCCAGCTGCAAGTCGAGGCCGGGTTGACCACAAAACGGTGACGCCGCGCACACCGGCAATCCGTGACTCAGCATTGTTCCTGCCCTCTTTCCGCGTAAATCAACCACCAAATCTCCGCCACGAGCCTCTACACCACTGCCTAAGCTTGAAGCGCCCCAACAGCCAAGAATCGCAGCGGTTAGAGGCGTAGTTGATTCTTCAGCCCAGCACCGTTCAAGCCTTCTTGCCGCATTGTTGGACTGCCCCAGTGCCGCCGTGTGGTCTCCGACCACCGGCGCACCGCCCCTGATTGCGCCGCCACCATCTGCCCTCGATCTGCCACGACCCGCTTTCATCCCGGTGACTCACGAGCTCGCGACGCAACCTGCCATTCCATCATCGAATTTGGGGTAGAATTGAGGGTATATTCGTCGTTTTGTAACATTTCGTCAAACAAAACAGAAGGGATGAACGGAAATGACCTAATTGGGTCACGAATTCAAAAATCGAGGTTCGATTGACGCAAATACTTAAAATGAGATGAAATAGGTTACCGAGACTTAAAGTATGACTCATATTTATTGAGGTTTTCATTCCCTTGAATTATTCTCATTTTATTTAATTGTTTTTCTTTCACCATTTTGGACCGGTGAGACTTATCTTCTCTCATGTCTGTTACCTATGGGCTATGGCCTTTGCTTTTTTTCTCTTTCGTTTTTCTCTTATATTTACTTTCTCTGAATTTATTTTGCTTTTTATACTTGCATGTTCATATTTTTGTACCAATGAGACTTCTCTTCTTCCTTCTAGATTTAGATTTGAAAAAGATTACTTCATAACCATTATTATTGAGTGATCAAACAAACCTCAAATATAACCTAAACTTCTTTTGCTTCTCTATGTTGTGTACAATTCTCGCACTAAAAGCATAGGATATATCTAATTTGAGTAATTTTTATGCTTTTTGTAATAAAAATCTTATGTTGCCTTTACCCATATAGCTGGTGCAACGGGATCAATTCTTTTGCATCGAGGAATAAGTATTTTACGAAGGAGACTGGTCAAAGGACCTGTCCGCAAGAAAGGAAATCAAGGACTCAGAAGTTTAATTACAATGATGTGCGCCACACGTGGAGTATTATTGCATTTATCCCAAAAATAGGTCATTCCAACGTCTAAATTTGCACGAAATTCAAATATTTCAATATCAAAATTAGATCGCTCAAAACAATTGCACTAGAACTGCCCATTCCACTCGCATATATTTATAAGGAAAAATTGTCCATTCAACTTAAATGAATGATTGTTTTGATTGTAAACCCAAATGTGAACAGTTTATAGATGACTCCACGAAGGATCAGCTATTGGTCCCCAGACTAGTTTTAGAATGATGGTATCATCTAGGGTTTCACTATCGTTGCAGCGTCATTCGGGTGGATGGACCTCTACTTCCAGCGCTGCCGATACTCTACTCACTCCCAACACTAGTCCGGGCTATCTCGGAGCGTCGTCGTGTCTCCACGCTTCTTGATGGTGTTGGTGACAGCCGGTCTCAACATCTCGCATCGGCCGGGTTCTCAGATCGGTGTCATGCCTCTAGACCGGTCAAGTTCATGCGTCGCGGCCATATCCTGGTCTTGCCGAAAGTCCAAACGAAGTTTGACCCGTTCGCATCGCCGGTGATTTTCGATAAGAATTCACCCCCGCAACAGCACCGCCAGGCTCATCCCTCGTGCGAGCACAGCTTGGCCTCTCCCTATCTCCCAGTTGGTGTGCGTGTGGGGTTTAAAAATGGTGGGGCTCTCCCGTTGTTGGTTCCCTTCAACCATGTTTCGAAGGTCGCGACCACCATTGCTTCTAGTGTTAGGTGGCTCTTTCCGGAGGACGGTGGTTTTGGTGAAGTGAGTTTGGTAGGATTCTCTTAACCGACAGGGTTGAGCCAATGCTCGACTTCCTGGAGCAATGAACTTTTGGGTCCCATGCTAGCGGGGTATCGGGTTTCCCGGGTCAGCTTGTGGGTGGTCTTCGTTTGGAGCTAAACAGTTTCTCCTTGTTTCAGTTACTTTAGTTTCAGTATTTTTCTTTCAGTTGTTAAGTATACTTTAGTTTTGCTTCAATTCTGCTTAGTTTTTGTTTTGTTTGCAAGTAGCTACAAAAATAGGCTGTTGCGTTTACTATAACCATAGTGCATTTACTATTATCACTATGGTTAGTGCTCTCCTTAGCCCACTATGATGCACTGGTACTATTTAGCTCATTTTGGTAGTGCAAGGGTACCAAGAGTCAAATTCCAGATCTTTTTATCCGCTATAGTGGTCATGACCATCGTCATGGTTTGCTTAGCCTTTGGAGGCCAGAATAATTGAACATTACCGTAGTGGTTTTGATTTTTCTCAGTAATTCTATTTATGTGGAGATTTTCCCTTTAACGGGTAGGTTTATTTGTACATGTTCTAGATACTTTACTTTGTCGTTCACGACTTATTTTGTAATGAGTTATTATTAATAAAATAAGTCTTCCTCATTAAAAAGAACCCAAACATGAACACACAAAGATATTGATGTGGACATCAGCCTCATTCCACCAAGTGAGGACAACAATTCCTATTTTAGTCCCATTTTAAGAATTCGTCCTATTTTAGTCTCTTAACTTTGGTTTCGTGTCCTATTGAAGTCCTACCATTAATTTATCCGTTAAGTTGACTATTAAGTGAGTGATCTTTACGTAAACGCCCCTACAATTATAATCTAATTACACATTTAATAAAACTATGATCATTAAACTTTTAATAAATGTACTTATAAGTCCCTAATTATTTTTCTCTCCATCTCTTCGTAATCATCTCTTCATCATAACTCCACCTGAAGCAGTGTCGATTAATGAGAAAAAAAATCTACAATAATCAGCCATCATCGTTATTTGATAATACCAAGGTTAACAATTTATTGTGTTGAAATCCATTCAAAATGTCTCTGATTAAGATTCATAAGAACCATATTTACAAGAAATAGAGATTAAACTTCAATTATTCTCTCATCGCCATGAATCGAATGCCTGGAAGTTGTTCATTTCTACTCCTTGTCAAATCTCTGCCTCTTGCTGTTGCTATTGAAGCTAGCGATGGTGATTCAAATCCGGTTTACAAGTAATTTCTTGTTGAGTTGTTCGTTATTGATATTCTTTCAGCCACAAGTCTAGCCATTCCTCCTTATCGCCACCGGTAAGGTCACCACCAAACCCTCACCAAACCTTGTGTATAATTTGCAGATCTAGAGCCTCAAGAAATGACCTACCTTCTCGTTAACGCTACTTCAGCATTGTCGATCCTAGTGGCGGATCCAAAAATTTCATTGAGTGGTGTCCATATCATACAATAACTTGTGTATGTCTCAAAATTTCACAAGGAATTTTTTTAAAAAAATCTAAAAATACACTATCCGTCCCAACAAAGCAGAGATATAGTTTGAATTTCAGACTTGTGTTTGATTCAAATTTTCACTAAGAAAATTTATTTTAAATTTATTTTTAGAAACTATATATATACATTTTTTTCATACGCATATAATTTATTTGACTTTATATGTTAACATGATAAAGAAAAACAATCATAAATTAAATGATGTGAATAATAATTGTGTCGACTTTTCTAGGATGGAGGAAGTATATATATTTAAGAATTAATCACATTCATTTTCCGAATATACTCCCTCCGTCCCAAAAAGATTCAATCGTATTACTTTTTGGGTTGTCCCAAAAAGATTTGATCATTTCCTTTTAAGATAATTTTTTCACACCACTTTTACCTTTTAACCATCAACTTCTCTTCTACAAATGTTTAAAAAGTTAGTTTTAATTTTTTCTCGTGGAAATTAGAGTCAAACTCATGTTCAAAAGTTAAATTATAACAACTTTCTTCAATGGATCTAGAGTTATAAGTTTTGCTTTGTTATAGATTTGGAATGTTTTTGTTTTACACATGGGTAAGCATTAGTATATGGATTTATTATGTGAGCTTTTTATTTTTAAATTGCTTTTGGGTACGGAAAATGATGATAGTTAGTTTTTTTTAATTAATTAACAAATCATAATAAAATCTCAATAATTTGAGTGGTGTCCAGCTAACTTTTTTAATGGTATCCATAAAAAAATTACTCCTAAAGCATTGCTGCCACCGGTCGATCCACTTGACCTTGATTTGCATCAAAATTACAACGTTAACAAGCTCAATTCTTAGATCTTTAGATCTCGACATCGAGATATAGGATGTGAATGTAGGTACTTTACTCTCTCCCGGTAAATATTGTTGTGGCCTCGGCGTTCGTGAGAGGAGTAGAAGGAAGGGTTTGAGGGGGAGGTCAATGTCCGATTGAACCCACTCCTAGAAATTCCTAGCCTCACCCTCCCGGGTTGTTGGTTGAGAAAAGATAAAGGACGAGAGAGAGAGAAGAGAAAATAGATATTATGGGATGAAATTGGTAGATTGCTAGAAATTTATGAACTAAGTTGTAAATTAAGTTATGAGTATTTTTGTCATTTCAGTAATCTAACGGCATATTTAACGGATAAATTGACAGCATGACTTCAATATGATACAAAACCAAAGTTAAGATACTAAAAAGGACGAATTCTAAAATGAGACAAAAATATGACACGCATCAAAGCTAAGAGACTAAAAATGTATTTTACCCTAATTATTTCATATGAAAACTTTTCTTTGAACATAAATAACGAATACAATCATATTATAGCTTATATTTGTTAAAAAGTCTATATACTATGTTTATGATTTCTGTGAAGTTGTTTCGCATCCATGAAACAATTTTATATAAAAGGAAACAAATCCAAAAAAGCCTAATAGCAAACTGAAAAACACATGTTTACTCATTATGTTTCTTATTTGTAGCTGAATTTTATTTTCCTAGGCCGATCCAGGTTACCACTGAAAATTAAAATCAACAGATATACCATGAAACATTGAAAATTAGCAATCAAATGCAAAAAAGGTAAAAATATAATTGGTTGAAATTTTTTGAGTCGCTTAGATAAATTTCTATCATCACTGGCTTGTTATAGCTTAAATTTTAAACCACATGTGAAATTTCATTTAATATGTATAAGTTAAAATATAACAATTTTACTTTATCACCCTCAAATCTTCAATACTTCTTAATTTCCGTGATCAGTCAAATGCTAAAAAAAAGGGACGAATAGTGTATAACATAACACGACCTTCCAAGCCGAGCTACACTTATCCATACTTAAGAAAAACATTAGTTCATCATACATGAATAGTACAATACAATATCACATCTTATCCTAACCTAGCACTACTCATCCACATTCAATAAAAACCTTTATTTTTTTTCGAAAGCAAATAACAATTTAAAAATAAAAACATTTATGTACTATTCACAAATAGTATATAATATAATATCACACCCTCATAGTCTAGGTCTACACTCAAGAAAATTTATTGTTTACTATTCATGAATAGTACAATATAATATTACATCATCATAGTTTAGCTACACTCATTCACACTCAAGAAAAATCTTTATTTACCATTCATGAATATTATATTAATATAACATGACACCCTCTCAACCTAGCTATACTTATCATCACTTAAGAAAACATTAGTTTACCAACAATTGTTATTGATTAGTAAGAGACTCATCATTTCTTAATGCCCATAATTCGAACATTGTGTATGAAGAAAAGGAAGGTCTCTAAAAAAGGCTTAATAATGTTCGATCCAGGTAAAACTTGAAAAATAATAATTGTCAAAAAAAACTTTATGTATTATTTATGAATAGTACCTACGATACTATTCATGAATAGTACCCATGATACTATTTATTCATGAATAGTATAACAAGTAAATTGTAAGGTATATAAATGAAGAATTAAAGGAAGTTTTTATAAGCTGTGATATGAAATAAATTGGAGGGTGTGTTTCTTGCTAAGTTGGTTTTATTATTTTGATGGATCCTTTATTTCAATGTACATCCTTAGTTTTAATATTTTCATGGTCACTGCTCACAGCAACGGACCGTCTCTAGCCATCATATTGAAGACTTTTAGAACATGTAGAGAATAGATGGTTTAAAGAGTAGAAAATTTCCTCTCATCTTAAGTTGTGTTTAAGACAATTTTAATCTTTTAAAAATGTAAAAGTGACAACTAGATTAAAACGAAGATAGTATGTTTAAATATGAGGTAAAATGCATCCATGGTACTGTAACTTTAATTATTGTATCATTAGGGTCCTGTTTTAACTTTTTGTACTAATAAAGTCATGTTTTCAAGTTTTTTCTTCATCATTGGTCCTTTTTACAATTATTTTACTATTTTACCCTTTTACAGAAATGGTACAATAACGAACATAAACTAATTTTTTCTTATTATACCATTTACACCCTCAAATTTTAAAATTCTACAAGCAAACCCTCCAATCTACTTTAAACTTTTCAACTCACCTATCTCAACCACCATCCGACCCACCACCGCTGGAAAGTCACGGGCCGCCGCCGGGACGCCACTGGACCGCGATTCGCGGCCTAGACAGGCGATCCACGGCCCTGGACGCGCGATCCGCGACCTTGTGCCGGCGGTTCTCCGCCCTTGGCCGGAGATTCGCGGCCCCGAGCTGCGGATCTACGGCCTAAACTTGTGTTTCGTAGCTTAAAGGGCATTCCGGCGAAGGCTGTCGGCGGTCCGGCGTGATTTCCGATGGTGGTGGATAGGAGAGTGGTGAGATAAAGTGGAGAGAAAAAAATTCAGGGTATAATTGTTAATATTTGTAAAAGTGAGGGTAGAATTTTAGGATTTATAAAAATTGAGGATAAAATTGAAAGTTTCGTTAAACGTTAAGGTGATTTTATATTTTATAATTGTTGAAAATGACAATATTTTTAAAATTGAGGGGAAAATGTCAAATGGGACCATGGAGGAAGAAAAAACTTAAAAACATGACTTTATTAGTACAAAAAGTTAAAACGGGACCCTAATGGTACAATAATTAAATTTACAGTACCATACCATATGTGCACTTTACCTTTAAATATGTATAACTTCATTTTACCCTGAACATGAGGAAAAATATTAAAAGAATGAATATTAAAGTGTAATATTTCTGATAACAACCACAAATGTTAACCAGCTTTGGTTAGATACATAAGAGCATCTCCAACAGCCTCCCCATTTTCTTGATATGTTCACTTTTGGAGATTTTAGAGTATTATTTTGATCCAACAGCTTCCCCATCCCACTCTCCAAAATGGAGAAGGAGGCAAAAAAATGGAGAGGCTTCCTCAAATTTGTAGCTTTCTACAAATTTTGGAGAGGCTCCACAAATCTACTTTTTTAAAACCTCTCTCCTCTCTCCTTTTTATGACACTTGTGATTGGTTTAAATATTTTTCATCTCTCATCTCTCCTCTATTTCTAAATAATTCATTAATTATTATTCAAATATGTAGAATATTTTATTCTTGTAATAAATGTATAGTTCTTCAAAATGGAGAAACTGTTGGAGTTAGAGTTCATTTTTTTGGAGAATATGACATTTGCTTTCCCATTTTAAAAAAAATTTTGGGGAGGCTGTTGGAGATGCTCTAACTACAATCTGTTTATTCGCAATAGTACATGTAAAATGAGATCGACCGTTGCATAAAAATCCGCACGGGGATTTCAAAATACTATGTGGCGGACAGGACTCCAACTAAAACCAAAATAACAAAACACCGCCTAAACTTTTTAAACTCCTTGTCCCATCACCGAAGTCAAACCAGTGACAACTTTCACGCACTTCCTCGCTTTCAACTCAGGCGGCCTCCATCTCCTCGCCGCACAAGCCGTCGGTTTCTCCTCCGGCGGACCAAAACCATTTACGGATTTTCCCTTTTCACAGTCCGATTCCGCAATCCGTGCGCAACTGGGAGACAACCATTTCGCTTTCAAGTACTCCGCTTTCCGCCACGGCGGCACATGCATGCCTCTTTTCTTCAAGCTCTGCTCCGCCGCCTCCGACACAAGCCCGACTATCTTCTCGAGACGATCAGCACCACCCACAAATATGAACGGAAGCAACTGGAGAATCGATTTGTATGATTTGGTCGGTCGCGCGATTTCGAATTCTGATCTGAAATCAACATCGACCAACAACCTCTCACCTTCAAATTTCACATCTACAAACTCGTATTCCCCTGCATTTCAAATCACCGGTTTCAAAATTTAAAAAAGACCCTAAATTGTCACAACCCCATGTGCAGAAATTCGGCACCATACCGGCGGGATGAGCGGCGGACCTGTCCCAGCGAGAGTTGCAGATGGAAGCGTCATAGCCTAAAGCCAGCAAACCCTCGACTATAACTTTCCGGCCGACTTGGTCTTTCCGCTTACAGGCCTTGTTCTTCTCCACTACACGCGCCGTATCCACCAGAAGATTTCTTTCCTTCACGCTTGAGCAAGGCACCAAACCCTTAACAACCAAGAAAAGAATCAAACTTGTCCTCAGAAAAATGTTGTTGGGAAAAAAGAAAAAAAAAGTCGACTTATTGATTACCCTCAGGATTTCACAGATTTCACCAGAGGATGTGATTCTGGTGTCTTTGATCGAACCCAAATCAGTTTCTTCTTCTCCGATATTGCTGTTGAAGCAGCTGCAGCTATGGCGTCCGGCTTGGTGCTTGTCGTTTGTGCCTTCTATGAAGTTCTGCACCATCTTTGCCAAACATGCTGAGCTAGGCTCAAATTGGGCTGACCCATCTTTGCCGGAACTGCGATCCTCCGGAACCCCCAACTTTTCAACGGCGGGATTTCTCACAGCGTTCGAGAATTGTCTCTCGAAAAGCCTCTTAAGTCGTGATTTCACCACCGGCTGCTGCTTCACCGGCTCCGCCGAAGTGTGCGCATTCAGGGCATTAATGTCCACTGGCTGAACATGAATCTTCATGTGAATTCGAACAACGAAACTCCTTAATAGATTCTACAACTAATTTCTAGCTAGTTCTTGTAAACACGAGATTAATCAAGAGTTAGAAGCTAATGGATAAGCAAAAAAAGAAAACAACACGCAAGCGCCAACCCAGAACCCAAGAAACTGGACAAGAATCGAATAGCGAATTAGCGAAACTCGAGACTCCTGAAACTTTGAAGACAATATAAAGTTATATACTACTACTATGTAATCCAATCCAGGGTTATAATAACAAGTTACTAGTAGAGTATTGGATTATAATACAAATCCTGCGTGATTTGCGAGAGTAAACAAAGAATAACTTGGAAGCTCTGCCTAAACACAAAGTAAGTGGCTTTTGCTTAGAGATTTAAGAAAAGGCTAAAGTCCCCGAAATACGCAACCACACGAGCACGTCACGTTTTCGGCTCCCGAATTCAGGCACGATGACCTCCCCGGAGACACCATGAGTTCCGGCCGGAGACAACCAGATGCTTTTTCCGGCGATAATTCACGACAAGCTTGCGTATATATGAATGAATGGAGATGGAGATGGAGATGTCGGAGGAACACGTGTCGAGCGGTGGCAGCGTTTGGTTTCGTACTACCGATCTAGAGACGCTGAGGGAGAGGGAGCGAGTTTTGTTTTCGTGTGTTTCCTAAAATAACCTCTCTTGCTCCGTTAAAAGTCAGCTCAAGATAAAGGAAGAAAAGGTTACATTTGTCAAATTAGGTTACTTGGATTACAAGAAGCAATCGGTGGAAAGAAGAAGAAAAAAAAACTTCTTAGGTGATAATAATGTTGTACTTGGGCGGTAATGTTATGAAAATATAACCCGATTCGCTGTCCAGAAGTGTTTTTTTACTCTAATTTACCAAAGAACATCCGCACCAAATCCAATTGTGAGTTTTTATTTTTTATTCTTTTGCAGCTGCAGGTATCTAATAAAATTGTATCCCATAATGTATTAATGTATGCTAATGCTTTGCTTACACTATTAGGGATACCATATAACCACTATTGTTTGTTCAAATACCAATATTTTCATCTAAATCAGCATCAATCTCGTAAATAGGGGTGAAATTTGATGAACGGATCGAGTTCGATCAACTCGATTAAAAGTTTGTTCATAACTCGTTTGAAAAATTATCAAGTCAAGCTTGAACAGATTTAAAGCTTGATATATATTTCACATTCAAGCTTGAACAACGAGCCGCTTCGCTTGACTCGTCTTTTTATTAACTTTTTTTTATTGAAATAAGTGAACAACTCGAGTTCAATTTGAGCTTGATCGAATTAAATTTCGTTCTTAACTCGTTCATATAACTTCCAAGACAAGTTTGAATAAAATTCTAAATTCTATAGAATTTTCAAACCAAACATAAATACTCTATAACTCAATACGGTTCGACTCGTTTTCAACCCTACTTGTAAAGTCATCCCAAAAATTTTAATTCTGACAAGCAAGAAAACTAGTGTCACCTTGTGAGGTTACAAATAATTCAATTTTGTGAATAAAACAGGAGGGCAATCCGAAGGACATAAACCAATGTTCCACTTCCACATGTTGTTTGAAATGAACCCTCAAGCTGTTTGAAATGGGCGCAAGCAATTTCCATTGGGCCGCTGATCAAAGGAGTCGTCAATCGGTCGTCAAATAACGACGTTTGTTTGAGCCCAATTGGCCGAGGT
The DNA here is from genome assembly GCA_024586325.1 of Stellera chamaejasme. Taxonomy (NCBI): domain Eukaryota; kingdom Viridiplantae; phylum Streptophyta; class Magnoliopsida; order Malvales; family Thymelaeaceae; genus Stellera; species Stellera chamaejasme. The sequence continues at coordinate 34,001,351 of CM044985.1, forward strand.
CAATAATGGACCCAGTGGACCTTAATCAATTTAGAACCGTCCGAATTTAACCAATAGTAGTATGCCACATATGCAGGAATGATGATTTTCTTTCACATCGGGAGGAAAATAATTAATTTCTACAAGGTTTGGTATGTTGGAACCATTTAGGGCGCATTTGGTTAATGGTGGATTTTAAAAATCAAGTGAATGTTAAACTGTAGAAATCGTGTTTGGTATACGATTCTAAATATCAATTGCATGTAAAAATGTATTCCTTTCGTCCTATGAAGATTGCACATTTTCTTTACTATTTTCACAGTATTTAATTTACGATTTATTTTTATGAATTCTTAAACGTGTAAAGTAAATGATCCATATGCTTATCATAATTTGTAATTTAAACTTTCTAGATATATATATATATATATATATATATTTTATTTTTTTCACTATTTATCTTAGTTAAATTTTGAGTCACACTTGAAACAGCAAAAGAAAATGTGTAATCTTCATGGGATGGAGGTAGTAGAAACCATAAAAGAGGAAAGTAAAAATCATAGATTGAAAATATTTAAAATATTATGTTTGGTTCAACTCTCATGTTATTCAAGTATGATCATTTTGTAAATTGTAAAAAAGTTAGGGACTAAGATTGTATATAAGAAATATTTTGTAAAATTTCTCAAATTTTAGGGACTAAATGTGTAACGTTCAAAGGACTATTTCCTACGGAGTACTTTTCTAAAATCCTTGATTCAAACATCCATTAATTTATTCTTTAAACCGTGCTTATTCTACGCGTGACAAATGATATATACATAGTAATTGTGATAGATAAAGGATAAAGGGTGTGTTCTTTACACTATTAGAAAATAAAAAAACTTCCCAATCAATAATTTCCTAAAATTCTTATCTCACAAATATTACATCAATTTTTATAACTTCACACTTCGATGAGAGAGGGTAAATAAAAATAAATAAATAAAACCCAACCGGTAATTAATGGGAAATTATCAAAAAAACCCTGACATAATCTCCACTTTCCTCATCGTATTTTTGAAATTCTCGAAAAAAACCTCTAAGGTTTGCGAAAATATACAAAAATCCCCTGACACTAACCAACGTTAACTATTCCGTTAGACTTTTAGGTTTAACTATAAAAATTGGACCATATATTTTCTAACCATAACCATTCTACCCTAAGTTTTTTTTATCCTTTTACAATTTCTACCCCAACCCTCACATATGGAAATGACACCACCACACCCTAAGTTATGAAATTGTAAATGGGTAAAAACCTTAGGGTAGAATTGTTAGGTTAGAAAAGTTATGGTCCAATTTTTGTAATTAAACCTAAAAATCTAAAGGTATAGTTAACGATGGTTAGTAACATGGGAGTTTTGTATATTCTCGCAAACCTTAAGCGGTTTTTTCGAGAATTCCAAAAATGCAATGGAAAAGGTGGAGATAATGACAAACCTCATGGAGGTTTTTGTTAATTTCCTATAATTAATTGGCTAGATAGCTATGAGAGAGATGGATATTACTTTGGGTTACTGGCTTGCTTGTGTGAAAAGAAATTGAAGGCGGCTACTAGCTAGCATACACCAATTAAAAAACCCATCCATTGTGGGAGTAGTATTTGTTTGTTCGTATATTTGGCTGCGTGGAGCAACCATGTCTAAATAATAAAAATTTGTGGTAAATTTTTCACGGACATACATGAGTTTAGGATGAAATCGAGCCGAGCTCGAGCTCGTGAAATTAGGCTCGGCTCGAATGCCACGAGTTTGAATTTATGGGCTCGAAGATTCGTGAAGCTCGACATGGAAGCTCCGCCAGGCTCGATTTCAGGATTCGTGACGCTTGCGGGTTGGCGAGTTCTTACCGGATTTGCGCCTGTTTGGGGTGGAGAGGGCCAGGACAAGATTGTTGGAGCCTAGGGAGGGCTTCACCGGCCATGGTGCAGCTGATCGGAGCTCCATTTGGAGAAATTGAGGCGCACTGGTTCTTTTTCTTCAGAGTCTGCAGCGAATTGGAGTGTAGTTGAACGTGGGTGAGCGGGCGTGCTGAAGGCGGAGCAGAGGTGGTGGAGGCGGAGCGACGATGGATTTGGAGGCAGTTCGACGATGGAGGCGGAGTAGATCGACGGTGGAAGATTTGGAGTAGATCGACGGTGGAAGCGGTTCGACAGTGGAGGCGGATCAATGTGGTGCTCTTGTCCCTGATTCAGGAGCTGCGCCGAATGTTAGCAAATGGCGGGAAGGGGGCGGACTAGTTGAGGTTAGATATGGAGGAAGGTGGAGGTGGAAAGTAGAGGCTAGTTTGTATCGATGGGTGAAGTTAGGGATTAGACAGATTTGGGAATTTTAGGTGTAGGTTGTTTGGTTATAAGAAAAGGGTATAAGTGTAATTCAGACAGGCTCGAAAAAGTTCGCGGGCCCACAGAGCCGAAGGTCACGGGCTCGAGCTTGGCTCGTTAATTATTCGAGCCTATAACTCGGCTCGAGGCTCGTGAAACTCGGCTCGGCCCGATTCATTACACATCTACATTCTTGTCTAAAAATTGGAGGCCATCTCCTTCACAGGAAATAGCACGACAACAAAGAAGAAGCAAGTACTCTTGTACAATACTTACTTTGTTTGGGATAATTTAGAGACCTTATAGGGTTGATAATAAAGTTTAACTATTTATTTATTTACTTATTTTTTAGTATTCTGGATATCATCATCATCAATAGCATTTTAATCCCAACTACGTTGGGCGGTGGCATGAAATTTATAGTGACATTTAATTGTTAAAAAATAGTTGACACTATAAATTCATGCAGAAGCATAGTGACAAAGTTTTACATCGCATACCCTTCCTATCGTAACCTTCTTTCAAATGAATAATGAGATGCAATTAGATATAAAGGTTATGAGGCATTCTCTTCGAGAGTAGTAGGTTATGTACCGACCAACATGTAAATATTGTGTATCATTTTCTTGATTAATTTCTTGGAGAGTAGTTAAGTTGAGATGTGGACTTAAACAACATTATCCTTGAAATCATGAACAGTATGGGAGCTGGGGAAACGTGAAAAAACCACTTGCAGTTGCATCAAAACAAAACGAATCTTTCGTGACGAATTCCGTTGCCGCCTCTTTTGATGATTCCAAGTGCAAGGTTTTCTTATATGCCCTACAACCACATTTTGTTCTCTTCTGTAGTTTCTAATGCTTTGCTTTGCTTCCATCACCAACAACTCCCCAACAAACAAACAAATATAGCAGTACTACTAAGTAACAACACAGCCCTCTAAAACACATTTGCCATTTTCTTTGTGATCATCTTCATCTTGATCATCATCATATCATGGCAGCAGCCTCTAGCAGGATCCGTTGCCCCAACCCTTTCCCGGCGATGATCCCAGCCTCAAGGATGCTCCGACGGAGCCCCACAGTGGTTATGGTGATGAAAGCAACGGCGGTCAAGAATATGGAAGGTGATGATGATCAGGAGACCACCTGCCATATTAGCACTAGTGTTTACAATGACAACTGGTTGGAGTTGTTAGCCATCAACCATTTGTCCAAGTGCCTACAAGTAGCTGCGGGTTGGTCCAGTACTGCTAGCTTTTACATATGCAATGTGTATATATGTTGGTTTTGGTAAAAAGTGGGAGCATATATATTGATTGATTTCTGCAGGAGTGAGGATTGGGAAAAGTGGATATGATAGCTTGGTGGATGCAGCAAGAATCGTGTCGCGAAAGTTTGATCCCAAGCACCAGAAGGAAATCATAACTGACTCCCTCCACAGAGCCATTCCAAGCCTCATCCTTGCTCTGGCAAGTATAGATACACACACACACACACACACACATATATATATATGTTGCTTGGTTGTGTTCATTCATGTACCTGATATCAGCAATTGAATTGCAGATGAGAGCATTGCTTCCTCAATCTCAGTTTACAAGGGAATATTTTGCTGCCTTCACAACCATCTTCTTCGCTTGGTTAATTGGGCCTTCTGAGGTCAGCATCATGCACTCTATACTTAACACCCACGCAAGAGTATGTAACCATGAAATATTTACCATTCATTCATTCAAGCTAATCAATTCAGGTAAGAGAATCAGAGCTCAATGGAAGAAAAGAAAAGAATGTAGTCTTCATAAGAAAATGCAGGTAACTTGATTACTTCTTTTGATTCTTCTCCATCATCATCATCATCATCATCATCATATTAGTATTGCACCTTAATCCTAACTATATTGAAATTACCAGCTCAAAATTCATGAACTTAATCTGCTGTGCAAGATGCAACTTTCTTGATGACCACTTGATTGATATTGTAGGTTCTTAGAACAGTCCAACTGTGTGGGATTGTGCACAAATCTCTGTAAGATGTCATCTCAGGAATTTATCAAAGACTCCCTTGGAATGCCAGTCAATATGGTCCCTAGTAAGTCTCGTTCCATCAGAACTAATGGTCAACATCATGCATCCTCAAATTGCTTCTTAATCCCAACAACTATGATGGAGCTGATGCTTTGAAATTCATAATGTCAATGTAAAAATGAAAAGGGAATGATGACGTACAGCTTTCTTTTAAACATGGATTTTGCTTTTAAAAGAAGCAAACAAAAGAACAGTAAAGAGAAAAAGGGAAAACAATCAAAAAAAGGTCAAATAGCACCTGCACTACAATGTGGAGGCCATGCTCATCATGTCAGGAAGGCCCATGTATAGTAGCAACCACTTAGCCTGCAAGAAACTGCAACTAGATGCAAACATTATTCTAACTGAGAATCATAGCATACAGAATTACCTACCTGGATTACATCTGTGAATCTATAATGTTCAGTAACATGTACTAGTATTTGACAGTTACCTTAGATTATTTGTTTGTGTCCTGTGAAGCCAACCACTATGCTTCTTGAGGTGCAACTTTTGCATCACCAAGAGAACAAAACATTACAAAGTTGATTGTTACAAGCATTTCCAAGGGCTGGTTTCTAGCTTGTTTGTTTAACAAGAAAACGAGTTTGCTTGCTTGTATTCAAAACCATCTAGATAGAACCTAAGAATAGTGGAAGGAAAACTGATCCCTTTAGCAGTTGGAAATAAATTGAACTGCTTAATTCTTCTATATGCAGATTTTGAGGATATGAGTTGCCAGATGATATATGGGCAGGATCCTCCATCACCGGCAGATGATCCAGCATTCACTCAGCCATGCTACAAATTATGTAAAAATCTTTGATCTCACATCTAAACATACACCATCATGATCAGCATCTTCATATTGTACATAAATTTCAACTACATATGTCAGTTGGAGTTCATGCCATGGAATGCATAATACTCAGATAGCTGGAGAGAATAATAGTTGTCTTTTTTTTTTTTTGATTAAGGAATAATAGTTGTCTACTATATAATAAATTCATGAAAAAAGCAACAAAATAATTTACCTCACCATTTATAGTTGGAGATGATTAAATGGACACCTCCTCTGCAAGAGCTACATAGGTAGACAAAGTGGCAGTACCATGGCATAGTTATGAATAATTAATAATTACTCCATCCACATTCTCATGCAGGCAACATGAAGAAAAGGCATGATCTGACATGTTCCACTTGATGAAGATCAATCCGAAAAGAAATTCGTTTCTGGAAATCTTATAACTGCAGCAATGATTCATTCAACGCTTATTCTATTCGATTTTGTAAATTGTTTCAGTCACCTGTAGGACATCTTAAATCCATGTTGATTAAATACCTCAACATGAGAATACGTATTGATCATTTGCAGTGTTCTTCTTTCAAAATTATGGAAAATAAAAGTGTATGAATGGCTATGATCATGAGCTTGCTTAAACCATTCTAGCTATAACTATCTGGTCCAAATAATCATTAAGTTCCTGGTTTATTATTCCATAGGCCAAAACCCTACACAGTAAGATGTAATGCAAGGATACTATTTTGACTGAAGATGGGTTGCAGGCTTTCAAGGGCTACAATGGTGGACCCAGACTGTTGTCTCCCACCAATCTTTGTGCTCTCAACCTTTCAAGATAAGCTTCTGTTGCTGTCCTTATTGTCTTGTTAGGCCTCAACAATCTGACCCATAAGTTCCAAAAGAATTGTAATTTAAGAGCTAGAAATACGTTTAAGGGCTGCAACCTGATGAAACCTCTAGTAACCTTTCTTTTCCATGTCCGCCTGTCAAAGGAGCAACTTGGTTTGTTCTTGATAATGAGCACTTGGGCTTACACATGTGAGTTGTTGAAATATTCTTAGCACCTGACTTCACTGCTATAGGTTATAACGACTTCAGTGTTACTATTCCTAAGTACAGGGAGAAGCACTGAAACTGCATTAACAACTAAATGATGGAATTATCAGCCAGGATAACAACAAAAAAAGAAAACGGCCCAACAGTATTGGGCTGTAAGAGGCTTCATTGAAAAAGAAAACGGCCCAACAGTTTTGGTTGGGGAGCAAGCAAGCAAGGCATTGATGTGGAAAAGAGCAGAGAGAGGAGGGAGAAGAGAAGAGAAGGCCTAATTAAGGGTGATGGAGATTGAAAAGGAGTGCCAAAATGCACTGTACTATTGATGAAGAAGGAAATGAATGAATGCAAATTATGACTTTTGGTAGGAAGGAGGTGTCTGTGCAGTGAAAGTGAAAGGCCTGAGTGAGTGAGTGAGTGAGATGGATTTGATGATTATGAGTAACAGTAGGCCAGGCTCCTCAGTCATGTGCTATGCTATGGCATTGCACCACCCATTACATCTTCTTATTCATTCATCATTCATTCATGTGTATACAAATCCATACTCTTACATCCATGACAGACAGGTTCACCACCTTGTTCCCTATTGCCCATGACATGCGCAATTTGAAAAGAAGCTCTTGCTTGGCCACAGAGATATAAACAAGACACGGACGGACGTTGCTCAATTTGATGGAATGGAACCACACATGCACGCTTAATTTCTTGGAAGGAACCTCTTGGCAACGAACACTACTTTGGACGGGCTCGAAAGGCCAGCCATGTGAGACGTTGGGCCATCAAAAGGGCCCGGGCCCATCTAATGAAAAGGATAGAGAAAGCATATGGGGTAAGTAATGTTTGTTGATCCCACTTCTTCTAAATTGATGCACCTACCTCCTCCTACCTAGCAGGCAGCTTCTCTATTATGATGTATGTATGTGTCATATCTATTATTAATTTATAAAAGCAGAAGCGTCTGAGAGGGGTGTTTTTGAGCTTTTCTTTTAGGCGTTACGTGCAGCATGTATCTCTATTTTTAGGAGCGCAGTGTATTGATAATGGCATTTTATGATATTTAAAATAGGATGAGAGGACAAATAGGTAATAGACTATCAAAATCCGTGTTTAAAGAAGCCAAACAGATTCTGATTTTTTCTCTCATTTAAATTCGGAGATTTTTGTAAATCTGTCAATTTTAAAAATTCATCCTTTCATCAATAAAAATTTCTAGTGAAAAATTTAAATTTTGAAAACCAGGAAAACGCATGTCAAATTACTTTCTTTTGAATAGTGGGAAATGTTTTTGCTAAGCGGGAATTAAAAAGCCAAATAGAATTCCAATGAAATTTTGAATAGTGCGAAAACAAAACACCAATACCAAATTCGAAGAATATATGACCTAGCTATTTTGCTATAGGCACAGGCTATAGTGTGTCACCCTCAAATATGTGCCAGTTTGTGCCAAACTCTATTTAATTACAACAATGACATTCATTCTCTTCTCCTGCTCTTTAACGTCGACTTCCACGGAACCACCACCCACCACCTCTCACTTCTAGCCTTTGACCACGGTAGCTCCTCCCTTAAACACTGGCCGGCAGTTAGCAACTCAGTGATAGTCTCCCCCTCCATCAATAACCACCGGAGACCAACAATTGTAGTAGATCCGTTCGGACGACCCGCTATCCGATCCGGCGAAATCCGCCAACCAAGGCGGTAATCGACCTGCCAAGCCGTCAATCTCTTCCCGTCGTCGACGCTTCATTCCCGACCATTTCACGAAATGAGCAGCGAAAATTCGTCTCAAGTCCTCAAGCGCAACCAGCTGCAGACAACAAAATTATGATGCTCCTACATATAATTATGATGTGCTCTCGATTAATTATGATGCTCTTCGTGTAAAAATGATATAACCACGAATTGCATACAAATAATGCTTAAATCTATTATAATGAATTTAACGCCAATTAGTGATGAATTGCGAGAAGATAAATTTTTCAACGAAACAAGCATCACATACATTGCACCATAAAGGCATACTTACCAGATGAAACATCATTTTAAGTGCTAAGCTCATCATACTTATAAAAGGAGCATCATTTTAACCACATGAGAGCATCAGTTTGAGAATTTCATCATTTTGTAAGGTTAAAGAAAACGAGTGCATAATTAAGTTATCGAACATGTGCACGATGTTTGTAATTGAGAGCATCATAGTGCAACGGAAGTGCATCGCTATGGTCATCAAAGGCATCATTTTAAGAGAATGAAGAAAATGTGTGCACGATTAAGTCATCAAAACAAGTACATCATTTTTGATAGATAGAGCATCATACTTGAAACAAAGAGCATCATCCATGACACCAAGAGCATCATATTTAACGAATGCATCATATTTTATTGAAGAGCATTATAATTTCTGAGAGCGCATCATTCGTGACACCAAGCACATCATTTTGAACCAAGATATCATATTTTGTTAACAGACGTAACACTATGTTCAAAGCGCGAGCATCACCATGGAATCTAAGAGCATCGTATATGTCATTAAGAGCATTCATAACATTAAAAAGTTGAAAAATATAGTTTTATCGTCTGGTTCATTTTGGTAACAAAAACATCAATTTTTAAAACACGAGCATTGTACATTGATTAAAGAGCATTACGCTTTCACGAAGTTCATCATTGTGAACGAAGAGCACCATGTTTTTTCTTTGCACCCGTTATACCTCAAAGATCATCCATTTATTGACAAACAGGGATAAAGTGGAGCATGATGATTTATTGAGAAAGACATCATGATGTTAAATTAGAGCTTCACATTGGTGCAAGAAGCACATCATTTGTGGTAAAAAAATCTAATTAATGTTGGTAATATGCCGAAATGTTGAGTCAGTCTTTAGTAGGGAGCATCATAACTTTGATGTAGAGCATCACTATTAACAGGAAGAACAACTTTACGCGCCTCTAGACTCTGAGTTTTGGCTGTTGAACACTACGGCGTGGCTGGTGGTTTTTGTCGCCGGAGGACGGTGGTTGCTTGTTTTTTGTCGTCCTTTTGCCGCGTTCGTGTGAGAAAGGAGGTCGATTGGTTGATTTGTTGTTGGATTTTGTTTCTGCAAGATGTCACTGACTCCTAGAACTTTGTTGGGTCAGTTTGGGCCGTTACAAAGAGGAAGGAAGGTGATCGACTTACCTTATAGCAGTCCCGAATTTGTCGCCGGTAAACGCGGCGCGTTGGCAGATTCGCATGTATCATCTTTCCTTCTTATATCTAGGGGCACACATAGTATGCCATTGGCACAACCTATCCACACTCTTTGCTATAAATACAAGATTTACAGTCTCATTTCTACATCATCAAAACTTTCGAGTGAGTGGCAAAAACCGATTTTATTTCATTATGTCAATCTTCATTTCTCTCTTCAAACTTTTCATTCCACGCAAAATTTACATTTTTTAGCTTTCTCTCTATTTTATATTTTCAATTTCCAATTTGAATTTGATTGCCGATTTTTTAATTTCAATCACTATTTGTATTATCTACTACTGATGCTCGGCTCATGTAAGTACTTCTTTCAACTATTCCGTTTTTTTTTTGAGTTCCATAATGATTTTCTACCCTTGCTCTTTTATCTCTTTGTTTCATTTTTGTTTTGTTTTACTTACATGTTACGTTTTAACTTCACTTTGATTTGTTTCAATTTTTTCGCTTTGTTATTCTTGTTTCTTATCTCTAATCTCTATTCCGAATTTTTTTTTGAGTTCCTTATTGTTTTTTCTTCATTTTGATCAGCAGATTGCCCTCTATTGAGAGAGCCGTGTTTGAATTAATTGTCTTGGCTGCTGAGGAACAGCGAGTTAAAAATGCATATTGATCACAATGGATACAATGTAGTACGCTTAAAGTGACACTGGGTCACTACTTGCATCGTTTCGGGCTGCGCGTTCGGTATCAGTGATGTCAAGCTACGAGGCTGTGTGGAAGGTGGTAGTGATGCGGGGCAAGGTTGGGCAACACCGTTTGGACTGCGTTGGGGCTGGTAATGAGGAGTCGGCGGTCTTTATGACTGCTGAATGAGAGGCGAGGTTTAGTGTTTTTGTGGCTTAACCCCACTTAGGTCCCTTACGTCTCTCTTTGTGAAACTTTTTTTTATAGGGCTCTTTATGAAACTTAGGTCCTATTATAGTGAGAGAAGTTTTCTTAAACATATTAAAGAGATAAAGTTAAATCAGTCGAACATCTAAATTGCATAAAATTATCTAAACTATTAGACTTTTTCTTAAAGAGATAACTGCATAAAATTAACGGATATAGTTGCATCTAAACTACTTTCAAGTATCGGTAATTAAATTTCATTCTAAAAATGATAACTACACTAATTTATCTACTTATTTTTCGGTTTTTGAGAGAGTGACATGCGATTAAATTACTATTTTAATTTTTAAATTGGATCGGATTAAATCCCGTCAGATTTTTTCAACAGATAATTAAATCGGACTAGATTCGAGGGTTAGAGTTTTAAAAGATATCTCTCTCTTTTTAGATTATGAAAATCTTTATTTTCTGGGTTATTAGATATTTTCAACTAATTATCTCAATCAACAATATTGTCTCTGCTTTTTCTTTTATTTTCATTTTTTATTGTTTTTAATGTCTCAACAATCTTATCTCTAAGTCTTATTTGAAACCTATCTACTTTTTTTTTAACAACAATTTTTTCCAGTTTTAGCTGATCAAGTATTATTCGACCTCTTTGAGGGTAGCTCTCCTAACGGACTATTTATATTATAAAACATGAACATATTGATGGAGAAATTGATATGTGTCCATTTTTTAAATATACCCGTCCCGTAGAAGGGTACCAACTGACGCCGGATATGTAAATAGACCAACAAGAGATGAAGTATATAAACAATAGAATTTATTTTTATGAAAGATGTTAGGAGTAATTCGGATGAGGCTATTCAGATGAGATGTGATGATGATCGTAGATTTAACCTTTTGAGTCACTATTGCAGTTTACTTTGCTTTGGCTAATAAACGTGTAATATTGTTTGATTTTTTATAATAATATTTCATTTGATGTTTAAACATGACTTACAATGATTTTTATGTTCTGTTTGATGACATTTGTTGTTTTATTCTAATTCTTACCTATGACTTTTGTTACCGTGATTTGGTTAATTAGAAAATTATAATATTATTATAATATTTACTATAATTTACATTTTATTCTTTTTTTCCGTCCCGAAGGAGGGGTACAAGCTAGTTCATATAATAAACCCCACCATTCCAATTCCAATTCCAATTCCAATAAAGTTAATTAAGGAATTAAGGAATTGATTGTGCAGTTACTTTAAAAAAAACCCCTAAAATATGACGCCTTTAAGTCAACCATCAAAGTTAATTAAGGAATTGATTGTGCAGTTACTATATTGTATTGACTCTAAAGTATTTTTCTCTTAACAATTTGATAAAATAAAAATTGATACTGTATGTATGTGTTATTTTCTGGACTATGTGTTGTGAATTAATTCGGGTCCCTGAATTATTATTAATTTGACGCACGGCATGAAAATATTAATGAAGGGTCACTTCAGTTGTATTGTAATCGGCAAGGCAACAGTGCGATTGGTTTAATATATACCAACTAGCTGCTTGCTGTTAGCTGTTGCCACATTTGTAGACAGGCAACGACGACGCTAAACTGGGCGATCGAGACCTGCTCTGCTACGCACCATTTTTATTTAATCTCTCCATCGACATTATTATTATTATTATTATTATTATTATTATTATTATTATTATTATTATTATTATTATCCATTCATCCTGATCCATCCTAGCCCTAGCCCCTAGCTAAGCTAGAAGAAGATATCATCATCTATCTCCATCTCCCCGATCCAGACCTTAACTATGGAACTCTCTCATTTTTCTTTCTTTGTACGTAGCCCGGGATTCTTCTCCATAATTACTGATCTAAAACAAGAAGACTTATAAATTACTAGAATTATTCACATCCTTCAACTTTCAGATTCTAAACCTTAAGGCTAGAGCCAGCCAGCCATAAACTATAAAAATAATAACCTTTAGAAGAATTAATTTAAGGATGGGATAACTGTAAAGATCCAACTCAAAACCAATTGGTTATAAGTCGAGAGGTCTCTTCATATAATTATAAGTATTGGTTATTACTTTTATATCAATCATGTGAGATTTTTCACTTTAACACGCTCATTCACATATAGAATAGTTTTTCTGCTCTATCACGTGAGCATTGCTTGGGCTTTTTCTAAGCAATGGTTAAGATCTTGATCAACCTGCTTTGATATTATGCAAAATATCCAATTCAAAAACCAATTAACTATGAATGAATAAGCTTTTTAATATTATTAGTATTGGTTAACCTCTTTTATATCGACAAATTCCCTTACTTTAACATTATGAAACAAAAGAAGGAAGACTGTTTGCGTCCGTGATTGAATAATTTGAATGATTGATTTATTGGTGGGAGCATGCAATTTATGCACATGGACATGGCGTTTTGATTTGTGTTGGAGCGGGTGCATGAAGCGTGCATGCACCGATGCTTGCTACTTTGCTACTACCCATCTCTTCTCATCTCGTTGTCCACACTACTAATCATATACTCCACTTTCTGGAATACTAAGCAATGACGTTTACATGCAAAAAACAATGCACTTTTCCCTCAATTTCAAGTTCATCATGAGTCTATATCAATTACTACAATGAACTAATGCCAAACAACATTCACGGGTTAAACAAGCATATGAAATTGCTATATCAATATGATTCTACTTACCCCTTTTACCGAGTACTTTTACGGCTTGTAAATGTGAAGAAACGTCATTCACGGGTTAAACAAGCGGCTCTTCTATTTACCAACTAGTTGGTAAAACCACTAAATAGATTCTAATATTATCTAACTAATTTAACTAACTAACTAATAATTTTAAAGACTAAAATACCCTTTTAGTTGGGTATTTACACACACAACATAACTAGTGTTTTCCAACTAGTTGGTAAATAACATCATCCGTTAAACAAGCATATGAAATTGCTATATCAATATTTTTCACTTAAACTCCTTACAGCTGGTGTTCACTTAGAATCTTTAATTAGTAAAAAGTTTTCTCTGACCTAGCTATGCCACCGCAGCTTATGTCATTGCTTGCTGCCGTCGTCTCTTCATTGTGCCACCGCCGCCATTATCATCTTAGGAGTCGCGATTTCTTTATCGCTACTCCTCGTTTTCATCTATGAGTATCACCAGCCTCAATTGTCAGGGGCTACGTTCGAATCGAACAATTCATGCCTTTTGCAGAGAACAACTGGATCAACCTCGGCCTCTCTCATCATCGGCCATCATCAGTTCTCATCTCCTTTGTTTCGTCACCGTCCACCATCAATTATCCCTTGCTTTGATCGACTGGTTCTTGTTTGGCATGGATTCTCTCGACTCAGTCACACCCTTTCGTAGGAAGAGGGAACTGTCCTCCGACCAAACAACAGTCGTTCCTTGTCGGCAATCTCTAGCACGACCCTCGCTGCAAAGATTCTCTACGCTCGCGCTTTCCGAGCCGACAACCTAGACACGACACTCCATCGAGCGTGGCGTGGCGTCTTCCCTTTTAAGGTTCACCTTAATCACCCTGGTGGTCGTGGGAAAGCCCTAAGGTTGGGTGTTGGTTGCGGGCGAACACGTAAGAAGGTTCGTTTTCCGGTGGTGTTGTTGCTGCACTTGGGAGAGTTTTGCTGGGTTTGGGAACTCCCAACCCGGCAGTGAGCGATAGCATTGCTGCACGGCTGGTTAGGCGAGAGGGCCGCCTATGACTGGTCTCTTCTCTCCGTTTCGTGGTCCCTTGTGTTAGAAAAAATTTCTTTGCTCTGTTTGATTCGGTTTGTGTTTCTGCTTGTTCGTTTGCAGTGGGCTTCCCTGCGTCCAGTTTGGATGATTGTGTTGGTGAATCTCCTTCTTGGCACTGTTGCGACGTATCGACACTGTTTTGCTCATATGGAACTGACTGGGGTGTCGAGGGCGAGATCACGGATCTATATAAATCAGTTGTGACTTACGAGTGCATTATGGGCAATTGTATGGCATTGATTGAGGGTTTCTTAGCTATTGTTTGATCCTATTTCAAGCGTTGGAGTCCTCTCTACTTTGGTTTAATTATTTACTTTGATTCTGGCCATTTTGAGGTTGTTGCTCAGTTCATCTTACTACTCTTTCCGGTTGGCTTGCTATGTTTCATATTTTGTTTATAAAATGAGCCTCTTTTGATATAAACAAAAAGGGGGTTAAACAAGCATTAATAACTACTAATAAAACCGATCCTTGCTCTAATTGATTTCAGGTTAGCCAAACAAGGTAAAAAGGAAACCAAGAAAAGCAAAACAAATAATTGCGGTGAGGGATGGGATTTGGGGTGACTAAAAATGAATCCCTGTGTTATGCTTTCACTTCAAAACACCAATTTCCTACGAGACACGACCTGAACTCTGTTACTGCTACACTTGGTAGAGACAGCAGCAAGATCACGGATAGTTTCACCAATAAGGTCTTTGAATATGAGCCGTTCCATGTCTAGAACAGCCTCCGACATCTCCATCGGGCAATCGGCCCAACCGGTGACCGCATCTCCGGCCAGGTCCTTCCGCAACACACCACAGATCACTTGAACCAAGTCTTCACAATCCTCCTCCCTTTCTTTGATCTGTTGAAACTCCGACCAAACTTGTTGCAGACACGTCTGTCCGGCACAAGAGACAACCGTCCACGGTGGTAGTTGCCGCTTTCTACTCAGGATTTCGGTGATGGTGTCGAAGATTAGCTTCCTCTGGAGCATGGAAGTGTTGGAAGTGTCCTGCCCTTTCAGGTACTGCTGCTTTTCTAGGGACAGGAACAGTTGGGGATCATCGGACAGGTAATTGGTCGCTCTCAGGATATCACATATGTACAGGAAATCACAGTCATCTGACTTGGATTCCATTGCCGGAGGAGGATTCCATATGTCATCTTCCCATTCAAATGGAACCTCTGTTACATCAAAACAGATTGGACAAGTATATATTAGCAATTGAATATTGAAACATTGGTCAGCCTTCGTATACTGATTATTATAAATCTCTAAGGAAAATGTCAAGCCAAGAGCCCATAGGGTAGTGCCCATCCACCCCCCCTCCCCCCAAAAAAATCGAACTTCTTTTATCCCAAAACATAAAATAACCTTAAATCCATCAATTTTCTATCAAATCACATTTTCTTCAAATTTCTTTATGCATATATATACATCTCATCCATCAATCAAAACACATATCCCCGAATTTCCTAAAATAACTTTCTCACCTTTGGTGAACACATACATCTACTACTCTTTTGTAGTACTATTTTTCTGGGGCCAACTGTCATTGCGTCACATATATCTCACTATAATGGATAGTAGTATATAAGATGAGCAGGAAGTGGTCCTACTTCTATAACCATACTAGATTTAGTAATGAATAATCAGGTTAACTTAGGGGAGAAAATGAAAGCATTGATGGATGAGGGAAGTAGGGGACAACTACAAGGTTATATGAGTACGGATTCATGTATATAAAAGTAAAATTATCTGAAATTTTAAATGAAAATATCACCTTGAATTTCAACTCTCATACCGTATCACTTTTTAAAGATACAAACGTTTTATCACAAAATTTCACCAAAAATAGTAGTGGAGTATAAAGGAGGTTGTGTAACAGAGGGTTGAAAGGAGAAAGGACAAGAAAAGGGTAATCATGGGATGGTGATGGCTCTCCGTGGTTATAGCGGGTGGGCCATGAAGTCCACAGTGACCCAACCCAACCCAACCCAAACCAAACCAAACCAAGATCAAGATAGCCAGCCAGCCTGTTTGTTTCCGAAGCCTGCAAACTGAACTGGCCGCCACCTGTCTGTGCTGTCAGTCTCTCCAGGCTCTTGGCAAGGCTAGAAAGATAGATACACCTTCCGTCCCATAAATTTTACAAATTTATTTTTTAACATTTAATTTATTTAATTTATAATTTTATTATTATGTTATCTTGAATTATAATTTTAAAACATATATATTGAGATAGAATTTTGATATTTCTATTTTATGAAAATATTTTTTATGATTTTTTCTACGAAATGATGATACTGATAAATTGAAGTCAAATTAATCTTAAAAGTAAAACGTTAGGACGGAGGGGAGTAGATAACTCATTATTATTTCAACGACTAAACCCCCACGTCTTTCTAACATTAATTAACATGTGCTACTATACACCCATCTGGTTGTAGTTGTCTATTTATCACATGTGTAAAAAATATACACTATAAAATGTTAAATTTATCTTTATAATAAATCTCTATGAAAAGTATTTTAGTCTTTTAGATGTTAAGTTAGTTAGTTGAGTTAGTTAATTAATAGTACATTTAGATAGATTTTGTTCACAGTAAATAAACTAACTTCATCTACATCTAGTCCCTTCACTCTTTCTAGGCTGACCTTATATGGTTTTAATTGGGAATAGTTGTTCTCAAATATTATTGTAGTGTTTTGGATGATTTTCTAATAATTAAAAACAAATAATTACAGTTAAAAATTGAAAGCTACTTATAAATATTTTTTTTTCATAATACAATGATTTGAAAAAGTTGTTACTAAACACACAATGTTATGGAGTAAAATTAATGCTATTTTTCACGTTAAATTGCTCACATTTCGTTTTTAAAATATATTTTACTTTTTTTCATCGAAAAACAACTAACTTGTCCAAAACAATTTAAAAGAAAAACACAAAAACAAGCTTCTAGGATTCACCAACTTGACCCATGATTTACACTTAAGACTCCTTTTTTTGTCTTTCTAGATAATACTAGTACATCTTTTAACATCGCCCTCCAGTCTTGCTTTATAACTTCACGTGCATTGCAAAATGTCACAACACTCCATTTTAAAGCACTTAACACCTAATACTCGGGAAGAAAAAAAAAACTGGTATAATAATACGAGTTCCAAAAAAAATAAAAAAATCTAACACTCCTTCCTTCCTTGTACCCAGGAAAGAGAACACAGGTAAGGCAGTACTACTCATTCACAATGATGATGAAAGGTGAAGTACCCGGTTGTCAGAACCCAGAGGCTCAGAATAGACTGACTCAACATCAACATATATGAGTACCACAAACAGAGCACTCAAGTGTGTATTCAGTCAAACGCAAATCCAAGCCGGTATAAATAACTACTCGCAGTTAATTAAAGTAATTACGACGGAGTAAATAGGTAGGTAATTAATAGGAGTAGTACAAGTAAGAGTTATGATGAGATGAGAGTTACCTTTGAAATCGATGCTCCGTTTCATGACTGGCGATGGTGACGATTCCTCCTTGCAAAACGACGAGTCAAGCACCGACACCGGACTCGGTTGCAACTCGGTCGTCGTCGTCGACATCTCTGCTATGCTCTGCAGCAGCTTATCACACCTCTCCAGCAAATTCCTCCCTCCTCTGTTCTCCTCTCCTCTCCACCTCTGCCTCATGATTAATTAATTAACAGTTTAATAACTGATTTGATTAAACAGTACCTGTATATGATCATTTAAGCCGTAAACTAAAACTAAGAATTGTTTATTTACCTCGGCATCCATTTGCGAATTTGCGCTTACTAAACTACACCCAGAAACAGACGACTCGTCCTCCGCCGGGACCAACACTTTTTCAACCCTCCGCTTTATTTCAACCGTCGGATTCTTGATCCTGGGTGATCGATTGGTTGCCGGATCCGACCCGCTTCTTCTCGGAGCAAACCTCGGTGATTGAATGGGAGAGACTCTCCTTTGTTCCGACAAATCATTTTCTCTTCGACTCTCAACGCTCCAAGGTCTACGTCTGTTCGGACTCTTGGCACCGATTTCGCTTCTCACCGGTGAAACCGAGTTCCTCCCTCTAATTTGGTTCCGCTCATTGCGTTCAATCTCCACCCTGCCTCGTCTCTGCCGAGGTGAAATAAAGTCATCAGTGAAATTGGGATTCCGGCGACCGCCAGGTTCAGACCTGTAGCTTTCTGTGAAGTCGGCGCCCAGCCTTCTCCCTGGTTTCATCAAAACGATCGGAGAATCTTCCGATGGGTAACTCTGTTCGTAGACGAAGTTCCGGCTGTTTGCTGGGCTTGAGTACTGTTTGTTGGAGTGTAGAAGGCCTTTTAGCTGTAGTGCTTCGAGAATGTGCCTGAGAGTCTCGAGATCTTTAGATGGCTCGTCGATTCCTCTCTGTTTCAGACGCTTCTCTATTTCGTTGTACACCGAAACAGTCTGTTTAGGCTCTGGGAAAAAATCCGCCGAATCGTAGAAGCATTTTCTCTGGCCAATCCCTCTCTGGGGGACTTTGGCAGGTTCCGCACTCGCTGTCCTTGCATTGTATTCTTTATGATCGAATGGCTTGTTCTTCATCGTCGGATCATGTTTGGCTCTCTCCTCGGCAACCGCATTGTTGTATGAATTCATGGGCTGACTTTGTTTCAGCTGGAGATTGACTCCATCAATGAAGCGGTTCTGGAACAGATCCCTGGAAACTCTGGACTCCGAAGCAGATCTCCGGAGCTCCACTTTCTTTTCAGGCTCCGGTTCAGATTCCATCATTGCTTCGAGCCCCATCAGGCGAGCGATTACGCTCGGGGATCGCCGCTGTTTATCGCCGTCATCATTGGCCGCCGTAATCGGCAACAGAATCGAGGCGTTAGTGCGGATCTCTCGCGGCTTAAGACTGCCCTTGGCATCCACCACAGCCCTGCTGTCGAGGGACAGCCTCGGAGCTTCCTTGGAGAACTTCCACGACGACCTCGTGCCTTCCTTGAAATCGAAAACCGGCAACGGAAGAGAAGCCTTACTCTCACCCTGCGACGGAGTTGCAGGTTCCGGCATCTGGTCAGGGGATGGCATCGACCGTACTAATGGGCTCTTCACCAGCTCACTCGACATCGCCGGAGAACCCACGCTTTCCAGTGTCTCTCTTGTCGATTCACATAACTGAAAATTGCGAAAGAAATTACAAATTCCACTCAGAAACTGAAATAGTAGCGAAACTGAAAGAAGAATGTGGAGAGATTTGAGAAAGGAATCGAACCGGTCCAGAGTCGAGGCTGGTGGGGGAACAGAGGCGTTTTCCGGTGAGAATCTGGTGCCGATCAAAGATCTGAAAGAAACCAGCCATGCATCCCATCTGTTTCCTAATCTGCTTCTCCAGATTCGGCTCCTGCCCAATACCGGCCGCCATTTTCTCAGGCACCAAAATCATTCAAACTCAAACACACTTCCTTCTTCTCCAAAATCTCAACCTCTCTCACTCTACGAAGTACTAGTACATTACATACAGTACTGGCGAACCTCTTTAATTTTCATAACTTCTCATCATCACTTTCCTTCGTCGCTCTCTTCTCTTTCTTCGTCTGTGTGTTTATTTTTAAGTGTGCGCAAAAGTGCAGCCTTATATCAGTGTCTCCCGCTTTTCCGGTCTTTAAAAGCGCCCAAGCAGAGTTGGATGCAATCCTAAATGACAATACTGTCCTTCAAACTTACTTACAATGACGACAAACTCCCCCATGCCTGGAGCATAAACGTCTAGTTACATACACTCTCTTACGTGTCATTCATCTAAGCCCTTGATTCTCGTGACTTTGAACGATGACCAGCAGCAGCAGCTGCGCTAATAAAACAGGAACTGTATTTTTTCCCCCTTTTTTATGGACAAAAAAAGAGTGATATGTGTATTTATCCGATCCTTATGATGAGTTTCAAACTTTTTTCATAAAATGATTACGATAAGTGATTAATCATTAAATTATCACAAAAATTTCCATTTTCTCCTCAAATGCCTACAGAAGTTTTATTTTAGAAAAGAAAAAATATTTGGAGACTATTTTTAGAAAAGGTTTACCCTTCTTCTTTCTGTTCCTTGCGATCTGAGTGTGATTCGGCCACACTCCCCTAGTCTGAAGGGTTGACCGAGAAATTGCACAATTATGGAATGTTTTCTTTTTGGGTAAATTACAAATACCTCCCTAAATTTTAGTAAAATCTTCCGTTTATTTCTCTTATTTTCGAAAACATTCGAATATTCTCCCGAGGTTTAATGTGAAACCTTCAACTACCCCTTACTGTTTGTAATGTTTTTTTAAGGCAACTGCTTATTTCATTTATGTATAAGAATAATAATAAAATTTTAGTTCTCTAAATTTTATTCGAGCATAGATCACTTATAGACCATATTGAATACCCCGATCAAGGCTCAGACAAAAGAGGTACAAGAGGGAGCACACAAAACGAGATCAGACAACCTAGACTTGACTCACCTATTTGGTTCACTATTTGATGTGGACGGGGTAAAGAACTACGAAGAAACCCCAACATTCCATAAGACTCTACTTACCGTTTGTAATATTAGTTGACTGTCCTATCACTAATATTTATAACTCTAATAATTCAACTCCAACATTTAATTTATCTTCTTTTTCTCACCCCCAACTGGTCACCCCTACTAACCATTGTTGTCGTTTGACCGCCACAACAATACGGGTGAGCTCAAGCCGCAGCGATGCAGATGAGACCATGTCGTCATGAGGTAGGTGTACCCAAATCACCCCTTGATTGTTTTCCCTTGATTGTTTTGGAGTATAGTTACTGCAATTACACCTAAAATCTTCCGTTTATTTCTCTTATTTTCGAAAACATTCAATTATTCTCCCGAGGTTTAATGTGAAACCTTCAACTACCCCTTACTGTTTGTGATGTTTTTTTAAAGCAACTGCTTATTTCATTTATGTATAAGAATAATAACAAAATTTTAGTTCTCTAAATTTTATTCGAGCATAGATCACTTTTAGACCATATTGAATACCCCGATCAAGGCTCAGACAAAAGAGGTACAAGAGGGAGCACACAAAACGAGATCAGACAACCTAGACTTGACTCACCTATTTGGTTCACTATTTGATGTGGACGGGGTAAAGAACTACGAAGAAACCCCAACATTCCATAAGACTCTACTTACCGTTTGTAATGTTAGTTGACTGTCCTATCACTAATATTTATAACTCTAATAATTCAACTCCAACATTTAATTTATCTTCTTTTTCTCACCCCCAACTGGTCACCCCTACTAACCATTGTTGTCGTTTGACCGCCACAACAATACGGGTGAGCTCAAGCCGCAGCGATGCAGATGAGACCATGTCGTCATGAGGTAGGTGTACCCAAATCACCCCTTGATTGTTTTCCCTTGATTGTTTTGGAGTATAGTTACTGCAATTACACCTAAAATCTTTAACAATCAACTAAACTCACAAACGGTCAATAAGGTAACACTATACCTCAAGGGGATAACCGATAATTTCTGAAAATAGATGGAGCAACCCGAAGATTTCACTAAATTTTATGAAGTATTTGCAATTTACCCTTTTGATTTTTATTTTGGAGTAGAAAAGAAAAGGCCGACTCGCAAAACGCAAGTATTCTAAAGTGCTGCTTGTTCGTGAAAATAAGGGATTTGGTTAAAGCTGCACCCTCCCTCCATTTGGCAACTTTTCCTTCTCATTTAGCCGGTTATCGGTTAAACGGACGCCCAGCCCCAAAGCAGGGCAGTGATCCTCTAGTTTGTCTTCACTATCGATAGCAGTTATCCACTTACTCTACCTATGTGACCGAGAATGCTAATGACAATTATTTTAAATATTCATTTCGGCACCACGAGAAGCCAAGATTTTGGCCTCGGGGGCCAATGGCTTATGAAAAGGAACATTCAAGTTAAACAAATTCTTCATTAAATATTACTCCATGTGACATAAGATACTAACACATTCATTCCATGAGGTTTGCTACATTTGATTTTATTGTCAATTTGATTTCACTACATTATACTCCTCCGTTCCTGAAAAATCAAACACATTTCTTTTTTGGGTTGTCCCAAAAAAATTACTAAAGTATCCACACTTTATCTTTATTTTTTCTACCTCATTTTTTTACACTTTCAACCAAAAGACAATTAAGTAAACTTATACAAAATTTTTGCATTTAACTTAATCTTCGTGTCCAATCAAACTTTTCAATCTTTTAGGGTTTATGAAAAAGAACTGATATATATGGGCCCAGTCCGTATGGCCGTATTGCCAAACGCAAACGTCATATGGGCCAAGCCCACAACGTCATATGGGCCAAGCCCACCAATACGAGGGGTGCTCCTCTTAAATACGACGAGCCCTCGCATACAGCCACTAGGCGCCCGTATGATCTTGATTGGCGCGGCGCTTTCTGCGGCCCAATTGGTACTCCAACATAAGTACACCAACCAAAAAGTCGCCAAAGACACAACGCCCAAAAGCCGCACCAAAGACACAAGACACAAAAGTTGTACATCCTCAAGTGCTGTCAGACCAACACTGTTGAGCGGTAAAGTCCAATCCGCCGCTCTGAACTCAGAAGTCGGCGGCTCGCGCGTGGGGAAGGATCCCACCAAACACTCTACCCCAACGTGGGAGAGTCTTGGCATCACCCGATAAGTGGGTGATGCCAACCCAAAATAAGGTAACTACTACACACCCACACCCTCCTCCATTGTCTGCACCTGAAAGTGTCTTCTGTCTTGTCCTTCGTGCACGGAGCCACCCGTCTGGCCGTTGGAAGATCTTTGGTTGCGGAGGTCATACTTTGGCTATCAATTTGGCGCTGTCATGGGAAACGAAAAGCAGTCGTTTTTTCTTTCCTAAGCAACTTACTTTTCTCTCCTTACCATTCTCATGGCGAAAACAAGGAGAACGCACAACAGTGTGCACGTTGAGGATCTTGCTTCCGGTTCCTCCGATGTGCCTCCACGCCCGCTGGTGACGAATGGGGACAACAGCCCCACAACCTCAATCGATGGCCATCCCGCCACTCCTGTTACTAGCACACACAGGCGGCGGCCACCGCAGCCGCAAGCGGCCACTCGACATACCTCGCGGGGACTTCGACGACCCCCAGCAGTCATCGTCGATCCGCTCACTAGCGCGCCGCTCCAAGCGAGCATGCTTAATGAGATGAAAGCCTTCATGGTAAAAACCATCAAGGCGGAAATGCAGATCGCTCGCCTCCCACCTCACAACGACAGAGACGAACAGTCCCAAAATCAAAACCAGTCTGGTGGGAATCTCGACGTCGACGACCTCCTCCGACGAATCAATGTGGTCGAGGAACAGGTTAAGACACCAAACCTGGTCCTCGATAATATCGAGGTCCTCCTGACGCAGCCGTTCACAGAGGACATAATCGCCGTCCAGGCGCCGGCCAGCTTTCGAATGCCAGTCATCGAAAGCTACGATGCTACAACGGATCCCGTCGACCTATGTTGTGGATCATCTTGTTCTTATTTATATCACCGCTACCTCTAGCTCCTTGTAGATCATCTTAAATGTCAATTTGCTCATATGAAACACTGACTTGAAATCATCTTTTGGAAAGTTCAGCTGGTTGCACCCAAAAGTTCCTTTACTAACCCTAATGTGTTCTTGGTTCGTCCAGACTCTCTGCTTTACTGGTTCCGTCAAAGAGACTGTGACGAAACAACTATCGCTAAAGCCAAATTTCGGGCTCTCATGGTTTGGGAGGTATCCAAAGTTGAGTAATGCTCTCGGTGAAGCCAGCTAGCAAACACATAAAAGCCATCTAGTAGCCACGCGACAAATCTCATCCACGTTGTTCATTTGTTACGAAATATTCCTGAATATTCCATTGGTTACTACTATTAATGGTTTCAACCCTAAACAAAAGAAAGCTGGTTAATAATCTCTTATTCCACAACTTGTTGGCAAAATCTGACTACCTCTTATACTACCGTGGTAAAGTGATCAAACATTCCGTCTTTGAGATATATGAAATATAATTTGTAATTATGTCGAAGTTAAAACAAATTTATATTTTTCAAACGTATGAATCCGAAAATTTGTTTCTACCGGAGATCATTGTGCATGTCACGATAGCTTTATAGTTGGTTAAGTCTCTAAAGGTTTTGAGTTTAACTCATATATACCTCCACTGTCATAAAAATGGGAAATTTGTTTCATGCATAGGTATGGAGCCCCTTATTGGAGATAGGGAGAGATAGATAAGTGGCTTGGGGAGAGTGAAAGCAAGTATATGGACAATTTGGCATATATAAAAAAAGGTTAATGGAAAATATTGCTCTCTACATTTTAAGAATTGAACAACAAAATTAAAAAAGTAATACTTAAAATGTTTCGATTATGTTGCGATGAAATGAGAGAGCGTTAATCTGAGAACCGAAACAATTTTTTAACCACTGCAAGCAAATTGTATCGGGATGGAAAAAGTAATTATATGTATTTCTAACAGTAACCATGGTAGTTCGCAATGAAGGTTTTCGATGTACGCCAGTTGGTTCTTAAGTCAGCATATGCATGCAGCTAGCTGCAAATTAAATTAGGATTAAGCAATTATTGTTATTGTTAATTACCAGAATATTTCAGGTTTGATTGCCTCTAGGAATTATTCCTCACATCAAGAAGTCAATTTCACCATTTCTCACCATCAAGCAAGCTGCTGTTCTTCTATACAATTTCCAGATTAATTTATTTAGTTAAACCACGTACAGATCGCGATAATATTATCGCGGAAACCCAAAACATGGTTAAAAAAATAAAGAAGAAAGTTACGTACGTAGTACTATGTGGTGTCGATCCGTGACAATACTAAATATATATATAACCAGATGAGATAACTTACCCTTTTTTCTTCGAAAAAAGGTACAGCTGGAACATGAAAAGATGTTAGTACTAGTATAATGGACTTTCCAGCTATATATCCTCATTGGTAAAAATCTCTGGTATTAGTCTTTTTTTTTTCTCTTGAAAAATAATTGAGATGAATGATTTTTTACCATAACACAAAATCAACTATATATAATGTCTTAGAACCAAACCTTTGGTATTAATTAATCTTTGATTTTTTTTCTAACCATATTATTTAAAACCCTTTTGAGAAATTATTTCTAGTATACTATTTTAAATGATCGATGGAATATGTATGTTAAAAAAAAATCTGAAATGGTAACAGCTAAATCTTCATTAATTTCCAACTGAATCAATGTTGGAACTCTAATTAGACTGATCAGGTTTTCATTGGTATGATATATTGGAATTTAATATATAGATACTCCATATATATGACATGCAGTTTATTAATCATGATCTATGTGGCTACCCTCCCAAAGACATATATATATATATACACACACTCTCTTCCTCGTACCCATTAGTTGATCAATTTGTTTTTGGTATTTCAAGGTTGTATTTGACTCAAATTTTCATAAAGATAAATAGTTAAAAAAATTCAAAAAAATCTATTTAGAAATTTTGTATTTCAAATTATAATACAAATGTAAATTATTTAACTTCACATGTCTAAATATTCATAAATAAAACCGTATATTAAATACTGTGAAACAACTAAAACAAATGTATCAATTAATAGAGAATTAATGGGGTATGAGGGAGTATAACGTACTTGCGGGGCAATCTATCGATCGACCTAGGAGACCGTTGCAAAGACTCACAACTTAATTGTGTCTCAATTTAACGTAAATTAATATTATTACATAACGGTAATCTTACTAATTTTGCTTCACAAGCAAACGATCGACAACTTTATTTTTCTTGCTGCCTAAGATTTCGGTTCAAGCTAAGTCTCATTGGTACCACGATCTCACCTCAATCTCCCATACCAACTAAAAAGAAATACTAGCAATATATATATATATATATATATATATATATATATATATCACAAGGCACTGAACCTGTTCCTCAAACAACGAGTATAGGTACCGATCACTACAACGTCATTTCCAACCAAACCATCATGGTTCTGATACCATAATTTGATAGAGAGTGTTCATAGGGAGAGATTCGCTAACTGAGATATCATATATAGTAATTGCCTCACACGTATTCTCAAATTCAATCCAATGGAACAAAACACCATTACAATATATTCCCTCCGTTATTGAATAATTGGACCATTTAACTTTTGAAGATGTTGAATCTCCGAAGAACTCTTGAGTGACAGTAGGAGTGAGGTAAGAAACTCCCCGCCTCCATCTGTAGACGTATGCAAATTAGCTCCTGACGTGTGTTAAGAGCTATATATGGAATTGCTCAAGTACTGCTTTCAGTAGTAAAACAACATCTATTCTTTATGAAGACCAGTCTTTATATAGGTCGAATGGGGTTGAGGACAATTTTGTCCGCCTGTTTTTAGGTTGGTGGTGTTGATGTGGCACAATCTCAATTGTACACCTGCCCTAAGTTATTATTTCTATAATAATTACCGTGTCAGTCCTTTTACTTTCTTACTTCATTGATTTCCATTATGGGGTACCACCAACTTTAATATTTTAAAATTCAATGTTTGACTCAAATTTTTACAAAGGATAATCGTGAAAAAAGAATATAAAAAATATATTTAGAATAAGTATGTTGCAAATTATGATATGCATATAAATTATTTAATTTTAAATGTCTAAGCATTCGTGAAAACGCAGTAAATAAAATAAAGTGGGTTAATTAATTGAAGACGGGTGAAATATATTATATCACTCTAAATATTTTTCAACTGTGTGTGACAACTCATTAGTGTCCATCACCAACAATATTAGCATTTAAAATAATATTTTAAATTATGTCAATAAAACTGTAAAAGTTAAATAGTAAAAGTATTTTGTTTCAAAACGTAAATGGTGAGACCAAACGTTCCGAAAGTTTATGAAAGGAATAATAATTTGGGGGAAGCTTTTGGAAAATTTCTGTAATGAGCCCAAACTCAAAATCAAACCCAGCTGGGTGGTCACGTGACTCACCATTCCTGATGAGGTGATCATGTAATGTACACTACAGAGGCACAATTTTGAAAGGCACGCAAAAGGGTAGTGGCAAATATGGATGAAAGAATAATGGTAAAAGAGTAATATCCAGTTAGTTAGATACATTACATGATTAGATTGTGAAAATGGGTAGCTAGAAAGATAATTAATTCATGTAGGTTGAAAGGAGCATGTATTGGGGAGGAGGAATGTTGTGGATGGAATTTACTGTCTTTTTTAGCTTTCATTCCATGGGCTAACTAGCTTATTTCAGTCTCTAGCCTCTAGATGTAACTAAAAATTTGGAGTCCTTACCTATGCCTATGGGCATAAATAATTAAGTTGAAGACACACATATAAGGAAAAGAGATTAAGAAAAAAAGGAATGTTGAAAGGTGTGAAGGGAAATTATGTCTGTTATGATTTGGTTAAGTGTAGGCAGGCAGGCCCTGGGTGTGCATGTGCTAGGAGGAGAGAAGGGAGGGATTGGATTGAATTGAGTTGAAGAATATTTTAAGGAAGACTAGTGTTGATTGGGGAGGGTAAACTGGATTTGGGGAATGCTGAATCAATGATGGGGAGATGGGAGGAGATTCTGATTCCTTGCCTGCCTATGCTATTCTATGCTACTGCTACTACTAACTACAAGCCCTTTTACACTACACAATTGCTGCAAGTGCTGTTCCCACTTCATGTGCTTAACTCATCACTATTTTCAGACTTTGACTCCCTTCATACTAATATCAACTTTACTTAAATTTCATTAACTTTGCAGAGATTTTAATTTAGGATCATTAGTTTTTTTCTTTGCTTAATTAAATCACGTCTAGTTAATCGAGTACTATCAGCACATGCTCAACATCGCAGAACCAAAATATATCCAACAGGAATAAGATTTCACAATCATATCCACTATAATCCATTACACTGTATTTCTATAAAGACACCATACTTACTGTTTATGTTTGGTTTGAATTGCATCACTCTGAAATTTAATTTAAAAATAATATAAACGAGTTACAAATAAGTTTTAAATCAATCGAGTTCGAATTGATTATTAACATTATTGAATAAAAAATTAAAAAAAAAATCAAATCAAATCAAATCGAACACTAAATTGTTCATATTAACCTTGAAATATGTATAAGGTTCATATTAACTTTGGAGTGGGGAGGGTGTTAAGTTAACGGTCGTTTAGCGTCTGTCTGTCTGTCTGTCTCCTCCACTTTGCTTGGGAATCGGAAGCTCTCTGCCAAAAGCCTCGTCCATCCATGCTCCCGTCACATGCATGCCTGATGCCACCCTCCCCACTCCATCACCTTTTTCAGTTCACCCCACATCCAAAAACAGTTTACTATAGGAGTGAGTATATGTAATTTCAAATTTCATATTTACGATCGATCCACATGACTAGTTTTAATCTTTATAAAAACTGGGAAAATTATATTTTTCTTAATTTTCTCTATTCAATTGCATCTCATTCATCAAACAAAACACACACTCAAAAAATTTCTATTTTTTTTTCTCTTTCTATTCTACTACTGAACACTTACACACCGCTGGTAAGGACAAGCAAGGAGTAGTAATAATATAAGTGAAAATGTATGTTGTAAAAAAAAGAACGAGAATGAGAAATGAAATGTTGAGGAAGTCGAGGGTGGTACGTGTAGTTTAGCTCTAGGACACTAATGATGAGGTCACGGGCTAAATTACAACTTTCGGCTGCAATTTACTGCCCCAAAGCTGTACAAACTAATGTTGTGTTCATTTTGCAAATACCTCAGATATTTTCATTGTTTTTTCTCCACCAAAACATTATATCAAAATTATAATTAAAAAATAATCCCTCTCTGCAAATTCTCTTCATTTTTTTAAGAACTTCAACTTTTGTTCTCTCAAACTTTAAACGAAAAAAAACAACACCCCTGAGTTCAACAAATCTACTATATACTTCATTTTATGTTAGTTGATTCCATGATATAGCAATATTATCATGAGTATTTTGCTCTCTAAACTACATGAGATAATGAGAGATCTATAGTAATATGAAAGTGAGGGAGTATTGTTTGGAAGTCATAAATGATAGGATAAACAAGTATTAATCGAATAATGTACATTAAAACAATGCTAATTAGTACTTATTAAATTAATGTTTGTTGCATTAATTAATTAAAGAACCTACTTACCGACTTAAGCTTATAGTAGGCTGAGGCTGGAGCAACGTGACTAGGTTCTCTAGGCCTCTTAATTTAAACCCTAGAGGAATAATTAAGCCTGCATCATTCATTCGACACAGGAATCACGATTTATTTTACTACTCTATATATATCATGGTATGGTAGTACTTATTTGGCAAATTCGTGACAGGTCCCTGTAAGTTGTTTAGTCGAATGAGTTCATTCCTCTTCTTTGACTCAGTGTAAGCTAAACCCTCAAACCTTTTTAAAACTGAGTGATTCTCTCATTTGAGCTGACTCGGTCACATGTACGCACGTGTGAGGGGCAAATTACCCACACAGTAATTAACGAAGAAGAAACCAACTGAGTGGAACTAATTGAACAACTGTCAACTGTACAATAATGATCGGGCTTTTGGACCTCTCTCGCTTGGGCCTGATTGTGGATTTTGTTGCTCTTTCAAACCTCCAAATCCGGATCCGAATCTCCCAAATCGAATAGTGAATCATCAGAACCAATGAAATAATCATCCAAGCTCTCTGAAATTTCTCTTTTAATTTCGTCAATTGTAAATTTTCTAAAAGTAGGAGTACCATTGTAATTTTTAAAAGTCCAAGGACTATGTTATAAATAATCTGCTTATATGTGGATATCCAAAGTGTTCTAACAAATCATAAAAATGATTCGTTTCATGATGATCTGATGAAGCTCGTCATTGGAGCATGTCGAAAATGTCCATCCCTATACATGTGTTAATCACCTTCATGTTAGAGATTAAGGCTGAGTGGTTTAACCTTCACCTCTGCCTCAAGTCCCGGTCCCTAGTTGTTTAATAACTACACTTGGGGTATGTATACATTTCTCAAAAAATGATAGCTCATTTGGTTTAATCTGAGCAAGTGTTCAGTCAAGTAGTTACGGATTCGCGCTATTGCAGGAGTTTCAGGGTCAATCATCTGAGAGGACTATGCTATATTGCTAGTTGCTGACAAAAACAAAAATTCCTGGAATTGTTAGATGAAAGGGAACCATCACTTGCTTCTTTGCAATACAACCGTATAAGAGATCTTCAACTTACATTGCTGATGAACAAATTGGGTTTGATGTCCAGGACCTGCAACTCGCTGCTTATACATAACAATGGAGGCTCTAGCTGAGATCTGGAACATTCCGAGCTCTGATAACCCCAACAGAATCTGGGTGTGTTCCATTGAACCTTTCACAGAGGACGAAATTAAAAGGGCAGTGTGGTTATGTGGTAATGATAAAGCGCCTGGGCCGGACGGTTTCAACTTTCATTTTATTAAGGCAAACTGGGAAGTGATTAAGGCAGAAGTGATAGCGGTTGTTCAGAAATTTGAAGCCATGGGTCAGTTTGGAAGAGGGTGTAACTCTTCTTTCATTGTCTTTGATCCACGAGGTTAATAATCCGCTGACCATCTCAGATTATCGCCCAATAAGTCTCATTGGTTGCTTTTATAAGATTGTGGCGAAAATGTTAGCAGAAAGATTAAAGGGAGTGATGGAGGGCCTGATCGGAGAAACACAATCAACATTCATTAAAGGGAGACATATTACAGACATGATCATGGTGGTTAACGAAGCAGTTTCTTGGGTCAAAAGAGAAAAACGTCGAATGTTGCTCCTAAAAGTTGATTTTGCGAAGATATACGATAGTATCAGTTGGCGCTTTCTAGACTCCGTC
This sequence comes from Stellera chamaejasme, assembly GCA_024586325.1. Taxonomy (NCBI): domain Eukaryota; kingdom Viridiplantae; phylum Streptophyta; class Magnoliopsida; order Malvales; family Thymelaeaceae; genus Stellera; species Stellera chamaejasme. Next base: position 34,032,417 of record CM044985.1, read on the forward strand.
ATGGAACAAATGAACTTTGGGACCAAATGGAGGGGATGGATAGATGGGTGTCTAAAGTCCGTAAGTGTGTCAATACTAGTCAATGGTAGCCCAACAGCAGAATGCAGTATGGAGAGAGGGCCACGTCAGGGTGATCCACTGTCACCGTTCCTTTTCATTCTAGCAGCTGAAGCAATGAACCTGATGATGGAGGAAGCGGTTAGTCAGGGTGTGTTTCGACCGATCAAGATAGGTAATGCTAGGGCGGTGTTATCGCATCTCCAGTTCGCTGATGATGTTGTCTTTTATGGAGAATGGTCTGGGGAAAACGTAAGATCCTTGAAGGCATTGCTCAGGTGTTTCGAGATGGCATCGGGTCTCAAAATAAACTTGGAAAAGAGTAGGGTGTTTGGGGTGGGAGTCAATATGGAAGAAGTTTCTATAGTGACCCGTTCAGTGGGTTGTTCTGCAGCGTCCCTCCTGTTTATTTACCTCGGCATGCCGGTCGGTTCGAATATGAGTCGAATAACAAGTTGGGACTCAGTAGTAGAGAACGTGGAACAGAGACTTTCGAAATGGAAGGTCAACTCGTTGTCAATTGGTGGAAGACTAACTTTGATGAATTCGGTTCTTGGAAGTTTACCCCTCTATCACTTTTCGGTGTTCCGTGCGCCGATTGGCGTGGTGAGTAAAATCAAGAAAATCATAAATAAATTCTTTTGGGGTGCTACGGGAGAGGGTAGAAAGCTTATCTGGGCTAGGTTGGAACGATTGTATGGAGATAGGGAAGTGGGTGGGCTGAGAGTGGGTAGCTTAAGGGGCAAGAACTTAGGTCTCTTAGGGAAATGGAAGTGGAGGTGGCTAAGGGAACCAAATAGATTTTGGAGTAGAATGGTGGCTAGCATTTATGGGGGGTGCCAGGCTCTCTCTCTCTTTGGGAGTTCATACAGGGGGGTGGAGCGTGTGGAAGGATATCCTAAAGGCGGATTTGGAGGTGGAGAGCATGGGGGATGGGTTCAAAAACGGGTTCAAGAGAGTGGTGGGCATGGGTAATGGCACACGTTTTTGTGAGGATGAGTAGGTTAGTGGTGGTGTGTTAAAAAGTAGATTCGCACGTCTGTACGAGCTAGATGAGAATGGAGGATGGAAGGGATTGGAGATGGTGGTGGAGTTGGAGGAGGCCGTTGAGCGGTAGGGTGGAGGGAGAGTTTCAACAACTAATATGTCTTATTCAGGAATTTCCGCCAAAGGACACCCCAGACAGCTGGTGGTGGGACCTTGTGAAGGAGGTATGTACCCAGTTCAGTGCCTTTCTAAGATGATCGGAGACAAGCTTGCAATGGGACATGACAGTCCAACGCGATGGTGCAACAAAGTCCCAAAGAAAGTCAACTTGTTCATTTGGCGAGCAAGCCGAAACTATATCCCGGTGCTTGATCAGCTACGGCAACGAGGAGTGGTTGTGGTTTCAGATCTATGCCCGCTTTGTTCTGATGCAGTAGAAACTACAGATCACGCCCTACTTCGATGCCCCCACATCCTCCCGGTTTAGCAAGCAGTTGCAACATGGTGTAGCACAAGTGTCACTGGTGTAATGGATTTTCGAGATGTTTTTGGGGAAACCTTTACCTCTCAAGTTCCCCAGAATGTCACTCAGGTTTGGCAAGGAATTGTCTACGTCACAGCGTGGTCGGTGTGGAAAGCAAGAAACAACTTAGTTATGCAGAATCTACCGTGGTGAGCTCCCAGTATCCTCGCAAATGTTCAGGTACTCTCATTTTTGTGGATCACCAGCAGGTGTCGAAAGCTAAAGATCTCCTGGACGGACTGGTTACTCGCCCTTTTATTGAGAGCCTCAGAGGTTCTTGGATGAGCTTCCTAGCTGTTGCCCGTATTCCGGGATGCCTTGTGTATCTGTATTTCCATGAACCTGCTTTGCTCTTTTAGTGTGCGGTATGTTGTTTGAGTGTGATGCCAGCTCCATGTTCGGAAGTGCAGCGAATTCATGAGATAGAGGCGTTGACATACAATCTTGTTACGTCTTTCCTCTGGTTGAGTAGCTAGCAAGATTTGAAAGCTGAATTTTTCTTCTCATTGGCTGCTAGCAGGTACCCTTATTCGGAACAGCCATGAGGCTGTCTTGAGTTTGAGATTCCTGTGTTGTGTGATTCTATGTGCGTGAAGTACTTAATCAGGTATGCTTGGTGGTGTCGATATTGTAATCTTGCAAAGGGAGTGTGTTTTTGCATTGGTGGTGTGTGTTCATGCTAGTTTACAACTGGTCAGGTCTGTTTCTTGATAGACGGATGGTTTTGGTATTCTGGATATTTACTGGTTGTGTATGGCACCAGTGTGTTCAAGGTGCCTTGGTACCTAAGACGTGCAGCTCGTTGAAATTAATTAACTAAAGAACAATGTGTCTTTACTGTCTTCTCCTGTATTTTTTTTTTTTATTTTTATATAAATGATAATGATTGCAGTTCAAAAAAAAAAATACCAAGAGCTGGTACATGTTCAGAATAATCTTTGTGAATTGTGATATATGGGTTTTACAATTATGATTCTTTTCAAGCAAAGGCTAGAGTTAGCAAACTTTGATCTGAACAATAAATGACACTTTCACATTTAACAGAATCATCCAAAAAATCGAGGTGTTACAGACTAATGTGAGTGTTCTGCTCAATATTCATGCAAACATTTCTATAGTCAAGTTAAGCGCCTCATCGTGTTACAAGCCTTCGCCATCATTCTTCAGATCACAAAATCTGGCATCTGCAACCTCGTGGACTATGCGGCCCTTCAAACCACCGATCCCACGACGGATTTACAGGGCCGTTAGTTCTGCAGTCACAATAACCATAAAGAAACATTAAAGCAAAAAGCAAATACATTTAAGGCAACAAAAAAAGGAGTATTAGGTCAGTTTAATTACAGTGGGAGCAGCGGATCTGGCTTGGACTCAATTGTATGCAGGAATCTGCAGAACACCAAAGCGGAGATGTATTAGCCCTCATGAATATCAACTTCAACCAAGTGCTATAGTTTGTAATTACAAAAGTAGTCTATACATGGTGCCACGACCCGCTTTCAACGGAGTGCACGAGACACCTTGGGAAGGCTCTAGAACCATGGGGACATTCTAGCTCTGGAATATTCTAAAATCCTCTAGTGAGTTCTAGATTTGTCTAGACTGGACCGGAAGGTGTCGGATGAGTCTAGCTAGAAGGGACCGGAAGAGCCTAGGGTGGACTAGAGAGTGCTAGAAGGCCCTAGGACACGCTAGAAGGTTCTGGAAGGCATTAGAGAGTGCTAGGAGGTGTTGGAAGGTTCTAGAAGCTCGTGGAACCCTCATAGACATGTGTAGATATGTGTAGAGAGGTTTAGAGAGTCAATCTCCATCATTGGATCAGATTGATCCTGGCCGTCCATTAAGGAGGTGGAGAACTATATAGACCCCTTGGGGGAGCTCATTTGTAATCAACTCCAAGCTATCCAAGCAAATTCAAGCAATCAATACAAGTTTTCCTTCAAAAGCTCTCTAGCACTCTAAAGTTCTCTTAAACTTTCTCAAGCCTTCAAGGCTTCTTAGGGTTGGATCGAGGCTGACTTAGCACAAAGGAGGCGTGTCTAAGTGCCACACGGAGTAACTGAGAAATCAGTCCGTGACAATGGACAATGGTGCAGTTTCAGATTGACAGTATCATATTCTGTGTATTAGAGTGCCATAATCAGGAAGTATCTGGGTTTGCTCCATCAAAACATGTTTCTTATCAAGCAAAATATATAGGTCAGCTGCACTTACTCTTGACACACTATTGATGCACGGTCCGTTTCCTCCAGCTCTTTCATCTCAATCTGGATTCAAAGGAAAAAAGTTGAAGGTTATGAAATTAAAATATTCCATCAGGACTAGAAGCAAACTGCATGGCTTTCCAATTTCACTTGAGGTGACTGAACATTGTTGTCCATCTATCTTATATGGAACTGACTTGAATGTTAATATCCAGTATAACTGTTGTTGAGGATAAGTATACAACATAAGCATAGAGCACTCAAATATATCTGCATTCCAAAAAACTAAAAGGAAAACGAGCTCCAGCAAGGCCAACATGCCCTATTTAATGACAAAAATGTGTTAACTAGAGCTTCATACGAGAAAAACAATTGGTAGATGCACAAATAGTCCTCAATGACACCTGAATGAAGACGCAGGTTCATGTAGCCAACCCAAATGAGTTAGGATTAAGGCTCACTTGATTGATTGATTGATTGATAGATATGAAGGGCCAAAATGACAGCCTATGCCTGACCATGCAAGAATGGAAAAATGATTTCAGTACAAATTGGTTGCTTTGGTTGACCTGTCCACAGTCTATTTCTTCATGAATACTAAGCATATAGGAGAACAGTTAAAAGTTACAGAGGCAAAGCTTGTTGAAATTTAGAGGATTTATCTGATAGAGTTAACAAACCACTTCAAGTGACCTCGTATAGCATTAATGGAATAAAGTCCAAGGAGGCTTAATTTGAACATTTCATTCCAGAATCAGAAAGACTATGTTTGCATTAAACCTCATGCCATTAAAGGTCTGTATGAGAACAATTCTGCAAGCAAATGGTATAAGTTATTACAGTAATAGCCAAGTATGAGAACAATTCTGCAAGCAAATCAAAGGAAAAATCAACTCTAGTGGAATATCTCACAGCAGAAAACACAGGAAAGATGGTAATGGAGACGACACAGGAAAGACTGAGCTTCCATTTCCAAAAGAAAATGTTCCCACAGAAAACCTGATGATCACACTCAGATCTTTCATCGTTATTATGCTCAATTTTTAGCTAGAAGAGACACCCTGAAATAAAATCTCACCAATACCATTCAAACAAAACCCTGTTTTTTGCCCATCTATCTATGCGCTAAAATCTAACCAATACCATTTAAACAGAAAGCCCCCCTTTCGTTCATCTATGCTTAAAAGTTTATGAGGAAAAGAAATCAATCTCAGTTCTTTTCTAGAAAAGGCATTTTCTAGAAATCAATCTCAGTTCTTTTCCCAGAATTATCAAAAGCCAATAACATAAAAGAAGAAAGAACCCACCACCGCATTGTCACGTAAGAATTAACAGCACTACCACATACAAAAGAGCTCGAAAAATCATAAAAGTTCATAACTTTCCCCCAAACAAGGTATAAAAGTTCTTTATTCCTATCCCCCTCTTCTTTTGGCCAAACGAAGCATAAACCAACCTCTAGGAACTTGGCGTCTTGCTCGGCGCGCTTGAGTTCAGCCATAATCCGGTGCTTGCCTCTCGTATCAGAAGCCGAACCAAGAGCCTGGTGTTCGTCGGCGGAAGACGACGCCGTTTCAGAGTCCATGGGGGGCGGCAGAATTCAGAGGCCACAAACAAACCCGATCATCTTCTTCTTCTTCTGTCGCCTTCTATGTCTTTTGACAGGAATCAGAATGTCAGTTTGACCACATTAGACCACTTCTGCGACTTGCAGATCTGAAAGGCTCCGTATGGTCTCGATCTTTTTCCCTTTGGCTTGGGACACAGAGAACAGCAGCGACTTTTCTTTATCAAATTATTATTACTGTTTTTGTGTGGAAAGTTGTTTTCCTCTGGAGTTTCTTTAGCCTAAGGTTGTATTCTTTGTACCATATTGCAAAAAAGTATCAACAAATTAAATTTTAAAGGGAAAAATGTGAGAATAAAAAAATTTAAAATTGATAAAAATTTGAATTGTTGTTATTTTATTGTGTTAAATAACACAACCTAAGTGAGAAACTATAAAAGGCCACTCGGTAAAGACAAATTTACCCCTTAGCATATATAGGTCGCTTAGACAACTCAAACACCAGAATGACAGCTAAAGGTTTCATTAAAACAGGGAATGAGCTAAGCTACTAAGGAATGATGTGGGGAGATAATATACTCTATCCATCACATAAATTTTGTAATATCGAGAAAATATATAGTCCATGAGCCAATTGCCTGTTTACATTGTGAGGAAGATATATACAATGGGTGTACGGCTTAATACATATTGAGTCAATCACAAATGATAGAATGAAAATAAATAATACAATGACTAACCTGGAATCTAAGCTTGGGGGCGGGTGTACGGTTTAATACATATTGAGTCAATTATAAGTGATAGAATAAAAATAAATAATACAAAATAAATCTTTCGAACTTTAGACAAATGTTACAAATTTTTATTCACTAAACATAAATTTTGAAGACACAATTCCAATATCAAAATTGCACCGTATGTCCGTCTCACCTTCTAAACTAAAACTAGTTTATATTTCATAGAAAAAGTTTTATTTTTAATTATTTATAAAATTTGATAGAAAACGTGGAAATAAACTAAATCACAAATACAATTAAAAATGATTAAAGGAGTAAATGACAAATCCACCGCTCACTAACACTAAACAATAAATTAAAGTGTAAAAATCTAAACATTAAACAGTAAACTCACCTTGTTGGCGTACTGAGCACTCAGCACCAAATGTGAAAACAAATCGCCACTACAGCAACTAGGAGGGACCGACAAGGGCTGCTGTCGTACTCGTATTTGGAATTGGGGAGTCTAATGGTAGAGAGAGAGGACCATAGATGTAGATTTAATGAGAGTGGATGGGTTTGAGTTTTAATTTTAGTATAGATAATTGGGCTGATTGTTTGGGCTTTTATTTAAAGTTTGGGCTTAAATATTGTTGTGGCCTTGTGGGTTGAGTAAAGGGGACTAAATATGATAAATTTTATACACATCCGTAAAATATACTCCCTCCGTCTCCGAAAGATTGGTAGATTTGTTTGGACATGGAGATTAAGCTGAATGTAAGATGTTTGTATATGTTTACTTAATTGCCCCTTAGTTGAGAGTGCACAAAAAACGAGGTAGAAAAAGTAAAGATAAAGTGAGGATAGTTTAGTAACTTTGAGAGTGAGAAGTTTCCTTTTAAGGAAAGTGATCAATTTTTCTGGGACAACCCAAAAAGGAAATGTGTACAATTTTTCAGGGACGGAGGGAGTATCATATATACCATATACCCTCAAACTTTAAGGCGTGGCAGCAGGCCCCAGTCATTGAATAGTTCTGTCCCTGGATATATGTCGAAATAATTATTGAAAGTTGTGATTTTGATGGTTGTGAACACAAATGTGAACAAACATAAGCAATAATCTCAACAGGGTAAATTACAAATGCATCTGATGTTTGATAATAACTTCAATTTACCCCATGCTTAGGGGTGTAAATCGGGTCTGGTTACGGGGTTTGGGTTGCCCCGAGCACGACTTTTTAACACCCCTTATGTATAATCCGAAATTGACCCTAACTATAGTTTGGGTCAGGTCAACTAGAACCCGATTTTTCGGGTTAGGGTCGGGTTGACCCATCCAACCCGAAATTCATACCTCAAACTTAAGAAATCTCTCGCTTCCATTTTCTTCCTTCGTACTTATCAGCAGCCAACCACATGAACTGAGCTGAGAGACAGAGAAATTTGTACTATTCAAATTGCAGGCACGAACATTCATCCTTCTCATCTCGTTTGTCTGATTCCCATAACAATTTTTTATAAAAAACCTTCATGTTCAGGTTCATGAATCGATTCGATTTCAAGTAGTGGGTAACCTTCAGCGTGAATGACCGAATCGATTCGATTTTGAGATGTTAGCCAAAATATCAAATAAATCAATAAGGGGATATTCGTGATGATGATAAATCAATATAAATATAAGTACATAATCGAACAAGTTTCAATGTACTTTTTATTGCCATGGTGAAATTCTAAGAATTAATAAACAATTTAATAATTCAAAGAATTAGGTAAAAATTAATTCAACTCTATAATTTTTAGCAAAAATCATAGAGTAAATAATAATAATAATAATAATTCTAACAATATATAATTAAAAGAAGAATTAGAAATCCAAAACCAAATTTCGACGGAGTTCCGAGGCTTGTGTTTCACACAATCTCCTTAAAACAAATTTGCCCCCTCTAGTACGAGTGCTCGAAGTTTAATGGACGTCTGTCTCCCAAGATACGACAGAATACATGAAATGAAGTTGCACCAAACTTCCCTCATCAGAGAACTTGAACGAATGACCGGTGGAACACCACAAAACCATATGCAAGAAGGATTTTGCAAGAAGAGATGAAGAAAGTTTTTGCAAGAAGTGTGCAAAGGGATGAAAAATATACATAGTAGAGGTGCCCTTTTATAGTGGTAAGGAGAGGCCTAGCCATAAGGGCACCATAATGCAACATTATGCTAACCATAACCTTTCACTTTAAAGGTCATAAACCACCATATTTATGGTGGTAAAACCTCCATACTAATGGCCATAAACATGGTCATATTATCACCACCAAAGACACAAAAACCTCATAGTAATTAAAATGTGAAAATGACAATTTATCATTCATATAATTTTCACAATTTTCATAATATTTCCAACACGAGATTCTACACTCGAGTTGAAGAGCTTTAGGAATCATGCAACCTTCAATTCAATACTTCACTTAAAGGCCAGGGACGACTATCGGCAACCAGGCAGTGGGTGGCGAGCGAGATGCGCGGTGCGAGTGGGCGGAGGGCGGCAAGATGTGAGAGACAGAGGTTCGATCCACCCACTCTCTCTGAACTCGACGTTGAGGATATCGAATCGAAAAATGGAGGACTGAATTGAGATTTATGGACTTCTGCTCTTGCTGCTGCGATTTGATTTCAATTTGGGGGTCCAGGTAAGTCAACCATGCAAGTGATCAATTTGGGGTTTGGGTTTTTTTATTTATTTTATAAGGTTGGGTAAATCTTGGGTTTCTAGTTTAGGATAGGTAGCTGGGCTAGGATTTAGATTTGGGCTAAAGGGAGAATTTGGATTTGGGCTAGGCAATAGGCTAGATTGTAGCGTGTAGGTTACTAGTGTTATAATTCGGGTTTCGGGTTAGGAAACGGGTTTGCGGGTTGAACCGACCGGAACCCGTAAAAGACCCAAATTATCGGGTTCGGCTTACAGTAGACACCTCAACCCTTCAATCCGACCCTAACCCGAAAGTTCGGGTTTGAGTCAGGTTTCAAATCTGACTTACACCTATGCATATGATCGTAACTCTAGTTAATTACAACGTCAAACTTTTAGAATTAATCACACTAACAATACGTTAACATTGAACATCAGGGGGTTTCAAACTTAAAAATTGAAGGAAATATAATTCACCGGATTTGTGAGTATTCATTAGTGAATTACTTTTCTAATTCACCGTGAAAAATAAAACAGTAGGTTTGAGGATCCATGAAAAAACGTAGGAGTTGGTGGTGAATAACTCAAACACTCGTCCAAAAAGAAAACAACACTAACTAAAATCACCAGATTACCACTCATCCAAAGAGCCCATTCTAGCATTTCTTCTCATCAGAGTTAATTCACGTGAATTAGGCAGGACGGAGGTGAAAAACTCTAATTCACTTTTGCAAAATTCACCTCAGGTCCGAATAAGTGAGGATGAAATTAGGGGGTTTCAAAATTGGGTTTTTGGAGGTGAGTTTTATCCAAATTCACATACGTTTTTTCATGGTGAGTTCCTCAGTTTTTCGGACCTCGCTTTTTCACGTTAAAAGTGAATGCCTCCGAATTCACGTGAATTTTTTTCCCCTCATTATCGGCGCTGACATGTAAATGAAATTTGTTTCGTCTCTTACCAAGGCAGCAAATGTGGACACGTGGTGGCTGGAATTTGTTTCATCTCTTACCAAGGCAGCAAATGTGGACACGTGGGCTGGAGAACTCCTCTCTCACTGTTTTGGTCTCTCACTGTTTTGGTCTCTCACTGTGTTGGTACTGTTTTGGTTTGAGGGGATAGGTTGTGTATTTTTTTTTTCACCGGTGAGATCAGTTCAAATTCACCCGTTTTTTTTTCCTCTCCCTCATAACTTTGAACCCCCCTATTGACTAATTCACTAGTGAATAAAAGAGATGAAAAATTAATTAATTCATTTGAAAAAATATGAAGTTTGAAACCCCTATTATCAACCATAACAAATTTACCTGATATTTTCAACCCTTACATCCACACCTTGCATCTCTCTCTACCTCATCGTCCAACTGTCCACCACTGTTGTCCTCCACCTTCACCACCACCTAAATCTACCATGCTCTTGGAGGCCTTGGCTGCTCGCAAGCTGCGCTTGGCAGCTTGGGCTATCGCAGTGGCCCGCAGGGGCAATGTCACATATAGTTGAGTGATGACAATTGCCTAGCCACTCAAATTTGGTAAAACATGGATATGATGTTTGTAATCTTATAAAATATAGTAGATTCCAACTCCCACTGAATTTTTTTTTTATCATGTCACACTCCCAAAATTTTGTAGTAGTTTATCGTCTCATCAAATATAGAGTATTTGACTTTGCATGGAGATTAAGAAAAGTGATTGATTAGAGTGTAATAAGGTAAAGTAGGTATATAAGACAAAAATAACTTTTTAAAATGGGAAAAGAAATGAAGGATAATAAGGTAAAGTTGATGTAGAAAAATTTACTTTTTAGAAAACGTTGAAATTTTACTGTAACGATCCAAAAAATAATATATTGAATATTTATTGGGACATGGAGTACTTATTAATTGTTTATGCCCCCACTCCTGAAAACTGTTGGCTTTGCCCATGGTCCATGGCTGCTCACGTCAGTTTGGTAAAGGGAGATCAGATTTGGGAGGGAGGTACTTGAAATTTTTTCTATTCCGTCTAATGGTTATTGAAGTTTGGTTACTATCATTATTTTATAATTGTAAAAAAATTGATTTGTGTGTGTGTGTCTGTATATACCTCTCATGTCTGCTGGTTATATTTTCTACTCCATATCTACTTGAAAAAATTTACATTTTGTTTAGTCTTACTTTAAAAAATTATACATTTTTCTTAAATAAAAATTTATCTCCTCCAAAGTTACTAAACCATTTTTATTTTATCTTTATTTTTTCTATATCATTTTTTATTTAACCTCTACTCGAGAATAGTTATGTCAAACTACATAAATCTTACATTCACCTCGTCCAGTTGAACTGCAAAATTTTTTAGGGATGGAGGGGGGCTTGTTTATCTACCACATAGGTGTTTTACTGTTAATCTAACTAACTTAATTAACCAACTTCAATATATAAAGACTAAAATATCCCTATTAATAAAATGGACTTTCTAACCACCGTCGGACCGTCGCCGTACTGCCAACGGCCCACGACCAGACTATCACCTCCACCACCCCCGCCACCGCCACTGTTGTCATCGTTGCTGTAATGTGGAACAAGATTATTAAAAATTAATTTTCATATTTTTTTGTTAAATTATAATTAATTGTATAGTGTCTAAAACGATATGCAATATTGTCAGTTACAATAAATTATACTGTTTAATTAGTTATTTTACATATTCCTATAGTGTCTATTAGAAATTATACTATTCAATTAGTTATTTTACAAATTTCTGTTGTATCTATTAGAAAAAGTTATAATATCTGAATAATTATTGCAAACTGTCTAACTAACCAAACATGAGTATATGTTACAATAGACTATAATGTCTGTCGTAAACTGTTATAATGTATAAGTAAATACCGAAAATTGTCATGCTGACAAAATATGAGAATATGTGATAATAATGTATTGTATTTAACGGAAACTATTATAATGTCTAAATATATATTGGAAACTGTCTGATGAATTTCGAAACTGTTATAATTAAATTGCAGAAGTGTTACTGTTAGTCTTACCCCAAATCATCTTGCTCCATCACGAGATCGCCGGAAGCGTTGATTCTCTGCCGGATTTGGACATTGAACGTCGATCGATGCCTACGCCTGCTCTGGTTTTCATGATTCTCCGACGACGGTGAAGGAGACGCCACCTACGTTTTGCTCCGGCTTTTGCGATAACTTCACCGTCACGTCTATCGTCCCTCCTTCGCTCTGTTTCTCTACAGATCTGGAATCTTGCTCTCAAACTCCATGCCATGTCTCTCCAATTCATGGCACCATCTCGACATTAGTGGTCATTGGCAATCCCTTCTCCGTCGTGTCAAGTCGTTCTCCGACCAAGCTCCGTGCTGGAGATCCATTTGAGGTCCATGCGTTCAGTCAATAGTTGATTCATTGTTAATGACATGGTTTATAAAACCGGACCGGCCAGTCGGACCGCAACCGGTCACATGTCCGGCCTGGGTTTCGGTTTTGTGAGCCCCTGCCTGAAAACAGGGGAACTGGAAAACCAGAGCCGCTGGTTTTCAGAGTTTTTTCTATAAAAGATTTTAATACAGTATAGAATAATATATTCGAAAAACATATAAAAACCATGAAATTTAAAACGAAAAGATTCGAAGGTCATGGTGGACGATGAGTGCTGCAAAATCGGAGGTTATGGTGTTGCCTGTTGGTGTGACGGTTGCTGCTTGAAGCATTGAACAAATAAAGAAAAGAGAAGCGTGAGAGAGAGGATATGGAAAGAAGAGTGCGGCGGAGATAACAGTAAAGTTTAGGGTTTCATTTTAATTAATTTCATAATAACCATCAAGCTTTGTCTTTTTACACAACTTAATCTTACATGTTTTTTTACTTACAAATTTCATATATTTCTCTTTTAAAGTAAAGACTAGGATGAACTTGTTTGAAATTTTAAAGTTTGTAAGTGTTAATTCTTTTGAACTTTGATGAATCTATATTTTTTAGTTTACTATAAATTACTTCATACTCTTTTACCATTTTTGTTATTTCATGAACTCTTGTCATATTTATTATTTTAGTATGTACTTTGTCGTTTTTATTCTAGTCATTTTTATTGTGATTAAATTATGATTTTTTTATAGAATTAAAAAAAAGGAAAGAAGAAGAAAAGAAAAGAAGCTTACCTGGGATTGAATGCATCAACCCGCCAACATGTTTTTGCGCTGCAGGAGGTGCTCTCAGTTTTGTTGTCCACTGCCATGAATTGTCAAATATGTTGGAGATGAATTTTTTTTGTCATTTGAACAAAAGCTAGATCTCATGGATAATACTCCAGAATTTGACTATAAATTGCACCATTTTCATCATCAAATGGGGGAGCAAAAAAAAGAAAAAAAAAGAAGAAGAAACAAGCTCCTCCTCCGTTTCGTCGAAACTTGCTGCCAATCTCAACCCACCTTCTTTTTCTCTCATCCAAATCCGGAACCAAAATAACATTCACCATCAGCTTCGCCGTCCCGCGTCGACCTCAGCCCATCCATCCAAGCCGCCGGAGACGCCAAAACCGAGGAACCAAGTTCGCCGGCCCGACGCTCCGCCAGCCCACTCGAGCCACCCTAGCACCGCACCAAAGCCGCTTATGCCACCGAAACAGCCGCCGGAGATGCTGAAATGGAGAGGATATCAGCCGCAAACCGGCTCGCGGTCAACCAGGATGAATCCACTGATCCAGATCGCCGTTCGCTTTCCACCAGCCACCAGCAGACTCGCCGTTCGCCGCTGGACCTATCCGCTGCAGATCCGCCGTCGAAACCGCAGCTCCGCCGCCCGAAGAAGGTCCGGCAGCTCCCTCTGGCGTCCATTCGTCGCAGCAGTCGCGAGGAAGAAGAAAACCTGCACTTGCTTTTAATATTCTTGGTAAAATTACAAGTTTGATCCTTAGCTTGCTCCCTTATATTACTTAGGTAATCACGTTTTCGAAAGTCTCAGTCAAGTCATTCACCAAGTTTCAAAACTAGTGGTTTGGGCACCAGGCTTAAACTTTTTTTTTTGTTTTAGTTAATATTTTTGTTATTATGTCCAATCTAAATTATTTTTAATTTTTAATTTTCAAGATATTTTGAGTTTTTTTATCTATGTAAATTACTAAGAATCATTTTCTTTTATTTTTAGTGTTATTCTTTATCTTTTTTTATTATGTCTTAAAATCAAAAAAATCTAAAAACATCCGTGATACCAATTTTGGGCGCTCAGAAATTTATGATTTTTTTAGCGTAACTGACAAACGAATCCAGATCCCCCGTAGACCATTTTTAGGTTTCCAATCGACTTAGGAAAAAGATTGGTGACGACTCCTGTCAAAAACCACGTCGCTACATTACTTTAGGATGAATGATAAAAATTATATATTCCGCGTATTTAACTATAACCGGTTGAACCGGTGACTCAATCGGTTGAACCAATTAAACTGTGAACCAGTGGACTTAATGGTTTTGCATCCGGTCCGGTTTTATAAACCATGGTTACTGAAGAAAGAATTTGTGCAATTGTTTTTCATTTAGTGTGAGATGAACTAGAATAGATTTATATAAAGGGTAACGGTGGAACACCACCTAAGTGGTAAATAGATCCGGTAGATGGAGGGAGTCCATGCTGCAATGTGTATGTAGTTGGATGGTGTACCCACACCAATGCCTGCTGTTGTGGCATTGTTTTAAAGGGTAAAGTACACGTACAGTCCATTAGCTTTGATATGTGTCCTATTTTAGACATGTTTTAAGAATTTGTCTCAGATACGTCATATTCCTTTAATAAACTATGTATAATTGGTCCTTTCGTTAGATTTTCTATTAAGTTTTTTGGAAATCAAGTGCATTTATGTAAATGTTCATATTTAACATTCAGTTAACCTAGAAATCGACAATTTTAGCAATTTAACCCAAAATATTTTATAAAGTTACAACCTTGCCCCCTGCTCCACCACCTCTTCCAATTTTCCCTTCATTCCCACCTCTTCCAGCCTTGCCCAACGCTTAGATGTAGAGATTGACGAAGGAGCGGCTAATTAAAGCCTGTCTCGTTGAGCTCCACCAGCTCGCTCTCTCCGTAATCCAATCGCTAGCTTCAGCATGGTCTGTCTTCCTCGTCTCATATCCGAAAATGATCGGTTTCAGATATTGTCGTCAACAGATGCTCCGTCCGTCATCGACGACAAGCTTCATCGTGGTCTGTCTTCAATCCATTTCAAATCTGGCTTTGCCGAAAATGATGAGTTGATGCCCACTCCAACCCCAGCCCAGCCATTCCTCTCCAACCAAATCGATCAACAAAGGAAACCGCTTACCAAATCGACCCCAGCTCGCTGCTTTTCCGGCCCAGCTCCTTCACCAATCGATGATTCTGGCACCGCCACACTCCTCCCTAGCCTCCAGCGAGCCTTCCTAAGCCAACCCCGCTGCCGATCGTTGTCGATTTCGCTATGACCAGTTGCGCAGACCAGCTTTCCGATTCGCGATCCAACTCCGTTTAAGCCGTCTCACAACCTTGTTTGGCCTCCCTGGTGTCGTGGGTGGCATCCCCGACCTCCGGTGGCCAATCTTGTCGCCAACAGATGCTCCGTCGCTGGCGACAAGCTTTAGAATCGTCAAAAATGCCAACAGCTCGAGAAACGGGTGTGAGTGAGGAGAGACTTAAAAGTGAGGGTTTAAACTGAACTTTTATTTAAAGTTCAATGATTAGATTTCAATTAAAAATGTAAATAGGCTAATATAGAAGGGTAATTACGTAAAAATAACGTAGCTAACGGAAAAACTAACGAAAAATCTAATAGAAGGACCGGTTTAGGATAAATATTAAATGAAAGTGACGAAACTGAGTCAAATTTCTAAAATAAGACCATAATATGACACACATCAAAGCTAAGAGACTGTACGTGTACTTTACCCTTGTTTTAAAGTATGACACCGCATATGTTTTGTTTTTTTTTTATTTTCTTTTCACACGAAAAGAGCAATTCTCGGTTTACTTTTGTTGATAGGTTTTGTAGAAATGTACTTTTGTTACATGCATAATACCAGTTTGTATTTTTTGGGTTAATATTCTGATGAGTGTTTAACTATAAACGTTTATGGTATTAATATTAATAGGTTAATGGAATTTTCCTATTTTAGTACAATTATTGTCTTAATGTTACTCTGAATGGATGTTTGTTTCACTACAAAGGATTTAGCTGTAGAATATAAATCAAATTAGAAAAAAAAACCTACCAACTCATATAAAGTTGGAAATAACCTACCGATATCAGTGAGTGATAACCCACCGACTGAGATACACTCGGTAGGTTATTACCAACTTTATGTTAGTCAGTAGGTTATACAGACTATATATCAGTTGGTATGGTGCCTACCAAATCAACTAAACAACAGTTGGTAACTTCTCCGGTAAGAATTACTAACTACTTCACAGTCGTAATGTTTCTCCAGTAACGATTTTCTGGTACACATACCAACTGCTCGATAGTCGGTAACATCGATTGTTCAGCAGTTAGACTGCTTTCTTACCGACCAGGCTAAAACCAATGCAAATTTGGGACTGTTTTGTAGTCGGTTTTACTGATTGCTAATCAGTCGGTGTTGTTAGTCAATTTTACCCTATTTTCTAGTAATGGGTGGGCTATGGGTGGAATAAGGAAATTTATAGGATCTATGTCAATTTTGATACAGAGAGTAGTCGAGAGAATTGAGCACTCTTGGCTTAAGTTTTCATTGATGCTTCACGTATTATACATACATCTCAAGCTAACCTAGCTCTAGTCTGCTTAAGAGTCCAAATACAACAAGGTTCTCCACACAGTGAGTTTATCTAATAGTAAACGACTCCTAGTAAGACTCTGGTAGCTTAGACAATAAGTCATGAAGTGAATGACTTGTATAAGAACTCAATTACAGCAACAGGTGCTGGTGCATATACATCTCGTGTGTATAATTCTCTAACACTCCCCCGCAAGGTGGAATGTGGGGATTGACAACATCCAGTCATACCAGCTCACTGGTAGTTGACGCCATGGCTCGATATTCTGCTTCTGCAGAGGAATGAGAGACTGTAGTTTGCTTCTTGGACCTCCAAGAGAGAAGAGCATTACCTAGTTTTGTAATGTATCCTGTAGTGGATCTTCTGGTTTTGGGACAACCAGCCCAATCAGCGTCATAAAAAGCACTGAGTTGAAGATTGTTGGTAGATGAGAAGAATAATCATTTTCCTGGTGTTCCTTTGAGGTAGCGATGCACATGCATAGTGGCAGCAAGGTGAGCTGCAGATGGAGTATGCATAAATTGACTGAGACAATTTACAGCATAAGTGATGTCTGGTCGGCTAATAGTGAGATAAATAAGACGGCCAACAAGACGTCTATATGCAGCTTGGTCTTCAAGGGGTGGGCTGTCCACTGAGCCAAGATGATGTTGTTGGTGAATGGGAAAGGCTGCAGGCCTGGCTCCCAACATTCCTGAATCTTTCAAGATGTCCAGGCAGTACTTGCGTTGTGATAAAATAATTCAAGATTTGGATCTTGCTACTTCAAGGCCAAAAAAATACTTTAAGGAGCCAAGATCTTTAATGAAAAAAATTCCTGTGTAAATGCTCTTTGAGCTTGGAGATGTATGGTTGATCATTCCCTGCTACTATAATATTGTCCACATACACAAGGACAGCTGTGAAGCTTTTCTCATTTGTGATTGTAAACAGTGAATAGTCAGCCTTAGATTGTTTGA
Source organism: Stellera chamaejasme (assembly GCA_024586325.1). Classification (NCBI taxonomy): domain Eukaryota; kingdom Viridiplantae; phylum Streptophyta; class Magnoliopsida; order Malvales; family Thymelaeaceae; genus Stellera; species Stellera chamaejasme. The sequence goes on from CM044985.1 coordinate 34,049,899, forward strand.
AGCCAAACTGAAAAAGGGTTGTGGAGAATTTTTCAAACCATTGTCGTGGTGCTTGTTTGAGACCATAAAGAGATTTCTCCAGCCTGCACATATAATATGATCCTTTTGCAACAAAACTACATGGGAGTGACATGTAAGTATCTTCATCGAGATCTCCTTGAAGAAAAGCATTACGTACATCAAGTTGGTGCAAGCTCCAGTGTTCGGCAGCAGCAATAGCCAACAGACATCTTACTGTTGTTAACTTGGCTACAGGTGCAAAAGTTTCAGTGTAGTCAATTCCTTCTTTTTGGTTGAAACCCTTTGCTACTAGTCTAGCCTTGTAACGTTCAATTGAACCATCTGACTTGTATTTGATTCGAAACACCTATTTGCATCCAATGGCTTTCTTGGTTGCGGGTAATTTTGTTATAGTCCATGTGTTGTTCAATTCTAGTGCTTTTACTTCTTCTTTCATAGCATCACACCACCTAGAATCTTTAAGTGCTTCATCAAAACTTTGAGGTTCTTGATGAGAATCAATAACTGCAGCAAAGACACAGTGTAGTGCAGAAAACTTGATGTAGGACAAATAATCAGATATAGGATAAAACTTACAAGATGAAGTCTGATTGGCAGTTGGGTATGAAGACTCTTTTGCTCCTAGTAGTTCAACTATATAGTCTTTCAAATGTTGGGGTGGTCTTCTTTCTCTGATTGGTCGAGAATTGATTGCTTGAGGAGATTGTACTTCTTCTTGTTGATCACTGCTGTCGCCAGTGTCTAATGTTTGGTGCTCATCGATAAGTGCTCCATTTTCCAACTGATTTGGAGGCTGGGCAGTTGGTAGAGGATCATTCATTAATGTATGAAATGGAAATATGTTTTCAAAGAAGTCAACATCTCTAGAAACAAGCATCTTGTGACTTTCTAAATCATACACTTTGTATCCTTTCTGGCCATTTGGATATCATATGAACACACATCGAGAGGATATGCTTGCAAATTTATCATGAGACTTGACATGTGCATAACACAAGCAACCGAAAACTCTAAGGTGATTAAGGTTTGGTAATTTTCCAAAAAGGACTTGATATGGACTTAAGCCTTTCAATTTAGGAGTAGGCGTATGATTACCATAGAAGCTGAGATTGTTGTCCTCCTTACGTGTTGACAGGAGTGAGACCAGATGGTCATACTAACTTTTTGATATGATGGATGAATCAGATGAGCCTTTGTATTCTGTTGTTGCATTGTTGGCTGCAGGTTTAGTAAATTTCTTATTTCCACCAGGTTTGTTGAACTTGTTCATCTCTATTGCAGGCTTATCCTTCACCCACTAGTCAGGATACCCTTTTACCTCAAAACAATCATCTGTGTAGTGTCCTAATCGCCCACAGTGGGTGCATCGATTCTTTGCTTTATTGGGATCTTTGCCAATGTTGTTCCTCCTCATAGGCTTAGCAATAAATGTTGCAGCATCAGATTTAGGCTTATGGCTTGTTGTTGAAATGACCTGGTAGTGTTTTTCCTCTATAGCCACCAATGCATATGCTTTGTTGAGATTTGGGAGTGGATCCATGTTGAGTATGTGTGTTCGAATAACAGAGAATCGATCTGTTAGTCCCATAAGAAATTGATGAAGTTTCTCACCTTCTAGTTCTTTGTGACAGTTGCAGCTACATGTTGGTGTGCTTGGTAGGCCGAGAGTTCATCCCAAAGCTCCTTCAATTTGGTGTAATACTCCGTGATAGACATTCCATCTTGGCATGTTAAAAGGTGTTAGAGCACAGTATAATTAACCCTAAAAGTCGGACTGTCAAAGTAATAGGAGTATTTGAATTTGAGAAATACATGTGATAAACTGAAAAGTTTACCAAACCTAAAAGAGTTTGTGTGATTTAAACGCACATTAGCACCAATCCAAAATTGATCCAAAATGAAAGTGAATGAAGTAATGTATAGGTAGATAACAGTCACGAGACAAGACAAGTAAATTCTTGTTACTGCTGTCGACGGCGAGTGCACCGAAGCATATATCGAGTCATGATCCGAATGCAAATAAATTTCCAACCGAAATATATTCCAAAAAAAGGAGAAACAACAAAAACCCAAAACGAACGTTGCCAATTCAAAATCCAAACAATGCCTTGCAATTCAACCAATGAAATCAGGCCATCTGGACCTCTCCTCCCACCGGTTTGCTAAAATCATCGCCCCCGACTTTGGGGAAATCACTGAAATCGGAAGCGTGTTTGGACTCGTACTTCTCCCCATCCCCCCACAGCGCGTACGCCTCCTCGCCGTGGATGGCGTCGTCGCCGGTCTGGAGCTCCTCCTCTGACAGCCGCAACGGCACCAACAGACTGATCACGTAACAGATGACGCTGGTCGTCGACATGTTGACGCAAACGACGAAGAGGATCCCGAGCAGCTGGACACCCATCTGCCTGAACCCTGCGGTGGTGCGGCCGGTGTGGAGGCCATAGGCGAGGCCGATGTAGTGCTCGTAGTCATCGATGAGGTAGAAGAGGTGGCTGAGCTTGGGGACGGCGAAGAAGCCGGTGAGAATGCCACCGAGGCTGCCGGCGACGGCGTGGGTGTGGAACACGGCCATCGTGTCATCCACTTGCTTTAGCAGCCATATCTTCTTGTGGAGCACCATCATTGTGTACCATGGAATGCTTCCGGACATCATTCCCATTAAGATCGCTGCCCACCCTTGCACCACTCCTGCATATAATCAATTAATCACAACCACCATTACAATTTTAAAAAAATTCAATGGTTTATTGAATGTAGGGATTGGTGATAAATTTGAAATTTTAGTGATTTTCTGGTGTTTTTTTAGCAAAAAATGTGATTGATTAATAAGTATGTAATACCGGCGGCGGGAGTAATGCAGACTAAGCCGGTGATCATGCCCTGGGTGGCGCCGATGACTGACGGTTTGCCGAAGAAGAGAATGTCAAGGAGGAGCCACGTCAGCAAACTCGTGGCAGTGCACACGTGTGTATTAAGAACGGCCAGAGATGCGTCGGTGCTGACTGTGTAAGGATCTCCACCGTTGAAACCGGTCCATCCCATCCACAGCAGCCCCGCGCCTGCCAACATCAGCAGTATGTTATTTGGCGGGAACCTCTCCCTGTCTCTTGTCGTCCTTGGCCCCACCTGTCAACCGCCAAAAACCAGACAGGTAGTTTTATAATCGATGTTTGTTACTACTAATAATTAACATAAAATCATATCGAAAGCTGCGTTTTTTATGATACCCAGTAAGCAGCAGTGAAACCAGCAACGCCGGAGGACAGGTGGATGACATATCCGCCGGAGTAATCGATGATTCCCAATTTGGCAAGCCAACCTTGTGGGTACCAGATGCTGTACGCACAAATCGGGTAAGAAAACGTGACCCAGAGCGGCACGAACAGCATCCAAGCATGGAAATTCATGCGACCCAGCAAAGCTCCGCCGATGAGGATCAGAGTGATGGCGGCGAAGACGAACTGGAAATAGATCATGGTGGCGTTGGGGAATTTGCCGGCGAAGCCCTGTTGAAGCAGGTACTTTTCGTCGACGGAGAGATTGGGGAGGCCCATGAAGTGGATGGATTCTTCCCCGAACGACATCCGGTAGACCCAGCCGACCCAACAGACGAGCACCGCCGCGAAGGCGTACAGAGCCATGAAGGCCGAGTTCACGGCCCATTTCTTCTTCACGATGCTTCCGTAGAGGATCACGAGGCCCGGGACACTTTGGAGGCCCACTAGAGTCGCGGCTGTGAGTTGCCATGCGTTGTCGCCTTTGTTCAGCCAATCAGGACTCGCGACGTCGGGTTGGAGGTTCTGGGGCAACGACATGTTTAATGGACGTCGGATTCGGATCTCTTGAATTCCTTCAACTTTAATGGAATTTGATTGATGATTTAAAACTTATATATATATATATATACACACACACACACACAAGGTGGCGCCATTGCCTATACTACATACATAGATAATTTAGCTGCTGGCCGCTTGCTCTTGCAGCAAACAACGGATCACTATGTGCATTTCTCTTGTGAAGGAGCTTCGGGGATCATGACAGGCATTTGCGTTTGTGCCCTTGTTGGACAATTTTGGGAAGTTTATTTTTAATATATACACGAATTTTCCATTTCATAAAACAGATTATACACTCAAGCATTTATCAAAAAATAATTTCGAAAACAAGAGGATTAGAGAATTATTCTAAAACTAAACCCACTCTTAATTTCTAATTAGCTTGAAAAAACTCATATGTTATAAAGAAAACTTTGTTTGTATGTTCCTGATATTATACAGATCCTAAAGCTTATCACCTCTAAAATTTAGCTATACAGTCAAATGGAGTATTTATTAAGAAATTGAAAAACAACACATAAAACCTTTTTATATATATATAAAAAAACCTATTAATTATCTTTAATAAAGGAGGGTGCTTCAAGTAATTTCAAAATAACGTGTAAATACAAAACAGATCTAGTAGGATGCTACAAGCTAGGACACACCAGCTAATGGCCAGAATTATAAAAAATGAACATTGTGTCAGCTTGTGATTTTGACGGAGGGTTCAACGGCGCTAGAGTTAAGGGGGCGGTAGAAACTTGCGAAAACAAATGTGTGCTAGCTTCTAAGGTGTAAGTTGTCTAAATCGCTCTGTGATAGCCAAACGAGTTATTTCACACACATGTTTCCGCAATTGCGGAGTGTGTTCACACCAGGATATCTATTAAATGAGATGGAGTATCTTATATGATAATAGTTTCATACATGTTCTAAAAATAAAGTTAAGAACTCCCGCCCCTCCAGGAGATGGAGATATGATCTTCTGAGCAAGTAGCGGACTAAGAGTGAGGACCAAGTTTGCTTCATTTTCTGTTGTCCGGTTCTCATATGCGTGTTTTACTTTTCACCGCTTTCTTTCATTTCTAGTAGTCTGTCTAGTGTGTCTGCTGGTTCTAGTTGGCGCTTGCTTTTGGTGGCATGACCGCTTCGACGACACCTGCACGGTGAGGGAGTGTCTTGCTCCATATATATGGATGATCATGCTATACGACAGTTCAATGCAATTTATGGTGCACTTTAGGTCACTACGTATTTAATGGGAAGAGGATAGGGGGAAACCCGCTACCATTTCTGTTACTAATAGTAGGGGCAACCCGCTACACTCCCTGTTACTTTTGAGCCCGTTTCTTTCAGATTTTCCGTTACCAAGTCCGTCACCAATAATAGGGGATTTAGTAGCGGGTTGCCCCTTACTAACTGGCCACGTGGACACTTCCAGTTGACACGACTGGTAGCTCCCCACCCCTTACCAAGACCGCTACCATTGCTTTTTTACAATTATTTTTTTTCTTTTGCAGCAATTAATAATTTGGTAATAATATTATAATTAATAAAATTTATAATTTGGAATTAAAAGCACAAATAAAAATAATTATAAATTAATTAAATGTAGCATTTACAATAAAAAAACATCCCAAGTCAAATAAATTTTACAACAATGTCCTACAGGAGAGGGAAATCAAAACCGCCGCCCTAGTTCTCACGCGGTGGCGACTGCTGCTCTGACTGGCCTGACGGTCCGTTAACCCTGAACATGAACACCTCAAACGCTTCATTGCTCCTCAAGTCCTCGTTCGGGTCGTACATGAAGTTGCTCCTCAAGTACTTGTTCGAGCTGCACAAAAGGCAAGGATGTGATGCAATCTGGAAATCCTAGCCCTTGCAAAAAGAGTATAAGAAAATAAAAATTGATAGAAAATGGAGGTATAACAATTTGAATGAACAGGGAAAAAATCCATAAAGTTGAAGGAATTAGGATTATAGATGAACAATAAAAAGTAAACTTAGCTCAATCATCAATTAAAACAGTCAAGTTTACCTTGAATCTTACTAATCATATACCATAACACTAAACTCTTCAAAGTCGATGAATAGAGCTGCAAAATGAAAAATATAAACTGCCAGTACTTCTCTTAATCCTTAAACAAGTGAAACAAATACTCGTATACTTAACAAGTTTTGCAATCAAATACAAAATACCTACCTAGTAAAGCACGACTTTAAAGAGCATAAGGGCAGACAAGTAAGAAGATGAAAGAACGGACAGCAAGCACACTCATTCATACTTAAGCCAACATCATGCTTAAGAACAATAAGCTTGTACCAAAATAAGGTAAGGAGAACAACAAGCTAAAGTCAAGAACTAGTACTTTATTTAATAAATTACATGGTCAGGTGTTCGACTCAAATTGCTAGGCACTAACCTTTGAGTAAAACTTCTAAACAATATGCTTTACTAAAACAACAAGAAAATTGAACGTGTTATGAACCCATAACTAGAGAGTAATTTAAATCAAAAGTAAGTATAAACAACCAAGAAAGAAAACTAAAACCTGTAAAGAAAGATACCTAACTCACGGTTTTCATTACAAACATAAAACTAAGTTTTAAAACTCAAGTTGAGAAATATTTACAAAGCATTTAGAAGTAACTAGCTTTTTGCTGAAACATTAACAGGACAGGAGTTTTCCCAAAATATTTACAACACTTTAAAGTACTAGATTAAGCATGTACAGATCCATAACCAACAAGAGTTTACACACAAACCAGTGGTAAAACGTTACCACCATTTATTTCTAGACATCAAAACTATAAACAGCTCCAACAAACCAACTCAGATAAGATTAATACTAGTTTACACAAGGAAACAACCACATGCTTATACAAGTATTCAAATCGAAAAACAGCAAGGAAATCATATAAAGAACCAATTAGAAGGCAGTCTACACAACTGAACTACCAAGACCCAAATAAGGCTTAATTTCAACGTATAATTTAAGAAAACAATAAATTAAAATAGGAACCTAGCTTCTAAATTGAACCATAAGAATAGAAAGAAAGGAAACAAGAAATTATTTAACAAGTGCACCTTAGACCAAAAATTAGGAACATGATTTGAAACTAATCAAGGAAAAAAGTCATAAAGCTAACTCACATGGTTAAAGCTAAACAAGAGCCAATAGAGACCTCAAACCAAACACAATTCCATGAAAAACAGAAGAGTATTTGGCCAATCAAGCTAAACCAACTAAAGCATCAAAGACAACAAAAATACGAGGAGAGCTCGAAAATTGAAAAATTGCAAATCAAGCACAGAAATCCCCATGTTTCAACCATAAAATCAAGGTAATATTAGCTTTCCACCAGTAATGAGCATATAACACTTAACCAAAAGCTCCAGCTACAGGGATGAGGCTAATCACCCCTAAAAACCGAATAATCAACCATTCAACACTTTTCAATCAAAAAGTATGAACCGAAACATAACATTCCAAAACCAAACCCAAAATCCACAAGCAATCAGATGCGAACAACCCCAATTTCCAGTAAGTGTCAAACAAAAACCAGTCCAACATTTATTTAATCCAACACAAGCATTTCCTCAAATTTTGATTCAACATGTATCGATCTAATCAACAAAATTAAAATAAGCAACTTGCATAATCTTATAAGCTCATAACAACATAGTTTAGGAACCGAACCTATGGCCATCGTGACACCGGAAATCAAATCAGCTAGCTCCTCCAGCAAAGTAACTTCCTCGGCACTGGCAGAAAAGTCTCTCATCAGCAACGTTATCCAACACCACGCTCGTTCAGCTCACCGAAGTACGCCACCGTTGCTAGCACGCCTGAGAAGCACCGGCCTTCTCACTCTCAGCCTAGGTCGAACTCCCTTCCTCATCCGCCAAGAAAATTGGTCCTGATTCCGTCACCAGTCAACCATCACCCTTTGCTCTCGCTCAAAGATTCAGGCTCCATTCTTCGGTCTGAGAAGGTCAACCCCAAAATCGTATCTCCCTTCTCTCTTTCTCGCATTTGATCTGAAGAATCGATCCCTCCAAACTTCGCTTCTCCACTGCCTGAGAATGATTGACCCTTCTCACCGTCGACTATATGTCTCATCTACCTCTCACCCGAATCAAGAATCGTTTCCCGCAATTCATCCTCCTGCGCTCCTCTTCTCTTGCATCTGTGTAATGTGTTTGTAAAATGGAGTCTGGTTTGAGTGAGTGCGTCTGTTAAGTCTAGGTCTTTAGTTTTTAGGGAAAGATACAGTTCTAGTCCTTAGGAAATTTTACTTGTTACAAAAATGCCCCATTGGTAGTGGGTTTGGTAGCTGGTTGCACGTTACCAATGTTGGTAACGAGTAACCCATTTCCAAGCATGCTACCAAAATAAAAAAGGTGACGGCTTTTGCAATGAGGCCCGTTTCCATCGGTCAGAGGCTACTTTTGGGACCTTGGTAGCGGGTTCCTCGTTACCGGGTCCATTGGTAATGGTTCCAACATGTACGTACTGGGTCACATTTTCGACGATATTGGAGCATATTCATGCTACCACAGTTCTCAACAGTCCAATCTGTTTTGTGCTCTTGTGTCCTTCTTAGATGCTTTAACGTTTTTTCTTGCTCTTTTTTTCCAGATTGTGGCTGATTTCAGTTTCCTGTTCCCGGATTGGGCCTAACCCCATCTGCTACTCTGTTTTTTCTGGTGATTAATTATATTGGTTCTTTCCGTTTCAAATAAAAAAATAGAGTTAATGAGATAAAAAATCACCATCATAGATATTTACTTCACTCTTATGTTTTCTAAACATGTGGGATAAGTCACTTGTGCTATCTTCAACATTTCTCATTCACGAGTGAGTCCATTAAATTACACATGATCAGAATGACACTCCTCCTTGAGCGGATGTCTTCAACACACCAAGATCACACTTAACCATGAACATACAAGCTAGAGAACTTACTTTTGTTGTCTCGAGTAGGCAACCAAGAGATGGTGAATTGGATGGACTTAAAAACTTTTCTTTTTTATTAAAAATGTTTATCCTGGAAAACGCTCAACTTGTTAATAAAATCGTTTCAGATAGAACTATAGACGTTGAAACAGAGGAAATCGATAAATGGAATGACACCTGAAATTTATAGAAGTTTTCAATGACCTATATCATCTCCTCAAGTTCATTACTTGAAAGTTCCTTTCACTATTTTTCAAATTAGTTACCCCAACCACAACAAAAGTCTTTTCACCAAAAAACTTATACACTAATTTTTCTTGAGGCTCATTAGAAACCTATTTTAGTTTTCCCAAGGTTAACTAAAAACCTAACAAATGATTTTTTCGAGTCTCACCAAATAAACCTAACAAAAACTCTTTTTTGGTTTTCCCGAGGCTCACCAAAAACCTTAACAATATACAATTTTGGTTTTCCCAAAGGCTCACTAAAAAACCTAACAAGATGCAATTTTGGTTTTCCCAAAGGCTCACAAAAAAAAACCTAACAAAATCCAAGTTTTTGAAAAATGTTTAACATGTTGAGTATTTCATTGGTACACTCGAAAACTCTTTCAAAACACTCTTTTCACTCTCCAAAAATACTTTTGAAAAAGCTCAGACTTTGTCAAAATGTGACTTTGAATAATTCTGAGAAAATCAACACTTGATATCTTGAGTTTGGCTTGAACAAGGATTTAATTTCCTCGCACTTCGTAGCGGTGTAAATTTTAATATTTTATAAGAATTTAATAATAAGTGAAATAAATGTATATTTTTATGAAATAAATGATAAAATATATAATTATTATGGGTGAAAAAATTAGGTCTTAGAATTTTTACATTTTATCATATGAAATCTAAACTATTAGGGACCAAACGCAAAATAATAAGAAATAAAAGTAAAATAGAGATTTAGTTTTTTAAAAAATTTGAAACGTAAATAGAAAAAATCACCAAATTATGATGATGTGACAGAATCTTATCAGGTGGATATCATTCATACAAAATTTTGATACAACACAATTAATTTCATACTAATTTTCAAAATTACCAATTTCATACCAATTTTCAGAATTACCATTTTTTCCTATTAGTAACATAATAAATATAATTTTATGGGTAAAGTACACGTATAGTCCCTTAGCTTTTATGCGTGTCCTATTTTGGTCATGTTTTAGGAATTCGTCTCACATTCATCCCTTATCTTTAATAAACTGTGCATCGTTCGTCCTTTCGTCACTTTTTTCGTTAAATATGCTACTATTTACATAATTATCCCTCCTTTATGAGTGTAATTACACTTTTAATTACAATATTGTCATTATATTTTTAATTAATGTTCATTTTAACCAAAACTTTTAACTTCTTCTCTTTTCGACCTCTGAAACTAAAGGACACAAGTTGCCGACGCCATCCATAGCCATCGTCGCACTGCTCCCTGCCCTCCAAGCCGCCGGAAAATGTCGATCTGCCAAACTAACACCAGATTTGGATGGAAATTCATGTGTAAATGAAGAAGAAGCGTGAAAGGGCGAGAAACTTCCGTCATCGGCAACATTCATTGATGGACCATGAGATGAAGCGTTGGCGTTTGGTCTTGAAGGTTCGGCCGGCGGCGACGGTGGTCCGAGCAGAGGAGAAGGATGATGCAAGCAAAGGGTGTCACTTTTGAGCACTAGTTTTATATTTATAACTACCCTTTTTAAACCCTCAAGCGCAAGGATCGCGACAATATAGGGATTAGTGAGCAAGGGTGTCGAACCCAAGGGAAAAGAGTGTTAGTCGACTTAATTGGCGAAGTGATACTAAATTGCTTAATGAAAAGGAAGTTGGGCAGTAAACCAAGTGTAACAAGTGTGACAAATTGAGTTGTAAATGAAACTTGAACTAATTTTGAAACCTAGACACTAAATGTAAAAATAACTTAGGATGCAAGCAACAACTAAAATAGAAGTTTTAGGCTAATTAAGGCAAATATCTCCCGGGATTTGCTTGGGTACACGGGGGTTTCTACAAATTCCAGCAATGCTTTAGAGGTGAGTTACTACAACTAACTTGTTTCTATCTCTAGCAAACAAGCCAATCTCTGAAACATGCTAACCTAGTCATTCTCATGATCTAGCACTAACACCTAAGGCATTACAGCCCCTAACCTAACCACCAACCAACTCCTAGAGGTCATCTCTAACCAAAAGCAAGTCAATCAATTGATTCCCACAAGTCAAAGTTCATTCAAATCCCTCTAGAGCATTTTAACAAACACTTGGTGAAGTATGTGTGAATGTGGCCACAAACAAACATACCAATGATAAATAACGAACAAGAATCAATGTCTAAACCATAAAATACTAGGAAATTCGTAGGTACACCCCTAAGCAAGCAAACCCCAAGAGAGAAGAGTGTTACTCACTCAAACACATGCTGGAATTAAAAGACAACAATGGAAGGAAATAAAATAAAGAGTAAAGAGAGAGGAAGATGTGAAATAAACTCTATTGATTGATGTCTTCAATGAATCCTCATCAAAGCTCTCAACCCCAGCAAGTAGGAGAGCACAAAACCCTAGGAGAGGAGAGAAAAGTTGCTGCCAACAAAAAGAATGTGTCTCCAATCCCGAAATTCCTCTTCTACCTATCTTAAACTTACCCTATTTAAGTCATTCTACACATGTTAAATGTCCAAAGAGTCCCTAGATGAATAGGTTATCATAACATGGTAGAATAGGGGTAAACAAGTCTAAAAACCGAGTCCAAAACGAGTGAAATCGAGTCTGAATCGAGAAAGACTCATTAAATGACGTGGAGGCCGAGGTGTGTTGGGGCCTGCACCTGGTGGGCCTGGGGGGTGCGCCTGTACTGCTCACGAAGGTCATTTTTCTCCAGAGGATGCGCCGGGGGTGCGCCTGGTGGGCCTGGGGCTGCGCCTGGGCTGCGCTTGGGTGCGCCTGGGCTGCGCCTGGGTGCGCTCCAAGCTTCACTTTGACCAATCGATGCTCAGGATTCTCCAAACTTCGTTGCCACTCCTCGAACTCCACTCCTCGCGTGCGCCTGCAAACAAATAGTCACATCGAATAAAACGCACACATAATGAAGAAATATGCTCAGATAAGTGATGAATTTGACTTAGAACACCATGAAAATGTGAATGTGTGTGCCACACATCACACCCCCAACTCAAAATGTTGCTAGTCTCTAGCAACGCAAGCATCTAGGAAAGTAAAGACTCAAGGACTCTACTCTAGCCACCTACATATTTACAAAAACATTTGGTGTAGGCAAGAAATGGAATCAAAGCTATTCATGCACCTAAGAATAACAACTCAACAAAGCTTGAGTGCTCCTAAAGAAAGATCTATGTCTTGTGTAGTTAACAAGTGAACGACTTGTGAGAAGTTACAATAAAGATCGCAAGATACAAAAGTTGGGGTAAGTTGGTCATTCGAGCATTTAATACTTCCTAAAGAGAACGTAGACTCCAAGTTTAATGCATACCAATGAGAAACTAGATTTAGCAAGTGAATGTGGAATGCCCATTGCTCACACCTTATTCATCAACTCCCCTTTTTTTTTACTTCCTTCTTCTTCTTTTTTTTTATTTTTTTATTTATGTGTGAGGATGGTTTCCTAAATTCTTAAGATGAGCGCTTGGAAGAGGGTCAAGAGGCCACGCAGTTGCCGTCTACAACCACATGTCTAAAGAATCATTCCAACCGAACCTCCTTAAGATGTGCGATATCGCATACTTGCACTCCAAGCTTGCACTTGGAAGAGAGGCATTAAGCTATGCTACGGGTACTCCGCTTCATGACAAAAGCGTCATTCCAAATGTTGCCAAACTTAGAATGTAAATATTAGGCACCCACCTAGCATTTCTCATTCACAAGCTAGCTAAATCAAGCTTCACAACATATCATTAACCAAGGTTTCCGGTTCTCTTTAAAGAAAATTTTCATGCTCCCGACCAACTTTACCCAAAACTCATATCATGCAATTCTAAAGTGTAAGAATTCACAAAATGTTCAACAAGACACTCAACAAGTAAGATCCATCTATATTAGTACTCAAGCTAAGTACACACACCCCATTCTATCATCGAATGCATGAACACTTATCATCTCCCACATACAACTTGCCTACAAGCTTTTTAGTCCCATGATTTTTCAAGGTTTTTCTGTTTTTTTTTTATTTTTTTAAAAACAAAAAAGATAAATAAATTACAACCTTAAAAGAAAAAGAAAACTAGATGCTTGCAAGGTGTTTCAAGTCAAATATCACACAAGGTACTCTCTACCATCTCCCACATGAAACATATGCGTATACCCCCCCAAACTCAAAATATGCAATGTCCTCATGGCATGAGAGGGAAAGGCAAAAGAGAGAGGGAACGGTAGGTCGTACCTGGGGGGGCCAAGTAGGTCCCCTAATCCTGGGTGGAGGTGGTGAGACCGGCCTCAGTACCGGTCTTGGGGCGTGGCTGCCGACGGTAGGTACATGCTTCTAATCACCTACCCACTTACAATGTGACATGAATCAAGCGAGAAATGCATCAAACAAGCATAGGAATTCAAATCTCAAAATGTAGGTTTTAGCTCACAAAATTGAAATTCTGAGAATAAATTCGAAAAAGGGAGAGATGAGAGATTTACCTTTGCCATTTGAGTGCAAATGTGACTAGAAATGAGTGGGGAGTGAGGAATTTGAGTGAAGTGTGTGAGTGTGAGCAACAAGGAGCAGCAGAGAAGTAGGGAGGAGAGGTGTTCGTGAATTCAATTTTTGGAGAAGGAGGGGCTGGTCCGGGTTAGGCTAAGTTAAATGAGGGTGGGTCGGGTGAGGGGTAAGGTTATCGGGTCAGGGGGGATAGGCTGGGGTGGGCTGGGGATTCGCTGGGGAGGATGGGCTGGGTGGAGTGGGTTAGGCAGAATTTAGCCCATGAGGTGCGCTGGGGGTAGGCTGGGGTGGGCTGGGGGTTCGCTGGGAAGGATGGGCTGGGTGGGGGTGTTCGGGTAGCAGCAGGTACGCTGGGATGGGCTGGGCTGCACGGGGAGGGTGGGCTGGGTAGGATAGGTTGGGTTTAAGGGCTGAAATATGCTCAATTAACCACCAAAAAATTCAAAGTGTTCTTACGTTTCATCCACCTTACCAAAAATTGTCATGAACATATCTTCCCCATGAAATTCAAACTTCCAAAAGCTTCATCCACCTGAAAAATGTAACACACATTAAATCACCTACTAAAACCTGAAATTTAAAACCATTGGGTTGCCTCCCAACAAGCGCCACGTTTAATGCCTTTGGCTAGGCATGGAGCTTGAGAATGCTCATGGAGGTGCAGCTGGAGATTTCTTCACTCCAATCTTGTTGGCCTCCATAAAGGGCACCAAGGCTTTCTTCTTCTTCTTTGATACCTCTTTCACCTTCCATACATAAATTTGTTTCATTTTTTGAATATCTCCATCCAAGTGCCTCTTTGGCTTGTTTTTGCACTTGCTCTTCTTCTTTTTAGCCTTAGAGGACCTCTCCTTCTTGTTCTTCTCTTGGAACTGAGATTTGTTCTCTTTAACCTCATGGACAACCTTGACCACCTCATATTCCATTGGCTTAACATCTCTAAGGTACATAACATGCTCCACCAATTTCCTTGTAGGCTCAGTTTCTTTAACCCCCGTCCTCTTTAACTCATATTCCCCCAAAGAATAGCAATCCACCAACTCACCGTTTGAGGCCTTCATCATGTTATCCAAATTGAAAGACAACTCCTCATCATCGACCCTCAATGTTAGAACACCTCTTTCAACATCTATTAGAGACCTTGCGGTAGCCAAAAAGGGCCTACCAAGTATGATAGGCATCCGTGTATCTTCCTCCATGTCTAAAACGACAAAGTCCACCGGAAGTAGAATTTTCCAATTTTGACAAGAACGTCCTCCAATACTCCCCGTGGAAAGGTGAGTGATCTATCGGCAAGTTGCAAGCAAATTGATGATGGCTTCACATCTCCCAAACCCAATTTCTTACAAACCGAAAGAGGCATCAAGTTTATGCTTGCTCCAAGGTCACACAATGCCTTATCACAATGGAAAGGTCCAATGTCACATGGCAAAGTGAAGCTGCCCGGATCTTTGATTTTTTGAGGTAGCTTCCTTTGTATGACCGCACTAGCCTCTTCTTGCATCAAAATCAACTCATTGTCCAAAAACCTCTTCTTCTTACTAATGAGATCCTTCAAAAACTTCGCATACTTGGGCATTTGGTTGATTGCCTCTAGAAATGGTAAGTTGATCTCCAATTTTTTGAAAATTTCCATGAACTTGGAAAATTGAGCATCTTCTTTTTTCTTTTCAAACCTCTTCGGAAAGGGTAGAGAAGCTTGGACATGCCCGTTAGAAAGGCCATCTCTCTTGTTGTTTTGGGGTGCCACCCTCTCCTTTTGAATAGGAGTGTCCTCACTCTTTGAATCTTCCTCTTGGCTAGGTGTGACTTTAATAGCCTTCGGGGTCAAATGCTCATCTTCCGTAGGAGGCTCTCTTGGTTGTGTCACATATACATTCCCACTCCTCAAATGGACAGCTTTGCAAGTATCATGGGGATTCACCTCCGTGTCACTTGGGAACTTGCCTTTGTTCATGTATCGCACCGAATTTGCAAGTTGTGCAACTTGAGTCTCCAAATTGTGAATAGATGCTCTCGTGTTTGCATTTTCTCCATCAATCTTCTTATCCATCTCAACAAATCTATTGATGGTGGTTGTATTGGCATTCCTCATTTCTTGCACCAACGCCTCCATTGATGCTTGCATTTTCACCAACGGGTCATTAGTTTGTGAACTTTCCGCTTGTGGCTGAACTTGAGGCCTTTGATTCCCATAGATTTGCCCCGGATATGGCCTCGGTTTGTTGTAAAAGTTGCCACTTTGCCGCTGTTGGTAATTGTTTTGGTTGGCACGGTAGTCAACAAAGTTGCAATCTTCGGGTTCTTCTATATCCTCCGTGTACAACGCTTGTTTAACATGGCTGCCCCTTTCTTGGTTCTTGAGTACTCTTCCCATCATAGAAGATAGTGCGGAGATTTGAGCTTGAAGTGATGTTTCCTTGTCTACTTCATACAATCCTCTCCGTTGTTGGGAAGTACGGTGATCTTCCCTACCCCGGTGCTCTTCACTCAACTCTAAGAGGTCTAAGAGGTCCCAAGCTTCATCCATACTCTTGCGCATGAACCATCCACCCGCTGTAGCATTTAGATGTTGTTGAGATTTCCCCGATAAACCTTCAAAGAAGAGGTAAACTTGATGATCCCTTGTAAGGCCAGCTTGAGGACATCTCTTGTTAAGGTCTTTAAACCTTGTCCATGCTTGAGCTATGCTTTCATCCGCTTCCTCTCTAAAGCGAAATATGTCATTCTTCAACTCAAATGCCTTTTGAGGTGGGAAGTACCTCTTCAAGAAAGCTCCCTTAAGATCATCCCATGTTCTGATCTTTGCAGGATCCAACCCACGATACCATTTCTTAGCATTTCCATCCAAAGAGAAGGGAAAAAGGCGCATCTTCTTTGAAACCTCGGTCATTCCTCGAAGATCCAAGGTGTCACAAATAGTGATGAATTGGGCCAAATGCTCATTAGGATCTTCATTGTTGTGCCCACTAAAAGAGTGCTTTTCCACGTAAGTGAGCACATGTCCCGGTATAGCATAGTCACCTTGGACAGCCGGTGGTCGGATCATTCTTTCATTGTCATCCATGAACCGTGGGCCATACATTTCAGCAAGGGGAACTCCTCTTCCATTAGGCCCATTTCTTCCATTTCGGCCATTGGTCCCTTCTTCACCATTTTGGGCATTTTGGTTGTTGTCTTGCCGTTGGTTGTTGACATTGTTATGCTCCTCATCATGCTCATCTCCATTGTTGAGATTAATGCGGGGTGGAACTACACCCGCCATATTAACCGAAGAAGATGAAGAATTAGGACTCTCTTGATGATGCTTGCCTTGTATCCTCAAACCACGCAAAGTTTTCTCAATTTCCGGGTCAATAGCAACTAGAAGCTTTTGGGAACTTCTAGTCATGCACCAAGAAAAATCCTACAGCTGTAACAAGCACACAAAAAATACGTAAATAAAACTATTCTAGCTAATATAAGCAATAACACACACTAAGCACAATAAGCCAACAAACATGCACTCTAATCCCCGGCAACGGCGCCAAAAAAAGGAGCTGGAGCACCGTGGTGCTTCTTCGATTTTGACTTCTTCTTCCTTGGAGTCGGAGCAGGAACTTCATCTGTCGTCTGTGCAGGAGCCTCCGCCAGTGCCGATGGAGAATTCACAGGAACACGCCGGTTATTCCGGAACCGAAGCTTTCTCTGGAGCCGGATTCGGCTTCTTTTTCCGGCGCCGGAGCTGTCTCCAGAGGAGGCGTCTTGGCGTGGACTTAGTCGCCGTCGTTGCCGGCGTGTGATTTGGAAATAGTTGGATTGATTATACACATTTACATAAATACCATTAACAAATGAGTGATTTTAACGGAAAATGTAACGGAAGGACTTGTTTATGACGAAAATGTAAGGTAAGGGATGAATGTGAGACGAATTCCTAAAATAAGACCAAAATAGGAAACACATAAAAGCTAAGGGACTATACGTGTACTTTACCCATAATTTTATTAGGGAGAAAACGTAAAATAATAAGAAATAAAAGTAAAATAGAGATTTAGTTTTTTAAACAATTTGAAATACAAATAAATAAAATCACTAAATTATGATGAGGTGAGATAATCTTATTAGGTGGATACTATTCATATAAAATTTTATGTTTATGTATAAAGTTTCCGTTGTCGGCCGTCTCCACTGCCATCTACATGTATTCTTTTTGGGTATTTTATGAATTTTAGTATTTTAGAAATTATTTTAGTATTTTAGGAATTTATTTAGCTATTTTAGGTATTATTTACGAATTTGTTGGTATTTTATAGAATTTTACTATATACTTTTCATATTTTAGGAAAATAAGAATATTTTATGAATTTTAGTATTTTGTGAATTATTTTAGTATTTTAGGAAATATTTCTGTGTATAATGAATTCTTTTAGTATTTTAGTATTTTAGGAATTATTTTAGTATTTTGGAATTTATTTAGGTATTTTAGGTATTATTTACGAATTTGTTGGTATTTTATGAAATTTTAGTATATATTTTACGTATTTTAGGAAAACATGAATATTATATGAATTTTATGAATTAAGTTAATTTTATAGAATTGTGTAGATCAGCATGAATACCTTGTTAGATCAGCATGAATACCTTGTTAGATCAGCATGAATAACTTTTAGATCAGCGTCTATATCTTGTTAGATCAACATGAATACCTTGTTAGATTAGCGTCTATACTTTGTTAGATCGGCGTCCGTACCTTGGTAGATCGGCGTCCGTACCTTGTTAGATCGGCGTCCGTACCTTGTTAGATCCGCGTCCAGACCTTGTTAGATCCGCGTCCAGACCTTGTTAGATTCGCTTCCATACCTTGTTAGATCGGCGTCAATACCTTGTTAGATCGGCGTCTATACCTTGTTAGATCTGCGTTCGTATCTTCGTAGATCCGCGTCCGTACCTTGGTAGATCTGCATCCATACTTTGTTAGATCTGCGTCCATACTTTGTTAGATCCACGTCCATACCTTGTTAGATCGACATACCTTTCCGCGTTCATACCTTGTTAGATCCGCGTCCATATCTTGTTACATCCGCGTCCGTACATTGTTAGATCGACGTTCATACCTTATTAGATCGACACCCATACCTTGCTAGATAAGCGTCCATACCTTGTTAATCGGCGTCCATACCTTGTTAGGTCGGCGTCCATACCTTGTTAGATCGGCATCCATACCTTGGTAGGTCAGCGTCCATACTGTTAGATCAGTGTTTAGATTTATATTTAATTTTATAATTTTAATTTATGTATACGAACTTTATTAAATTAATTTTTTTTGCTTTTAATTTTTGTAGCCTGGATCGGCATTTCACATTATCTACACAATACAATTGATTCCATAGTAATTTTTTGAAAATTACTAATTTCATACCAATTTTTTTCCTATTAGTAACACAATAAATATAATTTTTTGGATCGATGTTTCATAATGTCTAGACAACACAATTGATTCCATACTAATTTTTTGAAAATTACTAATTTCATACCAATTTTCAAAATTACTAACTTTTCTCCTATTAGTAACATAATAAATATAATTTAAAAAATGAAAAAAAATTAATTTAATTTTTTTTAAATAAATAAAAACATTAATGAAATAAATAATAAATATAATTTAAAAAATTGGGAAACAATAAAAAATTAATTTATTAAATATAATTTTAAAAAAAATTAAAAAATTTAAATTTTTTCCTATTAGTAACATAATAAATATAGTTTTAAAAATAAATAATAAATATAATTAAAAAATGAAAAAAACTAATTTAAAATTTTTTAAAAAAATTAATGAAATAAATAATATATATAATTAAAAAAAATTGGGAAACTATAAAAAGGTTAATGAAATAAATAATAAATATAATTTTAAAAAATTTTAAAAAATTACTTTTATAAAAATAAAATTATGGATGACGTGACACAACCCTATTGGTCGTGTCACTGTTCATCCACTGTTCACCAGCAGTGAACTTTCCATATATAGAGAGTATAATAGGGGACTTCAAACATAATAGTGAAAAAAAATCATTGACAAAAAAATTACAAAATCCACTTTCAAAATTTACCCCTCTCCCAACTAGATCCTCAAACATATCTTCTTTTTCTCACAAATTCGAGCCGGAGCTGAGGAGCCAAAAAGGCTGAGTCGGTGGCAGCTTTTCAGCATTGCAGCAGTGAAGGAGTGAAGGACATGTTGGGGGGCAACTAGGGGGGCAGTGAAGGAGTGAAGGACACGTTGGGGGTGGGCAGACGTGAATCACTATATACTGTTCATATTCGGACCTCCCGTGAATACGGTGAGGTCCGAATTTGAGTGGTGAGTTTGAGTGATATTTACCGAATTTGAGTGGTGAGTTTGAGTGATATTCACTCCAAAATTTTCATGTTTGAAGCCCCTAATGCTTTGAGAGTGAATGATTGATAAGAGGAGTAGAGGATAGGGGTGAGTTCGAGCCGAGCCGAGCCCGAGCCTAGTAGGTTCGAGCTCGAGCTCGTGAAATTCGGGCTCGACTCGAGTTCGAACAAGCCTGAAAATTCGAGCTCGAGCTCGGTTCGAACAAGCCCGAAAATTCGAGCTCGTCGAGCCTATCGAGCTGAACCATTCATGTTCGAGCTCGGCTCGTTAATTAAACGAGCCAAAGAATCGGCTCGAGCTCGAGGCTCGTGAAGCTCGGCTCGTTTTGGCTTGTCAGAGCTCGAGCCGAGCTCGGTTCGGCTCGATTCGTTCAACACTCTAGGATAAGTGTTCTTCTTCAAGCTTTGCTTCCTTCTTGTATATAAAGAGATGGAGCGTCCTTTTCGGTTGGAGAATTGCTAAGATAACTGTTGCTCATTCCACAAAATCTGTTGCTCTTCAAATAGACGTTAAAAGTGTACAACAAGTTTGAAACCAATCAAAAATCTTTTATTGTAAATAACAACATAATCGGATAAGTCCAAAAGCATTCAAGAAAATGAGCTCTTCAAATATGAAACTAGACATGGGCTTCACGTAAGTTTAAAAACATAAAAGACAAAAGAATATTTGGCAATAGTGAATTAAAGAGGTAAAATTAAATACAACACAAACTTTCATAAACTTTACAAAAATACTTCAAAGTGTTGTTATCATCAAAATCTTAACTTATATGTGAATAAACCCAACAACTTCTCATGGTCAGCCATTATGAGAGCATCAAGCTCATCATTTTGAGTCGAACTATCTGTTGGGTTTAGAAGAGCAAGATAGGTTTAGAATAATGTACTAAACACACCACACAATTATTTTATTGATAACTATGGTGGCCTTATATAGGCTTTACACCAACCTCTAACTCCTAATCCTGATAGAAGACAACTTGTGCTAACTCCTAATAACATAAATGAAGTCCTAACTAAAGTCTGATGTTTGAATTCCCCGAACTGAAGTGAACCACCAAAGTCTTGTATGCAAACAAAGAGACGCTACCAAGAGCAACATATAATCCCATACGCTCTAATATTCAGAGTATCTGTAGTGAAAATGTCTCCTCTTTCTCACCCAAATATCTGATCTCGAGCAATTTATTTCTGTAAAAAATTAGCACATATAATACAATGAATTTTGAAAATTATTTCTCAGCTCTACTGCGCCAATAACTACTATATTTCCTTTCCTATTTAATCATTGCGTTTGACTTTTGTACTTTTTTTATAGGAAAAACGATCAATTATATTAATAATGATCATAAAAAATAACAACCAAATGCTAAAATGACATAAAATTCAAATAACCAGAAAACAAAGAAATTAAAGAACAAAATCCTAAAAACTTTCCTAGACTAAATAAAATGAAAAGATAATGAAACAGCGTCGAAGAGTTGACTTAATTTTGTATTTTTGTTTGACTTAATGTTTTACTATAAAGAAACTGACAGAGACATAAGGAGTAATATTGTAACAACATGCCTTTTTATAACAGTTCAAGAAAACCAGGAATTGACCATCGATATCTAACAACGTATGTAGGATATGTTGGTTAATTAGTCAGCCAACTAAGTATGTTAACACTGTCTAGATGCTCAGTATTCAGTAATAACGCTAGTATAAAATGAGCTGCATGACATGCATAAATGGAATTAAAACTAGTAGTAATGTTATCAAAAAAAGATAGTAGTAATAAACAATTTTCAAAATATTGAAATTTGTACAACTATAGTGGATTGTTTGATTTCCATTATTTTCAGAGATGATAGGAGTATTATGTAAATAAAAAGTTTAAATATGAACACTTAAATAAAAAGTTTAAATATGAACACTTAATTAGTTTTAACTTGTTCACTGGTATTATTGACCAATCCCTATATAAATACTAATACAGGATCTTCACCCAGCAGTGAATAAAAAAAGTTGAGGAGCGCTCACGTGCTGACACCTCAGATCCATGTCAGCGTCATATGTGTGAACACGTTTTTTTTTGCACACATAAGCACATTTAATTCGATACAGGTTACTAATTAGGTATACAATATGGAAAAAAATATAATATTCATTTTTACAAATTAATGTTGTCATAATGCCGTCATTCTCTTTCCTTTTTGCACCCTTCTCATTTTTTTATATTAATACTTGCATATTAATTCAAACATTATATATGCTATTTCAAACTAGATCAATTTTATAAAAAACATAATGAAACTTCTCGAAAAGTTTTTATTTTGTGTAATTAATAAAACGAAAAGAAAAAAGTAAAAATAAAAGGTGAAACGTGCATGATATGATATTTTTTAAAATAATTATGAAACATAAAAGAAAAGAAAAAACGCGGGGTCCATCTTGATGGTGAGAATTTTTTTAGATCATAGAAATCCTTTCGAAAGTAGAATTTGTTTTTTGAAATGTCAGTTTTAAAAAGTTCAACGTTTATTTAGTGCAATCAAAAATGAATCAATCAATTGATTTTTTTAAATGTGCGTAGACTTTGTTAATCAAAGTAAAACGTACACAACCAGTACAGACACGTGGGTGTCTATTTACCATATATGTGGAAAAACACACACCATGAAAATGTCAAATTTACCATCTTAATAAATCTCTATGAAGGGTGTTTTAGTCTTTTAGTTTATTAGGTTAGTTAGTTAAGTTAGTTAATTAATTGTACATTTAGGTAGGTGTTTTTCCACATATGTGGTAAATAAACGGATTCGTACAGACACGGGTCTAACCATGAGGAGCGGCCAACGGAAGAAAGGTCATGACGATCAACCGTGTATGCTGCCACATTACAACTACATGGGGCACAAATGAAATAACAAAAACAGAATGAGGAGCCCAAGAAGCGAGCATTGTCTACTAAAGTACCAAAATGAAAACGAAAATGACTAGTGCCGACATTAAGCTCATTTACCAACACTTGACAGTCTAATTCAACCAACAAAGACGACCAACCATGTCTCTATGCTTCACGCAAATCCCATAAAATTGCAGCGGCTTCCACATACCATGGATCATCGTCGACAAATCGAAAACCAAGCGAAAGACATCGATTAAAACACCCAAATGATCACGCGCGATCATTCATGCTACAGCAAAACTATCTTCTTTTCGTAAAGCGTCATCCATATCAATTTTAATCAATCCCACATGTGGTGGAGACCTGCGTGGAAGAGTCCGCTACAGACTAGTCGGGACATTGCAAGGGCCAAATTTGCATCATACCAAGCAGTTAACCATGCCATTGTACTATATTCTTCCCAAATTTCACGTTATACTCGTATTCTTGGAAAAATAACAACTTTGTAAAATATTTTGAATCATATTAGTAATAAACAATACCATTTTAATTGTTATAAAATTGACAATTAAACCTAAAGTTTTTTAAAATAACGAAATCATCCCTAAACTTTTGAAAACATAACGAAATCATCTCTAAACTTATAAACTTTTATCATTAACATATTAAAACAAAGTGGCTAAATTGATTAACTTATAGAGACAAAGTGTAAACTTTATAATTCGACCCATAAAATTTTACAAATTGACCCCCTTACTTACAAATTATATCCATATTCTTGGAAAATTACAATTTTGTAGTATATTTTGAATCATATTAGTAATAAACAATATCATTTTAATTATTACTCCCTCCGTCTCATAAAGATTGCAGCTTTTTTTTACTGTTTTCACAGTATTTAATCTACGATTTATTTTTATGTACTTATAAGCATGTAAAGGTAAATGATTTATATGCTTCTCATAATATGCAATCTAAACTCTCTCTCTCTCTCTATATATATTGAATTGTTTTCACTATTTATCTCAATAAAATTTTGAGTCAAACACTGCAAGTTGAAACATCAAAGTCAAACAGTGCAATCTTTACGAGACGGAGGGAGTATAAACTTTACAATTAGACCTAAAGTTCTTAAAATAAATTTTTGCGCCATCATTTTTAAAGACACGTTTTAACATTTAATTATAAATATTTATACATTAACATATTTATTCCTTAAAGTTTTATGCATTAAAATTTTCCAAAAATTAGAAATGATGCTCAATTAGTCCCTCAACTATTGAAACTTTACAAACGATTCATGAAGTTTTTTACACTTTTATATATTGGTGGGTCACTCACCCGAAAACTAGAATTAATCATGTATAGTTTAGCACAAAGCGTTAACAGCCCATCAACTTAGAAACTCACATATCTCACATTATCTAGAAAGCTCTAGGAGCACTCACCCTAACACTATAAATACCCCTCAAGAGATTCTCATTTCTTACCATGTTAATCTTGGACTTATTATTGGTGCATCTGTGGGAATCCGGGCAAAAGACCCAATGGATACCACACTTGTGCATCCTCATTCAATGAAATGTCTTCAAGGAATAGTATAAGATTTTTCATATTACCTCTAGAGCCATCATATGTCTTTCGAGGCCATCACATGCTCTTCGGGGCCAGCAATACGCCCTTCGGGGCTTGGTAAATGCCCTTCAGGGCCGATAAACATTCTTGGGGAATAACTCTCGGGCCAAGTAACATGGCTGAGGAACATGGCCAAGTAACAAAGTGTAAACTTTACAATTACACCTCTAAAATTTTACAAATTGACCCAATCACTTACAAATTTACATATTCACATAAAGGCCTTAACAACCCATCAACTTAGAAACTCACATATCCCACATTGTCTAGAAAGCTCTAAGAGCACTCATCTAGCACTGTAAATACCTCTCAAAAGACTCTCATTTCTCACCAAGTTTGGACTTGGCATATATTAACGTATTTAGTCCTTACACTTTTAAAAAACTTACAAAAGATAAACAATTATTCCCTAAACTTTTGAAAACTTAACGAAATGGTCCATAAACTTACAAACGTTTATCATTAACATATTAAAACAAAAGTGGCTAAAGATTACATGGACAATGTGTAAACTTTATAATTAGACCCATAGAATTTTACAAATTGACCCCCTTACTTACAAAGTTACCTTTTCTCAATTCCAATGTACATAAACGAATATTCATTAAAAATAATTTGTTACTTTTATTATAGTAAGGGCTCAACCTATGTCACATTGATGTTCATTTTGTTTACTTTATGTCATGCGTTTATTCGTACTTTGTTTACTTTTCATTCTCTTATCTATGCATTTTAATATGTTTTGTATCTACATTACTTGTGCAATAGTTTTTGTCACTTTCAAACTATTAAATGATCAACGAAGTTACACAAAAATTATAAATTTATATTTATATTATTACATAATTTTCATTATACAAAAGTGTATCCATACCGTAGGCGGGTATGTACACTAGTTACACTATAACGTATTCATGATATCAATTGTTTTTTTCTTTCCCCTTTTTTTATGTAAATTGACCTTTAACATGCTATTGGACGACTCAACGCATACATCACCAACAACCATGTTCAAGATAATTTGGAAACCCAAGCCCAACTAACTAAACAATTACATATCCACTCTAATTTTCCAAATACTTTAGATGGGTGAAAATTAATCCGAGTGATAAATAACATTATCAATACATCACATATATTGTCATCTTTACTGGCAATTAATGTGGAATGGGTGTGAGTTTCCTCAGTACTCGGTAAACCCATGAAATTTGTTCCTTTTTTTTTGTGTGTGTCCTCCATCTCCCTACTGTAATTACTTAACATCATTAAGTAATTTGTTAATTTTTTAACAGAAAAAAATTAACACCTCTGGAAGAGATACACAAAAATAAAATAGAGTATGTGAAATGAATCCATGAAATTCCGCAATTTTTTGTCCATTTACCTTTGGCATGAAGCTACAAGAGAACAAAAAATATGAAGTCATGTTCGACTGACCCAAAATGTTGGATTGAACATCCGAATTTCAACAAAATCTTCTCAAGTTTGAATGGAATTGCTTTTCAACACAACTGCTACTACATTGACCATTTCAATTTATGAATAGTTTAATTGTTAGCCTCCCCTTTTTATATCTCCTATATATCACCAGCCTACCTGGTTATATAGCTCAGACCAAAACCTGCAAATTAATTAGTGATATTATTAGTTCTAATAATCCCAGGTCAGAATCATGGCAGCTATCGCCCTCACCGAAGATCAACTCCAGGAGTTCCAGGAAGCCTTCGCTTTGATCGATAAAGATTCTAATGGTACATTATAAATCTCATTTAATCGAAAATTACTAGTATTAATCGTATGATACTAGTATTAATTTGTATGTAATTAACATTGCATGATCATGTGCAGGGTTGATTTCGAAGCAGGAATTTACAAAATTAGTTCAATCTTTTGATGGAGATAGCACGAAAGAAGATGTTCAAGCTATGATCGGTGTAGTTAATGCGGATGATAAAGGGATGATTGACTTCATGGGATTCTTGACTATCATGCTTGGCAAAATGGAGGTGAGTTTAAAAAAAAAGAAGAAAATTAAGATGGATTGTTTTTCTCCTTATAATTAATTGTCATTGATTGAAAAGTACTACGAAAATAAATTCACATGCATTAGTAAGTAAAAATACAGCAAATTAATTAACCACTTGCTAATTTGTTTGCGTAGGAAAATGGAAGTGATGAACTAAAAGAAGCATTTAATGTGTTCGATCGAGATCAAGATGGGTTCATCTCTCCACTCGAGGTGAGAAATTTACATTTATTTTATTTGATACAAAGACTTAAGGATTAGGTTT
The DNA here is from genome assembly GCA_024586325.1 of Stellera chamaejasme. Classification (NCBI taxonomy): domain Eukaryota; kingdom Viridiplantae; phylum Streptophyta; class Magnoliopsida; order Malvales; family Thymelaeaceae; genus Stellera; species Stellera chamaejasme. The sequence goes on from CM044985.1 coordinate 34,076,616, forward strand.
CTCGATCAATAAATTACTAATTAATCACTTCATATGAAACAAATAAAGTAAAATAAATTAATGTTATATTCAAGTGTAATGTCCACAACATGTCTACCTTTCACATAGGACGTTCCATGTCATACTTTGACTGTTTTTACCATAACATTTTTAGTAGTATTATGAGTACTTTTACTTGTAGAAATGTTTTCGAAATTTTCATTTTCATTTTTCATTTTTAAATATTTGATCATACAACTAACTTTTAAATTATGGAAACCTTATTTTATAAACTTTAGAAAACTCAAGTGTTAAAATGAAAAATCTTAAAATAAAGTTTTCCATTTTAACACTCGAGTTTTCCAAAATTTAGAAAACTGGCCCAAGTGGGTTGGTTGGCATACCAGTCCAACTGGCGTTCCCTGCATCCCTAACTCACGGACTTCTCGTACCCGGTTACGAGTCTGACTCGAACATGGGACTCCGAGTTTAATGTCCCATTTCACATGAGTCTGAGTACCACTTGGGCTTTTTTTTGGACGCCAATCAATATGTATATATCTATTTTTGTGTATGTTGTTTTTAATTTCATTTACTGTCAATTGTGGAGTACTGATTGTTAGGTAAATTATGTGTATGCAGCTAAGACAAGTGATGATAAACTTGGGAGAGAGAATGAGTATGGAGGAAGCAGAGCAGATGATAAGGGCAGCTGATTTGGATGGAGATGGAAGAGTTAGCTTTGAAGAATTTGCAAGAATGATGGTCGCCTGATCTTAATTTTAGCACCATTATCTTTTTTGAACAACTCCAATTTGTACTTCACATATTAATATAAGAAATACTATGCTTAATCATCTTTTCTTATTTTAAAAAATCAACAAATACATCATTGACTTTTGACCAATAGGAATTTGAGTTTGAAAGTGAAAACAATTTACCCTCAAATATTAGTAGTATAAGAAACACCATGTTTGAACAACCCCAATTTCTACCTCAAATATTAATATAAGTATAAGAAATAAGTACTATGTTTTATCATCTCTTCTTATTTTAAAAAATCTACAAATACATCTCTTAAGAATTATACTCCCTCCGTCCCTGAATTTTTAAAACACTTTTCTTATTGGGATGTTTTCCCTTTTAGTAAATTTTTTTACTTGAATTTACACAACTATCCCTCAATTCCTCTTTGCCACTTGACAAATCACTTAAAATGACGTGCTCAGTCACTGACGGAACTAGTATGGGACAGGGGGGTGCTACTGCCCCCCCCCCAAGTTGATGGTGGGTATAGGGTATATGGTAGAAATTATGAGGATTAATGTAATAATTTACCCACTAACCCTCCACTCAATACAAAATAAATTTTTACCCACTTATTATTAAACCCCAACCTAAATGGTCATTTTTTTCTCACATACCCAAATTGCATCCATAAAAGAAGCCAACTCAACTTGGTCAGGTAAAAAAAATTTGGTCCCTATTTTCTATTTATAGTTTTATCTAAGTCATTTAAATTTGATATGTTGTGGTTTGGGACCATGTCTAATTAATCTTTAATTTTTCATTTTAATCATCTTTTAGTACATTTAAATTTCAGATTTATGTGTGGTAGTTTTTGTGAGATTGTTTATATATAATTTAATTTTTATTACTAATCCATTTTTATTTTTGTACTTGTCATGAGTTTGATTTTATTATTACATACAATTCTCTTTTTTTTATTAATTTCTCACTGTTTTTTGTTTCTTTATTTGAAAATATTGCTTTCTATAAAAAATCAAGTAAAAGAAATAAAAATGAACCCATGATACCAATTTGGTTGTATGAATTTGTATTATTATTTTTCTACGTAAAAGGTTAGCGGACTCAAAAAATTTCGTAGGTCGATTTTTATATTCTCAATCGAGTTAGGAGTTAATGATTAGTGGCGGCTTCATTGAAAAACAACGTCGCTAACCTCCATTACTTTAACTATTACTATATATGGAGGTTGGTCTGCGGTCATTATAAAATGAGTTAAGACCGACGTTTTATGGTTGCAAATTCCAACCCCTAATTTAATCTATCCACCAGCCCCATCAACTTCGAATTCCTGGTTCCGTCACTGTGCTCAGTCAATGTGTTTCAAAAATAATGTAATAAATGGAGTGTAATGTTTGGATATTATTCATAGTAAATGTTCGGATATTGTTTTGCACATCTCTTATTAATGGGTGCGATTACCCATAAAAATAGAAGATGTAAATTATATAATGTTGATATTAAAATATCCAATAAAAAAATGTGCGGATGGTTGAAGTGGATGTGGAGACAAATTTGCCTTAGTTATGAAAATAACCGTAAATCGCTGAGGTTAAAAAATCCACAAATATGAAGATGAATTCGCGGATAATCCACTACACTGTCATTCCTAACCACATTTCTAACCATAGAACATTTTTTTTTTGAGCTTGAAAGAGCCATTAAGATTAAATATTCACCAAAAGTACACATAATAGCCGATTCGGCACAGTGACATTAAACATAGTAGTAACTTCTTGTAATGGTTACTCATTTACTGTAAACTCATTTTGACAGGGGAAAAACGGGAGTGATAAATTGTTCAATTGTAACTGTTGAGTTGAATTATTATGGGCTGAGCTTAGTCAACGGCAATTCTGTAACGTTAACTATGGGCCGCAGTGAAATTGTGTGAGCCCAAAATTACAGTCCTAAGTTCACTCATACTCCGGAAAATCTGAACGGTAAAACAATGGACCCGTCGACGCCCCAAAATCTGGAAGAGTACTCCCCCGCCGCAACAACCGTCAGATTCGACCGCCCAATTCCCTCACTCCGGAGACCAATTCAGGCTGGTCCTTTCGACGACCCGGAATCCGGTCCATACCTCCTCGCCTTCCCTGACAGCAGTTCATGGGCTGCCGCTTACAACACCTGCCGTTGGAAGGTCCTCCGGCAATGCGAGGAAGGCGCTAGAATCGGCTGCGCCATTTCGGCGTCTAACAAGTGCAAGCCTCCCTGGTGGCGCTCTCTAATCGGATGGCGACCGACGGACCTGAAGGAGCGAGAGAGATGCGAGGACCGTGAGATGGAGGGGTGCTTGGTCTCGGCGATGGAGAAGTGCGTCGGATTCGCCGCGGAGAGGTGTGAGCCGCCGTTCATGGACGCGAGAGTTGCGGCGGCGGGGAAGGAAGCGAGAGACAGAAGGGTGGCGAAATTAGTCGGTTTAGCTTCGATGCCGGAGGAACGTTGTCTGCGGGATTTGGTTGGGTTGAATCGAATGTTGGCTGAGCGCGAAATGAAGAGAACGAATTACAGAGGTAGTGAGTTGAGACAAAGCTTTGGAGCGGAATTCAGTTGAGAGCTGAGACTCATTGTTTCAGTTTCATTGCATATTGTTGCTCTCGGAGATCAGCCATTGCAAGGTAGCATTTCTTCCACTTTGCTCCATTTTTGCAATTGGATGCTGGGCATTTAATTTGACTTGCCTCTTTATGATTATTGAGACAACCGTTTGATTGCTGGACATAACTGTTGGTAGTAGTTTCTGAATTCACTACAGAATGTTTTCAGTCCATATGTCTTTGGTTGTGTCTGATCTCTTTGATTCCATGAGCTGAAACTTCTCTGACAAGTGATCCCATTTTCAGAGCTTGGTCAGACTGAAACCAGCATAAAGTATAACCCCAGAAGCTCTAATCATACCCAGAAAAGAAATGTCATCCTGATCATAGATAATTCTTCATTCTAGATTCAGATCTTCATGAGAACAACTTGAAAATCTTTCATATTGGTCTTGAAGAAGCAGGGTAACAGTTTTCTTAGCTTGCATTATGTTGGGTGTGTGAGCAGATGGGAGAGGAATATTTGAAAGGACCAAATGTGAGCAGGAATATTTGAAGTGTGGACTGTTGGTGGCAATGACTGCTGGTTTTTACGGTCTGTTCTTTCAGCGTTTCTTCAGATGCACACACTCAATTGTGGAATGTTTTTTTTTTTTGCAATGCTAGGAACTTGATAGCACTTCAGTTGCAATTATGCTGTTGGCAGCACTTGTTTATGCATTGAAAACAGTTCCACTCCTGGCTTCCATATTTGTCACCTTACTGTATAACAACGTTTTGAGAATGACTGGAGTATTTTATTTATTCACTTTGGATCCAGCTCATCTGCAAATTGGGTTAAAAATCGCACTCATGTTCTAGAATAAGTTACACTAACACTGCAGTTGAGGCAGAAAATGTGGACCGAGACTATGTATCGGACTAATTGGATTGCACATTGTTTGTTTCTTTCTTTCGCCCTTTTTCAGGTATCTGTGTCAATAAGTTGAACTTTGAACATCAGAAAGTTGGGGCTAGGCCAGTCCAAGTAGTAGACCGTGAAAGTGGCTTGAAGCAAAGAAGAGTAAGTGACCTGCTTGTTAAAAGATGGATTAGCAACAGTTAGTTGTGGAAACATGGTACTTGTTTCAGAATATACTCGTATTATTAGTGGTGGAGAAGGTCCAGTTGTATAGCCGACCAGCCGTATACGTATAGCTCAAGGGCACAAAGAGTCCTATAGGTTTGTCATTTCTAACGAGTAAGTCCTGAAAGTTTTCTAGTTTACGATCAAGAGGATACAAATCGTAGCTTAAAAGAGTCTTGAATTAACGTTTTTGTACACGTGGCGTTAACACCGTTTATTTGGACACGTGGACGTTGATTCAAGTCCTATAGGTTTTCGAGATAACATTTTAGTCATATGGGTTTTAAATATAACATTTTAGCCTTATAGATTATCAAGTATAAAAAGGTTCTTCAATTTTATTCATGTCTTTTAGGTTATTGACTTAACATTCTAGTTTTATAGGCTCTTCAACGCTTGATGATGTTAGTTTTGAGGATTAAATGTAATTTTTAGAATATTATTAAACTAGAATATTAAGTTAGGGGTGAGAACGAGTCGAGGCAAGCCCCTGAACCTGCCAGGCTCGAGCTCTAGCTCGTGCAAATTAGGCTCGGCTCGAGCTCGGCTCGTGAGAGGTTCGAGCTCGGTTAGAAAGCTCGTGAGGCTCGATTAGTGAGTAACTCGTTTATGCTCGATTTCAAAGTTCGGCTCGATTAGGCTCCAGCTGGCTTGTGAAGCTAAAAAAATATTGAGATATATTACATTAAGAAAATAAGGTTAAATTTTAGGAGCTCAGGCTCAAATCTACCAGGCCCGAGCTCGGATAGGCTCGCGAGCCAGCTCGAGTCAAATCTCTAAAGCTCGGGATCGGCTCGTTTAATATACGAACCTTAAAGACAGCTCAAGCTCGAAGCTTGGCTCTTGAAGCTCGATTAAGCTTGAGCTCGAGCCAAGCTCGAACAGGTTCGATTCGTTTCTCACCCCTATGTTAAGTCGATAACCTATAGGACATGAATAAATTTGAAGAGCCTTTATGTACTTGATAAACTATAGAACTAAGATGTTATCTTGAAAACCTATAGGAATAGAATGTTATCTCGAAAACCTATAGGACTTGAATTAACGTCCATGTGTCCAAATTAAACGGCGTTAACGCCACGTGTACAAAAACGTTAACTTATGACTCTTTTGAGCTACGATTTATAACGTCGAGAACTTGATCGTGAACTCAAAAACTTTTAGGACTTACTTATTAGAAATGACAAACCTATAGGACTCTTTGTGTATTTACCCCTATAGCTCAAGCAGTCCAGATCACCGTGTCTCATATTCTCATGTCCCATTGTGATAAGATGTTAACTAATCTGTTAATTTTTAACGGAATAACGGACAAAGATGGGACACATGATGTAACTAATCTGTTAATTTTAATGGAATAATGAGGGACAGAGAAGGGTGCAAAGGAAAGTTGGACATGTGATAATGGTTCTCAAGAAATAAGGCACAACTCTATTGTTTAACGTATAGTTCACTTTGACTATAAGATGATTGAATGACAATAAAGAGTGCTGGACTATGGCTGCTAAACTAACAGTCAGCTTAAAATCATTTTGAGCTCAAGCTCATTGAATAAAAGAGAACAACTTATATGCAAATGACAATGTTTTTAGTTTTTAAATGTAACATGTTTTTAGTTTTTAAATGTATCTTTGCAGAATCTTTTCACATTCTTTATTGTAAAAATTTGACTGGAACACAATATCACATTCAAAAGCACTAATATTTAGGGATGAGTATTTACCAACCAACACATCCCTTTAAGGGGCAAATGCACGAAAAGTTATATAGGTTTACCATTTTTAACAAGTAAGTCCTAAAAGTTTTAGAGCTCACGATTAAATTCTCGATGTTACAAATCGTAGCTCAAAAGAGTTCTAAGTTAATGTTTTTGTACATGTGGCTATGACGTGGCATTAACGCCGTTTATGATGGACACGTGGACGTCAATTTAAGTCCTATAGGTTTTCGATATAATATTCTAATCCTATAAGTTTTCGAGATAACATCTTAGTCCTATAGGTTATCGAGTACATAAAAGCTCTTTAATTTTATTCATGTCCTATAGGTTAACAACTTAACATTCTAGTCCTATAACTTTCAGAAAATTACATTTAGTTCTCAAAGTTAATATCATCAAGTGTTGATGAGAAACTTTGCTTATATTTTATGGTGAATATTGGATGCATTTGAACAAAGTTTCCTTCACAATGCATTGAATTGATGAATTTGCAGAGAGTAGGGGCTAGAATGAAAATTGGAGGAAACTTTAGGAGAAGTTGAAGTTTTATGCCCATAAAATTATACACGGTGATCGCCACAGATTTGTGCATGACAATCACCGAATTTCAAGGGTGTGTGCTCAGGTTATACATGGATATCACCATGTACATTGCCTAAATTTGTACACGATGATCGTCGTTACCAGAATCTCAATTCCACTAGATAAATTAATCTAAGCCATTGGATGGAGGGCATTGGGGCATTTATCAAAAGCAAGCAGTGCGCAGTCAGGGACATTGGACTCCACATTTCAACGAAAACAAAAGCACACAGAGCAGGGGATTTTTTAGAAATAGAGCACGTAGAAGCAAGAAAGAGTGAATCACAAGCCCATCATCCTAGAGCTAGATTTCCTCATTGTAGCTGCCTTAAATTCTAATTTCAGTTGGAGATTTTGGATTGTTCTTGTCAATTTTTTAGAGGCTCATCCTAATCTCCAATTCCTCAACTACATGGGGTTTGTCATTCTTACCCCATTTAGCTAATTTCTTGTTATCTTTTAGGACTTTGTGAAATCTAGACAATGAGTATTTGATTTTAGGGTTTGATTAATGGATAAAGTGCACCCATAATCCTGTAACTTAAATTATTGTACCACTAAGTTCATGTTTTAATTTTTTGTACCAATAAATTCTCGTTTTAAATATTTTCTTCTTTCGTGGTCTTTTTTGACTTTTTTGCTCTCAATTTTTCAAATATTTCCCTTTTGAATAATTTGTAAAATGTAAAAAACAACCTAACGTTTAACGAAAGTTTCAATTTTACCTTCAATTTTTATAAACCCTAAAATTCTACCCTAACTTTTATAAACCCTTACAATTCTACCCTAATTTTTTCTCCACTTTATCTAACCACCCTCCTATCCACCACCACCAGAACATCGCCAGACCGCCAGTGACCTTTATCGGAATGCCCAGATCATCCTCCAAGCCGCGAAACGCGAGCCTAGGGTGGCAGATCCGCAGCCCAGGGCTATGAATCGCGAGCCCAAGGCCGCGAATCTCCTGCGCATGCAGCCAATCGCAATCTCTTGGTTTTCCGGCGACGGCCCGTGGCGTTTCGGCGGCGGATTCGGCGGTGGTGGGTTGGATGGTGCTTGATATAGGTGGAGGTGGAAATTTTAAGGTAGATGAAGATGTTAGAAATGGTTTGTTTGTTGATTTTTAAAATTTGAGGGTGTAAATGATAATAAGAAAAAATCAGTTTATAATCGTTACTGTACCATTCATGTGAAAGGGTAAAATGGTCAAATAATCATAAAAATGACCATGAATGAAGAAAAAAACTTAAAAACGGGACTTTATTGGTACAAAAAGTTAAAACAGGACCCTAGGAATACAATAATTTAAGTTACAGGACTATGAGTGCACTTTACTCTTTGATTAATATTGCTTGAATGTTTATGTTTGGATTACTCTATGTTTATTGATTAAACAACTCGAGAGAGGGTTTTTGTGAGATGGTTTGGTCTTAGAGATGAGAAAACCATATTAGACCAAAGAGAAATTCATGCTAGAATAATTGTAGAATGAGAATTCATGATTATTCCAATAGGAGAATAGATTATTTGCAAAATAAATTAGGGAACAAGACATTGTTGCTAATTTATCTCTAAATACACCTTGAGAGAGGGGTTTAGACTCAATAGATTTTCCTACATAAATGCAAGCAATATTTGGAATTGCTTTTATATTGTCATGCCCATAGTCTATGTGGAACAAATTCGTAAGAGGCAAGTTAACGTAATTATGTTGTTAATCACTCTAGTTTAATTGCTTTAGTTGTTTAGTCAATTTAATTCTTGTTCATGCATGTAATTAGTTTAACCATCATCAATCAATCAACTCTTTAGTGTAGAGAAGTAGTAATTCACACACAAAACACACAAAAATCAAGTCCATGTGATTCGACCCAGTATTCACAATAATTTATTACTTATGGCCACCGTGCACTTGAGGTGATCTCACAACATCAAGCGTTGAAGAGGTCTGGTTTGTTTAAGCTATAATTTCTTGCAAGGAGTTGCTGTCGAGACTTGGTTTGTTTAAGCTATGAGCTATGATATCAACAATGACCATCTGAGAAAAGTGTCTCTGCTGAGGGTCATATGCATTTGTATAGAAGTGGTGACACCACTAAAAAAAGCAAAACTCTACATAAGTATTAGTAATTTTTTATGAACTCACTAAAACATTTATTTATTTGGATATCAGTGGTATTATTGAATTTTATTATGACCTTACTAAACTGTTTTTTTTTAGTCCATATTTTTTTCAGCAACAATTTTTTTTAATCTGCAACAATTTTTTTTAATCTAATTTTACCTGAATTGAGCCATAACTATCATGGAATGATCTTCTCAGCCATAAAGATTTGAGACTGACCACGTAGGATGGAGAAACATTTTTTGAATTACTCCTTAGAAATGACAAACCTATAAGACTCTTTGTGCATCCCCTCCATCTAACATTCATACATAATTTAATTATACATTACAACATTTATCAAGCGCTTATGAACGGTTCCCTTTCGTCATTTTGCGAGTTTTTTTTTTTGCTTTTAGTTTTCTTTTTTATTTTTACTTTTTGATTTTTTATTATACTCACATGTACCCATCTTTTTTTATGGGTCTTTGCAAATTGATCCTTGAAATATTTTTATTTAATATAATATGTTGTCCTCTTATTATTTCAGATACTACAAAAGATCGTGTTTCTCCATTCTTTATGTATGTTTTCGTGCATATAACTTTGCGACCATCATATTATTTTACTTTAAAGCCCCTTAGTGAAAGCAGAACAAACACTCATATCATATTGTTTTACCGAAGTCTGCTTTGCTCCATCTGAGGCTAGGCACCTAATCTCCCAAAAAGAAGACTAGTTGAGGGCGAAGGTCTCGTATCAACTCGAATTGTCTCTTAGCTTTGACTTAATAGATGCAAAAAATGCTCTCACTTATCTTGCTGTTGAGAATGGGCTTGAACGAATCCTCTCTTTTCAGGAAGCTAGGGAGCTAGTCTTTAGCGAAGAGATCCTTTTCAAAACCTTCTTAGCGCTCCGTGGGGAAGAGAATTTCTCCATTCCGCCCTGACTTCAATTACAAACTCTTACTTCTCGGCCTAACTCGGACTAATGGACTCCCCAGCCTAGCTTAAAAATTGTTTCCCATCGTGAAGCGCGGGGTTGAAAAAAGTCTAGTTTGTATACATTTGATGATCATAATAAGGCAATGGTGAACAATGGCTACAATGAAAAAGACAAGGGCATAAGCATGATAACCTCGACAAGCTTGGAGAAATAATTAGAGGAAAGTGCTGGAGGAATTCACGCAATTTGTTGAGAAAACAATCGTTGGCGGATGAACTGTGCAAGTACTCTGAAGTTGAGGTTAATCAGATAGATGATGAGCATAATAATCTGGAGGAGCTGCAACATGCATCAATGGAGTTAGAGCGGGAGACGGAGCATCTGAGTGTGAAACTGCAAGTGGGAGTAGAATCGTTGGCGGCTTACAGGGAGAACCAGCGAGCTCACGAACATGAGCGGGAGAACTGGGAGATTGAGAAGGTAGCACTCATCAAAGCTGTTACAAATGGAGATGAATACTTGGCCTGGTGTTATTTATTTGGATAATGTTCATTTAGTATTGATCAAATTTAGAAGTAGCTAGCATTATAGTTCCTAAATTATCCACTTAGACTAAGAGTGCAGATCGAAAAGCAGTGTTGTATACCAGAATTTACTGAACAATCAATAATGGGATGGCATTCTCCCAAGTCCCAATAATATGATAACCAAGCTGCCCTGAGAGTTGCCACCAAACACCCAATTCCTGATGTACTACTCTAGTCTATACAACACAATCACACTGGAACAGTTCCTATATACAATCAGAATGGGCAAACAAAAAACACCAGAGGGTAGAGCCATCTCCTTTTACCAAAAAAATACAACAAAAAGAGAGCCAGCTCACCCCTCTCACCTCTGCAACGGGTAGCACACGACTCGGTTACCCTCAACAAGGGCATCTCTGACTAAAGTCACAACATAGTTATCTGATGCTTTGGAGAGCCCTGTCATGGAGCTTTTGCTCTTGCCAATTCTCAGCCTCACCAAATTCTGTTGCAGGCAGAGCTCACCAAGTGCCAGCTCAAGTTAGAAGCTGGCGGAGGGGATAAATACCACAGCTTTGCACCCTAGAACTTATCCCTGATTAAACGAACCTTTCAAGCTCTCATCCGGTATCGTCCAGGACACCAAATGGCCACCAGAATCCCCACTCAACAATTGCTTCCAATCCGGGGTTAGATGAAGAGCGGTTACTGGGGTTTTATGGAACTTGAGTATTTTGTGGAGAAGAAGCCTGTACTCCGGTGTCTTACTGCCAAGATGTAATCCACCTGTTGCGGAAGCAGACCTTCCACTTACAGTAGTTCCCTGTTCAGAATGGTGAACCATTTTCCATACTTTAATGGCACCACTCTGATGCCCTGTCACAAACCAGTTCGTGCCAAACCAATCAGAAAACGTGGAACTTGTAAGTGAGAGTATAGAATCTGAAGGCAGCTGGGACGTGTTAACCACAGCTAGACAATCGCCATTAATGCTCCATACAGCAAGCAGAACTCCAGCTGCTGTTACAATTTCCCCTGTCAAATCGTTCACATGAATGGCTGAAACTGGTGCAGGGAACTCTGGAAGCTGCCGAACAAAAGCCAAGGAACTGAGATCCCACAGGATGACTGTGCAGTCATCAGACCCACTGGCAATCAGCATGTATGGCTGGCTGATGCAAACACAGGTAACTTTTGCTGTGTGCGCACATAGCATCTTCTCCAACAGCAAGAGCTGTGAAGGATGGAGCTCATCTTTGCTAATTCGCCAAACAGATATTAAACCATCATCTGCACCGGTGACTAAAGTGTGACCGTCATGACTAACACCAGCACACTGGATCTGGTTGCCTCCATGAAGATTTTCATGTGTATAGAGAAGCTTGTTCTGATCATAGCTCATAAACCTCACACTGCGATCTGGAAAACCCCATGCAACATATTTGGTATAAGTCCTGGGTTTAAGTACAGTGTTTGTACCTGCGACAATAATTTTCTCATGAAAGGTGACGATCTGTGCCACTGAAGAAGAATTTTTGCGTATTTGATGTGGAACAAGATCTGATTGCTTCAGAGGAAGAGGAGGAAATTTTCTGTCAGTCCGCCTTTTCACATGAGGCTTCTGGAACAACTGCTTTGGCGTCTGGCCAAAATGATTAATTTGGGCCAAAATTGAAGATTTCAATGCTGGATCTGTGACTGAATCTATGTCAACACTGCCTTCATATGTGTAATGGTAGAAAACATTAACAGTTTCCTCTGCTGCCTGTTATTATAGAAACACAGCACTTGTAAAACAGTTATCATTATTAACAAGAGTGCGAACAAAAAACTACTTTGAATTCTGAACAAAAGCAGCGATTCTATCAGTGAAGATTTGGCCTAGTCATAAAAACTTGAGTTGTTACTTAATAATCAGAGTTCAACTTCCCCTTGGCCTTTTATAAGTACCAACTGGAAGAATAGTTTAAGGTCGAATGTTACCATATAGGAGCCAATCCAAAATGTATTCTGGAAGGGGTTCACAAAATTAGAGCTGAAAATTTTAGTAACCAAATTTTTGCAAGAAGTAACTAAATTCAAACAGAAAAAGCAACTGAAAAAAGACTGCTGCAGATTTTCAGATACATAATCAGATTCCAGGGTTACCACACTGACCTTCCCTCGCTGTTTATAACCGAAAATGAGATCTATCCAATGGTGCAAATTTTCAGAGACATATTCAGATTCAAGCGCTTCTCTGTGCTTCCTGATGAACTCCCTAGGACTGCCTTTGGCCCATGGAGGTAATATGACATCACCAACCTGGAAAAAGGAAAATGCACTTCAGAAACCATAAAGGAAGAAAAAAAGGTGGTGACATTCAGCAAAAACTCAAATGAACTTGGTATTGACTGGAATCAGGGGATACCTTCTCCCCAGATTGTTTCTCCCCCAGGTCAAGGTTGAATCGGTTCTCCAAAAACTCTGGCATGTAAAAGAATTCAGGAATCAGCTCTTTCACATCTGAGGTGTTTCCCTTCCCAGAAGCACTTAACCAAGTATCTCGGATGCTATTGAAAAGACGATCAGCATGATCAAACTGGCCACCCTGTAGCTTCTGATTCTCTGAACTAAATGGTGGCAAACGAAGCAGATAAAAAAGGACAATTCCAGCACTTGAATAGTGTGACCCATAATGAAATTTTGGGACTTCCGGATCATCCCAACTTTCATATCTGAGAAAAGAAAGGAGAACAAAGAAGGTTAAATGTGTAGGCAAAGCACATAAAACAGGGCAAAATATAAAGCATCCTACTGTTGTGCTCTTTTTTCCAGATTATATCAAATTTCCTCTCAAAACGCAAAATAGATCATAAGATGTCTGATGATCATTAGAAGTAAAAAGCCAGTTATCACCTCTTCTTGAACTCCTCCTCTCCCTCTCTTGTCTGGCAACCCATTGGTTTTTCCAGATTACGAAAGGTTTTAGGATCTGAGAAGTCCAGGTTTTCACTTTCATAATCAGCTAAAACCCAAGGGAAGACTGGATACTGGGTCAGATCACTGTAACCGCGTCCAGCCAAAGTATTGAGGTGCATCAGGTACTGAAAATTGCTAATCTCTCCGTTTTGCCACCTTTTTGAGAAGGATTTGGCCATTAATCTGAAAAGACGGCTGCCTTCATTGCTTTCTTGTTTTGTTGATCCTGAGATAGTAGTATCCAACCTGATGAATAAGAAAGCACAAATGTGTAAGTCATGCATGATTAACGACTATAAATAGAAAGGAGCCAGAGAGCAGCAACTAGACTATATCCAGAGCACCTGACAAATAAAAGTAGCCAAATTTGACCAAATACAACAACCAATATCAGAATTCTGCAATCACAAAGGAAGTCCGAGAATATAGCTGCTTTCTCATAACACTAATAAAAGCACTGTTGCAGTAGTTAAGTACCCTATTATCTACTACCTTTTATCCATTGTTTTTCTTGAGACATTATTGTCAAACCTAGATGAAGCTTAAAACGGGTGAAGAAAAATGGCAGGCAAGATTACTCACAAGCTGTTCCTAGGGAGATTCATAGCCACAAGGTTTTTGAATACTTCCTCTCTTTCCTTTTTGTGGAAAACAAGGAGATCATTACATCCATCCATGCTAAAAATTTCGATAGCAACGGGACGAAGCTGGTAATCACGCTTCAATATCTCATGAACACTATTTAGTTTCCACATACGCCATGGATGGAGCAAATTACCACTTGTGCACACTTTTTCTTTTCCCCATGCACCACCATTATAGGCCCACGCCCTCCCACCAACATATGTTTTCATAGAAGTCACTGGAGACAAAGCTGACTTTGACGGGAAGTCAGAGCTGCTCATAGCATCCTTCTTCACCCCCAAAGCTTGATCAATGACAGAAAGTTCATCTTCACTTTCCTTCTCGCAAATGCAACCAGAATCATCAATGTAAAAGTTTTCAATAACATATAAGGAGAGTTCCCCTATCAGAAATATCCCATCATGTTTGTCAAGCCCTGCAACTCTTTCACAGTTATATCTTAATCTTATCTTTTCCAGAGGTTCTAGATAAGGTCTAATTAAAAATTCACCATTATCATTCAATTCCTTGTCTGTCTTATCTTCTGAAACATTTTTTCCATCTAATCTAACAGACAGTGACTGTCTTGGGGAACCTAGCTCAGATTTTCCGTGCATACTATCTGATACAGGGACAGAAACAGTGCTGGACATTCCACCAAAATCAAGAGCAGAATGAAGACTTGTTTCATTTATGGTGCTAGCCTTTTCATCGTTCCAGCTGTTCTGAATAGAGATTAAGCCTTTATCATCACCAGGTCCTTTAAAGAAAGATTCATCATATAGCTCAATATCAACACCAGTTTCTTCCACAACATCAGTCAAAATATTAAACATCGAGTCAGAATCTGATTCAGAAACCTCATGACCATCTCGAAGTGTGACTTTCGATTTATCTGTCTCTTCCAACTCCAATTCACCATTAAAAACATCTTGAATACTATCAATCTTTAGCTTACAGCGCTCAAGCTTTTTGCGCATTCTATATGGACCCTCAATAGGACAAAGCTGCCATTCAGGGTCTTCAGCCACTGCAGATTTGCGTAATGGAAATATACCCTGCTCATGTACCAACTGTTGAAGATGGGTTTGCCATTCACTCTCAGCATGGAGAACCCACCCATACTTGTCTTGTCGGACAACTCTAAGCTCGGCAGCCATTGTTTCACGAAGCACCTCCAGAGCATATCTCCTCTCATTTGACTGATCCCAATGTTTGAGTTCTGATTTTGCAGTCTCTTTCAATTTTCTCGCCATTTCCTTCTTCCGGCGACTCTCGATGCCTTTTATTCTCAGTCCAGGGAACTTCGCTGCTCCTGCAATGTACTGTACCCACATAATAGCTGCACACTGCTCTAACACTTTGTTTACAATCTGTTCAGATTTCTGAAACCACTCCAGGAAAGAGGATAAGTTTCCTGTCAAAAGCTTATCAAAGCCACCATGGAGAACATCCAAGTATTGTCCCTGGTTTGGCTTAGAAACAAGCAAGTCCTCCATTGCACCTCTTCGATGCACCAGTAAGTACTTGACAACTTCAGTTGCCATGCTTTGTATATTAGGCCTTTGGTCATGGATAAGAGAGATTAAATTGACACAAAGACAGCAGTTCAAATCAGTATCAAGATTGCTGGGGCAAAGAACAACTTGTCTGTGAGCAATTAATAACTGCAGAACTGTAGAGATATCCATTCCCGAATTCTCTGGCGAAAAGTTTACAGATACTCTCTTCTTAGGATCCATAAGCAGGCCTAAAGATGAAAGTAGATAATCCTCTCCAATGGAAAAAAGAAAAGATGGTAGGAAGCAATACAAAATCATCCGGTTCGTATTTTTGAGAATTGAATGGATGTATGCATCTAGCTGCTTGATTCCTCTCGCGATTGATAATAAACCCTTACCAGCTGGAACTGCTTCCTCTATCCGACCATCTTTGTTTGCTAATTGCAACATAGATAACAAGAACTCAAGCGTCTTCAGTACACCAGCAGGCTGGGGAAAAGCTCCAATATAAACACGATCAACAATCATCCAACAGAAAGCATCAAGATTTGCAGACCACTTTGTTTTATCTAGCTTTCTGTTATTTTCTTCATCATCACGCAAGAGACGCCTCTCCAAAAAATTCATCACCCTACTAAGGCACAAACCCTGGAAAACCAATAGTGAATCAACCTCAACATACAATGGGACCATTTCCAAGATATTCTCAACAACTTGAGCAGCTTTTATCTGATCGGTCATGAAATCAGCCAGCACTTCTGCCAGAAAATCCAGCATTGCAGTTGCTCCTGCAGAACAAGGACCACCACCATAGCCCAAATCATCAAGCTCAAGGAGAAGTTTTGGAGTGATGGAGAACGATAGGTCTGGAGCTACTGGCTCTTGAGAACCAGGTTTCAAGTCAATGGATTGCCCAGCATCACTTGGAGGTACGAAAGACTCCAGTGAAGGAGAGGCAAGGGTCGGTGACTTAGGATCATTATGATATGCACCACCTAACCATGAAGTCAATGCGGCAACCGGGGCTGGTGTAAATGAAATCCTAGAACTGGACTTTTCGGATAAGATCGGGGAATCTGGAACTGGTATGGATGATGAACTCTGGGAATCAGGTAACAGAGCTAGAGGCAGAGTGTCTGGGATATTACGGAAGCTAAACTCATTTGAGCTCCAGGCTGAACTCTGGTCTAGATGATCACCATCCGAGCTCTGAGGAGTCTGCTCAAGTTGGACTGACGTGTCTGTTCCACCATTGACCATAGTTGGTCCCTTTTCTGCTTTATCTTCAGCCAAGAAGTTTTGAGGGACCGGCATTTCTTCAGAACTAGAACTGATCTGTCCATGAGGGAAGCTTCCAACACTGATAGAAGTCCTGGCGGACTGCTCTGCTTCTCGCTCCTGAGGCAAGCTAGAGAATGTATTTTGTGAACTATTATCATCACAATCAATCAGATTATTCTCTTCTGTCTTTGAAGAAAACTCTTTTGCCATTTTCACTGCATAAGCAGCTCTGCAGAACCCGAAAGGAAAAAGAAGTTAAAATTGCTTCCAACAGAGACAAACATGCAAAACTGAGATGATCAACAATATGGATTTAAAAATAGCTTGATTAAATTAATAACGCAGCAGATTTAAAACAGAAAAACAGAGAGAGAGAGAGAGAGAACCTGACACAAGAAAAGTAAAGATCAACACATGCTTCAAGAAACTCGGTCCGTCTACAACCAGCGGAAAAAGGTGGGCACATCTTCGCCAGATCAACCATAAATCTTAAGATGGAGGTTGCAGCAGCAGGAGCTGATGCATCCCCACCCATTAACCGTGCTGCATATGTCTTATGCATCAAAGCTTCACCTTGAAGCTCCCCTGATGTGTGTGCACTTTCATCAACAAGATCTGCCACAAGCTGGGACAAGTTTCCAGTTTCATGAGCATACATTGATTGCATGGTCAACCTATCAAAAGTTGATTTTGCCATGGCAATTATAGATTCTAGCAGCTCCACATATTTCAAGTCTATGAAGCTTCCATCAGTCGGTATTAGGGCATGAAAGTCCAGCATGCGGACTTCTGGAAGTCTTGGATAAACAGGTTTCCCAAATATAAGACAGAACAAGATATAGTAAATGTCAGGAGAATCATAAAAACATGGAAGTACGCGCATCAGACTTTGGTACCCTCCACTTGTTCGAAATTTAAGAGCAAATGTGGAAGAAGAGGCTAGACACACACCAAGAAGAGTCATGATCCATCTCATACTAGTAGGGTGAACAGCTTCATCAAGAAAATATGTAATCAACTTTGAAGACACGATCTTATGCCACTGTTCAAGCATGTCATCTGATTTTATAGTAACCTGTAGATCAATTAGCATCTCCAAAAGCATGTTCCTGACGATGACATGCTTTCCCATACTTTCTCGCATTATCTGATGCCTTGGTTTCAAATCAGGGGGATCAAATGTCATTATGAGAAACCTAACCACATTTTCAAGCTCAGATGGCAAGAACCCATCTTCCAATATCACCCCAAGCAGCACAACCAATTTCTCCAAAACAGGAACTTCAACATCACCTCGCTGCAGAGTCACTAGTAAATGTTGGACAAGGTTGATGCCGCGCAAGATAGTAAGGTTATGATTCCTGTACCAGTGCATAGAGACTAGATGCTCGAGAAAACCCAACAATGCAATTTGAATGGGCACAGATGTGGTTACCCATAGTGTCCAGTCCAACAGGACATGTTCCACCATGTCAGCATTTGACAAAACAATGCAATTTGAAGATTCAGCCATAATATTAGATGCTTCTATCTCTGAAATGTGGCTATATGAATCTCTCTGTGCAGATAAATCATCAGCATCTACGTGAGATCCAGATGAAGAAATTTCATCATGGAAGGATAGGCTGGTATCCTCAAAACTGGTCTCCTGGAAGGTAGCTCCTCCAGGCGACAGTGTAGTGTGAATTAGTTCCAATTTATTTGGTTTTGCGAATGAGGCTTCACATGCCGCAATCTGGAAGAATATCTCAAGACACTGCATATCAAATAATGACATTCTGCGACGAAGGAAAAGAGCTAGCAAATGGCACCCCCTATAAGTTTGCATATCTCTCACATTTTGAGGATTCTGGTGAAGAACACAGGCAAGCAGTGATAAGGCCATATGAAGCATTTCCCTTGTCTCTGCTGCCTCAATAAGTGCCAAGACAACAGGAATACCTCCAACAGGCTGGATTGTATCACCAATAACACATTGCTTACAAATATAAACATCACCAAACAGGCGCCCAAACCGTGGAATACCTATGAAAGGCAACAGGGAATCAAAGTAGGAAAGTTAATTTGTGAATCTTCCAAAATAAGTGATTAATTACTCAAATTTCCATTGGTAACTAGCACTGTATTGGGAATGCAAGTCAGAAAATTAGTTACACACCTCCAATAGGAGAAGCAGCTGCTGACATTGGATCAACAAGATTGAGCATTAAAAAGGTTCCAGATGCTCGAACAGCTTCTGTACATGTTCCATCAAAGGCAAATATGAGCTTCTTATCAGAAAGCTGAAGTGAAAGACTTCTCAGAGTATCCAGATTCCAGACGATTCCACTTCCATCAGCCTTAAAGTCACCCTGCTTTGAAGAACTGTCAGGTTTCTGAATGTTTGAAGCCAGTATGTCAGCGTCCAATGATTCCAAAATTGCCATGCTGCCTCCACCACAAGCTTGGTTAGGAACAAAACGCAGAAGATCTGGATCTTGGAAAAGTCCTCTGTAACCTCTACCAAGTATGTACATGAGACATATACTGCCAGGTGAGAGCACTTCCTCAAAGAGATAGCAAGATCTGAGTTTCCATATCAAGTCGCTAACCCTTGCATAAATAAAGGGTGTCCCAATTGTCACCTGCAAAGGTGTGCCAATGGGGGATGGAGAATACCCCAATTTCCCTGTATATCGTAGCTTCCCATCAAGATAAACATAAGCAACACTAGCTTGGAATAATCCAGCAAGAGCATTTGGCTTGCTATGAATAACAGCAAGGTGATGCCACCTGCCCTCCTCAAGTTCCAGCCCAGAGAATGATAAAGAGCAGGAGTTACTGGTAGAAAGTGTTAAAACACCATTGTCCTGAAGACAGAGTTCTGCATAAATGTTATCATTAGTTACTGCACCAACAGAGAGAAGTCGGAGAGAATTGCGGTCACCATGCTGCCCATTCGAGTTCCTGTGCCTTTTCGAAGCAGATTTTGAAGGCTCGCTATCTTTTGTTTGGGTCCTCATAAAATTCTGAAACTGAAACCAACACACAAATGAATACCCAGCAGCAGGTGGCCAAGAGCGTTCTCCCAGAGACACCTGAATTGAAGCGTGCCCAACTTTACTCATATCCATTTCTACAAATGGAGCTAAAGAAACATCTTCCAAGGCTGAATCTTCCATAAGAATTAACTTCTCCATCATATCCACAACCATATGACCTGATTTTGATGGCTTCATATGCATAATATATCTAATAAGCCTTCGGAGTTCAGAAGCAGATAACCTAAAATCATATATTAAATCTTAGCTTCAGGTGTAAGCAGAAGATGAAAAGAAAGTTTTGCAAGAATTAAATAAGTAATTCTATCATTAGGCATACCTATACGCCCCAAGAACCTCAATGATCTTCAAAGAATAAGAAAGAATGGGGAATGATCCAGAAAGAAAAGGTTGGATAATCTCCAGCAAGAGTTCCACACAACCTAGACACATAAGGGTAAAAAGGGAGTAAAACACTAGCAGTCAAAATATCAACCAGAAACTATATGTAGAGGATTAAACTCAAGAAAAGGAGCTCATGCAGCAAATTTCCGTCCTTACCTACAGAGGTAAGGGTTTCTTGATTGAAGGGACCAGCACGAGCAAGTTTCTCAACAATGCCAAGCACATTTAACTGCATGCTTGGAGTGAAAAGCAACAAAGACCGAAGCAGAACTCTAACAGCAGCAGCATTGTACACCCGCTCTTTATCAGGACAAAACATGCCAGATGGGGTGGTCAAAATAAAATTAGCAATATCATCTCCATCCTCAACGGAATAGGCGTTCTCCGAAATTGAGAACGGTGGGAGCACAATTTCAATAGCAAGTTCAAGCAACAACTGTATAACTTGCCTTTCAGATTCCACATGCAATAAGCCAGATTCAACTAAAAGGTCATAGAAAGTTTGTGAAGATATAAGAGCATTCAATTTTGCCCTATTAATGGTGTTACCACAGACTGCTGCAGTAATGAGACGCAACAAATATGTGAACACTTTTAGGTAGAGAGCTAAGGAAGTTTCTTCCTTGCATACTCCTTCACCCTGGAAATCATGAAGTGTGGTTAACAAAAGAGAGAAGCCAGTCGCTTCACCAAATACCCTCTGAGCTGAGTTATTCGCTCCAAGAATCCGCCACAAGGTGCCCATGATGTCACATTTTGCATCAGTCTGGAGCTCGTACTGATGTCCCGAAACACTTGTTACCATCCCGCTCTTTAAAACTTCAACAAGTGCTCCCAATTCTTCAGAATGAGCCTGTAGACATTTTTAAAAAAATGAGTTTTTAAAAGAAAAGTGTGGTGAACAGAGGATTTGCAATATCATAATTATAGATTCGTCAACTGAAACACCTAAATCAAAGTTCAATTCAAAAAATTTATTATGCCATAAGAAAAACCAAAACAAATTTGCCTGGCACAAGTAATCTCACAAGATATTATCACGTTTAAATGAGGGTAACACAGATAAAACTAGCAAAAAAATGCAACATGTGATAAAGAATACAGATAAAAAAATGAACGCATTCCTACATCAAACATGTCAAGGCTGACATGAGCAACTCCACAAACCTGGGAAGTGTCTTCAGTGATCAGACACGATAATATTCTGAGAGCCCCGGGTCGATGCGTATGGAATACAAGAAATGGGAGAACAGTAGTCACACCATTTGCGGAACGAAATGAAGCTTGATTAACCTCAGCTTTCTTTAACAATGAAACCAAACAATCCCAGGCAATACCAATGGTTCCCTCTACTTCAAAAATGGGGAACTTTGCCGAACCATGTTCTATAAGCTTTGTAGAAGCAATAATAGAATCTTTATCATCAAAGTGCTTCTTAAAATTGCTTGAGCTAGATTTCCTCTCCAACTGGTTTGAATTACCACCAAATTGGTCTGGACCCAAAAGAAACTTATGGAGCTTAAGATCATCCAAGAGGACTTCCAGCACACCAACTTCTCGTAGGACTTTTTTGTACTGCTGATCAAAGGAGAGGAGTTTTACGAAAAAGGTGAGAACTGTGAACTTTAGATCTGATGTAATTGGTTGCTGCAGCAAACAACATAAAGATAGCAGCTCCTGCTCAGGGACGCAGTTCACAACAGTCACAGCATATTCAAGAATTTTTAGAATCATCTCCTGCAAAGAGGGAGGAAAACCAGCCATGTTTAATATCAAAAGTGGAACAGTTCTCAACTGCTGGCATAGCTTATAGTTCTCAAGATGACTTGAAAATATCTTAAACATTCTATTTAACACTTCTTCTTGCAAGCCCCTACTTTCTGCCTTGAGAAAGATATCTTGCAGCATTTGGACAGCTTCAAGGTCTTTGACCTTACCATCTCCTGGTTCCCAGATTTCATCACCAAGCCTACCAATGGACGGAAGAGTTTTGCTACGGCCACCAGTTTTTGTGTTAGATGATTTCGGAGCTTTGCCTTCATCAGGACCGATTTGAGCCAGGTTTACAAGCACATCGAGCAATCTACACAAGGTTGGTGACAGATCCAAATACTCAACTCCTTGGTTCTGGGACATTGAAGACAGAACTAATGCAAACTGTACAATGAAATGATAACCATGTGCATTATGGATATCTTCCCTGAGCCTGATGCCTCCGGCCTCTACAAATCAGAAGAAGAAAAATGCATTGGAAGGGGAGACCGAAAGAATGAATCAACTGCTAATGTCTAAACACATGAAGAGTATTTCAATTTAGGAGCAGTTCACATGGACTGGCATTGGAGAAAACTCATACTATGTACCAATAGCCAAGAAAATTCTCAGGAAAATCAAACAAAAACTTCAAGGGAAGGAAACCTGGTCGACACGACAACTCCACACATTGGAGCAACAAATCAACAACGCCCACAGTGTATGCTGGATCACCACAGTCCGGATTAAAATCTTTCACAGCCATTAAAAGAACTTTTATCTGCATTATTCAAGAGCCCAGGCCCAGGTGAAAATATATAGTAAATCACTACCTTTGAATAAATGAAAGATGATAAGGATTACTGCATACCAGGTGATGATTCCGTATATACCTCACTGTACTGCCATTGTCATTGACCAAAAGAAGACCAAGTATCTGAAATAATAACCTATATCAGATAAAACATCTAACATCCTGACTAAATCTCATACCAGTATCCTCATTGACAATGTTCTTGAAGTCAAGGAAACAGCTTAACCTGCATTGCATGTCTATGGAGCTGTATGGTGTGCACAGAAACAAGCTCTTTATGTCGGGAGAAAACAGATAAAGATCCATTGGCAACCATCTGAAATAATAGCATAAGGGAATCATCCTCAATTAAACTTTGCGCTGCAGAGGGATGGCTTGCCAAGGCTTTCATAATGTGCACCACAGCTCCCTCAACCTGAATGAAGCAGAATTTTTGTAGATAAACCAAATGACACGATAGGAAGACAAAAGGGGTTCCTTTAGTTACATCATAAATGACCTTGTTAACTGGTGGAATTGAAATTGGGGTACTTAAAAATGAAAGGTGAATTTGAAAAAGAATGAAACATAGGTGAACACGTGAAAATAGGTAACTGGCAAAAGTAATGGATGGGAAGGAGTATAAGCTCTGCAAGATAACAAAAATTAGGCTAGTGTATACCAAAAAAGTTAAACAGAGTCACTCGAATATATTTGATCAAGTTCCTAACTCGTGCCATCCAGGATAAACCAGTCCAACTGTCCAGCCCATTTAATTACCCTGGTCAATGCTACTGTCACTACACCTACCTCCACTTTCCCACAATGTTTCATAAATTTGGAGCTAGAGTAAAGGACTCAAAAAAAAAATTAAAAAAATACAATAAATAACTTATAACGAAACCCAATCTAGTTTAAAATCTGAAAAAGCATTACGGATTAAATTATAAGGAAAATAATTATAGCTAGGAAGACTTCAAAAATCACAAGGGAAGAAATTATAGAACGAGATACCTCAAGCCGGCGGCTTTCCACAGCATCAGCAACCAAATCTCTAGAAGCTCGTGCTGAATCTTCAGAATCGGTTAGCCTTTGAATCTGACTAACTTCACCAGGGTATAAAAGGGCATTTAGGATACGTATGAGACAGCAGAATAACCCAGAATCTAGAATGGATTGTTTATCAGTTGGCTGCAAACACAACATAGTTGATAGTTTTTAACAAAGAATACACCACAGAATATAGAGAACTCCAGAACCTGTCAAAGTAGTACTGCATTGGAAGAAAGTAAACCTTGCTCTGCTGAATGGATATTCCACTAACATAATCAGTAGTAAAAAATTACTTAACACAATGATGATTTCTTGAGTAGAAACTAAAAAGTTTTATCTTGAGCAGGAGATATAGGTGGAAACATTGTAACCAGAACATAGATAACCAATTCTACTTGTAATGCCTCGACAAGCTTAATGATACAGATAAGACATACCCCAGATACTAAAACTTCTAGAGCAGTCAACAGATTTGAACCAGGACTGATGCCCTCCTGCAGAACAAACATCCAAATGTAGCTCAAGAAGACATTCAATGAAAGGGGAAGGACACAAACAAAAGCATAAAGATGTAATGCCAAGGGTTACAATTCAACCACTCAGAAGACAAACCTCAGTAACTTCAGAGAAGAACAGTAGCAATTTTGAAACATCCAAGGTTCTTGTTTTGCTAGAGATCTTTAACTTCTCGATATCCGATACAAATGCTCTTCCCACAACAAAAGAAAATATGTGTGTTTCTACTAACCTAGGATTCATCATGTCTCAATGTTAGTGAGATGAAATAGGTAAACTAACAGTACCCCAAATGAACAATAAAATAATCACGAAGAAAGAAACAGGAAACAAGTAAAATTTGTAGATGAGTCACACAATTGGATACCAGTAAAGAGGTGCTTCTCAACTAAATTTTTAATGGATTCTCAAAACATTAGCAGAGAAAGCCACTTCGTCTATATGACTTTTTCAATAAGTTGTTGATGAAGAACATGTCCAAGAAAACAAAGAAAAATTACGAATATTCTTTTTTGCCCAGAAAAAAAGCTTAGTGTTCTTATTTATCTATTTATTTATTCATCTGATTATTTATTATTTTAATGTTTCTTTTTTGTCACAGAAAGGTTGATAAATAGTTTTATTTACAATATGAGATGAATGTGAGAAATGAGGCTAAAACTAACCTAATTATGGACTTTCAGCCAAGAGGCTTTACTATCAGAAAAGTATAATAAAACATGTACAAAACTACTTCTTAAACCTTCTACTTTGCTTAAGTTTTTTCCACTCTCAAAAGGAGGCCAAATCTGGTTTGGCTTCTCAACCATTTTAAACTTCTGAAATAAAAGCAAGTAACCAAACTATAAGCAATTAAGGTCATCTGGTATTGCTTTGGATCATTTGTATTCTATATTTTTGTTCTCATTTTATTCACGTATAATCAATTTACAAAAGCTGTTTCTGTTAAAAATTGGAAACAAATGACTCAACAAGCTGTATGTTTAAAAAAAAATTAAACTGACTTTGGACTTTAAGAGTTTGTGGTTCTTGCTTCTTGTTTCCAAAAGCAAAAAGCGAGAAACATGAAGTAACATAAAACAAACGCTGGAATTCGAGCATGTTACATTTATACGCAACAATGAAGGCTGTGTTATTTGCAGCAAAGACTCCAACTTTTTTCTCAAGTTTTTAAAATCATTCTATTTTTTCCTCACAAAAATTTCTCTCCATTTTTCAAAAACTCAAAACTTTTTCTCAAAATCTAACCCTATTGTGAGAACTGGGATCAAATGGTAAAGGTGGAGCACATGAAAAAGCACTCCAGACAATATCAGAATGCAAAATACAAATAGAACAGAAGATTAAATGAGCAAATTGCTTCAGCAAATGAGGATAGTCTACAGGTTTGGTCGGAAGCGTGAAATTGAATGAAAAAAAAAATGATCTTACATGGTTATTAATTGTGCTGCATTAGCATGCTGCTTCACTAATCTACAAAAAGCATCTACAGTCAAATTCAAGGCCGCTTCTTTCTCCTGCAATTGCAAAGGAAACAATGACTAAAGTGACATGAATGTGGCAAAGAAAATAAGAAAGTTACATGTTTACCCAAAAAAAAGGATTACCTTTTCTGAATTGGATGAACGGAAATCTTCCCAAAACCTCTTGAAGTCCAATTCCAATTCATTTTTGTCTCTGCTACAAGTAATAGAGATATAAAAATTAACAGTGGATGATATAGGCAAAAAAATTACATTTTTCTTGAAACATGATCAAACAAGTATCCATGCATTTAACAAGAGATTAGTTTGTAAGGTATGTGTGTCTACATATCCGTATTTATGTACCAGTGATCATCAGAGCAAGAAGAAAATGAGAATGCTGGTAAAAGAAAAAGAAATCAAGTTACCAGAGCACAATTCTGTAGAGCTCCCGGACATTAAAATTTTCCGTTATATCATTTTTCTCTCACAGGAAAATAGTCTAATATGGCAAAAGAAGCCGACTGCTGGAGAAATACAGCAAACAGATACTCTATTATTCTTCCAAACCCATACTTTTACTAAACAGAATCACAAGCAACTATGTTGCCAGAAAGGTGCATTAGTGAATGCCAATGTTCTTCAGGAACAGATGGGTTGCAGAGAATGATCCAGAACAAACTTTACGTCTTTAGTACTTAATTAAGGACGAAGCACAGCGATTTCGTCACTAGACGGTATGAAAACCAGTACTCCCAGCCAAAATAGATAAATTAATTAATAGACCAAGTGCAGTCCAGCACAATAAAGAAAATGCGAATCGAAAAAAAAGTACAGCATGAGGATCGAACGAAACTCATTAAAATCACAAATATAGCTTGCGAGTCCGGCGCGCAAATCAGTCATGAACAAAAGGACTTGGGGACCGACGGTCTCAGAAGCGAAACAATGAAGAAGCAACAGACCTTGAAGGAGACGAACCGAAGTCTTGGCTGGTGGAATAAGCATTGTTATCCCGATTGGCAAAGTGAGAGTGGGAAGAAGAAGTTGGAGTAGCAGAAGGAGATTGAGCTAAACCGACTTTCTCCTTAAGCAATGACACCCATTTCATCGTTTTCCCTCTCGATCCCTGAAACATCCGCCGCCGTACCAGATCCCGCTCCGACCTTGTACTAGCCGCTACAGAAGGATCTCATCCGAGTCTCTGCTGTCAGATTTATCCTCAGAGCAGCAGAACAAGTACAACTATAAGGAGGAAATGTGATCAACGTATGGATCGGAGGACCAAGGATCTTGGACTAGCAAGAAACTTCTCCTTTTCCTTCAGTTTACGCGTTAAATTTTCTTCCAAAATTCAACTCCTCCTCTCAGTCGCTTGAGTCCCAGCAATTCACTTAGCAGCTTTTTCGAACCCTAAAAACGAGGAAGAAGGTGATCAACGTACAAAAAAATCAAAAAAATAACGCAAATCCCTCTGCTTGTTTTCGAGTTTTCGGATTTGAGACGGCCGGTCCGCGCCTTGTTTCTCGTTCTAGTCTAGTAATAGTACCTTCCTTTTATTTTCCGCGTTTCTTTTTTCCTGCTGATTTCCTCTTTTTTATTCAACTGTTCGATTTTTTGGTCTCTCTTTTCTAATTTATGTGTTTCCGCATTCAACTCCCTAATCCCATCATATCATACTGGACCTTCGCAGCCACGTCATCGTGGGGTCCAGGGCCACCACGCTTGCCACGTGGCGCTTCGAGATCAACGAACGAGACGTGAAAGCGTCGCCTCTCCTCTAACGAGTTAATTTGGAACTAGTTCTAATATCCGACTTCATCACGGATTTATTGAATTAATAATTATTAAAAATTTTAATATTCTTAATGTATTAAATAAAAATATATCCGATCTAATAATTTATAGAAATTTAGTTCGTTTTTAAAAAATTTGGCTTAGATTTATGAAAAATTAGTTCACTTTTAAAAGTTTTGGGTTAATTTTATTATTTGAATAATGACAATTATACCACTTCTATCTTTCATCCAAGAAAAGATATTAGTTCTCTTTATGATGATTTAATTTATTTTGTCACTCATCCCTAACTCGACCACGTCACTGGTAGTTATCTTGTGGACCACTTTTGACCATCTGGGGTCATATTGGAAGCTTTCGACGGCGAGCCCAAACATCATATCGTTGACATAACTTACACTTTTTGTTCACAATAAATGACTCTGCTCGAAGCGCTTGCTACCCGATTCGACGACACGCGGCATCTCCACCTCACCATAATTGTCCCTTCTGGCGACTAAAAGAACATGAAAGAGATCGGAAACCAGATGGAGAAATTCGCATGATTAACGGTAATGAATAAGAGTCTCTTAGAATTACCTTTCGTGTTTGACTGATCATCTGCTCAGCATTTTCTTCTTGGTATTTACTAATTTTTTCTTTAATGGCTTGGACATCTACCCCTTCAATCAAATTAATTACTGCAAACAAATGACATGAAAAGGGAAAATGTGAGTAATCAAACATACAAATAAACAAATGTTAGCACCATAATTTTCTTTTAAAAGTGTTATTGCAAACATGTCCATAGTAAGTGCTCTCTCCACAACAGCTTATGCTAGAAAGGGCATATTTCAGTGTAACATTTTTAAGAACTTCATTCAAGTCTTTGTAGAAATGTATTTTTTCACATTTGTCTTAAAAAATTTCAAATATAATGATATATTTAAATCCACTCATCAAATGAAGCCTAAAGGACAACTGTAGTTTATCCTAAGACCTAGACCTCGAGCAACAAAGGTAACTGAATTTCTTTGTATGCACAATTGTGTATATTCACCCAATCAACGCCAGTATGCAAAATTCATTACCCTTACTTGCTGTCAGTGCTGCTGCAAAATCTTCATCCTGTTTGATCAGAATAAATTTTTTTTGTGCTTCACCGTTAATATTAATTGAAAAAATCACCAATTCTTTTGATGACTATAAGACACTGAAGGAAAATGTGAGAACAGATAATGAATAAGACTCTCTTAGAATTACCTTTCGTGCTTGGTTGATCATTATCTGCTCAGCATTTGGGTGGAGAGAAATTTGTTAATCACTCATAACACAATAATCTTATATTTTAATTGAAAATAAAAAGAATGAAGATGAAGGGTTTGCTAACATAAATTCACTATCAGATCTAGAAATGTGAAGTCATAATTCATCCCGCCACTAAGCCCGACAAGCAGTCCTCTCGCAACCTAAGACGTTTTAGATCTGGAATAAACGATGATCTTCGGCATCGATTCATCCCCTCCCGCCAAGTGTCATTGTCGCACCATCGATTCGCATGCCTCCCACCGTCGAGTCCGCACCGATACTCAAATCGAGCGCTTAACATTGTAGAGGACTCGGGATGAAGGGTTTCTTCATGTTTCGGTGATGGCAGGAAATAAACGGATGGAGATAAGAGAGAGCGGAGTAATCAAATGTTGTAAAAGTGTGTTTTAATTATTTTTTGATTGTGGTTGTTTTAATTATTTTAATTACATATGAGAAAACAAAGGAGAGTGATTAAATGTTTGCCTTAACTACAATTAAAAATTTTGGAAGTTGTCATATTCAGTTGTTACCTTATGGGATCATGAAAAAAACTCCAAATCTGATGTAGAGCTGAGGTGGAGCACATGTGGCTTAACCAGGAAGTGAGTTTCGGTTTTTTTTGTGTGGCAATTAATGTAGTTATCTTGTATTAATATATAATAGTAGATTGAAAAGGCCGAAGGCGGGGCGTGGAATGATGGATATTCATGCGTTTTAGTGTCATCTGGCAAGTCTACGATCTTTTTTTAAAAAATAAATAAAATTCAAGGCCCGATCCACGATTCTGTTTGTTCAAGTCACGTATCTGGAACGATTAGGAATAGAGTATTTTGTTAACATTAAAAAAATAAAAAATTACCCGGAGACGGCTTGAGAGAGGAAATATAAGTTACAAAGACTCGCTTCATAAAATATATAATTTCATTTCATCTCTATTTTTAAAAAATCTCAAGTATCCTTCATTTTTTTAACAGTAGAGTAATTGTATTAAGATCTGGTGAGGTCCCAAGAAAAAAGCGACAAATATTGAATTATTATACACCATAGTTCATATGTACATACAGTCACCAGATTACAAAACATCAAATATCACCGACACTCCTAATGTGCAATCAGAGACAAATACCAAACATTCCATGTAGGCAACTTTTCAAATTTCTACTTGAAATCCATAAGTGAGCATAATTTGGATATCTAAAATCACTTCCACCGCTTCTCCTTCATGATGAGTTTATTTTGTGCTCACCAAGTTCCCCATGTCATAGTAAAAATTGAGGTAACTATAAAATGTTAGGGATTTACATTTGCATTCTAAAAAATTTCAGGGTTTACATTCGCTTGTCTGATTTGAATGTGGACATCAACCCATATCATATCAAAACGTCTACTTTGTTCAAGCTCAAGCCTCCTTAATGAGGATAAACTGTCAATAGTCGTACGTGAAACATTAGTGAGAATCGAGATATAATGTTCCAGATTTCTTCTTCAACTTTACCCCTAAGATTCTGAATGTTAGGTCTAAGCCTTTATTCGGTCTTAGTTTAACACCATTTTTTATGAATATCATATTATGATCTTAAATGATTAAGTTGATTTTTTCAAAAATAAATATTAAATAGCATTCCAATTAGTTTAATTGGTAATTTTGTTAAACTAACATTTTTAGGTTGTTTCAATTGAAGTTTAAGTAGTTTCCCACTTTGTAATCTCATGAGTTGCTATACAAGTTCATATTGAATTTTTAATGATTGTTCAAATAGCTAAATGCTCCATTTTCATCTGTCTATGGGTGTTTAATCTAGCAAACAAAGTTGTCGTGCTCTGTGTTTAATTAATTTGATCATGAATTTTCAGTGTTAAATCCAAATCCAAATCCAAATAGGTGTTACTTCCGTTTTATTCGCGTTGTGATTTTTTTTAACAAAATGTATTAAAAAATAACACCAATTGGATGGATGGAGTATTTGAGATTACATAGTGGTCATTTGTCAAGTTCCCGAGGACTTGATTTATTGGTCATGTTTCCGATAACACTTGTAAAGGTCTTGAATTCGAGTCTGCGATATTTCTCACCCTCTACCCCTTTGTATAAAAAAATAACAGAGATTACATAGTTATCTGTTATTGTCTATAGAATTACGTGTCTTTTGCTAATCATTTGTCATGTTATACTTTGTTTCCTCCTAGTTCCTGCATTCTTGTCTCATTTCTCTTTTGGTCTTATGTTCTCGATGCCATTATATGGCTGTGCTCTTATTTCGCCTCTTTTTTTTCTATTTTTTACTTGTACTTTAATCCTTTGCACCTTCATTTTTTAGTAAAATTATATAAGGAATAAAGGTATAAAGAAAATGAGAAGGTTATCCACGAGATCTCATACCACCATTATTTGTCATGTTTAAATGTCTGATTAATAAGTACAAGGTTCTTGGCGGGTGCTTCAAAATTTGCTAGTAGTGTTAATTAAAGGTTTTACATGACATCATTAGGTGCAACAGAGTGACGATGTTTGAATCAACCGGCACAATTCATGATTTTAATTAAAATGTAATTTATTTAAATTGATAATATATATATATATATATTAAATAAGTTTAAAAAATATGGAAATTGAGATTATAAACTACGTTACATACTCATACGTGATATGTATTATATGTATATTTTGGTATGAATACAAATATTTAGTAAACTAAAAATGAGTCGGGAAGCTGCTGAAATTATTTCTTTCAGCATTTTAGTTGAAATTAGGGATTAAATATGATGCGCTTCCTGCATTGCTACAGACATTTATTATTCATATCATATCAAATCTCTTTGTATTTATTATTATTATTGTTATTCTTTACCATTTTCATTATTGTCAATCAATAAACGAATTGAAATTAATTGTAATATGCAAAAAGTAAGAACATCAAATAATTATTCATCCTTATCGACTCATGTTTCTAAATGTGTGTGTCTAATTGCTATGCATATTATATTATGAAAGTTATATATGCAATAAGGATCTTTATCTACTCATGTTTCTAAATGTGTGAGTATGAGTAACAAACAAACATTAAAAGAATTATACCCTATAAACACTACGTGGAGATAACTGAGTTTACCGCGGCCTCTCCCGCGGTAGCGCCACGGTAAATGTCGCGGTAAAATAGCTCGTAAGGAGTTTACCGCCAACCCGGCCGCGGCAATTACTGCGGCTTACCGCGCACCGGGTCGCACTAAACATTTTTTATTATTTAAAAAAAGGTTGATGAATCCGAATGAAATTCATCCAGATTCATCAACCAAAACCCAGAATCCGGCATCCTAGAAAGAGCACGCGACGGTGGGAGAGCGGCGTTGGTGAGAGATTGACGTCGATAGGAAGAAGAAGAAAACAGATCAAAGAAGAAAACGTAAGAAGAAGAAAGAAAGAAGAAAACAAAAGATGAAGAAGAGGAAGGAGAAGAAGGAGAAGAAAACGCAAGAAGAAGAAGAAGATGATGATGAAGAAGAAAATATAAGATGAATAAGGAGAAGAAGAAGAAGAAGAAGAAGAGACGGAGGAGAAAGAAAAAAATAGGAAAGAAAATATGATGAAGAAGGAGGAGGAGGAGAGAACATAAAACAAGACTTTACCGTGGCCTTTACCGCGCACAGGGCCGCGGTGAGTTTTTTACCGCGGCCTTTATCGCGCACAGGACCGCGGTAAAGTGGAAGCGCCCTTGGCAGCGCCATTTTACCGCGGCCTGTGCCCCAGTAAAGCCCGCGGTAAAACTTGCTTCCCTCACGTAGTGAAATGAATCGGGAAGCATGTAAAATTATTTCTTTCAGTGTTTTAGTTGAGATTATGGATTAAATATGATGCGCTTTCTGCATTGCTACAAGCATTTATTATTCATATCATATAAAATCTCGTTGTATTTATTATTATTATTGTTATTATTTACCATTTTCATCATTGTCAATCAATAAACGAATTGAAGTTAATTGTAATATGGATAAAGTAAGAACATCAATTAATTATTCATCCTTATCAACTCATCTTTCTAAATGTGTGTGCATGTGTATAATTGTTATGCATATTATATTATGAAAGTTATATATGTAATAAGGATCCTTTTCAACTCATGTTTCTAAATGTTTGTGTATGAGTAACAAACAAATAGCAAAAGAATTATGCTCTTACAAATAACAAATATTAAAATATAAAAAATAAAAAATGAAAACACTCCAATTAACTATTTATCAAGTTTATATATATTACGATGTGTATAATATAATGGGCATATATAATTAGAGAAAAAAAGGAAAAAGAATAAAATATACCGTAGATTATGTATAGATATGTATAGAGTAAATTTCGCTGACAGTCCCGTAAAAATAATTATTTTCATGTTTTGGTCCTGTTTTAAAAACGTGTCCCGTTAAAGTCCTATCCTATGATATTATGTCATGTTTTGGCCCTTTCCGTCCAGTTGGGCCGTTAGTTCTAACGGAATCGTAATTTCTCTCGGTTATCACACCACCGCTCACGGGATAATACTTTTCTAGCTTTTATACCTCACTTCGCAATCCTGAGATGAAAATTTTCTCAAAATTTTATTCCGTATAACTAGGAAAATTCTCCATTTAAAATATCATTTGAAAATATTTGGATGTATAATTAGATAGAAAACTTTGTTTCATAAATTTTGAAAACTCTAACATTAAAATGGAGAACTTCAAAAATAAGATTTTTCAAATTAATACTATAATTTAAAAAAAAATAGGAAAATTCTCACATAATTTAGGAAACATTCCTTTAAGAAACTTGTCACATAGTTTTTCTTAACTTTTGAAAAATTGAAACAATTTTCTTAAAATTCATGACAAAAAACAAGGTAGATTTGTAGACGATGTGATCAATTACTCTCCATATAGTAGGCCCAATAACATGAGCAATACATTGTTGCTCAAAAGCCTATAGCCCGAGTCATACCAGGTAGTTCATGGCCGTGGTGGTCCATGAAACCAGGTAATCACCACTCCAGAGCGCCGACGACGGCTGACAATCTCTAAAATCAAAGGCCTAAGACAAACGTGACCCTTAAGCTGAGTCATATCGGTCACTTTATCACCTGAACTTAGAAAATTATAAATTGTAACATCTTTGCCAATTCACTTTTACCAAAATTAAAATAATTAATTTATGCAACAAATATAAAACATTTGACTAGACACAAAAATTAAATATTATTTAAAATGTGTGGATATTAAAGTAATTAGATACACAAGATAAAGTAAATTTTTTAAATGGAGAATGGATAGTAATGTAACAAAAGTAAAGTTGATATGAAAAAGTTTTATACTTCCATCCGTAAAAAATTGAACAAATTTGTTTGTTTATTTTACAATATTTAATTTATAATTTTTTTCATACATGTTTATATATTTAAAATTAAATAATTTATATGATTATCATAATTTTAAATATTAGTTTTATAATTACACTTTTTTTTGTGATTTTTTCCCACCATTTATCTTTGCAAATATTCGAATTATATATTAAATTTTGGAACATGAATATCAAATGATGTACTTTTTTACTGACAAAGGAAGTAGTAAAAATGAATAGAGTAACTTTAATGAGATAACCTAAAGAGAAAATAGGGGGTTTCAAACATGACCAAAAGCAAGTGA
Source organism: Stellera chamaejasme (assembly GCA_024586325.1). Classification (NCBI taxonomy): domain Eukaryota; kingdom Viridiplantae; phylum Streptophyta; class Magnoliopsida; order Malvales; family Thymelaeaceae; genus Stellera; species Stellera chamaejasme. The sequence goes on from CM044985.1 coordinate 34,111,073, forward strand.
AATAGCGCTTCTTTTCATCTTTTCTTTTTCACGAGAACAACAGCCCTGCGTTCACCTCGCCAAACGCAGACCTCAGGTGAGAAGCGCGAAAGTGAGCTGTGTTTTTCACCTGAGCCCCTCCTTATTCACTTCTCTTCAACGCACGACGCTCTCACTCACCTCGAACCAGAAGGTCGCTCCCACTCCTGTCGAACCAGAAGGTTGCGCAGTGCACAGGCTTGTGCACATGCTTGTGCTGCTTGCACAAGCACAGCAGCTTGTGCAGGTTGTGCAGCAGCTTGTGCGCAACGCATGTGCGTCTCGCGCAGTTGTGCATGTTGTGCACGAGTTGTGCATGTGATGCAGCTTGCCGCCGTGGTGAATTCACATGTGCGCTCCTCATTGTTCACGGGGGCCTCAAACTTAACCCTCATTTTTTCACTTTTTTCACTCACCTTCAATTGACTCCCCTATTAGGTGAAAAGTTTTTTGTTCACTTCTTATATTTGAAACCCCTTAATAGGGGGCTTCAAACATGCACAAACACGCGTGAAAAACTCCTTGTTCGCTCCCTTCTTATCCACGTGAAGAGCTGAGGTGAGTTCTCCTCACTTCGCGCGGACCTCTGCTTATTTGCGCGAAAGTGAACGCCCTTGTTCACCACTCTTCACCCCTTATTCACCTCTCTTCACTTCGCCGCTCTCGTCGTCGTCATCGTCCTGCCACCGCTGTACTTTTGTCTTGCTTGAGGTATGTACTTTCGTAGTTGAAATTGTCGATGGGTTAGGTCATTTCGTCTTGCTTGAGTCTGTGTCGTCTTCCCTGGTGTGAATTTGAACTGTATCTCATGGTGCAGCACGACAATGTGCGCAGCGCACAGCTGTGCGCACAGAGGTCCGCACATTAGTGTGCGCTGCGCACAACACGCCGCACAGTAATGTGCGCGAAACACAGTTGGTGCGCACATGGTTGCGTACAACTGTGCAGTAACCTCTGGGGACGCGCATCTGTTGCTCTGTCATGCATAGTATGCCATAGAGAAGTTGGGTACTTGTTCTAGGTTTATATTCCTCTGTAATAGTTGAAATTGATGTGTTGTTGAGTTGATGTGTTGCATGTTCGAGCAGGCCATGTCCAGCCAGCCCAGCCAACCCGCACAACAGAACGCCAGATTCAATTCTGAGCAGTATGCCACGATCCTAGCCTTTCTAGAGGATCCGGCTAATAAGATGAAAATATTTGGTGTCAGCGGGAAGACAGAGGTTGGAGTGCCACTTCTGCGTAAGAACATGGCTTGGAAGGAGTTAGCGGCCATCACATGTTTTCAACTTCTAGTTCACGGTTGCCTCAAACTTAACCATCCTATTTTCACTTTTCTCACTCACCTCCAATTCACTCAATTTTTCACCTAAAAACTTGGAGTTCACTTCCTATGTTTGAAATCCCCTGTATAAAGTGGAGTGATCAAAGTAATTGAAGAAAGTGCATCATAGGGTTGCAAAAGTCGCATTAGGCCAAAACCACAAGCTCACTCTTTCTCTGTATCTTCTTCTCTTTTATCTATCGCTCGCAGTATCGCCACGGGTTTAGGAAGAATGGAAGCGTCTCTACGGATTCGGAGATTTGAGAAGTTGCCTTCGGCTACCGATTTCGCTTCTCAGATTGAATCCTCAAACGTCCCTGCCGTAAACTTCTACTCTTTTCATGTTTGTTTCACAGGAGAAAGACTGACTGTTTCACTGTATTCACGTCCCTTTTGCTTCCTTCGCTTCCAATAGGTGTTCGATGGATGCGTTAAAGACTGGAAAGCTTTCTCCAAATGGAATCCTTCTGCTCGCGGCCTCGACTATTTGGAGGTTTCTGTTTAACTCTTATCTTTCCCATGCCATTCAACTTATGGAACTGCTCATACTTTCTGAGAACTTGATTGCTACACGTATGGCGAGTTAAAAGGAAGCATCTAAGTTAGTTTAGTTTCTAGGTGTAGTCAACGAGAGCTCATCTTCACAATATAAGTCGTGGTGGTGTTGTTTGATCCGATTATCATCTTGTTGAACGTGGATTTAGGAACGAGTAGGATCATCGATTGTGGAGGCTATGTTATCCCGAGCTGCTCCAGTTTTTTACGGTGATCTCAGAAGTCATGAAAGAGTATTTTTCTACCCTTATTTGGAATTTTGGTTCCTAGTTCCGAACTTTGAGTGGCTTTACTGGCTTAATGGTCCGTTTGCATTTACTTATATAGGTATCTATACCCTTCTCTACCTTCCTTGGTTTCTGCAAACGTCATACGCTGAATAATGGAGATCCTTTCAACTCCGTTTCTGTGTCCAAAAGGCCTACTGATGAAACTGAAATCAGTGAGGGAGATATACAATCTGAAGTGCTTTCTCCAGAACAACTATATTTGGCACAGGTTGCATCTTAAGGAATTCACTTTTGCTAATGTATAATTGTTGTTTGTAGTTGGAATTTTGTTCTCGGGTTCTATCTTTATGCTTGATAAGTAATTTATCAGTACTTCGTGTTTAAAAATGGAGAATTCTAGTGGTTCTAGTGGTGCATTTCATGTTCCTATGTCCTAATTTTCATAAGAAAATAAATCTTCATCATGCAGGTCCCAATTATGAATGTGGAGAATGAAGAGAGGGTTCAACTTGAAATGCTGAGGGAGGACATCCATACGGTTAGCACATTTCTCTGCAAAGTCACTTCCTAGTTGGTTTTTAACATTTTGTTTATGAAAAACTATTCTAAATTGTGCTGGTCAATGTACACAGCCTTCAATTCTGGGGACAAAACAACTTTCATCAATTAATTTGTGGATGAATAATGCTAAAACTTGCTCAAGTACTCACTATGATCCACATCATAACCTTCTCTGTATAGTTGCTGGATGCAAAAAAGGTAACCTTTTTGCACTGATTTTTTTACTTCCGGCTAGCTATTTGTTCATCGCTGTTGCTTTTGGGCAATGCTGTTTTCTGCATCAGGCGTCTGTGTGTGTGTGTCTGCGAGCTTGCGTCCGTGTGTGTGTGTGTGAAGGGGAGGGTTGAGTGGCTTTTGGGTACTTTTAGTGTATCAATAAGTTGCAGTTCCAGCTCACTATATAATGATAAATATGAGTGTATTTCATGTAGGAAATCTGTGTTTATATTCTGTGTTGACACAAAAATGTTCTTTATCAGATCCATGCATTTTATTGACTTTGATGAAGTTCTGTTAAGCATCAGTTCTTGCTTCTTTAACCAAATGCATGAAAGCGTTTGCAGTAATCTTCACCAGAAGTTTTTTTAATCTCTTTTGCTCTTGATGCGTGTGAGGATTTTTTTAAGGACAATGCTGAATTGCTGAATTTCATCGTGGCATTTGTGCTTCCCTTTCCTGTTATATTGAGACGTGTGAAGATTGATTTGATCCCTGTTTGGAGTTGGTCTACTTTATTTCCTTTTCCCAGTTTTGTCTTATAGTACCTCTGTGGTGTGGTTCTGTAGGAAATCTGTGTTTACTTGGTAAAAGAATATTGTCAGATACTAATCCCAAGTATCCTGGATAGATTTGATTCTTAGGATCTGATTAGGTTTGATTTTAGGATCTGGTAGGATTTCCTTGTATCTAGTTTCCTAGAATAGACAGATGTACGCTGTATAAATTCAATCTCCATGTACAAAATAAAATATTCATTCCAAAAATCATTTTCCACTTGGTATCAGAGCCATTGATAATCCTTCTTCTCCTTCCAATTGTCTTACCCATTCATTACCTTTGCAAAAATGTCTGAAAATTCAGAAACCCCAACCACAATGACCCAGACCAGATTTGAACTCTCAAAAAGTGGGAGTGACTCATTCAATTCAGATCACTTCCATCCGACTAAATGGAGATAACTTTCTCCGTTGGTCAGAAGCTGTTCAAATGTATATTAGAGGTCACGGCAAGATGGGATATTTGTCAGGGGCAACAAGTGCTCCAGAAAATACAGATCCAGCATATGAAGTGTGGGATGCAGAGAATTCATTGGTAATAACCTGGTTGGTAAATTCAATGGAGGAAGGTATCAGCTCAAACTACATGTGATATTCAACTGCACGTGAACTATGGGATAACATCAATCAGATGTACTCTGATTTGGGAAATCAGTCTCAGTTTTGTGAGTTAACATGCAAAGATGGAAATCTACGCCAAGGAGACAAGTTAGGCCGAGGGATTCCTAGTGCTAATGCAGTCAATACTAGCCTCTTCACCAAAGAGCAAATGGAACATCTTCTTATGCTGTTGAAATCTAGTTCTACATCATCTGAGCAACCTAGTTATATGACTCATACAGGTATTGAATCTAAGGCCCTAGCCAATGTTCTTCTACTTAACTCCACTTCTACTCCATGGATAATAGATTCTGGAGCTTCAGATCATATGACAAACTCTTTTAGAATCTTCCAATCTTACACACCTTCTCCTGGAAATAAGAGGATTAAGGTTGCAGATGGTAATTTTTCCACTGTGGCAGGGAATGGTTCTATAAAAATTTCAAAGAAAATCACTCTTGAATCTGTTCTCCATGTTCCAAAATTGGCTTGTAACCTTCTATCAGTTAGTAAACTGTCTAAGGATCTAGATTGCTTGGTTATCTTTTATGAAACTCATTGTGTGTTTCAAGCCAGGGACTCGAGGATGACGATTGGCAGTGCTAAGATGATCAATGGCCTTTATTACTTTGAGGAGGATTCACCTAGTATCAGTCCTGCTCTAGGAGTGAGTGGTAATGTTTCTACATCTGATCATGAACAAATAATGGTTTGGCACTACAGATTGGGTCATCCTAGTTTCCCTTATTTAAAACATTTGTTCCCTGGTTTGTTCAAGAATGTGAGTTTATTAAATTTCAAATGTGAAAGTTGTTTACTTGCAAAAAGCCAACGGAAATCTTATGTTCCCAGACCATATCTACCCTCAAAACCCTTTTACTTGTTTCATAGTGATGTTTGGGGACCCTCAAAAGTTGCTACTATTTCAGGAAAAAGGTGGTTTGTAACGTTTATAGATGATCATACACGTCTTTGTTGGGTTTACTTGATGCATAAGAAATCAGAATTAGCAAGTATTTTTCAGAACTTCTACCATATGATTGAAAACCAGTTCCAGGCCAAACCAAGTATTTTAAGGTCAGATAATGGGACAGAATATTTCAACAGTGTCCTTAAACATTTTTTTGAAGAGAGAGGAATTGTGCAACAATCTTCCTGCATAAATACTCCTGAGCAAAATGGAGTATCTGAGAGGAAGAATAGATGCCTTCTAGAGGTTGCTAGAGCAATGATTTATCAAATGAAAATACCACATTATTTATGGGGTGATGCTGTGGTAACAACAACATACCTAATTAATAGGATGCCCTCTAAGGTGTTAGACTATAGCACACCCTTTGAATGTTTGAAAAATATTTTTTGTCATACTCGCATTCATGTAAACTTGCCCCTCAAGATCTTTGGTTGTACTGCATATGTGCACATTCCAAAGAAATCTCGGTCCAAATTGGAACCTAGGGCAGAAAAATGTGTTTTTGTTGGTTATGCCCCTAATCAGAAGGGGTATAAATTTTTCAACCCTAAAACCCGCCAGTTTTATACCACCATGAATGCAACCTTTCCTGAAAATCTCCCATTTTTTAACCAACAATTTATTCGGAGGGGGAATCGTAGTAATAATGAATCAAATTTCTTGGGAACTGATGTTTTACCAAACATTGTTTTTGAAACAGCCAAGGAAAATAGGGAAACTAGGACTACTCAATCTAGTAGCAGTGAAACTGATATTGGTTTAACAGATATGGTAATACTACGACAAGAAATGAATCGTGCCAATATAGAGTCAATAACTTATACTAGGAGAAATCTTCCTGAAACTGACAAAAGGCCCTTGATTCATCCAGCATCTGCTCATGAGGAATCCTCAAATGAGACCTGTGATAAGGTACCAGGTAATTCTTCTCCTCTCAGTTCTTCTGATGTTCCGGATTTAAATCCTAACCCTGATAGCCCTATTCTTGATTCTGATCTTTATTTACCCATTGCCATGAGAAAAGGAACCCGCACTTGTACTAAATATCCAATCTCTAAATATGTATCCTATGATAATCTGTCACCAAAGTACAGGGCCTTTGTTTCAGAAATTTCGAGCCTTATGATTCCTAGAAACATTCAGGAGGCTCTAGATGATCAAAACTGGAAATTTGCAGTATTGGAAGAAATGGAGGCATTGAGAAAAAATGGCACATGGGATATAGTACAACTACCTGAAGGAAAGAAGACTGTTGGGTGCAAATGGGTGTTTACAGTCAAAAGTAGATGGCACTATTGATAGATACAAGGCCATGTTAGTTGCAAAGGGCTTTACACAAACACATGGAATAGACTACCAGGAAACATTTGCTCCTGTTGCTAAGATAAACTCCATTAGGATTCTGTTATCTCTTGCTGTAAATGCAAATTGGCCATTGTACCAGCTAGACATAAAGAATGCCTTCCTAAATGGGGCTTTGAAGGAGGAGGTATTTATGAATCTTCCCCCAGGTTTTGAAGGGAAATTTGGAGCTAGAAAGGTCTGCAAACTAAAGAAATCCCTTTATGGACTTAAACAGTCCCCAAGGGCTTGGTTTGAACGCTTTGGAAAAACTGTTAAGAGGTTTGATTTTGTGCAAAGTCAGGCAGATCATACTCTATTCTACAAGCACACCAAAGATGGTAAAATTGCAGTTTTAATTGTCTATGTTGATGATATCATTTAGACAGGAAATGATTATGAAGAATTAGAAAGATTAAAGAAATTTCTGGCCGGGGAATTTGAAGTTAAAGACTTAGGAAATTTGAAGTATTTCCTTGGGATGGAGTTTGCAAGATCTAAGGAGGGAATTGTGGTAAGCCAGAGGAAGTATGTCCTTGATTTACTCAAGGAGACATGAATGTTGGCATGTAAACCAGCCGAGACCCCCATGGAACCTAATTTGAAGCTTCAGCCTGCAAGCTCAAGAGCAATTAAAGACCGAGAAAGGTTTCAGAAATTAGTTGGCAAACTGATTTACTTGTCACATACACGGCATGATCTAGCATTCCCAGTAAGTGTTGTGAGTCAATTCATGCACTCACTAGGACCAGAACACTTTTGAGGCAGTATATAGAATCCTGAGATACCTAAAGGGAAACCCAGGAAAAAGGCCTTTTCTTTCAAGCAAGGGGTAACCTGCAGGTGGAAGCATACACTGATGCTGATTGGGCTGGTGCAAAACGGACAGGAGATCAACTTCTGGATATTGTACATTCATTGGAGGTAACTTGGAGGAGCAAGAAGCAAAATGTTGTGGCAAGAAGTAGTGCAGAGGCAGAATTCAGAGCAGTTGCTCATGGAATTTGTGAGGTTATGTGGATTACGAGAATATTACAGGAGTTGAGAGTTCCCCAGAAACTCCCTATGAAACTCTACTGTGACAATAAGGCAGCTATCTCTATTGCTCATAATCCAGTTCTTCATGACCGGACTAAGCATGTAGAAGTGGACAAGGGGTTCATCAAAGAAAAAATTGAAGAAGGCATAATCTGTATGCCTTACATTCCATCCAAAGAACAAACGGCAGATCTACTAACAAAAAGTCTTCCAAAGAAGCAGTTTGATTTATTAATGAGCAAGCTGGACATGAGAAATATCTATAAGCCAGCTTGAGGGGGAGTGTAGGAAATCTGTGTTTACTTGGTAAAAGAATATTGTCAGATACTAATCCCAAGTATCCTGGATAGATTTGATTCTTAGGATCTGATTAGGTTTGATTCTAGGATCTGGTAGGATTTCCTTGTATCTAGTTTCCTAGTTTCCTAGAATAGACAGATGTACTCTGTATAAATTCAATCTCCATGTACAAAATAAAATATTCATTCCAGAAATCATTTTCCACTAGAGTTGTTTTGTGGCCCCCCTCTGCAACCCCTATGTTATATCCCATGCCTTTGTATGGGGAAGCTTCAAATCATAGGTACACTTCTCCCATTTATATGTTTTATAGTTACTTTCTATGCGTGATTTTTAGATCTGCCATTGAATGTTTTTCTTGCATAGCTGCTTATACGAGTCTCATATAGACATGCCTAAACTGCATGGTCTCATCATATTTTTAGTATTATTACACAGTTCTGTTGCTTTGGCCAACCCTGATTTTACTGCCCACCCGAGGGCACAATTTGCCATGGAGTACTCACAGACGGTCATTCTTCATGCTGGCGATGCCATTTTCATTCCTGAAGGCTGGTAAGGGTAAATTTTTTATGACCTTTTAATATGTATGGACTTGCTTTCTGAAATTTCTTGAGATTTGTAAAATCGATTTGATCTTTTAATAAGGGTGCTGATTTCACCTTCCTGACTAGGAGTGAACTGATTCCCACTGTTTCTCTTGGTTGCCCGCTTCTCTATTTACTTAAACTTGATTATAAGCACATCAACTGCAGACAATCTTGAAAAATAGTGAATGCTTTTAGGCATTCTGGTAAGTACTGGTGACTATCAAACAATATAGATGCTGCTGCGTGTTACTTGAACATGGTATAATTCTTATCTGGTTTATGAGATATATAAGGAAGCGTATGCAGTGTTTAGTAACCTATAAAGGATTGTCCTTCCTTTTAACTGTGTTTCATGGCTCACCTAATTATCTACCATCATTCTCTTATATCATCAATGGCCTGTGTATTGACATCATCAAATAATGTCTCATATAAACTTTATCATTTGGATCTGCTTAATGCGTATTGGCCTAGGAAATAATCTGGTTCTTTAAAATGCTCAATTTTGAACGAGGATCCATGATGCTTTATTCTTGGGTGAATGTTCTGTCAAAGGAGCACAGAATGGATAATGAAAAGATAAAACATCTGCGATGTAAAATGCTGCTTAACAAAAATGCTGTATAGTTTCATGTTGTTTTCCGTGTAATGTCAAGTGATGCATGCTTAACTTACTCAGCGGCAAGCTGTTGCAAAGCCCTTATATCACTTACAGTTGCTCTTGTGATGCAAAAAGTCTGACAGAGATACCATATTCCTAGCACAATTTAAATTTAGCCGCTCGTTATGACTACAGGTTCCATCAAGTGGACAGCGAAGATCTGACAATTGCTGTTAACTTTTGGTGGCAGTCTATCTCAATGTCTAGTTTTCTTGAACACATGGATGCCTACTACTTGCGCAGAATACTAAGAAGGTATATTTTTCAACCGATCCTGATTTCAATAATTCTAGTTTGTCTACATCAGTCCCTCGTTTGTTGTTCTAGTGACTTTTTTTTTAAATGTTACCCTTTTCTAATTTCTTTTATTTTGTTTGACTGTTTGTATTTTTCTTCATATGCTTTTGGGATCAATGTGTTTCTGAAGATTGACAGAGAGAGAAATGGTAATTATGTTTGTGTGTGTGTGTTTATGTCATTTACTCCTTGATATGGTTGTGGTGCTTGATCTATCTAATGATGAAGCTTGGAATTTCGTATTAAACTTCATTGCTTTATCTAGATTGCTTCACGGAATTATCAAGCTAAATATGCTCTCATATAAGAACCTTAGAAGCTTAGGAACTAATTTTGCTGCTCTTCTTATCATACATGATTTTCCAAACATTTTCATCCACTTCCTGAATTATTCAAGCCTCTTGAACTACTCCTACCTCTTTGCGTACATGCTTCCCCAACATTGTCATCCAAATATTATTGGAACATATGAGCTACTATTTTTCATCAACAAAGAGTTGGATTTTCTCAAGTTTATAGGTAGAAATGCATGTGTTTCCAGCTTGTGACGACTAGATCTCAAGCTTATATGTCATTTACTTTAGGCTTTTTGCCTAAAATTATTTATTCAGCTTGTGACAACTTGATCTTCTTTACTTGTTTACTTTGCCTCATTGGTGTCTCCAGTCTGAAGTATGTTAAACACTATGATGCTTGTTTTGTTTCTGCAAATAGGACAGAACCATGTATTTCCAGAGGTATCTTCTACTGATATAGGAAGCTTTAAGAAGTCTATGGAGATGCTCCATAGTGGAGAATCAGGTAAGTGGATATATGCATGCTCAGACTACTGTGTGCCGGATTCGTTCGGTCATAATTTCTGTCAGTCCTACCATGGAGACATGCGAGTCAGTATATTTTAATCCAGTGTGTCTTTTTTGTAATGAGCTGCTCTGTCATCCTATAAGCTGAACCACTAACCTTTAGATAAATGTGCGAAAAATCAGGCAAGAGAAAGAATTTTGAAGGCGGAGAACTGCAAAGAGGGATCCCACTGGATGAACTGGAACCTATTGCTCTTCAGGCCCTTCATGAACTTGTATCTTTGGTTCATGATCGTGTTAATGTTTCTGATCAAAATGAGAAAGTGCAAGAAGCAACAGCAAGGGAATCTGCACAATCTATGAGTAATCATCAGAGTGAAACTGTACAAACTGACGTACCTTATATTGAAGATGATCCTGTTGCTAAAATTTTGTGGAACCTAGATCCATCTACTCTTGAAGGAGTCTTTCTTGCGATGGTGGTGAGTCCTTCTGACTTTTGAAAATCTTATAAACATCATATGGAGTGCATAATTTTGCTCGTTTGGTTAGGAACCAGCTCATCTAATAGTAAAAAACGCTCCTCTTCTAACAGATTAATTTGTTGGTTACTGATTTCTATGTATCTGTTGTGATTGTCGTCGATAGTGATTGCTAATCCCCTCCTCCTTTCAGCATAACTTCCCTAGGACTTTGGAGGCTCTGATTCTCCACTTGCTAACCCCAACTGGGGCAGAAGTCATCACCCGCAAGTTTGATGAAATGGACCAGTTGAATGCAGGAAAAAATCGGTAATGATGATGTTCATGAATTCTCTTCTTTATGCTGAAGAAAACAGAAACCCCGCATCTGTTGCTTTCGCTATATCCTTGAACGTTTCATTTCAGGAACAAATTCTATGAGGCTTTTTACTCTGTATTTGACGACAAATTTTTAGCGATGGATGCAATCCTAAATGGAAAAGAGTCATTTGCAAACCAGGTAATCATTTTGGGCCCCAATTTTCTTTTTCACTGTATACATTCTGAACTTCGACTAATTGTTTGGGACATTCTATGGCTCTCAGAATTTCTGTCCACCTTTCTGCCTTGGATTTCAATCGGATAAAATATTTCTCTTAATTCTCTTCTATGATGGTGAGGGGATTCGGTGAAGCTTATTGGTTATCAAACCAATTAAACTTGTTATTATGCATAATGGTTAGTTGCATGTTATCAAAAGGATATTTTACTCTGCACCGTTGCTCTCAGACTCACAGGGGAAGCTTGTCCTTTTTGGTTTGCAGTTATGTTAACGACTGATCAGATTACATGATTCTTGTTTTCACATAATCCTAAAATTTCTTTTGAGTTAGTTTTATTTGATTGGCATGTTTGGTCCTTATTGTCAAAGAGGTCTTCTCCAACTTGTTAGTCTGTTGGTTGGTGTAAGGCTTCCCTGTCCATTGTGATTGGATGCTTTATCTTTGGATAAGAAAAGAGTATCGGTCTCGTTTGTGAGAACTGTTGCCAGTTGGGCTTGGTTACTTGTAGTCCATGGTTTTCTTTTGGATTTTTAACACGTGCTTTCAGCTGAGTGAATCTAAACTTGATCCATTGAGTGGTTCAATTCTTTGCTCTTCCCATCTTTATTTTCATGTTGTTCAAAACATTGTAATTTTCTTCCTCGATGGGATCTCTTGGGCACCGTAATGCTTGATCTGGGTGTTGGTGTTTGGCTTTGTTGGTCTAATGCAGATCAGTATCTTGAAGCTGTAAAGTTGAAAAATGTTACGAGTAAAAAGGAAAAAGAAGTTGACTGTGATTAATCATGTAATCAATATTGGTGTACAGAAGTAGAGAAGTTTGTGCTGATTTAAGTTGGTACCTCTTCTTTTTTGTTGCTCCGGCTTTCAATTGTTTATGTTTCTAGAATCACATTACTATCTCTTGCGTGTGTAAATTTGTACATTGTCGTTTTGATAACGCTTAGAATCATTTTAACATTGCAGTGATCCTTAGTTCTATTATGTATGATAATTGTCTTCTAGAAGTTCTGAATCCAGCATTGAAATTTGGTTGTCATCAACTTTTTGCATTAGAGGTTAATTCTATTTGTTTCTCTTCTGATGCAGGCATTTAAGAATGTGCTGGATAAGTATGTCGGGGTAAAATTTTGATGTATCAGATCTGTGGGTTTTGGCTAGATACGAAATAAGACCAGGTTTATGTTGAAGCAGCTGCCCTTATTGTAATCTCAAGACAAGAAGAAATTGGTGCTATCTATTTCGGAAGCTTTCTGTCCCAATCAATACTTTTACATGTGAGTCATCTGCAATTTATATGATTCAAATCATTACAAGCGTTGCAATAGTGCAGCACATCTTTCTGCTTTTCCCCTTCTTTCCTCCTTTACTTTTTGTATGTAAAGAAAAGATAGAGGTCTATATCTGCTTCTCACATGCTTCCAATGCTGTGTATGACTAACATCCGCTGTGCCATCATGTGGAGTCCAAATTTCATGTGTGCGTTCCTGTTTCCAAGGTCCATGAGTAGCCTAAGGCTGAACTCAAGGGCTATTTCTTCTACTCACTTTATCCCATTTATGTTACCTCATTCTCTATATCATTTAGTGTCTACAACATTTCTGTTGGAAACGATCTCCTGGGTATTGGCGTCTTAATAATGATGCTCTGAGTAAATCCTGTGATTTTTTTTTTACATAGATGCATGTTCAGTCCAGTGTATTCCTCATTAAGGATTATGAGAAAAGTGTTGGATAATTCATGTAAAAAAGCAAACAAACTACTACTACTACTACATTTAACCTCAGCAGTAGTGGGGAAAAGGGGGTTAGCTTAGGATATGCAGCACAAGAGGGTAGAAAGGAAGGGGCTGGGTAATGATTGAAAGGTGGGAACAAGGAACAAAAAGAGGTAAAAAAAGGAAAAGTAGAGAGGAGAATGGGATTCTATTTTGTTAGTGAGGAAATTGAAAGGCAAGGGAAGAAGATAAGCTTTTTCTCTGTGGCAGATGCAAATGGAGTGAAAGAAGGGGGGGAAATTTACCAGCCTTTCTGGCTAGACTAGACTGACAGATGGCATTGTACACTATGGTAGTACAGCTACTACTACATTTAACCCCGACGTATATTATTGCGATACTACCGTTTGGATACCCTCAAGCACTGAACTGATCCCACTCTTTATTGATCCCTATTTCTTTTTCTGTCGCTCTTGGAATATACCTCATTTACTGTATCTTTATTTTTCTCAGCGATAGATTCATTTAAGCTTTTGTCCTGCTTCTTTGTCTTAAATTTGAAAGTGTGTTATGTAAAACTAAGGGTCCGTTTAGTTACAGAGTTTTCCAAATTTTCATTTCCAAAACTTTTTTGTAAATTTTTTATCATATACCTCTAGGTTTGAAGGTATGCAAAACAAGGTTTTCCGAACATTGGAAAACTCTAGTATTAAATTAGGGAATCTTGTTTGGAAGGTTTCCATTTTAATACTAGAGTTTTCTAATCTTTGAAAAATAAGGTTTTCGATCTCTTAAAGATTAGGTATGTGATCAAATATTTACAAATAAATTTTAGAAAGGAAAACTTGGAAACTTTTCCATAACTAAACGGACCCTAAGCTAGCTGCTAGAGATAAATCTATCCAATTTTAAGTTTACTCGGCCCCCATACCATAGTTTTGTACATGTATGAAGTTTTCTGTAAGTCACTTGATCCAAATTATGACCTCACTTAGTTGTTCATTGGCTTTAGAATTTTATTCTCCCGTTGTCACATAATCTGCCAGTTTTCGGTTTTATTTAAAGAAAATTAATTTTGAAATACTTTACCATTCAAAGTTCTTTCACATTATTGTCATTGACGCATAAAAGTAATTTTGGATGGTAAGTCTAACATTTTGCTTAATAATGATCAACAGAAGCTAATTTCTATCAATAAGTGAGGTAGAAATATGGCTTAAAACAAGTTGAGCTGAGTATTAGTTATTTAGTTTGTTCACATTCGGTTTGAATTTTGTTTGAGCTTTGATTGAAATAATATGAATGAGCTTCAAATCAACTTAAAGTAATTGGATGCATGGTTATAAGAACCAGACTGGACTGGTCGGTTCGACCGTACCGGTCTATATTCCAGTCTTGGTTTCGGTTAACCAGTTGAGGATGTAAGAATTGGTAAAAATCGTAAAAAAATCATAAAAACCGTTTGAAGCGGTTTAACTTTAAACCAGTGGTTCAATTGATTTTGGGGTCAATTTGATCTTTTTCAACAAAACTAATATTCCATTCGTCCCAATTTTATTGAAATGTTTTGTTTCTGCACGCCGATTAAGAAAACTTTCTTCTCTGACACGTTTCTTTTATTCTCTCTTTCTTGTGCGTGCAACAGAAAAGCAAGAAATTCTTCATTGTTTCTTCTTTCATGTTTGATTTAGTCATCAATAGAACTAAAGAACCTCAAAACAAAAAATGAAAAAATGTATTGAATCAAATGAGATCCATTTTGGGCCATTTACAAGCTGTCAAAGTTATATTATAGCGTATGGAGCTATCGCTTATCTAAACCACTATGCAGCCGTCGATGCTGGTATCAACTAGCCGCCCAAATTGGCATCAACCGCATCTTGTCTGCAAGTTTTCGCATACCGAGCCATATCCGCTTTCTTCTACAGTAGTTTAGCACTTATTTGAGATAGAATGGAAGAGCTTATTCAATGACAGGTGACTTCAGGTTAAGGAGATGAACCAAGAGGGAACAGAGAGAAATAAGTAATGGTAAGGTGGGAGAGGAATAATACAGATTTTGGATGTTGATAAGTGGAAGGAGGCCAACCAATTAGCAATGTTGGTGGTCTGTAAATAATGTTGATGTTCACTGGGTGAGGATGAGTAATGTAAGAGAGAAATTGACAGAGGTGGGAATGGAAGAAAACAAAAGGGGTGGGAGGGGCTTTAGGTGGAGTAAAACACATGGGATAGAGGGTGGGAGAATGGGTAATAGATGCGAAAATTTTCTAAAAGATGAAACGTTTGATAAATCAGCTGAGCAGTGCAAAAAGGCAAAGCGCCACCATAAGTACCATAAAAAACTTCGATAATTACGATGATATTCCGGACTTAATAAAACTTATTACCAGGACAAGGCATGACAGATTCCCGGATAACCACTTCCCGAACAACACAAGATACTTGTATAAATGACGAAATATTGACTTATTACGATAATGCCCTTGACTTATTACAATAATATCACCATTAAAACCTACTTATATAACAAACGTCGGCAACATAAGTCACTCCTTGCTTCCTTGATATAACTTCATTAACCGGAAAATCGGTGGACTCATCACCAAGGACCGAAACGTTTCAATAATTTAGGGACAACCTAAATAGGAAAGTGTTTAAAAAATTTAGGGACGGAGGTAGTATTCAACTAAGAAAATTGAAAAAGAATGATAATAAATTTAATATTCAACTAAATGAATAATTTGATATTAACAAAGTAGTCATTAAAGTTTCATTTATTATTCAAACCAGACATCAAACTTTTCCCTAATATACATATTAGCTCTTACATTTTTTATATTTTTTATTACTCCTATAATCTTTTATATAAACAATCTATCATATATAGAAATATGCATTATTACGTTGTATATGAACTTTTTTATAATAATTTTATAAGATGAATATCTATTATTATATTTTATGAAAATACTGTCCAACTGTTGGTTTTAATAGTTGGGCTGGTTAAACTTTAAACCATTGAACGAACGGTTTGATGTCCGATCCGGTTTTTTAAATTATGATTGGATGTTGAAGTTAGATTTGAGATATGTATAAGTCTATAAACTCCGTTTGCTTTGTAATAAATTATCAAATCTTAGGGGGTGCGTTCATCATTTTTTTTATCAAAATTTCATGAACAAATTATCAAATTAACTCTCTGTTTCCAACTTCTCCTTTCACATACATCACATCAGTTGCAAATACTTTACCAAAATCACCTAAAATTTTACTTCAAAGAACACACTTTGTGGGAAGGACAAGCACAGAAAATGAGGAAAGGGCGTGAAGGGAAAAGAGCAAGAATTGCAAGTCGAACATTCAAAGTTTAATTGATGAGTGAGTGGGCATCTTATTCACAGGCGTTGACATGTTATTCTCCGGTCGTCGTCATTCTTTTTGAGGCAGCCGGCCACCAAACCAATGCCATGCCATGCGCCGGACCACCAACACACAATGCACACATACACATACACTAAAACGTCAATTTGCATGTCTATCACGCTTAATTAGCTAGCGTAAAATATGAGAAATCTATTGCGTAAAATTTTACAACTTTGAGGATAATTTTGGAAATTTAGAAAGTTTGAGGATCTAAATCATGTAATTATGTAGAAGGAAGTCGTTGAATAATTTTTATCTATACCATCATACAATTTCTTATACTTCACTAAAGTTGAAAATGAGTCGAGATGATTACTAAACTGTCCATATTAGGCTTGAAAATTGTATCAAGTTTAAAATTTTATCCAAACTTGATTTAAAAAGAATACGAATGAACTACGAACGAATGTTAATAAAATCGATTTAGTTTGAGCCAACCTCAAATTTTTCACATATATTAAAGGAAAATATATAAATTATAAAAACGGGCAGGATATTCGAGCTTCATTTGAAATATGCTCGAACGGGTAAGGAGGGTACCCATACAGCCGAAGTAAGGGATTTGAAAAAACAATATTGTTCATACATACGTGATACAGCAAAAATGATCTCACAATTATTTGGGGAGATTTTTTATATTATATAGTGACAGAGGCCGTCATTTCCATTACATGTGGGACATAAAAGAATCAAAGATTTGGAATCACTTTTATTCGGTGCTGTTCGTTCTAGCAGTTTGCTAGGACATATATGTACTTAATAGTGCATTAATAAAATCATTGTTGTTCAAAAAAAAAAAAAGATTTGGAATCATATGTATGTATTTTTATTATTGTTTCATCTTTGGAACAAATCATAGCAATTAGACAGTAGTTATTCTGGCGAACTTAACGAAAATCGTTCTTAAAATGTTGGGCCAAATTAACTTACTTTTGGGCAAGTCAAAACAAAATAATGTATATTAGAATACCCACTTTGATACATTATAAAAGAAATTAATTTTTACCTAACCATTTTACTTTATTTATCATCACTTCAATTCTCCATTCAAAAAGCTACTCTCAACTCTCAAGTCTTTACTTTATGATACATTAAATATTTCCATGTCTATAATGACTAGGGTTTTTTCGTGGATTTCTTCCTTTACGACCGCCATTGCCATCGGACCTCTTTCGGCAGCGGGGTGTGCTATTTTTCTAGATGGTGCCTCTTTCCTTGCCGGTGCAAGCAATAGGCACAGTCTTTTGCGTTTGTATGGATGATTCTCTTGTTTCCGGCGCCCAAATCTGTCCGATCCTATCTGTGGTGTCTGGCAAGTCTTCTACGCTAGGTTCATTGGTCGGCCGCGATGCTCTCTGTTCGCCCGA
This sequence comes from Stellera chamaejasme, assembly GCA_024586325.1. NCBI lineage: Eukaryota > Viridiplantae > Streptophyta > Magnoliopsida > Malvales > Thymelaeaceae > Stellera > Stellera chamaejasme. The sequence continues at coordinate 34,128,674 of CM044985.1, forward strand.
TCGGCTCTTTCGTCGGCCACTTCTAGTAGCACATACTTCGAATGGGTTTTTCTTGATTCAAGGTTGTGTCAGTGCAATTTTTTGCAGGGTATAAAACTTCCAGTGTGGGCTCTCCCGATTACAGTTCTTCTCATGGCTGATCATTCTAGGTGAAAGGAGGTGGTCCGGCACTACCGTTTTCATCGTCCTCGCTTCCGTGGGTCATTTGGAGTTGTTTTGGTGGTAAGGGATAGTTATGGTCACAGAGATTGGTCCAACGTCCTATGGGTCGTTGCACCCGGGGAGTATTCTATTGAAGAGTGGTTGGTCATGGCAACACGGACCCATGGTTCGTATGTCCCGGCAGGGTTGAGCTTATATAGACTCGCCCTGCCTGGATGGATGAGTCACTTGTCTTCGGGTGGATGGGGTTTTAGATCTTCCCCGTTCACCTGTTCCCGTTGTTCTGGTCCTGAATTGATCCCGACTAGTTTGGCCCGGTTGACTTTCCTTTGGCTGTGGGCGCTCGTGTGGTATCTTGAGCGATGGTGGAAGTTATCATTGAGTGATGTACATGGTACCCTCGCACAGTTGAGACATCGCTTTACTCCTCTTTTAGCTTGAAGTTGTTTAGATGTATGTGCATATCCTGAAAATATTATGGGTACCATCTGGTTAAAATCTCATGTTGGATTAGTACAATTGGTGCGTTCTTCTCGTGACGGTTGCCTGTGGATGTGTGGTACAGCCTATGGTTCTGGTCATGGATTGCTGGTTGTTGCTTGCAGTGATCTTTTGGGGGCTGCTTCATTATCTTCCACTCTGCTCTATTGTTATCTTAGCTATCTACGCGTTTTGTTACGCGTTTATTGTTCTGCTGCTGTTTCTTTCAGCTTTATATCCGCTTAGTCTGACTTGTTCTATTATGATTTATTATTAATAAAATGTGTTTTCATATTCAAAAAAAATAATATTTACATGTATTAATATTGGAAATACTAAGGGTCCGTTTAGTTATGGAGAAGTTTCCAAATTTTCCTTTCTAAAATTCATTTGTAAATATATGATCACATGCCTAATCTTTAAGAGATAGAAAACCTCATTTTCTAAAATTAGAAAACTCTAGTATTAAAATAGAAACCTTCCAAACAAGGTCTCCTAATTTAATACTAGAGTTTTCCAATGTTTGGAAAACCTTGTTTTCCATACCTTTAAACCTAGGTATATGATAAAAATATTTTCAAAGAAGTTTTAGAAATGAAAATTTGGAAACTTCTCTGTAACTAAACGGACCCTAATTTGTTTCTCGCAGTATTTTGTTTCTTGGGAAGTACTGATTTCTACAACTTAAACACGTATGCATTTTGTATACGTCGAAATGAGCACATATGCATGCATACTGGATTTTTTTTTTTTTTGTTTGATCGGGGCATACTGGAATTTTTAATTCTGAAAGTTAAGCTTGAAAATTAATTAGAAGCCGTTAACTACTACCTGCAGGCCGGCACTCTCCTGAAATCGTCTTAATTAGCTTTTTTTTTTTTCCTTTTTGTTTTGACCTCAGCTCTCAGCAACAATTGCCCCATGTTTCGGGGGCAGCGAATGTATAACCCTGTTGTTGTTGTTGCTGCCGGAGCTCTAATCCCCCAGCGGCATAGGACGTCGACGTCAGCATCTCACTTACATTTATGCTAACGTTAACACTCACACCACCGCCGGCTGCTAATCCCAGAAAGTCCCTCGTCAACCAGTCCTTCTTCTGCCACGCGGCCAGCTGCCCCGGTGGTCCCATGCTGTTGAGCTGTGTGGCAGTAGAGCCCACGGTGGCGGCCTTCTGGAGGAGAGCCGTCGCCGAGAGGTGGGGGAGATTTGTGGTGGCGGCGTGGAACGGTGAAGGTACTGTTACTGTTTTGGTGGGGTCTAATAATTGGAACAGTAATGAAGATGATGAGTAGTGGTGATGATCATATTGATCAGACGGCGTCGTTTCGGATTTCATATGGACGTTAGGGTTAGGGTTAGGTTTCTTGGGTGGGAAGGAGAGGAGATCAGGAGAGGGGTAGGAGCGGTGATCGAGATCAGGATATGTGGCGGCGCGGGAGGCGGAGATTCTGGCGCTTTCTTCTGCTAGTGCGTCGCAGAAAGCTCTATGAGTGATAAAGCTGTCCTTCCTGCAGTAATTAAGAAATTAACGTAATTAATATCCACATTTGAATTTCATATTTCAAAATTCAATATTTAACTAAAATATTTAAAAATATAAATAGTAAAAAATAATTCATAAAATAATTATATTTCAAAAGTCTATATTTTAATTTTTTAATACATATATGATTATTTAATTTTAAATGATTGATTTTTTATGAAATAAATCAGAAAACATATTGTAAAACAACAAAAATAAATGTGATAATTTTTTACTGATGAATGGAGTAAATTAAATACTTATCTAATAGTACTCTACTTGCTTAACTAATTTTATTCCTAATATATATATAAACATGTGTTTATAATTAATTTTGTAGCTTTTACTATAATAAAGGCTTTCTGTAGAACAAAAAGTTGCAACCTGCCTTTTATCCTAATCAACTCATAATATTATATCCTGTCTAAAATCAAAGTAAATACACTTTCTCAAATTTCGAAGCATGCATGCATGCAGATATATTTGAGCAGATAGTATAGGATTACACAGAAGTCTGGACCGGAATGCTTAATTCAGTATAAGTAATGTTAATGATATATACCTTGTTAATTTAGACATGAGTTACTTGAACACTATTATGCTATTAAAGTTTTATTACAAGTTCATTTTATATTTGGACAGATCAAGATAAATTAATTACTTTAGTTGCTTTTTTTTTGAACAAATACTTTATAGTTGCTTTGATAAATAAAATCATTTAGTATACTATTTAAGTAAAAAAAATTGTCAAAAAAGAGTGAAAACGACTAGCTATATATACCAAAACAATTCCTGTAATTAGCAATCCCATTTCAACGTTTCTTGGACTGGGCATTTGATTTCCATCATTAAACGCAATATTCTAGCTATCCATGCACCTATAGCTAGAAGAAAACACACTCACTCAAATCATTGCCCGTCTTTTATAGTATATTATTATTATTATAAATTTATAGAGTAACATTAATGTACGTATTATTACTGTTTTTAAATTTAGGCGTACTGTTTGAAAAACAGGAAAACAAACTCCCCATCAATTAATCTGTCATTTTTCCAATATTAATTTTCTCACTTCTTCCGCATAAAACTTTTTTTTTCCTTCTATATGATCTTAACACACCTTAATTAACACCATAATGAAGGGAAAGAAAGAAGAAAATGAAAACAAAAATGAGAGCTAGTATATATATGGGGAAATTAAGTACTTTAAATTAAATTAATACCTGGAGAAATGAGTACCACAATCGCAACGGTACTCTCTAGTGCCACAAGTCTTGGAGTGAGCCTTCCAGTCGGAGTGTACAGCATAAATCTTGTCGCACTTATCGCACTTCCACTTCTTCTCGCCGTGCTTCCGGCAGTAATGCTTCTTAATCCCGGTGAGGTCTCCCAGCGCGCGCGACGGGTGGTGGTGCACGCAGCTCGCCTCCGGGCACACGTACACCCGCTTCCTCATCATCCCGCCGGCCTCCTTCCTCTGCTTCAGCTTCCATGGCAGGTTGTGCCCTCTCCTGTGCAGCTGCAGATTCTGGTCCCTCTTAAACCCTTTGTTGCATATCTCGCACACGAACCGGTTTGTCGCCAGCAGCGTTTTCGGCGACAGTGCGATCACTTCCGCCTCTGGATCTGTATAAATTAATCAACTTTATCCATCAGTACTGTGTGATGGAAAATATTTGATATCAATTAGCTAGGTATAATTATCATAGGTATGAGCATTTAAAAGCTAGATCATCAGTTTTGGTCATGATCATCACCTGGGTTTCCGGGAAGGCTTCGCTTCTTCTTGATCTTCTTCTGGCTCTCATGAACTGGTAGTTGTGGCTGGTTGGGGGAGATAGAAGTGGAAACGACAGCGTTTAAACAGCCAAAGTCTGAGATAATTTGTTGGGAGATGAGGGAAGTGGGGTGATTGGGGAACATATCTTGGCCGGCCGGCCGGGATGACAAAACTCCAACAGAGTAAAACAAATTGATTAATTAATAGGAGGTCGTCGGCTACCTAGTTTGAAGACAAGATGTAATGAACAATAAAACAAGCTAGAAGATGACGAAGACGAAAGAGAAAGAGAAAGAACAAGCTAGAGTGTGTGTGTGTATATATATATATATATATATATACATATATATATATAACAACAAGCAATTATTGTAAATATTGTTGCTTTGGACCAGTTGCTATTTCTACACTAAAAAAGCATAGTATTATTGTGCAGACCGAAAACAAGAGAAATCGGCAAAAGAAGAAATTTAATCTCGTGAAGAAATAATGATGCCATATTTATTATCAAATCGTTGTCTCTGTCTATACATATGTACTGTGTACATATATGTATGAATGTATGTATGTCTCATGTATATGCATGGCTCGGTTCTAATTACCAACTAGTTGTGAAATGTCAAACTTGCCCTCAATATAATTTTATGTCTTCATCTTTTCTTTTCATCAACCGCCGCAAATGTTAGAACTTGTTATTCAACCATGGCCCATGGATACACAAGATCTCCGCTGCTGATCACCGCCGATTCGAGATAAGATCCGACGAATTCATGGATTCGCGACATCTTCAACCCGCCACCGACGACGAGCCACTATCTTCAATCGACATGACGGAGATGCGGTCAACGAACAACGGACTTTCAAAGCTCCAATGTAGACTTGCCGATCGACGAGCTAGATAGAGGATTGGTCGACCTTTCTCCGGCGTGAACCTACAGATTGATGAGCAGCAATGAAAGCAAGTAAACAACGAGATCTTCTCGCCATCGGAGGAGGTCGGCTGCCGGACTGTCGTAGTTCCCAATCGTCTGATGATTATAGATCTAAACGAGCTTCGACTGTTGTCTGATCGTGGCTGCTCGACATCGGAGGGATACAATCGGTCGAAGGTAAGACGAATCGCGTGGCGACACCTTCAGATTTGGACGGAGCAAGACGGTCGAAGGAAAAGGAGCATCAGCAGAATTCGGAGGTGAGGAACTACTGTAACATTTTATAACAGACACTAAAATATACACTGTAACAATTTATAGTAGACACTATAACACTGTATAATAGACATTATAACACTTTATAATAAACACTACAAATTATTGTAATATATACTCATATATGGTTAGCCAGTCAGTTTACAGTATTATTAGACATTATAATACCTTACAATAGACAGTTTTAAATTGTTTATAAAGTAATAGATAGTTTCAGTATCACCTAAAATGTGCAAAACAAATAAATCAACAGTTTCCAATTTTTATTCAGATATTATATCATTTTGTAGTAGTCACCTAAAATCGTCGGCGACAGTCATGATTCCTTCTCCGTCGCGCCGGGAGAAGAAGCGCGAGGAAGGTCATTTCCTCGTTCGTGGAGGAAGTGAATCGATTGATTGTTGCAGCATGCCACCGGAGGGAGACAATTGTCGAACCTCCAAATCTGGATACCTGCATGGCTAAGGATCTAATGGTGAAATTTCAGATCTGAACAGAGCAAGATGGTCAAAGACAAATGAGTAGCTGCAAAATTCGGAGGTGAGTGAGGAACCAGACAGTTTGCAATATTTATTCAGACGTTATAACTCTTTATAATAGACACTATAAACTATTATACTGTAGCGACGATGTTTTCGACGGAGTCGCCACCAATCATTTTGTGATAAGTCGATTGGGAACCTAAACTGGTCTACGAGAGTCTCAAAGTTCGTTAGTCAATTACGTATTAAAATTACAAATTTTCATACGCCCGAACATTGGTACCACAAATTGATATTATTTTCAGTCACTTGTTTTAACTTAGTGACAATGTGTACAAAAAAGCATATCAATACACGAAAAACAAACAACTAATCAAAGTATAATTAATTAATTAATCAATTAATTAAGAAAATGCAAAAAAAAGGAAACAAAAGGACAAATATACGTACATATTAGCACACACAAAAAAATTGATAGACAAGTAAAAAAGATAGTTGACGTTTTTCCCAATTAATATCTATCAAAATTGCTTACACCGGCCAAAATAAACTTATATGCAATCAATTGGATCGAACAATGAAAAGTGGAAACCAGGCCATTAGTCTCAAAATTATTAACCATTAATAAGAGTTATTAATTAATTATATTAATTATGTAGTCTTAGGATCCACTAGTGATTTTTTTAAATAGTGGGTAAATAAAATAGCTGATATGCATGCGGTTCAAAACAAAATAAAATGTCTCATGTATGCATGTGTGTTGGTGGGGACCATACATGACATATCTTTACATATGTACATGTGTGTAATTTGAAAGTTTTATACGTGATAGGAAAACTTATAGCTACGTTTATTTACTATATATGTGGAAAAATACCTACCTAAATATATTACTAATTAACTAACTCAACTAACTAATCTAATAAAGTAAAAGATTAAAACACCATTCGTAGACATTTATTAAGAGGGTAAACTTGATATTTCTATGGTGTGCATGTTTTCTCACATATATGGTAAATAGATATGCACAAAACTTATACACTTTCATTTTGATGAATTTACATAATACATTTCCTAATATGAAACATTTTCACACAGACTATACTTTGTAACCATTCATTTGTCTTCATACTTAAAAAGTTAGTTTTATCTTATATGCATAGTTTACTTTATTATTCTATCGTCATCAATATTCCTTAACCTCTTTACCCAGTTAAATGTATCAATTTTCTAGAACGTACGAGTAGTTATTAAAAATTGTATTATAAAATTGATGAAAAGATAAGCCTAAACTTTTTTAAAGTTGTGCTATGAAATGAGAATTGGAGTAAGAAGGACATTGTAAATAGAGTAAAGAAAAGTTTTCTTAAAACGTAAAACAATTATTTATAAAGGGTTTATGAAAAACAAATGTAGCGCTCCGTCCATGTAGCTCCAGTACGCAGTGGCGGACCTATGCTTTGCAAAGGGGGTCCATGGACCCCCATTTTTTCCAAAAAATATGTATAGGGGATATATAATTTATTAGTTTGATCCCTTTAAAAATTATAATAATATTTAATATATTATATTGGTTATTAAAAAATATAAAGTGGATCAATTTCTTAATTATTGAGTTAAAGTTTATTATGGTAATAACTATAACTTGACCATTGTATTTCACTTTTTTTAATAACTTGATGTCACATGTTTTCTTTTGCACTAATATGCCTAAAGTTCTTAAAATAGTTTTAATTGCTTAATGACTTATATCGAGAAAGATGTATTTAAAAGCATTAGCAATGATGTAATTGTAGATTTTTTCTAAGGGATGAAGACTCGACGAGAACAATTGTAATATAATTTTTATCATTTCAAAATTTTACTATATAATTATAAAATTTAGTCTTTTTACATCGTATAATACTTTTTTGAAATTTACGGATTAGACATGGCAGATCTGAGTATTTAGCTAATTATTGCAAGTTCTTTTGAAGACGAATTCATTAATCTTTGTTGATGATAAACAAAGTTACTTTTCGTAACAGGTTTTTGATGGAAAAAGTCTCCTAAGTACTGTGAGTAATTAAAAGTAGAATTGATGCATGCGAATTAGGCAGCAAAAGTTGAACTTTAAAGAAAGTGATGTATACGCTATGGATATACCCGATGCATGAAGAATCCTGTATTAATTATGTTGGATTGGTTTTAGTAACTTAATTTTAAGGCAAATTAATCATAGAATTAGAATTGGGAAGACAACGCTTTTGATTGATTGAGAGAATATTATTATCAGATTCACTACTTTTGCTTTGGTTCCAGATAAGATGATGAAGTTTATTCTCTGCTTGATTCAACTTTAAGGGAAGGAGAAAAAAAGAGCCTAGCTATATATATAGGGTCTCGCTAATTAAATTCATGACGCATTGACAATAATTATGCTTTGAAACCACTTATGAATAATAATATCATTAAATAATTATTATGTTGTAAGAAAGAATGAACGACTCTCCATGGTACTGGTTTTTATTTTTAAAAAAACTCAGAACAAAATCTGGAATTAATTAATTCCAAATGAAGTTTAGTCAAATAACAAGTCATGCATGCATACGTGCTCTTTCGGAAATAATTTGAGTTATCAAAATGTTTAGTAGTGAAAAAATATAGAAGAGAAATTAGAGAAAAGATTTACTCCATATATTTGAAAAGTTGGAAAATGATGCATTTCAGAAAGAGCGAAAGCATGGTGCGTACACCAAATTGGAATTGGTACCAAATTTTGTCAAGGAAACAGAGTCTGTGACCCTGGTGGAAAAAAATGGGAAAGAATAGTTTGGGTCAGTTTGGGCCCCCAGCCCAGCCCCATGTGTTGCTCACGGGTTTCTCTGTTACTAGACTCTTCTCTGTCAGCGTAACACAATCTGTTGTGGACCGGCCATCATTATTACTCCTCCCTCTTTAGTTAATATACTAAATACATTTGATTGTCGTGTTTCAATTTCAAGATAAAATTTATACTTCAGATTATGATTCAGATGATGATTATTGAACTTAAAATGCGTAATCACCAATAAAAAATGATAAATTAATTTTTTTTAGGAGGAATTGAGTAATAGAGTAGTATACATGCTCCCATTTGCTCATCGCAGCAACCACTGACACTTTGTGATGTGATCAAGCATGCAAGACTATTGTCTTCCTTCAATTTCATCCCCGTTGAGTCAGTCAACCGGTGGAGTTGGATTTTTGGACTTTCAAATTACTATACTACAGTAATTAGATTTTTCTCCACAGGGAGACAAAATTGTGACCTCAAAATTTGGGGGGAAAAAAATTAAAGCAACCCTAAGTTTTTACTCCAACAGAGACCTCAATCAAAAGTAGTTAGAGATTTGAAAAAGTTGCTATAATAGGGTTATGGATTCCAACAACTAATGCCATACTGCCAAACGAAGCCAATGACTTGCAAAGACTATACTATACTATACTATACTATACTATACAAAAGGACTTATTTCTAATTTAGACGAAGGGATGGGCCAGGCCCATAGTGGGGACTGGTAAAGAAACGAGGCCCTCACGAGAACGCAGAGAAGTGGTATGCTTGCTATAAGAAGGCCATCACCAGCGTTGACTCGAGCCGAGACCTCGTAGCCATTCGTCCATTTTATAATTTTAAGTATAATATTTTGTAATTAAATCATAGAGTTGATAAATTTTTTAATGATAATGATATTTTTAATCCATTTTTAAAATTTAGATGACATTTTAATTCCAAATTAAAATTTGATGGTAAATTTAAAATTTTTGAATATTTTAATAACATTTTTACCCTTATTTCCAAAAAACTATTACATTAACATTTTCAACTTTTAACACTAAACGCTGACAGTGTTCTCATACAGACTATTCGTCTGGCATCAGTCTTTCTATATACTGCGGTCATCAATTAAACATTTTTTCATGGTCACTCTCTGGCTTTTGATTACTACTTGTGCTAGTCTGTAATAGTATCTCATAAGGGAATCAAAGACGACGGATGATTGATTGATGTCAAGAACGTAATCAAAATGTTGCTCTGTTACTATGTTTGACTATGAACTACTTTAGCTAAACCGCCCAGAGATATGGGGATATAAGCTCTTTGTAAACCAATTTAACTCCCTTCTATTTGTTGAGCTTGATGTGACAGGGATAAACAGTATCAATTTTTGCCCAAATTTGATAAAACGGTGTCGTTTTTGTCCATTGGAGAGAAGAATTTGCAGCCATTAGATCACTAATATATCAACCTGCTGGCCAAACTCATGAATAGTCACAAGGATTTTTTAAAAAGAGCATAAACACTCTCTGTGCCCAATCTTTAAAATACATTAAAAAGCCTTCTTACTTCCTTTCAAAATACATTTAAATTCATGTTCTTTGTTCAAAAACATTTGCATCCGAAACCACTCTTTCTCAGGGATCTTAATGAAAATCTTTTCAAGATTTGATGGTGATTCAATTGATTGAACTTATATTTATTTGTTATATTTTGTCTAATCAAATTCGTAATGGCTTGAAAACCTTTTTACAATCCAATGTAATATATATTATTTTAATGATTAAAGGTGCATCGTTACTTTTTATAGATCATGAAATACATTACTTGTGTAATGTAAACTACAAATTTTACTAATTAACAGTTATTTGGTCATTATCAAAAGTTATAGTTATGTTTATATTTTCATAATCTTGATTAAATAAGCATGGTGTTACCCGCTGCGAAGCGCGGGAAAAAAAAGACCTCGTTGGACAATTCGCTTACCAGAGAAGCTATTCTATTCGTTTATCTTTGGTTAATTATAGATTGACACTCTAAATTATGGAGAGTGATTCATGGCAGTACATAATAACTTGATTTGGCTTATGGTATCCAAGCTAAAGTTGTGCAGTTTAGTACCTGAAGGTGTTAGTCGATGCTTCGATTATATTGTTGACCTTATTTAACATATGAGTTAAATCGTGGTCGATATCCTTAAATATCCGAATCCAAATTTTTACAAAAATATATTTATATTTACGGAAACCCTAAGTAATCATCTCCACTCAAACCAATACAAACCATCAATCCGAGATAAAATCGGAGATGAATACAAGGCAATAGAGTATGAACGATCGTAGAGCTAGGTTTTCAAGCGGTGGGGGGGGGGGGGGGGCAGAATTTGTAACAAATGGTCTCTTAAGGGGAAAAATAGGAAGAAACTTTATGCCTTTTGAAAGTGGATGCCAATACTATCATTGCTTTAACTTGAATTTTAAATCTTACCTTTTGTACAATTACCACTTGAAATGTAATAATATCAAAATGCATAAAGTATTACATTAACATTGACCGACGTGTTGTCAAACTATTCAATTATCTGTTTGAGAATAAATAAAGTAACATGGTATAAAAAATATATCATAAATTTGTTTATTCGGAGTTTTTTTTAGTTGTACTCTCCACACCCAATTTCGTTTCATTTCACAATTTTATGCATTTGAGCAATCAATTAGATTCATTGGAAAGAATAATTATCAATTAATTTATTTCATAAACCTTAATAATGATTTATATAAATCAAGACACTAATATTACTATATATGAGTATGTATTTGCAAATGAGTAAACTCCACCCACCCGTAGTCCCTTAAGTTTCAATTTTGTCCTATTTGAGTCTCATTTTAAGAATTTGACTCATTTTTGTCATTTAAGTTACAATTTTGTCATGTTGAGATCCTTCCGTTAATTTTTCGTTAAAATAACTAATTAAGTGAGGATATTTATATAATTTGTCATTTTAATATTCAATTCAACCCAACTCTTTTAAAAATCTAAAATATAACCTAAACCTTTTTAAATTTTACAAATCAGCCCACCCTTAAAAACTCACCTACTGTCTCCTTCTTCTCTCACCTCCGGCACCACCAAAGTTGCCACTTTCCGCCGCCCGACAACACCATCAAACCGCGCCACCGCTGACCTTTCACCGCATCGCCATCCACCTTGCCTCCTCCTCCCTCGCATATCGAATGCAAAACTCTACATCCCAGCCTAGTTCGATGCCTTCCTTGCTCCGATCGATGCCGTCCTACTCCCCCAGCCGTTCGCGCCGGCCGTCCCGCGTTACCGACCTGCCTGGCTCTGTCTGCGCCGGAAGCCAGACCGAAGCCATAGCTAGATCTGGCCTTTCGCGAAGCCATATCTGGCGCTGGCTTCATCTGCCTTCCAGCTTAGACATGGCCAGCAGGGAGGGGCACAATAGGCCGTTATCGACGGCAGTTGCATGGTGTGAGGCGGTGCCGGCAAATGGCGGCAAAGACGGTGGTCTTGGAGTAGCAGGAGCATAGAGATGGTTGGGTGAGTTTGTAGAGTTTTTAAAAAGTTAGGATCATTTTGTAGATTTTAAAATTAATTAGGTGTTAAATTAGATATTAAACCTAACCCAGCATGCATTAAACGGCTCATTTAACGGAAAACGACACGAAATGACTAACGGTGCACGCGATGGTAACTTAGAGGACGAAAATGAGCCAAATTCTTAAAATGGGACCCAAATAGGACAAAATTGAAACTTAGGAGACTACGGGTAGAGTTACTCATTTACAAATACTCCTTTGATAGGGGTCATAGCCCAGCCCACCTATATGCTAGCTCTGCCATTGAGCCTGAATGTTCGAAACAGTGTGATATGAAACCCATAGTTGTTTAGAAGTGTATAAAGCAAGTGGTAGTGTTTGAAATTTAACGTTTGACATAAAATTATGGAAGAAGGACATCACTTTAATAGTTGGGATACTAAACCAAACCGAATTATAGTAGTTGAAGTACTGAGTTGCATTGCGTTATAGTTCAGACACTTCCATAACGGATTATCATAGTTTAGGGTATCAACATATAATTTAGTCTTTATCTTTGACATTAAAATGCTTTGTACAAATTCGCTTTTCCCATCTATTTGTAACTTTTTATTCTTTATAGGATTTTCTTACGTGCCTTGTTCATTTAACACAACAATTTAGTAAACATTTCAAATTTGTAGCCACATTTCTTCCAACTATTCCTCAAACTTCTTAAATTTAATTTTGTTCATTTTCAATCCCACTTTTATAAATTTTCACATTACTTCTTCAAAAATTAATATTTTTTTATTTTTTGAACTGTTTAATGAACACAATTACTTCATCTACTTCCCCCAAACTCTTAAGTACTACCCCCTCCGTCCACCAATAATTGATCAATTTGTTTTAGCTGTTTCATATTATTTAATTTAAATTTTATACATTTGAATTTGTTGTTCAAGATTCAATGTTTGACTCAAATTTTAACAAAGATAGCAAGTTTTAAAAATTCAGAAAAATATATTTAGAAAGTTTATATTTCAAATTATGACATGCATATAAATTATTAACTTTAAATGTCTAAACAATCATGAAAAAAAAATCATAGATTAAATACGTAAAAAAACAGAAAAACAAAGTGTACAATTATTCGAGACGGAGGGAGTATTATTTAATTTATGATTATTTTTTCATGAATTTTTAGAATTTTAAGATAAATAATTCATATACATATCGTAATTTACAACATGTATTTTCAAAATATTTTTTATGATTTTTTCATCATTTATCATTATTAAAATTTGAGTCAAATATTGAATCTTGAAACGTGAAAATCAAATGGACCAATTAATGACAGATAGATGGAGTATTTCTCAAAAAACAAATCCTCATTTTTTTCATGGACATAGCGGGCTCTGTTCGCATAACTAAGGTTATGCTTCATATATGATTTTAGTCATCATCCCAAATTACATATCACCTCTTAAACTTAATTAAAAAACACAATACCCCAAAAATCTACTTACTGCTACATTACACCTCCACCATGCATGCCTTCTGCTACATTACACCTCCACCATGCCTTCGACTACAACCTCCCTCCCCACTACACCGCTGGCACTATGGGCCGAGTTGATCTCAACCATATTCCAACTGTATCATCGCCATGGATTTCGACAAGCACGTCAACAATTTCTCCCACTTCGAGGGCCATCCATTACTGCAAACGGTGAGTCCTTCAAAAAAATTGAGCTAGGAAAAACGCGTTTCTTTAAGGGCTTCTGGGTGGTCTCCGAGTCAGTCTTCGGCGGGATGATTAGAGACCGATGATAGTTGATAGTTTCAGGTGTTTGGATTTTCGCCGCTACCAAGCTCGAGCAATAGTGATTCTGTGACCTATGACATTTTAGATCGAAATAATCGGCTCCCGTGACATCCGACGTTTTAGATATGAAGCAGACCTTTAGCATCGATTTGTCGTCGGACACTGAGCATCACTTATCTTGCAGTCGAACCCTGCTTGTCTCACCACCCAGCCCACGCCGTAGTCGTCCTTCCCATCCTCTGATCGATGGTGTTGAAGAGTTTGTTGGGCTTGTGGGCGGCAAGGAGGAGAGTTGTTGGGGAAGAGAGTGGGGATTGTATTTGGGGGATATTCTAAACTTGTGCTAAATGAGGGTGCCTTTTATGAGTTTACAATTGTCACTCGATAAAATATCAAGTCACTGAAACTAGCTTTTCATGACAGAGCCGTTATGATCACGGAAAACTTTGGCTACCGACCAAGCAAAATGTAAAAGTCCCAAATCCACATTAACAACTTTGTTGCGCGGGAATCTGCTTGATCTCACCGGTGACGTTTCTTCCCCTACTCAATTTCATGGAAGCAGAGGCACGTAGCTTGTCGAGATCATGAACCTTCTGTTTCGGTCGTGCCTGTCCGTTTTAGGGTTTCTCTCGTTGTGTTCGATTTCATCTGCTGGAGAATCGTCGACGTGCTTGGCGGTGTACAAGGAAGGAGGTGCGCCGGCAGTTTTCCAGTCCCCGCAATGCCCCCGGTGGAAACTCCCGAATCAGGACTTCGGGCAGCGCACTACCGCCGATGCTGTTTCCCGCTGCCAATCAGCTGTTCTTCAAGGCCGCAGAAAGTCCCAGGAGGATCGCACGCTTTGCGCGCTAGATATTCTCGTTCCCTTCCCCAGTACCTATCTAATTCACATGCTCGAAGTTTTCTGCTGCCTGTTTATTGAATTTAGAGCCATGAAGCTTTATCTCGTTTCGTCTCGATTTTTCTTTATTATATGGCAATTTTACCAGCTGTCGTTGTAACTAATGAAGTACGGAGTATATATTTAAATACATGTGTCTTTGAGCGATGTTGCATCACGCATTTGGTTACCAGTAGCATGCCAGCACGACTGACAAATTCTATCATGGAAGTCATCATTGCTCTAAGCAAATGTTTTGGTCAGGGAATATGATGCATTGTAGGCAAAGTATTAGATAAATGGGGCCAATAGTATCTAAGGTTTCAATGTTATAAAAACCCTGCAGGAAATTAGGTGGTAACAAAAGTATATCTGTACCTCTAGTTATGTTTAGCCGTTGCAGCTGTTGCTTGAAGGTTATGATTATTATGGCAGGTAAAATGGGTGTGAAGCGAGTTTCAGTTGGAGTTGTAGCAGTCTTTGATGGGCACAATGGTGCTGAAGCTAGTGAGATGGCGTCAAGGCTGTTACTAGAGTATTTTGCATTACATATGTACTTCCTTTTGGATTCAACCTTTTCTGTCATTCTGAGGAAATCCGAAGGCATGCTGCAGGACATTAAGAAGCAGGATAATGTTTTCCAAGTTCTTGATTGGAATGAAAAACTTGGTGGCCATGAGCTGAACTTTGAAAGGTTCTTCTTGCAATACTTCATTCGTTCTCTAAACTCATTTGTCTGTCTAAATAAGTTCGTTATTTTTCTTCCTTTCTTAACTTTCTATTTCTAGAAAGATGTCCTCATCAATTCTTTTTAAAAAGGCATGTAAGTGCAACAAACTTACAAGCTAGTTGCAGAAGAGAGAAGTGTACGCATGCGCAGCTTATTCTTAACAAGTAAAAGTATTCTCTGAGGTTCTTAGACACTGATAGATACAGCTATCATTAGAGTTCAATATGCCTTGCGTAAGTATCTATTATGATATATCTGTGAAATCCTTAAACAGTATCTTACTAAGGTCAAAGGCTCTGAAACTATACAGTAGTCATGTGAAATTAGCTTGACCTCTTGGTTTGATAGTTGTCTTTATATTTAGAGAGTAGGAGCTAGATATGCATGCTCTGGTGCATTTTGGAACTCAATGTTGGAGCATTGATAATTTCTCTCCTTGTATCAAGTGTATATGATTTCTTTATTTTATGAGCAAAAACTAATGTCTGTCTGGTGATATGTACAATACTTTTGCAGGTTTAAGTTCTCTATTCCGGATAATCTTGGGGATTCTTTCCATTTGGCAATATTAAAGGAATCTTTGTTAAGGGCACTCCATGATATTGATGCTATATTTCTTAAGGCAAGTAGTGTTTTCATTCTTTCTTTTCGTTTCTATTTCATCTCTGCAGACGGTTATGTCCTCAGTAGTATTTTTTGTGACCTTTGAAATATTCAAATTATTGGTTAAGGAAGCTTTGAGAAATAAGCTCGATTCAGGTTCAACAGCAACAGTAATACTGATAGCTGATGATCAAATTATGGTTGCCAACATTGGAGATTCAAAGGCTTTTTTGTGTTCTGAGCATTTTCAATCTCCAGCAGAAGCTAGAGGTAACACATGAATAATCTTGAATCAATCATATGGTTTCACTGTTCCATAGTCTGACACATATCCTAACGCCTTAAAGATTGATTATATATTTAAGTGTGTTTTTAACTATGATTCAACTTCATGTCTGTCTGTCTGTCTGTCTGTCAAGCATGGATTCATTATTTACAATTACTCTCGATTGGTGTCATAGTAAAACTCTTCTGCTTTAATTTATACAAATTGCAGCTACTTTAGTGAAATTGTATAGGGAACAACGGCGTAATGGTTTGATTTCTCACGGGCAAAACTATCGCTCTAAATCAATTGAGACCAAGGGGCTAGCTCATTATATTGTCAAGGAATTGACCAGTGATCATCATCCGGATCGTGAAGATGAAAGGTCTAGAGTAGAAGCAGCCGGTGGTCATGTTCTTGAATGGGGTGGTGTGCCACGAGTGAATGGTCAACTCGCTGTTTCCCGAGCTATAGGCAATATTCCTTACAGAAGGTAGTATTCTTAATGATGAAGCTGCTGCTGATGGTGATCATTGTTATACTACACCTTAATCCTAACTATGTTGGGTCGGTGGCATTTTCCTTAGTCAATAAGGTAGCTTTACAGCCAGAAATAATCTTAATTACACCGAGAGCTCTAATGAAGCTTTATTGGTTTTTCTTCATTACTAGTTTTCTAATTTCCTTTTATCTTTCTATTCCCAATTTTATTGAAAAAATTTCAATGTTACACATAGTTGCACCCTATAGAGAAATGAGGGGTCTATTTTAAATACTTTTAGTTATTCTTCTTTATTAAAATACCAATGCCGTCAGAAATAAGGGATAGGATACACTTGCTATCCATTGATTCATGAGATCATAGGATTGGAAATTTCTGATACTGTAGTTCAAGCGAAGCTCTGTGGACGTTCTTCTTGATAGATTCCTTGTTTTATTTGTCAAATGCTGATTGGTGTTTATGGTCTCATGATATATAGATTTCAGCTTGAGTGTAGCTATCAACTGCGCTCATGTAAGGATCACCTGTAACTCTTGCATGTTTATGTTAATGGACTAACGTTACTGATATTGTGCTCAGGTATGGTGTGATAGCTGCACCTGAAGTGACAGATTGGCAAACTTTGACCACAAATGACAGCTATCTGGTGGTTGCAACTGATGGTGTATTTGAGAAATTGAGTCTGCAAGATGCCTGTGATTTGCTCTGGGAGGTAAAAGCATATGGTACTGTAAGAACAGAACTCTCCTCTTCGTGTACAATTTCACTGGCAAATTGCTTGGCGAAAGCTGCCTTTGAAAAGGGCAGCATGGATAACATTGCAGCGGTTGTGGTTCCTCTACGGTCATCATACATTTCTCACAGGTCATTTGGTGAAAATTGTGTGATAGAAGGGGACTGTTATGTTCAAACCAATGGAGAAGAGCCAGGTTAGTGTGTGTCTTCTTTCATGCTACATCTCATGCCAGTGTCCACAAACTACGAGGTTTGAAGAGTGAGAAAAAAGGATTAAAGCATCAAGTAGCTAATATTCTTGTTTCTATCTGCCGCATTGTCTAGGTAACATGATGAGCTCTATTCCACTGCAAGCAGAGAATAAGAATCCACTTATTACTAATCTCAACAGAATATTGGTAAGTTTGACAAGTGGCTTTTTCTATTTTTTCCCTTTCAAATAGTTGGTCATATAAGGCTTCTTAATGCTCCCTTAAGTTGCCATGTTCGGGATATCCTCTAAAGTCTAATAATTCGTGCTTTTGATAATAGAAAGAGGTTCTTTAATTGTTTTATGACATAATCTAATATTGCCATTAATATATTGGGTTAGAATTAAATGTACCATTAATGGGGTTTTTTGTGTCCCAATTTTCCACTAACGTTATTGTCTAGGGGAAAATATGCCACTAAAGTCTTAAATCGGGAGCGGATAACTATTGATTGTTAAAAACCAACGGAAGAATGTCGAAAGTAGTATGTTTGGAAATTTTAGGATGATAATGTTATTTCTTGCAAACTTAAGGACCTTTGATTCCTTGTGGACCAAAAATGAAACAAATAAAAATAAAAATTAAACTTTTGAAAAGAGTATATATGCGAAACTCACAAATTTAGTGATTTTTAATTGAATATGACAAAAAGTATACTACTATTGTAAGATGTAGACCTATAAACTTTAAAGTTTGTGTAAGCTACTCTAGCTGAAACTGAAAAGAACTAATTATAATGATTATATTTTAGATTTTTTTTTAGAGCTGATGACATTTGAAAGCTATACTGTATTTATCTGAATAACACATGGAACATGTTTTTTTTTCTTTTTCTTTTTAAAAATCTGTTTGAAATTTCCTTATCCAACTTAAATAAAAATTTATGAAAACAATTTCCTTAAAAAGTTGTTTTAAATGGTTCTCAAACTGACTAAACTTTATTGTTCTAATTGATATACAAGTTCAGCCAACAATCATGATATACAAAAAAATCACTTGCCATTTCTTCATAAATCTTCTCGAAATACACCATCAGTTGTATAATTTGTTTTACAATTTTTCTTTCGGTGTAGCTCTAATATTTAAATTACAAAAGGAATGTAACACTAGCAATTTGTAAAGTTGAAGCATAAGAAACAGATGATTAAATCTTGGGAAACAAACTGCAAATGTTTGCAGCTTTTTCATTTTTAGTAATCTCCTAAACATCAATTTACATTATTACCCTTATCTCAATTATCTTTCTACCATCTTTGTGCAACTCCCAAGCCCCAACAACGTTATTACCTCTTTCCATCAACTCTACACAATCCCCAATAACTCAAGCTTTCTAATTATATTTTCGGAGGGGCATAAATGGTAAGTCTTAAACAATTTTTATACATCTTAGATTCTCGTGCCAAAATGAAACATTGCGTTCAAATAGGATGGAAGGAGTAATATATATTTGATCATTCTTCTTAATATCTTAGAAAAGAGAACCTTTTATGCCTCTTTTCCCTTTGAAGACATTCTTTAGAATAATTTATTTTTTCAATTGGCGCATAAGAAAAGAAACTTAAAATCCCTGGAAGTCACGTTAGAAGTCACATTCCCGCCCTAATGTTTTAAAATCCTACTTCACTTGTTTATATTAGAAGTTCCATCATTGCCCTACTTCTATAGGGCTTTACCTTGGGATGATGGGACCTCTCCCATCTTCTATGAACTCTAAGTCAGACTTCTATGTAAGGCTTCCATGCTTATTGGCAAATTGCGGTGAAAAGACAAAAGAACTTCAGGGGCATATTAGTTGCAGCCCATAACGTTACTGGCAAGTTTGGGATTCCTTCCTTGAGTTTATCTTGTTTAACTTGGGACTTATTAGTAGAGTTTTTGTATGATGACGCTGGCCAATTTACCAAATCTTTGCAAGCACTTGTGGATTTTGTTTGTGTAGGTTCAAGGTAGACATGAAAGCAACAGTTGCTTCTATCTATTTGAGAAGCTTAACGATGATATGGGTGATACAATACAAATGCAAAGGACTTATGTGCAAGACGAAACACATGAACAGCCACAAGCGCTAGTGAACTCCCTGGAGCAACAATATGGAATGCACCCTAACTCTTTTGAGCAACCATATGGTAGAAAACTCCTTTCCTAATGAATTTCGTTCTGTAGTTTTCAATTTGTCACAGGATTAGTGCTTATTTCAGAAAGTATTCTGATTTCATAAAGGTTTTCTTACTATGACTAATTATATAGTTGAAAGCTTTTGAGATTCTTTTTTTCCTTTTTCTTTTAATTTTCCAGGAGGTTCTGTTAATTTGTGCATGGACAAGCACACATGCTTGCACCATCAGAGAACTGACGATGGAGCTAGCCACCAATGTCCAAATCCTGAAACATTTTTCAGTTTCCTTGGTTTGCTTGAATCAATACCTCTCCATGATACAACTTCAAGTACTGGATCTGACAATAATGCCACACTAGACAATGGGAGGTTTGTGATGATTTTCGAATCTCATTTTTTTCGTTTTATACGAGGTGATCTAATTTACTTATGCATGAGGTACTTTACCTTTCTAACCTAATTGGTTTTTTTCTCAACTTGATTGATAGCCTATACTCTCACTTTTTTCTCAACCTTGCTGCCTCTGTTAGCTGGATAACGTTTTTGTTATTGACTAATGGTTGGCTATGTTCATTTCTGTCATCATTATAAACAATTTTACCAATTATTAATTGCTAAGTGGCAAAATCTGACAAGGTTAAACCAAGGGTTTAGTTAAAGACATATATTGTGGTGAGGCCTCCCCACTCTTTGCCAATTGATTTAGAGGTAAATGCTTTTAACATGATATTAGAGCCCGATGGCCCACATATGAGAGGATGTTAAGTGGGAAATCCTACATGTTCAGTCAAGAGGTTAGTTAAGGTTTTATATCATGGTGAGACCTTTCCAACAATTGGCTATTGGTTTTTTTGGATACCTCATCTTGGTGTCGAAGCCCAAGGTTTGTTGCTGTCTCATTTGTTCAGGGCAAAAGCCCTAATCAGTGTCATTGTCTAAGTGATGGTCTTGTCGCATGCATGTGAGAGAGCATACTAAGTGGGAAAATCTGCATGATTAATTTAAGGGCATACATTCTGGTGTGACCTCTCCACCCTTTCCCAATTTATCAGGTTGGATGCTTTAGCATTTTGGACTGGAGACGTTTCGGGAACTTGACATGATGATCCGTCATGTTGGTTGTTTCTTTTGAAGAAAAGAATTGTCTTAAGCCAGGCTGTATTATTACTTATACATCTGGGAAGTCTAAATGCATTTCTTGTGAATAGTAATTTGGATAAATATTGGATTCATGGTGCACATGTAGATTACTACATGTTGCAGTTCATCTCCCACTTTTTTATTTTTACTCTTTTTGGCCCAAAGATGGTACTGAATAAATTTATCAAAAGAAGAAGAAAGTAGACTTCATCGTGAAGACCAAGAACAACAACCCATGAATACAGAAAATGAACAAATTCATGTTTAAAAACCCTACAAAGACTAACTAACTTTGCTTAAAACCAACCTGTACCAAAGCAGAAAAGAACAAATGAAATACATAAAAGAACTTGATCCCCAACATGTTGCAGTTTTGTAGGCCTACTTGCTGCATGAGATGCCTTTAGTTGAGTGTCTAGCTTGTTACTCTTGCTGGAAAATGCCAGTTCAACACATTAGCGACCTAAACACATGTTAACAACACAATCCAAATGGACTAAATACAATTTCAGCCCTCTAACTCAGTTGATTAGGACACTTTAGCCCCTGAACTTCAACTTGTGCCGCTCTATCCCCAATTTCTAGCAAAATTCAAGGGCTTCTATGCTTCGATGCTCATGGAAGTACTTCCTTGGAGACGCCACCATGCTTCACCGCCAACTCTGCTGCCAGGCTCTTTTATTGTAGTCAAGTTAGGGTTGTTATCAGGATCTATTCATCAAAAGATGGCTAAGTCGGCCTGTAGAGCGGAGCATGGGCACCATCAATGTGAGAGAATCTGTACTTTTGACTGCTCCTTGGTGTTTCAGCAACCATATGAGTTTCAAGTTTGAAGGCAACAGAGACAAAACTGATGATTGAAGGAAGGAAAAAGTTAGGACTTTGGTGGTAGGAAAACAAAACAGCAAGGATGTTCTGATAAAATAATGTTCATGATATTCCCACTTCATCTTCAATCCTAGTCATTCATTTTGCTGACATTTTTCAGAAAGATTGTTTAAGATTCTTCTGAATGATCATACTTTTGGCTTATTGCTCAAGGATCAAGGGAGATCTAAGACATAATAAGTCATACGGAGTATGATTTTAAGAGACTGATACTTGGCTGCTGTTTATCAAGTCTTGAAGAAATTGTTTATTTGCAACTCTGCCTTTAACCTCTTATCACTTTTCCATGCACAAAGCTTCATCTCGTTTTGTTTCTAGATATGTACTAAAGAAAAGATTTGGACATGGATCATATGGTGAAGTATGGCTGGCTTTCAACTGGGATTGCCAGGAAAGAGGTAAAGCTTCCAAAGGTGGCGAAGGAAACAAACCTACCTCATCCAATGGGACTCATTTTAATGTCCGTGGCAGTTCGTGTAATAGTACGTCCTCACAGGATCAGCATACCAGTCCCCCTGAAGAGTTATTTGTCCTAAAACGTATAAAGGTAAGCCATTCGCTTGAAACATTTGAATTTGTTCAGGAAAATACATCCAAGTTTTTGCATTAGCTTTTCTTTCTCGTGTACCAAAATCATATGTTTACAAGTTCATTTTTATTCTGAAATAAAACCTGGGAGATATGTACCTGCATTGTTTTGCAGTTGACCTTGATATGTCCAAATGTCAGATCTGATGGCCCCGTAAACTCTTGCACGTCAAAAGTATTGCTGCTTTTGTCGCATTTCTTTTGTACTTATCCAGGGCCAATCGCCTGTTCATTCTCATCTTCACTTCGTTGTTTAAGTCACCTTTCTATTCTGATATGCCTAGATCACAGATCCAATGGTCCCTACTATTCTGGGATATCGAGGCGCTACTGCTTTTCTTTTCTTTGCAACCTGCTTATCCAGGGCCAATGGACAAGTTTCCTGTTCATGTTCTATCTTTGCATCTCATTTTAAGCTCCTTCCACCCCCCCACCCTCCCCCCCACCCTCTCTTTTTAGATTTCTCTTAAAAAAATTTGTACATCTAAATGTGCAGGATATGGTATTTTGCTTGTAGCTAGCATAATCTATACTCCCCCCGTCCCAGAAAAAAGATACGTTTGACTTCCGAATTCGTTTGACTCAAATTTTCTTTAGGAAGATTTCATTAACAAATTTCTAAACAAATTTAATTTAGAAACTAGAAATATTCATTTATCATTTGCATATAAATTAATGAAAACGTTCAAATGTATCTTCTTTTCTGGGACGGACGGACTATATTTGTTCTGTAGATAATTCTTTTGCTTGACCATTTTATGAACAGGTGGAAAGAGGTGCTTTTGTTTACTTAAGTGGTCTAAGGGAGAAATACTTTGGTGAACTGTTTTCAAATGAATCAAGATCTCTTGATCGTTTTATGTCATCGTCTAGATCATCAGGATTGTTGTTTCAAGCGGCAAAACCGGATCTATATAAGAACATGGAAAGGAATGAAGCATCTAGCCCAGAATCAGAAAATGAGCCTGAAACAATATTTCTGAAGAAGAATATATATCAGCAAGCAACCTATGACAAAGGTTTGAACCATATTGTAAGATATGTTGAGTCGTTCGAATCTCGAACAAATGAAATATGGCTTGTATTTCATCATGAGGGGGTTTCATTGTCAAAGCTTCTATATACTGTGGAAGAAGCAGAAGATAAGGTTGAAAAGGAAAATGCTGAAGATGTAAAAAAAAGCCAAGTATTGTGCCCATCAAAATGGTGGTATTGGTTGAGGACGACAAAGGAGGGGCAAGAGGAAATGCGTAATATCGTATGGCAGCTGGTACATCTGCATCAAAAGTTATTATTATTATTATTAATATTATTATTATTATTATTATTATTATTATTATTATTATTCTTTCTTTTGGGGTGCAATATAGGTGCACCTCTTTGATCATGCATTGATCCCTTCAGTAGTTAACAATTGAGTTGCTTGAGGCCTATTATACTTGATGAGGTATTATTAGATATTAAGACAAAGTGAAGGGAACACAAAATTCTCTCAGCTGGAAAGGGAGCACATATCACTAGATTGTCACATTGTCTGGATGTTTACGTCCTTGCCCACGAGCTCGTGTGGTGAAGGACATGCTATGCCCCGGCTAAGGCCAGGGTACAAAACTCAGCGCGCTTGACTTCCACTTCGTCATTCAATTGCTTCCAGCCATCTGATCATAGGCTAGATCCTTTCTGATATAGCTTGTAATGTAATTCTGTGTACCAAAAGAATGGGGGATTTTATTTTAAAACAAAGAAAATTGTCTTGAAGTTTACAAATAGGTGGCTTTCTTGTGGAATGATCTGTTGGGTTGGGCAAAAAAAAAAGTAGTGCAACAGGTTAGTCTAAGAAGTTTACCATTGCTTTGCACTATGACAAGGCCTCTCCACATATTATAATATGTAGTTTTGGCTGCTTTAGCATAAATAAAATCTGGAATCCAAAGTTTTCATTGCCTGTCTTTTTACATTTTAGTTACATTGTGGTTGTCCCAGTCCTCGTGATAGGTTATTCTGCTCATTAATCAGCGTACATGAGGGTCAGCTAGTTAGTGAATTTTTACAAGGTTAAATCAAGGGGTTCATTAGTCTGATATATTTCTGATGCAGCATCTCCGACACTCTAGAGCGAAAGCACTGCTCTCAATGTTGGGCTGTTCTACTAAAATTTAAGATAGATGTTAAACACTGTTACTGACAAGGAATTTGTTGCAATACATAAACTCATTTGCAGGAAAATGCACTGCAAATGCCAAATAAATTGTTTTATGTTATGTGGATGTCAGTTGACCTTATCTTCATAAGTTTTTACCATCATTCACACTCTTTTCACTAACTGAATAAATAAAAAGATATACTAGTCCTTTGTCTTATTTCTTGTGTTGCTGCTCTTTCAGTAATTTTTTTAGTGATTCTGGTTATAGCATACGATCTTATGAACAAATGATTTGAAAGCTTCCATGTTTTAGATTCACTTGCTTTTTTACCTTAAAGAATACTTTGAATTGGGTCCTCCCCTTCACTTTGATAAAGCTTATTAATAGATTTAAAAGGCACATTGTTAAAGGTCTCTTGCATTTCATCCTTTTTCTCCTAAAAATATTTGAAGGGTGATAATTCTGGTGTAGCTTTGTAGCTCATTGATAAATGACTAGATCCCTGCTTTGTTACCTCATTGCTTAGACTTAGACCGTCCTCTTAAAGTGGCATTTTGCTGTTCCCTTTACCCTTTCTTCATCAGTATGCAAGTATTGCTTTCTGGATACTGCTTCAACTCTATATCTAAGAGCCTTCTCTGTTTCATAACCAGTTGATGGCATTGAAGTCATGTCATGATCGCAACATCACCCACAGGGATATTAAGCCTGGTGAGGTTCCACGGTTGTTAATTGTGTATACGGGCTTGTATTCAGACTTTGTTTGAGAAAGTGTGATTATAATGGGCTATTTTTCTTTTAAAATTGTTTGATATGTAAATTTATTCTGCGCCTTGATTCTTGGATCCCTTCTCTTCAGTCAATAAATGACACAAAAATAGTACTCTATATGCCACCTGATTTGATATTTGATTTAAGACTTTGAGTCACTTGACAGGAGAAGTAGAAATTGGTTCTTATGGGACACTGGAGTGCGGTATACAAACATCACACGGTGTGGTGGTGCATGCTGCAATAAAAGAAATATAGTGTTTAGTCTGATATTGTGCTTTGTCAAACAGAGTTCATATCAGATATCCAGTAATGGTATAGATGGGAAAGGGAAGAGAGGAACTACATAGCATAGCGTTTTTAGCTCTGAAGTGTTGAGCTTACATTGAATGTGAATCCTACTACAAAAATACTAAGAGCAATTTCTCTTTCAGAAATGCTCATTGCTTTTCTGGAATATTACAACACTTAAAACTGATGGATTAGCAGCTAATAGGTATGAAGCATGCTAGCTCTTTTTTTCTGCTATCTCTTCCAAAACCAGCATGTCATGAATTGAAACTGGAGATTTATGTGCTCAGCTATGTCACAGCCATCATGTTCTGGATGTAGTGAGGAGCTTTTGCCCCATTAACTTAAATGTCTTTTCTCGATACAAGGATGCCATGCTTCTTAGCTGTGGAATCTGTGCATACGTTTGTCCATTCATATGAGTATTTAACCATTACTATTAAATAATGAATGTTGCTCATTAGAAGTTATGAGAATGCATGAGATGGGCTTTGTTTGAGAATAGCATTAGAAGTTGAGAAAACTTCCCTGGTTGATAGCCTCTTTAACCCTGAAATGCTAAACGCTATTGGGTGACATTTCCAACCTCAAACCGCCGACGATTTTCGCAAGTAGCTAATGATGTCTCATGATGATAATGCCAAGCTTTTTAGTCAATTGATTTTATTCAGTATCTTGGCTAACTCTATAGCTGCTCCTTTATAAAAATTATTCCACTATGCTTTATGGTTTTATCTTATAGGATTTTTTTCCCTCCAAATTGCCGCAGATAACATTGTTATATGTTTTCAAGATCATGAGACGGGTAGATGCATGAGGACACCTCTGGATAAAAATTTCACCACCAGAATGTATGAGTTGCTTATTTGCAGTTCCAAGATATTTGATTTTGACAGCTTATCACTGCTTTTAGTTGCAGTCGAATATGGTATATCTTCACTGTTAATCCTATTTGACATTGGTCATGGTGTGATTTCAACTTATATGTTGGATGTGTCAACCGCTGGAAGAAATTTTCTCCTACTTGGGACGATTGGTTTTTAAACCCCTTAGGGGTAATTGCTAACTGTGTCTAACCTTTCTTCCTCGGTTTGGTTTCTCTTTCTCCTGTAGCTCTTGTTTTTTGTTCTCTCTTCTTGAGTCCTACTCCTCCTTGGAGTAGCACTCCTTTATCAATGCAATTATTGATGTTGCCTTTCAAAAAAAAAAATGGTGTAGAAGTCCATTTCTCTCTGATGCCTTTTGTCTTATTATGGGCTGGGTTGTAGTTCTATTCCTATGTTTGATGTATCCTGGATATATATATATATATATGTATGTGTATATATATGTATGTATGTATATATATATATATGTATGTATATATATATATATCATCTTGGGCAATTGGGACCTGAACGGCTATGTTTTTTGTTCCATTGCTGCGTTGAGAAGTGTCAACTGTTAAGTGCTAAACTCTTACATGGTTAAGTCAAGGGGCTCGATTAAGGGATTAGAGTGTTGAAACCTCTTTGCTTATTGTCAATTGGGTTTTTCTCCGGATGCTTTAACATGGTATCCAATCCCACTGTTTTTTACTTCCCTATCTGCCAGTTGCTGGTTTGTGTAGATTTTTTTTGTCAATTCAGTCATGTCTCTGTCCTTGCGGATACTTTACTCTGCGCTTATGATTATAAAGCGATTTGTTGAACAGTTTTCCTCACAATTTATTTCAATGCAATTGGTGACTGACGCTTTTATCCCCTTCTTAATTTTGTAGGCGTATTATTGACTTTGGAAGTGCAATAGATGAATTCACCCTAGGGCACTTGTACGGATCAAATGGACCATCTCGGTATTTGCTTCTCTAGAGTTGCTTGCATTCTAATCATACTTGTGGTAGGTATTCATACGTATTTATGATTTTCTTTTGTTTCCCAGTTCTGAGCAAACGTTTGACTATAGTCCTCCTGAAGCACTTCTTAATGCCAGTTGGCATAAGGGGCCGCCAAGCTATGCTTCGAAGTATGTAGCTTTAATCTTTCCCAGTTTATGTTTGGAGATACGATATGTAGATTAAGTTCTGATTCATCCATCTGACTCCCTTCCTCTGTTTTTTTTTTAAAAAAAACTTACTGCAGTACATCCACTCCATCTTAAGTCCTTGCGCTAATCCTTTTCTCAGTCTAGTGGGTTGTGAATTTGTGTCCTGGATTCTTAGTTTTTTTCCCCTTATTTAATTCTGTCAGGTACGATATATGGAGTGTCGGAGTGGTCATGTTAGAGATGATCTTAGGATCACCTAACGTTTTCCAAATAAGTTCTTTGGCGCGTGCTCTTCTAGATCGCCATATCGAGGGTTGGAGTCCAAGTTTGAAGGAACTTGCTTACAAGTGAGTTTCATTATCTCACATGAATTTTCTAGTTTGGACAATGAGGCATGTTGTGGAAGATTTTTATGAATGATGGCAT
Organism: Stellera chamaejasme; assembly: GCA_024586325.1. NCBI lineage: Eukaryota > Viridiplantae > Streptophyta > Magnoliopsida > Malvales > Thymelaeaceae > Stellera > Stellera chamaejasme. Next base: position 34,156,833 of record CM044985.1, read on the forward strand.
ACATTGTTGAAACACATTAATACATGTCATTATCTTGTGTATAATTTCCCATATGACCTAGATTCTTTACAAGGGTTATACATGTAATGATCCTCTTTTCATTTTTTTTTAATTTGTATTTGCTTCTGAAACTGTTAGAGATGTTAGGACTTGATAGAAGAGTGATTGGTGGGTATTAGATGGAGAAATCAAGGGTAACATGACTGGAAGAATTTACTATAATGAAAGTGATGAACACAGTCGCTATGATTTTGCTGTCATTTCTCTATTATAGCAATCTATCTTTATTAAATTTACCTTTTCCCTCATATGGTCCCCAGTTTAGATACCCACTCCTGCTCCCAATTTTGATATCAGAAAATCCGAGATTTTGTCATTAACACCTATTTTTCTCACTTCTCCTCTCCTTTCTTTCTTTCCTTTATGTTTTTGAAAACCATCACCATTGAAGAAACTAAAAATGGATTGCTTTTTGTTATGGGAACAGATTTAATTGGTCAGCTTTTAATTCTTATTTTTTTCAGCTCTTGGAAAGTTATCTCTATGACTTGCCCCTGTCAAATTTATTTGTAGGATAGCTTCAGGGCGTGATATCAGAGCGGGTTTGATCCTAGTACTAACACTAACTTAGATTGGAATCCTAGTACTAACAGGAGCACTAATACTAACGGGAGACAGAATTCTAACTGGGATAGAATAAGTAATAATAATCTTCTAACAGGCCCAAATGCCATGAATCGTGATTTCATTGTCTCAGATGATATATGCTTCTGTTCAGGTCTCCACATGTTCTTTTTTCTTGGGGTTGCTAGTTCTGTATAATGTTTCTCTGTTAGGCTGGTGAGGAATGTGAGGTATTGGTGTCTTATATGAGAACTTTACTGGCTATATATCATCGCTCAAAATTCATGGAATTATGTGGTTGTTTGAGTTTTCCTTCTTTCATGAGTCTAATAGCCTGAAGACATATTAATGAGATTTTCATTTGCGCTGCGATTTATTCCCAGATTCAATTCATGAAAACTAAGGCCAATCCACATTTCCCTCTTTATCTGAAATACCAGTAATGAAAAGAAGAGGGGAGATCTATCCAACGTAAAGTTCACTGAACTTTTTAGCAACTTTGCCTTTAATCTTAAGCTACTTAAACTTGTAACTTCAAGAATTGTGTTTAGATAAGATATGCCTCTGCTTGAGAATGGTGGGCCTGATATGATAAAAAATCCTGTTACGTTCATATGGAACTGTCTACTTTTGAACATTTTCAAATGCTTAAGTACTGTTCGTTGTCTATCTTGAGTTAATATGGAGAGGAATTGCTTAATTGTTGGCTTGACCTAAAGTTTTAGGTTGATCTCATAGAAAGTCCTGAAATTTGTGATCCTGCAAGCTTACTTGCAAGCTTACATTTTTCCAGTTTGCTTTACTAGTGGATTAGTTCCTTTTTCTTTTCTTTTTTTTTTTATTTCCCTGTCTAGATACAAAAATGACTTGTTTGTTTTCATATTGATCTCTGCTTCTTTTTTTCGGTGCTAGGCTTAGATCGTTTATGGAATTATGCATTTTACTCCCAGGAAGCCCCTCAAAAAAGGATAACTCATCTAAACAAGTAAGTTTATGTTTTTCTACATTTTCCCGGATGCTTGTGAAACATTAGTTGCTGCATCCATTCTATATTGTTCTGGATGTTTCTGGCCTTGTAATGGTATGATGAGAAACTTGTAAGCTAATACTAGTATACATTCTCTTATTGTTGATATAGTTTTAGGCTTTATTGGAGCTAAATTATACACACAGCATTCTTGGATGCTTCTCTTTATATTCATGTTCCTTGGTGTAGAATATTAAACGCTTATGCTCTAAATATGTTATTTACTTTCTGTGTTCAAAGGACTTGTACAGAAAAATGTTGTAGATAGTGGCTGACTGTAGACTATGCAATCTCATGGATAGGTTCGTAGGAGGGTCAACAGTTTTGCTCCTGTAAACATGGATCATTTGAGGAAATAGCCAAGTTGGAGATGATTACTGATTCTTCTGCATATATACTTTTAAATCAGTGTCTATATACGACATTCACTCTTTTCTCATTATCGTTGTGTCTCTATATCAGTCATGGTCAACATATCACTAGCAAAGTGCACTGGAGTATCTCAGAGCCTGTCATTATAGTAAAACTTTAGGGTCTTATTGGAGTGGCGTGGATCTTTTTAGTAACAATTTTCTTGTGGATTCAGGGTGGTTTTTCACCTGCATCATGGAAATGCTCTGAAGAGTTCTTCTCTAATCAAATAAAGAGTAGAGATCCTCTTAAGCTTGGGTAAGTTCTAATAATGCGACTAGTGCTGTGCATTTCTTTGAAATGGCAAAGAGACGGAGAAAGCAACCCCCCCAACCCCACGGGCGAAAACGACTTTTATGAGTTGGAAGATCCATATAATATCGTGTTGCTAGGGACCTGATTTTGCTCGAAAATGTAAAACTATGTTCTTCTGGTAGAAATTACTCCATAACTTAAAAGCTCAGACAAGTAGTGGAGTTGAATTTACTAATATGACTTCTTCTATAACTTAATTATAAATACTATTTGCAGGTTTCCAAATGTTGCGGCATTGCGTTTTGTACGCCACTTGTTGCTCTGGGACCCTGTAAACACCTACCTCTCTTTGACATCTTTTTAGAATATATTACTGTTTAACTTGCTATCCGAATCATTTCTTGTATATATCAACTGTGGGACAGAAGAAGTAGCTCAGTTCTAACTCCCATTGAAAATTTCGTCGCTTCCATAATCTACCGCTGGTTTCTGAGCACTTTCATAATCTACCGCTGGTTTCTGAGCATGATTCTTTTTCAGGATGATCGACCAAGTGCTGATGAGGCTTTGCAGCATTCTTATTTCCATCCTCCTCCAAAAAGTTGACCGGAGAATGTTTGAGGTCGTGATTACCAAATTGAGACTGAAACATGACCACGCCTGTTTCTAAATTTCTGGCATCACTCTCCAGAGTGGCCATTGCCATGGGCTTGAAAGAAAATGACGGATTCCGGTACCATTGCCAACCGGATTAATTGCAGACCTGTTGATAACATTCAGGCATCTTTTGTTGACCAGATTGGTTGTAATTCAATTTAAATTGAAGTGATCAAAAGGTGTGGCTGCAAATGTGGCTCAACCAGGTATGCTGATATATTTTGTCATCCGTACTATTCCTATGTTGTTAGTTTTATGGTCTTTGCTCGATTTTACGACAAATACAAGCTCAGTGGTTCTTGTACTTGTCAGCAGACACAGTTGTAAGGCATGAAAAGATTGAATACTTTGTTGAGCTCATAATCTGTTGGAAGTTCTCCGTCCGGTTCTTTTCCATAGGATGCAGCTTTAGTAAGGACGTAGCATATGTTACCTGGTTGAATTGCTTCCAATTGAATTCCTTGATGTTATTTGATTTGATCAAATAAAGTTCGGTGGATTCACCCGCAATGCAAGTAAGTGAGCATGTTCTGGATTCTTGTTCAGGTGTCGAACATGAACAGACTGGAAGTGTTCAATATAACTGAATACAGGATTGGCTCATGAAGATCTTTGTCTAGACAAGGTCTACGCAAAGGAATCCTTTCTATGCATGGACCTGGCTTAGAATCTGCCTGCTTGTGACTTCCAACCACTTATAATGACAGGCGATAATTGCTCATTTGAAAAATGATGATGTTGTCAAGGAATGCTTAAACTTCTAAAACGAGAAATCACCATACTTGGCAAACATAAAGCAACTCTAATGCAGGTGCTTAAACTAGTGCATCATTGCCGAAGCCTTGCGAAAAAAATGTGAAAATTACTTGCAGGTTGTCAACAAGTAGACTCGGGGGGGATCATTTGCACAACCTTCCACCGCTCAATCCACCACCCTGTGTTTGTGTGTGTCAACTGAATATTTCTTTTTTTACTATGTATTTTATTTTTATTATATGGTCACACGTCTTAAAATCTTAATGGGCTTGTGGATGAATGGACAAATGGAGTTAAAATGTGGACTCTATCATGTGTGTATGTGCGTGTGAATCGGTGACTAATAACACAAGTAGTCAAGTAGCCACAAACCTGGATTGTATGTCATTTTATCGTCAGAACCTAAATTTGTGTGCAACTTCATTTTGAGATGAGAAGAAAATGTTCATTTGTTACTTAAAAAACTGGAACATTAAGTAAGAAAAGATTTCTTTTTGCCATCAACATTTGATCAAAAGTATATTTTTTCATTATTTTAAAAAAATGGTCTTCACTTGTCATCTATGTTATTGTTTCTAGTCCCGTTTATCACTTTCCGCTAAATTAGCTCTGCAATAATCCCTAACATTGCCCACTTCTAAACCTCATTGACATGGACTCGATAATATGTTGGAAGGTCCAAGAAGTCCGGTCTCCCCACCAAGAAGTGGATGTTTTGCAGATGTGTCTTCGACGAGCACCCAAACCTGTCGTTGCAGCACCCGTGCGGAGATTCTCGGAGACGGCGACTCTATTGCTAGCGACACCTTCCTATTTTTGTAATCGCTTCTCCCTCGTGGGGCTCCTTTCCACAGTTTCTTGAAGAAAATTGTAGATCTCTACAAGCCAGTCATGGACGATCAGTCACAACCCACTCCCATTTCAATCTTAATTGATGTACCAGTAATTGAGGAGTCGTTGTGACCAAAACTTGGAGCCGATTTGGTTCATGCATTGCCCTGTGTCAGAGTTGAATTCGGGCAAGATGTGGGTTGGGTGCGAGAGGCTATGATTGCAACTTTTACAAGTTTAGGGTTAAATTTTTCATTTTTAAAAGTTTAGGGATCAAATTGATTATAAAAATATAATCTGATACGGAATATTCTGAGAATATTTCCTCCGTTAACGGCTCAATGGTAAAAACGATCCAAAGAGTAAACGTTGATGGTAAAAATGATCTAAAGATAAAATGTTGATGGTAAAAAAATCGTTTTTTTAAAACAATAGGTAAAAATAGATTTATAGCCAAACGTTGATGGCAAATTGAGACTTTTTCCCATAAAAGATTGAAAGAAGAGTAGTGATATGAACCTCCAGTCTGGTGGTTAAACTTTGAAGGACACAATGTGAAATTTTTGAATTGGATCTCCATCATTGCAATCCCTTATCACATGTATAAAAAAATGATTTTTATTAATATATATATATATATATATATATATATATATGTATATATATATATATATATATTAATAAATATTGGAGAAAATGAGGAGAATGAGAGCGAGCTTTCACTTCAACACATGGTTATTATTGGAGAGTTTGAATCAGATTTGGTACCCAAAAAAGTGGAAGCTATCTAGGTAGCTCCGCTTCGATATCAGCGGGTACTGAAAGCTAGAGAGGGCCGGGCTCAGTTTGTCTATTCTGTGATGTCTTTCATTTGACAAGAGGAGTAGGCAGGCTCTGATCTGAGGCTGCCACCCTGCCTGCCTGCCTGCCTGCATGCTTAGAAGTTGGAACAGACAAAAACTCGTGATTTTAATCAGGCTTTACACACTTTCAATTACCAAAATTCCGGCGAGGATAGGATAATAGATATTGTACAAAGAGTGAGAGCATGTTGGCGGGACATCCTCACTCGGTATACAAACTTGGATGATACAAATCATCATCAACTTAACTTTTTCTTTCTTTTTTCCATTTTTTTTTCCTTCTTTTCTTATTTGAGACTTCCAACCTTTTCCCTCCTTTGTAAAGAAGATCAAGGTTCATGGCTGTTTACACGGTTGTGCAACTCCAACATCTCCTGATGGTTGGGATCCACGGAGAGAGCTGCCCGACAGTCTCGAAGGGCCGATGCTGTGTCACCGATGTGCTCATGGAATGCAGCCCGTAGGTGTAGGAGGTGAAGGTCAGCTTTGAAAGCAATCGCCTTCGATAGTTCTGCTATGGCTTCCTTCTCTCTGTGGCAGTCCATCAACACTGCATATATAAGCAAGCACAGACAACACTCACTTGACATGTATCTGTATGTACACTGAAAGTAACACCAGTAAGCAGCACGCAACGCCATAATGCTTTTCCAACATGCTCTTTGTTTCTCTTATAACTATGTTTCTGATAATATGACATGTGTGGGAAGCGCATAAAAAAGATTATGGAGAATATAATGGATCCCATTTATTATGGATGAGAATATCCCATTTATTATGGATGAGAATATAATCTTACCTGCGGCTCTATACCGGTAAGGGTACACTCGCAGCGGATCTAATTTAGTAACCATCTCCAGGTCGGCTTTTGTGAGTTCTCGATCGCAATACTCGGATCTCTTCTCATAGGCTGATGCATTATTTCTTGCCTTCTCAATCAGTTTGGTCATTTCCTCATACGCAGAAGATTTATCATTTCTTAAATAATGAACCCTTGCAAGGCCTTGATAAGCCCGTGTATGTCGGACTTTAAGAGCATTTATGTAACAATCAGCAGCCAAGTCTAGCTTTCCAGAGTCTACATAAACACTTCCAAGGTTGTTAAGAGCCTGGAAAAAATGGTACAAAACAAAATCAGATAAAAATGAAAAGCCTAATCCTACCCTGATGCTTTGTAATAATGACTTGATATATTCCATGGACAGAGCTCAGTAATTGGAAATATGTCATAATGGATGATACTAGTCATTAAAAAAAAACTTTACAGCTTTTCCCCCGGTACCAATAGCCAAAACAAGCAAACTGTGTCAGCATGTGTATCTTCATGAGCGTGTATGTGTGATATTGTGTGAGGAAGTAAGAGCATATTATCAAAGGATTTTCATGGCCATTACAGGCAAATCAGATGGCATCAGAAATGGAATTTATGATGACCCTGCAGAACCAGATTAAACTATCCAGCAACTTTCTACCTCTCTAACACCAAGAATCCCAGGATACAAGCTGATACAGAAATTGTCAAGTCCCCAAATTTCTCCTATGACCAAAAATGCAGGGTCAATATAGGTTGTGGCATAAATTTGAGGCCTCCCATTTTCTCTAATTTCATTTAAAAAAAACCCTGGAGAATGTTCTTTCACTTTCTTTTGACTAGAAAGTGAGACTGATTCCACAAAACGAGAAAAATCTGGATATTTTATTTCTTATGACAAGGAGTAGAAAACTCCTAGAACCATTTTCAAACAACAAGCTTCCTAGTCAAGTGAACTTTCAGTGGCAACATATTTGTATGGTCAGGTTCAATTATACACTACAACAAGTTAAAGAGAAGGAGCTTCACCTGACCCTTACGCAACCTGTCTGAGGGACATTTTAAAGCGTTCTCAAGCAGTGAAACAACTGTTGCAGAACAAGAAGAATCCAAAGTTGAATCAGCCAATGCATATGCTTTAAGGAAGAATGCCTCGAATGATCTCTTGATTTTGATGGATTCTTCAGCCTTCTGGAGCCCTTCCTCGCAATGACCAGTATCATATAAGATCCATCCTTCATAAACCAGACGTTCATAGTCACTTGATGCATGCTGACGAGCTAGTTGTAAACTTCTCATAGCTGCCTCCGGACAATTTAACCTGATCAGGGAAAAAACACAGCTTCAAGTAGTCTAATTACTTCAGCCAAAGGAAAAGGGTAACGAAAACATAACTGAATCAATAGCTATAAAGGTCATTTGGATACGAGAAATGTCAAAATGGGTTCAAGAGAATGCCTTATGGGTACTTAAGCCACTCATTCATGATTCATAAAGGTCTCTTTTCTAAGAATATCAAGGAATGTCAAACCAAACAGGTAAATCAGATTTTTGATGATCCATAGACAAAAGTTACAATGTGCGTGTATGTACCTAAGAAGAAGAAGCGACTGTCTGAAGTATAGAACACCTTTTGCTGCATCAGATTCTAGCATCTGGTATATTACAGAAAGTGATCCAATGTCATCAACGGAGGACCAACGATCATACAACTGCAGCCAACAATCAGCTGCTGTCCAATTCTCAACATGTTCACGCACTAGGATTCGAAGCTGAGATGCTGCGACTCGTCCCCCAAACACCCTGTAATCTGGAGCAAGAGTAAGAATCGCCTGAATATCACAAAGAGCTGCCTGGTAATCCTCCATGGCCAAATAGAAGCAAAAGCGAAGTTCCAAACACTCTAGCGCAAGCTTAAACCCAAGGACCCGATTGATTTCTGCAAGTGCAGCTTGGAAATTCTGTTTCATCATATGAGAAGCTGCCCGATACATATAAGGGTAAGTAAGGGTTGGGTCAAGCTCGGTTGCTTTATCAAGATCGTCCCATTTCTTGTCACCTTCACAGTACAATGACCTCTCCTGGTACATCCAACCAAGTGGGCTAACTGAAGAAATCACAGAGCTTAGCTTCTCATAAGACCAAAGCTTATGACCTTTAATGAAACCCAACCTAGCCAAACCCAGTACAGAGTATGTATGACCTAAACTTAACGCAGCTTCAAAATGTTTTTCTGCTTCATCATATTCTTTCCGCAAGAGCCTCGCGCATCCTAGTCGATGGAATGCTAAAAGCCTCTGCTGGTCAGTATCAGCACACTCTATCATCTGTTCCAGAAAATGAGCTGTTTTCTCAGATCGAGGATCAAGGTTCATTGCCACCTCACTCAGTAAACAATACAATGAGAATGAGGCCTTCCCAGCCATGACTGATATCTGTTCATTACTGGCGTGAGTAAATATATCTGCAACCTTTTCATCATTGAGACAATCTGGAAGTTCTTGTAGAAACATTTGCAAACATGATGCAGCGAGAATAGGGGAATTCTCTTCAACAGCATATTCCAGCAGTTCGATAGCATCATCTCTAGATGAAACCAGAGATGCAAGCTTCCTATCACATGCATCTTTTAGTCTTCCACAGCAGAACTTGTTTGCAAAAATCAGTATTTCCAACAAAAGATTAGGAGGGACTTCACTCAAACTGCCTGTCACGCTGAACTCACAGATGGCCCTCATGCCTGAAGGGGTAATGTAATTTTCAGACAAATCTATATCCTCGCAAGCTGATTCCAAGAATGCCCCATTAAGCATGGCATTAAATGGAGCTGACAGAGCTGAAATTTTCTGCCTATCACAAACAATCCTCTCATCACCAACCCTGAAGCTGACATGACTCAGAATCTGTTCCCTCTCTGTCAAAAGAAGGCCTCGAGAACTCTCATTTATATCAGTTGGAAACTCGGTAGCAATATCCACTGCCCCGAACTCTTCTGCACACTTACCACAGGCAGAAAGTAGGTCGGCAATAAGAACTTCTTCTTGCTTTTCATACCTCAACCATGCTCCAAATACAAGCTTTTCATGAACTGTGGTAGCTTTCCGCCAAGCTGCACTTAGGCTCCTCCGCATCAGCTTAGCTTCACCCAGCCCTCTAAAGACTTGAAACTGTAGTAGATAGAGACTTGATCTCTGTTGAGACGGGCATGACTCTAGTTCTTCATGAAGTTGAGCTAGAACTTCTACATAGTCGACTGGTTTATAAAATGGCAGTACTGGTGGCTCAGGAACCTTCACAAACGATTCACTGCAATATGCACATACAGATAAAATCACATGATTGTAAAAAGAGAGCCTGCCACAAAAACATGAGAAGGATTATAATGTGGAAACCCTACATGGATGAAGCTGAAGAAGAGTGGGAAGAAAACTTGTAAAGCTTTCCTCGCTCAACCTGGAGCCACGACTGCGGATTTAAAGCATTGAGCTGCGGCTCTTTACAAGATTCAGAAGCAAAGAAGGTCCTCATGGGGCATAATAGATTAAACAAATCCCAGATCTCCACTATAGCGAAATGAGCTAAGAATCTCCGGAATGAAAGAACAAAATTTTGGGGGAAAGAATGAAACCCGAAAAAAGGTTGTAATCAAGAATCACTACTGCTAATAGAACAAACTGTCCAATCTCGAAAAGCTACGAACTTTCTCTATTGACATTAATTACAAGAAAACAAACCAACGGTACAATCACTCGCAAAAAATCAATATAGATGTCTCCAAACTAGATAGTGCATCCCAAAAATTACGCCCAGAAAAAATAAAATAAAATCCTCTTGTGGTCAACAATCGATGAACCTTCCTTTTACGCCACTCTCAAAAAACTGGGTGATCCTATTCAGCGGAAACGCCCGATCAATGGCAACGCGAAAATGAGAAGCTACAGCTTCCGATTAGCAGGAGGTGAAAGCCTATACAGAATCAGATGAAACGGAAAAGTTAATCGTCAAACAGTGGATGTGGTTCGAATTTTGAACACCCGACAAAATCAGAGACTTTGGAACTGGTGCGAGGACGAGGAGGAGAGAGTAGATCAGAGCCAAAGGAGGAAATTTTCGGAATCCGGACTTTTGTTCAGCTTCTTCGTCTTTAACGTCTTTTGTTTGGTAACGGGGAAAGACGTCTCCTTTTTCTCGCTTTCTTCAGTCGCTTTCCTTCCGTTGAAGAAGCAGAAGAAAAAAAAAATTGCAGCCACTGTTTGTTGGAACAACAAAACAAATGTTCCTCTTTCTAGTTTCTCCCTTGTAAGAACCCGATTCGAGATTCGAACCGGGGACCGGATCTCGATAGACGGTTTACAAGCTACGTGGCTTACCACAATTTAGGATATCCTCCCTTAAGGCCCAGCGACGTCGTTTAAGCGAAAGCTTGTGTATGAAGGCCTGGTGTGGACTCGCAAATAATTGACTTGCCTAGTTGTTGTCGACCATGGAATAATGATAATATATTGGATGGTGAATTTGGGAGGAATGATCAAAGGGAGTGCACTAGGACTAGGCATTTGGTCAGTTTGGCTGAATTGACCGGTTAATTCGATTTTCAGTTTTAGACCGTAATAAACTGAATAAACCGAATTCATCCATAAAACCGAACAACAGTTGCCGCTCGGTTCGGGTTTTAATCGAATAAACCGAATTTTTTTGTAAATTCGAAATTTGACCAAATTTTTTCTATTTTTTCTATCATCTCCCTAAACTTGTTGAATGAAACAAAATAATTAAACAATTGAAACAAGATGATTCAAAAAAATGCCCAAAATATGAAAGCAATACCAACATAAATTAAATGTAAAACAAATAAAATAAATGAGTTCAGTTTTTTCTATCACCGAAAAAACCAAACCCTATAACCGAAACTGAACCGAACCAAATTAACAGATATTTAGTTTTGATCGAAACCGAACTGAAAAACCGAATTGAACAAACCGAAAAAATCGAAGGCGGTTAGGTTCTCGGTTTTGTCCGAACCATGCATACCCCTAGAGTGCACAAATGCTTATGACGTAGCTTGATTTTGAGTTTGAATAAGATTAAATGAGCCAACCTTGATGAGCCATAAATCCGAACCAAATTGTATGCTTGATTATTAAATGAAGAGTAAATTCCGCTGGCAGTCCCGTAAAAATAATTATTGTCATGTTTTGGTCCTATTTTAAAAATTTGTCCTGTTTTGGTCCTATCTAAGGGTTCACTGTCATATTTTGGTCCTTTTCGTCCATTGGTGCCGTTAGTCTTGACGGAGTGCAGTGAAAGTACCATTTTGCCCTCTAGTTACCTAACGTGGCGCTAGGAATCGGAACAGCAGCTGGGCTTGGAAGCCGACGACAGCTAGCGGCGGTTGGCAGCGCTAGGGAGAAAGTTTGGTCGGATCCGACGGAATCGGCAGTTTCGGAGTGACAGGAGGAGGAGTGAATCGACCGATCGGCAGAGGAGGCTCGAGGCATCGGGAGACCGACCGCCAGAACAGTTCTTCACGGCGGAGGCTCAAGCATCGGGGACAACCAAGAAGTGAGGACCGGCGGTTGGCAGCGTGGGAGGAAGTCCGTCAAATCCGGGAGACCGATGGAATCGGCGGAGCGACCGGAGGAGTGAGGGACTCGGCAGGGCGGCGTGGAGGCAGGGAGGCCTCACGGGCAACACTGACGTCGGAGAGGTGGCTGATGTTCAGGCGGTCATCAGTGCGACGGTGAGCCAGGATGCGGGCGACGGTTGGCTGCGTCGGAGGGAACGAAGGAGCAATTCGCCGGCAAAAGGCTTTTTCCATTTTGGTCCACGTTAGCGCCACGTCAGGTAACCAGGGGCAAAATAGTACTTTCACTGCACTCCGTCAATACTAACGGCATCAATGGACAGAAAGAACCAAAATAAGACAGTGATTGTAGCGACGTGTTTTCGTCAGGAGTCGCCACCAATCTTTTTCCTAGGTCGATTGAAAACCTAAAAATGGTCTACGAGAGATCTGAAATCGTTTGTCAGTTACGTACAAAAATGGTTAGTTTTCGTACGCCCAAAAATGGTACCACGGGTGTTTTCATAAATTTGTTTGATTTTTAAGACATAAAGAAAAAAAAGGACAAATAACCACACTAAAAATGAAATAGAAGAAAAGGATTTTTAGTAATTTATATAGCTAATAAAAATTCAAAATATCTTGAAAATAAAATTAAAATAATTTAGATTGACATAATAACAAAGTATATTAACTAAAACACAAAAAAGGTTTAGGCCTAGTGGCCAAATCGTTAGTTTTGGAACTTGTTTGAGTGACTTAAATGAGACTATAGAAAACTAGAGGGGGTTAAGTGGAAAATGGACTGAATTGAAGGGATAAGGACTGAAGTTTTAATTTTACCCAAAAAAAATTAAAACACGTAGGAGACGGCTTCTTCTTCTTCTTCGTGATTTCACGGCGATTCCAGCGGCGACGACAGCGGCGGCGACAACGGTGGTGACGAATTTCGGCGGTGGTTCAGGTTCGTGTTGGTGCGGAGGCAGAGGGGGAGACGTTTGGCGGTGGTTTCACGACAAATGGAGCTCCGGTTTGAAAGAAAACGGGTTCTGAGTCGGCATCGGGTGGTGGCCCTTTTTCTCCGTACTCAGGCCATCTCCGGCAGCATGAAAGAGTGGGTTGGCTTTGTCTCATCGTGGCGGAGCTAATGGTACTAGATAGAAGTGGTGAAACGCAGCAAAACGGAGGGGATGGAGGAGGAGGTCCGGCGGGTCGGCGGCTCTTTTCTCCGTTTTCCGGCTGCTTCGGATAAGGAGGAGGGTACCTTTGAGTTCGTGGGAGGCTGTCGGTGTTGATGGGGGTGGTGTTCGGCGACGAGGTGGCCGAAACGCGAGGTGGAGGTGGATGGCGTTTTTGTCGCCGGTGAACAAAAAAACCGAGCTCCTCCCCCTTTGCTTAGATTTTTCTTCTCAATTTATAGGCCAAGATCATTGATTGACAGGAGCTTCAACTCCATGATGCAAGATTTGAATTTGAGGCTTGATGGATTGATGAGAGCAGAAGCAGAGAAGGATGAAGTCGGCGGATCAGGCGGAGGAGCACAAGAGCTCCTACACTTTTTTTCTTTTCTTTTTTTCTTTTTTTCTTTTTTTCCTTCTTTTTTGAATAAAATAGCTATTTAACTAATAAGAAAAATTAATTTTCGAAAAATCCTTTTAAAAGTTATAATTAATTTCCTCTATTTTTTGCTTTTTTTTTTGTTTAATAACAAAACACGCTCAAAATTATAAAATAAAAGAAAAACAAGATAGCATGAACAATGACAAAAAGTACATAAAATGATGAAAATAATATAAGTACAAAAAATAAGAAAAATAACAAAAACACATGAAATTATAAAAAATGACAACATAACGAAAATAACAAAAGTTCACAAAATAACAAAAACACATGAAAAAAGTTCATAAAATCATGATCAAGACACAAAATAATGAAAAAAATGAAACGCGAACTCATGAAATAATAACAATGACAAGAATACATAAAATATCAAAAATGATAAAAAGCGCATGAACTAATCAAAGAACGATAAAAGCCACATAAAATGATAGAAATGACAAAGAGTCACATGAAATAACGAAAATGACAGGAAGTATGTAAAAATAATAAAAATGACAAAAATCACCTAAAATACACAACCATGACGAAAACAGCATCAAATAACGGAAGAAATCACATGAAATAAAAATACGAAAAATTACCGAAAAACCTAAATTACAACTCCGGACAAAATCGGGTGTCAACAGCCCTTAGATAGGACCAAAACAGGACAAGTTTTTAAAATATGACCAAAACAGGACAATAATTATTTTTACGGAACTACCAGCGGAATTTACTCATTAAATGAAACAATATGAACTCAATCTTAAAAGACACGAGTTATAATGGGTTGTGAGTATTAATCATGGTTAAAAAAACCGGACCGGGTATTGAACCGTAAACTTAGTGGTTGAAGGTTCAAACGGTTGAATCGATAGAGCTAGTGGTTGGGTCGTTACTTTCCAAAATATATATTTAATAAATACTTAAATTACAAAGGTAGCATTAAAATCATACAAACATAATAATCCATACTTTTGTAGACAAAGAATAAATTTTGGTGTTTATTTTGAAAATTAAAGGTTGAGAATAAAGTATTTATAGTATAAAAGGACTTATTTGTACAAAAAAATACAACTTAATAACTAGTTTGTAATTTAGAGAAAGTAGAACTACGATTTAATTGGTTTAAACGGTTTTCACTGATTTTCCACCAGTTTTGACCGGTTCTTAACATTCACTAGTTAACCGGAACCATGACCGGATAGCATGGCGGTTCACGGTTTAACCAGTTGAACAGGCCGGTCTGGACCAGTTCTTTTAATCATGGTATTAATAGACCGAGTGTTTTAAACTAATAGTATGTCATATTCTCATGTATGTTATGCATTTAAGATTTTATTATATTTTTCGAGTCAAATGCATTGAATCTGTCGAATCTAGCCAATTCGAGTTGTATTAATATCATAGAACTGCGAGAAAACCGAGTTTTTATATCAATCTTGAACATACCATGAATCAAGTTTAAGCATTTACTAAACTTAGACGAATTCTAACCCGAGATCAAACCAAATCAAACTAAACAAGACCAAACTTGAGTTGAGCCTAACGAACTCGGATTTGACTCGGCTAGTTCATGCTCCTCTATATCTCACCAACTCGTCTTACCTCTATTCAAATCTTGGATAGAATACTACTAATTTTTAAAAACTGTTATTGTTCTTTGGAATTATCCCGATTGGATCTAAGAATTGCAAACCTAATATGTAGATGACCACAAGTAATGGCATATCTCGATGTGCATTCACTTTTAACTGCATCTAATCTAAATTTCTAATTAGAAACTTAAACTATAATAATTATAGTTTGAGGGGTAAGAACTTAGGTCTCCCTGGGGAAATGGAAGTGAAGGTGATTGAGGGAAACTGATAGACATTGGAGTAGAATGGTGGCGAGCATCTATCAGGGGGTGTCGAGTACTCTTTCTCTAGGAGTTCCCACGGGGGTGAAGTGTGTTGAAGGACATCATTAAGGCGGATTCGGAGGTGGAGAGTTTGGGAGTGGGTTTAAAAGTGTGTTCAAGAGAGTGATGGGCATGGGTAATGGAATGCAATTTTGGGAGGATGAGTGGGTGAGCGGCGGCCCGATGAAAAGTATATTTCCAAGGCCTTTTAATTAGATTTGAAATAAGGAAGTAGGGTAGAAGAGAAGGTGAGGTGGGATGGGAGGGAATGGAGCTGGTAGAGGCCACTGAGGGGTAGGACGGAAGGAGAGTTTCATCATCTTTTTTGCCTTCTTCAAGAATTCACTCTAAGGGAGGACATCCCCGACAGCTGGCGATGGGATCTTGCGACGGACGACACCTACTCTGTCCGCTGCCTTTCCAAGTTGATCGGAGACAACCTTGCGGTGAACCATGTCACTCCGACGCAATGGTGCAACAAAGTTCCAAAGAAAATCAACCTGTTCATATGGCGAAAAACTCGATGCTACATTTCGGTGCTTCATCAGTTGCGGCAACAAGGAGTGGATGTGGCTTATGTTCTATGTCCGCTTTGTTCCGATGCGGATGAAACCACAGATCGTGCCCTTTTACGCTGCCCTCACATCTTCCCGGTTTGGAAAGCGGTTGCAGCATGGTGTAACACAAGTGCTACTAGCTTATTGAATATTGGTGATATTTTGGGGGAAACGTTCATCTCTCATGTACCAAAAAATGTCACTCAGGTTTGGCAAGCTATTGTCAACGTCACGGCATGGTCGGTATGGAAAGTTCGGAACAAACTAGTTGTGCAGAATATGCCATGGCGAGCTTCCAGTATCCTTACGGATATTCATGTCATATCTTTCCTTTGGATAAATAATAGATTTCAGAACTTGCAACTTTCTTGGGGTGATCCGTGACTGGTTGCTAGTCGCCTTGCTGCGGGCTGCGGATAAGTTGGGTTAATGGCGAGGTTCTGTTTATTATTTGTATGTTCGTTTGAATTCTTGTATGACGTGTGCATGTCTGTGTTGTTTTTAGGGATGGAGATGTTAGTGTTATGTTTTGTTCTCCTTGATCACAGCTGGACCCTCATCTCAAGGTCCCCAAGCTGTTGATCTATTCTTCCTATATTTTTTCCTCCATTTTCCTTAATATATCATCAAGCTGTTAAAAAAAAATCAATTACCTCTATCTCTTTTTAATAGTTATGTTTCCTTTTCAGCATTTAATCTATATATTTTTTTCTTCAATATTTTGATATATAAAGTTAAGTAGGTTATATACATAAGTTAAATCAATCTGTCTAGTTTTTAAAAATAATTTTTTCAAATTTTTTTAACAAATTCTTTCTAGTAAAAAATTGAATTAAATAAATATGTAAAAGTCAAACATAACAATTAAATAGGTCCGGAGGGTGTATAATATTTTAATTGATATTAAGCGAAGATTTCGGCCTTGAATTTTCAGCGCCATTTACGGTCATCAGTTTTGCAGCTAGTTTGGGATTCTTTTTCTGAAAAAGTTTTAACTTTCTAGGATATCACATTAGCTGGATACCAAGATGTTATATAGTCCTAGGCCAGTCAGGTTTTTGACACATAGTAGTTAAATTTTAAGAAATCTGTGATAAAGAATTGGAGAAAGTGATGAAAAGAACCGAACCTTTTTTTTTCCCCTTGATAAAAAAGAACTTAGACAAGAGAATACAGTATTTTACTCGTCCTTCCACTAATATATAATACTCCCTCCGTCCCTGAAAATTGAATATATTTCCTTTTGGGCTATTCCAGAAAAATTGATCACTCTCCTTAAAAAAAAACTTCTCACTCTTAAAATTACTAAACTATCCCCACTTTATCTTTACTTTTTCTACCTCATTTTTTGTGCACTTTCAATCAATGGGTAATTAAGTAAACTTATTAAAAATCTCACATTCACCTTAATCTTCGCGCTCAACCAAATCCTTCAATCTTTTGGGGACGGAGAGAGTATATAAGGTAAAGTGCACTCATAGTTCTGTAATTTTAATTATTGTCTCATCGGAGTCATGTTTTAACTTTTTGTACCAATATCTGTTAAGTTTAAAGGAGTTTGAGGAAAAATAATAATTTTAGCAATTCAACTTTTTTTTAAAAAAAATCTTTTACACAATAAGTTTTAAACCTAAACATTTAGGCACAGATCCAACAATTATAAACTCATTTTTACCCAAAAGTTTCCAAACTTCACCTTCACTCACAACACCTGTCGGACCACCGCCGGAAAATCCGAAATGGAGAAAAATAATACATCGAATCAGAGATCGGGGCTCGGGCTCGCCGTATCTCGGCCTAGGGTCGCCGGATCTTGGCCCGAGGCCAGCGAATCGCGGCCCTGGGTTGCCGATTCGCAGCCCTAGGCCGGCGTTTCCCGAGCCCAAGTCGCGATCTGGCTGCCCTGGGGCGGGATTCGGCGGCCCTTGGCCCCGATCTACGGCCCCGGATTGTGAATAGCGTGTTCATGCGAGTCGGTGGTGGTCCGATGACGGCTCCGGTGGCAAGTGTCACGGGCCTAGAGTCCGGCGCAGCCCACAGAGCTCGTGCGGCGTCCCGAGGCCATAGACAATACCTCCGGGACCAACCTTACCATACGCGTGCCAACTGGTTTCGCCATGCCACGGGCTCATCAAGGAAGCGACAAATAGCTCCCGACCAGTTGTGCCTTATACGGCTATGACCCCTTCATGGTCAAGTCCTCCCGACCTGACTCGGCCAGAATGTAGCACAAGGCAGAACAACGCCTCAATGCTATTGTCGCCCTCCCATTACACCATAGACAACAAACCACGAAGGCACGAGACCATCCAATTGGTCTTTACACGGTCACGACATTTTATGCCGTGACATTCTCCCCCACTCAACAAACAGCACGCCCTCGTGCTGGGGGAGAAGGACTCCGCCCTAGGACCGAACATACCGTACTCGCAATGCACACCCACCCAGACCAGCCATCACACACGGCAGTCGGGCTTCCTTGTGGCTACCCCAGTCCGCATCTCCTCGCGGACATCACCTTTGGGGCAGAGCACTACTCAGCACGTCCCAACAACCTTGGCGACGTACCGACATAGTCCTCACCTAAGGACCCCACAAGGTGTGCACCAATACACGTATGTCCCCGCTCTGATACCACTGTCACGGGCCTAGAGTCCGGCGCAGCCCATAACGCCCGTGCGGCTTCCCGAGGCCATAGACAATACCTCCAGGACCAGCCTTACCATACACTGCCAACTGGTTTCGCCACGCCGTGGGCTCATCAGGGAAGAGACAGTAGCTCCCGACTAGTTGTGCCTTATACGGCTACGACCCCCTTCATGGTCAAGTCCTCCCGACCTGACTCGGCCAGACCGTAGCACAAGGCAGAACAACGCCTCAATGCTACTGTCGCCCTCCCATTACACCATAGGCGGCAAACCACGAAGGTACGAGATCATCTAATTGGTCTTTACACGGTCACGGCATTTCATGCCGTGACACAAGACGGTGGAAAGAATGTGAGAAAACTTTTAGGTAAAAGTGTTAAGTTTATAATTGTTGGGCGTGTACCTAAATAGTTAGTTTTAAAACTTAGGATATAAATAGATTTTTAAAAAAAGTTGAGTTGTTAAATTATCATTTTCCCCAAAGTCCGTTAAACTTAACGCACGAATTTTCAAAAAAGTGAAAAACAGGTATTTATTGTGACGAAAAGTTAAAACAAAATTCCGATGAAATAAGAATTAAAGTTACAGGACTACTGGTGCACTTTACCCCTAATATATATATATATATATATATATATATATATATATATATATATATATATATATATATAGACACACACACAATAGCTGCGTGCATCACCTTTATATTTGCTTAATAGAGAAATACAGGAGTTAGGTGATGGTTTGGTTTAGGTTGGTTTTTTACACCAAATCATGAATATGCGTGCTACTAGCATATAACATGAGAACGCCACAGCATTACGGACTATCGTGTCATACTAAACCAAATGTATAATAATGTAAGAATTATTTTTATTGATAGTAATTGCTAATTTGCTATGCAAAATATACTATCTTTTCAAAGTTGGAGGGCTGCTCACTCAAAAAATAACGTGTTCAATGAAGTAAATGAATTAAGAAGCCTAATGGTCCAGCAAGCCGGGGAGCTACTCTGGGCCCAAGAACTTAATATTGTGGATCACCACTGTGGTCTGGGCCTAGAATTCACTATTGTGGATCACAAACTGTGGGCTGGGAACTCCACTTTTGTGGATCGCAGTCCACACAGAAGCCCACATTTATAAAGGAATGGCTCTGTAGCTGCGCTTAGGCACCTTCTTGAAGGTCGCCCACACCAGGTCGAAGTAAAGTGGGAACTGCGCCGCCGCGAAAATTGTCACCGGGAGGCACGACACCGCATAAACCGGGTACGCAGCGTACTTCAGCTTGTCCCTCAGAACGAAGAAATGACCGGCGCAGAAAGATACCAGAATCGCCGCGATGGACACGAACAACGCTGACAGGCCTACCAGAAGCTTCCGGGGAAGATCTTTCTCGAAATCCCGCTCCTGGTACCGCGACGTTAAGATCGCCAGGAACATGATGACGGATGTGACGGAGAAGCAGAGTGCCACCAGAGATGAGATCGCGAACACTTGGAACGCCGGATGGTTTTCCAACACCGGTTTGCCGCTGATCTCGTTTACTCCTCCAGGTAAGGCAGTCGATGTGGCGAAAGCGACGGTGGCGATCAGGGCGCCCACGACGGAGCAGGACTCCGATGTGCTGGTAAGCCATCCACCCCCCTTTTCGACCAAGTCATTGTGGGTCTCCGTGAACACGGCCCTTGCAGTCTTACCGTCCTTGTTGTAGCGTTTGAAGAAATGCAGCGGCATAGAGTTCTTCACAAACTGAATTTTTTCATAGTTTGGGGATTGAATTGCCAAATAAAGTAGAATGCGAGGACGTATCACAAGCATTTGACCAACACTTGACTTACCTCGTACCATTTGATTTCCCATTGCATTTGAAGAGCGGCGCCGGGAATGAGCCAAGGCTTGTGATCGCCGAGCATGGCGGCGAGATGCAACGCACTGTTTCCGTTGATATCGACGGCTCTGAACTCGCTCTGTTTGACGAAGCTGTTCTTGATTAGCAACTGATAAACGCGCGGCTGCCGATTCTCCACGGCCAGCAGCACAATGTTTTTCTTCTCCGCATTCTCGTCGTGCACTGCCACCGGAAAACGCTCCAGTATCTTCTCCACCATCTCTGTTATTCCACACTTGGCCGCCACCAGTATCGGCGTCTCCTTCAGCCTCACTATGTCTCTGCTCTCTCTGTTCCGATCCCTTTGCTTCTCTGCAATAGAAGACAGACCATAAACACGCGTACGCTTACGCATTTTCCCCTCATAAACATCTCATCATCAATTTTCAAAAACAAAAACTTTTCTTCACAGTAAATTAAGTGATTATGAGTATGATTCATATATACCATGCTTATGCTTTTCTTTCTTCAGTACTTGGTGAATGTTGTAGGGAGGTGACTTATCTCCAGCGCCACCTTCAATGACCCTAAACGGTACAGTTTCACATTCATCATTTGGAATTGGGGGCAGAGTACCATCATATACGCATTCGTACATGGAAGTTCGTATGAGAAGCTCGTTCATGACCTGGACAGACCATGTATGTTTCTCTTTCTTCTCCCTCACCTTTCTTATTTTTCTTGACCCTGATCACCATTAATCAGATATCATCCAGATTATTAATCTTAATTGGCCAATATAACATGCATGTGATTAATCCAAGTTACTTATTAATTACTAGTTAGTCCGAACCTAATCCAAGTATAACCAGTAGAGCTTTGGAAACAAACTTGATGAAGTCAAAACAAGTGTTGTAAGTTGGAGGCAAAAGTTGATGCACTCCAGCTGAGTGAAGATCTTGACACTCTGCAAAGATTTGATTAATTAGTTTCATAGACCGTTAGCCAATTGATTACTGTGAATTAACTAATTACCTACCATAATTAGAATTCACATGTTGAATGTTGTTCTCTGTGTCCTTCCTGATAATTTCTCCTCGAGGAAAATGACGGCTGGCTGAAATGAAGACAATTGGGCTTCAGTGCAACATTACTAAGAAACTAGGGAGTTTAAAGAAATTGAGGACTGGGCTGTAGTTATACCAGTACTACGAATTCCGGCCAGTTGCTTCAGCATAACAAAAAGATGGAGACAGGTGGCGTAATTTTCTGGGAAATTGTGGCTGTAACTCTCATCCGGTTTTGAAATGAGGTGAGGTAGATCAAGAGGTGGGTCAACCTTGAGAAGATCCACAAAAGTACCTTCCAAACAGGTTGAACTTTGATTGGATGATAAGAGAGTATAATTACATGTTGATTGCAAATAGATAACAGGAATTAAGGAAAATGGTTTCTTGAATAAGATGAGAAAATTAAGGTAATAAAGTTAAATACACTTAGTACTTTAGAGAACTTACAATGGTAGATGAGTTGATCCCAACGGCCAAGGTGGCTGCCGCTCCTGAAGGCGTTAGGCTTGCTGGCTAAGACATGCAGGGGAGACAGCCCCTGCTCGTTCGCATAATTCACAAATGTCTCATACAGATGAATTATCTGAAATGCCAAATCTGTCATCCATAACATGCAGTTTAATCATCATTACTATATATTCAATTAATCAACTTATTCAAGATTAGTAGGAGTATTTGTTTTGATACCGAAGTGGTCTCCGGCAATGGCGCAATGAAGAATAGTTTCGCCGTCAGTCCTCCTTCCATACAAGTAATCCTCTGGGCCGCAAAAGCTGTGGAGGCAGAGGAACGCCTCCTTATTTCCGGCCAGCGCCGCCATGAACAGCGGCGTCTCGCCATCCCGGTTCTGAGCGCCCACCAACGAAGGATCGGCTCTGGCGATGCAATAGCACATCCTCAGACTTCCGAGGCAGGCGGCAATATGGAGAGGAGTGTTGCCTCGATCGGTCTCTATCCGGAGCGCCGTACTGGGGTTCCCTGCGGGGGAGATGATCATGACTAGTTTCTCGACTTCGGATTCTTGGTGGTCGGAGACTGCAATGTGAAGCGCCGTGTCGCCGGCGCGGGTGATTTTGACGCTGTGGGCGATGGGGTTTTGGCGGTAGAGGTTACGAACTGTACACCAGTCGCCTTTCATGGCGCTCTCGAATAGGTCCCTCTTCAAGCTGTCCATGTCTATTCAACCCCCTGCTAGCGCTGTGCCTGTGAACCGTAACTTAGTGCTGCTGGATCAAGCAGACAAAGAACAAAGAAAGAGCAAAAAAAGAAAAAAAAGAAAGAGTTGAATAAAGGGAAGCTTGTTGGGAGAGTAATGTTTTTCCCGCTAACAAGGCAGGTATATTTCTTGTACGGATATTCTAGATTTTAAAACTTGAGGGCTAAAGCGTGAATACTACGAAACCAAAGGGTGGAAATAAGACAACATTTCTCTTCCCGAAGGAATATTTTAGATACTACTTCTATCCTACGCGCGTCGCCCGAGGATTATATACATTAGTGTATAAATGTTTCTGTGAGAATGTATAAATAATAGGAAGGTTAACATGGGCAAGCAATTTATTTAGAAATATAGGGTGGAATAATTTTATGTCGCTGAAATATAAAAAGTAACAAACATATACCACTCAATTTGGTAAAAGACCCATCATAATTCAACAAACAGTTAATATATATATATATATATATGTGTGTGTGTGAAGTTTTTCCTTTGTAAAAATAAATATATAGATGAAATAGAATTGCAAACAGAAACACGTAATTACAAAACGAATAAGTAGCAAATTAATTATATAAAAATGTAAACATTAAACAACTATATGAAAAATAGCATAAAATAAATGTAATCAGTACACGTAGTGGGAATATCTTACGTAAAACATAAATAAATGTATATTTATATTAAATACATACTTATAACTTATAAGATAAATATTAAATTTTTACACCAATAAATAAAGGGGAAAATGTAAAATGCAAAACTATTAAAAGCAAAAGACAAACAAAAAGAGTATTTATAAAGAGACAATAAGAACACATGATTCAACGAAAAGAAAAAACATTCCTCAAACATAGCAATAAAAAATGAAGATGAAAATAAAATTGATAGAGACAGAGAATTAGATCAACTTCAGAATGGATCCCGAATATAAATTACAAAGTGTGGTGATTGTGGTGATTGTGGTGATGAACTTAATGCACGAACCTAAATATGAAGGAATTTAGATCTCATGTTTCAGAACATGATCCAAATTGGTCTAAAAAAGGAACTCAAAGAAAAACAAACAAAATAAGGGGGAAAGGGCAAAGAAACACGTGTATGCTATAAGAAATCAATAAACAAACTAAATAATCAAACACAAATAAAAAAAATCATACTTATAAAAATCGCATCAATTATTTTTTTCCCATTTTATTACAAATTTCAATTTAATTTCTCAATACTTAAAGATTGTTAATAAAAAAATTACACAGAATACACAAACTGATAATAAATAAAACTAATCAGAAAAAAAAGAAATAAAGTAAATAATATAAAAGGAAAAAATGGAGTGGAGAATTATTAATTATGATCTCATAAATATCATATCGATTTTCTAATAATTGAAGTTTATTGATAACAACCATGATTTTGCTAAACTCCATCCGTCTTAGTGCTTTTTCCAGATAGTTGTTATAAAATTGATAGAAGGATGAGAAATATCATGGTACTTACAAAGAAAATAAATCGCATACCTCACAGTATTCAACAAATTTGTTAACCTATGAATAGCAACTAAAGCAATATTTTTTTTTAAAGCCTCCATAGTTGAAGAGGAATAATAAGTGAAAAGGTTCGCTAAAAGTCCCTTTTTACTATTATTTTAAAAAAATGGTCTTCCTTTGTCATTAATATTTTATATTTGGATCTTTTTTGTCATTGATGTTTACTCTTTGGACTGTATTTACCATTAAGGCTGTTAATAATATTCCGTAACGGATTATATTTCACATTCAATTTGATCCAAAAAATTTTAAAATGAAAAAAAATCAACCCTATATTTGTAAAAGTTGCGATCTAATCCCCTCTCACTATAACTTTTGCGCTCTCGTCGGAGTCTCGCCGACAGCCACACATATTCTTTGCCGACTCACTCTGCTCCGAGCCCAGATGTTGAAGAATTCTTCAAACAAATTATCATGACATCATGACATCAGACAATCACTTATTGAATTCAATTCATAGCTTCCAACACCACCAATAATACTTATAAACTTTAAAATCAATTGGAGTCCCACATTTCACGAAAAAAAATCCAAAACTTCTTTTTATGAAAAACAAAACAAATACAGGAAAGAAATTGGGTGTTCCATGAACAGCAAGACAAACCCAAGATGAAACTTAGATGATATACCCAAATCGCAGCATTTTCGATTCCCACCTCTTGTAACTAGTCAAAAACTATTCTAGGATTGAAGGAAGACGAGAGCAGAAGAGGGATCTCTACTATGAATCGGTTGTGAATGTTTAATTGCATCCTCTGATGGCGAATCTTCTAAATGCAACCCGATGGCCCCGGCTGTGTTGTTGCCGCTGCCATCGGTCAGATTGTCCTTGTTCTTCTGTCCAGATTTATTTCTGATAAGAGCTACGGTGATTTGATGTGAACTACAATACACTGAGAAATCAAAGCATGTCAGAGTCGGAGCGGCTCACCGAATTGACAACGGTGTATCTCTGTTGAATTTTCCGGTTATTGGAGTTATTGGGCAGTGAGCGGCGACGACCCCATCGATGGGTCAGCAGTAGTGGCCAATAATGGATGATGATGGAGAGTGATTTAAAATGTGGGTGAATTTGTCGTTTTTTAAAAAATTTAAGATTTAATGTGGAATTAATTTAACGAATAGTGCCAAACGGGAGCCATAAACAATAACGTTGATAGTAAAAAAATCATTTTTTAAAAAATGGTAAAAAGATACTTTTGACCAAACGTGGATAGTAAAAGGGGACCTTTCTTTATTTTCGTAAAACAGGATTTGACTCAGGATTGCCCAATTTTAATGTCCCTGAAGTTAAGGAAAGGTGGTTGTCGCTCCCTGCACTAGAACTTTGGTTCTTCCTAGAATTTGTGACCCGCGTCTTCTCATTAACAAAGAGAAATTTTACCATTCAAACTTGATCATAGTTTTTACCTGATTGCAAAATACCGGATTTCTATCCCTTGAGTTTAAAAAATATAGAATTCGCAATTCTTTACTGCCTTTAGTGATAAAAGAGTTTCAGGAACTATTATCCGGGAATAATCATTAACAAACAATGGCCGAACCCAATAGAATATATTGAATATGTTTTGAACACTCGCACCAAATTTTGGTACATAACACGGAGAAGAAAATTGAAGAATATCACATTATTCATTTACGATAGTAACGGGAGAGAGGCAGCCGAGCTCCATATTTGGGATTGATTGAGTGTACTGTACAATGAAAAAACTACAGTTCTAAGCTAACAATATTAAATGGAAAAAATTTATGAGAAAATTTGTGAAATAAAAACATAAAAAATAAATGTCAACGTTATTAAAAAAATTATACAGAAGAATGAAATTGAATGTAAAAAAATTAAATGCAAAAGTATGACATGTAAATAAATATCAGAATGTGCAATATCTGACAAGAGAGGGAAAAAACGGAAATGATTATTGAAACCAATATCAACCTCTGGTACAATATGTTTAAATAAAAGTATTGATGGTCATGTGATGGTGAAATTGAGTTAAGTAGTAAGAATGTTGAACAAATTATGAACAGGTGGCACTATAAAGAAGACAGCAAGTCTACATGCATTGGAGAAAACATAAAAGGGAAAAACTGAAAGAAAAAAAAGGAATAAGAAAGAGTAAGAGACGTGTCTATGCATGCAATTATGAGGGTTTTTTTATATAAAAAAAAGACAAATATATTATACCTTTCAAATTCTCATAGATAAAAAAAATTAAATGTATGAATTTGCTATAACTTTTGAACAATGAAATATGTTTCTACTAAAATTCCCTTAATAATAAATACTATCATATTCAACTTTAAAAAAAATTAAAAACGAAATGGTGGGAACATTTTTTATGAATAAAAAAATTAAAAAGGAAAACAAAATGAAAATTTCAAAATAAGAAAAAAATGGAAAAGATAAAAGGGGGAAAATATATTAAAACCCAAATTAACTTTTAAGATTCTCATTTTAAGACATAATAAATACAACCTTGAATAAAATAGAAAAAAAAAACATAAAAACATTTTAAAATAACAGAAAAGCATAATTTAAAAAAAAAATTTATTAACAGTATTTGGGGGGCCGGGGGATGAAATGAAATAGGAAGAAAGAAAAATTGGCCCATGTTGACACATGGACAGGCTCTAAGCGCATCTGAGAAGCCCCGAGGAGATGCAGCAATTGCAACCCTTCTTTACTGTTGTGATTCTTTAATGAATAAAACAATTTTTTGTACTTATAATATTTTTACCATCATTAATATCAAATCATTTAAAATTTTAATCAACATTCTCTGATAGATATAACAATTTTTTTTAACAAAATAATACTTTTTTCCCAACAAATCATTTAAAATTTTACTCAACATTCTTTAATAAATATAACAACTTTTTTACCAAAATAATACTTTCTTCATCACAAATATGAATGTCAACATAAATATCAAATCATTTAAATTTTACTCAACATTTCTCTCATGAATATAGAATACTTTTTACCAAAAGAACAACTCTACTTTTTTTAATCATAAATACTAAGACCACCTTTAGTTTGTGTGTGTAAAATAAGATTGTCTTTGATGAGTGTATTGAAGGGTAAAAATGGACTAAAATAAAATAAAAGTTGAAAATAGTCATTTTATTAATTGGGATAAAAATATTTTGATATTGTGATAAACCACATGGGATAGAGTCACTACGTGAGGAAGCCCACTTTCACCGCGGCTCAGAATCGCGTTACTGGCCGCAGCTGAGAGCTCCTCGCAGCGAACGAATCGCGTCGTTGTGGCAAGTTCGCGTTATCGCGCCTTAACCGCAGTTCGGCCGCAGTAATTGCCTCGTGCTCCACGTGCCCTACCTACCACCCACCCTATCATGCGCCATAATCATGCGGATAAGGCCGCAGAGGCGTCTATAAATACCCCTCCATTTCCTTCCACTTCATTTCAACCGCGTAACAAATTTCTCATCTCTCAATTCTCAAGTTCTGGAGGAAGTTGCGGTACCGTCGATTTCAGGTGTATTATTGAGGTAATAAATATTTTATTTTTTTATTTATTTATGCTTATAGAGTTTTTAATTCAATTTAAGTTATGTATGTAATTTTAGTTTATTTTTAAGTAATTTAATTAAAATAGCTGAGCCGTAGTTCCTGTCTATGAAAACTTGTAAGAATATATTTTTTTACACTTTATTTCAATACGTTGGAATAACGGTGTGAAATAATATATTGCATGAGTTTTCATGGATTGTCCAAGTTGATGCTTTGTAAAAGTTTACTATCGGTGTATTAAACTTTTATGGTTGTGTATGTAAAATCGAGCGGATTACATAGTTTCGTCGCATTTTCGCCTTGTTCCACGTTATACCCGCTCGGGAGTAATATTCCTGAGAAATGGTATAGTGTGGAACTAAGGCGAAATGTCGCCAAATTTATGTAATTACGCTTTACGTACGCAACGATAAAAGTTTATTCACTAATAGTACTTTTATGAACAGGATAGGACCCATGCACTCGGATCTGGATTAGGCGAAAATGGTATGTGAATATTAATTGTGCATGTTTATTGTTTTTATTGATGAATGAACGATCATATATAGGAAAGACCGTAAATGGGCGAAGAACGTGGTTGGATGTATCGCGCTTTGAGGAAGGGACTCGCTATATAAGTGAAAGATTTTTCACCGACTTCGTGAATTCTTGGATTACGCTTTTGTTGTTGCTAAATCGAATGGAGAAGAACTGGTGAAATGCCCGTACAATTTGTAAAAATAGATACTATTATGATCGAATTACAATTGGCAATCATTTACCTGTTAGACGGATTTACACCCAATTATCATGTGTGGGATTGCCATGGTGAACGACTGAGATTAATCCATGTGTCTAT
Source organism: Stellera chamaejasme (assembly GCA_024586325.1). Lineage (NCBI taxonomy): Eukaryota > Viridiplantae > Streptophyta > Magnoliopsida > Malvales > Thymelaeaceae > Stellera > Stellera chamaejasme. The sequence continues at coordinate 34,185,377 of CM044985.1, forward strand.
CGAGGTTATCGCTTTGACGAAGTAGCGCCGACATCATCAAATCGCGCAAGTACAAGTACCGGAATACATAATTCTTCCGATGGTAGCCAAGAACGGCCGACTTACGAAGAAATGGTTCGTGACGCTTTTGTTTCATGAGCACTCTAATAATTTTGAAAATGATCAGAGTAATGACGATGAGGACGTTTCAGCTCCCCAAGTGCCAAACGAAAGGGCGCAACGGTTTTTTGAACTGGTGGAGCATGCATCAAAACCTCTATATGAAGGTTGTGGTGATAAGTACACCAAATTATCGGTTGTAGCGAAGTTGTTGAGTATGAAAAGTCAACACAACGTATCGATGCCTTTTTCTCCGAGATGATCGATATATCAATGAACTATTACCCGGAGGAAATTGCCAACAAGCATGTTTAGTACGAAAGCTATGTTGAAGGAGTCAAGTTACCAGTATAAAATAATTCACGCTATAGAATAATTGTATGTTGTTCTACGGTAGCTTCAAAGAAGTTACCGAACTGTAGGGTGTGTGGAGCGGATAGGTATCAAGTGTGTGTCCTGGGTAAGAAACCGAAACCGAAAAGGTTTTGCGATATTTACCAATCACTGAGCTGCTACAACGGCTTTACCAAATGCCTAAAACCGCAGAGTTCATGACGTATCATATTAGAGCGAGAGGAAATGTATCCGCATCGTTGACATCCATCTCAAGGTGAGGCTTGGAAACACGCCGATTTAAATGTATCCGGATTTCGCACACGAGTACCGAAGCGCATTTATCGGGGTTAAGCATCGATGGCTTTAACCCGTTGTCCTAAACAGGCAATCGTATTCGATGTGGCCGGTATTCATCGTTGTTTACAATCCGCCGCCCGATTTGTGCATGAAGGAGCCGTACACTTTCATGCCTCTGCTAATTCCAGTGTCCTCGATCTCCGGCCGTAACATTGACGTGTTTCACGTCCACCGATTGAGGAGCTACAAGTTTTATGGAATACGGGAGTGGAAACTTGGGACGCGCACCGTAATCGAACTTTGTTATGCGAGCATGTTTGCTTTGGACGATAAGTGATTTTCCGCGTACGGAATGCTATCGGGCTGGAGTACGATGGAAGACTTGCATGTCCATATTGCATGGGTGATGTTAATAGCTTTCATTGAAGCATGGACGGAAAACCAGTTGGTGGGGCTGTCATAGGAGATTTCTACCACGTCGGCATGCTCTGCGTAATAATACCGAATCGTGGGGACAAACTGACCGTAGTCATCCGTGTGCGTATAAGTCAGGTCATGAGATCTTAAGGGATCTTAATAGGATTGTATTCCCGGCATTCGGAACACCGTGGGACAAAATGAGGGCTGACAAGTTTGGCGTTGAGCACAATTGGGTTAAGAAATCAATTTTCTGGGAGTTGCCGTATTGGGCAGACTTGAGAGTACGCCACTGTCTGGATGTAATGCACATTGAGAAAAACTGTTTTGATAACATCTTCTACACAGTTCTGAACGTGAAAGGGAAAACAAAGGATAATGCACAGTCGAGACGCGATTTGCAGGAGTTAAATATCCGTGATGAACTGCATTTGAGCATTGGCCGGAACGGGAAACCATTTCAACCGAAGGCGTTATACACGTTAAACGATGATCAGATTGCGATGATTTGCAATTGGTTGAAGCATATCGTTAAACTTCCCGATGGGTATGCCTCTAACATTGGCAGATGTGTCAATACGACAAACAACACTTTTTACAGTATGAAAACCCATGATTGTCATGTGTTCATGCAGAAGCTACTGCCCGTTACATTACGTGGTTTCATCCCCACGGCATTTGGATGGTAATTGCAGAATTTTGCAAATTCTTTAGACTACTATGTTCTAAGGATATTCAGTTGGACGATGTGGAGAAGCTTGATGAATTGATCGTCGTAATATTGTGCAAGTTGGAAAAGATCTTCCCGCCATCATTCTTTGACTCCATGGAACATCTGACTATGCATCTACCTTGGCACCTGCGAACTTGCGGACTGTCGGCTATTGGTGGATGTTTCCTTCGAAAGGAATATGAAGAAGTTGAAAGCAAAATGTGCGAACAAACAATTTCTGGAGGGCTCGATCATTGAAAAGTTCCCGATACAGAGGTAGCTTTTTTGTGAGCATTACATGGAAGATAATCAAGGAACACGGGTGAACCCTCACATACTAACGAAATTAGTTTTCCGACAGTTGTTAACGATCCGAGACTATCGATTTTCAGTCATCCTACAAGAACGTTTGGGAAGGCTCGGGCTCGAGATTTGTCTGCAAGAAGTAAATCATGTCCAAACATACATTCTTCGTAATTGTCGGGAGGTGGAGCAATTCGTGAATCGATTTAACGAGCTGTCCCGCAACCGGTTCCTTAAATGAACGATGATGCCGTGGATAACTTACGGCCGTAGTTCGCACGTTGGTTCAAGAATGTGGTTAGTTTGTGTTTATTTATTTACTCATTTATATTTGTTGCGATCTTAATCGGTACGAAATTTATATGTTGATTGGTAATTCTGTACAGGCCGACTCAAATCGGGCAGCCCTCCCACACGCACTATATGACCGGCGTGCGGTCCTAGAATGAGGGCTAAATCGTTCCCAGGTGTCTATGTTAATGGGTACAGGTTTCACACAATACAACATGGTGAAACTAAAAGGACCGCTGACCGGGCGTCTGCGTCCTGGGGACACAAATGCGCAGGACTATTTAGATTTCTATGGTCGGATTGACGAAATTCTTGTTCTTCAAGACAGAACAATAATCTTACATTCTTCAAGGGTTCGTGGTTTTAGACCTCTTAAGGCATCCGCACAGATAAAATTTCAGGGATCATCGATGTCGACTACACATCCCTACTATATCCTGTTGATCCATTCATTCTTGCAAGCCGTGCCCAACAAGTGGTATACGCCGAATATCCTTCAAAGCGCCGTGACTTGAGAAACTGGTGACGCTTTTCAAAACGAAACCCCGCCGATTTAAAGACGAAAGTGTTGATACTGCAAGTGCCATTGTAATCGATGCGGACACAGACGAGATTGGTACGGAACATCCTTTACAAGAATCGACAACACTTGGTGAAACCATACGACCGGCCCCTGATGAAAGCATGTCATTACTAGATCATCGTGCCCATGCCGATATACTTGAAGTGGATAACGATGTGGAAAATGACCAGGCGTATGACGATGACGATGACGTTCCTGTGGATTTGTAGTAGCATATCTCCTATTTGAATTTGTACTCTCGGACGATATTTGTACTAAATTCGTAATTTTAACCAATATCTGAATGCATAATTAATTTGGGGTGAAATTGTAAGTTCCAAAGATGTTCGGGCTAAATTGTAAGTTTTTGCCGAATTTGCGTGGGCCCCACAATATCCAAATGCATAATTAATTTGGGGGGAAACGAAAAGTTCGAAATTGGCTGGCTGTCTTCATCGGCCTCACCACGGCCCAACCGCAGTGAGCCAAATGGGCCGGGCCTCACTGCGCCACGTGCGCAGTGAGACCGCAGCGAGGCCAGCCATTTGGCTCATGCGGCCTCTCGCCGCAGTGAGGCCGCAGTGAGTCAGATTTAAAAACTGGTTCGTCTTCTTCCCTCTCACTTTCAATCTCGGTGCCTCCTCGTCTCCCTCCCAAACCACCGTGCCTCCTCGCCGTCCCCGCCAAAGAAGCCGCCGCCGCCGCCTGTTCGTCACGCCAGCGCCTCAGCCTCCTCGCCCTGTGAGTTTTATTTTCGAATTCCACGGTTAGTTTTTGAGTTTTTTGAGTTTGTTTCATTGATTTGTGTTTTTGAATTTTTGAGTGGAAATTAGTTTAAATCAATTGGAATTAGTTGAGATTAGTTGGAGTTTTGTGGAATAGGTTAGTTTGTGAGTTTTGTGGATTTATGAATTTTGTGGAATTATTTGAATTATTGAATTATTTGTGAATTATTTGTGAATTAGTGAATTATTTGGAGTTGAGATTAGTGAATTATTTGGAGTTGAGATTAGTGAATTATTTGTGAATTTTGTGGAATTAGTGAAATTAGTGAAATAGTTAAATAGTGAAATAGTGAAATAGTTAAATTAGTGAATTTAGTTGAAATTCGTGAAATTAGTGAATTAGTTAAATTAGTGAATTTAGTTGAAATTAGTGAATTAGTAAATTAGTGAATTATTTGTGAATTTTGTGAAATTAATGAATTATTAATATTAGTTGAAATTAGTGAAATTAGTGAATTAGTGAAATTAATTAAATTAGTGAATTAGTTGAATTTAATGAATTAGTGAAATTAGTGAATTTAACTAAACTAGTTGAATTTAATGAATTATCGAATTAGTGAATTTAACTAATCTAGTTGAAATTAGTTAAATTAGTGCAATTAGATAAATTAATTAAATTAGACAAATTATTTGAAATTAGTGAAATTAGTTGAAATTAATGAATTAGTGAAATTAGTGAATTTAACTAAATTAGTTGGAATTAGTTAAATTAGTGCAATTAGTGAAATTAATTAAATTAAACAAATTAATTGAAATTAATTAAATTAGACAAAGTAGTGAAATTAATTAAATTAGTTAAATTAGTGAATTTTTGAATGGTTCGAGATATGGCGACACACCATCCCGTAGCCGATGCGCCGACAGTCGGGTTCACGTGGCTCGCTCACGTGGATCGGGTTCACTGACGCTTGATTTCTCTCGCGGAGGCGTGGTCGTGGCTCTCGCTCATCGAGCCGCCTGACCGTCCGTCCCAGACACCGGAGCACACCGACCGGTGGAGCAGCCGATCCCTTCTCCTCGCCCGATACTCGACTCCGCCTGGCCGACGCATGCAGACCTCCCGCGCCTCCTCTTCCCCGCCCGAGAGGTCCTGATGAGGTTGGTCGCGCACATCGGCCGCAAGTTTTTAATTTTAAGTTTTCATAAATTTACTAATTTTAGTATTTTATTTCGCACGTAACATTCAACTCTTATGCGCTTTGAAATGTGCGACGTCAAGGGCGTGCCCAAGGCGATCGGGGCGATCGTCGCCAAAGAAGTTCAAAGGCTTCCCGCCACGTACTCCGACCTCCCCGCGGATGAGCAGGCCGACTACGTCCACGCATTCTCGGTAATACAAATACTAATTGCACTATACATTTCTATATACTTTTTTAAAACTAATTCTATAACTAGTGACGTTTTGATGTTTTCTCGAACAGAGCAGATTCGTGACGGATAACAAATTCCCGGAGAAGCTCCATTCCCGGTTCAAGGAGTTCTACCGAACACCCAGTGACAATATCCGGGATGCGGCCCGTAAGAAATGTCCCCTCGATCGCGAGGCTCCCAACTACATGGAGTGGCTGGACATTCCTCCGCCGAGGATAGAACCCGCGAAGTGGAAGCCGCCGCCGAGATATCAGAGCCCGGAGTTCAAGGTCAACTCCGCGGAACAAGAGAAATGCCAAGAGCGACAAACGACTCAGCCTTCAAGTCGCATGACAACAAGTCAAAGGCGACAATTTATGAGGAGATGGTAAGTTTTTTAAAATATTTATACCTAACATATTTTAATTGGCAGTGCGAGAAGGCGGGACAGCGGCTGCGGGTGGACCAGTTCGGGGAGGACTGGCTGGGCAAGGAAAATAGGGCCTTGGTAAGTTTTGGTCGTTTTTTAACCATTTATATGTTTAACGTATTCAATTTATTATTCATTAACACAAATTTTCTTAATCTTAACTAGGAGGAGTACAAGAAGCGCTTGATCGAGAAGTATGGGGTGGACGGGCCGTTCCCCGATATTGATGAGGACATCTACACGGATGTCTTGGGCCCGCCCACGCGAGGCGATGGGTCGGTGTCCCGCCTCAGCCTTTCTCAGCCCGAGCTGTTCGAGCAACCTCGGCCGTCGCAGTAATAGAATTGAACTTTTACCACTTCCATACCTTTGCAGACATTCATTATAAGTATAACATTTTCAAAACGTAATTTTGATTTCAGCGCGAGATCGACCCGAGGAGCAGATCGGAGGGACATGGATGAGATCAGCGACCGAGATGCGTGGTCGCCACTCGAGGACAACGCCGCCAGGCGCGGACAGAGGTTAGAGCCGAGGTGGCAGCCGAGGTGGCAGCCTGTGGAAGCCCGGCGTACGAGATGACGCGCTCGACCGGGCGGCGATCAGCAAAGATCTCGGTCGGCGCTACGCAGGGGGGACATGTCCGACTCTCCGACGTGCCAGAGTCTTTGTCGCCGGATCATCCCGGCCTCCTCCACGCCACGAGCATCCTCCGAGGCCGCCTTCTCCGAATCCCGACCTCACCCTCCACCCCGTCCAAGATGAATATCACCCGAGCCGCCATGACATCGGAGAACCCCGATCAACTTTTTTAGCAACTTCCTCAATATGGAAGATCGGATTTTGACGATTTTCTAAATCGCCCTCCGAACAATTAGAATTAGAATTATCAGAATATTTTTAGGATGTAACCGGTTAATTATATTCCAGCCTTCGTACTCAATTTATATTTATTTCAATTAATAATTACTTTCTTAATTAATTAACATTATTATTATATGTTAATTTACTAATTTAAATAATAGTTACTAAATATTTATAACAATTAATTTTTTTCACAAAAATTTTTTTATCGCGCCAAAGACGCAGCTCGCCGCAAAGATAGATTGGGCGCCGCCAAAATGGTTGGCAACCGCCGTCAGCTTATCATGCAATCACCGCAGTGAGGTCAGCAGAGGCACCACGGCCTCGGCCGCAGTGAGAGCAAAACCGCCGACGCTTTCAATCGCGGCGCTTCATCGCGCCGCCGCAGCAGCTGGCAACCACGCCAATCGCGCGTTGGCCGCAGCTGAGGCCTCGCTGGACGTAGTGAGTATCAAATCATTTTAAATTCTACTCAACATTTCTCTCATAAATATAGCTTTTTTAATCAAAAGAACAGCTCTACTTTTTTTTTCCATCATAAATATCAAATCACTCAAAATTTTACTCTATATAAAGTACAAACTTAGTATCAAATACTTTAAATTATCAAAAGAATTAATGTTAACTTTTTCCAAGCAACATGAATATCAAATTATCTAAAATCCTGTTCAATATTTTTCTCATCATTATAACATGTGTTTTTTTTTTTTACTTTTTCTAAGTAACATGAATATCAAATCATCTAAAATCCTACTAAATATTTCTCTCATCATTATAAGAGGTCTTTTTTTCTAAGCGACATGAATATCAAATTATCTATAATCCTATCAATATTTTTTAAAAAAATTACTTAAGTTTTATCATCATAAATATCAAATACTTTAAATTATCAAAAGAATTAATATTAACTTTTTCCAAGTATCATGAATATCAAATTATATACAATCCTATTCAATATTTTTCTCATTATTATAACATGGGTTTTTAAACTTTTTATGAGCAACATGAATATCAAATCATCTAAAATCCTACTAAATATTTCTCTCCATTATAAGAGGGTTTGTTTTTTAAAAAAATTGAAAACACATAAAAAAATTACATTGTTTTTAAAAGAAAAATATGTGGGAAAAAAATATATGTGAAACGTGGACATCTTGGGAAAGCAAAGAATTGTGAGAGGCATTGTGAGGCCTCCAAAAGCACACCCTTTTATAGTATATTATAGTACTCCATCCGTCCCTGAAAAATTGTACACATTTCTTTTTTAGACTGTCTCAGAAAAATTGATCACTTTCCTTAAAAGTAAACTTCTCACTCTCAAAGTTACTAAACTATTCTCACTTTATCTTTACTTTTTTTACCTCGTTTTTTATGCACTCTCAACTAAGGGGCAATTAAGTAAACATATACAAACATCTTACATTTACCTTAATCTCCGTATCCAAACAAATCTACCAATCTTTCGGGGTGGAGGGAGTATGATTTTCGTTTTCTTAATCACAACGCTAAGCTTGAAGTGAACGGTGATCCAAAGGGACACGTCAATTGCGACAGACACGTGCGAATTGTGCCAAGCGATTCATCACGAACTTTCTCCTTCATCGTCGAAACACCGATTCTTTCCTTTCACTCCCAACTTCTAAAAATTCCTTCTCTCATACCCTCGACTCAACGCTAAAAACTACTTTCTACTTTCTTTTTTGCATTTCCGAAGGAAGTTTACGGCGAGATGTGGCAACCGTTCCCAAAGGGCGATGTGGAGGCCGGAGCCCGGCCGTTGTACCCGATGATGCTGGAGAGCCCCGAACTGCGTTGGTCATTCATCCGTAAGGTCTATTCCATCATCACCATCCAGCTTTTGGCAACGATCGCGGTGGCCGCCATCGTGGTCACCGTCCGCCCGATCTCGGACTTCATGCTCACAACAAGCGCCGGCCTCGCTCTTTACATTGTTCTCATCTTCGTTCCCTTTATCAGTACGCTTTTCGTGTTCTTGAATTGTTTCGATTTTCGATTCATCTTTCCTTGTTCTTGGACCGGTGAGTAATTTCGTCCCTTTGCCTTTTCTTGTAGCCTTATGCCCATTATATTACTATCACCAGAAGCATCCGGTGAACTATCTGCTGCTTGGAGTTTTCACCATTTCGCTGGCCTTTGCTGTTGGGCTAACTTGCGCTTATACTAGCGGTATGAATGTTGCCTTGTCTTTTGACTTGCATATCATTTGCTAGCTAATCCCTTGTTGCTCGATTGCTCTGTATACTCTTCTGTTGGATAAAATATCTTGGTGAATTGTTACATCTTTATTAGCACGACTCTGTTACTAAATTCACCAATGTGCACAATGCGAGATTGTTGAATTTCTGCTCCGAATTGCCATAAAAATTTCTGATTGTACTATTTTTTTGTCAGAATTTTACACAATTTTTTTCTTTAAAAAAAGATGCAATTACACAATAGCATGAAGATAAGGCTTAGGGAAACTTGTTATTTATGCAATTCCTGAATCTGTCTTGAGTTTATGTGGCTGGCTGGTTTCAGTCTGTTAACATAAGAAGTGACATTGGGCCTGTGCAATTCGTTTTATGGCCATTGAGGCTTCTAATCAGCTTTTTGAAAAGACTTCTGAAACCTTTCACTAAACTAGGAGGAAGGTCCAGTTGACTCTTCATTTTGTTCAGACACCTGGTTCTTTCATCTAAGATGACTAGGACTGAATGCATTCTGTTCGTGTTGGTCTCTGGTTGCTCATACCCGTTTTCTTTCCCGTCTTCCATGCATAGTGGTTCCTATTATCTTACAGCTTCCATTAGAGCACCATTTTAAGCGCTGATGCTAATCTGTGTTATGAACCAACGATCAGGGAAAGTTATCCTGGAGGCAGTGATTTTAACAGCTGTGGTGGTTGTGAGTCTGACTCTCTACACCTTCTGGGCTGCTCGGAGAGGCCATGATTTCAACTTCCTGGGACCTTTCTTGTTTGGTGCGATAATCGTGCTAATGGTTTTTGCCTTCATCCAGGTATTTTTTGGGTTTTTGATGTATTTTCAATATGTGTGCCATTTTGCTTTTGTTTGTGGTTTTCTAAGGTTGGCAATCATCAATACTTTGGCTGCAGATACTCTTCCCGTTGGGCCGGATATCGGTGATGATTTACGGGTGTCTCGCTGCAATCATATTCTGTGGATACATAGTCTACGACACTGACAACCTGATCAAGCGTTATTCATACGATGAATACATATGGGCTGCAGTTTCTTTGTACTTGGATGTCATCAATCTCTTCCTCTCCTTGCTGACCATATTCAGAGCTGCAGATAGTTAGTTGAAGGATTTAACTGCTCCGTGTGAATCAAAAACCATTATTGTTGGTTGGACGGGCATGGTTCCCACTCTTGGTTAACTTCATCAACATTGTGGAAACAACAGGGATGGTTGAGTTGTCTGAACAGACTCTGTCAACGAGACAATAACTGTTACTTCGTAGTGATGTAAATGTCACCTAAATTTGTTTAGGACACGCAGTCATATATTCAAAATGTGTTTTGATCCTTTAGTTTTCATCCTTGCGAAGCACGTTTCATTCTTTTAGGGAACATACGGATGTGTAGAAATAAGATAAGACGATGATGATGTACAAGGATTCAAAATTATTTGTATTGAACATTACGGCTGAGCTTGGAACATCAGTCTACATTCTGCCTTTACATTACAACAGAATGATAGTAAGAGCTAAGGCAACCAGCAAGCTGGTCATCTAAGAATCCTGTCACTGACTGGTCAGAAGAAGAACATGCTAGCCTACTACTACTCGCACCAAGTCCTCCCTCCCATATTGCCTATGTGAGGCAGCTGTTCTTTCTTGCAGCAACAATTGCCAGCAGCCTAGTAACTCCTTCGGTCCACATAACATAGTCTCTTCCATTCCTGCACTCAAATTCTATCATTCTTTTCTCAGTTTTAAGCCCAAAATGTCGACGTTGCTCGCCACTGTCGAATAAGTGTCTACCAGGCCATGCTGGTAGATCCTTGCACACCTCTATCACAACTTCTGCAAACAATTACGATAAATGCTGGTGAGAAAAGTTGAAACGATCTGGTTTTGCTGAAGTTCAAGCCATGCGTTATAAAAGTTGAAGCTTGATTACATCTTCAGGGAAAGTATGAGCAGCAAGCAAATGACCATGTCCATGATCTAGTTAACCGGTGTTGTCTGGATTATTTTCTTATTACTGGGGGTTCTTGGTTCAGATGTTAGATTAAGTGCACTGAAGACTAGTTTGGGAGAGACTCACTCTTCTTCTTTTTGGTGATTGTTCGTGCAACGTGTTTACTTTTCATCTTCAGAGTAACCTGGCAACATCAAAAGGGATTGTTCAGTGTAACCAACTGAGCCACATGAGAACACACCGTGTGGAATAGTAAAAGCTCAAGCAGAAGTTTTACCTGGTTTAACTTGTTAATGTAGACAGAGACAATTTTCCAGTGAAGATCACCTGCATCATCAGAAACACAAGACACAAACAAGGTAAATTTCTATTTCATTTCCAGGTCCGGAGGTAGAAAATCAACAAACTTTAAGATGTAAGAAACAGTTACCATTTCGAGTTCGTTTGAGAAGCTCACTGCCTTTAGCAAGAAGCTCCAAGTTGCAAATACCCAGAACATCTTCTCCAGGAACAAGTTCTCCACTGTAACTATTGCTGAGATTCCTGTAATTTCCTTTTCCACAAGCTCCAGTCCCTGGCCCTTTTTCAGCTGGCAAAACTGCTGCTATATTCCACACTTCTTTCAGAGCTCTTGCCTTCAAAGTCGCTGCCCCTCTCAGAGCTGAAGGAACACAAGCAATAACCAATCAGAAACAATTGACCGCGTCTTTAGGTTCAAGTACAGTACTAGTAGTATTACAAATGTATTCAGATAATTTGATCTTCAACAATAAGCGCAAAGTCAAATATCCTTAGACCGTACCTGTAGCCGCTGCAGCCGTGAGGGTGGCGATATCGTCGTGGGAATGGACGTTAACGGCGGAGCTGACGACGGATGCCAGGTGGTCGCGCTCAGCGCCCATAGACTCAGCCACCTCGACGCACTGGGCGGCCACCAGTGTCGCCGCTGACGCCATAGCCATGTCCGTCTTGGCAGATTGTTCCTTCTTACCCTCTCCTGAAGAAGAAGAAGAAGCTGCGGTGGCAGCAGTGATGGCGGCTACAGCGGCAGCCACGGCGGCGACGGAGATCGCAGCGTGGACCTGAGCGTTGTGAGCCCTGGTCTCCTCTTTCTTCTTCTCTTTCCTGTCTTTTAACCATCTGCCGACGGTCTTGGAGCCGCCCACTGGGGTGGCGATGCCGTTGCCGGCACTGGCGCGGCTTCCGTTGAAGAGAGGTTGTATGGAATTGTGGGTCCGGAAATACTGCACCAGACAAATTTGGAAAAGAGAGCAGAGCACACTAGTGAGTGAATGAGGAGCTTTCACATACAAGATTGGGCTGCAACTTCTTGCATGGTGGAGGAGGTAGGCCCGGTGCCATTTTTATGGATTTAGTTGATGGATTAGGAGCTTTATCACAGAAGTGTATGGATTAGAGTAACAATACTACACTTTGGATAAATGGAGTATATTTTATGGTTTTGATTTTCTACTCTTACGCTCAATTGTGTTTAAATAAACACTGCATGCACTCCCTTGTTTTCTTTTTCTTTTTTTTTCAAAAAAGGAAGCGTTGACACTCCTATATCACTGTATTTTTATTTCATTTTTTGGAAACACGATGAAATTCATGAAAAATGTGTACAAGTACGGTTGTGAGCTGTCTGTAAGTGTAAGGCAAGGAGGCAATGAAGGGAGGGCTTGGAAGCAGGAAGGTGCTTTGCTTGCCCTGAAGACAAGACAAGACAAGACAAGACAAGACATCATGAGGTGAATTCAAGCCTAACTTTGGTCCTACGTAAAGCTTTTTCAGTTTTGACCGGCCGGAGAATGAAAGGTGCACACTCATAGACTACTATTCTTTTGACTCAAGCTAGTACTTATAATACGACGACCACTTGTGTGTGGTGCGAGACCAGGGACGTCACTGGAGTGGAGTAGTAGATGAAAAGGTTAACAACACTAGTATGTTCTGAACACGATTCTGTAACATTGAGCAGAAGTGAGACAAATTAATAAAGGTTAATATATTAAGTGAGAATATATATAAGACAGCCTAAAAGTTTGTTAAGGGAGATTAAAACAAACAAAGTTTATGGGAGATAGCAAAAGCGTTTGTTTCTCTCTGCATTAATTTTCTACTCAGCCTTTTCTTACACGACGCAGAAGTTAGCAAAATGTTAGCTCTCAGAGGGACAAAATATGGTGCACCCGCCAGTATTGTAACCAATAGAGACTCCGACTTCTGTTTCTGTCTGAGTAATTGTATTGGTTGATGAAGAAAACGAGACTTCCTCCATTATTACTTGTTAATCAGTGTGCGGGGTGTGATTAATTGATTAAGTTAGTGAGGGGTAGGTAATCTAGAAATTAATTAGAGTGACGGACCTTAACGACGTCGTCGAAGTCATCAGTTGGGGAGACGGGCGGGCTGTCATTGAGCAACGGCCCGCTGCTGTGAGACAGCCGGCCGGACGTTAACGGCGAAACTTCCGACTGAGACATGATTCGCTCCAGAACAAGCTGCGAAGTGGCGTTGGAAGCGAAAGAGAACTGGTTCAGCTGCTGGCCGGCACCCATAATCTTGTTGTGATCCGCGATTAGCTCCTCCGTCTCAGCGGCCACATCCTCCGGGATGGACGCGGTGGTACAGGAAGAGCTGCTGGTGGTCGAAATGGTTACTCCGCCGCCGGCGCCGGAAGTGATTATAGCAGCAATATTATTGTTGTTGCTCTGAGTCGTCTGAGTGGCTACGGCTTTGGAGACTTCGAGCGCGGAGACGCTCCATGACCTGGAGAGGAACTCCATCGGGCCTCTGGGGCTCTCCGGAAGTGAGAGCTGTAGTGCGGAAGAGCAGCGCTCCGACCGCCGTGTAGGCTTGGGAATCCGGTCTTCCATTTTTGGGTTTTGTGTGTGGATGAAGGGAGGGAGTGAATTGAGGCAGAGGGGGTTTTTGTCTTGTGTGAGTTAAATCATGTGTTGGATTTTTGCTTTCGGCTTTGCTTCTTTGCTTTTTGGATTTAGCTATCCTATTTATAGGGAATGCTAGCTAGCTAGTAGCCGTATCAGTGTTCACCCAAAACTTATTGAGCTTTCTTTTTGGTCCGCATTTGATTACTGTGATCATTATTCCATAATTAATTAATTTGAGTTCATTAGTAAAAGTTATCCAATGTGTAACACAGTTTGGTTCATTCAGTCAAACAAACAATTCAAACATTAATTATAATATTGTAGTACCTTTTACGTACGTACCCTTTGCATGTGAAGCTATTGTATGATTTGCAAAATGACCGCCACCCCCAACATTTTCAGAAAAGATAGGATATAATGTATATTTTTAAAAATTAAGGGATTGAAACCTTCTTTTCCCCAATTGCCTTCCCAATTCCCAATTCTATTTTGTTCTGCGTGTCTCGCCTGCTCGCCAACCCAATTTATTTTGAGGGCTTGTGCACAACTCAAGCAAGCGCACAGCTTGCACAAGCACAAGCCTCGTGCACAACTGCACAAGCACAGCTCTTGTGCGCAAGCACAAGCTCGTGCACACATGCAATGGCACAAGTCTGTCTCGCAAGCTACACAGCAAGCCTGCACAACTTGTCAACATGCTCACACAAGCCTCGCACAACCTGTAACATGCTTCCTTACTCACGCGGATAAAAAGAGGCGAATAGTGGCGTTATTCGCCTCTTTTTATCCATGTTTGAAACCCCTATTGAGTGTCAAGTGGGTTATGGACGGTTAAACCGTTAAAGCATGGGTTAAACCAAGACTTGTCAATAGTCCAAACATACATCATTTTTCTTGTCTTGCTATAAATTAAGCACAAGAGGGATATAAGAGTATATGGTATAAATTCACGTGCTTAGGAAGTCGGTACTCATTTTATCTTTAGAAAGGGATTGGCAATTGATGTGATACCATTTATATAATACAACTCATTTTATCCTTAGAATACAACCTTGCATGACAAAAGAAAGGAAGCTAATGCCCACTCATGGGATTATAACTTAGTATACAAAGTTGAAACCGCTTTATCATTAGATGATACCATTGAGAATTGGATCAACGGCACGGATTTAGTTATCAATATTAATGTTGTATACATACACATGATAAGTGTTGTTTGTTTCATTATGGCTAGCAAACAATGTGTTGTTTTCTTTCTTTCAAAAGAAAACTTCACCCAGAAATGGAACTTCAACTTCAACCTATGAGGAGTGAAGCTTTTAATGTTGAAGAAAAAGCTCCAGTAGTAAGAAACAATGATCTCGTTGTTGGGAGGAAATTGGGCTCGGCTCGAGTTCGAACGAGCCCGGAAATTGAGCTTGAGCTCGGCTCGAGATGTGCTCGAGCTCGGCTCGAAGGTTCGTGAAGCTCGAGCTCGTTAGGCTCGCGAGCTCGGCCAGGCTCGATTCGGCCCCAAACGAGCTCGCGAGCTCGAGCTCGTTAGGCTCGATTCGGCCCCAAACGAGCTCGCGAGCTCGAGCTCGTTAGGCTCAACTCGGCCCCAAACGAGCTCGCGAGCTCGTTAGGCTCGCGAGCTCGTTAAGGCTCATGAACCTTACGAGCCGAACTCGTTGGGCTCGAGCTCGGCTCAGATATTATTCGAGCCTCGAAACCGGCTCGAGCTCGAGGCTCGTGAGGCTCGGCTCGTCGGGCTCGTTAAAGCTCGAGCTCGAGCCGAGCTCGGCTCGGCTCGATCTGCTACTCACCCCTAGTTCCCGCCACCCCTAACTTTGAATCCTAGCTTCGCCACTTTTGTATCATTTTGAGCTAGCAGAGCCCTTCTTCTAATGTTTGATGCCGCATTAGTTAGAATTTCAAAATGTAACCAAATTTGATTGATCCATCATCATTTTCTTAAAGTCTCATGAATGCACCTTATAAGATGACTAGCTACCAACCTAGCTAAAATGGTGAGTTAATTTGTATTACTACATAGAGAAGGTGGCTGAGGGTTAAGGCTGGGGCTGGCCTGTATGCTATGCTATGCTATGCTATGCTAGCTCAAGTGAAGTGAGTCCTCAAATACTACTCTCCCTCGTAAATAATATACCCCGTACCCCATTAATCGATTCATTTGTTTTGGCTGTTTCACAATATTTAATATATTATTTATTTAGGAATATCTAGACATGTAAAGTTAAATAATTTACATACGTATCATAATTTGAAATACAAAGTTTCTAAATAGATTTTGTTTTATTTTTTTTATAATTTATTTTTATGAAAATTTAAGTCAAACATTGAATCTTGAAACATCAAAAATAAATGGATCAATTAATGTTGCATGGAGGGAGTATTGGATAGCAGCCATGTGATCTCCATTCCTTTGTTGAACAAGAAGCAATCCAATCCAATCCAAGTTTTCTTTTCCCTCTAACATTTGTAATGCCTCGGGATTCGTTTGCCCCAAAGCCGATCCACATCTGAATGTGCCACTTTTCTTTTCTTTTTCTTCTTTTTAGCTCTATCACCTTTCTTTTGAACCCTTTGAACTCTACAACTTTTGCAAATAATAGTAATATACCCCCTCTCCCATTAAACTTGAAATATTATGGCCCGATTAAAAATGTGTTGGTTTAAGGGTACAATGGTAAAATACATGTGTAAGATGAAAGTAATTTTTTTGAGTATGAAGAGATAACAATGGTTAGTATAATTTGATGTAAAAAACTTTCTATAAAAGGAAGCTTGACAAATTTTTTAAGACAATCCAAAAAAGAAATTCTGGCAAGTTTTAAGGGATGGAGGGACTATATCGTGTTCAACAATCCGTTTTTTAAGGCAAAAGATTGAATAGTGTTAAACGATGATGGTGTTAACAATCGATTAACATGATCAAATAAATAATTCGCTTAATGTACAGTTGATGAATCCAATAGTTTGATTCAGTTATGTGATATATAGTTTATCATTGATGATGTCATTGTCAACGTCACTCTTGACGTGTGTGATGCACTATTTTCGCATAGCTTTGAAATCCGTGAGTGAATAGTAATAGTGAATAGTGACCCGTGAACAATAACTTTAACCTTGAGTCACCATTTTGTCGACTGCCTTTTGAAATCTTGTGAAGTCTGAATTATTAAGTCTGTGACATAACTCCTGATGTCAGTCATTAGTTACTGTTCACGGGTCACTATTCATTGTTAAACTTGAGCGAACTGAATCGCCATTAAACTCGACTCTCCGCTTTCAGTAGATATAGGTCTTGCGGAGTCTTCTTCTTGATTTTGGGAAACACTAACACCAGCTAGTGATTGAATTATCTTGAGTCATTCCTCTGGATTGTTGCATGCAGCTAGCTCTGCTTGAATCTTTTCTTTTGCGGTGAGGAAGGTAGCATGACTCTGATTAATCGTTGATGATGGTTGAAAGTCCTTCTGAACATTCTCTTTGGAATATCCTTCAGGATTGAACTTCTCCCACATTTATTTATTTATATATATATATATATATATATATATATATATATTAATTTGGGTAACGGATGAGGAGTAAGTACTAGTGGTCATCGCTTATCTTTAACGTTGGAAACTTTTAGACCAAGGGAGCTTTTTCTCTTCTGATACCAGATTGAATCGTTTTTTTTTTAAGTAGAGATGCAAAAAATAGATCATGAAAGTTTAAAACCGTCTTGATATATATATCCTATATAATTGAAAAAATACAGCATAAGTAGTTGTAAGTTCGTAGCAAGTTTAGTTAACTTATAAAACATGTCCTTGAATCTAATCTAGTGGTTAAATTCTTTTTTTTTTGAACGAATCTAGTGGTTAAATTCTAAATACACAATGTTTAGATTTTGAGTTAATTAAGTGTTTACTTCCACCAACTATACCCTATCCCGTGATTATAAAAATAAAAAAACGTAAACATATGACAAGTTATTATAGAAAAGTAGGGTAATTACTAATTAGTTAAAAGTGCATGAACGATCGACTTCATCTACCAGCTTTAAAATGTGGATCGAGAGAAATCGTTTTGTTGGTTGAAAGAATATAGCATTGATATATAATCGTTTTATGGCGGGCATAGTAGTTAATAAATTGCACATGAAGGTATATTACTCCTCCGTACTAATCTGGTTCTCAAAACATTTTAAAAAATTAAATGTGTTAAGGTGTTTAAGGAAAAAAATATATAAATTAAATAATAAAAAAAGTATAATATCTAAAAAGGAATGGAAAAGTATTTGATACAAACTTAATCTTTTTTAAAATAAAAAAAAAGGTAAAAGTGATATTCTGCTTAAAAGGGAACGAGATGGGGGCCCGGCGGGGCATGGAAGCCAAGTGGTGCAGGGAGGCAGGCAAGCCCAGTAAGATACGAAGGAGAGTGGGCGAAATGAGTGATTGTGTTCAATGTCTTGTTAATATCCAAGCCCGACAAACCTTCAGTTCTTGTTCAGATATACAGTATGTCAATAAAACGACCAGCAGCAACAGCAAGCAACCAAACAAATTATGCTTCCCAAAAAATAGTAAAAAGGGGGAATTGGTAATTTTATCACTAACATTTAAAAAATCTTCCATTTTGTTATCAATGTTTTTTCAAGGGTAGAATTGTCACCAACCATTTCTCTTGGGAACTATTTTATCACTATCCATTAAGCTCTTCATGTTGGCCACAGAAAACACGTTAACATAGACGGATAAATGGATAATAAAAGTGGACCAAACAGAGGTAAAAGTGATGCACCCTCTAATTCTAACCCTCCGAAGATGCATTCGAACTAGCAAGACCCGGTTTAGAAAGTTCATCGGCATCGGGCAAAGAGAGGAGATGAAGGTGGGAGACAAATTTGGAAATTATGGTATATTTGAAACTTTTGTATATTTGTGTCTCATGTTACATAGTTGCAGGGTGCATATTACTTTTGCTCTCCATACATAATCACACAAATACTCATTTGTTCATCTATGTCTGCCAAATTTTGAGAATTTAACGGAAAACGGTAAAAAGATTCTCATGATAACTCCATAAAAAAAAACTCTCATGATAAGATGTTAGCCGCAATTTTACCCCGAAAAAAAAGGCAAATGTAAGATTTTTAAAAAATTAGTGGTAAAATTGTCTTTTATCCAAATAAAAATAAAAGAAAACACTTGTTTTTTTTCCTTCTCCTCATCTTCGGAGACGTGTAAACACAGTCTCCATCCAAAAAAGAATGATCACTTTTCTAAGGATATTTCTCAATCTTAAAATTATTTAATTATTTTAATTTTATATTTACTTTTCTATTTTATTTTTTATGTAATTTCAACATATAAAATCAAATAAATATATACAAAAATCGTATATTCAACTTAATTAATTAATTTGTGCAGGAGTAAAGTACTTGCATCTCATTTGAAGAGAGAGGGAGTATAATTCTTTGCTTCTTTTCTTGGCGTACCATCCACAACTGAGGGTATGATCTCATCTGCGTCCAAAAAGACGCGTGCCTGGATACGTCATCATCGCTCATCTTCCTTTTTACTTGCATTCCGATTCCGGATTCTCTAGCTAAACCTAAACTAGATATTGAGGCAAATTGCTTCCCATCCCAACCTACTACTGCTAGTACTAAGATATTACTACCTCTATTAAATTTCTTTCAATTGATATTCGGTATTTAATATATAATTTTTTATTATTAATAAAAAGGAAGAGTTTTAGTAAAGTCCTAAAACAACAAACAAACTCCAAAATTAAACCCCTTAAACTTCAAAGTATGGATATGGATGTGTCTAGTTTATAAATATATTATATAAATATCTAAAAAAATGCTACAATAATTTTCTTTAACATTTAAGCTATACTCCATATAATTTATTTTTCTTTAACATCTTAATATATATAGTACTCATATTGATCATTTGGATCCCAAATGATCATATTAATTACCTGCAGGGGAATTACGAAGAGGAAGAAAAAATGAGGGGGGCCGGGCGGGGTTAACCGAAATGATAGATTTAATCTTCATGATTATAATTATTAATTCCCTGATATATATATATATATCACTCATGAGAAAAGAAGAAGAAGAAGAAGAGAACAAAAAAAGGAAGTAAATTAAGTAGATAGGCTCAACTCAAGCAAATTAGGTTTGAAGCTCCCCTGCCTGTACTCTGGATCGAGGTAGCGATGGATGATGGATGCAGCACTGCATGCATGCAGCAGTACTGACAAAACCACCCAAACATAATTATAGTATATGATCGCTTTTATTAATATTCCCTTTGCCTCCCTCCCTCCCTCCCTTCCTGCATGCTGCACCGCACCGCCTTTCTCAATCCTTCGTTCTGTTCTTTTCTTTTGCTTTTGCTTTTGCTAGCTACTTACCTTTCGCTTTTGCTTTTCCAGCAGCTGCATGCATGCATGCATGCTTTATTACAGTTTCAAAAACTAGCTTAATTATTAGTATTTCATGGTTTCATGCATGTAATTAACTACTAATTAATCACTATTATTCCGTTGGTTAAGTCCTAGTTACAGCTGCATGCATGCAGTTGGATCGTTCAGTTACAATTAGTAACACAGGAAAGTACGTACGTACACCCAAAACGCGCAAGACGTTGACTGATCTTCATCATCATCATATTTACTGATTAATTCCTGATCGACCATATATATATATGTGTGTCCTCTCTGATTTCCATCGCACAACAAACAAAACCAGCATGCCTTAATTCTTCCGCCTACGTACGTACGTCATATATATACTTTGTTTGACTCCCAAATTTTGCTCTCACGAATCAAAATATAAATTGAAGTACATCTGCGCGCTATTGTCAAGTAAAGTGGAGTTATGAACAGTCAATTGGATGTTATGTACTATCTCCATCCCTAAATAAATGGTGCGTATTCTTTTTTAGAATGTCTCAAAAAAATTGGTACATTTCTCCTTTTCAAAACTTTAGCTAAGTTATTTTACTTAATTACCCTTAACATTCATTTCTTCATTTTGTAACATTCATCCTTCAAATTAGAACTGGGGGTATTTTTTACCAAATTTTTTTCCTTATAATTTTTTAATTTTAGTGGCAAAAGAAATGTACCATTTATATCTGGGGACGGATGAACTATTATTTATTTTGATGAACAAAAAAGCAAATAGATCCACAAAAGTGAATACGTGACAAATTTTAAATGAGAGTCATGTACATGTGACTGTTTAGAGTAATTGTCCATAGCATTTATTGTCCGGTAATTGAGGATGTGTTTAAGCATCCAAACTTAACATAATAATAATGATGAGTGGAATTGACAAAAAAAAAAATGTAATCTACTCATCATTATTTGTTGGAAGCCCAATCAATATCTAAATATTTTGCTTAGCTTTATTAAGTCGGATGAGCCTTTTTTGTCCATGAGGATATGAAGATTTTGTAGATGTTAAAAACAAATAGATGGCCAATCAATATTGAGGATTCTGTTTCCTGCGATGATTGTAAGGAATTGAAATTACATTTTTAAGCTAGCTCCGATAGTCATATAGAGAAGGCCGAGGAGAAGAAGTGGAATCAGACCACGATTCTTTAAGGCGTTCAATGGTAGTAGTCTTAGAAAATGAGGTTGGATGGAGAATTGTCCATGATTTTATGGGCGTTAACTTGTTAGCTAGAATATCTAAGAGATGGAGTATTTTATTTTCCAAGTTAAGGATTGTTCAAAGATATGTGGTCATTTGTTTAGCTCTATAAGGCAAGAGTTTAAACATTGATAAACATGTTTAGCATAATTTCATGTTTTGATATCATTAATTTCACTTTAATAAGATGATAATCTATTAAAGTATGCGGATAAAGTAAATTACAATGCCAGAGCCACGTTAAAGTCTCAAATTCAAAAATATTTCATCCGTCTCCAAATAATCGACTAAAAAAAGTAAAAGTTAGCCCTGCAGAATCGTTTTCGCATCAGTCTGCCAAGGCCCAAAACCCGGAGCCTCAGGCCGCAATCTGTTCAAACTTAAAGCTTACTCGGATAATATTAAAGCCCATAACTGTTTGGCATCCAAACCAAAGACAAGGATTCTGGGTATTTCCCTTAACGAATCAGTCTGAGGATAAGACAAGGGGATTCTAAGTTCTAACCATTGACGTACAGTTGCTGCTTTTGTAAGTGAAAAACTGTTAAAATGCTATCTTAAATAGCAGAAGCAAATAATTGTTTTAACTGTTTGGCATCCAAACATCAAAGATATGCTTAAACATCAAAATGGTATTGACTGGGTAATTTCCCATGGTAATGACTTTATTACCAAAAATGATGCATGATGGATAAGACAAGACTTAACGAAGACTCACTTTCTTCAACTCCCAAAATGATGTTTTCTAAGTTCTTCTTTGCAATAATATTCCCATTTACAAAAATGATGCACTCGCTATGACATATGTTACACTCGTAGTGATGCATGCTTTGCTGTAAGTGAAAAACTGATTTTTTGGTGAAATGCTATCTTAAATAATGCAGATATGCTTAGACATCATTAAGCAACTAATTGTTTTAACATATATATATTTTTTATTGTTATATGATGAGTAGTTTCATCACACACACTTTGGAAACCAAATCTATCCACTTCTAAAAACAAGTTAATACATTCAAACATTTTCAAAAGGAATCTGGAAATGAAAATGTTTTCCTCAAACCGGGGTTGAAGGATTTCTTCAACCCCTATACGTGTCATACTATTTGTAATTGGTGCCACCATCGTTAATTAGAGAGCTGGCACTCCCCGTAATTAATAGTGATAGCTCCATAATAAACAGTGATGATACCAAACAATAATAATATGACATGTTAGCCAAAAATACTGTTCATTTACATGTCAAGGCTGTCCAGAATTTTTTTTTTATTAAGAAAAATGGTGCTGCTGAGTCCCGACAACTACAGTGCATTTCAACGAGAGAATTATAAGCCAATTATGTTACCTATTAGATTGTAAACCAGTTGAACCATAATATTGTTTGGTTGTCTGGCGTGAGAACTCTGCAAAAGTCATTCCATCCTTAAGACGTGATGAAAGTGGCGGAACTATCTTCTGAATTTCCTGATTCAAACCATTTTGCAACGTTTCAACAGCAACGTTTTCCTCTGAATGCTGATGATAATGTAAGTCCCATGGATCTCTGTTGTTATCCAACACCCAGAAAGTTTTACTCCATGATGGCTGCAGAAAAACAACAAAAGTTTCTCTGCTTAAATTCTCAAACTTTGCCGGTCTCCTTACACAGTGAAGGGTTGATCTTAACTTTCCCCTTGACATGATATCAGCAGATTCTCCAACTTGAACAATAAAACTTTCTGGGGAGGACTTCACCATGAACAGCTTCTTCTTGCTGGGATCATAAATCTGTAAGAATGAATGACCACTTGGAGAATCACAGGCATCACTTGTAGGCAACGAGAGATCATCTTCTGGTGCCATATCGAATGAGTTTCTTGCACAAAAGTACATCGGATCAGTCAGAACAGTGAGGACTCCATAGTCATAATGCCACTGCTGCCATAAATTGTCAAAAATTCCAAGTGACCTGGCTTCATTACCATATGCATCAACTTTGCAGCTTTCCGAAGAATTCACGTTCTTACTTTTATCACTTTTTGAGTGCCCTTTGGCTGAACCCCTTTTCCTACTAGCTTCTCTCAGAATCTTGTTATCTACTGCTGAATGATAATGTATTAGACGTCCTTTTGCTGCCAACGACTCCAATAAGCTTTGCTCCAGCTCATTTCCACCAATCGCCCTATCACAGATTTTTGCAACAAAAAGGCCAATCTCCATCATAAGAGACCCAAGCTCCTGGAAAGCAGACCCAAGGCACTTAAATTCCCAATCTTCCATTTCACTGCTATGCTTCAAAGCTTGGGAGCACAGATCACTTCGATCCATCATTTTAACTTCAGTGGGCTCAAGACTTTGGCTGTACTTGAGCTGCATCGCAAATGAAGAGACATTCCTATCTGGATTCTTCAAGGGGACATCAGTTCCCAAGTTGTGCACCTGCAGAATTGCTTAAAAATGGAGTATGTACAAATTATTCTTTTAAGCCTTTCCCTCCAAGAAAAAGAGAAAAACGACCAACAATATACAGTTGAGTACAAACTTCATGCAGTAAATAAATACTGAACCCCCTTACAATCAGGAGAGCCATGATTCAGTATGCTCACATAAATCACACATACAATCAGGAGGACCCGTAAATCGAGTAAACAAATCAATAATTCGTAGTTACATAAGTATAATGAAATTATCTAAATCAGGAGAACAAGTTTATACCAATTCTGCGGCTACAAACTAGTAATTTAAATGGAGTATAAGAGATGCAGGCAATTGTAAAGAAACCCAGCCTCGTCTAACAATGAACAAGATTTTAGTTATAAAAGAACAAAACCATTGACATTACTTTGAGAATACGAAGTCGATCCTCAGGATTGAGAAGTGCGAGCTTCCGGGCGAGAGGGAGGAGCTTGCGACGGAGAATAGAAGAGCCGGGGACGGCAGTTACGGCGAGAAGACCTGGGCCTCGCGGGCCAAGATTTTCCATTATCATTTTCACTTGCTCATCCAGAGAAGCGGATGACGAAGATGACAGGAGCTTTAAATCCGCGAACTGGATCTCGCATAGATGTAAGATTTCCTCTCCCTCCATCTCCGCCGCCGCACAGCCTCCTGTCGACCGCGTTCAGATTTTAAGAGCGTAGACCAGAAACCGCTGGATTAATGTAGCCCATATAATAGGCCCAAATTGTTTGGGAAGCTAATTTAGCGGCCTAGGTCCAATGTAGGATGATGCTAAACCTGCAGTCCAAACCATTGCTGCCGAACAGAGCATAACCATTGTTCTTTCCCAGACCCAAGTAACACATTTATTAAAGATTTGTTATCACTACCGCCATCTGATTAAAATTGATCCGGATTTGGTCCCTGTTTTGGAGCGTGTTAGGGTGGTCGGTGGGTGCTCAGGGGCCTCGCCTAAGGGCCCTCGCAGTGCCGCCTCCACCAGAGCCAGGATCCACGTCCTCGGCTGGTATGCCCTGTCTCTCTTCCTCACGGGCGTGCCGGAGTCCTGGGCTGTTTTAGTCGTGTTGGAGTTCTGTTGTTTGGTATCTGGGTGGGGGTTTGACCTTGTCACAGCGAAGGTGTTTTGGTGGGATGACTTCTTCATCTAATGGAAATTGTGCGAAAGAATGTTTCGTTGTATGCAGATGCGGAAGTGGTTCCACAATTACCGGCAGGATGGAGCGGGGACTCATCCTGCCAGCAGGGATGAATTGTTTGGCTTCGAGTGGGCGGGATTCTGGATCTTCCTTGCTCACTCTAGACGCTGAATTGATCTTAACTAGTTTGGTCCGGATGTCGTTTCTTCGGTTATGGATGCGTCTGTGGTATATTGATCACTGGCTGAGGTTATCTTTGAGTGTTGTACATAGTACCATCGCAAGGTTGAGACATCGTTTGGCTTGAGGCAGTTTAGATGTATGCTCTTGTCCTAAAGATGTTGTTTTGTGGGTAACATCTATTTAAAATTCCGTAGTGGATTAGTACAACTCGCAGGTGCCTTTTTCTGGTGATGGTTGCTTCTTGGAGCGGGACACAACTCTTAGTTTCGCTCCTAAATAGCTGGTTGTTGTTTGCAGTGATCTTTTCGATGTTGTTCGTTATCTTTTCATTTTCTTTGGCCTAGAAAAGTTTCTAGGATTTTAATCTTTAATTTCTTTGTTTTCTGGTTCTTTGAACTTTATGTCATTTTGGCATTTGGTTGTTACTTTTGCTGATCATTATTAATACAATTGATCGTTTTTCCTTAAAAAATACTAGCAAATAAAATTAAATTGGGCAGCGGCGCAAAGCATGGAAAAAACACTTTAAAGTTATTTACTCACTTCATCTTCAAAATGTAAAGCTCAGTTTGTTTTTTTTCACATTTAATCTATATGTTTTATTTTTCCATTTTACAATATCTTTTTTTATATATAAAGTTGGTATCTCCGGCCCAGTTAGTGTCTTGGGCCTGCGTGACCAAAGGCCCACCCACCACATTGGGTCGCCGTCCTCGTTGTGAGATCATCGCTAAACTTCCAAGGCACGGATGTGGTCATTCCACGTGGTCGGACTCCACATAAGGCTGGGAGGGGAGGGCCTCTCACTATGTGGAGGTTACACGGTTTACCACGGCCTCTCCCACGGTAGCACCGCGGTAATTACTACGGGAGGGGCTGCGATAAATCCCGCGGTACAATGACTTGCGGTAACGAGCTAACGAGCTTTACCGCGCACCCAACCAGAACAATTACTGCAGCTTACTGCGTTTAGAACCGCAGTAAACGTTTTGTATTATTTTAAAAAAATGTTGATGAATCTGGATGAAATTCATCAACCAAAACCCCAAAATGCCCAAAATCCGGCGACCTAGGAGGAGCAAGCGGCAATGGCGACTGTGGCAGAGCGGGGGAGGAGGCGGAAGAAAATTACAAATAATCCAAAAATTCAAAAAATATCAACCCAAATCTGAATAAACTTATATCAACAAAAAATAATCCAAAACAGTGTTACCTTCAACAAATGATGAAGGTTCGACGTTGGAAGATGGGGGAAGAGGATGGAACGACGACGGCGGAAGAGGAGGCTCACCGATGGCGGTTCTCTTAAAAATGAAAAAAAACCAAGATAGGAACCAACTTAGAAAAAATAAATGAAAATGAAAAAAAGAAGCACTACCTGATTTCAAAGGGCCGGACACCTCGATGGTGGAATGGTCATCTGACGGTGGCAGCGAACAGAATCGGCATGGAGGCGGATGGAGGTCGATGGTGTTCGGCGGTTGGGAGGAAAGGGGGAGGGTTATGGAGGAAGATGAAGCTTTGAGTGATTTATGAGGGCTTACCGCGGCTTTACCGGGAGCTTAGCCGCGGTCGGCCTCTAGCCTATGGGCCTTACTGCAGCCTTGCCAATTGCCATGCACTGGGCCGAGGTAAAGTGGAAGAGCCTTCGAAAGCCCCACTTTACCATGGGCAGCTGTTTACCGCGACCTTTACCGCAGTAAAACATGATTTCCCCACTTAGTGTCCCAGCTGGATGTCTCAAGTCCACGCCCGCCACAACACTCCACCCACGATCTTCGAGAGCGTCCTACACTTCCCTTAACCGTGCCCACGATCTAAGGGATGTGATTCACCCCCGATAATCGTGCTTGTATATTGAGAATATTAATTGTCAAGGAGTCAACTTGAGGAAAGTTGCTAACTATTTTTGTCAAGTTGAGGAAAGTTTTGGAAAAAGTGGAAACATGAGAGTTTTCAGCATTTTTAGAAACAGATTCAAGATTCAGAAACATATTGCATATTGAGAACATATTGCATATTGCTTTGACGAAGTGTATTGATGAAATAAGGAACGAAGAATTCAACTTCGAATTTAATTGTTGCTTGAGATGAAGATTTTGTTTTTGAGGGAGAGCTGCTTGATTTTTGGCGTTTAATTGCCATTTTGTTTAATTGCTTGCATATTATTGAGAACCATTTGATTGTTGCTTGTTTCCAATGTTGCTTTTTGTTTCTTTCAGCCAAGAGATCATCAGGATGATGAAGATGAAGATGAAAATGAAGTTGATGAAGATGAAGATGAAGATGAAGATGAAGAATGAGATGGAGGTGGAGATAGAGATGGAGATGGAGTTGAAGATGACTGTATTGATTTCTACTAAAATCGCATCTTTTAGCAGTATGGCCTATTTACATAAAAATGTATTGTTCCGAAGCATAGATTATTTTGATGACAATTAAATGAAAGTTTTCAGTTTTATTTTGAAACTTGTCAATTAGATTTCTCTTAAATCATAAAAAGAAATGATACAATAAGGAGCTATAGAAAAGGACATCCATTTTCATAAATAATAGGTCTTACGCGCCTAGCTAACCATGTCAAAGATATATGTGATATTGACACGGTTAAGTGTTTCAGAAATTAATATAAGGCAAACGTGCTCACCCGTGTCTACCTTCCCAAATTTGACACAGTCAGATGCTTCAGCACTCTAAAAGTTGATAAGGTTCAAAAGCATATCAAATTAGCTTAACACGACATGCAAGGTACAGTTTGCTGATACGATCGCCGACTGCTTCTAAGTTACACGTACGTGATTAAAACCGTATACAAGAGGTTCTAAAAACCGTGATAGATACCATTTTCCTTGTAGTGCATGTGGCTCTAGGTTCTACATTTAAGATTGGTTACAGAAATCTACTCATGTAATCTACTACTTAGATCACATAAACATGATAAAAGATTGAGAATCGAGATAGATAGATAAAGCGTAGATAAAGTGTTTGCAAGTCTCATCCCCATGGTCAGGTTACAATGTGTTGAATAAGGAACCCCGAGAGATTTCCTCTTGGTTATTTTACTCTCGGTCATCTCACATAGCGAACCAAATAGGTGCTAAAGTTTGGAGAGTTAAAATTTGTTAATTCTTGCTTCCTCTGCCCCTTTTGTCTTGTCTCATTTCCTATGATGTACTGGAAATTTGTCAATTCGTTTAAATCAGAGAAAGTCCCTTTTACATATAAATACAATAGTTGCTTTCCAAAAAAAAGTGGGACGGGGGGCGGGTGTGCAAGTTTTCATGGAATCCTCCACGATATTCATTAAAGCAAGCTCCATGTGTAGAGATTGGATGGATAAGAGTATTGATAAAAAAATTTGGTATTAAACCATTTTTTTGTGAATAGAATGACTTTCATTCAGCTAGCACGACAATTGCGGAAATAAGAAACAAATGAGAATCAGATCCCTATAACACTATAGACTAATAGCTCTGAGCATAAATGAGCAAAAATCTTGCCAAACTAACAAGTCTTGGCATGAAAAATAAAACAAAACTAACGAAGAGATACATAACATAAATAACTTAAACAAGGAAAGCATCAAAATGTCTTGGATGTAACCGAAAACCAACTCCAGCGCTGTAACCCTTCTAAGCTTTTCCGAATTCCAACTCACATACTGAAAAGGTAGATGTCAATGCGCAACATTCTTAAGATAAACGAAAATAACCAACTTAGAACTTGTTCACTTGATCAGAACTAAAAACTTTATGATCCCTGCACAAATATTTACGAGAAGAAAAACCAGGGAAAGCCGACGCCTCAATCGGACTTCCACATAAATCTGAAAGAGCACGTTGAAGTACTGTACAGCATCATCCAGGGAATTACAGGGTTCGATTTAACACAGTGAATCCTGGTTTTAGGTAGATACTGTACCAAAACCTGTGAACCTTGTATTAGATGCAAATAAGTTCTGTTCTGTCGGCAGCTGCTAAAAAGGACGAAAGAAAAAACAAAAAGAAAAGGAAAAAAAATCAAGTCAGAGCAGAGATTCTGAAGCAAGTGTGAATAATTAATCAGGAAATTAATAAAGGAAAGAGATCTTGTGATAGTACAGTATCTGCTTGTCCTTTTATTTTATATTATATTTTTTTATATTTAATTTTTAATAACCTTAAACCCGTGATTATGTGTGTGTGTATATATCTAGATCTCTACCTCCCTTCATTGCTAGCTAAGGATATCTGGCTTGATCGCAGCCGTTAAGTTTCGATCGGAAGGAAACACTCACTCACAGCATGCATATTCTTCTACTCTAGTTAGCCGCCTCCATCGATCGGTCAAACAACCTGCACATTTGACAATAATTAATTACCTAGCAGCTAACTAGTCATGTGTGTGTATATATATATACAATCACAAACTTAACTTACTGATCCGTCCAAAAAACTTGATACAATTTTTATATTTTAAAGTTGAATTATAAGTAGTAGTAGCTACTAGCTAATATAGTACCGTTAACCCTCCCTCCTCCTCGTTGAATTAATTAATTTTAAAAAATAATCTGATGTGAGAGCTAGATTAGAGAGGTGGAGGTGGTAGCTGGGCTTGCGCATGTGAGCCAAGTGGTGTGTGCGTGAGGCTGATTGGGGATACCCTACAAACAAACAAGCAAGGAAGGAAGGCAGTAACACGGAGTATTTCAATGTAATCTCTGAGTAGCTAGCTCGCTCGAATATGAAAAACAAAAAAATAATAATTGTACAGTGTGTACGTACACTTATATGGCCTATGAAACCACGTACACAGGTACAGCCAGGCCAGCTTAGTTATACATACATACATACATGCATGCATCAACCACTTACTGCCATTACACTACCTGTGCTCATGTCAAGTCTTTTTCTCCTCCAGTCCGTACGTACCAAGGATGTTAAAGATACTCCTAGTTCCTAATTCACTGACCGGCCACTTTTCTTCTCCAATTCAAAATATATAAATTGGTGCTCATATAATAAAATTTGGACGAGTATATATTATATGTGACAACAACATTCTACAATCCATTGTTCAACTTCAAGAAAAAAATTATATATTAAATACATTAACAATAAGAAAATAAACTATTCAAGTTTTCGGTAGTTTACTACTAACACTTTTTTCTACAACCAATCAATTCCAAGAACGAACAAGGTACCATATCGATCGTCTAAATCTAGCCGTGTTTATATCAAATGGGCCATCATCAACTGAGCGGTACGTTACTGACGAAGAGTACCTGTCCATTATTCAATCCTTTGACACCTCTAGTTGGTACTACGTACCTGGCTATGGGCATTCATATTTTATTCTCTTTCACAAAATTACACTACCACATGTTGAACAAAAACAAAGCCAAAATGGTTCTTAGCATTTAACCAAGTGGTTAATACTCTTTAGAACACAATGTTGAGTTCAACATATATCTTCAACATTCCTTGCCTATCAATAAATAATTAATGGAGGAAGGAGAAAAAAAATTGGAAGAAGAAGAAGAAGGGAGAAATAAAGAAAGAATCACTACGTGGGGAGGAGGGCGTTCACTGCGGCCCTCAACGCAGTTGGCCCGCAGTAGCTACTGCGGCAAGGGCCGCAGTGCACGCCGCGGTAAAAATGGCGGCAGTATCACGCTCACTGCGGCTGAGGCCGTGGTGCGTACTGCAGCCTCACCACGCACTAAGCCGCAGTAACCGTTTTCAATAATTAAAAAAAAAGTGGATGAATCCGGATGAAATTCATCCGGATTCATCCACCTTTTCCCAAAAATACCCAGAAACCGGCGGTCAAGGAGGAGCAAGTGGCGGTGGCGTCAGTGGAGCGGCGAAGAAGAAGGAGAAGGGAGAAACCCAGAAGAAGAAGAAGAATAAGAAGAAAGAAGAAAGAAGAAAGAAGAAGGAGAAGAAGACGAAGAAGAAAGAAATACCCAGAAAGAAAGAAGAAGAAGAAGAAGAAGAAGAAGAAGAAGAAGAAGAAGAAGAAGAAGAAGAAGAAGAAAGAAAGAAAGAAAGAAAGAAAGAAGAAAACGGAAGAAGAAGAAGATGATGAAGAAGGAGAAAATGATGAAGAAGAAGAATATGAAGAAGGAGAAGAAGAAGAAGAAGAAGAAGAAGGATTGAAGAAGAAGATGAAAAAGAAGCAAAAAATGAAGGAAACGGCAGATGGAGAAATCCTAAAAAATGACTTATCTATGGCCAAAGCGCAGAAAGCTCTTGTGCGGTTCTTTGCGTTTTCATCTTATCGCGCCCAAACCGCAGTAAAGCCAGCAGTAAGATTTGTCTTCTCTACGTAGTGAATAATAAGAAGAAAATTCAGCAAAAGTGGATTTGATGGAGGAGGTGAATCCCTAAATAAGGGTTTAATGCGGCCTTAATGCGATTAAGGCTGCATTAAATATGTAGTGCATCATTTATCACTAGGTTATAATGCGTCAGATGTTTAATGTGGCTTTCTGCCGCATTAAAACTTGTTTCAACCACGTAGTGTAAATTGAAGTCAAATCGATATAAAAAAATCAACTTTTGGAGCGTAATGATTTAAATGATTAGATATGAATTGAGTATCAGTTATATATACCACCCAATCAAATGTTGGATTACATCATATATACATCGAAATGTATGGTTTACTACGTGCCAACATTTTTCCCATCAATTCCAAGAATGAATACCACATCAAATAATCTATAGCAGCCGTTTATAACAAATGGTTCATCATCACATATGGGATGGAAGAGGTCGACGCTTACATGATATGGGATAATCATTCATTGCACAACAACCAATTTGTTCGTTAATGAGAACATGGTAATTATAAGTACATACGTTGGTGATAGTTATTGGCAAGGGGGAAAAAAGAGAGAGAATTGAAGAAAGGGACAAGTGACAATTAAGTGACATTGGAAGAGGGGAAAAAAATGAAAGGTTAGGAGACATGAAGATCTTATCAGGATCAAATAATAATACGGCGATAAATATAAGAAGATGGAAACATATTAAAAAAGGGCATGTACGTACTTGAAAGTGCTTGAGAGAATGATAGGTGAACCGCCACACGTACGTGTGCATCAGACTTCTAACTCCTCTGAGGGTGACACCCTGGTGTGGGCCGCTCTGCAACACGCAAACTACTAGTACTATTTTCTTTGATCTTTCGGTGCAAAATGAGAGTTTTTAAAATATAAGGGTGCAATTGATCTAACATTACAAGTCTCGTGACTGACATGGGATATTCTTAGTTTTGCCCTAACGTGGGTCCGTACGTATGTGTTCCTAATGTGGTGAAATTTCATCTAATAATAATACAAGTACAGATTACACACACCCTGGCAAATGTACCTCGCTCCACACGGAATTTCTTTTTTTTTTTTATTATTAAAAAAAGCAATAAGTTTACACAATTTACTGCAAAATTTCACTAAATTTTAGGGGTTTTTTATTTAAAGAAATTACCATAACTAATTCAGTTTAAACTAAAATACGTTTAATCAATCTTTATCTAATTTCCAAGGAAAAAAAATCCATTTTTACCACTCACGTTTGGCCAAAGGTCATCTTTTGCCATTATTTAAAAAAATGATTTTCCCCCCATATATCAACGTTTTATATTTGGACCATTTTTACCATTAACGTT
Organism: Stellera chamaejasme; assembly: GCA_024586325.1. Taxonomy (NCBI): domain Eukaryota; kingdom Viridiplantae; phylum Streptophyta; class Magnoliopsida; order Malvales; family Thymelaeaceae; genus Stellera; species Stellera chamaejasme. The sequence continues at coordinate 34,217,969 of CM044985.1, forward strand.
TACTCTTTGGACCGTATTTACCACCGAGTCGTTAATGGATGGAATATTCTCGAAATATTTCGTAATAGACTATATTTTCGTAATTAATTTGACCACCAAATTTTTTAAAATGAAAAAAACAACCCCTAAATTAGTAAAAGTTACAATTATAGCCTTGGGTTACTATGGGATCTTGGAGTAGTAAGGGAGCGTTAGTTCACTTCTTCACCCACACTTTCACGATTTTGTCTAGGCTTTGTCTTAGAGGATGGGAAATTTGTGGTCTCTATAACATGACCATAACCAAGATGATGAACCGCTTTCATCAGGAAGCGATTGACCTGTTTTTTATTCGAAAGGTTGGACTGAATTGATAAAGCATGTTTCTTGACGTAGGCTTCATCTGCAGTTTGATATCATTCTTCATCTGCTGAGCCATTTTCACAAATTTTTACACTATCTATACGATTAATATCAAGAAAATGATTCTCCCTTTGCCGAACAACCATCCACTGCTTTTATCAGGTTCACACCCAGAGGGAACAGATTGCTGCCTTGTTCTTGCTTGCCACAACAGTAGCAGAAAAGAAACTTTTGTTCATGAGATTAAATGGAAGATAAAGATTAACGACAATTCTTGTTTGCCTTAGCGATTCCACATCACCGTATAGGTGACGTCCGAGAAGGCATGGGCAATTGTATGGACGTTTGGCTTTTTGGCGGCTGTAGAAGCGATTGACATGGCAATATGGTTTAGAATTGGATGAATTTGTCAAATTTTAGAAAGTTTAAGGATTAGTGTGAAATTAATTTAAAAGAGAGTATCAAACGGAGTAATAGCAAAAATGAACTACTTTTTAAAATAATGATAAAAAAAATTACAACAAGCGTGAATGGCAAAAAAAAAACATTTTCTCAATTTCTAAAGACGAAGGCATGGATGCACAGGTCAAATCAGCCTCACTATTTAATGGCCGCCTTATATATATATATATATATATATATATATATATATTTTATTAATATCATCAATTTCCGACTGGATTTTTAATAAAGGATCACTATTATTATCAGAATGCATTTTTGTGGAGTCTTTCAACTCCTTTTGAAGAACAGACTTAAAAGTTTGACCGACACATTTATTGTCATTATCATGAGGAGGAGTAATAGTTGAAAAAGGATAATTAATCTTATTAATATTAGCATAATGTTCGAACCAAATAAAAAAGAAAATATGAATCCTAAATCTTTTCATTTCAGCGAACCATTTTTCTTTAAAAACATCAGTTTCTTCTTTGGAAAACGTATTAAAATACCAATTAGCCTTTTTACTATTTTCAGAGACTTCAAATCTCTTTTTAAAAATTCTTTATTAATTTCAAATTCCTTCACTATCATATTAACAAAACCTTTTGAGTCTGCTATATTGATCTCGAGAACTAAAATCCATTTTACCCATTACTTGATCTCGAAATGAAATCGCTCCTTTACTGTAAAAGAGTTTTGCTATTCTAATATTTTCAAAGATCAAATTTCAATCTAATTAAATTCTAAACTTTTCTTCCGTAATCTAAGACTCTTTGTTTCAACCGGGAACACCAACTCCTTCTCGCAAAAACGTGGACTTACACTCCTATCTCGCCACTGCCGCTCTAGGATCTTCCGCTTACCAACGCTTGAAACAACTCCAAGTCTTAAAATTCTTTCAGAAAACTTTAGAACCTAACAGACTTAGATTCTTTCTTTAAAAATAATAGACCTAGCAACAGCTTTTCTTGGTAAAGACTCGTGTTTCAAATCCCGAATCAAGCAAGTGCTAAAATAGTCTTTAACTCTTGAAATCTCCTTAGAGACTCAAGATACTCCTTTTCTCTTTTAAAATTATTGTAACTAGTTCAAATTTTCCCGATACTTATATTAATCCTATGTTCAAAGCTAGATGGAGAAAGCAAAGCATTTAATGTTCTTAACTCATAGGTATAGGAATTAGTCAAATTTTCATGCATTATTAAATCCATTATAGCGTTATCTAACGCATTTTTGTACCAATTAGGGAGAACCATGATTAGGCAACTGACAATAAGGTCTTTATCTTATTAAAACGCGTTCCAATTTTTCATTAAGAAGATCCTTAAGTTCGGAATTTGGAATTTTAGATCGGTTCTTCTGTTATATAAAGCAAATCTCTCATCCAAGGATATATTAACAGAACTTTCAAAGTCATGGAGACGGTGCTCTATTAAAGCTAGTTCATGTTCAAGAATACCAATGGTCTGGTGTAAATTAACCAAATTATTAAAAGCTTCATCGTGAGTAGCTTTTGTACCATTGCAGTAACCATCTAAGCGATGATAAAAGGACCTTTAGATCCTCAAATTTCTTACGCTTTTATTAAAATTTTCTTCTTCCTTAGTAATTATTTCAACAAGTTCACTTCTTCTGGCGAAAATATTAAACCTGTGCTCAAGGCACGAACTCGAAGCATCATTATTTTGAAAAAGCAATTCATTTAATAACCTTAATTCATTAGCATAAGAACTTATTAAATCATCATGAGCCACTAAATCATCTAATGCGTTAACTAATGCTTTTTTATACCAAGAAGGAAATACCATTTTAAGCAATTGAAAGTAAAACCTTTATCTTATTATATCTTTCCATATTTCTATTAAAACGATCAATGCTTTCTTGGAGTAAAGAGGCTAGCTCTCTTCTCCTTTGGTATATACTATGATTTTTGTCAAGATTAAAGTTCTCAAGTCTAGAAATCATATTATTAAGATTAACCCATTCATTTTCATAATGATTAACAATATTGCTATCATATATTAAATTAATAGCAGCTTTTCTCAGAGCTTCTTTATACCAATGTGGAGCCATGGCAAAAACTCAAAATAATCACAGAAAGATGGACTGAAATACTTCTTGTATTGAAAAACTTATTAAACAACTTACAGAGATCTCACAAAGAGATGAGGAAATACGCTTTTTGGAACAGAAAAAAACATATTGTTAATCTACCCTATGTTAAAGATTTTAATGAAAAGGATATTCCTACAAAATCCAGATCTATTCATATGAATGAAGAATTAGAAAATGTTTGCAAGAAAGAGATTAATGAGTTACTTGAGAAAAAATTAATAAGGAAATCTAAGTCCCCTTGGTCTTGTTCAGCGTTTTATGTTATGAATGCAGCTGAATTAGAAAGAGGAGCTCCCAGACTAGTTATTAATTATAAACCTCTTAATAAGGTTTTAGAATGGATTAGATACCCAATTCCTAATAAAAGAGATTTGCTCAAGAAGTTACATAGCGAAAAGTATTTTCAAAATTCGACATGAAGTCGGGATTTTGGCAAATACTGTATTAATGAAAAGGACAAATACAAAATCTGGTTTTAATGTCCCTTTGACACTATGAATTAATGTGACGCTTTTGGCTTGAAGAACGCTCCTTCAATTTCAGAATATAATGAATGACATTACTCAACCAATCCAGAATTTTGCAATTGTTTATATTGATGATGTCCCGATATTTTCCAATTTATTAATCAAGACTTTTCACATTTAGAAAATTCTATAATGTGATAAAGCAAAATGGGTTGGTCGTCGTCCCTTCCCCAATTGGTATCGAGTAATTTTAAAATGAGTTAAATATCATGCACAGTAACTTTCAAATAATATTTAAAAACTATTATTAGATATTAGACGTAAACCAAGCAAACAATATAAAATATTTTAAATTATTGCGCCAATTTTCATATTTACAAATTTGGTATATTGAAATTTTAATGATGATATGCGCTGTAGTTAAAACTTTTAACTTTTTGGCACAAAAATCAAAATTTGCCGCTGAACATCCACTAAAATTCTTTTTTGGAGAGTCCGAAAATTTGAAAAACATTAAGGGTTCATTATGCTAAATTTTACTTTTCGTGAAATATGAAATTATTGCGCCAAATCAAAATTTGCAGCTGAAAATCCACTGGAAAAAAAATTGGAGAGTCCGCAATTTGGAAAACATTAAGGGTTCATTATGCTAAGTTCTTTAAATTGGATTCAATTTTTCTTTTAAATTTTGACGCTTTGTTATCACCCAAAACTATACTGTAACCCTACATATTATCCCCTACAAATAGATACTGTTATACGTACGATCTTTCCACCAAACTCAAAACCGTCCGTAGTCATAGTTAATTTTGTGTGATTTTAGCTTGTGTTTTACTCTAAACTCTGAAATGGCATTTATTCATACGTCGCATTTCTGCAACCTTATGTCAGTTCTTTCTTACTATGATCAGCCAAAACCAACTATTATCACCGAAGCACAAAACAGTGACGGTATAAGCCAATGGTTCACATGGATTGTTGTTAAAATTTCGAAATTAGGTGAACCAAAGCAGGAACTTGTGTTATTGGGACAATCCTCAATTGGTTCCAGCAAGAGCAAGCAGTTAGCTGTTCTGCTGGAGATGATAGTTTACTATTTTATAACGCGTGATGTTTTCATGTGTTAGAAATTCATTGGTCAAAGATGTTAGTTGTTCTGCTGGAGATGATAAAATTAGTTGTCAAGTGTCGGAGGTTCCCAATTGAAGTAGGGATGGCGGTGGGTCGGATGATATCCGTTAACCGCGGATAACCGAGGCATATAAGCGGTTATATCCGCGGTTATTATCCGCGTTATTGGCTAGTAGATGGATTTTGATAACCGTGAGATAAATGGTTACTGATTACGGATGTCAACTATCCAAACCGCGGATATCCATAACCGTTAACCATGTAACTAACCATGCAACAGTTATTACTTATTAGTGCATCTGTCTCCACGAAATTATTATGTTTGGTATGATATGGAGATTAAGAACTTTTTGAATGAGAAGGGAATTACTTATTAGTGCATCTGTCTCCACAAAATTATTAGTGCATCTGTCTCCACAAAATTATTAGTGCATCTGTCTCCACGAAATTATTATGTATGTAGGTTTGCTGTTTATCATTAATGTTATTGCTGAAACATTCAACTCTAGATTCTCATACTCATGTCTTGAATACAATTCTTAACGTTTGGTGTGTGTACAAGACATGCATATAAAGATGGAGGTCGTGAGAGATGGTTACCTTAGCTCAGGGGTCGAAGATGGTTTTGATACTGATTTCTAATATGTTTGTTAAACTTTGTTGAACTTTATGTACTATCCGCGGATTAACCGTCATCCGCGGATATCCGCGATATTCATTAATAGGTGTCCGAGTAGAACCGCACTAGTGGATATCCGTTAACCGCGATAGTTATATATTCGCGGCCGTGGTTATGGTTTAGATATATCCGCGGTTAATCCGATCCGTTGCCATCCCTAATTCTAAGATAGAAGAAGACCATATGTATGTATTTCCCCCCTTGTATTATACTATTATATAACACAATTGGATACTCATATGTTTTGATTTTATCTTCATCATCATCCTATCAAAAGTCTGAACGATTACAGTCCTTTAAGCATAGAAGAGTGAACTTTTGAGACTTACTCTATGAATTATGTGAACTTTGATTTGTGGCTCTCATTTTGTTGATCGCGTTAATATTATCTCATGGATGTTGGTTTTTAACGTTTTCTTATTCCAATATTATATCGTGGTTGATTAGTCTATTATGTTGAATTTAACGATATTGCAGATGAAATAACATATTTTCATCTTTTATTTGTTATTTTTTTCTTAAAACCCGTCCCAAAGGAGGGGGTATAAACTAGTTGACTATTATTACTGAAACTTTTACAGTTTAGGAAACTCAAAAGAATTTAAAATCACCGTTTGTTTAGGAAGACTTGGGTATTAAAGCAGAGGCGGACCTACGTTTTCTAAAGGGGTTCCATGGACCTCTTTTTTCCCAAAAATATGTATAGGGGGTATATAATTTATTAGTTTGACCATTTTAAAAATTATAATGATATTTAATATATTATATTGGTTATTAAAAAATACAAAGTGGATCAATTTCTTAATTATTGAGTTAAAGTTTATTATGGTAATAACTATAACTTGACCATTGTATTTCACTTTTTTTAATAACTTGATACCACATGTTTTCTTTTGCACTAAAATGAGTGCATCATTTTGGTGAGGTAGCGCATCATACTTGAAACCAAGAGCATCGTTCACGTCACCGAGAGATCATACTTTATCCAATAGCGAAGAGCATCGTTTTGAGTGCTAAGCTCATCATACTTACAAAAAAACATCATTTTAAGCAAATAGAGCACTTTTTTTAGAACTCCATCATTTTGTGAAGTTAAAGAAAATGAATGCATAATTAAGTCATCAGAACGGATGCACCATGTTTATAATTGAGAGCATCATAGTGCAAGGGGAGTGCATCGTTGTGGTCATCAAATGCATCATTTTAGAATATTGAAGAAAATGCATGCACCGTTAAGTCATCAATATGAGTGCATTATTTTTGTAAGGTAGAGCATCATACTTGAAACAAAGAGCATCATCCCTAGCGTCAAGAGCATCATATTTAACAAATATATCATATTTTATCCAATATTGAAGAGCATCATAATTTCACAGAAGCGCATCATTTGTGACACCAAGAACATCATATCATTTTGATCTAAGACAACATACTTTGTCAACAAATGTAACACCATGCTGTGTAGAACGAAATGTTTACATCAAAGTCATCAGAACGAGGACATCGTAATTTTACATAAGCGCATCATAATGTATTGGGAACACATCATATTATTGTCGGAGAGCATCACGTTAGACGGTTGAAAAAATGTCGGCAGTTGATTTTGTTACTGATTTTGTTGAATTTGCCAAGAAGAAAGTTCGAGCTACTTGTTTCCTCTCTAATTTGGTTGTTGTGTGCGGAAGGGAGGATGAATCGTGGTAGTTTGCGTATTTCCGGAATTGTCGCCGACAAATATGGCGACAAACTGAAGTGTTCTTTCGTGTTTTTTCCTTTATTCCTTATTCTATCTAGAGGCACACCATGTGTGCATGACACAACCTATCAACACTCTTTTAAAAATCCATTAAGCCAGTAGATTATTAAGTTACTAAACATGAACGAGGTGGAACATGATGATTTATTGACAAATGCATCATGATGTTAAATTAGAGCATCACATTGGTGCAAAAAATTACACATCATTGGTGGTAAAAAAAATCTAATTAATGTCGGTTATATGCCGAAATGTTTGGGCCAGTCTTTAATCGGGAGCATCATAACGTTGATGTAGAGCATCACTATTTACAGGAAGAACATCTTTATGCCCCCGTAGAGCATGAGTTTTGGCTATTGAACACTGCGACATGGCTGGTGGTTTTTGTAGCTGGAGGAAGGGGGTTGCTTGTGTTTTGTCGTCCTTTTGTTGCGTTCGTGCGAGAAAGGAGGTCGCTCGATTGATTTGTTGTTGGATTTCGTTTCTGCAGGAAGGAAGGTGATCGTCTTACCTTATTGCGGTCCCGAATTTGACACCGGTAAACGCGGCGCGTTGGCCGAGCCGTATTTATCATCCTTCCTTCTTATATCTAGGGGCACACATAGTGTGTCATTGGCACAACCTATCCACACTCAATTTTTATCTACCAAATTTTAGAGTTGTTGAGTATTATAAGGTCAATTGTTAAATCTTTTGCAGTGGCAGTAGTTAAGATAAGAGAGACGTTCTCTTCAAAAAAAGATAAGAGAGACGTTAAAAATGTATTGGAAACTTGTCGCTATATTTTTTTTCTTCTGATAAGGGGAAGGGCGCCCAAGGAGGGAGCCCCGACCGACAAGGCTCTCACATGCATTTTTAAATAGTAAAAAAACTACTTAGGCCTGAATTTGCTTAATCTAAAGAAAATTGATGGAAAGATATCAGCAGAAGCCCCAAAGATCCATTAATGAGGGTAAAAAGAGAGAGGGGAGAAGCGAGTGTGAGAGCCAATGATATATAATCAGTAACGCATGATATCCAGAAGACAAGTTGTCTCTATATATTTTTCTTTTTATGGTCACAAATTTATTCATCTGCTTAGATTTTTAGCAATTGCAGTAAAGAAGACCGTTGTCTTATTTGTCCCTAAATTTGGGTGGAACAACTACATTTTTCCTTATTTTAAAATGGAATGCTTAGTTAATGAGGATCCCGATTCTAACAGAATCCATAATAAGCACGAGGTATTTTTTTTGTTGCGCGGGGCTAGTGGATAGAAACTAATAGAGATTTGAACTCAAAACTCCATGTCAATCGCTTAAGGGTGAGTTCGAGCTGAGCCGAGCTCGAGCTTGAGCTTGTGAAATTTGGGCTCGGCTTGGACTTTATGGAGTTCAATTTTTTTGCCTCGAGCTTGGCTCGAGAGTTCGTGAGGCTTGGGCTTGCTTGAGCTTATTTCGAGGTTTGGCTCGATTGGCTCGACTCGTGGTGCTCAAAGAAAAATGGGAATGGATGACAAATCATATTCTATTCTCAGTGCACAAGTTGTGCACAAAAACAACACGCACATTGTGCGCTCAGTCTGCGCACAACATGCTTTCAAACACCTCTCGTATGTTCAGCTTGGCTCGTTAGACTGGTAAGAGCTTGAGCCGGCTCGATTCGTTTCTCAACCCTATAATCGCTAGTCTAGAGGATCAAGGCACACTGATAACTAATTACTCAAAGTTGAACAAATCAAGTAGAGAAAATAGAGAGTGAGCTATTCCAAAATGGTCATTGAAGGGGGGAGGCGAGGGTTTAAATTAAAAGGACGAGAGGTGGTACATATTAGTACTTGTAGTCGTGGGCAATAATAAATGGGCCTGTACGATTTGGAATAACTTTCCAGTGATGCATTTATAACTTCATCTGCACACACACACACACACTATGCTGTATTATTTGGATCAATTAATTGATGATCGACATGCCCCACGAATCAACGTCAACCATTTAATCCCATGCCCACATTACATAATCAACTGATCAAAACACTCCACCGACCTCCTATCAAACTTCAATCTCCCCATCCAAATACTATGTTTTCACCTCCACATCTTGTCGCAACAATCCTACAAGTTCAAATTTTAGTTTGGGAAATAATGTGAGCACTTACCAACAACCGTCGATTGCAAACAGATTTTACCCTCCCCCCTCCACACACACACACAAAATTAAGCACTTGACCAGGAAATTAGAATTTTGAAAATTCAAGGATAATAAAGTAAATATGTCAGGTAAAATCAAAGCAACTGCTTTTTTATGGATATGAAAAATCAAGGGTAAAAAGGTAGATGTTGTGTTAAAATGTAATAATTTTAAAAAGAAACAATGAAATCATTATAAATAAAACACAAAAATAAATACAATTGATTTTTTTAAAAAGCCGACGTATCAGTTTTATGCGAATTCTTAAATCAGATCGATCACTTGAACTATATGGTTGTCTCTACAAGTATTAAGTTAAGCTACATGCCCACTGGTGGTTATGTCATAATACTAAGTTAACATCGATTTAAGTTTAGTCTTAACCATAAAAATATGTATGATGGAAGCAAATCGAGCTACCAACATATCTACAAAACTTATGTGATCCGATTACATATACATTCATTTGTTTATTTTTCATATATATGAGTGGACTTTAAGCATATTGCTAATCGAGATAAAGGAAATTGAAAATTGAAACTTAAATTGAGGAGAAGACAAAGCATTTCGTTGTCCATACGTTACTAGGTGGAGGGAGGGAAAGCTATAATGTTAAGAGCAAGTTATTTGCACGCATGCATGCGGCGCCGGACCATACATGTACCTCAAATATATTATATATATATATATATATATATATATATATATATATATATATATATATATATATATATATATATATATATATATATATCATCCACATATCCGTATGCATGAATTTTCTTCGTTTAGGTCATGAGTCATGAGTCACGAGTCACGATGGATGTATGGGGTTTGGAACTTACAAATATCTAATTCATGTATTTTTGCTTTGGTCCACTTAGGGGCGGTGCTTCGTAGAATTGTTTGCAACAACTCAAATTTGGTTAACTTTAAACGAATAGTATATAAATTTGTATATTATACACTGATTTTTTTACTTTGCTCCCACTCATGAAAATATTTTCTTATGTTACAAGTTATGAATGACTGAACTGATAAATTTAGAAATAGACACTCTTGATGAATTAAAAATAATAATAAAGGAGGAGTACAACTATATGCCTATATCTCACTATGAAGTCCCAATAACTTGCTTTTCCCTCTTTCTCCATTGTCCCATGTGCAATGTGCCCAACTTTTTCCCAATTTAACATTTTCTTAATCCCCAATTTATAAACCATTCCAATTCTATATTTAGTTCCAATTTTAATTCTTTGTACCAATTTAATCTAATTCTTTCTACCCATGCACCGCAACTCACACAAACAATCAAGCTATCCATTCTACTGAAGCAAATTAAGTTGTTCAAACTTGGTTGAATCAAATTTTGAAATAGTGAAGCAGATAACTTTTTTTTTTTCAATTTGTAGTATATATATATATATATATATATAAGTCGAGTTCATTTGTAGTGTATATGTATATATTTTTATATGAAAAATTTATTTGTTGCACCCACGTCTGGCTCCACTCCGGGTGCTTTGAAGGCTCGTAAAGTTAGAGATTACTTAATTACATTTGAAAAATATATGCACGGAGTTTTATAAATTTAGGAAGAAATTAAAAAATTCAGATGTGCATGCTAGATATGGATTAAAAGGAAGCGGAATGTTTGATAATTTGGGTTGGTGGGAAATGTATATATGTATGCTTAATTCTTAACTTTACTCTGGCTCTAATTATTGATTCTTTTTGGACTACCGCAGTGCTGCCCCACAGATGATCATTCCATTCTCACACTATTTAATTAATTAGCCGTTTAATTCTATCTCTAGATAAATTGATTCTTAATCAAAAAAATATGGTGTTCAATGTAATTGTTTGCTTATTTTGTTGACCTTCTCTTGGCTAGGAAGTTAATTTCTCCTTTTTACAGTAAAATCATGATAAATTGGTAGATTTGTTCTATTATGGTAATTGCTGAGAATTAAAGTCCTGATAAAACGATTAGAAACCATATTCCTTAATCAATTAAATCAAACCTAATTAAACTATATATTTTTTTGAAAGACAAGAAATATATATTAAAAAAGGAGGCTGCTATTTCCAAGGAGAAAATAGAAACTAAAGATAAATCCAAAGATATAGAGAATAGATCACCTAATTTCCACAAGAAAATCTACTCAAATTCCACTAATTAGAAATCCACAAAAATGAAAGATATTGAATGGATACCAACACCTGTAAATTCGTCGTTGCCTGACCTCCACAGATAACATTGTTCCTTTCTTTCCATAAACACCAAACACAAATGAAACGTGTTGCAAGTCAATTTTTGTTTTAATTAGCATTGCATTCCGGAAGAGGGGATGCCGCAAGCAGTTCCGGAACCTCCAACCCTAGAAATTAAGGTCCAGATTGACACCAAGAATATACAAGGCGCCAAACATCCGATGCAAATGGACACCAAATTAGAATATGATCTAGATTTTCCACTGAAGCTGTGCACTTGAAACAACCAAGGTTTTGAATTTGAAGTCCTCGTTTCGAGAGCTGGTGTTTAGTGGGCAGTCGGTCGTGGAAAGCACGTCAGCATCAAAATTAAACCTTCTTCGGGATCCAAGCTGGCCAAGTAATATGATGAGTTAATTCCACCAGAGGCAACTTGAGTAGTAGTGGTAGCAACAAGATTGTAAAGGTTGGAGACAGTGAAGGCGCCGTTATGGTCTAAAGACCACCACCAACAATCTTTGGAATCCGCAGACAAATTAGTAATGGAGTTTAAGATATTCGTTTGTTCCCCGAAGTCCCCTAATTCCCTTCCCTGTGGCTCCCTTCTCCAATTCCACGACCACCTCCAAACTCAATTTTCCCAAGAACCACGCTCCATGACTTTATAAGACACATCTAGCTCAAGCTTTAAAAAATGGGGGGGGGGAGGTTTACAAGTTGAGTGTTTCCCACCAAAATATCCTTCTAAAAGAAAGTGTTTTCCCCCATTTCCCACTTTTTTGTGAAAGGAATTTATGAAACCTACTATGTAATCCTCCAACTTCCTTCATATTTAATTTAATGATTTCCCCCCACACTCCCCGACCTCTTTCTTCTTTGAATCACCCTTCGTAACAAGGGCTCCCTCCACACCGTGAATGGCCTTTACTACTCTTACCCATAAAGCATTCTCCTCTACTATACACCTCCACCAACATTTACATAGTAAAGCCTTATTCTTAAGCTAATCCGAACTTCTAGCCCCCGAACCTCCAACCGCCTTAATTACTCCTTTGTACAGTGTCCCAAACAATCCAATAGATTCCATGGAAATCTTTATCACCCCACGGAAAAATTTTGCTCTCGGATTTCCATGGAATCTATTGGGTTGTTTGGGACACTGTACAAAGGAGTAATTTTTTGTGTGCCTTACTCACAAGGGCACGAAACTTCGAGAAGAAAAACATACGCAAATCATTTCAGAAGATTTAAGAAACCTAAACAGTTATGTGTTGGATTTTATTTTTTGTGTGTGAACATTACTTAGAAAATGATTCTCGTGTTTGGGTGATAATATAGTTTTTTCATTAACATAATATACTACTTATAAGTATATAATTTGTCCCTTTCAGGCGATCAAAAAATAAAGAAATATTGAATAGTGCATTTTATAAGTTTAAGCAAGGCTTACGTGGTCATTATGTACTTGATTGAATGTGATTGGACGCCAACCAACCGGCCGGGAACCTGGATACTACTACTAACCGATCGAAGCCGGGCGAAGACAGAGATCGGTTAGGTTGCAGGATTGCAGCTGGTGGTTGATTATTGAATTAAATAGTAGTATATTAATTTATCCAATTAATTAGGCCATTAAATTATTAATAATAATTCACTACGGATGATTATGTTTGTTCCTTTAACCCTGCCGGGGATCTTTATAATCAAACAAATGGTTTATGGAGGGCCTACGTGTACCATCCAACTAAATTCTCGCTTTCTTAATTTGGCTAGATGATGATGATGATGATGATGATGATGATAGCGAGATGATTAAAGAGATTGAAAGTTGTTGGATTTCTAGTAACACTCCAGATCTTCATAATTACTAATTAGGCTAAGTTTTGTTTATATTAATTTATTACAGAAGTTTCTTTTACCCAAAAAGAAAACAAAGAAACTGGCTATATACATCAGTGATATTTATACACATGTAAGAACTGGAATAACATTATATATTTTCCTTTTGATCCGCATGCATGTTTTTTCCGAAACCAAAAACTGTTTACCAACTAATTTACTATTATACTGGAAATTAAAGTAAATTATTTTCACGGTCAACTAGAAAGTAAATAATTTTTTATATTGGATAATTTTAAACATGTTTTCTTGAACACATGACCAGTTCGAAGGTTGATATTGTCAAATATATGACTCGGTTTCGTTAAAACTGATTGTCGATCGCAAGAATTCAACTAGGACAACACACTCAAGGTGTTTTTTTTTGTTTTTTTTGTTTATAAAAATATGACATTATAGGGTAACTATATATATATACATTGTTAGGGTTTAACAGAGCAAAAGTATCAGATTGTCTACTTAGGTTGAAAAGCTCACGTTTATTGTGAATAATCTCTGCCTTATATAGGCTTACAAGACTCTCTTGAATTGAACTTCTAATACTGATAGTAATAGGACTCCTAACTAGCTAATGACAGTAATAAAAAAACTATTCCTAAAAGGTGAAGGATTGCTTTGCTTGCTCCACACGCCACCTACTCTTGAGCTGCAGAATCACTGCTTGCTTCAATACTCCCCATTGATTCAAAGCTCGAGATGTTTAGCAATGACCTGATCATCTTAAACCTCTTAATATCCAGAGATTTAGTGAAAATATCAGCTAGTTGATCCTGGGTGTTACACTGCTCCAGCTTGATTTGTCCTTCAGTGATTAACTCCCTGATAAAATGATGCCTTAATTCTATGTGCTTGGTTCTTCCATGCATGACAAGGTTTTTGGCAATTGTAGCTGCTGATCTACTATCATAGTAGATGATAGTGCCTTCTTGTTGTTCTTCACCAAGGTCTTTCAACAACCTCCTAATCCAGACTCCTTGACATGCTGCAGCAGCGGTTGCAACATATTCAGCCTCTGCAGTTGAGAGTGCAACTGTTGCTTGCTTTTTTGAAGTCCATGAAATAAGACTTATTCCCAAGAAGAAACAACTTCCCGAGGTGCTCTTTCTCTCTGCCTGATCTCCTGCCCAGTCACTGTCAGTGAAACCAGTAAGCTTGAACTCCTGACTTCTTTTTAACCACAGTCCATAATCTGTTGTACCTGCTATGTATCTTAGAACCCTCTTTGTTTCTCCCAGGTGTTGTTTTGAAGGTTCATGCATGAACCTGAGACTTATAGGTTTCATCTAGGAACCTAAATCTGTTTTTAGAACCAGTGATATGGTTTGAACAACCACTGTCTAAAAACCAAACATCTGAATTGCTGGAGTGATGAACATAAGGTGCCATGAATAAATATTCTTCTTTTCCTTTTTCTTCTTCTACGTAATTTGCATCTCCTGATTTGTTCCAGCAATCTTTTCTTTGTGGCCCTTCTTTTTGCAGTATCTGCACTGTAATTTGCCCCAACAATCATCTTCATGAGGGTCTGACTTCTTACAGTTAGCACATTAGATAGGTCTACCTCTAGACCTTCCTCTTCCTCTTCCTCTAAAGAAAGACCTTTCTCTCCCTTGACCAAAGTAATTTCCTCTAGCAACTTCCTGACTTTGAAATGCAATTTCTTCATCTTTCTCTATATTTTTCATGATTCCTGCTTCATGAACCTGAAGTGAACCCATCAACTCATCAAAGGTGAATTCTGATAAGTCTTTGGATACCTCGATGGCTGCAACAACATGATCAAATTTCATGGTTAAACTTCTGAGCACTTTTGTGACTATTGTTTTGTCACTGATTACTTCACCATAGCCTCTCATCTTGCTAATGATTTCTGAAACTCTAGCAAGATAAGTCTGTACAGACTCGTTTTTCTTCATCTTGGAGGTTTCAAACTCCTGTCTCAAACCTTGAAGTCTAACTTCAATTACTCTGGTAGATCCTTTAAACTCCACTTTCAACTTAACCCAGGCTTGCTTTGCAGAGGTTGCACTGTCAATCCGAAAAAATATTGAATCCTCCAGTCCTTGCTGAATAATCTGAAGAGCTCTTGCGTCTTTCTTTTGGTCTTCTATGATTGTTGCCTGAGTGTTGGCTTCTGTGGTGATTACACCATTCTCCACAATCTCCCATAAATCCTGTGACTGGAAGATAGTCTTCATCTTAATACACCAAAAATCAAAGGACTCTCCTTTGTAGATTGGAATTTGTCCGAGAGGGACATAACTCAAACTACTTGCTGCCATCTTAGACTTGAACCTTGATTTGATACCACAATGTTAGGGTTTAAGAGAGCAAGAGTATCAGATTGTCTACTTAGGTTGAAAAGCTCACGTTTATCATGAATAATCTCTGCCTTATATAGGCTTACAAGACTCTCTTGAATTGAACTTCTAATACTGATAGTAATAGGACTCCTAACTAGCTAATGACAGTAATCGAAAAACTATTCCTAAAAGGTGAAGGATTGCTTTGCTTGCTCCACATGCCACCTACTCTTGAGCTGCAGAATCACTGCTTGCTTCTATATACATTAAGCTTATGGCACACGTTAAATAACTCTAGATAGAATAAGGAAGGAAAGAAGAAACACGGAATTACTAAGTGTACAATGGAAACCTAGTAACAGCCAAAAAGCTACCAAAATAGCTACCAAGGTAGGGGAAATGGGTGCTACCAATCCCCTACCAAATTGAGGGCTACCTTCTCCAAGAAATGCTACCAAGCCGTTACTTTTTTATTTTATGAAATAAAAAAATAAACATAAATTCATCCAAATTTAAATCAAATCTCACATCTTTAACATCGTTTATTCATCTTCAAACTCAGAAATACAACGCCCCAACCCACAAATACAACATATCATTTATTTATCTTGTGTTCATCGATCTTAAACCAAAAAATACAAAAAAAATCCAAATCTACACGACAAATACATCTCAATCTGATGTACAAAAATTCAGATATGAGACTAAAAATAATGAGCAAACTAATACTACCATTAATAAAAAAGATGAGCAAATTAATACTAAAAACAATATGATAGTAATGTTGAACTTCACTAGCACTTTTGGTTGCTGCTTCTTTCTGCATGAGAGGAGCTTGAGCTCTTCTGTCTCCATGGTTGCAAGAAGAAAGAATCAGTGATAAAAACATGGCTGCTTCTTTTAAAAATGTTGTCGAAATGAATGGTTTGTAGATGAAACTCATCTTGAAGAAATGTGAGAATGAGAAGAAATTGGTTTGTAAAGAGAATGAAGGGTTTGGTGGTGAAGAGGCGTGCAAAATTAGGAGGAGGAGTAAATGGTGGTTGGTGAGGTAGCTACCAATTGGCTACTAAATCGGCTACTAAATTGGATTCTTATAAAAACATTTTCTGTAACGATTTGGTAGCAGTTTTTAATTAGTAGCTGGTAAGGAGCTACCAAATCAGCTACTAAGAATTCAGCAACTCCGTAGAAGAACATGGCTCCACCAACACGTCGTGTTTCTCGGCGACGACTTCGGAATCACACGATATGACCTTCCTTCAGTGCGCAACAAAAAAATTAGAGAGAAATCAAGCTGATCGACTTTCATTCATCTCAAATTCAACAAAACCATCAATAAAATCAATCGTTGGCATTCCTCCAGAGACAAAAACCACTAGCCCTGCATTTTTACAACCGCCCAAAGTGATGCTCTCCATCAACAATATGATGCGTTCCCGAAGCACTATGATACGCTTATGTAGAGTTATGATGAGATCGTTCTGATGGCTGATGCAAACATTTCGTTCTACAGAACACAGTTTTACGCTTGTTGACAAAGTATGATGTCTTGGCTAAAAATGATGCGCTCGGTGTCACGAATGATGCACTTATGTAAAATTATGATGCTCTTCGTTATTGGATAAAGTATGATCTCTCAGTTCCAAATGATACGTTTGGTGTAACTAATGATCCTCTATATTTCAAGTACGATACGCTACCTTACAAAAACGATGCACACGCTATGATCACTTAATAGTGCATGCATTTTCTTCAACCTCCTAAAATGATATCTTTGGTGTCCATAACGATGCACTTCCGTTGCACTATGAAACTCTAGCTTACAAACCTGATGCACCCGTTCTGATGACTTAATGTCGCACTCGTTTTCTTCAATTTTTCAAAATGATGTGTTTGGTGACCAAAGTGATGCTCTCCCTTTCCACTATGATGTTCTCTGTTACAAACATGATGTATTTTTTCCCACTAATGATGCATTTCAGCTCACGCATGATGCACTTCCTCTCCCGAATGTTGAACTTAGATGATGCACTTCATCCTCCAAAATGATGCCTTCCATGCATCAAATGACGCTTTTACGCGAAATGATGCTATTGTGTTGTATTAGATCTAAACAAAGGATTTTTCTTGACCTAACTTGAAAGATGAGGTTTTATGCTTTATAGAATATAAAACAAAAAAAGACAAAAAAACCTATAAAATAAAGGAAAAGATAATTGAAATGACTAATTAAGTTAAGTAAGTTAAGAGTTTTAAAGCCAATCCAGTTGGAAAAAAGGATTTGCTTTTTTGAGTGATCTCGTCACGTCACATTATATTTTTTTATTATCATTCGATAAATTTTGTGGTTGAATCCACTCGACTACTGAATCTACAAAGGAAAGAAAAAAGGTAAACAAAGGGGGGGGTATAAGGTCAATATATTATTCTATCTAATTAGAAAATAAATACATTTGAGACAATCACAATAAAAAAACCAAAGAAAAAAATTTCCATTTTTTTTCTTCCCTATTTTGATTCAAATTTGTCAATGAAGTCAATGAAGTTACATGGCGCAATTTTTATTATTCTTTTTTTAGTATTAGTTTACTCATGATCAAGATTTTTCCAATGAATCACGGAATGAGTAAGATGTCAAATTGAAGATGCTGCATTTATTTCGTTTCTACTCCTGCCTGCCATGCCAGTATATTTTGGTTTTTGTTTTGTGAATATTGTCTATAATGATTGATGAATAAAAAAGTTTGGTGCAATGTGATGTTTGTCTTGCTGAAAAATTGAACTTCTTTCATCTATTTAACCTGATGTTGTAAAAATTCATCATTAATTGGCATAATTAACTTCATTTTGATAGTTTTGTCGTGGTTGCATCATTTTAAGAGCATCATAATGAGTCGAGAGCACATCATTATGGTATGCAGAGGCATCATAATTTTGTCGACTACAATAGGTTGCAATTTTACGGTGTTGGATGAATTGCGTCTTTCAGATCAGGAAATGTTAGGAATGGAGTGTCGGCGACTGGGGAAGTGATTGGCTGCTCCGATGCGGTCGATTGCGGCTTTTGTAGGCGGATATCGTCGGGTCGTTCAAACGGATCTCCTAAAATTGTCGTGAATTCGGTGATTGTTAATGGAGGATAAGGCTATCATTGAGTTGCTAACGGTCCGTCGGTACTTTAGGGAGGAGCTACAGTAGTCGAAGGCTGCAGGTGAGAGATGGAGAGTGGTGGTTTAGTTCTTCGTGAAGGTCCGGTGACGACGGTAAGCTCGGTGATTGTAGAAATATGGAGAAGGAGAATGAATGACATTTTTAAATTTTTTGAAAATAAACAGAAAGTGGCACGGGTTAAACGGTGCTTCACCATATCCTTTACCTTTCTAATAATGCACGATTACGATAAGATTTATTTGTATAATAGCACCAACGCAATATATATGTACATATACTAGTATAGAAGTAACTACTATATTTGTCCACAGCTTGAGACCAGAGAAATGGATGAAGTAGATTCTTGAATTAATATAAAATAAAAAAAGGTAGGAGATGCTTCACAAATACAGTATAAAAAGGAAAATATTGTGTACATATATAGTATCTAGTTAGCTAGCTAGTAGTAATACAGAAGACATGCATGCTTCCTAGCTAGCTAGCTAGCTAGTATCTTCAAGCATTTTAATCTTTATACTAGCATTATACTATGTGTGATGAGTTTTGGAAAACGGTAAAGGCTGTTGTCCTAGCCTTTGGAGTTTTCTCCTTTGGAATCCTCTTTTTTACCGCAGCAGTTACTACTTTCTTCTTATGACAAAAAATTTACTTGTCAGTATTTTTTAATTAACTCTGCCACAAACAAACCCATCAAACTGAAGCCGCGACTTTATGATGTATGATGAGGAGTTGTGAAGGTCCCCTACCTTATACCTCGTTCGCTAGTGTACCTGTACCATGTTGATGTTTTTGTGAAGAAAAAGAATATCATTGTAGGAACTTGTACCTACATTTTGTGAACTTGTAATGGAGTTTGCACATCTTATTCTTCAACTTTCACTCATATTTATACATGAAAATAACTTTTAAAATTCACTAGCATAAAAACCTATAAATTTAGTAATAAATTCACTCATTACCATAGTCATTAATCCTCCATATGTACATGAATAGTCTTATTTTTATTTATTGGCTATTCAACTTCTAAGAACATAATTTCAACACTACTCCTTATTCTTGAAATTGCATTTCATCAAAGAAACTCCTCCTCATCATGAACTTACGTCGGTCTGGCTTGGTTTGCTTGTGCTTGTGGCTTTGCTTATTTGTGGCATGCTTCTGGCTTGCTTCTGACTTGTTTGTGACTCACTATGTATCTGAAGGAGGCCTGGTAACGCCAAATTCGCTACCAATCCATTACGAATGTAACGCACAAGGGCGTTACCAGGGCGCTACAAATCGAGACGTTACTTCAGCCCAATGCGTTACGAGGGCGTTACCAGATTAATGAAAAAGGTGACTGGTAACGCCATAAGGCGTTACGAGGGCGCTACTAGCCTCTGACAGGCTCTAACCGGTAGCGCCCTCAGTAATGCCTTGGGCGCTACAACGATGTTCGGCCCCACAGTAACGCCTTGGGCGTTACTCTGTGCATTACGACATCAGCTGCAACTACATAGTGACTTGATCTGTGGCTTTCTCGTGACCTAATTTGTCGTCGTTCTTCATGTGTGTTATGGGAGGTTTTGTCTCCATGTGTTGTGGTTGTAGGAGTTTTGGCCTCCATATATTTTGTTGTGGGAGTTCTGACTTCCATGTGTTGTGTTGTGGGAGTTTAAGACTCCATGTGTTGTGACTTGATTTGGTGTAGATTGTATTTGGCCTAGGTCCGTCAATAACTATGATGCTCTGATACCAATTTGTTGGTGTTTTTTTCAAGAGAGAAAAAGAACGCATGAAGAGAAATGAGTAAAAAGCGTCATTGTAGGAACTTGCACCTACATGTTGTGAACTTGTAATGGAGCTTGCACATCTTATTCATCAAACCTTCACTCATATTTATACATGAAAATAACTCTTGAAATTCACTAGCATAAAAACATATTAATTTAGTAATAAACTCACTCATTAACATAGCCATTAATCCTCCATATGTACATGAAGAGTTTTATTTATTTTGTGGCTATTCAATTTCTAAAAACATAATTTCAACGTACCTCTCAGTCACATAATGATAATCATTCATGTAATTAATTAAAATGGTACTCCATATACATCCCTACATACTAACATTTATAGGAAATTTACTAAACTAAGTAGTTTTCTCAGATGTAGTGTTCAGGCAGGCAGTTATGCTACCGTCCGCATCAAACAGGTTGTCTCATCTAGCTGGACCTTGGGTCCTCTCTTCCATCGCCATAACGTTACCTACTCGAGTACTCCTATATCTCATCAGTTGAATGCTCAGGATGCAACATTTTCTAGTTTAGGGGCCGAATCGCAAACCAATGCGTAGTTTGAGGGTTATAAGTGGAACCGACGCACGCTCTCTGTTGGTAGTAAACCCACCAATATAGGAATGTTGTCATTGACCATTTTAGCGCCAGCTGAAAACGGACAAGGACCCGCTAACTGCTAAGTAAGGCTGGCTGAGTCCCACTCCACTGAACTGAACTGAACTCACTACTGGTAAAGGCGTATATTATTGATTGTAAACATTTTCCGGTGGTAGTAAAACGGTAAAAGTGAGTCCGAGCCACCGCCGGATCCACCACCATATTTTTATTTCCGAATGTTATGAAAATTAAAAAAGTAAGTGATACTGAAAGTGAGTGTTTGAATAATTTATAGATAGAGGGCGTATTAATTAGTGTAATATATAGTACATACTACTGCAAGTTCATGATAATATTAATTAGTGTAATATCACGCATAGCTAGCTGCTTTGAATTATTACAAGCATAAATTATTATGCCTACTATCTTCACAGGCTCATATACAGTAGCTCCCAGGTTTTTCCTCGCATCAAGTTCAAGAGTAGGTCCCTATGAACAATTGAACGAAAGCTTGTGATTCAGAAGTTCATGATTAGCATATCTATTTATACAAGTAATTCCTAACCATTTCCCTGATTTGTCTAACTAGGACTCTTGATCATATCTAATTCCTATAAACTAGGATGCACAATCTTAGAGTAGGTCCCCATGCAATAGGCTTGGCACCCATCATCTTCTTTGCGGTCTAGAGATCCAAAATATACTTTATTGAGAAAGCGAATACCAAATCATGGTGTACTAATGCCTAAGAAAAAGTTAAGAGCACCCAAGTATATGTTCCATTTGTGGTTTTCTTTTTACGAAATAGATTACTTTAAGAGAGGAGATCATAATGTTAATTAATACTTAAAAGCTAATGCAGGCTTAGGGGACACAATGAAGACCTCTAATCAAACATATCTTCTTTTGCTAGCTTTAACGGATTAAATTACCGCAAAATTAGGAAAAGGATGATCCAAGTGGAACCAAACACATTATTATTAATTAGCATGCACCTACTAATATTTAAATCCAAACACTACAGTCAATTCAACCCGACGTTGGTTACAACTTACAACTTACAAGTTAAACTTACACTTACACTGGGTTAGAAACTAATTAGGCTTACTTAGGCTTACACCAAAGGGGCTAAAAAGAAGGCAAAAACAGGAAGTGACTAAAAATGAAAAAGAAAAGGAAAATTAGGGAATAATAATAATAGTAGTTTCTAACGGCCGTTAGAAAGAGGGGCAACGGCAGATTCTTTGCAGGGGCTTGGAGGCAGACTGCTCCTTCCCGAAGCAACAAGGCGGTGCGCAAAGTTCTGGATTCTCTCTCCGTTTGTCTCCGTTAGTAACCGCTTCCCGCCAAACGGCAACGATTCCACGCCTCTCTCCTTCAGCAGATCGTCCTCCTCCGTTTCCATCACCGATACGTTCGCCTGCAACCAATTAACGCCGTCAAAAAAGTTCACGGCTCCAGTAGTAAAGTAATGAAAACGAAAAGTAAAAAAGGTACTTCGTGTTTGTAAAAAAAAACGAGTAATAGGTATATTTTGACACACACTCACCTGAATTCTGACGTAGTCAGTACGGTTCCAAGAGAAAGCGTTCCCCAACATCTGGTCAACGGTCTCCGAGACTCCGTCCACCGCAATGTCCACCACCACCGATGTCGTGCACCGCTCCCTTGAGTTGACCTTGGACCGCACGCTCGACGGGCCGTTCCCCAACGACATCACCAGGAGATCCTCCACGCTGCCCACCGACGGGAAGTCTCTCTTGTTGTGGAGCACGTGGGTCACCGCCGCGGCCGTCGGGTTGTTCATCACCAAACCTCCGTCCACGGCGGTGCATGAGGTCTTACCGTCGATCGACGTCAGGGCGAATGGCTCGAAGAGGCTCGGAGTGGCCGACGTGGCGCGGCAGACTTTCCAGAGCTCAAAGTTGAAGCTCGGCGATTCGGTAGCGTCGGCGCGGGAGAAGACGAACGGAGCGGAGCTCTTGAGATCGAAGCAAGGGATGAGGAGAGGCTTACACGTGTCCTTCAAACTCAGCATTGTGCCGTCCTCCCTCCGGAACATTTCCTTCAACACTTTCTCCATACTCTTCCCAGAGAACCGCCGCCGCCGGCGGAGCAGCCCGCCGACGTTAGCCTTGAACATCTCGGAGTTCCTACGCGAGATGAATTCGACGGCGTCTCTGGCGGTGAAGAGTGGACGGCCGGATCCATCGTCGGCGGAGATCATGGCGGCGAGAATAGCGCCGATCCCGGTGCCAGCGACAATGTCGAAGAAATCGACAATCTGAGCACCCGGGTCACCAGTCTTAAGGTGGATCTGATGCTCGAGGTGGACGAGGGCGGCTCCGGCGACGGTGAGAGTGGTACCACCGCCGTCGATGCTGAGGACTCGGGTCTTCTTGGAGACGGTGTCACAGTGGGAAAGCCATTGCTGCTCCAACTTGGTGAAAATCTCGAGAGTGACCTTACTCATCTCCATTAATGGCGGCCGGAGTGTAGAGTGATCAGTGGTAGCCGTATAATTATGAATGTTGAGGTACGTGGGAGCGTGAAGCTGCGTGTGATCACGTTGGCATTAAATAATGGAAAGGCGAAGGTGATGTTTGCTTTGCTTGCTCTGATCTTTGGGCTCCGACTGTGTGACTGGTGGTAGGATTAAGAAGAAGGAGACTATTTTAGAGGTAAAGCAGTACCAAAGCTTCACACTGGAGGAGGTAGTTATGTATAGCAGTCTGCTAGACTGCTGCTTCACCATCAATTTGTCGTTTTTATAACAAATTGTTTTTTTTTTAAATGGCTGACAGTGATATTATGTAAAAAAGCAGGGAAATAAATAAAATAGCGGAAAGACATACTACTAATATAATTAAATTCTGGCATGCTACTAGTGGTATTTTTGGAGAAGGAATCATATGTGTGTCTCACTCCTCTCCGTCTCTATAACTCCTCTCCGTCTCTATAAATTCCTCTCCGTCACTATAAATTAATGGTGGTATTTTTAGACATCTCATTGAATTTTATTTCAGATGTTTCAGAGTTTTCGAGCAACTCTTGAGCTAAACTCGAGTATCATTTGATCCCAATAAACAAATTTTGAAGCAGTTTATAAGCACTACGTCGAGAAAACGGGCTCTACTGCGGCCCACCACGCAGTAGAGCCGCAGTAATCACTACGGGATGGGCCGTAGTAGACGCCGCAGTAAAAATGGGCGCAGTTAGGCCCCTCACTGCGGGTATGGCCGCAGTAGATATATTTTTTATTTAAAAAAATTGGATGAATCCGGATGAATATATTCGTCCGGATTCATCCACAATTCCAGAAAAACCCAGATTTCAGATGAATGGTGACCAAGTTGCGGCGGCATCGGCGGTGGAGCGGTGGTGGTGGAGCAGCTATGGTTGAGCATCGAAGAAGAAGAATAATAAGAAGAAGAAGAAGAAACACAGGAGGAGAAGAATAAACATAGAAGAAGAAGAAGAAGAAGAAGAAGAAGAAGAAGAAGAATAAACATAGAAGAAGAAGAAGAAGAAGAAGAAGAAACATAGAAGAAGAAGAAGAAGAAGAGGAAGAACTGAGAAGGAAGGAGAAGAAGAAAGAAATTAGGATGAATTGAAGAAGAATGGTGGAGATGAAGAGAAATGAGAGTTAAAACCCTAAAAAAAAGTTTACTGTGGCCTTATTGCGGCATTGGTCGCAGAAATCTCTTGCGCCAAAGAATCGTGCCATTTATTGCGTAAATGGGCTTATCATGGCTCAAGAAAACCGCAGCTTAGGCTTGTATTCCCCACGCAGTGAAGCTATCAAGCCAAACTCGAGCATTACAATTTTACTGGTCGTGTCCCGTCCCTCCCCGCCCCAGCACTCATAACCAAACAAAGTGTACATGTTTGCACGTTCTCATTTTTGTACTCTGTTTCCTTTATGAGTAAATTTCATTGGTTGTCTCATAAAAATAATTATTGTCATGTTTTGGTTCTGTTGTAAAAACTTGTCATGTTTAGGTCCTATCCTATGATACTTTGTCCTATTTTAGTCATTTCCGTCCACTTAAACCGTTAATTATAAAGGATTTATGTGAATTTACCTTTTTACTCCTATGGAATTTTTACTTCAGTCCTTAAACTTATATTTACCTAAAAGTTTAACCTCAAAATTTGCCAAAAGGTATTTGCAGGTTGTAGGTTCTCACTGGAACGGTGCCGACTTGCGGCGGTGTAGGCCGAGATGGGGTCACTGGGGGTGGGGGGAGCATCGACGGCGTCAGAAAGGACGACATGAGGTCCGAGGCGAGTTGTAGGAGGCAGATCGGGTTTGCGGGCTGTTGGCAGTTTTCCCACGATCTGACGTCGTAGAGTGGCGGATTCGGACAAAAAGGGGTGCCGGTGGTTAGAGCATAATGGCGGAAGACTAGTTGAAGCTTGAGGCGGTGGATTGGAGCCAAAGATAGACTAGATAGCCGATGGTTTTCTAAATCGAGTTCGACGAAACAGCAACGGTCCGAGGCGGAGTTGGCTTTGGAAGGAGCTTTGTTCGCCGGAGAAGACGTTGGTGGTGACTGAGAGGCTCTGAAACGGCCGGTTGAGATCAGATCTGAAGGCTCTTAATCCAACTAGTTAGCAAGGTACTTTCATGGTGGAGTCTGAGAGTGATGCGAGAAAGAGGAAAGTCCGGGCGGTGTGAGTAGCAAGGTGTGGCGGTGAGTGAATTGTTGAGGCTAAAAGTTTGGGGTAACGTAAGTCGAGGATTGAAGTAAATTTTTTATGAAGGTAAAATAGTAAATTCATACACAACCGTTAGAATTAACGGCTCGAATGGATGGAAACGACCGAGATAAGACAGAATAGCATAGGATCATAAGACCTAACCAGGACAAGTTTTTAAAACATGACCAAAACATGACAATAATTATTTTTACGGGACTGCCAATAGAATTTACTCTTTCCTTTATTAACTACCTCAGTAAATTTGGTTACTTTCGTTAAAAAAAATCCATGAACCTTAATATTACAATTAAATAGAGACCAAGTAGGCAAGTAAGTACCTCTTAGTCCTAACTTTTTGAAACATTTAATTTTTAATTTATAGTTTTTTATTTTAATTTATCTATATTATTTATAAGTTGACTTTATATTTATTATATATTAAAAAAATGAAATCATACATTAAATATTGAAAACAAAATGTTTCAAAAATTTAGAAAGAGAAAGAGATTATTTATTAAAGTAATTACCAAAAAAATAAATATCAAATATTCAGTATAAAGGAAAACATGTTTTTGGTTGCCAGCGCTTCGCGACGGGTGTCAAATTGTAATATTTTATAATAATTTAATAATGTTGTAAACATCAAAGAAAAAAAAACTATTATAGATGGTGGTATACTTTCATACAAAAATGTGAAAGTTATGATTAATATAGGTGAAAAATATATTTAGGCTCAAAATGTTCAATAATGTTTTGACATCGAGAAAAAAAACCATTATAGAGAACAATATACTTTCATGCAAAAAATGCGAAGCTCATGATTAATGTAGGTAAAAATATATTTAGGTCTGAAAGCTACTCCGTATCATATTAGCTTTAATTCACCCCACCAAAATAAAAGGAATAAATAAAAAATTACATAATTAAACTTTAGCAACTAAGAAAATATAAAAGTTGAATGCAGATAAAAGAATTAGACATTAAATACGTTAAAGTTAAAAAACAAAAACAATTTTGGATGATGTGGAATAACCTCATTGGTATACTTCCATGAACAAAATGTGAAAGTAATGATTAATAAAGGTGAAAATATATTTAGGCCTAAAAAGGTTTGATATTAGCTCGAATTCACCACACTAAAAGGGGAAATACAAAATCACATAATTAAACTTTAGTAATTAAGAAAATACAAAAATTTACAAATAGAAGAATTAGATATCAAATACATTAATGTAAACAAAAACAAAAAAAACAATGGTGGATGAAGTGACACAATCTTATTAGTTGGCCACTATTAATTTCTGTAAATAGATAGAGTAGTAATGTGTAGCAGTAGATACTATATATAAACTGGTGCTTACCATACTCGAACACGAGACCATGCGACAGTTCTTACACACCGATCTGTAGCGCCGTATAACCTTGGCTTATTATCGGCTGCCGGCTCAGCTCCCTAACATATCCAGCTTAATTTGGCTTGCAACTTTGTCCTTCAGTTTTCATAGAATCATCGAAAAGAGCACGAACCCTGATTGACTATATGTAGGGTTAATCCCTTTATATATTTAAGCTACAGTCAGTTTATTGCAGTTTCCTCTCATATTTTAAAATGTATAAATACAAAAATTCTCATAATTGAATAATCTTTTGAATAGATCACACCCATTTGTCTCTCTGAAAAATTGATGCATTTCATTTCGATACTACGGTAAACACGGGTTTTCATTAGAAAAAATTCATTAAAAATTTTGAGAAAAATATGAACTCATAATTTACATTTCAATTATTTGACTTTTAAAAAAATGCACTATTTTATTAGAAACGGAGGTAGCATATATTTCTAGATTACGTAGACTGCAAATTCATATCTTTTGCCTTTCAAAAAAACAAAAAGAAAATGGGTTTGAAATGAGTAGCTTTGTTGAGCCTTTTATTTTATTTTTATTTTTATTTTGAAGGGAATGATTATCATTCAACTAACATGACGGTTGCCGAGATACGAAAATAACGAGGAATAAATCCTCATGGCAAGCTAAGTTAAAAGCTCTAAGCAAAGTTGAGCTAAAAACCTGCGAGAGTAACGTGTTATGGCAGGGGAAAATAAACAAAATTGTGGGAAATAGAACTAACATAACCAAATAAACTATGTATAATGATGAATAGCCTCTTTAGCTCCATTTAAGCGTTGGACAAACCCGCGATAAGATCCCGGAACTGCATCCAAACTAGATCACTGAAAAGTCTAATAGAAACTAGATCACTGAAAAGTCTAATAGAAGGACTAAGATAGTAGACACCAGTGCACAACATACTCAAGATAAATAGAAGCAACCACCCTCACCTTACAAGCTAAATAAGAGCTAAAAACTCTCTAGTCCCTGCATAAGTGTCTACCAGAAACGGCCAGAAAGAACCAACTCCACAATCTTAATAACACATTCATCCAATACGCAATATATGAAAATCAGCAACACACCATCTGAGTCAAGTGTAGTAGAGAACGGGTCGAGCAGGGAGAGTCCAAACCTACCATACCTGAGAGACGAATGCTCATTGGTCCTGGCAGGGTGAGTTAAAGCCCGACCCTGCCGAACCAATGTCTTCCTCGTCCCTCGCCTGATTTTCAAATTCCCAGGACCCGTGGCTAGGACCAATTCCATATGCTCTTGCTCCTCAAATTCGAAAAGGAAGATGTTATATACCCTAGTGAGTATCCGCTCCATGGTGGACACGGAGCCGGAAACCCCCTCCTTTCCAAGCACCCCGCATCGCAGCCATGAGGTTCTCAGCCCTTATGGTTCGCGCAGCCAAAACCTTCGATGCTTGGGAGAACGCCGTTGTCGGTTTCGCTGCCACGACAACGATGTCCACCTCCATAGCCTTCTTTGCACTTAACACCATCTTAGCCATCCTAAGAAGCGAGTAGTTTTCGACGGTTTTCTTTCTCAACTGTAGAAATATAAATCTACTGTTGAGCCTTTTATTATGTGACCAAAATAGCTGATCAATATCTAATTAGTTCATATCAAGACTATTTTAAATCATCATCTACACATTGGATTAAAAAAGAAGGGTCCGCTAGCTTGAGCCTCTGGCTAGTTTTAGGTTGATGATGTAGGTACGTAGAGGAATTTTGAGAATGGGTGATCGATGAAGTTGCCCACAGATTATATATACCTGATCGAGTGCGGTCCCGTTTGTTTGTTGAGCCTGCTGCTGACAGAGTAAGTAAGCTTTGCAGCTTTCTAATCATTTAAAGATGAGAACTTGATGATCCATTCCATGGAGAGTGTTGCAGTGAAGGGTTGCCATCCCCAGTACACTAGTAGTATCAAGTACTGGTACTTGCATAATACTAAACACGTAGTACAATCTTAATTTAACAATCACTTTTACACTATCTCATCCATTCTTTATTTTGAGTCCAATTGCAAGTTGGTTTGGTACTTAATGCTAGTAATTTGAGTACAGGTGATTAAGTTCATCGGACATGAGATAAAAGTCTTATGTTCAAGTCTCCACCATCTAAGATCCCCTGTCTATGTATCAAAAAAGTAATATGTATGTTTGATTCCAAAAATATGAAAACATGCATAACAAAATTTTAATTAAAAAAATGTGCATGTCAATACTCAATAAAAGTCATTCTCTTTCGCACTTCACAAAATATGTGCACAAGGAGGGAAACACTGCAAGCCTTTTAATTCCCCAATTTATTCGTCCGCAGCTACAGACCCAGTGAAGCTTTTAATTCCTGGAGACAATTGTCTCCGACCTTAATGAATTTTACTGCATTACTTCTATAGATTCTCGAATTGTGTTTGGACAGCAACTCTAATTGGCCACACCATACTCTCTCATGCTTACTCATCTTGGGTAAAGTGTTAAATTCGAAATTTATATGAGGGTAAATAGGTTTGGTCAAAATCTTTACCCTAACTAGAGACAAATGTATGTAGCAATCAGATTTTTAACCGAGTCGTCATCAATTTTTTTTTAATTTTTTTTATCATGTGTCGACCGGAAACTAAAAAATAGTCTATAAAAAGTATAAGCTTGTCAATTGATTATATTATATGCGAAATTTTCTGACGCCCAAAATTAGTACCATAGACTTATCTTACATTTTTGCTTGATTTATCCAAAGTCAATACTTAAAGGTTCAGGATAAGCTACGCCTCTTTGTAACGCGGGCCTTCGTGCATCCGGTTTGTATTATTTACAGCATTGCCACACGCATCTCCTTCTTCCTTTGTATCACCAAAATATTCGCCATCCCTATCGAAATAGTTCAGTCCTCCCCACTGACCATCGTAACTTATCCCTTAAGGAACGACGGGCCATTAATTAGAAACTCGGTGGTAGCCTCCTCTTCCATCAACAGTCACCGAAGACCAACAATTGTAGGGGATCCGTTTGGACGACGCGCAACCGACTCGACGAAATCCGCCAATAAAGGCTGCAATCGACTGGGTCAGAGCAGCCAATCACTTTCCCAGCCACCGTTGCTTCATTCCCATCCATTCTCTCACTTGAAAGATGTGATTCGTCCCACGGCCCGAAGCTGCAACTTGCTACACATGATAAATTAATTATGATGCGCCTACATACCTTAATGATGTGTCATCGACTCATTATGATGCACCTATTTATAAACATTATAAGTAACTATGAGTTGCATACAATAATGTTCAAAGCTATTAGAATGAAGATAATAATGTCAATTAATGATAAATTTGAAGAATATTAGCTGAAGTATATGGAAGAAAATAACTTTTCAGTGAAAGAAGCTTCACTTTGCACCACATAAGCATCATTTCGCATAGAAGCATCATTTGATGCATGGAGTGCATCATTTAATGCATGAAGTGTATCATTTGATGCATGGAGGCCACCATTTTGTGGATGGAGTGCATCGTCTGAATTCATCATTTGGAAGATGAAGTGCATCATGTGTGAGCTGGAATATTGCATCATTAGTAGGAAAAAGTGCATCATGTTTGTATGAGAGAACATCACAGTGAAAAGGGAGTGTTGTGACGTGTGTCAGACAAACAAAACCTCACACATCTGCAAGTGTACAGGTCAAGTGTATCACTCGATAAGTAAGGGTCGAATCCACATGGACTAGATGTGTGAAACGCTAAAGAGGTAGATAACACTAATCTATCTACCTAAACCAATCTAATGCATAAAAATAAAAAAAATAACCACCTCGGGGATCGGGTCAAAAGCTTCATGAATGTCAAACAAACATGATTTATATTTGTTGCTAGAGAAAATGGATTCAAGAATTACTAATATCTCTCGAGTCGGTTACCTACACGATGACTGAGATCGATCTCTCGTCCCGCACCAGCGAGAGGGCTTTAAGTACAAACCATAAATTCCTAAGTGGTTTGAAAAAGCACTCGAACTTGTTCTTTTGCAAAAACTCGGGAATATCGCTTTCGCGCTTGTTCATGAGCAATGTGGACGTGTCATCTCTAACTCGAATACTCACGATAATTAAGCATAAAACAAGCTCCTAGAAATGCATATGCATCAATTTCAATGATGAGAAATGATAGATAAATGAGGATATGATTCAAATGACGGTTCCGGTTTTCTCAACTCATGGAATTTGTTCTACTACCTCGACCAAGAACAATTTATTGTCTTGCACCGAAGTGAAGACCATTACGATATAACCTTAATCTCCTACGTAACCCCTCTAAATCCATCGATCGGAGCAGGAAACTCGTGACCTACGTTCAACGAGTATCTCTCAAGTACTCGTCGATCACCAAATAAACATAAACATATGGTACCACAAAATCACATGTAAATGTCATATTTAATCTACTAATTGAGCAATCACGTATCATCAATTTCTCATACGTGGCAAGGTAGAACAATTCAATCTTCCAAATAACCTGATATGAATATTCCCGTAATCCACTAAGGTCTACAGCTCACGAGATAGTAGTAGTTCTTAAAGAAAAGCAGAGTAGAAGGAAACCACTTTATAGTGTTAGTCAAATTAGTGTGACCGTATAAAGATTTTAAGAGTGAGTTATTTATGAAAATTTTCACAAGAAAGTGATTTATATTTGAAATAGGGAGGGAATTTTGTTAAGAGTAAAATTTTTTGGATTGATGAAAAATTAAATTGTTATTGGTTTTGTATTGATTTTTGTTTTCTCAAAAGAACACAACCTAAATATTTAGGCAGTATAAGCCCAATCCAAAAGGTGTTGGACTCCGAGTTCTGAACTTAGGGATTTCCAACAGGGAGGCTAGGGTGGGGTGTGGACCTTATGGTGGGTTGTTGGGTTAATAATTCTGCCCATATGTTTTTATCTGTTGCAGTTCTGTTTGTTTCAACTGAAGTGCTTTCTTTTATGCAGTTTAGATAGAACATTTAAGATATATAGTCTATTGGGATGATAACATCTGAAAATCTGAGAAGTCAAAGTTTGGATGAATAAGATGCTTATTGTAATTTTTTTTGGTCAGTCAGATGCTCATTAGTTGTTATCAAATTAATCTATACTCACGAAACTGAAATCAAATCTAAACTGTTTTTTCAATATCTTAACAGTTAGCAAATGTGCGATCAGACATTATTATTGATATGAAACGTACTTGGGTTGCCATTCATGGGCCATATATTTCATGTTCGGCCCAAATTTAAAGAGCACAATTGTATGGGCAACTGATCCAAGACAAAACTCTGTTTCTCATATCATAACTCTTAGTCCGTAGATTTAAACAAAAGAAGTAGTAATAAACAATACGCGACTAAAAAAGGACGATACACTAGAAGACACGGGCAACTGATACGCCGACCACTAACCAAAACCAAAACCCCGGAGAAGATGTAGTACTAGATCCAGATTTTGGACCTAGGGCTGGTCCAGATGCGGATTGAGAGCCCGGTGTAGGCGAGATCGGAGGTGCTTGGCTTGGGCTTGGACTTGGGCCACGGACGGATGAAGGTTTCACCAGAACGTCCACCTTTTGACCGGCCTGACAGTGGCCGGGGAAGCCGCAGAGGAAGTAGTAGTGGCCGGGCCTTTTAACAGTCACCGAGTCGGAACCGGAGGAGTATACGGCGACCGCCGCCGTGGCGTTGCAAGACTGGTAATCCTGGTGCCTCACCTGCTTCACGTTGTGAAACTGATTGTTGTATTTGAACACTACACAATAGAAAAGAAATACTACTATCAGGCTGTGTTATTTTACGAAAGAAAAATTTCTTGGAAAATCAAATCAGTTTTTTCGTCTTCTTTTCAATTCACAAACTTTACATTAATTTCAAAAATTGAAATTTTTCTGTTTCTTTTCAATTCTTATATTTAAAAAAAACACCCTTAATGTCGTCGGATTAATTTATCAAGATTATTTCCGATTAAATCAAAGAGAAAGCTGAAAGCTTACCAAGAGTGTCGCCGACGTGAAAGTTTCTGCTGGAAGCCCACTTGTCGTAGTTGACGTTAATGGTCCAAGCGGCGGACCCTCCAACGTCGTGGACGGCGGCGTCGGAGACACCAGCCGAGAGAGCAAGAGCAAACAAAAACCAGAGACCGAAGTGAACCATGTCTTTCAGAAAACAATTGTGTAACTGTAATGGGCAAAGTGATTTTTCACTGTTCTATGCTAAGCTTATATAGAAGTCTATGGACACCGATGCCTAGTTGAATTTGGAGTCGTAGAAATTGTGTGTAGGCCACTAATATTTTTCTTATGGATCCAATTTACCCCTATATTGTTCATTATGGCACAAAAATATCCAAATTGAATACTACTATTATCATGTGGTTGATTATTGTTTCCTTCATATTTCGAGTTCCACTTCTTGAATTTGTTTATTTAAACATATATGATGAGTTGAATCAAACTAGACAAAATAAATCTCAATATAGAAGCACATACTCAAAGTAGCCAATAAATGAAGTTTGCCTTAGCAAAGAGTCAGATTCTAGGCTTCACTTGATTCTAAAATCGAGAGATTATAGAATTGAATTTGTAGTGATTTGAGCATAATCCGAGGTTAATTAAAGCTGCTAGGAGTTGTTAATTGGCCGATCCTATTTTGTGTTGACAAATTATGATGCGCTTTTGAGACAGTATGATGCACTGTTAAATGAAGATGATGCACCATTATGATTTAAACCAAAAAACCCAATTTATTACGAACAAAGATGAACAATTATGATACGCCCATGAGATACTATGATGCACCGTTACAATAAAGATGATGCACTATTATGATGTAACAAAATACCCACGTTACTACTAGCAAAAGAACAAATATGATGCGACCACGATACCATATGATGTACCGTTATAATAAAGACGATTCACTATTGAGATTTAAACTAAATAGTCCACATCATTATGAACAAAGATGTAGAAAATTATGATGTGCCTGCGAGACAGTATGATGCACTGTAATTATAAAGATGATGCACCATTGAGATTTAAACCAAATAATCCATAAAAATAAAAAAGATGATGTCTAGATAAAGCATAATGGTGAGCTTTAGAGGAATAATGAAGCATCATAGACATTAATTGATGATAAAAAAGAGAATGATATGCCTTAAACACAAAATGATGCGTTTAGAAAACATAATGATGCGTCCTCAAAACTATATGATGGCATCATAATAAATTATTATGCACCTCAATACAATTTGTATAAAGCTCATGGTTACATCGTGTTTATAAACAGGTGCATCATAATAAGTCGATGACGCATCATTAAATAAAATAACTTTGTTCAGCTTCAGATCTTCAGCTCCACGATGAAATCGCGACGACGGCGGCCAACTCATCTCCCTCAAAGCTCTACTTCCAGGAACTCCATTGGGGAAGCTTTGAAGCTGAGATCCGTTGGGAAATCAAGGCCGGTGAAGTTGTAATACATATGTCGGTTACGTTCGCCGACCAACATCCTATAACCGGGGGTAACAGAATCACTAAAGGATAGTAGATCGATGATTTGCTGGGAGTTGGGTGGGCGAGCTCCCATCCGCCCGTTCCGTATTTGACGTAATCAACATTAAATTCAGGTCTTTTGTGCAATAATTTTGATTGTAGATATGGGTGCACACCCTATCCTAAACCTTATTTATTTCTTTCCACCTAATTTGTTTCCTTTTCTTTATTGCTATTTAATTTTCATAATTTATTTAACAATTAGAAGAAGTTAGTTTTTTGTTCAAAAAAAGAGAAGAAGCTAGTTTTCAATTACAAAATTAGCTCAAGTCTACTTAATTTATTTTATTATTTCATATCTCTGAAAGAAAACTAAATATTTAACTTTTAAATTCGTATTTACTCAAATTATTACTAACAAATACACAAATTATGTTCATGATTCTTCATAACTTATTTTATTGCTCCAACCATCTATAAGAAATTGTAATGTTTGAATTTCAAATTAGTATTTGTCTCTAAATATTATTAAGGAACATTATCTTTAAATCTATTTAACAAAGGAAATAAGTAATTATTTTGATATATATATAGTACTCCATCCGTCCCAGAAAAACTGATATATTTTCATTTTTGGGTTGTCCCAGCAAAACTAATACATTTCCTAAAAATGAAACTTTTTGCATCAACTTTACCTTATTACCATTTTTTTCTCTTCACATTCGAAAAAGGTACTTTTGTCTTATATGTCATTTTACTTTACTATCTTCTAATCAACAACAATTCTTAATCTTAATCTTCGTGCTTAGTCAAATATATCACATTTGTTAGGACGGATGGAGAAAATGTTAAAAAATTGAAAAAAAAATCAATACAGATTTTTTATAGACAAATACAAAATTTCTTTAAAATCCATGTGAAACCTTAAATCGAAAAAATATCAAAAATCTGATGAAAACCTATGATATTTTTCTTAATGATAATTTAAATCAGACGTGAATTTAAAAGGTAAATAATTCAATTTTTTTACAGACATATGAAATAATAAAATAAATTTAGTAGACTCGGGTCAAATTTTTATTGTTTAAAATCTAAATTCTTTTAATTTTAAATAAATTATGAACAAAAAACGTTTAAATTAATGGAAAGGAAAGGAAAAGAGAGAGAGAAGGAGGAGGAGCGGGGACACATGGCATGATGCCATGTATACAAGAGAGAATGGGGGGGGGATGGAACATGAGAGAAGCCGAATCCGAGCTACTATAAAAGTTTCTCCAAAATAGAGAAGTAAAAGTCATATTCTTCAAAAATAATTTGTTCAACTCCAACAGCTCCCCATTTTGAAGAACTATGCATTTATTACATGATTAAAATATCAAACAAACATGATTTATATTTATTGCTAGAGAAATGGATTCAAGAAATACTGACATCTCTTGAGTCAGTTACCTACACGATGACCGAGATCAATCTCTCGTCCCGCACCAACGAGAGGGATTTAAGTATAAAGTGATTTGAAAAAGCACTCGAACTTGTTCTTTTGCCAAAACTCAGGAATATCGCTTTCGCGCTTCTGAGCACCAAGTGAGTATGTGCACGTGTCATCTCTAACTCGAATACTCACGATAATTAAGCATGAAACAAGCTTCTAGAAACGCATATGCATAAATAACAATGATGAGAAATGATAGATAAATGAGGAGATGATTCAAATGACGGTTCCGGTTTTCTCAAGTCATGGAATTTGTTCTTCTACCTCGACCAAGAACAATTTCTTGTCTTGCACCGAAGTAAAGACCATTACGGTCTAACCTTAATCTCCTAAGTAACCCCTCCAAATCCATCGATCGGAGCGGGAAACTCGTGACCACAAATAAACATAGACATATGGTACCACAAATCATGTAAATGTCATATTTAATCGACTAATTGAGCAACCACGTATCATCAATTTCTCATACTTGTGGCAAGCTAGAACAATTCAATCTTCCAAATAACCTGATATGAATATTCCCGTAATCCACTAAGGTCTACAGCTCACGAGACAGTAGTAGTTCTTAAAGAAAAGCAGAGTAGAAGGAAACCACCACTTTATAGTGTTAGTCAAATTAGTGTGACCGTATAAAGATTTTAAGAGCGAGTTATTTATGAAAATTTTCACAACAAAGTGATTTATATTTGAAATAGGGAGGGAATTTTGTTAGAGTAAAAAATTTTGGATTGATGAAAAATTAAATTGTTATTGGTTTTGTATTGATTTTTTTTTTGTTCAAAAGAACACAACCTAGATATTTATAGGCAGTATAAGCCCAATCCAAAAGGTGTTGGACTCCGAGTTCTGAACTTAGGGATTTCCAACAGGGAGGCTAGGGTGGGGTGTGGACCTTATGGTGGGTTGTTGTTGGGTTAATAATTCTGCCCATATGTTTTTATCTGTTGCAGTTCTATTGGGATGATAACATCTGAAAATCTGAGAAGTCAAAGTTTGGATGAATAAGATGCTTATTGTAATTTTTTTTGGTCAGTCAGATGCTCATTAGTTGTTATCAAATTAATCTATACTCACGAAACTGAAATCAAATCTAAACTGTTTTTTCAATATCTTAACAGTTAGCAAATGTGCGATCAGACATTATTATTGATATGAAACGTACTTGGGTTGCCATTCATGGGCCATATATTTCATGTTCGGCCCAAATTTAAAGAGCACAATTGTATGGGCAACTGATCCAAGACAAAACTCTGTTTCTCATATCATAACTCTAAGTGCGTAGATTTAAACAAAAGAAGTAGTAATAAACAATACGCGACTAAAAAAGGACGATACACTAGAAGACACGGGCAACTGATACGCCGACCACTAACCAAAACCAAAACCCCGGAGAAGATGTAGTACTAGATCCAGATTTTGGACCTAGGGCTGGTCCAGATGCGGATTGAGAGCCCGGTGTAGGCGAGATCGGAGGTGCTTGGCTTGGGCTTGGACTTGGGCCACGGACGGATGAAGGTTTCACCAGAACGTCCACCTTTGACCGGCCTGACAGTGGCCGGGGAAGCCGCAGAG
Organism: Stellera chamaejasme; assembly: GCA_024586325.1. Classification (NCBI taxonomy): domain Eukaryota; kingdom Viridiplantae; phylum Streptophyta; class Magnoliopsida; order Malvales; family Thymelaeaceae; genus Stellera; species Stellera chamaejasme. Next base: position 34,255,730 of record CM044985.1, read on the forward strand.
GAAGTAGTAGTGGCCGGGCCTTTTAACAGTCACCGAGTCGGAACCGGAGGAGTATACGGCGACCGCCGCCGTGGCGTTGCAAGACTGGTAATCCTGGTGCCTCACCTGCTTCACGTTGTGAAACTGATTGTTGTATTTGAACACTACACAATAGAAAAGAAATACTACTATCAGGCTGTGTTATTTTACGAAAGAAAAATTTCTTGGAAAATCAAATCAGTTTTTTCGTCTTCTTTTCAATTCACAAACTTTACATTAATTTCAAAAAATTGAAATTTTTTCTGTTTCTTTTCAATTCTTATATTTAAAAAAAACACCCTTAATGTCGTCGGATTAATTTATCAAGATTATTTCCGATTAAATCAAAGAGAAAGCTGAAAGCTTACCAAGAGTGTCGCCGACGTGAAAGTTTCTGCTGGAAGCCCACTTGTCGTAGTTGACGTTAATGGTCCAAGCGGCGGACCCTCCAACGTCGTGGACGGCGGCGTCGGAGACACCAGCCGAGAGAGCAAGAGCAAACAAAAACCAGAGACCGAAGTGAACCATGTCTTTCAGAAAACAATTGTGTAACTGTAATGGGCAAAGTGATTTTTCACTGTTCTATGCTAAGCTTATATATATAGAAGTCTATGGACACCGATGCCTAGTTGAATTTGGAGTCGTAGAAATTGTGTGTAGGCCACTAATATTTTTCTTATGGATCCAATTTACCCCTATATTGTTCATTATGGCACAAAAATATCCAAATTGAATACTACTATTATCATGTGGTTGATTATTGTTTCCTTCATTATTCCGAGTTCCACTTCTTGAATTTGTTTATTTAAACATATATGATGAGTTGAATCAAACTAGACAAAATAAATCTCAACATAGAAGCACATACTCAAAGTAGCCATTAAATGAAGTTTGCCTTAGCAAAGAGTCAGATTCTAGGCTTCACTTGATTCTAAAATCCGAGGTTAATTAAAGAATGAATTTGTAGCGATTTGAGCATAATTCGAGGTTAATTAAAGCTGCTAGGTGTTGTTAATTGGCCGATCCTATTTTGTGTTGACAAATTTTAATGCGGAACCCACGTGTGTTAATTTGAGTCGTCGGATCGGATGGAAGAATGATGAGAGGACTTGATTTTACGGGGTCCATTGCCTGTCAGGGAAGAAAAACCCGTGACTAGGGGTGATCAACTGGTTCGGTTTTCGGTTATGGCTTTAACTAATTCGGTTAGCAATTAACCGAATATTCGGTATTTAATGTTTTTTTATTATTAATACAAAATTAAGCTCAACCCAATATACATAATATACCCAATATTGAATGAACTACCCCAATCCACAACCCATATCTTAACATTAAACTTAGCCGTAAAAATTTGGTTAATTTGGACAAAAATAAATAACCGAATTGATTATCGGTTAATACGGTTTTAGGTATTATTTGGTTAATTCGGTTTTTGTCAAATTAACCGAACACCGAATTATTCGTAATTCGGTTTGATTCATAAGATTAAGAATGATCACTCTCGTGGTAAAAATAGTGCGTGGGCCCAAAGTCTTTACCGTAACTTGGGGCCGCGGCACATCTTAATTGGGCTCAACCTTGTTATTTTTTCAATACATTATTACCTATTTCATAAAGTGATGAGAAATTTATTTTACAGCAATTAACATGTAATTAAATTTTTATGTCACAATGTTGAAGGAAAATTATAGATTAAGTGATAACTTTAACTTTTATGGAAGGAGAAGGGATTATAATTTATTAAATTGATATTTGTGTAGGAGTATAATATCTAGGACCTTTTGTAAAAAATATATATAATTATGTAAATATAAATAAATTTTAATTTTGAAAGCTTTTTATTCCATTCTTTGGAGATAATTAAAATTTGTCTTTAGTGCCGGTCCAATTGCACAGCCCAGCCCACAATGAATTTGAAACATTTGAATTGAAAAATTGTAAAACCCTTCCCCCCATCTAAGCTAATTCGAATTTCAAATTTGGGGAACGCAAAACTGGGTTCAAGTCAAATCTGCAACCAAGCCTTCCGTATTCTCAGTCGGATACCAGAACATTCACCACCATGTTAGCTGCTTCTATTCGCCGGCAACGAGACCCAGTCGATGTCAATCAGAGAACATCAAAACCCATAACTCCGATCTCCAATCCGACTATCCAACGGTCATCCTCCGCCAAGGAAAAGTCCCGCCCTAGGAGTCTTACTCGTGCTTCCGTCGCAACTCAGAAACCATCGATGCGTCCGGTGCCGCCGTTAAGCAAGTCGGCGGCTTCCGCCGGAGAATGTGAAGGACGGTTCCGCCGGTCGACGTCAACGGCGCCACGAGGTAGGAGCCCCAGTCCATCTGAGTTCATTAGGGTTTTCTCCGATTCTACAAAGGAAAGGGGTTCTAAGGCTTCTTCTGTCCAGAAAGTAAAGAAATTGTCTCGGGAAACCAACGGGATAGGGGAAACTGGGGAAGTGGTTAAAGAAAATAGACAAGGGTTTGGCCAAAATGTGTTCTTGAAAGTGAAGGGGAGTGAGAAAAAAGGCCCTGAATTTAGGGTCTTGAATGGAAGTTACAAGAAAGCTAATAACATTGGCCTGGATTTGGTCCAATCAGGTGTGCCTGCTGGTGCTAACACTGGTTCTTGGGGAAATCATGAAACCAATGATCCGGTTCTAAGCCCGAATAGTAAAGCTGGAGTCGGAGCCGATGAAAAATCTGCTGGTGTTCATAGCTCTGGGTCACAGTTTGAGGAGGAAAGTGGTAAGACAGATAAAAATAATGCCTTGGGTGGTTTGAAGGTATTTGGGGTCTCTGATGATCATGGAAAGAATGGCTATGATGAAGTGGCTTTCCCGCAAGTTGCTGTCAAATATCCCAGCAAACTTCATGAAAAGCTTGCGTTTTTAGAAGGTAAAGTGAAAAGAATAGCTTCAGACATTAAGAAGACAAAGGAAATGCTCGAGACAAATAATCCTAACTCATCAAAGCTGATACTTTCTGATATTCAGGCCAAGATTTCCGGGATTGAGATGGCTGTAAATCATGTTGCTGGTGATTCAGAGGGCAAAAGTGGTGATACAAAAATTTCTATGGATGATGAAAGGGATGCTGAAGTTGTTGAGAGGAGGCAGAGTAAAAACATGAGCAACGGAAAAATCTCAGTGAAAGGTTTGACTAGTGAAGAATTAGAAGCTAGATTGTTCCCTCATCATAAGTTGCTTCGAAATCGAGCATCAGCAAAGGTTTCATCAGAAATATCTGAGACCAGTGAATATAAGGATGAAAAGAAGCCATTGAGTCCGATAGAGGATAATCCTATAGCTAAGGAATTCTTGGCTTCTCTTGATAAAGAGCAGCCTAAGGACTGTTTGAAGCATTTAGAAGTTTATGAGATGGATGGGGCTGGGATATCCCAGGCTGAGGGTTCTTCCAAAATCTTAGACATTAAAGGCGATGCTGATCCAATTCTCACCACCGAAGAAAAGCTTGAGGATTTTGATGATCAGGAGAATATCCAGAAAATTTCTACCGATGTGGAGATTGAAACTACCAGCATTCATCAGCTTAATGAAATAGGCCAGAAGATTGCTACAGGGGGATGGTTTGTTTCAGAAGGTGAGGCTGTTCTTCTCGCCCATGATGATGGCTCTTGTTCTTATTATGACATTGCAAATTCTGAGGTAGGTGTCACTCTTTCAGTTTGGAAATGGGCTTTTATTCTTATGAATAAAGGTGCTTCAGAAGTAGATAGTATGATCATTTTAATTGTTAGAAATCTGGAGTCTGCACTCAAGTTTGTTAATTTTCTGAGTATTTTTCTCACTATTATTGCAGGAGAAGTCTGTCTACAAGCCTCCTGCGGGAATTTCACCTAACATGTGGAGAGATTGTTGGATTATCCGTGCTCCTTCTGCTGATGGTTGCTCTGGGAGATATGTTGTGGCTGCATCTGCTGGGAATTCTTTGGAATCAGGATTTTGTTGCTGGGACTTCTACACAAAAGATTTGCGTGCCTGCCAGAGTAACAGTGGAGCTACAACTTCAAGGAAAGTACTTGCTCCACTTTCAAATAACATGACTTTCAGAAGAAATGTTATGTGCGACTCATTGCTACCTGAGCTTGCGCAATGGTGGTATCGACCATGTGGGCCACTTATCATGGCAACATGCAGTTCTCAGAATGTAGTTAATGCTTATGATATCCGAGATGGAGAACAAGTAATGAAGTGGGAGGTGCAGAAGCCTGTTTTGGCAATGGACTATTCAAGCCCATTGCAGTGGCGAAACAGAGGAAAGATGGTAGTAGCAGAATTGGACAAGATTTCTGTGTGGGATGTGAACTCTCAGCATCCACAAGCACTAACATCTGTTCTTTCATCTGGTCGAAAAATATCAGCTCTTCATATCAACAATACTGATGCTGAAATAGGTGGCGGTGTCAGGCAAAGGTGGGAACTTCCCATCTTTTTCCGTATGCTTTTAGCACTTTTTTTATCCATATGAACTGATTCTGTTTGCTTCAGTATTAGGAATACTGAAGTTGTTGAATTCCATTGGTAGTTAGTTATGTTGTCTGGTGCGCTGCATTTTTATAGAAAACTTCAGAAGTTGCTAACTAATCCATGATTCTGTATCCATTTGACTTGCAGAGCAAGTTCATCCGAAGTTGAAGGAAATGACGGTATCTTCTGCACTCCTGATGCAATAAATATATTGGACTTTCGCCATCCATCTGGAATAGGTGCTAAAGTACCAAAACCCGGTGTCAGTGCGCAGTCTGTTTTCTCCCGTGGAGATTCGGTCTTCATTGGCTGCAATTCGAAATTAGCTGGAAAGAGCCAAAGCTGTAGTCAGGTGCAACAATTCTCATTACGCAAGCAACATTTATTCTGCACATACTCTTTTCCGGAGTCTCAACATCATTCAGCGATAACACAAGCGTGGGGGAGCTCAGAGTATGTCATGGCTGTGAATGGATCAGGACTCTTTGTGTTCGATGCGTTAAAGGATAATGGACTCCAATCTCTTGTTGGTGATGTAGCTGCTTCAGAGAATGCTATGGAAGTCATTGGCCCAGATGACTTGTATTCTCCGTCTTTTGATTACTTAGCATCGCGTGTTCTCATCGTTTCCAGAGATCGGCCTGCTTTGTGGAGGCGCTTATCATAGGTGTAACCTGCACTATGGAGTCGCACCTGTTTTGGATAATGCAGTAGCTAGTTATTTTATTAAAGATGTGCCTATGTATCTGCATATGTATATGCTAGTGTCATCGCTAGGTTGTTACTGTTTTGAAGCTTGTGAATTTGTTGCTTGATAAATATTTTGTGACTACATGCAAATATTCTCCTTTTGTTGCCAGAAAGTTATTCATCTGCTGCCTCTTCTGGCTGGAGGGGAAGACCATTCTGAGATAAGTTGCACTGATATGGTACTGTGCTATGTCTTCAATGCTGGATGAGTTTTGTTGTGTCATTAGGATGGGAAAGTCGGCCATTGCTGATGCTGACTTCCGAACAGGTTTTCAAGCATTTATGATATGCTCAGATAGCATATGAAAAGTCTTATCTAATGGATAGAAATGGTACTGGGTTTTTTTTTATATATTTGTTGTCATGCGCATAAATCGGTAATTGTATAACTCAAACGTTTAAAATCTGAAATAAGTTGAGTGTTTGTTTAAATTATGCCTTAAAATATGATTTGAGATGTTTACAACTTACATACGACGACCTGGCTATCATGGGTCTCAAAAAAACTTAACATCTGTCTTTGGAGAGCGACTCTAGACAGATTTCCAACTCTGTTTCAGCTCTTCCACTGCGGCGTTTCTCTTCAAAATCTGGACTGCCCGCGCGGTTGTGGTACATTGGGATCTCTCTCACACTGTTTGGTCGGATGCGCTGCTGCAACAAAACTGTGGTCCTCCGTCTATCTTTGGTGCGATCTTGGCCGCTCCAAGGGGTGGAATCATCAGATATTCTCTCAACAGCATCATCCATAAACCTCTCAAAGAACTAGAACAAAATTTAGCTCGCAATCAGAATTGTAACAACATGGTGCATTTGGCAAGAAAGAAACTCAACCGTCTTCACCCTTCAACCTCTGTTGCAGAAAACTCTCCTCTCCCTTTCCTCAATCCAATTTCTGTCATTTTTGTGGATCTCCAGCAAGTGTCAAAGTTCTCTGCAAATTGGTCAGAGTGGTTAATCAACCCTCTAGGCTCAATTGCAAACTTGTAAACCACCTTACTACTATGTATCTGCTCTTTTGTACTGTTTTTGCTTCTAAGCTAATCTGAGCTTTTCTCCTTATAGAGCTCAGAAGAGCTGCGGAGCCCCTCTTCATTTTTAATATATTTTGGATGCAATTTTCAAAAACAATTGATATAAAAAATCAAAAGTTGGATCACTTTAAGGATGAAGGTAATACTAGCATATCATTACTTTATATTGTATTCATTTGGAGTAACTAATAAGGTGTTACTAATTTTGGTGCTCAGTCAAAGCTCCTGAAAAAAAAATTGTCTATCAAATCGAAAAAAGATGCCAATGCGTTTTTCTTTTTAGATCGTATGAGTAAAATTGATTCGTGTTCATTTCGAAAAACATTTGCCCGATCAATACATTTTGTCATTTGAGTGAATTTTAAAAGAAAAGGAAGATAGGTTTGAGGAGTAATTTGGGAGGGGTGAATTTTAAAAGTGACTTTTATAATTTTTTGGTGAATGATTTTTAAACAATCTCATGTTTGAAGCCCCTAATACATTTTGTCATTTTTCACTCCACATAAAAAAGTTACTCTATATGTTTTAAATGTATTGTCATCATATTTTTTAAAAAAATATCTCACATAAAATGACATTTTTTCATCTTTGTTTTATTTTAGTTCATTTTTATTCTTCCAAACGCACTCACTCAAAATGTATAGGAAGTGGGTTGGAAGGCAGTCATGAGAATTGGTTAATGATAGAAATTTATGTAAAATGAGTTAATGATAATTTTTTTTAATTTAGATGAAAATGTTAAAAAAGACAATCCATATGGGGTCAGTTCATCTTTCAAATTTCCAAAAATAAAGGTTTCACCTTTCTCAATCTCAATACATTTTCTTCAAATTTTCATACTCACATATATCTTATCCATCAATCAAAACACACTTCCTCAAATTTCCCAAAGGGTGTGTTCATTTCAAAAATTTCCCAAATTTTTTTCCCACATTCTAATTCCTAATACATAAAGCAACCTTAAATCCATCAATTCTTCATTAATTCTCTATGAAATCACATTTTCCTCAATTTTCTCTACTCACATACATTTCATCCACCAATCAAAATACAAATCCCCAAATTTCCCAAATTTTTTTCCACTAACAATGATTTGAGCCAAAATAAATTTCTTACAACGCTAATCTGAACATTGAGACATGAATTATTTTCTGTTTTACTTTATACCTCCTCAAACCAACTACATTCATCAATTTTCGTTCTCAATTTTCAATTTGCGGATGGGGGAAGTATAATAGGGGGTTTCAAACTTAGAAAATGAGGGATGAGTTTTTCACCTAATAATTAAGGGTTTGAGAGATGAGTGAGAAAAGTGAATAAGGGGGCACAGGTTTGAGGAGCCCGTGAATTGAAGGGGGCTGGGGCGTGAATTTCGTGCACCCAGCCTTTTTCCACCTCTTTTTCCTTACCTTTTTTCTAGCCTGTGCGTTTACTGGAAGTGTGTCAATTATATTTGTGCACTTATTTGTGCACACAGCTGTGTGCCGCACACAACAATTTGCGAGAATATGTGCGGACTGTCGTGTGCCGTACACATATTCGTGATCCATCGGCGTTCAAAATAACTTTGATTTTGTTCTTCTACCTACTGTACCAACTTGATTGATCAGCATAAAATGATAATCAACATGATGTGTTGTTTAGATCGACATCACTATCTTGTTAGATCGACATGACTACCTAGTTAGATCGACATCGCTACCTTGTTTGATCGACGTCACTACATTGTTAGATCGACATCGCTACCTAGTTAGATCGACATTAGTACCTTATTAGATCGACATAAATACTTAATTAATCAGTATAAAATGGTGATCAGCATGATGAGTTGTTCAGATCGACATCACTACCTAGTTAGATCGACTTCACTACCTTGTTAGATCGAGATACATACTTGATTGATCAGCATAAAATGGTGATCAGCATGATGAGTTGTTTAGATCGACATCACTACCTAGTTAGATCGACATCAGTACCTTGTTAGATCGACATACATACTTGATTGATCAGCATAAAATGGTAATCAGCATGATGAGTTGTTTAGATCGACATCACTACCTATTTAGATCGACTTCACTACCTTGTTAGATCGGCATACATACTTGATTGATCAGTAAAAAATGGTGATCAGCATGATGAGTTGTTTAGATCGACATCACTACCTAGTTAGATCGACATACATACTTGATCGATCAGCATAAAATGGTGATCAACATGATGAGTTGTTTAGATCGACATCACTATCTAGTTAGATCGACTTCACTATCTAGTTAGATCGATTTCACTACCTTGTTAGATCGACATACATACTTGATTGATCTGCATAAAATGGTGATCAGTGTGATGAGTTGTTTAGATCGACATCACTAACTAGTTAGATCGATTTCACTACCTTGTTAGATCGACATACATACTTGATTGATCTGCATAAAATGGTGATCAGTGTGATGAGTTGTTTAGATCGACATCACTAACTAGTTAGATCGACATCACTACCTTGTTTGATTCACATACATACTCGATTGATCAGTATGATGAGTTGTTTAGATTTACACCACTACCTAGTTAGATCGACATCAATACCTTGTTAGATCGACATACATACTTGATTGATCAGCATAAAATGGTGATCAGCATGATGAGTTGTTTAGATCAACATCACTATCTTGTTAGATCGACATGACTACCTAGTTAGATCGACATCACTACCTAGTTAGATCAGCATAAAATGGAAGTGTGTCAATTATATTGTGCACTTATTTGTGCGCACATCTGTGTGCCGCGCACAACTTTGTGTGAAACTATGTGGGGACTGTCGTGCGCAGTGCACAACTTCAGGTGAATAACGATGGGCTACTCACGTGAACAACTAAATTCACTTTGATCCTATTCACTTGAGGTCCGCGTAGAAAACGGTGAATCACGTGGTCTTACTCACGTGAAGAAGGAGGAGCGAAAAACTCAGTTATTCACCTTCAAAACGTTAAGTTTAAAAACCCTTAATAATGTTGGGATGGATAACATGGAACCCTCTTGATGTTTCAAGCAATGTGACAGGCTACACGCGTGCAAATGGCCAATCTATTTGTTTTTCTCTCTGAAAGTATTACAACAATTTCTTCATCTGTATATCGTACTCCGAACATATTAGACTATTGCATAAACTCGACTTGAGCAACTGAAGTGAAAAAAGGAAAAAAAAAAGGAAAAAGAAAAGAAAAGAAGCAAAGACATTATTACTATTTGTAATAACTTCATACATGCATGACTCATGCTAAAGTCAGTCCCCTAGCATTTTCTTTCCTTTCTTCCCCCTTGTCTTGATACAGAGAGTATTTTGAGGAAGTTGGCTTACCCAATATAAAAGTACCAGAACCAAAGCAAGAGGAAACCAAAACAGAACTTTTTAATCCTCATTTTCATGACAAGTTGCATTAATCTAGTCTACTCTGGAAGGAAGGAAGCAACGTTAACCTCAACTTCTTCTTTGGCTTGTTTGTCAAATGGATTTTCACCGATATACAAGTCCAGGATTGACCTGCAGAGTAGTTTGCTCTGCACTCTGCCAATCTCATTGCCATCAACTACAGATTCAAAGAAGATGAAAAGCAAACCGCATTTAGAAGATCAAGAATGATTGAAACCAATCAGAAACCAAAGGTTTTGGTTTGGAATGCTTTATGAAGATACATACCAAGCAACTTTCAATCCTGGAGTCACCATTTCTAAATGAGCTTAACCGCCATATAACAACTAGAGTTCATTTTTGTATAAGCTATAGACTAGAAGTAAAGGAAATCTGCTACATGAACATCTAACTAGAGGTGTAGCAGCAACTGAAACCATTAACTCATTCTAGGACTAGCACTTCATCCTCATATTTTGAAGCTAATGGACCACAAAAGTTTGCTCAGCTCACTTCAAATGGTGTGCAACATGAAGGTGATGTTAGCCAAGAAATGGTTTTCTTTGTCTAGGACAAGTAAGAGAAGGAACTTACTTGTTGTGCGAAGCACATTGCCTCGTTCCCTTGCGAGTTCTATAACTGATCCGCTAGGGATTTTATATTCATCTTTGAATTGAGAAGTAAAACTGCAATAGAAATGTTCATCAAGAAATCAAAAGAACAGAGGACTGAAGAACATACTGAGGATGCATTCTCACCTTTCAAGCAATTCTTTGTTATCAGGACCCCCAAATTTCTGAAGACGGCTTCCAACAGATTCCACAAAAGCATTACGAACTGAACGAATGCTTAACTTACTGTAAATAATTTGAAGTCTAACGGTCGTGGGAATGTCAGCTTCCATTAGAACATTGTTGAACTCCCTTTTTTCCTTAAGTTCATCAACAGAAATCTGTCCATATTTGCCTCCGAGCAATTCCTTTATCTCATTCCCATCAGCATAAACACCTATATTTTTCCCCGGGAGAATCATATAACTCATGAGGATTATATGGAAATATTGAAAGGGACAGCATATGTCCAGCCAGCTAAAAGATGCTCTGATTAAGAACACTAGTGTTACTCTTGAGAAGCTGAGAACTTGAGAACAGCCCAGTGCAGCATTTCTCAGCATTCAGCGATTGAAATGTAAAAGAGGCGGTAGCTGAAGGAGGAATTAGACAAAGAGGAGTTACCAAATGCGTAGACGTCGATGTTCTTCAAGCCGAGCACGCTTTTTTTCCTCAATCCAACTCCAAGAAGCCGCAGAGACTCCCCAATCACGGAAGGGAAATGAACCCCGGTCTTTGATTCGACAGCTACGGCTGAGCTATCGACGAGGGACAGCGAGCCCCATAGAGGATGGGAGTGATTCGGGAAAATAGAATTCAGCGCATTATGAACAAACGGGTTCTTGGAGTTCTGCGAGAGGGCTACTACGCCACCGACAGCGGCGGCAACTCCGACGGCTGCGAATACGGCGGAGAAGTGACGCGGCGGATTGTGCTGGGGTCGGGTGCCATTTGTAGGCTGAGAAAACGAGAAGGGGAAGCGGAGCGAGACCATGTGTTCTTCGATCAGATCGAAACCTGACCCTTTCTTTTAAATGTTGATCAAATTGACACTATCTGTTCGGTTCGCGAACCCATTCCATTAAATCATGTTTTTCAAGGAACTGAGTTTGTTGGAATGAGATAGCAGACCCAATGAATACGGGTCGAAAGTGGGTGGAGTTTTTTAAATTTTAGATTAAACTTGAACCTAACCGGTTTTTAAGGTTATCTAAATTTGAATTGGAACAATGTTTTCATTGCCCTGATGCCAATGCCATTAACAACCAACAAATGGTGAAAAATGGATGCAACAAGAACAAACAAATATATTTATAATTAATTATTACTAAACATGCGAGGATATCATTTGATAATCTTATGTACATCAAGTTAGCAATGTCTTCTATCGTTCTATTTGTTGTCAGTCTTGCTGATAAAGTTTCATATTTCTTGGTGTCACTGTTCAATTGTTCAATGTTACTCGAATCATATTTTCGATTATTGTATTTTTCAATGTTATGAATGTGTATATTGCTCAAGAGGGATTGTGGCAACTTTTGTTCCTGATTATGCCCCTATTAGAAATAATATTTATATTAACCCTGGTGTTGTGATCAAAGTTGATCACAAATTTGCCTTGATCTAGCTTGAAGGAGTCACACATCAAGAATGGATAATTTCGGTCAAGAGCACCTCTTCCCTACTTGATGAAGCAATACTCTTAATAAAGCAAAGGAAGGAGATGGATTTAGCACCTCAATGCTCAAAGACAAAGCAATACTATATATATAAATTTTTAATGAAGAACGCCAAGGGGTGGCGAATGGAAGAAGCATTCAAAGAGAACAAAGCTTGAAGGAAATATCACTTACAAGCATCAAATGTGTTCTAAGGCTCCAAGTGAGCCATGGTTACAATTTAAAGACGTGAAGAAGAGCCTTTTTGGATGAGAAATTAACCATTATATTTTCCAAATATGGGTAATTTTCATCCACGCAATTTGATTTCAAAGCTTTCTAAAAAACTTCAAAAGCAAAAGACTCTTACACCATTTATGCATGCCAGAAGCCTTCCAAAAGTATAAGTGTTTTTGCATGCATGACACCTTAAAAAGCTTCCAAAAGTAAAAAGGCAAAAGTTAGCTTAAAAGCTTACAAAAAGCTTCAACTTGTCTCTTACATAAAATAATTATTTGTCAACACAAATATCTTCAAAATGGTGGGATTATTTCGGATTCAACCTTGGGTGAGGCTTGGCCAGCTCGTGGAAGAGGTGGCGGCCCGTGGCCTCGGGGTGCGGTGCGTGGGGTTGAAGTGGCGGCGCGTGGAGCGTCGGGAAATGTTTGTGAGAGGCTTGGGAAGAGGAGAGGTGATGCCAAGTCAAGTATCTTTGCCTCCAGGACCTCGGGGTGGCATGTGGGGCCCGTGGGAGAGAGGTGATGGCACGTGCAAATGAAATTCGGGCGACCGCAAGCTGCAGGTCTTTGGTAGTTAGAACTCACCTGCGACCGATTGATTTGAGATCGCGCCGGTGATCACTACCGGGTCACTCGCCTCAACCTTCTCGAACCTTCTCACTACTTGTGATCGCTTGGACTGAGATGCATGGTCGCCTGACACTTCGGCTGGGTTCTAGAAATGATGTCTACATTGGTTGGTACTGGAAAAAACATGTGATGTTTTTTTTTTCCTTTCTAATTGTCTTATTTCCACGGGAAAAAAAAATCAAACGCATAAACATATGAATTGACTGTGATCTGCCCAAAAAGGCCAAACCTGTAAAAAAGCCGGCGCTAATTCAAGACGCTTACGCGTTTGTCGTTTAGCAGCATCGCCACGTGGCGTGACGTTAGATCATCTTGGCAATCTCGCAGTACAAAGTTCGACTCCACCCTTCACCCGACCACCACCCACTGGATGGTCATGGATACGCTACTTCACACTCCGACCTCCATGGCCAAGCGTCCATGTCCCTCCCTCTCCCACAACCCCAACCCTAGAACATCGCCGTCCTCTCAGAACGAACTTCTCCTCCACTCATTCCTCTCCCTCGCCGATGCTCCCTCCGCCGTCCTCAACTCCTCCTTCGATCACCTCATCTCCGCCGCCACCGACGAACAGCAGCCCGCTCTCATTGATTGCGCTCTCAAACTCGGCGCTCTCCTCATCGACGCTGCCAATCGGTCTTCTAGGAAACGAGCCTCTCTCCACAATTCCATCGCCTGGGCCCTCCCTCCGGATCTCACCTTCAAGGTAGTTGAATTCTCACGCAGATCGCTTCTGTTTCCGCTTCATCTTCCGCTTCCTGGATGGCTTTGATTAGTTTCGATTCCTGTTCCTTTGTTTGTTTATTTAGGTGTTTTCGATGCTGGATACTCAGAGCTTGTGCTACGCTGCGGCCGCCTGTTCCATGTTCTACAAGTGTGCGATGGATCCTTTGTGCTACGCCAATATCGACTTGACGACTACTGTGCCTAAAGTTAACAATGTCGTAGTGTCTACGATGGTTCAGCGAGCTGGAAAAGCTCTCAAGTAAGACGGGCCGTAATCTTGTTTCCTAGGTGATATCAACTAAGAAATTTTAATCTGATATCACAAACCTCAATTGTATCTTTGTCTATATTTTTTCCCACGACCCCGTATGTCTCACTCTCATGGGAATTCTTTTCCGTCCTGCAGATCACTCAAGCTTGGAGTTGTGCCAGGCCCAACTGCTGCTCGTGGATCTTGTCAACCTTTAGTTTTTTCCATCAGGAATTCTGTACACTCGTCTAATTTTTCATGGAATGATAAGAAAACCAGACAAGGGAAAGAATCGTCCATTCTTACTCGGTCTTGCTTGAACTCACTGAGTGCAGATAATGGTGTAGCAGGGTATGCGATTAAATGTTTAAGCCTTTATCAGTCTGATCTAAAACACTATTGTCTTTGCATAATATGAGCAGTTGTTTTGATCATTCTTCTTTTGCATTCCGTCTTGTTAGGGCTCTTCTGAGGACATTGCACCTTTACAACATTGAAAGATTTGATAACACATCACTTTGCCAGACATTGTCAGCCTGCCCAAATCTTCTTGATCTTGAAGTTGTTGGCCTGTAATGTCCCTTGACATCACAATCATTGTGCTCTCTGTTACTTTTTTTTTATCCTTGTTTTGGTGATATTTCTATTCTCCTCCCATTCATTGTTCATGTTAATACTGTCTGACAACCTACATGACTGATGCATTAAATCTACTTGATGATTGGGAACATATTAATACTGCACTGTCAACACATTTGTTTCTGATTGTTGTTTGTTCGATTCTACAAATATTATGTGCAGAAGTAATGAAATTTTGATCTTGTAATTTATACTATCAATATGTTACCAAGACGCCGTTTGGTATTGTGTGTTTAGGATAAAAAATTTGAGATTTTTTTTCCAATTGATGGATGAGATATATGTGTAGGTAAATTTGAGGAAAAAGTGATATGATGGATAATTGATGGATTTAAGGATGTTTTGTGTGTTGGGATCTGGAAAAGATGGAAAAACGTTTCCTGGTGAACATAGCCATTATGTCTAGGCATATTTTGATACTTATTATTTATTCTCTTCTGAGTTTCCTTTTAAGATTTTTTATATGAAATACACTTAAACCTCCAATTCTTTTCTTTCTGATGCAGTCATGTTGAGTTGAGGCAAACTTTGGCTGCTGTTAGCGCCAATTGTAATTTGATGAAGCGTTTGTTTTTTGAGTCTTCTAAAACAGGTTAGCTACTATCGTTATGAGCCTTATTAGTACAAAGGAGATGATGTCCATTAACTACATTTTGCATAAGCAGGCAGGGATGACAGCTTGAAATCTCCAACTTGTATTGATTTTGTGAACAACTGTCCCAATCTTTCTTCATTATCACTGAGGGGTTTCAAGCTGCAGGACTATAAGATCCGTATACTTGTTAGGGTACATATTCTGGAACATACACTGCACCTTTCTTTAACTGCTCTTTACTTTGGTACATGCCTACATGCACTACTAACTGCAATTGACTTGGTCAACTGTCAATGGTTTATTAGTCTTTCCAAAGTTTGTTCACAGAGGATTTGTGTTGCCAGGGTTTAGCTCTCTTCGTCCAATTTTTTTGGGGCATTCAAATTGTTTATGGATATATGTCATAGCTGTGCTGTTTAGTGCATTGCTTTCAATTGATAGGTTGAAATACTTCAGCTCTGCATCAGAGAATAAATATTTCTCAAGTTTCCTACAGAAAAATAATGTTTTTTTTTGGTATTCTGAATCTCCAAAATGAACTTGGCGATTTAACTAACCCACTAGCAATCGGTAAATATCATATGGCAAAGTGTGCTAGGATATGAGTGTAGCTCAGGAGTTCAACTCCCACCTTCACCATCCTGCATACCTAGTTGCCAGTTTGGTCGCTCTCTTGCTCCCGGAAGTGCTGGAGATACCTTCTCCCCTTACTAAGTCATAAATCCTATACCTTGTAATAACTCGTGAAGTTTTATGAGTATTAGAAAAAAATACTAGTAATACTAATGAACTGTAAGTATGAAACAAACTGAGGTCAATCGAGTAAATTGTAGTTGTGTTTTCTGTTTCATAGCAAGACTTTTACAAAATCTTTCTCGCCTTTCGCCCATTATTAATCTCCCTTCCTGTTTTGGTTATTTCATCATTCGAGGTACATATGTACCAGCGAGATTCATTATCATTTTATGAGTACCAATAAAAGACCAATATAAGTCTTGGATCACTTACTTCTGAGGCTGCCAGAGGCGGCCATTTTATTGTCTACCTGTCACTGATGTTGGACTACCTCATCTCTCCCCACTCTTGCTCTCCCAGTTATCTATATTTTTCTTTGCTCTTCTGTGATAGGACCTTTCAAGGGGTCATGGTATTAAATTTGACCTCAGGTTCGAGAGGTCTAGAACCATCTAATTCTTTTTTTTCCTAATAATAATGTCTCTTGACTGATTTTGTATAATTAATGACTTTCAAATCATACATTTTGCCTCAAACTCATCCTTATCATTTTTGAACAAATGGATTTTAGTTTATGTTTTTATGTCTTTAATGATTTATCTGCAAATAACACCGGGATTACAATCCCACATCTGTGTTTAGAAGTAAAGGTAGTGCTTGATATTATTTTTTTTTTGGCGGGTTGGGGGTGTTGTGTCTTCAATATTGGGTGGGGGTGTTGTGTCTACAATATTGCTTAATCAGTTAGGCTAGGAGGATATGTAACTCATACTGTTTACCGGTCTGAATTTCAAAATTTTATAATTCTTGTATCTTGAGTCAGGCATAAACTGATACGACTAATAATGTGATTACCCGTGCAGGGATTACGCAATTTGAAATTTGCTGATTTTTCAACTTCATATTCAATCACTGGAGCCTTTCTGAAGTATGCTATCACAATTTGCCTACTACAGAAACTTATATGCCCTGCCTGAATATATTTTCAGATGTCAAATTCCTTCTTCCATGTAGGAATATTGGAAGTGCCGCAGGCGGGAGTCTGTTGGAGGCTTTAATTTTAAGGGATTGTATGCATCTTAAAGAGGTGAGGCCTGTGATGCCATTTCATTCCTTCTGTCTAGATGGTTATTGGGATATCACTTTTGCCTCTTTCTTATTTTCTTTCTTTTTCTTCTTATCGTCTTGTGTTTTGTGATATTCAGGTGGAAGTTGCTCGATTCTTAATGTCAGTTCTTGATGGTGACTTCAAGTACATTAAGCATATTGTGAGTTGATAATCAGTTATTCAAATCAGAAACCTGAACACTCGTATTGGCTATTCCATATACCCATCTTGTTGAGTTTTACACTGGCTGCCACTCTGTGACAGGACATATCCAATAGGGAAGGGTTAGCTGCAAATGGTGATTGGTATGAGAGATGTTATAATTCCAGGTAATGCAAAAACGGTGGCATTTTTTACATCTAATGTCAATGAACGTTGTACTCAGGTTGTGATAATGATGCTTCTTTAATTGATACATGAACTTGTGGCCTTTGAGCAGTATGCTTCCCCTGAAGCAAATCAAGGAAGTAAGACCTGATATTTGTTTGCTTGCTGAGTTTCAATCGGAGGGAAGGTCAGTTCCTCTATAACAGTTTAGTGTGTTGCATATTTCTTAGTTGGCAGTGAGGGAAAATTAAATATTTAGAAGTTACATATCCAAATGTGCTGGGAATTTCTTTTTGCTGCAGCTTCCTTGACATGAGTGACAGTGATATGAACAGCGAACTTAGCTTGCCATCACAATCAATCAGTCCTAATTATGATGGTGGCCCATTTCCCACAAGTTCATTAGAAAGCAGCTACAACAGTGATCAATTTAGTGGCAATGAGGATTCTCAAGATTCAAGTTTTGTAATCTATGAGGAAAGTTCAGATGAGGTTGATTATTTGATTGTCTAGATGGAGTGCTAAGGTTGGCCAATAACATTGATCCACATCCAATCACTGGGTACCACTTCCTTCTTTTCTCTTTGATTTAGAAGCTGTGACTTTGTTAGCTAGTTCTTTGAACTGGTATGAGTGGTAGAACTTATAATTTGTTGACAGTAGCTTTCCTGTTCAATTTTATGAACAAAAAGCCAACTACTCAAAATGGGGGCATGCATGTAGCCTTGCGGGTTAAATCGGACATTGATCTCTTCATGTGATAAACATACACTTGTGCACGTCACTAGTGGGTCAAGGCTTTGGAAACGCAATAATATACTACTTCCGTCCCAAATGTATTGTCACAACATCAAAATATATTTGTCCCAAATGAAGTGACATTTTTCCAATTGTGTTTTATTTTAGTCCAATTCTATCATTGCAAATGCACACATTTAAGGAGTCTAGGGAGTGGGTTGGGAGATGTGAGAATGAGTTTGGGTGGGGGTTATGATGGAAGTTCATATGAAATGAGTTAATGACCAAAGATAATCTTAATCTACACAAAAAATCTAAAAGTGACAACCCATTTGGAACAGTAGGTTTACTTTTTTCATCAGGAGTTAAGCATAAGATATATGTAAAGAGATCCATGTATGGAGACCGGTTTATATGTATGTGAGTCGGTTGTGAGCTGCTGATGATTTTTCTTTCTTCACAGGACAGTGCCATGCCCAGTTTCGTTATTCTACGGTGGATCCTTTAATAAAGTGGTCTGGAATTCGAATTGGTGGCATGTGCATTATATATTCTCATGGTTGTGCGGCAGTTTATATCCAGAATGCAAATCATGCTATTTGTGGTGAGGAATCGGATGCCATGCCATGCGTTTGGTCTGGTCGGCCAAGATGAAAGTCTTCAGAGGCACTTTGTGCGTGTGGAAATGGAATTTTGGTGGTGGCTCCGATGCTTGGGCCGATTATTCTCATGTTGTAGAATTTTTCTTTATAGATTTTCTTTTTCGGCGAGCAGGAAAAGGAGCAGTCCTGTTCTGTGCTGTCCGTCGATGCTGCAGTTGCTGCCTTCTCTTGGCTTGCACACATGACATGACATGACCCTCCATTATAATTAATCTATAATAAAGCGGCCCCGGAGGAGGCAACAATTTGGGCCACATACTTACATCATACACACGGGATGACGGTTTCAATGTCAGATAGGAGGTTTCAAACCTAAGAGTTTGCGGTGAATTACCATAAATTCTCATACCCCCAATTCATCATGACTTTTAAATAGGGGGTTTGAAAGTTAAGAATTTATGGTGAATTATCACAAATTATCACACCCCCAATTCACCATGATTTTTGAAATTTTTCGAACCTTTGGTGGTTCGCGTCGAAATGAATTTGGCAAAAATCACCATGAATTTCGCAAATGGCCTACCGAGCCCAGTCTCTTCCCCGTCTAACCGGCGCTCTACCCCCACTAGCCTCCTGGTTGGGTGCCTGCTTTCAGACGGCCTCCCCGACTCCGGCCTTCCTGGCGACCCGTCTTTGGCCTTCCCGACAGCCACCCTAAACCCCCCACTCTGGTTAGTCGACCGGACCCAAATCCAGTTCCTACCGGTGTCCTAACGCACCCGTCTCCTGCGTGGGTGGCTGCTTTCGGCCGACAAAGGCGGGCAAGGCCTCCTACCCCGACTCGTCTCCTGCGTGGGTGGTTGCTTTTTGGCCGATGAAGCAGGCAGGCAAGGAGGAGGGATGTGGTGGGCTGGCGGGTAATGACGGTCTGATGAACCTGCCAGGTAAGGAGGAGGCATGTGGGGGTGAGATCCGTTTTTGGCTTAGGTTTGAGGAGGTTGAGGAACAGAAGGAATTCAGTTTGTGAAAATCACCGGTGAGAAATCGAAAAATCACCGAAATTTTTTTGCACCCTATTAAGTTTGAACCCCTTATTGTATGTTCAGTTACTACTTTACCATGTGTGGATGAAATACTAATAAACAGGTTGAGTGAGTCATTCTCACATTCATAAACCATGATCAGTTTGTGCCGACGATCTACAAAGTTCAAGTATATACTAGTGGTCACAAAAATATTTAAAAAAAACAGAGTAATGAAAACCGAAACTGAATGAAGTGTTTCATGCCTAAGCAAGGCTTAGTTTCCTCTGCATTTTATTCCCCTCACTAAACTAAAATGCATGGACGTTTCGCTTTCTCGATTAATTCCTCTTGAAAGGTTTATGAGTGAATTTGATGAGACGGAGAAAATCAAAGTTTGATGATAGCGTGGAAAACAAACTTCTTTCTGTGAGGTGCTGTGAGATGCCCCACTATTCCTGGTTTAGTTGAGATTGAGCTTCTAAAATGCTAGTTAGTTTCAATACAAGTTAAGGGTCCGTTTAGTTACGAAGAAATCTTTAAATTTTCATTTCCAAAACTTCTTTGTAAATGTTTGATTATATACCTTGTTTTGAAGGTATGGAAAACAAGAAACCTTGTTTGGAAGGTTTCCATTTTAATACTAGAGTTTTCTGATCATTAGAAAATAAGGTTTTCCATTTCTTAAAGATTAGGTATGTGATCAAATATTTATAAACGAATTTTAGAAAGGAAAACTTGGACTGAATTTTGGGCAGTGGTGTCTTGGTGATGGACACTTGGACTGTGCTGCTGATATGTTTATGCTTGCTCTTGTGATAAGTCACCTCTGATAACAGCGGTCACATTGTGCTGCTTGTGAGATACTACTACTGTCGCTCGAAAGATTATACACTTTGAATTTCTTTGTTTGAAGATTGATGTTTGATTTTTAACAAAGATAGCAAGTTTTAAAAAATTCAGAAAAAATATATTTAGAAAGTTTATACTTCAAATTATGACATGCATATAAATTATTAACTTTAAAGTCTAAAAATTCATGAAAAAAAAATCATAGATTAAATACTGTAAAACAGTAAAAACAAAGTGTACAATTATTCAAGGACGGAGGGAGTACTACTTTTCTACTCTGGCCATTACTTCATAGTAATATTTTTTCACTAAACTCGTGAAGTGATTTCTTTTATACAAGAAAAATTGAACACTCCTGTAAATAATGAACTTCTAGGTTTCCCTTGTCAAGCTCTCCTGGATGCACTTCCAAACTGTTTCAACACTTACAGTCTGAAGTCACAAATTCTTCTGCGCACCGTAAGTGTCCTCACTGCCATTTGTAACCTTCTGTCTTCGCTCCGCTATCATCTCTTTGTAAGCCTGATATAATCAACAGGAATCATGTTATGCTCTTCTATTTTTCTTCACAAGTATACAAAATCATAGATTTAAACCTTGCACAGTTAATCTACACAGCATTGTCAATGCCAGTTCAATTCAAAATAAGAAGGCAACGAACCAGTCAAAATCCGAAACAACAGACACCTTACAAACTTATTTGTGTATCTATCAAGGAGATTCCAAATCTCTTCACCAGTTATAAGAGTAGTGTGCAATAGTTTCCCATTCTGGGATGCATGTAGATGATTTTGCCTCAGTACATATGTGTTTCTACTTTGTCTTTATGCTCTTTATATACCAGATTCAAACTAAACAAAAATAATTTGAATTTAAGAATATGTACCTTTGGATATGAGTACAGAAAGATATACCACCAAGCAGATATCAATGAAGCTACCACTGCTGAAATGACAACCGAATGCAGTACAAGCCAGCTTACTGCTATCATTAATAATCCAGTGACAGTGATTGTCCATGGTTGACACCTGAAAAACATAATGGAAAGAAAGAAAGAAATTTTGGTATGAGACTAAGGTTGTGTTCTACAACAAATATTTGTCAAAAAAGTGGCAACAATTTAAAATTGAGAGGGAAAGTTGTGAGGAGAAAAGTTTTGGGAATTGTGTAAATCTGAATAGTTGTTTTGTTGTTGTTTTTTTGTTAGGGAGAACACAACCTAAAGTAAACAAAAATATATAATGGTGATGCCTGAAGGGTAAAGGGGTCTGTCATCCAGAATCAACATCAATCAAATAAAATACTCCATCTGTCTCAAGATCTCAAGGGTGTTGTCACTTTTAACTTCTTTTTTATAGATTAGATTATCTCTGGTCATTAACTCATTTTACATAAACTTTCATCATTACTCCATTCAAAACCGATTCTCACCCCTCCCAATCCACTCCCTAGACTCTTTGAGTGAGTGCATTTGTAAGGGTGAAAGTGGACTAAAATAAAACAAAGGTGGAAAAATGTCAGTTCATTTGAGACAATTTTTTTGATGTTGTGACAATACATTTGAGACAGAGATAGTAAAATATAAGTAGAAAAGTATTTTACATGTTAAACTTAATCTAATAACATCGGCTGGATGGCAGCCGGTAAAAGGGAACAAAGGAAGCTAAAAGTGGATCATGCAAGAGACATCGTTCTGATCTACTCTCACAGCCACCAGTCCAACTCATATAACCCCAACTAAAACCTTGTCAGTATAGTTAACAGAACCAGATGGTCGTTAAGAAACCATTGCCTGAACCAGTTCTTGGGGTGACAGTGATGATAGACTTTGTTACCATTTCACTACTAAAGCATTAACCAAATCCCCATTACCACATAAGCTAGCTATGTATGGAACATGAACTACAATAACTCCAATGGTTTTGACAATAATTATTTACAGTGGATGTAAACTAGTGTACAAGGAAGTTATAAACATGTAAGTTTCCATTTGGAAACTGATCACTGTGTACCAAGAAATGCCAGGATCCAACTCTTTTAGCCTAAAGCTTAGAAATTGACGAGCATGGGGTCAATTCTACGCCTGCGGCTAAAGAAATTAATGGGGGTTTGAAGATTTCAAATATGCCACCTGATCTACTCACACTTGAAAAGATATATGTACGTCTTGTTTGGGTACATTTGAAGAAACATTGACGGATTACCCCTAGAGTTCTTACTAGAAATGTCAGAAACTTCACATGGAGATGCCAAAAGTATCTAAACTAAGGAGGTTGCCTGGTTCCTAGTGTAAGAAACCTTGACAAAAGTCCAGCAGAGAAATATTTTTCAACTACAAATACACAGCTCAGAACCTCCAATATGGTAGTAATTATTGCAAAGGCTCATCATTCAGTAAACGAGTCACATACACTTACCAAGAAACCTTCGCATTAGGTAGACGCCAAGAAACAAGGAACATAAACAAAACGAATAACCCAATAACGGCGACGCAACTGGGCAGCAATACAGAAAATCCAGTAGGCAAATAAAAACTTTACCAGGAAGGCTTTGTGTCCCATACGGAATCGTACTCGAGAGAGAGGTAGTTGAGATAGCCATCCATATCCTGAATGACGCCGTCGTCGCCCATAAAGGGAGAGACTTTTTCTTCCCCATTCGGGTCTCTCGAATTCCCAACAAAGGTCACTACTTTGCGCCGGCGAGGTTGTGCTGAGACGATAATCGAGCTTGGAAATTGGAAATTTTGAACTGAATAACAAGCTTTACTTCTCAGAAACCTAGTCGTACTAGTAGCAACTGCGAGAGGGAGAGCACACGATAGTGCTCCCAAATCCAATCCCATGTTTGCGTTCCACCGCTTCAACTTCATAATTCCATAGTAGTACTACTACGTCAGTTTGCCTTGCATTATAAAACGACGTCGTGTTGTCTTACATTGCCTAGCTATTTAATCTCAAGTTTAGCCATTCACATAACACCAAGACACCGTTTTGATCCCTTTCCTTCACAAAATATACAAAGGAAAACCAGTATGGTGGACTGGGATGGTGGGTATAATTGAATGAATGCAAACAAAAAGGCCAAGGATTATTACAAGATAAACAATTTGCAGATTGCAACTCTCTTAGTCGTTCTTCCAAGCATACAAAATCAAAGAGAAACCAAGACCTTGCGATTTTTGTGACCATGTTAACACAGAGGAGTCCAAAACAGAGTGGCTTGCCCATAACTTCTCTGCAGAAGAACAAGTTTGATGAAACATGAAGACTGCATTTCCATCACCATTACCAAACAACCAATTGTAAACATCCCAGTACACTTCAACTGCCTGCCCATCCACCAGAATGGTGTGATTACCGCGGAACTTCCACCGGAGTCTCTTCACCTGCACCGCCGTCTTACCGTCGACCCGGATGGTGAACCACGGATCTCCGGCGCCACCACACTCAATCGTCACATCATGGATCAAACCCTTGTCACGGAACTGTGCCTTGGCACCAAAAACCTTCTTCCCAAAAACGTGTTCCTTCTTTGAAACAAACACGGAATTTGAAGGGGTATCAGGAGAATTATGATCAGCTCCCATCTTCTTGTACGCCTCCTTCTTCAAGTCCCCGAGAAGAAGAACAGGTTCCTGGTCCAAAGCAACAGCCACATAAAACCCTTCAAGCGGCTCCGGCCCATAACCAAATCTGGCATTCGACAAATCCCAATGAACCTCCATTTTGCCACAAAAGTCTTTAACTTTATCTCTATCCAATTCACAATTCTTAGACCCTTTTCTTCTGGAGAACAGCCATGGCTTTATCTCAATTTTGCACAGACGCTGACGGACTGAATCATCAAGTGCAACAGTGAGGCCTTGACCCATCAGGCTCTTGCTCCATGAAACGGTGACCAGGTAAGAAAATCCAAGTAATTCACATCGATAAACGCAAGTTACCAAGTTTTGGGCGGCTTTGCTTAGAGCTGATGATGAGGAGGAGGAGGAGTCAGCAACTTGGACGCCATTTTCACCGAAACATGAAGGGAAGTCCTTCATTTTTTCAGAATTTGATCTGGGCTGATCTGGGCTGGAGTTGATCGGAAGTCTGCCTTTTTAATTACTACATGTCTGCTTCCTTCAATTCCATGAGCGGAGGAACATCTGAAGGAGAAAAGAAATGTGATTTGGAGAGAGAATCGGATGGACGCGAGCGAGAGAAACGAGGAGGCTGCGCTGCCAAAACGTGAAATGGAAGAAAAACGGCCAGTGCCTCTTTTGCTCTTCCAAGTTTTTCACTTGTTTTATTTATCCTCTGTAACGTTCGTTAATCGAAGCAAATATAGTACAGTACTTAATAGTAAATTGCATGAGATATACCTAAACTATGCTTCGTTGTAAATCTATATCGCGACTTAACATTCGTTAAATATTAATTAAATTTTTGAAAAAAATGCTCAAATTGACCCTTATGATTTTTAAAATATGTTGAACAACCATCTAACTTCAGTTTTATCTTTGAGTCATTTTTCTTTATCACGTGTATTTTTTCAAATCATCTTCCCAAATTATTCATATTAATTTTAAATTGAGTCTAAAATATCAAAAAATTTATCACATGAAAAAAATGTTTTAAAATAATATCAATATTAATCTTTGTATACTAAAATTTACCTTTTTATTATGACAAAATAGTATTATCAAAATAAAATGCAAGAATGAACAATAAATTTCTAGAAATTTCCAACATTTATATTAAAATAATTAGATAATGTTTAAGATCTAAAAAAAGATATTAAAACATGGAACCAATACAATTTTTTTAAATAAATTTAAATATATTTGAACAACTTGCAAATTAATTTGAACGTAAATTAATTTGAAAATTTTCAAATCAGCACATTTTCATGTTTTATTTTTGATAATTTATAAAACACTAATATCCATTTTCCTTTTATTTTCACATTTGTATTTTTTTAGAATTTTTTCATATTTAATTATTAATTTACTTGAAATTATACATTCTATTCATTTGATACGGTTTAAAACACAGTGTAGACACGAAATAAATAAGATTTATTATGACTAATGATATGTAATTCTAAGTAAGGTAACATGTCGATCAATGTTTGATGATTTTGAAGGAATATATAGTTTTTAATTATGTTTTGTTATTTAGACTCAATCTATAATTAAGTTTTAAATTGGAATGAATATATGAAAAAATACACATGTGATAAAAAATAGGCACAGGCTATAGTGTGCCACCCTCAAATATGTGCCAGTTTGTGCCAAAGTCTATTTAATTACAACAATGTCATTCCTTCTCTTCTCCCGCTCATTGCGTCGACTTCCACGGAGATTTTAACCACCACCCACCACCTCTCACTTCTAGCCTTTGACCACGGTAGCTCCTCCCTTAAACACTGGCCGGAAGTTAGCAACTCAGTGATTGTCTCCCCCTCCATCAACAACCACCGGACGTCGACTCCGCCGAAGCCGACCCGCTATCCGATCCGACGAAATCCGCCAACCAAGGCGGTAATCGACTCGCCGGCCGTCAATCTCTTCCCGGTCGTCGACGCTTCATTCCCGACCATTTCACGAGTGAGCAGCGAAAATTCGTCTCAAGTCCTGAAACTGCAACTCGCTGCAGACAACAAAATTATGATGCTCCTACATATAATTATGATGTGCTCTCGATTAATTATGATGCTCTTTTGTGTAAAAATGATATAACCACGAATTGCATACAAATAATGCTTAAATCTATTATAATGAACTTAATAACGCCAATTAGTAATGAATTGCGAGAAGATAAATTTTTCAGCGAAACAAGCATCACATACATTGCACCATAAATGCATACTTACCAGATGAAACATCATTTTAAGTGCTAAGCTCATCATACTTATAAAATGAGCATCATTTTAATCACATAGAGCATCAGTTTGAGAACTTCATCATTTTGTAAGGTTAAAGAAAACGAGTGCATAATTAAGTTATCAGAACATGTGCACGATGTTTGTAATTGAGAGCATCATAGTGCAACGGAAGTGCATCGTTATGGTCATCAAATGCATCATTTTAAGAGAATGAAGAAAATGTGTGCACGATTAAGTCATCAAAACGAGTAAATCATTTTTGATAGGTAGAGCATCATACTTGAAATAAAGAGCATCATCCATGACACCAAGAGCATCATATTAAACGAATGCATCATACTTTATTGAAGAGCATCATAATTTTACAGAAGCGCATCATTCGTGACACCAAGCACATCATTTTGAACCAAGATATCATACTTTGTTAACAGACGTAACACTATATTCAAAGCGCGAGCATCACCATGGAATCTACGAGCATCGGATATGTCATTAAGAGCATTCATAACATTAAAAAGTTGAAAAATATAGTTTTATCGTCTAGTTCATTTTGGTAACAAGAGCATCAATTTTTAAAACACGAGCATTTTAAATTGATTAAAGAGCATCACACTTTCACGAAGTTCATCATTGTGAGCGAAGAGCACCATATTTTTCTTTGCACCGTTATATCTTAAAGATCATCCATTTATTGACAAACATGGACAAGGTGGAGCATGATGATTTATTGAGAAAGGCATCATGATGTTAAATTAGAGCTTCACATTGGTGCAAGAAGCACATCATTTGTGGTAAAAAAAATCTAATTAATGTTGGTAATATGCCGAAATGTTAAGCCAGTCTTTAATAGGGAGCATCATAACTTTGATGTAGAGCATCACTATTAATAGGAAGAACAACTTTACGCGCATGTAGAATCTGAGTTTTGGCTGTTGAATACTACGGAGTGGCTGGTGGTTTTTGTCTTCGGAGGACGGTGGTTGCTTGTTTTTTGTCGTCCTTTTGCCGCGTTCGTGCGAGAAAGGAGGTCGATTGGTTGATTTGTTGTTGGATTTCGTTTCTGCAAGAGGAAGGAAGGTGATCAACTTACCTTATAGCAGTCCCGAATTTGTCGCCGGTAAACGCGGCACGTTGGCAGATTCGTGTGTTTCATCCTTCTTTCTTATATCTAGGGGCACACATAGTGTGCCATTGGCACACCCTATCCACACTCTAAAAAATAAGGATTCAAAAATAATATTATAAAGTTATAGGGGTGTTCATAACATTTTATAACCATAAGGGTCAATTTGAGTATTTTTCTCGAAAATTCCGTTAAGTTTTAACGGATGTTAACTCACGGGTATAGATTTGCAACAAAGATACTTTAAAGATACTTTTGCAACAAATTTTTGTTCGGATATAGATTTACAACGAATAATATACTTTAGGTATATATGGTGCAATTTACTCCAGTATATCGCCTACTGAATCCTCCCCCTCTATTTCCCGGTTACTATTAATTACCCTCCAACTCCCTTAAAGTAGTGTTCTTTGAATAAATTTTTTGAATAATTTAGTGAATGAATTAAAATTGATGTGGTATTTTTATAGGATAAATATGAGAGAAATTATTGGTTTGATGATGATATTTAGGGTGATAAAAGTTTTGGAGAATTTGGTCAAATATTTAAAATTGATGTGATGTACTCCCTCCATCCCACAAAGGTTGTAGGATTTGTTTGGGCACATATATTAAGAAAAGTGAGAGAATAATAGTGTGTTGACAAAATTACCCTCATGAAAAAGAAAGAAGGAGAAAATTGTGGACCCCAATTTTAAGTTAAGTGGGAGGAAAGAGAAAATCATGTGGGTCCATGATGTGAGATAAGATGATAAAATGGTAAAAATGGTGATAGAAAGTTTCTATTTTAGGAAAGTTGACAACCTTTGTGGGACGGCCCAATATAGTAATGTTGACAACCTTTGTGGGACGGAGGGAGTATGTGAGATGAAAAATTTTAGAAAAATTATTAATTTGATAATTTGTTGATAAAATTTTGATTAAAATGTATATGAAGAACACATCCTGAAAATGTACATTGATGTAGAACACACCAAACTTAGTCGTATGAGTTAGTCACTTAATTCGATCCTAAAAATAAAAGGTGGTTCGGTAAAAGCTAAATTTACTTGAATTGTGGTAGAAGACACTCTTCTTGAGGTTTCATACACCGCAAACCTGATCTATGTTGTTGAACAGTAAAAAATTCAATACACTGCAAAAGATCCTGATTATTTTCCAGTTATACTTACTCCTCTCATAACTTCTAAACAAATGTGCATGCAGATGATTTGAGGAAGATAATAAAAGCCTTCATAAAAAAAACAAAAAACAAAACGAAGATAAAAGTTGACTAATGGTATAAAACACTGATAAACGTATGACCGTTTTATTGAATCAATGTTATTTATCACCCAGAGAAATTTTCACCCACCTATAGCACTTGTAAAATGAAAAGTGGATATGTAATTCCATGGCCGGTCCTAGGGATAGACCCGGAGGGCAGCCGCCTAGGGCCCAACACCTAAAGGGGCTCAAATCCGAAAATATATGTTATATGCTATACAGTAAAAAAAAACTAATTTCGACTTTGCGTTAATTATTCTTTTCTTTATGATTTTCATGACCTTGTAACTCATCTTTTCTCAATCTCACTCAATAATTATTTCCATTTTTAAACTAAACCTATCATTAATTCAACTGGAAAATATCAATTTTTTCCAAAAAATTCAATAATCACTTGTAATTTTTGCTTACTTTCCCAATTTATATCAACGGGAAAAAACCATGTACAATCTACTATAAAACCACAAATCTAATTCGAATTAGTATCAATGAGTTCAAGGTTTGAAGCAATTTCCCTTCAAAAAAAAATTCTCCACAAGAAGCACAATTTTTCTATTCAAGGAGCTTTGAAAAATCAATTGAACAATTCTCATCTAGAGTGTACTATTTTTAATAACATTTCTATTTTTTTCTTTATAAAAATATATTTTTAAAATTTTATAGATAGGGTCCCATTTTTTCATTTTGCCTAGGGCCCATAAAATATCAAGAACGACACTATGTAATAGTTCAGTTAGTTGGGTTTTGGCTTCTAGATTATCTTGTAACTGAGCCATTTGGACTAGTGGGTGAAATATCACCTAGGTGATAATTAACAAGGTTGGTTTATTGGCAATTCAAAACAGAGAAAGAAAGCCTATAGCACGAAGACATATATAGGCTCAGTTCATTTGAGATTGGAAAAAAAATTGAAAAAATTGGAAATGTGTGTTTTGATTGATGGATGAGATGTATATGAGTAGGGGAATTTGAGGAAAATATTACTCCCTCCGCCCCACAAATGTTGTCAACATTATTATATTGGATTGTCGCACAAAATAAGTGTTCTTCCTAAAATATAAACTTTTCACCACCACTTTCATCAAATTACCCTTACTTACCCTTACCATTTCAAACAATTATTTTCAAACATTTTTTATATCAAGAGTAAAAAGGTCAACACATTACTATTCTCTCACGTTACTTAATATCCGTGCCCAAACAAATCCTTACCACTCCAATCTTCCTCGCCTCAGCCCGGCCTCCCCAGCTCGACCCGGCCACCAAGCTGCTGTCATCCCCCACAATCTCCCCCATCTCCTCCTTCGATCTCGATACTGAGGTAAGCTCCAAACATTGTTATTTTTCTTATTTTTCTATTTTGATCATTGGGTATGTTCATCTCACAAAAAAACCCTCACTTTTCCAAATCTCAGGCACACTGAATTTCTTTAAATCAATTAATTCTCTAGAATCATACTTTTCTTAAAATTATCTACTTCATACTTCACCCGTCTATGAAAAATTGATCACTTTATTTTAAAGGAAATTTCTCACTCTCAAAGTTACTAAACCACAATCACTTTATCTTTACTTTTTGGGAAATTATCAACCCCCCGAGGTTTGTCATAATCTCCACTTTCTCCCTTGCATTTTCGTGATTCTCAAAAAAAACCCCTGAGGTTTGTGAAAATATACAAAAACCCTCTGGCAATAACCACCGTTAGCTATTTCGTTAGACTTTTAGGTTTAATTACAAAAATTGGTCCATAAAGTTTCCAACCCTAATAATTCTACCCTAAACTTTTTACACCTTTACAATTTCAACCCCACCCTCTCAAATCTCTCACCAGTCACCACCAACTAGGGATGAGTTCGAGCCAAGCCGAGCCCGAGCCTAGCAGGTTCGAGCTCTGGCTCATGAAATTTTGGCTCGGCTCGAACTCGATCGAGCCCGATAATTCGAGCTCGAGCTCGAGCTCGGCTCGATGGTTCGTGAAGCTCGAGCTCAACTCGACAGTTCTTGATAGATCATCATTGAATATAGATCAGCATGATATGTTATTTCGGTCAACATCGCCAGAATGAATATCCATCTGTATAGTGATCGACATTGTTGTCTTAATATATCAACATGATAAGTTGTTCAGATTGACATCGTCCAATCCGCATGACTACCTTGTTAGATCGACATACCTACTTGATTGATCAGCATAAAATGGTGATCAGCGTGATGAGTCTTTTAGATCGACATCACTACATTGTCAGATCCACATGACTACCTTGTTAGATCGACATAACTACTTGATAGGTCAGCATTGATAATAGATCAACATGATAAGTAGTTTAGATCATCATCGTCACATCCACATGATTACCTTATTAGATCGACATAACAACTTGATTGATAGCAAAATGGTGATCAACAAAATGAGTTGTTTAGATCGACATCACTATCTTGTTAGATCGACATGACTACCTAGTTAGATCGACATCACTACCTTGTCAGATCCACATGACTACCTTGTTAGATCGACATACCTACTTGATTGATCAGCATAAAATGGTGATCAACATGATGAGTTGTTTAGATCGACATCACTATCTTGTTAGATCGACATGACTACCTAGTTAGATCGACATCATTGCCTTGTCAGATCCACATGACTACCTTGTTAGATCGACATACCTACTTGATTGATCAACATAAAATGGTGATCAACATGATGAGTTGTTTAGATCGACATCACTATCTTGTTAGGTCAACATGACTACCTAGTTAGATCGACATCACTACCTTATCAGATCCACATGACTACCTTGTTAGATCGACATACATACTTGATTGATCAGCATAAAATAATGATCAGCATAGACCGGCACGAGCTCGAGTTCGAGGCTCGTGAGGCTCGGCTCGATGGGCTCGTTAAAGCTCGAGCCGAGCTCGGTTCAGCTCATTTCACACCTGTAGCGACGTGGTTTTCGAGATGGAGTCGCCACCAATCTTTTTCTAGGTCGATTGGGAACCTGAAAATGGTCTACGAGATATCTGGAATCGTTTGTCAGTTACGTACAAAAATGGTTAATTTTCATACGCCCAAAATTGGTACCACGGGTTCTTTTTAGATTTTTGCTTGATTTTAAGGAAATAAAGAAAAAAACAAATAATAAAACTAAAAATAGAAGAAAAGGATTTTTAGTAATTTACATAGGTAAGAAAACTCAAAATATCTTGAAAATAAAAATAAAAAAAATAATGTAGAATGGGCACAATAACAAAAAATATTAACTAAAATACAAAAGATTTAGGCCTAGTGCCCAAAATGTTGAGTTTTAAACTTAAAAAGTGGCTTGAATGATACTGTGGCTAAATATGGTGTTTAAGTGAAATAAGGGGGGAAGTTAAGGGATTAAAGTAATAAATGTAACGATGAGATAGAAATAAATAAGGAAATAAAAAGAAAAAAAGGAAAAAAAGAATAAAAAGAAGAAAAGAAAACGTACCTGTTGTTGCTGCGTTCGCGAGCTTGATGGTGAGGGAGAAGAAGATTCGGGTTTTCAACCCTGGGTGGCGTCGGCGGCGGAGAGCAGCGGCGGTCGATCGTGCGGCGGGCGGCGAGGCGAATGGCGGTGGCCGGAGCGCGAACGGAGGTCTGTGGCGGCGGATTGAAGCGGATCCTCCGAGGTTCAAATAGCGGGTCGGGGGGAAATTCTTCTTCGTCCGGCGGCTTCTGGCGAAAAGGAAGGTGGATTCGAGCTCCTTGCGGCGGGGCGAATCTGATGGACTATAGTGCTGGCGTTGAGAGGCCGGATGGAGAGATTGATGTTATGGAAGTGAGCTTTCGGATGAAGAACAGAGGCTCGGGTCCGTTTTTTTGGTGTTAATCTCCCCCGTTGATTGCGAAAATTGGCTCAATTTATAGCCAAATTCTTGGATTTTAACCACGAGATGAAGCTCTTGTTCATGGGATAAAAGGAGATTAATCTCCAACATTTAGATGGCTCATGGCAGGGGGAACAAGAACTCAGAGCAACTCCTGCGTGAAGACATGTTGGCGGGCTGGTATTTCCCCAGGTAAGTTTCTTTTCTGTTCCCTCTCTTTTTTTTAAAAAAAATTTTCATTATTAATAATTTTTGAATGTTTAATAAAAAGAGAGAAAAAAAATAAAAAATAAATAAAAATTACAAAATATATCTAAAAATAAAAAAGGAAAAAAAACATACATGAAATACTGACAAAACGTACATGAAATAATGATAAAACGTACATGAAATAATAACAAAACGAAATTAACAAAAGCTCACGGAATAACAAAAATGACAACAAGTCTGAAATTAACAAAAACACACGAAATAATAAAAATGATAAAAGTTAATGAAATTAACAAAGTCACATAAAAAAACGTTCATAAAAAAAATAAAAAATAAAAATAACGAAAGCGACAAAAGCACACGAGAAAACTACGACAAAATAATGAAACTGACGAAAACCATGTAATTTTATGAAAGTGACAAAAATCACATAAAATAAAAGGATAAAAATCACGAGAAATAAAAAAATACCGAAAATCGCAATTACGAACTAGATTATAACAGTCCGGACAAAAATCGGGTGTCAACAACACCCCTACCACCAACCTCAGGGAGCCGCTCTGTCGAATTGGAACAAGATCCGCTTCCTGTCTCCTACCGACGCTACCGCCTCCACTCTCAAATCGTCAATGGCGTTGGAGAATCTAACAATGTTGGAGACGCGATGGTCGTTACTGCGGAGGTGAATCTCTTGGAACACGGTGAAGATGTCGACGCCGACAAATGTCACAGCCACCCCGCCCGGTTGCGGAGGCGGAGCCGGCCGCGACGTCGTGAACTGGAACCTACGGCGGAAAGCGTGGCAACGGAGCATCGAGCTCAAATACAAAGCAGTCAAGTGACAGCTAGCAACCTAAATTCTCATGCAAGGCAAGCATACGAAACATTTCAACTTCCACTCAACAAGCAGTTCATGGTATATCTCACCTCAACCAACGCCACTACACAAACACCAAAGCCATAACATGACAATTTCCGATATAAGCAAGTCGGGGCTCCGCCCTCGACCCAGAAGACAAACAAAACAGAATATATCTCAAGTTATGCAACATTTACAAATTACATGATCTGATCTATATGCATGCAGTTACAGCTACAGAGCCAGTAATCAAAATCCTATAAATACCTAGCGCGGAATCTGAAGCGACCTCCGCACGTGGTACTGCTGCTGCAACCCAACCTCAAAATGAAGGAAGCACCGCGGAATCTCTACTCCGCTGGTTGCTTGTCAGGACGGCCTGAAAGTGGTAAACAGATAAAAGGGTGAGTCCTCGAAAGGACCCAGTAAGGGCTAATGGTAAAAAATGCAGTTTGCCCAGTGGCAACAATCAACTCGCAAAACAGAGTAACACAAAGATATACATATACATACGAACATAAAGCATATAGTGAATCATAATCCATCACATGCGGTCCAACCGCCGTAACGACTACACGGCGGCCCTTAACAGAGGTCGAAAATACAGACGTAATGTAATGTATAGCACGGTACCGGCTGGGGTCGCGATCCCCAAACTGTCGTAGGGTCACAGAATAGAAGTATCGGCACTCCCGGTGCGGATACACTGAACAGAACTAAGGAGTATCCGTGGTCTCTCCAACCATACGGGTCTCGTCACAGAATCAGAACATATAAATAAAATATACAAATACAGCAGAGATATCATACCTGATAACATATATGGAGCAGAACAAACGTACATTTTACCAAATTAAGCCCTTACCTCAAACGCCGCCCGCAGCCCAAAACTCGGAAAACCCCGACTCCCGACTCAAACGCATAACTTGGCTCCTACGGGTCCACGCTACTCCACCAACGCAGAATCAAGTCAGTACAACCATAATTGGATCGAACGCATCCAAACACACCTCAGAAAGCAATTTCCGCACAAACCCGCACTTTCCCGCAAAATTCCACAGAAAGCTCGGTTTTACGAACCGAGCTAGAACCTTGTTATTCCAACACCCACAAACATATTCCACCCCTTACACCCGCATTCCAGACACTTTTCCCGGTAAACCCGTATAAACCTAACTTTCCCATTTCTAACCCGAAAACGACATTTCAAATGCCATAACACACCTACTTTCATCCACAATACTAATTTAGCATCCAATTCAATCAACACACATCACCAACATAGAAAAAGAATCACTTGAACAATTCGGCCCTTAACCAATTTTTCACCAAACCTCCAAATCAAACCATTCAAGCTTCTAATTAATCACACTAATCACCAATTTCATTTCTTAACCAACATTACTAACCAATTGCATCAAAATCAACAAAATCCTTCTTTGAACAATTCGGCCAAGTTAGGGATTTCTCACCCAACTTCCATTTCAATCCAAACAAAGTTCCATTAGCTCTCTTTAATTACCAATTACACTTCTTAACCAAGATTACTATCCAATTTCACTTAAATCAACCAAAATCAACATAAACCCTAGCTTGATAATTTCGGCCATTTGGGGGATTTTTACTCAACTTGTTTTCCATCAAATTAAAACCATAGATTGTCTTAGAATCATGCTAGGAACAACATACTTGAAGCATGATTCAAGAACACAAACACACACAATTTTGGAAAATTCACTTCAAATTCGGCACCCCCTAGGTTTTCTTCATCCATGAAGTTTTCCAACAACCAACCATAGATTCCTACTCCCCTCAAGCCCAAGAGCAACATACTAAAATTTGAGAGGGAGAGGATCACTCTAGCATGTAGACAAGAACAACCCATGCATTTGAATTTCTCCTCTTTTCTCTAACAAAACTTGTTTCTAAACTTGAAAGAGAAGAAAAGGGGAAGCTTACCAAACTTTTGGACACAAAACCTTGAAGATAACAGCAAGAACAAATGGAAGACAAGGAGCTAGAACAAGAAGAAGTGTGTCCGCAGATAAGGAAAGGAAGAAGAAGAAAATGATTTGAGTTTAAATGAATTAAAATGGATTTTTGCCTACTTATATCACTTCCCTTTTTCCAATTAAATGAAAATGGGACAAGTGTCCCAACCCAAAACTGCTGCTGCCGACATAGGCCCAACTTGGCCCAAAAATATTAATGCTTTTGGGTTAATTATCATTTAACCCACTAATTCTCCAAATCTTTGCAATTAAAACCCCAATAATAGGTAACGAACTCCAAATGA
Organism: Stellera chamaejasme; assembly: GCA_024586325.1. Taxonomy (NCBI): domain Eukaryota; kingdom Viridiplantae; phylum Streptophyta; class Magnoliopsida; order Malvales; family Thymelaeaceae; genus Stellera; species Stellera chamaejasme. The sequence continues at coordinate 34,291,649 of CM044985.1, forward strand.
ACCCAAAACTGACCAGAATCCTCAGAATATCATAACATTAATAAAACATTTTTCAAATATTTATTTACCCTTCCGTAGCGTCCTACCGAGCTCGCTGATCCCGAACAAATCCCGGCGTTGCGCATAATAACTCGAACCTCAACCCGTCACCACAAAATTCCACAAAAATATCCATAAAATCCACTTTAAAAATTACATGACTTACCCTGGAGCCGTCGGAGAAATTCCATCCCGAGCCCCGGGATTCCGCCTGAGCCCCGGAGTCGCCGGGACCGCACGTCCCGCCCGAAAATATGCTCCGTAAAAATCTCCGGATCGCTCCCACGATTCCGAATCCGCAAACGGTTCCTCAATCTGAGGTTCTGGGAGCGCTACCGAGCCCGCTGTACATCCCGAGCCAACCCCGCAACCCCGGTCCGGAAAAATATTTTCGGCGGAAATGTCCGGGGACCCACACGACCTCCAATATGAAAGGGTTCGCCAGAATGATGCTCGAATAAGACTCGGGAGCCGTCTGATCGCCCAAAAACGTGACCCGCAGGCCAAAATCGGAGCCCCGGGTCACCCGGTCGCAACCCGCTCAGGGTGACCGTAACAACAAATGTCCTCTGGATCGGCGACATTGTTGTTGGTCTGGTCGTGAACATCAACTGCCATCGGCCTTCGATTAAGTCTGAGCTCGTCAGGGAGGTGACGCCTTGGAGCTTTTCGAGCTCTTTCATGGCGGATTTGACGAGGCCCAAGTACCAATCGGCGCTACCGAGGGTTCGGTTTTCGGGGGAGAGGAAGAACATGAGGCTTGCGACGTTGCCGCAAAGGTGGGTGTCTCCTAGGAGGATGAGGTTGCGCAAAGTGAATGTGGGGAAGTCGACGGTGATGTTGTCGGCAGTGGTGACGGCGAGGAGGAGGAAGACGAGGAGGTTAGAATTTTGGGGATAAAAATGTGAAAATTTTAAAATATTGTGGTAAAATTGTTAGAGTTAGAATTTTAGCATCCAAATTTTGTCATTAAACCTAAAATCTAACAAAAAAAATTTAACGAAAGTTAGCTCCATGGGTTTTTGTATATTTTCATAAACCTCGGGGGGGAGGGGGTTTCAAGAATTCCAAAAATACGGGGGGAAGTGGAAATTATGACAAACCTCAGTGGGGTTTTTGTTAATTTCCCTTACTTTTTCTATCTCGTTTTTTGTACACTTTCAATCAATGGTCAATTAAGTAAACATATATAAACATCTTACATTCATTTTAATCTCCTTGTCCAAATAAATCCTTCAATCTTTTGGGGGCGGAGGGAGTACATCTTATTCATCAATTAAAAATAAAAAATGTATTTTTTCTACTCTTTACTAAACACGGCCTTAATGAAGGTAGTGTTCAACAAACTTTTCCCTATTTTCCAATTTTCTCGATCTTAATACATAAAACAACCTTAAATTCATTAGCTCTCTCTCACATTACATTTTACTCAAATTTCGTTATTCGCATACATTTCATCCATCAATCAAAACACATATTTCTAAATTTCTCAAAATAAATTTCTACCCTTAGCTGAACTCACCATAACATGACCCATATAGAGCATAACCGAAGGGTACTATTGGTCTGCCATGTAGAGCTAACCGGATCCAGCTTCTCTCATTTGCACCTTTCCTCCATTTCTTCCGGTACACATGGTATAACGCCATGTGCCCCACAACACCCCCATTTTCCCTTTATTTATGAGTCACTATACATGGTGCACAAGTGCACACTATAGCATAGGATAACACAAGGGAAGGAGGAGAACATTCAGACATGTTCCATAACATCCGCTGGAAAATCCGGATATTCATGTGGAAGCCGGATCTAGCCGAATCACATCCATTCTACCTCTCTATCTCTCCGATTCTAAATCATATATTGTCGGCTCTTCGACGAATCGTCGATCGCTTGAAAATCATCAGAGCCTCCATCCTCACCCTTCTCTTGCTCTTGCGACTCACCGGATCTGAATCTTATATCTGTCCTAGTTCATATTTCATCACAGCTCTAGCCTTATCCAGATTCACCCTTCTTCCCCCTTCTTTCGGTGACAGAAGCTCCGGTGCCAGCACATTAGCTTCACCAACAATTATGATGCACCTAGATACCATAATGATACACTATCGACAAATTATGATGCACTATCAACAAATTATAATGCGCCACTATATAGAACAGATGTAACAGAGAACTGGAGAAAAATGAAATGTTTAAAGCTATTAAAGGCAATTATGATGCACTCAGATACCTCAATCATGCATCCTTGACACATTATGATGCGTCACAACACAAAAATGATATAACAGAGGCAACAATTATGATGCGTCCACAAGACCGTATGATGCACTGTTTTATTAAAGATGATGCACCATTAAGATTTAATTCAAGAACCCACGTTATGACTAGTAAAAAATATAGAAAATTATGATGCGCCCATACAGTATGACATCATAGTAATAAAGATGATACATCATTGAGATTTAAACCAAATAGTCCACAATATTACGGATAAAGGTGTAAATAATAAGATACGCTAACAAGACAGTAAGATGTACCATTACAATGAAAATGACACACCATTATGATGTAAAGAAATTAATCAACATTATTACTAGTAAAGACCAATTATGATGCGCCAAAATGATAGTATGATGAAATATTATAATAAAGATGATGCAGTACCGTTATCATTTAACCCAAGAGTCCATATTATTACTAGCGAAGATCTAGAAAATTATGATGCGCTTTTGAGACAGTATGATGCACTGTTAAATGAAGATGATGCATCATTATGATTTAAACCAAAAAACCCACTTTATTACGAACAAAGATGAACAATTATGATACGCCCATGAGATACTATGATGCACCGTTACAATAAAGATGATGCACTATTATGATGTAACAAAAGTACCCACGTTACTACTAGCAAAAGAACAAATATGATGCGACCACGAGACCATATGATGCACCGTTATAATAAAGACGATTCACCATTGAGATTTAAACTAAATAGTCCACATCATTATGAACAAAGATGTAGAAAATTATGATGTGCATGCGAGACAGTATGATGCACTGTAATTATAAAGATAATGCACCATTGAGATTTAAACCAAATAGTTCATAAAAATAAAAAAGATGATGTGTAGATAAAGCATAATGGTGAGCTTTAGAGGAATAATGAAGCATCATAGACATTAATTGATGATAAAAAAGAGAATGATATGCCTTAAACACAAAATGATGCGTTTAGAAAACATAATGATGCGTCCTCGAAACTATATGATGGCATCATAATAAATTATTATGCACCTCAATGTAATTTGTATGCAGCTCATGGTTACATCGTGTTTATAAACAGGTGCATCATATATAACTTTGTTCAGCTTCAGATCTTCTTCTCCACGATGAAATCGCGACGATGGTGGCCAACTCATCTCCCTCAAAGCTCTACTTCCAGGAACTCCATTGGGGAAGCTTTGAAGCTGAGATCCGTTGGGAAATCAAGGCCGGTGAAGTTGTAATACATATGCCGGTTACTTTCGCCGACCAACATCCTATAACCGGGTAACAGAATCACTAAAGGATAGTAGATCGATGATTTGCTGGGAGTTGGGTGGGCGAGCTCCCATCCGGCCGTTCCGTATTTGACGTAATCAACATTAAATTCAGGTCTTTTGTGCAATAATTTTGATTGTAGATATGGGTGCACACTCTATCCTAAACCTTATTTATTTCTTTCCACCTAAACGTTTTGTTTCCTTTTCTTTATTGCTATTTAATTTTCATAATTTATTTAACAATTAGAAGAAGTTAGTTTTTTTGTTCAAAAAAAGAGAAGAAGCTAGTTTTCAATTACAAAATTAGCTAAAGTCTACTTAATTTATTTTATTATTTCATATCTCTGAAAGAAAACTAAATATTTAACTTTTAAATTCGTATTTACTCAAATTATTACTAACAAATACACAAATTATGTTCATGATTCTTCATAACTTATTTTATTGCTCCAACCATCTATAAGACATTGTAATGTTTGAATTTCAAATTAGTATTTGTCTCTAAAAATTATTAAGGAACATTATCTTTAAATCTATTTAACAAAGGAAATAAGTAATTATTTTGATATATATATATATAGTACTCCATCCGTCCCAGAAAAACTGATATATTTTCATTTTTGGGTTGTCCCAGTAAAACTGATACATTTCCTAAAAATGACTTTTTGCATCAACTTTACCTTATTATCATTTTTTTCTCTTCACATTCCAAAAAGGTACTTTTGTCTTATATGTCATTTTACTTTATTATCTTCTAATCAACAACAATTCTTAATCTTCGTGCTTAGTCAAATATATCTCATTTGTTAGGATGGATGGAGTAAATGTTAAAAAACTGAAAAAAAATCAATACAGATTTTTTATAGACAAATACAAAATTTCTTTAAAATCCATGTGAAACCTTAAATCGAAAAAATATCAAAAGTCTGATGAGTGAAAACCTATGATATTTTTCTTAATGATAATTTAAATCAGACGTGAATTTAAAAGGTAAATAATCCATTTTTTTTACAGACATATGAAATAATAAAATAAATTTAGTAGACTCAGGTCAAATTTTTATTGTTTAAAATCTAAATTCTTTTAATTTTAAATAAATTATGAACAAAAACGTTTAAATTAATGGAAATGAAAGGAAAAGAGAGAGAAGGAGGAGGAGCGGGGACACATGGCATGATGCCATGTATACAAGAGAGAATGGGGGAGGGATGGAACATGAGAGAAGCCGAATCCGAGCTAACCGAAGGTCTGTTTTTTTATGGGGTACTATTGGCCTTTTGTGTTGTGACTTGTGATACCAAAAGTTTTGTCATTGTTAGGTTTATATTACAAGAGCATTTAAACTTGGGGTAAATTACAAAAAAAACCCCTGAGATTTGGTGAAATTTTCAGTTTGTCCCATCTATTTTAAAAAACCATCAGTTACCCCCGAGGTGTAGTGAAATCTTCAGTTACCCCCCTTGACAGTTTGTGTTATCAGTTGACTGTTAAGAATTTCAGGGTAGTTAACTAATCTTATCGTCACTAATATTTGTTACCCTAATATTTCAACCCAAACATTTTGTTTCTCTCTTTTCTCCCTCTCAAACCAGGCATCCTACCTAGCCGTCGTTGTTGTCTGGTTACTGTCACGACGCAACGAGCTCAGGTCGCAGAAACACAGGCGAGCCCATGCTGCTACGACACAGGTGAGCATGGGCTACCCCTTAACTGTTTCAGAGTATAGTTAGTGTAATTAGTACTAAAATTCTTAAGAGTCAACTAACACCATATATGGTCAAGGTGGGTAACTGAATATTTTACTAAACCTCGGAAGGGTAACTGTTGATTTTTGAAAATAGAAGGGGAAAATTAAAGATTTCACCAAACCTCAAGGGTTTTTTTTGTAATTTACCCTTAAAAATTATTGTTAGAGGGGGAAGAAATTTTTAATAGTCATGAAAGTTTCTTTAAACCTCTAACACTAAAAGCATCTCCAGCAGCTTCACCAAAAGTTTCTCCAAAATAGAGAAGTAAAAGTCATATTCTTCAAAAATAATTTGCTTCAACTCCAATAGCTCCCCATTTTGAAGAACTATGCATTTATTACATGATTAAAATATTCTACATATTTGAATAATAATTAAAAAATTATTTGGAAAGAGAAGAGAGAGGAGAGATGAACAATGTTTAAATCAATTACAAGTAGCCAAAAAAGAGGAGAGATAAGAGAGGTTTTTAAAAAATAGATTTGATAAGGTTCTAAAAAATTTGGAGAATGCTTCAAATTTGGGGAATAGTCCCCATTGATTTTCCTCATTCCCCATTTTAGGGCATCTCCAACAACTTCCCCAAAAATTTCTCTAAAATGAAGAAACAAAAGTCATATTCTTCAAAAAAATGCTCCAACTCCAATAACTTCCTCATTTAGAAGAACTATGTATTTATTATAAGAATAAAATATTATACATATTTGAATCATAACTAATGAATTATTTGGAGAGAGAATAAAGATGAAAGATATTTAAACCAATCACTAGTAGCCAAAAGAGGAGAGATGTTTTAAAAAAGTGTATTTGGTGAGGCTCTCCAAAATTTGGAGAAGACTTCCCATTTTCTTCCCTCATTCCCGATTTTGGAAAGTGAGATGAGGGAGCTGTTGGACCAAAACAATGCTCAAAATTCTCCAAAAGTGAGCATATCAAGAAAACGGGGAAACTGTTGGACAAAAAATGCTTAAAATTCTCCAAAAGTAAGCATGTCAAGAAAGTGGAGAAGCTATTGGAAAGGGTCTAATGCTCTGTTCTACTTTGATAGTAGGGTTGGGATAGGGAAAGCCAGGTAGCTTTCGGCCGAATTGCGTTTGGATAGTTGAAGTCGGGCAGTTCCTTGAAAATTTATGTTTGGATAATGAAAATACATGGAATCCTTATCGGCCTGGGTTGATGATCGTTTCTCACAAGTCCACCATCTCCGTTTTCTTCTCATTTTATGCGATCGGTCGATTTGGGGAGCCACCGATCGACACTCTTCTTTCTGAAACCCACTGACCCTTCCATTCCCTTACTTCTGTACCCAAACAGAGCGTAAAAACTATGGACTATCATAGGATAGTCTTTCCCATCATTAAAGTACCATTTGTTTATAAAAAGCTTAAATTTATATTTTAAAAAATGAAAAGAAAAAAATCATAAATTGAATGTTAAAAATGTGTTTCATGCATTTTAGATAGAATAATATTATATGTGAAATGAGGAGAGATGGAGCGTTTTAAAAGTGAGAGATAATGAATTAAACGAAGTAAAATAAGCAATTGATCTAATGTGATTAGGGGTGATCCAGTCTTTGAACCCTAAATGCTCTTGTTGTCTTGACCTAATCCCTAGTGCCACCGCCGATGCTAGTGAGCGCGCGGGACTTCTTCCGACGCCACCTTGGTTTAATTGTCACATCTCTCGCCTGAGCGATGCCACTTCGCCACCTGGTCAATTTTGTCTCCAATCGACCAATTCAACTAGTTATGCGTTCTTTGAAGGTCCGACCTACTTGCAGGTTTTCTCGGTTGAAGGTGCGTTGTTTAGGTGGTCCACCGACATATGGCGTCCTGGCCAGTGGTCTGTTGTTTTTCGCTCATGCCGTTTTTTGTTCTCTCTGGCTGTGCTTCGGGTTCGGATGGTGGCGTGTTTGTCAGCTTAGACAACGTATCGTGTTCTTCCTCTTGTTTGACGTCGTTTTGTCATGGGAGCAGAGGAGGGGCCGATGTGGCACGTGGTTTCATTGCTGAGGATGGTCTCGGCATTCCCCGACAGGTGTTAATGGTGGTCAACGAAGGGCTCCCAACACCGATGATGGTTGTGAATGTTGTTGGATTATGGGACGCCTTATTTCTGTTTGTTGGGGCGATGGGACTTAGTTTGGTGGGGTAGGGGGACTTCCGTCCTGCCTCACCCGGAGCAGTGATTTGGTGTTTCGGGAGTGGATTTGATTCTGGACCACCCTGGTTCACTCCCTATTGCGGATTTTGATCTTTTTTTGGTTTTTATTTTCTACTCTTCTGTTGTTTGGTCTTTGGATGGTTCAGTTTAGCTTATGTGTGTTGGCATGCTCATCTTCGGGCAATAATTCTTCCTCTTTTGGCATCGTCATGGTGAGACAACATTTGGTTCAGTTTGAGTCTAATCGGTGTGCCTTGGTCTAGATTGAGGATGTATATTACTTCACTGTGACGACTTTTGCTGCTTTCAAGCATGTGGCTTTGACGAGGGATTACTGGGTGGTACGATGAAGTGTCCACTACTTCGCCCGAAAAGAAAGGCATGGTTTGAAAAGAAAGGTACATATTATGTTTCTGTATGTTTCGAATCAAAACTTATTGAAGTGCCTAATAATACCTGGTGGTAGATTCTGGTGCGACTACTCATGTCTCATATGTAATGCAAGGATTTCTTACAATCCAGCCCATAAACGGAACTGAAAAATTCTTGTTTATGGGAAACAGAATGAAGGTGTGAATAGAGGGCATTGGGACGTACAGACTGATTTTGACACTGGACGTTGTCTAGATCTAGAAAAGTGTCTCTATGTACCTGAATGTGCTAGAAACTTAATTTTTGTTGGAAAGTTGGATGATCTAGGATTTAATGTTAAGTTTGGAAGTGGTATGTTTTCGTTATTCAAACATGAGTATTATTATGGTTCTGGTACTTTGTTTGATGGTTTATATCGTTTCAACTTTGATGTTAATTTTGAATCCTTGTTTCATGTTGAGCATATATAGGTAGTAAACGTAACGCACATAATGAATGTTCTGCTTTCTTGTGGCATAAAAGATTGAGTCATATATCTAAGGAAAGAATGGTTAGTGAAAAGTGAAATCTTACCTCATCTTGATTTTACGGAATTGGGATGTGTGTGTCGATTGCATTAAAGGCAAGCAAACGAAATGCACATGTAAGAATCCAGCCATAAGAAGCAGTCAACTCCTTGTGTTGATACACACTGATATCTATGGATCCTTTGATGTTTCATCTTGTGGAGGTGAAAGGTATTTTATCACTTTTATTGATGACTTCTCACAGTATTGTTATATATATATATATTTGCTGCATGAAAAGACTCAATCAGTGAATGCTCTTGAAGTATTCATTAATGAGGTGGAAAGACAGTTAGACAGAAAAGTGAAATTGGTGAGGTCAAATAGAGGTGGTGAATATTATGGAAAGTTTGATGAGAACGGACAACATAAAGGTCCATTTGCAAAGTTCCTTGAAAGTCGGGGCATTTGTGCATAATATACAATGCCCGGCACACCACAACAAAATGGTGTGGCTGAAAGGCGGAATCATACTCTTATTGACATGGTTAGGAGCATGATAAATAATAATAGAGTGCCTCCTTCATTGTGGATGCATGCATTAAAGATTGTTGCATATCTTATGAATAGGGTTCCTAGTAAGGTAGTTCCAAAGACACCTTATGAGCTGTGGACGAAAAGGAAACCCAGTTTAAAGCACCTTCATGTTTGGGGCTTCCTGGCAGAAGTACGAATTTATAATCCACGTGAAAGGAAGCTTGATGCAAGAACCATTAGTGGTTACTTCATTGGCTATCCTGAAAAGTCAAAGGGGTATAGATTTTATTATCCTAACCATAGTACAAAAATTGTTGAGTCTGGTAATGCTCGGATCATTGAGAATGGTGAGTTCAGTGGGAGTGGAGAACCACGAAAGGTGGATCTTCAAGAAATTCAGGTAGAAAATAATACACCCAATATTTCTTCACAGGTTGTTGTACCTCTTGTTATATTACGGTCACACAACATGCAGGAACAACAAAATAATGCTCCAAACCCACATGATGAACATGTAATTAATGAGTCGGCTAATGATGAGCAAGTCTTGAATGATCAAGAGGAAGACGAACCACATGAAATGACATTAAGAAGGTCTGAAAGGCAAAGAGGACCAGCCATTTCGGATGACTATGTGGTTTACTCACTTAAACATGAATGTGACTTGAGCATTGGTAATGACCCGGTCTCTATAAAAGAAGCCATGAATTGTGATAATTCTGAAAAGTGGATAAACGCCATGAAAGAGGAGTTGAAATCAATGGATGACAACAACGTTTGGGACCTTGTTGAGTTGCGTAAAGGATTGAAATGAGTCGGCTGTGAGTGGGTCTTTAAGACCAATCGGGACTCCAAAGGCAACGTCAAAAGGTACAAGGCCAGACTTGTCGCCAAAGGTTACACTTAGAAGGATGACATTGATTACAAAGAGATCTTTTCTCCAGTTTCAAAAAAGGACTCTTTGAGAATTATTATGGCTTTGATGGCTCATTATGATCTAGAGCTTCACCAGATATATGTAAAGACCGCCTTTCTAAATGGTGACTTGGAAGAGGAAGTTTATAAGGATCAGCCGAAAGGGTTCTCAATCAAAGGAAAGGAAAATATAGTGTGTAAGCTGAAGAATCAATATATGGACTAAAACAAGCTTCCCGACAATGGTATCTAAAGTTTAATAATACCATTACATATGGTTTTGTAGAAAACACCGTCGATCGGTGTATCTACATGAGGGTCAGTGGGAGCAGGTTTGTTATTTTAGTCCTATATGTTGATGATATCCTACTTGCTCCTATTTTAGTCCTATATGTTTCTCTCTAAAAACTTTGAAATGAAAGATGTAGATGAGGCATCCTATGTGATTGGAATAGAAATATTCTGTGACAGATCACGAGGATTGTTAGGATTGTCTCAGAAAGGCTACATCACTAAAGTATTAGAGAGATTTAGAATGGAATAGTGCTCTCCCGGGATAGTTCCAATTCAGAAAGGGGATAAGTTCAGTGAAAAGCAATGCCCAAAGAATGATTTAGAACGGAAAGAAATGGAATCTATTCCCTATACATCTGTGGTTGGGAGCTTGATGTACGCTCAAACATGTACTCGGCCAGATATCAGCTTCGCTGTTGGAATGTTAGGCCGATACCAAAGCAACCCTAGATTGGACCACTGGAAAGCTGCAAAGAAAGTCCTTAGGTACTTACAAGACACCAAGAATCACATGCTGACTTATAGAAGGTCAGATCACCTTGAGGTGATTGGATACTTAGATTCAGACTATGCTAGATGTGTGGACTCAAGGAAATTCACATTTGGTTACATGTTTCTACTGGCCGGAGGAGCAGTTTCATAGAAGAGTGGAAAGCAGTCCGTCATTGCTACTTCCACTATGGAGGTTGAGTTTGTGGCATGTTTTGATGCCACTGTTCATGGATTGTGGTTGCGGAACTTTGTCTCGGGTCTTGGAATTGTCGACTGTATTGTCAGGCCGCTGAGAATTTATTGTGATAATTCTGCAGCTGTCTTCTTCTCTAAGAATGACAAGTACTCGAAGGGTGCAAAGCACATGGAGTTAAAGTACTTGTCACCAAAGAATAAGTGCGAAACAAAGAGTGCACATGGAGTTACATTTTAAACTTGTTGAAGATTGTTTTGGGTGAATGGACTTTAGTGACTCGGACGAGACCTTAAAGGAAACTTAAGGGGCTAAGTGAGTTAAGGAGAGAATTGGAGGGATTAAAGTAATAAATGTGATAATAAAACAAAAGAAGGAAATAAGAAAAAGGAACAAAAAGAAAAGAAAACAAACAAAACAGAATATGTTACTGTTTGCTTGCTGCGCGTGCGTGAGGGAAGGAGAGGGAGATTCGGGTTGTCACTCCGTGGCTTCGTCGGCGGCGGGAGTGGCGGAGATCGACCGGGCGGCGGCGGCGAGGTGAAAGGAGGTGGTCGGAGCGCGAACGGAGGTCGGTGGCGACGATTGAAACGGATCTTCCGCGGGTCAAGTAGCGGGTCGAGGGAAAATACTCCTTCGTCCGCAACTTCCGGCGAAACGGAAGGTGGATTCGAGCTCCTTGCGGCGGGCGAATCGATGGACCGAGGTTCGGTCGTTGAGATGCCGATTGGAGAGATTGAGGCTTGTGGGAGTGAAGTTTCGGACGTGGAAGAACAGAGGCCGTTGAACTCGTTTTTTTTTTTGGTTGCAGCTCCTCTTTTCTTCAATTTCTGGCTCTTTTTATAGCCCAAAGATGGATTGACAGGAGCTAAGAACAATGATGATGGAGTCTGAATTGAATTGAGCTTGATGGATGGATGGATGGATGAGGGGAGGCAGAGCTTGCAGGTCGCTCGGCGGAGAAGGAGGAGTAGCTCGTGCTGCTGTAAGTCCTTCCTTTTTTCTGTTTTTTGCTTTTTTTGCTTTTTTTAGTTTTTTTAATTAATTAATAAAATAAAATAAACACATTTAAATTCTAAATTAAACCAAATAAAATGATAAAAACACATAAAAATCATGAAAATAACAAAACCACACGAAGTAATAAAAAGACATACGAAATAAAAAAACGTACATGAAAATGACAAAAAGTACATAAAATGATGGAAATAACGAAAAGTACCAAAATAAGAAAAATAACCAAAGCATCTGAAAAATTATAAAAACGAAAAAATAATGAAAATAACAAAAGTTTCATAAAATAACAAAAAAATATGACAAAAGTTCAAAAAATAATGAAAATGACATTAACACGTGAAAAACGATAAAAACTACGTAAAATAACGAAAATGGCAAAAGTTACATAAAATAACGAAAATGACGAAAAGTACATAAAAGGTCGACAAAAATCACATGAAATAAAAATACAGAAAAATACCGAAAAAACAAAAAAAAAACAAAAACCTAAATTACTACTCCGGACAAAATCGGGTGTCAACACTTGGGAATTCAATTTTTCTATGGTAGATCCTCTTTATGTAGAGGCGGCAACAATATTACGGGCCTTAAGAGAGGCACGCAGATGTTAGTGGTCTTCTATTATGGTGGAGTCGGACTGCCAGGTTATTGTCAATGAGATTAATAACGGCCGCAGTCCCTCACTTTACCACTTTGTATTTTAGTGGACGAGGTTAGGTATTTTATGTCATTGTTCTCTTTGTGTGATATTATTTTTACTCCAATGGGTTGTAATGTGTTAGCTCATTCTGTTGCTCGTCATGGACCGAACATTTTAGGTTGTTATTGTCACAGTCACCCCGCCCGATTGCGGAGGCGGGGCCGAGCGCGACGTTCGGAACCGGAACCTACGGCGGAACGCGCGGTGACAGTGCATTTTACCTATTTAACAGAATAATCGATACTACATGCAACCTACCAAAATCCACACATGGCAAGTATACAAGTAAAATAACCTTCACCAAATACCATACAAGACAAGCAGAACCACAGAATCCATCTCATATACCAATTCAATAAAGGCAAGTCGGGGCTCCGCCCTCGACTCAGAAGACAAACAAGATCAGATTATATTCCATAAACCTTCCTCATATACAAACTCATGATTTAAATACATGCATGCAACTACAGCTACAGAGCCATCAAACTAGAACCTAGATATACCTAAGTGCGGAATCGGAAACTTTCTCACTCAGGAGGTTTTCCGCCCGTGGTACTGCTGCTGCTGCTGAAACCCAAGGAATCCGAAAGCACCGCGGACCTCTATTCCGCCAGTTGCTTTCCAGAACAACCTGAAAGGTGGTAAACAAATAAAAGGGTGAGTCCTCGAAAGGACCCAGTAAGGGCTGAGGTAAGATACAGTTTGTACAAGCACTGCTGAATCGAACCTGCAAAACAAAACAAACACAAGCACAAATATATACATATGCATGTATGCAAAGTCAGAGGTGAGTCAGAATCCATCATACGCGGTCCAACCGCCAGAACGACCCAAGACGACAACCCTCTCTAAGAGGTCAGAAATATACAGAATGTAATGTAATGTAATGTAAAGCACGGTACCGGCTGGGTCGCGATCCCCAAACTGTCGTAGGGTCACAGAGGTATACCTGCACTCCCGGTGCGTGTATACATAAAGTGTCAGCACCCTCCAAAGTGCAGACACACAGAACAGAAGTACTTGCACTCCTGGTGCGTGTACAAACAGAATGTCGGCACCCTCAGTGCAGACACCGCAGAACAGAACCACATGATAACAATGCATATGCGAAACAGAATATAATATATCAAAACGTAAGAACATAAATATCAGCGCCTAGCGCGAATACGCAGAACAGCATATAAACCCGTGGCCTCTAAGACCACCCGGGCCTTGAAACAGAACAAGTACAAACATATACCTTACCATATGACAGGTCCCGGAATCACTGAACCACCGTCCTCAACCCGGGAACTTGCCTCAACTAAACCCGTATATATAACGAGAGAAGTTGAACCCTTACCTCGAAAACGCTGCTCCGTAGCACAATTCCCGGGAAATCCCGGCTTCCGACCCGAAAAGTCGCAACTTGCCTTTTCCGGTCCCACGCTACTTCACCAACGCAGAATCAAGCAATCTTTGGAGCTTAAAACCTTGAAGTTTCCAGCAAAGGGAGATGAAGAACATGGAGCTTGGAAGGGAGGAGCAATGGCGGATGAAGAAAGAAGAAGAAGAAGAGAAATGAAATTAAAATGTATTTTTCCAATAATTAACCCCTTTTATATTATCCTTTCTTTTTCAGCTTTAATAAGAATTGGACAAGTGTCCAGCCCATCTGATTCTGCCGACTTAAGCCCAGCTCCAGCCCAAAATACTTATAACTTTAGGGTTAATTACAACTTAACCCCAAAATTCTCCAAATCTTTGCAATTAAACCCCAATTATAGGTAACGAACTCCAAATGAACCCAAAACTGACCAGAATCCTCAGAATATCATAACATTTATAAAACATTTTTCAAATATTTATTTACCATTCCGTAGCGTCCTACCGAGCTCGCTGAACCCAACCGAATCCCGGCGTGGCCGCATAATAACCTGAGCCACAACCCGTCACGACAAAATTCCACAAAAATAACCTCAAAATCCACCTTAAAATATAACATGACTTACCCTGGAGCTGTCGGAGAAATTCCATCCCGAGCCCCGGGATTCCGCCCAGAGCCCCGGGAGTCGCCCGGGACCGAACGTCCCCATCCGAAAATTATACTCCGTAAAAAGATCCGGGACGTTCCCACGATTCCAAATATGCGAACGGTTTCTCATTCCGAGGTCCCGGGAGCGCTACCGAGCCCGCTGTACGTCCCGAGACAACCCCCCGGCCCCGAAAAATATTTTCGGCGAAAACGTCCGGGGAGCCCACACGACCTCAAATCCTGAAGGATTCCCAGAATTAAAGCTCAGATAAGTCTCGGGAGCCTTTTAACCATCTAAAAACGTGACCTGCAGCCAAAACCGAGCCTCACACTTTTTGGTCACCCGGCCACAACCCGCTGCAATGTGCTTATTCTTGGACCACTCCTTTCCCTAAGTGGTTTTGTAAGACATTATCTTAATTAATATCACACTTTTTGTTTAAAAAAAATTGTGATGGAAGGAGTATATTGGGCAGTTTTTTTTTAGGGGTGATAATATGCCAATCATCACTAATTCTTATAACCCTTTTCTTTATACTGATTTTCTTAAAAAGGAAAAAAAAGGAAAAGGAAATAAATCAATGGAGAAATTGGCGGTACTGTGCCTTTAAAGGACAGTAGAGAAGTGGAAAATCCAGAGGCTGGAGGCCCAACTTTAGAAAAAGGCATAGATTTTGGTACTTACTGTGTACAGTTGTAAACCAACTTTTCAAATGAGACGAAGATACAATTATGGAGCAGGCAATGAACCACAGTGAAAAGGTTCCGCCACAATTCAAAGCAAACCTACAATATTATTCTTGAGCAGAAATTTCTTCCTCCTTTTTTTTAAAAAAAAATTATTAAAGTTTATTTTTACTTGAAAATGCTTGCATGATTCTCCTGATAAAGAATCTGTACACGTATGATTTTTGTTTTCTAGGAGTTGGAGTATATATGTACTCTCCCAATAATCCTTCCATCTCAAAATATTACAACAATTTTCTTTTTAAAACATTCTAAAAGTAATACAACACTTCCCTTTATGATAATTTTTACATAATAATTCACCAAATCATCTTTATCTCTAAAGTTTAAAAAATAATACATCAAAACATAGTCAATATGAATCTCTTTCTTCTCCAAATAATTTTTTTTATTTAATAATATAGTTCTTTAATTTTTATTCTCGGATATTTATCATTATAGTTTAATTTTATTTTACTGCTCTTTCTCGATTTTTGTGTTTTAGTATATCTTTAAATATAGAAAATGGTAAAATTGGAAAGTCAATACCAAAATTTTCTCACTTTAATCTCCGTATCAAATCAAAGTGTTATATTATATTTGCAACGAAGAGAGTACATGTTAAAACATTCGATATTGACTTAAGCATTAATTGTTCTATTAATATATGTACTCTCCTTCGTGATGATATATGTACTCTATAAACTCTATTAAAACATTCCATATTGACTTATAAGAACATCTACAACAATACTAATTAATTTTAAGTTAAATTATAGTCAAATGACAAAAAAATTACATTGGCAGTGAGTTTAACATTGTCACTATATCAATGCTAGTTATTACAGGTAGTCATATTTATTATTATGTTGAAATTAACCATATTTATTTTATAGCTAGTAACAAATTCTCTCTATTCACTCCCAAATTTGGAGAGCCAATTATCGAAAGTTATTATGACTAGCATGATAGCTATCATTGTTTGATAAAAAGATTTGTGCACTTTTTCTATTTTTACTAATTATATTTGACTTGGAAATGTTATAACTGTCATTGTTGTATATGCTCTAAAGCATTAGAGTACATTCAGTGATCAAGATTTTGAACTTTTTTTTTGAGGGTAAAGATTATGAACTCTTACCATCACAATCTTTAGTTGCAAAGTACTCATGCTTCTTTTTTAATATAATTTGCATTTGCCTTTCAAAAACCACTGAAAGTTATGAAAATCTATTGAATAGTGGCTAGAAGTTTAAAGAAATTATCAATATCATTTAAAAAAGTAATAACAACGTTAAATTCATCACTTAATCAAGCCTAGCTAAATCATCATCTTTTTCAAATTCGTTAGATGATTTTTAACTATGAGGATCTTTTTCCATCGCTTAGAGACGTCGTTAGGGTAGAGAGTAATATTTATTGATAAAAATTTCAAACTTATAATTAAACGCTATCATAAATAACTTTTTAACTTTGAAAAACAAACCTAAGTCTCATTCTTGTGTTATTATCTATCTTTTCTACTTAGTCATGCCATGATGCCATCAGTTTGCATTGGCCGGCCCCACTGAATTTAGCGTATCCAAGGGGGATCAACAAAAGTGCACAACATATTCATAGCTCGCGTGTTGCCAGAAATATCACGTCTCCCTTTGTCTTGTGTTGTGCCATATCATAATGAAGCGGACAAAAAGTGTTCGCAACGCAACTCTCTCCGGTGTTCGCAACGCAACTATCTCCAATCAATTGTTCTTTTCTTCCGCTACCCATTGACCATTTCATATCCTGCTCAATGATCATAAGAGTATCTCTAACAGCCTCCCTATTTTCTTGATATGTTCATTTTTGAAGATTTTAGAGTATTATTTTGATCCAACAGCTTCTCCATCCCACTCTCCAAAATGGAGAAGGAGGCAAAAAAAATGGAGAGGCTTCCCCAAATTTGGAGCATTCTCCAAATTTTGGAGAGGCTCCCCAAATCTACTTTTTTAAAACCTCTCTCCTCTCTCCTTTTTTATGGGCACTTGTGATTGGTTTAAATATTTTTCATCTCTCATCTCTCCTCTATTTCTAAATAATTCATTAACTATTATTCAAATATGTAGAATATTTTATTCTTGTAATAAATGTATAGTTCTTCAAAATGGAGAAGCTGTTAGAGTTTGAGTTCATTTTTTTGGAGAATATGGCATTTGTTTCCCATTTTAGAAACTTTTGGAGAGGGTGTTGGAGATGCTCTAACATATCGCACAAATCAATTCTCTTTATTTGTTTGGGTAAACTGTTTCATTCTTGCTAGGGTGAGAAAGTTTTCCATTTTAACTATAAATCGAAATATTGAATTAATTTGGTTTATCTTTTCACTTATTATCACGGGTGAAGTCAAGAAAATTTTTTCAAGATGGTGAAAGTTCTTCAAATACTGTTATGGATAAAATAATATTATCCAAGTAATTTAATATCAAGTAGTTTGACTCAAATGGAAGTGGTACATATCAAAAGTATTAAAATTTTAGACATACGATAAAAGTACATATATGAAGTACTCAAAATCTAAAACGGCGTTCCTTCAAATCTCTGAAATTATCAATCAACTCTTATATACTGAAGATTTCAGCAATATCTTTCTCAATATATAAAATAAACTATCTGCAAGAAAATCTTGACCCATTTTGTTTCGCAATCTGGTCTTCACCATTTTCATAGCCGAAAATACACGCTCTGTAGTAGCAGTAGACACAGACAATATTAATATCAGACGTATTAATCTTTCAACAAGGAAATAAACATCATTCTTTTCAGTAGATACTAAAACTTGACATAATGCACAAATTGTTGACAATCCTTCAAAACATGCAGAGCTTGTAACATCACAATAAAAATGCTCCAACGGATATTTTAGCAATCCAAGTTCTTGATAAGTAAAATCTTGGGGATAATACTTGCTAGCAAGCATGCAGATGGTTGGAATGTTAAAAGATGCAAACTCATCTTTTGGGTCAAAGATGAACTCAATCTCAAAAGATCCATGATACGATCATTGAATCTCGAAGAAAGCTCTTGCAATTGAAAATCAATTCCAGCATTGAACACATCATAATGGTAGTAATATTCCAAAGAAATATCATCTCATCGACGCTTACCACAGACAAGATAATGAGGGGAACTAAGATATGGAACGTGAACCTCATGACTTAAACAAAACGACTGCACTTTGAGAAGAAAAGAATTACACCCATTGGTCGATAAATGTTGTAGCAACACTGAAGTAATTCTCACCGTATCCATTGCTTTAACAATGTCTTGAAGCTTTTCTTGCAATATCATGCACATATGTTCAGTAATACCAAAAATATCATACATCACGTGGGCAACAAAGAAAAACTTAAATGAAAAGAAAAAGGAAAAAAACAGTTTTCCACATCTAAATGCCACTTATGTCATGATGTATGAAGAAATTGTCCGTACCCTCAAACTCTTGAACTTCTCTGGCTCAAGGAAATGAGTGAAAGTGAATATTGCGACCTCCGAACTGGATTTGGCGGCAGTGAGATGAGAAGAAGCTGGAATGGTTCCTTCTTGCGAGTTCGAGCTGGATTCGGCGGAGTGAGCAGTCAACTGAGAATGCACTTTAATTTTGGGAAATGTCAAGACTCACCACGAGGTGGTCTACCATAACAGATTCAAAATAATGGAAGTTAACAGGAAGGCTAACCAGAAGGTAGAACCTGCTGCTCTGAAGTGTAGGTAAATATAGGCTCTGCGCAAGGACGGTAGTTTATGCAGGTGACAGAAGGAGTATAAGATCTGAAAAAGATGTTGAGTGACGGTTTGTCTAATTTGTGGTATTGTTTCTGACGTAGTGGATGTGATGTAGATGGAACACTTAAATTTAAAGTGTCAAAAATTTTATTTTGGTCATGAAACTTTGTACATTTTTGAAAAGGGTGACTGTAGTTACATAATGTGCGTTTTTATTAATTCTATCTACATTTTGTTCTCACATGGATATAAATCAAAACTGAGATTCATGGAAAGAGAAATAAATGCTAATTTACTTATACATCAAGTCAAAATTGTAAATGTTTTGTGTAGGTACATGAATGAAAATGAAATAAAATAATGCAATGACCACTCATGCGTCGCCTATATTGATAATATACCAACATTCTACAAATCCATTTGTGAAAATATACCTACAAGTATTTTTTATGATATATTCGAAGCTGTTTGATCTTGCCACTTACAAAAATTATCCTTACGATTACATGTTTTTCATACATTTGTTCCCCGTTCATCTCCAAATTTTATCTGAAAAAAAAAAATTATACTTTCTCAATACTGATACATTTAATAACCTTAAATATGTTATTTATTTATAAAATAATATATTCCTTGAATTTCTCTACTCAAACATCAATCATAATAGACTTTCTCAAATTTCCTAAAATAAATTAGTTATGCTGATCAATCAAGTAGTTATGTCAATCTAACAAGGTAGTGATGTTGATCTGACAATATAGTGATGCTAATCTGACAATGTAGTGATACTGATCTAACACGGTAGTCATGCTGATCTAACAACTCATCATGTTGATTACCATTTTATGCTGATCAATCAAGTAGTTATGTCGATCTAACAAGGTAGTGATGCTGATCTGACAATGTAGTGATGCTAATCTGACAATGTAGTGATATTGATCTAACACGGTAGTCATGCTGATCTAACAACTCATCATACCAATTACCATTTTATGCTGATCAATCAAGTAGTTATGTCGATCTAACAAGGTAGTGATGCTGATCTGACAATGTAGTGATGTTAATCTAACAAGGTAGTCATGCTGATCTGACAACTCATCATGCTAATCACCATTTTATGCTGATCAATCAAGTAGTTATGTCGATCTAACAAAGTAGTGATGCTGATCTGACAATGTAGTGATATCGATCTAACAAGGTAGCGATGCTGATCTAACAAGGTAGTGATGCTCATCGAACAACTCATCATGCTGATCAATCAAGTAGTTATGTCGATCTAACAAGGTAGTGATGCTGATCTGACAATGTAGTGATGCTGATCTAACAAGGTAGTGATGCTGATCTAACAAGGTGGTCATGCTGATCTAACAACTCATCACACTGATCACCATTTTATGTTGATCAATCAAGTAGTTATGCCGATCTAACAAGGTAATGATGTTGATCTGACAATGTAGTGATGTCGATCTAACAAGGTAGTGATGCCGATCTAACAACTCATCATGTTGATCACCATTTTATGTTGATCAATCAAGTAGTTATGTCATACCTGCTGACATTTGATAAGGGTATATTAGTATTTTCACTAGGTTCGATAAGCCTCGTGAACCTTATCGAATCGAACCTTTCATATTCAAGTTCGGCTCGTTAACGACACGAGCCTGAGGAACGGCTCGAGCTCAAAAAAACTCGGCTCGACGGGCTCGTTTACGTTCGAGCTCGAGCCGAGCTCGACTCGATTCGTTCCACACCCCTAACTGCGGCCTTAGCACGGCCATGGCCACGGTAACAGTTTTGAATAATAAAAAAAAATGGACGAATACGGATGAATGTTCATCCGAATTCCTCCAACCAAACCCAGACCAACCCAAAAAGAAGGAGCAACCGTGAGAGGGCAGCGTCGGTGAGCAAGGGCGATGGCTGCGAGAGAAGAAGGAGAAAGCATAAAGAAGAAGAATGAGGAGGAGGATTCATAAAAATCATCACCATATTCGCAAATAATAAAGAAACTCGTAAACAAATCAGATCTAGATCTTCTCTTCAAACATTTCATAACAAATACAGAACATGAGCAACCCACCATTTTTTCTAAATTAAAGTTTCTAAATATTTTGTTTAAAACAATAATTCAGAAGTTGTTTTTAAATTTACTTTTTTTAAACCACGCAATAGATGATGTTTGTAGGACACTAAAAATAAACTCCACCTTTTTTCCTTATATTTTAATCGGTGTTCTCTAACAAAGTCGTTTCTTTTAGTAGATTCGATTTAACATTATTCAATTTATTATAAATACTGAATAGTACTGTAAGTATTTCTAGAAGAGTATGTTAATACATTTAACATTTACTAAACGTTAATTTATAATTTATTATATTTTATTCTGTTATTTTGACAGATTATTTAATTTTTGTCAATTTCCTCTTTTAGTCAAATTTTAGATCTATCTTATTAAAATATTATTATACCTACACATGCAAGGATAAAAAAAATCGATAAACATTTATCAAAGTTACATGCTTTTATATATATATACATATGTGTGTGTAATAACAACTACAGGAGGATCAAACAGTGCTCGCATTTGGGTGTTGGGCTACTGGCAATATATGCTACTCAACATATAGGTCTTGCTCACATTTGGGTAACATAAGTTGCCAAATTACCGTGGGTGTTCACAAATTTTATGGCGACCCCAACAAAGAAATTTGGCCACAAACATGTAACCGTCGTGGGCCACAATTGGCCCATGGAATAGCTAAATGATTTTACCTTCACGGTGTTTCTGAGCCAGAAATTTTTTGATCCACCATTTCCTCCCAAAACCCTACTATTGGAAACATCTTATTATTGACGCCGCACTATCCGATTCCAGATCTAAACTATCGACGTACCTTCAACTAAATCGCCCAGACTCAAAAATCTCGATGTCGGTAGAGAAGTCGATGGTTGATCGCCTCATCGCAATATATGCTGACCCCGACGAGAACTTTTACTTCCGTTTTCACGATGGGTTCATCTCGGTTGAAGAATTCTTTGAGTATCTTGTACCGACTTTAACATGCACTACTTGGCCTTTTGATAAAAGAGAGCTTTCAAGAATTTGGCACCAGGTTGTTCTTGTGCCTACAGGCAGACGTCCTTACCCCTTAAGGAGGGCACATATATCCATCACCAAATGGTAATGCACATCAGCATCAAACTTTACCCTTTCAGTATTGACCATGGTTTTAAAAACCGGACCGGAATACAACCGTCCGAGCACCGGTTCATGGTCTGATCGGTTCAACCGTTTGGATCACCGGTCCAACCGGTTATTTTTTAAAATTTAGTTATTATAATTCATTGTTTAGAATTATCATGAAATAATCTAAATATGGAATAATAATGCACATTTTTTATATTAAAATAATAATTTAAAATACATATTAGTCATTTTATAAGAAGGAAAACAATATTCTATATTTTAATTAATTATGTCATTGAAAATAATAATTTAAAATAACTGAAATTATTTTGTATATTTATATTATAGTTTAAAAATGTTTTAAAATATATTATGAGAAAATATTAAAAAATTAATGTGTTAAATATGAATTTATAAATAAATGTGGAATAAATTAAAATTAGTGATAAAAATTTGGGAGTTTTTTACAGCATTTTTCAAAAAAATGCAAATAAATAAATGAATCACCAGTTTTCCGTTTCATCGATTCTTTCGGTTCTCACCGGTCTAACCGATTCTTGACCAAACGATTCAAAACTGAAAACCGGACCGGTTGGCTAACCGGTTCGGCCGGTCCGGTCCGTTTTCATAGCCATGGTATTGACATATGCAACTCTCTTAGCCTCATTTTGGAATTCAAGAAACTTCCTCACGGTATACCGACGTTGAAATATGTCTTCACTTTGAAAAGAAGTTTCACACTTAACTAGTTTGTTTTTTGACTTCCAATCCTCCCTTTCTTCATCATCGACCCTCTTACCAATAGCAAGAAAATATTGCTCCGCAAATTGTTTTAGCCCCGTATTTATGTTCACATAACTACGAAAAAAATTATTTACCCCTTCACTTCACTGCGTACTTTGCAAACCAGCCCAACATTCATGTAAAAAGTATGCAGGAACTCATCGCTCTCTCAAGTCAAACATTTTATCGAGCCAATCATTTTCTTCCAGCTTGTACTTACAAATGAAATCATTCCACATACCTTCAAACTCCTCTGCATCACAACAACCGTGGACTATTTCCGACAAGCTTTCCGTATGTCCGCCCACTCTTTTTTTCTCAAGTGCAGTTCTCCATTTTTCATAACATGCCACAAACCCCACCTATGCATGGAGTCCGGGAACACACATGCAACAGCATTACCCTGCACATATGCAAAGTGTGTTCTTACTTATAATCATCATTAATATTAGTCATACATTACATAAGATCATATAATGAAGATCATATCACTCCACCATGCACATTCTAGGAAATAAAAATTTAGGACAAATAATAGACTAACCGAAACAACACATACCAATTGCTTGACATTGATCAGTCATAATGCATTTTGGCACTTTGTTTCGCATGCAGCTAAGCCATGTCTCGAACACCCACTTAAAGCTCTCTACATCTTCCTTCGATAATAAAGCACACCCAAGTAGTATAGATTGTCCATGGTGATTGACGCCGATAAATGGTGCTAAAGGCATTTTGTAACGATTCTTCAAATGCGTTGTGTCGAAACATAAAACATCACCAAAATCATAGTATGTTGCTGTGCTTCTTGCATCTGCCCATAAACCGTTCTTCACCCTTCCGTCACCATCTGTATCATATGAATAAAAGAAATCGTCCGATACGGACTTCATCTTGTTGAAAAAATTCTGCATAGCATTAAAATCCCCATTTTCCATTCCTTGCATCTGCCACCTCCTAATTACCGAGTGACTGTCTTTTAACGAAAAATGGAACATTCTCAATACCCCCACGCCCCACTACAAAATTCATGTATCCTCGTGAAGGTGTCACTCCAGCCCTATTGCCTAACACTATCTGCATCTCATCGACACCACTAACAATTCTGTAATTACGCATGAATCGAGTGCTATTGGGTTCAAGGTCATGATTATGATCTATCCTAACTCTCATAAACTCCCAACTACCATCGCCTCCTTTAACTAAATAAATACCGGCCTTACAATTCGTGGATTGCGATCTAACGGGCCTTTCCGGATTTAATCCGTTCGACCTCAACTTCTCACATTTCACACATTGCAACCTAACCTTGGAACAAAACTCATAACCATCGTGATCCCAAAAATGACCAAGACCCTTGTTAGTCCTCTGTCGAGGTGGAATATTGATGCCAACATCCTGCACCGCATTCTTTGCACTAGATGAAATGTCAGAGCTTCGAAAACGTACCTCAAATCCAGTACGTCGGGCATACTCATAATACTTAATAAAGGCTTTGACAACATTTTCAACAACCATTCCTTCCACAAGATTCCATTCACCGCTACATTCTAACATTGGCTCCGATGTGCGATCATTATCACAGTCCTGTTGTACACGACTCTGCGAATGACCAATAAGAACACCTTCCGATATTCCTGCATTAGAACCGCCTGCTTGTTCAACTCGATCACCGCTACATTCAACGTATTCCTCAAAACGACCAGTTACCGACTCAGTGCAACCATCATGGGCTTCAAAAACACTCGTGTCGTCAAATAGGGAATGGATGAATGCCTCTTTAGATGACAGTAGAGCCATGTTCAAGCATCAGAGCTCACGATGGAGTAAGGCAACAACAAAGAATCTATACCGAATGTTAAGGACATATGCATGAAATGAATGAACTATTGTTCACATATACCAGCTTACACCCGGACTTTAAAATACTAACTTACACACGCAGTTTTCGAAAAATTACCAACTTACACCCACATCTTTCAAAAAAACTACCAACTTACACCCCTAGTTTTCTAACAACAATAAAGTCACCATGTCACTTTGCATTATTTTATTTCATTTTCATTCATGTACCCGCATAAAACATTTACAAATTTGGCTTGATGTATAAGTAAATTAACATTTATTTCTCTTTCCATGAATCTAAGTTTTGATTTATATTCATGTGAGAACAAAATATAGATAGAATTAATAAAAACGCACATTATATAACTACAGTCACCCCTTTTCAAAATGTACAAACTTTCATGACCAAAATACAATTTTTGACACTTTAAATTTAAGTGTTCCATCTACATCTCACCCACTACGTCAGAAACAATACCACAAATTAATTATCATAGACCATTCAAAATGGAGACAAACTGTCACTCAACATCTTTTCAGATCTTATACTCCTCTATCACCTGCATAAGCTACCGTCCTTGCGCAAAGCCTATATTTACCTAGACATCTTCACAACATCAGGTGGCCATACTACCATCGGTTAGCCTTCCCGTTAACTTCTATTATTTTGAATCCAATATGGTGGTCTACCCTGTGGTAAGTAAAGATTTTTCCTCAATTTTGTGTGCGTGTGTGTGGTGTCTGCTATATTGTCTAGTGGGTTGGGTTTGACAAATGTAAAATGACCCAAATTGAATAAGATGGAATGAGCTGGATAGGATAAAGAGTTGGGTTGAATTAATAAATAAAATAAAAAATACCAAATAACATCCCTAAACTTTTATAACTATATACCATATACCCCTACATTCTAAAAAATCTCAAGATGGCCATTGTCACTCATGCCACACAACAACTTCGCCCCTGCTTATTATGGGTTTAGGTTTTAGTTTGGGTACGTGGTTTTTAAAGTTCGACTCATTTGGCATCATTCAAGTCTAAACTCAAATCAGTTTGTGAATGGCTCGATTATTTTTATAGTGATAGCTCATTCATCCCAAGTAATTAAATCTTATGGGTTGGTTTGGTACTATAGTATGGATACCAAAAATATAAAATATTATTTTGAAGGTTTTCAAGTAGACAAAAAAACTCAAAAGTAATAGGAGGAAAAATGCAATTTATGTTGTAATTTTTAGAGAACGTAGTATTAAGAAAATACAAAGAATTAGTTGGAGAGGAAATTAAGTTCTAAAATTTGTGAAATTATATATTTTTCCCTAAATTGGTCATCGAACTCACCTATTCCTTTATCTGTCATTGCAGAATATCCATATTTATCCGTATTATTGATGTTTAAAGAAAAAAGTGGCTAACTATAACAAAACAAAGTTATGACTAAGTATACAAAACATTTAAACTTTAAGAACCAAAACATTTTATAAAAAAACAATATTGTTCACTTACTATAGCAAATTTGATGATAAATATAGGTTTATAATTTGTTTGCAGCTAAGTTCTTTCTTTTCATACGGATAAATTATTCGACATACATTTTCAAGTACTTACTTAATTCTCATTTTTAAATCAAACTCTCGTCCTCATCGTGATCATGTTTCTGGTAACATAATATCTTAAAGAAAAAAAATATCACTTTAGTCCTCCTACTTTTATTTCCTTTTGACTTTGGAACTTTCGAGCACTAGTATTCTCCTTTTCCCATTTCTATCACCAAATGTTATTCCTATTCTACCGATAACATGTAATTAAATTACCAAGGCACTAGTGGTACAAATCCATCGAGAGATTTGTTGTCTCATTTTTCCATGTTTCCTTCCTCATCCCCACTATTTTTTATTAATATCATTAATTTATCTGTTAACGGTGTTAATAAAATATGTCGATGGACAGAGAGAGGGGATATAGAAAATGGAACAATAGATTTGGATTACTAGTGATACTAAGTTATTTAGTATATGAGAAATAGTAAGGGCAGTCACTTGAACACTGTCATTTTAACATTTATCATATAATTGTTTTTGTGAATCCACTTAATTTTGAATCCATCAAAATGAATATATGTCAAATATATATTAAATAGAAGAGTGTTCAAGTAACTAACTAACCGTCCATATTGTTCATTAGTGTACATATGAGTAGAAGTATCTCTTTTGAGGTGCAATTAAGGTGACCTAAAAGTCGGCATATTTTGTTGTCCCCTTGAAGGCGTTGCTTTTCGTTATCATTGCCATGCCCATCCACGTCCTCGAAAGCTCCATTTCGTCTGCGACTATGTGATCCATAACACTAAAAGGATGGATAAGACTAACCATAAAATATACTCTCT
This sequence comes from Stellera chamaejasme, assembly GCA_024586325.1. NCBI lineage: Eukaryota > Viridiplantae > Streptophyta > Magnoliopsida > Malvales > Thymelaeaceae > Stellera > Stellera chamaejasme. The sequence continues at coordinate 34,318,879 of CM044985.1, forward strand.
CCATCCTGTTTTGTATTTAAATATTATTATTTTTGAAACGTTTCTAAATGTTTACAATATTTCCTAAAATAGTAAAAAATTTCAAGTAAAAATAACAATTTATTTTCAACTATCTTTCCTTTTGTTTATTTATTTCTAATTTAATACCATTAACTCCGTTCATTTCACACACTTAATATTTGTTTTAATTTTTTATCATATAATATATAATTTGATATCACTAACTCCATCTATTTAACTCCCTATATCTCAGCAATTTTGTCAAGCTTTCACTTTTTTCTACGCACATTAATTTTGCCAAGATGCCTAGTCTGTTTTTTCACAGGGCACAGTGACCAATTGCTTGGGAAATGTTTTGTAACATCTTTCTAAAAGACAGATTTATGGGAAATGTTTTCTTAAGGTACCTAGTCAACAGTTGTTCAACTTATAATTAGGGTACTGTACTTCTTAATTTTGTATAACAGTTCAGAAAGCGAATGGTACAAAACGTCCGAGTACCCAAATGAAAATTTAACAAAACTAATGGTACAAGATGTGCATTAACTGGCTTAGTGTTCCACCAAAATTTGTTCCAAATCACAGGATCGTCTTCTTGTCATTTCGGTTTCGCTTTCTAAATTCTCGCTTATCAGCAGAATACTGCTTCTTAATCATAAGACTGGACATGGCAGCTTTCACAGATTCGGCAGCTGCCAAGAAAACATTTTTATCAACTGAAACACTCCCCTGCAATTTCTCCAGCAGCTTTGCTCCACCAGGAATTTCACTATCCTTCAACATGCTTGGCTCGTTGCCATCCTGGAAACCAGAAATCGCCATTACTCGGCAGAAACATGAGTTCTCGGAAATACCCGCGCCTGAAACACCCATGACCATCCACAACAGTCCTCCACAAGCAGTAGTTGTCAGACTTGTTGGAACAAAATTTTGTTCCAGGTCACAAATCACCTGCATTGTTCACAATTTTATCAATTTGTTTTTGCGGGAGGAGCTTTCTGATGAACAGCACGAATGAAAAGTATCATACGGCTCAATACACAAACTCTCCACAGATTTACAAGTAGAACATAGCTCCGGCAGTACCAGTAACACTAGAGGACAAGACATCAGTTAAAACCCCATGCTATTTCAACCTGAGCAACATGTGGAACACTAGAGGACAAGACATCAGTTAAACCCCCATGCTATTTGGACCTGAGCAACATGTGGAACAAGCAAAACCAAAAAAGCAACTGGCCAATTCAAACAAATGCAGGAAGCTCCACAGGACAATGGGAGAGAGTGTTGCTGAACCAGCAACTCCTGACCACCCCAACAAATTGAATCATGTTTTTATAGCAAGTAGAGTATTATTCATGGAGGTGGTCCAACTAACATTTCTATTGAAAGTACTAGTTCTGGAAGCTAACAGGATACTGTACTGTTTTATGGAAGTGTGTGTTCCTCACCTTCACAATTGAAAGACATTGAGAAGAAATGTCACACCTCAACAGTATTACTCCAAGCAGGCTGCTCATAATATTATACAGCCATTAGATGATTATTCTAGATGAGAAACCAAATGAATCTCGGTGAAGAATGGATGTGAGTTAATGATATTAAGCAATTTACCTTTGAAGAGCAACAGCAACTAAGGAACAATCTTGGATTGCGCATATATCAGTAACGATTGAGCATTCATCTTCACTCCCGTTAGATTTCAAATCTCCTGTCTTCATAAACAAGATAAAGAGAAACAATACGTATGAGAATAAGCCAGAAGTTCCAAGAAACGAGGCCCTTAAATTTAAGCCAGCCAAAAGTACTGCATCTTGACAGAATTAAATCTGCAGCAGAAGAGGGGGGAAGGATGTAACTTTAGCCACAAGGTGAAGCAGATGAATTTTCACAAAAAGGACACAATATACACTTTGTCAAAGTCCTGTCTCATGTAGGGATGTCAAAACACAGCCTGACCTGAAAAACCCGTCCAAACGTAAACCCGACTATAGTTTGTAGAGATATACCAGTGTGTAGAGAAGTCTTGTAATTATCCTATACATGCGTATCCTAGACTAAGTTGTATCTTAGTAGGATTAGGACTCACACTAAGTTGTATCCTAGAAGCACTAGGACTCACAAGACTTTAAATGGGATGTGCTACACGTATTGTAACATGCATGAAATTGAGAAGAAATACAGAAAGGCTTCCTGAAATCCTTCATGGTATCAGAGTGGGTCTCCTCGATCTGACCTGGTACAATGACAGACAAGTCTTCCATGGACACCATCGGCTCATCATCCTCAACGCCGGCGCCGATCATCCAAATCTAGTCTGAAAATTCCGGTTTCAACGCTGGAATTATCCTAAATGAATCAAATTATGATACTTGGTCCCAGATCATTGAGATGCAAAATGCAGGCCGAGAAAAATTGGATCTTCTTATTGGAACTCCTCAACCTGAATTCATGGACCCATTGTACGCCAAGTGGTATGCAGAAAACCAGAAAGTTAAAAGTTGGCTGCTCACCTCCATAACACCTGAAATCATGAGGAGATATCTACGAATCCGCACTACTCGTAAAATCTAGAGCGTCCTCGCAAAGGCATTCTACGATGGTGCAGATGAAACCAGAATTTTTGCCTTGCACCAACGAGCATTCTCACTCTGTCAAGCTAGTCATCCTCTGCCCACATACTATGGTTAACTTGTTGAGATTTGTCAAGAACTTGATCATCGCGATAAGGTCACCATGAAAGATCCTGAAGATCTTATTTCATAAACGGGTTCTGTGGAAAAATTGAGAATACACATCTTCTTGAATGGTCTAGATGATGAATTTGAACAAGTAAGAGGTGAGAAACTACGCATGGATCCTAGCTTAGATCTTGAACGAACATATGCGTATGTACGTCGGGAAGCAAATCGAAGGAGGATACTTGATGGAGATAATTCCAATCCAGATTCTATCGCTATGATGGTCAGGAAGAGTAGCCTTGGTGGAAACAGAGTCCCATCACCAACCACTAGAAGCTTTGACGTTGGGAGCAAAAAACTTGGAGCAAATAGACAATGCACTCATTGTGGGGGTCTGGACACAAAAGACAGATGCTATGAGATAATTGGATACCCTGAGTGGTGGGATCTATAGAAAGCACCAAAGAGAAAGAGCAAGGGAGCTGTTGCTGTATCGAATGAAGAGAGACCCCTGCAACGGTTGCAGCTGTTGTAGCCAATATATCATCTGGAAATCTAGGAGCTATAAACCCATCTTCAAACACACCAGGTAAGTCTTTTAACTATCCTAGCACCAAGGAATCTTATACATGGATAATTGATTCCGGTTCTACTGATCATATGGCATGTGACACTTCATTCATATCTAAACTAGAACCATCTGAAAAATCATTAGTCTACTGCAAATGGCACTGAATAAAAAATTCTTGGAAAAACTTCAATCTCTTTGAACAGTTTAGACTTAGATTTAGTTCTGATTGTTCCTTCCCTAAACTTCAACCTTATCTTCATCTCAAAGATTACATAATCTCTAAATTGTGTGGTGATTTTTTGGCCTAACCATTGTGTATTTAAAAGGACATCAAGACGAGGCAGACGATTGGATTTGGTACTAGGAACGGGCGGCTATATTACCTTGATCTCAACGCTTCCAGCTTAAGCACTTTGACACAGCCTGGCGTACCTCCAACATCTGTCTCCAATTTTGATATATGGCTATGGCACAAGCGCCTTGGACATGCTTCGTTTGGTTATTTGAAACATTTATTTCCAAAATTTATTGTTTTTAAAGACATCTCCTTTATTGTTCAAGTGTGAAACCTCTGAACTTGCAAAAAGTCACAACAACACCTATTCAATAAGTGAAAGCAGAAATTGTGCACCTTTTGCACTCATACACTCTAATATTTTGGGGACCGCAAAGGTTTCAACATTAAATGGTTATAGATGGTTTGTCTCATTTATAGATGACTTTAGTCGCATGACACGGGTTTGTCATATGAAAAAAAAGAGTAATGTGTTCCAAACTCTAGGATTTTCATTTAATGGTTACAAAACAATACAAAACCTCCATTCAAGCTTTTCGGATTGATAATGGAGAGCGGTTTATTAATCATGAGCTGCAGCAGTTTTTAAAACTCATGGGATTGTACACCAATCGAGTTGTCCATATTTTTGGAGATGGTCCGTGCTGCCTTATTTGAAGCCAACTTACCCACTCATTTTTGGGGAGAATCCGTCACAAATGCATCATATATTATAAATAGAATACCATCTCGCAGCTTACATTTTAAAACTCCATTGGAGGTTTTGCATCATGGTTTGCTCATACCACTTGAAACAAACTTACCTCCAAATTTTTTTGGGTGTACAGCCTTTGTTCATTCACCAAATCATTCAAGAGACAAACTTTCACCAAAAGCTATTCGCTGTGTTTTTGTGGGATATGGTGTGTATCAGAAAGGTTATAGGTGTTTTCATCCTCCCTCACAAGAGATTTATATCACCATGGATGTTGTTTTTCATGAACACCAAAAGTATTATTCTGAAGCATCAGCTGCAAGTCAAGGGGAGAGAAACACGGACTTGCAATTCCTATATCCTATTGAATTCAGTCCTAAATCCATTGAACTTATGCCCCATGAATAGCCACGTGAACAGGAGCAAGAACAACATCAAACAGGTACTGAACCAACTGTTTTTGAGCGCATTGAGACACTAACTCAAAATCAAAGTAATATAGTCGATATGGAAGTACCACATCCATCATCTCTCGTACTTGATGCACATCCACAAAATGAAGCACAACCACAAAATGATGAACAACAAGTAAATTCTGAACCCTCACTTCGAATACTCCCTCATCGGATTAATAGAGGTGTTCCTCCCAAGACTTATAAACCTGTGACAGACTCAAGCCCTAAATACCCCATAAATAATTATGTCTCTTATCATCGACTGTCAATGCCATCTGCACAGTTCGCCGGTCAAATATCTACTGTATATGTTCCTAACAGTGTACAGGAAGCTATTAAAGACACCAGGTGGATGGCTGCAATAAATGAGGAAATGAGGTCATTGGAAAAGAACGACACTTGGGAAGTATGTAAATTACCTGAAGGGAAAAGGTCAGTTGGTTGTCGATGGATTTATACAATTAAGTATAAGACTGATGGGAGCATTGAGAGGTATAAAGCTAGACTTGTAGCTAAAGGATATAGTCAGACTTATGGAATAGATTATGCAGAAACGTTTGCACCTGTCGCAAAGATCAATACAGTTCGTGTCCTATCTCTTGCTTCAAATCTTGATTGACCATTGCAGCAATTTGATGTAAAGAATGCATTTTTACATGGAGACCTTAAAGAAGAAGTTTATATGGATTTACCCCCGGATGCAGACTTAAAGAAAAAGGAAGTCCTTATATGGGTTGAAGCAGTCACCGAGAGCATGGTTTGGAAGGTTTACAAAGTCTATGCAAGCTTTTCGGTATCAGCCAAGTAACTCTGATCATACATTCTTCATCAAACACAATGAAGGAAGACTAACAGCCCTCCTTATTTATGTTGATGATATGATTGTTACAGGAAATGACAATGAAGAAAGGGCAGCTTGGCAAGAGTATCTCTCACATGAGTTTGAGATGAAAGATCTTGGCACTTTGAAGTATTTCCTAGGAATTGAAGTATCACGGTGTAAACGAGGTATATTTCTTTCTCAAAGAAAATATGTATTGGATTTACTTGAAGAAGTTGGTATGTTAGCCTGCAAACCTTGTGACTCACCAGCGGATGAAAATGATAAGTTGGCTGAATTTCCAGATTCAGCACCAGTAAACAAGGAACAATATCAACGAATGGTTGGGAGATTGATGTACTTATCCCATACTAGACCTGAATTATACTCTCTCAGTGTTGTCAGTCAATATATGCACTCTCCAAAGGAAGAACATCTGAAGGCTGTAATGAGAATATTTAGATATCTGAAGTCTGCACCAGGAAAAGGGATCATGTTCACTAAAGGAGAAGTAAGAAACAAGGAGTGGTCGCAAGGTCAAGTGCAGAGGCTGAGTATAGAGGCTTGGCTAAGGGGAGTTTGTGAATTATTATGGATCATAAAGCTTTTACAGGAACTGAAAATACCATACATCAGCCCTATGAAGCTCTACTGTGATAATACAGCTGCTTGCAATATTGCTCACAATCCTGTGCAGCATGACCGTACAAAACATATTGAGGTTGACAAGAACTTCATCAAGGAAAATTTTGATGCAAAAATAATTGAGGTCCCTCATGTTTCATCTGAAGATCAATTAGCAGATATCCTTACTAAAGCAGTCTCAAGCCGAGCCTTCCATAGTGTTAGACAAGTTGGGCATGGAAGACATATATGCACCAACTTGAGGGGGCTGTAGAGATATACCGGTGTGTAGATAGTCTTGTAATTATCCTATACATATCCTAGAAGCACTAGGACTCATAAGCCTTTAAATGGGTTGTGCTACACGTATTGTAACATGCATGAAATTGAGAAGAAATATAGAAAAGCTTCCTGAATCCTTCAGAGTTATTCGGCTTAAAATGTCAACAACTTAAAACCTATTCTTACCTAACCCGACTTGAAACAATTACATCGAAACACTAAAAGTCCGAACCTGAATAACCCAAACTTGAGATGACTAGAATATGACCTAACAATCATTTTTCAGCATTTAATATATGATTTTATCTTACAAACATTTTGACATATAAATTTGATAATTTGTACATAATGATAAATTTGATGTCATAATTTTATGAATTGTTTAAAAAAATTGACAGAGATAAATGAAAGTCAAACATTCCAAAAATTAAGCGAGGAGTTAGTACGTCTTACCCCTTTTTAGATGTATTCTTTCGTACTTACTTATTTTTTTCTCTTGTTCAGACTTAATCGCTTAACTTTTTCTTCTTCCATTCTAGCATGTGTATGTGGACGAAAAAGTGCCTAGGTTCACTCAAACCATAATCTTGCTAACAAATACCCTTCTAAAAGCTTTTAAAACCTAAACCTCCAAACCTTAGATATCGATCTGAAGTCCTAGAGCTTAAGTTCAAGATTCATAAACTTCAACTTCAAATTCTAAACCTTAACCCTTCGGCCTTTGAACTCAAACCACAAAGGTTGTTTGGATTCTACAATTCTTAGACCACAATTTATAGATGAATAAATTTGTTCGCTTACAATTACTAATTTACCTCTAGAACATATTCAATTCAGATCTATATTGTTCTTTTCATAATTCACAAATTCAAGAAAAAAAAAATCGACAAAAAATACTCCACTTTTCAATTGTCTTTTCTTTTATAAAACTATTACATGTAAGTTTATTTTAAAAATCATGTAATATGTAGACTATTGGTACATAATCTGAACGGAATGTAACCTTAAAAATTGAAGTAACCCAAGCTCAAAATCAACTCAATGTATCTTACCCAAACCTGAATGAACCCGACTCAAGAAATTCAGAATCAGAAAGAAAAAACCCAGACTCGAATGAGACCAACCCAACCTGAACTGAATGTGGCCTAACCCGAAATCCACAAGCACCCAAATGACCTAACCTGAACTCGACTTTAGTCACTTGACTCAACCGATTAACATCCGTACTCTTATGCAAGAGTATAATTTAGCTATAATTCTTGTAATGCGCTATAACATACCTGTGCAACAACCTTGCATGTATCAAGGAGATCTCCAGAAGTAGGATCCCACAAGCGAACCTGAGGGTAGGAAGTAGGAATAAGAACTACAATTTAGAAACAGTTAATGTTGAACAAGTTAAAGTACGGGCACAAGTAAGAATTAAGTCAATATTCACCGTTGAATCACCACTTCCAGACACCAGGAGATTCTGCTGCAATTCCTGAGAGCAAATAAAAGCAATACAGGAAACAAATCTGCAAGCACATGCGTTGAAGTTTTCTTTAACATTTGATAAGGAAAGCTTATGTATAGTAGTGCATGTAAAGCATCTGTGATAAAACTCACTCACTCCGTATGGCCAAGGCAAAAACTTTGTATCTCATGGGCACCTTCCAACGGGTTCTCTGGAAATACACTGACCTGTCAGAAAAGCAACATGGCATGATATACACGTGTGCGCGCAATCCATTAATTGAAAGTATTTAATTGGAGAAAGATAATATACACGAATCTTGAAATCCCTGTCCGCGCTGACTATAAACTGTCCATCTGTTGAAAACTCCTGCAAAATTATCCAGTCCAAAACCAAGTCAATGCAGACTACAAGTACGTTGGCATAAAAGCTACAATCGATGCCAAAACATGAAGAAATGAAAGAGAGATCATCTTCTGCTGAATGCTGGAGCATTACCATCACTTGAATGGAATGCAACTTTGTTCTGTTATTTGGCAACAAAGTAGATACCATTCAAAAGCACTACAACTAATCCGACAAAGTGAATTTCTTACAAGGCTAGTAATGATGCTGCAATAATGACCAAGCATTGGCACTGCCTTAGCATCTCTTACAACTTTGTTCCCATCAGATTCTGATAGAGCCACCACCCAAACGACCCCAAATTTGTCAGCATAGCAAACATGGAGCTCATCACCGCTAACAGCGACTGCACTGACTCTCTTTTCTGAGCACCTGGGACATTTCCGGGATTAAGAAGAATCAGAGAAAAGCATAGCTCTTAATAAATAATAGCATGAATTAATTGGCGTTAAATTTCAACAACAGTATGTTTGCATCATTCGTGCAAAGAAACTTTTAAAATGCTCCCAATATAAAAGTAACCAGAAACATTCCAACGGCCAAACTAAAAAGTGGGGACGTAATGGATTTACAGTGTGGAAATGCAGTGCCAACACTCAGCATCCCAGATCTTGACAAGCTTATCATCTCCAGCAGACACAAAAAGCTTTCCTTTTGCTCCATAGCGAATTGCTCTTATTGAATCCTTATGCGAAGTGGCACCAGATTCATCCACCAACGAAACTGAAGTGTCCTTTCTGCCAACTTAAGCTTAAAAAGTAAGCACAGAAAAAACGAAGCGGGCGTTAAAACAGCAGGGAGGGAGAGACGGAGCTGACCGGAGATCGAAGACACGGAGGTCAGACCCGACGGATACGGCGACCGAGTCCTGTTTGGGATGAACGGCAATAAGGGCGGGAGCCACTTGATCAACTTCCCTGTTCTGTTCTACTTCTACATCATCGTATCGAGGATCCTCCATAACTGTCAGTTCAGGTCGCTTACCCGCTAACACTACTTTTTAGGGTTTATCAGGTTTTAGCTGCGAAGTGGACTTAATTAATGGGCCTCTAGGCCCAATAATAATAATTATTATTATATCCATCGTCTCTTTAAACGTGCTGCATTTTAACCGACTAACATATGGATTAAGAATGTACTCCCTCCGTCCCCGAAAGATTGGTAGATTTGTTTGAATACGGAGATTAAGGTGAATGTAAGATGTCTGTATATGTTTACTTAATTGCCCCTTAGTTGAGAGTGCACAAAAAACGAGGTAGAAAAAGTAAAGATAAAGTGAGGATAGTTTAGTAACTTTGAGATTGTGAAGTTTCCTTTTAAGGAAAGTGATCAATTTTTCTGGGACAGTCCAAAAGGGAAATGTGTACAATTTTTCAGGGACGGAGGGAGTATGTTTTTTTTTCCTATAAAAAAAGAATGTAGGTTGATTTTTGAATAAAAATGTAAAATATGTATATATAACAAAAATAATTTTTTTAAATGGAAAGAAAGTAATAAAGTAAAGTACGCTTTGATGGATGAAATTAGCTTATTGCTCCGCCTTCTTGTTATTTTCTTGTCTTTTTACGTTTTAATACTATTTGAAATTGTTGTAAAGAAATGAGGAAGAAAGAGCGACAGGAGAAGTAAGATGGAGATGATGATGATGATAGCATGAAGTAAATTTTCAGTCCCTGAAAGATTATACACTTTGAATTTGTTGTTTCAAGGTTTAATGTTTGACTCAAATTTTAACAAAGATAGCAAGTTTTAAAAAATTCAGAAAAAATATATTTAGAAAGTTTATACTTCAAATTATGACATACATATAAATTATTAACTTTAAAGTCTAAAAATTCATGAAAAAAAAATCATAGATTAAATACTGTAAAACAGTAAAAACAAAGTGTACAATTATTCAGGGACGGAGGGAGTATTTCTTAAGCGCTTAGCAATTCTGTACTTTTCGTGGCTGTTTCAGAACCAGAACCTATCATGGCTCAATACCAATAATAATTTCAATTCTGATTCGGACTAAACCAAATTGTAAATCTAATAAATTAATGATCACAACATCTACTATCTATTAGATGAGTGCTTTGTAACGGCCATTCCGCAATGGTGTCGTTACAATCGAAATGGCGAGAGCCGTTATTTCGTCCACTACGTATAACGACGTTTTGGATTTTGATACCGTTACGGTGCTGCTTCAATTCATTTTCAATTAATTTTACAGATTAAAAAAAAACAGATTTGGAAACGATTTCCAGATCTTTGTTTGCATATTATCCACATTCATGATGGTTTCCATAAACACAAAGGTAAACTCATCCAAATCTATATGAAATTTGATTCTATGACATAAACCCAACATACATGTATGAAATTTGATTATTTGACAAAGATATACAACATTAAATACAAATCCAGCAATGGATCTTAACAAAGCTAGATTTGAAAAATAAATTTCAGATCTCGGTTTACAAATTTGATTTGCTGCAACCGCCAGTGGAGAGTTGCCCATTGGACGAGAGCCGCTGGGAGAAAAGCCACCGGAAAGGAGTTTGCCGCCGCCGGAAAGTCTAAGAGAAAACAAACAAAAAATAATTACAGAGAGGGGGAGCTTATAAGAGGAGGATGGAAATTTAAACAAAAAAAAACACGTACCTTGGCCATTGAAGGAGGAGCTCTGTCTGCATCAAAGAAGGATCGAGCTTCATCGGCGGCAGGAGAAGGAGGAGCTTCATCGGCGACGGGAGAAGGAGGAGCTTTGTCAGTAACAGAGAAGATGGTGTGGCGCTCGATTTACAAAGAGGAAGAAATGAATGGTTGGGAAAGAACTGGCATGATTTACGGAGAAGGATAAGTGAAGGGTTGGGAACGATGCGTAAAAGGGAAGCGTCGGAGAGAGAGAGAGAGTTGAAAAAATGAAATAAAGAAAAAGAGTGTGGATGTAAATGAGAGATGAGAGGGAGAGAAAAAGAGGAGATAACAAATTAAAAAAGGAGAGAGAGAGAGAGAGATTGAAACTGATAAGATACGGATTGAAGAATGAGAGAGATAAAAAAATAAAATGAGAGAGGTGAAGAGAGAGGGGGTGGAGACTTTTCAAACGGAAGAAAATGTACTATTATAACTTATTACACGAGCCTCCCGCCCAAAGTGTAAAAAAATAAAAATCAAATACTGCAAATATATAGCGCCACATCAACACCAGCTAGGATTACATCAGTTTTTTTTAAACAGTTATGGTAAATTTTAATCAGTAATTAATGGATATTTAATTCTAATCCATTTCATTTATTCTCTCTCAATTTCAATATTTCCTATTCTCACTTTCAATATTTCCTATTCTCACCGGGCCAGTTCTTCCCATTTATGCTCTCTTTCCAACCATATCGATCATATCTTCACTCCACTTCGTTTCCCTGTACCTTTCCAAACCCTAGTCATCCGTCTCCTTCGACCACCTGTACCCACCAACGAAGCTTTATATTCCACCATTTCTCCGGTGACTTCCTCACTCACTCCGGCTCTCACAATGATCGGCGAGGCTACGAGTTTTTAGCGCCTCACTTCTTCGATTTCATTTATGGATTGTTGCTTGCATTCTTCAATTCCATTACCTTTCGACATGGAGCTCTCTGTTTATCTTTCATTGCTAATAGCTTTTCTTCCCTCTTCATCTCTATTTCATCTTTCATCTCATTTCTAGGTTTTCTTCTCTCCGTAGGTTTGAAAAGCTCATTTTCTTCATCTCACACCTGTGGGCGGGCCCACAATAGGGGCACGTGCCTCCGATAAATTTTCTCGATAAAATTTTCTAATTTATGATGGTAGTGATAGTATTTTCTCGATAAATATAATGTATAGGGTCGGTTTGAACACAAATATATAGTTTAAGGGCTAAGTGTCATTTAAACAAATAAGAAAAAGACTCAATCCGCACCATGGCCTAATCTCGTGTAGTGGCATGTACCATATGAGGAAGAAATGATGGGTGAATAACAAATGTCATCCAACAACTATGCCTATTTTTCTACTCAAGTCCTAACACTTGTTATTCTATCATACAAGCCTAAAAATTTTGATAAAATTATGTTAAGAATTAGTCCTATGCATTTATAATATGACTAGCCATTGTTAAACAAAATAAATAATTTTATCGTAGCCTATTATTTTTAAAACTGGGTTTAGTGGTATAAGACCCTTTATCATAGGTATTTGTCATAGGTATTTGTCCTCCTTTATCATTAACCTATTTGTCATTCTTCCACTTATGTAGGTATGAGTCTCAGCTATTGCCGATATAACAATATTCTAGCTATTTTAGCTACTGTATTAAGTTGTTTCTTATCTCCATTTTTTTGTAGATTTATTCTATTTGGATACATTTGCTTAGGTTCTGTTAAGAAATACACAGATAATGTCTAATATCGGTGATAGGTTTATCTAAGTGTCACAATGTTGTTATTCACGGTTTATTTTATTTATAAATTATCACATTTCAATGTTATATAGAAACTAAGATGTCTTATTTGTTGAATTAGTTGTATTATCGATTATCCAATTTCATTGTATGGAATTTCGTAATTGACAATCACCCAATCTAGGATCTTCAAAAGTAAATGGATGGCGATAAATGTTTATGTTTTTTTTTGTATTTTTAGTTGGTTTAGTAAATAGTTTATCTCAACATTTATATGCTTTTTATTGGATTTGTTAATATTGTGTAAACCATTTGTTGGTTTTTAAGTTATATTAAAAACGGCGAAACCCGTGCCATAGACGGGTATATACACTAGTTAATTTGAAAACTGCAGAGGTTATGAGAAGCGCAAGCTTGCTACGGATTTAGTGGGAGAGCGAACCAATTTTGACTTAAATGCCACTACAAAATAAAAATCAACTATGTAATGATCCCGTGAGAAATCAGCTATGAGCAAGATCTACCTAGGGTTTCAAACTTAGGAGGGGGAGTGATTTTAATGAGGTGAGAAATTGAAGAATTCACAGTGGATTCTCGTGAAGTGAAAAAAAAATATTGGGGGGGGTTTCAAAATTCGGAGGGTAGATGAGAAATTGAAGAATCGCCGTGAATTCTCGTGAGGTGACAATAATAATATTTAGAAATTAGATGTTCATTTATTATTTGCATATAAATTATTAATCTTTAGTTAGTAAAATGTTGAATTCCATTTTTTCACAGTGAAAAACTGATTTTCACACCTCAAGTGATTTTTTGATGAGTGAAAAACTTCCAAAATTGAGTAGTGAAAAACTTCCAAAATCGCCATGAATTTTGGAAGTGAATCACTCCTCATCCTCACCTCCACAAATGAGTCTTTTTCGGTGAAAAACATAACCGACGTGAGTAGGGGGCTTAAAACATAACCTCCCAAGTTTTTCATCCATCCTTTTTCACGTGAGAAGCCCGAGTGAGTCACCGTTTTTTACGCGGACCTCTGGTGAAAAACGGTAAAGTGAACTTAGTTGTTCACATGAGGCCCTCGCTATTCACCACCGGTGCTCTCCCAGACCTGTCTTTTTTGAAGGCCATCGTTGATTTCATCCGTCTTGCTGCCGTTCTAGCAAGGTCTTCTCTTTGCACTTCCTATACTTCATTCTCCATTGTTCCAGCGCTTGATCTCCCTCAAATTGTCTCTTCCCAGCTAAATACGGTACAAATTATTGCTGGGTTAGGGCAGAGATTGGTTAATTTTGTTTCGGCTTGCGTAATTTGTGTTGTCCCGAGGTTTACTTTGAACTTTGACGATCACGAATATGTGCGCAGCGCACAACATTCCGCACAGTACGGTAACAAAGTACTGTGTGCAGCGCACAGTAGAGCGCACATACTATCGCACACCGTGAAAACATGTAAAAGTTATTTGTGTGCGTGACACAACAAAGCGCACAACGTGGAAACACATGAAAACGTTTTGTGCTCGTAACACAACATTGCGCATATGTGATTCCTACCTACACTCCCATTGACTGAAATTCGAACAACCCATGAACACATATACCTAAATTGCTTTCACCTTACCAAATCCGTAACGAAATGACAAAAAATATCAAAATACTGAGTTTTGAACAAACTCATTCCAGTCCAGTGAACTTTTCCAAATTCTCCAACCTTCTTCTGCCAAATAGTCTCTCTCATTTTTATTCTCTCATATTGTTGAGCTTAACGAGTAAGATGACACCGTCCAGAGAAGATGAACAAGCGGAAGAGGGCAAGAAGTCACCCCAGGAAGAATTTAGAGGAGATAGATGCACGAAGATGGAGGATATTAACTTTTCCGGTTTCAGTACAGTTGAAAGCGCTAGAAAAAGTAAGGGAAATGAGGCGGGAAACTGGGTGTGAGCGTAATTCACACCCCAGGGTCCTGCTTTTTCACGGGCTTTTCAAACTTGGGCCTCCATATTTCACCTTTCTCACTCACTTCCCAAACCCTTAATTATTTAGGTGAATAACTTAACTCCCAATTTCTAAGTTTGAAGCCCCCTATTGAGTACCTAGCTAATTCTTTATTGAATATATATATATATATATATATATATATATATATATATATACACACACTAGTATAATGCATGTTACAAGCATAATTAAGAAGAAGAATGGATCGATTATTGATCAAATATGCGCATATATAGATAGATGATCGGTACTAAATGAAAATAAAACTGGCGACAAAGAAGAACATGATGATGATGATGATGAGCAGTGAAGAAGATAACTGCGTCTGCATAAGCTTCTTCGCGTCTGATGCTGCGGGAGATTTGGTTGCAGGCCTCGCGGCTGTGCTGTTTGATGATGATCCACTCTCTGCAATTACAGTTAATTACATAAAGGCCATGAGCTTAATTACAATATTAATTACTTAAATGGGAAAAGTTAAGAAAATTAAAGACTTAATTTACCTGCTGAATGATTTGGAGCTGAAGATGGGGATGAAGAAGGAGCTCCTGTGGACACTATTTACAATCTTTCATTAGTCAACAAACATAAACCATACTTGGAAAAGATTTTTTTCCACCATCAATATCAAATTATGGAAATAATTATGTTGACCATATTCACGTCAAATACTACTAATATTTTTAAAGTACATATGTGAACTTTTTTATGTCCATAAGAAGAGGACGTGGAAGAAAAATACGAATTTGTTTATTTACCACATATATGGAAAAATATCTATCTAAATATATTAATGATTAATTAACTAATATAATAAATTAAAAGATTAAAACACTCTTTGTAGAGATTTATTGAAATGATAAACTTGACATTTTAACGGTGTGTGTTTTTCACATATGATAAATAGACATCCACCAAAAATACTCTCTACTTTTCACCGGCGGTAGATGTAGAATATTACCGTTGCAGCGGCTAACTGGGGGAGTCTTGACATTGCAGGCATCAGGAAGCTGTAGGGCTCGGGTCGGGTCAATAGTGATTCCCAACGACGAGGCTGCCGTGCCGTTGACCACCTCGCACAAGCACCGCGGCTTTATCTCCACCACCGTCTCCAGTGATGAGCAACACGGCAGAGCCGGCGCCGTTTCCTTCCCCGTCACGTAACCCAGGCACGGCGATAGACTCACAATCACGCTACTACAGTCGTCATTTGACGAGTACTGCGCCTTCGCTCCTCCCCAATACGACGCCGAAACACTAAGGGTGAGAAGAAAGATCACAACCTTAGCCATTTCTCCCCCACAGTAGCGTACTCTTTGATTTTTAATTAATTTCTGAGTATATAGTTTCATTTGATTAAAAGATTTGATCGAGTAGCGTGTTTATATAGAGAGGTCAATAAACTCGTTTTGTCTGGTTGATATGTTGCCTTTTCCCTTTCCTAGCTGGATGTTGCCATTAAAGACAAAATACATGTGATTTACCACTAAAAATGGTCATAGATCGGTTTTCATATTGGAAAGTAAATTTAATCTTTTTCCAAAATAAACAAATAATGCTGCTAATTAGAATATGACCCATACTTGTGCATTACCTACTTAGCCATGATAGTTTTTGCTATTTGGTTATCCAAATTTATAAGTGAAAAGAGAGAATTTATTGTTAACCATAAAATAAATGTGTTTGATTTCAACATAATAATAAATGTGACTACCTGTAATAGTTAGCATTGTTGCTGTGACAATGTTAAACTCACTAATCAAGATAATTCATAAGATAGTTCATGTTCTTTTATCATTTTGGTCACAATTTAACTTAAAACTAGTCCTAATACCCGACTTCGTCACGGGTTCACTTTTTTCAATAAAAAAATCAACCGTATGAATATAAACTAAAAATGTTGTGTTTTATGTTACTTCACTTATTATCCAAAACATCTAAATGTAGAGTACATTAACTGATGACAGTATATGCAACAGTAAAGAACTATCTCCCTCAAACCATGTTCTGATTGTTCTTAACAACATTACACTTGATTCCTAAGTTTCACAATCGGGTGGTCAAGAATGACAATGTGCTTAGACACATTAGACTTCATCCCTAAGATCCACAATTGGATGATCTTGAATAACGGTCTTGTCACCGACATGGTTAAACGTCATGTGTTCGATGATTTATTATCATGTTAATATAAATAAAATAACATAATGCTTGATGTGTACAAACATTCCTCCCATTAGATTAGACTAAACCTTAAGGGGGTAAATGATAATTTACCTTTCAGAATCTTGATGTTAGTTGAATTACAAAACGTTGGGGGAGGGGAACAATGAATCTTGATGTTAGTTGAATTACAAAACATTGGGGGAGGGGGGCAGTGTGCATTTACTACTATTATACTTGTGCTTATATATGACTGTTTATTATTTGTTGTATCGTGTTTGAGGAATCGAGCAATTACTTCAGCTTGAGCCTTGAGCTAGACCTTAGGAGGACCAACCTTTGACCCAACTGTGTACCGAACCTACAAAATATAGGAGTGGGACTTCCACTCTCATCTATACATAAACTAATACGGAGGGAAAAAGTCTTTTAAAACAAAAAAGCAAAGAAAGAAGATGATAGCAGAAGGTCTAGTGGATTATAAAATTTGACCCAAACATAAAAATCATGGAGTATAAAAGCTTAGATGCTATCTGCCTTTGGGTCGATGTAACTACGAATACGGGTACCCAAAAGAAGCAAATATACATTTTGAATACTTGAGAGTCCGAACTCATACACAAAGAGAGAATCTCATGTACTTGGCGTTTCACCAGCAGATCCTGGCCAAACATTTAAAAAGGGTTGGAAAGCTTTCACGACGCTGCTCATATTTGGCTGGAAATCAGCTTCATATTGCACACACAAGGCAATAACAACAGCCATCTATCACCAATAAAAAAATCAAAGAGCTTTAGTTTCTTGAAGAACTTACTCCAATTATAGAGATATACGATTTCAAGTATTCTCTGTTGGGGTTAATGGCAAAGACCTACAACATGTTTCACACTATAACTTCCATCTCTTAACCACTCGCAGTCTTGTATTATTAGGAGCATCATATTAGCTCCTTTGTAGAGGCATTTGGCAACACCAAAGCCATAGATAAAGCGAGAATGAAAGGATATCCTTCGCTTTTATTGTTGTTGTAACTTCCATCTCGCTTTTCTTAGAATCAATAACCTAAACACAGGTTCAGGAGACAATTAACCAAAATCTCCAATAATCACAGACCATTGAAATGTCAATAAGTATACCAATCTAAAAAAAGTGATGAATTCAATATTAAAAAAGCGAGAATGCAAACAACATCACCACCAAAAACACCGTGACAAAAACTCATGGTTATCTTAAATCAACGCAAATAAGCACAAAAAATATGGAACAATAAAATGAATGTAATTGGAGAAGTGGGAGAACCCATAAACCATGGCTTTAAGAGAAGAGAAGATATTTGGTTACCATATTTTTCTTCTTCCACCAACATTGATCAAATCTGAAACTGCAACCGAAATTTAGGCATGATTGAAAACCTGGAACAACTCTAGCAGGCAAGTGGATGAAAAAGAAAAAAAACTAAGATACGCCAAAAAATGTAGTGATAATTTGACCTGAAGCATCAGAGCTTCACCCACAGCAAGTGAAAATTTGAATCTCAATTTCATTCTTGGTGGATGTGATGAGCCCAAGATGTCAAGTGAAAAGGCTTTCCTACTTCAAGATCATCTTTGTTCACTGATCTCAGTCATCTTCTTTATCCGATTAAGAGTGCTCTCGTATTAGATTTTGTCAGTCATCGTTTTCATTTGCATTATGCTTCTTCATTTGCTTACTTGTCAATATAAAACCTAAGCAAATAAGGAGATGGAGAAAACAATGTGAACAGAAGACAAAAGCAATTCTTGTGGTACGTAGAAGTAAATTGATTCATAACCAACAAATTTCAGAATTAAAAAAATGCAGAGAGGAAGTACAGATGTGAGTCTGCAAATAGCACCTCATCACCACCAAATAAACCTACAATGAAAACTCGTTGCTATTTGAAATCGATCAATCAGTGCAAATAAGTATTAAAAAAATAGAAATGGAGAATAAAATGAATGTAATTGAAGAGCTGGCAAAACCCAGAACAAACCCAACTAATTCGTACTTCGATGTTCTCTTTTGATCTGACGGAGCCCAACCCCAATCCGGAACTTACTCAGCACAACGTTTATAGCTCACCCCGGAACTTTATCGAGATCTTGTGTAAGGACCCGAGGCTTTGGAAGAGGCAAGTCGCTAGAGGGAGAGAAGCGACGAACAAAAAAGTCCCATTTGAGCGCATCCGAGTCGGATCTCGGTTCTTCGTGCTCAACCGAAGCATGCTTTGGTTGTGACCAAATATTGATCGAGTAGTGCTACGGTTGGAAGAATCAGAAGGGGCCGGAGTTGGTTAGGTCATGGCCTGATCGGAAAGTAATGAGGAATAATTGTGATTTATTGTGTCAATAAAAGACAATTTCTTTTTAGTGAAGGATCAATAAGGAAACAGATTAGGAATAGAATGGCTGGTATCAAATGAAATCAATTTGCTAATAAATCTGTATTAATTATAAATGATTGATTGTATATTTATTAGCTAAATTTAAGTGATTGCGTTAATGATTTGAAAAAAAGATGAAGTTGCACATGTGACGCTGATGTGGATCCTAGGTGGCTTCACCAGGTAACCCCATTCACTTTTTTTTTCTGGCTATTTATGGTAATGGTCCTGTATTAATATATAATAGTAGAAGTAGATTAGGCAGTATTAATGTTGTACATGCTCTACCTTAGGTAGGTGGACTCTTTTGTTAGGAGCTCCCAAATCCCAACTGGGATTTTGTATAAATATATATTATGCCTTTCATATGGCTGCATGGTCTTTTTTAAAAAATATAATAATTAAAATAAACGAGGTGCAAATTTTGGTTACTGAAATAATTACATCGAATTTGATATTCATGAGTTATTACGACTCAAGTTCTAATTCGACTACTGATACCTTATAACCGAAAATTGAATTATTTGGATAATTCGATTTCGGTTAACACCGAAATAACAAAGTGTTTCATCCAATAAAATTATATACATTTGAGATAAAATGGAGATTAAGATGTTGTTTAGTTGTAGAAAAATTCTCAACTTATTTTTCCTAAATCCTTTGATAAATGTTTGAATGCATAACTTGTTTTATAGGTTGAACCTTAAGCTCAATTGTTAAGATTAACAAGTTTTATTTTGGATGTTTTTTTAATAGATTATTTTGGATTTTTATTAAACTTTAGAAACTTTGTATCGAATGATTCCATGCATTTGGGAAATGAAACATTCGATGAAATTCAAACAAAATATATTCATCACCCTGAAGTCTGAAACAAATAGATATGCTACATATAGGTATAGACTGTAGAGTCCCAACAAGGAGTATATAAATAGAATCCTCAGCAAACGCTACGCATGAAAATGTAGAAAAGAATAAGAATTCCTCGATCGTCGTTCATCATCTCAATAGAATCAACTGCGTCGTGTGATCAGTCTCAGATTTTGGCGGCGGTAGAACCAAATGTAGCGACAAACAGAAGCAAAAGAAGCAAGCTAAGAGGAGCAGCCTTGGCTGTGTTTCCACCACTTGACCCTGCATCTGTCGATGGAACAGTTTTTGACCCGGATCCAGAACCTGCAATATCATTGGTTCAGATGAGAACTAATACTAGAAATTCAACCAGAAAAGAAGGCCTCCAGCTCTAATTTCATGGATATATACATACCTTCAGGGACGTCAAAAGCTGATGGTGAATCTGCCCCATCAGGAGAATCATCAGCTGCCGGTGAAGCGGAAGGTGAGGCAGCCGGCGATGCTCCTGTGCCGCTGCACCGGCTGGCTGGTGGGGTTTGAACGTTGCAGGCGCTAGGGAGCTGCAGAGCACGAGTCTGGTTAATGGTGATGCCGAGACCAGAGGCAGCTCCACCGTTGAGCACAGAGCACAGGCACTGCGGGTTGGACTGAACCACAGAGGCTAAGCTGGAGCAGCAAGAAGAGGAAGGGGTTGATGAGTTTCCTCCAATGTAGTTGAGGCATGAGGCTAAGCTTGTGAGTGCACTGGTGCAGCTGCTCTGGCCTCTGGCTCCTGCCCACAGGTTGCACACCATGGCCACAAGGGCCAAGGCCAGACCCATCTTCCTAATCCCTCTTTGAGGAGCCATTTCAGAGATTATAATGTGGATGATGATTGCTTCTATTCTGAGAAACGATTTTGGTTTGGAAGATTTGCTGAGTGAGAAGAACAAGGAAGAGAGAATTGGTTATATAGTTTGGTTGTGAAAGAAGAAACAAATTTTGTTGGTGTGTTTGGATGACCAACTTTGCCTAAATCAGAGAATCGTCCATAACTAAACAATTCAATATAGTTCGCCTACCTTTTGCTTTTAGTGTGTTTTAAGATTTGACTATCAGGCTCCCTCTACTATGCCTATGGCCATTCAACTGTCAATGCTTGTACAATTATTACCACTTAAATACAAATTCCTCCATCCATACCATCCCATTTTCAAATCTGCCCACCTTTGCTTATCCTTAAAGCTACCACATTTCTTCTAAAATCAAGATTAGTTCAAGTAGTTGAACCCCTAAACCTTTTTCAAATCTGCCCGCCTTTTTTCCTGCAATATCCTCTCTAACTATTGTAGTATAAAATATAATCTTCATACTTCAAAAAAAAACCATGCCCCAAATTCGGATCCTGCCAGTAGTGAGCAACTAGTTAGCTTCTATGCCAATTAAAAAGCTCATGGAGGGAATCAAGTCCATGCTACTTGCATCAGTAGTCACTTATCTCTGTGTGATTGTTAGCGTTAGAGCACAGGTGAGTACACCATGCACAACGTCAATGATCTCCAGCTTCACCCCATGCATGAACTATGTCACTGGGAGCTCTGCCAACGGCTCCACCACACCCACACGAAGCTGCTGTGATGCAGTGAAGTCCCTCATGAGCACTAGTGTGGAATGCACTTGTCTTGTAATCACTGCCAACATACCAATCCCCTTCAACCGAACCCTGTCGCTCAATCTTCCACGAGCCTGCAAAATGACCAGCGGTGTTCCTGTAAAATGTAAAGGTAAAGACGATATGGTCAAAAACCTCAACAAGTTTGAGTTCAAGTTCTACCTATTCAAATCTGACATGTTGGTTTCATTGGTCTTGCAGCTGCAGGCAGTCCTTTGCCAGCTCCAGGTAATGGGCTACTTCTAAAAGATTTTTAACTTTGAAAGAACAAGAGAGTTAGCTACACTAATTGCTTTTACAGTCGCACACTCGTCTTGACAGGTACATGATCATTCTTTTTGACCCAAATATGCTCTGCTCATTTGCAGGTCCAGTTCCGGTCCTGCTCGCTCCTACTTCTCCATCTCCAGCGGCTTCTCCCTTGATCAGTCCTCAAGGTAATTGTGATTTCATTCAGCATCTAGTTAATGGAGTATCAAATTAAACTAATGAAGCTTTAACTGAATACTGAGCAGCTTCCAAGGCAGTAGCTGCAGCTCCAGCACCAGAGGATCCTAGCCCTTCACTATTAACACCTGCAAGTTCACCATCAGAGGCAGACGCACCAGCTGCAAATCCAAGAGTTAGGCCAGTGCTCACACCCTTACCAGCATCCACCTCCTCCAACATTCAACTTCCATGGATATTGCTACTACTTCTAGGACTCCTAAATTTGAACAACTTTTGTTTCGAGTGATTGCAAACAGCCCATGTTTTTACAAGTGTGGAAATCATGATTTTTGGAACAATAAGTTTGATGTTCATTCATGTGCTTTCCATGATTGCTAATCCTGAATTGCTGGGAATCCCCTTAAGGAGTACATTGCATGTAATAGTAATACTTCGACTAGAGAAATCGGCATTCAAGGAGAAGGACAAAAAGCACCTAATACATGTAAGAGATCCACAAGCATGATTTTTTAAGAGATCACCATAGCAAGGTTGGCAGCTATAAGAGCTAGCCAGAGTAGTCGATATATGGGGAGTGTGCAGCCACCAAATCCAAAAAGAGAGAAACGTACACGTTGACAATGCTTGGGTTATTTATGAGTTGTACCATGCAGATTGAGCGCTGTCCTTCATTTCGGAAACGAAGCAAAACTCTGTCTGACACGTCGACTGGTTCACAGGACACTCGTCCATCTTTCATCTTCCCCAATCTCTTCATCCCGATCTTCTCCCTTCCTTTCTCCCACTACCAGTATCAATCACTCCTATAAATCAACTCCGTGTTTACCTTGATCCCAGCAACTCGATCGACCAAACTACAACAAAAATGGGCAACTACTGTTTTTGGATCTTATCTTTCGTCCTGCTTGTCATCCCCGCCGCCTCTGCCACCGTAGACCCGGAGCTGAAGCAATGCGAGCACCAGTGCACAGCCCAGCAGCACTTCGACCGCCAAGAAAAACAAGCCTGCACCCGCAAATGCGAAGACTACTACAGAGAGAAGAAGGAGCGAGAACGTGATCATCATGAACACGAACCTCTGACCCAGTGCCGGCAGCAGTGCGAGAGGTACGTCGGCAGCGGGGAAGAGCGCCAGCTCTGTCGCTTCCGGTGCCAGCAGCGGTGGGGCGAAGGACGACGACACGCCGGCGAGGAGGAAAAGGGAACGGGAAGAGAAGATGATAACCCTTACGTGTTTCAGGATCGCCATTACGAAACCAGAGTGAAAACAGAGCAAGGAAGGGTTGATGTGCTCCAGAAGTTCACCGAAAAGTCGAAGCTTCTTCGGGGGATCGAAAACTACAGGATTGGGATTCTTGTGGCGAATCCCAACTCATTCGTTGTGCCCAACCATTGGGACGCCGACGCCATTTTCTTCGTCACTCAAGGAAGAGGGACGATTTCTCTGATCGAACAGGACAGGAGAGAAAGCTTCAACATAGAGAAGGGAGATATGATCAGAATTCCAGCTGGAACTCCAGTGTATTTGATCAATAGAGACCAAAATGAGAAGCTTTTCATTGTAAAGCTTCTTAATCCAGTCAATCTTCCAGGCGAGTTCGAGGTAATCGATTCAACTTATACATTAACCATTCCTTAATTATAACTACCGGCCATTCATCTCTAACCCAGATTCTGATTGTTATGTTGGATGATTAATAGGAATTTTTTGGCGCCAGCGGGGAAAACCCAGAATCATTCTTCACCGCCTTCAGCTGGGAAATTCTTGAAGCCGCTTTCAAGGTTCTAAATTCGTTTTAATGTTGTTGTTGTTTCATATATATATATATCGATGCCTGGATAATTAAATTGTTAGTTTCTGATCAGACTTCGAGAGACAAATTGGAGAGGTTGTTGAGGAAGCAGGGTGATGGAGCGATCGTGAAAGCATCGAAAGAACAGATCGAGTCTTTGAGCGAGCACGGCGAAAGCGGCAGCAGGGTTTGGCCCTTCGGCGGCGGCGATGAATCCAGGTTCAAGTTCAATCTCTTCAGCCGCGGGCCCACTCAGTGCAACAGCTACGGCCAGCTCTGGGAATCCGACGCCGCCGTTTTCCGGCAGCTCAGAGACCTGGACGTCGGCGTCTCATACGCCAACATAACCAGAGGATCGATGACGGCTCTGAACTACAATTCAAGGGCGACCAAGATAGCCATCGTGGTGAGAGGAGAAGGCCACTTCGAGATGGCTTGCCCACACGTGTCGTCGTCCTCGAATGAAAAACAGAGCGGGCCGTCTTACCAGAAGATAACGGCGCGACTGAAGCCGGACACGGTGGTGGTGGTTCCGGCTGGGCATCCGTACGTGGCGGTGAACTCCGGGAAGGGGGACCTGGAAATCCTGTGCTTCGAAGTGAATGCAGAGGGGAATGTGAGGTATCCTCTGGTGGGGAAAAACAATAACGTGGTGAAGCACATGGAGAAAGAGGCCAAAGAGTTGGCCTTCAAGACTAGGAGCAGTGAGGTGGATGAGGTTTTCGGCGGCCAGGATTCCGACTTCTTCTTGCCGGGTCCGAGGTGGCAGCGGGAAGGTGTCGCCGACGAGTGACAGTGGAGTAGGTGTACGTTGCGGTGGCGATTTTGAGGGAGACCACCACCACTTGTGTAACTTTGTAGTAGCTTGGAGTTTTGGGATGCATGTGGGAGAATGTAAATCTGAATAAAATGTTGAACCATATGGTACGTGAACTTGTTTATGTGAACTTGTTTATTATATGTGATGACAGTTAAATAAACTGACTGCTTTTCAGATCTCTAATAATTTTATTTTTAAAACTTCGTACTTTTATTGGAAAAACGGTATAAAATAAAAAGTGAAGTATACTATCTAAAATTTGAAAAAGTGTGATATTAAAAAAGTAAACATTGGATATTGGGCCTCCTCGAGTGAAAAGCAAACATGGCGTTGGGCCCAAGGTTACAGAATGGCCCAAAACTAGTAGGCTTCTTCTTATATTTGGGTCTCAAAGGTTTTGGGCCAACGTTAAGACTTATCGAACTGCATCGTGAGGCCTACATTGGATATCGGGCCTCCTCCCAAACTCCAAACCAAATTACCGCCACCTTCAGGCTTCTACGAGTATTTTTCAATAGTAGTAGTAATAGAAATCCATCTTCAGTCTTTTCAATAAAGAAGGAAAACTCATTCTGCACACGTGTGATAATGATAGTTGTTGGAGTCATCACTATTAATTATGGGAGTGGTAGATCTATAATTATATATGGTGGTACTAATCAATAATAGCATGACACATACAGAAGAGAGAGGAGTTCCCTCCTAACCTTGTAGGATGAAATAATTTTCCTTCAATAAAGGACTTCTTGTTATATCCAGAATAAGTAACAAGCAAAGTCATATAATTTTTTAAAAAAAGTATCTGTAAATTAAACTAAGTTTGCTTCCTATAAAAAAGTAATAATAATAATAATAATAAATAAACTAAGTTCGGCCTAGGTTGTGTTCTATCCAACATAAAACCAACAACATAAAATTTGAATTTATACAATTTCCCAAAACTTGTTACCTCACAAGTTCCATTCTCAATTTTAACTCAATATTTAATTGTTGTTTTGTTGCAATAATTGGGTCAAAGATCCATCATCTTTTAAATTTCTCACTATCTTGTTCATCATATTCTCCTCCTTCCAAACTCTCATTCTCACAATTGTATGATCATGAGGTTTCAAACTTAGGAGGGTAAGAGATTTTTATGAGGTGAGAAATTGAAGAATTTATCATGGATTCTCGTGAGGTGAAAAAATATATATTAGGAGGGTTTCAAATTTAGGAGAGTAGATGAGAAATTGAAGAATCACCGTTAATTCTCGTGAGGTGACAATAATAATATTTAGAAACTATTTAGAAACTAGATATTCATTTATTATTTACATATAAATTATTAATCTTTAGTTATTAAAATATTGAAGAACAAAAATCATAGATTAAATGTTGAATTCCATTTTTTCACGGTGAAAAACTGATTTCCACACCTCAAGTGATTTTTGGAGGAGTGAAAAACTTACAAAATCACCATGATTTTTTGAAGTGAATCACTCCTCATCCTCACCTCCACAAAATGAAGTTTGAAACCCCCTATTGTTTCTATTCTCAAAGTTATCAGATCTAATGATAGTCGTCGATCGTTACATGATATTCGTGCCCGTTGATCCAATTCTCAATGGTATCATCTAATCTAGTGATAAAGTAGTTTCAACTTTGTATATTAAATTTAAAGTCAATATGAGACTTCAAACTTAAGCTTTTGGAGGTGAAAAACTGAGTTATTCACTTCTCTTTTTTTCACATGAATTAGAGCTCGTGATTCACCGTTTTCTACGTGGACCTCAAGCGAATAGGACCAAAGTGAACTTAGTTGTTCATGTGAGTAGCTCATCGTTATTTACCGGCACTCCCAAGCTTCCTACACTTCATTTTCCATTGTTTTAACACTAGATCTCCCTCAATCATTTCTTCCTAGCTTTGGAAGGAATTTTCTTATTGGGTTAGGGCAGAGGTTGTTTAATTTTGCTTGGGTTTGCTTAATTTGTGCTGACCTGAAGTTTATTTTGAACGCTGGTGGATCACAAATATGTGCGTTGCGCACGTCCGCATATAGTTTCGCACAAAGTTGTGTGCGGCACACAGATGTGCGCACAATATAATTGACACACTTCCATATCTAACCCTAGCCGTAAAGACGATGATGATCTAACTGTTGGGGTTTTGTATCATCAAATAACGTAGCGGAAAAATAAAACCCCGGACAGGATCCATGTACAATCGAAAACGGTACAATTATGGTTGAAGGAATTACCAGAAAATTACTTCAAATGCGTTTCCGGTAGATTTGAACGTACAGACCCTCTAAGGTATCCACGCGCGAGCAATTACTGAGTCCACGTTCCTCCTTTTTGTCGTGCTAGCGACAGTTCCTCGGAGAACAGAGCACACGAGATCAATCAGAAAATTACAGAGAACGTTTCTGTATTTTCTAATAATTTTTCCGGTTCCAAACCAGAAAAAGTATTTGGTGAAACCGTGTCAAAAACACAGACTGAGTAAACAGCAAAAAAGCGTCAGCGCATCCAGGGGCGGCGACAAGTTATATAATTAACCTAGCTTTTTGGGTTAATTACATAACTAGTCCCTAGCCTCATTCCTCTATATTACTTAAGTGTTTAACTTTCCAAAAGTTGACAGTTAAGTCACCGAACTTTTATCTCTTGCTGAAAATACTCTATAATTAACTCACTGAGCGTGCGACCCTGTAGGTTCTTATTACGTTGGAAATAATTATGATGTCTCACTCATAATTACTGATAGTGAGCGGTAACTAGCAACACATCACCGTTACCCAAGTAATATAGAATCTGTTTAAAAACGCAACGGAAACTTCACCTATCAACCAAACCACATTAGTGCACATGTTATGTCTTTACATCATATTCTCTAATTGAACCGTGTTCAACCTGGCCAGTGGAGAATAAACTCCCGTGACATGGGAGTGACGAATCCCGTCTTGACGTATAACAGTCTTACTCCGTAATTCACTACACACCCAAAACTAGCACACTCCTTCGATCAAGAAGGGATAGCACATAGAATCAAAGTATGCAGCTCACTACGAGAAGATCTTCATACTCTCAGGTCAGAAGACTACACACACTATGGTTTATGTGTAGAGCTTATAATAATCATGTCACGATTACTTAAGTTCTACCAAGTGGATCGGACTATTACAACTACTTATGTAATCATAAGCTAGATTCCACGTCCCACGTTGTAGCGACGTGATTTTCGTCACGGAGTCGCCACCAATCTTTTTCCTAGGTCGATTGGAAACCTGAAAATGGTCTACGAGAGATCTGGAATCGTTCGTCAGTTACGTACAAAAATGGTTAATTTTCGTACGCCCAAAATTGGTACCACGGGTTCTTTTTAGATTTTTGCTTGATTTTAAGAAATAAAGAAAAAAAAAACCAAAGATAGAAGAAAAAGATTTTTAGTAATTCACATGACTAATAAAAATTAAAAATATCTTGAAAATAAAATTAAAATAAATCAAATTGACATAATAACAAAAATATTAACTAAAACACAAAAAGGTTTAGGCCTAGTGCCCAAAGTGTTAAGTTTTAAACTTGAAAAGTGGCTTGAATGAGACTGTGGCTAAATATGAGGGTTTAGATGAAATAGGGGGGAAAGTTAAGGGACAGGGACTGATGTTGTAATTTTACCAAAAGTTTAAAAAAAACATGCAGGAAGGCTTCTTCTTCACGGGCTCGCCGGCGTTAGTTGCAGACGGCGGCGGAGACGGCGGCGAATGATTCCGGCGTCGGTTAAGGTGCTAGTCGGTGCGGCGGAGGTAGGGGGTGCAGATCGGTGGTGGTCTCGCGGCCAACCGAGCTCCGGTTAGAGAGAAAACGAGTTCCAGTCGGCATCGGATTGTGGCTCTATTCTCTTTCGTCAGACCATCTCCGGCGGTATGAGAGGGTGGGTTGGCTTCCTCTCGGTGTCGCGGAGCTGATGGTGGTGGAATTCGGTGTTGAAGGGCTTCAAATCGGAGAGGATGAAGGAGGAGGTCCGGCGGGTCGGCAACGATTTCCTTCGTTTTCCGGCAGTTTCAGGCGAAGCTAGGGGCACCGGTGGGTTGCTGGAGGCTTGACGGTGAGGATGGGGATGGTTTTTGGCGACGAGGGTGGCCGGAACGCGAAGTGGAGGTGGAGGACGAATATTGGCCGGCGGAGCTCGTTTTTTCCCGTTCCTCTCCAATTTTGCTCCATTTATAGCCAAATGACGGATTGACAGGGCTTGGGGGTTGCTCTTCAATGATGAAGGAGTCTGAAAATGGCTTTGATGGATGGAAGAGGAGGATGGCAGGGGCTGCAGGAGGCCGGCGGAGAAGGAGGAAGAACACGAGACCCGCCTGCTGTAAGTTTCTTCTTTTTTCTTTTTCTTGTTTTTTTAGTTTTTTTTAATTAATTATTATTAATATATTATTTTAAAACATTAAAATTACAAATACATCTGAAACAAAAATGACAAAATGCACATGAAATAATGAAAAAAAGGTTTTAAATATAACAAATTAACAAAAAGTCCAAAAACTAATAAAAATGACAAAAGTTTGAAATTAACAAAAACACGTGAAAATGATAAAAATTACAGAAATTTATAAAATAACGAAATTAACAAAAGTACACGAAATAAAAATGACAAAAAGTTAACAAAGTAACGAAATTAATAACAAAGACACGAAGTAATTAATAAAAAGGTTCTTAAAAATACGAAAATGACGAAAAATACATAAAATGTTGACAAAAATCACATGAAATAAAAATACGAAAAATATCGAAAATCACGAAACCTAAAATACTATCCCGAACAAAATTGGGTGTCAATAATGCCCCCTTTGCGTGTTTCATGAGAAATGGAACGCAAAGTAGGATGACTCAGAATTTTGTCCGGCGAATAACGAGAACCTTCTCGTCATTCATGAAAGGAAGAAACTTTTCTTACCTTTCCGAAGCGAAGGAACCTTCCTTGCTTCATTCAACAGGAACTTTCCTATTGAATCAAATAGCGGAAACCTTTCCGCTACTTAGAGTTAAGGAACTCTCCTTACTCTGAAGATTCGAGATTGAAAACCTTCTCAATGCTCGGTGAAAATAGATGACTCGCTGTGATTGGATCGAATAACAAGAACCTTCTCATTACTCGTGAAGCGAAAGAACCTTTCTTGCTTCTCTCAATAAGAACCTTCCTATTGAGTTGAATAGCGGAAACCTTCCCACTATTCGAGGTTAAGGAACCTTCCCTACCCCAAAGATGCGAGCTTGAGAACCTTCCCAATGCTCGGAAAAAGTAAGATGAATGATAGATTGATTGATTGATTGATTGATATCGAATAACAAGAACCTTCTCATTATTCGTGAAGCGAAGGAACCTTCCTTGCTTCTCTCAATAAGAACCTTCCTATTGAGTTGAATAGCGGAAACCTTCCCACTATTCGAGGTTAAGGAACCTTCCCTACCCCAAAGATGCGAGCTTGAGAACCTTCCCAATGCTCGGAAAAAGTAAGATGAATGATAGATTGATTGATTGATTGATTGATATCGAATAACAAGAACCTTCTCATTATTCGTGAAGCGAAGGAACCTTCCTTGCTTCTCTCAATAAGAACCTTCCTATTGAGTTGAATAGTGGAAACTTTTCCACTATTCGAGGTTAAGGAACCTTCCCTACCCCAAAGATGCGAGATTGAAAACCTTCTCAATGCTCGACAAAAGTAAGATGAATGACAGATTGAATGAAAGTTGAGATGGAATAACAAGAACTTTCTCGTTATTCGTGAAGCGAAGGAACCTTCCTTGCTTCCATGATTCGAGATTGAGAACCTTCCCAATGCTCGATGAATTAGATGGCTGACTGATTAAAAAATGAACAACAAGAACCTTATTGTTGTTTGTGAAGGGAAGAAATATTTCTTTCCCTTCTGAAGCGAAGGAACCTTCCTTGCTCCGAAAGTTCGAGATTGAGAATATTCCCAATGCTCGGAAAAAGTGTATGATTGATTGTCCGTTGGAAGTGGTGATTGAATAACAAGAACCTTCTTGCTACGCGTAAAGGGAAGAAACCTTTCTTTCCCTTAAGAAGCGAATGAACATTTCCAACTTCTTTGTTGAAAGACTTGATTGAAATATCGAGACGAAGTGAATAGTAAGAATCTTCTTACCATTCGGTGAGAGAGACCTTTCTTTCTTGTTCAAGATTGAGGAACTTTCCTCACTGTTAGTTAAAAGAGATCATGAAACGAGGAGAATGGTAAGAGCTTTCTTACCATATGGGGAGAGAAACCTCTCTCTCCGGACTTGGCAAAAGAACTTTCCATGTCTTCGGTGAAAAGTTGAGTGATTCAGGTGACGAAATGACTACACTTCTAAGGTGTGACATCCCACAAAATGAGTAAAGTTCTGAAATATTAGAAGAAGAGACGAGCTTTCTTCTTTTCTTGCGAGAGAGTCGACACAGTGACGCCTGGTTTTATCGGAGCACGGTGAAGATGACGAGAACATGTTGCTGAATTGTGGGAAAGGATCTCTAGGCTCCGGAAAAGATGTTTCCGGCAACTTGGGAGTGCCTTGGAGGAGAGTTTCGCCTGTGTGGAGGGAAACAGACGACTCCAAGTGGGTTGTTAATGCTCGGGCAAGAGCTGAAAATGGTCAGAGATGAATGCTTGGCAACCAGAGATTCTGTTGAGACCAGCGTTTTTGAGTGAAATGAGCTCGAAGGGAGGTTACAGATCTTTGAGTGATGCTCCGGTGACATGGGATGAAGAGAATGGAAGAACTTTCTTACCTCCGGGAGAGAAACCTTTCTCTCATGAGTTAAGGCTAAGGAACCTTTCTTGCCTTTAATGAAAAATTTGAGTGAATGAGATTGATATGAAGTTTGACAAAATGACTAAACTTCATAAAAAATGTGAAATCGCACAAAATGAGTGAATTTAGAAAATGGTGAAGTTTGTGAAATGACTAAGCTTGAAATGTGAAATCGCATACAATGAGCGAATTTCCGAGAGTTGTAGGCTTTGACTAGGTGCAATTTGCAATGTGCCCCGTATGTACAAGATGAAGCAAGTAAAAGATAAGGTGTTACCGTATCATGGTAATGTGGAAAGCTTAAGAGAAACCTGAAAGCTTCCAAGCTAAAGTGAACATGAATCGTTGTCATCTTAGAGAGCTTCTCATCAGAATCCTCTCGTCTTGATATCAAAACCTGTGTTGATGAGTTCCTTGAAAACCTGTCTCTGAGAATGAATGATGATATTGTGTATGATACATGATGATCATGGCTCAAAATGCTTGATGTTTAGATTTGCAAAGATGGGGATCTTCAATTAAAACCAATGATGCATGGTAAGTGCGAAACATTTACTAAGCTTTCTTTTATGAATGTCTTTCATCTTGTCGATGTGATCTTACCTCATTTTGTCGAAAAATTGTTTTCCATTCCTGGATTCCTTTACCCCGATAATAATTATATGAGTGAATGATCTATTTGCCCCCATTGTGGTCACAAAAATGCATATTCTCAACAAGAGTCTTTAAACCATGTCTGCCGTAAGATCCATACTCATTAATGTTTAACGGTTGGTCCTTAAAGAAAACTCTTATCAATTTGTAGAGCTTGACAAAATATATGATGGTCCTTGTGTAACCATTAAAATAACTCAGTTATTCTCTATCTCTTCCACTTGAAGAGGTAAAATGTGCGAGGGTAGCCAAAAGACATTTTAATGTGAAGGATTTTTCTTATGTGAAGGTCAATGTGAAGAATGAATATCATTTGAATGGTTCTTTAAGGTAAATGGCATCCATTGATATGGGTTGATGAAAAGTAGAGTAGTTCAGGCGAAAGGCCTGATAATGTCACTGATGAGAAAATTGACTTCTTTGCAGACTTGATAGTGCTGATCACGAAATCACTGCCTTATCCAACAAGAATGACCTCAAATGTTGCCCCCCAGCTCTCATGATGTGTGGACTTGCTCTTGAGAAACTTGAGAATTTGTCGATATTGCTTGGGATTTCTTTGTTGCTCCCTTGTTCATTGAGATGGTGAATTGTGCCTTCACTCTAAACCGCCTCTGCAGGTTTTCGCTTAGACTCCATGACTCCCTTTTTCATTTTTTTTTCGGTCGACTTTGTTTGACCTGCGATTTTCAGTCATTTTCATGCGGCGTAAATAGTTGTTGCTACCTACGCCCGATTACTTGACTAAAATGCAAAGACAAATGGCTACTAGCACTATTCGTAACTCCACCATTTCTAGCTAAAGGCAGCGGAATAGAATTTACATTGACCCTTTTTCTTTTCTCTCTTTTTTTGATTTTTGAGAGTCATGGGTATTGATGTGATGAAGACATCATGACCGTTGATCTGACTTTGGGATTGTAACTTGACTTGATCTCGACCGTAGCAATGATCTGAAAGGTTCCTGTGTTCTCATACTTCTTCTTTTTGATGAATGAAGTTTTCTTCTTTACAAAGAATCTTTGAGATGGCTGATCTTTTGCTGCATAAACAGAGCTCTCTGATGGTAATTTTAGCCATCGAGCTATTGCGTAAGGCAATATTTTTTCCAAAAAAAAATCCCATAGTTGAAGGGTTACACCGAAATCTCTCTTACCAGATTCAACAATGTCTTCGAGATAGTCACTATCTAGTCCTCTTTTTAGCTCATCAATGACATTGTTTATGTTGTGACTTGGTGAATGAGCTTCAGAATGGAAAAGAGAATGCTTGAACTGTGGTGTGGTATTTTGTTGAAGGATGCCAAAGTGCATATTTACCCCTTCTTATTTCAAGACAAAGAATAACGAAGGTCCATTGCAACAAAGACTGTACTCTAGATTTTGGACTAAATCTAGGTAACTTTAACTTTCAATTTATCTTGGCAAGCTCTCAAAGATTTGAGTAAAAATTTAAAGATTTCTCCAATTATTCATCAATTTGTATTGATCGACGTATTAGACAGGCTTAAAGACGACTCGTGAGAAATTGTCTTTCCATGTCACAAATGGGGTCATCAGTTTTCATCACATCATAAAATTGTCCTCAAACTCCTTGATGTCCACTACTCTTTTTGCAAAATGTTTTTATTTGTGTATGAATGAAAATGTACAGTGTCATGTGTGGAAAAGAAATGACCAAATGCATGATCGATGAATAATTGTGTCATTGATAATTGAAAAAAAAAATGATGTATGTGAATGTTATCAAAAAGAAAAAGAACAACAATTAGTACAAATGGTATATACAAAAATGTACAAGTATAAAGAACAAATGAGTTGTATTGACAATTTTGAAAGAAACGACAAAACAAATAATCAAAACCCATCGAGTTGGTGTGCTTAAGTCTTCCAACTTCATGAAATCACTTAGGTGCATTGGTTATTGGCCTTGTCTTGTGCTCAACTGATATCATACAATGTTCAACTTTTCATCTGTCATCATTGTCACTCGTGTAAAGTCTCGCACTTGTTCCTCAAAGAATTGACATGTTTGTCCTTTTCCTAAATATTAATGCTTGAGTGCTCACATTTGATCTTGAAAAGTTCATTCATGCCAAATATTGAATTATTTCAAGGCTCCTCGAGTTCCCTTTTGGCTCAAGACATTGTGGAAGTTTCATCTTTGAAATGGTAAGGTCCAGAATATGTATGAAAAAATGAAGAATCGAATGCAAGTATTTTGAAAATTTACAATTGTACAATCAATGGTTATGAAAATGTGTACTGTAAATGCTGTTAAAAGGCAAAGAGAAAAGAAATACTAATTATGTACACAAATAGCTGAATATTATAAGAACGAGAATATTTACATGAGGATGATGTTTGTTTTATACAAATGCGAGAGAGAGAAATAAAAGAACACTTGTTAGTTGCATGCAAATAAATTACAGTATCAAGTAAAAAAATTCCACATTTATATAAATTAGTATCATCATGTGTCTTGTCATGGTTAAGCTTAATGGAATGATCTATGGTCATTATATGCAAAGGTGGCTTTTGAAAGAATGAGGCCAATGGTAGGTTCCCGAATCCCTTTTACTAAGTTCTATCGAACTAGAAAAGGCCCAATTCCTTACCCACGAGGGTTATGTAAGGAAGATTAATTTGAGTCGTAGCTTTCGCGATTCCATTGGGTGACTAACGCCACACCCGAACAACGCTACTAACCACTACGGTCTAGAGAAAGTGCGGTGACTATTGTCACACACAACTAGCTTTTCCGGTATTCACAAAAATAGGTTACGAAGAGCTCGGGTAGGGAGCTCAAATGCATGCTTTGTGTGTGCTCGAGTGAACCATAATCTGTACAATAAACGATCATGAAAAGCAATGAAATAAAAAAATCAAGCAAAGAAATAAAAATCAAACCCTTTACGTGGCTCGACAAGTCCCCAGAGGAGTCGCCATCTGTAGCGACGTGGTTTTCGTCACGGAGTCACCACCAATCTTTTTCCTAGGTTGATTGGAAACCTGAAAATGGTCTACGAGAGATCTGGAATCGTTCGTCAGTTACGTACAAAAATGGTTAATTTTCGTACGCCCAAAATTGGTACCACGGGTTCTTTTTAGATTTTTGCTTGATTTTAAGAAATAAAGAAAAAAAACCAAAGATAGAAGAAAAAGATTTTTAGTAATTCACATGACTAATAAAAATTAAAAATATCTTGAAAATAAAATTAAAATAAATCAAATTGACATAATAACAAAAATATTAACTAAAACACAAAAAGGTTTAGGCCTAGTGCCCAAAGTGTTAAGTTTTAAACTTGAAAAGTGGCTTGAATGAGACTGTGGCTAAATATGAGGGTTTAAGTGAAATAGGGGGGAAAGTTAAGGGACAGGGACTGATGTTGTAATTTTACCAAAAGTTTAAAAAAAACATGCAGGAAGGCTTCTTCTTCACGGGCTCGCCGGCGTTAGTTGCAGACGGCGGCGGAGACGGCGGCGAATGATTCCGGCGTCGGTTAAGGTGCTAGTCGGTGCGGCGGAGGTAGGGGTGCGGTCGGTGGTGGTCTCGCGCCAACCGAGCTCGGTTAGAGAAAACGAGTTCCAGTCGGCATCGGATTGTGGCTCTATTCTCTTTCGTCAGACCATCTCCGGCGGTATGAGAGGGTGTGTTGGCTTCCTCTCGGTGTCGCGGAGCTGATGGTGGTGGAATTCGGTGTTGAAGGGCTTCAAATCGGAGAGGATGAAGGAGGAGGTCGGCGGGTGTGCAACGATTTCCTTCGCTTTTCCAGCGCTTTCAGGCGAAGCTAGGGGCACCGGTGGGTTCTTTGGAGGCTTGACGGTGAGGATGGGGATGGTTTTTGGCGACGAGGGTGGCCGGAACGCGAAGTGGAGGTGGAGGACGAATTGGCCGGCGGAGCTCGTTTCTTTCCGGTTCCTCCCCAATTTTGCTCCATTTATAGCCAAATGACGGATTGACAGGGCTTGGGGGTTGCTCTTCAATGATGAAGGAGTCTGAAAATGGCTTTGATGGATGGAAGAGGAGGATGGCAGGGGCTGCAGGAGGCCGGCGGAGAAGGAGGAAGAACACGAGACCTGCCCTGCTGTAAGTTTCTTCTTTTTTTCTTTTTCTTGTTTTTTTAGTTTTAAATTAATTATTATTAATATATTATTTTAAAACATTAAAAATTACAAATACATCTGAAACAAAAATGACAAAAGCACATAAAATAATGAAAAAAAGTTTTAAATATAACAAATTAACAAAAAGTCCAAAACTAATAAAAATGACAAAAGTTTGAAATTAACAAAAACACGTGAAAATGATAAAAATTACAGAAATTTATAAAATAACGAAATTAACAAAAGTACACGAAATAAAAAATGACGAAAAGTTAACAAAGTAACGAAATTAATAACAGCACACGAAGTAATTAATAAAAAGGTTCTTAAAAATACGAAAATGACGAAAAATACATAAAATGTTGACAAAAATCACATGAAATAAAAATACGAAAAAATATCGAAAATCACGAAACCTAAAATACTATCCCGAACAAAATTGGGTGTCAACACACGTGAATCTACCCTTATGCTAGTCTCGCATGTGTTATATCAACCTTTGTTCTTTATAACACTCGACTAGGGTCATTTAGGAACATCTCATGCTCCAAGGTTTTATTATTATTATTATTGTTATTGTTATTTATTAACGCAAAAATAAAAGACAACAATAATAATCTGAACAATGCCTCTTAATTAAATAATCATGTCAGCGTTCCAAAGCTAATACACACCAATATAGGTTGGATGGCTTTTGGGCACTACATACACCTACACTAACAAGGTAGTAATGTAAATCTAACAAGGTAGTCATGTGAATCTGACAAGGTAGTGATGTCGATCTAACTAGGTAGTCATGTCGATCTAACAAGATAGTGATGTCGATCTAAACAACTCATCATGTTGATCACCATTTTATGCTGATCAATCAAGTATATATGTCGATCTAACAATGTAGTCATGTGGATCTGACGATGTCGATCTAAACAACTTATCATGTTGACCTATCAAGTAGCTATGTCGATCTAACAAGGTAGTCATGTAGATCTGACGATGTCGATCTAAATAACTTATCATGCTGATTTATTATCAATGCTGACCCATCAAGTATGTATGCTGATCTATTATCAATGTTGAGTGCGCCGAATTCACACCCCAACTCCCTTCAATTTCACGGACTCCTCAAACTTGGGCCCCATTACTCATTTTTCTCACTCATCTCTCAAAGACTCAAACCATTAGTTATTAGATGAAAAATTCATCCCCTAATTTATAAGTTTAAAACCCCCTAATAAATATCTAGCAAGACCAAACTTGTTCAGACTGACATTAATAATGCATGGATTTTACCCCCCCAAAATATAATATATATTAATTCACCGGAAAAGCTCAAGGAAAAAAAATCATGTGTGCGTGTATATATATTACTCTATCTATTTATAGATATTATTACTCTATCTATTTATAGAAATGGCACTGTTCAGTGCCATTTTTGTCTTTTTCCAATTGTTTTTAATTTAAAATTTAACTATTTTATCTATCATAATTTTTTTTTAAAAAAAATTCAAATAGTGATTTAAAAATTTCAATTTATTTTTGTTTAAGGTTTAATTACTTTATTTACCAAAAACATTTAAACTTTTCAAATAGCCATTTAAAATTTCTTAGTTATATAATTTTACCATATCTCCTCTTTTAATGTTGATGATCCGAAAATAGGGAAATTCTATGCGTGAACTAACTATAATATTATATAATTCTGTATAATTACTTGGTTTACCACAAATTTTTTAAAAAATTCGGATAGATTCTGAAAGTTTCTGACTCATATAATTATATCATATCTTCCTCTTTTAATGTTATTAGTCTCAAAGTAGGGAAATATTATAACGTCATATAATTTTCATTTTTTTGCTTTAATTTTAGACTTAATTACTTGGTTAACCACCAATTTTTAATTTTTTTTGAATGCGCCTAAATTTTCTCACTCATATAATTAATTGTAACTTCATATTTTAATGTGGGTGGTTTGAAAGTTGTGGTGAACTAATTATAACATTACATGATTTTCGTTTTTTTTGCTTTAGTTATAGGTTTAACTATTTTGTTTACCGCCAAGTTTTAAGATTATTCAGATAAATCTCGAAGTTTCTTACATATATATTTTTTTTCTTCGTATATTCATCTTTTAATGAGGGTTGTCAGAAAGTTGAACAATAATATACGCGTTTTATTATAATTTTATATAATTTCCAAAAAATTATTGTGTATGAACAGTATTTACCTAATTAGATTTTGTCATTTCTTTAAAATTCGTTATGATTTTTTTATTTACATTTTTTAAAGAAATATTTCGCTCATTCGACTTTTAAATTTTACGCTTTTACACATTGGACTTTGGTCAATATAGAAAAAATTAGGCCTAAAATTGTTCTTTTATCTGTAATGCATTGTCTACTTTTTTCCTTTTTTATATTTTCTTTCATACTTACTCTTAGTTCATCTTTTTTTCAACGTTTTTAACTTATTTAAAATTCTAACGCTTGCTTATTTAATTTTATTTTTATTTTATAGTCAACAACAACAATATTTCTCACTCATATGATTTTGCATTTTCTTCATCTTTTCGCATGGATGCCGTGAATGAAAACAAAGTATATATATGGATTACGATTTAGTCATATATACTCCATTTCATTTCTTATCGTATTTATTTAGATTTGTTGCCTTTTTATTTTTTTCTTATAATTGTTAGCGAAATTTATCACTCATATGATTTTACATTTTCTCCCTCTTTTCACATGGATAGTGTGAATGTGAAGAAATTAATGTGTGGTCTACAATTTAGACTCATACTCCCTTCATCCCCAAAGGAATTTCCCACTTTTTTTTTTACTATTTTACGGTAACTAATCTATGATTTTTTTTCATGAATTGTTAGACATTTAAAACTAAAAAAACTCATATGAATAATTTGAAATGTAAATTTTCTAAATATGTTTTTCTATTTTGCACTATTTATCTTTATAAAAAATTGAGACACTAAATCTTGAAACATGAAATTCAAAGTGTATATTTTATTTCACCTTTTAGTCATATTTATCAAAACTTATTGTTTTTTACATTTTTTGTTACTGTTGTTAAAAAACTATCTTTTCCATTTGGCTTTTTTTTTTTTACCTTTTATGCATAGAACCATGAAGTTTTGATATTAATAGTTATTATATAGAATGATTGTTTACTTTCTCTTTTTATTTTATGAAGATAAACCAATATCTATAACCCATTTTTTTATGTTACAACCATATCAAATTCTTATAAATTTTGCGATTTACATCCACTGCGGAGCGTAGAAAATTAAATCCTTGTATAGACCATAAAGAAATCATGTATACATCATTGTTTTCTACCATAGCAAACAGAACTTTGGCAGTTTTGATGACGTGGATTCATTCTTGTATATATAGATCACAACAGTTTGCATTATTGCTTTCTTTCTGCATTTTAGTAGTAGATGGTAAGTGATAGTAGTAGTAACTAGTAACTAACAACTTTTTCCAAATGAACACAACACAACTGCATTATCTTTGTAGTTAATCAACAATCTTTTGCAATAAAGATGGTTGACAAGTCAAGGTCAAGGCAGTGAGCGCTTCTGTCACCGTGGGTCACTCTAGCCATGTAGCTCTTTCGCTCTCTTATATGCTGATGTCGGGAACAACTTACATGCTTCAACGATGATTTTTTTTTTCTTTTAAAACCCCTCTGTTATTAATATA
The DNA here is from genome assembly GCA_024586325.1 of Stellera chamaejasme. Classification (NCBI taxonomy): domain Eukaryota; kingdom Viridiplantae; phylum Streptophyta; class Magnoliopsida; order Malvales; family Thymelaeaceae; genus Stellera; species Stellera chamaejasme. The sequence continues at coordinate 34,358,992 of CM044985.1, forward strand.
CTCCACTATCTGAAAAAGCTATTGTAATATTTTAGATATAATTTATATTTGATTGTAAAAAATTCAAAAACTTGTGTTACACTAAATTTCAAGACAGATCGCATCATACCTTACGTACATCACCAAGGCATTCTATAATTTCGTTACTGTCTCTGCTATACTTTCGCTAGCTCCATGACCTCAATGTCTGTGCCCTTAAAAGGTTACCAGTCGATCGTTATCTATAGAACTCCTCATTTTCTTTTCCCTTTACATATATTATTTCAGGTATAATTGAAACTTCAATATAAATGTGAATATATGGTGTTGTAACAAGAAAATGTCTCAAAATATGAAGTTTACTTAAACATAGCTAGTTACTAAAGGTTTTCGACGATGATTTTACTAAGTTATTTTGACTTGTGAGTGCAGAAGTGAAGTAGTCAAGTAGTAAAAGGAAAATGTGTGTTTGCAAATTTTGGTGGCGTAATTGAAATTTGAAAATAGGTTCAGGGTAGTCAGTGTATTTGTTCCATTTTTTTTCACGGTTTCTTGATCAGAATTTTCACGTCTCTGTACTGTAGTGTGACGCCCCCCTATGGTGCGGTGCAGTCCCAGCTCATTTAAATGTTTGTGGCATGAGACTGTGATGATGATGATGATGATGATGATGTAGTTTGCGTTCGTGCACTAAAATTACTTACTTCGAAATGTGTATATTTTTTTCTTCCTCTGTTATTTCCCCCTAAATTCATTTCCCTTTTTTGTTTTTTACTATTCTCCCCTGATGGATCTAATCATTTCAATTCCTTGCTGTGGGAGCTAGATTTGTATACATAAATAATTCGCTAAAATCTTTCTTCAATGATTTACAGCTCCAAGGCTAGACGTCATATGTCCCAATCTCATTAAAAAGTTCGAGAGTAGGTAATTTTTTTTGAAGTATGAGTTTCAGCTACTGCTGCTCTAAGACTATTAATTGTTATAAATTGGACATGGAAATTAATGCTCTTTTTGCACCCCCCCCCCCAAAAAAAAAAATCTTAATATATCAAATCAATATTTCGGAAATCATTTTTTAAAGAAATTTGTAATAGATGCTAGTTTGTAATTAGTATGTTTATTATATCATCCCTTGTTAGTTGTTATAATTGCTGTGAAAAAAAAAGAAAGAAAGAAAGAAAGCTGCGCAATCGAAAAAAATCATCAAGTTTGCAGTGCACACACACCAGACAAACACATTTCCAAATATGCTGCTGCTTCTACTGCTAGAAACTACTTTCACGCCCGGCCACCTAGCTAACCTACCTGCTTTATTTTTCAATTTAGTAGGAGTAAAATATACACACGCACGCACCCTTATCAAAAATGGAAAAATCATAGTCCACCCTCTTGGTGGTTTACCAATAAACGGAGATGAGACGGAGTGTGAAATGGTGGGGATGACTCTCATTTTAATATTCGGGCAGGTCTGCACAAATAGATCAGATGTCAGAGTGTAGCCGAAGCTGCTTTAATTGTATTAATAGAGTCAAAGGGTCGAAAGTTACAATTTTTGTTCAAATTGATCCTTGTTTTGTTTTGGGTGAGATTTCAAATTTGATTTGGTTTTAATGTGAGGAGTGAGTGGTGACTTGGTTAGGAGATAATCCCATCTTTTGGGAGTTTTGGAGTATTTTTTTTCCTGTCTTTTTAATATAAAAACTTTTATTGCTGTTCAAAAAAAATTGATCCTTGTTTATCAACCTTTTCAAATTGATCTTAAAATACATTATTATATCTTGATTTCTGTAAACAATCCTTCTAAATAAGCAATATAAGGAAAAATTAATGGTCCGTTTAGTTATGGAAAAGTTTTACAGTTTTCATTTCTAAAATTCATGTGTAAATATTTGATCACACTTAATTTTTAAGAGATGGAAAACCTTGTTTCCAATGATTAGAAAACTCTAGTATTAAAATGGAAACCTTCCAAACAAGGTTCCCTAATTTAATACTAGAGTTTTCCAAAGATTGGAAAATCTTGTTTTCCATCTCTTCAAACCTAGGTATATGATCAAATATTTACAAAGAAGTTTTGAAAATGAAAATTTGAAAACTTCTCTGCAACTAAACGGACCCTAAGTTTGCCACTTTCACAATTTTTTTTCTTACTATTCTCTCCTCTGTAGCAATCAAAACTAATAAATTTCAGAAAATTAACACAAACATACAGCATAAAATCACTCCTAAGTTCAATAAATGAAAAAAAATCACTCCTAAGTCCAGTTTGAATTATCTCTCACGTCTTTTGTTCTTCAGATAATTAATATAAAAAATTACTAAAAAACATTCAAATATTTTTTATTTTCAGTGTAAACCATGACATGAAAAAAAGCTTTAAGTCATTTTTAAATATATAAAATAAAGGTAATTTATATGAAGAAAATACACTAAACTGATTCCAAACTTGATTAATCTAAAATTGAAATAAACTCGTCGTGTATCTTACTCAATCCCGACTAAATTTAACCGGTGCAATAACCCATAAAATAAGATAGGGAAATTATTAAAAACCTGTGAGGTTTAGCATAATCTCTACTCCCCCGCTTTTAAATTCTCGAAAACCCCCCCTGAGGTTTGTGAAAATATACAAAACCCCCTTGGACGTTAACTTTTAGGTGTAATTACAAAATTGGATCATAAAACTTTTAACCCTAACAATTTTACCCTTAATTATTTTATACTCCTGCATTTAAACACCCACCTCCATCGGTTTCAAGCCCGCCTTTCTCGACACCTCCTGCACCTTCCTCTGCCTACTACACTAGCATCTCTCCGCCACCTCAGCCCAGCCCAGCCACCAGCATCTCAGATTCAAACTAAGAATCATTCAGATTTCAGTGCGTGAAAATCGACGGCTTCCGATCCAGAATCGTGGCTAGAGCTTGCAGCGATAGCCGACGGCACTGGCCCTCCAGCCGCAGTCATCGTTTGCAGAAACTGCGGTTGCCGAAGACAATGAACGATAGGTAAGCGGAGTTGAGGAGAATATTTCTTCAAGGGCCTGGATGACATTTGTGGATATTGTGGGCTCGCAGGAGCTGAAAGGCGAGCCAGGATCGAGCATGGCATAATCAGAGTTGGAAATCTTAGGATTGTGACTGTCAGGTTGGCGCCGGGAAGGGAGTGGTCGGATTTGATGGTGGAGAAGATTTTGTGATTCTGGGGTTAAGACTATGAGGCGGCGGAGAGATGTTGGTGCGGTAGGCTTGAGGGCGATGGGGGTGGAGGTGGATATGGAGATGGGGATGGGGGTTTAAATGTAGGAGTATAAAATAATTAAGGGTAAGATTGTTATGGTTAAAAGTTTTAGAGTCCAATTTTGTAATTACACCTAAAAGCTAACGATTGTTCTAACGGAAGTTAACGTCCATGGGATTTTTGTATATTTTCACAAACTTCATAGGGATTTTTCGAGAATTTTGAAAATGCGGGAGGGGGAGTGGAGATTATGCTAACCTCAGGGGGGTTTTGATAATTTCCCAATAAGATATGTACTAGAATTGACTCACTAATGAACATTAAAGGAACTAATAACTTGTGTATTTAATTCTCCGCTTTTAATGCAAGTATTAAGCTTTTTTTATTTCCCTTATAAATTGTGTTGTTTTTTATGAGATATATAAGTTGTGTTTTTTTATAGGGACTTGTGTTGTTAATTACTCATTTCATCCCATAAAACAAAGGTATAATTAGAGATGGGCATATCCATTGGATCGCTCCACGCTCCACCGTATCGCTCCACCATGGAGCGGGTTAGTTTTGTGATCCACCTATGGTGGAGCTATGGTGGAGCGGGTCGTGGATATCCGTTGGAGTTCCATGGAGCTCCCCCCATAAAAAATATTTACAACATCAGTCCTCAAATTTTTCAAAAAATTACAAATTGGTCCTCAAATTTTTAAAAAATTTACATTTTGACCAAAAGTGTTTACATTTTAGTCCCTGAACTTTTTGAAAAATAAAAATGACCAAAACTTTAAAAAGTTACACTTTAGTCACTGTTGGTGGAGCGGGTCGGATCAATACGGATCGATCCACCAGTAAAGTGGAGCGGGTCATGGAGCGATCCACCACCATGCGGATCAAGGCGGATCAATCCATGGAGCGGGTCGACTCGCTCCAATGCCCATCCCTAGGTATAATATAACCTAAAAACGTAAAATGTTTCCAAAAGTTTGTATGAGAGATTCAAATTATTACTTTATTTACAAAATCATCATAGGTACTCATGTTTATAGTTATAACAAATAAATCTTTGTGACAATGGAACTTATGTGTATGCATCTAAAGTGTGAATGTTGTGAAAAACAGTCTAGTTATAATAAAAGCCATGAAATTGATCAAATTTGTAAATCAAGATATTTAAAGTAGAAAAAATGTTTTGAAAAATAATTATAAAACTGGAAAACTGATAAAAAGTAAGTATTTAAAAAATTTATTATTTTATTATAATGTTATTTTATTAGTCGGGAAGTGATAGTGAAGCAAACTATTTTATGAGTTGGGACGAAGAACACTGATCTTGTGGTAAGAGTTTCATGGTTAGAATAATGCATGATCTCCGTAGTGAAATAATATGATCCAATCCATATGTATGAATTTCATAATCAATTTTGGATAGACAATAAAAAAAAACATGTTGGAGCCTACAAAAAAGAGCATCAAAACGTATGATATATATGAGTCTCTATTTCTTTTTCTTGTTTTTTCTTTCTATCTGGCTAATTTATTAAAAAAATTTATTATGGACTAAAAAAATATGCATTTTTTAGAGAACTGAGAAAAGAGAAATGAAATTGGTGTAAATAAGTTAAAAACTATTGCATTTAGGATGCACATCATCCGTCCTAAGCATCTAACCTAGCTAGACGCCTAATGGCTATACTTCTAAGGATACAAGATGAAGATACGAAGTTCGAGTCATCCTCATCCTTACCCCAGAAATATATATATACATGCACTTCATCCCAAAATAACATAACAATTTTCTATTTTAGGACATTTGAAAATTTATGTTAATTTTAAATATATGTTTACATATTAATTTACTAAATAATCATTTCAATCATACTTTCTTGAACTGTCATCCATCCCACCCCACAAAAAATCCTCTAATTATTGCCATTAAAAAAACATAAATTAATTAATGTAAACCAACTAAAACAAATTGAAGTAATATTTGGGAAAGGAGAGAGTACAAAAGAAGAAAAAAAACATTGTTGAAACAGGTGCCATTACTCATCAAAATTGGCTAGATTCCTGGAACCAAGAAAAAAACAATTAAAAAGGGAAAAGGGAAAATACATATGAAGAAAGTACTGCAACAAAGAGACGAGGGTGAGATATAAACGGCGTCATTTTAGTTTGGTACCAACCAAAGAACAGGGAAAAGCCAAATTACCTATCGACTAAAGTGCAACGGAAGTCCCTTAACTTTAATTATTGTCATAATGAAGTATAATTTTAACTTTTTATCCTTTTAAAGTCTCATTTTAAAAGTTATGATGCATCAATGGTTCTTCCGTCCATTTTTTCCGTTAAGTTTAACGGAACTTTGAGAAAAATTATAATTTTAACTACTGGATTTTTTCTAAAATATCTATTTACACCATAAGTCTTGAAAATAATAATTTAATCACATCCAAACAATTTTAAAGTTAACAAATTTACTCAAATATTACCAATAAACCCACCACCCTTCCACCCACCTCCGGACCACCGCCGGGCCACTACCGGGCCACCGCCGGAATTCAAAAACTCTAAAAAAACAACACCAAGTCGCGGATCGGCAGCCCAGGGTGCCGGATCGTGAGCCCATGTCATCGAATCGGCAGCCTGACCATTGATTCGGGGTCTGGGCTGTCGATCTGGCGGCCCAAGGCCTTAATCCTCGGCTTGGTGTTGTTTTTTTATGGTTTTGGAATTCCGGCGATGGTCCAGCGGTGGCTCGGCATGGTCCGAAAGTGGGCAAAAGGGTGGTGGGTTTATTTGGAATTTTTGAAAAAATTATAGTAAAATTGTTAACTTTAAAGTTGTTTAGGAGTGATTAAATTATCATGTCCAAAACTTACTGTGTAAATAGAGTTTTTAGGAAAAGTTCAGTATTTAAAATTATCATTTTCCCCTTTCGTTAAACTTAACGGAAAAAATGGACAGAATGACCACAAATGCATCATAACTTTTAAAATAAGACTTTAACATGACAAAAAGTTAAAATAAGATCCCAATAGGACAATAATTGAAGTTAAGAGACCTCTGGTGCACCCTTAAACTACATTTATTCAATCACTTTATGAATGGGGTAGGAAATTGTTTGGTAGCACCAAAAAAAGGAAAATTGTACACTGGATGTCATTCTAACAAAATTGGGAATTGGATAAAATTGAATTTCGACATTTATGAATAGAGTAGGACATTGCTTTACAAAATTGGAAATCAGAAATTGCTTATGGTCATTTTTAATACTCCCTCCGTCCGCCAATAACTCCCCATTTGGTTTTGCACGTAAATTAAGATGGATGAGGTGTTGAGATAGCTTTCCAATTTTGCCCCTAAAACTAAAGGACAGACTTGACGGAAACCGTGGCAAATAATTCGCGTGAAAAATCTCTAATCAAATCGCCGAACGTTGGGCTGGAATTCCGAATCCAACACAAAACTCGCTAAAATTCCCTCGCCTCCCGTTGCCCAATTCTGAAAATTTAGCGCGCTAAGCGCGATGGTATGTCTTTTCTCACAACCTAATCGTACGATTATGAAGAAGTTGGAGATGTTTTTGTCTTTTAATTTAGAATCTTCTTTCATTCAAAGCAGCAGACACAGAAGCAGAGCAAGGTTTCGTGGAGATGCCATCGAGGGACAGAGTTGGCCGTGAGAAGTACGTTAACTGGTTGACTGAAGATCAAAGACAAGAGGTATGTCTTAAACTACTGAGAAGTTGCAATGAAAGCTTCAAGCCAGAACACGGGCTAATCAATATACTTTCTGCACAATATAATGTTGACCGTAGCACCGTAAGAAAGCTATGGGATGTTGCAAAAAAGCAACTTCAAAGTTCAGGAACTCTGAATGTCCGTAGGAAGATGGCTGGAATAGTTGGGAGGAAAGGAGTTGCACTTGATTTGGTTAAATTGAAAGAATTAGCTATGGGTGACCGTAGCACTGTGAGAATGATCGGACACAAGTTAGGTGTCTCCAAATCCTACATCCATGAACGTGTGCAAGAAGGTATTATTCGACGTCATTCTAGTGCACTTAAGCCTTTTTTGAGAGATAAAAATAGGTATGACAGAGTGGAATTCTGTCTTTCAAAGATTGAGTCCAACTCACTCTTTACCAATCCAACATTCATAGATTTTAATGATTATATTCATGTGGATGAAAAGTTGTTTTACATCACAAAAGAAGCTGCAAATGTTTATCTTTTGCCGGAGGAGATGGATCCTGAAAGAAGTTGTCAAAGTAAAAGGTTCATTACGAAAGTAATGTTTTTAGTTGCAGTAGCAAGACCTAGGTTTGATCCAGAAAATGGAGTTGAGTTTGATGGAAAAATTGGTTGTTGGCCACTTACCTATGAGGCACCTGCAAAGAGGGGAAGTAAAAATCGACCAGCTGGAACGGTTGAAACTAAACCTTTGCTTTCGGTGACTAGACCAGTCTATAGAGCCTACCTAATTGACAAGCTTTTACCTGCCATTCGTGAAAGATGGCCTCATTCAACATCAGGGCCTGTCATTTATGTGCAGCAAGATAATGCTAGGCCACACATTCTAATTGATGATGATGATTTTAGGACAGCAGCTATGAAGATTGGCTTGAATGTACGATTGGTTTGCCAACCTGCCAACAGTCCAGACTTGAATGTGTTAGACCTTGGGTTCTTTAGAGCAATAGAATGTCTTCAACAGAAGCAAAATATGAAAAATTTGGATGAGTTAGTAGGTGCTGTTGAGAAATCCTTTCTTGAGTTGCCATCATCCAGTCTGAATCATGTTTTCCTCAGTTTGCAATTGTGTATGGTTGAGGTGATGAAGGTTAGAGGTTCCCACGGATACAAGACACCACATATAAACAAAAACAGTTTGGGAAGACTTGGAATTCTTCCTAATCAAATTTCTGTGGATTGTGATGTCATTGAAGGTGCACTAGCTTATTTGTTGCAGGAATTCACTAATCTTTAGTGTACTTATGGCCTTTTGTGTAATTTTGTGTAACTATGGACTAGGTGGCAGGATGCACAGGAAGTATGATCTTTGCTTATAGTCTTAGGGCCTATTGATCTTTTATAGATGGCTGTTTTTGCGTGATATAATTTCTATGCCACCAACATGAAGTTGTAATCTAGTCTTAGGTGTAACTTCAGTTAGCAACATATTGATGTTGTTATGTAATCAACAACTTGGTGTATTAATGAAGTCCATTTATAATTTAATGCGTTGAGTTAGTAACATATTGATGTTCTTTTGTGTAATATCATGGTTTTGTTACAGATTGAAACTCTCCATAATCTCTAATCTCACACATGGCTATTTTTGTGGTTCATGTGATTAGATTGGTGTTTATTTAAGATTCGTGTGTGTGTGTGTGTTTATTTATTTATTGTGTAATTGCCTTCAATGCAATTTATTTAATGTTGCACCAACCAAAGTGGCTCTGCTTATACAACAAGTGTACTGCTGCAACCAATTTTATCTGAGATCTTTATCAATTTTTCACCAAATGCAACACTTACAAGTGTTACAATTCAGATTTAATGTTAACTTCATGAAACTATTAGCCTTTGAAGGATGCACCAAGTCATTTGGAAGTCAAATGGTTGGTCAAACCTACCAAAGTGGTTTGCTTTTTCAAAACTGGTCTGCTGCATCTATGCTTGTTCTTTCTTTTCCTGCAAATGTTTATCAGATTAGCAAAGATGCATCTATGCATGTAATGTTCTCCTCCTTCTCCTGCAAATGTCTCTCTCCTTCTCCTTCTACCAAGCATTGAATGAAGTGATGATGAATAAAAGAAGAAGAAGAAGAAGATGATGATGATGATAAGCAGATCTTCCATTAACAACATGAATTTGTCATTACAACATGCACAATACTCTTAAAAGAGTGAATTGCGCAACTGTCATTACACCATCCGTACATACTTTGTCCCAATAACCATGCATATTAATCCATTATGGTTTTACACCAAAAATTCCAAATACAAAAACAGAGGACCTGCATTAAACTCTGCACCTAATCATTCATGTGTCACTCACAAATACACTTCCTACATAAACCCTGCTCCTAACAATTCCTCTGTTACATGTTTTGATTGGTTACATGTTAATCACAGCCTTCACTTGAAATTCCAGCCACTTTGCCTTCGCTTCTAGTGTAATTGCCTCACAAGCAATCAGCTCTCGAGCAGGTTCAGATGTAACCAAGTAAGCTGCCACTTTAACCCAAAAGCTATCTCCTTGGACAACACCAGGGATATTGGAAACAATTTGCATTACATTACCCAAGCTAGTTGGATTTTGCATTGTAGAGGTGTGCTGTTGTTCAGGACCTTCTGGGCAAGATTGCACTGAAGAAACCGGGACCGTTGCAGTGTAGCTCTCTTCATCTTTGTCCACTATATCGTCCAGTAGATCACTCATTTTGCTTTTTATTCTTAAATCTGTAGCAAAAGTAAGTGCTCAATTATGACTTCAATTGTTTTGAAGAATGCTGAACATATGATCTCAAGTATGATCAAAATAAGAACTCACCTGCTCAAAATCAAGTAAATTATCCTAATGAGGATAGAACCAGTTTATTCCGATGATTCAAATTGCAAAGAATAGTACCCACCAAAAAAATTACACAAAGAATTCGAACAAAGTGGCCTGAATTTTAACAATGCACTCACAACTTCTTACAAAGATGAAATCATTGCAAAATCGAGTTCGTAAACACAATTTTATGCGCACCATTACCTCGGTATACTTATGAACCAAACTTCTGAACAAACCCTAACACTTGTGTGCGTCCATGAACTCCAGATGCGATCGGACCCAGGTACCAACTCAAGAGACGCTGCTCAAGGCCAAGGAGATGAAGGTGTTCTGCCGTTTACTGTGCCGACAATGCTCAACTGTTGGCCGGTTGAGTTCCGATCCGATGCTTCTTTTTTCACCGATGGAGTTTGATTTCGAGGGATAGGAAGGGCAGTGGTAGAACACGTGAAATGTGAAAGGGGTTTCTTAACTTCTGAGTAAGTCAGAGTAAGTAAGACCAACACTTCCGTCTCATGTTTTAGGGGGGCATTTAGGTAACTTCATAAGCTAAAATTTGCCAAAAATGGAAATGGTGGAATTATTTATGGACGGACTAAAAGGAAATGGGGAGTTATTGGCGGACGGAGGGAGTATTATATTCCAATTGAACTAACAAATTGCAAGTTAACTTTAAAATATCAAATCTATATAATTGAAAAACATAAAATAAATTAGTTCGTGAAAAAAACATTACTAAAGCAAAATTAGAATTAGTTATCACTTCAACAAAACTAGAAATTGGATATTACTCGAGGAAAACAAGAACCGGACATTACTCAAATAAATTGAAAAATGACCTTTTGTCTAACAAATCTAGAAATTGATCATTGCTCCATTAAAATTGGAAGTTGGACAATATTGCTCTAACAAAGTAGAAAATTGGTCATTACTCTAATAAAATTGAAAATTTAATATTACTTCAAAAATATTTATAAATCCTACATTTCTCTAAAAGAATTGAAATTGGACAAAATTAGAATTGATCATTGCGACAACAAAATTGTAAATTGAACATGACTCAAATAAAATTAAAAATCGGACATAATCCCAGAAATTTTTTTAGTCAATCATTACTTCAACATAATTAAAAAGTAGACATTATTCCAATAATTTAAATTAGATATTTGTTGTGCTTGCTACTCTCTGTGTTGTTTCTCTTCCTTATTTTCGTTGCTCCTCTGTTGTTTCTTGATAGAACGTTCCTCTGTTTTTGTTTCTGTTCTTGGTTCACCTTTTTTTCTTTGCTTGCCCTCTGTATTTTTCTTGTTGCTTTTGTGTGTTTCTTTCTTCCATTTTTTATTTCCCTTTTTCTTGTATTTATTTTATTTGTTTCAATTAGGAAAACACACTTAAAACCGAGAAAATACTAGATAATCTAAATTACAAATTCGGAAAAAATTGGATGTAAAAACCCATATAATAATATTTTAATTGCATATTTACTACAATATTAAACTTTTAACAAAACATTTAGAATATTTATTTCAAATCATCCAAAATAAATAAAATTTGAAAACAGGGGCAAAACAAAACATACTTTTCCAGTTAACACTGCAAAAGATATCAAGTTATGCATTCTAGGAACTTTGGAATATAAAATTTGGAAGATTTTCCAAACTAAATATCCCCTAAAAATGCTTTAATTTTAAAATACTTCATAATTTTATTGAAAAGTTTCTTAAAGTAAAAAAAGCCTTAATTTCCGAACGTTGAAAAACTGATGTGTTAAAATAGAAACTTTTGTTTTAATGTTTTCATTTTAAAGCAATAGTTTTCCAAATAAAGTTTAGAAAGCAGAGTTTTCTATTCGCACAACCACTTATTTATTAATGAGAATTTGGAAAACAAAAAAAAGTTGTTAATATTTAGGTTGTGTTCAGCAGAGATTGGAAAAAAATTTGGGAAATTTTGAGAGATGTATTTTGATTGATTAATGAGAAGTATGTGAGTAGAAAAATTTGAGGACAAGATGATTTGATAAAAAATTTATGGAGATTTGATAGTTTTAAGGTTGTTTTTTTTGCATTGTAATAGAAAGAGTTGGGAAAAAAATTGGGGAAAAAATGGTGTTAAATACACCGTAAAAGAGCACTTAATCATTTGAAATATTATGAGGACTTTTCTGTAGTAGGTATATAATGTGTGTGTGTGTTACTTTCGTTATTCTACCAACATTTGATTCAATGCACAAATTTTCCTGCAACACGGACACAAAGCTGCACAAGCACAAATGCCCCACTCACTTGCCTCTCTCTCCATTTACTTCCGTCCATTTATTTTAACGGGACGTTTGTGGGTAACCCACCAAACGGGTGGACTACGACATTTCCATCATATATATATATATATATATAGACACACACCTAGCTTCCATTTTCTTAATCTAGCATGTGCATGCATGCTGCTTAAGCTTAACCCTCACTGTCATCCATTTCCACAAATGGAAATACTTCACCTTTTTTTCCCCTTATATAATTTCATAATTTAACTTTTACATTATGAGTGATAATTAATCTAAAATGCTGTGCTACTTAATACAACTACTTGATGTAAACCTAGCTACTACCGTAATTAATTACTCCACTCCACGTAATATATACTATGAGAATGGTAGTGAATCTACACTATAGCTAGTACATATTACTGCTATAAAATGGAGGATCCGAGCTAGTACTCCAATCCAACCAAACCAACCCAATTTACAGCTCAGTATGCGTAAGCATTGGTCATCGTGTACAAGTGCGAGCGAATGATTGATTGATTAGTATGGTGTGGAACAATTTAAATATTTATTAAGATAAATAATAATAAAAATATATTTTTAAAAAATTTATATTTCAAATTATAATATAAATAAAAATTATTTAATTAAAATGTCTAAAAATTCATTAAAAAATGATAAAATTATATATATATATATTAGGAGAGAGTAAGGCAGTACAATGCAATTGACCCGTCAATCGGCATTGCCTGAAACAAGGCGATACCGAGCGTTGGGTCGTCCACACACAAACCCAACAATCAAAAGCTTCAAACACACTCAAAATCAAATGGGATATATAAATATTGAACGGTCTTTTTTTTTCTTCAGTTTTACTTGAATCGGTCATTATTGGACCTCTTCGAGAGATAGCTCCCAACGCTGTTTTTTTTTTTGTGCATAATTTCCGTTTTTGACTATGGCAAATGACTTCTATCTTATGTAGTTGAAATCTTAATACACTACACCAAGCAAACACGGGTTACCGCGACCTCCCCCGCAGTAGCGCCGTGGTAACAATTGCGGCTGTGGGGAGGGCCGCGGTAAATAAGCTCGTGGTTGGGAGGCTTATCGCGTATGTGGCCGCACCCATTACTGCGCCTTACCGCGCAATGGGACGCGAAAAACAGTTTTTTAATTAAAAAAAAGTTGGTTGAATCTAGATAATTTCACCCGGATTAATTTCATCTGGATTCATCCACAATCCCATAAATCTTCATCTATCAACTCAAAAACCTTCATCCAAATCCAAAATGTTCTTATCCTACAACAAAAACTCAGAAAACTACTCATCAACAAAAATAACATCTAACAACATCAAAATACACAAAATATGCAAATCTAACCCTAAACATAAAAATAATATATAACAACATTAAAATTTTAAAAAATCAATAAAATACAATAACATACATAAAATATTGAAATTGAAGGGAAAACCTCAAACTTACCTTGAGATGCTTAGTGGTGATGGAATTCTGGAGAGAATTTCGACGGCAACGGTAAGACCGACGACTAATGAGGTAAAAAAATTAGAGATGGTTGGAGGATGCTTTTAATGATGAGAAAAAACCGTAGAAGCTAAAAAAATTTACTTGTAGTGTTCCCGCGTCGATCGATGAGAATGGTGGTGGAATCGACGGTTTTGTGCGTCGGACGGTTGTGAATGGAGAGAAGCCGGCGAGATTGGGTTGGAGGCGGTTTGAGATGAGAAGGTTCGGGTTTATGGAGGATGAAGAAGAGCTGCCCTTTTAACCAGGGCTTACCACAGCCTTACAGCGCACAAGGCCGCGGTAAAACGAAGCGCCGACGAAAGTGCAACTTTACCCCGAACTGTTGTTTACCGTGGCCTGTGCCCCAGTAAAGGCCGAGGTAAAACATGCATTCCCCACGTAGTGATACTACTATAAAAGTATAATGTCTCTGTAAAATATAAGGGGTAAAGTCCTTGAATAGTCCCTTAACTTTAATGTGTGTCCTATTTTGGTCTTATTTTAAGAATTCGTCTCATATTAGTCCCGTAACTTTGAATTTGTTTCAAATTGGTCATTCTGTTAGATATCCTGTTAGATTTTCCGTTAACTTCATGAATATACATAAATGCCACTAATCTACTATTAAATCAAGCAACAATCTTTAACAATTCTGACTAGTTAGACCCAAACTCTTTAACTACCCATTCACTCTACTTCTCTCTAAAAAATAGACTCTTCACCATCGCAGCCGGGGGAGAGCAGGTCGTCAGCCAGAAGTGGGTCAGTGGCGGTCGCCTTTAAACCATCACATCTCAATTCGCCATCAGTTTCTCTTTCATGCTTGTCTGTTTTCAACAAATTTATGTAAATCAAGACTAAATCGAAACAAATGGATTGTTGTTCGTGGAGTCTCGCCCACTCAAACGGCCAGAGGGGAGAGATGCTTCTGTGGAATACTGATATTATTGTTCCAGTGATATTTTTTGATGGACAGGTAATTCAGAAAGATCATCAAAATCATTAGCACCTTAAACTTTCTATATTCTTTCGATGAAAGGCTCCTGGGATTTTTACAATTTCGAATAAATTTAATTGCTTTTCTCTGAGTGTGAGTGAACCTTCGCATGAGTAATCTTTTATTCACATGGATAGCTTCAGGAGTCCCATCTGTCAAAAAGGTACAGTAAGTTCAAGTTGGAATGTTAGACTAGTTCCTGCAAGCACATAAGAAGAGGCTTGTGATAACTGTAATATCATTACTCGATCGGATATTGTTTTTTTTAATATCTCTGGTAAAGGTTTTTGTCAATTAGCACCAAGTAGACTTCTAAATTCATTTCTCCCTGAAGATCGACAATAAGCACATGATCAGGGTCTTGACCGGAAGGAAGCGGCGAACAATTGGGAGAATTAGCAGCTGGTGATCAAGGGCGGTGAAGAGAGACAAAGAGGGGAGGGGAAGGATATAGGAGAGATTATAGATTTTAAAACTAAGGTGTTTAATTTGAACATTTTAAAAAAGTTTAATGGCCAGATCTATATTAAATATGTAAATAGATTTTTATGGTAGGTGCATTTATGTCAATTTCCTGAAGTTAAAGAAAATCTAACAAAAAAAATCTAACATAAAGACCAATTTGAGACGAATTTAAAGCTAAGAGACTAATACGAGACAAATTCTTAAAACATGATCGAAATATGACACATATCAAAATTAAGGGACTATTCGTGGACTCTACCAAAAATATAAGCAATAAAATAGGTTCGGAAATTCCAGGATTTAACATGTTAGGAAGGAAAAAACTATATTAAAAATGGGAATTCGAAAAAAGTAATGCTCCTAGGGTTTCAGAACGTCTACGACACCACTCCTCTGCATCTACTGCCTTTCTACCGACGTTTTGCGTGGCCTCTTATCCCTCTTCTTCAGGTCCGCTCCAAGCCTTATTGACCGTCCTCCGCTCTTGATCACTCACTATGGTGGCGTCATCTCTCTCGGATACCGCGAATTTCTGGACTTAGGCCTCGATTCAGTGAGACTGGGATCCGATTGTGCTCGATTCATCTGCGCCCCAAGCCGTTGCCGTTGTTATGGTGCCAAAACTGCACGGCTGTGGGCTTCAATTTCACCCTCCTGGTTTCAGACACGGCGCTGCCTCTCCGTCACGGGAGCGTTGTCGGCTTTGGGAGTCGGCCTCCGGTAGGAGCCGATTCTAACCTGCCACCTTCCTGCTCAAAATTTTGCTTCTGCCTGCCAGTGTGGTTGTTACCCATGGGCCACACTGTTTGGCTGAGGTCCGGGTGTGGGGCTCTTGTGAGGGTGGGACAATCACTCACAGTTGCAGCACAATTATCTGAAAGGACGAAGATTCAAGGTCTGGAAGCGGTGACATGTAGCTTGGTGGGGCAGGGGGACTTTCTGCCTCACCCGATGGAGTGAAACTCTCTGCTCAGGGTAAGCCGTAAGCCTGGTTTAGGACCACCCTCGTTTACGCCATATTTTGGTCCTGGTTTACTTTGTGTCTTTTGTTGGTTTTTGGGGTCGTTGGTTGCGCAAGTGGAATGCTCGGGTTTTGGTTATGGGTTGTAGTTTTGGTTGAATAGGTCTTCTTCTGTCAACACAAGCGTAGTAAGACGATATTTTGCTCTTGGGGAGAGCTTCTTTGGTGTGTTTTGATCGATATTGAAGATCTATATCAACTTCACTACGCCTGGTTGTGCTTGCTTTCGGTCTCTTGATGACCATTGTAGGAGTTTGATTGATCCTCTTCTGGTATCTCTTGGAGTTTCTACCTACTGTGTTTCTCTTTCGACCGACTAGTTTTTATGTTATTCTAGTACTTGTTTTATTCCTAGGGTCTAGTTTGCAACTTGCTGCTTGGTTTGTACTTTTCTTTGTCCGTTTGATTTTATTTCCGGTTGAACTCTTGCTTGACTTGAATTATTTTGTTTGAGAATAATATTAAGCGGTTTTCACGTCAAAAAACAAAAAAAAAACATGTTGGACTGGAAGAGACGATGCGGCCCCCTCTATCTCCTTTGCCGGAAAAGGCCATATGTCCCCTTCTTTCCCGTTGATCCCATTGGGCCCCTCATTATCCAACACCAATTTATTTGCAACAAATCTTCGTATGATCAAAAAAGGAAAAAAGAAAAAAAATCACAACATTTCTTCACCCCATATAATATTATCTGACTGTACTGATATACTGATTTTTTATTTGTCAAGAAAAAGACGGAAAAGGGGCCAGATGGCCGTTGAAAGTCAACATCTCACGGAATGACAGAGATCCGGTTTTACTTTAAAATGAACAAACAAACCATTAGGTTTAATTTAATTACATTTACATACCAATAAAGTTGACAGATTCATTCATAGTATTATAAAAAACAAAAAACATTTCAACTAATAGCCTAGGTATCCCTGGATTTTGACTCAGTTTGTTTTACTAAAAAAAAAAAGAGAAAAGAAAAGAAAAGAGAAAAGTGTTGTGTTTGATGTAAGTAGCGACAAAAGCGTGGGGGTTGGGTCCGGTTTTGGGAAAAGAAGAGGAGCATTGTATTTGTATGTATAATTGCTGCTGCACTGTTGTTACTTTGCATGTTGATGTCGCACAGAAAACCATCCTCCTCACCTGACTGACACTCATCTCACCTGTGCTGCCTGTCCCTCACACTGTCACACAACAACGCCTCATCCTCCTCAGATCATTTCCTATTAATTAATTAATTAAACCCTCAATTTAAATAAAGTCTTGCTTTAAGCAGAAAAAACATGATAATAAGAGTATTACACTTCTGTTCTCAAATAATACATACATCTATTTTTATTTTTTTTACAGTATTTAATTTATCATTTTTCTCATCAGTATATAGGCATTTTAAATTGAATAATTCTTATCCGTATCATAATTTGAAATATAAATTTTCTAAATATATTTGTTATGACTTTTTTCACAATTTATCATAGTAAATATTCAAATCAAATATTGAATTTTGAAACATAAAAGTCAAATTATATGCATTAATTGAGGACGGAGAGAGTATTAGATGGGAAGAAGCTTCAGAACAAATACTCCTGCACTGCAATGCATTGATATAATTTGATGGCTGTACTAAAACTGCTCACGTTACATGCAAACCAAAGTCATAAGTTACTTGCTGGGGTTGCCCTTTACAATCTACTAACTTGTATGTATACAAGTATCTCATAAGTGGTACTACTACTACTACTGTATTTCCTTTCTCCACTTTACAAATGGTTGTTGAGCCACTGTTGAGAACCTGAGATTCAGTTCCAGCTCTTCTGTGTTTAAAAAAACTCATCTTCTCTCTATATATGATGCATGTTTGGTGAAGACAGTTGCCAAAATAGGCCTTGCCTTGTATTGTGTATGCTTCACTTTTGTGTAACAAAAGTATCTCAGAAGCCCACAAAGCAGACAAAGATGCTCTACTAAAACAGGATACAACACAAAGTACTCTCACCATATACTAGTAATATATGCTTCACCCCTGGGCTTTATTTGCAAGATTCTAAACCAGCCATGGATTATTCTCTCTAGTTATTTTTTCGTTGACAGCATCTTTTTCATAGGCCTTCCTTTATCAGAAACCTCATAAGCAGCAGCTCTAACTCTACAACAAAAAGGAGTCTCACCCTGCCTGACTCTTTCATTTCTCTGCTAATGGTGTCAATCATGTCTAAAGCTCTTTCATCAATCACCCAACACAAGTACAGAGAAACTGACACACTTCTCAGCTCTTTCTTTCTTTTCTTCTTTTTTTTCAATTTGTTCTGAAAAGAAGCAAGCAAGAGAACACAGTTATTTTTAATTACAACTTCACACACTTCGGACAACATGAAAAGACTTTCAACTGTTTTATGTTACCTTCACGCTAAGACTACTTTCGTTCTTCAGATGATCACTTCAGTTTCAAGTGGGGATTTCATAAAAGGAACCAGATAGATCATCCAAACTTGTGACTTAAGAACCTTTCACCATAATCGTCGCACCTGTTTTAACAAAGGAAAAGTATTGAGACTAATGGAAAAGCTTACAGAAGTGGATCAACAAATAGAAGAAATGGACGACTAACCTCTACTAAAAGTGTGAGCAACAAAGTGCTGGTAGCCTGGTTCCATCAGTGTCTACCAAGTACGGCCAAGCTGTACAATGGGAGGCCATAACATACTATGGTATAAGCGACAGGATATTGTTATGCAAAAGTAGAACATAGTGAAACTGAAACATGGTTACTTTACGAAATCTTATTTATCATTGGACTTGACTAGGGCAGTAGTGGGTGCAGCAGTTAATCCATCTATAACTTTTACTTATATCAACTTCTTAACTTTTCGTTTGAGTGGTGCCGCCCCTGAGGGGTAAGTACCTGACTGATTGAGGTTCCAAAGATTGCGTTGGAGGGCCTCGCTGCAAATTTATTCTCCAATGAAACACTTTCCTTGTCCCACAAGAACTGTGGAATACCCCTAGAAGACATGAATCATAATTTGAATTAGCAGGTAACATCATAGAAGCAAAGTGAAATCAGATTACTCTCTCCATCCCAAAAATAATACCGAGTACTAGAGATCGTCATTTCAAGGCTTTGAGCTATCCCAAATTAAATGTCTGATTTACTTTTAAGAAAAGGTTTCTTCTATCAATTTACCAACTTACACTCAATTCTCATTTCCATCCAAACTTGTTAGCCTAGGGTGAGGAAGATGATGTTGTTTATCTTTCTTTTTTTTTCGATGAAGATGTTTATCTTTTAGTTAGGTTGAATCTGTCATAAAAAATATATTTTCTACTACTCACTTTAATCCCCGCAGACAGCCAAACTCTACAATTAAATTGCATGATGGAGGAAGTACTAATTTGTAGATAGCTGCATACCTGTCCGAGTTTGCACCTCTTAGCCTGTTTCATCTGAAGTGAACTGAACAAGTGCAAGAAACATCAAGGAATTGACCGGTCAAAAGAAACTTAGTTCACCGTATGTGTTCGACTGCGGCAACAACTCTTCAACCTCTATCCGGGAACTGGAACAGCTCATGCTTTTCTTGAATCGCCACCGGTTTATGTATTCAACCTCTGCTGAGAATATGCTATAAACAGGCCTATGATCTGAAAACCTTGACTCTCCACGAACGTAAGATAATTGATGGAGGCCCCTTCCATACCAAAGTATACGGTCACACCTACATAACATGATCATGATAATTTTATTCTCATTCTTTCATGAGCCAATAATTAGATCCATTATGAACCAGAGGGATACCATGCAGGAGTTCTTCGCTTCTCCTTTGGGTGCCTATTCTCCCCAGCATATCTATCTGAATTATTTGAGTATTTGTATGTTGGAGGGAAATATATTTTACCCTCATTCCATCCCTCGAAAACTCGGCCATGCCTCTGCTCTATTGTTAGCTGCATATTGACCAGACATACAAGTTTAGAATTTCTAGATTCAAAGCCACAAAAGCTCCAGAAGGAACGTAGAAGCAACAGGAGAAAGCAAGAAAGCAGAATTATTTGTTTCAGAGAAATGAAGCACCATGCCTGGTCATTCTTTAACAGAGCTTTCCAATTTCGCATCTCAACAAGAGCTTTTGCAGACCGGTATGACAGGGCAATCCGATAATTCAGGTCTCCGAGCCAAATAATTCGACTGGTAGCAACAGAACACAAAAAAGAATACTTTAATCTTAAGCCTGATTCCTTGGCAAATAAGAATAGAATAACAAGTGAAAGAAATGCAGCATATTCCTTTCTCCTTGTCAAGAAAAAGTAGGAAAGATTAGAGCCTTACTCATGTTCCAAAATTGTCTGAGGAGAGTTGTCTTCACCAAAGCCATGAATTCTGGGAAACCTCGTCTTTCTAATTATCTCCATGACATCTGAATTTCTTCGTAGTTCAGCACCCTCCTTCTGGCCAGAAGTTAAATGAGTACATACGAAACAAAAGCTGGTTTGGTGCAAAGACATGCTGACTGATATAGAACCCTGGAAAGACCAAAAAGATTTAGTATACAACACATGGCATTTGTCCCATTGTTTTTAACAACGCTAAACCTGAGTACCAAAGGCGAAAAATGTACCTTATTTCCAAGGTAACCCATCAATCCTCTCCCAACACAAGACACTTTCATGTTGTGAACATGGTCACGAAGATCACTTTTCACCCATATTGTAAGAAATATCCCAACCATTTGCTTGCTTGCAACTAAACAGTACCTTGAATTTCCTGACTGTCCATTGTTTTGCTCGAGGGCAAAAGAACCACCATTAGAAACTGGTGAATATTGTGCAAATTGAGGGTTGGTCGGTGAGTCCCCTGGACCGTTGTCATCATCAGAGGAACCCCATCTGAAGTTCGGGTCATAATCACTCGGCCTATGCCCAGAGATTACTCTGTCACAGACACTGGAGCGACGATGGAGACAAGGATTTGGCATTGAGAATTCACTATCCACTCTCATGCTGCGACTCAAGGATTGGAATGATCGGCGGTGGAAGAAAGCAGTGGCTTTCTCCCTAGTTGAACCTTCAAAATCTGCATCCAACTCTACAAGTGGATCCGGTACTGGAGATGGTGTGCGGCAAGCCCCACTGTTTCCAGGAAGACTGTTCAAATTCTTCCTGATAAGAGCCAGCCATTTCTTTGCTGGGCCATTGTCTTCTGTCCCCAAAACATTTCCAGCATTCAGAGGAACAATCTCTTGAAACCTAAACAAGTTAGAAAAAGTGAGTGGCTTCTACTACTGAAAAATTAAAATTTGCATCATTAGAAAATGAGCATAAAAGAATCCAAGTGACTCTGACATAGTACCCGAGAACATATATATCAGCAGGAGGAGAGGTATGAAGCCAATCATCTAGATTCAAATGGCTTGGAGGTGATTTTCCAGCAACATTCCATGTAGCTACAAATAATCTGCTTCGAGCCATTATAAGAAAAACCAATAGAAACCAAATCAAACCAGCAGCAAAAACATAAAAGTAAAGACATGACAAAAAACCAAAGAACAAGCGGTTACCTGTAATTGTTCACGTCTCTAACTTGTGAGTAGTCCGGATCAATCTTATTTCGCCGAGCTCGATCAGAGGTCCTCTTGCTCAGTCTCTCTGAGCATAAATTTGAAAGAAGTGAGATTTTCAGACACATTTAGGGAATTAGAAGTAATTAAACATGTTTATTGGTGTAATTAAGAATATTTAGCATGCAATTTTGAAAAGTGGCAGCAAGTGTTGCAGTGGTCCAGAGCATCAAAATGATGTCTTTGAAACTGAACCTGTTCTGCTTTTCTTGATGGTGCATGCTTCCCTCTCTGCGAAGTTGCTCCAATCTTCATCAACACCTGAAAAGAAAACGCTATAAAGCGGTTAAAGCTGCAACGTACCCAGGGTGATTAGTCGGTTTCACAAATTCAAACAACAGAAAAACCAAATTAACAAGTCTAGTCGCTAAGAAAACAAAAACATGGGTTTCAGAAAGAAGAAGAAAACAAACAGAAACAGATCTTAAGCTTCGAATTGGAAGTACAACAACCCCCTACATTAAAAGCCAAAAACACCACATCTTCTGTACAAGACAAACGGTTCACAGAAAATCAAGCTAATGCATGTGCTCAGGCTTCAGAAGCATATACAGAAGAGAACTCCCATTTTGGCTGCTGTTATAAAATCCAAGATGCCTAATCCTACAAGCCTAAAATCACATCCAGAGCTCATGAATCAATGGAGCAGAGAATTTGGAGAGCTCATTCACCTTGGTTATTGACATGATCAGCCTGAAAGTCCTCGGATTTGCCTCTAATGTTCAGCCATTTCTTGACAAGCGTTTTCGGCCATGAAAGCTTTACCATTGAATACCTCTTAAAAGTCAGTAACTCCCCACATACAGGCAAATGAAACCAGAGAAGTTCTGGCATTTAGTTAAAAGGAAAACCTTGCTTTTCTTGGTGCTCCCATCTCTCATTGTCTCACAACTTCATATAGCAATCTGGAACCAGCAATGTTGTCAGTTTCTGTTGTAATGGGCAATAATGTGAGATTTCCCGATACTTGATGGGCAAGGGTGTCAATTAAGCAAAAGACTGGCCCCTGGCGGAATATGGACAAAGGCCAAAATCCTCGATGATTAAAAAGAAAAAGAAAAAGAATAACAATCCTGAAAACAGGGCTCTTGCTAAGAAACGGGAGGAAAGTCCCAAGTTTTTAATGCTGACGCCAGAAAAGCTCACAAATTTGACGTCGGAGGGAAGAGAAGTGAAAGATCAAAGAAGAGGGAAAGGTTCTGTTTCAACAGGTAATGGAGTGAAAATGATTGAGGGTACAAACGATGAACCAGTACCTTCTGTGCATTTTATTGTTTCAAAACACAAGGGTGAAAAATAAATAGACCCACATGGGGTTTGGTGGTTCTATTACGTTTGTTTTGTTTTCCCTCCCCCCTCCTCCTTCCTGCTCTTTCCTTATCCTATGACAGAGGACAGAGAAGAGAAAACAAAACGGGAGAGACAAAGGTCTGATGTGGTGTGAAACAAGAACAGGAGATTCTGGGAGCGTTACAAGACAATGTGCAACAGATATAGAGACCGAGAGAGAATAAGGGAGTTACAGTCAGGCACAACACCTTTCTTCTTCTATCCTATTCTATTCTTCTGAATTGAAACAAAAAACCAACCTCGTTCTGTAACTGGGTACACTACAGGGCAAAGTATCGAATTTGAAGAGAAGAATAAAGCACGAGAGAGAGAGAGAGAGAGAGAGAGAGAGCGAGAGAGAGAGAAAGGGGGGGGGGGGGGGTGCAGTTGCTTGGTGAGCGTCTCTTCTCCGCTACTGCTACTGCGTGTTTAAGGCTTTGTTTGTGTGTGTGCCCCAAAATCCGAGGTGAAGGACGAAGCTTTTTTAAGGGCTAAAATGGACAAAAAAAACTGCAAAAACATTGCTAACCCACTTGCATTGCACCCAACAACCTGACCTGAGAGAGAGCCTGCCCGGATTTCTCCCTGCGACTGACACTCTACTGCCCTTCCTCCGTAAAACAACAGTAACCCATCTGCCCGCGGTCAACCAAGTTAGGCATGATCTGCTGCCCCAAGCACTGGCCCATCCCCTGTTCTGTGTAATGCTCCACACTTTGGCCCCTGAAATTTTTATAATTTTGGATTTCCCCCCTCAGATTTAAGATTGTGCAGATTACCCTAACAGTGTATACTACTACTATTTATTGCTTAAATGATAAAGGAATCACTTGATTTCTAAATACGGTCTTTTAACACGAAAAATATGATTCTGTTACGTTTTCTTTAAATTCCATTATATACGGTCTTCTAACTTCAGAATGTGCTTAATTTGGTGCAACATTTGTTTTTCAACTGTTGAACAATGATTTTATATTTTTTTATTAATTTGAACTGTAGCTTTACAAATATAAATGCAAATGAAATTTTAATGTTTAAATTTCATAAACATACAATTTTTTAGAATAAAAATCTACTAAAAAGCAATTTAGATAAAATCAAATCAAATGACATGAAATACAAAAATGGTACGCATACTTAAGGATGGAGGGTTCAAGCTCACTGCAAGTTAAGATTACCTCATTTTGAGGGAAAACCAGTGCTCTCTAAATGCGTTTCGTGCTAACCCTAGGAGTTGCACCGTCGCCATTTTGGACCATCTTTCAGTGCTTCGGAGGTCCACCGCTGGGGATCCGAGTTTGTGTGGCCGGCAACCTCCCCCTCTCCAGCTTCCGTCTGCAGCTAATCGTTGCGATTGATCGTCCGATTTGCTGGTGCCCTACACCACCTCTCCACCCGCCATGTCGATTCGGTGATAGGCGTGGGACCTTTCCAACACGATGGTTGGCCTGTGGTTCGTAGCGGCTCGTTGTGTTTTGGTATGTTGTCCTAGTGATGGAGCGGATAGGGAACCGTTTAATTCTCGTGTTTGCCTGGTTGTCGGTGGCCTTGTGGATGCCATTTTGTGGCGACCGTCGGAGGGCTCATAGGCTCAGTGCTTGCTGATTCTTCTGATGGTTTGCTGGAAATCAAAGTTGGTTGGGTGAGGATGGACACCACGGATGTGTGGTTAGGTTGCAAGGTTTGGGAGGTAGTGAGACTTAGTTTGGTGAGGCAGGGGGACTTCCTGCCTCCCTCGGAGCAGTGATTTAGTGGCTCGGGAGCGGGCTTTGTTTTGGACCGCTCGGGTTCTCTCCCTCTAGCAGATTTTGGTCCTATTTTTTATTGTTGGGTTTTATGCTCCCCGCAGGCATCAACACTTCATCTTTTAGTATGTTCATGGTACGATGACATTTGAGTTTGTTCCACCCTGACAGGTTTGCCGATTCACACCTCACCATGATGGTTTATGTTGTTCTCATGCTCGTTAATATTTATGGTAGCTTGATCGAGGACGTCTTGGGTGGTACGATGGGGTGTCTGTTACATCGCCTCATCTTCTATCTTTTCACTGCTTGCAATGTGTCTCATCTTACACTACGTATTTGATTATATGATCGTAGCGTCCAATCCGTAACACAACCACTACGATCGTAATGGCATAGGCCGGAATTTCCACCGCTATGAAAACGTCCGCTATGATCCTCACTCCCGTAACATGACCGCTACGACCTGAAAACATATTAAAAAAAATAGATCTGGAAACGAATTCCAGATTTGGGTTTGAAAATTCATCAACATCTCAACAATTTCACAACCATAACTTTGAACAGATTCATAACTTTCAACATAATATCCTACAAATCCATACTAACAAATTTTACAACCATTTTTAGTCAAAATAACAGAAATTCAACAATTTTCAAAAACACAAAGAACCCTAACTCAAACTGCTAGGAAAAACGAGATCCGCCATTGAATGAGAGCCGCACCACTGGGACTGAACACTGCCGTCGAGGGGAGAAAGGCGTTAGCCTGGAGAAGGAGAAAACACAAAGCTTATACTTGAAACAATAAACAAAATTGAAAATTAAAAAATAAAAACCCTAACCTTGAATGCAAATCACGTCGTGTGTAGATGCTTAAGCGGAAGACGAACGCATGATGGAGAGAAGGGTGTGGCGGAGAGAAGGGTGTTGTGAAAGGAATTTTTTGAGAGTGAGGAGGAGAGAAAATTGGTGAGAGAGATCAAATCTGGACGTGAGTTTGAGAGATGAAGAGTTCGAGAGAGACCAAATTTTGTATCAGATCTGGACATGAAATGTGGACTTTAATCGAATTTAATGTTTTGAAGCGGCATTGTAACGGCCGCGACCGTTACAAAGCTAAAATATATTTTCTTTTCTTTTTTTAATGCTCTGTAGCTACCAAAACCGCTACAAGACCGTTACAAATCCACTAGCAACTATGTAGTGTTATATTCAGTGTGGTGTTTGGTCTTTATTTGTTTTCTTTAGCTTCTATATTTTGTTGAATTTCTGGACAGTTTGTGATATTAGCATGAGTTGTTTCTACAGTTAATTATTAATATACTTTTTATAAAGATTGATCATTAATATAATTCATCTGTTTATTAAAAAAAGGATTACCTCCTTTCATATAGTACATCTTTTAATGTAGAATCGAGACATGAGAAGAAGTTCACTTCCCGCCTTTCCCTATTCTACGTTTGCCATTAATAGATTTACTTTGACAAAAGCTTTGAAATAAATTAAAGGGTGCTCTTATAATAAAAATAGAAAATAAAATAAATGGTACATTATAACCCCCTAAGGTTTGCTATAATGTACACTTTACTCCCTTGATCTTGAGACATCATCTCAAACCCATGAGGTTTTATAATGTACAGTTTCCCTCTCCGCCTATTAACCAACGTTATAATTTGAGTAAAATTTAGATTTAATTGCACAAATTAGACAATAAAATTTTCAGTCATAAGAAATTTACCCTTAACAAATTAAATTGCATTTAGATCTCACCCTCTCCACATCCGCCAGTGCCACTCCTCGCCCGCCCCACCCTCACGCCCTCCCAAATGCCCGCCACCCCAGGCTCAGCTCGACATTCACCTTACCCTCAATTTTCTCACCCGATCACCTAACCAAAACTCAAGTCTCAAGAAATGAAGTAGCGAATTAGTATCCATTGTCATCAATTTGCCACTGTTACGTAAATAAATCTGTGGTTATTATTTTGAATGTCAAGGTTCAATAATAGGGGGTTTCAAAGTTCATGATTTTGAGATGAATTTAACATAAAATTCATCTCTATTTCTCACTGGGTGAATCACAAATTTTTCGGATCTCCCCGTATTCACGTCCAAGTGAACCGGCGAAACTCACCATGAATTTTTTCGATGGCCGGCCCGATCAGTCCGCCCTTCTCACCCCCACTTGTCTGCACCCTGCCTGTTTGCTTGTCCTCCCTGTCTGTTTGTGGCTGGAACAGGCAGACAGGTAGGAGAGATGTAGGGGTGGAGCTCCTCCTCTCCATCATTTTCGTTTCTTTTCATTTTGAGGGTGAATCACGGCAGCCTCCGACGACCGCGGCGGACTGGGCTCCCACCCCCACTCCTCTCCTCCTTGCTTGCCTGCTTAAGCAGCTTGCACTTGGCTGATCGGCGCCATTCAGAGACGACGATCGGCGAAGATGACGGAAGCAGCCAACCGTGAATCACGACAGCCCCCACGATCGCCGTGGATTGGGCTCCTATCCCCACTCCTCTCCCCGTTGCTTGCCTACTTAAGCAGCTTGCTTGGCTGATCGGCGTCCTTCAGAGACGACGATCGGCGACAATGACGGATCCCGGTGCAGCCTCTGTTTTTTTCGTTCCAGCTGTTGCTGGTTTGAAGGACCCAACTGAGGGTGGTGAATTTGTTCCGTTTTTTCACCGGTGAAAATCGCAAATCTCACCGAAAAAACTTTCCTCCCCTTTTTAAGTTTGAACCCCCTAATCATTCAATTCCCCCCTCGGTCTCTAATTTCTATTCACAACTACTCATCACATGAAACATAACAAAGGTGTACTCACGAAAATAATATCAACCCAGCTACAATCTAATTAAGGCCTGATTTGATTTCATTCTTTTTTCCCTTGGATATTAATTAAGAAAATAAGATGGTCTTATTATTTCCAAGTAATTAACAGTATAGGTATTGGGTACGCGGAATATTTGTGTTAAGGAGCGGGTCGTGTCTCTCCAAGGGTCTTTGGGGTTGTGGAGATCTTTGTGGGGTTGGTGACATTTCATAATATTTAGAAGCTAGCAATGAACCTCAAAATCTTCATTTTGTTGCTTTTTAGCAGTCAAAGCATTAGGACAACTATGCGGAAATGGGGCTCTTTGACCCAATCTAGTAGACTAGTGTCCCTGAGGAACAAAGCAAAGTTTTGGTTCCAAGCTCTTGGCCACTTAGGGGGTTTAGTTGTTGTGCTTGGGGAGTCCGACAAAATTTTGTGTTTTTGTTTTAAGTCGTCTAAATTCTAGGGAATTAAGAGCAGCCCCTAACCCTAGGTGTACGCTGCGCCCACCACCCACGCGATCTCTTAGGGTTTCGTGTGTCCATCTAATTATGTGATTAGATTAATCAGTACAACCTAGTAAACACAAAAAGGGCCGGCTAATTTCTTGGTTTAAGTTCTCAGAACATGATTAACCTTGATTGACTAATCTCCATACACATGCTCCATGTGGGAGATCGTGTCGCTTCCTCTAAATCCTAGCTAGCATGAGAGACGTGACATTGAGTAATGTTATTGCTCTTAATTTTCACATTAATATATTGTTCAACTTACTTTTTAAAAACCTATTATCTGGGAAAACTGCATTTTATGCATGCGATTATGTGAAGCCTACAATTATCCCTCTATTTCTAGAATCCTACAGAAATTTATATGCGGTATTGTGAGATCTACAATTAGAACCTTAACAATTAACATCGTCTCGACTATTGGCTAAATTATAGTTTCACACCCTACATATTTTAAAAACTATAAAATTCACCTTGAAACTTTTATCTTTTCAAATGCAACCATCCCTCCACATCTCCTTTCTTCAGATACCCTTTGCCCCACCACCCACCCCTTCTCGGCTATCCACACCACCGCACCTCATCGTCGGCCCAAATTTGGGCAGCGCTAGTAATCACGCGTAGTAGGGCTGTGTGCTTGGTTTCGGGATTGATGGGGCTAGACGGGGTGGGCAATAGGGGTGTTCAAAAAATCCGAAAAATCGAGAAACCGAACCGAACCGCATGATCCGAAACCGAAAAAACCCGTGAACCGAAGAAATCGATAACCCGCGGGTTCTAATTTTAGAAACCCGCGGATACCCGAATCGATCCGCATATGCCTATTTACAAATAAATTATCTAAAATTGCTTACTTCATCTCAATTTTCCTTTAAGTTTCTTTTATATTTTGTGTGAAAATCCATTTCATACAACAATAATATATGATTTGCAATATTATATTATTGTTCTATTTATGCAAACTATTTTTCTTCATTTTGATGCTCTAGATATGTACATTTATGATGCAAAATTTTAGAATATCTCCAAGTAAATTGAAAAATTTTATAGAATAATTATACTTAGGAATACCCGCGGATACCCGCGATCCGAATCGCAAAAAACCATGAAAATCGGGTACCCGTATTTAGGGTACCCGCACTCGGTGGGGTGGATACTATTTTTCTCACTATCCACCCCGCCCCGTGCACACCCCGAGTGGGCAATGACATTAATGGTGAGGGGTTGTGGCGTTGGTGGGGTGCGTAGTGGGGCAGGGGGTGGAGGTGGCCCAGGTGGGTAGGGAGAAGACATGGAAGAACGAGGTAAAATGTGAAAAAAGATCGATAACAAGTTTAGGGGTAAAGTTGTATAATTTTTAAAGCATGCATGGTGCTAAACTTTAGCCAATGATCGATCAACAAACGATCTTAACAATCAAAATACGTAATTGTAGGATTCATAATTTCTTAATAAGTTATTATAGAATTCTATAAATATAGAGAGATAGAGAGAGAGTTCACGGTCAGGTTTCACATAATCTTATGGGAGTAAATGTAATAATCCATTTATTATACTTCATTTCAAAATACTCCATCCATTCACAAATCATTGGCCCGTTTCATTTTGATGTTTCAAAGTTTAATGTTTGAATCATTTTTTATAAAGATAAACAGTGAAAAAAATCTCAAAAAAATATAATATTTAGAAAAAATATGTTGCAAATAATGATATGCATATGAATTATTTAAATGTCTAAACACCCGTGAAAAAAATCATATATTAAATACTGTAAAATAGCAATAAAAAACGATCAATTTTTTGATGATGAATGAAGTATTTGTTACATTTCAAATGTTTTTACATTAAGATGTTTTCAAATTTGCATTTTTCTTATACTATTTTTTCAACTTTTCTCTCTCATAATACATACTATACGAGTACAATTTTTATGAGAGAGAAAGTTGTATAATTCGAAGAAATTAATTTCTTAAAATAGATCTTCAATTCTCGATTTTGGTTTAAATATTGAGTTAGCTACCATTTGTTACCATTTACATCAGCGATAAGATGAAGGATGGAGCTCCCCATCTCATTGCAGGGAGAACTATTCGCGAATTTACATATATCTTTCATTTTCCCTTCATTTATCTATTTTTCCCATAAAAAACAAATTTCCTATGATCAGTGAGAAACTGAGACCATCACATGCTCTAGCTAATTCGATAAAAAACACTGGATTTGTATATGATTCCCTAAATCTTCATTACATTCCATGTTCCCTATCCATGCTACACAAAGAGTACCACTACTTTCTAACTTATAAAATTCTAGGTAGATCGAGACTTAAAGGTTAGTATCAATCAATTTTTAAATTGCAGTACATTAGATCGTTTATTTATGTAAGCTAACCTTGTATTGATGATGATTTCTATATATTTGGGGAGAAAGTATATGCCAAAAAAAGGAAGAGAAAATTCTGATGTTCAACCAAGTGGAGAGCTGGTGCTCTCGCGGACATGGTTGTAAGAACCAGACCGGACAGGTCGGTTCAATCGGTCAGACTATGAACCGGTTCGTCATCCGGTCATGGTCCCGGTTAACCAATGGATGATGTCATGCATGTTAATTTGAGTATGATTGATTGTTTGTTTAAGTTTGAATATTAGCATCATTGATTGGATTTGTGTATTAAGTTATCACCCAAAGGTGAACTTAGATACATGATTACAGTTATATCTTTGTCTGGATCCATTAAAGACTCAAAGCATTAATTATGAGCTTGTGTTAATGATTGCAGTTTCTTCTAATGTGTTCGCTATGAGTAGTGGAATGATCAAGTTCAACGAGCTTAATTATGTTGAATGGTCCGAACAAATTCAGTTTCATCTATGGATCTTGGATTTAGACCTAGCTATTATTTCGGACGAAAAGCCTGCAGCCATTAATGAAACTAGCACTGATCGATGATGAACGCTCCCATCGTGGGCTATGTTAAGCCATCAATGCCCAAAACGGACAATGTAAGAGAATTTATGATGAAAATTAAAGAATACTCCCAATCAGACATAACTGACAAGTCTATTGTAGGAGCCTGATGAGCGAGCTGACAACCAAAAAAATTGATTGGTCATAGCCCATTCATGATCATGTAACAGGCATGATGAATCTTGCAGCAAAGTTGAAATCGCTGAGTATGGATGTGAGTGAGTTCTTCTTGGTACAATTCATTATGAACTCACTTCCTCCCGAGTTTGGTCAGTTCCAAGTGAATTACAACACCATTAAGAAAAAATGGAACATTCAGGAAATAAAGGCCATGTTGGTTCAGGAGGAAGGGAGGTTGAAGAAATTGAAGGATCACTCTGTCCATCTCACGATTCATGAAGGATCTAGCAGTAAAGCTAAGCCGAGTAAGAAGGGCAAGAAAAGGGATATGAAAGTTACTGAGGGCGGAATCTATAAAGAAAAGAGATGTCTCTTCTGCAATAAGATTGGTCATCTCAAAATTGATTGCCCGAAAAGAAAAGCATGGTTTGAAAAGAAAGGTACGTATTATGTTTCTGCATGTTTCGAATAAACCTTATTGAAGTGCCTAATAATACATGGTGGTTAGATTCTGGTGCAACTACTCATGTCTCACATGTAATACAAGGATTCCTTACAATCCAACCCATAAACGGAGCTGAAAAATTCTTGTTTATGGGAAACAGAATGAAGGCGTGGATAGTGGGCATTGGGACGTACATATTGGTTTTGGACACTGGACGTTGTCTAGATCTAGAAAAATGTCTCTATGTACCTGAATGTGCCAGAAACTTAATTTTTGTTAGAAAGTTGGATGATCTAAGATTTAATGTTAAGTTTGGAAGTGGTATGTTTTCATTATTCAAACAAGAGTATTATTATGGTTATGGTACTTTGTTTGCTGGTTTATACAGTTTCAATCTTGATGTTATTTTGTTGAATCCTTGTTTCATGTTGAGCACAGTATAGGCAGTAAACGTAGCACACATAATGAATGCTCTGCTTTCTTGTGGCATAAAAGGTTCGGTCAAATATCTAAGGAAATGATGTTGAGGTAAGTGAAAAGTAAAATCTTACATAAGCTAGATTTTACAGATTGGGATGTGTGTGTCGATTGCATTAAAAGCAAGCAAACGAAACACACATGTAAGAATCCAGCCACAAGAAGTAGTCAACTCCTTAAGTTGATACACACCGATATCTGTGGACCCTTTGATGTTTCATATTGGGGTGGTGAAATGTATTTTATCACTTTTATTGATGACTTCTCACGGTATTGTTATATGTATATATATATATATCTGCTGCATGAAAAGACTCAATCAGTGAATGCTCTCGAAGTATTCATTAATGAGGTCGAAAGGCAGTTAGATAGAAAAGTGAAAGTGGTGAGGTCAGATAGAGGTGGTGAATATTATATAAAGTTTGATGAGAACGGACAACATAAATGTCCATTCGCAAAGTTCCTTGAAAGTCGGGGCATTTGTGCACAGTATACATTGCCCGACACACCACAACAAAATGGTGTGGCTGAAAGGCGGAATCGTACTCTTATTGACATGGTTAGGAGAATGATAAATAATAATAGAGTACCTCCTTCATTGTGAATGCATGCATTAAAGACTGCTGCATATCTTCTGAATAAGGTTCCTAGTAAGGTAGTTCCTAAGACACCTTATGAACTGTGGACGGGAAGGAAATCCAGTTTAAAGCACCTTCATGTTTGGGGCTGCCCGACAAAAGTACGGATTTATAATCCACATGAAAAGAAGCTTGATGCAAGAACCATTAGTGGTTACTTCATTGGCTATCCTGAAAAGTCAAAGGGGTACAGATTTTTATTGTCCTAACCATAGTACAAGAATTATTGAGTCTGGTAATGCTTGATTCATTGAGAATGGTGAGTTCAGTGGGAGTGGAGAACCACGAAAGGTGGATCTTCAAGAAATTCAGGTAGAAAATAAGACACCCGATATTTATTCACAGGTTGTCGTACCTCTTGTTGTATCACAACCACACAACATGCAGGAACAACAAAATAATGCTCCAAACCCACATGATGAACATGTAGTTAATGAACCGGCTGATGATGAGCAAGTCTTGAATGATCAAGTGGAAGATGAACCACATGAAATGACATTAAGAAGGTCATAAAGGCAAAGAAGACCAGCCATTTCGGATGACTATGTAGTTTACTCACTTGAACATGAATGTGACTTGAGCATTGGTAATGACCCGGTCTCTCTAAAAGAAGGCATGAATTGTGATAATTCTGAAAAGTGAATAAACGCCATGAAAGATGAGTTGAAATCAATGGATGACAACAACGTTTGGGACCTTGTTGAGTTGCCTAAAGGATCGAAACAAGTCGGCTGTAAATGGGTTTTTAAGACCAAGCGAGACTCCAAAGGTAACATCGAAAGGTACAAGGCCAGACTTATTGCCAAAGGTTACACTCATAAGGATGACATTGATTACAAAGAGACATTTTCTCTAGTTTCAAAAAGGGACTCTTTGAGAATTATTATGGCTTTGGTGGCTCATTATGATCTGAAGCTTCACCAGATGGATGTAAAGACAGTCTTTCTAAATGGTGACTTGGAAGAGGAAGTTTATATGGACCAACCGGAAGGGTTCTCAGTTAAAGGAAATGAAAATTTGGTGTGTAAGCTAAAGAAATCAATATATGGACTAAAACAAGCTTCCCGATAATGGTATCTAGAGTTTAATAATACCATTACATCTTATGGTTTTGTAGAGAACACCGTCGATCGGTGTATCTACATGAGGGTCAGTGGGAGCAAGTTTGTTATTTTAGTCCTATATGTTGATGATATCCTTCTTGCTGCTAATGATGTTGGCTTGTTGCTTGATGTTAAAATGTTTCTCTCTAAGAACTTTGAAATGAAAGATGTGGGTGAGACATCGTATGTGATTGGAATATAAATATTCCGTAACATATCACAAGGATTGTTAGGATTGTCTAAAAAAGGCTACATCACTAAAGTATTAGAGAGATTTAGAATGGAAAAGTGCTCTCCTGAGATAGTTCCAATTCATAAAGGGGACAAGTTCAGTGAAAAGTAATGCCCTAAGAATGATTTGGAACGAAAAGAAATGGAATCTATTCCCTATGTATCTGTGGTTGCGAGCTTGATGTACGCTCAAACCTGTACTCGGTCAGATATCAGCTTCGTTGTTGGAATGTTAGGCCGATACCAAAGCAACCCTGGATTGGACCATTGGAAAGCTGCAAAGAAAGTCTTTAGGTACTTACAAGGCACCAAGGATCACATGCTGACTTATAGGAGGTCAGATCATCTTGAGGTGATTGGATGCTTAGATTCAGACTATGTCGGATTTGCGGACTCAAGGAAATCCACATTTGGTTACATATTTCTACTGGCCTGAGGAGCAGTTTCATGGAAGAGTGAAAAACAGTCCATCATTGCTACTTCCACTATGGAGGCTGAGTTTGTGGCATGTTTTGAGGTCACTGTTCATGGATTGTGGTTGCGGAACTTTGTCTCAGGTTTTGGAATTGTCGACAGTATTGCCAAGCCGCTGAGAATTTATTGTGATAATTCTGCAACTGTCTTCTTCTCAAAAAATGACAAGTACTCGAAGGGTGCAAAACACATGGAGTTAAAGTACTTGTCAGTCAAAGAAGAAGTGCATAAACAAAGAGTGTTGATTGAGCATATTGGTACTGATCTAATGATAACGGATCCGTTAATTAAGAGATTATCACCCAAGACTTTTACTGGACATGTTGAAAGTATGGACATAATAAAAAAGTCCTTGTTAGCATAATGGTTTGATATGTATACAAATGACATTTCTGCTCGAATTGATGACAACCTAGAATTCATTTAATGTTATGTTTCTGCTTATTTACTTATACATGTATATTTATGGTTTGAGGATTATTGTCTCCCTCATTTATGAATTGAGGATTAAAGCTACCCTCTTGTAAAGTAAAGGATTAAAGATCTCCTCGATTATTGTTAAACTTGGGTTGAGTTGATAAGTGATACATGGAATGAATCATGTCGATTAAATGACTTGTGACCGTTATGATTCTATCATTTCAATTCAGTTAAAGATGATGGCTTGAAGAATTCATTGTAAAGTGCGCATTTATGGATTTGAATCATCAAGTCATCCCATGGACCAAGTGAGAGAATGTTAAATAATTTTATTAATTTAATTATGTGGCCCATGTAAATAATGGTCTCTTAATTCTATTTGGATTGGACCCAATATGATGGCTATTGGAATTATGAATTAGAATTAGAATGGGATTAGGCTTCCTCATCCTCTCCCTTATAAATAGTATGTGGCTACTATTAACCTAGTAGTAGAAAAGAATACGTTCGACACCATCACAGAACGCACGCAAACGAAAAGGAAGGGAGAGTAAAAATCACGCTTAGGGTTTGAGTTCTTTTCAGAAAACAAAAGAAAGCATGGACCGAGGTTAGTCATAATTATTGTATTAAATTGTGCAAATCAATCTCGTTAGAACGAGCTTATTTTATGGTGGATTGAATAGAATTAATCCAACAGTAAAAATCGCAAAAAACTATAAAAACTGTTTGAACTCGTTGAATCTTAAATCAGTGATTTTATTAATTTTGTGGTCAATTTGCATTTTTTTAACAAAACTAAATAAACAATTTGATATTCAACTAAGAAAATTGGAAAAGAACGAGAAAGAGTTCAATATGCAACTAAATGAGCAATTCGATATAAACAAAGTAGTCATTAATCTTTTCTTTATTATACAAATTAGGCATCAAATTTTCTTTACTATACAAATTAGCACTTACATTCTTTATATTTATTACTTGCACTCCTTCAATTTTTTATATAAACAATAAAATGTCTTCCTCATGCGTAGAAATATTCATTATTATGTTATATATGATTTTTTTATTATAACTTTATAGGGAGAATATATCTACTATTATATTTTATTAAAATACGGTCCAATCGCTAGTTTAAACGGTTAAACCGGTTAGACCTTGAATCGGCAAGTCAACGGCTCGAAATCAGTCCGGTTTTTCAAACCTTCCTCGCGGGATTGGATCAAGTCCAAAGCGAAGAAGATGCATGTTGATGATGATGATGATAGTTGTGTTACTCTGGAAAAGTTTCTTAAGGTAATGTTCATTTACCCAACTTTCTCCAACATTTTTGTCAAACTTTTAAAATCAAAATTCTCTTATAAAAATTCTCTCAAATTTTCAAAAAACTCCAACTTCTTTCATTTCAAAATCAAATTCTTGAACACATAAATTTTGAAAATGCACCAAAAAAGGTTCGGACAATCCAAAAAATGAAACCATATTATATTTAGGATGGAATGAGTATATACTTTATCCGTCCACAAAAGATTGTATCACTTATTTTGATAGTTTCATAATATTTAATATTTGATTTTTTTCATGAATGTATGGACATTGAAATCAAATTTTTTATGTGTATCATAATTTAAAATGTAAATTTTATAAATATATTTTTTATGATTTTTTTTTCAATGTTCATTTTTGTTAAAATTTGAGTTAAACATTGAATATCAAAACAGTAAAATCAAACGATACAATTTTTTACGGAGGAAATATATATTAGTATGTGGCAAAATATCTTAGCAGTCCTCTTTTGCTTTTTCAAGCTCTCATCATTTTCACCCACATACATTGTTTTCACCACCAACTAACTGATCGGCCCTTTTTCCTCTTCGGGCATCCCTTCTTTCTTTTTTTCTTCTCCCATTTCCCCTTTTACTCAATGAAGAGTATTTTTCAAAGCACCTTCTTAATTAAGGACTTCACTTGTTTCATTGTTCCCTTTGTAGGAGCCCGGCCCATTAAGTTTGATGGGCCTCTGTCACCAGGCGCCAGCCAAGTGGCACGCACATCCTCATTTAAACAAACAATCTTCCATTTCACATGCAATGTAACCCTTGGGGTTCTCAAAAAGCCATTTTCACCCCTAAAAATGACCCAACATACAGCACTAAAGCAACGATTTTGTTTCCAATTTCTTTCCAAATCACCACACCAATTTTGGAAAAAAAAAGAAGATATTTGAAATGACTCACCTCACGTTGACGAAAAACTTTCCACTCGACATGTAAAAGGAAAAGGAAAAAATAAAATAAAATAACATGTGGAGACGTCAAGTCGTTTCACCAATTATTTGTAGATCCACATATATTTAAGGATTAAATTACTCAATTTACCTTTTTTTTAATATCATAAAGTAAACAGTTTTCCCAATAAAATACGAGTATCCCTTTCACTGTCCAATTTTACATCACCTCCGATAAGTTTCTTCCACCTGGCTGCGTTTTGATCGAAGGTTTGGAGCATTTGAAGCACCAACCATCTACTCCTTCACGTTCCTTTGCCTTGTTCAGAGCTAGTCCATATGGTAAAAATAAAGCTGCATCTCTCCCACAACCAAGCCAAATTTGACCATTTTAGGCACTAAAGAGTACATGAACAAATAGAATACTCCATGCAGCTGAGGTGATGAACAATGAACAAGCAACTCAGAAAGAAAGCTATCACATCTCCAAACCAAAACCAACGGTTCATACAGTTTGCCAAGTCTGGAAGCTAACAGACTTTCAGATTCTAAGAGCCAAAAATAGTAGTAACAATAACAGACAGGAGTGAAGTGAGCCCTAAGCAATCTAGACATATGCCAAAGTTTATTGCAGCAGCACAAAGAGAACAAGAAAGAAAGCACAACAAGGAACATAAGTAAAGAAAAAGGGGGAAGTTTGGGTACTCGACTGATACCAGTTTTGCCACCACAAGATATCGAACCTACTCCCTTCGTTCTAAATGGATTGTCACTTTTAGTTTTTTTTTTTTGTTTAGATTAAAAATGTCTGGTCATGGACTCATTTTACATAAACTTTCATCATTACTCCATTCCAAACTCATTCACTCACAACCCACTACCTAAACTTTTCGAGTGAGTGCATTTGCAATGGTAAAAGTGGACTAAAATAAAACGAAAGTGGAAAATGGTCAATTCATTTAGGACAAAAATATTTTGATGTTGTAACAACACACTTAGAAACAGAGGAAGTGCAACTTTTAGAATTGAATGTTCAGTTCAATGCAACTACTTGAGCTTGCTGTCAAAAGAAACATGGCAATTAAGCCAGCATCATAAATCCTTCATCCAGAAAGGGGGCAGAGCTGTTGCTATAATAAAAGCCATCAGCTTTAACGAGCTCAATTTTGGTTCTAAAACGGCAGACATAAGTGATCCAGTTACACAAATCAAATTGTTCATATGACATTCCAAAGCACTGTATATAATACAATAAACCAACAACACACCTTCATAATCATTCTGCAACAACCTGCTAATCCACGCTTTAATCGAACTCAGCAGAAGAAACTCATCCAACCATGGTGCGTTTCCGACCCCTTTGTCTCACTGCAGTTCAACATTGTTTCGAAGTCATGACCAGGCCAGAGGAAATAAACATTTGATAAAGTTTTACTAAGGCCCTATATGGTTGGAGATAATCAAAATGATTATTTTTTTAAGCCAATGGTTTAAGTCCAATTTAATCATATATATGACATTTTATTTTGTGCTTTATTGTTTTTGAATGTACATTTATTGAGTTTTAAGGAAAAAACAAAACAAAATATCATATACTCCGTATTAAACTAAATTGGACTCAAGGCATTGGCTTAGGCAGAATAACCATTTTGATTATTCACCAACCAAATAGGGTCTAAGAGATACTTCTAAAGCGAAAGTCTGTCATGAAGAAGAAGAAGAAGAACGGAATACACTGCAAAATCAAATTTCAAGAAAGAGCATTCCCCTACCTTGAGCCAGCTTGTTAAATGTGGATGACCACTGCTTCGAGGACTTCTTGTATGCAGCAAGTATTTTATCCATCTAGACATGAATAAAAGACCATCATGATTCTATTCTCAACCCAAAATCAAGATTTTAAATAAGGTCCTGAATCCCCAAAGCTTAATCAACAAGAATCATCAAACTTGAAAATTAAGCATATTCCAAGGACCAGTTTGGGAAGAACTGTTTCAATTAACTGTAGAGTTTTGAATAACTAAATAATGGTTGAGATCAAACAGCTATAGCTAGACACTAAAAGCTACCCGTAGATAGGCTTTTCAAAACGCAAAAGCTAATTGAAAAACCTGTTGCCAAACGGGCAATAAGCAAACATTTTAATACTACTGCCATTTCCAAATCAACTAGAGTATAGAAGACGATTGGATAAGGTCAAAATGACATTACCACATTCCCACACAAAGAATGCATTGAGACTAAAGCTCGTTCAAGAACATATAGATCAACAGCTTTGTCTTCAGGAAGAGTCGATGTGAAGCTCAGCCCAAAATCAATGAGAACCTGAGAAAATAGTCGTGGATTCGTATTGGGGTAAATGAACCTATGAAACAAATCACAAAAGTCTTGATACTTGAACCTACCTCATATACATTTATCTCATCTGTTTAAAGATGGATACCAAGAAAACAGAATAGCTCACCAGTTGATTGGTTGCATCCTTGATTAACACATTGGAGGTGGTCAGATCGCCATGAACAAGACCACCATCGTGAAGCTTACCAATGGCATCACCAATCTTTGTTGCAATGTCATTTAACCGTTCTTCAATGACACCTTGAGACCCAAATTGAAGGAAAATATCTTTCACTGATGAACCTTCCACATACTCAAATGTCAGAGTATGAAGGACAGAATCCAAAGAATAAAGCACCGGGGTAACAACCCCAAGTCGTCTTGCCTTTGTCATGCATCTTGCTTCCTGCACAATAAAGAGCATGACAAAGTTGTTAAAGGTTTGACTTCTTAGTTACTGAAAAAAAAACAACTAAGTAGCACCTAGCTTTTGAAACTGACAGCATTCAAACGCTTGACAGTGAGTTTTGAATCCAGAGAAGGATGTCGGTATTTCTTCGAGAACCGCTCCTTAACAATGGACCTCCTTCCAACAAATAATGATTCAAAAACCATCTGAAGGAAAAGAAATCGCCAGAACATTTCTGTTCATTGTTAGGATTGGCACATGCAAGAAATCAACCCATTGCATTTCAGAAAAGAATGAAATATGCAGAGAGAGCCTCAACTCACGGCTTCAGCTCCTTGCTTCAGCAGCACAAGAGAGCCATTTTCAGTGTCAACCTCGGTTTCCATGCCAAAATATGCGATGTGATCAAGTTATTCACTTCACTGACACAGACAGATGGCAGAACACACCTAGCTCACTGCAGAGGGGGAAAACTTGTTAAAAACCCTTCACCTATGGAGGGTAAAAAAAAGGAACCAATTCATATGATAGTAACAAGACCTTTGAAGAAAATTCTTAGTCTCTTTGCAGGAAGTTCCATCAAGTTTCTATATTCTAGGTGTCGCAAACCCACAACAATCAATTCCCTAGCCTGGTTCCAAACTTTAATTCCAGATGATAAACTCAAACTTGAAGAATATGTGAAACATACAGCACAAGAATAGAATAACATGGGCTGCTAGATCAAATTCAAACAGTATAATTAAGACACAAGTACATTTTCACTATTGCAAAAAAAAAATACTGAAATTTTCAGTGGGAGACTCAATTGCAACCCCAAATTAAAGTAATTTGATCCAAGAAAGTTAACTGAAGCGATTTTGTTTTAGGCAAAAGAAATACATATGGAAAAAATACTCAAAATCCAAAATAATGTCAGAAATGCATATAAAAAGTACTTAAAATCTAACGATGTTTCTTAAAGTCTCTGAAATCATCTATAAACTATTCTAACCCTAAATGCTCTGCAGAATCATTCTCATTATACAAAGAAGACTATCAACAAGAAAATCAATGCTCATCTTAATTAAAAAATTTCCAATCATATTCAACCTTATTGAATTTTCTTAAAGAATTACTCCCTCTATCCCTTTTTAATTGTTAAGTTTTCCATTTCGGGAAGTCCTTGAATAATTGTTGTATTTCCTTTTAGCGAAACTTTTCTGAAAGGTAAAATTGAAAAAGTCTATAAGTCTTCCACTATACTTTCTTTGTGGCCGGTCAAACGTAGCTATCAAACGGGAAGTTAGGAGTAAACTGTTCTATAGATAATACTAGTACACTTGAATTTTTATTACCGAATCAGTTCAATCGAACACAATATATATAATGTGGAATAGAACAATTTAAAAAACGTTTCCTTTAATAATTACTAATTTTAATTCTCGCAAGCATCTCCATAAAACTTCCAAATTTCAGAATCACCAAACCATTTCAATACAAACCCAAAAGTAGCATAT
Source organism: Stellera chamaejasme (assembly GCA_024586325.1). NCBI lineage: Eukaryota > Viridiplantae > Streptophyta > Magnoliopsida > Malvales > Thymelaeaceae > Stellera > Stellera chamaejasme. The sequence continues at coordinate 34,400,400 of CM044985.1, forward strand.
AAACTATAAATACAACCTTCTGATTCTGATTGCACCGCGGACCGGAGCAAAGGCGTGCTGGCGCTGCCTTCATGATCCAATGGGGCGCTGGAGGCTGGAGCAGGAGCTGCGGAGCCGGAGTGTACTGCGGTGCCGGAAAGAGCTGCCTGATGGCGCCGCGGAGCTACAGCTGGGAACGATTGAACTGACGGCGGTTGCTGGTAGTCTGGTGCCGCGACGCTGAACTACTAGCCTGTGAGATTAGCGTCGGTGGGGCGCTGTGTTAGCAGAGGCGAGTAGCGTCTGGCCCCTGAGGGTAGCGGTTCTGCGGTGCCGTTGAGGGACGGCCTGAGCCGGACAAGGGTGGCAATGAGTTGAACGAACGAGATTGAGCGGCGGGAAGGTTTGCGGGTTTAGGCATGTTTTTAAAAAATGGACGGTCGAGCACCGGTTCATGGTCTGATCGGTTCAACTGTTTGGATCACCGGTCCAATTGGTTATTTTTTTAAAGTTAGTTATTATCACTCATTGTTTAGAATTATCATGAAATAATCTAAATATGAAATAATAATGTACATTTTTTATATTAAAATAATAATTTAAAATACAAAGTAGTCATTTTATAATAAGGAAAACAATATTCTATATTTTAATTAATTATGATAATTTAAAATAACTGAAAATTATTTTGTATATTTATATTATAGTTTTAAAATGTTTTAAAATATATTATGAGAAAATATTTAAAAAAATTAATGTGTTAAATATGAATTTATAAGTAAATGTGGAATAAATTAAAATTAGTGATAAAAATTTGAAAGTTTTTGACAAAATTTTTCAAAAAAATGCAAAAAAAAAAAGGAATCATCGGTTCACCGGTTCTCACCGATTTTTCCGGTTCTTGACCAAGCACTTCAAAACCGAAAACCGGACCAGTTACCTTACCGGTTCGCGGTCTAACCGGTTCAACCGTCCGGTCCGGTTTTCAAAATCATGGGTTTAGGGATAGAACTGGGTTACGGGGTTAGTGGATGCTTCAATGTTATTTATCACTGGTCAATTTTCATCCACTTACTGCAGTTGGAGAGAATTAGAGGTAAATATACATATCCCGATAATTAGGTTTGAATTTCCAGATTATGATGTAACTGATACATTTAAACTAGTGGATGGGTGGGTGGAATCGAGTTAGTTAGTTGGGTTATTGCACCAAACATCCCTAATCTATTCATCCGTATTACTTATTGCCTTATTGGTCTTAAAACTATTTAATATTGCAACTTTACTCCTGAAACTATTTTGGTAATTGTGAGCGGGTTAATGTTATCGTGGGTTAAGAGAGACATGAAACGCAAACCAATAATTCATGTGTATTTACAGTTTGAAATATAATTTTTTTAAATATATAGTTTTTTTTATTTTTTTCTCATTATTTGATTTGGTAATAATTTGAGTTAAACATTTCAACACAGAATATATGATAAATAATTCACTCAATTATTCAGTTCAGGGATAGAGATAGTACAGTAGTATATAATAGGCTTTGGACGTATTAACACCTCCCAGCCGAAACAACAGCGGAACTTGTAGCAAATGGTTTGCTAGTAGGAGTAGGGGACACTTACTAGGAAGCAAATAAGTGGAGTAATTAACTAGACGTGAGAGCATAACGCAGCAAAAACAAAACACTGGCTAGTACTTCTTACAAGTTTCTGGCAGCCTAAGTCACGGACAGAATGAACCTTGAGGCAAATTTCAGAAAGCTCTCCATTTGTTAGGCACAGCTTCTACTGCAGCTCGGTTTCTTGTTTCCAGTTCAAAACTAACACAAGGCCGGCGGGAGCTGGCAGGTTACATCATACTGTTCTATGCATGTAAGTATCATACAGTGGTGATGCCTGCTTTTCTCAGCGGGAGAGGGTCTTGTATATGGCTCTAATTGTGTTTGGGGTTGTTCTGCAGCAACCTCCGACAAGGGAGGCTCCGACCTCGCACCATTTATTCACGTAAGATACAAAGTCTTCGTCCGAAATGCCAGTATTTTCCTGCAAGATGTATGCGAAGGACTTTCAAGTCAGTTCCTCTACCTAAAAACTAAGATCCAGAGCTGGGATTTAGACAAAAATGAATCCGTTGCTAGTAAAAGATTAAGAAGGACCAGCTTATTATTATATACACTAGGTGTAGACTCCAAATGCAGATACATTCCCGCAATGAATTAACATTTACAAGTTTAAAGGAGGTATGTGGAACGGCATTGAAACACATTGCTAGGGTACAGTAGTCACATTCAAGATATGATACTTGGAATAAATGGAAATCAACCTAAGATGGTGTTCATCAATTGAAATTGTGAAGTACTAACAACTTAAACAATTTTCGAATCAAAATACGACATTTTCAACAGTGAGGTTTTCTTCATTAGCTTTGTTTGAGAGAGAAAGAGAGAGTTCATTTCAGCTGAAGATTCTACACTTTAAAGTCAAAATCACTGATTTCCAATGTCAAGGTGGATGGTGAAAATGCGTCACAAACTTACCACCCACTCTTTTCTATCAGGATCATAGCTCTCGCCACTGTTAGGATAGATCACAATTGGCTTTCTCGTCACCTGAAACAGTTAAAGAAAAGCAAAATAAATACAGTTTTTGCCAACAAGGATCCTACAGCAGGTATTGCATATTCAATGAATATGGCTTACAAATCATGGCAAAAAGAATGCCAATGTTGTCGGTTTCACTTATAATGGAGAGCAAAAATTTAAAATATCTAGCACCAACTTCAACTCCGCCTGCCCGAGTTCCTCGGGGGATAAAGGAGGAGGGAGTGGTAGGTTGACAGCCAACTTAAAAAACTTGTCACATCTATGACCATGAGTATGAGCACCAGCTTCCATAAGTGTAAGACAATCATATGGAGTGCACCGATTGTCATTTGACTTTTCTACCTAACTTCTTCAAGCATATGTATGCCATTATCTTATAAGTCAACAATGCTCTCCAAGCAAATCATATGGATACCATTATCTTATACTCTGTAGTCAACAATGCTCTCCAAGCAAAACATATGGATGCCATTATCTTATGTTATCATCTAGCATCAACTTCCATATATAGGTTTAAGAGAATCATATGGGTGCACAGATTGCCATTTAACTGTTCAACCTAACTTCTTTAAGCATATGCAGGCCATTATCTTATATAGTCAACAATGCTCTCTGAGATAAGGTTTTCAATCAGATGAGTTGTAAGTGATTGAAAGACAAGGTTGGTGAGTAACGAACCTTCTTTATCTCCAAAATCAGTTTATGTATAAATCTAGGAGGTGTGCAGTTGATTCCAACAGCAATAACCATCTTGCATGACTCAGCAATTGAGGAGCATTCAAGCAAAGAATCACCACTAACTGTATTGATGCCATCTTTTGAGTTGAATGAAAACCATGCAGGAATCTTAAAGTCTTCTTCCTCTAAAAGCTCAACATAAGCCTACAGAAGTGACAAGATCAACTGAAAGTACTGCAGTAAACATATTTGAGGGCAATAAAAAAAAAAGATTTCGACTTATTTTAGTATGGCAGAGAATCTCGAAGCCACCGACTGTTACCTGGGCTTCTATTTTATTTGGAATGGTTTCAAATGCTATGAGATCAGGACCTACTTCTGTCAGGATCTGAATCCTACGTCGGTGAAAATCTTTTAAAAAGTCTACTGTGATAGCATCACCATACTGCCCACTGTTAGGTAGGACATCAAAGAAACAAGGTAAAGGATTACTAAGTTAACCAAATCATACAGAAGATCTTTTGAGCATACAAAATAATATCTCCAACTGTATGAAGATGCAAAGAGAATTCATGCACCTATACTCGGATCCATCAGCCAAATAAGCCCCAAAGCTGCCAACAGATGCTGCAACCAAGATAGGACGGTGCTTGAGGATCCTATCATCTCCTGTGTTTCCAGAAGAATTTTTACATCTTTGATAATATGTATCTCGTGCCTCATGAGCGATTTCTACACTCTTCCTGAGTAAGGCTTCACTTGTTTCTCTGGAAAAACCTTTTGCCTCAAAACCTTGGATGGTTGCCTATCACAGGTAAGACTAATTGAGCATGTCTTCATGCATTCAAACTTGAGGAGACAGAAAGGGGCAGCAAAACCTCATTAACAATACCTGATAAGAAGCTGTAACAATTATATCTGCACCAGCCTCAAGATAGTCAAGATGTACCTGGTTGCCCAAGAAACCCCATAAAAAAGACAATATAGCAACACCATAACATTTCTAATAAATATTTGATAGAACACTATTACAGGACAGGGCATTCACAGGTAAAGAAGACATATATGATGATGGTGGTTGATCATTAAAATGGTTTGAAATGATCCTTGATCCATTAGAACAACTGAACCTCTTTGGTGAAAACAAAAATGTTTCAATTGCATATTGAATGACCAAAACAATAAGCCTTTTTAATATCGATACATGATATCATCAGTCAACTTTTATACAAAATAGACAATTGATCGCCAAAACAAAGAACAGAATGAGAACAATGCAATCATAAAATTACAAGTGCAGCATATCCAATCAATTTACAATCAGTAATTAGTATTTTACTGCAAGACATTCTGGCTAACAACCCCTTGAAAGAAAGACAAACTCAACCCACTTATTCTTCTTCATATGCATCAAATAGGTTAAAGATGAAATCCCAAGCTATCTATCACCAAAATCGTGCAAGATGAGCTCAGATGCCCTTGCCAAAGGGAAGCTTGGGTCATTGTCTTGTGTTCCAGAAACCACACCCGTGACATGCATTCAGACAAAACTCTGACGAAAGTAGTCACTTCCAAACGCAAGTGCAACAAGCAATACGACAACATACCAAAATCAACACATAAGGCAACCATTTAGATCACTCTAAAACTCAACATCAAAAAATTGATACAAATCATCTGTAGGTTCTAGCTGGCAAAACATATTTATGCTTAAATCATTGAGCTAATGCTGAACTCATGTTTTTGGCACCCAGAGCAGAAGCTGCGAAAGAAAAGAGAAAAGAAGAAAGGAAATAGAGACCCAAAATCCGAGCCTTCAGCGGCATTATCAAACTGGCCGTGAACTTGTGTAGGATGAATGAAAACGGACGGACAAAGCGGAAGAAGAAGAGAGCACTACTTGCCCCAACAGTATCGGGCTCGGCCAGAGCTCTTTTAAATTAGAAACCTGGTTGTGCTTTTTGGTAGCAGAAATATTAATCGTATTGTTCCTTTTTAACAAAAAAAATAACAGATTATCAAAGAGATGTAAGTTTCGTTTCATACTGAGCGAATGAGATGAGGAGATGTAAGGAGGCATTTGGCACTCCAGAGGGGATCGTTGAGGTCGGCGCCGTGGCGTTCGAGCTCGGTAGCCAATCCGCCGTCGACCACAGCGATGCCACCTACTTGCTGGATGAATTCTGTCATCAACGACGGCGAGGTATCAATGTCGCGACACGCCATCATGGACACAAGCAAGCCACTTCCAAGTTCCAACTGCAACTGGTGTCTGTTTTGTTCGCTGCTTGATGACCTGGGTGACTGCGGATTTAAAGGGATGTTATTTTAGATTTGAGCCCTTGAACTTCTCAATAGTTTGCATTTGCGATCAATCCTTTCTGAATGAACTACATTGGTCCATTTGGATAAGAACGTCCACCTCCTAGAATCTAGATTCGACGAAACTAAAAAGAGTACTACAGATTTGATACCACTAAATGTAAATTCAAAGGAGAGGTAAACAAAAAATGATTTACCTGCTTGTGAAAATGAAAGGAAAAGTAGTCCTTCGAAACAAAGTTCTTTACCATTATACCAATTTCAACAAATGTCATCATCATATATGAACGTTACTTCTGTAGTTTTTGCAACAAGTTTTGCATTTCCTGCAGTACATCTGAATCACTCAAATATGTACTCCCTCCTCCAGAAAAACGAATGGTTTAATTTAAGTGAATATGGATATTAAAGTGGTTGTATGACCTGTTCTCCAGCTGACATATTATTAGTGATGGATGCCACCACTAATAATTACGGAATTACCATTTCTGTAATTAATAGTGGTAGTCCCGTAATAAACAGTGATGACACCAACCAATAATACTATGTCACGTATACAGGTTGGAGGACTTATCTCCAATCCGGGTTGAACGAAAATATTGTCCCCTTACTTAACTACCTCTAAGTGGAAACTGCACAAAAAATTAGACAATAAAATCAGGGCCGGCCCTGGCCCAAAGCGGATAAGCCATCCGCTTTGGGCCCCCAATTTTAAGGGGTCCCCAAAAAATTAATATATATATATATATATATAATAGACATAATTTTTTTTAATAATATAACATATTTACATAATCTTTTGTGGGAAGGAGCGTGGTAGAAATATTTATATAATTTCTTACTTTAAAAATATGTACTTCCTCTGTTCTCAAATAATTCTATATTTTGGCTTTACTCTTTCAGGTTCAATGTTTGACTCAAATTTTAATAAAGATAAAAAGTTTTTAAAAATTCAGAAAAAATATATATTTAGAAAGTTTATACTTCAAATTATGATATGCATATAAATTATTAACTTTAAATGTCTAAATATATTCATGAAAAAAAAATCATAGATTAAATACTGTAAAACAACAAAAACAAAGTGTAGAATTATTTGGGGACGGAGGGAGTATATCACAATTTAGTAATAAAACTTTCAATAATAATAAAATGCTATAATGTTTAAAACAAAAAAAAAATCAAAATCATGCAAAAAGTTGAGAGCGGGTTCCTGGTTCGAATCCAGCTCGTGAGTAGATACTAATATTTGTAATTTTGATTTTTTTAAACATTATAGTATTTTATTATTATTGAAAGTTTTATTATCATGTTGTGACATACATATTTTTAAAGTTAAAGATTATGCAAATATTACTACCTTCGTCCATAAAAATGGTGGGTTTCATTTTTAGCATTTAATCTATGGTTTTACTTCTTTAAAATTTTAACATGTAAACCCAAATATTTTTAAAGCTCAATTGTCTCGTTGGGCTTAGGTGCAATTTTATTATGATAAAATCTTTTGTTGCTTTTCAAATAATATTTTTTTTCCAAAAATTCTAATGAGTTCTTTCAAGTAATAATTTGAATCTTCCAAAATATTTATAAAAAAAAAAACACACCAAATTTTTAAAAATGGGGAAAATGTTTTGACAAGGGCCCGATTTTTTTTTTCGCTTGGGGCCCCGGAAATCTCAGGGCCGGTCCTGAATAAAATGAAAGATAATTTAATAACTTTAAAAGAAAAACGTTTCAACAACTTCTCCACTAAAACCTAAAAAGTAAATGTGTCAGGACAATGGAGCCTTATATATAGTAAGAGAATATGCATACACTTAACTCTATGTAAGAAGTTTTATTAAGGTGTTTTCTTTGTAAAAGGAATTTGGGGTAAATATATGTTCTTTGAACTACCAATTACTGAGTTGATATGAATAAATTGGGTGACAAGAAGTTTTGGTCACCAGGTAAGAGCATAATGACGAGTGCAAGTTATTTTCAAAGTCTACCAGCATCACCTTGCTGCTCAGGCCAAAGAGGGGAAATGGCTGCCAATGAATGAATAAATAAATACATAAACAACCATGGTTAAAGGCATCCTCACTGCAATATACTCTGCAACAAGAAATCTGGTTCCTTTCCTTTCTATATCTGGTTTTTGTACATACAGGCAAACAATTGACGAGGGAATGGAAAATGAAGAAAAAAAATTTAAGGCCCTCGAACTGGGAAGCAGAATAAGCAGCCACGAGATTGGTCTTCAGGTATCATGCCACCTCCTTTGCTTGTATCTACTGCCTCTAGCAACCTAACAACCTCATCCATCTCAGGCCGTTTGTCCGGATTTGCATCCCAACATTTCCTCATGATGCTAGCCAATGCGCTTGGGCAGCACCGAGGAATATCAGGTCGTAAATTCTGCAATCAAGGATTCCCAATAATCAGATATTAGTGTGATCATAAAGTTATGCACCCTCAGCCGCATAACTGAGTCAGAGCTGTTTTGACAGAAGGCTACACATTTCAATGAATGTCTGCATGCATTATAAGAGAACTTGCCAAGAAAATATTTGATCTTAATTACCGAGTTTTTACTATTGCATCATTCAGAAGAATATGATACATGCAAAAATAGCAAGTAAATAGCGCGTAAATGTATCAGTTAATGAACCGTAATAATGTGCAAACCTGTCGAACAACTGCAGATGAAACATCAGCAAAACTGAGATCAGGATAAGGCATGTCACAGCAGTATATTTCCCACAAACATATGCCAAAACTGTAGACGTCGCATTTTCTATTATAGGGCTTCCCATCAAGGACCTGCAATAAGAGATGGCATTAGTTCATACCTGCCTTCCAAGAAAAAGGTCTAAGAAACTACCACAATCTTTTCCACTAAGAGAGAACCAATCACAATTTTGATATAAAAGGAGTTGATACCTCGGGGGCCATGTAACCAAGAGTGCCCGTTTCACCAGTCATATCCTTGGGGTTCTGAGCTTCAACTCTTGCCACGCCAAAATCAGCAATTTTTAAGTTTCTACGAACATCTAGTAACATATTCTCTGTCTTCACATCTCTATGCACTATCCTTTTAGAGTGTAGGTAGCTCAAACTGTCAAATGAGGGGGAAATATCATCACTTTTCTGCTTAGTAGTTTAGAAATTATGAGTTATTGTAATCATTTAAGATCAACACTCACCCTCTAGCAAGGTCTAATGCCAATTGAACTACAACTTTAATTGGGAGTTTCTTCCTTCGGCTTTTAATTAAATAACTCTTCAGTGTCCCACCTGCTATGTATTCAACAACCACACAACATGCTCTTGAAGGAAGAGCAGTATCAGGATTGCCTGCACTGCTTTTGGAAGGGATCTTAAGGTTTGATGTTCCCATTGATGCTCCTACAAACTGTAACATATGGTAGTAAGATCAGTATATAAAGAACTCTCTAATTCAAATAGTTCCATTCAGAAAAAAAAAATCAAATAGCTGGTAATAATTCAACCTTTGTAACATTTGGGTGGTCAAGCTTGTGCCAAACAGCAACCTCTTGCCGGAATGATGCACGCAGAGCAGCAGATTCAGCAGCTGTGGCAAACCCATCCTCACCCCAATCTAGAACCTTAACTGTTTTAGAGAAGTGATGGCAATTAGAAATGGGAAAAGCTTATGGATCACATAATTTCTTTCTATCAGGAAAAAATTGGTTCTCTTATGCTTCCATGTCCACATAGACACATTTTAGAAATTGAACAATCATCAGGCAACACTCCCACTCAACAATCAACATGTAATGTTTAGAACAAGATAGCAACCACAAGCTGATCAGAGGTTGAAAATTAGCCTGAGCTTTACGGCCCAAGATTGCTGTCAAACTTACAGATGATAGCATAAATTCTAAGACGTCCTAGAAAGAATCAAATCAAACTTCATTTAAGGACACTTAAGAAAATGTGGAGATCCTTCTTGAGATAGAGATCTAAAATCTGAGATAAGACAATGCATGCATTTTGGTCTTGTGGCACTGCCAAACAGAAGCTGGCAATAAACCTAACAGAAAACAAGTGTAACTATAAAGGTCAAAAAAAGAAAACATCACTAACATAAATACACACTATATTTAGTATTACCACAACCATCAGAGGCTTGGTACATAGAAAGGATCTAAGACACTAGCTTCTACAGGGTGTTAGTTCATCCAAACCTACATAAATCTAACTAAGTTTCCAGAAAGAAGAAAACACTCATGGACAGCTTCCTTGGAACCATTACAACTTGCTACGTAACCCAGCAGTGACTTGCTTGAGAAACAAACTAATAAATCAAACACGGTGAAGTGTCAGATTAATTTTCCAAAAACACTTCCAATGTCATATTACAATCTAAGCACTTGATCCACAATAATTGAGCTCAAATCACTCTATTGTTGGGAAATTTGAGACATTCATAGAAACCCTTTCACTATAGAAACCTTAGTTCTAATTTTAATCAGCCATGTGAGTTTAAGAGATTACTATGTTTCCAATTGAAGAAAGCCATCTCTCAGAAAAACAACAAAACAGTACCTATTTTCACAAAAAAAAAAAAAAAAAAAAAACCAAACTTGAACAATCACCGGATTAATTCCAACATGATACATCAAGAAGCATAAAGGACCAATCACCTGCAACATCCTGACCATCATAAACGCCGCGGTAGACAGAACCATAAGTGCCATGAGAAAACAATTATTTAGTATTACCACAACCATCAGAGGCTTGGTACATAGAAAGGATCTAAGACACTAGCTTCTACAGGGTGTTAGTTCATCCAAACCTACATAAATCTAACTAAGTTTCCAGAAAGAAGAAAACACTCATGGACAGCTTCCTTGGAACCATTACAACTTGCTACGTAACCCAGCAGTGACTTGCTTGAGAAACAAACTAATAAATCAAACACGGTGAAGTGTCAGATTAATTTTCCAAAAACACTTCCAATGTCATATTACAATCTAAGCACTTGATCCACAATAATTGAGCTCAAATCACTCTATTGTTGGGAAATTTGAGACATTCATAGAAACCCTTTCACTATAGAAACCTTAGTTCTAATTTTAATCAGCCATGTGAGTTTAAGAGATTACTATGTTTCCAATTGAAGAAAGCCATCTCTCAGAAAAACAACAAAACAGTACCGATTTTCACACAAAAAAAAAACCAAACTTGAACAATCACCGGATTAATTCCAACTTGATACATCAAGAAGCATAAAGGACCAATCACCTGCAACATCCTGACCATCATAAACGCCGCGGTAGACAGAACCATAAGTGCCATGAGCAATAACATGCCTAATATCGAGCTTGGCCAAATCAATTTCCCAAATTTCTTTAACCCCACGAGCCTCCTCTGTGTCCTTGGTCCAAGCCCGATTCAGGTGCTTATCCAGCTGCAAATCCCAGCTCTTGAAGTCTATCGTGTCCGCCCTGAGATACTCCTTGGCGCTTAGGCTTCTCCGCAAGCCCGGAACTTTCTCAACGCCCCCCTCGGCGGCGTTGCTCGGATCCATCTTTAATCTCCGGTAACAAACCGGCGACCGCTAACAGCAGATTTGTAAACAAAAAACACAGATTTGTGCTGGGTGATGAAAGAATTGAGAGGACTGCAGAGAGAATAGTGAAGGGTTTTATACCAAAGCACGGAAGGTTTTCTGGTCCCGTAATTGACTTTTGTTTGCAGTAGGATTGGATTTAGTGGACCAGTAAAAAAGACCGTCCTGGTAGTAATCGGAAACATCGTCGCCGTGTTTTAAGTCCAAAAAAAAAAAAAAACCACAGTTCATATACAATGCGTTGGTCTTGATAACTCATTCTACTACTGGTTTTTATTCATGGACCAGAAGCGCAGTTTCTCGTTTTATTACCGCTATATAAATGTGCTCCAATAATTACGTTGTCCATTTCGTTGTTTTGGAATAAGCTATTAATAAGGGGTTTTAAACTCAAATTTTTTAATTAATCTCCTATAATTCACTAAGTTCACCTCATTTAATTATTATAGTGATTTTGAGGAGGTTTAAATTTCAATAATTCACGTGAATTTTTCCTCTTCGCACTCTCGTCATCTCTTTCCTCTTCAACAATCGGTCATCTCGCATAGGGATGAGCATTCGATCGGTTCATTTAAACTAAACCGAATTGGTCGGTTTGATTGGTTTACGTTTTTAACCGTAACAAACCGAATTAGTAGAAATTAGGTGTTGGAACATAACAAACTGAAAACGAATTTCTACGATTTGGTTCGGTTTTAGACATAACTGGTCGAAATTTTTCTTTGGATTCTATTTTGCTTTGGTTTCACCTAACAAAACCAAACCAATCGAATTTCAATTACAACAATTCATTCATACAATCGAATTAAGTCTTAAATAACTAAATAAAGTTTTAAACTACCATAAAACAACTATATAAAACATAAATAGGCAAAAGAAAAAAAATAAAAAACACAAAATTCGGTTTTTCAGTTAACCGAATAAACGACTCATGAAACCGAAACCGTTTAATAGAATTTCGGTTTTGACAAAAACCGAACTAAAAAACCGAATAAACCGAACCGAAAAACCGAATTAATTCTGTTTTCCGGTTTTTTCGGTTTCGGTCAAATAACCCACCCTTCGCTTCCCTCATGTTCATCCAGCAACACATATTTACAGAGAAGAATATATGCTAAATTCACTACCAGTTATTGCCGTTTTTCATATGCAAATTATAAATATTTGTTTGTAATTTCTAATTATTTTCCTAGAATTTTATTAGCAGTGTTCTATGGAGTACTTATACTATACATATATGTGTAGGTACACATAACGAATTATATGCTCAATTTACAAACCAGTTTCAGCCCAAACCACTAAAAAAATATCAAATGTCTAAATTACCTCTACACACTTTCTTTATACATTGGTATGTGTATGCGTATCCTATAATTAATAGTTTCATGGGGGGCAAAATACAATATCAACATTTTTGAGAATGGAGAGTAAATTAAGAAGACGGTTTAAGTTTAAGGTTCAACACTCAAGGGAAAAAAAACTAGAAAAGAAGAATAAAAAATGTTTAAAATGGAAGAAAAATAGGGAGATTATCGAAAACCTTTTGAGGTTTATCATATTCATCCACCCCTCTCTCATATTTTCAGAATTATTGGAAAATCCACCAAGTTTTGAGTGGCTAATTTCTGTTAAATAATCTGTTAGATTTTAAGTCTAATTGCAAAATTAAACCCCTAATTTTTGAACCCTAACCTTTCTACCCGTACACTTTCACCATCTCCTTCTCCTCCCTCACCCACAGTCCAGCTTCAACCTCAGTTGCGTACATATGCTTCACAAGCTTCACCACCCTGGCCAAGAAATGAAGCATCCTTCTCTCACATTTTGGTGTGGGGCTACTGGGTCACGCACAAATCACAGTGAACCAAGATTAATTCTCCAGGAAAAAGAGATGATGAAGAAGAAGTAACCCAATCGCGTCCATTCTGTCAATCGCATCGCCCATCTCTTGTGTTTCTTGATAATCCGCCTTCGAGCGAAATCTGGGTCTGGTTTCGAGAGACGGCTTGACGGCGGAGAAGATCAACTATACGATCGCGGTGGTTTCTCGAATTCTGGGGTTCTCGGCGATACCTGAGAGTGGATTCAGAAACAGTGGCGGTTGGGAAAGAGGTTTGTTACGAATCTTTGTCTGGGTTTGAGCTGTTTGTGCGTCGGGAAATTGGGCGTTGCAGTGAACGGGGTGAGATCGAAGAAGATCGATTTGAGGAGAGGGAAGATGATGGTCCATTTGATGGATGGAGTTATTATGGATTCTCGGTTCCAGCATACATGTACACAACCGAAGTTGAAGCTGGCATGTGTAAGGGGTATTATATATATCAAAATGACAAACAAGGAGTATATATTATCAAGGTTTCTATACTAGGATCGAGTATTTTCTCTAACTGTCGAACACACTATCTGTCAATGTGATCGAGTATACAGTTGGTTTAGACATGGTTCAATTCAAATGTCAACGAAAGATTTTTTTTTCCTGAAGCAAGCAAGCAACTGAAGCTGAAGCTGGCTTGTGGGTGAGAGAGGAGAAGGAGATGGTGAAAGTGTAAGGGGTAGAAAGGTTAGGCTATAATTGTTAGGGTTCAAAAATTAGGGGTTTAATTTTACAATTAGACTTAAAATTTAACAGAATATTTAACGGAGAATAGTCTTTTCTTTTTGTGAGAGTATTAAAAAAAAGAAAAGAAAAGAAAAGAAAAGTAAGATTCAGGCTTATAGTATTTTCTTTTTGGGCATCCTCCGTATTTTATTTTGCCCCGTTTCCTTTCCCTTGACCGCGTGGCTTGGAATAGTTATTGGCCGGATTCTTAGCTTGGAACCATAGAAAGAGATAAGAAATCATTAGGGTACAGATCCGTAGATGCCGTGCCTTATGTACAACTTTATTTTCCTGCCCACGTGTTTAATTTTTCCACCTATTTTGATTAGGAAGAAATTTGTTTTCCTGTACACATATCATAATACACGTGTCATTATAATAGTGATTAAAATTTATTAATTATGAGACTAATTTTATAAATAAATAAAAATTATATATATATATATATATATATCCACCGTCTTTTGCACTACTTTTCTCTCCTACCTACCGTACCTTGTGAAATTAAAGTGGGACTAATGATTTATTCGGGCTCACTTTGACAAGGCCATGACCCATGAGGGTAGGCGTGCTTATATCCACTGCAGCCTCATCAATGTTATTTATCATCCGGATGATTTTTCACCCACCTAGAACACTTGAAAAATAGATGATAGATATGTAATTGTCTAATTAGTTGGATTTGGACTTCCAAATTACCTTATAGATGAGTCATTTGAACAAGTGGGTGAAAAATCACCCGATGATGATTAACAGGATTGCTGCAGCCTCCGGATAGGACTTATCCGCGAGGAAGTGTAGATTGATTCTTCCAGGCTATAGCGCCACTAATCATGTAGCTTTTTATCGATTATTAATTGATTCATTTATTTTAATTATTTTATATTATTTAAATTATAATTTTTTTACTGATGTTTAAATATATTAAATTAAATAATTCATATGCATATCATAATTTATAACATACATTTTTAAAATATATATTTTGTTAAAAAAATTCTTAAAATTTGAATGTTGCACCAATTATTTTAATTCCTGATATTTAACGTAACTAGAAGAGAGATTTCTGGACGTTATTAGTATATTAGTTAGGAATGAATAAAAAAAACGATAAAAAAGGGGGGGCATCGATGATCTTGTTGAAGCAAAATGATAAAACTAAAAAGTAATGTACTTTCATGTACGCATAGTTAGATCTGGCTCACCATATCTTTGACCTTTTGAATATCCGATCATGCCAAATGAACTGAACTAGCATCCAAATTGCCTCCACGGCTCCACTTATCATAAAGATGTAGGCGAAACCAAGCCAAACCAAACGCGTCTGTTCAAGAACCTCAACTTCCATTGGTCCAAAATACATAATCAAACGTGTAGAGTTATAGAGAAAATTCTTTTTTAGTTTATTATTATTATTATTATTAAAAACAAAAACAAAAACAAAAACAAAAAAAAAACAAAAACAAAAACAAAAACAAAAACAAAAACAAAAAAAACAATGACACCCCAAAGACTTGGAGCGACTAAAACACGGAAAGATGAATCATTGCAATTCTGGCCTGAAGGATTAGTGACGTTCAATTCATGGAAGAAATCCCATATACCATGAATGATTACAATGGAATACGGACACACGCAAAGAAAAACATAAAGCGTTTTTTAGCCTCTAGCTAAGTTAGGTTATAAAAAAATTGAAAAACATGATGCGTCCGACATACAACTAGGAATGTCAAACGCTAATTTCATTCTATCTTGTTGTACCTCCATAGAAAAACTCAGCCAGACCTGCTCAACAGAGGATGAAGTTTGCGGAACTCTACTGAACTACCATAACAAGACGTTACTTAACAACTGAACTACCATATATATCAAGACGTCTATAGCTATTTGATATGGACAGCCTTGCCCAGAAATGAAATACCAACACACCTACATAGAGGACTTTGTGAAGACTCTTGGTTATGTATGAGAAGTTAACAGGAGAGCATCATATGATGACTGAACTGGCACACGAATATCTGAGTTGATAACCAGACTTCCCTTGCTTTTGGGTTTTCGCTTTTATAAAGCTTAACGAACTACAATTCTGAAGTACATATGGGTTATAAAAAATAAACAGTTGTATATTCATGTAAACAGCATGAAGCATCAACCAACCAGTGGCGCCAGTTACAACACAGACCTGTGATTTTGGTCTTTATCGTGTCGATGCAAGTTCTAGCTGCAAATGCATGCATTTCAGGATTGCTTGGAAGTATGTTTGCTTAAATGTATTAATTCACATGGTATGCCTTGCCCATGAAAGCTTTGGATGGCATGTGAGGAGATACATGCAGTGATGCAGACCCAACACAACTTTATTACCTGTATTACTAACAATATACATTTAGTTTACAAGAGAGTTTTCCCATTACTTGGCATCCACTGCACCTCCTTCCTCTTATTTGCCAAGAAAGAAAAAGCATCAGATATGAATTGATTCTCTTACCACGTAAACATTTCAGGTCACTCAAGTTACCATCTGAAGTTGTCCAGTATGGCAAGCCATGTACTTGAGAAAGATTTGGCTGAAGAAAATCAAACTGTTCTTACTCCTGCCAGGGGGGAAGGCCTCATCAATTAAAGAATCATACATGCATCCATATATATGGGGGTGAAAGGGGAGGGGGGGCGGGTGGGTGAGTCAGTGACCACTGAAATTACCAGAACAATAACATCAACATTTTATTTTTTTGATAACCAATGTCAACATTTTAAAGTAGTTAAGAGTTTCTATTGCAAAAGCTTTGCCCAATAAATTCACAGATAATAGGTGATAAGCATAAAAAATTGAAGATGTTATAGGCATCTTAAGTCAACTCATTTAGAGCAAAACAGTAGTGTTGAAAATGTTCCTTTGTCTTCGGATAAGTATGACAATTTAGGCAGCTGAAACAGTATCAAAAGTGAGCCTTAATGACCAAGTTAGACAGGAAAAGTTTGCTGCAACATGTTGATTATGTTATCCCTCCAGCTTTAAATTAGAGGAACATTCACGTAATCAAAGAGTAATTATTAATAATACACTGATACTGTCTAGTGGGATCACTTTCAGCTGAACCAAAACCACCATTTGTAAAGTTGAAATTCAACTTAAAAGAAACGAACCTTGACCCTGAAGAGAAGGCTTCCATCTGAAACCTGCTGACCTGCAGCAACTTGCAGTCCATGCACATACCCAGAAGATGGTGCCTTAACTACATGCTGTCACATAAAAGCATCTCTTGTTAAACTACAAACTAAAGTGAACATAACTACACAACAAATACTGGTACGAACCTCCATTTTCATTGCTTCTAGGACCAGTATAGATTGGCCCTCTTCCACCTTTGATCCTTCCTTCACCAGTACCTTGACTACCAAACCAGCCATTGGTGCCAAAACAGACCCCGGAGAATAGCTAGCATTCTCAAAAGTAGCTGTATGCTGTATTTCATCATCATTTGACAACTCGAGGCCCACTCTTTGTCTGAACTGATGGTGGTAGTTTGCATGCCATATGTGGATGTGTTTAGTCTGACCCTGAACCCAGTTAGAAAGTCTAAAATTAACACATATACTAGAATGTGTGAGAAATATGACTGCCCACATTATCAAAAAATTTAGCAGATCTTAAAACCTTTTCCTCATTCAAGATAGAAATGCCACTTAAACAATACAGAATAAAACTGACAAGAAGATTAGAGAAGACCAAAGGGCCCCTGGAAGAGGTAGGGGTGGGTGGAGCAGTTGCATACTTGGAAGTACATTCAGTTTCTGACAAATAGGAGTGCCAGCAATTCAGAAGCAAGAGTAAGAAGGTACTGACCTGTCTATAATTAGCCAAACTAACATGCATGCTTAAACCATCAGCTTCAACTCTAAATTCATTGTTTCCTAAAGCTTTTGCTTTGACTTCCAGTGCAGAGTTGCTATCACCTAACATCTGCGTATGGAGGTACAATAATCTTCAACAACAGTGAAAAACCAATGGTAACTGGGATCAAATTGTGAATGCTGTGAGAATGAGAAAGGACGATGACATAGAGAAGAATACTAATGCCCCAATGGTTTTCATGCACCATGGAGTTCAATCGGTAGCACCTCAATTAGATAGTCCCCTTCTGGCTGACAAGATAAGCAGAGCATGAGAGGTTTCGAGCTATTGCTATCACACTCATCTTCCCACTCAAGTTCCATTTTGTAACTAGCACAATGGTGGAGTCTGAAAGGAGGATGAGCATTCCATATAGAGAATAAGCTTTGACCACCTGGAAAGATAACAAAGCATAATTTCTAAGAATAGTCAGAGGAGTAGGTGGCTATTAGTATACAACACAGCGAAACCCTGCTGACCAGCCTGGTCTTACCATGGAGAGTTTCTTTCAAACTAGACTGTTCATTTTCACAAAGACATGCAGCTACCAGCTTAGCAGCAAGTTTAGCACGAGCATGGGCAACCTCGTAAATTGCTTTATCATTACGATCAAAAAATAAGTCATCCTTATAGTGCTCAATAAAGTGAGTTTCGACGTTGCCCTCTTCAAATTCCCTGTGCTTGGCCAGTTTCTGAAGGAAACTTATATTAGTTGGCACCCCTGCTACCTACAAAAAAGAAAGGGAAGTATGAAGCGTGAAATTTGGTTTACCAAGCACCAGTTGTGTTAAAATAGCAAACAGATTGAAACGATCATTTAAGAACAATGTGGTTTGAAAAACAACAATTGTATAAGATACAGACTTCTCCACCTAGACGTCTGACAGATAACTGAAACAGTTACTGAGAAAAGTTTTGAAGTATAACAAGAAGTCACAGATTTCAAGACAAAACACAGCAAATGAAGGTGCATAAAAGCATATACAGAATTCACGTGATTTCAGCTAACTCAATTATTTAATCAAATGTGTGACACTAGCACTACCTCTAGAAACAAAAGATACAATCAAAGGCACTGTGACACTTGAATGTTTCAAACATTTGGTTAAGGCTCGGAATAGATCTGTTTACCAGCAAAAAATTCAGCCGTAACACAATTGAAATCCTTTCATGAAAGTGCATATTGTTGGACAAAAAGCTACCAAATCTTGTACAAGAAATAAACCTGAAACTTTGACAAGCAATCCTTCAATTTGACAAGAGCTGATGGTCTATTTTCTCCCCAGACTACAAGCTTTGCTATCATAGGATCATAATGCATGCTCACAGTGTCACCTTGTTGAACACCCGTTTCTACCCGTACTGTTAAAGAGTACAATTGCAATGTGAGAAATGTGAACTTGAGGTCTTTTATGCAAGAATACGGCACATGTGAAATTACCCGCCAACAAACTAATCATAATCGGTAACATGTCTTTCCATTTTATAATATGTGATTGGAGGCTACAACATCATCCAAATATAAAGATACGATATGTGACAGAAATCAAAGAAACTTAACCTGCACTTAAAATGTTGTTAGTATACCATGTGTAAAGACCATAACAGTTCATTACTTCTGATGCTCTTATATAAATTGGAGAGTTCATGGAACCTGCAGGTGAAATGGGTACTGGATGGTAATGGTGCAGAGTTCCAGTGGCGGGCAGAAATCCTTTTGACACATTTTCAGCATATATCCGAGCTTCAAAAGCATGGCCTGTCAAAAACAACCAATTAAGCTTTTGATCCAATTTACGTACTCCAGTGAGTTTGTATGCATATGAAAAGCTTATAAAAGACCATTAACAAGGGAAGAACATGCAGAAACTTCTGTAGTAGTGTTGGTTAAAAAGTTCTCTCACAGAACAGGTAAAACTTTTAAGGGGGGAAAACAGAAGCTCTGCACGTAAGAAAATTTGAAAGCAATAATTGTTCATGGGAGAAGAAAACCTCCATAGCCCTCTAGTATCAAATTTAACATGTTAATAACCGTGCTTAGAAGTGAAGATGAAACGGTATAGTTGATCACAATCTGGTGAAAAGATTGCAAAGATGGCTCCACCTCTGGAAAAAGGCTTCACCTGATAAGGGAATTTCGGCCTGACTAAAGGGAAGAGTCTCCCCATTGGCAACGCGAATTTGCCACTCTACAAGATCTTTATCAATAATCATCTCTGTAACTGGATGTTCAACCTATGAAACAAATGAACATGTTTTCCAGTAAAAACCTGGTAAATTATATGAATTTGTATGGCAAGAAGTTAGAAGATTGCAAACCTGAAGTCGAGTATTCATTTCCATAAAATAAAATTGGCCTGATGCAGTGTCAAATATAAACTCCACTGTACCAGCATTGTGATAACCTACTGCCTTAAAATATAAATCATTAATCCAATATCAGTGAAAATCACCAAAACAAAGTGTTATGAGAAAATTCTATCTGTACAACAAACTAAACGGCAATGCAATATCTGCAATTAAACCGAGCAAATGAATGGAAGCTTTCTTAATTCTAGTTACTGAAAGGAAAAATATAAGACGAAAGAAGAGCACAAACAGAATTTTTAACTACAAAGAAAATCGCCCAAATTCTGAACAGAAGAAACATTGAGACCGAAAATGGATATGTGAAAGAATTATGTAATTTTTACCGACTAGTTATCCAAATCTAAGCATTACTGTCCATCATTGTCCCGTCATCGTTGTCAAATCTTGACTTTGAAAGGATTGGTCAAATGAAGTTTCTTTGTCAATTAGTTAATTATACGTCATATATATAGACATTATATGCTGAATAACAAGTCTTAAACTGCATGTTTGACTCCTATGTTTCCACTAGGTTGATTAGAGGTGAGCTCCTGCAGGAGAAACTATATTGACACAATGGAGCCAGGTGTCAATGCAAAAGCGGAGTAAAAATGATTCTATGTAATGCCCTTCCTAAACTGACTATCTTTTCCAGGAATAAACAGTATGGCTGCTCCAATCACAATCAAGTTGAATCAAACATAAATACATGGAGACATCACCTTAGCTGCAGATACAGCTGCCTGACCCAAGTTGGTACGAAATTCATCTGTTATACCTGGCTGCATCATTGAAGTTTTTGTTACACTTCTTGCAGGTTTACATGAACAGATGAACTGGAGACATATAAAGTGATAATTACAGCTGGAGCTTCTTCAATAATCTTCTGGTGTCTCCTTTGAACGCTGCAATCTCTCTCATACAAATACAACACATTTCCATGTTTATCACCAAATATCTGTCAATATCAGGAAAAACAAAAGCTCGTGGTACATTAATTAAACACTTTTTGCCAAAAAAGAGAGAGTATATAGAACACCTATTTTGTATGGTTCTTAATTTTAAAGAAGTGGACAGTTTACCCCAAACCTGAACAAAAGATTAAGAAAGATATAAGCACCCTTCAGACTACCTGGACTTCAATATGCCTTGGTTGTGTTATGTATTTCTCAAGCAAAATCGTGTCTATGCCAAAAGATGCAGCAGCTTCTCGTTGGGCTCCCAAGAAAGAATTGATAAACTCTTCCGGACTGTTCACAATTCTCATGCCCTAGGGTACCGTTGAAAAACACGTTAAATACTCCATTGAAATTTTAAATAGTGATGAAAAAGCAATGGCTAATAGACACTTAAAACGATCCAGTTATCATTTATATTATAGAAACTATTACAGAACTGTAAATGGTGATGGACCTTCCCTCCACCTCCATGAGTTGGCTTTATCAGTACAGGGTATCCAATTTTATCAGCCTCTAACTTCATGAACTCAACATCCTGTTCAGCACCATGATATCCAGGGACAAGTGGCACGCCTGCTGCTCCCATTATTCTTTTTGATGCACTTGAAAACAGAAGAGAAGCGCTAATGCAATTGGAGTTACAGGCATTTGTGGAAAAGAAAATGAAAAATGGAATGTGGGTGTCAAAAATAACCCTAGAGAGTAAGACACTCGATACCATTACCTCTTATCACCCATGTCTCGGATTGCAGAGGCTGGGGGACCGATAAATGTAAGACCCTTATCTTCACAAAGCTGAGCAAAGTGAAAGCTCTCTGACAAGAACCCATAACCAGGGTGGATAGCCTGTTTGCAGAAGATAATTCATAAATTTAAAAAGCTAACTAATACATTTAGCACAAGGATCTTTAACAGAACCACCAAATTGTACATGATCAAACAGATATGCATCCATGAATATATAACAGAAGTTCTGGTGTTCAGTCTGTTCAGGACATAGTGTCAGACAAAACACACGCTTGAAGCGTACAGCAGCAGTAATCAGTATAGAACCTACATATCTTAGTAACCTGCATATATGTAAAACGATGCAGCACCGAAACTGATGTTTACAAGCCTAGAGCAGAGTATGTTCTCAATGGAGCTGATAAATATAACTCCTAGTCGCTAGCAGACACTCAGCAATTAACCAGACGATAAATGAAGTGATTAAAAAAAAGCCGGAGTGATTCCTCGAGTATGTTAAAAAAGTAAATGGATGCATAACTGCGAACAACTCCAGTTAGCAGCGCTTAATCCCTGAGTAGAAGACTATTAAAAACGTGAAGAAATTACGATCAACTTGCAATCGAAATTACGATCACCTGTTAACAGCACACTACATTTCGCATTGTCAAACCAACTAACAGAAACGTATAAAGTTAAGTCGGGGCACCTGCGCACCAGTGCGAATTGCGGCCTCAACTATGGACAAGCCCTTCAAGTAGCTGAGCCTCGAGGGTGGCGGACCAATTCGAATCGCCTCGTCAGCCGATTTCACGTGAAGCGAACTCTCATCGGCGTCGCTGTAAACGGCAACGGTCCGAATCCCGAGGCGCTTGGCCGTCCTGATGATCCTGCAGGCAATCTCGCCTCTGTTGGCTATCAGGATTTTCTCTATGCGCTGCTGCTGCTGCTGAGTCGACGGCGAGCCGGAGTTCAACCGGACTTGGATAAGAGACGGCCTGCAGCTACGTAACTTCCGGTGGATGAAAGACGCCATCAACGACATTAGTTGGAGTAAAAGAAAGCAATCGAAATGGGTACGGTCGGAGGGGTTGTCCAGTAGTTAGCGAGGAAAGTAGAGCGTAGAGCGAGTGGATATCGGTTTGAATGGGTGCTTGCCTGGCAACTCCATCCTCGAGAGGCTCCGTGCTACGTGCCATAGTGATAAACTTCATCCATTGATTTTAGCAATGACATGGGTCGGAGTCTCGCTCTGTTCTCATCCACCAGCCAACAATGTTATTTATTACCTAGTTAATTTTTCATACACTTAGAACATTTCCAACAGGTTCTCCATTTTATAGGAATACTTAATTTTAGAGAAATTTAGACTATTTTTGGGTCCAACAGATTCTCCATCACATTCTCCAAAATGGGGAAGGAGAAGGAAAAATGGGTAGCCTTCCCCAAATTTGAAACATTCTCCAAAATTTAAAGTCTTCTCTAAATTTGCTTTTCCAACATAAATAGTCACTCTCTCCTCTCATTGGTGTGAACTCAACATTTAATTGGATACAAAAATCAGTTTCAAATAAAAAATATTAATTCATTAATTATTAGTCAAATATGTAGAATATTTTATTGTTATAATAAATGCAGGCTTCTCCAAAATGGAGAAACTGTTGGAGTTAGAGCAAAAATAATTTAGAGAATATGACTCTTGCTTCTCCATTTTGAAGAAATTTTGGGGAAGCTGTTAGAGATGCTCTTAAAAGCATTTAGAAATAAGGGATAGATATATAATTATTTGGTTAGTTAGGTTTATATTTACGGATTATCTTATAGTTATTGGATAGATAAATAAGTGATGATTAACATAATTGTCATCCACCTCCACCGTTTGTGAGTTTTTTTACCTCCATAGTTTACGGTTTTTTGTCCTAACAGATATAATTTTCCTTCAACTCCACCATCCGCGGATACTTTAACATCAACACCAATTCTGCTTAAACATAATTAGAAATGTAACATAACAACATTCAAACATAATTTGATAAAACACTCAAGTCTAACTACAAGCTAACAACACTATTGAAATTAAATTAACTAGATAACATAATTCCACTAATGCTAATTTCAATCTTGTTGATTACATCCAATACATTAAAACGTGACATCAATCTCACATACGATTTATTTGTTTTATCCGCCCTAAGACATCAAAAAACAAACTTGTGAATTCCATTTTTCGGAGCAAATTAAAAGCGAATATATATATATATATGTGTGTGTGTGTGTGTGTAATTGAAGTATCAAACCGACAATCATATGTTTTAGAGTTTGAGAATATATAATACTACCTCCGTCCCTGAAAGATTATACACTTTGAATTTGTTGTTTCAAGATTCAATGTTTGACTCAAATTTTAACAAAGATAGCAAGTTTTAAAAAATTCAGAAAAAATATATTTAGAAAGTTTATACTTCAAATTATGACATGCATATAAATTATTAACTTTAAAGTCTAAAAATTCATGAAAAAAAATCATAGATTAAATACTGTAAAACAGTAAAAACAAAGTGTACAATTATTCAGGGACGGAGGGAGTATCTGGTAATGAGCTAGAGTTGTTGGTTTGGTATAAGTTATAGGATTGTTGGTTTGGTATAAGTTATTGATGTGTACAATTTGTTTGCGGGTTGCAGAGATCTGCGAATTTGCGGATGGTGGAGCTCCGCGGTGCGGAGGGGTTAAATCGACCTCGACCTCCGCGAATTTCCGAACCTGAAATTTTCGGGTTAGGGTCGAGTTGACCCAATTAACCCGAATTATTCGACATGGAGGCATGGGCGGACCTACAGTGGGGGCACTGGGGGCAGTGCCCCCACTAATCTTTGTGAAAGTATTGAGTATTTTTATATAATTTTCATAAAACTGAGTCATACCTATGTAACTTGTCCCCTCGAATATGTTACTGAAAGCTTACTACATCTTCATCCTTCAACTATGACTAAAAGTATTATACGTCTCCTACCTTACAAACTATTCACGTTAACCCACTTGACCAGTTGACTCACGATATAATTTTTTAACTCTGAACCAGCTGGTTGTACCAACACATGGGGTATGGGGTAACAAACTTCCTTTTTACTCTTGCGTGCATCTTGCTTTATGTTGCTTTCTTTACTACCACTAATTATTTAATTATTTTATTGATTTATTTTTTCATTTCAATTTTTTTTGTAAAATATTCACCCTGTGTTAAAAACTAATTTATGATGTCTTTTGAGTTCTATGTAAATATGTAATACATGTATAGAAAAAATTGATAAAAATATTTCTTATTTGTTCTTTTGAAATTTACTAATAGTATGTCTTCGGTTGCTCTTCTTTTAATATTTTTTCTTCAAATTTTTATTAAATCACCATATTTTTCTAACATATATAATATGAAATTTCAAAAACTACTTATTTACTGAAAATCATACGACGAAATAGATCAAAAAAATCCTGAATTTTTTAACGAATTCACAATGATAACTTAGTCACATATGTTAAAAATAGCTACTTTATTTATTAAGGTGTGTGTAATTTAGATAAGATTTCATTATTTAAATTTTGCAACAAGAATACATAAAAATTTTGCCCCCACAACAAAATTTTTCTGGGTCCGCCCCTGCATAGAGGCATAGAGCTGTTGAGGCGGAGACGAGGCGAGATTCGCCCTACAGTTGTTGCTGCTACTTACCACGAACGCAAGACTGAGACCGAGATTGAGACTGAGACGAATCAAGGCTAGGTGAGACTGCGACCGCGACGAATCAAGGCGAGCTGTGGAGGCGGAGGCGAGACGAGGCGAGGCGAGACTGGGCAAAACCCGAGATTGAGGGCGACTGGGCGAGAGAGACTCTTAGCCTCAAGTTAGCTTAGCTCAAATAGGGTGGGTGGGGTTTGGGCCGTTTGGCGTTTGGGGCGGGAGCCTGGGACTGGGTTGGAAGGCTGGGTGTGGGTGGGCTCTGGAGTGGGCTGGGTATGAGTGGGCTGGGTGTGGATTTAATTTTGGGTTCGGGTTTCTAATCGATTTATCGGGTTGGCCCAACCCGAACCCGAAAAACGCACAAAATCTCGGGTTCGGGCCACCCAAGGTAGTTTTTGTCCCCGAACAGATGGTTTTCTTTGGACATCACTAGAAAAAAAAAGAAAAAAAACGACTGGATTTTTGTGACTGGATGAAGTATCGTAAATTGTTTATTCATCTAATTGAGTTGACAATAATGAAGTCATGAATTAATCCATTTATTAACCCTGCATCATTATGTAGTAAATGATCATGTACGAAAGGATATTGCTCTATCATAGAAGCAGTACATCAATTAAATTACACACAAAATGGAGGATCACATTAAATGTGTCTGAAATTAAGCTTAAGCAGCAAGCTTATTTTATTTGTTAAAAAGTATCCTACACACAAATCCACGCCGATCATTAATGGTACTCCGTATTTCGCAAATCTCTGATCTTTAAACCAGATTACTTGCACGTTGCAACTCATCTACACGGTTGGCACCTCGTAATCAGAATTTTAATTCCCTTAATTGCGGGTTTGTAGACCTAGCCCGACGAACGATCTGAACTATCCGGGCTTTTAGATGGGCCTTCTTGTTTTACATGAAAAAAAGTTGAAGAAGGAACCAAATCCTGGGCCGGTCTAATCAAATCTCGTCGGTTGGGCGGTCAACATTTAAAAAAAAAAAAAAATCTCATCCCTCCGATTATGCTCCTACCAACATCTTACGTGCCAGCTGTCGATCTTTCAGACACAGTTCTCAATCTCATCCGTTGCACCCTGCCGTAGACAATCCGCGAATCTTTAAACTCCACCCGTGCTGCTTTCTTTTTCAATCGCTTTCAAGAATCTCCCGAGAAAACATTGAAAATGATAAAAATTTGAATTTTCCTGCGAGTTTCTTATTAATGGGAAAGAAAACAAAAGAAAAAATCAAATCAAATCGAAATTCCTCGTGCTCCAAAATATTTCCAAAATAAAGAAAAAGGTTGCAGTAGGTGAGTTTGAAAACTCCCTTTCATCCTGAAATTCAAATTTTATATAGAGGACGAGAGTTGGCTTCTTCTCTTCGTTCTACTTCTCCTTGCGATGCTTCCAGTTCCTGCTCTTCTCTAGCTCAAGTATCTTCTCTTTCTTCCAAATGTGTGCTTACATCTATGTTTATCAAATTCGTTCCACTTGAAATGCGATTCTTTGGTTCATGAATTGTATTTCTTTGTTTCTGGAAGAATTTCAGTCGTTCGGAAGTTCGTGGGAGGAAGTGTGATGGATCAGTACGAAGTTCTTGAGCAGATAGGGAAAGGATCATTCGGTTCTGCGCTTCTTGTGAGGCACAAACTTGAGAGAAAGAAGTGAGTTTATATCTGCTGCTTCTCTAGCAGTTGCTTTGCGTGAACTAGTTGGCGTTTTGTGGTACTGTGTTGCAAGGTTAAGCGTGCTGTTTGCGGCCTTTCAGGTATGTTCTTAAGAAGATTCGCCTCGCCCGCCAGACGGAGAGGGCTCGTCGATCAGCTCACCTAGAGGTTAGCTTCGTTTGCCTATTTGAATTGGTTGGAATGAACTCATCGGAAATTTGAAATAATGTTGCTCTCCTGAGTCCCTGAAAGTAACGGTGTAGGTTTCTGGGACTTGAGTTAGGAATGAAACCACTCGCGTATAAATGTGCTTATGAATCTTTTTCTTGCTTTCAGAAAGTAAGATTATCTAGTTTCTCTATTACCGTTTTTGTTGCAAGTTAGTACAACTGAAGATGTTTATATCCCTCAACAATATATTTATATGTTGGAATGAATATTTTTCATCTCTAGGGTGATCAATGGTCTTAAGGTCCTTAGAGACCTTGCAGGAAACTTTACATATCATGTTTTCTTGTCTTGATGTGCTTCTCAATGACTAGTATTTTCACTTTGGAATTATAAATTACGTTTGATTGGGGTAGAAAGAGTGTATTCTTACATTTGATGCTAACTTTTTTGCAGATGGAGCTTATATCTAGAGTTCGTAATCCATTCATTGTGGAATATAAGGATTCCTGGGTAGAGAAGGTGGGTGTGCTTGTAACATCTGTGTTTTCTCTCAGATGTGGATTGATGAATATAAAATGTGTATCCTGTAGGATAAAGGTTTTTTTTGGTACTTGTTAAGTTCTCTGTATTTAGACATCTTTTCTACTTCAGGGTTGCTATGTGTGCATCATCATAGGCTACTGTGAAGGAGGAGATATGTAAGTTATTGTATGGTATTCCGTCTTTTTGCTAGTCTTTTACCATTGGTTTAGACATTTCTCCACCGATAGTACTTATGATGATACACAGGGCTGAGGCAATTAAGAAGGCAAATGGTGTTCATTTTCCGGAAGAGGTGATTACCACTATGGCCATCTGTTGTGTAAAGTACAATTTTTTGCTTAATCTTTTGAACTTGGAAATGGAAGTGGTCCCTTTTAACCATTGGAAACAAATTATTTACAGAAACTTAGTCTGTGGTTGGTTCAATTATTATTGGCACTTGATTACCTACACACCAACCATATTCTTCACCGTGATGTCAAGGTTAGTGGCAGTCTTTTCTCTGAGGAAACAAAGAAGTCCCTTTCTCTTCTATTTATGTACTCATATATTCTTTGCTTGCGGAGGTCATATATAAATTTGAAGAATGCTTCAGCGCTAACAGCATTTTAAAATGTTTCAGTGTTCAAATATCTTTTTGACTAAAGATCGTGACATACGTCTAGGTAAGTCACCCTTCCATTTAGATGCAGTTTTCATGGTTTAGTAAGATGCTGTCTGCTAAAGCATGACATGTTGCTATCTTCTTTTGTGTGTTGACAGGTGATTTTGGTTTGGCAAAGATGCTGATGGATGACGATCTGGCTTCATCCGTGAGTATCGTTGTTCAGCATATGTTATAGAGTGTATTTTTAATCTAATTTAACTTTTTGTAACTTGTCCTCCTTCTCGCAATACAGGTTGTAGGGACTCCTAGCTATATGTGCCCTGAGCTACTTGCTGATATACCTTATGGATCAAAGTCAGATATCTGGTCTCTTGGTAAGCCACACAATTTTTTGGTCCCCCTTTTGGTTACAGCTGTGTGTGCTTGTGTCTGTGTTTGTCTGTGTGTCTGTTTCAACAATGGTGTATATGTGTATTTCGCAGGATGTTGCATGTATGAAATGGCTGCTTATAAGCCTGCTTTCAAAGCTTTCGTAAGTTGCTATTTCTTCCATAATTTTTGTCATTATCGAGTATAATATTTGTTAGAGCATAAAAATTCTTTAGCAGTGATGCTTAAGAATTCATTATCAGTTTCTTTAGAAGATGAACTTCTTAACTTTTGGCCAACTAAGGATGTTTAAATTTGGCACATAATTCCTGTATGATGTTCTCTATGTTGTCTTTGTATAGTGATGGTTGTGAATCAGTTTGTAACGGGAACCTGGAAATTGAAATTTGGGCAGAAAGGAGAAGCACTGTCTATTTCTTTTGGGGTGTGTTCTTTTAAGAAGTATTTTGTGATACAGTTTTAGATTTTCTATAAAAGGGAGGGAAAAGTATAGAAAAAGTAGATAGAAAAAAATAGAGGGAAAGTTTAAATTAAAGTAGCTAGAAATAGCTAAAGTAAAAGAAGGGAGTATCTCAATTTGTGTGAATCATTTTTAGAGTGCTGTTTTAGTCAGCTGTCATACTTCTGATAGATCAGAAATATGCGCGCGTGCATGTAGGAAAATGATGGGCTGGCAAAATTTATGTTCGCAGAAACGCTGTAATCTAGGATTTTCTGGATCACATATATTCCATTTGTTCAAAGATCTAAAATTGCACCCTACCTTTTGGTTTATCTGCCATGCCCGTGCAGGATATGCGGTCTCTTATCAGCAAGATAAATAAGTCAATTGTTGCTCCTCTACCGACTATGTATTCTGGTTCATTGTAAGTATGTTTCTATTTCTTAAGTTAATGAAAATGAAAATTTCCTTTTTCCCATACACTAATAAGCAGCTAGGTGATTGCTTTCAGAGAGCATTTGTTGACACAAAATTTGGGGCACTTTGCTTCATTTTTTCTAAAGAAATTGCATCTAGATGCTAAGAGGCATTGCTATCCCTCGTGATCTCCAAGAATGATATATATGTCACTCGTTTGTAAAACTGATTCCTTATGTTCTATACAAACAATTTCCTGAACGTTTCCATGATCAAACTGATTAATTTTTATCCTTTCTTTACTTTTTGTAACATACTCCATAGTTTCTCACCTTTTCCTTCTATTTGTCCAGTCGGGGACTCATAAAAAGCATGCTGCGTAAAAGTCCAGAGCTCAGACCAAGTGTATGATTCTCCTCTCTCTGATTTGTTAATGTTTTCCTTGGTAATTAATTGGCAAACAATTCTGTGGAATTTCATTGCAGTGGACCGTCAGTGAATTTACTGTATGTACAAGATATCTTCAATTATAAAGGCTCTTCTTTCTTTTATTTTTTATTTTTTTCCTAGAAAAGTCTGAACTCTTTGGAACTCAGCCTTCAATTTACCCACCCAGAATTATGCTCCTATTGCTTCAGAGATTTTTGCTGCCATTGTTGTTGCTAGTGAAAAACACCGTGGATCTCTGAATTCCCTTATATGTTATTTGTATCTTATTTTCTATTCTCGCTGCTGCATTTTAAATAAACATGTATTCATGTTCAGGCTGGCGAGCTACTGGATCATCCTTACCTTCAACCGTACATTCTTCAGATACACCTGAAACTCAGTAGTCCAAGGAGGAGCACCTTACCTGTTCGGCGTTCTGATTCCAACTTCATAAAGAAAACTAGATTCCTGGAGGCTCAAGATGTCTTACATCTGCGTGATAGGGAGAGAAGACGATCATTCAATGACAATAGGGCATTGAACCCAAGTGCATCTGAAACAGATGAAGATTCCACAAATTCTTCACCGAGGGACCAAGTTAAATGTTTGAGCCAAAACTTCAGAAGACCATCAGTTTATATTGATCACGAAGAGATTACTGTTGAGAAAACAATAGCCACAAAGTTCCCTACTGTTGCCAAGAGCCCAAAGTTAACTGAGGGTAAAGCATCAACCACCCCAAAGATGCACAGAATGCCATCAAGGATACACCAAACCAGTAGCAAACGGGATTCGGTGGGTTTTTTTCGCAGTACATGTTTAATGTCTAGATAAGGCATCTTTTACTCTACATCTCAATCGTACTTCATTTGATCTGCAGCTTCCCATAACACAAATGCCGACAGCTAGATCTTCACTTGCATCACGTAGAATATCACTTCCATTGGCCACAAGAACAACAACCATGGTGACACCCAGCAGAGCAAAAGCTGACATGCTTCACTGCATAGACTCACTTGATGTTTCTGTAAACGCCCCACGTATTGACAAGATTGCAGAATTTCATCTGGCATTTCCTGAAGACCCCCTTGTAGGGATCCACCAAACGTCATCAACGTCAGCTAAATGCTCCTCCTCATCAATGGACAGTGTTAACAGATCTGTAACAAAAGACATGGTAATCGTGCAGACTGTGGAAAAAGCTATTACCAGGAGAGATAGCAGTGAGAGGAACAGTGGTGTGTTGAAAAATGGGAGTGAACACCTGGAACAAACACGGTCCAGCCATTCTTCTTCTTCCGAGTCACAACAGCGCCGGTTCGATACGTCCTCATATCAACAACGTGCAGAGGCATTGGAAGGACTACTTGAGTTCAGCGCGAGATTGTTGCAAGATCATAGATATGATGAGCTTGGGGTGCTCCTCAAGCCGTTTGGGCCTGAAAATGTCTCTCCACGAGAGACTGCTATCTGGCTGGCTAAGAGCTTCAAAGAGACCACCCATGTTTGAGCTTGGTCATGTTAAACTTGTACATAAACTCTTTTTGGTAGTATAAGAGTGAAGTGCTGTCTCCATCTCGGGGGCGCCATTGTGACTTTTTCGATTAGTATGGGCAGGTGAAAGGAGGTTAAAGCTTATGAACGCGAGTACTCGTCCATCATGAGATTGAACAGTATTATTTAGCAGTTAACATTGTAATGTAACCGAGAGACTGCCGGCTTGAGAACATCTCACATTTCCAATGGAACCAAATGGAACATAGAATAGATCATTGGATATCATTATAAACTTTCACTTCCACATAAAGTTATTTAAAAAGTAAGCTGATGTAAAAAATAATTTTCAAGACCGTATGGAACAATTATTCATTTGAAAAATTTAACTTGCCATCCATTAGCTATTTAATTCTGAGCAAAATGATAAAATTATAACGATTTTGGTCTTTTTCGGTAAATATGAATTGTATCAAAAGTTAAATGACTAAAAAAGAAATTTGAAGGACTAGTCAACAAACTTATGTTTGGTCAAAGTTCTTATCTGCGCTCTCTCAGTGGTTAAAGTACTGAGTCAAGGCAAGTTATAATTCAGACCCTTTCTTTGAATGAGTTAACAAAGTTTATGATAGTAATATGCATTTTGACCAAAAAAGAAAAGTGAAAAATTAAATATTAATTACAGGTAAAGTAATTTTTGGGCTAATTAAAACTTCACATCTTTATAATATTAGCTGTAATATTTCGGGAGCAAGGCCAGTTACCGAGCACTATAGTGCCGAATCCCACCCTTACCTAAGTTCCTATGCAAAATTGCAAATGCAGCCATCTTACTTTCCAGTCACACACAGCCACGGCTTGCACCCTTATGCCCGTCTGAAACGCTTGTCATCTTTCTCCCTTCACGCCTCAACTGCAGCGCGGTGTCCACCGCCTCTTCCCCGTCGGCGACGCAGCTCGAGAATCGGCGCCGTTGCTAATCCAGCAAGGATTATTTAGGTATCCGTGTCGGTAAGTTTTCCTACTCTTTCTTTGAATCTTCTGCTTGCGAGCCTTCCCTTATTTTTTGTGCCATGTGTTGTAAAATGTCGTCATTGTACAAAACTGATGCTTCCTGCGTATATATGCAAAACTGATGCATATATGCAATTGGTTTAAAGCTGCTAGTTTGTATTAATTGTAGACGACAGTAGGTACCTTTTCTCTGTGCAAGTTTTTCTAGTTTACCAAGAAGACCACCAACAGGTTCAGGTTGAGCGCTTCCTGCGGATAAAAGTACCAAAACATACCAACGTCAATGTGGCAGGTGCTGCTTGGATCAAAATGATGGATGTAACGCCTGGAGTAGGAAAGCAGCAGCAGCAGCATACAAAGAAAGAATTTTAAGGTTATAATACATACATGATCAGGGAAATTAATTAGGGAACGGAGAGAGAGAGAGAGATTACTAAATGGGACGGCCCTGCGAAATATATCAGATATGACCTCCATAGCATTATTAAAACATGGGTGAATTTTTTGTATAATAGTATTGTGCCATGCAAATGGGGTGGAGCCTTTGGAGTCGTCATTTGTTGATTGTGAAGAGGATGATCAAGAAAAGTATCTGCTGGACCTGGGCAAATCAAATAGTGATGATGTTGCATTTATAGAAGAAAAGCCTGAGAGACTTGCAAGGGAACCTACGTGTAGGGCTGTCAATTGGATGGGTCAGGTCGGTTTCAGGTTGGGTCATTCGGGTTGGGCTGTTTTCAGGCCAGGTCGTGCTTGGGTTCGAGTCATTCGATTTTCGGGTCATTTCGGGTTGAGTTGATTTCGGGTCACTTCGGGTTCGGGTTATTCGGGTTTAGGTCGCCATCGGGTTGAGTTTACTTTGGGTCAAGTCGGGTTCGAGTTCGGGTTAAGGTCATTCAAGTTTCGGGTTGTTTCAGTCTCGGGTTCAGGTCGGGTTTCTCCGGGTCCAAGTTCAGGTTTCTTTTGGTCCAAGTTCGGGTTTCTAGGGGTTCAAGTTCGAATTTCGTCGATCCAAGTTCGAGTAGCTAAAATTTTCAAATTAAACTTTTATTCTTTATATTTATATTATTTATAAATAATACTATGTATTTTATATTCATATATACAACAATGATACACTAAGAAAATTATTCACACATTTTCTTCTCCCCTTTTCGTTGGAGTTTAAAATAAATCTATTTCACAGAGTCATTCTATCAAAATTGAAGAGAAATTAGACATTATGCACAGTTGTTTTTGGTCATTCATGTACAATTGGCGTTATTTACTACTATTTTCTTGCTTTAGAGTTTAGACAATGAATGACAGTAGTTTATTTTGTTATGATGATAGTAACTCTATAATGCATTAGATGATTATGTTTTGTTATGATGATAGTTTATTTTGGGTTCTTTAGGGTTCGAATTCGAGTTAATCGGGTTCGGGATTCGGGTCATGTCGGGTTTGGATTTGGATTAATCGGGTTTGGATTCGGGTCAAGTCGGGTTCGAGTCATTTGGGTTACAGGTTCATTCGGGCCGAGCTATTTTCTGGTTAGGTCGAGTTCGGGTTCAGGTCAGGTTTCAGGTCGTTGACTTTTCTGGTCAGGTCGGGTTCATGCAGGTTAATCAGGTTGGGTCGTGATCTTATTTACGATATCATAGCTGTTTCTTTTCCCCACTTTATGTAGCATGGTGTATGTTCTCAAGCCCCTACTTTAGGCTCTTGTAACAATGTATTAAAAGGGCGTATTTTGCAACTTTTACAAAAGCTTATGAACTAAACATGTAATTTTATAGGGACCATTTTGTAAAATTTTGAAAAATTAAGGAACTAAATGTGTAATTTTTTAGATTGAAGCATATGTTTTGAGAAGCTTGGTAGGATGTAATGATTTCGGGTCTTATTAAAAAATGTTCTTGTTTTGTTTTTAAAGTATTGATGCATGTTCACGTATGTCTTTTTTGTAAAATTTACAAAAGTTCGAGAACTCAATATGTAATTTTTAGGGATCATTTTGTAAAATTTCAAAAGTTATGGATTGAATATGCAAACATGTAAAAGTTGTAGGGCTTCATTGTAGTTTTTTAAACACAATAATTCTACCGATTTTAAGAATACCTTGTTGTAGATGATATTTTGAATCCAAGAGTTTGTGAAGGATGAAAGGTCCCAGAATTTTGAGAATGAGATTTATTTTACAAAATGAACCAAACACAAAATTATATGGATTCTTAGGATTTTGAAAATCTACATTCCTAGAACCCTTGAACCAAACATCCCTAAGAAGTGTAGAGCCTACCTCTCTTACCTGGACAATCCCTAATATGTTATGTGACATTCTTGAAGTCTATGTATAGAGAAACACAACCCTTCATATTTGTAACGTACCAAGAGTATGGGTAATAATGAGTTGAGGCGAGCCCAAACCTAGCAGGCTCGAGCTCATGAAAGTTAGGCTTGGCTTAAACTCGGGCCGCACCATGATGCCACCGCTCGCCATATCTCAAGAGCAAAAGGACAACACACAAGAATATGATTAGTTGTTTCAGTAGCACCTGAGCATAACGGACAGGGGGAACAATCTATCTGGAGGTCTCTTTGTCTCAACTGATCACGAACTGGGATATAACGGTGAGCCGCTCTCCAAATGAATAAGTTGACTTTTCTCGGGATCCGACTACACCAACTTGTTGGGATATCATGTGGTGCTGAAAGTTTCTCCGTAATCATTTGCGAAAGTTGGCGGACCATGAACAGGCCATCCGCTGCATAACTCCAGCTCTAGGTGTCCGGTTTGTTTTGACTTGGAGAAAATCCCTGCAGAAGAGTTAGCAACTGATGAAAGTCACCTTCTGCCCTCCCTCTCAAAGGCCTCCTCCACCTCCAAACCCAACTCCAATCCCTCTCCCCCCAACTAGTATGTTACACTGTGCCATTAGTGTGGCTAAATATTACTAGGGTGTCGCTTCATGCTTGGCGATTAACTACATTTGGAAAGATAGTAGGGTTGTGGGGCAAATTAATGGAAGTTGAAAACATGACTGAGCAAAAGGAACAACTGAACGCAGGAAGGGTATGCATCTTATCTAAGAACTATCACACAATCATAGAGACAATTTCGGTAATCGTGGAAGGGGAGCGTTTTCCTGTTCGAGTGGTTGAGGATCCCTCAGATGTCATTGCGATTGGCCCAAGACATGAAGCTGCATCAAACTGTCGCGACTCAGCAATAGGAAAAGGATTCTGAAATATTTGGAAACACGATAAAGCTGAGACGACAGACAATCTGGAAAGTGAATAGTATGTTACAAACCATAGGAGGTGACTCTATAATCTGACCCAAACCGAGCGATCCGAAATCGAAAAATCCGACGTTTCGATGATCCGTGAACCGTTAAACCGAGAAACCGAAAAAATCGTGCTTCAACAGTTCGGTTCGATTTCTGATCCGCCGAAACCGCAAATAACTAATCCGAACCGTACCTATCACCTAATACTTCATATCTTGTTTCTGTTTTAAGAATTTACTAGTACACACAAATTTACATCCTCTTTTAATTTGTCCATATTTTGTTTTCAGGTTCTGTGAATGAACTTCACGTATAATGAAGAATTTCAGGTTATTTACTCTTAATTTTTATGGTTTATACTTGAGATGTTTTTTGTAAAAATACTTGTATTAGTTTATTTTGTAGGAGTATTAGAAGTATTGAATAGACCTCATAAAAAAAGTATTGAATATGCAATAGTTTAGATACCAATCCGTGTCAAGGCTTTCTTTGTACATTTAAATGGGAATTAAAAAGAAGAAGAAAAATAATCACCTGGGATAGTCTATGAAGAATTTCAATTATCTTTTCAATCCTTAGGTATGGTACAAGCTTTTACAATACAAATTACAAACAACCCGGACAGATCAATCCCCAACTCGAAGATGATCCAAGTACAAGGAATTATACTGCAAAAAAAGAGAGGGTTGAACCTAAGCTGAAGCTAACAGGAGAACAACCACCACAAATTCCTAGTACTGATACAAAAAACAGCTAAAACAACCAGCACATTGTCTTCTCAGTAATTGATCACTAAACGCAAAAAAGATTCCAAGGCAGGTAAAACCATGGTTCTAAAACGGGCATAGCCATCTCTCTTGAGTTTTACCTTAATGGTGTGAACCCAACAGGCAATTTTGCAAGTGTCAGGGACCATTAACAAGCGAGCACACCACATATGACTTTACTTGCAGAATCACCAGGTGCTCACAGGATACGGCGTTGGCTCCAAATGAAACAATGCAATGACTTGGTAATGTACTAATGCCATCATGCACTAGCAGGAGTGCACGCAGCATCACTTTTGGTTGGCCAGCTCTTTTCAAATCCGCAGGCTTTAATAGGCCTTTCTATTTGAAGTTCAGAACCTTCTCTCTGCATCAGAGAACAATAGCTCTGAAATGTCGAGACACTTACGTGAAGCTTGAAGTCGAGACTAAACAAAAGCTTCATCTCCAATCTATTTAATTCCCTTGTGCTTATACCTCCTACTCTCGCGTAGTAGGCATTGTTGAAAAATCTGTCCAAAAAGACCAGAGTTATTATTGTTGGTAAGAATTTTATTGATACACTGAATAAGAAACTATGCAGCCTAAGCCTAATTGAGGAACCAAAATAAAGTCAAAGCACCCATTTTGACCCAAAAATTCTAAGATAAAGTGACTGTTAACTCCTGCCTCTTAGCCTTCTTTAGCATTTATCTACAGTTAACAAATTCTGCAACTTTTACAATAAACTACTGGAAACAAACGAAACAAGATGAGAGGATAATAGAAGTAAAATCAGCTTATTTTCAAATAATTGTACCCGATGTCTACACACACACACACACCATGAACGCACTGAAAACAGCAAAGAGTTGTGTGGATCCCAAGTTTCATCGAAGGCACTTACGCATCATCCATAAACTTTGCAGCTACCATAACACTTGTTATCAGAAGCCGGTGGATGTTAAGTGAAGTAAGAATGACATCTGTGTGCTGAATGAATCTCTCCACGTATATGTATGCAATGACAAAGCATGACGGACTGCAGGCGGAGTACTTGAAAATGCGATCAATGTAATGCTGAATGCTAATGGTTGGAGCTCTAAGACTGTGAAACACTGAG
Source organism: Stellera chamaejasme (assembly GCA_024586325.1). Classification (NCBI taxonomy): domain Eukaryota; kingdom Viridiplantae; phylum Streptophyta; class Magnoliopsida; order Malvales; family Thymelaeaceae; genus Stellera; species Stellera chamaejasme. Next base: position 34,438,141 of record CM044985.1, read on the forward strand.
ACTGCTTCTTTATTTGGCAGTGTCTCCAGTTGCATCTCATTCTCCTCAACAGATTTCTCAAGCAGCAAAGCAATAAGTGACAAAACCCTTGGAGTTTCAGCAATTCTTTTATCTAGTTGTTTAAGTCCAAGTACTATAAATACATCTGAGTCTGCATTGAAAGAAGTACCCATGGCTACCCTACAGTAGAGTAAATTGACATCAGTATAAGAGGAAATATCCTTGCTTTGAACCAAAAAGACTGGCTAGTTCTAGAATGCATATATATAGCAATGAACTCTTAATTATCTCAGAAATCAGAAGGCTGCATGCAAGTTTCTTCACCAAATTGTGTCATCAAGATACCAGATAACCAGCTCAATTCCAGCTTGTTATATCCAGATATTCCAATTTCGCCACGTCGAATGACACTTTCTTATTCCAGATTGAAATTAAACCACAGATCTAAATACACCACAGCCCACCATTCCCGAAAATAAATGGAAATAAGTAGTATCAAAGAACGAATCTGGGAAAAGCAAAGGTCCGAGCTTTTTATATACATCCAGAAATCAAAATCCTCTGCAGCCAATGCAGCTGGAATTGAAGTTAACAGACCCATGAATTAAATCGCTAAATCCTCTAACAAAGTCGAGCAAAACCCATCACAGAGGAAGATGAAGTCAGGATTAAGGGTTAAACAAAAGAAGAGAAAACTTACAAATTCTGAAGCTTCCACAGCCAGAAAATCTATACTGGGCAAGTGAAAAGAATGAAAATGTCAGGGACGAAGCAGATAGAGTGGAAAAGTGGCGCCCGAATCACAGGCCTTGTGCCGTGTTTCCTTCCCTGTTCTCTCTCTGCCATTTTATATATATATTCTTATTTGAACAGAATACATCAGTACAGAAAAGAGAGAGATGTAGAAGAGAATTTTGTGTGATTATTTTTAAGTTTTAAATTATATTGTGTTGGTGGAATAGTAATAAAGAGATTAGAGATTCCACGGCGTCGGTCACGCACGTTATCCAACTTGCGGGGAGTGCTGTTGTGTCGGTAGCACTAACATTATTTCACCCTTTCCTCACGTTTGGTGCTTCCTTTAATGCATGCATCCGTCCGCATTATCGATCAACTTCGGTGCCAGCCAGCCAAGCATTCCCAGCTCCCTTAGATCCTCCCTTCTCACCTAGCTAGCTTGTGTTCATTTATCTAGTTTGATGATTTGATACGTGTTCATTTATTTTGATTGTAACATATACAACAATATTAACTAATTTTAAGTTAAAATATAATTATTATGATAAAAAAAATTATTGTCGGTGACTAGTTTCTTTTCCGACCCGTACTCCGTGGCGAGGACAATTAAAAATACCAAAATCATAAATGAAGATTTCCAAAATTCGGAACATATTCTCAGCATAACAGAAAAATCATTGGTAATGTCGTTACGGGTTTCATGATAAATCATGTAAAGTATAATATTATATAACTATAGAAAGAATCATATTAATTAGACATTTTAATTTTTGCAGCATTGTCTATTTTATGAGGCGTAACTGGAATATTCAAACTTTATAGCATCTGCTGATACAACATTTTCACATTTATTTTAGTATATAAGGTAGAAAGATTGAAAGAGTAAAATTGAATCTAAGTATTCTCATATTAAGTCATTTTGGTCCACAATGTGTCTAAGGTAGAATGACTAAAAAGTAAAATTGAATTCAAATATTCTCATGTTAAGTCATTTTATTCTATATAAGCCACTAACACTAAGGAAATGAATAAGAGTACAACGTAAGAAATTGAAATTTTAGTGACACATGAGTCAGAAATGGAAAACAAAATTAATTAATTGAGTTAGACTAAAGCAAAGCCAACAAAAAAATGGGGCTTTTTGACAACCTGAAAGATTGAGCTAGTTTGAAATACCCATGTGACCAGCGGGATGGGGCTTTTTTGACAACCTGAGTAGAGATTGAGGGCCCACCAACAAATGACTAAAATGTAACAAAGTTTTGGTCATTTTTTATTTTTTCGAAAAGTTCAGGGACTAAAAACGTAAACACTTTTAAAAATGTAAATTTTAAAAATTTGAGGACCAATTTGTAATTTTTGAAAAATTTGAGGATGACATATTTTTTAAAACTCCACGCCGTTTAGTTTGTAAAATGACAAAGGCCGCACTATTCAGTCACTGTAGCAACAGTCCTCGACAAATGTATGTATTAGGAATAGGAATAGGAATAGGAATAGGAATAGGAATGTATGGATTATTCAGGGTACAATTTTGTGTATCCCTTACCTCAAGAAATTAAGAGGGGATTTGGTACATGACGAGCAAATTGATTAATTAAAATGCTTATTAAAGGCCTCACTTGAAGTCTCCATTCAAAAGCCACATGAGATTAAAATGAATTTACATGTGCACCATTTTAATAAAGCTAATTTGGAGAAAACCATTTCTGTAATTTATTGCTTCAACTTTTGGCTTAAACTGTCTTGCCAGATAAGCCTAACTAAGCTCTTATTAATAAAATATCATATATTTCATGTTGAAAAAATTGCTAGTAAAGCTCTTAATTGTGAATGTTAGAGTAACTTTTTATGTATGCAATGTCTAGTAAGCAACATTGGGGTGAATCTGAGTCCACTAAGGTAGTGTCAGCTTAGTATATATGCATATACTTCTCTTTCTCCACTTACGGTATATAGTAGCACTTCTCTACTTGCGTATTTTATCAAGTCAAGCTGGAAACTTGACTTATCAGTTCTTATAATGGGAGGAAAAATGCGATAGTCTTCTAGGTTGGAATTAGTAATGAGAAATTATAATCACTTGCTTCATCGTGAACGATTTTTTTTTTGTGAAAGTAATTATTTATTTTATTTATGTTTAAGAATATTAACAAAATTTTAGTTCTCCAAATTTTATTCAAGTAGAGATCACCACAAACCATCTTGAATACCCCAAAGGCCCAGACAAACGAGAGACAAGAGGGAGCACATCATCGTTACTTTTACATTTTTTTTAAAAAAGATTGTTCCATCAAACATAACTTAAAATGTGAGTAAATTTATGTATCCCTAGAATATGCAAAACAAAAGTGTAGTCTACTGACAAACTTAAAATCCATTACTTGAGGGATGCAGGGGCTGGCTAGAGTAAGACAGACCAAAACATCGCACTTGTGGGGTGCAAAGGCTGATCAGAGGATGGTGGGTGTGTTCGCAAAACCTAAGTTTTGTTCAAACCATAATATCACTCAGCAATTTAGAAAATGGTGTAACTCTAATCACAGTCTAACCTTAAACGATTTAACACTAAAGCCTCTCTCCTTTTTATATCGTTCAATTTCATCCTTCTGACCCACCATCATGCCCAACTGCCGCCTCCCCCTACCCCAAGGTGCTGCCATCCTCTACCCCAGCCCGCTGCCTCCAGCCCCTCTCATGCCCACTGTCGAGAATCTCGAGATCTGCATAGAACCCATATTTAATGCTACGAGATCTGCCCACTAGATCTGCTTCTCGGCAACTTAGAAGCAGCAAGGTAGTGCAGGGATGCGCGGCGAAGGCGAGTAGCACGAAGGTGGTGACAAAGGGTGGAGTGGGTGGTCAATTCATGAGGGTGGGTGGGTTCAGGTTCGCGGGTCAAGCAAGGGAAGAGGAATGGGTAGGCAGTGCGACAAAGGTAGATGAAGGGGACGAGTATGAGGAAATTGACGTGTCTAGGGAAGACGATGCAAGAGGGAGGTGGCTGGGCATGGTGGTGATTGGGTGAAAGTAGTAGCCAGTAGGTGCAGGTATGTACGAATTTGAGCAGTCTAAAAAGTTTTGGCCATTTATGTTTAAGTTTCTTAATGTTAGTGGGTGCTAGGCGATTTAACCAATATTTGGTTAATCGGTGAAATCGTGATCTCCACAAAAGCTAAGTTTTGCGAACAGAGCCTGTACTACCAAAAAGGAAAGTGGAAGAAAATACCCAAAATGGAAAACTGTGATTTTGTTTGGGTTTTTTTTTGGTAATGTGACAACTAACTCGAGACATAGGAAGTATCTTAAATAAAAAACATGTAAAAAATAAACTATTTGGGATAAAAGGTCAAAATGAATACTCCATTCATCCCACAAAAATTAATACTCCGCCGTCTTCAATTAATTCTACACATTTCCTTTCTGGGTTATCCTTAAAAACTTATACATTTTCCTTAAATGGAAACTTCTCACCTCTAAAGTTACCAAACTATCTCTACTTTATCTTAACTTTTTCTATCTCTTTTTTTGTGCAACCTCTATTCAAGGGTAATTATGTCAAACTACATAAAATCTTAAATTCACCTTAATCTCGGCGCCCATACAAAGTGTAGAATTAATTGGAGACTGGGGGTACATTTTAACTCAGTGAGTACGAAGATTAAAGATTATTATTAGTTAGAAGATAATAAGATAAAGTAAGTATATAAGACAAAAAACAACGATTATTGGGGTTGAGTGGCAGAGATTCATCATTCCTTAAGTAAGATCTCGAGTTCGAGTTGCATGATAATGCTTAATCCAGGTAAAAACTGGGAAAAAAATTTCGTTAACAAAAGTATGGAATATGAAAAAAGTAAGGAATATGAGAAGGAAAATAAAGTAAAGTTTGTGTGAAAATGTTTCCTTTTTATTAAACATATTAATTTTGCTGAGATAATTAAAAAATTAAAACGTATCAATTTTGTTGGAACGTAATAAACTAGTATAATCCAATCAAATTCTATAGTGAAGCAATTTATTTAACCTTGGAGCAATTAGAGCATCTACAACAATGCTAGCCATCACACTTTTAAATTAAATATAACTAGAAAAAATTGAATGAATGAATAAATCTTTGATCTGTAAAAATTGAAGCGTGAAAAACAGAGAGCGAATTAGGGACAACACTACAAGTCTCCTTCATTAATCACTCGCTCTTATAGAGCTGCACACAATTGTTGGGATTTTGGTATCGCGGGTAAACAACAACAAAATATTTTCACCATGACGATTCCACAGCTTTCTCCACTATCAATATCAAACCAATGATTACATGCACCAATCTTCCTCTCGGATAACAAGATCGACCACACACAACAACAAAATATTTTCATCATGACGATTCCACAGCTTTCTCCACTATCAATATCAAACCAATAATTACATGCACCAATCTTCCTCTCGGATAACAAGATCTACCACACACACCCGACTCACGAACTTGTGCGGCTTACGCCAACACTTTGCTTATCAATAAGCAAATGAGCCACAATGGTTTTCCAACTCAAACAACTTGCACACACTCAAGAATAGCAACGCTCAGCTATTCAACAAAACAATACAATAACTCCCCCACCAATCAACAACCACACATGCAGTAGGCTTACACAATCAAAAGCCTCACACACCAAATTAAACTAGCAACCTGCGCTAGATCATCCTCAAAACCAAACTTACGCACAACGCACTAATATATATACACACATATATAGCAACTAGGACTCTGATTTATTCAAACTATTCGTTGATAACTTACTAATACTAATAATCCCCCTTTTAAACTGATGTGTATCTGTTTACATTATCTGCTATCTCCTTTAATGAGCACATTCCAAGCAGCTCTCTAAGCTTCACAAATCCAGCAGCCTTAAGAGGCTTAGTTAGGATATCAGCCACCTACTCTCCACTCTTGCAGAGAATCAACTCAACAATGTCATCCCTTGTCAAATTTCGAAGGAAATGATATCTGATATCAATATGTTTACCTTTTCCATGTAGCACAGGATTTTTGGACAACTTTATACCAGAGTTGTTGTCACAAAAAATAGCAGTAGGACTTGCTTGACAGTAGCCCAATTCTCCAAGTATTCTTCTCAGCCAAATTGCTTAGGATGCACAATAGGCTCTAGCGATGAATTCTGCATCGGTTGTCGACAGGGAAATAACCTGTTGTTTCTTTGAACTCTAAGAAACGGCTTCTCCGCCCATTATAAACACATAACCAGAAGTACTTTTTCTATCATTTATATCACCAGCATAATCAGAATCTGTAAATCCTTCAAGATTGATATGTTGTCCTCTTTTATAGAAAATACCATGATCTGATGCACCTTTTAGATAATGCAGAATCCTCTTAGCAGCTTGCAGATGTTGTTCTAAGGGATTTTCCATGAATCTGGATATGAGACTAACACCAAACATGATGTGTGGTCTTGATGCAGTGAGGTACATCAATCAAGCTACCCACAACCTGCTTAAAGTATGTTGTCCCCACACTCTTTTCTGAACAATTCCTGATCAGCTTCAAGTTAGTCTCAACTGGTGTAGCTGCTGGATTACAGTCCTTCATACCAAACTTCCTCAAAACTTCCGAAGTATACTTCTTTTGTGCGATAAAAATTCCTCTTGTTGTCTATGCGGCTATACTAGGCCCCGAGAGCCTGTTTAAGGCCATATAAAGTCTTTCTCAGCATGTGCACCATGTCTTCATTTCCATCTTTCACAAAACCGATGGGCTGCTCCACATAGACTTCTTCCTCAAGTTCTCCATGCAAGAAGGTTGACTTTACATCCAGCTGATGAATAGCCCAACCATTTTGTGCTGCAATGGATATAACTATTTTAATGGTATCCATCCTCACTATAGGTGCAAAAACCTCCTTGTAATCCACCCCAAATTTCTGCTTGTACCATTTAGCCACCAAACGGGCCTTGTATTTTTCCACTTTCCCTTGCTCATTCAGCTTGGTCTTAAATACCCACTTCACTCCAATGCTTTTCTGTCCATTTGGCAATGAAGTGAGCTCCCAGGTTTTGTTCTTTTCTATGGCTCTCATTTCAGCTTCCATGGCCTCCTGCCATTTCTTTTCTTTGATTGCTTCCTCAAATGTTAAAAGGATCACAATCTGCGAATAATATCATATGAGCCAAATTTTCATCATCAGATAACCCATTCCCACTTGCATAGTCATTCATCCACGTTGGTCCCCTCCTTGGTCTTGCGAGTGTTAATATGTTTTCTAGTGCTTCATTCTGTGATGGCGGCGGCGACGGCGACAGATCTTTAGTATCACTGAGAATTTCATCAAGTGGCATTGCAATTTTTTGTTGTGGAGAAGCTTCATCACCATTATTCCAGAACTGATCTTCATTGAACACAACATCACAACTTGTCACAATTTTCTCTGTGACAGGATTGTACAGCTTGTAAGCTTCTATTTGCTCACTGGCTCCAAGGAATATGCATTTCTCACTTTTTCCATCCAATTTTCTTCTTTTCTGGTCAGGAATGTGAGCATATGCAATGCAACCAAAAATTCTAAAATGGTCAACAAATGGCTTACCTCCATTCCAGGCTTCTTGTGGAGTCATGTTTTAAAGAGAAGAGGTGGGGCTTCTGTTCAACACATGAATGCTCCAGTTCACAGCTTCAGACCAGAAAGTTTTCTCCACCTTTCCTTTAGCCAACATGCTCCTAACCATGTTGATTACGGTCCTATTCTTCCTCTCACTAACCCCATTCTGCTGGGGTGAGTAAGTTGTTGTCATCTGCCTTCTTATCCCATGAACATTGCAAAAATTAACAAATTCTTGTGAATTGTACTCACCACCACGAACTGTTCTCATCACCTTTATTTACTTCCCACTTTCTTTCTCTGCTTGTGCTTTAAAGTTCTTGAAAGCTTCAAAAGCTTCCCCTTTTTCTGTCAAAAAATGCACCAACGTTTTCCTGTTATAGTCATCAGTAAAAGAAATAAAATATTTCTTCTTACCATTGGATTATGGAGAAAGTGGTCCACAAATGTCAGAATGCACCAGCTCCAATTGACCACGTGCTCTCCAAGCCTTTCCTTTTGGAAATGGCTCCCCGTGTTGCTTCCAATACAACATTCTTCACACACTTTGTTGGAGGGAACACTGATTTGAGGCAGCCCTGCCACCATTCCTTTTTGGGATAAAATCTGCATGCTCTTGAAATTCAGATGTCCAAAACGTAGATGTCACAACCAGGTCTGATCTTTAGTTGTTGCCATGTGACATGAATCTGCGCACTTGATCTTCAAAGGAAACAATTTGTTGCTTGTCATTTCTGCCTGAGCAATCAACCCCCTACTGGGACTATACACTTTGCAAGTACCTTCTTTAATTGTTGTCTCAAACCCCTTCTCTTGAAGATGTCCAAGACTTATCAAATTGCTCTTTAAATCAGGCACAAAATAAACATTTGATATTGTTTCTAACTAACCCTTCTTCCCCCTGATATGAATGTTGCATCTCCCCATTACATTCACTGTTGAGTTATCACCAAATTTAACTGTAGTAGTAAAGTCTTCATTTAAAGATGAGAATATAGACGTACTTCCACACATGTGATTGCTGCAACTGGAGTCTAAGTACCATGTGCAGTCAACAGGTTCAGAATGATCATGCACAACCATCAACTAAGTTTCTTCCTCTTCTGATTTTTGCTCAACAAAATTCAATTTCTCTATGGATTTGTATTTATCTCTTGGCATCTTTGTGTAACACTCATCGCTGAAGTGTCCAAAATTATGGCACCTATAACACTCAACTTTTGACTTATCAAAATAAGTTTTACCTTTGTTGAAATCCCTTTTTGTCTGACTGATCTCTAGTTGGGAATTGCTCCTGTCTGAAGCTATCCCGTCCCCTGCCTCTGCCTCTACCATGACCTCAACCTCTCCCCCTTCCTCTGGATGAATAATGTGTGTTGTCGGTGGTGGTTGAGACTTTTACGCAGCTGCTTCACCTCCATTTTGGCGTTTGAGTTTCTACTCATGGAGGAGCAGTGAACTCTGTAGCTCATCCACTGAAAGTGCATAAATGTCCTTTGATTCTTCTATTGAACAACCCAAAAATTGCACCTCTTTATTAAAGAACGCAAGAACTTCTACACCACTTCCACATCTTTCATTTGTGCACCATAGGTCTTCATTCGATTTGCTACAACCATCACCTTTGAGAAATAATCAATAATCGTATCATCTTCTTTCATCTCCAATGTTTCAAAATCCTGGCGCAGTGCTTGGAGTTGAGAGCATTTTACCGTCATGTTTCCTCTGTTTCGCGCATGGAATCCCGTCTATTCCTTTCTCCGCATTTCATTAGTAATCAATCGCGTGGAAGAGAAAAATTTTAACCTTTAGATCTTTGAGTCTATGATCCTCTAAAGTTTTCCTCTGTGCTTTAGTAAGCACCACGCCGACAGTTGGTTCAGAAAACCCAGTTTCGATAAGGCTCCAGTACTCCTTGAAGCGCATAAAGTTTTCCATCAACATGCTCCAATGATCATAATGACCATTGAAGCGAGGAATTATCGGTTGCAAAAAGCTCGCATTGCTCCCGTTCTTTGTCATCATCACTGTTGCACTTTGTCACTCACTTTTGCTTGATGCAAAACACTCTTATGAAAGTTGATTGCTTTTCCACAGGCCTCAATGTGAGGCTCTGATATCACTTGTAAAAGTTGAAGCGTGAATAACAGAGAGCAAATTTAAGGCACAACACTATAAGTCTCCTTCATTAATCACTTGCTCTTATAGAGCTGCACACAACGTTCACAAAGCAAAAAATCAAGAAAGAGATTCTCCACAACTAACAACTCCTATCTTGTGGGATTATAAAAACAGAATTAATTAAAACTGCAACAATGAGGTCCTAATTCATAGCAATTAGGACTCTGACTTATTCAAACTACTAGCTGATAACTTACTAACACTAACATGATCCAACAATATTAACTATCATGTTAGCCATAATAGCTTTTGCTATTTAGCTCTCCAAAAATTTAGGAGTAAAAAGAAAGAATTTATTACTAGTTATAAAATAAATATAGTTGATTTCAACATAATAATAAATGTCACTAGTTATAATAGCTAACATTGCTGCAATAACAATGTTAAATTCACTAGCTAAAATAATTTTTTTTGTCATTTTGACTACAATTTAACTTAAAATTATGTTCTTAGTGTCCAAATTGGGCCAAGATCAAGCAAGTAGTGAAACTTGTTTTGTCTTTCCCCCATGATTTTGGGTGGTATTAATTGGACCGCAGATTGGTGTGAGCCCAAAACGAAAGCCCGAGTGTCCAACGACAATTTAAAGGATAAGGAAAATTACTAGATTAGATAAACCGCATAAACCATTGGACAACAAGCTCTCTCGAAAAATCTCTGTTCCTCTCCTGGCTGGCTGCTTCCCTCCAAAAATCTTCCATGTTCTCTCTCCTCGCCGTCCACTCGCCTCCGTCGGCTCTTGTCTTCTCCTTCCCCTCTCCGCCGTTCCACAGGTGCCGCCGCATTCTATTCGCAGCCAATTACTCTATTGCCGGCGACGGTCAATCTCCTTACCGCGCCACATACGTGTCTCAGAACCAGCAGCCTCCGCGTACTCTCTTCCCCGGCGGTTTCAAGCGGCCGGAGATCAAGGTTCCTAGTCTCATCCTTCAGTTGGAGCCCGAAGAGGTTCTGAACCAGGAGGAGAACGATGCGTTTGATTTGATTGATAAGGCCGTCTCCAAGTTTGTCGGTGCTGTGGTGCTCAATGGCAGTGATGGAAGTGGTGGCTCCCTATACGAGGCCGCGCGTTTACTTAAGTCAGTTGTCAGGGATCGTGCCTATTTTCTGGTTGCTGAGCGTGTTGATATTGCCGCTGCCGTCGGTGCCAGCGGCGTCGTTCTGTCCGATAGAGGTAGGGCCTGTTAATTGAACTGTCCTGGTTGCATTCAATTTACGAAGCTGACTTAGTCTTGACGGAAAAACCTTAAACAAACTCTTGAACTCAATGAGTTGAAAAGAAATGCTCTGATTAAATGAACTCTCTAACTTCGTGTCTTTTGTTTTTAGAGAAGGCTATTACTGCTCGTATGTTTTCTTCCGTAATTTTGAATCTGCAATGTCCCTCCTACTCTACAGGCCTTCCTGCCGTTGTTGCAAGGAACACATTGATGGATTCAAGATCTGAGTCGGTATTCCTACCCTTAGTAGCTAGGAGTGTGCGGACAGAAAATGCTGCGTTTAATGCTTCTAGCTCTGAAGGTGCTGATTTTCTTATATATGACCTGACCGAGGAAGAACATGCTGATGTAGCCATAAAGTCTGTATTTGGAAGTGTCAAGATACCGATTTTTGTTTTGAATAATCGACTTGAGTCAACATTGCAAAGGGAAGCATCAAAGCTGCTCAACTCAGGTGCTAGTGGTTTAGTTATTGCACTGGAAGATTTGAGGTTCTTTAGGAATGATGTTCTAAACCAGTTGTTTAAAACTGTGCCTGCAACAAATAAAAAGCTTCAGGATGAAGTTCTAAGCTTTGAAAAGGATGGTATGTTGGGCACTGATGCTGACTCGTACTGGGAGATGGGAGCGGCAGGTTTTCTTAAATTAGAAGATAAAGAAAGGCAGCTGATAGAGCAGGAAAAATTGGTGTTGCTTGAAGCGCTAGACGTATTCCAGAAAGCTGCTCCACTGGTGATCTTCTAATTAAACATTTGGTATTTGAATTTCTTTTCTTCTTCATATATGTTTTGAAATAGTGAACTACATTTCTTCTGCTTTAGTGAATCCTTCCTTCGTTTTTGAGTGGCAGATGGAGGAGGCTTCACTTCTTGTTGATGCAATTGCTCAAATAGATGAACCATTTCTACTCGCTATAGTGGTAATTGTGTGCTGAACTCCAACAAATTCTGGTTCCAGAATATAAATTGGTATTAGCTCTAATTTCCATGAAAGTTACTGTCTTTGTTCCTTTTCCTTTAAAAGTGACATTAGAAGTAGGCGCCCTTTTTTATATATAAAAAATCCATTTCCTCTATCAGATGAAAGCACCAAATGCAGTTTTTTTTTGTCATAACTTCCTGTCTTCCTGTCAAGATGAATTCCGTTTATTAATCCTCTATTATATTATAAACGTATAGTTGGTAAAATTTGCAGTCATCATGTTAGGCATCATTGTATGCAGTTCTATTTTTCCAACCTTGGCTTGACTTCATTCTTAGTTATGAGATTATATTTCTTACAATCCTTGCATTTTCCATTTTTTTTCTGCTAGGATATATTTATTACCTATACACATAGCTTCTTGACCTTCATAAATATTTTAAGATGGAGCATAAATTATAGTTCTCTTGGATCTCCAGGGTGAATTTAACTCTGGCAAATCAACAGTCATCAACGCAATTCTTGGAGAAAGGTACCTCAAAGATGGTGTAGTTCCTACAACTAATGAAATCACATTTTTGCGTTACTCGGAGCTTAATGATGAGGATCAACAACGCTGTCAAAGGCACCCAGATGGTCAATTAATATGTTATCTGCGGGCACCAATTCTGAGAAAGGTAAGTTGTTCGATCATTTCCCTATTTAGACTTCTGGAACGTTTTCAGATACTCTATTTTTGGACATGTTCATTCAGCAGCATGTAGTTGGTTCCTCAATGTTGCATCAATTTGATTTTCCTGTTTACAGTTTATGTTTTTGTTTCTGTTTCATATTTGGATGTATGCAGTAATTGTAATTTGAGATTAAAAATAATGCAAAAAAGGAGAAACGGATTCTGACCACTGATGTTTAGTGTATGCTCATTTTTGTTGCCGTGTAATGATCTCATTTGTAGGAATCTCAAGCGTGTATGCTTTTTATATGATTGGTTTTGGCAATATAAAGTCTGCAAATCAGGCACATCGTTTATCCATGAGCTTCTTGTAATGAAGTTAAAAGATTAGGGCTCTATTTAACAATGAAGTGAAAGAGTAGTGCCCTGTATATTGTCATAGCAGCCTGCTTTTTTCAATGCATTATCTCTGTATAAACAAATCTTAGCACCATCTTGAAATGCGTTGCAAAAGATGAGACCATTTCCTTAATTTTATTTTTCGGGATGCAGATTCATATTGTGGACACCCCTGGGACTAATGTCATTCTTCAAAGACAGCAGAGACTGACAGAGGAGTTTGTTCCTCGTGCAGACTTGCTTATATTTGTTATATCTGCTGACCGCCCTTTGACAGAGAGCGAGGTTTGCATAGTTGCCCTTGGTTTCGTGGGTCTTTTTTATTTCTTTTTGTGGAAGACTTGTTACCACGATCTCATGATCTTTATCGTCTAACAATTCGGATACACTATTAATGACTATTTCAATCCATTCCCAGGAGTGTCTTTAGCTATAGGAGTGTCTTTAACTATGAATTAGGGTTGTATGAAAAGAATGTAGATATATTACGGAGCAGTTTTGGTTTTTGCTCTTTTGTAAATGGCATTCATGTGATTAAATTATCGGTTGGATTTGCCCCCTCTTTTCTCTTAACACTAGGAGCTGTTGGGTCGTATGCGTAATCCCTAACCTTGGGTCCTTAACTCTGCTGTTGCCAAATGATGTTTGTTTTTGCTGTTTTCCCCCTCATTCCAGATTAGGTGACCTAGGGTTGCATGTTATTAAGGATGATACTCTTTTACCTGAATTTTGATGCACGTTTCTCTTCCTGCTCTTTTCTGATTTTCAAATTTGTCATATTATATTCTTAAGTAAGCTTGCTCGATCCATTTATAACTTATTTTCTTTACAGGTCACTTTTCTTCGATATACTCAACAATGGAATAAGAAAGTTGTGTTTATCCTGAACAAAGCTGATATATATCGGAATACTCGTGAGGTATGTCTCTTAAGTTTCATTGTGGTAATTAACATTCTACAGGAACAGTGTGTAATTAGCAGTGTGAAATCAGTTTCTTAAGCTAAGTTTACTCTCTCTATTAATGTAGCTTGAGGAAGCAATGTCCTTTATTAAGGATAATACAAGGAAGCTGCTAAATACTGATCAAGTGACGCTATATCCATTGTCTGCAAGATTTGTTCTTGATGAGAAACTTTTAGCTTATGGTGTTGGAAGAGATTACAGACAATTGTCATACTCCAATCCTGACTGGAGAACTAGTAGCTTCTATGAGTTTGAAAACTTTTTGTATAGTTTTCTTGATGGATCGACTGATAGTGGAATGGAGAGAGTGAAGCTTAAACTTGAAACACCAGTGGCGATAGCAGACCGCCTCCTTTCAGCCTGTGAAGTTCTCATGGGAGATGAGCGTCAAGATGCAGAGAAGGATTTGGCATTGGCCAATGACATAGTTCATAGCATTGAAAACTATGTAATGAAGATGGAAAATGAAAGCATTTCTTGGATGAAACGAATTCTAAAACTGGTATGTTTCTGAGAAGTTCAATTCAAAGGCAGGTGAACTTTTCCACCAATTTCTGTCTAGTTTTAACAGTTTGAGCTTTTACTGGTTTTGACAGATAGATACTACAAAATCACGTGTTGTTGAGCTCATACAATCAACAATGCTATTATCAAATATGGATCTTGTTATGTCCTTTGTTCTCAAAGGTGAAAAGGCTCCTGCATTGCCAGCTACTTCAAGGGTTCAAAATGACATAATTGGTCCAGCACTCTCAGATGCAGAGGTAGAAGTGGCTTTCTCTGATCCATTATAAACATTAATGTATTTTCATGATATTAATTGCTGCATTTTGATTTTTGTTACATGTTAATGGTTGAGTTCTCTGACAAGACATGAGCTTCTGCTACATTCAGGCAATCCTTGGAGAATATGAAGTGTGGTTACAGTCAAACAATGTTCGTGAAGGAAGAATGTACCTTGAATCCTTTGAAAAAAGATGGCCTTCCCTAGTTACCAACAAGAACCCAAATTACTTGGAGAAACATGATCTGCTGAGAAAGTTAAATAAACGAAGTTTGAGGGTGATGAAAAGCTTCAGTGCTGCAGCAGCTTCCAAATTATTTGAGCGAGAGATTCGGGAAGCGGTGAGTTAAGTATAACCATGACCTTCAAGATAACATAGGTTTTTTTTTGTGTGTGGTAAAGAGGAAACGAAACTGCCTCATAGATCGTCACGAATCCCTTATAAGATGTAGTTATCTTGAGCCTTATTTGGTGCTTGGTATTTTCTAATGCAAAAAACTCCAGTCTTCAGATCTGTGATTCTCATGAATATTTGAACTACTTATTCTGGACGCCTTTTATTCTCTTCTGTTCTCTTGTGCATAATAGAAAGGGACAATGGTTGAACAGATTAATCGATAAACTGAAAATGTGTGGAAGCAAGTTTAGCCATAAACAATCAATTGATGTCTGCCTTAGTGGGAAGGACAACGTCTTACCCCAGGAATGGCTTGCTTTTCAAGTCATCACTGCGATTCCTTGCTCAACCTCCCTAGAATTATGTTTCACTGTCAATATTGTTAGCTATATATTATGTGTGTGTTTTCTTGAAAACGCTTCTGCTCTATGAAAGGAATACTTGTATCCAACAAGAAAAGAATACATTGCCTTCAGTTTATCTATCCAGTTATTGAGTCGCTGAAAGCTGTTATAGACGTTTTTGTTTATTTGCTCTGATGATACAACTAATGACCAACGTAACTAATTCTCTTTGATTTCAGTTCTTGGGCACTTTCAGCGGACTAGGAGTAGCTGGTTTAGCTGCTTCACTTCTAACATCTGTTTTACCTACAACTCTAGAAGATCTTCTCGCACTTGGCCTGTCTTCTGCTGGAGGGTATGTGTCCTGTTCCTTAGAGATCCTTTAATCTGATGTGGAGTACCATGATCTTTCCTTCTGCCCCTCTTTCCCATAGTGATCAAGTCCAATCTGAAAGTGGGGTTAAATGTTGAACACGGTATGTTCAACCAAACTTTAACGGCTAGGCAAAAGGTTCTGTTGCTGAAGCTCTAGTAGTGGTGGTTCGGTAAAGCTAGAACCTTTTAAGAAACTTTTTAAAATAAAAAAATAACCAAAAGATTAAAGTAAGCTCATTCAGCAAGTTGGTATTATGCTACTATATTTCTGATTGTAGGGAGTTGACCATTTTTCTTTCAATCATCGCTTTTAGCAAGAGACATGAATACTAGTATTTCTGAGGGTTGTTTCTTGACCCTCTTATGTGATGATAGGTACATAGCAATTTCAAGATTCCCAGGTCGTAGACAAGAGATGATAGAAAAGGTAGAGAGAAGAGCAAGTGCATTGGCACAAGAAGTTGAGGCCGCTATGCTTGAAGATCTCAAGGACGCTCTCACGAATCTGGAACAGTTTGTAAAAGCTGTAGGTAAGCCTTACCAAGATGCAGCCTTACATAGACTAGAAAAGGTTCTAAAGATTGAAGATGAACTTTCAAATGTAGGAGAAAGACTTAGCTCCCTCAAAACTGAAATACAGAACATTCATGTATCATGACACAACTTTTAAGAATCTTATACACATGAGAACCATTAAGGGGGTGTCAATCCAATCATTCTCATAAACAATTCTTACCAACTTTTCTCTCTCAGTTGCAGATTAAGATATTTTACCCTGTAAAGTTGGTGATTCATGTATCTATATGCCCTCACTATTTTAAGTTGCTTGCCTTTTGTATCGCTAGCACATTAGGTTAGCTGAGGTTTTTAAGTAAAGAATATATAGCATATTCCCTTAAATTGGTCGACAGTTGATTAACGATTCATGAGCTTTTCTCTTGTTCGCTCTTTGCTGGATATAAGCTAGCTAGGTAGCTAGTTAAAATTATGTTACTACTAATCTTTTTTGTAAAAAAGTTCATATTGTCGGTTTTCCTTTTGTGGTAACTCGTGGCATCAGCCAGTGAGCATTGTGAGGGACAATGTTTCTCCAAAGAAAAAAAAAGTAGTAATAATTATAGGCCAGGTAATTAATTAAACAAAGTTAGCATCAAACAAGTGTTTAGTGGTGTCCAATTGAGTTGCCTTTAAGTGAGCGTCAGCAAATAATAACCCTAAGCCACAAAGCCAGCCTTCTCGTCAGCTATAATTTGTAGTATGCTCTTTTAATGCAAAAGCAGGAACTACAATTAATTAATATGGGTGTCCTTTGTTTGTATTGTAGTGCTAGAATTATCAGAAATACTTCCTATAATCCATTTTAGTACTAGAATTATCATAACTATATATTGATTTGGACTTTTACTTTCCATCATTTTTACTCCACATTTTTATTATCGTAAGATTCCTATATTGATAATCCACTAACCGAACACCCTCAAAAGTAGTAATCCCTTTGCCCGTTTCTTTGAAAAATTTACTTCAACAGATTTTTTTTTTGAACATCTGTAAATACAATGAAATATCTCTAAATTATTGAGGAATATATAAAATTGATGGAAAATAGAAGCAAACATTACGAGTAATTGTGCATGATTAATGTACGGAATGTTTTATTTCTGTGTTCTTAAACTCGTCTAAATGTAGCCAAAGCTCCAGCTCGATCTCTTGTCTTTCCAACATTAGGATATATGTCGGACCAATTAAGATAACATAAAAGCTATGCCAAGGTCCAATCGATTAATTGGTAATCCTGATTTCTCTGTGTGCTAGTATTTTTTTCTTATAAGAAATTAAGTATTATCTAAGGTCCAATAGAATAATTGCACTGTTTAACCTTGATTATGTTTATTATCCTAACAAATATTTTGTTTCTTCTTTTTAAGCTGAACAGTGCAAATATTGGACAATGACGTAGGATAGTATACAAGTACTAAAGAATAGACGATAATACGTAAACCTTACAAAGAAAGCAAAAGGCAAGGAAAAAGACTTAGTTAAAATGAGAGCTCTATAACTATAATGGTTTAGGGACCAAAAGCGACAACGATCATACAAAGAGCAACCTTTTGTTTCTATTGGCTCTTAGTGTTTTTGTTTTTAACTTGGTTGTCGTCTGGTCTGGTCTGGTCTGGTTTGGTCTACTTTCTAAAAGAACAATACTGTTATGTATGTGTACAAAACTTTAGCGGGAGAATTCTTAGTCCGTTCAGATGGACATGGACAATAGTAATTAAGGGTTAGCTAACACTTCTCCCATGCACCTATATAGATTGCTGTTTTTGTATTGTGTTGAAATTAAAATGTATAATAAGCATCTACTCCATTTTACCCTTCAATATCGTTTTTAGAGGGTAAACACTGGATAATCCCATAACTGAAATTCATAGTTTATATGAATGCTCTCATGGCCATTGCCCCCATCCTAGAGCTGCCACCGATGCCAAGTGATGACAACCCCAGTGCTGTCACCACCCCAGCCACGAACCCCTAGTCCACTCTCGCCCCGCCTCAGATTAGGGCTGTAAATGAGTAATCGAGTTGAACTTGAACTCGAACTGTGATTTGGTTGAACTCGGTTTGATTGTTTCGGTTCGAACTCAAACTTGATTCCATAGCTCGACGAGAGCCTTCATGATGAAGGCTCAAACCTAACTCGATGCAAGGTTCAAGTTTGGCTCGATAGCTCGCGAGCTACTCGAAAACCTTTCTATGAATCATCCAAACTATACTCGAGTTCAACTCAATAGCTCGCGAGCTGCTCAAAAATAGATTCAATTTCCCGAAAGCTCATTTAGTTAAGAGTTAGATTACGATCCTATATAACAAGTTAGTTCTTAAAGTGTATAATTAAATTTAGTAAAATAAGTTTTACTCCCACTATATTACTTGCATATGAACCATCCTTTGCAAGCTATTAAGAGTCAAATTTAGATCCGCTTGAACTCAACTTGATAAACGCACTGAGCCCCGATCTTCACTCGAACTCGAACTTGATAAAACACTGCTCAATAACACAAAAGCTGGGTTCAAGTTTAAGGAAATTTGATAAGAGCTCGATTAATTTACGATCCTAATCTAGCTGTGACCTAGATTAAGGATCTAGTGATGGAGCGCCTTTCAAATATTGATCTAGAACAAGCTCGGGTGGGTTTAGCAGGGTGAATCGAGATGGAGCAGGGCTGGGAGACGCTGGCATGGAAAGACAGAGTTGGGCTGGGTAAGTGAACCAAAATGAGAAAGATGTTAGGGGATTTCAAACATATGAAGTGAGTAGGAAGTTTTTCACCTTATTGGTGAGTGACTTGGAGGTGAGTGAGAAAAGTGAAAAGAGGATGGTTAAGTTTGAGGACCCCGTGAATAAAGAGTAGCGCACGGCGTGAATTCGCAAACCTGTGCACAAGCTTGTGCACAAGCCTGTGAAAGTAGAACGATGACCTTCTGGTTCGACAGGAGTGGGAGCGTCGTGCGTTGAAGAGAGGTGAATAAAGAGGGGCTCAGGTGAAAAACACAGTTCACTTTCGTGTTTTCCGCGTATTAAGAGGTGACTCACGTTGTGTTTTTCACGTGAAAAAGAACGTTTTTCACCTCTCCAAGCGCATGTTTGAAACCCCCTATTATGGTATTGTGGAGATGCACTGAAACATTAGTCATGATTTAGCATTTCAACCAATTCACCATTATCAATTAATGGAGTCATCACGAGCGAACACAGCCTGAGCCTAAAATGAGCAACAAAAGAATCAAATTTTACAATTTTCGAGCTAGTGCTTGAACCAAAATTTGTGTTTTGAACTTCCCATATTATAATAAGCAAGTTCTAGACCTATTTAACTTCAAATAAGTATGATTAAAATGAATTATTCGAAAGCGCCTATAGGTCAGTGTAGTTTTCTTTTAATGTAAAAGTCTCGCCATTCATAGGCCTATCTAAAAGAGTAATGGGGGGGGGGGGGGGTGGATTTCGAAAGCAATTTGGACGGTATGCACTTAGGACGAAAGAGTTTGTAAAAAAATTAGAAGTGGCTCGTATATACCGTCATCAAAAGATCATATGTATAATTATAAGAATTTACTCCATGACAAGACCGATCTAGGAGTCTATGCCTATGACAAGACCGATATAGGATAGTCTCTGGATCTCGGATAAGGATAATATATCGGTCTTGGATGATCATGTTATTTTTTATGATATTTTATCTAAAAATATTAAGTTGTTACTTTTATCATTTTTATCTTATAGTTTTAAGCTATCTGGTTCTTAGGCTTGTTTTAATCTTGCTTTTGCTCATCTAGGGTTCTGTCCCTGCTTAGTTTGTTTTCGACATTAACCTCTTGAAATTGAATGAAATCATTTTCCCTAAAAAAATCAATTTGTGCTATCATAGAATTTAAAATCCTTCAAAAGAAAATGACTTTTGTATCATTATTGTATGAAGCGAATGAATATTTGTTAATAGTGAAGTGGAGTACTTGCCCCATCCAAAAAGAATACTTCATTTGACTTTACTTTTGATATTGCGTTTGACATAAATTATGACTATGAAGAATTATTTTTTAAAAAAATTAAAATAAATTCTTTTTGGGACGTTGTTGAAGATATAACATTTTTTGTTGAAGATAATATTTTTATGGATGCCATTTGTGTGCGTCGTTCTTCATTATAATCGCGCGTGGTCCTTAGTAATATGCACCTTGAAAAAACAGTGAATAATTAGTGAATAAATAAATATTGAATCAATGATAATCAATCGAAAGAAAGAAACCAGAAGTAAAATGGGACCAAACAGACGAAAAGAAGCTTTGCTATTGCTGCCCCATATATGCTTAGTAACTTGTCATTGGTTAGATTTGCATGTTGCACAGAAAAGCTTTTCCATAACTTTCTAAAAAGTAGAAGTCAAAGTAATATTAAAAAAAATGCAAAATTTTAAAAATCATTCTCCTAATATCCTCTAGTCGAAATAGTATATGTTTGGATATAAAAAATAATAAATTATTTATAAATTTCTACGTTCATCCTGAAAAATATAATAATTTAATATTTAAAGTCATTAAAAAATTGTGGATAATTAATAGTAGAAACTTAGACTATTCTTGTATGATTCTTAAAGAACTAATGAAATGATTTAAATTAGAAAAAACATGATAACCTTTTTTTTTTAAAAAAAGAAAAGAATACTCTGCTTTTTCCAAATATGATTATCATACTATATTTTAAAATTTAACATTTCCATCCACTTTTTACTCCATCCGTCCTATAAAGATTGTCAACTTTGTTTTCTTATTTCTAATGTATTTAATCTATTATTGTTTTTATGAATGTTTTGATATAGAATGTGGAATAATTTGTAATATGAATTTTCTAAATTTTTTTTTAAATTTTTTTTTACATATCTTAGATTTAATTTGAGTCAAACACTCAAACACGAAATATCAAAATCAAAGTCTACAACTTTAGATGGACGTAGGGAGTATTAAATTACCTATTATCATGTTTTCTTAACCTAACAAAAACAAGTCGCAAGTGTTTCTGCAGTTGAACGATGAAGAAAGTATTCATTTTGGGGAGTCTTTTTTTTTATACAAGGGATTAGAGGGACGAGGATGTCGGATACTCAAACTCGAGACCTTTAGTTCTAGAAGTGCCCTCAGAAACATTGATCACTAGGTTAAATATTGAGGACATTTTCGGACATCTACAAGTGGAAACTAATACAACTAAAATGAGAGGGGTGAAGACGTACTAGTAATAGGACAGTGATGTGGACAATTTCAACCATACACCCTAGCCTTCAAACTTTATTATTTTTTTATTAGAAAAACTCAAGGATTTGAAGGAAAGAATGATGATTTCCTCTATAACTCTATTTCTATCGGCATCTGATGAAGAAGGAAATTTTCAAAAAAAATCCCTGAGGTTGGCATAATGTTCATTTTGGTCCCTGCATTTTTGGAATCCTCTAAAAAATCTCTTAAGGTTTGATGAAATATACAATTTCCCCCCGAGCCAATACGTCCGTCAACAATTGTGTTAGATTTTAGGATTAATTACAAAAACTGTTTCCTAAATTTTTTAACTTTAGCAATTTTATCCAATACTTATTTATCATACAATTTTACCGTCTTCTCCATCAATAATCCTCTTCACCATCTCAACTCACCATTTTCCATGGGTATCTCAAGATTCTAGACTAATTACACGATAAAACACCTCAAGGCAAAAACGACCAAGCCATTAAAACAAAATCAGATCAACAACAAATGAATAAATACTATGTTTTCCCCATTACAAAAAATCCTATATTTTCACTTCACTTGTACCAAAATTAACAGTAGCTGTTAGAGTTTACCAAATCACCGAAACTTCTCAGGCTTTTGCTGCCGCGCCATTGACGGTGGTGTCCAGATCTCCATTATCCTCATCGCCAGATGAGAGGAATGAGCCGACAAATTCCGTGCAAGTGGCCATTCACACAAACGAAGAACTCCAAGCCACCGTCCATCGACACTAGTCGTCGCGTCGTGCTCTTGGGCACCAGCCGCGTCGCCGTCATGCTCCAAACACGAGCGCCACAATAAGGACACCAAACCCGCTACTCCAACTCCACCTGCCACCAAATCAAACACTCCCTCGTCCTCGTCCTCATCCTCATCCTCGTACAACAAATCCTCCTGACAAATCCTCGAAAGGAAACTCCGACCCAACGTCTTCGAGAATTGCGATGTCTTCACGAAGTGATCCACTGTTGGCCGGCTCAAGACAAAGTGACGGAAAAGTAGTGTCTTCAGGAAGTGACCCGCAGCAGGAGAACATGAATTTGCCAAGCGATTCCCATCCGCTGCCCATGGAAAATGGTGAGTTGGGATGGCGAAGAGGATTATTGATGGAGAAGACGATAAAATTGTATGATAAATAAGTATTGGATAAAATTGTTAAAGTTAAAAAATTTAGGAACTAGTTTTTGTAATTAATCCTAAAATCTAACAGAATTGTTGACAGACGTTTTGGCTCAGGGGAGAAATTGTATATTTCATCAAACCTTAGGGAGTTTTTTTTAGGGGTGTTCATGGGACGGATCGGGACGAGTTTTGGCAAAAACAAAATCCACCCCGTGCAGTACGGTTTCTCTAATTAAGAAACCGAACCGAACCGCAGATTAACGGTTTTTTACGGATCGGTTTACGGTTATCCACACTATAATCTATCTACAATTCACAACTCAATTTTAGTCATAACTCACAAACATGATGTTCAGTAATAGTATTCCATACAAAAATCAACTAATAGATAAGTTAAAGTACAATAATAGAATCTCAAATGTTCTCGGATGTCCATAACCATAACTAAAATCACATTAACATGAAAATGTTTAAAATGAAAATCGAACAACAAAAGCCAATTTGTTGAGGGCTTGAGGAGGCAGAATACAAGAAAGGTTAGATTTAGGAATTTAGGGTTAAAGGGTAGGATTGAGTGTGGGAAGTGTATAGACTTATGGTTTTAAGTTATACACGGTTCGGGTCGGTTAACCACGGTTTACACGGATCAGAAACCGAACCCGAACCGCAGAGACACGGTTTTTTCGGTTTTTCGGTTTTTCGGTTTCTCGGATATCGGTTTTTTTCGGTTTCGGATCATTCAGTGTGGTTCGGATTTTCGGATTTCCGGATTTTTTGAACACCCCTAGTTTTTTTAGAGGATTCCGAAAATACTGGGGACGAAGTGATCATTATGCCAAACCTCATAAAGGTTTTTGAAAATTTCTCGGAAAAAACATGAAAACCGTATTAGAAGTACCTGTTATAATTATAACTACTCTCTATTTGTGGAAGTTGGTGATGTGATGTTATAAACAGTGGTATTTTTTTGGCAGTCAAACTTTTAAACGATGACGTTTTGGATTTCAAGTCCACAACCTAACTAAATTGTTTTCTACTTCTCTTGCAGGATTTCAAGTCCGATTATGCATCACCAGGACCCCTGCACTGTCCAAAGGATCTCCAACATGTGGAAAAATAATTGCAAGCTTAATTGGAATGATTAATGACAAATCTCTGAGAGGTTGTAAGTAGGGCAGAGAAACGAACCGAGTCCGTTCGAGCTCGGCCCGAGCTTGAGCCGTTTTTTAGGCTCATTTATTAAACGATCCGAACTCGAGCCTCAGAGGTTTGGCTCGATGAGACTCGCGAGGCAACACGAGCCTAGGGGTGTAAGAAAAATCTTGGTTGAAATATCATTTTCGGGTTAGAAATGAGAAAGTTAGATTTATACGAGTTTACCGGGAAAAGTGTCCTGAATACGGGTTTAAGGGTTGGAATACGTTTGTGGGGGTTGGAATAACAATGTTCAGGCTCTGTTTGTAAAACCGAGCTTTACGTGGAATTTTCCGCGGGTTTGTACGGGTCGGAAGGCTGGGGTTTTCCGAGTGTCAGTGCGCGCGTTTCGAGGTAAGGGCTTAATTTGGTAAAATGTACGTTTGTTCTGTTTCAAGGCCCGGATGACCCTAGAGGCCCGGGTTCCTATTCTATTCTGTATATGGTTATCAGGTAATGTTACTTCTGTTTATGTTTATGTATTCTTATTATTATTATATGTTCTGCTCTACGTGTCCGCACCGAAGGGTGCCGACATTCGCGTATCCGCACCAGAGTGCCGATACTTCCGTTACGTGTCCGCACCGGGGGTGCCGAGCATTCGCGTATCCGCACCGGGAGTGCCGATACCGGACTCGCCTCAGTAGCTGTAGATGCATGCATGTAGGTCAGATCATGCATTTGTACATGTCATATGATCGGAAATATATTCGGCCTTTGATGCCGTCGGTGTCGAGGGCGGAGCCCCGACGTGCCTATATTGGATTTGTTATGATATGAATTCAGTGTTTCTGTGGTTGTTGCGATGAGCAATGTTTGGTATACCATGAACTGCTTGGTTGGTATTTTGTCGAGTTATCATGTATACTTGCCATGGGTTCTGTAGGTTGCTAGTCTATACTCATTTGTTCTGTATTTGAGCTCAATGCTCATGCCGCCGCCGCCGTAAGTTCCGGTTCTCCGACGTCGCGGCCGGCTCCGCCTCCGCAACCGGGCGGGGTGGCCGTGACAAGTTGGTATCAGAGCAGGTTGGGTCGGATTGACCAAAAGGTAAAGTATGTTTGGTTTTGATATGAAATGTGGAAGGCAAGTATACAAGTCCGAGGGTGGACTTTTGGAGTAAGATAAGTCTTCTGAAACCCGAAGACCGACCTGAACCGAAAATGTCGGGTTAGGGGGTAAAACCACCCTGGGTGGCCCGAACCCGAAATTATATGAATTTTGCAGGTTAGGGTCGGGTTCAACCCGATAATCCGCCTCTGGACCCGAAACCTGAGTTGTAGCCTAAAAGTCTAATATTTACCCCAGTCCAAACCTAAAACTACCCAGCCCACTGAGCCCAGTCTGAACCTCATAAACCCCAGCCTTGACCCTGAGCCCGAATTTACCCCACCCCCAGTCCCCACCCATATTCACATCTCACTACTCAGATTTTCAAATCTCATAAACCCCAGCAACCAGCTCCTCGCCGCCTCACCTCGTCGCCTCCACTCTCCTCTCCTCCACTTGCCTCGCCTTGCCTGACTGAGTTGCCAGACGCCAGCTCAGCAGCAGCTCGCCTGACCGGCGACCTTCGAGTTCGAACACGCCGGACTCGCCTCACCTCACCAGAAGACGCCAGCTCGCCTTGTTGCCATCGATCTCAGTCGTAATCTCATCTCATCCTCTGCCTCCTCCATGAGACTGTGACTCCATCGATCCCACTGCCACATTCACTTCCGACGACACAAGAATGAGATGGAGACACATACCCTCTGACGACGGAGAGCTGCCAGAGGTAGTTGATCGTGAAGAGCCCATAGTCGTCGGAAGCAAGCGACGGAGCAACAATGGCGAGCTCTTGAAGCCGAGATGAAAGAGGATCGACGCGATGAGAGAAGCATTGAATACTCATACCTCATGCTTGATTTTTGTTTTTGGTTTTTTGTTGTTTGGTTCTCTATCGCTTGATGTTTTGTTATTTGTTCTTTGATGTTTTGAGCATTGGAGAATATGATTCTGGAAGCATGTGTGTGTGGGTGATGTGTGGGTGAGATTTTAATTGTTTATTTAATTATTATTATTATTTTTAATTCTGGAAGTAGTGATTTTGGGTTGGACGGGTCAACCCGACCCTAATCCGAAAATATCGGGTTCGGGTTGACCCAATCCAAATGGAAGTTTGGATTGGGCTCGGGCCAAAGAGAGAGTGTTTCAGAATTTCGGGTTCGGGTCAACCCGAGCCCGAACTCGTAGGGTTGACCTGATTTACACCCCTTCATGAGCCTAACAAACGAGCCGAGCCCGAGCCTATTAAATTCGAGCTCGAGCTCGTGAAATTTAAGAATATTTTATTAAATTAATGTAACGTATCTCATTTTTTTCGAGCTTCATGAGCCACTTTGAGCCTTATCGAGCCGAATTTTAAAATCGAGCTTAAACGAGTTGCCCGCTAATTGAGCCTCACGAGCTTTCGAGCCGAGCTCGAACTTGTTACGAGTCGAGCTCGAGCCTGAAAATTTGAGCTCGATGAAGTTCGAACCAAGCCTGATTTTCAAGCTCGAGCTTGAACCTGCTAGATTCGGGCTCGGCTCGGCTCGATCTTACCGCTAGTTGTAAGTAATTAGAATTAGAACTATATACTATTTATGTAAAATGATGATGTGACACTACAAATAATGTCAATTTTAATTTTTTTAGAGTTTTTCTTTTTCTTTTTGCAATCAAAAGTCCTTTTAGATTCTAACCTTTTTACAAGTAAGTCATAATTTTACACTATAGCATCTATATCCAAGATTGCACTTTTGTCTCCGGTGACCAAAAGAAATATTACGGATCTATACTAATTCAATTGATTAAATTTATATAATTCAATGTCGTTACTTTATTTTAGCTTATTGCAATTGATGAGAAAATTTTGAAGTGATCTTTTAAGTCTCTCATTTTCTTTTAGTTTGCCCACCAATCCCTTTGTTTTATGATTGTGACCAGTGGATTTTTTTCTTTATTTTTATTTACTTTTCAGTTGTTTGAAATGTTTTTTAATATATTTTATTCTTTAAAATTCTTTAAAATTTCTCTTTTTTATAAAAAAAAAATCATGTTACTCTTTTGAACTTTTTCCAATTCAATGGATCAAGTGTCTTTGTTACATTTTCTTGCTCCTTTAAATTTTTTTATGCTTCTAACTAAGACTTACTCTTTTTTTAAT
Source organism: Stellera chamaejasme (assembly GCA_024586325.1). Taxonomy (NCBI): domain Eukaryota; kingdom Viridiplantae; phylum Streptophyta; class Magnoliopsida; order Malvales; family Thymelaeaceae; genus Stellera; species Stellera chamaejasme. The sequence continues at coordinate 34,465,080 of CM044985.1, forward strand.
CAAATTATTGACGTTTTTTCTTCATCAATTCAATCAATTTATTTTTACTCATTACTCATTATTTTATAGGTAATTAGATTTTATATGCTCATTTTTTTATGATAGCTTTTTACTTTGTTAGACTTTAAATTTAGAATATTTAAGTTAGTTATATTTTAAATTTGAACTTACTTATTTTTGGAATTTTAAAATTAACTTGAAACAACTTAGTTAGTTCTTTTAAAGATTAATTATCTCATTTATACTCTATGAATGTTGTATATTTTCTCAAACAAATTAGTATATTTATTTTCGATTAATGTTGGACATTGTTAGTTATAGCCTTTAATTTTTTTTATCAAACTCATGTTATTCTATGTTTTTTTTTTCCTTTTTTTTACATATTACTCTTTCCAGTTGGATGTAAACGTTTCGTTTGATATTTTTGTTTCCGATTTACGTTACCCGTTGTGTCCAATTTTTATTTTCATTTTTGAATTTCACCTTAAATATTTCTTGTTACCTTTTTATCATTTGATCATTTCATTAACATTACATACATTTTTATTTTTCACTAATATATGTTTGATTTAAAACCCGCAACGAAGTGCATGTAGAAGAATTTAGTGGAGTACTAATATTGAGAAGTTGTATTTAGAATCAGGTGTAAATGTAGTGTTACTTAGATTCTAGTACTGTTTGTTGCAGCAAGCAAATATTGTTGCATTTGGATTACAAGCCCATCTAATAGCTTCACCTCCCACTCTGCTAATATTTGTGTGGTAGAGTAAAAGGTGGAGAATTATTGTGGGCACAAATATAGCTTTCTGGGTTTCACCTTTTTATTCACCTGCTTTATCTCCCTATATAATCCCAGCTTCCAACCCCTCCCCTTTCACTGCACTCTTCTCTTCTACCCTTACCCTTCTGTGTAGTATTTCTCAACCTCTCAATCCCCAAATCCAACCTTCTCCTTCACAGTCACTTAACCACCATCTTTTAATTATCAAGCTTCTTCTGCTTTCAAACCCATACCACTTCCTCCTCCACTCTTTTCCTTATTAGAGGAAACAAAAAAGATTTAATTTTTTTCTCTAATTTCAAAAAAAGGAGAAACATTTATTCTCCTCTGTTTTTACCCGCGCTGATTTAGGGCGATTAAATGTCTTCTTCTAGAGTGATGTATCAAGGACTTCAATCGTGCCTGGAGCAAAATAGTGGGGACGCTCGAGTTCTGAAGCTCAAACTGGCATTGCCCAAGTCGAATCTGTTATCTGATTCTGTCGATTCAGCAGATTCTCCTTCCCCTGTTCATCAGCAGCCCAATCTTGAATGTGAAACGAACCTCAACATGGGAGGCTGGAGCTTCCTGCAGTCACTAAGCCAACCCAAAGAATCAGCAGCAGAAACCCAAAAGGTGTATGTGCACCCGCTCACCAAGCGCTCCGCTTCCACCTTAAGCAAACAGAGCCTGGAAATGTGTACAGAGAGCTTGGGCAGCGAAACAGGGAGCGCCGGGGGCAGTGACATAGACTCGCTTTCTCTGGACAATGAGAACGAAAATGGTGGTGTCCCCATTGTTGAGCCATCAAGCAGGTCTTATGCGAGCAGGAAGAAAATGAGCCACAATGTCAGCTTCCCTCCGCCTCTGACTTCGATGACCTCCTCCAATGGCGTCCAAATGAGACCTTTCCGAGAAGGCGGCCGTCTCATTCTGAAAGCAGTTCCGTCGCCATCCGTCAATTCGTATTTCCACGCCGAGCGCGGCGACGGACGCCTGAGGCTTTCAATGGTAAACCCGATGCCTCCCAGTGAAAATGAAGCTGACCCAGACGAAGAAGAGGAACAAGAAACATTTGTGTTTGAGGAAGAAGAAGAAGAAGAAGAAGAAGAAGAAGCAAGTTTTGCTTTCGAAGAGGAAGATAAAAAAAGTTTTGTTTTTGAAGAAGCAAATGATGAAAGTTTTGTTTTTGAAGAAGAAGAAGAAGAAGAAGAAGAAGGAGGAGGAGAAATGGAGTTTGGGATGGAGAAGTTCAGTGGCAGAGGTGGCAGGCGTAGTGGGAGATGCAATCAAGTGCGGCTTCCGCAGCTTGGCTGGGAGCCATATTGGGTCGCTACTTGATTAATTAATTAAGAAAGCATTATTAATTTATCTACTAATTAATCTCCTTCTTAACTTAATTAATTACCCCAGGTAGTAGCTTAGCTACTTAATTGTTCTTCTAAATCAGTTTCGTTTTGTATTGTTTGTTGCCTTAGATCCATCCATCCATCCATCTACTGGCCAGATTAATTAGTTTTTGTCAGCTGTGACTTAGCTCCCTAGTGATTAGTCTGGGACCATGGATATGGTAACAAATATGCAAACGGTAGTTATTATCGTTATGATGCGACTTGGTCTTCTCTCTCTTTCTGCATGATGTTTAGGTTATTTATTTACGTAATGCTTTCCCCAAATTAATTCCCCAAACTGCCCTTTGCTTCAAAATTAATCCTGTTTGCTTAACGAACTAATCATAGTGATGAGTGAATTTTACCTACCATGTCGTCTAAGTAATAATTTTTATCATCTTGCTTTGCCGGATCACCATATTGATCATAATAGCATCAAATATATTGCCAGCCCACAAAGTTCAATTTTACTATACACTAGTAGTTACAGAATGTAATTATTTAGTATCATTAATCCAACATTAATCCAAGTTTAAAACATCTTCTCACCCATCCCAACAATGAAAATCAGATCAAATCCGATCTAACTTAGTTGATAATCAAGGGTAGCAAAGCAATAGCATGATGGCATGAGACTCTTGAGAGCATGAGAGCTAAATTCTTTTGGGGAATGAAAGATGAGGGAAAAGGGATATTTTGGGTGAATTGGGAAACAGTCTTGAGTGATATGGATCAGGGAGGTTTAGGTGTGGGGAGTTTAAAAGCAAAAAACTGGGCACTTCTCGGGAAATGGAAGTGGAGGTTCTTGTTAGAAAAAGAGGCCTTGTGGGCTCGGGTTATAGAGGAGTTGTATGGGGAGAAAGGTGGATGGGAGGGAGTTAGATTCTCAAAAGTTGGCGGAGTGTGGGGTAGAATACTAAAAGCCGAGAAGTTGTTAGGCGAAGAGGAGTAGCTTTTTGGACTCGTTTAAAGAAGAGTGGGGGATGGGAAAAAGACACTATTACAGGAGGATGTGTGGATCGGGGATCAACCCACGAAGGTCGGGTTTCCTAGGCTAGCAAGTTTAGAATTAAACCTAGCTTGTTCGGTGGAAGAAAGAGGGTTATGGAGGGAGGAGGGTTGGCGATGGGAGTGGAATTGGAGGAGGAGCCGCGGGGTCGAGAGATCGGTGGTGGAAGCACTAACTTCTCTTTGCGGGGTTTTCAAATCGGACCAGGTGAAAACGGCAGTGGATTTGGACTTTGGACAACAATTCCCATTTCTCGGTGGTTGCCCTCGCAAAATTAATTGACGACGCCTCACTTTCAACCCCATATGTCGAAGTTCAACGGCTTGGAACTCGTGGATCCCAAAGAAGCTCAGCGTATTCCTTTGGAAGGCTTCGATGGACGGGTTACCTAGCCTCCTCCGACTCTCCGGGCGCGATGTCAACTTGACGAGTCTCTCTTGCCCACTTGGTTGCGGTTATCTGAATCCCTTGCTCATTGCCTTGTTGGTTGCTCCTCAGCGCTTAGACTTTGGCTGCCAGTTCACCAATGGTGTGATGCCGGTTCCTTCTCGGCCTCGGATGTGGCTGATATACTCGCACCAAATTCTCAACCCACCCTCAGCAAAAATCAGAATAAATGCTGGTGGGCAATCCGGGTAATCGCGACTTGGTGTATTTGGCGGGACAGGAACTCTGCGGTTTTACTCCTCAATCTTCGTCTCCAAAGACCTCACTTTCGCCGGTGCAATTTCTCTCTTATCTTTGGATTTGAATAGGTGGTCTAAGTTCGGTTTCGGATCGGATTGAACTGCTTAACCCACTTGGGCGATTGCAAATCTATAATTCTTATGTAAATCTTCCTAGGTGATGTTACTACGCGGTGAAGCTACAGGCTTAGTTATAACTTGGAGATCTAAGTCTTTATTTCCTCATTTATATATTTTGGATGCCTTTTCAAAAAAAAAAATAGCATGATGGCATTTGAGTAAAAACGGAGAGCAAGTTGTTAGTACGGGGCGGAGTACGAATGAGCCCAATTGGGAATTGGGTCCCGGCCGGATGAGTTGAGCAACGTGCAAAATGATCAAGCATGTGCCCCTTCCCATGTTACTCCCACTTTTTTATTGCCTACCACCAATACAACTTGTAAATGCCTCTCCTCCTCAAAAACGCTTGCTGGTATTTGGCTCTAGATAGTTACAACAAGGTTCTAAAAAATGCTCACGCTCGGCAGCGGATGTAAATTGTAATATTTTGTAAGAATTCAATAAAATTATAATATCAAGCAAAAAACGGTTACATATAGTATTATAATTTCTTAAAATATGTATGTAAGTAAAAAAATATTTTAGATAAAAAATAATTTAGTTTTGGCTAAAATTTTCAAATACACTCATTAGGTTTAAAACTTCATAGACCAATGCGCAAAAGGGCAAGAAATAAAAGCCAATAAGAGAGTAGCCATTTCACAATTTAAAGAGAAAATTTAACAAATTAGGATGAGATGACACATTGCTATTGATAAGAGGGTAGTCCTTTCACAATTTAATAGAGGGCTATGCACGAACATCGGATTGGAGGGATGACAACGCTTGCGACGAAGGAGCCCTGCACAAATTGAATTGGTAGAATGAAGATGTAACCGTCCAGGTGACGAAGTGGTACCGCTCAGGCAAGGGATTCGCCGGTCGGACCAAAGGAGCCGAGCGCCCAACATTAGTGGCGCCGGAAGAGGTCCCACGCGCTCACTAGCGCCGGCAGCAGCGCTTTGGGTTGGGGAAGGCAGTAGGAGCATCGCTAGGTTTCTAGCCATGTGTGGATTCTGTATTCAATTCAATTCATTATTAACACTCTTAGACGGATCATGGACTAGTACAGAGTACAACAAGAGCAACTTAAAAAGGAGATTTACATCAAGACATTAACAAAATAAACAACACCTTACTGTCTTAAGAGGATTTAGAAGTCCACTGATCAAGAAAATGAAAATCATTTCCGAGATGTAATTAATATAGCTCTACTGTCTCGTTTTAAATCGTTGTATTTGAGTTTTGATTTGTACACCTAAATTTTTAATATGATAATCTATTATTGGAAAAAAATTAGAAATTAGAACTTTTAGTTTACATTATATATATATATATATTATTTTTATTTGATATTGTATGCCAAAATGCTAAAGAAATGTTTTTCATAGATTTTATCAGAAATAAAACATAACGGTAAAAATGGGATAAAGAAAGTATAAATTTGAAACTCTTGATCGAAGAAAAAACAGGTTTAAGTTGACCTGAAAATTCCTTGATGATGAGCACAGACAGAGTGTGATGATATCGGACCTTAGTTTTTGTTTGGCCAACAGGCAACAAATGAAGAAGTGGGGGACCAAATTTCTGAACCAGAAATATAAATCACACACAAAATGGCTAATCACAATTTTTATGTCCACCAACCCGTAGACAACAGAGAAATGAAAAGAAAAGGAAATCCACATACACAAACTCAATGATTCAAATATGAAATTAGACAAAATTAATTAGTCAATATATCAATTAGGAAAAACACACACGACAAAAGTACTAATTTTGGACTGAAAATAATTTTAAGAAGTGATACTAGAATGCTTGAGACAAATATAAAACAAATCTAAATTGAATATCCGTTTGGCCTTTTTTATTGGTTATACATTCATTTGGTGGGCGTTTTATAGATAACGTGTTATCGTCGTGTCTGTCTATGTGGCTCCAAAGCTAGAATGACGGATTCATATGGAGGAAGAGGGCGAAATTGGGTAACATTTTAGGAGGCAAAGGTCCTTTTCAAAGAAATGGAGTAAATTATTTTTTTAATAGCAAAAACGGCTTACTATTATTTTCAAAGAAAATAGTACAAGCCAGTATGTAGAGTAGCCAATTGAACAAAAAGCTAATTGAGCAAAAAGAAGACAAAGATAAAACCCCCCCAAAAAAATAGCATAGTGATGGCCTAGAGACAAGAACCAAAAGCTAGCACGAAAGCTACAAGCAAACAACAGCGGAAACTCCACCGGCCAATGCATCAACCACTACGTGAGGAGATGGCCCTCAACGTAGTTGGGCCGTGATAATCACTGTGATGAGGATCGCAAAAACGGCCGCAGTTTTAAACCTTGCATCATGGCTGGTGCGTGCGTCTGTGTTTGCGCATGCGAATAAGGTCGCAAAGACGCCCTGGCAGCCGGACATCCGGCGGCGCCGCCATTATGTATGTGCACTGTCTGCGTCGTGGCTGTGATAATACTATTATTTTTTATAAAAATAAAATCGTATAAATAGTTAGTAACTATTATTTAAATTAATAAATATAAACTTAATAATAATGTTAATTAAGAAAGTAATTATTAATTTAAATAAATGTAAATGGAATATATATTTAAGATAATTAACAAATTACATCCTAAAAATGTTTACACTAATTCTAATTATTCGGAGGATTATTTTGGTTAATAAAAACATCGAATTCATGATCGTCCAACCCGAACAGGTCCAAGAAGTTGATCGGTGGTCTTTGTGGGCTGCGGGATCTCTTGCTCAAGTCCGTGGCGGACCGGTGATAATCATCTTGGGCGGAGTTGAGGGTGAGGTCGGGAATGGAGGAGAAGGCGGCCTCTGAGGATGCTCGTGACGTGGGGTGATCCGAGAGGGGGAAGGCTGGGATGATCCAGCGACCAAAGTCAGTGGCACATCGGAAAAGTCGGACATGTCCCCCGCTACGTAGCGCCGACCACATGTTGCTAATAGCCGCTTCCGTGGAACGCGTCAGCTCGTTCACCCGGGCTTCCACTCGGGCTTCAACCTCAGTATGCGCACGAGCACCTTGGTCCTCGAGAGCGACGACCCTGCATCTCAGGTCACGGATCTCATCCATGTCCCTCCGATGCTGCTCCTCCAGGTCGATCTTGCGCTGCAATCAAAATTTCATTTTAAAAAGGTTATACTTATAATGATGAATTATCAATGTATTGTAAAGGTATAAAATTGATAAAAGTTCAATTTTATTACCTGCGACGGTCAAGGTTGCTCGAACAGCTCGGGCTGAGAAAGCTGGGGCGAGACACTGACCCATCGCCCTCCCGTGGGCGGGCCCAGGACATCCTTGTAGATGTCCTCATCGATATCGGGGAACGGCCCGTCCTCCCCATACTTTTCAATCAAGCGTTTCTTGTACTCCTCCTAGTTAAGATGAAGAAATTTATGTTAATGAATAATAAATTGAATAATGTAAACATATAAATGATTGAGAAACTACTTAAACTTACCAAGGCCGCATTTTCCTTGCCCAGCTAGTCCTCCCCAAACTGGTCAACCCGCAGCCTCTGTCCCGCCTTTTTGCACTGTAAATTAAAATATGTTAGATATTCAAAAATACCACTTATACATACATAATTATACATAAATATTTTTAAAAAGTTAACATTTCTTCATAAATAGTCGTCATTGACTTGTTGCCATGTGACTTGAATTTTGAGCGTTTTTCACTCTTGGCATTTTTCCTGTTCCGGACGGAGTTCACCTTGAACTCTTCACTGCAGTAATGCTCTAGTAGCAGCTTCCACTTTGCAGAGTCTATCCTTTGCAGAAGCATGTCGAGCCAATCCATGTAGTTTGGAGTCTGACGATCCAATGGACGTTTTCTCTGGGCCCAATCCCGAATGTTGTCTTGGGTGTTTCGGTAGAATTCCGCGAATCGGGAATAAGGCTTTTCCAGAAATTTGTGATCCGTCCATGAATATTGGATCTGTTCCAGAAAACATGAAAACGTTAAAATCTATAGAATTAGTTAAAAAGAGTATATAGAAATAGTGAAATAATTAGTATTTGTATTACTGCGAATTGATTTCGGCGCTAGGCAGGTGGTGCATCGGCATGATGAGGAGGCATCTGCTGATCCACCGAATCAGTAGTCTCCGGTGTCTGCGACGGTGTGCGACGACTCGATGTGTGAGCGCCGCCACCACGCCTAGCACGAGAGAATGATCTCCCACGTGAACCCGAGCATACCTCGAAGCACTACTGGATGGTTGTGTCCACCATACCTCGAAGCATTCAAAAAATGTCAGTTAATCCAAAAAGTTTTTGAAAATTGCATTTTAAAATTGAAAGTGCAAAGTGCAACGCAAAGTTTTATAAATTTTGCAAAGTTACCCAAAACATCTTCAAATTTTCCATTTCAATCCCAAAGTCTTTGAAAATTGCAATTAAGCCACGAAGTTTTGAAAATTTTGCAATGGTAGCCCAAAACATGCATTTGGTTAAAATTTTCGTTTTAAAATTGAAAGTGCAAAATGCACCGTAAAGTTTTGTAAATTTTGAAAAGTAACCCAGAACTTCTTCAAATTTTCCATTTCAACCCCAAAGTCTTTGAAAATTGCAATTAAGCCACAAAGTTTTGAAAATTTTGCAATGTAGAATATTACTCTATGTCAACATGCTTCCATAAGAACTTGGTTTATGATTTGGTATGACTTGAATTGTGAGATTTGTGCCCGTGAATTGTCACACTTAGGGGACTTAGTCCCTAAGTCAACCAACTTGACCTATTCTAGCTATGATACATCTCCTAAACATTTAAATGATCATCTTGGTATTTGTTTAAGATGTAAACAAGTAGCCCAATGACTAAACAAATCAACTAAAGTTGACACTATTAAAAACTAGGCCAAATTATGGATCAGTACCCTGAACTTTGATAACTCGTTCAAGGAAGGGTCTGGATTGTAACTCGTCCTGACTCGTACCTTGAACTATTTAATTCGGTGCAGTCAAGGGTCTCGATTCAGAAATTCCGTTAACGGTGTTAGATTTCTAACGGTTTGATGACCAATTTGTCATTCTTACAAGTTTTAGGTCTTAAATGATAAGTTAACTAACTTTAGGAACTTCATAATTATTATTAAATAATCAAATACCCCTAAACTATCTTAATTGTTCATATGAACCCAATTCTTTTTTTCCTCTCATTTCTTTCCCTCCCTGTACCCTCTGTCACCTTCATCCTCTCCACCTCCACCCGTCGGAGTTAAATTTTTATAAATAACTTGCCTTGTTGGTTGTTGGGTGTTAAATTTATTTAGTTTTAGATTTTTTCTAATAAACATAAAGTTGGAAAATGTTATGAGTATAAAGATTTGCTATCAAAAGCTTAAATTTTTCATTTAATTTTTTGAAATATACTTTTTATACAAATTAAAATGCTAACATCACATTTATAGTTGATGAAATATTTAAAACTATTTTAAAAAATCATAATATCAAATAAATTGAAGTAAAATACATTTTAAAATATAAATATTAAATTATTTTTTTTCAGAATATTTGATAAATAAAGTTATAGGCCAACAATTAAAACAATTGTTGCGATACTTTTGACAAACATATAATTATTACCATTTTTATTATTTGGGGTAAATTTGGAAAGAGTTCAAAGTTAGGCGACTAAATATGTAACTTTCTCTCATTTTTAACGTTAGTCAACAAATAGAAATTTTGTTAAGGCCCTTAAGTGCACAATTCCAATAGTTTAGGGTACGAGTCAGGACGAGTTACAATACAGACAATTGCTTGAACGAATCATCAAAGTTCAGGGTAGTAATCCATAATTTGGCCTAAAAACTATGCTTATTTTAATTTTTCATCTCTCTTTTTTTTAACATTTCTCTTTCTTGAATCTTATAGTATCAAGTTTTCTTTGTTAAAAAAGAACACAAAACCATTTAATATTATTTGCACCATGGTTAAGCTTTTTTTTAGGGAGAAAGGGCTTATATTATTAATCCGAAGAAAATATAATACAAATCCAGAGAAACAGAGTAGCTAAAATTAAAAAGCTAGAAAAGCAAAATCACTACGTAGAGAGGTACGCTTTACTGCGGCCAAACCCGTGGTAGTCGCAGTAACTACTGCGGGAGCGACGGCAGTGTTTGTTGCAGTAAAAATGGGCACAGTTCGTTGCTACCGCTGAAACGGCCACAGTACCTATTACGGCCTAATTACTTCGGCTACAACTGCAGCAAACATTTTTATTAATTAAAAAAATGAAGAAGAAGAAGAAGATGATGGAGAAGGGAGAAGAAGGTGAAGGAGAAAAAGAAGATGTGCGGCGGATGAAGGAGTGGGAGAAGAGACCCTAAAAATAAGTTTAACTGCGGCTCTACTGCGGCAATGGCCGCAGTAAATCCTTACTGCGACATGAATTGCACCATTTACTGCCCCGACCAGATGCTTCTAGCTAGGGGTACCACAGGCATGGCTACTGGAGTTACACTTACCATTGTTAAACTTGCCTAAGCATCGTTTTGTCTTGTGGGCAATTAAACCACCGGAGCTTCCTAGCTATAACTTACTGATCCATTTTTTATTGGAGGAATTCCTCCAATCAAAAAAGCTACGTACATGCATGCATGGTATGGAAAAAAATGAATATCATCTCTCCCTCATTAATTAATTATGGTCATGACAAAATTAGATTCTGGGAAGTCGATCGTTATTATCATGCATATATATATATATATATATATATATGTGGACCCTAAAAAGGTTTTTTTTACAGAATTAATTATCCTAAACCAGCTATTTAGAGGACATGAAGCTGATGAGTGGAGACAACCTGGTGGGTGGGATCGAATTGACCACCACCAAATTAGGAGTATAATACTAGATATGAGCCAATTATAATAATAGTAAATTATTCAGTACTGGTCTGAGTGACGTGTCCAAGTCCATTGCCCTCCACATGTATGTATCTGATTGCAACCCTTTGTTCATCCATTTTATTCCCCACGACACACACACACACACACACACACCTATTGTCCATGTCACCAACCTAATCCACTTCCTTTTGTTGCTTGCTTTAGTTTCAGTTCGGTTTATATCTTTAATTAATTTTATTTTATCATTTCTTTTCACAAGTGCGTCTAATTGATTAATTTACTAAAATTAATGCAACGAGTTGAGGTGCTCTTTGTTGCTTCAATATTTAATTAATCACATGCCATGTGCATGAGCTCAAACTAGAAATTCAGAATAATTTATCGGTTGCGCACGTTATTTAAATAAACAGACCGATCAAAACTTGTTACTCCCAGTACCATGCATGAACTATATAGCGATCGACTAATATAGTATTATTGCTTTGATTATAACTTGATGTCAATTAGACTTTGAACTATGCAATTAAACTCAGACACTTAATTAATCCTCTATTTAACTATATATGCAATAATTTTATGTGACATAAATGTCATCAGTTATGCAATGATCGGCTGTCCAAAAAAAAGTTATGAAATGATCGATTTAATGTCATGTTTGTAAGAATTTCGAACTTTAGAACTAAGGCAGTTCATATCCAAAATTATAGTGTCGAGCATTTTAGTTAGTACTCGATGCATGCTATAATAAAGAGTACTATGGAATTTAATTTGTGCCTGATCATTTAATTTATAGGGACTTTGACATATTTTATAGTCACAGAGAACACCAACGTACATGATGGGGAACGATCGAATTGGAGCATGATCTATTTTTGTTGTATGTTGATATATAGTGATGAATATTTAATTATGTGGCTTTGTTGAAAATTAAGTGTTGAGTAACAGGACACGAAATTGATGTTGAGTAAGAAGACGAAACGGTGTTGCTAGCCACAAACATTTTCAAAATTGTGACATCAATGAATTGGCAGAGGAGATAGAATGAATGGAGTAGAATAAGAGAATTTATAAGAGCATCTACAACAATACTAGTTAATAGCTATCAGACTCATGAGTCAAATATAATTAGCAAAAATTAAATAGGAAAAGTAGACAAATCACTAATTCATCAACACTGGTTATCACGCTAGCCATAATAGCTTTAGCTATTTGGCTCTCCAAATTTGGGAGTGAGAAGAGATTTTATTGTTAGCTATATGATAAGTATGGTTGATTTCAAATCAATAATAAATGTCACTAGCTAATAGCTTACTACAATAATAATGTTAAACTCACTAGCCAATATAAATTTTGTTATCATTTTGGTTACAATTTAACTTAAAATTATCTAGCATTTTTGTAGATGCCCTTATTCGGTTAAAAAAAAATTGAATAAGCAATTTATTTATTTGGGTTTTAGGTCGGAATATATAAGTATAAAAAATCAAAATGGGTAGAGTATTTGATTTCTTATATTAAAATGGGGGAAAAGAAAAAAGTTGAAAAGTAAATACTCGTATATAGTAATTAGAAGTGGTGTAGTGGGGTTTGAAATTTGAATGATGATGAGGATCTACTAAAAATTGTCTGGCTGATTACTTCAAGCAGGAAATGATTCAGCTGAATCTCTGTGTATATTGGAATTGGATTCATCTTCCAAGTGGGAAAGGGAGAGGCAGATGCTAAGGCTAATATTCATGAACGCCCCTCCACCATTCTCTGCACACACCACCCTACCTACACCCACATAGGCCCCTATTTATTTAACCTCGATTTACATTTGCACCATATATGTGGCCTTTAGGTTAACTACAAAATATATGTATATATTCACACTTTAAGAAAGGAAAAAAGAGAGAGTATAATGTAGTTTTTGCATATGTGGTATAAAGACGTTAATATATACTCACTTCGTCCCAAATATATATATAATGTAACACTTTGACTTGATACGGAAATTAAAGTGAAAAAAATTTGGTATTGACTTTCCCATTTTATCTTTTTCTATATTGAAAGATGTAATCAAACATAGAAATCAAGGAAGAACAGTAAAACAAAATTAAACTATGACGATAAATATTTCAAGAATAAAAATTAAAGAATTATATTATTGAATAGAAAATTTCATTTGGATTAAAAAAATTCATATTGACTATTTTTTGGTGTTTCATTTCTTAAACTTTAGAGGTAAGAATCATTTGGTAAATTATTATGTAAGAAGTTACCAACAAAAGAAAGTGTTGAATTACTTTTGGAATGTTCTAAAGAGAAAATTGTTACAATACTTTTGAAACAGAGAGAATATCTTATTCTATAATGATCCGCGCATTATAATCAATGAATTATAAATATTTGATGTGACTCAACCCCTCTTGAAAACGCCTAGCTAGTATAAAAGTGAAGGGTGATAATGGAAATTCTAGTTAAAAATTCATTTACGTCTCATATTAATCTCTTTCAAAAATTTAAAAAGGACAACCCAATTTAATTTGGATGGAGAGAGCTAGTATAATGAAAATAGTGACTCTTAATTTTGGTTGGCATGCAGCATGATGATGATGATGGAACATGCAAGCATAGGGCTAGAGAGTTTGTTGAGGGTACATGGGCATAATTGGTGATTTGAACTGATGATGTTATTGTTTTCCTCTTTGGTAGGCAAATCGGCAGGATAATATATTCAAAGCTAGCTACAGTTGCTGAGGTTATTGATTTTCCGGGACAAACAAATTACAATCATCCACTTTGCATGCATTTCCATTCCAATCATAGTTTCCAGCCTGCTGGTCTAGTGACGGTGGTCAGATTTGGATGATTCCACCGGATGCGAAGGTCGTGTCGGGGTTGGGGATGGGGTGTGGGTCTAGGTTGGGGATGGGGTGTGGGTCTGCCTTTCGAGTCCGCTGTCCTTCCCGAAGCATCGGCGGCAGGCGGTTGGTTTCCTAGATCTTGCCGGTGAGCTAGGGGCTCTGATCTAGGGAGACTGGGGAGGATTGCCCGACCCAAAGGCTGGCACGTCACTGGCAGGGGCTCTCGAATGTTTGGCTGATGTTTTGGGGCTGGGATGTTTTGGGACGCTCAAAGAAGTGAGTCCGTCGAAAGCAAGGGGGGACGAGGAGGAATTTTGTCAGGCGGGGACGGGCGAGAGCCCACCCTGCCAGGTCCAATGAGCTCAACTTTCCCGGATATGGAGGATTTGGAGTCTTCCCTCTCTACCCATGTTCTTCTTCAATTAACTCGGATGGTGGACTGTTTTTTCTTCCTTAATGTGCAATGGATTTATGTTTTGATCCGATCGAGGAGTTGTTTCTTTATGGCTTTTCTTCTAGTAGGCACTTATGCAGGGACTAGACAATTTTTAGCTCATAGAGAGCTTATAAGGCGGAGATTGGATGCTTTCGTTTATCTTGAGGATGTTGCGTGCTGGTGCCTACCTTTCCAGATTTCTTGTTGGATTCTTGAAAGGTCTAGAGGGGTTTCAGATATGAGGTTGGAGTCTGGCATTGTCCAAGACATTCATCGAAGACTAGAAGCTACTCATCTTCTACCCCTAGATTATCTACTTATATTGTTGTTTTACTTAGTTCTGCCTTACCTTTTTCACCAGAACTTGTTAGTCTGGTTAGGTTTTTGCTCGTATCTACTCAGAGCTATTAGTCTAGCATGTTCTAGGGATTTGAGTCGTGTTTGTTCCTGTTCTCGGCAACAGTCGTGCTAGTTGAATGAAAGTCATTCATTTCAAAAAAAAAAGTCTTGAAGTTTGACTACGGATTCCATAGGAAAATGTATCTTTTTGTCATCAACGTTTGGCCAAAAATCTCATTTTACCATTAAAAAATGGTCTTCTTTTGTCATCAATGCTATTGTTTCCGACACCTTTTTGTCACTCTCAGTTTAATTAACTAGCTCCACAAAATTTATAAAAATTGACAAATTCACAAACATTCTAAAATACTTTTTCATTTTCATCCATGTTATCCTTTGATTCTACCAAGTTGGTCTCACCACTCACTACAAGTCTTCGTCCGGTGAATCTGATCCTTCCCTCCTCCACCATGATCTTGCTAGCGATTAGGTTACTCACCCAACAACGAATTCCACAACCCACTTCCGAGATTTCGCAAGTGAACTCAAATCTTGAAGAGATAATCTCGAAACTGTCACTTCCGTTGGCGAGATTCGCGTCAGCCGTTTCTCTCCGGCAAAGTAGCAACAACGGCGACGGTGATGAGGTGACACAAATTTGGTCATCACCAACTGTGATCATCCTAAGCGAAACAAGACTATTGAAACAAACCTGTTTTGGAGAACAACGAGTCTGCAATGTTGCAGCAGAAAAGGGAGTGGTTGTCGGGCACGGAGGCCCAAGGGTAGTTCGGCCGACGATGATCGAGGAGAAAAAGACATTAGGGTGAACTGAGAGAGGCATGAGGGCATTGTTCCGAGGATGGTAGCAAAAGATGCGGTGGGTTGATTGAGGAGCAATGACGGCACTGATTGTGGCAGGGTCGTATGAAATAGATGCACTGGAACCGGAGCCAAAGGAATTAGAACCCGATGGCTACAAGATGATGGCGATGAGAGTGACGACGAAGCATAAGAGGATAGATAAATGAACCATCATTTGTGAACTTGAAGGTGGCGAAGGCGCGAAGGAAGGTGGAGGAGATAATTAGGGCATCGGCAAAAGAGGGGGTAGGATCGTAACTTTTACAATCTTAGAGTTAATTTTTTCAGTTTTAAAAGTTTGCGTTCAAATTGATAAAAAAAATTTAGTATGTTACAAATATTTCGAGAATATTCTCTCCTTTAACGGCCTAATGGTAAATACAGTTAAAAATTTAAACATCGATAGTATAAAGGGCCCAAAGATAAAATGTTGATGGTAAAATGAGAACATTTTTTAAAATAATGATAAAAATGACCTTTTTACCAAACATTGATGACAAAAATGAAATTTTGCCCGGATTCTGCTCTTTGTTGTTGCGTTGCGGGAAATTGTTCAAGTATTAGTAAGGTTGTGTCACTATTAACCTAAGTGCAACTACCAAAAAAGTATAGAAGAGAAATTACATTCCTTTTCACGTTGCCTGCCCCTCCCTGATCACTAGGGGGAGAAATAGGCTGTGTTTGTTTTGTTTAGTGTCTTCTTTCTCCACTAGGTGTCGGTTCATTAACAAAATTTCTTAAAAGTTTTTTTTCCAGTTTTTCAACTTCCAACACATTTAATAACCTTAAATCCATCAATTCTATATCAAATCACATTTTCTTCAAATTTTCTTATTCACATATATCTTATCCATTAATCAAATCACACATTCTCAAATTTCACAAAATTAATTTTCACATGCATTCTGGACTGAGCCTAGATGTCCATGTACAAAAAAAAAAAACTCTTGAACTTTACCAACTCATACGAGTTGGTCATAAAACCAAGTCTACGTCGTCTGATATAAGTCCATAACATATTGGCACTTTTTAATGGTTTTTTCAAGGCTTAAACATTAGATGAATTGGAGGCTCTATCTTTATGACCACCACAAATAGATAGTTTTAGATTTTTATGAAGATGTCCGGTAAATAGTGAGAAATATATATAGCAACATGTGACCATCACTTTCGCATTTTCGAATTGAAAATGAGACATGTGACCAATATTTTTTACTCAAACATGCACAATGATTAAAATTTTCCAATCAACTTTTCTTTTGGTTAAAAAAATGGTCAAGTGTTAAAGTGTAACTAGTATTTCCCATAAATAATACTCTCCTTACCCGTATTAATTGATACGTATGACTTGACGTATAGATTAATGTGTGTAAAAAATTTATAGATAATAAAGTAAAGTAAGTATACATGACCATTATACTCCTTCCGTTTCAATTTTTTTATACAATTTGATTTTGGGTCATAATTTGATTTAAATTTTTTTAAAAGGAAATACATTTGTTAATTTATAAAAAAATACATTTAAAATTTATATGTTTTCAACTTTATTTCGTAACAATCTTTCTTTATTTTGAATGTAAAATATAGCATATAAAAATCATAAATTAAATCGTGAATATTGTATATTGTATAAAAAGTGGAATGAAGGGAGTAACTTTTTTTTTTTTTAGCGAGAAAGGAAAGTTAATGTACCAAGGTAAAATGAGTATATATATTTTTTCATTAAAACGAACGTACTGATTTTTGTGAGACATGCTAAGAAATAATAAACTCCCTCGGTCCATAAAAGTCCATAAAAAGATGCACAAGGTTGTCATTCGCATTTATATTTGACTCAAATTTTCATTAAGAATATTTCGTTAAAAAAATATAAAATATATATATTTAGAAAGTAGAGATTTTCATTTATCATTTGCGTATAAATTATTAAACTTTATATATATTAAAACATATTAAAAAATAAAAATTGTATATTAAATATTGAAAAAGATTTGTAACTTCCTTTGAGTTGAGGGAGGGACAAAGGGAGTATCAATTTTGTAGACACAGATGGAGTACCCATCATGTTCCGTGATGTGGAGTTTGATTTTACAAGAACAATATCATAAACGGATCATGGTAATTATCTTAAAAGATCCATTTTATTGGGCATGCAAACACGAAAAAGAAAAGAAAAGAAAAGAAAAGAAAAGAAAAGAAAAGAAAAAGGAGGTTAGCTAAGCAGGTGTAGGTTGGTAGCTAGGCGTAGGGGGGGAAGAAAGAAAAGTGAGGAAGCATATCTGAAGGGAAAATATATGGAGACGGAAGAAGACAACAGAGGAGGAAGGAAGGAAGGGAAATGGTGAGGAGGATCTTGTTTGTGTCTTGACTCTCTCTTTGATTCTTCTTCCTCAGAATCTAAATCCCACTTAGCAGCAGCTACGCTCAGATACCGTTCTCTCCTCACCTGACCACGTCTTTGAAAAATTTTCACCGTAATCTCCTTTGTGTCCACCGACCACCACTAGTACTGATCTTATAATCATCAACTCTTTTTACCATTTTCTTTTGCTTTTACTTATTCTTTTCAAACTAGCTTGTTGACTAGTAGTATTTGCACTTTTTTCTTGCTGCTACTAGATATTTGGTTTTCATACCCCCCAAAAAAATCTTCAATTATGATTCTCTGTAATTTTTTGCAGTTTTTTTTTGAAACCTCAATAAATTGTTAATGGTAAATTAACTACTCTCTCTGTCCCTAGTTAATTCTACATATTTCCTTTTCGGGCTGTCCCTGCAAAAATTATACATTTTCTTAAAAAGGAAAGTTTCAGCTATTGAAGTTACTAAAATGACCTCCTTTATTCTCGCGGCTCTTCCCTGTTTGCTAACCCCCTTCCGTGTTTGATAACCCTTAACGTTAGATTCAGCTAGAAAACCACGATAGAGGGAATTCATTTTCTTGGCTTCAACTCTTGCGACCTACAGAAATCCATTCCATCGACGGAGCTCTGACATCAAAAACTCTTTCGTCTACCGCCTTGATTGGTTGAATCATTCATTGAACCGGCACATGTCTCAAATCGTGAGCAGTCGGTGGTGCTAGGTCTCAAATCGGCACTTTCAGCAAGTTAATGTTAACTCTACGGAGGTAAACTTAGTAGATATGTTGACTATTTGCTAGCTTGCCTCTGTTTTCTAGTCTGTGATTTGTTATTGGTGATTCACTTGTGTTCTTTGATTTGATTTATAGTTCGTGCTTAATTTGCATTTGATTCGAGTAAGTGTTTTTCCAATTAATGAGAGATGGTTACAGTGACGGAACCAAGAATTCGAAGTTGGGGGGCTGGTGGGTAGATTAAATTAGGGGTTGGAATTTGCAACCATTACTTTATGAGAACCATTACAATGTTCTATATGTGTATATGTGTATGATTCTCTGATTATGGAAATTATAGTTTGGTAAGCAGTATTGAATTCCAAGGTGCTTAAGGATTGCATTGTTATGAAGAGCCAAGCCCTCGTGTTTGTTCAGTATTTAAGGATAATACTTACCCAAGCATCCTTTTTCCCCCTAAAACATGCTTGCTCGCGCTTACTTGCTATTCCTTTCTTTAATTGAACACGTCTAAACTTGATGATATCTGATGATCTGTTTAATTATTTGAATATGGAATTACAACCTGATTTTGGAAAATAGCCTTAGAAAATACAAATGTTTGTTGCATTGCTCATTGTATCTTATGCTCCTTGCTGCCATGTATCGCTTTGATACCTAGGTTCTAATTCGTTGTATTACTGTCATTATGTACTGCTGTTTTGACTGTTTTGTCACACAATTTTAGAATAATGGGTCAAGATAGCCATGCATCTTCTTCTAGCAGGGTGTGTAAAGCTAAGGGTCAGAGTAACCAAGCGACAAAGGTCCTTCATTTTTCTGATGATGAATCTGAAACACAAATCCAAGCAACAGAGGTCCTTCATTTTTCTGATGATGAATCTGAAACACAAATCCAAGCAACATAGGTCCTTCATTTTTCTAATGATGAATCTGAAGCACAAATGACATTCCCCCGACATTCTGCTCCTACAGTTGATGTTCATATATCAAGACCAATGCTCAACTTAGCAACCAGGCCAACTGATATGACCAACGTCTTAGAAGTTCTTTCTAGCTTTCTGAGTATAACTCAAGGTGATCCTTTTAGGGTGCGTGCTACATCATATTTGTTGACATCTGAACCGACAAGGGAAATCATGGTTTCTACCACAATCACTCTAGATGCCAAGGTGAAATGGCTTCATTACGAACTGCAAAAGAAGGAGATTAACTAAAGATATAGAGATTATTGTTAGGATAAATTTTGTTATATGCTAGAACCTAGGTTTCAGACTATGAAGCACTTTGTGTACCAAATCTAGCAGTTGTAGCACCTTGCAATGGTAGCTTTATATACTACACTTTTGTATCCTACAACATAACTGTCTTAGGTGGCCTACCACGAATATGTATTGTGTACTTTCTTATGAATGAATGAATATGTATTGTGTAACATTTACATCATTTTTTCTTTGTTATAAAAGAAGATAATTTGCTTGATCTTTTTTAGATCGACATCACTACATTGTCAGATCCACATGACTACTTTGTTAGATCGACATAACTACTTGATAGGTCAGCATTGACAATAGATCAACATGATAAGTTGTTTAGATCATCATCAGATTCACATGACTACCTTGTTAGATCGACATAACTACTTGATAGGTCAGCATTGGCAATAGATCAACATGATAAGTTGTTTAGATCATCATCGTCAGATCCACATGACTACCTTGTTAGATCGACATAACTACTTGATAGGTCAGTATTGGTAGTAGATCAGTATGATAAGTAGTTTAGATCATCATCGTCACATCCACATTACTACATTATTAGATCGATATCACAACTTGATTGATCGACATAAAATGGTGATCAACATGACGAGTTGTTTAGATCGACATCATCATCATCTTATTAGATCGACATGACTACCTAGTTAGATTGACATCACTACATTGTCAGATTCACATGACTATCTTGTTAGATCGACATCACTATCTTGTTAGATCGACATGACTATCTGGTTAGATCGACATCACTACTTAGTTAGAGTTACATACAAACTTCATTAATTTTAGCAATAACAACATAGCAAAGTTCTAATGCTTCCTCTGCTACTCGTCTGTCGAAAAGGATGGAAATACCCAATCTTACGATCCGTGCTGGTATAGAATTGCAATACACGTGAGATTTGTGCGAAATCAACATTTCAAACGAAATTAATGCTCCTGCTTATTTTTTCCCCCAAAATTGAAAATCTCTGGCTCGCCGCTCGCTCCTGTTGACTTGCTCTTACTGTGTGTTTCTGCTCTTTAGAAACAATAGGAGTTGAACCCTATACGTACACGCATTACCTGTGTCCGTTTAACTTAAGGGTAAAATTGGAAAGTTTTCTCTTCTTTTCATTTTTCTTAATCTACTTGTCCAGTC
Source organism: Stellera chamaejasme (assembly GCA_024586325.1). NCBI lineage: Eukaryota > Viridiplantae > Streptophyta > Magnoliopsida > Malvales > Thymelaeaceae > Stellera > Stellera chamaejasme. The sequence continues at coordinate 34,485,912 of CM044985.1, forward strand.
AAACATACAAATTAAATGGTGATGGAGGGAGTATTTTTTTTTTTTTGATACAAAGATGGTAGGAGTTGGGCCTCTTTATTACTCCTATTGTTTGCTGACTGTTTGCTGACGGATGCCGCAGTAGTCTTTTGATATCCCAAATGGATCTTTTCCTTTTGCTGCCTTGAATCCGACGTTGTTCAAGTGTAAGAAAGATGGAGTGTGATTGGGTGGAAGGAAAACGCGCCTCGTTTGGATTGGAAGTCGGTACTTTACAAAGGCCCAACTCAACACTATTCAGATTTGGGAATTAAGCACCAGTACTGCTGAGGATCGATCTCTGCAGCTTTTGTTTTATACGGCACGCGCGCATGTACACCGCCGCAGTCTACGTCTCCTATTCTATTCTATCTTTAAAATTTGCAAACATATAGGTTTAGTGTTCTAAATCCCGGCATTAATCCTTAAACTTCAAATACAATCCAGCCAGATGTTTTCGATGGATAAAGTTTGAAAGCAGTCGATGAATCAATTGTGAAATACTGAGTTCGAGTTTAGATATGTGCTCGGTTGCTTATGTTTTTTAACGACTCTTCTAACAACATAAAAATATTTCTTCTTACTTTTCAAAAGGAGAAAATCTTGCACGTTCCTCTGTTACAAAATCAAGTGTAATTATCGTTAAAAAAAGATCAAGCGTCATCAATCTCAGTCAACATCCTAGGAGACAAAAAAATCTGATTAGCTATTTTGTTTTGTTGCTGTAGGAACAACTATGAGAGTTCGCGTTTTTGCTGTCACCTTTTGTGGGTTTCGGCTTTTGAGTGGTTGTCATGTGCAACTTCCCGGTTTGATTCGTTAACTTTGCTATATGTAAGCGATACTTGTTACGACTACTTCCACTGAAGTTTTTTTTTCTTTTTCAATTGGCCAATGAACTTTCACTCAACATAACCCAAAAGGTTATGACCTAATAAAAAAAAAGGTTATGAAATCGGATAAGCATAGCATAAATATGCAGGGGGCAGGACCCCTCAGCAGCAAGACCGTGGCCCGTGGGGCACTTGATTTGTGAGTCTATGGGCGAGAAAACGGATCAGCCAACCTGTTCAGATCTCTGCCTCAAACGAGTTTGAAGCCTGGAGAACAAGTGTTTATAACCATAATTACTCGGCCTCACTTGTAGGCTTGTAGCCCTGAAATCTGTTTAGGGACTAACTCATTAGTAACATAAACCCAGTTATAGATTAAGAACTATCGAGATAAAGTTTGTCAAGCTTTGGGGCTGGAATGGCCAAAAGCCCAATTACAAATTACACATAATCCATTAGTAGCCATTAGGTTGTATAGCACATTTATTAATGAAACTAACCTTATATAGTGTCAAAGATCATTAGCACTGTTGGATATAGACGTTGACCTTACAAGAGATTAATCTCAAACGACTTGATGTTTTATGAAGATAATTTAATCACGTAAAAATTAAACAGCCGCACGTATTGCTTACAATTCAAGTAATTAATTCAAGACCCGAAACAAATTAGCAACCAAACCAAAGCATATTTCTCGACTAACAATACTAACTTCACAGTTTATTCATGGAGTTAAGCAATAGTATTAGCTAATTATACAAAACTTGCTGAACGAAAACACAAGCATATCTTACCTGAAATTGAAGATCTAGTCCAAACCCCACACCATTGGCTCATTAATGCCAATCGCTTTCTCAAACCATAGCATGAGAATCACATGTACATAACCATCACTGTACTGCTGCTGTATTACCGCAACTAAAAGCACGCAGAATAAATAAAGGCCTATAAATCCACTTTTCTTCCAGCTCCATCACCTTCAGAAACATCATTAAGCTGAGCAAAAATTCTCACCCCTCATCACTATGTGCAACGTATCCCTTGGACTCCAAAGAAAAGACTCCAATTTTCTTTAGATCTTTAAGAGGCGACAAGATTACATCAAATAGGCTAATCATAAGGGGAAAAGGAGGCTGAAAACTACCAATGAATTATACACATTGGAGGTCAAGATAGTGGACACTATATTTTATTTGCGGATGCAGCAGAGAGCTCAGGGGACCAGTTGACCAAACATCCCACCAACCATAGGTCTATAGCTTAAGCATGATTCTTCCTTGCAGCATATGTGCGATAAGCAACCATAGCAACGAGTGTTACAGCAGCCCCTACTACAACATTCAATACACAATGTAAATAACGACGAATATGGTAAATGGGAATATACTGCCTTTTAGGAGTAATTAATCTAAGAAAACAGCGGAAAGTCAGAGAACAACCTGAGACAAATGTAAGTGAATTGGTAACAAGCCTTTTGTATTGTTTCCTTTTCTTCCCAACATCAGTTTCAGGGATGCTCACATGTGGGTGTTCTGCAGCATTTAAGATTCTAGAGAACAATGTCCTTGAATCTCTTAATCTCATGCTAACAGGTATTGGGGCCTCCATTCCCAGTTGTTGAGTAACCTGAAACATAAGTTGAAATCAAAACAACTTTTCTGGAGCCATGTACAACAATAAGAAAGTAAACCCAGGATCATTTAGGCATACCCGTGCTGCGTTTTGTAGTGCCATAGGGTATGGATCCAGGTCATCTTTTGCTGCAACAAGAAGGCAAGGCACTCCATAACCGGTTTCCTCTCCTCGTTTAGCAACTTCCAGCAGCATTTCCCTGGTTCTTTTCCATGAATATTCATCTGAACTGGAAAATAGAAGTATAATGTCATAACCCTTGACCTCCCACAGTCCACAGACAAGCTAATAGTGTCCAGAACTACTAATGATCAAAGTAAATGGCTCAATTATAACAGCATGATATTATCTAGACAAGGAAATAAACACAGACATACACACACAGACACATAAAGGGTCAAGAGCTGATGGCGACAAACAACCACAATTTAATAGGTTGCTAGTAACTTCACCTGTCACAAACAAATACAGCAACATCACAGGTTGCTAAACAATTTTTGTCAGATAGGAAGTTGTCAAATGTGTTGTCTGGTATCTCTCTCAAGATAAGAGTCTTCTGATAGCCCTGTAATGGTAAATCATATAATGCCAGATCAGAGAAGCAGTTAATTATGTATCTTGAGTATTAAAGCACCAGTGAAACATATAAACATCTGGCAGCAAAGTTGGAAAATGAGGTGCCTGAAGGACAAGATAATTCATCCTCCGAAAAGACTGTAATTATCCAAGATTTCAAAAATTACAATTTAGCTGCTCACCCCAACACCGTCAACAACATTTGTCGCGATGTTTTCGGCATTGGTTGGGGTATAATCGTTTGAAAATGGCCTGAAATTCAAATCAGTCATTATCATTTTGTTCATAGTTGTAAAAATATATAGAAGTCAAGGCTGAATGGACACTCTAGCAGATAATGTAAGATCACTAAGAAGCTTTTCATAAATGACCAGAAAAAATATCAAAGAAATATGAAGATAAACATCTACATTTTACATGAGTATAGAGCCAGCACCTTCCTAGAAAAGAATTCAGCAGACTAGACTTCCCAGACTTTTTGGGACCAAAAACGTAGCATTGGAAAACGCTTCTTTCTGTCTGCTGCTTCTTACGATCAATGGACCTCCTCCTTGTAACACGAAGTGCTGTGGATGGGTTGCCACCATAGCCAATGTAGATCAAATTAGCCACACTTTGTAATGGATCAAGAATTGTCATCAATGTCCACTGCGACATGCAATAAGATTAAGATAACCTATTCACAACTGCCTGAGAAGTCACTTTGAACAATTGAAAATGACAGAACAAAAAAATAATAACATTATTATTGAATGCATAAGAGACAAAGAAACAAACGGAAGGGAGTTATGTGACAGAGATGGAAAACCCAAATTAAGATCAGGGTATTTGAGAAAAAGAAGTGACAGAAAAATGACTTAGACTCAATTTCAGACCTTATGTTGTGACTGCTAGCTTTCAATTAATGTTTTAAAAAGCCGCTTTCTTGAGAGAAAAGAAAGGTGCAGAGGGCTGCATCACATCTATTATTTCCAGCTGCAGAGAGAAGGTAATATCTTATAAGCATCCCCCCCCAAAAAAAAAAAAAAACAATTTGAAGCAGAAATAACTCTGAATTTCCGATATTAACATAAATTCAACTATATGATGTCGAAAGTTGAACCCGAGTAAAAAAAGCATGATTCAATTAATTAATCAAGCTTGAATTTACCAGGGCAATTGTTTGTTTTGACTTCTGTTATGGGAACTTGACCACTAATTCTTCAAATGCAGCATTCAAGATAACAAAATCTTAAACGATAAATAATAGGTGCCAATAAATCCTGATAAGTAAAAGATCACCTCCACATGTGCTTTTTGCTGTAAAGTTATTGAAATAATGACTGGATAAAAACATACAAACCTCAGCAAGAAATCCATTTAGAGTTAAATCCCCCCTAACCGTCCTCTCTGCAGCATTCATATAAGGAGCCTCAACCCATGGACTGGAAAAAGGGAAAAAAAACAATAAACATAAGAAAACATCTTCAATTCTAAATGTATGCAAAAGAGGATATACATATGAGCTACTGCTAAGCAGCTAGCACTAGACAAGACTTCAGCATGGAAACAATTTTACTCTAGATAGTATAAAATATCATTCTTTACGATGTATGTCAAAACAGGTTGATGTCTTGCAGTCATCACCTAATCAAGCTATTCATCAGTTATACCCCAATTATGCTCATTCACCACCAGCCCGTCAAGAAAATATATCAATAATGTAGAAACAACCACTTGAACTTCCATAAACAGTGCTTAAATTGTAAATTACCTAAACAAGTGGTAAAAAAGATTGTGGAAAAAGTAAAATTGAATCATGGAACATGATAATTAGCCAATCAACAATGACGGGATTATAGAAAAATCTCATCACCTATATCCTGTACCAAAAAAAAGGCCATTACAACCAGAAAGTGTAACATTGGTAATATTTCAAGTTTCTTTTGGAGGAATAGCGCAATTTCTTTGATGAGAGATGCATAAGGAATCACAAATGATAAAATACGTGAAACATAACTATCAAACAAGCAATCCAACGGGAATTCAGTCATGAAAGAATTGATTTATAATGTAATTTTACCATTCAGGAGCAGTAGCAAAGAGGGCATCAATCTCACCCGGTCGCAATGAGCCATCCTGCCAAGCCAAAATGGACAAATTCCAGTTAATCAAATAGAAAATGGTCAATGTGGCAAATCGGAACAGGCTTTTATCCCCATGATATGATATATGGAGCAAATAAAAGTGTATTATGTACATTATCAATGTCGCATAATTGGAACATTCCTCGCAGAAACTCGACAGCTTCACTTGTGAGTTCCATACTCTACAAAATCAAAGACAGCAGTAAATAACTTTTGCAAGAAAATGAAGCTTCTGATTTGGGGAATTACGTAAGCCGAAAGATACTGAAAAATCCATAGAAACGTCCAAAGACAATGTTACATTTCCTTTTATTAAAAGCTTTTAATATCGAATTTATTGTATTATCCTCAACTTCCTTATTCACCTTAAAAGTTTACACACCTATTCTACCATCAAGTTTCTACACACTTTGGTCATGCACTGGGTCAAACATAAAATACATTTTTTGAATGGAGAGACTACCACTGTAAGGTAAGAATTATGGTGCCAACAATGCAAACTAAAGATAAATACTTTAAAATTCCGCATTCATCATGAAAAAGAAAATGTTATGCACCCATAAGGTTGCTGCTAAGTTGATCTGCAGCTAAACTGAGTTATAAACTAATTAATTAAAAAGTTGTATTTTGTCACGCTTACACGTTTTATTCAATTTTTGAAGTAATCAGTTTCTAATCAGTTTTAAGAAAAATGAATCTGCGTTTCGAACTTTGACATGTTACATGATAAAGAATAAGCAATGAATTAAAGGAAGGGAATAGTCACAGAGTTGTTGATGACAAAAATCTGTATATAAAACCTTCCACTTAAGAACTTTTCCTTTTACATTAAAATGTCATCTCCCACTGTGCACATACTGTTTTTTTACTTCTTTAACATCATTTGCCATACCCAAAGAAGTTGGGGCTGGTGGAACCTGAGAGCCATTTTGAGACTAGAAACTCAAGTTCCCAGATCAATTCAGCAGAACAGAAAATACTCATTTTAGAAAGTAATACTTTCACCAATTACACAAACCTGATCAGGAGCATGCTTGGGTAGAGAAGGAAGAAGATCATCCCTAATTTTTAACTCATCATCATATCCAAATTTTCTCAGAACAGCCCAAGTTGTCTCAAGACGTCCTCTCTCTATAAAAAGAGCATGAAGAAAAAGGAAACCTTCAGGAGTAAGACCGAGGTCATTCACTCCACCTGGTATCCTTTCTTGCACTACCCTTTAACACCCACCACTTCAGCAGGTTGTAGTGGAGCATTAAAGCATTTGACCTGTTTATCACAACAATAACATGTGTCAAGGTTTGAGGAAAAATCAACTTTCATTTTTATTTTTCCAGTAAAGGTTGAACATCAAACAGTAATGCTACAGCCAGACAAAGCTATGCCTTATTAAGTGCATGCCATTGGTTTGGCTGGCTCAAAAAATAAATTCAATATAAATAATGTCGAACCCCAATTAGATTAGAAGCTGAAACAGCCATGTCATGAAAACACTAAATCGAACCTGGAACTCATTTAACTCAGCATCACTGAGAGCACCATCTGTGTCATGATCGCACAGAATAAATATCCGCTTCAATGCTCTGATACAGCGTGGTTTGAGGCATTGGTTCTCCTGATCAAACAGTGGAGCTGTTGGATGAAGCACAGCTTTCTGAGCATAATAGAAAACATCGGGAACCTGGAAATGCACACAAAAGATCAGATTTGTATTTTCAAAGGTAATGGCGCACAACCTTTACAATTGCAAACAAAAGGGAACGATTAACCTAAGAACTTATAATATCTAGCTTTCAGAGATGTTGATATCAATTAATTACTCCCTTTGTCCCATAATAGTTGTCCCTTTTCTTTCACAAAATGTATAGGGAATAAGACAACCAACATAGGTCAGAGGGTGTATATGTAATGACTGTTAAGTAGTCAGACTAAATAGAATAGGCGATATAAATAGCTAACCAACGCAAGAACAATAATTCACTGATTATCAGGACCACTTAGCAAATGCTGATGCAAACTTCAGGTGGACTGACATGTGAACGAGCTTGTGATGTAAACAGAATTCGCATAAACCTGAATTAGCGTAGCTGCTGAACATTCTATACAAGTCTCAATCTCCCTAAACCGTTGCATAATTGGTGTCATGACTTGCTCCAAGCTCATGGACTGACGCTCATCTCGCAAATCCAGCTTGCACCCAACCACAATCACCGGAGCCTTGACCTGAGTATAAAAGGGAGAAAATAAAAGTAAATAAAAAATAAGTGAAAATTTGTCCAACGTTCTGTTAGCCGAGCTTGCGGCACAAACCTCTAATCTACGAAGCTCCGGGAGCCAAAAGGAACTTAAACGAGAAAGAGTAATGGCTTCATCACACGCGTAAGTCAATACAACTGAATCAGCCTTCTTTAATTCCTCAATTAGCTTCGCTCTATTCTCCGACCTAAAAGTAAATTACCAAGGCGCAAGCATCAAATAGCTAAGCATGTCGCGATCAGCAACAGAATTTCAAACCAGTAAGGGATCCGTAACTATATCCACATCTAAACAAATTGAAATAGCTGCAAATGAAAGATAAACAGAAAATAAACATTTACATGGAGGAAGTATCAACGATTGTGACGGGAACGCCATCAGGATAGTAGTCAGCGGGAAGCCGCGTTGGAGAGAGAACCGACGGGACGTGCTCGGGGAAGGACTCCGACGCAGTGGCAGATATGAGGCTAGACTTACCGGTGGCGCGGTCTCCGATTACGATTACTCTGATGCCGGTGCGGCTGCCGGCGGCTGAAACGCCAGTCATTGAATAGCGAGATTTAAATTAAAAAAAACGATGGGGAAGGATTTAGTGCGTCGAAAACGTGAACGATTGAAAGGTCAAAGAGTAGCAACAGACTTCGTGCGAGGGATTGCTACTGTTAAATTGATGACCAATTTCATGGCGCGGAGCGCAAGTAGCGGAGGGGGCTCTTGCAGAAGAGAGTTGCTGCTCCTTGCACGATGTTTTTGCTTTACTAAGGAGCCTTAATGGGCTGTTATTTCACATTTGGGCCATTCGCAGGCCATAGAGTCCAATCATGGCCCGTATGTCAAGAGGCAAGAACGCTGTCGTTTTGACTCCTTTGCGGGCTTTCGGAAAATGGAAAACGATCCATCCAGGTTTTCTTTCCGTCTCCGCAAGTCGACTAGCTGGTAATGCCAAAAAATGTTGACACTTGTTCGCGCTGCATCTGCTGCCGTACGGTTATTTTCGTCAGGCACCGCCGTGGTTGGCAAAGGCCTGAGTTCCGGCGGTGATGGCACAGTCAAACAGGGAGGCAGCCACCGGGACACGCTGGGGTTCAGGCTTCTAAGCCTTGTGTACCCAAAGCGCAGTGCCGTAATTGCTATACGGAAGTGGAAAGAAGAAGGCCACTTGGTGCGTAAATACGAGCTGAATCGAGCTGTCAGGGAACTTCGCAAGCTAAGACGGTACAAGCACGCTCTCGAGGTTACTTCAATCACTTAAGCCTTTTCTTTCTGAAATCAGGTTTTATGCATTTCAGATGTTCCCACGTTTATACGCTTCTGGCTATTAAAATTCCATTTTAAATTTATAATTCAGAAATATTTTGAACGATGAAATGAAATCACCTCAGTTTTCTGAATGTTCGTTCCCCCGTGTTGCCTCTCTTATGAAGCAATTTAGGAGCATTTAGGGATTGATGTTAGGTGTAAACTAGAGTCATGACATGAATAATTAACGCTCAGCTTTGATCCCTTCTGTGAATTTGAGGAGAAAATGCCTTTGGTAATAAAAGTAAAAATAAAAACTAAAAAAATAATAAATAAATTTACTGTTGTTTAGTTGTTCGGATAATACTGCTGAGTATGGTGTTTCATATGTTTCATGGCTTCGAGAGTTTGCTGCATTCATGTCAAGCAATTTACTAGTTTCATATGATCACACTACGAATTCTGAATGCTCCTTAGCATTATAAAACAACTTTGGAATCAGCTTGTCAGCGATTTCATACCCATTTGTACACAGCAATACTTAAAATGATTACCATTTACTTTATTCGAGTTCAGGTGGTTGTACATATGTTTAGATTAATTTTATTTTTACAGTGAATCTAGTAATACTTTTCCTACTTTTGAACTCATAGGTATGTGAATGGATGAGATCACAGCCTGATATCAAGCTTGTGCCTGGTGATTATGCAGTGCACTTGGACTTGGTTGCAAAAGTTCGTGGATTACCCAGTGCAGAAAAATTCTTTGAAGACCTTCCTGATCGAATGAGAGAGTGGCACACTTGTTCAGCTCTTCTTCACACATATGTCCAGAACAACTTACCTGCCAAAGCAGAAGCTTTAATGGAGAAAATGTCAGTATGTGGGTTCCTGAAAAGCCCCCTTCCGTTTAATCACATGCTTTCATTGTACATCTCAAAGGGTCAATTGGAAAAGGTTCCTGAAGTTGTTCGGGAATTAAAGGAGCATGCGAAGCCTGATGCTGTTACTTATAATTTATGGTTAACTGCATGTGCTTCACAAAATGATGTTGGCGCTGCTGAGAAAGTTTTTCTTGAGCTAAAGAATTCAAACCTACAGCCTGACTGGGTAACTTATAGTGCACTTAGTAATTTGTATGTGAAAGGGAAAGATCTTGAGAAAGCAGCGTTCTGTTTAAATGAAATGGAGAACAAAGCTTCTAAGAAAAATCGAGTTGCATACTCCTCTCTTCTTACTTTGCATGCAAATATGAGAAACAAGGATGGGGTTCTGCGAATCTGGAAGAAGATGAAAGCATCATTTCGCAAACTGAATGATGCTGAGTATACTTGTATGCTTGCGTCTCTTGTTAAACTTGGAGATATTGAAGAAGGTGAGAATCTTTATAAAGAATGGGAATCTATTTCTCCTACTGGTGATGCTAGAGTTGCAAATGTCCTTCTAGGTGCTTATATTAACAGTGATTGTATGGAAGTTGCGGAGAATTTTTTCCATCAAATAATGCAGAAAGGAATCTCTCCATACTACACGACTTGGGAACTTCTCACCCGGGGTTATTTGAAAGAAAAACGGATAGATAAAGTATTGGAATGTTTTGAGAAAGCTGTTAGCAGTGTTAAAAAATGGGATCCTAATGATTGTCTGGTTGTGGAAGTATTTAAGAACCTTGAGGAGCTCGGGAATATTGAGGGAGCAGAGAAGATGTTGGTCATTCTCAGGAAAGCTGGTCATGTCAGTACAAGGGTGTACAATTCATTGATTAGAACATACGCAGAAGCCGGTAAAATGCCGTTGATAGTTGCAGAACGGATGGTGAAGGATAATGTACCTCTAGATGATGAGACACGTCAACTTATAAAGCTAACCAGCAAAATGTGTGTGAGTGAAGTCCCAAAAGATTTATGAGGACTGATCCTTGGTTTATTTTCCGGTGGATGCTCACAACGTTGTAGTTGGCTTGGTGGGCTTGATGTTATCAAACATTGGCTGCAATTGCAAATGGGTGGTGGATAGGAATATCTTGTAGACTTGGATTCTTTACTGCAGAAATCATGTTTTGGCTGTAATTACCGTAGCACAGTTGACGACTGTTTTTTCTCCTCCATAGAAAATTGGTTTTTGCAGACAGGTTAAGATTCCTGCACCTCGACTAATCGATATCAGAAGAGACACCATTCTCATGAGATGTACCAAATTATGCAAAAAGGAAACTTTGTTGCCGAATCTCCAGATTTCCTAGAAGGTAAGCAGCATGCTGCTCCAGAAGCACATGTTCTTTTACCAACTTTAGAGTCTGTTAGTTTATTGTTTCCCAAACACTAGGACAACAATAATGAAGCAGGTTCATCAAATTTGATCGTGCACTGGTTATGACTTTTGGTTACTGAACTAAACTAATCTGATGTAGTGGGTGTCCTGATGTGCTATTACTATAATCAGGTACCAGTAGTTCACCAGTATCATCACATTTAGCCTGTTACCTGGAGTAAAGTGCAGTCAGCAGGAGTCTCCACTTTCCTTACCCAAACATGTTGAAGATGTTGGTGGGTTGGTTTGGTGGTTAAGAAGAATTGGGGTTGGATGAAGCAGATATTGTTGTCTTATATTCTTAAGTTCTTTAAAAAGCTTAATGATATTTTGTTAGCTGATCTCTTACCAAAGACTTGGAGGTTGACTACATGTTAAAATAATAGATACTCTTGTTATAACATATGATGTGGCAATTTTTATTGATTTTTATCAGGATAAAGTAGAAAGTACTTAGTGAACTGAACACCTGGGTTATGGAGCAGCCAAGAAGGAAAGGGGTTCACCCAACCCAACCCACCCTCATTGGTATGGACTCTGATTATGAGGAAAGACGTTGGTGCCCCAACTGTTGAAAGGGAAAACTTAGGGAAAAAGTAGTTTATTAAATTACATATGAATATGATATCAAGTTTTTAATGTGACACACTGATTTAATAGTACATGTGTTAAAGTTTGATAAGTGGAATTTAAAGATTTATATAAATTAATTAAAATATATATTGGTTTTCATTATGAAATGAAGTAACAAATGTTATGCAGACTAATAGCAAATCTAAATGGCAGATCCCAATATCCAATGACCAAAATTTGGACATTCGGATTTTGAAAACTGTGGCTCCCGAAACAATAATATCATGAAAAGGAGGAGGAGTTTATTTATGTTGTAGATTTGGAAATTTGACAACGCATATTGCCAAAGTTAGCAAGGGCAATTTGGTAACAGAAAAGGGCATTGTGCTTAAAGTTTACGAGGAGGCGCCCGCTATATATAAATCTCTCTCTTCTCTGAAATCTTCCTCTTCACGTAAGTAATTAGTTCAGTTACAGGTCAGAAGTTGGAGCTCCAACAGAAATCTACTCTCCCTTGGCTAGCTTCTGGCTTTTCCTCTGAATCTTCCTTCTTCGGCCGGGGCTAGCTATGGGCGAGGATTGCGACGCTGCTCAAGAAATGCCGCCGTGTCTGACTCTGCCTAATTCCGACGAGGCAGCTGATCTTTGGGACTTGACCAAGGTATACATTGGATCGGTTGCTTTGCTTCATTAATTTTCATCACTTTAATTCCTTCTCTGTACATATATATATACTCAATGAGATTGAGGGCATGGATTTGGTTTAATCTATGAGGAGAACTGTGAGAAAGAGAAGATCATGATGATGGTGAAGCATCGTCACCGTCAAAAGTTGCCGGCCGAGCTTGCACAACCTCTTCAACTGGTACTATTTACTTGCATCCATTCTTCCTCTGCGTTATTTATTTTATCTCCTTGATCGTTTTTGTTTTTCTTTAAATATATAAATATTCAGTTGCTATATAGTATTACTACATAAATTTACATAATTAATTTATACTCCACATATTTAGTTGAAAGTAATGGATTTGATTGGTGGGGCTAGGATTTGAGGCAGATCGGTTTAGGTAGCTATCTAGCTAGCTAGGAAGGAAGGTGAGGAGAAGGAAACGAGGATGATGTGCATTGCATTGCATTGCATTGCTTGTGGTTATAGCTAGCTAGTAACACTACAATACAAAGTGATACAGTTAATAAAGACAATAATGGTTGTAAATTCTTGGGCCGGCCGGCCGGCCGGTGGAAACTGACGCCCTAATATTGGAGAAAAATTTATCACCGACAAATCACTCACACACACACATATATATATAGGGAGTACTCTGTAATTTTTACCCACAATAAAAATTTGACAATTACTGGCTACCCATGCACATAGTATGTACTAGACATAAATCTACGTACGTTCCTTATGTGCATGGAGTATGTAATTAGTTTATTTAATTTCAAAATTAAATGATAAACTTTCAAAACTAGCTAGCTAGCGTGTCAGTTTTAGAGAATACTTAATTAATTAATGATAATAATAATAATAAGTCATACGTTTGTCTCCCTCCCAAATTAAGAATAATGCTTAGTTTTGATTATATATGTACTCAATTTAACTGTTTCTGCATCTTACTCCTTGAACTATAGTGATTCGAGTACTTTAGTCCTTAACTTATATCTTAGTGTGATTTAGTAGTCCCTTAATTAACTATGAACCGTCAAACCCCACTGACTGCGCGCATTCCTGTTAGTTGACCTTGATGAAGAATACATATAGCTTGTAGTCCCTGAAGTTTTATGCTTAGAAATGCCATTGATTTGTTATTTCCCTTATTGCTTGCTTGTGCTAATCACCAACATGAAATTTTTAATTGTCTGTTTGCATATGTGCGTGGCTGCTCTATGTAGAAGGCGAAACATAGCACAAGAGGGCCGAATCATAGACCCAGACATTCAAACAACTGGGCCTTGGGGGGACGTGGGATGCAGGCCTTCTTCCTCGATTCAACCGGCCGGTCCACTGGCGGGACCGGTGTGTTCCTGCCGCAAGCAGCAGGCACCAATAACTCCCAACAACACAGGAAACTGGGTACGTAAATAATTCGATTTTAGTGTAACACTATGTACAACAAGAACTGGACTATATACTAATTATTGGCGATCGAGTGTTTGTAATTACATTAATTATTAACTTATACTATATAAATACGTGCATGCATGGATGGATGGTGCAGCTTGTGCCCCTGTACTTCTTCCTTCTCGAGTAGTCCAAGCTCTCAACCTCAATGTTCATTCGCTTGGCCTGCAAATTTCTCCCCGAACAGGTCCGTAATTATTTATATACTAGAAACTAGCAGCTAGTTTGCTGCTATTAATTACTAATTAATCACTCACTTATTAAGCTATAGTAGCACTTAGCTAGCTTAATTAATTAACTTTCTAGCTATATGTATACTTGCTGCTGCAGATTATAATGCAAGTGATCATAAGAATTACATTAATTCAAAGAAGGGTATCAGAGAATCTCGGAATTCGACATCATCGTCGTTGCAAAACGTAAATGAGGAGGAAGCTGCGGTGGGGAATTGCCGCGATGCGATGTCCCCTCCCCGGAGCGCTTCTTCTCCGGAGATATTTCTTCCGAAAGAATGGACTTATTAGACACATGACCTCCATCGATTTTTCGTACATTGCTTTCTTTTCTCGTTTCTGTTTACAACGATGAATTCATTTTAAAAAACAAAAAAAACAATTTTGTAAAATTTATTGAAATAATAAAATCTATTATATATATATATATATATATATATATATATAATATATATATATATATATATATATATATAGCTTTCCGATTCCATAAATTCCCTTGCATCTTCATGCCTCTTATGTTTCTTTTACCACCGACTATATATAGTATTTGTATGACATCAAAATTAAGCTCCATTTTATGCAACGGCGCTTATTGTAACATTTTTTTTAATTTGTTGACAAACTTCATCGGCCGGTCATAGTCGTTACAGTCAGTGATCACTTGTAATTCAGCCAGTCCTCTCCTCAACACTTGATACAAGTGCAGTGCAGAGTGCTACCGTCAGATCCAAATTCATCGAGCATTAATCGCTGTGTCTCCTTGAAAAGGATTCGGCCCAATGGGCCGAATGGTTTTCGTGAATGGTTGACACCGTTTGCGCATATTAGTGTCGATTAGTTTTTTTTTTAATGAGATTGGGTCGATTAGTTTAATTCGTAGAGATAGACCATGAATAAATCTACACAAAAAATAACTTCCTCTTTCTCGATTTCTAGAAAATTGATACATTTGATTTTTATATTTCATATAACAGTGTTTTACTCAAAATTTTTTAAAATAAATAGTGATTTTTTTTAAAAAAAATATGTTAGTAGCAAAGCAAAAATAGAGAAACGAAAAAACCTCGCGCAGAAGGAATAGCAAAAACTGAATAGAACTAACAGAAACAACAAAACAAAAACAACAAAAAACTGAAAGATAACCAGCAGTGTTGCGGAGATAAACATCTAAACTGCTAATGCTAAAAGCGTGAGATGTCAACACGATGGTGTGAGAGATGGGCCCTGAGATCGTCCACCCCATCAGCGACAAGATCTAACTGACGAATACCAAAAGTCCTTCACACCTGAGGCCACCTAGTATGCTGGAATTAGTACAGAACCCACTCAAGAAAAAATCAAACATCGTTGAGACCAATTTATGTCCAGTCGAACGAGCTCGAGTTGTCTTGGAAGGTTCAGATCCTTGACAATACCAAGGGGTCAATTTGTGTACCACCAGGACCACCCAGGGAGACCCACTACCCGGACATTCCCCAAAATGAGAAGTCATTCTGCCAGGCAGGACGAGCCTCGCTCAGTCCTGCCGTCAACGAAAAAACCACTCTCAACCCTAGCATAGCACCATCCGCCTCTATACCACAAGCATACCCCGCAACCATCCCCCACGACGAGGCCTTTCGAAGAGAAACCGAAACTGAATAAAACCCTTCGCCTTAAAATAGCACCTTAACACCATCCAAGAAACCCAAACCTGCAACCACCCCACACCCAATCCTGAATTCTATGGGATCCCCGATCCCCCATCCCAAGGAAGCAATAGAGGCAGATGAAAAGTCTGCCATTTCATGGAGCCCATCGCACCCCCAACCCGGCTAGAAAGAACGGGTCCGCACCCCGTAGGGAGCCCGAACCCACATCCCGGAGAGTATCAGCCCGCAAGGTCGAGAGGAGCCCCTCTGACGGCAAAAGCAGGCGGTCCTACTACAGCACCCGCGAGAACAAAAAAGGTAGATCCACCACCGTAGGTGACCGCCGAGACGAGCACAAGATAGTCAACCACCGAGAACAAAGGTAGATGTCGACCAATTCCCACGATCCACGCGAGAGAGTGAAAAAACTAAAAGACAAAGGCACAAAGCCCCATATGCCTCCGTAGGAAGGCCGCACGACAGAGGTGGCAGTGAGGCGACACATCGATGGCGGCAGGAGAGCACATCGAAGGCTGCAGGTAAGATTGAAAGGAACTAGACCAGAACAGCGGCGCCGCCGCTAGGGTTTACTTGTCAACGGACTTTGGGCACTTCGTTAGTAGTCGCCAATTATTTTACTAATGATTTCAATAAGCTTACTTACTTACTTATATCACGGTTTTATGATAAATGTATTTCTGATTGGTGAGTATATTGTAAATTAGTTTATATGTTGAGGGAGTTTCATCTTTGTTTGGCGAGTTTTAGAGATAGATTATTAGGGTGTTTCAATCCTCACATTTTCTAGATGAAAAACTGAGTAATCCCTCCCAAAATTCACACGTGAATGGGAAGGTTTTTCACTTCCATATTTTCGGACCTAACATGACTTTAGCAAAAGTGAGAAAGCGTAATTCTTGGTGAAGTCTGGCGAATTTTTCACTTTCATCCTACCTTGTCTTTGGAAGTCGGTGCCGAGCATAAACCAGAAATTGCGCCTGTAACAGATTCATCAGAGCAACTCGCCGGCGGTCGGGGAAAACCGTGGCGGCGAGACTATGGCAGATTTGAGGCCAAGAAACTCACCACAACCCAAAACTCTGTCTCCCACAACCCAAATCCGACGAATGGTGCTCAGATCTTTGCCTTGTCCCTCCTTGGCTCGTAGCTTACCGGCGCAGATCGACGGTCGCCATTCTCATCACTCTGGCCTCTGAGTTGGGCTTTTCGCACGTGTGCTCTTGATCGGCACCGCTAGGCCAGGCTCTACTTTGCATCGTTGAGACGCCGCCGCCTCTGGTTTGCCAGTGGTCGATTCGTTAAAGAAGTCAGCTTCTGCGGTGGATCTCTCTCAATTCGATCGATCCTGATCTTGATCTCATCGATCTTTCTAGCCTTCGTTTTCTGATCCTGATCTGCATCTCTCATTATTTTCACCAGCAACTCCCAACGTTTTTCACGGGCCGTCAAACTTGCATCACAATTTTGTCAAAAATAATTCACCGGTGAATTCTACACAAATTCACCGAATTTCATCACTCTCATTTTCCAACTTTGAAACCCCTATTGTATCTTCATGGTGTTGTTGTCATTTTTACTGGAGATTTATACCCAAACTTCTTTTTGGGGTTTAGGTGTAAATTTTATTGTTTTACTTATCTAACTACTATCAAAATTTGAAAGTTAAAATACAATTAAAATAAAAAATTAAAGTGGAAATCTAAGGGAAAGAAAACCCCCTAAATTCATGATTATAACGAATTAAACACATTGTTTATTATGAAAAAGTGAAGAGATAAATACCAAAAAAGAAAAAAAAAACAGGGGACAAAATTGAGATGCATGCTTTGGTGTAGTTTAATCCGTCAGGTTGTTTAGATGGTTTAGGAGACAGCAATTGGACAGAAACAAGTGGCATCAACTCATACAACTCAATTGGTGAGGTTAATTATAATTTCACAGACCTTCATCCGATGCCATTATTGGTAGTCTAAGTGTTTGTTGACCGTAAATTAGAAATAAATTATTGAAAATTTGAGAATGAGTGTTTTAATTGATAGATAAGATATATGTGAGTAGAAAAATTTGAGAAAATAAAGATTTGATGATGAATTGATAAATAACCAATAAATTTAAGGTTATTTTATGTATTAGATTTGAGAAAGTTAAAAATTTATTTTTAGAATTTTATGTGTTGAACACTACCTAAAGCAACTCCACCTTGTGAAAAATCTACTCGTATAACATTTCTGTTGACTCTAAGGAAGGTTCGATTCACAGGATAGGATGCGAATTTTTCAAATTCTAAGAATTTTAATAATACTTTATTTTGTTTGTTTTATAAAGTAATTCCCCATCATTTCAAGATTTAAGGATTCATCTATCCATCTATCTATCTATCTGATATTACTCCTCCGTCCCAAAAATTTTGTAACATTTATTTTTCAGCATTTAATTTATTATTTTATTTTTATGTCATTTTGAACTATAATTTTAAAGGTTATATATTGAGATGAAAATTTGATGTTTCTATTTTATAGAGATATTTTTATAATTTTTTTTCTAATAAAATATGATATAAATAAATTGAAATCAAATTGATATAAAAATTAAACATTGCAAAAATTATGGGACATGGGGAGTCATTTTTAGTGGGCGTTTGAGCGGTTAGGGTCGTTACAAAGCGATTACTAGCGCTTGTCACTATGCACACCGTTCTGAAACAAGCTTCGATGAAACGTTGTTTATGTAAAATAATTTTTTTGTTTGTAGCCGCTGCTACACAGTCGCTACAAAATCTTAATTTTGAATTAAATCATCCAACTTCTCATATCCAAATTAAAATCACTCATATTAAATTCTCTCTCAAACTCTTTCTTGTTTGATATTAACTTAAATTATTTAATTATAAAAGTTGGAGGACGGTGGTGTAATTAGCCCAATTGTTTGGGCTGTTAAGTGTTGCTCTAGGAGAATGGTGTTTTAGTCGGACGGATGTAGGTTTGTTTTCTTGGGTAGCAAGTCTTTTAAGTTTGAGTTGTTTCGTGGAAATAGTTAAATATGTTTAGAGTGTCAATAAGTGACAGAACTATGTTGGGACAGGGGGCTTGCTGCCTCCCATTTAATTGGGGATGTATAAGGTATATAGTATATATTCTTAGGGTTAATGTTATAATTTACTCATTAACCATCTCTATCCAAATCAATAAAATTTAAGACTAAATAAAATTAAAATCTAACTCAATTTCATATATTATTATCCAACTCATAAGTCCCCCACTCCATATATAAATGGTCATCCTTTTGCATTGGAGCTTGTAATATGGACATGATGTATCATGTATACTTTCTCCCTTCACGTTTCTAGTTTTCTTCATTTTTTTTTGATAGGCTATTCTCTTTTTCTTGTAATTGTTTAATTATAATAAAAATAAAATTATAAGTTTAATTCCAAATTCTGATTGAATTCTTGTTTGTACTAATTTTAGTAGCAAACTAGCAATTAAATTATAAATTATAATTGTTTGTAGTGTAATTGTTTGTAGTAATTTCAGTGTAATTGTTTGTAGTGTAATTCCAAATTCCAATTGAATTTCTATTTGTAGTAATTCCTGTCTCATATTTTTCATCTTTCTAGTGGTTTGTTATAATTTTAGTAACAATTAAATTACAAATTCAATTATTTCCAATTCAAGTATTGTTTTGCACTTTTTCTAAATTACACAAAAGCATGTACTAATTGTTTGTATTTTGTTACTCAAGATTGACTCAACATGTATTAAGCTACCCTAGGGTCAGAAACGAACATATCATGTTCGAGCTCGCCGGCTCGACATCCGACGAGCTTGTTCGAGCCAAGCTTCACGAGCCTCGAGCTCGAGCCATTGTTGACGGTCGCGTACTAAATGAGCCGAGCTCGAGCCTCGGAGGTTCGGTTCGGATAGACTCGCGAGCCTACACGAGCCCGAGCCAAATCGAGCCTGAGAGGTTCGATTCGGTTCGGGCTCGGCTTGTTTTCGGCCCTAAGTTGTGTGGGTTTTAGCATGAATTGGTGGGTAAATTGCGCCGGATATACCCAACTATAGCTTTCGTTGCAAATCTATACTCAAACTAAAGTTTGTTTCAAAATGTCTTTAAAGTACTCTTGTTGCAAATCTATGCATCCGTTAAAAATTCCGTTAATTTGTGATGTAAAATATTGAATTAATGCTGAAATTTACCAACATATTTAGAAAATGTGTTAACTAACACCATAAATTTATATCTTACTTTTCAGTTATCATTATCACAAAGAAAGTATAATTTTAAATAAAACTAAATTATGATTAACAATTCTAAACCTATTTCAACCCCACCCCACCCTACCAAAGTCAGCGCCATCCTACACTCATCATGTGATGTCCGACCAAGCCATCCCACCTTATCAATCTAAGGTTTGTTGCAGCTCAACCTTGTCCAATGAGCTAATCGAGCTTTACAATCATCAACATCCTCTATTGCGCTCGGTTGGGATGGAGGTGGGCTAGTTGACAGTTGGGGTGAGTTGGAGAAACTTGAAGTATTTATATTTTTGAAATGTTAGCTAGGATGATTTTTGTAAATTTTTGACAATAATCTTAATTTAAATAATAAACGTACTACCTCCATCCCTAAAAAATTAATCTAATATTTTATTTCTTCAATAGACGAAGTCAAGGAGTAATTTATATGCAAAGTACAGTTCAATATTTCTTGTTTATAAATATATTTTTCTGAATTTCTTTAATAAACTATTTCTAGTGAAAATTTGAGTCTCCCACAACTTCGAAAAAAAAACACACCAATTTTTCAGAGATAGGGGAGTATGCAAATTTACATCATTATATCTTGGTAACTGTTATTTTTTTGTATAGTTTTTAGATTTTTTTTATAGTTTTAAACTAAAACGTAAAATTAATATTAAAATTGGTACTCCATCAAAAAAATGGTAAAATTACTGAAAACTATGATATTAATGACTTAAAAGATTTAAACATAAACTTAGGGGGGGGGTATTCGTCAAATTTAAAAAAATTAGAAATGTCAATTTGAGCATTTTTCCAGCATTTTCTTTAGATTTTACCGGAGTTATCGGTTACGTATAGTTCAGGTATAGTTTTGCAACGATATCATAGTTTAAAACCATTTTCTCAACAAATTTTAGTTCAGGTATAGATTTGTGTAGCGACGAGATTTTTGACAGGAGTCGCCACCAATCTATTTACCTAGGTCGATTGGAAACCTAAAATAACTGGTCCGCACTCTAGATCTGTTAGTCAATTACAATCAAAAATAAAAATTTTCGATTGCCCAAAATTGGTACCACGGAGTTTATTTCATATTTTGCTTGATTTCTCTTTTATTTGATTTTTTATTTATTTAAATGATACATAAAATAATTAATTATAATCAATTTGGAGATAATGACAACAATTAACGAAAAAAAAGAATAAATTAACACCATTTAAATGAAAGAATTAGCAACATAGATTAAAAGTTTAGGCATAGTGCCCAAATTGTTAGTTTTGAAACCTGTTGATGGCTCGAATTACATTATTAGAACCTTGAGGGATTTAAGTGACCAAAGGTAAAACATGAAGGGGCTGAGTTAATAAATGGAAGAAAAGAAAAAAGAAAGTAAAACACGTACCTGCAGCAGACTCGCGAGCGTGGAGGAGGGAGAGAGAGGCTCGGGTTCGGCCGAAACGGCCGCGTCGGTGGCGGACGAGAGCTGTGCGGATCGGCAAGGCGGCGGCCGGCAAGGAGTTTGGCGGCAACCGGAGCGCGAATGGTGGCCTAGGTCGCTGGATTGAAGCAGGTTGAGCCGCGGGCGGGTCGCGGTTCGAGGTGAAATTCTCCGTCCTCCGACCTCCGTTGGCGAAATTGAAGGCAGATTCGGATTCGTCGCGACGAAACGGAGACGATGGTGCCAAGGTTTCGTGACGAGGAGATCGATTTGAAGGAGTCAAGGTTTGTAGGAATGGAAAAGCTTCGGTTGAAGCTTTAATGACGACAATTTTCTTTTTGCTTCTAATTGTTCATCGGTTGCTGCTAATTAATTTTTAGGGTTTAGTTTATGATGTATTTATAGGCCTAGGCTAGGGTTAGGGTTATAGAGTCCAATTAGGTTAGCATTCCTATTTTTTAGTGGTTTAGGTTAAATTTAATTGTATTAGATTTTTGGTGATAATTATATGATTTTTTAGGATTTTTGGATTATTTAATTATTATTTTAAGATAATTATATTTTTTCTTCTTTTCATTCTTTTATTATCATTTTTATCTCCCCTTTTATTTTATTAATATTAATTAAAGATTTTTCCCCTAAAATTACTAAACATTCAATTAGGTCATTTTACTTTCTTTTTTTCTTCTTTTTAAAATTAGTCAAGTTATGCTTAAATTTGTTAATTAGTTAATTAGATTAAGTTAGTTGTTAATTACAAATCCGGGTAAAAATCGAGTGTCAACAATTTGCAACGAGAGGTATAGTTTAGGTATATCCGGCGCAATTTACTCATGAATTGGTTGATTTAGTTAGTTTAGGACTATAGGATTCCTAGTTAGGGTTAATATTATTAGATATACAAAAATAAGTTGTGTTAAGGTTTAAGCTATTAGATCAAAGTTAACGTGATAGCTAAGAGGAAAACGACAATGCAATGAGGTTAAGTGTGTAATTGACTTTATTTAGGATGGAAGCAGGTCAATCGCTCGTGTACGAACCGGCTCTTCTATTTAACAACTAGTTGATAAAACCACTAACTGATTCTAATACTATTTAACTAATTTAACTAACTAACTAATAATTTTAAAGACTAAAATACCTTTTTAGTTGGGTATTTACACACGTAACATAACTAGTGGTTTTTCCAACTAGTTGGTAAATAACATCATCCGTGTACGAACCGTGGCACGGATTACTTTGCAAGTGATTTATTGGTCACGATTCTAAAATTAAACACCCACCAAGATATTACTTACTGGAACAAAATGTTTTTGAAAA
The DNA here is from genome assembly GCA_024586325.1 of Stellera chamaejasme. Taxonomy (NCBI): domain Eukaryota; kingdom Viridiplantae; phylum Streptophyta; class Magnoliopsida; order Malvales; family Thymelaeaceae; genus Stellera; species Stellera chamaejasme. The sequence continues at coordinate 34,508,490 of CM044985.1, forward strand.
AAATATTACTCTACTTTATAAACTACGTAATACTAATAAACATAAAATTATCATAGTAAAACCCAAGAGAAACACTGAGTGGGGGAAGTAAGTTTTACCGTGATCTTTATTGGGACACAGGCCGCGGTAAATAGCTACCCATGGTAAAATGGCACGCTAATGGCGCTTCCACTTTACCGCGGTCCTGTGCGTGGTAAAGGCCACGGTAAAACGCTTACCACGGTCCTGTGCGTGGTAAGGCCGAGGTAAAATCTCTTTTTATGTTCTCTCATACGCCTTCTTACGTTTTCTTCATCATCATCATCATCATCATCATCATCATCATCATCATCATCATCATCATCTTCTTCTTCTTCTTCTTCTATTTTCTTCTTCGTCTTCTTCTTCTTCTTCTTCTTCTGATGTTTTCTTGTTCATCATCATCTTCTTCTGTTTTCTTCTTCTTCTTCATCTTCCCATCGACGTCGATCTCCCACCAACACCGTCGCCACCGCCGCTTGCTATTCCTAGGCAACCGGATTCTTGCAGTCATCACCTAATCAAGCTATTCATCAGTTATACCCCAATTATGCTCATTCACCACCAGCCCGTCAAGAAAATATATCAATAATGTAGAAACAACCACTTGAACTTCCATAAACAGTGCTTAAATTGTAAATTACCTAAACAAGTGGTAAAAAAGATTGTGGAAAAAGTAAAATTGAATCATGGAACATGATAATTAGCCAATCAACAATGACGGGATTATAGAAAAATCTCATCACCTATTTCCTGTACCAAAAAAAAGGCCATTACAACCAGAAAGTGTAACATTGGTAATATTTCAAGTTTCTTTTGGAGGAATAGCGCAATTTCTTTGATGAGAGATGCATAAGGAATCACAAATGATAAAATACGTGAAACATAACTATCAAACAAGCAATCCAACGGGAATTCAGTCATGAAAGAATTGATATATAATGTAATTTTACCATTCAGGAGCAGTAGCAAAGAGGGCATCAATCTCACCCGGTCGCAATGAGCCATCCTGCCAAGCCAAAATGGACAAATTCCAGTTAATCAAATAGAAAATGGTCAATGTGGCAAATCGGAACAGGCTTTTATCCCCATGATATGATATATGGAGCAAATAAAAGTGTATTATGTACATTATCAATGTCGTACAATCGGAACATTCCTCGCAGAAACTCGACAGCTTCACTTGTGAGTTCCATACTCTACAAAATCAAAGACAGCAGTAAATAACTTTTGCAAGAAAATGAAGCTTCTGATTTGGGGGAATTACGTAAGCCGAAAGATACTGAAAAATCCATAGAAACGTCCAAAGACAATGTTACATTTCCTTTTATTAAAAGCTTTTAATATCGAATTTATTGTATTATCCTCAACTTCCTTATTCACCTTAAAAGTTTACACACCTATTCTACCATCAAGTTTCTACACACTTTGGTCATGCACTGGGTCAAACATAAAATACATTTTTTGAATGGAGAGACTACCACTGTAAGGTAAGAATTATGGTGCCAACAATGCAAACTAAAGATAAATACTTTAAAATTCCGCATTCATCATGAAAAAGAAAATGTTATGCACCCATAAGGTTGCTGCTAAGTTGATCTGCAGCTAAACTGAGTTATAAACTAATTAATTAAAAAGTTGTATTTTGTCACGCTTACACGTTTTATTCAATTTTTGAAGTAATCAGTTTCTAATCAGTTTTAAGAAAAAATGAATCTGCGTTTCGAACTTTGACATGTTACATGATAAAGAATAAGCAATGAATTAAAGGAAGGGAATAGTCACAGAGTTGTTGATGACAAAAATCTGTATATAAAACCTTCCACTTAAGAACTTTTCCTTTTACATTAAAATGTCATCTCCCACTGTGCACATACTGTTTTTTTACTTCTTTAACATCATTTGCCATACCCAAAGAAGTTGGGGCTGGTGGAACCTGAGAGCCATTTTGAGACTAGAAACTCAAGTTCCCAGATCAATTCAGCAGAACAGAAAATACTCATTTTAGAAAGTAATACTTTCACCAATTACACAAACCTGATCAGGAGCATGCTTGGGTAGAGAAGGAAGAAGATCATCCCTAATTTTTAACTCATCATCATATCCAAATTTTCTCAGAACAGCCCAAGTTGTCTCAAGACGTCCTCTCTCTATAAAAAGAGCATGAAGAAAAAGGAAACCTTCAGGAGTAAGACCGAGGTCATTCACTCCACCTGGTATCCTTTCTTGCACTACCCTTTTAACACCCACCACTTCAGCAGGTTGTAGTGGAGCATTAAAGCATTTGACCTGTTTATCACAACAATAACATGTGTCAAGGTTTGAGGAAAAAATCAACTTTCATTTTTATTTTTCCAGTAAAGGTTGAACATCAAACAGTAATGCTACAGCCAGACAAAGCTATGCCTTATTAAGTGCATGCCATTGGTTTGGCTGGCTCAAAAAATAAATTCAATATAAATAATGTCGAACCCCAATTAGATTAGAAGCTGAAACAGCCATGTCATGAAAACACTAAATCGAACCTGGAACTCATTTAACTCAGCATCACTGAGAGCACCATCTGTGTCATGATCGCACAGAATAAATATCCGCTTCAATGCTCTGATACAGCGTGGTTTGAGGCATTGGTTCTCCTGATCAAACAGTGGAGCTGTTGGATGAAGCACAGCTTTCTGAGCATAATAGAAAACATCGGGAACCTGGAAATGCACACAAAAGATCAGATTTGTATTTTCAAAGGTAATGGCGCACAACCTTTACAATTGCAAACAAAAGGGAACGATTAACCTAAGAACTTATAATATCTAGCTTTCAGAGATGTTGATATCAATTAATTACTCCCTTTGTCCCATAATAGTTGTCCCTTTTCTTTCACAAAATGTATAGGGAATAAGACAACCAACATAGGTCAGAGGGTGTATATGTAATGACTGTTAAGTAGTCAGACTAAATAGAATAGGCGATATAAATAGCTAACCAACGCAAGAACAATAATTCACTGATTATCAGGACCACTTAGCAAATGCTGATGCAAACTTCAGGTGGACTGACATGTGAACGAGCTTGTGATGTAAACAGAATTCGCATAAACCTGAATTAGCGTAGCTGCTGAACATTCTATACAAGTCTCAATCTCCCTAAACCGTTGCATAATTGGTGTCATGACTTGCTCCAAGCTCATGGACTGACGCTCATCTCGCAAATCCAGCTTGCACCCAACCACAATCACCGGAGCCTTGACCTGAGTATAAAAGGGAGAAAATAAAAGTAAATAAAAAATAAGTGAAAATTTGTCCAACGTTCTGTTAGCCGAGCTTGCGGCACAAACCTCTAATCTACGAAGCTCCGGGAGCCAAAAGGAACTTAAACGAGAAAGAGTAATGGCTTCATCACACGCGTAAGTCAATACAACTGAATCAGCCTTCTTTAATTCCTCAATTAGCTTCGCTCTATTCTCCGACCTAAAAGTAAATTACCAAGGCGCAAGCATCAAATAGCTAAGCATGTCGCGATCAGCAACAGAATTTCAAACCAGTAAGGGATCCGTAACTATATCCACATCTAAACAAATTGAAATAGCTGCAAATGAAAGATAAACAGAAAATAAACATTTACATGGAGGAAGTATCAACGATTGTGACGGGAACGCCATCAGGATAGTAGTCAGCGGGAAGCCGCGTTGGAGAGAGAACCGACGGGACGTGCTCGGGGAAGGACTCCGACGCAGTGGCAGATATGAGGCTAGACTTACCGGTGGCGCGGTCTCCGATTACGATTACTCTGATGCCGGTGCGGCTGCCGGCGGCTGAAACGCCAGTCATTGAATAGCGAGATTTAAATTAAAAAAAACGATGGGGAAGGATTTAGTGCGTCGAAAACGTGAACGATTGAAAGGTCAAAGAGTAGCAACAGACTTCGTGCGAGGGATTGCTACTGTTAAATTGATGACCAATTTCATGGCGCGGAGCGCAAGTAGCGGAGGGGGCTCTTGCAGAAGAGAGTTGCTGCTCCTTGCACGATGTTTTTGCTTTACTAAGGAGCCTTAATGGGCTGTTATTTCACATTTGGGCCATTCGCAGGCCATAGAGTCCAATCATGGCCCGTATGTCAAGAGGCAAGAACGCTATCGTTTTGACTCCTTTGCGGGCTTTCGGAAAATGGAAAACGATCCATCCAGGTTTTCTTTCCGTCTCCGCAAGTCGACTAGCTGGTAATGCCAAAAAAATGTTGACACTTGTTCGCGCTGCATCTGCTGCCGTACGGTTATTTTCGTCAGGCACCGCCGTGGTTGGCAAAGGCCTGAGTTCCGGCGGTGATGGCACAGTCAAACAGGGAGGCAGCCACCGGGACACGCTGGGGTTCAGGCTTCTAAGCCTTGTGTACCCAAAGCGCAGTGCCGTAATTGCTATACGGAAGTGGAAAGAAGAAGGCCACTTGGTGCGTAAATACGAGCTGAATCGAGCTGTCAGGGAACTTCGCAAGCTAAGACGGTACAAGCACGCTCTCGAGGTTACTTCAATCACTTAAGCCTTTTCTTTCTGAAATCAGGTTTTATGCATTTCAGATGTTCCCACGTTTATACGCTTCTGGCTATTAAAATTCCATTTTAAATTTATAATTCAGAAATATTTTGAACGATGAAATGAAATCACCTCAGTTTTCTGAATGTTCGTTCCCCCGTGTTGCCTCTCTTATGAAGCAATTTAGGAGCATTTAGGGATTGATGTTAGGTGTAAACTAGAGTCATGACATGAATAATTAACGCTCAGCTTTGATCCCTTCTGTGAATTTGAGGAGAAAATGCCTTTGGTAATAAAAGTAAAAATAAAAACTAAAAAAATAATAAATAAATTTACTGTTGTTTAGTTGTTCGGATAATACTGCTGAGTATGGTGTTTCATATGTTTCATGGCTTCGAGAGTTTGCTGCATTCATGTCAAGCAATTTACTAGTTTCATATGATCACACTACGAATTCTGAATGCTCCTTAGCATTATAAAACAACTTTGGAATCAGCTTGTCAGCGATTTCATACCCATTTGTACACAGCAATACTTAAAATGATTACCATTTACTTTATTCGAGTTCAGGTGGTTGTACATATGTTTAGATTAATTTTATTTTTACAGTGAATCTAGTAATACTTTTCCTACTTTTGAACTCATAGGTATGTGAATGGATGAGATCACAGCCTGATATCAAGCTTGTGCCTGGTGATTATGCAGTGCACTTGGACTTGGTTGCAAAAGTTCGTGGATTACCCAGTGCAGAAAAATTCTTTGAAGACCTTCCTGATCGAATGAGAGAGTGGCACACTTGTTCAGCTCTTCTTCACACATATGTCCAGAACAACTTACCTGCCAAAGCAGAAGCTTTAATGGAGAAAATGTCAGTATGTGGGTTCCTGAAAAGCCCCCTTCCGTTTAATCACATGCTTTCATTGTACATCTCAAAGGGTCAATTGGAAAAGGTTCCTGAAGTTGTTCGGGAATTAAAGGAGCATGCGAAGCCTGATGCTGTTACTTATAATTTATGGTTAACTGCATGTGCTTCACAAAATGATGTTGGCGCTGCTGAGAAAGTTTTTCTTGAGCTAAAGAATTCAAACCTACAGCCTGACTGGGTAACTTATAGTGCACTTAGTAATTTGTATGTGAAAGGGAAAGATCTTGAGAAAGCAGCGTTCTGTTTAAATGAAATGGAGAACAAAGCTTCTAAGAAAAATCGAGTTGCATACTCCTCTCTTCTTACTTTGCATGCAAATATGAGAAACAAGGATGGGGTTCTGCGAATCTGGAAGAAGATGAAAGCATCATTTCGCAAACTGAATGATGCTGAGTATACTTGTATGCTTGCGTCTCTTGTTAAACTTGGAGATATTGAAGAAGGTGAGAATCTTTATAAAGAATGGGAATCTATTTCTCCTACTGGTGATGCTAGAGTTGCAAATGTCCTTCTAGGTGCTTATATTAACAGTGATTGTATGGAAGTTGCGGAGAATTTTTCCATCAAATAATGCAGAAAGGAATCTCTCCATACTACACGACTTGGGAACTTCTCACCCGGGGTTATTTGAAAGAAAAACGGATAGATAAAGTATTGGAATGTTTTGAGAAAGCTGTTAGCAGTGTTAAAAAATGGGATCCTAATGATTGTCTGGTTGTGGAAGTATTTAAGAACCTTGAGGAGCTCGGGAATATTGAGGGAGCAGAGAAGATGTTGGTCATTCTCAGGAAAGCTGGTCATGTCAGTACAAGGGTGTACAATTCATTGATTAGAACATACGCAGAAGCCGGTAAAATGCCGTTGATAGTTGCAGAACGGATGGTGAAGGATAATGTACCTCTAGATGATGAGACACGTCAACTTATAAAGCTAACCAGCAAAATGTGTGTGAGTGAAGTCCCAAAAGATTTATGAGGACTGATCCTTGGTTTATTTTCCGGTGGATGCTCACAACGTTGTAGTTGGCTTGGTGGGCTTGATGTTATCAAACATTGGCTGCAATTGCAAATGGGTGGTGGATAGGAATATCTTGTAGACTTGGATTCTTTACTGCAGAAATCATGTTTTGGCTGTAATTACCGTAGCACAGTTGACGACTGTTTTTTCTCCTCCATAGGAAATTGGTTTTTGCAGACAGGTTAAGATTCCTGCACCTCGACTAATCGATATCAGAAGAGACACCATTCTCATGAGATGTACCAAATTATGCAAAAGGAAACTTTGTTGCCGAATCTCCAGATTTCCTAGAAGGTAAGCAGCATGCTGCTCCAGAAGCACATGTTCTTTTACCAACTTTAGAGTCTGTTAGTTTATTGTTTCCCAAACACTAGGACAACAATAATGAAGCAGGTTCATCAAATTTGATCGTGCACTGGTTATGACTTTTGGTTACTGAACTAAACTAATCTGATGTAGTGGGTGTCCTGATGTGCTATTACTATAATCAGGTACCAGTAGTTCACCAGTATCATCACATTTAGCCTGTTACCTGGAGTAAAGTGCAGTCAGCAGGAGTCTCCACTTTCCTTACCCAAACATGTTGAAGATGTTGGTGGGTTGGTTTGGTGGTTAAGAAGAATTGGGGTTGGATGAAGCAGATATTGTTGTCTTATATTCTTAAGTTCTTTAAAAAGCTTAATGATATTTTGTTAGCTGATCTCTTACCAAAGACTTGGAGGTTGACTACATGTTAAAATAATAGATACTCTTGTTATAACATATGATGTGGCAATTTTTATTGATTTTTATCAGGATAAAGTAGAAAGTACTTAGTGAACTGAACACCTGGGTTATGGAGCAGCCAAGAAGGAAAGGGGTTCACCCAACCCAACCCACCCTCATTGGTATGGACTCTGATTATGAGGAAAGACGTTGGTGCCCCAACTGTTGAAAGGGAAAAACTTGGGGAAAAAGTAGTTTATTAAATTACATATGAATATGATATCAAGTTTTTAATGTGACACACTGATTTAATAGTACATGTGTTAAAGTTTGATAAGTGGAATTTAAAGATTTATATAAATTAATTAAAATATATATTGGTTTTCATTATGAAATGAAGTAACAAATGTTATGCAGACTAATAGCAAATCTAAATGGCAGATCCCAATATCCAATGACCAAAATTTGGACATTCGGATTTTGAAAACTGTGGCTCCCGAAACAATAATATCATGAAAAGGAGGAGGAGTTTATTTATGTTGTAGATTTGGAAATTTGACAACGCATATTGCCAAAGTTAGCAAGGGCAATTTGGTAACAGAAAAGGGCATTGTGCTTAAAGTTTACGAGGAGGCGCCCGCTATATATAAATCTCTCTCTTCTCTGAAATCTTCCTCTTCACGTAAGTAATTAGTTCAGTTACAGGTCAGAAGTTGGAGCTCCAACAGAAATCTACTCTCCCTTGGCTAGCTTCTGGCTTTTCCTCTGAATCTTCCTTCTTCGGCCGGGGCTAGCTATGGGCGAGGATTGCGACGCTGCTCAAGAAATGCCGCCGTGTCTGACTCTGCCTAATTCCGACGAGGCAGCTGATCTTTGGGACTTGACCAAGGTATACATTGGATCGGTTGCTTTGCTTCATTAATTTTCATCACTTTAATTCCTTCTCTGTACATATATATATACTCAATGAGATTGAGGGCATGGATTTGGTTTAATCTATGAGGAGAACTGTGAGAAAGAGAAGATCATGATGATGGTGAAGCATCGTCACCGTCAAAAGTTGCCGGCCGAGCTTGCACAACCTCTTCAACTGGTACTATTTACTTGGATCCATTCTTCCTCTGCGTTATTTATTTTATCTCCTTGATCGTTTTTGTTTTTCTTTAAATATATAAATATTCAGTTGCTATATAGTATTACTACATAAATTTACATAATTAATTTATACTCCACATATTTAGTTGAAAGTAATGGATTTGATTGGTGGGGCTAGGATTTGAGGCAGATCGGTGTAGGTAGCTATCTAGCTAGCTAGGAAGGAAGGTGAGGAGAAGGAAACGAGGATGATGTGCATTGCATTGCATTGCATTGCATTGCTTGTGGTTATAGCTAGCTAGTAACACTACAATACAAAGTGATACAGTTAATAAAGACAATGGTTGTAAATTCTTGGGCCGGCCGGCCGGCCGGTGGAAACTGACGCCCTAATATTGGAGAAAAATTTATCACCGACAAATCACTCTCTCTCTCACACACACACACATATATATATAGGGAGTACTCTGTAATTTTTACCCACAATAAAAATTTGACAATTACTGGCTACCCGGCCATGCACATAGTATGTACTAGACATAAATCTACGTACGTTCCTTATGTGCATGGAGTATGTAATTAGTTCATTTAATTTCAAAATTAAATGATAAACTTTCAAAACTAGCTAGCTAGCGTGTCAGTTTTAGAGAATACTTAATTAATTAATGATAATAATAATAATAATAAGTCATACGTTTGTCTCCCTCCCAAATTAAGAATAATGCTTAGTTTTGATTATATATGTACTCAATTTAACTGTTTCTGCATCTTACTCCTTGAACTATAGTGATTCGAGTACTTTAGTGATCCTTAACTAATTATATCTTAGTGTGATTTAGTAGTCCCTTAATTAACTATGAACCGTCAAACCCCACTGACTGCGCGCATTCCTGTTAGTTGACCTTGATGAAGAATACATATAGCTTGTAGTCCCTGAAGTTTTATGCTTAGAAATGCCATTGATTTGTTATTTCCCTTATTGCTTGCTTGTGCTAATCACCAACATGAAATTTTTAATTGTCTGTTTGCATATGTGCGTGGCTGCTCTATGTAGAAGGCGAAACATAGCACAAGAGGGCCGAATCATAGACCCAGACATTCAAACAACTGGGCCTTGGGGGGACGTGGGATGCAGGCCTTCTTCCTCGATTCAACCGGCCGGTCCACTGGCGGGACCGGTGTGTTCCTGCCGCAAGCAGCAGGCACCAATAACTCCCAACAACACAGGAAATTGGGTACGTAAATAATTCGATTTTAGTGTAACACTATGTACAACAAGAACTGGACTATATACTAATTATTGGCGATCGAGTGTTTGTAATTACATTAATTATTAACTTATACTATATAAATACGTGCATGCATGGATGGATGGTGCAGCTTGTGCCCCTGTACTTCTTCCTTCTCGAGTAGTCCAAGCTCTCAACCTCAATGTTCATTCGCTTGGCCTGCAAATTTCTCCCCGAACAGGTCCGTAATTATTTATATACTAGAAACTAGCAGCTAGTTTGCTGCTATTAATTACTAATTAATCACTCACTTATTAAGCTATAGTAGCACTTAGCTAGCTTAATTAATTAACTTTCTAGCTATATGTATACTTGCTGCTGCAGATTATAATGCAAGTGATCATAAGAATTACATTAATTCAAAGAAGGGTATCAGAGAATCTCGGAATTCGACATCATCGTCGTTGCAAAACGTAAATGAGGAGGAAGCTGCGGTGGGGAATTGCCGCGATGCGATGTCCCCTCCCCGGAGCGCTTCTTCTCCGGAGATATTTCTTCCGAAAGAATGGACTTATTAGACACATGACCTCCATCGATTTTTCGTACATTGCTTTCTTTTCTCGTTTCTGTTTACAACGATGAATTCATTTTAAAAAACAAAAAAAACAATTTTGTAAAATTTATTGAAATAATAAAATCTATTATATATATATATATATATATATATATATAGCTTTCCGATTCCATAAATTCCCTTGCATCTTCATGCCTCTTATGTTTCTTTTACCACCGACTATATATAGTATTTGTATGACATCAAAATTAAGCTCCATTTTATGCAACGGCGCTTATTGTTACATTTTTTTTTAATTTGTTGACAAACTTCATCGGCCGGTCATAGTCGTTACAGTCAGTGATCACTTGTAATTCAGCCAGTCCTCTCCTCAACACTTGATACAAGTGCAGTGCAGAGTGCTACCGTCAGATCCAAATTCATCGAGCATTAATCGCTCTTCTTGAAAAGGATTCGGCCCAATGGGCCGAATGGTTTTCGTGAATGGTTGACACCGTTTGCGCATATTAGGGTCGATTAGTTTTTTTTTTTGAATGAGATTGGGTCGATTAGTTTAATTCGTAGAGATCGACCATGAATAAATCTACACAAAAAATAACTTCCTCTTTCTCGGTTTCTAGAAAATTGATATATTTGATTTTTATATTTCATATAACAGTGTTTTACTCAATTTTTTAAAAAATAAATAGTGATTTTTTTTAAAAAAAAATATGTTAGTAGCAAAGCAAAAATAGAGAAACGAAAAAACCTCGCGCAGAAGGAATAGCAAAAACTGAATAGAACTAACAGAAACAACAAAACAAAAGCAACAAAAAACTGAAAGATAACCAGCAGTGTTGCGGAGATAAACATCTAAACTGCTAATGCTAAAAGCGTGAGATGTCAACACGATGGTGTGAGAGATGAGCCCTGAGATCGTCCACCCCATCAGCGACAAGATCTAACTGACGAATACCAAAAGTCATTCACACCTGAGGCCACCTAGTATGCTGGAATTAGTACAGAACCCGCTCAAGAAAAAATCAAACATCGTTGAGACCAATTTATGTACCGTCGAACGAGCTCGAGTTGTCCTAGAAGGTTCAGATCCCTTGACAATACCAAGGGGTCAATTTGTGTACCATTAGGACCACCCAGGGAGACCTACTACCCGGACATTCCCCAAAGTGAGAAGTCATTCTGCCAGGCAGGACGAGCCTCGCTCAGTCCTGCCGTCAACGAAAAAACCACTCTCAACCCTAGCATAGCACCATCCGCCTCTATACCACAAGCATACCCCGCAACCATCCCCCACGACGAGGCCTTTCGAAGAGAAACCGAAACTGAATAAAACCCCTCCGCCCTAGAAAATAGCACCCAGAACACCATCCAAGAAACCCAAACCTGCAACCACCCCACACCCAATCCTAAATTCTATGGGATCCCCGATCCCCCATCCTAAGGAAGCAATAGAGGTAGATGAAAAGTCTGCCATTTCATGGAGCCCATCGCACCCCCAACTCGGCTAGAAAGAACGGGTCTGCACCCCGTAGGGAGCCCGAACCCACATCCCAGAGAGTATCAGCCAGCAAGGCCGAGAGGAGCCCCTCTGACGGCAAAAGCAGGCGGTCCTACTACAGCACCCGCGAGAACAAAAAAGGTAGATCCACCACCGTAGGTGACCGCCGGAGACGAGCACAAGATAGTCAACCGCCGAGAACAAAGGTAGATGTCGACCAATTCCCACGATCCACGCGAGAGAGTGAAAAAACTAAAAGACAAAGGCACAAAGCCCCATATGCCTCCGTAGGAAGGCCGCACGACAGAGGTGGCAGTGAGGCGACACATCGATGGCGGCGGAGAGCACATCGAAGGCTGCAGGTAAGATTGAAAGGAACTAGACCAGAACAGCGGCGCCGCCGCTAGGGTTTACTTGTCAACGGACTTTGGGCACTTCGTTAGTAGTCGCCAATTATTTTACTAATGATTTCAATAAGCTTACTTACTTACTTATATCACGGTTTTATGATAAATGTATTTCTGATTGGTGAGTATATTGTAAATTAGTTTATATGTTGAGGGAGTTTCATCTTTGTTTGGCGAGTTTTAGAGATAGATTATTAGGGTGTTTCAATCCTCACATTTTCTAGATGAAAAACTGAGTAATCCCCTCCCCAAAATTCACACATGAATGGGAAGGTTTTTCACTTCCATATTTTCGGACCTAACATGACTTTAGCAAAAGTGAGAAAGCGTAATTCTTGGTGAAGTCTGGCGAATTTTTCACTTTCATCCTACCTTGTCTTTGGAAGTCGGTGCCGAGCATAAACCAGAAATTGCGCCTGTAACAGATTCATCAGAGCAACTCGCCGGCGGTCGGGGAAAACCGTGGCGGCGAGACTATGGCAGATTTGAGGCCAAGAAACTCACCACAACCCAAAACTCTGTCTCCCACAACCCAAATCCGACGAATGGTGCTCAGATCTTTGCCTTGTCCCTCCTTGGCTCGTAGCTTACCGGCGCAGATCGACGGTCGCCATTCTCATCACTCTGGCCTCTGAGTTGGGCTTTTCGCACGTGTGCTCTTGATCGGCACCGCTAGGCCAGGCTCTACTTTGCATCGTTGAGACGCCGCCGCCTCTGGTTTGCCAGTGGTCGATTCGTTAAAGAAGTCAGCTTCTGCGGTGGATCTCTCTCAATTCGATCGATCGATCTTGATCTCATCGATCTTTCTAGCCTTCGTTTTCTGATCCTGATCTGCATCTCTCATTATTTTCACCAGCAACTCCCAACGTTTTTCACGGGCCGTCAAACTTGCATCACAATTTTGTCAAAAATAATTCACCGGTGAATTCTACACAAATTCACTGAATTTCATCACTCTCATTTTCCAACTTTGAAACCCCCTATTGTATCTTCATGGTGTTGTTGTCATTTTTACTGGAGATTTATACCCAAACTTCTTTTTGGGGTTTAGGTGTAAATTTTATTGTTTTACTTATCTAACTACTATCAAAATTTGAAAGTTAAAATACAATTAAAATAAAAAATTAAAGTGGAAATCTAAGGGAAAGAAAACCCCCTAAATTCATGATTATAACGAATTAAACACATTGTTTATTATGAAAAAGTGAAGAGATAAATACCAAAAAAGAAAAAAAAAACAGGGGACAAAATTGAGATGCATGCTTTGGTGTAGTTTAATCCGTCAGGTTGTTTAGATGGTTTAGGAGACAGCAATTGGACAGAAACAAGTGGCATCAACTCATACAACTCAATTGGTGAGGTTAATTATAATTTCACAGACCTTCATCCGATGCCATTATTGGTAGTCTAAGTGTTTGTTGACCGTAAATTAGAAATAAATTATTGAAAATTTGAGAATGAGTGTTTTAATTGATAGATAAGATATATGTGAGTAGAAAAATTTGAGAAAATAAAGATTTGATGATGAATTGATAAATAACCAATAAATTTAAGGTTATTTTATGTATTAGATTTGAGAAAGTTAAAAATTTATTTTTAGAATTTTATGTGTTGAACACTACCTAAAGCAACTCCACCTTGTGAAAAATCTACTCGTATAACATTTCTGTTGACTCTAAGGAAGGTTCGATTCACAGGATAAATTATAGGATGCGAATTTTTCAAATTCTAAGAATTTTAATAATACTTTATTTTGTTTGTTTTATAAAGTAATTCCCCATCATTTCAAGATTTAAGGATTCATCTATCCATCTATCTATCTATCTGATATTACTCCCTCCGTCCCAAAAATTTTGTAACATTTATTTTTCAGCATTTAATTTATTATTTTATTTTTATGTCATTTTGAACTATAATTTTAAAGGTTATATATTGAGATGAAAATTTGATGTTTCTATTTTATAGAGATATTTTTTATAATTTTTTTTCTAATAAAATATGATATAAATAAATTGAAATCAAATTGATATAAAAAATTAAACATTGCAAAAATTATGGGACATGGGGAGTCATTTTTAGTGGGCGTTTGAGCGGTTAGGGTCGTTACAAAGCGATTACTAGCGCTTGTCACTATGCACACCGTTCTGAAACAAGCTTCGATGAAACGTTGTTTATGTAAAATAATTTTTTGTTTGTAGCCGCTGCTACACAGTCGCTACAAAATCTTAATTTTGAATTAAATCATCCAACTTCTCATATCCAAATTAAAATCACTCATATTAAATTCTCTCTCAAACTCTTTCTTGTTTGATATTAACTTAAATTATTTAATTATAAAAGTTGGAGGACGGTGGTGTAATTAGCCCAATTGTTTGGGCTGTTAAGTGTTGCTCTAGGAGAATGGTGTTTTAGTCGGACGGATGTAGGTTTGTTTTCTTGGGTAGCAAGTCTTTTAAGTTTGAGTTGTTTCGTGGAAATAGTTAAATATGTTTAGAGTGTCAATAAGTGACAGAACTATGTTGGGACAGGGGGCTTGCTGCCTCCCCATTTAATTGGGGATGTATAAGGTATATAGTATATATTCTTAGGGTTAATGTTATAATTTACTCATTAACCATCTCTATCCAAATCAATAAAATTTAAGACTAAATAAAATTAAAATCTAACTCAATTTCATATATTATTATCCAACTCATAAGTCCCCCACTCCATATATAAATGGTCATCCTTTTGCATTGGAGCTTGTAATATGGACATGATGTATCATGTATACTTTCTCCCTTCACGTTTCTAGTTTTCTTCGTTTTTATTTTTTTTTTTTGCTAGGCTATTCTCTTTTTCTTGTAATTGTTTAATTATAATAAAAATAAAATTATAAGTTTAATTCCAAATTCTGATTGAATTCTTGTTTGTACTAATTTTAGTAGCAAACTAGCAATTAAATTATAAATTATAATTGTTTGTAGTGTAATTGTTTGTAGTAATTTCAGTGTAATTGTTTGTAGTGTAATTCCAAATTCCAATTGAATTTCTATTTGTAGTAATTCCTGTCTCATATTTTTCATCTTTCTAGTGGTTTGTTATAATTTTAGTAACAATTAAATTACAAATTCAATTATTTCCAATTCAAGTATTGTTTTGCACTTTTTCTAAATTACACAAAAGCATGTACTAATTGTTTGTATTTTGTTACTCAAGATTGACTCAACATGTATTAAGCTACCCTAGGGCTGTAAAACGAACATATCATGTTCGAGCTCTGCTCGGCTCGACATCTGACGAGCTTGTTCGAGCCAAGCTTCACGAGCCTCGAGCTCGAGCCATTTTTTACGTTCGCGTACTAAATGAGCCGAGCTCGAGCCTCGGAGGTTCGGTTCGGATAGACTCGCGAGCCTACACGAGCCCGAGCCAAATCGAGCCTGAGAGGTTCGATTCGGTTCGGGCTCGGCTTGTTTTCGGCCCTAAGTTGTGTGGGTTTTAGCATGAATTGGTGGGTAAATTGCGCCGGATATACCCAACTATAGCTTTCGTTGCAAATCTATACTCAAACTAAAGTTTGTTTCAAAATGTCTTTAAAGTACAGTCTTGTTGCAAATCTATGCATCCGTTAAAAATTCCGTTAATTCGTGACAGAAAATATTGAATTAATGCTGAAATTTACCAACATATTTCGAAAATGTGTTAACTAACACCATAAATTTATATCTTACTTTTCAGGTTATCATTATCACAGCAAAGTATAATTTTAAATAAAACTAAATTATGATTAACAATTCTAAACCTATTTCAACCCCACCCCACCCTACCAAAGTCAGCGCGCCATCCTACACTCATCATGTGATGTCCGACCAAGCCATCCCACCTTATCAATCTAAGGTTTGTTGCAGCTCAACCTTGTCCAATGAGCTAATCGAGCTTTACAATCATCAACATCCTCTATTGCGCTCGGTTGGGATGGAGGTGGGCTAGTTGACAGTTGGAAACTTGAAGTATTTATATTTTTGAAATGTTAGCTAGGATGATTTTTGTAAATTTTTGACAATAATCTTAATTTAAATAATAAACGTACTACCTCCATCCCTAAAAAATTAATCTAATATTTTATTTCTTCAATAGACGAAGTCAAGGAGTAATTTATATGCAAAGTACAGTTCAATATTTCTTGTTTATAAATATATTTTTCTGAATTTCTTTAATAAACTATTTCTAGTGAAAATTTGAGTCTTTCACAGCATCAAAAAAGAAACACACCAATTTTTCAGAGATAGGGGAGTATGCAAATTTACATCATTATATCTTGGTAACTGTTATTTTTTTGTATAGTTTTTAGATTTTTTTTATAGTTTTAAACTAAAACGTAAAATTAATATTAAAATTGGTACTCCATCAAAAAAATGGTAAAATTACTGAAAACTATGATATTAATGACTTAAAAGATTTAAACATAAACTTGGGGGTATTCGTCAAGTTCCAAAAATTAGAAATGTCAATTTGAGCATTTTTCCAAAGATTTTCTTTAGATTTTACCGGAGTTATCGGTTACGTATAGTTCGGTATAGTTTTGCAACGATATCATAGTTTAAAACCATTTTCTCAACAAATTTTAGTTCGGTATAGATTTGTGTAGCGGCGAGATTTTTGGCAGAGTCGCCACCAATCTATTTACCTAGGTCGATTGGAAACCTAAAATAACTGGTCCGCACTCTAGATCTGTTAGTCAATTACAATCAAAAATAAAAATTTTCGATTGCCCAAAATTGGTACCACGGAGTTTATTTCATATTTTGCTTGATTTCTCTTTTATTTGATTTTTTATTTATTTAAATGATACAGAAAATAATTAATTTTAATCAATTCGGAGATAATGACAACAATTAACGAAAAAAAAAGAATAAATTAACACCATTTAAATGAAAGAATTAGCAACACAGATTAAAAAAAAGATTAAAAGTTTAGGCATAGTGCCCAAATTGTTAGTTTTGAAACCTGTTGATGGCTCGAATTACATTATTAGAACCTTGAGGGATTTAAGTGACCAAAGGTAAAACATGAAGGGGCTGAGTTAATAAAAGGAAGAAAAGAAAAAAGAAAGTAAAACACGTACCTGCAGCAGACTCGCGAGCGTGGAGGAGGGAGAGAGAGGCTCGGGTTCGGCCGAAACGGGGCTGGACGGCGACGAGAGCTGTGCGGATCAGCAAGGCGGCGGCCGGCAAGGAGTTTGGCGGCAACCGGAGCAGAAACGGCTGCTTGAGTCGCTGGATTGAAGCAGGTTGAGCCGCGGGCGGGTCGCGGTTCGAGGTGAAATTCTCCGTCCTCCGACCTCCGTTGGCGAAATTGAAGGCAGATTCGGATTCGTCGCGACGAAACGGAGACGATGGTGCCAAGGTTTCGTGACGAGGAGATCGATTTGAATGAGTCAAGGTTTGTAGGAATGGAAAAGCTTCGGTTAAAGCTTTAATGACGACAATTTTCTTTTGCTTCTAATTGTTCATCGGTTGCTGCTAATTAATTTTTAGGGTTTAGTTTATGATGTATTTATAGGCCTAGGCTAGGGTTAGGGTTATAGAGTCCAATTAGGTTAGCATTCCTATTTTTTAGTGGTTTAGGTTAAATTTAATTGTATTAGATTTTTGGTGATAATTATATGATTTTTTAGGATTTTTGGATTATTTAATTATTATTTTAAGATAATTATATTTTTTCTTCTTTTCATTCTTTTATTATCATTTTTATCTTCCCTTTTTATTTTATTAATATTAATTAAAGATTTTTCCCCTAAAATTACTAAACATTCAATTAGGTCATTTTACTTTCTTTTTTCTTCTTTTTAAAATTAGTCAAGTTATGCTTAAATTTGTTAATTAGTTAATTAGATTAAGTTAGCTGTTAATTACAAATCCGGGTAAAAATCGAGTGTCAACAATTTGCAACGAGAGGTATAGTTTAGGTATATCCGGCGCAATTTACTCATGAATTGGTTGATTTAGTTAGTTTAGGACTATAGGATTCCTAGTTAGGGTTAATATTATTAGATATACAAAAATAAGTTGTGTTAAGGTTTAAGCTATTAGATCAAAGTTAACGTGATAGCTAAGAGGAAAACGACAATGCAATGAGGTTAAGTGTGTAATTGACTTTATTTAGGATGGAAGCAGGTCAATCGCTCGTGTACGAACCGGCTCTTCTATTTACCAACTAGTTGGTAAAACCACTAGCTGATTCTAATACTATTTAACTAATTTAACTAACTAACTAATAATTTTAAAGACTAAAATACCTTTTTAGTTGGGTATTTACACACGTAACATAACTAGTGGTTTTTCCAACTAGTTGGTAAATAACATCATCCGTGTACGAACCGTGGCACGGATTACTTTGCAAGTGATTTATTGGTCACGATTCTAAAATTAAACACCCACCAAGATATTACTTACTGGAACAAAATGTTTTTGAAAAAAATATTACTCTACTTTATAAACTACGTAATACTAATAAACATAAAATTATCATAGTAAAACCCAAGAGAAACACTGAGTGGGGGAAGTAAGTTTTACCGTGACCTTTATTGGGACACAGGCCGCGGTAAATAGCTACCCATGGTAAAATGGCACTGCCAATGGCGCTTCCACTTTACCGCGGTCCTGTGCGTGGTAAAGGCCACGGTAAAACGCTTACCACGGTCCTGTGCGTGGTAAGGCCGAGGTAAAATCTCTTTTTATGTTCTCTCATACGCCTTCTTACGTTTTCTTCATCATCATCATCATCATCATCTTCTTCTTCTTCTTCTTCTTCTGTTTTCTTCTTCGTCTTCTTCTTCTTCTTCTTCTTCTGATGTTTTCTTGTTCATCATCATCTTCTTCTGTTTTCTTCTTCTTCTTCATCTTCCCATCGACGTCGATCTCCCACCAACACCGTCGCCACCGCCGCTTGCTATTCCTAGGCAACCGGATTCTGGGCATTCTGGGTTTTGGTTTGATGAATTCGGATGAATTTCATCCAGATTAATCAACCTTTTTTTAAATAATAAAAAAATATTTACCGCGGCTCGGTGCGCAGTAAGCCGCAGTAATTGTTGTGGCGTGGTGCACGGTAAACTCCTTACCGCGAGCTATTTTACCGTGACATTTACCGCGGCCTCTCCCTCGATAATTACCGCGGCGCTATCGCGGGAGAGGCCACGGTAAACCCATTTATCTCCACGTAGTGAAAGGAGCTAGGGTTTGTAGTCTAGCCCGCCGTCGATGAAGGTTCTCTTCAGGAAGCTACCGCCGCTGCTGATAGACCTAGTTTCGTCGAAGTGCCGCGACTCTCCTACTCCGTCCCAACATCGGGTCTGGTTTCATTCATCAAGGCGTTGCACCGTTTTGCCCCGATCTGCTTTGAATGGGGCGGACTCAATTTGCCATTCTCGTCCGCTGGTGGTTGGAAGTCGAATCCGGCCGCTGGGGGAGGCCGCTTCGGAAATTGGGCCGGCTTCGCTTGGATTTCTTTCTCATCGCGATGGGACCCGACAGTGCGCTCGGCTTCTCCGCTTGATTCGTTAGGGCGTTTGGTGCACGGCAGCGGCTCGTCGTTGGCGTCAAGAATTGCGTCGTGGGAGAGGTGGGTTGACAAATCGAGCACACAGCTGGGCACACGGTTTTCCAGCCTTTGGATTGTCACCGTTCACAGATCAATTTTTGCTTTCATCAATTGGTCATGGGGACCATCTTATTTCTGCTCTAGGAGGGCTAGCTAGTGCCGGAGTTCCTTCAGGCAGGGCTCAATCGAAGCCTAATCGTTTAGCAGGGGACGGGTTTTTGACGCGAAACCGACAAGTGATCTAGTTGCACCCATGTGCAACCTTGAGGATCCAAGAGCTCACATGCCAAAAGAAGATGCTATTAGCTTTTATGACACTTCCACCTTCAATAGACCTATGACAAGGAATCAAACCAAGAAGGCAAAGAACATGCTCAACCTGTTGATGGACAGTTTTGAAAGCATGAGGAGAGCAAAATGAACATATTCTTGGAGATGAAGCAAATGTCCGTCAATTCTTGGACTAAAGCCCACCCCAATACTATGGTTTAAGATTCAGAAGCCCGGATCCAGTTGGCCATATCAAAGGCCAAGGAAAACCATAGTTCACGAAATTCTCAACCTGTTGAGTTTCCATCTGGCGCATTCAGCACTTCAAGGGTTTCCAAGCATTCACTCTTCATCAATGACGAATTTTAGCAGTTACAGACCATGTACAGTGCCAAGATATTGTCCGTTTTGGGCCTCAGGCCCGTACAGATTTGCTTCTACCTGAATCCACAGGTAAAACGCGTTTTGTGGGGTTAAGGAGCAACCACCCCTATAAGGCATACATTACTCCCTTAGCCCCTCCATATGGGATAAACGACATCATCCACCTCCCTCCAAGGGAGTCCAGCGTCCTCGCAGGCACATGGACACTATACAACCAGGCTCTGATACCATCTGTAATAGACCGTATACAGTGCCAACATATTGTCTGCTTTGGGCCCCAGGCCCGCACGAATATGCTTCTACCTGAATCCACAGGTAAAACGCGTCTTGTGGGGTTAAGGAGCAACTATCCTTATAAGGCATACATTACTCCCTTAGCCCCTCCATGTGGGATGAACAACATCATCCTTGAGGACTCAAGAGTCATCCACAATCATCCAGAAATCATTAGTGATGGAGGAGTTACAAGCCTTGACATCTCTCCATCAAAGTATTGAATGAGGATCACTTACTGCTTATTTATTTGGCCAAAACTCATTCATCACCTTCCAACTCGAATTTTCATCATTTTATTTCATTTTTCAGAAATATTTTTCATCCCCTTTGCTAGCCTTGAATAAGTTTTAGCAATAATTATTTTAAATTTCCATATTTACATCTCCCTTTTAATTTCCACCATTAAAAGTGGAGATGAATGGACTTGTAAATTAATTTAGATTTCTAGCTTCTTTGTCCTATAAAAGGAGGTCTAGGTCGAATTTGCAAGTAGATTCAATCATCAAAAAAAATATTACACATTTTTCTTTGAAATTGAGAGTGATTCTCTTTTCAACCTATCTACCTTTTTTCACTCAATTCTTGTTAAGTTTTCTTGACAAGTCTCCTAAGACCAATATTGTCTTCTCATTGAAAGAATGAGGTGTTGGTCTCATCTTCATTCCCCATCAATTTTGGCAACAAAGGCTTTCTTTGTCTTGAACCGTTTTGGTATCAAGAAGGAGAAGTCGCCAAAGTCAGAACACCATCTTTGTTTGGGTGAGGATCCAAGAGGAGTTGACGGCTATATCAGTTTATTTCACAAGCTTCCGCATCATTTTGTTTTAGTGTATTCTAGATCTTTCAACTTGTTGACATTTTTGCCTCATCAACCATACCTACCCCGTTGCTCCTTTTTTGACTAGATCTGCTCTTCGTGTTCCAGATATCCTCCCGGATTCACATCAGTTTTCCCAGGTGAAGCCGTTGTCTTTAGAAGACGACGTGATGCTGCTGGTTTGTTTGGAGGTTGGTTGGGTGGTGGGAGTGTTGCCTCATTCTCTATGGAAAGATCCACTGTGGGGGTTGGATGAGGAGAGTGTTTTTGGTATTGAGGCAGATGGTTCGGTGCTTGGGTGGAGGATGGTGTTGGGCTATTCAGAATATGGGACGAGGCTTCATGGTTTACGGGGGTTAGGGCAGTGCGATGGTTGGCTGCACACCATACCTCTATTCGTTCTGCAAGGTTTGGATGTAGGTCGTACAACGAAGACGCCATGTTTTCTAGAGATTCTGGTTGCAGTTGCAGAGCGTATTCTGGTGGGGTTGGGGAACTTCCCGCCCCACCCAGTTTCATGAATTTTTGGCTTTAGGGCGAGCTAGATTTCGGGCCATCCTGGCCTACTCCCTCAAATTTTCATTTGGTCAAAACTTTTGTCTGTTTGTTTTGGATCCTTTACTGTTCTTTATTTTCAGTTAGACTTTTTTTTCTTCTTGTTTCTTGTTGTTAGTAATCACGTAAGTGAATTAGTTTTGTTACCATTATTATTACAGTTATTGCTCATCTTAGCCCACTATGATGTATCGATATCATTTAGTCTTTGGGCGTTTAGGGATATCGGGAGCCAGATTCCAGATCTTTCTATCCGTCATAGTGGTCATGACCATCGTCATGATATGCATTGTTTTTTAGGCCGGTACAGGTGAGTCTAACCACAATGGTTTTGGTTTTCCGAAGCGACTTCATCTATGTGGAGATTTACCCATTATTAATGGACAGGTTTAGGTTTGCCTATTTTAGGTGTTTTAGTTCATCGTTATCTTATTTTGTAATGATTTATAATTAATTAGCGAATAAAGTAAAGACTGCAATCAAAATTCTGTATCTGAAAAATTGAACACATTTTCTTTTTGGGCTATCACAGAAAAATTGATCAATTTCCTTAAAATGATGAAACTTCTCACTCTCAAAGTTACTAAATTATCACAACTTTATCTTTATTTTTTCTACATCGTTTTTTGGGCACTTTCAACCAATAGAAAATTAAGTAAACTTATACAAAAATCTTAGATTCACATTAATATTCGTGCTAAATTCAATCTAAATCTATTGGGGGAGTGAGTATATATATAACAAAAATGAAGTACTTCTATTGCCTTACCGCACTATTTTTTTTATGTAAACAGGTGTCAGTTAAAGGGATGTTATAATCCCAACTGAAATTAGGTTTTTGTCCCCCATCATGGGATTGAGGGCGAAAACTGATTTGCCCTTAATTACGCAGCATATAGAAAATGATAATTAATCCGCGTTATATTAATACGTACATTGATCATTAATCTCTATAATTTAGACTGTATAGAATACATAGGGTAAATTAATATTTCAACCAGCAAGCTCAACATGAGTATAATTACTATGCATGGTAAAAATAGAATATAAGTATAATTACTATGCATGGGATTAAATAATTTTAAAAAACTAATCAAAACAACTTTAATTAAGGTAATTCTCCCTTAATGATTAACTACAATTATCCTAAAATATTGAGTACTATAAGTTCAAGATCACTGTTTATATATTTAGACACACACTAGTACTACTCAATCACTATAAAGCGGTCATGATCAAAATGTAACAAATGATTGGCTGGTAACCTAAATAACTAGCTCATTCTAAAATTTTGAGTGCTAGAACAGATAGGCAATCATCTGTTACATTTTGAGCATCTACATTATCTAGATTACTTAAATTAGAGGCATATATATATAGTTTACTTAATGTTGATCAGGTGATCGGTAATAAAAACGTTACTCGTAGTAGCTAGCAGAAGCATTTGTAATGTGATCAAATTCAATATCTTAGACATGCATGCATGTGTATATATATGCATATGTTCACAAATAAAAGAGGGAATAAAAACCTTTTTGACTAAAGTGGGCATTAATTAGCTTTGTCTTGTTTTGTTTTGTCTGTCTGTCTCTCTGTTTGTTAACGGGAGTATGTATGTGTATATATATAGATAGATGATGAGCATGTAATGCACCATATGGAGCTAGCAAACTAGCTAGGTACTGGAATGGATTCGAGTAGTACTATTGTCGTAGATGTTCCTCCAGATGGAATCTTGATGAGGAAACAAGTAGAGAAAAGGAAGCTGGTTCTTGGGGAGCGATTGGAGGAATTTATGGAGGAACTGAGCAGAAGAAAGTACGAGATGAGGAAGACAATACACAGTGTGAAAGTTGGAGTGGCTCTTGTCTTGGTCTCACTTCTCTATCTCCTTAATCCTCTCTATCACCAAGTTGGCCAAAATGCCATTTGGGCCATCATGACTGTGGTCGTCACCTTCGAGTTCACTGCTGGTAATAATCAATTAGCTAGTACTGCATGCGAGTGCTTCATTAATTAATTAATCAATCAATAATATATATTAATGGCAGGTGCTACACTTAGCAAGGGCATCAACCGTGGAATCGGAACCATAACAGGCGGCGGACTAGGCTGCTTAGCGGCTGCTTCCGCCCAGAGATTAGGCAACGGCGGCACCGTCCTCATTGGGATTTCAATTTTCGTAATTGGTAATTAAGCTATACACATACATAGTAGTGACAAGTACTTATATGACAAGGTGATAAGTAAAGGTAGCTGATTGCAAATTCTGTTGAAATGCAGGGGCTGGTGCAACGTATGGTCGGCAGTGGGCGAGAATTAAGAGGAGATACGATTACGGAGCCATGATATTCATTCTCACCTTCAACATGCTGGTGGTCTCCGGCCTCCACGGCGGAGACATGATGATGGAGCAAGCTCGTCAGCGACTCGCCACCGTGGCACTCGGCTTCGCCATCTGCATCTTGGTCAGCCTCCTCGTGTTTCCCATCTGGGCTGGCGATGAACTTCATATCTCCCTCGCTAATCGATTTCAACTCCTCGCCAAAGCTATCCAAGGTCAGTATGCTTTCTCTCTCTCTCTCTCTCTCATTAAATACTATAATAATTATGATATATGGAGTATAAATTATACGTGGTTTTTCTATTTTCAATGCGCGCATGCAGGTTGCTTGGAGCTATATTATTGCTTTGAAAGCCCGAGCGAGGGAGAAAGCCAGCAGCTGGAGATCAAGAGTAGTACTCATGTGGATGAATGCAAGTCGAGCCTTCACTCAAAAGCTAGGGATGAGCAGCTGGTATCTTAATTTACGTAAACAGTTCATGATGATCATGTATATATAATTTGTTCACTAATAATTATCGATATAAAAAATGAGTTAGATATTGAATCTTAAAATATGAAAGTTAAATGAATAAATTATTTGAGAATTGGGAGAGTATATGTAAGATTTTTGTACGTACGTAGATAAACTTTGCTCGGTGGGAACCATGGCATGGAAGATTTGGGTGCTCCTACCCTTGGCAAAACTACATACAAGTTGGAGAAATTCTCAGAGATATCGCAGCAACCATTTCTTTTCTTACTGCCACTCTTCCATCTACTCAAATGGTACGTACGTCCTCCATCTGGATATAGAGAAACTTAAACCTTTTTTTTTCTTTTTTTAATTACATAAATATTTACTACCGTTATTTGACATAATTTAAGTACATTCAAGTTTGCACTCAGAAATTTACATTTGTATCTATTTTTATTTTATAATTACCATCAAATATTCAACATTTCTTAATTTTCGTATTGATCAATTAAAAGTTACAAAACATTCGTGTGATGTGTAAAGAGTAATAAATTACTCATTATGATTTGCGTAATATTAGACGATGAATGGATCGATTTAATATATATAATAAGTGTACATATATGATGATGATGATGATGATGATGATGATGATGATGATGATGATGATGATGATGATGATGATGATGATGATGATGATGATGATGATAGTGATGATGATGGGTGCAGGACGTTGGGGGAGATAGTACTACTACTAGTATTAAAGTGGGGGAAGCAATAGAAGAAGCGTGTGAGAGAGTGGGGTCATCAGTTGCATGGACATTGAGGGAACTCGGGGACAACTTTGTGAAGAAGAGACGATGTGATAATTATGAGGTGACAATCTTGCCCGAGTTGAACTCCATCAGGCTCCAACTCAACTCCCTCATGCTTCCTTCCACCCTCCACCACCACCACCACCGCCGCGCCTTCGCCATCGCCACCCTCCTCTGGTCACTGGTGGAGTTGGTGGACAAGGTGGAGGCTCTAGCTAAAGAGATGGATCACCTTGCTCAACTTGCAAACTTCACCCGCTAGCTAGCTACTTAATTATATTTATTTATATATCTCTAATGCCACCCATCATATTAATTACTTAATTCTCATTATAATCCTTGTAGCTAGCTAGTTTGCTTTAATTAATTACTCAAATGCCATAGCCAAGCACATATACATACGTTCGGCCGCGTTCATGCCTCTGTAATTGGAGGAGGAACGACATATATAGATCACATGATCAGTATGTTAATGTTAATTGAGTATATACTATGGTGTATAAGTAAATGATGAGGCCAACTTATGACATATGCTAATATAGATGCTACACTACAGTATTTTACTACTAATATCGGTAAAGTGTACGGATAGTCACTTATCTTTGACTATTGTTCTATTATAGTCACGTTTTAAGAATTCGTCCTATTAGAGTCTCATATTTTTAGTTTTTGGTGCATTTGTAGTCCTGCGTTAGTTTCACCATTAAATGTTCCGTTAAGTGATTGTAATGACGAAAATACCCACAACTAATTTGCAACATATTCCCTGATTTTATAAAATCTATCGATTTTATCCCAAAAATATCACTTTTTCATCTCCACCCTTCCTCTCTCCCAGGCCCCAGCCACGCTCACCACCACGATTCCTCCATCACTTTTCTTTCTCTCATCATCATCATCATCTTCTGCAACAATAATGCCCATTGAAGCATATGCCATCAAGAACAAGAAAGAACCAGACTTGGCGTTCAACATAGTAAGAGAGATTCTGAAGTTACCGATGAAAAAGAAAATTGAAATTTGAATCCGGGCAAACTCGTCAGCTTCGGGAAGCTAGCCTGAGGCTTTATGCAGCACCGGGGAGTTGGTGGTTCGCAGCACCGAAAACGGCTGGCGGTGCTCGTCGTGGTCGGCCATGGTCGATGTTGAGGCTCGATCGACCTCTCACCAGTCACAGCCCTTCAGATCTGACCTCACCCCCACCAAATCTCGATGGTGTATCCGAGTTCGGCCCCCTCACCTGAGTTGTTTCCTCCTCAGACCGGCCTCATGAATCACTCTCGCTTATGCTCTCATTGGTTGAACAAGTTGACCAGCCTCCAGCATCCCTCCTTCGCCGGCTTGGCTCATTGGAGCTCGATTCGTTAGATTCACCAGCAGAGATTCGTTTTGGCAATTTTGAGTTTGGACTACCAGAAATAGAAAGATAGTTGAGGATTTCTGGAGATAGAAAATAGGAATTTTAGACTGAAATTAGAAAAGAAAAAAAACATAGAAAAGAGAAATCTTCGACGGATCGCTCGATCTCCGACCAGTAGGTTGAAATTGCAATGAGCGTGATGTGGGTTGAAAGTTCAAGAACAAAAGGGAGAAGAGTAGAGATGATGGTGATATGAACAGAGAAGAAAGAATGGGGACTCATATGTACATGAATTAAAAGTTTAATGACCATATTTGTATTAAATATGTAAATTAAAGTATAATTGTAAGGATATTTGCGTAAAACACAAAAGAAAACAGAAGATCTAGCTGTGAAACTAACGGAATAACCATCCATGCAACAAAAATGAAAGATAAAGGACTTCAGTTGGACAAATTCTTAAAATGGAGCCAGAATAAGACAAAAGTCAAAGATTAAGGACTAACGGTACACTTTACATCTACTAATACTTAAGCCTCTTTTTAAAATCGAGCATGGTAGATATATATGTGAAATTTGAAAGACTAATACTCCCCCAGGCCATAAAAAATGTAGTTTCTGTTTTGTCAGTTTCACGGTATTTAATACTCCCTCCGTCCCTGAAAAATTGTACACATTTCCTTTTTGGGCTGTCCCAGAAAAATTGATCACTTTCTTTAAAAGGAAACTTCTCACTCTCAAAGTTACTAAACTATCCTCATTTTATCTTTATTTTTTCTACCTCGTTTTTTGTGCACTCTCAACTAAGGGGCAATTGAGTAAACATATACAAACATCTTACATTCACCTTAATCTCCGTGTCCAAACAAATCTACCAATCTTTCGGAGGGAGTATATGATTTATTTTTATGATTTTTTAGACATGTAAAGTTAAATGATTCATATATTTTTCATAATTTGCGATCTATTTTTTTCCTAGATATATTTTTTTTATAATTTATTTTGACTAGTTATCCTAGATTAAACACTACAACTTGAGGTATTAAAATCAAACACCACAATTTTTATGGGACGAAGCATGGAGTACTAGTTTCACTAACAAACGCTCAATTAATCGGTTATATAGATTCCTCCTCCAATTCTTATCAACAGAATGCAATATAAAGCCCAGTTTAGTTGGGCCGGATAATATTATGAAGCCCACATTATTTCTAAACGTAGAAAAGCTCTTAACTGAGGCCCACATTTATTAAGATGAATAAAGATTCTTCTGTAGTCGCTAAGTATGTATGTATGCAATTTCATTTCATACAAAATATCTGTAATATGAGTAGATACAGATGCAATATGCAGATACCACTAATTATTAGTCAAACTCAATAATTTATTAGCAATAAGAGATATGAAATCTGGTCATTTCCCGCGGGCTAACGAGGGAATTTCAAATAACCCCACAAACAATGCCACGCGTCACTTATTGATTTGTGGAGAGTCCAGTTCAGGCGACGGAAGTGAAGTTGAAGTTGGCGCAAGTGGTCCGTCTTCCCAGAAGCGTGGAACTGAATCCGAGCCTGGAAGTAGCCAAATCGAACTGAACCAGATTATTCTCCAGCTGGTACCCTCCGATGACGATGGACGTCCTCGGATTGGCGCCTCCGTTCACAAACCCCAGGCACAAAACGTCGTCGTTCACCTGCACCATCGAATTCGCACCGAAAATGCGCCAAATCACATTCTCATTCTGCAGCACCAGGTCGATCTCCGGCACTCTTGGCCCAAGGCGCGTGCTCGCCACGTTTCTCGCGTCGAAGCACACCTCGAAAGGCGCCACGCCACCGACCCTCCTGATGTTCCAGCTCGCCGATTCATTGATGAACGCCGCAGTCACGGCGTCGTAGATGGAAGATTCGATAACCGTGTACGGGTTCACGGTGCTGATCTTCGTCCCTCCAACGCCGTTATTGTCAATGGAAAGCAAGGAAGTGTTCAGTGCCACCGGTCTGTTGTTCACCCGGATTGACCTCAAGCCGATGAAGTACTCCGACGACGGCTCCCCTTGAGAATAGGCCGACGCCGTGCTGACGGGGTTGACCAGAAGCGGAGTGTAAGTGAGAGACTGCGAAACGTCAATGCCAGGGAGGAAAACGTAGGGCCCATCTCCGAAGAAAACCACCCCTGATCTCGACCCGAGGCAAACAGCGAACTTCCGGCGGAAGCTGAATTCGGCGGCGAATTGAGACGGAAGACCGATCCTCGTCCGTCCAAGACCCGCCATGCCAACGACTCCTGAAGCTAACCCTTGAAGAAGAAAAGTCGGGGCGCATGCGAATATGAAATTCCTGTCGGTAACAACCGGCCCCGGATTCGACCCGTTCGTGGACTGAATAGCAACCACATCTTGAGCAAGCTCACCGCCGGTGGCAGTGCCTGTGACAGTATTATCTGGAGAAACGCCGCAAGTGTTGTTGTTGCAGCCTGGTCGGGCGCCGGAGAAGCAATCCCCGCAGCCGTTGGCGCGGGCGAGCGAGCAGACGGCGGATCGGCAGCGAGCAGGGCGGTAGGTGGAGGAAGTGTAGTTTCGGTCACAGTCGACCCATAGAAACTGACCGCCGAGGTCGAGGACGAGGTTGATGGGGACGAGTGGGGTCCTCTGGTTGAGGGTGGTGAGGTACTGGAGAGTGGCGGCGTCTTTTCTGACGGAAGCGACGAGGGCTCTGGGACGGAAGGATTGCTGAGCAAGGGAGAGAGAAGAGAGGAGGAGGCAGATGTATGAAATGAAGAGTACGGAATTAGTTGTAGTGGCGGCCATTTTCGGTGGCTGAAGGTGGTGAGAAGTGGCGGCTTGCGGTGGTTGTATTTATAGTTGCGGAAATGAAAGCGATTTGTGCCAGCGCAGCATGCAGGCTGTCAAAGTCAGGTGTTTACGTGTGATCCAGAAGGCAGAAAATTTGACGTAGATTGGATATTTGACTTTGCATCCATTTCTTCACATATTTTAATGTGATGCATTTCGGACTAGTACGTTTACCCAACGTCTCTCTTGAGTATTTCCAATAACAAAAATCCATTTAGGATTTCAATTCAATGCTTCCACAAATACATTCTTATCTTAGGCCATTCTAAATTTATTGAATGGCTTTTTTCTGTAGAAAATTTTATATATTTAGGAGTATTTACTTTTATGGCACCAAACATCCCTAAACTATATGCTATAATGCTTAGTGGTTCTTGAACTATTGATTGTTGCACTAACAATCCTGAAACTATTCAATTTGTTGTTTAATAGTCCCTCTACAAGCATACTTGACACACATAAGAAAAGGTAGGTATGAAGAAGTGTTTATCCAAATCCCATACTTTATAATGCTAGCTAGTCTAAGGGTCAACGATACTGGGGTGCTACTGCTACCTCTATACTGCGTAACTACTTCATTTTCGTCCCATAACAATAGCAATGTTAGATTGAGCATCAAGATTAAAGCAAGCAATTGAAATATGTTTTGAAAATTTTTTTTAACATTTGAAATAAATAAAGAGAAAGTTTGATGGGAACATGATAGTCTTCTACCAAAGTGAGCCCAAAGAGACCGACAGACACGAAAGCACGACCTACAAAGGCAGAGAACGTGGGAAATCATGCATAGATAAGAGCAAAGAGGGTGTGTGTGTGTAGCGTACCTTTTTCAGGATATGCACCACCCTTCATATAAGGTGATGCCAGAGACCAACATGTAGGGCTTGATGATAAGTGACATTGCCACATTGAGCTGGGATCGCATCCTAATCTAATTAGGAAGAGCCATTTACAGATGTCTGATTGTTTGTGGCAGTCCGATGTGCTGGATCAGTGTGGATTCTAAATACTTGAATCTACGGGCCACTACGTAGAATAAGCACAATTTATCGCGGTTTTACCGCGGCCTACTGCGCGGTAAATGCCGCGATAAATGGCGTTTACCGTGACATTTACCGCGCAGTAGGCCGCAGTAAACTGGTTTTCTCTACGTAGTGGGCTCCATATGGTTATTTGTATTGGGCTTAGGCCCATATATACAAGAACCGAACTTTAAGAGAAGTGAAAATAAAGAGACATTAATCTTTTCGATGATAACTTTTAAAGAGAGAAAAAGGGATGAAGTTGGTAATTGTAAAAAGTTTTCGTTTAAGAAAAAGTCACAAGTAATTTTAGATGATTCAAAATATTGCAAAAAATGCAATTTTAATGGGACAAATGAAGTATTAAAAATTTAATATGAATAATTCGTGAGCTTTATTATACAATTATACATTTATGAACATGGTGAATGGTAATGAAAAACAAATGAATACTGTTTTCAGTGTTTGATAATGTGTGGTGAGATGTACTATAAGGGTTTGTGGGATTGCATTATAATTGGTTGATCTATCTTTTTTTTAATTATCATTATTTATTTTTAGTTTGTTAAGGGGATAATTCATTTTTAATATCATATATATATATATATATATATATATTCCATCATATATATATTTTGTTTTACTGAACAAATCAATTAATTTAATTTTTTATGAGTTCATAATTTCTTTATCGTACTTCCTTAATTCTATTGTTATGTGATACTCATGTCATTTGAAATTGATTTCGGGCTTTAAAGTTTATTCTCTTGGTAGATTTTGGATAATTTTTTGGTGAAAAAAGTGAGAAATATTTGAGAAATATGTGGTGTTTATGAAAAAATGGAGGGAAAGCTTATTTAATGTTTTGTTAATGAAATTATGACGAAATATTGCAAAAACAACACAACATTAAGTGATTTTTTTAAAACATTCGCGTCATTCAAAATTGATTTTCACGCTTTAGGAATAGCGGTTCCCTTTCCAAATAATTTTTGAATCCTCAAATATAATGTTTGATATTATAATTTGGTAGATGAATGGATAAATAATTGTCATAATTTTAGTCCAATTACATTAATTTGTTTTAAGTTTATATTTTATTGTTTATTTAATAGAAATTTTCATGCCAATCAATGTACGTATTTTCATATTGAGTTGCTATACATTGCGCATAAGATATAATTATTATTATTACATCTTACGCCACCCGCATTTTCATCCCACCGGCAACTACCGTCGTGACCTCCGACGAACCTTCCAGTCTGTCTCTCCAACTTCGAAACCACCACGAAGCACATCTCAATAAGCAACCATCATCAAAACATGCTAGTGTCCCTCCGGCGAAGCTTTCCATCGGATTCTACGACGCTTCCGTCGTTTCCGTCGTGACTTCAAATCTACTTCTAAAATCCAAACTTATCCAACTCAGCAACATAAACACCACATGAATTTCCCCCGCTGAAACTCTAGAACCACCAAACTTGCAAAAGATGAAAAATTGAAATTTTCATGACTTAAAAAATATGGGGAAAACGATGATGATCATATTAGGTAGTCATGTTGATCACTAGTATAGTCATGTTGATTTTCACATTTCCAACGTTGATTGGTAGTCTTCTCATGTTAATCAGCTTCTGTCCAATATTGATATATCTGCTATTGTCTAATGTTGATCTATCTATTTGTCATGTTGATCTCTCTCTTTTTGTCATGTTGATATTCATTTTTAGCATGTTGATATGTTTTTACCATGTTGTTTTATCTTCTTTGTCATGTTGATCTTTCTGTTAGCATGTTGATATCTTCTCTTGTTATGTTGATCTTTCGTTTTACCATGTTGATCTCTCTATTTGCCATGCATGTTGATCATTCTTTTTAGCATGTTGATCTCTCTTACTGTCATGCTGATCTTCTTTCTTAGCATGTTGATCTCTCTTCTTACCATATTGATCTATCTTCTATGTCATGTTGATATCTTTTTTTAGCATGTTGATCTCTCTTCTTGTCATGTTGATCTTTCTTTTTAACATATTGATCAGTAGACTTGTCATGTTGATCAGTAGTTTTGTCATGTTGATCTGTCGATATTGTTCACATGTTGAAACGTTGTTGATCAATTAATCATATTGATCAAATACGATCATTATGCTGATCAAATTTAGCGACAAATAAACTTGTAAATAAACGAATCGCTTATGCGCACGCATACGATGTGCGCATTTTAACCCGGACCTTTCATATTATTAATTTATAGAATTCATAATATTTGGGAATAAATGTTTTGAACCGCAACGAAGTGCGGGTTGAGTAAACCTCCTTTATTCTATAACAGAAGTCCAAATCACAAATTTTAATTAGTCAATTCAATTGCGTGAATAATTTGGAATAGAACTAGGTAGAAACTAGAGGCCCAACGAAGATGGATGGATAAAAGGGAAGAAAACTCGTTGCTTGTGTCAGCAAGTTTCTATCCAAAATTAGCTCTGATCCAAATCTCTAATTAGAATATCCCTTTGACGCACCAAATTGACTTGTCCACGATATGCCAGCAATGCACATTTTCGCCTCTATAATTTTGCGAAACCATATTCAATTTTATAGCCTTTTATACTTGATTAATTAAGTCCTAAAACTCATTAACTTGAGCACTAAATTAAGCCCCTAAGAGCATCTACAACAATACTAGCTATCACACTTCCAAGTCAAATTTAATTAGTAAAAAAAGAAAAAGTGTACAAATCTTTGATCCAACAATACTAGCTATCATGCTAGTCATAATAGTTTTTGTTATTTGACTCTCCAAATTTAGGAGTGAAGAGAGAATTTGTTGCTAATCAAAAAATAAATGTGGTTGATTTCAATATAATAATAAATATGACTACCTATAATATAACTAGCATTGATATGATGAC
Source organism: Stellera chamaejasme (assembly GCA_024586325.1). Taxonomy (NCBI): domain Eukaryota; kingdom Viridiplantae; phylum Streptophyta; class Magnoliopsida; order Malvales; family Thymelaeaceae; genus Stellera; species Stellera chamaejasme. The sequence continues at coordinate 34,542,128 of CM044985.1, forward strand.
AATGTTAAACTCACTAATCAAAATAGTTTTATTTTCATCATTTTGGCTACAATTTAACTTAAAACCACTGTTGCTTCTTTCAATCCTAAACGTTGTGGGTTTTGCTAGTGAAATGCTCAAATTACATATGAAATTTATTGGCGCAATCTCTCTAGTGATTAGATTGATGCTTCTCAAAATTTAGCGAGTTGCCTGAAATTTTTCTCAGAGTTTCCATTTGGCCAATTAAATGGAAGAGCTTTATTGCATTAAGTTGAGTTGTAACGTCAGCAAGTACGTATTTTCAAATTAAAAAAAAAGGGTGATCAGCAATGGTATATTGAAAATGAAAATGGGGTGACCCACCACCCCCAAAAAAAAAAAAAAACGTTTGTTTTGTTCTTACAAAATGAAGTAATAGTATGCGATTGCCAAAAAAAAAAGGAATTATGAAGCACAATATGAAAGTTCATGGCAAGGGCCCTAAAATCAAGTCTTAACGATCGAAGTTGGTCAAACCTGAATTATATAATACGTAGTATAATATTTTTCACATTTACATTTTTTTGTATATATGGCTGTGAAAATACCCAATTTTCACAAATTTTCCTCACAGAATATTCTAAATCAACAATTCCCTACAAATTTTTCACTCACAAACTTATCTTTATTCTAGGGTTTAAATTTGTAACAAGCAAATTCTTGAACCGCAGTCTCCATCCCACTCCTTACAACAATGGTAATAAGCACAAGTGTTCAATCATATACAAGATGATGATTGACAAAGAATGCTGTCCACATTATTCAATTCTATCAACCCCTCCAGGTTGGCCTGGCCTCTATCTAAACCAAGATGGAGCCTTCCATCACTGTCACAGCTTTTCCTTGCAATAGCACTCTCTGAGTTTGCTTGTCTAACTGAATTTTAAGGATTCCGCCTCTTGGTGACGCCTGAATTCGCATAAGATCAGTTTGCGAATAGCGTTAAGTGTTAAGCATCGGACGTTTGAAATGCTATGCAATGGTAGGTTTTGGCTAGGGTTTCAAGAATCATGAGTGCATGTTCAAGTATTTCTTCTCATACCAAGTCATAGTTATCACTAGTTTAGCAATTTGAACGGTGTGACACATCAAAGAAAAGAGAGCAGGAAAAGCATCATCACCTGATATGCAACAAAGTCGGACTTTCTCAGTTTTTCACTCCAATAAGTTGCAAGTGCACAATGTGCACTGCCACATACAGGATCCTGAAATACATAGTAAAAAGTTGCAGACATTTAGTTAAAGTTGGTCATAGATCACATAGACAAATGTGATGTCATGTTAAGAAACGTTTCAGAAAGTACCTCATTGATGCCATATTTTGGGCAGAAGAATCGGCTGATGAAATCAAAACCAGACTCTGGAGGAGCAACTGCAGTAATAATCATTCCTCGTCCAGGACATTTCTGAATTTCATCAATCTGTGGCTGAAATTCTGATACAGATTTTCCGGATGGAAGCTCGACCTGCAATGCAAAGAGATCAAGTGTTCATTCACACAACCAGAAACAAAATAGAAACACTGAATCATAAGATAAATTGGAAAAGGGGTTCTGAAACTTGTATGCCAATGTCACACTAATCTCCAACTGCAAACACAGTGCAGGATACTCGAAATGACAAACAGAAGGAAAATAACCAAAGAGCATATATAAAAGGTGTTGAGGGTATTACAAGGAGGTCATATTCAGTCGCTGTTCGCTTCATATCAAGGAAAGAAGCACCATTTAATGCTTTTGAAATTGCTGAAGCATCAATGGCACTGGAATCAGTCAGCGGAACAATTGGAAAATCTAATTGAATCATGAAGGCCCCATTTTCTCCTCCATTCTGACTAGACTTATCAGCTCCCAAGACATCAGGAATCCTTTTTGCAGTCAGAATGCCAGAGAGAGTTTCAAACTCAATTAAATCAGAATCCACTAAACCGGTTGAAAAGAGGATGTGCGCAGCTGCCAATGTAGCATGACCACAGAGTTTGACCTGAAAGATACTTGTACACTTCAATAATACAACCAAATGAGTAGTAAAATATGCCCGTTAATGAAGAGGATATTTGGCTCTGCAAATGCTGATGTATGTAAAAAAACCACTACAAAGATCCATAGACAGCTTAATGACCCAACCAGTAAATTGACTTTGGTAAAACAAAACCATCTGGTTCATTGTAAATTTGCAAACTAGGCGTTTGACTATTACACCTAGGGGTGTAAATGGGTAGGATCTTTAAAGGGTAGCTCGAGCTCGAGCTCAAATTGGGGCTTATCGAGTTTAAGCTCGAGTTCGAGCCTGAAATGAAGATCAATAAGTTAAAGAGTACTTGGCCCTATCGAGTATCGATACTTAACGATACTAATCAAACCTCTTGATTTTTTTTACTATATTACTATAATTTATGGAAGGTATAGGGTAAAGTGCACAGTTAGTCTCGTATCTTTAACTATTGTCCTATTCAAATTTTACTTTAAGAATTTGCCCTATTGGGGTCTTTTGTCTCACTCATGTCCTATTCCGTTAAGTGGGTGTTAAGTGTAACGGTTTTTTGAGAGAAAATGATAATTCTTGATACTAAACTTTTTATATTCTTCACTTTACATCCTAAACTTCTAGATCTAACTTTCTACCCACCCCACCTAACTCCGGTCACCATATCCGGCCTCGCTCGACCATCATCACTGCCTCCAGCCTCTGGCCCCGTTGATTCGCAGCCTTGCACTCGTGATTCACGACCCTGGGATCGCGATTCTCGGCCTCAAACGCCCGACTCGTGGCCTTGGGCTCACAATTCGCTACCCTAAGATCGTGAATCGGTGGCCTAGGGCCACGAATCGGTGGCCTAAAGTAGCGAATCACGAGCCCAATGCCGCAAATCCTGAGCCCAAGGTCGCGAATAGACGGCTTAAAGCCGCGAATTGGCAGCCTAGGGTCGGGAATTATCATTTAGTCAGATCTAGAAATTTAGGGTGTAAAGTGAAAAGGAGAAAAAAGTTTAGTAACAAGAATTATCATTTTCCCTCAAAAAAACCGTTACACTTAAGACCCATTTAACGGAATGAGACATGATTGAGACAAAAAATCAAAAATAAAGGACCCCAATAGGACAATAGTAAAAAATAAGGGACTAACCGTGCACTTTACCCGTTAGGTATAGTAGTATTTTTTTAGAAAAGAAAGACTTATTTTATTAGAGAGAACTCATTACAAAATAAGTCGAAAGCGACAAAACTAAGTACATGGAAGAGGTATCACTAAACCGGCTCTGTAACATGAACTTAACACATAAGAAGTGTTATAATGGGACATTAAGCCAACTAAGATTAGGCTCATCCGAACTGGCCTCTGGAGACTATGCATTCTCGTGACAATGATCATGACCACTATGGGCAAAAGTGAGCTAATCTTAGGAAGGACGGTAACCACCACAACACACTTAGGTGATTACTACCTAAGAAGCTTACTAAAAACCTAACAAGTTCCGACCATAGAGCTCGAGACAGAAAACAAAAACAACAATGAACCAAAAGAAAGACCATAAAGTAGAAACAAAACAAAGGGCCAAAATGATACCGGCCAGAATCGACCAGGCGGACCCATAGCCTAGCCATCCCCTCAAATTCATCTTCATGTCTTCTGGCAGGACGAGGCAATGCTCAACCCTTCTGTTAGAGATAGGCCCGAAAGCCCCAAGCCACCCACACCCAACAATCGCTCGGTTCCACCACCAGCAGCGAAGCCACTCTGCTCCATAAACCCCGATCGATATGATCGGAATGCTAAAAAATCAACACCTTAGATCTGCTACCAACGATGGGCGAACCAATTGACAACATTGAACTGAGCTTTGACAGCAACCGCCGAACCAAAATTAGATCCAGCGAGCAGAGGAAACGTACTCATCATGGAAGCAGCCCCAACAAGGTCGGCAGCCGGTGGAATCCGATTGAAACCGGATTCAACGTTGGCTGGAAACAAACAAACAACCCGGACGATAACCTTGTGTCCGAAAATAAACAGAGAAGTGTCAGCCAAGGGCCAAGCTGGCCAGTGGCGGAAGCATTGGAGATAGCAAGGGCGGCCACGGAACACGGCGAGGTGACGCCCCTCTAGCAGGCTTTACCCCGTCAGAGACAAGAGGCCTGACATGGTCCCCTGGACATCAAGCGCCGCTGGCGGCACACGCGGGAGGAGGAGCATCGCCAAGGATTGCACTTTCCGGTTCATGTTGCAAACACACACACACTAGCCGAGACGGTCGAAGGAGGTGACGACTGCGGAGGTGGAGAGCGACGACGCACGACAACGGCGCTAGGGAACAGGACCATGGCCGCTAGCGGCGGCGGCAAGAAGTTTCCAAAATCCGGTGACGGTAATTGACTTTTCGAAACCCTAGGAGCACTTATAGTAGTATTTTATTAATAGTAATAATCATGATTAGTGAAAAATCATCAATTTGGGTGTTTAAGCTGTATAAACTTTGATGATATCTTATATTTTTTATTATTTGTTAATTACTCGTATAATATAGTTTAGAAAGTTTTAAAAGAGGCCTATCGAGCTATTCGAGCCGAGCTCGAGCCTAACATATTGGGCTCGAGCAACTCGAGCTCGAGTAGTATCGATAACGAACGGCCGAGCTCGAGCTTAAAGGGCACGGGCTCGGGCTCTGCCCGGTCCATTTAAACCCCTAATTCCACCACAAAAAAATGATCTCTAAGAAGTAAAACAACCACAACAACAATACCAATAGAGCCTTAAATCTTAATCCCAACTTGTTGGAGTTTGTTATATGAATCTTACATCTCCATTTCGCTCTGTCAGTAACAAACTCGTTTGGTATGTCAAACCATTTAAGTTGATCCTCTAATTTATTCTTAATCGAAGCCACTCTCACCAAGCCCTTAATGTCTTTGTTTCTTACTCTTTCTCTTAATTTATGCACACATCCATCAAGCATTGGCATCATCGCAACGTTTATCTTATACTTATATCACTTTTTCAATGTCTTATACTCTCTCCATCTCCAATTAATTCTACATATTTCTTTTTTGGTAACTTCTCTCATCTAAAGTTACCAAACTATTCCTACATTATCTTAACTTTTTCTATCTCGTTTTTTTGTGCAACCTCTACTCAAGGGTAATTATGTCAAACTACATAAAATCTTACATTCATCTTAATCTCTGCGGCCACACAAAGTGTTGAATTAATTGGAGACGGAGAGAGTAGCACTTAATATCATATAATGTGGTTGGTCAATTAGTCATCCCGTAGAATTCCCCTTTCAGTTCGAGTAGAACATTCTTATTTAGTGACAATTTTACATCGTCTCTAACCTAACTTGATTTGGTAGTTTACATTTCCTCAATATTTCTTAATAATTGATGGAGGCTGAGTGTTGGTGTTTTGTGAAGATATGAAAAGAAACATAAAAAAAAGGAAATGTGAAGATTTGTTTGAGACTACATTATGTGAGCTTTTTCATGAAGCTTGTATTTTATTCATAAGCTTGCATCCATATTTATACATAAAAATGACTCTTCAAATCTAGCATTAAACCGACTATCTTAGAATTAAATTGACTCATTGTTTTAACATTAACCACTAACCTTTCTAACTTCATAGGTAAACTGAGTTTTTTTATTTTATTTATTTTTATTTTATTTTTGGTTGATCAACTTCCAAGAACATATTTTCAACACTCCTTGTTCTTGAAGTTGCATTTTCAACAAAAGAACTCCTCAACATGAACTTCTGTCGGCTTGGCTTGCTTGTGGCTTGCTTGTGGTGTTGTGTCTTCTCCTTGTGATTGTGCTTGTGCTTGTCGTCATGGTCACACCTTCTTGTGTTGTGGTTTGATTATAATTTGATTCGTGACTTTCTCATGGCTTGATTTATTCTTGTACTCCATATGTCGTGTTGTGGAAGCTTCTACTCCCATGTGTTGTGTTGTGAGAGTTCTTGCCTCCATATATTGTGTTGTGGGAGATTTGACCTCGATCTGTTGTATCGTGGGAGTTTCAGGCTCCATGTATTGTGGGCAGTGGCGGATCCGGAATTTTTGAGAATGGGTGTCCATTTAAATATTTCAATGAATGTTACACTCCTCATTCCAAAATTTTAACAACATTTTGACTTGATACGAGGATTAAAGTGAGAAAATTTTGGTTTTTTACTTCCCTATTTTACCTTTTGTATAATGTCAAATGTAACTAAACAAATAAGCTGAGAAACGTACACCAAAATCAACTATAAAAAATAACAATCTAAATTATTTTTAAACCAATTAAGAGATGGAAGAGAAAAACATACTGTATTTGGAAAAACAAAAAGAGATTTTACATATTTTTTGACATCTCCTAGTGTTGTAAAACATTTGGAACATATGAATTATAAAACATGAAAACGCATATCACAAAATATAGAGGTCCATTGTAATTTTTAAATGATTAATCTAATAAATTATATACCATATATATACACATTATTAAGAAAAAAGGGGTGTCCATGGATCCGCCACTGGTTGTGGGTTCATTTGTGTTGCTATTTGATATGTTTTGGCTTGTATTTGATCTAGGTCCCTCAAGATCTATCATGCTATGATATCAATTTGTTGATATTTTGTGAAGATATGAAAAGAAACATAAAAAATTGAAATGTAAAGATCTGTTTGAGACTACATTGTGGGAGCGTTTTCATGGAGTTTGCATCCCTATTTATACATAAAAATGACTTCAAATCTAACATTTAAACGGACTATCTTTTAATTAAATTGACTCATTATTTTAACATTAAACTAACCTTTCTAACTCCATAGTTATAATTTTTTTTTATTTATATTTTATTTTTGGCTAATCAACTTCCAAGAACATATTTTCAACACTGAGTACTGAATGAAGTTGCTTTAAGTAAGCTATTCATTGAAACTCGAGTTTCCTCTTTACTTGTATGCAAGCTAAACCTACTCTTTAACTCTACCCTAGCTCTACTTATTAAAGGTTTTAGATTCAAAGACATTTCTACATTACCCATGATCAGCCAAGGCATCATGAGAAGCAAGAACAGTTGAAAAGGGGAGAAAAGGATATGACCTCAGTGACAGGAGTGAACCATCGAAGTCGAAATCTGGGAGATAGGGAGGTCAAGTGAGCGATCCGAGTCAAGTAACCGGTCTGGGACATGTTGAACTCAACAGCCAAACATTGCAACCAATCTTCATCCCTCTCTTGGTCCAATAAACAAACAGCTGCTGGGTTGCCCTTAAAGGCCGACTCAGTGAAAGCATCAACCTGGTCAACAATGGAGTTTTTTTTTTTTTCCAAAGTTCTTGTATTGATGTCTATGTAACCGAAGAAAGGCTTGCAGGGAGATAAAGATTTGATAAAATAAAATAAAAAGAATGAGAAGGAAATCTGACCACATAATACTTGATGGGAGTTTTGGCCATCTCAGAGAGTGCTGGTATCCGTTAAGAAGATGAATTGGGGAGTGATGTTGGAAGAAGACGGCACTGTTTTGATTCAAGGACCTCTTTAGACTGGAGCCAGATTGAATTTTCAGCAAACGATTGATACTCTCATTCGCGTCATACTCCCTTCTTTTAGTATAAAACATGCTTAAAGCTCAAGAAAGTTGTTTGTAGTATTATTAATATACACATTAGTCAAGGATGGTGGCTACAGTTTGAACGGTAAGGTTTTTTTTTTTTTTCTGCCCTCTTTTTTCTTCGTTTTGGTACCTAACTTTCATATTTATTATTGTTCAGTCTGACTACCTTCACTAAACATCAACAATAATGTGAATAAACATGAATATTTTGTGGTGAGAAGTAAAGAAAGCGGAAGAGAGTTCGATATTCCATTAAGAGGGAAAATACATAATTGCACAAATTTTATAATTAAAGTTGCCCCTTTATAATTACGGTATGCTTTGTAACGCTTAGAATTTACCCACTCAATTATTATTATTATTGTTTTTTTATCAAACTCATGTTATTAACATGCTCATTTGGTAGATCAAACTAACTAAGTTGACCCTCTAATGTATTCTCAACTGGAGCTACTCGCACCAAGCCTTTAATGTCTTGGTTTCTTATTCTGTCTCTTACTTTATGCACACTCATCCATCAAGCATTAGCATCACCGCAACGTTCATCTTATTCTTGTGTTGATTTTTCACTGCCTAATACTTAATACTGAATTAATGTGGTTGGTCAATCAGTCATCCTGTAAAATTCCCCTTCCATATTGAGTAGAACACTCTTATTCAGTGACACTTTTTCACTGTCTCTAACCCACCTTGATTTGGTGGTTTACATTTTCCTCAATACATCTTAATAAATGGAGGCTGAGTATTGCATTGAAAAAGCTATTCATTAAAACTCTACTTTCCTCTTCACTTGTATGCAAGCTACTAAGCCAACTCCTCAACTCTATCCTACCTCTACTTATTAAAGCTTTCAGATTCAAAGACAATTTTACATTACCCATGATCAGCCAATGCATCATGAGAAGCAAGAACAGTTAAGCTCCATTCGCTGAAAAAGGGGGGGAAAGGATATTATTACCTCGGTGACAGGAGTGAACCATCGAAGTCGAAATCTGGGAGATAGGGAGGGCGAGTGAGCGATCCGAGTCAAGTAGCAGGTCTCGGAGATGTTGAACTCAGCCGCCAAGCATTGCAACCAATCTTCATCCCTCTCTTGGTCCAATAAACAAACAGCTGCTGGGTTGCCCTTAAAGGCCGACTCAGTGAAAGCATCAACCTGGTCAACGATTAAAACAATTTTTTTGTTTCAAGCTTCTTTTGTTGATGTATATGTAACCGAAGGAAGAAGGGTTGCAGGGAGACAGATATGAAATCTGACCACATAATACTTGATGGGTGTTTTGGCCATCTCAACTCAGAGACTGAGTGCTGGTACCTGTTAGATGAGCAAGGGATGTTACAAAAGTGATGGAAGAAGACTGCTTGCGATTCACTCGGCAGCTGCGATCCACTCGGCACTCTTTTGATCTCTAAGGACCTCTGTAGACTTCTTGAGCCAGATTCATTTCACGCTTTTGTTTTGGCAAAGATTGAATTTTTAGCAAACGATTCAAACTCTAATTCACGCCCTTCATTTCATACTCCTACTGTAAAACATGCGAGGTCTCGTACTTTCATTGGACATTAAGATGAGGGGAGTAATTTACTACCCCTCCATGTAATTTCATTAATAACCCTTAGAACAAAAAGATCAAATTTTACAACAGAACAGACCTAAACAGTGCAGAATTCAGATTGAATTACAGGATTCTGATATGAAGCAAATCATCATAACATTACAAAAGCTGAATATATGTTGAAGCCACCTCAACATCTTCTTTTCAGCCAGCCACCTCGCAAGTTTAGAGCACTTCGAAGCTACTAGTCTACTAGAGTTGAAACAAATGTACAGTGCTAGCTAACAGATGAAAACCAATCACCCCATAAAAAATACATGGGGCAGCACTAGGCAAATGGCGCTCTGTCAACAGCTTTTATTTATGTACAATGTGGAAGCAGAGCAACTGCAAATCCATCCCACTACCAGATGCCCTCCTTGGACATCTTGAGGAAGCCGGCCAGCGTGATATTTGGCAGCTCAACAGCGGCTGGTTTCTTCTTCTTTGTTATCTTTGTCACCTTCAATGACTCTGCGCCTTTCGACTGTGCAACAGTCACTGATGTCAAGTTGTAAAACTGTTCAGAGAATGGTTGGTTAGTAGCTGCTACAGGCTTTGATTCCATTCATTGACCAAAACTACGAAAGTATCATCCTTTCTGAACTCTTCTACTATTAAATTGAGGGAATGAGCTACCTCACAGACACCATGCAGGAGCAGTCGATGGAAGGGATCTTGAACAGACATTGTAAGTGCGTCCTCATCTCCACTCTCTTCAATGAATGCTCTCACACAAATCTGAACAAGGACAAACAAGTTTATACCATTCCCAGAGACGCGGAACAGAAAGCAGAAATGACAGGCAAGTAATGCATGGATTGTACGAATTAGACCCATAAACAGTACGGCAGCATTTACCTCATATTTCTCGATAAGATCAGAAAGGAGGCATCGACGCATCGCTTCTCTCGTTCGACAATCAATTCTGCGCCAAGCATTCAGCACAGTTAATTTATCCCCATCAATGGAAAATTTCTTCCTCGCAGATGATTTATCTAGAGCACCAATTATACTAGCCTGTCAACGAGAAAAAACAAGTTAGCTTCAACAAAACACTATTTAAACCCGTCAGTAGTTAAGGGGTCTTTCGGTTTGATTTATATTCCAATTAAAAACTTTATTCCTTAAAAAGGATTTAATCCTTTACCTCTCAATGAAATATTGGAGGAATAATATAATTCTCGTGATTTGTCTCCAAAAGTCAATTATAAATTGAAAAATTGGATTATGAAATTACGAAACATAATTTTTTTATTGGATCAAAACTTCCAATTGCATGCTAATAGGACATTAGGATGTAAAAACCATAAAACACCAAAATCCTGCATACTACATATCATCACAAGCACATAGGTAAGTGATGATACAACCGAAGTAAATACTTTTACGTTAACAAATCTAGGCTGTTCAAGAGTGCATGATTAATTAACAACCCAACAAAAAAGCTAGTCAATGAATCTGCAAAAACACCATAACTACCAAATAACGCATTTCTTTAAACATAGAAAGTGAAATGACCTCTTTGTCCATGTCTATATTTCTAAATTTATCCCAATCTCCCATGCTGGTCATGGAAAATGCTGAAGGTGGCACAATGTTGCCTGAAATTAGATACGCATATAAGTAACACAAGAAATCATATGAGAAACAACTGAAAGAGCACCTACCACAAATCTACAGATCAGAAAAGCTTCTTGCACTATAAAAGCTGCAGCATGCACGTATAAAATCCATGAAAGTGGAGAAACTTGCCACTCAAAGGAGCAAGTTCGGAGGAGAAATTTTTCTAAAGAGGTATCAAAGACTACCCCATGGTGGTGGAGCAAATAAGCCTCTGATCTCCTCTGGGTTCAGACGAGGAACAAGTTCCATCAACAAGCGATCATTTAGTAGTCTCCGAGTACGTCGGTTGCTGACCTAAAAAAATAATCAAGGAGCCTTAGATAGTTAGATTCCAAGTTATATATACTTGTGATAGATGATTTTAGTGGATATAGATTACATAGCTCCTTCCTTGTCTGACCCAAACCATTTCAAACAGAGGATGAAAGCCTCAAAACAACAGTGAAGTTTATGTCAAACGAAGTGAAGTTTATGACAAAGGAAAAGTGACAACCCATTTGGGAGTTGGAACGGAGTGAGTATAACGCTTTTTTTACCAAAAGGCAGAAGTGATATAAAAATACTTATAAAATAAGAAATATTGCAGCCTAGCATTAAATGAAATTAATTATAGAGGCAATCACTAGATTCCACTGAGACCCTAAACAGAAACTACATGACTTAAAACTCTAGCCATGGGTTAAACAAGACAACGGGGGATCATTTGTCTATAATATAGCTAATCCTTCATTTCGACTAAGTACGAGGCATGAGGCATCATAAATCATAATCACAAGTGCCAAGATTCAGCAGCTATGATAACATCAGATGTCACGTCATAAACCAAACTGTGGAAAGCTTACGCTAGACTAGACACCAACAACAGATCACTATCACTTTGACTAGCAAAAACCTCATTACATCAATTTAAGGAGAAAGGAATAAACTGGCAAAACAAATGTTACTTTTCCAGTAATGCTCTCCAGGAATTCGATCTTCTGCTCAATCGAGAGCTCACGAGGCTGCACACTTCCACCTGCTCAGAATTCAAAAGCTCATCGTCAAAATTTCCCCTGCGGCCACAAATGGGTCTCCTAATTTCTACCAAAACTTAGATACGGTGAACAATTAAATAGGAAAAGGCATGCGAAATCGGGAATCGACCAACCATCATTGAATTTGCCAGAACAAACACCGCCCAGATCAGACAAACGAAGCAAATATGGCAAAAAGTACTAGTACAAAAAGCATCAACTTGACATGAATTCTGTTTCTAAAAGAATCACCTTTGGAAGGGTGGCTGAGTGGAGATGGGCGGGGCAGATCTTCTCTTTGCAGGACCTGGAGAGTCGCCATCAGTGATTGGATTTGGAGGCGGTGGACACGAGTCGGGTAAAGAGGATGAATTCGCGATTGGGCGATTGAGGGAAGGAAGTTGAAGATGATAGCGGTGAGAATAGGGACGCAGAGAAGAATGGTGGGTAAGAAGAAGGTAACGAGCGGTGAAGAAGAAGAGAGGGAAAATGCCTTGGAATATGCGTTGGGTGTTGCGAAAATGCCAATGCCAGTTCCGTTTAGGAAGTCCTCTCCATTGCAATTGATTTTGCATCGGAGATGCAGTGCAGCCAAGAGGGTGCCACGTACAAGATGGGAGATGGATATCAAATAATTTATCTTAAGAGTGCATTTTATTTCTTTTAAAAATTAATTGTATTTTTGAAAATGATGTACAATTTGTTAAAGCAAAAACTATTGATGTATAAAGTAAATTAATTTAACAGATTCTCGAACTTAAATACTCCCTTTTTCGTCAAAAATTGTCTCATTTGACTTTACTATTTCAAACTAGCTGGTATCCCCCTCCTACGGGACGGGTAAAAATAATTAACGTCTATGTCTTGAAACTATCGATGTATTCGTATAAATTCCTGAAAAGATAACTCGTCTGCTATTTTATTTAAGAATCGATAACCAAAAAGGTAAAACATTCGAGTTTATTACTGAATCTTCCTTTCTCTTTCTATTTTTTTGTTATTTTTTTATTATTCTTTTTAGAATTTTAATTTTTTACATTCTCTTTTAATTGTTCGGGGTTTGTTCATCAAGGATTCCGGGACATAGAAATTTCCAATATTCCATCAATTTTATTAGTTAATAATTACTACCTCCTAAGTTTGGGGGATGAGTAAGTATTTCTCATTATTTTTTTCTATTATTAGTTTGGGGATAATCTTTTTATGCCACTAAGTTTTGTATTTTTTTCATCTCAATCCCAAACATTTTCAAAATTATAATTTAAGTCTATCAAATGTTTTCATTTTCAACTTGAAACCTCTTTTCTTATGTGCTAAATCTTTTGGTCCCACTTTTTTAATTATTTTTTCACATCTACCTAAATATTCTATACCCTTAAAACATAAATCACTAAAAATTTGAGTAAAAGCAACTTCTCTTGTTTGCCTCTTTTAAATCCTTGAGTCATTACGATTGAAAATCATAGAAGAAAATCACTATCAGTAAAACATGAATGACTTCTATTAAGTTCATGAATGTGATTGATATATAATTAAATCTAAGAAAAGTTTAATTTGTTAAAAATTAAGATGAAAATTTTTAAAGTCATGGAAGGCCGAAACTTTATTAAAAGCAATTTATGTGTGCTATCTTCTTTTTAGTTACTTATGAAACTTGTAAATTATAAAAGAAATTATGTATTAGTGAAACAATGATAGAAAGTTTTAGTCATGAACATCCAGTCTAGTGGCTATGCTCATTGGACATGAAGTGGCGGTCTCGGGAACCGCTTATTCCATGCGCTACAAAGGTGCTTCACAGCCACTTCCCGAAGCACCTTGTAGCGCCAGGTGTCAAGTGGAGGTTTTGTAACTCCTTCTGGCGCTTCTTAAGGCGCTACAGGACTCCCTTGAAGTACGTAGTGTCGAGCCTCCACAACCCTCTTCCCCTATCCCCAAATATATCAAAATAAGGATAGAAAGTTTTAAATTTATAGATAATAGTAATAGACTTGAATATGATTATAAGCAATTTATGCATGCTCTTGCTTTTTAGTTGCTAATTATTACAAGATTTCGTTATAAATTTAACGTAATTTATCGTATTTTAAAAATATAATTATTACAATTAATAACACTCACAAATATAAATAAAGTTACTTTTACATATTAAAAAAAATTGAATACAAATAGTAATCCGAAAATTCCACAAATTGCGAGTTGGGCTTACCCAGCCCAATTTTGTTTTCACACCTAACATTGTCCAAACTCCCAACCGACCTTAAACACTTAAGCCCAAATTGTTAGCCCAACCCGTAACCCAACCGAAACTCTAACCCATCTACCCTCATATAGATAACCTAGTGTCCAACCTTCTTACGATTCTAACCCTAACCCGCTGCATCTCTCTCTCTCTCTCTCTCTCTCTCTCTCTCTCTCTCTCTCTCTCTCTCTCTCTCTCTCTCTCTCTCTCTTTGTGTGTGTGTGTAAAAGTTCAACCGTGTTCATACCGAATTCTTACTGTTCATCATGAGAAACCACCAAAATCGCCTCGTAGATGCATTTTCGTCAAGTGTTTACCGTGAAAAAATGTTTTCCGACGGCCTCCGATGGTGGCAAACATGCTTAACATTTTTTTCATCGTGATTTCTACTTTCTCTTTGTAAAAAATTGTTCAAAGATTTATATTTCCAGTTAGATCAAACATTATAGTGTGGAATATCTAGAATGAAGGATTGGGATTGAGTTTGACACATGATTTTGTGGGTTATTTTGAATTTTTAAAGAGTTTAGATACAGTGTGTTGCAGATTCAATCTGTTCGGATATTATCTCTTGATTAAATTTATCATGTGGTTTTAATAAATATTAAAAAAATTACACGTGGTAGGTCCTCCGTATGTTCCTGTTTATATATTAATAGTAGATTCATCATGATTTCTGCTGTCTCTTTGTAAAAAATTGTTCAAAGATTTATATTTCCACTTAGATCAAACATTATATTGTGGAATATCTAGAATATAAGTTTGAGATTGAGTTTGACACCTGATTTTGTGGGTTATTATGAATTTTTAGAGAGTTTAGATATAGTCTGTTGCAGATTCAATTTGTTCGGATATTATCTATTGATGAAATTTATCATGTGGTTTTAATAAATATTAAAAAAATTTACACCTGGCAGGTCTGCCGTCAGTATGTTCCTGTTTATATATTAATAGTAGATTCATCATTATTTCCGCTTTCTCTTTGTAAACAATTATTCAAAGATTTATATTTTTATTTAGATCAAATATTATAATGTGGAATATCTAGAATGTAGGCTTGGGATCGAGTTTAACACCTGATTTTGTGGGTTATTTCAAATCTTTAGAGAGTTTAGATATAGTTTGTTGTTGATTCAATCTGTTCGGATATTATCTCTTGATTAAATTTATCATGTGGTTTTAATAAATATTAAAAAATAAATTACACGTGGCAGATCCTCCTTCAGTATGTTCCTGTTTATATATTAATAGTAGATTTTAATGTTTGAATCAAATTTTAACAAAGATAAATAGTGCAAAAAAATTCAGAAAAAAAATTATATTTAGAAAATTTAGATTGCAAATTTAAATAAACATGTTAATTATTCAAATTTCGATATCTAACCATTCATTAAAAAAACTATAAATTAAATATTATGAAACTGTTAAAACAAATAAGATAATCTTTTGTAGACGAAGGAAGTATAACTTTTCTTGTTAAAAAAAATAATGTAACATTTGTGAGAGAAAAATGATATTTCATATGTTATAGAATTTGTTAAACTGGTTTTATCCATTATTTTCTCGTAAATTTAAAAACTAATTGGTCCTAAGTTTTTTTATTACTAAAATTCACTTAAACAAATCTAGAGTTTGTAGTAAAATTCTCAAAAAGGAAATTAATTTATTTTTATAAAAAATCAAATAAACACATCTTAAATAAATTAATTTTACTCTATGTGACTCCGTAAGTCTTCTTCCCCACGGGAGAGAAGCCATTCCCCCGTTTAGGGTATGACTATGATCGACGAGGCCAATATGTTGACGGAGCAGATGATGCTGTTCTGTTTTTCCTACTTTTGTTCGGAGTTGTTAATGAAAAATGGGTAAAGATGTAATTTTGCCACCAAAATTTATGAAATCTCTTTGTGATCGAAATTTATTTTGAAGCGAAAATGCCATCAATATTTTAATGAATGAATAAATTTGTCATTAATTATTAATTTGTCACAGTTGGCGCACATATGACATGCCACTAGATGTTTACCTGGACATTGAGTATACATTCTGTAGAGTTGATTAATATTAAATTTCACATTAAAATATGTTAGAGTTTAAAGGTTGGATGGTTAATTTTATAAATTTTAAGTGAAATTAAAATATTAACCCTACAAAAATGTAGACATAATCGTTTAGTGATATGTCACATGAGCGTCAACTAGGATAAATTAATGTTTAATGATAAATTCACCTCTTCAATAAATATTGGTGATATTCTCGCTTCGAAATGAAGTTTATTAGTTAAAAATACCTTTTTCCCGTGAAAAATAGTTTCTGAACAAAGTGTGTTTTCTAATTGTAAATATACATGAGAGAAAAAGTTGGTGAGAAATGTGATTTGATGTTGATTTGAGTGTGAAATTGTGAACAAAACAACAAGGCCGCCAAGCAAGCAACGGAACTAGGAATTCCCAGTTAGGGTAGGGTGACAGACTGACATGTGAGGTGAGTAGCTTAATTAGAGGTTGGAATTATCTAAATTATAAAATATTAACCTTAATCCATTTATAATGACCATAAACCTCCATATCAAGGTTAATGACGTGGTTTTGGTTTAATAATGGAGCCGTCACTAATCATTTTTACCTAAGTCGATTGAAAATCTAAATCGTTCTTCGGAAAATTTTGAGTTCGTTAGTCATTTTCGTACAAAAATCATAAATTTTTCATACAACCAAATTGGTACCATAAGTTCATTTTTATTTCTTTTACTTAATTTTTTTTATAATAAAGTCATTTTCCCAAATAGAGAAGCATAAAACAGTAAGAAATTACTTAAACAAGAGAAATGTGTGAAACAATAAACTCAATCTCATTACAAGTACATAAATAAAAATGGATTAGTAATAAAAACTAAAATTATATCCAAACCATCTCACAAAAATTGTCACATAAATCTAAAATTCAAATATACTAAAAGATGATTTATAGAAAAATAAAAGTTTAGGTATGGACCAAAACTATTAGCTTTTTAACATGAGTAGTGTCTCAACTACAACATGGATATGTTTGAAATTCATCAAAGTTATTGATAGCCAATTGATGACGTCCGACCGATCAAGTTGTGGTGGAGGCTGGAACGGAACTACTACTAAGACTTGAAAGAGTCAAAACACATAAAACAATCTGGTGCAGAAGAGAGAAGAAGGTGTGGGTGTGTAGCTAATACCTTATTTTGGATTGACATCACCCCTTTTATGGGGTGATGTCAGGGCTCTCCCCATGCTGGGGTAGAGTGTTGGTAGGATTTTCTCCCATGTTGGGATTGCTGCCTTCCAGAATTTTAGGGATTGACGTATCCCCCAAACAGTATTGATCTGACATTATTTGAGTGGGTCCTTGACTTGGGGTTGGAGTGTCAATTGGGCTTAGCTTATGTCTGTTAGTCAAACCCGTGACATAGTGGTATTTTCCCGCCAGTATGATGGTGATACGATGGTACGGGGCACACCCGCGTATTGTTGGTGTGTTGGTCGTATTCGAGGACCCTCATCGTATTTACGAGGGGTGCTACTCGTAATAGAGCCCATATATATCATTGATTAGAGGAACTTTATCTTTCTTTTTAGTAAGTGAAATTTATGTTTGAACTACTCACTAGTCTCCAACTCTAGTACGAACGAGAAGAAAGCAGGGGTAAAATTGTCCATTCACAGCTACACTAATCCAGCTGCTATAGCGTGGAGAAGTCCGTTGCAATGCAACAGTGTACGTCCCAATAGGAGAAGGGAAGGGAAGGTGTTGAAAACGACGCAGAGCGGAGCGGAGCGGAGCAGAGCAGCCCGCGCTTTTGTCTCTGCAACACGATTCTTCTCTCTCTCTCTCTCTCCATTCCTTTTCCTCAGTCACATCTTCAGCCATCTTGAGCCCTAGAGCCACCGCCTCACCTGTAAGTAAGTAACATCACAACTCCTCTACATTGTGTTTGGTTCCATCACCTGCCGCTGTCCTGTTCCTTGGTTCTGTCTCTTCTCCATTTTGCTGGTTTTCTTCGTCAATTTCATCTGTTCTGAATCTTGTAATGAGTGGTAGAGTTTACGGTTTCTGGTGAATTTATGTTTCATATAGCTTCTGCTACCCTGAAAAAGTTACTGATGCTGAACTCATCTCATCCCCGTTTTGAACTTCTCAGATCGCCCTGATTTGTTACGTTGATAGCCTTGTACGTTAAGTTAATGATGTACTATTGGTTGATTCTTTTGTGTTGTCGTTAGTTACGTTCAAGCTTTGCAGGGAAGATGGATGCACAAGGCAGTTATGAGAAAATTTTGTCATCAACGAGAAGTACCAGAGACCTCGTTTCTGATTCACCAGATGGTTCATACTCGCTCTTTCACTCTGGAGCTGCAAGCTGGAAGGAGGACCAACCTAGTCCTGTGTCATTGTCTGAGTGGATTCACCATCCAGAAGCATCCCCTAGCTGTGTTGAGTTGCTCATGAGAAATCTCGAGATGGTTCCTTCTGCAGAAATGGTTCAGCTAACCGGTTCGCCTGCTGGAACTGGAAATGAGCATGCTTATGGTGCTGCATCTAGTTCAGGAACACCTCGTAGTTATCTTGAATTTCTTTCAGAAAATCTCGAAAAAGTTCCTCTTGGAAAGCCTGAAATGATTGGCTTATCATCTGCTGCTTCACATGATTATGAGACAGTCTCAGAAACTGGGAGAAAGATGTGGCTCAATGACGCACCAAAACCTCGCAGTTCTCTAAATGTTGGAGACTTCTTTGACAGAAGATCTGGCAAGTCGATTCATTCTGCTTGTGCAGTTAAGAACATTGGCCATGAAGCTTCAGCAACTGTATGATGCTTATTTTCTTTCATACTAACAAGTTTTGTTTTGCTTTTATCTATCTTATGTTTAGCTTTACAGACATCTTGATTGCTGGTATCAAATGTTTAAATTGTCTGTGGTTGACAGGTAATGAATCAGAAGCCATGCTACGGAGGAGAATACATTACTAGATCAACAACCTCAAATGTAGGAATAGGGAGGCATGCAAAGGTTAAGCTTCTTTTCTTGTTTCTTTCTTTCTTTCTTTCTTTGTCTGCAGTTGATATTATCTCTAACGCATATAGTTTTCATGGAATAATTCTTGAAATGGTATTGTTTCATCATGGGGCAGAAGTCTTTACTATGGGGGTCAGAAGAAGACAGGCAGGACTATAGTCTTTTCCATCCTCATCCAGATCATGAAACAAGCACGCCAGCCTATTTGCGGTCTAGACCACATTCATCAGAAGCAGAGAGGAAGGAATGTAAAGGTTTGCCGCTTCATCGAGATGGAAGTGGTGCTACAACTGTGAGACAAAGGGATATCGCACAATCAGCTGAGCGGGTAAGAAGAACACTATAGATTTGAAATGACACTAATTGTCACTTTTCAATTTGTGCTGTTTCCACTATCTGATACGCATTAATGAAGCTTATTTGGTTTTTTATTGACAGCTTCGTAGGCTAAGGGTTTCTGAAAGTCTGAAAGCTTTACAAGGATTGCTTCCAAACTCAAGCTCTCTCAAGGTAATGTGTTTATCCTTATTGTCAAAACCCTCACTTGCATATTCGGTTTGTGCTCTTCAAAAGACAGAATTGGTACTCTCGACATTGCAGGACTTGTATCCAGGGGAACTTTCATTCTTCCTCTATTTTATTGTTGTGACGTTCAAATGACAGAATGCCCAGAGATTAAAGAAAAAAGAAACATCTTGGCAGGCTGTAACTAATCAAATCTATAAGAAACTTTGCTGATCTTGTTGGAAATTTTGGAAATTTTCAAGTTCTTGCCAAATTGCCAATCCTTTATCATGTTCCGCAAAATTCAGACTTGAATTAGTCATTGTGTTAGTCTAAAGTTCTGTCTTCATGGTCATCCATGTGGATTAATCATACTCTTCGACGCAGGGTGGTCAAACTTCGATTGTGGATGAAATCATCGACTATTTGAAATACTTGCAGTTCCAACTGAAGGTAGTTTCTTTTGCACCTTGAAAGTTAAAATGCAACCCATGTACATTTGTCATGTGTGCCTGTACTTAGTCCAGTTTTACCCGACACCTTAAATATACTCTTCCATGCAAATATATACATATATATATATATATATATATATATATATATATATATATATATATATATATATTGGTCTGATCTTCATACCATAAGACTTCATTCCAAACTTGGGATGCAAGAAACTATAGATGCATCTTGTTTTGATCGATATCTAACTCCTCAACTTTCTGAAGCTGACAAAATTAAGGACATGATGTTTACTTGGCCAATTGTATGTGAAAAGCATGATGCAGTTCAAACTAAAAGTTGTGCATGGATTCCTCTCTGAGCTGAGAATTGCACACATTAGATAGTCACAGAGAAATTTCAGTTTCAGTTTACATTGGTATGCCTGTAGTCTGAAGTGAAACAGCAATTTGCAGGGTATTTCTCCTAGCCCCCCCCCCCCCCAATTTACTGTGTGGTGCTGCAGCCATTAAATTGTTCTGGAATTTCACAGCTGTTCCCTTTCGCTGCATACCGCTCTATTCATTCATCCATTACATTAAAGCATTAAAGTAAAGTGCATTCGGAAACATGTTTCTTGTGCAGGAATTTCACAGCTGTTCCCTTTCGCTGCATACCGTTCTATTCATTCATCCATTACATTAAAGTAAAATGCATTCGGAAACATGTTTCTTGTGCAGGAATTATGTCGAAGCAGACTCAGAAGCGAGCCAACTGCAAGCCCTTTCGTTTTCATAGAGGTAATTATCTTTGTTAATATTAATTCACCATGCACAGTTCATAATGTAGAAATGTCATCAACAAACCTGCATTCTCAAATCTATAGGGATACGGTCACTACGCTCTCAATGGACAGATGATGAATGAACCTTTTGAAGATGTGATCGGGGAGTTGCTGGAGACGAATCCATCAGCAGCAACTCAGCTGTTCGCGGCCAAAGGCCTTTATTTGGTGCCACAGTCGTTAGTTGGAGGATCACCCAGGACTGCTTAGATACTCAGTTTATGCACAAATGGTTTTATGAACTGTGCTTCAGCTTCTATGACAGTTATGCTTAGCAGAAAGAAAGAAAGAAAGAACACACCTTTTGACTACTTTGGTTGATATCATATTATGTCAACACCCTTGAACTTCCGTTGAAGTTACAATTAACACCCTTTGGTTTGAAAATGTACGCTTTTCCTTTTTACCATTATCATCATCTTCAAATGTACTAGTATACGTGAGCAAACTAATTAATTATTAGTATTAAGTAAGTGGACGTAATTACGTTGAATGAATCAAGGCTCAACTTTAGTTTCAGAGACGGGACTAATAACGCCCCCACAAGGGTAGTTAACTGTGCAGGTGTTGGCGATGGAGACGGAGTATTGATGCGTCGGCCGGGCGAGGAACGCCGGCAGAAGGGCGAGCAAAGCGCAGACACATTCCGCATCCACTTGCCTCAACCAGTGGCAGCATTGCTCTTCTCGGCTCATCGACGTCCCCGGAATCGTCGGATCTTCAAGAAGCAACAACGGCCGAGCCGCCGCCGTCGGCTGCTGGGAGGAGCACGCATATGTCACCAGTTGAAACTGGGAGGCGCAGATTGAGCGTGGGATGACTTGCGACTCTGTTCCGGCGAGTAGCAGTAATGTGAGGATGATGATTGATTTCATAACTTGAGCCATTTTCATTTCCCAATGTGTAGAGAAGTGAATTTTGACGATCATGGATTTATATCAGTGTGTGTGTGTTCATCAGGTTTTTGTGTTGTTGGACTTTATATGGGTGAGAATTGATCAGGAAGGTTTCAGGTAAGCCACACTTACAAGCTTGTGATGAAATTATAAGCTAAACAATCATTTACTAGTATCAAGTGTGAGTTAGAGATGTGTGATGTGTTGGATTGAGCATCATAACATTATTATTAACCCTTTTCTTTTTGTTGCTTTCCTTTTGCTTTGTGTATGTGAAAACCAGATCACAATTTTAGTCAGTGAATTGCCTGAAATGCATCTAAACTATAGTCTATACCATTACAAATCAACATCTTCAAGCCAATCCAATTGCATTTTAGCATTATAATACCTCTGAAATGCAACACAATCTCTTGAAACAAATTCCAGATTGGCAAGGGATAGTTTTGTTGGGAATGAGGAACTAAACGATAATGGATTTTGCTGTTAAATAAATCTAAATCAAAAGTCACTCGCAGTCAAGGCATTTCTTGTGACCGTGACATTTAGAAATGGATAATATTAGTATTTGGATATAGTCTCCATAAGCTTAATTTTCTTTTTTATTCTGCACATATTTCTTCTTTTGAGTCATCACTCACGCATGAAAAATCTGCTGAATGGTATGGCTTGTAAACCCCAAAAGCTTTCATCTTTAAGCAGCAAAAATCCTGGTTCTGGGTCAGAACCAATCATCACAAATTACAATCTTTCATCAGTGACTATTTTACAAAGTGGAGTGGCCTAACAGTTTACTGGATGGATACATGAGTGAGCTTAAAAGTGAGTCAACTCGCTGAAGAGTGAAGGGACTACAGTACAGAGTCAAGCAAGACTCACCATATCACGAGCTATCCCTAATTCGACAAAGAGAGAGTATGTATACGCTACAATTATGTATTAAAATCATTCTTCTAATCTTATTACCTAAATACCATAACGCAGAATCTTGTTCAGCTGGCCACCAGATGAATCCTAATCATGCCAACACAGGAGCAGAACAGTGCATCTCCATACGATGTAAATCTTGGCCCTCCTTTCTCTCATCTGTTTTGAGCAATTCCTCTGCCATGACTGAACCTTCACGTTTCTCACTGAAGCAGCCATGACTTAGCTTATAAAAGAAGAGAATTGAGCTCTGGAGCTCTGAAAGTTGAGAACTTGTTTTGTTTGTGGGCAGTAGTGAGTTGAGGTGGAGACTGAAGCACTTGGTCATGTGATATATAAATAAGAGGTGGGGTTCAGATAATAAGGAGAATTAAATTTAATAGAGAGTTTGAAGGATAATGTGAGGAGATTAAGTTAAGGTGGGTGACATGGCCCCAATAGGCATCAAGAAGACAAGGCAGAGTTATTTTAGGTTGTCTGCAATCTGCCTTACCACTTTGATAAGGACATGTGAGCAACTCTGCCTCCTCCATTGGTTCATCCATCCTGTGTCTCTCCATTTTCTTGAAATATCATCACTGCCATTTATGCTCATGTCTTGTTTTCAACCAAAGCATCAACTTTTTCCCTCACATAACCCAAATTTGCTTAACTTAGACAAGTGTTATCCAATTCCATGATATAGAAACAAACAAAACAGAGATGTTTATAAAAAAATGCAAAAGGGGTGGGGAGCATAGGGTGTGAGAGAGAGTTGTCATGGGAATAGACATTTGTGTCAAGCTACTAGGCTGTTGGTGTGTATGTGAAGGTGGACATATTGGGCCACAGTGAGTGGGCTGGGTCATCATCCCACTCACAAGATTCCAGCTTTGTGGGTCCGGCCCACGTGGGGAAGAGGATGAAGGAGAAGAAACAGCCTCTTCTGTTCTGTTCTTGTTCTGTTCTGCTCCACCATTTTACATCCCAAACAGGGTAAGAAAGAATTAAGAAGAAAAAAAAAAAGATTGATTCTTTGCAACCTAACCAGATAAGAAGAGAAGAATTCAGTGATCTGACAACGAAATCCACACGTGCAGTGATTCTCTTCTGTCTGTGTGAAAGAAGGAGATGAAAGAAAGGTCCTTTGTTCGGTAATTCAATCATTCAACAACACAATTCAGAATATTTTTTAATTTTCCTAAAATCTTTTAAAAAAATCCTTGTTGTCGGGAAATCCTGTTTCTGATTTTTCTGTTCTGTGGTTGTCATCACAAACCTGAGACTAGAAATTGTTGTTTCCTTTCTTTCTCTTTTTTTCTTCATAAAGGGACCAGAAACTGATTAAAACTAATTAATTGTACAATGATAGAAAGTGTAAGGAGCTAACAACCCAGCTCTTTGACTAAGGATGTGGTTGACCTGGGTACTAAAGAACCTCTTGGAATGTCACTTAAACAAAGTTTTAGTAGTATTTTTTTACTGTATTAGTATTATAGAAAACTGTCGGTTTGGATCTGCCTGTTGAAGTGGGGGGGATCTAATCTCTAAGCCCAAGCCCACCAACTCATAAACTAACTCAAATTAAGAAAACCATTACAAACCAAAATCCACATTAAACCAAAAAGAATTAACTGAATTTGAACCAAAATCTTAACCGCTAGTTACAGCCATATGATGTGATGAATCTTAATAAACAGAATTACATACTAACCAACCAGTACCCAAGCAACTCAGCACAACATAGTGGACTTTGTTGCTAGAAGAAATGATCAATTCAGGAATTCTTTCTACCACCTTAAAGTGTTAATGATGTAACATCAGTATTATCCAAATCATCTTTAACCCTTTGATAGATGGAATGGAGAAGTTTGCATTGATCAATCCATGCCTAGGGCTTTTTTGATGTCATTCTGTACACATATTGACATATATAGACATGCAGTTTAATTATAACGAATAATTTCTGAAATCAATATTAATTAATTAAGGGCACAAACGCACCTCCATTGCTGATGGAGGGGTGGTTGGGCTGTAGCGATCAATCACTTGACCATCTTTATCAACTAAAAACTTAGTAAAGTTCCACTTAATCCCAGATCCCATGAAACCAGACTTACTGGATTTCAGAAACCTGTAAATTGGTGCTGTCTCTGCCCCATTCACTCTTACCTACCAAAATGCACAACAAAACAATTTACACAAATTAATGGAGTATGTACTAGTATATGTAAACCAGCAAAAAAAAAAAAAAGCTTAACGTTAATCACCTTGTGAAAAACAGGGTACTCAGCCTTGTATCTTGTGCACACGAACTCATGTGCTTCATCACTTGTTCCTGGTTCTTGCTTCAGAAACTGATTGCATGGAAATGCCAGTACTTCTAGACCTGATTCATCAACAGTATCCATTCAACATTCCACACCAGTTTAACTGAAGAACAAGAACAGGAAGAAGGCATTCAAGTACTAGGATTTAAGTGACCTCTGTCTTTGTATTTGTTGTAAATTTCAGTTAGCTGGGTGTAGTTTACATCTGAAAGCCCACTGTATCCAAAATCCATGCAGATCATAATGAGAAGAAGAAGAAGAACATCTGAACATAGCAATGAGAAAACCATAACAGGAATATTTAAGTAGGGGAATGGAGATGGAACCATTTAGAGGCAACATTAACAATGATGAGAACCTTCCCTTTGTAGCAGCTGAGGTCCACTTCTTGTCCCCTGTAATCCTGCCATGGATGCAATTGATCAATTCAAAACCCTAACACCATTCGATCAAATCAGAGGGGATTCAAGAAACAACCTTGACGGTGAAATCGTGGATAGACTTTTGAGGAAGCGATTCCCATGCGCCCATATTTTGTGTGGGCAACCAACCAATTAAGATTTTTGTCTATCCGATTCCCGTTTTGGTATTATCTGACCTCTGTTACGTTGCAGGTCAATCCTTCTTGTGGATGCAGAATACGAATCGCTTCATTCATTCATGCCGGCTGATACACATCAATTCCATGGCGATAGCAGATTCCCATTTGATGGGATAAATCAATTGTAATCATATAAGATTTCCCTTTCGCAATTTTCATGACAAATTAATGATGAAACAATATACTTGGCTTTGCTGATTTTACAAATGAAACATGCTTTGCCTAATTTTTTGGTTAATTCAGTTTCGATGATGCAAATACCGCATATTCCTTCTAAGTGTATGTTCGGCAACCGCTTTTTTAAATAACTGCATGCGGTTTTGAAAAAGTTATCAATTTTTAGCTATTAGCTATTTAATCTCAATCATTAAAAAATCATTCAAAACGTCAAAGCTAATTGAAACAGATATTCTCCGATTGCACCCTAAGTAATCTGGTGGTGACACCAATATCATTTGTAGCTTAAAATTTGGCCAACTTTTCGTGAAAGAAATTTGAAAAACTTAGTTTGGATTTGTAAAAGGTAGAGGGGAAAACTTAATAAAAAAAAACATATGCTCCCTCCATCCCCGATAGATTAAGGGTTTGATTTGACGCGAAGATTAAGGTGAATGTAAGATTTTTGTATATTTTCAGTTAATTGCACCTTGGTTGAAAGTGCAAAAAACGAGATAAAAATAAAGAATAAAGTATGAATAGTTTATTAACTTTGAGAGTGATAAATTTTCTTTAAAGAAAAATGATCAACTTTTTTGTCAATTTTCGAAAAAGGCACAGCTTATTATTATCCATCAATTTCTTGAAGGCAAAAAACAAAAATAAACCATTGAACTTTTCAATTTGTCACGAATCAGTTACTGAATTATTTATCTGATCAAATAAACCACTCAACTTTTCATTCGTCATAAATCGGTCATTAAATTTTTTATCTGACCGAATAAACTATTGAACTTTTAAATTCATACCAATTTTGCCACTATTTATTTTTTCTAGGATGTGGTAGACGAAAAAACGTCGTGCATTGAGCAGAAAGTTAAACCTAAATTAAGTTTCTCTAAGTGTTGATTAAAAATACAAGTTAAGAGAATATCAAATAGAAAGTTAAGAGTGTGATTAGCGTGAGGGAAATTGATATGATATTCTTTTGTCTGACACGTCACCAAAAATCAAACAAAGTGGCTAAATTGGTACGATTTCAAAAGATCGTTGCTTTATTCGGCCGGATAAAAAGTTCAATGGTCGATTCGTGATGAATTGAAAATTTTAAGGGTTTATTTGTGTGTTTGCCTTTCTTAAAACATGCAAGAAAACCACATTGATTGTAAAATCTACAAATAATACCTATGTAGTTATATATATACACGAGGTATATTGAGAGTAGCACCAATTGAAAATAAAATTAGAGAAGGTCGCTTAGGTGGTTTAGGAATATACAGAGAAGACCATTAGATGCTCAAGTGTGTAAAACTAATAGGTTAAATTTTAGGGAGGTTAAACGAGCTAGGGGAATGTCTAAACTTATATGGGTAAATCTAGTTGAGAGGGACCTTAAACTACTAGAAATTTCGGAGGAGCTCATTACAAATAGAGCATAATGGAGATGCAAAATTTATGCAGCTGACCCCAACGAGTTGAGATTAAGGCTCAGTGATTGATATGTATATATATATATATGAAAATTTTCTTTGTAATTTCTTTAAAACTCTATAAAATATGCATTTAAATTTAGTGAATTTACTTAAATTAAGAATGAATCTTTAAAATTTAATCACATAAATTATTTAATCCAATTGATTAAGTGGCTTAAGCCATTTTTACTTAATCAATTGGATTAGATCATGTAACTAAAATTGAGCATTTATTTACATAAGGCTTAAATGCACATTGCTACCTCAAACTATGGTGACTTGGGCAAAAGAGGGTCTGAACAAAAAAATGTGCGGAATGCTGTCTTCAACTGTTGAGTTCGGGCAGATAAGGGTCTTGACCAAACATTTGTTAGTTCACTAACAACAAAAAAGGAAGAAAGTAACTTATTTAACACCTAACTTTTAACACTTTTCAAATTTACCCTAAAAAAATTAAAAAGTGCCATAACCATGTACCCCACTTCTTATTTTCATATGTACCATACATATAATTTGATAAAAATAAATTGCAAAAAAAGCTTTGAAAATTCATTTGGAAAAAAATTATTTAAGAAAAATAAGTCTGTACCCTATCATAGAGTGTTTAAAACTTTAAATAATATAACTCTTAAATATGAATGTAATTCTAGTACATATAACTTGATCTTTGTAACTGACACACACATATATATATATATAGTGGCAGTTTTGTGGCAGCTACCACTAACGTTCTCTGATGCTGATGTAGTCAGGTTCTGATGTTGGTTGATGTCATCGTAATCTGCAAAAGTATGGGGAGCTAAGACACCAAACAGGGGAAATAGAGGGTTCTGTTTGGTACTCCGATACTTAAGTCAGTATTGGTGAATTCTAGGAAAGGGATTTAACAGCACTAGAGCGAGTGAGTGAATAGTATGTATGATTAGTGCTTTTTATAATCCCTTGTAATGAAGTGGTAATATTGTAATATCTCAATATGGAATGATAGCATGTGAGAGGACACATGTCAACAAGGTCCCGAATATGTTCAGTCCGGGAATATCCCTTATGCTGTCTGGGCAGTTCCTTGTCCGGGTAATTGGTTTTGTTCGGGTTTGCTTAGTCCGGGTAGTTTCCCGTATCTTCCCTTATATTGGTCGAATTTTTAATGGGACCTTTATTATAGGCTGTTGACTTGGTCTTTTGCTAGGCCTTTTTGAGCTTTGGTATCTAGTTAATTGGGTCTGGCGGCCATTAAGTCCCCCCCCAGTCAATTGGCTGATTGGAAGGAGTCCAAATTTTTCTAAGTACGCTGATCTTTTGATTTGTCCCCCTAGTTGTTATTGTTCGAGCGTCCAATGTCCGAGTGTCTCGGGATGAGAACTTTGATTTGCCCTCCTTTGGTGTCCCAAATCATTAATGTTCGGGTTGTGGCATCTTCCTTCTGAATGGTTATGTTCGGGAGTTTGAGGACTAACTTTTCCCCGAATGATAACGTTCGGGAATTTGAGACTTGATATGCACTTCTTTTGATTTCTCGAACTGTTAAGGTTCGAGTTTTGGAGACTTTCCTGAATGATCACGTCCTGGAATTTAAGGAATTGATATGCCCTCCTTTAGATTTCTCGAACTGTTAAGGTTCGAGTTTTGACAACTTTTTCCCGAATGATAACGTTCGGGAATTTAAGGACTTGATATGCCCTCCTTTTGATTTCTTGAACTGTTAAGATTCAAGCTGTCAACTTTTTCCTGAATGATAACGTTCAGGAATTTGAGGACTTGATATGCCCTCCTTTTGATTTCTCGAACTGTTAAGGTTTGGGTTTTGGAAACCGGGAGCTTGTATTTGCTCCTCTTTTGATGTCTCGAATATGGTGCTTCGAGCTTCTGAATGATGGGAGATTGTATTTACTCCCCTTTTGATATCTTGAAGATAGTGCTTTGAGCTTCTGAATGCCCTTCCGAATGATGTCATCCGATAATTTGGAGCGGTTTTTTGATGCTCTAGTCCGAGAACTTGAGGCGGTTTCTATGACGTTTCATCTTCTACCGTGCATTAATTGCATCTTCTATGACGTTCCTATGAAGATAGTTGGGAGTTCGATACACCCGAGGACAGGTAGCTCATCTGGTCCTATTCCATAGGTTGTTGTCTTGACCGAGGTTAACTTGTTTGATTTGAGTTTTACTCTTCTGTAAGCTTCGGCTAACAGGACATCCGCGTTCGAGCCGTCGTCACATCACAGAGGACTCTTCTGACATCGATTGTTTTTAATGGGCCTTTATTATGGACTCATTGGTTTTGTTCGGGTTTGCTTAGTCTAGGTAGTTTCCCTTATATTCCCTTATATTGTTCGAGTTTTAATGAAACCTTTATTATGGGCTAATGACGTTCCTATGAAGATAGTTGGGAGTTCGATACACCCGAGGACAGGTAGCTCATCTGGTCCTATTCCATAGGTTGTTGTCTTGACCGAGGTTAACTTGTTTGATTTGAGTTTTACTCTTCTGTAAGCTTCGGCTAACAGGACATCCGCGTTCGAGCCGTCGTCACATCACAGAGGACTCTTCTGACATCGATTGTTTTTAATGGGCCTTTATTATGGACTCATTGGTTTTGTTCGGGTTTGCTTAGTCTAGGTAGTTTCCCTTATATTCCCTTATATTGTTCGAGTTTTAATGAAACCTTTATTATGGGCTAATGACTTTTCCTTTTGTTATACCTTTTTGGACCTTTCTAGGCTTTGGTATCTGGTTGATTGGGTCTGACGGTCATCAATATATATAGACATAGACACACACGCGCACAATATTCTTTGTTGTGCAAAGAAAAAAAAATCAGGTATACTCTTTATTCCTCTTTTCCTTTTTTCATATTTAGATATCCATCAAATCAATTTTATCACCAAGCTCTCCTCCATTAGAATCAGGCTAGCTCATGGTCGGCCTCTAGGCGCTGGCTTAAGAAGCTCCATAAGACCATCTTGATCGACGCCTTCGGTGCCATCTTCGCCAACAATAAGCGGTCATCTCTGTTTCCTCACGGAAGACTCGTCCGTCGTGCCGTGCCACTTCGAGCTCGTCAAGCTTCACTAGGAGGCGGAGGAACTGGCAGGACTAGGCCGGCTGAGATCTGGCCTTGACCTGGGTTGGGCGGATCCGAG
The DNA here is from genome assembly GCA_024586325.1 of Stellera chamaejasme. Classification (NCBI taxonomy): domain Eukaryota; kingdom Viridiplantae; phylum Streptophyta; class Magnoliopsida; order Malvales; family Thymelaeaceae; genus Stellera; species Stellera chamaejasme. The sequence goes on from CM044985.1 coordinate 34,572,571, forward strand.
ATGCCGTCGTAGAAGATGGCAGCAGCGTTGGGGATCTTGATATGTACGGTGAGGATTAATTATAACCAAATCCCCAAGTTACTTATTTGCATTGTCTAAAACCCATATTTTGAAAATTTTATATTTAGGTCACCAAATAGTTAGAAATGTGAAGTGTTAACCGATTCACCGAGTCAATGCCCTTATCTGCCCAAACTTAATAGTTGAGGGCAACATTTCACACGTTTTTTTATCTAGGCCCTCTTTTGTCCGAGTCATCATAATTCGAGGTAGCAATGTGCATTTAAGCGTTTACATACCTTTACTATTTCTAAATGTATATTTATCTATATTTGAATAAACTACAAATAAATTCACACACATATATATAAGTTGAAATTAAACCAGTGATTTAAGTCCAACCAAATAGGGCCTAAACTTCTCATATCCCTGAAGTCCAAAGACTACAATTTTACCTCCACGCCTCCCTCCCTAGAAGGCTGGAATCTGTCATCCACCCATTGCTACTGCTAACCCCGGCCACTAGCTCCACCACCATTGACGAGACACTACCACCCCACCCCTCAGATTTGTTTGTCTTCAAATAGTTTAGGACACACCGGAAATTTCCTTCTCCTCTCAGGGTTATATGTTACACACGCCCAACAGCTGATCAGTCACCACTTGCAAAAATCAGTTAAAACTAAAATTCATGGATGGGCATAGGCAAGAGGAGGACAAATAGCTCAACCACCATCACAGATAACAGCATAGTATATAGGTGCATCAACCTCACGGAAAAGGTCACCTGAAGCCGGAATCCAGCAAACTCGACAGCTGGAGGCATAGGAGGTCGGCCGGAATGGCCGAGGTCATGGTAGAGTTTTACATGTCGGGGAGAGGACGGCCTGGTTGACCTATTCCTTACTTCAAGGAGAATGTGGTTTAAAGCTCGAACACTTCCATAACCAACTTATATAAAATGAACAATTAATAGACGGGGAAAATTGTTAACTGTATGGGCAGACTCAAATTAGTAAACAATTCTTGCCTAATTTCTACATCTTTATCAAACTCCCAAGCCCCTGTTTGGACAAGAAGTGATAGAATACATATATACAACATATGTTACTGCCTCATTCTCAGATTCTCTATCATATTCACGTCTTATAGGGTAACAAACAGGTTCATACTCTTGCAGTCACCACTGTGAAGAAGCCAAACCAGTTAAAAAGGTTCATACTCATGCATTTGCAATGTGAAGCCGAACCAGGACCCGGACAAAAAGAATGGGGTTTATATACCTAAACCAGAAATTATATGCTTCATGTTAGATCATCCGTTCACAGATATCAACAATACAACACAATCAAGCTCATACCAGTGCTTAGACTTGCAGTGTTTCATACATAGTCATCTTGGACGCCAGTAACCCGGACCTGAAAAAGAAAACAAGTACTACTATGAGACTACATTACAAGACCATGTTCTGAGCAGGTTCTACGTGATACTCTTTCAGAAATCAGATATGCACAAAACAAGAGACAGAAGTAAACCAAATATGGCAAACAAAAGTAATGGAGCGCCAGAGAGAGAGAGAGAGAGAGAGAGAGAGAGAGAGAGAGAGGGAGAGGGAGGGAGGGAGAGGAATCAAACATTCTGCGTCTGTTTGATGTTTCTTAACAGAGAACACATACCTCTCATACCCACAGGAACTGCACTATCATGAGGACGGTCATGGAAGTAGTTTCTATGAGAACCACGAGGATAATCCCACCCATGATCTGGATACCTATCACATGGATGGCCATCATATGAACTATGCCCATAAGATCCTCTTCCCTTGTCATGATAACGTGGACCTAAAACAAAATATATAAAAAATAAGAAACAGCTCTCCCAACAACATATAGAGTAGATCAACTATAAAGGCTGAACATACTGAAGGAGAACCTACCAGAAAAAGAGGGTGGAGGACCTCTCCAATTATCCCGGAACTCATATGGGTCTGGTCTCATTCTCTCATGGTTGTTGTAATAATTTCCATTCTGCATTCTTGGTGCATGGTGAAACCTGCTGGAGTAAGGTGGTGGGCAATCTCTTCGAGACTTCATATGCTGAACACTAGGGCCATACGAGAAATGATTCTGAGGTGCATTATGAGGAGGCCGAGGAGGGTAAGCACTCCGATGAAAGCTAGGTCCACTATTTTGTTGCATATCATTCACCGGATGTACAGGGTAAGGGTGTGATGGCCTGTTGCAATCAGAAGCATGGACCGCAACTGGCATATCTCTAGATTCAGACCCATGGTAAGGCATTGTATTGCCACACATTGTTGAATTGGCTCTTGGAGCAACCGATGGCTGTTGCAAGTCATCACGTCTGTCCTGCTAATACAGCCAGGTTGTTACAAAAAAGAAAAAAGAAAAACAAATTCCTAGGATTAACAACTACTGTAACTTTAACGTGAAATCAGAAACAAAGCCACTCACATGCATGCTGACATAAGCCTTTGAATTCACACAATTAGCTAAGTGACTGGATGTTACAGGAGGTGGAGGTGGAGGTGGAGGCAGAACTTGTGGAAGTGGGGGACGAAATGGTGGTGGTGATGATGGCAGTGGTGGGGAAGATGGAGGCACGTCTTGGGGCAATGGTGGAGCAAAGGGCAATGGGAGTGGATGTTCAGACTGGACCCCGGAAGTCTTTGAGGTCTCAGTTCCAGCATTATATGCTGAATTTATTTGTTCACATGGAGCAACATCTTCCATTTCAAGTTCGCCATCAACATCTTCTAAAATATGCCTGCGCTTCCCAATTGCAGAGGTCATGTCATGTTTATCAAGAACCTCAGAACAATGCTCAGGAGTCACAGCCTCAAAGCTTTCCCCATCAGAATCACTTCCTTCATCCTCATCCTTTCGTATACAAGGCATGCAAAATCCAGGTAGCTGAAAGCTTGAATTGCTGATGGAAAGAGAAGATAGTTGGTAAATACTCCCACGAAAAAATTATATCAATAACAGCGTTGAAAATTCCAAATTAGAACCTGCCATATTCGTCCACAAGCATACCCTCCATATCTCTGATAGGATCATCTAAAGACCTTTCTGTTCTTTCGGTTCTTGCTGAGCGACGAGAAAAGGGACCAGCAGAAGAGGAAGCCCCATGAGAGTCAAGATCTCGTATATGTTGACGGAGAACAGACTCTGGAAGGATTCTCCTCTCCAACCAAACTCTCATTACCTGCCAATAATGAGTATAAGGAACCTCCCCAAAAAAAAAATTTGAAATTTGAGCCCGATAAAAGAAAAAATAAATAAATAAACACCTTCAAACACTGCCTGCGATTTTCTTGTGCCACTGATCCGGGTGGAGCTGCAGCTGATAGTAAACGGGGCAGTAATGCTTGAATTGCTGAAAGGTATAACCCACCAACATCACCTAAGTGACAGAAAATCAACATAACTGTCAGCTGTTAATGAACGCTGGATATAACTTACCAATCACATGCACCATTTTCCAGAACAATAATAGCTAGAGTACCTTTTAAACCTCTTGAACATTGAGTAATTGAATCTACAAGGAAGAACAGATCCACTCTTCTGTGTAAGCTTGATTCACTTTCCAAACAACGGGCAATGATGTCCACAACCTGAAGAGATTATTAGAAAGTTTAGATGTAATAAAAACAAAACTAGCTGCCCTGAGAAATGACATATTCACAAGAGGCATAATTAGCCATCCCATGTCTGTTTTAGCTAACCAATACCAAACCCCCACTCTCCAACCAAAAACACCCACACACACACACAAGCACCCATTTTTTCTTATTGCCCCTCTTCATAAAATTGGAAGAAAATGCACCTTAGCGGAGACGCCAAACTTTGCACAGTCAATTGCTAAGCGTGTTGCACGTCCAATGCACTCTTTTGTCCTTGTTAAGGTCCCAAGCGCATTCTCAAAGGATAACAAAGTAGCCTGTGCTTCAGTCTGACCAGAAGACTTGCGAATAGAATTTGACCTCTCAGAAGAGGGAGGATTCATTTTCAGTTCACCATCAGCAACCACACCATCCAAGGATTTATTGATAGAAGACATGACATTTGGACTGCAACAATCATTACTCTGCATAAGCTCAGCACTCTCTGAAGTGGAAGGATGGCACATTGAAGTGTTGGAAGAAGAAGCCCTAGCAAAAAAATCAACTCTATCAGCGGAATTGGGACTCAATCTCGGACCTGAGACATTCCTGTCATCTGAATTGCAATCAGAAGTTAAACCAGAACCGCTTCTGTGCCTGTCTTTATGTTCATCTTTCACATCTTCATCCCTACCACAAAAGAACATAAAGAGAAATCAGAATAACCTTTTCAAGAAATTTAAGAAAACTGTTGATATTGACAGACGAACAACACAGCTCCATTCCAAAACCCTGGGCAAATCAAATGCTTGATTGTGCAGACACAGGAGCAAATATCAGTATGGACATGTTACTGACAGAACAATAGCAGCATTCATGAAGTCAAGGATGAGGAATGTCAACGAAAAAAGGTAAAAGAAAAAACTCCATAAGCTTACATGTGGTCAAGAGAAGACACGTCATCATTGTGTGACTTCAACGGCTCAGATTTCTCAGAAACAGCAAGTTCAACAGCATATTCCAAGAGAGATGATTGCAGAGTATCAGCCTCACGGGTAGGAATTGAACATATCTTTGCATTTTCTTTGGTTTCAAGTTCTTCAGTAAAGCCATTATCCCCATAGTTGCATTTCTTGGTGTTTACAGTGTCACAGCCATCTTTAGGAGGCAGCTGTTGGTCAAAGCTTCCAAAAGCAGACCCTAGTGTAGCTTCATCTCTGTCAACATCAGGGGGCAACTTGTCCAAATTCTGAAATTCAGCTGATGTTCGAATGTTTTGATCGCATTTATTTACATATGACTCACTTTCAAATTCATCATTGCTAGTACCAGCAGGGTTCACAAGCTCAGTCATGATTTTCTCGGAAACTCCATTAATTGCGTTATCAGGAGACGCATGACTCTGACTACATTTTACCAGTTCCATGGGGGGCATACTGGGTTTTTCAAGACCATCAAAGTCCTTCTCTACAGCAACTTGTGAATTTGGAAGAGATTCACAATGAGCATTAAATACTGTCTTAATGCTAGGTAAAACTTCACTCTCTAACTGATCTTCAGCAGCATTGGCTGACATAGCTTCAAGAGCACGATGTAGGCGTTTAGTTGGAGGCAAAGCAGCCTCACCATCAACTGAACTGACAAGTTGACTTTTCATCCCTTTCCAATGCTTAAGCCTACCTAAAGATTGTGCATCACAATTGGAAGGCACAATAACTAAACCTTCCATTTGTACCGCATCCTTGTCAGAAAAATCATCAACCTGACAATTTGACAATGGGCTAGCCTGGTAAGGACAGCTGACTGCAACTTCACAGGAAGGTTTCTCATCCGTCCGTGAGGAGCTAGTTTGCTCCACCTCTGCAGATGAAGGCCCACCCATCCGAACCCTAGCTCGTTTCACAAGAGGCAAGTGCTTGTCACCATCTTCTTTGCGATACTTATCATCCAAATTCATACAAGCATCTTGCAACTTTTCCCAATTGTTTTGGACTTCCATCTCCATACCTGCCTCTGTAACAATTTTAAAAGGAGCTTCAGTGGAATCATTGGCCATTCGTTTACGGTTCGGTTTTCGTTTCTTCTTAACAACTACTGCTTTTATTTGAAAATCAAGCCCCTTGATCATGTCAGCATCGCCATCCAAACATTCAGGAGCCTCAGAGTGATCAGACTTGGGTCCAGAGTCTATAGGACTACATTCATTTAAGCTAACAGCATCATTCTCAACAGTTGCGACCTCAGATCCATCATCCTCAACAGATCCATTTGATACAAAAAGAGAAACATCCACCTCATCCGATTCAGTGGCATCTGGTGACTTCCTAACTCTCTTGCTCCTCCTTAAAGAACCATTCCTGGATATACTTCCTGGAATATCCTTAGCACTCCTGCCACCATCACGACAGAGCAGTGAAGGAGCCAAGGAATGAGATGGCTCCTGCCTTGATGGATTTCTAGGCCTTCTTATCAATGATGACTCTTTATGCACAAGAGCTTTCTGAGACCTTGTACCTCCAGATCTTTTTCTTGATGTGTATGTATTTAATACTGGTGCTCCTTTAACTATGACATCAACAGCAGGTTGCGACTCAGAGTCGTTATCATGAAAGTTATCTATCTTTTCCACAGCATGTGTGCCATTATTTTGTCGATTTCCGTCGGTTAAATCCACATTAGATGAGGTTTTAGACCCCAAATCCAACATTGCTTCCGAAGCATCTGTCAGCTCCTTCGATTGCGGCGATTCTGCTGCATTCCCATCAGTTGCAAGAGAAACGGTATCAACACAGTTGGAAACATCAACCTGAATCTGGTTCTTCAACTTCTCATAACTTTCAACTATCTCTTTCACAGCACGAAGAAAATCAGCACCTTTTCCCTGACGTTTACCCATAAGTGATTGCTTTTTCTCTTCTGTAAACGCTTCAACATCAGAAGGATTGCAGAAGGCTCTGCAAAAAACACCACAAACACCAAACCGCAAAATAATGTCACTGCCAGAGGTTAACAGAAAGAAAGAGTAGCACAGAATCAAATATAAAGACAAAGGCAAGCAAAACAGTCTATACTGCACAAACAAGAGAAAGAAATGCACTAAGGAAGCATAAAATCACAATAAGGGAAGCGGAGCAGGTATCATAAATTTCTCAGCAGGACTACACAATCTACTAGTCATGTACCTAATGATGAATGTGCATGTTGGTTTTATGGTATCAAACTTAAAATGGGATATGACTATAGCAACTATCTCAGCTCATCACTATCTCATGATATTTTCCATTCAAGTGGAGAAAAAACCTATGATGATTACTTATTCCTTCATAAGTAGGTTGTGACAGGGAGGGCATCCAGCGTAAAACTTTGCCACTATGCTTCATGCATGAAGTTACAGTGTTAACTATTTTTAAATTATTAATTGACATTATGAGCACAGGTTAGTGCACCTTAAGAGAACGGGTTTACTTTGAGTCTAGTGTGTAAGATACACGCTAGACAAAGTCTTGATATAAGAGCATGATTATAAAATAACAATTAAAATACCAGTGGCATAAACCACATAATTATTACCAACTTTGATAACAGAGAAATAACGGACAGAAGTCACACAAGTTAAAAGACCTAAACATTTACGAGAAAAGAAAGAATGAACAGCAACCAGACTGAAGATGGAAAAACTGACCCATAATGAGTAAAAGCACAGATAACAAGCAAGAGCAACAGCAGTACGGCACCAATGCTAAAATGGAAAACAACAAAAACATCGAGTCTTTACTCCAATTAGTTGTAAAATGGCAAAATATGTAAACCACACTGCGTAAAACTCAATTCTAATGCCGAAATCATTAGAAAAATTCGGTCAACAATCAACCGATCCTTAAATGAAAGTAAAAAAAAGGCACAATGGAATGATCATTTAGAGGCGGGGGGCGGGGGGGCTAATAAACATACTCCTTTCGTCCTCAAAAAATATATACATTTTTTTACTGCTTCACAGTATTTAATCTATCTTTTTTTCACGTGTTTAGGCATTTTAAGTTCAATAATTCTTGTCCATGTCATAATTTGAAGTATAAATTTTCCAAATATATCTTTTTAAATTTTTTTCACTATTTATCTTAGTAAATATTTGAGTCAAACACTGAATCTTGAAACATGAAGATAAAATGTATACATTAATTGAGGCCAGAGAGAGTAAAATACGATACCAACGAAGCTTAGTCCCAACAAGTTGGAGTCAAGTACATGAATCTTGAATCTCCATTCAACTCAGCAGATAAAAGAAAAACAAAAGAACATAAGCAGAGAACTGTTCCAACCATCACTTCCAAAGCTATTCCCAACAGCCTTTCCTATTCCCAAGAAAAGTAAAGATATACTCCCTCACCCCTTTTTATTGAAAAATATGGTTTTGGCACGAAGATTAAGGTGAGTGTAGAATTGATGAATTTGGACACATTATACCCCTACCCCACAAAAAGTGAAAGATTGAAACCAAAAGCTACATGCCCCAAAAAGGCAAAATGGTAAATTAATAAGCAAACAATACTATAAATGGAAACGTATCAATTATTAAAGGGCGGCCCAAAAAGGAAAGTGTTTCAATCAAAAAGGGGCAAATGGAGTAAAAAGTATATATGTCCTAAGTGAGTCTAGCACAAATTCCACCCATGGTTGTTTGTGCTATAGAACCACCAACTTGCAGGATGGCTACTTAGACAAGTACCTACCTACACAAGATCTTAAACACCATCCTACATACTCCCTCTATCCCAAAAAAGATGATACATTTGTTTTGGAAGTTAAATTAAAGATTTTTTCTTCATCATTTTGATATGGAATGTCATCAAATTTATATGCAAATGATAAATGGACATTTGTACTTTCTAGTTATACTCCCTCCAGCTACAAAAACTTGGCTCATTTGCTTTTGTTGTTTCACGGGATTTAATCTATGAGTTTTTTCCATAAATATTTAGACATTTGAAGTTAAATAATTCATGTGTATCATAATTTGAAGTCTAAATTTTCTAAATATACCTTTTTCTGAATTTTTCACTATTCATCATTGTAAATATTAGTCAAATATTAAACCTTGAAACATGAAAGTTCAAAGGAGCCAATTTTTAGCGGATGGTGGGGTTATTTTAAAAAAAATTTAAATTCTTTCTAGCAACAATGTAAGTCAAACACAGGTTTGAAAATCAAATGTATCATCTTTTTGGGATGGAGGGGATATAAGACTGTAAAGCTTCAAGCTAGAGTTTAACAAAAGATACTAAAAGTATACAAAAAGACCACATTTACAAGGTAACACCAGGTTGTCCACAATTATTGATTTCTCAACATAATCAGAGTTCCAAGGCGCAACCAGCCACTTCTAAAAAAAAAAGTGTTACAGCATTTCCTTATGCTTCTATTATTTTCTTACTTTGTTAGAATCTCACACACAAGCCTAAATTAGCTAGATTTACACCACCAAATAAGAAACATACATTACCAAACACCGCCAGCACAAACTTGAAAAAGTACTACACTAGCATGTTGAAGTGAAATGAGAAGATGCATAACATGAACAATCTTTTAGTAGTTCTGTGAATACATACTTCCTGAAGGTACTATGACACAGAAGCACCATCACAAAATCACTACATGAAAGTACTGACACACAGAAGCACAATGAAACTACTCAGTAGGTTTGTGAAAGCATAGAAGATAAAGGTTGAAGGTATTCCAGATATATAGAGTAACCTAGGTAAGCTGCATACAATTTTACCGAATAATAGATTTTCACCTACTCTAACTGTCTCCTGACCTAGGTAAGCACAATGAACATTCATAGAATAAAATCAACTACGAATGTCTGAATTTAAAAGTTTTATGAGCCGAGACCTTGCACCTTATAATATGTCCATAAGAAAAATTATATACAAATGAAATACAAATTTTCAGCAATATCTACCGATGAGATACAACATACATGATGGTAACATACATGCAATATCTACCGATGAGATACAACCGACATGATCAGTCAATTGCAATCTAATCACAAAAGTTGGGTTCATTCAATAAGTGCAGTTTCTCAAAACTTCTCATCGCCGGGAACATTCAATGTCTTTTGGCTACTTCTACGCATACTATTAGCACAACCTCTGAAATTACCTCCTATTTCTAAAAAACTAAACCAACCAAGACATTGTTAAGGTGTCTATAATTAATCATGCTCCTTTCAACACATCCTAAATAATAACATTGTCAAATTTAGAACCTACTGATCTTATCAACATGCTTGATGATTGTATAATTCTCCCATGAATTAGAACATTTATTTTCTCAAGGAAAGAGTGCACAATTTGTCCATCCTATCTACCTCCTAAACAAACTATGGTACCTTGAATTATTCGGGCTCCACATGAGTAAGGCTAACGCCTGTGCAAAGCAGATTTAAGTACAACATGCCAACACAACTTGCAGAAAATGTAAATATAATACTCAGCAAGATAATAAAACTCAAGCACTCTTCAGCTGTAAACATAGTAGATCATAAATGCAACAGAATGAAATCAGTTCACCTGACCCCGACATGGAACAACACAAGAATTCTTGTAACCTGTGTGAACTAGTCAGGATATCACCTAGTCACAGAGGGTTTTGATATACGGTACTCCAAAAGAACATGCGTACTTCTCAAAGTTAATATGCGAATGAACTCAACCACAATCCATTTCTTAAACAGATATGAACTTTGTCCAAGTGTGACATAGAAAGGTACATCTCAAAGGGCTAAATGAATGTGCAAGGTGTTTACTTTTTATTATAGAAATTAGCCTTATGATTCAGCAGCTTTTAAAAACCATCAATTTCTGGGATTTCAAAGGAATCATACCCCTCAATTCACATCATATGCAACAGTTTACTTAGAAAAGAATGTTTACCAGTAATGAGCCTACTCAACATGATATAGACTAGCCAAGATTGCCCTGACTATACACAAAACAAAGAGAAGATCTAGCAAAACTCTAACAACATTGAAGGAAGCACAGCAATGTCAGCCCAAAATGATATAGATTCAGCTCATCCAGGTCAAAATCAACCACAAGTGAGAAGCATAACAACACCAGAAAGCACATCACCAAGGAAGTGACAAAAATAACATCAAAACTTAAAAGGCAATCAGGATGCAACCCACTATTCTAAACCTTATCCGTATAGCAAAACATAACGTTATTAAATTATAAAACAATGTAATAACATTACACATCAACAAAAGAAGAAAAAGAAGTCTCACAACAAAGGAAGCACTTACATTTGCTGGGTTCCAAAAAAGTAGACGAGTACTTTCTTCCAATCTGATGAGTAGCCCCATTTCTCAGGTTCACTCACCTGCAGTCAACAATCAATAGCATTGGTAACAAAGAAGTTAAAACATTTTCTCTATAATAAACAACTTGATTGCAAAGGTGCCCAGAGTATTCAAAATAATTATCAACAGGTGAAATCTCCAAGCTTCAGAGCAGCTAATGCTACTGGCAATGACAGCCCCTGTAAACTGGGCAAAAGATATACCGACTACCAAGGCATCTAAGTTCTAATTAATCTAAAGACACGCACACACCAAAAAAGGAAGGAAAAGAAGAAGCAAGTCCCCATGTCCCCATATTCCTCTCCTTACAAATGTCCCAAAAGTTTGAAAATGATATTAAAAAATTAAGTGATTAGGAAAACAAACTAACACGTGAAATCGAAGGTCAGAGAAGCACACACTGCAATACTGGTGTTTAAAGCATATCTGGCACTAAAAATAGGAAGGAGAAGCGGTTCCTAACAGCATTTGGCAACAGAGACGTGTTATTTTTCAATTTCTATGTAAAGCATTTTACTTACCGAACTGCACTTCAATCAGTATCCTCCAACTTCAATATCGAGAAGAGAAAAATACCATCTATGTCACAAACACTACCAAGCAACAGAATTTATCTTATTCTTCCTACAGGTAACGCTAATAGAAGAAAACAAATATTGCCAACTAACATCTTACAGAAACGACGTCTAAATTTTCGATCTAGAACCGTAGAGTCTATTAAAATGTGCTAAAACGATCCAGATTACAGCCACTAGAAGTGCCCACATCATATGACACCCAAATCACCCAGAAATCGAAAGATAACTGAACATTGAAGGAATAAACGAAATACAAAAAGAAAACAGCAAAAACAAATCCAGAAATTGAAAAAACGCGCTTTGCATACCGTGGCAGGCCAAGCAGGGAAGCCCTTGACTTTAGCAAGAACGAGATCGCCAACCTTCCACTGGCGGCGAGCGGCGGCAGCGGCGGCAGCCTTACTAGTAGCCTTCCTTCTGCTGGGCGCCATAGCAGCAAACCAATCAAAGTATCAACCGAACCGGCAACCTGTGCCAGACCCGGCAGACGAGAAACGCAACACTTCGGCAGTCCCAAAGCTTCTGACACGGCGATTGTGGAAGAGATTGAAAAGGCATTGAGACGCCCAAGCGGGGACAGAGAAGAGGAGTGAGTCAACAGAAACCCTAATTTTGAAGCGATGGACTAGGAGAGTGGAGCGGAGTCCTGTTCACTTTTGTTTCTTTGGGGGTCAGAGTGAGAAAAAGAAAAAAAAATAAAAGATTACGCAAGCGGGGGAGGAGGGGAATATGCAGATATTGGTGACGGCAGCGCTAACATGCGCTTAGAGTGCGTAGGTTACGAGTAGGAGAAGGGGCTTTTTTTCGTGTATGGACAGGTGTAGGTTAAGAAATTCTGATTGGTGGTGGTGGCACGTGCACGTGACCCACCGACTTGAAACACGGAAAATAAAGGGAGGCAGAAATTATTGACGGAGAGAATGCTATGCTACTGCTAATATGGACCGGACGGACAGAGCTCAGTCTTGCGTGATTCGACCGCGGGGAAAAATATGGGCCTAAATGCGTGGTTAGTCTCTTTACTTTGTCAACTCATATAAGTTAGTCCTTTAATTTTGATTTGATTTAGTCCTTTAACTTTACAAAAATGATGCAAATTAGACCCTGAACTCTTTCGGTTCATATCATATAGTCCTCTAACTTTGAAAATTTATGTGAGTTTGTTTAGTTTTGGCTTAATTACCTTTTAGTCCCCTGAACTATATTGACTCGGATAGTTTCGTCCCTGAATTTCGACTCGTTGTGAGTCAACCACTAAACTATGCACTATCAAGCACTTTGACTATCTCAGTGTTAGTTGATCTTAGGAAAAATATCTATTATGATCCTCCAATCTTTTCCATTTATACCTAAGAACCCTAAGCATTTTAGATCTAACAAATATGCCCCTCACAAACTAAGCTTCTTCTAGGCTGTCACTAAGGCCACCAAAACCCTTAAAGTCCCCACCATATATCTCTCTGAAAACATGTATAGCAAACTTAGTAGAGTTCTAATGTAAAGGATACTTGTGACCGCTTCGCAAGTAGGGCCGAGTAACGAATCGAGCCTACTTGAGCTCGGCTCAAGCTTGAGCTCAAACGAGCCTGTCGAGCCGAGCTTTTTTGAGCTCGAGCTCGAATAATTTTGTAGGCTCGTTTTGTAAATTAGCCGAGCTCGAGCTTGATAAGTTCGAGCTCGATAGGCTCACGAGCCTTATCGAACCTCTCGTATTTACAAATTTACCCTTCTTAATATTTAATTATTTACCCCTCCCCAAAATATAATTATTACCCTACCCATTCAGCACACATCTCACTCCCTCTTTCTCGAAAACACTGCCCCATTAACTGACAAACCTATATCCCTAAACCTGTACCCCACATCATTATACATTTTTCCTTTTTCCTACTATTATAATCCATTCCCCAACCAACAATTAAAAAAATTAAATGAAACCCACTACTCTGACAGACCAACCTGCCAACCTGTATGCCTCTCACGTCGTCTATCTCATCCTAATCCTGATGATCACACTCTTCTCTTCTTTCCCAAGACTCTCCCTGCAACAAATCCCCACCATCAATCCCAGGCCTCTCAAGGCCTCACAGCTCTTCAAGCATGGAAAATCTCCATCACCTTCGACCCAAATGCCTTCTCCGCAAATTGGATTAGGCACCACGTCTGTACACTGCTGTCTACTGTGCTCCGGCTCCGAATGATCCCCACACCACAACCGTCGTCGGTATAGACTTAAACCACTCAGGTATTTCGGGCACCCTGCCACCGGAGCTTGGCCTCCTCACTTATCTCTCTCTCTTCCACATCAACTCCAACCGCTTCTGCGGCATAATGCCCGACACGTTCTGGTGCCCGCCATTGACCGCAGCCTCTTAGTCCACCGCCGGTCACCCTTCTCCAGACCTACAGCCTCTTACCGACAGCCGCACCCTTTCTCCGAACCTTACAGTCCACCATCGATCAACCTTCTCCAAGCCTACCACAATCCACCGCCGACCAACATCCATAGCCTCCCAGCGTCTGTCCTAACAGCCTTCCCAGTCCACCCTACTTCTTCTCGAGCCCGATGAGCTCCGAGCCGAGCTCGAGCTTCTCACGATTCGAGCTCGAGCCCTTCCATAGAAAGTTTCACGAGCTCGAGCCGAACTCGAACCGAGCCTAACAGTAACGAGCTCGAGCTCGGCTCGGCTCGGCTCAAACTAACCCCTATTCGCAAGTATAATTTCCTTAACCTGAATACAGTTATTGTTCAGCCTATAGCAAAAATGTTAAACCTCATTTTGCATCAAAGTTTCCATATTCTACTCCAAAACCCCCTAAATCATCAACATGTGCACTCACTTCACTTTCAAATTATAATGTGAATTGTGAATAACAACTTTGTATTCCTTCACCTTCACTTTCAGTTACTACCATTTCTAACTTTCTGAATAATCATTGATCTTTACAAGCTTACACAGTAGCATATCCATAATACTTTACAGGCAAGAAAGTCAAATATGCAAAGAAAAATAACACTAAACTAGAAAAAGAGCAAGATATAATCAGATTCTTTTGCAAATAAATATAAAAAAATTATGTCGTAAATTAATCTCTTATCTTGTAGCAAACATTGAGTTTTCAAGTAAGTCCCATAATTTCTTAAAATGAGCATATCAGTCCTTAAATTGATCACAATTTTAGATTTTCCCAAATCCCAGTACACCTACCCTGCCTTGCCCGACATCTCTGCAGCCTGGATCATCGATGGCGCGCATCATCTTGTAACTTCGACGTCGTCCTACTCCTTAGACAAGGATGATCGGTCGACCACATCAATTACAAATGTGAAACATCTAATCTCCACCGCAATCGGTTGGATCGAGAACGACAGAGGAATTTAACGTCATGACATCATAAAAAATTGCGAGTGCAACGCCTCAATCGGGAACGTCGAAGAAGGAAGCTTGCTGTAGAATGATAGAGGACAGTGCTCGAGGGAACATAGGACAAAGCTGCGACTGCACGTGGTAGAAGGGCAACACCGCAGTTGTGAGATGAGGCGAGGTTGGATCTGGAACAATCGAGGACGATGCCGAAGGGGACGGAGGTCAAAGCTCCGACCACACGTGGGAGAAGGATGACGCCAGAGTTGTGAGATGAGACAACGCTGCTACATCCGAGATTACGCCGCCAATGAAGCCAGAGACGTCGGTGAGGCAGTGGTGGGAGTATTATGTGGATGTGAATTTGTGAATAATTTAAAGACTAATTTGCTCATTTTTAAAAAGTATGGGACTTATATGAAAGCACAATATTTTGTTGGTTAATATCATATATTAAACATTAGGGTTGCCGAACGCACTCATGAACACCAGTAGGACATAGTCCTCGCTTTCAGCTCTGTCACACCCTCACCAACAATCTCTGCAATACTAGTAATCCAACACAAAACGCATGTTAGCAACATTTATTTTACTTGATTTACATATGTATCATGTCAAACTTTGTTCTTTAGTATTACCCTACTGCTTCATGACCATAGATTTTGGGGAATAATGGGGTGTGGCCCAGCAAGAAGGCGGATATCAAAAGGAATTGTTGAATTTGGTGCCCATTGAAACCAAACAGTAGCATCATATGAACTTCAAGTAGTTAATTTTATTTTGTTTTTTTGTTTTAAAGTGAAATTTAAAAAAAGAAATAGATACCTTGGCTTCCCAAAAGTAGACATTAGCATGGCATAAAGAGACGAAGATAATCTTCAAACGAACTTCATGCTTCTGTGGCGGTGCAACCTCCACTTCTAGCTCCAATCACCGGTGGCTATTAATTATTATCATAGAGTAATCACCAATGGGATTCCTCATCTCAACAGCGTATTGGTATTGGCCTTCCAACGGGATGAGCGGGTACTCCGCCATATGAGCCGACGGTGCCAGGGATGAGAGACGAGTGTTTTACATGTGTATAAATTAAGTACAATATCAAGTAATAAAACTCATTCAACGTCAAGTGCAAGGTGTGCAATTGTAGTAGGGTGAGTGGGGTCGAACCCAAGAGATTGTAGTGCAATTTATGAAGTTTAATCAAATGCAATATTTTTGGTGTTTTTGAATTTATAGTTAAGTGATAAAATGGATGATTGATCGAAATTAACTAAGCTCACTTCTGCACTAATGCAACTAGAACTAGGATGCAATGCAACAAACAATTATGAAAAATAAACATTCCTTAGAGTTGATTAGAGTTGAGGTTACTAGATAGTTGTTTTGTTCTGATATATGACAAGTTAGAGTAGTTGGATAATTAACAAGTTCTAACATCCTAAGTTAGAACCATCCTCTTCATAGAAGACCAAGTAGAATCTTTTCACTTGCATCAACTATAGAGGCACTAAGTTTAGACAATTGATGTCTCCTAATACCTTAGATTACCTTCTCAAATAATCTTAGAGTATCTAACAAATTTTCTTTGATCAATTCAACAAAATGCTCTCTCAAGCATTTCATCGAACACTTGGTGGGCATAGTAGAGTAGTTAGCCTTTTACTCTAACTCTACCTTCTTTAATCCCCAAAAAACGTTACTAATCATGCATAATCAACAACCAAACAACTCTAAGTCATCTAGCAACACAACAACATGCTAACCAACCCTAGGAAGGATGAACTAATCAATATTCAAGCTATTCACGAAATTCACAACTATGAACAAAAATGAAAGTAAAAGATAAAGAGGAAGGAAGAAGCTAGAAAATTGTCTTTAAGTCTTCAATCCTTCATAAAAATTCACAAATTTGTAACTATGAAGGAAGGAGATAAAAGAGAGCTCAAGAACCCTAGATGGGTTCAAGAGCAAGTCTAAAAGTGAGGAGTTGTGAAGAGATGTGAAAAAATGCCCTTTTATACATATTTTTTGTGAGAAAACAAAAGTGAACCATTCCTAAAAATTGCGTCCATGCGACAGCCTGACAAAAGTGCTTGGGTCGCCTGACTCTCGCCCGGTCTTATGCCATAGTGAAATCTGGGTCCAGGCTGTAGATTTAGAGATTCATAGCATTATGTGTTTTCCATAATCATGTCTCTCCACTTTCACAAAGAAGAAAGAGGAGAAGAAGGAAGACGAAGTAGAGATAGAAGGCATACCTTGTACCCTTGAAGAACAGCGTAAGGATATTTTATCCTTGCTCCAAACGTATGCTCCAAGTCTTCCGATTGAATCTTCAGGTCTTCGAATTCCTTGAAGAGGGCAGATTGCATGTGATGCAATGAGATTGTTTTGTGTTAAAGAGACACAAAAACGTTCCACCCGAAATGCTCTAAGAATGCTTAATATTTCGGCCAAGAACAAAGAGAAGAGAGAAGTGTCAGATTCTTGAGTGTGTGTTGTGGCCAAAACATCTATTTATAGATGATGTAGGGAGTTACTAGGAAGAGTCACAACTCCTTATGGCCGAAAATACACATACTTTCGGCCTAAGGAGTGGTTACTCCCCCCTTGTACACTTCCTTGTCCAAATGCTAAGTAACTCCTTATTTATGCGAAGAGGTGCCTCCCCTTGAGGTGCCTCTTCGCCAATTTCAGGCTCTCATGGCCGAAAATCTCTTGGTAACTTCCAAGAGATGTGCACACATGCACTAGGGTGCATACACCATACACCTCGATTGCCAAAGCCATGTCCTTTTACCAAAATACCCTTATTTTGTGTAAAAGGATGCTAGTAAGTAGTTACTACTCATGAAACATCACAAATGTTCCATATAGCCACAATTCACATAGTTGAATTCCATAGAACTCATTTCAGCTCACTTTGAGCTGAAACTCACTTCTCCATTTGAGATGAGCTCAAACATCACCTCAAAAGTACTTAGTGCGCTAAGAATTCCAACACAGGCTACCGCCTGACTCTCGCCTGGCCTCCTGGAATCCGTCATAGGATTTTCCTTGTCCGCGCGATTGCCTGACCTTTGGACAAGGGGTCGCTTAGGTGTCACCCAGTCATTGTTTCTCAAATTTTCCTTGATCTTTTCTAGGATGAGTGAAATGGTCATCGACTTCATTTCATGGTGCCTTTTTGTTCGAAAAGGGTCATTTTGCACCCATTTTGCATCCAACATGGATTATCTACAAAAATGCTTGCGTCCACACTAAGTACTAGCATAATTATCGATAAAGCACGTGAAATGAGGGCAAATATATACCGATAATGCATAATTATCAATGAGTGGTTCCCTGATGGTCACAACGAATGATGAACGATAAACGAGGATAATCCGTGATGGTCACAATGAACGATGAGCGAGTTACTGAGTCGGAAACACTACGTATCTGGAGCAGGCCTGGTAACAATCAATCCGTTAGCAATGGTAATGCACCAAACCGCTACCAGGGGCGTTACTTCTAGGTCCGCTACTTCACACCCGTCCGTTACCAGGCCCATTACCGAGACTGACATTAGGCTTGCCATGTGACACAGCTGGTAGCTAGGGGTATGCAAGCATGCAGTGCGGTTTTAACCAAACTAGAATAATCTGTTTAAGCAGTTTGCGGTTTTGAACCGTTCGAAACCGCATTGACCGCACTAGCCCTTAGAACATAAAAAACCGAAACCGAGCAGTCTCAGTTCGGTTTAAAAGTGAAAAAACAGCAAATTAATTTTTTTAGTATGTTAGGTAATTAGGTTGGGTTGGCCACTTGGGCTTGGGTTGGGGCGGGTCGGCTAGTGTGTGAAGAGTGAGTGGAGTGGATATGGGCTGGCCTGGGCCTAGCAAGTATGGTGGGCTAGTGGTGGATCATAAATCTATTTAAAAAAAATAGTTCAGTTTTTGCAGTGACCGTATAAACCGATCCCTAAAACCAAACCCAAACAAAACCAATTAAAAACCTAAATAGGTTTAACCGAACCATTCAACCGAACAAACTGAATCGTAATTTTGCATCGGTTCGACTCCACAATTTATGTGGTTTAAATCGAACTATGCCCACCCCTACTGGTAGCGGTTTAACCCCCTACCAGTCCGTTATCTTTTTTATCTTTTATTAACTAACTTGTAAATGTAATGAATATTGAATATAAAAGAAATAAATATTAATTATTATTTATACTTTGTAATAAAAGCATACTTGAAAATAAATATATTTTTATTAAATGTTTGAAATATAATTAAAACATCCAAAATAGCTTATTTATACAACTCAATCATACAGAGGCGGGAAATTGAAATTGTCGCGAGTATTCTAACTCATTGACGGTTGTTGCTTCAATGTATCTGGCAGTAAGTTGAACGCATCAAACTGTTCAATATTATCTTTCAAGTACATGTTTGTCTCCAAGTCATAGTGGTACGTCAGTTGCGGCTGTTGCATTTGCATCTCGTAATATTCAGTGTCTCGTATGATGGTTGTATTGGTGAAAGGATTCTGGTGCGGCAGTGGCTGTAGTGGAAATCGGAATGCGTCAAGGTATTTTGGCAACCTCGACCGGTTGCAGGTTTGTAATGAGGATGATCCCCTGCAACCATGCCCTAGGGCACCAGGTCCCGCTGCAAGATGCCCCGTTGGATACGCACCGACCAAAGGACGTTGAACGATGCCTCGTACCTCCGTCGGAGGCTGTTAATATAAACCTTATACTCCTCTTGATGCTCCATGAGCACACAAACCTCTTCCTCCATTCCACGTCAGGCCTCCACCTGCGCCTAAGACACCTCCTCAGCGGCAAGCTCGTGCTGAAAGGATTATGGTGCGACGGTGGCTGTAGTGGAAATCGGAATGCGTCAAGGTATTTTGGCAGACTCGACTGGTTGCAGGTTTGTAAGGAGGATGATCCCCTGCAACCATGCCCTAGGACACTAGGTCCCGCTGCAGGATGCCCCGTTGGATATGCGCTGGCCAAAGGATGTTGAAAGATGCCTCGTACCTCCGTCGGAGGCTGTTAATATAAACCTCATACTCCTCTTGATGCTCCATGAGCACCCGAACCTCTTCCTCCGTTCTATGTCAGGCCTTCACCTGCACTCGAGGCACCTCCTCAGTGGCAAACTCGTGCTGAAAGTATATGAAAAAAGTATATTATTCTGTAATTAACACAAGTTTTAAAATGTTTCAATTTAGTTTATAATTAATTATCAGAGATGGACGAGGTGGCTGGAACTGCTCTGGGTGGACTAGCTGCGGGGGAGCGGCACCCACCCGTAACCGCCCTGAAGATCTCATCAAAAGGAGGCACATCATTTATGTTCGGGTACTTCTCCATTTCCCGCCTCGAGTACTCAACCTAACTAGCGAATAATGCATCGATTAGTAGAAAATAAATATAAAGCCTAAAAAGTACAAGATGATAACTTTGAAACTGTTACCTCGAATGTCGTGTTATCCGGACCATCCTAATGATGTCGGAAGTCGGTGATGGTGAATTCTTGGCACTCTCTTGCGACCATCTCCTGGTAAAAGCTTTGTAACGTCGTCGAGTCGTGCCTTAATAGTCGAATTCAGTTCATTTTGTTTCGACTGTGCAATAAGTTCAAGAGTGTTGAGCGAATTGACGAACTTATCCAAATTGACCAGAGGACAGGTATGGGGTTTATGTTCTCACCATTGATCGAAGTTGGGATTCTCGTTAGTGATAAGGTACTTTCCTTTGTAAGCCTGGATGATCTTTCCCTTCCGCGCCCCTATGGCTCTTATACATCTTGGCCCAAAACTTATGTAGTTGTAGCGTCTTTACCACGTCACCTATAGCGGCTGACGGTGGATACCAAACATAATTTTCCCGAGAAAACAAAACTTTAGGTTAGTGATGGGTGTTTTACATGTGTATGAATTAAGCACAATATCAAGTAATAAAACTAATTCAACCTCAAATGCAATGTGTGCAATTGTAGTAGGGTGAGTGGGGTCGAACCCAAGAGATTGTAGTGCAATTTATGAAGTTTAGTTAAATGCAATATTTTTGGTGTTTTTGGATTTAGATGACAAGTGATAAGATGGATGATGAATCTAAATTAACTAAATCTACTTCTATTACCAATGCAAATAAAACTAGGATGCAATGCAACAAATAATTATGAAAAAATAAAAGTTCCTTAGGGTTAGTTAGAGTTGAGGTTACTAGATGGAGTATTTGGTTGTGATTTATGACAAGTTAAAGGAGTTGGATAATTAACAAGTTCTAACCTCCTAAGTTAGAACCATCTGCTCCATAGAAGACCAAGTAGAATCTCTTCACTTGCATCAACTATGAAGGCATTAGGTTTAGCCAATTGATGTCTCCTAACACCCTAGATTATTTTCTAAAATAATCCTAGAGTATCTAACCAATTTTCTTTGGTCAATCCAACAAAATGCTCTCTCAAGCATTTCATCAAACACTTGGTGGACATAGTAGAGTAGTTGGCCTTCTACTCTACCTCTACCTTCCTTAAGCCCAAGAAAATGTTACTGATCATGCATAATCAACAACCAAACAACTATAATTCATCTAACAACACAACAACATGCTAACCAACCCTAGGGATGATGAACTAATCAATATTCAAACTATTCACGAAATTCACAATAACTATGAACAAAAATGAAAGTAGAAGTTAAAGAAGAATGAAGAAGCTAGAAAATGGTCTTCAAGTCTTTAATCCTTCATAAACATCCCTAAATTCATAGATAATAAAGAGGGAGGAAAAAAGAGAGCTCAAGAACCCTAAATGGGTTCAAGAGTAAGTCTAAAAGTGAGGAGTTCTCAAGAGATGTGAAAAAACGTCCTTTTATGCCTCTTTTTCGCGAGAAAAGAAGAAGAGATCATTCCTGAAAAGTGCGAGGGAGCGACCGCACCTTTTAGATTTGGGGCCGCCCGCTGTTCTGTTGGCTTTGGTGATTTTTCGAGCGTGGGGAGCGACTGCGCTTCATAAATGAGGGGCTGCTGCGGGGTCGCTCCCCACATCTTCCTTGGTTTTCCTTTAAATTCCCCAAATTATGCATAATTGCCCCCAACTTTGTCTTGAGCTTCCTTTTTATCCGAAAATATCTTGTTTTATGCCCATTTATCACCTGACACGCATCACCTACAAAAATGCTCGTATCCACACTAAGTCAAAAACTCCAATAAAACATGTGTATGAGGGCAAAATACATATTCATAATGCACAATTATCAGTTAGTAATGTACATTAATAAGAAAACAGTACATTGATAACGTATATTTTACAGCGAATTTGGATACTCATGCATCCTTCTCAGCTTGGGTGAATGTCGAATACTTTTCCGGGACACCACAATAAAGTTCTCTAAAAAAGCTCTGCATGTCTTGGTAGAGGAATTAATTTTTGTATAACAATTATGATCAAGTCCCATTATTTAGATATTTTTTAATTGAAGACCATGGAATTTATCCGAATCTAAAGTTACTAGAATACTCTGTAGTAGATGGGCTGAGTCACAGTGGTTTATTTTCAAGGGCATAACTTGCAAGAGTAATCAAGTTAAGGGGTTTTCATGCACGTGTATTAAAATGACAAAAACATGTAAGAAAAATAGTTTAGGTATCTGTGTGGTTTATAATGTCCAACTCCAAACTGAAGTGAACAAAGTCATAAGCGTGTCGCTAACCGTTGAATTAGTACTTTGTTATTACTAGTCCATGCCGATCTCCAGCAAATATATAGTGGGCAATAAGTAAGGAAAGTGTTTCAACAATCCCACATAGAATGACTATCGTCCTCCCAAATCGGTGCTCTATAACATGGCGTCGCTCCGTAAGCACTCCTCGATTTGCAGCTGTTTTGTCTTTCACCTCCGCCATGTCAAACCATAGAACAACATCGCTTCGCGCCCAATTCTCAGCCCTAAACCGTCGCGTTTCAAGACCCAACACCATCGCTCATCACTCAAGATGTGGACCAGCACATTGCCTTGTTGAACGTGCGGCTAGAGGCAACGGTCGACAAGATGATAGAAGTTGAGCTAGAGAAGTTTATGCGGTGAGGCTGCGCGGTAGAGATATTGACGGAGGAGAGAAATCTGGTGGAAGAAACCGGCAAGGAGATTATTAATAAGTTTTTGGAAAGACCGGTCTAGTATTTGAATGGTCAATGTTGTCGTAGAGGGTTGGAGTAGAAATTGAATGACTTGAAGTTTCTACTGCATATGGTCTGAAATTTTCAGACCACTCTGAAACATACTAGTATTTCTATATTTATGAATTTTAAGTTATTCTATTTATGTTATTTCCGTCCTAATTTTATATTTACCGGCCATCGCACATTTTGGACTCATAAAGATCATCTTCGGCAACATTAGACACACAGCAAAAACAGAATTAATAAGAAATAGAAAACACCTTACAATGGTGTAAACCTGACAATATCGCCGGCCACCTCTACCAAAAGACAAAATCATCATGTTCATAAGATAACCAATTTTTCACAGATGAAATTGATATGTTCGTTTTGGAACGCATGAAAAGAAATTTTTTGGAGCAGTCGATTCAAGATTTAGAAATCTGGTGGAGTTGAGGTTACTAGATGGAGTATTTGGTTGTGATTTATGACAAGTTAAAGGAGTTGGATAATTAACAAGTTCTAACCTCCTAAGTTAGAACCATCTGCTCCATAGAAGACCAAGTAGAATCTCTTCACTTGCATCAACTATGAAGACATTAGGTTTAGCCAATTGATGTCTCCTAACACCCTAGATTATTTTCTAAAATAATCCTAGAGTATCTAACCAATTTTCTTTGGTCAATCCAACAAAATGCTCTCTCAAGCATTTCATCAAACACTTGGTGGACATAGTAGAGTAGTTGGCCTTCTACTCTACCTCTACCTTCCTTAAGCTCAAGAAAATGTTACTGATCATGCATAATCAACAACCAAACAACTATAATTCAAGATTCAAAATTTAATTGATACAAAAATACTATCAAACAAACAACAAGATGATTAAATTGTGAAAACTTCACCACCTCTTTTACTATGAATCTCAAACAAATTCACCAACACATATTCTCTCAAGTACTCTTTCCCTCTCTCAAATTCTATCTTTTTATCGATACATGATTAAGGGTATGAGTATGATGGATACTTAAATTCAAGACTTCTATTCTGTATTCTTAAAAGGTTAATCACTATGATAGAGGTTCATCTCCAATTTCTAACTCCTTATAATTGTACAACAATTAATATAGTTCCACCACATCTTCTACTGGTTGTCTTTTTAAACAAATAGAGTTCTGCTACAAGCCTTATGAGTACTCACACATTCTCCCTAAAAATCCCATTTACTGCCATATAATCCTTAATTTCCTTATTTATCTATTTCTCACTTGATCATCATCCTTTCATCTTTTAACACATCATTTGTCACATCATAAGAAGGAAAAGTGTGTAGATTTTTAGTGGCTTAAAACACTTCCCAAACATATATTACCAACAAAAGACTTCGACATGTATATAGCTTCCAGCTATGTACTACATCTGTTCCTAAAAGATTGGTGTGTTTCTTTTTTAATATTTAATATATGAAGTCAAATAATTTAAATGCTAATCGTAAATTACTATTTATGGTTTCTAAATATATTTTTTCGATTTTTTAATGAATTTGTTCTGATAATAATTTGAATATACTGTAACATAGAAAAAGAAACAACATTTTTTCATGAAGGAATGGAGTGATAATTAAGCTTATTGTAAATGTCTCATTCATCACAATCTACCTCAATATTGAGGTTCAAGAATCAATCTAGTTCTATTATGTATTCCCTTTCACATTCATTCTTTATTTAGTCTAGCTTCATTTCCTTGATTACACCCTTGAGTTTTTTTAACAAGACATAATCCTAATGTATAAGAATCACAATTTGAAATAAAATAAAATAATTGTCGAACAAGCAAATCTCGTTCAACAGTTCCAAATTGAATCTGGAACGACTGAAGCTACATTCGATGACATGGAAATACCATTCAAAAGCAAAATTTCAATTGAAGTTCACCAAGAAAATAAATTTTAATTTCTAAAAAAAAAACAAATAAATTCTAAACAATTGATAGATAGGTCACACGATAAAACTTAGTCGGAATCAGTAATGGATGATTAATAATTTTATAAAAACTTAAAAATAACACAATCGCGGGATGATTCACGAATCTATGAGAACGTAATTAAAACTGCACTATTTCATAGAGTACAGTGGACATGATTTACCAAACAGATCCCTACCCAAAAAGATATTATCTACGTTTCAAATGGTTTATCCCATTTCTTTTGCAAGTTATAAAGAAAAAGTGATAACTCATTTGTGATGGAGAGAATAAAAGTGACTTTGCATACCTAGTCTTTTAATGACACAAATGAGATTATGCTCGAATGATCGAGACGAAGAGGCACAATCTTTTGCAGTTGAAGAAATAATGTTTTATCAACAACTCACAAATAAATTTGAAATATGTCAGCCGTCTATAATAAGCCTGTTAGAATTTTTTATATGGGCTTATATGTGAAATAACTATGCATTATATTTGCTATCATAAGGTTTGGCCCAATTAAAAGTGATCTAATAAAATTGAATTTTAGGTCATGTACATCTTAAAAAGGTGTGGAATATTTTAATGGAGTAAATTTCGTTGGCAGTCCCGTAAAAATAATTATTATCCTGTTTTGGTCCTTTCCGTTCAGTTGGACCGTTGATTTTAACGATTCTTTACGATTTTACCTTTTTGCCCTTCTAAACCGATGACGTGACATAATAATGTTAGGAAAAAATTTACTTTTACCCTCATACTTTTGTTTCCCTACAATTTTCACCAAGTTTTCTTCTAAATTTAATATTTTAAGCTTTTATTTCAATTTTTTTCACGGAAAAAGTATTGCAACTACTGTTCTTCTTCCCATTCTTCCTCCACCCTCAGCAACAGTACCATCGCCTCCATTAACAACAAAGCAACGATGTGCCTCTGGTCCACCACGAAACCACCAAAAAGTTTCGGTGCCTTTGGATCTGAAGGCGGCGGAGTCTAAGGCGTTGATTTTCCAAACCGATGGGTTTCCTCAGTGAAGATAAAAGTAAGAAAAATGGCTCGTGCTTCCGACTCAATAGTCGTAGAAGCACAATGACGGTAGCAAGGAGGACTGCTAGAGCGAGGGCGCGGGTGACGACGAGGGTGTTGATTGAAGCGTGGAGCAAGACGTATATTCTTCCTTTAGATCTTTACTATGGATCTAAAACCGTTGTGAATCGGTCGATCGGAGGAGAACCCGATGTGTGCAGTTCCACTGTAACTGATGATGTCGACGATGACGGAAGAGTGGAGGAGGTAGCGGTAAAGGTAGGGGCTTTCTAGGTACAAGTTAAACTTTGGGGCTTCAAGTCGACGATTTCACCAAACGGCTGAAGCCTTGCTCCAAGGCGGTGTCGTCGGTGGCAGCAAAGAGGGATCAGATGAACGGTGTAATGGAGTTATCAAGAGAAATGAGAAGAGCGAGAGGAATTAAACTTTAGGGTTAAAACTTTGGGAAAATATAAATTCAGGGACTTAAGTAAATGTTTCATAAGGGTAAAAGGTAAATCCACACGATTCCATTATGACTAACATTTCAATTGGACGGAAATGACCAAAGTAGGACACAATACCATAGGATAGGACTTTAACAGGACAAGTTTTTAAAACATGACCAAAACAAGACAATAATTATTTTTACGGAACTGCCAGCGGAATTTACTCTATTTTAATGTGTAGAGGCCAAAGTGTAACTTTTATTTTATTGATGAGCTGAAATAAAAGATACACAACTATATAAATAGGCTATGATCCTCATACTGCTAGGGTTTTCTAATTCAGTCTCTTGCCTCCTCTGAGTTCCGTCATTAGAGAGCGCAAAAGAGAACTCACATGCACTGGTTTAGAAGATCATTGAGCCGTAATTCTTCTACTTGATTCTTCCACTATGGATCCAAGTATATTTCCGGTTCTGCTTTATAATTTAATCTTGATGATTTGACATGAATGATCTTATGGATTAATTGTTTGATTAATTAATTCCAACAAATGGCATTAGAGCAAATTTATGTTAGATCATTGAGATCTAATTTATTGGAGAAATTCATGTTTATTTTGGTCGATCGTAATAGCGATTCTAGGGTTTCGGTATAATTTTAGTTTGATCTAAAACAAATCAATTTTGTTTTGGTGAACATTATTTTAAGTTTCGATGATAAATTTTCTATCGGTTAATGGCATCATGCCCACTCTAATTGGATACTGCATGCGAAAGTTTTGAGATTGAGAAAGGTACGAAACTTTCTTTTTGTTAGTTTCGGCAAACAACATAAGAAAATTACAGTGAGGAAGAAAAGTCAATACTGCTATGGTTTTAATATTAGTATGCCCACCCAGTAACTTTTCTTCTGTTATGACCGAATGAAATAATTGAAGTGGAATACTCATGACTAGCATGTGCACTTTTTTTATCCTGTTGTAAGCTCGGACGATTTAAACTAGAATGTATTTGTTTCTTGGTGTATTGTGATGTTCTTTTGATACTTGTTAATTCGGTTCAGATTAAGTATCAAAGCGTATTTATCGATTCTGTAATTCCGCTGCTATTGTATATATGCGTCTATTGCTGTAACTTTGGTATTAATCTTTTAGATAAGAAATTACAACAAGTAATGTTTTGGATAAATTAAATTCAGTAATTGGTATATTTTAGGATGTATAATATTTTGGGTTGATTAATTGAAACATGTTGCCAAAGCAACCTCTCTTGTGTAGATTAATTGATCTAAGATATCAAGATGGTTTTGGGTATTTGAGTTTCATTCAAATAATCACCGGCCAAAGGGAAGGTCATTGTTTGGGTGGAATTTAAACATGTTTGTGGTAATAAATATGTGACAATTATTAGGTTTTTTATGTGAATAGTAAGTCGGTCCAAAGAAAGGCTTATTATTTGACATAATCTGAATTGTCAATATTTGATTACTACACCAAAAGGAACATTTACAAGATAATATTTCTGTCCAAAGACTAAATATTGATGTTTGTGCTAGATCTCTTGTGATGGGTTATATATACGCCAATTTTGAATTTAATAAAGTTATTAAGTATAATGTGGAATTTAATGTAAGCTTAATTAGTTTTATTTATTTATTCATTGTCCAGTTGCAAGTTCTGCTACAAATATTTCTGCTAGCATCAATTCTATTCCTATGCTAAATGACACAAATTTCAAGACATGGCAAGAGAACGTTATGATAGTTCTCGGAGTCATGGATTTTGACCTTGCGTTAAAGGTTGAGCAACCCACCGGCCTTACAGATAAGAGTAACTCTGACGATAAGAGGGAGATGAAAAAGTGGGAACGCTCAAATCGCATGAGTCTAATGATCATGAAGAGTGCCATTCCGGAAGCATTCAGGGGCACTATATCTGAAAAGGTTACAATTGCCAAAGTGTTCCTTCAGGAAATTAAGAAAAGATTTGCTAAGAATGAAAAGGCAGAAACTAGTACACTCTTAGCAAAACTTATCTAAATGAGGTATTAAGGTAATGAGAACAAAAAAAGTGTACATTATAGAAATGTCTCATCTTGCTTCAAAATTAAAGGCACTTAAGTTAGAGTTGTCTGAGGACTTGCTAGTCCATTTGGTTTTGATTTCTCTGCCCACACAGTTCAGTCAGTCAATTTAAGGTAAGCTATAATTGCCAGAAAGAGACTTGGTCTCTTAATGAGCTCATATCCTACTGTGTGCAAGAGGAAGATAGATTAAAGCAAGATAAGGCAGAAAGTGCTCATTTAGCTACAACCTCTAAGGGCAAAAAGAAGGACAATAAGAGAAAGAAGGATAAAGAAGCTGTAATTCAGGCACCACAAAAGAAACAAGCAGTTGAGGAATAGAAAGAAAATGGTTGTTTCTTTTGTGGTGTGGATGGGCATATAAAGAAGAATTATACCAGATATCACGCATGGCATGTTAAGAAAGGTACATTTCTTAATTTGGTTTGTTCTTAGGTTAATTTAACTTCGGTACCTAGACACACTTGGTGGATAGATTCTGGTGTAACAACTCACATCAGTGTGTCTATGCAGGGTTGCCTGAGTTGTCGAAAGCCAAGTGATGGTGAAAGATACATCTACGTGGGCAATGGAAAATCGGTGCAGGTTGAAGCAATTGGGACATTTAGATTATTGCTAAAGACCGGATTTTATTTGGACTTGGAAGAGACTTTTGTGGTACCATCATTTAGATAGAATTTGATTTCTATTTCTGTTTTGGACAAATTCGGATATTCTTATTCATTTGGAAATAGAAAATTTGGTCTTTTTCAAGATTCAAAATTGGTTGGTACTGGTTCTTTATCGTTTAGTGATAATCTATATGTGTTGGATATCATTGCTTCATTTAATGAAACCTTGCAAACGAGTACCCGATGTGTAAAGCGAAAATTAACCTATGAGAATTCCGCTTCATTATATATGGCACAAGAGATTAGGACATATCTCTAAAAAGAGAATCGAGAGACTTGTGTCAGATGAAATTCTTGATCCCCTAAAGTTTACAGATCATGATATTTGCATTAATTGTATAAAGTGGAAATAGGCAAACAGTAAAAGATTATGTGCCAACGGGACTTCAGACGTCTTAGAACTAATACATACGGACATCTGTGGGCTATTTCCAACAGCATGTCGGAATGGTCAACGGTACTTTATTACGTTCATAGACGATTTCTCACGATATGGCTACTTATATCTTATTCATGAAAAAGGCCCAATCACTGGATGTGTTCAAAAATTTTAAGGTTGAAGTTGAGAACCAACTCAACAAAAGAATTAAAGCTGTTAGGTTTGACCGTAAGGGAGAATACTATTGTAGATATGATGGCTCAATGTCCAGGACCTTTTGCTAAATTCCTAGAGGAATGCGGCATCGTCCCACAGTACACCATGCCGGAATCTCCTAGCATGAACGGTGTAGCTGAAAGACGAAATAGAATGCTTAAGGACATGGTAAGGAGTATGATTAGTCATTCTACCTTACCATAATCACTACGAGGAGAGGCTTTAAAGACTGCAGCTTATATTCTGAATAGAGTTCCAACAAAATCAATAACCAAAACCCCATATGAGCTTTGGACAGGCTGGAAGCCTAGTTTAAAACATCTCCACATTTGGGGTTGTCCAGCTGAAGCTAGGCCATATAAACCAAATGAAAAGAAATTGGACTCCAGGACGGTTAGTTGTTACTTTGTTGGATACTCTGAGAGATCCAGGGGTTACAAGTTTTATGATCCCACTTATAAGGTAATTTTCGAGACGGGTAATGCCCATTTCTTTGAGGACGTTGAGTTTGAGGTGGAAAATATGGTTAGAGACCTTGTCTTTGAAGAGGAATGTGTAACCATTCCCATGGTTTCTCTTGACAATGATCAGACTTCTATCACTTACATTGTTTAATAAGAAAATCAAGACAATGTCAGAGAACCCCCTAATCAAAATCAAGAAATTGTTCAGGAAGAACAAACTCAACAACCTCAAGAAATAATGCCTTTAAGACGACCCACTAGAGAAAGGAGAAGGGCAATTCCGGATGATTATATCATCCTTCTCCAAGAGAGAGAGAGAGAGTGATAATGGATTGGTGGAGGATAATCCAATCAACTTTCATCAAGCCATTGAAAGTCTTAATTCTCAAAAGTGGATTGATGTCATGAATGAAGAGATGAAGTCCATGAAAGACAATGACGTTTGGGAACTTGTCTCATTGCCCGAAGGTGCAAAACCTATTGGTTGTAAATGAATATTTAAAACCAAATGGGATTCAAAGGGCAATGTAGAGAGGTATAAAGCTCGTCTTGTCGCGAAGGGCTTTAAGCAAAAAGAAGGCATCGATTATAAAAAGACTTTCTCTCTGGTTTTTTCGAAAGACTCTTTTAGGATTATAATGGCATTAGTGGCACATTTTGACCTTGAGTTACATCAGATGGATGTTAAGACTGCGTTTCCCAATGGTGACATTGATGAGACAATTTATATGGTGCAACCTGAAAATTTTGTGTCAAGAGATGCAAAACAGATAGTTTGCAAATTAAAGAAATCCATCTATGGTCTCAAGCAAGCTTCCTGTCAATGGTATCACAAATTTCATCAAGTTGTCATTTCATTTGGTTTTGAGATGAATCTTGTTGATGATTGTGTATATCACAAATTTAGTGGGAGTAAGCATATTTTCCTGGTTTTATATGTCGATGACATATTGCTTGCCAACAATGATATAAGTTTACTACATGACACCAAGAGATTTCTATCAAAGAAATTTGAAATGAAAGATCTTGGTGATGCTTCTTTTGTGTTGGGAATACAAATACACCGAGATCGCTCTCGGGGTACTCTAAACCTATCACAAAAGAGCTATATTGAGAAAGTGCTTAAAAGGTTTGGCATGCAGAATTGTAAACCAGGGGACACCCCTGTGGCTAATGGAGATAAGTTTAGTCTCAATCAGTGCCCAAAGAATGATTATGAGGCTAACAAAATGCAAAACATTCTTTATGCCTCGGCTATAGGAAGTTTTATGTATGCTCAGGTTTGTACGCGACCAGATATTGCGTACATTGTTGGGATGCTAGGTAGATATTTGAGTAATCCTGGACTGGATCACTGGAAAGCAGCCAAACGAGTGTTGCGATACTTGCAAAGAACAAAGGATTACATGCTTACATACAAGAGATCGGATCAGATAGAGGTTGTTGGTTATTCTGATTCCGACTTTCTTTGGATGCCAAGACAGTCGAAAGTCCACATCAGGCTATATCTACTTGCTTGCTGGTGGAGCGGTTTCATGGAAAAGTGTCAAGCAGACACTCACAGCTTCCTCCACCATGGCAACAAAGTATATAGCATGTGACGAGCCATCCAACCATGGCATATGGCTCCGAAGTTTTGTCACTGGGCTGCGTATTGTGGATAGCATTGAAAGACAACTTAAGTTATTTTATGACAATAATTCGGCTGTCCAATATGCAAATAACAACCCGAGTTCGTCAAAGTCAAAGGATATAGACATCAAGTTTCGAGTTGTCAAGAAAAGAATTCAAAGTGGTCGGTTGTTTATTCAGCACATTGGGACAAACTCCATGATTGCGGATCCACTTACTAAGGGATTGCCACCCAAGGTCTTTCATGAGCATGTTGCTCATATGGGTGTGATATCTCTTCAAGATATTCAGTTCTAGTGAGAGTTTGTAGTTTTTGATTTTAGAACTTTTGAACACTTTTTTGGTTATGGATTATTATGGTTAAGTTTTACATAAATAAAGTTTATGGTTATATTCACTCTGAATTTTGATGAGATTATTCTAACTAAAGTTGGACCAGTTGGAAATAGACATGTTGAGATCACATTACATGTAATTTTCACGCTACACATCCACACTTAATTCATGTCATCTGTTATGTTGATACATGTGACTATTGATAGGTTTAGCTACGATACAAGTAGCGAAAGCCACTTTGATCCTGTGTTGGTATAATTAGTGGACGGAATTGGCTAAGATGATTTGGTGGTGATAGCTTTAAGGAGTACTCATTAGGTTATAATGCACAGTTATAAGGTACACATATAGCCCAAGTGGGAGATTTTTAGAATTTTTTTATATGAGTTTATATGTGAAATAACTATACATTATATTTGCTATCATAAGGTTTGACCCAATTAAAAGTGATCTAATAAAGTTATATTTTGGGCCATGTATACATCTTATAAAGGTTGGAATATTTTAATGTGTAGAGGCCAAAGTGTAACTTTTATTTTAATGATTGGCTGAAATAAAAGATACACAACTATATAAATAGGCTATGGTCCTCAAATCATACGTGCTAGGGTTTTCTCATTCAGTCTCCTGCCTCTTCTCTGAATCCCGTCATTAGAGACGCAAAAGAGAACTCATACGCATTGGTTTGGAAGATCATTGAGTCGTAATTCTCCTACTTGATTCTTCCACCATGGATCTAGGTATATTTCCGGTTCTGCTTTATAATTTAATCTTGATAATTTGATATGAATGATTTTGGATTTTATGAATTAATTGTTTGATTAATTAATTCCAAGATAGCCTCCTTTTTTTTTGGTACTCACAGAGTCGCATATAAATTAGATGGTGGCATTCATGAATTGTTTTCTAACTAGGATTGATTTTTGCACTGCAAAGTAGGAGTATAATTAGTTATGTTGTGTTTTGCTGTTTGGAAAAGTTTTGATTTGACTGTTGGTTTACTATTTTAGAGAGAGGCGAGACTCAAGAGGATCAGAGTGGAAGGGGCAAATCGGTCAAAAATTCAGAAAGCGGTTTATTTGTTTGGAGTCAATCTAAGGTCTTCCGCGCATTTTGGCGCCATATCAGTATCATCAGCTAGCTCTCCTTCTCCAAAAAAATGGGTGAAAGAGAGGTAGAAAGCAAAGAAGAAGAAGAAGAACTAGGAGCCACAAAATGCAAAATCTCTGATTCCCACATTTCCCCCAAAAATAAACTTCAGTTTTGAAGCAATTTTCGGCTAGTTCATGCGACGATCAGGTAATTCTTCGATTTGCGTCTCATGTTTCGCAGTGTTTGAGCTCTGAGCATGAAGATTTCGATCATAGTTTGAGGTTGATTTTGCTCAGAAGAAGTGAATTTTGCCGCGATGGTTTTAGGAAAATATTATCACCATGAACTATGAAACCTTACCTGATATTGTTCCCCCAAACTCGAGAGTTCCATTCACCTTTTTCCCCTGATTCAGGACGTCAATAATCTACAAGGGGGGAAATGGCCGCAATAAAAGATATCTGTGTTTCAGCTGTTATCAATCTTCTTTCTGTCTTCGCCTTCCTTGTGGCTTTTGCGTTTCTCCGACTTCAGCCCGTTAATGATAGAGTTTACTTCTCAAAGTGGTATCTCAAGGGATTAAGAAGTAGCCCGAGAAGCTCCGGATCAAGTGTAAGAAGATTTATAAATTTGGATGCTGGAACGTATGTTAAGTTCCTAAACTGGATGCCTGCAGCTCTGAAAATGCCTGAACCTGAGCTCGTTGATCATGCTGGTCTTGATTCCGCTGTATATATTAGGATTTACCTCCTCGGGTAAGTTTTCTGTGTGCAACAGCTTGTGGCAGTCACTGTGTTCTCCATTTGTCCGTCTCTTTTCATTTGAAACCCAATTTTGACAGAACAAAATAGACATGAGTTTTGACTGATGTATCTTCCAACGATGTTGCAACTTGAAACTGATGTTATGCAATTGATTCTCTTTTGCAGCCTGAAACTTTTCGTTCCCATATCTATATTTGCTCTTATGGTACTTGTCCCGGTTAATTCATCTAGCAAGACATTAGAGAGTATTGAAGATTTAACGTACAGCGGTATTGACAAACTATCGATATCAAATGTGCCAGAGGGATCAAACAGGTGAGAAGAATTTCATTCCCACAATCTCCCCTTTTACGCTTCCTATTGCACTAGTGGTTTGGGACCTCTGGGTCTTGCCTTTGAAGTAGCATATTTATGCACTGAGAGGCAACTTTTAAGTGCACCACTTTGTCCATGGGTTGAGGCCTAGGGTTTAAGCCTCATTGAAAGAAAATGATACCAACCTCTTCTTCTTTAGTTGGATTTTTCTTTCACCTTAATCTCTTGTAACTAACAATTTATTTAAGTACCAGAAAGGGGCAAAAAGAAGAAAAAAGAGATTTCCGATATTTTTTTAATGCCTTTTATTGAGTGTTGTAGATATTTTAGTTTAGAAAGTTATACTCTGCAAACAGTCCCTTTGATCGAATGACCGAATCCTAACTTGGGTCCCTCCAGGTTCTTCGCCCATATTGCTATGTCATATGTTTTCACCTTTTGGACGCTTTATGTGCTATACATTGAATACAAACGAATAACTGCCATGCGGTTGCGGTTTCTAGCACATGAAAAGCGCCGGCCTGATCAATTCACTGTGAGTTCTGTTCCTTCAATAGTTATCTGCTCATAACACAAATGTGGAACATGCATAGTTCTATGGTAAACAATTGTACACAACACATAATTAGATACATGCTGATTTGCAGTTAAGTAAAACTACATGTTTTTTCAGACCAGATAGAAGTCAATCAATTGCCTTGCACTTAATCAGATGCACTCTCTTCCAATGTGTGCATCCAAGTACAAGAACCAAAATAAACTGTCTATGGGGAAATAGAAATGCCTTTATTTGATTGTTGTTGTTTTCTGGATAATTTGTGAATGACATTACAGAAAGAGTTACAACTTAGAGTCCTGGTGGTCCATTTTGACAGGGCCTCTTAGATTCTATATGAGTAAACTGGTAAATATCTCCTAAATCATGAAGAAACACCTAAATATACTAGAGACTTCAATTTAAATCAGGTCAGTTTCAACCATTGTAAGGGCTTGATACTGGCTCAAGACCCCCGTTCTCTCTAGCAAACACCAATTACATAGGGAAAGTTGACTCTAAGGAATAGGTAGGAAATCATAGCAAATCACTTTTTCCATAAACACACTTTGACCTCCTAACATACAGAATTTGGGAAATTGAGAAATTTTTCCATTGATGTTTCACTTTTGGTGAATTTAAAACTATTTGTTTTATAAAACCATTTTACTGTCAATGTTACAATTTGGGCAAAATTTTACCACTCATCTGTTAACTTGTTTATTAAGGCAAGTATTGTCCATATTATCATCCAGTCATAAAAGCATAGGAAAAATGTAATTTTGGTTCTTGTTGTTTTGTTTTCCTACCACTAAAAGTCCTAACTTGTTCCATCTTTACGTCATCAGGTGCGTCTCTGTTACCTTTAAACCTAGCAGTTTTGTGGTTGCTAAAAGACCAAGAAGTAGTCAATAGTACAATTTCCCTTACATTGATGGTGTGGTTCCTCCACTCCTAGGTTGATTAGCCATCAATCTATTGATTGATAGATCTGGATCACAAACCTAACTTGGCTACTGGAGAAGAGCTTGACAACAAAGCTGACGGTGCATGGTGGTGGCTCCAAGGAGGCACTTCCATGAGTGTCAAGGCAAAAGAGCTCCTAAATTTTGCTGGAAATCGAGAACTTAGTGGTACAAGTTGATGTTTCAAGGGCTAAAGTGTCCTAATTAACTGAAATACACCTATAAGAGTTGAAATTGTAGTTAGGCCATTTAGGTGTGATCCGTTGACGTGTCAGGTCAGGTTGCTGATGTGTTAGGTCAGGTTGCTAACGCTTAGGTCGAGCCATTAATATGTCGAACCAGTGTTTTGTCACATAAGCACCAAAGAATATTCTGAAACTAAAGAAATATTTTGTCCATTAGTGAATGGTAAAATGGTCACACTGATAATGTTAGTGGTCAAATGGTTTAAAAAGTACAATCAATGGTAAATCCTTATTGAAGAGAAGTTTTCCCAATATCTCAGCAAAATTCGGAAGTTCCTGCAAACCCAGGAAATTACTGAATAATCCCTACAAGAAAAGAGTTGATAAAACTATGAAAGCTCAGTTTGAACCTTTAGAAAGAAGCACTCATGGATGCAAATGACATGGGTCCTGTCAATCAGAGAATAAAGTTTCAACCAGCCAAATACCAAGAGTTACAGATAGTGCGTACTTAAGCTGAACACCGGATGACTGGAGCATGTCCATGAAGCCACATTCTCTCTTGCGGTTGTACTGTCCAATTGTTGGCTTCATTGCAATTTGGTGCTGTTATTGTTAAGTGGGTAAAACCTGCATGATTAAGTCAAGAGGATAGTCAAGGATTTATATTGTGGTAACACTCTCCACTCATTAACAATTACTTTTAGGTTAGATGCTTTAACGTGGTGACGTATCTCCCCGCACCACCCTCTTCTTTTCGTGGTGCAATATCTTGTTCATTTGTAGCAAAATGATTCCCCAAAGTTCATAAAGCCCCTTTTGATAAGTCGTAAGCCCTAGTGAATGTCATGGTCCATGTCAAAACCTCATTTCAACTCTTTTGAACGACCTGCACATGATGGGCATGTTAATAGGGGTACAATGTCAATTTATATGGGATTCGATGCTTTAACACATGCACATTTCATGTTACGAAATGTTCAGTAGACCATATATGAGGAATGTTTGATCAGATTTACTATACAATTGTGCTAGAGAATTAATGATTAGAATAATTTATAGAAAACTTACAGGCCACATACGAGACTGCTACTTTTAAGAAGTTATACAGGGCAGCCAGTCCCCTTATATCTGTATTTTGAAGCAATTGGATAAATTATCCTCTTAATCATTAAGATTTCTGAATTCAAAATTTTGTCATCGGGAGAAACCCTAATTTACTGGTAAAAATTGTTCTTTTATAGGTTCTTGTTAGAAATATTCCTCCAGATCCTGATGAATCAATTAGCGAGCACATTGAACATTTCTTTTGTGTAAATCACCCTCACCATTATTTGAGTCATCAGGTATGTTATATATATGCCATTACATTAGCTAGGTTATGTTTCCAGTAAATGAATTGGATAAAACAAAGATTGACCTAACTGTTATTGTTCGATACAGAATTTCATTAATGTAAGCAGCTTTTAGCTTTAATGTCTATAAATTTGTCTTGACAGCTTGTTTACAACACAAACAAGTTGGCTCATGTGGTGCAGAAGAAGGCCAAATTACAAAGTTGGTATACTTACTATCAAACTAAGTATCAGAACTCTTCAATGAAGCCCATCACAAAGGTATATTCTTTGCAAGATGACAATTCGTTGACATCCATTTTGAAAATGTGATATGCCTGCAGATCTCATCAGCCAAGTGTTTCAATTCTTTACTATAGACAGGTTTGTGGGGTCTTTTCGGCACTAGCGTTGATGCACTTGACCATTGTACATTGGAGATTCAGAAGCTGATTATACAAGTATATATCACTACTTGATCAGCTATTGTTATTATTATTATTATTATTATTATTATTATTATCTCTTTCTATGATTAATTTCTTTCTACAGTGATCACAGCCTCTGTTGTAATGGGAACCTAACCTGTAATTTCCCGATTCTTGTCTTGTGCAGGAGACGATTGAAAGAGATAAGATCATGAATGATTCTAGGACCGTCGTCCCAGCAGCATTTGTGTCATTTAAATCTCGATGGGGAGCGGCTGTGTGTGCCCAAACTCAGCAGTCCAGTAACCCATTCATCTGGTTGACAGAGTGGGCACCCGAACCACGTGATGTCTATTGGGATAATCTCTCAATACCATATGTTGAACTCACCCTTCGAAGATTTCTCATGGGTGTTGCATTGTTCTTTCTGACTGTCTTCTTCATGATCCCCGTAGCATTTGTTCAGTCTCTGGCAAACATTGAAGGAATTGTCAAGGTTCTTCCTTTTATGAGGCATGTAATTGAGAGGTCAGCTCATTTCCCTAGTCACTTAAACATTTTTCTGAGTTCTAGGTGGTTCAGAGCAAAGGTGATGGTTATAAGACCTCTGTTTTATTATTTTTTCTTTTTTTGGAATAAATATGCAGCGAGTATATAAAATCTGTCATCCAAGGATTTCTTCCGGGGATTGCATTGAAGTTATTTCTTCTTGTACTACCTTATATTTTCATGGCAATGTCCAAAATAGAAGGGTTTACATCACTTTCATCTTTGGATCGGAAGTCAGCTTCAAAGTACTATATCTTCATGGTAGTCAACATATTTCTTGGGAGCATCGCCACAGGAACAGCTTTCCAGCAGCTTAAAGTTTTTCTTAACCAAGGCCCAGCTCAGTATGTGTTCTTTCTTAAAACAGAAGAATTTTTGCATGTTCTCTTTCAATAAATTAACTACTCCATAACTTTGGACTTGAAATGTACCTAGCGTTGACATCCAAAAATTTTTCATTGATGATGGAAAATGACATGAAACATTTGTATGTCGCTCACAGAATTCCAAGAACTGTTGGTGTATCCATACCGATGAAAGCCACCTTCTTCATTACTTATATTATGGTGGACGGCTGGTCTGCAGTTGCTGCTGATATCCTCCGATTAGTGCCATTAGTCACATTTTACTTTAAAAGTGCATTTCTGGCAAAGACAGAACATGATACACAAAAGGCCATGGATCCTCGCTGCTGGGAATTTGCCGAGTACGAACCCCAGCTGCAATTTTACTTTCTCCTGGGGCTTGTATATTCAGCAGTCACACCCATACTTCTTCCTTTCATCGTCATATTTTTTGCGTTTTCCTTCACGGTGTATCGCCATCAGGTATGAAGAATTTACATTTCAGTAGCTTGTTTAGCTACAAACTGGTTTTGCTATCTAATATTCATGCCTTCGTTGTTTGTAGTTAGCTGGTAAAATATGTAACTTTTCTGTCTACCTTATTACGCATTTCCTTATGCAAGGTGATCAATGTATATGATCAAAGGTATGAAAGTGGAGCTGCATTTTGGCCAGATGTGCATCAACGCTTAATTATTGACCTCTTAATCTCTCAATTTCTGCTGATCGGATTGCTTAGCACCAAGATGATTGCAAGATCAACCCCTTTGCTCCTTCCCCTCCCTATACTGACAATATGGTTTCACATATATTGTAAGGAACGATTCAAATCTGCATTTGTGAAGTACCCATTACAGGTTAGTAAGAATCCTAAGTGATCTTGATATCAGTTGCCACAAACTAATCATAACAGAAAAGCTGACACATTTATGCTTCCTCAGTTCTTGTTGAGCATTGACTTGTGCTTACATGCATGGCAGGATGCAATGGTGAAGGACACACTAGAACGAGCAACAGAACCGAAGCTAAACTTGAAACTGTACCTTCACAATGCTTACATACATCCAGCGTTCCAGGGAACCACCCTGGACTCGAAGCCGATGGAGAAGACTGATGATGAGGAGCAGACCAGTTCGACAATTGTTGCAACAAGGAGGAACAGAATGGATTCTTCTGATAGTCTCTCTGATGCTGGCTCTATTGACATTGCCAAATCATCCTTCAGCACTCGTTCCTTCTCCTCCAATTTTTCTGGACATAAACCGTAGTATTGGATAAGATTTTTTTTTTTTGCCTTCCTTTTTGGCCCCTACTTTGCTTCTTTTTGTTAAAGTAGTTAGTCATTCGTAGCATAAAATTTCGGCTTCCTTTGTACAGTATATGTTTTAGCCTGAGCAAGCAAGATGCTCAACCCTAAAATTAGGCTAGAATATTCTCTAGGGCATGTAGTCTGATTCAGTGGGTAAAAAGGACGTGAGCTAGTTAAGATGCGCCATAATAAATGGCGCTTTGACTGTACTCCACTTTTCACTTTATTTTGACGCAGCACAGGACTCTCTTAATCAAACTCACATACTCGCTCCATTCCAAATGGGATGTCAGTTTCGTTTGCAATTTACAAGGGAAGAGGAAACCATTTGGGATAGTACTTCCCAAAATGCATAAAGACAATTCCCAAAAGAAATTTGCATGACACAACAGGCATAGGAGTGCATTACTTGTTCTTCAAACTTCATTCAGAATTCACACTTTCTAATTTCTCTGGCAGCCACCATGAACATTCTCATTCCATGCTTCACCACACCCATAGCAGAACTGGAAGTTACACCTGACAAACCATACCAACCACAAGAATCAGTAAGTTTTAATAATAAGAGGTCAATGAAACCCTGTTAAAACCTCCAAAAGAAACAAATGACGGTGAGGAATATTATCAGTAACCTAACCTGCAAGTCATGTGAGGGCAACCGTCTGTTCTCTCGACATAGAACTTGCAAGAAGGGCACCTTCCCCATTTCTTTTCTTCTGCAAGCTCCCTCACCATCAAGTCCTCTCCCCCTCTCTCATCTTCGTTCAATCTCTGGAATTCCTCACATCCAATTCCCGGATGCCACGGAACATTGCACTGAGCACAGAACAATCGGTGGCAAAACGGGCACTCGCTTTCTCTTATAAACTCCACCGCTTCCTCGTCTTTCACCAGCATTGCCGAGCAATCTCTGAAAGGGCAGTAAAATCTCAGATTGGCGCTGATCAGCTGCTCGCACAGAGCATCCTCCCATCGACCGAGCACTGATTGGGGCAACATCGGCCTGCAATCGTCGATCTCCAAGACCGACTTGCAGTCGATTCCAGGGCAGTTGACGACGGTGACGCTCTCCTGGACACGAGTCGTGACGTGCCTGGTGATGCAATCAGAGCAGAAAGAGTGATCGCAATTCCGGGTTTTGAACATCTGATCGACCTCTTTCCTCTCGACGCAAATCTCGCAGAAGGTCAGGGAGGACTCGCCGTCGACGAATTCCGATGACTGGGTTGGTTGTTGAACCAACACCGGCGAGGAAGCCGACGCTGAGAAACGGTGGATTCTGAGCGAGGCGGCGAGGGACGCAGACATGAGGGCCTCTTGGAACTGGACCTCTTCGGCGTATTTCTGATCGTCGGGAGGAAAGATGGAGTCCTCAGGCTCGTCGAAGAGCGCTGAGAAGTAGAAATCGTCGACGTAATCCAAGTCGGAGGTTAGGGATGATGATTGGAATTCGGCCATTGCCAAAGTGGACGACTGATTTCTACTGTCAAATACTCTATTAATGGGGATTCGTTCATGAGAAGTGAAGTGGGAAGAATTAGATAGATGGTCTCTTATTAATACTGACTACTAGATTCGAAGGAAGAAAGTAACTTGCCTTGGAAGTTGTTTTTTTATCTTCCCCCAATTTTCTTTTTAATAAATAAATACCTGTACTACTTAAATTAGCTCCTTCGAGGCAAATGGGTAATGTAATGGCTCCTCGCTTTACAAATTTTCAACGTCTTTCATTTGCAGTGGTGACTTTTGATTCCAAAGGTCACCGTGTCCCTTTAATTGCATACACATTCACTTTTATGGTTATGGTGTGTATTTTTCTACATATATTATTTGGTAAATAGACACCCATTTTAATGCTTGTATTTTCTGTCAACTCCTTTACGGGATTTTTTCGACATATCTCGAAATAGAGTATGTGCAACACATTATAAGAAGACTTAGTAATGAAGGGTCAAGAACTTGAATATACAAGAGTGGTGGGGGAAAATGCCTAATTAGTCCTAAAACTTTTGAGGTTTTCGATATGTATGTCCTCACATATGCTGTAATTAAACCAAATGACTTATCCAATGGGGATTTGTAGAACTAAATACTAAATGTTGCCGATTAAAAAGTTCATAAAAAAAATGGTGAAGAAAATATGTAGATTTGATGTGTCCTGGGTCTGGGAGTGGCGAACGGTGTGTTGTTTTTTCTTTCTACTGACATGGAAAATTCTCAAAATTTCACTACTATGGGCGTATTAATTTACATCGACGACTATTACAAACATCCTATACAGTACCCCCATATTTACAAAAGAAGCTACTCATATGAGGAATAAGCAAAGAGCTGAACAGCGAAGCTCCTACATCCTAGGATCAACAAGCTTTAACTTAGAGCAGCTCTGCTTCAACATGTCTCCGGCTAAAAGCTTCCGCCGGAACTACCATCGGTTTCGATGATCAGCTCCACGGCCGAACCACAAGTCCTAGAACCACCAAGTACTAGGAGAGCCAGTGCTAGATCTCCTTCACTCCACTGTCTCAATCCTTTGCTCAGCCTCTCCAGAATATCCACATCGAGATCAAGCACCCATTTTGGTGCACAGTGCACCATTAGATTCATGAAACCAGTCACGTATGCGTGCCATGCAGCATAATCACATCCAAGAGAGATTTTGCCATCCAGTGCACTTGCCAGAAACTCCAGATGGGAACCGAGGACCTTCGGTCTTCTCTGTGACTCTGGTGTTGCTGAACCCACTCCCCAAGCAAACGTTCCACAAAGCACTGTGAAGTATGCAAGTGCGTATCCTCCAAGCATTGCGATCACACCACCGGAGTCCACACCATCCTGCCCAGATGTCTGAACTGAAATAAACCAAGATGGCAAAGTTTCTTTAAACAGAGCTTGGACCAAGCTCACTCCACCCGATATCCAAACCAGTGAAGCTGCGAGTGAAGCAGCGAGCTTGATGCGTGTCATTGCTGCAGCTAGCGAAACTTGCCCATATCTTGTTCCATACCTTGTCTTCTTCAATCTCTCCAGCTTTTCTCGGGGTAACTTAAGTAACGCAGAACCCGCAATATCTCTAACAGAAGACATTAGAAGAGCAAGAATTTCCTCCGTCATGAACATTATATCTCTAACAGATCGATGCACCCGTAAATAGAGTATTCCAGGGGCAACAGGAGCCATACCCCCAGAGAAGTGTGATCCAAATCCATGTCCAAGAAGCGCACCCACCCCACCATTGCTAGTGTGGGAGGGACACAGCCCAAGAGTTGACATGAAGCAACTTTTAAGAAGCTGGACCACAGCATCACCATTGTGGTGGAAAACTGTATTTGAGGCGGAGAAGATAAGGAAATCACTCCAGCGCCTCACCTTCTGGGCCCACAATGAAGATATGATGGGCATGCATGGCCAGGGGCAACTTGAAGCGAGGGAATTCAAAGCCGGACCAATCAATTCGAGGCAGCGGTTAGAAACCTTATCAAGTTTATAGGTTATCGTAAGGCTAACAAGGGCAGCCAAAGGCAAAGGAAGTGTGGCCGGAGAACTCCCCCCTGCAACCAGGAAGAGCGACTTGCAAATAAGATTTTTTTAACTCTTGCATCGAGATAGGCGTATCTTGATAACTAGATGGTTGCTGCATTGCATTTTCACCAGACAAAAGAACCTTTAAGTACTACTAATAAACAGGACACTTATTTAGACTCCCAAGTCTATCCCTCCAACACTATTAATTTCCTAGACAGCAAGTGCTTTCTTACATTGTCATGCAACGGTCATACATGTTAGACAGGTGTATTTACTCTTTCCACATATTAGAGACCCAGCATAATAATCGTGATTAAACTAAGATCTTACCAATTTGAGCTGCAGATTGTTCTTGTTACATGTGTGTGTGTGTGTGTGAGGGATGAAGTAGATTTGATTGACTGTTACCTACAGCAAGGCTTGGGACATCAACCCCAGTGCCTGCGAGAATTTTCTTGATTTGATGTTCCACAGTGGACAAATTTGCAGCGGGGCTTGGCCAATCAGTTCCATTCATATCAGCAGGCTTCCATATGCCACGTGTTACTTCAGCTGAAAAATAGCCGACAATAGTTGGCAGAGTTGCTGGAAGAAAATCAGCAAGATCTTTGAGTCCTGCGATGAAGCAAAAATGTAAGCTGCACATGCACATAGAGAATTAGACTGCTCAATCCATTATTTAATAAGAAAAGTCCAATGAATTTCCCATGTAGTGCATTTTCTTAAAAGATAGTCTACTTAGCAGCCAACAGAACTAAAAAGCAGAAAGGAGAGCAACTGTGAAGTAGGAAGGAAGGAAGCACAAAAGC
The DNA here is from genome assembly GCA_024586325.1 of Stellera chamaejasme. Taxonomy (NCBI): domain Eukaryota; kingdom Viridiplantae; phylum Streptophyta; class Magnoliopsida; order Malvales; family Thymelaeaceae; genus Stellera; species Stellera chamaejasme. Next base: position 34,617,037 of record CM044985.1, read on the forward strand.
TTTCGACCATAATGATCAGGTAGTCAACTTATGATATTATATGATCCATCCATGTAAATTTGGAACTACAGCAAGTTGAAGGAATAGCTAATGGCATAAGCAAGCCTGTGCTCATGCCGCATTGGATTAATGTGAGAGCAGAATGCATAAAAAACAGCTTGGTGAAGAGGAAAAATGTAGAAGCTTATTTTGATACCCACATGCTGTTATGGAACTCTTGAAGACTGATCCTATACGTAATATATCAAGTAATAATTGCTGATAGATATTATACACTTGAATACATGAACAGATTACTTTAACATATGAGCAGGGTTTAAGGATGCATGACAAACTACCTCCCATTGGCTAGCCCAGTTATAACCATTGGCGGTCTCTGAACCCAGAAGAAAAAAGAAAAAAAATGCGCAAAATTTAGTGAATTATGCTGGTCCCAAAGTTCAAAATAAAAGAAGAGAAAGCCAGGTAGAAAAAAACGAATAGAACTTGGTCATTCAGTCTTCCCAAACCCTTGAGATACAAGAAAATACCTGCCTGCTTTCACTACCAGTTACACCGAACTCAACAAAAAGCACTTCAAACAAAACGTGAACAAAGCCCAAACCTGTAGCCATTTCACGGGGGGACAGCCTTCCATGTCCACAGGCCGTCAAAGCAGCATCAAGAACAACGGGTGTTGCTTCCAGGATATCCCATGCAGGCACTTTTAATCTGATGGATACATCCTCAGTTCCAGATGCAGATGAACTACTACTTCCAGAAGTTGAGGTCGCATATGATTGATTACCTCTGTTAATCTTTCTGAACATCATACTGAGAAGTGCTTCAACAATTTGATGAACTGCAGTTCCTTGAACAAGCCCAGAAAGCGTGGAACAAATACATTTCTTATGCTGGATGTACCATTGTTCTAACTTGGGAAAGGAGTCCATTAATATGGGTTCTGCAGAGAAGCTTATGTATTTTGACAGTCTCTGTATTTTCATGCGATCTTTTGCCGACTTACCAAGAGATGCTAACTGAGAGTTCCGAACCAATAATAAATATTCAGGACGTTGTTGGGATGTTACTGCAGACGCAGACACATCTCCAATTGAATCAAAAGGTGGTCGATCAAACCTCCATAATCTCAGTAGAAGATTAAACGCATTGGAGAACACTGCATGGGGAGAGAGTTCTTCTCCGGATGGAAGAGTCCATGAAATGTTGGGAACAAGAGACCCAAAGACCTCACATATGGGCATTAATGCACCAGCAAGTAGTGGAACCTGATAAGAATAGGTAAGTGTCTTAAAATAAAGCTTGATATTAAGTCTAGTTGGTTAATAAGTACAGAGGCATTCACCTAAATATCAATGCTCTTTCACCAACACTAGAATTTGCTTATTTTTAATCAACCTAAAAGTCAGGCAGAAATTCATCTACTGATAGGTCTTTCAAGAAAATCCATCAAGAGATACTCTTAACCTTTATCTCTACCAGACCTATGTGAACAGAAAGTGGATTGTGTTTTTGTGGGTGTTTATGTGGTAATATATGCTTGCAGGCCATGTAAACCTAGAAAGAATTCACAAAACATCAGGGCGTACCAAGCCATGCAAAGAAAAAATCTGAAGACAGTCGACAGATGATATCCCAACAAGCAGAACATTAAAAAATGCAGCTTTGCCTATCAAATTGCCATGATTCCCGGAATTTTCTGCACCAACAGGAGGTGATAATAATTTTGCGATGAAAAGAATAGTGTGCTCCTGCAATAAAGATGTGTTGAAATCAAGATAAATACTGTAGTAGCGACATGACAATATAGGTGCAGCCTTGCAGGACAGGAAGTGGAGACGAGACATCTACAAATAACTCAAATTAAAAGGACCGCGTTGGAATCTTATACACCTAAGGCAAAAGACAAACCTAATACATTACCTGTATACTCCAACCACGAACCAGGGATGCCCCGCAAAGAATGGTAGCAGCAGATATCTTCTCATCATCAGAGCCACTGATCGCTATCTCATATACTTTTTCGATCTCTGCTAAGCTTCCAACAAACCATAATCTTAAATTTAGTGGATATAATTTAGAATAATTCAAACATCTATGTTACTTATGGAAAGGAACTTAAGAGAACGTGAAGACAGATAAGTCAGGGAAAAACAAGAATTATTGCTTCTTTGGAGCAAGAGAATTATATCATTGCTTAAAATCCTTCCAAACAGAGCATCATCAACCATCAGGGCACACTGAGGCAGTGATATACCATGGCACTTGAAAAGCATCAGAAGAAACTACACAACTACAGTCTAAAATGTAAAACAAGAACCGATAGCTACATTGACATTAGGATAATTCACTGATGCATGTTCCCCTTTTTGTTGATAAGCTCCTATTGTCGAATCATTAATATACCCGTACTAAACGATGTCTTATTAGAGCATGCGCCATAAAAAATAAATCAATAAAATGTAATAAAATTTAAAATCAGTCATGCAATTTGAAAAATAAAAAATCTAAGCAGTCAGTTCTTGATAGGAAATACAACAGCACCAGAATAAAAGATTCATTAGTTGCAGGAACAGCAACATTCGCCTGGGGACGAATATCAAACTCAAACAGGTAAGGAAGATATGTTGCTTCCAGTAGAAGCATTCTAAATTAAGAACTCAATTACAAGAACACTTCAGAACTACTCCCTCCATCCTTAAATTCTTGGAACAGTTGATTTTTATGTCAATTTGGCTACAATCTATCTAAATTAGTCTTTGGTTGAAAAGCTTGTAAGAGATTATGTTTAGAAACTACAAACATCAATTTTGTATAAAAGCTTTCAATATATATATCAAAATATCAGGAAAATAAAATCATAAATTTAACGTAATAAAAAAAAGGTGTTGCAAACATTTAGGGATGGAGGGGATGCTATGTGTTAAAGGGATCAAGCAACATTTATAAAAAATTAGGAGTTAACATAACACCTAAGCTTAAGTCAATATTCAAAACCCCAGTATAGATTTAGCATAAGAATAGAGCCTCAATCATTTAAAATTTTGAATTAAAGGACAATATTTTCTTATGGATTGTATAGTAGAAACTCAGAAAAAATATACAAGCATAAATAAATATTTGTTGCTAGAAACGTATAAACAAAAAGCATGCTAAAATACCTAGAAGCCGGAGTTGCAACCAAAGCATTTACAAGCGATGGAGTCAGAGGAGACCCCTTCATCAGAGATGACCAACCAAGTGTTTGACTAGGTACACCACGTGGTATATTTGTCCTTGCACTAATGTATCCTGGCCAGAGATAAGCAGATGTGTCCAACAAATTTCTAGCAATACAAGCTTCAACCATCAGATGGCGCAAGTTACCAGCTGAAAACGATAAGAAAAAACTGAGCAAAGAAAGGATTTTCCAAAAAGAAAAACAGGTAAATACCTCTGACTAGAGCAACAGGACATTAAAAATCAGTCCCGCTAATAGTACAGGGGAGGTGGGGGTGGGGGTAGGGGTGGGGCTAGATAAAACATTAATTAAAATACTAAATCTGACAGAATCAATTCAAAGGAACAAGCAATGAAAATGTATGTAGAAGCAATTATCTCACCCAGAACACCTTGACTAAAATGCAAGATACGCTGATCCTTCCAATAAAGATACTCCCACTGTTCCATATTACTTGACCCTCTGACTTTATCACGTATTTCTAGGCATCAAATTCTCATATGCATTATGAATGAAATTGCATTTTAAACACTACACTTTGTAGCCCAAAGTTGGATATACGAAGCAGTGTAATCTAAGGGCACCTTCATTTATGATATACTATATGAGAATTGGTTGCCTAAAAATACATGAAAATGTCAAAGGGTCAAGTAATCTGGAATGGAGGAAGTATCAAGACCTGCTTTTCTCTTAGGTATGATCCGCATAACTCAGACAACAACAAAGATAAATCCAACACTTACAGCAGTTTACTGACTTGTCATTGTTGCTCATGTTTTCATGGTAACCCTTCCCAACAGTGAGCTCAGAAATAAACAAAATTGCCTTGGCGGCAGCCTGATTGGCTGCTGCAGAAGCAGATTTTGGTGGAGCTAATAAACCTTCATAATCACCTAACATCTGTAAGCTAGAAACTAGAGCCTTCTTATGCTCCCCCAAAGATAGGTTCTCCTTCCTTTGATTGGTTGTACTTAGCTCAGTTTCTTCTATGAGCTTGCTTTCTTCCTCCTCAATGATACTAGCGACTGCAAGTGTTGTAATCGACAGCAACATGCTTAAGCAGGAATCAATGCGAGGCACAGGACCTTCACTTGGCTCCCTTTCCTATTAAGCGAAAAGAAGGTAAAGCTCCATTAATGAACAATCTTTTTATTTTAAAGTTTGCACATGCTTCCTATTAGTGAACCTCAATGTAGATCTTACAAGCCAAAGGAATCTGATCATGTATACATTCTAATTATGAGAAGGGTAATCGAACCTGTGTCATTACATTCCATCCAGGATTAGGGATGGGCATAATTGGGCAGTCCTTTTACATTTCACTCCTTATTTTGGACCCTATTCAGCTCTTTTCCTTCTTTCTTTTCTTTTCTTCTTGGGTAAATTACAAATTACACCTAAAATCTTTAAGAGAACTAAAACCACAAACGGTCTAGGGGGTAACTGAAAGTTTCACTATACCTCAGGGGGGTACCTGAAGATTTTTAAAAATAGAGGGGGCAAACTAAACATTTCACTCAACCTCAGGGGGATATTTGTAATTTACCCCTTCTTCTTCTATTGAACTGAGAAAGGAATAGGTTTGATTGTTCATTGTTTTAACAATAAAGACATTTTACGGATACTTCAAATCCTCAAGTTCATGTTTCAATTAATCATTCATTGATGCTAGTTATTTACAATAAATCATTCCGTCATTACATATAACACGAAAGTGAATTACTGAGTCTGACTTCCACAAATTTGAATTAGTCACAACAGGCTTGTTGCAGTAAGTCATGATAAAATATTTAAACATAAAAAACTGTTTATCATGCCCACTTTGAAAACAAAGGAGAACTGTCAGTGATTAGGCTTTGTACATACTAATTAAACTTCTTCCAACAAACAGCATGAACTATATTCTTAGGTGATAAAAGACAGACGATACTTGCAAGATTTATACCCGTTGAACAAGACGTAGAGCTGCAATCCATAGCCCCAAAAATGTATCATGCCATGTGCAACGGTTGATAGCCTGCAAAGCCTTCACAAGACCTACAAGAATTTTCTTGTCTAAGCAAATTATTGTAAGATAAAATGTGATAAGCATGGAAAATAAATGGTACCAGTAAGACTTGCAACTGCACTAATTGCCAAAACCTGTGACCCATCCAAGGCATCCTCAAGAAACAAATCAATAGGAAGCCAAAGAGCAGAAGGAGACGATCCATAACATTGGCCAGCTGAAGATATTAAAGAACCAGAACCTATGAGAATATTAAATTGTTTTACTGTAGCAATCCGTTCCTTGGGAAATAATCTACATATATCAGAAGTCAACTGAAGGAGGGCATCGGAAGTTAGGTGTTTTGAATTCCTGAGTGCCATCGATTTCGTCACAAGCAACCTTATATTTTGAACAAACTTACTCCAGTGTGATGGCCTATCAAAAAGAGAGAAGTGTTATCAATGTACCACACACTAGATCTTATGAATAGAGAGTATATAACATCTGGTCAGCAGTGTCTTACATGTTTTTCTGTACCAAGCCAATGATTCTTAAAATCACCTTGTTCTGTACAAATTCTCCAACTGTTTCGATGGCCATAACAGTATTTGTTTTGCAAAGCACATCATTATGCATTGTCCTCTTCTCATTCAAATTCTCAGCATTGTCAATATCCATTTCTTGAGAAACCAGCCACATCGATTTCTTCTCTGGCATAAATTCCAGCAACCCTTCGTCATCCAAGGAAGCGTCAAGCAATTGCCACATAAATGAAAAAACCAACTCGAGTAGTAGTAGACCAGGTTCACACCCTTGTAGACCAAATGACTGCGATAGATGAACGGCTTCATCAACTGCTTTCATAGTCCTAGAATTTCATTAAAGTTTTGAATTAGAACTTAAAACGACAATTTGACAATGGGAAGAAAAATATAGGATAATAGGAAAAATCAGAATCCTTTTATTAGGTAGTTGACAAATACTCAATCTATCCAAAACAACTGGGAACATATCTTCACTCATTCATTCTTTCTCTCTTTCTTTCTTTCTTTCTTTCTGTTTTTGGCTATCCCAAAACTACTGAAAAGCTTACCATTTTAGTAACACTTTACACACCAATTTACCATATTACCTTTATATCAATTTTCTTTCCATCAGTTCTATACAACTTCTATTAGAGTTTCCTCTCAACTTCCATTAATTTAAACAATCTCCAATAACTCCATTTTTTCTTATTATGTTATTAAAGGATAAAGTGGGAAAAATCTAAAAGATTTCATCATTTCTTAATCTTCATGCCCATAAAAGGTTTCAGTAGATATGGTACCGACTATCGAGGGCATACTTAATAGGGCAGTGATTAAAAGAAAGCTATTAATTTTATTTATTTATTTATAAGTAATACGAGTACTATATAGAATACTTACAGAGTTTCTTTTGGACATATTTAGAAGTTGGGCAACAACTCCATTGTGAAAATGGTAAAACTACCGTTAGTTGATAAGATACTCTCAAAAAGTTACCAATTATATAGTGCAAGAAAAGAATCCAAATATTGAGTTTATATGGCAGCTTCCAACATTTACTGGGACATTTTGTGATAAGCAATACCAACGCATAAGAAAGTTCTAAGGCACCAAGAAATTGCATCAAAATTAAATGTTACCTCTGAAAATTCGGATCACTAACTTCAGATCTTAGTGAAAAAGCATGCCTTCTGAGAAGTTCTATGTACAACCTAAATGCTGCTGGATGACGGTTTCGATTCGGAAGAATCCTGAAGTAAACACAGAAAGCTATTACTTGGCCTTAAAGACACAAAGATACTGATGAAAGTCAAGTTTCAATCAGTTACTGTTTTTGTTTGGGAAGAGCATTTGAGATTGATGTTAGAGGTTTTAAAAACATTTGAGCAGTTCTGGTAACTAAGTCTCTAAGATTATAAAGTGCCCTTGGTCCTTGGATAGCATTTCCATCCTATAAAGCTAAATGCTACCACCTCTCCCAAACGGACTGTCATTCGAAATTTCGAATCAAACACCACCCAACTAAATGTCCAAAAACTACAAATTTAGATTCAGGGGAAGAAAACAAGATCCCAATCAGAACGCCATCAGGGGCTTCGAATATAACACATGAATAGCACGAACAGCATCAATAACAATCTAATACAAGCAGCAACTCCATCAGTTAGCATCCAATCGAGAACAACAAAACCAACTGGAGGAGCTTGCAACTTCAACCCAGAAAACGAAAACATAAAAACGAGGGGCTTGAAACCTATTGGAGAGAAGAGCGAGGACAAGCAGCGGAGGAGCAAGCCTGACGGTCAAAGCCTTCTCGAGGAATTTCCAGACGATGGGCACATGATTGTCCCAGCATACGTGGGCGACAAGAAGGTGGGCGAGGTCAATCGACGGAAGAGACGCACCGGCGGAGCTCAGGACGGAGCTGAGCTGAATCGCCCAGGTAAGCGGGTCGGTGTTCCTCTGCTGGGCAAGCTTCGTTTGCTCCAGAACAGTGTCCCACACCACCTGACCCGACTGTATGGCAGCCGCCATGATCCAAGCGACCGAACAAACTGGAACTTCCTCGCCTTAAAGTGAGCAACAAAGAAGGGACGAAACCCAGAGAGATTGCAACTACTATGGAGATTGGCTCATGGAGAACAGAGTAAAGAACACATGAATATCATGAATTCCAAGAGGAAGATCGAGAGATTCGTCTTTCACGGGCTTTTTGGTGATGGAATCAATCAACTGTTCTAGCTTTGACTAAAAGGAAGTGAGTCAATCCCGGTGGCCATCTCTAGATTTCTTTTCCCATATCGATTCGATGCTTCTTTTCTCAGTTTAGTTCATGTTACTGTCGTGACTCGTGTGGACTCTACAAGCGTAGCTACCCCTCAAACTCTATCAAATGTGACGAATTGGTCCTTAAACTGTACATAGATGTGTCTGAATCTTGAAACATTACAAATCAATTAGCTTTGGTCCAAAGTGCTAGTCTGCTTGCTAGAGAGATAAATTTGGCAGTGTTGGTTAACCGGTCCGTTTATTTACCACATTTGTGGAAAAACACTTACCTAAATGTATTACTAATTAATTAACTTAACTAACTAATCTAATAAACTAAAAGACTAAAACACCCTTCATAGAGATTAATTAAGAGGGTAAATTTGACATTTTCATGGTGTTTGTGTTTTTCCACATATGTGGTAAATAGACACTCACGTTGGCTAAGGGATTGTTAAAATTCCTATTGTGTAGTACTTTTTTTTTTGTTCTTTATGAAGAGAAATTATTCCTTCTCAAGAAAGCCCGACTTTACCTAGGGGTGTAAACGAGCCGAGCCGAGCCCGAGCCTGGCAGGTTCGAGCTCGAGCTCGTAAAATTCGGGCTCGGCTCGAGCTCGGCTCGAGTTCGAACGAGCCCGAAAATTCGAGCTCGAGCTCGGCTCGAAGGTTCATGAAGCTCGAGCTCGTTAGGCTCGCGAGCTCGGCTAGGCTCGATTCGGCCCCAAACGAGCTCGCGAGCTCGTTAGGCTCGATTCGGCCCCAAACGAGCTCGGCTCAGATATTATTCGAGCTCGAAAATCGGCTCGAGCTCGAGCTCAAAAAGCTCGAAAGTACGCGTTGAGCTGAATGAACGCCCGATTCGTTTAACAGCCCTAACTTTACCCAACTAAACCAGGCCCACTTTCCAACTTCACTCATTCTTCTCCAGTTTCGGCCTAGAGCCTTAGACACTTAGCGCCAACAACAAGCCCAAACCCAACATACAACAGACTCACAAGTCACCTCCTCACCGTCTATCGCATCGTCCCTCCTCCGTTTTTGGAACTGTGACTCGCCGCCGTTATAATCGCTCCATCGTCGCCCTCACCGCCTCAGTGCGTCTCTAAGACACTTTGGCCCACATCTCTTAGCACCTCCAGCACCCTCTCTCCGACGCTTCGGCCTCCGATCAGATGTAAGGCTCCTATCTTACTTGATATGATCCATTCGTAATTTTTTTCTTTGACTTGTTTCTCTTAACAATATCGTCGGAAAATTGTAGCTTTTATGGTAGTATTTAGTTGTGAGCGATGGTTCAAATTTAGGTAGTTGGAAAGTTTGTGAATTTGAAACAGGCTGCTAGGAATTTGAATGGTTTTGCTTGGGAGTTGATAGGGCCAAAACTTTGTTTATGGTTCTTGATTGGAAAGTCTTCTATCAGGGTTATGAATTATAGTTACTAGCTGTCATTGTATCTGTAGCAGCTTAATTATGTTTTTAAGCTGACCATTCTGGGTCATCTCAGTGGCAATACAGGAGCACTCTTCCAATTACATGCACTTTCAACACTTTCTGAGCTCATGAATCTTGCCCCTTGATGCCACTAAAGTCTATAATCTTTCCGAGCCCAAATGTGAAAGTTTTGCTTGGGCATAACATGGGAATTGTGCCCGAGAATTCATATCTGACCCAATAAAATCATTACAGCTGTTGATTGATGAGAAAAAGTTAGTCTAGGGAGGAAGCTGAGGGATGCTGTTGGGCAGTAGATTCTGTTACTCAAGTTTCTTCTGTCAGTAGTGTGGTTTTTCTGCCATCACTAAATCAGTCTGTGTTTTCAAATGGCTGTAAGGGTGGTTAATTTTGATTGATTGGTGAATGTTGTTGAATTCATGATCTATAGCCCTAGATAATTTTGAAAGGGTGTTGTTTGTACTTTATGTTTTCAGTTTCTAAATTCTGAACTTCTTTTAATGGTTTTAAGATTATCTGGTGATGTTAAACATTATCATTTTTATTCAAGGTTCTTGATTTCTCAAATCCACTTGAAGTTTATTTTTATGCAATTACTTGCTTGTCACATACTACCAAGGTGATACAGGGTGAAATCGGTGGTATCAAATTTCCCTATCTCATTTCATTTCATTCTAGTTTTTAGGTGCACATTTAGACAGGTGAAAGAAGTGTTCATTTCTGTGGAAGATTATTTTCAAGTCTGGACTGAAGATGCTTTTAATATTGAATTTAGTGATTGGGCTAAATGTATAAAAGATGTACTTTTGCACTTTGTCAATGCAATTCCATTAGTATCACTTTTAGCTTCACGCTTCTGTTTCTCTGGTTTACGTACAAGATGCAGATTTGAATGTGATATGTTTTTGTATCTCTCACTAGGTTTTACATGAGAAAATATGATGTTTCAGGTGATCAGCGTGAGGAGTTTATGCTTCACAAAGTAACATCCACGTTTCCCAAAACACATACACTGCAAGTCTTTGCCTCCACATTACACCTTCGAAGTAGTTTTGTTGTTGGGAATCTGAGGATACATGTACCGAACAATACAATGGAGTCAGAATTTGAAAGAGATTTTAAATCAATCATTCAGATTAGTCAAGCTCTTTTGCTTTCTTGAAGTCACCAATACTCATATTGCAACTCTCGCTTTTGTGAGTAACAATCACTCCATTTTTCTTCTTTTTCTTATGTCTCTGTTCATTATGGATAAGTGTGTTTTGTTGATTAATCATATACAGACCTATGGCCCCAGCATGCTTCCAACACTAAGCCTGACAGGTGACCTGATGTTGGTTGACAGAATCTCTCCACGGACAGGTAGGGTTCAACGTGGTGACATTGTTCTGGTTCGCTCTCCTCTCAATCCTATTGGCATCGTCACTAAGAGGTTGATTGGGTTGGAGGGTGATGAAATCTCCTACCTTGTCAACCCTCGTGATGCTGATAGTGGTAGCCAGACCATTATTGTAAGTTCTCAATATAGCTTTGTGGGCTTAATGTTATCATTCATATAGGATAGATCATAACTGTTCATCTCAATCCGCACTATGACTCATCATCGCCTTGCACTTGTTTCAGGTACCAAAGGGGCATGTTTGGGTAGAGGGAGATAATATCTATAATTCCAGGGATTCAAGGCAGTTCGGAGCTGTCCCGTATGCTCTTATTCAAGGCAAGGTCTGTTGGCGGGTAAGCAACAGTCTATTATCCCTTCATTTTTTGTAAAGCACGAAACATGTTTTGGGGTGAATAAACTACTGTTTGAGAATTTGGCTTTTGAAGTTGTTTAGGTATGGGGAATCTCTTTGGTACTAGTCCCCTAGGAATTTCGTTTGAGAATCATGTGAATAAGTTCTGTTTACTTTTAGTATTGCAACTTAACTTTGATTGGTTTTTACCAAGTTCATTTGTTTCTTTTTTCACATAATTTTTTTTGGGGGGTTGGAATTGACTAATTATCTGGTTTGGTCTATACAAAGGCTTGATTAAATTGATTAACACACTTCAAAAGTTTTGAGGCTTTAAAAGGGAAATTTTGAAGATGCAACAAGTAGATATGTTTTGTCTTGAATGGCTTGTTTTTTATCAGTTTGTTGGAGTTTCACTTCTTTTTTGTCTCCAATTTGAGTTTATTGAATTGATGCTATTACTATTAGAAATAGTTGAACACATTTTGTCTAATAGACCAGTTTCTTTGCTTGTTTGGTTTGCTATTCTGAGAATTTTTGATATACTACAGTGTAGTTTGTGATTCCTGACAGATTTTCCCACTTAAAGATTTTGGTCCACTGGAAAAGAAGAAGGGTTAAGGCACTGAATCGAGTATTGTTCAGTCAACTGCTTGGTGGTGGCAGGTCCCCTGTTTTTGTTAGTTTCTAGTTTACTTGATATTTGATGTGGTGGGGTTAAAGAAATCAGTGCATACTTTGCATTTTGAGCTCTTGTTACATCCCAAGACTTGTCAAGGCATATCTTGGCTCTATATATCGTCATTATGTTAAAAGTTAACGGAAATGCTAGAAATCTGCTCAAATTGACCTTTCATTTCTCTTTCTAATTTCTGAAATATTTCGAATACTCTTTTAAGTTTATAAATAATTTTTTAGGTCATTATTCTTATTAATAATATTATATCTTCAAATAATTTTACCATTATTATTAATAAGTTTGACTTTAAAATATCTGATAATCTATAAATTATACAAACGAATAAAAATAGTGGTTATTGAGAAATATTTACGTGAATGTGTATATTTTATTGTCAACAAATTTACATTACAAAAAAGCATTCTGATGTTTCGAACATAGGAGTATGTTATTATTATTATTATTAAAAACCCTCAAATTCCTCTAACCTTAACCCATCTAATAACCGGCCCAACTTCATCCAAACCCAGTGCCAACTAGGCGTGTTTATGGGACGGTTTGGGATATTTCGTGAGAATATAGTATCCATCATTGGTGGGGCAGGTATTCTAACTGTGGTTTATTCGTTTTACGGTTTTTTGTGTTGTTTGGGACACCGGTCTTTGCCTGGTGCGGAGGTCTGAGGTTCGACGAGGAAGTTGGGTTTTTCGATGATGGCATTGTAGGTGTTTCGGCAGGGTGGAGCGGTGTCTTGCCATGTGTGCATGGATGATGTACTTGGCTTTGGGTGGTCAAGGTTTTGGATCTTTCCTCATCCACATGTACACGGTGTAGGAGTGTTGAATTGGTCCTAACTAGTGTGGTATGGTCGATGGCTCGTTTGTTGCAGTACAGCCGTGGCACTTCTACAGCAGGTTTGAATGACCTATGAGTTTTGTACAAGATATTTTTGCAAGGTTGAGGCATATTTTAGGTCCCCATCTTCTGGTTTGGAGTTTGTTGGATGCATGTGCTTGTTCTATGGATTTTGCGTGTGGGTATCTTATTTTTAAAATCGCTGTGAGGATTAGTGTAGCTCTATGTATTCCTCTGATGGTGGATGCTCTTTGGTGTGTGGTCCAGTCTACTGACTCTACTGACTTTGTCATGGATAGCTAGTTGTTGTAAGTTGTTTCCTTCCGGTGATGGTCTCACTATATTTATCAGTTATTTAGTTAACTTAGTTTAATTTTTCTGTTCTAGCGCTTTATTACGTTTAATTCCTCTAGTTACGGTCTCGACTTAACCAGTAGTTTCAATAATTCCCCTCTTGCACAAGGTATCAGCTTTGTTGCACTTCATCTACTCTCAGTGGATTTTCTTGCCATTTTGGCTCTTTAAATGACATCATTTACCCCTCTAAATAATACTCTCTTCGTATCCCATTAATTGATCCATTTATTTTGGCTGTTTCACAGTATTTAATCTATGATTTTATTTAGGAATATCTAGACATGTAAAGTTAAATAATTTACATATGTATCATAATTTGAAATACAAAGTTTTTAAATATATTTTTTTAGTTTTTTCTTCACTATTTATCTTTATGAAAATTTAAGTCAAACATTGAACCTTGAAATACCAAAAATAAATTGATCAATTAATAGGGTACGGATTGAGTATATGCTAACTTCAATTTATTATGAGACATTTTAATATTTTATAACGTCTGTCTAAATTTAGAGTATTTAAAAAGGAGAGTAATTTGCACGTAATAAATAACATAATTTGGAAAATTCATCCATCGGACTTTATAAATGATATGGCCTCTAATTGAAGAGGGAGGTCATAGGAGGCGTTGACCGAGCTTGAGGTGGCGCCAATGGCGGAAATAGGGGTGGCTCCCTTCACCTCCGGTGCACACGGACCGACAGCAAAGGGAAAAATGGCATGGGATGTAGAGAATGGTCCTATCACCCCTTCTAACGGTGTAGAAGTAACTCTAAAAATAAACCTTGAAGACAAAGTTGAGCTTCAAGAGCTAAAAATGGAAGAGGTAGATTTGAGAACCCAATAACTTCTCTCTATAAACAAAGAAAATGGCATTATGTAAAAATGAGTTCTAGGGTTTGGGGGAAGGTGATGTGATCACGGTGGGGGAACGTGATCACGAGCTCGGATCTAGCTCGTTGGAGGCGGTTTCCAGAATGAATGGAAACGAAACAGGGGAAGAACACAAAGGAAACAGAGTTCGGCCAAGGGAACCTCCTCACTACGAGGTGAGGCAATGCCCTTGAAAATGCAGGAAAGGAAGCGGGATCTAGCACCTCTTGACTACAAGGTCAAGCAATACTAGATATTATGTTGGATCCTCTTGCACGGATCACTTAAGGAGATGGAATGCAAGAAATGAGAACAAGAAAGCCAAAACCTCACTTGGAGTATTTCGATTTCTTATAAATATGTTCTCCTTTACAATGGTTACAAGTGCCTTATATAGAAGGAAAATGGTAAAGGAAAATAATGAATGATCGGACAAGGGAACCACTTCTGGTTCTATGGTAGGCGAGTTGAGAGGTGGCGGTGAGGTGACAAAGATAGGCCGTGTAGACTACCGCTTTAGCGGCTCCCAATTTCCCAGGAATTGTAGTTGGCGGGAAATGGAGGAAAGAGGGCCTCTGCACAACTTGAAGGGGTCGCCTGATTTGCGTATGGAGGCCTCCGCTGCTTGGCGAACACCTGTGCTTCGCTTGCATCTGGAAGTGTTGCACACGGTCTTCGCCAGGGACCATGGGTTCGCCAATGAGCATGGCTTCGCCAATGACCATGGCTTCGCCAAAGGCCAAGGGTTCGCCAATGGGGCCTGGGTTCGCCAAGATCCTTGCGAGCACGACTCTGCCTTTGGGGCTTCGCCGACGCCTTGGAATGCCACTTCTTCTTCGCCCATGCCTTCGCCAAGGGCCTAGAGACCCTCGGGAGGAATGGTGGCCTCTTAACTCACGAATAGGGGTGATGTCCACATCATACCCTCCCTCTTCAGAAGAATCCGTCCTCGGATTCATAAGGAAATTGTCCCTACAAATCTTAAGACACCACAATAAACTTGAAGAGGCATTAAGGGTTAGTGGACCAAAACTGTAAACATGAAAATCACAAAAATGGTTTGAAGGATTTGAGATGGACAATCCGCCCTTTCTCTTCACTTCAACCTTACACACAGTTTCTAGTATCCCGGGGTCAAATGTGAGCCTGGGCCTTTCATTCTTATGATCAAAAAAATAGGGTTCATGATCATGCATTGAAGAGAATTCATGGCTAGGGGTGAGGGGTATGGGATATGCATCATGTACGTTCAGCTCCTGGTCATCCGAATCATCATGCTTCATGCCTTCAAGAGGGAGTTCGAATATGTGATACTTATCATGTTTGAGAAAATTAAGCAATGGTGGAGATGCGTGCTCATTTTCGAGTAAGATTTCACATTCAAGCCTATTCACTTCATCACTAAAAGAAAAGAGTAGGTTACCTCTCCCCAAGTTAGGGGAGGAGGGTCCTCCTCCAAAACCGAAAATCCTTCTTCTCCTTCAAGGTTTGGCGCAGCCGTGTCCTTCTCTCCTTCAAACTCATGCACAACTAAAGAAGAATAACAAGATTTAGAAGATGAATTGGTTAATTCTTCTTGGAGATTGGTTGAAGGTCCGGGTGCAATATTTTTTTCACTTGTTTGGCTAAGGAGAGCCCTCTCCTTTCTTCTCTCTTTCTTTTTCTTTTTCTCTCTCTCATATTCTTCAAACTCTTTCCTCAGATTCTCAATCATTTGAGAAAGATCTTCACTTGAATCTTGGCGAGGACTTGGGTTTGGGGAAGGAGTTTGGGTGGTGCAAGTGTTGGGCGGTGGAGTACATGACTCGGCCGATAGTGTTTGTGGAGGTGTGGGGCTCGGTCTCTTCTGACTATGGCTCCGAATGTGGGTGGAGGATGTAGGCCGAGAGGGGGGCCTTCTTGTTTGGGAGTGGAACGGAGAGGGTGGCTCTTCTCGAGGTGAACCATATCTTTCCACTAGTAACCTCTTCAATCCGCTCCAAGTCCGAATGGAGGCTTCATTGTAGTGCTCTCTTTGAGCGAAATCTTGTCGCCACCATCTTTTGGCTTCTCCCTTTAGACACCTTATGGCAAGGTCTAACTTCTCTTCCTTATGAAATTGGTAATACCAAAAGTGGTATTCCAATTCCTCAATCCACTGCCATAAGTCATCTTCGAGTTTGCGCCTCCCTTTCAAGGGATGAAACCCAATGAAATGTAGGTCCTCTTCCTCCATTACCTACACACTTAGACAATAAAATCAGTACCACTCATTCCTCCTCTCGTGTTTAGGTGAGCACTCCACACGGTTTCACTCTTGATTCTCCACACAAGGCTTTCACAAGTTCTCTTAACTTGATCACACTCAACTTTTTAGATCAAATGCAAACACACAAGTAGGAACAAGCCATAATATCTAGTGAAAACCGAAACTTGCAATTCAAGAAAGATAACTAGTTACTTGAAACTAGCTTTTGAACGATTTAAGGTGGATGGTGGTTGAAAGAAGTATGGTAGGGAGTTTAGAAAGGGGCTTTTGCAATCACAAACACGTTTTCTTCAAGTTCATCAACAATTTTGGATCAAAAGTACTATTCATATGAGTTTGGTATGAACTTCATATGAACATCTCAAGAACACCAAGAACACTCAAGAACACATGAACTTGTTCATCATTTTCAACAACCTTTCTTCGCACTTTTCACACAATACAACACTTTTTCATTTCCAAATCCAAATCACTTTTCTTTCTCACCCAACTTCAATAATCAATATTCAGATATGAACTTTTTCTCCAGTCACATGAACCACGCATAAACACAAATATTTTCGGTTTCTCTTCAACAACAAGACGTTTTTCTTCAAGTGTAAGAAAGAAGGCAGTGGTTTTACTTGAAGAAAACAACAACTGATACGGTATGATACCTCCGACAAGCGCTTTGGCTCTGATACCAACTGATGTGATCACGGTGGGGGAACGTGATCACGAGCTCGGATCTAGCTCGTTGGAGGCGGTTTCCAGAATGAATGGAAACGAAACAGGGGAAGAACACAAAGGAAACAGAGTTCGGCCAAGGGAACCTCCTCACTACGAGGTGAGGCAATGCCCTTGAAAATGCCTGGGAAAGGAAGCGGGATCTAGCACCTCTTGACTACAAGGTCAAGCAATACTAGATATTATGTTGGATCCTCTTGCACGGATCACTTAAGGAGATGGAATGCAAGAAATGAGAACAAGAAAGCCAAAACCTCACTTGGAGTATTTCTGATTTCTTATAAATATGTTCTCCTTTACAATGGTTACAAGCTGCCTTATATAGAAGAAAAATGGTAAAGGAAAATAATGAATGACTGGACAAGGGAACCACTTCTGGTTCTATGGTAGGCGAGTTGAGAGTTGTCAGGTGTGGTGACAGCATTGGCGGTGTAGTCTACCTGCTTTAGCGGCTCCCAATTTCCCAGGAATTGTAGTTGGCGGTAAATGGGAGGTAGAGGGCCTCTGCACAAGTTGAATGGGTCGCTTTGATTTGCGTATGGAGGCCTCCATTGCTTGGCGAACACACATGCTTCGCTTGCATCCGGAAGTGTTGCACACGGTCTTCGCCGGGGACCATGGGTTCGCCAACGAGCATGGCTTCGCCAATGACCATGGCTTCGCCAAAGGCCAAGGGTTCGTGATAGGGCTGGGTTCGCCAAGATCCTTGCGAGCACGACTACGCCTTTGGGGCTTCGCCGACGCCTTGGAATGCCACTTCTTCTTCGCCCATGCCTTCGCCAAGGGCCTAGAGACCCTCGGGAGGAATGGTGGCCTCTTAACTCACGAATAGGGGTGATGTCCACATCAAAAGGGAAACTAGCTATTTAAAGGAGCTAACAAGGATTTAGTTATAATTACATCCCCAAATGAAGCCTAAAATACCGTAATTACCCTTAGTTAAGTCTTTAAAGTCTTTAGAAATAAGTAGGGACAAAGTAAGGGGCAAAAAGTTTAAGTCCGGAAATTGAATCTCCAATTCGCTGCTCTGTGGAGCCAAGGTGGCGTCACGCGAGCCCTCAGGTCATTGATCCTCTGGAGCTGATGGCACCAGTGTGGCACCATTGTGGCGCCATGGTGGTTTTGCGTGAGCACTCTAGTCTCATGGCTCCGTTGTGGCATCAGGGTGGCTCCGCGCGAGCTCTCAGGTCGAATATCTGAAACTCGGTACGTCATTACGGCACCAAGGATGGCTCCGAGGCTCCGCCGAACCAAGCTCAAAGTATGTAACTTGGACCCAAAGCCTTCCTCTTCATCAACCTTCACTCCAAGGATGTTGAGCTTCAATTCCATGAGTAGGAACCCTTCCAAATGCTCCTCTTCATCATCCATATACCTCATGAATGCTTCATCAATAAATTTGAAAAAAATTATCTTAGATTAACTTACTTCAAATGATGGGGTAAAGTGCACTAATAGTCATGTAACTTTAATTACTGTACCACCGGAGTCATGTTTTAACTTTTTGTCCCAATAAAATTCTATTTTTCAACTTTTTTAAATTCGTAGTCCTTTTTCATCCGATTTCCGTTAAGTTTAACGGACTTTAGGGGAAAATGATAATTTTAGCTATTCAACTCTTTTAAAAAATCTTCTACATCCTAAGTTTTAAATCTAATCATTTAGGCACACCCGCAACAATTATAAACTTAAATTTTTTACCCAGAAGTTTTCAAACTTCACTAGACTCACAACACCCGTCAGACCACCACCGCCGACCACCACCGAAAAATCTGGATGGAGAAAATAATACATAGGATCGTAGATCAGGGCTTGGGCTTGCCGGATCTCAACTTAGGGTTGACGAATCTCGGCCTTGGGTTGCCGATTCGCGGCCCGAGGCAGGCATTTTTCGAGCCCAGGCTGCGAATCGCCGACCAGGGGCAGCAAATCGACGGCCCTAGGCCGAGATCTGGCGTCCCTGGGCCGGGATTCGGCAGCCCTAGGCCCGATCTATGGCCCAAACTGCGAATGACATGTTCCGGCGAGTCGGCGGCGGATGCGGTTCAGTGGCGGCGCCGGTGACTAGACGGTGGCATGATGGTGGAAGAATGTGAGAAAACTTTTGGGTAAAAATGTAAAGTTTATAATTGTTGGGGTGTACCTAAATGATTAGTTTTAAAACTTATGGTGTAAACAGATTTTTTTAAAAAAGTTACGTTGCTAAAATTATCATTTTTCCCCAAACTCCGTTAAACTTAACGGATGACAAATGGAAAAGGATCACGAATTTTAAAAAAAAATTGAAAAACAAGACTTTTTTGGGACAAAAAGTTAAACATGACCTAGGTGGGACAATAATTAAAATTACAGGACTATCGGTGCATTTTACCATCAAATAATGTGACTCGTTGGAAGAAATGAGTTTTCAAATGAAATACTATAAGAGAAAGTTGGAATTGAGTAGAGTTGAATATAGACAATTTATTTGTTAATATGCACATACGAATTGGTTCAATTATTTAGGAATTTATAAAACCGATCCCATGTTAACAATTTTTCGATTTATGGTTTCTCCATTTGATTGGCGTTATTCAGCTCGATTTTACAGTTTTCTGGATTTTTCGAACACCTCTAGCGCCGAAAGCCCACTTCCACCCAACGTAGCATCAACGGCCCACTCCCACTTCAAAAAGCTTAGGGGTCAAACTAACAATAATAACAATCAATGGACGTTTTGTAGGGTTTTTATTTTTAATTAGAGTGGCTAAATTGACGGTTTTATACCGTAGGGAGATTTTGCAAATACCCAAAATTATGTGTTCTTTTGAATAACTTTTGAAAAAAAATTGAAGTTTTCATAAATTGAGAAGAAGTTTGTGACGAAAAATTGGAGAAAAAAATATATTTGACATATTTACAATTTTTGTTATCTTTGTTTGTTAATATATGTATATATATAAATATATATATATATATATCTAAAATTTTTTAATCTTAATAATTTATAGTTGTACGATAGAAATAATCAGGTAATTATTCAAAATGTTTTTAGTAGCTAGCGCATAATTTTAAAATTACTCTCTATATCAAATTTAAATAAATGTTACTTCTTTCATCTCTAAAAAAATGATGCGTTTCTTTGGATATAGAGATTAAGAAAATAATAGAAAAGTAAGCGTTTGGTCAAAATTATCTCCACTTTGTTTGGATGGTGAAATTTAAGAATGAAAGTTAGGCCAATTAAGTAAAATTATTCATCCAAAGTTTTCAAGAAAGGAAATGCATCATTCTTTCAAAAACACATTTAAAATGAATATACACAATCTTTTCAGGGACGAATGGAGCATATTTGAGGACCTCTCACATGAACTCTCTCTATCCCAAAATTTTGACTCGGGCAGTTAAAACTAAAACTGTTCAAACTTTAATGCCAATATTATCAATTGGAATGAGTTACTGAGTTGAGTTGAAGAGACTAAAACTAAAGTGTCTAAGTATCAATATTTTGAGGACTGCATCATAGCCAGTTATGATTCAATAACTAAATTGCACGAATCACCACAGTTCAACAGACTAGAAGGCAAATAAGCCTAATTTCATTTTTCTAATACTTTGTAAAATAAAGTAAAAAAAACATTAACAGAGAATATAAATAAATCGAAATCAAATAGATATTGAAATCAAACGATTCAAAAAAAATTGGGATAGTTGAATGACTTATTGATACTACGAAGAATTTATTAAAAAAAATTGTGAAAAATATGTACAAGCCATAAAATTTCATTCATCATTTGTACATAAGAGTTTGATTTTTATACTTTATCGGTCACTGAAAAATTAATATGTTTGATTTTTATGTGTTTGTGTAACAATGTTTGTCTAAAAAATATTCTAATAAAATTAATAGAAAATTTTGCACATATATATAGAAAATCTAGGCTTCAATTATAATATATATGTGAGTTATTCAACTTTATATGTTAAAATATTCATAAAAATAAATCACCTCAAAAATTATAACCTTAACAGTTTAATCACCTCAAAAATATCGGGGGTGGGGGAGTACTCCATGAATTAAGTGTTGCAATCAAAATGTAACATTTATTTGAATATTCTTTAAAAATGAAAGAGGAAACACTATTATCGATCAATAAAAAAGAGATAAAGTGTATCTGTGATTCTATAACTTTAATTCGTGTCCTATATATAGTAGTCATGTTTTAAGTTTTGTACCATTAAAGTCCCACATTTAAGTTTTTTTTTTTTGCATGCGTGTCCTTTTATGTTAAACACCAGTTAAGTTTAACGGATATTCGCGAAAAAATGATAATTTTAACCATTGAAACTTATTTGAAAAATCTATTTTGCACCATTAATTTTAAACTTAACAGTTTAATCCCCCAAAAATTATAACCTTAACAATTGAAATCATAAATTTTCAAACTTCATCTAAAACCACCACACCCACCGGACCACCTCTGACCACCATCGGATCACCATTGGGCCATGACCGACCACTGCCGAAAAATTCGGAACGGAGAAAAAACTTCTTCGGGGCGTAGATCGGGGCCTAGGGCCGTCGGATTGCTAACCCAGGCTGCCGAATCGCGACCCTAGGTGGTCGATTCGCGGCCTGGGCGAGCGATTCGCCAGCCTTGGGCCATGATTCTCCGGCATTGGGTTGCGATCTGGCAGCCCAAGGCACCGATCTATGCTCCGGTGAAGTTTTTTCTCCGTTCCGGATTTTTCGGCGGTGGTTTTATGTGAAGTTTGAAAACTTTTGGGTTCAATTGTTAAATTTATAAATGTTTGAGGTGATTTAATTGTTAAGTTTAAAACTATGGTGCAAATAGATTTTTCAAATAAATTTCAATAGCTAAAATTATCATTTATCACGAATATCCGTTAAACTTAACTAATGTTTAATGGAAAAAGACTACAAATGCAAAAAAAAACTTGAAAATTATACTTTAGTGGTACAAAACTTAAAACAAGACTACGATAAAATACAAATTAAAGTTATAGGACGACCTTCACCATAAAAAAGACACAATTCAAAAAAGACATAACTCAGCTAGAGGCTAGTGGATTTAAATTATACTTCAGGGGTTTAGCTATTTGTTTTGGTAAAATGACACGTACAGTCCAAAGTTGTCTCGGTTGTGTTATTCTTGATATAAAAAAAACTATTCAAATTTACATATTCTCCAAAAACAAATTATCCTCACAATTTTCTCTCTCATTTTTTAATCTTTGCCATGTTTTTGTCAAAAGTTTAATGTAGAACACAAGTCATACCTCATTAATCTACCAAATAGCCATTAGCAAATTGACACGTGGTAAATTAAAAAATATGTATAAATTTAACCTGGTGAGTAAAAAAAAAGTCTAATACTCTCACCATCCCAAAAACTTTTCAAATGTTTGACTTTTATTGACTTTTATTGTTCATTTCAATTCAATTTATCTAATAATTATTCAATAAAAAATTATGGGAAAAAAATCCCTTTTCTTAAATTACATGCATGAAAAACTGTATGTTTGAAAAGTTTATGGATAGATGAATAATGACAATCGTATTTTGTCTTAATTAGCTCCCATTATAGAGAGATTGAGACTTGAGAGAGTGGATTCGTCTGTTTAAATTGTCAACCTTGCAATCAATTTTAAATCTTTCAAATTTTAACTTCTTACGGGTTAGGTTTTACCATAATCGCAGTAATTAAGCAGAAGATTACCATACTTATGACTTCGTTACCATATTACAAGAAGCTCACATTAAGTTAAATTACCATAATTGTATAAAATAAAATACCAACTTAAAGTGAAGCGGAGCGATTTAATTGAGGTTGATGAGAGAATAGAAAGTAAAGGTTTACAGTTTTGGGAAGTAGAAGGTTTAAAAAGACACAAGTGAAAACCAGTTTTGGGAACTTGAAACTATAAAGAAAGGAAGTCGCTTCTCTTCTTCATTCTCACACTCTGTTCATCTCTGTTCTGCTCTGTTTCTCATCTCTGTGTTCCGGAACTGTTTCGCCGGAAATATGATTGTGGAAGACAATGGCGGAGACAGATTCCCAATCGGCATGCGAGTTCTCGCGGTTGACGATGACCACACTTGTCTCTTGGTTCTGGAGACTCTTTTGAAGAAATGCCAATACCAAGGTCTTCGATCTTTTATGTTTTCATATATGCCCTGTAAATTTTCCTGTTTCATCCTCTCTTTTTTTTTGAAAAATACTGAATAATTGGCTCCTTCTCTAAATTTCAACATTGCCATTGCAATGATTCTGCAGTTACTACAACTAATCAGGCAATCATGGCTGTGAAGATGCTGAGGGAGGACAGAAACAAGTACGATTTGGTGATCAGTGATGTTAATATGCCAGATATGGACGGCTTTAAGCTGCTGGAGCTTGTGGGGCTTGAAATGGACCTACCTGTGATTAGTATGTATCCTCTATTACTACTACTATTATTATGAGTCAGTCCAAAGTCCTCACCTTTTCTTCAGTTGCATTCACAAGTATTATTCTTTTCAATGGCATTGACTAGATACATGAGACAAGTGTTGAATCCAATATTGTTAATGGCTGTAAATTGTTATACTTGTTTTGGTGGATTCCAGTGTTGTCAGCTCACAGTGACACAGAGCTTGTTATGAAGGGTGTGACACATGGTGCTTGTGACTATCTGTTGAAACCTGTTAGGATCAAGGACCTGCGCAATATATGGCAGCATGTCGTTAGGAGGCGAAAATTGGAGCCTAAGGATGAGGACAATGCTGGTAATCAAGATGGTCAGCCTGGAGTAGGGGTAGCTGGATCTGCGGCGGCTACCGATCAGAATGGGACTAAGAAACGAAAAGACCAAAATGAAGAGGATGAACATAATGAACTTGAGAATAAGGATCCCTCAACTCAGAAGAAGCCGAGGGTCGTCTGGACCCAAGAGCTGCATTGTAACTTTGTTGCTGCTGTCAATCAATTAGGCCTTGGAAGTAAGATTTATGTAATCATTTTGGAAGTAATGTGCCTAATGTTGTCAGTACTAATTAAGAACACTAGCTTTTCGCTCCCCATGTCTGCTTTCAGAGGCTTTTCCAAAGAAGATCCTGGATGTGATGAACGTTGAAGGGCTAACGAGGGAGAATGTGGCCAGCCATCTGCAGGTATGGAACTTGACAATATGAGTGAGGGATTTTGTTGGCATTTGAGAAATTAGTTGAAATGGAAAGCAATGGTATTCCTTGTGTGGCAGAAATATAGGCAGTACCTGAAGAAAGCAGCCCAGCAACGCAGCATGGGTCCTCTTCCAGGTATGAGGGACATTTCATACTCTCGTGTGGGTGGCTCTGGAGATTTTCGGACATTTAATGGAGCCGGAAGGTTTTCGAGTACCATTTCATCATCATACCAGGCAGGTGGAAATGGAATGCTAGACAGACTGAACTCTACTGCTGGTGCTTTCAGGCGGCTTGCAATTTCTCCATCTACCATTACCTCCCAAGCTGCAACCAACAGCATGCACACCCTCCAGCCCACAGGAGTGCCTGCAAGCCAAAATCATGGAGTTAATTTGGTCAACCAGCTATCACAGAGCAGCTCCCGTGTCCAGGAGATGAATAGTAATGTCAATGACTCTATGCCTGATGCTTCGAGTGGTGTTGCATTTGGAAATCAAGCTTTTCTTGGGCTTGTCTCATTGCAGCAAGAACCGTTTGATATTCGTCTTCAAGGATCGTCGAATTTCCATGATGAGAATTGGACTAGTTCCAAATTCCCAACAAATTCATTAAGAATGATTGAAGCTGCCGCCGGTCTTGAATCGAGTAAATTCCAGGACAACATACCTTGGTCCAGTTCTCAAGTAGGCAATGCTGGTGTCGATATTTCATCTTCAATGGGTCATCCAGAAATTGTTGGACAGAACCAGGCTAGGGTAAGCAGCAACCTGGTGCATGGAATCAGACAATGGGAGGACCACTACTGCCAGAATGCAAGTAATTATTCCTTCACCATGGCTTCTCAAGGCAGTATGATGGGTCAACATAGTGCATTTGGGAACAATACGACGAATGCTCCACTGCTTGGTGGTGATTCCCCTCTAATTGTACAGCAAAGTGGCTTTATCCAAAATAACTATACTTCCTTGGATGATATAATGGGTACCATTGTCAAACCGGTATATATGTCCCGACTCTTCTTCACTATCAGCTGCTGTTTATCTGTTTCATGTTCATTGGATGACAGTTTTGTGTATGATGCAGGGACAGATCAATGATTCAGCAATGATAGATGTTGAATTCGGGTTTGATGCCTACTCGTTGGGTCTCAAGTAATGTTAGGGCTAATCTTGGATAGATTTATAGTTGCAGTCCATCATCATACACAGCAAGCAATTTGCTTTTTCCTTCAGCAGCTCCATTGATGTTATTCATCGCTTCTGTGCATGAATAGTAAGCTGTTAACTATAAAGCAACAATGACATTACTAATAAAAAGCACTGCTTGGAAGCAGAAGATTTCATAAATCATACTACTGTTCTTCTATTGAATCTTACCACGGTGCACTGTTATGAAACAATTGCGACGGCAAATTTATTTCAAGTTACATGACCAAAATTATGTCCTAATTGATTTGCCATTAGCACCACCACCGCTTGCTTTCCGATCATAAGTTAGTCAGTCGCTAGCTCTATCACCGACACCGAGTTGAGTTGCTGTTGCCAGCAAACCATTCATATGAGGTATTTTAGCGACATTTAAAAATTGAAAATGAATTCTAAATTTTTTTACTTAGTTTAATGAATTATTCTACTTTAAGTCATTATTCGACTTAATCCAATTAATTAAATTATTTATATGATTATAAATTAATAATTTATTTTCAAATTAAGTAATTTTATTATTTTTAATGTAAATTTATCATAGTAGTATGAAGTAGTATTTGATCAAGTTGGATCGAAAGCAACCTAATCTGTCAACTGGCACACGTTTGTCTGGTTTTGGGGTAGGACCGGCGCCTGCTGACGCCACAAGTCCGAAATCTAGAGAAACTCTCGTTCAAATCTCCGGTTCACATAAAATCTTCCATCTTTATTCTACTCCTTATTTTCTTCCGCCTAGATTCGGAAGGGAACAAAACTTAGACGTCTTCGGAATCCATGGATTCTGCGGTGACGGGATGGATACGTGTGTGGTGCAGGGTTCGAAGAGCTCAGTAAAAAGGCGAGGCATTAGGTTTCGCGGATTGCAATTCTGAACTCGAGTTCTCTGCTGAAGATGGCCGAGCTATATCTGACGGCCTCTCATGGCTATCCTCCGGGGATTCTTTTTCACCAAGATCAGGGAAGCAAGGTGATTAAGGTATTGAAGATGGTGATTACATGTTTTGATTTTGAGAGGATTCCGGTATTGGATTGTAGCCGTCGTGTGAAAGAAATTTGTGCGTTTGTCATAATATTAGTATGTTTAATATTTACTTGAACAATGCTGCTCAACTCTCAAGGCTCTGTTGCGCGTGATGAGTGCTTGATCATTTGCTTTGGTTATCCTTTTCTTCGAATTATATTTTGCTATTTTCCTCCTCTCCTTTGGGTTTTGGGGCTGGGTAGTTATCTAAGCAGATTTATCTGACACCTTTTGGTGTCATCTTTGCAGGATTTCCAACCTACCTTCACCAACCAGGGAGCGAACGTATTGGTGCATTCTAGTTCATGTAATTTGAGAAGGCATTGTGAGAAAACATGGAAGCCGGTTACAGGATATAGTCAGCCAGAACATCTTAAATTCGATCAACTGATTGGAAGTCCTCTTGCACCTACTGTTCAAGGTTCGTGTGCTGCTTCAGTCACTTGAAGTTTGTTGTTGAGTCCTTGTTTGCAATCTGGAGTCGTTTTTTTATTCTATTTTTGCTTTCTTTCTGAAACTGTGATAATCTGTGGTGCTTAATTGAATGACTTGTCTTTCCCTTTAAATGTATAGCTGGGGAACATGATGGAGTAAAGACCAAGGGGTTTCTGGGAAGCCTCATAAATGACTTGGGAATTACATCATGTGAAATCATTAAAATTGAATCTATGTTTTTACCCGATCAGAATTTTATACATCCCTATGGACTTCAGTATAGAAAAGGAACTAGGCATCAGATATTAAAATTCCCATATATTTTGCTTTCAGTTCCCAATGTGTGATATGATCTCCCTCAGGAATGCATCCATGTCCTCCATTTAGTTTGAAGTACTTAGAATTGCTGCTCATTTGGTTGCAGAAGTCTTTCCAGACTCCGTGCTCTTTGGTTTTGGGATAGCTAACAAGTGCACAAGACATGAGAGAGTTTTGCAGCTTATTGCTTCTAGATCAGATGAATGGCAAAAAGAAGGCATTGATTTATCCTTAGTTTCTAATTCGTTGGGCCTTCAACCGTTAGTTATTGATCATCACCAGTCATCAGAGATGTCTTTGCTTCAACCCTGTTTGGAAATTGATTCTCAGAAGCCTCTCATGGATTTTATTGGAGATATGCTTCATAATTCTGAGATCACGGTGAAACCTGATGGACATGTTCTAGTCACAGGTACTGAGGCTGAGATCAGGGATGTGATTTCTCTCGTTGCTGAATTTTACTTGTCAAAAAAGTCACCAAATAGGAAAACTCAGTCGTTGCTGGTCCCACCGTATAACTGGTAAGCATTTTTTCCTATGTTGATTTCCGTTCTGAAACTTATTTGGTTTGTTAGCTGGAATCATGTGATGAGATCATGTTTTTGTTACCGTTCCTTTAGCTCATTGTTTTTGGAAGTTGTTGTTAGATTTAATATGCTAGTCATATGAATGTCAGTACCCGTTTCATGCGGATAATGTATATGTTTGTGCATGTGTGAAGGAGAAACCACCTAACCAGAATTATGATGCTACAGGTCTTTGACTAGTGAAGCACCTGGTGCTGTCATCCTGACTCAACTGCCGAGTACATTTGTTGTACCTGAAAAGAGGTACCCTATGCATGTTTAAACTGATTCTTTACTGAATAGTCTATCGTCTTTTCATTTACTTCAATTAAATTAGAGAGAGTCTCTCTCTCTCTCGTTGGAGGGGGGAGGGGGGAGGAATGTGGCAGAGTAAATTGATAAGCTTAAGAGGGAGGAATGTGGCAAGAGTAAATTGATAGCTTAAGAAACTTGAGAACTCTTATTTCTGAGTCCTCTGTCTTTCAAAGCTAGTCTAGAGACTGAAGCAGATACGACAATTGAATGATTAAATGAGTGGGCTTTAATCTATATTCTGCTCTGTTGTCATGTTGGGAACAAATTTTACTTAACGGTGAATTTCTGTAGGGGCAGGCAACACATGTGACCACCCATAGAGAAACATTGAAATTCACTTTTATAAGAAAGGATTGGGTTGTTAAATAGAGTGAGCATTTAATGCGGCTCTGGATACTGAGTTAAGAGCTCCTAGTTGAGATTATATAACTATTAAGAGTGGCAGATGAGAATATGGAACATAAATAATCCAGAAGTGAATGAAGTCCAGATTAGATTAATAATCAAAATAGCAAGAATAGTAGTAACATAGCTGTTTGTTTCTATATGTGGTCTGTTTAGCTAATTTGAAAATACAGTTTTCGTTTCAAATAGAGACCTTATGTTTAGTATGACCTTTATTCCAGCGTGGAGAAAAGGAAGCTCAAGGCATCACCAAAGAGGAAAAACTCCAAAAAAGTTGCTAAAGAAAGAGATCTATACAGAAGGAACTATTTCCATGCATGTGAGAGCCTTCTTTCTTTGATGATTGGCAAGAAAAGCAATGGAAGACTGGCTATTCATTCTCTTAAAAGATCGGGACCTGAGCTTCCTGAACTCCTGACACAGTTCTCTGCTGGCATTGCTGGAACTGGTATTGCTGTTCTCTTCTCTATTGTCTGCAAAATTGCATGTGGAAGGGTATCCCTTTGTGCCTCTAAGCTCTTGAGCACAGGATTCGGCTTTGGTTTGGTCTGGCTCTCTTGGTCTGTTAACCAACTGAGAGATACTGTCATCTATATCACCCAGAATGCAAACAAGTTGGAGTCAAAGGAGGAGGAGATGATTAGGAGGATGGATAAAAGTGTAAATGACATTTATTTCATAGCTGCGACATTGCTGGCTGTCGTAGTGCTGAAGTTTGCTTAGATTATGAGAGATTAGTGCTATATATGGGCATGCTCATGGTTGTGGGACTTCATCCTTGCCAAGTAGATGCTATGCTGTACAGTCATGGAGATTGCGCAGGTTCATCAATTGCTCTTGGAGATTGCACAAGCACCTGAAACCATCGGAGTAAACTGCATCATTTTGAAGCTCATATGGGTCAAAATAGATGTGTGGGTTGCTGAACAGCTTGTTGGTGGGGAAGATATTACAGTGACTTCGTAAGCCAAGTGGCTGGGGTTTTTTATTGTCTGAACAACTGATGTCTAATATTAGTATTATGCTAACAATTTTGTCACCAATTAGTAGTTATGATTGTTGTGGATAGTTTCTGCTTGAAAAGTAAGAAAATTGTCACAGGTTTATCGAAACTAAGTTACGGTGGTGTGAGATGCATAAGCATCATTACGAAGTTCTAGTTGGTTATAAGCAGCTCATACTTCCAGCTCATCATGAAGAGGCTGACATTAGAAAGATTCTTTTATTTTTGTTTTTTGTTTTTTGAAAGAGCTTCTTCTGACCTGTAGTAGAAGTAAAACATTCGTTGATAGCAGGATGGGCAAATTGGTGGTTTGATGCTTATAAACAAAATGATGCTTATAAACAAAAATGATGCTTATCTTTGTTTGATGGCTTGATGATTCATCTGGCAGAAGAACAAGCACACAGCCATGCCACCAAGGAAACTTTGCGTCCTTTTGTGTTCCCTAGACAACTTTACAAGGCTTCCAAGCGACAAATTTACAAACAGGTTATCGAAATTGGAATTAGGGAGAAAGGGTAACAGCAAAGTTAAGCCTTGAACCAAAACAAGGCAGAATTGGAGTAATTGAACAGTGGCATTACACCTAAGAATGCAAGATATTATTTCCAATACGAACAGCAAGCATCTTAATGATGCATGACAGCAAACGGCCAAAAAGCCGGACTGCAGATATACTCCAGATTCAAGTAAAGTAAATCTCTTATACAATTTCTAGATTGAAACAAATAAATTAAAGAAAAAAAGTTGAGAAAAAATGGTGTTCATGGTGACCGTTACGATGTTGCCAGACAATTAATCTCGCCTCTTGCTCTTGTTTCTATTTTATGGATGAAAGATCAATCACCAAGATGCGAAGGAAGGCAAGCAATCTCAACCCAATACTTTGGAAACTACACCGGCACCGACTGTTCTACCACCCTCTCTCAAGGCAAATCTTTGACCTGCACCATTTTATTCATGATCAGACGCCACAACATTTGAATGACCTCAACTAGAGCAATATAGCACGGATGCAGGCCGGGACAGGGATTTTCAGATCTAGTTATGCCTTAAGATACGTTTAAAAATAAAATAACATGGTATTAAACATCCGAAAAAGCTGCAATCATAGCTCACCACTTCTTATCCCCACATCAAACAACTGGTACTATACCACGACTAGAGCCCAGAACTCCAAAACCAAATCTTCAAGTTCTAACAACTATTTCCAAAGAATTTATTTTCTGCACGCAGCTTCTTATCTTCTCTGAATTCCACAATATATGAATCATGACATTTTCATGACAGTTTATGAAAAGATGCATTTTAGGCTTACTCATTTTTCCTCTCTATCCTGAGCCATACCTTGTTCAACTGGCACTGATTGCATTAGCTCAAAACTTGCAGTGATATTGTCCCCAGGCATTACCATCTTAATGTCATCAGGCAATTGCACCTTTCCAGTAACATCTGCAGTCCTCAAATAAAACTGAGGCATGTAATTTGAAACAAAGGAGGTGTGCCTTCCTCCTTCCTCTTTTGTGAGCACATAAATCTCAGCCTCAAATTTCTTGCTCGTCTTTAAACTTCCAGGCTTGGCAATTACCTGAGCAACAAGGTTATGTTGGTTTGCATCTCAGTCTTCTCTGGTTCCATAAAAGGAGAATTAATAAATTCAAATGAAAATCTCATGAATCTCAAAAATTGAAGGATCTTGTCCCTAACCATTCCCCGTTGCACATCTTCTCGTTTAAGCCCACGCAGTAGAAGCCCAACATTATCACCAGCCTGTTGTGACAGGTACAACACATCACTTCCAGAACAGCAAGGGCTTATCAACTAATAATACATCATACTAGTAGCTTACTGCTCACCTGTCCTTGATCCAAGATCTTCTTGAACATCTCCACACCTGTTACAGTTGTTTTCAAGGGTGGGCCCTGTGGAAACAAAATTGAACAAGCAAGTATTGAGACACAGAAAGATGTTTACATGAATGATAGTCAACAGACACAAATTTGATTTAATATCCAAACCTGTCTTAATCCCAGTATTTCAACTTCCTCCCCAACTTTGATAATTCCTTGCTCAACACGGCCAGTTGCAACAGTTCCACGTCCCTTAAATAAACCATACAGATTAAAAAAATTACTCTGAAATATTAAAAACTCTTTCATTCGGAGGTATAAAAAATAAGGTTATTTCAAAAAAAATCACATCAAAATCACATGAACTTTATTACTTCCTTTAGAAAGAGAGGATGAAGGATAAATAAACAAAGAAGACAAAAGTGAACACCAACAATCTTGCTCAAGATGCAGGACAGTTCCTTGACAGCCTTAGAGGAACTCTAAAAAAAGCTTAAAGAGTACAAAATTTGTGACAAACAAGTTCATACAAGGCACAAATTGCATAATAGAAAACAACACAGCTCTGGCTCGAAGAAAATGATGAAAAACCAAAAAAATGAGTTCATGGAAGTGCTCATACCTGAATTGAGAATACATCTTCAATTGGCATCAGGAAAGGCTTGTCAAGCTGGCGGACAGGGTCAGGAATATACTCATCAACTGCTTCCATCAACTTCAATATAGCATTTTTCCCAATTTCTTCATTTGAACCATTCAAAGCAGACAAAGCTGACCCCCTGATGATAGGTATATCATCCCCAGGGAACTTGTAAAAGCTTAGAAGTTCTGTTACAAATTAATGCTTGTATTAATCTTCCATTATCAGAACAATAACCTTAAGGTACCAAAGCTGCATAGAAATCATTCATTTTGACATGAGGACCTAAAAGCCCTACCACGAAGCTCCATCTCCACAAGCTCCAATAGCTCAGGATCATCTACTGCATCAACTTTGTTGAGGAAGCACACGAGGGATGGAACTCCAACCTGTATTTTAATGTATCATTCCAGCTAAAGCTCAGACCAATAAAGGATTTTTAAAAAAATCAATAGTAATGAACAAGAAACCTCAAAAGTAAGACATCCACCTGCCGAGCAAGAAGAATATGTTCCTTTGTCTGTGGCATTGGCCCATCAGGTGCTGATACAACCAGGATACCGCCATCCATTTGGGCAGCTCCAGTGATCATATTCTACAAAAACAATGACATCAAAGCAAAAGTTAGACAGCATTATCATTAAATAAACAGCGAGCAAGGGCCAAAGTAGATTTATTATCGAAAAAAAGGCCACTATGCTATTACACTTTCCATTAGGTGTAAATAAACGCCTACAAAATGAGCAATATCCCAGAGAAGGATACTGATCACTCGTCTTACATTTCGCTGAACCTTCAAATATCTCAAAACTCGAACCAAAAAAGTAGTATCAATTAGAATGAGCTTGATTCCAAAAAAAGTCCAGAAACTTGAGCTTTCATGAATTTTAGTTATACAATAGAGTCATAGACACCTTAGAACAGAAGCAGGGGCATGAGGGCAGTTTCAAATCCCAACATCAACAGGACCCTTTGAGATACAATTGATGTTTATGCCAACAATTGTCTACTCAAAAGAGAGATCATCGACAGAAAATGCTGCGAGTTTGATTGACTGCCAAGACATAAAATCACAGGAAACTTAGATTAACTTTTTATTGTTTACATGTGCATTAAACCATAGACAGATGGAATAGCTAGTCAATACAAACTACCTAGTAACATGGATGGACATGAGCTTTGGGAGTGGAGGGATATATATAAGCAACACCATGGAAAAGTCATTAATCTGGACATGTGGCTAAAATACATCAATGGTTTTACAGGGGAAAAAGAGTCATATTTGCGCTTACTTTGACATAATCTGCATGTCCTGGGCAATCTACATGTGCATAGTGACGCTTGACAGTCTCATACTCCACATGAGCCTGCAAAATAAGGGCATCCAAGTAAGTTCTAGGGCAAGACGTCAAAAGGTTAAAAATCATTCTCTCCAATACATAGACCAATGTCAAAGAAACTGAAGATTAAAGAGCAAATTCCAACCGTAGCAATAGTAATTCCTCTTTTTTTCTCTTCTGGAGCCTTGTCAATCTCATCAAAGGCCACAGCTTTTGCTTTACCTTCTTCAGACAGCACCTAAGATAACGGGCAGAAAAAAAAACACAGCAGAATAAGAGCAAGATAAAGATTTTTAGTTACTGAGACTGAACTGAATGTTAAATATATAAAATAACAGAAATACCTTTGTAATTGCTGCAGTTAAAGTGGTTTTTCCATGATCGACATGCCCGATTGTTCCAATATTCACATGGGGCTTCCTGCAAGGCGTAAAGACAATAAAAAATCAGTTTCTTTCCCCTACTTTATGTTTTGTGCAAAGAAACCACTCAGCGTCCATTCCTCCTCCTCCCCCTTCATTCCCAGTGATAAAATGCTCAAATCATTTAGCATTGTCGAGTACTGCTCAAACGTATGTAGATTCAAACTCCAATTTCAACATAAAATAAAAATCATCCTCTTCGAGCAAAACAACCAATACCAGTACAGTGCGAGGGAGGATAAACAGCTCCCAATTAATACAACAGCAAAGATGCAGCCTTTTTGCGATCTCTAAAATATGGCTAGAGTAAATCAGAAGCAGGTTAATCGTAGCAGCAAAAATAAGGGATCCGAAGAGTAAGGAATCGAATGGAAGAGAAACCCACGTGCGAGTGAAGGTGGCCATGGATCTCCACCAAGGATTCGACGAGACCGAAGTTGTGTCATCCCCCGAGATAGAATCGGAGATTGAGAGCGTGGGAGAGATAGAGCCTCGCGATGACAAGCAGATTGGGGAAGCGAGCGGCAAGAGGCGCCTCGGATTGGCGTTTCGGAGAGCTACTGCGGCCATATCTGACCAAGACTTCGCGGCGGAGGCGTTCCCTGGGGTTTAGTTTTCTACTCGATTCTCCCTCGAGGGTTTTAGAGTACTTTCTGGTTGGAGCAGTTTAGTATCCGACCCGGGCCTGATGGGCCTCTTTCGATGCCCGACCCGGTTATTTGAGTTCTTTTCTGCTTAAATACATTTTCGGTCTAAGTTTCAAAGTTTTCGAAGTAACAAATAGGTCTTCATCATTTCCATCCTTTACATCCTTAATTCATTTCGAACTCGGGTCTGTTCTCCCTCTTTTCCTCGTTATTCATTTTATTTTATTAACATTATTAACAAATCTACTATCTACTATTATATATTAATACAGGATAACTGCATTAATTGTCAAAAATAAAACAAAACTCTCTTCCTGCTTGCGTCACATGTGCTCCACATCAGATTTGGAGTTTTTTTCTAATCCCATAAGGTAACAACTGAATATGGTAACTTCCAAAATTTTCAATTGTAGTTAAGAAAAGCATCTAATCAGTCTCATTTGTTTTCTCATATGTAATTAAAATAATTAAAACACCCCCCAAAAAATAATAATTAAAACACATTTTTACAGCATTTGATTACTCCGCTCTCTCTCATCTCTATCTGTTTATTTCCTAATCGCTTTTCTTTTTCTCTTTTCTGTTTCAAAACTCGCCGCCCAACGACCATCCTCGACAAGCTTTCTCTTTTCTGTTTTTCCTAATCGCCGTTGATTTCTAAGTTTCTCGCCGAAACTTAGAAATCAGTTTTTTAGGGTTTGAGAGATTTAGGGATTTTTGGGGATGATATTGATGATGAAAGGGTTTTTTTGGGAATTTTATAGGGGTTGCTTCTCCGGAATCCGATCCGGCTCCCGCAATGATGACGGCTGAAGTTCCAGCTTCGGCTGAGGATGGCATCGGTAGGGAGCAATGTGGCGATGGTGTCGGCAGCGTGTGAGGCGATGAATCGGGGCTGGAACAGCCTCAATGTGGCTGGGGACGGTGTCTCTTTAGTTTTTTAGGATGAAAAGACAATAAGGTTAAAAGTTTTGGTTAAATGAACTTTTGTTAAAAGTATAATGACAATATTGTAATTAAGTGTAATTATGCTCATAATGAAGGGAATATTACGTAAATAGTAGCAAATTTAACAGAAAAATTAACAAAAGGACGAACGGTGCACATTTTATTAAAGGTAATGGATGAATCTGAGACAAATTCCTAAAACATGACCAAAATATGACACACATAAAAACTAAAAACTAAGAGACTATACGTCACTTTATCCTATTCCTATAATTCTTGAACTAATCACCCTTATGGGTTTTTGCAGTTTTCCAAAATTAGATGGAAAAAGTGAAGGTCTCCCAGACTGCCCTAACTTATGGGGTAGACTACTTTTATAGTCCTTTAAGTTACACTGTTATCTTATTTGGATAATGTTTTAAGATTTTATATCAAGTAAGTTATATTTTTGTCATATTGAGATCATTCCGTTAAAGTTTATGTTAAAATAACATATTTAACATAAATACCCGGATCTAATATTCAATTTCGCCCCATTCTCATAAAAAAATATACAAATCAACCAGAAATCCCCCTAACCCCCTCACCCAACCCAACTCTCACTTACCCAAACCACCGTCCTCACTAATCCAACCAGTTGCGCTCCGCCCTCCCTCACCAAGCCTTAACCCCGTCCTAACCATCGCACCCAACTTCTACAAAATTATGGATCATCTCAGACCAGGCTTGTTGATCGTGACGGCTAGAAAAACCTCATCCCAATCATCTCGATTCTGGAAGCAGACCTTGATCACCTTCCGTTCATGTTGACGAGGCTGGCGTGACGCTGGATCGTCGGACACAGTAGGTCGGCGCCGACGAGGGAAGGCAATGGTGGGAGGCGTGTCAATCTGTGCCTCCAGATCTAAGGGATGGGGGCTAGCGGGGCTGGGCTAGGTTCAATTTTGGTTGCAGTTTCAATTTTGTGTGGATCTTGTCAAGAAGAAGCAGCTGTTTGCTTAATCGATTTGCTTTATTTCAATCCTTGTGTTTTACTACATGCCCTGGTTCCTTCAATGCAATTCAAAATATTTTCATGTTGTCTCGACTCGAAAAAAGAGTTGGTTCTTTCAAGGAGCTGTCCAAATTTTATGACCAGGGTGTTTTGCTATTTGCTTTTCAAGTTAGGTGGCAATCTGTGATTTATTCTTGGAACAATGGGCACATCAAGATTATTCATGCATGTATGGTCCCTCTGCATCTCAGAGGCCCAATTTTGGTGGATGCTGAAAGATGTCTGTCCTTGCTTTTTGGAATCACGGACTGTCTCTTTATTATATTCTATAGTGGATACTTGAAAAGTGTATTAGAGGATTTATGTTTGAGATTTTCTTGTGTTGGTGATTAGTTCCTACAGGTATTGTTGTTTATTGATATATCAGTCTGTGCTTCTCAAGAAGCATTGTTTGTGTAGAGAAAGCATTGTGAGGCCTTCGGTGATTATTTTGCGTGGGTAGGGCTGGTGATGGGAGCAGCAACACTGGCAAAGCTGGCGAGCGCTACTCACCGGAGCAATGAGGGGCGATGGTTCGGGAGCAATGAGCTTTTTCGTTTCAGAATATCTTTGTTATTGTAAGAATTTTTTATGTCTCACTGCGATTAAGTTTGTTTATTCTATAACTGATGAAAAAGATGCATATAGTGAGCAAGCCATGATGGGTTGTGTGGGACATGGCTTGGGCTGGGGAAGTCCGGTGATGGCGGCGACGCTGATGTGTGGAAAGACAGAGCTGGGTCGGGGTGGCCAGATCGGAGGGTTAAGAGTCGTGGGTGGGTTGGGCGAGAGGGAGGGTGGACTTTGTAAATTTGGGAACTTTTTATGATTCATTTGTAATTTTTTAAAGAGTTGATGTTAAATTGAATATTAGATTTAGGCATTTTGGTAAATTCCCACTTTAACAAGAACGGTAAAAGTAAAACGGTGCACATAATTGAAATTTACAGGATTAGAGTGATACAAATTTTTAAAACGGAACTCAAATGGAACAAACAGCAAACTTACGCCACTACCAACGGAGAGTTTACTCGATTTAATTTAAAAGAGATGTTCACCTTTTCATTAACCAAACAAGTAAAATCAAAATGCTGTTACAAACCACAACAAAATCTTTGCAAAACCCAAGGGTTAATTTCTAACCCCCATTACAAATGCTTTACAGGATAAATCCGGGCATTTTGAGTAAAATTAACCCCAATTACCATCTGATCAATATGTGTTCCAAAAGCTGCAAATTTAACTA
Source organism: Stellera chamaejasme (assembly GCA_024586325.1). Classification (NCBI taxonomy): domain Eukaryota; kingdom Viridiplantae; phylum Streptophyta; class Magnoliopsida; order Malvales; family Thymelaeaceae; genus Stellera; species Stellera chamaejasme. Next base: position 34,654,526 of record CM044985.1, read on the forward strand.
ATGTTAAAGACGTTTGGCAAATGACCCCTATCACCGTCTTCACATGATTAAATTAATGATTTGGCGAATCTGGCATTTCCAGTTAATTTGCAAAACACTTTCAAATATTGCTCCCTTGGGCAACAATCACCCCACTATGTCACATTTCAAAGAAAAGGCGAATCAGGAAGTCTTAGAAAGTGGTTTTTCCATTTTGTTTAGTTCCTTTGTCATTCCTCAACCCAACCACAAGAAGCCTATCCACCACCAATCAATGCTCTGTACCCTCGCATGCGTTTATATAATAATGAACCCCACCTGTTCTATACTACTGCCTGCTACACTTACTTTCACACTAACTAACCATGTTCCTGAAACACCCTACCGCCCTCCAGGCTCTTCTAGCCTTGTTACTTTCAACATTCCGGCCAGCCACCGGTCTCCGCAACTATCCGGCAGCTTTCAACTTCGGGGACTCCAATTCAGACACCGGTGGCCTAGTTGCTGGATTGGCCTTCTCCTTTGGCCTGCCTGATGGCGAGACATACTTTAGAAAGCCCTCCGGGAGATTCTGTGACGGCCGTTTGATCCTTGACCTCTTAAGTGAGTAGATTCTTGGCTAGCTTCAAACTCTGTTCCTGTCACATGCTTAGTTAGCTTGTGCTGTACGTAATCCATGTCTTGTTTGCTGCTGTTTTCACCAGTGGACGGAATGGAGCTGCCATTTCTGAATCCATATCTGGATTCAGTTGGTGCACCGAGTTTCAAGTCAGGGATCAATTTTGCAACTGCTGGCTCTACAATACAGGCTGCAACACCTGATGCAGTTAGCCCTTTTTATTTGGACATTCAGGTGTCCCAGTTTGTTAGATTCAAGAGCAAGGCTATTGCATTACTGTCTAAAGGTTAAATTATTTTTGCACAACAACATACCTGATGTTCTACATATAGCTAGTAAAGATGACTAATCAATGTAGCTATGGTTCTGCAGATAGAAATCTGCAGGCTTATCTCCCCGACGAAGACTACTTCAGGCGAGGTCTTTACATGGTAGATGTTGGTCAGAATGATATTGATGGAGCATTCTACTCCAAATCGGAAGAAGAGATATTCATTGTCAGAATACCAGCTGCTATATCAAAGCTTGAGTATAGTTTTAAGGTAGGTCTAGAAAAACATCAAATGCAATTCTGTTTATTAACTTGTGCTGTTCTAATGTTGCTGTTTCTTGTGACTCAAGCGACTCTACAACGAGGGGGCGAGAAATTTCTGGATTCACAACACAGGTCCTCTCGGATGCCTGCCCAGAATCATTGCCAGGTACGGATCAAAGTTCAAGCAGGACCAACTCGGCTGCATAGAACAACACAATAACGCAGCTAGCTTGTTCAACAAGAAACTCTATGATCTTCTCACAGGATTCAAACGGCAATATCCTGACACCAGCATCACTTATGTCGACATTTACTCCATAAAGCTAAACTTGATCTCTAACTCTTCGCAATTTGGTAGAGTCACCAGTCACTCATCAATCTGTTGCTACCGGTGTGCAATGTAACAGTAATGTCATTTCTGTTCTAAAGGTGATTGCTTTTTCTGATTTCAGGTTTCCGGCGGAGTTTAGCCGCTTGCTGTGGCTATGGAGGGCTGCCCTTGAACTATGATTCTAGGGTTTCTTGCGGGCAAAGTAAGAAGATTGATGGAGAAATGGTGGCTGCTAAGCCATGTGAGAACAGTTCCGAGTATGTGAACTGGGATGGAAGCCATTACACAGAAGCTGCGAACAAGTTTGTTGCTCAACAGATTCTTGCGGGATATCATGTAACCCACCAGTAGGATCAGAGTGATAATCTCCTACTGGTCATTTTTCGAGAATGTGAGCTGATTTTGTTTTTTTTTGGTTCAAGAATTTTGTGATCCAGACCATAATTGGACAAATTTAAGTTCAACTTTCTTGTTTTTTTTTCTCTTTTCCGGTTTCTATAAATCAGAATTGTTTTCACACACAGATGCCCTAAAAACAAAGTAGGCAAAGTACATGCCTCAAAAAATAAAGCAGAGCTGGAAGAAATTTACTCCGTATTAATTTTCAAACACAGGTGTAAAAATTAAGTATGATTTAATATTTAGACAATAAAAAAAGGTAAAATAGTACTATGAGATCTAACAGTCAAAACTTATCAAGGTACAGTTTATTATCCATCTGTCTTAACATGGAGACATAAGTGAAATTATCAAAAAGTTAAAAATAAAATGGATATGCCAAAAATAAAAAGAGTGGTGAAAACTAAAAAGTAAGGGGAAATGTGAATTTGGAGTTTTCTTATAATTAAATTGTAGCATCTATCCTACATGATGATGAAAGCCTAGGAGTCCATTTATTTACCACGTGGAAAAACACTTATCTAAATATATTACTATTAATTAACACCCTTTGTAGATATTTATTAAGAGGATAAATTTGATATTTTCATGATGCGTGTTTTGTCACATATGTGATAGTATTTTATAAAGAAGAAAACATCTATCTTAACATGAGGACGTACCTTGTAACAAAATGCAATTTCACTGTGTATGTTTATCGAGTATGTTATGTAGTGCAAAACGGAATCATTGTCCCTAATTGATCTAATGAAATATTCAATTAACAAAACATTTAATTTTTTTATCACAATCCACAACTGAACCTTTATAATCAGAAATCTAATTTACTTTTTAGGTTTGGTTTCTGATTTGCCATACGTTTGGGGACAAAATATTGGTAAACCTGAGGGAGGAAAGGTAGAGTTTGTCTAGGGTCCGTTTAAACCAAAAAAGTAAATTAGAAAGTTTGTCTAGGAACCAAAATATAGGTAAATGTTTTGTCCCTAACATTTTGGTAAAGTAAATGAACCTGAACCTGAAAGGTAAATATTGGTAAAGTTTGTCTAGGGAACCAAAATACTGGTAAACCTGAAAGGGAGGAAAACAAAATTTTCTTTGTAAACCTTTATCAAACACTACCGTTTACTTGCAGAGATGTTTCCAAATTTTCATTTGTAAAATTTATTGTAAATGTTTGATCATATACCTAGGTTTAAAGATATGGAAAATAAGGTTTTCTAAACTTTAGAAAACTCTAGTATTAAATTAGGGAACGTTGTTTGGAAAGTTTCCATTTTAATATTAGAATTTTTTAATCATTGCAAAACAAGGTTTTCTATCTCTTAAAAATTAGTATGTGATCAAATTTTTACAAATGAATTTTAGAAAGAAAAACTTGAAAACTCCTAACTAAACGGGCTCTAAAGTTTTCCTTGAGATCACCACCTTCGGTAACAGTGGTGTTAGGTGAATGGTACTGGTTGACAAGAGCGGACCCAGGACTAAGTTCATGTGGGGGCAAATTTGAAGTCATACAAAAATTTTACATGATATATACATATACATCTATACAACACATAATTATCAATTCTTCGATAACTGTTCACAACGAGATTTCATATTTTGAAATCTTTTCAATATCAATTGTTTGTCAAGACTTCGCAACACATCTTTCTCTATGAATGTAAACAAACAATCAGTCATCCACTGATCTCCAATTTTGTTACGGAGTCGAGTCTTCACAATTTTCATTGTAGAAAATGATCTTTTTATATAAATTAAACAACAAACACAAAATGACAAATCTTCATGTTTTAAAACATATCGTGGAACCTGTATTTAATTATCTCAAATAAAAAAATGTATCAAAACAAGCATATATAATACATGTCAATTACATATAGTATAAAAAGACAAACATTATACATCACCATTATCCACTATTGAATTGGAACTCAAACTTATTAACAAGTAGACGATGAAAAGGAATAAGTGGAGCACATAAATAAATGAACAACTTAAAAAGACAAAAGTTTGACTTTTCTCCACAATTAACAAGCAAATACAACTAGTAGCAGAACAACCAATCAAGCGCATTTCTAAAAAGAGATGAGGACGGAGGACCAGATAAAAAAAGACTCAGGAGGAGAACGGTGGACTGATGCAATTTTAAAATTGGAATTTCAGAGTGAGAAATCAAAGGAATTACTCAATTCCTCAAACCTATACACTAAATTAAACAATCAATTGCAAATTTGGTAAGAAATTCATACATATATCTTAGATTTTAGTTCAATTTCTTCAAGAAATTGAAATTGCAAATCCTAGAGCTTGAGTCTCCTCTCCAAAATCGGCGATGGCTTCAGATTTCTTTCCTTTCTATTTTTCGTTTTTGACACAACGTTTAATTTGTTAGTATATATAGATGGTGGGATCAAGTGTCTAATTTGTAGTTTTTATAAGTTAGGGGGATTCAAGTGTTTATAGGTATAGTTTAGGGGCATGTATGAAATAAAATTTCAGTAGGAATTAGGTTGGGGTAAATTAAGTGGATAGGTAGGGTTATACTTATGCAATACATACATATATACCCTATACTTATCAAAAGTTCAGTGGGGGAACTTGCCCCCATTGCCCCACTAGGGGTGAAATCGAGCCGAGCCGAGCCCGAACCTGGCAGGCTCGAGATCGAGCTCGTGAAAATCAGGCTCGGCTCGAGCTCGGCTCGTGAAAGGTTCGAGCTCGGCTCGAAAGCTCGTGAGGCTCGATTCGGGGGTAGCTCGTTTAGGCTCGATTATAAAGTTCAGCTCGATTAGGCTCGAAGTGGCTCGTGAAGCTCGAAAAAATTGAGATATATGAAATTAATTCAATAAAATATTCTTAAATTCACGAGCTCGAGCTCGAATCTAATAGGCTCGGGCTCGGCTCGAATCTAATAGGCTCGAGCTCATTTCATCGTTTGTTAGGCTCGTGTAGGCTCATGGCGATCGAGCGAACCTTCGAGCTTCGAGCTCGAGCTTGGTTCGCTTAACAAACGGCTCGAAAAGCTTGAAAAGCTCAAGTTCGGTCGTTTAACCTTGAGCTTGAGCTTGAGCTAACAGCCCTAGCCCCCACCTTGAGTCCGCCCGGTTGATCGGGAAGCTTTTCCTGCACTCGGATAAGTTCCACAGATTACATCTCTCTCTCTCTCTCTCTCTCTCTCTCTCTCGTTTACTCTTCGCATCTTCTTCTCTTCTTTGAGGCGGAAGAAAGGGTCGCCCTTTTTCCCACTTCTGGTTTCCTTCCCTTAATTAGCGTCAAGGATGAAACCTGCTGCTGGAATTGTTTAGAGTTAGGGTTCTCGTGCTGGGTTTCGAGTTCGTTGCGAGGATGATTCCGTGGGGCGGACTCTCGTGCTGCCTGAGCGCCGGCGCGCTTTATCTTCTGGGCAGGAGCAGTGGGAAAGACGCTGAACTCCTCAAGCAGGTCCCTCGAGTGAACCAACTCAAGGAATTGGGTATCTGTTCTTCCGATTCTCACTGTTTTATTCATTGTGCTGTGTGTGAAGCTTCAGATTGTTTCTTCTAGTCTGTTGTTTACGGCTTTTAATGAGCCTATTCATTGGATAATCTTGTTTGAAACCAATAGACAAGTATGATGTAGGATGAAGAAGTTATCATTTTCTGGTTACATGTGCCAAATCCAAATAGCTTTTTGTTTATACCATCTAAAAAACTATTGAATGGTTTAATACGATTTGCTCTCCGTTTCATGAGCTCTTGTATCCGATTGTGATTATGTTTGGTGTGATTTGTGATTGGTTCTTCTGGTAAAAAGAAGTGATTTTGGTTCTTCATCTTTCAGCCCAGCTGCTTGACATTGAAAGTAAAGTGCTTCCTCTGATTGTTACAATCTGCGGAAGGGTTGGATCTGACACGCCAATTAGCTGTGAACATAGCGCCTTAAGAGGTGTTATTGTAGAGGAAACGGTACTTGCTTTTCTTTTAAGTTTATGTCTAACAATTTTTTCCCTTTTTCCGAATGGATATCTTAGCAGTCAGCATCTTGGAAGTTGATTTCTCTTGATGGTCATTTTGTCTTTCAGGCTGAACAACATTTCTTAAAACACAATGATGCTGGTTCTTGGATTCAGGATTCTGCACTAATGCTATCAATGAGTAAAGAAGTTCCGTGGTACCTGGTGAGATTATATCCTCTCATACTGCTTTTGTCATGGACTGTTTGCTTAATCTATTACCTTGCTAACTGAAATTCACCACTGTGATGGATTCATTGCTTTTATAAATGTTCATACAGGATGATGGAACTGGTCGTGTATTTGTAATTGGAGCACGTGGCGCAACTGGCTTTCAGTTAACTGTTGGAAGTGAAGTGTTTGAAGAGTCTGGGAGATCACTCGTACGTGGAACCTTGGATTATCTTCAAGGTCTCAAGGTAATATTTTTTGCTGCCATTTATTTCATGTAAATAGGAATCAAACCTGTGCGTGAAGCTTTTTTAATACGCTATTGTACTATCAGATGCTTGGGGTTAAGCGTATTGAACGAGTTCTCCCAACTGGCACTTCCTTGACAGTGGTTGGTGAGGTATTTCACTTGCATTCCTTTTCATCCCTCATTATTGATCAGAATGTTGTATGTGATAGAACTGACTCATATGTTTTAAGTTTTGCCAAATAGGCACAGATGTGTCAATACAAATTTAAGTTTTAAGAGATGATTGTAGACATGGTCCTAACTGTACCAGCTTTTTCATTTTGTTTTCCAGCTTGGATTTGTAGGGTAGCAGCTAGCGGAGTTATGTTGATCTGTCTTCATTTTAATTTTTTTTTCTTTCCATCTTCTGATTGTTTTTCCATTTCACTATTGGTTAGGCTGTTAAGGATGACATTGGAACAATCAGAATTCAGAAACCCCATAAGGGACCGTTTTATGTCTCTCCAAAGACCATCGATCAACTGATTTCCAACCTTGGGAAGTGGGCCAGGTTGCATAAGTTTCCGACTCTTGAAATTCTTTCATCATCCTTTGCTTGTATCAATTATTGTTTTGATGCTTCAAGAAACTTACAGCAGTTCCTCGTTATTAGGTGGTACAAGTATGCATCATATGGGCTGACCTTGTTTGGTGTCTTTTTAATCACCAAGCATGCCATACAATATATTTTGGAGAAAAGACGCAGTTGGGAAATGCAGAAGAGGTATATTACCATGTGTAACCTAGTGAATGGCTAGAATAATTATGTACATAACTAGCATTGAACCGGGCTTTGTTTAGTGTCATGTTAAAAATACACTGTTATATTGGGATGTGTTTTTCTTGTTCCTGTTACTCATATTTGCCTCATGATGATTAATTGTCCAACTTTTGCTGTGATAGAGTTCTTGCTGCTGCAGCTAAGAGAGCCGGACAAGATGATGAAGGTAAAATAGTCTCATTATTCCCGGACCCAGTAGCTTTTTAGTTGTATGGATATCTTACAAATCTGTTTCAGGTTCTAATGCGAGGGCAAAAAACGGATCTGATGATAAGAGAGATCCAATGCCTACACTCTGTGTTATATGCCTTGTGCAGGAGTACAATGCTGTTTTTATTCAGTAAGTGTCATGTCAATTAATGAACTCTCTTATTTATGCGACATTTATCTTAAGTTTTTTTTGAATCTTTCTGTAAAATATGAACTTGTTGCTGGTAAGTTTGAAGAATGAGGTGCTTTGTGGCTTTGGATCAACTTGACACATATCTGAAAGACATGACCATATCATTTCTTTTCACCATGCAGTCATGTTATCACACCTCTCTCTCATGTTTTTTAGCAGTTTATCTGGTCATGCAACCTGAAGAAACATACTTAGTTTTCTCTCACTCTCCTTTATTAGCTAAAGTTCAATGTAATGAACTGGTACTATTAATAGAGACATCATCAGACATGCATGCTTATGTTTCTTGGTTATATTTTGTTTCTTGGGTGCTAAGCTATATAACATGGTGTATGCAGCTGTGGTCACATGTGTTGTTGCACAGCATGCTCATCACACCTGACTACCTGCCCCCTTTGCCGGAGAAGGATCGAGCAGGTGGTTAAAGTATACCGCCATTGAGCTGTATTCTGAGGTGCGGGCAGCAACTGAATTGGAATTCTTTTTTTCTTGTTTTTTTTTTTTTGCTTCTCTCTTTTACTTCTAAATATATCAACATAGGGGCATGTTTAGATGAAAAAGTTTTATCTTTTAAGATATTCATAGAATTGTTTCACCAAAACACATTCCCAAGATCTGGAGTAGCTAGAGGGCTTATAACCTCTGTCACGACCAATCTTCATGTAAATTCTCAAGTATGATTGTACATATATATTTATATATCCTTTCCTACAGCTGCTCTATCAAATGAAAATGACAGGTGATTCTTGTTAGGGTATTGTTATTTTTTTCAATGTCGTTTTGAATTTCTCCTTTAAACCCTTTTCTGCTGTATTTCGTGACATAAAACTATCATTAGTTCCCTTTTTGTCATTTGTTTGTTGCTCCATGCCATCTAATAAAGGAACGTGTAAAACGTGACGGGACAATAAACCAGTTTAATCTTAATGGAATCAGATCCAAAGAACTTAAATGGCTAATATAATCAGGATCATGTTCTTCGTAGCTTTAAATTCAAAGTTTTATCTATTTCTTTATTATTTTTTGGGTGTCCATCTAGAACTAGTTTTATTATAAACCCATGTTATGAAAACGCAATGCTAAATCTAACTATGCCCTGCTTTGTCTATTAAGTCACATGTTTATTGCCCTAAACAGACCGATTTTGTAAGGTGACAATTTAGGGCGTGCATGGTTGTAAAGGAAATTCCAAGTCATATTCCAAAATGGCTACTGTACTATAATCTTCAATATCAGTCACATAGTAGTAACATTTCTTCTCATTTAATTGGAATTTAGGAAAATATTCGTTTTTCTTCACAGTGAGTAATAGTTTATAATTTAAAATGTTAGTAATTGACTACAAAAGAGAACATAGTTTCAAATTTGAACAGTTATGTACAGTTATCTTTTGCCATTAATAGTTTCAAGTTTGAAGCTTGAATCTGATGCTTCCAAAGTCATCAATCCAGCTGCTCTCTCCCTCATCCATTTGAATGTGATCAACAGCTAGAGTCTGTGTATTATTGTCTGTGCATCATTTGTCAAGATTCTGGTTTCTGCCCAACAGAAGGGGCCATACAAAAGAAAGAATATGATCCTATTAGTCATCATGTTTTGGAAATTAGGGAAAAGTTCATATTTACAAATTATTTGGAATCTAAAATGTGAACATGTCAGAATTTAGTTGAAACCGATGAGAATATGCATCTCTTCTTTACACACTAAATCAACCCCTTCATTGGCCTCCTGATCTGCTATAAACAACATCTGCTTCTTCACATCTCCTCTCATATCTCACAAACTTGCCTTTCACAAAACCTTATCCTCCCTTTACTTTTTTGTGAATGGAAGAAAGTAACCAAAAGAGCCACCCACCCAAAAACGTCTGTGAGAAACTCTACAGAGCAATCTCTGTCAGCTCCCCCATCAGAACCTTTCGCCGAATCTCCTTCCCGCAACACCACGAAACCTCGCCTGCAAAACCTTCCACGCCTTCTCTCATCATCTCTGATGCAGCAGCAGCACACGGGCCTGTGGGAGGTGCCAAACTGCTGCGGCCCAAAACTGAAGCTATTCCTGTCAAGGTTGATTCTAAGACTCCCCCTGCAAGGAATCTCCGCCGAGGAATTCAGGTGACTGAAGTCACTTGGAAGAATGAAGATCCTGCATCATACAAGTCCAACAGGACTAGGCCAGATCAAAAGCCTGCACCGGTGCAAGTGATCAGACAGAACAAGCCTGGTAAGATCATCGAAGACAGGTTCACCGAGTTCATTGACCGTGCCAAGCTGAAGATGAGCATGTCGAACGTGGGTGAAGAGAAGATCAGTTCCACTATCCCGGTAGCTGATCAGAAGGATCATTTCTCAGAGTATATAAGGCGAGCCAAGCAGAGGCTTAGGACCACTTCAAGCATGAAATTAGTGAAGAGTGGGTCATTCAAGATTGAAAGCAAAAGAGGAGCTTAGATATCTCAAGGTTCATATCAACAGTTTCTGCTACATATATATATATATATAGAGTAATAAGTTAATTTGTGGCCAAGCTTGTGTTATTGTTTAATTCAGAGTGGATTATATTGTTAGAGATTGGTGTTTGGAGTGAGAATCTTGGATTATATTGTTGAAGCTCCAGATATACTGGCACTGCTATATTCCAACTCATGGGTGGTATTCATGTACTTCAGATGTGCATAAATTGTTCTCCCAGAATATTATTATTTGCTTCAATAAAAACATGGTTTTATGTGCTCTTTTTTTATGTGCATAAATTGTTCTCCCAGAATATTACTATTATTATTTGCTTCAATTGTTCTCCGCGCCGTTGGTGCCAAGCCCAGTAGAATCTGTTTGCTATACATTGGGCTTAGTTGGGGCATGTGGAAGTTGGCCCTCCTTTATTATCGATTTCGATGTTGATTTGAATAATTAGCAAATCAAACTTTAATCTCCATGATTTGAATAATTAGCAGCCAGGCCAAGCCAAGCCAAGCCAAGCCAAGCGGCTGCTGTTATTAGACAAGGAAAGTAGAATATTCTAGTTTGGCTGCTGATTCCCTAACTTGGTTCTTTGTCTCTAAGCACTTTTTCACCAGCTTATTTGTTTTTTTAAAATTTGGGAAACAATATAGTATTATGCCATAGGAATTTGATTTGTGATCATATCTATTGTTTCTTGTTTTTTTCTATTTCTTTTTCCTGTTGTGTGATGTGAAATTTGTGCCAATATTTGAGGGCCAGGCAGGCAGGATAAAAGTTTGACTTGCTTGTCTGCTTTGGTCCCAATTAGTCCCAACGGAGGACGCCCGCCAGTTCTGAGTTCATCATCATTCTCTCAATTCTCGTCATTAAACATGACAATTCCCTTCACAAGTTATTTATCTTTTATTATAGTTTAGGGTGTGTTCTTCCCCACATAAAGTCATAAAAAAACTATCAAATTAATCATTTTTTCAATTTTTTCCTCACATGTTTCACAACAAATTAAAAAAATTCGATATTTTCTTCATCAAATTATTACCAAACAAACACAACGGGACACTGGGAAATAAGTGTGTGTTTAACAATAGCATTTTAAAATAGTTTTTGTGTTCTGAATAATTATTTACGGGTAGCTTTTAACGTTTAATTTAACTGTTTATTCTCGACCATTAACAATTTATTCAAAATATTATAGTTACTTGAAACAATATTATAGTTATTTGAAATAGTTATTCCCAAATGAACTTAAATTGAGTGATCTTGATTCAATCTTACTGGCGCTAGCTCTTGAAATTCACATTAATTAATGGGTACTAAAGGAAGTAATTGTAAATTTGTGAAAATAAATAGAGAAAAGTGTAGGTTAGGAGTTAGGACAAACATGGGATGAAATAAATTTCCCCTTCCACACATATCTTTGTTTCTCCATATCAATTTTTTTCGGAAAGCAACTAACTTTATTAATTAAGGTATAAAATATTAACAAATTTTAGGTTGCCAGATTTTAACTCCTACTTGATTCACTATTATGTGAGGTGATGGAGAGTAAAAAAACTAAGAAAATACCTCAACTCATTCTAAGATTGTATTTGGTCATTAACTTATTTTACATAAACTTCCACTATTATCCCCTTATAAACTCATTCTAACATCTCCCAACCCACTTCCTAGACTCATATTGCAAGGGCAAAAGTGGGTTAAAATAAAATACAAGTGGAATAGTGTCATTTCATTTGGGATAAAAATATTTTGATGTTGTGACAACTCACTTGAGACAGAGGGACCACGCCCTGAATTACATGGCATATAAGCCCCAACCAGACGACCCCTCCTCCATGTGACACGAAATGGCAGCATCATTGATGAGAGGACTCACTTAGCCACCAAACACCAATCTTTATAACTGAGTCAAAGGCCTCCAAATGATCCAGTCATAAAAACACAGCCCAATTGCTCTCAATAGTCATACGAGCAATATGCAGGACTCATGTATCAGTACTAGAAATTCACACACATCCTTCCTCTAACGGTGCCATCATCCAACCAGACCAATCTTTGGTGATCTTCTTGCGTCTATTAAAAATCCAAAGATGTATTAAAGATTGGATTCCAGAGAGCACACTTGAGGCAGACCAAGGTTGGTCCTTCTTGGTTAGATAATTTCATATACTCCGAAAAGGGATATTCAATGAAACCATTGTTGAGAAAGATGATTCTGCAGTTGTGCGTGGATTGTGCGCGAAGTTGCCGTTACACTGAAGATGTGCGCACTAGAGGAAGAGTAACAAAGGATAGCTTGCACAGCAAGCAAACCAAGTTCAAGTAGGATTAAGACTTTATATCTTAGATATTGTTTAGGTGTTAATTTCATCATATTCCTAAAAGGATTAAGAGTACTAGTTCAATTAAAGTTAAGTAGTTTGTAAGCCTATATACAGGCATAACCTTTTACATCAATGAAGGGTGGTAGAGTATTATTCTGGTAATTGTGTGTTTTTGCTCTTCTAACCCCAACAACCATTAAAGGGTACCCTACTACCCTATATACCTGTTTTGATAGCCAGTGGTCGCAACACCGCAAGTGTACGTTTGTCAAACAAGTAGTAAACCGGTGAGTACCGGGTTGAATCCACAGAGACTTGTGATTCTAGCTAGTTGTGTATGAATTATGGAAATAAATGAGATTATTGATGGATTGTTTGTGAAAATTAATTAACAAAACTAAATTTCAGGTGATGGGAAAATTCAGGAATTGAAGCTGCTTTCTAGGATTTATGATCTGCTTGACCTTCGGGTTTAACACTCTAATTTTACTACAATTATTACTCGCAACATGTAAGAAGATTTATCAATTCTAGATGTCCTCTATCGAGCGTTCCATCTAGGTGATTAAAGCACAACCATCGCTCCACTCTAATTATTTTGGTGATCTATCTTCTCCTAGAACCCGTGGCAAGCCATCACTTTATAACGGTATCTAACCTAATTACCCTGTGGTCTATTAATATTTTTCTCTATCGAGCAAAAACACACCACAAATATTCCGTGATCAAGAGAATAATGTATCGATGTTTCAAGTAATTAAACAACATCCCATAGTAATAATATGTAGAATCAAAGTGCTAGATCCTACAGTCAAGCTTCACAAAACAATCCTATAAAGGAATTAGAAAATTAGCCACTAAACATGTTCAATGACAAGAAATAATAAAATAATGAAACCTAGATTTTTTTGGATGAAAAACAATGAAAAATGGTGATCAATTTCTCCAATTTTACCCTGACTTTGTTCCTCTTCCCCCAAAAGAAACGAATAGTTGGCTGCTTTTCTATAATGCGTGTTGTTGTGCGGCTGTGAATTGCCAGACATCCTTTGCTGCACTTTATTGGACTAGGTTTTGGCTTTATCCTTCATTCTTTCCTCAAGCTTGTATTAGTTATTCACTTTGGCCCCAAGACTTCATCTTTGTACCACTTTAGCCACCAGCTTCTCCCTTTAATCCAAATTGTCTCTATCTATTCACTCTCTTGTAAATTTAGCTATAAATTCCCCAATTTTGCTTCAATACTTTCCAAAGTAGAACCCTACAAAACTCTTGCATAAAATAATGAGAACATAACAATTACTTGATTTTATATGTAAAATTGAGGATAAAATATATACAATATTGTGCACCCATCAACCAACCACAAAGTTGTGTTGTGTTGTGTGTGCCTTTTTGTTTATGTGGCTCCCCAAGAACGCTGACAAGTTTCTAACACAACCTTTATAGTCATCAAGATCAAGATTTTATTGAAGTTGTGACCTTCCTCCCCATCTATCCCTACCAATGCCACTGATAACGACCCTTGAGTTTGAGTTGCCAAAGTATTTTGCCATTTTCCTTATGTTTACGTGCAGCTAGCATTTGTAACTTGGGCCCTATTGTTTGAGTGATAATATTTGATATTTCACTTCTCCTAGAATCTTTTAAACAATTTGTTTTTTAGATCATTTCAAAATGTTCAAAAGTATTCACCTTTCTAAAAACCTCTTATAAGGAATTAGTTTATCATATTAACTTTATTTCATTTATCTTTGTAATTGAATGTACGTGGTCAATAAACTTCACTTCATCGTTTCCATCCACTTTATACACTCTAATAACTTTATAACTAGAGGATTTTACCTTATCGTAAAATTGTGTGCATTTAGCTACAGTTCTTTGTTTAAGTGGTTGTATTTTGAAAAAATTATTTATAAATAGTGTTACGCATTTAGTCAGGCCGGTCCTGAGATTTCCAGGGCTCAAAGAGAAAAGAAAAATTGGGATCCTCGTCAAAATACCCTCCATCCTTAAACATTCGGTGTGTGTTTTTATATATGTTGTGGATGATTGAAATCATTACTTGAAAGAATTCATTAGAATTTTGGGGAAAAATATACTCCATTCGTCCCTAATTAATTATGCACATTTTCATTCCGGACCGTCTCTGAAAAATTCTACATTTTCCTTAAATGAAAATTTCTCTCATCTAATGTTGCCAAACTTTCCCTACTTTATCTTAACTTTTTATATCTCATTTTTTGTGTAACCTTTACTCAAGGGTAATTATGTCAAAATATATAAAATCTTACATTCACATTAATCTTCGCGCTCACATAAAGTGTAGAATTAATTGGGGACGGAGAGAGTATTTTCTTTTTTGAAAAGAAACAAAAGATTTTATTATAATAAAATTACACTAAGGCCAAAGAGACAATTGGGTTTTAAAAATATTTGGCTTTACATATTAAAATGTTAAAGAAGTAAAATCATAGATTAAAAGCTAAAAATGAAACGCACCATTTTTGTGGGGACGAAGGTAGTAATATTTACATAACATTTTACTTTAAATATATGTATATCACAACATAGTAATAAAACTTTCAATAATAATAATAATAAAAATTTACTATCTACTCACGAGCTGGATTCGAACCGGGAACCCGCTTTCAACCTTGAGCGTGATTTGGTCATTCCTCTGCCTATTTCTCAGGCTACCATGGCACAACCTCCACATGCAAGAGTTAGAGAGATAGATTAGCAGATCCATATCTTGGTACCACTACGTAGAAAACAAAAGTTTTACCGCAGCCCTTACTGGGGCAAGGGCCGCGGTAAAGCTTGGAACGCGGTAAAGGTCATTGTCACCTCGCTTCCACAGTTTACCGCGGCCCTTTATGCTGCCGCGGTAATTTTTTTCTTTTTTTTCCTTCTTTCTTTCTTTCTTTCTTGCTTTCTTCTCCCGTTTTTCTTTTATCTTTTCCTTCTCTCTTCTTCTTCTCCCCTTCTTTCTTTCCTTTTTTCTTTCTTCTTCTTCTCCCGCTTTTTTTCTCTCTTTTCCTTCTCTCTTCTTCTAGTTTTCTCCCTTTCTCTTCTTCTTCTTCGTTCTTTCATCTTCTTCTTCTTTCCTTCTTTCTTTCTTTCTTTTCCATTTTTCTCTCTCTTTTCCTTCTCTCTTGTTCTTCTTCTTTTACTTCTCTCTTCTTCTTCTTTCCTTCCTTCTTTCTTTCTTTCTTCTTCTCCCGTTTATTTCTCTTCTTCTTCTATGTTCTTTCTTTCTTTCTTTCTTCTTCCTCTCTTGTTTTTTTTCTCTTTTCCTTCTCTATTCTTCTTCTTTGTTCTTTCTTTCTTTCTTCTTCTTCTTATTCTTCTTCTTTGGATGAATTTATGGGTTTTTCTGGGTTTTGTGGATGAATTCGGATGAATATTCATCCGAATTCATCCATTTTTTTCTTAAATTATTTAAAATAATTACTACGACTAGGGCGCGGTGGTCTGCAGTAGTGCTGCGGTTTGGGGAGCGGTAAGGCTTCTACCGCGAGCTGTTTTACCGCGGGAGTTACCCCGGCCTCTCCCTTGGTAATTACCACAACGTTACCGCGGAGGAGGCCGCGGTAAGCCATGAATGCTCCACGTAGTGTACTACTTACTTATGTTATGTAAGAGCTGACACTAGAGTGGATGCCGATTCTTCTGAGGTTTTCTCGGATGCGTCCATTCCTCTTCTTATTGATCTTTTAGTTGCAACAATGGATTATTCTATTATGTCTTCTACACGGCATCCTCCTGCTCAGCATGCTCCTACATTCTACTAGATACTAACATTTGCAATTTTCATATCTTAGTTTTAAACATTATAACATTTTATTACTATTGAAAGTTTTATTATTATGATGTGACATGAACATACTTTTAAAGTAAAAGATTATGTAAATATTATTACTTTCACCCCATAAAAGATTATGTAAATATGTTCTATTATTGAGATTTTTTTCTGGGTATAGTATATATATATAGTTTTTTTGGAGGGGCCCAAAACAGGTGACTTATCGTTTTGAGCTAAGGCCGGTACCGCGTTTAGTTGTAATAGTTTAATTTCAATAATTCAAAAATTAACTAAAATACTAGAGTTTATTGAAACAACAATTCCCAAACCGAGACTCCAACTATATCTCAAGATTTTTTTAACACCAATTCCCAAACGGGGATTCCACAATCAATATGATGGTAGTTTTAGTTGTATTAATTCTAAAACCCGCTGAGGGTCGAGAAAATAATTAAGCAATTGTTCTTCTTCTGCACCAGCAGATTTTTTTATTTATTACGGAAACAGTTGAAAATTTTAATATAAAATATTTAACGGATTGTGATACTGTGACAGAAATTAGTGCATGCAAGCAAGCGAGCAGGAATTAAAAGACATAGATTAATTAATTATGTCAACGATATAGTTTATGATTGGCTGGTGACATATCGAGGCAAGAGGCCACTTGCACGCAGCTCAAATCAAAGGTGATTTCAATTTTCGGGGACCAGGTTGAATTTGTTTTTTTTTAAAAAAAAAAAAAACAAATTGGCTGTTAGACTAGTTTCAGAAAATTGTTATATCTACATGGACAGGTATCCAACTTACGTAATTGTTGCAATCAAGTCCGTTTGTTTGTCATGCAAGCTGACTTGTGGAAGGCACACCCATGCTCAACGACGTCAAACACACCAACGACCGCACCGGCAAGCAAACGCAAAGAAGTGCACAATAATTTGCCTTCGTGTTATAAATCTCCCATAACTATATATGGACTGCAAAGAAGTACATGACACAAGTAGTCAAATACACACCAATCCACAACCATTATCCAATTATTCAAATAAAGTTTGTGAGCGGATGAAGAAAAATAAAAGTAGAAAAATGATCATCATCCCATCATCTCATCTTCAGGATTGTGACTTGTGTAGATAGTTTACGTAGGGGCGGGTCGGAGCGGGTACCCGCGGTTTTGAAATATCAAAAACCGAACCGAACCGCAACAGACCGGTTACCCGTGTGTTCGGTTACCCGTTTTTTCGGTTTTCTTCGGTTTCGGATTGCACGGTTCGGAGCGGGTTGACGGTTTTTCGGTTTTTCGGTTTTTT
Organism: Stellera chamaejasme; assembly: GCA_024586325.1. Taxonomy (NCBI): domain Eukaryota; kingdom Viridiplantae; phylum Streptophyta; class Magnoliopsida; order Malvales; family Thymelaeaceae; genus Stellera; species Stellera chamaejasme. Next base: position 34,671,928 of record CM044985.1, read on the forward strand.
TGAACACCCCTAACACAAGAGTCTCACCCAAGAAGCACTACGTGGAGATAATTGGGTTTACCGTGGCCTCTCCTGCGGTAGCGCCGCTGTAATTACCGGGGGAGATGCCGCGGTAACTGCCATGGTAAAATAGTTCGCAATAAGGAGTTTACCACGCACCCGACCGCAGCAATTGCGGCTTACCGCGCACTGAGCCGCAGTAAACATTTTTTATTATTTAAAAGAAGGTTGATGAATCCGAATGAAATTCATCTGGATTCATCAACCAAAACTCAGAATGCCCAGAATCCGACGGCCTAAGAAGAGCACGCGGCAGTGGCGACGGTGGGAGAGCGGCGTTGGTGGGAGATCGATGTCAATGGGAAGAAGAAGAATAAGAAAACAGAAAAAGAAGAAGAAGAAAACGTAAGAAGAAGAATAAGAAAATAGAAGAAGATGAAGATGATGAAGAAGAAGAAGATGAAAACAGAAGAAGAAAACGTAAGAAGAAGAAGAAGAAGAGATGGAGAAGAAGAAGGAAAAAAGTAGGAAAGAAAATATGATGAAGAAGAAGAATGTGGAGGAGAGAAATAAAAGGAGATTTTACCGCAACCTTACCGCACACAGGGCCGCGGTAATTGTTTTACCGCGCACAGGACTGCGGTAAAGTGGAAGCGCCCTTGGCAGCGCCATTTTACCACGGCCAGCTGTTTATACCGTGGCATGTGCCCCAGTAAAGGCGCGGTAAAACTTGCTTCCCCCACGTACTAGTGAAGCGTGGGACTCCTTACGTTCATTAATTCTGGAATTTTGTTTAGAGTAGTAAAGAATGATTGTCCATGTGAGAAAACTTTTAATGTTAATTAGCATATGTATTGTTTATTTTCATTTCTCTTTAATAAAATGTTGATGTTTGCTAAAAAAAGAACAATATCTGGAGTGTGTTTGAATATGGGTTATTATACTCGTATGAATTTCAGATAAATTTATGTTTAATTTCTATTTCATAAAATTAAATGATATCGACTTGTTAGTGGTTTGTGGAGAATTGCGTCCAAATTGGTTTCGGTTTTGATAACGGGCATTTCCGCTACCTTGGTGGCCATTTCGGTAACGAAATGGTGGCTACCAAGGCCCCTTTAAGTACGTAGTGTTATTTATGTGGTAGTATTTGAGCTAACGTGCCCGATTGGGAATCTTCCTTTCATCTATCACACCTAGCTTAATTCCCTTGCGTCTCTCTTGTAGAAATCAACCCTGCCTGGAACTCGTGACTTCACATGCAAGCTAAAGAATGGTTCTTATCATGACCTAACTTAGAGTACGTGGATATGATGTACATGTTGGAAAGCCTCCCAAAATTAGGTTTCACAAATCTGATTTTGACACTAGCAGCTGAAAGGTTCAACAAAATCATTCATGACCCCAAATATTCAGAAATAGTTACAAAAGATCCTTGCTTTATGGATTGATCTTTCAAATTACTCACTGTAGTGATTGGTTTTCCTCCTCCGCATTTATATATATATATATATATATATATATATATATATATATATATATATATATATATATATATATATATATATATATATATATCCCCATATTCCTAGACTCTACCAAACTGTACCCATATATTAATTTCGGCCACTGGCACCAGCATTGATTCGTCGTCCATAGTTCTCTGCAACAGGGCTACCAAGTGACAATGGCTTTCCTTCCTTCTATACCCGAATGTTGAATGAGTAGTACGTTCATTGATTTGGCGGGCGGCCTGGGGCGGGGCAGCAGAAGGGGAGGGTGACGTGAGGGAAGGAGGTTTGACGGCACAATGGCACCGGCGGGTTTTGAAGAAGGGTGGGTTGGGGTAGAAATATTAGCAACTCTTAGGACTAGCTAGCTAGTTTGTTCATTTTACTAAATATCATTGATTTAATTAGCCCATTAATTAATGTCAGATGTTCTTCATGAGCCGAACACAATATTAAGAGATGCGTACGTGGATGTGTACGTTCCACTTAGGCTGATCAACTTTACGGTTAAACCGAAATAATCGAATTTTTTTCCGGATTTGGTCAATTTGGTTTGGATAATTCGGTGTTTGGTTCGGTTTTCGGTTTAACCGAAATTTTTATACGGTTTTCGGTTTGGTTATTGGTTAACGTTTAAATAATTCGGTTAACCGAATTAACCGAATTGATAATATGCCTAAACCCATATACTAGTACTAGCCCAGTCCACCTTTAACCCAGCCCACCTTTAACTATATACCTTTAACTCAGCCCACCTTTGAGTTAAGAAGAAGAGAAATTTTTTGGTTATTTTAGGTAATAACCGAAATAACCGAACCGAATTCGGTTTTCGGTTTTTACGATTTCCGACTTTATTTGGTTAATTCGGTTACTAATAATAGAAAACCGAAAACCAAATATATCAACAAATTCAATTTCGGTTATAACCGAAATAACCGATTGAGCAGCCTATGTACGTTCCACTAGAGTACTCACATGGATGCACGTACGTGTCCATCTTTGATGAATGAAGATCCACGCCAATATATATATGTATGTGTAACTTAGTTATAGGAGAAAGCTAGGTCACTACTAGAAAACAAACTGTCCAGTAGATTTTCGTCAAAACCTAGCTACTGCAAAATTATACTAGTTCTTTTTTGTAGGTTTCAGACTCGTCAAAACCGTAGTTGAAACCTACGGACAAGCCGTCGATTATTCACCTCCTCATGCGAAATTTAGTACCGATATTCCCACTGATTTGAGTTTGTAATTTTAAAAACATAATACTATATAAATAAGTTATTTTTGCTCATTAATTCATAGTAAAGGTACACTAATTAGTACCTACTACTACTAGCAGTCTTTTAGTACTGCTGATCATGCGATATACTGTATTTGTTTGTCATCCATCCACAGTGGCATAAAAAAGGCAACGCACAAGAACAAGCACATTAAAAGGTGTGAGTGAGACAGAGAGAACCATACCTTTTATAGTTTCAACGGTTAATTTGTGGCAACTAGCACCAGATCATGATGATGGGTGCAACAATATTACAATGGCATGCAAGATTACTTACACACACACACACACACATATATATATATATATATATATATATATATATATATATATATATATATATATTCACTACATTACTTTTGAGGATATATATATAGTTACGTTACATTAAAAACGTACAGTTATTCTGAAATTCAAGAAGAGAAAATATGTGATGGTTTGCAAATGGCTTTTTGTAAATTTCAATTAGCATTTGAAAACAGACCATCTACGGGTAGTTTAACTTTTAACGATTAGTTGTAACTATTTGATTTTAACCATTTTAATTATATATCCAAAATATTAAACCTACCTAATTGAAACGGTGGTTCCCAAACGCTTCCAACAATGCACTAACTAGCTCAGCTCCTTTTAACGGATAAAACGATGATTAGCCGGTATTAGTCAAACATGTTTAAAGGCATTGTCAGAGAAGTACTAGACTACTTCTCTAATCCCCCATTAGTCGCACGTCTTGTTTTCATTTCATTACTTTTCTAGCTAGCTAGTCGCAGAAAGGCGTATTAACTAAACCCGAAATTAATTAACCATTATCTTTTGCTATCTCGATCGCTGCCCTTCTGTGCTCTTCCGTCACTTTCCCAATTAATTTCGAGTAACTAATTAATCAAGTCCAGGCCGCATAGTTTCATCGAAAGGAAGAAAATGTGCATGCATAGATAGATATATTAATGTCAGCGACTGTGACGAATGACCATGAATCATCAACCGACTTCCAATCTGGCCTTATGCATTTGATTGGAAGAACCCACCTGCAATTGGGTCTAATTTCAGTTCTCAAGTCTTAGTAGCTTTCTAAAGGATGTGTTTGGACAAAATATTTTGTGACTTTTTTTAAAAGTGGATAATATGTTTGTGATGAGGGAATCAAAAATGTCAGAGTTTGTTGATTTTTAGATTTTTGTGATATCTTTTAAACTTATAATACACCATTCTTTTATTTGTTTTTTAAAATAAAAAAAAAATAAACAAACGATCTAGTATCCAAATAGTATTTATAAACAATAAAATAAAACAAAACCTACTTATTTCGAAGCATAAATGCTATAATATGATGGAATATTCCAATATGTCCTTGTCACAGTAAGCGTAGGGAATCATCATAACGCTTTCGAGCCGACGGAAAATGATGGGAAATTAAATAGTTAAATTCAAAAAACATACCGATAATTTTTTCAAAATATAACAACTATTTCGAAAAGTTGTCAAACACACACTTTCACACTTCCTTACTATTAGCTACGTGGAAAGCTCCAAACCCGTTGGATTGTTACTTATGCTATTTTTTTTTCTCTTTATTTACTCTTACGTAGAATAAAGTGTACTATAGCTAAGTATTTAAGTTTTGTTAAAATGGTTAACCGTTATTAAATAATACTATAATTTTAATCTTATAATTTTTTAAAAATTTATAATTCAAACTGTCCGTATTCAATAACTTAAATCATGGAAATAGTTATATTCTCTTAATAAAATTTATAAATTAATTTGACACTCTTATTAAACAAATACGGATATGCTATCAAATTGAATAGAATGAAAAAAATCTGAATATGCTATCAAATTGTTTAGAATTAATGGCTAAAAAAAAGTTAAAATACTTGTTATCTAATTCAGATTCTAATTTTAAAATCTATTTACACTTTCAAATATTAAATAAACTTCCAAATTTATAAATGAATTTAAATACTCAAATTTCTGTACTGTATAATACTAGTATTATATAGTGTAAAAACCTCACCCACGCACACTGTAATCTTTATACTTTACCCTTATTACAAACATTTTTTATACAAAGTATAAAAACTATGGGAACTATATATGGGTATATAATCTGATCGACATTATATTACATTAGTTTTCTCTACTTAATTATCATGTAATAAAGCTAAAAAATAATACTCCATTCGTCCTCAATTAATGTATACATTTGACTTTCATGTTTCATAGTGTTTGACTAAAATATTTACTAAGATAAATAGTGAAAAAAACTCATAAAAAATATATTTAAAAAATTCATACTTCAAATCAAGATATGAATAAGAATTATTGAACTTAAAATGTCTAAACATTCATAAACAATTATAGATTAAATATCGTGAAACAATAAATGTATGTATTTTTTAGGTTTAAGATAAATTGTGTGAGTGTGCTAAAGAGTGCATCCATAAGGATAAATTATCAAATTGTAGAACTCATCACTTCTGTCGACTCCTTCCTCATTCCTTATCCATGTGAGTGCACACTTTAGTATAGATTAAGGAGTGTACACTGTATAATTACTCATTGTATTATGACAGATAGAGTAGAATTGTGCCCCCATATACAAAAAATCATGAGTCCGCCACTGCTATAGCTACTAGTACCATTTAAGGTTTGCTAATGAAAGTTGGAGTACTTGGGTTCTAGAAATGAGGAGCTTTGTTATTATATACTCCTATATGCAAAATCTTCTCATTTTTTAAAAGGTGTGTTTTTTAAGTACAAAACCACAAGATGGTGAGATATCTAGTACTGAAGCCATTCGTAGGAATTAAAAATGTGAAAAAGAAGAATTTGATGCATATATACTCCCTTCTTCTCAAATTATTTTGACTATTTGACTCGACACATGGATTAATAAATATTGAATAAATATTGAAAGCTTAAGCGTCATATCGTAAAAATGTCATATAACAAAGTAGCTATTTTTGAGGAGAATGGAAGTTAGGGGTTAAAACGTTAAAGTTGTGTGAAAATGTTTCCTTAAAACGAAATGATTTTTGAAACAATCTAAAAAGAAATACTAATATTTTTTTAATAGAGGGATAGATTTAATAGATGAATTAACAGATATTAGGGTTGAGGTGGAAACTGCATATTACCGGAAACCTCGGGTGGTTTTCTGTGAAATTTGAAAAAAAATGAGGTATGGGTAAATTGATGATTATGATTTATGACAAACCTCAACACTATTTGACAATTACCCTTTCTAAAACGTGAGCTTTTTTGCATAACCACTCACGGTTGTTTCAGTTAATGTTTTAGATAATTTTTTAATGGTTAAGATCAAACAGCTAACAGTTAAACTAAAAAAGCTATAGTTGATAATTTTTTCAAAATGCAACAGTTACTTGAAAAAGCTGTTGTTAAACACACATTGTTTTACATTGTTCCTAAACAATATAAGGCTTCACAGTAGTTGAGTGCACAAAATCCACGGGGGAACCCATTTGTTAAATTCTCTGTTTCGTTGCATAACCACATAACTCACAGTTTTCTGGGCCCTTCAACTTTTATTTTTTCTATTTACAATCACAACATCCTAGATTAATAGTCTTACGAAACTGAAATAAATTAAAAGATCCATAATTTTATTGTAAGCAGTAGGGACCAATAGTACTGGAGTACTTTTACGTAGATCTACAACTACTTAAGTCCCTGAATTTATACTATGTGTATAGTCTTCACAACGTGGAGATAACTGGGTTTAACGCGGCACCCTCCCCAACGATAGCGCCACGGTAATTACCGAGGAGAGGTCGTGGTAATTTTTGCGGTAAAATAGCTCGCAATAAGGAGTTTACCGTGCACCCGGTCGCAACAATTACTGCGGCTTACCGCGCACCGAGCCGCAGTAAACATTTTCATTATTAAAAAAAAGTTGATGAATCCAGATGAAATTCACCCGAATTCATCAACCAAAACCCAGAATCCGGCGGCCTAGAAAGAGCACGCGGCGGTGGCGAAGGTGGGAGAGCGGCATTAGTGGGAGATCGACGTCGATGGAAAGAAGAAGAAGAAAACATAAAAATATGAAGAAGAATAAGAAGAAGAAGAAAACATACAAAGAAGAACAAAAGAAGAAGACAGAAAAAGAAGAAGAAGAAAACAGAAAAAGTAGAAGAAGAAGAAGGCGGAGGAGAAGAAGAGAAGTAAAAAAAGGGGAAAGAAAAGATGATGAAGAAGAAGATGGTGGAGAAGGTGAATGAAGGAGAAGAAGATGAAGTAGAAATGTAAGAAGTGCGGCAGATGGTGAAGGAGAAGGTGTTCAGAACCCTAAAATGAGCGTTTACCGCGACGATAGGAGAACCGCGCCGTGTTCGCCGCGGTAAATGCATACAACGTTGTTTACTGCGCCGGGTCCCTTACAGCAGTCTCAGCCACAGTAACAGCCGCGGTAAAAATGGTCTTCTTCATGTAGTGTTCTCCAACACACTATTATTACCTGTGATTAAATAGCTAAAAATATTACTCCATTTTTTCCAAGATTTGTTAAGCTTGACCGAAAAAGTTGATGACATAATTACGAGTGTATGATAACTTTTAAAATGTAACTTTAATGTTATAAACTTTTTAAAAAAGGACTCTTATAAAACAATAACTAAATTATAGCACTACCTATGTACTATACCATTTATACTATCTCAACATTCCTCTCTAACACACTATTGCCAGTGACACTATTAGTACCCGCATTGCCCTACTCGACACTATTATCCTAGTTTTGAATTTTGAGCTTTGTTCAGAATCTATTTATTTATCTTCATATAACTACTGCTTCTGATTTATGCTAATTAACAATGAAAGAATCGTATAAAGAAGATGGAATAAAGCTCACAAAAATGAAGCATTCCTTGGATATAAAGAGCTTCCGACTTTTCATCTTTCTCATCACGCCAATAATGTCCCAATATTTATTCTTGGGAAAAGTACTTGAAGAACAAAGAGAGAGCATCTTGTTACCTCACCTTTTATTTACACCAAATCGATTCTTCCTAGCTAATCTTTATAAATATATACTCACCACAAATACGTATATACGTATACTGTTTTCCCCTGTTGTTCATCTAACTAAAAGTTACTTCAGGCCAATTTATAAGTTTAATTACACTAGCTATGACGTTAGATGAAACTTACAATCTCCCCATCAAACAGTTAACACCGCTAGTTTTATCGTTAAGTAATTAATGAGTTATTTTTTCAATAATTGCATGCTATAATCAATAACACTATTACTTTCGATATGACTGTTCGATTTTTCAAAATTCACAATTTGGTACTCAGACATCTATATTTTTGACACAATGGTTCTCATATTCTTCAAAAATTCACAAAAAGATTCAACAAAAAATTACACGTGTAGTCCATGAACAATCATAATTGCAATAACATAATAATACTCCTGATCAGTTGTTACTTGTATTGCATTTTTCCGACAAATTTAGTTACCTGCAGCTGCTTTCTTACGTAGCACCCCAATCCCATGAATTAATTACATGCTAGAATGATAATTAATCGTTTAAGACCTTTTTTTCTTGGTAAGAGGCGGACACGTTCCTTTGTCAATTCATGCTAAAGAATATATTTTATATAGATATATCTTAAAAAATGGAATAAAGTGACTTAGCTTAGTAATAATGGATAAGTATTTAATTGTCCTGAAAGATGTGGTTTTACTTTTGACAAGAACTTTAGAAGGAGAGAGAGTACATTATTACGTAGTAATATAAAGTACTCCGTATAATATAAAGTATGGTATCCTTTTTCAGTAAAAAACCGGTAAGAAGACATGAAATATCTTTCATACATGCGTTCTTTTTTGAATAATAATAATAATGATAAAGTATAATATCGATCTGCTATATACTCTCTTCGTCCCTAAAAAACTGAACACATTTTTGTTTTGCACTGACCTAAAAATATTGATCACTTTCTTTAAAAAAAAACTTCTCACTCTCAAATTTACTAAATTATCTTTACTTTATCTTTACTTTTACCTTGTTTTTTTGTGCACTTTCAGTCAATGTGCTATTCAGTAAGCTTATTAAAAATCTTACATTCACCTTAAAATCTGAGTCAAACCAAATACTTCAAACTTTTAGACGGATGGAATATATATATATATATATATATATATATATATATATATATAACATGAAATTTTGAGTAACAGCATTGTAGGAAGAGCGGGAAGAAGACAAAGGAGAGCCTCATTAGTAGCAATTTCTATTTTCAAGTACCTCTCTCTTACAAGACTTGAAATCTGTGTACTTTTTAAAGTTGGACATTTTAGCACCTAAAGTTTTTTTGTCAGTTTTTTGTGTATTTCTCCTATGTTGAGGCTAAAAATGGGTGTATTCATGCAAAGGAGCAATGTTTCCCATTGTTATAGCGTATTAAAGAATCAGATAGAAAGAAATCATGGTTGGTGGTTTTTTCGATTTTCGTCGTGGGCAACCGTAAGACGTAATTTTAATGTTGTTGCAGGCTTGACAAAACCCCGTTTGTTAAATGGCCAAAGCCGTTTGCCTAGTGTTGTAACCCTGTTCATTTAATCAGAGAAATATTGGTCAGCGGCACTAACGAGGCACCTAAAGTTAGTCATTCTAGAACCGGCCAAAAATTCCCCAGCGTCTGTGACGAGGCACCTAAAGTTAGTCATTCTGGAACATTCTAGATGAAAGTGTAGTGTAAGAGTTACCGAATAGCGTTGGAGTCGTTACAATTAACGTTGTAGTTTAATTCAATAATGTTTACTGAGCGCGATTGTATAATTTTAGAACTTTTTTTATTTTTTATTTGATATTTAAGTATAATGTACGTTTTAGATCTTAGTACTGAACAGAATATAGTGTATTTAAGTGTTTTGTATGGGAAATGATTTTTATGATTCCTCTTAGGTTAACTCTTGTTGAAGTAAGTGTTTGAGACAATACCTAAAGTCATCACCCGTAATCTAGATTCCGTGGTTGTTTTATTTAGATATGTATGGACTTTAAGCACTGCTCATTATGATGCGAATTCGACTCTTAAGATGTTTGATATGAATGCTTGTTTTCCAGTCCATTACAAAACAAAGTGCTAAAATATTGTACATGTTGTTAGTAGTTGGCGTACAACCTTCATCAAATTCAATTTCACCAGAACTGTGGAAATGAGTAAGCAAAAACACATTTTCGAGGTTCTAATATGGTCAAAGCCCCAGCTTGCGTGAAACGTTGTTCGTTGTAGAGACTGGCGTTGTAAGTTATTTCAAACGCGATCCGTTAGTCCACGGGCAGCTATTTCATCTTGAGCCCTTTGTGTCATTTTAGGGGCCATAAGGCGGCCATTGTATCATTTTAGGGGCATGATTTTAGGGGCACAGTATTTCTTAGTAGTTGGCGTACAACCTTCACCAATTTCAATTTCACGGAAGCTGTGCAAATGAGTAAGCAAAAGCACATTTTCGATGTTCGATATGGTGAAGCCCATTGCGTGAAAGCGTTGTTCGTTGTCGTCGGCGTTGTAAGTTAGTTCAAACGCGATACGTTATTTCACGGGCGCTATTCCTATCTTGAGCCTTTGTGTCATTTTAGGGGGCCGGAGGCGGCCAATGTGTCATCTTTGGGGCCACGCAGATTGCACGCCATGCAAGGGCAGACGCTCGAAGTCATAGTATAGCTCTGTATTCCTGAATACTCCAACCAACTTCACGGGCTTGATCGACGATTCCCCCTTATCACAGGGCATTCGGGGTTAATACTGAGCTTGTATTTCCATCATCCGACTACCCACCCTCAGAGCCATCTAGCGGATGAGTAACAATAGAAACCCCCAAGAAAGAGGAAACAAGAAACCGCAACCTCAGTGCCCGCCACACTGTTGAGAAGAACTGGGCAACAAACCTGGGTCCCTCGAAGTCGGCGGCCGAGTCGGGAGTCCGATGCCGTTGTCTACCGTCGTCGGCCACCGATCTACGCGTCTGCTCTCCGAAAGATCGCATCCATGGCCTTCGCAAGTCTTTGGAACTCGTACTTGAGTGAGGAGGAGGACAAACTGTTTCGCACTTAACGGTTACCGTAACGTTAAGTGTGACGTAATGTCGATGGCGATCCTTAGGTGCCTAAAGATGTACACTGTCAACGCGTTTAGGGTCCATAACCTGTCTCATTGGGCGCCTTAGACCCTCAAATGATACATGGCTCATTTGTGGTGCCCTCTTGAGGTCCCCAGCCCAGATTGACTTCGATGAGAGTTAAATGACTCATTGATGGCCTATTCGGTTATTTTACCCGACACACTTTAGGGATCGAGAAGGACCACGGTTCCTTCGAATCGTCACCGTAGCCTTTTCGGTCCCACGCAGGGTTCGTGGCAACGTTTTGGTGCCTCCACAGGTTCAATGTGTCACATTAGGACCATAACGAACGTCAGGGTATCACTTAAGGACCTCTAAAGTATACGATGTAAAATATTTGGGGCCTCGATTCCCTCGCTGACTACAACAAACGACTCGTATTTAAATTTAACGTAGCCCTTTTAGACCTTCTCAGAACGCTATATGTCACGCCTAACGCTAATTCCATTTACATTAAACCCTATTGTGCCAACATAACATCCAGAATATTCACATGAACTTTCAACCTGATACACCAAAATGTTTTTCCCACCAACTCAACTGTCAGTCGAACTATAGGGCCTCTGGTATGTCACCGTCCGCTTTGGAGGCTAGAAGGGGGTCTAGAAATCAACATACCTTCGCGCCAAGACGTCTTCTTCTTCCCCACCCTTCCTTTTACTCTTGCTTCTGGTTGACCCACTCATGGTTGAAGAAGAACTTCGAATCCTGCGTCACAAACTAAAGAACCCTAAAACTTGGAAGCTACTCGCAACCGGATCACACGTATAACTTTCGAACACGAAAAAACTTGAGCGCGTGCCGACTTATCTCAAATGCTACTTAGATGCTTGTTGCGACGACGGTGGAAGACGTTCACTGCTTCGCTGGCGCAACAGAAGGAGGAGGAGTGGAAGTTACGTACCTGGGCTCCTGGTCCGATCGTGGAGAAGAACGTGGAAACGGCAACCGTGAAGTAACGGTCGCCTCCAAAACGACGTCGTTTTGGTATTTCAGGTGAGAAAAAAAAATTGGTACTTCAAGTACTTGAAACTTCAAGTACTTGAAAATAGAAAAGCCTCACATTAGTTGGTTAGATTAGATGGGGGAGGGCATGAACTCTATCACACTGCGTATGGTATAGGCGTATAGCCGTATATGGCCAGTGTCCCGATATAGGATCATTCTTAAGATGACAGTAAGTTAGTGTAAACCCAATTCGTAAATAAAAAAATAAAAAACGAGGGTGAAGATGGATTTGTCTATGCATTTTATTGTGCTAGGATTTGTGAAGATGAAATATGGATGAGGATTTGACCTTTTCACATTGTGGAGCTCTTAGATCCGCAGATTTGCGGATATGCACAATCCGTGAGTCCATTATACATATAATAATTAGGTTTAAAAAATTTTAGGGTAAATTACAAAAACCACCAATTAGGTTGAGTTCAATTTCACCTTATCTATTTTCGAAAATCGTATGTTACCCTCTAAAGTCTAGTGTAGGGCTGTAAACGAGCCGAGCCGAGCTCGAACTGTGCTCGGCTCGAACTCGGCTCGATAGTTTTTGATCGAGCTCGAGTTCGGCTCGATAGCTCGACGAGCCTTCATGATACGGGCTCGAACTCGGCTCGATTGATTGCTCGAGTTCGGCTCGATTGCTCGCAAACTGCTCGAAACGTGTCAATAATTATTCAAACTACACCCGAGTTCGGCTCGATAACTGCTCGAAATATGATACTTTGTAATTTTAGTCTTGGTGCTTTATAATTTTAGTCAATTAGGTCGTACTACTTTCAAATTACTCATTATACAACATAATTGTAGTAAATTAGGTCCTACTACTTTAATTATTTACATATGAATTATCATAGGTTCTTTTTAGTATGTATTGCTCGATAGCTCGATAAGCAATCGAACCGAACTCAGCTCGGCTCGAACTCGGCTCGATAAAATTATCGAGCCCTGAACTCGGCTCGAACTCGAACTCGAAGCTCGATAATACATTGCTCAATAACACACGAGCCGAGTTCGAACTCGAGTAAGTTCGATAACGGCTCGGCTCGTTTACAGCCCTAGTCTAGTGAAGGTAACTGAAGATTTCACTAAACTTCAAGGGGTAACTGGCGATTATCGAAAATGGAAGGGGTAAATTAAAGATTTCACTAAACCTCAATGAGGTTTTTTAATTTACCCTAAAATTTTATTAATTACAATTAAACTTCTACATTTTATTTCTATAGCCCCCTTTTCAACTTGTAGCATAAATTGAAATGTTTCTAAATATTTAGATGTTATTTTGTACATCTCTAATTAATGAGTGTGGTTATCCGTAGAAATAGTAGTTGAAAATTCTACAATGTTGATATTAACGAAGTATCTACAAATGCCCGGAGGATGTAAAAAAATCCACAAATGGTGGAGGTCAATTTGGCTCGACTAGGAAAATACCCACAATTCGTGAAGAGTAAAGTGCATCAGAGGTTTTTAACTTTTAATTACGTCTTATTTTAGTCTTATTTTAACTTTTCGTCTTCTTAAAGTCTTATTTAATTTTTTATGCATCCGTAGTCCTTTTGGATAATTTTGTCCCTTAGGACAAAAAAGGTAAATTATAGAAACCCTTGAGGTTTAGAAAAACTTTCAATTTATCCCTCAATTTTCATAAACATACAAAAAACTAACAATATCTCAAAAACATTTGAAAAAATATCTAAATTTCCCCTAACAATTTCAAATCTAACATTTCTACCCTATACTTTTCCCCCTCTTCCTCCTCCCACCACCACCGTCGGACCTTCACCAGCCGACCATAACCGGACTTTCACTGACGCCTTCAACAGCTCAAGGCTCAAGATCAGCGGTCGCGGGCTCGAGATCGACTGCCATGGGCTGGTGATCAACGGCTCTGGGCTTGCGATTCATGGCCCTAGTATCACAATCTGCAACCCAGGGGCCGCGATCCGCCGTCCTTGGGGTGCGATACGCTGCCCTGGGCTGGTGATTCACGGCTTTGGGTTCGCGATTCGTGGCCCAGGGCTGTCGAAGGCAGTCCGGTGAAGAGGTTAGATGTCTCCGATGGAGGGTTGGTGGTTGTTCGGCGAAGGTCTAGCGGTGGTGGTGGGAGGAGGAAGATGGGAAAAAGTATAGGGTATAATTGTTAGGTTTGAATTGTTTGGGAAAACTTAGATAATTTTTCTAATTGTTTTGAGAAATTGTTATTTTTTTCGCATGTTTATGAAAAATGAGGGGTAAATTGAAAGATTTTCTAAACCTTAAGGGATTTCTATAATTTACATTTTTTGTCCTAAGGGGCAAAATTACCCAAAAAGACCATAGGTGCATCAAAAAACTTAAAATATGATTTTAAGAGGAAAAAAAAGTTAGAATATGACCTAAATAGAACATAATTAAAAGTTAAAGGATCTCCGGTGCACTTTACTCAATCAGTGAAGGTGAAAAACATTCGCAGATGGTAGAGGTGGATGAGATGTCTCTAACTGCCATTCCTAATCCTTCTTTACTCTTCCTCCCATCCCTCTCTGACTTTTTATTCTTTCCTGATTTAAGTTTTGTTTTAATTTGATCATCAAAAAAGCCCAATAATAATCAAAACAAAAAACTGACTTAAATAATATCATGGATCACTACTATAAAAAAGTGGAAAAGGCAACCGCTAAAAGCAACATATAATCTGTTGATCCATTTTCAACAAAAATAAAAAAGATGGATATTCTGACATAGCCATCAATCCAATTTCACTAGATAACTGACCGATGGTTTAACTGTCTATCAGATCAAAAATTATATTGACCATTAGTTCAAATCATTATTTTTGACCATATTTTCGAGTCATGGAGCTTTAGCATTCTAAACACGAGAAATGGTAGTGGTGAAAGATATGTGAAAAATTGGATTGGTACTCCCTCCATCACATAACACTTAGCACATTTGATTGTGCACAAAAATTTAGAACTGTTTGTTGACTATTTTATGGTAATTATAAAGTAAAACTTTCTCATTTGGTAAAAGATTTCTTTGAGAACGTTTTAAGTTTTCTAGAAGAGTCCAAAAATGAATACATATCACATCTTGTAGGATGGATAGAGTAGTACAAGTTCTTTAACAATTATGCAGGTTGTTCACTCGGCGCCGAAGCGGCGTGCATGTGAGCGGAGCGGCCTCGACGAAGCGTCGCGGAGGTAGCACATCCTAGAGCCCTCAACGAAGGACGAAGCAACTCGGAAGAGTCCCACCTCATCTCGACATGGCGGGATTTTTTTCTCTTGGGAGGCCCACCTTCGACGGCCTCGTATTTCACCCTAGCTCCGACCTTTATCTTACTTAATGTTAATCATTTGGTATTAACACTACCGGAAACTATGGCATGATCATCAAAGGTGTGTTCATTTGTCGAAAAAAAATAGAAGTGTCGATCCATATTTTCTCATAATATCTTTAACTCAGACATATTTCATATCAAATCTAGCTAAAAAATTTCAAATTATTTTCAGATTTCTACTAAAAATGAACACACCAAACAAAAATGTTGATCTTGTTTGGAGTAATTGACTGCACTATATGGGAGAGAGATCATGTTGTTGTAACATCGTTATTCAGGAAGCTATTGTTGGCGGCTGAGGTGTTTGGATTTTTCATATAATAGCAAACGTAATGAATTTAGAAAGAGAAAAAAAGACAGTTTTTTTAATTTCTGCAGAAGAAAATAAATGCCCACTGGTCCACGTGGTTTCTTAACGTCTAAAGTGGAAGATTTTTTTTTTGAACGGTAACCAAATTTTATTTAAAATCAAGAAAACAAAACAACATAACAAAAATTGATGAAATAACTCCTAAAAAGAACCCAATAATCCAAACTAACCATTAGAAAATTCCAAATGGACCCTGAAAAAAAAAATCTCGAGATAATTTTATATGAAGGGAAAAACTATTGGGGTTAATTGCCAAATACGTGTAATCCCCGCATATCAGCAAAAAGTCCTAAATACCCTTTTCATAAATACTCTTTTTCTCTCCGAACTTTGTTTGAGTTAGAATTTTGGTGATCGGGCGATTCCGCTTCAGATCTGGCATCGGTCCCGTTCGCGATGCCGACTATTGAAGGAGACCTCCAACACAAGTCCACTGATGGCGATTCCATTCGCAAGATCTGGAGAAATCATCATTGATGTAACGATTTACAAGAGTTGCAAGAGAAAATTGCCACTCGCCAGCGAGTCATTGAGCTGGCAGAGATGACAACCGCGACGGAAAATCGCCACACGCCGATGAGTCCTTTCTTATCTGGTAACACTTATGCAATTTAATTCAAACGGTTTTGAAATTCATTCAAACATTATATCATTTTCTAATAGACACTATAGAAATATGTAAAATAACTAAATAAACAGTATAAACTCTTTTATTGAAAAAAGCATTATAAAGTCTTATAATAGACAATATTGCATATCATTTTAGACACTATATAATTAATAATAAATTAATGAAAATTGTTTTACATTATGTTATAAACACTTTTATACATTACAAAATAAGTTTTTTATGATTCCCCATGCAATTATTTTTTTATAAAGTAATAGACAGTTTCGTTATCACGTAAAATGTACAAAACAAATAAATAAACACTTTCGAATATGTATTCATACATTATATCACTTTTTTATAGACACTATAGAAATATGTAAAATAAGTAATTAAACAGTATGATTTCTTGTAATAGACAGTATTGCATTTCAGTTTAGACATCATGCAATTAATTATAAATTAACGAAAAATTGTGGGGATTAATTTTTAAAAATCTTGTTCCACAAGTTGCAGCAGTGATGACAGCAGCGGCGGCGGCGACGGTGGTGACAATGGTGTTAGGAGTTGTGGTGGTGGTGCAGACAGTGGTGGCAATGGTGCGGGTAGCAGCAACAGTGGTTCTGATAGCAGTGATGGTGGTTCTGGCAGCGGTGATGGTGGTTTCGACAGCAACGACATTGGTTCCGACAGCAGAACGGTGTTTCTAGCAGCAACAACGATTCCGATGGTGGTGTTGGCGGTTCTAGCGGTGGCGATTCTGGTGGCGGCCATGAGGAGGAGAGAACGAGGATGCTCTAGACACTATGTACTTACCCGAGCTATTATAGCGCATATGTAAAATGCATTAAAAAGCCCCATCCAAACCTTTTGCGCTACAATGCGCTACAGAGGTAAATGCACTACTTTGTTCGTAGTGTCGTAGTAGCGCATAGAAACGCTACAATACCTTAAATTTGAATTAAATCATTTGGAACTCAGATTTCTCAATTCATTTCATCAAAACGTTTCTCTCTCAAACTCCCTCTCCCTCTCTCTAAAAAACTCTCTCATCTCATTCATCTCTTCTCAAACTTTAAACTTTTAACTCTCTTATCTTTAGCTCGGCGGAGGACTTGCCACCGGCGGTGGAGGACGTGGAGGCTCCGACAGTGGAGGATGTGGAGAAACCGGTGATTTGTTTTTTCTTTTTTGTAAGTTAGTTAAAATCTTAGTTGTTTGATTTGCTTTTCAGATCTTAGTTTTTTTTTTCAAGATATGAGTTGGGATCTGATTTATTTTTCAGATTTGAGTTTTTTTTCAAGATATGAGTTCGTATATGAGTTTTTAATTTGTTTCAGATTTGAGTTTTGGGTATTTTTTGTTAAAGATTCGTGTTTAGATGAAAATCTTGGTTTTGTGATGAATAAACGTGTTGAAGATGTGCCCCTCAAAAAAAAGTTTTGAAGATTTGGATTTGGATAGACTTGTATATGTGTTTTTGGGTAAAGCGGATGAATGTGATGAATTTTTTAGATTTGGGTTTCCAGATCTGGAATTCGTTTCCAGATCTGGAGTTTTTTTAATTAATAAAATATTATTGTAGCGCCGCTTGCCGCTAATATTGTAGTGCATTGAAGCGCATTATTCAGAAAATGTGCCCTTTGTTGTAGCGTCTGTATCAGCGCCATTTGGCGCTATGATAGTAACGCAAATGAAGCGAAATTTAGATACGAATGTCCAATTAAATACGTAGTGAAATCTAGATCGCGTCTTCTGAAGATTTGATTGGAACCTATATGCTGCTTGAACGTCGGCAATGAGTTAGAAGAAGGAATCATGGTTGTAAAATGAAGGGGTTTTGTCAATTACATTTATAATTGTTGCGGGTTGGGTTTTGTTATACAGTAGTTGGGCTTTTGGGCTGATATGTGGTAAACCACATAGGTGGTAAATAAAACAACTATGAAAAAACTAAACAAAAGATCAAAATCCCATGTGTTATTTTCAGTGCATTAATACTTCATTCCAGTCTCTTCAATTCATTTTTTTAAAGTTGCAACTTTTGGTTTAGATCCCACCTTCTTTTTCTTCTTCCCAGACTTCTCTAGAACGCCTAATGTGGAAGATAATCAAGAGTGTTGAATATAAAACAGGGAGGAGAGGATAGTAGAAGAGAAGTAGTATAAAGTATTTGTAATGGACATTAATTTATCTCCTCACTATTTGTTTACTGTCCACAAAATTACTCTTCCTTAATTGGAAAATTCAATTTTGCATTTATAAAGTCTAGAAACTGTGATTTTTCAAACATAGAAATCATCACATATTGTGAAATTGAGCGATTCCAACGATAATGTAAAAGTTTGAAACTTTTAAAACTTTTCCCACATAATGTTAATGAAACTAGTGTAAAAATGTCTTTTATACTTATAGTTAAGAAAGTAAGTGCTCTAAACCTTAAAAATATACCAATTATAGGATACACATACCAATGAATGAGAATACGCGTAGGGGTATTATTGACTTTTCAATATTTTGGTGGGTTTGGGCTAGTATCCAGATTGTGTTTTTGGGCTGTAGTCTGCTATCTTCACCTACACATATGTGTCCAGATAACTGTTAAAAAAGGCCAAAAAGTTTGTAGTAGGTATAAACTGCATATACGCAGGTTACGTACATAATAACTCATATTAATTACAATTCATGCATCATTCTTCCATGACTGGTAACAATCTTTCTGGACGTCTTCATCCTCGTCTCCATCTTCGTCTTCCTCGTGGATTTAGATAACTCGTTGGTCCATCATAACCTTGTCATTTATAGATCTTCATCATAGTCAGTACTCTTCTTGAATTTTTCAACAATGTTCGAACTCATTTAAGAAAACACACTCTTGTATCCCCAGCACCATTGTCATCCTTTCGATGACTTCAAATTACCTTATAAATCTTCACATCAACCATGCTTATCGGTTTTCATCAATAAGAATCAATTATGTATGAAAAGCACATGCATTCGTGCTTTCCGACCATCGCCATATTGTTGATCAAATGTTGATCAAGCACGACAATATTGTTGATCAGATATAAGGTGATGTTGATCAACATGTTTATCATTGGTGTTAAATGTTAAAATAAGTATATATGCAAACGGTTTTGATGAACCGATTAAAGATGTAAATGAAGCATCTAATCCAAATAAAACAAAAACAATGATTTTTCTTCATCATCACCTCCACGAGGAACTAAAAATTTAATATCTTACAATAGCTTAAAGGTAGGAATGATAAACTAAATATTGAGATTGATTTTAATTATCTTAAAAAGATGAATGATGCATGGATTTTAGGACGAAAAAAGTATTGTTGATAAATTGACACGCAGGGAGAAATCAATTTATTGACGTTGACGAACAGTCCTTAGATAAAAAGTTCTTTTGATGACCCCCTAAAATTTCATATTGACCTTGATAACAAAAAAGTGAAATAGTAGTTGGCGAACTCATGCTGGTCCCGTGCTTGATGAATTGAATGGTTCTAGATTCGTGCACAATGAAAAAAGAAGACGTAAGTACTATATACCCGACACATACACACACAATGGTCCTCGTAAACAAGAACCAATTAAGATTCTATGTTTCATTCTCCACATCCCATCCCCTTTTATCCATGGTTTATAAAACCGAATCAGGCGTCGAACCGTTCGGTCACCGGTTCAACCAGTTCAACTAATTGAATCACCGGTTCAACCGGTTATAGTCCATACGCGGAATATCTAATATTTATCATTCATCTTAAAATAAATATGTAATTGATAGTAAACTTAAAGATCCATTAAAGTTCAAAATAGTTAGCATATACACGTTCTAAATATTCCAAAAAAGTTGGCATATGCAAGTTTTAAAATTCCATCACCTACAATAAAATACTCATAATTATTCTTTGAAGATAAAACTATCTTACTAAAGAATCTAGTACACAATTATTTCAAATCAAAAAATAAAAGTGATTAAGAGTAAAATTAAACCTTCAGTTCCCTCAATGTTAATTGCTTCTTTTAATTTAAATGAGATCCATAAAAATAAATAAATAAAAGAAAGCGGTACCATCGGGCTGATACTTAATTCCATAAAAACAAACCCAAACTCAGACTTCAACTTGCAAAAAACAAGCCCAAACCCTACACTTCAACTTGCAAAAAATAGGCCCAACATACACAATTGGTTTTTATTTAAAAACCGACGGTTCTGGTTCACCGGTTCAGTCCGATTTTGCAGAGATGTCCTTAGAACCGATAACCGGACCGAATAGGAGACCGGTTCGCGATTCGACCGACCGGTCCGGTCCGGTTTCCAGAACCATGCTGTTATCTCACAGTATATTTGAACTAATTAAACTCTCAATAGTATAATTAATTAATATCAGTAATTGATTTTTTAATTGTATTATGTTTATTTATAATGAATTAGTTAAGCAGTGGTAAAATTAGTCAGTTTCAAAAGTTGCGTAGTTTGATTTACAAATTTAATTTAATTTGGCCAGCCCAGCCCAGGCAACAAGGGCATCTAACATTCTTCCTTCCGGTCAGCCATGTCAGCAGCTGGTCTAAGGATCCACGTCAGCATGGTTGGGTCCCACCAATACGGAGCTGCGTAGCCTCCGCCTCCACATATATACCCTTTCTTCTCTTCCCCTTAAACCCACCCACCCCCCGCTTCTCTGAGCTCCGATCCAAAGTCTCCCAAATATCGGCCGACGATTTTCTCTCCCCTTAACACCAATAGCACCATAAAACTTTTTTCTTTTTCTGTTTCATTTTCTTTTAATCATCTCCTCCAACTCTTCTAATTCCTCCGATTTCTGCTGCATTTTCTCTATCTCCACAATTAATTCGATAAATTTCTTCTCTCCTTCGTTGATTTCTCTCGTTAATTATTAGCTAGTTAATAATTTACTGTTGGATTTATTGGAGCTGATCATCATGCCGATGGCGGCGGGCCCTGCATCGCCGATGGTGCCACAGGCGCCTCTCATCCAATCGCCATCCGACGCTTTTGCCAAGGACGCCATTCTCGCTTGGTTCCGCGGCGAATTCGCAGCTGCTAATGCCATCATTGACGAGCTCTGCGCCCACCTCACTCTGCTCCAACGGGGAGACCCGCCGCCGGTCCTGGATTATACCGCCGTCTTTGCCGCGATCCACCGCCGGCGACTCAATTGGATTCCGGTTCTCCAGATGCAGAAGTATCATTCCATTGCTGACGTCACGCTCCAGCTCAAGAAGGTCGTGGTGCCGTCAGGACAAGATGAGACGTCGGAGAAGAAATTAGGTGTGATGTTCGAGGAGGTGAAAATCCTAGATCATGATCAGAAAGAGAAAGCGAAACTCCCCGACGAAGCAGAGGAGAAGTGCTTTGAGAGCGGTGATGCGGTGGCCGCCGACGAGGAGGACTCACCGGAAAGTGACATTACCGACGCAGGTGAGTTGACCTCCACCCCGTCAAATTTTGATTCAAATTGTTCTTCCGATCGTTTTTATTATCCGCCGAATGGTATGGTATAATGTTATTGTCCATAAACTCTTCGATTTGATCGGCGTCGGAAAAGTTAGACGGCGCAGCGTGGGTGCCAGTGACCACCGTGAGCCTGAGAATGGATCTGGCTTTTGGCTGCGAAAAAGATGAATTTTCTCAAAGTCGACGGTATATGTATGACAGCCACATGCCGCTCGCTAATTAGTGAAGGCGTGTGTGCGAAGACGTTCTTCTTTTCACTTTTGTTTGTTTCTTCCTTGTTAAAAGCAATCATTAATGGCTCCTCTTAATTTCCTGCCCTCCATTTTCTGGTAAAAGTAAACACAAAGAGGGACAATTCCTCTTCTATTTCTCGTCTTCAATTGTAGTGTTACACGGGTTGCTGCTGGATTTCATCAAATAAAGTAACCTTTAGAAAAATCTTATAGATTTATTGTTTTGTTGGGGATATTTTAACTTTCGACCTTTTCAAGCTCATAAAATAACATACTTTCTTAAAGAGTTCAAAGACAATTTCTTTTTATTATTTTTTTTAAAAACACGATTTTCTGAATAACTGATGTAAAAGTTACTTAAATTTTTTTAGTTTTTTTGGCTTTTGTTTGTAGTCAAGGTGAAATTAAGGTTGGGTTAGCGGACTCAGTGTTCTGTCCTCCCGAGGTGAGGAAAGAAAGCTACGGTGCGGTGGGTGTACCGTCAGTTTGCTGATGGTGGCACATAGAGTTGCGTGTCAGGATTTTAATGCTGGCGGCGGGATAACAGAGACCGTCCGATCTTTCTTTTTTTTCCTTCCTGCTAACGTCACGGGGGTGGTGGTGTTGCCGTTGCCGTTTGTTGATTTCACGTGGCTTACGGGTTTGTTGGAGCTCTCTCGACAATCCTGTGGAGCTAATCCCGATGCACGAGATCCGTCCCACACTCTGAACCGGTCGACTCGGTTTTGACCGGACCGGACCTGTTTACACCTCGCTTTGTCTTTGGTGGGTGGGTTTAACGAACACGTGCGCGTTTTTCCTGGTGGGCCGTTAATTTTTTATCCGAAAAGGAGCCTTCTTTACTCTTATGGTTTCATTTTCTACAAATTGATTTGACCTAGTTAGCAATGTGATTCTGTGAACATGATTTGGAAGTAGTATACAAGGAAAGAACAAAAAAGGAAAGAAGAAAGCCTGCATGTGAATGTATTGTAAAATTTGTTTAAACTAACCGACAGCATTACCGATAACAGGCTGTTCCGGGCCTGATTGAGTCGGCTTTAGAACTGAAAGCCATGCGAGTGTCTGTTATTGACATTAATGATGCTCTGCTCTTCAAATAAACATTGCTTAAATAATACACATTAATTGAATGTCACGTTGTTAATAATTTGGTTTTAAACAGTTGAGTTGGGATTCGCAGCTTGATTATTTTAAAAGAACTCAATTATAGTATGTACTTGCTCACATGATTAGGTGCAGCTTAATTTACCAGCCAGTTGTAATATGTGTAATTTTCATGTAGGTTGCAAGAAACAGGCCATTTTGTGACATTCATGATGTTACTTTAATAAAACTTACCATTTCAGTTAATGTAAATGACTAATCTTGGATTACTTAGTGGTTTTGTTCCTGTAATGCAGGATTACAGGAAGTGGTACCTGCTGCTGAAGATACTGAGATATGTTCCAACCATGAAAACTGCAGCGCTCGTCCTTCCCAAATCAAGTTGACAAAAGGTTACAGTGCTAAGGAGCAAGTGAAAGGGCATATGGCGAGTTCTTTCACTCTCATACGCCATATATCGCACTCTTTCCCTAAACGTTACTACATTTCATTTGCTGCAAATAATGATAGGGCTTCGTGGCTTCACTTACTGATGCAATGAAGGTGCGTCCATGATTGACAGGTCAATGTTGTGAAAGGGTTGAAGTTATATGAGGACGTTTTCACTGATTCTGAGCTCGCGAAACTGACAGATTTTGTGAATGAACTCAGAGATGCTGGCCATAATGGTGAACTATCAGGCATGTGTAACTTTATTTTGATCTTCATGCTTACACTTGCATTGCTAGCAGTTATTGGATCTGAATTCTCTCTATACATGCTTATTTTTTTTCTGCTCTTGGAAATTGATACAGGTGATACCTTTATTTTATTCAACAAGCAGATGAAAGGGAACAAGAGGGAGATGGTTCAATTTGGTGTTCCAATTTTTGGGCATATCAAAGAGGAATCTTGTGGCAATGACCAAGCGAGTAAGATGATTTAAATAGAGTGCCAATTATTCTCAATTGAAATTTTGCTTGAATGGAGAAAAAAAAAAGCTACTACACAAGTGTGACCAACTGTGCGACTCTTCTCTTATTTCATACAGTTGATGAAATAGAACCTATTCCTGCTGTACTTGAAAGTGTCATTGATCACCTCATCCAGTGGCAGCTGATACCAGAATACAAAAGACCAAATGGTTGCATCATCAACTTCTTTGATGAGGTATTCGTTTTGTGCTACTTGATCCAGCAATTGATTACAGAGCAGAAGTATGTTAATGCTTATTTTACTCATTAAGTAATATGACAAAAAAAAATAATCTCAAAATGCAGGGCGAGTATTCACAACCTTTTCTTAAACCACCACATCTGGAGCAACCGATCTCCACTCTTCTGCTCTCTGAATCAACTATGGCTTTTGGGCGCCTTCTTGTGAACGATAATGAAGGGAACTACAAAGGGCCACTCTCACTGTCTCTGAAACAAGGGTATGCATATTCACAGATATTGAACTATGATCAATAACAGATACGCACAACACTAGTAACTGTATTGTTGCTACAAAGAAGTTGAAAAAGGGAAACAACCGCTTCTTTCTTTAGCAAGGAGACTAATCAGGGATCTCCATGCATCTCCAAGAGGCCTTTGTCATGTCTACTTTGAGACTGTCATGCACATTTTAATATCTTCTAGACTAGGATGGGTTTCATCTCTTTCAACTTTTACTTTTCACTCCTCTTGTTCCTCTCAACTACCGAATCTTTTTCTGCTAACAGTTCTCATGCTCCTTCATCATTTATGCAGTTCGTTACTTGTAATGAGGGGAAACAGTGCTGATATGGCTAGACATGTGATGTGCCAATCTTCCAACTATAGAGCAGGCATCACGTTTTTCAAGGTCCGCCCTGAATCTAACCAGGGCCACTCACCACCACTTTCTCCCCAGGCTGGTGCCATGACTTTATGGCAACCAGGTGCCATGGCCCCTTACGCAGTCTCCAACGGAGTTTCCAATGGGTACGAGGCTTTAGAAATGGTACCAAAATGGGGAGTCCTTCGTGCACCTGTAGTCATGCTAGCTCCTGTGCGTCCTGTGGTTATGAGCCCCAGAAGGGTTCCTCGTGGTGGTAATGGTACTGGGGTGTTCCTGCCATGGAATATGTCAACGAAAAAACCTGCGAAGCATCTTCCACCTCGTGCACAGAAAGGAAGACTTCTAGCGTTGCCTTCCCCGGTTGAGGCACGTACTCCTGAGTCCGCTTCTGAATCAAGCATCACCCTGGAAGTGAAGTAGTGTGTGAACTAAACCTCAAGCAATTAAGAGTAAGACTTAAGCAGAACCTTAGGCATCTTTGATGTGCATGCGACCTTGAAAGAGCTTTTCATCATGTACAAACCAGGCTCCAATTGCTGCTGCCAAAAAAAAAAAAAAAGGAGAGTTTTATTACTTCATTTCTTCTCTTTTCCATCAGCCATAGGTTGTAGTTTCTTCACAGTACTTGGTGAATGTTGAATTGTCAATTGTGTAGCCTCTAGAAGTAGCTAAGCTGTCCGGGGATTGTGAATTAGCATGAGAGGAAAGAATTTTGTATCCAGTTGTTTTGCTTTTATATGAAGTTCTGCTCTTTCCGACAGACTGATCCTTATTGCATTTCCATACAGAGAAATGAAAGATTGCTATGCACAAAGATTTATGGAAAGGGAAGCAACGGATAATATGAACCAGCAGCAATCTTAGTTCAATTGAAGTTTAACTATTGTCTTGTATCAAGCTTTGCAGGTTCATTAATCATGATGATATCCCAGTCAAGTCCTCTTCTTCAGAAGTACACAGCTGCTTTCCTGGATCAGCTGTACTGGTACATTGCTGTTACTCCTACCAAATTCCTCAGTTTCAGCTCTCTCTTCTGCAACCATTCTCATTGAATTTGGAAACCGATTCTTCCACATCTCTTTGAGATAACTTTCTTGATGGGCACGTTTTCTATGGCTTCATACTTCCGCTGCGGTTTTCTGCCTATTGACTAGCGAATCGAATAAGGCAAACCAAGAGTTAACATTTCTATCGGAGCTTGATAGTCATACCATAGACAGAGTTGCTTCAAGTTAGTTTTTAAATTCCATATGCACACAACAAATCCTTTCCCATATATATACATCAGAGAAGTGAAACACTTGAATACCCAAAGATTATGATATGGGAAAGGGAAACAACAGGCAATATAAAGAAGCAGCATTCTTCGTTCAAATGAAGCTTAACTATTGTCTTGTGTCGAGCTTTGCGGTTGGTTCATCATCATAATCAATATCCCAGCTTATGTCATCTTCTTCTTCTTCTTCTTCTTCTTCTTCTTCTTCTTCTTCTTCTTCTTCTTCTTCTTCTTCTTCTTCTTCTTCTTCAGGAGTGTTGAGCAGCATTTGCGTAAAACCTCTATTGGTGCTCAAGCTCCCACCGTGATCCATTCTCTTGTCATCACTCATGCTCAAGTCCTCAAGCTCAGCCCAGTCTAGGTCCTCCTCCTGGAAGAGGGGTGGCTTGGAATAACCAAAAAGTCACTCTCTTTACCATTGCTACTGCTTCTATTAGATTCATCAATTTCAGGTCTCAGTTCCACAACAAATTTCTCACTAGACATGAAAACTGATCCTTCCTCATCTGTCCGACCACTCTCATTGACCGAACTAAACTCATGTTTATCCTCGGCAACCTCCTTTACTTGACAGCATTTGCTGTCCACACTTTCTTCACTGTTGAAATTCGCATTTGATGTCACGTTTCTGTAATCTTTCACCGCCTTCTCTTCCTCATCATCAATATCCCAACTCAATTCCTCTTCATCATCATCTTCCCCCGAAATCACCCTCTTAACAATATTAGCCCTCAAATCCTCAGCTTTCTTCAGCTTAAAACCCTTGTAAAAATATCTAAACCAGAAAGTAGCATCATCAACCCTGCCTGGCACGATTTTATCAAACACGCTCTTCCTTCACATCTCCATTTTCCTTCAACAATCCCTGGATCTCCTCCCTCTGCGCATCCAACACAAACCCTTCTCTCCAACATCTGAAATCCTCCATGTCCTCTGGCTCCTCGCAGTACGTACTGATGTCTTCCTGAAGCACACGAACCTGGGCATCGAACCGACTGTAGCCCTTTGGGTTGGAGCTCTGACGTTGAGAGCTATCCCTATCGCTGTTCCCGCCGGAAGACGACTCTGGCTCTTCTTCGCCGGCGAGGATCAGTTCCTTGCCCTGGGAGATGACTTGGGCAGTCTCTTTGAACACAGAGGTGCCCAAGTCATCGATGGCGCTCCCACCACGCCGAGCGA
Source organism: Stellera chamaejasme (assembly GCA_024586325.1). Classification (NCBI taxonomy): domain Eukaryota; kingdom Viridiplantae; phylum Streptophyta; class Magnoliopsida; order Malvales; family Thymelaeaceae; genus Stellera; species Stellera chamaejasme. The sequence continues at coordinate 34,699,274 of CM044985.1, forward strand.
GCCTTGGGCCACTTGGATCTCCTTCTTCAACTCTGACCCGAGCTCCTGGAGATCTCGGCGGTAGGCTTGGATGACGGATTCGGATCGGGTGGTGAGAGTTCGGATGAGGCCACCGAAGCTCCAAGATGGGAGATTTGAATAATCGGCATTTGATTCGGGTGGGTTGAGGGACTTGTCGCCGGGAGAATTGGGTTGCGAATCCGTCAGGGAGGGATCTAAGTCGTCGGAAACTACTGGTTTAAAGAAATCCATGAAAGTTAGGGTTCATTGTAGGTAGGATTAGGAATTTTGAATCTGGATGAGTAGGAGGGCTTTCTGATTGCTTTGAGTTGGTAATGGGTTGCTTCAGCCGCAAGCAAGGTTCGAGGTAGACAGTCAATTTCTGTGATGTGCGATACGGTATTTACTTCTCCGTCCATTTTTAATATCTATAATCTAACTAGTCCAAACACTCGTTCCTGGTTTACTTTTTTCAATAAAAATTAATCATGTTAATATTAACATATTAATATAAAATAATAACATTATGTTCGGTGAGAACGATACTTTGTTTATCATCTAAACAAATGAGTTAAAAATATAATAAAGGATGAAAAGTACATGAAATGATAAAAGAAATGTCTTAATCTAAATTGGTTTAACATATGCTTAGCTATAATACATTTGATTTCTAAGATCCACAATTAGATTGTTTGGAATTGCAGACCTAACATAAAATAAAAATAAAATGTTTCAATAAAATAAATTAAAAACAACACAATAAAACTACTACAGAATGATCTTTATGTAGTCATGTAAATGATGCTCTTGAATCTTTTCCAAGTTAAGGCGGATGAGTTCTTTTCTCTCATTTTTTAGGGGTTTAATTACCATTACCAAGTTATCTTCACATCCAAACTACTATCACATTGTCCACATTCAGACTTCAAACCCAAACCTATTTTCTACGTTGTCTTTCTCTATCAATTCAAATTAGAAATTTGAAACTTTTATATATAACTAAAAATTTGATGTCTTAACTTTATGAATGTATTTTTTTGATATTTTTTCCATTGAAAAATAATATTGATAAATTGAAGTCAAATTGACATCAAAAATCAACTGTTGCGTTACTTTTGGGACGAAGGGAGGAGTATACATTAGATAAACAGGTGTGTCTAGTTGCTTTTAAAAGTATTTTTTTCAAATTTTTTAAACAAATTGTTTCTAGTAAAAATAAGGACGGACGGAGTATTTGGTAACAAGTTGCTTCTAAATAGAGACGTATCAAACATAACAATTAAATAAGGACAGGCGGAGTGTTTGGTAACAAGTTAACATTTATCAACAATGTTGCTCGCCTCCTATTCCACGCCTACCCGACCTAAATCATTTAATTAATGTTTGAATTAAACAATTAAGGCTAAACACAAAAAGTTACTCCAATAGTTTTTTCAAAATGTAAAAGTTAAAACCTATTACCAAACGGTAGAAATTTTATCCATCGTAGAAAACCAGTTGTTTCTTGTTCGTTTTTTTTTTGACCCGCTTGCCTTTCTCACAGTAGACTGATGATCTTAATCTTGATCCTAAGAGTGAAGCAAAGTTGTTCTAACGATTCATGACTTTAATTGGGGTAATATATATATATAGCGACTTAATGACAAGCATGATCATCATATCTTTACCAATAGAATTTCATCTTTCAACTATCCTGAATTTTCATATTTCAATTAAATATTTTGGAGCATTACTGCAGCGAAGAGTTCAAGGTGAATTTCGCCCGGAACAAGAGAAATGCCAATAACGAAAAACGACCAAAATTCAAGTCGCATAACAACAAGTCAAATGCGACTATTTATGAGGAAATGATAATTTTTTAAAAAATATTTATGTATAATTACGTATGTATAAGTGAACTTTTGAATACCTAACATATTTTAATTGACAGTTCAAAAAGGCGGGACAGAGGCTGCGGGTGGACCAGTTTGGGGAGGACTGGTTGGGCAAGGAAAATGCGGCTTTGGTAAGTTTAACCAGTTTCTCAATCATTTATATGTTTAAATTATTCAATTTATTATTCATTAACATAAATTTCTTCATCTTAACTAGGAGGAGTACACGAAACGCTTAATCGAGAAGTATGGGGAGGACGGGCCGTTCCCCGATATCGATGAGGACATCTACAAGGATGTCCTGGGCCTGCTCACGCGATGGCGATGGGTCGGTGTCCCACCCCAGCTTTATCAGCCCGAGCTGTTCGAGCAACCTCGACTGTCGCAGGTAATAAAGTTGAACTTTTACCAATTCCATACATTTACAGTACATTGGCAATTCATCATTATAAGTATAACATTTTCAAAATGAAATTTTGATTTCAACGCGAGATCAACGTGGAGGAGCAGCATCGGAGGGACATGGATGAGATCTGTGACCTGAGATGCAGGGCCACCGCTCTCGAGGACCAAGGTGCTCGTGTGCATACTGAGGTTGAAGTCCGAGTGGAAGCTCGAGTGGAAACCCGGGTGAACGAGCTGACGCGTTCCACGGAAGCGGCGATCAACAGCATGTGGTCGGCGCTACGTAGGGGGGGACATGTTCGACTTTCCGACGTTCCACGACTTTGGTCGCTGGATCATCCCAGCCTTCCCCCTCTCGGATCACCCCACGTCACGAGCATCCTCTGAGGCCGCCTTCTCCTCCAATTCCCGACCTCACCCTCAACTCCGCCCGAGATGATTATCAGCCGGTGCTGCCACAGACATCGGAGCAGCCGATCCCGGAGCCCACAGCGCCATTGATCAACATCTTGGACTTGTTCGGGTTGGACGATCAAGATTTCGATGATTTTATGCACCAACATAATCCTCCAAACAATTAAAATTAGAATTACTGTAAATATTTTTAGGATGTAATTGGTTAATTATCTTCAATATACATCCCATTAATTAGATTTATTTCAATTAATAATTACTTTCTTAATTAACATTATTATTAAATTTATATTTATTAATTTAAATAATAGTTACTAAATATTTATACGATTTTATTTTTTTCACAAAATATTCGTATTACTGCGGCTATAGACGCAGTGAAGGCCGCAGTACGTAATGGCGGCGCCGTCAGATGTCTGTCAGTTGTTGCCAGTCTTACTGCGGTCGTTTCCGTGGTGAAGCGGCAGTAGGTGCCGCAGCCTCAACCGCAGTGCGTTCGAAACTGCGGCCTTTTTCACCGCGGCCCTCGCCGCATTGGTTACCACGGCCCAACTGCATCTCGGGCCGCAGTGAGGGCCGTCCTCCCCACCCCACGTAGTGATAGTTGAGAGAGGAGAGGTTATTAAAAAAATTTGCGAAGTGTTGGAAAGAAGAGGGGGAATACATATATAGACAAGTTTACTGCGGCCTCCTCCGTAGTACGTGGCCGCAGTAGGGACGGTGGTAGGTAGGGTACGTGGCCCACGAGGGCGTACTGCGGCCTAACTACGGTTTCGGCCGCAGTAAAACGAACTACCACCGCCGCGCAATCCGTTCACTACGGGGAGTCGCTCACTGCGGCCTTAACCGCAGTTAGGGTCGCAGTGAAAAGCGACCTCCCCACGTAGTGTAAATTTTATGACTTCATATTGGTCATAAAAACATCATTTAAAAAGTAAATTTTTTGACACACGGGAATTGGGATGCAAATACAATAATAGGGGACTTCAAACTTAAGTTTTTGGAAATAAAAAGGGATGAGATATTAAGCTACACACCTACCTAGTCCCCCAACCTCAAATTCATGGCTCCGTCATTGACCATGAGCCCCATTTTTCTTTGTTGCGGTTACAAGTCTCCCAGCAGACGTTAAAGTCCCAGTCTCCTCGGTCGATGATTATCAAATATTTGTTTTTCAAAAAAAATAAACTAAAAAAAATACTATTATAGATATATGCGTTATCTTTTTATTAAAACACATTGATATGATGAGTAAAATTGAAGTTTTCGTCAGCTGAGATATCATATGGAGTAACATTGTATATCGATACCTTATTTGGTTAAAAGTATAGAGTAGGAAAACAAGAATGGTGGGAGTCCGAGGATCTTTCTCTTCCTCACGACCTCTACATACCAACTTCCTTACCTTAATTTCACCAAATTTCCTGCATTTACTCTAAACCCCTCAACATTTTGCATTTTCATTTTCTTCTCAATTTCATCTCCCATCATCATCAGCTGCCTGCAGCTTGCTATAGCCTAGCTGCTAATTTCATTCATTCCTCCCTCCCTCTCTCCCGTCAATGGCTGCCTTTCTCTACCTTAAACATCCAAATTGATCTGTAACTTTTAATATTCCCTCCGTCGGATGACAGGATGGCCCACCATTTCGGCGGCCTCCTGTCATTGCTCCTCCTCCTCATTGTCGTCGTCGCCTCTTCCACCGCCGCCCACTTCCCCTTCCGGGAAGCCCCCGCGTTCCGCAACGCTGACTCGTGCGGCACACGAGCCGCCGACCGCATCCACATCGCCATGACACTTGACGGAAACTACATCCGCGGCACGGTGGCCGCAGTCCTCTCCATCCTCCAGCACTCCACCTGCCCGGAAAACGTCCAGTTCCACTTCCTCTGGTCCCGCCACGACGCCAGAATCTTGTCCGCCATCTCCACCACCTTCCCCTTCCTCAACTTCCACGTCTACCTCTTCGACACCGGCCGCGTCCAGGACAAGATCTCCAAATCCATCCGCCACGCCCTCGACCAGCCGCTCAACTACGCCCGCATCTACCTCGCCGACATCCTCCCCCAAGACGTCCGACGTGTCATCTACCTCGACTCCGACATCATCGTCGTCGACGACATCGCCAACTTGTGGGAAGTCGACCTGGAAATCAGAGTGGTCGCAGCGCCGGAGTATTGCCACGCAAACTTCACCGTCTACTTCACCGACGTCTTCTGGACCGACCCGGCATTGGCCGCGACGTTCAAGAATCGAAAGCCGTGTTATTTCAACACGGGAGTGATGGTGGTGGACCTGGTACGGTGGAGGGACGGAAGATACAGGGAGGAGGTGGAGGGATGGATGGCGGTGCAGAAAGAGAGGAGGATTTACCAGTTGGGGTCGTTGCCGCCGTTCCTGCTGGTGTTGGCGGGAGATATAAAGGGGGTGGATCACCGGTGGAACCAGCACGGATTGGGCGGAGACAATGTTCGAGGGAAGTGCCGGAGGTTGCCTCCGGGACCGATCAGTTTGCTGCATTGGAGCGGGAGAGGGAAGCCATGGCTGAGGTTGGATTCTAAGAGCCCTTGCGTCGTTGATCATCTTTGGAAGCCTTATGATCTTTATCGCCCATCTTCGACACAGTTTGAGGAATGATACATAAATTACTTACTTAATTAATATACTGGAGTAATTATTTAATTATTCCAATGTTTTTAAGTGATTGATTACTAATGCAGCCATGTCCTGGAGGGAACATTAAAATGTTAACTGCAAAAATTAATGAAAATGAAATTCAAGGATTCCATGTCTTTTTTTGGTAATTGGAGAAAGGTGTGTTATAGTAGGTAGTTAGCAGGTCTGTAATTATGCTGAGGACTGGTTAATTAAGAGAAGGAAATGGTAAAATTCAAGAACCAGAAATGAAGTTAATAGTGAACGTTTGTAATAATTTCTTTTGAACGTGTAGGTTGCATGCAGGGCATATCAGATAGCAATAGTACTGTTTTGCAGCTTTTTCTTTTCCATTTTTAAATTTGTAAATCTTTGTTTTCGCGGCATAAATAAAGCTTGAGGATTAGTTTGTTTTTATCCTAGATTATACTCACTATGGTAAATATTTCATTTCTAAAGATCATGATTTATCGGTGGAGGAGATAATAAAGGATGATGTATGGCTCCATTGAAAAGGGATAAAAAGAGTGGAGTTTTAATTAATTTGTGATTTAGTCCATTGTTTAGTAAGATACTCTCTCCGTACTAAATATAATACAATATTTTGACTTGATACGGAGATTAAAATAAGAAATCAAGGAGAGTAGTAAAACAAAATTGAACTATAACAATAAATGTTTCGAGAATAAAAATTAAAGAATTATATTATTGAATAAAAGTTTTACTTGAAGAAAAAAGAGATCCATATTATTGATTATTTTTTGCATTTTATTTCTTGAACTTTAGAGATAAGGATGATTTGGTAAATTAATGTGTAAAAAATTACCAAAAAGGAAGTGTTGCATTACTTTTGAGATGTTCCAAAGAGGAAAGTGTTGCAATACTTTTAGGACGGAGAGAGTACAATTTTATTTAGATGCACTGCAAGTTCATTTGAGAAGAGCGATTGAGAATGAAAAAATATGAATTGTTATTATAGGCAAGTAGGGGTAAGAAACAAATCGAGCTTGTTCGAGCTCTGAAGAGCCTGTTCGAGTCAAGTCTAACGAGCCGTTTTTTACATCTGTATATTAAATGGGCCGAGTTTGAGTTTAAGACATTCAACTCAGACCGGTTCACGAATCTGATAAAAAATATCAAATTACAATTTCTAATAATTATCTATCCATAAAGTAAATGAGATTTCTGCAGTAGTTTAGTACTCACGAATCTTTGAACCTCTCGAACCTAACGAACCTTCGAACTTCACGAACATAAACGAACTTCAAGATCGAGTCTCACGAACCTTCAAACCAAACTCAAACCTATGACGAGCCTGTGAGGTTTGGACTCAACTATGCTCATCCCGATAGATGTAGCTTCTCCAAACTCTAAATTCTAAAAGCTATGTTAGGATAGCTTTTTAAAAAATTCTAACGCTAATTGGAAACAATATTATCAAACTATTGGAGTTTTAGATTTACTCATGCTAACATAACCTTTTACTATTGGAGTTTTATATTTACTCGAGCTAACATAATCTTTTAGCCCGCCAGGCACCTGTACCTTGCTGAAGTTGTTGGAATTCTTGGCGCACCAAGTTCTTTTAAGGTAATACTTGAGCTCATGAAGCTAAGTGTGAGCTCAAAGGAAGCTAAAAGTAGCTTGTTTTAGCTCAATGCAGCTAGAAGTAGCTGTACTTAGCTCATCTCAGCTTAACTTAGCTAGAAGTAGCTGGACACAGCTCAAGTCAGCTCAATGAGCTCAACTTGAGCTCACACTAGCTAGAAGTAGCTAGACTCAGCTTAAAGTGAGCTCACTCCAGCTAGAAGTAGCTGTGTGCAACTCAACTCCAACTCAACTTAGCTAGAAGCAGCTAACACCAACTTAAGTTGACTATAAGTAGTCAACTTCAGCTCATGGTAGCTAAAAGTAGCAACTATCAACTCAAGACAACTAACCCCGGCTCATGTTGACTAGACGTAGTCAACTTGAGCTCAAATGAGCTAGTTTTGATGTAGAAGTGATTTTCAGCTCAAGGTGAGCTGAAATGAGTTCTATAGAACTCAACTATATGAATCGTGGCCATATGAAATATTTGTGATGTTGCATAAGTATTAACTACCTATTAGTATCATTTTATACAAAATAAGGGTATTTTGGTAAAATGATATGGCTTTGGCGGTTAAGGTGTAAGGTGTATGCACCCTAATGCATGTGTGCACACTCCTTGGTGGTTACCAAATAACAACCGGCCATGAGGAGCCTTTAAATGCCAAAAAGGCACCTCTAAGGAGGCACCCTTTCGCTAAAATAGATAGTTATATTGTATTTGGACAAGGGAAATGTACAAAGAGGAAGTAACCTCCCTCTAGGGGAGTTGTAACTTCTCTTTGTAACTTCCTATATCATCTATAAATAGATGATTCGTTCACAACACACACACACACACACACTTGAATCCAAAACTTCTCCTCTCTTTCTCTTTTGTTTTTGGCCAAAAATATTAAGCAATTCCTTAGAGCATTTCAGGTGAATCTCTTTATGTTTCTTCAACACAAAACCGCCATTTCATCACATGCAATCCGTCCTCATCCAACAACTTGAAGGCTTGAAGATTCGAGAGCAATCCGCCACCAACTTGGAGCATGCGTTAGGAGCATACGTTTGGAGCATACGTTTGGAGCAAGGATAAAGATCATTTTGCTGATTTCCAAGGGTGCAAGGTATGCCCCTATCTCTTCTTCTTCCTCCTCCTTCTCCTCTTTCTTCTTCTTGAAAGTAGAGAGACGATTTTGGAAAACCACATTGTGCTTTGAATCTCTTGTTGAATGAATTAATCTGCATGCATGAGACATGAAATGAGATTATGAAAGATCTAAAATTTTCAGAAGTGTCATGCCATATGGATTGCTAAATGGCTAAATATAAATGAGATAATTATCCGTTTAGTCCCTTGTATTCAACCACCCAAACTAATAATTTAAAAGTACTATTGCTGAGGGAATTTTTAGTGGAAACGCGAAGTAACCGTCTAAGAGAAAACAACGACAAAGAGACAGACATGCATCTCTAACCAAGTCCGTCGGAGCAACTGAGTAAGCAACTATCAGAGTCAGAACAGAGCCGATGGAGCTAGATGTCAGCAAACAAACCAACGACATGCGTGGGCGATGTGGCAGAAAGAAGCTTTCAAACTGAGACAGAGCAAAGGGGAGAAAGAGGAAGATGAAATTGGTACTCCAGAGAAAGAAAAAAATCATGATGCGTTCGATTGGTTCCACTGGGCAGAGGATGGAGGCGACAACAACGGTCACTAGGCGATGAATTTGGGTGATGCGATATTCGGCTAACCTCTGCGACAAGAACAGTGGCGATCGACGCTGTTGGCATTCCCTAGCGGAGGCTCTACCGTCCTGTCTAGTCTATCTGAATAGCTTGTATAATGGTGTTAGGGTCTATTCCAGCAGAGGAATTCACCATCATTATCACTTGTGTGTGATGCTTGCAGGAGTTATAGTGGATTTCGGGGACTTAGTTAACAATTTTTTTGGTTAATACTAAAACAATCAGTCTTAGGTGTAAAGCCAACTCATCGCCACGTAGACCAGGTACAGTTACCCGACAGGTGCTCTAGAGAGACCCAACCTTTTAAGCTTAATTTGCAAAAACGAAGATTTTTAAGTTTATTATGAAAACACTAAAAATTTAGTTCTTAAACTGCATTTTCCCATCAAACAATCTTTGCCTTGTTCCGAGCATTTTACCTAGTGGTCATACTCTTGATGACATTTGTAGAGGTTTCGAGTTCGAGCCTCGGTATTTCAAATCACCTACCTCTTTGTAAAAAAAAAGAAGAAGAAGAAAAGAAGCAATTTTTGCCTCTGCCCAGTCCCAGCCTCATCCACCCCCACTCGGCCCCTCCACCATACGGCACCATTACGGCGTTACCCCAACCCCAACATTCTGAATTGTAATTAAAACTTTTCTAGGGTTCATATTGCAATCCAGAACTTGGTAAAGGGGCTAAATTGCTAAAATCAGAAAGTTGTGATGATTTATCGTGTCATTATCAACTTACATGTTACATCCCTAATCCGTAGCAGGTTGTACTAGGCACTCTGTTCTTCCTCTCTCTCGCGGTCTCACTACTCTCAAAACAATCCCGAAGGAAACGATCGAAAGCAAACGAATTTCTTCTTCCCAGGCATGGAAAATGCCAAACACCCCCACATTTCCGGTGGCCGACTCAAAAAATGAAGAATTTGTGGCTTGATTGACTAGCAACGACTACAGAGAGGTTGGGAAAAAGTCTCGCTCTTTCTTTCTGTAATCTTTTTCTAGTTTGTTTGAACTAATTTTCCTTTGTGTGGGAGCTCCACTATGTTTTGGGTCTTAATCAGATTTTTTATGGTCCATTTAGAATGTTTCATGTTTCCGCAAGCACCAGTACTTTGCTGCCTCTCAAATTGCAGTTGCCAGAAAATGTTTTGTCTGATTCACTTATTTCTTACTTGAAGTTGCAAACAGACAGATTTCATTCAGTTTTCAGTGTTGTTTACTGGGCTATTTTTTGTTTTCAGATTGTTAGTTCTGTAATCTTGTGGAGTTATGAAGATCAGAAGCTATGCCAGCATCTCAAAACCGAGTTTCATGCTTATGCATTCACAGGTTCCTGCTCTTTCTAGTCGTGAGGCCCTGTTACCTTTCATCTCTCGTTCTAGAATGCAGATTAATGTTAGAATTGAGTGTGGATTAGTTACAAGGATGCAACAAAGAGCTAGTGAAAGGACCTATGCTTCTAGTCCTACAAGTTCATCTGTGACTAAGCCTGGCACTGTTCGTGGGGGACGGAATCGAAGCAATTCTTCATCCTTATATGCTCGTCCAAGCTTATATGAAATGAAAAAAGATAGGACGGCAAACCGTGAAATGGTTTATCAGTTCTTGCGAGAGCTTGGTATTATTCCTGATGAGCTAGATGGACTTGAACTTCCCGTTACAGTTGAGGTTATGAAGGAGCGTGTAGAATTCCTGCACAAACTGGGCTTGACAATTGAAGACATCAACAATTATGCACTAGTTCTAGGTTGCAGTGTGAAGAAGAACATGATTCCTGTGCTTGACTATCTTGGGAAGTTGGGTGTTAGGAAGTCTACTTTCACAGAATTCTTAAGAAGATACCCACAAGTCCTTCATGCTAGTGTTGTCGTTGACCTTGCTCCAGTGGTTAAATATCTTCAAGGTTTGGATATAAAGTCAGCTGATATTCCCCGTGTTCTTGAGAGATACCCAGAAGTCCTGGGATTTAAGCTTGAGGGTACCATGAGTACATCTGTCGCTTATTTGGTCGGAATAGGGGTTGCAAGAAGAGAAATTGGAGGAGTTTTAACTAGATATCCTGAGATACTGGGAATGCGAGTAGGCCGGGTGATCAAACCGTTTGTAGAGTACCTTGAAAGCATGGGAATTCCCAGATTAGCTATTGCAAGGTTGATTGAGAAGCGTCCACACATTCTTGGTTTTGGGTTGGAGGAGAGGGTGAAAAGAAATGTGGAGTACCTTTTAGAGTACAATGTTAAACAAACATCTCTTCCATCTGTTATTGCACAATATCCTGAAATTGTAGGAATCGATCTTAAGCCAAGACTTCTAGGGCAACAGGCTTTTCTACAGTCGGTTGTTGATTTGAATCATGAAGAGTTTGGCCGTGTCATTGAAAAGATGCCACAGGTTGTGAGTCTCAGTGATTCTGTTGTGCTGAAGCATGTTGATTTCCTCAAGGATTGTGGGTTTTCCGTGGAACAAACGAGGAAGATGGTAGTGGGTTGTCCTCAAGTGCTTGCTTTGAACCTCGATATCATGAGACTCAGCTTTAATTTTTTCAAGATGGAGATGAAGAGGCCATTGGATGATTTGGTTGCTTTTCCAGCATTCTTTACTTACGGTCTTGAGTCGACCATTAAACCTAGACAGAAGATGATTGCAAAGAAGGGTTATAAATGCTCTCTTTCCTGGCTTCTTAATTGCTCAGATGAGAAGTTCAGAGAACGGCTGAGCTATGACACGATTGGGTTGGAAGAGATGGAAACAGAGGTTTCATTTGATATGAATTCACTGATGCAGCCAAGGGAAGATGACACTGATTCTGACTACGAGGATTACAGTGACACTGAATATGCATAATCAATCTGTGAAATTGACTGACATAATCTGCTCTCTGTGAACTTGAGTGTCATAATCTGCTCAGAGCTTTATTGATATTTTTTCCCAGTTGGGGAACATCAAATGGAGGAAGTGGATGCATTAGTAAAGGGTGAGCTTGATCTTGTGTTGTTAAATAGCATATTTTAATAAATATCCATTATTTGTGTTGAAAGGTAATTAAGGTTAAACAGGTAATGCAGATTATTAACAGCTTTTATGCAACTGTTGGTAATATTTTACACTTGGGAGAAAGAACTGATAAAATCAAGCAGAGCTGCTTGCCGATTCTCTCATATTGAGATTGAATGCCGAGTAGATGGTCAGGAATTGGTGCAAATAGATATCCCATTCTATATATAGCTTCTAAGATCGAAAATTTCACTCATATTGAGATTGAATGCCGAGTAGATGGTCAGGAATTGGTGCAAATAGATATCCCATTCTATATATAGCTTCTAAGATCGAAAATTTCACTATAGAAGTACGTCGGGAACTGTATAGAATGTTTGCAACAAGTTATTGTTTATAAAGATTTCAAACGTGAGAGATGTAATCCATGTTCTTGTTTGATGTGGCAGATTGGTATCTGAATTTGCAGGGAGTCAGACTTGCATAAGGTGAGTTTATGGTCACGGCTCTGTTACATGTGAAGTGACTATAAAGAGGCATTGCATTCGCAGGTGTAAACGGATTCAACTCAAGTTATCTCGTATCGAACTTCCTCGTTGAAGTTTGTTGTTGTGGCTGAACCAAAGATTTTCTTGTGCCTGTATAGTTTGCAAATCTAATCGGTTGAGTTAATGCATGGTTCTATTACGGAATTCTCATTTCCATGTAAAATGGAATTAGTTCAGGTGGAGTTTCTTGTGGAAATGTATTTTTCCTTCTATCTCTTGTTTCACTTTTCATTTTCTATATGCACTGAAATAGGTTTCATAAATGTGTTATTCAAAGCAGGCTGACGAAATCAACCGGGTTCTAATTACACCGAAGCATTATCCTATGACCAAATTGGAAATCCTTCATTGCTGACCTTGAAAGCCAATCCGCTCTAAAAACAACTTCTAACAGGTTGCAAGAGGCTAGGATAAATAGTTCATCCGATTGGGGCAATAGGCAATTGTTAGACTTGCTCTTTTTTCGGTCTGGTGTTACACTATTGATCATTGTAACAACGAAGTAAATATCCAAGAAAAGGAGAACACAAGACTTCAATTTCTGAAATTGTAGAGAGTAAACAAAAAAGATACTTGAATATTAGATATCAAGCAACAGAACTTACAATCATAATGTCCAAATTGTATTCTTGAGTTCTAATCACTAACTGCACAGGATATAACTAGATATGATCAGAGCAAAGAGGATAAAAATAGAACATAGACGTGCTAGTTAACACAAGTGAAACATGAGAAAATAGAGACTCTTCTACCATGATCTCTTCCTCAACTATTAGTATTTGTGAGCCTTGAGTAATGGCGCAGATGATTTGCAGAGGGATTGTTAGTGCTGCTGCTGCTACTTGCTCATGCTCTACCCTCAACCTTTGGTGCTCTTTTCATCTTTCTTGTTGCTAGCAGGGGACTTTTTCACAATTAAACCCTCTGGAACTGTGTCTGACATTACCTTTGGGACTTTAAAATTGAAGTCCGAGACAGGAATGTCCTTGTATTCTGGCTGTACTTCAATGAAGGCTTGAGCTTCACTTAGCGTTCTCAGTTTCTTCCCGGTAGGAGTTACATAGTATGCATCAACTTTTGAAAAGTCTTTCCTCACTATCAAGCTTCGTTTGAAACCTTTTGGAGTCTTGGGAAGGCCCGGCTTGTCAATAACCCAGGTTCGTCCAGCATTGTACTCAATATCAGCAGGATCCTTGCATGACACACCCGGTTTTCTCTCACAATGATATGGTTCTGTCATGATTTTGCTTCTAATCTCCTCATACTCCTCTACTGTATCAATTAACCTCCATTTAAGGCACTTGTCACACTGAACTGCATATGTGTCGATTGACCTTTCTTGAGGTTTCTGTCACAGAATTTTCTATCAGTACTTGCTCCTATGAAGTGACCAAACTCATTCTCTAAGGACTAATTTGCTAATCAGAAGAAGAGACTCGGTTGTTTGTAACGCCAACAAAAAATAAAAAGAAATAAACCGACATATCAGTCGGAGGACAACCAAACAAGGCACTGAGTAAAATTCAGGTACCCCCCCCCCCAACTAAAAATGAAGTAAGAGATTCAAACAAGATTACATGACAACTGTTTTATGCTAAGAGTCTCAACTCCAATGACCCGCTTTCTCAACAAAAGAAAGAATTGAACACTCCATCGACCAACACATCTAGATGAGATGGTAGTATCTACTAAATATAAAGGTATCGAGAGAGAGAAGGAAGATACATCATTCTGTGAAGATCTTTTAATGTTGTATGTTTTTCTTCTAAGAAAGAAATGCTGCTACACGCTTTTCTGGTGCTGTAGCTAAACATTGACATAAACTATCCACCCATTTTCAAAAGTTTCTCTCAAAGCTTCTCAAGACTTGTGTCCAAAAGTAGGAGGCAGCCACTGAAGTTCAGGAAGATTTGAACTATGTGAAACCTAGGACCCTACAGTTACAAGGAAATGAAATGAAAGGAAGAACTCTAGTATGATACACTAGAAGTGAATAGAAAGCATGACATGTGCAGGCTTCAATTCCAAAAGATCAAATGGTGAAAAGCACAAAACTCGGGTACTTCACAAATCTTGTTCGGAAGTTAAGCAAATACAACTCTCCAGAAGCAACATGCACATCCTCCACCACTCCACAAATCCAAATCTTCAATCGAGAGTAATATCTTTCATAGACACTTTCCCAACTAATTCCTTTTTAACAAATCAAAGCTCTGGAACATCTACTTCACTTCCCTGCAGCTTATATATCTTTCTCCCCAGCTAAGAAGAAGAAGAAGAAGAAGAAGAAGAAGAAGAAGAAGAAGAAGAAGAAGAAGAAGAAGAAGAAGAAGAAGAAGAAGAAGAAGAAGAAGAAGAAGAAGAAGAAGAAGAAGAAGAAGAAGAAGAAGAAGAAGAAGAAGAAGAAGAAGAAGAAGAAGAAGAAGAAGAAGAAGAAGAAGAAGAAGAAGAAGAAGAAGAAGAAGAAGAAGAAGAAGAAGAAGAAGAAGAAGAAGAAGAAGAAGAAGAAGAAGAAGAAGAAGAAGAAGAAGAAGAAGAAGAAGAAGAAGAAGAAGAAGAAGAAGAAGAAGAAGAAGAAGAAGAAGAAGAAGAAGAAGAAGAAGAAGAAGAAGAAGAAGAAGAAGAAGAAGAAGAAGAAGAAGAAGAAGAAGAAGAAGAAGAAGAAGAAGAAGAAGAAGAAGAAGAAGAAGAAGAAGAAGAAGAAGAAGAAGAAGAAGAAGAAGAAGAAGAAGAAGAAGAAGAAGAAGAAGAAGAAGAAGAAGAAGAAGAAGAAGAAGAAGAAGAAGAAGAAGAAGAAGAAGAAGAAGAAGAAGAAGAAGAAGAAGAAGAAGAAGAAGAAGAAGAAGAAGAAGAAGAAGAAGAAGAAGAAGAAGAAGAAGAAGAAGAAGAAGAAGAAGAAGAAGAAGAAGAAGAAGAAGAAGAAGAAGAAGAAGAAGAAGAAGAAGAAGAAGAAGAAGAAGAAGAAGAAGAAGAAGAAGAAGAAGAAGAAGAAGAAGAAGAAGAAGAAGAAGAAGAAGAAGAAGAAGAAGAAGAAGAAGAAGAAGAAGAAGAAGAAGAAGAAGAAGAAGAAGAAGAAGAAGAAGAAGAAGAAGAAGAAGAAGAAGAAGAAGAAGAAGAAGAAGAAGAAGAAGAAGAAGAAGAAGAAGAAGAAGAAGAAGAAGAAGAAGAAGCTGAAAACAAGTAGCAGACAAAACCAAAGACAACGAGCCAGGACACCTATCCTGAATCAGTCATAGTAACGGTAAAAAAAACTTCGGATCAATTGCTTCTGCGGTCCGATAACTTAGGGATCTAAGCTGCGGCTTCTGTGAACTGAGTAGTGAGTGAGTACTGCAAATAATCGTGAAACTCCCGAAGAAATGACTTGAAAATGGTCGACCACAGCAGAAAACGCAGAGAGACAACGAATTCAGTAGAAAATGAAGCTGGATTGGTACCTTCTGATTCGTTGTAGGAGTCATCGATTCGGATTTCACCCCCGTCATTTCTTTGCTCTCTTCCTGGATCGCTCTCTCCCTCGCTAGCTCCTCTCTTGTTTGTAGCTACTCCATTTCAGTAGTACCTTTTTTTAGTTCTTTTCTGTGGGTTTCTATATGATGAGGTTAATCCTTTAGCCATACCGGTGAATTCGTTTTTGGTGTAGATAAAAAAAAAAAAATTTAACTTTCCGCCAACGATATCATAAATTCGAAGATTTAAATGTGATAAAAGGAAATTGGTAAACAAGATGGAAAAAAAAATGGAGTAGAAAGAAAACTAAGGATAATAAGACTAAATTGGTGTGAAGATAGTTTTGAGGAGGAAATGTATCAATTTTCTTAAAATAATCTAAAAATAAAATGAATCACAAATGTTATAATTTTTTGCTACTTGAGGAATGATTAATCCCCATAAATCCCTTAATCTCGACCCGATTACTCCCTCATATGAACTACTCTATACTCCAGCACTTTCTTGAATTTTCCATATTCTTTTTTGATTACAAGTTTACATTGAATCTGTCCATACGATCTTTAAGCTCTTCCGCTTATCAGGTCGAAGTAATCAGTTCTCATCCCTTTATCACCATAAACAATCATTCTATCGGCATCACCGCACTCGAAATTGTTACCCTGAAGAATTCACCATCATCAATAAGACATGATTGAAAAAGAATGAAATAACCTAAAATTGTGTATTGTTAGCATCACCTTTATCATCATCTAGTGACAAAGCACAACAAGTTGACGATGCCATCAACCAATGAGTCTTAGCATGGAATCAATCATCAACCTCCACAGTCGTTTGGTTCCTAATCGAAGCGGCTCAACCATCAAACCCCTTTCCCACAGATCAATGCTTGAGCACTTAATCTCCATTGTTGAACTAGTTGCTTGGATGTCAGTGGCCAATAATGGTGATCAATGACCACGCAGTTGAGGGATGGATTGAGTGAGAAGTTGATCGGTTGTGGCTTGGAGGGAGAGTCCAACATTTACTAATTTCCAACTTGATCCTAACTTGGGTCAAGGGTTACATAATTAGGAAACAAGAAAAAAAATTCCATGATCCGTAATAGGTATATATTTTTCTCTCTTATTAATTGATAAACTTGTGATCAACAAGCAAAGTACTAGACAATATATAATTCAATGTTCAAGTTACCTAAGTTGCAATTCAGAAAATTGGAATTCCCTACTCAACATAGTAGCTAGGATGAAAAATGTTTTGGCCAACAAACAAATGATGTGTTGCTTGTCCCCCCAAAAAAAGGAGTAACTCAAACCTATTACATCAATCTTTTTCTTCAATTTTCTCTCTCAAAATTTTCATATTATTTTCCAAAAGATTCTCATTTTCCTCGCACAAACTCCCTAAAACAACAAACTCTAGATGAAGCAAAAAGTGGCCAAACCTGGTGTATTGTATTTTTAAAAAAATTAATTTGAAGATTGTGCAAGAAAAAAAATGATTTAACCTTCTTTTGCAAATGATATGAACACGCCTCAAATGTGGCTCTCTCTCTCTCTCTCTCTCTCTCTCTCACACACACTCACATACTTGCACAGAAACGCACACGTGCCTGCTACCTGCCTGATGCTATTAAAACCCATCGGGAAACCCCTACCCGCTAACATTGCTACTCCACTGCACGAACGAAGCAGCTCGCCTCTCTCCAGGGCAGGGCACCCACCCACACTCCGCTAGTTCGCCATTAACGTACTCTTTAGCAAGCTCCAAATGGGTATCTATCATTCGACACTTCTCTCTCTTAATTCCAGTAAATTTTGCTTTCGCTTTTCACCATGCCTCTATTACACATTACCACAGAGATTAGTGTTTCTGGTATGTGTTGAAATGAAATGGGTATCTTCTGTCTATTGTGTCGTTTGCGGCGTTTAGGTAGATTTCATTCTTGATATTTTTTGCCATTTTGACTGCAGAATTGAAGCCTTTTTTGCCCATTTCCCTCATTTGAATGATAGCAGGTATGATGGCTCTTGCGGCCTTTGTTTGTTGTTACCGATATGCTCTTCGTTTGCCGACACTTTTATGTTGCGATTATTCCTTCTGGGTGAAATTTTTGCCCAGCAAGATGGTGTCGAAATCTTATCCATGTTGGTTTAAGTAGCTGTCTAGCCTCTTCGTCTACTTGAATTGATTTCTGAACAACTTGTTTCTCCTATTAGGGTTTTTTGTTGAAAGGCTAGTTCGTGAGATAGCTGGGGCTTTTTTTTATGTTCTTAGTAAGATGGACCAAAACACAGATAAGAGTGCTGGAGACGTGAAAGCAGTATCTTCTGCTCACTCTTCTCAGGAAGTGGTGATTAATAACAAGAGAAAAGCTGATCCTGCCTTGGAGAATTCTATTGCTCCATCACCACCGATATTTCCTTCGTGTTTATTACCTCTGGAGAAGCCTCAAGCCCCTGGAAATGAGCTTGGACATGTGCGCTCCGAGGGTAGAGTTCTAGCAGATGTGTTTGAACTCTCTGATTGGGATGATCCTATTGCTGGTCAACTGGAGGAACTGTTGATTTCCAGTCTGCAAACAATTTACCGGAATGCAATTAAAAGAATTGTTGAGTGTGGATATGATGAAAAAGTTGTGGAGAAGTTTCTTTCTAGGCATGGTCTTTACAACGGGGGTCTAGACCTTGTTGCAAATGTTGTCAATGATACCTTGGATCTATTGAAGGAAGGAGTTGAAAGTGATGCTTCCAGAGACCACATATTTAAGAATTTGGAGCACCTTGTGCAGTATACAATGTTGGAGATGGTTAGTGTGCTGTGTGAAGTTAAGCCTTCCTTGTCTGTTGGAGAAGCAATGTGGTGTTTATTAATGTGCGACCTGAACATTTCATTTGCTTGTGAAGTCGAGGGAGACATATCACATGAGTTTGATTGTAAAGAAGTCCCTGGGGATAGCTCCTCTAGCTCTTCCTCCCACTCAAACTCAGGGGCACTGAATGCTGAAACCATGCATCAAAAACCCAAAGACTCAAGTGTCCCAAAGCCTTCAGTCACCAGTTCCCCAAATTGTCCTGCTGATGCTGTTAAGTTTGGAAGCTTTCCTCATTTTCGCAAGACCAAAAATTCATCTTCTATGTTTATGACATCAGAGACAGAGAGTATGGTTTCAGCAGGTGCTGCTGCAGCAGCAGAATATTTTCAAGCACTGTCCCAAGCATCTATTTCTGAAGAAAAATCAGGGTTTGGCCGGAAATGCCGTTCAAAGAAAGAATTAGCCGCACTCCGTAAGAAGACTTTCACTGTCGAGAAATATAGGGCCTGTGGAAAAGGTGGTTTTAGATCTGGAAGGGTAGCCTCATTTGGTGGTTTCATTGTGGAAAAGAGAATTAAGAATCCATCCGATTTGCCTGCTGTGAATGGAAAAGGTGGTTCAATTTCAGCAGGTTTGAATTCTGGATCCTCAGCTGACAAGAAGCTTCAGGGTCCAACAACTGGTTTATCTGATGTTTCTGTCTCAGAAAAATCTTCAGCAGCATCTGAGAAGAATGTTGCACCATATGCAGCACATGCATCTTCAGGAAAGAGAGCACCTCCTGGACAAGAGGGGAGATTGTCACTGAAGACAACTGACAATCATACAGAGCAGGAATCTACTTCAAAGTCTGAAAGCAAGACCCCTTTGCCTTCTGATGAATGTGACTACTATGCTGGAATTCCCTATGACAAGTCTTTGGGAAAGTATATTCCAAAAGATGAGAAGGATGAGCTGATTTTGAAACTTGTTCCCCGACTGCATGAATTGCAGAATGAATTACAGCGGTGGACTGAATGGGCAAATCAGAAAGTCATGCAGGCGACCCGTAGACTTAGCAAAGAACAACCTGAACTTAAATCATTGAGACAAGAGAAAGAAGAGCTAGAACAGCTTAATGCTGAGAAGCAAATTATGGATGACAACACCATGAAGAGGCTTCGCGAGATGGAGGATGCTTTTAATAAGGCTACCAAGCATGTTGAGGGTGCTAACTCCTCTCTCCGCAGGCTTGAAGTTGAACATTCTTTGCTAAAGAAAGAACTAGGGGCAGCAAGGTCACAGGCTTCAGAGTCAGCTGAGCGTTTCAAGGAAGCACTGGAGAGAGAAAGGAAGGCACAAAAGGATTTCCAATTATCAGAAGGGAAGAAAGGGTTTTATCAGGAGGAGCTCCAGCGAGAGAAGCTAAAGGCAGCTGAATTTCATCAAGAAGTTGGGAAGGTCAAATATCTGCACACCCAGATTATGGTACGTTTTCTAGTTAAGAAATGTTATCCACATTCTTTAAAAGAAAAGCAGAAAAGAAATGACATTAGTATTATTAGATATATAGGTATGCGATAATTTCCATTGTTGTTCATTTCTTCTTTTCTTTTCGAAGTTTTTTTAATCTAAGCTACAGATATTTAGATGCTCTTCATCTTTCCTTTCAAAAGTAAACGAAGGTTTGAAAAAAAGTAATTCATTTTTAGGGTTTTTTATATGAAGTATGCTTAGTTATATTTTGTTGCTCTTGTTATGCTTTCATGCATAATGTCTCAACACTCAAGTATAGTGAGTGCCTTAGTTGTTAGTTTTACAGTGCACACACATATCAGATGCATGTTTGATCACCTCTGAAAAATAATGTACCATTTTAGCTTTGGATATGCAAGGACATTCTCCGTTGTTCTATTTTATAGTATCATTTTGCTGGAAATGAGAAAGAAAGAGGTTAACTATCTTTAGATTTAGATGTGTAAAAGTGCTCCAGTTTTCCTTACTTGCAAATTGCTAGCACTAGTTTTTACGTGATTCATAATATCTTTTGATCAACCATTATATGATTCAGGCTAGATGGAAACAAGAGTCCACGACAAAGGGTAAGCTACTTGCCCAAGTCAAGTCAATAAGGAAGGAGCGGGAACAGCTTGAAGCTGCATCGAAAGCTGAGCAAGAAACTATTAAGCTGAAGGCAGACAAAGATATGCGAGTATGCTGTGAAGATATTAGAAAACTCGAAACCAAATTGTTTGATCTGAAGATGAAGCAGGATTTTTCGAAAATAGAAGCACTTAGACAGGGGACTTCTGGAGGCTTTGCAAATCAGATTCCAAACTTCTCCGGAAAGGCAATAAGTCTATCAGAAACTTTTGATTCTGGAGGCTTGAAACCGGAATGTGAATGTGTGATGTGCTTGTCTGAGGAGAAGACAGTTGTATTCCTTCCGTGCACTCATCAAGTGCTCTGTGCGAAATGCAATGAACTTCATGAGAAGCAAGGGATGAAAGACTGCCCTTCTTGCAGGACGCCAATCAAACGCCGCATTCGAGCACGCTTTGCTTTTGAGCATCCGGATGTGACTTGCAGGAGGTTGAGGAGTCAATGGGTCAGTTAGATATATCGTTGCTAAACTGCTGTTGCACTTTGTATGTTTAGGATCATTTGAACAGCGATGGGGGCAGGTTATTATAAAATCCAAGTGACAAGGGACAAAGGAGTAGATCATTGACTTTCTGTAGAGATCATATGCGGTTAGATTGACTACATAGATAGCATGCCTGCACTTCGGCAGTTCTTTGAATGTGTTTAGCTGTTTACTAGTACTAGCTCTTGCTTTCTTTTTTAGGGCTTCTTTCTTTGACTTGATATATATAGGCTCCACTCTTGTGAATTGAAGCTAAACTGCCACAGTGTAGGATGCTTCTTTAATAATACAAGTAGCCATGCTTGCTTTAGCATGCTTACATATTCATTTGAATTTCTTTTACCTGCATTTTCACGCTGATCCATGATCTGTTGGATGAAGCTGTGTTTGTTTCGTTGTGGCCGTTCATGTGGAAATGTATTCATCACAAGGGCGACACTGCATTGTTTAAGGATGGAGGAGTCTTGGAATTGCTTGACCTGCGAAAACATTCCTTCATCTTTTCCTAAATAATTTGTTAATATTTCTCTTTTGTTTTTTATCGGACTTTCATTTGCTTTTTGTCGTGCCTCGTATGTCAAAAATTAAAAGGCACCAAATAAATTATATATATAATTTAAGTGTATCGGCATGAACAAGGCGTCGATATGTCCGAGTGGTTAAGGAGACAGACTTGAAATCTGTTGGGCTACGCCCGCGCAGGTTCGAACCCTGCTGTCGACGGTTAATTGTATTTTGTTTTTCTTTTATTTTTTGGCTGTCATTCATCATGTGTGTATTAAACGCACATGTTCGAAAGCGTCGATATGTCCGAGTGGTTAAGGAGACAGACTTGAAATCTGTTGGGTTTCGCCCGCGCAGGTTCGAACCCTGCTGTCGACGGTTAATTGTATTTTGTTTTTCTTTTATTTTTTGGCTGTTATTCATCTTCTGTGTATTAAACGCACATGTTTGAAAGATTATTCTTCATTGTGTTTTTTATTCCGTTTGTTATTGCTTGCTCTTCTTTTTTCCCAACATGGAAATTAAAGCCTTTTATTTACCCTCAAGTTTCAGCTTCATCATCTATCAAAGCTAGGGGTTGCTATCTCTAGCTAACTTACATTGATACCCAGTGATAATGCTTAGCAACTGATGGTAGCAATTCCTCTCATTTGCTAGCTAGATTTGGGAGGACGATGTTAAAGGCAATAGTCTTTATATAGGTATAGAGTAGATGTGCATTGACACAATCCACCCAACTATTCCTTTAAATTTGCCCTACAGCCCACTAATTATCTCAATTCTATTTTTCCTAGACATGGCAAAAAAAACCACCTTCAATAATATTATCTCATCAAACTGCTGACTTTCACCTCACACAGCATCATAGCAAGATGAGGAGGAATATCACAGCTCTTGTTGTAGATGACAGTAAGGTGATCCAGAAAATTCACCAGAAATATCTGGGCCAGCTTGGAATTGAGAACTATGTTGCTGGTAATGGCCAGGAAGCAATTGATGTGCATTCCTCTGGTAAGCAATTTGACATCATACTGATGGATAAAGATATGCCGGTTATGAATGGCGTCGAGGTATGTACATATATAAATTATACTCCTCCACCCCAAATGGATTGTCTATTTTCCTTTACAAATTTCAAAGGAAAAGTGACAAATCACCATTTTGGACAGAGGAGTAAGGTTTTTTTTTTTGTTAAAACATGTCTGTAAAAATAGTTATGGCTAGCTCTTTATAGTCTTCATGATCACATGTATGATTCTGATTCGAATGTACATGCAGCAGGCAACTAGAAAGCTACGAGAGATGGGGGTGAAAAGTGTGATAGTAGGGGTGACAACGAGGGATTCGGAGGAAGAGAAGAGGGAGTTCATGGAAGCTGGGCTTGATGATTACCAGGAGAAGCCATTAAATAGGGAAAAGCTTCGCTGTCTCCTTGAGAATTACAGTAACTTGTATTCCAATTAACGTTGAGCGTTAAGTAAGTGCCGTTCGTCTGTGTTTGAGGAAGCAACCAACCACAAAAAGAGATATGGAGATCGATCGCCAATGGAATGGACACCTTTTTATAGCTAGCTAGGTAGAGTGAGAATCAATTTAGTCCTGATGTTTGATACTAGTATACAGTACTACTGCTTAATCCTTTGAGGATATTAAATATTTTTTATACTTTCCAAGTTAAGTAATTTAAACTGTAAGATGACAAATTTAGGTGTACATGTGACAAATTAGTGGTCTTTGGTATCGGATGTTGGAGTTGGAACCTTGTTGCACTGGCCTGCATGCAATCCCTTTTGTGGTTTAATTGTGCATTAAATTTCTTCACTCATAGCCCTTCATGGCCGCTTGCAACTCTCGTTCTCTCATTGTGTGTGTGTGTGTGTGTGTGTATCTATCTATTAACTCTCTACATGTAGACATGCATTTCACACAACATGAAGCTAGCTAGCTAGCGCTTGCAAGCCTCATCAATCTCAAACCTGAACCAGCTTGCTTGATATGGCAGCTTTCCAATACCATGAAGCTGCAGTGCAAAGGCAACCAAACCACCTTTCAAGAGACCTGTCTGTCTGTCTGTCTGTCTGTCTGTCTGTCAACACCAGGCATGCAACAAGTGGTACATTAATTTGTGGCGTGGCCGCCCACTGTCTCAGTGGCCAAAGAATCACACGGTGCTCCCTACACTGCAATTACCACCAAACAAACGCACCACCACCACCACCACTTTGCTTCATCACCAATTCCAACTCTCCACCTCCCTTGGATTACTGCTCCTGCACCTCATACCTTTGCTGATCATCACCAAACTCATGTTACCAATTACTACAACACTACTAATTAATTCTTCTGTTATCAATAAAAATCACTCAACATTCTAATCTTTGCCTGCCTCCTAGAATGTTTGTTTTCTTTGTTAGGGGCAGGCACGAGAGATGGAATTATTGAAAGGAATATAATTTTACCGGTTACGTGGTGAAAGGATGCTCAGGAATATCACATCCCTCTGTTTGGTAAAAATAAACTACTCCCAGTCCCAGACTCCCACTCAGTTAAAGCAAATACAATAGAACACGTCTCTTGAAAAAGAATAAAAACAAAACAAAACAAAAACAAAACCTGTATCTGTACGTAACCGGCCTCCCTCCTCCGCCAATTGCCTCTTTTTTTTGTCGATAACCTTGGCCGGAACAACCGTTGTCCCGAACCTACACCACCACTGGACCTTTGCCGGACGACCACCGCCGGACCTTTACCGGCGCCTTTGACAGCCCGGGATCGCGAGCCCAGAGCAGTCCTCGTTGTTGGACGACTTTTTTGCGGCAGTCCGGTGAAGGGTGGCGGAGGTCCAGCAAAGTTGCAGCGGTTGGAGGGAGGGTGGTGGGTCAAGGGTGAAGTTGAAAGGTTTTGGGTAGAATTGTTAGGTTTGAAATTGTTTGGGAAAATTAGAGTAATTTAACCAAAAAATTTTAACAGTCAACTGACAGTTATAACGATCCAATGAGGTTTCTATAAGTTTATGAAAATTGAGGGAGTAAACTGAATGTTTTCTCTGCTCCCGTCACCGTTGTTTAGCTTTCCTTCGACCCTCAACAGTCTACCTATAGTCCTTGTTTCTATCGTCCAACTTTCTCTCGCATCACGCAAGGGTTGCCACAAGATAGGTTGGGGATAGGCGGAAGAAGGCATGATGGTGCTGTGGGGGCTAGGTGTTGCCAGGCAAGGTGTTGGTAGGGTGGGGTGGTCGACCGCTGTTGTGTGAAAATTGATCCACTATAATTAACATACCATTTGTCTTAAGGGGTAAA
Organism: Stellera chamaejasme; assembly: GCA_024586325.1. Taxonomy (NCBI): domain Eukaryota; kingdom Viridiplantae; phylum Streptophyta; class Magnoliopsida; order Malvales; family Thymelaeaceae; genus Stellera; species Stellera chamaejasme. Next base: position 34,724,182 of record CM044985.1, read on the forward strand.
ATTATCCAAAAGAACCACGTATGCATCAAAAAACTTAAAATATGACTTTAAGAGGACGAAAAGTAAAAATAGGGCCCCAAATAAGACGTAATTAAAAATTAAAAGACCGGACTCCGGTGCATTTACTCCCCCCCATTCTACCTCACCTTCCGGTGACAGCCTCACTCATGTCATTCTACCTCACCTTCTAGTGGCAGCCTCACTCATGTCATGCTCCTCCGTTGCCACCATCACCTCCTTACTCGCCATCCCCAGCGGGAAAAGTCAAAGATGTCGAACTGATGACACCAATTTGATTATTGCCTTGCCATCTTCGGCAGAGGACACGACAACGAATAAAGGGACGGTTGAGGGCAGGATTACAAACAAGTAAAGCTTCCGGTGGCTAGAATCAACGGAGATGCTGGATTGGCAGAGTTGCGGCAGGGAGGATTTGAGGAAGTAGTTTCTCGGTGGGCTTAAAGCGGGAGGCTTCTTGGCAGAGGGATGACATCCGGCGTGGATGATTGTTGTTGCAGCTAGCCACCGGACGTCAAACAGTTAAGTTGGGAATCACTTTCTTATAAATTTGGGTATCTCATTCTCTTGAATAACTTGGATTCTTTGAAATAAAATTCATAAATTTTACTGGATGTGGACGTAGGAAAGTGAATTTGGAAATCTAAAATTCCAAGGAATATGAAAACTTAACCCATAACGAAGGGAACCTTAGTTTCTTTGTTTCCCTTTGTTTGTGTGTCTGTTATACTTTCGTCCCATCTTTATTTGGTTTTTGTTTTAGTTTAAGGTTAAAATGCCACTAAAGTTCTATAAAAAATGTCACTAAAGTATTCAAAATTTCTAAATTTACCACCAAATTGAGTTAAAGTGTCATCTAAGTTTTAAAACTGAGTTAAAAATAGAGTAAACTTCGATGATAGTCCTCTAAGTTTGCGGTTTGTCCTATTTGAGTCTCGTTTTAAGAATTTGTATCACTTTAGTTTTGTAAGTTTCAACCGTGTGCACCGTTAGTCCTGTCGTCAATTTTTCCGTTAAAATTGACCCTAACTCTTTCAAAAATATACAAATTGTCCTAAATAGTTTTAAAATTTTAAAAAGCACCATCATCTTCCAATCCTCTTCGCGACCCCAGCTCGTGGCAGTCCAGCCTCGCATGATCCAACTTCACCCAGCCCCTGGCAGTCCAGCCTCGGATCTCCGGCGATTTGGCGTTAAGCGGCGAGGTCGGCCGGGAAAAGGGGAGGCAATCTACGGTACTGGGGCTGCTGAACAGAGGGAGTGCAGACGACGGCGGTTGGCGGTGGCACATGCCGGCAGAGGTGCGCCGGAGGGGGGGGCAACATGTCGGCGGCGACAGGGAGGATGATTTGAGCCTCAAACAACCAACTCGATGAGATTCGGGTTGTAGATCGCTGGAACCGGCCGGTCCGTGCAGATTCTTTCCTTCCCAGTGGCGTTCGGCGGAGGAGAAGACCGCGGTTGGGCTGTTGACGGTCCGCGGTGGAGCTGCGCCTTGGATGGATGATGGGAGCCTCCGTTCCGGACGAGTTCTGACGATAGTCTGCCGCGTTTATGTGTGGATTGGGTGGGAGAGATGGTGAGGTTGTACATTTATAATAGTTATGGTTTATTTGTAGTTCTTTTAAGAGATTGGTGTTAAATTGAATATTAGATCTAGGATATTTTGGTAATTTTACAACTTTAACGGTGATTTGAACGTAAAAAGTGACGACAAGACTAACGATACACACGATTGAAACTTACAGGATTAAAGTGATACAAATTCTTAAAACGAGACTCAAATAGGACAAACAACAAACTTACAAGACTGGCAACGAAGTTTACTCGTTAAAAATATCACTGCTATTAAAAAATATGTTAAATCTTTGATTGAATTACAAAAGTTTATATTTCAAGTTTTTAACTCTTAACAATTTGATCATAACAATTTTACATCTAACATTTTTATCCTCTCCATCATATGCCATGTATCAGCCGTAGGTTGTGTGATTTTCTTCTTTGGGAAAAGTTGGTCTTTGAACATTTTCTTCTTCTTCTTCTTCTACAAAGTTGGAAATTCACTTCCTGATAGTACGAATACCCGAAAAGTAAAGAGAATAATAATATGAAACTCATCGACCGATTTTGTTGAACAACCAAACACTAAAAAGGAAAAAAGTCTGATGCTTTGGCTATTGTGCCTGCGAGACAGGCCGATTCTGGTTTTGGCCTCTTGTGTTTGTTTCGCAGCGGCTAGCTAGTTTGTAATCATATCTGTAAATGTAAGTTTTTTTGACCAAGGTCTATAAGAACAAAAGTCGTTATTATAGGCCGCTTGAGGTTGCTGCTGGCAACATGAACTAGTAGTATAGTTATGATATATTGTCATTATTGAGTGACATGAAAGCTGGACCATACACAGAATTCAACAAAAGTTTAAAAAGAAAATGGAAGAAGTTTACATATCAAACCGTAGCCTCATACTGGAGGGGAAAAAACCAAAAGCAGTGTAGAAAATAAATAAGCAAAAGAGAAACAAGGCGTCAAGGCCTGAGGCCGGATGAACTGTAATATATTTCTTTTTTAGCATTTAGTCTATGTTTTTTTCTCTAGAATATTTTAGTTTATAAAGTTAAATAACTTATATACATAAGATAAATCAATGTGTCTAATTTCTAGAAATATATTTTTCAATTTTTTTTTATCTAATTCTTTTATAGTAAAAAATGAGCCAAAACAAAATTTTAAAAGTCAAACATAATAATTAAATAGGGACGGAGGAAGTAATAAACAAAACATGGGGTAGAATTGCACAAAATACAGAAGTTGCATGACTATAGTGAAATGTACCCAAAATGAACAAAATACAGAAGAAGGAGATATTATAACAATTCTACCAAATTCAAAAAATAATTCAAAAATATTTTATGAAAAATTCACCAGCATTATCTTAATGAAATTAAATAGAAATTAAATAAATTAACGGTATAAAAATAAAATTTTTATTTTAAAAAATAAATTAGAATCGGGAAGAAGATGAATGAATTGTACCAAGAAAAGGTTAGAAATGAGAACCCTTCTTCAGGATTTGGTTTTTGAGGCTTACGTTATGTTGCACGCAATTTTCTTAAAATAGATTTGCCACTTTTGGTACGATTGTTTGAGGATCGAACGAGCGTCTGTCTATCTATCATGATACAATGAAGACGCTAAAAGATCTTTGCAACACAAACTTCTTCACCGACAAACACCACAAAATTTATGCAAGCATCTCTCAAGAGGATATGGTGAGTTTTTGCAAGAAGTATGCAAAGGAATATGAAATAAGCATGGTGGATGTGCTCTTTTATAGTGTTTAGGAGAGGTCTAGCTATTAGGGCACCTAAATACACCATAATGCTATCCATTAACCCTAATACTAAAGGCCATAAAACCAACCTAATAATGGTGTATAAATCACCATGCTAATGGTGATGAAACCTCCAAATTTATGGTAAAAACTAAACAATTTTATAATTCACATTTCCACATTTTCCACCATTTTCCATTATATTTCCAACAGGAAAAGCAAAACACATTTGAGCGTCGAAAACATAGCGCCTAAGATGTCAAACATGAAGTAGAGGAGCTTAACGAATGCCCACTTCAACAACCAGAACCTCCTGTACCAGAAGATTAAAGTTGGGACCAATTCAATTCCTGGAGGCCGGACTTGAGCTATCGATAAAGGTCCAAATCCCAAATAGCCTGCAATCTTAAATCATACCTCAGGGCAGGGCGAGACCTAGCTCAGCCCTGCTAACAATACAACACATCCAACACCTAACAAACCATACTCCTGAACAGACAAACCGGCGGAAACTCCATCCACACCTCTAAAGATGTTGTGATGCTAACAACCCAAGGATGGAGATGGAGACCCGCCCCACCGGTGAAGTCGTGACTTAGGTGCCAAGGAGATGGCGACCGTACCAGAGTGACCATAAAATGAGTAGAGGGATATGCACAAGATCCCTTGACCGGTAGGTAACTCGTGGCGCAGAGCAATGGAGCATTGCCTCTGGTGAAGGAGAGCCCGGGTTTCTTGTACCCTAGGATCGTCAAGTGAGAGGCCCGAGGCACAACCCATCATTGGAAAGTAGCTTCTTGAGGGGAGACGAAGTGAGACCCATGGTCGGGCACGAAGGTAGCGGTGCAGCTTCCATCACAACAAACTTGATACATTTAATTGATGTGAAGATTAAGAAATGCTTGAAATTTTATTGGTAATAAAGTCTATAAAAAAATAACATAAGAGTAAGTAGCTTTTTAAAATGCTACTTTATCCGTTCGCGAAAAAAATACAACCATTTATTTTGACCGTTTCACAGTATTTAATATCTGATTTTTTTTAATGATTGTTTAGATATTGAAAATTAAATATTTCATATGAGTATCATAATTTGAAATCTAAATTTTGTAAATATATTTTTTTCTGAATTTTTTAAATCTCTTTATCTTTGATAAAATTTGAGTCAAACATTAAAATTTGAAACACTAATCAAATGATTGTATTTTTTTTGCAGATGGAGGGAGTAGTATATAGTATCTTTTTTTAAAAAAAAGTTACACTTGCACCTTCAGCTCAAACCAAAGTTTAGGTAAACCATCACCTAATTCGTGGCGATACAAAGTGAAAACGAAGTAGTACTCCAATATTGAAAGTTGTTTTCACTTTTCACCGTAAGCTCCTGCGGCCGGCACCTCCTCATTATAAATACCACCTGGCTGCAGGCCAACTCCGTCGACGTCCATATATAAGAATTAATCCAACGAAGAGGATTACCAATCTTAAAATTGACCGTTCCTTTATCAACAAAAAAAAAAAAGAGACCGTTCCAAGCCTTTTTTTTTTTAATGTTTTTAATCATACTCAAACAACAATACCTTAAAGTTCACATTTCTCCAAATTTTCTCTAAATTCCTTTCAAGTGCACTCTCTTAGTCCTATTAATTGACACTCTCTTATTCCTCAATTAATATATACATTTGACTTTCACATTTCAATATTCAATGTTTGACTCAAATATTTACTAAGATAAATAGTGAAAAAATCATTAAATATAAAAAAAGTATATTTATAAAATTCATACTTCAAATTAGAATATAAATAAGAATTATTAAACTTAAAAACCAATTTAATTGCAGCATAAGAAAACTTATTAATGGTTTTTTTCCCATAGTAATTGACCTTTATTTTCATTGGATGGTGATCAAGAGAATGCAAGAGATGAGGCAATGCAATGCAATGGTGAGGTGTAGATGGTGGGGACATACTTATGATATGATTTCTCGATCGTGACAAAGACAAACTGTTGGTTTGTCTTTCAAATCATCCTTATGCAATACTCACCTGTTCTACAATATCCCCAAATCAGCATTACATCCATGCTGTTTGATGAGAACATCCTTTTCAATAAACAACTAGCTAGTTATGTTTCATAAAATTTATTCTTTTTTTTTTGTTGATATTTTACAGAAATTAATACATTTCATTCTAATGAAACATTCAACTACCTATTCTACTTTTTTAACGGTAATTCAATTTTATTACTAATAAAAGTGAAATGATCAGATAAAATAAATGCTCCTTTGAAACTAGTAACTAGATCCAAAACTTTTCTCAGCATCAAGAAAGAAATATATCTCTTGCTCTCTTCATGTTTAACTAACCCCTTAAATCGAATCTGGCCAACCCCTAATTTTATCACCCCCAATGAGGAGATTTTGGCCTAATTATTTTCTTGATCTTATTTTGAGCTTCTGGTTTTCAGCCTCCTCCAACAATTGCAACATAAATTCAACTACTGTTTTTTTATTATCTGATTTGACACCATTAACTTAATTCACTTATTCCACTCAACTCTTATCTTAACTTTTTATTGTCTAATTTCACACCACCGACTTCACTAAACTATCTCTTTTTGGGGGTAATTTTGTCAAACATTCATAAGTTTAATTCTACTCATCTAATCTTTGTGCCAAAACAAAATGTTACAAAAATTAAAAGACAGATGAAGTATATTTTTTTGAGAAATAATGTTATTGTTTTTTGAAAATTGAAGTAATGTTTTGTGAGAAACAACTGAGAGGAAAAGTGAAGAAATTTGAAGATAAAAAGTTGGTGATTTGAGATGTTTACAACCAGTTAAAAATTAGGGAAGTTATTAAAAAAATCATCAAGTTTGTCATATATTCTTCACTCTTCCTCCCTTCCGCATTTTCAAAATCCTTAAAAAACCCCATAAGTTTGTGAAAATATACAATTTAATTCATCCTTTCACCGTTAAAAAAGACCATTGACTGTTAATATTTGAGGACAATGATTTAAAATCACCTTAAACTTTGTAACTTTAACAAATTTACCCTTAAAGTTTAGAGTTCTACACCTTGAACCCCTCCTTCTCGCTACACCTTCGCCGAATCTCCGTCCTCCTTCACCTGACCACCTCTATAGACTAGAACCGCCATGCAACACCCCGGGCTCGCGCACCCATCGTCGATGAAAAGGGAGGAGGGTGGTAGGGGGAGTCGATGGCAGGGTTTGTGTGGGCGTAAAAGTGTGAGAGTTTTAAAATATTAGGGTAAAATTGTTAGAGTTAAAAAGTTAGCATCTAATTTTTGTAATTAAACCTAAAATCTAACAAAAATTCTAATAGGAGTTAACTTCCATGGTTTTTTTTTGTATCTAATGTGAATCCACCAAAGAACTTAATTGTAAACTCCTCCAAACTTGAGGACCTAAGTGCTATCATACAAATAATGGAGGACCAATGAGTAAATCAGTCAAAAGATGAGCATTTTTTTGCAAACCTAGAGAATCTAAGTGACAAGATGAAAGAAGTTTGAGGAGAGAGCACAATTTCACCAATTACACAAACTTTTACATTATTGGCCTTTCAACTCTTAAGATTTCAAGCAATCAATTGTCAACTAAATTGGACAATTATAATATAATTTATTATATTTGTATTTGTATTTTTTATTTTATTTCTACCTTAAATCATTTTCCCTACCTATAAATAACGGCCGTTTTTACACGTTGAGGAAGACATCATATATGAATATTTAGACTTTGACTTGAGAAGTTCTCTATTTTATTCTCTACACTTTTTCACTTAACTATTGTTTTTTATTTGATCAAATTTATCTAAATTCAAGATTGTTTTTTCTTGAAGAAAAAAGTATTTGGATTCATTTTCATTCCCTTGGTAAAACTTTACGATCAATTTTATCAATCCATTATAGTCAAAAAGATATATTTTATTTGTGTTTCTTAATCCATAAAAATTTAAAACGTACTATCTTTCCACAAAAACTCACTGTCTCTTTTTTAGGATCCGGATAATATTTGTAAGCCTTAGGGTTTTTTTTTTTAAAAAAAATCCTTTCAAATACTACAATTTAGTCAAATCATGTGCAAATGATGGGAGTTGTGGACGCCGGATTTCGAGTGACGTGGCGTTCCAAATAAGAATCCAGAATTCTTTTATTTACTGGTGGGAGTTGTTAGAGTCTTTCATTAAATTTTTTTTTTTTTAATAAAATCCTTAATCTTATCAACTAAAAGTAGCATATACTTGCTTACTTTTGCCAGTTCAGGAATCCATACATGCATATGAGCATCATAATATTTATTTAGAATATATAGGTGTGTCTGTGTATATATCTAAATACTAAAAAAAATGTTTGTAGGCGCAAAATATGAGTTTCCAATTTAAAAACATGACACTGTTAGCTTGTAGATTATACTAATCATCTTATCTAATTAAGATCAACGTCACCTAAATCGTTTACTTTCTTTAGAAAGAAAATTTTAAAAAAGAAAAAGAAGCTAAAACGTAGATTTCGCTCAATAAATGAGGAAATGAGCATCTAAATAAACATTCATGCAAATTGCATTGCTCTCCTGGACTGGACCAGGAGCAGTTACCATTCAACTTGGATATGGAATCTCTCTGTTTCTCTCTCCACAACTCTTGTTGTCGTTGACAGCCATTTCCCCCAGAAGCTACCTTGCTTCTTCTGTTTTCACATAGCGAAAACAGAGTCTGCTTCTCATGCTAGACCCTGTTTCATTCAATCCGTACCTATCAACCATGATCAACATCCTCAACAAGAGACTGAGCCGCTTCTTCTATTCCCGTATCCAGTGGCCAATCCGACGCCGTTCCAAGCCCAAAATCGTGATCAAGAGATTAGGCCACTCCAGCTCCATGCCCAAGTCTGAAACCAGAATCCAGGGTTTCGTCGATGAAAGCTCGATACTTGATGAAGAAAAGCCTCGGCTGAGCGTGAAATCAGTGTATGAGAAGCCGATTCGGGTAGCGACTTTCAACGCTGCTCTGTTTTCAATGGCACCTGCTCTGCCTAAAACAGGGAGAGGCTCAAGCGTGGACTTTGATGTGGTGGATGTTGATTTAAAGGCCAAGTCCACTAACGGTCGTCCCAAGAGTATACTAAAGCAATCTCCCCTGCATCCCAACTCCATGAACGGGTCCACTGAGAACCTCTCGAAGCAGCAGAAATTCGTCAAATCGAAGCTCAGGGTGTCGATCAATCTTCCTGATAACGAGATTTCGCTGCTTCGAAGTCGGCAATCGAGCTTCAGAGAGGAAGGAGGGAAGGGTGGTTCTTCATCGATAAACAGAGTCGTTAAGGGGAAAGCTCCGTTGAGAAACACGGCTAGCTTCAGTGCGGTAGCTGGAAATGGTTTAGTTTCAGGCGAGAGCTTCAGGAGTAGCAGGACGATTCTCGAAGTGTTGAAGGAGGTGGATGCTGATATACTGGCACTGCAAGATGTGAAAGCAGAGGAAGAGAAAGGAATGAAGCCGCTGTCGGATTTGGCGGCGGCTCTGGGGATGAATTATGTTTTCGCCGAGAGTTGGGCGCCGGAGTACGGCAACGCCGTCTTATCAAGGTGGCCGATCAAGAAGTGGAAAGTTCAGAAGATCTTTGACGACTCCGATTTCAGGTGAGAGTTCTTCTGATTTCACAAATTAACTTCATTTGGAGGTTTCATTGCTTCTCTGTTTTGCTCTGATTATTTTGAACAGATTATTTTTCTTTAAAAAGGAAAACACTTTCTATTTTCTTATGCCAGTATGTAGTAGTAGTAGTATTAGTACTTAGAAGTTGAGATATTAAAGTAAAATAGATATACTTAGTGTATTAATAAATCATAATTAAAATAAGGGACAATGAGGTAAATTGGATATAAAAAAACTTTCTGAATAAGAAATATACTTTATCAGATTCACTAAAAATAACAAAAAACAATATATTACTCCTATATATAGAGATTTTCTAGGATAGAGCTTACTCTTTGTATTGGGAGTGGGTAGAGCAAACAGCTCAGAATCACAAATCTGCACCAAATTTCATGAATTGTTTATCTTCATAAAAATCCCCAAAAAGGTTTCATATTACAGTCTGTGCTCTTATCTGTCCCAACATTTATGAGAAGTTTCCCTGCACTGCAGTGTTCTTTACATATGTGCTCCTATATGAAGCAGTTATAAAAGCTACATGTAGTTTGTGCAAAGTTGCATTTCCATTGTCATCTAAAAAGTTAAAAACCTGAAACCTTCCCTCCAAACCAGCTATACATACACAACCATTTCACTCTCATGGTCTCACAATGAATCATTTTTGGCTTTCAAACAATGTCACTTCTCTCATTTGCAAAAATCAAAACCATGATTCATGTGACCACTTTAATGTTGTAACTGACCAAACCCTTATCAGAACTGTACATGTCTGTATCTTAGCTAGAAAGATCCACATGAGGGGCACCATAGTTAACAACATGTCTCATGAATACAGGAATGTTCTTAAGGCAACCATTGATGTACCAAAAACCGGAGAGGTAAACTTCCACTGCACGCATCTCGATCATCTCGATGAGAACTGGAGGATGAAACAAATCGACGCGATCATCCAGTCAAGTGATGGTCCTCACGTCTTGGCCGGAGGTCTTAATTCGCTTGACCAAACGGATTATTCCACCGAGAGATGGACAGATATCGTCAAGGTACACCAAACACATGAACATGATGGATGCTAATTGATGTATATATGTATGGTCTCTATAGTATCAGTACTAATTAATTTGTAATTGTAATGTAACAAACTCAATTATAGTATTACGAGGAGATAGGGAAGCCAACACCAAAGGCTGAGGTAATGAACTTCTTGAAGACTAAGCAGTATGTTGATGCAAAGGACTATGCAGGAGAGTATGAGCCAGTTGTGATGATTGCCAAAGGCCAAAGTAATACTAACAATCTTTATAGTAGTATCAATTAATCTCTCATTGTCTAGTATTTAATTACTTGGATTGATTAAGCTAGATAGCCCTCTAATCATCTGTTAATCCACAAATCGCATGCAGGCGTTCAAGGGACATGCAAGTACGGGACTCGGCTAGATTACATAATGACATCTCCTGGTTCATCATACAAATTTGTCCCGGGTTCTTACTCTGTTTTATCTTCTAAAGGCACTTCTGATCATCACATAGTAAGGGTTGATATTGTGATAGCTGCTCAGGTGACTGAAGAAAAGTTGACTAGAAAACGAAGACAACAACCAAACAAAAGAGTTGTGAAGATATCAAATGATTCTCCACATAAAGGAATATGGAAAATACACAGATGAGGGTTTTGTTTTTATTCTTCTTGTTTGTTTCTTTGGTTATGGATGACTATGCCTGCTTTAGTAACATATATAGGGTCTAATTAATAGTGAAGGGGGAAGGGAGCATTTGTAACCTTTTTTGAATTGGAGAGCATTTGTAACTTAATCTGCGTTTGTGTTGGTGATTTTGTAAATTGTTACAAAAAGGATTAGATTCGAAGTTTTAATTTGGCTTAAATATCCTTCTTCTTAAAAATTAACTGTACCAACAACTTACCTCTTGAATAATGTGATTATAACTAGTTTTGTCGACTTTATCTGTGTTCTTTTGCAGTTTCAAGATCTGATATGTTCATAAGTTTGCACTCTATCCACTTCTTTTGGTTTTTATGGCCAAATTCCTAATAATAATAATAATAATAATAATATATTCTCTTCAATAAAATAATGGAGCCCGATTACCATTTGTGTTACATTAATGGCACTATTCCTCTAATAGTCAAAGTGCTGTGGGTAGGTCTTCTATGCAACTTGCACACAAAGAAAATGGTCTATGGTTAAGACTTGAGTAGTTTTCAAGGAAACTCTGGTTCCTAGTCTGATGAAGTGGAGAGACTGTTAGATGCACTTCAACAAAGCCGAGGTTACCAATTGTTGGTTTGGTTGTGATTCCATCCCAACTTAGCGAAGAAAAAAAAAGGTATTTATTGTTATTCAATATTTTTATTGATAGATGAGATATATATGAGTAAAAAAAATTCAAAAAAAATGTTTTGATGGAAAATTTATGAATTTAATGTTGTTTTGTATGTTGGAATTTGAAAAAGTTAGAAAAATCTTTTGAGAAATTATTTTCCTAAACATGTCCTAAGAGAAAATTTGGTGTTTTAAAATGGAGAGAAATTTTGTGAAAGAAAAAGTTACGAAGTTACGAGGGAGTCACAAAATTTAAGGTGAATTTGTAAATAGGTTAAGGATTTAGGGTTAAGTTGAAAATTGACCATGGGTATTTTTCGTAACTTCTGTCCATCGGACTCGAACAACCGGTGAACCAAAACTGAAAGACAAGAAACTTGTATGGGTAAAGTGAACGGTTAGCCCCTTAACTTTGCTTATTGTCCAAATTCAGTCTTGTTTTAAGAATTTGCCCTATTATAGTCCCTCATTTTCATATTTTTGTCCTATTCAGGTCATTTACCGTTAACTCAACAGTTAGATTAACGAAATTACTGGAAAAATGATTTTTTTATGCACCTATCTTTTTTCTTTTATACTATTCCTAAACTTAGATATATGAGTTTCTAATAACCACTATCACTTCCGACCACCACTTTCGGCACTGGCGACCACCACTGGCCACCACCAAGGCTCACCACCGCTGGCAAGCCTGCCTCCAACCTTCCTCGCCTCAACCCGGCCTCCCCAGCTCAACCTCCATCGTCCGCCAAGCCTACCAGTCGCGGCTGGTTTGGTTCAAAGCTTCTCCTGCAATGACTAGCTGCCTTAGGGGCCAGCGACGCCAAGGGGAACGCCCAAATCGCGAAAATCCGAATTGTTGGCCACCACGATTCTGGCCCGATTCCGATCGATTCGTTGGCCGATGATGGCAAATCTTGAACGGGTTTTCATCCTAAACACTCTAGCAAGAAGTTTCAGCCATCAATTTGCAACATTATCTCCGAATTTGATTAATCAAATTTCTAGGGTTTCAAGAACCCTAGACTTTCATAATGCAATTTCTCTCAATTTAGGAAGTGTTTGATACTGAAACAAGAGGGGTTTTATTCTTAAGAATAGGAGTTCGATTCCGATAAAATTTTACGCGCCAATTGCGAAAAAATGAGAGCCGAGAGGTGACTGATCATTGATTTGTTGTATGGAAAAGGACCAAGTAAGCTTAGGCGGGACCGGAAGGTATCAGAGGGGCGGTGAGGCAACTAACAACCCATGGGTAGGGTAGAGGTGGTTAGTCGTCGCTGGATGGGTGGGCGAAGTAGTATCGTGTTGTCGGAGTTTTGAGTAGGTGGTTAAAATGTTAATTTTTAAAATGTTATGGTGCAAAGAGAATAATAGCAAACCTTTTGTCACTATAAAAATCATTTTTCACGAAAATCCGTTAAGTTTAACAATGACTTAACGGTGAAGGATTTGAATGGGGCAAAAATATGAAGATAAAGGATTTTAATATGACAAATTCTTAAAACAGGACCGGGACAAGACTATAAGTAAAGTTAAGGGACTAACCGTGCACTTACAAATATTAAAACAAGTTCCAAATAGGATGATGGTCAAAGATAAAGAACTATCCATGTATATATTTTTTCCAATTAATGATTTCAAATACTTCAATGAACATTATGTTAAATTTTGGTGTTAAATTCTAGGCACTTTTGATATTTTTCATTAATCAAGATTCAAGGAATTTCTTTAGGGCCTAAAAACATCAATAAACTATTAAAGTATCCAACTCGTTACGAATCGGCACTATTTAGTTACCACCAATTGATGTGATTCCACTAAGTTCGATCATTAATTTTATGGGTTGTTTTTTAAAGGACCTCACTCCGGATCTAGTTTGCTCGTCTTCAATAGAGAATCATGGAATGAAGGGGCGTTCTGAACTGCTAACTCCTCTTAATCTCGTGGCTAGGCAACATTAGCTTTGATGCTCTAAAGGATGGAGACGGAAGGAAGTGGAAGAAGATGGTCTGATCTGTTGTGACCTGGATTTTCAACCCCAGAAATCTGTGCCACAACTGTAGGGATTAAAAGATTAAGGGATTGAATTGTGCATTTTAGAAAGGGATTGAATTAAATTGAAAGAGTTAGAAAGTTTTGGGGTAAAATTGAAAGATTAAAAATGAAATTAGTTATAAAAGGGGCTAAATTGAAAGTATAAGTTGGAGTGGAGTTAGTTTGAAAGAATTAAATTAGGGACTAAGTAATTAACCTAGATAACTAAGCCTAATTCACTAAGAATCAGACACGGTGATAGATAGGACACGATTTAGAATTGTTGGATGATGGAAAAGGAGATGAGACTGAGGAACGAGGAAGCATGACAATTTTTGGGATAAAAGAGGCTGGGCGATCTGGAGCTAAAAGGAAAAACTTGAAGACAACTTAGAGACTGCTAGGTTTCACAAAAGATTTAGTGGTTTACTTCTTTCTTGTTCTAATTTATTTATGAACACACTTACTTTAAAAAACTTGGGAAACTATACTAAAAGGACTTTAGACTTTTTAATTCAGTATTTTGAAACTTGGTCATTTTCTTTTTTAAAACTAAAATTTGTTTTCAATAGCAAAGATTTTGGGAGTTGTGAGCTTGGAAGACTAGGTTCACTTAGAGACTGCTAGGTTTCACAAAAGGTTTAGTGGTTTACTTCTTCCTTGTTCTAATTTATTTATGAACACACTTACTTTAAAAACCTTGGGAAACTACACTAAAAGGACTTTAGATTTTTTAATTCAGTATTCTGAAACTTGGTCATTTTCTTTTTTAAAACTAAAATTTGTTTTCAATAGCAAAGATTTTGGGAGTTGTGAGCTTGGAAGACTAGGTTCACAACACAATGACCTTCAGACTACATTGAGCCAGCAACAATGGTTTTAATAAACCATGGAGGAAACCATAGAGTTGAATGGATAAAGGGGATAAATATGGGAGAAAATTTTCTCCCCATTTGAAACTTGAAAAGAAATCACTTTTCATTAATCCAAGTATGAAAATTACAATGAAAATAAGTCTCTATATATAAGCTTAGAAAAAGAGTGTAAGAAAACTAAAATAGAACCACTACACCTAATAACAACTACCTAGCCTTATCCTATAAGGAAATAATGTACTAGGAATATTCTAAAAGTCTCCAAAAATATCTTGATATTTTCCCTTGTGGAAGAAGTCACGTGTTGGCCATTTCTGGGCCGGGTGATCACCCAACAAAGTGGACGAGTCGCCTAGGTCACCAGAACTCGAATTCTTACTGGGACGTCAGGGCGATCACCCATTAAAAAGGGACAGGACGCCCAGGGGTCACCCAAGCCTGTTGTTTCTCGATTGCTCATTATTTTCTGAATATATTGAGCTTTGAACTCCGTTTGAGATGATTCAAAAGTCATTTTTCTCCACTTGTAATAATCTTCGATATGAAATACATTTCCATAGCTTTTGAGGAAGTTAAATTCGATGCTCTCACATCATTGAACTTGAACGGAATAAACTACTAACTTTTGAGTCTATACCTAATTGGTCATTCCTTTTCATTTTAAAAGAATACACTTATGGTGTATTTTGTTTATTGATGCTTATGTGGTAAATTATATTTGAGTATGATGGAGATTTGACACATTTATTTTGAATAGAGGTTGTAATCGATTGAATTGGTTGAACGGATTTAATCAGACACTTTAAAGGTTTTCATTTGTACCTTGAACGGATTTAATCCACGTTGTCATTTGTCTACCACATCAACAAAAATCAAACAAAATGATTAAATTAATACAATTTTGAAACTTCGGTGGTTTATTCAATTAGATATATAAGTTTACGGCCTTTTTGGCATGGCGTCAGCAGCTTAAGCAAACTGCTTAAGTGAGATGCTGCAAAGGGGATATGGAAAATTACAAAAAAAAACCCATGAAGTTTGGTGAAACTCTCAGTTTGTCCCATCTATTTTAAAAAATCAGCAATTACCCACTTGAGATTTAGTGAAATCTTCAGTTACCTCCTTGACCATTTGTGTTGTGAGTGATCGTTGAAAATTTTAGGGTTAACTGCTCTTATTGTCACTAATATTTCTTAGGGAAATTAACAAAAAACCCCATGAGGTTTAGCATAATGATCACTTTGCTCCCCGCATTTTCAGTATTCTCGAAAAACCCCCATGAGGTTTGTGAAAATATACAAAACCCCCTAGACGTTAACTTCCGTTAGAATAACCGTTAGCTTTTAGGTGTAATTACAAAATTGGACCCTAAAACTTTTAACCCTAACAATTTTACCCTTAAAATTACAGTCACTCACATTCACTCAAATTTCAGAGGTTTGGGTGAGTTCGAGCCCAGTCGGAAGAAGGCTCAACGGCTATTTTGGCGCTGGTGCCACCATGAACGCCGCCACAGAGCTATTTTGGGGGGCCCCTCCTCCTCCGATGGAGCCCTGCGTCCGACCCGCCAAGCAGCAAATTCTCCTCACCCACGCCCACGACGCTCCCAAAGCTTTTGACGCTCTCCCGCTCTCCTTGTACATCACCAACACCGTCTTCTTCACCCTCTTTTTCTGGGTTGTTTATTTCCTCCTCCTCCGTTGGCAGGAGAAGATTCGAGACTCCACCCCTCTTCACGTCCTCAACTTCTCCGAAATGCTCGCTATCTTCGCTCTTCGCCTCCCTCATCTATCTCTTTGGATTCTTCGGGATCGAGTTTGTCCAGTCCATCATCCGTCCCTCATCTGACCTATGAGACGACGAAGAAGAAGAAGATGAACCACCAATACTGCTCAAGGATGATCCTTGCGCTGCTGCTGATGTTGCTGCTTCCTCCATCAATGCACGTAAACCGCCGATCAAATGCTCCGATCCAAATACAACCGAGGAAGACCAAGACATCATCTAAGCTATTGCGTCTAGGATCACTCCCTCTTATTCTCTCGAGTCCAAGCTGGGTGATTGCAAGAGAGCAGCTGCAATCAGGCGCGAGGCCCTGCAAAGGCTCACTGGCAAGTCTTTATATGGACTTCCATTGGAAGGTTTCAATTATGAGTCCATTTTGGGGTAGTGCTGCGAGATGCCAGTTGGCTATTTTTAGGGTAAAATTGTTATGGTTAAAAGTTTTAGGGTCCAATTTTGTAATTACACCTAAATGTTAACGGTTATTCTAACGAAAGTTAACGTCTAGGGGGGTTTTTGTATATTTTCACAAACCTCAGGTGGTTTTTTTAGAATACTGAAAATGCGGGGGGCAAAGTGATCATTATGCTAAACCTCAAGGGGGTATTTGTTAATTTCCCTATTTCTTACCATAATACTTCAACCCGAACATTTTGTTTCTCTCATTTCTCCCTCCCAAAACGGCCACCCTGGATAGCCGTCGCTGTCGACTGGTCACCGTTACAACCCGAATGAGCTTACTCCACAAAAACGCAGGTGGGCCCATGCTGTTGTGACAAAGGTGAGCATTGGCTGCCCATTAACTGTTTATGGAGATATTAAGTATAATTACTGCTAATATTTTTAAGAGTCAACTATCATCTTAAACGGTCAATGGGGGTAACTGAAGATTTCATTAAACCACAAGGTGGTAATTGAAGATTTTTAAAAATAGAGGGGGCAAACTAAGAGTTTCACCAAACGTCGGGGGAGGTTTTTGTAATTTACCCAAAGGGATATATTGCATTGCAACCCTAATATTGGGCTTTATTGGGTGCAATATATAACTACCAAAAGTAATTTCATCCAAAATATATGAATTGGGTTGTGACACGGTGACCGGGGCTCGGTTTTGCATGGTTTTGGGCGGTTAGACAGCTCCCGAGGCTTATCTGGGTATTATTTTTGGAAATCCATCGGGTTTGGAGGTCGTGTGGATCCCCCGGACATTTCCGCCGAAAATATTTTTCCGGGGCCGGGACTTGTCTCGGGACGTAAAACGGGCTCGGTAGCACTCCCGGGACCTCGGATTGGGAAACCGTTCGCATATTTGGAATCGTGGGAACATCCTGAATCTTTTTACGGAGTATATTTTCTGGGGCGGGACGTTCGGTCCCGGGCGACTCCCGGGGCTCGGGACGGGGATCCCGGGGCTCGGGACGGGGATCCCGGGGCTCGGGATGGAAATTTTCCGACGACTTGGGTGTAAAGTATGTTATATTTTGAGACGGATTTTATGGTTTCATTTGTGGAATTTTGGCATGGTAGGATTTGGATTTGGGTTAGCACGTCGGGATTGGCTCGGGTTCAACGGGCCCAGCAGGACACTCTGGATGGGTAATTGAACATGTGAAAGATGATTTGTGTATGATATGAGGTCCCGAGAATGTGTCTCAGTTTTCGTTCCGTTCGGAGTTACGGTTTGGAAGTTGCAATTTTCGGGCTGGACTAAATTACAACTTTTGAAAGTTTGGGAGCTAAAGTGAAAAAGAAAAACAGAAGAAAAAAAAACGGCAGGGAGACGGTGAAAACAAATGAAAGTAACGTGAGGTGTGTGAAAGTGTGTGTTAGTATTATTATTTTATTATTATTATTTTATTATTATTATTATATACATATACTTATATATGTTAATAGAAAGAATGAATGAAGCAAAGCTGCTTCTTCTTCTTTCTTTCTTATCTGCACCATGGCCGACGCTTAAAGGAACAATTTGGGATCTTTCAATTTCTCACCAAAATCTTGAAGGTCAGTTGGTTAAATCGATCTTTAGGAGAAATAATTAACTCCTTATAAATCGGTTTTTGTGATTGTGACTCCGGTTGGAAACCGTGAGCTGCTGAAATTTGGAAGTGGTTATGGAACCACCTTCTCTACTTGATTTCTTTGTTTCTAAACATTCCCGGCACCTTCTTGTGCATGTTTGATAACAGGAGCGTGAGCAGAAACGCGTCGAAAGTGCTACAAAGATCCGTTCAAAGATTTGGTGCGGAAAATCAACTTTGCTTTCAGCAAAAGGTAAGGATATATTTGTGATCAGAGGGAAGTTCTGATTCTGATGGTGTATTTGGTTTTGTTAGAACGGGCTCGGGGTGAAAGCCGTTTTTTCCGGCCCGAGCCTCGGTTTTGGCGCCAATGATATTGATTGATTCTGTGAATTCTGAATATATATTCTGTATCTGTGGATCATTTGTGAACAAGGGGTAGTCGGAAATGCAGCTGAAACTCTGCCGAATTTTGTACCGGGACAGCTGAACGAGAATTTCAATTCGGACTTGTGTGAACGATTTGGGAAGAAGGTATGATTTAAAGGTTTGGTTGTGTTTATGGATGTATAAGTAACAATGTTCTAGCTCGGTTTGAGAAACCGAGCTTTCTGTGTATTTTTGCGGGAATGTGCGGGTTTGGTTTCTGGGGGTTATTTTGGTGAGTTCGATTGGTTTGTGGTTGTTCGGTGTGTTTACGCTTTGGTGGAGTGGTGCGGGACCTTATCGGCACACTACCACGTTTCGGGCCGGGAGCCGGGAATTCCCGGGGTTTGTGCTGCGAAGCCGTTTTTCGAGGTAAGGGCTCAACTTCTCTCGTTATGCATTCTGGGAGTATTTGCATGTATATCGGGTTTAGTTGAGGCGGGTTCCGGATGAGGGCGGTGGTTCGGTGATCCCGAGACTCGTCATATGGTAAGATGCATGGTTGTTCTGTTCAAGGCCCGGATGATCTTGGAGGCCACGAGTTTATGATCTGTTCTGTATATCCGCACTTGATGCCGATTTTCTGCGTTTACTTTTTGGTATATTTCTGTTTATATTTTGTTATGTTTTGCATATGCATTATGACATGTTCTGTTCTGTGACGAGACCCGGATGGTCTTAGAGGCCACGGGTGCTCCTTGGTTCTGTTCTGCGTATCCGCACCGGGAGTGCCGATACTTGCTACGTGGTCTCAGACCGGAGGTGCACTGAGGGTGCCGACATTCTCGTGTATATCCGCACCGGGGTGCTGATATACTTCGTGACCTACGACGGTTGGGGATCGCGACCCCACTGCACTGTGCTTCGCTCGCTTCAGTATGTTCGACCTCTTAGAGAGGGTCGCTTTGGGTCGCTCGGCGGTTGGACCGCTGCATAACGGGTTCCGGCTCACTTCGACTCTGCATACATGTTTATATATGTATATGTTTGCTTGTGTTGTTCTGCTTTGCAGTTACGCTTACACGCTGAGCAAGCGGTATCTTACCTTAGCCCTTACCGGGTCCTTCCGAGGACTCACCCTTTATTTGTTTACCACCTTCAGTGCACTCATGCGGCCGGCAAGATAGAGATCCACGGTGCTTTGGTTGTTTTTGGGTTTTCGATGGCAAAGAAGAAGTAGTACTGCGTGCGAAATCTACCGAGAAAGAGCAGCTTTCTCGATTCCGCACTAGGTATATTTGGGCTTTAGTTTTTGATGGCTCTGTAGCTGTAGTTGCATGCATGCATAGTGGATCATGGGTTTGTTTATGTTATATAGTCGGAGATATATTCTGCCTTTGTTGTTTTCTGAGTCGAGGGCGGAGCCCCGACTTGCCTATATTGGTTATGTATATGAAATGGTTTCGGTGTTTTGGTTGTCATGAATGATGAACGATATTCCATGAACTGCATGTTTGTTTGTTAAGTTGCATTGTATACTTGCCATGTATGTGTTTTGTAGGTTGTAGGTCGTAGTACGACCATTTTGTTATTGCGGGCCGGGTTATGGGACCACTTCACATAGCGGGTTTTGGTAGTACCGTTACCGCGCTTTCCGCCGTAGCTTCCGCTTCCGAACGTCACGGCCGGCCCCGCCTCCGCAACCGGGCGGGGTGGTCGTGACAAGTAGCCCAAGTGGTACTCAGACTCATGTGAAATGGGACATTAAGCCCGGAGTCCCATGTTCGAGTCCTGGGGGAGGCATGAAACTCCTAACCGGGTAGGAGAAGTCCATCTAACCTAATGGTTAAACTCTTAAGTACATGGATCAGAGATGTTATGTTCAAATCTCCACATCCTCAATCTCCTAATCCTAATCCTGTGTATCAAAAAAAGATATAGACAAAATAGTAGAAGATGAAGAAAAAAACATGGAGGGAATATTATAAGCTACGAAGCAGTTAAATAAGTAGAAATTTTACAATAATTTCAAGTTATCAGTACATTTTTTTTGATATGTTAAGGTAAGGGATTGGGGGTAGTGAAGCTCAAACACAAAATCTCCACCATTTGTCCTTAGAGCTTAATCACTATGATGCTAGTACTTTTTTTGTACAGTTAATGACATTTTTCAAAAAAAATAATTATTTTGTATCCTAGAGCCATTTCAGAAGAGGAAGAATAGCGGGTTAAATGTAAAGTTTCTAGAAACCTGAGGGTACAATGTAAACAACTAACATACATCAGGGACAGAGAATTTTCTGCACTAAAATACATTTTCAGACAACGCGGTAAACGGTGCAGCCTGCCGCCATTCAAAGTTCAAACATCGCTGCTTGGAATTTGGATTCTGCCGTCTTCGCAAGCGGAGCGCCACCGTCTATCGCCGTTGACCTAAGCCAGGATGACAACGTCCACTTCTGAAGAGGAGTTGCTACAGAAGTTGGAAGACCTAACGAAGGACGCTGCGCGGCACCAGATCGAGACTCTCCGGTCGATCCTCCACCACCAGCGTGACGCATATTATCTGCGAAGATACCTTTCCAGTTACAGTACGCCTATCGACGCCGAAACCTACAGACGCGCCTTGCCGTTGTCTAGTTACGACGATTTTTCTGTTTACATAAATCAACTGGCCGACGGCGCCGGCGCTGATGGTGATAATTGGCCGCTTCTGTCCGTCGATCATCTAGTTTGTTTCTTTTATAGGTGAATTATATGATCTTAGTTTGGGACGATCTTGTTATTGGATGTTGAAGTCCTGAAAACGTTCCGCTTGATTCGTTTGCCGTTTCTTTTTAATTCAGCTCTGGTACCAGTTCCATGAAGCCGAAGCTGATACCTTACTTTGACTCAGAGCTCTCAAAAGCAGCTTCCTATTTGTCTCATCAAGGATCTTCTGCAATTCTTCGCAGGTAATTAAAACTCAGTCTCATTGCTCCAATATTCCATTGTTTGTTTGTTCCATCTGATGTTGCAATATGCTAACAATCTACCATCGCTGATCCTAATAGGTGAAATTCAGTTGCATTCCGAATCATGTCATATTTAATCATTGCAGACTATAATGAGATTAATATTAAAAAATAAAAGAGTTTCTCCAAGCATCAGAAATCGCACTAATGCAAAGAAATTTTTCTGGAAAATCATTTTGCCACAGTTAAATAATGCATTTCTTGATCATCAATCAGGATCTCTAATCTAGGTTCTGTTAAATATTTTAGGTTGGTTCCTCCCAGATCTGGAGTGAATAAGATAATGTGGTTCTTATATGCTGATACTATCACAAGCACAAGGGGTGGTTACAAAGTCATGGCTGCTTCTACATATCCCTTGCATAGGAGTAATACCCCAAGTAGCAGTCTGTTCCTCTCTGTGGCTAGTCCAAGGCAAGTTTTTTTAGGATCAAATGTTGAGCAACAAATGTACTGCCACCTTCTTTGTGGTCTTCGGAATTCTGATGCAGTTGATGGAATTCGAGCACCATATGCTATTGGCTTGGTCAGAGCTTTTTTGTTTCTGGAATCCAAGTGGGGGCAACTATGTGATGACATCGCAAAAGGGTTCCCAAGCTTGGAGATCGATGATCCTTCAATTAAGGAATCGGTGATAGAACTTCTGGGAGGACCACAACCAGAGTTGTCCCAAAGAATATGGTCCATCTGCAAGGAAGAGAATTGGAGTGGAGTTGTGTCTAAATTGTGGCCTAATGTCAGATATGTAAAGTGTGTTACAACTGGGACTATGAAGCAATATTACCCTAGACTTAAATCTTATGCAGGAGAAGTTCCTCTTCTAGGTGGAGATTACTTTGCGTCAGAGTGCACTGTAGGCATTAATTTAGATATCACGCAACCACCAGATAGTACCAGGTTTACCATCCTTCCAACCGCCGCATATTTTGAGTTTCTCCCATTTGATCCAGAAAACAGAAATATTGTTTGTGACCAGACAGTCGAACTTTGTAATGTTGAAATAGGGAAGCTGTATGAAGTGGTAGTGACCACTTATAGGGGATTGTATCGGTATTCTTTGGGAGATGTTGTCAAAGTAGTTGGCTTCTATAATTCAACGCCACAGGTGGAGTTTATCACAAGAGCTCCAAAAACTTCATCTGAGATGGTGACAGAGAGGGATCTAATGACTGCCATAGATGCTTTTCAGTCTGCAACGTCAGAGTTCGGGGTTGCGCTTGAAATTCTTGACTTCACTACTTTCTTTGATTTAAATTCAAGCCCGAAGAGATTGAAGCTTTTTCTTGAAGTCAAGGATTCGAGCATTCTCCTTCTAGGAGACAAGTCAGAAACTGAAAGGCTAATTACGATCTTCAAGGAACACATTTCCACTCTTGAGGATAGCTTAGGAGGTGTTTACAAGGTGCAAAGAGACAAAGGTGAATTAAGCAGTATAGTTATGTCTATAGTCAAGGCCGCCACCTTTGATAAGTTGCTAGAAATGGCCACCAAGAATGGAGCTCCAGCTAGCCATTATAAGCCACCTAAAATACTAAGAAATGGTGCTGCTGTTGAGCTCATGGAAGGATCTGTTCTTATATCTGTAACGCTGGAATCTGCATAACTAGTCATGGTACCTCAACAGATGTACCCTTCTTCACTTGAATGATTGAGCTTCCTCTTTTACCTCTGTTCCCGTATCTATGTACTATCTTTGTGTATCATGTACATACAGAAAAAAATGAGTAAATTACATCTGGTGACATTCATGTAATTGTTGTTTGAAAGAGCTTCTGTTTTTAACTGTCATTTATGACCTGAATTTTCCAATGTATTTGTCTGGATTTCAAATAGAATGGGTGCAGCTACATCAAGTCTGTCCTCGTCAAAAGCATTGTATTGCATTTGTAGAAAATATCTTATCCAATTTCAGTGTGCAGAAAATTATAAACCTTTTTTCTTGTTCTTTTTTTAATTCATGGATGCCTGTATCTGCTCCAGAGTTCTGCCCTTTGTTTCAGGCACTATGGTGATGATGAAAAGTATACCAAGTATGTTGACAGCTGCATAGAGAAAGAAGGTTCCTACAAGGAAACAAGAAGCAGGTTAGCCTTTACTCGGGGCTATCAATTCTCAAGTTTTTCTTTTGCGCATGTGGGCATACATGAAAATAACCACTGCCTAACTCATGATCAGCTCAATCTAAGTAATCTAAATTAACACAGATCAGGATAATGTAGTTTAACGAGTTATAGGTCATCATCATCTTGTGTAGAACTGCACCTCTGTGCAACTGCTTCTGTCATCGTGTTTTGTCATGTTTTTACTGAAAGTTAACTTAATGCCACTAACCCACAATTTGATGGTGGTCAGTTACATGGTTAAATTAAAACTAACCATCTGACTAGCCCGTTGAACGTACATCCATGTTGAGTAAAACTCTATCATACTTGGACCTAGTTGTAAAAAATTCACTTGTTGCATTGGTACTTTGGTAGTGTTTCCTTGGTTGATTCTTATTTTACATTTTTAGTATTTGTCAATTGACATACCATAGGCACTCCATGATATGAGGAAGTTGAAGGTGTAGGAAACTGTCCAAGAGCTAATCCAGTTGATCAGTGTAACAATGCTTGCTCCTACTCCTTTAATATCTATGGGAAATATCTGCAACAACAAAAAAGCAACAATTCAGTTCACTAGAGTAGAGCTAAAAATCTACAGTTGTATAAAACCATGGGGAGTTGTATTACCTCAGACATTATAACCCAAGGAATTGCACCCATCCCTATTCCAAAGGATCCTATGTATAACTAGGAGCGAATTGAGTGTGAGATCAATTACTAAACAGAGATTTGTTATCAAGAAAGTGAACAAGCTCAAACAGCTTTACCAGTATGCCGGTAACAAGGAGAACTGAAACTGCGTCAGGAGCCATTGCATGATCCTGGTTTCCAAAGCCCCCAACACATTATTGTACATCTGAAAATAGGAAGCTTCTAAAAGTTGATGGTATGAGAGTTTTACCTTCAGGTAGAATGAGGTTCCCATTAGTATGCAACCTAGGAACATTCCTCCCCCAGATGTCTTGAATGTAGGAGACATGTGATGTTAGAACTTGATGGATATGTATCTTAAGGATAAATCAGATTTGAGCTAGTAATCACCAGTATCAGAGGCTTTCTGCCAGCTTTATCAATTACAAAGGTGATCAGCACAGTAGTTATGACCTGCAACACAAATGACTTTGAATTCCTCCTTGTTAGGGAAAGCAGAGTGTCTTAGGGAGCAAGAAAAACCTGAAGACAAGAATATGATATATTTCCAATGCTGGCAGGAAACCCTGAATCATGAAATGAAATGGTAGATGTTAACCATGAAAATTTCAGCTGTGTGACTACTATCTTGTTTTCTTTCTGGGTGTGGTCTTTACCTGCTGACTCAAAAATATAGCTTGTGTAGAAGACAGTTCCATTGATTCCTCCAAACTGTTGAACGATCATTAATCCAACTCCTATCTATTTATGCATGATGAAAAGCCAAACAGGCATTGATCAGAAGCGAAAAGCATACTCGACGATATTAGGAAATATTTGTATGGACTGTTTTGGTAGAGGAAGAAATCATTACAAAAAGAGGTTGCAAGTTTCTTCTTCGTAACAAATCCTTCACTCCAGCTTTTGGGAGCCTTTCTAGCTGTTCTATGTTTTCCTGAAAAGCATGTTGTCATGGTGCCCATTCAATTCTTGTGTAATTCTCTATAAATAGTTTCAATTGATTTGAGAAGGATCGAAACAAGAACCTGTATTTCAGATGCCTCCTGTGATATATCAACATTCAGGCCACGAAGTTTCTGTAGTGCTACTTCACATGCTTTTCGCTGGCCAACCTTTGCCTGGAGTTACGTTTTGTCTTTTAAGTGACTGAAAAAGAAAAAAGGCATGCATGCCTATACACGCACACTCACGAGATTGCTTATTGTTTTTCAGTTTCATTCTTACCAGCCATCTTGGAGACTCTGGAACAAAAGTGAGCCCTATAAGAAGGATAACAGAAGGAATGATCCCTGCAGGAACATAACAGGCAAGCCACTTAATACATTAATTTGAGTCCTGTAAGTTCTCTCAGATTAAGACATCCTAGTTACCTATTTCACAATGGAGGAGATGGATAGGGAAGACAATTTACCTGTCCATGCTAAAGCTCTCCAAGGTAGAACAGAGCCTAGGACAAAGGCGGCAGCAATCCCAAGAACAATCATAAGCTGTTCGTGAGGTAAACAAAACGTCTCAGGTACCACCACACTCATATTTCAGGTATCCGTTGACATATGATTTGTTTTTGTGATGATCGATTTTAGTTGATATGAACAGTTATCTGTTCTTTTATTCTTATGAAGCATACCAAATTACCTGATTTAGAGATCCTAATGATCCTCGGAGGTTCTTCGGTGCAAATTCTGCTATGAAAACTGGCACCTTGTGATACATTTGATGATAAGAAGAAAAGAAACAATAGTAAATCACCCTTTGACCTCTGAAAAAAAACATCACGAAGAAGTGAGAAAGAAACAAAAGCAACAAACCACAAATGATAGCACTCCCATTCCATATCCTGTTGCCAGCCTTCCAATATCCAAAGCAATTGCCCCCTATATTGTGTTTTCAAGGTTTTTTCAAGAAGAGAAGAGATGGGGAGCAAGGTCATTGCTCTGCAACTGAAGAACCAGAGAGAGAGGGGGGGGGGGGGGGATTAACCACCTTAGCTAACGCAATGGCCAGCCACCCTAAAATACAGAAGATGCTAGCAATTCTCATAGCCTGCAGTTAATACACAACACAAGTGAAGAATGTTAGACCTGTATGCATTTAGATTACATTGTAGACTAGTCATTATAAACTTAAGAGTTCCATAAGGTTGCTTACTCCTTTTCGGCCAATAAAATCTGCAGTAGGTCCACTTGTGATTGCACCAAACATTGCTCCAAAATTTACTATAGAGCCAAACACTGAAAACTACAAAATCAAGAAGATGGCATTTATGAAAGGATCTGTTTCTGTAGACTGAAATAATCTTATCTGGCATACTGCCAAATCCATTTCCTGTAACATAATTGTAAAGAGATCATTTGGTCATTTGACAGATAGAAGAAATCTTAAAGAAATGCAGATTCATCAGCATACCTGGGCAACATCTAGAGAGAGTTCTTCCATGATCTGAAATTGAACAGGTGATGAGTAGCCCACCTGAAAAGAAAATCAAAAGATTGTCAGCACCTGCCTGCCATGTCCATTCTCCGTAATGTTAACATTTCTTTGGCCAGAAAAATCTCAAGGGAAGCGACTTACACAGCATCCAAACTGAAAGGATCCACAGACAGCAATGAAAGTGCTCAGATAAACCATCCATTGATGGTGATCATCACTTCTGTAGGATCCTTGACCTTGGATGAGTGGTTCTGCTTGTTCCCTCATTCTGTTGCCGCTGCTCTCTGCATCTCTGGTGCCCATTTTCTTTGGCTTGGTAGCTTTTCTTCTCTTTGTGGTTCAAGGAGAAGAAGTGAAGTGTGAATCCAGAAATGGAAGCTTATTTAGAGTATGAATCTGGAGTGCTGTCCTCTACGTTTGAATCTTCTTCTGAATCTTGTTTCTTTCTGCTAAGCTAAGTACTCTCTGGTCTCTCTCACTCTCTCTCTCTCTCTCTCTCTTGACAGTTGGAGTTGAAAGCGCGAACACGTCGCTTTATGCTGATTACCGGAAGCGGTCAAATGTCTAAAAAGTAAATTAGCAGTTAGTTTTCAATTCTTCATTTTTATATATCTTACTCTCTACTTCCAATATGTTGTCACTTTTATTTTTTTTGTATAGATTAAGATCGTCTCTGATCATTAACTCATTTTACGTGAACTTCCATCTTTATACCCATCCCAAACTCATTCTCACCCCTCTCAACTCACTCTCTAGACTTCTTAAATGTGTGCATTTGTAAGGCTAGAAGTGAATTAAAGTAAAACATAAATGGAAAAATGTCATTTCATTTAGGATAAAAAAACTTGATGTTGTGATAACACACTTGATACGGAGGGACTATATATTATGTTCGCATCTTTTACTGTTTCATTTAAATTTAGTTAATGCTTTCGAACTTTCTAATACTCGTTTAGAGTATATGACGGATGTTTGAAAAAATAGAAGGCCTAATAAAGTGAGTTTCTAAACTTAAGGAGTATTTAACCCTGAAAATCTGGGTGAAGCTAGCCGTTGTTTTTTACTCCATCCTAAAACGCAAAGGAAAAAGGAACCATGTGATTGCAGTTTTGACAACATTTTGTTTCATCAACAAGTTTTTTTGGAGTATCACGTAAGGTAATGGTCTAGAGACGGAATTGTGTAGGTAATGGAAAGTGAGTAAGGGAATGGGGACAGTCGTCACCTCAGACATCTTATAAAATCTAGTAGTACTTGCTTGTAGGGGTTTTTGAAAAGACCCGGGTTAAAATGCGCAGATTGTATGCGTGTGTATAAGTGATTCGTTTATTTATAAGTTTGTCATTCGCTAAATTTGATCAGAATAATGGTCGTGTTTGATCAGCATGATTAATCGATCAGCATCGTTTCCTCGTGTGAACAACATCGACAGATCAACATGACAAAACTACTGATCAACTGACAAGTCTACTGGTCAATATACTAAAAAGAAAGATCAACGTGACAATAAGTGATAAACATGCTAAAAAGAAAGATTAA
This sequence comes from Stellera chamaejasme, assembly GCA_024586325.1. Lineage (NCBI taxonomy): Eukaryota > Viridiplantae > Streptophyta > Magnoliopsida > Malvales > Thymelaeaceae > Stellera > Stellera chamaejasme. Next base: position 34,752,378 of record CM044985.1, read on the forward strand.
CATGACATGAAATATAGATCAACATTGTAAGAATAGAGATCAACATGCTAAGAAAAATGATTAGTATGACTGTATAAGAGATTAACATGCTAAAAAGAATGATCAGCATGGTAAGAAGAAAGATCAACATGCTAAAAATAAAGATCAACATGGTAAGAAAAGAGATCAACATGATAAAAATAAAGATCAACATGACAAAGAAGATAGATCAACATGATAAAAAGAGATATCAATATGCTAAAAAAATCAGCATGACAATGAAAGAGATCAACATGCAAAAAAAATGATCAACATGACAAGAAGAGTGATCAACACACTAAAAAGAATGATCAACATGACAAAAAAATAGGTCAACATTGGATAAGAGCAGATCAACACTTGACAGAAGTTGATGATCAACATGAAAAGACTACTGATCAACATTGAAAATGTGCAGATCAACATGGCTATACTAGTGATCAACATGATTACCTTTTGTGATCATCATCATTTTAACCAGATTTTTTAAGTTAGAAAATCAACAATTTTTTTAGTTCGTTCACGACCAAATTTTTGTAGTGATTTTGTTGCTTAGTTCCTTTATTTGGTTTTAAGAAGCAGATCTGAAATCACGAAGGAAGATTCACGACGGAAAGCTTCATCGGAAGAGATAGTGACATGTTTTGTTGGTGGTTGTGTTGTCGAATTGCGTTGCATTGGTTTGGTTTGGTTGCTACAAACAGATCAGAAATCACGTCGGAAAGGACGTTGGAAGATTTTTGTGGTAGTTGTTTTGTTGAGTTGTGCTTGATGATGAATTCGGAGTTGAAATCGGAATTGAAAGGAGTCATCGGAAGCATCACGATGAAAAGGATGACATGTGTTGTAAATAGAAGCAACTCTTAAGCACATAGATTGCGCATTGCGCAGTATATAACTACTCGTTTGAAAATTAGGATTCGATTGTTTTTTTCACTAGGGGAGATTTTGTTTTTTTGGTTTTGTCAAGAAGGGAGATGAGGGGTATGGTCACTTCTCTGGGCAAAGGACAAAAGTGCTACTCGTATTTTGGTTCTATAACTTTGCTCATTTTAATGAATCAGGTGACGATTTGAAACTTATAGGATTGATATGTAGTTTTGAAAAAGTATAGGACTGGTTCGTTAAAATTAGAAAAGTTAGAGCCCCTACTGCTCTGCAACTGAAGAACAATTTTTACTCTCCTCGTGACAGACACTCAGTAGTCAGTAGTAAAGTTGTGTAATAGGGGGCTTCAAACCTTCTTGTTGGTGGGAAAATTTTTCATCGAATTTCGGCCTCATTCACCATAAAAAATTCACCCCAATTTTTTCGGACCCTCACACTTGAGCGAGTGACTTTTTCAAATCTGAAGCTAGCAGGCAGGGGGGCCCACCAGGCAGGTGAGTGGGAGGCAGGGGGCCAGGCAGGGGTTGGCAGCATAGTAGTAAATTTCGTTTAAATGTACCGGCCGATGACGCGGTTTCGCTTGATGCCGGGGAAACGGTACCATTTAGGCCAAAATTGTACCGGCGATCGTATCGACCGTGCGGCCGCTTTCGGCCGTTGCCGTACCGTACCGTGAAACGAAGAAAAGACAGGGGGTTTAAATGAACATTTTTTAAAAGTTTGAGGATGAATCACGAATGAAAAATATCTACTAAATTAAAGAAATTAAAATACAAAATCACAAGATTCATAAAAACTTCTCACCGATTGTTTTGGAATATGTTAATTACGTTAAAGAAAGAAATAATATTTTAATCTATTTGAGATCCATGCTATTTAAATTTGTTTTCCATACTTAAATTAGTTTCTGATGTTGACTAATGAGATTATTTAGAATTATCATGTTTATATTTCTTCACACTCCCAGTTTGTAATTTAAAAAACTAATTTACCTCATTCATTTTTTTAATTCTTTTAATTAGTATATTTAGTTCTTGTATGTAGCTAGTAAATACTTGTTTATTACATTCTTTTCTCTTAGTCAAATAGGTGATCACCCAAGTACTCAGGGTAAAAATTTAGAATCTCGTATACTTTTACAGTATATATATACACACACACCAGATAGCTTTACTGCACACAACCAGATATATTCCCTGTGCAGATCGTCTCGTATCGTATCAGTAAAAGACGATCACCTGACGATATTTAATACCTTGGTTGGCAGCAATGAGGACACGTGGGGCGGCGGGTGGGGCCAAGGAGGGGGGCAGCAGCAATTCGACGTGATTCACGTCTGATTTGCGAAATTCAGACCTCCCGTATTCACGGCGAGGTCCGAAAATATGAGGTGACTCACCGAAAATGATGAGTGAATTTGATAAAAATTCATCTTAAAATCATATGGTTTGAAGTCCCCTAATAATACTGCTATATTATTCACTTCTCCCTTGGTGCTAGCAAAACTGTAACTTTCATTTTTTGGTATTTAATATGCTTGATTCGACTAAATATATTGTCACAACATCATAAAACATTTTTCCAAAATAAAATTATATTTTTTTATTTTTATTTTTTTAAATTCACTTTTATCATTGCAAATATACTCATTCAAAGAGTTTAGGGAATAGATTGAGAGGGGGTGGAGATGGATTTGGAATGGATAATAATGAAAGTTTGTATAAAATGAGTTAATGACAAAAAATAACTTTAATCTATATAAAAAAGTTAGAACTGATACCACACTTGAGATGGAGGAAATGTGATTTATTTTCTTCAATATTCTAACATAAGAAGTTAAATATTTTATATGCATATAATAATCTGATATGTTTAATTTTTAAATATAAATTTTAAATAAATTTTAAATAAATTTTTTCTACTAAAAATTTGAGTCAAATCAAGTTGAAAAGTTAAACACTCCAGTTTTGCTGGAAAGTAGGTTTATATATATATATATATGGGGTAGAGAGTTGAGGGAATTGGAGTCTCGAACTCAGACCTCTACAAATATCTTCAGAAGCATGTACCAAGTATTCAGGTCAGGACTGGACGGCAAGTAAGTTAGTATACTTTTTATTGCCGTCGAAGAAAAAAAGTTTTCAGTGGTTTCTCATCTTGATTTGCAAAAATACAATCAAGTCTCTGTATTTTCACTTTCCTTACAACTAAGTAACCTTGTATTTGCTCCCCTGTGCCGGTGCTTCCCCCACGAAGCCACATACATGATACATACGCTGGTTTTGTTATTATGACATGATCTTTTGTTTTTTCAAACAGCGACTATAAGTAATTACTTTCTTCGTTCAAAATGAGATGTCACTTTTAGTTTTTTTTATAGATTAAGATTGTCTTTAGTCATTAATTTATTTTACATAAACTCTCATCATTATCCCATTTCAAACCAATTCTAACTACCTTCAACACACTTCCTAGACCCTTTGAATGAATACATTACAAAGATAAAAGTGGAAAGCGACCATTTCATTTATAACAAAAATATTTTGACGTTGTGAAAACTCAGTTGAAAGTTGAAACAAATAGAGTAAAAAAACAAAGAAAAAGAATGATCCATTGAAGTACTACTCAACAAACTCAGATGTCCTCGATATTAATTGTCGTGCTGTAATGTCATGTGAGTTGAGTTGGCATTTCCAGTTTTAGGTGGGAACAATTCAACAAAACAAGGTAAGGATTCGAAATGAAGTCCCAGCTGGTAAGTGATCTGGATTGATCGCGAGCAGCATTTATAGAAAACAAACAGGGGGAGAAAGTAGGGGAAAAGACCCCATTTGCCACCAATGTTTGGTCAAAATCTCCATCTGTCACGTTTGACCAAAGTCCCCATTTTATCACTGTTTATTTCAATTCCTTAGATGCCACTATCGTTATGGTTTTGGATCTCGTTTACCACTATCGTTAGATCAATTCAAAACTAGATCATAAAGTTTTTAAAAATTGACAAATTCACTCACATTTTAAACAACTCTTTATCTTCAACCTTGATGCTTTCGGCTTTTCAAACTCAATCATTTTATTCTTAATTTTTCACCGAATTGTTCACTCATGAATCGCTTCTAGCTTCCTTAATTAGACGTAAATTAACTTGACTTAGGGATTGTTAATCAGTTTCCAGGTTGGCGAATTTGTCTTAAGATCTTGCGGGGTCTGAGCTTGAGGGAGCCGGAAAAACGGCTAGTGGATGACTCACGGGAGTGTTGGCCGACAGAGGAGTCAAAATGCGGCGGCAAACCCGTGAGGCTGAGGACGGGAGTGGAATGCAGGGATGCGGTGGTCTTCTCGTTGTCGTTAGAGTCACGGGAGGGGTTCTGGACGTAGTAGCTAGATGGGACAACGGCCGAGAGACCTCGTCGGAGATGAGGGGTCAAGGCTAGTGCCCTCTGAATCGGTCTTGGTGTGCATGGTGGTTGACGGTGGAGGAAAGCGATATTGGGCGGTGGCGTAGTTGAGGTGATTCTTTACGGGAGGGATTTAAATTGTAACTCATACAAATTTATGGTTACTTTTTTTCATTTCAAAAGTTTGGGAGTCAAATTTGAACATTTAATATAGTTCGTAACAAAATATTATCTTCGTTTATGGTCTCAGTGGTAAATATGGTCCATTAATGAATAGCAATGGTTATCGTAGTCCCGGAAATTTAATATAATGGTAAAAAAAGACCTGAAAAAAAATGTTGCAAAAATGAGACTTTGGCCAAACATTGTTGGCAAAATGGGGATCCTTTTACCCGAGAAACTAAAATGAAACAATTCGACGAGGATGCACATGCACGGTTAACTTAATTTGCCCTCATCTACTTAATCCTATTTACCTATTTGTATTTTCCCTTTCATTCACTTCAAATTCCCACGTAATTAGTACAGATAGAAATTTTAAAAATATTTATAATATATTCATTCTACCAAACCCTTTTTTATTTTTTACAAAGGAGACAAAACCCTTTTTCCCCGAGGTGAATTTTTCGTTTCGGCACTGTTGAAAACACAAACTTCACAAATAAACCTCACAAAATATTCAACAAAAAAAAAATCCCCCTGCCTTTTGAAATGCAGACTTTTCAAAATGGTACTAACTTCTGGTTGGAGGAGTCGACCTTTATGTATTACTTATAGGGCTCAACTACCTCTGCGGTCACCCTTTTCTCGTTTTCTTGTTGCAGGGAAATGAAGCTCGAACAAGTGGGGAAAAAAAAAGGCAATGCAAAGGAAGCCACTACTTTCTTGGGAAGCCTGCTCACGGCCCCGGCTGGCCTGCCAGCGGTAGTGGGAATTCTCTCGTTCCCTAGTCAAAGACTTGGTCGGATGTGGGATCTACACGAGGAGCGGTAGCAAAGTTTCTATGGTGTTCTACCTTAGCGTCGTCTCTATCCACAAAGAGTGGGAGGCTCCGCACCTGAGCATTGTCTCTATCTACAGCTGACGCAACTCCATACCGAGGCCTCACTACTACTTAATTAATTAACGGCTAAGCGATTTCATAACCCGAGCTTTCCTTAACCAGCTGACTTTACTTCGTAAGCTTTTCCTCCCTTTCTTTAAAGTTCGACTAAGTTAAAAAATCAAACCTTTTAGTAATGAGACAAGAAATGAACTGAAATTTAATGTAGCAAGGTCAAAGAAATGCCTTTGGTTCTTCAAACTACAAATTCTAAGGTTTACTACCACCACTAGATAACAGTTGAACATCAGGCACCAGCAAGTGTAAAACTCATAAACTAAGGTTACAAATTCTACAGCTTTCTTTGAAACTCTGATTATCTATACTGGAACTCATGTCTATCAACATCCCTTAAATGTGGATCCTAACATAGTCGTCATAATTCTATATTCTTGCCATACCAATCAGCACCGGGTACATCAATCGTATTTAGCAACTAGCATCACAAAGCATATGCTGATTAGAAGAAAGATACTATACTGTACATGCAAAAACTAGATGGATGAATTTCAGAATCATGCTCTAAACTACTATCATTTACTAATTCTGAGACAATTTGTCTGCTAGATTGTTTATAACTCTCACCTCTTTCTTATCTTTACAGCACTAATGGTTCATAAATTTACATGAACCCTGTAATTCAAACCCATGAATTAAAGAACACTCACAGACACACATTGGTTCTCTGACGCTTCATGAGGTTCTCGTTATAGTGTCTGAACTTGTTTCATCTTTCCTACTGCTTGAAAGCCGACCACTATCATACATGAACGGTTGATAGCCAGTGGGACTGGAAAGCTGACCTGAGCCACTACTATGTACAGATCTCTCAATGTCACTGATTTCGGAGGTTAAGGGAATAGGCCGCTCTGGAATAGATGGAACCAACACATCTGTTTCCAGCATTTTCACAACCTGATCCATGGTTGGCCTGGCATACAGCTGTGGATGTGAACAGAGGACTGCAACCAGCACATACTTTTCGAGAACTTCTGGCGAGCCCAACTCTGGCATGCCATCTTCAATAACATCCAAATGCTTTCCATCTCTCACCAATGACCAAGCCCAGTCCGTCACGAGGGAAGGCGGCCCCTCAGCATTCATGACAAGTGCCTTCTTCCCGCTCAACAGCTCAAGAAGCACAACACCAAAGCTATACACATCACTCCTCTCCGTCAATTGCCCATACAACGCATACTCTGGGGCAACATATCCCATTGTACCAGCAACCCTGGTGCTCAAATGTGTCATCCCATCAGGTGTGAACTTTGCAAGCCCAAAGTCCGCCACCTTAACCTCAAACCTCTCATCCAAAAGTATATTACTTGCTTTGATGTCCCGGTGAATAATCCCTGGCTGTGCCCCATAATGCAAGTAAGCCAATCCCTTGGCTGTCCCAAGCGCAACCCTTTGGCGTATGGGCCAACTAAGCTTCCTCTGTGCAGAACCAAACAAATGATCATAAAGACTCCCATTCTTCACCAAATCACAAACGATGATCCTCTGGTGACTCTCGAACGAAGTCGTAGCAGTGCAGTACCCTCTGAGAGCAACAAGATTCACATGCCTCACGCTCGCAATGACCTCAACTTCATGAGCGAAATTCGCATCACCAGCCACAGAACAGTTTTTGAACCTCTTCACAGCAACCTCGGAGCCATCAGGTAACACACCCTTGTATACATTCCCGTAGCCGCCTCTCCCAATTATACTGTCAATGGAGAAATTCCTAGTAGACTTCTTAATCTCATCCAAAGTGAACTTAACCAGATTAGTACTCTCGCCAATGGACCTCAATCCATCACCCAGTTCAAGATTCCTGACTTTGTCCCTCATAATTCTCTTCTTCAGCTTCTTCCGCTTCCTATAAATGACCCAAGACCCACCAACCACCCCGATGAACCCAACCACAATCAAAATCACAACTACCAAAATCACAACCTTCTTCTTCCTTTTCTTACTTCCACCACCGTTCTTTCTGAAATCAATGGAAAACAAACACTGAGCCGTACCTTGGTCCATGGGTCCGAAAATATTGATGGCGGCAGCGTAAATAGTAGGAAAGGCAAAGCAATCCGACAGATTCCCGATCGAATTGCCATAGCCCTGCATGCTGGCCAGAGACTTGGTACAGGAGGCGCAAGGCGAGCCATCATCAAGCGACTGATTACAATTGGAAACGACGTCTCTCATAACTGACGGGGGAAGGCGAGCTTCGTACTGCGATCTGGTGGTGACATTCATGCAACCCTCCGAAATCCAAGTGGTCTGAAACCCACAAGACGTCCGGACGTCAAAATTGGGGAAGAGCGGTGACAGAAGAGACTCGTAGGCTCGCCAGCATGACTCGGAGGAGTTGAGAGGCGGGACGAAGGAGCCGTTGAGGCGGAGATACTGGGACTGGACGAGGCGGAGACCCTGGCGAATATACTGGCAGGTGGTGTTGCGGTCGGGAAGGCGGCGGTGAGAGTCGACGACGAGAGGACGGAGGAGGGAGAAGTCGAGAGGGCATGAAACGTTGCCGTTTTGCTGGGAGAGAGAAGGGGAGGGGATTGCTAGGGTTACGATGAGGAAGAGGAAGAAGGAGGAGGAGGAAATTACAGGATTGTAAAGGGACGACATTAGAAGGGTGGTTGTTGAGGTTCAAGGTGAAGCAGCTAAAACAGCAGCAGCCATGTCCACCAGGAAAGAGGAGGAGGAAGAAGAAGAAGAAGAAGGAGAAGAAGAAGAAGAGAAGAAGAAGAAGAAGAAGAAGAAGATGAGGGCGGAGAAGTAAGCCGGCAGAGCAAACTCCGGCTAGGCTAGCTTCCTGGAATCTGCCCTTGGTCCATTTGATTTGGGGTCTCTCTCTCTCTCTCTCTCTCTATTGCTGCTCTTGTTTTTCCACCATTTCAGCATCCTTCTTGATTTGTATTGTATGCAACAACAAAACACACATTTTCTTATGCTATGCTACCACATTTTTCTCCTTTCATCCGCTAAATGTATCTACAATTTTTCTCACAGTTTATTTTGATTTTGAGAAGAAAAATTGGATTTTTTTTTAATAAAATGTTAGCATGTTTGTGTAAGAGAAAATGTTAGGGAAAATGTGATTTTGAAAACTCTGAGAAGAAAAAATGGAGAATTGTGATTAAAAGAGTAAAATGGAGTATATTTTTCTTTTGAAAACATGCATTTACCTTTCATGATCGTTATCTCTATTAGATTAGATTGATCATAAGAAATGTAAGAAATTTTAGACTCTCCCTTCCCTTGATTGTGTTGGAAAAGGTTAAGAGATTTTACTTGCATAATTCTCGGATTATTAGCAATATACTCCTACTATACTACCTACTCCTTCTGTGTATAGCCGTCCTATCCTGTTAGATGCTTTGAAAGTGCTCTTCTATTGGAATGCCAACTTGGTGTATCAGCATTGCTGGGAGATAATGTCTCTTTGTTGTAAACGCACTTAAAACATTATTATTATTTTATTATTATTTTGTTAACAACTGGCTGGCTAAGCTATTTAATTAGAGAGCTACAGGCAGACCCAGGTGTTAACATGATCACTACAATCCTTTTTGAACTCTACTCTGCCTCATCAAAAACTAATGCATTTATTTGGACATTTTCAACCGAAGCTGGACAAGGCCCAGGCCAGGAGCAGGCCTGTAAAGAAAAATTACAACTTGGGTTCTAGTGTTTGGGCTTTGGAGATCCAAGAGGGTTAATGGGCTGTAGCACCTCTTTGTCCTAGAGTGTATCCATCAAGATTAATATTGGAAAAAAGAATGTTGTAAGAATTTCTTTGGAGACAAGTTACTCCATTAAATTAATCCCCTATAAATCGGCTATACATAGCAGACTACAGCCTAAAAACACAAACTGGATACTAGCCCAACCCAAGGCCATCGAGTTATTGAAAAATCACTAATACCCCTAGATGTATTCCCATTAATTGGTATGTGTACCTATATATAATTGGTACCTGTAAATTGTTGAAGCGGGTAGGTTTAGGCATGTACTGATTCTGAGTAGTGATGAATTGTGTCATAAAATGAGCAACATGGGGCAGGCAAGTTGCAAGCAAGAAGAGTGCTGAAGCCGATAACCAACTCCGACTATGAATATCAACTTCAATCCCAACGACTTGTAACGAATTAAGAGATCGAATTAAGAAGCTATTAATATACTTGCAGTTCGTTAAACAAATTCAGCTACCATGCCTCTAAATATGCAATAACAACTCTTACTTAATCAGGTCAGGTTAGGTCATTGTCTATAAATTAGTAAGTGCTTCAATTGTAAGAAATATACTCCTCCCTCCACAAAAAATTGAGTCATTTGATTTTGATGTTTCAAAATTCAATATTTAATATTTGATTCAAAATTTAATAAAAAATAATTTTAAAAAATTCAAAAAATATATATATTTATTTAGAAATTTTAATTTTAAATTATGATACACATATCAAATACCACCATGAAACACAAACAAAACTATCATTGTTCATTCAAGTACTATGGAGTATAGTTTAGACAAGGTGTTGGAGGCCGTGCATGGCTGCGGCAAAATGATATGGTGTGATGAGCAATAAAAAATTAAATGTAAAGATTAAATAAAATATAAAAAATATTATTGTTAAATGATGCAAATCTGTGAGGAAAAAGTAGAGAATATGAAGCTTCAAATTTAGAAATTGGGGGTTAAGTTATTCACCTAAATACTAAGGGTTCGTTTGGTTGTAGGGATAAAAAATAGTGGGATAAGATGATTAAGATGGGATAGGGTGAGATTATCTAGGATAGGATTAGATGAGATTATTTATGATAGGATTGGATGAGATTATATCAAATAAATTTGTCATAGTCTCATATTTCTTTCTTCTTTTTTTTATCTCATCCCTCCTTATCCATTGGTGGGTGAGGTATTATTTAATCCCACTTTTATGGGATAAAAATATTAAAATGGATAATACTCATCTCATCCCTGGACGTACCAAACGGGGGATGAAGGAGGAGGACAGGATAAAAATCATCCCATCCCTCCTTATCCCGCCAACCAAACGCACCCCAAGGGTTTGAGAGGTGAGTGAGAAAAGTGAAATATGGAGGCCCAAATTTGAGGAGCCCATGAAAACGCAGGACCCTGGGGTGTGAATTGCGCTCACACCCAGCTTCCCGCCTCATTTCCCTTACTTTTTCTAGCGCTTTCGCAATCTCCTTCATCTTCGTGCATCTTCCTCCTCTAAGTTCTTTCTGGGGTGACTTCTTGCCCTCTTCCGCTTGCTCATCTTCTCTAAACGGTGTCATCTTACTCGTTAAGCTCAGCAATATGAGGGAATAAAAATGAGAGAGACTATTTGGCGTAAGAAGGTTTGAGAATTTGGGAAAGTTCACTGAACTTGAATGAGTTTGTTCAAAACCCAGTATTTTGATTTTTTTTTGTCATTTCGTTACGGATTTGATAAGGTGAAAGCAATTTAGGTATCTGTGTTCCTGGGTTATTCGAATTTCAGTCAATGGGAGTGTAGGTAGGAATCATATGTGCGATCACATGTGCGCAATGTTGTGTTACGCGCACAAAACTGTTTCATGTGTTTCCACGTTGTTAGATCAGCATCAATACCTTGTTAGCTCGACATCAATACTTTGTTAGATTAGCATCAATACCTTGTTAGATCGACATCAATACCTTGTTAGATCGACATCAATACCTTGTTAGATCAACATCAATACCTTGTAGATCGATATCAATATCTTGTTAGATCGACATCAATACCTTGTTGGATCAACATCAATACCTTGTTAGATCGACATACATACCTTGTTAGATCAGCATCAATACCTTGTTAGATAAGCATCAATACCTTATTTGTGTCGATGCGAACTTGTGCACTTATTTGTGCGCGCGCGTATGTCGTGCAGATATCGCGCACAATATTGTGCGCAAAGCACTGCAACATGTTAACCAACTTCGCCTTAATCGCAGATATTCGTGATCGTCAAAGTTCAAAATAAACCTCAGGACGGCAGAAATTACGCAAGCCGAAACAAAATTAACCAACTTCTGCCTTAACCCAACAAGAATTTGTACCGAATTTACATGGGAAGAGAATTTCAGGGAGATCAAGCGTTGGAACAATGGAGAATGAAGTATAGAAAGTGAAAATGTATGTTGTAAATTATGATACACATATAAATTATTTAATTTTAGATGTCTAAACATTCATAAAAATATATATTAAATACTGTAAAACAACTAAAACAAATGTAATTATTTGATGATGGGGAGTATTTTTTCTGGATTCTCACAAAAGTATGTTCCTTTTATAAAAATAATATATACACATTTTACTTAATCACTCTTTACTTCTGTGCGCTATAAAAATATTTATTTATTATTATCTGACTTTCCTTATTTTCTTAATCTCAAGTCTTGTGCATACTAAAAGATGCAGGAAGAAACTCTTAAAAGTCCGATCAAACATATAAGTATAAGACAAATGAAGCATATAGAAAAGACAAATGAAGCATATAGAAAAGTGTTCACAGCAGCGAAACAATAAAAATCTATCATTTTCCTTTAATTTTTTATAATATAAAGTACACTTTTCGCATTCTTGCCAAAATTATACTCCCTTCATTTATAAAAAATAATGGTATGTTTCTTTTTCAATAATTAATTTATGATTTTATTTTCTTCAACATGTTGATGTACTAAGTCAAATAATTTAAATGTAAATTATAGAATAATGTATGTAATTTCTAAAAATATTTTTATGAATTTTTAATGAATTCTTTTCGGTAATAATTTGAATCTCTAAAAACATCGAAAAAGAAATGCACTAATTTTTAGGGATGAAGGGAATGCCAAAAACACGTCCATAGTAAATAAATTATTTTAAAAACCTAGAAGTTTTTTTTTCCTTAATTTAGAATATGCATAAAAGGAGATGCTAAAAGTGATGAAAGGTACTCACAGTGTAAAGAAAAAATGACATACATTTGGTGAACTGCTGAGTTGTGAGGTAAATAGGTGATAAAAAAGGCATTAGTGAAATCATTGTAAATACATGTGGGCAAGATCAAAGGCCTAACACTCACATACCAGTTATGATTTTTGCACAAAACAGATAGAAAAAATGTTAAACGGTGTCGTTTTGACTGGTAAGAAAAACAGAAAAGACAAAATAGTAACTATTCACCACGTCCCATTAAACTATCATAAAATGTTATGTAGTTGATAGATGAGTCATGAAATGTCGTGCATGAAGTTCAAAACGTATTTTTTGAATAGAGTATGTTACAAAGAAAGTTCATGGAAGAGAAAAGGAATTTATCATTTATCCTCGGATTTCATTCTTTTAACTCATAAGGTTTCACGAAATCTACAAAAAAACCCTATAACTGTTAACTTTATGTACTGACCGTTTGTTTTCTTGGAATAATTCTATAATTTAGGCCTAAAAATTTTAAACCTAACAATCTTACATCAATTATTTCTCATTTACAGAAAGTCACACTCATTGCTCTATAATTTTAATTCATATCATATCGTAAATAAATGTTTTAAGCTGTACCAATAAAATCCAATTTTTACTTTTTTCATTCATGGTCATATTCCGTTAAATAACACTTAAGTTTAACGAATCTTTACGAAAAATGATACTAGCAAGATCCCCATCTAAATTCTAATACACACACAACACAAGCCAAACTTGTAGCGTAAGATGGAATTATGATCACCATCCAGCCACCAACCCGTGAAGCGGATCCACTCGCAACCTGCAACCGCTTTCTTTTTTATAATCATAAACATTTGAGACACTAGCATCTTCCCGTTAATCAAACGGACCCAACAAGCTCGACTTAATTATATCCCATATGTTGTCTCTTTTATCTTTTGATTTTACCAAGTATACATTTATCATTGATCCTGAAGGCAGCTGGCCGGCAGTTTGAAGAATGAGGCGATATTTTTTACAAAAAGGAAAATGGAGAAAGTGTGTAAATGAAAACACTCAGATAGCTAGAAAACATGACATTATATACATATGTCTGGAGAAATAAATATGAAAAAAAGTAAACAATAAAATTATACTAATAAGCTACAATGATTAAAAATATTCATTAGCAAAATTGTAAAAGAACAGTACCGCCTTTGAACAATTATAGCAAGCATCTGTATGTTTTCTCTCATATCGATCCTTATGAAACAAAAACAGATAGTGTATAATATATTAATAATAATTAATAAGACAAAATTACTGCTAGAAGAGTAGAAGGTAACTTCGCAATGCATGCGTACATAGCCAGTATAGTATAGTAGTATGAGTAATTGGAGAGGCGTGTGGTATGATTGGTTGGTCATCAAAGTCTCTTGATTTGGAGGTAAAGAATGTCCCGCAATCATCAATATCCTTCCTTTAGTACTACTACTACATTTATATAGTGTTAGGTTCAAGTATTATTTTATAAGTTCCTTGCGTCGGGGTTTTTGGTCGAATTCAATTCAATATTAATCATCATATTAATTAATGCAAATATATATATATATATATATATATATATACACAAACTCAAATAATTACACAACTGAGTATGTGGCTTCATCAAGTTGCTCCTAGCTAGCTACCTTGAGCTAATGATCATTTATATTTTGGTATCAAACCGTACGTTAACGTTTTCTTATTTTCCCGCAACGATTCCATCGTTTCATATTTATTCTCCTTCCGAACCATCCGGTGGCAGAATTTCTGGAAGGGGTGTCCATATATATAAGATAAAATTAAATTCTAAATTTATACTCCTTTCGTCTGTAAAAAAATTGTGTCATTTGATTTTATTGTTTCGAGGTTTTATGTTTGACTCGTATTTTAATAAAAATAAACCAGTGAAAAAAGTAATATATATATACACACACATATTCAAAAACAAATTAGATTGTACGTTTTAATACACATCTGAATTATTTAATTTTTGATGTCTGAACATTCATGAAAAAAATTATAGATTAAATTTTTAAAATTGTTAAAATAAATGAGACAATCTTTTGCAGACAGAGAGTATAATATAAAACTTTAAAATGACAAAAAATGCATTACAATTGCTCTCGTCGAGTCTTTATCATTTGATTTTTTTTTTTACAATTTCATCATTATTAATGTTATTGAATACATCCTTCTCAATATATGCTATCAAACAATTTTAAAAAATATCATAAAAGCATCTATATGCATTTATGTTATATATTAGAGTAAGAATAAAAGTTCGGTGCCAAATATAAAAAAATGAATGGTTTAATTGTACTTCTTATACCAAATATACTTTATTCAAAAAAATGATCCACTTTGTATTTTTCAAAGTAATAAAAATACATATTTTTTCTTTTAATACATAATACAAAATATAAAAGATTATTTTAATTTTCAAGGGGTCCAACATATATTTTATATACCCCTTACGGTGTCCGTGGACATTTCTCCAATACATGAATCCGCCACTGCCATCAGGTGTATTATTGGGAAAAAGATACTTATCATTGATCAATGCATACATGATTTAATTAATGTATTTGGATGTTTGATTACTAGTTTACCTCGAGATAAAGGAACAAAATATATAAATAATAATTTATGTGTCTTTTTACAAGACACATAAACTGATTTTAGGCCAGTAACTTAAACCAATTAGGGCCCGTTTAGATGTAGGAAATTATTTTCATTTTCATTTTCCCTTTCATTTTCATTTTATATGTTTAATTTTCCAATTCACTTTTTAAAAAACGTGTTTAGTTGTTTCATATGGAAAACAATTTTTGAAAATTAATTTTGAAAACGCGTTTAGTTGAGAAAATTCTCAACTTAGAAAAATACATGTAAATGTATTTATGCAACATTTCAACATCAAACGGTACAATGTCAAACTTGAAAATGTATATCAAGTACGTCGACGATTTCTCCGAAATACACAAACGTGAACATCATATTGTGTGAACAAACCGCCAAAAAAACACCATATATACAATTTAAACATATCATAGATACAAAAAGGGAAAAAGAACCGAACTTGAATCATTCAACGGGAGACTGAAAAAAGAGACAAACATTGACCTTTAGATATATAACTCACTCCACAATTCCTAAGGCAAAGACTAGGAATGCCAAAATCGCAACAAAATCAATACCGCGAGCTGCCTTAAATAGCTCGACTTAACGAAAAGCTAACGAGGTCGCGAGTGTAGTTGTCGTCGAGCTCGAGCTCGGCTCGTATATTGTCGAAAGTGAATTGGGCTTTTGACTCCTTCCCTCGAAAATCGAAAATTAGAAACAGAGATGCTTCACTCCTTCCCCAAAATCGAAAATTAGAAAGCAGAGATGCGCGCTAAGTGCTCTTGATGGCGTAGACGAAGACGGCGGCTTCGGCGTCGAGCCGTCGGTGAGATGCCGGACAGAGGCGAAAGCGTGGAGGCTCGGTAAACGTGCAGAACAGCGGCTTCCAATTCGCGAGGTCAGATCGGAGAAAAGGGCTGCGGTCCGTCGAAAAAGTTTGGCCGGATGACCCAAACGCCGGCGGGACAGCCTCTAGTGAGCCGGAACGAAGCTGGGCGACGTGGGTGCTTGAATGAATGCGCCGGATTAGGAAACGCCCAAATTCCCCTTCGCCGATTGTTGCGTTTTGGTGCGAATTATTGCTCTTCTGACATTGTTTCTCTTTTTATTTGTGATTGTTGTTTGCATTTCGTTTATTTGATTGCCCTCTACCTTTTGTTTCGTTGAAGTCGATTTTCGTTTTTGGGTGTTCTTCGTTGCTCTCTCTGTGGCTGCCTTTGATTTACGCCTCTCTCTGTCGATTTGTTTGGTCG
This sequence comes from Stellera chamaejasme, assembly GCA_024586325.1. Taxonomy (NCBI): domain Eukaryota; kingdom Viridiplantae; phylum Streptophyta; class Magnoliopsida; order Malvales; family Thymelaeaceae; genus Stellera; species Stellera chamaejasme. The sequence goes on from CM044985.1 coordinate 34,768,636, forward strand.
TGCACTGGTTGATGGTTCGATCGTCTTTGTAATTAGAAGATTTGTTTTAAATTGATGATTTTTCAATTGAGCCATATATACCTCCGGGATTAGGATTGGGCGAAGAGAGCAAGATGGAGAAGATCGACCGGAGAGGCGAGAAGCACGGAGAAGTGAAGATCGACCGGCGGCGGCGAGATCGGCGGCGGCGGCGGCGAGATCGGCGCGGCGAGAGATCGAGAATGAGATCGCGAGAGACAGAGGAGGACGTGTCGAGGAGGCGAGTTTCTTGATTGAGAAACTCGGGATATGCGTTTCCAACTTTTTCATATTTTGAACATATCAAAAAAATTCTTTTTCTAGAAAATAAGGAATGGAAAAACAACAACTAAACACATTTTCTTTTCCATTTTTCAATTTTTCCGAAAATATAAAGGAAAATGGAAAAAATTTCCTCATCTAAACGCAGCCTTAATATTTCGATTTATAAGAACCAAAATTTTCCATGATTCTCCCATTTTGGAATGCAAATTTGTTTCATTCTACACACATGCAAGTTCGTCAAGAAAACCCGGCCCAAAGGCTCATGTTCCACGTGTCAGAATCTCGCATGGCACATCTTGAAGAAGCCGCCTCTGACCAATCAAGTTTCTCACGTTCGGATATGAATCAATTAAAATGCAGAAAACAGAAAGCCCCCTCTCATTCTCTCAAAATAAATACTAGAATTTATAATTTCAAGAATTCTCAAATCGATTGTTTTTTGACAGCATGTTATCTAGTTTTATTTCAGGATTTAATTTCTAAATAATTTTTCGTACAAGACTCAGTTCAGCTGCAAACATCACATTTTCAATTTTTAATCCACAAAATAACCTTAAATCAATCATTTCATAATCAATTTTTATAAATAATATATTTTTTAAATTTTCCTACTCACATCCATCCATCAAAAATATATCCTCAAATTTCATAAATTATTTTTTCCTCATTCTAAATAAACACATCCTAAATGTACAAAGGCCCAAACTTTCCTCAATAATTTTCCAGGTAATAGTAGAAGGAAAAGGGGAAAAACAGACGTGTTGTGGTAGTACAAGTTTCCACTTTCCTGAGTTCATAGATATCGTAACAGTGGAAAAATCTCTTCAGCAGCAGTAAAGTTTAGTTTTGATACTCATTTCTACCATCAAAATATTTTTATCCAAAATAAAATAATATTTTTTCACTTTTAATTTTAGTCCAATTTTATTATTGGAATGCGCATTCAATCAAAAAGTTCAAGAGTGGGTTGAGAGGAGTTAGAATTCAACCCTGTTAATCATCATCCGAGTGATTTTTCACCCACTTATTCAAATGACTCATCTATAAGGTAATTTGGAAGCCCAAGTCCAACTAATTAGACAATTACATATCTATCCTCCATTTTTCAAGTGCTCTAGGTGGGTGAAAAATCACACGGGTGTTAAATAACATTGATGGTTAGAATTAGTTTAAGACGGTGTAATTGTGTAAGTTTATGTAAAATGAGTTAATAATCACAGACAATTTTAATATACACAAAAAACTAAAAATGAGAACCTACTTACTCTTTCCGCCCAAAGTGTGTTGTGACAATATCAAAATATTTTTGTCCCAAATGAAATGACATTTTCCTACTTATATTTTATTTTAGTCCACTTTTATCATTACAAATACACACAATTAAAGAGTCTAGAGAGTGAGTTGAGAGAGATGAGAATGAGTTTGAGAGAGAATAAAGATGAAAGTTCATGTTTAATGAGTTAATAATCAAATACAATCTTAATCTACATGCAAAAAATTTAGAACACACAAACGAAGGGAGTAATAGTTACGGAGTATATATTGACAAGACAACGACCAGGGAACCATAGACTTCAACTCTGTCTCTGTGTCTTCCTACTTCCCTTCTGTCTGCTCTTACTTGCTTGCTTGCCCTCTACAACTTCTCTCAACTTTCAGTTCCCTCTTCTCAACGGTACGGTAGCCTTTTCATCTTTTTTCTCACCTCTCTATGTTCTTTTCTGGGTTTTGGTCAAAAGTTATAACTCCTCCCCTACCACACACTGATGGCCTCGTTTGTTTACGCAGCTGCTTCTAATTTCTACGCTGCTTTTGATTTTTTCTGAAATCTCTGTTTTTCAGGGACGAATTCAGGTCAAAACTGAAGCCTTTTCATCAGAATGAACACCGTGCTCTGTTTCATTTCACTGTAAGTGATTGATTTTCTTTCCTCAAACTTCGTTATGGCGAATTTCCAGTTTACTGATTGGTTTGGTGCGTAGATTTGACGATAATGGTATATAAGAATGGAGAAGAAGGAAGATGCATCATCTCCCATCGGAGTTCTTGAGGACTTCTTTAAAACCGAAGAATTCGAAACCAGTTCTTCTTCTTCTTCGAAAGCAGACTCTTCACATGAACAGAGCCCGAAGCATTCATCACTATGGCGTGGAATTAACAAGCTTTTCAGGACCAAATCGAAGAAAGACGGACCAAACCCGTTCCCGCTAAGCGCATTCAGGCTCTCACTGAGAAGAAGCAGCAGCTTGAGAGAGAACGTGCCTGTGCCTGCTTATTTTTTTGTGACAGCCAATTCCCAGACCCTAAAGAAGTCTCCCAGAAATACCTTCAGCCTCTCGGAGCTCCAAAACGCCACCAATAACTTCAGCCCTGGTCAGTACCCGTAACCCCATTTCTACGAATTGCAAAAAGGTTTGAATTTTGGTGAAAGATGTTTGATTTCTGTAGATAATCTGATCGGGAAAGGAGGTTATGCTGAAGTTTTCAAAGGGCGTCTCCAGAACGGGCAGCTTGTAGCAATCAAGCGGCTCATGAAAGGCACCCCAGATGAAATTATCGGGGATTTCTTGACAGAGCTTGGAATCATGGCTCATGTGAATCACACGAATACAGCAAAGTTGATTGGTTATGGAATTGAAGGGGGAATGCATCTTGTTCTTGAGCTGTCTCATAACGGGAGCTTAGCCTCTCTTCTTTATGGTAAGCCTCATTATTCAACTTTCAACTGGTTAATGTTTCTCTCTTCTTCAACGCATAAATCTCTTATTTGGTATGCAGGTTCAAAAGAGAGATTGAACTGGGGTGTCAGATACAAGATTGCACTAGGCACTGCTGAAGGGTTGCTGTATCTTCATGAGGGCTGCAAGAAGAGAATTATCCACAGAGATATTAAGGCTGCAAATATTTTGCTTACAGAGGATTTTGAACCTCAGGCAATTTCATAGTAACAAATACAGTATATTGCATTTCTTGAACAGCAATCTTGTTTCCGGATAGTAATTTGGTTTTAGTTTTAGATCTGCGACTTTGGACTCGCAAAATGGCTTCCGGAGCATTGGACTCATATCACTGTATCCAGATTCGAGGGCACATTTGGGTTTGTATCAGTCCCATTCATGTTCCACTTAGTACTCCACATCATCAATGTATCAATTTCAGTCAGTTTTATCGCAGCTATCTTGCTCCGGAGTACTTGATGCATGGGATAGTAGATGAGAAAACTGATGTTTTCGCCTTTGGTGTGCTGCTTCTGGAGCTGGTCACTGGACGTAGAGCTCTGGACTACTCTCAGCAAAGCCTTGTTTTGTGGGTATGCATTTACAGAACTTGATGATTCTAGAAGATCTTGAAATGCTTATACATTGCTAACTGTCTGTGTTGTAGGCAAAGCCTCTGCTGAAGAAGAACGATATCCGGGAGCTGATCGATCCTGCTCTAGGGGATGACTTCAACTCGCGGGAAATGAACCTAGTTCTTCTGGCCGCTGCTTCATGCATACATCAGACATCCATTCGCCGGCCTCAAATGAGCCAGGTCTGCATAAAGTAGTCTTTGCTATTGAAATCTTGCTGCACAAGCTGCTTGCCGCAACTTCTGTTATTGTGTTCGTTTGTAGGTCTTGCAGCTGCTGAGGGGTGACAGTAGCAGCTTGAGAAAATGTCGAATCCCAATGTTGCGAAAAGTGTTGCGCCAAGAGCTGCTCAATCTGGACAATGCTGCTTAGATGTTCATATCTCAGAGAAGATCTACAAGGAAAGACTAAAGAGACTGCTTAGAAAGCTGTAAATACTGCAGTTTTGGATGTGAAAGATCTGAGGAGCAGTTTTGGATGTGAGAGATCTGAGGAGCAGTTTTGGATGTGAGAGATCTGAGGAATATAGAGAGATTCAAGGTCTTGGTGGGTTGTTCTGCTAGAGCATGTTCTCCATGTTAAACATTGAGAACTAGTTTTGTAGTTTATTTAGTAATACCCCATTACAAAGAAGAGCAGGCCCATGAAGCAAGTAATTTAGGCACATCACATCTTGGGAACATTAAGGACTCAGGTAGATAGATTCTTTGATTTCTTCTTATGAAGGTGAGCGAATGGGCCGAGGCTGAGCTGCTTTTCTCACTCAATCAAGAACAGCTTTGCCTCCTAAAAAGGGTTAAAGACAATTACCTCATAAACCACATTTACTCCCTTTGCCTTTGGTTTGATTCGTTTGAAAGACACTTTTCCACATCTTTTTTAAGTTATTGCGTGGTAGTATTTCTTATATATAAAAGAAATTCCAAATCAGTTATTAGTCTTTGTAAATACTACGTGTATACTTGAATGTCAACAGTAGAGAAAGAGATTCAGAAATAATTATACTTATCCAAACATTATAAATGTCCTTTAACCAAGTATCTCAAGAAAGTGTCTTTTACCTTTTTTAAAAAAAACGCTATTCCCTTGGTGCCTTTAAACTTGCACAAGTTTGACTAACATTTGATTAAGGAAATTTGTTGAGTAAATTCCTTTAATAATACTGTAAAAATAATTGTTGTCTTATTTCCGGCGAGAGAGATAGCGTCGGCGGGTGGATCCGGTCAGTTAATTGATCCGAGGATGCATCTGGTGAGATTCGACGAAGGTGTGATTCAAGTCCGTTAGAAATCGGCGGAGAAGTAGCGGCACGACGCCAAGATGAACTAGCTAGATGATCAAGTAGCATCGATTGATGCATAGCTGGAGGATCTCCGCCGTTGGTTCTGATCTACCGCTGAACAATGGGGACCATTGCAATTTCCTTCTCTTTTTCAGATTTGACCTCCATAAAACAAAGAATCAACTCCAAGATCCAAACTCTGCTCAGAAATAGGGATGAAATGAATCCATAAACTTGAAAGCAGCAAATGAAGTATCCAAAACTCAACTTCAAAATCCATAAGCTGAAGGAGCTCGGTCGAAAGAAGCAGCATCAAAGATTGAAGTGACTCGTCAAATTATTATTATTATTTGAACTGCAAGTGACTCGTCAATTGAGTGACACAAGCAAGGCATTTCTCTAGTCTAATAAGGTTGAGAGAAGAACCGAACTGAAATAGAGACTATTGGAGTTGAAGAACTTTTCTCTAGTCTTATCGGAGTTGGAGAACAACTTTTGTATGGCTTCCGGTAGAACAACAACGCTGCACTTTTGCATCGATTCACGGTTGTAGGTGACTGGGTTTTTTTTGTGTGAATTAAGCTTTGAGGTTAGAAATTTGGGGAAACATAAGTTAGGGACTAGAGTATAATTTTTATAAGGGTAATATTGTCATTTGATTTGGATCAGTTAAAGTTAACGGCAAGAATGGACGAAAAGTACTTAAATGGAACACAAAACCCTTGGATATTACTATACCATGACAAATCTTTAAATTAGGACCATTCACAATAATTGTTTTTAAAATATGCATATAAGATAAAAATAATTTTTTGATGGGAAACGGGTGCTCCCAAGTATTATATTTTATTTTCAATCTGCCTTTTTGGGAGGGTGGAAGATCCTGGACATCAATCTTATAGCCAATGAAGTGGTAAAATGGGCTGAGAAGGTGAAGAAGAAACTGCTCCTTTTGAAGGTGGACTTCACCGAGGCCTACGACTGCCTGAACTAGGACTTTCTGAATTTGGTTCTAGAGCAAATGCATTTTGGAGTTTTTTGGAGGAAATGGATTAGAAGTTGTATCTCGTCGACAAGGGTCTCAATTCTCGTGAATGGTAGCCCGACGACGGAATTTTCCATGGAAAAGGGGATTTGCCAAGGAGATCCCCTCTTGCCCTTCCTCTTCATTATAGCTGTCGTGACTATTTATATTATGATGGTTGAGGCCATAGAGAAAAAGGTGTTCAATTATTTCCATGTGGGGGCTGAAGAGGTGAAATTATCTCATTTACAGTTCGCTGATGACGCGTTGTTCATTGGAGAGTGGTCGAGCATCAACGCTTTGAACTTGATCCACCTTCTCAAATGTTTCAAAGCCGCCTCGGGACTTCGTATAAATATCCAGAAAAAGCAAGTTATTTGGGGTGGGAGTGGCAGAAGGTGAAATTAACAGATTAGCAAATCATCTTCATTGTACTGCTGGAACACTCCCTTTCCTACCTCGGTCTCCCCGTAGGTGCAAACATGAAGTGAAAATCTTCTTGGACAGAAGTGGAGCAAAGATTTCAAAATAAGCTAAGCGTCTAGAAATCTGATTCCCTATCCATCGGAAGAAGACTTACGCTTGTAAAAGTCGTGCTGAGTAGCCTCATATTATACTACTTGTCTCTATTTAGAGTACCTCCTTTGTTATGCAAAAGATTAGAGAAGCAACGAAACAATTTCTTTTGGGGATACAATAATTCCAACAAGAAAATTGTCTGGGCAAAAAGTGTTGCTACCTTGTGAGTTCGAATCTGGTGGCCTAAAAGTGAGCAGCCTTCAAAGCAAAAACTTAAACCTTCTTGGAAAATGGTGGTGGAGCTTCAGGGAGGAACAAAAGTTGTTGTGGCACCGAATAATTTCTGCCATTTACGGACCTGAAGGTGGTTTAAATGCATCTTAAATTTCAGATTCGGGTGGCCCGTGGGCAAATATAATCAAAGCAGGGATGGAGATAGATGCCGCAGGGGTCAGGTTTTCAGGAGCTTTTGTTGGGGAGCGAGAATAGCATTAAATTTTGGAAGGACAAATGGATTGGTGACTGTCCTTTGATGAATAGATTCAAGCGTTTGTACACCTTAGAAATTGATAAAGACTGCTTTGTTGATAACAGAGCGATGTGGGAAGATGAGAGGCAAACATGGAATTGGCATTGGCGGCACCAACCGAGGGGTAGAGAAGTGGGAGAGATGGACAGTTTATTAACACTTCTAAGGGAGACTACACTGCATCAAAATAAATCAGATTCATGGTACTGGAATCTTTCCGTGGATGGAACATTTTCCACAAGGACACTTGTGAAGGCCCTAGATGTATTTGAGGCGGAGCAGTCTGACATTCCAACCTTATGGAGAAGAACTCTCCCGATAAAAGTAAATGTCTTTACTTGACTGATAAGCTGGAAATTCTTGCCGTGCAATCTCACCTTGGCGATGCGAGGTATCCCCACCCTTCTATTTCATGCCCTCGTGCTCTCACAGCTTTGAGAGTGTAGATCATGCCATTCTTCGATGCCTTGTCGTGACAAAGGTTTGGAATCTTCTTGCTGGTTGGTGGGGTATTACCCCATTGTTTCTTTGGGATATTTTAGATCTATATTTGCAGGAAATGATGAATTTTGTCCTAATAAAATCACGCCCAGTTTGGGAAGGCACCTTGATCACTGCAGCGTGGATAATATGGAGTGCAAGAAATAAACTTGCAATGGAAGGGGCTCGATGGAGTCGTTTGGAGGTGTTTTCTTATGTGCAGGTTTATACGCAACTACGGCTATCAAACAGGCGCCCTAAGCTAATTGGTTCCCGGACAGATTGGCTTTGCCAACCTCACCCCCTTCGATTATGGGTGACGGGTGTTTGGTTCGAAATGGAAGAAGCAGAAAGTTTGATGAGATGGAGGAGAGAATGGTTCAGGACCGGTGAGGTACCACCAAGGCGATGAAAAGAGGGACGCATCTGCATTTTCGAGCGGTTGTGGTGGTCGGTGACATGGACCAAATCTGGAATGTTAATCGTGAAGAGGTGTCCAACACCATCTTTGCGAAACTTTTGGCACCGACGGCATCTACTTGTCACTCTTCTCTTTGATCCGATGGTGTTCTGATTAAATTTTGAGATTAGCACAAATCGTGCGACAAAATCAAGAAGATGGATTTTTTTCCCGTGTTGAGAGATCAAGTTTCTTTTGCTGTTGATTCAATTCTTCTATTGGCTTCACGTGTTTAGCAGTTCAATGAAAGTTCTTCTTTGCTATTCTCAGTATTACTCTGTAATCAATGAGATTGTTGATTCATCATTCAATTCATTTTTCAGCATAACAATTGTCAAAAATTTTTTTGTGAATTTGTCCGCTGTTTATGGGTTGGAAATAATGAAAGAGTAAGTAATTTGTCCGTTTGGGTTGGGGTTATAATGAAAGAGAAAGAAAGAAAAGTTAGGGACTTATTTGTACATTTAGTAAAAGTTTAATGATCACATTTCTATTAAACTTGTAATTAAATTATAACTGTAGGGGCATTTGTGTAAAAATATCGAAGAAAACAGAAGACTTAACGGTCATGTTAATTGAAGGACTATGATTGAACCGAAAATCAAATACTCCATCCGTCCCTGAATAATTGAAGGGTTTGACTTTCATGTTTTGTGTAGCACAGTTTGACTCAATTTTTTTCCAAAATAAATAGTGAAAAAATTAAAAAAAAATATTTCAAATATTTATACTTCAAATTATGATATCCATGTGAATTATTCAACTTTAAATGTCAAAACATTCATGAAAATAAATCATAGATTAAATACACTGAAAACAGCAAAACAAACCCTTCAATTAATCAAGGACGGAGGGAGTATAAGAGATTTCGATAAAACAATCTTAAAATAAGACTTGTATAAGACAATAAACAAAGATAAGGGACCATTGGTAATTTAATACACTTTATCCCCAAACTTTTTAGTCCCAAAGATTAACTCTGTACAAAAACACCCACAAAAAGACCAAACCCAGCTTGAATGAACTGAAATCGACTCTCCTCCTTGACTCAACTCTCCTCAGTGCGCAGTCACCAAACTCAATCGAGATTCTCTCGAAGAAGTCAGTGGAGAAGCTCCGGGTCCCGCACCCGATTGATCTAGATCTTGAAACTTTACTCTCCGGTGATAACACAAAGGCATTACTAATGCCATTCCCATTGGGTCATCCTCCACAATTAGTAGAGGAACTTTCTTGGTCATTGACGACAAGGCGAAAGCTCTTCTTTGGCTTTGGAAATAGTGTTGTTTGCAACCATTATTCCCGCTGAGGGCCGAGCACCTGCGCTCCGAGGTTGATCCGCCAAAGCTTGGCGACATCGTCGACGATGATCAAATCAGAATCGAAGTAACTGATCCGATGGACCCCGATTTGGAGCAGATCCGCCGCGTAATTGAGCGGATGATCGAGGGAGCCGTGGACAGACGACAAGATCTTTTCCTTAACGAGATCCCTCCACCTGGTCGCTCGAGAAGTTCAAGCTTTATGAAAACCAAAGCGGTAATTAATCACCTATTGAGTTGATTGGTAAAAAGTAATTTGAAGAAGAGAAGACTGGTCTTTCCTATAGTTGTTCAACTACAGGTCGTAAGCAAGAGGAGGAGGAGGTCCCTAGGAGCAACGCCATGACTCTTGGTCAAGGCAGATTGATTCCGCCGGCGCCGATGGTTGCCGGAGGAGAAGAGCAAAGGTTTATGGTTTTTTTTGTAGCAGTTAAACTTTGGCACTAAAGGTTTGGGGAAATATAAGTTAAAGACTAAAATAGAATTTTTTAAACGGTAAAAAAATAATTTCACGTAAATCTGTCAAAAGTAACGGTGATAATGGACGGAAATAACTAAAATGGAACATCATATCATATGATACGATTAAAATATGACAATATTTTTAAATAGAACCAGAGTGTGACACGAATTTGTTTTTATAAGACAAGACGCCTGCAGAATTCACTCTTATTTGAACAATTCCCTTTAAAATGACAAAGAAGGTGATAGGAGGGTTTCCTTTTAGAATGAGTCTTATCACATTGTCATATCATATTATCACATGGTCATATCATATTAGCATTCTTTTGAATACAAATTTAGGTTATTCAAGTTGAAAAATGTTTAAAAGTAGGCTTAAAAGTACCTTTATTTACATCAATACCCTTCAAATGACATGCAGTACATGTAAAATTTAAAAGGTAAAATTGTCAATACCTTTTCCATCCACTTTTTTCCTCCCACCAATATTCTTGGGATCATCAAAAACTAGAAATAAATTTCAAGTTTCTCGGCGTCTATTTATGGGTTGTTGGGATTTCTTTTAGTATCCCTTTCATCGAGTTAAACTTCTCTCCGGTTTATTCTCCGTCCAGTTTAATGTGAGCAGCCACATCACCATGCTCTTGCTTTTCTTTTATTCTTATTTAGTTAAACAAATCACCTCTTATTTAAATTATGGCATTACAATAATACTCTCTATGTACCTAAAAAATTGTATCATTTGATTTTATTTTTTCAATATTTAATATTTGACTCAATTTTTAATAAAGATAACTAGTATAAAAAAATTAAGAAAAAAATATATTTAGAGAATTTAGATATCAAATTATGATTCACACATGAATTTTCGAGTTTTCAATGCCTAAAAATACGTGAAAATAAATCATAGATTAAATACTGTGAAACTGTCAAAATAAATAATAAAGACTTTTACGAATGGAATGAGTAGTATTTAATAGTAGATACTCTTTTTGTCCTTAGATAATTTATTCATCTGTGTTTCAAATTTCCAGATTCAATATTTGACTCAAATATTTATAAAGATAAAAAGTCCTAAAAATATTTATAGATGGTATGTTGCAAATTATGATAAATATATAAATTATTTAACTTTAAATGTCTAAATATTCATGAAAATAAACCATAACTTAAATAATGCAAAACAACAAAAATAAATGGATGCTATATATTGTCAATATTGTTATTTACTGAAAGACTGTTTTTCAACTTAACAATAATATTTTTAAGATGGTAAAATAAAAATAAAAATACTTTTCAATAAAATTAAATTTAATTAACGCTATACTCCCTCCGTCCTTGAAAAGTTGATTAATTTGTTTTGCTGTTTTCAAGGTATTTAATCTATGATTTATTTTTATGAATGTTTTGACATATAAAGTTGAATAATTTGTATGTGTATCATAATTTGCAACATATCCTTTCCAAACATATTTTTTTTGAATTTTTCTTCACTATTTATTTTAGAAAAACTCGAGTCAAACACTGTTACACAGAACATGAAAGTCAAATGAATCAACTTTTAAAGGACGGAGGGAGTATATGAGACTAGGAGTTGCGAAAGAAAATAAAGAGCAGGCGACGTGGCCGCCACATGCGAACGGGAAGTAGACCAGTAGGAGAAGAAACGAGAGAGAAGTTTTTTTCCCTTTTCATTACCGGTTTTAAAGATTGGTAATCATATTCAAAATGAAATGATCAGGGTAGAGGAAGCAGCCTAGTTTGAAATAAGCATATTGTTTGAAATCGTAGATTTTAATGTTTGTGAGAGGAAAATGTGAAGAGAAAGTATGATTTGATGCAGAATTGATGAAAAAAACATGGATTTTAAGATAAAAATTTATTGGTTTTGCGTAATAATCTTGATTAATCCGTAAATTAATACTACCTCTAATATAGAGAGAGTGATGCCTGGGGTTTTATGCATATTGGATCGCCGCCGCCGTTTGCCAGAGCGAGGTGGAAGAGACGGCTTGTTTGCTTCTCGGCTACCTTTGGATGTTTTTTTCTTCCGCTGGTCGGACGTTTTCACAAGATCTCGATGCCCCTCTGCCTCACTTCGATGCCTTTTTGCCACGAGGGGCTTTTCTTTCCCATCGAGCTACCACTCACTGCACCTTACCAAAGGCTTCTCCTAAGCCTTGCCGGGCTGGCTGTGATGAGGGCGTCGCTGATGGTCTTCAATTTTTAGGCCACCGCCGTAGCTCCTCTTCGAGCATCTTTCGTTCAGCCCAACTGGCGTATCATCCCCTTGGCTGTCTTGGGTGGTACCTTGCTACTGGTCATCGTCATCCTGAAAGTTCGCCTCGAAATGCCTTGGTTCAAGTTTCTGGTTGTGCTCGTGTTTCTGGACTATGGCTTGTCGAGTCTATGAATCACCGAATCACTTTTGGAATTGGGAGCTGGTCCGACTATTTAGATCCCGATGTTTGTCCGTTAGGTCCAAGTAGGGTTGACAGATAGGGGTCTGGTGGCCTATGTTGTGTGCTTTCATCAACGTTGGATAGAAGGAGTTTCTGGTTCTCCACACGGTTGTAAAGGTGCTCCAAAAAACGGCAAGGACGGGCGTGAGCGCACCCTGCCTAGACCAATGAGCGGTTTGTCCCGAAGTGGTTGGGGTTTAAAGTCCGCCTCAACCACTCCTAATTCAAATTGGACTATGGTGTGCTAGACTACACGGTCTCTATTTTGGCATGAGATGGTTTTTATGTTACTGTGGTTTGTTGGTTTTATGTTCTTCTCAGGTTTTCTTGCAAATAATAGAATCTCATTAACCCACTTTGTGGGTGTTTGGTGGAGGAGGTCGGAAGCCTCAAGCTCTCCTGAGGATGCAGCGGAAGTAAACCTGTTTCAAGCCATGAGACATTTTAGAAGAATTTATGATTATCATCCACATTTGTAGATGAACCTCCTTTGGTGGCATGAGATTTTTGTCGTCTTGTATTACATGTTCTTTTCATGTTTTAAACTTTCTAGTTATTAGGTGTTTTTTGATTGTTTGAACTCTTTAGGTCCAGACTTTTGGTTTATAAGTCTGAATAATGCTCACTATCGGCTTAGAGCACACCTAGTTCTTAGGATTAAATCTTCATTTGAAAATAAGTGTGATTTTAAAAATGAATGTAAAATTGTAAAATGGGATGAAATAGTTAATTTGATGATTTGTTTTTTAAAAAAACATCCAAACGTGCCCTTAACCCGAGTTCTGCCCCGACCCGAACTCGTCGGTCTTGAATATAAGCCCAAAAATAGACGAAGGCGGCATATGAAAACGAAAGAAAGCGAGAAGAAAACTGAAAGAAAAGAAAGAAAGTAGCAGAGGGAGAGAGTGAGGGACATGGAAACTGAAACTGTATAAAGGGCCAAGACGAAAGCGATGCATGCTAACGGAAACTCTACGGTGGATTTCTGGAACGCTGACGCCTGATCGAGTAGGAGCTTTTCTACTGGAAGCCTAAACCAACCAACTTCCACGAGATTCTTGCTATCTTTTCTTTGCATCAGTTGTTGATCCGACTCTCAGATGTTATTTCCGATCGCCTGCGATCGGAGATGCTCTTTGGACGCGGAAGAGGCAGCGGGGGTTGCTACTGTTTGTGGGAAGGAGAGCGGTCGGAGGTCGACCATAACGACGGTGGTGCTGTGGTCGGTGGACTGGAATGAAGAAAGGGAAGGGGAAGAATGGCAGCTTGCTGCCTAATTCCTTAAGGATTATATCGTCTTGCCTCAAGACGGTCTCCACTAATGCTAGCAACGTCGCTTCTACGGTTCGCTCTGCTGGTGCTTCTGTCGCCGCTTCCATCTCTACAGCTTCGGAGGATCATAAAGACCAGGTACTCTACTAGCTTCCATCTCCTTGGGGATCAATGATCGTTCGATTCCGTTGGAGATTATTTCCTAGTCAAGATTCCATCAGTTATTGTGCTTTCACCAGCGACTAATCTGGCCTCCTTGATGAACTACGAAGCTGTTACCCACTGAAGGTTATGCGGTTAAGATGCTAGATTATGAAACAAGATCTGTAACATCTGTGAATAAAAAACAAAAATGTAACTGCATTAGCAGGGTCCTAAGTCTTTCTTTCTTTTTCTTTTTTCAGTGTGACGTGTCTGAATTTCATTTATGCTCCCGCCTTTTGTGTAAGAAATTGAAGATGGATAAGCAAATGTAAGTTTAACCTTTGACCTTGAATTTTCCCAACAAACAGAATGCCAACTGTTGGTTGTTCGAAGATGTAGCATGAAGTCATTCTTTGTTAGGAATGCAGAATTTCCAAAATGAAAATTGATGGCTGGAAGTGGACTTACTAACGGGCACCTTTATTTCTAAGCTTCGACAGTATTGCACTGAATGCTTTATTTTACCTTCAGCTTTAGCATCAACATCCAAGTCCTGGATCTTGAAAACTCTGCTTCCTTTTTGCGTTTGATCTAATAGTGAACATGCAGGTAACATGGGCTGGCTTTGACCGACTTGAAGTGAGTGCTACAGAGTTTAAGCGTGTTCTCTTACTTGGTTATCACAATGGATTCCAAGTATTTGATGTGGATGATGCCTCTAACTTCAGTGAACTTGTCTCCAAACGTGATGGTCCAGTATCATTCTTGCAGATGCAGCCATGCCCTCATAGTTCTGGTGATGGAGAAGGATTTAGATCATCACATCCTATGCTTTTGGTAGTGGCTGGAAACGACACCAAAATCTCAAGTTCGGGACAATATCATGGCCATTTGGGTGGCACAGCGCTAGATATCTGCACAGAGCCACAGTCAGGAAATTCTGTTAACGCTCCAACAACAGTTCAATTTTACTCTCTCCGGTCTCATGGATATGTTCATGTTTTGAGATTTCGCACTTCGGTTTGCTTCATTAGGTGCAGTGCACAGATTGTAGCAGTGGGTCTTGCAACACAAGTAAGTACTGGCATAACTCAGAGAGATATATTATGGAGTATTACTTGTGCAACAATGTCACGAGCATGCTTATGTATTGTACATGTGAGGTGTATGAAACTAGTGATCATTAGTTTTCCATCGAATCTTGAATGCAAGCATAACTCTTTTATCGGGTGCTCCTTTTTTTAAGAATTTTCTTGCGTGAGGTTAATCTAGCATCTTTGCAGAAGTTTATTCATATGATGGTAAAGAGCACTGTTATTTGGTGGCAGATATACTGCTTTGATGCACTCACCCTCCAGAATAAGTTCAGTGTTCTCACCTATCCTGTTCCTCAAATGTTGCGACAAGGAGGAGGTGGCGTTAATGTTGGTTACGGTCCAATGGATGTAGGTCCAAGATGGCTAGCTTATGCCTCTGATAGTCCATGGTCATCTAAAATGTCTCGGCTAGTCAGTCAGAATCTTAACCCTTCTCCAGGGGTCAGTCCTTCAACATCACCCAGTGGAAGTAATCTAGTTGCTCCTATTTCGCCCATCTCAGCTCGGAAAACTGGCAGAATGGCAGGCACTGATCTCGATAATGCAGGGCTGGTTAGCTTTTCGCCCTTCTCAGACTCGTACATTCTATACTTGAGAATTTGGCTTGAATGGGTTTTCTTTGTGTCAGTTTATTGTTCATAGAAGTGGTGTTGATAATGTTTAGAATTTTAGTATTGCAAAATTTACAGTAGTAGTCCAGGAAGTGTTATAGATGTTTTCTTTTTTTAACAGTATCATTGGGATTCGAACTCTACAGATATTGCTTCTAATGAAATGTGGTCTCAGGGTGTGTTCTACAACAGTTTTTTGACAAAAAAAATGAACAACAATTTAAAATTGAGAGGGAAAATTGTGAGGAGAAAAGTTTTTGGGAATTGTGTAAATTTGAATAGTTGTTGTTTTGTTGTTGGGAAGAACACAACCTCAATTTCTAATGAGCGTTCAGATTTGTCTCTTGTTATCAAGATACGTATGGTGTTTATGTACAATTGAGAGATTTAACGAGCTGATTGCAATAGGACGTGTTGAAATTTTTCCTTCTCATATTGTGACATCTAAGATGAGAGTATGTAAAAGGCTGACATTTAGTCTTGGAATATCGTAGTTTTAACCTTGAGATGAAAGGCGAGTAAGATTTTGTAAAAGAAAGAATGTGTGATTAATTGCGAGTCTTTCCATGTAAACTGCTTCTAGTCAGGCTATTGATGTGGTATAAGAGAGATGCTGTAGGAAATCTGTGTTTACTTGGTAAAAGAATATTATGTTGTAGGGGCAGATACTAATCCCAAGTATCCTGGATAGATATGATTCTTAGGATCTGATTAGATTTGATTCTAGGATCTGGTAGGATTTCCCTGTATCTAGTTTCCTAGAATAGGCAGATCTACTCTGTATAAATTCAATCTCCATGTACAGAATAAAAATAATTCCAGAAATTATTTTCCACTTGGTATCAGAGCAGGTTGATCAAGGCCCCGACCATTGCACAAAGAAAGCCCAAAATAGCCACGTGTAGAGCGAAAATCTAGCCTACACGTGAGGGGGTGTGTTAAAGTGGATTATATCCCACATGGTCAATAGAAGGGGCTAACCATTGCTATATAATATGATGAGGCCTCTCCACCCATAGCCAATTGGTTTTGGGTTGGATGCTTTAACTTGGTATCAGAGCCACTGATAATCCTTCTTCTTCTCCTTCCAATTATCTTACCCATTACCTCTGCAAAAATGTCTGAAAATTCAGAAATCCCAACCACAATGACCCAGACCAGATTTGAACTCTCAAAAACTGGGAGTGACTCTCATTCAATTCAGATCACTTCCATCCGACTAAATGGAGATAACTTTCTCCGTTGGTCAGAAGCTGTTCAAATGTATATTAGAGGTCTTGGCAAGATGGGATATTTGTCAGGAGCAACAAGTGCTCCAGAAAATACAGATCCAGCCTATGAAGTGTGGGATGCAGAGAATTCAATGGTAATAACCTGGTTGGTAAATTCAATGGAGGAAGGTATCAGCTCAAACTACATGTGCTATTCAACTGCACATGAACTATGGGATAACATCAATCAGATGTACTTTGATCTGGGAAATCAGTCTCAGTTTTGTGAGTTAACATGCAAAGATGGAAATCTACGCCAAGGAGACAAGTCAGGCCAAGGGATTCCTAGTGCTAATGCAGTCAATACTAGCCTCTTCACCAAAGAGCAAATGGAGCATCTTCTTATGCTGTTGAAATCTAGTTCTACATCATCTGAGCCACCTAGTGCATCTATGACTCATACAGGTATCGAATCTAAGGCCCTAGCCAATGTTCTTCTACTTAACTCCACTTCTACTCCATGGATCATAGATTCTGGAGCTTCAGATCATATGACAAACTCTTTTAGAATCTTCCAATCCTACACACCTTCTCCTGGAAATAAGAGGATTAAGGTTGCAGATGGTAATTTTTCCACTGTGGTGGCAGGGAATGGTTCTATAAAAATTAAAAAGAAAATCACTCTTGAATCTGTTCTCCATGTTCCAAAATTGGCCAACCTTCTATCAGTTAGTAAACTGTCTAAGGATCTAGATTGCTTGGTTATCTTTTATGAAACTCATTGTGTGTTTCAAGCCAGGGACTCGAGGATGACGATTGGCAGTGCTAAGATGATCAATGGCCTTTATTACTTTGAGGAGGATTCACCTAGTATCAGTCATGCTCTAGGAGTGAGTGGTAATGTTTCTACATCTGATCATGAACAAATAATGGTTTGGCACTACAGATTGGGCCATCCTAGTTTCCCTTATTTAAAACATTTGTTCCCTGGTTTGTTCAAAAATCTGAGTTTATTAAATTTCAAATGTGAAAGTTGTTTATTTGCAAAAAGCCAACGAAAATCTTATGTTCCCCGACCATATCTATCCTCAAAACCCTTTTACTTGTTTCATAGTGATGTCTGGGGACCCTCAAAAGTTGCTACTGTTTCAGGAAAAAGGTGGTTTGTAACCTTTATAGATGATCACACACGTCTTTGTTGGGTTTACTTGATGTATAAGAAATCAGAAGTAGCAAGTATTTTTCAGAACTTCTACCATATGATTGAAAACCAGTTCCAGACCAAACCAAGCATTTTAAGGTCTGATAATGGGACAGAATATTTCAACAGTGTCCTTAAACAGTTTTTTGAAGAGAAAGGAATTGTGCAACAATCTTCCTGCATAAATACTCCTGAGCAAAATGGAGTATCTGAGAGGAAGAATAGACACCTCCTAGAGGTTGCTAGAGCAATGATGTTTCAAATGAAAATACCACATTATTTATGGGGTGATGCTGTGCAGCATACCTAATTAATAGGATGCCCTCTAAGGTGTTAGACTATAGCACACCTTTTGAATGTTTGAAAAATATTTTGCCTCATACTCGCATTCATGTAAACTTGCCCCTTAAGATCTTTGGTTGTAATGCATATGTGCACATTCCAAAGAAATCTCGGTCCAAATTGGAACCTAGGGCAGAAAAATGTGTTTTTGTTGGTTATACCCCTAATCAGAAGGGGTATAAATTTTTCAACCCTAAAACCCGCCAGTTTTATACAACCATGAATGCAGCCTTTACTGAAAATCTCCCATTTTTTACCCAAAATTTTATTCAGGGGGAGAGTCGTAGTAATAATGAATCAAATTTTTGGGGAACTGATGTTTTACCAAACATTTTTTTTGAAACAGCCAAGGAAACTAGGGAATCTAGCCCTACTCAATCTAGTAGCAGTGAAACTGATATTGGTTTAACAGATATGGAAATACTACGGCAAGAAATGAATCGTGCCAATATAGAGCCAATAACTTATACTAGGAGAAATCCTCCTGAAACTGACAAAAGGCCCTTGATTCATCCAACATCTGCTCATGAGGAATCCTCAAATGAGACCTGTGATAAGGTACTAGGTAATTCTTCTCCCCTCAGTTCTTCTGATGTTCCGGATTTAAATCCTAACCCCGATAGCCCTATTCTTGATTCTGATCTTGATTTACCCATTGCCATGAGAAAAGGAACCCGCACTTGTACTAAATATCCAATCTCTAAATATGTATCCTATGATAACCTGTCACCCAAGTACAGGGCCTTTGTTTCAGAAATTTCGAGCCTTATGATTCCTAGAAACATTCAGGAGGCTCTAGATGATCAAAACTGGAAATCTGCAGTATTGGAAGAAATGGAGGCATTGAGAAAAAATGGCACGTGGGATATAGTGCAACTACCTGAAGGAAAAAAGACTGTTGGGTGCAAATGGGTGTTTACAGTCAAAAGTAAAGCTGATGGCACTATTGAGAGATACAAGGCCAGGTTAGTTGCAAAGGGCTTTACACAAATACATGGAATAGACTACCAGGAAACATTTGCTCCTCTTGCTAAGATAAACTCCATTAGGATTCTGTTATCTCTTGCTGTAAATGCAAATTGGCCCCTGTACCAGCTAGACATAAAGAATGCCTTTCTAAATGGGGCTTTGAAGGAGGAGGTATTTATGAATCTTCCCCCAGGCTTTGAAGGGAAATTTGGAGCTGGAAAGGTCTGCAAACTAAAGAAATCCCTTTATGGGCTTAAACAGTCCCCAAGGGCTTGGTTTGAACGCTTTGGAAAAACTGTTAAGAGGTTTGGTTTTGTGCAAAGTCAGGCAGATCATACTCTATTCTACAAGCACACCAAAGATGGTAAAATTGCAGTTTTAATTGTCTATGTTGATGACATCATTTTGACAGGAAATGATAATGGAGAATTAGAAAGATTAAAGAAATTTCTAGTCGGGGAATTTGAAGTTAAAGACTTAGGAAATTTGAAGTATTTCCTTGGGATGGAGTTTGCAAGATCTAAGGAGGGAATTGTGGTAAGCCAAAGGAAGTATGTCCTTGATTTACTCAAGGAGACAGGAATGTTGGCATGTAAACCAGCCGAGACCCCATGGAACCTAATTTAAAGCTTCAGCCAGCAAGCTCAGGAGCAATTACAGACCGAGAAAGGTTTCAGAAATTAGTTGGCAAACTGATTTACTTGTCACATACACGGCCTGATCTAGCATTCCCAGTAAGTGTTGTAAGTCAATTCATGCACTCACCAGGACCAGAACACTTTGAGGCAGTATATAGAATCCTAAGGTACCTAAAGGGAAACCCAGGAAAAGGCCTTTTCTTTCAAGCAAGGGGTAACCTGCAGGTGGAAGCATACACTGATGCTGATTGGGCTGGGTGCAAAATGGAGAAGATCAACTTCAGGATACTGTACCTTCATTGGAGGTAACTTGGTAACTTGGAGGAGCAAGAAGCAAAATGTTGTGGCAAGAAGCAGTGCAGAAGCAGAATTCAGAGCAGTTGCTCATGGAATTTGTGAGGTTATGTGGATTAGGAGAATATTACAGGAGTTGAGAGTTCCCCAGAAACTCCCTATGAAACTCTACTGTGACAATAAGGCAGCTATCTCTATTGCTCATAATCCAGTTCTTCATGACCGGACCAAGCATGTAGAAGTGGACAAGGGGTTCATCAAAGAAAAAATTGAAGAAGGGATAATCTGTATGCCTTACATTCCATCCAAAGAACAAACGGCAGATCTACTAACAAAAAGTCTTCCAAAGAAGCAGTTTGATTTATTAATGAGCAAGCTGGACATGAAAAATATCTATAAGCCAGCTTGAGGGGGAGTGTAGGAAATCTGTGTTTACTTGGTAAAAGAATATTATGTTGTTGGGGCAGATACTAATCCCAAGTATCCTGGATAGATATGATTCTTAGGATCTGATTAGATTTGATTCTAGGATCTGGTAGGATTTCTCTGTATCTAGTTTCCTAGAATAGGCAGATCTACTCTGTATAAATTCAATCTCCATGTACAGAATAAAAATAATTCCAGAAATTATTTTCCACTGATACTTTTCTTTTGATTTTTTTCTGAATAGAGTGCTAACTTCTTCTGGTGCTTCTAAATGATTGCTTAGGTAGTTGTAAAGGATTTTGTTTCCAGAGCCATCATCTCCCAATTTCAAGCTCATAGTAGCCCTTTATGTGCATTATGTTTTGATCCTAGTGGAACACTTTTGGTCACTGCCTCAATATATGGTAATAACATCAATGTCTTCCGAATTATGCCGTGTCGCAAGCATTCTGCAACTGGAGTTCCTAGTTATGACTGGGCCTCATCTCATGTGCATCTCTACAAGCTGCATCGTGGAATGACATCTGCTGTGAGTAGCTCGTTACTCTAGTTTACTCCTCTACCTTCTGCTTTTTTCCCCCTTGTTAATGAATTAACAAAATTTTGCTACCCTAACAGGTGATCCAAGACATCTGCTTTAGCCATTCTAGTCACTGGGTTGCAATTGTATCCTCCAAGGGTACTTGTCATATTTTTGTTTTGTCCCCATTTGGAGGTGATATTGGCTTCCAAACTCTCACCTCTGAAAGTGAAGAGCTTCCCCTATGTCCAGTTTCATCACGTCCATGGTGGTTTTCATCATCTTTTGTAGTTAATGCGCATCTCCTTCCACCTCCTCCACCTGTTGGTCTTTCCGTTGATAGCAGGATAAAATACAGTAGCTTTGGGTGGCTTAGCACTGTGAGCCATGCTGCTGCTTCAGCAACTGGGAAGGTTTTTGTTCCCTCTGGTGCCGTTGCTGCTGTCTTTCATAATTCTATGGAAAAATCTCTTGCACAGGTTAATATAAGATCAAAGTCCCTGGAGCATCTGCTTGTTTACACTCCATCAGGTCATGTGGTACAACATGAACTTCTGCCATCAATTGGCTCTGATATAGCTGATAGTGGTGTCCAGAAACAAACAACTTCATTTCTTCATGTTCAGGATAATGACTTGCAGGTAAAAGTTGAACCTGTCCAATGGTGGGATGTATGTAGAAGACTAGTAGATTGGCCTGATAGGGAGGAAACTATTTCTAAGGCTTTTATCAGTAGTCCAGAATCTGCTGACAAATCACAATGCAAATTGGGTTCCGAGGATGGAATACAATATCTTAAACTTAATGAAAGCGAACAAAGAACCCCAAATAATGGTTCAGTTCAGACTAATGAGAGACAAAGATTGAATGGGTGTCTCTCTAATGCAGAGCTGCAAGTGAACTCTGGAAGGTCGCCATTATGGCAAAAAACTGAGGTACTTTGCATCACAAGGTGTTTCACATGAACTCCATTTTGGCCGTATTTCTGTATGAACTCACTCTGTATTTCTTTACCAGATTTCTTTCCATATTATGGGTTCTCAAAAAGCCAGCACATTAAATGGGGGAGAGTTTGAAATTGAGGAGGTACGTGCCCATGAAGTTGAAATCAGGCAAAAGGAGTTGTTACCTGTTGACCATTTCCATAATGTTATCAAATCTGGCCTAAATGATAGGTACAACTATCTCCTAGTTTCCTGGCTCTTATTCCATTGCCACATTGCTCTCTCATTGATTAATGTTTCTAGATGTTTTTTTTTTAGAAAGATGAGTCATTTATAGACTAGCATGCCATTTGAAGCTCTGTTAAGAATTCAGGGCAGAGTTTATTCAGAATCTTCCTGCACCATATGGACTGTCGCTTGTTGAAAGGTGATGGATTTCTTTACCCATCTCTGCAAACCTGTGGATAATACCCATTCGCTAATCCACAATATGCAGTACGAGTATGTGGATACTGGATGGCGCGCTACCATTAGCATGCAAAAGAGAATAAGATTTCTTTTTTCAATATGCTAATTTCATACTCCCTGCTCTCCAAATAGTATACTCTTTAAGTCTGGGGCTGTTGCACAGCATGATATTTGGCCATTATACACTTGCTCATCTATCATGTTTATACCATGAAGAGTAACATCAGGAAATCATTGCATACCGTGGTGTAGTGTCGCTTGTTTATTGGGAAAAGTTCAAAAACATTGCATATCATTTTATTTTTTGGAATGTTATAAAGATTTTGATCACTAAATTAAACTGGGTGAAGAAAATGAGTTCCCAAGGGACTAAATTAGACAAGAACGTGATGTTCAACTTGAAAAATTGAAAATGATATAGGGTGCAAATTTTAGTTGCCTTGCTTTATGGTACATTGGTACCAAGCATTGAGTGATCAAGGAAGAAGCAATTTGCTAATAGAATGAGTGTAGCCAGGATTAGAATGTTGCATTGAATAAGTGAACATATGTGAAGCATTTGAAAACTAACTGTGAGTATATTTAAATTGTAAAAAGTAAAAAGTAGATCTAATTTTTCTATAAATTGGAGAAACAGTCGCTCCTGTAAGAATTAGACAGGAACTGTGCTCCCACAAAGCAGGATAAGATATAAGATTTATATATCTGAACCCATATAATTGGGATTAGGATTTAGCTGAATGTTCAACTGGTTTTTGGTTGGTTGATTGATTTTCCCCCTTACTTTTGCTTGTCTGCGTTTTGCTGGAAAACAAGTGTGGCTATTTTTTATAGTTGACATGGCTGATGCTTTGTAGTTGTAGCAAGTACTATTGTAATGCAACCTAGAAGTAAAATGTCAAATGAACAGATACATATTGGCCTTCTACTGTGTATGATGCACCCCTTGCTGCATAGGTTAGAGAATCTTGTGGTTTAGTCAATCTTCCTCAAATTTCTGAAGGGGCGCTGGTGACAAGGTCGTAAAAGGGCAACCTCACTCCTGCATCTGGCTGGCCTTTAACATGGCAAACACATTTTATACTCTTCTTGAAGTGAATCAATAATATTCAGTGTACTTTTGGTGATTATGCCTCAAGATTTATCTTTCATACTTGTTTGTAGATTCTTTTCTGTGAGCAAACCCCCTCTTGCACCATTGGAGCGTTATCAAGGAGAATCTAAGGTTGCACAGGAGATTATAAATTGTCACTCAAAGCCAGCATCACTTAGCTCCACTGAGAGTTCTGAGGCAGGTAAGCCAGCGTGTGACCCTTTACAAATTCTGTAGTTTCTTACTCTCTCCATCCCATTAGGTTTGTCAATTTCTGTTTATCCCTGTAATTATGCATCTTTTATTCTCACTTTGTAAAGCCTGTGGTGCAACTTACGTTGTAATATTTATAGTATTATTTGGTGAAGTAACATTGGGAAAGAGAAATCTAATATGCTTGTGTCAAAATATTAAAGGTGGTAAACATTATAGGATTGAGGCAGTATTGCAATTCTTGAGAGACTAAGGAAACGTTGTTATTTTGTCAGGCTCATCAAGGCGTCTGGAGAATGTGCTGGATCTTGATCAAATGAATGTTGAGAAACATCACATTCTCAGTTGTCACAATCTGGATGATACCTGGCAGGCAGATAGTAGGAGCGCTGTTGGAACTGCCCTGGCTCCAGAATCTGTATCTGCTGGGTTTTCTGCATTCTCACATTCAGATAGACTGAAAGCTGGTGACAAGAATTCTTCAACAAATGGCGTTGCTTCTTTCTTCAAGGGAAAGGTGTCTCAACAGTTGAAATTTATAGCTCAAGGAATAGAACCTAACCATGATGGAGGTGCCAATGACGTGTCTGCAGCATATGAGTATCATGCTTCAGATCTGAATGCCTTGGTGGATAGCTCGATGCTCCCAAAAGCACAGGATCTGGTTGATTGTGGATTTGGGCTTAGGGAGCAAAGTAAGTCCAGTGGACTGTTTGAAGTTGCGAATGAAGTTGAGAACAATGGTAAGCAATCCGAGGAGAAACTTGTGGAGGATGTTGAAAACGGCGAGATGGTTGGTGCAATGTTCCCAGAAGATGGTATGTCTGATCGACACACACAAGCTTCATTTCTTAACTGAAAATATCTGATGCTACACATTACTTATGTTACGGGGATCTTTCTTTTTCTGCTTGCTTTCATTTTTGGCAGGTTGATCTGTTGAATGAATCAAATTCTCAGCATTCAATGCCCATCCTGGGTTTGATAACAAAGGTACATGCAAATTGTTAGTAAGGCATATTTCGTGTGACCGAGTTGATTCGTTTTTTAGAACATGTACATTTTGTGTATGAAACTTGTAAATGTGTGGTGGAGCTGGAGGGCATGTGCTTTTGGGTAAGTGCCAAAAACATCTACTACTGCTACTATACACATGGGTTTAGATGTGTTTTCCTTTGTTGTGCATATGTATTTTGAGCATAGTGTATGCTATGAACTTCTGAAAGGTGAAGACAATGGGGCAGATGATAAGCTCAACGATGAACTTGCTTGTCTTTTCTGTACATAATAGACTAATAGTAGGACGTGCGATGCGATGTTTCTTGCAGTGGGTTTCTGCCTCTTGTAGGTTTCCACAAGGAAATGCTCTTTTATGAAGGCGTTTTCACTTTTGTCTTTGCGTACCTGTCTAAATTTGTAAAAGGAAGAGAGTAAACATTCTAGTATCAATTTTTTCACCATACCCTTTACTTCGTAAAAACTTGAAACACTGTCCATAACATACTACCATTGGTCCCATAAACTTTGGTTAAGTTCATCGGTAGGAAATTAAGAAGTGTTGATAATTGACATATAAAAAGTACTGTAATTTTGTTTTTAGTGGAGAAAAGAAATTAAGAGTAATAAGGTAAATTGGTGTTTAAAAAAGATACAATCAAGTTTTCTGTGATGTGGGAGTAGATATCAAGGTTTTTGTTCCATTATGTGAATCACACTTTCTCATCTATTCATATTTAACTCACATTTTATCACCAATTTTTTCTTTTATAAATATCACATCTAAAATTTCAAAACATATCTTTTTCTCACAGTTTGTTTTCCACTCACTTGTCGAACACACCCTAAGTGTCAGTGCCTTCTTCTCTAACTCCCTCTAGTGATTTCTCTAGTGATTTTTCATGGAACAGGAAGTGCTAATCGGTTTTATTACATCTAAAATTTTAAAACACCATTTTTTTTCTCACAATTTGTTTTCCACTCACTCTATCGAACACACCCCAAGTGTCTAGCCTTCTTCTCTAACTCCCGATTTTTCTCGGAACAGGAACAGGAAGTGCTAATGGGTGTGTTCAGGGAGTTTTTTTCCCAATCTCATTTCTCCAACTTTTTCAAATCTTAATACATAAAATATCTTTAAATACTTTAATTCTTTATGTCAAATCACATTTTTTCTCTTTTCTCCTCACCAACTCGCCACCCTGCCCATTGTCACTGTTGTCTGGAGGTTGACATGACATTGACGGACGGTGGACGTGCTTAGGATATAGTGACGTGATTCACATGGACGAGCTCAGGATATAGTGATGCAGACGCAGGTGAGCGTAATTATCTTAAAATCTTTAACAGTCAACTAACATAACAAATAGTCAATTGGGAACTGAAGGCTTCACTATACCTTAGAGAGTAACTAAAGATTTTCGAAAATAGATGTAAATTGAAATTTCATTGAACTTCATGGAGTGTGTGTGGTACTGTAATTTTCCCATTTTAATCAATATTTTTTTTATAACAATAAAGACATATTTTATTAATGATAATTTATTACAAAATAAAAAGACATATTTTATTAATAATAATTTATTACAAAATAAGTCGTAGACGACAAACCAAAACACCCAGAGTGGGTAGAAATAAACCTGCCCGTAAGTGGGAAAATCACCACATAAATGGAATTACTTAAGAGGACCAAAACCACTACAATTGGCTCTTCTGATCTGGCCTCAAAAGGCAAAGCAAATCATGACGATTGTCAATTACTATGGCGGAAGAAAAGATCTTGAATCTGCCTCCCAACACCCCTGCACGCCCAATGGCTAATAGTACTAGCGTACCATAGTGGGCTAAGGAGAGAACTGATCTTAGAAGTAACGACAACCAAGACAACCTACCTACATGATAACAAGTTAACAAGACAAAAATAACCGAAAACTAACTAAAATCAAATGTAACACCCCCATTTACCCACCAGAAAAATTTAGGAAAATTTGAAACTTTTCGAAAAATAACTTGTTCGATAAAACATTACGGAAACATTCACATAAAATAAATTCACATCCGATAAATACAGGTTACTTAGTCACACCAACAAAATAATATAGATAGATAAGTGCAGCAAAAAATAAATAAAGTTCATTTTACTATCCAAAGTCCACTAAGTCAGGAAACTATGTCGAGAAGTCACAACGCGTCTTCACCCGGTAGCTGCTCCTCCTCGAAGTACTTCTGCTCGTACTCCGAGTTAATGCGGTTGGCATAATAGTCCTCCCCATAAAACTCACCTGTAATTAATGAGGTAAGCGTCCATTTGCTCAGTAAGGAGGAAAGATTATAGGCCATTCATCAAGGTCGTAATACTTGCTCAAATAAACAAATAATAAAATAATGATTCTAAGCATGATAGATTCTGATATATAAGTATACAACTCATCATTTTAAACAGTAAACAACTAGACAAATCCGCTTTATGCTAATATCTAAATGCGAGAATGTTCTTTAGCGTTATCACTGTATGTCATAAAATATTTTTGAAACCATTTTTCAAAACATGCCGTCGGATGAACCTAGGGTGGTGGGTATGTACATTACCGCACTCTCGGGAATGTCCCTTAAGCAGAGCCACTGGGGATGCCATCAGGCCGAAGCCCAATGAGATATCTACGTCGAGACAGAGCCTCTCGTGAATGTCAACCAATCTAGGAGGGCAGAGCACATGCATGAACATATAGTGTGGTGGGAGTGTGCATCACCGCACTCTCAGGAATGCCCCTTAAGTAGAACCACTGGGGATGCCGTGATGGGATGTCTACGTCGAGACAGAACCTCTCGTGAATGTCAACCAATCCAGGAAGGCAGAGCACATGCATATCACAGTTGGGTTCGAACCATCCGTTCTGAACCATTAGTCTAAAATTACGACTTAGTTAATTCAAGTAGGGTCGTTTTTTCGGCACCAGACACGTCGGGTTAGTCATAGGGTCTTATGTCCTTATAGCTGCCCTAATCTGCCGCCTATACCCTTAAAACATTTTCGGGCCATGTAAGGTCATTTTTTCGGCACCAAACACGTCAGGTCAGTCATTAGGTCTTATGTCCTTATAGCTGCCCTAACCTACCGCCTATCCCGGAGAAAACATTGTCCAGAAAATTCATTTTTGTCCCGTTTCAAATGCAATCATGTGATGCAGTACATCAAACAATATCTCATATCTAATCGTGACGCATGACCACTAGTCCGTTTAATTAATAAGCCTTTAGGTGTGATGCCATGTCCTACTCTTTACTACTTTTATCTTGTAATCTTGTTACTTGCGTGATGTCATGACAATCATTTACAATTTAATAGTTTATTTACTTGTGTGCACTCTTGTCTCGTGAGTTGTTACCCAACCTTGGTTAATCTTAGTTTCGCGCCTAACTTGTTATCTATATCAGCTTAGGGTAACTTTTATGGTCTTATCATGATCCTAGCATTTGGTTTCAATCCTAAACTTGATACTACCCCTTTTTGGACCTACACATGATACTAAATTCTTATTAGCTTTCCGGCCCTGACATGAAACTAACAGAATTCTTTTAATGAGCCTAACATACCACCAACGAGTTTAACGGTCCTAGCAAGATACTAGCGTTACATACAACATCCAACGTACATATCATACATGTATAACAATCAATCAGTCAAAACAACCCAAGTGTAACAATTTCTAAGTGCGACAATATAAAGTATCAAGAATAATTAAATACGCTACGTGGCCTGATTACCCGATCGAATATTTTATTAAGTCCAACTGTCTAACTTAGAGTTAATTATTCAAGAGTTTGTTTATGAAGCAGATAAAATGACTTAAAAGAAAAACCTCATCTTATCCCCCTTACTTAAAAATAGTCGGAATATAGTCGACTAATAAATCGAGGATGTCCAGAAGCGTCGGTTGAAGTTGGTGCTTAAAGTCGAGATCCTAGTGATAGGAATTTATTGAAATATTTTAGGAGATTCCACAAGTTAAAGCTCACCGATACCGGCAGGTAAAATTTAAGAGAAACGACAAAGGCTTTTACGGCTTTCTAATGTCTATGATAGCTCAAGGTAAAGTTTGGATGAAAATGGAAAGTCCGGGAATTTTTTGGATGTTTTCTAGGCACTAAACAAAATTTTAAGCACAAGAAAATATTTTTAAGCAAGGAAAACTAATTTTTAATACCTTAAACAATTTAAAAGTGGAAAATGAAAATTTTGAAAGTTATAAACTCTATTATAGTATTTATGTACAAAATATACAATTTTTCCAACCTTTATTAATTGTTTCTATAAAAATAATAAAAAGGAAATTAATTACTAAGATAAAATATTTTCCTATTCTAAAATACTTTTTGAAAATTTTCATATGTAAAATATAATTATTTGAGCTTAACTAAAATATTTTATAACCAAAAGACTAAAATGAAAAAGTTATGGATTTTCTAAGTTTTATAAAATATCTTTACAAGAGAACTAATAAATAATAATAAAATAATAATAATAAAATAAAGTTGGTAATTTAGAAAGTAAATAAAACTCACAACATGTTGGCAATGAGTTTAAAACAATTTTGGTTGGTGTAATAACAATACATTTAACTAAAATACAAAACTTTTAGGCTACCACACAAAGTGTCTATAAGCCTTTGGAAGTTTAGGGGTTGACCGAAAGCAATGAAAAGATAGGGGTGCAAACGGGAATTTTACCCACAATCACCTTCTTCAATGATCCGCCGAAAACTGGCTAGAAAGCAATGGTGCGCCAGCTTTCAGTGACTGGCTAATTTCCGCGATGATCATTGTTTTGACGGTCGTGGTTGGAGCAGCGGACAGCGGCTAGAATGGTGAATCGATACGGTTAAACTTTGAAATGTGGTGGCGGTTTTTTTTATGAAATCCTCCTTCGTTGGAGTAGCTCCGGCGACGTGAGAGGGTGGCTTAGCTTCGTCTCTTCATGGCGGAGCTGAAGATGGTGGTTGTTGGTGGTAAGAGGCTATGAAAGGAGGAAAATTCTTCCTCTTCCTCTACTCTCCGTTTTTTCTCTTTTGCTTCGAATCCTCGCCTAAAACTTCTCAATTCACACCTATTTATAGGCAAATTGGATGATGGATAGGAGCTAAAGATGATGATTATGGAGTGTACTCAGAACTTCTGATTTATGATTTTTTTTTATTTTTTTGTACGTTTTAATTAATTTTAATACATTTTAATTAAAACTAAAATTACTAAGATTGATAAAATTTACTCCCCTTTCAAATACTAAATTACAAAAAGAGAAGAACATGAAAATAAAATACATAAAGTAATACATGAAAAGATAAAATCACTCGCACAAAAAAGTACAAAAACATGAAATGGTAAAAAAAACAACATTTGAAAATGAGGATAATAAAAAGTATAGATTTTTGAAAATGGTGCAATACATGAAACAACAAACTTATATGAAATGATAAAAGGTTACATGTACATAAAATCATGAAAATGTAGTATTTCAATATAATGATAAAAACAAAACACAAGAAATAATAAACAACATGTTCTTAAAATAATGAGATGATAAAAGTTTATGAGATGCTAAAAAAGTAATAAGTTCATCAAATAATAAAATTGACAAAGTTCATAAAATGATGGAAAAGATGAGAGCACATAGAATAATGAAATTGTAAAACTATATAGACTAATGAGAAATGTTAAAGTATATAAAATTATGAAAGAAAATTTTAAAGTACATAAAATGATAAAAAAATCCTCAAATCATGAAAGATTAAAAGTGCATGAGAAATGATAATATGCACATGAAATATAAAAATAAGGAAAATAAGAAAGCAAACCTATACACGAAATAAAATCTACCGCGTCCTGTACTGCTAGTTCGGACCGAAATTTTTACGGTACATCAAAAAACAAAAGTTGGTCCTGAAAAATAAATAAAAAAACGAAACTCACAAAGTCTGACGAAACGGAAAAAGTCAGACGGCCTCGTATAGTGATTCCTTCCTAACCATTCACAGATTGACTAGGGGAACCAACTACCCAGCTAGTCTGGAAGCTGAGACTTTATTGCACCAGGCAGGGTGAGCTCACATCCTACCCTGCCCTACTAGAGAAACCCATGAATAGATCCCCTGCTATGTAAACTTCCAGCGACATCCACTTAGTCGAATCGCACCGGATAAGCGAGCTACCGGCAGTTCTTCCCCCGAACAAGCCCGCGGCACGACCATGGTCAACAAATGCCACAGCCTCGATGAGGGTGAGTCCCACCAGCCTCCTGTATTGACGCTTAGAAACCGCCTAAATGATGGAGTAGAAGCCACAGACCATATTTCGACGCCGGATGGTGACATACGCCACTCGCCGGCCGCATCAAAGGTAGCCCAACAGCTACTGCGGCGCCACAAGCAAAGCAAAACCCTAGGTTTCGAGTGAGCCATCTTTTTGACCTTTGCGATTGATGAAAATAGTGGGAGACGCGAAGCGACGGGAGCGCCGGTTGCTTGAAACACACGGTGATCGGAGCATTGATCGGAGACCGCTGGGCACAAGCCGATCGAAGCAACACGAGCAAGGAACGAGGGACAACGGTGTGTGCGAGAAAAAGAACATACCCAATGCCGGGACGGAGCAGGAGGGCCACGGCACGGCGGTGGCTGCATCCTGTCGAAAACCCTAAGCTACCTCCACTTTTTTAATCAATCCTTTTATCACCTCTCATAACAACTAAAAAGATAATAAAAGTAGGTCACACGTGCCCAAGCCCATAATAATATTGGGGGAATGGTAAAGTTGCACTCACACTGAACTCCAAATTCAGGCCAATGAAAAATGAGTGGTAAAAATTGTCAGATTTACCATATTATTTTTCTTGTGCTTGCATGATTACTCATGAAAGAAGGTGAAGACGTCGACACCCATACTTATCAATTCAGTCAGTAGATGTGTTTTCATCTACTACGATTTGATTAGGAAAATGAATAATTTTACCATCCAAATTAACCTCTTCATCGTGTAGATTTATCTTCCGGCCGGGTTGGGTCTCTTCGTATGCTAATTTATGCATATATTTCAATTTGGGTTCATGATAATCCGCACTAATCCATTGGATTAAGTAGATTTGTTATCATTAATGGCATATTTATCCAAATGACCCCGTATTGTTGAGTTATTACATGAGAAGCCATTAGTTGGACATGTCAACGTCCACGCCCAACACGTAAGCGGTGACTTTTACACATAATGATCCAATCCAGAATCTGCGTGCTCCTAGTTTGTGGTCAGGTTAATTCATGATCAAACTACGTTCAACGAAAAATGATTGATTCAGCTTAGGGAGCAGAAAAAGGCTAGAATACCAACTTGTAGTACCATTGGTTTACTTCTCCATGTTTCAAAAGTTATTTGGAATGTTAGATTTGATCAGAGCAATAAAGACTTATGGCTTTTGGTGGTAGGATTTATACTTCTACAGTTGGGTGGTAACTTAGATGATACTTGTCACAGCTATAAAATTGATGGGTGAGTGATGAAATTGCCCAAGCAATAGCATTAATGGTAAAATAGCTAATAGTCTCAGAAAAACAATTGATGATGACTCTCTACTCTCTACCAAGAGGTAATGCCAACGCTAAACATGCTGGTAATGGCAAACTTTTACAGGACTGTTTTTTCAAGTTTAGTAGGTTATGTCAAATAAAAAAACATCCATCTAATCAGAGGAAAAGTCTTTAACTCTCTAACTAAAGAAAATGACATGGCTTCAACTTTTAACCTTGCCATGCCAACCCTAAACATGCTGGTAATGGAAAACTTTTACAGGACTGTTTTTTCAAGTTTAGTAGGTTATGTTAAGTAAAAAAAATCTATCTAATCAGAGGAAAAGTCTTAACTCTCTAACTCAAGAAAATGACATGGCTTCAATTTTTAACCTTGCCATGCCAACCCTAAACATGCTGGTAATGGAAAACTTTTACAGAACTGTTTTTTCAAGTTTAGTAGGTTATGTTAAATATAAAAAAATCTATCTAATCAGAGGAAAAGTCTTTAACTCTCTAACTCAAGAAAATGACATGGCTTCAATTTTTAACCTTGTCATGCCAGGGTCCGTTTAGTTATTGAAATTTTTTCAAGTTTTCATCTCCAAATTTCCTTTGTAAATATTTGATCATACAAGTAGCTTTCAAGTGATGGAAAACAAGGTTTTCCAAACTTTGAAAAACTCTAGCATTACCATGGAAACCTTTCAAACAATGTTCCTTAATTTAATATACTAGTTTTCTAAAGTTTGGAAAACAAGGTTTTCCATCACTTAAAAACTAGTTATATGATCTAATATTAATAAAGGAAATTTGGAGTTGAAAATTTGAAAAAATTTATGCAACTAAACGGAGCCTAAACATGCTGGTCATGGCAAACTTTTACAGAACCGTTTTTTCAAGTTTAGTAGGTTATGTTAAATATAAAAAAAAAATCTATCTAATCAGAGGAAAAGTCTTAACTCTATAACTCAAGAAAATGACATGGCTTCAATTTTTAACCTTGCCATTCAAATTTACAGCTCATAAGATGTAGCTTTGGCTCCAAGAAAGCTCGGTCTGATTCCAGTGCCCCCTTGTAAAAGTAAATTCTCCGATTTTATTTTCTTTTTAAAATACCATTACCCCTCTTGCTCTTGCATCTTAGTTTTAACTTTGACCACCCCTAGGCCCTTTCGACTGACCCTGAGATAGCTAAAGTACTATACACTAGCCAAAGTAACTTGGGGAGTGATGCCCATAACAACTCTAAACGTTCCGTTTTTTTACAGTAAGATAATTATTTATATTTGACTAGCATAATTATTTATATTTGACTAGCTATGGAAAAGAAAAAGTTTAAACTAAAATAAATGGTCATAGTTGTATTCTTCACACCAACATTTACAAAAAACTAGTAACTAATTAAATTTGGGAGGGGAAAATGTGAATATAATTTTTTTTGAAATTGATAAAAATTTAAATTATTATTGATTTGTTGTTAATTTTTTATGTGCAAGAACACAACCATAATTAAAAGGACCAGAAAAAGGTACTAGTAATTTTGCTTTTTGTGTGTGTGTGTGAGACTGAGAAACAAAACAAAAGCGGGACGGATTACGTGTCAAGTACCTGAACAGCCTGTCACTTTCATACACTTCCACTCTGTTCACACTATCCTTTCTTTGAGATCATCGGGGCAAGTGCCAGGTCCCCTGCCAACTAGGCTCCCGAACCAGAGCTAGCCACATCTGACCTGTCATCCGAACCTCAGCTATCAACTCCCACGTAGGCTCGGACAACCGTTTGCACCGAAGCTGCTCCCAATAAAGAAACACCAAGCAACGTTAACGAGAGAGAGCGAGAACAAACGTAAACATTTTATAAAATAAATGAAAATAATAGTAAATCATTGAAAACAAGACACCAAACCAAACACGTTCAGAGTTAAGTTTACAGGTGAAGAGGCGGTTGCGTCTTCTCTTCTCTTCTCTTGCAAGCCAAAGAAAGTAAAGAAGGGATTTTTATTACTGACCAGAGAGAAAGCCCATTGCTTTGTTATAGAAAGAAGTGGAGAAGATAGATAGAAAAGGAAGATTCAGGGGCAAGAATCACGATCCTGGCTTCTTTTCCAAGCTAATCTTTTCATGTTCATGTACATCAGTTTCTGGCAGAAGGCGTTAAAGCTCACGAGAAATCGCTCGCCTGCTCACGGAAAAGTGATCTTCGCCAGCACAAAAGCTTTTGTTGCTCTGTTATATATTCACTATTCGAATAACCATTTCGACCAATCGGGCTGAGCCGTTTGAGCTTCGGTTAGAACTGCAATGGCGGAACAGGGGAGGTCGGGAACTCTGTTCTCTGCTCTGTTTATGGTTCTCTTTCTTCAATGTGAGGTGTTTGTTTCTGCGATATTGGACCCCGTTGATTTCTTGGCTCTACAATCCATCAGGAAGTCGCTGGATGATTTGCCGGGTTCTAATTTTTTCGCCTCTTGGGACTTCACTTCTGATCCCTGCAACTTCGCCGGAGTTTATTGCGATTCCGACAAGGTGATCGCTCTTAATCTAGGCGACCCACGAGCGGGTGCTCCAGGTTTGTCAGGAAGAATCGACCCGGCCATTGGGAAGCTCTCGTCTCTCTCCGAACTAACGATCGTCCCGGGTCGGATCATCGGGTATCTCCCGGAAACGATTTCGCAGTTAAAGGAGCTCAGATTTCTCGCGATCACCAGGAACTTCCTCGCCGGCGAGATTCCGGCGGGTCTTGGAGAATTAAGAGGTTTGAGGACGCTTGATCTCAGCTATAATCAGTTCACCGGAGAGATTCCTCGGTCGATCGGGTCGTTACCGGCGCTCTCCAACGTCGTCCTCTGCCACAACCGCCTGTCTGGTTCGCTACCTCCGTTTGCATCTCAATCACTGACCCGACTTGACTTGAAGCACAACGCTCTCTCCGGTACCATCCCGCCGGACTCTATCCCCGCTTCTCTACAGTACCTCTCCCTCTCCTGGAACCGTCTCTCCGGGCCCGTCGACCGGCTTCTGACCCGACTCGAAAACCTAAACTACCTAGACCTCAGCTTGAACCAGTTCACGGGTCCGATTCCGGGTCGGATCTTCTCTTTCCCAATCACGAATCTTCAGCTCCAGAGGAATCTGTTTTACGGGTCGGTCCAGCCAGCCGATCAGGTGAGTATCTCGACCGTCGATCTCAGTTACAACAGGCTGTCCGGTCAGGTATCACCGATGTTCTCAACCGTCGAGAATCTGTACCTGAACAACAACCGGTTTACGGGTCAGATTCCTGGTAGCTTCGTGGATCGGTTACTGGCTGCGAACATACAAATACTATACTTGCAGCACAATTATCTGACGGGCATCCAGATCAACCCGACGGCGGATATTCCGGCGAGCAGTTCGTTGTGTCTGCAATACAATTGCATGGTGCCGCCGATTCAGACGCCCTGCCCGTTGAAGTCCGGGACGCAGAAGACGAGGCCGACGGAGCAGTGTAACGAATGGAAGGGGTAAAATAGGGATAGTGCAGTTGGCAACGAGAAAGTTGTTCACTCCTCACTCTGATTTTGGGGTTTAGGGTTTTGATTCATTTATTTATTCTGGGGGTTAAAATAAGAGGTTTTTGTTCATACGTGCAAAAGAGAGACTCTAGGGTTTGTAATTGTTCAGTATCTTAAACATTATTGTAGTCACTTCAATGGTCGAAAATGAAATCATGCTACTATTAGTACTTTTTTTTCGTCTTTATGTTTATTTTTTATTATTTAATTTATGAATTTTTTTAATATTTTATTATACAATATCAAATAATTTTTATAATAATTTATATATAAAAAGAAAGTTTAGTTTCTAATTTTTTTTTCAATTTTTTCTTACTTAAAAGTTAAGTTTAATAAAGTATCAAAAATTAAAACATCTCAATTGAAAAAAGGACGGATAACGATAAGGTAGTAGTAATTACTACTAGTATGTCGTGGTATAAGTAAAATATCCTTGTTGGAAAAGCTGTTTTTGTCACTAATTCCTACTATATCCGGTCTTAATTGTTTGTTTTTATCTTAATATTCCATCTTTTTTTATTTTTGTCTTTCTTTCTATTTGTTCAATGACTTTTTGTCCACTCTTTCGTTGAGATTTGGATGGGGCTGGTAATGGTCCCTGGGAATAATAATAATAATAATAATAATGTACAAGGTATACATACATACTTATGGTCTTTTCAGTTTTCCATTTGCACGGGTAAGGAAGGCATGGATGGAGATATCATGATTGGATTGGATTGAATTGAATTTTTGGAGGCCAGCTATCCTCACTGGTAGTAATACTACCCAATTCCATTCCATTACAACATACATACATACACATACATTACCCACCCACTCATCTCATCTCATATGCCGAGTCATGATCTCTGTTGTCCCTACTCCCGTCTCCTTTTTGTCTCTTTTTGTCTCTTAATAATGTATTTTTTTAATATCATTAATTAATCTGTTAATTTTTTAATAAAACAGTTAGTTAATGGTGTTAGTAAAATATAATAGGGGATATGAAAGGGATATGTGATTGGGCTCTCATGCCCCACTCTCTCGTGATTCAATTCAACCATCCATTTCTCTTTTTGATCGTTTTCTTCCTGTTCTGCTGCATGCATGGAGATGGGGGACAAAATGTCTTCAAGCTTTGCGGTTGTTTCTATTTGGCAGGTGCCATGCCATTGCTTAATTAAATACTAAATTGTTTGCAAACCATTCATTTGATTCTCAAAATTTAACCTTTCTGCATATATATATATATATATATATATATATATATATATATATATATATATATATATATATATATATATATATATATACACTATCAATATTGAGGGCCGGCCCTCCGTGTGATGTCCTTAATAAAATTCTACAAATTATATCCGTAATAATAGTGTTTTCTGATATAAATATAATATATAGACCATTTTAAAAATAAATATTGTACTACATAAATTAAGATTTAACAGAACAAGTTGTCGTGGCCCATCCCATTAGCCTACATGAGGAAGAAATGGGTAAATTACTAATGTTATCTCGTAGTTGATTCATTGGTTATGACTGCAGTATCCGTTGTATATCCGTCAAAAGAATGACAGAAGAGACCATTGTTTATTTCATTGTTATTTTGGGCGTCGCATTTGTGTATAACGGCCTGAGTCGTCACATTTATGATAGCTTTGTGACCAATACGACCGTCATTGCATTTACACGTGCAATTGGAAATGGCTGTGGGTTATGATGCACATATGACGAATAGGGCCCTTATAAACTTTTTTTTATAATGAAAATATCAATTCTTTTAGTATTACTTTATGGGTTCAAAAATTAAGTTAAAATGAAAAACTTATAAAAATAAAAATATTAATAATTAAATAATAATTAAATAAAGTACCATTTTAAATGCAATAAAAATATATTAATATCCATAATTGATAATCCAACAATTTCAAATATAAATTTTTTGATAAAGATAAAACTACTCATCCACCCGACTGTTGATGTATCTGTCGACATCCTCCTCGCCCTCCTCATCATCCTTGTCCTCCTCCTCATCCCGCAAATCAACCGGATCCTCGCACGCCATCGAGCCATCGGGCTGTATCGAGGTTTGAATAGGCAATGGCTGTGAAGCAGGTCCCAGTGTCGACTGGAACTGTCGTGCCTGCTCCCTCCGTTGACGGTCCAATGTTGTGTAAAAGTTATCGTGGCTGAGGAGATCGGTGAAGGTCATTCCCGCCGTCTGCCGATAGTCAAAGCCAAGACCGAGACCAAGTCCGAGCCCAAGGTTTTACTGATGCAAAGGCTGTGACTGCAGTGAAGGCTGAGGCACATACAATGTAGACAGAGTAGGCAGAGGAGCAAAAAATGTCTGGAACTGAGGCTGAGGCTGAGAGATAGGAGCAAAACCAGGGATGCGGTAATCCGGGAAAGGAGTAACAGGCGGCTAGATCGAAGTCTGGAATGAAGGTTGTGCTGTAACAAGCGGCTGGATCGGAGTCTGGAACGAAGGTTGTGATGTCTGTGTCGGGACATATGATGATGAGGAGGCGGCGAGCGTCCGTGGAACATCCTCTGGGCGAATAACTCTGTTCGCCACCATTGCGTTCCACATATTGCTAACCGTGAGCTCCAACTGAGTGATGACCTGTCGCTGGTCCTGAAGCTGTCGTTGCATCTCAGTATCATGTTGTAAATGAATTTAAATAGATGAATAGTATGTTACACCATTTATAAAAAGTATATGAATTTTTAGTAAAAGTTTTGAATCAACTACTGATGGCCGCCAGACCCAATCAACTAAAAAGGTCTAGCAAAATGTCCAACTAGTAGCCCAAAATAGGGGCCCTATTAAAAACACAAATAATAATAACTAAAACCCGTACGGAACAATGACATTCCCGGACAACACTCCCGAACATACCACAAAGATATTCCCGGACAACACTCCCGAAGTTGTTAAGACACGTGTCCACTGACGCTATATTGAAATATTACGATTTTTCCACTATGGCAAGGAACTATATAAAGCATTTATAGCGGGAGTTAAGGGATCTTTTTCGAGAACTTTGATCCAAAAGAACATGAACAGATGACACTTATCCTCATTCTCGATTTCCGAATTAAACGCATATTGCACAAATCCCCATGGCGTCTAGTAACATCAAAACACGTCATTACCAAAAAACCGTGGCGGCAGCCCACACAGATCCGCCACCACGCGCATCTAGTCCCTATGGATTCGACCCTCACTCATCGAGTGCTTGATGTGTACCATACATATATCACATTTCCAAGTGTTTCAAATCATTTCCATCATGCATTTGAGCGAATTTGATCATATTTGCACGTGTTATTTAGTAAGTTGGTTTATTTGTAGGTGTACATTCGGATAGTAGAAATGAAGTTTGCGGAGAGCAAAAGAGGGAATCTCGCACGTTGAGGAGTGGAGGAATGATCTAACCACCAAATCTTGATGGAAATGAAGGCTCGGACTTGAACGCTATGCACCAGCAACCTCTCGTGCTTGGAATAGGAAGTTTTTGGTGCAACAAGCTCGCGGCACCATCGCGGAGCCAAGCTGGCGCCGCGTGAGCTTTATGCCTCAAAGTGACACACTCGCGGCGCCACCACCTGCACTTAAATGTTTCGAGACCATTGCGATATTTCTCGTTTCAAACACTGTTGTACCTAGGGCTGATCATTCGGGTAATTCGGTATTAACGAAAACCGAATTACCCGAATAATTCGGTGTTCGATTAATTTGGACAAAAACCGAATTAACCGAACAATACCTAAACCCGTATTAACCAAATACCGAATTCGGTTCGGTTATTTCGGTTTTTGTTCAAATTAACCAAAATTTTTATGGGATAAGCTTAATGTTAAGATATAGGTCGTGGATTGGGGTAGTTCATTCAACATTGGGTATGTTATGTATATTGGGTTGAGCTTAATTTTGTATTAATAATAATTAAAATATTAAATACCGAATATTTCGGTTAATTCGGTTAACCGAATTAATTAAATCTATAACCGAAAACTGAATTTAAATTTCTAACCGATAACCGAACCGAAATACCGAAATTACCGAACCGAATTAACCGAAACCGAAAAAAAAAATTCGGTTTAACCGAGAAGTTGATCACCCCTAGTTGCACCGGTTTTTCTGGACTATTTTACCCTCAATTAACACCCTAAAGCTGTCCAACATGTCCAGGGACCCTTTTAGGGTGAGTTTTAGGCAGATTTTATGGGAGTTACGAATTTAAGAGATTTGTTCTCTTTGCAGCCCACTTTACTCTTCCACCTAGGGTTTTGAACTCTCCACACTATTAAGATTGAAGCCTTCATGATCTTGGGTTAAAGATTCATTTGCAATAGAGTTTTATTCTCCTTTCCTCTTTTACTTTTATCTTTTGATCATTACATGTTGATGTGTTTATGTGATCATATGAGCATGAGTGAGTACTCACTTGTGTCTTGGGATTTGCTTGTCTAGGGTGATTCTCTATGTGTTCATCTTCTCTATTTTGATTTGTATATTGATTCTTGTGCTTGGATGTTTCTATTATGAGTGGGTATGGCCATATCTATTCATATGCATCAAGGTGTTCGATGAAATGCCTAAGTGGGATTTGCATGAATTAGACTTTTAGGAATCAATAGCTCTACTTGCTTCTAGTTAGAGATATCTTTTAGGAGTGGAGTGGTGGTTAAGTCAGGATCTATTCATGCCTTGAGAGTCAATGCTAGATCAAGAGAAGGACTAGGTTGATTTGTTGAGAGATTAACATGTTTGTTTGAGAAAGAAGCATGTTAGATATAGTAATTCACCTCCAAATCATGTGATGAATTCATAGAGAACCCCTTGAACCCAAGCAAGCCTCGGGAGCTTTTATATTTGAAAACCCCTCGAGTCTTGTTATTTGTGTGTTTCTTGTTTGTTAAGTCATTGTTGCATGCTTGTTAAGTTATAGTCCATTTCGTAGAGCTACCTTCATTCTAACATTATAT
Organism: Stellera chamaejasme; assembly: GCA_024586325.1. Lineage (NCBI taxonomy): Eukaryota > Viridiplantae > Streptophyta > Magnoliopsida > Malvales > Thymelaeaceae > Stellera > Stellera chamaejasme. Next base: position 34,809,374 of record CM044985.1, read on the forward strand.
TAATCCGTACCTAACTCATGACTCATTACCCTTCATCTTAGCTTAAATTGTATTTTTAATCCTTTTAGTTGATTAACGCTCTAGTTCCTTTGGGTTCGACACCCTTTGCTCTTACTTGCTATATTACTTGCGATCCTTACACTTGAGGGCTTAAAAAGGGTAGTTATAAATATAAAACTTGTGCTAGAAAGTGATACCCTTTGCACGCATCAGTGTTAAACTCAACCCGTACACTTGCGGGTATGTAAGATTTTGTTTGTCTGACATACGTCACAACAATTATCAAAACAGTTTTTCTCAATATGCATCACATCTAGGTTATGTCTGACTTGAAGATCCACCAAATACGACAACTTCCAGAAAATTGATTTCTTAATCAAGTAATGCTTCATTCCAAAATCAACAGCTCTTTCATGATCCCATGGTATCCCAAAACGTGGGAATTGAATCCCCTCGATTTGCATCAAAATTTGATGACCAGACAATGGTTCACTATGACCTCCACAATCTTGACCAAGAATATGATAATTGTGCATTATCGGTATATATTTGCCCTCATTTCACATGCTTTATCGATAATTATGCTAGTACTTAGTGTGGGCGCAAGCATTTTTGCAGGTATTCGGTGTTGGATGTCAAAAGGGATGAATTCTGTGTAAAAAGGGCTATGGAGAGAAAGTTGAGGACCAAATTGCAAAATCTGGAAAAGTTCAAGGAATGGTGAAGAAAATGGTCCGGGCGAAGCTCCAGGCGGCCCAGCACCTCAGCCCAGGCAGTCGCCCGAGCTAGCATCTGAGGAGGTTCAGGGGCCAGACGACCAGCCAGGCGGCCCGATCCACAAGCCAGGCGGAGGTCCAGGCGGCCCCTTTCCTTAAGTCAGGCGGTTACCTGGACGCACTTTTCAGGAATGGTCCACTCTTCTTTTCTCTCGAAAATGAGGCTTTAAATGGCGTTTTTTCACATCTCTTCACAACTACACACATTTAGACTTGCTCTTGAACCCATCTAGGGTTCTTGAGCTCTCTTTTCTCCTCCCTCTTTATTTTCTACGAATTTGGGAACTTTTATGAAGGATTGAATATTTGATCTCTACTCTCTAGCTTCTTCCTTCCTCTTCATCTCTTACTTTATTTTTGTTTGTTGTTGTGAATAGGTTGAGTTTTGATTAGTTCATCATCCCTATGGTTGGTTAGCGTGTTGTTGTGTTGCTAGATGAATTATAGTTGTTTGGTTGTTGATTATGCATGATTAATAGCATTTTCTTGGGCTTAAGGATGGTAGAGGTAGAGTAGAAGGCCAACTACTCTACCATGCCCACCAAGTGTTCGATGAAATGCTTGAGAGAGCATTTTGTTGAATTGACCAAAGAAAGTTGGCTAGATAGTCTAGGATTATTTGAGAAGATAATCTAGGGTGTTAGTAGACATCAATTGGCTAAACTTAATGCCTTCATAGTTGATGCAAGTGAAGAGATTTTACTTGGTCTTCTATAGAGAGGATGGTTCTAACTTAGAAGGTTAGAACTTGTTAATTATCCAACTCCCCTAACTTGTCATAAATCACAACAAAACACTCCATCTAGTAACCTCAACTCTAACTAACCCTAATGAACTTTTATTTTTCATAATTGTTTGTTGCATTGCATTCTAGTTTTATCTATCTTATCACTTGTCATCTAAATTCAAAAACACCAAAAATATTGCATTTAACTAAACTTCATAAATTGCACTACAATCTCTTGGGTTCGACCTCACTCACCCTACTACAATTGCACATCTTGCACTTGAGGTTGAATGGATTTTATTACTTGATATTGTGCTTAATTTATACACATGTAAAACACCGGTCAGAATACTGCCCCATGTCTTACAATCATTTTGAAATTGGTGACCAGGGGGTAGAAATCGCCTGTGGCATCCCCACCAACAAGGTTTACGTCCATCGGGTAATCGATAACCAGTTGCACCATCCAAACAATATGGACATGCGAGATTTCCATGCGTACTACACCCTGACAACATACCGTAGGCCGGAAAGTCACTAATCGTCCAGAGTAGACAAGCTCGCATCATAAAATTTTCTTCACGGTGCGCATCCCAAGTTATCACACATGTATTCCATAGAGCTTTTAATTCTCCGATCAATGGCCATAAGAACACATCAATATTATGACCTGGTATTAACAATGTCATGAAAACGTATGCCTCCTTCATGAATCTATTAGGTGGAAAATTGTATACAGTGATAAATACCGGTCACATCGAATATGGGTAATCTCCATTGGGTTGAATCCATCAGTACATAACCCCAACCGTACATTTCTAACATCTTTTGCAAAATCTGGAAAAACGTTATCAAAATGTTTCCATACCTCTGATTGACTTGGATGTCCAATACTACCATTTGAATGCTCATTTAAACTCGCATGATAAGTCATATGTTCAGCTGTTTTAGACGACATGAAAATTCGTTGCAGACGCTCAGTTACCGGTAGATAACGTAAAATATTTTTCGCCTTCGCCTTCTCACCTTCATTCATGCTCCCCTCCATATACCTAAATGCACCACACACTTTGTAAAACACTTCATCGATGTCATTACCATAAAACAACATACAGTTGTTCTCGCACGCATGAATCTTATGGTACGGTAAACCTAAGTCTTTGATCTTCCTTTTCGTTTTATCCATGTTTGTTGTCAATGCTTCTTTATTGGGTAATACACGGTTCACAAACTTTAGTATGCTATTGAAAGCTGCATCAGATATGTTGTGTTGACTTTTAATACTCAATATCTCAGTCAAAGCTGATATTCTCGTGTGTTCGGTTCATCCATCATATAAAGGTTGTGCCGCATCTTTCAACAATTGATAAAACTGTTGTGCATTTTCGTTTGGAACGTCAACATCCATGACATCTTCATTCTCTTCAAAGCCCGACATGTTAAAGTTATAATTTCCACTATTCTCATGTCCAAAATTATTCGATGGAAACAATCCGTCTCGAATCATTTGCACGCAATCCCATCTCTGATTACCGCGACTAATAGTCTGCTCATTTCCATATGAAGATACATTGTTCGATGATGAAGGTTCATTATATTCCTCGTAACGTCGATAAATGGTTGGATTGATACGTGGTTCCTCACCATGAAGATCCCACACATAATAATCATCTTTAAATCCATATCTCAGTAAACACTTCTCAATAGTATTTTTATCAAAAAAACTTGATATTTTTATATTTATTACACGGACATTTAACCTCGCTTTGTCCAATCTCTTGAGCAACATTAAAAGCAAATTCACAGAATATCTGAACCCCGTCACAAAACTCCGGATTTAGTTGACCGGTCTTCCAACTTTTACGCTGGTACATCCAAGCACGCCCTTCAGCCATAGTCACTCCTACATAATAATATTAAAGACTAACAATAATGAGATTAAGACAATATTTAATTAATCACCTAAAGGGTACATGAGTCCTACCCTATTCATAAAAACCCAATCAATGCTAAACTTTTGGATATGTATTTTATTGGGTAAACTCAAGTTTAGTCCTTACCTTTCAACTTTGTCCTATTTGAGTCCTATTTTAAGATTTTGTCCTATTTCGTCAGTAGCTCCATAAATCGTCTCAATTGTAGTCCTTCCGCTAAAGTCCACGTTATGTTGACCGTTAAAGTCTTAAGTGTACAAGTAAAATGACCATCAAACCCTTCCTTTTTCGATCCGAACGGAAGCCGTCGCCGGATCGGCGGCCCAGCCGGGCCGGACCGGCAGCCAGTGTATCGGGATCGGCAGCCCAGTGCTGACCAGCCTGTGCAGATCGGTCGCGCCTGCAGCGCGCCTGGCCGCCGTTTTGCGGCTGGCCGCTGCTGCGGCCTGGCCGCCGCCTGCGCCAAGCTTTGCTGGCCTCGCCCGCCGATTCACGCCTTTGGCTCGATCGGCTGCTTTGGCTGGCCGCGATCCGGCGCCTCGAGCCGCGATCCGGCGGTCGGGCCGCCGCTGCCTCGCGGCTGGCCGCTGATCCGGCGGCCGGCCTGCCTGCATCGAAAAAGGAAGGGTTTGATGGTCATTTTACCGTACACTTAAGACTTTAACGGTCAACATAACGTGGACTTTAACTAAGGACTACAATTGAGACGATTTACGAGCTACCTGTAAAATTCTTAAAATAGGACTCACAAAGTTGAAAAAAGTTAAATTCGGTAGCACTTCGTTTTAGTTTCCCATTATACTCATTTCTTTAATCTGTTTTTCGCAGAACTGGTATAATGAGGAATGGGACAAAATGCTAACAAAAATTAACTTAACTGTAAATTACATACAAATCCAAAAGCCAACCTAATCATTGATCGCGTTTTTATGAACTGTCCATTTTAGACAATCCATGAATACTCGATAGAAGTATCTTTAAGACAACTATTCCCAGATGTAGCTTGAAAATAGTCTGTATAACATAGATTCATCTTCTAAAGAGTATTTACAGACAGAAACTATGATTCATCTATAAAATATAACTTCACATTACAATAGCTAAGTGATCTACTAAATAAAATAAATACCTAATAAAATTTAATTAGATCCGCCACTGATCAATATACTTACTGGTGCGTATTTTTTAATTAATATCCTGTCACGTTTTCATACTTTTATATACCAAAAAAATTGTGACTTGATAAATTTTGAATGGAAGAATATGAAGGCAAATATACTCAAACAACTACCACTACTAACATTTTGTAATGATTCGGAGTTGGCGAGACAGTCCCTTTTCCAATGCCACTTTTGTTTTGGTGTCCCTAAATAAAACAGCATAGCATGTACGTATGTATGCCTAAAACAATTGGGAAAGTCACGTTGGATGTGTGAATTTGTTGTTGGTGACTTGAGTGTTCTACCAGACTTGTAGGGCCTCAAGTCATATTATTGATAGAGTTCCATCTTCCAAGCCAAGCCCCCCCCCGCCCATATTAATGATTTTCAGGTCATGTATGCATAGCTTCAACTACATGAAAACAGATGCACACACACACACACACACTTTAGGGACCCAATTCATCACCACAATTTCCTGAAACGCAAACAAACATTGGGTGGGTCACTGCTTTGCTTGTACAAAAGATCATCTCTTTGCATTTAACCACAGCACACAAAGATTGAATGTTTTAGGATGAATTACAAAAGAAAATACGTAGAGTATATGGGCTCGGATTAGCCACAAATCAATATTGAAGAGAAAATGGCAAGAAACAGTAACTGCAGGCTGTATTCTTTCTGCAATTAATTGTAACCGTATATTGTAGTTTGCATATGTACACATCTATATAAGGCGAGGCGAGGCCAACAATAGAAGCCGGAAGCTTACATCTTATTCAGCAGCATATTGCACATTACAAGAGATACCACAGCAGTATTATTTAAACAACATATACCTGATTTTATTTCTTATATATGGACCTGCGAACACCAGGGTCATGTGCACTATACCTCGCTTTCACTTTCATACATGAGCCTGCGATCAGTCATAAGGCCTCCTCCAGTATCTCTTTCTCACGGCTGGAGTTGGTGCTTCACCGCTCCCGGGAAACTCCCACTTAACAACATCGCCAAACCAAGAAGCGCTGACAAGCATGGGGTAGTACGGATGCCAACTACAGTCTCTCACAGGTGCCTTATGGTGCTTCAGTACTGCAACTTGATCACCACTCACCTGCAAGAAAAGGTCTAAACTCATCATCCATGTCACTATGCTACCACCAAGTTATCTGACAGTGTACCAAAATCATCCTTCACGTGCTCAGCATAATTGACGAAGAAGACGGGCAGCAACATTAATGTATGTTCAGTATGGGACAATTAGCATTCAGTAACTGCACGGGATGTTGATTGCTTACCACATCATATACATATATAGAAGAGTCATGAGATCCGGTGTAAATGTACTTCTGGCCAGTGCTGCAAAACAAGCCACAACAACAGGATACATATATAAATAATAATGCATCATTGAAGGTGATGGTGGAGAACCCCGGAAAAAAAATATTAAGAGCATTTCAATGGCTATGAGGTATTTAAGGCTGGGAAAGACCAGCAGTGAATGTAAGAGTAATCTAGTCACAGCTTCACTGACTAACAAGTTTATGAGCCATAAAGGAAAACGGAATTGTCAGCACAGCAGGGTTCAACCATGTTTTCAATTATGAGAACACAAGTTTCAAGTGAAAAGAAACTAAAACCCACCTATATGCTGGGGAAAAGTAACAGCGGATAAGTGTACACAAGACAGAGTGGCCTTTATATGTAATCACTGACTGGTCAAATGGGTGAGTCATATTTCTTGCCTGAGATGGGTAGTCCATCCATCTGTAATCCCATTCAAAATTCCGAAGCCTCACGCTGCAGCAGTAGCAAAAGAACAGTCATGTATTTAAGTAACTTAGATAAAAGAATTTTTTTTTTTTAAAAAAAGAAGTAACTAACATAAATAGTAAAGCTATCACTGTTGTGTCTTTCTTGAACCAAGTTACAGCAAAGCACCGGTTTATCTTTTTATCCGAGACTCTCCCAGACCAGCCAATTAAAAAAAAACATTGAGGATCTTTGGTGGCTCTTAAAACTTGGACCATACAGCAAGAAGTGATCTTATACTTCAGTTATAGTACCTATATTAACATTTATTATCATGCTCAAGCAATTCTTTATGAGTGAATTGCATATTGACTAAAGCGGGTAGCCTGGGTGACAGATCGATCACAAGGCAATTACTACTAATGTATAAACCATTGCCTATTACCAATCTAACAACACATGCAATAGCACATGTTTTTATGTGTATTTGTTTTGAATACAGTAAGGAGGCACATAAAAGCCAGATAATCTTCTCATTGGAAGGAGCTCCTATAACTATAAGTTATTTTGAAGCTGCTTAAAAATCTAAAATAACATAGGAAACAAGAAATTGAGAATATTCCAAGAAATTCCATTTGAAATGTATGAACCTCCTTTTGTTGCTAGATATATCGTGTATACTACCGAGTGCAACTATGTTGACCAGTAAAGGACATGAAATAAAGCCAAGTGACAACACACCGTTTCGCCTCAGAAGACATTTTCCGAATATCCCAAAGTTTTATTGCCTGATCTTTTCCATTTGAGATGAAATAACGGCCATCCCCACGACTGTCAATGTGAGTAATGCCTTCAAGATGTCCCATTAAGACACCTGCCGGCTTCCCAGTAGCATTCAAGCAGCGCCTATCCCAAACCTAAATAACACAGGTAGAAACGTGGGGCCAAAATTATAAATCACATTCACGTCCAACACTAGCAGCAGGCGAGTTTGAGTTACTAATCTGCTTAAAATGACAAATTGATGTTAAAATGTTGTAGAACAGAAGTGTTATAACCAAGAGAACAATACACAAGCATGTGAATGATAGTAGAGTCAGTTACAAAAGCCTAACAAACCAAAAAAAAACTCCCTATTAAAGTTCCCCTACACAGTGGAAAGACATGATAGTTTAATACGAAAAATCTGTTTCATATCTCAAGTATATCATGTTCAAATGCTCCATCTATGTCTGCAATCTTTAACATAGTGGGCCAAATCGAACATAGAGCAGGTCATGGTAGGTTGATGGGGCACATAAACTTGTCACATCTAATATAAATAAACACTGTTAGTGCAAACTGAAATGTCTTGTTTGAACTGTTACTGTTACATTCACAAGGGCTTTTCCACACATTTGAATAGTAAGGGATGCCACTACTGACTAGTTTCTGTTTCATGAATGATAAAACATAAGGCATACAGCCATACATTGTAACATTTTATTTCGATTTACAAATCTGAACCAGAACTCACAATGTTGCTCAACGGACAATATAGTCCCAGAAAAGGTTGCAGCTGATAATGTAGAATAATCATACTGATGTAGAGAGGATTTACATACATCTCTATGACAATTTTTTAGATGATTATAAGCATTTTCTACTTCCAATGCTTTCCCCATTTAATCAATTTTAGAACCAGAAAACCATAAGACGGCATTGCAGACTCGTCCCTTGATACAAAACTGACAAACAACTTGCAGAAACCACATCAAAATAGCAGAATAAGTTGAAAAGACCATTACATAACAAAGTATTCAAAAAGAAAATACAAGCATACCTTACAAAGACCATCATCACTCCCAGAATATATCAGATGGCCAGTTTCATCAGCAAAAGATACAGTATTGACATCAGACTGCCAAAAAAGTACACTAGTCAAGATTTATACCATCCTGTCATAGAAGCTTCCTGCTAAAAGGGACATTAAAATTCATTTTTTGTTTTCTGAAAGCATGTAAGCAAGATCATTTCTTGGCTTGATAGCGCATCTTTTGGAACTGGAAAGCGCATGGACAGGTAGAAAGGAAGTACATTATTCCCCATGGAAAGAAGACAAAAGCAATTAACATCTACTGCTTCAGCTCAAATGAAAAAGAAACTGCCAGTATTACTAGAAAATTTAAACTAAACAATATCGAGAATTGTATTATTGACACAGATGAAGAAAACCAACCTCATGAGCAAGAATCCGAAGGGAACGTTTTTGTGATTCAAGATCATAAACATAAATTGAATTATCACTACTTCCTGCAACGATTTCCCGCCCATCAGTAGAAAATCTCAGAGAGAATATTGCAACAGCAAATCCTTCCTCATCACCAGCAGCTAAATCCAGTCCTTCGTGAATCTCCTGAAACCAACAAGTAGAACAGCAAAGCAATAAGATTGAATAAACATACTGGCCTGGATAGAAGTTGGATTAAAAAGCTTTTACTGTTAGGTGGTCAGAACTTTAGACAGTCCAAAAACTCTTACAGGCAAACGTATTGATTACAGAATTGGTTCAGCCACAAACCACTATCATTTTTCTGTGATCTTTTCAACGATAAAATTAATGTTGAATGTTAGCCATTGCACCCGTTGGGCAAGAATCCAACCACAAAAGTTGTACCCACTCATAACTCAACCCAATAAATGTAAATAGACTATCCTTATCATAAATACAATTCTTATATTTCTTTTGATCACATTTTTGATGAATACTATGTAATAATTATATTTTAACTTGTCAAAAAAATTATCTATTATTGAGTGTTTTTTTTAATAAAAAAAAATCTGCTCACCTTGATTTAGCAACCTAGATCCGCCACTGACTGCACTGCTACAACCCATAAAGTAAAACCATTGAGAGAACAAAAGAGAAGTAAAATCTTACTGTTATATTTGCTATAGAGTCAGTTGCAGCTGATCCAACATTGACAATATGCACTATAGGTGACATGCTTGCATAAACCTGCCGAATTAGAAAACCATCCAAAATGTCATGAAAACTAATACCATGAACAATAAAGTAAACCAAACGATGAAAAGGTAAAGCATTCAGTTGATCAATCTACGAAGTACTTTTAAGGGCATAAGAGCACCATGAATAGTCTGCTTAAAAATACCATCGAATAAACAAGTCCAAGAATTACAAAGCAGCGGTTTGATCATATGTAACCAACTGGAGATAGAGAACTCACAAGAAAACGTTGATCTGGAGAAAGCGAAGTATCTGTTATTGTCCAACGCAAACTTTTAGCAAGAACATTCTTCTGAACTTTCCAGCCATTATCCACATTGTACACTCTAATGTTGCTTCCCTGAAACAAGAGTTGGAAAATTGAAAATTCTTCTTCAAAACTTGAAAAAGAAACTAAAACATGTTCTTTCCTGCCCAGTAGTCTAAGCAGCGCGATATTGACTTTTTGCATAAGTTACAAACCTCGGCTATCTAAAGAACTTTATAGAAAGCTATACCTGAAACCCAGCAACAAATAAAGACCCATCAGTTGAAAACTTAGAGACATACGCACGGCTTGTCATTTGGTCTACTAGCCAAGGCCCATTCACTGGCAAATACTGGCTAAGCATATGACAACGATCTGCTGATGAAAATCTCCCTCTCCCCGAAAGATTACCCTCTCGACCTGCCAACATCTTCACTGTGGAAACAGGCAGCTTGCGCTTTCCAGGTACATCATGGCTAAGATGTTCATGAGGTCCAGACCTAAGCTTAGTAAGATGTGCAATCTCATGGTCTACAATCTGACAGGGATTTTTGGATCTCTGATCATTTCCAGGTTTAAGGACAGTAGTCCCACAATCGTTGAACTCGGATTCTATTTCCAGTCTACTCATAGAGTACCCCATTCCATCAATGAAAGCCGCACCAGCTGTAATAAACATTCTACTTCAACAAAACAAAGCCAGAGTTTCGTATGCATATAACGTATGCAGTCCTGGCGAATCTCCACATGGGTTCAAATATGGTAATTGTTAAACCTGTATTAAGAATATGGAATTCGAAAGGGAAATAAATGAGCCAGGGCACAGTAATAATTGAATTCCGACACTCATCCACACACTCACTACATGTCTATCAGCTCCTCATTGTAAGTCACAACTTCATATCAAGCGCATTACAGCCAATTAACCATAAAGATCCTAGCTTTGTGCTTCAATAAACTGTACACAAAAACGTTTCCCACTTTCGACAGAACAAGCATGTGAGTACCAAAAATAGATATGGAGGAAGGGAAAAGAAGACCTTTTCTCCCCCTTTTTGCAGTAAAACGACGAAGAGGAAAGAAGCTTACCCGTCGTTTCTGCAGAACTTGGATGGCTAGATTCAGGAGTTAGATTCGATGATTGACCTATTTCGGTCCCTGATTAACTTTTTACTTTAAAATTGTCCTAAATTGAAGTTCTGTGTCCTGCTCTGGTCCTTTCCGTCAATTTTAGCCGTTAAAATGGATGAAAAAGTAAAAAAAGATAATTTTACCCTTCATCGATTATTACAATAGACCTCAGTTTTTTAAATCTTACTCAAATCTACCCAAAATACTTTTAAATCTTACAGATTAAACCTCACACTCCATAATACTTCACTTTGCCCCTCAACTAGTTGGTATTATGAACCTCAATCTTTTACACTTCAACAATTTTATCCCAATAGTTTCAAACTGTACCTCAACTAATTGCCCAACCTTCCTCATCCTCCTCTCCTCCCGCCTCCTCGCCTCTCCTTAATGACCAAAACCCATAAAACTTCTCAGATCCTCAATACTCGTGATAGTGCCACGAGTGTCTGGACAACGCAAGACAAACATGATTAAAAAAATAGCCCAAGAATCCAGCCTTCAACTCGCTAGAAACCTAGCTCTATTCTCGTCTGAGTTCTCCAGTCATCTAGCCGCAAATACCAACCACATCTAGACTGTTTGTGCCGCTATAGAGCCCCCTGCACCACCGCCGAACCTGAAATCGCTGCCGCCGGCCATCGATTCTAGCAGATCCGCCCAGGAGCAGTAAGCCAGATCAGCCAAAATTTGACTCCGTCGGCCACGCTCGAGCCTCTCAACCACCGGCGACGTCGGACAGAGCTCCTTTCCCGGCCGATTCCGCCGCTCCTTGTTGCCAGAACGCCATAGACCCGTCAAACCTGCAAGCTTCACCGCGGCTCGCGACTTGCAACAACTTCAATGTTTGATTCCACCATCGTCGGCTACGTAGGTGGAGGAGCGGTAGTTGATGTAGGAGGTGAGTAGGAGGGAGGTGGCGACGATGGCTCCGACGAGGGGCGGTAACATGGCTGGAAACAAGTTGGTGGAGCCGTGGAAGATAGCGAAGGTGATGTTTGAAAATAGTTGGGGTGGAAATTATGTTTATAAGATTGTGGTATATAATAGCAATTAATTATGAGTAAAAAGGTCTTTTCACCTTAACCATCCATTTTAACGGTTAGATGGACGGAAATGACCGGAACAGGACACGGAACTTATATTTCAGATCATTTTTAAGCAAAAAGTTAATTTGGAACCAAAATATGTCATAAAGATAAAAACAGGGATCGATGGCGGATTTTACGAGAGTACTACGTATACACATTATATACTACCACCATCATAAACAAGGGCGGATCCGGGATTTCAACTGAGTAGTGTCACCTTAATATATAAATTATGTGGGCTTTTACTTAATATATAAATTTTGTTATGAATGGTGTCAAAATAATTTTTTGAGTGGTGTCAATTTAAAAATTACTAATACCTATGTAAGGACTTGTATTTTTTGATTGGTGTCACTTGACACTACTCATACATACTACATCCGCCTCTGATTCATAAAATGTGTAAAGCTGGACTGAATTTGATAATGAAGAAGAGTAATAAAAGTACCAAGTTTTGATAATTTTACCACTTGATTGGTAAAATGGCATAATTGCAGAGGGGAACGCGGACCTAGGATGGGGGCAACTGCCTCTGCTAAATTTTTACAAAATATATGGTATATATGTATATCTTTTATAAATTTGAACCCGATTTATGTAAATTTTCCCACAAAATTACTAATAAAATCTTATTACATATATATCCCTAAACTTTAGTTGAAAGTATCCTCATTCCCCTATTTTTCAATCTAATCACTTCAAGTCCTTGACCCTACTACTATTTATATACTCCTTTCATACTTAAATAATTGGCCAATTTAGTTTTTTAGCAATTAATCTATAATTTTTTTTCAACGTGTTGATGATGGTCGTCAGGCCCAATCATCCAAATAGGCCTACCAAAATGCCCAAATTAATAGCCCACTATAAGGGCCCCATTAAAAATCCAAGTAGTGATAAACTAAAACCTAATGGAACAACGACATTCCCGGACCTAATAAGAATTTACCCGGACAAGCCATTGGAATTCCTGGAGAAGCACTCCCGGAAATACAGAACACGTGTCCAATAACGTTATATTGACTTATTACGATTTTACCACAATTAATACTGACTATATAAAGACATTTATGGCATAAGTCAAGAGATGGATCTTTTCAGTCACTCCATTAACAAGAACAAGAACACTAAAAACCCAACCCTCATTCCTCGAATTCCGAGAATCGCGCAACGCACAAATCCCAAAGACATCAAGTAATGTCAACACGTGGCGGTTGCAGCCCAAACAGATTCGCCACCAGTTCATATTAAAAATCATCATATTTATATTCAAATGAAATTTCAATATTTATTTATAGTTTTCAAATACAGAGAATATATTTCTAGGGTTTTTGCAAAATTCCTTTTAGTAATAAAATTAGTCAATTTATACAAGTTCACAAGTCAAATATGACAATTAGTTACAAATCAAGTAAAAAAATTCCACACTAAAATAAAATTTGCCCCTACATCAATTTTATTCTAGGTCCGCCCCTGCATAATTGTTAAAATGATCACTAAATTATGGTACGAGGCATTTGAGCTGTAGTGGGGGACAATCAACTGAATACACGTAAAGTAAGGCCTAGTAGTGGGATGGATGATATCTACCAACCGCGGAAAACTGATCATTTATGATGGTTTTAACCGCGATTAAAACCATGCAGTTGGTGGTTACGGTTTTTTTCTAACTGTTGACCTAACAGTTGTGGATAATGGTACGGGGGTATCCGTATCGCGGATAACCGTCATCCGCGTTTTGGCGGATAACATCCAATCGATATTAAGGCCAATAAAGTAAAGCAACAACAACTCACAGCTTACCATGAATATTTGGACAACTATAAATGTTTATGTTGTATTTAGTGATTAAAATGCTGTGTGGATATTTATGTTGGATTTATGAACTTATGGATATTATGATATTTGGATAATCTATAAATGATATTTAAATAACTGTGGATAAACCGTTAATCGTGAATATCCGCAGTTAACGGTTGTGGATAAACTGCGAATACAAAAAAATATCGCTATTGACAGTTACGGTTTAAGCCGGGCTACGTATAGTAAATCATCCATTGCAACGGTTCGACTCAACAAATTCTCCTATGTTTTCAATAAAGATGTTGGCAAACATAAAGCATTTTTATACAGTTCAAATGATTTGGTTAAAGATCACCAGTTCTTGAATGGGGTAAAGTAAACAGACTAATATATACTAGCATCGAGAACACAACACATTTTGGAAGTATTCAAAAGTTAATACGTCATATAGTGAGATTTATGAAGAAACATTGGTTGGTATATGCAGTAACAATTTACGAGGAAAAAACAATTAATCAAGAAAAACAATTACTACTAATTGTTCTTATTTTCCAAGTTTTTGCATGCATGTGTTTGGATGGGGTTGAGTTTTGGTTTAATTTGGGCTTACATATTACTCTACTACTTGTCAGTTTGGGCTGGGTAGTTGGAATGGACTAGACCGTTGAGTAGAAGGGATGGATTGTGTAACTATCACATAGGTCCCTATTTTTTTGAAAAATGCATCCAGAGGGATAAATTAGAAAGGAGAGGAACTTACCTTTGAGAAAGAGGCAAGAAACCAAGCTCCTAAAGGTTCAGGAACAACAACATAACAAAGTGCCTAAAAGCAAAAACAAGACACCTAAAACATGAAATACATAGGAAGACAAACTCAACAGTTTCTAAGAGCTTTGATTGGGTTCAAAAGCCAATCAGATCAAGTAAAAGTTGCCTTTAAGCACCTGTTCGAAATCCACAAGGAGAGGAGCTAAATATCTGATACGAAGCTGCTCACCTACGATGAAAGAGGAGAGAAAATGGAACAGTTTCTCTTGGACCACGGACACCAAGTAGTGATACATCTAATTGCCCACCAACTCTTACGTTGAGGGGAGGTAAGGTGGTGAAAATTCCAATCTTCTTTGAAAAGATCTTCCCATCCAATGTTGAAGAAAGAACATGAGTTGTAGATTCTAGGGTGCACGTACATGAGGAACAACTGGCAGCAGCGATCTGCACTCCACGCCTAATAAATTGGACCTTTGAAAGAAGACAGTCTTGAACAGCTCTCCAATCAAAAATATTGATCTTGATGGGGATTTAAGAATTCCAAGGAGTTTGAGAATCTACCGGCGAAGAGTTAAGAGAAACTGCGTTAATGGTATTGGAGAAGGAGGAAACCGTGAAGCTTTCTGAAGAATCCCATATCCAGTTACAAGCATCAGGAACATCTGCAATCAAGGAAATGTGATCCAACAAACCAGTCAATTCTTCCAACTCCGACTTCGTCCGACCTCTGGGAACCCTACTCCAATGCCACCGCCATCGCCAAACTCCATCCCTCCACTCGCCTTTCTCTGAAACTAGACACAACACATTCGACTCAAGAGTAGCTAGTCTAGGAAACATGTCCTTCAATCTACTTTCTCCAGCCCAAACGTCGCACCAAAACATCGTATTACTCTCGTTCCCCACCTTTATACTAAAAGAGACCTTTCTTCTTCAAGTCTCTTCCTATTTTTATAATACCCCACCCCCCAAACTCCACAAGGATAATTTTGTCTACTAGTACTAAGACCTCCGTCATCACCATGAAAAGCTTTAATAACTCTAACCCACAACGACTCCCCCTCCTTTCTAAACCGCCACCACCACTTTCCTATAATAGCTTTATTCTTAGCTAATAAACTTCCTACATTTAGACCCCTGTCCTCCCCTTTTCCCAAAATCATATCCCACGAGATCCAAGAGATTTTCCTCCTCTCACTGTTTCCCGTAAAAAATTTATGTAGTAACTCTCAAGGTCTTTAAGGGTTTTTCCAGGAGCACGAAACACGGAGAAGTGATACAGGGGAAGACTGTCAATGACGGATTTCACAACTGTTAAGCGACCCCCTGTTAAGATATTATTGCTTTTCCACGAACTTATCTTCTACTCTAATTTTTCGGAAATACCCTTCCAAGACTCAACTCTTTGCATACAAGCACCAACTGACATGCCCAGGTAAGGGAAAGGAAGCGAACCTGCTTTGCAGCCATAAGACCGCGCTTGAAGCTCAACCTCAGGAGGATTAACACCAACTCCGAAAAGGCATGTCTTGTCTATATTGACTTTTAGCCCCGAGACATCTTGGAAAATTTTCAGAATGCGCATCAAATTTTCCATATTTCTGTCACTCCATTCACCAAAGAAATTTGTGTCATATGCATATTGATAATGAAGATGCGAAATGACTGGACCTGTGGATCCCAGTTGAATACCCCTGAAAATGCGCATCTCCCTTGCTACTTCCATCATCACAATCAGACCTTCCGCTGTAATAAAAAAGGAAAGGGTAGAGAGGATCGCCTTGTCGAACATCCCTTTCCATTTATATAGTCAAACGCTTTTTCAAAGTCGATCTTTAGAACCATTGCTTGCAATTTGTGATGCTCCACATGTTGCACAACTTCATTTGCTACCAATACTCCATCAATGATTTTTCTGCCTTCTACAACACCTGATTGAGCTTCAGCAATAACCCGAGGAATGACCTTCTTCAGCCTTTCTGATAACACTTTTGCAAGAATCTTGTATTGACAACCGACCAAACTAATCGGCTTAAAATTCTTTAAGCCCCACTGGATCTTTTGTTTTCGTGATGAGCGTTATAAAAGATGAATTACAGCCCACGCCGATTCTGTCTCCCGCCTCAAAATGAGAGTTAGTGTCTTGGTTCCCGCCTAAAAAAGGCATCAGATCTGATTTAATCACTCCCAATAAGATTTAATGAGAGTTAGTGTCATACCCTCCGAGCTATTTGGAGCCCTGACCAAATCACAGCTTTAACCTATGCTTCCGAGAAAGGAGCTTCCAAATTTTCACTCAAAGTTTGGTTTAAACGCTTAAACCTCTTGCTTCTAAGAACTGAACTGGACGAGAGGAAAGTGGCTCTTTAAACAGCTTCTCATAAAAAGAGAATGTTACATCTGATCTACACAAATTTGTGGATAAATCCGCAATATGTGATGTGGATTTTCGTCAATTACAATTTACTTTAACCCACTATCATCCCTACTTGGAAGGTGATGGTGGCCTTTCTCTCCCGTTGACCATGGCTCATCTCTGTGTCTGTGACTTTGACCACTAAGAACTTATAGGTACATTCCTAGCATTAATGAACCTATATGAAATTATATATGAGCCACTGTTGAATAAAACAAGGTTTTATTTGCCTGTGCGTTTTGCAGTGTGTGCTGTGTATATTACTACCCTACTCCCTTTTCAATTAAGACGTTTTATTTTTAATACTTTATTTATTTAATTTAATTTTTAATTAAAAAAATTGTTACAAAATTTAAATAATATTTTTATAAACTAGATTATTTGATTTATCTTTTGTATATAAATTATTTGATAAGAAAATATTGGAGAAAAAATTAACTTTAAAAATTAGTACTGGTATAATCTTTAAGCTCCAAAATCATAAATACTCCTAAACCAACAGGTGGAGTGATATTTATTGAAGAGGGTGATCAGTAGAGACAGAGAGTCCCCACCCACCCCAGAAAGAGAAGAGAGAAGAGAGGAGAGTAGATCCAACAGGACACACACACAACACAAGTAACTCATTACTTCTACATGATAACCAAACCAAACCAAACCATACCAAACCCAAGTGCTGGCATGGCAATATACAATAAAACCACACAAATAAAGACAAACTTCTCTATTCATCATCTTTTGTCGTTTTGTCCTTTGCTCGAATCTTGCACCAATTTCATCTCTCTCTTTTCCATGCAATGCAACCCTTCTCAATTCTCCTTCTCTTTCTTTCTCCTTCTCTTTCTTTCTCCTTCTCTGCTCACTCCATTTATTTACTACTACCATCCATCTCTCAAGTCAACTTACTCCATTTGGGTACCACATCTTCTCCAAGACAGACCACCATCAACAATGCATGTTTCTTCCTCACATTCAAATTCAAAACCCACAAACATTTCACAAGGATAATAATAATCATAATCATAATCAGATCATCACTAATACTGTATTTTAACTGCTAATTTTTTCAATATTTTGACTATTGCTTGTCCTACTCTCCAAGTCTATACCAGTATTAAACTCAATGGAAAAATAATAATAGTAGTAAATGCATTTGAACAAAACCAAACCCGTTAAAAAACGTAAAATAAAAAAGTAGACAACTTTTCTCTACCCTCCCTACCCTGCATTTCTTTGTATGCGTGGACTGTAGTATAGTTTAAGTACAGAAGCTGATCTGGCCTTCTTGTCCTTTCCTTACATTCATATCGATTGTAACAGACATTTCTGAGAGAATTAGTCAAATTAAGCACACACCTTTGAGGTGGCAGACTATGAAGAGTGGAAGACTAAATGACATTTAACCCCTCAAAGATTCATAAAAGTTACACTTAAATCCAGATATTCCAACATATGATATGAGCACTAGAGAGAGAGAGGGGCAATGAGGCTGGTTAACCACTTTGATGACAGGAAAAGAAAAGAAGAAATCCCTTGTAATGTGAACACTGAACAGAGGAGCGGCAAGTAAAGAAGACCTACGAGCCACGACAAAACACGCGGTATGCAAAAAGATAAAATTAATGCCAAACACTGAGCAAAGCAATTAAAGTTTTTGTCCACTCTGCTTCTAATTTCTCTCATTCCAATTTTATAATTTAACCCCTTTCAATTTGTTGACAATGATGTCTGCCGTGTCGTATTTGAGAATAATATTATCGAGACATAAACAGCTTTGTTACGCCTTCTTCTAATAAGACATGAGAATATTGTCTTTGCAAAACAATAATAATTAAAAAAAACTAGTACGAAAACTTTTTACTGGAGACTGGAGTGTATGATCTACCATTTGGCTAGTAGTAATGTCTAGCACTCACTCATTTCCAATTTATTTTAACATTATTTTGAAGAAAAAAAATGATTCAACCATTTACTTTGCTTGCTTGCTTGTGTATAATAAATAATTCTATCTGAATATTTGATTACACTAAAATTTTGTAAGAGAATGATGCATGTTTTGTTTGTGCCGGATGAGTCTTAAACAGTGTAGTTGTTCACCCAATAATATATACAAGTAAGTAGAAATCAGAACAAAACAAAACAAACAAAGCAGCAGCATTTAGCAGTAGTATTATTATTATTTTAGGCAAAGGACCTTAAAACGTGAAATAAAAGGCAGGGTTGGGTTGGGTTGGGTGTCTTGGTCCATCCTTAGCTGCCTGCCTGCCTCCTGTTCCTACCAGCACCACCACCACCACTTAGTGGTGGCCATTAAAAGCAATGCCATGAGCCGCGTGTTAAAATTGTTTTGTTTCTTGCTTAATTAAAACCATTATTATAAAACAAAAACAGAAGCAAGCACTTCTCTCTCACATTGCATTCTCACACTGGTCCCTCCATTGTACCCCCGAAATTCCCCAACCACAAACATACACTCACAAGCCACAAACAAGTAGCAGTAGTAGTAGCAGTAATAATAAAGTCCCAAAAAGATGAAAACCAGACCAGAAAGAGGAGGAAAAAGAAGAAAATAGAAGGTTTTTAACGTTTTCCTTGCATTAAATAGTGAAGCAAATCCTAAAGTCTTTGTTGTGTGTTGTTGGATTGAGGCAGTGTAATTGGTGAAAGAAAGAAAGAAAGAAAGAAAGAAGCAGAGCACCAAAGTGGGGGCAAAGGTGAGGCAGGTTCCAAAAGCGAAGACTTGGTGTTGCTACTTACCACCAGTAGTCCACACAACTACACAAGCAAGCAAGCAGCTCAGCTCAGCTCAGCTCACTGGTAGTATTGCCTTTATCAAACCAGACTTGGAGATGTAATTGCCCAGTGGAACAAACAATGACGACTCAACAACTACATCCCCCTTTCTTTTCTTTCCTCACTAACTGTTGCATCCATTTATAATCTCAAAAGCACTCCATCTTTCCTCTTTCTTTTCATTTTTAGAAGAAAAGAAAAACCACAACACTCCTACTAATCCAAACATGTCTCTAAAATTCAGTAAAAGGAGCAACATTTAGTATGCACTTTCTAAGTTAAAATAACAGTCAGTAGACATGAAGCAAAAGAGATAGAAAGTTGAGCTGAATACACATGAAAAAACAGGAGAGAGAGAGAGAGTTGAGCCCTGTCTGAAGAGAACAGAGGCAGAAGGGGAATGAATGAACCTCACAAACCAACAAAACTTTCATATACCTATAGCCTATAGTACACAAACTATAACATACAATCCAGATAAACTGATGCATATATATTCCACTTCTGATTCAGAATTAGTGCTTACAAATATTACCTACTTTCCTAATACCAATTGGTCTACCACCCAGAGCAGCTTAACCCTCTTGTCTTCCGTCTTCCTGTCCCGAAGGCCGGAAGCTGACTGAGGCAAGCCACATATCTGGTGGTTCGGCCAAACTCTATAAATACATATATTAGTTCCATCCATGGAACCACTGATGTGGGTACTAGCTGGTGAAGAACACCCACATTACCATTCCTGATGATTATAGGTAAGAATGCACAAGCTTATAAGTACAAGCCAATACTAACAAACAGAGGGATAAACAGAAAACAAACCGATTTTAATGGTCAAGCTGCTGTTATGTATGCTGGTAGTGGTAGGGGTCAAAGAAGGTTAAGCAGGGTATTAACAGTTAGGATGGATGAAGTCGGTTATCTCCTGGAAGAGGGAATAGTAATGCTCATTGTTGGGCAAGAAATAGAAGCCGATTGTTGCCTGCTTCAGGAACAGAAGCTTAACCTCTTGACCTGATTTCTGCAGCCCTTCAACATAAGACAGTTGCCAGTCTTGGATGAGATCCAAACCAGCCACCACAACCAGACTTTTTGGGAACCTGACTCCTTCTAAGCTCTTGCCTCTTGCCCCGAACGGGTTGCAAGCAGGATGGTTTCTGTCTTCCCCCTCAGGAAGATAAGCCCTCCAGTACCAATCACGGTCTTGAAGTGTAACAAAGTATCTCCCAGTTAGTTTCTTTTCTGATTCTGTTCTCTCCTCCCCTCCGAACAGCGGGTGCAGGAGGATGTTCCCCAAGACCTCCATTTCTTCTGTTTCAGAAGCTCTAAGAGCAACATGGTGAGCTATGTTGCCACCAGAACTATCTCCAGCCAAGTACACATAAACTTTAGACTCTTCCCCACTCTGGAGCCAGGTTCTTGACTTAACCCAATTCAAAGCAGTCCAGCCATCATCATAAGCACAAGGGTACCGATGTTCCGGTGCACGGCGATAATTCACCGATACCACAGCACATTTGCATACACTGACAAGGCGGCGGCAGAAGGTGTCATAAATAGCGCTGTTAGCAGATGAATGTGTGAAGCTTCCACCATGGAAGAAGACTATGACTGGGACAATCTCGGTGGAGCTCAAGGGCTTTTCGAGATCCAGGATCCCCCGCTGAGCCTGGTTGTTGGCGGCAGACAGATAAACTCTGTTGAGGAGGCCGGTGGCTCGATCAACATGATCGAATGAGAAAACTCCATCGACTGGAAAACTGTTGGCTGCGACTTTGCGGTCAAGGAACTCGGCTAAGTCTCGATTGAAGGTCCCGTCCGGCCGGCGAAGGAGATTGTATGCCAGCTTGAAGTTGGAAATAAGCACCCATGTATTGAGGGGGACAACACTCTGCAACAAGAACCGCAAAATGATTTCAATCGGAAGCTCTTCTTTCTTTCACAATCACAGCTGGTTTGACCAAGAAGTAAACTGGGAACCAGACTGATAATCTTCAAACGCTACAATAGTAGATGGAATATTGGACGCAGTGGATGAAAAACATGTATCAAAATCCAATTTCCAAGTTTATGCTCTAAATCGACACAAAATCCTTGGAGAAAAATCGAGGTTCGAATTCCAAATCCTCGGAAGGGAAATTGAAGATAAGAAAAGAGGGAAATCAATCGCAACGGAACAAATCCAAAAAGACCAAAACCCGAACAAATTGTGCTAAAAATCAGCAAAAGTCAAAAGGAATTTGCAACGGTTCCCAAACAGTGGGAACAAAATTATGCACGGATACGAGTCAAAATCCTCCAAATCGAAACCCCGGGAACGTTTCCGGCAACCAGAAAACGCAGCCCCATGAAACAAAACGATGAAAAGAAGACCCAGATTTTTTTGAAAAGAGAAGAAGAGCCAGATTGACGAAGAATTACCTTAGATTCTTGAAGATTAACTTCATTGCTACCAGCCATAGCTCCAACACAAAAACACAACAGAAGGGACCCAACCCAAAATCCGGGTAAAGAAAACGACCCTTTTTCCCCTTCTTCTCCCTCTCAAACGATCCTCAGGAATTTAAGACCCTCATAGCGAGAGCAACGGATTAAAAAGACGAAAGGGAAAAGCAGAAGCAGCTCTTTATCCGGCGGCTCAAAGGTTGCTCTCCCCTTCGTACTCTGTTCTGTTTCTGTTTCCTTTGGATTGGTTCCTCGTCGGGAGGTCTGAACAGGAAGAGACAGTTCGTTTCAGTGACGAGAAAACAGAGAGGGACAGAGAAGAAGGGGCAGCAGTGGGATTGAGGGATGGAAGATTTATGTATGAAAATGAAATGAAAAAGAAGATTGGAGATAGAAAAGCTTTAGCACGCAGAGAGAGAGAGAGAGAGAGAGAGAGAGAGAGAGAGAATAGGAGAGGAGAGGAGAGTCAAAGGGAGCGACGGAGGAGAGGACGGAGACGATAGAGACGACAATGCGAGGGCGGCCAAATTAAACTGTTTAGGTGGGACCTACTCCTCCGTCTTTCATTTTTCCTTTTATTTTCTTTTCTATTTTCTTCCTCAATCCCGCTATTTTTATTATTTTATCTTATTTTCTCTTTTCTAGTCATTTTCGTTCCGTGTCTGGTTCATACACTACCTCTTCTTCGTATCCTTTCAAGATTCTTCCATTTATTTTATAATCTGTATTCTTTGATATACTTACATTTTAATATATAAATTTAAATAATTTATTCTATGGATTAGTTTATTAAGAAATTTATTTTAGAAAATTTGAGAATATATGTTTTGATTGATAGATAAGATTGATGTGAATAGGAAAATTTGAGAAAATAATAATACAAAATTGATGAATTAAAAGTTATTTTATATATTAGAATTATAAAAGTTGAAAAAAAATTTGAAAAAATTGTAAATGAATCTTTTAAGAATATTTTCAAAAACTCTTTCTCTTTAAAAATTATATCAAATACATAAGTTAAATGAAACAATTTTATGGGATTGTGGTGGTGGTACTACTGTCTCAATGGTTTTGCTTTTTCAGGGTTAGTCACTTTCCATCCTCTAAGATATTGCCCGATTTTCAAATGTTTCCTTATAGTTTCCGAACTTACACCAAATAATCACCAATTTTTTTAACAGTCTCTATTTTTATTTTATTTTTTGAACAACAATTTTTGTCTATTTTATCTCAATCTTAAATTTCGTAATGAAATTTAATTGTGCCTCTCAATTTTATTTTCTGCCCAATTTAAAATTTTCAAATACTATTACATCCTTTCCTTTCAAAGACCGTTATATACAAAACTTATATATACTGTTATGCTTCAATATTTAATAACCATCTTCATGATAATTTTATAACCTTTTTAATTCATTATATATATATATATGTAACCTTTTTATTCATTCTTGCCATTATCTCAGTATCTATACATTTTATAAAAGTAAATAGACAGCTACATGGAGATCCTACGTTTGAACTGTGAATGCAAAATTAAAAGGCATTTTCAAGTAAACGATCGCTATCTATGGATTTATCAAAATTTAAAACGATTTTATACCTGTTTGAGGACAAAATTTTACTCCCATTTTTCCATGGTTGCCTCTCCATCTCTATAAAGTAGAGTGATTTTATACATCTTCTTACTTTCTTAGAGATTAAATCACTTACGCTTCACATTAAGTCACGCTTGACTATGCTAAAAAATGGCTTCTCTCGAGCATGCCGCGAGGGTTTTCTTCGGACTGTGCCGCCGCTGCTTCAAGTCACCGCCGATCTCGAGCTTTTCGGGAAAGTGCATGCGTCGTGCAGGGAACGATTTATGTGTTCTCTTTGTACTTGGATTGGGCCTCACAGCGCCGCGATCTATTTGAACCATGTTTCCGTCGTCCGGCTAGTCTGGGCTTGCGACGAGATGGATCCTCTTGCCCACAATCGGAGCTTCGCGACGATACTTGTCGGGAGGCCGCTCGCGCCAGCAAGATTCCCGTGGTTGCTTCAAGATTTGATCGGGCTCCGAAGCGTCTTAATATGGTGAATCGTGTCTGCCGCCTGGGTTCTCGGCGAGAGGGACTCGTTGGATCCCAATCGGAGCCTTGCGGCGGTGCTAAACATCGGCAGAGAGGCGCCTCCGCTTGGGGCTTTACTCTGGCATTGATCTCGCCTTTTCGTTACTGGAAAGTGTTCGGTCCAAGGATGATGGTTGGTTAGCATATGCTCGACGGGTCGAGGGATTTGGGTCTAGAGAATTTCGCAAAGGGGCACAGCCTTGGAGGATGGCGGGTGTGCTGAATAGCCGTTTTGTACGGCTGGTTCCTCTGATTCTTGGTCGATCCCGGCAGGATATGATCGTCAATAACGCATTCTTGTTGTTGGTTTGGGAGGTGTGGGAGAAACTCTTTGTGATTCAGAGAATGGTTTGGGCTGTGGTGCTGGAGTGGGTCGAAACGGGAGGCGAGTTATTTTCGATCGGGATGGGGATGAGGAGAAGCCTGGACAGGCAGGGTTGGGCGTGAGCTCATCTTGCGAGGACAAAATGAGCTATTTTTCTTCGGGTATGGAGGGATTGGAGTCTTCATTCTTTACCCGGTTTCGGTCACAATTGACTCGGATGGTGAACTTCTGCGTCTTTCTTATTGTTAACTGGCTTGATGTTTTGTTTCGGTTAAGTTGATGTTCCATTCTGGTTTTTCTCCGACCATGCAATTCTTAGCTCATAGAGAGCTTATAAGGTGGAGGTTGGTTGTCTTTGGTTATTTTGAGAATGTTGCGCACTGGTGTCTACCTTTCCAGTTTTTTTACTGGAGTCCTGGAAGATCTAAACTGGTGTCAGGTTCGCCATTGGAGCTCGGCATTATCCATGACATTCATCGAGGACTATAGACTATCCATCTACTATCCCTAGTTTATTTATTTATCTGAATGTTTTGTTTAGTTTCATTTTATCTTTCATACCAGAACTTGTTAGTCTGAAAATGTTTTTGCTCGCTTATGCTGAGAGCTATTAGCCTAGTGTGTTTCTAGGGATTTAATTCCCTTTTGTTTCGTTTCTCGGTGTCATCCGCGTTAAGTTGAATGAAAGTCATTACCTTCAAAATAAAAGAAGACATAAAATCACTTATGAAGAGGGATTTACTTTATTCCCTGTCCCAATTGTCACAACATCAAAAAGATTTGTCTCAAATGAAATGACATTTTTCATTAATGTTTTATTTTAATCCACTTTTACTTTTGCAATGCACCCTCTTAAAGAGTTTAGGGAGTGAGTTAGGAGGGGGGTTAGAATGAGTTTGAGATGAGGTAATGATGAAAGTTTATGTAAAATGAGTAATGATATAGACAATCTTAATCTATATAAAAAAAGTAAAAGGGACAACTCATTTTAGAACGAATGGAGTACTGATTAACTTCAAGTATTTTAAAAAAATCTATTTATAATGAAAACACACGCATTTTAAAGATTGGGCCAAGCAGCCCAACGCGCCAAACCAACACAGTGAAGGAAATCTTGCCGAGTTTACGTGGGCAATGATGTGGCTTCAAGACCTCTTTTAAGTAAACAAAATTAAAACTACACTATCAAGTAAATAATTTTGGAAAGTGCACCCATCTCAAAAAAAAAAACTCGTCGATGTATTTAACCCGAATTTATATTAGAAACAATTTGTTGATTACTAATTATTTTTAGAAACTAAAAATATCCATTTATTATTTACATACAAGATACGTACTATGTATGTTAAAGAGTTGGAATAGACACATTAATTAAACGCAGAAATGAAAGATTTAATTTATTTTTTAACGATAAATGACGTATTTTCAAATTTAATACTTAATACTATCATCTACTTTGAACTTATGTTTTCAAAAATTTTAACATTTTGATGTAGAATGTAGAAAATCAAATAAGTGACCTGCTGAAGGTATACATGCAAATGTTGCAGTAACGAACAAGTATTTCATGGAGGAGGTTTCTTCTAAGAAACAAAGGTCAAAGGATTTTTTTTTTAAAAAAAGAACATCAGGTGAGGGCAGAAGGAGACTACTCAAAAAGAGGTGTTTAATGCTAAAAGAGATGAGGAAATAACAACATGTGTGAGTTTATTGAAATAAAATGGCAAGAATGCACATTAAGAAAAAGGTAAGGGGGGTGTGTTGGCAAGTTGGCGTTGGTGGAATGGAAATATCCAAAATCTCGGTCTGGCGGTAGCTGTACCAAACGGAAATTTGGGGTAGACAACACAACAGAGGAGCGAGACAAGACTTACCTGCGTGCGGCCGACGCCAATGGCACGTGGCGACAAAGGGCTCCGTCTCGTCACATGTGAAATTCCTAGATTGCCATTCTATCACCCACAAAATAACAGACGAGCCATTGACAAATTACAACGAGTCAACGACAGAGCATTAGGAAGAGAGGTTTCAAATTTGAGGTATCTATGAAAAATTGTAAAAATTGGTGGTGAATTTAACATTTCTTCTTTCTTGTTGACAGAGACATAGCGGAGCTAGCATATTGTTAGGGTGGGTCATGGCCCATCCCAAAATATTTGTAAATACATAGTATAGGATAATATTTATGTATAATGATAATAATTTTCATATATATATATATATTTAAATTATCAGTAAGTTTCACTAAATAAATTAATTCATCAACATTCTTATAATGAACTTAATTGATTGATTAGATCCATAAAACTATGAACATAGATAGAATTAGATTGTGTGTGGAGTGTACAACACAGTAATTTTTTAATAAGCAAATTTATTGTTCATTTTTATATAATGCTACTCTTCTTGTTCCCAAACAACAATTAAATAATGTGATGATGTAGAGGTTAAAGTAAATGTAAAATTTTATGTATTCTGATATAATTAATTTGAGTGAAAATCATATAAAAATGATATATAAAAAGTAAAGTTAAAGTGGTGATAGATTGATAACTAATTTTGAAGAATAAAAATTTCTTTTGAAAAGACCCTTTGTTATAAAAAAAATTTAACTGGCCCCCCATAACTTGAAACCTGACTCCGCCACTGACAGAGACCAGCTCGAAGAGGAGTAGTAAAAGGGATGCGAGATGACCGATTGTTGAAGAGCAAAGAGATGGTGACGGTGAGAAGATGAGAAATTCACACGAAATCATCTTATGTCCTAATTAGATGAGATGAATCTATATTAATAATATAAAACAATAGCCTTTTTAAACCAATCTCACACCTTAGAGTGTCATGTCAGCACCATTCCCATGTATATTCTTATAAAACACGTAAACGTCACCATTATGGACTCCATTTAAGGTGTTGAATGTATAATTTATTATGATTGATATGATTGATTTATATATGTATTTTTTTAATTGATCAGTCCCATAAATTGTGGGTAACTCTAAGATAAATTGTGCTCAAAACGTAAACACCACTATCAAATACGAGAAATTTTACATTCACAACATGTCCAGCTCCAACAATGGCAAAGAAGTCTCAAATTACCCAGAAGTTATTTTTATATATTCCTCAGACGATGATTCCGACGACAGTGAGGAAATTGATCATTTAATTAAGCAGGATCACGCCATGATGGACGAGATGAATGGCATTCGGCTAGAGAGACGCCAAATGCTGACTCGCATGGGTCATCTAGATCGGCACAACACATAGTTGAAGAAGGAGATTTCGCGGACCGATTGAAAGTGAGGGTTGTGTTAATGAGGAGTACCATATGCCAATGCCAGGAAGTCATGATCTAATGGAAAAAAAATCACAAGCTCCAGTTGAGAGTTTGAATGCTCGAGAATGAACTGCAAGCATTAAGAGATGAGATCATTCTGCTGAACGAACAGGTATTATCTTAGATTATAGTCGATCATTTTTACAATATATTTAACATTAATAAAACATAAATGCCAGGTATTGGATCAAGACTGTATAATAGCTGATATGAACACATCAACAATCCTCATACCACCTGATGCATCGGTTGCTGTCAACAATCGGAATCGTGCAAGGATGGTCAGGAGAAGCTCTGGGTGGGAAGGATGTTCAAGCGGCCAACGTGCATATGATCTTTTCGATCGGTGGTATATGCGATGAACAAGCTGATGTAAAATATTTCCATCTTATATTAAAAAATAGTGTGTTCGCATGATAATAATGTTGGCTATGTCAGTTAATATTTCAGCGGGTTCGATTCAATGTGTTCAATAAAACGCAAAATGGTGCTACGTTGTTCATCATTTTAATATGAAAGTCGTACATATCAATTTTAACGCACGCTTAAAATATATATCAAGCGGATATGGCCCAATGAAACTGAATGTATGCAGAGCTATACTCGAGAAGCTATGGTTATTTTAAAAAAATCAATTACGTTGAAAAATATGAGGCTCATTTTAAAAATTCAGTTACTTTTAAAAATTCTCATCTTTCATAAGGGATATGATATTTAAATTAAGTTGCCTTATAATGTGATTTATGAAATTTTACGCATTTACCATCTTTAAATTGTGGAAAAATTAGTATAGAAAATTTAACATACCGAAAAAGTCGTTGATGAAGTGACATTTTCATACCGGAAGTTGACTTTTCTTTTTAAAACAATGCTATGAAATAATTTTCATTTCTTGTAATGAGAATTTCAATTATTATCCACAGGTTTTCATTAATAGCTTATGTTTTGAATTTGATTCTTTTCAGTTCCTGCTCGAGCAATTTTATATAATAAAGTAGGATTACATGTATTATAATGCTAATTTCGAAGGTAAGCTTATTTATCATTTTAAACAGAATCTTGGGTGGGTCATAATCATTGTAGAACTTTAAAATGTTTGTAACCACATTTTAGTTACACATTTTAAATGATAAATTAATTAATATTTAAAACAAATTTTCCCGTGCCGAAGGCGGGTATGTAAGCTAGTTAGTGATTAATTCACTAGTGAATGATGT
The DNA here is from genome assembly GCA_024586325.1 of Stellera chamaejasme. Classification (NCBI taxonomy): domain Eukaryota; kingdom Viridiplantae; phylum Streptophyta; class Magnoliopsida; order Malvales; family Thymelaeaceae; genus Stellera; species Stellera chamaejasme. The sequence goes on from CM044985.1 coordinate 34,838,420, forward strand.
GAGCTGAATTATCCACTAAATCACTTAAAAAGTTCTAAGTTCGAAACCCTTTATTTTGTTCTTAAGAATGTGAAGCGATGTATTTCGGAACACCATTTTAAAGCACTCCCTTCATTCAATAAAAAATGTTACATTTAATTGCGTAAGAAAATTAAATAATACTATTGATTGGAGTGTAAAAATGTAAAGCAAATAAATAAGATAAACATATTTTTTTAATGGAAAGATAAATGAAGGTAACAAGGAAAAAATTGTGTGAAAATATTTTATTTTTAGAAATGTGGTAATTTTGATGAAACAGCCAAAAAAAGAAAAATGTATCAATTTTACTATGACAAAAGAGGTAGTTTTTAGCGCTTAATTGTATCAGTTTGTTGATCCAACTCTGTTTAAAGATAATTGTTTCAAATAATTGTTGTAAAGTTTTCAGTAAGTTTTTTACTAGTAGTAGTTAGAATCAAAGGGTACAATTTAACAATTATATCTGTCAAATAATAATTTTTGAAAACTTAAAAGTTAATTGAAAAAAAAACTGTTAATTAGTATATGGAAAGAGGGAAACGAAAAAGAAAGAGGCTTCCTCTTTTCCCCGCATTCTGAATTGAATGTCGAAATTTTGATTGGGTGTGGAAGGGGGTTTTGGTTTTGTCGTATGTACGATTCATGAATGTGGTGATTGGGACACGTGTCGAACGGTGGGCTTTCCTGATTATGTGGCTCCCACATCCTAAGCGTCTGATTCTCCAAATGAGATGATACGATGATCAAGAAGCTCCGCGTGGCGGGACCCCTCGCACTGAGGAATGAGAAGCTGAAACGTGTCCTTCCTTTTAGATTGCCAGTTGATCTCCCACAGTTGGTTTTGGGTTGACGAAGAAATGGGAGAACTAAAAGAGAAAGAAAAAGTTCGAGATTTCTGTAATGGAATGCGTTTATCTATCCATAAGGACCATAACATCATTCGCGTCATTTTTGTGAGGACAATTTTGAAAATTATTGCTTTCTCAAGGACTTGGGTTGGGTTTCTACCGACGCCATAAATGGCCGCCAACATCAGTGGCGGTACCAGAAACAAATTGATGTGGGGGCAAATATGAAGTTACAAAATGTGTTGCAGAGTATGAAATATACATATATAACATAATAATCTATCTCTTCTCCGGTAACGATTCACTGAGATTATTTTGTACTAATTTCACAAAAGAATTATAACATTTCATTTTTGGTATTTAATACTCCCTCCGTCCCCGAAAGGATGGTGCATTTCTTTTAGCACAAAGATTAAGAAAAGAGTAGAAAAAGTTACATTTAGTCAAAATTACCCCTACTTTGGTTGAGTGGGTGGAATTTGGGAAGGAAAGTTAAAGGCATTTAAGTAAAGTTGCTCATCTAAAGTTTCCAATAAAGGAAATGCACCATTCTTTTAGGGACAACCATAAAAGGAATGTGCACCATCCTTTTAGGGACGAAGGGAGTATATGTTTTTATTTTAAAATTTTTAACAATTTTTGTATGATTATTTGAGTAAATTTAAAAACATTTGAATCTTTGTAGAATGAATGCAGTATCATTATAACCACAAACTTAATAATGTCACAAATCACCAATTACACAATTTTCATATATTTATAGCAATTTTGAAACCACTATTTAATCATCTTAAATATAAAAAAATTGAATAATAAAATTCTGATCTTGTGTTGCTCAAGGAATTTATAAAGCAGTTTTGTTGTATTGTTATGTGTGCATCCGGAGTACCAATTGAAAAAGAGAGAGATTAAACACATTTAAATTGAAAAGAGATGAGATTCACATCTACAAAGACAACAAACTTTCACAAAAAAGATCTAACACTTTTTACATCCATATGAGTTGAAATGCTTAATTTCTAAAATGAAATTTGAGAGTACTTTCAACAATAGTTTAAGAATGAGTGTGTAGTAAATTTTCGGTACTAAATATGTGAGGCTAAATTACAAATACATGGTTTAAGCTTTTTCATATTATACATATATATCCTATATTTTGAAAAAAATTTAATGGAGGTAGTTGCCCCCGGAGTGGTACCGCCTATGACCGACGTTAACCGAGTTAACCGAATGACTGACGAGACACAATTTCTTTCACATACATTTTAAATTTCCTCTAAACTCTCATTCACATACTTTCTTTAAATAAAAATGTCATCAAGCACTAAAAATGACACTCGTTTATCTCTCTATTGATATGATAGATGATGTGCTAACAAGTGAATGAATAATAACTAGAAAAATAAAAAAAATTAGGATGATATGACAATATATGGAAAGTTTTGAGAAGATTAAGGATTTACCGAAGCAAAACTCTCTTTTCAAAATTTGAAAAATTGTTATTTTTTTGTTGTCTTAAAAAAGAACACGATCTTGGTTCTTTATTGTTGCGTCTTTGGCAACAATAAAAATAACAACAATTCAAATATTACAGAACTCCGAAAACCTTTTACTCTCATTAGACTCATTCCAAATTTTAAAAACAACCTTTGTTGAATGATGGAATATAAAACCCTAACTAGCTAGCTAATAGCCCTAATTCTCCACTTGAGTCTGTGTATTGGTAGCCTGGACTGGAAGAAGGTAGCAGATGAGGAGAAAAATAATAGGGGGTTTCAAACTTAAATTTTTTCGGGTGAATAACTGACTTTTTCGGATTCACCGTTTTCTACGCGGACCTCAAGCGAATAGGACCAAAGTGAATTTAGTTGTTCACGTGAGTAGCCCCTCGTTATTCACCTGAAGTTGTGCGCTGCGCACGACAATCCGCATATAGTTTCATACAAAGTTGTGTGTGGCACACAGATGTGCGCACAAATAAGTGCACAATATAATTGACACACTTCCATTTTATGCTGATCTAACTAGGTAGTCATGTCGATCTAATAAGGTAGTCATGTCGATCTAACAAGGTAGTCATGTCGATCTAACAAGATAGTGACGTCGATCTAAACAACTCATTATGTTGATCACCATTTATGGTGATCAATCAAGTATGTATGTCGATTTAACAAGGTAGTCACGTCGATCTAACAAGATAGTGATGTCGATCTAAACAACTCATCATGCTGATCAATCAAGTATGTATGTCGATCTAACAAGGTAGTGATGTCGATCTAATTAGGTAGTGATGTTGATCTAAACAACTATTCATGTTAATCAACATTTTATGCTGATCAATCAAGTATGTATGTCGATCTAATTAGGTAGTGATGTCGATCTAAACAACTCATCATGTTGATCTAACAAAGTTGTGCGCGACACACAGATGTGCACACAAATAAGTGCACAATATAATTGACACACTTCCATTTTATGCTGATCTAACTAGGTAGTGATGTTGATCTAACTAGGTATTGATGTCGATCTAACCAGGTAGTGATGTCGATCTAAACAACTCATCATGTTGATCATCATTTTACGCCGATCAATCAAGTATGTATGCGATCTAACAAGGTAGTAATATCTATCTAACTAGGTAGTGATGTCGATCTAAACAATTCATCATGCTGATCAATCAAATATCTAAACAAGTCATGCGCCGAATTCACACCCCAACCCCCTTCAATTTCACGGGCTCCTCAAACTTGACCCACCCATTACTCATTTTTCTCATTCACCTCTCAAACTCTTAGTTATTAGATGAAAAACTCTCATTCCCCAATTTATAAGTTTGAAACCCCCAATGATTCCCTCCCCTCCCACTCTCACAGACTCACACCGGGTAATGGCTTCTTGTGTGTTTGTTAGGTCAACAGCTAGGCACAGCTTTTTTTGGCCGCTTCTGTTCTGCGCCAATTGGGTCAAACTATTCCCCACCCCAACTTGAAACAAAAGTGAAAACAAAACCAATACTTTTCCACTATTGGTAGTAGTATTTTTTCACATTAACATTTTTTTCCCTCTCTCACAGATACAATGAACATACATGCCAATCATAATCGGCTGAAACTAAAGTAGTAGGATACCTTGATGCTCCTATGTACCAATAAAGCCACCACCTTCCATCTTAAGATATATTCAAACAAAGAGTGCATGCATGTTGGGATGCAAAAAGCCCCAAATTAAGCGCAAAATGTATAAATTAGTTAGTTGGGTAGAATGGTGTGGAAGAGTAAAGAAGAGGAGAGAAAGGACAAAGGTAGGTAGGTGGGATGAATGTGATCAATAGAATATAGTTTGGGTTTGGATTACTATGTACTATATGTATACATGCCTTTACATTTATTTAATTAATTACTATTAGCTAATTAAGATGCATGAATATTATGTTAGTGATTTGGAGAGGAAAGAGTGAATGATGAGGCCCTCCCTAATTAACCCAAAGAAACAGAAGAAGATACAATATTGCATGGCTAATATGGGAGTGGGATTACAAGACCACCAGCAGCAGTATGTAATTAACTAGCTAACCTAACTAGTTCTAGTAAGTCTGATTAAACTCTCTCGATCGGCTAGCTAGCTAGCTTTCTCTGTCCTGCATTCCACATACAATGAACCTGTATGTGTGTGGGTGTGGGTTTGAATAAAACAAAGTAGAAGAAGCATGAACTGGGTGGATCACATGCGTCACCCACTTTCCTTGTTTCTTTCGCATTAGTGCATTACAAACAACCCCGCCCGTGTTTTAATTTTGTTCCACCACCCAACCCATCTTAAGTACTCTTACCTGCTTATCCATGAGTCTTGATATTGATATGATACACATATGTGTAGGTACATATAGTAAATTAGATGTCTAATTTACAAAACAATTTCAACCCAAATCCACTAAAAAATACTAAATGTCTAAATTATCCCTACATACTTTCTCTATAGATAAGAGGATAAAATGGTAAAAATGGTGATAGAAATTTTACAATTTAGTCAAGTTTACAACCTTCATCCCATTCAAAATCAAATTGGTAACGAGTGGATAGAGTTTTTCTTATAACCCCTAACACCCCCTTCACATGTAGCTAGTTTTCCTGCTCTATCAAGTGATCAGCATATCATTTTTTGGCTTGGGTTTTTTTAATTCATCCCATTCAAAATCAAATTGGTAACGAGTGGATAGAGTTTTTCTTATAACCCCTAACACCCCCTTCACATGTAGCTAGTTTTCCTGCTCTATCAAGTGATCAGCATATCATTTTTTGGCTTGGGTTTTTTTTTTTAAAAAAAAATATGCTTTGGTTGGTTGGGATGTTTGAATATCATTAATATGCTCTGAAATAATGTAAAGCTTTTGGCATAGATGATACGTTTGGCTTTTGAATTTATGTTTGATTCAAATTATCATTAAGAAAATTTCGTTAAAAGATATATTTAAAAATTAGACACATCAAATTACCATATGCATAAAACTTATCTAACTTTTTTATGCTAAAATGTTAAAGGAAATAAATCCTATATTAAATATTGAAAAATCAACATATCATTTTTACTGGGACGAAGGTAGTAATAATAAGCGGAGAGATCTCTTCTTCTTAATATAAGTATAGGTTAAGCTCTTTCTATGGACTGTTACAACCATCGGATAATTCATAATTATGTGGAAGATTATGAACGGATGGAAAGAGAGCCACGTTTTGTGATGGTAAACCATTAATCCATCGACACATTAATTAGTGGAGGTAGAATTTGTTGATTAACAGGAAATGGAAAATGATAAATAATGAGGAGGATCGGGAGGAGGCAGGTGACAAGGAAAATAAAGGAGCTGAGGGTAAACTGCATGCATGCATGCTGTTGGTAGTGTGTGTTAATTGGTCTCACATTTTTCAATTCGTATATATTCTTGTATCTCAGTATTAAGAACACAATGAATTGGACATGCATGAGAATAAAACATGATGTCCTAGCATATCGCCTTTGGTTTAGTGTAATCCCTTCTTGATTGGCACACCTCGATGCCAAGGTAGAATGTTAACCTTCCAAGGTCACTCATCTCGAATTTAGATGCCATCTTTCTCTTAAAATCATGTGATGACTTTCATATTTGATCCTGAAACGAATAAGTCATCAACGTACACGGCAATAAGAAGAATATCTTGATGAACTTTCTTATGATACACTTTGATGGCTCCTTAGAACACCTGAAGTTCGGCTCTTTAAGCGTTTGATTCAGCTTGTCATTCCATGCCCTCGGGGCTTGTTTTAGACCATACAAGGCTTTATTGAGCTTGTAGACTTTGTCTTCGCATCCTTTTATCACATATCCCTCTGGTTGTGTGACATATACAGTTTCCTTTAACTCTCCATGGAGAAACGCCGTCTTTACATCAAGATGATGTATTTCTCATCCACTAGATGCCACGAGACTCATGAGGAGACGAATTGTTTCGATTCGAGCTACCGGGGTGAAGACCTCATCAAAGTCTATTCCATGTCTTTGTACATATCCTTTGGCGACGAGTCTGGCTTTGTACTTATTTATGCTGCCGTCGGAGTTTTTCTTAAGCTTAAACACCCACTTCAAACCAATTGCTTTTGCGCCGTGTGGAAGGTCAACTAGATCCCATGTGCAGTTCTTGTTAATTGAGTGCATCTCATCTTCGCAGGCAAGTGTCCAATTTCTCGATCCTTTTGCTTCACTGAAATCCCACGGTTCATCATTTAGACACATCAGTAACCGCTCCCCTTCTTCCTCAGCTAGCAGCACATAATCTTCAAGATACCTTGGTTTAACGCTCACCCTTTGTGTTCTTCTTAATCCAGGTTGTTCTTCATTCTCAGCATCTTTATCATCCTCGAAGTCTGCTTCACTTTCTTCGATTTCAGTATTTTCAGCACCATTCTCTTCTGTTTTAGACACATCTGGTTCGTGTTCTGCCTCGGCTCGGTTTCGATTGCTTGCTTCAATTCCATGATTCCCAAATACCCCAATTGTGATCGTAAATCCCTCAGCTCTGTTGTAATCTTGAGCACCTTGATTCCAATTCCATCCCATTGTTTCATCAAATATGACGTCCCGGCTTATCACTATTTTTCGAGTTTGCGGATCATATAGCCGGTATGCTTTTGATCCGGGTTCTGTACCCAAGTGAATCAGCCGCCGTGATCTATCATCAAGCTTCTTTAAGTGTGGCTTTTCTGTTTTTGCATATCCAACGCATCCAAAAATCCGAAGATGAGCTATGTTCGGTTTCTTTGACCTATAACTTTCATAGGGTGTTTTATCCTTCAAAGCTCTCGTAGCTATACGGTTCAAGAGAGTACGTGGAGTGCCTCATTGCCTCTCCCCACAAATAATTCGGAAGCATCATATGCTTAAGGATGCTTCTCGTCATCTCCATTAGCGTTCTATTACGCCTTTCAACAACTCCGTTTTGTTGTGGGGTGTATGGTGCTGTAAGGTGCCGTTTTATTCCTGAGATCTCGCAGAACAGGTTGAATTCATGTGATGTGAATTCTCCCCCTCTATCTGTCCGGAAGGTACTAATCCTCATTCCAGAATCTTGTTCTACTATGCTTTTGAATTTCTTGAATTTGTTGAAGGTTTCACCCTTTTCCTTCAATAATATTGTCCACATGTACCTTGAATGATCGTCTATGAGGACGAAGATGAATCTGTTTTCGGCTGTAGTGCTAGGTGTTATGGGGCCACACAGTCACCATGTATGAGTTCGAGTATCCTTGATGCTCGATACAAAGTTGCTTGAGGAAGACTAGTCTGGTTTGTTTGCCAAGAAGGCATGAATCGCAAATCTTCGTCTCAAACTTTATCTGTGGGACTCCCAAAACGAGTTCTCTTTGCATCATGGACTTCATTGTCTCGAGATTTATGTGACCAAAACGAGCATGCCAGGTGCTTGAGTGGTTTGATTCCATCAAATTTAAGCATATAGCATCTTTGATTCCCATACGAACCTTGTATAGCCGATTCCTTGACCGTGTTGTTTTGACAATCTGTTTCCGTCAACTGTCATGCATTGTTAAGTGTTCTCCTGTCATTCTTATGTCGCAGCTGATTCGGTAGCTTGTCCAAGACTGATGATATTGCTCTTTAGGTCTGGGATGAAGTAAACTTCAGACATTGTTCTTGTTTCTCCATTCCTATCAATAAACTCAATTATTCCTTTTCCTTTGATATCGATGCGAGAATCATCCCCAAATCTTACTTTGCCGGTGATGTTTTCATCTATCTTAGAGAAGTACCGTCGATCTCCACTCATATGATTACTTGCTCCGTTGTCAAGGTACCAAACATCGTCATCAGATGCGTTTCCTTCGTAATTGTTCGGTATCACCCTTTCTTCATTTAAATAGACCACCTCATGTATCATAAGTTCATCAAAGACCCTCGGTATCATTGTTTCGGGTTTCTTGTGCTTCTTGTAATTTAAGCAATCGATCGGGACAGTTTGACGCAAAGTGTCCGATTTTATCTCATCGATAGCATGTTATTCTTGATGCATCTCTACCTCCATTAAAACGCCCTCGGCCTCGACCCCTGTTGTTGAAATACCGACCTCCACGACCTCTACTATTATAATCACGCTGTGATTGGGTTTGTTGCGATTCTAGGTTTGCATACATAAGCTTATTTTGTTCTCCTTGTTCCTCTTCTTCCTCGGCAACTCGTTCTTCGTAGGCTTTTAAGCGTCCAATGATGTCTTCAAAGCTTGTGCTGTTGAGGTCCAGAACTTGTTCAAGAGATGCCACGATTTGTATGTACTTCTTCCGAGGAAGACTTTTGAGAAACTTCTTAACGAGCTTTGGTTCCTCGATCTCTTCTCCTAGCGCAGCAGATTTCGACGAAATTTCAGATAATCTTCCCACAAAATCATCGATTTTCTCTGTATCTTTCATCGTAATTCGATCAAATTCAGCCATCAATGTCTGTAATCGAGCTTCCTTAACCCTCTCAGCTCCTACATGTCGTTTTTATGGCCTCCCATACTTCTTTTGCCGTATTTAGTTCTCCGACTTGTAGGATGAGAGTCTCTGGAATGGATTGAAACAACAAGGCTGTGGCTAAGTCGTTTTTATCACAGTCATCCTTCCCAGTTTCGATGACTTCCCATGCCTTATGAACTTTGAGTAAGATCTTCATCCTTATGGCCCATACGGTGTAGTTGCTTGAGTTGAGCATCGGACACTTGATGGATGAAGAACTTCCTCCTTCTTTTATCTTTCCTCCTGATCCTGCGCCATCATCATCATCATCCTTCGACATCGTCGCTCTTCTTCCTCTTTTGTATTACTCACAAACGAGGCGATATTTCGGTCCTAAGCTCTGATACCAATTCTTGAATCTCAGTATTAAGAACACGATGAATAAGAATAACTCTCTTATTAATCTTAAGGAAAATAACTCAAAACCTTAAGCTTACAATCTCACATAATTAACATCTCCTTTTATAGGGAATAAATGACTCCTAACCCTAATCTTAATAGGAAAACTCACATATTAGATAACTCCTAATATTGGATACGTATATTTAGATAACTCCTAAATATACTTTGACTTGGACTTCAAGTTTATAACAACATATATGCTGTTTTAATTAAGTGATGAAAATTAATTAAGGGCATGACGTGACATGACAGCTAAATTATTCTTTGTGTTTTTGTTCCGCTGATATGTACTTCATCAGTGATCAGTTCCTGTTTCTTTTCAACTTTGTTAATTCTTCATGATCATACATACATGAAAGTTATAACTGACAAATGGAAATCAGATTCTCTGGAAATCGTACGTATTGCTATGAATGTTAATTGACAGCTTGAATATAAAAATGAAGATAATATATTTATGCCTGTTAATTGGCTGCAGATTGAAGGACAAGCAAATTAACATGGAATATTCTCTCTCTCTCTCAATGTTTATGGGGAATATCTTTCGCAGGGAAAACCTTTCTGTTTTATCTATATATAAGACCTTGAAGAATCCTATTTGCTTCTTAGGCGACTTCAATGTGGTAAGAAAGGAAAGATCGAAGAAAAGGATCCAAGTTCAAGCCCGGCCAGGGAAGCAGCAGACTTTAATGATTTCATTAACAAGACAGAATTGAAGGAAATTCTGATCAGTTCATTAACCACTGGCCAAGCATTTTTGCTACCTCAAAAGGACGGCACATATCTGATCACTGCCCGGTTCTTCTGCAAGACAAGGCTATAAATTTCGGGCCAAAACCTTTCAGGGTTTTTTTACTGTTGGATGAAACATAAGATATTCGAGACAAACAACAACCAACTTGCCAAGAAGACCAGACTTCGCTCTTAAATCGAAAATTCAGACACTAAGGCAACACTTGAAAGCTTAGAAAAACAAAAACTTCAGTGGCTTAGAAGAGAAGCTTAATCTCCTAGTCCTACGTGCAGAGAAAGATGCTTGGGACCTAAAAGCTCCTTTCTTCGGCTTTTCTACTACTCTGATCAGTTCTGAAATTGCTTGGTCAAGCATGTTGAAACAAAGAGCGAGAATTAAATGGGCCACCGAAAATGATGACAACTCAAAGCTTTTCCACTCTACCATTAATTAAACACCGGAAAATAAGAAATGAAATTCGGGGACTGTTTTGCAACGGGATTTGGATTGACAAACCGGATGATCTTAAGAATGAAATCAAATCGCATTTCTCCAACCTCTTAAGAGAACAGAGTTCAACCAGACCTTCTTTCTCAAGCTCCAAATTCAAGAAAGTTGATGTGCAAACAACGGACTCGCTTACTATCCCATTCACGTTTGAAGAAATCAAATGTACAGTGTGGGCTTGCGGCGGGTCCAAAGAACCCGATCCGAATGGTATCTCGTTCAACCTTATCAAGACTGACTAGGAGATATTAGGCCCGAATTTTGTTAGATTCATCAAATGCTTTGAAGCCACTGGTAATATGGGCTATTTTTTTATTGATGAATTTGGGTCATTTTTTGTTTTTTTATGAAGATTGATTGTTTTCCTGGGTTTTTGGATGAAGAGTTTGTCGTGTTTTTGAGTTTTTGATGAAAATCCGGGTTTTTCGGATGAAGATTTGTTGTTTTTTGATGAATTTTTAGATTTATAAATGGATTTAAATCCGGATAATTTAAAAAAGCGGACGTCAACGTAGCGCCACTAACAACGCCATACTCTCATCACATTGACCCTTTTAAACACGTAATGGGTGTTGGGAATGGAAGTGTAAAAGAAATCCTAGAGGAAGGGAGTTAGGCGAATTTGAAGAACTAACTCATCTTCTGTAGGTTGCAAAGCTTAAAAAAGACTTTGCTGACAGTTGGAGTTGGAATCTGGATGACTCGCTCGAATTCTCAGCTGCTGCCCTTTCAAGACACATTGATGAAACCCTACTCTGCCCGTACTCTCATCACGCGACAACCTGACTTTCATGGGTTCCTAAAACACTACGTGGAGAGTGCCACTTTTACAATGTCCGCTACTACAGCTGAGGCCGCGGTAAGTGAACCTAGTGTAGTAAATGGTGCCGTTCGCCTCGCGGTAAGTATTTACCGCGACGATAGGGTTGCTGTAAATGCTCATTTTAGGGTTCCTCTCCTCCTCCTTCACCATCCGCCGCACTTCATCTTCATCTTCTCCTTCATTCACCTTCTCCACCATCTTCTTCTTCATCATCTTTTCTCTCCATGTTTTTTTACTTTTCTTCTCCTCCGCCTCCTCCTCTTCTTCTTTTTATGTTTTCTCCTCTTTTTCTTTTTCTTCTTCTTTTTATGTTTTCTCCTCTTTTTCTTCTTCTTTTTATGTTTTCTCCTCTTCTTCTTCTTTTGTTTTCTTCTTCTTCTTCTAAGCTAATATGAGCTCTCCATCTTATAAAGCTCAAAAGAGCGCCGAAGCTGTCCAAACTTTTTTTTAATTCGGATGCCATTTTTTAAAAAATAAAAATAAAAATTGATGTATGCATGTATTGCTATATTTCATTATTTTGTTAAAGTTGTAATCATGAATATAATTACATTGACTTGGAAATCTTTTTTTATTCACTGGTTTGAAATTTTGTTTTTGTTTTTGTTTTTTTATAAAAAAAACTACCAGCAATCATGGAATTAAAAAACTAGTGGTAGCACCCATTTTGCCTGCAAAACAAATTGCACTCGTCCTAATTAAGGAGCATACGACACTTGGTTGATGCTAAAAAGAGCTAGAGAATTCAATTAATTGATCAAAACAAATTAAGACTACTCATCAAACTGATATGTTGACCTGATGATCATGAAACAACTCCTCAGAGAAATTAACATCAGGGAGAAAATGAATATTGTAGTGGAGTATTTGGCAAGTTATTATAATGGGCCAATTTTTCATATCCAATCCAAGTTGTCCTGTGGATGCACCAATTGGGCTATCCAACATAAGATTTGGGCTACCACTAGCAGCAGCAGCAGTATCCTGTCCTGTCCTGTGAGGAGGAGGGAAGGGAACTCCATTTGCACTCGTAGTTCCCGCTCAAATGCGCAAAAATGAAATCACTCATTCCACCAAATCCAGCGCGGCAAGGCAAGGCAATCAATCCCCACTGAAACGAATTGCCATGTCATCAATCCGAGAGAACAAACACCCGACCAATCAACCGTCATCTATCCTCACTATAAATTCTCATCCAAATCACTCCATCTTCAACTTCACTCGAAATTCACTCGCATCTGCACTGCAGCCATGAGTTCTGAAACAACAACCAAGGGAGGCCGTGGCAAGAAGGGCACGAAGTCCGTCAGCAGATCTCAGAAGGCCGGTCTCCAGTTCCCCGTCGGCCGTATCGCCCGGTTCCTCAAGAAGGGGCGTTACTCACAGCGGGTCGGATCCGGATCCCCTGTATATCTCTCAGCTGTTCTTGAGTACCTCGCTGCTGAGGTAATTGAAAATCTTCCGTTGTCTTCTTTTCGATTTCGTCTGCTCTGTGATTTTCGAGTCGTTTCTGATCTTCCGTTCTCTGGTTTAGGTTTTGGAATTGGCTGGAAATGCGGCCAGGGATAACAAGAAGACGAGGATTATTCCCAGGCACATTCAGCTTGCGGTTAGGAATGATGAGGAGTTGAGCAAGCTGCTGGGTTCTGTGACGATTGCAAGTGGAGGTGTTCTGCCGAATATAAATCAGGTGCTGCTCCCCAAGAAGGCTGGGAAAGGGAAGGGTGAAGTTGGTTCGGCCTCGCAGGAGTTTTAGTGGCTGGCTTCTGATGTGTAGTCATCGCAATGGAATTTATGTAAATGCCTAGTGGAGCAATGAATTAAGTGGATGAGATTTTGTTTCATTTCTTGGCCTCTTCAAGTTTAGTTGACTTCGTATTACTTACTTTGATGCGAGTCATTTTTTCATGATCCAATCCAATTCAATTCTCGGATTTGCTACTTTGGGCTCGATGCGCTGCATTTGGTTTTTCACGCAACCTGGCAATCTAGTGTTTAAAGTACTGTGCTTCTACTGCTGCACAGATACTCTTCAATGAAATGGTCGGTCTTTGTGCTAGAGGTTCGTGAAGCTTGGCTCATAAGAGCCTGAGCTCTAGGTGCCTTAGTTCCAGTAATTAGCAGAAGAAATTCTTCATGATCAGCACTCTGATTAACCATCCTCCCTTCCCTTTGGTGCAGCCATACACATTCATCTGAGAATTAGAAAACTTGAATTAGTGTATTAGACACGTTGATTGATTCCGTGCTTCCCGCCATGTGGGTTGCTTGCTTACTGCTTTGAGGTTTTCTGTCATGGTTGGTTAGCAAGGCTGATTATGAACTTAATGAGAGATAAATGTTTACATAAACTCGTAAGCCAGTCGGGGATGTAGCTCAAATGGTAGAGCGCTCGCTTTGCATGCGAGAGGCACGGGGTTCGATCCCCCGCATCTCCAATAAGATCTCTGTTGTTTTGATTTTGATTTTCGTAGAGCGGTTTATCTTATTTCCGGCTGCCGACCTCCGTCGTCTTCAAAACCCAGAATCAGATTTCTACTGTACTACGCTACGACGACATTCCCGCCATTTGAACATAGGGTTTTGACTCACAACGCCAGCAATGTCTGTTCCTCTCTTCAATCTCGCTCCTAACCTCAATGTTTCAAGGCTCTGCTTGGGTCTCGTCTCGACTACAGACTACTGTTGTTTGTCTTTTTTCCAATTTCACGATAGAAACCAACTTTTACCAGTGGCGATAATGTTTCTCAGGAACAATGACTTTCGGGGAGCAAAACTCACTCGCTCAATCTTTTCGCCTCCTCGACCAAGCCTTCGACGCCGGAATCAATTTCTTCGACTCCGCTGAAATGTACTATTCATTCCTGGTTCTTCACTCTTTATCCTTACTCCTACTTTAATCTCGCCGTCGACTCTGAACTGAGTTTGGAGCTACAACAGGTATCCAGTGCCTCAGCGTGCGGAGACGCAAGGGAGGAGCGAGGCCTACTTCGGCAGGTGGCTTTTGGAGAGGAGGCTTCCTAGGGATCGAGTTGTCATTTCCACAAAGGTCCCTCACTTTCTCTTTCTTCCATCGTTCATAGAGAGCAAACCAGATTTATTTCACAGCATTTAATTATATCGATTGTAATCGAAAGCTTTCTTTGATCAGTTTCTATGTGGATATATAATATAGGCTCTCAGCTGGAATCGGTTTTAAAATTGGTCAAAGATTCATGCATGTCTTCCGAACTCTTACTCTTGTATATCATGATACTATGTATGCGTTTATTTTGTACTCCTATGTTCTTATGCTTGCTTGGCTGGAGTTAGGTTGCTGGGCCATCTGGGCAGATGTCCTGGATTAGAGGTGGTCCAAAATGTTTGGATGCAGCAAATATTATTGAAGCAATAGAGAGTAGGTCTGTCCCAAATCTTCTGTTGTTTCTCTTCTCTGATTCAAATATGAAAGAATCAGCTTATCATTCGCCCCTTGAAACTGTCAGTACTTATAAGTATCTTCTTGCATCCACTGATTGCTATGAATTGTTTTTCCGTCTTCCTTTCAAATATACCGAGGTTGTCTTTGATGCTTATTGTATATTTTTGTTTGTTGCTTTTATTCAACTGCAGCTTACAGCGTCTTCAAACAGATTGCATTGATCTCTATCAGATTCATTGGCCTGATCGGTTTGTACGCTGATCCCATGTCTTTGTTATTTTCTTTGTGGAACTGCCCAGCACTAGTGGGATAGTTTTAAGTGGCACAGGATTTGGCTCCAAGTATATAGGACCATAGAAGGCAGCAGGATGTATACAATGCTGGTTTAGTTCGTAGTATTTCCTTTCTCTAGAGGCTCCTCTTCCAACCTGATTGTTGTTTTCTCTTCAGTTATGTTCCTATGTTCGGGGAGACAGAGTATGATCCAGTTCGACAATTCTCTTCTGTGCCTATAGAGGAACAACTTGGTGCCCTTAGCATGGCTGTTGATGCTGGTAAGGTGAGCAAATTCTATGGTAGCCAACTCTGCGCTATTGAGTATAGAGCTACAATATAATCAATCTCACACAAAGCCAGATATCTTTGGTTCTAGATTAGATACATTGGGCTGAGTAATGAAACTCCATATGGTGTCATGAAGTTCCTCCAGGTTGCTGAGAAGGATGGTCGCTATCCTAGAATTGTATCAGTACAGGTTTTTCTTTTGTTTTGCAAAGTGGGTGGCACCCCCATTTTATTGTGTATTCCCTTTCCATTCTATCATGAGTTATTTTAATTATCTCATGTGGATTCTCAAATAGATATTTTCTCTTTGTTGCAGAATTCATATAGCCTGCTCTGCAGAAGTTTTGATTATGGAATGGCTGAATGCTGTCATCTGGAGAGGTATAAGATTCGTTCATATTGATAACTCAGCGAGGGCAGTTGAGCATTTTGTTGTTCCTCCAGTCTGAGGCAGTAGGCAGATGCAGTCTTGACAAAATTCCTATTCTCCACAGAAAAAGCAGTAACTGGTTAAATCACATGTTGTCAGATCATCGTTTAGCCTTTCTCTGAAATAAATTTTAATTTCCAACAGGAACTTGTCATATAAACGAATGATGATATGGTCTATGCCAGTGGATGCAGTATTAGTGAAATGCCTGTGGTTTTGTTTTAAGTGGAAAAGGTGTAAATTAGATTTAGATGATAACTTGTTTATACATACAAAGTTACTTATTTTGTGTATTAGCTAACTGCTTAGAGTTGAGGGAGTCCAGTGAGCTCTCTTTATTTGGCATGAACTTTTAGTAAGTGGTTGCTTTCCCATGCACCATACTTCTCTTAGTTTGCCTGAGAAGTTTCTTGGACAAGCATTCCATTGAAGTTGCTTGAATTCTTACTACTTCTCAAGTTGTTGTAGGATAAGCTTACTGGCTTACAGTCCACTGGCAATGGGCATACTTTCTGGGAAATACATCTCGCCAGAACGAGCTCCAGCAGATGCACGGTTAAATCTTTTTAGAGGTCAACCATCCTCTTTCCTTTGCTATTACTCAGATTGTATCACTTATCCTTGTTTAGATCTTCATGTAATTTTGTTTTCGTTTTCAGGCAGGTATTCAGAAGGGGAGTCTCGATATAATCTCTCCAAGAGCAGCATAAAAGTGGCCACCATGGTAAGAGAAGTCCTATATACTTTAATCGTTTTAACTTCGCATCTCGTCTTGCTGGTGGATGGAATTGTTATTCATAGGGGTTCCCAGTCTTGATGATGCAGTCATTAATATTTTTTGCAATTAATGGCTGCTTGAGAACATTGACGCGGTTTTAAATTTGAACCATATTTCTTGATGATGCAGTCTGGCTGATGCTTTCAGAAAGTTAATATGTTTGGAATTCGAACCATTTGTCTTCATGATAAGGTCTGATTGGAGTCTCAAAAGCTTTGTCAATCTTGTAACCGCTCTTTTCTTTTTAATACTACAGACTACCTTGCCGTCCAAATAAAAGAAAGAAAAAAAAAGAGGAGTATATACTATCAAACCGATTGTTGCATTAACTTGTGCTGTAAAAGGATTCCTTCATACTCCGTATAATATATTTACTTGGAACCAAATCCTGTGACACTTGATGATAATATATGTTAATAATTCTCAGGAAATTCTCTTATTAGTATTGCATTAATGAAAGACAGAAACAAATGGGTGGCATTCTGAAAAAGAGGTCAAAGACTCGAGATGATAGCAAACCTTAAGTCCTGAAAAAGAGGTCAAAGACTCGAGATGATAGCAAACCTTAAGTCTATGCGTCGGTTTATGGTCTGCATGTTGTCTTAATCAAGAATAAGATTTCCTGTTGGAGTGGCAGGATGTTTGGTTTTTAGTAGCTGACTTTGTTTTTGCATCCCCTGCAGAAATACCTTGAGATTGCATATAAGTTTGGTCTTCATCCAATAACTCTTGCAATCGGTGAGTACATCTTGGTCCGTTTTATTTTGAAACCGGTGTTTACTGTTCAAGTATCATTGAGTTATGCAAGTATGTCAGTGAGAAATGAAATGGCAAACACTTCCATCGTGCTGCAAAGGTAATAGTGAAAAACATACGCTTCTGCTTCTGTTTTTCTTCTGGACAACTAGAACCCATTTTTCCTATGAAAATTATAAAATGTGGCATCATGTAACTGATGAAGACCCGAATTTATGTTGTCAACAATGAAGTGTTTGTCATTCCTTCACGCAGCTACAATGTGGAATACACACCACCTGTTAGAAGAACGACACTTCTTGGTTGGTTGTTTGGAGATGAAATAACAGAAATGAATGGCCCCTTCTAAACGTGCAACTGGCAGAGAATTTAAATAAGGAGATAAAGATTAATTTCATCGTTGCTGGGTTGGAGGGAGCATGTCGATTTCGGATCTCAGCTCATGATTGCTGAAAACTAGTTGTTGATTTAGCAAGTTCACTTTTTTAATTGGAATGATGAAGAGATGAGTCCATGCCAATATTTTTGATACTTGTATATATAGTGAAAAGACCGGTAGTAATATGTATTTGTGGTGAATTTTGCCTTGGCAGCCTTTGTTCTGAGACACCCAGTTGTTGGAAGTGCTGTGTTTGGAGCTACGAAGCCATGGCAAGTGAAGGAGGTCATCGCTGGATGCAATGTTGATCTCACGCCTGAAGTTGTAGCAGAAATCGATGAAGTGCACTCGGAGTTTCCCAACCCATGTCCCTAACCGGCGTTACGCATCCTGATGGCATTACAGTCCAGAAAACAGGAATTACCTTGAGCAGCCAGCAAGTTTTAACTAACCCGTGCAGCACTTGGAGCAGAAGCATTTTCCTGGAGGTCCAGAATTTCCAAATACACTCACGGATTGATTGAAGAAGTCTGCAAAAGAACTAGTAGTAATTTGGAGCAGAAGCAAGTTTTATATGATTATTTTATTACTTTTAAATGTGCATTTCAAACTGATATCTGTTACAAGTTAAGGATACTTCCTCCCTCACTAACGGTCGTCATTTTAAGTTTTTTTTTTGTATAGATTATTACCTTTTTCGTTCTCAATTAATTCTACACTTTATGTAAATACGGAGATTAAGGTGAATGTAAAATTTTATGTGGATTGATATAATTAAACGTTAGTAGAAGTTGTACAAAAAATGAGATAAAAAAGTTAAGATAAAGTAGTGATAGTTTAGTAACTTTGGAGGATAAAAGTTTTTATTTAAGGAAAATGTAAGGTTTTTAAAGAACAATCCAAAAAAGAAATGTGTAAAATTAATTGGAATATAGAGAGTATTATTTTGTTTAAATCATTTCACATAAATTTCTAATCATATCCCCTTAAAACTCATTTTCATTCATCCCATTGGGCCTCTCTACGGTGCTTAATGAGTACCATACTTTGCTTACATGGCAATGCCATATAGACCGTTGATTGTAATTTACAAGACACTTCATTTAAAGCATTTCCAACCGTTGCTTCATTTTTTTAATATACTTATTTTTGGAGAATTTTGAGCATTTTTTTGTCCAATAATTTCCTTATCTCACTCTTCAAAATAGGGAATGAGTGAGAAAAAAAATAAGGGACCTTCAACAAATTTAGAGCATTCTCCTAATTTTGGAGATTTTCCAGAATCTATTTTTTTAAAAAAACATTTCTCATCTCTCATGGCTACTTGTGGTGTGTTTAAACATCTCTCATCTCTTCAAATAATTAATTAATTATTACCCAAAGATGTAGAATATTTTATTCTTATAATAAATACATGGTTCTTCAAAATATGAAAACTGTTGAAGCTAGAGTAATTTTTTTTAAATAATACTCCATTTGTCCCAAAATTATTGAAACACTTTCCTTATTGGGCTGTCCCTAAATTATTGAAACAGTTTCCCTTTTTAGTAAACTTTTGTACATGAATTTACTCAATAATCCCTCATTACTCTCTTCCATCTACCAAATCAACTCAAAATCAGCTCCACCTAAAACAGCGTATCCAGTCAAAATGTTTAAAAAATAATGGGACGGAGGAGTATGACCTCTGCTCCACCTTTTCACACATTTTGTTGAGGAAGTTGTAGGAGGTACTTTTACGAATCGTCGTTCACTGCCTCACAGATTGGTGTGGGTTTCGAAAAATTGGTGTCGATCTCTCAACTCACTGCGACGTTGTCGAAACCAAATCAACCGTCCAATGCCGTTGTCGCTTGCTTCGTCTGAGGTTTACCGGAGAGCCACACTTGTTGTCTAACTTCACCGTCGCTTTCACCTTTTGAATTTTGCTCTCAAGCGCTTGGAGATCCTTATCTCCTTTTTTTGTCCGCTCCACATTCAAACAGTTTTGCTAGATTTTCTTCAATTAATTTTCTTAGAGACTTCCATTGTAATTAGCCATGAACTACAAATGTCATTCCTCCATAAATACAGATCTAGTCAGCCACCTTCGTGGCTTTCCACGTTTGCTGCCAGCTGGATCAAGTCTGGTACCTACTAGGTAAAAAGTAGGGAGTATTTCATTTTTTATTTATATTTTTAAAATATTTGTTACAAGTCTATTATCAAAAAAAAAGTTACAAGTCTACACACTATTTTTTTATAGTAGTATTTTCTTTTCCTAGAAAAAAAAGGCAGTAGGGGGTGGAAGGCAAAATAGGCGTTATGGGTGTAAATGGGTCGGGCCGAGCCCAAACCCTCTAAGTTCGAGTTTAGCTGATTAGTTATTGATATTACTCGAGCTCGAATTACTCGAACCTAATATGTTAGGCTCGAGCTCGGTTCAGATATCTCGATAGGTCCGTTTTAAAACTTTCTAAACTACAATATAATTAACATATAATATAAAATATCATCAAAATTTATACAATTTAAACATTAAAATTAATAATTTTTTGCTAATCATGATTATTGTTATTAATAAAATATTAATATATATAACTTAAATTATAATATAATAAAAAAATTCAAGAGATCTGATAAATATCGTTAAATACCAATACTTGATAGGACCCAGTATGCTGGATTCGAACTCAATTTATTAACTTACATTTGTGGCTCGAACTCAATAGTTCATAGGTATGATAAGTCCCCCATTCAAGCTCAATCAACATACCCATTTATACCCTAGTAGCCGCCTTACAAAATAGGTCCAAAACATGCAGTCTGATAGCTGTCAGGTTTTGTTGTACCGTCGGCCAATCAGAGGTTTAAAGAGACGGCTGACTATTGAAATTTCCGAAATTGGCCTCGTCTCCTTCAGCTTTTCTTTCTTTTGTAACGTTTTGACTTTCTTTCTTTTTTCTTTTTTGACAGATGGGACGAAGAACAACAACGGCTCATCCATTTTCTCCTCCCAATTCTCTATTAGTATTTTTCTATTGCCGTTTCTACTCGGAACCCACACATGAAATCTCACTTCTTTAATACAACTTCCCCAAAGATACTATCACTCTCAGTTAAGGAGGCGGGACTGGGTCCAGGATCCGGACCCTGACTCGGTGGGGCTCCGGGAAGGAAGCTCCGATCCCAGAATAGGGTTTGTAATTGTATTGTGTTGCGAATCCAATCAGTGAAGCGTTTGGATTTGGGTGGCTATGGGTTCCAAGCCGTGGCTTTACCCGGCTCCCACTTATCGTACCCTCGAGACCTACTGGGACACCGACGACGATGCCCCTGGTCCCCGATGTGGTCACACTCTCACCACCGTTGCCGCTACTAAAACCCTAGGCCCTCGTCTTATACTCTTTGGTGGTGCCACTGCCATCGAAGGCGGCGGCTCCAGCACACCTGGAATCAGTTACTCTCTCTCTCTTGCCACGCCATTTCTCTTTTATCTCCGAGCCTCGCGCCGGAGGACATTTTTATTGGTTTTGCGATCAGTGCTGATCAGTTCAGTAGTTGATGAGTTTGCTTTCTGCTAAAATGCAGGGTTG
This sequence comes from Stellera chamaejasme, assembly GCA_024586325.1. NCBI lineage: Eukaryota > Viridiplantae > Streptophyta > Magnoliopsida > Malvales > Thymelaeaceae > Stellera > Stellera chamaejasme. The sequence goes on from CM044985.1 coordinate 34,859,697, forward strand.
GCTGGTGTCACCAATTCGGTTCATTCCTATGATGTGCTCACCAGAAAGTGGACAAGGTGGTTACGCTATAATGTGTCTTCTCATTCCAACTGAAACTAGGTTATGAAATTGACAAATTTCCGTTTGCTGATGGGTTTTTGGATTGTTTTGTTTTTTTTTGGGCAGAATTAGGCCAGCCGGTGATCCACCTTCGCCACGGGCTGCCCACGCCGCTGCAGCAGTTGGCACCATGGTCGTTTTCCAGGTGAATACACATATGTCATTAGAGGTTCTGAGTTTCTACAAATTTTTGCTGGAAAGAATGGATTGTTCTAGAGTTCTCTATTTCCTAAATAAAACTTTGCAATTGTCTGAGTTCCTATTTCTGGGTACTAACTTTGATCTAATGGTAGGGTGGCATAGGTCCTGCAGGCCACTCTACTGACGATCTATATGTGCTCGATTTGACCAATGATAAGTTCAAGTGGCACAGGTAAAGATTCACTTATGCGAGTTTGCTCTGCTATTTGATACTTTTGTTAAAAAGTGATCTGATTACTGCTTTTTTCTGGTTCTTTTTTTGCCCCTTCCCCATCTCTATTTGTTAAATTTGAACAGAGTTGTTGTACAAGGACAGGGTCCTGGTCCTCGTTATGGTCACGTAATGGATTTGGTTGGTCAAAGATATCTTGTCACAGTCAGCGGGAATGATGGTATGGATGTCTAGATCTTCCCCTGTGTTATTCTTACATGATATGTCCATTTACTTCGTGAAAGGAAACCAACTTAAAACACTCAACAATTTCAGTTGGTTTGAAAATAAAAGTTCTCAGAAACCAATCGTCATTTCTTTAATTTTCTCTGTATTAGATTTGAATTATCATGACCCTGGGTACCTGCCTGATGGTTGTCATCATCAATCACGTAAAACTCAATTTTTATGGTCTAAGATCCTCGAGTCCTTTGGAACTTGTTCTGAGGAACTTGTTTTTTCCAGTGCACCTTCTCTAGTTTGTTGTTCAGAATTCCACAATGTTTGCAGCTGTAATGCTCTATAGTTTAAAAAGAAATGACACCTCAAATGATTTCCATGTGGCGAATGCTTGTGATGATTTGCCTTGTCAGAATTGCGATTATTGTGTTTGCTGTCATAACTTGCCTTGTCTATCTATCCATTCATTAATATTTAGGGGCTGTTATAATCCAAAGAATCAATCTCGTAATTACCTTTTTTACCATTTATCTTTCAGGGAAAAGGGTTCTGTCTGATGCTTGGGTTTTAGATACTGCACAGAAACCTTACAAATGGCAGAGACTAAATCCTGAAGGAGATCGACCTTCTGCAAGAATGTGGGCATTTACCTTTTGACCGATTTTTATTGTTTATGTAATTTTTAGTTTAATCTTCCTTAAGGTTTATTCTTCTACTAGGTATGCAACGGCAAGTGCCCGTTCAGACGGGATGCTTTTGCTTTGTGGTGGGAGAGACGCTTCTGGAACGGTAAAATTGATGACCCTGCTTTCTAGAATTACCGTGCATTTTGGAGAGGACTAATTGATAAAGTAAAATATGAACACTGGCTGCTTGTAAAGTGGAAAACGTGGCTATTCGGAACCTTTTAGGACTGCTAAACTGAATAGTTCTATGGAGCAAACCTGTTTTCACTTTACATTACATTGTAAGTACTCCAATATTTTATACCGGTATTTCTCATAGACTTGAAAAATAGGATATGTCAAGTTCTCTTTTCTTTGACCAGTTCATGACTACAAGTCTGTCCATAATCTTTGCCTAGGCTATTTTTTGGAATTGTTAATGCTAATAATGATTGTAATCAAGTACATATTAAGTGTCTTTAAATTTCTGATTTTTGTTTGATTTGGTTAGCCTTTAGGAGATGCATATGGGTTGCTCATGCACAGGAATGGTCAGTGGGAGTGGACCCTTGCACCTGGTGTGTCCCCTTCACCAAGGTATCAACATGCTGCGGTAAGTCGGTACATCACCTAGAAGATAGTTAGACAATCACAAAGCAAATGGAGCATGGTGATCCATCAGAATTAACCTATAATGAGATGTGGATGCCTCAATTTCTTTTCTAATATGGGCTTAACTAGTTTCTGGCTTTTACATAATACAAAACAAATGGAGCACGTAGATATATTAGTCCTTCACTATACTTTTAATTAGATGTCACAAATTATTTTCTTATATGGTCTTAACTAGTTTTATGCTTGCGTTTTAGGTTTTTGTCGGTGCCCGGTTGCATGTTACTGGAGGTGCTTTGAGGGGAGGACGTGCTATAGAAGGTGAAGCTGCAATTGCAGGTAACTTTGTTGTATTTTTTGTTTTATTTAAGAATAAATGATATTTAAAATGCATATAGTAATTTTTTACCTGATTTAGAATTTCCCTTTTTAGTGCTGGACACTGCGGCAGGTGTTTGGTTGGATAGAAATGGCATAGTGACTGCACCACGCAGCAAGGCACATGCTGAATATGACGCTTCATTGGAGATTTTGCGTCGTTGTCGCCATGCATCTGCAGCTGTTGGTGCTAGGCTGTATATTTTTGGTGGTCTTAGAGGAGGTAAAGATTGTGAACCATGCTTTAGTTATGCTCTTTATGTCATGCCAATGAAACATATGCTGAAGGTTTCGGTTTGCTTGACTGTCTGAAGGACTGTTTTATGTTAGAGTTTGACTCGACAATACGTTTAATTGCAAAACTGTTTCTGTCCTGAGTTTAGAACATTCATGGTTATGTTCAGAGAAATCTTCTTCTATCATGTGGTTACTCAGTGTTTTACTCCGCAGATATGTTGTTTGATGATTTTCTGGTTGCGGAAAATTCACCACTCCAGCCAGATGTTAATTCTCCCATGTTAACATCTGAAAGGTCCCCTAGTTTGTCTGGTTCTAGATATGGTCAAGTCAGTGGAAATCCTTACGCAACTCCAACGTCAGATGGTGAGCTGGAGACCCCATCGTCTACTGGCATGAGGTTTTATTCTTTTTTTATTCTTGTCCGTCTCTTGCTAGCATTATTTATTTTTTTTGCTTTAATTGTTTACGCATATGTAATTCACAGCATGGATAGAAATTCCATGGAAAAATTAAGAGAGGCCTCTGCTGCTGAGGCTGAGGCAGCTAATGCTGTCTGGCAAGCTGCACAGGCTGCATCTGCTGTTCCTGCTGAGGAGACATCTGTATCAGATGACAACTCACCAGCTGCAGAAACTGGTTCAGACGCCAGTGACACTGAAGCGGATGTCCGCCTTCATCCCAGAGCTGTATGTGAACTTTTATCTAGAAGTTATTTTTAGTGCTACCTACCATGCACTTCTGATATCCTGTGTTACAGGTTGTAGTTGCTAAAGAAGCTGTTGGTAACCTGGGTGGGATGGTAAGGCAATTATCCTTGGATCAATTTGAGAATGAGAGCAGGCGTATGATACCCTCAAATAATGACTCATCTTTTGCCACCAAGAAGTTTGCTAGACAAAGGTCTCCTCAAGGCCTGCACAAGAAGGCAAGTGCTAGGAGATCTGAAATTTCATAATCCTATTAAGACCCAGGTTGCTAAAATTGTTGCTCTGATGCAGGTCATATCTACATTGTTGAGGCCTCGAAACTGGAAAGCTCCTTCTAACAGGAGGTTTTTTCTGGATTCTTATGAAATTGGTGAGCTTTGCTATGCTGCTGAACAGATTTTTATGCAAGAACCAACAGTACTTCAGCTGAAAGCTCCTATCAAAGTATTCGGTGATCTTCATGGCCAGTTTGGTGACTTGATGCGGTTATTTGATGAATACGGATTTCCCTCCACTGCAGGAGATATCACGTAAGTGTTGATAGTTTATTTTGTTAAGAGTTTTGATTTATATTTAAATTCCTGTGTAGGCTAGCATTTATCTTATTTCTTACGAGTATATTTTTCTTTATGGGGTTTAAGGTTGTAGTGTGCGGTTTTCTTTTACTTGTTTGTATGCTTTCTTCTTTCATTGCTTCACCTGTTGTTTCAATTAGGTATATTGACTACCTGTTTCTGGGAGACTATGTGGATCGAGGACAGCACAGCTTGGAGACGATAACGTTACTCCTTGCTCTTAAGGCAAGCATGTGGTTTGAGGGTTACGCAAAGTGCATTTTTTGTGTCGTTTTCTTTCATCTCTTAATCTCTTTTACTTTGATGTTGCAGATTGAGTATCCTGAGAATGTTCACTTGATTCGCGGAAACCATGAAGCTGCTGACATAAATGCACTGTTTGGTTTCCGTATAGAATGCATTGAAAGGATGGTATGGACAGATTCACATGCATATACTTATTTCTTCCAAATGTTTCTAGTACAGTTATTCATGAATTATTGGTTTGCAGGGGGAAAATGATGGAATATGGGCATGGACACGGTTCAATCAACTTTTTAATTATCTTCCACTTGCTGCACTTATTGAAAAGAAAATTATCTGTATGCATGGAGGGATTGGAAGATCTATAAGTTCAGTAGAACAGATAGAGAAACTAGAGCGGCCAATTACAATGGATGCTGGGTCAATTATTCTCATGGATCTTTTATGGTGCGCGCTTCATCAGAAGCAATCTGTCCTTCAATATTTGTGCTTTTTGTGAGGTTTGACACTTGAGATTTTGTTTTTTTAGGTCTGATCCTACTGAAAATGATAGCGTAGAAGGTTTGAGACCAAATGCTAGAGGACCGGGTCTGGTGACTTTTGGGGTATGCATTTTATTGCAACTGAACCGTGTTAATCAGTTGTCCTGCTCACACTAGTATCCTGTCTCTTGCCTGCCAAATCTTGTCAGCATTATGGTTGCATTTTGATGGATGTCTAAAGAGTTATTCACTTTGACTGCATTGAGTTCTTTGGGAGTCTAGAATATTCAAGAAGTTAAAAGATTAAGATTAAAAGAGTAAGATTTGCTAATGATGTGTCCGCTGACGTTTTTCAGGATTTTGCTGGATATTACTATCTAGATGTATTTAATTCTTCTCATCTTCCGATTGTTTGCCTACTTCATCTGGCATACTGTTTAGATTGTCATTTAGTTGTCCAAAATTAGTTAACACTCAAAATTCTTGCAAAAAGCATAATGCCGGATGCCTTTCCTGTCCAACTTTCTTACCAAGGAATCATGTGAGGAATGTTCGTGGAATGCATTTTTCAACATTTGCATTATGTTCTGATTTTGATTTTGTATGCATGGGATAGATCGTCTTCATGTATTTATATAGCAACGCACAAATTGACTTCTCTTCTATTCTATCTATCTACAGCCTGATCGTGTCACGGACTTCTGCAAGAGAAACAAACTGCAATTAATCATAAGGGCTCATGAGTGTGTGATGGATGGGTTTGAGAGATTTGCGCAAGGGCAGTTGATTACACTTTTCTCAGCGACCAACTATTGTGGTGAGACCAATAAGCCAACATTTTTCATGACCTTGTAAATATTGTTATATTTGGCGTCACCTATTTCATGCACCAGGCACTGCCAATAATGCGGGAGCTATATTGGTTGTTGGGAGAGGGTTAGTTATAGTCCCAAAGTTGATTCACCCTCTGCCACCACCTATTCAGTCACCAGAGACGTCACCAGAACGTGTTGTGGATGAAACTTGGATGCAGGTAGGATATTCAAAAGTTAATGTGGCGCAAGGTTTATGTTTTATTACCATTCTATGTTTGGATAAGTGGAGGTAAAAGAAGAGAAAAAACTAATGAAACAAAAGAAAACATGTATTTGCCCTAGGATAGGTGACAGCTGCATGGTAATTTTAACTAAGGGTACCTTCCCCTACTCTCCTGCCCATATGTGAAATCGAAAGACAGCTAGGTTTTGGAGGTGCTGAAAGAAAATAAACTCTAGTTCTGTTCTCGCGACAACAGAGCTTTTCTCATTTTTTTTCTTGTCAACAAACACGTCCATGAGTTTTTTTTTTGTCCCTTTCTGTTTTACATGTGAAAATTTTAATGTGGTTACTGCAGATTTGATTGTTTTATGGCACTAATGTTTATAACATTCATTGTGTTTGCAGGAGCTAAACATCCAAAGGCCTCCAACCCCAACTCGTGGCCGTCCTCAACCCGACACTGATCGGAGCTCGCTTGCATACATATGATGATTTAGATGTGGATTGGAGGATGGATGTGTACAGTACAGTACAGGACTGAGCAGTCTAAATGCAGCACACTGGTTGGGTTGAAAGCTGATTGCTGTAGCTTGTTGATTTGTACTTTTAGCATGCTCTTAAATCTTAATGCTTTGTAGGTTATAGAAGTTGATTTGCAATGAGTAATAGATAGGTTGAGTTAACAGTTTTTAGAGAAGAAATGGTAGTAGGTGCTGTTTTCCGTTGAGTGAGTGAGTGTAAGGTATAATAATATGTATGTACATTGGGCCATATTTAGTTAGGCAGTCTCTAGCGCCTTCCATTACATGAAAGACATTATACTACTGTCAAGAGTCCACAGGTAAGTTGAATTCCCAGCTTTGTATCATCACATTGAGAGTAACATTAATTTTTCTCTTGTTTCATTTTGATTTTATTTATATTAAATCCTTTTTTTTGTTTCATTTTAATTGTAATTATGTATTCTTCCTTCTTTTTTTTCATTAGCAGTTGAATTGAACATAGACTACTTGCGACGAGACGACAGCAACTGGATAGATTATTTTTGAAATAAGCATAGCCTAGTTCTAGAGCCCACTTCAGTGGACTGTTCAATTTTTTCAAGAGTAAAGTCTCAGAAAACCCACTTGAATGAAGATCATTTGGTTCACGATGATCCTTCCATTGGAAGCAGCTTACATGATTAAATATTTACAATTCCATTATACGTTAAAATTGACAATAACTCTTCATAAATACTAGTACTATATGAATAAACATGGAAAATCAGTGAATTAATCGAACCAAATGGTCCAGGCTTCGTTTGGGAAAATGGTCTACGATTAATGGTTGTTGTCCGCCCATTAAAAGGTTATACTCCAGTTAGAGAGGTGGCCTCCCCCCCAAGACAATGGAAGAGAAGGGTGCATCTATCCAGTCCAGCAAGACCTCTCAATCTGAAAGATTTATACTTTTCCGATTACACAGCCATTTTCGCCTTTGAACTAAATAAATTGTTCAGAGCTGGAGCAACCCCATCCATCATGAGACAGGGCGGGCTACATTCGGCTTTCAAGCTGTACTGGCCATTGACTCGATGAGGAGCTGATGTCCTTCCTGGACTGGTAGTTGCCTGAGCACACACTCCGCAAGCGCAGGTACATCGGAGCCAAGATCAAGAAACTTGGCCAGAAACAGAAGCAAGTGGAAATCGGATATCCGCTTAACAAATGGAAGGCTCTTGCTTCGGTCTAACTGATTTTTAAGCGACTTCATTGTGGCCTGAGTGTTCCGGTTCTCAATTGGAAAAGCTGATGAAAGGGGACCCTGCATCATAGTTGATTTCTTAATGAGTCCAACTACCATGTAATTTTAAAGCAAATGAAGTACAACAGTTCATGAATCCATTAGAAGCTTTGTAGAACAACTTCACCACTATTTCAGCAGACAACATATGGAGTACATTCGGGCCTACAGGTCAAAACTTGGGTATTTATTCCAACATGCATGAAGAGGGACTTAGATGGACTCAAGAAAGGGATTACTTATCAGAGAGTCATCAGAAATGATAACTCTCCATAAACTAACAATATTTACTTCATGAAACTGAATAATCTCATGATTCTGACCAAAAAAAGCTCTCATCGCATCACAGGCTACCTGAAAACATTAAAAACTATAAGCAATGACACCTGGGTTGCTGCTGCTCATTGAAACTCCTCATCACATGCTAGGAAAATAAAACAATAATTTGCAAACATAAACTATCAGATCAGTTAGCATTTGACTCCTCAATACAGATTAACATGATCTGGCATGATATTGGTACGGCTTTGGATTAATTTCATGAACCTACACAAAACCAACTAGAGATGGTTTAACAATTTTTTGGACTAAAACACAAACGAAACACAAAAAAGAATAACTTCGTTTTGGAATATGCTTTGCTTTCAGGTTGGTCCCTTCGTAGCTTATAAAGGTCAACGACCACAACAATAAAAGTAACGATGTTATAATTCAAGCAAAATCTAATCCACGTAAATCCAACAGGTCCTAAGATCCATAAGAGGTAAAAGTTCACAACACATAATCTTGTATTCTGCATGAACAATTCTCAGTTTGGTTTATAAGTAAACCAAAACCAAATCCTAGTTTCAAAATAACTCGTGACCACACCCCAAGGGCTGTTTGGTTAGCAGTTTATAGACAGTTCAAACCAACCTACGATCACCTACCTATGCTCTTTCATTTTTCCTTTAATCCACATAAAAAAAAAGTATCTTGATAGGTATCGAACCATCCATAGTAGGTGACGTCGCATCATCTTTACCCTCAGGTAAGCACAGATGACACTCATGTTATATCAGAAAGTACGCAGCATGTCAAATTTAAAAACAGAAAAATGGCAGAACTAGAAACACCATCTCAATGACACACGCACACACACCCTACATTTATTGAGCAGCAAGAAAGGAAACCATATAAGGGACATCAGAGTAACCCAAATGTTCTCTAATACTCTACAACAGAGGAAGGTAAGCTAATACGGGCTATCAGAAAATGAAATCAGACAAAAGATAAAGGGAAAAAAGAAGGTTACTCTATCAAAAAGACGAGTTACAGTATGACAGCCATCTCGTTATGAAATTAAGAGAACCTCAATCAAAGAAAAACCATGATCCGAACACCAAATGAATTAACTTGTATATCCACCATAAAAAATACAGGGGCATTGGCAAATGAAGTAACAAGTTCAGCAGCCTTATATCTGTGACTATCATGCTAGTTTTTACGTAGTTTTTTTATGAAGACAAGTGCCCAAGCTCTGAACTGATAATGAGCCATGCACTACATACAATTCCTAATCCGTATTTTCTAAAATAGATACTTGAACAAATAACCATATATTGCAGCGATATGTATGTAAGAAAAAGAAGCCAACAGCAGAAAAAGAAAGTAAGGGATAGATAACGCACCTGATGATCGACAATCTTTACCACGACCAAGAAGAAATCATTGTCTACCTCCATCACATCCTTCACACCAACAACAACCTCCTTCTTCATCTTGGATAGCTTAGGATCATCATCTGGCCCAAAATCTGTCTCGAACCATCCTTCCTTGAACAACTTAACGCACATATCGCTCATCTGAAAGGCCTCAAAGTGCACATCCGCCCCACCATCCTCGTTCACCTCCAGCTTCACCACCACCGTTACCCACTCCTTAAGCTCACTCTCGGCCTGCAGCTCCGCGGCCTGAATAACCTCTTTACGCGAAAAAGTGTAGTCCTTTTTCTCCTGCATTATCGTCTGACTGAAAATAAACCCTACCCTTTTCATCCCCAGCCCGGCTGCGATTGCCTCCACTAATTTCTCCTCCTCCGGATCCCTCAAAAGGATCAAATCATCCTCAATTCCCTGCTGCGGAGGCTCGTAGATGAAATCAACCTCCACTCGACCGTCCTCCATGACGTTCCCGTACATGAAACCCCCGCGCTTGGAAGCGAACGCCAGCGCCTCGTTCACGTAGCTCTGGAAGGCGTTGGCAGAGTCACGATCGAATGAGACAGCGTCGCAGTGGGGAGACTCTTGACGAGTGATCCTAGTCTGCCTGGCAATGAGATCATCGACGGTCATCTTGCGGCCGAATGATCCAGCAGGGGTAACGGCGGGGCCGCCACGGACGGTGCGCTCACCCTCGTAATGGAGAAACAAGATTGACCCGTGCGAGAGGTTGAGGGCGGAGATACGCCTGGAAGGGTCGGCCATGTCAGAAAAGTGGAGGAGGTCGGCGGAGGTCTTGGCCAAGAGGAGGTTTTGGTTGGTCGAGAGGGTCTGATTGTGGACGGGAATCTGGAGCTGGGTCTCAATCTGAGCTTTGAGTTGGGCGACGGTGGCGTTGGGATCGTCGATTTCAACCCGCTCCAGGCCATCACGGCTGCGGATTCGGAGCAACATCGTGACGGCGACAGAGAAATTAGACAGGAGGGTTTTCAAAAATTGAGCTTAAGAGTAAGAAATCAGGATGGGAATTCAATTTGAGTTGAAGGAGAAGTCTGGTTTCAAGCTACCTTCTGGGGATCGCTTGTTACTAGAGTAAGACTGGAGAAGACGAAAAGGATTTTATTTTATAGGCTCATCGCATATTTCTTAAGTCCAAGTACCAAACGCTGCCGTTTTCAACAAACAGGCAGCAGCTATTCATTCCGAAACCGGGAATAAAATGTGGTTTTGAACTGGGCTCAATTGGGCCAGCTTGAGAACATCTTTTAGCATGGGCCTTGCTTTTATTTTCAAATAGCAATAAATTTTACTCCCATTAAGATGGTTAGGTCATCTTTGTTTTATGCTTCTAAATTAAGACATTATTTTGATCTAATTAGGACCAGATTGTAAATCCTTAGATCTACTCGGAGTTAGAGAGGAAGAGGATATATCAATTGAAACGAAATATTAGAACTTTTAGAAATGTAGTAGTGTGGGATCTGATGATGGGATATTGGAGGCAAGCGAAAGATGAAGGACATTAGTGTCAAGTTGAAAGTCACATTTGAATAAGTTTAGAAATTTCTATGGATATTTGACCTAAAAAACAAATGATTAAAATAGCATACTTGATGGTTAAATGGAATAACCGTGGTTTTCTCAAAATAGGTGGAAATATCCTACCAGCATATATAGTACTCCATCCGTTCCATTATTTTTGAAACGTTTTGACTGGGCACGTTGTTTTAAGTGGAGCTGATTTTGAGTTGACTTGGTAGATGGAAGAGAGTGATGAGGGATAATTGAGTAAATTCATGTACAAAAATTTACTAAAAAATGAAAGTGTTTCAATAATTTTGGAATAGAGGGAGTATATATATTTAAGGAAGTAAAGTAGTACTAGCTTGCTAGTATCTCTAATACCTCTTGTCGGTTCTATTCCATCTGTCCCTGAAAAATTGAGTGAATTGTTTTCATGTTTTCAATGTATTTAATCTATGAATTTTTATCATGCATATTTAGATATATAAAGTTGAATAATTGATATGTGTATCATAATTTAAAGTATAAATTTTCTAAATAGATTTTTTTTTGAATTTTTTCTCATTATTTATTTTAGTTTTAATTTGAGTCAAACATTGCAATACAGAATATGAAAAACAATTCACTCAATTTTTCAGGGATGAAGGGAGTATATCTTTTAGAATGAAGGAAAAGTGACAATCCAATCCATTTAGAATGAAGGAAGTATAAGAAGATCCACACAAATGATGGATGGAAGAGGGGGTGGGGGAAATCCTCCACTGGGGGATAAATAACTAGTTAGCCCTAAAAGTTTTGTGTTTTTCTCAACTTAGGCCTAAATCTTTTCGAGTTTGCAAGAGAGGCCTAATACTTTTACGAATATAAGGAACTAGGCCTAAAACTCTATAGGAAGAAGCAAGTTAGGCCTAAAAGTCTATGAGATATTTGGAAGAAGGCCTAAGCACAAGGTTAATTCTCCTTAAGGTCCTTTAGCAAGTGAGATTCATACAAAGGGATGCTTAAGCATTAATAAAAGCTATAACTTGGCCCTGATACCATTTTCTGCCCAGATTACCGTATATAAATCACACAAAGAGCTGGAATAAAACTCACAACTTTATATATTAAATTTAAACATTAACTTACAAAGTCTGGTGAATATCAAATGTTCTTCAGCAAATAAAGTATGAATGAGACTGTCGGATGAACACACCAAGCTCCAACAGCTACACATGTACACACCAAACTGAAACAATATTTATGCTAGCAAAAGGGTGTTCAACACATGAACTTAGGAAAGCATAGAGAAAATGTAAGTAGGAAATTGATGGATGATTTCTCCGTTTGTTGAAGCCTCATTTATATAGGCAAACTTCTCTGAGGATAGTGGGGATACTCCTCCTTATATTCTACAGCTGGCACGCATTATGCAACCTTAGGTGGCATGATGAATTATTTTCCACATTTAAAGATTCTTTATAGAAGTGGACAAATATTTTTCTTGGTGGGTTGATGGTCCCACAAAGACTTTTCTTCTTTCTTCAAATGGCTTTGTTTGGCAGGCCATTTTTCTCATGGTGGCCCTAGATTTGGCCAGATGATGAACCGTGAACCGTGACTGGATCCTTTTGATAGCTGTTCTTTGGCAGACTTGAAAGCCAACGTCATCAGCTTATATCTTTTATTTCTTCCAAGGGGATGTCTGCTAGTTCTAACCTGGAGTAGAGTTTTCCGAGCACCGAATCAATATTTCCTTCTTCTAGGAACTCGACTAGACCAATTTTCTTTAGTGTGATATTTTCTAAGAGGTAAGAATTTATCACACATTTGTCCCACCAGTGCGATACTCAAACTCTTTCTAAGAATGGAACATATTTTTCTTGATTGATCTCGTAATGCCACTGAACAATCCATGGAATACGGTAGATGACCAAGAAGTAGAATTCGCTGAAGGGAACTAGATTTCCTTGAGATTTCTGCTTGTTGAATTCTACAAACTGGGCAAAGGATTCTTTGACTGTCTCTGGGAGTTGGTCCGAGACTAATCCTTTTTTTCTCAAACCAATGATGAAACCAATTTGGAAACCTTTTTTGGTTTGTCTTGAATATTATCATTTTTTGAATATTGAAGATTCATCCCTGTGCTCGAGAGGTAAGAATTTATTCTTCCACCTAATTCTTTAAAATATCTCTCTTCTGGAGGTTTGGTGTTTCTATCTCAGTGTTCAATATCTACCCCGATTCTATGAGTATTAACTCAAAATGCTCATGACTTCTAATAAGATTAAATTCCCACAGGATGCATATGTTTAGGCCAATATTTTCTTGCCATTTCTGCAGTAGTCATAATTTAAAGATCTTTATCTTCTATTTGACTGAGAGATTCTCTTTCCATTTCTCTTTTTTTCAGGTGATATTCCTAAAGAGAAAATAATGACTTCTTGCATTTTTGTTGTTGTTCTAGGAACCGAGGTTCCTTCAAAATATTTATTATCCTTGTAACATGCATGATGATAAGGAAAAGGAAATGTTCTTCCTCTTTTTGTCTCTCTGGGAGGGAAAGTTACCAAAGGAGCTTGTTCCTTTGATCTTTTATTATTCTGAGAGGATTCTCCTCTTTCGATTCTTATCTTATGTCCAGTAGGTAATTTATAGAATTCCTATGAATTTAGTTCTTCGGCTCCTATTTGGAGATAAAGAGCACACTGACTATCTTATTCAAATAATTGAATTTCTAGATCCATGGGATCATTTCAAAGAAATAATGTTATCAAGAGATCTAGGTCGTCAACCTCTTCCATTGTATTTCTGATCTCATCCTTGGTTGATACTTTCTTCCCCATGTCCCCCCTGCACAAATTCTCGAGTAAGAAAATCAGGCAAAGAATTCTTTGAACCATCGATATGATCAATATCAAAATCGAATACTGCTAGAATTGATTGCCATATTGCAAATATTTGTTTAGATGCAAGGTTCTTAACATCTTTAAGAATAACACTTTTGGCTGCTTTACAATCAGTTCTAATCAGAAACTTCTAATTCAGTAAATTTTCTTCAAATTTTGTAACACAAAAAACTATTTCCAATATTTCCTTCTTTATTATAGTATAGTTATGTTGGGCTTGATTCCAAACTCCTGATGTGAATCTTACTAATTTTTCTTTTTCATCAATTCCTTGTTTTAGAATTCCTCCATATCCTATTTCACTAGCATTTGTTTCAATAATTTTAAAAGCTTCTGGGATAGGAAGAGTGACACAGTGACACATGAAATTTCTTTTACTTTTCTTTTCACAAGTCTGACTGTTTATGTTTGTTATTTTCCCCGTTCTTGGGTATCATTCTTTAATCTATCAAACAAAGGTTTACAATCTTTTGTCATATCCTTGTAAAATTCTGAAACATAATTTAGGCTCCCTAAAAACCTATGTAACTATTTCTTATCCTTGATTTCATTAGAAAATTTTTCTGTACAGCTTATCATAAAGTTGGAGTAAAATCCGCGAACGGTACTGTTTTTAAGTATGTGACCTAATCAGGTCCCAAATTAAGTTTTGCGTCCATTCTGGTCATATATTTAAGTTGCGCGTCCTAATACCATCATTTCCGTCCAAAATAGCCGTTTAAATGAATGGTCGAATTGAAATGTTGATTTTACCCCTGAGTTAATTTCTAAAATACACCCTAATTTTTTTAAACTTAATCAATTTTATCACAACATTTTCAAAACTTACACATCAACCCTCAAATCCACAAAACCTTCACTTTTACCACGCTCCTCCACCGCCAACCTCTCCTCGACCTCAACCTCCATACCGACAACCTCCGCCACTGGGATCCGCCCTCCTCCGCCGCTCACCATCATCATATTAATTTAATTTCATGTTACATAATTAATTTAATGCCTACAACCTAAAAATGAGTTGAGAGCCCGCTGCCCAGCTCGACCTCCTGGAATCAGCTGCAGAGCTCTAGCCTTCAGTGACGCTAGCACAAGTGAGAGGGAGACAGATGGAGCTTCTTAGTTCTGAGGTAGAGGACGAAGCTGGCGGATCGATTCGAGGGAGCTGGCGGGGGACGAAGCTGGTGGCGTAGTGTTTTTGAGAAGGAAGATAAGGCCGATTCGAGAGATTTAGAACTGATTTGGAGGGGGATCGATTATTGAGGGAGGTTTAAGGATTCTTTAAAGATTCGATTATTGATTTGGAGCTTCATTGCTTGCTCACATGATTTTTCCGAATCGATTTGGATTGGGGGTCAATGGGAAGAGAGGAGCGACATGCATTCTTCGCCTCCCTGCTGTGCCGATGATCTGGGAAGGGTCGAAGCCCATGAGCAACGGCCTCCTCTTCCCCAAACCGCCACCGGAGTCTCCAGGCCAACGTCATTCGTTGAGCCCGCTGACCAAATCCGCCAACTAGACACTCTGCAGGCCGACCACCTGCACCAATCGACAGCCCTTGCACTTCCAGCGCCATCCCTAAGCACCAGTGCGCCTCTCTCCGCCCCAAGCCGCCGTCCGGAGGCGTCGAAATGCCGCAGACCACCACCGGAGACACGTGAATAAGAGCAGACTCGACAAGATAAGCCTGCACAGTCGAAGAGACGTGAATCAATGGCGGATGTTGATCCTCCTCCTTGTCTTTTTTATTTGTTTTCGTTTTAGGCACTAAGTTTTCTTTGGTTTTCAGATATGTCACTTAACTCAGGGATAAAATCGACATTTCACACTCAACCTTTCATTTTAACTGCGATTTTGGACGGAAAGGATGTTATTAGTATACGCAATTTAAATATAGGACCAGAATGAACGCAAAACTTAATTTAGGACCGGATTAGGTCACAGACTTAAAACAAAAACTGTCCGCTGATTTTACTCTATAAAGTTGTGCTCCAGCAGAAAATATATAGAAAGACAACAATATTCTAGATCCAAGCTGATCAGAACTTACGTTACACCTTAATTGTTCCTGAAATACCCCCTTTATTTCTTATTTATTTTCCTTTTTTCATAAGTGTGTGTGTGTGTATATATATATATACACTTTTAGCGTTTAGTTTGTTTAGTTAAGATACAGTACAGTTGTTACAAGAAAGAAGAAAAAAACAGATTACTTGAAACTAATAAGTTGTGTTGTCTGGTTATATATGATCAGCAGCATTTCAATTATTCAGGAAATGCTGCAAGTCATATATGGAGTACCCAAAAAGAAAATTAAAAAGTAAAATAAAATTCAGGAAGCTAAGCAAGTCTCCCAAAAACGCCTGCTCTTCTCCTTCTCATCATCATCGGCCGCCATGGTTATAGTATTATCAGAATCTACAGAAGCAGCAGCTACTTTCTTGATCACCTCGGAGCTCACTTCATCTTCATCTTCTTCATCTTTGTCATAATAATAATCATCATCATCATGGTCTTTCTGGATCAACCTGCTTTTACATCTACAACAATCTTCAATCCATGCTCGAACAAACTCACAGCATTTCACCTGCTGCCGATCCCCTGCAGGACGTCGACCGAACACAACCGTCTTGCTCTTTGAGCTTCGAGACTCTGCATCAATATCCATTTCATCAACTGTACTACTACTGTCATCATCATCATCACCATCATCATCGTTGTCGCCGCCGTCGTCTTGGGCCGGGCCACGACGTCGTCGGTCCGCCTCCGAGTCTCCGGTGGCCTCAACCAGGAAGAAAGAAGACACATCAACCACGTTCCTCATCACTCTCGGCCACATCGATCATGCACTGATCTACGTACAGCAGTACTGTATGTTGTTGATGATGATGGTGATGATCGAACTTTAATTAATTGTGGTCGATCATTCTAATTGTGTCTGCAACATCATGATCAAGAGGAGTCACAGCTTTGAAGTTGTTTTTATTTATAAAGAGAAAAGGAGGTCGCCATGTTTGAAATTAACAATGATTTATTCTCGATCTCCGCACAATTTGATAGAGGAGGGGCTCGCAATTCAATTCACCATGTTTTTTTGCCCTCCCTTCTCTTTCTGCTTTTTTGCTTCTTTTCTCCCCCTTAAAATTAGCTCTACAAATGAGACTGAGAATATAAATATACTATATATACTTAATTATTTTTCAAGAGCAGCCATGCATCTTTTTTCTACTTTCTGATGTAACCATGTGCCTGCCTCTTTTAATTAATTCTCTAGTACTAAATTTCTAGAAGGGTGGATGGATTCATTGGCGTGTGTTAGATGATTGGACCCACATGATGCATAGATCATTCAAAACTCACAAAAGTTTTGTGCAGACGGATTCACTCCTTCTAGAATTAGCTCCCTCCTCCTAATTTCTATTTTCTACATTAATATTCCACCCATATAATATGATACAACGACTCACAAGTTTATTTATTTATTTATTAAGTCTATTAATTTGAGCGGAGGAAGTGCATGTTACTTTTATCCTAAGACTATTCCTAGTGTATCAATATTGACTTTTCTCATTTTCACACACCGACCATGCCAAATGTTATTCTTCTAACTCGGAGATGCTACACAAATGAATCCGTGCAGTGCAGAAAAAGGCTTGAGCTTGACATGCTAAAACTTATTATGGTTGTGTTATTTAACACACAAAAAAATAACATCAATTTAATTTTTTATCGATTTTAAAAAATTTTACTTTCACATTTGTTTTTCTAAAATATAATTTGTTATTACTTTTTTTGTCAAATATGCTACAAATAACACAATCTAAGTAGAAAGGTTTTGTTATTCATTCTTCCATATATTGTCCTTTCTTTATGTGCATACTTGCGTAACAATTGAAATAATTTAGTCACACATATATCAGCCATTCAACTAATTTTATTGACTGACAATAACAATCGTCTGGTCTAGGAAGTGAAAACTTTCAAGAAAACTACCGTAGTAGTAATTTATCTATTTATCTTGTTGTAGGAGGACATGAGTAGGCTAATATTATACACAGTATAGAGCTGATCAATGGATTAAGTTCACACTCTCACCTAGAAAATGGTACAAAACCAATCAATAGTCGCACAACGGCAAGCAAACCCGTTGGTAATTTCTAACGGTCAAAACGTTGGAATATCGCCGGTGACTATTCACTAACCACCGGTTTAACTACACCAACGCGCAAACCGTTGGTATAACCGGAAAAAATATATCCCCAACGGATTGTCCATTGGTATAATAAAAAAACTAAATGATTTTACTTGAAAAAAATGAAAATCTCTCTTACCAACAGGTTGCACGTTGGAACTAGTCATGCTAGGGAATTTTATTTCCAACGGGTTGCGCGTTGGTAAGATCAATGTTCCAACGTGTGAGTCTTTGGAAACAGACAAATTCCAACGTGTTGCACGTTGGAAGCCTCCCAAAACGTCAAGCACGTTACAAATACAATTTTGCTTCCCTGCATAACAGCGATGGGCTTAGCGGTCTGGTAGTTGTGATGCGTGTTTTCCTCGGAGAAGGCTGGGGTTCGAGTCTTGGTGGGGGTGGGCTTTTTTAAAAAAAATTAATCATCGTTCCAACGTGCGAACCGTTGGAACGCTTAGCGTACACTGCGTATCTGAAGGAGGCCTGGTAACGCCAAATTCGCTACCAATCCATTACGAATGTAACGCACAAGGGCGTTACCAGGGCGCTACAAATCGAGGCGTTACTTCAGCCCAATGCGTTACGTGGGCGTTACCAAATTGATGACTGGGAATCGAAAAGGTGGCTGGTAACGCCATAAGGCATTACCAAGGCGCTACTAGCCTCTGACAGGCTCTGACCGGTAGTGCCCTCAGTAATGCCTTGGACGCTACAACGGTGTTCGGCTCCACAGTAACGCCCAGGGCGTTACTCTGTGCATTACCACATCAGCTGCAACTACGTAGTGGTACCAACGAGTTGCACGTTGGAACCTCTTCTATTTCCATATTTAAATTTTACTTTATAATTGAAAATTTAATGATGCAAATATATTCTAAAAATAAAAGGTAATTACATGCATGCTTTAAAACATTCTTTTTTTTAGAATGTGAAAATGATGAAAATCCGTTGTGCTTAGAGTTTTTATTTTAAAACCAAATTATATAACGAAACATTAATATTAATTAAGAAAATGATATTGAAGATAGGCACAAATGTAAACAAAATAGGATTAACTAGTTAAATAAGATAACACTTTATAATGTAATTATTGAATTTATTCAATTTTTATATTAAATTTGGTTGGACAACAAGTGGTTGTTTAACAAAGCATGCATCACTTATGCATGACATTAGATGAAGCGACATAGGTTGTTAACTGTGATCGGAAAGTGAAATTAAGAAATAGTGATCAACAAGAAAATGTAGCAATTTTCCATAGTTGTAACTTTATCTTACTAAATGCGGTTTGTAAAGGTATCGTGAAGAATTTATGTAGAAATAAGTAGTGGTTGGGGAATTATATTTCCAACGGGTTGCGCGTTGGTAAGATCAATGTTCCAACGTGTGAGTCGTTGGAAACATACAAATTCCAACGTGTTGCACATTGGAAGCCTCCCAAAACGTCAATACATTTGCCATATGAAGACAAATTTCCTCGGGATTCTTTGATTTCATGGAGCACTTGCCAATACATTTGTCATATGAAGCCAAAGTTGGTAGACCGGCTCCTTATTGATGGATGTTCAAATTTGAGTGGTAAAGTCATTTCCATCATTTAAATTTATGCATAGACTTCATATATAGGTTTCTTTGAATCTTTATGCATTCCATTGCTTAGGTTCATGGGATTATTGAAGATGAAGAAAGCCACAAATAAAGCTCGAGTTGAAGGGTCAATTTGCAATGCTTACCTCATCCATGAAACCTCAACATTCTGTTCCTATTACTTTGAATCTCACATTCCAAGAATGTTGACTAAAGTACCACGTAATGATAATGGCGGCCCATTGCCACATGACCCATAGTTATGGTCCATATTCACGGTTACTGGCCGACCATACGGGCAAGCAAAAGTTCGTTTTCTCTCTGATATTGAAATGAAGGCTGCAACGATGTATTTCATTCATAACTGTGATGAAATCCAACCATATCTTGACTAAGTACCTCAATCCAGTACACGTTATGGTTGCAATACATATCGATTGACTTACAATTGTATCCCTCAATATCATCCAACAATAGGATATACATCCATGGGCTACGACAAACACTTGGATCAATTACTGCGGTACAAGTTGAAGCGAGTATAGAAAACAATTTTCAAAGTTGGTTGCAGGATTATGTACGGCGTCTATCAAACCAGTATGTTTATTTCTTTTTTGAAAACGTGTTTATTCTCACTAGTTGCAACTTGTCATTGTGTTCTTGCAGATACAAAATAATTGTGATGCTGAATCAAGTGGCATGTTTCATTTGGACCTTCACGTAGGGTTGTCACTTGGCCAGTGTATTTTGTAAATGGTTGCAAGTTCTGAACGACTACATGGGGCAGTGGGAAATCAATGTACAATATGGAATTGTTAAACTCAAACAAAGTCGACAATATGTCAACTATGATCCTTTTATTCTAGCTGGTCAAGCTGAACAGGTATATTACAGCAAGTACCCAACAAAATCAAAGGATAAGAAAGACTAGATGGTTGTGATAAAAGTCATACCTAGGCGGATGATTGAGCATGCCACTTATGTTGTTGAAAAGGAGGCGTGGCAAGATGACAATAATGAAATCAACGAAAATATCATCTAAGATGTCCAATTACAAGTTTAGGGGATCAAAGAAATGAAGATATTATTCATGACGTTGATATGGAAATGGATGAAGAAGATCAACAGTGGGACAACTCAAGTTCAGAGGTGTCATTTAATACCTTAGCTCTGACATCATCTACTGAGCATGAAAGCTTGAATGAGCTATCTGATGAAAATGATGATTCAGAAGATGACTAGTTGATTTATTTGTATATTTTATGACTTTAAAACATTTTCGATGAAATGCTTTACTTGTGACTTTTAGATATTTCATACTTATCATGTGTTATATATACATACATGTTGTACATGGATTTAAATTTCATGATGTAGGTAGAACAGAATGGGCGACGATGAAAATATTCAGTAGGCGAAAGATTACTTGCGGAGAGGTAAGAAGAAGAAATCTACTACTTTATCAGCATTAGAGAGAGCTTTTGGATTGTACAGGTCGGACAGGTCGAGTCAAGGGACTGACGGATCCGGGCATCGCGACACTGATGATGAGGACGGAACACACGTTCGAGAATACGGTGAAGATGATCTTGTCGGTCCGAGCGATGATTCTGCGACACGCTCTATTCATCGGCGCCAAAGAACCGAAAGGCAGATCTCGGCGTAGCCAGACTCTACTACATGGCACCGAGCATGATCACCAGCGCATATTTCTCAAGCCATTTGGTGATGGGTAATTAACTTAACTTTGATATCATAATTGACAAAGTGATAATGTCAGTTAACTGTTACGTGCATAATACGTTTCTTTATATATAAATATAGGTTCAATCCAAGTAAGGCACATGATTGTGTTTCCTTTGTGATTAAAGCTAATTATGACAATGGAACGGGAGATGCATATCCAACTTGGCCTATCGCTCGATCCCAAGGCGCGGTTGCCCGATGGTTCGCCGAATTCAAGGTATAAATTAAAAAGACTTTACACATATATAGCTAAACTCTTTGTTACAAGATGTAATTGTTACTACAAAAAATTTCTTATGTATATTTTAATGTTTACAATTACTAACCTTGTTAGAACATTGGGAGTGGGATCCAATTCATGAGTCAGAGGTGTATAGGATTTTCAACAAGCTCGGCATAAGTCATTTGAATAGCATGTATAATACATTAAGGCAACAACCTACTGAAGAGAAGCGTCGAAGCTATGCAAGTTGGCTTGGTGATGAATCTTATCGAAAATTAATCGAGTTTTGGGCAAGAGAGCAATTTGAAGCTCAGCGGAGAAAAATGCAAAATATACGAAAGCAAGCTGCTCCGGATGCTCCGATTTACAGGAAGGGTCATCACTCAGTTTCTGACATAGCATTAACTCTGGTATGATAAATTTAAAATAGTTTTCTTAGATTATTCTTACATACTGCACACTTCGCTCATTTATATTTATCATATAATAGTATGAAAAAGATCCGGAACACCGTATGCCTGGACTTTATACAATTTACAAGACTGTCAACTCGGCAAAGGATGGATCGATTCCTTCGCAGAAAATCAAATTCGTTGTTGTAAGAAATTTTACATTCTTCAATTTCAGGAATATTGTTAGGAAATTGAAGCTACATATTGTGATTCGTGTACTTCTTAAATTTCAGGAAAATGTTGAAAGTCAACGTGAAACACATTCAACCACCTCCGAGCCCGATGCCCTGTTCGATGAGGACAACGCATTTCTTCAGACGGTTGGAAAGAAAAATCGTGGAAGACTGTCAGGATTAGGATCTATGGCTGTGATGATTCCCGGACGTCAATCTTTCAGCTACATTCCTACTCAGGAGTCTCCGCAAGTGATCCAGATGAGAGAGGATATGAAAAAAATAACGGAGAAGATGGAACGACAAAAGGCAAAAAACAAAGAGAAATTAAAGAAGACAAAATAGGAAATCGGCCAAATCAGAAAAATGCAGAACAAGGTGCTGAAAGCATTAATAAGGAGATCAAAGTTCAGTGGTCCGGGTACAAGTTCTCGAGGGATACCTACTGATAAGTTCGATCCTGATATGGTTGGACAGTACGGATTCGAGCCTTTTCAAACACTATCAACATCAGATTCAGATTCAGATTCAGAGGGGTCGGACAGCTAAGCTTCGGTTAGGTCTTCGATTTTCAAAACACTTGTTAAGTCCTTATAGAATTCTATCAACTTTTATGTAGGATATGTTATGTAGATATTGAATGCTATTTCTACGTTTGAATGAATTTTAATTTAGTAAACACAGGTTTGAGTATTGTATATAAATAAAAAATATTTTTTTTTAAAAAATGAGTTACCAATGGTCAACATATTGGTATACGTTGGTAGTTGGAACTGTTATTTAATCACTATACCAACAGGCTGACCAGTTGGTATTCACAATACCAACTGACTAGCCAGTTGGTATTCACAGTACCAACTGGCTGACCAGTTGGTATTTACACATCCAACTGGCCCCCTCGTTGGTAAGCTTACCAACTGGTTAACTCGTTGGTGGATATACCAACTAGCTTACCAATTGGTAACCATACCAACGCGTAGATCTGTTGGTAGTAGTACCAACGTGTTGACTAGTTGGTAGAGTTGTACCAACGTGCTCGCACGTTGGTTTGTCAATTCCGGTCACCGGATTTTGACACTAACGAGTAAGCCAGTTGGTAGAGAAAACTAATCAACTAGTTGACCAATTGGTTAAAATTATACCAACGATGCAAATACCAACGCGTCGTTTCCAATGGATAGGTTAGTTGATTTTAGCGTTTTCCAACGTGTTGGCCTGTTGGTACTAACCGTTGGTTTTGCACCATTTTCTAGTAGTGTCTTTAAATTGAGCAAGTTTTTATTTTAGACTCGTTAAAGGGGTTAGATATGCATAGATTATTAATCCTTCCATCCACTAATAATTGGTTCGTTTATTTATATTATTTCATGACATTTAATCTATGATTTTTTTATGAATGTTCAGACATTTTAAGATAAATAATATATATGAATATTATAATTTGCAACATATATTTTTTAAATGATTTTTAATGATTTTTTCACTATTAATATTTTTGCTCAAATTTGAGTCAAATATTGAAACTTGAAATATAAAAATCAAATGAACCAATTAATAATGGACAAATTAATAACGGACAGAAGGAGTATATGAATATCTAAGACAGCCACTTTCCATACCATCCTCGCAAAGTCCCCCAAGCCCATGGTTAAAAACCGAACCGGTCATCGAAAAAGTTAGTGGTTCAAGGTTTAATCGGTCGAATCGGTTGAACAACCGTTACTTTTATATTATTATAACTAATTAATAAATACCCATCTTATAGAACTGTAACAAAATAATTCATATAATAATGCATATTTTTAAGAATTAATAAGAACTATTAATATTTACTTAAAAGATGAAAGGTTAAAGTAATAATTCTAAAGAATATAAGAGTTTATTTGTACAAAAAATAAAACTTTGTGGATGATTTAGAGTTAAGTAGATAAAACCCTAATATTGACTCTCACTCCTCAATTAAATTTGAATTTTTTTCCTTATTTGAGTTTGTTTTTTTACAAAAAAATTTTTGAATTTTTTCAACTTATTTTGGTTGAACCATCATTGGTTTTCGGTCGCGGACAAGCAACCGGTTCCGCGGTTTAAACCGTCCCTTTTAACTATGCCCAAGCCGCATTGGCAGGGAAGGAGACAGTTGTATGCTGAGAGAAGAGGGCCACATCACAAGTGGTGGGGGTACCGGGGCTGGGGGCAGAAGCCAAGGAGCGGAGACGGTGACGGGATGTGGAGGATTCGATGGTGGAGGTCATAGGGGTGGAGGTGGGGTACATGTGTAAAATCAATAATTTTAAGGCAACATTGTTACGGCTGAAAGTTTTAGGGTAGGGTCCTTATTATTGTAAATGAAACTCGAAATATGTTTTAAGTATATAACCTAAATACAAATGAAATTGTATGTCCCGCCCCCCACTAGATTGATGTTTTGTTTTGTTCCCTTTCCATACATAGTAAAATTGATGAATACAAGACAGAACTAAGTAAGAAGGCTTGGACAGACGGGCATGGCTAATAGTAAATAATTACCATGAATGGCATTAACATGATTACATCGGCTTCTGAGAATGTGGCTGCAAAATGCTACATTGAGTTTGAGTTGTCATCTCACCTCAACTCGAGATAACTGGAGAAACAGAAACTTCTGCTGCCCGCCATGACTAGCTAGTTTGCGATGAAATTGTTGATTGCTGAATTCTCTCGAGTTCTACAGGAGGAGCGAGCCGTGTAGGAAGGAAGCAGCCAACTGTCGACCATTTATACTGCATTGCATTGTGAATCAACAACGATTAGCGATGCCAATCCACGAACCTACTGACATCAGAAAGAAGAATCACCACGACCTTCCAGGCCATTTCTAAAGAATTATGAACTTCATAAAATTGGACATCACATTATGTTATCATGGAATAACGAACATTCTTCATGTACCTATAAGCTAACGAATCTTCTACAGGGAAAACAAAACAACAAAGATAACTACTGCCAAAAGAATTTAGAATCTCAAAATCAATCAGGAAAGCAGTCTATGACTAGATCTTGAGATAGAGCCTAATGGTAATGGATTATTAACCTGACCAATCTGTACTCTACTGATGTACAGAAAATTCTCAAGTGATGTATGATTTCTATTTTCTCACCATCCCAACATGGTATTTGTAAAAGACAGAAGGGAAAGGAAGGGAGCGACAGTAATACTCTGTAGAAACCACTAACCATAAAACACAAGGACATTTTGATAAGCAATTTTGAGCACAATCTTAACCAAACCTATAGCAGTGAATCAATTGACGGAGCCAGAGAAAGGTATACGCGAAGAAAATAGCCCATGGTTTGGTGTGTCTATTCACCATATATGTGGTATTCCACACATCATGGAAATGTCAACTTCACCCTTTTAATAAATGTCTATAAAGGATGTTTTAGTCTTTTAGTTTATCAGATTAGTTAGTTAAGTTAGTTAATTAGTAGTATGTTTAGGTAGGTGTTTTTCCACATGTGTGGTAAATAGACGGGCTTCATGGTTTGAGTTTGATGGAAATTGTAATACCTATAAATCATCCTTTTCAATAAGCAGATATATACAGGCAATTATGCAAACCAGCAAAGGAATTACAATAATACTAACATTAAACTCAATGTAAGAATAATATCATAATATTCTACTGTTAAAATGTCTTTTAATGTACTTGATACCTGATCTTGTTCTGTCATTTGAGGACATGAAAAGCCTAAGGTTATATTTCACCGTTTGATGTCTTGGAGATGACAATGGTAATATCTCTGTCAATCATTGATAATAAAAGGGGAAAAAAAGCAATACATCAGAAGGGCAATACGAAAGCGAATTCAATCTGGAAATCACAATAGTACTTCCCTGCCAATTCAGAGTTCAGAAATATGACGTTTTTCATAACAATAACCTGTTATAACAATCATATCACACACACACACAAAATAAAGCTTTCATCCCAGCAACACCATTTTCAAATAGCCAGTTAAATGACATACTGCCAAATGCCCAGAGAGATCTATGAAAGCAAGCTTTTGAGGACTGTCTTGGGCAAAAACCAAAGCAGCGGGAAGCACCATTTTTCAATTTGTGGATTCAAGATATGTGCATACTTGCATACCTTTCTACCAATCAACATTCAGTAACGCATGATGTCAATAAAAATCATGAGACATTTTTTTATGAAAGAAACTACTAGAAGGTACCATCAAGATGCAAGTTCTTCAGTTAATAGCAACTGTTCAATCAGGTCATGTAAAGCATAAACGAATGAGATCTCACCAGGTGATCCAGGAGAATATCTTTTAACCTGCACATTTCTCCAGCAGTTAGCATGGACCATATCTCCATATAAGAAACCTCACTAAACCCAATAAAAACTGCATCTTGTTTGGGATTAAAAGTCAAGATGCATGAAACCGCATAGGAAGGAACATCCACTTCATATAAAATACTTCTACTATAAAATAAACCATCAGTGATAAGGATCCAAGAGGCAAATTAAATTAGCCGTGCAGAAAAATCCCAAGTCTCAAAATATCATCCACCAGAAAGTTCCCTCAAGGAAAAATCAATAAAATAATAATCAGTGTCTGAATGAACTCCAATGATACAAGGAATACAAACTGTATAAACATGGAAGGCACCATGAATTACATGTTTCCAGGATTTGAATCCTGCAAGGCAATTACAAGGAGGACGGAACTGATGTGTGGAAGTATAAAAGTTTGGTCCAACCAACTTGCCAATGGAAGTCACTTCAGTAATCCTGGTTGCATGTGATGGCATTTGACAGACATTTTCTGTTCCCATTCATGAATCACCTAGAAACCGATAAGATCTATTCTGTTTGTTGTCTCTTTTAAGCTGAACTTTCAATTTCTTACCACCTAATTGGAACCCATTCATCATATTAATGGCTGCCTGAGCAGCTGTTGGGGAGTCATAACTTACAAACCCTGCACAAAAAGGGCTTATTAGAGTGAATGGACTTATTAGGCACATGTAATTCTGACAAAAAAAACTTCCTACTTACCAAAACACTTGCTAACACCCGTTACTTTGTCAATAAAAACTTTTGCACTCAAGACTCTGCCATATTGCTGAAATGCATCAGCTAGTTCTTTGTCACCAAATTCTTGAGGTATGTGATATATAAACAAATTTGCCCCAGGTGGACCTTAAGAAGGTAGAAGAGTCATCAGGGAACTTTATATAAAAATAAATCTTAGATCATAATAAATGAATGTTGAACTGGAAGAAGAACCTTCAATCTGACATCCTGAACTTGTACCAACACTGGATGCAGAAGGATTACCACTCGCAGTAGGCAATGAAACTGAACCTGGTGGGCTACTCAATGGACGGTTGCTCATGATTCCTCCAGTATATGGCATTGGGTACTGGAGACCCGGCACACCAGGATAAGCCGAACCAACATAACTAGCAGGAGGCAAAGAAAAATTTCTAGAAGCCATATTGGAGGCAAGGTCAGGTCTAATTCCACGCATTGAGCTTCCTTGGTTTACAGAAGGTATCAAGTTGTGGAATGCAGGATGGCTCTGCATTAACAGGCGGTATTGCATTAGACCATAACCTCCAGGAGCCTACAGAGAGGAGCATATAATCATCACCCAGATCTTCAGACTACAAGGTGCTCAATCCAGATGCTATGATAACAGGGACAACATAACAGAACATATAACACACACATACACAGTTGAACTGTTTCTTCTAACTGTTAGACAAAGAATGTAAATAAGTACCTGATACCCATATCCATTGAATGAGGGAGCATAACCCATAGGCAGTGCACCAAATAATGATGGATGCTGGGAATCCTGGTTTGGACCAGCAGAAGCTGGGGATTGAGCTTTCTGGGCCCTGCGAGCTTGTCTTTCCTTTTCTGTATCCGCCCACTTCACAACCAAGGGAACATTTGAACCCTGAAAATAGGATAATGGTCAGGATAAAGCAGGGACACTTGAACCATGCCAGCTGTTTAAGATCTCAAGGAAAAAAAATTCCACATTCACCAGCAGAGGCCAAGTAAAACCAGCTTAGTTCAGTGTAGTTAAAAGAAATTTTTGGTGAAAAACAGTATTTCAGCTTCAAGAAGGACAAGATGAACAAATGAAGTGTAAATAAGCCCTAGAATAAAGTAACTTGATTAAACCCCACCCAACGGGAAAATTTTAGAGCAAAGCACAAACCTCCATCTTATGATTTCCATTTATAGCCTCAAGGGCAGCAAGAGCTTGCTCTTTCGTCTCATACTTCAGAAAGGCACAGCCTGAACCAACCAACAAATATTAAAACTAGTTCGACTACATGGGAAATATCATTTTGCAAACAATTACTCCATTATGTTACAGATGTGACTAGAATTGAAGAAAATGATAACAGATTGGGCCAAAAAGCACCTTTGCTAGTCTGTTGAGAGCCTCGTAGAATTTGTAAGTCCTTAATAGTGCCATATTGGGAGAACAAAGCAGAAACTTCAGCTTCTGAAACATTCTTTGGTAGCATGCCCACAAAGAGTTTATGCTCTGGGTATGATTGTAGCATTCAGAGACAAAAAAGAAAAGAACAGAAAATTTAAACGTTCATTAGAAAAAGCAGCTTCTCCTGCAACAGTGATGTGAGAAAGAAAAAGGAAAATAATACATAAATCTTTAGTACCTAATCTTTCCAACTCCCCATCTGCATACTTCACTTGTAATGGACTAGAAGCCTGAGTTATGTTGGAAAGTATAGCCAGTGAGGTAATAAATTTATTAAAATGTCCTAAATAATCATCATCAAATCATCAAACACATTAATCTCAACTATGTTGGGATCGGGGGCATGCAGTTTATATTGTTAATTAATTAGCTAATACGAGTACTATAAATTTAAGCAAAAGCATAGTGGCAGAGTTTTAAGTCGAATGCCCTTCCCATCGGAACTTTCTTATGAAGGAATAAAAAAATTTCCTAAACAATACCAGATCTAAACTTGCTATGACCATGGTGGGATGGGAGATAAAACCATTCTCAGTAGAGGTTTACATCATGCTTGATTTTTCAAGCAAAAGTTGAACTGAACTACTGATTGCTCTAGTTTCCAATTTTGAAGTCAGTTAAACCAAGATATACTTAAAAATTAACTACCACTTGTACTTGACATATATATATATATATATATATATATATATATATATATATATATATATATATATATATATCCATGATACAAAACATATAATTAACTGAAGTATAAGAAAAACTAAACCATGTAAGGTGTGGAATATGTCTAATATAGTAGGGAACAAGAGTTAGCCCAAAGTATTATGCAAATGATATAATCTTCTCTATGAAGATCACTGGAATCGAATTTTAATTCTTTTGTCCCTCGCAATATAGTTCCAGTTGAGACATAATGACAGGAGCAAACTGCCAATCCAAGTGAACCTGGCTCTAATTAGTTGACTGGGCAATGCAAATCACCTTCCTCCTTCAGAGGTTTTAGTCCTCATCCCCTATCCCCCCTGATGTACGACAAGTAGAATTCCCATTTAAAAATGTTCCAGCCTTCATTTTAAAGGAATTACAAAAGGAACTATGAGCACGATAAAGCTAAAGATTACTAAACCAAATATGCCTTTCTTAGCTAATGACTTGCAATGAATAAAAAAATAAAGCCAATGATTGATGAAAAGAAACCAAACTTTATAACTACAGTTGATTCTTTGACAAGTAACCAAACCAAATGTATCAATTTCCAGCACAGGCTGTAAAGCGTCTAAGGATAGGAGAAAACGATGAATCATGCAATGGAGTTTTATCAATCATAAGAAACCCAAAACCAAGACATGGTACTAACACACTCTCCATTACAGCATGAACTTAATGGGCAGGTCTTGGTCGTTGTCTTGTGCTGGTTTTCTGCTACCCCTAGACCTCAAGGCATCAACAACTCAGCTCCATATACATATTGCAGACATAACTACAAGGTACATTACCCTACAACTACACTACCCTCGTAAATGTTACAGCAGAGCAAATTAGCTGGTACAACATATTGACGGGATTTATGGCTGGACATGTAGTTTTAGTTGCATACGAATGAAACTAATTTTCAATAACTACAATGACAGGTAGCTGTTGAAAGGTTAAAAGGACAAATGTAAAACAGTGAGGCCGACAAACAACCCTGTACAACCACAGCATCTTCGAGGAGTAGACTTGTCGAGAGAGAGAGAGAGAGAGAGAGAGAGCACCTGTCAGCATGAACTTACAATCATGGCATGAAATGCATACCATAATGAAGCATTTGCTGACAATGTATGTAGCTACCAATTAAGAATTAGAACCAAAAGCAACGGATAGAACCAGATAACAGAGAGGAAATCAGAGTTACCCCAGGAAGAGTCTTCTTATTGTGACAAGCATTGACCACCCTGTCAGCCTCCTCTCTAGAGGGACATATCACGAAGCAGCAGCCTTTAAAAAAGAAATCAAGTAAGCCATCTCGAAATTAGGGTTGTAGCTCAGAGGAAAGGCAACGAATCTCGGCGAAAAGCGGACCACGTGGAAGAGATCATCAGAAAACAGAAAAAGGACAAAAAGGAGAGAATGCGAGCGAGATTTGCAGGAGCAATGCGAAGAGATGAACCTCTAGATGTGCGAGTGGCCTTGTCCCTGATGATGTTGACCTCGTCGACCAGAGCAAACTCTCGGAACATCTCGAGTAGCTCAACTTCCGCCACGTTCTTGGGCACTTGGCCCACGAAGAGCTTCAGGCTCTCGTCGGCGTGGCCTCCTCCTTTCCTCTCCTTGCCTTCCGCCATAAATGCCGGCGCTGAAACTTGCCTGCGGCCTCTCGAAAATTTCCGCCGTTCGTCCTCTTCTTGTTCTTCTTCTTCGTTCGTCTGTAGTTGTCTGCTTTCTCGGATTTTCTCTCTCCAGGAAAAAGGTGTTTTTCTTTGGGGAGTCGTCGGGGGGAAATAGGGGATTTCTGGAATCTGAATGGCAAACTTGGATCTCCGAGGGGATTTATTTAATGCATTAATTAAAATCATCCAAAAGCGGGACTGTTCTTGCCTTTATTCACGAAACTACCCTCACAGCTGTGAGCATTGAAGCACGGTTGCTTGCTTAGCTGGATCAAGGATTTCGTATTTAAGGAACACGGCAGAATGGCTGAAATGACCGAAATACCCTTATGTCTACTGGTTTCCTTTACCATACCTAGCCAAACCCCAGGTTTATGTTTATCGGCAACCTTGGGACGAACGGAAGGGCACATATGGGATATGTTTTCTTCTTCTTTTGTTGTTCGTCCAACTTTAGAAAAAAAAGAGAGGACATTTTTCATGTGCTAAAATCACACTTTAATACTCAAGTTTCGTTTTCCATAAACTTTGAAATGTTTTTAAAAACTTTAAAGAAGATGGGAATATGTATTGTTAATTATAGTATCATTAGGTACATGTTGCATGCCTCCCAAATTTCCCACCAATCCTTAATTACTTTTTATTGTTACCTTAAGTGTATCATCATTGGGCTATTTCAACAATTTAAACTGTTAAAGTCAAACTTAATATAGCACATAGCGAGTCTTGATATGATACACATATGTGTAGGTACACATAGAAGATTAGATGCCTAATATACAAAACAGATACAGCCCAAATCCACTAAAAAAATACT
Source organism: Stellera chamaejasme (assembly GCA_024586325.1). Classification (NCBI taxonomy): domain Eukaryota; kingdom Viridiplantae; phylum Streptophyta; class Magnoliopsida; order Malvales; family Thymelaeaceae; genus Stellera; species Stellera chamaejasme. Next base: position 34,891,297 of record CM044985.1, read on the forward strand.
AAATGTCTAAATTATCCCTACATACTTTCTCTATATACTGCTATGTGTATGTAGACATATGTGCACCATATAATTGGTAGCACATAGCTGTCTGTCCGTTGAGTTGATGAAACAAAACTGACAATAAGGTTTTGTTTGTTTGCTCCATTCAGGTGTCATCGAGTCAAATACTTCAATAACCAACCAACTTTTATGAAATGAGCAAATTAGCCACTGTAGAATTTTTCTTGTTGAGTAACATGCCACGTTGATCATCCTACTGAGCCTCTGTCGCAGTAGCGGATGATCATGGTGGCGGACCCGGGATCATGGTGGCGGACCCGGTATCCGTTGGGCTAATTTGTAACCCAAAATCATTATATCTAAATTTTATATTTCTTTTAATTGAATTCTTGATGAATTTTTTTATAGAAAATGTGTTTTTAACTTATAATTTTCTTTTACTTATTATTAAATATTGATTGGAAAAAAAAATACTCACCTAGATTTTAAACTCTGAATTCAACACTACCGTGTCGGTCATCCTACGTTGCTGCTACATGTTCAGTTTCATTGAGGTCTTTGATCACAATGGTTGTGCTAGAGTCGACGATGATGATAATTCGAAGAGGTGATTGGAAACGTGGAGAGAAGGTGAAGGGTTGGATGTAGTGGTGGAGTTATTCATTGACCGAAGATGGCCGCGCCACCTTGAAAATTTTGATAAATTAGGGGTATATAATGTATATTTAAGTTAATTTTAATTTTTAAAACTTTTTACTCGTCCGAGGTCTTTCTGTCCATTTTTGCATTTTTGCATGTTAAGTTTAACGGATTTATAGGAAAAATGTTAGTTTTAACTACTGAAATTTTATAAAAACTCTATTTTACCCTAAAATTTTCAAACATTATCAATAAATCCACCGCTCTTGCGCCCACCTCCGGGCACCGCCGCACCGCCGCCGGAATGCCAAAACCATCCAAAAACGACTCCAAGCTGCGGTTCCCGGCCTTAGGCCGCCGGATCGCGAGCCCCGGCTGCGAATCGGAGAGCCAGGCCGCTGGTTCACTTTACTTTTGTAATAATCTTGTTACATTTTCCTTGGTAGCTAAGTTTGTCTTTGACGTTATTGTATTTATCATCTAGTGATAAGGATCTGCATGCATTTCAATCTTTTAATTCCACTTATCATTTCTACGACACCAAATCTTGCTGCTTATTAAAAGAGTACAAAAATGACATATCAATTTGACAATTTGTATCCTAATATAAACCCCATTATTGATGAGTTATGAGTATATATGTGTTTTTTAGTAAGTGTTTATGAACTACCAAATTAAGCTCAAGGGCTTCGATAATTATAAAAGTGAAGTTTGAGGTTTAAAAGTTTTTCCCTCTGTTCTTCCATTTCCATTACCACTTTTATTCTCTTTTGAGGTTGGATTGATGAGGAGGATTAGAATTCAGGTTTCATGGAGTTTTTATTTGTATATGTATTTTTTTTTTGTATCTGATTTTAAAGTTAAACCTAAAAAGAATTCACATGGTAACATATCACGCCCCTAGCTCTCTCATCATCCGCAACCGCTGCAGCCTGAAACTGTTCAATCTCTGTCATCCCTATTGCTCCGGACGTCGCATGACACCGTACCACCCACTGGCGGTGCCGGCACGAGTTAAACATCGTCTACAGCCAATCGGGAGCCCAAATCATTGCAGATCTATTTTCAACATGTTTGATTGACCAGCCTTTAAATCTGGTAAATATTGCTCTCAGTCGGTGATGGATCTAGGATTTTTGAAAAGGAGTGTCTATTTAAATATTTCAATAAATTTTAAACACCTCATTCCAAAATTTTATCAATATTTTGACTTGATACGAGGATTAAAGTGAGATGTAAGATGTAATTAAACAAATAATGTGTATTTGGAAAAATAATCTGAGAAATATACACCAAAAACTCCTCATTCCAATATTCCACCTGTTGTATAATGTAAGATGTAACTAAACAAATAATCTGAGAAATATACACCAAAATCAACTATAAAAAATAATCATCTAATTTTTTTAAACCAATTAGGAAATGGAAGAGAAAAAGATATTGTATTTGGAAAAACAAAAAGAGATTCTGCATACTTTTTGACATCTCCTAGTGTTGTAAGATATTTGGAACATATGAATTATAAAATATGAAAAAGCATATCACAAAATATAGTGGGTCTATTGCAATTTTTAAATGATTAATCCAATAAATTATAGGGTAAACTCCAAGTTTAGTCCCTTAACTTTCAACTTTGTCTTATTTTCGTCCTATATTAAGATTTTGTCCTATTTTAATCACGTAGCTTTAAAAATTGTCTCAATTGGGTCCTTCTGTTAGAGTCAACGTTATTTTGACCGTTAGTTTGAGTCAATATCTTAAAGTGTACAGTAAAATTACCGTCATACCCTTAAATGGTCATACCCTTAAAAGCGTGATCCTCACCGTCGATCTCAATCAGCTCCACCTCTCCATCCCAACCACTCATCTTCACAGCTTCAAAATACCAAATCCCTCTCTCAAGTCCTTTCAGGCTCCGCTTCCCCTCCCCCATCGGATTCAACTCGCTCCAACTTCTCCGCCGTTTGCTCTGCCACGCTATGGCAGCTCTCATCGCAGGAATCCTCCGCTGCCCCCTTATCATCACCGTCGCCGCGTTTCGTTTCCGCTTCACTCCGTACTGACTCCATCTTCACCTTCTCCGGTTGGTTGCCGTCGTCGTCTTTCGGATCTATGGAATTCGACTCATTAATAGAACGATTTTCTTGTCGGACACAACAAGAAGGTTCTGGAGGAGGTGGCCATCGTTCAGTCGAAGTGCCTCCGCAACAAGATCGCTGGTTTCTCGACCCACCTGATGAAGCGGATCCAGAAGGGCCATCAAGTTCGCGGCATCTCCCTCAAGCTCCAGGAGGAGGAGCGCGAGCGTCGCATGGACTTCGTCCCCGAGGAGTCGGCCATCAAGATCGACCACATTGAGGTCGACAAGGAGACTCTCGAGATGCTTGCAACGCTCGGAATGAGAGATATTCCTAGAATCGAGCAGGTTGATCCGACCGCCGTCGCCGTCACTCCGGCCTTCAACTGCCCGTGGATGATTTGAGCTTTTCAGGCGATTTCCGAAGGGGCAAAGATCAGCTTCCGGTTTTCAGTTCACGGACAACGTCAAATTGGGTTACGATTGGACCGAGGACGAAGCTTCTCTTCTGCTGGAGGTCTGGGGCGATAGGTTCCTGCAGCTGGGAAGGAGAAGCTTAAGGGGAGAGGACTGGGTTGATGTTTCCGAGAAAGCGAAGGGCACTATAGACATTGACACGAACTAACGGTCAAAATAACGTTGACTCTAACAGAAGGACCCAATTGAGACAATTTTTAAAGCTACGTGATTAAAATAGGACAAAATCTTAAAATAGGACGAAAATAGGACAAAGTTGAAAGTTAAGGGACTAAACTTGGAGTTTACCCATAAATTATATACTATATATACACATTATTAAGAAATAAAGGTGTCATGTCATGGACACCTCTTCATTCTACATAGATCCCCCACTGCTCTGAGCCACTGTCTTTAGGGTTTTCTTAGTTTTCGATCACTTACATTGGTTGTAGTGACAGCTTTGTGGATGTTGGCACTGCTTGTTGGTGATGTCTCAATCTAGTTTTGACATAACTTGATGTCATGTGCCTTTTCTTGGAAAGTCTACAAAGAAGGGAGTGAGCTAAAGACCAAACAAGGGGTTGCCCTATGTCTGGTACTTCGACGCTCAAGTCAGTATTGGTGATTTTAGGAAAGGGATATGTCAGCAACAGAGTTAAGAGTGAATAATTACCTTGAAATGAGTAAATGGTGTGTGCTTTTATAGTCTATTATAATTTAGTGGCATTATCGTAATATTTTATGATAAAGAGGCGGTGTGTGTCAGAGAACACGTGACAACGGGGTACCGAATGTATGCCTTTAGACGAGTCCTTTGATGTGTTCGGGTTTTAATGGACCCCCCTCTCTTGGGCTATTGATTTGATATTTTGTTTGCCTTATTAGGCTTTTCTTGACTTTGTTATTTAAATAATTGGGTCTGGCGGCAATGATGTTGTCTTGCATGTCTCATGGATAGGTTAAGAAACTGCTCAAACAGTTTGGGCAACCTAAACTAAACATTTTCATTATTCCCAGGATTCAGATCGATTAATGCATTCAAATAATGTTCTCTAATTCAGAAATTAGATATTCGTGATCTAAAATATTTTTATTCATTCATTTATTTAATACTTTTATTATAATTAATTGATAGTTAGTTTAATTCGTAAATTTAATTTGTGTTTTACCTAAACTTTTCTTAAATCATAACGAGATAATATTAACCCGGACAACCAATCTTGAAGTACTTGATTTTTTTTGTATAACCAGTTGTGTCGAAAAATCATTGTTAATCATTATAGTAATTGTTTTTCCTCTACAAAAAAATAGTAATTTTTTTTCAATTTTTATTGGTTTCAAGCTTTTCAGATTTTTTCCCTTTTTGTGTTCTTTTGAACAAAAATCTCACAATAACCTATTAAATCAATCTTCGTCTCAATTTTTTTCTCATACAAACATCATATCATTTTTTAATTAAAACAAAACTTATCCTTTTCTCCATTTTTTTTCTATAAAAAGAACACACTGAAGTTTATGCCAAAAAGTAAATCTTTAATATGTAATATGTGTTAATGTTAGTGAGAAAATGATAGCAACAGTCACTTAGACACTCATTAAATTCTTGAAATATATGCATTTTCGTGATCACAAAAATCAAGTAGACCACAAAAATACATATATAATGAGTATTTAATGGGAGAGTACTGTATAAGTGACCGTCCAAAGTGATTGTTGCTAGCATTATCATGTTATTAATATAAGTGGCTATTATCATGTTAGTCTTGCCAAAATGAGCTTAGAAGTTCTTACATCTTAATTAACTTTCAATGAAACACTCTTCTACGTACGTATATATCTATTCCATTCCCCTTTATTTTTATTAATGAGGTTGATTCATGATACCCTCTCCCACTAATACTCTTCCCACCTCCAATTCTGAGCGCCTCCCAATTGGTTGGTGGCTCCACTCGACCTATTCGTTGGTGGTGTGGGAGGCTTTGGCTACATATGTTCTTGGTGGCTTTCACCAAAGAGGCCTCCGGGCTGCATCCGTTTGCTGTTGCAATGCTCATCAAAACGCCTATGGACTTGTCAATGTTGGCGTCTTCCTGTGACCTGTTTCGTTGAGAAGAGGCCAGGGGAGGTTGATGGCTAGTCTCTATTGGAGTTTGGGGGACTGGAAGGAATGGTTGCAGTGGGTAGATGCAGTATGGTTGCAGGCAGTGGTCAATCGGCGGGGCATGAGAACTTCCTGCCTCACATGGAGGGGGTGAGAACGAGCCGAGCCGAGCCCGAACCTGGCTCGAGCTCGAGCTCGCGAAAATTAGGCTCGCCTCGAGCTCGCCTCGAACCTGACCGACTTTGATTTTTCTGGCTCGAGCTCGGCTCGAAGGTTCGTTAGCTCGAATCATAGACCCATTTCATCACATATATGTCTCCCGGTTTGTTGTTGCTCCGCCTTCAGTTGGAGACATACCTTAGTTGTCAAGTTTGAGAGGAACGATTGCAATGAGAGAACTAGGAGGAAGGAGAAAGACGAGACAAATGAAGAGAAGAGGCTTGGTTGTGGAGGCAGGGGTAGACAAACAGCTGTGAAAGGAGTCAATGGTAGAAGGCGATTCAAGAGTTTATGGGAAGTGAAGGCGGTTTGAATTTGGTTAGTACTTCGAAGCAGGAGGCTTAGAGAAGATTAGATGAAAATGATATTTGGGAATTTGGAAAAGTAATAAAGTGGACGGAAAGGTCAAATGTGTTGGGAAGGTAAATATGGGGAAGAGGGAGGGTATGTGTACGCATGGAATTGGCATGGGGAAGGGAAAAATTAAAGTTTATTAAATAGAAATGAGAAATTGAGTAATAACTGAAAGGGTAATTTTGTAATTCTAATAGGTTTGATAAGGCTCGCGAACCTTACCGAGCCAAACCTTCGGGGCTCGAGCTCGGCTCGTTTATTACATGAGCTTCAAAACGAGCTCGGGACTCGTGAAACTCGGCTCATTAGGCTCGTAAGAGCTCAAGCCCGAGTAGGCTCGATTCATTTCACACCCCTACCTGGAGCAGTCTCGATTCATTTCAAACCCCTACCTGGAGCAGGCTCGAGCCCGAGCAGGCTCGATTCATTTTTTAATTCCAAGGATAGGGATGGCTAGCGCTTTGAACCACCTCCGTTCATCCCTCATTGCTATTTTTTGTTTTTTTTTCCAAACTTCGTGGTTTTTAATTGTTTCCCTAGGTTTTTGGATTTGTTAATGTTCTGTTTGGTCGGATAGTTCTTTTTGGCATAGCAGGTTTACCTCTCGATGCATGAGAATGATGAGACAACGCTTAGCTCTTGAACAGCTACGATGGTGCGCCCTGATCAAGATCGCGGATTTAAATAACTTCATCATGGCTAGGTTAGATGTTCGCTTTGTTTGCTGGAGGATCTATTTCAATTTTAGTCTTTGCTTATTTGGTTATATTTTAGTATTTTGTTGGAAGTTCTTAGTAGTTTTCTTTAGACGTTTAGTTTTATAATAGGACCATCCGTGGTTCTTCCTGGCTTGTATTATTTTCTTTAAAGTAATACTAAGCTGCCTTGCTTTCAAAATAAAACAAATTAGCTCCTTCGTCTTTTCAATTTTATCCTTGTCAGCATAAGTTGTCTTTTTCCATTTTTAAACACCCACCGTACCGGCCAGCATTTAAACATCAAGTTATTTTTTCAAATTTTGTGATCAAAAACTTTGTTTTTCAAATTTTGGAGTACTTTAGTATTAAACTGAAAAACTTCTAAACAAGGTTCTCCAAATTAATACTAGAATTCTCCAAAATTTAGAAAATAAAAGTTTTTAACTAGTTATACATTCAAATATTTACAACTAGTTATACATCCAAATATTTATCAATGATATTTGAAATTGATTGTTTCCCTAAAATTTTCACCCAAATTTCTTCTGAATCTACGGTTTACCATCTTTATCTCTCCCCTTCAACTAAATATACCAGTAAACTAATTGCACTGAAATGATCTCACAAGTCACAACAACTAAACTCTCAAAGCAACATCACAACACTAAACTCGCAACACTATCCCACCACTGCTAACAATCAACTAGGTTCTCACTGGAACAAGCCATTCCGACAAACCCAACACTCTTGACGAACCTAAAATGGTGTCGCACATGAGCTTACTTCTGTACTGCATTGGTGGAATCGTGGTGGCCGGCATGGCTCTGCTCGTCGCCTTCCAGAGCGCCTCATCTACGTCCCGGTTCTTCCGGGTCTAACCAAGAACTACCCGATTATGCCTGCCCGCCTCTACCTCGTCTACGAGGACGTCTGGCTCCGATCCTCCAACGATGGCCGCCTCCATGCTTGGTTGCTTCCAGATCCGCTTTTGCTTACAGCTGTTTTATGAAAATGGTTTCAGGTGGTTTCAGGCGTTTCAGCCGTGATGAAGTTTGACCTGCATGAAGGTTGTGGAGATTGTTCTAATATGTTGGTGAATTGGGATTTGCTACTTTTCTACTACTTCACGGGTCTAAGGCCCAATACGGTATCCCCATTTTCCCCCTTTTTTCAAAAGAAACATTTTAATAAAATAAAACTTAAAAAGTATTTTTTAATTGAGACTTGTGGGTCACGGTAAGTAATTCTTTTCTTCTTTTTTTGTTTATATACAGGGGAGTGTTCATGATGTTTAGTTTGAGAAATTAAAAAGTTGATTTTTAAACTGGTAGTGTAGGAATTTTGGCGAGAGATTAAAAGATGGGATCTTGCTAATTAGGTGCCCCAATAGGTACCAACTTTGGCCTAGGTGGATGTAGCAAGCCACATAACATAGGAGGTTGACTGGAACTATAGATTTATGAATTAAAGACAACGGATGTTCATTGTAAACAACAAGAGTCCCTGAGAATTATCCATCAAATCACATTTAGCCAAACATTAGAACTGTAAATTTATTTTCTCTATTGATTTCACTGTGAAATAGCTATAATTCTCATCCAACATCTAGAATAAGTCTTCAATAATCTACCCATTCCTTTCTACTTTGTTGCAATTATGGACTTATAGCCTATTCCTCAACTTTATTCGCTGATTCCAACAAACTGTAAAAATGTTTCATGTATTTGATGGAGATATGAGCAATGTGAAAAAAGAAAAGAAAAATAGAAGGAAAGGAACGTAAATCTAAGAGTAGAAGAACAATGGCGATGATGAAGAAGATGGAAGACACCTTCAACTTTACGACGGACAGGAAGAACCATTGCTCCGCCGCACCTCCTGGATCTTCCTATAACAGCCTTCTCTTTTCCGGCCTTTCATTTTATAAAATTGTTCTGGATCTGTTGCTCTAGCAGCCGCATACAGAGGCCGCATACAGAGAACAACAAGGGTGACAGAGGATGAATGGGAGAGAGTATCAAGCGGCGGGGGACATGAGTAGGGAGGAAGAGCACGAGAGCAGATCTAGGAGTGATAATGTAGAGGGAGTCTCGGCGACAAAGACTCATAATGAGAAATAGAAATTCAACAAACAACTTTGTTTGGAGACTAAACCAGTCAAGTTTTGGTTCAAATCTGTTGAACCCAAATACCCAATGAATATGGTTAGGGATGGGCATTGGGCCGGGTCGACCCGACCCGGCCCGCGACCCGACTGGACCCGCCACCTGATGGGTTGACCCGTGACCCGCCCCGCTGTCTGGCGGGTCAGTTCATGACCCGCCCCGCATTTTGGACGTGTATCCACGGGTCGACCCGACCCGACCCGACTTGCTATGCTTTATGAAATTCGAATGTTTAAGTATAGTTTTTACAAAAACAAAATCTAGAAGTACAATCCATGCTTTATGAAAGAAAATAACGTAAAAGATAATTAAGTCAATTACAAAAAATACAATCCATGCTTCAAGACTTCAATGAAGAACCTGCAAATGGAAATCAAGAAAGCAAACATTGGTTTCAAATTTCAATATCTATAAAGTCATAAAAGTAGTAATTCTCATTAAAATAATAGTAAAAGTAGAAGAAAAATTACTACTTACTAAACAGGTGCTATATTCAAATCATCATCTTCACCATCATTTGTGTCATCACCTTCTTCAATATCTTCCAAGAAAATCTGGGGAGATGATAACAATTTCTCCAACAGAACTACATGGTAAGATTAAAAAAATAATCAATCAATCAATAAGTTAAAAATTTTGCAAGATATTTAGATTAAAGAATGATTTACCCTTATTTTCTGCTTGCAACCAATTTTGTGTGCATGCAAGTGCTTCTACCATGATTGGATTCAATCTGTTCCGATGAGGACTCACCAATCTTCCACCAAGACTAAAGGCCGATTCGAAGCGACGGTGGAAACCGGTATTGAATAAATATCTCTGGCAATCTTTTGCAATATGGGAAATGTTTGACCATTAACTTTCCACCAACTCAATATATCAAATTTATCTTCTCTTAGAACTACATCTGAATCTAGGAAACGTTCCAACTCCGACCTCCCTCCACTTCTTCCCCTTCTACTCATCACGGCATAATTATCATAATCAATTGGAACATCATCAAGAAGATCATCTTCACCAACCACTCTCATAGAAGAAGTAGCAACAGGAGATTCAAACACATTCTTCTCATACTCTTGTAACATATTGCTACATATGGCTACAATCTTTTCAACTTCTTCATCCACCCTCTCTTGTTCAAACAACTTCTCAAAGTAATATCTCAATAAAACCTTCTTGTACCTAGGATCCAATAATGTAGCAACACCCATAATCCCCTGTACATCTTTCCAATATTTCTCATACTTCTCAAGCATCATTTTTGCCATCCCAGAAATTAAATCATTTGAATCCACGGCTTATCCCAGAAATAAAAACAACGATTATGCACCATATTATATGGTGCATAATCGTTGTTTTTCCTCTTGAATTGTTCATGGGAATCTTTTATGATAAATTATTATGCTCGGGGGCTTCCATTGTTATAAATCTGGGAGTTACTTTGTCATTTACCCATCAATGACATATCCAATCCTATGTAGATTACCGTGTGTGCCGTCACCTAGATCGATGCCATATCCAATCAGCCTCCTATGTGGATCACCATGTGTGCTGCCACCTAGATCAGGGTTGGTACTTACTGGGGCACCTTAGCAAGATCCAAAAAGATTGAGGAAAATATTAATTTTTGAAGATTTTGAGGGGGGAAAAAGTTGAAGAAAGAGGATGAAAAACTTTAATCATTAATAAGTACTAAATTTTCTCCCTCTGATGCTCTAATTTTACTGTATTTGGTAAGATTACTTATTGGTCCATTTGATGCCAAAGTTATATAAATACTATGCCATTGCTCTCTCTCTCTCTGTTTCAACTTTCAAGTTGCAACATACAGTAATAGAGTACATATATATACAGAGCTTGCCCTAGGTAGGTTGAGGGCCTTCTTCTGAACATCCACCATCTTCCTTCTTCCTTCCCAGTTAATTTCTTTCTCATCTATCTCCATGTTTTTGATCAAGAGAGATTGATAGCAGCAGCATGCCCATGATGAGGACCAGATCCAGGTGCTGCATGCTCACTTTGATTACTCTTAAATTAATACTCCATTTCTTCTCTACTAATTATCATCACTCCTCATTCATCATCTTCAGACTTTTGCCAATTACAGAAACATAAATAATCTTGCCCTCTCCACATATCATCATCACCTCGCTCGCCACTTCTTCCTCAGGGAACAATCTACACAAATTAGCAGGTACTAATTAATTAAATCTTTTTTACTAGTAGATGCATGTTAGTATCAACATATGCAATATTCATACATAAGTAACATGCCTAATTAGCTAATTAAGGATGATTTGTAATCAGCGATGAATCATCCAATTTGAACTCAAGAAAAATATACTCAATTTACTTAAATACGGAGTATATACTCCCTCCATTCTATGATAAAAATTTATGTTAAATGAATTAATAATTAAAGATAATTTTAATCTACATAACAAAACTAAAATTTAACCGTCTCTTTAAAACGGACGGAGTATATATCTCCAGTACTCTATTTGTCTGTTTTCTTTAAATATTAATTTTCCTACGAATGGAGATCAAGTGGGTGTGTCGCTATCAAATTATCTGCCGTTTAGCCGTTCAAAAAAAAATATCTGCCTTTGATTAATTTGTTTCCAATTAATCTTACATTTTCTTTTTACTGTTTATAAGTATTTAATTTATAATTTTTTTTAATAAATGTTTAGAGATTTAAAACTAAATAATTTATATGTATATCATAATTTGAAGTATAAATTTTTTAAATATTTTCTTCTCTGAATTTTTAAAAACTTTTTATATTTGTTAAAAATTGATTCAAATATACCTTCAAACAGTAAAAAGGAAGTGTAAGATTAATTGAGGACGGGTGAAGTATTCATTTAATTACTGCCTTTGATTATCTATAGTAGTTATCAAAAATTAAATTGGTCATGTCTCATTTTATATAATGTAAATAGTTTTCTACCTTCAAATCTTAAAAACGGGTCAACTAGGTTTCCATTTTTCAGTATGTTTTTATTTCGATAATATTATCAAAACAAACATATTTAATTACTTCCCTTAATTTCTCTACGTTAATTAGATTAGATTAGATTAGATTGAGAGAGAGAGAGGAGAGAGAGAGGTGTAATATTCGAGTCGAGTTTGCGATTAGTCAGAAAGATGGAATAAAATAGAACAAGAATAGTAGTAGTAGCTTTCTTTACTTTAGCCAACGTCAGATCTATTCAGACTACCTATAAAAGATGCCTCAAGCAACTTGCACCCTTTTGTCGCTTCATGTTATTCTTTTACATATTTATATAGGGAGATAGAATTTTCTTTTTAAAAATAAGGTGAGAATAATATGGAGCTAAATTTGATATTTTTTTTTGAACATAAATTTGATAAATTTGAAAATACTTAGATATTGGAATAAAATAATAGGTTTAAAACATTTTAAATTTTAACATATTAATCTTATAAATTTAAGAATCATAAGTAGTAAAAAAATGTTACAATTGTAGATCATTTTAAACCTAAGTTCTACGGATTGTACTACTCATTCCACATATAATCAGCGGTTAAATAGTTGAGGTGGCGGGAATGATTGTAATATCAAGAGAATATTTCTTTTCTTTGTTTGATGACTATACATGAAATTAAGCAATACCAATATCAAATTAAATGAAAGTTAATATATTTTATTCACAAATTAATGAATAAAGGTTATAAAACTCTCTTCAAATGGACCTTAAATCCTACATTTTTTTAAAGCAAAGCTTAAGCTTTTAGCTCTGATTTAAATAAATGGATGTAGATCAACTATTGAGTTTTATAATTCTAAACATGACCTTAAAAATTTAAGTATTAGCCGCATATGGTTTCTGATCCATCACATTGAAATTAGATTTCTGGGTCATATATAATCTTATTTCTATATATTAGTTAGGACACAATTACACAAATGTTAGCTGGCTATATAATAATTATGTTAAAAAATACTCAAAGTTTTAGGACGTTTATGACTATTGTTAGTTGGACAATGTTAACGTCGTTAATCATCTATATGAAACATTAACCACATACTCCCATAGTAGTACTGAAACAAGGTACTATTATTAACATTTAGGAATGACTCATTCGTTCAAGAAAAGAAAAGAAATGACTCATAATTTTTCAAATTTATTTTTCTATCTTACATTTTTCACTTCACGTCTTCACGCTGTGTGGCAATGCCAGAGTATATAAACTAGTTTATAGAATTACTGATATGGACAGAATTAACTTTGACAATAAAACGAAACATTTTTCAAAAGATGAGAAGAGTGATGACTGATCATCTAAATGGTTCACTAATTTTAACTCACTTTAAAAAGAAATTTTTTTGGATTAAATAGGAAAGTGTTCAAACTCTCAGGATTAAATATGTCATTTTCATTCTTTATACACATGGAAGGAAACTCGAAGGGAAGGTCGCGTTAATCACCGGAGCAGCGAGCGGCATTGGTAGAGCAACCGCCGAGAAATTCATCCAAAACGGCGCCAAAGTCCTTATCGCCGATGTCCAAACCGAAGTCGGCCGAGCCACGGCGACCCAACTCGGCGACAACGCGGATTTCATCCACTGCGACGTAACCAGCGAGTCCGACATTTCCGCCGCCGTCGATTTCGCTATGGAGAAGCATCAGAAGCTCGACATCATGTTTAACAATGCCGGAATCGCGTGCCAAACTCCGGCCAGCATCGTCGACCTTGACCTTTCCGTATACGACCGGGTGATGGCCGTCAACGTACGAGGCGTCGTCGCCGGTATCAAGCACGCAACACACGTGATGATTCCCCGGAGATCTGGATCGATCCTGTGCACTGCGAGCGTGATGAGGTTGATGGGCGAGCTAGCTCAGCACACGTACAGCTTGTCGAAGTTCGCTGTTGCCGGGATCGTGAAATCGATGGCGGCGGAGCTGTGTCGGCATGGGATCAGGATCAACTGCGTGTCGCCGTTTGCGATCCCGACGGCATTCGTGATGGAGGAGATGCGGCAGATCTACCCGCGGCTGAGCGACGAGCAGATTAGAGCTGTGATACGGGGTACAGGTGTGCTGGAAGGAGCGGAGATAGAGGCGGCGGACGTGGCCAATGCCGCGCTGTATTTGGTATCGGCAGACGCTAAGTACGTGAGCGGCCATAATTTGGTGGTTGACGGCGGCTTCACGGCGTTTAAGTCCATAGCATTCCCATCGCCGAACGAGGAGTGAATCGTGTGAAGTACTACTACTAATAAATTACTGTCAATAATTTTTTTTTTACCATAATATTTCTGTAGAATATAAATTTTACTGTACATTTTTCAACCAATTTTTTCTCACATGATTTCCTTCAATAAAAACTTAAACTTCTTCCCTCAAATATGCCCTAAAAATTAGTCTCTATTTAGTTAGCGTAAAACCAATGATTCAAGTCTGTTAACTTTTTTTTTTTGAACGGAAAGTCTTTTAACTTAATCACAAAGAATTATTTGCAATTTTGTTCTTAAATTTGATGAATGCCACTCACCACATAATTATGCAGTACTAATATAAAACTCAATTAGCTACCCACAACATAAATAAAACTCCCCAAGTGAAGGTTATCAAACCGAATCCCTTACCCTTACCCTTATCAAAAAAAAAAAAAAAAACACACTTCTGGTTTACAGCTGGTTCATGAATGTCACCCAGGAGTCGGGTCGGGACACATAAATATTACTACTACTATACATAAGATAATATGATATCAGAATTGTTCCAGGACAATTTTGCGCATGAAGCCTTCTGGAGCTGCAAAACAAGATACGTGTGTGTGGTCAACGGCTGAGCAAAACGAGTGTGTCGCTAGAACAACAAAGCAGAGTAGGTAACTTATTACCTAATCCATCAGTGAACAAGCGGAACTGCCCAAGAGCCTGCCTGATGAACATCTCCACCCCACTCACCACAATGGCTCCAACCTCTGCCGCCTCTTTCAAAAGCCTTGTGTCTTTCGGTGTGTAAACCGCGTCGAAAACCAGATCATATGCTTTCAATGCTTCCTGATTCAATGGAAATTTGGAGAAGATTTCAGCTGTGTAACTTTGGAGTCCAACAAAAGATAGAATAGAAGGTGAGCAAGAGCAAAGAGTTGTAACCTTTGGGATTGGAGTTTCATGTGAGTTAGGATCCATTCCAATAGCAGAAGCATTTGCAAGAATCATGCCCTTTTCAGGCCTGAAATTCTCAAGACATTCATATGGTAGTGCTTCACCACAAACTGCATCTGAAAGAGCCTTGGCTCTTTCTGTTTTCATCCCAACAAAAATTCCATTGATCTCAACGTTAGTAATTCATGCCAAATAAAGATGCTGAGGAAATCAAGAAGATGCATAGACTGATCATAGATTCACATCCTACCATAGTTTCTGTTAAATATAACAACATGTGCCCCTCTACTTCTTGCACCAAAAGCCAGTGCTCTTCCAGCTCCCCCAGCTCCTATTAACACAAATCTTTTCCCTGATATAGGAGAAGTATCTGATGTTCCATTGTGCATAGCACTTCTCTCTGTTCATCCCCATAAGGTAAGAGTAAGCAACAACTGGATTTTCCATGTGCAAGGTCTTTCTTGCACATCCGACTACGAGAATGATAAAAGAGGATTCTGAAACTTGAACCTTTATTTTCTGCGACTAGGTAACTTTAGTGGCTTACCAAATTTCATGATCTCCACACATTGCAGAACCTAGGTGACTGCATACCATTGTTTTATGTTTCATTAAGCATAGTTAGTAGACAGAAGATCGCGAGGTGTTTTGTTAAGTATTATACCTCTCAATGCATCCTCTATAGCTGACATAGAAGCCTCGCAGTCAGTGTTGTAACCAATCAGCTTTCCATCAACAGGTCTCCTTATGATTGTGTTTACAGCACCTATCAGCTGAATTAGAAAGGAGGCAGACAGTTTAGAAGACTCAGTAGGCCAACAGAATATTAGAAATTCAAAGAAAGTTACTAGATGATTTCCTGAAAGAACTAGTAGCTCATGTTAAGTTAACCAGCTCTATTTTGCTCAACTCCAGCCTTTTATGGGTCAGGTTCATTCGGGTTTGAGTATAATTTGAACCCGCTGCAACGCACAGGGAAAACTAAACCTCAGGACTCTTTTGGAAGGAGGAGCAAATGTCAAAGCTTAAGAAAGCTTGATGATGATGCTTAAAGCTAAGGGAAGCCAAAACGGCCATGTTATTTACCCACTAGTTGGTAAAACCATTAATAGATCCTAACACTATCTAACTAATTTAACTAACAATTTTAAAGACTAAAATACCTTCCTAGTCAGGTACACAAATAACACAACTAGTGGTTTTTTTGGACTCCAAAAACACTACCAATGGGAACGGAAACTAAGGGAATCCAAAAACACTACCAATGGGATAAGATGATTGCTACATTTGTCATCATCGAATTATGAGATCTTTCTAAAAGTGTGGCCCTCATCTAACCCCATTAGTGCATTTTTTTGGACTCCTCCAATACTGCATAGGATGATCATCCAAATCCATGCTTATCTGAGTATGCCTTATATGCACATTGCATTAACTCCTTCTAAGTCCAGACCTTAGCCAAATGATGAACCTCATCACAGCACTGAACTGCTGCTTCCTTATGAGGAATTCCAACGCTACAAATTCAAGACACAAATATACAAGACCACAAAAGAAGCCTCATTGATTAGTCTTGGTTGCAAATCTGTAATTTAATGCTTCAAGAAATCATTAAGAAAATCATATAGTTTCTAACATATTACCTGAAACCCGCGAAGTCGACGCAGTTGAATGTTCTGAAGAATTCTTTGATATCATCAACAAGCATAGGAACATAAATTCCATTGTATCCAGTATGCCTGAAGGCTGGATTATGTAAAATTGGGCCTTTGCTGTGGCCAACGGGGTTCGAAATGAGGCCAAACACTTTAGTCTCAGCATTGACATACTCTAGCTTGTAAACTCGTTTAATGCTTACAAGGGAGGGTAAGCCAGGCACTGGTCTTTCAGAAATATGACCATATACCAAGAAGCCACCAAATTTTGGGCTCAATAGCTGGCTTATCAGACCTCTACTTCCCACTGCCATCACGATCAAGGGCACCTGATCATGCACAAAATCCATTAGCAATTGACAAATAACCCAGAAAGCGTATTTTCACGTCTTAAAAAAAAAAATTCTTTTCTCTGAGGCATTGAAACAAACAGGTACCTGGCAGTGAGCCAGCACGGAAAAAGCAGGTGCAAGATCAGTGATGTAGTCCACATCAAGATCAAGTTTGATAACATCTGCGCCAGTGGACTGCATAAGCGCAATCAAATTCCCAAGTCTCTCCGTGGAAAAGTTCCCACCATTCACATAGCTTGATACAATCACCTTGCTCTTTGAGCGGTTGTAAATGTGTTCGGCCATATCAATATCAGAAGCTAGCTGCAAAATTCAAACTTGGCAATAAATAATTTGACAAAAAGCAGTGAACCATTTCCAAAGTTGATCGCTTTTCTAGACCACAGCATAAAAGTTACTCCTGATAAATTCCTTAAAAATAAGTTCAGAGATTATACAGGAAGTGCTAGTTACCTCGTAATCCATTTCGACAAATTCGACATCAAATTCAAGTGCCCGCCTCAATACTTGCATACAGGTGGTCTTGCAGCCTCCATTCCTTCTTGAAGATTTGAGTCTGTGAAGTGAACAGCAACAGTGTGCATAGTTTTATATTTCGTTACTTAATGCAATGCAAGCACTAGCTGCAGTAAAAATTCAAACTTCAAACAATTTTTATTTTTTTCTACCACTCGTCTATATCTCCTAACTTCAAAATATTTAACTGCCTTTTGTCAAAGATTTGAATATTTAACTGCTTCTTCTAATTTTATTATTTTACGAGCAAGTGATGTTATTACTTAATCCCTTCATTCTGAAAACTATTGTGTTTCTCTGGGTACATAAGTTAAGGTCAAAACATAAAGTAATGGTAAAATGCAATATATCAGAGGATCGGAGAGTGTTAAAAAGAAGGGAAAAGGATTTTATAAAACGTTAAGCATGTAACAAAATTTCAGGTATGAAGGTGTAATTAAATTAAAGATAATTAACTAAGCTGGACCAATCAACAAATTTAAAAGGGTGTTTCAACTTTCTAGGTGGGTGGAAGGTCATGTGCAAAAATGTTTGTAGGTGTGATCAGGATTCAGGAGCACAGTGAGGATGATTGTAATTGACAAAAAAGATGCAAATATGTTGGTAGTGTTCAAGTGAAAATTTTCACAATTTTTTTTTCTATATTTCATAATTTTCATACATAACAACGTGACTTTAAATTTATCAATTATTCATAAATCTTTTTATCAAACACATTTGTCTCAAATTTTTCTATTCACTTGTATCTCATTCATCAATAGTATGTCTCCAAATTTCTCAAAATATTTTTACTAGTCCATTCCACACCCCTTGTCAAAAATGAAAAGATAGAAGAGAGAGATGCAAATGCATGACCCACCCACCCACCCACCGCATCCGACAGAACATAAATGGAGCAAATTATGTTGGGGAGTAAGTAGTACTATACTAGACTAGTAGTGTCTTTGGGAGATCGAGCCAGATCCATCTCCTCGTCCTACATACGCCAAATTCCCCCCCCAATCCATAATGCCTCTCTCGTTTTTCTTTTTCTTTTTGCCAATGGTGTTAGTATGTAGTATTATTTTGGTGAATGTTTTTAGAAAAGTTAAAGTTGTGAGGATGAGAGAAAAATTGAAGGGATTGTTTAATTTTATAAATTATAAAATCAATATTTAGAAATAAAAGTAGTATATCAGTCTCCTAATATAGAGAAAGTATTACTACCTTCATCCTTTTTTTATTACAATATTTTGATTTTTCAACTTTTAATTTATGATTATTTCCTAATATCTTTAAATACAAGTTTACAAATTTTAACAAACGATAAAAATTTAATGTGCCTAATCTAGTTTTTAAACATAGTTTTTTGGGGATTTTTTCTACTTCAAATTAATGTGAATAAATCAAATTAAATGAACACTACTAAAAGTTAAAATGTTACAACGATAGAAATGACGGAGGCAGTAGTAACTTTGAAAAACAGGTTAAGAAGGACAACATGATTTGAAAAAAGAAAAAAGAAATGAAGAAATAAAGAAAAGTGAAAAGATGCTGGATTTGATTCGTGTGCCCATTTTAGTCCGCGAGGCCCATGATAATGGATTCTTCACGTGCTTTGTTCTCAAGTAATTCTCTCATTTCGGGTTCATGGGCCCCATTTATTGGATTTTTCGATCCCAGAATTGGGGAGAAACCACAAAGGGAGAGACTTAACGGGCCCAATACTCCAACATCTCTATTTAATTTCTCTCGCTTTATTGGTACAATTATTTCTCATCTTGTGTTGTGTCTCATAATTCTAGATTTGTCTAAACCAAATTGAATCACCGGAAAAGTATCCAATGGGTCAATTAATAAATGGTCGAACCACATTTGCGTTATCGCATCTAGAGCTAGGCATTCGGTTAGGTTAAAATCGAATCGAATCGAATTAACCAACCAGTTAATTCGTTTTTTGATTTTGGACCGTAATAAATCAAATATACTGAACTCATCCATAAAACTGAAATAACCGAAACTGAAAATGACCAAATTTTTCATATTTTTTTATCACCTCCCTAAACTTGTTGAATGAAACAAAACAATTAAAAATGTCCAAAATATAAAAACAATACCAACATAAATTAAATGTAAAAAAATAAAATAAATGATTTCGATAACCGAAACCGAACCGAACTAATCGATATTTTGTTTTGACCGAAAACGAACCGAAAACCCGAATTGACCGAATAAAAAAAAATCGAAGGCGGTTCGGTTCTCTGTTTTCTCATTTTTTGTCGAACCATGCATACCCCTAATCACATCAGATATTTACCCTTACATTTTATTAAACATAATTTAAACACGGTCTTAGAATTTCAAAAATAGACAGAAAATTATATATAAAAAACTAGAAAGGTAAAAATGTTGGATCAGTTAAGATGCGTTTTGTTAGGAAAAAATTTCATTTAAAATTTACTTTGTAAATATCTGGATGTATGACTAGTTATTTATAGGGGTGAAAATTAAACGAACACCTCGAGCTCGCCTCAAACTCGAGACTCAATTAAAAGCTTATTTGAGACTCATTCAAAAAGTTATCAAACCAAATTTGAACAATTTTAAACCTGGATACATATTTCAAGCCAAACTTGAACACCATGCTACTAGGCTCGACTCGACTTTTTAATAACTTTTTCATCGAAATAAGTGAATAGCTCGAGCTCAACTTGAGCTTGAATGATTTAAAGCTCGTTTGCAATTGTTCAAATAATTTTCAAGCCAAACTTGAATAAAATTTCAAGAACATCCTAGAACTCGACTTGGCTCAACTCATTTTCAGAACTCTAGTATTAACTTGAAGAATCATATTTTGAAGTTCTCGATCTTAATATTAAAATTATCCAAAATTTGAAAAACAAAATTTCTCATCGTTAAATAATTAATTATATATCCAAACATCTTATATAAGAAATTTAATATACAAAATTTATCAACTAACCGAACCTGCCGGTTTTTCAAAGCACGGAAGATGTCTGTAAATGGTACGTATTCTAAAAAAATGAACTCTAACTCCAACAAATTTTCTCCATTTCAAGAACTATACATTTATTACAAGAATAAAATATTTTACATATTTGAATAATAATTAATGAATTATTTAGAAATAGAGGAGAGATGAGAGATGAAAAATATTTAAACCAATCACAAGTGCCCATAAGAAAGGAGAGAGGAGAGAGGTTTTAAAAAGTAGATTTGTGAGCCTCTCCAAAATTTGGAGAATCTTTCCAAATTTGGGAAGCCTCTCCATTTTTTTGTCTCCTTCTCCATTTTGGAGAGTGGGATGGGGAAGTTGTTGGATCAAAATAATCTCTAAAATCTCCAAAAGTGAGCATGCTCGAAAATGGGGAGGCTGTTGAGATCTTTCTAATAATATCACAAGGGTGAAATTTTGGTGCGGCGGAAAAATGAAGAAAAAGAAAAATGCTTCACGTTACTGTAGTAAAATGTCCACCGACGGCGGCTAATTATTGGTCAGGTCATACATAGAATCCAGCACGTTTGTTTTTTCTTTTTCTTTCGTTTTTTTAATTGAAGTCGTGTTCTTCAACACGAAAAAAAAAACCCAACAATCAAATATTAATACAACAACAAAATATCAAATCATCATTTTTCTCTTCCATTTTTGCTCTCACACACTTATTTTTAGTTGCAACTATTTTATGTTTTGTTTCATAAAAATAATTTTTTGTTAGAAGTAGCAAGACTGCAAGAGCCTTGGTTTCATTTTCTTCTCATTATTTTTTTGGCTTTTCTTATTATTACGTCTTTTTCATTCGAAATTAATACCATTTGTAATGTAATATTATGGTGTGTTCTTTGCATAAAATTTTTGAAAAATTTGATGAAGTATTTGAAAATTGATATAATGTTTAGGAGGGAGAAAATGTTAAATTGATGGTTTGTATTAATAAAATTATATGATGAAGAATACACTTTATATATAACAACGAGTTAGAAAATCTTTCTTGGAAAGTACAGTTTATTTTATTAATTTTATCTTGGTTAATCCAAGTATTAACTTCAAAATAATTACTTGCCTTTAAAAAAACAACTTTAAAATAATATATACTACATCCACCCCAATAATTTTGAAATTCAAAAAAAAAACTGCCTTATAATTTACATTATTATTTAATAGAAAAATAAAACTAACAAGTACTCGTATATATGTTTATAAGCTAAAATTATCAATGATCATTTATGTGAAAGGTTTTACATTTATATCTCAAAACTAACGGTCTAAAAAGCTTGGGACAATGAAGGTATTACTTCAAACAAAGAAGATGAAATGTAAGAATGATACAATTTTTTTTTTAAATAATGAAATAAAGTGAAACCAAAGGCTTTGTAATATTTCGTCGTTCCCTACAAATTGCAGTAAAGGTTGAATATCATAATTCTAATTTTCCTATTAAAAATGATTTTTTCCATGATTGATACCATAAATTTTTAAATCAAACATTACAACTTAAAATATGAAATTCAAATGGTAAAGTGTTTATGTGACGGATGGGGTGTTAAATTTATACATTGATATATCAACGCTCACATCATTAATTAAAAAGCTTCCTATTTACCCTCTTCATCACCAAAAACAATTGACGAGTTTACCTTCCAATTTTTTCTATTCAAATAATTATTAATAAAATTTAATTAAGAATTATAGAGTAGAATAGAATAGAGTAGAAATAAATGTATGAAAACAGAGAGAAGTTAAAAGAAATGATGAAACAGAGAGAAACAAAGGTGAACTAAAGAGAATGAGGAAGGCGGATACAATTATACAAGTGGTTGTGTGATTAATTAATTATTATAGAGATGTGATCAGAAGTAATTCAACACGTGTGTTGTTAATGTAGTAGTTAATGTATTACTAATTCAGAATATATATATAAAAAAAGTTTAGGTGGAAGTTAATTAACTAAAACGGATATTCACCTGTAAGAGATAATAGCAGGTGGGAGCACGGGTTGGTGGGTGAGATGGTGAAGAAGCTGGTCAGAGGCGGCGGCGGCGGCGGAGTGAAGGCTGAGCTCCACCAGATCAGCTCCTTCTTCCTTGGCTCTCTCCATCATCGCCACCGTTTCCTCCACAGTACTCCCGCTCTCGCACTCCACCGGCGCACAGACTAGCACGTTAGTCTTCTTCATCATCATGCCCATTTTTTTTACAGAGATGAGATGAGACGAGAGAAAGAGAGGGGTTTTGGAATTTAGACTAACACTGTCATGCCTTTTATATAACTGGCTAGTTATATATAAATGCAATAAAAATTGGATGCATGACTATGAGCTACGTACTCTTAACATATCATATCATTTCATTTCATTCCCCCAACCTAATGTTCTCAATTGCCCTGCCCAAATACTCACTTCTTAATTCCCATAATTATAATACTAGTAGTGTATAATTGGACACACATGTTAAATTAAATAGTTGAAAGTCCTTATCAAAAAAAAAAGTTGAAAGTGTATGTTTTGACAATTTTATCCCACTTGAAAAGAAAGATAAAATTTGTAGGCCAAACTTTTAAAAGAGAGTATACATTGGTAAATTTGGTTGTAGAAAATTTATTTTTAAGGAAATAATTTAATTAGGTAGTGTTTTTTCCACCGAAAAACTAACAAAAAATCAACAACATTTTAAAATTTCATCAGTCACAAAAACTTTTACTCTCACAATTTTCCCTCTAATTTTCAAATACATACCACTTTTTTGCCAAGTTTTGGTTGCTAGAACACGACCTTAATATGGGATTTGACCCAAAATAGTATAAACTGTAGATTTTATAAGACTGAAGAAGTAATGATCATGCAATTTGCTTCTATACTTTTATTAAAGTTCTTTAAAAATTTTAAGGGAATTTTGGAAAATAAACCCCATGAGGTTTTGGGAACCTACAATATACGGGAAAATCATTTTCGAAAATCTATAGAAGCCCCTTTAACTGTCAATTGACTTCTGAACTTTCAGCTAAATATTTTCCCCTTTTTGTCCTACATATTTTAAAACCTAGACAAACCTACCCCAAATGTTTTCTATCTCCATTCCCTCCACTACCACATAGGGCTGTAATGAGTCGAGCCGTTATCGAACTTACTAGAGTTCGAACTCGGCTCGTGTTTTATTAAGCAATGTATTATCGAGCTTCGAGTTCGAGCCGAGCTGAGTTTGAATCGATTGTTTATCAAGTTATCGAGCAATACATACTAAAAATAACCTATGATATTTATATGTAAATAATTAAAGTAGTATGACCTAATTTACTACAATTTCAAAGTATAATGAGTAATTTGAAAGTAGTACGACCTAGTTGACTAAAATTATAAAGCATCAAGACAAATTACAAAGTATCATATTTTGAGCAACTATCGAGCCGAACTCGAACGTAGTTTGAATAATTATTGACACATTTCGAGCAGCTCGCGAGCATTCAAACCGAACTCGAGCAATCAATCAAACCGAGTTCGAGCCCCTATCATAAAGGCTCATCGAGCTATCGATCCGAACTCGAGCTCAATCAAAAATTTTCAAGCCGAGTTCGAGTCGAGCACAGTTTGAGCTCGGATCGGCTCATTTACGGCCCTACTACCACCACCCTTGTGCACTAGACAATGCACAAGTCTTGGGCTTCCTCTTGGGGAGGTGTTGTGAATCCACATATGGACCTAAATGCTAGCTTCTCCAAAGTTAAAGACCTGACTATCAAAACAAAAGAAGTTGGAGGAAAAATATGTAGAAGTGTCAAACCCAAGAAGCAAGCCCAAATGAGCGTCCCAAATCTTCTCCATCATCATTTGGGCCCAAGAAGAGCAAAGCACTTTGGAAGCCGCAATGACTCAAGTGATAAGATGAAAGAAGTTGGAGGAAAAGCGGCAGTTTCACCATTACATACACTTCTACACTTTTCATCTCCAAAGGTTACAAACATCAATTGGGCACTTGAATAGGATAACTAATGCTACAAATAAATTGGTCAATTAGTATAAAAATTAATTTTTGATTAATTTTATTTGTAATTTTATTTTATTTTCTTTCTACCCTAGGTCAATTCCCTACTTATAAATAGAGATTGTTTATACATTTTAAAGACACGCAACAGATATGAAGAAATCACTCTGATTTTGAGAGTGTTTCTCTCTTTTATTCTCTACACTTTTCCACTAAACTTTTGTTCAAAGGTTTTGATCAAGTTTATCTAAATCCAATATTGCTTTCTTTTGAAGAAAGAGGTGTTGGATCCATCTTCCTTCCCTTAACAAAACTTCACTTTTGCTTCAATAAATTCTTGGATTCAAGAGGGGGTGTTGGCCAAATTTATCAATCCATTCTAGTCACGAAGAGATCTTCAAGTGTGTTTCTTAATCCATAAGAAAACACATCAATTGGTATCAGAGTCATCTTCTTGATCTAGCACATTGTTCTTGATGGAAAATGTTTTCACCATCACACACACAAAAAAATTCCATAGACTATCTAACTTCTTGGTTGATCTAGTCATCTTCTTGATCTAGCACATTGTTCTTGATGGAAAATGTTTGATGCCTAGTTTGTATAATAAATGAAACTTTAATGACTACTTTGTTAATATCAAATTATTCATTTAATTGAATATCAAACTTGTTATCTTTTTTTTTTCAATTTTCTTTGTTGAATATCAAATTTCTCATTTACTTTTGTTTAAAAAGTTCAAATTGACTCTCAATTCAATTGAACCACCGGTTTAAGATTCAAGCGGTTTTTATGATTTTTTACGATTTTTACCGGTTCGTACATCCTCAACTGGTTAACCGGAATCACTGTCCAACTAGTCGAACTGTCCGGTCCGGTTCTTACAACCATGTTGGGCGCAGGGGCTAGGGATTGGTTTTGGTAGGAGGATTAATTTGGTGGTTGGCAGAGGATTTATGTTGAATCTATCAGGTTCTTGTTGGGGAGATTAATATTTAACCCTATACATCATTCTCTTTTCCATTTTGATGTGCTTGTTTGGCTCTTGCTCTATTTCTTTTGTTTCTAGGCTATCAAATAATGCAGCCCATGTTGTTGTCAAAAATGGCTTGGATGTAGTTGGTAAACACTATTGATTATTGCCTACCCCTGTTTGGTTGGGTAAGGTGTTGGTTTCTGATATTTAATAAATTGGATACTTGTCTCAAAAAATGATATGGATAAAGGGATAAAGAGTTTACTTGTGCACATTTTAAGAATTGAGAGTTATAATACACACACACACACTTGAGTCACTAAAGTTGAGGACCAGGATATAATATGGCCTCAACACACACACCTATATAAATATTTGTCAAAATCAATTAAACATCCATCTTCCATTATGTTCTTTGACACTCATAATATCACATATATATATATATATTCACTGTTTAACTGCTATTCTATTTCTTCTCAAAATTTTCAACTTACTTCTATTTAATTATATAACATACTCACCCCAAAACTCGAAAAAAGTATTTATACTCTGGCAACACAATTTATCAGCTGTAAAGTTGATGAGACCAAAATGCTGTCGATTCATCTGTCTGTGGTCGAACAGAAGAACGTGACTCGGCCCAAGGGAATGATATAACCTATTGTATAGTAAAATAAAATTATATGCGAAAAAACGAATAGATTATAAATAGTTTTGTAGTACGAGTAACATTTACAAGGGAGAGTTGAGTAGTCTGCAAAATACGAGAATCTATTCATTTGTCTTTTTGCAACTAAAAAAACAAACAATAGCGTTAATTTTACGATATGTGGAAAAATACATACCTAAATGTACTATTAATTAACTAACTCAACTAACTAATTTATTAAATTAAAAGACTAAAACACCATTTGTAGAGATTTATTAAGAGGGTAAATTTGACATTTTCATGGTATGTGTTTTTCCACATATATGGTAAATAGACACACAGTTAATTTTACATGGAGCTTCCGAGATTTCATCGCACCCAATCTTACAATATGTTTTTTTTTCAACTTCTGATACTGATTACGCAAGAAGAAAGAAAACAAGGAAAAAAAATTGGTGAAAAAATAAGTTTTGAGAAAATGGGATATAGTAGGTTATAAAATAAGGTAAAGGGTAATTTTATAATTGAAGTTTACGAAATCTCTAAATTTGGCACTGAAGTTCATTTTGAAGCGAAAATGCCACCAATGTTTTAATGAATGAGTAAATTTTCCACTGAACGTTAATTTGTTGCAGTTGGCGCTGGATGATTACGTGTACATTTATTGTATATTTTGTAGAGTTTGTTGAATTTCACCTTAAAATTTATCATAATTTAAGGGTGGAATTGTTAGTTTTACAAATTTTAAGTGAAATTAAAATATTTACTCTACAGAAATATACAGTCAATGTCCATATAATCGCCCAGTGGCAGCACGCCACATAAACGCCATCTGGGCCAAATAAATGTGTCCAGTGACAAATTTGAAGGGTAGATTTTATTAACTAAAGAATCCAATAGTTTTGTAATTAGATGTCATTTAAAAAGGGTTTGTTAACATTTTGTGGTACAAAGCCACGTCACAAGGTGTCCCTCTTAAGATGGGTCCAGTACCAATTCCATTTGGAAATGAAAATTTCACAATGTACATTGAAGTTTCTTGTAATGTGTAATGGGACCAAATGATCAATTTCACAATGTGGCTAATCCTTAACAGCTGTCCCAGCTATTTCCTATCCTCTCAATCAACCAATTTGCAAAGTCATTTAAATGAATTGATGATAACGGTTACCTAATTTCCTTTATGATAAGTATGGGCAGAGGATAAAGATGATGAAGACTTGAGCTTGGAACTTCACCTTTGTGTTCTCAGGAGCTTAACAATGGTTACCTTTACATGATACCAAATGAGCAGAGATTTGATGCCATTAGCAATATTGTGTGCATCTAGCTAGGTTTATTCCATACAATCCTCTCCTTTATAGCCCACAGCAGTATAACCCATTTTTGCCCTTCCAATGAGTTGGGAAACTTTCCTTCGCAACACTATCTTCTGTCAGCAGGTAATCATTCCCCAGTTTTATAAGCCAATTAACCTTAAACCTCTTTCATCTTTGTTTATGTTTCTTGGTAGCGCATGATTTATCGACTTAGATAGTATGCAGATATAGTATAAGGTTAGATTAGATTACCTTGAGCCACAAGTTTGTTGCTGTGGTAAAGCCGGTGCAGAACACAGTGGCCTTGCACTTTCTCAATCGATGCCAGCACCTGCATAATTGCAATTCTTGTTCACATTGGGGTTTTAAGATCTAACACATGCACCCAACACAGTTCGATGATCTAATCAGAACATGAGAAAATCATTCTTGCCTGAATCTCTCATGACTGAAAATGGGATACTTGCCATAGGCAACCTCCATGAAGAAAGGTCCTTCTTCGGGCCTCCTTATTCCATACTTGGTTGTGTCCCCATACATCAGTTTGCTCAAAATCACCATAATGGAGTCCACCGGAAGACTTTTAACAATCCATGCTTGCTAACTGGTTGTCCTTACTCGTTGTTACCAATCCATGCCGCTCTTGCAGGTGACGTACCTGGGAAACTCATGTAAACATAATTTTTCTTTAGTCATTTATTTCCCATGTAGTACTTTGGAGAAATGATACACGAATTTGGCAAGCAAATTTACTTCTACTCCTACCCCGTAATGGAACGAGATCTCTCTCTTTGGACCAGTCTTCTTTTTCTTCTTCTTCTTCTCACCACGGCTTCAACCTTAGCTCAACCGACAGCACTCACTCACCGTCGCTATCGACCATCACCACCGGAATCTAGATTTTTTTTTAAAATGGTGTAATGCGGCCTTGAGGGCATTAGGTCGTATTACATAATGGATGACCATCAAATTTCACCACAATGGATGACCATTGACACCTACGAGCCTCCCGTAAGGCCCATAAAATGTTGCTTGTAATTCTAAAGGCATCATTTAATGACTGAACTACTAAACCGGCCTGAGCTTCTTGAGTACCTAGCAGGTGAAATAGAATCGAGGGCCGCGACGATCAATGCCACTACCAATCACATTTATGATGCTGCAATGCAGTACCAAAATGCTACAGTGCACTTTGAGGGTGCTGCAATGGAGTTCGAAAATGAGGCGTAGGCTAAGAATCACTGTGATATCGTAGGTAAACTTTTTTTGATGCACATCATCTCTTCTGCGAAACGGACGGTTAAATCATTGAACTTGACAACGATTGCAAATATAAGTAGAGGTGCCGCAGCTGAAATCAGATTGATGGTTAATAAACAACCAGAGCATTGACATGTTGTCCATGAAGCAGTGCATCTGTAATATTCTTTCACGTAAGTTGCTTCATGAGTTTCGGAAAGATAGCTCGGTGTTCTACAGTGTCTTCTTCGATTTGCCAAAAAGTATGGATGCTATCTCTGTCCACATCCAAGACACTCCAAGATTGAATGTTGTCAATATATGGAAGAAAATAAGAGATATGAATGTATTGATTGCCCACAACTTGGAGCAGCACAAGGAGTTTGAGTTACTCCTCGATCATCTCAAAGAAATCCGTAGAAGGATGGTAGTTTCTATGATGGATCAGCCAATTGTGAAAAGATTAGTCTATTCCATCTGGCTTGAATCGCCAGCATAAGAAATCAATCGAAGTGTTCCGCCAATGGTGAAAATATAGATGTCGGAACTTCAAGGTTATCTTCACCAAGGTCACCGGGAAAAACCACTAGATAGAAACTATCCTAGCGTTGTGCCTTAAAAATGTCAAAATTCACCCAAGAACGCTTTGAGTTGATTTCTTTTGCTACTGATTCAAGCCGGATGGAATAGATTTCTATTTCCACCATTGGTTGATCCATCATAGAAACTGTCATCCTTGTACGGACCTGTTTCAGATGACAGAGGAATAACTCAAACTCCTTGTGCTGCTCCAAGTTGTGGTCGATCAATATATCCACATCTTTTATTTTCTTCCATATATTCACAACATCTAATCCCGAAGAGTCTTGGATGTTGACAGAGACAACATCTATACTTTTTGCCAAATCAAAGAAGTCACCATATAACACCGAGCCATCTTTCCTAAACTCAAGAAGCAGCTACTGTGAAAGAATGTTACAGAAACACTGCTTCATGTTCAGCATGTCAACACTCCAGTTGTTTAAAAAGGAGCTTTTAAAAATTTCTAAATCCGACTTTAAACAATCAACATCAATTTGATTTCAGCTGTGGCACCTCTACTTGTATTTGCAATCGCTGTCAAGTTCAAGATCTAATGGTGCGTTCCGTAGAAAAGAGATGATCTGCAGCAGCAAAAAGTTTAGCTACGATACGAGTGTGATCCTCAGCCTGCGCCTCATTTCGACCATCTTCAAGCCAGATCCGGATTGCTGGGTGAGGCCAAGCGGTTGAAAAACAGATTAATCTGTTTTGCCAACTCAAACACTTCCGATAAGGATCCGCTTCAGATTTTAAACATGTAGCAACCATATCATTTTCCAGAATATTAGCAACAGTATTTTTCATGATTAATGTTTGTTTTTTAGGACAACAAGGTCGCTTTGGAATCAACTGTAGTCATTGAGATCGACATTCGGGGGAAATCTGAAATCCGGAAACAAAACAATCGCGGGATATGCGAGTTCTTGCTTATTATCCTACGACAACTGTAGCCAAGATATTTGTTAGCTAGTTCTAGATGCTTCTAAATGGCAATTATGTACTTTCATAAGGAATACTATTCAGTTCCAACTTCCAGGTAAGATCGACAGGAGAAGAAGAAGAAGAAGAAGAAGAAGAAGAAGAAGAAGAAGAAGAAGAAGAAGAAGAAGGAGGAGGAGGAGGAGGAGGAGGAGGAGGAGGAGGAGGAGGAGGAGGAGGAGGAGGAGGAGGAGGAGGAGAAGGAGAAGGAGAAGAAGAAGAAGAAGAAGAAGAAGAAGAAGAAGAAGAAGAAGAAGAAGAAGAAGAAGAGTTGTTATAAAATTGATAGAACCTAAAATGGATGAAACACCAGATAGATGAAGACTAGAAATTGCTGAATCAACTGCTCCTCCAGAATGGCTGGTAATGCCGCTTAAAGGCGGATAGACCGTCCACCCAGTTCCGCTACCCACTTCTACTAAGGCTGAGCTTAATAGGAGCAAGAGACTTGGTGGCAACAACCAGAATGAAATATTATTTAATCGTTGTACATCAATACCAAATGTTTTCAATCATATAATTTGAGTCATTTTAAAGTTTTTCATTCCTTTTGCACGTCGATGCCAGATATTCTCAATCTTTTAATTTGGAGCACTTTAAAATTTTCATTATTTTTGCGCATTGATGTCAAATTAATCCTTTCCTTGAATCTTTTTCTCTCATAAGTTTTACATCAATTTTGAAAAACATCAAAGTATTTCCATTTTAAAATGGATGTACATTTTTTGAGAGAAAAATTGAAGAAATATATTTTTTTTCTTAAACTTTATTATTTCTATTTTATTTTATATCTCTTCATACAAAGTTTGTAACATTTATTTTACGGTATTTATTTTATGATTTTTTACTTAAACATCTGAACATAAAAGTCAACTAATTTTATACAAAAATTTCAAATCACCGTGTCTAATTTTTATGTGTTTTTAAAGATCTATTTAACATATTATTTCTTATGTAAATTTTCGTCAAACAGAAACTCGAACTTTGAAGTGTGACAATATTTATAAAATGTGAAGTAACTATTTCGCTAATAAAGCGAGATAGCATGTACCTGGATACTAAACAATTAACAATTTTGTGAGTACTAAAATAGAGTGCAGAGTGATCCTTTCATTCACAAAACAGATCCAATTTCCATCACCATCAACCAATCTCTTCCTGTTTCTCTCATTCATCATAATCACACTTCGTTTATTTATTAGTAAGCATGTCAAAACTGTGTATGTATATTGAACTTGGAAGATTGACGACGTATAGACACTAGTACTGCTAGTAATTACATGATGAAAACAAGAGAACTAAAACATCTGAGACATGGGTCACTAAAGATACTATAGAGAGTAGTGAGTTGCATCAGAAGCTTCAAGAGAATCACAAACTGCTGTGATCTGATCTGCCCACCGTATACAATCTACCTGCAAAAACGCATCAAAACCGACATGTACGCAGTTTCTCTTCTAAGGAGCAACAAAGGCGGTGGAGGATCTCGGAGCTCCATTGAACAATTTGCCTAGAAATCCTCCCTTGAATCTGCTTGCTTCGAAAGGGTTCCATCCACAAGAAGCCTGGCTTAACAGTGATTTCTTCAGGAACAAGTTTTCATCTTTGAGGATGTGGATGGATAAGCTCAGTTGTCTGATCACTTCTCTCTTCTCCTCATCTTTCTGCATCAATAGGACCTTCTGACTCTCAGACTCTTGTCTCAGTTTCTCCATCTCTTCCCTCAGTTTCTCCATCTCTTCCCTCAGTTTCTCCACTCCATCATCTTTACCTGGAACTTGTTCATAAGCACTACTCATGTCTTCCTCCTCCTCCATGGTCAGATTCTGAACCGGGTTCTGCTCTAAACTGATGTCTATATCTTCCAACTCCTCAGGATCTTCCACTTCCGACTCAGCATCCTCCTCAGTGTCATAATTCTCGTAGGAGCATCTATCAAGCACTATATTATGCATCAAGTCTAGGTTCTTCTCTTGCTGGGACTTTCTAGGAGTCGAAAAGGGGGATCCAAGAGTTGAGAGGAGACGAGTTCCACTTTCTGACTTCACTTGATCATAGCGCTCAGCCAACGAGCGATGAGTTCTGTAGAAATCTTCAACCATGCTGATCAGCTCCGGACGCTTCTTGTAGTACATTTCAGCACGTTGTGCAAAGGAATCTGCATCTGCTTCTATCAGTTTCAGCATGGCCTTTGTCTTGCTGTCCAGATCTACAGCTCCAAAAGCCAAGAAACATTATTCACCCATTCATATAAGTAGACAGGAACATGTTAAAGACATGAAAACATATTAATCTTTCCACTTCTACTAGACTGAAAATTTAGAATGTTCCAGTCATGTTCCATGATGTACATGTTGATTCTGCAATATCAACCTTCTAATGGGACATGACTAGAGCAATTATCTCAACTCATCCCCGTCTCATGATATTTTCCATGAAAGTGGAAAAACTTATGATGATACGGTTTGAAATTTCATCTCATTATTCCTTCAGAAGAAGATTGCGACAGGAAAGGCATCTGGCGTAAAACTTTGCCACTACACTTTTGCATGAATTTACAGTGTCAACTAATTTTTGACAATTAATTGTCACTATAAATTTCATGCCACCAACCCCAACGTAGTTGGGATTAAGGTGCTGTTGATGATGATGATCAACCTTTGGTTCCCGAACTTTAGGAATACACAGATTGTAAGAATTTAAATTCCGTGGATGGTGGAAAGCAATAATTGAAAAAGCGAGAATTCTTAAAATCCCTTGTTTGGTTCAAAGTTCAAACCTTATAAGAACAATTCGTGAATAAGAGATTACTATCCTTCTCCAACCAAACACAACATTAAAACGATCTATAAGCATGACAGGTCCATTTTTGGGAGCTTCATTCTAATACAATCAAAACACAACATCAAAAGTATCCTAACAATCCATATTTTTATCAACCCTTGAACCAAATACCCTGTAGCTTATTCCAAACAGAACTTCCTTAAATCAAAACGATCTAAAGATCAAACAGGTCCCTTTGGGGGGGGGGGGGGTTATTCTAAAACAATCTATAAGCAATTAGCCAAACCCTCAGTGAACTGAATAATCCAAGCTTTCTCACATCTATCACCAACATGCACCGAGAGAAGAGCAACACAAAACTACAGAGAATTCACAACACACTAAAACACCAACCAAAAGTGGTATGTACTTTAACCAAGCCCATCCAAATTCTAAAGTACTCTAAACTGACTAGGAATTCAAAGAAACGACTCCACCGCTTGGTTCAAGAAAAGGAGAGGAGTATAATTACCTTGCAGAGTTGATTGCAGCCATGAGGATAGTTTGGACTTCTTGTGACTATCGAACCACCACCAGTGTGAAGTTTCCATCTTCTCCACCATCGTCGCTTCTCGGACCTTTAGAAGATGTAATTAATATATACTGATAGAAAAGCTCGAAACTTGCACTTATCCAGTCCAAGAAAAAGCCATAAATGAAACAGAAACTATCTGAATCTTGGTAAGTGACAAGAAATGACAGACATGTCGTGGAGCAAAACCGCTTGACTGCATCAATAAAGAAACAGCAGCAAAGCTGAGCGGTTGTTTGGACTTCTGTACACGAACCCCAGGGCTACATCAGTCTTTCCATCCATGTAAAGCCAAATGGGGCGGAAATCTCGATTTTCAAGCACCGCAGTTTGGAAGATGAATATACACATACTCCAAAAAAACTTTTTTTTACCCTCATTTTATTAAAAATTCTAGAAAAAAAGGAACAAACTCTCAAATAGACCATAAGAGAAGGAAAATTAACTCTGAATTCTGACCCCCAACTAAAAAAGTCTGTAATATAACAAGAAAAAAGAAGCAATTTTTCTTTAGAAGGTCTACATTACTGAGCACTAACTCGAAAATTGTTAAGAAGAAGTCCCTCAGGAAGTACTATTCAGTTCCAACTTCCAGGTAGTCTCCACAGGAAAGAACTTGTACAGTAAATGGTGAAAATTGGCTTCATCTTTCAAAAGTGAACACAGAAAAGAAAAGAACGAAGCAAACATGGCATGTATGAAGGAAACTTCTGTCAGTCAGTCCTCGAGAACGAAAGCAAGAAGCAAAAAGAAAGCTGCTTCTGCTTTCGAGTATGAAGAAGATTACCGGATCGATTGCTGTTTTGCTAAAGAATCGAAGCGAGGGATCGAGTGTTGGAGACGGCCGCTCCTGATTTGTCCTCACTCTGCTTCTTCTTCTTCTTCACAACTGCAAAAACTGAGTGAGACAGACAGTCTTTTATTTCAAACGCTTCCGATTTTTGGGATCTTTTTTGTTCTTTTCCACTATTAGGATTACGGTCTGTCAAATCATTCTCTGCCACGTATGATCCAGCCCTAACCACAGGACAAATTCTTCCCCCTCTAAAGACACCTCTATTTTGAATATCTGGTGGATTACTAAAATACCCCCATATCTCTTCTTTTACTGTGTTCAGTTGCAAATTACAATTGGACAAGTTTTCTAATTCGGTTTTCCCACTTCTTTTCACCTACTAAATTCATCAAAGAAATCATTTGATTATATATTTATATTTCCAAACATCAG
This sequence comes from Stellera chamaejasme, assembly GCA_024586325.1. NCBI lineage: Eukaryota > Viridiplantae > Streptophyta > Magnoliopsida > Malvales > Thymelaeaceae > Stellera > Stellera chamaejasme. The sequence continues at coordinate 34,925,988 of CM044985.1, forward strand.
TTATCACTATATTAATCCTAATACTCTCACCGTCTCAAAAAATAGCCACGTTTATTTTTCAATATTTAATTTACGATTTTTTTCTTACAACATTTTAATTTATAAATTGTATAAATTCATATTCAAATAAAATTTGAATGTGTCTTGTTTCTAAATATATTTTTTCAATAATTTTTTTGACAAATTATTCTTGACGAAAATTTGAGTCAAACACAGGTACAAAAGTCAAACGAGACTATTTTTTTGGATGAAGAGGGAGTATTTTACATATTGGTCATAATATTACTTATTATTGACAAAAATAAAGAGCTTGCTGGAAAAAAAATACATATTTAGACCTAAGGATTAATAGCTAGATTGCGTTCGACATTTCAATTTTATGATCAAACCCGCGGGATGAACAGAATAACTAACCATCATAGGTTTTTAATAAATTTTTATGTCCCGGAGATGTGAAATCAGTTTTACACAATCACCTATTTTTAGTAATAATAGTAATAAATCTGTTGATCCTTTGCTATTAGATAGTAGTATAAAATGGTAAGACTCACCATTTTATTGCCAAAAACAGATAATGATGGAAAATATATTTTAAATCTTCGATGTATAGAATATTAATCTTTTTTCTTATATCTATATATATGGGATGAATGTTTTGTGGAAACTTGAACCAAAAACCTACATCTTATGTTCCTAGGAACTTAACCAGCATATTATATGTTCAGGACAAAATATTATCCAATTCATTCATTTTTTTCACTTTTTTATTTCCAATTTTATCTAAATAGTAGTGCTCACCTCAAAATATAATGCGGTTGATTAAAACTCATTGTTTTTTGGTCATTATAAACTAAGAATTGGCATAAAAAGGAGGGAAAACGCGAGAATAAGAGAGCCAGAATTGGGCGGGTAAATGTGAAAAAACCAAGGTGAGTGAAGATGGCAGGTAAATTAATGGTGGTCAAGGTGGACCTGAACTTGTATGCAATGAACCTGTGGTTTTGAATGGAGGGCATCTTGGGAATTCTGAAAGATTAATTTGGGCTGAGGAATTTGTGGGTGGGTGGAGCGTACATTAATACAGTGGCCCAATTTGCGGCTTTTGCAACGGTCGAAAAAAATGGCGTATATAGTACGTTACACATTCCCATTTCCGGCACATACCCTAAACTTTTATAAAAGTCAAGGTATGTATGTATGCATCATGTGGGCAACGGGTATTTTGCCATGAATTAGGAAACCGAATCCAATTTTAGTTGGCAAGTTCATCAATTTTATTTTCATTTTAGTTTCTCTTTTCATCAAATTCAAGGAATCTTGTTGAATATAAAGAATGAATTGATAAAATGCATTACTCCATCCGCTATCAAAAAGAAAGACAGTAATCAACATTTTGATAAAGGGCGGATAGAATTTAGTTTGAGGATGCCGACAAATTATGAAAGGTGAGCATTAAAAAGTGTAATAAAATGTTCATTGGAAGGTAAGTACGTATAGTACATCAATATAATATTCAATAAAGTTTTTTTAAAATTAATAAATGGAAACCTTTTAATTATTGAAAGAGCAATGAAAAAAAATATTTCAATAAAAAGGGACAAACGAAGTAGTGTTTATTTCTTGGGTTAGGGAAACAAAATGCAGGATCTTGCTAGAGTACCCCGGTTGGTTGATACCTTAGTCCATGTGATATATATGGTAAGCGAGCTGCCTTAACGCCGACGTTATCATACGGTGACCCCTCGCTTTATACGACGGGCGCCCTCGTATAACGGTCGGACCAAAGAATACAAGTGCTGCCCTATTGGTCATATTGGCAGGAAAGTATCACCTTGACTGACAGACACGGGCAAAGTCCAATTCACACTCCAATTTCAAGTCAAAGCCCCACTCAAGTAATGTCAGATCACCACTGTTTGGGGGATATGACAGTCCCTAAAATCTGGGGGTCAGCAATCCCAGCATGGGGAAAGCCCTGACAACACTCTACCCCAACATGGGGAAAGTCCTGACATCACCCTATAAGTGAGGTGATGCCAACCCAAAATAAGGTACCGGCTACACACCCACACATCCCTCTTTTTTTCTACACCTAAGGGTTTTCTATATCTTGGTTCTTTCAGGTTCCGGCAGCAGCTCCGTCCCAGCTCCCGTTACAACCCGATCGCCTAGAGGTTATCAATTTGGCGCCGTCTGTGGGAAACGAACAAAAATAACCGCATCACTTATTCAAGATACTCTTTTTTCTTTTCCTCCTAATGGCCAAAACAAGGATGACTCACAATCCTGACAACAACGTGCATGTTGAGGACGTTGATTCTAGCTCCTCAGGCGCGCCCCCATTGCTCCCAATCTGCGGAGTAGCAGGGACGCAACCGCCCACACAACAACCAGTGGCTAACTTAGCCAATCTCCCCGGACCTTCCACGGTCCCACATCCCATCATCATCGATCCTGCTCAGATGATGCTGCTACTCCAATCCAATATCCTCAACGACATGAAGGCCTTGATGGTGCAAACCATCAAGGCTGAATTGTAGGCCACACGCGTCCCGCATCCCAACGATCGTGAAGAATAGTCCTAGATTCAGAACCATACCTCTGGGAATCTCTGCGTTGAAGACCTCCTCCGACGCATCAACATGGTTGAGGAGCAGGTCAAGACACCAAAACAGGTTCTTGATGATATCGAGGTCCTCCTAACACAACCCTTCACAAAGGATATCATCGCCGTCCAGGCACCCACCGACTTTCGCATGCCAGTCATCGAAAGCTACGACGCCACCTCTGACCCCGTCGATCATCTCCGGCGTTACATCTCTCAAATGGAGATGGTACGCACCACGGACCCAATCCTTTACAAAGCTTTCAGCTCCACCCTCAAGGGGCCCGCATCTACATGGTTAAGAACATTGCGAGGACAACACTTCAAATGTTTCAAGGACCTGGCCTCGTCCTTCCTTCGCCACTTCATGGTGCCCGACCACCCCCGAAGACTGTCCAACACCTGTTGAGGGTGAAGCAACGAAAGGAGGAACCTCTTCGAGACTATATTCGACGGTTTCAGACGGAAGCTGTCCAAGTCCAGGGGCTATCTCCAGACATGCAGCTCTTGGCAAGGCCTCCAACGCGAGTCAAGGCTAGCATACAACATCAACGAAAATCCCGTCACAACGATGGGTGAGTTCATAGATCGCGCAACTCGATTTATGAACTCTGAGGAAATCAACAAACCATACCACCGATCCTCTCCTAATGATCGGGGCAGGAAATACGATAAGGGGTCTAATTCATCGAGGTATCCCTCCTCGATCGGCACTTCCAAGACCCCCGACCCCCACCCACCTCTCCGTGACACTCGTACGAACATCTTTCTACTGCTCGAAAAGCAAAATAAGGTCCCCAAGTGGCCTCAGCCCATCTAACACAAGACCATCAAGAGTTTTGACAAGTTCTGTCTCTATCACAAGGATCGCGGACATGACACCGAGGCCTATTTACAACTCAAACATTCCATATCTGAAATGATCGAGCAGGGGAAACTCAAGGAATTCCTCGCCCACTCCACCTCACCCTGTAAAGACTTTCCAAAGGGTCGCAAAAGGGACGATGACAATGACGACAACGACAAATCGCGTTGACATCACACCAGCCCTCGGAGGTAAAACCCACCACCACCCCGACCAGTGGTCACAATCCACGTGCTCACAAAATCGGAAGGCCCTCGATAACCTGACTATCCTAGATGGCCTTTTCAAAAAGGCCATACGATAGAGTGGCCCATGTGGAACAAGGTTACACAAAACATAAATCCACAAATACACGAACAACACGGACAACATTAATTAATAAAGACACTTACAAAAGTCATATTTTGGCATAAAATTGTTGCCAGTCCCACGGTCCTCTCAAGCGTGTGCGTGATGAAGTGACGATCTCAAAGGTGTTGGCTTGGTGATGCGGATGGGGCTGACTGGGGAGGGATGTGGGTGTTAGGTTATGAAAGATCACCGATGAAGTAGGGTTTCACTAGATGTTAAGGACTAGTCGACTTGCAATCCTGTTAATCATCACCTATGTGATATTTCACCAACTAGTCCAAATGACTCAGTTACAAGGTAATCTAGAAGTCCAAGCCCAACTAGCTGCACAATTATATATCCACCTCCCATTTTCTAAGTGTTCTAGGTGGGTGAAAATTCATCCGGACATTGACGGTCGACTTGTTGTTTCAATTACTGAAAAATACATTCAAGATTATTATGTGTACAACTACGTTGAATGACACATAAATTAAGGTACCAACCAGTCTAGGTACTCTAGCAACATCCCAAAATGCAACGGGCCATGGGGTCAATTAGTTAGGTCGTAAAGGCCCATAATCGCGAAACCTGAGAAACCTATAAAGCCCAGATTGATGATGTGGCGGGTCCCAACCGCAGGTTACCGATCGGTAGAATTTTTCTGGTTTGACGCCGGTTTCAGCTAGCACTCGCCTCGTTCACACATCATCGCTCGCATCGCACCAAACCCCCAACCCTAACTTCCATTTCAGTCACTGCAACAACAACAACCGCCCCTTCATTTACCTCTTCATCAGACCCGATCGCTCTCTGCCCCGACCCGACACCCACAGATCGTCTTCTCCGTGCCCCTGTGCATGGAGCTGCTGTCGATCGAGGTTTGACCAATCCTTCTCAATTGGCTCATGTACATGGATCTTGATACTTTTTGGGATTCATGGCTGATTGGTTAGGACTAGGACAGAGCTCAGTGAAATGGCTGTCGTCTTTTTCTCTTGCTTTTCTGTGTGAATAGAATTTTATCTTTTCCGTTACTGTGTTATTTGGCGGGGGGGTTTGGTTATCATGGTGTAGTGTGAAAATTGGAAAAAATTTCGGTAGCTTCTCCTTTCGTATTTTGGAGGGGTTTAAGCTCTATTCACTCCGGAGTTGGATTTTGTTACTTGTCCAATGTCCTGACAGCACTGTCAGGCGCTGTAAAGTAGGATTCTTAGGAATTCAGATGTAGGTTTGTTGCTGTTCGTGTTGGTTACGGGGTGTTGTTTTGCATTCTTAATGCTAAGTGGAAGTCCAGAGGTACACCGTCCATTTAGCTTTTGAGCTGGTGTCGTGGGATTTAGGATAAGGAGTTAATAATGTCGTTGAAGAGTATTCTCCAGGATGTGAAGGGAGAGCTCGGAAGCATCTCGAGAAAAAGGTTCGATGTCAAATTTGGCTATGGGATGAGATCAAGGTCACATCGTGTAGTTCAAGATTTATCAGTGCCTATTGATGCTTTTAAGCAAAGCTGTTGGGCTAACATGCCCCCTGAGCTTCTGAGGGATGTCTTGATGAGAATAGAAGCATCCGAAGAAGTTTGGCCTGCCCGGAAGAATGTGGTCTCTTGTGCTGGTGTTTGTAAGAACTGGAGAGAGATTATGAAGGAAATTGTGAAAACACCAGAAATTTCTGGCAGGCTAACATTCCCAATCTCCTTGAAACAGGTAATGGATCTTATCGTGATTCTAGCATGGCTTTCATTTTGAAGATCATTGTATCAGTTAGCAGTTTCATGATCAGTCTCTAGAATCATGTTCATGATTTAACTTTAAAAATTGTGACACTAGTATCTGGTGATACCACAAAAATTTAATGCATAGTGCCACCTTTTGGTAATCTTTGATATCTAGTTCATTAACTCTTCTGTGCTATAGAACACGAAATTGGTTTTTTCACTTGGTACTATCATTTGCATGATCTGTTTTTCGAGAGTTATAGCGACTCTAAAAGGCTTCTTGAAGTTGGTGCTTGTAAAATGTGAAATCTTCAAGGTAGTAATTTCAATGTTGTGAGTTCTCAGTTTTTTGCATAGGTTGCCAGTTTGCATTTCTGTTGTCCCTGTTTATCTGTGCGTTGTTCTTTTCCAAATAAAATCTTTTGTCGTGGTGCTATATATTATGAACATAAAGTAAATCTACAGTTCTTTTTTTTTTGGGGGGGGGGGGTTTGTTTGAAAAATGTTTAAAAGCCCTCTCCTCTCCCTCATATTCACTTTTGATAGGTGCATTTAGTCAGCTAGTCTTTCTTCTATGATTCCAATTCTTTTTGCCAAAGTTTGACAAACTTCATTTCTTAAAACAATTGCAGCCTGGTCCTAGGGACTCACTGATTCAGTGCTACATAAAACGAAACCGTGGGAGCCAAACATATTATCTTTATCTTGGTCTGAACCAATGTGAGTAAAAGTTTGTTGACTTTACACTTTTCAAGTATATCTCACTTTTTACAAGATTCTCCAAGGACATTGTGGAATATTTTGTGAAGATTGGTGGTAACTGTTGTATATAAATAGTACTTTCCGTTTCCCGATCCTTTGACAGCTTCAAATGATGATGGGAAGTTCCTTCTAGCAGCAAGGAAGTGTAGGCGTCCAACTTGCACAGACTACATCATCTTGGTAAATTCTGACGCTGTGTCAAAAGGAAGCAATACCTATATTGGAAAATTGAGGTATTTCCCCTTTTATCTATCATGATCATCACAGAACCGTGGATTACTCATTATCGCTTTCAACAGATCTAACTTTCTGGGAACTAAATTCGGCATATATGATGCCCAACCTCCGAATCCTGGAGCAAGAGTTGTAAAAAGTCGTTCAACCAGGCTAGTTAATCTGAAACAAGTTTCTCCTCAAGTTCCATCTGGCAATTATCCTGTAGCTCACATCTCTTACGAGTTGAATGTTCTTGGTTCTAGGTAAGTCAGGTGTCTGAATAAATATGCCTGGGGTAGCCAGAATTGAACTGATTTGAGATATCTGGATGACTAGCTTCTTTTTCTCTACCATTTTCCTTTTTATTCATATATTTATTTTTTCCCTGAAAATTAGAGGCCCAAGGAGAATGCAGTGCGTCATGGACTGTATATATGGCTCTGCTGTTGAGCCTGGAGGAGAAGCACCAACACCAACTGAGTTTGTGCCTGGCAATCTGGATGCATTTCCATCCATTCCTTTCTTCAGATCAAAATCAACTCGAGCTGACAGTGTTCATTCTGGACCTTTGACCACACAGAAAGAGAAATTGCTGACATTAAAGAATAAGGCTCCTAGGTGGCATGAACAACTTCAGTGCTGGTGCCTGAACTTTAATGGACGGGTAACCGTCGCGTCAGTTAAAAACTTTCAGTTGGTTGCCTGTCAAGAGAATGGTCAGGAGCACGAGAATGTCATTCTCCAGTTCGGGAAAGTGGGGAAGGATGTATTCACCATGGATTATCAATATCCGATCTCAGCTTTTCAAGCTTTTGCAATATGCCTGAGCAGCTTTGATACTAAGATAGCTTGTGAATGATTTGCTTCCAGGTACAGTTTTTTTTTCTTTCCAGAATTTACCATACAAATAGTTTTGCCTTTTAATACTGTGCTTTCAGCATGTAGTGCTTAAATTCTGCCTTAAGGTACATTGTTGTATCTGAGTGAGTGTTGAATTCACAGGTTTGGCTGGAGGATCTGCCGGCTTTCATTTTTAGGCCTTGGGCTTTGAAATCTCTGTTACGGAGTGGATATGCAGGTGGTTGCCCTAAGATGCACGATTAACTGTTTTTATTATTATTTGTTTTTGTTTTCTTTTCATTTTAAGGTTCATTTGATTTTCTGTACATAGGTTCCTTGTCGTCTTGCATTTCCTTTTTCTTTATTTTTGGTTTTCAGAATTAAAACGATGCCAATTTGTTGGTTGTGTGCTTTGCTAACATACATTGTATCAGGTTGAGTGTCAAATCTGTTTGTTGTGTGGGTTTTATCAGTCGATTGCAGAAACCAAAAGATAATGTAGGTTCAACGCGTTGTGTAATTCATTCCATATGAGCCTACTGACGACCAGGTGGTCCACTGAACCAGCACAAGCACAGGCCAGAGCCTGCATCCATGTCAAACAATCCGTATTGTCATATCCGTCGGTTAAGGAACATAGGGGTTCACTGTACCTCTAAACCTGTGCCACCCCCATCCCATGTTGCTCGGATCAGGCCCACCCCTTACCGCACCGCACAGCACAGCCTAGATTTGGCTCGCCACAGCCACACACACATGTCCAGACCTGAGGTGGAGATGTAGGACTTGGTGCCAATGGCTGGGAGGGGTACGATGGTGGCAGTGTGGTTGCCGTGAAGAACGGTTGCCAGTGGTGTTAGCGGGGTGGGCAACATGGTTGGGCGGTGGTGCCAGGGAGGTGGGGATGTGGAGGGTAAAAGTGTTGTGGGATAAAATTGTTAAGTTGGAAAATTTTGGATGCAATTAGAGTTAATTAACCATATCTAAACAAAAATGAAGTTCCGTGCAGGGTTTATCAAACATTTAATTTATGATTTTTTAAATATAGAAAATTAAATATTTCATATGCATATCATATTTTGATATTTTTAGTTTCAAATATACTATTTTTAAAAAAGTTTTGACATTCTTTCCAATGAAAATTACAATTTTGTTGGGATTAAAATGGTACTACTATTTAGTAATTTCTCAAGAGTGCCAAGAGTTTTGAGCCCACGAATATTTGATACGAGATATCCCTAAAATTAGGTACATTTTCTTGGAAACTTTTACTTATTTTATTTTATTAGGAAACTTATTTTAAAAATAAAATAAAGTTATTTCTATCTTATAGAGTAGTAGTAGTAATTTACTTGGGTTTTTAGCCTTTCCTATGTCCCTGAGCAGCTAATCTAAATGGATCAGTTTCTTCAATACAATAAAAGTTCACTCAATATTATTCTATGGTGAAATTGTAATTTGTCCGTCACAATTAAAATTTACACAATGAACCTAATTTCCTGCAAAATTAGTCCTTAATACTATCAACTCTTAGAAAATACAGTAATAATAATTTCATGTCAAATGTGGTGGGGAAGGATGATCGAGTGAGAACCAACTAGTAAATCATCTTTAAAACCTCATTTGTCCATTAACCGAGATGTGTACTGGCTTCTGGTATCGAGTGCTAATCAATCATCTGATTGGATTTAACTTTCTTAAGCCACTAATTACAATTTAATCAAATTTGTATTCCTAGTAATTTTCTATTATCTAATTTACTTAAAAACCGATAAATATAAAAAATGGAGTAATAAATTTACTTAATTTTATCGTTTCAAATTTCTAATCACATAGGTCACTTTATCGATTATAATTAAGTAGAAAATGTACTCTTTGATAAACTGTAAGAAATTTTTTTTTTGATCAAGTTAATTTCAGCCAATCACGTCTGATGGTAGTACCAGTTTTTTTATTATACCCAGAATCTAATTCGTTAGGGAACCAATTCTGAACTCCGACCCAAAAACTCCACCCAAAAGAGAGGAGAGGAAATCCAGAGGCTCAGATTAGCATATTGGCACATTCTTCATCGCAACAACAACCCGAGTAGTAGATGATTCTACCCGGAGCGCAAATTTGTGTTGTTGCGGCTCATGCTTTCGTTCTCCTCCTCATCGCCTCAAGATCGATTCCAATCACAAACAAAATCTGGGGGAAAAAATGAAGAAGAAAGACGAATCAGCCGCATCGCTATCTGGAATTTCAATTAGGGTTTAGATCTTACTTTAACGAGAGGCGGTTGTTATATATATATAGAGAGAGAGAGAGATTGGGACCTGTAATTAGTGTCAAGTTGGGCCGGGCCTAAATAGGATAGCAGATGGGCTTCTTAAGAGCCCATTGGGCTGAATCAAGATATCGCTTTCATGCTGCAGTCGGTCATGCCGATGCCGTGGTCGTTAGGTTAGGTAGGGTGGACTTTTCTGTACCCTGTGGTCAAAGAAAGTTAACAATGTGGACTCCAAAACGCCAGGACTTCTCGTTGACTTCACTATGGGAAAGTATACTTATATACACACACACATACAATGAACGTATTCTGAAACACAGATTAGTGGCCAGCCAGCAAACTATTGAAGATGGGGAAGGTCATATGCTCAGAGCTCAGTGATGATAGTGGATTTGACTTCACAGGCCTTCTCATGGCTCTCGTTATTGCTCTCACCTTCTTGGCCATCTGCTATCAACCACGCCGGCGAACTGTTGTTGTTGGACGGTCATACCACATGTACAGACTAGTGTCTTGAAAATACAACATACTTCCTGAGCAGTAAAAGCTCATGTTCACGTTTTGAAGTTTGTTTACCATGACGACCTTAAGATTCCATGGTTTCCCTATTGTAATACTGGTTTTGATTGTACCAGCGTTTCCATAACATAATCCAGTCTGATGACAACCTTGCTACGGTTTCCTCTGTTTCATGTTCTGTGTTTCTCATCAAGACGATCACTGGAAAAAGTAGTGTTTCCTAACCTCTGATCAGGGTCACACCCTATTAATAAATTACAGTCATCGACACAAATAGAGATAATGGCACAATTGGTGGATCATATAAAAAACAAGGTATGTGATTACAAGCGGCTACAAGCATTGCAAATTGCCTTTACCTGAACAGAGAGAGCAAGAAGTGTTCCTAGCAAGCAGAAAAGTGAACCATGAGAAACGGAGCACTTCCACATCAAGCACTGCATCCTTTCTAATGTCTTTGATTAACATACACATTTCTTGGCTGATTCCCACAAACACACTCTTAGGTTAGCATACACATTTATCAGCTGATTCCCACAAAGCAGTAGCTAACAACTGAGAGAAGAGAACCTCTAGATCCATGCTACTGTTGATTGTGCTGCTGGTTGCTGGATGAACTTTGTATTGTTTGCAGAAGGTGCTCAATTCTATATTTCATTACAGGTTGACCAAACTTGGTCTTTTTAAACATCTTTTCTCTAGTAGCCTTCCTTTGTGCTTCAGCTCTTTCCCTTGCTTCTTTCTTTGCCTGCATCAGTGCTTCCTTCTCTATCCTTGCCTTCTCTTTTTCTGCCCTCTGTTGTTCATACAATTCTGTCAGACTTTGTGATTTTTTCTTCTTTTTCTTTGGGTCATGCCTACCATGATCACCTACTTCATTTCTGTCCCGACTCTCCTGAAAATCAAGTATATTAAATTTTCAGAATCCATAACATACCAATAATAAACTTTTTTCTACTGCATATGATTTTGATTTTGAATCAAATAAAGGGCAATGTCTTTTTAAATTATTTAATACTAGAGCACTTTCAGTTGTAGCTTACATACTTCAAAAACTTATAACAACTAATCATAACCCATATAATTCTTATCAACCTAGTAAACCAATCAAAAAATCTTTTAACTTTACATAAAGGTGTTGCCACTAGGTGGAAGAAGAATGAGAAACTAACAGTTGTACCATGAAATGTATCCTCCAGCTTTACTCCTATAATTCAATAAGAGTAAGACTAAGACATCTACATAATACAGCCACACTTTGATCAACCAGTAATCAGAGGGTGTTTAGCATTCTGATCAAGACTGTCTACATTATAGTTTTTTAAGCAGGAAAAACAAGAAAAGGTAGGGAATTGGTTTGATCATGCTTGTAAGAGAAATTTAGCATGATATGATGAAAACATACCTCTTGGATTCTTACGTTTGATTGAACATCATCCTGCTGACCTTGCTGCTTATTCATCCTTTTAAACTTTCGAACAACTTTAGCATTTTTATAGAACTCTCTCTTTTTCTCTGATGCATACAACATAAGAACATGATAGAACAATTTTCTAGAACCAATCCCAGACAATGAACACAGAAGTAGAGCACAACCAACTCATGAAAAGAAATTCAGATTCATCATAAAGTCATTGATCATTTCAAATTTAGAAGCATTTCAACCCAGCAGCAAGAAAGAATAAAACCGAATGTCGATTCAGCTAACGTCTTTTCAAAGAGAAATTAGGAGAAAGAGCTTACTGATTATAGCTGGGTTGTAGTGATTTCCATCAGATTTTGCATTAGCGAAGGCCGCCAATGACAGGCCACTCGTCCCTCCCAATCTCTGCATATTCCTGTTTTTCCTCTGCTTGTTTTGCTTCATGTCGACGGGTTTTGGTCCGCCGATTGTATTCCTCTCCGATTTTTCTTCACGGCTTCGGTTCCATTTCTTCATTGTTGCAGATTGCTGTGGCGAAGCAATTGTAGAATTTGAAATCTGGTATTGATAATTGCGTGATCTCTCCAGTTCCAGACAAAGAAAAACCCTAATTTCCTTAACTTCAGAAAGGAATGAAGAAGGCCAAAATATTAATTAACTCCCCAAACTATAGTGGCTGGTAGATTATTTTCCCTAGATTATAACTTGGCGAGAATTAGATCCTGAGGTATGGATCGATACTCAATAGCTTGCTGCCTTGCTCTAGGTGACATTTCCACTTGCAGTTTTTCAACAATTTAGTACACTATCTGTAAGTGTAAAATTTGAAGTTGTGTAATATACTAATACTACTCGTATGAAAGATCACATCTTTGAATGAGTGCCCGTTCTTGACAAGATTTTAGACATGAATTGTTCATGGGGAGTTGTTCATGGGGAACGTGGGCCTCACTATAAAGCTATTACACCGACCGGAGAAGAAGATTCAAACTCATAAAATGGATTCTTCTAAGTCTTCACAGACGATGCTGTCCACACTGAAAACCAGCGGAATCCGAGATGCAGGATGACTCGCATTGGCGCCACTACTCATGCTAACATCTTCCATTTGCTTTTCCTTTTCCATTTCCCTATAAAAAGTATGCAACTACCATTAATAACATTAAAGCAACCAAAATGGCAAAAATACATTTTGAGATTTATATAAGATACAAGTGACTTTCTGAGATTTATATAAGATACAAGTGGCAAAAATACATTTTGAGAACTTTTTGTGAAATGAGCACACCTGCAATTGAGTTTCCTGGAAAGGAAAGATAATAGTTTTTCTGGAACTGTCCATAATAGAAAACATAACAGAGCTCCTGGAGTGGAGGGAGTTCAACATAAAATAAACAATTAGCTTTACTTCTCTAGTATATGCAAATGCAATCCTCTTGAATCTTATAAACGCTTCAGCTTTGACTGAATTGTCAATACATAATCCTCTCAGGCAAACTGGGCTCATTTTCAGTTAGATTAAAAAAAATCCTTTTAAACTACTGCCTTCTAACTAAACTATTTTGAAGTTTTATTACCGTACTATGTTATTACATCAAGGTCTCTTGCTTTTAATTCAATCAGTAGATATTAAAGCTGTCCCTTAACTAAGCCTGATCCTCAACATGCATCATAGTTTTCTGACTTGTATATATTTGATTTTTTTTCTACAGGCCAACAACTGCTAGACAAGTTGGAAAGTAGTTCGTGCACATTGGAAGGTGCACAAGTTATATGCCAAGATAATGAGTCTCCCTAGGTGTTGCTGCTTACCACGAGCGAGCGTCGAGCGGTTTGCGAGCGTCGAGCGTAGAGGCGTAGAGCTGTTGAGGCGGAGGCGAGATTCACCCTCCAGCTACTACTGCTGCTTACCACAAACGCAAGACTGGGACTAGAGATTGTAACGGAGCGGATTATCCGCGGTTATACCTAAACCGTAACCGCGACCGCGAATATATAACTATCCACGGTTAACGGATATCCGCCAATGCGGTTATACTCTAGCACCTATTAATGAATATCCGCGGATATCCGCCACCCGCGGTTAGTCCACGGATATTACCTGAAAATACAAAACAATATAGAATTTCAAGTGATAGTAAACCTAATAAATGTAGACAACTAAAAGTGATAGTCTGATAAAAGTTAAAGAAAAAAGTTAACAAGTTCAACAAAATATTTTCATTTTCTGATTGTCCATCCTTCAGATCTTCACCATCATCAGCAATATATCATCAAGAACTGTAAGACATTAGAAGGACATATTTTAAATCAAAGCAAGTAGGAAAATCATATACTAGATAGCAATAGAAATTCGGGTCCAGTTAGAGGTTAGTTTTTTAAATGGGAATTGGCTAAGATGGGCTAGTGGCCTACTTGTATTGATGGGTTGGTTAACGGTTACGGATATCCGCGGTTCGGATAGTTGATATCTGTAACCATAACCATTAGTCTCACGGTTACTAAATCCCACCTATTAGCCAATAACCGCAGATATAACTGCTATAATGTCGTGGATATCCGCTGTTGGTGGATATCATCCGACTCACTGCCATCCCTAACTGAGACCGAGACTGAGACAAATCAAGGCTAGGCGAGACTGCGACCGCGACGAATCAAGGCGAGCTGTGGAGGCGGAGGCGAGGCGAGATTGGCAGAACCTGAGATTGAGGGCTACTGGGCGAGAGAGACTCTCAGCCTCAGGTAGGGATGGCAATCGGACGGATAATCCGCGGTATGCTCATATCCGCGAACTGCGATTTTTTTTTGTATCCGCGGTTTGCGGTTACACCTATCACGGATAGAAATTTAAATCCGCATCCACGAACCGCGGGTATCCGCGGTTAGCGGTTAACCCACAGTTAATATCAAAGTGCAGCTGAACAGCTAAGTTTTCCTAATCCCACTAGTATATTATCAGAAGATGTTGGTTAAATACCTGATGTAAAAAGAGTGGAACATCAAGAGAAGATTCAGATGATGCGCGGTAGGCCGTGATAAACGTGTTTCTCTGCGTAGTGAATTGTTGGTCTTCGGTGACTGTTGATGGAGGAGGAGGCTAACATCGAGTTGCTAACGGCCTGCCGGTCCTTAAGGGAAGAGCTACGGTGGTCAGAGGGGAGGTGGGGTGGAGCTATTTGGGCACATAACGGAGATGGCGGTCTGCTACAAATTAGGAAGAAGATATATGTTGGAGGTAAGTGATGGCAGCAATGTAAATTTTAACAAATGGGCGCACAGAGGCCTATGTTAATGCATGGTGCACGCTATTCTGGACCTTGTTTCATTTCTTTTGTGACGAAGGAGTAAAATACACCAACATTCTTTTAAATTTGCTGATATGTGGAAGAAGTAAGAAGATGTGCGCTAAAAGTTGTTTGATATGTAATCAACTATTTGTACTCCACTTCACATCCATGTAAAAACACTAACACTAAGGGTGTGTTTGGTTGTTATGATCAAAAAAAATGATGAAATGAGTACAATACGAGATTAGTTGGGATGCGATATGACTTCAATCATTCCATGATTCCATCTTTATGCTTGATGATTTCAATATAGATTTATCTACCTGACCGATTATGTGACCAATTTTACAACCAAGAGTAGGTGTTTTAATTCATTTACTTCCTCCGTTCCAAAAATATTTTATTATATTTATTTTAAAATTGTTCCAAAAAGATTTATCATTTCCTTTTAAGTAAATATTTTCATACCATTTTTACATTTTAATCTTCAACTTCCATACTTCACAAAAAAGTTACTTTAATTTCGCTTACATGATAGTTTTACTTTACTACCTCCAAATATTGAATGCTCTTAATCTATGTACCCAGTCAAATATTCAAAATAATTTGGAACGCATGAAGTATTAAAAAGATATAGAAATAACTCTTTACTCCTTGATAATTATAAGCATTATTTGGAGAGTATTTCAGGTGATAATTTTACTTTCTTCGGCCACACGCTTATTTTCATGCGTGAAATATGAAATGTATAGAGTACTATAAAGGTTCTCTCCGTTGCAAATAACATGCATGCAATGATGCAACTATGGTTAATTGATAGGTTTAGCTTATATGGTAACTAGAGCTATGGACGTTTGGAGAAAAAAACAGTAATGAACCTCTAGTATCCAAATGCGTGGAGAGTAATAAAAACAAAAACAAAAACACTACTAGTATATAATGTATTTATATATATGCTGTATATAAACGGCCTGCATCTGTAACAATAATTATGCCCCGCATACATAATAGATCCATGATGAGATATACATTTGAAATCAATTAGCACCAATTACTGAAGGTTTAAAATTAGAGAAATTATAAAGAAGAAGAAATGGGAGAAAAAAAAGCAGAGAGAGAAATAAATAGATGTGCAATAAATGAAACAGATTTCACGTGCCGTGGATCCTTTTTGTTTGTTTTTGTTTAATAATCTCCTTCGCCGGCGGGGTCTGTTACTTACATATACGTTGGATACAATATATATCAAACGACGTCGTGACGATGATCAATCAGTTTCATTACTTGGCAATATCTGTGTGGTGTTCCTTGCGGCCATTTGCACTCCGGTTTCGAGGTCCTGCTGCTCCGTTGCCGGACAAGCACAAGGCTTATCATCCGACGCGCTGTAATTACTGATTATTTCTGCCAGAAACTCTTTATTCTTTTTCCCTGATCTATAAACTGTGTACAGAATCATCTGGCCTATTCCGAACGCAAACCCTAAAATGTTTGGAGTCTGCAAGTAGAAATGAATAAAATTATTAATTAGTTGCGATAAGAATAATTAATTAGAATCTGGAAAAGTAATAAAATGTAGAATTAATATTATTCTTACAGCAATGTAGAAATCACTGAGTGAGTATCCGTAGAAAAACCAAGTAACCGCACATAGAGTGAGGAAAAACGAGAGGCCGAACGGCATGTACTCTACGCTTTGTGTTCTTATCACAAGCCTCTGAGAGATTAACAATGCATGTCAACAAAAACAAAGAGTATAGTTCATGCATGTTAAATACTACTATTAGTACTAAAAATACTACTACTCGATCCTATTTAATTAAACTTTAATCAATTAATTGGTACGTACGATGATGCTGAGAGGAGCGGCGAAAACACAGACGGAGAAGATGGCCGTGATAAAGCCGACGATGTTAACGCGAAGAGAGCCGTCGGTGAAGATATACGTGAGCAACACTATCGCCCCCAGTGCCCCCATATTGAAAAACACTAGCAGCTTCGTCGTGAATAGCTGCATGCATGCATATATAATTGATCAGTAATTAATCAGCTAGCTTCATTAATAATTAAGCTGCATGAGCGCGCATGTTAATTATATACTACTAGCTATAATTGAGTAATTATGTATATATAGTATTAATTAATTTGATTACGTACGTATACGTACCCTTGCATTGGTGGTGGCGTAGATCATATAGACGATAAGATAGGAAGACTCGATGAGGACGCCAACGGAGTTGATTGTGATGAGCATGAAAGCGTTCTTCTTGATGAAGGCGTAGTATAGCAACAGCATTGCGCTGAATAGTGCTACCGAGTAAGGTATCGATTGGAACCCTTCTGTTGATTTCTTCTTCACGATTCGATAGAACGTTGGACTTAATCATGCATGCATGTGCCCAAATTAATTAATCACATATAGTACGTATATCAAACCATATGCATTACTTATATAGTACTATGATGAATTTATATTATCTCTCTATTTAATATGCGTGTGTGTATATACCAGCTAGTAATTACTTACATTGGGGACAAATAGACGAGGAAGGACAAAATGTTGCCTGAAAAAGAGCAAAAAATTAAGCAATTAATGAGTATATATATATATTATAAGCAATTAATGAGCAACAAATTATTATTATTATTATTATTATTATTATTATGATAATAAGTACGAAGGTACATACCAATAATTCCAAAAGCAGCAGTGAAATGAGGGTCGTGAATGGTAGCCATTTATGAATAAGCTAGCTCTCTGGCAGAAGATGTGAGATTGATGGAGAGTAAAACAGTAGCAGAAGAGCGTATTCTTAATATGCCACGTACGTACAATTGTAAGCTAGCGGTGTACGTACTGCGCAATGGTATCGATCGTATATATATACAGAAGGCGAGATCAATGCACTTATATATATATACACACACTACGTACTATTAGTAGCTAGGGAGTACTACAATTCTGTTAATCATTATCTAGGTGATATTTCACCCACCAGTTCAAATGACTCAGCTACAAAGTAATTTAGAAACTCAAACTCAACTAACTGAACAATTACATATTTACCCCTCATTATTTAAGTGTTTTAGGTGGATGAAAATTCACCCGAATGATAAATAATATTGACCTAATACATATGGTTGTTAGTAATACTATTAAAGATGCATGGTGTTGTCCATTAATATTGTAATGGTATATATATATTAATTATTTGAAGATTTCAAGTGGCATTTTGGGAGTACATACGTAATTTTGTCCGGGAGCTATTGATTGAATAAATAAACCCGACGGAATGTTTTATGTTTTCGTGGGGGAAAGAAAGAAATCGAAATGTGAGCTGGAAAGCTTCTGTTTTCCGGGGGCGTTTTGCTGCTTTTCATATTTGCTTGCTTTACATCGACACTTTCAATTCTAATTTCTTCTCAACCTCAACCTGCTGTGCTGGCTCACATTACACATTCTCCGTATGTAGTATCTGCGTAACAACACCCTTACGTACGTACGTACGTATTTCCCTATGTATGCATACATTATAGTAGTATCTCTATGCATTTACAAACCTAGCTAGCTAATTTAACAAACATCTACCCACATATATTATTTTATACTCCCTCATTCCCAAATATAATGCAACACTTGATTTGTCACAGAGACTAATGTGAACAAATTTTGGTATTGACTTTCACATTTTACATATTTTTTTGTATAATTGAAAGATGTAATCAAACACAGAAATCTAGGAAAAACAGTAAAACAAAATTAAACTATAATGATAAATATTTCAAAAATACAAATCAAAGAATAGAAAAATAAATCTGGAGAAGAAAGAGATCCATATTGAATATTTTTTTGGTGTTTTATTTTCTTAAAATTCAGAGGTAAGGATGATTTGGTAAATTAGTATGTAAAAAGTTACGAAAAAAATAAGGGTAAAAATGCAAGGTGCAATGGGTAAAAAGGTTCGGGTATAATTGTTAGGGTTCAAAAACTAGGAGCTTTAGTTTTGTAATTATACTTAAAACCTAACAGATTTATTAATGAGAAGTTAGACTCCATGGGGTTTTTGTATATTACACCAAACTTCGGGGGAGAAAATGGAGAATTTCAAAAATACAATGGGCAAAGTGTAGATTATGACAAACCTCAGGGGATAAATGATAATTTTCCCTATCTTTTTGTTTTATTGGAGTAATTGATAGATAACCTGTAGTAAAGTCTACTTAATTTCACTTGTCATTAATCATATAGGAGTTTGTTGGGTGTTGATCCAAAAAAAGAAAAAGGAGTATGTTGGGAGGAATATATTTTTGGGATAATATTCCTTTCAACCTTTTCTCTCACATAGTTTCCTTCAACTTGTTTTCTTAAAAAATTCAAATACCCATAAAAAGCACAACCATCAACAGTTTTCAGATAACTCTAGAAATTGAAATTACAGTACTTTCTAGAAGATAATGATGGGAAGTTTGATGGTAGTAATTTTGAAAGTGGAGGGTGATTAGTGAAAGCTGCAAAATTAAAAGAAGAGAAACGAGGAGGAGCAGAAGAGCAGAGCAGGCTTGGCTCGATGGTTGGATGGAGCTTGTTGAAGATGTAAAGTAAGCATTAACTCCCACCATGCCATGCCGTGCCGTGTAGTGAAAAACACTACTCCAACATTCATTCGCTCCCCATAATTAAAAATATACACACTTTTATCTTTTATGATGTGTCAAATGACTTGTCAGGATGAATGTATTATGATCAAATAAAAAATAGATAAATCATGAATTTAAAGCTAATGTGACAATAAAAAAAATATTTCCGAGGAAAACTTCTGAATATCCGTAGCATAACTCTTTAACATACATTTAACAACCCTTCTGGTTTTAGGAAACCTATAATTTCTCTCCTATGATTTAGAAAACCTACAAAACCCCCCTTAAACATTTACTATTGGATAAAGTGCACCCATGGTCTTGTAATTTTAATTATTGTACCACTAGGGTCATGTTTTAACTTTTTGTACTAATAAAGTCCTCTGTTTTCAAGTTTTTCTTCATCCATGGTCCTATTTGACATTTTTGCCATCAATTTTTAAAATATCGCTCTTTTCAACATTTGTAAAATATAAAAATCACCGTAACGTTTAACGGAACTTTCAATTTTACCCTTAATTTTTATAAACCCTAAAATTTTACCCTAACTTTTACAAATACTTACAATTCTACCATAAAAATTTTCTCTCCACTTTATCTCACCACCCTCCTATCCACCACCACCGGAAATCTCGCCGAACCGCTGATAGCCTTCGCCGGAATGCCTTCTATGCTACAAAACGCAAGTCTAGGCCGTAGATCCGCAGCCCAGGGCCGTGGATAGTGAGCCCAAGGTAGCGGATCGCGTGCCCAAGGCGGTGATCGGCGGCCGAAGGGCAAAATCGCGAGCCCTAGGCCGCGAATCGCGGTCCTGTGGTTTTCTATCGGCGCCCGTGGCTTTCCGGCGGTGGTGGGTCGGATGGTGGTTGAGATAGGTGAGTTGAAAAATTTAAGGTAGATTGTAGGGTTTGTTTTTAAAATTTTAAAATTTGAGGTTGTGAATGGTATAGTAAGAAAAATTCAGTTTATGTTCGTTATTGTACCATTCCTGTGAAAGGGTAAAATAGTAAAATAATTATAAAAAGAACCATGGATGAAGAAAAACTTAAAAACAAAACTTTATCAGTACAAAAAATTTAAGGTAAATTGTAGGGTTTATTTGTAGAATATTTAGACATTTGAAATTAAATAGTTCATATGCGTATCATATTTTTGCAACATACTTTTTCTAACCGTATTTTTGGGATTTTTATACTATTTATTTTTTGTAAATATATGAGTCAAACATTTAATATTGAACAATAAAAATCAAATGATCAATTATTTAAGTTGAGAGATCGATGAGAGTGAGAGTTAGAGAGAGAGAGAGAGAGACTACCATGACTTGGGTGACGGGCAAGGTTTAGGGTACAGGGGAAAGCTTCTGATTGATGAGTTTATTAGTGTAATAGACAAGGTTGGTACAAGTTTGTTTTTCACCGAGGCCCGGAAGATTGGACAAGGATGAATATGTAAAAGCACTTCCTGTTTTTTGGCCCTATGATCAGCATTTTCAATCCATTCAAGCGGTCCAAAGAAGGGAAGAAATCAGTTTTGTCAGGTATAAGGATACGACGGATGTGCAGTTGCTAGTTCAGATGATCCAATCTGTGAAGGTAGGTGGTTTGAGATTAACCATTAACGAGGCGAGGTTCAACAGAGGTAAAATCACAGTGAGGGGTGTGGTTGATTTGAAAACACATACGGCGACAAGTGGCAATGACATTGTAAAAGATACGTTGGGTGTGATGGTAGGAAGGGATGCAAGAGTGAGAGAGCATGGGTCTTTTGTAGGTATGTTGAAGGGGCCAAAATTTGGGCTTCATGCCAAACATATGAATGAAAATACAGCCTCAGTATTGGTAGGAAAAGTCTAGCAGCCTTGGCTCAAGTGGCACTTAGTGTGCCACAGAGGTGGGTGTTCGGGCTCGAGGTCTTGGCTTCGAGTCCCTGGCTGCCAAGACACAGGAGTTTTACCCACATTACGATTCGAGTTTAACCCCCTGCGACTCTGTCCTCGGATAAGTTTAAATCGAAGGGATTCGAATTCGTGATGTGAGGTTTCTCTGAAGATAGGAGTGTCTAATCTAACCAATTGACATACTACTGTTCAAAAAAAGTATTGGTAGGAAAAACCAGACCCGAAGAAAAATTATGGTTGAAGGGTTGTGCGTTGGGAGAAGTAAGGCATGCTTCTACCCTTAGTAAGATTGGTGATTTACTAGAAGAAAAGGGTTTTGTCAACTGCAGTGCCAAATACCTTGGAGGTTTACGAGTGTTGGTGGACTGCAACTCGGAAGAACAACTCCTCAAATTTCTGGAGGATGGAAAAGTGAAGCTCCTTGAATGGTTTAAGGAGATCCGACCATGGAGCCCAAAAAAAAGAACTGGTACGCCCAGGAAGAATTGTGTGCCTGACATTTCCGGGGTTCTGGTCCATGCGTGGCATTTGGAAACATTTCAACTCATTGCTAGACAATATGGAAAGGTGTAAGAGGTGGAAGATCTAACTTCACAACGTGTACAATTGCATATTGGTCGGGTGTGGAATCAAGAGACGATCTCGGAGGTCTTGAATTTATCGGTGGAAGGTGCATGTTTCAGGGTGAGAATAGTGGAAGAATTTGCAGATTTCATGGATTTTGGGAAGATATATGAAGAGACGGTGATTTCCGATGAGTCAGTGCCGGAATCGGAGGGTTGGATATCGGACGATGGAGCTGTTGAGGATGATGGCTCGGATTTCGACGAGCCAAAATTGTCTGCATTGCACAGTTATGGGCCTCAATGCGCTGACCTGCAGAGGCAAAAAAAGGGTTAGGGTGGCTGCTCAGCGAATCTTTGGGTTGATGAAAAGGAGAGCTGCTCTCCAAACAGTAACACAATATGAGCACGACATCCTGTTGCAGAGGAGACTTTGGGTGGGACCGAGCTAGTCTGAGTCTCGATGGATAAAAGAAAGAAGTCTGGGAGTGAATGGGCTAGCAGAGAACATGTTGGGCCGGGCTACACATGATCAGGCTGAGCTGGACAGACTAGTAATTTCGAGTAAAGAAATTGAAGGAGAATCAATCAAGGGCCTTAGTGAAAATATAAGCCCAAACTTAAGAAGTGGTAATGCTAGGGCAGTACAGTCAAGCCCGAACCCAGTTCTAGAAACACGGTGGACTCGATTGAAAATTTTACACAAAAGATGATGAATCCTCCATGCAAGACGAGGATAGTGGAGCGTGGAAGGTCAAAGTAGCGCGCGCAGCAAAGGTAACTGTAAAGTGTCTAAATCGGCCCATTGGATTCAAAGGTTAGTAGAACTCGTTCAATCGGGGCAGCTCTGGGGTTTGTCTTCAAAGATGCAGCTGGTACATCAAAAAATGGTTGTGATTCTGGTGAGTCTACTTCTTTAAAATGAAATTTTCGTCTCTCAATATTAAAGGCTTTGGGAGTGATGATAAGGTGAGGAATCTTAAAGAATTAGTTTCCAAAGAAAAAATTGATCTTCTGGCAGTTCAAGAATCCCTCTTAACCGAGGAGGTGGGTGATCGGATAAAGAACATATGGGGGCATAGTAGTCTTGGTTTTGCTCAGCGGCTTGCGGAAGGGAGATCGGGTGGTCTCCTTTTCTTCTGGAATACGGAGTCTTGGTCAACAAAAAACATCGTTTCAGGAGAGGGCTACCTTGGTTTATTAGGTAAGTAAAAGGACAAATAGCAGAATTATTTGTTGATAAATGTGTATAGGCCGCAACTTACAAGTCAAAATGTGTTATGTGGGAAGAGTTGGGCTCAGTGTTACAAAGTTTTGGTTGTGCAGTCTGTTGGATGGGGAATTTCAACGTAGTTAGAAGAGCGGAAGAAAGAAAGGGATACCGATTCAAACCATTAAGAGCTGCGGATTTCAAATCTTTCATTAGGATAAATGATCTCTCGGAAGTAAATCGGGGGGCGGAGATTTACCTGGGTGAGCAGCGACGGGCAAATGATGAGTAAGTTGGATAGGTTCTTATTCAACAAGAACTTTTTGGAAGATTGGCAAGATCTCACAGTGACTGTCAAGGACAGAACTTTTCTGGACCATTGCCCCATTTTTCTGAAAGCCAGAGCAGTTGACTTCGGGCCTTCTCCCTTCAGAGTTTTCGATCACTGGTTGGCCCTGGATGGTTTCAAAGATCTTGTCAAATCAAAGTGGGAAAATACTAAAATCAGGAGGAATGCTCAGTTTGTTTGGAAGGAAAGGTTGAAGAGTCTTAGGAAGAGGATAAAGGAGTGGAGATATCAGAGTTTGGCAGGGGTAGAAGGAAAGCTGGAAGATCTAAAACAGGAATTTTTGAGCTTTGAAAAAAGGCTGAGAAGCAGTATCTTCAAGAGGAGGAGCGGGTAAGATGGAGGGAGTCAAAAGTTAGCTTTTTCAAAGAGCAACACCAGATTACCAAAGACTTGAAGCAAAAAGGGAGATTGAAGTGGGTCATTGACGGGGATGAGAATAGTAGATTTTTCCACGCGGTAGTGAATGGAAGATGCAACAGGAATTCTATAAAAGGTTTGCCCCGGTCAGAATTCTATAGTAGATTTTTCAACGCGGTTTGGTTGTGCGGTGGGGATAAGGCGTCAGGGCCGGATGGTTACAATTCCAATTTCTTGAAAGAGAATTGGGATGTTTTAAAAGAGCAGATAATAGCAGCGGTTTATCATTTTGAAAACTCTAAAAACTTTTGGCCAAGTTGCAATTCTTCTTTCATCGCCCTCATCCCGAAGGTGTCAAATCCTTTGACCATCTCGGACTACTGTCCCATCAGTCTTATCGGTTGTCTTTATAAGATAATCGTTAAATTGTTGGCAGAACGCCTCAAGCTGGTTCTAGAAGGTTTGGTCAAGGGAGACCCAATCTGCGTTTGTTGCAGGAAGACAAATCACAGACAGGGTGCTAGTGGCGAATGAGGCAGTGTCGTGAGCTAAAAAAGAAAGACGTCGGATGTTGCTGTTTAAAGTGGATTTCTTAAAGGCTTACGACAGTATTAGCTGAAGTTTCCTAAACTTCATCCTTCAGCAAATGAACTTTGAGGATAAATGGAGGGACCGGATTTCGGGGTGTGTGAAGTCCGCAAGAGTGTCTATTCTAGTCAATGGCAACCCGATGACAGAATGTGGAATGGAAAGGGGTTTGTGGCAAGGAGACCCTCTGTCTCCTTTCCTTTTCATCTTAGATTTAGAGGCCTTAAATCACTTGATGGAAGAGGCTATAAGCCAAGGTATTTTCAGACCTTGTAAGGTTAGATCAGACGAGGTGCCTTTGTCGCACCTTCAGTTTGCAAATGATGTTCTTTTTCTTAGGGATTGGTCGGATGACAATGCGAGATCATTGATGAGCATTCTTCACTACTTTGAGATGGCCTCTGATTTGAAGATAAACTTAGCAAAGAGTAAACTCTTCAGTGTGGGTGTTGGGGAGGATGATATTACTAGAGTTGCCCGTTTACTCGGTCGTACACCGGCAACAACACTCCCATTCACTCACTTAGGGTTGCCCGTCGGCCTAAGCATGAGCAGGGGGTGAGCTGGGATTTGGTTGTGCAGAAAATAGAGAAGAGACTTTTGAGGTGGAAGGCAAACTCGCTATCAATCGGCGGTCGACTTACGCTAATCAACGTAGTTCTTGGAAGCTTGCCCTTGTACCACTTTTTAGTGTTCCGTGGTCTAGCCAAAGTGTTGAGAAAAATTGAGACTGTGAGGAACAAATTTTTCTGGGGGGATTCGGGGTCGGGTAGGAAACTGATTTGGGATAGGATTGAAAAGTTATTCGGAGACAGTGAAGCGGGAGGGTTGAATGTAGGTAGTTTGAGAGGAAAGAACTTAGCGCTCCTTCAGAAATGAAAGTGGAGGTGGTTAACAGAAGGGGATAAATTGTGGTCTACAGTGGTGTCTAGCATTTATGGGGGTTTGGTCGGGTCTTTGCAGTTGGGTAGGGAGCTAGACGGGTGGACTGTGTGGAAGGACATTATAAAGGCATGCAAGGAGGTAGAGGGTCTGGGAACGGGGTTCAAAAATCTTTGCATGAGAGTGGTGGGAGCGGGTTCCAATACTAGCTTCTGGCTCGATACTTGGGTGGGAGAGAGACCGCTCAAGGAGAGATTCAAACGGTTGTTTGCACGTGAGTCAAACCAGGGGAGTACAGTCTCGGATAAGATTAGGTGGGTCGAGGAGGAGTGGAGCAATGAGTGGTCCTGGAGGCGGATAATAAAGGGTAGGATGGAGGAAGAGTTTTATTCGTTTCTAACATCTTTGCAGGGCTTCACTCCAAAATGGGAGGTTGCTGACTCTTGGAGTTGGAAGCTAACAATTGACGGAGCCTTCACAATCAGGAGTCTATCCCAGAGGATTGGAGCCCATCTAGCAGTCAATCTTGATGCCACAATGCGCCGGTACAATAAGATCCCGAAGAAGGTGAACGTGTTCAAATGGCGTGCTACTCGAAGATGCCTTCCGGTGTTGGACCTGCTTAAAAAGTATACTGAGAATTGTATATATGGATGTAGGATATGCAATTGCATTAGCACGTGTTGAGGGGCGAGTAAATATGGCAGTAGTAGCGCCTTGTGGCTCATCATAATTAGCTCATATCAAGGCCGTACGTTTAATTAAACGGTTAATTGATGAAAAATAATCATGTTACCTTCTCCAGCAAGTTATATAAGGTGCAAGTGTTGCCTCATTTTGGCAATGAGAAAACACAGGGAGGCGCGCACGCCGATCTTGCTACTCAGTGATCTGTTTGCTTGTTTCTTGTTTATTGGTTAAAATTAATCACCTAATCTCAATTTAATCAAATCAATCAGTCTATTGAGCCTTAATCCCAATTCGTAGGGATCAACTACATGAATCATGCTTATCCATTCCACTCTGTTTGTAATGAACTCATCCGTAAGTTTAGCAGTCAAAGATCCCTCTCAATTAGATTACCTATGGAAGTTTAGGTCTTACAAAACCGCATTTATCTTTCTTTAATGCGATGCCATGCATTTGAAAGAACACCTTATACATTTGGCAAAATCCATGTGTGTGTGTATAAAACTTGGGGAAACACGTATAAAGATATACACCTCAGTGCATTTATTGACTGCTTATAGAACAATCCATCCAATCAAGAACATAGACCATAATTCTACAAAACCTTGTGCAGTGACAACCAGCACGATCTTTGTACCATCATGCGGTGAAGTAGCAAACGAAATGGACAGACCTAATCAACTAAAGCCATACTTTACAAATTACTACACAATTTACTAACTTCTAACTAGGATATACAAGAGGCAAACCTTTCTTCTAGAAGTAATCTTCACGTTGCCTCAAAATACAGAAATTCAAGGCCTGACTTTCGCAAACCGTCCCTTTATCCGTGTTCTGCCTTCTGCACGAACCTTTCTAGATTCATACCTAATGTGTTTTTCGTACCTGTCATTTACCATTAAACAGTTGGTCGTTAAAAGAGCTTAAGGAAGCTAGAACTTTATATAAAATATGAACCAACTATCCAGTAATATACATCAGGGATAAACCGCAAATCAATACAATGAAATTGGAGAGAATAGGGTAAGTTTATCTGTTAATGCCTTCTTAAGTTGGTCACAGAAAGCAACTCAAGTCATTTCCACAGCCACTCCCTCCGTTGCCATGAGAGATTACTTTGCCTTTTTATTTAGCTACATACACATGGCTGTAAAAGTCTCTAAAAACATCCAGATTATATAGCAAATTTTAATCCAAGACAATCATGCAGTAACTTCCACACTCAGGCAGCAATGGCGGTAAAAAGAATTAGGGATTACCTTCTTGTTTTCCTCTTTTCCTTGTAACGTGAGATTGCAGTCTCTCTCTCCTGGCTGTTCAGCTCATACTGAGGAACCTTAACACTCAAGGTGGTCCCAGCGGCAACAGCATCTTGTGACTGAACATTTTGACCGCTTATCTGGTGACTTGAATGACCACCAGCATTTACATATTTGTCAGGGACCATTGCGTTCTCCTCAAGATGGCTGGTTTGAAGTGGGTTTGGCAAAAAAATATCTGCAACTTCATTACTATCACCACAGCCCTTGAGTGCTCTTGACTGCTTAAAAAAATTTGATTTACATTTCTTCTTCAGCAAGGTATTGACTTAAAGCTGACTAATAAGGTAGGAATAAAAATGTTCAAAGGTGGGCAGCCCTATGTGAACTTATTGTTATCGTCATTGAAATTAGAGGTCAGAAGCATTTTGGCACCTCCTAAAAATGGTTTCATTGTTTATGATGACTAAAAATTAAAAAACTTATGCATTTCGACTGCTACTTTGTAGAAATGTTGGGTCCACCTAGTTTATATAGTGAATGCTCCTTGTTGCCGGAATGAGTAAAAAATGAGGTATAGGAGAGCTGTATGAGTACTTAAGGGGGAGGGCACTTTCATGGAGGTGCAGAATGATCAAACATGGGAACTATGGACTCTTCACACAATGGACTTGTTACCTTAGCACGTTCGCCCCTTTTAACCAGTAAATATGTAATTTCCTATTTCACCACTGAGAAAAAGGTAATGACTACTAAAGAAATTCAGTAACACAAAAAAGAGCCTATTATGTTGACTTATCACCATATTTACATTAAAAGTTGGCAGCATATAGAATTTCTCTGAGCCTTAGTCACCACCATTCACCAAACGGACAAAAAATTAAGTATCTGTTTTCTCAAAAGATAAATTTTCAGAGTCAATCTTTTCGAGAATCCGTAAAAGAATAGGTACCTCTTGAGCAGGTAATAAAATTGGCACTGCATCATATTCATGACCGGTATAAGTATCTTTTGGCTCAAGATAACAATCAGGCATGAGTGATTGTAACCAGTCAATATTGGCTTCACTATTTGCATTCTCATTGTTCAAGTTGGCTTCTATCATTGCCAACTCACGAAGCTGGCAAAGTACTTCCTTTTTATGTTGCCCACAAGTGCTGTTACGGTCCTGAGCAAGAACAGCATCCAGACCAATGTTAAAATCACAGCCATAGATAGAAAACTTAACCGAACAGATGTCAGCATCCACCCAGATTCGTTCTGAAAAAACATACTCCTGCTAGGTGGGTAGTCACTTTTAACTTTTTTGTATAAATTAATATTATCTTTGATCATAAACTCATTTCACATGAACTTCCATCATTGCCTATTCCAAACCCATTATAACCACTCCCAACCAACTCTCTAGACACTTTGACCGAGTGAATTGCAAAGGTAAAAATTGACTAAAATAAAACAAAAGTGGAAAATTGTCATTTAATTTGGAACAATTTTTTTTTTTCAGGGACGGACGGAGAAGAGTCAATCTAAGAGACAAGATAAGAAATACTCTAGGGTTGTCACAAAAATCATGAATGAGTAACTAATTCAGAGATTGAGTGATTCTAACGAAGGCGGCAGGCTTATAGAAGTCAGTTCACACATATATGAAGCCTAAATAAGATAGCCAAATCATACAACTTGGGTAACAAAATTTCCATAGCTGCAACTTGCCTTAGGCAGGGGAGGAATATCCATGGCTCGAAGCCCGTGATTTGAGCCATTGAAAACGATTATATCGTCGAGGCTAGGAGCTTCGCAGACGAACAATTGCAACAGCTCATCGAATCCATTCTGGATTGAAACATCTCCGATAACCCCAGAATCACACTTCTCTTCAGGCATAAGCAAATCCTTGTTCCCCAAACCCTCAAACCCAACAAAACCCAGAAGCTCAGTCACCGAGGGGCAGCCGGTAAACCCCTCAATCGGGCGGCGATTGTGCTGCGGAGACTGCGACGGCTTGTGGGTCTCCCAATCGCAGTTGTGGCACAACACCCGCCTATCCGCCTCGCAGAAGATGGAGGCAGGCGATTCATCGCAAGCGTCACAGAGCTGTGACCGAGAGTGCTTGACGAAGAGCGGGTTCGTGGAGTGAACTTCTCTGTCGCAGGAGAAGCAGAGCTTGGCCGAATCTGCACGGCAGTACAGAAGGGCGATCGATTCATTGCAGTAATCGCAGAGTCTCTGTTTCATGGAAACGAAACGCAACAAAACTAAAATTGTTGAAGGAGAGGGTGCAGGGCTTTACAGCTTATCTTCATTCACCAGCTCCCCCCTTTTGCTTGCTGTGCAAGAAGATGTCTGTCCCACTCATAAATGTGAACATTGATTTTTCTGGAAGAGATGTTGACCTTTTTCCCTTTTTCTCGCCTTTTGGATCTCATTTTGATCTCCTCTCCGACCTCCATGGATAAATGACAAATTCGTCTTCATCTTGTAGATTGTGATACAAATGACCTCTACTGTTTGATTCCCGATGATCTGCCCATCGTCTTCTTTGTTTTCGTCTCTTTATCGTGATGAAACATCTAAACAGCCAGTGCAATGCAAACTCTTTTTACGATTAATAATAGTATACTATTTAATATCCGATTTTATTTGTGAAAATTAATTTAATAATACTTTTTTATTATTCAAATTGAAAAAAAGGGAAGTTTATGCCATCACTATGATTACCTAGTCCTTCTTTAACGATTTTATTGCAAGGGAAAAAGGAAAGAAAAAAAAAAGGAAGAGAAAGAAGTAGGCTTTTGGAGGTTTCTAAGCAAGTGCACAACTTGACTTGAGTGATGGAAAAAGAATAGTGGCCCATTCTCTAGAACCTATATTTGGCAGCCCACACAATTTAGTCCCTCTATCTCTAACTTTGTGCGATTTAGTCCTTTACTTAGAAAATGAAGTGAATTAGTCCCTTGCTTTTGCCTTACAAGTACCACATACATGACAGCCATGTGATGTGGAGTTTGGAGGGTGGTTGTGTTATCTGTACATTGTATATAGACAAAGGAACCGGTTCGAAGGTTCAAGTGGTCTCATGCATGAATGTGACTAGTTAGTTGTACCAACCTACATTGTCCCCAATTTCACTTTTTGTTGTCGCCACTCTTTTCTTACTCCACTTCTACACTAACCAAGAATGTGGATCGGTTCGGTTAGGGTAAGTATCTTGCAGATATTTTTCAAGAGTAAGTTTTTTTATCTACCGCCCGGTGGAATATCCTTTTTTCGACCAATCATTTGTTTCTGAAAATAAACCGTCACTTAAGAAAGTTTGAGAGCCATAATAGCAAGCATTGATATCTTAGTGTGCTATTTTGGAATTTCACCGGTCGATAACTGAATCACGTAAGAAATGGTTTGAATATATAGGAGCTAAAAGTGGAAGATTAAGAGACCAATGACCAGAAACTGTTTTTAGCAAAAGAGTGATAGTAAAACACTAGTAGTAGCATTCTCTTAGTCTCATTCTGTATGGTCAATATTCTTTTACAAAATATTTTCTGGGTGTAAGGTTTAAAAATGTTAAGGTATATTTGTTAGGATTAAAAGCGTTAGAACATCATTGGTGTAATTAACGGGTAAAGTGCGACTACTTATTGCAATAGCTAGATGCCGCAGATGCTAATGCTCCCTAATTCTCTATTATGGTGAGGAGGGGAAGTGGGACTTTAGGGGAGCCTGGAAGTTGATGTGTTTTTTTTACACTACCCAAGTAAACGCTCATCGCGTCATTCAGAGCAATAAGCAATCAAGGATACGGGCCGCGATGCCATCGCATCTCGCGAAGGCATCGTTAGGAGAGCTTCGCATCTACTGGCTTCGCCAGGCAGGGCCTTCACATCTCTTGGCCTTCGCCACTCAGTACTTAGCAACAAGTCACAGATCGAGGAAAGGAAGCTGAGAACGGTTACCTCCACGACCTACCCACGTTCTCCATCATCCCTCCGGTCTTCCACTACCCAGAACGTGGGGGAATCACCCCACTACTCTAGATCATGGGACAACCGCCATCTCAACGCCTACTATAAAAGGATGACTTGGGAAAGGTACACCATATCTACACACCCTCACTCCTCTTTCTGCTCATGGATATTCCGTTTTACCTCTTGCAGATTACTCCGGAGCTACAGATCGTCGTTCTCAACATCGCATCAACCCTTCAAGCATTCCGGAGCTACATATCGTCGTTCTCAACATCGCATCAACCCTTCAAGCATCTGGAAGCCCGCACCCATCTTTTCCCCCTACTCGCCCCAGTCAAGCAGGACACCCATCTCAGGATCACTGGTCTTTGTGGCATCCAAGGCTTCAAAGTTCAACCCTGGATGCAGTTTCTCCATCTGGAAGCGGCATCGCAACCAGCCTTCCTCGTACGCCTGCGCTCCAACCTCGCCCTGGGTCTTCAGCTCCTAAATCTTTTGCTTCAAACGAGGCATCCTCTCGTGGATATGTACTTTGAGGGATGATGGGTCAGAACACTCCTCAGGGAACAACTTCAGCCCAAGATCCTTTTCGAGCTTAAAGAACTCATCTACTGCACACATGAAGTCCGTGCACAGAGTGAGGTGCGCCTCTGCCAACTCCTTCGCAGCAAGCTTTGCATCCAGAGCCCTATCCTCAACATCCTTGAGATGGGCAGCTGCCACCTTCTCCGCCTCAGCAGCAGCGTCTTTCAAAGCCTGAACCTCTGCCTTCGCTGCGGAGCAAACAACATCTGCCTCTGACTTCAAAGAGGAGAGTGCCCCCTTCAAGGCAGCAACTTCAAACTCTTTTTTCTTGAGTTCGTCCTCCCTCCTTGCTAGCTCTTCCTTGTGTTGGGGGTACCAGACTTGGAGCTTCTTCAAGAACGTCCCTCTGCAAGTTCTCCAAGCGAGCCTCCGCTTTCTCCTGGGTGAGGACAACACGCCAGGACTCCAATTCAGCAACTCGTCGATTCGCCTTCTCAGCCTCAGCTTTGGCAGTAAGAGTGGCCTCTGCCTCCTTCTTCAGGCGGGCAATTTCAGCAACCTGGGCGTTATCCCTCACGTTCGCATAGCTCAAGAATTTGTGCTACTAGCTGATGCCAGCATATTCATTGATGGCAGCCTGCATCAAAATGAGTTAGCACAGAAGTCAGAGAAATGACACAGGAAAGTGAGGGAGATGTCTCACCTGCAAGTTGTGCTTGGCTACCTCCTTCATGAACTCCATTGGGGGTCCAGGCTATGATCCATCAGCTCCCTATCAAAGGAGGTGCGAAGCCCCTCCAAGCAGGACAATAGCGTGTGCTCCCCGCTCATCAACAAGGAAGACTTATTGTTCAGCAGGAAGACTGGATAACACACTCCCTCCAGAGGCATGCCCTCCTCCTGGTACACCTTGGACCTGAGATCTTCCATCAGGGACTTCAACGCAGTAGGGTCCTCAGACCACCTGGTGGGGGGTCTTCTGGGCAGCTACACGCTTCTCCTCAATGAAGTGTGACCAGATCCCAGTTTCCTCAAGAACGGTCATTGTTGCGCCCAAGCCCACTGCGCTTTGGCGAATGCTCCAATGTCAATCAGAGGATTCCTTCCATGCATCAAACAGCTTATTAATGCAAATAAGGAAGAGTCGAACACAATCCCCCATGAGGAAAACACATACCTTGCGATGGGCCTTGGTCTACGGCAGTGGCGACCTCACCAGTCGACGGCTGGGATTGTGGCCTCACCAGCTGCCACTCCCAGATGGTTTGCTGGAAGGGCGAACCACATCCCAGGTATTCGCCTTCTCTGGAACTCTCTCCACCGCCAAGGCGTCGCTGGCGATGGGAACCTGACTAGTTAGGTGTGCCCCCTCTGGAGCCCCTCCCCCTTGGAGAGCCTGGCTACTTGTCAGGGAGGCACCTTCAACTGCCCATGTCGCCTCTGGCTGAATATCAATCAGTGAGGGTGCTCCACTCTCTGGAGGGACCATTGTCACCTCCTTTGTTCCAGAACTGTTGGCTCTCCTCGCGGCCAGCTTAGCCCTTCTTCTCATAGACAGCAGGAGGTCACCTGCTGACATTATCCCCTTGGATGGCGTGGAGGCCACCTGGGGAGATACCCCCACAGAAGAAGCAACTTCAGGGCCACCTTCGCCCCCCGCCCTTGGGTGGCTCGCCAACAAGCAGGAAACAAAGGCGTCCAGACGCCTGATATCTTCAGCTGCTGCCACCGCCGTATCTCCAGGAGCAGGGCCAATAGTCTCCACTCCGGGAGACTCACAAACTGTCTCCTCTCCAAGGGTGGCTCCAGAAGTCCCCCCCCCGTTGTTCACATCCTTCGCAAGGGGAACTTTTCCCTGAACAGGCCCTTGCACCTTTGCCTGCCCTGACTTACGAGGAGCCTTCTCCACACTAGGCTGCACCCCAGCAGATCTGAAACGAAAATCATGAAATCGATAATATACCCTTACCTAATTGGGTCACGGATTCAAAAACTGTGATTCGATTGACGCAAATACTTAAAATGAGATGAAAATAAGTCACCGAGACTCAGTGACGGAATCAGGAATTCGAAGTTGAGGGGGCTGGTGGGTAGATTAAATTAGGGGTTGGAATTTGCAACCATAAAACGTCGACTTTAACCCATTTTATAATGACCACAGACCAATTTCCATATATAGTAATAGTTGAAGTAATGGAGGTTAGTGATGTTGTTTTCCAAGGAAGCCGCTACTAATCATTAACTCCTAACTCGATTGAGAACATAAAAATCGACCTACGAAATTTTTTGAGTCCGCTAATCTTTTACGTAGAAAAATAATAATACAAATTTATACAACCAAATTGATATCATGGGTTCATTTTTATTTCTTTTACTTGATTTTTTATAGAAAGTAATATTTTCAATTAAAGAAACAAAAAACAGTGAGAAATTAATCAAAAAAAGAGAATTGTGTGTAATAATAAACTCAAACTCATGACAGGTACAAAAATAAAAATGGATTAGTAATAAAAATTAAATTATATATAAACAATCTCACAAAAACTACCGCGCATAAATCTGAAATTTAAATGTACTAAAAGATGATTAAAACGAAAAATTAAAGATTAATTAGACATGGTCCCAAACCACAACATATCAAATTTAAATGACTTAGATAAAACTATAAATAGAAAACATGGAGCAAATTTTTTTTACCTAACCAAGTTGAGTTGGCTTCTTTTATGGATGCAATTTGGGTATGTGAGAAAAAAGGGACCATTTAGGTTGAGATTTAATAATAAGTGGGTAAAATTTTATTTTGGATTGAGTTGGAGATTAGTGGGTAAATTATTACATTAATCCTCATAATTTCTACCATATACCCTATACCGACCATCAACTTTGGGGGGGCAATAGCACCCCCGTCCCTTACTAGTTCCGTCAGTGCCGAGACTTAACATAGAGCCGTCCGTAAAATTTACTCGAAATAAATAACTAAAGAAAATTTATGTTTACATGAGTTTCCAAGTATGTCACCTGCAAGAGCGGCATGGATTGTTAAGAGTTTTGCCACTGTAAATCTTTATTCTCTTAAAAAATCTTCTTATATTGCTATATCATCTTTATTTCATAATTTTTCTAATTATTATCCATTCACCTATTAGCACATCATCTATCATATCAATAGAGAAAAAAGTGTCATTAATGACCCGATTGGATTTCGAACCTTAATTCCCATTTCCTACTCTTGTCTTGAAAAAATTGAATGATTTACTCTCTCCTTTCCAACCGTGTTGTTATAACATCAAAATATTTTTTTGATAAGTCAAAATATTTTTTATTTCAAATGGATATAATCATTTTCCACTTCCACTTTTGTTTTATTTTAGTCCAATTTTATCTTTACAAATCCATCCACTCAAAGAATGTAGGGAGTAATTGAGAGAAGTGAGAATGAATTTGAAATGTGGTGGTGATGAAAGTTTATATAAAATAGATTAATAATAAAAGACAATATCAATTTATCACAAAGAGGGAGTAATAGTTTATTGGACAGTGTCCCATCAAGAACTTATCACGTGTCCATCTGGGTGAAAAAATGAACATAAGTTTTTCATGTAGCCCAAGAAGGTCGTAATTTTGTGGAGGCTAAGTTATTATAGATTGTTAAATAGTACTCCATCCTACTAATTATATAGTATTTGACTTTAGACGGAGATTAAGAAAAATGATTAATTAGAGGATAATAGGATAAAGTAGGTATATAGTGGGTGTCTATTTACCACATATGTGAAAAAACACATACCATGAAAATGTCAAATTTACCCTCTTAATAAATCTCTACAAATGGTGTTTTAATCTTTTAATTTAATAGATTAGTTAGTTGAAGTTAGTTAATTAGTAGTACATTTAGGTATGTGTTTTTTTACATATGTGGTAAATAAACAGACTCAGGTATATAAGACAAAAATAATTTTTTAAAAAGGAAACAGAAATGAGAGTAGTAAGTAAAATTGATATAGAAAAATTTCATTTTTAGGAAATGTTGAAAATTTGTTGGGACAGCCCAAAAAGGATATTTGGGACCGGGGGAGGAGTCTGTTTATTTACCACATATGTGGAAAAACACCTACCTAAATGTATTACTAATTAACTAACTTAACTAACTAACCTAATAAACTAAAAGACTAAAACACCCTTCATAGAGATTTATTAAGAGGATAAATTTGACATTTTCATGGTGTGTATTTTTTCACATATGTGGTAAATAGACACCCACCCGGGGGAGTAGTAAAAAGATATTTGGGACAGGGGGAGTAGTAAAAAGATCCACTCGAATAAAAGGGTCGGCTTGTAGCGGAATATTCGAAATAATTTAAGGTTAAGGGCAATAGGAAACAACAAATAAAGGTTTAAGACCAGTTATTACCTCGGAGAGCAAGAAACCCTTCCCCCTCTCAGAAATGATTTCGAGTTCTTAAAGCATACTTCATAAAATAAATAAATAAATTGCTATGTTTATTTTCAACATTTAATTTATACAACATTTTGATATAAAATTGAATAAATTACATATAAAAGGTAAAACAATGTTTGTGGTTTGAGTCAAATACAATATGGAAAGTCAAACATTCGGCAATTTGTCTAGGACGAATGTAGTACTCCATATTTTAGATTCTCCTAAAAAAAATAAGAAAGAAAGAAAAAGGAATCACTATATACAAATCTCATGGAGTCATGAGTCCATCAACTTGTGAAAGAATTAGGGTATTCTGGTCCATGGTTCTCTGCATAAAGGCTAAAAGCAGGGAGATGAGAATATATCAATAAAGGCAGCTTGTTCCAAATAAGAATGTCTGGCATTGATGTGAACCTGCAACTCACTAAAACTAATTGAAGAAAGTGAGTGGGATGAATATTGCAGCAGTATGTTTACCATCTTTTAATCCAACAATTCCTGTGTTACATGTGCATGAACTTTCCTTCAAATCCAAGACAGATTATCAGCTTAGCTCTGAAGATTTCCATGAATTACTCACCTTTTCAAGAGCATTTGTCCCAAAACAAGCATTACAGCTACTCCCTCAATGTGCAAATCAGGGGATCAACCCATTCCTGTTGGGAGTGATGGAGGAATTTGTAATATCACCAGCCTCTCAAGTCCACCACCAAGAGCATAAGTAAATCACTAACCACAATGCAAGGAATGGAACAACTTACTTTTATCAAGAATAAAGTTGAGCTGTGGCAGACAAAGTAAAAAGTTAAAGAGCAAACCTTTTCATTTTTATGATTTTACCAATAAAGGGAAGACACAAGTTGTTTATCAGCATTTTGCATACAAATCTTTTCAGTCGAAATTTTTGCTGCTGTTGAATGTGTAGTCAACACAATTCTACTTGGCACTAATCGCCATTATTCATATAGAACCAATCAATCATATACATTAGGCTGCTCTGTAAGTTCATTTGAAATGTTACTGACTAAATTTTTTTACCTTAATATTATTATTACATCAATCATTTAGACATCAGGGGGTGTGAAGATCATGCATGTCATCTGTTATAAGGCATATAGTTTCTGTCAGCTTCCAGATATCTGAAGTACACATAAAGCTAATTTCATTAAGAAACAGGAATAGAGTACACTAGCCAATTCAGAAAGCTAAAGACTTCACAACATAGGTGCTCCCAGCCTGTCAACTAAGCGAGCCAAATTTATTCTTCCACGATTAATAGATTTTAACACAAAGCCCGATAAGGTTTTAGCAGGGGTATCAGGCCTCCACTCAGATGAAGGGACATGACTTCATTTGTTGAACCAACCAGCTTCCCTCCAATGAACACAACTGGTATGGGTGCATTACAACCCAACTTCATGAGAGCTTTCTCCATTTCCCTGCCATCAGGGTCCTGGTCAATCTCATAAACATCAGGGCTAACCCCAAGTTCATGAAACAGGATGTTAACTGCATAACTCAGGCAACATGAGCTCTTGCTGAAGATCAATACCCCTTTTTCTGAGACCAACCTCATAACCTTATCCATAATTAACTGTGTTTTGCTTTGCTTGAATAGGTGTAAGCTTCTGCTGAACAGTGCCGTGAAGTGGTTCGACTCAGCAAGATCCTAATCTACCTATTTGTTTTCTTAAAGCCTAGAAACCATCAGACCGAATTCAGACAGAATTCGGGCTGATGGTCACTGAGGGTTGGACTACAACAAGGTCAAGTGGGCAAAGAGTGGAGGAGTGCTCAAAGCTTGAGGTTGTTTGAACTTAGCCCCCAGCTAGAGTATTTATAGGAACCACAATGAGCAGACTGCTACATTTGAAGTTTGAATGTCAATGTTCAAAAGATCTTGTGCTTTATTCATTTAGATGCCTACTGAATAAAGTAGCACTAGAGAAACAAAATGTCATGTTAAGATGCTTCGAGCAAGTTGGCAATTATTATGCAAAAGAGTTTGGAGGACTTTACAGTTACAAATTAGACTATCATTTTTTTCTTCTTTTGGGTAAAATAAAAAGGGATAAAAACTAGCAGCATCTGAAAACGGTACTCAAGTGTAAGTAGTAAAACTGAAGTGATGTGTGTGTATGTTGACCATTGGTTCAAGTTTCTGCAGATTTCAATCACAAAATGCTTTCAGTTGAGACAAAACAAAAGATTAGAGCTGGGCGGGTTAGTCAATATATACCAATCACCTTTATGGATCCTAATGGGGAAAGGTGAGGATTGCTTTTGGAAATGATGGCTTTGGATGCCTGGCTGCAGGTCATCCCACTTTCAACTTCTATGATACCATGCTGTGGCAATCAAACTGAGATTAGAATCACATTAGCTTTGGTGCAAACATTGGTATGACACAAGTGTGTGAGCATATAAATGTCCAAACATGTTGCACATGCATAAGATACTACTCCTTTAACCAAGATGGGACCAGATTCTCCTTTTGCATTCCAAAGAGATTTTCATGACCGAGTTTTAATAATTTGTCAATCTACAGATTGATAGCTCTTTTATATGGAGTTAATACATGTTTTCTGTATGCAGAATTACATTAAGACCTTTGCACATGGCCTTATAGAAAACATTGGTAATGCAAAGCACAAATATTCATCTTAGACAACATCCTGTGTTAATCTCACTAATGGTTAAAAACAGATTAAATTTCCAAAAC
This sequence comes from Stellera chamaejasme, assembly GCA_024586325.1. Classification (NCBI taxonomy): domain Eukaryota; kingdom Viridiplantae; phylum Streptophyta; class Magnoliopsida; order Malvales; family Thymelaeaceae; genus Stellera; species Stellera chamaejasme. The sequence continues at coordinate 34,964,913 of CM044985.1, forward strand.
AAAATGGACAAACAAGGAACCACATTCTAGTGCTAAGCCATTATCATATTGCACCTTAATCCTGACAACATTGGTGTCAAAATAAAATGCCCCTTTTAATGCAACATCTATAAGAAAATTATGAGCCAACTTCAAAACCAGCATCATCACAGTTTTTATTTTACTTATGTGGAAAAACATCAGTAGATGGTAATAAGTTCAGATAGAACTGAACTTCTGGGGAGCAAGTGAATACAACCATTAACAGATTGGGACGACAATGATTTGAGATTACAGTCATTGCCATTGATCAGACACTAGTTTGCTACAACATCTGGTCCTTCGAGGAACTTCTAATTGTGATTTTTATGAGATCACCAACTCCCTGTATAATTCTTGACTGGAAATATTGCTAATTTTCTATTGAATTTGATCCTCCTTAAATCGAGGACGATCCAAACTACAAAGAGTTAGAATCCTTGTTCCTGAAAACTACCTATAGAAATTCTTATTCAGGGAAACTAGCCAACGTAGAGTCACAAGACATATAAAAGTTATTCCTATTTAATGAAAAACATAAAACAGAATCCTAAAGTTTAGCTTAAGAGAGTCGGACATTAAAAAACAGCCCTGTTACTGCTGATGTTTGTGTCTGTCCACAAACAGGAGTACTGCTGTACTGGACTTTGATCCTTGGCCAAGTAGGTTTGTTCTGAGGGAAGTGTGCAATCCAAGGAATGCTACCATCCATTTTTTGGTTTAGCCCTTGAGGCAGTGGATTTCTTAGCCATAGGAAAGGTCTAGAGAGTGGCCAATTAAAAAAGGCCTCCAATGTTTAGCTAACCATCTTGATTCGCCAGTATGCCTTCTATGCCCATCTTTTGTCTGCTGGATGGGTTTCAGCCCAAAGGCCAGCTAGCAGGTCCTTTATCAGAAAGGTGCAGCGTCAGGAAGGACCTCTAGAAAGGTTCATTAATTGGATATGGCCACCATCACATGTTGTGGCTTTCACTTACCTATGAAAAATTAAGAGTGTTCAAAGTTCCCATCCCCCAGTTTGCTGCTGATTGCAGCTAACCACATAATAAGATTTGAGGGATTAGAGTTTCAAGCATCTTCCATAGCTATGCAATCTGATTAGTGTGTGTATGATCTATTGTACAGAACAATGTGATCAGATCTTCCATCAAGTGCATAGAAAAGCCTGCATATGGTCTAAAAATCGGACTGTGGTTCTCTAGTCTGTTTTCTTAATAAGTTGCTTCACCCACAAGACAAAAGGAAAATATAATAAATAAATGAATGAATAAATAAATAAATAATCTCCTTGATAGTTATATCCAGTGTTGAATGCAAAATCATTGTAGAAATTAACAAGCTTTAGTTTCCAAAATCTAAACCTCAAACAGTACAAATTCTTTGTAGTCTCAATCTATCTCAAAGAAGTATCTTTTCTAGAGACAAAGTAATTAGTAATGGAGCCATCATTGTCTCCAAAAAGTTCAAGAGCATCCATTTATATATTCTGCTTTTCCTCAGTATTCAGGAATGGATCAAGGAAAAATGCAAGATAAAAGGCTGTATTTTTCAGTATTCATCTGTTTTTTTCTTTCAGTGGAAATTCGTTAACACTCGTGAGATCCTAAACTTGATTTAAGTCTTTGTCATGACTAGAACCAGGGATAAACCTTTTATTAAAAAAAAAAAAGCTTCACAAGTAACAAGTTATGCTGCTGTCTTGGTTGAGCTTAAAACATTAACCCCAAGTACAACATTCTCTTAAACATGGTAATAGAGAGAGATAATATGCATAGAACGTGATAAGTGGGCTTGCGGGATTTTCTAGAACCATATGGCCTTTGCCTCTAAAAGCAATTGTTTCAGAGAACCATCTAAATGGAGTGATAAAACATCTTTAGCTTCGCCAACATATCTTCCACCAATGAACACAGCAGGAACAGATGAATTGCAACCAAGTCCACGTAGAGCAAGCTCCATTTCTCTTCCCCGAGGCTCGTGGTCAAGCTCATGAATTGCGGGGCTAGCACCAAGCTCATAAAACAGCGACTTGATGCTGTGGCACATGCAACACGAGCTTTTGGTAAATATCACCGCAGCTTTCATTGAAGCAAGATCTCTCACTCTATCCATTAAAACTAGTCCTCTGAATTCACCAGAAAAGACAAGAAGTAGTGTTTGAGGATGCAAACAATCAGAAATTAACAATGTGGCCGAGGGTATGGAGTAGTTAATGCTTCACAGAAGGTTGGATAGAAGCTCAAGATAAGCACAAAGAAGGAACTGATAAAAAATTGAAGAGTTGTTAGTGAAGCTTGTATGCTCTTCGCTCCGCTCTGGTGGAACTCTGAGATTTAAAGATCGTATCTTTATAAGGCGAGGAGAGGCATCCATCCCATTTCTTAACTCATATTCCCAAACGAGAAAGGACAAAGGAAAAAAGTTCCTTATGATATTTCTTGGATAAGGAACATGTTTGTGAGAAAGTGACTGCGGAGCATTGACAAGTTGCAGTTAGTATTAAACAAGATGGTAGCTGCAGTTTCCTCTAAACATCCCTACTCGAATAGCTTTTGAATAAAATTTAAATAATTTAAAAGCAAGAGGGAATTTCCAGCCTTGGTTATTGACAATAAAAGGTCTGCAATAAAATATGCTTCTTTAGATCATGGGCATGAAAATAGAGAGATATGAGAGTTCCATCGTGTTGACACTGACTATAAGAGAATAAAAGTATAATGTTACTGCTCTTGGTAGATTTTTACTAGTATTTAAAAAACAATAAAGTTCAGGAACTGATTCATCCTTTTTATTTTTCTGGAACAGATGTACCTGATATGCATTGAGATAATGATACAGGGAGCCATAAATACTCTATTTCTGGATAACCTGCACTGTTGGCTCTGAAACTGAAAGATAAAAGTTTATCTGATTTGTTCCCACTTTATTTCACTGGTCCCGCCTAGGAATTTATGAGTATCGATCATGACAATTAGTTTTTTATGGGGCACAAGGGACATTCAGGAAACAGGTGGAAAAAAAATAAGAAACAACCATTTTGATCTCAATATTTCTTCTTTTGCATGATGCGTTTCATAAACCTTTAGCCCAAGAAAGAACAGTATTAAAATTTTATGCAGAGAAATTGAGATAAGTAATAAAGTTTTGCTACTTCTCATGAAACAGTGATAGGCTGATAGCTAAACCGCCCTTAAGAAGATTCAAAGGCCACTCCAACTTTGAACACATTTCATAATAACCGAAAGGCGCAAGATAATCAAGATTACCTTTGTGGCTGTTGGATGACAACCGGAATCTTCAACAGGCATTAGCTGCATTGATATTCTGCAACATGCAAGAACCTTGAGCTAGAGTCTGAGGCCGGGAACCTATTCCATCACAGCCATTTTCCTATCATTTTGTTTCATACATATCTCCAGATATTACGAAGACCCTAAGCAGATAAAAAGGGAATGCCAAGTAAAAGAGTACCTCCTTTGTTAACCAAAAAATGAAAGGATATACATTGAATGTAAGATTTATGGTTAAACCAGATAATGTTTCTATTCCTTAATAACAAAAATGTAGGAATGGAGTTAAGAACAGCATGAGCTTTCCAGGTTTGGTTTTGAAACTTCAGTACTTCATCAGTCTACATGTGTGCTAAAAACAACTCATCAAAACTTGCTCAAGTCTCAGAGTCACATAACCATTCAAACATAAACCATGATGAGCAGCGCATCTTTACAAATACTATTATTACATGAAGTGAGATTCAATCACTCAAGAGACTTTTTTAAAGCTCATTAAGGTTGATTAACACTCTAAAGTTATGCTCACGGTAGATCTAGGTCGAATTACAGCGAAGGACATGGTCTTCAGTAAAATCATGCCAATTTACAGTTCAATGAGGAGTTTTATATGACTGACATGTTCAAGTTGAGTCTCTCTATCTAGCTCTCGCTTTTCAAGTTTAAAAAAATTTAAGATGGAAAACATAGAGTATGTAAGATAACTGAATCTTGATACTTGCAATTGTTAACCAGCTTCATCCTTCAACAAATAAAGCAAAAAGGAATATTTTGATTCTGCAATATCAACCTTGTAATGGGACATGACTAGAGCAATTATCTCAACTCATCCCCGTCTCATGATATTTTCCATGAAAGCGGAAAAACCTATGATGATACGGTTTGAAATTTCATCTCATTATTCCTTCGAAAGAAGGTTGCGACAAGAAGGGCATCTGGCGTAAAACTTTGCCACTATGCTTCTACATGAATTTATAGTGTCAACTAATTTTTGACAATTAATTGCCACTATAAATTTCATGCCACCGACCCCAACGTAGTTGGGAATAAGGAGCTGTTGATGATGATGTCCCTTGTGGGAAAGGTACAGCATATGGAGGTAACTTTCTTAAGGTTCATTAAATAAGGTACGGTGCTATCTGAAACTCCAATCCAATTTATTCAATTGGTTTCGGTTTTACCAAATAGTGAACACCCCTGCTTATGAAATGGTCTAAAAACTGGACTGGTAGGATGTAGGTTTTTCTTAATAAGTTCCTTCACCCAAAAGACAAAGGGAAATAAACATCTTTGATATTCATATCCAATGTGAAGTGGAAAGTCATTAAAAGTTTGACAAGGATTAATTTCTAAAACCTAAACCTTAAATGATACACATTCTTTGTAGAGTCCCAATGTAGCTAAAAAGATTATCTTCTCTATAGACAAATTGTAATCAATAATGGAGCCATCAATGCCTCCAGAAAGTTGAAGAGCGTCCACTTGTATATTCTGCTTTTCCTCTATCTTCAGAAGAACCAAGAAATGGATAAGGAAGAGTCTGTGGATAGATAAAGTTTGCATAGTGTGTATAAACTCAGGTAATAGAGCAAAAAGGAAAGATTGGTTTTTCAGTCCTAATCAGCTTTCTGTTTTCTTTTATTGTAGTGGGGATTTGACAATACTATCTGATATCCTAAAGCTGATTTAAAACCTCCATCTTACCATTAGAAATGGGGAGACTCACTTCAATTAAGATATTTTACTTCTTACAAGTCTGTCCCCAAACAATATACTTTATTACCAGAGAAGAAGAAAGATGGCACTATCATCTTAGAAATTAAGGTGTGAGCCATATATGCCGCTGTCTTGGTTGAGCTTAAAACCTTATCCCCAAGTACAACATTCTCTTAAACATGGTAATAGAGAGAGAGAGTGTGTGTGTGTGTGTGTGTGTGTGTGTGTAAAATTTGATGAGTGGGGTTGTTGGATCTTTTAGAACCAGATGGCCTTTGCATCTATGAGCAATTGTTTCGGGGAACCATCTAAATGGAGTGTTAAAACATCTTTAGCTGAGCCAACACATCTTCCACCGATGAACACAGCAGGGACAGATGAATCGCAACCAAGTCCACATAGAGCATGCTCCATTTCTCTTCCCCAAGGCTCATGGTCGAGCTCATGAATTGCAAGGCTAGCTCCAAGCTCATAGAAAAGCGACTTGATGCTGTGGCACATGCAACACGAACTCTTGGTAAATATCACTGCAGCTTTCATTGAAGCAAGATCTCTTACTCTATCCATTAAAACTAGCTTTTTCAGATACTTAAAAGAAATGTCAAAGTAAGTAAATACAGTGTGGGTAGGGGTCTTGAGTAGGTACAATTGCAACTAGGTCGGATGGATGGAAGGTCAAGCTAAGTGCAAAAAGTGGGAAGGGGCAGGCTTTAGGAAGCTTGTAAGTTTGTTTATTTATTTGATCAGTTCTGGTGGACTATGAGATTTAAAATGTTGTACTCCCTCCGTCCGCAAAAGACTCCACCATTTGTTTTGACAGTTTCACAGTATTTAATCTATGATTTATTTTACGAATGTTTAGACACCGAAAATTAAATATTTCATGTGTATCATAATTTGAAATCTAAATTTTCCGAATATATTTTTTCTGAATTTTTTAAAACTATTTATCTTCATTAAAATTCGAGTCAAACATTGAACCTTGAAACAGCAAATTCAAATGGTGGAGTCTTTCGCGGACGGAGGGAGTAATTTATAAGGGCCAAGCGACGAGACGCAAGCATCCCGTTGTATACTCAAGTTCCATGATTCCATGATGCCCAGATAATGCAAAAGATCCTTTTTTTGGTATTTCTTGTCTATATACGAAAATGCCTCAGCATGGTTTTTGAGCAAATGACTGTGAACTATTAGGTATTAACAGGTTGCTTTCAGTATTAAACAAGATGGTATCTCAGTTACCCAAATATCTCCATACTCAAATAGCGTTAGAATAAAGTCCGAAATTTTGAATTGAGTAACCACAATATAATATGTTGGCCCTAGTTACTTGCAGCTTACAATTAACATGCTTAACATAGCCATGTGAAATATAAGATGCTAGACATGAACAGAACGCAGGATAAAGGGGGGGGGTAGCAAAGGATTCTTTTACTTTCAATGGATTTTATAGTGTTTAAAAATAATAAAGTTTCGGGAAATTATATTTCTCAGATAATAACCTGGTTTGCTCTGCAACTTTATAAGAGAGTCTTAGATTAATGTTTGATGCAAACTCAATACAGTCGAAAGCATTGCAGCCCTAACCTTATTCCTTTTTCTATTTTCATTCTATCTACTAGGTTTATCCAACTTATTCTGTTATTCTCACTTTATTTCAATGGTCCTGCCATGTAATTTATGAATAAAGATCAAGCAACAGAGTGATGGTTTTTCGTGGATGCAAGGGGACGCACAGGAAAACAGATACAAAAAAAAAACAAATAGCAACAGCTTTAAAGATTAACCTTAAATTTTTGTTCTTCTAAATGATTCACTAATCCCTTCACTTACACTCATTGAATCAGTTTTATCCAGAATTATTGAGATTAGCTAGAAGATTCACATCTGATCTGACACAGTCATAGTTTAACTAAGTAATCCTACAGACATTTCACAATAACGAAAATGTGCAAGCACTTTAGAGTACCTTCATGCCTCTTGGATGACAACCCAAATCTTCACCAAGCATTAGCTGCATTCATATTCTGCAACATGCAAGAACCCTCTGCTACAGCCTGATGCAGGGAATCTATTCCGTCGGAGTCATTTTCATATTGTCAGCCTCATACATATCTGCAGATGATGAGCAATTTTGAAGATCCCTAAGTAGATAAGAGGGAATGTCAACTTAAACTAGTAAACGTTTATGCCCTTTCTGTTTCTGATAGAGAAATGAAAGCACATACAATAAAGGCAAGATTTGTACCAAAACCGGCTGTTGTTTCTCCCCTTCGTAAATCGGGAATGGCAGCATCAAATTTCAAAGTTCGGTTTCGAATCTTCAACGTTTCGCTAATGTTCTACTCGTATTTTAGTTTTTTAATTTATTAAATTAATTAATTAAATTAGTTAATTAATAATATATTTAGATATGTACCCATGTTCCTGCTGCGCGATCGAAGGCAGCCAAAAAAAGAAAAAAGAGAGAAAAAAATTGACTTCGAAAACAAAAGGTTCAAATTTACGACTCTGCTGGGGATCGAACCCAGAATCTCTGGTTTCGTAGACCAGCGCCTTATCCATTGGGCCACAGAGTCCTGCATGTCTGTTTATTTCGCAGTATTTTAATTGTAATGGTTGAAGGTTGTTCTCAACCATTAAACAATACCTGGAAGAATATGTGCTGATTTTCTTTTCTTTTTTTAGATAATAATATTTCCTTCATCCCGTTTTAATTTTATTTGTTACAATTGACTTTTGATCTTATGGTTGATTTAACTTTTGTTGATAAAGAATTTGTTAAAAAAATATTGATAAAATATTTATAAAAAGCTACAAACATTGATTTACTTTATGCATATAAGTTATTTAATGTTATATATAAAAATATTAAAGAAAAAATTCATAAATTATATGCTTAAAAATACTAATGGTTAAAATGGGACGAATTGTCGTTTCTTATAAGTATATACTCCTTCTGTTCCATAAAAATTGTAGTGTTTGACTTTAGAGTTGCTATACAGTGTGTCATGCACACTATAGCACACTTTAAGGTTAAGGATAAGGAAAGAATAAAAACATGAATCAGAGAGAGACATCGTGTTTGTCGCCGTTAAAAACGGAACTCGTCTGGTTGCCCTCCTTCCACGATGATGACGCAACTCTTGCCGACGATCGGCGCCCCTGATGCAACTCTGCTGCCTTGTTGTAGTCTCGTCTCCTCTGCTCTAGATCTACTTTATTTTATCTTATCTTCTTATTCTTTTCAACAACCTCAGATCCATCGCCGGAGCCATCGAGTTCTTTGCCGAAATCTCAGATCTCCTTCTTCTACGTCCTTCCGATGATAGAAATTCCAGCACCGGCACATTATCTTCACTAGTATATTTGATGTGTGTGCCTAACTTAATGACGCGCATTCAACAAATTATGATGCATCGTCAACAAATTATGATGCAACACTATATAAAACTGATGTGACAGATCTGAAGAAAAATGAAATACTCAAAACTGTTCAAGTCAATTATGATGCACCCACGATACACTATGATGCACCGTTTAAATAAAGATGATGCATCATTATGATTTAAACCAAATAGCACACATTATTACGAACAAAGATGAACAATTATGATACGCTCACGAGACAGTATGATACACAGTTACAATGAAGATGATGCACCATTATGATGTAAATAAATTAGTCAACATTATTACTAGCAATGAACAATTATGATGCCGCCATGAAACAGTATGATACATTGTTATAATAAAGATGCACCTTTGTGATTTAAACCAAATATTCCACATTATTACTAGTAAAAATGAACAATTATGCGCCAGAGAGACAACATGATGCACCTTTACAATACAAATGATGCATCATTCTTACTAACAAAGATGTACAAAATTATGATTCCCCCATGAGACAGTATGACACACCATAATGAATGGAGTGGTGCGGCATTCTTACTTACAAACGTATTATAGTGTTAAGACTGTATTTATTTTGGAGTGGTGCACCATAATGAATGGTGCATCATTTTGTATCAGTGGTGCATCATGGACTTCGAACAGCGCACATAATGGTTTATCTATTGCACGCTTGTCTAGTTGAGTTTTATCATAAGGGTGCACCGCTCTTAATATAATGGCGCGTCATACTGTCTTCTATGGGTATCATATTAATTTTACAATAGAAGGTATGAAAATGTTATAAAAATTTAGGGTGCATCCTTATTCTCTGGTCGTGCATCATAATGTTGTCGTGGTGCATCAAATCGGCCTGTTGCAGTAATGCGCAGTGGCCAACTGGCCACCATGATTTGTTGCAGATCCGACGTTTCCACAATGGAAAGACGGACATCGATGCTATTTGATTCAAATACGTCCTCGACGCGAAGGAAAAAGGATATCGGCATGGATTTCGGCTAGATCCATCTTCCTAGTTGAATCACAGATTTTCCAACTCCTCCTACAGCTCATCCTGATGGCGGACGATGAAGGACAACGGCTGGTGGTGGAATCCTGGGTGGATGGTGAAGGACAACGGTTACAGGTGAAGCACGGTGGCGATCTTACATGTCAGCGGTTATCGATGAAAGCGGGAGAAGAAGATCTGCCAAACACGGAGGTTGTGACGTAATGTTTATTAATTCATTTATTTTGTAATAGTTATGATTATAGATAAGGGTGCACACTTTAGCACACTTTAAGGGGTGCTCACTGTATCCTAAACCTTGACTTTAATGTTTCAAGTTGTAGTGTTTGATATAAAATTTTACTATGATAAACAATGAAATGAATTCAAAAAAATATCTAAAAAATATAGATTGCAAATTGTGAGTAACATATAATCATTTAACTTTACATATCTAAAAATTCATAAAAATAAATTATAAATTAAATACTATAAAACTAACAACAAAAGCTACAATTTTTATGGTACAAAAAAATGTATATTTTTTAGTTTCCCTAAGAATGGTGAACGTATAAATAATGAGGAAAATAATCTATTGTGCGTATAAATAATGACATACTGTTGGATCCTAAAAAGACTAAGGAAATAAATGCAGTAAATATGCTCTATGACTTTTAGGGCTGAGAAAATGTTTGACAATTTTTTGAACTGTTTAGTTTTAGAAAACTGTCCAAATTTTGGATTTCAAATTTCCTTCACAAAATGTTTGAATGTATAGTTCACTTTTAGAAGTGGAAAACTTTATTTTCTATGCTTTAGGAAATTCATTTTTTTGAAACTTGCTTTAGGAAATTCATATGTTAACAATTAAAAACCTTGTATTGGATGTTGATACTGTAACACAAAAAAATTCTAATGTTCTGAAAACAGAGTTTTCTATTTTTACTGGGAAAAAAGGGTTTCTATTTATTTATTTTTAAGTTTTAAGAAATTTTTTTAAAAAAAAAAAAGACTAGAAAGTTATTTTTTTAAAAAAAGTATAGGAACTAAATCTGCAATTTCATAAGGATCAATTTGTAATTTCTTACTCAATAACTAATTGTGTACTTTTTATAAACTATTTTCTAGTTTTTCAAAAAGTTCAAGAACTAAAGTGGTAAATATAAGAAAGTTTGAAGGTTTTGTTGTAATATATCCAAAATAATAATTCTATGAATAGTCGACATTATCAATTCAAAAAAATTGTAAAAGAAAAGAAATTCTGAGTTTAGAAAATGATAGATAACTGCCCTCCAGATGAACCTGCATGAGTCTAAAAACTCATACAAATAATATTATTAGAACCCTTAAACTAAACACTCAAAAAGCAAAAAATTCCATTTTTTATAATGAATGAACTATTATAATCTCTCGGTCCCTAAAGTTTTTAAAATTTTGATTTTCGATGTTCATTGACTTTAATTATCTGTATTATTCTTTAGAGAAAAATTTCCCAAAAAATACGTTCATAAATTAAACATATCAAATTACCATTTGTATAAAAGATTGAATTTATATTTCAAAATGATAGAAAAATAAAATATAAATTAAATGTTGAAAACTAAACGTTTCAAAAATTTAGGAGACAAATGGAGTATTATTCTTTTGGTGATTTTTTCAGAAGATAGTTATGAATTTATAAACATTGAATTATCATTCATGTACTTCCTCCGTCCGCCAAAAATTTATCCATTTATTTTGACAGTTTCACAATATTTAATCTATGATTTTTTTTATGAATGTTTAAACATTGAAAATTAAATATTTCAGTTGTATATCATAATTTGATATCTAAATTTTCTAAATATATTTTTTTTCTAAATTTTTTCACTGTTTATCTTTGTTAAAATTTAAGTTAAACATTGAACCTTGAAACAACAAAGTCAAATGGATAAACTTTTATCGTACCTATGAAATAACTTAATTTATATTTTAAAACATAAAGAACTTATAAATTAAATGTTGAAAACAATAAATTTTTTTTAATGATAGATGAGTAAATGAAATCGAGTTATTCCCCAACCACGTTTAGATGCCATGATACTGGATCGAGGAATGCTGTTTCTGCAATCTGCACAAGCAACAAAACCACTGCATTCAATGTCTACTCTCTCAACTCAACCAACAAAACGAGTGAAAATAAGGTGATTTTCTCATATACGTTCCCATTGTTTCTAACAAGTACAACAACCCATGAAGAAGAAACATTCAATAAAAAAATCCCTGTGGACGCCCTTGAGGGCTACACAGACAGCACCCTACCCATATGAAATCAAATCACCATATTTCTTTTACAGACTTAACCTGGGAAGTTAATCCTCCAGATGAACGTAATGCCGCAAATGGCGAAGATGAAGAGACTTCTCAGAATAACCTTTGAGATTGAGTTCCACCGTGAACAGAACTAAGACATGTTGCGGCTTGCTGTTGAAGTTATTGGTTAGAAGAGGCTTCTTAAATTTGTTCATTATGAAAGCTTTATTGAGGACATATCACTGACATATGTGATGATGAGATAGGTAACATGAGAGAAGCCAAAATGTTGATAAAACCTGAATAACAAGAAAAGCTGCACAATTGGCTGTGTTTTTGTTTTGACAAGGCCAACTAAACCTGATATAGAGAAGAATCGGTCTTGCAGAAGCTATCAAATTGAACGACGAACCTCACCACCCAGTTTTGGGCTGCGGCTACTGCTCAAAGGGAGAGAACTCTGACTAGAAAGCTGCAAGTCAGTGAGGGGTAAAGATCCAGTCTGTGTAAATATCAAACCTACCGAACTACTGGATGTACTTCCCGAAGAAGGAATTCTGCCCAAGTATGAATCTTTCTTGGAGCCTGAACTCAGCTCAGCTCGAAGCTCGATGGAAGAGGATGAAGGGCCTAGTGTAGCCAGCAATGACCCAACTGGATATGGAGTAATTGGCACATCAATGAGTGACGAAGCTGACGGGTTATACCTCATTGTCCCGATCGGGTGATCAAATTTGCATGTTGCGCCAAACTTGCATTGTCCATGTTGCAAGTAGAAAGAGCAAGCCTGCACACCCTATTTCCAAAGCTTCAAATTTAATACCAATATCTTTTAGAAAGAAACTGAGGGAAAAAAAATCATGATTACACAAGAAACATCAAAAGCAATGTGGTGTGGCATGATAATATCTCAATATCATAGGTAGTCTAAGTAGCAGTAGCAGTTCTAGACAGAGAGAAAGATATGAGATTCTGTTCCTAAACGGAAAAAGTAATAAATTTTTCTCACAACTCTTGTTGTCCTCCATTCACTGGAGCAATTATGAGACTTTTAGGGCGTTCAGAGCTTGCTAGCAAAAGAGCATAGTGGAGAAATTTAAAACAGGATTCATGTTCCCGATTCCAGATAGATAGGATTGAGGCTAAGTTTGTTGTTGTTGCATGCATTAATGGGAAAAATGAGAAGTTATGAACTTCCAACATTTATATGATAAGACATAAAAGAGTCTGTACAATGAAGTAAAAGGAGTTGGTCACCCCCTCAAAGCCGAATACAACTAGGAAACTCATGGTTCTGTAATAGATACAATTCGAATTAAGCTATAGCATATAATCATTCTCACATCTTCTGATGGGCAACTTTTGATGATACATATTTACTCTTCCTATTGTGCTTAGCCAAATAGTTCAAGGATTATGAAATTAACTTGAACCACTGTGCCACTTTAATGAAGGGTAATCCTAACAAGACATAATTAATAAGCCTATAAGGCAAAACGATAATTACCTTTACAAAAAGGAAATAAATATGAGAAGTGACCAATTTTATTGGATGAAGAGAGCATTTTTAAGGTATAAACCACCCAGTTTCCGAGATGTAATGTGGCATACAAATGTGATTCATTATTATGCGCAAAAACTAAAAAATCTGCACCAGAAAGTGAAGCAGTCATATTAAATTATACCACAAGTAGAAGTCCAAATTCGGATGCAATCAACAGTACAGCTGTAAAAGAAAATTATTAATTTGATATACGGAGTAAAAAAAATCCTAACACAAAATCGATCCAATGTAAAAGAAACTGACATACCGGTCGCAAGGGAAGTCCAAGTGGGCTAAGGGCACAATTGGTTCTTGGCACAGCCCTATCTCGTGGATGATGAAACCTACAAGAAGCTCCAAATTTGCAGTCACCAGTTTTCAGATAATACTGGCAGTCAGGCTCACCAGGTCTCTCTGGGAATGATTTATCCGTCAGAAAAGTGCCTGACGAATTATTTCCAGTAATTGAAGGTGTTGAGGAAGATAGCTGAGTTAGTCCATAAAGAGATGTTGCCCCGACAGCTGGTTGTGCACCAGGAGATAGAACAGGGCTTACAGGAGCCTGCACACAATATTATATCACTTTTATAAATATTTTAGAAATACATATACTTTTGGCACTAACTTGGTGGAGTTTTACAGCCATTAACCTACCGAGTAATGACTCCAACCTGGTATAGGAACCACTCCCGGGGAGAAAAGAACAGGACCATAAGCCCCTTGAACATAAGATCCAGGCAAAAGAGGAGGCCTTGCCACTCTCAAGTTGGTGGAAGCCCCTCCATATTGTTCAGGAATGGGAACAGAAGGAGATTGCACCGGCTGATAAAATTGAGGTGCAGAGACTGACGCTGAGATACCAGCTGGTTGAGGATGATGGAATTTACAAGTGACGCCAAATTTGCACTGCCCCGTTTTCAAATAGTAGGAGCATTCTTGTTCACCCTATATAAATCGAAGCATATATAATTAGTCTACACAGTGAAGATTTCAAGAATTAACACAAGGAAGCAACTGAAAGAGAGTACGTATGCTTTAAGGACCCTAACTTGTCGTAAAGGGTAGCCACATGCATTCAACTGGACATGGCCTAGGGATACGCCTCCATGCTTAGGATGGTGAAATTTACAGGATGCGCCAAATTTACAAGTCCCAGTTTTCAGATAAAACTGCATAAGCATACCAGCAACTCTTGAATTAGATTAAAATTACGCTAGATAAGATCTCAGAAGTAATAGAAAATAAACTATTTGTAGTTCTGCTTGTTTGCTCCATTTTCAGGACACCTGGCATGCTGGTTCCTCAGGTCTTTCAGGGTACTCCCCTGTAGCTCTAACAGCAGCTTCAACCTAAGTAGAATGATGCCCAATAGTTAGATTCATGTGCCCAAAATAACTAATAGGATCAATATAACTCTCCAAGCGGGGACAAGCAATCCTAAGCGTCTTGACAATCACATTGCAATATGCAGGTTGTCCATTACCACCAATTAGAAAATATATCTCCAGACACAAACAGTAAATGAAACAAATGATTACAAGAGAAATTTCATTAACTAATCCAAATGTTTGCAACGTGTTTAATTGCACAAGTAAATATGCATATCAGAAAAGCGGAAAAGAGAAACTGAAGAAGAAAAGGCCCCATAGACTAGAAGGCAAATCAACCATACAGAGGGCAAATAAACAATAACTTCTTAGCAAAAACGTACGGGCTTATCTGGCAGACACTGGTTATTACTCGTATAGTTACAATAAATAAAGTAGTAGCATTTGCAGGAGATAGAATCAGTATTCCAAGTTTGACAAACTCCTGCAGAATAATTAGTTAATTAACGACACGACCAGAAGATACATATGCAAAACCAGAGCAGGTGCCTAAACGAGACCAATGTATGAGGAAGCGATGAAGTAGAAGGAACATAAACATGTCGAAAGAAAAATCAACACAAGATGGTGGTAAACTACCGCAGCACGATTGCGAGGGTGATTGTAGCGGCACCTGCTACCATATCCACAGAATCCGGTTTTCATGTAGTAGACACAGTCAGGCACCCCTGGCCGCTCCGGGTAGGATTCACCGCTCCTTACAGACAATTGCCACATTGATTCTACATCACATCAACCAAATCATCATGTTAAAAATCTTCAACAGAAGAAGTACATTACAAGAACCCTAGACCAGAGGCATGGGAGCGAAATGCAGAGCAGAAAACGCGAAATCTGAGGAACGGACCTTCGAGTCCGGTTTGTGGAGCAGCGAGGCCCCATTGGTGCTGCTGACCCGATTGCGACCCGTTTCTGGGCAGATTATGACCGTACAACTCCATCGGGGACGAGGTGTTAGGGTTGGGGTTTTCCTGTGCAGAAATCTCAGTGACTGTACAAGGAAGATACAAAGCGTATGGACACAGAGGAACTGAGAGCGATGTTTCTAGAAGGATCGAAGAGCCTCTGATCGAGCGTGGAAAAGCTTCAGAAGAAGAAGAAGAAAGAGAGACAGAGATGCTTTTCACACTTGATTGAGCTTTTGTTCTTGTCTCTCTAAATCTACCCTCTCTCTCTCTCTCTCTCTCGCTCCCCCAAACTGTACGGTCTGGTTTTGAGCTGTTTTTAGTTTCGCTTGATCTCAGTTGTGTTTTGTTTATGGTCCTTTCTTTCTTTATCTTTTTTTCAGTGAATTAATTAAATGAATGTAATTATTATCATTTGTATTTTTTGTGCTGTGCGTTTGTTTCCGTACCCGCCAAATCGGAGGGCCAGGAAAGAGAGAGAGGGGAGATGTTGGCGCAACGCAATGGGTTTAAAGCCAAGCCAGCCGGGGTTGGACTTTAAACAGGTAACCGACACTAGGCTGTACAGAATTACCAAAGTAGCCCTCCAAATTTTGTGCGCTGTCCTGCTCACTGTGGAGGCTTTTAGTGGAGGTCATGGGAGGGTCAAATTGGTCATTTCGTGTTAGGTTACGAACTTTTTTGCCCTTTTTGCGTTATGTCTTTATTGCTGAGGCGAGCGTGACCGAGGAGGGCGTTGCGAGAGACAGACGCTTGCGTGCTTGTCACGAGCAGCAATGCATCCATCCGGACCGGGCAAGGGACATCACATGACGCGACAAATCCGACTTCACAACACAACCCTTTTTCTGATTCTGTAAATTTAAGATACTCCATTGCACCAACAAAATAACCTTAATCTAACTCACTCTATTCTAATCTAATTGTCTTGTCCAAATTTCAAAATATTTTTATTCCAAATAAAATAAAAAAATTTCACTTTAATTTTTTTAAATCAATTTTACCCTTTCAAATTCACTCATTCAGAAAGTTTAGGAATGTGTTGATAAATATGAGAATGAGTTTGCAAATGATAACAATAAAAGTTTATATAAAATAAGTTAATGATCATAAACAATTTTAATGTACACAAATAAAAGCTAACAATAACGGCCTATTTGAGAAGGAGGGAGTCAGATTGACATAATTTTTTTGGTGCAATGGAGTATATTATTTTTACATGATTAGAGAAAAGTTCTTAATCTACACAAACACACAAAGATCACAACTCTCCAAGGCTCGGTTCAATGAACATATGAATTCATACATCAATTCCAACTCTCTCATTCTCATTCCAACTCTCTCATTCTCAATACATAATTATCAATATTTCCCTAAAAAAATTTCAACTTTCTCATTCTCAATACATAAAATAACCTTAAACATATCAATTCATCATCAATTCCATATCAAATCACATTTTCTTCAAATTTTCTTATTCTTATACTTTTCATTCATTAATCAAAGCATACATCTTAAAATTTCTCGTAATAAATTTCCTAAAGCAACTGTACACGGCGCAAGGCAACATTAGAATAGATGAATTTTTAGTTTCTCAAGACTTCTTTTCACCGTGAATTGTGAAGTTTTTCACCGAACATTCACCTCGCGTGATTTGGCGAGAAGTGAATTCGTTTATTTCACGGTGAACACTCATCAAATTTTTTTGATGTTCAAGCACCTTATTGTTTTTCATGCGCAAGTCATTGCTGCACATAGAGGTCTCACTCACTTTGATAATTGAATTTGGCAAAAAAGTAACAACAGATTAAATTTTGGAGGGGAAAATGTAAGAGAAAGTTTCTAGGATTGATGAAAAATTGAATTGTTGTTGGTTTGTTGTTTTTTTTGTTAAAGAACACAACCATTAGCCAACCGGGTTGCGATATTTTGCTTTGTTTCATTATTTATTTTTATTTTTATTTTGGTTACTATTTCATAAACTATGAGTAAATGGAACATTCATAAGGAAATTGAAAGAAAAAGCAATATTTGAAAGGCTTTAGTCATAAAAATCCACTCCACTATGTTGAAAAGTGTGAATTTATCATCATTATTTTGAAATGTTTAAATTTATCACTTAACTTAAATATTAAGTGCAATTTTATGATTGCTCCGTTAATCACAACTATCTTCCGTTAATAAATTAAATTTTACGTCTTTACACTTTTCACATGATACATTTAACACCTAAATTTTTATTTATTAACAAAAATATCATTTCATTTATTAAATCACTACTCAACGTCGCCGCTCTTCCACGATCCGAAGCTACTCGTCCATCACCTATTCTTCAAATATGCTTCTTCAACAGATTATCGATGAAGGATTTTACAAAAAAAGGAGAGAATTGAAACCTGCAAGAAATCAGGTCTGAGGGAAGCGGATTTTGGTGATTTTTTTAGGCCCGACAGGTTTTGCAATTTTCAACGCTAGTTGGTGGCAGAAACGATGGAGATCAACTCAGCGGTGGCTGGAGGAGCTCTTGGCGGTAGCGGTTGGTTTCGGTAGGAATTATTCTACCAATTTCATAAATAAATAATTCTGAAATTATATAATAAAAAAAGAAAAACGAATCGCGACATTTCCCTTCGATTTTGGTGGTGACAGATAGAAAGAGGGCTTCTCTGGGTTGTTGGAGAGCCGGCGGTCCTGGGAGAATGAGTTTCTTCTGCGGAAGACGCATATTTTAGGAAGAGGTAATGGAGGGGCAGCTTCTGTCGTGGAAGAACAACGGATTGAGTAATGTTTAATGGAGGAGATGGTATTTTTGTTAATAAATAAAAAATGAGTGTTAAATGTATCATGTGAAAAGTGTAAGGTGTAAAATTGAATTTATTAATGAATGGCAGTTATAATTAACAGAACAATCATAAAATTGTTCTTAATATATAAGTTAAATGGTAAATTTAGATCTTTCGGAATAATGATGATAAATATGCTATCTTACAAGTTGTTGCCCGCGGATGCTGTGATCGCTCTCGCCAACGGCCGCTGCCCATGTCCAAGTCCAGATATTGGAAGAAATGCCATGTTTTCATAATTAGCTTGTGATCATACATGCATGGTCTCCGTCCACTACGTAGAGAAACCGGCTTACTGCGGCTTCCGCAGCAGTAAATCCTTAGCATGGATTTAACAGGTTCATTTGTGAATTGATTAATTTCTCAGTTCATCAACCCACCTTAATTGGTTTCTCCGAGTCGGGAAAATGGTGAGATATAACATGAGTAAATTGTTTCCCATGTTTGAATTCATCAGCCATATTTGTTAACAGATGAGTGGAAGAGGAAGATAAAGGTCTTTGGAATTTTTTATATGAGTTAAACTTTTAGGCTAAAAGTTAGGAGAAATGTAAACTAACATGTTTGAATTCATCAGCCATATTTGTTAACAGATGAGTGGAAGAGGAAGATAAAGGTCTTTGGAATTTTTTATATGAGTTAAACTTTTAGGCTAAAAGTTAGGAGAAATGTAAACTAAGAACTAAAGCAAAAATTTTCATCACGTAAAAAGATAATTTCATATAGATCCGTTAAAAAAATCAGTTAAATTTTACGGAAATGACTAAAATAGAACATCATACCATATGATAGGACCAAGATAAGAAGACAATATTTTTAAGGCCAAATCTTATTACTCCCTTAAACTATGTTGACCCAATCACTTTAGTCCCTGAATTATAATTCGTTTCAACTCAGTCCCTGAACTATGCAGCGTTAATCACTTTACCCCCTTGACCATATCAATGTTAGTTGACCTTAGGAAAAATATCTATTATGGTCTTAAATTTTTTCCAATCTTTAATTAAACTTCCCATTTATCTTCTTATGTCTTCAAAACTTAAAATTTATACAAATATAACCCTAAACCGTTAAGTAATTGACGATATTAAGCTCACTGACGCCGAGTTACTGAATCGAATGACTAAAGTGATAGGATTTACAAAATTCAGGGACTTAGTGAGAACAAATTTTAGTTTATGAACTAAAGTGAGCGAGCTAACATAGTTCAGGGGAGTAATAAGTAATTTGGCCTAATTTAAAATAGGGTAGAGTGCACCCATGGTCATGTAACTTTAATTATTGTATCACTACGGTCATGTTTTAACTTTTTGTACCAATAAAGTCATGTTTTTAAGTTTTTTCTTCATCCATGGTCATTTTCTGTCCATTGATTGTTAACTTTAACGGAATTGTGGGAAAAATGATAAAATCAGCAACTCAATTGTTTTTAAAAAAATGTATTTACACCCCAAGTTTTAAACTTAATCATTTAAACACCCCAATATTTTAAAACTTAACACTTTAACCCAAATGTTTTAATTAAACCCAACAACACCCAGCCACCGTCGGGCCGCCGCTGGACAACCGCCGTCGCCGGAAAATGTCATAAACTAAACAATATATCTGAGAACGTAGATCGGGGCCTAGGACCGCCGGATCCCAGTCCAAGGACGCCGAATCGCGACCTAGGGCCACCAGATTGCGGCCCCAGGCCAGCGAATTGCGACCCTAGGTCGTCAATTCGCGGCCTAGGCTAGCGATTTGCCGGCCTTGGGCCGCGATCCGACGGTCCTAGGCCTCGATCTACGTTATCGGCTATTTTTTTAGTTTCCGACATTTTCTAGCGGTGGGGTCGGCTGCGATCGGTGGCGGCGGCAGTCGGTGGCGGCGGCAACGGCCCGACGGTGGCTAGGTGTTGTTGGACTTAATTAAAACATTTGGATTAAAATGTTAAATTTAAAATTGTTGGGGATGCCTACATGGTTAAGTTTAAAATTTGGGATGTAAATAATTTTTTTTAAAACAATTGATTTGCTGATTTTATCATTTTTCCCACAAATCTGTTAAAGTTAACGGTCAATGGACGGAAAAGGACCATGAATGAAGAAAAAAACTTAAAAACAAGACTTTATTGGTATAAAAAGTTAAAACAAGACCGTAGTGGTACAATAATTAAAGTTACAGAACCATAATTGCACTTTACCCTTTTTAAAATATGACCTGAATATGACACATTTTTTTGACGGATAAATTTATTAACTAGGGAGAACATAATGATAACCAAAAGTGTCCACAAAAGAAAATAAAAAAAACGACAAACTCACGTAAGAGACCTAACACAAAAAAGCAAGTAGAGACACCCGAACAACTAAGTAAAACAAATAAGTTAAAAACTCCATGGCTTAAACTGCAGGCATCGACTTTAGAAAATCGAATGGTGACGGGGAGTGGAAGCCGACGGAAAGCAACCTCCCTCAATGTCATATACTCTCCTAAGAGTAGCGGTCCATCTCTACTAATAGAAGCATCTGCTTTGCTGGAACCGGCAAGCCTGCACCAGACAAGAATACGGAACATTGAGTCCAGTTCAATCCACAGGTGGGAGACTTCAGCTATCCAGGAAGGACCAAGTTCCGAATAGCCTACGCAGAAACATAATTTCCTGGAGTGAGCACGAACCATGCTCAATCATACTACCGAGCCAGAATAACCGAAAGTTGACAAAACTATTCCTCTGTCCGGAAACGACAGTCCAACAGCAGGAGGGGAGTGCCGGCGATGCTGGAGGCCATACCCGATTCAGGCCAGGAGTTGGCTAGCCTTGGATGAATCCAGAGCAGCTTCAATTAAGTGACGACAGTCCACAAAGGAGCCACAAGCGACGGATTGCACAAGAAGATCACGGGATAGGTTTGCCCAACACATCCACAAACAACGACAACATTTACAAGATCATTGAAGGAATTTACTCGATATTTACTAAAGTGCAATTTGATATTAACAAAGTGGTTATTAAACCTTCCTTTGTTATACAAATTTGAGATCAAACTTCTCTTTACTATATAAACAATAAGGACCTTCACTCATGTGTATAAACATGCATTATTATGTTGCATGTGAATTTTGCACAATAACTTTATAAAGTGAACATCTACTACTCCATTCATCCATTAAAGAAGCCACAATTTCATATCTCAAAAATTTGACACACTTTCTTTTATGAAAACGTTTTTACATCAAATTTACTTTATTGTTCATACCTTACCTTCCCACCCAAAAAAGTTACTTTTATCTTACATGCATATTTTATCTTTTTACCATTAAGTGAACACAAATTCTTAATCATGTGTAGATCAAACTTTAAAGGGATGGAGTTTTAGTTTTTAAGAAAATATGATCCAATCAGTGACTTAAGTAGTTAGATTGGTTGGACCTTCCATTAGTTTAGATGAATGATATGATATTCGATCCAAATTTTAAAACTATAAATAAAACAACAGACAAAGCTAAGGGATTAAGTATGAAGTTCACATTTATTTATTTTTTTCATTTTACTCCATTATTTAACTCGTAAGGCTGTTCACTTTTTCTAAAACAATCATTCATAACTCCGTAACTTCTACATAACATATACATAACGAAAATATAATTCCTCGATAAGTAAACTAATAATTTATGTAATAAATTAACCATAGAAACATAATTGCATAGTTTAGATATGCTAATCCAACAAGTTAATTTACATTAAAAATCTCAGATGAAACAATTACTATGCTTTGTTTCTTTCCCCTTGGGCAGCCGCAAAAAGTAAAACACTATCTTCAGGCTAAGCATGTAAACAATTCCAAAGTTGAGTAGAAAATATATCATTTTGTCAGGTCATTTAGAATTGATA
Organism: Stellera chamaejasme; assembly: GCA_024586325.1. Taxonomy (NCBI): domain Eukaryota; kingdom Viridiplantae; phylum Streptophyta; class Magnoliopsida; order Malvales; family Thymelaeaceae; genus Stellera; species Stellera chamaejasme. The sequence goes on from CM044985.1 coordinate 34,987,187, forward strand.
AAAAGGGCGTCTGAGGCTCCGAAAGTTGCATTCGGTCAAAATAGCCATCGGGTTCCAGGAGTCAACCAGTGAGACCCTCGAGCTGTCCAGCAAATTCCACATGTCGAATCGAGCTCACTCCCACCTCCTTAACAATGTCGCTGTTTTCCTTCTCAACAGCTATCCTCTTATACCCACCCATCTCATGCCACCGAACTATATCTAATTCCATGCTCAAGACCCTGTTTTTCTCCTCCATCTCTCTTCCGTCTCGTTTGATTTCTCGTCGGAACAACCTTCCTTCTCTTTCCAGAAGATTCCCACATCGCTTCTCTCACTCTTCATCGATTTGCCGGCCTTTTCCAATCGTGTTCCGGCGACTTACTCACGCTCACAAGGTTCTCGCCATGACTGACCGCCCTTCCGCTTCCACCTCTCACTCTAGCAAGCACACCAATAGACTCGCGTCGGAGCACAGTCCTTACCTCCTTCAACATGCTCATAACCCGGTAATTTGTTTCCCTTTCACATTTTTTCTTGTTCGGTTTCTAAGAAATGGCGAAGCAGGCTTTGAATTAGTTTCTGATCCGTTGAAGGTGAATTGGTACCCTTGGGGAGAGGAAGCTTTTGCTGAAGCAAGGAAAAGAGACGTACCCATCTTCTTATCGAGTACTACTAGAATCTTTACCTGCTTTCGCTTGTTCGTTTCATATCCTTCACGATGATTTGAAATTAGTGACTAATATAGTCCGTTTCTGGTAATCTGGTTACGAATTTGTGGTCTACCCTTAAAGTTGGATACAGTACCTGTCACTGGTGAGTTCACTGAGGGACGTTTCTTCTTCGTAATCACATGTTTTTGGAACATGAATTTTAACTAGCTAGTGTTATTTAATGGTAAGGTGCCATGTTATGGAGGTGGAGTCTTTTGAAGATGAAGAGGTGGCAAAACTATTGAACGACTGGTTTGTTAGTATTAAGGTGGGTTCCATTATTAACTTTTGGGCGTCATTGTATATAGCGAGCCATACACATCTTACAGTTCCAAGTTAAATGGCATTCTGCAATAGACCATCTGTTCTCTATCTTCTTAGTTTTAACATTTTGTCACCCCGGTTCTTCAGGTGGATCGAGAAGAACGGCCAGATGTTGATAAGGTACATTAGTTTTATCAGCTATCTCGATCCTTCCATCAATTCTAGTCCATTTAACTATTGTCATTGATATTTAATGGTGCTGAGCACAATATGCTCTACAGAAACGGTCCCGTATAGATATAGATGCTGAATACTTGATAAATTTAGAGTTATGGGGAATATCCATGTAGAGCTTTCCTTGACATGGTACTATTCCCTTAGAAATCATAGTTGTTCCTAACATAATGGAACATTTCCAGGTATACATGACCTATGTACAGGCTTTGTATAGCGGGGGAGGTTGGCCACTCTCCGTTTTCCTCTCACCTGACTTAAAACCTTTAATGGGTGGAACTTACTTTCCACCGAATGATAAATATGGAAGACCTGGATTTAAGACCATCCTCAGGTTAGAGATGGCTATATGTGAATCTTTTTATCCTCTTTCTTTCGCGAGGTTGTTTGATGATGTTGATGATTTTTCCGGTTAGTATATCACTATAACTTAGTGAATAATTTCATTTTATGGCTTAATATGTTTCTTTTTTGCTTGTGTTTTGGCTGTTTAAGAAAAGTGAAGGATGTCTGGGATAATAAAAGAGAGATGCTTGTTAAGAGTGGAGCATTTGCTATTGAGCAGCTATCAGAGGCATTATCAGCTACTGCCGGTTCACGGAAACTGCCGGATGAACTTTCCCAAAATGTATCGAGTCTTTGTGCTGAGCAAGTACGTCTATGCTGTAAAGTAGGGTCTGACAAATATTAGTGGAATGCACATGGATACTGAATATTTTGAGTACAGAATCTACAATATTTTTTAACTAGCTGAATTATTGTGGTATGGAAACTTTCCCTGCTTGGATTTCTTGCTGCTGTAGTAACAAGTGGCTACTGTACTGAGCCCGTCCATCTTCATATGTCAGTGAGTTAAGTAGGTATCAGTTGGCCTGTTCTTTCATAGCTTAGGCTCCTCCTTCAAACATGCAGCCTCCTAAGAAGACAGAAAATCTATTGATACTTCCTACTTGCATGGCAAAAGAAAAGGCCTTAGATGTAGATGTATGTTTACTTGGTGGCATAAATATAAAAGGCTGTGTTAATCTCTCTAAGATTTAGTTTTGATGGAGAATTTCTGACTAGAACACTGGACGGCTGCCTGTAATTGTAGCTATCTTTCTGTTGGAGACCAAGGTTGTTTGGTTTTCTTTGGCTTGGCCTTCTTATACATTAGCACTACTATGCTTCGCTGTTTAATCTCTTCTTAAGTTATTTGTTATACATCAGCTTACTGTTCTATTCAATCACAGCTTTCTGGAAGCTATGATTCTCATTATGGTGGATTTGGGTCTGCCCCAAAGTTTCCTCGGCCTGTGGAGATTCAGCTTATGCTTTACCATTCGAAGAAGTTGGAAGAAGTTGGAAACTCAGGGAATGCAAAAGAAGCTCGTCAAATGGTCTTCTTTACCCTGCAATGCATGGCCAGAGGGGGTATCCATGACCATATAGGAGGTGGTTTCCATAGGTATAGTGTGGATGAACGTTGGCATGGTTAGTCCTATACACATAGTTATTAAATCATAAATCTTTGACATATGCCCTATGATGGTAACATCTCTTCACGTATTTGTTATCTGTCGTTGGTCTTACTTTTTTTTAATGGCGATGCACTTCATTTATCTTTCAGTTCCACATTTTGAGAAGATGCTGTATGATCAAGGACAACTTGCTAACGTTTACTTGGATGCATTCTTGTTAACAAAAGATGTATTCTACTCTTCGGTAGCTCGAGACATTCTTGATTACTTGAGGAGAGATATGATTGGTCCAGATGGCGAGATCTTCTCAGCAGAGGATGCTGATAGTGCCGAGTTTGAAGGTGCAAGGAGGAAAAAAGAGGGTGCCTTTTATGTATGGACTAGCAGAGAGGTTATTCCTATTCTCTTGTAGTTACTGTTGGTCAATTTAGATTTTCAGGGAGGGGGAAAAACCATGCCTAATATTTCTGCTTGTTCACAATGGTCTTGGAGGTCATCTTTTTAGGCAGAAGGGGACAGCTGTGCTGATAGGAGCAATTGATAAGAAGGAAGAGCAACAGACATTCTAACATACATGAACATTGCTTTTGTCAGTGGTCCCTAAGCTCTATTCAGTTGATAGAATCCAATATCAGAGTGGCATAAAGAATAGTACAATTAGTTCTCCATCAACTTTTCACATCGTTGTGTTTCTTCGGTTATCATCTGCATGCCAATTCCGATTCATTTATGCTTAACCTTTTGTTTGAGGCTGGAACTATTACTTGTCCTCTGTGTGGTAATCATGGACACCTAATTGTTCTTAACTAGGTGTAGCCACAGATGTGGTCCTTATTATCAAGTCTCTTTCATTCTATTTTTAAAAAATAATGTCCTTTGTTTTAGATTGAAGACATTCTTGGGGATCAAGCCAATCTGTTTGAGGAACATTATTACGTGAAGCCCTCTGGAAATTGTGATCTTTCTAGAATGAGTGATCCCCATGATGAATTCAAGGGGAAAAACGTGCTTATTGAGATAAAGGACACTTCAGCAATGGCTGCAAAACTAGGAGTACGAGTGGAGGATTATTATGATATTCTTGGTCAGTGTAGGAAAAGGCTCTTTGACATAAGGTCAGGGCGGCCAAGGCCACATTTAGATGACAAGGTATGCTAGTTGCAGCCATTCAGTACCGTATTTTGTACAGTCGTGTGCATGAACTGACATCAAGTGCTTGTTAGGTAATTGTATCCTGGAATGGACTGGCAATTACATCTTTTGCGAGAGCTTCTAAAATTCTCAAGGCTGAACCAGAAGGCACTAAATTCAACTTTCCTGTCACTGGAACAGATGTAAGGAATTGCTACTCAGCATAAATCAATGGGACATGAGTGCTTATATTTATTTGATGCTATTTATCAAAAAACTATATATATTTGATGCTTGTGTTATTCTCTGTCCGCACACTAATTGTGTTGCCTGTTGCATGGTGGTGCCTAGCACTTGGAACCTTAAGCACACATGAATATGGAGAGCGGTTTTAGAATGTTATTAGGCTCTAAAATCAGTAGGAAAATCATTTGCTTCTGGCAAATTTTGACTTATGGGATCTGTTATTGTGTCCCATGTGGCTTTCCTTGTGTCCTGTTAGTCAATTTTGATGGCAGTTATTACTTCGTAGTCTGATTGATGTTGAAGCTGCATAATTTATTTGCACAGTTTTGTGACCTATCTACTATCATGATTTTGATTTGATATTCCAGCCCAAGGAGTACATAGCAGTAGCTGAGAAAGCAGCAGCATTTATCAGGAACCATCTGTTTGACAGAGAAGGGCGCAGGCTGCGACGCAGCTTTAGAAATGGCCCATCAAAAGCGCCAGGGTTTCTAGATGATTATGCTTTTTTAATCTCAGGGCTGTTAGATCTGTACGAGTTCGGCGGTGAAGTCAGCTGGCTGGTGTGGGCTCTTGAACTCCAAGAGATACAGGCAAGGTTTTTGAGAGTTTGCGTCAAATATTCTTGCACACTTTTGTGTCAATACTTGGTCATCACACTCTGGGACTATGGTCCAGGATGAGCTATTCCTTGATAAAAATGGAGGTGCGTACTTCAACACTTTAGGGGAAGACTCATCAGTACTGTTACGTGTCAAGGAAGATCATGATGGAGCAGAGCCATCGGGAAATTCTGTTTCAGCTATTAATCTTGCGAGGCTAGCTTCGATGTTGTCTGGCAGTAAGTCAGAACATTTCAGGCAGAATGCGGAGCATCTCTTGGTTTGTATTGTTCCAGTATTCTGTATTCTCCATCCCTTGCCTTAACAAAGCCTACTTTCATGGCTACAGTATGGTCTCATTTGTTTGCTCCTTTGTAGGCTGTCTTCCAAACAAGACTGAAAGACATGGCAATGGCTGTTCCGCTTATGTGCTGTGCTGCAGATATGCTTCAGGTTCCTTGTCGGACGCAAGTCGTTTTGGTTGGCCAGAAACCGTCTGCGGAGTTTGAAAGAATGCTCTCTGTTGCTCACGGTTCATATGATGCGAACAAAACGGTGAGATTGTATCTGATTTTTTTTCCCTCGTATGCCCAAATTCATGTAGTTGGAAATGAGATCATTATCGTGGATTTCTGGTGCGCGGACTCTTTGCCACATTTTGTATATTCAATACTCATTTTGGGTGATCACCTGTGCAGGTAATCCACATTGATCCAACCAATGGCGCTGAGATGGAATTCTGGGAACAAAATAACAGCGACTTTGCAGCCATGGCAAGAAAGAATCTCGGAACTCATAAGATGGTTGCCCTTGTATGTCAGAATTTTAGTTGCAGCCCTCCTGTGAGTGAGCCAGAGGCCTTGCAAGAGCTTTTGTCAAAGAGACCTTCCACGTAAGTCGTAACAACAGGCTGTATCTGATCAATACAGAATAATGCTGGGGCTATGTGGAAAGCTATGTAAAGAAGTATGGAGTATGCTACTAGTTACTACGCCTTTAGGACTTAGATCCTTGTGTGACACTTCATGTTTGTGTTTTTACTCGGATGTGGGGGGTTTGTCCTTCTCATGTATATTGCTATAGCTTTGTTTCGGCTAAGTTCACGAGTTGGAGATAAGCGGACTCGAACCGCTGACATCCACCACGGGGTAAACCACCGCCTCTTAGGTCCCCGATTGATTGATTCTATCATAGAGTTCAACGATAGATAATAAATCCCCCCCGCCCCGAACACAGGGCATTGGAGCGGGTCGACCCGCTCCATGGATTGATCCGCATTGATCGTGGATCATTTCATGGATCGCTCCGCTCTATTGGTGGATCGTTCCACATTAATCCGACTTGCTCCATCCACAGACTAAAGTGTAACTTTTTAAAGTTTTGGTCCTCTTTTGATTTTTTAAACAAAGTTAGGGACTAAAAATGTAAATAATTTTGGGTCAAATTGTCAATTTTTGAACAATTTGAGGACAACTTTGTAAATTTTTGAAAGTTTGAGGACCATTTTGTTATTTTTTTGAAACTTTAAGGACTATGTTGTAAAATATTTTGTCAATGGAGCTCCGGTGGACGACCCGCTCCACCATAGGTTGATCACAAAATTGATCCGCTCCATGTTGGAGCGATCTGGTGAATATGCTCATCCCTATTGATTACTCATGCTTGATCAGCACGGAACAATGTTCAATTTGTGTCTAAAGATTTATAAAGAATACAGGGGCAAACTATTATCCTTGTGTAACCACTGTTTCCGTGTGTTTCTACTTGAAAGTGTGGATTCTTTTTCTCCTTATTATGCACGATAGAGAAGATAGTGGTTCCATATATTTGATTTATGTGAGGGCTGAAGAAAATGTATGAACGGAGCAGGACATGATCCTATTTAGTACGAGTAATTTTTTACGGCACGGGCCAAAAACTGCCTCCTGCTCTCCTCCAACAAATGGTTAACTTGCATTTGCATAAAATTATTTTATCGAAACTTTCCAGTGAAGTTACATACTACTAAAAGACTTCATTGATTTACGTTTTTTTTTCTTTTTGGAAAAGAGGGAGCTCACCTCTTCAATTCTTTGATAAAATAAGTCAAACGGCACTTACAAAAGAGAATGATCAAGGCTTATACATGTATCAAAGAAGCAAAACCCGATCCTAAAAAATCCAACAATTAAGCAAGCTAAAGCTACTATACACTCTGTACATGCTAACAAAAAATCTCATCTATACTTAAACTTGTACGAAGTTGCACCATATCTATACATTTATCAATTAAACACTTCCAATCTGTAGGTGACTTACCATGAACTCTTGCATTGCATTCAATCCAGATCATGTAAACCACAACTGCAACAAGACTTCGTCTTACCCCATTCTTGATCGATTTATCGCTGCAAACTTTCCCTAACCAGCTGCAAACACTTGACCAAGAATGAGGAACATTATACAGTTTGGATCGAGCCATAATCTCTGTAAAAACTCTCATAGCATACCAACAATCAAAATAAAGGTGATCCCGTGATTCACAAGAATCATCACATACCTGCATTGAACATTCACACTGTTTAGCAATTTTATCAAATGTGGCAAGTCTATCCCAAGAAGCCAGCCAACCACATTATGACAGAATTTTTAGGAACATGATATCGTCCCCATATAATTTTCCTCCAGGTCACTATATCATAGTGCTCATAACAAAACAAATATGCATCTTTCATGCAAAATGAACCAGAATTCAACTTCTGGGTAATAAAGATCTCAAAGACTGCTCTCTGCTCAAGTATCTTTTTCCAAATAACAGAGGAATCCTTAGTTGGATTCAAACTCCAGAAATTGCAGCCTTTAATATAGTAAATATGGACCCATTTTACCATAAACTTTGTCTATCAATGAAAAATCGTCATATCTTTTTTAGCTTCAGCCGCAACATTCCAAGTGATTAAGGAGAAGATCCTCAACCCACCTTGAGATTTAGGAGAACAAAGACTCTTCCAAGATACATGGACTTTCTTGAAGAAAAGTTTTCAACCCATAAAAAGGCTTTGCAAGCCGCAAGCCTGATCTATATCTTTAAGTAATTTATTGCGAAGAGGGAAAATGAGAGACAGCGTGTACAAAATTAATTAACTGAATCCTCCTCCACAAATAAAAACTTTATAGTCCAGGAGGTAAGCCGAGCTAAAAAGTTCTTTAAAATGCAAACAATGTTTCTCAGAAATTATAGAGTGCATAAGAGGCACACCAAGATATGTTTTAATTCACGTTTTTGTTGCTGTAAGCTTGAAGTAACTTGGGACACAAGTCAAGCACGTCCAGGAGTTGCTTAAACGCACGCACCTATGGTTTAGGAGTCATCTAAGCCTAAGGTCTCCTTTGTTGATTAGGAGTCATCTAATCATAGGTTGGTAGTTTTTGTTTAATATATAAGGAGGTACCGAATTGTGGTACAACTTAATCAAACTTGAGAACTTAAGGTTTTGAGATATTTTTCCTTAAGATTAATAAGAGAGTTATTCTTATTAAGAGATTGTGTTCTTAGTGTTTAAGCTCTATAATTGGTATCAGAGCCGGAGAAGTCTCTGTGATCTCCCTACTGCAGTCTGGCGATAGAACCCTAGCAATATAGGAACCACCATGGGCGACTCAGATGAAGAGACCACCATGAGTGACACAAAGGAGGATGGAGCTGAGTTAAAATCCAAAGTGATCGGACCCTTATTCATCAAATGTCCGATGCTGAACTCCTCCAACTACACCGTTTGGTCTATGCGCATGAAAGTTGCTCTCAAGGTACACAAAGTGTGGGAAACTATAGAACCTGGAATTAAGGATGAAGACAAGAACAACATAGCAATCGCCCTATTGTTTCAATCCATTCCAGAGGCCTTGATCTTACAAGTTGGAGACCTTGACACTTCGAAAGCAATTTGGGATGCAATAAAAGCAAGACATGTTGGAGCTGAAAGGGTAAAGGAGGCTAGGTTGCAAACCCTAATGGCAGAATTTGATAGACTCAAGATGAAAGAAACCGATACAATTGATGTCTTCGTGGGAAAGCTATCAGAGATTGCGTCAAAATCAACATCTCTTGGAGAAAGCATTGAAGAATCAAAACTTGTAAAGAAATTTCTGAAAGGTTTACCACGAAAACGGTATATTCACATCATAGCAGCCCTTGAACAAGTTCTTGACCTAAACACAACTAGCTTCGAGGACATTGTCGGAAGGCTAAAAGCATATGAAGAAAGGATTGGTGAAGAAGAAGAAGAACAACAAGAAGATCAAGGAAAACTAATGTACGTTAACACGAGCTCACAAGTACCCTACCAAGAAAACTACGGTGGGAGGAGAGGAAGAGGACGAGGTGGTCGGTTCAATTGGAGAGGAAGAGGCCGCGGACGCTTTGATAATTATCAAAGCAGCTCATATAGACAGGGACAAGACAAGGAGAGAGATTCTATGATAACATGTTATCGGTGTGACAAGTTAGGTCATTATGCATCAAATTGCCTGGACAGATTACTTAAACTTCAAGAAGCCACCGAAAAGAAGAGTGATGAAACACAAGAAGCCGATGACCTAATGGTGCATGAACTGGTATATCTCAACGAGCAAAAGGTAAAACCTGAAATATTTGAAACAGATTTAGAAGCAAAGGACATGTGGTACCTAGACAATGGTGCGAGCAATCACATGTGTGGAAATCAGACCTTCTTCTCAGATCTTGATCAAACAATTACGGGAAAAGTAAGATTTGGTGATGATTCTCGTATTGATATAAAAGGAAAGGGCTCAATCCATTTTGTATTCAAGAATGGTGAGAAGAAGATATTGAACGACGTGTACTACATACCGGAGTTAAAAAGCAACATTGTAAGTCTTGGTCAGGCCACAGAAGCAGGATGCGAAGTACGAATGAAAGAAGACCTATTGATGCTCTATGATCGAACAGGACAGCTGATGGTGAAAACAACTAGATCAAAAAATCGCTTATACAAGGTGATCTTGGAAGCTGAAAATGCCAAATGTCTACAGGTAGTGTCATCAGCCGAATCAACTAAGTGGCATGCAAGATTAGGACATGTCAACTTAGAAACAATGAGGTTAATGATCAACAAGGAGATAGTAGTTGGCATACCAAACATCACAGCAAAGAGAGAAACATGTGCATCATGTCTACTTGGAAAGCAAGCAAGACAGTCTTTCCCACAAGCAACCTCATACCGAGCCACCAAAACTCTCAAACTTATTCATGGAGATATCTGTGGACCTATCACACCTTCTACACCAGCTCAGAAGAGATATATATTTGTGATTATTGATGATTACTCACGCTACATGTGGACAGTTTTGCTGAAAGAAAAGAGTGAAGCATTTGACAAGTTCAAGAAATTTAAGATACTTGTCGAACAAGAAACAAGGGACACCATCAAGACATTCCGAACAAATAGAGGTGGAGAGTTTATATCTCTTGAATTTCAAACGTTTTGTGAGTTACATGGAATCAAGAGACACCTAACCGCACCCTATTCACCTCAACAAAATGGAGTAGTTGAAAGACGCAATAGAACACTCTTGGAGATGACTAGAAGCATCCTGAAACACATGAACTTACCAAATTATCTATGGGGAGAAGCCGTGAGGCATGCCACTTATCTGATCAACAGAATTGCAACAAGATCACTTCCCAACAAAACTCCATATGAAGCATTCAAGGGGAAGAAACCGAATCTCGAACATCTCAGAGTGTTTGGCTGCATTGGTTACACAAGAACAGAAGCGGCTGGAAGAAAGAAACTAGATGATAGATCAAAGATCTTGGTACATCTGGGAACCGAGCCTGGCTCGAAGGCTTACCGTCTCCTCGATCCTACAACCAAGAAAATCAAAGTAAGTCGAGATGTGATATTCGGTGAAAATAGAGGTTGGAGCTGGAATAATTCGAAAGGAGAGATTGGTGAAGACTTTGGAACATTTCTTGTCGACTTGGGAGACTTCAGCAACAAAGGCATGAGAATAGAAACAGAAGAAAATACTCACACTACTCAAGCTATGAGTGAAGATGTGATGAATGAAGACGCAGATAGAATGGAAGAAGAGAACATCAGAGATGAAGGAGATAAAGATGATAGTAGTGAGGAACAGCCACAACTATATGAAGAGAATGAAAATGACAATATTGAGGAACAGCCACAGCCATGCCTAAGGAGATCAATGAGACACAGGGTGAAGCCAACATATCTAAGTGATTACAGCCTCATCGCAGAGATGGAATGTGCACGACTCTTGATGGTAACAAATGAGGAACCATGGGACTTTAACGAAGCAAGAGAATCCAAAGTCTGGTTAGAGGCATGCAAAGACGAGCTTTCATCAATAGAGAAGAACAAAACGTGGAATCTGGTTGATCTTCCCATTGGAGTCAAGCCAATTGGGCTAAAGTGGGTGTTTAAGATAAAACGCAACTCTGATGGGAGTATTAACAAGTACAAGGCACGACTAGTAGCAAAGGGGTATGTTCAAAAACATGGGATTGATTTTGATGAGGTGTTTGCCCCGGTAGCACGCATTGAAACAATTCGATTCATCATTGCACTAGCAGCTTTAAGTGGATGGGAGATACATCACCTGGATGTAAAGACTGCATTTCTTCATGGTGAACTGAAAGAGGAAGTCTATGTCAATCAACCGGAGGGATTTGTAATCTCAGGAAGTGAAGGTAAAGTTTACAAACTGAAGAAAGCTCTCTACGGCCTAAGACAAGCACCTAGAGCATGGAATGAGAAGTTAAATAAAATCCTCAGAAAACTGAAGTTTCAAAGGTGCTCTAACGAACCATCATTATATCAAAAGGGAGAGAAAGAACACATCCTCATTGTGGTTGTGTATGTGGATGACCTACTTATTACAGGACAATCTCTAAAATTGATGATTGAATTCAAGGAAGGGATGGCAACTCAGTTTGAAATGAGTGATCTCGACAAGCTATCATATTATCTTGGAATTGAAGTGCTTCAGCATGAAGGAGGCATCACTCTACACCAAGAAAGATATGCACAAAAGATACTGAAAGAGACTGGAATGGAAGGTTGCAACTCATCTCATGTACCAATGGATTCAAACTTGAAACTGTCCAAATCTCAAAAGGAGAAAGGCATCGATGAAAGCAGCTACAGAAGAAGCATTGGATGCCTTCGGTACTTACTTCACACACGTCCAGACTTGTCCTATAGTGTGGGAGTGTTAAGCAGATACATGCAGCAGCCAAAAGAATCCCATGGAGCAGCATTGAAGCAAGTCTTAAGGTACTTACGTGGAACTTCCTCTCTTGGCCTCTTGTTCAAACGCACGGATAGCATAAGTCTGGTGGGCTATAGTGATAGTTCACACAATGTTGACATAGATGATGGCAAAAGCACGACAGGTCACATATTCTACCTTGATAATTGTCCAATTACGTGGTGCTCACAAAAGCAAGAAACAGTGGCACTATCCTCTTGTGAAGCTGAGTTCATGGCAGCTACGGAGGCAGCTAAACAAGCAATCTGGCTCCAGGAGCTTCTAGGAGAAGTCATTGGAAGGGCTTCTGAAAAGGTAACAATTCGGGTTGATAATAAGTCTGCAATTGCACTTACCAAGAATCCAGTATTTCATGGACGGAGCAAGCACATACACACTAGATATCATTTCATAAGGGAGTGTGTTGAAAATGAACAAGTGAAGGTGGAACACGTTCCTGGCAGTGAACAGAAGGCAGACATCCTAACAAAGGCGCTTGGGAGGATCAAGTTTAAAGAAATGAGAAGTCTCATTGGAGTCCAAGATGTGGGAGATGGTAACTTCAAGCTTAAGGGGGAGATTGTTGCTGTAAGCTTGAAGTAACTTGGGACACAAGTCAAGCACGTCCAGGAGTTGCTTAAACGCACGCATCTATGGTTTAGGAGTCATCTAAGCCTAAGGTCTCCTTTGTTGATTAGGAGTCATCTAATCATAGGTTGGTAGTTTTTGTTTAATATATAAGGAGGTACCGAATTGTGGTACAACTTAATCAAACTTGAGAACTTAAGGTTTTGAGATATTTTTCCTTAAGATTAATAAGAGAGTTATTCTTATTAAGAGATTGTGTTCTTAGCGTTTAAGCTCTATAGTTTTAATTGTGCTTTCATCTCAACATCCAAAAATACCTTGGAGCTCAATTTTCACAAGCAGCTTAGTTTCGTTTCATCCATTGGAGGATACTCGTGTGCGGTAGGGACAAAAGTGCTTTTTCCTTAAAAAAAATTGTCCATATTTTTCGCTCATAAGTCATAAATTCTCTTTCCGTTACAAATTTTTTGTTTCCTTTTTTGGAAGTACTGAACTTTTCAAATATTTTCTCATTTTATAAAACGGTAGTCCTGTAGAGGTTGAAAGAAAATGAAAGGAGAGCTTTTGTGGCCCTAACAAAGTTCATGAATGGGGCTGGCTTCTTTGGGAATAAAGCGAATGAGCCATATCAGCTTATCCGCTCCAGCTCCTGGAATGGCAGCTGCAGCGGTCTCCGATTTCAAAAGTTTCAGTCTTTATCATCATAAGAAACTCTTCTGCTTGCTTCCTACGATCTGCAGCAAGGTCCCTGGCCGAAGCCCTCTCGCCGAGCTAAAACCTCTAGTTGTTTCTTCACGGGAATCGTCTGTCGAACCCGCCACCCCTAAAACCCCCGCCGCCGATATCTCCTTCACCGTCTCTTATCTTGTAAGCTCTTGCGGGTTGTCGTTGGAATCGGCCACCGCCGTCTCCCAGAAGGTCCAACTGAAGTCACCAGAGCAGCCGGATTCGGTCATAGAACTTCTGAAAACCTATGGATTCTCCAAAGCTCAGATTTCAAATTTCATCAGGAAGCGTCCGGCATTCCTTCTCGCCGACGCGGAAAAGACCCTTTTGCCAAAGCTCGAATTTTTCCGGTCGATTGGCTTACCAAGCACCGATCTTGCGAGGATTCTATCTTCAGATCCCACTCTTATGACTAGAAGCCTGGAGAATCAGATTCTCCCCTCTTACGCCGTCCTCAAGAGCATCGTCCTCTCCGACGACAAGATTGTTGCTGCTTTGAAGCGCACGACATGGATTTTCCTGGGAGACCAGTCCAAGAGTCTCATACCAAACATTGACCTTCTGAGAGAACTTGAGGTACCCCAAAGGTGCATTTCTCTTCTTTTGTCTAACTTCCCTGAAGCCTTAATGCAAAAGCATGACGATTTTGCTGAAATCGTGGGGAAGGTACAGGAAATGGGGTTTGAGCCAAAGAAATCAACTTTCGTGGTAGCAGTTCATGCCTTGTCAGGGAAGTGCAACAATGCAATCTGGCAGAGGAGTTTTACGGTTTACAAAAGGTGGAATTGGACTGAGGAGGATATTCTTGGGGCATTTAGGAAGCATCCTAATTGTATGATGCTGTCCGAGGAGAAGATCATGAAGAACATGGATTATTTTGTTAACAAAATGGGATACCCTTCGAGAATGATTGCTCAATGTCCTGGTGTTTTGTTCTTCAGCTTAGAGAAGAGGATCATCCCTAGATTCTCTGTCATGAACGTTTTGTCATCCAAGGGATTGCTGGAAAAGGAATTTAGCTTGCAGACTGTGTTACATCCTGCTGAAAAGTACTTCTTGGAAAGGTTTGTGTTTAGATTTGAGGACTTGGCACCTGAATTGTTAACTGTGTACCATGGAAAGTTGGAGCTTGCAATGGAATCATCTGGGGAATCTTAACCAATTGAAGTATATCTTTCTCATGCTTGACGCAAATAGTTGTGCTGTGGATCCATGTATGTTTCGGTGATTCTTTGATTTCCTCTCTTCATCCTCTTAAATTGGTACAAAACTTGCAACAAAATGATGGTTTTTTTTTATGGAGCTGAAACGTGGATTTGGTTTGTTGTTTAGTTATAAGGAAGAAAAGAACATTCAGAGAAAAAGGAAATTGAAGGAGAAAGGCTGGCAGACATGTTTGAAATTCAGATTCCAGTGACATGTTATATCTGAGTTTTCCGCTGTAGCCAATTAATTCAGAAAGTCAGTAGAAGCAGCAGTAGTATCAAGACAGTCACCAACATAGCTCAGCCGAAGAACACAAGTCCTCGTTTCATCTATCCGAATCTGGTTCTCGGCATATGATTAGATTTAGGTTCTATAACCTTAGCATTAACATCCCTTTTCAGTAGTGCCAATGCAGAAGCTGGAGGAGTCATCTATGCTCAGGAAGACAGGCAGGTTAGTGGGTAGCACATTGTTTTCTGATTTTGGGAAGGTTGCTCATTATGAACTATTGTACTTCCAGTTTTGTCTTGATGCCTACAGAAGCCCCATTAACCTGTACTGTAGGTCTTTTTTTCCTCAACCTGACTATAAATTTCTCCACAGCTCAAATCACTAAGCTGCCAAACTTTAAAACAGTTCTTGTGAATCCTAAAAATTGTTTGATGTCTGAAGCTTTCTGCTCCTGGCATGCTTGATCTTAATCAGATTCTGTTGCAGTTGATTTGGTGCCATAGATTTTACAGGAGGAAACAGCTAATGAGAGGAGTTTTACTTTGTCTTGTAACTCAAGTTACGTTTAATCTCAGCAGCTGGTCGTTTTCAAGGACAAGTCTTTGTAAAGGTCAAAGTGGACAGCTAGACCAGCTTTGACCAGGCAAAATTAGTTCTTTTTATTTTTATTTTTTATGAAAGAACTTTCTTACATATGAATCAAGAAAGAAAGCTATTTCGTTTACGCATGAGTGTCGGATGAAATACAGAGAGACTGTTCAAGTTTTAGAAGGTTTTCCAAGATTTCTTTTCTAAAATTCCTTCTATAGAAATGTTTGAATATATGACTTGTTTTTAAGAATGGAATGCTGATTTTCTAAACTTCGTAAAATCACGTTTTTAAGATGAAAACGAAATTTTTAATGTTTAAACTGTAATAATGAGTTCTCCAAGGTCAATAATCATGTCTTCCATCCTTAAAACCAAATTATTCACTGAAACATTTTCAGAACTAAACGATCACTAGCATTTCGGCTCGTGGTCCTCGTGAATATTAAGGGGACGGGGGAATCTAGACCCACCGCCGAGTTATGGCATAGGACGACCGCGTCAAAGTTGACGACATATGGTTTCATTGGTTTATTTTTGTTAGCTACAATTTCCTTTTTTTTTGGTCATCCAAAAAAATTAATACCCCTTTTTTTTAAATGAAAAACTTCTTAAATGATTTTACTTTATTACTTCAATTTTTCCTCATCACTCAAGAAAGATACTTTTATTTTATATGTATATTTTACTTTTTTACTCACAAATTAACAGTCTCAATCAACATGCAATTAAAATTTGTGCATCTCTAAAGGGACTAAAGAAGTTTCATTATTATTATTTATCTTTTGGGTACATAGGATATGTCTTCAACCATTTTTCATCAAAACGCCAGTCACCAAAATATCAATTCAGCCATGTTCTTACAACTTTTCTTTGCACAAACAACCATCAATTCTCAAATACTTTACCATTGAAAGAACACACACTTGGAGAAAGCATTGAGATCAGTTTCCCACGTGACACCAAGCCCTCTTTCGCAATAGTTTTTCCAATTAGTTTTGTAATTTTTGAAGAACTATCCATGAACTTTTAGCGTTTGGATGTAATTATTTGATCTTAATTATTATAAAACTATCTAAAATGCTACAGCTAAACGAAACGGTTGTTTCTAAACGGATCTCAATTTTGTTCTGATCATTTGCTCCATCGATCTAATTGTCTACTAGACTAGATTTACTGTTGGAGAGCCTCTCAAGATATATAGGCTCCCAAAAACTTCAATTAGTTGTTGCGTGGTGTTCCAATCCAACAACCTGACTGTTACAGGTGTGTTGTCCAATTTGAGACGATTCTGTCAGATGTTGCCCCTTTGTATTGAAGATATGCGTAGATGGTCTATAGTTGATCGATGCCAAACCGAGGGCACCCCGACAGCTTTCAGGGCCTTGATGTGCCCAGTCCCTTTGCTTTGCGGATGTTCATATTACTTGTTGTTTCTACCCGTAAAAAAATTGTTTGGCATGCCATCCGTTTCATTTCAGGTTGATGTTTATGGAAGGAGAGGAATGATCTCGTCCATAGAAATTAAGGAAAATAATTATCTCAGCTATTTAATTCAATTTAACACCATTTCAACCCAATTTCAAATAGATGGGTCAATTGTCAATAAAGTTGGGGTGATTGGGTGTCAATCATGTAATAGGGAAACTATATATAGTTTGTAAATATTTTAGCGAAGTTACATTGGTCAAAGTGTAATTGATAGTGATGTGCCTCAACGCTTACAACCCATTCACATGGAACACATGTTAAATTAGTAGTAGTATTTATTAGTAAAATGCTGTTATATTTTGTGTGATCTTTGACCGTTAAAAACTTATTTCTTTTTTTTTTTGTCTCTAATCAGCGTACATTTCCCTGATATTCCATAACGTTTCAAACCGCCACGCATGTACATGAAGCCAGGTGTATCAACGAGACAATGACAATAAAATTTGGTCATAGTCTCACAAATTCATTTATTTTTTTTAATGAAACTCACAATTTTTTTTAAAACATAAATTGAACATCAATCTTGCAATCTAAAACCTTCATAGTTTTGACGCGAGTGTATATTCATTGATGCATGTATATACTAGTATCAGACCAAAAGGTTACCTAATGTGTAAATATACTTAAAATAGCATTTGGTACCTTTTAGAATTGTCAATTTCATATCTTTTTTTATCCGAAATAACTGTCATTTACAAGGTATCAACATATACATATACTATACTAATGATGAAGTGAAACATATTTTATGGTAGAGAAAAGGGGTATGAATGGTGTGGTACTATTAAAGTTTGCAAATGTTTGTTGCCATTTATGGCAAGAAATGAGGTAATTTTAGCGGGAAAGGCATCAATCTATAGGTACAAAATTGATGCTTTCCTTGCAGAGGAAGTTCCTGAGTTGTTCTTTTTTCTTATGTTAAAAGATGATCCAATATGTGCTAATTGTTAGATAAATGTTAAATGTTGCTCTCAGGGAGGTGATATTACGTTTTTCTCGTACCGCTTGTTATGTTATCCAATAATAGTGAGGATACACAAAAGGAAATAAAATCATTGAAGACCACAATACAAGAAAAAGAAAGAAAATTATCCTTAAGAAAAGTTTTAGGCGCACGTTAGATGATCATTTATATTTTTTAGAGATCGATTAAACCATATTTATTTTTAGTGAAAGAATGTTGAATTTCTTCATTTATATTCATTAATAAGGTTTAATTGTCCGCACTTCGTAGCGGTGTAAATTGTAATATTTTATAAGAATTTAATAAGAATGTAATATTAAGTGAAATAAATGTATATTTTTATGAAATAAATGATAAAGTATATAATTATTATAGGTGAAAAAAATAGGGCTAAGAATTTTTACATTTTATCATATGAAGTCTAAAACATTAGGACCAAACGCAAAATAATAAGAAATAAAATTAAAATAGAGATTTAGTCTCTTAAACAATTTGAAACACAAATAAATAAAATCACTAAATTATGATGATGTGACACAATCTCATTAGGTAGATACTATTTATACAAAATTTTACGTATATGTATAGAGTTTTAAATACTAATTACACATTATTACTCTTCGTTAAAATCATCAACACTCAAATAAGGGAAAAAATTATGCCATAAGATTTGAAATTTTGATGACGACATGCTACTTTTTAAATAGTTATAAACTGTAATGGAATTTTTTCTCGCACAAAAAAACGCCATTACACTTAACGATGTTTTGAAAATTTAGGGCTGGGGGCCAATGCTTTACTTTTAAAATAGTTAAAGGTAAGTAATGGAGTTTGTCTATATATACATTGAGGGTATTATTCATCAAGAAAAGCATATGCAATACTGTATTTCTTACAAATTTTATATTCACTTTCAAAATTACCAACACTTTCGATCTCCATAAAAAAACACTAACTAACACACTTTAAAGCAACCAAAATGAAGAAGAAAAAATGAATAAATAAGATGGATGAGGTGCATATTTATCAACTAAACTACCAAATATTTGTGGTCTACTTTCATGAAATAAATGATAAAATAAGTAATAATGATTGTAGGTAAAAAATCTTTGACCTAGTTAGAAACTCAGATTTCCAAAATTTCGATAACCAATACACATAATAATTAGAAATAAAAGTCGAAACAATGTTTTCTCTCACAAATTTCACTTCATTTTTCAAATTTACAAACTTTTCTTTTATAAATAGTAAATGAATACACTTGAAAAGAAAAAAATGCAGGAAAAAATAGATGACGTGACACAACGCAATTGGTTTCATCCTTTTTTTTTGGACGGCGCAGTGGTTAGATACTCCTTCCTCGGAGAAACCCGGTGTCACGAGTTCGAGCCCCCTTCGGTTTAAACTCATCCGAGGGCAGAGCCGCAGGGGTGGTCAGATTATGCTTTAGTCGTGATGTGGTAAAACTCCAATGTCTTGACATCCCCGGAGTTCGAAGCCGAGACCTCGAACCCGAACCCCACCTCTGCAGCACTCGGTGTGCCGCTTGGGCTAGGGATGCTAGACGCAATTGGTTTCATCCTAATTTTCAAAATTACCAATTGTTTTCCTATTAGTAACATAATAAATATAATTTTAAAAATAAAATAAAAACATAATAAATATAATTAAAAAAGGAATTTTAAATATATATATATAATGAATGACGTGGACCCTATTGGTTGTGCCACTATTCGTCAAAAGTTTAATTTCATTTTTCAAATTTGTAAACTTTTCCTCTATAAATAGTAAATGAACACACTTTAAAAGAAAAAAATGCAGAAACAAATAGATGACGTGACAAAACGCAATTGATTTCATACTAATTTTCAAAATTACCAATTTCATACCAATTTTTAAAATTACCAATTTTTTTTCTTATTAGTAATATAATAAATATAATTTAAAAATTAAAAAAACATAATAAATATAATTGAAAAAAGAAATTTGAAAAAATAAAAAATTGAAAAAAATATTATAAATGACGTGGCACTTTGCCACTATTCATTACAATTCACGATTTTCATAAATAGATAGATAGTATAATTGAAACATTTTCTTAATTTTTTCGATTTCATATATATATTTTATAATATTATTCTATCGAGGCAAGTGTGCTGGTTTTCAGTCGTTGCCCTTCTATAAATGTAAAATTGGTGTCTCACTCTGGATAAATCGTGCGGAATTTAATACCAGGGTATCCTTGGATATTCTTTTTCAATTACCAAACGGAGAAAAACCGGAGAAAGAATAAGGAAAATAAATGAAATGATTAAAATAATAAAAAAACGCGGCTGTACAACAAAAAACCAGAGAGAGTTCTTCTCTTTCTCTCTCTCCCTCTCTCATTCATCTTTGTTTTGTATCTCTGCTAATCGATCCCAGTTATTGAGATCAATCAACCATTAAAGATCGAATAAAATTCTTTGCTGTTGAAGGAGCAATTGAAGTTCTGTTTCGTTTTCCTGTTGCATCGCTTGATTTCGTGATTGAGGGCTTCGAATTTTCTGGTGGATTTGGATTGTGCGATCGGCGAGCTCCTTGATCGAATTGGGGAAGACTCTTGGTGGGTTCTCGGAGCTATGGGTTGGCTTCAGGGCTCTCTTTGGGGTGGGAGAAAGTCGGGCATCGGAGCTTGATTGAAGGGGGGAGAGGACTAGGGTTTGGCTCCGGGCGTGAAGACGGGAGGAGATATGGAGGACAGTGAGCTTGAAGAAGGAGAGGCTTGCTCTTATAATCACAATAACTTTCATAACGATGCCGGCATCGATCCTGATGTAGCTTACTCTTACATAGTAAGGATTTGTTGCTGTTTTCTGTACCTGGAAGCCTTTTCGCTTTGTCAATTTGAATTCTACAGCTAGTTTTTCCCCTGTTGGTTTGTTTGTGTTGTAGATCCTAGGTTAGATTCCCTGTTGATCCATTTGTAATGGTAGGTACTTTTATGTTATTTAGCTTCCAATTGTGTTTGGATACACGGGAGTTTAAATGGTCTGTTTCAGGGCACTGGGATAACACTACCAAGGCAATGGTTGAAAGTAGTTCTGCATTATTAGATTCAGGTGTACTCTAGGGTGACATGTTTGCTTGTTAAAACTGTACAAGTGACTTGTTAATAAAGCTTTTCATGGTTTTGCTCAAGAGGTCTGAATTAAGTATATGTGATATGGTTTCTATCTTTGCCAAACACGGCATCAAGTGAACTTTCTGATTCTATAGAAGCAATGTGAAGTTGGATACTCTAATGTTGACAGTAACCTGTACACTTGTGAGAATGTGAGAGGATATACAACCTTATCATTCATCTTTTGTGCAGTCAATGGTACATGCTTTGTTGCTGTAGTTTTATTTATTTGCAGTCTCCTCGTTTCTACTTTTTTTTTGCTTAATCATGAAATAACTAAATAAATTGTCACAGAAAATGGTTGGAGGCCTCCTTAATATTGGTTGTATTTCGCCTTTCTATTCCTGGCCAGTTACATCTTACCCATGGTTTTTTCTGATGGTAAAACATCTTGATGTTTTTTGTAGGATGAAAAACTTCATAATGTCCTTGGACACTTTCAAAAGGATTTCGAGGTTGAACTTACAGTGGAGGATTTAGGTATGATTAAAGCACAGAGGGGTTAAGATTTGTATGTATGAATTTATCATAGTTTGGAGTTCACAACTTGAAATTAATGGCTTAGGGGCAAAATTTGGTGGTTATGGATCATTTTTGTCTGACCGTCAACAACCTCCCGGTGGATCTCATTCAATAATACCATCCATGGTCCAGAGCCATGAGGCTTCTAAGTCGCCAAATAATCGCCAGTCAGAGGTTCCTTTTTCCTTTTCTTTTTCTTTCTTTGAAATTTTTGTCTCTTTGTCGTGGTTATTTCTGGAATTTTGTTAACTTTGGTAACTGTAGTGCTAAAATGATATGCACTCTGCAGGGTGCTGCTCGGACTTCTGCCATATCATCCGTTATATCTCGGTCTTCAAGACCTGTTCTGCATGCCAACAGTGCTGAAACAGCACCAGCATCCAAACTACAGGTTAAAAATGACTCCTCAAAACCAGAAACATGCATGAAAAGAGCTCATACCAACACTTTTGAGCATAGACATGAATCAAAAGATAAAACTGGTAACTTAACAGACCAGAAGTCTCTTAAGTTTCGGCTAAAAGTTCCTGATAACTTGTCGACAAGACAAAATGCTGTAATGAACAGTCTTGGACTTGATGCTTCTCCATGTTCCTCACTGGATGATAGCCCTTCAGAATTTGAAGGTTTGTTTCAGGACACTAGAGATGGTGTAAATGTGTCTCCAACTAGTATCCTTCAGGTGAATCTTCTTTCTGCAAAATTCTTGGTAGTTTGATTTTTACATAGCTATGCAACAATGAATCAAAATATCGGCTTTCATGAGAGCAAAAAAAAAAGAAAAAGAAAAAGGAAAAAGAGGTAAATATTGCACTGATTAGTGACCTTCATGCTTTGAAGCAGGTTATGACATCCTTTATTGTCCCAGAAAATCTGATATTATCACCTCTTCCTGATGGCTTGCTTAACTTAAGCGAAAGAGAAGTCCGTGGAACTGAAAACTTGTGGTTTTCAAGAACGGTTGGTGTTCTGCACGAAGATAAAAGATTAAAGACTGTGGAGAGAACTGATTTCCCAGGTGGAAAGAATCTGTGTGGAGATTACTGGGATGATAATGAACATGTAGATAAAAAGGCATCAGATGTTGATAATTTGTCTGCTGAGGTGCATGTTTCCAATCTCTCGAGCGTTCAACCATCAAACTCATCATCTGTTGTTGGCAAGATGAAGAGTAAACGTGGATCTGTGGAGAAATCTTTCTGTGATATTCCCAGGGGAGAACCAACTGAACTAAAAGAGACCCGCGAAATGAACATGAAGACCAGTAGGGCAATATCAGGGGGAAAGGTCAGAGAAGATCGAACTACCTTTCCTGACGATGTTTTAAATTATCCAAATAAAGATCTCCATGGGAAAGGGAAGAAATTCTGTGAACCACATGAGTTTGACTCTATTAAGGGCCAGACAATTCTAAATACACAGGTCACCGGAAAATCCATCTCGATTGAGCCAGATGGAGTCAAAATAGCCTCTAGGAAGGAGCATTCCTCAGAGGGGAAAATAAAATTGAAGGGAAGTAACAGTAGCCTTTCTGCTAAAGGGCCAGAAGAGAGTGTTAAGGTCAGTTCTTCAATATTGTTGAAAACGAAAAACATCTCTAAAGCATGTGGCAGTATGAAAAGAGATTCAGAAGATGTAAAAGCACCAAAGCCTTGTTTGAAGGCGGAAGACACATATAAAGACTTCTTTGGGGATCTTGGCGAATCGGACCAGGAGGATAACCAAGCAAGTTTATCCAGAGTCCAAGATAAACAAAGAGATTGCGAGAAAGTTGAAAAAGTTGCTACTGTTAACAACACACATAAAGATAAGACATCTGGTAAGAAAACTGATGACCCATGGGCTTCAGAGTCATACTCTGGTACAACCAGAAATGGTGCTCCCCATTTTACTCATGTGAACATGCCTGATGCTCTTCACACAACAGCTGCTCCTGCAAATGATAATTGGGTTTATTGTGACAAGTGCGGGAAATGGCGGCTTCTACCACCTGGGAAGAATCCTGAAAATTTTCCTGAGAAATGGGTTTGTAGCATGCTTGATTGGCTGTAAGTCACTCGAGCACTTTTATTCAATGACACGCTTTTCTTTAATTTCTCTGTTTTAATTTTTTATAAGCTCCCTCTGTGAAATCTGACAGCTCCTGTTCATGTTTTAGGCCTGGAATGAATAAGTGTAGCATTACTGAAGAGGAAACAAGAAAGGCTACTGTTTTAAAGTTTGAACGTCCAAATACCGAAAATCAAAGTAACATGCTCTGTAATCCTATCAATATGAAGTCTAGCGGGCCACCAGCTGAGGTAGATCAGGACCTCCAACATGTTGCTTCCTATTTGATGCCGAATGGTGGTAGGAAGAAAAATGGTTTAAGAGAAGTTCCCAATATGACAAATATAGATTGTCTAGATCAGCTTCCAGATACATTAAAAAGGAGGACGCATGGATCAATCAGAAGTGCGTCAGTAAGCGATGCGAATCAGTCTCCTCTGGGAGACCATAAATTTCAGAATCGGAGTGCATCTTGTGATTTGCTTGATAAGGAACAAAAGAACAAGCAGAAGATGAATGATAAAGTGACGGAACGTAATCTTGTTGGAGGTATCTATTTAAGTACCTTTATTTCTCTAACTGCTGTATTAGTTTACTTTTTTCTTTTGTTTTATTTTGTTAATGTAATATGCTTCATTTGTTGTAAAACATGCTTAAAGGTGATTCAAAGAGTTCAAAAATGAAGGGAAAGAGGATAACTGATCAAGATCTTCATAGAGGCTCCAAGAAATGTAGAGCTGAAAGCTCATTTGTTGCATGTGAAGACCAAATGTCTGATCATTCTGGAGTTCTTAAGAAGGGGGCTATTCTTCATAGTAGTGGTTCACCTGCCCAATCTGTAGGGAAGAATTGGCCCAAACACAGAAAATCATCATCTTCCAAGGACTTGAAGTTTGATAAGAGTGACGTACCAAGCATCTATAGTAAAGGGTTGAAAGAGAAGCATCAAGTCCCTACTGCTGGTTCGCTCAGTCGAGGAAACACTGATGAGGAACACGTCTCGAAAAAGAGAAAAGCAACCGACTTTTGGAGCAAGCAAAATGACATTGGTCCTTGCCCTAATACCAGTAATGATATTCCGGAAAGCAGAATTTGTGTTAAGGAGGAGTTCAGTGAGAATGAGTACCTGAAAGAAAAGAGGTCCAAGGTTTTCAACTCTGAGATTAACGATACACTTGTAAGCAAAGCAAATTCTAGATTAGATGCATCAGGTGTCAAGGCAAAGAGAAGTCTCCAACAAGGACAAAATTCAATGAGCACTTTGCCTCAACAGAACTTTGATGTCATAGACTCTTTTAAGAAAGACTCTGCTTCCATTCAGCCTTCTGCGGCAGCTGCATCTAGTTCATCCATGGTCTCTGTTTCGCATAAAGCAAAACCTAGTTCAAATGATGGTAAAGGCTCGCCAGTGGAATCTGTTTCTTCATCACCTATGAGACTTACTAATTGTGATAAAGTGAGAAAAGATATAGTTCAAAAAGATGAATGTCATGATGTGGGTTGCCTCACTCTAGTTAGTCCTAGAAGATGCTCAGATGGTGATTCTAATGGTGGCAGTGACAGATCGGAGGCAGAAAGGAAGCATAAAACGTCTGCTGAAGCTCAACATGGGTCACATGAGTCCTCAGTGCTTGATTTTCAGGAAAAGGATATGAGTTGCTTTCCGGTTGGCCAAGCTAAGACATTGAATGCTGTATCTGGTGACATAAGGAAGTGCCAGTTTTCAAATGGTACGTCTGATTATTTAGGCCAAGAGACCCAGTATCATTTTAAACCAACAGTATTGGATCAATCCCATTGTAGAGAAGATGATGAAAACCATAATAGTGCTGGTGGTATTCGTTCAAGGAAGTCTGGAAAGGGCTCCTCTCGGTCTAAGGATCGGAATCGTAGTTCAAAATCCAGCTCTATGCATGAGACGCTGGAGCATGCTTCTCAATTTGAAATAAAGGCTAGGGAAGGTAGAAATAAGTTTTGTGAAAAGTTTGTTGCCAAATCTGATGAAATTGAGGACAGATATATTGGTAAGAAAGAATCCTTTAGCAAAGTTTCTAGCGAAAGCAATAGAAGAGAGAAAGAAGGTCTGGATTCTAAAACTGATGTTACTGGCAGCCAAGATTTATCTAGTGGGAAGAGAACTTCCGTTTTGGTCACCCCTGATGATAGAAATATAAAGGAACGCAATCTTGAAAAATCTAGTCAACTGGAGAATGTCTTTGCTGAGGCCACTCCGTTACTGCCATCTGGAGGAGCTCAACTCTCTAGTTGTCCTCAAGCAGTTATTAGGGCCCAGAAAGAAAATGGAGTAGAACGTGGAGGAGTTGATAGCGTGCAAGTTGATGACAAACTGCACAAACAGATGAAAAAGTTGGCTCAGCAGAATGGGATTCAAACCCTTAATTCAAGGCATCCTGTAACCAGCGGGCAGAAGACCAAGGATCTTGGAGCCCCAAGTTCACAGAGAAAGGACTTTGCAAATCAAGCAGCTACGGCCATAAAAGAGGCTAAAGCTCTAAAACATTTGGGTGATCCTCTTTGGAAGGTCTGTTGCTCTTATCCTTTTGCAATTTCTGCTGCTCTTTTCCTGTTGTTGTTTGAGCAGAACAGTTCAATATCTTTCGTCTTGCATTTGATCAGAGCGGGAATGCGGATGATGCTGCACTGTATTACTTTCAGTCAACCCTGAAGTTTCTTCATGGAGCATCTCTATTTGAATCTAGCAGCAATGAAACTGCCAAACATGAGGACATGATTCAGGCGATGCAGATTTATAGTACCACTGCAAAACTATGCGAGTAAGTCAAGCATAAATTTTTCATTACAAGGCCATCCTGTTAGTATGAGTAAACTGCTCATCCTAGCGGTGTCTGGTAACAGATATTTTAAATGTTTCTAGTGTTTAAAGTTCTGTTGCTTTAACTCTTATCACATCTATCTAGTTTATCCTTTCTTGTTTGTCATTTTATCCCCGGGGAAACATGTATTATGTTGGACACTCTCCCTTTTCATACAATCAATCTTATTTCTGCAGCAATTCAATCTTCGTATGTATTCACAAATCATTAGTATGCTGTATTTTCTCTTCCATTTAGAAAGGAAATTCACCACATGAGAAAATATCGTTTCATTTTTGCATTCTTTCCCTTTTCCTTTTTTTCTTCCGGAAACTGTTGCATGGTACAAAAAGGGGCAGTGTACATGAATGCAAGTTCTCTAGGTACTGTATTGCACATTTGTTGACTATTATGCATGAGTGGTTTCAGTCCGATGAGTAATGTCTTCATGCTGAAATCACCAGTTTGTTGCGTTTTCCCTGCCATATACTTACTCTTGGATTGGAAAGTTTCCTGGGTATCAGTTTGGTGGATGGATCATGTTTGCATGGAGTTTTTCACCTTGCCAATTCGGTCTTTAGTTCATATTCTAGTTTCACTGTATCTCAGGTTTTCTGCCCATGAGTATGAGAGGTCAAAAGATATGGCTGCTGCTGCATTGGCATACAAATGTATCGAGGTGGCCCTTATGCGGGTCATTTACTGCACGCACCCCACTGTAACCAGAGCTCGGCATGAACTGCAGTCATCTCTGCAGATGATTCCCCTAGGTAGTTTAAATAATATTTAATTTGTAACTTTGGTGCCTGATTGTTACAAGTATCAGCTATTGATATGTTTAATTTTTTTTTCATCTATGTAAGGAAATTTGAAATAGTTGAACTGCCTGATGTAATGTTAGTCAGAATCTAATGTAAGCCAAGACCTTCTGACTGCAAATAATTAGGAGTTTGAAATTATGACTTCCACAATAAATTATAAAACATAGCTTCTAAGGGTCCGTTTAGTTGTAGAGAAGTTTCCAAATTTTCATTTTCAAAACTTCTTTGTAAATATTTGATCATATACCTAGGTTTAAAGAGATGGAAAACATTGTTTTCCAATCTTTGGAAAACTCTAGTATTAAATTAGAGAACCTTGTTTGGAAGGTTTTCATTTTAATACTAGAGTTTTCTAATCATTGGAAACAAGGTTTTCCATCTCTTAAAAATTAGGTGTGTGATCAAATATTTACAAATGAATTTTAGAAATGAAAACTGTAAAACTTCTCCATAACTAAACGGACCCTAAGTGTTGCAAATTTTCCTGTTTTGTTTGAATCATATCTTCTACTGATACTCGGTAATGTTAAAAGGAAATTTATGTTTAATAGTGTTGTTTATGATGGTGAGTGATAATTTACTTTATTTTATTGATCATAACTTTCTTGCTGACCACTATACCAGGCGAATCTCCTTCTTCTTCTGCTTCCGATGTGGACAATTTGAATCAGCCTATAAATCTGGAGAAGGCCATGTTGCCTAGAGGGGTCAACTCTCCGCAAGTTACTGTAAATAATGGTGTTGCTGCTCGCACCCGTCCAAACCTTACCCGGTTGCTCAGTTTTGTAAGTTAATTTTTGCCCTTGACATTTATTGAGTTGTTTGATGCAAATGCAATACACAGCTTTCTAACTGTTATTTGGTGGTATGACATGTGATTTAGACACAGAATGTGAACTCGGCAATGGATGCTGCAAGGAAATCCAGAGCTGCTTTTACAGCTGCCGAAGCAGGCTTGGAGGGAGACCAGTTAGTGGAGGGTTTAACCGCTGTAAGAAGGGCCCTGGATTTTAACTTCCAAGATATGGAAGGGTTGCTTCGATTGGTACGGCTTGCAATGGAAGCCATTGGTCATTAAATAATGAGCTGATTTATTTAAATTTGTCCTGGGGGAGTTTGCTTGTCGATGCATTCTGGGAACCAAGCCTGTAAAGAGAGAGAAATCTCCTGATGCAGTACTTCAAGTCAGATGCCAGGCGCGTTGTGCACCGTACATGAAGTGCAGGTTACCATTATTCTTCCCCCAGCTGGAACTACAATTTACTACATTCTGAATGGAGGTGGACAACTTCATGCACTCTGTTATGACAGCCAGTGATACATGAGGTTCGTGAGGATATTATTCTGACATATAGCTAACTTGATATACAGACAGCAGTCTCTGGCAGAGGGAAGAAAGTGAAAGGCAGCACTAAGTGGATTTGGTTATAGAATTTCTACTAAAGCTTGCTAATTCAAGAATTCTGGATTCAGGAAGGATCTGATTTTCCTCTTAAAATAATTTATTGCTTGCTTTTCGGAGGCACAATGTAGGAAGAAATGTAGTCACTCATTGAAGCAGTTTTGTCTATGTTCAAGGCATGGTATCTGTTTATCAGGTTGGTTTTTCATCACCATCCCAATGTTACTCAATCATCGTTGTTAATTGAGTCAATTGCTTAGCTTTATTATGCAGATCATTATCTTTTTATTGCTACTGGATCATTGTCTCATGATTGAGCTTGGTAGGACAAGATAGTAGGATGTGTCTGGTGTCAGTTAAAAGTAAAGAGGCTAACATGTAAAACAAGTTATCCAGCTTTTCTTAACAGCTAAGAGTCTGTTTGAAATTCTATTTTGGTCAAAGATGTTCAGTCATTGCTGTCCCATTTCTCGGTTTGTGGTTGTAACCAATCTGTATTTGCAGGTTTTGGGAAAAAGCTGGTCAAATGCTTGGCAAGTTTGATCATTCACGGTAAACGCTTCATGATCATTTGGTTATAGGAGGGAGTAGGACTGCTAGCCAGTGTTGGATTGGATGCTCATAGATACAAATAAACTTTACTACTTATAGCTCTCATTTATTCCAGTACTGAACCTCTTATCATTCTTTATTTCTGTTTTCATCAGTGCGTTATGTCTTAAAGAAGATGTCGACGGATTTGTACTCTGGGTTAATGCTGAACGGAATCTCATCTTAGTTTCAGGGTGATCAGGTGGCTGAGGAGTCCAGTGATCATGAACCGGAGAAATATCGCTCTCCTTAGGTTGTATTTGCAAAGTGTCCAACGACTTTCCGGCGTTTCAGACTTGATGACATCAAATGAATTTTCCCAAAATCCGTACAGGTAGGAAAACCATACAGGTAGACTTAGAATAAAGATTTTTGTTAATTTTTTCCTTAACTACCCCGTGAGTTTGTTTCATGTAAATAGCAGCGACATACACACACCATGTATGAAAGTGTAGTAGCATGAATAAAATCCAAGTGAGTCATCGTGGTATAAATCTATTCAGCCGATTCAGTGTTTATGCTTGCTTTCTGTGCTTTATTTTGGTCTCCGCCCTATAAACTCTTGAGGATCGTCAAATGGTTGTTCCTGTTTACTGATGCAAATTTCGGTGGTTGTATTGGCTTAGAGCTTTTATACAGTGAGGTTACTAACTTATGGGTCAGTAACTATAGTTGTTATATAGATGAAGTGGTACTTGGGATATTATCGGTTATAAATAGTGATCTCATACATCTCTTTCTATAGAATCACTTTTAGCACTTCAATATGGAGTCGTTAGTCAATAGTATGAAGTTTATAGTGTCAAGTACTAATAATTTAAAATCATTTAATACTGTTATTATAAATTTTATAATAGTAACGAAGGAGTATTACACCGAATACTGTTCCATCCGTTCTTGCGGCCTAGTCATACTCAATAGTACTATGCGCAAGTGACTGATGTCGAAGACCACTGGTTTAGTCAGTTGAATTTTGTCCAGCTTAGTGGATATTTTACGTGTGTTTTCGGGCTTTAGAAGAAATACAGTGTACTTAGTTTAGTGTCTGATCTAATGGCGTTTCAGTGGTGGAGGTTTTGCATCTTCCTCCATTTCATGCTGTTGTTCGCGGAAAAGACAAACTTGGGAAGGTTCGCGTTTGTACGTTGCACAATGAACATTTTGATCCCTTACAGTGGAGCTTCACCGAAATTCAGTTCGCCAAGGAATAATGGGTTTTTATAAGAGCGGAGTATGGATATTGCATGAAGCTTCGTGGATATCCAATGATCAATGAGTTAATTATAAAGGGATACTATTGGGGTAATCTTTCCAAAGGAATTGCAAATGGGATCTGTATGTTCACCAATCATTAGGGGCTCCCAAATTTGGACCTCACGTGAAAAGAGAGGCGTGAACGGTGAGAGGTGAGAAATTTCGGAGACTCGACTCGGCGGCCCCTATGTTGCCAGAATTCACCCCATCAGCCGTGCCAAGGCCGCCAATGTCCTCCACAATTGCCGACACACCTTTCCTAGCTAGAAACGCTACTGACCGGAGCCAGTTGCAGCAGATCCGCCACGGAGGTCTGGTATATATAAACCTGCACGATTCTGCCATTGGAGGCCTCGATTAGCCAGCCTAGCACCGCCGGAGTCTTCTCCTTCAACTGCCGAATCAATCCCGCTGACCCAGCCTCCAACGGCCTCCGCTCATGTCGAGACCTCATCACTGACCCGGTGATGTGCACTGAACCTAGGAGGAGAGGAGTGGGGTGAGAGGCCAGGCCTCCGCCAGAGGCCTCTGTTTTTTTCCGCCTCCGCCGTAAGTCTCCGTTTTTTCGATAGCTGATGTTTGAAGGGTCCAAACTGAGATGGTGAAATTGTTGGGTGATTTTCGCCTAAAATTTGGTAATTTAATTTCTACTCCACCCCAATGTTTGAAACCCCTATTGAAGGAGATCACGGGCATGAC
The DNA here is from genome assembly GCA_024586325.1 of Stellera chamaejasme. Classification (NCBI taxonomy): domain Eukaryota; kingdom Viridiplantae; phylum Streptophyta; class Magnoliopsida; order Malvales; family Thymelaeaceae; genus Stellera; species Stellera chamaejasme. The sequence goes on from CM044985.1 coordinate 35,018,220, forward strand.
CTTGGGCCATTAAAAGGAAAGAAATGACTTTGGGCTGACAATAGAATTGGAATGTAAATTTAGGTTTTTTTTTCCGGATCACTTAGGCTTGTTAGACGAGTATAGCTTAATAGGGTTGGGGGTACCTCTAGCTCGAATTTCACCTCTTAATATGATGTTTCAAACTTAAAAAATGAATTGGAATGTAAATTTAGGTTTTTTTTTCCGGATCACTTAGGCTTGTTAAACGCGTATAGCTTAATAGGGTTGGGGGTACCTCTAGCTCGAATTTCACTTCTTAATATGATGTTTCAAACTTAAAAAAATTAGTATTTTAATTTACTTGCGATAATTGGAATGCATGTTTGAAATTACCGTGAAAAATTATAGGAGTGGGTGATAAATTATAACTAAAACACTCTTCAAAAGAAGAAACCATCTCATCCATGTATCCACTCATGAAAGGAAAACAAACGCACAAACTGAAAGAAATAAAACATGAGTCTTTAGTGGAAAACTGAATCACTTCTCATAATTTACCGTAATTTATATTAATTCACTTCTTCTAAATTCACCTTAGGTTCTAATTAGTTTAGGTGAAAAATTGAGAATAATATGAGCTGAAAAAACTGATTAATTCACAAAAAAATGTTAAGAGTCCCCTCCCCGGTCCAAGTCCCAACTACTTTTGCTGCCGCCAGTCTCCATTTCTTCTTTCTTCTCTGCATCTCTTCTTGCATCTCCTCGTACCGCGCGAATATCAGTAGCCACAGCAGTAGCAAGTTGCTTCCGGCAAGACGTGATTCGTCAAAACAGAGCTTCCGTTCGACAACTTTCAGATCCCCAATTTATTTTTCTCCCTTCATATTTTCAGAACCGGCTTTTCACCACATAAGTGAAAAACCAATAACCGGACTGGATAAGTGGTTGGTTCATGATTTAACCGGTTCAACCGGACGGTCCGGTTGTTTTTAACTATGTGTCTAATCACGTCTCGGTCGGTCCTCAACACTGAGTGCTGTTCCACGATGATTGCTTTTCTCGGCGTTCTGAGATTGTTCTCTGGTTGAAGCAAGAATGGGGTTCAGGTTTCGGAATATAAAACCCATCTTCAGCTCGCTTTCAAGCCTCTCTTCAACCCGAGATATTCGTTCCAGTCCTGCGATTACAAATTCCCTTCCTCCTTATCTCCTCTCTGAAAATCCCAGTTACAATATTCCCAGAAGGTGGCATTTGGGTCATTCACATGAGCACCATGAGCATCAGCACCTCCAAACAAAGGAAGGTGAGAAGATCTTCCTGCTGGGTCTCTCCGCTGATATCGGGTTGGCCGGCGCAAAAGCTTTGACCGGCTACTTATCTGGAAGCACGGCAATCATTGCCGACGCTGCTCATTCTGTCACCGATGTGGTAATATGGAGCTCCATTATGTTGATTACAGTTTTTCCATCATTATTAGATCAAGAGTTTTCAGTTAGCACACGCTGTGGTTTGTAAACGCAATTAACTGAAGTTTTGTGGTATTGATGTAGTGATTGAGGTTTTCTTCGACTGATGAGTGTTTCGTTTTTCAGGTGCTGAGTGGCGTTGCTTTATTGTCATTTAAAGCGGCAAGCGTTCCAAAAGACGAAGACCACCCATACGGTGACTTTCCCTTACAATATCTGCCTCCAGCCGATATGCCTTATGTTACTATTTGTTCTAGCGGTTCTGTAACCTTGCTTCCATTTTTTCTATTGTATACAATGTCTGTGGCGAAGCCCAATTGAAGAATCTGTCAATCTAGCTGTTTCAGTAACCAAGTTGTTCCAGAATCATCATTGGATTTCTGTTTTCTTTTTTATAGGACATGGTAAATTTGAAACACTTGGAGCCCTGGGAATTTCTTGTATGCTTTTGGCATCAGCCGGCGGTATAGCATGGCATGCTGTTGATCTGTTACTTGTATTATATTTTACCTTCTCTCTTTGGTGTTGAAGTCAGGTCCTAGGATAAAACCCAGAACTAGTTAATCATAAAGATTTGTTTTTACAACCTCAAGTTGTGTCGTCCACCGAACTAGGCACATAAAGATTTGTTTTTACAAGTCAGCTTTCTACATGCAGGGATCTTTATCTGTCACTCCTGAGTTAGTTAATCATTCATTGAACCATGCACATGGGCACAAACATGACCATGGACTCGATTTGGATCACCCAATATTGGCTTTGAACATGGCTATCGTTTCAATATGTATTAAAGAAGGGTATGATGGAACTGAAATTCTCCTCTCCCCTAGTGTCATTATGCATCCTTTTGCTAATTGTTTTAGTTCATGTTTACTTTCTGCTTTTCCATTTCCTTCATGTAGGCTTGAATGTGACTCTAAAATTTGTTTGTTGAATCGTCTCTGTATCATGTTTCAATATCTGGTTATTCTTGTAGCTCATTTTTCAAGGTATTGATGTTACCATGCCAGTTTGTGAGCTCCATTCTCTCACTGTTTCATGATTTCACAGTTTGGATAATTGTCGAGTTTTGCCCTCTTCTTTGTTGTGTTGATGGGGGTTGAAAATGGTTTTGAGCATTAACTTATACTCCATAGGCTTTATTGGGTCACAAAGCGAGCTGGGGAAAGACAAGGTAGTGGGCTAATGAAAGCAAATGCTTGGCATCATCGTGCTGATGCAATTTCATCCCTGGTGGCTCTCATTGGAGTTGGTAAGCAAAATATGTATATTTTGCAGTTCGATAAATGCATTTCTGCTCAGCCTGTCAACTACTTTTTAAAGCTAATTGCCCCTTGTTTCCTTCAAATGATACTCTTAGCAATTTTAAAGAACTGTAATCATTAGATACTCAAATGAAGCCTCTTGAGTTGCGACATGATAGATTATTATTTGGCTTCTTTTATCTCCTCTCAGTAATTTTGTTTATTATTAAAAAATTTGAATCAGGCCAACATTAATACGGTCTTAAGTCTTAACTTGAATATTCAAATGTTCCATGCTCCTTGTTTGCAACTAGCCTAAGAAAGCTTCCTGATTACTGACATTTAGGGAAGTTTCCCTCCCTTTTATGTTCACTTTCCTATTCTTGAGGACGATGAGGCAAGTTTGGGGGCAGGTGAGGGTGGACATACCCTTTGTACTAACATTCTTTTCTTCTCTTATAGGTTATGTAACATGCCTTTGTTTTTTAAATGATTTTGAAAAGCTCATGTATTGTGTTTGTTTTGTCATTGTATTAGGAGGCTCTATTCTAGGAGTCAAGTATTTAGATCCTCTTGCTGGACTCATTGTCTCAGGAATGATCCTGAAAGCTGGCATTGAAACTGGATATCAAAGGTGAATCCTTTGTTGTCTCATTTTCAGACAGTCTATTAATTTTATTTATGTTGTAGTGATCTCTATGGCTGTTTAGGTCGTTGAGCTTTTCAACTATTAAGTGAATCACCTAAATGGCAAAAACTTTTAAGGTTATCTTTTCCATTTCATAAGAACAGATACGAGATTTAGGGGTCATTTGGATGTGGAAGAGTTTTGAGTGCAGGGCCTGTTTTAGGATGTGGAACCATGTTTTCCTGAAAAGGGGTAAAAAACGTGTTAAAACAGAAATATTTGTTTTATATGTTTTCACTTCAAATGAGTTTCCGGAAGTTCAGGAAAACAAAGCATTGCACATCCTTTAAATTGTCTTGCAGTTAACGTTCTTTATTAGCTTATCCTGATTATGGCTCCTACTGTTTGGACTAAGAGATTTCTTCCTAAAAATTCCCATATTTGAATTCCTCGTGTCTGATCTTGCAGCATCTTGGAATTAGTTGATGCCGCAATTCCTGCAGAACAGTTGGATCCTATGAGAAAAACGATCCTTGAAGTTGAAGGAGTCAAGGTGAATGCCCTTAATTGATTAATTTCTCTGTTAGAGACAGGCCTCAAAGTTATGCTTTTTGGCGCCTTCCTGTACTCCTACTCTGCTATATTGAGTCAAGTGCTAAACATCAGTGATCAGAGCATTAAAAGAGGTTCAAATATTGTCTTCTATTATTATCAAAGTTTTGAGGTACTGGAGATAAAAGCATAACCCAGTGAACTGGCTATAAAAGTATGACCCCGTGGCTATGATTTAAATGAACACAAGTTTTTTTTTTGTTGCTAAATGCACTTAATATACGGCCTTTGGATAACAATTATCTCCAATTTAATGGAATAAAGAGAACAGGTCTTATCAGCTGCCCTAACTAGTTTTAGGAGGCTCACTTAATTATTGAGGATAACCAGCTAAATGGGATGTTATGTTATACGGAGTATGAAAATTCTCTAAGGACTTTGTCCAAACTCCAAACAATTGCAGCAAGTTTGCAGGAGCTATTAACAATAATGGTCCAGATATTGTAAGCGCTCTGATGCGGGGCCTTCTCAATTATGGAGCTATTACAATTAAGGTTGTGTTCTTAGAAAAGAAGTTTGAGAAATATTTTTGGTTTTTAAAAAGTGGAGGCAAACATGCAAGAAAAAGTATAGAGAAAGGATTGGAGGAAAAGTTTGAATTTTAAAAGTGAGAAATTTTTTTGATGTTGAAAACATCAAATGATTTTGTTTTGCTACTATATTCTGGGATTGTTTGTGTATTAGTATATCATATCTTAGGGGCTAGTCTTTGGTGCATATAATTAGCTACGCTATTTCAGTTTGTCTACTCACTGCTGGAAATGGTTGCTTGAATTTGAGTTGATATTTAATTTCTTTAATCACTCTCCTCTTCCCCACCTTTTTGCTATTGTTTTCATCAGTTATTCTTGAATGATCCTTCTATTCATCATGCATGGATATTGAAGAAATACAGTATTCCAGATATGATTTAAATTTAAATATAAAATGATTTATGGCTAGAGATGGATTCCATGCTCACCTTACTTCATGCCATTGAATAATTTATCGAGTTTCTTTTTTTATGTATTTTTATATTCTAGTATCAATGTAGAACTTGTGTTATTTTATTTGGACTTGTCATTTTTTGTGTAGGGATGTCATCGCTTGAGAGGAAGAAGAGCTGGTTCATCTTTATATCTTGATGTTCACATTGTGGTGAGTTATCCTCTGCATGGTAAGCTAGGAGGTATTTTATTGAGAATACTATTAGGTTAGAAAATGTTCAGTTTTCAAACTAAATACGTGTTCATGATACCAGCGGCTTCCCCAATAGTCTTAGTGGTTGCTGGTTTGCAGGTCGATCCCTTTACCAGTGTAAGTGCTGCGCATGCTATTGGTGAAAATGTTCGCCATCGTATCCATAAGGTTCACCCTGAAGTAACTGAAGTGTTTATACACATAGGTATGCTGCACCATTTTGTTTCTCCATATGCATCATTTCTTCCGCTTTTTCTTTCAGATAAAATAGGACACGAGTTTATCTAGCTTCTGAGTTGCTTTCTGCATGAATCTGGTTCTAGATGATGAAGTTATTGTCTTCTTGCCTTCTAGCATTTCAATACCCTGTCATAGAATTCCCACTTTTCTTGTTTGTGAGTGTTCTTTCTTTCTTTTTCACCAAGTAATTCTTCCTTGCAGTATACAGAAGATTCAAAACTTGCATTTCATGCATCACTTCAGGTTTGGTTGATTGTTTCATCCCTTGAATGTCCTAGCAGATCCAGAGTACATCGAGTGCCCTCCCACTATAATGATGAAGCAAGAAAGTCAGGTGAAAAGCACAAAAGATGATGGGAATGTTCTCATTGAGAACAATATTGAACCCATTGTTTCGGAGGTATTATCTTCAAGGTTTCAAGAGGTACTTTTCTTACTTCTGAAGTTTATAAACAGATGCTATATGAGTATTTGAATAATTGCAAATGAGGAACTTCAAGTGTGCTAAAGGCAGTTGAAATTAAGCTAATTAAAGTACCATATTTAATCCACGTCCAGTTCTTGGTGCCATCATTAAAGGCCACATGTTGTTGAGGTTCTTACGTATATGTGTTGATGCCATGAAAGTACTGGAACACTTTTGTGAGGAGTTGTGGTAAATTAGCTGTAATATTATCAAAATGCGTGCAACGAACAAGCCTTGACTAGTGATGCTTCAGAAAGGCTTTTATTCTTCAGTGGCATGCACTTCTACACATGCTGAAGTTTTGTTAAGTTAGTCTTTACCCAACTTTTGGATGTGAAGTCATTTGTCATTAATTTTCCATCTTCCAAGCGTTTTGTTGATCTTTTTATATGAAATCAACAGAAAATGTCGGTCGAGCATGTAACACAACATTTATTGCAAGGGCAGAAATTTCTCCAAGTTGAGGTTAGCATGCAGGCAGATATGATGATAGGGTGAGTTCACCTTACAAATCATTCATGGCACATGCAAATGGATTTCAGTCATTGCTCAGTACATCACTCTGTTTAGTTTTTTCGTCACAGGGAGGCCATAGAAATGGCAAGGCAGGCAGAAAAGGAGATCCTAGCAGCAGTTCCTTACGTCGTACAAGTCAGTATTCAGTTAAGATTGGGAACCCGTCTCCCAGGTCTGAGCAAGTGAGATGTTGAGCAACTGGTAAAATGGTACTCAATTTCGCTTGTTCCTTATGAGCAAGACAATGCAGTCGCTTGCCTTCTAAGAAAGGAGATCAAAATAATCCTCCAAAAATTCAGACTTATGTTGTATTACTGCACTAAGGTGCTTACCAACGTTGAGCTGGTGCATTACTGCGGCAATTGATGAGCTTGCTATTTGTGTAGCGCGGCTAGCCGAGGCATCTGTTGTGCTTGGGTGAAGCTCCTCAAAACAATTCCATCCCCGTCCATATATTCACGATATCCACTATGGAGTATTTTATAATGGGAAAATGTTCCTTTTTGTCATTAATGTTTGGTAAAAAATCTTTTTTAATGGTTCCTGTTTACCATTGCCGTTAATGTTTTTAGCTCCCATTTACCACAGGCAGTCTCAATTTCCATGGTGGTCTCATTTTCCATGGTGGTGTGGTTGTTTGTTTGATGATTTGGTTTAATGACTAGATAATTATACTCACTAATTTAATTTATAATTTAAATTTTCTCTCCGTTCCAAAAATTAGTTTTGCTCACCCTAACCCTTGAAGAAGTCACCGCCAAGCATTGCTGCTGGAAGCGTCGTTGTCTCACACCCATCCTCATTTGACCACCTCGCTGGAAACATCGACCTCCTCCGCTTAACCATCCTGTGGTTCTCACGTCAAAGCCACCACCACCTGAAACCTTCAATATCCAGATCCAAGATTACCATATGCTAGGTGGAGCCTTTGTCAACACGAACGTCGTTGCCAACAGCGGTGAGGCTGCGGTGGCTCCTCGCCACACAGTAGGGCAAGCTCCTGATAGCAGTGGAGCTCCTCTCTTCGGCATCTCCCAAGACATCAATTCGGCCGACGAGGACCCTAGGGGATGCCTCGACGAAGGTGTTGGCGGCGGCAACCGGTGGTCAAGGCAGGAGACTCTGGCATTGCTCCAAATCAGGTCCGATATGGACGTGGCCCTCCACGATGCCAGCGTGAAAGGTCTGCAGTGGAAAGATGTTTCTAGGTAACTAATTAATCAATTGCTTAATTTTTTCTTTTCAGCATAAATCAATTTAGCTTAATTGGATTCATTTCTCTACACATTTTGGATGGTAAGTCAGAGGAACTGGAAACGAATCAGATTTAAAGCAAACATTTTTTGGAAAAGATAGGCGATTTGTTTTCATTTATGTCAAACTTTTGCTGAGATCCACCGTAACCAGTCGAAAATTAGCCCAATTGCAGTTATTGGCGAGACCAGTTCCGACGGATTCGACGAGATGCGACTCTTCTCGCTCCTTCTGATCTCCAGTAAATGAGGATGTGGAAGACATGGGAGGGGTGAATTAGTAATTTTGTCCATATGTCTTCCACATCAACATAATGTGTAAACCCTTCTTCGCCACGTAATCATCTGTGACGGAATATTCCACGAATATTCTCTCCATCAATCAAATAAATGGTAAAATGGGTCCAAAAAACAATTTAAGTGGCAACTTTAGACCATAAAACCAAGAAAATTGCAAAACAAAAGAGATCCTTTTGCCAAACGTCAATGGCAAAAATGGACTTTTTCCCATTTTATAATTCCTTTATCATGAGTGCGGTCTAAATTGGAGTGCAGTCTAAATTGTTTTTTTTTTTTACAAAATATCAATGATTTAGTTGATAAAACGAGGAAGAAGGTGTAATTTTGTTACTAATTTTTTAAAAATTTATCATTTTGTCACTAACCTTTTTGTAGGGTAAAAAATGTCATCGACATTTTATTTTAGGAGTAAATTTGACACCGTTGAGCTGAAGGTGGCTGTTGAAGTCAGAGACAGTCATGAATGATGCGCTAGAGATCGGAGAACATATCAATGACTCAGGTACGATGGATCAGAGCCTTAATCAGCTGAATCGAGGCTGCTAAGGTCACATTTTCCATCATAAATCTGTTTCGATTGATGGTGTTCCCATACTGGCTGAATGAGAAAAAGACTGATGTTGATCTGATGGATATCCAACAAATGTTGGGGGATGCTTTTTTCTTCCAAGTTAACGATTCCGTCATGTTACGTTGTATCGTCAATTCAATAGTGGCAAATTTACAAAATAAGAAATTTTCAAAGGGTAGTGACAAAATAAACATTATCCCTTAAAACAAAAAGATCTCCATTGGCTCTGGCACTCAGCCTCCTCGCACAACTAGCCTTCTGTCGCTACCGCCGGTCGACCCCCCTCTCCACCGCAAAGTCTCACTCGCTTCATCTCTCTGATCAAACCCAAAGAAATCGAGTCGATTTTTGCTGCCTCCCTCAATCGTCCGCTCCAATTCCCGTCGGACCTCATCCACGCTGTGCACCAGTTCCGCCTGAAGTGACCCGGCTCTCCCCGTCCCAGCCCTGCTATGAGTGTTTGGAGGCAGAAATCAAGGTCGGAGGTGCGGGCGCAGACTTCGTGAATGAGGGTGGTGCCGTTCATAGCTTCGCTGAAGTCAGGGAGAGTGGTGGTTTGGAGATAGTCCTGGAAAGTAAAGTGTTTAATGGTATATTGAGACCTTTTTCGCCAAAATCAGATACGGTTGGCCGAACAGGGAAGAGAGGAAGTCCATCGTCGAAGCTAAGAAGGTTGAAGTACGGTGGCCACGTCTCGCCAGCCACCGACGGAAAATCGTTGGCAACACTGTTAGTGTCATCTTTTGATTCTTCCTACTTTTCCTTGTCCTGTTGGTTCCAATTTTGTGCTTAGGTTTTCAATTTAACCTTTCAAGCTTGCCCAGAAGCGTTGTTTAAGGCGGGGGTGGAGATGAATGGGAAGGCCAACTTGTTTTTTTCCCTATGTTTTGACACAATTTTTCAGTTGCTATTGATGCATTCAATGTTCTTGGGACTTCTATATTTTTAAAATTCTGGTGGCAAGGTTAAAGATCCCCTAGTGGCTTGGGGTTACCAGGTCTCCACTCATCTTGTTTGCATCCTGTTGCCAAACTATGGATATCTTTTGAGCATGAAAATTGTCCTTTCAGACTATGTTGAAGACTAGTCAGTCTCACAGCCCTTTGTTTCCTGTTTAGAGATTGTTATTTTTATTTGAGTTCTCTGTTTCTGCTGGAGTGGTCACTATTGATCTGGATACTGTTTTTTTATATTCTTGATATGATACTTGTTTAACAAGTTTGATCACTATTCTAATTAGAGTTTACAATAAATCAGTCTTATTAATGGGGGTTTAATATACTCATTCAGGTTGTTGTTTCATATTTTAAGTAAAATTATGTGTTTTTCTTTTTTTGAAAAGCATATAATTATCTGGTATTAATTCTCATTTTGGCTAGGGGTGCTTAGATCTTGCATAGGTACTGGTTGTGCGGCTGGTCTTGTTGTTTTTCTAAATTCTCTTGATTGCTACATGTAATATTAAAGCTTTTGTGATTAAAAGCATTCTTATTATCTTTCTCAAGTTGCAAACCTGGGTTCGGTTAGATGCTCTTCTCAACCAATGCTCTTTGGAATTACATGGTATTAGCTTCTTGTACTGGTTAGCAATTGATATCTACTGCAGAACCCATACTGTGGCTGTCATCTCTTCTGTTTTAGGCATTTTAGATTCTTGTAGCAGTGATGGTGGAACTTTATGCATCTTTTGGTTTCCTTTCACTTGCTTACAAAGTATCAAATTGTCTACTGTTTCCAAGCTAGTTATCTTTTGAATTAGGTGAACCATGGAAGTTGGTATAGACATGACTTCTTTTTATTTATTGTATTATTTTTTCTTACATGGTTTGCTAGCTTTAGATACTTACACTAGGCTAAGAAATAGCTATTGGGAGTTGGTATAGAGATGCATTACCTCTTTTACATGGATCTCACTTCATGCTCCTGCGACGAAGCAATTATATTCTTAAATGGAAAAGACACATGATGAATCCAGTTACAATGCCATAAAAAACTTAAGAGTGAGGGGAGGTAGCTATAAGACAATTTGCCAATGGTTAATGTTGTTATTCTGTTTATTTGTTTTTTTGTTTTTGATTTCCAGATCAATTTACAATTTGCTTTTGCGTCAGCAACTAAGCAACCAATATTTCTCTCTGAGCAAGGTAATATTCATCTTTACATATTTAAGGTTTGTTCCATATTCATGCCTTTCGTAGCCTAGGCTGTTTTTGGTATAGTGATAAGAAGGGAATACATTTATATGAAAGACAAAAGAGCAAAATTAAGGAAGGAGTACTTGGACTTGCCTTTTGTAGCCTTCTTTCCCCCCTCTTTTCTTCCTGTGTTCAAAACTACTATTATGAATCAAGAGAGATTATAAATTTGATTAGTAATGAAAGAAACAAGAGACCTTAAAGCCGCATTGTATGATTCTCAATCCTTTTTGTACAGGAAGTTATCTACCAAAACCACCGAAACCCAGCTCATCGATCTTCTAACAAAATAGTAACTTACTCCGTATATGATTAGACTAGGCATGCTATTGAGAAAATTACCTTCTTAAGAAAATAGATTTAACTGCAACATTAAGAGGGTCAAAATGCATCAATAAGAGCATGGGTTGCTACACCATATAAAGATGCCAACTGGATCATAATGCACTATTCTGAAAAAATTTGAATCCTGAAAATGAAACGCTGCAATTATTTAGGGACGAAAGGAGTATTTCAAGGTGCCATAAATTTATCCACTTTTTAGAATCACCAGTTTTCTCAAGTCTTTTAAAGAAGCACAAAGTGACTTACGTGATGTTGTGCAGTAATGAAGGCTGGTCGAAGCCTACAAGTGTGGAAGATGGGCACTGTCAACTATTTGGATGCACTTAAGTTACAGCAAAAGTTGGTTTCTGATAGGAAGGTTAATAAGATCCCAGATACACTCTTATCACTACAACATCCTCCAACCTATACACTTGGAAAGCGTCGTACTGATCACAATTTATTGATTTCGCCAAATGAATTGAAAACGATAGGAGCTGAACTTCATTATACTGAAAGGGGAGGAGATATAACATTTCATGGTCCTCAACAGGCAATCTTGTATCCTATTATTTCTTTGCGTGCTATTGGGATTGGGGCTCGAAAATATGTTGAGAAGCTTGAGTGTACTATGATCCAGTTGGGATCTTTATATGGCGTGAAAGCTCGTGCTGGACGAAGTGGTGAGACAGGGGTTTGGGTGGGTGAGAGAAAAATTGGTGCAATCGGTGTTCGAATATCAGGAGGGATTACATCTCATGGTTTGGCTTTTAATATCAGTCCAGATTTGAACTTTTTTAAGTACATAGTGCCTTGTGGGATTGCAGATAAGGAAGTTACAACTCTGAAAAGGGAGACAAGTATTCAGCTTCCTGTGGAAGAAATAATTCAAGAGCAGTTAGTTTCTTGCTTTACTGAACAGTTTGATTATAGTAATGTCACATTGAAGTAGAATGTTTCTCTATCCTCTATTGATGAAAGCCTGAACAAGTTGTGCCTAGTAATTACTCCATCCGTTCCAAGTGTATTGTCACAATATCAAAATATTTGTTCCAAATGAAATGTCGTTTTCCCAGTTGTTTTTTATTTTAGTCCACTTCTACCCTTACAAATGAACACATTTAAGGAGTCTAGAGAGTGGGTTGGGAATGGGTGAGAATGGGTTTGGGATGGGGTAAAGATGGAAGTTCATATGAAATGAGTTAATAATCAAAGATAATCTTATTCTACACAAAAAGATAAAAGTGACAACACATTTGGGACGAAGAGTAGAATATTCACCAGAGTATGTACTGCACATTTTTGCGCTTTTATTGCGTGAACAGAAATGTGAGCATATGTTCCAAGTTGCTTTACTTTGTTTTTGGTGTAAGCATCATTTAGCAAGTGCACAAAGTGACCTATACATTTCTCTAGAACGTTGCTTTGTTATAAGGTAGTAGTGGTAGTACAAATACAGTATACTTAATCCCATATCACTTATCCCTTATTTGATACTAGCTAGTATTCTAAAGCTCGTAAGTCATTCCAACTTTAAGCATTCTCTTGTGAGGAATTTCAAACACCTTCCCAGTCTGTCTCAAGTTCCTCTTGAGAAAATTATACCCATAATCTATCAACACCCTCTTCCCCACACCGGCCCCTTTTGCGGCGACCACCTCTGCCTCCCCGATTAGATGAACAATCCCGTCTTGCCACGCCCTCTCCACCATCTCTATCTCCTCCTCCACAGAATCATTGATCATTTCCTTATTCTCATGAATAACCGCCGCCTCCTTCACATTGTTACTCGCCACTGTACGATTGAACATGACATCTTCTCTTATGAACTCCTTGAGACGGTCTAGCAATGTCACCTCCAACGACTGATCCTTCTCATTTCTAACATCGGTGTATCCGTACCTCACTACACAGCGGAAAATGTTGAGCTCTCTCGGTTCCACTCGCCGGAATAAGAACCGCTCCTCCACCGGGACTTTGCTTACAGGCAATGACTTGAAAGAGACGAAAACAAGTACTGAATGAATTGCCGACACATTGCTGACATAATGCTTGAATATTGGAGGAATCCCGTGAACCAACTCGGAGTAAAACATGGCAAGTCCTGGAATCCGACAGAACCTTGCCTCCGAAACTATCTCCTTCACCTTTTCCGGTGAGATTTTATGATCGAGCTCGTAAAAATACTTCTTCCGGTACACGGTGTTCCAGATGTACATTACGGTGATGAGGACCAGCGCGAAGGCTAATGGCAAGTACCCTCCTTGGTCCAATTTGTAGAGGACTGAACTTAAATAGACCAATTCTACTGAACCGATTATGACGACATAGGAGATTACTAGGAGAATGTTGGTCTTCCATATCATGATCATGATCAATACCAAAAATGACGACGTTAAGGTCATCACAAACACCACCGCAATCCCTACAAAATGAAACAACAATATGTGTATGTAATAAGAAGTTAATTAGGCAGAAATATGGTAAGATTAATTAAATAATTACCGTATGCATTTCCAATTTTGGCAGTGGTTCGAAACCCTAGTGTGACGGCCACGCAAGCGATCATAAGAATGTAATTGATTTCAGGGACATAAACTTGTCCTTGGTACTTGGATGAAGTGTGGACAACTTTGACACGAGGGAAGCATCCCAAAGCTAGAGATTGCTGGATGATGGAGAATGTTCCTGAAATCATGGCTTGGCTGGCTATGATTGAAGCCAATACCGCTACCACAAACATTGGCCAGTAAAATGGATCTGCAGCATGCATTATGTGGAGTATTAAAATGAATCCCTAACTATTAGCTAGCTCTCAAAGTATTATTATCATTAGAAATGAGATTAATTAGTAGCAACACTATGTAGTACTAGTATTTATTTAGCTGCAGTCCACCTGGTATGGAGTTGTAGAAAGTATCTGGGACTAAATCGTTATGCTTGCGGAGGAAGGAAGCTTGACCAGTGTAAGCTAATATCAGAGCTGGGTATGTGACACAACACATACTGATCTGTATGGAACGAACAGTGAAATGTCCAACGTCTGCAAACAATGCTTCTGTTCCTGTAAATTTAAGATGGAACAGCTAGCATTTTTATAAAACAGAACAATAGTATTAATATTTACTTAATTAGATGGAATTAATTAGATAGAAGAGAAGTACTGCTGCTTTTTTCTTTGTTTTGATCGAGATATTGATGATGAATTAATTACCTGTTATGGAGAGAACAATGCCTCCAAGAGAGATCCAGCCCTGTTTCTTGTTCCTTTGAAAATAGTCGATAATATACTTAGGATTAAGGGCCTTGATGACGGTAGGATCATATTTGATGAAATTGTAAACCCCAATTCCACCGATCATGGAGAACCAAACACAGATAATAGGAGCAAAAGTGTAGCCCACTTTGTCTGTTCCAAATCTCTGAATCGAGAATAGAATCACCAGTATAACAACTGATATCAAAACAACCCTGCCTGCATGCACATATATACCATACACATCATCATAAACATGATCATATGGATAAAAATATGTTGGTTATAATTGTGAAACTATATATATATATATATATATATATATATATATATATATATATATATATATATGTATTCAAATTAATTTGATCAAATTATTTGTTGTCTTGGAACTATTAATTTGACGGTTCTGTTAATTTCATGGCTTCATCACATTTATTCTCTTGTTTTTTCCCCTCGCAGGTCAAGAGTTGTGAAGTACTCCATTATTTATTGTGAAATAATAATTATTGAAAACGTAAATGATGAATGTGTATGGTTGAAATTAGAGGAGAATTATATATTTAGGGAAGTGAAGGACATGCACTTTCTTGTATGAAGAAAAAAAGGCGGCAATGATGAGAAAGAATCATGAACTATCAAGCAAGCAACATGGTAGGTAGAGTAGAGTTGGTGGGCCGTTAGTTACCTTCCGTCATCGTGGATGTAGCTTGTTTGATTCCTCCCACGGCCGACAAAACTGCAGTTTAAATTTGACAAAACAAAACCCCCTCATCATCATCATCATAAAAGTCCAAACAAGGCAGCCCCCCATAACTCGGTGACCAAAAGACCACACACAACATTAATTCTTAGTTTGATTAATGGGTCACCATCTATCTTACTTCAAATTTCTTCCTTGATGAAAACGAAAGGAAAAGCAAAATCCCCATTTAATTAGGAAAAGGTTCTACAATTATGAATGTATCATGTTAGGGAACATTCATTAATTAATATCCTAGGTTACGACAGTTTTAACATTTTCAGTTCATTGGCATTTTAAAAAAAATAAATAAATAAAATAAATTTGTGATGTATGGTTTCTATTGAGATAAACATTGTTAATTTCATAATAAGGTGATAATTATAGACTCATTGAACACACTCGATCTAACTCATTTCTAATTTTATTTTAAATTTTACTTATATATCATGTAATCCTAATTAATCTCATTATAAAAAAAGTGTAAAAGGAGCCGTCAATAGGGACGGAAGGAAATAAGGAGTAAAGAAACGTAGGAAAAGTTATTAACACGTGTGAAAATAAGTAGTGGAGTGGAGTGTGGAATTAAGATAGAAAAAAGACAAAAGTGGGTGGGGTACCAGAAATGCAGGGGGTCAAAACGCCGTCACCGATGACCATGGAAGTTCCCAGCATGGTGGCGAAAAGCAAAACCACTTTGGCCAAGTTGCTGTTTTCGAGCTTGGATTTGAGTTTAGATGCACGCCTCGTGCTTCTTTTGCTGGGCAACTCAAGCTCATAATTCGACACTTCTCGGTCCTCGGCTTCTTGGCTTGGTATTAACCCCACCTTCGCGTACCGGCATATCAGAGAGTACAGAGCAAACGTCCCTCCTGCATGCATGCATGCATTTTAATTAGAGTTAGGGTAGGAGGTGGGTGACCAAAGTGTTATCTTTAAAAGTTTACGGTGCAAAATCAGTGATCGGAAAATTTCAGTCACTATAGTAATCATTTTTCACAAAGACATGTTAGAATTAACGAAAAACTTTGACCGAATGATCACTGATGATGAAGTAGGTGAAAGGTTTTAAACTGGACTCCAAGAACACAAAATCTTAAAATAGAATGTAAACGGACATTAACTAAAGTTAAAGGATTACATATGTATTTTACCCAATATTTAAAGGCTGTTTAATTTTGGAAACAGATTCAAGCCTTTTTATTTCCCGGCCCTAAACTTCCAAAAACTCCTGTACTAAAGTTGAAATGTTTAAAAACAAAATTTCCATCTTAATACAAGCTATATACTCGAACGTCCACTAAAAATTTTGTAGAAAGAATTGAAAAAGCCAGAATTATCTGTCTTCTTCACCGTCATATAAAATCAATTTTTAAAGGAAAAAAAAAAGCACAAGAAAGCAACTACTAAGAGAGGGCCCGCGTGAATCAGAAGGACCAAGACTCTTTTGAATCCATCCATATCCAAGAGTTAAAAACGTTTAGTTTGACTATAGCGAAACTTCCAAACTCACAATATATACTCTAGTAATTTACTACCCAATTATTTTTTGTTTTTATATCATAAAAGATTAAATAGGAGCATATTTTACTACCCAATTATTTTTTGTTTTTACATCATAAAATATTACATCTATATTTTATATACCTAATCATTTTTTGTTTTCATGCACATCATAAAATATTTATGTACATGAGATTCTAGATGCATGACCAGGCAGTTGCATGCAGCAGGACACCAACGTTATTATCGGTTAAACTATTAGTAAATAAATTAGTACTGTGTTACTTTATTAGTTTTAGTGAATTAATTATTCGTTTCGCTTGGCTTGGCTTGGCTCAGTTAAGCCTCCCTTCTGTCTAGGAACCGTGAAGTGTGAAGTTTCTTGGCAAGTTCATGATCAGTTCATATATATCTGGGTTCCCCTCCTTGTATCTCGATCGGTATTAAATTAAATTAAAATAAATTAAATCCCACAGATATATATACACAATTTATAAGTCTTTTACATTGTCCTCAATTCATAAACACATTGATTTTAGACTAGCTCCTTTATATTGTGGTGGTCTCTTGCCTCATTATTTTAGAAACTCTATTACTAGTGTTATACTATATGGTGTCTCACTTGATCCTAATTAATTACAATTAAATTTTTTGATTAATTAATATTCCGTCTACACACACACACACACACACACACACACACACACTCCTAGCTAGCTAGCTAGCTCGTGATTAAGTAATTAATTAATTACGTAGGTACCTTCACCGTTGTCTGTGGCCTGTAAGACGACGAAGACGTACTTGAGGAGCGGGATCAAGGTGAGGGTGTAGAAGATGAGAGAGAGCACGCCGAGAATGTCATCGTTGTGGTTAATTCCGTCAGTAAAAGTGCTGGCGTACACGTACAACGGCGACGTTCCGATGTCTCCGTACACCACCCCGATGCTCTGGAACGCCAGTTGCAGCACTATCGACCATTTCGCTCTCTAGTTAATTCACACCGGCCCACAAATTAATTATTAAAACAAACATCGATAATATATATATATCAACAAACAAAACACAAATTAATAAAATTAATTACAAGTATATAGATACGTTTATACTAGCTATAAATTACTATATGGTTGTACGTACCATAATACTATTGTGTTGGGCGTGGTGGTGAGCTGCAGGGAGTGTGCTGGACTCGAGATCCAGGGAATCATATCTGCGTAACTTCTTCCATGAAAGCTTCTTCTGATCCTTCAGCTGATCTGGTTCTGGAGAGTTCACGCCTTTGCTGATCTGTTCTTGCGTTTTGTCGTCGTCTCCTTCAAAGCAGTGCTGCTGCTGATCACGATGATCTTCATGCTCTTCAATCACCACATCGCTAGACATGATGATGATGATGATCTTTTGCGTTTCTTTCTTTTTGGTTGGAAACTGATCTAGCTAGCTGCAACAAGGTTTTTGTGAAGGGAGCTGGCAGGAAGTGAGTTATATATATATATATATATATATATATACATACATATACATATACATATATATATATATATATATATATATATATACATACATATACATATACATATATATATACACGGCGACTGTTTAGGGATTAGGGATATAGTAATTAATTAATTAATCACGCGTTTTGATTTCACACACAACAATAACTCAACTTTTCTTTACTTTCGTCGCATGAGTCCAAATATCAACTGCCGATAATGGTGAGTAAAGTAGCTAGGGATAGGGACAGGCAGGGGCGGACCTATGATCAAAATGTTACAGGGTAAATTTTAATAAGTATTTTTACGCGATCTACCTTTATTCAATTAATTGGCTCATTTAAATTTATATTTAACTCAAATTATCACTAATTAGAAGAATTCATCAATTTTTTTAAAAAAAATATATGTATTTGAAAATTAGAAACATTGAATTTTCGATTAGATATAAACCGAATGATTTTTAATATAAAAATATTGGAGAAAAAAAATCATGCACCAAATGCTAAAAATTAAATTGACCAAGTAATGAGTATTTAAATCATGATGGAGTCAATGGATTGAAGTGGTTAGATTGTAAACTAGGAGGTTGAAAGTTCTTTCATTTAAAGTTTAGAAATATATATTTATGTAATAAGAGTACTTAGCAATACTTTTATGGGGATAAACTACATAAATATAGTTTAAATTTATGAAAAATATGCATATATATATATATATATATATATATATATATATATATATATATATATATATATATATATACTTTGTAAAATTCGGTAGAGTCAGTTGCCCTCATCCTAGGTCCGCCTTGGGAACAGGTGTGTGTGGCACGATTTAGTACGTAAGCCGGATCTGGCCAGTTTCATTCTGCCTCTTAATTAAATTGGTAAATTCTAAAAAATCACATCACCATATAAGTCGTCCACACAAAATAAAAAATGTTGTATGTATTAAAAATATATATAAATAAGAGCCATCACTATGATGAAAATGGGTTGACGATTTTGTTTTTTTGATCGGGAAATAAAAAAAAACCCAAGTACATAGCCATTATCGTTCGAGAAAATACAGTCTTTTATGTTGAGACACGTTATATGTTTTTTTATGTATATCTTATTTAATCTCAACACTAAATCCCAGATTGGATCCACCAAAAACGTCGTGTAATTTTCAACTTAATTATACTAGTAAATTAATGCTCATGTAATGATTATCTGTGGAACATACAAAAGACTCGTGTAATGCCATTTATTAGGGTTAAATAGAGACGAAAGCATATACCGGATCTTTACTTTCTCCAGTGATAAGTAAACTAAATTCAATCTCCCGCTCCTTTAAGAGAGATTTGTACATTGACAAGTAGTAGTAGGAGTTTAAAGAAATGAACGATGATCAGCATCCACGTGTTGGTGCATGCATTGCTCACCGTTGGATAAGTTGGAGCTGCCATTCTCCAACTTGCGTCTCTAAAATTAAGTCTACCAGCCAAGTATGACCACACCACATTGTGGAGACATATGTATCGCGGAAATCTCGGTCGTGTGTACCGATTATATATATATATATATATATATATATATATATATATATATATATATATATATATATATATATATATATATATATATATATATATATATATATATATATATATACTATACATCTTGTACACTTGTAAGTCAGCGTAAAGAAGAAGTGTAAGCGCGCAAGAAGAAGTATACGAAGAAGAATGATGCATTCCCGATACACTATGATGTGATCTTTTTATTCTACAACCCCACATGATCCTTTTTGTTCTACCCAATGATGCATTTACGATGCATAATGATGTATTTCCGTAACAAACATGATGCACTAGTTACGATAACTTAATGAAGACACACTTCCTTCAACTTCCCAAATGATGCATTCGGTAAAACACTATGATGCATTCCCGATACATTATAATGCTCTCCATTACAAAATATGATGCACTCGCTCTCATGACAAATGTTACTCTTTTTATTAACCTTTCAAAATGATGCATTCGGTAAAACACTATGATGCATTCCCGATACATTATAATGCTCTCCATTACAAAATATGATGCACTCGCTCTCATGACAAATGTTACACTCGTTTTATTAACCTTTCAAAATGATGTCTTTGGTAACCACTATGATGCACTCCCTGTTGCATTATGATGCTCTCCATTACAAAATATGATGCACTCGCTCTCATGACAAGATTAATGCTCTCAATTTCCAGCTCACACACCATTAAGGTACGTAGGAGCATCATTTGGAGACGAATGCGCATTATTTAAAATACGCAGGAGCATCATAATTATTGGCGAACGTACTTAGACGAATTTGAATGAAAATGACAATTTTGTAAATAACGTGAAAGTGGCGCACGGAGACCCACGATAAGCGTGGGCGCACCGTATCCTGTACCATATATATATATATATATATATGTACGCGCGTGTAAAATAGTAGATAGTGCTAATTAAGTCACTTTTTACTCTCTTACTCGCATCATCTTGTGATATTATTCAACCTCAATCACATAGATATCATTCATCAACCTAAAACAATGTTGTCAATGCCGTTTTTGCAAGGAAAACAAAGCTAAAACTTTGAGAACCTGTAAAAACGCAAAGAAATGAAAGTCAGTGAAAAAAAATAAAAATGCACGAGGGCTAGAAGGGAGTTTTACCATGTTGTAATAAAAATAAAACAAAAGCATGTTTCTTCCGGTCGCGAGTTGCGATGGAGCTCGCCGGTCCGACGGCTGGTCGCGAGAAGACGGTGGCGGTTGGCGATGGAAACGGCCGGTGGGGGTCGCCGGAGGGCGAGGATGACGCCGGCGGCACTGGCGAAGTTGGCTGATGTCCGAGACAAGTTGGAGGGAGTTTTACTCTTTCTACCTTTAAATACATCTTAACCCTTAAAAATTTTTAATTTGATCAATTGAGTCCATGTACCGCCAGTTTCTTTAATATTGCCGGTAAGTGAAACGGCCGAGACAGACCGGTAAGCTAACTAAGACGATATCTGCTCAGATGCTACCGTTTTCTCACCGGTACCGAGACGAGACTGGGATACCGGCCGAGACGAGACGGTATTTACAACCTTGGGGAGAGGACTCTCAGTCTCAAGGCCCAACTTTTTTGTGTTTGTTTTTTACCATACCAGTGCTAAAATTTTCACTTTCTCTCTATATCAATCCTAAATCTTTACAATTTACTATTTCAGTTATAAAAGTACAGTAATACTCCATATAGGTTTGTCTTATCAATTCCATACCTTTTCTCAATTTATCAACTCAATCCTAAAACAAATATTCCCTGATTTCTTGATTTTTCTTAAACTTTTTAGCTTTTGTCACTTTAACCCACAGTTTCCAAAACCATAAAAAAGGATCTATTTTGAAATGTTTACAAGTGTAAATTAAGATTTACAAAATTATTTCCAAGTTTTTCCCGTGATTACCACCCCATTCATGTTTCTCCAGTAAAACCAAAACCCGCTTTGCAAGTAAAGAGTTGTAAGGAGTAAAAAATCGTTGACAAATAGTAACACTTAAAATCTTTAGATCAATTTTGTAATCCAATGAATGGGAAATTAAGAGCTTGACTAGATCAACTTCTAAAAAGAATGACGAAGAAGAAATTTTTAAAAAAAAATGAAAAATGTTCAATCTATAATCATTAGAGATGTAGGAAAAGATTCGGAAAACTTGAATATCATAAGAAAAATACTTCTGTGATTGTATTAAGAGATCACAAGCATATTTAAAAAATTTACTAATTATTTGGATTGCTATGAGTATCTGGTACTCACCAGATTATTGGAAGTTCAAATTTGAAGTATTAATATAAGTTGTGTGTTTTGTTTTATCATTTACTTGCTTAGTTATATATTATACTTTATTTGCTCTTTCCTTGCTTAGTTGTCATTTATTTGCTTAATAGGTGTGTTAAGATTAGTATATATCATAGCTGTGTTTAAGTACTAAATAAAAATTTTAAAAACTTTAAGATCCAAACAACACATCGATTAAAAATTAGGTGGCTTGTTTCGTGTTTAATTGGAGTTTTATGACTCAGCTGATAAAATTTGTCAAATTTTAGGACTCATCCGACAAACACAAGAGTTATATGACTACTCTAGTAAAACGAAAGTTACAGCCCGTTACTTACAACACATTGGTTTTAGGACTCATCGGACAAACACAAGAGTTATATGATACGACTACTCTAGTAAAACGAAAGTTACAGCCCGTTACTACAACACATTGGCATCACATTCAATCCAGTGCAGGCGACACGTGCGGTTACACACCCTCACGTGCGACATGTGTGCGCTTTTTTGCAGCTATCACAGGAAAGCCGAGAAGTCCTGCTTACTTTTCAGTTTTCACAGCTTAGAATTTGACAAATCTTCCCTCTCTCCGGGACAGTTTGAGTGAGACTTTGCGTTTAAGAGGTTTATTACGGAAACAAATAAATCAATTATAAATAGATATGCCAGACACTGTAGTGTAGGTCACTAATATTAATTTTATTTTCATAATAAGGCGATGATGATTTGTGATGAAAAAAAAGGTAGTACACTGGCATGGTTTTTTTGTCATATTTTAAAATAATTTCATCAGAAAATATCAAATTAACATTTTCTTTCAATATTTTTCTCTTATAAATATCATAAAAATTTTTAAATAGTTCATACTTTCTTCATCAAATTCTATAAAAACCTACCAACATAACACACCACGGGTGCATAAAATTGTTCTTAAAGGTATACTGTTCTGCCAGAACCGGAGATTAGCTGAATAGTCAGAAGTGTATACATGTTTTGATAAATTTATCCGGGCAAAAAGCACAATTAAACCCTTGAAGTTTTCAACTCATTATGAATCGGTCACTAAACTTTTTATTCGGTAAAATAAATCACTGAACTTTTCAACTCATCACCAATCGGTCACTAAACCTTTTAGCCGGCCGAAGAAATCATAGAACTTTTAAAAGCGTATCAATTTAGCCACTCGGTTTAATTTTTCGATGATGTGGCAAACAAAAAAAACGACTTGGATTTAGTAGAAAAGTTAAACCTAAAGTTCTACCACTACAAGTGTTGACTTAAAAAAACACGTTACAAGAATACTAAATAGAAAGATAGAACGTGATTAGGATAAGAGAAAATGACATGATATTCTCTTAACAAATTTTGTTAATTGAACATTTATCGACACTTTAGGTTTAACTACAAACTCGTTCCATATTATTCTTTTGTTTGTCATGTCATCAAAAATCAAACTAAATGAGTAAATTGATATGATTTCAAAAAGTTCAGCAATGAAATGTGTTTGGAGTGAGGAGGGCTCTTCTCTAGTGAGTGACTAGTAATTTAATTTCATGTCTAGTAATTTAATTTAATTTCCCCGATGAAGCTAACAACGGCCGAAGGTGGGAAGACCCATCGATTTCATTGATTGAACTGACCACCAGTTGCAAGAAGGACCACCGGCCACCTCAACTACGATGGTGCGAGCAATGTTGGTTGGGCCGGTCAGGTTTCAAATTGGGCATCTTTTTTTGACCACTAAACTCGCTTAACGTCATTCGTTTACTTGTTTGCTGTAACCTATATATATTTACGTGTCCGGGTTCAGCTAAATAGGGACTAACTCGTTTATTTTTCAAAACTTCAAGGATTGACATAAGTTGAGTCAAAGAATAGGGATGATTTTGGGCCTAATTTTCAGTCGCTCTTGGGAGGGCAAAAGCATTGGAAAAAACCCCCTGAACTATTCCATTTTTTCTATTAAGGCCATTGAACTAGTATTCTGGTCAGAAAAACCACTAGCCTCCTTAAGTTGTCCAAAATTGGACAGTACTATTAATTTATACTTAGCTGGAAATCTAACGTATCCGTATGAGGATAAACTACCCTTATATTCTTTATTTTATGTTAATTGGTCCTTTTATATATATTATATATATATATTATATATATATATATATATAAAGCTAATGAGACTTTGGTAAATGTTGATTGATCTTTTTACCCTTTATATTTAAGCTTTATAGTCTTCTAATGAGGCCAAAATTTGTAATTATGTATCATTTACAGTTTTAATTATAATAGGATCCTAAAAAGAGTAAGAAATTGTTTTTAAAAAAAATGCTATTCGTATACATGTGTGGGCCTTATGGGCTTCTCCAAAATACCATAGTCTATAATTCTTTCTTATTCCTCAAGTATCTTTTAGTGATCATTTAAACCCCTAGCCGTCACTAAAAGGAGAAATCACACCTAATAATTAACTTTGCATTTAAAACCATTTCTACATTACTTTTTTACACTTAATACTTGAATATCTATATTAACAACTGGTTTTATTTATTTTAAAAAAAACAACACAAACGAATATTTGCTAAATGTTTATCTTTTGCATTTAAGTTGTTGTGTTCTTTTACGTATATTTATTTAATTAGAGTTTTAATGATGACAAAAATACTAATTAGAATTTTAATAATGATAGAGTTTTAAAGAATACAGAGACATGAGTGTTTGCGTTTTGTAGATTTATCTCAACTTTTGGATTTAAGCAATTTTCTTAAGCCCTATAGCTCACCCACTCAACCTTGAAAATTATAGATTACTCTTTTAAGACATATGGGAAGCAACAGAAAATTCAAATGCTATTTCAGTAATTCTTTCAAAAAATTTGGACTTTTTATTTCAATACCTTTCAACCTTTTAGACATGTCAAATGAGCTCTGAATCTCTTTTGATCCTCAAAGTTCACTTTTTCATCATCTAAGCCCTTAAGCATTAGTAGTTCATAAAATCACTCTCTCAGAAAATAAAATAATACATAAACACACTCATAAGCCATAAATGATTCTAATATGATAAAAAAAACTAGTCACAATTGACTAGGATTTTAACTCTCTCGAATTAATTAACTCTCAAGTTACCTTTTTTTTAAAAAAATCTAATGATTTAACGATTATTATGGTTTTTCTTAGTTTTTTTTTAAACTTTTGGACTTAAACTCTACTAATCCTCAAACTTTGCTTTTGGAGCTATTAGTCTAAGCTTTCGGTTTTAATGGACCATAGTTTCTGTTAGGAAAATTTTGTTATACACATAATCATAAAACATAAATGATAAGATTAGGATAAAAATTGACAAGAAATTAAAATCATTACAAACAGAAAATTATAAATGGAAAATAAATTTGAAAGAGTTTTACTTTCTAGATTCAAGATTGAACACAAAAATTAAGATGAATGAAAGGCTTTGTACACTTTTGCATAATTATCCTCTCATTGGAAAATGAGATTGAAAAATGAAAAGTACAATAATGATAGTTTATAGTAAAAACACTACTAGAAAATGGTGCAAAATCAACGACCAGTACCAATAGGTCAACGCGTTGAAAAAAGCCAAAACCAACTGACTTACCCATTGATAATGACTCATTGGTATTCGTATCGTTGGTATAATTTTAACTAACTGGCCAACTCGTTGATTATTTTTCTCTACCAACTGGTTTACTCGTTGCTGTTGGTGAGAAAATCCGGTGACTGGAATTGAAAAACCAACGAGTTAACATGTTGGTAGAACTATACCAACAGATCAACCCATTAGTACCACTATCAACTGGTCCAAACATTGGTATAGTTTTATCTACCAACATGTTAACTCGTTGGTAAACTTACCAACAAGTCAACGAGTTGGTATGTATACCGACAGCTTAACGCGTTGGTAAGCTTACCAACTGATCAGCTTATTGGTATCGTAAATACCAATTGATCAGCCCGTTGGTATCATGAATAAATAATTATTCCAACGCATAGCAACGTGTGCTACCCATTGGTAAGTCATTTTTCTATAGAAAAAATAGTTTGTATTCATATGTATTACTCAAACCTATATTTACGCATTTGAATTCATTCAACACCAGAATTATTACCGAAACATCCAATAATAGGACAATATAATTTAAAAAGCAGAACGTAACATCTAATAACTACATAATATATTCTACATAAAAAGTTCTTTAAAAAGATATAGAATATTATTTGAACCTAATTAAAGCATTTTAAAGTGATTTAACAAGTTTTGAGAAATGCAACCCATACATTGGCCCGACATGCACTTGACTCCGGAGAGTCCATCATTTGGAACATCTTCGCTACCGCGCTTCATTGCTAATTGTATTTGTGCGTAGCTCTTTGAGACCTATTTCTTGCTTCTTCTCTCTCCAATTATGCATTCAGGCCACAACCGATGCTAACAAGCCTTTCTCAAGAAGGGCTCAAAGGCAAAAATAAAGATCAAGAATATGATTGACACAAGTAAAGGCGCCAAAATATGCAATAAAGGTTGATAAAAAAAGTACATGCAGTAAAAATAATTATTGTCATGTTTTGGTGCTATTTTAAAAATTTGTCATGTTTAGGTCATATCTTATGGTACTCTATCATAGTTTGGTCATTTCTGTCCATTTGAACCCTTATTTCTAACTTGTTTTCATGGTTTTACATTTTCACCATTTGATTTGGTGATGTGGCATAATATCTTTCGGAAAAAATATTATCTTAGTCCTTCTAGTTTCAGTTTTCTTAACATTCTCACCTTAGTTCTTCAACTCTTCCACCCAAACTATTCTCTCCACGAAGCTTGAGAAAATGTTTTTGTTTTTGGAGAAAAAGAATCGATTTGATCTCTCACAATGTTTCAAATTGTTCAACATCCAATTAACCAACCCAAACACTTCCATCAAATTGTCGCATACAACCACTTCCATCAAATCTTCCATTTGTGGATAACAGAGGCTTTAAGTGACGCAACCTCAGCTTCTTAATTCGTCTTCCCAGCTCCTTCGCCCCTCATCAGTGCATCACGCCGCTGTCAATAAGAACTAGTCACACTTACCCTTCTCAGCCAGAGAAGACTAAAATCCACCACCTCCTCTTTGGGATTGGTGCCTCTGCCAAGATCTACGACCGCCGGAGGCTCTGCATAAAGTTATGCTGGCGGCCGGCGCAGAGTTTTCTGGCTCGAACGGCCTGTAAGAAATAGCTCCCTAGAGGACCAATCGTTGCCGTTACTGATCCACTTCTCTCCATATTTGCTCATTCCTCCATCTTCTCTGCAGGTGCTGGAACGATTTTCTTCCGTTGCGCCACCGGCAACGAACGACACATCAACATTCTCCAAAGAAACGGAGTCAGTCTGGTCATCTCAACCATTGTAATGATCGTGGCCAGAATCGTGAAAAGAAGGAGGTTGGGCGTCGCCGGTGAATCGGGATCGGTCGGAAGTAGAGTGTTTTGGTACAACTAGACGCATTCTAAGTTGTTTTCTTCAGAAAGCGTAAATGGAGGCTTTATTGAAAGGAGTTAAACTTTGGGGTTAAAATTTAGCGGGTAATATAAGTTTAGTACTGATGTAAAATTTTTCATAAGGGTAAAATAATATATTCGCACAACCGTTAGAACTGATAGCCATATTGGATGGAAATAAGTAAAATATGACAGAGTACCATAGGATAGGACCTAAACATGACAAATTTTTAAAATAGGACCAAAACGAGACAATAATTATTTTTACGAGACTATCAGCGGAATTTACTCAAAATTATTTGTAATTTCATAACTTTTATTATCTTATCGAGTCTTTTTCTACATCCAATGAACGTATTGAAGACTATATATATATATATATATATATATATATATATATATATATATAAAATCTCTAATAACACCATAATCTTCTCTAAGCCTAAATTTTATTGTAATAGCCCCGTACAGTCATCCACAACCACTCGGATTCACCAATGACCAACAAGTACAAAGAAGAGCACAACTCTGCTTCCTGAAAACATCATGCTCATTTCCCAAAGACTGGGCTACAAGCAAGTCCCACCTTCACATTGTGTACCTTCTTTCTTATCTCCTACTTCCTTCATTATCTCCTTCCTTCTGCTCATTTATTTGTTTCCTCAAGGAATTTTTTGAGAAAATGAGCATAAGGAAGTACAAGATGAGGAAGACAATACATAATGCGAGGTGGGAGTGGCTCTTGCTTTGGATGTGAAGATTTGCATACCGATGATTAGTGTGTGAAAATACTCTCTCACTATCCTATTTTTGGACTTAAATCTAAGTAAATATAAATAAGAATAATTAAAAATTAATGTCTATTTTATATTGGATTTCTAATTATTATTAGATGTTTCTAAATATTTTTTTGTGTTTAATTGCAGATTTTTATAGTAAAAAAGTTCGATCAGTTAAAGAAAGAAATAAAGCGCATTAGAGGACTTTCTATGTGGACTGGGATTGGTAAATGAGGAATGGGCACACGTGAAGAATAGAAGCAGGTTGGGTCAAGGCCCAATCGGGAAAAGGAAAAGAAAACACAACACGGTGGGTGGGCACATGGAGACATGGGAGTCCTATTCCTAATAGGTTTCAGTTTCAGCGCATATCGGAGAAAAACACAGGGCTGCAAATCGGAGAAAAACACAGTAGCAAAGGCTGTTCGTGACAGCCACGAAACAAAGGCAACACTCATGGCTGGCGATTCTGCTACAATACTTTGTGGATTTTTGTCACTCAAATCCATGGGTAACTAATTATTTTGTAAAGCTATGGATGAAATTGCACATAGATAATATTTTATTTGTTCTACATTATTAAACAGATTTGAAAAACTATAATTCTTTGATTTATTATTCTCAGATTTTTATTGGATTTTTTTCTCCGAATAATTATAGGTTTATATTATTCAGGGGTTCAGTCATGCTTTTCCCATCGAGTGGTTGATTCTATAATTATGTGTGGATTTATTTATCTATATTGATTCAGTTCTCTATTGCAGTATTGCTTATAGGTATATTGTCGTCACTGAATTTTCTCAATAGTGATAATAATTTCTGTGCTTTTTAAATTGAGAATAATTTATTAGGGAGTTATAATTAATCCACCTTAGTTTATAAATATTTATCTTGAAAAATTTGTGGAATTTGGACTTTATTGAAATTGGAATAAATAAAATATTAAACTAGTGCAAGGGATTCCCAACGCTTTACTGTTTGTCAAATTTGAGTACTTTCTCCAGTTAATTGTTTAGTTTTTTTATTTTCTCAAAATTCAATTCTTATTTCAAAAAATTATTAAATATTTTCTTTCAGTTTAATTGCGTGAAGAGTAAAAGAAACGGAACCGTGAGGCTAAATTCATTATGGTGAATATTCGAGTGCGCACCTGAATCAAAATTTACAAAACATGCACCATTCTGAGGCAAAATCAGGTGCATAATAATTTACACTTACTACGTTATCGATCGTGTTTCACATTCACAGCTACACACCCACCATTCCACCTTCTGCTTTGTTAGGGCCGTGCATTTTGCTTTATCTTATTGAAAATTGCATTTTCTACAATTTCTTTGGCTGAAGGCCGACGAACTGGATCATGGTCCAGCATAGCCTGAAAGATTGCCAAAATCAAGTCAGTAACCTTCCTCTCTTCCTTACCTTGTCGTAGAAGAAACCGAATTAGTTATTTGTACATCACCTTGAGTAAGTTTTGGAACTGCAATGAGTATCCAGGGAGAAGAGGAAGTTTTCCTTCCCTGAGATTGAAAAGCTGCAGCCCAGAATCTGGCAAAGGAGAACCTCTGATGAGCTCAAAGATAGCAGCTCCTAAAGAGAAGATATCGACCTTGTCAAGATGATCGTAGTTCTCATTCAGGATCTCATGGGGCATATACCGCGCATCACCCTCTTCTATCGGCAAGCTCTTGTTCAGAAGAGTTGCGCATCCAAAATCGCCGAGCTTGTAAGCACCATTCCTGACATAAATATTATCTGGTTTTACATCGAGATGAGCTATTCCTCTTTCATGTATAAACTGCAAGGCCTTAGCAATCTGCACAAAATTCCACATCAGCTAGCTTGCATAATATGAGGCATTTAGCTGAAAATGTCAATGCTAAAAGTATACCAAATTGCGCTGATATGCTAATTGCATAGGCACAAAACCAGATAAATATGGCAAAGGGAAGACGCAAGTTCTAATTGTTAACCACTAGATCTTCTGTGTGACACAAGCAAACTGGATTGAGTTTCAAGCAGCAAGAAATTGTCTGAAGCAGTGATTACCATGTTTGCTTACACTCTACAAGCACAAAAAAGTGTGCCCTTTGACCAGAAAGGTAAAAAAATCTTCTTCTCCAAAGCAACATGATAGTTTTCAATTCACATACAACAATCTTTTTGTGCTATATTCCGGTTGGGAAAGCAGATCCAGCAGATGGAGTGATACAGAAAAACATGAACTGATAAATATCAGGACTACAAAAAACAAAGAAGTAGCCATGTTTTCACGCGTTAAAAAAAAATTAAAGACTACGGGACACAATAAAATGACAGAAATGAAGTGCATAAACAACTCAAATCCAGTACCGGATTGACACTCACATTTTAACCATATATAAGAATTTAAAGCTCAGACAGTAGAACTTTGCTCTCAAGTTTCCTTCTGTTCCATTTGCAATTGTGACCTTTATAAAACCATTAAATATCAAAATAATAAGCTTGAGCACATGCAACCTTCTGCTGTAGCATTCCCTTGTTTTACTTGGTTAAGTTTTCCTTGTGTCTAGGGATGAAAATTAAAGATGCAGCACCGATATCTATCCTAACCTGATGCAAGGCATTCAACACTTCTGCCTCTGTGAAAGATGAGGAAAATTCATTTCTGGACAAGCTGTAATCACAAAGCTCCATCTGGATATAAAGTTGTTCCTCTTCAAACCAAGAACTGTAGTATCCAACAATATTTTCGTGGAATCCTAAAAGGAAAAAGAGGAAACAGCAAAAGAGTACAAAGTCAAATCTCACTCATCATCATCACCATCACCATCCTATTGCACCTTAGTCCCATTTATTTTGGGGTTCTTGTTTGATGGAATTTACAGTACAAGTTAGTTAAGCATAGTGCCAAAGTTAAACATCAGATGCCCTTTCTTAAATGACTCTCTCATAAGGAACAGGGAGACAAAATTCTGAAACCATCATCATCATAGGTTTTGTTTATTTCCAAGAAAAAATATCATGAGCCCTTGATCAGTTGAGATGATGACAGACAGTCATTGTCCATTACAAGATCGATATTGTACATCAACATGCAGATCAGGGTTAAAGAAAAATATATTTCTTATCTCTGATAATGTGTACAGAGTAGTCATTGAATTCATACCTAAGGCGGCCAAAGCCTGAACTTCCATTAAGGCTTTCCTCCTTCAAAGATAAAAGAACAATGTTATCCACTTTTTTCGTGAAAGAACAGAAACATCTGAGCAAAGATGAGGTATTACCTCTCTCCATCTTGATGCAATGTTTTTGTAGTATGTTTCACAGCATAAAAGCAACCATCTAGACGCTTTAGTACCTTAAAAACATGACTGAAGTTCCCAGCACCTATTTGCTATACAGCAAAAAAAAAAAAAAGGAAAAAGGAAAAAGTTGGAGTAACAAATAAAGCTATAAAAAAAACCCAAGAAATTTAACCATATGCGTGGAACAAATATTTCACAATTTTCTCAAATGTAGGTTTACCTCGATTTCATGGAAATCAGCACGATACCGAGACAGACCATCGCCACCAATAAATGCAGGAAACAGATCTTCGTATATTTGGAATTTGTAAGCACCAGCACAAAATAATCAGACATAATTAAAAAAAAATCCAACCATCATTCGTGAGAGCAGTGTCATATAATCACAAAATTGAGCTACCTGCACATTTTGATCTTTGGTTTCTGAAAGGATCGTTATTCATCTCCATAGAATCAGTAAGGTATGGGTTCTTTACACAAGGCGGTGGCATAACTCGACATCTTAAAGCCACTGCAGACTGTGAAACATAATTTTTAGGTTTCTGTGGCACATTTCCTGCTTTGTTCTGGGTTTTCTCTTCATCCTCATCAAAAGCATCCATAGCCAGTTCCATTGCTTCTATATGATCGGACAGTGCTGGACTCAGAGGATTCAACAAGGCACAATCTGTAGAGGCAAAATATCAAACATTCATCATCATACATCAAACAACATCTTAATCCCAAATATGTTAAGGGTAGGTGGGAAGATGTTTATAGTGATCTAAGTAATTGAGAATAATGAGGTGGAACAGGGACACCTTATAAGTATCTTCTATCCATAAACACCACAATGAGAATGTTCTTAAGGCTGAAGACACCTACGGAAACTTGAGAGAAGATGGTGACCAAAGCAATAATGCACACAACACAATCTTGATTTCACAAAGTAAAACCAACAGCTGAAATATTTCATGCTTAAACTCAGGCAAGTAGTGAACTTTGCGTAACTGTTAAGTAGGCATTTGGCAAGTAGCACCGACAACAATAGATATTCAAGTATCATAGACCCAAGTCTTATGATACTTGTTGTATGTCTTTACCTTGTCGAAATCTTTTGTTTTTCAGTGTGCTTATTTTCTCTGGAGACTTGGGACATGGAATGTTATCCTGATCAGATAAGAAAAAGATAAGTTGAAAAAACGAGAAATATAGAAACAATTCCAAAGCTCCACTGCATTGAAATCAACAGCACCATCACATTACCTTATTGCAATCAAATCCGATAAAAATGTTCTGATTATCAGGCGTGATATAGTCCGGCGTGCTGCAACCACCACCAAACAGCGACCCAAATCAAAACAATCATAAATCGCTATTTTCGATCAATCGAAGAAGAATGCGAACGTACCAGAAGAAATCTTGACTGAGTATGAAATCTCGGTCATCGGTGGCGGCCTCACCAAACTCATGCTCGGAAGCAGGACAAACGGAGGGCTCCGAATCGAGAAACTTCTGGAAGAGCGACGACGAAGCGGCGGCGGAGAGCGGCGGCTGCTTCTGGTATTGATGCTCTAGCTGAACCTGCAAATGGCGAGCTAATGTCCCCTTCATTTGCCCAGTCTCTTTCCTCTTGCTACTGCTTCGTCTCGTTCTCCTCCGCTTCATCGATCAAATCGACGCCTTTTTTAGCTTCTCTCCGACCTTCTCCGCATAGTTTATTGGAATTTCAAGATGGATGCTTTTGCTTCCGATTTAAACTCTTTTTTTGTTTTCCTTTCTGGAGAGACGGTAAAAATATAAGGGGTAAAAACACGGCGCGGGTGCTGATTGGAGAAGTGATGCTGTGAAATAAAGACTAGGTGCGCTTCTGATCGTAGCCGTACATTCTTGATCTTATGGATAAATAACTCTCGCCCTTAAGCGGGACTATACTTTGACCATGATTTGACTAGTCGGTTCTGTGCTGGAACACGAGTATCGCGTACTAGGGAAGCTCAATTCTTTCGTTTTGGCGGGAGCGAATTTTGAATTAGTGCGCGAATGCGGCTGCTCATGACTGACAAGTTGCAACCTTTCGTACAAACTGTACATGTTACTTTACTCAATTTAATTTACTAATATGAGTAATTAACATTTTCTTTGTGTTCTTTTTTATAATTTGGTGAAGAAAATTGGTAGCTTTTGTTAATTGATGTCATGTATGAGGACAAATATACGATTTAATAGTAAACTATGTAAAGTTGATGGAATTTTAATACTAATAAAGAACATAACCTTTATTAAATGATACTCTGTGACTGTACTATTAAATAATCAAGGAATTTTTTTAATAATAATTTTACCTTATTCCATTAATTATTAAGGTATGGGTTCTTTACACAAGGCGGTGGCATAACTCGACATCTTAAAGCCACTGCAGACTGTGAAACATAATTTTTAGGTTTCTGTGGCACATTTCCTGCTTTGTTCTGGGTTTTCTCTTCATCCTCATCAGAAGCATCCATAGCCAGTTCCATTGCTTCTATATGATCGGACAGTGCTGGACTCAGAGGATTCAACAAGGCACAATCTGTAGAGGCAAAATATCAAACATTCATCATCATACATCAAACAACATCTTAATCCCAAATATGTTAAGGGTAGGTGGGAAGATGTTTATAGTGATCTAAGTAGATGAGAATAATGAGGTGGAACAGGGACACCTTATAAGTATCTTCTATCCATAAACACCACAATAAGAATGTTCTTAAGGCTGAAGACACCTACGGAAACTTGAGAGAAGATGGTGACCAAAGCAATAATGCACACAACACAATCTTGATTTCACAAAGTAAAACCAACAGCTGAAATATTTCATGCTTAAACTCAGGCAAGTAGTGAACTTTGCGTAACTGTTAAGTAGGCATTTGGCAAGTAGCACCGACAACAATAGATATTCAAGTATCATAGACCCAAGTCTTATGATACTTGTTGTATGTCTTTACCTTGTCGAAATCTTTTGTTTTTCAGTGTGCTTATTTTCTCTGGAGACTTGGGGCATGGAATGTTATCCTGATCAGATAAGAAAAAGATAAGTTGAAAAAACGAGAAATATAGAAACAATTCCAAAGCTCCACTGCATTGAAATCAACAGCACCATCACATTACCTTATTGCAATCAAATCCGATAAAAATGTTCTGATTATCAGGCGTGATATAGTCCGGCGTGCTGCAACCACCAACCAGCGACCCAAATCAAAACAATCATAAATCGCTATTTTTCGATCAATCGAAGAAGAATGCGAACGTACCAGAAGAAATCTTGACTGAGTATGAAATCTCGGTCATCGGTGGCGGCCTCACCAAACTCATGCTCGGAAGCAGGACAAACGGAGGGCTCCGAATCGAGAAACTTCTGGAAGAGCGACGACGAAGCGGCGGCGGAGAGCGGCGGCTGCTTCTGGTATTGATGCTCTAGCTGAACCTGCAAATGGCGAGCTAATGTCCCCTTCATTTGCCCAGTCTCTTTCCTCTTGCTACTGCTTCGTCTCGTTCTCCTCCGCTTCATCGATCAAATCGACGCCTTTTTTAGCTTCTCTCCGACCTTCTCCGCATAGTTTATTGGAATTTCAAGATGGATGCTTTTGCTTCCGATTTAAACTCTTTTTTTGTTTTCCTTTCTGGAGAGACGGTAAAAATATAAGGGGTAAAAAAACACGGCGCGGGTGCTGATTGGAGAAGTGATGCTGTGAAATAAAGACTAGGTGCGCTTCTGATCGTAGCCGTACATTCTTGATTGATCTGATGGATAAAAAAGTCTCGCCCTTAAGCGGGACTATACTTTGACCATGATTTGACTAGTCGGTTCTGTGCTGGAACACGAGTATCGCGTACTAGGGAAGCTCAATTCTTTCGTTTTGGCGGGAGCGAATTTTGAATTAGTGCGCGAATGCGGCTGCTCATGACTGACAAGTTGCAACCTTTCGTACAAACTGTACATGTTACTTTACTCAATTTAATTTATTAATATGAGTAATTAACATTTTCTTTGTGTTCTTTTTTATAATTTGGTGAAGAAAATTGGTAGCTTTTGTTAATTGATGTCATGTATGAGGACAAATATACGATTTAATAGTAAACTATGTAAAGTTGATGGAATTTTAATACTAATAAAGAACATAACCTTTATTAAATGATACTCTGTGACTGTACTATTAAATAATCAAGGAATTTTTTTAATAATAATTTTACCTTATTCCATTAATTATTTTATATATTAGTTTTACTCTGAACTTTTCAACAATCTTTAATTTTGCTCGATCAAATCTCTCACATTTTCTAATAGGAAGGAGTACATTTTACTTTATTATTTTTTTAAAAAAATCCTCTATCAAAATATTTTTTATATAAAAAGTACCATTGAGTATTTTAAAGAAGAAAACACCCAGTAACAATTTAGCTTTAACAGAATCAAATGAATGAATATATGGGCAGAGTTAATATAGTGTTTGTAATCAAATATTGAACTTGAGCAACTATCTTTTGCACTATTATATATTCCTTTTGTCCATAAAAATTACAATTTTTGTTTTTTCAATTTCACAGTATTTAAATTATAATTTATTTTTATAAATTTTTAGATATGTAAAGTTAAATAATTCATATTTCTCGTAATTTCTAAACTATATTTTTTAGATATATTTTTTTAAGAATTTTTTTCACTGTTTATTCTAGTAAAATTTTGGGTCAAACAGTACAATTTGAAATATCAAAGTCAAACATCACAATTTTTATGGGACGGAGGATGTACTATATTTATTCTCTTTTATTTTCTCTATAATGTTTTTAAAACCTTTCCATTAAACATTCATGCCAAAAGAATAAGGTCCAGAAAAGTAATTTAACCGGTCCTGGATTTGTTTATTTTTTTGATAGGCTTGGGCCTGGAACAGACAACTTTTTTTTTGATGAGAAGTACTCCTACTAATATTGCTAAAATTTCCTCAACACACGCAGAGAATATGAATGAAAAATTAAAACGATTGGTACCGTCGCGACTCGCGAGCGCGTCAAACGAGTAGGAGAATCGGCGCGGTCCAAATGTGGCGGCAAAGTAATTTCTGGGTAGAAATTGTTTGCTTCCTACCGGAATTGTTTCGATTTTGTTCTTAGTTTCTTATGAATTTGAATTTCATTTCTTTCTTTCTTTTGTTCTAGGATAATCTGGATTCTGATCTGAGCATCTCCGGTGCGTTCTTTAACGAAATTTCAATGCGACTTTCCCAGCGTTGTAACTAATAGCTCGTTTTGTTTTGTTCTACAGATGACGAAGAGCTGGACGTCGATGTCCCAAGAGATCATGTTTCATTTGTTGGGCCTGACAGTGAAGAGAAAGAGGTTCGGGTTCGTATTATGTTACATACTTGTACCTTTTTATGGTTTTTTTTTTCAAGTGTTTCTTCTACTACCTGGTGAAGTTGAAGTATTTGTTGAGTCAGTGGGTGCAATGGTTAGTATCGGTAGCTCAGTTTTTTTTTTTCCTGAACGAAAAGCTCTTGAAGTTTTACTATTAGCTTCATTAAGTCTCCCCCCTGAATTCTTGAACGTTTTGGAGGTTTACCAAGCTTATCTTGTGCATTAGGTTTAACTTCATGTTTGAGGATCATCTTAAATGTTTTTTTGTGCCAATTCTACACTAGGAAGGAATTCGACTCCAATCTCGACTAGAGATGCTTAGAGGTAATTAATTTCGTTGTACTGCAGTACAGTACTCTGCATGGTACGCTTATGTTTCTTTTTGACATGAGCTCATGTATGTATAGGATTTTTATCATCCAGCAAACTGTTCTTTCTCTTACAGGTGTTGTTCAAAATTATGGAAGGAAAGATGAATTCCCATCTAAGGTATATGCTTAGCATCATCACTTTTGGTAATGTTCAAAGCTGTGAATGTAAGATGCATCAAGTATATAACAAGAGCATGGCGTATCAGCATACTAGTGAACAGACAAACTTCTGTGCTGACGATGATGTCGAGATTCCTGATTCACCATGTGAAGGAGATGGCACCTTTTCTGGAACGACATTACAATGTGTATGCAATGCGGAATTCATATCTGGTTACGGTTTACAAACTGAAGTTTAGAGAAAAACTTTCTCTCTTTTGTTTTCCTATCTTATATTTATTCTTCTGCAAGTGCTTCTGGCTCTGCAGTCATAAACTAATCTCACTTGTTATGCATAATGCAGAATGGTGCTGCTTTTATAAATAAAGAAGAAAGCAAACAAGTTTCTGAAGCTCCTGATGCTTCTGGGACTGCAAATGACCATGATGGATTTGGAACTGGGGAGAAAGATGAGACAAATACCTGGTCTGTAGCTAACCAAGAGGCTGAAGCACTTCTCTATCTGAATAATGTCTCATGCTTACCTATCGAGGGTCATTGTAAAGCTGACCAGTCTTGTAAGTTTGTTCTGTTTTTCTCTGTTGGATGTGGAAGTTTTTCTTGTTTTCTGATGGATGTGATTGACCTTGAAACAAGTGTGAGTAGTTTCAATTTTGTCCTTTAAAATATTTTATGTTCCTGAGAATCAACCTATATTCCAGATTTCCTGGTTTAAGTTTCATATCATGTCTGGTAAGATGGGTAACTATATTGTTGCCCAGTTTTTGGATTGTTATTTAATTCAAATCTGCTGGTTGCTTTTATTTTGTTAGAGTTGTGTGAAAAGTTTCAGTTATTTATTTTATTAAATTATAATTTGATCATTCTTCCATTAAGTAGTGTAAAACTGATGAGATAAAGATGGAAATTTGACATTGCTTGTCTCTGGGAGCCTCTTAATGTATTCATGCACTTTGAACTAGAGATATTGCATTTGCAAGTAGTAGCTGGATCTGTTGATTTTTTACTATTAGCAGGGTGAGTCAGTTTCTTAATTGTCTTCTAAAATATTGTTAAAGCTCTATTTTTGGAATTTGTAAACTTGTGCTGCACTGCTGCTCTTTGCTCCCTTAAGTTTTCTGGCCTACAAGAATGTCATCCTTATTAATTATTCTCTTCAGGTTCCAAAAGCAAGGGCAGGTCAAGATTTTTGTTCCGTTACCGATCACATAAAGAAGTTGCTTGCCCGTCAATTTCAGAAGAAGAGAATGAGCTCATGCCAAAGCCCCTTGAAGTCCCCGAAACATCAAGGACTTTTGATACTGAAGCATCTCCGATAAGTGAGCCCTCTGAAGGGTCACTCCAGGAGAGAGAAAAGCAACTTGTGATGGTTACTTCTGAACCAGAGTTCTTGGATCAAGATCTCACCCGGCAATCGATGTTCGATATACTAGATAGCCTTAATGCTAATGGAAGTCACTTGAGAAAGAATTTTCAATTGGTTAGTTTAATTGATGGACTATAGTTCCAGTAATTATTTTGCTTCATATGTTCATTTGGTCCTTGCCTTTTTGCAGAAAAGGATTGGAAGAGGGAAATCTGAGCAACTTGCCTTAAAGAAAAGTCTGCATGCTTTGGATGATCATGATCTAGATGTTGAAGACTCCCCTGAGAACATGGATGAGTGGTTGTCAAGTGATGAGGAGGTATTCTTGCTTGCTCATAGTACTTGCTCATGGTTCTTTTCTTGAACAGTAACTAGAATGCATTTGATTTTTGCCAGGGTAGGTACATTGTAGAGATATTGATCTTGCTGTTCCTGAAAAGAAGGGAACACTGACGGAAAGATTTCAGATAGCTATTGGTTCTTCCTATGAACATGCTCTTGTTGTTGCACCTAAATCATCGGGGTAGTTACTGATTTCATGCTGTGTGTATAGGTATTAGTATAAGTGAATTTGGTGATTGATTCCAAATGTCCTGTTTTACAGAACTGGATTATTTGGGCGGCTAAAGAATCTTATGCAGAGGGAAAAGGAGATGGATGCCGTTTTCTTGAAAAATCCGAATATCAAAAGTGGTAAATTGGTTCTGTCTGTCTACTACTTCTCTGTTATGAAATCATAATCAACATAGGGACTACCGCAGCTTTATTTACTCTTTTTTTACCATTTCGTACAGATGAATGGGCCTTTGATGTGAAGATTATATCAAGATACTTAGATGCGAAGCTAACAGTCTGTCATTGCTCGCTTGTAGAAACCTTGGAGGTTTAGCCCGATTCTCTGCTTTTGGATGGTCATGGACTACCATACTTTCTTTCCGGCCTCCTAACTTTCTTTCATAAGAAACTGAATTTCAGTACATGTTATTAGTGGAAGCTTAGTTTGTTTTGTTGCTTGAACTGGATTCTTGACCAAAAGGATCGGGCTTGTTTTGATGGTTCTTGAGTCAGACTTCATTTTGTTTTGGCTCTTAATTTGTATCAAGTGTTCTGAAGATCATAAGTATTTCAGAACATCATTGTCATCCTTTGAGTTGCTGGAATTCCATCCTGTTCATGTTATGGATACTGAACTTCATCAGATTAGACAGACCTTAATCTTGACCAAATCTATAACTAAGCCTGGTTTTGCATGTTAAGGTTGCCAATTTGAGTTGTTTCAGTTTATAGATGGATTGGTATTTAAGTTCTTTTGTTTGGTTGAGTTGACAAGTGTTAGTGCAGTTTGGCTATGTGATCTGAAGCTTAGTGCTTATATCTTCTTGATTTCAGTGGCATGACAGTCCTAAAAGGATACAAAGTGAGGAAGATATGACGGTCATTTTCAGCCCAAGAATTTGCAGCGACGTTGATCTTGAAATTGGAAATACAATCCGTATATATAATCCATGGTAGGTATACTGAATGCCTTATTTCTTAAATTCTCGTTAAGATCAGTCTTCATTTAATTAGTATGAGATGCATTACTTTTGGTGCTGATAGTAGGATTGACTATTACTACCTCCAAACGTATTGTCACAACGTTTAAAAAAAATTATCGCAAATGAATTTTGTTTTATTTTAATCCACCTTTACTCTTACAAATGCACTTACTCAAAGAGCCTAAGAAGTGGGTCGAGAGGGGTGAGAATGGGTTTGGAAAGGGGTAATGGTGGAAAAAATTTCAAATGGGTTAATGGTCAAAAAACAATCTTAATCTATGCAAAAAGCAAAAAGGTTAAAAGTGGCAATCCATTTGGATGGGTGTACTAATTTGACATACTAACCATGAAACTGAATGCAAAACGCAAGTAACTGATGCGTTTTGAAAAACACCATCTCTGGGTAACTTTTAGTGTTTAGTTATAACTGTTTGATCTCAATCATTAAAAACTAGCTGGTACCCCTCCATAACGAGTATAGTCAATCTCTGTAATACAATTCACTTTGAAAGTATTTTTCACATTTCAATAGTATGGTGCATAATACAATTGTTGATTTATTTTTTGATGCATATATATAAATTACTTGATACTATGTCAAAATTGAATAAATAAATTATAGATTAGATACTGGAAAGAAACTTAACAATTAAAAATGAATAAAGATAATACCAGTACTCTTTTATCTAAGATCAGCTGATGCGGAATATAAGAGTATAGAGATAAATAAAATAAACTATTTTAGTGAAACTATAATATTTTTTTTGAACAACAATGATGGATATATTGAAAAAGGGACAAAACAGGTAGGGGCTCTCAAGGTGAAGTCCTAACTGCCGCACTTGAAGAACAAAACAACACCTCACAGATGAACAAAACGAACTCAAACCTGCTCGTTTTAGAGCAGGCACCTAACTGATCAGCAAACTACAACCACACCTGAATACAAGCACAAGCAAAAACCATAGAAACCAAACTCCACTCAACCACCTGTAAATAGCAGAGGCGCCAAAAGCCACATCTCCCATGGGACTTTAAATGTCTTGCACCTGCTGGAGAACCACAAGAAAGACAAAGATTGAATATCTGAGAAAATAGATGAGGCTCTCCAGATATGATTTTCCATAGCCAATTTATTGCGGCCTCTCCAGTCTGCCCAAGTGGTAATCACGGAGATGCCATACCGCACCAATCTTGCATTTTGAGGAGCTTGGTCAATATATTGACCCCTAATGGTGTCTGACACATCAATGAGGAAGTTAAACATCCATGTTGCACCAGGAGGATATTGCTCTCCAAATTTCATGCACCACAGGACACCTAACAATTGCATGGTTGATTGTTTTGGTTGCATTACCACATAGTGGGCATAGGTCTGAAGTACGCTCGACGCCTCGACGTTGGAGAAGAGTCATCATCGGTAGAAGATTCTGAGTTGCACGCCAAGCAAAGAGGTTGATCTTCATTGGAATTATTGAGCACCAATGAAGCGGATCGCCTATGTTTTGGGCCTTTGCTTTGTCGACCGCCTTAGACATGAACTGCACCAAATACTCGGAGTTCCCGTCCAAGTGCCAGTGCCAACCATCGTTTATGTCGATCTTTAAGTGTATCTTCTGCATTAAAGAAGTCAGCTCTTGCAACTCTCCTTTCGCCTTTCCTCTAACCGGTCTTCCCCAGTCCCACCTCCGCTCACTACCCTTCTCACCCTCCTTCCATCTTTCTTGGACAAGGCAATCCGGGTTTGCTTCTAACCTAAAAAGTCTAGGGAACTTAAACTTGAGGGGACACTCTGCAACCCAGGAACGGTTCCAAAATCTAATTTTGTTGCCCTTCCCCACCTCCCTTTTAAATCCCAAGCTAAAGGGAATTCCTAGACTCTCAAACTCGGTGTTTAGCTTGGTCACATCCTTCCAAACCCCCCACCTCCCGCTTCCACTCCCCGCACAACTCAACCCCCCTTCCTCCCCATGAATGCTTTTAACAACCCGACACTAGAGCATATCTTCCTCTTGCAAGAACCTCCACCACCACTTGCCTA
The DNA here is from genome assembly GCA_024586325.1 of Stellera chamaejasme. Taxonomy (NCBI): domain Eukaryota; kingdom Viridiplantae; phylum Streptophyta; class Magnoliopsida; order Malvales; family Thymelaeaceae; genus Stellera; species Stellera chamaejasme. Next base: position 35,060,396 of record CM044985.1, read on the forward strand.
GCAACCCGAGATTTTTCCCTTCCAAACTACCCACACACAACCCTCCCAAGTCATAGCCACCATACAACTTGACATCTTAGTCCAAATTATCTTTCTACCCTCCCCGGAAGCCCCCCAGAAGAATTTAGTAGGAATAATCTCTAACTGTCTTACCACCATCGGAGGGACTCTGAACAAGAAGTAATAGAGGGGAACTCAGCCAAGTACTGATTTCACTAGAGTTAGACGGCCGCCAATAGATAGAGATTTTGCTTTCCAATCACTAAGTTTCTTCTTCACTTTTTGGATCACGGGTTCTCGGTTTTTTGACTTGCTCATATTGCTGCCCACAGGTAGACCCAGATAGGTAAAAGGCAACTCCGAGGCCGAACAATGCAGCCTTCTTGCCATTCTGTGAACATCTTAGGTGGCTACTCCCACTCCAAACAGCCTGCTTTTTTGGAGATTAATTTTTAAACCTGAAGCTTTTTTCGAAACATTTTAGGAGGCACATCATTACTTTTGCATTCTCCGATGACCACTCTCCCATGAAAATAGTATCATCTGCGAATTGAAGATGTGAGACAATGACCTCCTCATTACCGATCCTGGCCAGCTTGTAAATTTGCTTGTTTACCGCCTCAATCGACATAATGTTCAGAGCTTCTGCTGTTATACGGAACAAAAAGGGTGAGATTGGGTCTCCTTTCCGTAAACCTCGTTCCATGTTGAACTCATTCTTTGGGCTTTCATTTATAAGAACTGGCACTCTTGCAGACTATAAGCATCCTCTGACCCATTTTCTCCATCTTCCCCCAAACTTCATTTGCTGCATAATGTTGTCCAGGAAATCCTAGCTAACGCAGTCATTCGCCTTTGAAAAATCTAGTTTAAACAGTAGCAATTTCTTCTTGGCCTTCTTATACCAGCTTAGGATTTCATTCACCATTAAAGCACCATCTGTACTTTGCCTACCCTTTATAAATGTTGTTTGCGCTTCTCCAATCATGCTCGGGAGCACTGGTTTTAATCTTTCGGCGAGGATTTGGGCCACTATTTTATATTGGCATCCGATCAAACTGATTGGTCGGAAATCTGCAAGCGTGATCGGATCGTTTACCTTCGTTATTAAGGTCAGAAAGGAGGAGTTACATCCCGCTCTCAGCTTTCCGGATCTTTCAAACTCCCTCACAAAACTTAGCAGCTCTGGCTCAACAACTCCTAGTTTGTCTTGATAAAACGAAAGGTGAACCCGTCCGGCCCCGGGGCCTTTGTACTACCACAAATCCACACTGCCCGACACACCTCTTCCTCCGAAATCGGCATCTCTAAAGCTGAAGGTTGGTTAAAATCCAGCGTTTTGAATCTGTTGCTCTTGAAGGTGGGGCGATAATCGCAGGGCTCTTTGAAGGCTTCTTTGAAGTAATTGAAGGCTGCTGATTTAATATTTTCCGGGTCCTCCATCCATTAACCATTAACTTGCAGCCCGTTGGTGTTATTCTTTCTCAACCGAACCGACCTAGGATAACACTGATAAAATCTGGAATTTTCATCCCCATCCATAGCCCACCGTGATAATATTTTCTTTTGCCAATTTAAAGTGAACTTTACCAACCAATTGCAGCTTATATGCTCGACGTTTCCACTACTGATAAAAAAAATGAAGGTAAACCTGTGTGAATCACTTTCCAAGTTCATGTACCTTTCAATGTCCTTATAAAAAAAATATATAAAAAATCATTGGATTATATATGAAGTGTTTTAAATAAATCAAAATCTGAAGAAAAAAAACTTATTTAGGATATAATGATATAACTTAAAGAACCATGAACATAGTTAAATCCATTTTATTAACGGTAATGAATATATTGAATAAAAAAAACTTACAAAAGCTTCAATAAAATACGTATTCAACACCAATAGAGATGTGAATCCTAAGCAAAACTTTATTTATATCCCAATTTTCAACTCCATAATAACTAGATACTACGATACCTAGATGTTATAGCTCCTAAAATTTACCCATGACACCTGATTATCATTCCCACCGGATGCAAGTTCTCAGGTCTCTATCATCAGGTGATTATCATTCCCACCGGATGTAAGTTCTCTATCATCAGGGACCATTTCAACCCATATACCCAATTAAAGAAGGAAAAAAATGTTACTCTCCTTCTCCACTTACATATAGGCCACTCGTGTGCTTTGTAGATTATTAAAAACGTTACAGCTAATGAAAACAATTATTCCTAAACGCACGTTGACTTATGACTTAGTTTACGATGTTGATGATTTACATTTTCACAGGAAAGAAGTTCCATCCACGGGTAGCAAGGAGAAAGTTGTTTTGTCAGCGTATTTTTCCCAAATTTCAGCCTAACTGAAATATCTTTCTTAATGTAGCATCCTCAATCATACATGCCTCATTCAATAATCTAACCTACAATGTCAATGTATTTTCTTTTCTTTTCTTTTTTGATGAGCAATGTCAATGTTAATCGACGATCAAGTTCCCTTCGATTTTGCAGCTGAGTAGTGAGATGGGAATAGTGTAGAGAAGTTCAATTTGAAACTACGTGTGTAATGATCAAATGGATTGATACTTTTTGGTATTGCAAGACTTTCCTTTTTGGGACGTTTCAAAAGTATTGCAACATTTTCTTTTTTGGGACGTCCTAAAAGTAATATTTCAACATTTCTCTTTTTGGTAACTTTTTACATATTAATTTACTAAATCAATCTTACATTTAAAGTTTAAGAAATAAACCAAAGCATAGTCGATATGGATATTCCTCTTCTCTAAATAAAATTTTTTATTTATTAACGTAATTTTTTTTTTAATTTTTATTCTTGAAATATTTATTATTATAGTTTAATTTGTTTTACTTTTCTTCCTCGATTTTTGTATTTGAGTACATATAATATAGAAAATAATAAAATTGGAAAATTAATACCAAAATTTTCTCAAATTAACATCTATGTCAAGTTAAAGTTTTACATTATATTTGGATTGGAGGGAGTATATGAGAATTAAAAGTTACGAAAAAGTGAATAAATAGTTAATTTGTAACCCTCGTCATCCCACCCTTATTGCCAACTATGGAGGACTATTGTGTTAACCAGTGATGAATGATGGTTGTGGAGGTTGGTGGTCATGGTAGTGATCATTTTGAAACCCTTGTTCTTATATAATCATATAAGAGAATTTGTAACCATTGTTCTTATGCATCATATTTTATACACTTATTTAAAAATGAGTAATTTATACCTACATAATAAATGAATATTTTTAGTTCTCGTTTTTTTTTTGAACAGCAGTAATTTTTTAAATTAATAATGAAAGGAAAACAAGAAATACACCTTAATCCCCAAAGAGGATTTTGAGAATAAAACTCATAATCAAAACAATAACTCCAGCCTCCTGGTGGATGTGTTTGTACCACAGAAGAGAACAAAGAATGGAAAAAAGTTTGGCTTTGTAAGGTATAAAGGGTAAAGAATGTTGGGGCCTTGGAGGAGGAGATAAAAGCGGCTAACATTGGTCCAGTTCGTTTGACTATAAATAGAGTCAGATTTGAACGATCCTTGTCTGGTGATAAGTGATAACAAGCTTGCTGTCCTCGGTATGTAATTTCTGATGATCAGTCAGTACAATATGATCGGGAGATGGAGGAGGCGTCGGGAGACGACTCGGATGCTGGGTCCGCCACGGACAGCTTTGTGGCGGAGACGCTGCCGGCGACTCAGGGTTACCAGAATGGGCGTTGCAGCGCAGAATCCGAACTTCCGCCGACGGTGCGCAGTTGTCTGGGGCTTGATGATGGAAAGACTTCCTTGAGCGTAGCAAAAGAAGGACAACACCAAGCCTGTTCTTCGCAGGCGGCTACTGTATGTACCCAAGGCAGTTGGCATGTCAAACAATGCTTTTCCAGCATTGGGAAGTGTTGGCGTGGGGAAGCAGCTGAAAAGTGTGGAAAAGGTCAATGCTCGTGGCGGTTCCAATAGCAAAAAGGTGGTAAAGAAAGGCCAGGTGATTAACCAGGGGACAAAGGCGAGGCTTCGCAGCAAGATGGCCTAGAGGGTGGTCTTGGACCAAACCCAATACCAATTCGTTTTAAGTGGAGGGCCTGACCCAATTCCTCTAACCCATGAAGCTCTTATCTCTTTGGACCCAGAAGACCACAATATGTCTGACCCGATGGAAGGTGGGTATGAACCGGTGAGGGCGACTGAACCGGAGACGATTGAAAATTCAGGAAGGTCATATCATCAACCAATTAAAGTTGGTAAGGTTTTGGATGCATAATAGTGTGTAGGCCCAATTCTGCCACCATGTCTTCACTTGTCACGTTTACACAACTCCTATTATCAATTATGAGAGTACAAAGAGTCTCATTTACCAAAGCTTTCGATTGAAACAAGTTTTCCCTTTGAGTACTCTTAATCACACTTGGGGAGCTTTGCAAAACTCTCTTAGTGACCAAAATGTCTTCCATAGGCAACTCTCCTTCCTCTTCACTCTCTTGAACTTGAGGCTCAAGAAAAGCCTCTTCTTTGTCTTCGCTAAAAACTTCCCCATTTGGCCGGACTAAGCTGGCCGGAATTCGGCAGAAGCCAAATCCGGTCACCGGATAAGATAAGCTGCAGAGTTACGATAAGAAAAGGGTTTGAGAGAGTTCCCGGGGTTTTAGAACTATGGCCCTCACAGCCTACTCATTTTTAGTTCTCAAATACTACCTCCGTCTCACAACAAAGGTTGTAGACTTTCTCTTTAATGTTTTGTATTTGAGTGTTTAATGTTTTGTATTTGAGCGTTTGACTCAAATTAAATTTAAGATTTATATTGATTTTTTAAAAAATATATATATATTTAGAAATTTCATATTACAAATTATGATATTCATATAAATCATTCAATTTTCTATATCAAGACATTCTTGAAAATAAAAATCATAAATTAAATACATGAAAAACAAGAAAACGAAGTTGATAATTTTTGTGGGACGGAGGAAGTACAATTTTACTTATGTAATTAAGACTTGTTTCTAATGATACCATGAGGTCAAACATCTTTGATATGAGGTCAACTAAGATCACAGGATACTGAGGCCTGTGATGGGATCATTATTCCATTAAGATGAAAGAATATTTTGTTACTGATGCCTTCCTCGTCGGAGATGTTCAGATCGTGAGCTCGTGTGGCCTTCTCGGATCTTAACTTTGACTCGTGCTCCACCTTACATCCTATATCCCTTTGTCAAGCTCTAGAAGTCTCCTTTCTTGTCTCGACTTCTTGACATCTTCTTACTCTCCTCATACGCTGTGCTCTATGAGACGAAAAATCCATCACATTTGGAACTGCGGACCCATCTGATTTTACGCTTATTCCGGGATCCAACTAATCAAATTCTTGCTCGGAATGGTCGAGGTTCGTGATCGGGAACCGTTTGGGAGAGTTGCCGTTGGTCATGGAGTACGACTCCACCGGAAAATGGGGTTTGTGGCGTTCAGTTTGGCAGCACTTCAGACATGGCATCAAAAAATTGGCATGGGAGTACTAACATTGCACCAACGGTTCACAAGGAAGTGGGTAAAATAGGCCGTTTAAAAGAAGGGTGGTTAAATTGCACTTTCAGGTAGGTATTTTGCACCTTAATCCTAAGATCATCAATCATTTAGGGGATTTTTGGACTCATGGGGGTCATCTCTGATTCTATAAACAAATTTGAGTTCGGGTCAACAAGATTGTAGCCCTAATATTTACAGGAGGCAATCGCGGCTACATCTCTAAAGACAAGGACGTAACGTAGTTTTCCCTCCAAACAAACATCCTTCGCCGACTCATCGTCGGTCTTTGAGACCTGAGTTTGCTTCCGCTTCCACGATTTCTTCCCTTTTGTTGCTTTTTTCTTCAAATACCTTCAAATTCGTGCCTTCCATGGCGACGCTTTCCGCCTTACCCAATCCAAACGTTAATCCCAATTTCTTGTCCCATCAGGATCAATCCGACGAACTCCAGTCTCAAACCCTAGGAGGAACTCTCCCTCCGATGACCCACCAATTTCCGGATCCTGGTATGGGCCCGAACCTCAATGCGCACTCTGAATCCAACTTCCAGCCTTCTCTCTCCTCTCCACCGGGTCCTACCTTGACCACTTCCCCACTCTCCCTGCTGCACCTTTCCTTCAATCAGGACCATGGCTGCTTCGCCGTCGGGACTGATCGCGGTTTCCGAATATACAATTGCGATCCTTACCGGGAGATTTTCCGCCGGGATTTTGATTCTGGGGGCGGGATTGGCGTCGTCGAGATGCTATTCCGGTGCAATATTCTCGCCCTCGTTGGTGGTGGAGTTGACCCGCAGTATGCTCCTAACAAGGTTATGATTTGGGACGACCATCAGAATCGGTGCATCGGAGAGCTGTCATTTAGGTCGGAGGTAAGAGCGGTGCGGCTGAGGAGAGACCGGATCATCGTTGTCTTAGAACAGAAGATATTCGTGTACAATTTTTCGGATTTGAAGCTGCTCCATCAGATTGAGACGTTTTCTAATCCAAAGGGGCTGTGTGCAGTGTCTCAAGGGTCTGCAATGGTGCTTGTGTGCCCAGGGTTACAGAAGGGGCAGGTTAGGGTGGAGCATTATGCTTCCAAGAGGACGAAATTCATTATGGCTCACGACTCGCGAATCGCTTGCTTTGCTCTCACGCAGGACGGCCAGCTCCTCGCCACAGCTAGCACAAAGGGGACTCTGGTTCGCATTTTTAACACAGTCGATGGGAGTCCGTTGCAAGAGGTGTGTTCTCTTTGTTCAGGTCTTTGTTTGTTTTGCTTCCGTCTTATCTTCTCATTCGATCTAGACTTGCATAGAGTAAGCATTGGAACTTAAAAGAATTCTCATTTCTGAGCACTTTTAACACTACATTTCCGTGTTTTAGAGAAATTGTGGAGTATACATGTGAACTAAAGCTAACTTGATGGTGTATAGAACATTGGATATACTGATGGTATCTGGTAGTCCTGAAAATATTAGACATGCAAAATGTAGAAAAGCGTTACTTCCATACTGTCACAGTATGCTGCTTTTCAATCATTTATGACCAAACGTAATGCCCCATTATGGGCTTTTGGATGTTCAGAACTGGAAGGACTACTAGTCTACTGCCACATTTTTCCGTGTTTTAGAGAAATTGTGGAGTATACATGTGAACTAAAGCTAACTTGATGGTGTATAGAACATTGGATATACTGATGGTATCTGGTAGTCCTGAAAATATTAGACATGCAAAATGTAGAAAAGCGTTACTTCCATACTGTCACAGTATGCTGCTTTTCAATCATTTATGACCAAACGTAATGCCCCATTATGGGCTTTTGGATGTTCAGAACTGGAAGGACTACTAGTCTACTGCCACTTATTACCTGCATTTAGGCTCCATTTGGAACATAAGTTCCATCTGAACATCCACGTGTGGTTGCCCTCTAAAAATTACAATAATACCCTAATTTTTAGCTTAAATCATCTTCCATCGGTACGCAATTCTGGACAGTTCTGTGTTTTCTCATCCCTGCTAGTGGATTAAGACAGTGACTTCACGGTGTGAAGCCATGCCAGATTGCCTCTTAGATGACTTGTTGAGAGCTGACCTGATTGTTCTTGAATGTTATTTGTCAGTGATACATAAGATATTAAAAGGTTTGTGGTTTTCTTACGAAATTGCACTGCATCTGTTGTGCGTGGAGTATTACTGGTTTACTTTTTCATCTCACCAATTATAATAATCTGTTTTGTAGTCTGCTTAAAGCTTTTCTAGTGAAGATGAAAGTTCAGTTCAGAGTTAAACATTTTGTAGCTGTTTTCTAAAGGGTTGCATATTACAGTCAATAAAAAAGGGTGTACTTGTTGCATCCTATTCGAAGTGAGATAAAATAGTAGTTGAATGCAGCCATTTAGATGCCAATGAGTACCCATTTTAGCAAAAAATGGCTTTTCCCTGCTAAAGTTTACTGCACATTTTCATGAATATGTATGTAGGTGAGGCGGGGTGCAGATAGAGCTGAAATTTATAGTTTGGCATTCTCTCCAACTGCCCAGTGGCTTGCAGTTTCAAGTGACAAAGGCACTATCCACGTTTTTGGCCTTAAAGTCAATTCTGCATCTCCTGGAATTGAGAGGACAAGAAGTGGTGTATCTGATGCTGTTAATCCACCTACCTCTTCTTTTTCTTTCATCAGAGGTAATTATTACTCCATACTTATTCAAATCAATTAAGTGTCTTCAGCCAGGATTTTCACCCAGCTCTGATTTCAGGAGTATTACCCCGGTACTTCAGCTCTGAGTGGTCAGTTGCTCAGTTCAGATTGAATGAAGGTTCTCAATACATTGCTGCCTTTGGTCACCAAAAGAACACGGTGGTGATTCTTGGCTTAGATGGAAGGTGAGTGAAAAATCTTCTTTTGCTTGTAGAATTCTGTTTCCTTTTTCTTTTCGGTTGGAATACAGATCAAATCTTATAATTTGATGAGATTTTCTATGCCTTTAATTTGTTTCGCTATTTATGGAACCTAGGTGAAGGAAAATTATATTTTCTGATAAGTGATACGTGGGCATGGATGCATGTTCCCCTGCAGGCCCCATCCCTCAATTTGTGTTTTCAATCTTCTATTTCTTGTTGTTAGGAGTCTGGATCTCTTGTTTTGCTCTGGGTTCTATGATTCATGGCTGTACGTTATTTCTCCTTTTGGCTTCTTAGGGACCACCTAACAAATGTTGATATGTATCAAACTGCAGCTTCTATAGATGCCGATTTGATCCTGCCACTGGCGGAGAAATGAGTCAGGTGGAATATCACAACTTTCTGAAACCAGAGGCAACTTTCTGATTTGTGGAAGGAACATAATGTATAGTAGGAGTATTTCTCAATTTCACTCCTATTTCTTGATGCATGTTCAATTCTGTATATAGATGCTCAGTATTTATAGGGTTGTCATTTGTGTCTAGTAGTTAGATTCATCTTCTCGATTACCATGGCATCCTGCTGGATGGAAGGTCCAATTTAGTACCTTTCGTTTTGGTTCAATTCCTTATCTAATCAACATTGCTGTTTCTGAGAGTGTAAAAGAGGATGGAAACCGCTAGCTACTGTTGCATAGTGATGCCAGTGGACAGTGTAGTGGATGGAAACCACTAGTCTAAGAAAACTAGTACCCCATATGCTGGTTTTTAGATGTGGATCTAGGGCCATACAATTGCAAACTCTTCAACCTGTTGATATTGAGGATTTGTTATTGACTTATTGGTCCTATTTGTATACTTCTATCTATTGCATCTGTTCCGGATACCCTAAACCGTGGAAGTAAAAGAAACTGTAGTTGGAGGGTATGGATAAGTCTCATCTGCTGGCATTTAGGTAGTGTCATCCCTACCCTTGAATGAAGGATGGTAGATGTTAAGTGTTGACATGAATGAATGAATGAATGAATGGGACCGCACATTAACTTGTTTCTTCATGAAGGACGGTGTTTATGAGAATGTATGCATGCTTCTTGAGTACTCACTCTACTAGTACCACTATAACTATGTATTACTCCTGGGACACGTTTGGTTGTAAGGATAAAAAACTGTGGAATAGTGTGGAATAGGATGATTAAAATCGGATCTTTGGTGTAATCATATGTCCAAGCACATTAGACCATTGGCTATCTCTATGACTCTTATGTAAATGGTTTAGACTCAATGGCGCTGAAGGCCAGCCTTTTGGTCGACAGATACCACCACTAGAAAATGGTGATATCACAATATTTCATATTTATTTAGGCCTACGTTAAAATGCGCACTGCGCATGCGTGCGCATAACCGATTTGCTTATTTACAAGTTTGTCATTCGCTAAATTTGATCAATATGATGGTCGTGTTTGATCAGCATGATTAATCGATCAACATCGTTTCTTTGTGTGGACAACATCGACAGATCAACATGACAAAACTACTGATCAACATGATGATCAACATGCTAAAACGAAAGATCAACATGACAATTATAACAGAGATAAATATGCTAAAAAGAAAGATCAACATGGTAAGAAGAGAGATCAACATAATAAGAAGAAAGATCAGCATGACAGTAAGAGATTAACATGCTAAAAAGAATGATCAACATGGTAAGTAGAGAGATCAACATGCTGCTAAAAAGAAAGAGCAACATAATAAGAAGAGAGATCAACATGCTGAAAAGAAAGATCAACATGACAAAAAATATAGATCAACAAGGTAATAAGAGAGATCAACATTCTAAACAAAAAGATCGGCATGACAATGTGAGAGATCAACATGTTATATAAAAAGAATTATCAACATGACAAAAATAGAGATCAACATGCTAAAAAGAATCATCAACATGGCAAAGAATAGAGATCAACATTGGACAAGTGAACAAGAGCAGATAAACATTGAATAAGCTGATCAACATAATAAGACCTATATATCAGCATTGGAAATGTGCAGATCAACATGACTACCCACTTTGATCATCATCGTTTTCTCCAAAAATTTTAAGTCAGAAAAAATTTCAGTTTTTCATCATTTGCAATTTTTTTTGTTCCGGAGCTTCATTGCAGTCAAAATTTGGTGGTGGTTGTGTTGTTGAGTTGTGTTAGCTTGGTTTGTAGAAACGGATCTGAAATCACGTTTGAATACGGAAAAGCGTCGTCGGATGTGATGGAAATGTCGTCGATTAGATGAAAACCTTCGCCGGTATACGCGAAACATCGTCGGAAGTGACAAAATTGTGGTCGGAGGTGACAAAATCTTCATCGGTGGCGACGAACGCTTCGTCTGAAACATCGTCGGAAGTTGGAATGGTGATTGGAAGCGAGAGTGACACTTGTACTTTTTTTCATCTCTAATGCTTATATAGTGTGCATATGCGCAATGTATGGTTACTCATTTATTTACCGGTACTTTCCCTCTCTTTTTGTTACCACTAAATTTATTCCAAGAAAGGACATGTTAAGGCTTGGTGTGGTGGACATATCTTCTCCAAGTTGAACCCCAACGAACGGCTGGCTGGCTTGATTCGTTTATCCACTCTAACTCACTCATACCGATACTGTAAGGGGTAATCGTAGCAATATTATACGACGCACTTTTGTTACTAGTAGCAATGCAAGCAAGCAAGTTCCAACAAAATTTCTTCTGCACCACAACAGTTAACAGTACGAAAATAATACTTCCATCGTCTCAAATTTTTCGAAACAAACTAATTTCAGCATTGAGATTCCATCACTCGAAAGAGTAAAAAATACAAACCAACTCATACCTCTCCCAGGAGGGAAACGAATTAATCTACTAGCATAAATCACATTACTTTGACAATCAAAATAGTGGAAAAAAGACCAAATGTGCTTAACCAAAAAGTACCAACATAAGCTAAAATGATAGAAAGCCAACTAAACCAAAGTGAGGTCGAAAACTCAAATAGGACCCTTGAACATGCATCAAACAAAACGGCACACAAAATGAGAATAATTCACCAAGGGATTTGAGAGAGATACTCGTTTGCAGCATATTCAATAATACCGAAGACATCCGACCATCTCCCATAAAGCTTTATAAAAGCTAACAATAGCCTAATCTCTGCAATGATATCTACATGCTCAATCTTACAGTGTCGTTTTTGTTGATATAAGAACAACCTCCTTCCTTAGAATTTCCAACCCGAAGTCTGAAGTCGCTGACTCGGATCCGACCACAGCCCCCTTTGAGGCTAGGGGCAACTAGGGGAGTTCCAAGGATCTGAGAGTCCCGAACTAATCCCCTCATCTCGACAGGCAGGGTGAGTCCTGGCTCAACCCTATCGTATCAACATTCACTATTGCAACCTCCTCCTTTCCCGATGGCCGCAAACGTTTACGCTTGCTACCAAATCCAACACCACTCGTTAGGTTGCCATACGAACCCCCGTTTCATGCTAGACCAACACTCGTCAGGACAAAGTATTTAAATTTGTTGTTAACGAATTGTAATTTAATGTGTCTAATTTATGAACTTATTTTCTTAAATTTTTTCCATTAAATAACTCTATAACTAAATCAATATAAAGAATCAAACGTTTTAAATTAATTCAAGAGTTTTGTACTATAAGATTATGGTCATATTTGAGAAATAACTGTTTCAATTAACTGTAATTTTTTGGATAAATTTTTAATAATTAAGATTAAATAATTAACAGTTAAACTCAAAAAATTACGTTGATAGTTCTTTGAAAAGGCAACAACTTTTTAAAAAAACTAAGCTTTGAAAAGCTGTTACAGCCTATAGCTATAAAAGAAAGAGTTCGCGTTGATGAAGATTAACCCGAAATTACATTACGAATCTTCTCATCTCCCACCCAGCAAGGCTGCAGCAGACTGCCTTTCTCTTATTTCTCTCTGAAGGCAAGCTCAAGTGCTCCCAGTTCTCTCCCAAAACCTAGAGCAAGTCTTCAACTGATTCCTTTTTACCTTGTTCCAATTTGGAGCTCTTCTCAACTCAATTCGTAACCTTTCTTCTTCTTCAACAGCAATTTCTCTCTTCCTTTTTCCCCCCTTCTTCTTCTTCTGTTTGTTCTTCAAATTCCTTCTAATTCCTGCCTTCCATGGCGGCGACGCTTTCCACCTTACCCAATCCAGACCCTAATCCCAATTTCCTGCCCCATCAGGATCAATCAGACGAACTCCAGTCTCAAACCCTAGGAGGAACTCTCTCTCCGATGACCCACCAAACGCCGGATTCTCGTCAGGGCCCGAACCTCAATTCGCACCCTGAATACAATTTTCAAACACCTCTGTCCTCTCCACCAGGTCCTACCTCGCCTACCTCTCCACTCTCCCTTCTGCACCTTTCCTTCAATCAGGACCATGGTTGCTTCGCATTTGGGACTGATCACGGATTCCGAATATACAATTGCGATCCTTTCCGGGAGATATTTCGCCGGGATTTTGATTCCGGCGGCGGGATTGGCGTCGTCGAGATGCTATTCCGGTGCAATATTCTAGCCCTCGTTGGGGGTGGAGTGAACCCGCAGTATGCGCCCAACAAGGTTATGATTTGGGACGACCACCAGAATCGGTGCATCGGAGAGCTGTCATTTAGGTCGGAGGTAAGAGCGGTGCGGCTGAGGAGAGACCGGATCATCGTTGTCGTAGAACAGCAGATATTCGTGTACAATTTTGCGGATCTGAAGCTGCTTCATCAGATTGAGACGATTGCTAATCCTAAGGGGCTGTGCGCAGTGTCCCAAGGTTCTGCAATGGTGCTTGTGTGCCCCGGGTTACAGAAGGGGCAGGTCAGGGTGGAGCATTATGCTTCCAAGAGGACTAAATTCATTATGGCTCACGACTCGCGAATCGCTTGTTTTGCTCTCACGCAGGACGGCCAGCTGCTCGCCACAGCTAGCACGAAGGGGACTCTGGTTCGCATTTTTAACACAGTGGATGGGAGTCCCTTGCAAGAGGTGCGTTCTCTTTATGCAGCTCTTTATTTGGGAACCCGTTTGGTTGTTTTGCTTCAGTCTTATCTTCTCATTTAACTAGGCTAGCATAGAATAAGCATTGAAACTTGAAGAAGTTCTGCCTTTTAGCACATTTAATGCTGTACTTCCGCTGTATTTGATGATCTATAGAACATTGGAGGTACTGATGATATAGTCCTAAAATAGCTTAGACATGCAAAATGTAGAAAATTGCTACTTCCATCCTGTCTCTGTAAACTTGTTTTCAATCTTTTATGACCAAACGCAATTCCCTATAAAGGGTTCTTGGATGTTGAGATCTGGAAGGACTGCTGTCCGCTCAATACCTGCTTTGGATTTACTTGCTGAGAGCTGGAGTGTATATTTACTTGCTGAGAGCTGGAGTGTATGTTCTTGGTCAGTGATAAATAAGATATCACTTGACATAGTCAAACAAAAGGTTTTCAATTTGCTTAAGGAATTGCATTGCATGAATTGTGCTGAGGAGCATTACTGGTTTACTATGTCATCTCCATCAATTATAAAAATCTGTTTTAGTATGTTTACCTAAAGCTTTTTTAGAGAAGAAAGAGCAGAGTTAAACAAACTGTAACTGCCTCTAAAGGGCTTTATATTACAGTAATTAAAAAAAGGTGTACTTGTGTCACCCATTTTGGATCGAGGTAAAGTAGTTGTGGAATGCAGCCCTTAGATGTCAATCAGTACACGTTTTACCAAAGGTATCATTTTCTGTTTCTCTAAACTTTACTGCATGTTGTCATTAATATGTCTGAAGGTGAGGCGGGGTGCGGATAGAGCTGAAATCTATAGTTTGGCATTCTCTTCAAGTGCCCAGTGGCTTGCAGTTTCAAGTGACAAGGGCACTATCCACGTTTTCGGTCTTAAAGTCAATTCTGCATCTCCGGGAATTGAGAGGACAAGAAGTGTTGTATCTGATGCTGTTAATCCACCTGCATCTTCTCTTTCATTCATTAAAGGTAATTATCATTCCTTTTTAGTATTTATTTATTCAAATTAATAATATGTCTTCATCTGAGCTTTTAACCCAGCTCTGCCTTCAGGAGTATTACCCAAGTACTTCAGCTCGGAGAGGTCAGTTGCTCAGTTCAGATTACATGAAGGTTCTCAGTACATTGTTGCCTTTGGTCACCAAAAGAACACCGTAGTGATTCTCGGCTTGGATGGAAGGTGAGTGGAAAATCTTTTCTTGGCTGTAGAATTCTGTTCCCTTTTCTTTTCGTTCAGAATACAGACCGGATCTCTCATAATTTGATGATATTTTCTATGGCTTTCATTTGTTCCGCTATTATGGAACCTAAGTGAAAGACAATTTATCTTCTCTGAATTCTGATAAGTGGGCATGGTGTGCAAGTTTCCCTGCAGACCCCCTTCCCTCTATTCGAGATTTCAAACTTCTCGTTTCTGGTTCCTAGTAGTCTGGATCTCTTGTTCTGTTCCGAGTTCTTTGATGTTCGCCATTTCTCCTGTTTTGCTTCTTATGAACCTTACAAATGTTGATATTTGTGAAACTGCAGCTTCTATCGATGCCAATTTGATCCTGTGACTGGCGGAGAAATGATTCAGGTGGAGTACCACAACTTTCTGAAACCAGAGACCGCTTTCTGATTTGCGGGGGAAAGGGACATAGTGTATATTACTCCCATTGTACTCCTATACATCGACGATGCATGCATGCTCAATTCTGTAAATAGATGCTTAGCTTTGTATGGTTGTCAAGCTACAACTTATTATCCCATTAACCTCATAGTCTCTTAATTTAAATCTGTATCTTAAATGTCTCTTATTTTAAGTTTTTATTACCTTGAAGTTCATTAACTCATAATTCTTTCTACACACTTTCATCTGACTGCAGTGTTAGCGCTTAACGATGAGATTGACGTGAAATCTGACGGAGTCATCAAACGGTGATAGTGATTGTTGGTTAAAGGATTTCATGAGAATGAAAACTTAAGGATCAGTTCACCCAACAGATTTCTTAAATTTTTTTTTTAACTTTTTCAACCCCAATACATTTAATAATCTTAAATCTATTATTTCTCTATAAAATAATATTTGTAAAAAAATTTATTTACTCATATACATCTTATCTATCAATCAAAACACATTTACCTAAATTTCTCAAAATAAATTTCTATCACTGTTTAACCAGTCCTTTTAATTACCAACTAGTTGGGAAAACCTATAGTGAATCCTAACATTATATAACTAAACTAACTAATTAATTAACAATTTCAAAGACTAAAATACCCTTTTAACCCAAAACAACCATCCACCTCTCACCATCACCCTCATCACCGCAGCCACTGCCACCGCCGCCGCCGCCACCACCACCGCCGTCTCCACCACCACCGCCGCCACAACCACCACCGCCACCGTCACCGTCACCGTCGCCGCCACCTCCGCTGCCGCCGCCGCCGTTGTCGCTACCGCCGCCGCTACCACCGTCACCACCACTGCCGCCACCGCCACCACCGGCACTGCGAACTGCACCACCCTGACCACCACCACTGTACTGTCACCGCCGTCTTCATCACCGCTGCAATTAGTGAAACAAGATTTTTAGAAATTTAACCACATTTTTTCGTTAATTTATAATTAATTTCGTAGTGTCTAACGTGATATGCAATACTGTCTATTAGAATGTGATATACTGTCTGACTAGATATTAGAAAGTGTTTTTTTATTTGTCTTGCACATTTATATGATGAAATTGTTTATTACCTTATAAACAATTACCTGCATATAAAATCATAAAACACTTATTTTGTAATGTATAAAAAGCGTTTATAATATAATATAAAACAATTTTTGTTAATTTATAAATTAATTGTATAGTGTCTAAAGTGATATGCGATACTGTCTACTACAATGCTTTATACTGTTTATTTAATTATTTTACACATTTAAGTGATAACGAAACCGTCCAATAAATTATAAAAACTGTCTGTAACAAAATTCAATAGTTTCTACCATTTAGAAAACATAAAAAAAATGAACTAAATCAAAATCAAATATAGTATAGTATATGTGTAGTATTCTATAGCGTCTATTATAAAGTGTTTCTAAATGAGTATAAAACAATTTTAGTTAATTAATTACGTAGTGTCTAAAGTGATATGCAATACTGTCTACTACAACAGTTTATAGTGTCTACTAGAAAATAGTATAACGTTCGAATAAATACTGCTAACTATTTGGTTCCTTACATTTTCTTTGTCTTCGACCGTCTTCTTCGTCCAGATCTGGATGTGTCACCACCACTAGACCCCAGCCCCTGTATGTGACCGGATCTAGAGCTCCAACGGTTTGGCGAATGTCTCTCCGCATCTGGTGGTCGGAGTCGGTGGAGATCGTGATGGCCGGAGTTGGTGGAGATCGTGATGGCCGGAGTTGGTGGAGATCGCGATGGCCGGAGTCGGTGGAAAAGATGGCGGGAGAGGGGAAGAGAGAAGATGGTGGAGATCGCGATGGCCCGACGAGTCGACGATCGATCACGGTGGCCGGAGTCGGTGGAGATCGTGATGGCCGGAGTTGGTGGAGATCACGACGCCCGGAGTTGGTGGAGAGGATGGCGGCAGAGGGAAAGAGAGAAGATGAAGTGTTGAAACTCTCCGCTTTCTAATATGACAAGTGTTGAAAAGAGGCGTCTGAATTAGGGGTAATATGGTCTTCTGCCAACTAGTTGTTTTAACAACTAGTTGGTAATTAGAGCTCGCCCTGTTTAACTGAGCCAAAAACAAGATCCATTGGTGGTTAGATGTGTGTGATTGGTAGTTAAAGTGAATCTTCTCGAAGTCTGGCATTAGGCATATTACTGGATGGAAGATTGGAAGGTTCAATTCAGAACCAAGTTATTGGGATGAAGCAGGTTGGGTCATGCGTAACTTTGGGGTGAGTTTTTTATCCAAAAAAAACCAATAATAATCAACTAATTCAGTCCATTTCTCCAATATTTTTATGCGATTAGAGATGGCAGTAGGTCAAATGATATCTGCCAACTGTGGATAACCGAGGTCTTTTAGCGGTTATATCCGTCGTTATTATTCGATGTTATTGACTGATAGATGGATTTTGGTAACCGTGAAATAAACGGTTACGATTACGAATATCAACTATCCGAATAGCGGATATCCATAACCGTTAACCAAATAACCAACCATGTAGTCTGTATGCCCTATGCCCATTATATATCTCAGCTCATTCCCAAAATCCCATTTAAAAAAAATAACCTTCCAATCCTAGCCCAAAGTTGAGCACATTCCCATTTCCTAACTTCAAAACTCACAAGCCAACAAGGCAAAGCCAAAAAAAAAAACCTAGGGCTAGACTAAGTCATTGCCTCCCTATTGCCGATTCTCCCATTTTTCTTCCAGCAGTGAAGCGACCTTCGAGTCTAGTCGAGACTTCACTTCATTAACGTCTAGTGACCATCGCGACGTCGACAAGGTGGCAACCACTTCGCATTCGCACCACCACTTCGTGACAGCGGCATCTGCTTCATGTAAACAGCTCCAGCCCATCAAGCTTCACTTCATCTCCTGCAAGCTGCCCCCTTAGTCACAACTTCGCACCACCACACCACCCCGCTGTTTCTTGAGAGCGAAGGACGCCGCCAACGCCTGGTTTTCATCTCTTAATCGCAAAATTTTGTTCGGTAATCTGCATTCTTGTTTCCGTTTCTTATTCTCTCTTGGATGAATATTTGTTCTACACTTTGTTATCCCTCTTGGTCTGTGTTATGTTTGCTCGAACTTAATCACCTTTTTTCAAATAAACAAAAACATAACTTTTTGTAACCCTCTGTTTCGTTGATTCTTTTCGTTCATTTATTATAAGTCTGGAATTTTCGACTATGGTGGGAATAATAGGTGATTATCTGTAGAAAGTCCAGAACTTGGGTATGTTTCCTTTTAGGATAAACTTTTGCTGGTAGGGGACAAATTTGGTATCCTGTTGTCGATATTATGATGAACTAGCTGCTGAAGACGCTGAAGTAAGAATATATTTTGTTATGCAACTGTTGTTTTAAATCTTGATTCTTATTCTAACCGTTATTATAATTAACATTTGTGCTCTGGCTATACTTGTAGGAGAAGGAAACCATAAGAAGAGCTTCAAAATAGGTGTTGTTTGTGTTTGCTGTGTAAGAATTGATGGAAAATCAGGAAATGGAGATCTTTTGTTTGATGCAAATAAAAATCTTATTGAATTTTGTTAAACTTTGTTGAAATTTGTTAGACTGTTGAACATTTGTTGGATGTTGTCTATATTATAGTAATCTATGTTTTCAGGTAGTGTCCGCGGATTAACCGCGGGTGGTGGATATCCGTTAACCGCGGATAGTTATATGTTCGCGGTTATGGTTTAGTATATCTGCGGATAATCCGATCCGTTACCAACCCTACATGCGATATTTTGCTTTTACATTTAATTTTCGGAAAACTTCCCAATAATATGTCAAATCTTTTATAAAGAACACACCTTTAACTCATCAATCATATTTATTCAACCCGTAGCTACCATTGAATGAAGGGCAGCTTTGTGGTAGGTAGGTAGGTAGGCAGGCACGTTTATTTATGAGGGTAGATGGTAAGTAGTGAGTGTATGATCAAAGTCAGCATTTCTACTTTAGTTGAGGTTGCAAGGTGAGTGAGTGAGTCTTGGATTGGATCCACCATTTTTCACTTCTTCATCAACTTTGTTTGTCATCAATGGCTTTGGTCAAGGTCTACGGAGCCAAGGTGTCGACCTGCACGGCCCGCGTCCTAACCTGCTTCCACGAGAAGGGCGTTGATTATGAACTGGTGCCCGTGAGTCTCATGACTGGTGAACACAAGCGCCCACACTTTCTTACCAAGAATGTACGTATGAATGTATTAACAACTAACATATGCTTCTTAAATACTCCTACTTTATTCAGCAGCAGTATTACTCGACTCTTTAATAATCATAACTCCCTTTGCTATACTGTCTTCAACAAGTTTTCGTTTTTTCCCTTTTGAGAAAAAAAAAAGTTTGATGGTGGTGATCTCACAATGTTTGTGTCAATTGCCATTTGAGGGCAGCCTTTTGGTCAGATTCCGGCGCTAGAAGATGGCGATCTCACAATGTTTGGTACTATTTCCTATTACTCTGTCTCTCTCTCTCTCTCTCTCTCTCTCTCTCTCTCTCTCAATCACCAGTACTGGTTTTATTCCACAGAATTATCTTGTTTTGGCCACAAACACCAACCAATTTATTGGATAAAAATGAACAGAGTCAAGAGCCATATGTGCATACATAGCTGAAAAACACAAGGACACCGGGTCCGATCTCCTGAGGCACAAGGACCTGAAAGAAGCAGCACAAGTGAAGGTATGGATGGAAGTTGAGTCCCAGCGTTACAGCCCAGTCATCCAGCCCATCTTCTACCAGTTGTTCGTTGGGCCACGCTTGGGCCAGCCCACCGACCAAGCCATCATCGACCAGAATCTGCCCAAATTAGCAGCAGTCCTGGATGTCTATGAGCAGAGGCTGAGCCAGAACAAGTATCTTGCTGGGGAGTTCTATAGCCTCGCTGATTTGTTCCATCTTCCTTACACTTTCTACTTCATGAAGACTCCTTATGCCGGTTTGATCAATGACAGGCCTCATGTTAAGGCTTGGTGGGAGGACATTTCTTCCAGGCCCGCCTTCTTGAGGTTGGACCAAATTAACTTCTGGCCCAAATAATCATTTAGTATCCCAATTGCCTGCCTTACCAGGTGTAATAAGATTACGTACCCAATTTCAGCTACTGTTTGTTCTTCGCCCTCCCTATTTGTCTCTTTTGTCCATGTGTTCTGAGGTTATCTTACCCTATTATGTGAAATAAATCGAACCGTTTTAAGCTCGAGCTCCAACCAATATGCTCAAGAAGGGTTTGATAGAGATTTGAGGTTATCTTATTCTATTAGTTGGGGTTCCGGCGCAAGATGCCCTTCTTGGTGGCGGCAACGGAGAGTGCAGTAGCCATTACTTAGGACTTGAGACAGAGCAATTGGCAAATGTGGAGTACACTTAAGATTTGATATCATAAAAAATTACTTTAAGCCCAAGGTGAACAATTCAGCGCCTGTGGCCTAATGGATAAGGCGTCTGACTTCTAATCAGACGATTGTGGGTTCGAGTCCCACCAGGCGTGTTTTACATGTTTCACTTTTTTTTTTGCTGCTCAAACTTTAAGATTAGTTGAATTTATTTGTGTTTGTCGAAAGGCGTGCTTTACATGTTCTACCTTTTTTCCAGGGAAATACACCAATTTTTCAGGAATATCCAGAACATGAATACATACCATTTATTTGGGTAGAAGGGAGTAATAAAAGAATTCAAGCTCAGCAACTATTTGAAAAGTTTCTTATGTTCATCTTTGAAAAATTGAATGATTTATTTTTCTTGTTTTCAAGATATTTTATTTATGATTTTTTAATAAATGTTGAGACATTTAAATTTGAATAATTTATATGTGATTATAATTAATTGGAAGTCTAATTTTTTTAAATATATACTAATTCCGACCTAACAAAAATGATATACATTTGACTAGGCACGAAAATTAATAACTATTTAATTTTTAGGGATAGAGGGAGTGTGTGTGTGTGTGTATATATATATAAGGCAAGAATCTGAAATTTATTAGCAAGGTTAATTAAGTAGCAAATTTCCCATTTATTAATAATCTTTCTACTTTCTATTACGCGTGCTCTATAAATAAAAAACAGAAGCGTGCTCCTTGAATTCCAATCGATGCCAACATATCCAAAATTCATGTCAACGACAGAGGTGGAGAGAAGCTTGCCACAGATCCAGTTTCTGGCAAGACCTCCATCGTAAACGATGTCGGCGACGCAACCAGATCAGAAGTCACAATGTAGAGAACTCCACGGCTAGCTTCATTTGCCGAAAAGATGACCGAACCACCGGATTTCCATTGTGGTCTCGATCTCCACCGACTCCGGCCATCGCGATCTCCATCAACTCTGGCCACCGCGATCAATCCTCAATTCGGCGGGCTTCCAGATCGGGACAAACTCCAGCACGCAACTCTATGGTCGCCGGTAACCTCCATGAACAGAAACAGTCACGAAACCGTCTCACCATCCGTCGTCGTGATCTCTAGTTGCGATCTGGAGCACGACGTCAATTTCCGACGAAGGATTGGATATGGAGTCTCCGATGAGTCGTCATCGAAAGACAAGAATCAGATCTAGAGTTGTTGATTGCTCGCGACACGTCTCTCTGCTTGAAGGCGTCATTTCTGATCTGGTAACGCTTCTGTAATTTAATTCAGACAGTTTTGAAATTTATTCAGACATTATATTATTTTTTAGTAAACTTCGTTGGTGGTCCTGTAAGTTTGTGGGTTGTCCTATTTGGGTCCCGTTTTAAGAATTTGGCTAACTTTAGTCCTGTAAGTTTCAAACGCGTGCACCGTTAGTCCCGTCGTCACTTTTTCCGTTAAAATCACCGTTAAAGTGGTAAAATTACCAAAAATTTCTAGATCTAATATTACATTTAACACCAATCTCTTAAAAAAGTTACAAATAAACCCTAACTATTCCTAAATGGACAACCTCACCATCTCTCTTCCCTCACAAGTGGTTGGCCGGTATCGTACGGGTCGACGGAGTGGCCATTGACGTTGAGATCGGCTGGAGAAGGATCGTCTGCACGGCCACCCCAGCGGGTTGCGGCCGGGTGACCCGGCTCCGGTTTTAGCCTGCGGGTCACGTTTTTCGGCGTTCAGGCGGCTCCCGAGCCCTATCCGAGTATCATTTTGGCGAAACCCTCCGTATTTGAGGTCGTGTGGGTCCCCCGGACGTTTCCGCCGAAAATATTTTTCTGGCGCCGGGGGGTTGTCGGGGTCGTCTCGGGACGTACAGCGGGCTCGGTAGCACTCTCGAGATCTCAGTTTGGGAAGCCGTTCGCAGTTTTGGAGTCGTGGAGACGTCCCGGAGGTGGTTGTAGAGTTTAATATTTGGGGCGGGACGTTCGGTTCAGGGCGACTTCGGGACGGGAATCCCGGGGCTCGGGATGGAAATTTTCTGACGGCTTTGGGGTAAGTTGTGTTTAAATTTAAGATGGAATTTATGGGTATTTTTATAGAATTTTTGGAGTGACGGAATTTCGGTTCAGGTTGACACGCTCGCACGTCGGGTTTTGGTTCGGGTTCAGCGAGCTCGGTAGGACACTCTGGAAAGGTAAATGAATTTCTGAAAAATGTTCTGTGAATGTTATAATATTCTGAAGGTTGTGTCCAAGTTTCGTTAATTTTGGAATTCGGTAATTATTTTTGGGCAAAAAGAATTGGAACTTTCGGAAAAATTGGGAGTTAATTTGCAAATGGGTGCAAATTTAAAAGAAATCAGCATGGGCAGCAGCAGCCCTTTCTTTTTTCGGCAGAAGTGTGTGTGTGTGATTATTGGGGACACATGTCCTATTTTAATTTAGGAAGGGAGGTATGGGTTAAAAGGAAGGAAAATACATAAGGGTTATTATTTCATAAAAGTGGACTTATTTCATTTCTTCTTCTTCTTCTTCATCTTCTTCAAGTCTGCCGAAACCTCCATGGATGCTCATCTCCAAGCTTGACTTTCTTCTTCTTTGTGGAAATCAAAGAGAAATTGGTTGCTAGTTGTGGTAAGCTTCCTTCCTTCTACTCTTTTCATGTTGGAATTAAGGTTTGATGAAGAAAAGAGGAGATTTTGAGAATTTTGGGTTTGTTCTTCACTACATACTAGGATGATTCTCTTCCTCCCATCTTTTAGTATGTTGTTCTTGGGTGGTAGGAGAGTGTTAATCAAGTGTTGGATTTTGGAAAACACAACTTGGAAGGAAACCCTATGTTGGCCGATTTTTTGGAAGATTTTCCAAAATGGTGTGTGTTTGTTATCTTGTTTCATGCTTCAAGTATGTTAGTTCTAGCATGATTCTAAGCTTGTGTGTGGATTTAATTTGATGGAGAACAAGTTGAGGTGAAAACCCCTAAATGGCCGAATATAAGGGGGTATGTTCAATGTTGGATTTTGTTGTTTGGGTGCAATTGGATAGCATTCATGGTTTAGAAATGTAATTGGTGGTTAGAATGGTTGTTTGGTAGTTTGAATGGATTGAATTGGAAGTTGGATGAAAAGTTGGTTAGGAACCGAAATCTTGGAATGGTTCTTTTTCAATGTTAGAGGTTCATTTTGGTTAAATTGGATGTTAATATGGTGTAGGGGTTGAATTTGGGAGTGGATGGTAGTTTGAAATGTTGAATTCGGTTAAGGAATGAAAAAGTTACAATTAATCGGGATTATCGGAAAATGGCGGGTAATGAAGGGTTTAAGGTTGGATTTGATCAGTTCTGCTTATTGTATGATGTTTGTCAATGTGAAATCTTGCATTGTCTAGGTTGGTTCGAATTCGACATTTCGTGAAAATCGGAATTTTACGGAAATTCCAGCCGGATTTTCGGTTTTGGGGTCGGGGTTGTAATTTGGTAGTGTGGTTGATGAGGATGCTAATTCAACTTGGTTTGGCAGATTCGAGTTTCGGTGGTTAGGAAAAGAGGAGTTCTAAGTTTCGGGCACGGTGTAGGTGTTATCCAGAATCGGTCCAATACTCGGATTTTGAGGTAAGGGTTTGGTTACGTGTTTTGGTAAGCTAAGTATATGTTTTGGTTTCAGTTTGCATTACGCTAGTATTTCGAATATTATGCCTTTGGGCATATTCGTAGTTGTAGAGTATGCCTTATGGCATACTGTCTGCATAATATTACGACAGTTGTGGGTTCGCTACCCACTGGTGCACCATGCTTCAGATATTAGCTTCGGCTTCCGACTCCTTAGTGGAGGCTGTCGTTCCGATTTATTATAAGGGTTATGGCGATTTAGAATCGCACGTCCTTCGAGACTACGATCTACTTTCCGTACATACATGTTATTCGTGATACATTGCATATATTGCTATCCTCTGTTTTGCAGGTTACATATACTTACCTTACCCCTTATCCCTTACCGGGTCCTTTTAGGACTCACCCTTCTTTGGGTTCTGTTTTTGGGTTTCTGGGG
This sequence comes from Stellera chamaejasme, assembly GCA_024586325.1. Lineage (NCBI taxonomy): Eukaryota > Viridiplantae > Streptophyta > Magnoliopsida > Malvales > Thymelaeaceae > Stellera > Stellera chamaejasme. Next base: position 35,084,973 of record CM044985.1, read on the forward strand.
CACTGATAAGCGGCTGCGGAGTAGGGTTCCGTGAGGTTCTACCTCGGTTGTATTTGCGCAGACTTCACCTTGCGGCCGGGATTGTCTTTTGGATCTCGAATCCCGCGAGGTATTTGACGCTTAGTCCTAGGCTTGGCTCGTAGCCGCATGTGCATATTTTCTGGTTTCTTTGTGATGATTGTATTTCGTATATATTTATATATTACATTACGTATATGTTCTCGGCGCTGGGCGCTTGCTAGAATTTTTAGGTTCGGTTAATTCTTTATGTATATGTGTTCTGGTGCGTAAGCACACGTCCATGGAGGGCGGGGCTTACTCTGTTATTACTTGCATGACTTGTATGGTTGCATTTTATTTTGGTTATACGCATGAAATTTCCGTTAGTTTGCTTCCACAATCTTTCCGCTGGGTCCGCTACGCGCGGCGGGTCTCGATGGACTCGCCACCCCTTTCCATTCCGGCTTCCGCTCGGCGTCCCGGCGCCCCGCCTCCGCAACCGGGCTCGGGCGGCGTGCGGTGACATCGTCGGAGGTGAGGGGGCTCAACGACAGCCTCAATGCGGTAGGAGGGAGCCTTAGTCGGCTAGGCTGCATCGGCCGGTTCTAGATCTCCGTCGCGAATCGACGACGACTTGCCGATTGTGGCTGCTGCTGGCCGTGCAAGTCAGGGACAACTCACTGGTGGTTGAGGCCAGCCACTTGTGACGGTCCAACGAGGCCAGCCACTTGTGAGTGAAGAGAGATGGTGAGGTTGTCTATTTATGAATAGTTAGGGTTTATTTGTAACTTTTTTAAGAGATTGGTGTTAAATTTAATATTAGACTAGGATATTTTGGTAATTTTACCACTTTAACGGTGATTTTAACGGAAAAAGTGACGACAGGACTAACGGTGCACACGATTGAAACTTACAGGACTAAAGTGAGCCATATTCTTAAAACGAGACCCAAATAGGACAACCCACAAACTTACAGGACCATCAGCGAAGTTTACTCTTTTATTTTCTAATAGACACTATATAGAAATGTGTAAAATAACTAAATAAATAGTATAATCTCTTTTAGTTGATATTATTGCATATCACATTAGACACTATGAAATTAATTATAAATTAACGAATATTGCTTTATATTATGTTATAAATGCTTTTATACACTAAAAAATGTAGGTTTTTATGATTTCTATGCAATTAATTGTTTATAAAGTAATAGACATATTCGCTTTCACTTAAATTATCCAAAACAAGTATAGAAACAGTTTTCAATATTTATTCAGACATTATTTCACATTATAGTAGACACTATAGAAATGTGTAAGATAATTAATTAAACAATATAATTCTTCTAATAGACAGTATTGCATATCACTTTAGACACTATACAATTAATTATAAATTAACGAAAAATATGAAAATTAATTTTTGAAAATCTTGTTCCACATGCAGCGATGACAACAGCAGAGACGACGGTGGTGGTGGAGGCGGCAATCCGGTCGTGGGGCGGCAGCGGTCCGGTGGCGGTCAGGCGGTGGTCTGGCGATTGTTAGAAAGTCCATTTTACGAAGAATGGTATTTTAATCTTTATATATTGAAGTTGGTTAGTTAAGTTAGTTAAATTAATAGTGGATTAGGTAGGTGGAAAAATACCTATGTGGTAGATAAACAAGCTCGAATTTTATCGATCAAACAAAAATGGCTTTCGATATACCATAATTTTTGTAGTCTTTGACATTTGATTTCATTTTGATATAACAAAATGACATAAAAATAAAATTATAAATTATAAATGTTAAAAAATAATGTTGCGAAAGACTTTTGGGAAGACTATAGTATACGTGTGTGTTTATTTGGTTGACAACATCCTAAATGGAGTTGTGGAAACATTCTAGTTTGGGGCTATTTGTGATAATTAACAAAGTTAAGGGTCAGGATGGTGTTTAATTGAGCTTTTCATATATTGGCGGTGCGCGCCATATTGCAGCTAATTAATAGAATTCTAAATCCCACAGGTTACCTAAAAGAGGTAATAAATTGCTTGTTTTCGTGAGAGATAGAAATTGGAATATACTAGAAGTGGATGAGGCTATAAATATCTAGATAGTATTTGGTAATTTAATCAGGTAGCCCTAGAAAATTATAGTTATAAGTTTTGAAGTTGGAGTAGTGCAGCGCAGCCATTGCCAGAACTTCTTCAACAACGTACAGAGTTCATTCATCGCTCGGCGAGATGATTAACCAGGAGGATTATGATGAGTTTTGTATGCCGGTGGGGTTTATCTTCAGGCCTACGGACACCGAATTGCTTTCCATTCTTGAGACGAAGATCTTGGAGCCAACGAGTACTTTCAGGTTCGTGCCGGAGTGCAACGGTCTCTACGACGAGGAGCCATGGAGATTCTTTGGAGAACCTGCAGAGAGCAGGTTTCAGGAGAAGGAGATCAAGAACTACTTCTACGTTTTCACCACACTGAAGATGAAGAGCAGCAAATCAAAATCAAGTTTCAATCGAACCGTAGGCGGCCATGGAGGAGGAGGAGGAACTTGGAAGGGAAACAACGTCAAAGATGTCAAGAATGACCGCGGGGTCGTCGTCGGGATTGTCAGAAACTTCACCTTCGCTCCAAGCACCAAAGGCACCGCTGCCGCCGCCGGTCGTTGGATCATGGACGAGTTCTCTATTCCGGAGGTAATCTCAATGACTTCCTTCTTTCTTGTGCTTTCTTGCCACACAAGTTACCATATATACATCCGTTGTGGTTACCATATTTGTTTATGTTAATTCTTGCAGATGTCTAAAGATTATGTAATCTCAATGACTTCTTTCTTTCTTGTGCTTTCTTGCAACATAAGTTACCATATGTACATCCATTAATGTGGTTACCATATCTGTTTATGTTAATTCTTGCAGATGTCTAAAGATTATGTGGTCTGCAAAATCAAATCCATAACGAAAGTCACAGGTGGAAATTTGATCGGCAGCAACCATCAGGATTGTGCTTACAACATCGACCATCATATGCTGATCAGTGATACTCCACATGATGATACTGAAAACGTGGGAGGAGAGGACTGTGGACATGAGTACTGTTCTTACACTATCAACCATGGTCATGACCATATGATTTCTTCCATTTCATCATCATCATCATCATTGCCCATGCCGCCAACACATCCTGTGTCTCTTTGTAATGGTGATGAGTTTCTAATTTCCAGTTTGTCAACACAACAATATTATCTGCAGCAGGTAACTCATCTCACTACCACAGTACCATATATGTCATATTAATTACAAGTACTCTCAAATACTATTACTTATATCATGTCAATAACAATAATTGTTATCATATTTCTGAAATATTTTTAGGTTGATCAGTATGACCGTATGGCGTATGATGTTGATCATATGCACAGTGATATTCTACCTACTGAAGATATCAATGGGGCGGAAGGACGTGAAAGCGCTTACACTGTGGACTATGATGATCATAGGGGTTTTTCCATCTCACTGCCTGCACCTTCCACACTTCCTGCAGCTGCTACGCTTTTCAATGATGAACAGATGATTCCTAGCTTGCCATCGCAACAGGTAACTAGTCACCTCACCGTATGCACCACTATATATTTATGCATGTCATATACTATAAGTTATAACAGAATTAGTTACTTTTAATCACTATAAATCAATAATAATTGTTAAATTTAATGATTTAGAACAACAAACTTGTTTGAAATTAGTATGTTAAATTATTGTGTTACAAGTTAGTAGGTTAATTTGTACGTGAACTGCAATTATGTTGACAGTTTACATAGCAGTTACCAGACTTGGATAAGGTTTGCCGTTTACCTTGTCTGCAGTTACTAGTAGTTTCTTTGTCTTGTAAGATTACTATATAGTATTAGTCTGTCTCAATGAAGTTTGTGAAAATCACTTTTGCTGTTTGTTTTTCTAAAAAACTTCTTTTCTGCTCTCATAAATAATCACGTTTGTTCTTAAAACACCAACAATGCCTTCTGCAACTTTAATTCCTATTCTTCTTCTCCTTTATTCTCTCCTCTAAAAAACCAACAATAATAACTGTCATTGTCCTGATCAAATGGATGCAGGGCCAGCATGATGACCATATGGCGTATGATAATGCTCATCTGTTCCGGGACATCCTAGTTGCTGAAGGAGACAAAGTATATAAGCACATGAGCCAGCCGCCATTGGAATATTGCACTGATCCTCAACAGCAGGCTGGTGCACCCTCTTCCCCTTTGGATGAGCTGCTTCTCAGTTTTCCATCGACACATCAGGTCCAGCATGACCAAATGAAGCATGATCTTGATGAGCATCTGTTTAGGGACGTTCCACCAGCTGCAGATATCAGAGGACATGATGATCAGTGCCAGCAGCTGCCATTGGAACCCTCTTCTTTCCAGCCTGAGAACAAATCGAGCCATTGGGACCTTGAAGCCTTTTCAGCTTTCATTGCTAGTGAAGATGTGAACCCTCTGGTACCCAGTTGCTGCTTTACTGACTTGGTTTCTTCACCAACATCAGTCCATGGTGTTAACTTCGACAACCTTTGGAGTTAGTGCTCTAGCTCTTGTTACTACTAGCTAGCTAGGTAGTTTATGGTGCACTTAATTCTTGCCCATGTAACATTTTTTCCCTGTGCAGTTTTTTGTACGAGTAGCATATATGTATAACAGGGGTTTCCTCTTCTAAACTTATTATGTAAGTGCCACTGGGCTGATATTCAAATTAATAAAATCAGCATTTTAACCATGTATTGAAAAGGTTCTGCAATATTCTTGTCTTCATGATTTTTGCTATGATCACAACTTCTACTCAGGTGGTTGAGATATCGATTCAGGAAATTAACTTGTCTTGAATAACAAGCTAGTTTTCCTAGAGTGTTGATTCTTTAAGTAAATGTGGATATATATATATATATATATATATATATATATATATATATAGAGCATGAGAGAAGTCACTAGTGATTGTCTTTGCTGGAAACATTAATTGCTGACTAAACATGTCAGATAAAATATTGTTCCTGATAAAAGTTACCTGCATAAAAAGCATATCCAATATTAGATGTAAAATCGTAGTGGCATCCTACACATGACTGAAGTACTGCTGTGAAAATGATTTAAAATGGATGGATTCTTCTTGAATTAATTGGCAACCACATACCACACTTCTCCAGTGACTGATCATGAGAAAGCTTAATCTTATTAGATGTCTATCTCTCTCACATATGTTGCAGTTGATTACCATTTAGCTTGCAGAATTTGCCATATATACATAAGGTGAAGGCTTAGTTAGACTCACATGAGTTGAAGACCGTATTGGATACAACGATCAACAAAATTGATGGGGGTATTTGATCTTCAGGCACATGAGCCTCACTTTGCTAAACTGATCATTGTAGCAAGTAATATTCTAGTTGAACACATCCAAAATCAACTCAATGCCAAGCAGGATGAGTTGTAATAGAGTAAGTTATTAATAGCAGAGATACAGAGGTGTAAAAAAAGAAAAACTCTATATCACATTCACACAGAAACTAAGAGTAACTTACAAAGGCCCTTGAGGTTTAGTCCAACCTCCACTTAAGTCCTCATGTATAAAAAATCTACAATTTACCCCCTTAACCATTACCAGCAGCAGTACAGCATCCTCTGATTGTCAACGTTATAATGCCTAAATACCTGATTAAGATTCTATGATAATTGTTCATGTAGATCCTTAAGTTCACAATCAACCGTCATCTCTCACCTATCCAGCTGCTGTATGAATACTAGTAACTTCTTTCAATCCAGGCTCTACTGAACTCCAACCAAGATCCTTCTTAAGCTCCCTCTCTTTCATCAACTCTCTAACTTCTTCAACATTACTCCATCTCCCCATCTCTGCATACAAGCTACACAGGACATCATAATACGCACTATTATCTGGCTCCATCTCCACAAGCTTTTTAGCTGCCAAGACACTCAATTCCAAGTTTCCATGTGTTCTGCAACCAGCAAGTAAAGATCCCCACATAGACTTGGTATGCTCAAAAGGCATTTCATTGATGGTTCTGAAAGCTTCATCAAGATATTTTTTTGTTAATTTTTGTATTTTTCGTGTTAATTAGTTTAGGTATTTTAGGAATTATTTATGAATTTGTTAGTATTTTGTGGAATTTTAGTATATACTTTACATATTTTAGGAAAATAAGAATATGTTGTTTATTTTAGTATATTAGGAATAATTTTAGTATTTTCGGAATTAGTTTAGGTATTTTAGGAATTATTTATGAATTTGTTAGTATTTTGTGGAATTTTAGTATATACTTTACATATTTTAGGAAAATAAGAATATGTTGTTTATTTTAGTATATTAGGAATAATTTTAGTATTTTCGGAATTAGTTTAGGTATTTTAGGAATTATTTATAAATTTGTTAGTATTTTGTGGAATTTTAGTATATACTTTACATATTTTAGGAAAATAAGAATATGTTGTTTATTTTTGTATATTAGGAATAATTTTAGTATTTTCGGAATTAGTTTAGGTATTTTAGGAATTATTTATGAATTTGTTAGTATTTTGTGGAATTTTAGTATATACTTTACATATTTTAGGAAAATAAGAATATGTTTTTTATTTTAGTATATTAGGAATAATTTTAGTATTTTCGGAATTAGTTTAGGTATTTTAGGAATTATTTATAAATTTGTTAGTATTTTGTGGAATTTTAGTATATACTTTACATATTTTAGGAAAATAAGAATATGTTGTTTATTTTAGTATATTAGGAATAATTTTAGTATTTTCGGAATTAGTTTAGGTATTTTAGGTATTATTTATGAATTTGTTAGTATTTTAGGTATATACTTTACATATTTTAGGAAAATAAGAATTCTTTATGAATTTTAGTATTTTAGGAATTATTTTAGTATTTTAGGAATTACTATAGTATTTTAGGTATTACTTATGAATATTGTGGTATTTTGGGTGAATTTGTAAGATTTCTTAAAGTTTTGGGTTAATTTGAACATTTTGAGTTTTTTGGTGGTACTAATTATTAAGTCTTCTAAGGATATGACGTCTCCGACGCGTGATAGTGGCCATGGGTCAGGTCGTGATTCCACGACCGGGGGCCGTTCTGGGGGTCGCACCGGCTCCGGTCGTACAGGTAGTCGTCGCACTCCGCGGTCCAGCACTTCTGCTTCATCCTCGCGCGCTGACGGGTCACAGCAGACCGTGGAGGAGCAGCATGACACCCCGATGGATGACGCGCTCGCGCAGTTGCTCCCACCTCCAGAGATAGCTCCAGATGGTAGGAGGTTGATTCTCGTGGGCCAGTAAGTGTTTACATTTATGTTTAATTTTATAATTTTAATTTATGCATACAGAGTTTATTGGTTTAATTTTTTTTACTTTTAATTTTTGTAGTCTTGGCTCGACGTTTCACAATGTCTACTAGGACATTCAGACCGTCTTCCGTGAGCGGTATGTCGGTATCCCGCCGACTTACACGGAGTCATCACAGAAGACAAGGACGCATGTGTGGCGAAATTCGCGGTATACTTTTGCTTAATTAATATGTTGTTTATTGATTAATGTATTGTTATATAAATTATTAATTACATGTTTTCCGTCTCCAGGAAAACTATGTTTGGCGTCCGCGCACGTCTGCTGCAGATGATGTAGAGGAACATTTGCACCAGATGTGGGCCAAGATGTACCGGGGGAGGAAGAGTAAGATCATCTCCGACTACCGGTCGAAATACCCCCTCACCGAAGAGAATCCGACTTACGATCACTGGCGATCAAAGAGGCCAAAAGGGATCACTGAGGCCAAATGGGATAAGTTTGTCGATGGGTTGAACACCGATGAGTTCAAGAAGATCTCCGAGAGGGATCGATAGAATGCGACCTCTGAGGCGGCATTGAAGCTGCGGAAGAAGCACGGCTCAAGACGGCGCAGCGCCTACGAGGAGATGGTGATCCGGGAGCGTCGGCTCATCACCATCACCGACTTCCGACGTCATTGGGATGGTGCGGACAACACTCAGTTCGAGGTAAAAAGATCAAAGTTATCGGCCTCGTAATTTTAGCATTTACATTTATTTATCCTAACTAGTGCATTATTTATTTACTAGGAGGATTATACACGCCTGGTGCTGGAGAAGTACCCGGATCATGACTCACCCCCTTTTGATGCGGCGATATTCCGAGTCACAGTGGGCCCTACAAAGGTCGTTGGGTTGGCGCTCCCCCGCAACTAGTCCATCCGGAGCACTTCCGACCACCTCGGCCATCTCAGGTAAACTAATTCGAAACAAGTTAGAAATTTTCTAGAGTACCTACAATATTTAAAAATTTTCTTAAGTTATTTTCATTCACATCCTTCCAGCGCGAGCTTGCCGCTGAAGAGGCGCGCCGCAAGGCGGAGGAGGATCGCCTCAGGATGGAGGATGAGTTGCGTACACTGAGGGAGCGTCAGGCTGAGTACGAGGTTCATATGAACCGTACTCTTCAGCAGGACCGACGTCGGTCCGAGGAGATGCAACAGGCTCTCCGTACGGAGATGCGGCGGCAGTATGACGCATCCTTCAGCGTCCTTTGGCCGGCGCTTCTAGAGCGGGGCATCGTACAACAGCATCATGTGCCCCAGGACTTGGTTGCGGGAGGATCATCCCGGCCACCTCAGGACCAGTACGTGCCGCCAAACTACTCCTCATTCATGATCCCGACGCCGCAGCAGCAACAGCCTCAGTGGTCCTCCTGGCGCACGACTACAGGGTTACAAACGCCCAACATTCGGGGTTCTGATTTTTATACCCCGCTTATGCCGACGCCACAGCAGCAGCAATCTCAGCGGCCACCTCAGCAGCCGCCGCACAATAATGTGTTCGACCCGGAGTTGTTCAGGCAGAGTAATGCGTCGTTTAACCCATTCTCTTTGGGGCTCAACAGACAGAGGTTCGACGATCCGGAGCACCGTTCCCCGCCGCGCCCGAATCAGGATGCCGATTACGATTTCCCTCCCCCGTAGGACACTTTTGTAAAAACTATTTCGTTTCGGATGTTTTTTTTATTGTAATTGGTACATTTGGTTACTTTATAATTAAATTTATTTCTGTTTTTAATTGTAATCTATAAAACGTAATAAATAATATTATTATTGAATGATTTATTAAATGATGAAAATGAAAATGAAAATGAAAATGAAGATATTAAGGTGATTATTTCGGTTTTTAATTGTAACCTAAATGAAAACGTAATAAATAATATTATTATTATTAAATGATGAAAATAAAGAAATTATTTTTAAAAAATAAAATGATGGTAGCGGGTTTGGTAGGGGGTATGGCGCTACCAGCTGTGTCAGCTGGCAGCGCCACCGTGTCCCCAGGGTAGCGCCATACCCGCTACCATGCCCCCTACTAACGGTAGCGGGCTGGGTAGCGGCCGAAGTCGAAGGAGCGGGCCAAATGGAAGCGGCCTCGGTAGCGGGCTAGCCCGCCACCATGGTAGCGGAATTGGTGGCGGATTGCCCCCTACCAGGCTCCCATTTTATACGTAGTGTTATAAAGTAATAGGCATATTCGCTTTCACTTAAATTATCCAAAACAAGTATAGAAACAGTTTTCAATATTTATTCAGACATTATTTCACATTATAGTAGACACTATAGAAATGTGTAAGATAATTAATTAAACAATATAATTCTTCTAATAGACAGTATTGCATATCACTTTAGACACTATACAATTAATTATAAATTAACGAAAAATATGAAAATTAATTTTTGAAAATCTTGTTCCACATGCAGCGATGACAACAGCAGCGACGACGGTGGTGGTGGAGGCGGCAATCCGGTCGTGGGGCGGCAACGGTCCGGTGGCGGTCAGGCGGTGGTCTGGCGATTGTTAGAAAGTCCATTTTACGAAGAATGGTATTTTAATCTTTATATATTGAAGTTGGTTAGTTAAGTTAGTTAAATTAATAGTGGATTAGGTAGGTGGAAAAATACCTATGTGGTAGATAAACAAGCTTGAATTTTATCGATCAAACAAAAATGGCTTTCGATATACCATAATTTTTGTAGTCTTTGACATTTGATTTCATTTTGATATAACAAAATGACATAAAAATAAAATTATAAATTATAAATGTTAAAAAATAATGTTGCGAAAGACTTTTGGGAAGACTATAGTATACGTGTGTGTTTATTTGGTTGACAACATCCTAAATGGAGTTGTGGGAAACATTCTAGTTTGGGGCTATTTGTGATAATTAACAAAGTTAAGGGTCAGGATGGTGTTTAATTGAGCTTTTCATATATTGGCGGTGCGCGCCATATTGCAGCTAATTAATAGAATTCTAAATCCCACAGGTTACCTAAAAGAGGTAATAAATTGCTTGTTTTCGTGAGAGATAGAAATTGGAATATACTAGAAGTGGATGAGGCTATAAATATCTAGATAGTATTTGGTAATTTAATCAGGTAGCCCTAGAAAATTATAGTTATAAGTTTTGAAGTTGGAGTAGTGCAGCGCAGCCATTGCCAGAACTTCTTCAACAACGTACAGAGTTCATTCATCGCTCGGCGAGATGATTAACCAGGAGGATTATGATGAGTTTTGTATGCCGGTGGGGTTTATCTTCAGGCCTACGGACACCGAATTGCTTTCCATTCTTGAGACGAAGATCTTGGAGCCAACGAGTACTTTCAGGTTCGTGCCGGAGTGCAACGGTCTCTACGACGAGGAGCCATGGAGATTCTTTGGAGAACCTGCAGAGAGCAGGTTTCAGGAGAAGGAGATCAAGAACTACTTCTACGTTTTCACCACACTGAAGATGAAGAGCAGCAAATCAAAATCAAGTTTCAATCGAACCGTAGGCGGCCATGGAGGAGGAGGAGGAACTTGGAAGGGAAACAACGTCAAAGATGTCAAGAATGACCGCGGGGTCGTCGTCGGGATTGTCAGAAACTTCACCTTCGCTCCAAGCACCAAAGGCACCGCTGCCGCCGCCGGTCGTTGGATCATGGACGAGTTCTCTATTCCGGAGGTAATCTCAATGACTTCCTTCTTTCTTGTGCTTTCTTGCCACACAAGTTACCATATATACATCCGTTGTGGTTACCATATTTGTTTATGTTAATTCTTGCAGATGTCTAAAGATTATGTAATCTCAATGACTTCTTTCTTTCTTGTGCTTTCTTGCAACATAAGTTACCATATGTACATCCATTAATGTGGTTACCATATCTGTTTATGTTAATTCTTGCAGATGTCTAAAGATTATGTGGTCTGCAAAATCAAATCCATAACGAAAGTCACAGGTGGAAATTTGATCGGCAGCAACCATCAGGATTGTGCTTACAACATCGACCATCATATGCTGATCAGTGATACTCCACATGATGATACTGAAAAAGTGGGAGGAGAGGACTGTGGACATGAGTACTGTTCTTACACTATCAACCATGGTCATGACCATATGATTTCTTCCATTTCATCATCATCATCATCATTGCCCATGCCGCCAACACATCCTGTGTCTCTTTGTAATGGTGATGAGTTTCTAATTTCCAGTTTGTCAACACAACAATATTATCTGCAGCAGGTAACTCATCTCACTACCACAGTACCATATATGTCATATTAATTACAAGTACTCTCAAATACTATTACTTATATCATGTCAATAACAATAATTGTTATCATATTTCTGAAATATTTTTAGGTTGATCAGTATGACCGTATGGCGTATGATGTTGATCATATGCACAGTGATATTCTACCTACTGAAGATATCAATGGGGCGGAAGGACGTGAAAGTGCTTACACTGTGGACTATGATGATCATAGGGTTTTTTCCATCTCACTGCCTGCACCTTCCACACTTCCTGCAGCTGCTACGCTTTTCAATGATGAACAGATGATTCCTAGCTTGCCATCGCAACAGGTAACTAGTCATCTCACCGTATGCACCACTATATATTTATTCATGTCATATACTATAAGTTATAACAGAATTAGTTACTTTTAATCACTATAAATCAATAATAATTGTTAAATTTAATGATTTAGAACAACAAACTTGTTTGAAATTAGTATGTTAAATTATTGTGTTACAAGTTAGTAGGTTAATTTGTACGTGAACTGCAATTATGTTGACAGTTTACATAGCAGTTACCAGACTTGGATAAGGTTTGCCGTTTACCTTGTCTGCAGTTACTAGTAGTTTCTTTGTCTTGTAAGATTACTATATAGTATTAGTCTGTCTCAATGAAGTTTGTGAAAATCACTTTTGCTGTTTGTTTTTCTAAAAAACTTCTTTTCTGCTCTCATAAATAATCACGTTTGTTCTTAAAACACCAACAATGCCTTCTGCAACTTTAATTCCTATTCTTCTTCTCCTTTATTCTCTCCTCTAAAAAACCAACAATAATAACTGTCATTGTCCTGATCAAATGGATGCAGGGCCAGCATGATGACCATATGGCGTATGATAATGCTCATCTGTTCCGGGACATCCTAGTTGCTGAAGGAGACAAAGTATATAAGCACATGAGCCAGCCGCCATTGGAATATTGCACTGATCCTCAACAGCAGGCTGGTGCACCCTCTTCCCCTTTGGATGAGCTGCTTCTCAGTTTTCCATCGACACATCAGGTCCAGCATGACCAAATGAAGCATGATCTTGATGAGCATCTGTTTAGGGACGTTCCACCAGCTGCAGATATCAGAGGACATGATGATCAGTGCCAGCAGCTGCCATTGGAACCCTCTTCTTTCCAGCCTGAGAACAAATCGAGCCATTGGGACCTTGAAGCCTTTTCAGCTTTCATTGCTAGTGAAGATGTGAACCCTCTGGTACCCAGTTGCTGCTTTACTGACTTGGTTTCTTCACCAACATCAGTCCATGGTGTTAACTTCGACAACCTTTGGAGTTAGTGCTCTAGCTCTTGTTACTACTAGCTAGCTAGGTAGTTTATGGTGCACTTAATTCTTGCCCATGTAACATTTTTTCCCTGTGCAGTTTTTTGTACGAGTAGCATATATGTATAACAGGGGTTTCCTCTTCTAAACTTATTATGTAAGTGCCACTGGGCTGATATTCAAATTAATAAAATCAGCATTTTAACCATGTATTGAAAAGGTTCTGCAATATTCTTGTCTTCATGATTTTTGCTATGATCACAACTTCTACTCAGGTGGTTGAGATATCGATTCAGGAAATTAACTTGTCTTGAATAACAAGCTAGTTTTCCTAGAGTGTTGATTCTTTAAGTAAATGTGGATATATATATAGAGCATGAGAGAAGTCACTAGTGATTGTCTTTGCTGGAAACATTAATTGCTGACTAAACATGTCAGATAAAATATTGTTCCTGATAAAAGTTACCTGCATAAAAAGCATATCCAATATTAGATGTAAAATCGTAGTGGCATCCTACACATGACTGAAGTACTGCTGTGAAAATGATTTAAAATGGATGGATTCTTCTTGAATTAATTGGCAACCACATACCACACTTCTCCAGTGACTGATCATGAGAAAGCTTAATCTTATAAGATGTCTATCTCTCTCACATATGTTGCAGTTGATTACCATTTAGCTTGCAGAATTTGCCATATATACATAAGGTGAAGGCTTAGTTAGACTCACATGAGTTGAAGACCGTATTGGATACAACGATCAACAAAATTGATGGGGGTATTTGATCTTCAGGCACATGAGCCTCACTTTGCTAAACTGATCATTGTAGCAAGTAATATTCTAGTTGAACACATCCAAAATCAACTCAATGCCAAGCAGGATGAGTTGTAATAGAGTAAGTTATTAATAGCAGAGATACAGAGGTGTAAAAAAAGAAAAACTCTATATCACATTCACACAGAAACTAAGAGTAACTTACAAAGGCCCTTGAGGTTTAGTCCAACCTCCACTTAAGTCCTCATGTATAAAAAATCTACAATTTACCCCCTTAACCATTACCAGCAGCAGTACAGCATCCTCTGATTGTCAACGTTATAATGCCTAAATACCTGATTAAGATTCTATGATAATTGTTCATGTAGATCCTTAAGTTCACAATCAACCGTCATCTCTCACCTATCCAGCTGCTGTATGAATACTAGTAACTTCTTTCAATCCAGGCTCTACTGAACTCCAACCAAGATCCTTCTTAAGCTCCCTCTCTTTCATCAACTCTCTAACTTCTTCAACATTACTCCATCTCCCCATCTCTGAATACAAGCTACACAGGACATCATAATACGCACTATTATCTGGCTCCATCTCCACAAGCTTTTTAGCTGCCAAGACACTCAATTCCAAGTTTCCATGTGTTCTGCAACCAGCAAGTAAAGATCCCCACATAGACTTGGTATGCTCAAAAGGCATTTCATTGATGGTTCTGAAAGCCTCATCAAGATATCCTGCCTGTGTAAATAAGTCAATCATGCAAGCATAGTGTTTTACAGCAGGTGAAAATCCATATCTCCCTGTTACTAATGAAGTAAATATCTGTCTAGCAGTAGCAACCAGACCTGAGTGACTACAGGCACTGAGTACTGCAACCACTGCCACACCATCAATCTTATAGCCTTCTTCTTCCATTTGATAAAACCATCGAACAGCCTCCTCTCCATTGTTGGAGGCAGCTAGCCCTTGAATTACTGCATTCCATGTGAAAGAATTTTTCTCATTCATGCTATAGAATACATCAATGCTTTCTTGAATGCACCCACATTTTGCGTACATATCTATCAAAGCAGTTCCCAAAATCACATCCAAGTACCACCCTCTTGTCCTGATAAAATCATGAATCCAAACCCCCATTTCGATGGAACCAGAGCTCGCACATGCAGCCAACGTGTTAACCATTGTCACGTGATTGGGCATAAAACCAGCATACAGCATCTGCTCAAATACCAAAAGTGCATCATCATACCTTCTAACCTTTCTGTACCCTGTTATCAAAACAGTCCACGAAACAACATCCCTAAGAGGCATTTGATCGAACAGTTGGCGGCAGAGCCCCATTTGCCCACACGACGCGAACAGTGTCAGCAATGAGTTCTGCACATAAATATCATAAAGATGACCCCATTTTATGACATGGGTCAGGACCGTCTGGCCGAGACGTAGTTTCCGGAAGTCGGCCAGTGACTTGAAGAGGAAAGGGAAGGTGAAGTTGTTGGGGAAAACAGAGGCTCTAAGCATGTGAGCATATACAGAGAGGGGAATGTGTGGGACTTGGGCGTGAGCAAAGGCCCTGATAAGAGAATTGCAAATGAAAACATGGGGTCTGGCGAGGGTGGCGAAGAGGAGGTACGCGTCGTTCAAGTGGCCGGAGTCGATGAATTGGTGGGCAATATGAGGATTGGAATGGAGGTTTTGGAGGATAAGTTGGGCTTGTATCTGGCGGATGTGAACTCGAGCGGTTGATATTCTGAAGAAGTGAATAACTGCGGTTGAGTTGGGGATCATTTGGCCGGAAAAGTCAGAACAGTTGAAACGTGAGAGAGCAGCAGCGCTGGTTTCCTTCCGGCAACGAAAAATAGTAGTAGTTCAATAAAAGGAACATTCATTCAGTCCTCCTCCCGCCAAGAGAAAAATTTATAAATAATTGCGCATCCGGGGAATCGAACCCCGGTCAGTACCGTGGGAGGGTACTATGATACCACTACACCAGATGCGCATGTCGTTGATAGTTAACTTATTTTATTTATTTGGACTAGTACAATCATGCCGGGGAGGTGGACATTTTTTTGCACTCACGCTTCAAAAATTGGAGTCTCTCGCTTGTCCCAAATCACCATGTTTGAAGCCCCCTATTAGGGGGTCTCAATCCTTGCAAATTGTGGGTGAATTTTTAAAAATTCACCCCCAAATTTTCGGTGAATCACGCCCAAATTTTCGGACCTCCGTTTTACACCTTCGGAGTGAACGTGATTTTGCGGAACGTGAGTCACGCCCTCCTCCCCTCCTCTCCCCGCGAAGCCACAGCTCCAGATTTTCGAACCTCCCTGCGAAGCCCACAGCTCGTTTGAAGATGATACACTAGGACGCCAGATAACCAAACTTCGCGACGGAGGAGGAAGCTCACCGGCGACGTCGATCGGAGCTGGAGGAGGATAACACTTTCGATTCCAGATAACACTTTCGATCGGAGCTGGAGGAAGCTCACCGGCGATGCCAGATAACACTTTCGATTCCAATCTCCAACTCCATCATCACCGCCGCATCACCACGAGTCAGGAGAGCCATCCCTCGTCGCCGGAGGTGCCCGAACGGAGGAGAACGCGGCAAGAAACTGTTGCCAGCTCGGACACCGTTTTCTCTCCAGAGCTCCGTTCGCTGTGAAACCGCCGCCAAACGTCTCCCCATCAGCCTCCGCACCAACCGACACCTGAACCGCCGCCGGAATCCATCGCCGCCGCAACCGCCGCCGCCTGTAACGAACTCCGGCGAGCTCGTACATGAAGGTCTGGGAGGTGCAAGGGCTGGGTGAGGCGTGAGGGGTGGGTGAGGTTTGAGTGACCAAATTGGGTGTGGTGAATTTTAGTAGTGATTTTTTTACAAATTTGGTGAAAAAAATTTTCCCCCACTTCAAAGATTGAGACCCCCTATTAGAAGGTTTCAAACCTACATTTTTTGAGGTGAATTTTTGCAAATTCACCTCGTTTTTTTCACGTGATGATTTTTGGAAATTCGGACCTCAGTTTTTCACGTCCGAAGTGAAAAACGTTTTTTCACGTAAAATTTTTTGATCCGATTCCGATCTCCGCTCCGGGCTCTTTCGCCGCCACCAACCACCACGGTTAGCTTCCCCACTACGTATTTGCAGAAGGGCTGGTAACGCCACTTTCGTTACCAAGGCGTTACGAATGGTAACGCCAAAAAGCGTTACCAGGGCGCTACCATTCGACGCGTTACTTCACCAAAAAGCGTTACCAGGGCGCTACCGGCCTGACAAAGCCTGACAGGCCTGGTAGCGCCCCAGCCCCCTACCAGGGCGTTACTATCCCAAATTAAAATTATGCGCAATTTCCTCCACATCCCACATCCGTGTGGTTCGAACCCCGATTCTGCTGGGGTGAGAAAATGGGCAACACGTATCTCCCCACTGCACCAATTGTCTATATTGTTCTATAATGGGATTCTATATTATTATTATCATTATGGATTGTTCTATATTATTTTTATTACTATAATGGGATTCTATATTATTATTATCATTATTTTAGATAAACTAGTAAATAATAATGAGAGTAAGGTTTATTTAAAATTATATTTTCATAATCTTTCCATGGTTAGAAACTAATGAATTTTTCTATCAAATCCGAAAAAGAAAACATGAACATACTTAATCAAAAAAATGATCATTAATTTTAATGGGAATTTCTAAAAAAAATATGAACATACTTAATATTTATTTTTGTTAATATCGTAATTAATTTGTTAATATTTTTTAATATCATTTTTGTTAATATTTGTAAATTATCTTAATTTGTTAATATTTGTAAATTATTGAAATTTTTAAATATTTGAAAAAATATTTTAGTATTCTGAAATTTATTTTAATATTTTGAAATTGAACGTCCGTAACGCCCTGAGTAATGCCCAGGGCGCTACTAATACTTCGGCCCAGCGCGCGGCGTTACTAGGCGCTACTAGCTCGACAGCCCTCACCGGTAGCGCCCGAGTAACGCTGGGCGCTCGCGCTCGGCCCCATAGTAACGCCTAGGCGTTACCACAGCATCTTGCATTGCCTCCAAGTACGTAGTGCCCATGACAACACGAAGCTAACCCACCCTCCCACGTTTCGGAATCGCTCCGACGAAGGAGAAATTCGGCATTAACCGCCACCACAAATTCGCTTTCAACCGCTTCGATCCGCCGTTATACCCATCGTCGGCCACCATGACCACCACCGTTGGAACCAACGGTCGACGGCGCACCATCCAGACCCAGGTCCGCCGCCGTAAGTCGCATCTCTGCCGCCTCCGCCGCCGCCGGAAGCAGTGACCGCCGCTTTGTACGGCTGTTTAAGGAGGTTGCAGGGAGGAGAGGAGTGGAGTGGGGTGGCATTTCGACTGGTGGAGATCTGGAAACGGAGGGGGTTGAATGGGTGAATTAGGTTGGGGTGGTTTGATGGGGTAAATGGGTGTGGTGAAATTTAGTGATGATTTTATGGGGAAATGAGGTGAATTTTGTTTTTTTCACCATTGAAGGTTTGAAACCCCCTATTGACAAGATGCTTTCAATACTTAATCTCTAGGAAAATTAATAAAAGCTTTCAAATCTGCATATGGAAACAACTATCAAGGACGTTGAACCAAGAATTACCATTTCAAAAATAAGAGTAAATTTCGCGGACGGTCTCACTTTAAGTATCATCAGTGACCTATTTTTATCTCATTTTAAGTATTTGCATTAATCGAATCCTAGTTTTTGAATTCATGATCCAATTAGGTCATTTCCGTTACTCTCTTCCGTTTTGTTGGACGGAATGTTGCGAAATGACGAATTTATCCTTAATTAATTTCTACAATAAACCTCATTATTTTAAACTTTAATCAATTCTACCCCAAATTTTTACAAAACACACCTTAATATTCTTCACTTAAACAGTCTAGTCCCTAACATTTTCAAAACTTACAAATTAATCCTCAAACTCCCCAAAATTATCACATTTGCCTAAATCAATGATGATGTTGTCGCCGCTGCCGTCGCTAGAAGCCGCCTGCACGGTCCTCGCCTCCACGTTGATGGCTTCTAGGTTCAGGTAATAGAACGTCGGCTGTGATTTCTTTATTAGCAGCGTCGACGCTGCTCCTCCGATTGAAATCACGACCTCGCTGCCGAAGCTCAGCTTGACCGTCCCAATGAGTAGGGCTGGGTATTCGGTCGGTTCGGTTAAAACCGAACCGAACTTATCGGTTAATTCGGTTTTCAGTTTTGGACCATAATAAACCGAATAAACCGAACTCACCCATAAAACCGAATAAACCGAAATCGAACGTTTCGGTTCGGTTTTTAACAGAATAAACCGAAAATTTTGGTAAATTTGAATTTTGACAAAAATTTTCCTATTTTTTATATCACCTCCCTAAACTTGTTGAATGAAACAAAACTATTAAACAATTGCAACAAGATGATTCAAAAAAATGTCCAAAATATGAAAACAATACCAACATAAATTAAATGTAAAAAAACAAAATAAAGGAGTTCGGTACCGCAAAACCGAAACCGAACCGAATTAACCGTTATTCGGTTTTGACAGAAACCGAACTGAAAAACCGAACCGAAAAAACCGAGGGCGGTTCGGTTATCGATTTTTTCGGTTTTGGCTGAACCATGCACACCCCTACCGATGAGCTCCAGAACTTCAACGTCCAGGTCAAATCCGAGCTTAATTCGGTAACCTCCCTGAAGCCGAAGCCGACCAATTTTAATCAATTCAACGATGAGTGGAAGTTCGGATCCTCCAGGAACGTCTGGTTCGGCCCAATCGGACCTGTATCCTCTCTGGTGTTTAACGGCGACGATAGCGAGAATAAGGATGGGAAGAGCTGTGGAGATAAAGGGTTCAAAATGTTGCTGCCTGCGGAGTCGCTGCCGAGGAACGGGATCATCGGAGGCTACATCTTTGTCTGCAACAACGACACCAATGTCCGCCGCTAGTGTCTGCAATGGGGAGGAATTGATTTTGGGGCTAATGTGTTAGTTTGTAAAAATTTGGGGTAAAATTGATTAAATTTTAAAATAATGAGGTTTATTGTAGAAATTAATTAAGGGTAAATTTTTTATTTTGCAACATTCCGTCCAACAAAACGGAAGAGAGTAACGGAAAGATCTAATTGGGTCACGAATTAAAAAACTGGGATTCGATTGACTCAAATACTTAAAATGGAATGAAAAGAGGTCATCGAGACTTAAAGTGGGGACCGTCCGCAAAATTTCTCCTCAAAAATAATTCATTGGCCCAACCAATCTTGGCCTGTAACATAGCTCCTAACTAATATAAGAAGGTGTCGTTTACCCGCTTCGCTAGTTCTCATTACTATTTGCGTGTTATGGTGAAATAAAATTTTAATTTCCTTAAAACTAAACTAAATGAAAATAAGAAACGAAATATTTAAAAATAAAAAGATAGTCTAAATTCGATAAAAATATGAAACTAAAAACATGATTAAATTTAAAAAGTGAGAAATATAAGATAAATGAATATAAATATTTAATTATCCATGACATATATTTCTCTTCATTGAGATTTTCTATACTAAAAAATATGATCAAACTGTATAAGCTAGAAACTCTAGGGGTATATGGATAAATCAAAATTAGAGAGTTAGATGTTCAAACATACAAGAAATAACAAAGTTACATTATTTATACTAAGGTGACACAACCTCATTAATGTACCAATATTTGTCTATAATAACAACTTTTATAAATGTATAGATGTATATAATATATATATATATATAAAATAGAATAACATCATATAAATGAAAAACTGTAGGGGTTAATGTAAAAGAAGAATAAAAGTTGAAGTTAAAATATGATTATCTCATTTATAAACCAAAACAACAACAAAAATGATGAAGTAGTCCAACCCTATTAGTTGGTCACTATTCATCTACAGTGCATTTTTCCTAAATATATAGAAATATAATACTCCTACTTAAGGTTCTCAATATATACCTTCTTTTCAGCATCATCACCTTGTGTGGGTGTCTATTTACCACATATGTGGAAAAACACATACCATAAAAATGTCAAATTTACCCTCTTAATAAATCTCTACAAATGGTGTTTTAGTCTTTTAGTTTAATAGATTAGTTAGTTGAGTTAGTTAATTAGTAATACATTTAGGTATGTGTTTTTCCACATATGTGGTAAATAAACGGACTCTCATCTTGCTACATGCCTGATTATATATGTTAAGATGATAATAAGGAATTAATTATCTAAATCCTTTGACATCGACATCTAAATTAATTAACTTCGGCTAGATTCTTTCTTAGGAGGATTCTAATATTTGCCTAGGCAAACATTGCCTAGTTAACCAGTTCTTATATGGTACACCTATGTGTACCTACACATAGCAGCCCAAAACTAGTTGGACTAAAATTCTACACGGCCCAAACAACACAATAAGATTGAATAGACAAATATGCCCTTCTTTTTTGTGATACCCCAACATGCATTCCTACCCAGTGGAAAGAACTCGTCGCCGCCGCGCTCGGTCGATCTCAGGCTCATCATCGGCAACCTCCAAGTTAAACATCGTTGCCTCGGATCGTCACCTCCGATCTAATTTATGTTACCTCCGATCTCATCGTTGCAGCCTCCGATCTAATTATCACTGCTTCTGATCTTATCGTCTGCCTCCGATATCTCCGTCGTTGCTCCGATCTCTTCGCCATCATCTCCGATCTCATCATCACAGCTTCAAAACTCATTGTCGTTGCCTTCGATCTCATCATCGCTGCTTTGATTGTTTATTTCCTTGCACATTTTTGTTTACTGCAGTATTCTTTGTTCCTTTCTACATGCTTTCGTGTTTTGATGCTCAACTGGTGAGCAAGAGGAAGCCTGTGCATTTGTATAGAACTACAGCCAAATGTAAGTCAGACATATGTCAAATACATTTCAGACATATGTCAAATACATTTCAGACATATGTCAAATGTAATACAGACATATGTCAAATGTAATACAGACATATGTCAGTGTTCTGACTTCGATATGTTTAATACAGATAAATATTTTGGTTACTTCTCTTCACTTTCATTTTCCTGTTTTCTTTCTTCATTGGTCCCTTCCTGACTTCAGCCTTGGTTATAAAATGATCAAAATGTCAAAAAAGATGTGTTTGCAAACAGCTCCTTCCTGACTTCAGTCCCTTCCTGACTAATTAAGATGTGTCTGAAGAAATGTCAAAATGTATATAAATATCCAAAACTGTCTAACCTAATATATAAAAATGTCTGAAGTAATAGATCAAAATGTCTATAGAAACTTATGAAAATGTATGAGAAATATGTAATATCAGAAAGATAATGCAGTAGTGTTTAAAATAATAGATAGAAGTGTCTAAAAGAATCGATAGAAATGTCTAAAAGATGACATAGAAGTGTCTAAAATAATACTCCCTCCGTCACTGAATAATTGTACACTTTGTTTTTACTGCTTTACTGATTTTTAATCTACGATTTTTTTTTCATGAATTTTTAGACTTTAAAGTTAATAATTTATATGCATGTCATAATTTGAAGTATAAACTTTCTAAATATATTTTTTTGAATTTTTAAAATTTGCTATCTTTGTTAAAATTTGAGTCAAACATTGAATCTTGAAACAATAGAAATTCAAAGTGTATAATCTTTCAGTGACGGAGGTAGTAGAAATGTCTAAAATAATATATTACAATTGTACAGAAGCATTACAATTTCACTTCAAGCAATGAGAGAACCGGCCACCAAATCAAATAGAATGTTTTCAAAACAGATCTGAAAAGGAACACATATACTAAATCATCTCCCCACTTGCTCCTTTTTTGTCGCTGCACGTTGGTCGCCGAGCATCGCCGCTCGCTGGTCGTTGCTACTCGGTTGATCGTCGCTGCACGTTGCTCGTCGATCTTCGGTGCTCGCCGATCGTCAATGCTTGTTGTTCACGATCCCCGATCGTTAGTGTTCATTGTTCGTGATCAGTGATTATCGTTGCTCGTCGTTCGAGATTGCCGATCATCGCTGCTCACCGACATTCGCCGATAGTTACTTCTCGTGTTGGAGCTCGCCAATTCACCGATCATTGCTCGCCACTGATAGCACGGCTCTCTGCAACAACTGTAAAACAAAGAAAATTAATGATTTTAGGAGGGTTATAATAGTAAAATAACTTCACTATGTGTAGGTGCGCATATGCGCACCTTAAAATTGGTACTAGTCAACGGATGTTGCAATTTGATTTTTTTTCGTTTAGTAAATCAAACAGAAGTTTTGATGATTTCAATTTTATCTCTTTCCTTTTTCACTTCCACTCAAATTTTCCACTAATTTATTATGTTTCCTATTCACTACTTCAGTTAAGTTTTTTAATGTTTATTTTATTTTCTTTCCCACCTTTTTTAACAGTCTTTCACTTTTTTTCATTCTTCTTATCATTTTCCAAATAAGTTTGATTCCTTTTTGCATTGTTTTTCATTTCTTTTGTTTACTTATTTTGTTTTCTTCTTATCAGACAATAATCTTTCAGACATTTCATTCAACTTTCCAGATAAATTATTTTTTTTCCACGGTTCCTTTTGTGGATGATGGTGAAATTAAGGAATTGGTCAATGATTATGAAAAAACATTATGTAATATTTCAAATTTATAAATGTCAAACGATATAGCAATAAAATAAAGATCACACAATATAACATTAAATCCTAGACAAAAACTCTGTAAAATTAAGCACATGTATGGTGTGCTTCTAATGTGCTCAGTGCACAATCATCTCCACTTTCAAATCCAAACTATATGATCCACTTCATCGCAACATTGCAATGTCTAGATATGCATCTCCTTGCCCTTGACAAACATCCATGATCGCTTCCTCCATGTCGAGCGTCACTCCACCTCCTTTTCGCACCGCACTTATCACAACAATGGTATAAAGCATCAGAAAAAAAAACCATACTATCAGACTATCACCATGACCTTCAACAGACAACTTCCAACGAACATCGTTTTTTTTTGCACCTAACACAAATATGATGCAAAGCATCAGACAAAACGGTCACACTACCAGACTATAGCAATTGGGTATTTCAGACAATCTGAAGGTAAATTCTCACTCGGGATAAAACATATCCTACTATGTTCTTTGAATATTCCATACATTATGGTTCAAGAGATCATACAAGTTGGTAGTATCAGACAATCAACATTGTATATTTCAAACATTTAGGAAGTTCAAAGTTTACACATTCAAAGATTTGAGTAAAACCAAAAATCCATGAAGTGTAAACAATGTAGTTTCAAGTGTCAAACTACCGATTTACAGATTTCAAACAATTCCACATTACTTCAAGTTTACAAATGACAATTAAATCAAACAAATTCTCTCTAGATTCACACGATCAGAGTAAAAAAATGATTTTATCAGACAATTAGCATTCAAATTGCATACAATAACCCCAACCAAAAACATTTAATTTGAGTAAAACCAAGAATTATAGACAATGTAGTTCAAAGTGTCAAACTTTCCATTTACAAATTTCAGACAATTCAACATTACTTCAAGTTTAGAAATCACAATTAAATCAAACTAGTTCCCTCTAGATTCATACCATTGGACTAAACAAACAATTTTATCAGACAGTCAACTTCAAATTGCATACAATAACATCAATCGAATAACTTACCGGTTTATATTGAAGTGAGCCGCCCCAATTTCACCACCATCTGCCGACATCAAAATTTATGCAGTCGTATACTCCCGGAGAAGGGAATAACAAATTTTAAAAAGAATCAGCCAACTTGTCTTCCATCCGTCGAAAATCAAAATTACCAGACAATTTTTACCTGTGATTAGCGAACTCTGAGCGTTGAAAAACGGTAAGCTGTCACCGGCAAGAATGCCACCCTCTACTAGTGCCGACTCACAGCCGATTACGGAGGCGTCCGTGCCTGAAACGAAGAATGATGATGGAGCTGAGGTATCTCGCGTCGGAAACCTGCTACTGTCGCTGATGAAGATGGGTCTGAAGAAGAAGGAGGAGGATTGCTGCAGAAGGAGAATGAATATGGGGAAGAGGATGGCGATTTGCAGATCAGGAGGCTAGTTATTTTTGTCTGCTTTTTGAAGCTTGATTTTATGGATTTGGGGCTTAATTTTAGGGATTTTTAAATACGTTTTAATCTATTTTTATTTTTTTTACCTAATTGTCTAACAGAAGTCATTAACAGAAACTGTGAGGTAGAGTTTGCCTATGTGAATATAGGTTAATCCCCTTTCTTAAGTTTCATGATCAATCATCACTCGTCCTTTGCTTATGGCGTTATCGATCAGTTTATGAACACTTCTACTCTTTTATCTTTTCAATATTCAGTTTTTCTCTCTCATTTTCTATCTTTACTTTATCAATTTTTCACTTCCATCACTACGTAAAGGCGTATACCATTCATGGCGGCATGCTGCGATTGGCCGATAATCAATCATGCGGCGATGCGCATGATTAAATGTCGCGATTTTGGACTCACTGCAGCTTTGGCCGTGGTACGTACTGCGGCCTCACTGCGGTGCATACGCGATACACTGCAACGATTGTCATGACGTTTTATTCTATGGCCGCCATTATCTTTAGCGTAAATCCATGCGTGCGTTCATGATAATAAGAATTTTTTGTGAAAAAAAATAAATTCTTATAAATATTTAGTAACTATTATTTAAATCAGTAAATGAAAATATAATAATAATGTTAATTAAGAAAGTAATTAATAATTGAAATAAATATAAATTGAATGTATATTGAATATAATTAACCACAAAATATTCACATTAATTCTAATTCTAAACGTTCGGAGGATGCTGTTGTAGAAAATCGTCGAAATCCGAATCATCCATCCTGTTGAGGAAGTTGTTAAAAAAGTTGATCGGGCCGGTCTGCTGGTCCGATGTCCGCGGCGGCTCCGGCTGATAATCATCTCGGCCGGAGTGGAGGGTGAGGTCGGGATTCGGAGAAGGCGGCCTCGGAGGATGTTCGTGACGTGGCGAGGGGGAAGGCCGGGATGGTCCGACGACATAAGTCTCTGGCACGTCGGAGAGTCGGACATGTCCCCCCCGCGTAGCGCCGACCAGATGCTGCTGATCGCCGCTTCCATCGAACGCGTGGATTGCAGTACTTGTACTTGCGCGATTTGATGATGTCGACGCTACTTCGTCAAAGCGATAACCTCGATAAACACATGGATTGATCTCAGGTCGTTCACCATGGCAACCCCACACATGATAATTGGGTGTAAATCCGTCTAACAGTAAATGATTGCCAATTGTAATTCGATCATAATAGTATCTATTTTTACAAATTGTATACGGGCATTTCACCAGTTCTTCTCCATTCGATTTAGCAACAACAAAAGCGTAATCCAAGAATTCCTGAAACCCGGTCCAAAATCTTTCACTTATATAGCGAGTCCCTTCCTCAAAGCGCTGATACATTCAATCACGTCCTTCGCCCATTTACGGTCTTTCCTATGATCATTCATTCATCAATAAAAACAATAAACATGCACAATTAATATTCACATATCATTTTCGCCTAATCCAGATCCAGGGTGCATGGGTCATATCCTATTCTTAAAAGTACTATTAGTGAAGAAACTTTTATCGTTGCGTACGTAAAACTGTAATTACATAAATTTGGCAAAGATTTCGCCTTAGTTCCTCACTATACCATTTCTCCGGAATATTACTCCCGCAATGTATAACGTGGAACAAGACGAAAATGCGACCAAACTTATGTAATCCGCCCGATTTTACATACACAACCATAAAAGTTTAATACACCGATAGTAAACTTTTACAAACTGTCCAACTTGGACAATCCATGAAAACTCTGTACAATATATTATTTCACACCATTATTCTAACGTATTGAAATAAAGTGTAAAAAATATATATTCTTACAAGTTTTCATAGACATGAACTACGGCTCAGCTAATTTAATTAAATTACTTAAAAAGAAAAAAAAATTACCAATACATAACTTAAATTGAATTAAAAACTCTATAAGCATAAATTAATAAATACAATATTTACTACCTCAATAATACACCTGAAATCGACAGTACCGCAACTTCCACCTGAACTTCAGAGAGTTGAGAGAATTGAGAGATGAGAGTTTTGATTTGTGTTGAAATGAATCGGAAGGGAATGTGGGGTATTTATAGACTACCCTACTGCGGCCTAATCCGCAGTAACGGCCGCAGTAGGGTGGGTGGTAGGCATGGTTTATAAAACCGAACCGAACACAAAACCGTTCAAGCTACCGGTTCACGGTCTGACCGGTTTGACCGATTGAGCCACCGGTTCAACCGGTATTAGTTAAATACGCGGGATATCTAACATTTATCATTCATCTTAAAGTAAATAAGTAATTTATAATAAACTTAAGAACATATATCCATCAAAACTCAAAATAGTTAGCATATTTATGCTTTAAAATTACAATGAGCATTAAAAATGTAAAATAAAAATTTTTAATTTTGTTTATAAAACTTTTTTCTTGAAAACCGGCGGTTTCCAGTTCAACCGGTTCGCCGGTTTTGTCCGGTTCCGCCGGTTTCCGCCGGTTCTCACCGGTTTCTGAGCATAGGCCTCAAAACCGGACCGGACAGGCCACCGGTTCGCGGTCCAACAGGTCCGACCGGCCGGTCCGGTCCGGTTTTCTCAACCATGGTGGTAGGTAAGGCACGTGGACCACGAGGCACGTACTGCGGCCTAATCGCGTTCGCCGCAGAGAACGAATCGCCACAACCGCGGTCGTTCGCTTCGCGGAAGCATCGCGCCGTAACGCGATTCGGCCGCGCGATGGCTGTCTTCCCCACGTAGTGCATGCAGTACTCTTAGTCTCATCCCTAAATGTATTTTATAAGTAGATTGACAGCTTGAAATTAAAGGTTAATACGCAATTGAAGCGATGTCAAGCGAGTTTAGGGTTCTTGCTAAGCGGCGTCACCGCTGGCTCGATTTGGACGAATTTTTGCCATTTCCCGAGGGGGTCTGGGTTCTATCCTCATGCCACTGCCTTGGCTCGTCGGGGCCGCTGTTCTTGGGGCTGCTTCATTGGAATCAGCGAGTTCCTCTTGAAAGGAAAAGCGCTCGATCCGCACCTCCGGCCTAGATTCAGGGGCGTCTCTCTCGCCATTTGGGGCCTTGGCTGGCTTCACGTTGAGTTGTCAATCGCCGCCTTCCCTCACGGCTCTCTGGCGCTGGACTGAAGATGATTTGCACCATAGCACTGTGGTTAATGCCTTCAGGCGCTTCCGCTCACCAAGCGGCGGTGTTGGCAGACCATGGGCGGGCTGTGCTTGTCCACGTGAGGGCTTGGGCAGTTGGTGCATGTGGAGCATATCTACTAGGTATTGTTGTTTTATTGGATCAGAGATTGTGTGTAACTGGTTTGTTAGTGCTTCGTTCTTTAGTTTGGGTGTCGGGATTTCTGGTTTTTTCTGCTGGTACGACTAATTTGGTTAATTCAGTGGGTTCGAAAGGCTGGTATGAGATGGAGGCGAAAGTGGGATAGAGGCATTGTGCAAGCATCTGCAGCTGTGGAATTCGACCAGGGAAAGAAAAGACCCCGCATTGGTCTGTTGACAGAGGAGCTGATAGTAGAAGAAATGGTAGGGAGTGGAGTGACGAGGGCTCTCCCTGCCTAGACCAGTGAGGTTTTATCATCTAAGTAGGGATGGTTCGCGGTCCTCCCTCCTTACTTGGTATCTTAATGTGACTCAAGTATATCATTGGAGTAGTTGGGTCTTGGTGGAGTATCACCAGGCTGCTGGCATTGCTAAATGCTCCGACACGAAGCAAGCTCTCCCGAATTCGACAGATGCAGAAGTGGCTAAAAAAGTAGGAGGAAGAAAGTTGTTGGGCAACATTGATAGAAAGGGGAGTAGGAATAAACTTTTTTAGGTTTACCTATACTAAATAAAGTAAGGAGTCGGCCTAACCTTCCTTTCCCGTAACAAAGTTTTTCTTACTTTATTACTTAAAAAATTGAGACTTTTTTTAACTTTTTTTTAAGTGTGAGGCAAAGGGCGCTCTCTACTTCTACTTTTAACAAATGACATGTCTTGGTCCATGATTGATTGTTTTCTTCTGGATTCCTTTACAGCGTCTGGGTTGTTTGAAGTTTGCTTGTTGCAGCTCGTTTGGTAGAGGGGGTGGGAGGTTGCTTATTTCTAAGAGTATGTTGTGGGTAGGAATATGTGTAGAGCTAACTGAAGAACACGACTCAATTCAACTGTAGCTCCCGCATTTCGTCAACTCTCAACTATTATTGACTATGTATGATGTACTTCCATATCTTTATTTTTCTTGATATTGTTTTACTTTTGTTGCTATGTATTAGTTCTCCTCTTAACCTTATGTTATTTGGCTCGTAGTCCATGTACGGCTCATTGTTGCCTAGAGTAAATCTGTTATAACTCCTATTTTATTTAATTTTTTTGTGTGGACAATATACATGTCATTTTATTATTGGTTGGTATACCACTGTTTATACGGGACTGTCACTATTAATTATAAGGTGACAGTCATATGATTAACAGTGATGTTACCAACCAATAATAACATGATACATATAGGAATATAGGGGTTGGGGAAGTTTCATCGAATCCGGGTTGGACCAATATATTTGCCTTCTGCCAATACGCCATGCACAGCTAGCATAGCATGCGAAGGCATATATCTTGAATAAAGGACCTGTTTCACGGAAGAGCTAGGGGAGGCGCATGATATTATATAAGTTGACAGATATTCCTCTCCAATTAGCTAGAGAATCAAGTTCATTTTGTGATTTCCAATTATAAAAGAATTACGAGGTAAATTATATATATATATATATATATATATATATAAAATTCTGATGGAATATCATATCCCCTCAAAAAATTATGATGGAATATATAGAATGGGCTCTACCATGGTCACCTTTTTGGTGAAGAAGATATTCAGTGGTCCAACGAAAAGCACGACGCGATCGATGATCTCTTTCTTATTCATTCACGATCGGCCTATATATATATATATATATATATATATATATATATATATATATATATATATATATATATATATATATATATATATATATATATATATATATATATATATATATTATGAGCGGGCTTGTAGTTGTTGGTGACTTATCATGTTGATATAATAATTAATGAAGGTCATCATGTGGTGCTGAAGTGATCATGAGATAAGGTGCGTGCTTTTTTCGGCTGATCACGAACAAAAATATGTTCTTCATCTCCAAGATATTTGCGCGCGCGGTCCATGCACACCCGCGCCCCTCACCTATACCTCTCCATCATTTCTCTTCTTAAATTAATTACAAGACAATATATGTTACAGTTGCAGCGGGTTGCGGCCAGGTATGCCATGGCCGGTTTTAGCTGCGGAGTCGTTTTTCGGGCGTTCGAGGCGAACTCCCTATCCGAAAGTATCATTTTGGCGAACCCTTCTGTATTTGAGGTCGTGTGGGTCCTCGGACGTTTCCGCCAAAATATTTTTCTCGCACCGGGGTTGTCGGTCGCCTCGGGGCGTCTGGCCAGGCTCGGTAGCACTCTCGAGATCTCAGTTTGGGAAGCCGTTTGTAGTTTTGGAGTCGTGGTGACGTCCGGAGGTGTTTGTGGAGTTTAATATTTGGGACGGGACGTTCGGTTCGGCGACTCCCGGCTCGGGACGGGAATCCCGGGCCTCGGATGGAAATTTTCTGTCGGCTTTGGGGTAAGTTGTGTTTGAATTTAAGATGGAATTTATGGGTATTTTTATAGAATTTTGGAGTGACGGAATTTCGGTTCAGTTGTCACGCTCGCGTCGGGTTTGGTTCGGGTTCAGCGAGCTCGGTAGGACACTCCGGAAAGGCAAATGAATTTCTGAAAAATGTTCTGTGCATGTTATAATATTCTGAAGATTGTGTCCGAGTTTCATTAATTTTGGAGTTCGGTAATTATTTTTGGGCAAAAGAATTGGAACTTTCGGAAAATTGGGAGTTAATTTGCAAAGGGTGCAAAATTAACAAAAAAAAACGTATGGGCAGCAGCTGATGCTTTCGGCAGCATGTGTGTGTGTGTAAGTGATAAGGGACACTTGTCCCTTATTGATTTAAGAGGGAAAAAGAAAAGGGGATATATATATATATATATATATTTGGTTATTTATTTATTAAGTGAATTACTTCATTTCTTCTTCTTTCTTCCTTCTCCTCTCTCTGCCGAAACCATGTTCAGCCATGGCTACTGTTCACCAAGCTTCTCCTTCTTCATATTTGGCAAGGAATCAACAAGGTTTTTGGTGCAAATCATAGGTAAGGTTCCTCTCTTCTTCTCTTTGCTAGTTAGAAGCATGGATTTTGGTGGAAAGGGAGTTTAGAACCAAAAAGGTTTGTTCTTTGCTATGAGTTGTGCATTCCGCTCCCGATGTGTAAATTCGAGCTCGCTTCAGTGCAGTGTGCGAAATATGTGCGCAGCAAGACAGGCTTGCTGCACAAGAGCTTGTGTGCAGACAGTACAAATACATGATGCACAGACAAATTACAGACAGCCACAACTTGTGGCGCAGCTGCACAACCTTACGCAAGACAGATTGTGCACAGTTGTGCACAGCACATGTGCGCAGCGCACAGCTTACATGTGTTGTGCACATGTTAGCTTGTGCACATCCACAAGATGCTCGCACACAAGACAAAGTTTATGCTTCTAGCCAAGCACAAAGTGCGCACATGCCAAGACTCACCCAAGAAGAACTTAGATATGAAGAGAAGTAAGTTTCGATGAAGGGAAGACTAATTTTGGTTGAAACATCATTTTCGGACAATGGTAGGAAAAGTTAGGTTTATGGGGTTTTCCAGAAAGGTGTCCGGAATGCGGGTTTAAAGGTTGAAATGGGTTTGGTAGTGTATGAATAACAATGTTCGTGCTCGGTTTGTAAAACCGAGCTTTCGTGGAATTTTCCGGAAAGTGCGGGTTTGTGCGAGAATTTCTTTCTCGGGATTATTTGGATGTGTTCGACTTAACTATGGTTATCCAAATTTGATTACGTATTGGTGGAGTAGCGTGGAACCTTAGGAGCCAAGTTGGGCATTACGGGTCGGAAGTCGGGGTTTTCCGAGTTCGGGTCATGCGCGCGCTTCGAGGTAAGGGCTTAATTCGGTAAAATGTACGTTTGTTCTGCTTTCAAGGCCCGGATGACCTTAGAGGCCCGGGTTCCTATTCCGCTCGTGTATGGTTATCAGGTAATGTTACTTCTGTTTATGTTTATGTATTTTTGTTATTACTATATGTTCTGTTCTGTGTCCGCACTGAAGGGGTGCCGACATTCTGCGTATCCGCACCAGGAGTGCCGATACTTCTGTTCTGTGTCCGCACTGAAGGGGTGCCGACATTCTGCGTATCCGCATCAGGAGTGCCGATACATCTGTTCTGTGACCCTACGACAGTTTGGGGCTCGCGACCCCCAGCCGTGCATGCCGTGCTTCATTGCTTACGACCAGTATATTCGACCTCCGCTGAGGGCTGCACGGGTCGCTCGGTGGTTGGACCGCATATGTTGGTTTCTGATTTTCGTTATACTTTATGTGTATATGTACATGCATATGTTGTGATATTCTGCTTTGCGAGTTCGATTGTTGCCACGGCAAACCGCACTTTACCTTAAGCCCTCATCGGGTCCTTTCGAGGACTCACCCTTTTATTTGTTTACCATCTTTCAGTATCGACAAGCAACCAGCGGAATGGAGATCCGCGGTGCTTTCTCGACATTTTGGGTTCTCAGAGAAGAAGAGCACCACGTGCGGGAATTCTTGAGCGAGAGGCTTCGATTCCGCACTTAGGTATATATTTACATATAGGATTTTGTTTATTGGCTCAGAGTCAGAATCGCATGCATATAGATCAGATCATGGTTTGTATATGTGTCTATATCTGGAATAACTTCGCTTTATCTGTCTTCGTGTCGCGGCGGAGCCCTGACTTGCTTACATCGGAATTGCTATACTATGGATTTGGTACTTGTGTTGTGGCGATGATTGAAATGGGATATACCATGAACTGCTTGCGTGGTGAAAGTTGGATTATTCGTATACTTGCCTTGCATGAGTATTTAGGTTGCTAGTTGTTACTTGACGGTTTTGTTTGGAGCTCGATGCTCCGTTGCCGCGTTTTCCGCCGTAATTCCTGTTTTCCGACGTCGCGGCCGGCTCCGCCTCCGCAACCGGGCGGGGTGGCTGTGACAAGTTGGTATCGAGCAGGTCGGGCCGGAATGACCCAAAAGGTAAAGTATGTTGGTTTTGGGTATGGAATGTGGAAGGCAAGTATACAAGTCCGAGGGTGGACTTTTGGAGTAAGTTAAGTCTGTTCATGGGTAAGTAACTGTGGAAGTGACTTCGAGGTACAAGCCACCGTTCTACGTTTCATTCTGGGCGGTTTCAGACGGAGACTGGCCACCTCCTTATTTGAACCGTTTGGAATGGATGTGGAGCGTGGGCGGTTCTTTGGAGCACTTTGGAAAATTTGAGGTACTCGATGAATCTTGGGTGATTTGTGTGGTGTTTACGTGTTATGAGCATGGTTTGGTTTTGTGGTTTAAAGTTGAATATTTGGTTGTGAGATTCTGAAAAAGAATCTCTGCATCATGCATTGCA
Source organism: Stellera chamaejasme (assembly GCA_024586325.1). Classification (NCBI taxonomy): domain Eukaryota; kingdom Viridiplantae; phylum Streptophyta; class Magnoliopsida; order Malvales; family Thymelaeaceae; genus Stellera; species Stellera chamaejasme. Next base: position 35,118,412 of record CM044985.1, read on the forward strand.
TTACACTACAGAGCCTTAGAAAACTGCTGCTAGCTTCTGTAGAGATTAGGAGTGACCGAGTTGTCTGGATTCTGTTTGGTCTGGAATGTCTCAGGTTGGATTCACACGCGTAGGCAGTGTGTTTTGTGACCGGAGGGAGGGCATTGTAATCCCGTGCCTCCGAGAGATAGGGTTTGAACTGTTGGTTATGGGTTGAGTTGGTATATGGTTTGGGAATTTGGTTTGGGATAAGTTGTTTTTCTGGTTGGACTTGGTTTGAGGAATTGTGTACTACACGCGAATAGCGTGATTTGGTACCGGAGGCGGGATCGAGATCCCACACCTCCGTGGAATAGGATACGGGTTCAGCGTAACCCGTGGTCCGAACAACCACACTCACCACCCCGAGGCTTAGCCGTCGTAGGGACCCCTCTCTCGATTTGGTATTACCGCCACCTAGCCGGGTTCAGAGGCGGCAGTAGGCAGGGGAAGATCTGATTATGCCACGGTGAGGGCATTTTGATTAGGTGGTGATAGTAAGACTTAAGCCACTGCTCGCCATAGTTTTGGGATCGGTAAGTGAGTGACTCTGACAAGGGTGGTCACTACGACACCTAAACTCCTCGTCGGTCCTATCAACGACGGGGAGATCTGAGGCACCAGTTTGACGAGGTCAGACTTCTGGAGAGGTTTTAGAATTTGAATCCCCCCCCCGAGGTTCAGCGGCCGAGGAGGGCCGGAGGTATTAGAGACTTGGCTTGCAGGAATTGACAAACTCCTGGAGGGAGGCTATTCAGTCGGTTGGCCGCCGGAACGGCTACTCCGGCCGATTGCTTCCAGATTCGAACCGGAGTTCGGATTGACCTGATATCTCGATTTCGGTGTCTGGCAGGTACCGGACATTTCCGCGGAAAATATTTTTCGGGCCGGGGTTGCCGTCGGACGATTTTCGGGATTCGGGCGGAGAAACGGCTCCCGGAGTGACCCGGGACTCGATTTGCGCTTTTAAGGAAGATCTCGAGTCGGGATATAATTTACATTTTTCTGTGAAGAAAAATGTTCTGGGTCGGAAATTACGGTTTCGGGCAGTTTAGTAGAGGTAGAGAGGGAGCACCACCGGCACGATCTTATCCGATTTGGAGTAGGTATCGTTCAGGTTGAATTTGTTATCGGCAGGAGGGCCGATGGTTACGTAGCAGGTCTGATACTCTTTGGGTACGGGATTGCCCTCTTACTGTAGGGCAGGAGTCAGCAGGAAGTTCTGTAAGGTACTATATTTCCGAATGAAATACCGGTTCATGCGTTATTTGATACAGGAGCATTTGTTCTCATTGTAACACCGAAATGTGTTACATTTCTGTATCTGTCTGTTAGTACCTTGCCTCAAACGCATTTAGTAAAAACTGCAGGAAGTCAGTTTCTGTTTTCTAATGAGATGGTTCGGGGTTGTACGACATCTGTACGCGGACATCTGATAGTATCGGATTTGTTGGTTTTTGACACGCTGAACTATGATATTATTCTTGGGATGGACGGGCTATCCAAGAATTCTGTGCACATTGATTGTGCAACCCGTACCATTATGGTTTCTGGGGAGGTACTACCTCTCACGACTCCGACTGGTTTGACTATCGCACAGCACAGTAAGGAGCTACAGATTCTGGATCATCTGTCGATAGTTGGTGTTGGGGGAATGTTATGGTCTGAATGAGGCTGGTACTAGGTTGAAGTTAGATAGTATGCCTTGGTTCGAGATTTTCCGCAGGTATTTCCGGAGGAGTTGCCCGGATTACCACCAGAGCGGGAAATTGTGTTTGAGATCTACCTGCAGTCGGGCACTGCTCCGATATCTATTCCCCCTTATCGGATGCCCATTTCTGAGATGCAGGAGTAGAAGAAGCGACTGGAGGAATTATAGAAAAAGGGGTTTATCCGACCGAGCACTCCATGAGGTGCTCGTTCGCTTTGTTAAGAAGAATGATGGAACACTCTGACTTGGTATTGATTATAGACGGTTGAATGCTCATGATGGGAAGAATAAGTATCCGTTATCGAGGATTAACGATTTTTTTTTGATCAACTTCGGGGTTCGAGAGTTTCTCGAAGATTGATCTCCGATCCGGATACTTTCAGCTTAGGGTGAAGGAGGAGGATATACCTAAGACCGCTTTCCGCACCCGATTTGGACACTTAGAGATTACGGTCATGCCATTTGGGCTGACCAATGTTCCGGTGGCATTCATGGATCTCGATGCATCGGGTGTTCCACCGTACTTGAACTCTTTTGTAGTGGTCTTTATTGATGGTATTCTGATATATTCTCGGGATGCGGATTCGCATCGGGAGCATCTGAGGGTAGTTCTGCAGACACTTTGGGAACATCAGCTTTATGCTAAATTCTCAAAGAGTGAGTTCTGGATTCGGGAAGTCACTTTTCCGGGACACGCTATATCCGAGCATGGTCTCGTCGTGGATTCAGAGAAGGTGAGGGCAGTTCAGATCGGAAACAACCTACCACGGCACGGGAGATCAAGAGCTCCCTGGGGTTAGTAGGATATTATCGGAGATTCGTACCGGGGTTTTCTATTCTGGCATCTCCGCTCACGCAGTTGACCAAGAAGGGTCAACCGTTTATCTGGTCTGATAGGTGTGAGCAGAATTTTCCGGAGTTGAAGTGGCAGTTGACTAACGCTCCGATTCTCACTCTTCCAGATCCGAGCTTACCGTATGTGAATTATACGGATGCTTCCACGTCTGGTTTGGGATGTGTGTTGGTGCAGAGCGTTTGTGGTAGCTTATGGGTCAAGGCAATGCGACCGCATGAGCCGAACTGATCGACACATGATCCGGAAGTTGGCTATGGTAAATTATGCGTTGAATCATTGGAAGTAATATCTGCTTGGTAATAAATTTCAGATTCTTACCACCATAAGAGTCTGAAATATCTGTTTAAATGAAGGAGCTTAGCATGAGGCAGCGCAGATATCTCGAATACATTAAGGACTATGATTGTAGTATCGGGTACATCTCTCGGCAAGGCAACGCGGTTGCCGATGCTCTGAGCAGGAGGTATACCGGCTTAATTAAGAGAGGAAATGTTGGTGACCGATCTGAGGAGAGTGATCTGACGTGCCTTTGGCACAGGTGGCAGCTCTGGGAGCGTGCTCAGGTTATTACACTTATTATGCATTCTGAGTGGCTTGACAGATGCGCGAAGCGCAAGGTAGAGATTTGGTATTGAAGAAGTTATCTGGGGAAAATAATGGTTTATGGGTTACCGATGTTTCAGTATAGGCAAGGATTGCTATACTTCTGAGACCGCCTTTGTGTATCAGAGGATTAAGAGTTCTGGAATGATATTTTAGAGGAGCCACACTGAGCGGTTTGAGCATCGAACCGGCAGGGACACTGCAGACTCGCCCATTCCACTGGAAGTGGGGTAATGTTATGATGGACTTTCGACCGCACCGCCCGACACGGTTTCATCATGATGCTATCTCGGGTTTTTTGGGGATCGGCCGACAAAGTGCGTACACTTTTCGCCTATTCGGGTCCGCTGCACCCTCTGGAGAAGCTTGCCCACTTTACATCGTGGAGATTATACGCTTACATGGAGCACCGAGACTCCATTGAATCGACCGTGATCCGCGTTTTACAGACGGTTCGATTGCTTTTCATGAAGCATTGGACACGCAACTCCATCTGAATACGACTTATCACCCCAGACGGACGGGCGGTCGGAGCGGGTGATTCGATATCGGAGAATATCTTTGCGAATCTGTACTTTGGATTTTGGAGGAGTTTGGGACTAGCGATTACTTTGATAGAGTTCTCATACAACAATTGCTTTGGACTACGTTTGACATGGCACCCATGAGGTGTTGTACGGGAGGTGTATGACACCATCTTGTTGGACAGATGCGTCGATGGGGTTAAGCAGGACCCGAGTTTTTTTGAGAGGAGACTAAGGCGAAGATCAGATTGTTATAGGCGCGGATTAAAACCGCGAATGACTACACCACTGCTTGTACGAACCGTCGCCGTAGGCTCTGGAATCTGAGTTTGGTAATAGAATTTGATTGGAGATAGCACCGTTCGGAGGAACAGTAAGATGTGATAGGCGGGGCGAGTTACCCCGAGTTGTATCGGTTATTATGAGTTTCCAGAGTAAGTTGTAGGTTGGCTTTACCCCCCCCAACTGTTTCTGTTTTATGTGGTATCTTCCAGGATAGCCTGTTGTGGGTCGGTTAGATTTAGGTTCGGTACTGGGGTTGTCTGGTAGAAATACCGGCAAGCGGCTCGGGTGCAATAAGATGCACCGGAGGGTGGGACGCCGTGAGGCTCGGTATGGTAGTCTAAACTACCACTCCCGCCGCATACGGTGGCCCGATTGTTCAGGTTAGAGGAATGGTTGTATATTCAGTTGGTAGTGTCACTGTCTGGTTGGTTCAGGCTACTCTTGGAGGACCAAGAGTTCTAAGGGGGGGAGAATGTTACGGTCACCCCGAGCGGGTTGCGACCGGGTGACCCGGGGCTCCGGTTTTAGCCTGCGGGTCACGTTTTTCGGCGTTCAGACGGCTTCCGAGCCCTATCCGAGTATCATTTTGGCGAACCCTTCTGTATTTGAGGTCGTGTGGGTCCCCCGGACGTTTCCGCCGAAAATATTTTTCTGGCGCCGGGGGGTTGTCGGGGTCGCCTCGGGACGTACAGCGGGCTCGGTAGCACTCTCGAGATCTCAGTTTGGGAAGCCGTTTGTAGTTTTGGAGTCGTGATGACGTCCCGGAGGTGTTTGTGGAGTTTAATATTTGGGACGGGACGTTCGGTTCCGGGCGACTCCCGGGGCTCGGGACGGGAATCCCGGGGCTCGGGATGGAAATTTTCTGTCGGCTTTGGGGTAAGTTGTGTTTGAATTTAAGATGGAATTTATGGGTATTTTTATAGAATTTTGGAGTGACGGAATTTCGGTTCAGGTTGTCACGCTCGCACGTCGGGTTTCGGTTCGGGTTCAGCGAGCTCGGTAGGACACTCCGGAAAGGCAAATGAATTTCTGAAAAATGTTCTGTGCATGTTATAATATTCTGAAGATTGTGTCCGAGGTTCATTAATTTTGGAGTTCGGTAATTATTTTTGGGCAAAAGAATTGGAACTTTCGGAAAATTGGGAGTTACTTTGCAAAGGGGTGCAAAATTAACAAAAAAACGTATGGGCAGCAGCTGATGGTTTCGGCAGCATGTGTGTGTGTGTAAGTGATAAGGGACACTTGTCCCTTATTGATTTAAGAGGGAAAAAGAAAAGGGATATATATATATATATATATATTTGGTTATTTATTTATTAAGTGAATTACTTCATTTCTTCTTCTTTCTTCCTTCTCCTCTCTCTGCCGAAACCATGTTCAGCCATGGCTACTGTTCACCAAGCTTCTCCTTCTTCATATTTGGCAAGGAATCAACAAGGTTTTGGTGCAAATCATAGGTAAGGTTCCTCTCTTCTTCTCTTTGCTAGTTAGAAGCATGGATTTTGGTGGAAAAGGGAGTTTAGAACCAAAAAGGTTTGTTCTTTGCTATGAGTTGTGCATTCCGCTCCCGATGTGTAAATTCGAGCTCGTCACAGTGCGGCCACGAATATGTGCGCGCGCACAGGAGCTTGCTTGCGCACGGGTTGTGCATGACCTTGTCTTGTGCCTGACTTGACTGTGCGCCTGATGTGCACAGCCTTGTGCGCAGCACACCTTGCGCAGCATTGTTGCACGAGGTTGTGCACGGAGGCTTGTGCGCAGCGCACAGGCTTGCGCACGCAAAGTTGTGCACGAGGCTTGTGCACAGCGCCTGACACTTGCGCACAAGATGTTGTGCACATGCCAAACCTCTCCCAAGTCGAACTTAGATTTGTAGAGAAGTTAGTTTCGATGTAGGGGAAGACTAATTTTGGTTGAAACATCATTTTCGGACAATGGTAGGAAAAGTTAGGTCTATGGGGGGTTTTTCAGGAAAGGTGTCTGGAATGCGGGTTTAAAGGTTGAAATGGGTTTGGTAGTGTATGAATAACAATGTTCGGGCTCGGTTTGTAAAACCGAGCTTTCAGGAATTTTCCGGAAAGTGCGGGTTTGTGCGAGAATTTCTTTACGGGATTATTTGGATGTGTTCGACTTAACTATGGTTATCCAGCTTGATTACGTATTGGTGGAGTAGCGTGGAACCTTAGGAGCCAAGTTGGGCATTACGGAGTCGGAAGTCGGGGTTTTCCGAGTTACGGGTCTGCGCGCGTTTGAGGTAAGGGCTTAATTCGGTAAAATGTACGTTTGTTCTGTTTCAAGGCCGGATGACCTTAGAGGCCCGGGTTCCTATTCCGCTCGTGTATGGTTATCGGGTAATGTTACTTCATTTATGTTTATGTATTTTTGTTATTACTATATGTTACATTACGTGTCCGCCTTTGAAGGGTGCCGACATTCTGCGTATCCGCACCAGAGTGCCGATACTTCGCTTTTGTGTCCGCACCGAAGGGGTGCCGAGCATTCTGCGTATCCGCATCGAGTGCCGATACATCTGTTCGTGACCTACGGCGGTTTGGGGCTCGCGACCCCGGCCCGTGCCGTGCTTCGCATTGCATTACGATCTGTATATTCGACCTCTGTTGAGGGCTGTCGTTCTGGTCATTCGGTGGTTGGACCGCATATGTTGGTTTCTGATTTTCGTTATACTTTATGTGTATATGTACATGCATATGTTGTGATATTCTGTTTTGCGAGTTCAGATTGTTGCCACAGGCAAACTGCACTTTTACCTTAAGCCCTTACTGAGTCCTTTCGAGGACTCACCCTTTTATTTGTTTACCATCTTTCAGGCAGTCTGACAAGCAACCAGCGGAATGGAGATCCGCGGTGCTTTCTGACATTTTGGGTTCTGTAGCAGCAGCAGTACCACGTGCGGGAATTCTTGAGCGAGAGGCTTCTGATTCCGCACTTAGGTATATATTTACATATAGGATTTTGTTTAATGGCTCTGTGTCAGAATCGCATGCATATAGATCAGATCATGGTTTGTATATGTGTCTATATCTGGAATAACTTCGACAATATATATACTTGGTAATTAAGTACCATATATATATATATATATATATATATATATATATATTAATGTTTAATGGGCGAGAGTGATTGAGTGTGATTAGCATTTCTCAATTTCCAATTACTCTATCACACCATCCATATATATAACAACCCTACCTCCTTTACCTCTTTGCTCTTTCCACACTACGTATTTGTGAGGGCTATTGTAGCGCAATTTTCGCTTCATACGCGCTTTTATAAGCGCTTATTGGCGCTTCTATCGCCGCTTCTACATGGGGCGCTTTTTATTGATCTGTGCGCTTCACGGCGCTACAGCGTAGCGCCTAAGTAACGCTTAACGGCGCTTCAGAATGGCCACGTCTGATGCTGACATCAACCAGCCTTTGTACCGCATATGAAGCGCATTAAAGCGGTACAAAGGCTGTATTTTATATTACATACAAAAATAATACAATTTCAAAATATTGTATATAGTAAATGAAATAATACTAATAAATAATGTACAAAAATAATGCAAAATTCATTTTAATATATATATTTAAATTTCTAAATTGTTTTATTTACAACGAAAAATAAAACGTAATAATATTTGCAAAATTCATTTCAATATATATATATTTAAATTTCTAAATTGTTTTATTTACAACAAAAAAGCTGAATTAATAAAATCTAAATCCTATGGAGGTGGAGGTGGAGGAGTATCATCATTAGGACCACCGGGACCGCGCTGCTGCTGAGACTGGTGAGAAGTGTGCCCCTGCAAGAAGCTTCTGATGTAGGCCTCCATCATGTCAGGTGTCGACATGAGCTGAGTTAGAGCGGCGGTGTTCGGGTCTTTGAAATGTGAAGGAGGGTCCTCCATGCGCGGGGTATAAACATCCTCGTGCAGACCGGTGTGGAAGGCGGTGGTCCTTGGAGACGAAGACCGTGGCCTCGATGATGATGCAACTAAGTGTCTTTGGCACCTCGGTATGCGACAATCGGCCCATGCTCCGAAGCTCTCCCACGACGCTTAGGGCCGCGTTTGTCTGGCGCTGGAGGTCCGCTTGTTGCAAGTAGCGCATCTCATGCTCAGCTGACCGCTGCCGTAGAGTATGGATCTCTTCCTCCAGTCTGTCGATGCGCTCCTTATCCTTCCGACGCTCCTCCTCCAGCTGTAGCTCACGCTACAAGTTATGTAAAAGTAACAAATTAGTCCTTAAAGTTTTTAGAACGATTCAAAAGTGGACGATGTATAATAGTTACCTCGGATGGTTGCGGAGGCTGGAACATGTCAGGATGGACCAGCTGTGGGGTGTTGATCTCCAACGACCTCTAGTGGGATTTTGACCGGTGACCGCTTTGGTAGACGTCGGGATCAAAAAGTGGCATGTCATCGTCAACTCCATACTTCTCCCGCATAGCCTCGATATATTTTTCCTAATTTATGAAAAATAACATTAATTTGTTTTAAAAGAAATTCACAGTATATGAAAGTACTAGTATTAAAAGAGAAAGTACGAAGAACCTCGAAATCCGCAACTTCGCCACCCCACTCTTTCCGAAACTCCACGATGCTTACGGGTCGACCTCGTTGTTCGCTCTGTCCATTAAAACATTTAAATATATTAAAATGAATTTAACAAAAATTAACGAAAATGGAAGATAAGATAGAGTAAGTAATTACGTATCGCTCGTACGCCCCCTGTAGCGACAACCGCCCGTGCCTCTTCCTTTTCGGCTTTTCGTTGACCTTTTTGGCGTTTGCGTTCTCCTGTTTTGAGGCCTTCAAAGCCCTCGAGTTCCAAAAGTCGATCAGCTTGTCCCAAACCTCCCGAGATACCTCGGCGGGTTTGTCTTGGCCGACGCCAATGGTTGTGGTCCGGGTTCTCCTCGGTGAGAGGGTAGCAGTCGTTGTGCCATTGCCGGATCTTGGAGAGCTTCGTTGATGCAGTTCACCGAACCGAGATATGAGCGCCTTGACGTCCTCTGCTCCACTCCGTGGCACCCGGTCGTAACTCGGCTTCAACAAAAGAAATGTTTAAGTAATAATGTAACAATTCTCTAAAAAAGTATTTGAACCTAAGAGGAATTATTACATTAAATTTCGTCAAGTACTCATCATGAGCCACCTGAGGTATATAGTAAAAAGATTGCGTCCAACAGGTCCAGAAGCCCTCCAGGATGTTGTTGATGGTGGATGGACATAGCGAGGCCGGTTGCTTGAGGCTGCGTATATAGAAAAGTAGTTATAAACATATATACACATACATATATATTATTTATAATTTACATAATAGTACATGAAATACTTATCGCCCACAATAATCCGCTTCCTTCCATCCTCCATCAGCTCCGGTGGTGGGAGCACCGGAGCGGTGGTCGTAGGCATGGCATGACTAGAGGCCTGAGGACCACGGCGTCTACGTCCCGGGGGCGGGGGTGGCCTGGGTGCATCATCCAGAGGAGGCACCGGAGGAGTTGAGCGAGAAGATCCTCTATCAGGTGTACCCCCGCCACGTCCCCGTCCCCCACGACGTGGCGCGCCACCGCGTGAAGCGCCCGTCGACTGATCACTCAATGAGTCCCGAGAACTCGACATACCCTTAAGTTTCTCAAATTTAACAAGTTAACCCCTAAAATTAATAACTTTTGCAATTTATCCCTAAAATTCTTTAAATTCTTTAAATTCCACTAAAATACAATAGAATTTATAACTTTTGCAAAATTCTTCACTAAACCTAAAATTAATAACTTTTGCAGTCCATCGCTTCTTTAGATCCCGAAATTTTGAGGGATACTCAATATACACAACTTGTTGGGCCTGACTTGCAAGGATGAAAGGATCATACCACTTTAATCGAGATGTGTGATCAACGTCAATAATCCCAGAATAATTATCCGTGGTCACACCTTTTGCTGGGTCAAACCATGTGCCCTTGAACACCGTAAGTTTGTTTCGTTGTAGCGAAGGACGAGAATCTCATCAAGGCACCGTAAAAATCCTCGCAATTCTCTTCATCATTCAAATCGCCAAAGACACGTATACACCCCAATTAGCTGTCAATTTTCCACTCCCATATTCTCTCGTATGGAATCTAAAGCCGTTAACATATGAGCCACCGAAAGATTGGCCGCCGAGTGTGGACCACAAGCTAGATCGCATGAACGGAGGAAGGACCACTGCTTTGCTCGAGCCAACTCCTTGAACCACCGGCGAAATTTGCTAATCTGTAATCATTCAACCCTTCCTGAGCCAAATCCGGGTAAAGTGAGCATGAGAGCTCATTGAATTGACTGCAATTGCATGAAACATCAATGTAACCAGTTTATTTAATTCTTTAAAACAACGTATACTATTATTAAATAAAAACGAATCTGACCTTATATAGGGATCAACTACTGGACAGTTCTGGAGAATATAGGTCTGAACATGGTGCAACTCCTTCTCCGACAGCTTGTCTATTTCGTAATTCTCCAAGTTTTTCACCGGATGGTTAAAAATAGAAAGACCGTTTTCATCAGGCACTGCAGTATAAACTTCATTACGTAACTGAGGGTTGATGTGAGTCCCGAAATTGTCATCCATATAATGCTCGGTGAAATATGCCACCTCCTGTACTAAATACTTCTCTATGATCGATCCTTCCTTAAACTGTTTGTTGGTACATTTATGTTTCAAAGTTTTCATCATCCGTTCAAATCCATACATCCACCAATATTGGACAGGACCACAAATCCTTAGTTGAAACGGTATATGCACGGTCAAGTGTTCCATGGAGTCAAATAATGATGGAGGGAAGATCTTCTCGAGCTTGCACAACGTCACTGCAATAAATTCATCCAACTTCTGCACGTCATCTAAACGGAACTACCTGCGCAGATTATTCTAAAAATTTGCTAAATTCAGCTATTGGAATCCATATATCATCGGTATGTTCCCACGCAAGATGATTGGAAGCAACTTTTGCATAAAAACATGACAATCATGCGTTTTCATGTCAAAATGAATTATTAGACATGTTGACACAACTTCCAATGTTTGACGCATATCCATCGGAAGTTTGAGCGTGGTCTTCAACCACTTGCAAACATTCGTAATCTGATCTTCACTCAATGTATAAATTGCCTTAGGTTGACATGGTCTTCCATCGCGCCCGAAACCAAATGTAACTCGCCGGATGTTCATTTTCTGCAGATCACGTCTCGAGTTCGCATTGTCTTTACTCTTCGCTTTTGATTCATAATCAGTATAGAATATATTGTCGAAACAATTTTTCTCAATATGCATTACATCGAGGTTATGTCTTACTAACAAATGTCCCGACGGTAACTCCCAAAAGATTGATTTCTTAATCCAGGTTGTGAGTCACACCGAAGCCCTCGTGTCGTTGTCTGTCCCAATATGACCCAAAAGGCGGGAACTCAATCTGCTCAATCTCTGTTAGTATTTCAACACCGGACTTATATTCAAAGGGCTCGCCCGCTCTCGACTACCCCATGCTCGACAGTCATGTCGATAAGAATGTCGACGGTGTAAAAATCTTCTATGACACCCCCACCAACAAGGTTTACGCCCATAAGTTAATTGGAAACTAGACACATCAGCCATACAGCATGGGCATGCAAGTTTTCCATGCGTACTCCACTGATAGCATACCGTAGGCCGGAAAGTCACCGATTGTCCAAAGCAGCATGCTCTCATTGTAAAATTCTTCCTACGATGCGCATCCCAAGTTTCAACGCCTACGGTCCATGAGACTATTCAACTCGTCGATCAATGGCCGCAAGAAGACGTCAATATTTCGCCCGAGATCGAGGACCCGGATCAACAATGCCAAGTAGATATACGGCTGTTTCATACATAAATCAGGTGGTAGATTATAAACCGTGATGAATACCGCCACATGGAATAAGGGTTACCATCATCGATAGTGGATTAAATCCATCGGTGCATAAACCTAATCGTACATTCCCGATCTCTTCAAAGAAAATCAGGGTATAACATATCGACATGTTTCCATGCCTCGTGATTGGCTTGGGTGTCCAATGGTACCATTTGCATTTATATTTGCCCTTACATGATAACTCATGAATTCAGCTGTTTTGACGATCGGTAAAGACGTTTAAGTCTTTCGGTTATTGGGAGATAACGTAGAACCTTCTTCGGTTTCAGCTTTCTTCGCCACGCCGATCAATACCCCCTTTAAAAGTATATCTATCCGAACCGCACACAACACACTTCAACAAACTGCTGAATCCACCATCGAACAACATACAATTATTCTCGCAACTATGAATTTTCAAGTACGGTAACCCTAAGTCCCTGATCATTTTCTTCGCTTCATCCGTGCTCGTGGCGTGAGTTTTCTCAGTAATATTTCATTGATATAATTAATCATTTTTGAGAAAACGGCATCCGATATATTATGCTGACTTTTCAAGCTCAAAAACTTGGTCAAAACCGATAGCTTCTTGTGTTCCGTGCGAGCCCCATCATAAAGAGGTTGCGATGCCGCCGCAACAACGCAAAAACTTTTGTGCCTCTTGATTTGGAATTTCGCCTTCATCAACTTGCATGTCTTCTTGAGTCTCCCAAAATTATTGTAACAATATTCGTTTTCATCATCATGATCATTAACATCCGGTCAACATTATTAGGACGAATTCCCAAACCTTCATGAACCATTTGACGGACATTCCAACCTTCATAGTCAGCAGATATCGAGTCCCTTTGCGTACTTCCACGTGAATTACTAGACGACGATCCCTCAACGAATCGATCATGACCTCCAACAATAGTCGGATCGATCAATATTGCCTCACCATGACAATCCCATATATAATAATCTGGTTTAAATCCATACTCGCATAAATGATTTCCAATAGTCACCTTTTCATTATAGAATCTATTTCTACACTTTTTACACGGACATTTCACCGTCGACATTCCATTCGATTCAAAGAATCGAAAAGCAAAGTTTAGAAAATATTCGACTCCCTCAAAGAATCTTCGATCGATCGACGGGTTCCCTTCTCTAACCGTTGATACATCCAATCACGTTCAGCAGCCATATTTTACGCCCGCATATCAATATTACTTTATAACAAAACTTAAAAGGTAAAAACTTAATTACTTAAATATACGATTTATACATGCAAACTGTATAACTTATTTCCTCCTAATTATAAAGGGTGCATGGGTCCTATCCTATTCATAAAAGTACAATCGGTAAAGAAGTTTTATGATTGTACATGTATAACTCATACAACTTACATAAATTTCGGCAGCATTTAATCTCAGTTCCTCATTATACCATTTTTTTGGTTTTAACTCCCAAATCGGGTATAACAAGGAACGAGACGTAAAATGCAAATAAAATTATGCAATCGTATAGTTTATACATATACATTCATAAAACTTCAATATACCAGTTGCACTTTTACAAACCTGTCTAACTGGACAATCCATGAATATTAAATTAAATATTATATTTTACAATATTATTTCCAATAGTGAAAATAATATTATGCATATAATATTCTACATAATATTCACAGACAGGAACTATGGCTGAAATCTAAAATATCATATTCCACTAATTTTAACAACATAAACTAAGAATAACAAAATCTATATAATTAAATAAGAGAAAATAAAGGGAGTATATAAATTCATACCTAAATAAGCCAACAAAATCTGCTTCGTTGCTTGAACACAAATGGAGCAAGATTTGTAACTCACAAATGAAAATGGGCCGGGAGGAGAGCAAGATCTGCAAAAAAAATGGAGCAAAATGGAAGCTCTTCGTTTCTGTAAATCTGATGCGGAGAGGGAGGAAGAAGATGGGTTGGTCAATTTAAAGGCCCATGAACCGCTTATTTACGCTACATTGGCGCTACTACCTCACAAATATCGGAGTCGACAGCTGTGCCTTGATTGAACCGCTTTTATGCGCTACAAAAGCGCATCTTACCCGCTCCCAGAAGCGCAACTTCGCGCTAGATGGCTTCTTCACTGGTTGAAGCGCGTATTGGCGCTTTCGGACGCGCTTCATAGCCGCTCAATGAAGCGCCTCGTAGCGCAACGGTTCTGGTGGCTTACTGGTAGCGCTATTATGCGCTTCTTATGGCGCTACGAATGTCCCCCCACGTACGTAGTGCCACCTCTCTAGATATATCTCTAGCTCTCATATACTATATATGGAAACAAAACCAACTAGTACTGAAGAAGCAGCAGCGCCTCCACTCAAATACCAGGTGACCTCCCCCTCCCCACCAATTAAACCAACACATACACGATCAGCATATATATATATATATATATATATCATGGAAGAATATTGGAGTACATATATATACACAATATATTTCCTTTTTTTAGATGTATGTATATATATATATATGTACATATATATAGATACCTAATGATGCTCTCCTATAACAAACATGATGCATTCGTTCCAATGACTTAATGAAACACTCACCTTCTTCAACTCCCAAAATGATGCTTTCTGGTGATCACTGTGATGCTCTTCTGTTGCATTATAATGCTCTCCATTTACAAAAATGATGCACTTGCTCTCATGACATAGGTTACACTCGTAGTGATGCATTCACGATGCATAATGATGCTCTCCCGTAACAAACATGATGCACTCGTCCCCGGTGACTTAATGAAGCACTCACCTTCTTCAATTCCCAAAATGATGCTTTTGGTGACCACTGTGATGCTCTTCTGTTGCATTATAATGCTCTCCATTTACAAAAATGATGCTCTCCATTTACAAAAATAATGCTCTCCATAATGATATGCTTAGACATCATTAAGGTACGTAGGAGCATTATAATGAGTCGCATGCACATCATTAAAGAGACGTGGGAACATCATAATAACATAATGTGCAGTAGGTTGCATCTCTGAATCATGAGATATGAATCACATCATTCAAATTGAGGAAATGGTTGGGAATTGATCGACGACGCCTCGTAAAGTGATTGGCTACTTGGCATGGTCGGATTTCGTAGTGCCAACGCTTTTAACCTCCAAAAGCTTGTCCGCCGTTAACATAGAAGCGCCGTCGTCGGTGACGATGGAACGGTTGTCGTCGATGGCGAGGAGGCTTGTGGTGGCTGGCCTTATTGCGGTTGAAGCAAGGAATGAGAAGAACGCAGCGAATTCAAACGAAATGACATTTTCGTAAAAAAATGGAGTTAGGCGCACACGCTGCTTTCGCGCACCGTATCCTCTGCCTATATATAACTAGCATGCAAGGGTATACATATAATTATTAATTTGATATATATTTCAAAATATTTTATTGTAATGTAGACATGCAGCTTGAAAGTCTCTATCCACTGCAAGGGCTGCAAGCAAAAAGTCAAGAGACTTCTTCAATCAGTGGAAGGTAGTACACTACTGTAGCTCACATGCACAGGAGGATCACTTGTCCCAAAATCTTATTATGTTCTCTGCTATAGTTATTAATTAACAGTGTTATTAATTCTCTTAATTAAATATTTAACAGATTAACTGACACCGGTGGTTAATTATAGATATAGTAGGAGACATGGTTCCTAAGTACTAGATTTTGGGACAGGGATTCAGACTCCACATGCACAAATTAGGCACAAATTACACTTCTCAAACTATTAATTTTTTTGAGCTTGCAATGAAAGGCTTGTTGTTGTTCGTTTTTCAGGAGTTTACATGACGGCCATCGACTCTCAGCAGCACAAGGTGACGGTGACCGCCAGTGTGGAGGCACAAACCCTCATCAAAAAGCTTTCCAGGTCAGGCAAACACGCCGAGCTTTGGCCTGAGACCAAGAACGCCGCCGGCGACGTCCAGAACAAGGACAACAACGCTGCCGGGACAGAACAAAACCAAGAGACGGCGGCCACCACCGGTAGCGAAAAAGGCGGCACCGACCAAACGGCGTCACAAGGCAATAGTGGACGCAAAAAGAAGAAAAAGAAGAATGGACAAAATGGTAATAACAGCAATGCCGGAAGCGGCGGTAACAACCCGAGTCCCAGCAGCAATGCTCCGGAACCCGGTCCACAGGTGAACAAGGGCCCACCAGTGGGCCCATCAGAACCAGATCAGAAGGTTGTTTATCATCATCATCCACGGGCTTTTTACGGGCCGCTGTTCGTAAGCTGTAACAAGACGTATTCAGGCCCAAATGCTTCCTACTTCGCACATTCCATGGACCCCAATGAATATCGACCGTTTGATGAGTACAGAAATCGCGAAGTCCCATACGATGATTCTGATTATGATCACGATGGTTATGACGACGATGACGGCGGGTGCACGATCATGTGATATATTGTATGCTGCAGGTTAGTGGCAGTAAAGAATAAAGTTCGCAATTTTCATTTTTCCGAAAATAATGTAAGCCACATTAACCCTAACCTAAATTTGTATAATGATTATTAATTTAATTATATTGGCCAGCAAAACAGCAGGTACTATAACAAGCTTCGTTTCATTATTAATTTAAGTACGTGATTTTTTATTTTATTTTGCACAGCAAAGCAAATTTCGAAAAGAATGTGACCTTTTATATTTAGACTCTGTGTGTTTACAATTACTCCAATATGAAAAATATTACCTACGTAGTAGTATTTTTTTTAGCATATTTAGTTGTTATTTCATCTTAAAATATTTATCAATATCCATTTTCTATCATTTAATTTATGATTTCATTTTAAGGTAAAGTACACTAATAGTTCTATAACATTAATTCGTGCACTATCATAGTCCTTTTTTAAGATTTTGTACCATTAAAATCCCTTTTTTTTTATTTGTGATCCTTTTTGACATTTTTACCCTTTTAAAAAATCCGTAAAATATAAATAAAAATTTTTTAAGATGAAACTTTCTATTTTATCCTCAATTTTTATAAAACCTAAAATTATACCCTAACTTTTATAAATCCTCAAAATTTTACCCTAAACATTTTCTCTCCACTTTATCTCACCACCTCCTATCCACAACCACCGGAACCTCGCCTGACCACCGATGACCTTCACCGGAATGCCCAAGACCACCCTCTAAGTCGGTAAACGCGAGCCTAGGCGGTAGATCCGCAGCCCAGGGTTGCGAATCGCTTGCCGAAGGGCGCAAATCGCAAGCCTTAGGCCGCGAATCACAAGCCCTAGGCCACGAATCGCCAGCCCTAGGCCGCAAATCGCGAGTCTGTGGTGTTTTGGCGGGGGCTCGTGGCTTTCCGGTGGTGGTCCGTTGAATTCCGGTGAGGGTGGGTTGGATAGCGGTTGACATAGGTGGAGTTGAAAAAGTTTAAGGTAGATAGCAAAATTTCTTTGTAGATTTTTAAAATTTGAGGGTGTAAATGGTGTAATAAGAAAAATGCAGTTTATAATTGTTAGTTTATCATTCATGTGAAAGGGTAAAATTGTCACATAATCACAAAAAGGATCACAGATTCAAAAAAAAGTTAAAAATATGACTTTTATGGTACAAAATCTTAAAACATGACTATGATAGTACACAAATTAAAGTTATGGGACCATTGGTGCACTTTACTCTTTCATTTTTATACAATTTACTATGATTCACATTTAAAATAGTTGACAACATTTAGCTAGGTTTTAACTATTGGATCTACCTTTCACGAATATGAGCTGGTAGACCTCCATTTTTTTCGCCTCTCGCCTTCTCCAAACAATCTTTACTAGCCCTTTGGGCGCTAGCTTGGTTGATCAAGGTACATCTATTCCACCACAACGTCCCAAGTTCGATTCGCCATGGCCAACAGAAAAAATCGTGAAAACCTAAGTGTAAGTTGAACACAAGGGTCTACACCTTGTGGGTTGAAAAATAGTGGGTGGAGTTCCCACTGGCATTTCAGTGTCTGATCAGTCCAGTAGTGATTACTTAGTCAAACAATTGGGGCATCCGTTTATAGGGCAACATAAGCAAAGTTTGGATGGGGCGGTTAGTGTTCCCCAATTTACACAGATTTTGACTTGTGGTTTTGGGTAATAAAATAAAAATCCTTATTTGCAGATACACAAGAAAAAAAATGAAAAAATGGAATATAGTTTATAATGTGGTCGCATTATGATTTTTATCCAAGTATTATAATCTTTATCTGAATGAAGCAAAGACGAGCGAAGTTGTAGATTTTACCTTTACATATGAGAAGGTTTTTTAGTCACCATATATATAGGTGCAGCTAAACAATACTACTCTTTATAATTAAACATTTCATTTCTAACATTTAATTTCTGATTTTTATTTTAACATTTTAATATAAAAAATCAAAAAATGTATATGCAAAAAAAATAGATGAACATATTTATAGTTTCTAAATATATTTCTTTAGAATTTTTTTAACAACTTCAATTAATA
The DNA here is from genome assembly GCA_024586325.1 of Stellera chamaejasme. Taxonomy (NCBI): domain Eukaryota; kingdom Viridiplantae; phylum Streptophyta; class Magnoliopsida; order Malvales; family Thymelaeaceae; genus Stellera; species Stellera chamaejasme. The sequence goes on from CM044985.1 coordinate 35,136,828, forward strand.
AAAAAATTGTGTCGAATACAAGCAGAAAAACAAAACATCTTAGTTTTCTTATCATATCCAATTATCCATTTTAATTATCATAACTAAACAAGCCAAAAGGTCAAATGATCACCCAGTTTGAGACTAAAACTCAAACGGTAACATGAATAAACATTCAGGACCTTTCTTGACATTCTGCACCTAATCTAATGTTCTTGCTTCCGATCCATGTCCAAGCCGCGAGCTCAGTGCTCATCAGTATCACTCATCGTGGACGCCTTTCGTTTCTTTTTTCGTTTGGATCGAGGACGGCTTTCACTTAATCGCTTCTTCGGACCCCGATTCCGATGGCCTCACCGTCCGATCACAAGGCCACCATTATCGACGGCAAAGCCGTTGCCGGGGCCATAAGATCTGAAATCGCCGAGGAAGTTCGCCTCCTCTCCCAACAGTACAACAAGGTCAGTGCCTTTCGCGTCTACTATCCTGTTCCTTTCTAGGTTCAGGCTACTGAAATTTTTTGCTGTTATGTAGATTTTGCTAAGTTTCATTCCCTTGTTTATCGATTCAATTCAGGTGCCTGGGTTAGCCGTAGTTATTGTTGGCTGTAGGAAAGATTCTGAAAGTTATGTGCGTATGAAACGAAAAGCATGCGCTGAAGTTGGGATTAAGTCTTTCGATGTAGATCTTCCAGAGGAGGTCTCCGAGGCTGAGTTGATCTCCAAGGTTCATGAACTTAATGCGAATCCAGATGTGCATGGTCAGTCAGCTATTGTGTTCATATATTGATTACTAATTATCTTTACTTCAATATACGATTACTGAATTGGCTTTGTTTAATCATTCGAAAATTGTTGACAAAACGGGAAGGATGCCCGTGAGAGTTTTAATTTTCAGATTTTTCCATCCCCCATTTAACTAGAATACAGCTTTACTGGTTCATATAGTGACCCAACTATTTTGTTAAAGGAATGAATGCGGTTTACGATAAGAGAGAATGCACTGTTATTTTTTAGGAAAAACATGAATGGAGATCTGGATAGAAGATTTATTTTTCTTATGAGAGTATGACTCATTTTTTATGTTGCCAGGCATACTAGTTCAGCTGCCGTTACCAAAACACATAAATGAAGAGAAAGTGCTTGGTGAAATCAGCATTGAAAAGGATGTGGATGGTTTTCATCCCTTGAACATTGGCAAGCTTGCTATGAAAGGCAGAGACCCTCTGTTTCTTCCCTGCACTCCCAAGGTATTATGCTATTCTGTACATTATGATAGTGCTACTTTATTTGGCTTGTGGTCTCAAATGACCTTGTTTCTCATCAGGGATGTCTTGAACTACTATCACGAAGTGGTATAAGCGTAAAAGGGAAAAGGGCTGTTGTTGTTGGTCGTAGCAACATAGTTGGATTGCCAGTTTCACTGCTTCTGTTAAAGGCAGATGCTACAGTCACTGTGGTACACTCACGAACTCCTGACCCTGAAGTTATTATTCGGGAAGCTGACATAATCATTGCTGCTGCGGGACAGGCAATGATGGTAAGTTTAAGTTGCTAGCTATTCCGGCTGCTCTGTAAAATTTCTTCTTGCTTGGTTGAACCCCTTTCACAGTATGCCACTTTAGTTCATTTCCTGCTTGTCAGCAAAGTGGTACCAAAACAGGCGCTTCCATCCCCAAGTCTATCTGACTCTCAAACATATTGGTAGCAATTTAGAGTATTTCTCTTAGATAAGGTTAGATCATGATTTTCTCTAGTGTTTTTTATGGTTATCTCGTTTCATTCTAAAACAGATCATACCCATGTTAGTAGGCCATAGCTAACATTCTTTGTACATGTTATTGCCTGCACCCTTGGGGGTAACGTAAAGATTCAAATAATAATAATTATAATAATAATAATATATTCTAATTGGTGGAAAGAATTTCTCAAAATTCATGGATTATGAAATGCATGATTCAGGAACTATGCTAATCTCTGGTATCGCTCGCCCTAAAGCAGCTGCTAGGATTAGTTTCCAGCTTCTGGGGCTCTAATTTGCTTCCGTTTATAATTGATGTTTGATTTCATCTATCCATTGTAGATCAAAGGCAGCTGGATCAAACCTGGGGCAGCAGTCATAGATGTTGGGACGAATGCTGTTGACGATTCAAGCAAGAAGTCAGGATATAGATTAGTGGGGGATGTGGATTTTGCAGAGGCATGTAAGGTGGCTGGGTGGATAACCCCAGTCCCAGGTGGTGTTGGGCCGATGACAGTGGCGATGCTACTCAAGAATACCTTGGATGGTGCAAAGCGTGTAATTCAAGAATGAGGACTAGTTTGTATCCAGTCTGCAAAATTACCCACCCCTATGATCCGATAAAAATGTAACTTGTGGAAGAAGCATGCAGTTCCTGTCCTGTTGAGTCTGCTCAGAATGATTCATTTGTCAAATGGAGAAGAGTCATCTTTAATAGTTGAAGGGGTCATACCCAATTATTGATCATGAGGATATCTCTTGCTGACTTCCTATACAGAGAACATTCATTGGAATAATTGAAACTCATATTTCAAAATTGTGTCCCAAAGGCATCCAATTGTCGACCCATAACGTCTTAGAGGATGCAAAATTGTGTATCAGGAACCTTTCTCTACCATTTTAGTCAATTACGTTTATCCATAAACAATGTGCAAAAACTAGAAATATGATGCCAAGAACAATTGATAGCCTAACTGCTGTAAGGAAAAAACCAGTGGCCAAGATTTGTCGTCAATGATTTCCAGATAATACGTCCAGATCAGATTCTAGAAATCAATCCCGATATTCGTTAGCTGAAAGATTGTTGTCACCTAATCAAATTCTCTAATTTCCTCAGGAATGCGCTTGCTTACTTGCTTCAGTCACTAACACCCATTATTACCAAGGCAAAAGACAAAATCGCAATTGTCTTAATTTCCAGCTAAAAAACACAAGTATAAATAGCCAAATGCATGCACGGCCTTCCATGCATACATGCACCAAACACATGGCAACTGTACCATGTCTTTGGTTCATTTGGCTTTCCCTTGTCCTGTTAATTCAGATGCAGATCAATGAAGTTTTCTGCTTCCCTGAGCTTTGTCAGAATATCAATGCAACCGATCCTGAACGGATCCATTTTGCTCAGAATTTGGAGTTTTTAGAAGCGGAGTTCTTCTTGCGCGGTGCCCTTGGTGTTGGGCTTGACCATTTTGCCCCTCAACTGGCCAAGGGTGGGCCTCCTCCCATCGACGGCCGGAAGGCTAATCTCGACAATGTCACTCGCCGGATCATCGAGGAATTTGGCTACCAAGAAATTGGTCATCTAAGGTTGTAAGACCTTTAAATTGTAGTTTGAATTTTGTTCTCGTTTTGAGGTCTATGTATGTCTATCGAAGGAATCGATTCCCAACTATTTGGTCAACAAGTCCCAGACCCTCACATGCTGCGCCTAGACTAAACTTCCACATTACACGAGTGTACTGTTGAAAAACTTGGGTTTATTAGTATTTGATTCATGATCAGGGCAATTGTGGATACGGTGGGTGGAATTACAAGGCCTCTGATTGACCTGAGCGTCAGAAATTGGGCCAATTTATTTGATACGGCAGTTGGATATCATCTGGACCCTCCTTTCGATCCTTATGCCAACACAATCAACTACATTCTGGCATCATACGCCATTCCATATGTAGGCCTTGTGGGTTACGTCGGCACCATTCCTTATCTCCATGGATGCATCACTCGACGGGTACAAAAACTTCAATCCTCTCTTTCTTTTGCCCTAAACATCTAGAAGAAAAAAAATTGATTCATTTAAATTTCAACATTAAACCTATATATGCATAATTGATGCATATAATAAAGTATGAGTTAAATTCATACACGTATAAGCATATCATAAATTGAAGTTTGATTTATTTTTTATTTTTAAATAATTTAAAAAATAAAAAATTTCAAGTATTTGATCTATTATTTTTTCTTTCAATAAATTTTAATAATTTATACACACACACATATATATATATATCATAAATTGAAATCTAAAGTTTCTGAATATAATTTTTTCTAAAACATCTAAGATAATTTGAGTCAAATTATAGATTCGAAAGTCAAACTGTTTAATTTCTCGGGACAAAGTATAATTGATTTAGATGTTTGTGTGTGTATGTATGTATATGTACACAGTTGGTAGCAGGATTGTTGGGTGTGGAGTCGGGACAGGACGCAGTGATCCGAACATTACTATATGAAAGAGCATGTGAAGTGGTGCACCCATACAACCTAACAGTGGCGGATGTCACAAACAAAATCTCAATGCTAAGGAACAGGTTAGCCATGTGTGGGATCAAGGACGAAGGCATCATCGTGCCGCCCTGGCTCGGGGCTGAGAACCGGACGGAGAGCAACATCCTGTCGGCGGATCCCTACTCTCAGTCCTACGCCAGGACACCGCAAGAGATACTGAGGATCGTGTACGCCACCGGGAACGAGCATGAGCCCGGTGGGTTTTTTCCTTCGGGTGCACATGGACGCATTGCTAGAATCTTTCTCTGTGATGATGATGAGGTGAAGCCAAAAGTACAGTTTTTTCCAACGTGTGAAGTCCCGGGGAGGAAGTAGTACGCAAACGCAACTAGAGTTATGTACATGATCGATATGTACACACATATACATACATGTATTGCATGAGTTGGTGATGAGGAGTTTGTATTTCTTTTCTCTTTTCTTTTTTGTCAAGTATGTGACATAGAGATGTCACACAACTAGCTATAGTTTGAATAAATCTTCACATTAATTTGCATTTTTCCATTTTATTACTACTACTTCTTTCTCATTGACCTGTTTGAAAACATTTGTTTCAATTAGCTATAGTGTTTTAAATAATTTTTAATTTGAAAAGCCGTTACCAAACAAGTATCATTCTATCATTCACTACTTGATGGAAGGAATGTTTGTTAATTTCGAAATATTTTGTTTAGTTTGGGAAAAATATTAGACCAATACAGTAGTAACAACCCAACCTTAAACAAAATATCAACCATGCATGTAACTTAATTGAATTAATCTCATGGTAATTAAAGACTAGATATATGTAGTATAGACTAAGCACCATCCTTATTATAAAGTGGAGTAACTTTTTTGTCTATTGGTGAAGTCGTGCATGCGCATTACAAAAGAAAAAGGCTCTGATCATGCGCCTGACCCACTCATCGAACCTCTCGTCTTATCCATTGATCATCACCTTGGGGAACATCAGAATTAGATACCATTTTATCCACAACAAATTACCATGCATATGATGGTTTGAGATTAATTAAGACATCGTATAATTAATTACACAGAACTTTATAATGATGGGATTGAAAAGAGATTCTGAAAAGGTTTTGAGAGGATTGGAATTTGATTCCAATTTATCCGAATTAAAGAAAGCACTTGCATTAGTCACTTTAACACTGCCTTGTACACTATCTTATTGAAAACTTGTCTAATCTTTTTATGGGTAATGTTAAATATAATCATTTAAACAATTGCTTGCACACTATTTCATTAAGTTACTTTATGGGTAATGTTAAAAAAAAAAAAGAGAAGCAAACCAGTAAAGGTACTTTAACTTTCCATCCATAATGATTGTGATTGGTTATGAGCATCTCTTAATTGAAAGAGAGGAAGAAAGAACCTTTTGAAAGGTCCCAGCCTGTAAAGCTATGTCACATTAGTTGTGAAATAGAAAGACAAGGAAGTACGTACGTAGCAACAAACAATTTTAGGATAACGGGGGAGGGAGGGTACACAGGCAACCAGCATCATAACTGCACTAGGATCACTAACCTTCCCTCCATTGCATTTCCTCTTCTTATTATTCTTTGGGCAATTAGGGAGAAAGCAAAACAAATTAAGCAGAAGAAAGTGATTATTAGAGATTTAATTTAGGATCTCTTGGACTGAAGAAGGAACCTGTGACATGAGCGTTGAGCAAGTCGAGTGCATCGGCATTAGACCTGATGCACCTGGGTGTCTTGTACTGATTGATAGACCCTCCTTGGTTGACAAACAAGTCCATCAACGCTTCAAATGTCCCAGACTCCACCACCCGTATCTCCAGAGGCCCCACCGACTTCTCCTGCGTTCGGCAGTGCCTGTAAACACAGTCAAGCTCCTCTTCCACCATGATGCAGCACTCCTGCAGGAGCTTAGAATCGATAGGGGTCACAGAGTCTACCATAAGGATCTCCCAGAAAAGGACATAGTGTCCCGGGACAGAGGAAGTGTCAGCGTAGCTGGTGTATTCCACAAGCAGAGCATTGTATGGCTCTAAAAGCCTCTTGGCCATGGAGATGCTCCTATGCAGGTCTTCCTCATTCGTTTTATCATTGTCGATGCTCAATACCACGTTTCTTCTACATATGAACCGGAACTGCGGTGCTTTGTTGTAGAATGCAACTACTTGAAGTACATCTCCGACGCGGTACCGGTATAGTCCTGACCAACATAACATCCAACCACACTAGAATCATGATCACAAGAGTACTTACTAAACTTGCGAAAGGAGAGACATTATCTATTACTGCATACATACCAGCAAAAGTGGTGACCAGCAATTCATAGTAACATCCAAGTTTAACATGCACCAAATCAACGAGCTTCTTGCCGCTCACTTCATCTTCTTCATTGACATCGACAAAGAGCATCCCGTTTTCGCCCAGGGGCAAGAACTCGAAGTACCCCATATTGGGCAAAAGGGTAAACGCCACATCAGCTGGATCACACAGCGGCCTCAGATTGACCCCAAAGTAACACTCCGAAGAAGCGTACATCGGGCACACCAAAGGTAGCTTTTTGTCACTATAATACTCTAGAGATGGTATGTATTGTGCCATGGACCCTGTAATGACAGCCTCAACGTACTTGGCCCTGGGGAACAGTTGGCACAATATGCCCTTCCAAGATGGACGACTACAAATATCCTCAATCTCGTCTGCCAAATCCGGGCGTGGTGAATATAATATTGATGACATGGATGTACGGCATCCGGGATCAGTAATGGCAGCAGCAAGGTGGCCAGTTCGGATGTCATTGCAAAGCTGGACCCACTTGCGCTCAAGAAATGAAATGCTTCGGAGGAACGCGGAGGCAAACACAGCGCCTAGGCGCATGACTTGGTGGCGGTGGACGAGTCCAGCTAGCAACTGGCAGTACATACTTTGGTTGCTGTCATTGCATAAAATGGCTTGATCTGGGCTCGTAAAATCATTGAACAGATCTCGGCTTCGGCACTTGAAGTGCTTACTCTTATAGAAGCTGGTAAGCACTGCTCGAGCAGGAATGCCACACGGCGTGGAAGTCTCAGCCTTGACGAAGTTCAGGTACATCGCCTTGCCCTCATCAAGACCACTAATATACCTGGAGTAAAACATTACAATGCTGACCATTATGGATGTTTTGTGGTAACTTGTTAACGAGGTTATGGCGGTGCTTGCTTAACCACTCGCATTTGTACTGTCCAAGTATTTTGTAAAGTTGATAATGTCAAATCAATCCATGCAAATCGAAAAGCATGCAGCTCTTTTGTATGTGTAACATTCCATCAGAAATTTATCAAGCGGGGTTAACATATTTCACCAAACATAAAAAATTATGATCAGCAGAACAACTGGGAATCATCGTACAAAAGCATTAGAGAATTATCAAGTAATTGATAGGTAACTCATTTGGGAATACAATACACACATGCGATCGAACACCATGCACTGAGAGTTGGAGAATTAATACTTATCTCAATCTGTCACCTTCTCGTGATATTTTTCCATGCAAGTGGAGCAAAAGTTAGGATGATAGCACGATTATGTTAGCAAGGTTATGTTAGCAAGGTCAATCAGCTTAATACTTGCTACTTTGCTTGCGCATGGATTTTTTAGTGTTATTAACTTCAAATCAATTAACACTGTGAACCTCATGCCAATACCTCAAATTATATAAAATATCAAATAAAATTGAATAACAAAATGATGATGATGATGATACATGTCTACAGCTAATGAACAACTTACTCCAAATTGCTTCTATGCAGTTAATATGGAAAAAATGTCCAAATAGGCCTAAATTTTTTTAGGTTTTCGAGTTTTAGACCTAAAACTTTTCAACTTCGATCCGTAGGCCTAAACGTTATCTTCGTTGTTGGGTTGAAGGCCTAAATCGCCAGCTGGCCGATGGAATGCTGACGTGTACGATTGACGGCGTTAATTTTAAACAATTTCTGTCACCTCACAAAAACGACGTCGTTTCGTCTCCAGATTCAAGTGGAAGTCAGACTTTGGGAATTCGAAAACTAGGCCTAAAAGTTTTCTATTTAACAACTTATAGACCTATAACTTTTCATATCAAAAGTTATAGGCCTACCAGTTGATGAATATGAAAAGTTATAGGCCTACAAGTTGTTAAATAGAAAACTTTTAGGCCTAGTTTTCGAATTCCCAAAGTTTGACTTCCACTCGAATCTGGAGATGAAAAGACGTCGTTTTTGTGAGGTGGCAGGAATTGTTTAAAATTAACGTCGTTACTCGTCCACGTCAGCATTCCGTCGGCCAGCTGGCGATTTAGGCCTTCAACCCAGCAACGGATATAACGTTTAGGCCTACGGATCGAAGTTGAAAAATTTTAGGCCTAAAACTCGAAAACCTAAAATATTTTAGGCCTATTTGGGCATTAATCCCCAGCAAAGTTGATACGTTTGACTAACACGGAGATTAAGAAAATATTGCTGACTTAAGGAGAATAGAGTAAAGTTGGCACATAAGACAAATGATTTTTTAAAATGGAAACCGAATAAAGGCTAATAAGGTAAAGTTTGATGTGAAAAGGTTTCCTAAAAAGGAAACGTATCAGTTTTGTTGGAACAATCCAAAAAGAAAAATGCATCAAGTGTCCTGGGACGGAGGGAGTACTAAAAAAAAAAGAGTGACAAGTAACATTTCACTGGATTGGGTTCTTATAGATTCTCTATGGGATCCCTATCTCTGGGCCAGATGATAGAATAAGACTAAAACCACAGCTTACGTTAGAGATGTAGGACATATTTCTATGGTATATGTACCAACATGTGAGCACATATAAACTATGGTGACAGCTGTAAACATGAAGGAAACTAAAGAAAATGAATGAAGAAGAAAGCAGAACAGAAAGGAGAAGCTATAGACTAACTGGTTCATGATCGGCATAATGAGATTGTAAACAAAAGTTCGGCGATCAAGATCTTCTGCGATTGATGGCACTAGTTTGCACTCCCCACCTGAAGTCCCTGAGCTGCAAAATGGGAGGGAGACATGTTGTAAGACATGTTGTGAGTGAGAGATGGGTGAGGGTTAGCGCGCGGTTAGACTTAGAATAGTAAGTGATGATGATAGGAGAAAGAGACCTGCAAAGCATTTCAGTGACCGGGTGACCAGAAACAAGACTAGAATCTTCACCATTAGCAATCCTGTTGATGTAAGGAAATATACTCTTATAAGTAATGACAGGGACGTAGTTTTTAAATCTCAGTATATCAGTGGATCCTTCCATATAAGCATGCAAATACTCCGTCCCAGCATTCCGCTCTAAGATTTCTTTCAGAATGCCTTCCTGAACTTCATCAGCCTTTTCTGTCAACGCTTCAATCACTTTTAAAGCCTCCTCACCTCTGTATTCCAACTTCTTATCCATTTTATTGATGAGCAGAAGAAAGAGCAGAGGTTTTACAGAAGGGTAAGTAAGAGACACTTACACTAGCACAGGAGGTTAACCATCCAAAGGTAATATATATATATATATATATATATATATATATATATATATATATATATATATATATATGTATGTATGTATATATATATATGAGTTATTCTCCCCGGCAGTGCAAATCGATTAGAAACCATATTCTGCTGATTGCATCAGCACTGTGGCTGGCTCCCACATGTTTTCCTTGATTTGAAAACACTACCCACAAAGTAGAATATTAGGAATTAGTCTTCCTTATCTAATCCTCAAAATTTCTGAAATTCGTAGCCTTATCCATTTTCTGAGGATACTTAGCATGCAACTCATTACCCTGGCCGGAGCTCCTGAGAACTCGCAGTTGAAATGTGGTATTTTAAGTACTGGTACCTGAACACCAATACTATTTTCCGTTAAAAAAAACGCTTTCCTCATCTAAACTCGCATAGAAGTAGATGGAAGCGGCGTGGTTACCATAGCTCATGCATTTCTTTCAATCTCAGGAACAGGAAGAAGATGGTTTTCAACCACAGTTGAAAAAATTTATGTTTTGTACAAACCAACAGGTAAGCCCCTAGTAAATTTGAATGAAGTTTTAGCTATTACTTTAACAACAATGATAAGGCCTGGCTGGCCTAGTGGTTAACAGTGTGTATGGAAGCATATAAATTTGAGCCTCCCTCGATGGTACAGGCAGGCAGCAGCGGCAATTTTTATTTAAACTATGTCCAGTGGCTAAACGGTTGGTGAGTGAGTGGCACTGGCATTGTTTTAATCACGTGCAGGTCACATGCATTTTTAAACTATGACCAGTACCCAAACCTGCATCGGTTCGCCCTTTTAAACCTGCCAGCCATTCATTCAAAGAAACCATCTTAACCACACAATCAATTATAAGATGGTAGATAAGTTAGAAATGTATTTGGAAATAATATTCTTATTCAAAGAAATCAACTACTGTTCTGTTACCATAATAACTCACCTTTATACATGTACCATTCAAAAGATTTCTTTCTTGGCATCAAATATCAAAGTGCAGGAGAAAGAAAGGGAACATAAAAGGGCACTGCATTTACAACACCACTTTGGATGGAGCATACAGTATGTCATCTGTCTGTTAAAGTTATTGAGACCTGACACAATCATCCGTACTGTAAAGGTACATCCCAATCCTTTTTGCAAGGTACAAAACAAGATTAATTAACTTCTCTGCACATCTACCGAAGAATGATTTGAAACCTAAGATGCTTGACTCCAGGGCAAAACTCTAAGAACCAAGACCTTCATTTTATTCATTCACAATTTTTTTTTTTTTTTTGTGAAAAAAGATTGATCAATGCTCAATAACCAACAGAGCGCAATATATTTTTGTTATTCGTCCATGGATGGCTTTAAAATTTGTCCATTTACTTGAAGATTTAGCCTGAATAGCATCATTTCCAGACATAAAGTAACGGAAGGTGGTCGCAAAGTGGTGTGTAGATGAGCACTTCAATGGTGAAGAGCATAATGAGGCACACTTTTGGCAAGACAGCAAAAGTAAAGAACGAGGGAAATGTGCCAAGTGAGGTGGGCATCAAGCTTTCTACAAAAAAGTGGGCTGATTTTCTTTTGGTTGTGTTGTGTGGCGGAAGATCCCAACTTTAACCCCCACCAGAATCAATTCACTTGATGCAACAATATGTGTGGCTCATTCAGCCCTCACTCACTTTCCTCTATTAAGCATGAGGTGTGAAGGTCCACAACTCAATCAGACGTCGACTTGAATGTCTAGCTAGGCTTTGGAGGCTGTGGAATCCACTAACAATTTGTGAGTACTTGTCGTAGTACCTCTCTAGCTTTAAGTGGGAGTGAGTCTCTCTCAGTGTGCAGAATAAGTGGTGGCATCATGTGCATGCCATTTTGACCCATTTTCCACATTTACGTCTTGGCCATCCAAGTTTATTGTTTTAACACCATAGGATAGATAGCTCTTCGAAATAAGAGTCCGATTACTGTTAATGGAACCGTGATCCAAGTGTTAAGTGGTGGGAATCACGAGCAGCGGCCCTATACTTAATTTAACAACGGTAAGAATGGAACTCACAGTAAGATGACAATGGCAACAAATGTCAAACCAAGGGAAGAGAAACTCCACCTTCTCCATTGAATAATCAATGTAAGAAAGTAGTGAATCCTTCTTTGCCAGATACGATCACCTGCTGCGATGTAAAGCGTGAAGCTGAACTGCAGAGGCGGACCAACCGGCCCAGTCTACCCTTAGCCCAGCCCAGCCCAGCCCAGCCCAGCCCAATCCCTAAATAAGTAAATAGTATTCATCACCAAGCACTACAGTAGCCTCATGATTCACCCAACAACAGCCTCCCTTCTCCCGATCTCCGTCACCAACAAAAGCTCATCCTTCACTTTTGCGAATTGTGATTTCAGGAGCAATTTGCGACGCAACAGTAGCTCCAATTTGGTGAAATTCACCAATTTGGTCTGGTTAGCGACTCAGCCGGCGTCGAGGTTAACCGCGTGGAGTGGCGTTGAGACTGAAGGAGGGGGCCTGTCTCCAACTCCAAGCTTCTCACCTCACTGGCGGCGGCCCTGTACCCACTTCCCAAATAACCCTTCAAGCTGGTTAGTAGGTTTTGCCTAATTGGCTTATATATATCGTGAATTAAGTGGTCATTAGATGCACAGTGTAGTAGCTCGGCTTGGGAAAGATTTGATTTGGTTTTAGATTCCCCGCCCTGCCCCAGCTCCTCAAACTGGAAAATGTTAATGGGAAACAACCAGTAAATCAGCAGGTTAAGTGGTTAAATTTTTAGTTCACGCTCTGGCAAATATTTGATCCACGGCAACTCTTGTAGGAGGAGTGGGGATAGAAGTTCTTCCGCAATCACTACAGAAGCTCCCTAAGCTATTGAGTTGAAGATTATCCTTGAGGTTTAAGGGTGAGATAGTCTGTCAATCACTATGGAAGCTCTCAAAGCTGTAAAGTAGAAGAATCCCCTTTAAGATTTTAAGAACAACATCGGTATGCCCACTTGATAGGAATAGGATTTGTGAATTAGTACATATGTTGTTTAGTTACGAAACCCCCTACTCCAATATTGGTCATCTTCTTGGGGTTATACATTGATTGTAAATAGTTGGACAGTATATTATAGGCTACAATTTCTTTTATGTGTTACATTAACCTTTATGTTGTGGGCAAGAGAGACTTGTCTATTGTTACATTAGGCGTATTAGAGGTTGTTCAGCAGATTTTAAAGCAGATTGTAAATATTAGAGCTTTCTAGTGGAGGAACAATTTCAGTCATTTCCGTGATTTAGGATGTTCTGCTTTGAAGGCTTTCCTATAATGTTGCTGAAGTTCATTTGCTTTTTACTGTTTGGTTAGGTTGTTGGCAAGTCTCGGACAAAGGAGGAGTATCTTTGCTTTGCTGAAAGCTTCTGTGCTTGTTACTCATTCTTTTATGACAATGTTAATAGAGGAGAGCAACATTGTGTAAGATTTTCATTTTCATCTTCAATTTTTTCTTATCTATATTTGAATTATTATTTTTATATTAATTCTTTGTCATCCCAATTGGTTTACTCTTGGTTCACTTCTTCCTTGCTTAGTGTAAGCATCAATTAGCAACAAGATTTTTCGTTGCATTAGGAGCGTGTCTTGTAGTTAAAGTATCTGATGACAAAAGTTCTAAACTTGATCGTTGGCAAAAGTTCTTGATCTTAGAGACAAACAAAATAGGTATATGTTTTTCCAATCTTTACAGCTCTAAACTAATTCTTGATCATTTTGAGTCTATTGTATCGTAAAGCGCAATTCAAATAGTGCATCATATGGTATTTTGTTTTACAAATTTCACATCTATTTGGATCGAATTTTTGATGAATACTATGTAAAAATTGTATTTTGGCTTATCAAAAAATTTATCTATTATTGAGTTTTTTTTTTCCTTTTCCGCTCACCTAAGATTTGAACCCTGAATCCGCCACTGAGCTGAAGCCGAATGATAACAATCAACAACTCTCTAGCACTTTCTAAAACTAGCTTAAGCCGTTGACTGGGCATTTTCACAAACACCTTACAAGCAATTAGGTTTTCCACCAAAATTCTCTCCTTTACTCACTTAAGAGTTACCGTTAAACAAGACACAATTTGATAAACTCCTCCTATCTGTAAGCAAACATAGACTCTCATCTACTGAGCCCACATTCCCTCTACAATAAAACTGAAAGAGTAACTTCTTTTTCTTCGTTTCATACTCGGAGGATAATTAGGAAACATAAATTGCTGCTTTTCTGGGATTCCAAAAGAACACCGAACCAGCACAAGACATCATAGAAAAAAATTGTGAGCCCGGAGTCACTTCCACTTTACCGGTCGCAAGACATACTACGCCGTTCACGAAATTCCGAGTGAGCAAAAATTTCCCAAGTTTCGTAATTAAGGCGCTAATATAACATGGAAAGTATGCTCATCTAGACACTAATCTATCGTACGTTTTTTATTGTAGTCTTCAGAATATGAATAATAGCATCTCGAGCACTGAAGTAAATTACAATCATAAAACTACGATCCAAAATGAACCAAATTTGATTGAACATCTTTTGTCTTGTACTCATCTCTTAAAACTTCAACTACTATTTCAGAGTGCGTTTATTCTTTGGCAAAATTGCAATCACCCTTTAGACTTGTCTACACTTGATATATTTATTTCTAAAAGCCTACAATTATTTTGATAATCAGACTGTCAGCTAATTAATTTCATTGACCAGAGGTCAAAGGGTGACAATGAACCGAGCTGAGCCTTAACATGGCAAGCTCGAGCTCGAAAACATATAGGACTGAATCGTTAGAAAAGCCAAACGTTTTGGACTCTTTATGCATTTCACCCTTGTTTGTTAGGGGATATTTGTAAATTTCTGAACTTAGAGGGGAACCTGTAAGTTTCAGTAAACCTGATGGGGAACAAAAACAATTAACAAAATCGCCGTTTCTGGCAAAATTGCGCTCCTCCCATGAATTTATAACCGCGGCCACCGCTAACAGATGGCTGCCGCTGTCATCTGTGTGCTCTTCTCATCTGCTTCCTCCACTTCCGATCTTCTAATTCCCCAGTTATCCATGAATTAATTACTTTTATTTTCATTTCCCAAGAGCTTGAGGAGCTTCAACCAGCACCTGATATCAGTCCCGTCTCTGGTTCACTACAGGTCTCCCCTTCTTTCTTTGGATTTTAGTACCCGTTTCATGATGTCTTGATATCACTTAGTACTAAAGTTTTGGTATTTATAGTGTAGTAAATTCCGGTAAGTGAGGTCTGTGAGTGATTCCCGTTCATGATTTTCATTTTTGTTATCATACTCGGTGCAGAGATTCTCGGTGTTTTGTGAGTATATGAAAAAGAGAATTGTAGGAACCTTTGTATCTACATTGTGCATGTGAATTTATTCATGGAGCATATTTTTATTCATCAACTTTCACTCTATTTATACATGAAAACAACTATTGAAATCCACTAACATAAATAACCTATTAATTTAGTAATAAATTGACTCATTAATATAGCCATTATCTAGCATTAATCTAACCCATTAACCTTTGTCATAAACTTTCTAACTCCTTAGGCAAACCAATAGTTTTTATTTATTTAATTTATTCTCTTTTTTTTTGCTAATTAACTTCTTCAAGAACATATATCCAATAGAGATGTGAGAAGGTGTGAAAATGTTAGGGCAGTTGCTAATTGTTTCAATAATTATATGAGTATGAGAAACCGATCATTCTTTTTGGGGACGGGGCAAGTGTATAGTATTGCAGCTCTGAGAGAAAATCCTCAGAACACGTAAAGCTAAATGCAAAAGGTTTCCTTTTCCTTCAATGCAACCGGCATGGTGGAATTCTACCCAGAAGCAATAAAATTAGTGAGAACAATACAATCAATCAGTCAACTGAGCCTTAATCCCAACTAGTTAGAGTTGGCTACATGAATCTTGTGTCTCCATTCCACTCAATTCGTAATGGTAAGAACAATACATATGCTTGAGCTAAATCTAGGTGTAAGTAGAATGGTAGCAACTTGCAATATGTTGCTAGAATGAGTAACTAAGAGTTTGTATATCACGTATAGATCAGTCTTTTACAGTTTCTTCTGCCTTCTATTGACAGTTAATCATGTCAAAGGACCTAATCTGGACCACTGCAGAAGAGTTGGCTAGAAACAGAGGGAGGGTCCTTTCTCTGTATCGGCAGATACTAAGAAGCCTCAACTCTCCACAGCTGGAACTAAGCCTAGCTGCAAGACTGGCCAAGAAGGCAGAGGCACGTGCCATCTTCATGTTGGGTTCTGAAGAACGTTCAGTTCACAACATTGCTGACCTGATTGATACTGCTGAGTACTGTCTTTCTCGCCTAAGAAAGGGTGAAATCCCCAAGAATGTTCCCAGGTTTTGTTCGCCTTTTCGTCGCTGAACATTTAAACTGTCTAGGTCGTTAGTGCTGCAGTCCTGGTCACTGATTAATAATAGGATTTCCGGGAAGGCCACTCATATTCTTTTGATTGTGTGACATATTTCTTCAAACATGAACTTAGATACATGTAGCACGTTTTGGTTGTTCTTTGCCTTCTCATCCTTCGTTTTGGTACTTTGCAGGCTTTGATGCTGTTGATTTTCCTTCTGTTGCTACTTAACCTGAACGACGAGCTAGAGGCGTCTTCTCTGCTCTAAGATCAAATTACGTTTTTATTTTGTTAACAAATTTTGTCAGACACATGTAATCATGAAGGTTTTGGGTCTAGTTACTTATGGACAGGCAGGGTGTAGTGTAAACAGACATAGAGAAATGGAAGACAATGTGGCCATATTTTGGCAATCCACTTACGTTTGTCCTAAATCTTTTCAGAGTGCATTTCTTTGACTTTGTAGAAGCTCATTTTTATTTTGTTAAACAAATTTTGTCAGAGACATGTAATCATGAAGGTTTTGGGTCTAGTTACTTATGGACAGGCAGGGTGTAGTGTAAACAGACATAGAGAAATGGAAGACAATGTGGCCATATTTTGGCAATCCACTTACGTTTGTCCTAAATCTTTTCAGAGTGCATTTCTTTGACTTTGTAGAAGCTCACATTTTGTTTTCCTCAGAGACATACTCTTCCATCAGTGAAATTATTCAAGCATACAGGTATTCTTTTTCATTCCACATTTTGCAAGTGGGTTTGCACTATAAGTGACACTCTGCAAAAGCTTTATTACGTTTGGAAGTTGAACTCAAGGGTACATAGCTTAATTACTTGGAAGCTTTATTATTATTATTATTATTATTATTATTATTATTATTATTATTATTATTATTATTATTATTATTATTATTATTATTATTAGAAAGCTAAATGTGCTAGCTGGTGACTTTGAAGTGAACTCACTTGCCAAGTTAGAAGCTAGACTGTTTCAAATACTAAAGAACCAAAGTTCTTGTTGCATTGTTTATCTGTGACATGCATGACTGAATATGCACTATGGGTATGGGTCCCTGAAATCAGTTACTCGTATGCTTATCTTCAGATCTGATATTACCAACTTAGTGCTGTCAGTAGGAAAGAATGTTTTTTTTTTTCTTGTGCGATATAGTTCCATCCAGGAAAAAGAAGTGAAGGACTTGAACAACCAAATGAACTTCAACCACATTTGGAAGTATTATCAAGTACACTGGACTGGACAACAGCAAGAATGCCAACAACGCACTTCCAATTTTCCAAGGCACTGAAGGCTTTTCTCTGATCTGCAATCTTCTTGCCAGTAGAGGATGAAGCCAGAAATGGCCTCATGGAGGGGGTTGATAACAATCGCCCTCTGCCGGCCCAGATCAAACTCCTGCATTAACCAGCTATAATATGAAAAGGGTTGAAATCCAATTACGACGATGCTCAAACTTTTGCATCAGGAGTTTCTTCTATTATTCTGATCTGGCTGCTGCTCCAACATTGCACCCTTATCAGCACCGCCAAAGTAGGCCTCCTGCCCAGTGTCTCACGGGTCCAGCTTCGGTTCCTGAGTCCTGAAAGACAGGTTCTTACCTTGTGGCTCAGACTTGCAGGCTTCCAATATTTTAGTGTTAATGAGACTTAAGGTACTGAAGAAGATAACTTTCTCGTTTGAAAGCAAAAACTTCCTGGTTGTATGTAGTGGAGTATATAGTACTGTGGTAGTTATTTTTAATGCACGAAAGAAAAAAGGCGCAAGCTGGCATATTGGGTTGTAGACTTGTAGTAGTATGTAGTATGTACTTGTAACGACGAGTTCTTCCCCCATGGGACATTTCGGTGCTCCTTTGCTTATAAACAGGACCTGAGGCTTTTACATCTAGCTGAGAATTACAGTTTGTAATTAACGGTCCAACTGAACAGTGATTTCAAAGAAAGAATGCAAATTCTCCATCTCAACATGCATTTCAATAACGCTGCCACTAGTCCATAGTGTGACCAAGTTGACCGAGGATCTACAGCTCCAACCAGTACACTGTTGTCTGCATTTGTACCATCTTACACGAAAATTATCATCTACAGTTCGAACCAGAAGTACACTGGTGTGCCATAATACCCAACCCCCTCAAACAGGTGACCCAGGAAACCCCACAGTTGGGTGCTCAATGAACATGATATGCAATGGGCATGCTCCCTTCAATTCAAATGTAGCTCAGAAACCATGAACAATATCTACCCCCTTCTAAAAATTGGAAGGCTACGGAAACACTCATAGCACGACCTCATTTAACAACTCATACTGGGGCATAACATGTCCAGAGCAGAGGCATATAATTAACAAACCAAATAAGAGCACAAACTTTTCACGATGCCAATCAAAATAGTTCGAATCCTCTTGCACAACTTGACGTCAACATATGTAATATGCTGATCAAACAACTGTGAAGTGAAAAATAACGGGAATATGACCAGAATTAACTCCCGAATACAAAAGCTATCAAGGACGGAGTTAAAGCTCAAGGTACGACTAACTACCAAAGACGCCAAATCTGAACTAACAGTTAAACCATATACAGCAAGGATGTGCTCTAACTAAACTACTCTGGAAACCCTACCAGATAACCATACAGCCATGAAGTGTCTCATGGTGACATCCACTTGGAAACGGATAACAGCATCAGTCCTTGGTGGTTTTGTTGATAAGCGATTTGTGAATGTGGGGGATAACACCACCACCTGCAATGGTCCCCTTGATCAGCGTATCAAGCTCCTCATCACCCCTAATCGCAAGCTGCAGATGCCTTGGAGTGATCCTCTTCACTTTCAGATCCTTGCTCGCATTTCCAGCCAACTCAAGAACCTCAGCTGTGAGGTACTCAAGAATTGAGGCCAAGTATACAGCAGCAGTAGCCCCAACCCTCCCATGTGCAGAAGTCCTAGCCTTGAGATGGCGATGTATCCTGCCAACAGGGAACTGAAACAGCAGATTACAGATTCCACAATTAAGACAGTCTCACTGATGCAATATGATCCAATAGCTCATGTAAAAGGACTCCTAAAAAAAACTTCCTTGCACTCACTTGGGACTTAATTGCTTCAGAGAAACACAGAGTCAATGTACCAAACAAGTATCATAGAAATTAATTTCAGTGTCTTAACTCCCAGTACTCTCTCGATAATAACATTTTGGGTAATCAGGAACCGAACCATCCAGTTTAAGAATGATTGAACATGACCTAAGGATCAAACCTGACACACTATACGTCCATAAACTGGATTCATTTACTTACATTCCAGAAAAAAGGAAAATGTGAAAGGGAAAGACCTTGGCATCATAAAGCCTAAAGCAAAAAGGTCCATTCTAGATAACCAATCTGATTTTCTCGCAAATGACAATCCATGCTAATGTCAACTAATCTAGACTGGAAAGTAGAAAGTATATACTACCTCCATCCCTTTTAATTGTAAGGTTTAAATTCATCATGTGTTCAAGTTAAACTTTCAAAAGGAAGAATTTGTTAAAACATAAACAGAATATTCAAAAATCACAAATGCTTATGAAAAAATTGCATATAACGTATTTGATATTCCATATCAAAATGTTAAAGAAATCATTCCCTTGCATGCAGAGACAGAACAATAAATGCCTTGCATATAACGTATTTGATATTCCATATCAAAATGTTTAAAGAAAACAAAACATTAAAAAGTGATGGAGGGAGTAATTTCCTTGCATGCAGCGACAGAACAAGAAATTTCAAATTCCATGACAAGAAAATCCCTCAGCTAATCCTAATTTCACGCCCAACAATCACAGCTTCTGAGTCTGTCAGTAACCATAACCATCTTAAGAGAAAACGAACTACGCCACAGGCTACTAATAATTACAATCTTCAGTCTTTGTCTTCATTGTTACTTGCAACTGAAAGAAACACAATACATCTCCCTAAGACAGGCCAAGGTCGAGTATACAGTTAAATCTAAACAGTAAATAGTTTGTTTACCTGGATACCGGCACGAGAAGACCTAGAAGTGGGTCGCTTCTTGTCCTTCTCCTTCTCCTTGTCTTTGTTTCCGGCTGTGGTCTTTGCCGCCAAAAGCCCCTTCCCACCTTTCCCTACCATCTTTCAGCACGCTATCCAAACAAAAAAAAAACACATTGAAACATCAGAAGAAGCGAAAATCGAAAGACAAAGCCATTGGGACATAGATCTAAACGAATCGAACAGATCTTGAAGATCGCACGAATGCAGTTATGAATCAAGACAGCTTACTCAAAAGTACACTCAAATCGAGCCAGAAAAACTTCAAAACAGCAAGTGGGTTGCAAGAAGTACCTCTAACGATGTGAGAGGTTGAACCGAGAGCAACGATGTGAGAGTTCGGGACTGAGTTGAGTAGATTTTGAAATTCGAACTCGGAAGGGAAAGCAATTGGCGGTTCGCTTCGGGTGGGAAACTAGAGGATGTAGGGAGTTTCAAAAGATTTCGCCAAAAAATCTGACCGACATCAACCCTTTTATCGGGAAAATCTTGCTTGGAGGTTGGAGACTGGAGAGGATAGCGCTCTGCTACCAAAGGATTTTGCAAGGCCTGCTGGCTTTGGTGGGCTGAAAATATGTCGGCCCATTGGGCTTATCCGATGTTCAAGACGGCCCATCTCATCTTGTTAATTTTGCAGGTTTAATCAGTTCTTTTGTCCTCAGCCTTTTGAAATTTAAGCATCGTTACCATAAATTTCTATCCCATCCCCCATTCCACATATCTGTTCTGGTCTGGTCTGGAATTCTGGATCCATATTGCCCCTCCCCCTACCGCTTTTAGTGTTAAACATTTGGGGCAAAAAAAAAGTTATCTCAATGGTTAAAAATATTTCTGAAGTTGAAGCAAAGGCTTTTCTAAAATCAAAAGGACACTTTTAAACTTAATTTTACTTTTTTTTATAAATTAAAGTTAAACCTTCTTGGTATATACCAGTACCACTAGAACATGAAGAGAATAAATCTATACTTTATTTTTTTGCTATACGGTAGACTTTCTTTCTTGTATTTACAAATGCTTAGACTTACTTAAATGTTTTAATCCTGTAATTATCATTTCAAGGAAAAAGCTACTAGAACATGAAGGGGATGATGAAAATATCTCTTTCTTTGTCTATCCACACACGTGTCACGTCAGCTACAAACCGACTCCATCTTGCTATGCTACCTCCCCGTGTCCCCCACCTGGCCCTCTCCAATTATCAAAATTCGTCTTTTATTTAAAAAACTTAGTGTATATATTCCCCCCTGATGAACATAATGAAGATCATTCATATTTCTCTTCTTTAATTTAATTAATTAGCTTCTGCTCATGGAAACCCCAAACCTTAAACATCGTGGCAGCAGCGACAAGCCGGTGGTCGGAGACGATCCCGCTGATGATAAGAAGACGCGTGGCGTCGACGAAAAGAAAATATCCGTGGGCAAACGCGGTGCTCGGTCACTTTCTGTTGCCGTTTTAGTTCCCCTTCTGCTTGTTGTCTCCGACATCTTGTTGTTCGGGCGGCGTTCGGACAGCGTCGTCACGGGGTGGATATCGCCGGCGCTGTGGGTCCTCCACACAGCGTGTGTGGCTTACACTGTGATGATGGGCCTCGCGGCCTGGATGGTTTGGGCCAAAGGTGGATTCCATAAGAGTCCGGTGGCTTTGGGCTTGTACTTGGGCCAGCTAGTGCTGAGCTTGTCGTGGGACCCGATTGTTGTGTGGGGCGGTGCGGGTCGGGTCGGGCTGGTAGCTTGCGTGGGGATGGTTGGGACCCTCCTTGGGTGCTTCAAAGTGTTCAAGGAGGTGAATCCAATGGCGGGTGAGTTGGTAAAGCCGTGTTTGGCCTGGGCTGCGTTTGTATTTTTTGTCACCTTTAAGCTCGCCTATCTGTAATTAGCGACCACTTGTCTTGTTTGATGCCAAGAGCTACCTGTTCCTGTTTGTGCTTGTTACTCATACGACCGTGACCATGATCCCTTTTCCTTGTTGTTTTTTAATGGTATCAAATACTGCCGGTGTTTAAATAAATATACTCCCTATTATTAATTCATACATTTGATTTGTTTATTTCTAAATAATTCATACACACATCATATACTAATTAGAAGTATTAATTTTTAAATATATATTTCTAAAAGCTTGAGTTAAGTATGAAAATATGAAAATTTAATTTAATTTTTTAAATATATATTTCTAAAAGTTTTGAGTTAAGTATGAAAATATGAAAATTAAATGTATACTTAGACACGGACAAAATAAGGGGTTTGTAGATATTTTTAACAAATAATTTTGAATAAAATTAAATTAATTTAGAAAGATAAAACATAAGTAGGAGTGTATTTTTGGTGCGATGGAAAGCATATGCTATTTACCTCTACTGTTTAGAAAATTGGACCACTCAGTCGAACCGATTGGACTATACTTCGGTTGGTTTGTTGGTCCGATTTTCGGTATTGAGCGGTCAAAGCCAATCAAAATCCATGGATGCTTCAATTTTTTAACTCATTTTATCTTTTGCAATTTTACTTTAAGCTTCTCAAGATTAACCATATATAAAAAGTCGTAGCTTTTGGATACGGTTTATTGAACAGTGTAAATTTGTCTTCTTCCACTTTTTTTTTGTCTTTTATGTTTCCCAGTTTTTAAACTTTGTGCTTTAATGTATTAAATTTTGTGTTTTCCTTCAATGTGTTTTTTTATGGGTACTTCTATGTAGGGGTGAGATCGAGCAGAGCTCGAGCTCATGAAAATCTGGTTCGACTCGAATTTAATCGCGTTCGATTTTTGAAACGAGTTATTTCATGTGAGTTCGTGCTCGAAAACTTGTGAGGTTGATACTGTTTAGACTCGATTAAATTAGGTTGAAATGGTAAAAATTCGAAAAAAATAAGATATATTACATTAATTTAATGAAATATTCAGCTCGATAGCTCGAATCTAATATGCTCGGACTCGAATCTATTATACGATTTTTATCTTGCTAAAAAAATATTCCCCAATCCCATATATTAAATTCCTTACTTTTGTGTTTTCCATCTTATTGTGATAAGTTTTTTGAGACATCTTATATATATATATATATATATATCAATTTTTGTAAGATAAAAGAGCATGTATTACTATTTGTATTAATCCCGCCGCGAAGCACACGCTTAATACCTTGTTTGATACAAATTGTGGTTTATCCAAAATTTGTAATAAAATTGCATGTTAGCAGTTGATCTATTTAAATTATGTGACAATACCTAACGAAACTATAATACATTTACTCATTGATCTATTTACATTATTTTTTATTTTATGAACCGATAAGTTCTCATAAATTTGTATTTTAGTGGTCTTCTCATAAATTCGTATTTTAGTATTTTAGTGTAGAAAATATGTATTATTATCTTATTAAATAGATTACATTATAACAAGTCAATATAGTAAATAGTGATAACTAATTTTAACAAACTTAACCGATTTAACCGGTTGTTCAGACAATTGATCCATAAACCAATATTGTATCGATTCGATTTTTAAAACACGGAGTACCTCTAACTCAATTCACGTTGTCGCATAAATGAACGTTCAGCTGTAGAAATACATGAGTTATTTGGAATCATTTATTTAGTAGAGAGAACAGCCCTACCCTCCGCTCCGCCTCCGGAGAAACTGCATCAAGTGCAATCACCCAAGAGAATTCCAGAGAGTTGAGATGGTCAGATGGATATCGCTCCCCAAAAAGATACTACAAAACCCAGGACATGCTTAGAAAGGAGAAACATGCAAGATCAAAACCCAGAGGAAAGTGTGCTTGAACCTGATCCATGGTTCCATACGGTCACCTCATCAAGCATCTGGACACACAGGACCGCTATGCATGGATTCAGCAGCAAAACAAGCAGCTTTAGGGAAGGATTTACCAACATTTAACCTGAAGTCGAAAGTAACTCGATTAGAGAAGATGCTGATGCTCGTCCACCAGATCATCTCTCCCCGACCAGTTTACTTGATATTAAGCACAAGTAGGATACTAGACATTGAACACAACTACAAGTTTTGATATTGTACACAACTGTACAAGTTTAGATTGGTTCGCCAAGGAAGAGCAATCTTTGAAGTGCCATGCCTAGCTGCACCATACCTATCCACAGTCTTGCAAATGAACTCAACCACAGAATTTCAAGTATTTCATACAGCTCTAGCACCTCCAACAGCAGAGGAAGCTCATCAGATCGGTTGACAGAAAGCATTTCAATGAATTCCTAAATTGAAAGCAAAAATATGGGGGCTAAGAACGCAATGGAACATGACACAAGTATATTGTAGTTCTTAGCAAGCTTGTGGCCCATCATTAATCAATAAAACAAATCAGACTACCACCACAACCAGCAGACTCGAACGGCAATGATATGTAAAATCAAACGGAACTCATTGCTCTTTCATACCTACGCAAGTAAATGATCCAACACCGGTAGCGGTAACAGAACTGTAGTTTATCAACAAAGAACCAAAGGTTAAAGCTAAAAGTCACAACTGCGCATGAGTATATCAGATGAAGTATTTTGAGGTGACGATGGATCAGAAATCCAGATACATCAATGTGAATCTATTTGCCTGGATGGATGATACAAAATTGTATAGCTGCAACGTAACATAGGCTCTGTTCTTCCCGTTGAAAGCATTACACTTATCATTTAAACGCAACAAGGAACAAAAGAATACCAGCTCCGAACCTAACACATAAAAAGACATCATCAACTGCATACATGGGACGGCACGATTCATCTTACCACTCAAAGCAGTATATTGCACAATATAGATCTCCATCTTTATGAAGAGCCCTGCTTAATAGCTTTGAAGGAAGGATGTAGCAACCCGAGATCATCTTTCACCTCCAGAGGATTGCCAGTCTCATTCCTAACTCTCTTAACCCGTCTACTAGCTAAGGACTTGTGAGTAAACCCATAGATCTGAAGAATCTGATTGTCCCCAAAATTGAACGCTCTATCCATCTGCTTCAAGCACCTCTCCACCGGATAATCACCAAATTTACCACATGGCTTGCAACCCACGAAGTGAGTGACCAGAGGCCACCTATGATCACCTAACCCGGGATGATAATTATCAATCATTTCTTCATACCTATCCACCAAAATCCCCCAATATCCATGAAGATAGTAAGCATTCTCTAAATAAACTTTATCACCCCACCTGTCTCTCTGCGTTGCCAGTATATACACCATTGCCGACTGATCATCAGCCTCAAAAACAGGTCGGCCCTTGAGTTCCCTGGTCAGAAGCTTGCCGGCCTCTTCTCTTATCTTGCCCTTGGGACCCATTGGTGCCCAGACATCGAGCAGATCAAGTGCCCACTGGGTATTCCTCAGTAGGAAGCTACCGGTATTCAGCCCAATCCAGTTCTTATCATCGTAAACCATCTCATTCCAGCCGTGCAACACTAAGTTGACGTCTTTGTACCGCTCCCAGGGAAGCTCAAACGCCATATCTGTGAACATTGCATCACTATCCATCCACCACAAGAATTCCACCTCCGGATGTGATAATAACAGCTTCCGAATCAGCGGTAGCTTGGCCCAAAAGCCGGCCATCTCAGCGTCCAGAAGCGCCATGTTATAGAAAATCTCGATCCCGTGTAACCGACAGTAATCGATTTTGCTCTTAATTGATTTCAGCAAATAATGGTCACCGACAGGATTCTCACACGGCTTGGGAGAAGACCCAGTAACCAACAGAACGCGAGGCTTGTTGGGGGCGATGAAGTTGGGGTAGCTGGGGTTCTCCTTGAGCCAATTGGCACGCTGCTCATCCCAATCGGAGATTTTGGGTCCGATAGAGTAGGGCTTATTCGGGTCGGGTTTAGCATCGCCGGCCTCTTCATCAACTAAAATCCTGTTGATATCAAACTCATTGTAATTATTGGTACCAGCGTCATCGGTGACGGAATCGGACGACGACGAGGACGTGGTGGTAGTCTGCACCTCCTCGAGGACACGGTGGGGCTCGACGCGCTTGCGGGAGTAGAAATGCTCGCGGATCTCGTTGAGGTCCTGCTCCGGGGTGCCGAATTTGCCGGCGCCGATGGTCCCGCGGAGGACGACGACGGTGAGGACGAGGCAGAGGAGGGTGACCTTGCCGTGGCGGAGAGCACGGTGGAGCTTGCGAGAACGGTGAGGTCCCAAACACCGCGCCAACATGGTGGGTTTGGGGGCGAGAAAATTGGGAGGGACCTAGATTTCTGGTAGGGGATCGAGATCGAGATTGGATTTTAGGTTGCAAGAAGGAGTGATGAAGCAGGAAGGCAGGCAGATCTCGAAGGACGGAGAGAGAGAAATGGCGGGGGGAGCTCAAATGGATGGAGGGTTCCGGGAAAAGAGGCGATTCGTTTCCGACACTGGGGAATGAGGACAGCTGTGTATTGTGTTCTTACCTTCTACCATGTTGGAACCCGTCCCCGCTGAAGGGGGGATTTTTAAAATACTAGCAAGGGATAATTTCACTTACCACCTAGAGCAAGAGTTGCAATTAGGGTTCGCCATGGTTTGGTTGATCTGCGGATCACCCTAAACCGCCAACTGCAGTTTTTTTTATATCCACAATTTACGGTTTTACTTTCACAGTTACAGAATTACATCTACAATTGGGAATCGCGGATATCCATAGTTCGCGATTATGTACACAGATACAACATTTATAGATAATTTGACTTCAAATATGCTTACTTTAATATCCTAAATTCCTAATATCCATAAATCCACAATTTCTACACAAACATCTATACATGTTTTTAGAGAAGTATAATATCCATAAAAACACCGACATCAGTTGAATTGAAAACATAAAGAGTTGGAGACAGACACACATAAAGAAGAATAGTTGAAATCTTGCTGAGCCCGATACGAAGTCTAGCGACGAAAGAAGGGAAACTAATTATGGGTTCAAAAGAGACGGAACTGGACGAAGAAATGCAAAGTTTAAGTTCTCGTGGTGGGGCTATGAAACATGGAGGTTCGGAGGTGGTGGTGAATCTGGTGATTCGTGAAGAGGGAAGGAAAAGTGAAGATTAGGGATTTGGAATGAGTCTGAGACTCGGGACTCTGAAGTCTGAAATGAACGTCAGACTCGAGAGACCATGAGACGAGACAAGAGTTAGGCCTGATTTGTGAGATGTGAGTGAAATGGGCCGAGGGGTAGGGGGTTGGGCCCGGGCCTGGGCTTGGGCCTGGGTTATATGGAATGAGTCTGAGATGTGAAAGTTGTGGGCTAGGGGCCTGGGCTTGGGTAAATGGATTCACGGTTCGTGGTGCGGATCACCCCTTACCATTATCCGCAACCATTAGGCTAACGGATCGGGAAAAAAACCATAATCGCTAACCCACTGGTTTTAACCGCGATTAAAACCACCATAAATGGTCGGTTATCTGCGGTTCCCGGTTCTTATCCACCCCATTGTCATCCCTAGTTGCAATACAACCGTTGAAAGACTAAAGTTGGCACCCAAATACTCCATTTAACCATAAGGGAAAATTACAAATATTCTCTTGAGCTTTAGTGAAATCTTCAATTTACTCCCTCTATTTTCAAAAAACTGCAGTTATCCCCATGAGGTTTAGTGATATCTTCAAGGGAAATGCTAAAGACACTTTCTTGGACACTCACATTAGACACTCTCTCATTCAACAAATGTCATATAATCATTTTTGTGGGTCTACTTGATTTTGGGTCCACCAAAATAATGAAGACATGACAAATATTGAGTGAGAGAGTATCCAAGAGAGTGTCCATAACATTTTCCTATCTTCAAATACCCTTCTTAACCATGTGTGGCGTTAGTTGACTGTTATGAATTTTAAAGTTAATTACTCTTATTGTCACTAGTATTTCTAACTTTAACAATTGTACCCTGACATTTTGTTTATCTCCTCTCTCCCTCCCCAACCGGCCACCCTCTCTAACCGTCGTTGCCGCCTAGTCACTGCCACGATGCGAGTGAGCTCATGTCGCAGAAACGCAGGAGAGCCCATACTGCTACGGCCCATATTAACTTGGGTTGCCGTTAACTGTTTTGGAGTATAATTAGGGTAATTACCGTTAAAATAATTAAGAGTCAACGAACACCACAAACGGATAATGAAAGTAACTAGGGTTTGAGTAAACCTGAGGGTGTAGTTGCAGATTTTAAAAAATAGTGACCTCAAATTGAAAATTTCACCAAATCTTAGTTCCCTAACCAAAACCAAATTTACTATCGTATTTTATTAAAATTTAAATTAAACACGAACAGATTGCCTGAATTCATAGCGTTACGATCCAAGCTTGCGATCCGATGAACATGTTAAAAAGTAAGAGAAAGTTGAGTTGATGGAGTAAAAGTAGGTAAAACCTCTTAGAGATAAAACTTAGCAATTACTCTGCGTATTTACTGAAAGGAATATGCTGTAACTATTTTAGAACGGATGGACCAACTTTATCTGTATTTGTACTCCGTCCATCTATAGGTTGTCCTGCTCTTTCAACACCATTAATTTTTTACTTAGAATTTTCAAAATCTATTTTTTTAGTTGGGCCCCTTTAAAAATTACTCACCTTTTATTTCATCTGTCCATAAATAATTCTACACTTGACTTTATGTTTCAAAATTCAATGTTTGAATCATATTTTAACAAAGATAACTAGTTTTTAAAAATTCAAAAAATATGTTTGAAAGTTTATACTTTAAATTATGATATGCATATAAATTCTTAATTTTAAATATCTACACATTCATGAAAAAAATCATAGATTAAATACTGCAAAATAAGAAAAACAAAGTGTAGAATTAGTTGGGGACGGATGAAATATAATTTATACTACTAGGTAATAATGTTGGCTTTAAGGATTTTGATGATAACAAAGTTTTGGGACTTTTTGTAAAGATTAGAAAAGTTTGTGCATGTTTAGCGCTTTAAGCCTATTATTCTTTATTTGCTTGTGGGCTTCGTCTCTACCACTATTGGGCTTCTGTTTTAATTTAGAAGTTAGCCCATTCGCATTTGAACAGATTTGAACAAAGTTGAGTTCCAATAGAACTCTTCCTCTTGCGGGTTTGTGGCAAACTTCCAGCAGATTTTGGAGGAGAAAAATCTGGCGTTTTTACCTGGATTGCGAATCGAAGAAAGACGTTGCAGAAGCTCCAAGACGCTCCTCCAGTGAGACTTTAAATACCGACTTCGAACTTGCGAAGAACTACTTCTCCAATCGACAAGCATTCAAGTTTTCGTTTCATAAGCAAAGCGAGTCAAGTCAAGCTCTCCAGCATCAATCTTCAGAAGAACTAGCTTCATCTTCTTTCAGCTTTTCTGGGCTATTTCGAGAGAGAGAAAAATTGTTTTGAAAGACCGTTTTGTGAGTTTTCGATAAAACCTCAACAGGTTTAGATTTTCGTAAAAATCAAAGTGTTTTTAGGTTTGTTTTGGTGAGCCTCGGGAAAACCAAACTGGGATTTGTTTTAGGTTTTTAGTGAGCCTCGGGAAAACTATTTTTGGTGTGTATTAGGTTTTTTGGTGAGCCTTGGGAAAACCACACTTAGGTTTTTTAGTTGAGCCTTGGGAAAAACTATTTGTACTTTTTCGTGGTGTAACCTTGTTAAAGTATAGTTGAAGAACTCTCAAGTTGTTGACTTGAGGAGAGGACGTAGGTCTCAGACCGAACCTCTATAAACCCTGGTGTTGTTTTCATTCTTGCTGATTCTCGCGTTTTTAAACGGGTTGACATCGAGTTGGTTCTTTCGGTTTTGTTAAAACGAAAAGTTTTTTAGGCCAACCAATTCACCCCCCTCTTGGCTGCCTACTTGGGACATCAAATAAGAGTAGACATTAACTTTATTTTACTATTAAAAGTACAGTGGATATTGATATTAATTAATGTTTATTTTGGTAAGATCCATAATATTGTTTTATTAATTTGGCACTAAACTTTACTTTTGTACTAATACTACGTAAAGTTATATGGGATATTCTATCAAGCTAGTTACAAAAGCCATCATCAATAATGGAACATACATTTTTAAGGATGAGTAATCTGAAAAAATAAAATACGTGATTTTTTTAATGATTTCTTAATAACATATATTGAGGTATATGTATTTAATAGCAGTGGCATTGATATATTTGAAGTAGATCTATCATTTTGTTCTCTTCACATTTTTGGCCATTTCGAGGCTCTTTCATTTGTGATGTTATATTTGCTGATTAGCTGGTTTTGTTTCCCTTTAATGTGTTGGTCTTTCTATATCAAAAAAAAAAGTTTTAGCATACTTCCTCTATCTCACAATTAACTGATGTGTTTTACTGTGTGCAAAAATTAAGATATACTTGAGAATTTAGGGTGTGCTCTACATCCATTTATCCATCAAAATTCCATAAATAAACTATTAGATTAATCATTTCCCTACAATTTCCACTTTCATAAATATCACATCACTTTCAAGTACTTTACCAATTCATTTTAAATTTAATAAAAAAATAGTCCGCCCTTTGTGTGAAAAATAGATCAATTAAATTAGGCATCTAAAATAATAGGAGTAATAATAACTTAGTATGAAAGAAAAAATGACTAAAGTAAAGTAGGCATGTTGAAGTGACTCCAAATCTGATGTCCCTGTTTTCTCTGTTCTCCCTATGTCCTCTACTGCATTTTATTAACACCGTTCCGTCTAAAAAATATAGATTAATTAACGGTGTTACACTGGAGGACATGGAGGGAACATGGAAAAAAATGACAGCAAATTTGGATTCGGTGGGATTATGTAATTTTCTTTTTCCTTTTTAAGCGTTTTTTTTGTTAGATATGGCTAAAAAAGGAATACATATGATTTTAGGATTTGCTATCTATTTATAGAACATATGTGGGATGAAGATCAATCCCTATTCGCCTCTTCGTACAGTTCCACTGTTTTTTTTAATGTGTTGTAAAAACACTTCTCATTATAATTTCAAAAAATTCATTCCATCTTAGAATAATAGACAATTTTTTACATCGTATTAGAAAATTCTCTGAAAATTCTCATAAAGCACCTGATTATTTTCCGATACAACGTGAAAAAACTAAGGAAGTCTTCCAAGTTAGCCACTTATTGTGTACCATGGTTGATTGGATTAAGGGTGTGTTTGATAACAGCTTTTAACATTATAATATAGCTATTTAAAACAAGTATTCTCTATCACTGCAAGAGATCACGAATGATATAAAATACTCTCTTCGTTCTGAGTACTTGATCTAGTGGTCATGCTCCTGAGGACACTTATAGTGGTCTTGAGTTCAAGCATCTGGTATCCCTACCCCATTTGTATCAGAAAAAAAAAAAAAGAAAATAAGCTTTCTATCCACAATTAATCTTACACATTAAATGGTTGATGCCACTCAGTGATGGAACCAAGAATTTGAGATCGGGGGGTGGGGGGGTGTGTAGCTTAATTATATATTGAGTCAATCATGAGTGTCATAACCAAAATAAATACTCCCTCCGTCCGCAAAAGACTCCATCATTTGAATTTGTTGTTTCAAGGTTCAATGTTTGACTCGAATTTTAATGAAGATAAATAGTTTTAAAAAATTCAGAAAAAATATATTCGGAAAATTTAGATTTCAAATTATGATACACATATGAAATATTTAATTTTTGGTGTCTAAACATTCGTAAAATAAATCATAGATTAAATACTGTGAAACTGTCAAAACAAATGGTGGAGTCTTTTGCGGACGGAGGGAGTAGTACATAATAAATCATTCAAACTTTAGATAAATACTCAAAATTTAACACGACGTTCTGTGAGATTTCTAAAATTATCAACTAGTGAATCTAAATCAAAAGTCTTCGCAAGACCCCTCTCAATATATAGTTGCATGCTATCTGCAAGAAAATCATTGTGCATCCTGTTTCGCAATCTATTCTTCAGATTTTTCATAGCAGAAAAAGCACGTTCAGTTGTAGCTGTAGACACATGCACTTTCCAAATAGGATCATGTTCACCTGGATCACGAACTATGAAACAATCCTTAGAAGTTGAAGCACATTGAGTAGTATTTTGTGGCGGAATTTTATCACATTTTTTTAACGTCTTCCTCAATCCTTAAAGCTCGATCACTTTTAGGTGATTGGCCTTGATCTTCACTTTCGGTTGTACCTTTATTTTTAAATAAAGCAGATAATTTTCTTTGCTTGTTAGACATAACTGAAAATAATATTTAAGCAATCAATTTAAAATTACTACAAACAAATGATAATATAACAATTAAGTTAGCACTTATACATTGTGTAATTAAAAAAACTTCAAAACATGAATTCAATTAGAATTATGAATTAAACTTGAAATTTTATTTTTACCATAATAAAACTATTAACTGGGTTCGTACTTCCTAGAAACTAAGAAACCTGAACAATTTTAACAATGGAAATTGGAAAAAATAATGAAAAAAACAAAAGAGAGACATTGTTACCTAAGTGCAAAGAAAAAAAGAAAGAAAGAAAACACTAAATAAATACATTAATAAATTAAACAAACAAAACAAAACTTACTACCGACAAATGGATTCGTGTAGAAGCTTTGTGCATTTGTGGTAAGGGGGACCATGTATATAGGGTTTGGTTGTATTTGGAGTATGCTTTGGACTTATGAATTAAGCAATAATTTATGAAATTTGGCTCAATTTTAATTTTTGATTAGACTTAAATTTTATTGGGTTTGATGGAGGGGGCTGGTGGGTAAATTATAATCCTAAAAATATATACTACATGCCATATACCTCATAGCTAATTGGGGCTGACAGCTACCCATTGTCAATGCACATTTCCGTGTCCCTGATGCCACTATTCTAATCAGATGAGGTCGTGACCACGTAATAGGCAACTTGTTACCGACACCCTAAGTGATTACACTAATCACGCAATTAAGTATCAATATTGGGATTAGTGAATTTTCTGTGTCTCGGGACTTATAATTAAGTATATGAAGTATAATTGGTGTGAGATATGAAGTCCCGAGGATGTGGTACGATTTTAAATTCTTATTATTGCCACCTGGTCAATTCCCTAATTACGCTATTAAGCGTATTTACTGGGATTAGCGATTTTTGTGTGGGGCTCGGGACTCATAATTAGTTATGTGAAGCAGGTTTTGTGCGTGTTATGAGGTCCCGAGAATGTGTCTCAGATTTCGTGCCGTTTGGAATTACGGTTTGGAAGTTACAATTTTGGGTGGACTATATTGCAACTTTTGAAAGTTTGAGGCTAAAGTGAAAAAGAAAAAAAAAAAAAGGTAAAAAAAAGAAAACGGCAGTGAGGCGGTGAAGTGAGGTGTGTGTTAGTGAGGTGTGTGTGCTTTAGTAATATTATATATATATATATATATATATATATATATATATGTATGTATCATGTATGTATGTATATATATATATATAGTATTAGGAAAGTTAGAAACGTACAGAAGCCAAAAGCTTCATTTCTTTCTTCTTTCTTCTCTGCCATCGCCGAGCGTTTAAGGTTCCAAATTGGGATCTCCCAATTTCTCACCAAAATCTTGAAGGTCAGTTGGGTAAATCGATCTTTAGGAGAAATAATTAACTCCTTATAAATCGGTTTTTGTGATTGTGGCTCCGGTTGGAAACCGTGAGCTTCTGAAAATTGCTCCACATTTATGAAAATTCTCCTATTGTTGATTTTATGGTTCCTAAGCATTCCTTGCACCTTCTATTACGTCTTTCGTATCGTGAGTGTGGTGAATCTTTGTAGAAGTGCCGCCAATATTTTTCTCAAATTTGAATAGAAACTCAACTTCAGTCTGATTTGACGGAAGGTAAGGATATATTATTGATCGAGTGAGAGTTATACATTTTGTACGGTTGATTTCGTTGAAAAAGCCGTATGTGAAAAGCCGTTTTTCCTGTCCGAGCCCCATTTTTGGCGCTTTTGTTGTGGGATAATTTTGTGAATTCTGAATGTGTATTCTGTGTCTGTGGATCATATGTGGACAGGGGTAGTCGGAAGTGCGGCCGAAACTCTGCGAAATCCGTCATCGGGACCGCTGATCGGAAAATTCCATTCGACTTCGTGAAAGGTAAGGGTTCGGTGTGTCTCTGGTACCGCATTTTGGAGTACTTTATAAAATGCGTATCGGAGTATATTGAGGCTAAGTTGGTTTGAGGTTGGCCCGGTGATGCCAAACTTGGTCAAATGGTATAAGCATTGGTGTGCGGAGTCGCGGGATCAAGATTGAGGATGTGTATCTACACCTAAATGGTGTAAGTTTGTGTGATACACCTTTAAGGTGTTTGTGATAAGACGGTGGGGATCATGACCCCGAGCTGGCCATGCTCTTGTGTGTAATTATATGTGTTCCTCGGCTAAGGCCGGGAAGACCGTCATTGTGCCTAACTACATCATAATCCATTGTTTGGCTTGCATTGCATTTGGCTGAATTCGCATTTGGTTGAGCATGTGTATTCTTGTATATCTGTGTTTTCCTTTGGTTGCAGGTTTCTTGTGCTCCAAGAAAATCTTTGCTTATACCTCAGCCCTTACTAAGTTCTTTCGAGAACTTACCCCTTATTTCTTCATTTCAGGAGGATCGACCCGCGCCGAGTAGAGTCGGGGTTGCTTTTGTGTGTGATATTTCGGGTACCATTTTGTGTGTTCCGGTCTATTGTGTTTTGTATTGAGAAAATAAGGGTAATGTCGATGTGTATGTATATCGCTCCGGATTTCCGGTATCGTGTGATCAACTTTTCGGGATGTGTTGGGTGGTATTCGATTACGAGTTCGATTATGTTATCGAGCACCGTGGTTTTCTAACGGTTAAACTTTCTTACATATGTAGTAGCGGCGATATTTTGCACGTCGAGGACGTTGGTTGGACCGAGTGTCACCACCTCGCACGCTCGTATGTATTCCAAAGAGCATTTTGTGGCTCTGTATATTGTAGATGACATGTATGCATGTAGAATTAGTAAAATCTGGGTTTTCGCCAAAAGTCGGATTTGTCTTGGATTTCTGGGAAGCGTTAAGGCAGATTATGTAGATGTTTGTGATTACGAGTGTGGAATACTTGTTTTTATCGGTTTTGGGACTTGTACGTCCGAAAAGGTGTAAACCGCCCCGTGGGGCCTACGCCCCGGGTTTCGGGATTTTTGTCAGAAATCACCTATATGTGTTTATGTGTAAGCATATGTGCGTAATACATGATTTGTGTGAAAGAATTGAGCATGAAGCTGAAAATGAATCTGCGGCCCACATACCTGTGGGCCCACATGGCCCACTTGTCAATTTCGATATGTGTGTGATCTGTTACCCCAACTGAGTGTGGTTACGGTGTTAATAAGCATCGTAATCGCTTGTGTGCTTCCGCCATGGGGTGACAAGGTGGTATCGAGCATGGTTATCGCTCATCCTGGATTTACATTATGTTGAGTGATTAGTGTATATGTGTCCTGCATGTGGTTATCTGATCTGGTATCTGATCTGGAATTCGGGAATTCTGGTTGTTCTTGTGATCTGGATTACCTTTTCTGTTATTGGATGTTGTTACATGATGCATTTGCATTTACATATACAGAGCCAATTGGAATACTGCTGCTTGCTAGTTCTGGGTGTTTAACCGTTATATATGTGCTCTTTGGTTTTCTTTTGAATTATTCAGAAATATGGTGAATACACGCCGAAGAAGAGAACCGGATCAGGAGAGGCGGGATAGAGATCCTGAGCCTCAGCAGATTGTGCAGCAGGTAACGGGTCCAGCACCACAGATTCCTCCGGCACAAGTTCCTCCGGATTTGATTCAGGTCCTTGAGCAGATCAGGGATACTTTGGCAGTGCTGCTGACAGGCACATCACAGGCTGGGCCGTCAGCTCAGGGACGTTTGGCTGAGCAACAACAGCCCGTGGATGTGAGTAGTGTGAGGCCTAATCAGCCTCACTCTGTGATAGATGCCAGTTCTTCTGGGCATGAGGATGTGAGGGAAGAGCCCCGACAAGAGGATGTGAACACAGACGAAGAGAGACGACACCCTAGGGCTTGGAGGGTGAGTCCTGAGGTTGGCCAAGTGTCCCGACATGTTCGTATAGGTCCCGATCACTCCCGGGACAGTGTGCGGGGCCGTCACCGCAGCATTTACACCGGGAGGAAGATCAGCCGAGGATGAGTCATCACGCCGATCTAGGAGACGCAGAGAGGTAGATGAGCGTCCGAGTAAGATGCTTGAGAGGTTTCAGCGCTTAGCCCCTCCGAGGTTCAATGGGAGAGGTGGTCCCGAGGCTGCAGAGATCTGGTATAACCGGATCAATGCAATGTTTGAGCGGTTGGAGTTTCCTCCTACCACGATGGTGTCTCTAGCCACTTATAATCTAGAGGGTAGGGCCGTTATCTGGTGGGAGAGTGTCAGGAACAGGCATCGGGCTGAGCGAGCTGCGAGAGGAGAGCCTGACACCGATCTCGACATGGGATGAGTTCAACCGACTGCTCCGAGACCGGTATGTGAGAGATGCGGTTCGAGATTTACGGCGAGCTCGATTCGACAACCTCGTGCAGGGCGACATGAGTGTATTGGAGTATGAGCACGAGTTTGATAGATTAGTTCGGTATGTTCCGCAGTATCACGGAATGGAGGAGCAGAAGGCCAAGAGGTTTATACGTGGACTGCGATCCGATATCCGCGTGGCATTGAGACCGCTGGGCATTACTACTTTTCATGAGGTAACGCAGAAGGCCCAGCTTATCGAGCAGGAGGAGACTGAGAGCAGGTAGACAACGTATCGACCTTTAGAGGGTAGGAGAGGTACGGGTCCATGGAGGTTTTCCCGCAACACTGGGAAGGCTCCTATTGGCAGTACGAGTGCGAGAGGCAGAGGAGTAGCATCTCCATCTGCTGTGTGTCAGACTTGTGGGGCGTCTCATCAGGGTAGGCCGTGCTATAGAGACAAATAGATGCTTGAAGTGTGGATCCGCCGACCACTGGATTCGGGACTGTCCGCAGGTTGTGCCGAGGAGAGATTTCGGCAACTGGCCGAGAGCCCAGTATAGAGCGCCTGCAGGACGAGGAGCACCGCAGAGTGGTGCTAGACAGCAGCCGCTACAACCACGACATCCACCCCCTCCGCCACCGCGACAGAGGGGTGGAAGGGTATTCCAGATCGAGAGAGGTGAGCCGGCACAGCAGGGAGCACTAAGAGGTACCTTATTTCTGTATAATATGCCTGTGAATGTTTTGCTTGATACAGGTGCTTCTATATCTATTATTGCAGTATATGTTATGTCCCGCCATTTATCTGTTTGTTTTATGCCTCATATATCATTGATTAAAACTGCTGGGAGTCGTGTTTGTTTTCAAATGAGATAGCCAGAGATTGTGTGATTACGTTGGGAAAGCATCGATTCCCACGGAATTGTCGGTGCTGGATATTTCACGATATGATGTGGTTTTAGGCATGTATTTGCTATCTCGACATTGTGTAGATATAGATTGTGCGAAGAGAGAGATTGTGTTATCTTCTTGTAAGACACTTTCATTGTCCACTTCTTCTGGGTGTGTGTCTGAGATGTGTAGTCTGAATTAGATATTCTGGACGAGATACCAGTGATTGATGAGGATGAGTATTTCGATCTAAACTCAGCTGATATCAGGGATGTGTTGGATCAGATATCTGTTGTGCGAGATTTTCCACAGGTATTTCCTGAAGATTTACCGGGCATGCCACCAGAGCGAGAGATTGTGTTTGAGATTCTGCTTCAGCAGATCTGTTCCCATATCAGTTCCCCTACCGCATGCCGATTTCAGAAATGAATGAACTCAAGAAGCAACTTG
Organism: Stellera chamaejasme; assembly: GCA_024586325.1. Lineage (NCBI taxonomy): Eukaryota > Viridiplantae > Streptophyta > Magnoliopsida > Malvales > Thymelaeaceae > Stellera > Stellera chamaejasme. The sequence goes on from CM044985.1 coordinate 35,174,907, forward strand.
ACGAGTTCTTTGGCAAAGGGTTTATTCGACCGAGCATTTCTCCGTGGGGTGCTCCGGTATTGTTTGTGAAGAAGAAGGATGGGACCTTGCGATTGTGTATTGATTATCGGAAAATGAATGCAATAACTATGAAGAACAGGTATCCTTTACCTGGATCGATGATCTATTTGATCGATTGAAGGGAGCGAAGATTTTCTCGAAGATAGACTGAGATCGGGATACTTTCAGCTCCGGGTAAAGGAAGAGGATATTCCAAAGACAGCTTTCCGAACCGGTATGGACACTACGAGTATACGGTTATGCCATTTGGCTTGACTAATGCTCCAAAGAGCATTCATGGATATGATGAACCGGGTGTTCCACCATATCCGGATCAATTTGTGATTGTGTTTATTGATGACATCCTGGTATATTCCAAGGATGAGGTTGAGCATCGAGATCATCTCCGGATGGTTCTACGAGATTGTGGGATCAGCGGTTATATGCAAAATTCTCCAAGTGTCATTACTGATTCGGAGGTGCCATTTCTTGGGCACATCATCGCGAGAGTGGTATTTCAGAGATCTTGAGAAGGTTACGGCAGCAGGACTGAAGCAACCGACCAATGTGCGAGAGATCAGGAGCTTCCTCGGATTAGCAGGATATTATCGGAGATTTGTTTCAGGATTTTCTGCACTAGTTTCACCCCTTACTCAGTTGACTCGGAAGGGGCGAGGATTTTTTTTGGTCCAAGGATTGTGAGCACAGTTTTCAGGAGTTGAAGGATAGGTTGACTAATGCGCCTATTCTCGATACTATCGATCCGGTTGTGCCATATGTGATTTATACAAATGCTTCCAGATCCAGACTTGGCTGTGTGCTTATGCAGGGCTGGAATGTGTTTGTCTATGGATCGAGACAGCTTCGCCCACATGAGCAAAACTATCCGACCCACGACTTGGAGTTAGCAACGGTGATCTACGCGCTCAAGCAGTGGCGACATTATTTACTGGGTAACAAGTTTTAGATATTCACTGATCATAAGAGTCTGAAATATTTGTTTACTCATAAGGATTTGAATATGAGACAGCGTAGATGGTTGGAATACATGAAGGATTATGATTGTAGTATTGAGTACACCGCAGGCAAAGGTAATTTTGTGGCAGATGCACTAAGTCGGAAATACACCGGCTTAGTAAAGGGCGGAGATAGTGATGACAGAATGAAGGAGAACGACATGATGTGTTTGTGGCGTATGTGGGAGCGATGGGAGCATGCTCACTGTGCACTTTGACTATTCAATCGAGTTGGATAGATAAAGTGCGGGATGTGCGTAAAAGTGATCCAACATTGAAGAAGATATCTGGAGAAGCAAAGGAGCAATACACCCATCTTTGAGTACAAGCAAGGTCTGTTGTATTTCGTAGATCGGGTGTATGTGCCGAACAACTCGACACTTCGAGATGAGATTCTTGAGGAGGCTCATGCGAGCAGACCGAGTGTGCATCCCGGTAGTGAGAAGATGTACCATGATCTAAGATCCCATTTCGGTGGCCGGGCATGCGAAGGGAAATTGCTACATATGTCTCTAAGTGTGTCACATGTCAGAGAGTGAAGGCTGAACATCGAGACCAAGGGGACGTTGCAGACATTACCTATTCCGGTTCGAAAGTGGGGCAATATCACCATGGATTTTCTCGACAGATTGCCTATGACACGATCACGTCATGACACTATTTGGGTTATTGTGGATCGGCTGACGAAGTGTGCTCATTTTCCGCCTACGAGGATTACAGATTCTGGAGAAACTAGCTCACTATATATCCGTGAGATAGTGTGGTTGCATGGAGTTCCAGACTCCATTGTATCTGATCGAGATCCGCGATTTACGGCGCGATTCTGAAGTGCTTTCCACATGGCTTTGGGCACACGACTCCGTTTGAGTACGGCTTATCATCCTCAGACTGATGGGCACCTGAGCGAGTGATTCAGTGCTCGAGGATATGCTTCGCAGTTGTGCACTGGATTTTGGCGGTGAGTGGGATCAACATTTACCTCTGGTAGAGTTCTCCTATAATAACAGTTACCAGAGTACTATCGGTATGGCACCTTACGAGGCTTTATATGGCCGACGTTGTATGACGCCCCACTGTTGGGCAGAGGCTTCCGATAGAGTTGATCTGGGTCCTGAATTAATTGAGGAAACGACAAATAAGATCAAAAGGATTCAGGAACGCATGAAAACCGCCAACGACATGACTACTTCTTATGTTAATAAGCGGAGACGGGATCTCAAGTTTGAGGTTGGAGATAAGGTATGGCTTAAGGTAGCACCGACCCGAGGAACTATCAGATTTGGAAAGAGAGGGAAGTTGGCTCGCGTTTTGTGGGTCCTTACGAGATTTTACAGAGAGTGGGCAATGTAGCCTACAAAGCTAGCTTTGCCACCGAGTATGGCAAAGAAGGCACAATGTATTTCATGTGAGTATGTTGAAGAAGTGTATCTTGGATCCGATTCAGACGATTGCGATTGAGGGTGTGCAATCGGAGCCGGATTTGTCGTACCAAGAGGTACTGTGGCTATTCTAGGACAGATGTGCGGAAGCTTCGGAATAAGCTTATCCCGATGATCCGGGTTCGGTGGTCCCATCATTCGGCGTGAGGCAACCCGGGAGGTTGAGCAGGATGTGATGGAGCGCTACCCAGATGAATATCAGAGACTTAAGACGGCCTTGGAGGACCAAGGGTCTTAAGGGGGGAGGAATGTTACCGACACCCTAAGTGATTACACTAATCACGCAATTAAGTATCAATATTGGGATTAGTGAATTTTACGTGTCTCGGGACTTATAATTAAGTATATGAAGTATAATTGGTGTGAGATATGAAGTCCCGAGGATGTGGTACAGTTTTAGATTCGTTATTGCCACCCGGTCGAATTCCACTAATTACGCGATTAAGCGTATTTACCGGGATTAGCGATTTTTGTGTGGGGCTCGGGACTCATAATTAGTTATGTGAAGCATGTTTTGTGCGTGTTATGAGGTCCCGAAAATGTGTCTCGATTTCGTGCCGTTTGGAATTACGGTTTGGAAGTTACAATTTTGGGTGGACTATATTGTAACTTTTGAAAGTTTGAGGGCTAAAGTGAAAAAGAAAAAAAAAAAAGGTAAAAAAAAGAAAACGGCAGTGAGGCGGTGAAGTGAGGTGTGTGTTAGTGAGGTGTGTGTGCTTTAGTAATATTATATATATATATATATATGTATGTATGTATCATGTATGTATGTATGTATATATATATAGTATTAGGAAAGTTAGAAACGCATGAAGCCAAAAGCTTCATTTCTTTCTTCTTTCTTCTCTGCCATCGCCGAAGCGTTTAAGGTTCCAAATTGGGATCTCCCAATTTCTCACCAAAATCTTGAAGGTCGGTTGGGTAAATCGATCTTTAGGAGAAATAATTAACTCCTTATAAATCGGTTTTTGTGATTGTGGCTCGGTTGGAAACCGTGAGCTTCAAAATTGCTCCACATTTATGAAAATTCTCCTATTGTTGATTTTATGGTTCCTAAGCATTCCTTGCACCTTCTATTACGTCTTTTGTATCAGAGTGTGAGTGAATCTTTGTAGAAGTGCCAATATTTTTCTCGAAATTTGAATAGAAACTCAACTTCAGTGCCTGATTTGACGGAAGGTAAGGATATATTATTGATCAGAGCTGAGAGTTATACATTTTGTACGGTTCAGATTTCGTTGAAAAAGCCGTATGTGAAAAGCCGTTTTTCCCTGTCCGAGCCCCATTTTTGGCGCTTTTGTTGTGGGACAATTTTGTGAATTCTGAATGTGTATTCTGTATCTCATGGATCATATGTGGACAGGGGGTAGTCGGAAGTGCGGCGAAACTCGCCAAACTGCATCGGGACCGCTGATCGGAAAATTCCATTCGACTTCGTGAAAGGTAAGGGTTCGGTGTGTCTCTGGTACCGCATTTTGGAGTACTTTATAAAATGCGTATCGGAGTATATTGAGGCTAAGTTGGTTTGAGGTTGGCCCGGTGATGCCAAACTTGGTCAAATGGTATAAGCATTGGTGTGCAGGTCGCGGATCGATTGAGGATGTGTATCTACACCTAAATGGTGTAAGTTTGTGTGATACACCTTTAAGGTGTTTGTGATAAGACGGTGGGGATCATGACCCCGAGCTGGCCATGCTCTTGTGTGTAATTATATGTGTTCCTCGGCTAAGGCCGGGAAGACCGTCATTGTGCCTAACTACATCATAAACCATTGTTTGACTTGCATAGCATTTGTCTGACTTCTGAATAGGTTGAGCATGTGTATTATTGTATATCCGTGTTTTCCTTTGGTTGCGGGTTTCTTGTGCTCCAAGATAATCTTTGCTTATACATCAGACCTTACTAATTTCTTTCGAGAACTTATCCCTTATTTCTTCATTTCAGGAGGATCTGACCCGCAGCACGCTGAGTAGAGACGGGGGTTGCTTTGTGTGTGATATTTCACGTACCATTTTGTGTGTTCTGGTCTAATGGGTTTAGTATTGACAAAATAAGGGCTAATGTCTGATGTGTATGTATATCGTCCGGATTTCCGGTATCTGTGTGATCAACGTTTTCGGGATGTGTTGAGTGGTATTCAGTTCTGGAGTTCAGATTATGTTATTGAGCACTGTGGTTTTCTAACGGTTAAACTTTCTTACATATGTAGTAGCCGCAGTATTTTGCACATCGAGGACGTTGGTTGGACCCTGAGTGTCACCACCTCGCACGCTCGGTGTTAATAAGCATCGTAATCGTGTGATGGGGTGACACAACTCGTGTGGAGATTAATGCCTAATAATACATACCACATCATGAGTCGTTAATTGACCAAATTTTTTTGAACAGCGAAGAAGAATTATCATTACCAACGAACAAAAAAGTTAAATTTACACCATCCCCCTGAGATAGGGGAACAAAGAACAGCACCAACAAAACAACTACAGCCAAAGGGACCTCCTCCTCAACATGCAGGAACTAAAACAGTCAAGTGCCAAACGGGCATAAGATCCACTCCGTCCAATTAGGCGCCTTCACCTTTGTATTTCTACTGGACAACCACAACAGAGAGAAAATCTGGATATCTGAGATGATCTTCAAAAGACTCCAATTGCCTCCTTCCATAACCACCTTATTCCTGGCCTTCCACACAACCCAAGCTGCTGTACATACAATAGTCTCCCAACGTCCCCTAGAAGTAGCAGGGACGAGATGTAAAGTATCAACAGAAGTTAAGTCAGTTACCTCCAGCCATCTAGGGAGATCCACGCCACACCAACTGGCGATCGCTGTCCAGACATTCCACACAACTGGGCAGGTGATAATCGCATGATCAGGGTCTTCGGCAGTAAGCTTGCAAAGGGGGCATAAGATGGACGGAACTGAAATCCCTTTCATTGCCAACTGCAGCATGCAAGGAAGGAAGTGTCTTCGCGCTCTCCAAACGAAAAGGTTCACCTTTCTAGGCAGCACATTATTCCACACAGTGGGGATATCACTTCCAACAGCCCAGAAATCATCCAATGTTTTCGACAGAATCCGAGTGGAGAAAACTCCATCATTTGCCCATCCCCACGACCAAGCATCCAGCTTATCAGCAGAGGGTGAGAGCGGATGTAACATGGAGCTTAACGACTCCAACTCTCCCAGTTGACGACCCCTAGGCTCATACCGCCATGTCCACCGCCAAGAGACCGAGTTTCCTTCCCACAAGAGATGATCCGAAACTGTCGCATTGGGAGAAAGATCCAGAGCAAAGAGTCTTCGGAATTTCTCACACAAGGGCGTGTCCCCAACCCAGATATCGTGCCAAAACCGAATGGAGCTACCACAACCCATAACACGTTGGAAAGAGGCAGCGAACCCAGGGGCTATCTGGTCAACATCCACTCCTGCCTTGATTATGGCGGTCCAGGGGCCTCCACCACTGGGCACCTGATGCATATTAATAAGCCCGTTTTCCCCATAAATAGCTTTGATGATCCGGGTCCAAAGAGTGTTCTCCTCTGTTCTGAATCTCCAAAGCCATTTGCACAACAAAGCTAGGTTCCGACTCTTGAGACTTCCAATGTTTAACCCACCCTCTTCGAGTGGGCCTGTCAATCTAGAGCATTTCGCCCACACAATTTTCCGGGAAGAACAGTTAGCACCCCAGAAAAATTTTATCCGAAGCTTTTCCAACATTTTCAGGGTTGTCGACGGCGCTCGGAATAGAGAAAAGTAGTATAAAGGGATGCTATTCAGCACTGACTTCAGCAGAGTGAGCCTTCCGCCAATTGATAAAGCTTTTTCTTTCCAACTATTCAATCTCTTAACCATCTTCTGCTCCACCTCCTTCCAACTAGAAAGTCTCTTCATATTGGCGCCTACCGGAAGCCCAAGATACACCATCGGAAAGGTACCTGCGGAACAATGCAGCCGTTGCGCAAGGCGAGCCACTTCTCCTGACGAGACACCAACGCCAAACAGCCGGCTCTTCTGGACATTAAGCTGCAGCCCCGAAGCCTGCTCAAAGCACTTTAACAACAACATTAAGTTCAACGTATTCCTAGCGGACCACTCACCCAGGAATAACGTGTCATCCGTGAACTGTAAGTGCGTGATCACCTCCCGAGCATCACCAACCGCATAACCTTTGAAATCGCCGTTTGCAGCCGCTTCTAACATCATCGCATTCAAAGCTTCAACTGCAATGATGAACAGGAACGGCGAAAGAGGATCACCCTGGCGAACACCACGCTCCATCGGGAACTCTTGGGTTGGGCTCCCATTTACCAGAACCGAGATCCTAGCTGAAGACAGACACGCCTTAATCCATTTCCTCCACTTCACCCCAAAGCCCATTTGCTCCATGATCGAATCGAGGAAATTCCAATTAAGACAGTCATAAGCCTTCGCAAAATCAGCTTTAAACAACATCAGATTTCTATTACCAGTCCCAGTCCAATGAACAACTTCATTTGCGACGAGGACTCCATCAAGAATCTGACGCCCACTCACAAAAGCAGATTGACTAACCGAAATCAGACTCGATAAAACTCCCTTCAATCTTTCTGCCAAAAGCTTTGCTAGAATCTTGTACTGCACACCCACCAAACTAATGGGTCGGTAGTCCGCTAGAGTCAGGGGATCAGTGACCTTCGGGATAAGAGTGATAAAGGTAGGGTTACTCCCTCTGGCCATTCTCCCTGATTGCTCGAAATCTCTGACAAAATCAAACACCTCATCTTTTATAGTATCCCAACAGGATTTAATAAAAGAGAAGGTAAACCCATCCGGCCCTGGGGCTTTGGAGCCGTCGCACAGCCACACTGCACTCTTAATTTCATCCTCCGAGAAGGGAGCTTCGAGAGCTTTGACTTGAGAATCAGAAAGTTTCTTAAGATAACCACTTCGAAAAGACGGCCTGTCAAAAGTCGGTTCTCGGAACTGATTCTTAAAAAACTTGACCACTTCCTCCTTAATCTTGTATGGATCCTCCTCCCAATTCCCATTCACATTTAGGCCGGAGATGGTGTTTCGTTTCAGCCTACCTTTAATGACTCCATGAAAGAATGAGCTATTTTCATCTCCTTCGACCGTCCACTTTGTTCGGGATTTCTGCTTCAAGCTGAGAGAGTACTCCTTTTCGGCCTTAAAATAATTCATTCTGGCTGCTGAAAATGTCTCACTGTCGGCTGAAGATAAGATCTGTCGCTCTGCTTTCAGCTCCCACTCCATCATAGTAGTCTTTGCTGAAATGACCTCTGCTGAGCCACTCCCGGGATTCAATTGTTTCCACGATTTTATCACCTTCTTAACGTGTTTAAGCTTCTCTTTGAAGATGAACCCAGCACTGCCTACCGGATTTACATTTTTCCACGCCTCCAAAATCATATCATTAAAGCCAGGCAGCTGAAGCCAATGATTGAAAAACCGAAAGGGCACAGGCCCGAAATCCGCCTTTAAGTTCTTCAGCACAATTGGGCAATGATCCGCAAAGGTCCTTTCAAGCGCTAGCACTCTCATTTCAGGCCATTTAAGCAACAAGTTTGAAGACAGCAGAAAGCGATCAAGTTTGCTGAGCTTGGTCCCCCCTTGGCCAATCCATGTGAACCTCCTACCACCCATGTTCAGCTCCTGCAGATTTGCAGAATTGATGAAAGAGTTGAAGGCGTCTGCCCTCTTCTGATGGAAATGACTACCCACTCTCTCTTCCGCCTTCCGAACTGTGTTGAAGTCCCCCATCAAGCAAGCTAAATCCGGGGCACAAGCCAAGAAACCTGCCAAGTCGTTCCAAAGGACCATCTTCCTGTTATCGTCCTGAGGAGCATACACATTAATCATGGAGACCAGATCGGCCCCCCCTTTCCATCTACCTTCGACACACAGAAACCCGTCACCAGCAAAAGCTCTTTCAGGAAAGAAAGCATCCTTCCTCCAAACACATAACAACCCACCCGACCTCCCCTGCGAAGGAACTTGGCAGAACCCGACATCACCCGCGTTCCAGACACAGTTAACAACAACAGATGCGTCTCCTGCAATCAAAGTCTCTTGGAAAGACATGAACTCAATAGCCTCCTTGGCTATCAAATCTTTCAGCAGCCGAATTTTGGAAGCACCCCCAAAACCTCTAATATTCAGAGATAGACAATTCATTTATCAAAGGAAAACTCACCTGTAGACCCAATCTTTCCTTGTCTCGCACTGCTACCCTTGAACGAAAATCCCGCTCGTTCACCAATCCTCCTAGCTTTACTGCCACTGTCGTCCTCTAATTTGTCGGACCGAGATGACATTGACTTGGTGAGACCCGCCACCTCACTCCCAGCACCGCTAGCTCCGCCGCCGCACCCACCGGAGCCGGCCAAACAGGTCCGTCCTCCCTTCCGAATCTTCTTCGCTCCTCCCTCGTGCGCTTGCTGAGCCTTTAACCGAGCCGCCCTCTTGATTTCTCGAAGAGATACCCGCCCTGCGATCCCACCCAGTCGAACCTGCCTGAGGTTTTGATAGCTGTGCTTAGAACTTGCTGGGATCGATTTTTTGGTAGCAGTCGATACATCTTTTGACCGCTGTTCTAGCCCTTGAGCTTCTGTCGAGGAACCAGAGAGCACACCCTTCGCCCCCCTTAATGTGTTATCATCTAACATAATCTGAGCAGCCCTTCCCACCTGGGCCGCCCCACCTTCTTTAAAAGGCCCACCTTTTCCACCACTTAGCTTTAACGGATCCACAGCCGGCCGGCCCAACTCCTCTTCCCCTGTAGGCCCGGTATCGCTGCAAGACCCCCCTTGGATTTCCACGGGCCTAAAGTTGGGCTCCACTTCCAGATCCGCCCCCTTAGCCTTACAATCACCTTGACATTTGTTACCCAAGTTATCCGAACCAGCCATGTTTTCAAAATTTGGAATCGCAATATCTGTTGGACTCTTTGCATTCCCTATGCAGCTTGCGGACCTCCATGCACGAATACGGCTCTGCATCCTCTGGGATTCCGGCGATGTGTCCCTGACAAAGCTGTCAGCCTCCGACGCTGCTTCCGACGCCGCCGCAGATCGTAACTCGTTCAACTCGTCCGAACGCACTGACTCAGCTCCGGCTTGGTCGTAACGCGGCCCGAAATCGATGATTTCAGCACCATCTTCCACCACTCTAATCTCGAACTCATCATCACCCAACTGCAGGATCACATTATCATTGATAGTCTTCTGAGAGGAGGTATGTAAGCAGACTCTCCCAATGTGTAATTGCTCGCGTTGAGAGGTGAGATCTTCAATCTCGATAACCATCCCCCAAACCTCCGCAATTTTCTGAAACGTTTCGGCAGTCCACAGATGTATCGGGACACCCTCGATCCTCATCCACACTAGCCTCCCCGGTCAGGAACGCTCTTTCTCCGCATTCCAAGGGCTAACCCACCCAAACCAACTTTCTAAAGCTACTTTGCCAGTCTTGAGAGTTTCCAACATTTCCTCCATGGAGCCAAACTCAAGAAGAAACCGAAACCCTCCTAAATACTTTGCCTTAACACTCAGGAAACCATTGTCCTTGAGGAGGAGTGGGATATCTCCCAAGAGATCTCCACTTTTTACCTCCCCAATAGCACACCTCGAGAGCCAGAGGAGCTCGTCTTCTCTCGGATCGTCGGCCTTCAAACACTTCACCTTAGATGGGTGTTCCCCAGCCCTAGCAGTAAGTGCCTCCGCGTAACTCATCCCACTCCGTTTCAGTGTTGGAGCAGAGTTTAGTCTCGCCTGGTGCACTTGACGATCTGAGTCCGGAGCTCTGAGGTTTCTGGTCTGGACTGCAGCCCCTTCTATGGGCCGCCCAAACTTGGCGTGGTTGATAAACAAGGGTTTGTTCCTTAATTTAATCCTCTTAAGCCTTGCTTCTAGATCGAGAGCGTTCCTTACTCCTTTAAATCTCACAAATCCAAACCTCTTACCGTTCTTATCGCGTTTCTGCGGGACGAAGATGTCGACGACCGTGCCGAAATCTCCAAACGTTCTCCACATTTCCGCCCTCTGCCAGTTCTCCGGGAAGTCGGAAAAAAAGAAGCTTGTCGCTGTCGAATCGAAGGTCTTCTGCATAGCCATCTGGTCTCCCTCTTCTGGCCACCGCCAAACATTCCTCTCACTCGGCCGCCATACACGCACCACTGAGTTGTTCCGTCCATCCTTCCAGTTCCTCTCTTGCCGCCGCACTCCTTGTCGCTGCTGCTCTCCTTGTCGCCACCGCATCCTTTGCGATTACGCGAGCTAGCTTACATCATACTAATACTCGTGTAACAGGCACTTGCTCTTACTCATTTACTAGTTGAAAGCTGCAAAGAAGAAAACTATTAAAAGGAAAATTTTTAATCATCAGCCAATACCCATAAATTATCTAAGCACGGGACTTTTGTTGAGTTACAGTAGTTAGGTGATTTAACGGTTTAATCAATCTTCATTGTCATTAATAAGGGGTTTCAAATTTAAAAATGTTCGATTTGTAATTCACCGAAAATAAATATAATTCACTAGTGAATTGGATTTATAATTCACTTTGTGCAATGTTTGAGACACCCATAAAAAATAAAAAACATTAAGAATTGGGAGAGAAATGCACAAAAAGAATCATTTAGATTTGACATTTCTAACAAGTCATAAATGTTTTCGAGTTCACTATTAAATCTTAATTATTATAAAACGTAATTCATTTCGGTCCTAAACTAATGGTTTATGACATGTGGCTGACGGTATGTATATGTGGCACTCTAACGGTGTTAGTCGACTGCCACATGCTATGTGGCTTTAGGTCTAATTCCTTTAATCATCCCAAAAGATTTCAAATCTCCCTAAAAGACCCCAACTCCCTAGTTGTCGAAAACGCCTAGCAAATCAGTAAATCATTTCAAAGCTTTTATCATCCAGAATTTTTTTTTCCCGTGATTATTAAGACAACATCTTATTTCTAGTTGGCGATTATGCCAAGTAAAAAATAAATTATTTTTTCTCTGGTATACAACTACAATTGATGTATTTTAATCATCTCAACAGAGTTTATGATTATATTTTTTGAAGTGAGCTAGACTAATTTTGTCATATAATGGTTAGGGATTAAGAGTAAAAATGCCACTAAAATATTCAAAATTTCTAAATTTGCTACCAAACTTCATTTTGGAGTTAAAGTGCCAACTAAGTTTCGAATCTGAGTTGAAAATGTCATTGCCGTTAAAAAATCTGTTAACTTTTTGGTTTAGTTACAAAAAGTTGTACTTCAAGTTTTTAACCCTTAACAATTTGATCCTAACAATTTTACATCTAACATTTTTACCCTCACCACCACATGCTTGCCTACTGGAATCCCATGGCTTCATCTTTTCCGAAGTCCAATATGGGTACTCTATCATGCCCCGAGAGCATGTCTTAGAGCAAAACATCTTTAAACCCATCTTCTAATGTGTCGGGGCATCGGTTTTCGTCGGGCATTTCATCATCTTCCTGCTCCTTCTTTGGGTCTTTGCGTTTTGCTCTGCTCACTTCTTTGTCTACAAGGAATTCTTGTGTCCTTCCTGCAATCTGTGCCAGTGCGGAGTTTAGGTTTTTTTCATTTCGTTGGATTTCTGAATCATTTGACGGTGATTCAGTTGAAAAATGTGAACTTTAATAGTTTGGTGAAAGTATAGTTGATTCTTAACATTTTTTATGGATTATTGACATTCTTGGGTGAATTAAATGCTTTGGACTAGATATAAAACTGTTCTTCTCTTTCTGGGTCAATTATTCATGTCATTAAGGGTTCCATCATTGATAGTTTGGTTGGTGAAGTGATGGTTGTAGTTGGGCGCTTTGTTTTAAACTCTGCAGCATGTGGCTAGCTTACAATCAAAAGTGACAAATAAAGTCTACATTGATATAAGCACTGGAATTCAGTAGGCAAGCTTGCTGGTAGGATTGTGATTGGGTTGTAAAAATGTTAGATGTAAAATTGTTAGGTTTAAATTGTTAAGGTTTAAAAACTTGAAGTATGATGATTTGTAATTAAACAAAAAAGTTAACATATTTTTTACCCAATTCAAAACTTAGATGGCACTTTGGCTCCAAAATGAAGTTTTGTGGCAAATTTAGAAATTTTGAATACTTTAGTGGTATTTTTAACCTTAATCCCTAATGGTTACTATAAAATTACATCGTTTATAATTCTAAATCTATTAAAAAAGGGTAAACTCCAAGTTTAGTCCCTTACCTTTCAACTTTGTCCTATTTTCGTCATATTTTAAGATTTTGTCCTATTTCAGTCCCGTAGCTCCATAAATCGTCTCAATTGTAGTCCTTCCGTTAAAGTCCACGTTATGTTGACCGTTAAAGTCTTAAGTGTATAGTAAAATGACCATCAAACCCTTCCTTTTTTCGACCGGATCGGCAATGCCGCGGATCGGCAGCACTCAGCCGGACGGCAGCTCTGCCCGAACGGCAGCCTCAGGCCGGAACGGCAGCCTGCATCGCCTGGCTGCCGGATCGGCGGCCTGGGCTGCCGCTCTGCCTGCTGCCGATCGGCGCTGGGCTGCCGATCGGCGGTTCGGGCCGCTGCCCGGCTACCGGGCTTCCGATCGGCGGCGGCTGGGCGCTGCGCCGGGCTACCGCCTGACGCCACGCCGATCCAGATCGAAAAAAGGAAGGGTTTGATGGTCATTTTACTGTACACTTAAGACTTTGACACAAAGAAACGGTCAACATAACGTTGACTTTAACGGAAGGACTACAATTGAGACGATTTATGGAGCTACGGGACTGAAATAGGACAAAATCTTAAAATAGGACAAAAATAGGACAAAGTTGAAAGGTAAGGGACTAAACTTGGAGTTTACCCTATTAAAAAATCTAAAATGGTGATTTAACACATAATCGTACAAAAAGATGAATAAAGTATAACTTCAAATAGTTTCAAAAAAGAAAAAACAAAAGAGTTCAACATATTATAGTTTATGTTATGTTTTCTTGAATATAGTACGTTTTTTAGGTATTGTATCGTGCTCATTGAGGAGATGTGGAACCGTGAGTTGTGGCTCAAAACTCCGTCTCCTCTTCCAGCCTCCGGCACTATCGAATTTGAGCAACATTGATAGACCGTGGTCAAATGAAGTCAGATCTAGCCGCCTCACGCCAGCCCGCCAGTCGCACAAAGCCAAATCTGGCTTCGCGCGACTAACGAGTCGGGGTGGGATTTGGCTTCTCGCGACTAACGAGCCGGGGTGGGGTGGCCAGATCTACCTATGCATTGCGGCGGGATGGGGTTGGTTGTTGGAGTTAGTGACTCAAATTATGAATTAACAAAGTTAGAGGACCGAAGTTGTGATTGTTCCAATTTGAAAAGTTGGGCCGGATCACAAGATGAAGTGGCAAATTGGTTTGGGTTAGAAGGCGTGAGTTTTAGAATTGTTTTTGGATTCCTAGGTAGTCTAGGATTTATCCGTATGTCTCTTGTTTTAGTTTGTTAAGGATTATAATTGCTTGTGTTCCTATATATATAGGAGCAACTAGCGTAGGTTTGGTAGAGTGGCAGCCAATTGTTGTATGGCTAGCGGTGGTGAGATAGAACAACAAGTGTTGTTAGTTTTTGTTGTGGTGCGTGTTTGAGCCGACGAGTTCGGGTTGTGAGAAATTGAGAGTTGAGAGAATTGGTGTTTGTAATAGTTGGTTTGATATTGAAAGTGGAGAAAGCCGTGGAATCGTCACGGTGAAAAATAATTGTGTTGTTTGTCCACGCTTCCAAACCCCAACATGGGTTGCGGCCTTGCGTCCGACCAAGACAATGCGACAAAGATTTAGGTCTTGGCCAAGACTTTCTGTTTTCAATAACATGGTTTTCTTCCGTAAAACAATGAAAGGAAACTCTTGCTATGACACGTGGTTAGTTTCACCATGCCCTCTTCTTGCATAACTTTTTAAATAATCAATGAAATACTGGTAAAATTGGAACAACATAGCGGGAAATCAAGAAATCGGTAACATTGAAGAAAATAAAAAATAGAGAAGTGGAAAAGTTAAAAGTGGATTAGTAAAGAATCGAGAATCATGAGCAATTCTCTTCTGGGAGATTTAAGATTTTTTTAGGTGATGAAAGGAATTAAACCCAAAGCCACATGGCAATAAAAAGAAAAAAGAAACCCCAAAGCCATGTGTGCATATTTGCACTAAGTGGGATTCAAGTAACACTGTTAAGTGCCACTTAGAATTATCGTTAACCACCTATCATAAACCGTTAGTTTAGGACTGAAATAAGCTACGTTTTATAACGTTTAGGACTTAATAGTTAACTCGAAAATATTTAGGACCGAATCCTTAGAAACGCCAAACATTTAGAACTCCTTTTGCATTTACAATAATTGGTGGTGAATTTAGCACTTATTCTTCCATATAAATTTGTGTTGCCGGCGAGTCGAAGAGGAGCGGGAGGGATGCGAGATGGCCAATTGTCGAAAAAGAAAGAGATGGCGAGGGTGAGAAGAGAAATTCACGGTGAATTATTGAAATTCACACCTCCTCAAAATCACATGCGATCCCAATTAGATAAGGTGAATTAGTTTAATTCACTAGTGAATAGGAGGTGAATTATCCATCAAATCACTTAAAAATTTATAAGTTTGAAACCCCCTAATTATCATTGATGTAAACGTATTATGAGTTTTTTTTTCTTCCATAGCATAGCATAAAGAATGCCCATGTAGCATTGAGTTCACACGTTGTTACACACATCTGGTGATGGTTGGATGCTGTAAGTGGTGGCAGATGATGGATGGCTTTTTGGACGATGGAGGCAGATATGGTGAACCTCCCACTTCGACATTTAAGGAAGGAAAAAGGTTGCTTCTCAGTTGCTTCAAAAAAAATTAATGAAGGGCAACACAGTAAATTATATCTGCTCGAATCAGCTCGCAAACATGTTCGAGCCGAGCAGGCATTGCTCGAGCTCGGCTCGTATAGTGATTGAACCTAAAAATTGGCTCGAGATCGTGTTCGTGACTCGAATAACTCGACTCATTTAACATAATCGGAGCTCAAGCTCGAACCGGCTTGCGAACTGCTCGATTCGTTTTACACCCTTACCGACTGCCAACTTCACCACTAGCCCTTGCTTGCATTGTCCCCCATCCACCTGATGGGTCCCACCATGTGGGGCCCACCTACTTTTACTCTTTCTATCTCTCTTGTTTTTTCTTTTCTAGTAAATGCAGGTGGGTGAAAATTGTTGGATGGTGATCACATTCGTCAAAAGTAGTAAATGCGCCACTTTTACTACAATATGCTTCAGCCCTTTCCATCCCTATGAATAAGGATGAATTCTTTGTTCAAGACATATAGAGTCGGAGAACCAAAGAACACATACATGATTTGAAAAAATAGTCTGTATGAGATATTTTTGTGGGAGTGACAAATAGTGAGATAATTATTTGGGGTGTTTAGGAAACACTTGAGTGCCACTATTTTGGGTTTATCTCTTTACCTCTAGAACATTTTTCTGAAGAAGTATATCTATCTGTAAGCCTACTATTTTATTAATGGAAGAAAATCTCGGAGTTTGTCCTGTGGACGTAGCCCAACTCAAAGGTGAACCACGTAATCTTGCTGGTGTCATTTTTACCGATTATCTTGCATCCAACGTTATCCACCCGCTGCGCCCAACACCGCCCTTACACTAGCCTTTGTCGCGTCACCCGTCTTTACACTAGTCATCTTCGTGCTACCTTGTCCACTACAATTGATTTGCTCATTTGTGTCGTTACTAAGCCTTACCTTCGCTTACGCCACCTAAGAGCCCCATTGTTACTGAGCCCCTTTGCCTGCACTTGTGCTTAACTCACGATAGCCATCGACTCCCTAGTCAATGAGGGCATGACCAACTCACCTCTTCCCTTAATTACCGTCGGTCCATAACCAAAAAAGGGGGCTTTCGAGTGTCACTAGATCTTTCTCGACATCCTCCACCGCATCCTCTAAACACTCGCACCTTTATCACATGTGGCCCTTTGAGAGCTGTTGTCATTGATCCTACGTAGGCGGTCCACTCTTAGTCAGGTGTCTTGAGTATGGTTTTGGGCATTCGTTGGTGGTTTACTCTCTACTGGACTGTCTGTGGTTAGGTATGACAACAAATCGGTTTATGATATTACGCTTAAACCGTAACCGCCAATCACAGTTTTTTTCGGTACTCGTGGTTTATGATTTTACGCTTCACGGTTATAGGTTCATATCCATGACCACATGATTATCCACAATTTTAGCGGTTCATCCGTGGTTGTTTAAATATACTATATAAATTATTTAAATATCCTAATATCCATAAATCTAACATAAACATTCACACAATATTTTAATCACTAAATCTAACATAAATATTCATGGTTGTCCAAATATTAAAATATCCATCTAAACCGTGGTGTGCGTTGTTGTGGGCTCAGGTAAGGTGAGAGTTGTTGTAGGCTTTACCTTTATTTGCCTTAGTGTATGGATTGGCGGTTAATCGCAAAACCACGGATAACAGTTATTCGTGGTGCGGATACCCCCATACCGCCATTCACAACCGTTAGGCCAACAGTTAGGAAAAAAACCACAACCGTCAAACGTGTGGTTTTAACCATGGTTAAAACGGCTAGAAACGGACGGTTATCCGCGGTTGGCGAATCTTATTCACCCTACTGTCATGCCTACCTATAGTTAGTGAGGATGCTGAGATCGCTAAGGTCAGTGGATTAAATTAAATTCCTGAAAAAGTTTGGTCATCCATGAATATTTTACACAAATGGAAAGATAATTTTAATCGTCATCTTGAATCCTTGAACAAAAACAAATTTTGGATATTCTATTTTTTAAGGGTAAATGAACATAGCCAATGATGGAAAGAAAAGTATAAATACTCCCTCCGTCTTCAATTAATATATACATTTAACATTCATGTTTTGAGGTTTAGTGTTTAACTCAAATATTTACTAAGATAAATAGTGAAAAAATCATAAAAAATATTTAGAAAATTTATACTTCAAATTATGATATGAATAATAATATTGAACTTAAAATGCCTAAACACTAATAAAAAAATGATAGATTAAATACCGTGAAACAGTGAAAATAAATGTACATATTTTTTTAGGACGGAGGGAGTATTAAACTCAATAATTTTAAACTATTGATACTAGAACCTCATTCTTTCAAGTTATGGTCATTTAGTGTCCTTTTCGGTATGAGTTATATCAGATTCAAGTTATATTAGATTTCAGCTCACTACGTACTTGGTGGGGTTTTGTAGCGCCGTGTGTAGCGCCAAAAGGCAGTACAAAGCTCCACCTAAACTTTGGTGCTACATTGTGCTACAGAGTTGAATATGTTACTTTGTCCGTAGCGGCTTAGTAGCGCCTAGAAGCGTTACAACACCCTAAATTCGAATTATATCATCTGAAACTCAGATAAGAGAATTCATTTCGTCAAAAAACGTTTCTACCTCAAAATCTCTCTCTCTAAAAACTCTCATTTCATTCATATCTTCTCAAACTTCAAACACTTTAACCCTCTCATCTCCAATTCGATGGAGATTTTGGAAGCACCGGCGATGGAGGACGGCGTGGTGGTACCAACAGTGGAGGATGCAGAGATATCAGTGGTTTGTCCTTTTCTTTTTTGTATGTTAAGGGTTAAAATCTTAGTTGGGAATATGATTTGTTTTCCAGATCTGAGTGTTTTTCAGGATAAGTTGTGATCTAAGTTTTTAATTTGTTCCAGACATGATTTTTTTTTGTATATTTCTTGTTAAAGATTCATGTTTAGATTAAAATTTTTGTTTGGTGATGAATAAAAGTGTCGAATATATTGATTTGGATAAAGTTGTATGTGTATTTCTGGGTTTTAAACTAATGGATGTGATGAATTTTTGAGTTCTACGTTTCCAGATATGAAGTATTTTTCTTAATTCGTAAAATATTGTTGTAGCACCATCTGGCGCTACTATAGTAGCACACTGAAGCGCGGCCTTCAAAAAAATGCAATCTATTGTAGCGTCTATATCTGTGTCGTTTGGCGCTACAATGGTCCGATCAAATACGTAGTAACTAATCGGACGATTTTGGGTCAAATCTTGTTTAGGTAGGCTCAAATCGTTGACTCCTTACATCAAGCCGGGTTCAAGTGATTGTTGGAGTCAGATCAGCCGTTGGCATCCCCACATGACAAACTCACAAACAAAAGAGTTGATAGACTAAGGTGGATTGCAACATATATAGTTAAAGGGTGTAAATTGTCCAGGTCAACATAGTTTTAAGGGTGTAAGCTGTAAAAGTGACATTGACCATTTTCACTTAGCACATAACATATGCGTCGTGATAGCGTCAATGATTTGGCTAAAATCTCATGAGACATGATGAGAAGCCTATCTGTCCATCCCTCATTGGGCCAAAACTAGCTACAACTTGAAGAGCAATCATACTCACTCACCTACCCAAGAAAGGCAAAGAAGAAAGAAAAATTTAAGGCAACCCCCCGTCGGCCACTAGCCTGGCTGGCTGACACATTCACGTTTTGTTCCAATCCAACCAACTAGTAGCTATAGTTCTCACTTGTGCTGGATTGGATCGTCTAATTGGTGCCAAAAATCTCCCACATGTCAAAATTCACGTTTGCCTCGTTGACAAGTAACCTGCCTACTAGCAACCAATCGTCACACACTTAAACCCTTCATCATGCATCATGGCCGACATGTGCCTTATATCATGAGAAACTAGTGCAACTCAATTTGATATGTAGGAAGGAAGGAGTATTGCTCCCTATATTCCATTTTTACTATTTACCTTTTCACATTTTCCACGTATTAAATGACTTATATTTTACTACGAGCTTATTTTGATATTTTACTCTTCATTGATCAAGCTTGAGTAAGAATATGACTATATTAAATTCAGTTTGTTATGTCTCATTAATGTTTGAGTTTAGTTAACATTTGAGCTCATTGATTTAAGGTTTGATCAACATAGGTCTTTAGCACTATACTCATTAAGGTTCATGAACTATTATTACAAGTTGAACTATTCAAGACCAAAAATAAATTGAGCTTTGATAAAAGAAGTATAGTGAGAAGCTATCTAGCTATTGCATTTAGGGAATAGTTGATTTGTTATACTCCACAAAACATTTTTCTCATCTTCTTTTAGTAGTCCCGTAAAAATAATTATTGTTATGTTTTGGTCCTATTTTTAAAATTTGTGATGTTTAAGTCATATCCTATGGTATTGTGTCCTATTTTGATCATTTATGTCCACTTAACCCGTTAGTTCTTGATGGCCGCTAGACCCAATCCGTATAAAAAGGCCTAACAAAAGGCCCAAATAGAAGCCCTAAATAAGGGCCCCATTAAAAAATTGGTAAATACACACAAGGACCTTGCCGGACATAAATAACCCGAACTATACTTAAGGAAGTTCCCGGACCATACTTTCCGAATTGGGTAAAGACACGCGCTCTTCTGACACACTATCGCCCCATATTAAGATATTACAATAAAACCACTCAGATCTAGAACTATAAATACATTCATTATCTACACCTAAAAGGGTAACGTTTTAACAACCACTTAATAGCATTTGTCAGGAGACCCCCATTACAGAGGATTTCCCCTCTATTTCTCATCAATCTCGTCTCAAACTCCAAATCAACCTGATGACGTCCGTTAATATCAGGACACGTCAACACAGTCGAAATGTGACAGTTACTCAAACAGATCCGCCACCAGTTCTAACGGATTTATGTGAATTTACTTTTTTACCCTTATGAAAATTTTACTTCAGTCCTTAAACTTATAGTTCCCTAAATTTTAACCCCTCAAAGTTTAACTCGTGTCTCCACAGAATCCCCCACCTTCACATTCTTCTATGGCGGTTCTCGGCAGATTTTCCAGGGCCAGACCCGTTCGCCTTACGACAGCAACCTGGCATCATATGGCCCGATCATTGTCTTCTTCTTCTTCTTCTTCCTCACGTCCAATCCACCCTCTCAGCTCCGGCGGCCACTACCAAGGCTGGTACTGCTTAAAGAGGAGCCTCGGTCCAGAAATGTCCACTGGGTCTTCTTGGGCTGTCTAGGGGTCGGTAAAGGCACCTACGCCTATCGCCTCTTCGCCCTCCTCGGCGTCCCACACATTACCACCGGCGATCTCGTCTGCGAGGAGCTCAGTTCCTCTGGGCCCTTCGCGTCTCAGGTTCGTATCCACCTCTTTCTGTCAATGATTGTTATTCCAGTTTCGTTTAGCTCTTTCAAAGCTGTCGGCAATGATTGAGGTTTCATCATGATGGTTTCGCTATGCAGCTGACAATGATTGTTCGTCGGAAACGCCCGCCTTG
Organism: Stellera chamaejasme; assembly: GCA_024586325.1. Classification (NCBI taxonomy): domain Eukaryota; kingdom Viridiplantae; phylum Streptophyta; class Magnoliopsida; order Malvales; family Thymelaeaceae; genus Stellera; species Stellera chamaejasme. The sequence continues at coordinate 35,195,783 of CM044985.1, forward strand.
CCCACCTTGACCCGCCCTGTGTCCTCACAATAGAACAACATCGTTCACAGCAACCAAGATCATAATGACGAGGAGAAGTAGAGTGATGGGGCTGTAGACATGAGTTAAACTCTGGGGTTAAAATTTTATGGGACTATAAGTTTAAGGACTGGAGTAAAATTTTCATAAGGGTAAAAAAGTAAATTCACATAAATCCGTTAGAACTAACGGCTTAAGTGAACGGAAGAGACCAAAATATGACACAATACCAAGGGATAGAACTTTAACAAGACAAGTTTTTAAAGTAAGACCAAAACAGGAAAATAAAGTAATTTTTACGGGACTACCAGCGGATTTTACTCATTCCTTTAACTGTCCGAAGTGAATATTGTATTGTCCATAACCATAAACATTAATTAAGATGGTTTATTGCATGTATTGAGTTTCTTAAAATGAGACCACACAAATAGTTAGTCGTTACTAGTGGTATTTGTTTTGGGTTTAATCCGACCTAAAAAGGCTTGTTGTAAAGCATCTCACAAAATCATATTGGTATTTGTTTTGGGTTTAATCCGACATAAAAAGGCATGTTGTAAAGCATCTCACAAAAACATATTGAATCCTATATACGATTCACATGAGTTGGGTTGTCTCATTAAGATTCTCATACGATTTATTTGTACAAACACGATTCATCATTTTTTTGGTACGTTGGGGATATGGGATTGGAGATGATAAAGATTTGAACACAAGACATTTATCTCATGTCCAATAAGCTTAGCCACTAAACTACAAGCTCATGAATCGTATTTGAAATGTGAATCATACGGTATGATTTAAAACAATTAATCATGTATGTTTTTCATGTTTTTAATCATGCTATAAAAAATATTATATATCAAACCCATAAAGAAAAAAATTCTGTATGCTTAACAAAATCAATGGCATTGTGGTTGTTCTTTCCATAAAATACATTATCATATATACTACTATTCTCAGTGTGTTTTTTTGGTAATATTTGGTAAAAAAAGTGAGATATATTTAAATTTTGATGTGAAAGAATGGAGACAAATGATTGGGTTAATGTTTTTTTTGTTGAAAATATTAAGAAAACACACACCCGTTCAATTTCTTTACCCAGGAATATAAGCACCAAAATATTTTATTGAAATCAAATTTTCCCTCTGTTCATACCACATCAATACATTTAGTAGTGACTGTTTAAAGTTGATTTTTTAAAAAATAAGCATCTGCGGAAATCATGTTGAATTACTAGAAAAAAAATTGAAAGACGAACAATACAAAAAAATAAAAATAAAGTCATATATAGTCTATTAGTAATTCGAAGGTGACACACACAAAACCGAAAACCACAAAAAATCTGGCATTTTCCAGCAACATCCCTCCAATCGGTTACATTACTGATTAGAGAGAGAGAGAGAGAGCCATTACTCTCTCACTCACTAAGCTATGGAAATGGAAGCATTCATGAACATGATTCACCCACCCCCAACCCAACCCAACCAAACCCAACGCTTTAATAAAAACAATAATAAGTACTAAAATAAAGATGAATTTATTACTCCATTTTTTTACTTTCTTCTCCTTTCTGTATGTCTCCATGCAAAACTGGGGGGGGGGTCTCAAAAGCAACTTTAGTTTTTAGTGTTAATTAAGTGTCTTAAAAAGAAGAATTAACGCCCCTTTTAGCATGAACCTTGATGATTATTGCCTAAAAGCAACTTTAGTTTTTAGTTAAAAACATTATAATCCTAATTTTGAGAGGGTTTTTTTTTCTTATGAAAATTTGGAAGGTTTTTGGTATGTTGTGTGGAATATTTAATAGGGGAAAATCGATATCCCAATCCAAGTATGGATTGATATTTTCATTATCTAATTACCGGAATTCCTTTAAATACCCAACAATTCCAATAAGTAAAATATTCGACAAATACACCCAACAACATCAACAGACATCGATAAAACTCATCTCCCCGCAATCATTCTTCTCTTTCTCTGCTGCCTCTCTCTCTCTCTCCCCCCTTCCTCGCAATTTTCCTCCGGGTCAGGGCCACGCGATCCCTACTCGTCCTCATCGGAGAGAAACAGAGGAGACCATGGTGGAGACTCGCCGGAGCGCTTCGTCCTCGAAACGGCCTCTTGCATCCCCGCTTCCCACCCCCCCAACGTCCAGCAAGCGATCCAAGGTCTCGCCTTTATCCGATTCCTTCAGATTCGTCTTGCATGCCGATTATGCGATTGTTGATTGAATCTAGGGTTTTTATGAACTTGGATTTCAGGCATCTGAGCCGGCGTCCTCCTCCACCAACGATGCCGTCGTTTCCGGTCCTTCTGTCGAGGCTCTGGGCCAGACCCGTTCTGGTTCTTTGGAACCGGAGATTCGATCCCCTAATCTGCGGATTGCGGATGTCGCCAAGACCGCCGACGTGGACAAGTCCGCTGATGCTGAAATCGATAACGAAGTTCTGGCGTCTCCAGCTTCTCTAGGTGAGATCGCTGATTTTTGTTTAGGATTCTATTTTGGTCTGTAAATATCGACACTTTTGTGGTTACATGAGCTTAGGGTGATGTTTTTTTTTGCTGCAATCAGGTGATGTTGCTCTTGAGGCGGAGAAACCGAAGACTGCAAGTCATAGCAAACGGCTTAAGAAGAGGCTGACGGAACCCGTCTCTACCCTCCCGTGGGGAAAGCTTCTTTCCCAGTGCTCCCAGGTACGTTCAGTTTTCTCACAAATAGCTTGTTTTTAATTAATTTATCCATCCTTATTGAAATTAGAGTACTTTGGCACTCAAAAAATTTAAATATGTAAGCTTTCTTTGAAAGAATGGTGTCTTTGTTGCTAAAGAGATTGGCATTCTTGTTTATGCCTTGAACACGGTCCGAACTACTTCCTCTTCTGAAAATAGTTACTATGGTATTTTGCAGTGCAGATTCCAAATGAGTTGCTTCTTTTAGTCTTTAGAAAAGTTTTACATACTTATTTTACATTATTATTTACTTACTTTTTAACTCCCTTTCTCCTCTTTTACATATCAATCTCTCTTTCTTATCCCACTAACGATACATCTATTTTGGGATGGAGGGGGTATACCGTACTTGCTTTTTTTCTCATTGCTCCTGTGGCCAGGCTGAGGTTTTTGCATGGTTTCTCTCTATTGAAAATCGTGGTATTCCTCTATTCTTATTGATGTTTGGGAATCAATTACATAAAATGTGCCTGCTAAGTTGGTTTGTTGAGAATGGGATTGGCTGTTGAAACTGTCTACTGGGGGAAATATGAAAAGTATCCGTGGACAATGCCAAGTTGGAAAGACGTTTATGGTAACAATTGGTTCCGAGTTTCTGAAGGAATTTTGGAGGTGTTGTACGTGAGATTACCAATGAAAAGATACAGTTCTGGGGTTGCAAAGCTATGGATTAATTACACTGGCCACTGTAGTGTGTTTACTGTTTTTACATGTTTGGCAGATATGATGACACTTCGAGTTGATTGAGTGATGTTTATTTTCCAGTCAGATACGTGAGATTACCAATGAAAAGATACAGTTCTGGGGTTGCAAAGCTATGGATTAATTACACTGGCCACTGTAGTGTGTTTACTGTTTTTACATGTTTGGCAGATATGATGACACTTCGAGTTGATTGAGTGATGTTTATTTTCCAGTCAGTATAACTTGAATAATTTTCCGGAAACAGGCCTTCTGGATGTTTGGTCGCTTGGAAATACATTTACCCATTTGTTTCACTATCAATTCCAAGGAGCTTTTTGCATTTAGGAGCCAGAAGATTTGAATCATTACACCGCACAGTCTATCTGATTGAGTGTCCTAGTTTTCTAGAGGCTTTCCTTCGGAAGTTTTGAGCCAACCACAAATTTTCAGTGCAGAGAAAATAGTTTTTTTAACAAAGTGAAACGCTTCTGGAGAACTATTGGAGTTAAGGGATTTCTGGTTTGGAATGAATTTGCTTGGTGTATCATGAACTGGGAACTGGGGAAACTTGTATCCTGATGTTTTCATGCTCGTATGCTGAACATCTGCCTTTATTTTTTAAGATTATTGTTTTAATTTTAATTTTTAAAAACGCTGACTTATTTTTGTTGTTATTGTAGTCATTCCTATTCATTTTAATGCACTTTGTGGTTTTTCTTCATGCCAGAATGCTCACTTGCCTATGTCTGGAGCTCTTTTTACTGTTGGTCATGGCCGGCAATGCAATTTATGTATTAAAGATCCAAACGTTAGTACTGTTTTGTGCAAAGTTAAGCATATACAGGTATGGACTTGGCGATTTTTATTTGAATTGAAGTATGACTCATTATAATAAAGGCATCATTCTGATTCTACTGGTGGATTGCTAGTGCTAATTTATTTTTTCACCATGCAGCGTGAGGGTTCATCTCTTGCATTACTGGAAATTACTGGGGCAAAAGGCTCTGTTCAGGTGAATGGACAGACATACCGTAAAGATAAAAGTTTACCTCTTAAAGATGGAGACGAGTTGGTTTTCAGTTGTTCAGGAAATCATGCTTATGTATCCTTAGTTGATGTCTATTTATGTTTTTCTCAGTAGGCAAGGAGTTGTCTCATGATCCTGAGTTTTTTGTTTTTCATATTCTTCTGAGTTATCCCTTGACAAAAACTTAGATATTTCAGGAGCTTACAAAAGATAATTTGACAACTCCGGGTTTAGCTTCTTCACTTAGTATTTTAGAAGCTCAGACTGCTCCTGTTAAAGGGATAATGGAAGCAAGATCAGGGGATCCCTCTGCTGTTGCTGGAGCATCCATATTAGCATCTTTGTCAACAAAAGAAAACTCAGAGATGTCTACTTTGCCTTCTGGATGTGATGTTTCTGATGATCGCATTCCGGAGGTGGATATGAAAGATACTACCAGTAATAACGAGCCAGAAAGTGATCCTCTCGGGAACAAAACTATTGATCCACCATCTGATACTGCTAGTGAACACCCAAATCTTGATAGACTTGGATTGGATGACAGTTTGGATGCTGAAAATGTGAACATTCCCGGGCTACCTCCATACATACAGATTCATGCTGGTTCATCTTCTCCCGATTTTGATCTAAGTGGTTGCTTTTCTAAGTATTTTGATGAGCGAACAGAAATAAGAGAGCTATTGAAGGGATTTGAATCAACAGCAGCTTTAGGTTCAGCTAGACGGCAAGCATTTAAAGAAAATTTACAGGAAGGAATCCTTAATCCTGACAACATTGAAGTTTCCTTTGAAAATTTTCCATATTACCTCAGGTGAATCCCTTGCAGCTTTTGTTTCCGTTCTGTGCTTATGTGTGTGTATTTGTTCTCGGTCAATTGGATATGAAATATTGGGTTTTTATATCTTAAATTTTACTGATTTAGGTATTTAGTATTTGTGCTATCATTTACTCTTGTACTAGCTGATTCTCACTTTCTGAGCATTTAAGTATAAATAGATGTTATGACTTATGAAGGGAAGCTTTTGTTTCTAACAGCGATACAACAAAGGATGTTTTGATCTCTTCCACCTACATACATTTGAAGTGCAATAATTTCTCAAAGTATGCATCTGGTCTTCCACCTATGTGCCCTCGTATATTGTTATCTGGTCCTCCAGGTGTGTTCATTGGCATTTTTCTTTCTTTCTTTCTGTCTTTAAAAAAAAAAATTATTTTGCTCTCTGTTTTGACCTTCTACTTCTCATTATATTATTAGGTTCAGAAATATATCAGGAAACCTTGGCCAAGGCACTCGCAAAGTATTTTGGTGCTAGATTGCTTGTTGTTGATTCTCTTCTGTTGCCCGGGGTATGCATACTTTATCTTTTGCTTTCTACATATTTTGATAGTTTGGCACGAGAAAGATGTACTGTATTAGCTAAAGTTTGTTGTCCATGCTTCTCTCGCTGCTCTGTGATTTTTTTGTTCATGTTCTGTTTCGAAGTCTTCTATGATTCATTTTATGTGGTTTTAGAAAGTTATCTGATGTTTTGAGTATTGAGTTGCCAAAGAGATTTAGGTGATCCATGTCAAGGAATCTAGCACTCAATGTAGTATTATTTGGTTTTCATTTTTGATTTGTTGTGGCATCATTGCTTTTGTCTCCCAAACAAAAAAGGGAAGTAAAGAAAATAGATAAGATAAGGGAATCAGTAGTGAATAAGAACTTTTGTTTTAAATGCAGCAGATTCTTGTCTTCTTTTTCTTTCAGTTATGTGTTAACAGTTCCTGGATATATCTTGAAAATATCTTACCGCTTGCATTCCTGAAATGACTTAGGGATCAACAACTAAAGAAGTTGATCCTGCCAAGGATGCTCTGAGGCCTGAAAGAGCAGCAGCAGTTTTTGGTAAAAGAGCTGCACAAGTTCCCACTACTACACAGCATAAAAAACCAACTTCTAGTGTTGAAGCTCATATCACAGGCGGTTCTATTTTAAGTTCTCAGACACTTCCGAAACAAGAGGCATCTACTGCAACATCCAAAAGCTATACATTTAAAAAAGGCATGCAATTTCTATTTAAGATCTTTGATTTTAAAATTTATCTACTGTCTAGCTAATAATGCAAGGTGGAATGTTCAGGTGATAGAGTTAAATTCATCGGGCAAACTCCACATTCTGTGATCCCATCTCTCCCATCTATAAGGTGTGTTTACCTATTGTTCTTTGTAGTTTTAGTAACTGCATGTAGTTTCTCCCGTTGGCTCTCACTTTTGTGGGGTTTGGAAGTCACCATTTTTTCCCTCCCTTTATTTCTTGATTGCTGTCAGATGGCAATAGCTCTCTATGTTGCTTGAAACCTTCCAAAAATATTCACAATGTTTTGGTTTGATTTCTGTGTGCAGGGGACCAACCTTTGGTTTTCGGGGTAAAGTGCTCTTAGCTTTTGAGGAAAATGGTTCTTCAAAAATTGGAGTTAGATTTGATAAATCGATTCCAGAGGGGAATGATCTAGGTGGGCTTTGTGAGGAGGATCATGGTTTCTTTTGCACCGGTATCTCCTGCTGCTTTTCCTTCCAAATTTTTTTTACTAAGCATTTATTACTCTCTTGAACTTAGTAACCTGGAAGCTTTGTTTCCTGAACTACACAAATTGAAGCTTCAGTATGCAAAGTTGAAACAGTTTTCTGACCCCTTGTCTTGGTAACGCACCATAACATGAAAGGTGTAGCATTAGTCATACTCCCTTCTGTCGCTGTAAGATTGTTATAGTCCCTCATTGTCTTTGGTCATTAGTTCATTTTATATAAATTTTCATCATTAACCCCTCCCAAACTCATTCTCACCCCTCCCACCCCACTGTCTAGACTCTGAGTGAGTGCATTTGCAAGGGTAAAAGTGGACTAACATGTAACAAAAGTGGAAAAATGCAATGTCATCTCGGACAAATTTTTTTAATGTTGTGTCAATACATTTGGGACAGTGGGAGTATTTGATTTTTGAACCTGTGTTGACTCAAATTTCTTCTAGGAAGAGTTTATTTATGTCTTTTTTAATTATAATTTTTAACTAAAAACTCTCATTTACCATTTCCATTTAAACTATTTACACTAGGTTAATGTTGAGAAAAAAGATCATAGGTAAAATTCTGAAAAACTAACATAACAAATTCAGTTCGTCGGAGGTAGAATGGTTTCAATACCAGGTCATATGTGTTCAGAACACAAGACCAAGATTACCCATAAACAACTCTATGGACTCAAAGCAATCAATTCAAATCAAACTGTGTCGGGTAATGGTTTAAGAATTGGTGTCCAGCTAGGTTTCGAGTCTGGTATTGGGTTGTGTTCCAGCTTCTCGAGAAATTTATTAGTGGAACTTGGCTGCACGTGTGGAGATTAAGGCATCAAAGATATTTTTAGCGTCAAAGATACCGTTTGCGGTTTCATGTGGTGGTAACGTCTTGGAGGCTCAACTTTGGCAGGATGGGGTGGACCGTGGACCTGATCTGCAATTCAGCCCTCATGAAGGGTAAAGGTAAAAAGTCAGGTTGCATGGAGCATTGAAATTTTTAGGCAGCAACAGTGGCATCCAAGAAGGAAGGTGAACTGGTGGAAAGATGTGATGCTTCTTAAGCTGGAGAAACCATAGTAGTTAATCAGTTACAGGTTTAGCTGTGCTGTTTGCTGTTAAAAAAACAACCGATGAACTGTATGGATGTGAATCAGATTGGGAAGAGGCTGAGGTGGTAGATTTCTTGTGTGTTGAGGAAGGCGAGTTGGAGATGGCAGCTTATGTATTAGAGATGAAAGATTAGGGTGCAAAGGATAACAGTGAGGAGTTTGAGCGGATGTTTTGTGGTTTTTTATTTTTCTTTCATGGACATAAGTATGTCAGATGCGGTTACATAACTTGCTTGTGTATTGAGTTGGAGGGCCATAGTGTACAGCTCTCTAAACTTCAGGGTTTAAGTTGTTGCTTTCCTGTTTTAGTGGTTAAAGTGATTGATTAGTTACGGTTCAAGGGATTACTTAGCATTATGCCAATACCTCTCTTTCTCTTCGGCCATAGATGTCTAAATATGTTTGTCTTTTTCTTGCTTTACAGCTAGTTCTCTTCGTTTGGATAGTTCTGGAGGTGAAGATGCTGACAAGTTGGGTGTCATTGAACTCTTTGAGGTACTAGTTTCTGGCATAAATATGGAATTTAACTTTATCTTTTGTTACTTATATCTGCCGTCTAATCTTTCAAGGTTGCATCTAAAGAAAGCAAAACAAGTGCTTTAATATTGTTCGTGAAAGACATAGAGAAGTCCATGGTTGGAAACCCTGAGGTGTATAATGCTTTGAAGAACAAGCTCGAAAATTTACCTGCAAATGTTGTTGTGATTGGCTCACATACGCAGTTGGATACTCGTAAGGAAAAGGTGCGATTTGTTTTGGTGTTCGTGCAAGATAAATTTATGTTGTTTCTTTGAACATCACATGATTGCTGACAACATGGTTATAATTTCTGCGAGTTTCAGTCTCATCCTGGTGGCCTTTTGTTTACAAAGTTCGGAGCAAATCAAACAGCTTTACTTGATCTTGCTTTCCCAGTACGTCTAAACTCTTATGTTTTTCGTTACAGCAAGATTTCCATTAAATTTAAGATTCTGCATCTGGAGCGTTGTTGCATCTTGAGTTTGTGACTAGTCTCATGTCTGTTCTCTGCAAATTGGTTGGTGTCTCCCCTGTTTAAGCAAATATATACATGGAACTTGTTACTAGATGGCATTTCAGGTAACCTATGAGATGTTTAGATGCACGTGTGGATAAATGTATTCCGTCCTGTTGTGATCTGTTTGATTAAGTTCGCTTTTTCTTTTGTGTATCAACATTTTTAGTGCTGGTTTCTTCTGCTGGGTACTGTTTGTCTTGTTGCAGAGCAATAAGTTGAATTCTACAGTTTTGTTGAATTAGAACAGAGCCATCTTATTTGCAGTTTTGCTGTAAAATGGTTCCATGATTTTTAGTTTGTACTTGTTCTTTTAGTTTTAATCTCTGGAATTGTATGGTTTATACAGCTATTTATGGCTTAACGTTTAGGATGACCTGTTAGATTAAAAGAAGTACTTTTGTTCTAGATAGTTTTGCTTTCTCATTAGGCCATTAACATCCGTTACACCTAAAATATGATAACTCTTGTAATTGGAACATGTGTTAAGTGCTTTATGTATGTAATCTTCTCTCTTGCCATCAGCGTCTGTCTCATCTTCAAATGCAGACATACATCTTGTTATAATATACTCCGTAAATGATTATTGGACTTCATCATTTGTGCACTTTCTCTTTCGAGCAGGATAGTTTTGGAAGGCTTCATGACAGAAACAAGGAAACACCCAAAACCATGAAACAGGTCACTCGGCTTTTTCCCAATAGAGTGACAATACAATTGCCGCAGGTATGTTCACCCTCCATTTAGTGTGTGTGTGTGTATACTTTTTTTGCTCTCTTTGGATTGTCTCATTATATTCTAAATCCTTCTAGGATGAGGGCTTACTTTTGGACTGGAAGCAACAGTTGGAGCGTGATATTGAAACTCTTAAAGCACAATCAAACGTTGTTAGCATTCACTCAGTGAGTGCTGCAAACTTGTTGATGCTTTTTCTTCTTTGCAGCTTATTACAATTAATCATTCCATTTCGTATTAAATTGCATATCACATTTGTTCAATAATTGTATGAGTGCGTGCATGTGCTTGGGGATTTATGTCTTCTCACATTAATCTATATTTTAATACCAGGTTCTCAATCGAAACTGCTTGGAGTGTCCAAACCTTGAAACTCTGTGCATTAAAGAGCAGACTCTTACAACTGACAGTCAGTATTATAAATCAAATCTTCTTCAATTGATTGTATATCTGGCTTTGACTAGCTTCACTGATTTTATGCTACTTAAATTTTGCAGGTGTTGAAAAAGTTGTGGGCTGGGCAGTAAGCCACCATTTCATGCATAACTCAGAGGCTTCTATCAAAGATGGCAAACTGATTGTTTCTGCTGAAAGGTTATATAATGTTCAGATTCATTTTGTTATTCGAAGTCGTTTTTTCTGCTTCGTGGATATACTCAATTATTTTGATTACAGCATCAATTATGGGCTGAGCATTTTGCAAGGCATTCAAAATGAGAGCAAGAGCTTGAAGAAGTTACTTAAGGTGAAGTTGCATTTATGAGTTTCCTTCTACCAATTTCCTTTTAGGATATATGATTGTACTCACCTTACTCAGTGGCTGTTAACCTTGCTGATTATTAGGATGTAGTCACTGATAATGAATTCGAGAAGAAGCTGCTTGCTGATGTTATTCCACCAAGTGATATTGGTGTTAGTTTTGAGGATATTGGAGCCTTAGAAAATGTGAAGGATACGTTGAAAGAACTAGTGATGCTTCCTCTTCAAAGACCAGAATTGTTTTGCAAAGGACAACTAACAAAGGTAACATGTACAGATGTGTGTCAAATGTAGTTATTAATTTTTGCGCTCTTTTTGTTTTTTTTTTGATAACTTTTTTGTATGCTGCGCATTTATTCTCAGATTATGATGTTGACCTTTTAATTGTGTTATCTTGTGCAGCCTTGCAAAGGGATATTGCTCTTTGGCCCTCCTGGTACTGGAAAAACGATGCTTGCAAAGGCTGTTGCAACTGAGGCTGGGGCGAACTTTATCAATATATCAATGTCCAGCATTACTTCAAAGGTAACTTAGCTGCATGGAAATGAACTTTTACTCACATCTTACGGTAGCTGCTTTCAGCCTGCTTGCCTTCTTCCCTCTCTCGAAAGAATTATCTATATTCATGTTAAAGTATAACTTGGGACAACGTATTGTCTCTTAATGCAATGAGTGAAATATAAGACAGATCCTAATTTTCTGTAGATCTGTACCGCAAAGACATGTAGCCTGTGCATGTCCTCAATGCATTGGCAGTGTTGCCAGTCAAGGTATATGGGAAAAATGGGAGTAGTAGTATGATGACTTACAGAAGGATCTCATTGAACATTAGATCTAGCTTGTAACTTTCCAATCAACTGGAGAAATAGAGAGGGTAAATTGCAGGATTTATACCGACCAAGGAATGAGGAAAGTAACATTGTTAAAGTTGAATACACGAAATAATGGTTATGTATGAAGTCTTAGTTCTACATTCTTGCCACCTATTATGAACTCCAGAGCTATATGAAGTAGGAATTAGTAGCAAAGTCATTAAGATCTGCAATTTTCATGCAGCTTGGGGCTGTGTCATTTGAAGTGTATCAAAAGACCAGAATTTTCAATTTTATTTGTAGTTTGCTTTCCAATCCACAATGTTACCCTTTTTGTCTTTGGACTGAACAATTCAATGAAGTAACAACTTCAAGAATTTGGAAGTGTTTGGTTTTGTTTAGGATACTATTCTACCCAAATTTGGTTTGGATTAATTTTTTGGGTATTTTTCTAATGCTTTGAGAAGCTATTCAGCTGTGGTCATGTTTTTATTTTAATTTTTCCGACAGTCTTCCTAAGCTTAATTGCCCAATTTTGCAGTGGTTTGGTGAAGGGGAGAAGTTTGTGAAGGCTGTTTTTTCCTTAGCAAGTAAAATTGCTCCGAGCGTAATTTTCGTTGATGAGGTTTGCTTAATGTTTCATCTACTCTATATTCTATGGATTTAAGATCGTTTGTCTTGATTTTCAAGGATTAGTTTCTTTATAATGTGCGAACTTCTTTGATCCTATATTTCTAATATGGGCAATTTGTGATGACTTTATAGGTTGATAGCATGTTAGGAAGACGTGAAAATCCTGGTGAGCATGAGGCAATGCGTAAAATGAAGAACGAATTCATGGTGAATTGGGATGGGCTCCGCACCAAGGACAAAGAACGGGTGCTTGTGCTGGCTGCTACAAACCGGCCATTTGATCTTGATGAGGCTGTCATCCGGAGGCTTCCTCGAAGGTTAGCATCTTGTGCCTCTTTCTTCATTTTTGGTCTTTTTTATGCTGATAATTAGCAGCTAATCAATGTGATGTCTTGCACAGGTTGATGGTTAATCTGCCAGATGCTTTAAACAGAGAAAAGATCCTGAAAGTTATTCTATCAAAAGAAGAGCTTGCCTCAGATTGTGATCTTGAAGCAATTGCTAGCATGACTGATGGGTATTCTGGAAGTGACCTTAAGGTTATTTTCTGTCTTCCATCTGTTTTGCAGAAGTTCCCAAGTTTACTCTTGACCTTTTAGCTCTGCTGAATAAGCCATTGTTCCAACACTGCAATTCTGCAAACATGATCTGTACTAAATTTGTGAGATAGTTGTGACTTCCACCCTTGCCTATGTTTTCATCCCCTGAAGGTTACATACCCAAAAGGGTGAAATTCCGCGAGGTTTTTCTTGACAACTGAAGTAACAGTTGCTCTGGCAAGCTTAGAGTTTCCACTTTTTTTATTGGGTTTTATTTATTTTTGTTTTCCTGACAATTTTTTTTTCCTCGCAGAACCTTTGTGTGACAGCTGCTCATTGTCCAATACGAGAAATTTTGGAGAAGGAAAAGAAGGTTAGTACTGTACTTTTAAGTCAGCGTATATGATAACTTTCAATGTTTGTGTTTTGCCTCTTGTGTAACATTTTTTGTGAAGTTTGTTATCCATTGTACCAAGCCTGCATAGTTTTGTGGCAAATTGAACCAATTGTGATGACCACTCCCAGAATGTTACATGCCCTATGCCCCAATATTGTGTTAGTTTCTGTGAGTCATGGTTATGTAATGCATATTGGCCTGTGCAATTTCAGGAGAGAGCTTCAGCGCAGTCTGAGAACAAACCTTTACCAACATTGTACAGCAGTTCTGATGTTCGTCCCCTGAAGATGGAGGATTTTAGATATGCACATGAGCAGGTACTTAGTTTTATTGTCACGGTGGATGAATAAATGTGAGCTGACCAAGTTGATGCCAATTGTTACCGTGCGTGTGTGTGATTCAGGTGTGTGCTAGCGTGTCATCAGAGTCGACGAATATGAATGAGCTTCTGCAATGGAACGACTTGTATGGAGAAGGTGGATCCAGAAAGAAGACACCTCTGAGTTACTTCATGTAGAAGAGAAGAGGAGAGAGAGAGAGGTATCCTTGTGTACAGACAGCCATTCTTTTTGCCCGAGTGAGTTAATTCTTCCTTCTTAAATCAATGGTCGCCGGAAATTGGTGACAGATAGATGAGGGCCCTATTTATGGAAATTCCGTTTCAGGTCTCAGCCAGCTTCACCCACCCCTTGTATATCATACATAGGCTTTTCCTTCTCCTGAAAAGAAAGGTTTTAACCTTAAATGCTGAACATTACATGGAAAATTTACAGAACTTGGTACCAAGTGGTAAATTAGGTAATTTGGTTATGAGTAGTGTTGTCAAGACAAGAGTCTTGTTCTTTTTTTTCCCCTTCTCTCCAGCTTTGTCTGTCTGTCTGTCTGTCTGTAAATAAAGATGAGCAGAATCGGAATCAGAATCAGAATCAGATCCCCAACAGTTTAGTTGAGTTGTGTAATATTCAGCGGTAGTAGTGGTGTCTCTCCAGCTAATTGTAGCGATGATTGTACTTTCTTAATTGAAGGATATTATAGAGATTTTCTGATGACCTTGCTTTTTGTTTTGTTTTTTTGATGGAATGGTTTCTCTTGTTGTTTAATGTGAAATTCTTGGAATTTTTATTTATGTAATCTGGATAATCGGCTATAGTTATGTTCTGTTATGGGATTCCGTACAAGAAATACATGATGAACCAAATGAGGGATATGATGAGTAGAATAGGAGGATTAAAATCATCACAATCCTCCACCAACCTAACTACTACAACTCTATAGTTTTATAATAACAAAAAATTTTAATTCGTTTTGGAGTATGTGGATTGACGAAAGCTCTTTTTCCCCAAAATCTTCCAACCGAGCGGACCGCGTCATCAAATCTTCCACCCTGAGCAAGTGATTAAAGGAGGACGGAGGTGGTATCAAAGCCGGTGTCAAAGAGTCGGGGAAGCGATTTTGCTGGCTCGACAACGAGCAACATGGAGGGAGATCAGATCGACCATGTTCCACCCGATGATGAAGACGTACAAAGCCGTTGTAGACGGCACCATTGGAGTTGGTGACAGGCAAGAAGATGGAGCGGTTGTGCCGCCACTTGCGATTTACGCATCTGGTATGATTTAGTGATTGGTCTACCTAGGTGGCGAGGACAGTGGAACATGGGTGACTTGTCGGCGACCAACGAGAGTAGTAGAGGAGTGTAGAAGGTTGCTAGTGGGGGTGCCTGCCAGGCGACATTTGGAAATTTGGGTAAATGTTGGAGGAGTTTCGGGGTTAAGAATATGGAAAATGGAAAATGGAAAATGGAAATTTGGCTCCATTAGATATGGCTCGTTAAGATGGCTCGTTAAGGCTCACAAACTCGATGAACCAAACATACATGCATGGCTCATGGCTTGACTCATTAATTATACGAGCCTATACTGAGGTTCGAGTAAGACTCAACTCGTTTGATGTGGCTCGACTCATTAATTATACGAGCCTATATTGAGGTTCGAGCTCGAACTCATGGCCCATAAAACTCAACTTGTTTGATGTAACTCGAACTCAAGCTCGAGCTCATTTGCTAGCGAATCGGCTCATTTTACAGCCCTAGACTCAAGGACTCAAGGTGCACTAAGCCACACCCCACACATATATTTTTTCTTCATGGGGAGTAATTCGTCCGTGTTTGAAAGTTTAGGGGCTCTTTTGATACTTCAGTTGTTTCCTTGTCCAAGTGGAGCAGGGAGGAATGGGAAGTGATTAGCGGTATTATGCGTTTCTAGGACGCATAGAAAAGTCAATTCAGGATCGACGTCCCGTCTTCTCTGATTACCGATCAATTTCTTGAGTGGCAACTCCGGCTTTTTGCTTCGAGTCGGAGGACGTTCGCATGGATTTGATTCGCCACTCGTCCTCTTACCTACTGCCCGCAGTTCCGGCCGACCACCGTCCCTCTCAGAGATATGCACTTGTGCTTCTTAATCAGAGCCTCCCCAGATTCACTCCACTGCTTTGGGAGAATGGTGTTTTTTTCTTTCATCTCTCTTTAAGATAGGATTTTTTTTGTGTGTGTGTGTGTTTCCTCGCTGTTTTGAGTTGATTAGTTCTGGGATCGATGACCGTGTTTTTTTGCGTGGTGCAGCGCAGTTTCGCATGTGCGCAGACGGCGGCGCCAACCGCCTGTTTGATGAAATGCCTCTGTTGTTGCCTCAAGAAGATCCCGCGGATGTTCGTATCAGGTTTTTTTTTCACACATTAGGCCTTATATGCGGTGGCTTTGACTAGTACATCAGGTTTTTTTTTTGAGGTGATTAAGTTCTCCAGTATCACATGTAAGCATTAGTGCGTTGCGTCTGTATCAGGTACAGGCCAGACGTTATCAAAGGAGACATGGATTCCATTAGAAAAGAAGTCGTGGAATTTTATACCAACATCGTAAGCTTGTTGCTCCTCTATGACTTGAATATTTTGTTTATCATCTGCCTATCATGGTTCTTTGTGCAAGTATAATCTCTTAAGTTATCGCTATTGCATAATTGAGGCTTGCAACAGTTTTCTTATGAGAAATCAAAATTTTGACTTCATCGATTGACTGAATCAAAACTTTGCCTTGATGTTCTTAGCTTATTTCTTATGGTTTGATTCCCCAGTCCCCTTTTGATTCTCTCTTCATGCTCGCAGAGAAAGAAAACAGTGAACTGTTGTAGTTTTGCTTCATTTACATAGTTTTTTTTTTCACATTTCAAGTATCATGGAAGTCATATAAGATGCTTTCGATCTTTTTTTAAAATGCAGGGCACAGAAATTGTAGATGCATCTGATGATCAAGACACAACAGATCTACATAAGTGTGTACTACACATTTGTAGCTCCACCCCTGAGTTGGAGAAGTATAATGTACATTCTCGGAAGCTTTTCTCTTATTAGATCTTGTTTGATGCAGTTTCCACTACAAGTAGGTAGCTTTTACTTGCTAGTGAGTAAAATGTACTACACCAAACCGACAGTGCAGTTTTCAATTGCTAGTTACTGAATTTTCCCTTAAAAAACTTGTGAAGCTGTGTGGTCCATTTCCTACTTTCTAATTGAATTACTTGTGTACATTTTTCTTCCGAATTGCTAGCAGCTTTGCATTCTTGTTGCTGGTGCACTTGGTGGGCGATTTGACCATGAATGTGGAAACATTAATGTTCTACATAACTTCTCTGCCATTCGAATTGTTCTTTTGTCAGATGACTGCCTCATATATCTCCTTCCAAATACTCATTTCCATGAGATATATATTAATTCTTCTATTGAGGGTCCGCATTGCGGACTGATTCCGGTTGGCGCTGCATCTGGAAGTACCACGACCACTGGGCTCCAGTGGGATTTAAGTAAGTATAATTGTTTCTTTTTGTTCTCGTGGAGTATTTTCAACTACCGGTTAATAAGTGCTGTCAAAACAATTTTCTTTACATCTTTCTATATGCAACTTCTCATTGTCAATTATCCATCAGAGACATGCTTGCCCATGCCCTTCTACTATTTGTTTCTCTGGTGAAGTAAGCAATTCATGTTTAACATTGCCTGTCGGCGGAGCTTCTTTTTAAGTCTTGTCTTGGTAGATGAGGCGATTTCCTAAAATGCTTAATGGGCTGATTTGCGAATTGGTTGAGGTTCTTTAAATTATGCATGTGCTCTATTGGTAGCTTGGTCGACTGTAGGTCAGTTTTGTATGTGGAGCTGGTAAACAAGTTCACTTATGCTTATTCTTGTGTAAGGTAAAAGCAGATGCTGAGCGGTAGTGCCTTGGATTGCCTTTCACAAGTAAGAGTTAATAAAGACATTCATTTCTCAGAGACATGACAGGAAAACAGCACTGCTTGGCTAATAATCCCTGCCAATTGAACAACGCCATAGGCATAGGATAACTATTTTGCATACCCCGGCCATTTGTTGACAAGCATGTAGTTGCAGTTACGTTTGGTCGATACTGGGTTTTCATGTGATAGTGTGGTTCATCTATGTAGATGCAGCATATGTTTGGTCCATTCTTGGTTTGTTTTCAGCTATGTGCTTGAAATGTCAATAGTTTCTGATAATGTTACTGATCTCCACTATGTCCATGTAATTCCCAGCTGATACAGAGATGAGATTTGGTGGTTTAGTAAGTACATCAAACATGGTCCGGGAAGAAAAGGTAACAGTCCGATCAGATGCAGATCTCTTATGGACAATCGAGATTAAAAAAGACCAGTAATCTTTTCCTCAGGAATGAGTGTTGCAACAGCAGATTTGTGAAGTTTTCTAGCAACAGTGAACTCTATACTAACTGGTTCGGGGCGTTGTTTTAGTTCATGCAATCTCTTCTTTTGGTTAATTATCTTTGGTATCCATCGGATTGATGTCAAGCCCCTGTTCGAGGAAGAACTTCTAGCGGTGCTTGCTCCATGATCCAAACACAGGAATCGAACTTTAGATCTTGCTTAAGGAAGAATGCTTACTATTCAACCCCAACAAATACTGAACTCTGACGGTTCACATGGATTATACTTGTAACCATATTATTTATGATTCTTGAACATCTTCGGATGCATTATATTCAGCATATCTGTTCATTAAAAATCCTGTTCCTAAATTTTTGAAATGTTTTAATTTCAATTTATCTATTATTCTTGAATAGAAAACATTTCTAAAAAATATGCTTATAAAATAGACATGTTTATTTATAAATATGTATATAAAAATATTGAATTTATATTTCAGAATGTTGGAGAAATAAAATAAAATAAAATAAAATATTAAATACTGAAAATAAAATATTAAATACGGATTGTACCTCACTTAGACATTATGATTTATAAGATTTTAGCTTGTGGGTCACGCACAACTACCTTTTTTATATGGCCACTGAGATGAAATGAAGAAATGATGGTTTCATTTACATGAACATGAGTGGATGGACAAACTGCATACCACAAAATGAATAGGAGAAAATCTGATTTCAAGTCACCCTTGCCACATATACATCACTAGTTTTGTTAACTTTTGAGTCAATGTATTTTTTTTTCTATTTTTATTTAAGAGCTTAAAATGTTTCACAGTTTTAAGGTGTGTTCTTTAGTGGAATTCGTGGAAAAGAAAATTATAAAATTTGATATACAAGTAAAGTATTGTTGAAGAGGGATAGTTGATGAAAATATCATCATAACGTAACGTTGAGGAAGCATCTAGCGGCGCCGTAAACCGTTTCACTCATCAAGTGTACTTCAGGTTAGACTAGTAAATTTTGTGCGTACTTTAAATTTTGATGATCTATTTTTATTTTATTTTAAGTATTTGTATCAATCGAATCATAGTTTTTAAATTCGTGATCCAACTATGTTCTTTTCGTCCATCTCCTTCGTTCTGTTGATCGGAATGTTACGAAATGATGAATTTACCCTTAATTAATTTCTACAATAAACCTAATTATTTTAAAATTTAATAAATTTTACCCTAAATTTTCACAAACTACACCTTAATATTATTCACTTAAACAGTTCAGCCCCTTACATTTTCAAAACTTATAAATTAATCGTAAAACTACCCAAAATCATCACCTTTGCCATCTTCTCCCAACTCTCCAAAATCATCACCTTATTAGTCCACCGATGATGACGATTCCGTACCTGCCCTGTCCACTCCCACCGCAAGTCGAGGCCGGGTTCACCATGAAATGGCGACGCTACGCAGACCGGCAACCCGCAACTCAGCATTGTTCCTGCCCTCTTGCCGCATATATCAACCACCATATCGCCGCCACGAGCCTTTGCACCACTGCCTAAGCTTGAAGCGCTGCCAACAGCCAAGAATCACAGCAGTTAGAGGCGTAGCTGACCCTTCAACCCAACACCGTTCAAGCCTTATCGCCGCCTCGTTGGACTGCCCCAGTGTCGCCGTGTGGTCTCCGACCACCGGCACACCGCCCCTAACCGCAACGTCACCATCTGCCCTCGCTCCGCTGCGACCCGCTTTCAGCTTGGTGACTTGCGAGCTTGTGACGCAACTTGCCACTCCATCATCGAAATTGGGGTAGAATTGAGGGTAACTTCGTCATTTTGTAACATTCTGTCAAACAAAACAGAATGGATGGACGGAAAGGATCTAATTAGGTCAGAAATTCAAAAATTGGGATTCGATTGACATAAATATTTAAATTGGGATTCCAACACTGAGTAAACGAGCTCGATCTCGGTTAGGCTCGATTCGGTCCCAATACTGAGTAAACGAGCTCGAGCTCTGCTCGATAGTTCGTGAATGGTAGTATCGTAATTTTAGATGAGCTCGTTAAAGCTCGCGAACCCTTACGAGCCGAACATTTCGAGCTCGAGTTCGGCTCGTTTATTATTCGAGCCTTAAAACCGGCTCGAGCTCAGCTCGTTGGACTCGTTAAAGCCCGAGCTCGATTCGCTCGAATCGTTTCACACCTTGGTGTGGAGGGAGCTCAACTCGCTCAAGAAGCATTCAGTAGTCTTTACTCTTATACACTACACACCGTGGTTTTGGCGGCAAAATTGGGCGACCTAGGGCCTTTTCCTCACCGATAATCAAATCTCCTCCATAGCTTGAGGGTTTTCCTTTGATTCTGTTCAAACTCTGCCCTTGGTTTGAAAAGGTGTCCTCAATGCTGGTTTCGCCGAGTTAGGGCTCCGATGGAAACTTCGCCGGCGATCAAACCTATTAACAGGGGCGTGGTTCACAGAATCTGCGCCGGCCAAGTCATATTGGACCTCCCATCCGCCGTGAAGGAGCTCGTCGAAAACAGCCTTGACGCCGGCGCCACTAGCATAGAAATTACCCTAAAAGAACACGGCCTTGAGTGGTTCCAAGTAATTGATAATGGTTGCGGCATTTCTCCTGAGAATTTCAAGGTTCTCTTTAAATTATTTTTTGATTTTTAGTTGTTTGTTTGTTTTCTGTATGCTAATCTTTTGAAAGATGGCTGATTTGTTTCTACCTCTTTCAAAACTCACAGCTTGTGGCATTAAAGCATCACACGTCTAAGCTTGAGGATTTTCCGGATCTTCAGTCTCTGACTACTTTTGGCTTTAGAGGAGAGGCTTTGAGCTCACTTTGTGCGTTAGGTAATCTGACAATTGAGACCAGAACGAAGAATGACTCAGTTGCTACCCATCTGACCTTCGATCATTCTGGATTGCTTACGGCCGAGAGGAAGACTGCGCGCCAAATTGGTACAACTGTCACTGTGAAGAAGCTGTTCTCTAATTTGCCTGTTCGAAGTAAGGAGTTTAGTCGAAACATACGCAAGGAATATGGCAAGCTTGTTTCTTCGTTGAGTGTGAGTTCGTAGTTCTCACAACTTAATGTTTTCTACAACTGTTAATGTATTGTTGCTTGCTACTCTTTACAAGTAGAGAGTGCTTCGGCAAGATTTTTTATTGTTAATAATTGCAAGACAGCTTCAAACATCAGGCGTCTATAAATTCAAGTCTCACTTGAATAGCATAATCTGCTTGTACTCACTACTCAAACTACTAGGCCTCAATACCTATGATCTTGGTTGGTTCAATAGAAATTTAGTTCATTAATTTTGGCGACACGTATTCATGGCCTTTTGCTGGAATCTCTATGAAAGGATGATGCACATTTACGTTTACATTGCTTACACGGCACGTTATTTCTGATCAATGTTTAACCTCTCGATTCTATACTTTGTGTTTCTTAAGCTTTAACAGAGATTTGACTATGAAAATCATTGATCCCCCTGCTTGCTTTTGAATCTTTGTTGCACTAAGATTCTTTGTTGTTTATGCTAAATACAGGCCTATGCGTTAATAGCAAAAGGTGTAAGGGTCGTATGCTCCAACACAAATGCCAAAAATGTTAAGTCTGTGGTACTTAAAACACAAGGAAGTGGATCCCTTAAAGACAACATCATACAAGTCTTTGGCATGAATATCTTTAGCTGTTTAGAATCTTTGACTATTAATATATCAGACTCCTGCAATATAGAAGGCTACATTTCCAAGTCTGGACAAGGTTGCGGACGAAATCTGGGAGATAAACAATTCTTTTTTGTGAACGGCAGACCGGTTGATATGCCTAAAGTCAGCAAGCTTGTGAATGAGCTATACAAAGGTGCAAACTCACGGCAGTATCCCATAGCAATCCTGAATTTCACAGTTCCAACCAAAGCATGTGATGTCAATGTCACTCCGGATAAAAGAAAAGTATTCTTTTGTGATGAAACTTCTATCTTGCAAGGTCTCAGAGATGGCTTGCAACATATATACGCCTCATCTGATGCCTGTTATTCTATCAACCTTTTGGAGGAGGGCTCTGAGGAAAAGGATAGTTCTGACTCCATGTATCTAGAGAAGCCTTTTATCTCAGAAGAGCATTCTGGTCTTGATCCCAATTTGCACAAGAAAGAGCACGTGCCAGACTGCAATAGACGTGTTAGGATAGACAAAAGTGAATTTCAGTATTTAGGTTTTTCATCAGCTATTAGTCCCAGGACTAGTAAAACTACAATGGGTAAAAAATTCTCCTTGAGAGCTCATGGAAGTAATAATTATGGTGGGCTTATGGAGTCTAATGATAAGCAATCAACAGAAGTCACTGCCAACAGTATGAGCCACATGAATAGTTATTCTCCAACCGTCAAAGAGCAAGATGCTTCTTTCCAGAAAGATTCAAATGGCCGCTCAAGCTGGATTCAATCATCATTAAAAAACTTTGTATGTGTCGATAAGAAGAGGAAGCATGAAAGCATTAGTACTACTATGTTAACTGAAGTTCCTATTCTAAGAAATCAGGCTGTTCATTGTGAACCAGAGAAGAGCCGTCCTGAAACAAAAACATCTGCTGCCAAATATATCAAGAATACAGGTGTTGATAATGTTACAGAAGACAGTCCGGATGAGCGATGCAGTTTTTTCAGAGTAGACAAAATGTCTCGTCAAGTACAAAGTGCACCTTTTTCTGCAGTTCCTTCTAATAACCAAAGTTCCCCTGAGGTATGTGACCTTCTTCTCAGCTTGTTTGGATGAAAAAAGAAAGGAAGTAGGAAAATAGTGTAACTTTGGGAGTAAGAAAAAAGGTTGGTTTGATGCAATTACAAATGTTACATCTCTGTAGGAACAGAGAGAAGAACTTCAATCCAGGAAACCTGTTTCTTTTGGTAGCCTTTGTAGCTGTGGTTTGGCTAGTCTAATGCTCCCTCTTTCCCCAAGTAGTTGTTACATTTTCCGTTTCAGGAAGTCTCATATAGTTGCTATATTTTCTTTTTGTAAGTTTTACCTACCTATATTACTTTAATAACCATTTCTCCAACTTTTTAACTCTCTCTCTCTGTGTCTCTTTTACATATTGATCTTTCTTTTTCATCCGTAATTTCAACTTTCACCTAATTTCCGAGTAAAGGGAGAGAGGGCAACTAATTTGGGACAGAGGAAGTGTGTTTAATAAAACTGGGTGAAAATTTATTCTTCTGATGGCAGACAATTTTTTTAATTCTGGTATATTACTTAACAGGGTGTGAATGAAAAGAAAGGAGTGGCCCCATCAAATTGTGCTCTAATTTCTCCATCCCAGAAGGATGAGAGCAATGGACCTGGAGAAAACTCATCTACCATTGCTGGATTGCAATCTCCTGACGTAGTGCTTGACTGCCCTGTAGCTTCCTCTGGTGAAAAGATATTTTTCCCTTTACACTTTAGTTTTCAAGATTTATTGACACAAAGGCGGAAGAGGATGTCAAGGTTGCAGAATAGCTGCATCATATCTCAAAGCATGAAGTCAAAACATTCTATGAAGTAAACACTTTAGCTCACATGGAACAAACAAAATTACTTATAGATTTGTTTTATGACCTGGAATCTCATTTTCATCATAGGTCTTATCTTGCTGCTACACTCGAGCTCTCCCAGCCAGAAGATGAAGAGCGAAAAGCCAGAGCTTTGGCCGCAGCTACCACCGAGTTGGAAAGGCTTTTCAGGAAAGAAGACTTCTGCAAAATGAAGGTTGATACATGAGACTGAACTAAATTGAAACTAAACTGATATTTATCATTTTATTGATTTGGACGGTTGCTTTGGAACTGCCATGAGATTCTCATAGCTTAAAAGATAGAAGTATGAATCTGATGGCCTTAAGACCCCTACCTTAGTACATGTTATAATCAAGCTGAATCAGTAACAGCAATGTCCGCTGATGTTCTATAGGTGATTGGGCAATTCAATCTTGGGTTCATAATAGGGAAGCTGGGTCAAGATTTATTTATTGTGGATCAGGTTTGTTGAACCGGATGAACTTATATGGTTGTTCTCTTCCAGTTGTTTTATTTATTATTTTTTGACATGTTTATTTATATTTTTTAGCATGCCGCAGATGAGAAATATAATTTTGAGCATCTCTCACGCTCAACCATCTTGAACCAGCAACCTTTGCTAAGGTCAGATTTGTAAATTTATTGCAGTTTTTCTTGATTACAACTTTTTTTTTGTCCTGGGAAAATGCTTATAAGCTAGCAGGTTGAAGCAATCAAAGAAACAAAAATCAGCACATAATAAGATTTATTGCAATCTACAACAGTGGTTGAAAAGTAGGGAGGTTTCAGCTTGACAATCTTCTCTAAGATAGTAATTCTATCGTGATACTTTTCTTTACAGCTTACTGATTGCTGCCTTCTGAACTTGAATCTAATGCATTTATAGACCACAGAGATTAGAGCTCTCTCCTGAAGAAGAAATTATTGCTTCAATGCACATGGATATAATTAGGTTCGCATTTGAACTCATTCACACCCCCCGTCCTTTACTTTTACGAGTATATTTTTATTTCTGCAAACTTACCAACAGAAGTTAAGTTGTGTATGAAATAGGTATCTTTGCTACTTTTGACCTGACCCTTTTTCTATTTCCTTGAAAAACAAAACCAGCTACCTTCTCCTATATATTCTTTATTTTTTATATATTTAGAATGTGATTTCCTTATATTGGGATTTACTATATATTTAGGAAAAATGGATTTGCATTGGATGAGGATCCAGATGCACCACCAGGACAACATTTTAAGTTAAGAGCTGTACCATTCAGTAAAAACATTACTTTTGGAGTTGAAGGTATTCCTGTTTTTCTTCTTTCTGTTTCTGATTCCTGGTGCAGGTTTTTCATGGCATTGGGTTAACAAATCCATTGGAGCTAATGAGTTAAGCAAGTCCATATATTTTCTACTCTTGTTGCTTTCTAAGGGGAAGAGAGCCATCCATGTATCTGAACTTCTGAAAGTTTTATCGTTTATCTTGTTTCCCATCAACATGATGTCTCTCCTACGTGGACTTCTATAATAGACTGGCAATGTAACAGAAAAGAAAAGAAAGGGAAAAAATTTGCATTCAAGTACCACCTGATGCAGAGTCATAATAATATATGGTGGAGAGAATCTTGACAAGTTTTGTGTTACATGCCTGCAACAACTTTGTAATTTTCGTTCCATTCAGTCTGAACTCCTTTTTAATAACTTCAACCATCAACCTTTCTTTGACCCTTGAGCTTAGAAACAAAAGAATCTCTCATCACAAAAGTCGGTGAATTTTGTTGGTGCTACTTGACCCAAAGAGAGCTAAGAAGATAATAAATTCAAACGCTTGATACTGTTGGTGATTCATCCAAATTACTGACATGTTCTTAACTCCAATATGAATATGGACGTATGGACTACATTATTGATTAATTTTTTGAACCTCTTTGGATCAGATCTGAAGGACCTCATCTCCAGTCTTTCGGATAACCAAGGAGAATGCTCGTTGATTGGTACTTACAGAATGGATACTGCTGATTCTATTTGCCCTAGCAGAGTACGTGCAATGTTAGCTTCCCGTGCTTGCAGATCATCTGTTATGATTGGAGATGCACTTGGCAAAACTGAAATGCAGAAGGTAACCCTATAGTCATTTTATGCTAACTTTTGAAGCTTTTTTCCTGATGCGTGATAAGTGGAGAGCGAATCGTATGATATTGCAGGCAGATCTATATTCCCTTATGTGAATGTGGTCTACCTTTAGTTAGCGGACCAATCCTGAGTACAGGAAAATGATGATTGTTAACATAGGGTGCTGCTAAAGAAACCTTGAGTTTTATATCGTTATACGCATTGATCTGAGTGTGTTCTTGATTCTTTACATAATCTGATTGTCAGTACCGAGATCATAATAGTTTTCCCCCTGAAATCTGAATCATTGTCTTGTAATCTGCATGAATCGACAGATATTGGAGCATTTGGCAGATCTGAAATCGCCATGGAATTGCCCGCACGGCAGGCCAACGATGAGGCATTTGGTAGACTTGACAACCGTGCACAGTAAGGCATGTGATATTAACACGGTTTTGACCGAACAACCCCAGTTATCAGTGTAAATTCTTTTTTCCAGTGCATCATTTGGAAGAATTCCCGACGGGTAGGTTGGGTACTCCAAATTAACATAGCTGGAGAATCTGTATCTGTAAACCTTGTTTTGTACATTATGTTTAAATAAATATTGGAAGAGATCTCTTGTATCATTTGATTTAGCAGGCAGGCCTCTTGCTATGTTCGCCTGAGATGATGATTGTGCCATTTTGTTTGTTCTAAACTGTTAGTAAGTAGCAACTGTGCAAATTAATCTGAGATTAACGTCCGACTCTCGTTTACTGAGAGGTATAATGATGATCCAAAATTGTAACACGATAATAAAATGGTTAAAAAAACAATTGATGTTATACTCAGAAACGAGTAAAAAGAAGGAAGAAGATAAAAGGGAGGGCGTATGAATGTTTGACCAAATCAAAGTACTACTACTCGCATAGATAGAGCCGAGCGGCCTGAACAGTGGATCCGATGGAGCTACTATCACTTAGCACCAGCTGCCTGACCTCTATCTCCCTCATCTCTCTTCAACCCCTCCGCTCTCATCTCCCACGCCTCCCTCTCTGCCTCAATTCCCCGTCTGTTTCGCGACTTGGACACCAACATTTGCGTCTGTTTGCCCTCAATCACACTGCCGCAGGCGCTGCTGCCGACCATTTAGTCGTCGACGACGATGAAGATGACGACCTGATATTGCCACTCGAGAAGATGGACAAGTGGCTTCAGACCAAGCCCCGTGGGTTCGGCGAGGGAAAAGATTACGACACTGAAATTGAAGACAAGCTGCTCGACGAAATGCTCCAGAGTAGGCAGGCCCTGCAAACCAGTCTATCTAAGCCCAAGGACAATAAGAAGCAGGCGGTTCTCGATGAAGTGAAAACCAAGAATGCCTCTCAAGTCATTATCGGCGGAGTTCGCGTGCGTTTGGGCAATCTTCCCAAGAAAAAGAACGTTCACAGGAATCTCAAAGCTGCTTTTGAGGGCGTGCCTGGAATTCTCGCTATTTCTCCAGCTGTTTCTGGGAACAAGAAAACCAAGGACCCCGTTTGCAAAGGTTTTGCCTTTGTTCACTTCACCTCTCTAGAGCAGGCTACCAGGTTCGTGCAACAATTTTCTGGTCAGAGTCTGGAATTTGGTAAAATCAAGAAGCCAATCAAGTGTGAAATTCTGCAGTCGTCACCCCACAACTCTGTTGATGAAGTTGGTGGTATCTCAACAGAAACTAGTAGTCCTGCCATGGACCAACTTGACCAAACGGATAATGAAGTTGACGAAATGGAATGGCCTGAAAGCATAGAAAATCCTCAGGTTGCTAGGTCCGTGGAGCCAATGGTCAGTGATAATAACAGAGAACATAGAGTAAAGTCTGCGAGTCATCCTGGGTCCTTGGATCACCATCAGAAACCTAAGGTTGTCAAGAAGAAAATGGTGACCAAACGGAAAGTCCCTAAGAATCCTCCTAAGCATTGCGTTCCAGGATCCGTCAACAAGTTGAAATTCAAGGAGAAGGCTATCCTGACCGGTGTGTTTTCAAAATATGGACCAAAAACTGCAATGACAGCTATGGAAGATGGAGTCACTCCATAGCTTAGGTGGAGTTGATCTCAGCGATGTGAAAGGATTTCTGAGGATGTTCTGATGTTCATCAGAACACAAGTAGGTACACTTAGCCTTCTTGCTCAAGTTTTCAAGCTATTATTTGAGATATAAGGGAAATGGAGTCTCACTGATTAGTCTAGGCCAACTTTTGGATTTAGTAACTTATCTCGGTGACTTTACATGTACTGAGGCAAAGTGCTCATATTTTACACCAAGGTTTCCAAGTTCCTAATTCTACCAAGAACCATTTTGGTATCTATGTAATTGCTTACAAAACTTGCTTTTCAAAATTCATGAAGAGAGTATAACCATCCAACTTGTCCTTGGAAGTTCATGTTTCACAAAATTTTCATAATTTGACGAGTCTTATACCGTTGATATAATTAGGGGTGAAAGTCTAACCCGTGACCCGAATTAACGGGTTGGGTCGGTTTCGTGAGGGAAACGTGTCTGTGAAACCCGACCCGACCCGCCATACATCGGGTTATCGGGGCCCATCGGGTTTAACCCGAAAACCCAACCCGAAAAATTTGATTGCCCCCAGCCCAGCCCAGCCCAACTGTAACCTAGCCTAACTAACTTACTACCCAGCCCAGCCCACCCAGCCCAAACCCAACCCTGCCAGCCAACTCTAACCTCACACTCACTCACTCTCAGTATCATCATTCATCTCATCTCTCTCGCCCTCTCTGCTGAAAATTCGAAACACCCAACCCTAACACCACAACAACAAGCTCTCGCCTCTCTCTCTGCCGAAAATTCGAACCCTAGTAGCAAGCTCTCGCCTCTCTTTCTGCCTCTCTAAGACTCTAACCCTAACCTGAGTATCAGTAGACGACCAGCAGTGGAGCAGCTGCAGTGCAGACACGCATCCGGCACCGAATAATCCTACTTCTTGGTACGATTTCTTCTGCCATGGTTACTTGAAGTATCAAGCTTGTTCGGTTGTTCCATGACCGTGTGTAACCTGCCATTGATTTTCGTATTTGCGTTAATGTTCAGTATCAAGCTTGAAGTTTCCATTCATATTTGCGTTAATGTTGGTTCGATTTCTTCTGCCATTGATTTTCGTTTTTTCATTCTAGATGTGCTTGTTTCTTTAAGCTACTTGATATCATGAATTTCTTTAAGCTAGATATCATGAATTTCTGGATATAATGATTTTTGTATTTGCGTTTTTTCATGTTGGTCCGATTTCGTTTTTTTCTTCTGCCATGATTTTCTTTCATGTTCAATCCTGTTATAGATTTTCTGAAAGCAGTAGCTCTTCTCTGTTATAGATGCTAAAAATATTTCTTTGTTCAGTTCTTTTATGTATTCTAAATCCAACAGAAAAGGTTTCTGTTTGTGGACTTAATTATGGGTACTTGAATTGTCGAATTATTAATATAGATTTCAAGCTTCACCTCTAGCTTAACTTGTAGTTCATTCCATATCTCTGGATGTTCATGATTCATCTGTGCAAGTATGTCATTTTTAAGGGTCTTTTCGATTTGCATTTGGAGGTGAACTTTCACTGTATTGTTCAGTGTTAGTAGTTGATCTAGTAGCTAAACATTTCAGTTTATGCGCTGCTGAAATGTTTAGCAATGAATTTGATAGTAGCTTTTGGATGCCTGCAGACATTGTTTAGAAGTAAAATATATACAAATTTTTTTATGTCATTCAATGCATGCAGACATTATTTAGTAGCTTTTGGAATTGACATATGATGCAGTTAATTTTGAAACAGAAATGCAGCTGAGATCAGTTCAATGAGACTGCATCAGATCAAGTATTTGTATTTGGACTTTTGGACATTTGTATTTGGACTTTTGGACATTTGTATTTGGACTTTTGCCATCCTCTAAAAATTTTCAAGTCGAGACATGATCCAAAACCAGGAGAGGACTTGTATAATTAAAAAGGTGGAATAGTTAATTTGCCGCTACATTTCAACTTTCTTCTTCACATCTGTAGGTCTTACCATAAACGCAAAACATGAAAGAAGATCCAACTTCAACACTCTTAAGAGTGATATATCTGAAAACCGAAAATGGACTTGACTCTGAATCCTAATGGCCAAATATCTCTGTATCAAATACTATCATTTTTTCTGTTTCAAATTTCCTCTTTACTTTTTCAACTCTTCTTTCTTCAAATATCAAACATCATACCCTAAAGAACACACCCAGTGGGAACCGAAATTGGTTAGATCACAGTTTAAACGCTAATTGAAGAGGCTGAACCCGAACCCGAACCCAGAAACCCAATGGACCCAGACCCACCCATCGAGCCCACTAGCAGCCCAGCCCACCTAAAGGGCTAACCTTACCAGACTCTTCTACCTCAACATACAGACCTCATTCACTCACACACACCTCACTCACTCCGACACTCTCGCCAGGCAGTTACACACACCTTCGGTCTCCTCAGTGCCGCGGCTGGCACTCCCGACGGCGACGCCACTTAGTCCGAAGTAATTCCCACCCCACGCACACATAACGGCAGAGGGATAGACCGAGCCCGGCGACTCATCACGCAGCAGCTGACTGAGAAGGAATAGAGAGAGTCTCCGACTCAGTTACTCGCCGGCGGTGAGGTTAGTTTCTTTTTACCCCTTTGTTTTCTGTTTCGATTTCAGAATGCGGTGTTTAAAAGTAAAGTTTTCTGTTTAAGTTCAATGACTAACTGACTGATTTGGCGTATAGATTGAGAACCGAAAGTTACCTAGCTATTAGTCTTTGAATTCACAAAGCCCCTTGAGACCTACAGATGTGAAGAAGAAAGTTGAAATGTAGCAGCAAATTAACTATTCCACCTTTTTAATTATACAAGTCCTCTCCTGATTTTGGATCATGTCTCGACTTGAAAAATTTTAGAGGATGGCAACAGGCCGAATGGTTGCTAGTTAGGAATAAAGTGGCAAGTTTTGGTTGCTGGAACTTGGAATGGGTTAAGACGCATACTGAAATATTACAGTTCATGATATTGATTATCATGACTTGTTCCTATCCACCTTTTTTGATGTGCTTTATTTTTGCCAGCAAATCAGCTGAACAAAACCTCTTAACATCATGGCATTGTTTTGTGTAACTAGGCATCAATCACATCAATCAACATGTGAAATGATGGCTTGTTAACATTATCTCGTACAAATCCTTTGCTCTATTATCAACATTAATAAACAGCGTTTTTAGATGCTTAACCTTCCAGGGATAGAGAATTGTACTAAAAAAATTAAATTCGCAACACGAGTTGCCTTTGGGATACCATGTGCTATTTCAAATGTCCTATTCATACCCCGCTTCCCTACACCCAGGAAAAAAAAGTATAGAAGCAATCACAAGCAAAGAGAAACTCTCAGGTATTTTCAGATTAGACTGTTAAAGGTTTTAGGCATACTTTCTTGTGTATGTGATCAAGTCTCTTCATGAAATCTTATTTCAAGTGAATGATGGTGTCTGCTGAACCTTTACAGTTTTATACGGAGTATTTGATTTTTCAAAGGGAAATGGAGTATCACTGTTTAGTCTTGATGCCAACTTCTGGATATAGTAACCTATCTTGGTGGCTTTACGTTTTCTGTCTTGAAAATTCACAGTTGTGGCTCTGTTGGACATTGAAGCAGAAAAGGACAGATGGCAGCTCCATCATTTAGGTGGATTTTGCAACTCCACAAGGACATCCCAAAAGCAGCAAAGTTCTACTCTCAAGGCCTTGACTTCACCGTCAATGTATGTTCTCTTCGCTGGGCCGAGCTCCAGTCTGGCTCTCTCAAGCTTGCCCTCATGCAATCCCCCAGGTTTTCATTCTTTTGAACCCTAGCCATGGTTAGGCATTTTGGGGCATTTAGCATTTCTTTCTTTCTTTCTTTCTTTCTTTCTTTGTTTTGGATGAATTGTTATTTTCCATACTCTTCTGAGACAGCTCTGCAGTGATCATGTGATGCAGAGTGGATACTCTTCATTATTGTCATTTACAGTAGCTGACATGAATAATACAGTTACAAAATTAATGGCTTTAGGAGCTGAACTTGATGGTCCTATCAAACATGAGATTCATGGGAAGGTAAAATAAGAAAAATACTGCCTTTTTGCAGGTGTTGTTCTTTCTTCTTGTTCTGATTATTTATTTATATTCTGAAATTCATAATTGTTGTGGGCAGGTTGCTGCCATGAGATGTGTTGATGGCCATATGATTGGTCTTTATGAACCTGTATGAGGGTTGGAGAGATCATGTTGCTGCATCTTTAATTCTTTGGTAGATAAAACAAAGATGTGCGAGACTTCTCCTTTGGTTGTCTTGTCTTGGATTATCGCAAATGTTATCTTGTCCAAGTCTATGACAGCTATGCGAAGTGTACAGAGTGTGTGTGTGTGGGGGGTCATTAAAATGGAGCTATGTAAGTTATCAACAAGATTAAGATAAGCTTTCTCTATAATTGTGTTTCGTTTCATCTGTTATTGATTGCTTTTATTAGGAGAAAGCAACCTTTTTCATGAATTTTCAATTTTCCATTTGCTGTAGATTGTGGGTATCTTTGCTCATTTGTGTCTCCTGGAAGTAGAAGTAAATCAGTTTTTGATCCTATTGGTAGAACGAGTCTTTTTGTCAGTTAATCGGGGTCTCGTTGCTCATTGTGGTTGCCTGCCTGTATTAACAAAATTGAACAAAATATAATGCACATTGGTTTGGTAGACCTAGTTACTAACTTGTGGCGTTGCAGTGTCAGATTAGTTTGTTTGATACTTATACGAGGGACCTGGATGGACTCTCAAGTAATGTTGACCGGTGAGGTTAATATCATTTTTTGCCAAATATGTTAGCGGTGCTTACTTGGTCGACAAGAATGCCATTCATCAAGAACCGCAGCTTAGTATCATTTTTTGTTTTTGTTCAAAGTATACATATATACCTCTCTATTTTACTCTGAAACACAAGTCTGAACGAATGCCATTGTGTTCTCTGTACATTGAGAATGTAAGTTAACCAAAGCAGAAGAATCTGATGTCTATTGTTTGTTAGTGATGTCACTGTTGTGTTTGCTGCTAATAGATTCTGAACATGCAAATCAATGGGAAAGATTAAATTTCAAGCTGATTGATTGGTCTCAAATGTAGCAACTGTGTTATGGAGAAGTGAGTTGAGGCTCATGGTAACTTAGGTGAGTACCATTTTCCGAGTCTTCGAGAAGTTGAGGCTTATCTTGCTCGGAAGTTTGATTGCCGAAGGAAGGAAGGCTGCCTAGAATTAAACAATTACAATCAAATTCAAAACAAAAAGCAAATTAAGCATATCAAAATTTGAAACACAGTAATCAATTTGCATAAGTTAATGTTTCACGAGAAACTGTTTTTAACCATTCTGATGGACTCTTATGATTGTATACTACTACCCCCATTCCAATACAATTGTTACATTTGTTTTCGCAATTTAATCTAAGATTTATTTATTTCAACTTTTTGGAATACAAATTGTAATAACTTATATGCATATGGTGTTTCTAGTTTCCAAATAAGTACTCCCTCTGTCAATGACTTTATTGTTTCAAGGTTTAATGTTTGACTCAAATTTTAATAAATATAAACAGTAAATTTTGTTGTTTCAAGGTTTAATATTTGACTCAAATTTTAATAAATATAAACAGTGAAAAAAAATCAGAAAAAATATATTTAAAAAATTTAAATTTTAAATTATGATACATAAATGAAATATCTAATTTTTAATATTTAAATATTCATGAAAAATATTATAGATTAAATATGTGAAATTTTAAAAAAATCAACTCTTCTCCATCATTAAAACACTTAAATTTTGAATCTTTTTTGTAAACCATAAGAAGAAGCGAAGAGAGATCGCGAATCGAACATTGATTCATTCTTCTGGGCTCTCTCTCTCTCTCTCTCTCTCTACTAGTCTGTAGACTCATTAGCATTAGCGAATTTCTCTTTGCAATTCTTTTCTTCTTCTTCTTCTTCTTCCTAGTCTTCCTAGGGTTCCTGCTTGCTTGCTTACCCCCTTCTGTAAATTTAAGATCATCCTCGCAGCTCGATTTTGTGTCCACCTTCCATCCTTCCCTGTCTGCAATATGGTAAGCGTCTCTCTCTCTCTCTCTCTCTCTCTCTCTGACTAATGAGAGTTACGATTCAGGAATAGGCTGAATAGCGGTCGATATAGGATTTAGGATGCCTTCGTGTTCACTGACTCATAATGTTTCAGATTGCCGTCGGTTTCTATTCTAATTGCACTATGTTTCTGTTTTCTCATGTCAGCTTCCTCTTTCTTTACTGAGAACTGCGCAAGGCCATCCTATGGTAATAGCGTCATTTCATTCGCATTTTAAGTTTTCCTGATTTGAATTCTGCTTCTGCTAAGAAAAGGAAGAGAATTATCTACCGTTGTTTAATTTGATTGTTTAAGACATCATTTGAGATTCCTGTCGTTTGGTTCTGTAACAGCTGGTGGAACTAAAGAATGGAGAGACCTATAATGGGCATCTGGTTAATTGTGATTCTTGGATGAACATTCACCTCCGTGAAGTGATCTGCACTTCTAAGGTACGATATGCACCCGGTCAAGTCTTAAACTCATCGTTTATCTCTTGTGTTCTCTCTCGGCTTAGTTGCTTCTGATTTCTTGTTTCTTGGATGCTGCAGGATGGAGACAGATTTTGGCGGATGCCTGAATGCTACATCCGTGGAAATACAATTAAGTACCTACGAGTGCCTGATGAGGTTTGTATTTCAGTTTTTCTGATTTACCCAGCATTGAATGTCAACGGATCATGATTATAACCCTTTCTGCTCTATAGAGGTTCATAGTTGTTTTTTGGCTTTAATTTAGTGGGAGGTTTCTTTTCATACCCATAGGTGAAAAGCTGGAAGAATTTTCTTTCAGATCGTTGAATTTCGGTGTTGTATTTGTCTATAAGTTAGTCATGTGTGTCTTGCTTATGTAAAGACAGGAATTATAAGGTTAATGAGTTTTCTTTTGTGTTAGTTTAGTAGATACTTCCTCCATCCCTTATTTTTTTGCAACGTTTTGTTTTGGCATGAAGATTAAGATTAGAAAATTGTGGAAGTTTGACAAAAATACCCTTAAGAGAGAGACAGTTTTGTGGATGAAATGAGTGGAGTTAGTGGTGTTAGATCAGATTATAAAAAATAAAGATAGGAGTAGAGTGGGTGGATGAGTGAAGTTAGTGATGTCAAATTAGAGAATAGAAAAATAAAAAGAAAGTTAGTTGAAAGGATAAATTGGTAACTTCCCCTATGTTCTTTTCCATTACTTTTTACAACTTTTCAGCAACAATTTAAATTTCCATCCTAAACCTCTCACAAATGCCCCCACAAAATTCAAATAGATGTTAGTATTTTTGTGTGTTTTTTGCATAAAGAACACTACCTTCATTTGGAAAAGTTTACTAAATAAGGAATCGTTGCAAACATTTAGGGACATTCCCAGAAGGAAAGTGTTGCAATAATAAAGGGACAAAGGGAGTATCTTTTATGTTTTTAAGAAAAATTCGTACACACTGATACACTCGTGAAGTTGGGTTTCCTTGAGTTTCTTCATAAGTTGCAGTCAGTACAAATCAGATTTTCATCATTAGGAATGCTGTCCTTGAAGCATTTTCAGATACTTGTATATTTAACCTCAGTATTTATGCATGTTCACTCTATTCCGATTCTTTTATTCTACATCAGGTAATCGATAAGGTTCAGGAGGAAACTAGAAGCCGTACAGGTAAGAATTTTAACTTTGGCTGCCTTTCTCTGGGGAGTTTTTGTTCATGATGCTTATGGTAGCTCATTATCCAAAATCTTCAGGTGTATCCCATGGAAACTGAATCACAATTATGCATGCATTTTTTAAACCTTTTTTATTTTGCGAAAATGGTGTCTGATTGCTGTTTACTTTTTCTTCTATGCTTTATGGTAAATGTGTGGCTCTTTTCCAGTCATCTTTTTATTTCAAATACTTCATGCAGCAAATCACTATTCTGGGACATTTCTATTAGTTTTTAACGTGTGGGATGAGCAAGTTTTAATATTCATCTTAAAGCGAACGTGCTCTAACTTGTTGGTAATCCTTAATATCACAGATAGAAAACCACCTCTGTTAGGCCGTGGCAGAGGCAGAGGTAGAGAAGATGCTACTGGTGGAAGGCCAGGAAGAGGAAGTGGACGTGGAATGGATGATGGAGCGAAGGCTTCTGGTGGAGGCCGTGGCAGAGGTGGAGCAGGCGGAAGAGCTAGTGGAAACAAAGGTAAGGAAAAGAGCTGAGATTGGAACTAATGCTACTCTATGAATTAAAACCCTGATTCTATTCCCGGATTGTTAGTTACATACAGTTATTTGATCTCCTTTTTGAGTTTGCCATTCTTTGATCTACCAGGTGGCGGCCGAGGTCGAGGTTAAATACCATGTGAGATATCTCTGGGCGACATGCTGGTTTTAGTGGCACTTCGTCCCCAGTGGAACTGAGTTCTGTCTGTTTTTAGGTTACTGGTCTAAATGGCTGATTTTTAGGTGGGCAGTTGACTGTAGGCAATCTATTATAAAATACCGATGTGTTACCCCTGCCAAGTGAGAAGTTGGACTTTCTTATTCTAATTCAGAACTTCAGCACCTTATTTTTCTCAATGATATGTTTTATTTAACAGATCAAATAAAAGATCAAACACGAAAAAAGAGTTTCAACATCAAAGCAAGTAAGATTCGCCTAGCATGGTTGGTCTGGTAAATATTTTTGTAAATCTACATTACAAAAAGATGAAAGTGGTCGAGTACAACATACTTTTATCCCCTAATTTCCATTGATGCCACAACATATAAAGATTGAAATAAACAAGGCATTACAAGACAACAATTGAGAAGCATGGTTAGTAGGGATTGTGCCGATTTCTCTTGCCAATTCGTGGTGATTTCATAACTAGTGAACTCGAAACCCAGGAGCGATTAGCCTCTAGAGAAGTATCGGCTGTCCAGCAGCACAAGCGACCATCTTCACCACCAGTCCATCCGAAAAACCCTTGGTCCTGAACAGGGCCACCCCACATGCTTGACATAGGCAATGCACTTCTTACCACATCTGCATGGCCACCAACAAGAACTGCTTCTGGGGAACCTATACTTGCTCTTCCCTTGTAGCTTACTGGGAAACAACCTATGCTTCCACTGCTTGATCCACCGATCACCCATAAATCGTCACTTTTGGACCATAGACAATCTACAAAATAATCAACCTGCAGACGAGACGAGGAACTTTCAATTGGTTTCAACTTTGATGCACTGGATTGAATATGTCTCACAGAGTTTTTGTTAAAGTTTCAGTGCCATACGATCAGGGTTAGCGTCATCTTGCAGGTTACCTACCTGCTGAGTACCTTTGTAGTAATTCTGTTGCTCTAGGTAAAGCTGGTAGAATAAATATGATAGCAAACTGTTTTTAATGGATTAACTTTTAAATAAAGAGCTCATGTGGACAACAGGTAGCTGATCTTATGTTATGCACTTCAAACACCTCCATATGGGATTAAACATGATTTCCAATGTACTACTATTATTGCACGGTTGAAAGCTGTGGACAGATAGACCTGTTTAACTATAGAATAGCACTTATATTAAGTAGAGGGTCTTGGACCAAAATGTATTAAGTAGAAAATTCCACTATAACACTGACGAAAGTGTACTCCTATATAAGATAAGCTTCAGTAAAAACTGGGTCTGAATAATATTTCTACCTTTTCCCAGGTTTAGAAAGGAAACAAAAAACAGAAATAAGCAGGTTGCTCGAAGAAAAACTTACAGGATCTAATTGCCAACTGTCTGATGCTTGTGCACGAGCATCTTCAATGTTTGCTTCGCACTTCCCATCTTTCCAGTCCCAGACACTACAAGTGCCAGTGAAAGACGATTCAGTTATATACAAACACTTGATCAGAATGACCATCTTTTCCTAAAACATAAAAAAGGTCATGAAAGTGGCATTCTAAAGCCATGTGAGAGCAAGTCAAGAGAATCAGGCTGAGCGTCCATATTTAAGCTAATCCATGTAGCTGATAAAAAAATGCATGTAGAGGACCCAAAAAAACCCTCATTAGGCACATGAAGTCACAAGTAGATTTTCATGAAATGAATTCTCAAAATTTACGGCAGAAATGTTCACATATAAGAATCACCATGACAAGAATGTACCTCATAGTCTCTATATTTGTCAAGCACCAGAGCTTCTCATATGCATCCCCAAAGAAACCAGCTTTCCCGATTGAAGTACCAACATTGATCACCTAAAAAAATTGTCACCAAGAGCACCCAAAAAATAAAAAGAGAGCACAAAAAACATTGTTAGCTTTAATGATTTTAGAGTTACGGCAGAAGCATATAGAAGGACAAATAACACAAGACACAAACCACATCCAAATTTTATGAGAACGTATCATGTGCAACCAAATCAATCAACTGGGCCTAAATCCTAAGGAGTTGGTGTTTGCACATGAATCTTGCACCTCCAATATGTTAGGCTGGTAGTAAAGTCTGCTGAAAACATATTATGTGAGACCTCATTTATTCATCCATCTTAGACTCTTTATGCATTTGCTACTCCCCCACCTTGTTCTCTAGAAGTTATGACAAATGTTCTTTCCTGAACACCAAGGACGCCTTCTTTTTTAATACAACAACAATGAATCTATGCACTTTCGAGTAAGCCAGCTATTAAGATGCCTTGGATACTAACACTTTCCAAGACAATCAATTTTTTGGTTTCAGACAAGAGTTCACTGGAAACAAGAACGAGAAATAGGAATTTCACATATGCATGATGAGAAAGCTTAATATTAAGCATGACTTACTGAATCAAGTTGATCTTCTTCATTTATATTTCCACTGCAATCGAATATGCATACTAATCCATCTGCAGAAGAAGAAGCCAGTTTGCTTTTGTGATTTGGGATAAAATGGACCTGTCAACAAGTGGAGGTAATATATCAATGCATTAGATATTGCGATCACTCTAAATGCTTTCTCACCATGCACAAAAGAAATATACTTCTGAATGTCCAATGGAAGAATCACATGAAAACATCACATTACATATTCAAAACAAACAAAACTCAGAACTCACTTGAGTTACATCATCTACATGGGATTCTTCCAAGCATGCAACTTGTTTGATGTTTCTCCAATCCCAAAGAAGTATCTGCCAGTTCAAACAATAGCAAGAATTGATTAACAAAGGCAATAATTTCAAAAAATTTCTATCATATGTAGCATAATCACATAAATGCAGCATAAACAATTAAAGTAACGACCTTAGAATCACATCCAGCAGCAAGGAGATTATCATTTGATCCTCCAAACGAGAAACTGAAGACCTCCGAAGAACCAGAGGTAATACATGAAATCTGCAGCATTATGACAAACAAGAAGACCAAATACAAACCGTCATCGTTCATCCTGAAACTGGCCGATCAAGAATACAACTGGAGAACAAACACAAGTCCTACTTGCTGAAAAGTTCGAGTATCCCAAGCTCTAACAGTTCCATCGGAGGAGCAAGAGTGCAGCACATGAGGACTAGACGGAGACGAGAAAGAAATGGAATTTATTGTAGAGGAGTGACCTTTGCACTCTCCATAGTACTGACCCGTTACCGGAGAGTAGAGCTTCACCACGTTATTGGACAACGACACAGCCATGGCCGACCAATCATGTCTTCAATGCCCGCAAAAACCCATCAAAAAAACTAGTCCAAAATGTCAATTAAGAGTCTGTAAAGAGTGAGCTTACTTGGGGACAATCTGGAAGACGTAGTCGTCGCCGAAGTTGGTCTGGATGGAGTTCTTTAGGCCTAATCGCTTCGAGGAGTCTTGATCAGGAATTGGTTGGTGCTCGCGCTCTTCTTCGACTTCCATCTCCGACGTCTCTTCCATCCCCTCCGCTGGCTTTAACCTGGCTAAAACCGCCGTATCAGATTGTTCAGGAGCGGCGGAAAGCGCCGGTACCACTTTTCAGTGTTTTCTTTCACCGTTTAACGCGCCACCACGCACCAGGGTTTGAAGCCCAGTTGAGCTTTAATCCTCTAAATCGGGTGTCAGAGAAGCTTCTGTGCTCCTGCTTCCTTTAGGGCTCGTTTGTCAGTATTAGGAAGTCGGATGATAACTACTAATCGTGGAACGCTAATCGTGGAAAACTGTGATTTTTGCAGCGGTTTATCTGCGGTTATTTACTAATAGATGATAACTAATTCTAATACTCGTCTTCGACACGGGTTCTATATATTAATATTTAATTATCATTTCGTATAAAGTTTCACACTATTCTGTGTATCTTTTTAGGGTAGGGTTTTACTTTTTAAACTATTTTGAATTAAAAATAATAAGAATATTGAAGACAATTAGTTTTGGGCCACGTCATTGATCATAAAAGTATGTACTTTCTTTTTATAAGGAAGACATAAACTGCTGAAATTACATGTAACAACAAAACGCGATGCTACAAGGGTAATTAACCAAATATGATAGCATTCATCAATCTTCGTCGACGAGATCCGTAATAGGGTGGTTTGGTATGTCTCCTCTGCCATATAAAAGAACGGAAAACAACATTAGGATCTAACCACTATTAGCCACATACAATAAATGAGCATTACCTGATATCTGCATGATCATCATTTAAAGTCACTTTAAGACAATCTACATTGGGTGGCTCATCATCATGTAACTTTTCTTTTCCCTTCTTCAGCATGCATCATAGTTAACATAAATAAAATGACACATTCATTGTTATGTATACAACAATAAGATCAGTAAGGATGAAATTGAGAACAATACCTTTTAGCTGATTCCTCATCCGGTGGATCTGCACGATCTGTCTTTATTTTAGGTGGTACATCTGAATTCCAGCGCCACGGTTCCCTTTCAAACATCGCCTGTGAAATTTACATTTTGAATCAGTATTATGGACACGTAATAACATACTCTACATATTATTTAACAAAACTTACATTCTCAATCGCCGTCACAATCACGTCCATATCAAATACATAGTCAACCTCGGCTATCTTCCTCACTGTGAATGCCGATCCGGGATTATGAAAATTGAAATCAGTAATCTGAACCTCCCACATCAACCGTTGCATGACCAGATTACGAATTCTATAATTCACTTCAACCTATATATATATGCATGTAAATTATCAGAATGGCATCACAATACAGATGAGCACATACAAATTTACCATAACTGTACCTGATTGGTTATCCTAGAAAAGGTTAAAGCATCACAACCTAACAGTTTAGTTGCGATATGGTCAAAGAGGATAAAGGACGTTTGAGATGTCCAATCCCCAACTCGAACTTCAATCTTGAACCTAAAAACACCCAAAAATATATACAAACTCTATCGTGCACAACTAATCAGAGAAAATGACATTACGATTTAACATGAAACACATATACATACCGGGTTGTTGCAGTCCGATTGTTTGTCTTACATCGTTCACAATAGAATCGTGGTCCGACAACATTTACTTTTTTCATGCACACCCCACATGCCATGTACCACAATGGTACTATATCGTTAATTGACAATATGGTTGCTCGGCATTGAAATACTCTCTCCTGTGTAAACAAATAAAAAATAATTTACCAGACAACGATAAACTAATAAAGTAATCAAGATTATTGTTTGTAGGGACACACCTGGCTAGGTCCACCACTACGTATGAACTCGAAATCTTGTAATTCATACGTCTAATATGTCCACTTTATCAATTTGGAGTATTTCCTTGTTTTGTTGGATGAATCAACTCATATTACATAATTAAAACTTTTCGATATTACACCCATGATTTTTGCCTCTTAATTTTATTACAGATATTCTCTTTCTATTCCCTTCCTTCCTATGCCTAAAAAATGAATGATTTGATACCCCATAGTTGATATTTAATTACTGGTACGTTAATATTGGCGTATAAAATCACAATATCTCCTGACTTTATTGTTTATTACAATGACTATTTTTAGCATTATTATTCCTTATGATACAATTTTAAATATGTATTTACGGTACGAATATTTGCATCATCTTAAAATATTGTATTTTCAAAAAATAGGAAAGTTATATTTACTTAAATTTATTTCTCCGTTCAAGTAAAGTAACTATTTTTAAAAAAAAAATTATTTAATTTCAGAATTGTTTGCAAATAAAATATAATACACTATTTGATTAACTTGAATTTTTATAGTTACCGATATTACACCCATGATTTTTGCCTCCTAATTTTATTACAGATATTCCCTTTCTATTCCCTTCCTACTTGTCAAAAATGAATGATTTGATACCCCATAGTTGATATTTAATTACCGGTACGTTAATATGGCAAATGGATTCCACTCCCAATTAATTACTAAATTCTTATATCAAATACTCTTGGACTATAAAATTACAATACCTCATGACTTTATTTTCCATTACACTGACTACTTTTAGCATTATTATTCCTTATGATACAATTTTACATATGCAATTAGGGTATGAATATTTGCAACATTTTAAAATATTGTATTTCTTAACAAATAGGAAAGATATAATTACTTAAAATTCTTTATCCATTAAAGTAAATTTAAATGTTTTTAAAAATTTGTTTATTAAATTTCAGAATTATTTTCAAATAAAATATCATACACATAAATGGTCACACTCTTCCAAAATTACCCGTTTGTCCCTACCAGATGAAAATTACTAAAATATTTAGAAATACACATAAATAGTTTAAATACCCGACTTTGTCACGGGTTCAAAGATATTTTTTTGTTCCATTATAGTATTATTGGTACATGTTAATATAAAACACATCTAACACCATACAGTATTATTGTAAATAAAAAAACTGTGAATGTCGGTGTAGTAATATAAAGCGTAGCATTAAGTTTATACAACAAAATCCTTATAAATGATAACGTCAGAGTAGTTGGAATATCTTGTTAGATCGACATCCATATCTTGGTAGATCGACATCCATACCTTGGTAGATCGACATCAATACATTGGTAGATCGACATCAATACCTTGGTAAATTGACATCCATACCTTGTTAGATCGACATCCATACCTTGTTCGATCGACATCCATAACTTATTAGATCGACATCCATACCATGGTAGATCGACATCTATACATTGTTAGATCGGCATCCATACCTTGGTAGATCGACATCAATACCTTGGTAGATCGACATCCATACCTTGTTAGATCGACATCCATACCTTGTTAGATCGACATTCATACTTTGGTAGATCGACATCAATACCCTGCTAGATCGACATCAATACCATGTTAGATCAGCATCAATACCTTGTTAGATCGACATCAATACCTTGTTAGATCGACATTAATACCTTGTTAGATCGACATCAATACCTTGTTAGATCGACATCAATACCTTGTTAGATCAGCATGAATACCTTGTTAGATCATCATCCATACCTTGTTAGATCAACATCCATACCTTGTTCGATCAACATCCATACCTAGGTAGATCGACATTCATACCTTGTTAGATCGACATCCATACCTTGTTAGATCGACATCCATACCTTGGTAGATCGACATCAATACCTTGTTAGATCGACATCCATACCTTGGTAGATCGACTTTAATACCTTGTTAGATCGACATCCATGCCTTGGTAGATCGACATCCATACCTTGTTAGATCGACATCCATACCTTGGTAGATCAACATCAATACCTTGTTAGATCGACATCGATACCTTGGTAGATCGACATCAATACCTTGTTAGATCGACATCAATACCTACCATGTTAGATCAGCATCAATACTCTGTTAGATCAGCATCAATACCTTGGTAGATCTACATCAATACCTTGGTAGATCGACATTAATACCTTGGTAGATCGACATCAATACCTTGGTAGATCGACATCAATACCTTGTTAGATCAGCATCCATACCTTGTTATATAAAAGAGAGTTATTGTAATAGAAACTTAGTGCATAATAACACTTTATATACGCAATGATATATAAAAGGGAGTTATTGTAATAGAAACTTATTGCATAATAAATATTTATTCCCAGAACATCAAACGTCAACTTAGTCTGCTTATTTGAATATAAAAACTAACTAGCAATCAGAACATTACATAATATCCATTTCATTAACATGAAAACTAACTCGAATTTTGCCAAACTGAGAAAAAATCAAAAGCTTGATGACCAACTATGCATCCTTCATCTCCATGTCGTGGCCTCTTCACTCTATTTCTTCCATTAACAGTCACAGGTGCATTGATAATCGGTCCAAAGTTTGATGCAGACAGTTCTGCAATTATGCAGTCTCTATCCACAATCTGCAAATTATAATAACAGTATGTAAAGCACAATATTCATATATGTTATAATATTTACCATGTGATACATTACCTGATCTTGAAGCCTTTCCACGTGTTCACCGTGAACCCACCTGAGGAACCCGCCCGAACCCGACCCGTCCGAACCCGAATTGACCTAAAAAGTCAATGGCCCGAACCCGACCTGGCCCGATCCCGAACCTGACCTGACCCGAAATAAGCTCAACCCGATGGCAACCCGTACCCGAAATGGCCCGAACCCGAGCACCCCGAACCTGAAGAGACCCGAACCCGATATGACCCGGTACCCGAAATGACCCGAACCCGAGACCCGAACCCGAACTTGAATCCGATTAACCCGAATCCAAACCCGAAAAAACCCGACATACCCATATTGACCCGAATATAAAAATAATCAGAACGATTGTCTAAACTCTAAAACAAAAAAATAGTAGTACATAAAGTCAATTGTGCACAAGTGACCAAGACCAATTGTAACTTCCAAAATATAATAATCCATGCATCAAATACACAATTCCAAGAACTGTAAGAGGTCCTTCTAAAACAAACTTTAAGACTTCATAATCATAAACAACCGAAATAATGATAATGCAATTCTTCAACTAATTCGTAAATTTGGCCTGTGTTCTCCACCCATGCAACGGATTGTGTAGTCCAGTAAAATCTCTATTTCATAAAGATAGTAGAATTAAAAGGGCTCAAATAGGTGTAATTAAATATACAAATGAAATATACTCCATTTAATATTACCAAAAACAAATATACCTCATTACAGAAAGTACTGTGTACAATGTGCAATTTCCAATTTGTTGGATCAATGTCTTATGTCTAATTTTGTTAAGAGCAATGTCTAATTTCTAATTTTGTTAAAGAAATGTCTAATCTCAAATTTTATTGAAGGAATGTCCAATTTCCAATTTCTTTGAACAAATTTCAATTTCCCATTTTGTTGGAACAATGTCAAATTTTCAATTTTGTTAGAGGAATGTCTATGTCTAATCTTCAATTTTATTGGACAAATGTCCAATTTTCAGAATTGTTGGAACAATGATCAATTTTCAATTTTATTG
The DNA here is from genome assembly GCA_024586325.1 of Stellera chamaejasme. Lineage (NCBI taxonomy): Eukaryota > Viridiplantae > Streptophyta > Magnoliopsida > Malvales > Thymelaeaceae > Stellera > Stellera chamaejasme. The sequence continues at coordinate 35,240,737 of CM044985.1, forward strand.
AAATAATGGCTAAATTATCTTTAATTTTTGTTAGAATAACTCTCAAAATAGATTTACTTTGAATTTTAATGGAAATGGGACACGAACTTGGATCCGAAGAAACCCGAACTTGGGGCTAAAGAAACCCGATCCTAGACCCGAAGAAAATCTACCCGGACCCGGCCTGAACCCGAAACCGAAACAACCCGAAACCCGAGTGACCTGAACCCGAACCCGACCTGAACCGAAATAAGCTCGGTCCGAAGCAACCCGAAACCCGAATACCCCGAATCCGAACCCGACCTGACCCGAAGCAGCTCAACCCGAAGCCACCCGAAACCCGAATGACCCGAACCCGAACCGACCTGACCCGAAAGCACCTCAACCCGAAACAACCCGAAACCCGAATGACCCGACCTGACCCGCCCGATTGACATCCCTCACGTAAGTATTGGATTTCTTGAATTAGCAGGTTGCTTTCTGTAGTCAATTCTTGTACCCGTCGTTCGAGCATGCCATTAATCATCTTTAGTTCTTGGTTGATACATGCACAATAGCTATCATCATAGTGATATTCTTCAGTGTCACTGTCAATTACGATCACCTCCTTTCCATTCCGACTGCTGGACGCCATGGTCAGATAATAGAGTGAAACTGGTAATGGTATTTATAGTGTTGAATTAAGTAGTGTGAAGCATAATTAAAGGACAATATAGCATAATTAAAGGACAAAACGTAGAGTGATTAACTAAATATTATATTTATATAGAATGAATATTTGTTCCCATAAATAAGTAGTAATAAGATTCTGTTTCATTCTCTCGATATTTATTGTAAACACACTTTCCATTAATTGTTGTTGGACTAATTTGGAACGATGGTACATGTAGATTAATTAAGAATTATGTTTATATAGAAATAAATGACGGAAGATATCACCATTAACCCGATAATAGAGTGACACCATTAACCCAATAATATTATAATTAATATCGGCCCATAAATAATTAAATACTTAGTAAAAATTCGTTTCCATAAAGAATTAGTAAAAATTCGTTTCCATGAAGAATTAGTAAATAATTAGCTAATGAGTATAAATTACCATTGAGATTCCTATAAAGTTATTGAGTATTTAATTTAATTATTGTTTCCCATAAATAATTAGCATTGAGATTCCGGTCCATTCGTTCAATTACGTTAATAAACATACATCACGTTAAAAGGAATCTATATTTAAGTGTTTACATGCAACAGACGATGCTAAAAGGAATGATTGAAACTTGTGTAATAAGTGATTACGTGTGTGGAGCTTAGGTGGAAAAGGAATCTATATTTTAGCAGGTTCAAACACGTTCCCATATTCGATTACGTATTTAATGCGGGAAAAAAAACACAGGCTGAGGTGGAGCTTAGGTGGATCGCATGTGGCAGCACGAGAAGGCGGGGATTTCTTTTTTTTTTGGCAATTAATACAGTGATCATGTATTAATATATAATAGTAGATTACTAATCATGATTCTAACGGTTGTGGTTACGGATATTGGATAACCGTAATCGCGGATAACAGTTAACCATTATCCACCACTTTTTTTAATACTTAGTTCCCAGCCTATGTATACCCGGCCTATTATCCATACCATTTATTATATTACCCACCTCATACCAAAAATTTTGTTAAATTTTGTTAATCGGTTATGTTGATTTGTTAAATATTGTTAAACTTTGTTGGATGCAAGACATGGACCACTTAATGACACTTTGAATCATTGGATACTGGTTTTTAGGCGGTTAATGGATATACGTGGATATCCACATGTAGGTGCCAGGTACTAACCGGTGTAACGGATACCCACAAACCACGGATAGTAAAATATCTGCGGTGGACGGTTATGATTATAGGATATCCGCTGTGAAACCGAACCGTTGTCATCCATAGTCAGGATAAAAATGTATGGGATTGGATGACCTTGATGGGATTATGAAGGATGGGAAATGGAAGGATAATGCATCATCCCATCCCTTGTTTGGGTTACATAGAATAACTTAAAAATTCATCACATATTGTGTTTGGAATCTTTGGATCGATGCGCAAGGTAGGATGACAAATGTTTTTCTTTTTTTATATTTATGTACAGTATTTTCTATATTCCTATATAGTAAAAAAATGGATTTTTTTAAAAAAATATAGGAAATTTCAAAACTGTGCGTGTAAATTAAAAATAAATAAAAAAATAAATACATCAGATCACATGATAAGTATTGGAGCATTCAACAATAACAACACATGTAAATTGTGTATTTGATAATAGATCACATCTACGATCTAACATAGCATTAATCATTGATTAAGATCTGTGGCAAAATTATAATGAGTAAGCTCATGATAAGCTGTTGGTAAATTCAGCACCACCATGTCCCACAATGTCACACTGCAACTCCATAGCTTCAAACCACAATTTCAACTTGCTAAATAAATCTCTTGATAAGTTCAACACCATTTTCAACTAACAGCTACCAGTTGGTTATGGTTAGAGCTCTTGAGCCCATTTCCTGCAGAGAGGTGTGTTTCATAGTCATCATCAACTGATTCAAGGGACTGTCGCCAACACTACTAGATCTAGCATGCAATGACTTCAGGTTTCCAAGTCCATTAGATCAAGCTTTGATTCATCTCCACATAGACTTTCAACCCTGATTTTGCACCCAATTTAGATGCCAGAACAGTTGCAGCCACACCTTTGGCTGTTGGGTCTGGATCATATCTCTGCATAAAAGTTGTCAGCAGCCAAGTAAATCTGCAACTTTGAAAGTACAGTTATGGTGTTTTAGAAGACAAAAGTTACATGCTTCATGGTTTTCCATATGTTCGGCCTAACTTAACACACTAACGATACCGTTTTTTCAAGTTTACAAGTAGAGGATTGTCAATATCCCGTCTGAAATTTTACAAGTTTTTTCAAGAGTAGATTTAGAGCAAAGATACGTTGCGCCTATGGCACAGGATGGATAAACGCCATAGGATAAGAAGGAGGCAAGAAGAACACGGAACTTACCTTGTCCCGTGTTTATCGCTAACGAATTCGGAGCTGATCAATCTCCACAGATCCCCCTTCCTTTCTCGCAAAATCAATGAAATTATAAAGAAATCAAACCTATCATCATTCATTTCTCGTAAAATCAACAAAATCATCAACAAATTTCACCTGCTCCATTCTTTCCGTGAAAACAATCGTCGGCTCCGGCGCATTTGTTCAACTGCACAAAATGATACACCTTGACACCAAAACGATGCACTTCTGATGCACTAGGATGCGCTCCCCGTAACAACATGATGCACTCGTTTTGATGACTTAATGATGCATTTTGCTCTACAAACCACGGTGATGCGCCTGATTATCACAATGATGCATTCACGATGCATATTGATGTTCTCCCGTAATAACATGATGCACTCATCATGGTGACTTAATGATGTGCTCGTTTTCTTCAACTTTTTTAAAGGATGTGCTTGGTGGCCAGGATGATGCTCTAGGTTTCAAGTATGATCTTGATGGCGGCGCCGATTGGGTGGCACCGCCACGTGTTTGCGTAGTCGTCGAGTGTTGGCGTTGCTTGATGCCATTGGCGCGTGAGCATGTAACGCGTTTCTCGGGATTCGAGGAATGGGGGTCCTTGGTGATGAGTCCACTGATTTTCCGGTTAATGAAGTTATATCAAGAAAGCAAGAAAGTGACTTATGTTGCGGCGTTTGTTATATAGTAGGTTTTAATGGTGGTATTATTGTAATAAGTCAAGGGCATTATCGTAATAAGTCAATATTTCTTTATTTACACAAGTATCCTGTGTAGTCCGGGAAGTGGTTATCCGGGAATCTCCCATGCCTTGTCCGGGTAATAAGTTTTATTAAGTCCGGAATATCACGAGTTTTCGTAATTCTTGAGTTTTTAATGGGGCCCTTATGGTGGGCCATTGTTTTGGGCCTTTTGGTAGGCTGTTTAGGTGATTGGGCCTATCGGCCATCAAGTCCCCCTTTGTCATGCGGCCGATTGGAAGGAGTCCGCATATCTTTCAGCCGCTTTACGAGTAGTCTTTGGAAGAATTCATTTTCCCGAACAAACATGGTCCGGATTTGCATCCTCTTTTGAAATATCCCGGACAACTGAGGTCCGAGATTTCTTTTGAAATAGGATTTGCATCCTTTTGAAATATCCCGGACAACTGAGGTCCGGGATTTCTTTTGAAATAGGATTTGCATCCTCTTTTGAAATATCCCGGACAACTGAGGTCCGGGATTTCTTTTGAAATAGGAATTGTATCCTCTTTTGAAATATCCCGGACAACTGAGGTCCGGGATTTCTTTTGAAATAGGATTTGTATCCTCTTTTGAAATATCCCGGACAACTGAGGTCCGGGATTTCTTCTCAAAGCAGATTTGCATCCTCTTTTGAAATATCCCGGACAACTGAAGTCCGGGATTTCTTTGAAATAGGATTTGCATCCTTTTGAAATATCCCGGACAACTGAAGTCCGGGATTTCTTTGAAATAGGATTTGCATCCTCTTTTGAAATATCCCGGACAACTGAAGTCCGGGATTTCTTTGAAATAGGATTTGCATCCTCTTTTGAAATATCCCGGACAACTGAAGTCCGGGATTTCTTTGAAATAGGATTTGCATCCTCTTTTGAAATATCCCGGACAACTGAGGTCCGGGATTTCTTTTGAAATAGGATTTAACGGTTACTTTTTGAACAGTCGTTTGTATTGGAGCGTGTCGACGGTTCACCTTCCCGAATACCTTACATAAGGAGTTGTTTTAGAGTGGTACTCCACACCTCATTCTTGCTCTCAATAGCTTACTTGCTTTCCCTCTCTAGCTTCTCTCTCTTTTCACGACGGACAACCCATTGCTCGAAAGAGGCGATCGAGTTTCTTTCAACGGTGGAGGAGCGTTGAACAAGTAGCCCCAGAGGAATACCTAGCGCCTTTCCTCAACCAAGAGTCGATCGCGTCGAGGCAGCCTAGAAGGAACTTCGCCGTTGAGAAGTTCTACCGCCGGTATCGTTCGGTTGTCGGCGTAGCTGCGAGAGTCTCTCCCGTAGAACTTGGGTCATCAAACCGTCGCTCCTTTATTCGTCTGTCTCTCGAGGTACTTATAAATGGCCTCTTCTTTTCGTTTCCTTCTATTCGTCCTTCGGGGAGTCTTTTAGAGACTAGCGAACCTGTTCCCGAAGGATGGTGGGCCGATGTTGACCGTTTTCGTAGCAAAGCCACTCCTGAGTTAGTAAAGCGCTGGCGACGCCATTTCTTTCTCCCCAAAAATATAGTTGTTAGGGTTCCAACCCCGGAGTGCCATGTTTATGAACCGGGTGTTGGCAGTCTTGCCGTTTTTAGGTGTCAACTGGAGTGCGGGCTCAGATTTCCCCCGCACCCTTTTATTCAGGAGCTGGCCGAATCGCATGGTTTGGCCGTCAATCAGTTAAGCCCGAACACCTTCTGCCACCTAAACGCGTTTCTCGTGTTGTGTGCTGTGTTCGGGATAGAACCCAAAACATCCACCTTTTGCGGTTTTACAAAATCATCCCAAGCCCGAGGAACTGCTTTTACTACTTGGGGCGGGAACCCTACAAAGAACGTTAAGTTCAATTTTATCAGGGGTTGCCTTGAGCGAAAAGGGGTGGCACGGGAGTTTTTCTTTTTGACTCCCGAAGCGTCATGGGGCCTTCAGACCGTCCAGAAGGTAGGGGAAATTGTGGATGTGAAGGACCCCTCCCGTTTGTTGGAGTTGGAGGGCGCTCGGGAGAACTACGAGACTTTTTGTGAGAAACTGGGGCGTGTGGTGGATTGGTTCGGGAGTCTCAAAACTCAGAGTCTAGAATTCAAACTGCTAGGGCTGATCATTCGGGTAATTCGGTATTAACCGAAACCGAATTACCTGAATAATTCGGTGTTCGGTTAATTTGGACAAAAACCGAATTAACCGAACGATACCTAAACCCGTATTAACCGAATACCGAATTCGGTTCGGTTATTTCGGTTTTTGTCCAAATTAACCGAAATTTTTATGGGCTAAGCTTAATGTTAAGATATGGGTTGTGGATTGGGGTAGTTCATTCAACATTGGGTATGTTATGTATATTGGGTTGAGCTTAATTTTGTATTAATAATAAAAAAACATTAAATACCGAATATTTCGGTTAATTCGGTTAACCGAATTAGTTAAAACCATAACCGAAAACCGAACCGAATACCGAATTTAAAGTTCGGTATAACCGATAACCGAAATACCGAAATAACCAAACCGAAATAACCGAAACCGAAAAAAAATTCGGTTAATTCGGTTTAACCGAGAAGTTGATCACCCCTACAAACTGCTACAATCCATCTCATTACTTGTCTTGGTGTTTGGCGATGGGGGTCGTCGATGGCACCAATAAGTTCGATTTTTTTGCACATTGTTTGGAAATTCAATTAAATTAAGGTTTTTGTAGGGTCTCAATTCTCGTGATTCTTGTTAGTGATTCGAATAACATGAGCAATTTATCATCTTTTTGGATTATTTGTTCAGTTGGGGTAGTAGGTTAGGGTGGGTTAAGTTTAAGAGATTTGGAGATGTTAGGGTTATAAGTTTCTAATTCTGTTATGTTTCGTATTCAACTTATCGTGTAGGGCAACTGATCATTCTCCAAAGTACAAGAATTTCAAGTACTATATTCATCATGGTGGAGTATTTAAAGATGCACCCTATAGGTATGAAGGTGGGTGATAATTGTGCATTACCGATATATATTTGCCCTCATTTCACGTGCTTTATCGATAATTATGCTAGTACTTAATGTGGGCGCAAACATTTTTACAGGTATTCGGTGTCGGATGTCAAAAGGGATGAATTCTGCGTAAAAAAGGGCTATGAAGAGAAAGTTGATGACCAAATTGTAAAATCTAGAAAATTTCAAGGAATGGTGAAGAAAATGGTCCGGGTGACACTCTAGGCGGCCCAGCACCTCAGCGCAGACGGTTGCCCGAGCCAGCATCCGAGGAGGTTCAAGGGCCCAGGCGACTAGCCAGGCGGCCCGAACCACAAGCCAGACGGAGGTCCAGCTGGCCCCTATCCTTAGGCCAGGTGGTCGTCTGAACGCACTTTTCAGGAATGGTCCACTGTTCTTTTCTCCAAAAAATGAGGCTTTAAATGACGTTTTTTTTTCACATCTCTTCACAACACCACACATTTTAGACTTGCTTTTGAACCATCTAGGGTTCTTGAGCTATCTTTCTCCTCAGTCTTTATTTTCTACGAATTTGGGGACTTATGAAGGATTGAAGACTTGATTTCTACTCTCTAACTTCTTCCTTTCTCTTCATCTCTTACTTTCATTTTTGTTCATTGTTGTGAATAGCTTGAATATTGATTAGTTCATCATCCCTAGGTTGGTTAGCATGTTGTTGTATTGTTAGATGAATTATAGTTGTTTGGTTGTTGATTATGCGTGATTAGTAGTAATTTCTTGGACTTAAGGAAGTTAGAGATAGAGTAGAATGCCAACTACTCTACCATGCCCACCAAGTGTTCGATGAAATGCTTGAGAGAACATTTTGTTGAATTGACCAAAGAAAATTGGTTAGATACTCTAGGATTATTTGAGAAAATAATCTATGGTGTTAGGAGACATCAATTGGCTAAACTTAATGCCTTCATAGTTGATGCAAGTGAAGAGATTCTACTTGGTCTTCTATGGAGAGGATGGTTGTTACAACCGCCACGTGTCGGACGACTTCCGAGGTAAATTCTATTTAATTTACGATCCATTTTCAGATTTCTGTGAATACAGGGACTTCAATTTAAACATGTTAAACATGTTTTAGGTGTGTTATGAAGTCCCAGAGTTGGTATCAGAATTTCAATTCCGTAGGTGTTTCCGTTTGAAAAATATGCAAGTTGCAGTTGGACTAAATTGCAACTTTGCAAAGCTTGGGGGCTTAAATGTAAAAGAGGAAAAATTGAGCATAAATGGCAGGAAGGGGACAAGAAGGAGGCGGCTACATGGAAGAAATGATGGAAGATAAAAATAAAAAAATAGAAAAAGGAAAATAAAAAGTTGAAAATGACATGTTTTTGTCATTTTTTTATCTCTTCTTCTTCTTCATTTTCATCTTCTTCCTCTCTCACTCCCACGTTTCCACCATGAAAGCTCAAGTGTAAAGCTTCATGTGATCTTCCCAAATATTGACCCGAGCTTCGAGGTAATTATATGAAACTGATCCTCGGGAGAATTTAGGAACATCCTACGGATCAGATTTTTCATAAACGGCTTCGTTTGAAAGCCGTAAATTCTGAATTTTCTGAGATTTTTGTGGCGCTACATATGGGGTATGTTTCTTGGTTTAAACGTTGTTTATGTGTTTTTGGATCAGTTCTGAAATCGATTTCTGATTTTCTACACGACAATCAAAGTTCAGATTCTTAAAGAGGTAATCGTATATGTTGTTCACGATGAATAGTTATATACCTTCTGCTGATCAGACTTTGTAAATGAGTTTCTGTGTGTAAAACCGTTAACGTTTGAATTTCTGGTGTGTGGCGGAGATGCTCAGATCTGTGATTTTGTGGTTCCTGGATGTTTATTTTGTGGTCTCTTGATGAATCGTCAACAGGGAGTTAGGCAGAAACTAAGTCAAAACTCTGCCGAAATTGGTTTCTGGGAATCTACGCGGAAGCCCGGTTCGGGAATTTTCGGTGTATAAGGTAAGGGTTCAGTTTTCCTTGACTCTACAATCTGTGATGCTTATATATGCGTGTCGAGGGAACTGGGGCTGAGTTCGAGTTGAGGGTGGGGCCCGGTGATACCGAATTCAGTTTATGTCATAGGCTCGGGTATGCGGGTGGACGCTCCGAGATAACTTGTCCGACAAGTTACCTCCTATTATCGTTCAGGATAACTTGTCGGACAAGTTTCCTTCTGCATTCTGGCATCATTGCTCAGGGTAACTTGTCTGGCAAGTTACCTCCTGTTATCGTTCAGGATAACTTGTCCGGCAAGTTACCTTCGGTTTTTTGGCATATGGGCAAGTTACCTTCGATTTTTTGGCATATGGATCTGTTCTGCTCAGGATAACTTGTCCTGCAAGTTACCTTCCATCATTGCTCGGGGTATCTTCTCCGGCAAGTCACCTTCTGGGAGTTATGCTATTTGTTTTAGGATAACTTGTTCGGCAAGTTTCCTTCTGTATTTTACTATATTGATCTGTTTTGTCGGCATCAGGGATTCCGGACCCCGGGCTGGTACCATGCCTCTGATATTTCTGAAAAACCTCTTATGTAAGGCTAAAAGCCTCAGAGGTCTGCCGATTCTGTCTGACTACTAACATTTACGATATTGTTATTATTGTTATATGTATATCTGTAGTTCGTTTGTATCAGTGTTTTTCTGTGCAGGAATATTGGTTCGGCATACCCTGGACCTCTGAAACCCTATCCTACGTCTGAACCTTACTGAGTTCTCAACGAGGACTCACCCTTATATATTTACACTTTTTCAGGCTCGTCTGATAAGAACCCGAGGAGTAGCTCTCGGTACTTTTCTGGTGTTTGATTTTCAGGTATTGTTAATTCCGAGTCTGACTTCTGATTTGGAAAAAGGATAGTCTCGTTTGAGATTTTCTGCTATTCTGCAAGATCCGATTCTGATTTGAGTACATTATGGTATGTCGAGGATACTAAGGGTCTTGATGGTATGTCTTATGTTATGTAAACGCATGCATTAAAGTTATATTGCATCATATATGTATCGAGTAAAGTCAGGAGGTCATAACTTTAATTATTGTCTATTGGGGTCTATTTTAACTTTTTGTCCTCTTTAAGTCCTATTTTTAACTTTTACTCATTCGTGGTCCTTAGTCCATTTTTGCCGGTGACCTACGTGGAGTTGCTTTCTAAGGGTCTTGGTGCACCAGATCCCTCCATACACGTAGATATTCTGGATATTAAGTCATGGCTATGTATATGTAAACGCATGCATGTAAAGTTATATTGCATCATATATGTATCTGTATGAGGATTTCCGTGTTCTACTGCATTTTGAAACCCGCAGGGCCAAACTCATATTGTCATATTTGTATCTATGTGAATATGTGTGTTTGAGTTCAGACGATCCTTGTTACTTGCATTACAAGTTAATCGCACGAGTAGAGTAAAAAAAAATTTTAATCGGGTTGGTTCTGGGCCACCACACCGAGGAAACTCTGTTTTACTGTTGCCATGATTCCGGTTCCCGCTGACGACGTCGGACGTTCTGCATTACGTGCGCTTCCGCCGAAGGGGGTAACAATGGTTCTAACTTAGGAGGTTAGAACTTGTGAATTATCCAACTCCTCTAACTTGTCATAAATCACAACCAAACACTTCATCTAGTATCCTCAACTCCGACTAACCCTAAGAAACTTTTATTCTTCATAATTGTTTGTTGCATTGCATCCTAGTTTTATTTGCATTAGTGATAGAAGTAGACTTAGTTAATGTAGATTTATCATCCATCTTATCACTTGTCATCTAAATCCAAAAATACCAAAAATATTGCATTTAACTAAACTTCATAAATTGCAATACAATCTCTTGGGTTCTTGGGTTCAACCCCACTCACCCTACTACAATTGCACACCTTGCACTTGAGGTTGAATGAGTTTTATTACTTAATGTTGTGCTTAATTCATACACATGTAAAACACCCGTTAGTGGGGAGGTACAAGTGATTAAGACATGGGATTACTTTAACGAGTGGGGCACCTTGTATACTTCATGCTTAAAAGATGTATAGAGAATATATGGCGTGTTTCTGTGCAAGTTTCTGATGCTTTATTGGGGCCAGATGATGTTAGGGTGATTTGGGACAAAAATAGTGCATGGGAAGCAGTAGAATTGTTGATGAGCAAGGGAGAGATTGTCCTATTTTGTGAACATTGGGATGGGTAGTCACTATATGACCCAGATTTGTCCCACACACCAGATTAAGCTGGCCAGAATGAGGCCACTGAAGTTGCTGATGATCAGGTGAGGTTGTTACGTGTTGGTGGTGATGAAGAGGTGAGGAAGAGAAGTTGAGATGGTTTCTAATGATGTGATAACAGAACTTGTGGATGATTATGAGTATGATAATAAATCAGATGATGATGATGATGATGAGGTAAATGATGTGGAGGATATGGCTGATGATGAGGATGGTAATGCACATGATAATTCAGAGGATGATGAGTTTGTGGCAAGTGGTAAGGAAGAAGCTTCATTGTCGGTCTTGTGAGGCTGAAAATGAGATGAGGGGTGATGGCCATGATGGTTACGAAACATAATACTTAAGATCTGATGATGAAGTTGAGGTCAACGAAGAGGGATACAAAGGGGATGAAGATGATGAGGCCAACATCACATTTAGAAGATGTATCCCAAATTTGTTCCTGGGATGACTTTGTACTAGTAATAAGTTTTAACAGCAATGAGCAATTTAGCACACCACATTATAAAAAACCATTCTTTCTAATGTTTCTGCCAAACATTCAACGAATCTGACCAAAAGAAAAAAATCGACCAACGAATGCACGTTCACACCTCAATTCGAAAAATATACTGACCTCTTTCGGGCATGTCAAAAACCTTCGCCTTGGTTTCTTCAACGACCAAGAGGTCTTCATTTTGACCTTCACGCCACAAAAGCAATTCGTCGCGAGCCCGAAAATTTCATCTCTGGGATTCATGGTGCTCACCAAGGACTGGCTACAAATACCCAAATCCATCATCGACCTCAATACCTTTCAACTTTATCATCAAATCCTAGTTAACAACCCCCTCTAAACACGTATTAATACTTGGCAATTTCATCACACCGTCCAGCACCGTTGACAATTTTACCCCAAATTGAAATTATCAATGACACTCTAGCTCAATTGTAAAAAAAATCGGTGGCAATTGTAAAAACATTTAGTGACATTTTACCCCTTCACTTAAATAATAGATTATAAAACAGAAATTTCTTTCCGTTTAGAGAACAAGAAATAAAAAAAGTCGTAAAAAAATAAGCAAAAGAATCACTCATTCGAAAACATAATGAAACGCAATAAAACTGAAAAGTTGTTTGTTATAGAAAACCAGGCCATCTCTAAAGCCATCTAACCAAGAATCAAGCATGTTGCTCGAAGGTACAACATTTCTGATCAACACAATGCCCTCCATCGAAGCGAAACAAATTTAACCAGCACGACGACCAGATTAGGATCAGCTTCCTCAGATCAAACTCATCCGAATAGCAAAACAGCACACTACAAATAACATCATATAGAGATGTAAAGCCTCTAAAAGTATAGCGGACTCGAGTTAATTCGTCTGCCTACCAAGTGCTACATCATGTGCTTAACCCTGACTCTTTCATTTCCTTCTTTTCAACATGTTCTTCAGCTGCTTCACTTTTGGTGGCCTCGTCCTTGGGTTTTCCGACTACAATTACCCAAAAAGAACCACGGGAGTACAATGTTAGAAGACATAAATAAGAAATACGAGATCATATAGAGCTAGAGCGCAACCTAGAACCTTAAGCTATGAGATTATACAGATCAACTTAAGCACAAAGTCTTCACTGTTCAAATCAATCAGCCTTGTTCAAAGGCATACTTGAACAAACAGCAATTCAGAAGCAACGAACGGAAACGCAAACATTAATGACAACTTATAGCATCATTACCTTCATCATCAGAGTCATCAAAGTCGCCCATGCCATCACCACCACCACCCAGCCCTCCAAAATCGCCCATGCCACCACCCATCATACCTCTAAGGTCGCCCATGCCACCACCCATCATCCCTCCAAGATCGCCCATGCCACCACCCATCATCCCTCCAAGGTCGCCCATGCCACCACCCATGCCACCACCCATCCCTCCAAAGTTCTATGCAAAATCAAGAATTCATAGATCAAAGCGCAGTAAAAAAACATTATCTGTCAACTAGCTAGCTATATAGACCTTTGAAGCCAGAACCAATCTCCTCTGATCTAAATTCCCACCTCACATGGGTCGGGAAAAGAGAGGGGGATGTGCCTAACACTAGACTAATATGTTTCCCATGACCAATAAAATAATACATAAATCGTAAGTACTTCAAACAAAGAAATATATAATGCTAGATTTCCAACAAACTCATACCGAGAAGTCCATTCCTCCAAGATCCAAGTCACCAGCAGCACCTAACCAGAAAGGTTGTGAGTTACAATAAGTTCACACAGAAACAAAGAAGACACGATACATCTGTCAGCTATTGTCATTACCAGTTTCCTCATCTTCATCCACCCATTTGTCCCAATCAACCTTGAGGTAATGAGGTGGTTTTCCTTCCCCTCGCAATAACCTTTTCCACCACCCTTTCTCTGCCTTCTCCACTACACAAAATATACTCCTCACTCCGAGGTTGATCTTGCTTGCCTTTGAAAAACAAGTAGCCAGGAAAATAAATCAATTGACAACATATAAGAACAGCACATGCTCCTTGAAGCAAATCCAGTATAAAACTGGTAAAAGAAGAACAAAGAACAGCACGATCTGCAAACTGAAATTTCAAAATCTTTTGAATAATATGACTAAATGTGAACCTAACCATTGGTATGCCCCTTATCATTAGGGCCCGGTAATGAAAACCATTTCTATTCCCCACTGACATTTTCATACTGAAATAAATATAAACAAATGATACGACAACTACAAAGATGATAAACAAATTCCAAATCGTCATGTAAGCAGCCCGTTACCTCTACATTGACCTTATCAAAAAGCTCCAACTTCACATCATACGGCTTATTGTCTGCCCCAGTTGTAGCAGAGAAGCTAAAAACTCCCTCCGGTTCAAGATTGACCTTCGCATCTTTGGAATCCGGCAATACCACTGTAATGAAAACCTTATCGGATCTCTGCGCCCACTTCACTTCCGGATGACGACTGTCACACAAAAGGGTATAAAAAATCACAAAACTGAGACCATACACATAGATAGGAAACTCCAATCATACATTCCAATAAATAAAGAAGCCAAAGTTAGTTTCCCTAGAACTACAGCTACAGAAAAGGGAACCGACATATTAAATTCCAAAGATCGGATACAAGAAACTGTAATAATCTGTTGGAAGAAGTACTGCAGAAAATGATAGCAGTATCATAATTACTGCTTAGAAAAAAACAGATAAGCAAACGAAAACAAGAAGTGGCGGCAGCGAAACAGAACCAAATGGGATTTTCGCGAACGTCTTGACCACTGATGATCGGAAATTGATGCTGCAGACAAGGACAAGAGAAATCACAGAAAATGGAAAATCTAAATGCAGCAGAAGGAGCTTACCTCATGTTGCTGTACGAAGAAAGAGAAAGCAAAAACCCTAGAGAAAGCTTCCAGCTGCTGCAACAAAGCAGACACTGTGTGATATATGGGTAAGCGTTGCTTCTAGTACTTTCTCCATTGGCCCTCGAATCCGGTCAATCGGCCATAACGCTTCAGCTTCTGAGCCTTCAAAAAGGCTCGGCCCAACTTTCAAAACAAAATCTAAAAGCCCAAAGAGAAAAACAAAGCCCAATATCAGTATATTCATAATACGACGTCGTTATGGGTAATCTGATCTGCTCTCCTCCAACCTCAGAAAACCCTAGAGAGAAGAACAGACCAGACCAGAGAGAGAGAAAGAGAGATGGGAAGGTCGCGGAGGAAGTACAAGAACTCGAGGCAGAAGGTGAAAGTGGGTCTTCCACGGAAGAACCCGCACGTGTTTAAGCCAGCTTTCACTGTTCCTCCGAAGCTCCGCCAGCTTCTGGCGGAGACCAATCCCGAATGGGACGACAAGGGCAGCGTCATCCACAACTACAAGTCTTTTGGCTTCGTTTCAAACCCTAACCTTCTCGGCGTTCGCTCCAGGACTTCGCATATTGTTGAGAGCGATTCTCTTCAGGTTCCTCCGCCGTCGTCCGATCAGCCTGCCGATGAATTCGAGCCGCTTGACTCAGGAAGCGACCTCGAAGAAGATGGTCAGCCTATTCATCCTTTGTTTTGTTATCTTCATTGTTTGTTAGTACAGATTCTGCTTTCTGGGATATTAATTTATTTGGGTTTTAAGCTGTGGGAAATGCAAAATTTTCTGATTTCATTAATTAGTACGAGTATTCATTATGAAGCTGTTGCTACTTACAAAATGGTTGAATGAATGTCTTGTTATTTCTTTGGGTCTGATAGGTTTGTTCTTTCAGCCGACTCCTCGACAGAGAATGAATCTATCAATATGGTAGGTTGTGTATAAGTTGGAGAACAAGAACTTGAATTGATTTTCTGTTAAGCATCCATTTTAGGGGTACTGTGTACGTTGCTATGAACATTCTTGTTAGTTTGAAATGAGGGCTGTAAATGAGCCAAGTGAGCTCGAACTGTGCTCGGCTCGAATGTTTCAGATCGGGCTCAAACTCGGCTCGATAGCTCAACGAGCCTTCATGATAAAGGCTCGAACTCGACTCAATGTAATGCTCGAGTTCGGCCCGATAGCTCATGAGCTGCTCGAAAATTTGTCTATCGGATCCAAACTATGCTCGAGTTCAGCTTGATAGCTCGAGAGCTTCTCGAAAACTCGAAAGTTTGGATTAAATTGAGGTTTTTTTTATAACAAGTTAGACTTTAAAATATATAAAGCTCGATAAGCTATTGAGTCGAACTTAGTATCGAGAGCCTTGAACTTGACTCGAGTTCGAGCTCAAAGCTCGATAAGATAGTGCTCAATAACACAAGAGCCGAGTTTGAGTAAGTTCAATAAGAGCTCGGCTCATTTACAACCCTATTTGAAATTATGTCCCTTGAACTGATAGCTAGTGGCCGATTGAAGTTGCTGGAGCCTGAATCTTCAGCTCTGAGGGCTGAAATTTGGTATTATCGCTCTTCCTCTGTAGTTTGTGCACATGTTTTCTGTACTGATGTGTTCCAATATACGCGTGCTTCTGATTCACGAGGTTATGGGATCCTTTCTGGTTTCTTATAAGAAGTTATTAGTCTGCATTTGTCTGATATGAAAGCGTCTTGGTGGAAACCCTTTGCTTAGCCCTTTAATGTCATGACCGAATGATTCTTATTGATCATATTATAGAGGTTAAATGGCTGTATTCTGAGTGTTTTAGCTGATGCCTGTGTTGCTCATGAGTTGACTTCCTAATGCATGAATCGGCTTACTAGCTGGAAGGGAACTTTTGTGGTGCTACTCTTTTGCTTGCCAGTATGAATGACAAACGCACTCTTTCACTGTGTGTAGATTTGAAAACAGCGCTTAGAAAGAAGCGAAGGGATGGAAAAAGCACACATTTGCAACCTCTGAGCACAGTGCAGCGTGCTTTTGTATGCCGATTGATTGAGAAATATGGAGATGACTACCAGGTTCTACTCTAATTTGTACATTGGTACTTGAAAGAGGAGTTTTGATGTTTAAGATCTCGACTAAACGGTCACCATCCTGTGATTTGTTCAGGGAATGTTCATGGACACAAAGTTGAATTCGATGCAGCATTCAGTAGCTACTCTGGAGAAGCTGTGCAAGAGATACCACATGTTCGGGAAAAAGAATCCTTTGATTGTATCAAGATGAGAATCGGTCAGTTTTGTATGAGAGTTGTATGGAATCCTTTGGCCATTGCGTGATGTTCATGAAACAACACTGAAATTGCATTAACATCGACTTGTGGCCAGCAAAACAAAAATTGTACGAGTGATTATCTTAGTAGTATTACAGAAGCTGGCTTGGATTGCCTGTTGATATTGCACCCACGAACCAGGTAAGGTCTTTAGGACTGCCGTCATAGCTAATTTTGGACTTCCATGAAACGGGTTTCGGGATAAATACAATCTTGGCCTAGTACTTTTTGCATTTTTGCAAGTAGGTCTATAACTCTTCGTTTTCGTAAGTTATCCCTAAAACTTCAGTTTCGATGACATTGTTATATGTAAAACTCCAATAATTTTCTTTATTTACTGATGATGGAAATCTTGCGTGGCATACACTTGACACGTAACACCAACTGACGTGACATGTTACATGGATAAATTTGTACTCCCCATGCCAGGAAAGAAAATACATTTTTCATCTTAGGTTAACAGTTTCCTCTATGGAAACTATAAGATTAAGAGAACGTTAATATGTAGTTATGTACACCAGCAGCTGGAGGGAGAGAGAGAAGCTATAGAAACAATTAAGCTCACGTATGTATGTATATATATACTGCTACCTCCAACTCCAAAAAATTGGTGCGTTTCTTTTTTGATGTTGTAGAAGATTTAATTTATTATTAGAAAAAAATCATTAAAAATTTTTGAAAAAAAATATCTTTAAAAAATAGACACATTAATCTATAATCTTCATTTAAAATATTTGATTTTAAAATCATGATTAAATAATGCTAAAAACGAAAATCACCAATATTTTGGGAAGGAGTGAGTACTATATTTGGTTGGGGTGCGTGGCTGCATGCAGTGTTAGTCCAAGCCAGTGCTGGCGAGCTTATTGACGAGCGCTAGGGCGTTGCTGGTCATGTAACTCACATTCAGAACGCGACTTCTCAAACCCTCCAAATATTTCCCACCGCCGCCGCCGTCTTCAAATCCCTCAAGGCAAGTACCCGCTTCCGTCAAGGCGGCGCTGAGCCACGTCGTCAAATCCCCCATCTGCTCCTGGAATTCACCAGCGCTCAGCCGACGGAGGACCCCGAGAGACATGTGGAGCTCATCGAGGGCGTCGCTGAAACACTCGACACAGTCGGAGAGGGCCACGCCCTCGCGGCCTCCCCTCTTCTTCTTATTCTTCAAGGAAACGATGTAGCGAGCGACGGACTTGGTCTCGCCGATGGTGACGGAGACGGCGGCGCGAGCCCACCGGCTGGGGCTGTGCTTGGCGAAGTGGGAGAAGGAAGCCAGCGAGTGGATGCACAGGTTCTGGTAACGAGTCACGCTGCAAGCGTCTCTCACGTAACCAGTAGTACTGCTGCTGGAGGAATCAGGTGATGATGAAATTGACGATACCATACTAGTAGTAGTGCACAATAAAAAGAAGAAGAAGATCAGCAAAGCCATAATGATGATATTATAGAAAATGGTACTACTACTACTTCTACTTAGTTTTGTAATGATGATGATGATGATGATGTTGCCAACGGTTGGTTGGTCATGATATGGAGATGAGCAACTGGGATTCTAGTGGTATTATATACCTGATTTTGGATGGCATTCATTCATTAAAAGTTGATGTATATGGCCTCCATTTGTAAAACAGTTGTAACATTTTGAATAATTTTTTAATGGACCGCTAACAGCTAAGCTAAATTCAAAAAGTTATTGTTGTCAAACACATTGATGATTTCTGAGTTGCGATATGAAAGTAGCTTGTGAAAGTGATAAATTCCACCTAATTACGTACTGCAACAAGTGAAGCCTAGATTCATGGCTAAGAAAGGCTTCTTTTCTGTTCACGGGTTTGCCGTTTGCTTTGCTGGCTGTTGTGCTCACCCATTCAATATCTAGCTCATATTGCCAAATTAACGCCACTTCTTTAAATGACTCACTCTGCCACAACAAACCAGTATTTAATGGAGTATATGTTTATGACCAAAGTAGGGATCCCAGTCCGCAATCTATTATTATAATATAAAGCAGGAGACACTCACACACGTGAAAAAAAAAAACGGATTGCTGCAATTTCAGGCTTCCACGTCAGCCAAGCCTCTTTTTTTTTCCTACTCACATGTGCGTTGACTCTATTTATATTAATTGTAAATTATTAATTCCAGTTTTTGATGAACCATAATTTACGTTTTGAGTGATTCTATTTATGTTAATTATAAATCTACCGATTCTATTTACGTTTTGAGTGACTCTATTTACGTTTTGAGTGATGCTCTAACACTATAAATTCAATGGAGGGCTCCACGTAACATGCATCTCTATCATTGTTCTTGATATATACTTTGCACAGAATGTCACCTCTCGATATTGAGAAAAACAAAATGCCAATCCAGCAGCAAGTTATTTATATTGATTCGGACAGTAGTGACAGCGATGATATAGATGCACTCATTCGACACGACCATGCTCATTTACAAGAAATGGACGACCTCATGACGGAGAGACGTCAAATGCAGACTCGGATGATTTACCTAGAGCGTCAGAACAGAGAACTTATCCAACAAAATTCCATCCTGCAACACCAGGTAAATATTTATGCACTATTAAATTTATATGATCTAATAACATAACTGATGATAAACTTTTGTCATTCAAATAGGTTGATACCATGAGTGGCAATCAACCACCTTTGATGGATGATCTCTCTCTACCCTACAGCCCGATGAGCCCCTGGAAAATAAACAAGTGTCTCAAAGGATCAGGAAATACTGAAGGACCAACAATGTACACTAAGGGCCTAGAAGTGTACTTGATTTACCGAAAATGGTTGAAGGATAATGGAGGAGATGTTTATGAAACATATTAAATAACATTGTTTTCTTACACTATGGATATGCTTTATTGAATAAGTGGCATGTTGCCACTTAGACGTTTAATAAAATAGTTATTTTATTTTATTGGTGGCAATTATTAAAATGTGTTTGAATAAAAAAGGAAACGGTAAATCTATTTGCTAAAGTATCAGAATTGATAGCAAAATTTCACTTGCAATATTAAAGTGATTTGCTAAATATTAAAGTGATTAATTAAAAAGGAAAGATAACGGGTGGTTAATTGAAAATCCTTAAACGCACACAATTCACTATTTTAAACAACCGGCAAATTATGGATAGTTGTGTCAATTGAAATTCCTAATACGCTTCTGAACTTATAAATTGGGCCTCGGGATACCCTTTCCTACCCACAAAAAACACTAGCATAGTACAACAGAGATACAAAATTCTCTGGTAGCTACTCTTTCATTATCTATTTGCTCTGAATAATTTATTTTTTTGTGAGTCAATACTTTAATCTAAGTGTTCATATTCCATGTAGGTATGAGGAACCCACCGAAAAACAACTCAGATAAAGTTGGTGAAATGCGGAGGTTGATCAAGTCTTTGAGGACAGAAATCAAAACATTGAAAGAGCAGAATACACTTCTTGATGATCAGAACAAGAAATTGATGCATCAAATGCATGAATCTAATGAGGAATGGAAGAAAGAAATTGAGATCATTAAACGCGCCATTGAAGCACTTAAAAAAGACAACGCCGAGCTCGCCGAAGAAGTTGAGGAACTGAACGGTGAAATCGCAGTGATGATTGGATAAAATTGATATTTAGCCTCAGGGTTTCTTTATTTAAAAAATATTATAATAAAATGAAATTATTTGGTTTCTATATATTTTGCTTCCTTACACTTGTGATTGTCATTAGCAAAAATCAAACTTCCGTGTTAAAAAAAACGTCTATTCTAATCACTTAATTGACTTCAGTATTTCATGGGGAGTATTAATAACATTCATTTTTAATCTATTATTAAAAGGCGCCAATCAGACTCAAATTTGCCTTTTTTACCTTTACTTTTGAATTAATAGATAAGTAGATTTCTCTTCAAGAGCTACCTATATGAATATCTTTCCCTTAAGAATTTATTCTACATAATAAAACCATGATTCTCATTCATATCTTTCCTTTATTAATATCTTTCCTTTACGAATACCTTTCCTTCATGAATATATTCTACAGACTACATGTTATTTCGGGCATTTTCATTTTGGTCTGTTTGTTTGTTCCGCAGTAACCCCCATTTATCCACTTTTTCGACAACCTAATCCGAGTTAAGAAATGACAGAAAATCATTCTGAGGGTGCAAATGGTATAAGGGTTAACGATGATTACCATGTCCAGGTGATGTCTACGAATGAGTGGCAAGAGAAACAGAACCAGGCGCTCCGCATGAGAATTCATATCCTGGAGGGACATGTCCGGGCATTGCAACAGACTGTTAATATGCTGAATGAACAGGTATAATGCGTTAATCGAGTGATACTGATTACTTATAAATTATATAACATTTTGAAAATTGAAACCCAGGTTATGGACAGAGACTGCATAATTGCAGACATGCATGCTCAAGCAACCCTCATACCACCTGATGTAGTAGGGAACGTCAACAGCAGAAATCGCTTAAAGAGGGTCAGAACAAGTTTCGGGTGGGAAGGTTGTACAAGTGGGCATCAGGCGTATGATCTGTTTGATCGATGGTACAGGGGTTAAGTTGGCATTTTTTTTGTTCTCTGAGTACTTATGATGTTCCACAAAATAAATGGTCACATTATAGAGTTCAGGGACACTGCGCTCAACATACTCTGTAAATTACCATGTTGTTCATCGGTTTCATATCTATGAAATAATAATATATTTTTCTTATGTTATACACCTGTGTTCATATTCATGGTCCGACAATTAAAACTTATTGCAACTACACCTTATGATAATTAACCGAACACAGCAATTCATCAACGTCATTATTTTGTTCAGAATAAGGATAGATTACCGAAAAGAAATTTAAATTTATCCGCTAATGAATGAACATAAAAACAGCACCACCGCGGTGACGAAGAGCTGACTTACAAATTAAATTTTTAAGTAAAACGGATACGTCAACAATAGCCAAAATAAAATAATTTATAATTAATGAAGATTATTATTGGGCGCAAAATAAGGATATTTTACCAACCAAAATTTATCCCCTTCAGAATGAATATAGAAACAGCAACTGGCACTATGATGGAGGGCTGACTTAAAAATTAATTTTCAAAGTAAAACGGACAAGTCTAGAGTTGCCAAAATTAAGTAATCTAAAATTAATGAAGATTACAATTAGGCGCAAAATAAGGATAAATTACCAACCAAAATTGCAAATTTGAGCTAACGAATCTCCATTAAAAGAGCAATCTACATCCCATGGAAACTTGGATAAATACTTAAATTTCGATGTAAAAACGGAAACGTTTATCAAGTCTGCAAGATCATAATCTCGCGTAAAAAAGGATAAATTGGCGGAGAAATTTGCAAAATTGTGGCAATGAATAAATGCTAATTATGCATGGAAGCTGTATATATACAAGAGAGGTCGATAGTTATGCTACATGTTTTATCATTCTAAACCACTACTTTTTCACTCAACCAGTTTCTCTCTCAACCCATTGTTAGAAAACATCAACATGCTTAAACAGAGATAAACCACTATACTTTCTTACTCCACCATTTTCTTACTCAACCGATTTCTTTGGCAGTCTCTCCAAAGTCTAGGTATATTTCCTTTACTTCATTGATTATTTTACGTAAGTAGAGATAAATAATTAAAACATATTTTATTGTATTTTAAATGGGGAGGTAGATTTTACTGGTGAAGCGAGGAATATCATCTGCCTAAAAGGAGCCTACCATCATCCTACACTCTTGACAATTTCAAAAGGTAGATGCATTATCCACCTACTTAAGCTATTCATTTATTTGTGTAAATCTGATGTGAACTATAAATTATTCATCTGCATTTTACTCAGGGACGTTCGGGAAGGAATACTACACTATCTATCCCAGGTATTTGTTTAGCTTTACAATTTAGAAATCACATTTATTCACTTTACATGTAGAAGGGAATTTAAAATTTTAATTATTCAACATTTGTTTGGCTTTACAATTTACAAATCACATTTATTCACTTTATATGTAGAAGGGAATTACACAAATCATAATTTTACCGATCATAATTAACGGTATCTCAACCTTTATTGGAAGTTAACAATCATAATTACACATTTATTCACTTTATATCTCAACCCAATCATAATTTTACCAAATTTTAAGTGAAGTACACAGTATAAAATTACACACTCCCCTACTTATAGACTCTTATATTAATCCCATCCCAGGAAGTTAACAAACTTAAAATTTATTGGACTATCACTACAAACGTTAGTTCCCACCTATATTTTATTTTTGGAAAAAGAATTAAAGAGACTTTAAGTCAAAGGCCATGCACACAAATTTTAAATATAATAAATACACATAGTTTTCTTACAGATTTTAAATATAATAAATACACAGTTTTTATATATAATAAAATCCGTTAGTCAGTTTTAAAACATTTATTATTCTACAAAAAAATGCTAAAAAATTATACTTAAAAGAAATTTTAATTTTGTAAAAAAATGACGTAACTTTAAGTCAAATGCCATGAACACAGATTTCAAATTTTCTAAATACACATATTTTTCTTACCAATTTTTGAGTTCTGATTCCATTTTTCGTACACACCAAACTTGATCCGCTTTAAATGGCCACTGATTCGCAGAACTATGTTGACAAAAAATATTAAGGAAAAATCATATGAGCGCATATCTAAAATCAATATTCCAGATCTCATCAAATATATATGAGACAAATTCGTTAGAGAGTTTCAAAAGATACGTTAACCTCGATTTAATCCATGGATTGGCACGGTTTTGTAAACTCTGGTCAGCCCATCGAATCAACCCGCTTCCATGTTTGATGAACACCTAAGCTCTCAAAAAAATATACAGCAAAAAAAGATAATTTATTTAAACAAAGAAATTTAATGATAAAAACACAAAGAAGCAAGGTAATGCGATGGTGGTGGTGGATGAAGCCCACCATTATTTTGCGGCCGACTATTAAGGCGGTGGTAGATCCAACAAATTCAGGTTCTTCAGATATGAGAGAATGAGGGAGCGGCAGTAAAATGAACTTAAAGGATGGAGAGAACATTTAGTGTCTAGGGTTTGGTTGGACAATCAAGCATTTCATATTTATATATAAGGAGGGGTATTTTGGTAGTTTAACCCGCCAAATATTACCATTTTGCCCCAAAAACCCCATGTTTTTCAACTGTTTATTTCAGAATTTTGCACATAATCATGCTATAAGGACTTCAAGTTTTAAAACTATCTGGTATTTTGCACATACTTTCGACAATGAAACATTTATAGCCCACCATGTTTTTAACGCTAATGGCACTTATACACAATTTTTTTATGGTATGTTATTAGTGTTATCCAATTATGAGTACACCTATCTATTATTTATTTCAATCTACTTAAATGCATTGATTTTAACCTAAAAGTGGGAGAACAGTAGTGTGTTGATAAAATTAATCTCAAGAAAAAAAATAGAGAAAATCTTGTGGACCCCAATTTTAAGTTGAGTAGGAGGAAAGAGAATCATTTGTGGATCCATGGTGTGAGATAAGAGGATAAAATGGTAAAAATAGTGGTAACAAGTTTCTCTTTTAGGAAAGTTAACAACCTTTGTGGGATGATCAAATATAGTAATGTTGACAACTTTGTGGGACGGAGGGAGTATATTTTATATCTCATCAATTGATAACTAATATGAACACATAAGATTATAAAATAATAAAGTTGTTAATGGGATGACACCACAATATTAATAAATGGTAGTAATGATTATGTAAACTTTATGGTAACCATCACAAAGTTATCAAAAACCTAATCATTATCCATTAAAAATTATCATTTTGGCTAAATCGTACAAGTAGCATAAAACATGACACAAGTATAGTAAAACATATACTCCGTCCGTCAGTAAAAAATTGTAGCGTTTAACTTTACTGTTTCAAAGTTTAATGTTTGACTCAATTTTTAACAAAGATAAACATTGAAAACGAATTCATAAAAATATATTTGGAGAATTTATATTTCAAATTATGATACACGTGTGAAATTTTTGATTTTCAATATCAACTCAGTCATGAAAAAAATCATAGATTAAATACTATAAAACTGTCAAAACAAATATTGCAATCTTTTGCAGTAGATGAAGTATAAAATAAAATATTTCTTTACTTAGTACGTACTTGTGTTACACTTATTATTTTGTTTTCGCATATAATGTTACTGTATATTTATTTCTTTTAGTTTTACATCCGATGCTGATTATCGTTTTATAGAATAGCGTTAATAATGAGCGAAGCGAGAGCATCGCGTGCGCAGATTTTACGATCTCGTAGATCTGCTTCACGTTTATCTACACAACCCGGTTCTTTTAATCGGCGTTTAAATGTGGTGGATGAGAACTCATCTGTGCCACAGTCTAGAGGATCAGGAATGAATAATACACCAATGGTATCTCGAAGCTGGCGAAATGGCTCAACTAATACACCTACTACCTCAAGTCCTTCATTGCAAGGATCGCACAACACAGAAGATGTTGTATCGATGAGTCATTCGTCTTCGAATCGACGACCTCTTTGTGATATAACCAATGAACCACAAATAAATAGATATTTCACCTTCACTCCTACAAGTACCCTCGAACCTCTGTCATGTACAACATTCCAGCAAATGCAAAGTTCTGGCACACCAAGGACATATGAACCTGGAGAATCATCACGCACACCACAGAATATCGACAAAAGGAGACGTATAGGCAATCAGGAGGACTGTATTGGTCGTGCACTTGAGTTTGAAGGTATGTCCAATAAAAATGTTGTCTTCTGGTCAGCCGTGTGTCAAAAGGTATCTCACAAATTTCAAAATAATGGACAGATGTTGAAACAGTCGTGCCGTCTCAGACAATTGGTTCTGTCAATGCGGTTCACCTCCCTGTTCATCAAAGACGTATGATTTCTCACTTTTCAATATTTCATAAATACCCTTGATAAATACACATCTATTTACACATATATAATTGTCCAGAGACCAATGTTATTAAACATGATCTTGGACCACCTGATCATGTGTGCCCGAACCCACACTGTCGAGCCATCGTATGGGGACTAGAACGAAGTCTTCGGTCAAAACCATTGGGACAGAATCCAAAATTTTCTATATGTTGTATGAATGGTAAAATTCAGCTGCCAATGGAGGTCAATCCACCGGATTGTATAAAACACCTGTTCAATTACACTGGTGATGAGAAGTCAAAGCATTTTCGCCGCAACATTCGAGAATTTAACTGTCGATTCTCATTCACTTCTACTGGAGGACAAATTGATAGATGCATAAACGATGGCGGCGGCCCGTATGTGTTTCGTATTAGGGGCGAAAACCATCATCGGATTGGCTCATTGGTGCCACCTCCGGGTGAACGTCCAAGATTTGCACAACTATATATATATGACACGGACAATGAGGTTGAGAATCGGCTGAACAGTTTTGGGACTGGTGACCATTCACATTACGACATCGAGATTGTGAATGAGTTGACTAATTTGTTCAATGATCATAACCAATTGGTCCAGAAATTTAGAATTGTGAGAGACATGCATCGTCAATCCGAGATTTTGCCTGTGAGGATAAGACTATTATCATCTCGGTCTGGAGATGGTCGAAGATACAATCTCCCTACGTCAAGTGAGATAGCTGCCCTTACCGTTGGACTTGACGAAGATGAAGGATGCAACAGGGACATTGTCGTTTTCACCCGTGATCATGGTGCACAACGTATTGATGTGCATCATCCTCTACTAATGGCTCTACATTTCCCTATTCTTATACCAAGTGGAGCTGATGGTTATAGACAACGCATCCCTCAGATTGATGGAAGAGCAAATGCAACAAGAAATACTGTCTCGATGCGTGAATTTTACGCATTTCAGTTACAGAATCGTCATTCTGTTTACTCTACCATTTTACGAGGGGGACGGTTGTTCCAACAATATGTGGTCTATGCATATTGTTGTATACTAGAAGAGCGGTTTAGCTACTTGAGATCACATCAGGATAGATTCCGGTGTGAGGTGTTATATGGTCTACAAGATGCAGTTACACGAGGTGATAATGACGCAGGTCGTACTGGAAGACCATGTATATTACCGTCATCATTTACCGGGGGCCCGCGCTATATGGTTCAAGCATACCAAGATGCAATGGCCATATGTAGATGGTTAGGGCATCCTGATTTGTTTATAACAATGACATGCAACCCCAAGTGGAATGAGATCACAAAGTTTTTGGAAATGATACCAAGACAGACACCAGAAGACAGGCCAGATGTGGTAGCACGTGTGTTTGAGATGAAACTATACTCATTGCTGGATGACCTCACAAAGAAAAAACTTTTCGGTAAAGCAGTCGGAGGTAATGTGATTTCGTTTCAATACGACATCGTACCATCAAACTACGTGTTCAAATATAGTGACTGACAATAACTTTAACACTCTTTCATTGCGTATTGCAGTTGTCGTTACTATTGAATTCCAGAAACGTGGACTCCCTCATGCACATATAGCGTTATTTTTGGATGCGGAACATAAGTTAAAGGATGCTGCTTCTATTGATCGCTATATCTCTGCTGAACTTCCTGATCCAAACATAGATCCAGTGGCGTTTAATGCTGTGTCATCACATATGATGCACGGACCATGTGGTATTGCACATCGTCGATCTCCATGCATGTCAAACAACAAATGTTCAAAACATTATCCACGTAAAATACAGTTGGAAACAATAATTGGTGAGGATGGGTATCCGTTGTATCGTCGACGACCAATAGAGCACGCAGTAGTGAGGAGCGGAATGGCACTTGATAATTGTTGGGTCGTGCCACATAACCTTGAATTAGTCGTCAAATACGATTGCCATGTGTGTGTTGAAAAGACAAACAGGGACATGTGTGTCAAATATCTATGTAAGTACATGCACAAAGGCTCTGATCGGTCCACTGTGGTTATTGAACGTCAATCCAATGGGTCACAACCAAGTTCATCTTCGACCGTTCATGAGCGTGATGAGATTAAGCAGTTTATGGATTGTCGGTACATATCGGCATCGGAGGCATGTTGGCGTATTTTTGGTTTTTTCATACATAAACATGAGCCCTCGGTTGATCGACTATCTTTCCATCTCCAAAATGAACAAAGTATTGTTTTCGATGCGACATCAGATTTACACGACGTTGTGCAGACGCATACAGATAGTGTTACTAAGTTTCTTGGTTGGATGGATTGTAATCGCATGGATCCTGAAGCCCGACAACTAACTTATGTTGAGTTCCCCAGTCGGTATGTATGGAAGAAGCAAGATAAGTGTTGGTCTAAACGTAAAAATGGTCGTAGTGTTGGTCGACTCAGGTTCGTTCACCCTACTGCTGGTGAGCGCTACTATATGAGACTCTTACTGAATGTTGTTCGTGGACCAACATCATTTGATGATATTCGAACAGTGAACGGGGTGTTGCACTCAACCTATAGGGATGCATGCATGGCTCTTGGATTGTTAGAAGGTGATGGAGAATGGCATGAGGCTATCCGTGAGGCGTCGCAATGGGCGATGGCTGCCAGTTTACGTGAGCTTTTTGTTACAATCATTTTGTTATGTCAGGTATCTGATCCGGTGGGACTTTGGCATAAAAATAAAGAAGTTTTGTGTGATGACATATTGTTTAACCAGAGAATGGTTAGAAACATCCCAGACCTTGTGCTAAGTGAAACAGAGATCTTCAACTACGGCCTATATGAGATAGAGAAGTTGCTTAATAGGTTGGGTCATACACTCAATGATTATGAGGGCATGCCGTTACCAGACTTGAGTGCATTAGAGTTGGAGGATAACTCATTGATGTTTGAAGAGCTTAGCTATGACAGGGAGGCATTGCGTGTTGAACACATTAATCTGGTAAATGGTTTGAATGATGGACAACTTAGAGTTTATCAATCCATTATCAACTCTATTCAAGATGGAAAAGGTGGATTCTTTTTTGTGTATGGTTGTGGTGGGACTGGTAAAACATACTTATGGCGCACCATTTTAGCTGGAATTAGATCAGAAGGGAAGATAGCCATCGCTGTTGCATCATCAGGCATTGCAGCATTGTTGTTACCGGGGGGCAAGACGGCGCACTCACGTTTTAAGATTCCCATTGAGATTGATAGAGACTCATTTTTGAATGTTAAGCCTTCAACACCGTTGGCCGATCTCATAATACGGGCATCTGTGGTAATATGGGATGAGGCACCAATGGCACATCGACATGCATTTGAAGCACTGGATCGGTCCTTTCGGGATTTGATGCGTGGTGTTACCCCAGGTGCAGACATGTCCATTTTTGGTGGTAAAACAGTTGTCCTTGGTGGTGATTTTAGGCAGATACTGCCAGTTGTTCCCCGTGGTAGTCGTGGGGATGTGGTGGCGGCAACAATTTGTTCGTCTTACTTATGGCCCTATTGCAAATTGCATGTGCTGTCTCAAAACATGCGTGTTCAAAACTCAACGATGGGGGATGCTGCACTATTTAGTGACTGGTTGCTTAAATTGGGTGAGGGTAAGTTGGCACTGCAAAAGTTATTTGATGACGACGAGGAAAGCACATGGTTAAAGATTCCAGACTCCTATTTAGTTCGGACGACGGGTTGTGCACTTGACATTGTTATTAATACGACATACCCGGATTTGTGTAACAAGATATCAGATAAAGAGTATCTCCGTGAACGAGCAATATTGAACCCGATTAATGACACAGTTGATGTCATTAATCATCGTATGATGGCCGAGCTTGAGGGTGAAAGTGTTAGATACCTTAGTGCAGATCGGGTATCCCCAACATGTGAGAATGCTGAGTCGCAGATAGAATTATATCCTGTTGAGTATTTGAACACACTAAAGTTTTCTGGATTGCCAAATCATGAGTTAGTCTTAAAGGTGGGAGTGCCAATTATCCTTATGCGAAACTTGAACCAAGCAAATGGATTATGCAATGGTACACGATTGGTTGTCACAAAGCTATCATCCAGGGTGATTGAAGCTGAAATACTTGCTGGTGGTTTCGCTGGACGCCGTTGTTTAATCCCACGTGTCGAGATGATACCTTCCGACACCAAACTTCCGTTTCGGTTATCCCGACGCCAGTTCCCATTAAAGCCATGCTTCGCGATGACAATTAACAAGAGCCAAGGGCAAACATTCAAACGTGTTGGTCTATACCTACCACAACCAGTGTTTACTCATGGACAACTTTATGTTGCAGCATCACGTGTGACATCGCCTGATGGTTTCAAAGTGATTATCGAGTCCGATGACCCGTTGAAAAGGATGTTCACAAAAAACGTGGTGTATACTGAAATTTTTGACAAATTATACATATAGAAATGTATGTTTGATTGTTTTTTTAAATACATGTCAGGTATTTATACGTATATTATTTCATAAGATAAGCGAATACTTTATTTAGA
Organism: Stellera chamaejasme; assembly: GCA_024586325.1. Classification (NCBI taxonomy): domain Eukaryota; kingdom Viridiplantae; phylum Streptophyta; class Magnoliopsida; order Malvales; family Thymelaeaceae; genus Stellera; species Stellera chamaejasme. The sequence continues at coordinate 35,270,914 of CM044985.1, forward strand.
TGAGAATATATTATATTTCAGATGGCCTCACGGAGTCCTCAGCAAAATCAACTAATTTCTCAGTTGGGCACTCGAGGGTACCACTGGTCTATCCGGGTTCGTATTACTCGACTATGGGATGCTTGTGAACTCAACGAATGGATGTTTTATTGGAATTGAAATGGTGTTACTTGATGTCAATGTGAGTTTTATAAATACAACCTTCATTTCATAGTTATTATATATGATCACAAATACTAATTTTTATGGGAAGTACTTATAATCTTTCATTTTTTATACTTATAGAATGATCACATATCGGCCCGGATTGGACCTCAACTATGTGATAAGTATCGACCCAACTTGAAGGAAGGATCGGTGTATGTCATACAAAATTTTGCTATATCATCTGCACTTTTGATATATGATGACAGTCGCGGGTGCCAAGAAAATATTTTTTAGTCCCCACACTAAAGTTACCTTGATGACTGGTGATTGTACTGATATTGCCAAGCATAAGTTTGACTTTGTTGGGTTCAAGGACATTCCACAACGTTGGCCTAGGAATATATTGCTCACAGGTATTTAAATCTCATAAACTATTTCAACAATACTATATTACTTTTAGTGGACAGAGTCTAACTACATGTTTATTACGACAGATGTTATAGGGAGGCTGAACAAGATCGATCCACCGAGGGATCAAGCATTAAAGAGAGGTGGGACAAGTAGGATGCAAACTGTCCATCTCATTAATGAAAGGTACGTGCATGTAATATATTTATAACATTTATGTTTTCTTTTGTGGATGTTCACACTTTTTATTACTTTGAATTAGTGGTTCTCATCTCGAGGTTGTTGTGTGGGGGGACATTGTTGGCTTACTGCATGATATAAGTCAACGAGATCCAGACCTGACTGCTGTATTGGCATGCACCAGCACACATGTTTGTCGGTTTAAAGGTGAGGTGCTTATTTTTGTTGGTCATTATAAAGTATTAGTTATGATATTTATAAGTATACATCCAAACATATATATATATATAGACACACACACACATCAAAATGTCATTTAATTTTTTATTGGCAGATAAATTTTACTTATCTTCAACATGTGCTTCGAAGCTATATGTGGATCCTGAAGTGCCAGAGACATATGTCTTGATCAACAGGTTTATTCTTTTTAATTTGAGTGATACTTATGTTTGACTGTTAAGGTGTTAGTTTGTCTAAATGATTGTCAAATTTTCAAAATCGATTATTTTTTTGGTGATAGTGGTTCAGTTATTAACAACATTCAAAATGTGGGTTCCTCACCAACCACGAGTACTGTCAGCATACGTGCTACCCTGCAGAGGCTTGCAGAGATTCGTAGTACTGGCTTATCAGAGGTAAGTGGGAAACATTTATGTTCTATATTCCATTTCATTTATAAAAACTTTCCTGCTCATTATGTAGGGCCGCAATTTTAGTTGTCATGCTGTGGTCCTAGGCGTCAATACCCAGATCCCTATGTGGTATTTGGCATGTCCCACATGTGTGAAAAAAGTGGTCGCGATGGGACCCCAATACCACTGTGGCAGATGTGGAACAAATGTTCGTTCTCCGATGACCCGGTAATGTGATTGATATTTTAATGCAATGTCGCATTTTGTTTGTGCTAACACTCTCTCAAGTGACATACGGATTCATAATGTGGGTACTTATATACTTTACCTTACCAACATTGATGTTTAGTTACAAGCTTGAAATTAAGGTGCATGATCGGACACATGATGGGACACTGGTGTTGTTTGACAAGGTTGCAGCAAAACTTATTGGATGCAATGCACTTACATTGTCTCGTATTGAGTCTGATGTACGTATCCCTTTTTTATATTAATTGCATGTTAATAATATGTGTAAACTTTCTAATGTTACCAGTTATCATTATTTTATCATGTAGATCGAGGTATTTCGTAGAGTTAACAGGTTAGTGTCAATGGACCTCATATGGGATGTAGAATTGACCGACTACAATTTTGAGAACAAATACTCCGGGTTAACTGTCAAGAAGGTCTCTATAATTGACTACGCATTGGAATCTCTAAATCTGATAAACTCAATCAAGAATGTAAGAAATTATTTTTTTTACAATGAACTTTTTTATTTCATAATCGCACATTATATATCTATATATAGTATAAGAAATTCTCCCCGTCATTCAGGTTATGCATTCAAGATCGTCAATTCAGCTTGGTAAGCGCGTTGCTTCTATCGAAAATAAATCAACTGGACCGCCAACAAAACGGTTAGTTGCTTGGTTGTCACTGTTATTGTTATTAAAACAAATATGTTATACATGTATTTATGTATTTCTAATACAATATGTTGTCTTCATACAAACAGATTTCAACATGAAACATCAGCAGAGTGTTCACTTCCGCAAGAGTTTGAGACTCAATCCAGTAATAACATGAGTGACCAAAAGTAATTACATGAGTGATCAAAAATGATAGGTGAGTATTTCAACAAATAAAGATAACACAATTTTGTGTTGCAATATTCTAAAAATATATAGATCACTAATGATACATTTACGACGTTGCAGGTTGATTATCAAATACCATCCAATCACAGATCTTAAGCATTAATGGACTCTGGTGGTTTTTTGGAATGTTGTTCTATAGTGTAATACATTTATGCCATTTAGCAGTTTTAGCCATTAAACTACTGAAATATTCTTTTAAATTTTTTTACATTTGGCATCCATTGATAAAAATAATATTAAAATAGTCATCCCGTGTCGAAGACGGGTATGCACACTAGTTAGCAGAGAAAGCAGCTCTACAGCAGGAGCACTAGCTGCACGCCCACATCCACATCTATCACTGCTTTCTACATTTAAACGCCAACATTAGAATCCTCATGCAACCCTTGAAAAACTTGAGTCGAAAAACTTCAGCTAGATTCTAGGAAACTGGAGTCTACATTACCATTAGAGCAAGATAGTACGACATGCGCCTTCGCTCTACAAGCTGCATTCTTAATACTTGACAGTCATACTGGAAACACCCACATCTCCTACACCTTTTCCAGAGCATATCCGAGCAAAGAAACAGACAACTCAAACAAAATAGAACAATCAGTCGGAGCAAGTCACTGTATGCAAAATAATTTGAACACGTTACCATTTTTTCCACCATTCATACTACATACAAGTCATGAACAACACCTACTGGCCAGTTCTCTTCCATGAACTCTTCCCCCACCACCTAAAGAAGGGCAGGTAAGAAAATTGTTTTCTTTTCTTTTCCCATATTTAGCAACAACACTAACAAGCTAACACTGAAAGCACAAAATGTAACAGGTTTAATATGAAGGCAGATGAATTTCTTTACTTTCACTGCAGGATTTAGCACAGATCTTTTTACAGTTGCATTGACCAGTTTAACACGTCCACTATAACAGATCCTTGTCACGGACTATGAATTTGGCCTCACTTTCCATAGCCTTAGGCCAAATGATACAGGCGTAGGAGATACACTAAGAGGCTAGATTAGCAGTAAACACGGTCAGAATCCAGAGTTAGGATTCTCTCTGGCTGCTACATGTCTGAACAATAGAGGGTTTATATGATATGAACGTTATGAGTGGACCATAATTATACTCTGTATCCGCTAAGCAACCATGTTTCACTTTCTAGTTATCCAACATTGTTTTCCCTAAAAATAGCACAATATTTCATGGTCTTCTTGGTATAAATTTTAGAGTCGTTAAAGAGCGCGTTTTTTTGTGGCAATTTGGGAGCTTAATAATGCATAAAAAGTGCCCACTTAGGGCATGTTCATGAAGCGGGGGAAAAAGAAGAAATTATGGGATTGTGTGAATTGAGATGTTTGTGTGATGAAAAGATTGATTTGATTGGTGGGGGGGATTCCTCCCCATGAACACATTAGTTTTAAGACCTCTTCTTTACATGGGATTCAGCCAAAAGTTGATCATACGCATACATTAAGGCCTTAGCAGCTGTCTCGCTCGTCTGCTCCCGAGCTCCCCGTCCAAGAAATCTCTTTCCAATGCTCTCGAACTCCATCACCTTTTGCGGCTTCACCAGCAGCAGCTGTAGATATGTGCTGAATGGCTCATGCTCTTAGGAATGGGAACACCATTATATGTTAAAACGACGAGTGGATAGCGATTCCAGGTGAAAGAAGAAGAGGTATGAAGGGCAGATGGTGTCATTTCTGTAAAATGAACAGGGAATTTTCAGGGGCGCAATGGCCTGCTCTAGAGTACCAGAAGGGGATCTATCCTAAGCAAAATTAATTAAACCAAATGGACCCTCAAATTTCAGATTAGCCATTAAAGTCTAGTGTCACATAGCAGTCAGCAGGTTCTTAACAAGCAACTTTAACAACCAACCATGTTCAAGTGGCAAACAGTACGTAAGCAATGAAGCATACCATCCATACTTTCCGTCTTTAACCACTAACAGGCAATGTTGCATGTCATAGCAGCAAAATCATGAGCAAACTCCTCTTACAGGGATCTTCGATATTTGGGACAGTAAGCCTATGCAATAAACATAGTTTTGTTGGCAGTCTAAAGCATCACTTCCTAGCTGTCAGAAAGTGCAACTTAACTGAGCTTTCATACAAGACTAATTAAGATCAAAATAAGGAGCTTTTGCCCTCCAATTTAAGCGCGGAAGGGATACTTCCAAAAGCTCTAGTGATTGTAACTCCTAATCTTCTCCTTACATTAACCGTTTCTGGTCATACAACAAACATAACGAGCATAAACACTAGGAGGAAATGCATGAAACGTGACGCACGCACTAAGCAAGAGAAAGCCATTACTCACTCAGCATCCAGGAAGATGGTTTTCAGAAAAAGAAAGATATTTCTCTAAGCGGATCTAATTATGAGTGTAAATTTACCTCCAAACTGATCTGCCCAGAACAGCAGTCGAGAATCATCATCCTCCTCATCAATCTCATCTCCATACCCGAATTCAGCATCACCGCGATATCCGGGCTCGCTTCCGTAACCAGATTCAGTACCTTGACCATCAAAGCCTCCGACTAGGCCCCCACTGAAACCCACTCCAATCATACCATCCTTCTCCCCACTTCCACCATTTCCGCCGCCGTCCCCTCTATTATCCCGCCGAGAATGGCGCGCCTCGCTGACATCGGACGGCCAATTAGAAGAGTCCGCGCCGTTCACGAAAAGCTCGCCGCTGGAATCGGTCCCCATGGCCACCGGAAAATCCGAGCACGTACCGTAGGCCGCGGACGCTCCTACAGAACAGCATCTCCTCGTCCCGCTTCGGTCGGAGCTCCGACCAGACACGGAGCGGGACCCGCGCCGCCTGCGCTTCCGGGCAATCAGTCTGTAGCTGCTTCGTCTCTGGCTCTGGCCATTGGCGGCAGCACGGTCATCGTCAACGATAGTGAGTTTGGAAAGGTCGATCGAGAAAGAGGTGGTGCGATCGGAGAGGCAAGGCCGCTTGGCCTGAAAGCTGTTGGCAGGAGGCTGTTGCTGGTCGGAATCTAGGAAGGGCCGCCATGAGTGGAGTAGAAAAGTGCAGGAGTCAAGCGGATGGCGCAAATCTAGGGACCTGTGCGACATCGGATTCTAATAGGGTTTTGGTTTACAAGAAGAGGTGAGGATTGAACAGAATTTATGGAATTGGAGGCGTTTCTGGGATATACTGTAATAAATAAAAGGGGCCACCGTATCACATAATCGCCGGCAAGCAGATGTTCCGGCGTGAGAGAATGCAGTGCAGGCAGTGGATTGTCTCCGCAACGTTAGTGAATTGTCTCCGCAACATTACATAACATGTATTTCAAACTTACCACCGTTTACTACGCGGAACTCAAGTGAATAGCACCAGAGTGAACTTAATTATTTACGTGAGTAGGACATCGTTATTTACCGGCGCTCCCAAATCTCTCGTTTCTGAAGGTCATCGTGGATTCCATTTGTTTTGCTGCCGTTCAGTAGCAAAGAACGCCAAGGTGATAGTGGGTGTTCTCTTTCAACTTCCTATACTTCATTCTCCATCGTTTTATCGCTTGACCTCCCTCAATCGTCTATTCTCAACTTTGGACGGTACAAATTCTTCATGGGTTCTTCCTGGGTTAGGGCAGAGGTTGCTTAATTTTACTTAGGTTTGCTTAATTTGTACTGACCTGAAGTTTATTTTGAACGCTGGTGGATCACAAATATGTGCGCTGAGCACAGCAGTCCGCACATAGTTCCGCACAAGGTTGTGCGCAGCACACAGATGTGCGCACATAATTTCGCACAATATATAATTCACACACTTCCAGTAAACACACAGTGAAGCGCACAGGCTTGTGCACATGTTGATCTTACCTCTCGGGACTCTCGTTTGTTATTTTAATCATGCATAACATGCCTTAAAAAGAAGTTCTCTAATTGATTTAGGTTTATATTTCTCTGTAATAGTTTAATTGTGCTAACTTGTGTTCTAGAATTGAAGGGTCGCATGTTTGAGCACACCATGTCCAGCCAACCCATCCACCCCGCACAACACAACGCCAGATTCAATTCCGAGCAATATGCAACGATTCTGAACTTCCTAGAGGACCCGGTGAATAAGGTGAAGGTATTTGGTGTTCCCGAGAAGATAGAGATTGGAGTGCCACCTCCGCGTAAGAACACGGCTTGGAAGGAATTAGCCACCCTCATCAACAGTAAATACAAGGGCAAGTTTAAGCTTGATGCCAACTCCGTGGGTGACCGTTGGCGTAACTACTTGAACAAGTATAAAGCTGCCCGTGACAAAAGCATGAGCACTGGTTTCGGCGTGACCGAAGAAGACAGGATGCAGAATATCCACACCATCCAGGCAAAGCTAGACTACTTGTGCCCCCATTATGAATGAATGCATGCTCTGCTTGGGGATCGGCCCAATATCAGTCCTGCCACAATGTTCGATAGTGGCAACATTAGTGCAGGAACTGACCTCAACGAAGTTCTAAGGTATGTTGAATGTTAGGGCTAAAATTTGAAAATAGTTTTGCATATGACTTGTTGACATGATGCATCCGTATTTATGAATGTAGGTTCAATGATGAAGAGGTTACATTATGCACCAATGATGACCAGCCGGACGCGGTTGTTGATAGCTCGGGTCCTCATGAGATTACAGGGAGTCCGAATGAAGGTGGAATCGCTCCGGAGAACATTGTCGTTAGTAATGAGGATGATGGCCTTTGCCCACTATCTGCTCAGATGGAGTCAATGGCAGGGCTTGAAAATGATGATGAGGAGTTTTCCGTTTTGAGGTAGACGCTACCCCAGTGGTTGCTACTGGCAGTAAGCGCATTGATGTGGTGGACAACAACGATGGGAAGAAGTCGAAGAAGGATCGAAGAAAGGAACTGCCAAGCATTACGAGAGTGAAAACTCCAACGCATGCACGCAACCAGTGGGCACAGACAATTCAAGATTGCGCATCCGCGAAGGCCGCTGCTCTTGTAACCATTGAGGAAAAGTGGCTGAAATTCGAACAAATGAAGTGGGAAACAGAGCGCAAGGAAAGGGAAATGAGCCGCAGGGAAGAGCAAGAGCTTGCTGAGCTGAGGCGCAAAGAGGACAAAGAGGATGAGAGAGTGAGACGTGTTGAAGACAAGGCCGAGAAGTGTAGGGAGAAGAGGTTTACATTGCTGCAAACCTTGATTGCAGATGGAAAGTCACCCGAAGAAATCAAAGAAATTTTGGTCCTACTTCTGTAGAACTGCTACTTCGTAGAGGAACATCGTTTAATCTTTGCAGGATTTGTGTATTGATATTTTTAATTTCTTTCAAAGTTTCTAGTTATAAGTAGTAGTTGGAACTATGTGAGTCCGGTTAAAAGTAATGAGCGAACAACTTAAGAAACACCTGTGCAAATAACATATCAAGCAACATAGCAAATGGTCAAGCGACTACTATAGTAAATACGGGTGATGAGTTGTTTAGATCGACATCACTACCCTGTTAGATCGACATACACAATTGATTGATCACCATAAAATGGTGATCAACATGATGTGTTGTTTAGATCGACATCACTACCTAGTTAGATCACTAACATAAAATGGAAGTGTGTCAATTATATTGTGCACTTATTTGTGCGCACATCTGTGTGTCGCGCACAACTTTGTTAGATCAGCATGATAAGTTGTTCAGGTCGACATCACTACCTAGTTATATCGACATCACTATCTTGTTAGATCGACATACATACTTGATTGATCAGCAAAAAATGGTGATCAACATGATGAGTTGTTTAGATCGACATCACTACCTAGTTAGATCGACATCACTACCTTGTTAGATCGATATACATACTTGATTGATCAGCATAAAATGGTGATCAGCATGATGAGTTGTTTAGATCGACATCACTATCTTGTTAGATCGACATGACTACCTTGTTAGATCGACATATATACTTGATTGATCTGCATAAAATGGTGATCAGCATGATGAGTTGTTTAGATCGACATCACTACCTAGTTAGATCGACATCACTACCTAGTTAGATCACTAACATAAAATGGAAGTGTGTAAATTATATTGTGCACTTATTTGTGTCCATATCTGTGTGCCGGGCACAACTTTGTTAGATTAGCATGATGAGTTATTTAGATCAACATCACTACCTAGTTAAATCGACATCACTATCTTGTTAGATCGACATACATACTTGATTGATCAGCATAAAATGGTGATCATTGCAAGTGCTTGGCATTCCAAAAATAGTCTCATCTATCCTCAGCTCATAACGTCACTCTGGTACAAAGCTGAAGTTCTGAGGGAAGACAATGACTCAGTTCCGACCATACCTCCCAACATCTGGACCTACGTCGACATGAAATATGAGGATCAACGTGCCGAACTTCGAACAGCTGGCAGAACAAGGAGCGGGACCATTAGGGCTAGTGTAGAAGAGAAAGGCAAGGGAAGGGTGTCAAGTGTCGCCCTTGTAGAAGGTGTTGGTGCAATGGAGGAAGAAATCGAGGTTAATGCAGATCAGGACTGTGGGAGTGAACCGGTTAGTCCATCTTGTCAGGGTCAGGGGACTAGCAGTACCACACGGCTGTCACCCTCTTTGCTTGATAGATTTTTTATGCAGATCAGCGCATGTCAAGTAGTTGATTTCGATGTATGTGCGAAAATTGATGTTGTTGCTGCATATGCAAGGAGAGGGACAGGATACAGGGTGAACGCATTGCGGCACTGCAGGTTGAGGTGAGAGAAATTGAGGCCAGGTGTGTCGTGGAGGTCGGGAGACAAAAGAAAGTGGATGAAGAGTATTCACGAAGTTTACAGAAACTGGGGAATTTCGCATGAAGACACTTCAAGGAGATGAGGGTCGAGAACAGGGTTTTCACCCGTGGCATTCTTGAGGCGTTGGGCTAGCCCCCCCGTAGTGTCATCTAGCATGCCTCATCCTCCTACTTCGACTTCCGAATTCACACCCACGCCAACATCTTCTACTCCTGCTTCGACCTGTGAATACACACCAGTGGAATTGAGAAGTCCTGCATCAATTTTCTCTCATCCCACTGAACTAAGTGAGGAGCCACAGCCAGATGCCGAGGTCAGGTCAGTGAACAAGCGCAAGAAGATGACAACAAGACGCTCTTATCCCTTGGGTGGAGAGCAGACACAGACTGATGCCAGATCTTCGCAGTAGGGGGCCTGCCATTGTAGCAGAGGAACTGTGCCCACAGCTGTGCGCAAGTTTGTGCGGTGCGCACAATTTTATAGATTCACGTAAACTCTAGACGATGCCCATCATGTGTAGGGCCATCTTATCACATTTTTTACTCGCCCACATATGATCCCATCAACGTTATGCCCAACCCAACCCAACCCATATCTAACCCTAGCCTTAAAAACGATGATGATCTAACAAGGTAGTCATGTGCATCTAACAATGTAGTCATGTGGATCTAACAAGGTAGTCATATGGATTTGACAAGGTAGTGATATTGATCTGACTAGGTAGTCATGTCGATCTAACAAGATAATGATGTCAATCTAAACAACTTATCATGCTGATATATTATCAATGCTGATGGATCACGAATATGTGCGTGACGCACGACAGTCCTCACATAGTCTCGCACAACGTTGTGTGTGGCACACAGCTATGCGCACAAAGAAGTGCACAAATATAATTGACACACTTTCATATCTAACCCTAGCCTTAAAGACGACGATGATCTAACAAGGTAGTCATATGGATCTAACAAGGTAGTCATGTGGATCTGACAAGGTAGTGATGTCGATCTAACTAGATAGTCATGTCGATCTAACAAGATAGTGATGTCGATCTAACTAGGTAATCATGTCGATTTAACAAGGTAGTGATGTCGATCTAACTAGGTAGTGATGTCTATCTAAACAACTCATCATGTTGATCACCATTTTATGCTTATCAATCAAGTATGTATGTCGATCTAACAAGGTAGTGATGTCGATCTAACAAGTTAGTTATGTGGATATGACAAGGTAGTGATGTCGATTTAACTAGGTAGTCATGTCGAGCACACAAGATAGTGATGTCAATCTAACTAGGTAGTGATGTCGATCTAAATAACTCATCATGTTGATCACCATTTTATGCTGATCAATCAAGTATGTATGTTGATCTAACAAGGTAGTGATGTCGATCTAACTAAGTAGTGATGTCGATCTAAACAACTCATCATGTTGATCACCATTTTATGCTGATCAATCAAGTATATATGTTGATCTAACAAGGTACCGATGTCGATCTGACAAGGTAATGATGTAAATCTAACTAGGTAGTCATGTCGATCTAACAAGATAGTGATGTTGATCTAACTAGGTAGTCATGTCGATTTAACAAGATAGTGATGTCGATCTAAACATGCTGATCACCATTTTATGATGATCAATGAAGTAGGTACAATAGGTAGAAAAACAACATCAAAGTTATTTTGAATGCCGATGGATCACAAATATGTGCGTGGCGCACGACAGTCCGCACATAGTCTCGCACAACGTTGTCTGCGGCACACAACTGTGCGCACAAATAAGTGCACAAATATAATTGACACATTTTCAGTAAACGCATAGTGAAGCGCACATGCTAGAAAAAATGTAAGGGAAACGAGGTGGGAAAAGGCTGGGTGCACGAAATTCACGCCCCAGCCCCCTTCAATTCATGGGCTCCTCAAACTTGGGCCCCCTTATTCACTTTTCTCACTCACCTCTCAAACCCTTAGTTATTAGGTGAAAAACTCATCTTCCGATTTCTAAGTTTGAAACCCCCTATTACTTACACCTGGCGCTCTTCTAAATTCTGGAGATCTTTTTCTTCTATTTCTCACGTGGAAGGGACAACACCTTCGTTTATTTCCCCTCACTCTTTTTTGGGTAATTATCAAAAACCTCCATGAAGTTTGTCACAATATCCACTCCCCCCCCCCCCCCGCATTTTCATAATTCTTGAAAAAAACTAAGTGATGATGAGCAATATCTGACAACCATAAACTTTGCGTTTGCGGGTGGAACCCCCCAAGAAGGGTTAGAATAGCAGTTCCTCCTCCTTGGGAAGTACCGAATAAATGATTACTTGAATCGGGATTTTGAGCATAAAGATTCCACTGACCTGAAAAAAGTGGGCCCAACCCTTGGGGATGCGGCAATACATCTAAGAAATTATTCCATCGAACATATTCCCCCCGGGATCCGAGAATAGCGACATGGACTAAATGCCCTGTCCAAGCCAAGGAGCTTACTCCGAATAGTCCTGACAAATGATGATTCAGCCGAGATTCGGCATTTTTGAACCATGAAAGGCTCGGTTTCCATTTCGGTTGTAGATGTAACCAACCCGCTATTAAGGAAATAGCAGAAAGAAATAATAGAAAAAGAGCTCCAGCATAAAGATCCTCATTAGTACGTAACCCAATTGTATACCACCACTGATAAACACCAGAATAAGCGATATTCACTGGGCCGGAGATAAATGGAATTTTTTTTTCTCTTTTTTGCTTGGTTTTTTTTTTTCTAAACATTGGAAGCGGAAAAGTAGTCAGATGATACTTCATTAGATGGTTGTACAAGGAAAGGGGGCAATTGGTTATAGAAAAAAAGAGCGGAAAAGAATAACAATATCAATAAAGGAAACGAATTCTTTTGTTTGGACCAGGAATCACAAATTTTTGATTTGGTGTGGATAAAAGATCTTCCTATGTTATACTATTCAATTCTCGACGGTGAATTTATTTGATAGTTTAGATATTGTTATTCATGATATTGATCCGATTCGATGTCATTGAAATGTAATTCATCGCATTGAATTTAATTGAATTTACAAGTGATTTTCATCTCCATGGGATTAAATCCCGAGTTATTGCGAAGTAAAAAAAAAAAGAGAAATTATGGAAGTAAATATTCTAGCATTTATTGCTACTGCGCTGTTGATTCTAGAGACTGGTTCGAACACCACCAAAGCAGCAGCGCCGGTGAAGAAATTCTCATTGGTTTCTGGATTTTGACGGAAACATCAAATCTAGTACGCCATATTGGAGGCAAATCAACTACTTGTGTTTGATTCGTTTTTTTGTACTTGCCCCTTGTCGACTCCCTAATTGGCTTCTCATCTCAGCGATCTACAGGTTCTGCGACTGTGATGGTGGGCTTCAAATGGCCGAGGGCCCGAGGCAGTTACCACCACTATGAGAAGCTCCGAAAAATTGGCTCCATATCTTGTAACTAATGGCAGTATTGAGCAATGCTTGAATTGATATTTGTTTATTTGCTCTTGGGTTTTTAAATTTTTTTCTTGTAGTGATTCATATTTGCAGTGGCTTCTCGTTGTTGCTTTTATTGGCTGCATAATTGCTCCTCTGAGGTAGTCAAGAAAACATGTCCGCAAGGAAGAAGAGAATGTGGTGTTGAGAGTGGATAGGGTGGGGGATTGTATTTGTTAAGGGGTACATAATTTGGGGGTAGAATTGTTAGAGTTAGAAAAGTTATGGTCCAATTTTAGTAATTAAACCTTACAAACTAACAAAAGTATTAACGGATGTTAGCTTCGGGGGGTGAAAGTGGAGATTATGAAAAACCTCAGAGAGGTTTTGATAATTACCCCCTCTTTTTTATAGGCGTAAATCAACATTGTTAACTTGAACTATGGTGACTCGGACAAAAGAGGGTATGGACAAAAAACTTGTGGAATGTTACTCTCAACTATTGAATTCGGGTAGATAAGGGCTTTGACCAATAATTTGTTAGTTGACTAACAACAAAAAAGAAAAAAAATTACTTATTTAATCACCTAACTTTTAACATTTGAAATGTACCCTAAAACAATTAAAAAGTATCATAATCATATACTCCTACTTCTTAATAGTCTTATTTTCATATGTACCAGACATATAACTTGATAAAAAGAAACTGCAAAATAAAGCTTTGAAAATTCTTTTGAAAAAAAAAATTGTTTCAAAAAAATAACTTTGTACCCTATAATAGATAGTGTTTAAATAATTCTAGAACATAACTATTAAATATGAATGTAATTCTAGAACATATAACTTGATCTTTGTAATTGACACACACACACGATATTCTCTGTTGGCAAAGAAAAAAACAGGTATAATCTTTATTCCTCTTTTCTTTTTTTTCATATTTAAATATCCAGCAATTCACTGAGTCAATGCCCTTATCTACCCGAACTCAATAGTTGAGGGTAGCATTCCGCACGTTATTTTGCCCAAGCCCTTTTTTGCCCTAGTCACCAAAATTCGAGGTAGTAATATGCATTTAAGCCTTTTTGATACTCTTTTCTTTTCCTTCCCTCTTTTTATTCTTTCCAGCGAAGCGAAGTAACATATCCTCCATCCCATCAAATATGGTGACATTAATAAAATTAATAAGTTGAAAAGGAAAAGTAAAAATAATAAGATTAAATAAAAAGAAAAAACTTTGGTTTTTGTCCGAAGACGAGATGGGTGTGTTATTTTTAAAAGGTTGGGGAAAAAAATAAATTTTAAAAAATTAAATTAAATTTTGTCAGGCAAAAAATTAGATATTAGTGGGTGTCTATTTACCACATATGTGGAAAAACACATACCATGAAAATGTCAAATTTACCCTATTAATAAATCTCTATAAAGGGTGTTTTAGTCTTTTAGTTTAATAAATTAGTTAGTTGAGTTAGTTAATTAGTAGTACATTTAGATATGTGTTTTTCCACATATGTGGTAAATAAACGGACTCGTGTGAATGGCCATTTCCATTGCATGTATATATGGCTTCCACAAGTTGGTTCCGACTCATCCCTCACCTCATTTTTTTTGTTTAGTACGCGACTTTTGGACGTAACTTTTACGATTTGAGAAAACTATTACATATAGCTTTTACCATATAGTTATACCTTTTCTTATCTTAATTATTAAAAAACTATATTTCCTTCATCCATTAAAAATTAGCTCATTTGTTTTTCTTATAATTTTTTTCATAAATATTTAAACATTAAAATTTAAATATTTCATATGAATATTATATTTTAAATTTTAAATTTTTTAAATATATATTTTCCTGAATTTTAAAAAACTATTTATATTTATCAAAATTTGAATTAAACATTAAAACTTGAAACAATAAAGTCACTGGATCTCATCACATACCATACAAACGTCCCCAGTTCAAGGCTGATAGCAATTTGGCATAACACAAAGAAATGGTGTACCACCCAGCAGGTCAAAATCTAAACCCCAGGGATTCAGATTTTCAGTAGATGGGCCTCTGATGGTTAACACAAAATGGCCCCTATCATGCAGAAAATCAACACAATAAGTTGGCCATTTCTACTACTACGTACGTATACATACTAAGCCTTGATGTGAGCACGCCCCGCAAGTTCCATAACTCTTTTTAGGTTAACTTCGAACATCAGTCTATCATCTTTTAGCCAACAATTCTATCCAAACTCTTTCAATAGGTTGCCCCATAACCTACACTATTAACAACTCAGCACTGGCCAACTTAGAGCTTCAAAACCTCCCTCATCTCATCACATACCATACAAACGTTTTCTTATAACCGCAGCATAGTTCCCAAACTGGATGTCACTTGGTGGATGGAGGTTGAAGACATAAGAGATTGCCCTCGACGAGACCATTAGCTTGTTAATCGTGACATTTCCTGATAACTCGCCAAAGCTTGCTTCATCATATGGAAACGACTCGGTAAGGAAGAAGAAGCTATCCCTGCCCAGCTTCTCAGCCTGAAATGAAAAGCTAGGACAATTATGACCAAGAAACTTGAAACAATAATGCTGATGCAGTGAAAGATGACTCGAGTTTATAAAATCAGATCAACAAGATTGATTAACCGAGTCAAGTGCAAGAACGATACCTGTAGCTGAGAGAATTTGATATTGTTGACGGTAAAAACAACCCTCGTATCATATAAGGCATCACCCAAAATTCTTATGGCCATATACTCAAAGAAATTACGAACAAGGATTATTTGTTGATCCAAATTTTCACTATATCCATCAAGGTCAGGAGACCATAGTATAAGTTTTACTTCATCCCATGGAATTGGATTCTCCCCGGCCTTGGAGATGATAGTTTCGTGAGGATGGTGAAGGCCCCACATAATTCTGGCTCCTGTCAATGATGGAATGTTTATATTTGTGTCCTGCAAAGACGTTGTAGAGATGATATTCTTTGGATCATAATGATGAGACAGGCTAGACGAGAAATGCATGTCTGTATCATCTAATAAAAGAACACATCCATCTGAAGACATAGGCAGCAACTGTAGGAATTTGTTTCCTGGGGCACTGTCTTCTGGAAAGCATCCAGTTGGGCAAGATGATAATGAATAAGGCTGCTCATGAGAAAAAGAACAAGCTTGACCATAACGACAACCCTGTCAAGCAAAAACCCACATTCATTAACATTACGCACAATATCACGCAAGAAAAGGGGGAAGGAAAAATGATTGTTGACATCAATGATTTTATTTGTGCAAAACTGTTCAACAGGTACAAATGCATCTCCGACTGCAACTGGCCGAAGAAGGCCCTAGCTTCAAATCCTTCACAGATGCACAAATATGCGATAAAGTAGCATTTTTCAGACTTAAACCATAAATATACATCTACGCAAAAAAGACGGCCCCACATATTACTGACTAGTGCATAAGATTGAACAAATCCAGAACCAACTGGTGGGAGACCTTTTAAGCGCTCAAGAGTATCTTCTAGATCTATCGTTGTTCTTTTCACTATCATTCTGTTCTCCAACAAAGACCAGTATGACTTTCTTTAGTGTGTTCCAGATACACACAATCCACCAATTTACACATAACCATGCCGACACCAGCTTGGAGGCTTAAATTCAAGCAACATCATATTAAATCACAGATAGACAACAGTTTTTACAGAAAATGCAACACAAAATCATTAGTAGTTATTCAAGAACCCAAAGCATTACAGCCAAGGTTGTTAAAAGCGCGCCTCTAGGCGCTGAGCGCTGAGCCCCAGGCTGCCACCGCTTTTCGCCTGGTTGGCGCCACCACCTTCGGTAAGCACAGGTGAAGCAGCGAAGCGCTGCGCCTAGCCGGAGGTGTGAGCAAGGGCTTCAGCCGATTAACGCCCTAACGTTAAAATTTCAAACTGGGCCTCTGATTTTTTGGGTCAAACCCAGTTAATTGGATCCTATTTACTGTCGCTAACCCCTAGGAATTAATAGAAAAGAAGTCTAGGTTAAATTAATTCACTAAATCTTAAAAGAATTAGAAATGACCAATGCTGAAGAAAACTTGGGAGCAGTCGACGAACTCAGACTTGAAGGAGAAGAAAGACCTTTCAGCTTCTCGTCTTTTCTTCCTCTGCTTTCAGCCGAAGGCTGTTGTCTGCTCTTCTGCTACTCTGTTTGCAACCGAAGAAGTCTTCTACTCTGCTTTCCAGGGCAGCCCACAGCCGACAGCAGGACAGTTGTGGAGGAGGATGTTGAGGAGGTTGAAGAGGAAGACGATGAGGGATACCAATCTAATCCTGATTTGGATGACCAATTAAGTTTTGAGGAGGATGAGGAAGAGTGATAGCTAATCTTTGAATATTTTCAGACTTATGCATTGGTATTTAGAATTTTACGTGACTTTGCCAAGTTTCTGTATTATTTGGAACTATTTGGATGGTATTTGATATATTAGTTTATATATATATATATATATATATATATATATATATATATATTAAACATGTTTGATGTTATTTGTGATATGATAATTTTTATTTTTAAAGCGGGGCTTTACATCGCTAAAGCCCGCACTTTCGCTTTCCGCTTTGCGCTTGGGACCCCTCAGCACTTCAGTACGCTTTGCGCTTTTAAAAACCTTGATTACAGCATTCTATTCAATATTACACTAAGCATACTTGCAAGCATCTTAGCGGGTTTCAGCTTATCCCAGGGAACACGGAAAGTTAACAGCTGCATCAAGTACCAAAAACTGAATTATTTAAGTAGTGGATAGAATAAAGGATACCTGCAGAGAGGAGAAGAACTTGCACGGTGGCCTATTCACTCCAAAAGAATGAGAAAATCTGCAGTGACTACCTCTGCTGCAAAAACCCTTCAGGAAAAAAACACAAACAGTATTGTCTGCACTGAAATGAGAAGAACTATCATTGCCGCCACTCAAGGAATGACCAGAGGGCATCTCTGCTGCAAGTTGAATCCTTATCTGTAGTGAAAATTAAGAACACCAATCAGGACGAAACCTAAACAAATAAATTGTCCAATAGAACACAAACAGATATTAATATCACATAAAATCTGTCACCTCTTTAACAGTATCTGCCAACTGTGCAGCCACTATGTTGATCTCAAATTGTTCTGAACCAACAAATGGTTCTGCAGAACATCTTATTTTCTGTGAATCCTGTTCAGGCTGCTCGTCATATAAGGGAATTCCATTTGACTCTTCTTGTGGTTGACATTGGAGAAGGCAAATATGGTCAAATTCGTAAGGATGATAGTAGGTTGGTAAACCACTAGCCATGGACAAAAACTTAGGCCGAAAACGGTGCAAAGAATGTAGTATCTCCTCATCTGAGAAAAGCAATTGCATTTTTTAAATACTAGATGCATTCATAAATTGATAAAAGTAAACAGCAGTTAGTAAAAAGTAGAAGGCAAGGGGGTAGAACAGTCCAAAGTAGAGTTATATAAGTCCATACACATCTCAGAAACATGACGCAGTGATGATTGCAAGAGATTATGGAAGGAGCACCATTCTTCTTCAGTGTTGGCAAGTTGAGTTGTCTTAGTCTTGGAATCATCAAACAGTAGAAGTTCTTTTAAATGGTCAAGGCGATGCTTGTCCTTCAAAAAGAGGTTAATATCTAAGTCAAATGAGAGCAAGAACCAAAAGAAAAAACACTGACAAACTTAAAAATGATTGTACCTTAAAAACACGCTGCCAAAACTGAAATGCACATAAGTTCGCCAGCAAATCTACCTCCTTTCGACCAGTTAAAACAGTGTTTTTATCTCCCCTAAAAAAACTATGTCTGTACGTCGTTTGCTGAAATAAAAGAATCCACCAGAAAGTCTTTTCAGCAATGGTACAGGCAGCCAACAGATAAGATATATATCCATATTATAAGCAGTACCAGTAACTCATCTGCAAAAGGTTGATAAATCGGTAGGGGTAGTGTATCCATCAATACACCCAGAACAATGCCTTCACGCAACAACCCAGATTCCCCAAACTTGAGCACCATCATAGATGCATCAAATGATAATGTGAAACTCCCTAATAAGCGTCCATACAAGGTAGGCTCATACCTGCCCCTAGAGGAAGGCTTCTGTAATGCTTTCATGTGAACAAGGAGACTCAGAGCATCTTCAACCACTTCAGAATCAGGACCACTCAAAGCCTTCTGCAACAAAGCTGAAAACAAATAAAAATCAGTAACTCTTAGAAAAGGACAGTTATAAGAACGACAGCCAAGAGAGTAACAAGGCCACAGAAGTGGTATAGAGAAATCTTTTACCTGATTGTTTCATTGACACATGCTAAAAGAATAAGTGTTGCTTCAAGTATTCCAATTTCTAATCTATGCTTCTATTAAACTACAGCCATACAGCAGCAAGGTTTTAAAAATAAATAAATACACTGATGTGAACATTCATCAATCCTTAATTTTGGACAAAAGGAGATCATACACCCTAAGAAAAGTTAGAAATGATTCTAACAGAATGAAAATGCCTAAGCAACCTGAAAACTAGAGGAGCCACTAACTTGATTAAGAGAATAAGAAGAGATAAGTAACATGCAATAGAATGGAGAGCAGTATCATCTCAAATCCTCTTTGACTGTTTTGGATGGGTCTATGGTGAAGGACCAAAAGACTTTTAAATGGCAATAGATCTTTGTTTAGATTACTCGTCCATCAAAATATTGTAGGATTTATTTTAGCATGGAATTAGGGATAGTAGTAGACTGTAAGTGCTTTTCCCAGTTTGTCCCTTGGAGGAATGGAGATTAAGTATATTGCTTGTGGGACTCAATTATGGGAAGGGAGCTGGGGAAAAAATCTAGAGATATTTTAGTAACTTTAGTAGTAAAAGTTATCCTTTTAAGGAAAAACAAACAATTTTTTATAAAATAGTCCAAAATAGAAAGCAGACAATTTTTCTAAGGAGCTTAACAAATAGATCTCTCTTATTATTCTGAGTCACTAAGGACAAAGTGATTGGGAAAGTTAGTTAAACCGTTAGATAGTCTTTCCTGCATAAAAATTATCTTTCGGTTTTCTGCGCATTAGAGATAGGCATAGAATCATTAAAAAAAACATGTTTTTAATTTTTAGGAACTTATTACAACTTCTTTAATTTGTTTGAACTGGAGAAAAAAAAGGGAGGAAAAAAAGAGAAGACAAGTAATATATTGGTCCTCTCAAGTTGCAAGTGATCCATGAATAAGCCATATACTCCAGTGGGGAGTGTCCAGAGCGAGCCATAGTCTTGTAACCTCTCGCCGTATCACCCTAGTGCAAAATATTGTACCGGACATTGTACCGGTTTTCTTGTGGTGAGCCAGTATTGGTATATCGGAGGTCTTTCAGATGTACCCGTAATAGTGTACCAGTTTTAATTATACCCACATGATACATATAGATACACATTTTACTAATTATTCAGGTTTTGAAAATAAAATAAATTTGGGCATTTACGAAACAAAAAAAAAAACTTAAGAACTAGTAGCTATTAATTTCTCCTAAAGGTAATTTCCATGACTGTAGGTCAGAATACCACCCAATATCCAATTGTTATTCCCAATTCTCAACTAAAAGCAACTTCACCTATTCTAAATTAAAAGCAACTTCATGGTTCATCTTCATATTCCCTATTAAAATCGCTATTCCAAATTAAAAGCAACTTCATGGTTCATCTTCATATTCCCTATTAAAATTGCTATCCTCCTCCGCCTCCTCCTCTACCCCCATTCATCTTCATCCCAACATAGACAATTCCTCCACCGCACTCCCTCCATCCATCTCCTCCTCAGCCCCCATTCATCTTCATCCCAACATTGACTCTTCCTTTATCGTGCTCCCTCCATCATCTCCTCTTCTGCCCCATTCAACCAACGTCGGCCATGTCCTCTCTTCTCTTCCTCTCCACCACCTTGCTCCACTTTTTCATCAGTATCCCAAACATTCAAATTAGTTTCCAGAGGCACACGGCGCATGGCCTCTTCTCAATTTCCCTCCATTTCCAACTTCTGGCAACCCTTTCTCCTTCTTTTATGTTTACCAACCAAGGATAAGGCAACATACAACAAGTTTGGCCAGGGGTTATCAGCATTTTTAACATTTCGCCAGTATAACAGCATCCTCGATACAACCAATATGGCCAATACAGTCTGAGATCTAAGCCAAGAAGATAAGCTGGAGAATGATGTCGTTTCACTGTCGGTACCGTTTCGGTGCCGAGGTACCCGCTGGAACAAAGCAATTTTTCACACCATGGTATAACCCATTCCACCAGATCTTAAACAGAGCAAAGGTGTGTAGCTATGATCAAATTCCACCACTCATTATCAAAATACCAAATCAAGACCACCAAAAATTTGTCTATTGTGAACATTTGATTAGAGATACTAAACTGGAAATAAATCATTCTTTCATAAGGAAGTGGGGAGCATATTTTCTAGCAGTGAGCAAACAGATCAAAAGAAGAATATTGTAGTATAACTTTTTATGATAAATAGTAAGAATTTCTTGAAAAGTACCCTTAGGATCATTTATTGATCGAGATTCAGCGCAGCAAATCTGAAGCACTTGCAGTCTCAACGACAGTTTTAATATAGCTGGGCACTCATACTCTTCCAGCTGACTAAAAAATGAGCTTGGGACCATTCGGTATACATGGCCATCACAAGTTCGACCAGTTCTTCCTCTTCTTTGTTCAGCCTGCATCAGTTCTTTTAGTAAGCAATTAGGTAAGGGAGAATCGGCGTAAAGAAATTTCTTTGATAACCTGAGACTTAGAAACCCAAACAAGCTCAGGTGCATCCTTTTTTCGCGCAGTGTCCCAAAATATTTGCAATGATCTACACGAATCAATGACAAACGCTACTTTTGGGATCGTCACTGAAGACTCTGCAATATTTGTAGCCAGTATAACCTGCACAAAATATGATTTCAAAGAGAACAGAAAAATAGCAAGTTAAGCATATACAACACTTGCATGAAACAATCAGTGTTTATTTGTGTGAAATAGTGATTTAGAATGAGTTAATTCTTAGTTTTGTGAGAGGAAAGCTTCAACTGATCAAGTTTAGAATCGCTTTTTCTGTTAAAAAAAATGAACCCAAAGTCAGTAAAGCTTAGAAACACATTAACATTGCACATTCTGTGCATCGAATTTGATCACAAGATTAGCTTCATAAAATACTGTTTTATCTCATCAAGCTGCATTTAAATTGTGACCATTTCAGTGATTCTGACATTATATAATCTATATGTTTTAAACATATGAACCGATGGAAACTTGACATAAGATGCAATATTGAGAGAGAGAATCAAAGATTAGGTAACACTATATTCACCCAAATAAGGTTCACACTACATGCACATAATTCTCATCCAACTCTAAAATCAGTATAAATCGTTCAAAAAAAGTTAAACATAATTCATGTGCATCGAGAATGGAAGTTCACTAAGAGAAAACTAAATACCAAGTATACCTTACGATGTGATTTCCAAATTTTCATAGCCATGAGAGCCTGTTCAGTGTCAATGCTGCGATGCAATATGTGAACCTTGAATAAGAAACTGAATGGCTTCAAATGGTGCCATTGCTGCTCCAGAGCATAATAAGTTGGGAGAAAAATCAGAATGCTCTTTTCAACATCTGGCTCATTCTTATGAATATGCAACACTAAATCATGAATAAGTTGATGCATTTCAGGTTTTATATCAGCATCTGTTGTTGAAGGGCTTGTACCGAAATGTCTCGAAGATAATGATTCTTTGCTCTGTCCAAGAAGTTCAGCAACCTGCTCAGAGAATTGGATGCCATCACTAGATGCGTCACATGAGTAATTCAATTGCATTTACATTACATTGATTAGTTTTGAATTATTCAACTGTCCGAGTAACTAAACAACTAATTGGTGGCATTTCTGTATCAAGTGGTTTGCATATGATATAATAGGTTGTGTTCTTTGTACATATTTTTGGGAAAAAAAAGTTCCAAGTTTTGAAAAATAGAGGGAAAATCTGTGTGAGAGAAAATTGGAACGCATGTTTGATTTCAAAATTTTCAGAAAAGAGTTTGGTGAAATGAACACAACCATAACTAACAACCTCCTAGATCCCTTTGCCCTAGAGAGAAAAATACAGACTAATGATGAACAAAAGTGGAACATTTCTAGAGAACGAAATTTAATGCTTTCAGGGAAAAAAAATTCCGTAACATTCATAATTACTCCTAATAAGATAAAACTGTAGCAGGGTGGCTACCAATTACATAGATGGTTCACAAACGTATGACATTGAAAATTGCAGATGCTCGTAACATGGAAATATTTGGGAGACATCAACTGGAAAAAAATGTATCAGACATGAAACAGATAGGAAAATTCTTAATAAATTGATGACATGAATATATGAGTCAAAAACAAATGTAAGCCTCAGTTTTGAATAGAATTATGCTTCAATATATGAAATTTTAATAACCTCTTCAAGATATGAAACTCTTCGCTGGAAGACTGTTTGCTGGCCACAATTAGGAATTGCCAGGACCTCAACTCTTTCACCTCTGCCAAGATCCCTGAAGTAATCTTTGTATTTCCCAATATCAGCAGTAGCAGACATCAGCACTATCCTGGAAAAATTCACAATTACAGATGTGGTTGATGGTGATAGTAAAGCTCCATGCAGCCATTAGGATCATAAGTAAATATTAAAGTTGAAAGTTTGAACAGTTCAAAGAAAAAAGACAAGCCTTAAACCTCATGTCTGGTTAATATTAAGATTATGACATAAAACTCGCTTCACCTTAGGTCCTTTTTCTTCAGAAGGAACTGTTTTAGGCATACCAAAACAAGATCAGATTCGACGGATCTTTCGTGCACCTCATCAAGAATTATCACCTTGTATTTCAGTGCATTTGGCCCCTTATCACGCATTTCATCCAACAAAACTCCAGCAGTTTTAAACACAATTTTTGACCTATTAAAAAAACAGTGAGTAAAGATGAAAATGCCCCCCATATATAATATGATATAAACCACACACATCATCCTTGATGAAGACTCACATCTTCTTCAGGTGAAGTAAAGACAATTGAGAAGTATGTGAAAGATAGGGAAAAAAGTAGGATAGAAAAATAAGTAACATAACTGAAGCAAAGTTTGAGAAACTTTTCCTTACATTAACCTCACACTTAACAGCATTTATACACAAGAAAGATCTTGTTGGAGTGTCCAGCAAGAATATAGATGTAATCCCAGACCTAGGAGTACACCTAGTCGCCTATAGCTATAATCCTAAACAACTGGCATATTTACAGAGCAGACCCAAAAGATATAAATACATAGTATAGGAACTATATACACAGCAAAGAAACACAGTAAAGAGACTTTCTGACACCAAGTTATAAAACCAAATCTAATCAAAGAAGCTTGAACAATGATCATCAGTCACGGCATGAGTCAACTGCATGATCAACACCTATGTTTCATTTTTAAGACATTCCATAACCTTAGAACACAACACATGTAAATTAATCTTCTCGGAATAAAATTACCAAGCATAAATACCAAAAACAATACAAAAAGACAAAGATTTTTCATCTTACTTCGTTTTCAATCAAAGCAGTAATTGAACAACTATTATATATGCATCACTGAGCACAATGAAACACTTCGCAAGTCTTATAGGAGTATTTCAGATGTCATCTTCAATGATTTTAGCCATGTTAAAGCGCAAAAAGCCATGTTCAGACAACTCTAATCCATGCAGAAAACTTCAAACGCTAAACAAACTGATGATGTACAAGCATGGTATCATGGATAATAGATTGATGTCTTTTTATCAAGAAAGTTCTATTAGATGCAATAAAAATGGTTGTTCAACGAAAAAAATAACTACAGAAATGTCTTACTTATGTAAGCACTTTAATGAAGCTAAAATGCTAAATCATGTTATTTTCATTCACTATCAACTAAGACGATTGTGATAAGTGAACCTTGCAGATTCCGGCTACCTTGGAGATAAGACTTTTGAGTGACCTATGTGGTATCCAACCTCTTCACCCATTTCACAATTTCGAGCTTTAGCAACCATTTTAGCGACAGCTAAAACAGCAAATCTCCTTGGTTGCGTACATAAAATTGGAGCTATGTTCTTTTCCACCAAGAATTGGGGAACTTGTGAGCTTTTCCCTTATTCAAACAGAAAGAAGACAAGTACAATAACTATGAATTAGCTACTACATGTAAAGCGATTCATAAAGATATACGCAATGACAGTAAAGAGAAAAGGAATCAGCATAGCAGTATAGAATTAAAGAACAAGGAGGCACATCCAGGTCCTTAATTGCAGGAAATTTTCTGAATTTCCTATTCCTGAAATTTCTTCTGATTGAAAACGCAGTTGCAAGTTTTAATCAATTAAAACTGTCTGAAACTCGTTGTCCTTAATTATGGATAACTATGAGACTTGAAACAAAAAGAACCGTATCTATAAACTAGAATGCCTGATCATAGAGTTCCTTACTGTTTAATCATGAGAAAGTTGGAGAACAAAAATGTACAAGCCCATTTGGCTCAATTTGCATGCCATTTAAAAGGCATTTAAATGACTCTTTTAAATTCATAAACATTGCAATTGAAAAAATGAAGTTAGCTCTAAACCAAAAAGTCGTAAAAATGAAAACCATTTTAAAAAAAGGCCATTTGCTACATTCCCAAAACTTGACCTCTACTTATTTTCGGTGACAGCATGATAGGCAAGTCCTAAATTTTATCTTCAATCTAGGAGTTGTTTTTGGCACCTGACGAACACATCCTAAATTCGCAACCAAAACATGACAAGGGTAGTCACCGGAGAATCAAGAAATCATCTGATTATTTACGTTACCAATGAGAGCGACCAAACAACGCCTAGACGCGCAAACAAAAAAGACGATGAAAACCCTGAACAGTGAGTAAAGAAGAAAAGTGAACCAAAAGTACCGCAGCCAGTTTCGCCAACAATGAGGGTGACGCGATTTTCAAGAATTTTCTCAACAATTCTGTCCTTGAGCGCCATGACCGGGAGACCCGAAAACTTTGAGGACGACGGGAATACTGAAGAACCAGAGGAACTACACGACGGCGTTGGAGACGGTGGTCGGGACGACGCCATTGTTTGCTTAAAATAAATAAAGTCGCTCCGGCCTCGGTGCGACCACCAGTTCAGTTGTTCCTGTACTGGAGAGACTCTTAGGCGGAGCGCAGGACTTGAAGAGACCGTGAGGGGAAGGGGACTATGATCTGCTGCTTTCCGGTGCACAGAAGATCGGCCGATTTTTGCTGGGAATTGCTTCTTCTGTGCAAATTAACGTTTCGAGGGAGCCAATCAGATTATGGCTTTTAGAATGAGGCATCGTCACGCTGGTACGGGATGGAGTACGTGAGTACAGCTCCCCTCCTTCCTAAACACGTTAATCGTTTTTTTTTTTTGGGTCGTCTGCTCTTTGCTTTGGTGGGAATTGCGCAATTGGTCCCAATATGTTAGCTTGGTCACTTGGAAGGAGGACTGGCTTTCAGATACTTGAACGGTTGAGGGATGGTGAGAACGATGATCTGAAACTCCAAAGTAATCTGTAAGATGTGAAACAGAATACTCAGAAGCAGAAAGAGGAGTGAGGGTGTGTAGATAGAGTGTACATTTCTCAAGCCATTCTTTTATAGGAGGCGTTAAGGTGGCGGTTGTCTCATGATCCGGAGTAGTGGAGTGCTCCCCCACGTTCTGGAGTAGTGGAAGACCGGAGGTGTGATGGAGAACGAGAACATGGGTAGGTCGTGAGGTAACCGTTCTCAGCTTCCTTTCCTCGGTCTGTGATCTCGTTACAAAGTGTTGGATGACGAAGACCATGAGATGAGAAGGCTCTTCCTGGCGAAGCTAGGAGATGCGAATACGCGAGGTCCTGGCGAAGCCAGCAGGTGCGAAGCTCTCCTGATAACGCCTTCACGAAATGCGGTGGCATCGCGGTGCGTATCCTTTGTTGCTGCTGATGATGACGCGAGGGGCGATACACGAGGGGCATTTGCTTGGGTAGTGTACCGCTATATTATATGGATTGTTGTCTTATTATCTGTGAGTTATTATGAAGTGTTACTTTATCATTCCAAAACTTGTCATTCCACGTTCACTTAGGGGTAAAACGAATTGAGTCGTTCGTGAGCAAGTTCGAGCTTGAACCACATAAAATGAGTCGAACTTTACGAGCCACGAACCCTAGCTCGAACAGAAATTTTGATTCGAGTATTAAACGAGTCGAGCTTTGACTCGAGCAAGTTCGAGAGCCAATTCGATCGACCATAATTCCAATTTTACCCTTAAACCTAAAACTATCCCTCTCCCCCAACCCAAATCAGCCGCATGCACTAGGCAGTAAATACGGCCGTCGTCTGCATCTGTTCCCACCTCGCATCACCCATCCCAATCCTTGCCCCTCTTCCCTGTTCCCACTAGCGATTCACCGACCCACACCCTTAATTCCCGCCGGCAACCTTCGTTGCCAATCCCCCTGCCCGAAATGAAATTCGCCACCTACCTCGGCCTCCAACTATTTCACCCGATCAGCCGCCGACCACAACCGCTTTGTCCGCTTCTCGAAGTCAAAAGAGGCACCACCTTCCGGATCTGACTCTGCAACAAAGCCGGCCACCGTTTAGTCGAGCCACTAGTCCAGTCACACGAAGGTGCAAGAGTCGCACTGAATGGCCACGTTAAGTTTCTCACGGTCGGTTCGATACCCTTGCGAGCCGGCACCACCAGGTGTGGAGGAGAGGGGGAGGCAAAGAGAAGGGGCAGCGGGATAAGGCAGTGAGAAACGAAGAGATGAGGTGAGCGTTGTGCGTCATGTTTGTTGAAAAATAGAGAAGACAATAATTTAAAGAAAAATTACATCTTTAGTCATTGTTCTTTTTTGCTTGATTAATCTAAGTACTTAAGTTTTTTGAACTCTCGAACTATTGAGCCGAGCTCGAGCTGTCTTTTTCAAGCTCGACTCGAACAACTCGAGCTCAAACCAGTGATGTTCAGGTTCGGTTCGACCCGTTTACACCCCTACTCCACATATATGCCCATTAACTGATCATGTGAATACAACATAGATAAACAATTTTTGTCTCTTGATTTTTCTATATAAAGATAGCACTGCAACATCATTAGATTAGGAGTACTCAAGACAATTACTATGATCACCAAACCACAAATATTGAAATCTATATCCACCGTGATTATGGATATTCATTAAGTGTTAATTGATAAGAACCAACTTTAAGTTTAATGATTATCATGTTTGGATACTATTTTAAATTTTAACATCTTAAAGTTATGATGCATTCCTTATTCTTTTTGACAATTTTACCTGTTAATGTATTCAGATTTAGAGTTGGCTGAGAAGTTCCAACTCCTAAACACCGAAGACAAAATTAAGTTCTTAAAATTTCTTGCACTTCTTTCGTATCTTTTGAAGCGTGACTATTTCTAGATGGGGTTTCATTTTCAGGAATGTTTGACGTTTTCTTTTCAAGAAAACTTATTTAAAAAAATGGTAGTCTTATCTGAAACTAATCATTTACCTCTAATTTAAATACTCTTTTCGTCCCTTTATTATTGAAACATATTGACTGGACATATTATTTTAGGTGGAGCTGATTTTGAGTTGATTTGGTAAGTGGAAGATAGAGATATGAAATGAGTGAATTCATGTACAAAAGTTTACTAAAAAGGGAAATTGTTTTAATAATTTAGGGACAACCCAATAATGAAAGTGTTTCAATAATTTTGGGATAGAGGGAGTATCATATATAGATCAACTACCCAATAATGAAAATGATCCATATGCTTCTCATAATGTGCAATTTAGACTTTCTAGATATATATTTTTAATTTTTTTCACTGTTTATTTTAATTAAATTCTAAGTGAAACACTACAATTTGAAATAACAAAAGAAAAAGTGCAATATTTGTGGGACGGAGAGAGTATTTAACTCTAATTCTAAATACTTACCTCTACTTCTAAATTTACTTGATATCTACCGACATCTAAGTCTAAATTTCTAATTTTAAATTCTATCTATTATAATATCTTAATACATGAGAACTATGTGGCAGCGAAAAAAATAAGAGTGAACTCTCAACCCTCGTAAAGACACGTCAAACACACCTCATCGCCACATCTACATTCCACTTTTTTTGTCCACGTTCGCATAACATACAAAATGGAAAGTTATTTGTGGGGACGGAAGTAGTAATTATTGTTGTGAAGATATGTGAAGTTTTTTAAAATAGAATTTCTGTGTATGTAAGTAATTATGGAAAACAACATTTTAATTTATGCATGTGTGGTGTGATTCTATGTCGGACACCATTGATTGTGCACATATCAAAATCTATTATGGAAAACAACATTTTAATTTATTAAATACTTTTTTAGATACAACCTATGCATGGGATCCACCTATGCATGGAATTTTTTTTCCGTCACTCACGCTAATTACCTTTAATAAGTATATGGTGCAGTACTCTCAGTTTCATACTACCAAACAACACTGTTTTGGAAATGAAAATTTTTATTTATGTTATTCAGTTTCTAATAAAACACCTATACGACATCTCATAATGCACGATTGATGTTAATCAATCTATGACAAAAGGAAACATACGTAAATTACATAATTTGTGGCATGGCATATGCTTAACATTTAAGCATAAATACCACATTTCCAAGCCAAAGAAGGCAGTTCATTTTGCACCCACATTTTTTATTCATCGTGCTGTGTGTTAGAGAGGTACCGTGTCAACTCTTAATGATGCAATCCATATTGGAGATTCATCTGATTGGGAACTACAGATGCTTATTGCTAGTGAAGAAAGTCACCTCCGGGATGTTCATGATAGAAATTTGAGATCGATAGGTTGAAAACACGGAACCTGTATCTTGATCGCCAGAATCATGAACTGAAGAGGACCTTGTATAGGATGCACAATCATGTAAGTGTTCAATAAGATTAATGTTTGATTAAACAAATATTATATTATCTATTTCAGGTTATTGATGTGAGTGTTATATACCATGGAATGGGTACAAGTACCTTTTGTGCATGGAGGCCTGGCAACACTGTGAAGCGCGTAAGGGCAATGATGAGTTTATTAACTTCCCTTGATGTTGGTGTAGCACATGAGGCTTGGGATGTTTACATGGACTGGTACAACAAGAATGGGAATGAAGAAGGCAGTTGCATAAAAGGAAACGAGCAGTGAATACATTATATTATATATATTCTATTACATTTTTTTGATGGAGGGGAGGGAGGTATATTTTATTATATAGTAAACCTATGTCAATCCAGTTTGGTTCACACATTTTGTTTATTGTTTTATTATGGGTAGTATAGGGTTTTTGTTTACTCTAATGTTTTTGTTATAATTAATGAATAATCAAGTTTTTATTTATATATATGTCAATTGGTAATATAGTTTATCTCGACATTGCACTCATATATATATATGTGTGTGTGTTATTCTTGAACTCCATTGGATGATTTTGTTTGCACCGTGTTACTATTAATTCCGTTCAAAGGACCGATCATCTACTAAATAATACTCCTTCCATCCTCAAAAAATACATATATTTATTTTCACAATTTCACAGTATTTAATTTATTATTTTTTATGAGTGCAAAACTTATTTCTTTTCGTCTACTAGATAATACTCACCCACTACAATTTCCTCCTATTCAATACTTTAGTTTGATGCTTTTCATCCCAAACCGTTTTTAGTGTTGCATACTCTAGTCTCTCCGATATACTCCCTCCGTCCCACAAAGGTTGTCAACATTACTATATTGGGCCGTCCCACAAAGGTTGTCAACTTTCTTAAAATAGAAACTTTCTATCATCATTTTTACCATTTTATCCTCTTATCTCACATCATGGACCCACAAGTTTTTCTCTTTCCTCCCACTCAACTTAAAATTGGGGTCCACAAAATTTTCTCCTTTCTTTTTCATGAGGGTAATTTTGTCAACACACTATTACTCTCCCACTTTCCTTAATATATGTGCCCAAACAAATCCTACAACCTTTGTGGGACGGAGGGAGTATAATTTTTCTTTCTGTATTAGAATCATTATTGCTCAATTTAGTATCTTCTTAGCTTTTTGAGAGGGAGTGATCTTAGATTTTTTTACTTTATATACATTCTCATTGAACTTTTACTGTTTTTATAGATCATAGTTTCTTTGTCCAACAATTCAGTTTTTTTGTCGCTTCATTACATTTGTATAGAGTGCAGAACTTTATTCATATATATCCGTTTGTGAATTTTAAATATTATTTACCCATAAAAAGCACAAGTGTTCTTATTAACATGAAGGAAACAAAAAAAAAATTGGCAGATTTTTGCTCAAATTTTTCCCTGTCTACTTAAGGAATAATAAAATCAACATTAGTTTGATTATAAAATAAATAGTCGTAATTACACCCATTTAGATGTTAATAAAACAGTCGTAAATAAATCAGTTTATTTGAAAGTAAAAAACTTGCGATAATTGACATTCAATGTTAATAAATACACTACATGACATAAATTAAAATTAAGTCATTTTTAGTGTTGGTTTACATGTTAGGTTGGAGATTATAATTTGATTTTAATAAGGCAATAAAGAATCATTAATTGATACATTATGTAAATATCATTTGACCTAGACATTCCAAAACTGAACCTTTACATATTAAAGAGAGTAATAAAAAAACAATCCATAAATTGATACTAAAACTTGCGATAATTGACATTCAATGTTTTAACTAATAAATACACTACATGCATGTCATGAATGAAAATTAAATCATTGTAGTGTTGGTTTGGATGGTAGGTGGGAGATTATAATTTGATTTGACTAAGGCAATGAATCATCATTAATTGATACATTCTGTAAATATCATTTGACGTAGACATTGAATTTTACATATTGTAGAGAGTAATAAAAAAATGGGTAAAGTGCACTCATGATCCTGTAACTTTAATTATTGTACTACTATGGTCATATTTTAATTTTTTGTACCAATAAAGTCATATTTTTAAGTTTTTTCTTCATCTATGGTCCTTTTCCGTCCATTGACCGTTAAATTTAACGGATTTGTGGGGAAAATGATAAAATCAGCAACTCAATTGTTTTAAAAAAATTTATTTACACCGCAAGTTTTAAACTTAACCATTTAGGCACTCCCCAATAGTTTTAAACTTAACACTTTAACCTAAAATGTTTTAATTAAGCCCAAAACACCCAGCCACCGTCAGGCCGCCGCTGCCGCCACCGGACAGCCACCTTCGACCGTCGCCGACACCGCCATAGCCGGACACCGCCGGAAAATGCCGGAAACTCAAAAACAATACACGAGAACGCAGATCGTGGCCTAGGATAGCCGGATCCCAGCCCAGGGCCTCCGAATCGCGACCCTGTGTCGTCGATTCGCGGCCTAAGCTAGAAGGTTAACATGGTTCGTGACATGATACAATTGGGCCCGAACGGACTACTTATATTGGGAATCACCACAACTTATGTTAAAAATTTAAAGGTTTAAAATTTCTTTGTAGTTGTTATTTATAAATATTTGTTTTACTGCCATGTGTTGATCACTACATCTAACTTATTCTTTTTACGAATACATAAATAGTTTTGTCTTCAACATGTGGTACGAAGTTGTACGTTAACCCTGATGTTCCCGAGGCTAATTTGCTGAAGTTCATTTGTGTTATATTTTTCAATATAATCCATTTGCGAGCAATGTGGGATTTGTATACGGGTTCAACTTATGATTGAAATATAAATTTATGTAACATAGGGATAGCGTTATTGTAACAAATGCAATGTACAACATGTTGGATCCACATCATCCAACATTAAACCTTTTAGACGCATGACACTTGAAAAGCTTTCGGAAGTCCGTGTGGCCGGATCATCTGAGGTATGATGATTATTTTCCGTACACATTTATGTTGTTTGATTTAATTTAATATTCATTTTTTTCATGTAGGAACATAATTTTATGGTTTGTGCCATGGTAGTTGGGGTGAAAACGGAATTCCGAATGTGGTATCAAGCATGTACTTGCATGCGCAAAGTAGTTGCGACGAGTCCTCATTATTTCTGTGAGAGATGCAAAACAAATATTCGTGTTTCACTGACCCGATAATGTTAATGATTTTTTTATTGTTTGACGTATTAAATTTGTAGTTGATACTATATGGTAGTATTGTGAATGAAACTTGATGTTTTTGTCAAATTAGTTTACGTTTTATTATTACTATTGTAGGTTTAAGCTTGAGGTAAAGGTGCATGATCGGACAGGTGGTGGGACACTTGTGTTGTTTGATATACTAGCAACGCAGCTGTTAGGTTGTGATGCGCTAACATTGTCCCATCTTAAGTCAAATGTATGTGTAATGTTGTTTGTATATAATGTTATTGACCATGTGTTATCGCTGCTCTTATAATAAACATGTTTTTAAACATGTAGGATGAGGTGAATCGTAGGGTTAACAAATTATTGGGAATGCACCTCATGTGGGATATTGAGATAACCAATTTTAATTTCATGAACACGTTTTCTGGATTCACGGTTAGGAGTGTTCGTGAAGCAGATTATGCATCGGAAGGTCAGAGATTGCTACGTACAATAAGGAATGTGAGTATCTATATTCACATTTAGTTTGTTAAAGGTTCGGATCATCATTTTGACATTTGGAATGCAATATTATAGTCATGATTTTATGTTCATTCATGTAGATTTGTTATCGGGGCCAAACGAACCAATTGGGTAAACGAGTATCAAGGAATGAACTTGATGTGATTGGACCGTCTACTAAACGATTAGTGCTTATATATGTTACTTTTATTGGTGAGAATAACTATTTATAACATGTGTTTCTGTTTGTGGTATGTATATCATTGGTGACGTGTAAATATATGGTTGTTAAATACATAACAGACCGTCAGATGATAGTGCTATGGTGTGTTCAAGTTCTAATGAGGTAGAGTCTAAGTGGAGTCATGTCCTGAACGGTGAAATTGACAAGTAATAATTTACTTTGTTTGAATGGGGTAGAGTCTAAGCGGAGTCTGTTTTTTTACAATTATATCTTTATTTGAATGATATGAAAAACAATTACCCGTGCCGAAGGTGGGTATTTAAGCTAGTTGAAATCTAATTAAAAATTGTAATTTACTTGATATATTACATCTAATTGGCTAAATCTAAATGTAATTTAATTTACAAAGAATTTAAGTGGAAATTGCAATTTACCTTTGCTGGGGTCTTTAGGAGTGTGCGAGCAGCAACCTTGTTAATTATCACCTAGGTGATATTTCACCCACTAGTCTAAATGGCCTAGTTACAAGGTAATCTGGAAGTCCAAGCCCAACTATCTGAACAATTACATATCCACATGTCATTTTCCAAGTGTTTTAGATGGGTAAAAATTCATCCGGGTGATAAATAATTTTGATGGTGGGTGGCAGCCACTTCCGTTTACAACTTGTTGGTAAATGATCATTTTATATTAGGGGACTTCAAAGTTGACTTTTTACAAGTGAATAAATGAGATGAGTCACTTAATTTTTTCACATGATGAATTTGTGTTTTTCGGACCTTCAGGAATTCAAGTTAAGGTGATTAACTTAGAATCACCGTGACTTTTTCGAAAGTGGCCCTAACCAGCATGACATTTTCGAAACTGGCCCCCCATCAGGATTCTTCCCAGCCCCCACGTATTTCTCTCTCTTCTGCATTTTTGTCAGTCACCATTTATTTGGTTTGAGGGGATAAGTATTTTAGTTTGATTTTTCACGTGAATTGAGTATAAAAGTCACCAAATTTTTTTCCCTCTCTCATTTAACTTTGAACCCCCCTATTATGTTCGAATAATTGACTACGGTCACGTTTTTGTCTCATTTTTTTCATCAAAAACTTATAAAATCAACATTTCTCTTCACCTCTTCTTCTCACAAACACCACATCAAAATTAAATATCTCAACTTTCTTCATTAATGAAAATAAATTTGGAAAAATAAATAAACTATGAAAAATTGGTAAGATTTATTAATGAAAATAATTAAATGAAATAATTAATTCGATGATTTTTCCTCCAAGGAAACGAACATGCCCTGGTATTTAACCAAAAGAGCACATATGTGGAAAAACACACACCATGAAAATGTCAAATTTACCATCTTAATAAATCTCTATGAAAGGTGTTTTAATCTTTTAATTTATTAAATTAGTTAGTTAAGTTAGTTAATTAGTAGTACATTTAGTTAGGTACACGTATCTATTTGACGGACTCAAATATATTTAGGGGCCAGGGGAAAAGGATCGAAGAATAACGAGGACCACTGCGACTGGCAGCCTAGCCACTGACCGCACCGTGCCGTGCCTCGCGAAACGCCTTTCGCTCATTTCCACTGTTTCTTCTCATCAAATTGGGTTTTGACCGGAGATCACAACAAAACCACCACCGCCGGAGAAGATTGACCCGAAATGGCGTCGGGTTGGGGAATCACCGGTAACAAAGGCCGTTGTTACGATTTCTGGATGGACTTCAGCGAGTGTATGTCTCGCTGCCGCGAGCCGAAAGACTGCTCCCTCCTCCGCGAAGATTATCTCGAGTGCCTCCACCATTCTAAAGAGGTTTGCCTTTCGTCATCTTCGTTCCCCGACCTTGATTTTGATTTGTTATTTTTCGCTTCATTTTCTTGCTCGTCAAATCTGAGATCGCACTTCACATGTCCGGGAACCCTAGTGTCCCTGTGTATGTTACTGGCGGATATTTCAGTGTGCATTTTTATTGATTCATTAACTTGAATTGTTGCCTGAGTTTACGATTGCTTGTCTAGTGAATTACTATTAGGTGTTTATTATTAGGATTGTTTACTTTCCCAACCCCAGGCCATCATTTGAATTAGCTAATATTAGCTGAAATTAGCTAATGTTTATGTCTAGGAATCCGTCCATCCACCGGTACAAGATAGTATTATTCATGTTTTAGGCAACAGAACTTCAGCTGTCACTTTTTGAAACGCATTGCTTACATTTTGTTTCCTTGGCTTCTGCAGCTTCCAATAGTTTTCCATTTAATGGTTATTATTAACCCATGATTCTTCTAGTTTCCCCACATTCACAGTGGACTGTTTCATTTCAGGGTTTACTCTACCAAAGCTATTTCATTGTTTCTTTCATTGTCCTCTAAATGAGTGAGAAGGTTACTTTTAATCCATGAAATTTTTTAGTTATATGATACCACCTCGTTTGCATCACTGAGGTGCAATTGGGTGTGAGTCGTGTGACCATGGCTACATAATAGTTGCTCAAGAATCAGGTGGAGCTTCAAAACTAGATTATTGTCTGTCTTGACTTACGCAGGAATTTGTAGCTTGAATTGCACTTAGTTAGCATAGAGCAGCACAACAATGCTTTTCTGATTCACATATTTTTCGACAAGCAGGCCACATATTTTTTCACATGACGGAAAAAGTGTAGTGGAATAGAAAACACTACTTTTTTTCTGAATAGCACTACAGGTTTATTAATAAAAGAGAAAAACCAGCAAGGAGAGGGGAGCGTTACATAAACACCAGCAGAGTATATGTCTATCTCACTCCTACATGCAAAATTGCCCTTCCACAGATCAACTAGGCCACCTGCAACATGTCTGACACTTTACATAAAAACTAAAATGCACCCAACATTTGTAAATGTCTTCTCCTAACGCTACCATTTCTTGAAATCACCATACTCAAAGATATTTTGTGAGATCAGGATAAAACAACGGAAATTATAAGGTCATAATTTTGTGTTACGAGTTATCCTTTGTGCGCTTTAAAAATCGTCTAGCTTGGTTGTTGCTTCATCTGCAGGGGAATGGTAGGTGCACTCTAAACTATGTCTTGATTGATTATGCTGATTAGCCTATCCAATTGTGATGTCAAACTGCTGGTTTGTCCATTTTATCTGATATAATTTGAGATGGTTTAATTTATAACTTGTGAATATTGTTGAGCATGCATTTCATGTTTTTCATGAGTGACAGCTGAAATTAGTTTTGGTTGATTGATGAGCTGTATTGATGAGAAAAACCCATGAGAGATGAGACATGTTCCAAATGCAATGGCATCATGACTTATTTTGTTCTAAAGCTGGCAATTCAAAAGTCTGATTCCCTAGCTATGATAAATTGGTTTCTGCTGGAATTTTGCAAAGCTATCAATCAAAGTTAATAATCTGGTCAATAGAATTGGTGTTGTTATTGATGCCTACACTCTTTCCCTCGGTTTTAACTGCAGTTCCAACGTAGAAACAGGATTTATAAAGAGGAGCAGCGTAAGATACGGGCTGCTGCGAGGAAGGACAAGGGGGTTGAAGACGGTGTTCATCATCATGGCTAGTTTTGTACTGTACTTCTGATTTCAATGAAAAATAACATGGGAGATTGTATCTCATCCCGCATCACTGGTACTCGTTGCAACTTTTGTTGGAGAGTCGGAATTAATACTTGTATGTTTTCAGGTGTCTGCAACTTTTTGTTACGCGCTTGGTGGCACACTTTCAATTGTTTTGATGAAGCTCTGATAATGTAGTTCATTTGCTGGTGTAACCCTAATGCCATAATCTATGTTGGACATTTTTTTTCGTTGTCATTAGAGCATGGCTCACCAGCATTTGACCTGCATTACGTGAAAAATAGAAGTTTATTCTTTAATTTGCCTTGTTAAACGTCTCTCTCTCTCTCTCTCTCTCTATTGTGCTATATCCATAAGACCCACCCTTCTCTGCTCAAGCGAAAAATTCGATGGACCAAATTCATAGCTGGTGCGATGTTAGTTCTACTTCTTCGAGAAGTTCTACATGCATCTAAAAGGCAAGAACCTTACCTCCATTAAACAAACATCTAAATAAGATAATTCAGACCAATATTTCTGACCATGATTGAGAATCTGCAGAACTCGAAATTAAAGGAACATTTTTCTCATTTAATTTTTAGCATATGTTTAGCTGTAATGAGACGAACCGGATCACTAAATCTATAATGGAGTATTTAGGTGTAATGAAAAGTTTCACGCTAACCTGAAACTTGGTCTAAATCTAATGTATCTCCATGTGTGCGTCATAGTGCTAAGTGTTGTGTGAAGATTTACATCTACAACAAATTAAAGCAGGTGACGTGTCACATGAAATGGGGCTGGAGTGCTCGTATAGCCAGCCCTTAAAGTTTACGATTTAGTTGAGCTGCCCCCTCAAAAACAATTTGCTCAGATTAAGCCCTTAATTATAAACTCTTGTTATTTGTACGACTTGGCCCCTTATCTATAATCTTTTTCCATGTGTTCAATTAAACCCTCTCATAATTAAATTTTACGCCCCTTGATCGCAAGTGTACAGAATTAAGTAATCCGTAGACACGCCCAAGATATTTATCTCCTAGGCCGTTTTCGATATTTCCGTAGCCTTACCCTCTTAAGCTACTCCATCTTGCAATATCAAAACCCTAGCAAAAATAAATCTAGCCCCAAGAGCGCACTCCGTCGCCGAAGGATCCTCAATACGTTCCCCCCGGAAGGATGAGCAGCCGTTCCAGCAGAACAATTTACGTCGGCAATCTTCCCGGCGATGTCCGCGAGAGGGAAGTAGAGGATCTGTTTTACAAGGTCGTCCCCTTCTCCTTACTCTCTTCTTTTGCTTGATTTGGTTCTTCTACCTGGAATTCTACGAAACCGGATTTAGGGTTTTTAGTAGAAAAGAGGGATCTGTTCTACCCAAAAGGTTGCTGTTTCGGTACTACTTTCTTCAATGCCCGAAAGAGGTTTCACAAATTAGACTCAACTGACAATCTATCCTTGCATGCCATGTTCTAGGATAACATTTATTCATATGGGTTTTTGGGCTGAAGTCATTATGCCTTTTGCAAAACTATTTGTTTTGTCCCATCCCATTGGCAGCAGTTTGAGGTCTCAGCTTTGTTTTTTCAGTTTTCGACTTTTCTAATCGCTCATAATCTGGTCTAGATGGTTATTGAAATCGAAACAAAGAGGAAAACAAGCCTTTATTAATAATTAGTATAGAGGAAGGTTTGCATGTATTCCTACAATGTTTCAGCGACTTCTAGCCTAATTTAATGCAGAACAAACAGTCGCTGGTCACCATCTAAATTATACATGCAAAAAACGAAAGTGAGGGAATG
This sequence comes from Stellera chamaejasme, assembly GCA_024586325.1. Classification (NCBI taxonomy): domain Eukaryota; kingdom Viridiplantae; phylum Streptophyta; class Magnoliopsida; order Malvales; family Thymelaeaceae; genus Stellera; species Stellera chamaejasme. The sequence continues at coordinate 35,309,924 of CM044985.1, forward strand.
AAAACGAAAAATATCAGAGGGTTTTGTAACCTTCAAACTATTATGTATGCTACTGTTAATATATATATATATATATATATATATATGTTGTGCTGAGTTCAGATCGGCTACAGGTTGAATAAGCAAAAGACACATGATTGTCTAGCATAACCTTTAAAATGTTAACATGACTGCAAGAAATGGAAGTCTCTGCGTTTGAGAAGTTTTATATATTTGTTGGTCTAAGGTAAAGCTATACTTTTGTTGCAGTATGGACCTATTGTCCAAATTGACCTGAAAATCCCACCAAGGCCTCCTGGTTATGCCTTTGTAGAAGTAAGTTCCACCTTCCTAAGGTTAAATTTAGTTTTTATTTGTTGTTATAAAGAGTTGTGTTTTTTGCAATGAACTGTTTTGATTCTCACTTATTTTTCTGCTTCCAATCTGTTCTTTTGAATATTTTAGTTTGAGGATGCCCGGGATGCTGAAGCTGCAATACGCGGGCGTGATGGTTATGATTTTGATGGCAGTCGACTACGGGTTAGACTTGTTTTAAGATTTTGTTAGGGTAGCATTAAGATTTTTTTTTTTTGTTTTCTGATTTCTAAGGCTTATAAGAAACAAACCTTATAAACAGGTAGAGCTTGCTCATGGTGGGCGTGGACGTTCTTCATTTGATCGTCACAGCAGTTACAGCAGTGGTAGTCGTGGGCGTGGGCCTTCCAGACGTTCAGACTTTCGTGGTTAGTGTGAATTTAATACGGTGGAATGAATTTACTTGATTCACATATGACAGGATTGATCATTCGTATGCAGTGATAGTGACTGGATTACCGCAGTCTGCTTCTTGGCAAGATCTTAAGGTAAATCTCAGTTTCAGTATTTTCTTATCATATGAAAGATCATTTCTGTTCTTGTAGCTGGCAAATAGTCGGGACAACCTTTTACTCCCCCTGTCCGCCAAAAGTTGGCTCGTTTGACTTTGTTATTTCAAGGTTCAACGTTTGACCTAAATTTTAACAAAAATAAATAGTTTTGAAAAATCAGGAAAAATATACTCGTATTTAGAAAATTTAGATTTCAAGTTATGATACACATATGGAATATTTAATTTTCAATGGCTGAATATTCATGAAAAAAATCATAGATTAAATACCGTGAAACTGTCAAAATAAATGAGCCATCTTTTGGCGGACGGAGGGAGTATTTATTACTCCGTATGTTTTTATATTTAAGATTTATTTTGTTATCATTTGATCTTCATGGTTGCCAATTGTGCTCATCTTATCCAGTTTTCCATATAGGGACCAAGATAATGAATGACACGCTTTCTTTTTCTGTACCAGGATCACATGCGCAAGGCTGGGGATGTATGTTTTTCTCAAGTTTTCCGTGAAGGTGGTGGTAAGATTCTCAAGGGGTTCTTTGTTGAATGTGTTTTACTTTTGTGATTTCACTGTCATATGGTTGTTGCTATACTTCTTAGGCATGACTGGGATTGTAGACTACACCAACTATGATGACATGAAGTATGCTGTAAGTTATTTTTCCTTTTTATCATAATTTGACTACAGCTCTGTCATATACTTAAGGTTTTTCCCTTTTGCACAGATAAAAAAACTTGATGACTCAGAGTTCAGGAATGCATTTTCACGTTCTTATGTCCGGGTATGTTTGGTACTATCTGTTGAAGTTATTATGATCTTTTCTGTTTTGGTCGAATACACAGTCAGAGCAGCTATGCTGCTTTGTAGTTCATATGACAATTAAGTTTGTTTATTGCTCTGCCCCCAACACAGGTTAGGCAATATGACCCTAAAAGAGATTCTTCTCGAAGTCCTGGCCGTGCGCGCTCTGTTTCTAGAAGCAGAAGCCACAGCCGTGGTCGAAGCTATAGTCGAAGCAGGAGTCCCAGGTTTTTTTCAATCCTTCTTGAGATTGTTTATTTGTGTTAATGGATTTGTTTCTGAACATTTAATTGGTCCTACAGCAAGTCTCCAAGAGAAAAGCCCTCGCGTCGTTCACCCTCTAGGTCAAGATCCAGATCTGCATCTCGTTCACGCTCTGGTTCTCCACCAAAGCGTCGCTCTTTGTCAAGGTCTGTGCTTACCCGTTCTCCACCAAAGCATCGCTCTGTGCTTTGGAAGGAATTTTATTTATTTGTTTATATTTGCCGTAGTATTTGTCAGCCATATGTATGCCTTGGCCTTATCTTCCATTGACTTCATTTTATTGGACTTTTTGTATTAAACATTTGCATTTTCTGTTCTACATTTAGGATGGTATGATAGTAATCATATCATTTAACTTTTTCTGTTAAGCTACAACTTTTCCTGATGGAATATTGCTTTTGCTTTTGGTACTCTTTGCTCACTCAGGGAATTGGTTAATGGCTTCTACACTAAATCTTTTCCTTTTACGTTGTGAAAGTTGCATTTTTGGATATGGATCTAAGCGGCAAGGGGGTTTGGATTTAGGATTTGGGAGAAAATGGTTCAATTGCTTGCAACTTGTTTGGTTGCGGAGGTATGATGTGTTTTAGATGGGAACCTTTTGAAACCTTCATTGGTGTCTTTTCTCATCCTTACATATCATTGCATATCTAAATGGCTGCTAGATTTTTTTACAAAGGAGACACTGGATTGCTTTAGTGAGCTGGATGTCATTACAAGGATTTGGAATGTTAGAGCTGGAATTTATTATGATGGAATGCAGTAATAAAGCTGGATATCTTTACCGTGGATGCATTATAGAGCTGGATTTCAGCCCAGTAAATCAGATTGGGGTTTGGAATTGTGCATCAATTTCAGCTCCCAACATTGGCTAGTAGGACGTGCCTGGATTTTCAATGGAATTTGTGGCACTGTAGGGAAGCGTGTTCTTATCCCATAATTAAATATGAAAGCATAGTATGCAATGTTTCACTAGTTCATAATGACTGGAGGCTGGTCTGAGTTGCATTTTTAGTTTATTTTGTTGTTGAGGAGCTAAAGTTTTTTATTTCTTTTCTACTAATGCTCAATATGCTGACCCTGACGTGGAAGGGGCGTCAAGACTCTTCAATGAAAGTTAGAGGAGCATGTTGATTTAAATTTGCGTTGTTTGTGGAACTTTTGCAGATCTCGATCAAGATCTGGATCTCCTCTCCCCGCTGTAAGTTGTTCTACTCTGTTCTAGGCTGATATGTGTGACATACACCTGTTATGTGGTATAAAATAGTAAAGCTTCATATTATCAAGCACATCTGACAAGGGAGTCAAATAGTGTTGAAATGATAGTGAAATCATTTGTGTTTTTTCTTGTTGAGAGCTTAAATGGTACACAACTGTCAATCTCATGCAGCGCCCGAAAGCGGCAAGTAAAAGTCCTGAGAAGCGCCGGGCTAGCAGAAGCCCGAGTGGGAGCAGAAGCAGGAGCAGGAGCAAAAGTTTATCTCGGTTGGTCCCTCAACCTCTGCCTTAACTCCCTTAGCCGAAACTGTAGGAACTTTGTTGAAATGATTAACCAAGGAAATATGGTGATGAATTTCGTGTCTTGATATATGCTGATCATTTCGTTGTTTTCACCTTGTTCTTTTTCACAGATGAGGAAAACAAGGAACAGTTGCAGAAGCTTGTGTTAGCTATTGTAATTGGTGGGTAAAACTTGTTAGATTGGAAATGTTATAAGCTCGACTTGTTGTGATGTACCGACATTCACTGCTTGTTTTGTTTTATTTTATTTTGAAGAACCTAGTACTCTTATTATCCTACAATGTTTAGGTGCCAATGGTACTATTGCGTTTACGCAAGTGTTAAAGCAGGTAATTCTGGTAAGTTTGGAGGTTATGGTGTACTATGCTGCAGCCTGCTTATTTAGGTTTGAGGTGATGCTTTTGTGTTATGGGCTATGATTTCTCTTCGCAAAATGCAAAAATACAAAAAGGAAAACTTTCGTCGAAGTACCTTTAAATTATTTTTTTTATTTTTTTTTCCTGTTTTTATCAACTTCTCTTACAAGCATCAGTCATAATTTGAAGTTGTTAACAAGAAAGAACACACCCTACCCTTTAGTTGTCGTGAACCTGGGGTCGAAACACTGTTTTGTTTGTTTGGCATAGTATATTAATAAAACGTAATGAAGCGATTTCGTGTCAAATTCACATGGTGGGGTTGGGAAGCGATGCAGGCATGTGCATAATTGTGAGTATTGAAGATGAGGTGCTATCTATCGGACCAATCTTCACTGGGTGGTGTTTTTGTCGACCACGTATGTATGTATGCCAATTATTAATCCACTGTTGCACTTGACAACGACTGATGGAATGCGAATATTCTACCTTTTTCTCCCTTTTCTGTCGGTGTTTAGGGTGGATTATTAAGGGTGTGTTCAAACTTTGACAACTCTGTTTGAAACGTGGATGGAAAAAATTGATGAATTTTGAGTTTTTTTATTTGTAATAAAATGCTGTGAAAGGTTGAAAGTATAAAGGTTAAAAATGGTATTTGATCAATTAATCTAACCATTTATTAAAATGTTAGATGTGTTTGTTCAATTGATTTGAGTCATGGTTAAAAAAACCAGCCACAATTTAGTGATTCAAGGTTCAAAGGGTTGAATCGATTGAGCCGGTGGTTGGACCGTTACTTTTCAAAATGTATATTTAATAAGTACTTAAATTACAAAGGTAGCATTAAAATCATACAAACATAATAATTCATACTTATGTAAACAAAGAATAAATCTTAGTGTTTATTTTGAAAATTGAAGGTTGAGAATAAAGTATTTATAGTATAAAAGGACTTATTTGTAAAAACAATACAACTTAATGACTATTTTGTAATTTAGAGAAAGTAGAACCAAGATTTAATTAATTATCAATTTAAACGGTTGTCACCGGTTTTGTCTGGTTCTTGACCTATTCATTTAGTTACTTAGGAACTATGAGCAGAGATAGCATGGCGGTTCACGGTCTAGCAGTTGAACAGCCGATCGGTTCGGTTCTTTTAGCCATGGTTTGGGTAGAACCATTCGAATAGATCGAGTGAAATCTATTGACTTATAAACACAAGATTTACAAATCAGCTGAATAAGAACTAATAACATAAATTAAACAACGAAATGATATTTCGGTTGAATCAATTCTTAATTTCGGTTTATTGATCTAAAACACATTTATCCTAATATTTCGGTTGGAGAGCAAACATTTATGTTAAATTGTGACAAAATGCACAAAAAAAATGAAAGTATGGAAGATATCCCTACCTTTAAAGTAAGCAGACACGAAGAAGACATAGTTGGAGCCGAAGACATGCTAAGTTACTGGCCATCGAATCACATTAGAAAGTTTTGTAAGCAGTAAACAGAGCTGTCCAGTTGGAGCGAGAGAATAGAAAAGTTAGGGTTATGGAGTGCAAATTTCAATATATACCTGCAGACTATGGTTAATTATATAATCATCCATAAAGTTTATTACATTTCAGTTCCAATTATAGTATCCATAATTGAACAATATAATCGAGTAAATTCCATAGCGATCCTGTTTTTATGTTTGCGACCTAAATTAGTCCCATTTTAACTTTATGCTTTACTTTAGTCCTACATTTAGGTTTAGCGTCTTGATCTGGTCCTTTGAGGTTGCGTTGTGAGAGGCCAACAACGGGCGACGATTTCATGGATGTGCGAACTATGAGGTTCGTCCCTTCTTCCTATCTTCGTTTCGTCCTTGAGTCGTTTATGCCAATTTGGGAATTAGGGTTTGGGAATCGTTGTTGAATGTCCTACATTTGGGAATTAGGGTTTATGCCAACTTGCGAGGGCGAGTTCTCGACACCGATTGCCAGGTGCGTCGACATTCAACAACGATTCCCAAACCCTAATTCCCAAATTCAATTACGAAAGAAGCGGAGAAGGAGGCTGCGTCGGAGAAGGAGGCTGCGTTTTAACAACGATGAGAATGCTTTTTTAACACATCGCAGACATCTCATCGAAGTCGGGGCAAAGCAGAGATTTCATGCCCGTCATCCAAGTTAACGTCGATTTTGGACGAAAGGACCGAGATCGATGCGAAACCTAAATGTAGGACTAAAGTAAAGCATAAAGTTAAAATGGGACTAATTTAGGTCGCAAACATAAAAACAGGATCACGGTGGAATTTACTCTAATCGATTGTGATTTTCAATTTTTAAACGATTTGATCCAAGATCACTGATGTTGATTCCCAACAAATCAAGACTTTCCAGGTTTAATCATCGATCAAAGATAGCTCCTTGAGACAAGGAAGGGCAAAAATCCAGGTGAAAAGCAGAGGACGTGAGAGGGAAAGAGTGAGGGAATTGAGATGGGTAAAAGCCGCCGGGCAAGGAAATAAAGCAGAAGATGAGACAGGATCGACAAGAAATTGGAGTTGGTTGAGATAGGAATATGAGCATGAGACGACGACCATATGTCGGTCATACCAAGCGGTTCCACTTCCCGCGACGACGGTGGAGTTCGGAGAGAAGATAGAGGTAAGCGGCGTTGCCAATAACCCAGAAACATAGCAAAATAGGAAGTTGGGAGGGGAAGAGCAAGCAACGGTGCCAAAAAATTGAGAAATTGAGCATCAATTTATATATTAGGTCGATCCAAGCTTCTGTTGAAAAGTGAAGGAGTGGAGACAAATCTGAATAAAAAGATAGTTAATATGTAAACTTTGAAAAAAATTAAGAATTAATTTGTTATTTTTAAAAAGTTTGAGGTCATTTTGATTATTATAACATTGTTTTATAACGGAGTACTTCATCTTCTAAAGGACCAAATGGTAAAATCATCCACGGTACAAACTTCAGTGATAAATTCACACCTTCTCCCATTAACCAATCAAACAGTCGTGGTGATTCCTATAATTCAACACCACCACCAGCTAGATAGACAAGCAGTGTGTGTGAGGGTCCTCTGTACTGGCAAGATTTGAAGCACCACGGCCTTGCGCAACAATGGTGGAAACGGCCTTCTTCAAGCTCTCCGACGACGTCGTTCTCAACATCTTCTTCAAACTCGAAGATGACCCCAGGAACTGGGCGCGTCTCTCCTGCGTCTGCACCAAATTCTCCTCCCTCATCCACGCCTCTTGCTACGAGCACAAATGCTCCCAGAACATCCCCGCCGTCTGCTCCGACCTCCTCGCCGGATCCTCCGCACCTCCCGGCGGCTGGGCTTCCCTCCATAAGATCGCCGTCTGCTGCCCTGGCCTCCTCCACGCCGGCGTCCTCCTCGAGAACTCCGATTTCGGCCTCGAGCGCGAGCTTGGCCCCGACGAGCGTTACCAGCAACGCTGCCCTGATTTCGCTTCCCCCAAACTGCCATGTCCGAGCGTGCCTGACGTGAATTCTTCTGAATCGGGTGTCCCAGGGTCTGATTCATCCTGGTCGCTTTTCGATGATCTCTACTTGGATACTGTTTATAACGCTTCTGATTCGCCGATCGGTGTTTCTGACGATGTTGCAGAGAAGGGGACGGTTCAAGTTGGGGGTGCTCTCTCCATTTTCAAGCGAAGGAAGATCTGCAGGTCTTTTAGGTCTCATCTAGCTTCTGGGGTTTGGAATTTGAGCAGGGAACAGGGGAATAAGTTGCTTGCGAGTCGATTCCGCGGGGACTGTCTATACATTTGTGACTGGCCAGGTTGTGTCCACATCGAAGAGAAGCGAAACTACATGCTCTTCAGGGGAATGTTTAAGGATTTCAAGAAATCTAGAGTGTGGAGGACGATAAACGATGGGAACAGGAGCAGGATCGATGTGAGCTGCGCGTTTTGCTCTTCTAATGAGACCTGGGATCTCCACTCAGCATTCTGCTTGAGACGTGTGTTTGGGTTCCATGATGATGGGGAGCCTGTCGTTAGAGCTTATGTCTGTGAGAATGGACATGTTTCTGGTGCCTGGACAGATTTACCTCTGTACACCTGAATGATGATCCTTCGTAAGTTCTCTCAGTATCTTACACAGATATTGATGAGCGATCATCTCATAAAGATGCTCTATTTATTTGACATCTCTCCATTTGGTTTGGTTTAGCATGTTCTTTCAGTATCTAACATAGATATTGATGAGCGAGAATTTTAAAGATAATATGTAGTTCAATTAATATGACATTGCTCATTTGGTTTAGTGATTGACACAGATGGTATTGGCTGCTGTTTCTTGCTGCTTCATTTACATGTTTACTCAATTACATTCGAGCTGTAATGAAGAGTATCACTTGTTGTTTTAATATATCATATACTTAATAGGACATCTTGATCATCATAAAAGATAGATTTGGCCATGGAAAACTGGTTATATTATTTGCGTGTGCATCTAATGTGCTGTGTTTGGGCACATTTTACATTCTGGCTAGCCTTCTCCTCCAGTTTGAGATTTGTTCTTTGAGCATGAGGTTCACTGGCTCCATGGCATCAGTTTGATTTAGTATGCCGACTTTACGGTCTCAAGGGTCAGAAAGGTCTGTAGAGAGGAGGAGCAGTGACCGACAGGCAAACCTTCCTTGATGTCAAAATAACAGCTTAGAAGAAGATCTGTTAAGGTGATTTTCCTGTTTCATACAAATGAGGAAGTAGGCTAAGGTTTCATTAGCATATAGAGATGTGAACAGATTATACAAATGGATGGCAGGCTTCCTGGGTCCTTTGATTAATAGGTTTTCTTCTGTCATACAATTATTATACAGTGCCAGACTAGTTATGACATGTATGTATCTGCTGTGTGGTACTCAGGATGAAGGCTAGCTAGTGAATGCTTCAGCTCTCTCTGAGTTTGTTTAAGCCGTACTCTTTATATCCTTGATGTATAAACTCACAAAATCCTATATATATATATATATGAGGATGGTAGCGTTTTATTAAAGCATATGCAAGAGTAAAAAAGATCCTAGAGAAAAAAACAAAGATTTTTGGCCATTTGTTCATGCTAGTTCTTTATCATTTCGTTTGTTCAAATAGTACGTACTGTCATGCACACATGATTTATTTCACCATCATCGACCCAGCCCTTTCCACAGGGCGGCGGGTAATTGATTGGGGATGTGAAGGCTTGAACTCAAAACATTCACCATGCATATATCTATCTATACGAGCTTCAACACTAGACAAGGGGCTCAGGACGTGCTTGCTACTTCCTTACCACCGCTGGTTCCAAAGGTTTTTAATTAGTATTTCATAGTGATAAGACTAAGCATTCCACCTCACCCAATCAAATACTTGTACAAAATAAATAAGGAATAAAGGGGGTGATATATATATATATATATATATATATATATATATATATATATATATATATATATATATATTTATAATCACATGATTTCTGTATCATTTAAACTCAGATACAACATTCAATAAGAATCTAGAAGGATTGTATAATGAGTACTACATCTTTAATTTGAAGTACTACTCATTGGTCTTATGATGTGAAACACTGGTGGTGGTTGCTTGTTGCTAAATGCTTCCTGACTAATTAATCAAATCCCCCCACCCCATCAAAAAGATACTACGAGCTACAAATGATCAAAACCCACCAACAGAAACGGATCAACGAAAAGCTTTTACAACATGGTTTACAAAACGCGGCAAGTATTTTGCTGCCGCCGACGCTTAGCCTTAGGGTGAGGAGTCACTAGTCAACGTTGCTTCAGATCCAATTTTTGCTCATCCTCATTACTAAAATGATAATACATACTACTATTAGTAATCCTTTCGTCTCTTCAAATTATTTACGTTTCTTTCTTTTTTGATATTATTATGAGAGATTCAATTTATTGCTAGAAAGAACTAACTAAAAACTCGAAAAAGGTATATTCAGAAACAGTACACATCAATTTATAATTTGCGTCTAAATTATTTAATTTTGTACAATAAAATGTTGAATAAATAATATTATAAATTAAATGCTGAAAAATAAACACAATATTTTTTCACCCAAAACAACCCCTCGTAAAGAAGGCTAGGAGCGTTGGGCGTCCTGTAGAGCCCGAATTCATTGAGTGAGACGAGTTTCAGACGAGACCACCGCCAATGGACCAAGACACTGCTCGTAAAGAGCCGAGCAAAACGCCGGTAAGAGGAGACCGGCCGCCAGTAGCTGCGAACAGAGACGGATCCAGGTGGGGGCACATGGGGGCACGTGCCCCCAGTGAAATTTCAGAAATTATATTGGTAGTGATAGTGTTTTTTTTCATAAATAAAATATATAGACTATTTTGAACAAAAGTATATAGTGTTAGGACTATAGCTAACATTTGAAGCAAAAGAAACAACACGGAGCACGCAGCAATAGAAAAAAATGGGTAAATTACAGTTTTGGTCCAACAATTATGCACTATTGTTTATTCAAGTCATAAAACTGTTTTTTTATCATACAAGTCTTCAACTTTTAATAAAAAGTTAAGAGTTAAATCCTAAACATTTATAATGTGGTTAAATATTATCAAATAAAATAGATTTCATCTAAAAAATAAGAGTAATTAGTATTTTATGAAATTGGAATATCCTATTATGATGTTTTGAATGAATAAAAATAGTTAAAATATTTCATTATTTATTTCAAATTGCTCTGAAGAATTATTACGCTTTCAACTTTTAAATAAATTATGACTTTTTTGAAATTAAATAATCTATTTAATTAATATTATCTAGTGCAAAACTTTGATCTCCTTCCTCACACACTTCTTTTTATATATTTTTCTTGTTATTACAAATATTCTTTCGTATCAAAATTATGGGAACTATCTACTATAATGTGAAATTTTAATTAAAATTTTTAGATTTTTTTCTAAAAAAATCTCAACAAATAAGAAGAATTTGTCTCCACACGCCAATAATCCCTGATCCGCCAGTAGCTGCGAACTGCAACCGGCGGCGACGCCAATGATAAATAGCAAAAACTCTAGCAAACATTCCGAGCAACATACTTTTGATCCTATTTGGTGTTTTCAACAACAAAATGAGTGTAAGTTTTGTAAGATATTTATTTCAGTTGCGCATAACCAACAAGAATTATAAGAGAAAAAGATGTCATTGTACTTTTCTCAAACCAAATATATGTCATCATTGTTTTTGTTTCAAATTTGTGTGAAAATGTCATGCTATATGTTACTCCTCATCCATCCAAACTAGGATGGATGGATCAATGCATATATTATGATATCTTACAGAATGACAAAATAACCCCTCGGCCTCCTAAAGTCTATTTCTTTCACTAAATAATAGTAAATCCGTTAGCATAACATTTTGCTCAGCCATTTTGCATCGATTCCAACTGTTTGTGTTCATAGAAAGTAACATCTTCCATTAACTAGTGTTTTGGAAAGAAAAATGCTAAAACACTTGTTTGAACATATAATATTTGTTAACTAAATATGCTCAAAGATTAAATTACTCAATCAACTTAATTTTAGGATCATAGATGTAAACACATGACAAATTTTCAACAAAAAAATATGTAAATAACTGTCCAAACTACCATTTCTCGCTTGGATAAGCTACTTATGGATACTATTGGCATTTACTCCCCCTTTACTTGAACTCAATTACCATCTCTCTCTCTCTCTCTCTCTCTCTCTCTCACACACACACACACACACATATATATATATATATATATTGTAGAAAAGAGGATAAGTTGGAGTCCTTAAGTTGTAATTAATATAGTATAGTCTATATTATATATATGTATATATTGTAAATACTGCAGCTAACTGGTGTGAGTACAAGTGAAATATATCAGAAAAATTCCGACAATTCTTCTCTTAATTTTTTCATGGTATTAGAGCGAGTTCTGCGATCCAACGACGGAGTCTACATTAGAGATAACATCTGCTATACTACCAAATCAAAAAATTATACCCGTACCATCTGAAGATTCTAGGTTCAATGCCGGAATCACCCGAAAAATCCTCTGAAACAATGAAGATCAATTTGACGTCATGATTGCCCAATGAATGAATCATCAAAGTAACACTATTCGGAATTGTACTCACTGTCGAGCATCAGGTCATGCCCAAAATCATTGCTATGAATTAATTGGGTATCCTGAGTGGTGGGATCCTGCCAAAGCACCCAAGAAGAAGAACATGATATGGTCAGTGTCTGCAACTGTAACCGAGAAGGCCCCTCTTGAGGTGACTGAATCTACTTTACATGTCTCCTCACCATCAAGTATGTCTTCTATTGAACCTGCCACTAGGGAATCATACTCTTGGATAATTGACACGAGAGCAACGGATCATATGTCCTTTGACACAAAATCTGTAATTAATTTCAAACATTCTGAAAGAACCCAAGTTTCTACAGCAAATGGTACTGAAGCAGATATACATCGTGAAAGGTCATATACTCTTGACAATCTTAACCTTGATTATGTTTTAGTAGTTCTTCCACTCAAATTTAATCTTATTTTAGTGTCTTAGCTAACATCATCTCTAAATTGTATTGTGATTTTCTGGCCTGACCATTGTGTTTTTAAAGATATCAAGACAAGGAAGAAGATTGGTTGTGGTACTGGGAAGGGAAAACTCTATTATCTTGATTTCAATCCAACGAACTTGAATATAGTTTCTCAAGCAATGGTTGCTCCAGAGTCAGTAGCGTATAATAAAATTTGGTTGTGGCATAAATGTTTGGGGCATGTTTCATTTGGCTATTTACAACATTTATTTCTCACGTCGTTTGCAAGATTGTCTCCTTCATCCTTTAAATGTGAAACATGTGCATTAACAAAAAACCATAGAACGTCGTCCATGCAAGTCTAAATAGAAGTAATGCGCCTTTCATGCTCATACATTCGGATGTCTGGGGACTAGCAAAGGTCTCAACATTGAGTGGTTATCGTTGGTTTATGTCATTTATTAATGATTTTAGTCTCATGACATGGGTTTGCCTTATGAAAGAAAAGAGGGAAGTGAGTTCTTTATTTAAAAATTTTCATATAATGGTCACAAGGCAGTATAAAACACCTATTCAAATGTTGCGTACTGATAATGGTGGAGAGTTTGTGAATCTAGATTTAAAGAATGTTTTGGAACTTAATGGAATTATACACTAAACTACTTGTCCATACTCTCCTCAGCAAAATGGAGTAGCGGAAAGAAAAAAATAGGTATATATCTCCTTGAAATGGCAAGGGCTTCTTTAATTGAGGCAAATACGCTCTTCATTATTGGGGAGAGTCATTGAGTAATGCTTCTTATGTAATCAATCGTATTCCATATAGAGTTTTGAATTTTCAAACTCCTTTACAGGTGTTAGAACAAACTCTAGATAGAGTACTTGTCCCTAATCTTTCACCGAAAATATTTGGTTGCATTGCATTTGTTCACTTACCCACTCATACACGACATATATTGCTCCCTCATGCACTTCATTTTGTCTTTATAGGTTATGGTCTCCACCAGAAAGGGTATAGGCGTTTCCATCCTCCCACTCGAAAGGTTTATGTTACTATGGATGTCAACTTTCATGAGCAGAGTATGTATTACTCGAACATCCTGATTGCAAGTCAGGGAGAGAGAGTTGATGACTTGCAAATGTTAAGTCCACATGTAGATGAACCATCCATTAAAGTCGGACATCCCTTGAATCCTCTCATAACTCCAGATCATCAGTATGAACATGAACATGAATCTGACCATGAACATGAAAACGAACTTACATCTGAAGGTGAGTTGCATTACATAGAAAATGAACTTAACTTGCAGGGTGCTACTACTGAAGAAACCAACATTGAGAAACATGTATTTGAGTTTGCGGAAAGTGACCAAGATGATAATGCCTACCGGACTCGGTTGCAACCGTCATCTCCTTTGACTGATACTCCTTCACCAGATCAAGCCAACCTCCAAGTAAACCTAGAACCCTCTATTCGTATTCTTCCTTCTCGAACCAACAGAGGTGTGCCTCCTGTCACCTATGAACCTGTTCTAAAATCTGGCCACAAGTACCCTATCAATAACTATGTGTCTTATCACAGGTTGTCAAAGGCATGCACATCTTTTACCAATCAATTATCTACTGTATGTATTCCTAAGTGTGTGCAGGAAGCAATGGAAAATTTTAGGTGGAAGGAGGCCATGAACGAGGAGATGAGGTCACTTAAGGAGAATGCCACTTGGGACGTTGTTGATTTACCGAAAGCGAAGAAAATTGTTGGTTATCGATGGATTTATACTGTCAAATATAAAGCTAATGGAAGCATTGAAAGATTCAAAGCTCACTTGGTTGCCAATGGATATAGTCAGAGCTATGGGATTGATTATGAGGAAACGTTTGCACCTGTGGAAAAAATGAATACAGTTCGAGTCCTCATCTCACTTGCTGCAAACTTTGATTGGCCTCTCCAACAATTTGATGTGAAAAATGCTTTTTTGCGTGGAGACCTTCAAGAAGAAGTATACATGGAACTTCCTCCAGGATGTCAGCTACTACAACAAGGAAGTAAGAAAGTGTGCAAGCTTCGGAAATCATTGTATGGATCGAAACAACTACCTAGGGCGTGGTTTGACAGATTCTCGAAGTCAATGAAGGCATTCGGATACCAACAAAGTAACTCTGATTATACACTTTTCATTAAACATAAGGGTGAGAAGATAACTGCCCTTATCATATATGTGGATGATATGATATGATAGTAACAGGAAACGATGATGAAGAAAGAAAGACATTGCAAGCTTATTTATCCAAGGAGTTTGAAATGAAAGACCTTGGTGCATTAAAATACTTTCTTGGAATTGAAGTCCTGAGGTCCAAACGAGGTTTCTTCTTATTCCAAAGGAAGTATACTTTGGATTTACTAAGTGAAGTGGGTATGTTAGCTTGCAAGCTATGTGACACACCCGCAGCTGAAAAAATCAAGCTTGGAATATTTCCGGATGATGTCCCCGTGGACAAAGGGAGATATCAACGTCTTGTGGGAAGGTTGATGTATCTCTCTCACACCAGACCTGACTTGGCATATTCCTTGTGTGGTAAGCCAATTTATGCATGCACCTAGCGAAGCGCACATGAAAGCAGTGTTGCGCATCTTGAGGTATTTAAAGTCTTCTCCGGGGAAAGGTATCATGTTCACAAAAGGGAAATCAATAACTATTGAAGGGTACAAAGATACATATTGGGTAGGTTTTATAGATTTTTTTTTGAACGGCAGTGCGGGTTACGTGGATGATAGAAGATCAACATTGGGATATCTAATGTTTTTGGAGGTAACTTCGTCACATGGCGTAGCAAGAAGCAAAAGGTTGTGGCATTGTCAAGCGCTGAAGTCGAGTATCGTGGAGTAGATAAAGGATTGTGTGAGCTCCTTTGGATCAAAAAATTGCTTAAAGAACTCCGGATAAATGTTGAGATTCCCATGATACTCTATTGTGATAACAAAGCCGCATGTGATATAGCTCACAACCCAAGACAACATGATCGTACAAAGCATGTCGGAGTTGATAAGAATTTTATCAAGGAAAAACTTGATGCTGGACTCTTGAATATACCATGCATACCATCTGCCGATCAACTAGCCGATATGTTAACTAAGGTCAAGTTTCAAGTCAAGCTTTGCAGAATGCGGTGGACCAGTTGGACATGAGTGATCCCTATGCCCCAACCGAAGGGAGTGTAGAAAAGAGGATAAGTTGGAGTCCTTAAGTTGTAATTAATTTAGTATCAACCTAGTCTGTATTCTATATATATATATATATATATATATATATATATATATATATATATATGTTGTAAATACTACAACCAACTAGTGTGAGTACAAGTGAAATATTAATATACAATAAAAATTCCCACAATTCTTCTCTTAATTTCTTCACATATATATATATATATATATATATATATATAATACACACACACACACACTTTATGTGATGCATCATTATATTAAAGAATTATTATTTTAAATTTTTTTACTATTAACTGAAATAGTTATCCATAAATAAGGATATTGCATCAACTTTAAAACAATTGTGAGACACTCAAAACACTGGGAATATGGAGAGCTAATACCTCATTTGGTTGAACTTAAATCCAATTTAATAAAATTATATGTATCCCATTTTAATCGTTATATTCTTTCCCCAAGTTATAATAGATTTTTACTTAAATTTTTAAAATACAATGCCAAATAACTTATATGCATCAGGTAAGGTAAGTTATTTCTAAATTTTTTTACTTTTATTAAAAATCATTTACAGTTAAAGTTTAAATCATATATAAGATCAAAATCAAATAATTAAAGTGGGATAGAGGAGTATGATATTTTCTTGTGCCGTTCAAAAAAATGATCTTTTCTTGTGTAATTTACCCAAAAATTTGATAAATACTCCAATAAATAACTTACTCCAAGCTCTACTCAAATTTATTTTAAGGATGAATATAGCAATTACCAAATACTCCTTTGTCCCATAAAGATCGTGAACTTTTTTTTTGGCCATTTTCACAAAGATTTAATTTACGATTTATTTTAATGAATTAATAGGCATAAAGTTGAATGGTAATATGAATCTCATAATTTGTAATATAAATATTTTAAATATATTTTTCTGAATTTTTTTACTATTTATCTTAGTAAAGTTTTGAGTCAAACACTACTACTTTAAATATTAAAGTCAAACACTGTAATCTTTACGGGACGTGGAGTATATTGTATAAAAAAAAACGCAAGTAGTAGTATACTTATTGCAAATCCATTAACCTTTCATTTCATTTACTGCCATATGTTTTACTCGTAAGGTTTAACAGCCCATTAAAGAAGGCCATTCTGTCATAGCATACTAGACCCCAACGGTAGTATAAAATGCCCGATCCTCGGTCCTCCGTGCAGGCCATTTCAAAAGCACGAGTCCAAGACTGCTCAGCTCCCAAGTAAGACGCAGATCGCCGGCGAGCAGGCGGTGCTACACCCGCAACGATCTGTCCCTCGTTCAAACAGTGGAAGCACTAGAGATCAGGAGAGAAAAACAGAGCTTCAAGGTCTTTAACATACACAGACATGGGATCCGAGCTGATTTTCAGAGGCCACGAGACTCCAAGCTCGTCAGGTTCCTACTCGCCTAAACCCACCAAGCAATGGAGCTCCGTCACCCGCCCCATCCGCTTCATGCTTCAGGAGCAGCGCCTTCTTTTCCTTCTCATCGGCATTGCCGTCGCCACTCTGCTTTTCACATTCTCCCCTTCTTCATCGGCTGCCGACCGCCACCCTTTGTTTGACCCTATTGATTTCCACCCGACGACGTCTCAGAACAAATATACCTACTCTCATATGGAAGCATCTGGGTCGGGCTACCGGACTGGGAAGTTGCCGCTAGGATTGAAGCGAAAGGCGCAGAGAATAGTGGTGACCGGCGGAGCCGGGTTTGTCGGGTCGCACTTGGTGGATCGCCTGATTGCTCGAGGCGACAGCGTGATCGTCGTCGACAATTTCTTCACCGGGATGAAAGAGAACGTGATGCATCACTTTGGGAACCCCAATTTCGAGCTCATCCGCCACGATGTCGTCGAGCCGATTCTCCTGGAAGTTGATCAGATCTATCACCTCGCTTGCCCTGCATCGCCTGTGCACTACAAGTTTAATCCAGTCAAGACTATCATATCCTTCTACTACAAGTTTCTGTATTTCTTCTGTAGATTAGCGTCAGTGCTTGCTCGTGTTGGTCTGATTATTCCTTAACGTTGGAATCGATTACAAGACGAATGTGGTGGGGACATTGAACATGTTGGGGCTGGCGAAGAGAGTTGGGGCGAGGTTTTTGCTGACCAGCACCAGTGAGGTTTATGGAGACCCTCTGCAGCATCCCCAGGTGGAGACTTACTGGGGCAATGTTAATCCCATCGGTCAGTTCTTTCTCTTTCTCTTTCTCTTTCTCTTTCCATTTTCTCAGAAGTCTTGATCTCCACCATCTAGATTCAGTATATCTAGTTGGGGGTTTGAGTTCAAATGTTATATGCACAAGCATCTAGTTTGTGGCATCTGAGGGAGGTGTTCTTGGACTGAACTGTGGGTTGATCAGGTGTTCGTAGTTGCTATGATGAAGGAAAAAGGACGGCAGAAACGTTGACCATGGACTATCATAGAGGAGCGGGAGTGGAGGTCTGTAAACTTTTTGTTTCCTCAATATTATGCGTTTGATGTTTTGAGTACCACTAAAACACGGTTGATGAAGCCTAATGTTTTCCCTTTTGTCATCCTGAAAGATTTATTTGATCTATTGCAGGTTAGGATTGCTAGGATTTTCAACACTTATGGGCCTCGAATGTGTATCGATGATGGCCGCGTTGTTAGCAATTTTGTTGCTCAAGTAATATTCTCTTCTATGATTTTCTTTTTTCTTTTTTGTAATCTGTGTTACCAATTGATTGATATTGTGGATGATTTTCTGGCCATCATTGCGTAGGCATTGAGGAAGGAGCCTTTGACTGTCTATGGTGATGGAAATCAGACAAGGAGTTTTCAATTTGTGTCAGATCTGGTAAAATTTGAGTTTAAGTATTGTTTTAGTTTCTCTCATTTCTTTTCCTAATTTTCAGCCACACTGCCACAGACTGCAATATATCCTGTAAAATTTATGGGGATGTACTCAGCATAGATAACATTTTGTTTCACTTCTTGCCAACAATAAAAAGATGGGCAGACTTGTTGGTTGTGTAGATGAGATTCATGAACCCAGACCATCTCATATTTTCGAGTTTGATGTAGGCCATATGGTAGGAGGATCATTGGGTGTAGTTCGAGCTGTATGCATATGATGTTATAGAAGAGAGCCTTATAAGATAAGGGTTCAGATGTCAAGGTAGATGGAGTAAAATCAAGGAAAAGAAATACGACAGGTTAATTAAGCATGAAGAAGGGAAAGATATTATGAACTATTGGAACAACTCAACGCTATAAATTGAAGTTTTTTCAGTTGTCAGTGAAGAGAATTTACAAAATCAATTCAAGTTCAGGTTAAGTGGTCATTCGAGAGAAGATCTAGGGCAAGGAGAAGGAGAATCATAATTTCAAAATAAACTTACATTTGGGAGAGAACATGGTTCAGGATAGGTTGAAAATATTGTATTTGAAGTTCTAGGTATGTTCTATAATTGCTTGTTCAAATGCTTAACAGATTGCTGCCATAATACTTGGGTTTCTTGATGTCCTTTTTTTAATCTTGTTTCATCTTCAATTAAAACTAGCTCATGATAACTTTTGCTAAAAGTCACAAGGTTCATCAGATACATGTTATCTGTGTTGTCACTTGGCACAAAACTTTCACATAATGGGTTGAAAGTGGTTTCTTGACTGATAAAGTGATTCTCCCAATTCCGTTAAGCTTTGAACAGCGGTTGAAGTTCCAAAAATCAATTAAAACGCCATTTTATTTACTGTACCTGGTTAGCTCCAGGTCATTCTGCACAAATAATTACTCTAGGAGGAATATGTATTGTTGCATGCATCTTTTCTCTAGTTGTTTAAGGTGGGTATCATACTTTAATATGTATGTCTGCATTATTTTTATAAGTTTTTAATTGAACCAAACTAACAATTACAGGTAGATGGTCTTATTCGCTTGATGGACAGTGAACATGTGGGACCTTTTAACCTTGGAAATCCGGGTGAATTCACCATGCTCGAGCTGGCTAAGGTATTTTCTTTTGTAGCCTGTCATTACATGTTTGGGGTTTACCACTATAGCTTCTGTTTGTCTGAGTATAATGTTCATGTTTATGGTAGATACTAGCTATAGTTCCATATACTTCCGGCTTCCCTGTTGCTTTCTGGATACGAATGAACATGCATTAGGTGAGAGTGATCTGTGAGAGAAAGCAAATGCATTGGATATGATCATGATGAGGTATGCCTGCTTAATGCATAAGTTCATTGCTGGCATGTCGATTTAACCTCTTTCGGCTGTCATCGAGGACTAGGGATTATAAGCAGGCAGCAAAGAACTGTTTCATAGTGGTAGTATTTAGAAGCTTAAATAAACCATGGAAAAGGGTGGTCTATCTTTCACTGGATCTGTTAAAATTCTTAGTTTGCTTGGTGACCAAACAAAAAGGCGTGTACATATTTCTAATCCTGATGGGGTGATAGGAAAACTGAAGGAACCATGATGATGAGTTCTCAGTCTTAGATTAAGGGAATGGTGAGCGTATATATCACTTACTTGGCATGCAAGTAATTGTAACTTACAGGTAACAATGTTGAGGTCTCTGAAAGTAGTAGAGCCAAGCTGTAATCGCAATGTTGATAGAGACGCCTTTCTGGATTCCTTGCTGTGTTTCCCTCATTCTCATGTCCATTGTAGTAATATTTTGAGGGAGCATACGAAATTGTGTGATAGTGATATGGTTGCTGCCGAGGTTCTTTCTAAGTTCTAACAATTGAATCTGTGTTACATACATGCAGGTGGTTCAGGAAACAATCGACCCAAGTGCAAAAATCGAGTTTAAGCCAAATACAGAAGATGACCCTCACAAGAGGAAGCCTGACATCTCGAAAGCGAAAGAACAACTTAACTGGGAACCAAAAGTTTCTCTTCGAGATGGCCTTCCTAAAATGGTGACGGACTTCAGGCAACGAATCTTTGGTGATCACAAGGCGGAGGAGTTTGGAGGCAAAACAACATCGACTTAAAGAGGAGGAGTCGCTTTGGAATTGCCATGGCTAGCTGAACTGAAGTAGAGAATGATTTTTTTATTTTTATTTTTTGGTTTTGTTTTTGCTCAGTGTATTCTTAATCGCCTTTACATATATACATACATGTCTTCTTTCACGTGACTTACTTAAATGTACATGAGATCCTCAGTTTGTTGACTCACAGGTTGGTACTAGTACAAGTTTGTCCCTTAACTTTTGATTTAGTACAATTGAGACCTCTAATTTCAATTAAGACCTCTAATTTCAAGTCATGTTACATGATATGCATTGATATGCATGTTGATTTTATATAATGAGATATGATTATAACAATTATCTCAACTCTTTATCATCTTTTGATATTTTTCTATGCAAGTAATAAAATATATAATACGGTTTAAACTTTTATCTCATTTTCCTTTATAAGAATGCATTCAAACACGACCACAAAGTTTTATCTCATTTTTCTTCATAAGAATGCATTCAAACACGACCCCAATATAGTTGGGATTAAAGTGTTGTTTGATAGTGAAGTCCTCTAACTTTGGGAAAGTATGTGAGTGCGTCACCGATCTTCTAATATTCTTACAAAAACACTCACATTTAAGAAACTTCTATTCGCACCTAAGAAAATAATGAAGCTATTCAAATATTTTACGTAATAAGATAGTAATTAAAAAATATACATATACGATCATTAACAACGAGTTTCTTTCGACTTCAACATTAAATAATTCATTTTTTTACTACAATTTTACTTAGATTATAATTTATTCTAGAAAAATTTCTCTACTTTTTTTTTAAAAAAAATGAAAGTTTTCTTGTTACGGGTTTATGATATTACCCTTTTTGAAGAGTCTTGATATGATACACATATGTGTAGGTACACATAGTAGATTAGATGTCTAATTTACAAAACAGTTTCAGCCCAAATCCACTAAAAAATACTAAATGTCTAAATTATCCCTACATACTTTCTCTATATATTGCTATGTGTACCTACACATATGTGCACCATATAATTGGTGGTACTTTTTGAAGGGGTCATGTAATTAGGGGTCTTGATAATAGAAGAATGTATGAAAAAACCTGATAATAATATATTAGAAGCTAAAATCTTCAAGAGATTGTTCAATTTTACATGTCAAAAAATTGAAAAATTAAATGCTGAAAAGAAACTATCAATTTTCAAGGATAAATGGGTATATGAAACTAATCTATTAAATGCTGAAAAGAATTCAAGTTTATTTTGACTAATGAAATTTATGTGCTAGTGTTTAGTCATGGATGTAACAAACAGTTTGATTTTTTATTTTTTATTTTTACTCTTACATGTAAAAAAAGTCAGCATGGGTTGAAAAGGGAGTACTTTTTATGTAGATTAAAAAATCTAATTAAACATGATGTAGTTAAGAGGTTGATTATTTTATTTTATTTCAATTAGTCCAAACAGATTCCTTAAAGTTCGTCAACCATAAATTATAGCAAAATCCAATATTTTCCTTAAAAAACAATTGTGTATATGATACTCTTTGAACAATCATTAAAGTAATTCATAAGTTGAGTGAGTAAAAGTTTATAAAATGTGTTTTGTTCCATGATGTAATTGTTGATTATGCAATATCAACCTTGTAATGGGACATGACTAGAACAATTATTTCAACTCATCGCCACTGACAGAACTATGAAGGGATGGGGGGTTGCTGGCTCCCCCATTTACTTGGGGTGTATAAGGTATATAGTATATATTCTTAGGATTAATGTTATAATTTACCCATTAACCCCCTATATTCAAACCAACATTATTTAAGTCCAAATAAAATTAAAATCTAACTCAATTTCATACATTATTATCCAACCCATAAATCCCTCACTCCATATATACATGGTCCTCTCTTTGCATTGGAGCTAGTAACATGGACATAATGTATCATGTATACTTTCTCCCTTCACGTTTCTAGTTTTCTTTGTTTTTATTTTTTTGCTAGGCTATTATCTTTTGTTTGTAATTGTTTAATTGTAATAAAAATAAAATTATAAGTTTAATTTCAAATTTCGATTGAATTCTTGTTTGTGGTAATTTTAGTAGTAAACTACTCCCTCCGCCTCTATTTAATTGTTACGTTTGGCTTTTACACTTTTGTTTGACTCATTTTTTACTAGAAAAAGAAACGTAACTATTAAAAAGGGACGGATGTAGTAGCAATTAAATTATAAATTATAATTGTTTGTAGTGTAATTCTTTGTAGTAATTTCAGTGTAATTGTTTGTAGTGTAATTTAGTGTAATTCCAAAATTCCAATTGAATTCTTGTTTGTAGTAATTTCCGTCTTCATATTTTTCATGTTTCTAGTGGTAATTATTTGTTGTAATTTTAGTAGCAATTAAATTACAAATTCAATTGTTTCTAATTCAAGTCTTATTTTGCGCTTTTTCTAAATTACACAAAAACATGTATTAATTGTTTGGATTTTGTTATTCAAGATTGACTTGACATGTATTAAGCTACCCTAGGGCTGTAAAACAAACCCATCCCGTTCGAGCTTTGCTCAGCTCGACCTCTGACGAGCTTGTTCGAGCCAAGCTTCACGAGCCTCGAGCTCGAACTATTTTTTACGTTCGTGTACTAAACAAGCCGAGCTCGAGCCTCGGAAGTTCGGTTCGGATAGACTCGCAAGCCTACACAAGCCTGGGGAACGAGCCGAGCCAAACCGAGCCTGAGAGGTTTGATTCGGTTCGGGCTCGACTTGTTTTCAGCCCTAAGCTACCAACTCGCCCTCCGACCTTAAAATCCTGGTTCCGTCACTGCTCATTGCTATCTCATATCTTCTATTAAAGTGGAAAAACCTATGATGACACGGTTTGAAATTTCATCTCATCATTCCTCTGCAAAAAAATTGCGATAGGAAGGGTATTTAGTGTAAAACTTTACAACTATATTACTCATGCATGAATTTATAGTGTCAATTAATTTTTAAAAATTAATTGAAACTATAAATTTCATGCCACCAACTCTGATGTAGTTGAGATTAAAGTGTTGTGCTAATGATTGGACGTTAGCGGAGTAGATAGTTGTAGCTTGTTCTACCAACCATGAACCAACGAACTAACTCAAACCATTTTACAAAGTTGGGGATAAAAGTAATTTGAGTTGAAGTTGAGAGACCAAACCGAACGAATTGGTAAAGTAGAGGGATTCTAGTGATTTAGTTTTTAGTTTTTTTTTGTATTTTTGACGAAGTTGACTGTTGATGTGATGTCATTCTCTGTTGGGCTTTCGTTTTATCATTGGGCGAAATGGCAAACTTACCACCAAATTTGCGTGTCTGGTCTGTATTTGCCATAAACGTTGTTAGATTTATCAACTCTAAAAAATAATACTCCTATGTGACTAAATTTATAGTATTTTTATAGAAGATAATGTTGATAATGACCAAACACTATTTTCTTTCTTTATTAGATTAGCCCTTCATTGTCATTTATCTTACATTCCAAAAACAAATAAGGCATGTGATGTAAGAAATCAAGAAGTTAACACAAACAAAGAGCAGCGGCAGCAGCAACCATATTGTTTCCTCAAAAGAACACTACACTACATGGCTGAGTGATGAAGCGTTCGTGGTGACTTTAGTCCACAAAGATAGCTTCCATTGAAGCGAGCTTTGGCCATATTAGCCATAACCGGTGATGCTTCAATCCCGAGCTTTTCGATCCCGTTTACCAGACCTCCATCCGCCGGTTGAACGGTGGCGGTATTGATGCGCTTGTCAAGCCATGAAATGATATCGGCAAACACGATTTCGACGTTCTCATCAGGCTCCCCTTCCGTCAATCCATGCCACATTCCGGTGTAGAGTTTGATGGTCTTGTCTTTGCTGCTCGCCTTCTCGTACAACGCCTTGCTCACTTCTGGATCCGTCACTGTATCAGCTTCTCCATGCAGAACAAAGAATGGTAGAGTCACCTGCCCACAACAGAACCCAACTAATCCATGTAAACACAAAGCTTTAGCTTTAACTAATCCATGTAAAACAAAGCTTTAGCTTTACGATTTATACCACTATCCAAAAAGAATATCATATCTTGAATCTTCAATGAAAAATACTCCCTCTGTACCAAATTAATTCACATAATTGACTTGGCGAAGAGACTCAAAGGCAATAAGTTAAAGTAGACATATAAAAAAAAAGTAACTTTTCTCGGTGCGAAGAGAAATTGACAGTAATAAGATAAAACAAATATAGGTAACAGTTTCATTAAAAAGAGGCGTATGAATCTTGGTGGGACATCCTAAAAAAGGAATGTGTATTAATTTTTGTTGGATGGGGGAGTATAACAATTGACTGACACATAATCTATTTGGTAAGAGCATTGGCATATAGGGTTAGAGATCATTCCTAACCTGTATATGTAAAAAAAGGGTAAAAAGCAGTATATATGTAAATTACTCAAACAAATGACCCCTTATTCTTTATGCTAGGTAAAAAACTTGGCCATGCCAAGGAGTAAGAGAGGGTGATCTTTATTTTTTTCCCCCTTTTTCTGGAGAGTAAGGGGTGATCTTTGATGGTTGGCTTGGTGAAAAGTTTGAAGCTTGCCCCATAGGGCAGGTAAACAACAGTACACAGTACCATTTTTAAATGGCATGCATTTATTTGCCACCTCACACTTGGTAATTTACACTGCATTAACCAACACCTCCTACCAACTGTTTGAATATCATTACATGACTTCATGCACACAGGCCACCATACCGAACTAGTGTCCAGTGGTGTGTGGGATACATTTTTTCAGTTTTCAACTTTTCCTGATCCCAAATAACTATGTTATCACCCCACCCCCACCTACCACCCACAAGAGAGGAGACATGGGGACACACAACATAACACTCCTTTGTGGTAAGTTTTGAGTGTAATGAATTGTTTTGAAGAAAATTGCAGGAAACAGGGGGAAAAGAAGCTTGAAAAGGAAATTGCAGACCTCATGTAGAGTTTTTTCAAGGTTCATGCTGGTTCTGAGAAGCTCCAGTGCTGTTTTAAGTCTTGGCTTCTCTTGATATATCCATTTGTTGTTCCTGATCTGTAACATTATGCGAAAGAGAATCAAGATATCATGATGATCGGTAATATAGTGATGTGAATAATTAAGAAAAGATTAAGACAAAATTGTATTCACCTCTTCTCTTTTGATGGGATCCTTGAATGCTGCATCAATTACATCCTTTGTGGGTACAATCTTCCATCTTGGAATAATTTCCTCCATCTTTGTTAATATATTCACAACAATTGGGTGGGGCTTCAACTTCTCGGATATCTAAAATTTTTAAAAAACATAATTAGATTATTAGCAGCATTGTTTATGTTTAGTTTGTTTACAGAAATCTCATCCCTTTATTCACCTTACACATTGGAGCAACAAAAACTGCACCATTCCAGAAGGCAGGGTCCTTCTTGTGCAGCAGAAGGGCCACGGCTCCTCCCATGGATTCACCATACAAAAATCTGGCCTTTTTTCTGTAATCTCTTTGTGCTGCAAAGAAAAATATCACTTTAGATTAAAGTTATCTGTATTGAAATATTTGGACCAACTAACTCTCCTTTTGGTTCCATGGTAAATCACCATACCACAAATTGATTTAAAATATTCACTGCAATCCTTGACAATGTTCTCAAACTTCTTAATGTAACAACGAGCACCCCCAGATCTGCCATGTCCTTCATAATCCAATCCGAAAACGGCGTATCCTGCTGTAGATAGCCTGATTCCACATTCTAATAAAAATCATGATATCAAGCTTCCTTCAATGAGTGTATATTAGTGCTTAACATTATTAAGGAAGGTGAAAAATCTTGTTCTCTATCGAAATTCTAAACAAGTTTTTCCATTTCAACAAAAGACTTACACAATCTTGGAAAACAAGGTTTCCAAGTCCTTAAACGTAGTAATTACTCAACTTTTACTAGTGAAAATCTGGAGAAGAAAAATAGAAATCTTGCAGACCTTAATGTGTTTTCCTTTTCAAATGCGATGAATTTGGGAGGGTGAGAGTACTCGTCTAGAATTTGGGACGGTGAAAGTATTAGTCTAGAATTTGGGACGAAGGGAGTACTAGTCTATGCAGTCCCTAATGGTGGTACATAGGAGAAAGACACCCACGCAATTGTGGGGAAGCAGTTGATTGTTTGACAACCTAACCAACCTGATCTAGCTGACCCACTTATTCAAACCTTACATCAACGCACCATATGGACTCTCTTACTATGACAAAAAGGAAGTCATCATTAAGGAAAAAAATAACAGGTATACTTCTTTGAATTATCAAAGACTTTCCAGAAGCTGTTTGTTACTTGTGTATAAATAAATTGTAAGAAAATTGCGAGCATGAGCTTAGAAACCCAAGATATGTAGTTGAGGTGAATAAATGACCCCTTTTTTCTTTTTCTTTTTTTTTCTGTTTCTTTCTATCTTCTTTTTTTTTAAAAAAAAAAATATTTCTTTTGAGGTATGCCGCAGTTGGTTGTTGTTTAAACAACAGAGGACAGTAATTGTCTTGTCAATGAACGGCCTTATTCCATCTATATTTAGAAATCACATCAAACTTCTGAAAATGACTACTCACATCCACCAACGTACACTTATATGGTTGTGTACCAATTATCAATATAGACCCACCTTGGTTGAGAACTCCTATTTTGTGTAGCTTAATCTCCGTTAATTCCTGGTTAATACTTATTTCCTAGGTCAATTTGTTAGCAAATTTGATCATTTGTATTCCATGGTGATCTAGCATCAGAACAAAAGTCAACAGTCTTGAGGGGGAAAAGGGATCAAAAGAAAAGTCTTTGTATGACATTTTGTTGTGTAGCAAACAAGCAAGCAATTGAAAATTGTATAAAGAAAAAAAGTGGAATAAAAAAATACAAACAAATCAAGAAGAGTAAAGGATCAACGAGAATGTGCAATGTAAGGATCAACTGATAAAGGAAAGAAGGCTCATTAATGAGGTAATTAGTACCTCTCATGAAACTACTGCACTCCATACCATAACCTGCAAACAACATCAAAGTGTTAATTAATTCACACCAAACCAAACCCGTGATTTTTTCTTTCTTTTAATTTTTAGGAAAAAAAACCAAATCCAGTTTTCGTTCTCTGAGATTTGGAAAGAAGAGAAACTCATGGTACCATGGCAGAGGAAGACGAGGGCCTTGGGAGAAGAAAAGGGTGTCCATCTGCAAGTGAAAAGCAGAACTCCTCTTGAATTCCTTACAAGCTCCTATGGATGAATGAATGACAGCGATACGGCAAAATACAAAGTTACAAACTTTCATGTGAAAACAGAAACAAGAAGATAAACCCATTCACCGACATTGAGGAGGAAACCAAACAAATCTGAAAACTGCATCATCAGAAACAGGACCAGTTCTCACCTCCTGATACTCAAACGCCATCGTCTCCGACCAAACAACAGCCAACAAACAACGAAACGGCGTCGCAGGACTCAGCAGCAGAACGCGGCCATCGAAGCCAAAAGACTGACTAGGCTAGAAGAAAGAAAGAGGAAAGCAGCAGCAACAGGATTGGAAAGTGGTACGTGGGAGAATTGTTTATAGAGAAATAGTGGAAAGTTCCAAAAGGGCGATGAGGTGGCGTGGGATGATGGATCCTAAAATACGAGTACTCGATGAAGAGAAAAATAAATAAAGTATTGGGGGGCCTTAACAGTTTTATGTTATCTCTTCATCCGTATCCATATGATCTCGTCGCAGAGCGCGCGCTGGTCTTGAAAGTTGAAACCAAGGCATGGTTTAGTTTTGTTTTGTCCGATCTCTCTTTAGTTGGTTCATTGCGCCACACTTAAAGGGTTGTTTGATTACAATTGAGTCCATATGATTCAATATCTTCATCTCATCAGGACATTACTACCACATCTTAATTAAATTAAATAGGTTGTCACTTTTAATTTTTTATATAGATTAAAATTATTTTTAGTTATTAACTCACTTTACATAAACTTCCATAATTACCCATTTCCAAATCCACTCTAAGTTTCCAACCTTTTCCGGTCCACTCCCTGAACTTTTAAGTGAATGTAATACAAGGGTATAAATTGACTAAAATCAAACAAAAGTGCAAAAGTGTCCTTTCATTTGGGGCACAAATATTTTGATGTTGTGACAATACACTTGGGATGGAGGAAATAATTAACAATATTATGTTTTTTTGCTAAAAAATAAACAAATTAATTAACATTGTTAGTTAAATACGTCAAACATACTCCTTCTATCCTTGAATAATTGAAGACTTTGTTTTACTGCTTTCAGTGTATTCAATCTATAATTAATTTTTATAAATATTTTGACATTTAAAGTTGAATAATTTAAATGTATACCATAATTTGAAGTATAAAATTTTTAAATATCTTTTTTAAAATATTTTTTCTCTATTTATTTTAGAAAAAAAAAATGAATCAAACTGTTCTACACAGAACATGAAAATAAAACCCTTCAATTATTCAGCGACGGAGTGAGTAATACTTCAACAAAAATTAAAATAAAAAACATAATACATGGAAGACAGAGGGGACAACATATCATCTATCTGGTATATATGGGCCTTATTCAATCAGGCTTCGACACACCAAGCCTAGGTTCGGGCAAAAAACCGACTCGACCATGACAAGTCAATTGTCGGCTTAAATATGACATCCTTTAAAAAAGGGATTAACTCCCATTAACCCACCATAATGTCTTCTTATCTCCACTAATGGCTACTATACAAACGCAAGGATTATCATCATTCATACATCTTCTACACATCAATATTCTCCTACAATCTACACTCCGGACAATCCGACTTAAGCGTTGGAGATGGTCCCAGGGCACAACCCTCTGGCCCCCTAACATCCTGTTCTTGCAAAAGGAGTCTCTTCGCTGGATCGGATCTCTTCCATTACCAAGCTTCATCGGATCTCTTCCATTATCGAGCTTCCGGACCTTGATAACACCGAATTATTATCACTATCGATTAAGTCTAACCTTCTAATATGAGAAATTGAAAGCACTAATATCATCCTGTAATAACTACTACTCGTATATGGTAAAGTCTTCCAATAACTTCATATCATGTACATGTAGTACTATGTCTAAGAATTAATGGACACTTATAAATATTCACTTTTTATATTTTTTATAGCTTGAAATTACTAAAGGTTGATTTGCTATTGTCAAAGTTTAATTAGGATCTAGATATTCGTATAAACAATGCAGAGAGAGACTAAACAGATTATGGATTGACATATTCCAAAGTTTAAGGGGGTAAACTTTTTATAAAAAATAAAAATAAAAAAGGAGGTCCGTATTGTACATCATTATTTGGCATGCACACAAGAGAGCAAAAGGAACGAAAAGAAAAATAAAACGTCTGGAATTCTAACAATTAAAGTTGCTACATTTTGACTCCAATATTCAAACCTATATATCGATCTTTATCCATTTTTCCTGATTATTTTCTAAAGAGGACGACCAACCTAAACCAACTGTCAAGTATTAGTTGATGGTCAAAAAAATAAGACAAGCCCACACAATATTATAATATTGGTCGGCATATTTCTCCCTGTCTGTTAGGATTAGCATTGCTAAAGTACACATCTTCACTACATAGTTGATAGGAGCTCGGTAGCGGGCCTGATAGGTGGTAGCTAGCTACCGAGCTCCTCAAAAAGCCTCTGACAGATTGGGGCAGGCTGCCCACTACCGATGGCGCAACTCGGTAGTGGGCATGGTAGCGGGTTGGCCCGCTACCGTAGTGGTAGCGTCATGTCAGCTACCTTTCCCGCTACCAAATTGATAAAAGCTGTCAGCATGGTCACCGTGATAGTGGTAGCGGACTTGGTAGCGGGTCACCCCCTGCTACTTGATGTTATTACTCCATCTCCTTCCTTCTTCCTTTCATTTGCAGATCTGAGTTCGAGAGCAAACGAAAATTCTTGCTCCCGATTTCTTTTTCCCCCATTGTTATTCATTTCCATCCATTTCTGAAATACTCACATATTTTACATGTTAGAACAAGTTATTGGTGCTTAGTTTTAGAGATTTGGACACGTATTCTTTGGTTTGGTTTTTGGCTCCTCTCTCGTGATTCTCCAGATATTTGAAGCAACAAAGGATCCCTGAGTATCTGAAGCAACAAAGGAAAATATACCGATCTTGGTATGTATTTTATTGATTTTCATTTTGAGACTGTGTAGTTATTTAATTATTTGTTCGAAAAAGTAGAATTTGATGTTCTAGATTTGAGCCATAGTTCTTGTCTGTGGATATTACGTAGAATATTATATCAATAACATCATTTTCAAGTTTGGAAATAATGTTGTGAAATATAATATTTTATTGAATATTGATGGACTGTCCCAATTGGACAGTTTGTAAAAGGACAATCGATATATTGAACTTTTGTTGTAGTTGTATATGCATAACCGGTACACCGACATTAATTTTGGCTATTTTTCAGTCTCGTTCCTTATTGTACCAAATGGGGTTTTTGAAACCCGAAAAAAGTGGTATAATGAGGAACTGAGGCGAGATGCTGCCGAAATTTATATGGGGTGTATAAGTTATGGATATATGACCATAAAAGTTCGATATACTAATTGTACTTTTATGAATAGGATAGGACCCATGCACCTTTAGTTATGAGAAATTAAGTTGAAGACATTAATTTATATAGGTAGTAAATGAATTTTTGGTTGGTTAATCATTATGTTTTTGTATGTAATTTATATTATTATGTAGGGACTCAAAATGGCTGAAGGACGCGATTGGATGTATCAGCGGTTACAAAAGGGTACTCGAGAATTAAATCAACGATTTTGGGAGGGTCTGCAGCATTTTTAAAATGTTGCATTCACGGATGCAGAATCAAAAGGGTAGGACATGATGAAATGTCTTTGTAAAAAGTGCAAAAATCGATACTATTTTGATAAAGTTACAGTTGGAACTCATTTATGTGAGTATGGATTTAAACCCGATTACTACGTTTGGGATTGTCATGGTGAGGCTATTCAGATTAATCCGTTCATCTATGATGGTTCGAATTATCAAAAGAATTATGAAGCATCGTCGTCCAACAATGCACGTGTGAGTACTGAACCGGAATCGAATAATGACTATCAAGGATGAGACGTCCAACAAATGGTTTATGAAGGTTTAGGATTGCAATACAACTCTTTACAACTTGAAAATGTGGAAAGTCTCGAAAAAGATAATCACAATGATGAAAATGATATTGATGATTTTGAAATGCATGACGATATTGGAAATGAGATGGTTGAAAATGAAATGAAATTGGAAACTCCTAATGAAGAGGCATAAAAATTTTATAAGTTGATTGAATTTGCCTCACAACCTCTATATGATGGATGTCGTATTGAGCATAAGAGATTAGCCGTGTTGACAAAGTTCTTGAGCGTGAAATGTCAAAGCAACATATCAGATGAGGCATGGTCCAAAATGATGAAAGTTCACTACGTAGTTGATTAATATTTTGTAACGGCTTTTTCACGGTCAAACCCGTTACAAGGTGAATAAAACGGCCATTCACATAAACCCCGTTACACGTCCGCTTCAACTGACCCACTCATTCCAATTTTATTTTTTAACTTTTTCTTCCGGCTCGTTTTTCAACTCTCATTTCATTGAAGTTCCTTTTTAATATTTTTTTATCTCTCTCTCTCTCTCTCTCATTTCCCTCATTAAATCTCTCTCCTTTAATTTTTTCACTTCTCTCTCCTTTACTTTTTTTCACCGTCTCTGTAATCTCTCTCTCTCTCATTGTTCTTCATCAACTCTTTCTCTCTGTCCATCTCTTTCTCTCACTTTGTTCATCCATTTCTTTCCAAAAAAAATGTTTGGATCTATTATGTTTAACAAAGAGAAGAATGCCCTCTCATATCGTCAAAGTTCAACAGCAAAAAGATCGGGCTTCCATCGATGTTTAACGGTGGTGAGATCGGTTCCAAATTTGCTCTGTTTAAAAACGAGTATTGGATGAAGATTTGCTCTCGTGGTTCAGTTTTCAGGTTGTTGGTGAGGCGTTTTGGGGTGCCTGTTCCCAAATGTCGACAGTTTTTTCGTTTTTCAATCTTCGCTTCTTCTTTTCATTCTTTCTGCCTTCAGGTTGTCTCTCTCTCATGGGCATCAAGCTTGGAAAATTTGTTTCCTGTAGCTCCTTTTAATGAAATGGTTGAAGTGTTTGAAGAGAAAAATTGGAAATCAATTCGTTTAAGTTCTGGGTTCATTGCGTTTGAAGGTTTGGATCTGGATATTTGTCCAGATCTGGATTTTTTTTAATGCGTAAATATGTTAGAAGCGGCATTGTTACGGATTCAAAATCAAAAGCGGCCTTTAAAGTAGCGGTGGTATTTACGCCATATACCGCTTTAGTTGAAGCGGTGGTGTAACGGATTGGCCGCTCCAAGCGGCCAATCAAATACGTAGTGGTTGTTGATGAAATATTGCATGGAGAAAATGCATTGCCACAGAGCACTGCATAGGCGAAGAGGATGATCAGAGACATGAGGCTACCGTACATTAAGATTCATGTATGTGAGAACAATTGCATGTTATTTCATGGTAGATTCAGTCATTTAATGCATTGTGGAGTGTGCGGTACTGAAAGGTATTTTTAAGGGGGTTTGGATGGTGCGGACAACACTCAATTCGAGGTAAAAAGATAAAAGTTATCGTCCTCGTAATTTTAGCATTTACATTTATTTATCCTAACTGGTGCATTATTTATTTACTAGGAGTATACATGGATGGTGTTGGAGAAGTACCCGAATCATGACTCGCCCCCTTTGGATGAGGCGATATTCCGAGCTGTGACAGGTTGGCCCTACAAAGGCCGTTGGGTTGGCGCTCCCCCGCAACTAGTCCATCCAGAGCAGTTTCGGCCACCTCGGCCATCTCAGGTAAACTAATTTGAAACTAGTTAGAAGTTTTCTAAAATATCTACAAGCTTTAAAATTTTTCTAAAGTTATTTTCATTCACATCCTTTCAGCGCGAGCTTGCCGCTGAAGAGGCGCGCCGCAAGGCGGAGGAGGATCGCCTCAGGATGGAGGATGAGTTGCGTACACTGGGGGAGCGCCAAGCTGAGTACGAGGTTCATATGAACCGTACTCTTCAGCATGAGCGACGTCGGTCCGAGTAGATACAACAGGCTCTTCGTACGGAGCTGCGGCGGCAGTACGGCGCATCCTTCAGCGTCCTTTGGCCGGTGCTTCTAGAGCGTGGCATCTTACAACAACATCAGGTGCCCCAGGACTTGGTTGCGGGAGGATCATCCCGGCCACCGCAGGACCAGTACGTGCCGCCAAACTACTCCACATACATAATCCCGACGCCGCAGCCGCAACCTCAATGGTCCTCTTGTCGCACGACTACAGGGTTCCAGACGCCCAACATCCGCGGTGTTGATTATTATACCCCGATGATGCCGACGCTACAACAGCAAGCACCTCAGCAGCCGTCGCACAATAACGTGTACGACCCAGAGTTGTTCAGGTGGAGTAATGTGTCGTTTAACTCATTCTCTTTGGGGTTCAACAGACAGGCCTTCGACGATTCAGAGTACCATTTCCCGCCGCGTGAGAATCAGGGTGACGATTACGATTTGCCTCCCCGTAGGACACTTTTGTAAAAACTATTTGATTTTGGATGTTTTTTATTGTAATTGATACATTTGGTTAATTTATAATTAAATTTATTTCTGTTTTTAATTGTAATCTATAAATACCAATAAATAATATTATTATTGAATCATTTATTAAAATAATTAAAATAAAGAAATCATTTTTTTAAAAAGAAAAGATGGTAGAGGGCCTGGTAGGGGGCGGGGTACTACCAGCTTTGTCAGCTGGCAGCGCCCATGTGGCTTGGGGGTAGCGAGGTGTCCGCTACCGATCCCCCTACTAGTGGTAGCGGGTTGGGTGGCGCCAAGATTGACGAAAGCGGCCCAAAAAGAAGCTGGCTGGTAGCGGATCGCCCCTATCCAAAACCCATTAAATACGTAGTGCTTGTTATATGCAATTGAAGTCTGAATATTCATTCATTCATTCAGGTGTGCACATATATTCCCTTCATCCCTTATTAAATAATACTCCCTCCGTCCGCAAAAGACTCCACCATTTGTTTTGACAGTTTCATAGTATTTAATCTATGATTTATTTTATGAATGTTTAGACACCGAAAATTAAATATTTCATATGTGTATCATAATTTGAAATCTAAATTTTCCGAATATATTTTTTCTGAATTTTTTAAAACTAATTATCTTCATTAAAATTCGAGTCAAACATTGAACCTTGAAACAACAAATTCAAATGGTGGAGTCTTTTGCGGACGGAGGGAGTATATTTTACTAAATACATACTTCATCCGTCACTAATTAATTATACATATTTTCTTTTTGGATCGTCTCTATAAAATTATACATTTTCCTTAAATGGAAACTTCTTTCATCTAAAGTTACTAAATTATCTCCGCTTTATCTTAATTTTTTCTATCTCATTTTTTGTGCGACATCTACTGAAGGGTAATTATGTCAAACCACATAAAATCTTACATTCACCTTAATCTCCGCGCCCACACAAAATGTAGAATTAATTGGGAATGAGGGAGTATATTAATATGTGGAGAAAATTTGTGTACAGAAATAAAATATGCATAAAAGATAATAAATTTTTTTTTTGAATGAGAAAAGAAAATTAGGGGTAATATAGTAAATTAGGTAGGTAAAAAAATTATTAAAAGAAAACATATCATTTTTTGTGAGATATTTAAAAAAGAAATACTACTACGTATCAGCTAGATTTAAAGGAGACCCAATATGAAGGCAGTCACAAACAGGGCTGGGCCAGTGGGCTAAGGCGTTGTGGAGTTGGGCCTAGAGGCTTAGTAATGTCGTAGCGAGTTCGTGAAGCAGATATTAACAATCAAGGAACAAACCTGAGAGTGAGCTACCAAAAATATAATGATCTTCCACCAAATAAACAATATATATATATATATATATATATATTGGTGGCCGAACGTCAGTCTGGTCAGCCATCGGGTTGTTATTTGGAGGCAGATGGTCCACCGGGTGGGTCATCAGGTTGTTCTTCTTCAGTTTTCGGGTCACATAGGAGACTATCGTGAGAGTAGTTTGCTCCGCCTGCAAAGAAAGCCGCACTGGAGGGTTCTCCAGTTAACCGACCTCCGACACTCAAGTCAGTACTCTATTTGTAGACTGAGAAAGTAGAGAGAAGACAGAGTTAAGTCATCAGATTACCTTTGTGGTTTGCAAGGAGGTTGCTTTTATAGACCCTTCTGATAGTGTGATATTATCGTAAGATTTGAAGATGAAGAGGCGGTATGTGTCAGAGGACACGTCAGTGAAGTCCTGAATGTATGCCTTCAGGTGAATTCCTTAGTGTTCGGGTAGTAGGTTGTTCGGGTTTCGATGAGGCCCCCCTTCTGGGCTACTGACTTGACCTTTTGCTAGGCCCTGTTGGGTATTATGGCCTTATCTGAGCTATGTTCTTCGGTGATTGGGCCTATCGGCGATTAATATATATATATATATATATCAATAGTTTGAAACATGCATTTCTATTTTAAGTTTAAAGGAGTATTATTAGTATTAGAATTTAAATCAGAATTCTAGATTTTTGTAACTTATATAGTTCTTTCTTTGCAAATACCGAAACAAGGAACCCTTTTTATCTGCATTTCAATTTCAAGCTACAATTTTGACGTAGAATTTGGCTGCAGATTCTTCCACATTATAAACACAACATCAAAACAAGAAGACCCAAACAAGCCAAAAGTTACAGGACAAGTCGAGAAAACAACCCAACTTCTTGTAGATTCCATAAGAAAGGATACTCTCTAAGTCTTACCTTCTTCATTGTCTCATTTCCTATGCGTTTTATGAAACACTCCATCCGTACCACAAAATTAGTCATGTTTGACTTTTACACTCGTGTTTAATTCAAATTTTCATTAAGAATAATTTGTCAAAAAAAACTAGACACATTGAATTTTTATTTGGATATAAACTTGTACAATTTTTAACTTAGACTATCATAAGAAAAAAAAAATATAGATTAAATGCTGAAAAACAAACGTGGTTAATTTTATCGGACAAAATAGTATAAATAAGGAGCAATCACTATAGGACTGAGATAGATAGAGTAGGAGACTCATAGGCTTGACAAAAAAAAAAACAAGCAGAAGAAGCCTGCAATTCAGTGATCAAAATTAACAGGAGTCAACAAGGGTTGGTCAGAGAAGAAGGCCTCCAAGTTCCCAATTACAAGTGCCCTAAGCTCCTCAAACGATTCCATGGTGAACACAGCATTGTGTGGCGACATAACCACATTATCCAACACGAACAGCTCCTCAGGAACATCTGGCTCTCGCTCAAACACATCCAAACCAGCACCTTTGATCTCCCCCTCCACAAGGCACCTCACAAGCTCCTCCTCGTCCACAATGGCTCCTCGACCAATGTTGATCACAACCCCATCTCTTCCCAGTGCCAGCAGGACATCTCTGCTGATCAGGTGATGCGTTTCTTCCGTCAGTGCACAGCAGATTACGAGGACGTCGCTGTCTGAAGCAAGGTCGCGAATGTTGGCGTAAAATGGGTATGAGCAAGATGGCTTCTTGGTTCTTGAGTTGTATGCGATGAGGCAACCGAATGGCTCGAGTCTTTTAGCAACCGCAGTTCCGATGCTTCCCAATCCCACAATTCCGATTCTTTTTCCCCTTAACTGCCAAAAGGTTTCAGCTTTTGTAACCCAATGAACTAATTAATCGATGATCTATTGGTAGTGTTATGTGAATAGATTGAAGACAATAATGTATACCTTGGAGCCGAGAGAATAGTCCCCTTTGCAGGGCCAGAGTCCTTGCCTGACGTAGCGATCGGCCGCTGAGATTTTTCTCAAGACGGCGATCAATAGTCCCACCACGGCGTCAGCGCAATCAGCGGAGAAAATGGTGCCGGCACTAGCGACGGCGATGCCTCGACGGCGGCACTCGGGGAGGTTGATGTGGTCAAGGCCCTGGCTGGTGGTGACGATGAAGCGGAGCTCCGGGAGGGAGCAGATCGTGTCGGCGGTGACGGGGGCTCCGCCGGAGGAGAGGATGGCTCGGACAGAAGGTGCGTGGCGGGAGAGAAATTCCGGGAGAGGGAGGTCGGACTGGTAGGCGTTGAGGAGTTGGTATTTCCGGGAGGAGTAGAAATCGTGGCCGAAAAGAGCGACGGCTGGTGGAGTTTTGAGGACCAGGACTTGAGGAAGAGGAGGAGCTTTTGGGGTGTGGGCCGCCATGACAAAAGACTTGGTATTCTGCTCCGACCGATGAAGTTGAGATTCCGATCTGAACCGCCGATCAATGTGTGGACACTACACTACCAATGAGCTCGCGTCTCACTCGCTCATCAAACAAACTAATCTCTCTCCAGTTAGATTCTACGGAATGTTTGAAACAGAAAAAAGTAAAGATACCAAGATAAAATTGGTATATATATATATAATGGAATTTATCAAAGGTATAATTAGGGGTAAGCAAGTTTTCGGTTCAATTTTTTCATTAAAATTTCGGTTTGACCGAATAATAATTACTTATTACAGTTTGGTTTTTGGTTGTGGTGGGAGAAAATTTGGTTAACGAAATAACCGAATTATTCTCACATTTGTAAAAAATACAATAATCTTCCAAAGATATAGATGGATATTCAATATCACTCCTCAATTTTTAAAAACTTGCATATACACCCCTAAAATTTTGAAGATTTCACATATTTGTACCTAAAATTCAACAGAAAAAAATATTCGAATCAAATTTCGGTTTTCGATTATTTTGGTTTTATTCCTCAATTCGGCCAATTCGGTTTTATTGGTAGAAAAACCGAAAACTCACCGAAGAGGAGGGAAAAAAGAGCTTAAGGTAATAAAAGTAATGTAACCAAGTTTTCTTAAAAAAAGAAGTAAACAATTAATTAGAGATAATCCAAAATGGCAAAAGGACTATATTTTGGGGCATGAAGTATTAGAAGTTTAAAATACCCATGTTACTTGAGGTTCCACCACAAAATCTTCCACTTAAACACAGTATTAGGGCAATAAAAACGTGCTATTGATGACATTAAAAAGAAAAGTTCAATAACAATATGAAACGAGCTATTGATGACATTGAAAAAGAAAGGCAAGGGGACAAACGTGATACAAGGCAACATTTGACAGCAAACTGAACGTTACACTTCGCTTATTAGCTTGTTCTGGTGATGTCTGCGGCTGTGGCGAAAGCAGAAACCAAGCAAGTCGTGCCGATCACCTGTGACCAGCTTCGTGTCCGAGCAGCAACAGCTGCCCCAGCTACAGCTCCGCCAATGAACGAGTTTATCTGAAATACAAGAACATGCTATATATATCATCCTCACATCTAACAGCCAACCAAGATCATGCATACATAGTTGTCACTTATGAAAGATGAGAGAGAGAATTCAATCACTTTCTTATTCTTATTAACAATTGACATAGAACTTGTAGACAGAAAACCACTCAAATTCTTCTTCCTAAGCATACCAAGCATGGATCAAATTTTGATAGGAATAGCATTATGCATAGTCTGATACTTGTTACAATCTCAGGGTAATAAGGTCAGTGGATCATCCCACTTAAGACACTGCGACTTTTTTATTTGCATGGATGTAAGCAAATTGAACTCTAATAGCAGCTCTAACATGGTTGGAACCAAGGAAAATTAAAATAATGATGTAAAATATGAGTAAAAGAGAACTGCTTAGAAAGGATGGAATACCGAATATGTCGACTGTTCTGTCATATTCAAGAAAACTACTAACCCAGTCATCTTTCTTCCGATATCTTTGGACGCCACAACGAGTTAAGGTACAGACACCAGCAACGAGCCCTGAAGATTATAGCAAGAAACGTTAGACTACTTCCAGAAACACCATTTCGAACTATAACAACAAGACAGGTTCATTAAGAAGCCCTGAAGCAAAATGAAACAGCGAACCACAGTGCTAGCATGGAAAAGGGTGAAACTCAAAATGATAAGACTTGATTCATCATTTTAAGACATGAAGGTTTCCTTAACAGCACATCATTCTTCATCAATGTTCATGTGACACTTAAGTTGTGAGAAGTAGAAATCAGCTTATGATTGCATTACCTATCATTCTCCACAATAGCAGAAAACTTGTTCAATTATTATAATGTGTCAGCAGACAGCAAACACCTTTCGAAGATGCACTAGAATGTTCAATAACACCAAGACATGGCTTTAAGACATAAAGTACTAAGCCCTGGTTATGACTATTGTCGTTTGTTTCTCATTTTACTTGTCAGCGAAGAAAAAAAAAGGTTTGTGCTTCTCGAATTGGCATAAAACTATTTACCGCATTGAAAAGTGAATTTGCCCATAGAATTTGCCTGCAATCAAATTAAAACAGTGACCCAATTAGACTGCGGCCAGACCCTCAACAATCAAATCCCATATTGAAAAGATTAAAAGCTAAACATACTTCAAAAACTAAAAACATTAAACTAATATACCCATCAAGCAATCTAGTTCCTGAAGTGCCATACCACAAATTGAGCTCGACTCATGCCAGTTAATCCTGCTCGGTTTAACACAGAACACTCCAAGTTAATTGAGCAAATCGATAATTAAACTCCATTCAAATCATCAAAAAGTTCCAAAATTGAGGCAAAAGCTCCTAGAAAGCATCTGAATTCGAATGAGCTCAGAGGTTTACCTTTTTTACGAGCTTCATAGGGGCCTGCGCACGCTCCCCAGATCGTACCTGCCTGAGATAGGGAAGGAAAATAAGAGATCAAAGATAGCGGAGTTGCTAGCGTGAACAAAACTTCCATGGTGGAACGAATCGTTTACCGCTCCGACTCGAATGGCAGAATCAACGGCGAGAGAAGAACACGGAACGACGCTGCTGAACTCCTCCGTCACTTCCATCTTGCATTGCCGGTTCGTTCTGCTTCGGTTCTCTCTTCAGTTCAGGTGATTGAATAATTTATATTTGGGCTTATTCGGCTCATTTATATGGGCCTAACTCTTGGATCTATTCCACAAATGGCCCAAATAAAAGCCCGCCTCACGTACCTCGTTCTCGTTTTATCTAAAACCCTAGCTTACTCTTCCATTCTCGCGCCTTCATCCATCGAAGTGGTGACCTGAGAAGATGAGTCGAGGTGCGGCTATGGCGACGAAGGGGAAGAAGAAGGGGGCGACGTTCGTCATCGACTGCTCGAAGCCGGTGGAGGACAAGATCATGGACATCGCTTCACTGGAGAAGTTTCTTCAGGAGAGGATCAAGGTCGGCGGCAAAGCTGGAAACCTCGGCGATTCCGTCACCGTAACCCGTGAGAAGAGCAAAATCACTGTCACATCCAACAGCGACTTCTCTAAGCGGTGAGCTTCTCTTTTCTCCTCTGTTGTGTTAATCTTGGATTCTCGAAGTTATAGATGTGTTCGATGATTCCTCTCAAGAGCGTGAATTGAGTTTTTTTTCTGTTTCAATCGTATGTTGATGAATTGGGTGTCCTAGTTTTAAGGTCAGTGATGATAATTCCAAAGGCTTGTTTCTCAAAACATTCGCAGTGGCCGCCTGAGAGCTTTCGCCTTCGCCGGGCTTGAGAGCTTGTGCTGCTTATATCCTTCCTTGGATGTCTGAGACCTTCTTTTAGCTTTCCGTTCTTGTTTATATAGCTCTTGTTGGGTTAACCATAGTGGCTTCAGAATAAATATCTAGAATTTTAAATCGTAATATTCCATGTAGCAGGTATCTGAAGTACTTGACCAAGAAATACTTGAAGAAGCATAATGTGCGAGACTGGCTTCGAGTAATCGCTGCCAACAAGGACAGGAATGTTTATGAACTTCGTTACTTCAACATTGCTGAAAATGAGGCTGAGGAAGAAGACTAATTTATATGTTCGGTACATTTCCCCAATCATCTATTCCTTTTGTTATGTCGTAGGAGTTAACCCACTATCCTCCATTTGCAATGTTTCGCCTCTTGCTATTTTTCTCGGCATGAAATTTTGATTGCTCGCAGTTTGAATTATAGTAGCTTGTTAGATGTTACTGAATGGATTTAGATTGCAGTCACTAATAGCTCCATGGACCTAGTGAATTACAGTTGATAAGCTTCTCGTTAGCTATTATCTGCTGCTACCTTAATTGATAAGCTTCTCGTTAGCTATTATCTGCTGCTACCTTAATCCTTGCATCACCGTGTAGCCATTTTTCATGACAAGGCAATCAAGTTACCTCTCTTCTTCCATGGTTTGGAAAATAAAAAGTTTTTGTTGACATTGGCCAACTTAAAAATGACTGCTTTTGGAAAATCAATGCAGTGATAGTACTTGAATCTCTTCTGGAATCACGCAAGCTGGTTTTGTCGTATAATAACTCAGGAAAATTAACTTTTTTTTCCTTTTCAGAAATTGCTTCATGAATTTATTTCAGTCAAGTTAAGGATACCTATATACGGTCAACACGTTTATTGACGGTTCGATTAAATATGGAATTAGACTGATTTTGGTGAAGTTTGTGAAATCGGTTTTGGTTTGGTTTAGTTTTACCTTCATCTCTTTGAATATTACAAGTCCAAGGGATTCGGATCCTTACTCTGAAACTAACGTGCATGTATTAAGTTGTCTCGTGTTGTTGCAATGTCATTGTTGATCGATTGAGCGGCTTGGTTAGCCTGCTTTTCCTGGGAATGGGTGTGGATATTGAAGACCGTTTGTCATAAACTCTTGTTTGTATGGCGTGATAGAATTGCATTTTGCTGAAACAATTATCATAAGTAAAGGGTGTAAAAAATATGTAGTTGGATCAGTGCTTTATAGGCTTTGTAGCCTTGTGCTGAGTAGTTCTCAAGCCAAATTTGATCAAAGGCTTTACAGATTTCAAATCTAATTTTACTGTGATTCTGGCAATGAATATTTTAAATTAATTTTTTAATAATTGAAATCAAACAATTATAATTAAATGTCAAAAGCTATTCATAGATGGATTTTTCAAAATCCAAATGCAAAATGAAGTTGTCAAACATGAACGATATAATAGGGGGGTTCAAACTTGCTATTTGTAAGGTGAATTTTTCTCAAATTCATCTCCGAATTTTCGGTGATTCATCTCCAAATTTTTCGGACCTCGCGTGAATTCGATCACCGTGAAAAGTGACAACTCCACTTGAATCACGTCCATGCAAGCCCCATTTGCAGCTGCAAAACGTCTTTGTCTTTTCGCGGAGATGACTTTTGAGTGGAGGTCTAAGGGGTCCAAAAATGAAAGTGAATTTTAAGGGGTGATTTAGACGAATTTCCGGTGAAAATTTTTGTTCCCCACCTCCAGCTCTGAA
This sequence comes from Stellera chamaejasme, assembly GCA_024586325.1. Taxonomy (NCBI): domain Eukaryota; kingdom Viridiplantae; phylum Streptophyta; class Magnoliopsida; order Malvales; family Thymelaeaceae; genus Stellera; species Stellera chamaejasme. Next base: position 35,352,995 of record CM044985.1, read on the forward strand.
GCCCCCTAATGTCTCGGAAAGGTCGGGTGTAGCAGTTGACCTAACGTGCATTTTTCAATAGGAGGCTATTTGGATGGTTGGAGAGCTACTTTTCCCTTTATTCCCAAATATTTGGATGATTTTGTAAAAGTGTGAAAAATAAGGTAAATGTAAGACTTTAGTAAACTTTTATTAAAGTTATGCTTGAATGGAATTGTACAGAGAAGAGAAAATATAAAGTTAGATGCTTGAATTTGTCAATATTCCTGTGATCAATGGAGTATTATTATTTTTGTTAATACCATATGGTAATTAACATAATTGATTCAAAGGTGAGCTTATTGGTGGATTTAGTCTGAGTAGATGGTTCCTTGGTTGAGTTCTCTTGAATCTCTTTAGGCGGGGGCGTTCATGCAAGACTGCTCAAATTATTACGTGTGAGTTTTTTTCGAGAACGTGAAATAAATGGTGACGAGGTTGGGGTATTTATAGCCTTTAAAAATGTATAACGTGGAAGATCTGATCTGCCCTTCACATATGTCGTACTTCGGGCACCTGAGCACTCGGGTTAAGCAGTTTATGCAATGTGATGCATGCCGAGAAACTCTTTGGGATCTCTCAGGCATCTTCTCACCCATAGGTAATGGGAGTGAACCCGAAGAGTCGGCCGAGAAAGACAATAGGGGGCTTCAAACTTAAAAAGTGAGTGAAAAGTTATTCACCTAATTGAGTGAGAAGTGAGAAAAGTGAAAAGAGATGGGTTAAGTTTGAGGCCCCGTGAGTTCGGAGGACCGCTGGGCGTGAATTCGCACACCCAGCCCAATTCCCGCCTCAGATACCCTTCATTTTCTCGTGCTCTCTATTGTATGAAAACTGGATTCTACATTTCTTCATCTTTCGTGCATCTCCCTCTTCCAAGTTCTTCTTGGGCTGACTTTTTGCCCTCTTCCGCTTGTTCTTGTTTCTCTGGACGGTGTCATCTTAGTCGTTAAGATCGGCATGTGCGATCGAGAATTAAATGAGAGAGATAGAGAGTTGCGTCAAGAAGGGAGCTGAAATTTGGGAAAGCTCAGTCCAGTGGAATGGGTTTGTTTGAAACCCACTATTTTCATATTTTTTTCTCATTTCGCTGCGGATTTGGTTCTGTTTGCCTAGGTTGTACACATTTCAGTTGATCGGCGTTCGTATGTGCACAATGTTGTGTTACGCGCACAGATAGTGTTCATGTGTTTAGAAGTTGTGTGCTTCGTTGTGTCACGCGCACAAATAGTGTTCACGTATTTGCACGGTGTGCGCTAGGGTGTGCGTTTTACTGTGTGCTGCAACGAGTTGATGTGGTCGAGCCAGTTGGCAAGCGCAAGAAGATGACAACACGGCGCTTTTATCCATTGGGTGGAGATTGGACAGAGCCTGAGCCTGATGACGGTCCCACCTCACCCTCGTAGTAGCGGGTTTACCATTATAGCAGGGCAATTGTGCGCGTGGTTGTGCGCAAGTTTGTGCGGTGCGCACAGTTAGTTGCACGTTATCTGCCTGTTGTGTCATTTAGTACAATGTTATTAGAACATTTCAGTTGCCATGTTATTTGGTTGTTGTGTTCTACGCTATTTTGTTATTAGCACATTTGACTTGCCATGTTATTTGCGCAATGTGTTATTTGTTTTGATATTCGCTATGTTGGCTGATATTTGCATAGTAGTTTCCTAAGTTGTTCGCGCATTGCTTCTAACCGGACTCCCACTCGTAACCAGGAAATTTACAAGCAAATAAAAAATATCATACACAAATCCTTGAAAGAATAAACGATTTTCCTCTACGAAAAGAGTCTACAGAAGCATGGCCAAAATTTCTTTGATTTCCTCGGGTGACTTCCCATCTGCAATCAAGGTTTGCAACAATGCAAACCTCCTCTCCCTACACTTCTCGGCCTTCTCTTCAACACGTCTCACTCTCTCATCCTCTTTGTCCTCTTTGCGTCTTCGCTCACCAAGCTCCCGCTCTTCCCTGCGCCTCACTTCTCGTTCCCCGCGCTCAGTTTCCCACTTCATTTGTTCTAATTTTAGCCTCTTTTCCTCAATGGTTACAAGAGCAGCGGCCTTCGCGGATGCACAATCTTGAATTGTCTGCGCCAATTGGTTACATGCATGCGATGGAGTTTTGGGACCCGAGATGTTTGGCAGTTTCTTTCTTCGATCCCTTTTCAACTTCTTCCCATCGTCGTTGTCCACCTGTGCAATGCGCTTACTGCCACTAGCAACCACCTCATCCTCATTTTCAAGCCCTGCCATTGCCTCATTTTGAGAAGATAGTGGCCAGAGGCCATTACCTTCATTACTACCCACAATGTTCTCCGGATCGATTCCAGCATCATTCGGACTACCTGTAACCTCATGAGTACCCGAGCTATCAACAACTGCGTCCGGTTGGTGATCATTGAAACTGAATGTCACCTCTTCATCATTGAACCTACATTCATAAATACGGATGCATCATGTCAACCACTCGTATGCAAAACTATTCTCAAATTTTAGCACTACCGTTTCAACATACCTTAGAACTTCATTGCGGTCAATTCCAGCACTAATGCTGCCACTATCGAACACTGCGGCAGGACTGATATTGGGCCGATCACCAACTAGGGCATGCATTCGCTCAAAATGCGGGGACAAATAGTCGAGCTTCGCCTGGATGATGTGGATATTCCACTTCTTGTCTTCTTCGGTCAAACCAAAACCAGTGGTGTTGCTTTTGTCACGGGCGGCTTTATACTTGCTCAAGTAGTTACGCCAACGATCACCCACAGATTTGGCATCAAGCTTAAACTTGCCCTTGTATTTGTTATTGATGAGGGTCGCTAATTCCTTCCAAGTCGTGTTCTTACGCGGAGGTGACACTCAAACCTCTGTCCTCCCGGTGACACCAAATACTTTCACCTTATTCACCGGGTCCTCTAGAAATTTCAGGATCGTTGCATACTGCTCATAGTTAAATCTGGCGTTCTGTTGTGCAGGGTGGATGGGCTGGCTGGACATGGTCTGCTCGAACATACAACACATCAATTCAAGAACACGAGTTAGCACAGTTCAACTATTAGACAGAAATATAAACATAAAACAGTTAGACAAATTTTTTAAGGCATGTTATGCATGATAAAAACAATAAACTAGAGTCCCAAGAGGTTAGTGCACATGTGCGCAAGCCTGTGCGCTTCACTGAACGTTTACTGGAATTGTATCAGTTAGAACTTGTGCGCTTATGTGTGCATGCAACTGTGTTCCGCGCACAATATTGTGCGGGACTATGTGCGGACAGTTATGCGCTGCGCACAACTTCGTGATGCACCAGAGTTCAAATTAAACATCAAGACAACACAAATCTAGCAAGCCGAGACAAAATCAAGCAACCTCTGCCCTAACCCATCGAGAATTTGTACCGTATTTAGCTGGGAAGAGAGAAAATTGAGGGAGATAAAGCGCTACAACGATGGAGAATATGAAAGTAGAACGACAAATACCTGGTCGAACGGCAGGAAGACGATGAAATGACGATGACCTTCAGCTGCGACAGGTCGGGGAGCGCCGAGCGGTGAAGAGAGGTGAATAAGGAGGGGCTTCTCAGGTGAAAAACACAGTTCACTTTCGTGTTTTTCACCTGAGGTCCGCGTAATTTGAGGTGAATCACATCCCGTTTTTCACGTGAAAAAGGAGAGATCAAAATGCGCATGTTTGAAGCCCCCTAATGTCTATAGATCATAATACTCTTCCCTCTTGTCCAAAAAACTAGTTATGAAAGTCATAAAGAGGCCAACCAGGCCTATTTTCCGTGCATTATTTATTCTAGGATGAGTCCATGAAAAATGTTATAGGCTGAAATGAAATGTACGGTTTAAAGTTCAATTTCAATTTACCTAACAGCTATAACTTTTATGTCTTTTTATCGGGGAAAACACCCAATTTTACCCTCCACGTTTGGTCGAATGGATCTTTTTTCCTTTTTACCACGACTTTAAGGATAGGGTTGTTAGTTACCACCAGTGCTATATTTTCACGCCACCATCCCGCATCTGTACTCCATCATCTTCCGCCCCCAAATCCACCACCTCACTCACACAAAACTCATGACCATGCACCTCATCATGAGACCTTCGTAATTCAACGATTCGCTCACTTAATAAATTTTTTTCCGGTCTTCTGCTCCCTAATGCAGCAGGCGGTGTTGCCCCTACATGTCCTCGATCAACGAACTCTGAAGACATGCGATTAGTGGTTGCATCGGTGGAAATGGTAGTCGGAGAGTAAGAGAGGTGGCTTAGATTGTAACTTTTACAAATTTAGAGTTATTTTTTCATTTTAAAAAGTTTGGGGACCAAATTGAATGTGAAGATGTACTATGTAACATAATATTTCGAGAATATTCCCTCCGTTAACGGTGTAATAGTAAAAAGGGTCCAAAAAGTTAAACTAGATGACAAAAAGGTTCCAAAGATAAATTTTTGATGACAAAAAAAGACCATATCTTTGAAGTAATGGTAAAAAAGTCCATTGATCAAAGGTGGAGGGTAAAATCGGGCCTCTTCCCCTTTTATTGAATGTAATATAACCTAACCTAAAGTTAAATTATGTTGGGTTGGGAATATGAACAATGATGGGCCAATCCGTTCAATCGCGATTTGGCCCAGTAACAGACCCCTTCATCCTTTTCCTGCACTCCTCTACTCTAAACCAAAACCCTATCGCTCTCCGTTTATATGATTGCCTCCTCACAAACGGTTTCTTGATCAAATTCGACGGAAGAAGTCCAGTGACCGGCGAAAATGAGTCGAGGCGCGACTCCGGCGGCGAAGGGGAAGAAGAAGGGAGCGTCGTTCGTCATCGACTGCTCGAAGCCTGTGGAGGACAAGATCATGGACATCGCTTCACTGGAGAAGTTTCTTCAGGAGAGGATCAAGGTCGCCGAAAAAGCTGGAAACCTTGGAGATTCCGTCACCGTCACCCGTGAAAAGAGCAAAATAACCGTCACCTCCAACAGCGACTTCTCTAAGCGGTGACCTCCTGGTTCCCCTTTTCTTCTTGCGATGCGAGTCTTAGATCTGTTTGCTGGCTTATAATGCCCTTCTGGATGATCTAGGTCCCGATTCGTTTCTGTAACTCTGTTCAGTGTCATTTCCTTCACTTACCGGTTTAAGGTCAGTGATGACAATTCCAAAGGCTTGTTTCTCATAACATTCGCAGTGGCCGCCTGAGAGCTTTCGCCTTTGCCGGGCTTGAGAGCTTTTGCTGCTTTAATCCTTCCTCGGATGTCTGAGACCTCCAGTTCTTCAGTTTTAGTTTTTTTAGAGAAAAAGTTTCTACCTAGTCCAGTTTAATTTTCCTTGTAGAACATCGATCCAGATATGTTATATGGGTGTCAAATGTGTGTTGATTTTGCTGGTGTTTATCAGGTATCTGAAGTACTTGACGAAGAAGTACCTGAAGAAACACAATGTGCGGGACTGGCTTCGGGTTATTGCTTCCAACAAGGATCGTAATGTTTACGAACTTCGGTACTTCAATATTGCAGAGAATGAGGGAGACGAGGAAGAATGAGTTACTGTGCGGTACACTTGTATCTTTATTTTCCATGGATCCAGTCCCAAATGTGTTACTTTACGTTAGAGAAAGAAATTTTGGTGGCCTGTAGTTAGTCAATTTATTGAATTGCTTTACAGATTTTTTTTAACATCATGCAATTTAATCAATCTTTTATTTGCGTGCTAATTGTTTGTTCTGGTGAGTAATGCATTAGATGTCATGTAGTTTTTGTTTCTCAACTTTTAGTTTTGTTGCCATTACATTTGAGTTCTTGGGAATGCGTAATACAAGCAATGCTGATCGATTTTTGAATGGCATCAAATTTTTGGAGAGATCTTGAGAGTCCTTGGCCTAGCTGATTTTGCAAAGGTAAGACTTGAGCAGAATCCATGAGTCAATGTTGTTCATGAGATCTTGTTCTGCCTCTTGCTCTCAAGTTGTCATTTTTGTGTTTTTTATAATAACTTGTTGATACTCAGATGAGCTTTGTTATAGCAGAATCGTTGAGGAAATGAATGTTCAACTTTATGGGCCTCTGCCTTTGCCCTGCTTGCTGGGAATGGTGTGCTCATTTACCTGATCAATTGGAGTTGGAACAGATAGGGTTTAGTGGTTTTTCTGGGACTTGTGTGTTTCGTTGTTGTGGGCTACATAGATGACAGGTTTTTTAAGCTTCATGCAATGCAAACGAAATTTCTTACTGATGCGATATAGCTAACGGCCGAAGGCAGTTGGTTGTACTCGTAGCCTTGTAGGCAGCGTTATTTATGGTAAGAGCGAGGGGAAATGGATGAGTTTCCTTTTGTGTCATGGATGAGGGGGAAAAGTCAAAACGGTCAATGATTTTTTGTTTCATGAGATTAGTTTTTGGTTTTATTCCAAGTCAGATTAGTTCAGGCAAGTGATTTGCATTGCCTTTATACATTAAGAAATATTGCAAATAGTATCAACTATCCTGCCATCGGGATTTGATGATCCTGCCCAAGGAGTCATTGTATGATTCCTTGTTAAAAAAATAACAGTTGTGGTCACTTTAAACGTAAAGGGTAGCTATACAACGTGCATATGTGCACTATATGTGTATAAGAGATAAATTAAATTACAACAAGTGTCACTCCCGTTTTCAACGAAGCTCTCATCGTCTCCGAAGAAGCTTTCGTCGCCTTCGATGACGCCTCTGTCGTTTCCGACGACGTTCTACTTATTCCGGTGAAACTTTCTATCGGAATTCATGACATTTCAGTCATTTCCGACGACGTTTTTCTATTCCGGTGAAACTTTCCATCGGAATTCATGACATTTCAGTCATTTTCGACGTTTTTCTGTATTCAAACGTGAATTCAGATCTACTTCTACCAACCAAACAACCACAACACAACCACCATTAAAATTTGACTGTAATGAAGCTCCAGAACCACCAAACTTACAAATGATAAAAAATTGAAAATTTTTCTGACTTAAGAAATATGGGGAAAACGATGATGATCATAGTAGGCAGTCATGTTGATCTAATTTATTATAGTAATCAAATGTAAGGACATGTTGATCACCATGCAGATCAATGTTGATCAGGTGTAAGTAGACGTTGATCACCATGCATATTAACTTTTACTCTTGACGATGTTGATCAAGACAAGTCATCACACTGATGATGCTGATCAGGTGTAAGAAGATGTTGATCACCATGCAGATCGATACTGATCTGGTGTAAGGAGGTGTTGATCACCATGCAGATCAACATTTATTATGGAGATGTTGATCAAGATAAGCTATGATGTTGATCAAGATAAGCTATGATGTTGATCAAGATAAGTTATGATGTTGATCAAATAAGACAACATTGTTGATAAAAAAAACCCGCATGACAAACTTGTAAATAAACAAAACGCTTATGCACATTCATACGCGGTGCGCATTTTAACCCAAACCAAACGTAAAACATCATTTTCTTCGAAGTTGATGGGTGGCAATAGTTACTTTATCTCACTCTCCCATTAAAGTTATGCGATTTTTCCATTGTTTTGAATCTAACAATCAATTTGTTAGAACACATCAATTTGGTTAGCTTAATTAATTTTGGAACAGAGGTCAATCTGGGCTACTCTCTTTCTACCCCTCTAATTCCCTCCGCAATCCAAACAGATTTGAAATATTTGTTTTTCAGAAGGCCCGGCCCAAGAATGCGTTGGTGGCTGCCTGAAATTTGGCCGGTGGAAGGGTAAAAGCGTCATTATAGCTAGCGTTTTCAATGGTTTCGGCTTCGGATAGGACTGCCTGAATCATCTGGTCTCGTCGTCGATACATGCATCAGACCCGGATGGCTACTTCACTCTCATCCTCCTCTTTTCAGACCAGGTAACAACACTCTCTCTCTCTCTCTCTCTCTCTCTCTCATCATCATCATCTCTCTTCACTTTTCGCTCTCTGATAAGGTAATCCAATTCTTGTAGCATAAATATTCTGCATTTCATGTGAAGAACCAAATTCAAGTTGTCTGAACTCTTTTCACTTGCTGCGTAATTGAAACTGGGCAGCTCGAATTCCGACTTTGCCCATCATTTTCTGTGGTGAAATCTAAAATTCCACTTGCTTCATCATCCGTGTGCGTATATCCATATTTGTTGCAGACAGTCTTTGGTTTTCATTTGAATCTTGCTGTATATTGCTTTGCTCGTATCCTGCGCCTTGGTTCAGTAGGATGTGTCTGCTTCCTGTGATTAATGGGCCCAGGAGGTAGAGGCAGGGGACTGCAATGTAGTAGCATAGTATCTATGCCTTAATCTGAGAAACTGATGCACTTCAATTTGCGTTCTCAGCAACTTGAGGTCTTTGTTTTTGGGAGAGAGGAGGAATGGTTTATTCATTTCCAGCAGTCCAGTTAATCAAGTCGGTTTTTCAAGGAAAGTTGTTGAATGTAAGGAATCAAGAATCGGTAAGCAACCGATTGCTGTGCCGTCTAGTGTGACAATCACATTAGAAGGTCAGGATCTGAAAGTCAAGGGACCTTTGGGAGAACTGTCACTGACTTATCCACGAGAAGTGATGCTTGACCGCGACGAATCTGGCATCCTGAGGGTTAAGAAAGCAGTGGAGACGAGGAGAGCGAATCAAATGCATGGACTCTTCAGGTAAGATCTTCAAAAGGAGTATGTTTTCACCTTTTATGTTTGATTCTTGAAGCAGCATGTATCCTTTCTTTCTGTTGTTCTTTCTGCATTACTCTTCTCTAAATCCTTTTGTTACGAGAATATAGGAACTGTGGCTAATTCTTCTCACTTGAATGATATTAATCACGCTATCTCTGCTGCATAATCTTTGGATCCTCTTCGAACATTTCATAATGAAGATGACCTGCATAATCTTCACCTATTCATGTATTAATATTGTTAGGACTCTTACTGACAACATGGTGGTGGGAGTATCTAAAGGCTTTGATAAAAAGCTGCAACTAATTGGTGTTGGGTATCGAGCTGCATTGGAAGGTAACGTCTTAGTTCTTAGTCTTGGATTCTCACATCCGGTGAGGATGGAAATCCCCCAAGGGCTTCAAGTGAAGGTGGAAGAGAACACCAGGATAGCGGTCATTGGCTTCGACAAGAGTGCTGTTGGTCAGTTTGCCGCTTCGATCAGAAAATGGAGACCGCCAGAACCATACAAGGGGAAGGGTGTTAAGTATGCCAACGAGATCATCAGAAGAAAGGAGGGGAAGGCGGGGAAGAAAAAGTAGTAAACTGGTTTTGCATTTCATTTTTCATGAACCTAATGTATGTAACGATGGTGAAATTGCTGCAAAGTTGTATAACGGTTTACTGTTTTGCTTAATGGAGACGAAACTTCCTACTCAATATAGTAACCAAGAAGAGGTATAAAAACCAAGTTTTGCCAAAACGGTTTGAAAGGATACAAACGCTTGAGTGACCTCTTCTTTTTATTCACGAAATATTGCCACACAATATACTGAAAAATCACTATGATGATGAAATTCATGAGTTCCTAGGCCATATATTGAATAAGTGAAAAAAAATGACTTTCTTCAGCAAGAGCATTGATCCTCCATGCTCAAGCAACTGTAGTTGTTGAAGCAGTCGCGGGAACAGACACAACCCTGGCAGAACTACATTTCTTCGTGACAAACCTGTAAAGAGAAGAATGGAGTAATTGGTAATGAAAGCACCTGACACAGCTGCGGGGCTTTACAACAGGTTTAATCTTAAAATAGTAGTCAATAGATTTACCTGAAGAAATCCCTCCATAACAGCTCAAACATCAACCAGTTTGATCCAGTTTCGCCTGAACCACCACTGCCATCCTTTTCATATGCACTGACAGACATAGTTCTGCAGATCAAGTAATGCTGTTTTCAATGATTGGTCAAATGTGAAAAAGTCGATAAGGAGACGAAGAGTGCAAACGCGCATCAAACCTCATGGTTGTGTTCTTCAATTCATCAAACATGAACCGAGGAGACACACATCCTGTGGCTAACCAAGGAGAGATTTTGCATGAGAAATTAGCACCATATATGCTACTACTATCACTTCCATCACTAGCTCCCTTTGGTGGCTGAGCTTGAAACTCAGCTGCAAACTTCTTAAGCCTCTTCAATGCTTCAGTCTCACCACCAACCATAGTGTTCGGGCTACCATCCTACAAAAATTATGACCGAGATCAGAATAGAAATCCATCTGATACCAGACCTCTGGTATGACCCATCTTCATATCATCTTTTAATACATCCATCTAGCAATCAGACAACAGCCACCAAGCTACAACCTTGCAATTTTGACAACTGAAAGCTAACTGCAAGAATTAAAATGCAGGAATAGCAACACTGGTTCCTTAAGCATCAGAAAATATTTCCGTTTCTCAACATGTAAATACAAATCAAGAATTTTAGTATCTACTAAATGCTAACAAAAACAGTCCCACTTAAAAAGCCAAACACATTACCAGGCTGCAACTAGTGGAGTAACAAACAACTGAAGAAGATTAGGGAAAGAACAGTACCTGAGGCATTGCTTTCCCGGTGGTAATCCCCAAATCCGTCAAAGAAGGAATGTCTCCGATCTCCACATTTCCTCTGACCGGCAAGCCCTTCATCTGGTCCAATGCTTCAATGGTCTTCCTTATCTCCAACCGGGAAAGTACTTTTTCTCTAAACCCACCATAATTTGTTGGCATCTCCTCCAATTTGAACGGCAAATCATCAACATGGTACAATGTACTTCCCCAGAAATACTTGACCTCCACTCCTTCATCCTTCAACGCCGCCTCTATCGTATTCTCCGCCTTAACCTCGCCATGGGACACCTCTCTGTGGGCATAAACAGCGTCAGCGCCGAAGGTCTTCGCCAGCTCCACCAGAACGCTCTCCGGCTTCCCAATTCGCACCACGAGGTCAGAACCTCTCGCCTGCAGATTCCTCCGGAGATCGGACACCGCCTCGATCAGGAACGAGGTCCGGCTGGGCCCGGCTCGGTCGAACCCGGACCAGGACTTGGCGTAGTCTCGAGGGTCGAAGCAGTAAACAGGGAGGACTGAGGTGGACTCGCTGTTGGCGGCGTTGAGGCACTCGTTGTCTTGGACTCGCAGGTCGTTGCGGAACCAGACGATGGAAGATCGACGAATTGCGGCGGCGTTCGATGGGTAGGAAGGGCGGCGAGGTGCGAGGGTGAGAGGAGAGTCGAGGAGGCCGTTGGAGATTATGGATTTGGAGGAGAATTTGACGGGAGGGAACAAAGTAGAAGAACAGAGAGATGGGAATGAGAGAGACGAAAGGACTCTGGCGTTGTTCGGTTGAGAGGAAAGTAAGGCCGCGATTCTGTGTTGAGTGAAGAAATTTATTGGGAGGGAGAGAGAGAAGGATGCTGCGGCAAATGGTGATCGACATTGAAGAATGTTATTGTGGTTCGGTTCTTCCATGGAATCGGCTCCAGGATCTTGGGAGGAGTTCAGAGTTCGGTCCATTTTCTCGGTTGTGCTGCTGCTGGCTATCTCCGGCGCCGTTCGAGCTTCCTCGTTCCACAGTTTGATTCTTTCAGAGTTTCAGAGAAGAAAACATGGCAACAATTTTTAGAAAGGGCATTAGTGCACCAAACTTCTTCAACTAATTCATATTTTCCACAAAACTTTATTTTGAATCATACTTCCTATTATAGTCGGGCTATTGTTTTTTATCCAAGAAGAGTTTCACCAAGCCATTTCTGATCCAAGAGAGTTTCTGCACTTAACATATGGCGTATTCTGCAAACAATTGCTCTATATGCAATATAAGAGATTCCTCGGTGAGCATGCAAGTCCCTTAACTTTGGATGTCAGATAAAATGAGAGTTTATTAGAATTTGAGGATGTAAATGAAAGAAAGAAAAGAGGTAAAGGACTTGTAACAAGATCGTGATTCATGTTGAGAATCGTGTTCCTTGCTTCACCAACTACCCATACCCACCTACCACTAAGCCATCAATTTGGGCAGCAATCAGGGAGAAATGGACTTTTGGGTGGTGTACCACATAAACAGAATCGTTAATTGGGTAGACGGATATTCAGTAAACAGGAGCACATGCACAGAATGGTCTGCAAGCATTAACTCTTTATTGACATAATAACACAATTAACCTTTGTATTATATACTTTGTCCAAACAAATATTCATAGTTTCTCAAACGTTAATGACCCTTTTAATTTTTAAAAAATCATCGAATTCTCATTAACAAATAATAAAAGTAGTACTTATGTGTATAATTGGTTTTTAAAAATAAAAAAAATTATTCATAAACTTTGAAACAATCATTCTTTAAGATGAAAACTCCAAAAAAAAATAATTTATTTAATGCAAGTTTATTTATTTTAACACATAAATTTTTCAAAGTTTTTAAAATAACTTTGTTTACTTCCAGAAAAGTTTCCGTAAATTTATAAGAAAATTAGGAAAACATGTTTATAGGCTTTTTAGTTTTGGAAGTCACTTAATACCAAGTTTTGGTGTTATACCTTTGGCGAATCCTTCTTGATACAAAAAACGGTCTAAGACAAAGAAAGTCTTCGTTGCCAAAATTGTGGGGGAATGTAAATGGGGCCAACACCTCTTTTTTCCAATGAGAAGACAATATTGGTCTTAGTAGACTTGCCAATAAAACTTAACAAGAATTGAATGAAAAATGTAGATAGGTTGAAAAGAGAATCACTCTCAATTTCAAATAAAAAATGTAATATATTTTTGATGATTGATTATTTTATTTTTTTGCAAATTCACCTAGACCTCCGTTTATATGATAAGAAAGCTAGACATCTAAATCAGTTTACAAGTCCCTTGAACTCCACTCTTAATGATGGAAATTAAAAGGAAATGTAAATATGAGAATTTAAAACAATTATTGCTAAAACTTATTCTGGACTAGATAAGGGGTAGAACTAGTCAAAACATCTCTGAAAACTTAAAAAATGGGAGAAAAAATTGTGAGAGAAAAGTTTTGAGAATGAGAAATGCCACAAATGAATGACATTTGACAGAATGCACGTAGCTTCACCTGTTGCACTTTCACTCTAGCTGACTAACAAAAAAAAATCATTATGTAAAAACCGTTTGCAACCCCTCTAAATAGGTTTGCACCGTAAAAAGCATCTGGTTCTGTCTTCACAACTACTCCCACTAACTACTGTCCTACAGGGTTTTCTTTTATTTTTCGTTCAATTTACTTATTTTACGAGAAATGCTTTCATCATTTTTAATTTGAATAATTGTATGAACTTCATATTTAGAATAATTTGTGGCTTTATTATTTGCATCTATTATATCAAAGGTAGGCTTTATTCATTTACATCTCATGATTTCTAGAACTAGGTTCTGTTCATTTACAAAGGAAGTATTTTCAAACTTATTAAATTTGTAGTTTTTTCAATTTTCTAATTTTGTTGGAGAAAGTCCAATTTCAATTTTATTAGAGTAATAGTCATTTTTAGTTTTGTTGGAACATTATATGATTTCCAATTTTATCGGAGCAATATCCAATTTCCAAGTTTATTGGAACAAAGTTTAATTTCAACCTTGTTGGAGAAAAAACAATTTTCAAATTTGTTGGAGAATTGATTTCCAATTTCGTTGGAACAAAGTTAGATTCTTTTTTATGAGAAATGTCCAGTTTACAATTTTGTTGAAGAAATTTTCAATTTCTATTTTTGTTTGAGCAATATCTAATTCAACAAAAAAATCCTCAATCCCTTGAATCAAAACTTTATTACTAATATTTTTAGTAACAAACTTCGAACCAAATTTTCACGAATATCAAACCAAATTTTCAATACTTGAAGTTTGTTATTCGCTCCGTCCTAAAAGTACTACAACACTTTCCTCTTTGGGATGTCTCGAAAGTAATGCAACAATTTCATTTTCGTAAACTTTTTACGTCCGCAAAAGATTGCAACATTTGTTTAGACAATTTTACAGTATTTAATCTATGATTTTTTTCATAAATTTATAGACATTGAAAATCAAAATTTTCATATGTGTATCATAACTTGAAACATAAATTTTCTAAATATATTTTTTCTGAATTTGTTTTCAATGTTTATCTTTGTTAAAATTTGAGTCAAATATTGAACCTTAAAACAACAAAGCCAAACGCTACAATTTTTGGCGGACAGAGGGAGTATTAATTTACCAAATCATCCTTATATCTAAAGTTTAAGTAATAAAACACCAAAATAGTCAATATGGATCTTTTTCTCTCTAAATAAAAGTTTCTATTTAATAATATAATTTAATAATATGGAATTTTCATTTTAAAGCAATAAATTTCCAAAATTCAGGAAATAAATTTTTATAAACAAACTATGTACACATGTTTTTTTAATGTGAATGTGAAAAATTTGTTTTGAAGAATTAAAAGGGCATTTAATCATTTGAAAAACTAGGAGGACCTTTTTATGCTAGGTGTGTAATATGAGACTTTTGTCATTAACACATTGATTACAACGAATTGGATGCATTGGAAATAGAGAAAAAGCTATACTCTCAATCCGAAAAAAGATATACATAGTGCACAGGCGTACGTTGACTTGAGGAACATGTCAACTACTACAAAATATTTGAAAATATATACTCCATTCACCTTAATCATCGCGCTCACACAAAAATATACCCATGCTAATCATTCATTCAATATTTATATAATTTTGTGAAACTAATATAATTATTTCTGAAACATTTACACAAACATCTCTTACCAATTTATTTACCCTCAAATTGTCCCATCGACTCTTCTTTCTCATCACTTTCCCCACCAAAAGTTTAGAAATTATATTTTCCACATCGCAAAAACAAATTATACTATATTCAAACATCTATAAAAGTATTTCAGAATAGAAAATTAGGAAAATCTTCCAAAATTTAATAGCCATAAAATTAAACAGTCCTTTCAAAACCTACTATTACAATTATTCTATCAGTTACAAAAACAAATTCCATAAGGTATGAAACCTTTGATTGCTTTCACCCTTAAGTTCGTTAATTAATTATTAACTTTTCAGGTAAAATTAGTTTCCTTATTATATCACCATTGTAAAGCTTACTTAAATTTCTCTTAAGTGTTTCCAAATTTTCTTATGATTTTTTTTATAGAAGTAAAAAAGATTTATTTCATAACTTTTGAAAAACTCATATGTTATAATAGAAAAAAAATTGTTTTGGAGTTTTCAATTTAAATCGATAGATTTCCAAAATTTAGGAAACAAATTTTTCTACTACATTAATGTTGATTTTTTTTTGAAGAATTAAAAGGGCATTTAATCATTTGAAAAATTATGAGGACTTTTTTGTGCTAGATATATAAGATGGATGAGACTTTTATCATTAACACATTGATACACTGGTTGACTGCAAGTAAAGAAGCTGTCCACTCTTTGTTGCATACTCTCTCTCCTGCCATTCTCTCAGTCTAATTTCTTCCAATTAAATTCCGCTAGCAGTCCCGTAAAAATAATTATTGTCTTGTTTTGGTCATGTTTTAAAAACTTGTCATGTTAAAGTCCTATCCTATGGTATTGTGTCCTATTTTGGTCATTTCCGTCCAGTTTGGCCGTTAATTGTAACGGATGCGTGTGGATTTACCTTTTTACCATTATGAAAAATTTACTTGAGTATCTGATTTTATGTTTCCCCAAAGTTTTAACCCTAAAGTTTAACTGGGATCAAGAACATCAGCGCCTGATCCTACAACCCGTCGAACTTCATCGCATCCACCTCCGTCTAAACCGCCTTCAGCGTCACAAGCGTCTCCTTCAGCCGCTCCTTCCGGAACTGGTCCGTCGCCTTCGTTCGGCTCAAGAACTCCACCACTTCTTGCAATTTATGGATCGCCGGCTCGCCGTCTCTCCCGATCAATTCGATCGCGGACTTGAGCCGATCCACGCAGTCCACGTACCGAAGCAGTCGCTTGAGCTGGCTCTTCACGGATCTAACCTCGGTTAGCTTCGCGGCGTGGCCAAGGAGCTTGTTCTGCAGCGATTCGGTTAGTTTGAAGCTATTGAGGACGGTGAGAGCTGGCACGACGACGCGATTGATCCGGCTCTCCAGAGCCTTGTTCGACATCGCCATGGTCTACAAATCGGCGACTCATTTCGCGGAATTCGACAGTTTCTCCTCCATGAGATTGAATTGCTTGCCAACGGTTTACATAGGCCTTGAGGAGGTTTCGCAAGTCGGAGCATTGATGGTGCCATTTTTATCCCAATTAAACTTTAGGGTTAAAACTTTGGGGAAATGTAAAGTCAGGGACTCGAGTAAATTTTTCATAATGGTAAAAAGGTAAACCCACATGAATCTGTTACAATTAACGGCCCAACTGGACGGAAATGACCAAAATAGGACACAATACCATAGGATAGAACTTTAACAGGACAAGTTTTTAAAACATGACCAAAACAGGACAATAATTATTTTTACGGGACTGCCAGCGGAATTTATTCAATTTCTTTTGTTTAATTTCAACGGCTCACTTTTGGGTATACCACCCAGAGGGTGAGCCACGCGTTCTCCCTTTTTTTAGTTATGATAAAACACATTAAATTGAAACTTAAATATATTTTTTTCGGCAAAAAAGTGATAACTTTAAAAATGGGAGAAAAAGTTGTGAGAAGAGAAGTTTTGAGAATTGTGTAAATTTGAATAGCTGTTGTTTTGTTTTTGTTTTTGCAAACTCAAATTTTCAATTTTGTTAGAGAAATTCTAATTCTCATTTTATTAGAGTAATAATCATTTCCAGTTTTATTGGAACACTGTCTAATTTTTAATTTTATTTGAGCAATATCCAATTTCCAATTTGGTCGGAGCAAAGTCTAATTCCTAATTTTATTGAAGAAATGTCCAATTTTTATTTTTTTAAGTAAAATGTCAAATTCCAATAGTTTTGAAGCATTGTCCAATTTCCAAATTTGTTGCAGCACTTTGCAATTCCCAATTTTATTGGACCAAACTTTAATTCCAATCTTGTTGGTTCCATGTCCAATTTTCAAATTTGTTGGAGTAGTGTATAATTTCTGGCTTTGTTGAAGCAAAGTTCAATTACAATTTTGTTAGAGAAATGTCCAATTTCCATTTTTATTCAAGAAATGTTCAATTTCCAATTTTGTTGTAGAAATATCCAATTTTAATTTTGTTGGAACCATGTTCAATTCAAATTTTGTTTAATTTTCAGTTTTTGTGAAACATTATCATATCTTGAATTTTGTTTGAACAATACCTAATTTCTAATTTTGCTGGAGCAAAGTCTAATTTCTAAATTCATTGGAGAAATATGTAATTTCAATTTTTCAAATCTGGCTTCTTTTCTAATTTTTTTCTCTTGTTTTTCAAACCCCCATTGATTGCAGCTTTTCCTTCTTCAATTTACAGATAATTTCGAAGCTTCAATTTGCTCATACTTCATCATTTAATCCACGGTGTGAAAAATATGAGTGATTTAAAGTGTTGTTTATTAACTGCCCATGTTTTTCGATCTTCTTCTCCCCCGTTTGTTTTTGTGGTTTTCTCATTTTTAAATCTTTTTATTTTACTTCTTTTGATTTGACTTGAACTTCTTTCTTTTTCATTTTGTTTTTTGTTTTAATTTTATTCTTCTTCTTTTTTTTGTTTGATTTTACTCAAACATTTTCTTCCTTTTTTGTTTGGCCTTTTCTTTAATTAGGAAAAACAGTTTTTAATCTTTCAAAAAAAGGAAAACCACTTTTAATTCTAGAATAAACACTTTAAACGTGAAATTTTTGAAAACTTATAAAAAACAAAGGAACTAAATAAAATTTTAAAATAAAAAACACAGAAAATACCAAAAAAAAAATATTTTTTTGAACAGCTAACAAATCTCATTCAAATAAACTGAGAATACAACAAGAACAGAAGCAAAAACAGCAAAACAAAAAAAAAGTAGGAAAGCCGATAGCTCTTTGAGATAGGGGGTAACAAAGCTAACCTACCAACACCTTTCAGCAGAAACTAAACAGCCCACACTCTTACAGATCACGCCCTACCGAACAAAGGCCTACAAACCACTACCCCATCCCATCTGCTGCTCACAACAGAGGGTCTTGAAGCCAATCTACCCATGACAGGTTCAGCTTCCTGTCTCTGTTAGAAATCCAGAAAAAGGACAACACCTGCACGTCAGAAAAGATTGCAGCCGCTCTCCAAGGGGAATTCTGCATCACAAACTTATTCCGCGCCTTCCATAACGACCACATCGTGACATAAAATATTACGTAAATAAATCATTTTTGTTTTGCAATTTTCATCCTAAAAGACGAGTTTTTCAAAGTGTAATAATAAAGTTTTTTTTTCTAAACCAACTATACACATAAGTACTATATGCTAATGAGAATTTGAAGATCTTTTCAAAATTAAAAGGGTCATTAACTTTTGAAAAACTGTGGGGATTTTTTTGGACAAAATACATAATAGATAGGTTACTTTTATTGTTATGCCAATAAAAATTTGATGCCTACAGCATGTCAGTCTCCAACAAGTGCATGTCAGTCTCCAAGTGCATGATGTTGTCAACCACACTAAACTCCGTTTACCGGATGGTCTACCCAGAGGGTGAACCTCCCGTTTTCCAGCAATCAGCAGCCGTCTGTTTACCTGATTAAAATAATTTGCGAAAATGGCAATCACGGTCCTTCAATAACTGTAACGTTTGACTTTCAAGAACAAAATTATGTGAAACGCCAAAACAGGTCTTCCATCCAGACAGCTCCATAAAGGTGCTCCATGTAAGAAAAACAGTAACGGACGTTCTATTCCATTGCCACACATAAAATCAAGATGAAGACAACCGTATTCATTCTAAACAAATTTTAGCACACCAATCGAACACAAAGATCGCTCTCTACATCTTTCCTACTCTTTTAATTTACTTAACATAAATTTGATATTTACACAGCAGAAGTGGCAAACAAGGAGAGTAAAGAAGAATTCCTTACACATTTGATGAGCATGCTGTGCACGTATCCTTCAAATTTGCAATCGAGAATCGACTAAATTTCCAGCTGCAGTGGGAAAAATGGCAAGGCTCCACAAGAAAGGATCAATGTGATGATACTATCAACTTTGAAGGTACGCTGACAGAGTTTAGTTTAAGATGTTGAACCGGAGACACGGTTGCTGCACAAAGTTGGTTTACGTTCAAAATGCTACAGCTGATTCAGAACAGGTTGCTCTGGCCGTGGTCTAACAACATTTAACACGCCTCTTGCAGTCGTCTGTCCATGGAACAAAACATAACGTAAGGGAAGGGAAGGGCAAAAATTTTAGTACTTCATATCAAGTTTAGGATAATCACCTCAAAGTACATGTTGAAGTTAAGACGCAAAAGAAAACGCCTCAGGAAAGGAGCTCGCTGACTCCCAACAAGCCTACTACTGCGCAGTATGGTATACAGGGAGTTTGATTTCTTGTTAAATTCCTGGTTAAAGATTTAAGAAACAATTAATTTCAAGAGGCACAACCAGAGCTGAAGCTGTGAACGTGTCAACACCCAGAGCATAGAAAGTTCAAGGAAGTTGATAGAAATTGCAAGAAATAATCTTCTTCAAATTATACACAATATAATGCATAGACACATTATAGGCACACTTGCTTATCATACTTTGTTGACGGGTACAACTCTAGGCATAAATAACTACTGCTGAACATATAGAAATTGTGGAAAACTTTTGATTCTTATGACAAATCATGATTGCTGATCATTTGTGCAATTTGGTATTGCTAATCAAACATTTTCTTTAACAATCTGGGGTTTCATAGTATACTTCATGCCCAGCTATGACAAGGGAATAACGTGAGTACCTCAGCTATCTTTTCTAGTTCAGATGTGTTTTGGCTGCTATCCTGGTTTTCAAGATTCCAGCAGAACTGCATGCAAAGTTTCATTATGCCGTCCAATATCCTTGACACCGAGCCAATGTCCAAGAAAGACTGCGATATCAGAGCTGATAGGTACCTGTACGAACAAAAAAAAGTTGAAGAATTTCAGAGCTACCAATTTCTTCAATAACTAGCAATTCAGTGCAAATTAGTGAAAGATTAAGACCCAACGTTTCAAATAGAAAAATCAAGGACATCCTCAAGGAGGTACTTGTCATACTTACTCTTGATGGAAATCCACGAGATTGTTGAAGTCATGAGAGTCTTGAATGCGAGACTGTAACATATTCCACTGAGATTCTATCACGTCGACCTACCACAGAAACCCAACAGTTCAGTTACAGGAAACCCTGTACTTTACACATGCAATTTTAAACAAGGACCGCGATAAACACCCTGCTGTGCTTGCATGTAGGACCGCTGAATGAATGATTCACATAAAAGTTAACAAAGGGTATACATGCTTCAAAAGAACACCAGCAGAAACTCAGGGAACCTGGATGTAAAACTGCAGGTTTCTGATTAAAAATGCCATATGCTCTCTAATACGCCACATTGGCCTGAAATGTTGCCGCAACTGCTGTGACAAAGACCGATTTTTCCTGTCATTTTTACGTTTTATGAAATCTCTGTGATCTTGATTCATAACAGATGCCCACGACTTCTCCAATTCCATCTGGGTTCGTTTTAGCCGCAACAGATACTGGAAAATTCTTAAATACCTGGAACGCAATCATCAACAAAATGTAGTATCAGTTGTTTCAGAGAGAACGAGCTAACTAGTATTCTTTCGTAGCATAGCCAGAAAAGTCTTACTTAGAGAGCACTTCCTGGGTAAAAAAAAGCTGCAGGGGCCAATCAATAGCGTATTCAAGGGCAATGCCATCCCATCCATCAAGGGACGCGTCTGCAGAAGTGGCTGATGGCGCTACTCCTGAGCTCCCTTCAATTTGCGTTTTACCTTTGGCAATTCTACTTTTGAGGATTTAATTGCCATTCCAAATGAAGGCATCCTGGAAGAAATCGAGAAATACCTAAAGATACTATAAAACCTAGCAAGTTCTGGTAAAATGTGACAGCGCCACTAACCGCAGAGATACTCTAGAGAAATATCTGTCTTCTTCACTGATTGTTTTAATTGCTGCCTGGGACAAAAGAAACGGCCAAAACAAGCTGCCAACTGACATTTCAATATGTTAAAGGCCAAAACAATGTTCACTATGTTAGTCATTTATAAGCATACCAATTGGAATGGAACCATTAGATCAGCTTCAGCAGTGGACTGGCGAGGTGGCAAGCGCATCAACTGGCGGCCTTCCTCAAGGAAACACTGAAATGAGACAGAACCTTACTGATAACAGCATCATAGAGGATGACCAAAATTAGGTACACAGTAAACAGTCAATTGTTCAAACAACCTTCATTTTTTTACTTGTAAAACAACCTTCATTTTTCATATATCTCAGTAGCAAGGCGAAACAGCAAATTTAGTCACTTGAACTGCAGGCAGTTCACTCTGTCACAGTCAAGATTTGGATGAAGGACTTCAGATACAAGAAACAAACTTTCCATGCTATCCATCCTTATGGACTTACTCATGCAAAAGAAACCATAAAAATTAACAAGATTCCAAACATCAACCATCTATTACCTGGAAAAAATCTCCTTTTGCTAAGAGAAAATAGTCTTTTAGCGCTTTCAAATGACCATTCAAATCTGCACGGACAACCACAAGCTGCAAAGAAAAAACGAAAAGAAGAGTCAAAGGCTCTGAAAGACTTGAGGGTTTAATACTGAATTCAGAGAAAAGATGAAAGGATTGTTGTCTTGGAAGAGGTTCGGATACATTATCTCGCTGTTTTCTTTTTTCTTTGAGAGAGGAGGGTGTGGGGAGTAGGAGGATGATTGAGGATTTTTGAAGCTGAAACAGAAGCTTTGAAGCATTCATGAGATTTACATGATAAGGGAATATTATAGAGTAGTACCTGCCACAAATGACCGGCTGCAATAGCTCGAATAGAGTCAACAGCACTTTCGAAAGATCTTCTATGGAATTCTGACGATTCCTGCATGAATAAGAAGACAGATTATTGAGCCCTGAAGCATTCAGGAGAATCACTATCCACAACAAAGAAACTTGCAAGAAAAAAAAGGGGGAGACCAACTTAAGGTAACCTTTAGGTCACTGAACATAGTTTCAATCTTATCAGCCTCAGCTTGTGGAATTAACTCCTCACCCATCAACTTTGAGCCAGAAGTTGTTTCCTTTTGGAAAGGTAAGCGTCCACTAAATCCTTGGATTTTTGTGAAACGTTTCTTTAGCTCCTGATGTGCAGCATCCTGAGACTGGAAGGCAGGACTTGGATTACGGAGCACTCTTATAGCTTTACCCGAAAAGAGAATTGATTCTGCAACGTTCATATGGATGTACTCGGGAAGCATGTCCTGTGAGTAGCTCCAAAAAGGTGAGCAGAGAGCAACACAATGGAATATTGAAGAAGTTAGGGTCTGGATATGAAGCAGGGAAACCCAAGAAGAACTGCCACCAATTAGCTTCTGGAAGTTACATTTGTTGTTTAGCCTAATATTCCTGAACAGCATATCTTAGGAGTACAATCTGATGCACCATACAAATGAATACATACTGCAATTTAAGCAGCACAAAAAACCAATCTAAATGACACTAGGATTTCAATGACAAGTACTGAATGAATTAAAATTCAGAAGCCACAACAAATAAGTAAGCAAAAGTGATACTTTCAGTGTATTGATCTTATTACCACTGTGTAAGGAAAACCGAACCCTGAAATTCTTCCCTGTGTCTGTTTACCACTGTGACATAATGCCAATTGAAGAAGCATATGTAATTACTTAATTACTTACTTTATTTTTAGTGTTTTGATTGCCATTAAAGAAACTGGAATTGCACACAAATGTACCACCTGAACCTCCTCTAACCTATCTGACAAAGTATAAATGGTGATGAAATACATGCTCTGCAACAAAATACACAACCAGTAGAAAATAATTTTAAGTACCAGAGCAATGTGAAAGCCAGACTGCCAGTCTGTTAAAGATGAATCATGAGTTGATAAGTGTCCAAACTTTTCAGACACATCAGAGTGAGATGAGCCATCCTCCCCATCCCTATCTTCTTGCCTGATCAAAAGTTTACTGCAGATAAGTTGTCAATCTGAAAACAAACATGGCTTCCAATAACTAGCATTGCTCACAAGAAGTAGAATATTGCAAGTTCTGTCACTACCTGCCGATGAAAAACTCTCCATATTGGTCTTGAAGAATTCCGTAAACCATCCATGACGCAAGCTGATTATACATAACTTGATGCACATGCCAAAGAAGTCTGCTTTGGTGCAAAACAGTATCCATAAGAACCACGGTACAGAGAGACTGTTTTCCATATATTTGAGTGAATCAACTTAAGAGGTACAAAACAGCAACTAATCCAGTAAACAGTAAGGACAAGGTTTAAGACCTCTGAATGCAGGTCTGCAGTTCAGGAACTCCACAGTGGTGCCGCTTGTGTAAGAAATTAAGGAGTTTTCCTCCTCGAATATCATGACGCTCAATCTCTAGAATAAGCTCATACAAGGGAGGAAGAATGACAAAAAACTGGAACCAAGAAATTCAGAAAGACTGAAGTCCACACAGATAGGATCCGAAATTCACCAAATCAACACAATGGGACTGAAGTCACAAACCTTATTGAGGCCTTGCGTAACAGTAGCCAAAATGGGCACGGTTTCAGACAACAGTTTCTGCTCGATTTGAAGCACTGTCGACCTGTAAATGGAGAGAATCTCGACAATGCCATTGGCAAGGGCTCGTCGATAAACGCTGGCCTTTGAAGCGCTCCCTTTAGACAACTCCGCCACCCGTTCCAAAGGAGACACGTCGGCGGACCGTATCCAGCTCAAATTCCGAGACTTGGAGGCAAACCGATCAAGCTCTCGGTAGTAGAAACCTAAGGTGACAAGCCTTTCGATGAGGACCCTGACATTGCAGAAAAATCAAATTACGTTCCCAGAACTGGAAACAGAAGGATTGGAATTTGAGTGGAGCAGAGGGAATACTACCTGTCGGAGGGTTCGATGAATGAGACATCTGGGGCGAGCTTGAAGGTGCGTTCGTTGGCGTCCGGCGAGGGTTGAAGGCCGAGGGACTTGCGGTACTCTGCCTCGTCGATAATAAGATCTCCGGTGTAGCCTAAGAGCGACAGCAAGAGCTCGTGTAACATCTTCGCACCACGGCCGGCGTTTGAAACCGGTCACTGGTCAGTTGAGTCTCTCTGAAGTTCAGTTCAATTCAGACCGGCGAGGCGCGCGATTTCGGATACTCTGGTTTCTCATCTCCCTAAAGTGTTGGGCTTTGCTTCTCCTCGCCGAGCCCATTCACGAAGTTGGACTATCCAATGATTGTCGATCAAAATTGCATTTCTTTTCTCAGGTAATTTTAAAGAAATTTAATTCATTTATTTATGTCACCAAAACTGATCGGCGATGTTAGGATGTGCTATTTAAAAGTGCACATCCGAAGTGCTGCTGAAGTTTTCAGTTTAATTACAAATTTTCCATCTTATGTAAGTGTCATTATTTTTTTTCCTAGTCTCTGTCTCTATGTTTGGGCTTGAGTTGTCTTGGCTCTGCCTCTGTGTTTGAGCTTGAGTTGCTACAACCATCACCATCATTAACACCATTACCACAAGTACAACATAACTCATTTTCTCTTCTATTGCTGCTGCTCACAGTTCAAATTTTGGTGTCAGATCTCTCTACTACTATTACTCTCACTTGCTTTTGTTTTCTTCTGAGACGTTGTCTTTCCATCATGTAGTGGATCACAAAAAAGTATTATGTGTGTTGAGGTACTTCTGTTGACAGTGGATCATTTTGTTTGGTGTTGAAAGTATCATTATTTCTGTTTTTGTGGATCACTAGTTTATTTAGTGGATCATGAAAAAGTATTGGGTATGTTAAGATACTGTTGATAGTGAATCACTTTGTTTACTTGAACAGATCATTATTTCTGTTTTTGTGGATCACTACTTTATTTAGTTAAATAATCTGAAAAATCCAAAATAAAATCATATAATTATATATCCGAAAAATCCGATAATAATTAAATAATCTGAAAATTCCAAAATAAAATCATATAATTATATAATTATCATATAATTATCATATAATTATATATTCGAAAAATCCGATAATAATTAAATAATCCGAAAAATGCAAAATAAAATCATATAATTATATAATTATCCGAAAAAAGGGCAAGCAAAAGGTGGATATGAAATCCGAAAAATCCGAAAAAATAGGAATAAAATCCGAAAATAGGAATAAAACCCGAAAAAAATCCGAAAAATCCAAAATAAAATCCGAATAATCCGAAAAAATAGGAATTAAATCATATAAGTAGGAATCATATAATTATATAATTAACATATAATTATATATCTAAAAAATCCGATAATAATTAAATAATCCGAAAAATCCAAAATAAAATCATATAATTATATAAT
Source organism: Stellera chamaejasme (assembly GCA_024586325.1). NCBI lineage: Eukaryota > Viridiplantae > Streptophyta > Magnoliopsida > Malvales > Thymelaeaceae > Stellera > Stellera chamaejasme. The sequence goes on from CM044985.1 coordinate 35,378,495, forward strand.
TATCATATAATTATCATATAATTATATATCTGAAAATCCGATAATAATTAAATAATCCGAAAAATCCAAAATAAAATCGAGAATAAGATTTGGAGGAGCTCCACCATTTGGAAGAAATCAAGCCTCAAATGGAAGAAAATAATTATATATCCGAAAAATCCGAGAATTATATAATTATATGATTTTATTTTGGATTTTTCGGATTATTTAATTATTATCGGATATATAATTATATGATAATTATATAATTATATGATTCCTATTTATATGATTCAATTCCTATTTTTTTGGATTTTTTGGATTTTATTTTGGATTTTTTGGATTTTTTTTCCTATTTTTTCGGATTTTTCGGATTTTATATCCACCTTTTGCTTGCCCTTTTTTCGGATAATTATATAATTATATGATTTTATTTTGGATTTTTCAGATTATTTAATTATTATCGGATTTTTCGGATATATAATTATATGATAATTATATAATTATATGATTTTATTTTGGATTTTTCGGATTATTTAATTATTATCGGATTTTTCGATTTTATTTAGTGGATCAGAAAAAATTATTATGTGTGCAAAGGTACTATTGATAGTGGATTACTTTGTTTGCTTGAACGGATCATTATTTATGTTTTGTGGATCACTACTTTATTTAGTGGATCATAAAAAAGTCTTATTTATGTTTGATTGATTGAACATATCATTATTTATGTTTTAGTGGATCATTATAAAGGTTTGTTGATCAAGCTTTGGTGACTTCAGAAAGGTTTGTTGATCAAGCTTTGGTGACTTCATAAATAAAAATTTTACTTAAATTTGTATTGTTGAAAGATGGATCATTATTTTTGTGTGTATCACCAATTAGGTGAATTAAGGTACTGTTTACTTACTATAGAAAAGGCATAATTTAACCTTTAGTCGTGTGTAAAGTACTCGGTGTCATAGCATTTTCTTCTTGCTGTAATAACGCTTTTCCAGAAAGGAAAAGAATACCAATAATCAACAATAAAAGAAAAGGTGTTGAGCAGTCACCTGAGGGAGTGCATATAGCTCATCCATGAATAATAGTAACATATTAAAACCCATAATCAACAGTTTAGACTTTAGAAGTTGTCGATGAAAATATTAAAGTAGTGTTCAATCCATGAAGAAACTCCCTACAATGGGCACAAAACAATCTTCATGACAAAAAAGGGTCTGTAGTATGTGTCAAACACTATCTTTGAACCACTTTTACTGACGAAAGGAAAGAATGAAACAATTAACGTAAGAGATAATCAACTGGGGCATCGGAAGCTAAAATTTCATCAGAGTATAAATATGACATATGATGGTAAATCACACTTTATTAGGCAATTTGCTGCTGCATTAAACATGTGAAGCAAATAATATTATCATGAATAGATGCGACATAACATGTCAAAGGCTACAAGAAGCAAATGAATACTTAGTATTAAAAATGGGCTCATAATTTCCCAGACATCCTATAGACATGTTACTCTAGTAAATACTTTGTATTATTTACTAACCCGGTATAACTTTGTTTCTAGGAAACTCTACCATTTACTTAAATTTGTATTGTTCTTTTGTTGAGTGGATCATTATTTTTGTCTGTGTGTCACTAATTAAGTGAGTTAAGGTACTGATAACAGTGAATCACTTTGTTTGGTTCAAGGTATCATTAAGGGGGTTCAAACCTAAGGGGTACAAAAACAAATTTTCGGTGAATTTTCGGATTGATCACGGTGAAAATTGAAAATGGAAACTACCCCCTCAGACTAAAAATTTGACCGAAAATGGCCGTGGGCCCCCCACATGTGTGCTGCTTGTGACAAGTCAGCAAAAGCAAGTAAATGGGTAAGTGTGGTTGGATACGTGTTGGGGTGAGAATGGTAAGGTCATTATTTCTATTTTTGTGGCTTCAAAAATAAAATTTACTTAAACTTGCATTGTTGAAAAGGGGATCATTATTTTTGTTTGTGTGTATCTCTAGTGAGGTGAGTTAAGATACTATTGACAATTAATCACTTTGTTTGGTTAAACATATCATTATTTTATGTTTTTGTGAATCATTATAAAGGTTTGATGAGAAGATTTGGAGGATGTTGAAGAAAATGTTGTGGATGGAACACACTGTCGGAAGGAAAGACGTGAAATGAATGATATAGAACTGGGATGGTCGAAGTGGAAAAGTGACATCGTACATATTTAAATGGAATTATTCCTAAAGCGAAGCGACCCAAAACTGATATATGCAGAAGTTTAAGAGAGTAGGAATATGAGATAAGAATTTCCGATGGAAGACAAATTGTGGATGCTAATAAAAAAGGTACGTAAAATTTCCTTAAACGAAAACACATGGATAACTCAAAACGTAGTAATCTGTATCAATTGTGTTAGAAAAAGAGCCTGAACATATTTATTAAAATATAAACTGAAAATTATTAAAATCATGTTTCAATTTTCAAAAAAAAAATTACACATCAATTTACCTTATTATTACTCTCAAAACACTGCTCATTAATTTTATTTCATTTAATCTGAACATATTTATTAAAATATAAACTGCAAATTAATTAAACGAACCGCGTCCATGATAATTAATTGAGCTACAAATTGAAAATTGCTGACAAGCAAAAAGGTTATAAATACTCAAATAAAAAACAAAAAAAACATGCTACTATGTAGGCAGGTGTCTGTTCTAGATAATTTACTCTCGTACGAATAAAATGGGGAAAACCTGAGATAGGATGTATTGAGAACAGGATCTTTGATGATAAAGTTACAAAGAAAAGGTTTCTTCCACTACAAGTCACAAGACTTGCAGAAGTCGTGTATCGGTGCATGTCCCAAAGATCAACACGAGGGCTATGGCAATGGCATGTCAACTGCAGTTTGTTTTCATAAGCTACTTTAGCTTCTAGCAAATCTGGACGATATCGATCCGCAAGAATGTCGACCGCTCGAGAATGACTTCTCTCGCATAATGCCCAATGTAGCGAACCATTTGATCCCACCTTGTTCGACATACTTCACCAGTGCCTATGCTCTAGAAGATTGTCCCGCCAACATCTTCAATGCAATGCAGCATGCATCCAACTTCGTAAGAGCATCTAGCAGGCGATAGTCATCGAATCAGCCCATATACCTTGTGCCGACAAGGGGGATGATAATCGGTTATACCATTTCATGCAAAGCAAGGTGGTACGGCTCTAGTTGAAAGCTTGTCACCGATTGCTCCCAACAAATATTATCTCGTAGCATGCCATGCTTTGTTTTCTTCTCTTGAAGCTTTGATCGCAGATCTGTGTTAACCAAGTCAAACAATTTCTGGTACTCATCTTGAGACCAACCGCCTTTCTTCTTAGTCAGCAATTTGATTCTACGCCATGTATCCTTTATGTGAGACCCGTGTTTGCCAAGTTCATCGCCAAGTGCCCTCCACCGAGGACCGTGTTTGTCAACATGTTCACGGACGAATTCACACTCTTCAAAGGCCCACTTATGTTTCTCGATCTTTCAAGCAAAATATGGGCTCAGAATACACACTTGTATAAGGCCTCCATGGTAAGGCTGCACCTATTTCCTTCCAGCAGCTTCTTAAGTTCAGGTATTTTTGCAGTTCAGTAATTTGTCTACACCTTCTTCACCGAACCCATGAGCCTCAATGTAGTTATGAACAGCATTCATAACCAACTCATTCTCCTCTTGTGTAAATCGCTTTCCTTGCACCAATTTCACTTCTTCACATTCATTTACATCACTAATACCATCAGATGGAGGAAATACCTCAACATGTCCGCTAAAACTAACTTTCTTAGGCTTTCCATTTCCTTGGGACTCACCATTTTTGACAGCCTTCCTCCCTTTCCGCTTTTTCTTCTCCCTGTTGTCATCAGTTAAATGATTTACACCATCCTGGGCGAAAAGAAAAACTACAAATTCACTTGCATTGATTAATATGCCAAAGAAAGTCATAACTTAAACGCAGCTGTTCCTACTTCTTAGAGACTGGTAAAAGACAGAGGCCTGAACCATTAATTTCCACCCTAACTTTTATCAAATGCGCTAACAAAGAAAATAATGAAGTCAGTCCAGCGAACAATCACAAAAAGCCATTTAACTCAAATTACATGGTAAAATTTTTCAAAATGCCAATCTAAACACAGAGAAGCAGAAAGAATTAGGCAAAAAAAAAGGAGTTTTGCTTTGGAAGAAGTGAAAGTAAAGAACCTCGAAATCCTCGGGAAGCTCGTAGTCATAGTTCTCAACGCGGTCAAACCACTGATTCTTCCGGAGTCCTCTTCGTGCACCCCTTCCTCGTACTCGTAAACGTCTTCGTTTCCTTGATCAGAATCAATATCTTCGTCACTGTTTTGGAGCTTAGGGTTCATACGATCAAGTTCCTTTTTCATTGCAGAAGGCAAGCGAGGACCGCGCCTCTTTTGTAACTTATCCCCCTTTCTGTTACCATGGGTAGAATTCTTCATCACATGCTCAAAACGGGTCGGGTTAGGATGGCAAATCGAGTAGCCCAACCCAACATTAGTTACGGATTCGATATAACCAAAAGACCCGAGGAGCCCACATAACATACATTTGGGTGACAACCCATTTAGTAGAAGAGAGCGAGTATTCATTAACCAACCTCATAATTAATAGCCGTATACTTAATAAATAGTGGTGCACCAACCAATAATAAGATGACACGTATGGGGTTGGATGGTTTTTCTCCAACCCAGGTTGAACCAAAATATTGTCCTAATTAAGACGGCTAAACCTCACATCACCCTCTAGCTAATTTTATTCAAATTAATCCTAAAACCCAAATTAATCTTCCTTTATTAATTACGTACTCTAAAGCCATAGTGTATGTCTCCAACGGCTTTATTATATAATTCCCAACGATCGAATGTCTCCTCAACCACCACGCCGCAGCCTCCATAATGTACCACCTCCCGATCCTTTCCTTGCATGCCACTGCAAAGCGCAGATCTAGCTAGCACCATGGGATCAAAATCTACTAATTTTGGGCCTGCATTCTGGAAGAAGTGATGATGTGGTGCAAAGATGAGCGACGTTGGGTAGGGCAAGTACTGTACGGGCGGCGGGGAGAGCAGAGCTAGCGTGGCACTAAGGTACAGTTGAAAGCAATTTTATTAAGAATTAGGCAAAAGGCGAAACTCTGAGAAAGAGTGAGGCCTACCCCAAAGTTTTCCATCTTACATAACATATGAAAAGACCAGGTGCTTGCTCGACCTCGGACGTGACTAAACTCAGGAGCGGCTCGACAGCAGACACAGTAGCTCGGGAGAACTAGACATCGTTGCAGCATGGCATGATTCTTCCCCTTTGGGAGGCCGACCTTCTCGAACACGCTCTCAGGTACCTCATCCTCTCTCCGACATTTATATTAGTTAATGTTAATTGCAAGTATTAACACCAATTAAGAAGTACATATTATAATTTCAAGTGTTTTTTAGATCACATCGATGATGCGCACGTAAGGCAGGACATGCCTTAGAACTTAACCAACTAGCTAGAAACATTTAATTATATATATGTCATTAAAAAACATTTGAGTATATGAAATTATGAATAAGTGAAAGTGAAGAATGAATTAGGATATACACAACTACTATTCTTTAAACCCTAAATAAATTTACCCTCAACGAATATGATCATGCATCAGATACGTACTCACAATATCATGTCAAGTTCCATATCTTACACAAGATACACAAGTACGTATTAGCTCACAAGTCATGATAACACATAGGTTTCATATGTGTGTGTGGACAAGTGAGCTTTAAATGATTTAGAAGTGAGCTTTAAATGATTTAGTATGAACTACTGAAGGTACAAAAGTTTAACATGCACGCACGTACGCGGTTGAACAAAATAAAAAGTCTTCATAATTAATAAGTGAAATTAGTTTTGAGCCAGATTGATTAAGGTAATTTGTAATTTCTATAATTAATCTTGCATGCAGCTTCTCATGTATTTTTTTAAAAGGAATAATAAAATTAAAGAAATTACCTAATTTATGATATCCAATATGCCATGTAATCGTAATTAAGTAATTAGTAAACCATTGGTGATCAAGTGCATGCATGCAATTAAGTGGAAGGAAGGAATTAAATTGAGTAGGAGTAGAAGGAGGTGAGAAGGCCATGAACATAACCAAGTAAAAGACCTTATAATAATGTGATGGCGGTTACCGCGTCCTTGCACGTGCCCTGCTTCTCCAGCAAGGAGCTCCTCACCCGACTCCATCACATCGCGAGCGAGCAAGGAAGCCTTTGATTAACTGCATCATGCATGCGGACCATATCCATTTCTAGAGGGATGGGGGAGGAAGAGGAGGAGGGAGTGAACAATGCAAATGTGCATGGTGGTGTATTTATAGGCCATGTAGACACAAAAGCAACATTGCTAGTACTTTTTTGTGCTCCACCAAAACTCATATATATTTTCATTTTTATATATATTGTTCAACAAAAATTCAAAATTGACACATTTTTTAAATTAGAAATGCATTCAATTTCACCTTATTTTCATTTATTTATCAACCGTCTCACTTAAAAAGTTACTTTTATGATATATGTTTGTACTCTTTTTGTCCATAAATGATTAAAACACTTTCACTTTCAAGTTATACCAAAATTATTGAAATCATGTTTCAATTTTCAAAAAAACAATTATACATCAATTTACCGTATTATTACTCTCAAAACACTCTGCTCATTAATTTTATTTTATTTCATCTGAACATATTTATTAAAATATAAACTGCAAATTAATTAAACGAACCGCGTCCATGATAATTAATTGAGCTACAAACTGAAAATTGCTGACAAGCATAAAGGTTACAAATACTCAAATAAAAAACAAAAAAAACATGCTACTATGTAGTTAGGGAAAAACCTGAGATAGGAAACCCAGTACCCTGTATTGAGAACAGGATCTTCGATGATAAAGTTACAACGAAAAGGTTTCTTCCACTACAAGTCACAAGACTTGCAGAAGTCGTGTATCGGTGCATGTCCCAGCATCTACACGAGGGCTATGGCAATGGCATGTCAACTGCAGGTTTGTTTTCATAAGCTACTTTAGCTTCTAGCAAATCTGACGATATCGATCGCAAGAATGTCGACTGCTCGAGAATGACTTCTCTCGCATAATGCCCAATGTAGCGAACCATTTGATCCCACCTTGTTCGACATACTTCACCAGGCTTATGCTCCAGAAGATTGTCCTAGTCAACATCTTCAATGCAGCATGCATCCAACTTCGTAAGAGCATCTAGCAGGCGATAGTCATCAGAATCAGCCCATATTCCTTGTGCCGACATTGGGGATGATAACTGGTTATACCATTTCATGCAGCAAGGTGGTACGGCTCTAGTTGAAAGCTTGTCACTGATTGCTCCCCAACAAATATTATCTCGTAGCATGCCATGCTTTGTTTTCTTCTCTTCAGAAGCTTTCAGTCGCAGATCTGTGTTAACCAAGTCAAACAATTTATGGTACTCATCTTGAGACCAGCCGCCTTTCTTCTTAGTCAGCAATTTGATTCTACGCCATGTATCATTTTTGTGAGACCTGTGTTTGCCAAGTTCATCAGCAAGTGCCCTCCACTAAGGACCATGTTTGTCAACATGTTCACGGACGAATTCACACTCTTCAGGCGTCCACTTATGTTTCTCAGATCTTTCAAGTAAAATATGAGCTCTGTAATACACACTTGTATAAGGCCTCCATGGTAAGGTTGCACCTATTTCCTTCCAGCAGTTCTTAAGTTCAGGGTATTTTTGCAGTTCAGTAATTTGTCTACACCTTCTTCACCTAACCCATGAGCCTCAATGTAGTTATGAACAGCATTCATAACCAACTCATTCTCCTCTTTTGTAAATCGCTTTCCTTGCACCAATTTCACTTCTTCACATTCATTTACATCACTAATACCATCAGATGGAGGAAATACCTCAACATGTCCGCTAAAACTAACTTTCTTAGGCTTTCCATCTCCTTGGGACTCACCATTTTTGACAGCCTTCCTCCCTTTCCGCGTTTTCTTCTCCTTGTTGTCATCATTTAAATGATTTACACCATCCTTTTCACCATCTACAAAGCCAGGACCTTCACCACCATTGCCTTTTCCGGGTTGTTCCAAATTAGCAGCAACAGCCTGCTTTTGCTTCTTTTTCTTCTTACCTTTCCTTGAATCATCAACATTTTTTAGGACATCGTCACTTGGTGAACCTCCCTTGTGCTTCATCAATTCTCCATTATCTGTTTCATGCTTGCGCTTTTTCTTATTTTCCCCAAAATCTTTTCCTTTTCCTACATCGTATTGGTTCTCATCTGAATACTTGTTATTCTTGTGCTTGATCTTCTTTTTCCTCTCTTGAAAGCCCTCTTCAAAAATAGATCCATAACCCTTTGTACTTGATGGTCTCTTCTTTTCTGTTTCGTTCTTCTCGTTTACACAGATTGGCTCAGTCTCAAGCTTTTTCTTCTTTTTCTTATTTCCCATGTTGCCATCACCTAAAACATGTACACCATCTACAAGGTTAGGACCATCACCTCCGTTGCCTTTTACAGGCTGTTCCAAATAAGTGGCAACGACCTGCTTTAGCTTCTTTTTCTTCTTATCTTTCCTTGAATCATCATCATTTTTCAGAGCATCTTCATTTGGTGAATCTCCCTTGTACTTCACCAATTCTCTATCTGTTTCATGTTTGTACTTTCTCTTCTTTTCTCCACAATCTTTTCCATTTCCTACATCGTATTGGTTCTCATTTGAATCCTTGTTGTTCTTGTGTGTTTTCTTCTCTTCAGAACATTCTTCATAAATAGAACCACAACCCTCTGTACTTGATGGGCTCTTCTTTTCTATTTCTTTTTTCTCGTTTACACAGATCAGCCCACTCTTGTGCTTTTTCTTCGTTTCCTTTTCTCCAATGTTGTCTTCATTTCTTAGATCATATCGGTTCTCATCCTGGTAGCCATCTTGAATGGATGCAGACGCTTTCTCCACAGTTTGCATTCGTTTTTTAAGTCTGCTAGTCCCATATTTGTCTTGTAGAGGTTCCATAAAATCTTGGATATTACTATCATGGGTGGGGTGGAATTCTGACTCTGGATATGCTTCTGACACAAAAATATCACCTGATTTCTTGTTTCCGACCAAAGAAGGAACAAGATCACAAAACTGTAGAACATTAACGGAATTCCAATTACCATGACACTAACGCAGAATAACATATAAAAATCAATTTGAGGGAACGTTGAATGCACAAGCAGAAACCTTCGTACTCATGCAAGCATTAGCAAGATATCAATAGCAGAATGAAAGACTGAATACATGCCTAACAGAATCAAACTGAAGCTGAATCCTTAGCAATATGAATCAATATTACCAGCAAATTTGGTGGTCAAACATTTTATAGACATAAACAACGAAGAACAACAGTACAATCAGAGGCCTCACTTGGAATTCCAGTAAATGCCTACAACATCCTCCTCTTGTGACTTTCATCCATGGTCGCCGGAATGAGGGAAGTGTGAGCTTCATTTTTTCCTAGCTTCCCCAAATTGAGATCTACCGCTTTCTGTTTAAAGGCGGAGGGGAGCGATTCAGTGAAACAGAATTGGGTAAGCTGGCTGAAATCGGGTCAGGACGCCGAATCGGGTAGCCCAATATAATATAGTTACGGATTTGATTTGGCCCAAAAACCCTCACGCTGTGATTATCTATCACAATTTGTGTACACCTATTACAGTTATTAACACTGTTAATTGAATGATTAAAATTAAAAATGAGATAAAGGATTTTGATTCGTGTTCGATAAGCTTGAGAGAATCATGTTAAAGTTCCCTCAATGATTCAGAAGAATGAAGCAGTAGACAGGAGGGGCATCCAATCGATTAGTTGATGCTAGAGAAGAGAATGGAGCAAATATCTGCATATATATATATATATATATATATATATTTGATTATATAATCAACTTGGTTCCAATTATCTAGACAAAACTCAACTCAGAATTCAATAGAAATGCAGGGAGAGCAATGAAATGAAAGCAATTTCTGGCAAAAAATGTCGACCGACGATTGATGTGCAACGTGGGGGAAAAGGGAAGACATGTAAGCATGCTAACAAGCTTACTACCACCACACATGCGATTCATAGTATGCTAACATCCATTTTCTCCATCAACTCAGAAGCACCTAGTTTAAGATAAACCAAATCTACTATAGGCAAGTCGGGGCTCCGCCCTCGACTCAGATTATTACAAATCAGAAGATGTCTCATACATACATATATACACATCCAAAACATGTTCTGACCTATATGCATGCAGTACAACACAGAGCCAATATTCAAAATCCTATAAATACCTAGCGCGGAATGCAAGCGACCTCCGCACGTGGTACTGCTGCCGCAACCCAACCTCACAAAGTGAAAGAAGCACCGCGGAACCTCTACTCCGCCGGCCGCTTGTCGACGGCGGCTGAAAGTGGTAAACAGATAAAAGGGTGAGTCCTCGAAAGGACCCGGTAAGGGCTTAAGGTAATAATGCGGTTTGCCCACAGTGGCAACAATCGATCTGCAAAATGTTAGCACAACATATACATATACATACGAACATAAAACATAAAGCAAATCAGAATCCACCATATGCGGTCCAACCGCTTAGCGACCAGAACGACCCTCCGCAGAGGTCGAATATACAGATCGAGCAGAGCAGAGATAGCGCGGTGCCGGCTGGGGTCGCGAGCCCCAAACTGTCGTAGGGTCACGTAATGTGGCGTATCGGCACTCCGTGCGGATACGCAGAATGTCGGCACCCCTTCAAGGTGCGGACCACAGGCAATGTCGGCACTCCCGGTGCGGATACGCGAAATGTAATCAAGGAGTACCCGTGGTCCCTTCAACCATACGGGCCTCGCCACGAATCGGAACATATAAATAAGGCATACAAACACACAGAGATATCATACCGATAACACATATGGAGCAGAACAAACGTACATTTTACCAAGTTAAGCCCTTACCTCGTAAGCGCGCCCGCAGCCCAACACTCGTGCAAATCCCAACTCCCGACTAAATGCACCACTTGACTCCCTACGGGTCCGTGCTACTCCACCAACGCAGAATCAAGTCAGACAACCATGGTTGGATCGTAACACATCCAAACAAACCCCGAGAAAACTATTCTCGCACAAACCCGCACACTCCGGAAAATTCAGAAAGCTCGGTTTTACAAACCGAGCCTGAACATTGTTATTCATACACCACCAAACCCATTTCAACCTTTAAACCCGCATTCCAGGACACCTTTCCGGAAAACCCGCATAAACCTAACTTTTCCTACCATTGTCCGAAAATGATGTTTCAACCACCATTATGAACCTATTTCCACCCACAATACCAATTTAGGATCCAAACCAACTTAAACACAACCTTAACATGGAAAAAGTTTCATTTCAACATTTCGGTCCTTAACTAAATTTTCACCACATTCCCAAATCAAACCATTCAAGCTTCCAATTAATCATATTAATCATCAATTTCATTTCCTAACCAGAATTACTAACCAATTGCATCATAATCAACAAACCCCTTTTCATACATAATTCGCCAAAAGAGAAATTCCTCACCCAACTTCCATTTCAACCCAAACAAAGTTCCATTAGCTCTCTTTAATCACCAATTACAATTATTAAGCAAGATTACCAACCAATTGCTTCAACATCAACAACCCTCACCCTTAATAGTTTCGGCCATAATGGGGAATTTCTACCCAACAAGTTTTCCATCAAATTGAAACCATAGATTGTCTTAGAATCATGCTAGGAACAACATACATGAAGCATGATTCAAGAAGACAAACACACACAATTTTGGAAAAAATCATCAAGAATTCGGCCTCCTAGGGTTCTCCCATTCCATGGAGTTTTCCAACAACCAACCATAGATTCCTACTCCCCTCAAGCCCAAGAACAACATACTAAAAGATGGGAGGGAGAGGATCACTTAAGCTTGTAGACAAGAGCAAACCCATGGCATGAAAACCTTCTCTTTTCTCTACCAATTCTTATTTCCAACTTGAGAAGAGAAGTAGGAAGTGAACTTACCAAGGATTGGAGCCAAAACCTTGAAGAAATCAACCAAGAAAATGGATGGACATGGAGCTTGAGAGGAGAAGAAGATGGCGGCGAAGCTTGGAGAGGTTGAAGAAGAAGAAGAAATGAATTAGTTTGATTTTATGTAATTATTTAGCCATATATATATTTTCCACTTTTTTGCCCATACCTCCCTACCATTTAATCAAAATTAGCCAAGTGTCCCAAATAAAACCTCCCCAATGTTGCTGCCGAAAAATATCAGCTGCTGCCCATGCTGATTTTATTAAATCTACACCCCTTTGCAAATTAACCCCCAATTTTTCCGAAAGTTCCAATTCTTTTTGCCCAAAAATAATTACCGAATTCCAAAATTAACGAAACTTGGACACAACCTTCAGAATATTATAACATTCACAGAACATTTTTCAGAAATTCATTTACCTTTCCGGAGTGTCCTACCGAGCTCGCTGAACCCAGACCAAAACCCGACGTGCGAGCGTGTCAACCTGAACCAAAATTCCGTCACTCCGAAAATTCTACAAAAATACCCACAAATTCCACTTTAAATTAAAACACACTTACCCCAAAGCCATCAGAGAATTTCCATCCCGAGCCCCGGGATTCCCGTCCCGCGCCCGGGAGTCGCCCGAACCGAACGTCCGTCCCAGGACATCAAACTCAACAACCACCTCCGGACGTCACCACGACTCCAAAACTACAAACGGCTTCCCAAACTGAGCTCTCGGGAGTGCTACCGAGCCCGCTGTACGTCCCGTGGCGACCCGACAACCCCGGCGCGGAAAAATATTTTCGGCGGAAACGTCCGGGGACCCACACGACCTCAAATACGGAGGGGTTCGCCAAAATGATACTCGGATAGGGCTCGGGAGCCGTCTGAACGCCGAAAACGTGACCCGCAGCTAAAACCGAGCCCGGGTCACCCGGCCGCAACCCGCTCGGGGTGACCGTAATATCCTCCCCTTAGGACTCTTGGTCCTCCAAGAGGGGCATCAAACGCCGATACCGCTCGGGGTATCGCTCTCGATGTCTGCTCGGTTTCCCAAGTCGCTTCGGTCCGTATGATGTGACCACCGAACCTTGATCATGGGAATCAACTTGCTTCGGAGTTTCCGAGTATCGCGTCCCGTAAAGGCAATCGGTACCTCGATACGACAAATCGGGCTCCACCAACCTCCTCCACCGGAATCGTCGCACAGGATCCGTAATGCACTTCTTCAACATACCGACGTGAAAACGTTGTGCACCGCAGACATGCTCGGAGGTAGAGCCAACTCAGTAGGCCAATCCGCCTACCCGCCTCCGTAATCTCGTGACGGTCCGATATACCTTGGGGCTAACTTACCCTGTCTCGCCGAATCTCGATGTCCCCGAATCGGCGCCACCTTCAAACCACCTGTCGCCCACCTCAAACTCCAAGTCTCTGCGTCGCCTATTAGCATATGAGGTGGTGCGGTCGTTCCGGTCTTCAACCGCGCTGAATCAACTTGATCTTTGCGGTGGTCTCTCAATAAGCTCGGGACCCGGCTCAATCACATCGACGCCTCGGTCAAAGGTGCGGTGTCATGCACCGTCGTCCATACTGACGCCTCAAATGGTGCCATGCCGATGGTACTGATAATCTGTTATTATATGAAAATTCTACCAACGGCAAATCGCTGTTTGTCCCAATCCCTCCGAAATCCAAAGTACACTCCGCAAAGATATCCTCCAGAATCGAATCACCCGCTCCGATCGACCGTCGGTTTGGGGATGGTAAGCTGTACTCAGATGGAGTCGCGTGCCCAGTGCCTTATGAAAGGCGCTCCAGAAATGTGCGGTAAAACGCGGATCCCGATCTGACACAATGGAGTCTGGTACTCCATGTAACCGCACAATCTCTCTGATATATAGATGGGCAAGCTTCTCCAGAGAGTCTGTCATCCGGACTGGCAGAAAGTGAGCACACTTCGTCAAGCGGTCCACGATAACCCAGATGGCATCGTGGTGAGACCGGGTCAGGGGTAGTGCAGTCAGAAAATCCATCGTGATGTTACCCCACTTCCTGACTGGGATGGGCAGAGTCTGTAACGTCCCTGCCGGTTTCTGATGCTCCACCTTCACCCGCTGACAAGTGGCACACTTAGACACATGTGTGGCAATGTGTCTCCGCATACCCGGCCACCAGAAATGGGTACGCAAATCTCGATACATCTTCTCACTACCGGGATGAATGCTCAATCGACTCGAATGTGCCTCCGTCGAATTTCATCCCGTAGTGTCTCGATCCCCGGCACATACAACCGATCTCTCAAGTACAGTGCCCTGCCTCGTATCAAACGCTGCAATAAAGTGCCCTTTGTCCTCTCCGACAGCCTCTTCACTCTGGATCCTCTCCCGTGCCTCTCGCACTGGCCCAACCACTCCGAACGAATGGTCAAAGTGTATACTGAGCTCGCTCCCGGTGCTCCCACCGATGCCACAGCACACTAGATCATCCTCCTCGGTCCGATCCTCAGCACGCCTCCTCGACAACCCCAAGATACTTCCTACTCGAGCATCGGCCACCGTATTGCCTTTGCCCTCGGTGTACTCGATGGTGCAATCGTAGTCCTTGATGTACTCGAGCCACTGCGCGCCTCATGTTCAACTCCTTCGAGTGAACAGATACTTGAGACTCTTATGATCTGTGAAAATCTGAAATTTGCCGCCGAGTAGGTAGTGCCTCCATTGCTTCAACGCATAAATCACCGCGGCCAACTCCGGATCGTGTGTCGGGTAGTTCGCTCATGCGGTCGCACTGTCTCGACCCATAAGCTATCACATTCCGCTCCCGCATCAACACACATCCTAACCCCGACCTAGATGCGTCTCAGATAGACCACATACGGTAAGCTCGGGTCGGGTAGAGTCAAGATCGGCGCACCGGTCAGCCGCCGCCTCCTCGAAAACTCTCCTCGCACTTCTCTGTCCATACAAACGGCTGCCCTTCTTAGTCAGATGCGTAAGCGAGGAAGCTAAGATGGAGAATCCCGGCACAAACCTCCGGTAGTAACCTGCTAAACCCAGGAAACTCCTGATCTCACGTACCGAGGTAGGCTGCTTCCAATCCTGTACCGCTCTGACCTTCTCAGGATCCACAGACAAACCGTGCTCACCGATGATATGCCCAAACGACACCTCCCGGATCCGAAATCACACTTTGAAAACTTGGCATAAAGCCGATGCTCCCAAAGTGTCTCGCAACACAATCCTCGATGCTCCCGGTGAGAGTCCTCATCCCGAGAGTAAATCAGATATCATCGATGAACACTACTACAAAGGAGTCCAGATACGGCCGAAACACCCGGTTCATCATGTCCATGAACGCCGCCGGTGCGTTGGTCAACCCAAACGGCATCACCGTATACTCATAGTGCCCATACCGCGCACGAAAGCTGTCTTCGGAATATCCTCCTCCTTCACACGCAATCGAAAGTACCCGATCGCAGATCGATCTTCGAAAAGATCTTCGCACCTCTCAGCTGATCAAAGAGATCGTCGATTCTCGGCAATGGGTACTTGTTCTTGATGGTGATGGCGTTCAACCGTCTGTAATCTATACACAACCTGAGTGACCCATCCTTCTTCTTCACGAATAAAATCGAGCACCCCATGGTGAAGTGCTCGGACGGATGAAGCCCTTCTCCAGCTCCTCCAATCGCTTCTTGACTCCACCATTTCCACTATCGGCATCCGATAAGGTGGAATGGAAATGGGAGTAGAACCAGCCGCAATCCGGATCTCAACGTGATCTCCCGCTCGGTGGCATCTCGGGCAAGTCCTCCGGAAATACTGCGGAAAATCTCGGACGATCGAATCTTATCCAGCTCGGCCGTGTATCGACGGGTTCAGACCGTAATACTCCTCCGAATCCACTATCGGGACACGATCCGAACTCTGCACTCCATGCCGGTCCCGACCGTCTTCGCCCCATCTCGAACTCGAGAGGTAACACCTCTCCGTAAACCGTAACACTACGGTTGGCACAAATAATATGCACGGAATTCTTGGACAGCCAATCCATCCCAAGAATAACATCATACTTCGTGTGTTCAACACCAGCAGATCCGACGTATCCGATGATCGCCAATGGATAGCACGCAGTCCGTACTCATCTCATTGAAAGCGGCCGACTCCCACCGTCTTCACCATGAAGACGCTCGGAAGTCCACTAGTAGTCGGTGGAGTGACTCGACACACTTCGTGCCACAATCGAAACGGACGCCCAAGATCAAACAAAGGCACATATAGGTGTATCGTTCAAGTAATGTACCTTGGAGTGCCCACGCCGCGAAGTCTCTCCACGCTCAATCAAACACTCGACCTGCTCCGGCCTGTGGTGGAGGCTCACGCCGTGAGGTCTCACCCCGCTCCACTGGAACACACGCCCCTGCTCCAGGCGCCGTGGCGGAGGGGGTGGCGGAAACGGTCGCCTCGGCCGCCGTGATGGCCTCGCCCGCCTTCGTGAACCGCGCCCGGGGTGCGCTGGGCTGAAACCGAGGCTGCGGACGCGTAGTCTTGCCGGATCCTGTCCCAGCGTCAAAGGACAATCACGAATCCAATGATCACTGCCCCACATCTCGACATCGCTCGACTGCCGGTAACACGGCCGGCCGGGTGCTGCCACCACAACTCGCGCAGTCGGAACGGCCGGCGTAGTCCTGCCGCCTCTGCTACTCGCCTGCACTGCCCGATCTACTCAAGACCTCGCCGAGCTCGCCGTGCAGAGCCCTCCTCCGTCCACCGGGTCGGTGTGGTAGGTACCGACTCTCAACCTCCTCTCGCTCGAGGAGCCGGGCCTTCGCATGCCTCGTGGTAAGAAGTGATATCTAGAGGTCTCAGAGCCCACCTGTACTCCGGGCGTAGGCGGCGAATGAACCGCTTGGCCTTCTCCTGCTCCATGCCGTAATACTGTGGCACGTAGCGGACCAATCGGTCGAACTCCCGCTCATACTGCTGATCCGAGTCCCCGCTCCGGATCATCGAATCGTGCTCGACGGAGGTCTCGACGGCATCCCCAATGTATCGCTGATGGAAGTAGTAAGCAAAGCGCTCCCGTGTCAGTCCGAATCATGCCCCCATCACGTGCCGCCTCGGCTCTCGACGGCCCTGAGGCCCCTCCACCAATGATCTGCACCTGCCCAGATTGAACGTGGCCAAAGAAACTCTAACCTCGGATGGAAGGTGTAGCCTCCCAAGGAGCTTGTCAATCCTCGCAAACCATGTCTCGGCCCGCCTCGGGTCCTCCACGGCCGTTGAACCTCGGGGTTCAAACGCTGAAACCGCTCAAGTCTCGATCTCATCGATCGGCGTCTCAGCTCTTCCCGTCGGTGGTGGGTCCGACGAGAACTCTCAGTACTGCGCAGATCCCCCTCCTCAGAATCACTATCCTGCTGATCCTGCACACTGAGGTGGCTGCTGCCCACCTCCTGAACTGGCTGTCTCCGCTGTGGCCTAGCCGACCTCCGGTGCTCTGCCGCCTCGAATCTGCTGGCTGGCAACAATGTACCCAACAGTGCATTCGACCCAACACTGTAATATATCGGAGCGGGTCCCTCAACTCGCTGATCACTGTGGGGAGTGAGTGTGATGCTCAGCCCACAGGTTACTCGAACCCGCCTTCAGCCCTCGGAGGTGTGGGATCCCGGTCCCTACCCTCCGGTTCCGCTCACGCCGGCGGCGTGTTCTAGCCATACCTGAAATAAATCAACCCAAAACCATATAACCCAATCATAAACTTTCTCTTCCTAAAGCTAGCGGCAGATTTTATGGCTCAGAGTGTAATGCAACGCATGATGCAAGGATTCTTTTCGTAATCCCGAAACTAAATAATAAACCTTAACATAGAATCGAGATCATGCTTATAATCACGGAATCACTTCATATAACACCCACACCTTCCATAATGCTCCAAAGAACCGCCACCGTTCCACACGCATTCCGAAATGGTTCAAATAAGGAGTTGATCGGGCTCGTGCGAACCACTCGAATGAGGTGTAAACCAAGAGCTTGCCCTTCAAGTCATTACTTGTAAAGTTTACCCATGAACTAGCATGACTTGCCTTCCACAACCCATACTTTCACCAACCATGCTTAACCTCTTGGGTCACTTCGACCCGACTGCTCGATACCAACTTGTCACACCACCCCGCCGGTTGCGGAGGCGGAGCCGGCCGCGGCGTCGGAAACAGGAATTACGGCGGAAAGCGCGGCAACAGAGCATCGAGCTCGAATCACGAATCGTTGAGTAATAACTAGCAACCTATAACTCATACAAGGCAAGCATGCTAACAAGCTTACTACCACCACACATGCAGTTCATAGTATGCTAACATCCATTTTCGCCATCAACTCAGAAGCACCAAGTTTAAGATAAACCAAATCTACTATAGGCAAGTCGGGGCTCCGCCCACGACTCAGAAGATAACAAAACAGAAGATGTCTCAAACATACATATATACACATCCAAAACATGATCTGACCTATATGCATGCAGGCACAGCTACAGAGCCAATATTCAAAATCCTATAAATACCTAGCGCGGAATGCAGGCGACCTCCGCACGTGGTACCGCTGCAACCCAACCTCACAAAGTGAAAGAAGCACCGCGGAACCTCTACTCCGCCGGCTTTGTCGTGACGGCCTGAAAGTGGTAAACAGATAAAAGGGTGAGTCCTCGAAAGGACCCGGTAAGGGCTTAAGGTAATAATGCGGTTTGCCCACGAGGCAACAATCGATCTGCAAAAGCAGTTAGCACAACATATACATATACATACGAACATAAAACATAAAGCAAATCAGAATCCACCATATGCGGTCCAACCGCGAGCGACCATGCGACGGCCCTCCGCAGAGGTCGGAATATACTGGTCGAGCAGAGCAGATAGCGCGGTACCGGCCGGGGTCGCGAGCCCCAAACCGTCGTAGGGTCACGTAGCGAAGTATCGGCACTCGTGCGGATACGCAGAATGTCGGCACCCCTTCGGTGCGGACACGTAATGTCGGCACTCCCGGTGCGGATACGCAGAATGTAATCAAGGAGTACCCGTGGTCCCTTCAACCATACGGGCCTCGCCACGAGAATCGAACATATAAATAAGGCATACAAACACAGCAGAGATATCATACCGATAACACATATGGAGCGAAACAAACGTACATTTTACCAAGTTAAGCCCTTACCTCGAAGCGCCGCCCGCAGCCCAACACTCGTGCAAATCCCAACTCCCGACTCGAAATGCACCACTTGACCCCTACGGGTCCGTGCTACTCCACCAACGCAGAATCAAGTCAGCACAACCATGGTTGGATCGAACACATCCAAACAAACCCCGTAAAACTATTCTCGCACAAACCCGCACACTCCGGAAAATTCACAGAAAGCTCGGTTTTACAAACCGAGCCTGAACATTGTTATTCATACACCACCAAACCCATTTCAACCTTTAAACCCGCATTCCAGACACCTTTCCTGAAAAACCCGCATAAACCTAACTTTTCCTACCATTGTCCGAAAATGATGTTTCAACCACCATTATGAACCTATTTCCACCCACAATACCAATTTAGGATCCAAACCAACTTAAACACAACCTTAACATGGAAAAAGTTTCATTTCAACATTTCGGTCCTTAACTAAATTTTCACCACATTCCCAAATCAAACCATTCAAGCTTCCAATTAATCATATTAATCATCAATTTCATTTCCTAACCAATTACTAACCAATTGCATCATAATCAACAAACCCCTTTTCATACATAATTCGGCCAAAAGAGAAATTCCTCACCCAACTTCCATTTCAACCCAAACAAAGTTCCATTAGCTCTCTTTAATCACCAATTACAATTATTAAGCAAGATTACCAACCAATTGCTTCAACATCAACAACCCTCACCCTTAATAGTTTCGGCCATAATGGGGAATTTCTACCCAACAAGTTTTCCATCAAATTGAAACCATAGATAGTCTTAGAATCATGCTAGGAACAACATACATGAAGCATGATTCAAGAAGACAAACACACACAATTTTGGAAAAATCATCAAGAATTCGGCCTCCTAGGGTTCTCCCATTCCATGGAGTTTTCCAACAACCAACCATAGATTCCTACTCCCCTCAAGCCCAAGAACAACATACTAAAAGATGGGAGGAGAGGATCACTTAAGCTTGTAGACAAGAGCAAACCCATGGCATGAAAACCTTCTCTTTTCTCTACCAATTCTTATTTCCAACTTGAGAAGAGAAGTAGGAAGTGAACTTACCAAGGATTGGAGCCAAAACCTTGAAGAAATCAACCAAGAAAATGGATGGACATGGAGCTTGAGAGGAGAAGAAGATGGCGGCAGAAGCTTGGAGAGGTTGAAGAAGAAGAAGAAATGAATTAGTTTGATTTTATGTAATTATTTAGCCATATATATATTTTCCACTTTTTTGCCCATACCTCCCTACCATTTAATCAAAATTAGCCAAGTGTCCCAAATAAAACCTCCCCAATGTTGCTGCCGAAAAATATCAGCTGCTGCCCATGCTGATTTTATTAAATCTACACCCTTTGCAAATTAACCCCCAATTTTTCCGAAAGTTCCAATTCTTTTTGCCCAAAAATAATTACCGAATTCCAAAATTAACGAAACTTGGACACAACCTTCAGAATATTATAACATTCACAGAACATTTTTCAGAAATTCATTTACCTTTCCGGAGTGTCCTACCGAGCTCGCTGAACCCAGACCAAAACCCGACGCGTGCGAGCGTGTCAACCTGAACCAAAATTCCGTCACTCCGAAAATTCTACAAAAATACCCACAAATTCCACTTTAAATTAAAACACACTTACCCCAAAGCCATCAGAGAATTTCCATCCCGAGCCCCGGGATTCCCGTCCCGAGCCCCGGAGTCGCCCGAACCGAACGTCCGTCCCCAGACATCAAACTCAACAACCACCTCCGGACGTCACCACGACTCCAAAACTACAAACGGCTTCCCAAAGAAGACATGTGTTCACCTATTAATAGAGTTCGAATTTCGAACTTGTGAGTCCGATTGGCCGGTTGAACTTGGGATTAAGTGACCGGAGCCGGAAAATGAGATGCGCAGTGGCTGTCGGATCGGAATCGAGTGCAAAAATAAGATCGTCGCAGTGGCGAAGAGTGAAAGACGACAAGCCACTGCGGCGATCTTATTCTTGCACTCGATTCCGATCCGGCAGCCACTGCGCATCTCATTTTCCGGCTCCGGTCACTTAATCCCAAGTTCAACCGGCCAATCGGACTCGCAAGTTCGGAATTTGAACTCTATTCATAGGTGAACACATGTCTTCCCCTTTCCCCCACGTTGCACATCAATCGTCGGTCGACATTTTTGGCCAGAAATTGCTTTCATTTCATTGCTCTCTCTGCATTTCTATTGAATTCCGAGTTGAGTTTTGTCTAGATAATTGGAACCTAGTTGATTATATAATCATATATATATATATATATACACACACACACACACACACAGATATTTGCTCCATACTCTTCTCTAGCATCAACTAATCGATTGGATGCCCCTCCTGTCTACTGCTTCATTCTTCCGAATCATTGAGGGAACTTTAACATGATTCTCTCAAGCTTATCGAACACGAATCAAAATCCTTTATCTTATTTTTAATTTTAATCATTCAATTCACAGTGTTAATAACTGTAATAGGTGTACACAAACTGTGATAGATAATCACAGCGTGAGGGTTTTTGGGCCAAATCAAATTCGTAACTATATTATTTTTGGCTACCCGATTCGGCGTCCTGACCCGATTTCAACCAGCTTACCCAATTCTGTTTCACTGAATCGCTCCCCTCCGCCTTTAAACAGAAAGCGGCAGATCTCAATTTGGGGAAGCTAGGAAAAAATGAAGCTCACATTTCCCACATTTCGGCGACCATGGCTGAAAGACACAAGAGAAGGATGTTGCAGCCATTTACTGGAATTCCAAGCGAGGCCTCTGACTGTACTGTTGCTCTTCGTTGTTTATGTCTATAAGATGTTTGACCACCAAATTTGCTGGTAATATTGATTCATATTGCTAAGGATTCAGCTTCAGTTTGATTCTGTTAGGCATGTATTCAGTCTTTCATTCTGCTATTGATATCTTGCTAATGCTTGCATGAGTACGAAGGTTTCTGCTTGTGCATTCAATGTTCCCTCAAATTGATTTTTATATGTTATTTTGCGTTAGTGTCATGGTAATTGGAATTCCGTTAATGTTCTACAGTTTTGTGATCTTGTTCCTTCTTTGGCAGGAAACAAGAAATCAAGTGATATTTTTGTGTCAGAAGCATATCCAGAGTCAGAATTCCACCCCATCCATGATAGTAATATCCAAGATTTTATGGAACCTCT
Source organism: Stellera chamaejasme (assembly GCA_024586325.1). Lineage (NCBI taxonomy): Eukaryota > Viridiplantae > Streptophyta > Magnoliopsida > Malvales > Thymelaeaceae > Stellera > Stellera chamaejasme. Next base: position 35,401,053 of record CM044985.1, read on the forward strand.
ACAAGACAAATTTGGGACTAGCAGGCTTAAAAAACGAATGCAAAATGTGGAGAAAGCGTCTGCATCAATTCAAGATGGCTACCAAGATGAGAACCGATATGATCTAGGAAATGAAGACAACATGGGAGAAAAGAAAAAGAAGAAAAAGCACAAGAGTGGGCTGATCTGTGTAAACGAGAAAAAGGAAATAGAAAAGAAGAGGCCATCAAGTACAGAGGGCTGTGGTTCTATTTATGAAGAATGTTCTGAAGAGAGGAAAAAGAAGAAAACACACAAGAACAACATGGATTCAGATGAGAACCAATACGATGTAGGAAATGGAAAAGATTCTGGAGAAAAGAAAAGGAAGAGAAAGTACAAACATGAAACAGATAGAGAATTGGTGAAGCACAAGGGAGATTCACCAAGTGAAGATGCCCTGAAAAATGATGATGATTCAAGGAAAGATAAGAAGAAAAAGAAGCTAAAGCAGGTCGTTGCCACTTATTTGGAACAGCCTGTAAAAGGCAACGGAGGTGATGGTCCTAACCTTGTAGATGGTAAAAAGGATGGTGTAAATGTTTTAGGTAATGGCAACAAAAAAAAGTAATGAAAATGCTTTCAGCTATCAGAAAAAAATTTGAGAAAAAAGTTGAATGCACAAGAAGAAACCTTCATACTCGCGCAAATATCAGCAAGATATCGAGAGCAGAATGAAAGACTGCCTAACAGAATCAATAGAAACCCAACAGTTCAGTTACAGGAAACCCTGTACTTTACACATGCAATTTTAAACAAGGACCGCGATAAACACCCTGCTGTGCTTGCATGTAGGACCGCTGAATGAATGATTCACATAAAAGTTAACAAAGGGTATACATGCTTCAAAAGAACACCAGCAGAAACTCAGGGAACCTGGATGTAAAACTGCAGGTTTCTGATTAAAAATGCAATATGCTCTCTAATACGCCACATTGGCCTGAAATGTTGCCGCAACTGCTGTGACAAAGACCGATTTTTCCTGTCATTTTTACGTTTTATGAAATCTCTGTGATCTTGATTCATAACAGATGCCCACGACTTCTCCAATTCCATCTGGGTTCGTTTTAGCCGCAACAGATACTGGAAAATTCTTAAATACCTGGAACGCAATCATCAACAAAATGTAGTATCAGTTGTTTCAGAGAGAACGAGCTAACTAGTATTCTTTCGTAGCATAGCCAGAAAAGTCTTACTTAGAGAGCACTTCCTGGGTAAAAAAAAGCTGCAGGGGCCAATCAATAGCGTATTCAAGGGCAATGCCATCCCATCCATCAAGGGACGCGTCTGCAGAAGTGGCTGATGGCGCTACTCCTGAGCTCCCTTCAATTTGCGTTTTTACCTTTGGCAATTCTACTTTTGAGGATTTAATTGCCATTCCAAATGAAGGCATCCTGGAAGAAATGGAGAAATACCTAAAGATACTATAAAACCTAGCAAGTTCTGGTAAAATGTGACAGCGCCACTAACCGCAGAGATACTCTAGAGAAATATCTGTCTTCTTCACTGATTGTTTTAATTGCTGCCTGGGACAAAATAAACGGCCAAAACAAGCTGCCAACTGACATTTCAATATGTTAAAGGCCAAAACAATGTTCACTATGTTAGTCATTTATAAGCATACCAATTGGAATGGAACCATTAGATCAGCTTCAGCAGTGGACTGGCGAGGTGGCAAGCGCATCAACTGGCGGCCTTCCTCAAGGAAACACTGAAATGAGACAGAACCTTACTGATAACAGCATCATAGAGGATGACCAAAATTAGGTACACAGTAAACAGTCAATTGTTCAAACAACCTTCATTTTTTACTTGTAAAACAACCTTCATTTTTCATATATCTCAGTAGCAAGGCGAAACAGCAAATTTAGTCACTTGAACTGCAGGCAGTTCACTCTGTCACAGTCAAGATTTGGATGAAGGACTTCAGATACAAGAAACAAACTTTCCATGCTATCCATCCTTATGGACTTACTCATGCAAAAGAAACCATAAAAATTAACAAGATTCCAAACATCAACCATCTATTACCTGGAAAAAATCTCCTTTTGCTAAGAGAAAATAGTCTTTTAGCGCTTTCAAATGACCATTCAAATCTGCACGGACAACCACAAGCTGCAAAGAAAAAACGAAAAGAAGAGTCAAAGGCTCTGAAAGACTTGAGGGTTTAATACTGAATTCAGAGAAAAGATGAAAGGATTGTTGTCTTGGAAGAGGTTCGGATACATTATCTCGCTGTTTTCTTTTTTCTTTGAGAGAGGAGGGTGTGGGGAGTAGGAGGATGATTGAGGATTTTTGAAGCTGAAACAGAAGCTTTGAAGCATTCATGAGATTTACATGATAAGGGAATATTATAGAGTAGTACCTGCCACAAATGACTGGCTGCAATAGCTCGAATAGAGTCAACAGCACTTTCGAAAGATCTTCTATGAAATTCTGACGATTCCTGCATGAATAAGAAGACAGATTATTGAGCCCTGAAGCATTCAGGAGAATCACCATCCACAACAAAGAAACTTGCAAGAAAAAAAAAGGGGGAGACCAACTTAAGGTAACCTTTAGGTCACTGAACATAGTTTCAATCTTATCAGCCTCAGCTTGTGGAATTAACTCCTCACCCATCAACTTTGAGCCAGAAGTTGTTTCCTTTTGGAAAGGTAAGCGTCCACTAAATCCTTGGATTTTTGTGAAACGTTTCTTTAGCTCCTGATGTGCAGCATCCTGAGACTGGAAGGCAGGACTTGGATTACGGAGCACTCTTATAGCTTTACCCGAAAAGAGAATTGATTCTGCAACGTTCATATGGATGTACTGGAAGCATGTCCTGTGAGTAGCTCCAAAAAGGTGAGCAGAGAGCAACACAATGGAATATTGAAGAAGTTAGGGTCTGGATATGAAGCAGGAAACCCAAGAAGAACTGCCACCAATTAGCTTCTGGAAGTTACATTTGTTGTTTAGCCTAATATTCCTGAACAGCATATCTTAGGAGTACAATCTGATGCACCATACAAATGAATACATACGGCAATTTAAGCAGCACAAAAAACCAATCTAAATGACACTAGGATTTCAATGACAAGTACTGAATGAATTAAAATTCAGAAGCCACAGCAAATAAGTAAGGAAAAGTGATACTTTGTGTATTGATCTTATTACCACTGTGTAAGGAAAACCGAACCCTGAAATTCTTCCCTGTGTCTGTTTACCACTGTGACATAATGCCAATAGAAGAAGCATATGTAATTACTTAATTACTTACTTTATTTTTAGTGTTTTGATTGCCATTAAAGAAACTGGAATTGCACGCAAATGTACCACCTGAACCTCTTCTAACCTATCTGACAGTATAAATGGTAATGAAATACGGACTACACAACCAGTAAAAAATAATTTTAAGTACCAGAGCAATGTGAAAGCCAGACTGCCAGTCTGTTAAAGATGTATCATGAGTTGATGAGTGTCCAAACTTTTCAGACACATCAGAGTGAGATGAGCCATCCTCCCCATCCCTATCTTCTTGCCTGATCAAAAGTTTACTGCAGATAAGTTGTCAATCTGAAAACAAACATGACTTCCAATAACTAGCATTGCTCACAAGAAGTAGAATATTGCAAGTTCTGTCACTACCTGCCGATGAAAAACTCTCCATATTGGTCTTGAAGAATTCCGTAAACCATCCATGACGCAAGCTGATTATACATAACTTGATGCACATGCCAAAGAAGTCTGCTTTGGTGCAAAACAGTATCCATAAGAACCACGGTACAGAGAGACTGTTTTCCATATATTTGAGTGAATCAACTTAAGAGGTACAAAACAGCAACTAATCCAGTAAACAGTAAGGACAAGGTTTAAGACCTCTGAATGCAGGTCTGCAGTTCAGGAACTCCACAGTGGCGCCGCTTGTGTAAGAAATTAAGGAGTTTTCCTCCTCGAATATCATGACGCTCAATCTCTAGAATAAGCTCATACAAGGGAGGAAGAATGACAAAAAACTGGAACCAAGAAATTCAGAAGGACTGAAGTCCACACAGATAGGATCCGAAATTCACCAAATCAACACAATGGGACTGAAGTCACAAACCTTATTGAGGCCTTGCGTAACAGTAGCCAAAATGGGCACGGTTTCAGACAACAGTTTCTGCTCGATTTGAAGCACGTGAAATGAATGACATAGAAATGGGATGGTCGAAGTGGAAAAGTGACATCGTATGTATTTAAATGGAATTATTCCTAAAGCGAAGCGACCCAAAACTGAAATATGCAGAAGTTTAAGAGAGTAGGAATATGAGAGATAAGAATTTCCGAAGACAAATTGTGGATGATAATAAAAAAGGTACGTAAAATTTCCTTAAACGAAAACACATAGATATCTCAAAACGTAATCTGTATCAATTGTGTTAGAAAAAGAGTCTGAACATATTTATTAAAATATAAACTGAAAATTATTGAAATCATGTTTCAATTTTCAAAAAAAAAATTATACATCAATTTACCTTATTATTACTCTCAAAACACTCTGCTCATTAGTTTTATTTTATTTCATCTGAACATATTTATTAAAATATAAACTGCAAATTAATTAAACGAACCGCGTCCATGATAATTAATTGAGCTACAAACTGAAAATTGCTGACAAGCAAAAAGGTTATAAATACTCAAATAAAAAACAAAAAAAAACATGCTACTATGTAGGTTGGTGTCTGTTCTACATAATTTACTCTCGTACGAATAAAATGGGGAAAACCTGAGATAGGATGTATTTAGAACAGGATCTTTGATGATAAAGTTACAAGGAAAAGGTTTCTTCCACTACAAGTCACAAGACTTGCAGAAGTCGTGTATCGGTGCATGTCCCAACATCAACACGAGGGCTATGGCAATGGCATGTCAACTGCAGGTTTGTTTTCATAAGCTACTTTAGCTTCTAGCAAATCTGGACGATATCGATCTGCAAGAATGTCGACCTGCTCAGAGAATGACTTCTCTGCATAATGCCCAATGTAGCGAACCATTTGATCCCACCTTGTTCGACATACTTCACCAGGCCTATGCTCCAGAAGATTGTCCCAGTCAACATCTTCAATGCAGCATGCATCCAACTTCGTAAGAGCATCTAGCAGGCGATAGTCATCAGAATCAGCCCATATACCTTGTGCCGACAAGGGGGATGATAACTGGTTATACCATTTCATGCAGCAAGGTGGTACGGCTCTAGTTGAAAGCTTGTCACTGATTGCTCCCCAACAAATATTATCTCGTAGCATGCCATGCTTTGTTTTCTTCTCTTCAGAAGCTTTCAGTCGCAGATCTGTGTTAACCAAGTCAAACAATTTCTGGTACTCATCTTGAGACCAGCCGCCTTTCTTCTTAGTCAGCAATTTGATTCTACGCCATGTATCCTTTACGTGAGACCTGTGTTTGCCAAGTTCATCAGCAAGTGCCCTCCACTGAGGACCGTGTTTGTCAACATGTTCACGGACGAATTCACACTCTTCAGGCGTCCACTTACGTTTCTCAGATCTTTCAAGCAAAATATGGGCTCTGTAATACACACTTGTATAAGGCCTCCATGGTAAGGCTGCACCTATTTCCTTCCAGCAGTTCTTAAGTTCAGGGTATTTTTTGCAGTTCAGTAATTTGTCTACACCTTCTTCACCTAACCCATGAGCCTCAATGTAGTTATGAACAGCATTCATAACCAACTCATTCTCCTCTTGTGTAAATCGCTTTCCTTGCACCAATTTCACTTCTTCACATTCATTTACATCACTAATACCATCAGATGGAGGAAATACCTCAACATGTCCGCTAAAACTAACTTTCTTAGGCTTTCCATTTCCTTGGGACTCACCATTTTTGACAGCCTTCCCTTTCCGCTTTTTCTTCTCCATGTTGTCATCATTTAAATGATTTACACCATCCTGGGCGAAAAGAAAAACTACAAATTCACTTGCATTGATTAACTTGCCAAAGAAAGTCATAACTTAAACGCGGCTGTTCCTACTTCTTAGAGACTGGTAAAAAAAGACAGAGGCCTGAACCATTAATTTCCACCCTAACTTTTATCAAATGCGTTAACAAAGAAAATAATGAAATTAGTCCAGCGAACAATCACAAAAAGCCATTTAACACAAATTACATGGTAAAATTTTTCAAAATGCCAATCTAAACACAGAGAAGCAGAAAGAATTAGGCAAAAAAAAAACACAGGAGTTTTGCTGGAAGAAGTGAAAGTAAAGAACCTCGAAATCCTCAGGAAGCTCGTAGTCATAGTTCTCAACGCGGTCAAACCGCTGATTCTTCCGGGAGTCCTCTTCGGGCACCCCTTCCTCGTACTCGTAAACGTCTTCGTTTCCTTGATCAGAATCAATATCTTCGTCACTGTTTTGGAGCTTAGGGTTCATACGATCAAGTTCCTTTTTCATTGCAGAAGGCAAGCGAGGACCGCGCCTCTTTTGTAACTTATCCACCTTTCTGTTACCACGGGTAGAATTCTTCTTCTGAGTTTTCATTTTTTTGTTCGGTTTTGTTTCCGCTCCATCTTTTCCGTGGCGCTTCTTCAGTTCAGCCATGACCGCCAGATAGAGGTGTTGAGGTGTGGTCGACGCCGACGTCGCGATCTGTCGTTTGATTGTCGCTGGCTCGCCGTTGCTGTGATTGTTTTGTTTGCACACACAAGAATGGCTGGGGTGTGGGGAGGGAGTATTGGGTTAGGTTAGAAAATGGGCTTACATCAGGCATACATACTTGCTCAAAACGGGTCGGGTTAGGATGCCAAATCGAGTAGCCCAACCCAACATTAGTTACGGATTCGATATAACCAAAAGACCTGAGGAGCCCACCACATTACATACATTTGGGTGACAACCCATTTAGTAGAAGAGAGCGAGTATTCATTAACCAACCTCATAATTAATAGCGGTAATTTCGTAATAAATAGTGGTGCACCAACCAATAATAAGATGACACGTATTGGGTTGGATGAGTTTTCTCCAACCCAGGTTGAACCAAAATACTGTCCTAATTAAGGCGGCTAAACCTCACATCACCCTCTAGCTAATTTTATTCAAATTAATCCTAAAACCCAAATTAATCTTCCTTTATTAATTACGTACTCTAAAGCCATAGTATATGTCTCCACCGGCTTTATTATATAATTCCCAACGATCGACTGTCTCCTCAACCACCACGCCGCAGCCTCCATAATGTACCACCTCCCGATCCTTTCCTTGCATGCCACTGCAAAGCGCAGATCTAGCTAGCACCATGGGATCAAAATCTACTAATTTGGGGCATGCATTCTGGAAGAAGTGATGATGTGGTGCAGGGATGAGTGTCGTTGGGTAGGGCAAGTACTGTACGGGCGGCGGGGAGAGCAGAGCTAGCGTGGCACTAAGGTACAGTTGAAAGCAATTTTATAAAGAATTAGGCAAAAGGCGAAACTCTGAGAAAGAGTGAGGCCTACCCCAAAGTTTTCCATCTTACATAACAGATGAAAAGACCAGGTGCTTGCTCGACCTCGGAAGTGACTAATCTCAAGAGCGGCTCGACAGCGGACGCAGTAGCTCGGGAGAACTAGACATCGTTACAGCATGGCATGATTCTTCCCCTTTGGGAGGCCGACCTTCTCGGACACGCTCTCAGGTACCTCGTCCTCTCTCCGACATTTATATTAATTAATGTTAATTGCAAGTATTAACACCAATTAAGAAGTACATAATATAATTTCAAGTGTTTTTTAGATCACATCGATGATGCGCATGTAAGGCAGGACATGCCTTAGAACTTAACCAACTAGCTAGAAACATTTAATTATATATATGTCATTAAAAACATTTGAGTATATGAAATTATGAATAAGTGAAAGTGAAGAATGAATTTGGATATACACGAGTACTATTCTTTAAACCTTAAATAAATTTACCCTCAACGAATATGATCATGCATCAGATCATACGTACTCACAATATCATGTCAAGTTCCATATCTTACACAAGATACACAAGTACGTATTAGCTCACAAGTCATGATAACACATAGGTTTCATATGTGTGTGTCCAAGTGAGCTTTAAATGATTTAGTATGAACTACTGAAGGTACAAAAGTTTAACATGCACGCACGTACGCGGTTGAACAAAATAAAAAGTCTTCAAAATTAATAAGTGAAATTAGTTTTGAGCCAGATTGATTAAGGTAATTTGTAATTTCTATAATTAATCTTGCATGCAGCTTCTCATGTGGAGTATTTTTTTAAAAAGGAATAATAAAATTAAAAAAATTACCTAATTTATGATACCCAATATGCCATGTGATCGTAATTAAGTAATCTACTATTATATACTAATACAGGATCACTCCAAAAATAGCTTGAAAAAAAAGTGAATGTCGCGATTTGGTGAAGCCACCTCATCTCCTCATCAGCGTCACATCATTTCCATTTTTTTTTACAATCCCACATGGTAACTAATTAATGTCATCAATCAACCAATATGAGAATTATCAATCAACACATTAATACCTATTCCAACAATTAATGTAATTAAATTAAAATTTGTAATTGACTAATTAATCACGTTCAACTCATTAATCTCTCTCTCTTCCCTCGCTCCACCTCTCTTTCCCTTCCTTCATGCTTAGAATTCAAAAGACCACTAATTGATTCAACATTTTTTTATAGAGGAATTTATTCAACATTTAATTACAATAAATTGCATATATCTTCTCTTTTTCATTTTTTCCGATTCTCTTTCCATCCACTCTCTTCTCTCTCAAGTCCAATTTTTTTCATCTCTTGCTTTCACCTCCCCCGTCGTTTCCTGTTCGAGAAGACGATTGCCAGTCCTCCGGCGCCAATGCCTCCCCAAGTAGTGTCTGCAACCATCCTCTGTTTCTCTCTCAAGTCCGTTGTTTGTATATTAACATGTTTATATATTAACGTTTTAGGGATAAAGTCTAATGTAGCTAAACCCACTAAGAATTGCCGGAGAATTATTGCATGTACTTTCATAAGTTATTGTATAATAGATACATACTTGATATTTCGTCTAATTCCGATATATTGATATTTTGAGTAAATACATCTACTATCTACTATTATATATTAATAAAGGATCATTACAAAAAATAGCCATAAAAAAAGTGAATCCTTCATTCTCATGAAGTTACATAGGATCAATTTAGGATCCACATCATGAGTTTCGTTTTTTTTCCCAGTAATTAATGCGTTCACATAAAGTTGTCATACAACAATCCGTAATTAACCTACATTGATTGGCAATTACTACATTTATTTGCAATTTATCTTTTTTTCTCCTTTTGACACCTCTTAAATTCTCCGTCCTTAGTGAGATGTAGTGCTATTTATTTAGGAGTTTGATAAAAGTCAACAACAATAAAATCAATTCATTGCCAATAAATACCAAAATATGTGGTAATTCCCTTCTAGCGTACTCTGTACGCGTTTCTCTATTAGATTACTCTCATCCCTTTCCATTCGTCTCCTCTGATTTCCCTTTTCTCCATAATTTTTTTTGTTGAGTTTTCTTTGATTTATGATTTGGCTTTCATTGTTGTTTTTGCTCTGCCTTTATGCTTTTTTTCCAATCTGTTTTAATGGGTTTTTTTTCTTGCAGGTGGTGCTTCTTCTTCTTCTTCTTCTTCTTCCCCCAAGATGCTTCCGTGAATCTCCGTTTTCTTATCTTTTTTTGTTGCTTCTGTAAATTATTTTCAGAATCATTTCATATGTTCCAAGAGTGAACGATGTTATGTCTTCAGGATTATCGCGGAATATAAACCAGACGAACGCACCTAGAATCAGAATTTTCTTCAACACATTATAGACGAGAGGCTGAAATTTGATTGGGTGATGACATTTTAGGGCCGGCGATGGCGGAAATCGTAGGTGGAGGTTCGATTTGGGACGCTTCTATCGGGAAGTGCTATTTCATACTCCAGATTTAGATTCTTGGACATCCACTGTCGACGTTATGATAAGTCTCTGTTTCATACTTCAGATGGGGAGCGGGCAATTTCGAACAATATCTGGTGCATGTGGTGACGGCGGGGGATGACAAGATCTGGGTGACGACGAGTGAGCAGCTAAGATGTGTCTACGAAAATGCACCATGGTAACTCGAACGCAATTCTGGCTAGATTATCTGAATACGGCTGTTTTGTGGATAGGGACTGTGGTAGGTTGGCCGGGCCAAGGGCGGACATGGCTACACTATGCTTTTCGATTCAGATATGAGATTTGGTTTAATGCCCTTTCCCCCTTAAGTTTGCCCCTCTTGACATATTAGCCCCATCTTTCTTTTACTTTTAACGACAAGACCTTTATTTTTAGACTTAACATCATAACAGTTATAACTTATAACGGCCTAACTTAATCGCGAGACGGGTAAGCAACCATTTTAAAGGCCTAACTTAACCGTGAGATGGGTAAGCAACCACAATAACAACCTACTGAAATTGTTTCACGACTAACTAAGAAAGCAACACTAACCGTTAGTTCTTAAAACGTTTAGGGTCAAATTGATGATGATGTCCCTAATTTTAACGAAAAATGGAACACTGAACACATTGTCTTTAGTTTATATTTTCGAATACATGATATCTCTGTCAATATTTCAATAGTAAATTTAATCAAAAACTTTAACAGCGAACTAATTTTCCATAAATTTATTACACCGAATATGTTGTTATTTGATATACTAAGAACTTTTATAATTATTAATTCATTGCACCCATGACGAATACGGGTATTAGTATATGATGAATATGCGCGCATTAATTATTGGTGGATGATTGAGTTTTGTTGTTCCGTGTATCTTAATAGTATATGATTAAGTTATAAGTGCGTACTTTTATATTACAAGATCTAACACCCAATTTATCGTCCACAGTTTATAGTTTGTGCGTTTTGCTACATGTCAGTAGTTCGATATTATATTTATCTAAAAGTCGCGAAAAATGAATGAATTTGCACAACTAAAAGAGACATTCGCATTGATATAAATAACAGCATAAGGACTGCAAAATATTAATGTAGAGAACCTGTGCCGAAGGTGGGTATTAGGACTAGTTAGTAAATTATTGGTGATCAAGTGCATGCATGCAATTAAGTGGAAGGAAGAAATTAAATTGAGTAGGAGCAGAAGGAGGTGAGAAGGCCATGTTAGAGAAGGAGAGCGCGTGCAAGTAACATAACCAAGTAAAAGACCTTATAATAATGAGATGGCGGTTACCACGTCCTTGCACGTGCCCTGCTTCTCCAGCAAGGAGCTCCTCACCCGACTCCCTCGCATCGCAAGCGAGCAAGGAAGCCTTTGATTAACTGCATCATGCATGCGGACCATATCCATTTCTAGAGGGATGGGGGAGGAAGAGGAGGAGGGAGTGAACAACGCAAATGTAATGTGCATGGTGGTGTATTTATAGGCCATGTAGACACAAAAGCAACATTGCTAGTACTTTTTGTGCTCCACCAAAACTCATATATATTTTCATTTTTATATTGTTCAACAAAAATTCAAAATTGACACATTTTTTTAAATTAAAATGCATTCAATTTCACCTTATTTTCATTAATTTCTCAACCGTCTCACTTAAAAAAGTTACTTTTATGATATATGTTTGTACTCTTTTTGTCCATAAATGATTAAAACACTTTCATTTTCAAGTTATACCAAAATTATTGAAATCATGTTTCAATTTTCAAAAAAAAAATATATACATCAATTTACTTTATTATTACTCTCAAAATACTCTGCTCATTAATTTTATTTTATTTCATCTGCACATATTTATTAAAATATAAACTGCAAATTAATTAAACGAACCGCGTCCATGATAATTAATTTGAGCTACAAACTGAAAATTGCTGACAAGCATAAAGGTTATAAATACTCAAATAAAAAAACAAAAAAAAATGCTACTATGTAGGTAGGTGTCTGTTCTACATAATTTACTCTCGTACCAATAAAATGGGGAAAACCTGAGATAGGATGTATTGAGAACAGGATCTTTGATGATAAAGTTACAAGGAAAAGGTTTCTTCCACTACAAGTCACAAGACTTGCAGAAGTCGTGTATCGGTGCATGTCCCAGCATCAACGCGAGGGCTATGGCAATGGCATGTCAACTGCAGTTTGTTTTCATAAGCTACTTTAGCTTCTAGCAACCGACGATATCGATCTGCAAGAATGTCGACTGCTCAGAGAATGACTTCTCTGCATAATGCCCAATGTAGCGAACCATTTGATCCCACCTTGTTCGACATACTTCACTGTGCCTATGCTCCGTAAGATTGTCCCAGTCAACATCTTCAATGCAGCATGCATCCAACTTCGTAAGAGCATCTAGCAGACGATAGTCATCAGAATCAGCCCATATACCTTGTGCCGACATGGGGGATGATAACTGGTTATACCATTTCATGCAGCAAGGCGGTACGGCTCTAGTTGAAAGCTTGTCACTGATTGCTCCCCAACAAATATTATCTCGTAGCATGTCATGCTTTGTTTTCTTCTCTTCAGAAGCTTTCAGTCGCAGATCTGTGTTAACCAAGTCAAACAATTTCTGGTACTCATCTTGAGACCAGCTGCCTTTCTTCTTAGTCAGCAATTTGATTCTACGCCATGTATACTTTACGTGAGACCTGTGTTTGCCAAGTTCATCAGCAAGTTCCCTCCACTGAGGACCGTGTTTGTCAACATGTTCACGGACGAATTCACACTCTTCAGGCGTCCACCTACGCTTCTCAGATCTTTCAAGCAAAATATGGGCTCTGTAATACACACTTGTATAAGGCCTCCATGGTAAGGCTGCACCTATTTCCTTCCAGCAGCTTCTTAAGTTCGTGGTATTTTTGCAGCTTCAGTAATTTGTCTACACCTTCTTCACCTAACCCATGAGCCTCAATGTAGTTATGAACAGCATTCATAACCAACTCATTCTCCTCTTGTGTAAATCGCTTTCCTTGCACCAATTTTACTTCTTCACATTCATTTACATCACTAATACCATCAGATGGAGGAAATACCTCAACATGTCCGCTAAAACTACCTTTCTTAGGCTTTCCATTTCCTTGGGACTCACCATTTTTGACAGCCTTCCCTTTCCGCTTTTTCTTCTCCCTGTTGTCATCATTTAAATGATTTACACCATCCTTTTCACCATCTACAAAGCCAGGACCATCACCACCACTGCCTTTTCCTGGTTGTTCCAAATTAGTGGCAGCAACCTGCTTTTGCTTCTTTTTCTTCTTACCTTTCCTTGAATCATCAACATTTTTTAGGACATCGTCACTTGGTGAACCTCCCTTGTGCTTCACCAATTCTCCATTATCTGTTTCATGCTTGCGCTTTTTCTTATTTTCCCCAAAATCTTTTCCTTTTCCTACATCGTATTGGTTCTCATCTGAATACTTGTTATTCTTGTGCTTGATCTTCTTTTTCCTCTCTTGAAAGCCCTCTTCATAAATAGATCCAGAACCCACAACGTAGAGAAGACAGGCCTCACTGCGGCCCATTGCGCAGTTGGTCCGTGGTACCAACTGCGGCAACGGCCGCAGTGAACGCCGCAGTTAAAATGTCCGCAGTTTCGAACTCACTGCGGCGTCGGCTGCGGTACGTACTGCGGTCTCACTGCGGCCATGGCCGCAGTAACCTGTTTGAATAATTAAAAAAAAAGTGGACGAATCCGGATGAATGTTCATCCGCATTCGCCCAATAAAACCTTAAAATGAAGAATAAGAAGACGAAATCAAGAAGAAGAAGAAGAAGAAGAAGAAGAAACAGAAGACGAAGAAGAAGAAGAATTCGAAGATGAAGAAGAAGAAGAAGAAAAGGAAGAAGAAACAGAAGAAGAAGAAGAAGAAGAAGAAGAAGAAGAAGAAGAAGAATTCGAAGATGAAGAAGAAGAAAAGGAAGAAGAAATAGAAGAAGAATTCGAAGAATTCGAAGAAGAACTAGAAGAAAAGGAAGACGAAATAGAAGAATTCGAAGAAGAAGAAGAAGAAGAAGAAGAAGAAGGATGAAGAAGAATTTAAGAAGATGATGATGAAGGGGAAGATGAAGATGGGAGAATGAAGAAGAAGAATGAAGATGGAAGAATTTAAGAAGAAGAAGAAGAAGAAGAAGAAGAAGACGAAGATGAAGATGGAAGAATGAAGAAGATGAGAAAAAATGTGAAGGAGGCGGATGGAAAAGAGAGGGGAAACCCTAAAAAAAAAAATTTACTGCGGCCTTACTGCGGCCAAGGCCGCAGTAAACCTTACTGCGCCAGCAACTGGGCCATTTACTGCGTAAATGGGCTTACTGCGGCCCAAACCGCAGTAAGGGCCGCAGTAAACTTTGTCCTCCCCACGTAGAGACCCTTTGTACTTGATGGCCTCGTTCTTTTCTGTTTCGTTCTTCTCGTTTACACAGATTGGCCCAGTCCCAAGCTTTTTATTCCTTTTCTTTTTTCCCATGTTGCCATCCTCTAAAACATTTACACCATCCTTTTCACCATCTACAAGGTTAGGACCATCACCTCCGTTGCCTTTTACAGGCTGTTCCAAATAAGTGGCAACGACCTGCTTTAGCTTTTTTTTCTTCTTATCTTTCCTTGAATCATCATCATTTTTCAGGGCATCTTCACTTGGTGAATCTCCCTTGTGCTTCACCAATTCTCTATCTGTTTCATGTTTGTACTTTCCCTTCTTTTTCTTTTCTCCAGAATCTTTTCCATTTCCTACATCGTATTGGTTCTCATCTGAATCCTTGTTGTTCTTGTGTGTTTTCTTTTTTTTTCCTCTCTTCAGAACATTCTTCATAAATAGAACCACAGCCCTCTGTACTTGATGGCCTCTTCTTTTCTATTTCCTTTTTCTCGTTTACTTCAGCCCACTCTTGTGCGTTTTCTTCTTTTTCTTTTCTCCCATGTTGTCTTCATTTCCTAGATCATATCGGTTCTCATCTTGGTAGCCATCTTGAATTGATGCAGACGCTTTCTCCACATTTTGCATTCGTTTTTTAAGCCTGCTAGTCCCAAATTTGTCTTGTAGAGGTTCCATAAAATCTTGGATATTACTACCATGGATGGGGTGGAATTTTGACTCTGGATATCTTTCTGACACAAAAATATCACTTGATTTCTTGTTTCCTGCCAAAGAAGGAACACGATCACAAAACTGTAGAATATTAACGGAATTCCAATTACCATGACACTAACGCAAAATAACATATAAAAATCAATTTGATGGAACGTTGAATGCACAAGCAGAAACCTTCGTACTCATGCAAGCATTAGCAAGATATCAATAGCAGAATGAAAGACTGAATACATGCCTAACAGAATCAAACTGAAGCTGAATCCTTAGCAATATGAATCAATATTACCAGCAAATTTGGTGTTCAAACATCTTGTAGACATAAACAACGAAGAGCAACAGTACAGTCAGAGGCCTCACTTGGAATTCCAGTAACTGCCTGCAACATCCTCCGCTTGTGTCTTTCAGCCATGGTCGCCGGAAAGAGGGAAGTGTGAGCTTCGTTTTTTCCTAGCTTCCCCAAATTGAGATCTGCCGCTTTCTGTTTAAAGGCGGAGGGGAGCGATTCAGTGAAACAGAATTGGGTAAGCTGGCTGAAATCGGGTAGCCCAATATAATATAGTTACGGATTCGATTTGGCCCAAAAACCCTCACGTTGTGATTATCTATCACAATTTGTATACCCCTATTACTGTTATTAACACTGTTAATTGAATGATTAAAATTAAAAATGAGATAAAGGATTTTGATTTGTGTTCGATAAGCTTGAGAGAATCATGTTAAAGTTCCCTCAATGATTCGGAAAAATGAAGCAGTAGACAGGAGGGGCATCCAATCGATTAGTTGATGCTAGAGAAGAGAATGGAGCAAATATCTGCATACATATATATATATATATATATTTGATTATATAATCAACTAGGTTCCAATTATCTAGACAAAACTCAACTCGGAATTCAATAGAAATGCAGAGAGAGCAATGAAATGAAAGCCAATTTCTGGCAAAAAATGTCGACCGACGATTGATGTGCAACGTGGAGGAAAAGGGAAGACTTGTGTTCACCTATGAATCGAGTTCGAATTTCGAACTTGCGAGTCCGATTGGCCGGTTGAACTTGGGATTAAGTGACCGGAGCTGGAAAATGAGATGCGCAGTGGCTGCCGGATCGGAATCGAGTGCAAGAATAAGATCGCCGCAGTGGCTTGTCGTCTTTCACTCTTCACTGATGGCTGTGGCTACCAGAAGATCTCTATTATCTGCTTATATTCGGCAATTTATAAGCCCTTGAACTTCTCATACTTTGTTGAATAAACCCCTTAGCATTTCAATCGTGAAAAGCTACCAGTATTTGGGGAGTTTTGTTTGTTGGACACAATAATCAATTGAATCATTTTTTTTAATATAACGAGGTTTTTCGTTACACGCATTTTGCAGTTAAAAAATAGTAGTAGTGCTTGAAGTTTTCAACCCTTTACAATTTGATCCTAACGATTTTACATTGTAATTTTCGCCACCTTGCTTCACCCTTTACAATCGCCGGAAACTGGACTTGGCGGCGGCCGGCGCGGCAACGGTTGAGTTTTTGAGGAGGACTTGAGCCGAGATGGTTCGCCGGCGACCAACGGTGATAATGATGAACATAGGGGCTTGCTCTGATAAATCCTTTCTTTCTCGTCCACTCAGGGGGGTGCGGACACACCTGCGAGGCTTAAAGGGCGGCTTATGAAGACTGGAACGACAAATCGAAGCGGTTATACTTGGAAATGAGTTGACGGTTTTTGTTGAAATTCTCGCCGGTCGGGGCATCACCGTCCACAGGGCTGGTTGGGGGAGCTCTGGCATAACTAGGCAGTTTTGATGGTGGGCAAGGTTGAAGAAGAAAGTGGTTGGAGGGAAGGGAGGGAATGGATGGCCGTGACAGATTGTCGTGTCATCGTGATCGATCTTAACAGAGCTTCCTTTCTCATTGAAAATCTCGATCCTGTCATTCGGATTGCTAGCGTGGATGGCGGCGTCGAACTCCAGCGAGATTGGCGCCGGTGAAGTCAGATTGAAACCCTTGATCGAAACGCTCTCGACGGTGTAGTTGGGCGACTCTGGCTTGAACACGAAGTAGAAAATAGCGCCGACGATGCGGCGACGAGGATGAGAAACAACAGGGCAGCGACGAAACAGCAACAACTGCGGTGAGGCTTGCGTTTGGAGAAGTTGTTGTAGCGGCGGCATTTTCCGGCTGCGGAACACAAAAGACTTGGTCATTGGGATCCGAATCACATATGTCCCCGACTACGGAATGGGCTTTTCGGGCGACGAAAGAGACGGCTTCTCCGTCGCAGGAGCGTCGGTTGGATGAACTCAAGCATCTATTGAATCTAAAAGAATCACTGTTGCGTCAGACGAGTGAATTCGGAATTGGAGAAAGCGTGAGGTTTTATGTAAGAAAAAATACATTGTAAAATCATTATGATCAAATTGTAAATGGTTGAAAACTTTAAACACTATTTTTTTTGTAATTAAATTATACAGTTAACAGATTTTTTAACGATTTTTAACAACAGTGTCATTTTTAACCCAGTTTCAAAAGTTAGATTACACTTTACCTTCAAAATAAAATTTAGTAGAAATTAAGAGATTTCGAATACTTTAATGGCATTTTCACCCATTTTCACCCATTTTCCCAATTTTTTTAAAAAGTAAAGATTCATGCTTAAATGTTGTTACAGATTAATTTTTTAGAGCAATAATTTTATTTATTTATAAAAGATATTAACAAATTTTAATTCATTGGATTTTAATTCCTACTTGGTGCACCTGATTTTAACTCTAGCTATTCTGAATGTGATAATTGTGGGAAAAAAATAATTGCTTATTTTATTTGAAATTTTGAGTTCACATACGGTCTATCAAAATCAACAGAATTGTCAAGACTTCACTGCACAGATCAATGTAACATGTACGAATTCATTTAGATCACTCAGATTAGAAAAGTATACATGAGTTTAAAAAATTTTCACGTTAAATGTGTGGGACTATGTGTAAAGAGAGCATCTCATTCTAAACTCATCACAGATTTTCCCGTAAATCGGCTACAAATAAGGAACTATTGCACAGTATCATAGAATAAATTAACCTTCCAAGACGGTTAAAACAGAAAATTGAATACATTTTCAGAGAATCATGAACAAAATTTGATGGCACGGGCCTGGTATGTATTCACTTCTTGCGGTTTTTACCTCTTTTACCACTCTGTTTATGACTGCTCTTGCGGTCATCTGTTTTTTCATGTGGATTCACTTCCTCAAACTGAATTGGTTTAATTATCTTACCAGTTTTCTTCACAACCTGCGTCATATATCCAGAAGCCGTATTATGAAACAGGGCAGCGATATACACTGAACACTAATTATAAACAGTAACTGCAGCTCACAATAACATATACTCCAGTATATATTAGTATTAGTATATCCTTACGTAGGAATTAATGCATGTCCTCCACCATATTTCTATCAAACGATACTCTAAAACATCATTATCTACAAGTAAATGAACATCTAGAAACTGATGATGGGGACACATAAGATAGAGGCATATTTAAATGTACAGTAAGAAACTCACCGCAGGTCGAGTAATAGCTCCTACCATCCTCTCTGGGTTAAAATCAGGACCAATGGGAACTCGCATGCTCCCCTCATAAACAGCCTTTGATGTGAAAGGATACGGCAAGTTTTTAATCAACAGTTTGTCAGCCTACAAGAATGAAACACAGCAAGCTTCAGCAAGGATGAAACACAGCACCCCATAAAAGTGATTTTCCAATCAGAGCATCCTTTCAGTTTTACATTAAGAATAACAAACAACGCACAGAAAAAGACGAGAAAGGTTGGCAAGATTCATATGGGTAGCAAGAACCTATACGCATTCACTGAAGGTGATTGAACATTAGTCAGCAGGAATTTATTGTATGAATTGAGGAACATTTGCGCCACTTAAATTATTGCCAAGTTAAATAAAGCTGTATCTATGGTGTTAAACTAAGTTGGGAACGCACAAAAATGTCTGTTTTTAAGCACAATATGGAGTTATAAAGCTGAGAAGAGCAATAACCTTCTTATCCAGCCTCTCGGAGATGACCACATTTTTTAGACGAGCATCTTTTCTATTCTTAAGAGCCGCTTCCCTTTTTTTCTTTGCATCATCATGTTCTTTAAGCATCCATGACGGTAAACCTTTGTTTTGCTGTACATGAGTCCACTGACCCCAGCCAGGGAGTAAGACAGGCTTCTCAGGTTCAGGAATTTCCTCATTCAACATATCATGTTTATCCTTTTCAAATTCTTGCTCAGCATCATCACCAGCAAAAGCTTGCTGGATGAGCTCTGCTTGCGATGGAAGCACATAAGATTCTTTGGGCCCAGATGACAAAACGCCATCAACCATATTGTGCACTTCACTATCCGTATCACTTTCTTGTCCATCCTGAGTTCCAATGGTAGAGACGGAACAAGTACAGAGTTAGATACAAGTACCAAGCCTACCTACCCCAGGGAAAAGACACCTATAAGGGTTATAAAATACCTCCAAATCCTTATCACTAAAAACAGGCTCCAGAACATTTGAAGACTCTTTGACATCATTATTTGCCTTCTTCCCACTTTTCATCTGTCCAAGCAGTAGTATCAGATTCATCTGCAGTGAAGTGAAGCAGGATAAAAAAAACAATGCAGATTAAAGAAAAAGCGAACCTTTTTCCATTCGCCTTCTGCAAAAATAGAAACTTCATATGTTGTATTAGGACCAGGATCTCTGACATCATCATCAAAGTTCTGTAGACCATATGATCGAAAGTTTGTCAAGCTAAAAGCAACAGAATCGTAATTAGAGAAATGCCAAAACCTAAAGAAAAACAGATTATGACCTTAAAAACAGACTCCTGACGGTTTCTGGAATCATCAGGAACATTGCTAGCTCCATCCACTTTCTCAAAATCATTTACTTTTCTAGTATCATTGTCGTTATTAGGGTTGATATCCCCGTCACTGTCACTATCACCATAAAAATTATCCATTTTCATTTTTTTATCCACAATGTAAGAGGCATTTGACCCCATAACCTCATTGTTGGTCACGCCAAAGACCATTTTACCACTTCTGGTTCCCTCTCCAGATATTCCCCCATCTGCATTTTCCAATTGCTCATACTCCTTAACAGCTTGTCTAGCCTCTTCAGCAGCCTCATCCTTTCTTTTCTTCAACCCGCGTACCTGTGATAAAGATAATAAAGTAGGAATAAGTAAAGATAACATTCATTAACTCCATGAAATAACAAAAGGATATGAAGCACTAACAATTTAAAGAAAAGTTAGCATTGTTTAAATCAATGGCTACCATGAAAGGCAAAGAAAGCAATCCTGACTTGGGAAGTTCATGATAATCCTCTGATAACTTGAGTGTCTTCTTTTTAGCTTCAGCTAAGATCCTATTCTTATCTGAAACATCTAATTCTCCTTCATCCTCATCACTGCTACTATCACTGCTGCTGCTGCTATCATTAATGGTATCCATTTTTCTTGTCAAAAGAGCATGCTGGTGAAACTGTTCAGCCATACAAGCTCGTGTACCTTCATCTTGCGTATCCAAACCACGTTCAATAATGCGCCTTGACCACTTTGAGAAACCTTTATGCCTCAAGGTCATGCGTTCCTGCATCAAATTTTAACTTTAAGCATTTTCTTCAAATGAAATGAGAAGTTAAAGATGAAAGCACAAAATATAGTAATGAAAATGCTTTCAGCTATCAGAAGCTTCAAAAGGGACTCCACTGAAGAGTTCCCTTACCTTTGCTCGTTGAACTTCTCTTTTCCTTGCTTGCTCTTTAGCTGCGTCAGGATCCATCAGGATTTCAGCAGATGACGCTTTCAATCTATCTCGCTTTGACAATCGATGATACGTTTTGGACTTGATCTTTTTTATATGTTTTCTCTTGATCTCATGATGAAAAAGGATGCTGCGCATTTTAGCAATGTAATCCCGCTCCTTCGTATAGTCTTCAATTGATATCTGCAAGCCATCAACCAAAGCAAGAGAATCACTATTTAAAACAGAGGGGAAAAACAAGGGAGATAAGAAAAAAAGAAAATAAACTATTCAAACTTCTATCAAGATTAGATCTATAATCTCAGGCTAAACTGTTATAAATCTTTAAATTGCATTAGTCGAAGCCAAGAAACAAAGAAGCTCCAGCAGTAGAGGAATAAATTTGACAACAAATGCTAGAAACAGTTTTGAGCAGATAAATACAGATGGCAATGACTGAATTTTACAAAACGTTATACCTCATTCAATTCCAAAAGTTTGGAGCCATCTTCTTTATATGCTTCTGAAACCTTGTTGTCAGAAACCAATGATGCCATTTTCTTCTCAAATTCAGTTCTTGGTTGAAACGTAGAAGCTATTGCACCCACGGTTGAAAACCCTAAATCCACATTTTCATTAAAGTAGAGAGTAGATGCCTCCCTATTCCGTTTGACAATCCGTTCCCATTTGGTAATATCTTCCTTGGACTGTTCATATATCGCCTGCCTCTCCAACTTCGCTTGTTCTGACATTGGCAGGGGTGCTTGAATCAATGCAGAAGCTTTCTCCACATGTCGCATTCGTTTTTTAAGTCTGCTAATTCCAGATTTGCCTTCTAGAGGTTCCATAAGGTCTTGGATAGTAATGCGGCCATTACCATGCAAAACTTCACGAGTGGGGTTGAATTCTGACTCTGGATATGATTCTGACACAAAAACATCACCTGATCTCTTCTTGCCTATCAAAGGAGGAACAATATCAAAAAATTGTAAACATTACATGAATTCCAATTACCACGATATAAGGTTGTGTTCAGAAATCCACTTTTCACAAACTTTTTATTACAAAATTTTCAAAATCAACATCTCCCTCCAATTTTTTCTCTCACAAACATCACATCCACTTTTCAAAAACACCAACTTTCTTCACAAAATTTTTAAGCGAAAACAGCCTAATGCAAAATAACATATAAGAAACAATTTTGAGAAAAACGTTGAATGCACAAGCAGAAACCTTCATACTCGCGCAAATATTAGCAAGATATCAAGAGCAGAATGAAAGACTGAATACATGCCTAACAGAATCAACAGTCCTTAGCAGTATGAATCAATATTACCAGAAACTATGCTGGTCAAACATATTATAAATATAAACAATGAAGAACAACAGCCTTACCTTCAAAGGCCTCACTTGGCATTCCAGTAACTGCCTGCAACATCCTCCTGTGTCTTTCATCATCATCCTCCACCCCATTGGCATCACAATCAGACTCATCCCGACCTCCTTTAGCATCATCACTGCCATCATCATCCTCTGATGGCACATTTTCATCCTGGGCGAAAAGAAAAACTACAAATTCACTTGCACTGATTAACTTGCCAAAGAAAGTCATAACTTAAACGCGGCTGTTCCTACTTCTTAGAGACTGGTAAAAGACAGAGGCCTGAATCATTAATTTCCACCCTAACTTTTATCAAATGCGCTAACAAAGAAAATGACGAAGTTAGTCCAGCGAACAATCACAAAAAGCCATTTAACTCAAATTACATGGTAATTTTTTTTCAAAATGGCAATCTAAACACAGAGAAGCGGAAAGAATTAGGCCAAAAAAAACACAGGAGTTTTGCTGGAAGAAGTGAAAGTAAAGAACCTCGAAATCCTCAGGAAGCTCGTAGTCATAGTTCTCAACGCGGTCAAACCGCTGATTCTTCCGGGAGTCCTCTTCAGGCACCCCTTCCTCGTACTCGTAAACGTCTTCGTTTCCTTGATCAGAATCAATATCTTCGTCACTGTTTTGGAGCTTAGGGTTCATACGATCAAGTTCCTTTTTCATTGCAGAAGGCAAGCGTGGGCCGCGCCTCTTTTGTAACTTATCCCCCTTTCTGTTACCACGGGTAGAATTCTTCTTCTGAGTTTTCATTTTTTTGTTCGGTTTTGTTTCCGCTCCATCTTTTACGTTGCGCTTCTTCAGTTCAGCCATGACCGCCAGATAGAGGTGTTGAGGTGTGGTCGACGCCGACGACGCGATCTGTCGTTTGATTGCTGCTGGCTCGCCGTTGCTGTGATTGTTTTGTTTGCACACACAAGAATGGCTGGGGTGTGGGAGGGAGTATTGGGTTAGGTAAGAAAATGGGCTTACGTCAGACATACATACTTGCTCAAAACGGGCCGGGTTAGGATGCCAAATCGAGTAGCCCAACCCAACCACATAACATACTTTTGGGTGACAACCCATTTAGTAGAAGAGAGCGAGTATTCATTAACCAACCTAATAATTTCCAACCGAGTTGAGGAAACTCCTCTAACTCCTCGTAATTAATAGTGACAATTTCGTAATAAATAGTGATGCACCAACCAATAATAAGATGACACGTATGGGAGTTGAATGGGTTTTCTCCAATCCAGGTTGGACCAAAATACTGTCCTAATTAAGGCGGCTAACCCTCACATCACCCTCTAGCTAATTTTATTTAAATTAATCCTAAAACCCAAATTAATCTTCCTTTATTAATTACGTACTCTAAAGCCATATTATATGTATCCACCGGCTTTACTGTTGTAATTCCCAACGATCGACTATCTCCTCAACCACCACGCTGCAGCCTCCATGATGTACCACTCCCGATCCTCTACTTGCATGTCACTGCAAAGCGCAGATCTAGCTAGCACCATGGGATCAAAATCTACTAATTTTGGGCCTGCATTCTGGAAGAAGTGATGATGTGGTGCAGGGATGAGCGTCGTTGGGTAGGCAAGTATTGTACGGGCGTCGGGGAGAGCGGAGCTAGCGTTGCACTAATTAAGGTACAGTTGAGGAGAAGGTGGTTGGGTATATTGCGATCGAGAAGACAAATGACAAATTAGATTGTAAAGTAGATTTTTTGGGGGGGCGGGGTGGGGGGTGGTTAGTTGGTTCATGATGGTTAATTTACTAATTAAGTGATCTAGGGGATGAAGGGTTTGGCCATGGTTGCCAAAATTTGATTTTGAAAACCCAGGTTTGGAAAGAGAGCCCAAGATATATTTCTACTCCGTATTAATTATGTTTTTAAATTAATTATTTTTTCCATAATTTAATCACAGAACTTGAGAAGTATGTTGCCTAATTGAAATAATGAAAACTTGCAAAGGTATATCGTAGCACCAATTAAGAAGTACATATTATAATTTCAAGTGTTTTTTAGATCACATCGATGATGCGCACGTAACGCAGGACATGCCTTGGAACTTAACCAACTACCTAGAAACATTTAATTATATATATATGTCATTAAAAAACATTTGAGCATATGAAATTGTGAATAAGTGAAAGTGAAGAATGAATCTGGATATATACGAGTACTATTCTTTAAACCCTAAATAAATTTACCCTCAACGAATATGATCATGCATCAGATACGTACGTACTCACAATATCATGTCAAGTTCCATATCTTACACAAGATACACAAGTACGTATTAGCTCACAAGTCATGATAACACATAGGTTTCATATATATATGTGTGTGTGTCCAAGTGAGCTTTAAATGATTTAGTATGAACTACTGAAGCTACAAAAGTTTAACATGCACGCACTTACGCGGTTGAACAAATAAAAAGTCCTCATAATTAATAAGTGAAATTAGTTTTGAGCCAGATTGATTAAGGTAATTTGTAATTTCTATAATTAATCTTGCATGCAGCTTCTCATGTATTTTTTATAATTAAATTGAGTAGGAGTAGAAGGAGGTGAGAAGGCCATGTTGGAGAAGGAGAGCGCGTGCAAGTAACGTAACCAAGCTTTAAAGACCTTATAATAATGTGATGGCGGTTACCACGTCCTTGCACGTGCCCTGCTTCTCCAGCAAGGAGCTCCTCACCCGAATCCATCGCAAGCAAGCAAGGAAGCCTTTGACTAACTGCATCATGCGGACCATATCTGTCACAGCCACCCCGCCCGGTTGCGGAGGCGGAGCCGGCCGCGACGTCGAGAACCGAAACCTACGGCGGAAAGCGCGGCAGCGGAGCATCGAGCTCAAATAACAAATAGCCAAGTGGCAACTAGCAACCCAGATACTCATTCAAGGCAAGCATACTAGAAAAATCCAACTTCTACCAAACATGCAGTTCATGGTGTCAAACATCAAACATCGCCAAAACACAGAAACACCAAAATCCATGATATAACCACAACTCCAATATAAGCAAGTCGGGGCTCCGCCCTCGACTCAGAAGACAACAAATGCAGAGTATGTCTCAGATTATACGTCTTATACAAATACATGATCTAAACTACATGCATGCAGCTACAGCTACAGAGCCATTAAACCAAAACCTATATGTACCTATTGTGCGGAATCGGAAACTTTCTCACTCGGGAGATTTTCCGCCCGTGGTACTACTGCTGCTGCTGAAACCCAAGAAATCCGAAAGCACTGCGGATCTCTATTCCGCCAATTACTTTTCAGAACAACCTGAAAGGTGTAAACAAATGAAAGGGTGAGTCCTCGAAAGGACCCAGTAAGGGCTAAGGTAAAAGTGTAGTTTGCCCATATGGCGCAAACTGAACCTGCAAAACAGAACAGATACAAGCACAAACGCACATATATATGTTGTTGACACCCAATTTTGTCCGGGATAGTATTTTAGGTTTCGTGATTTTCGATATTTTTCCATATTTTTTTGTTTCATGTGATTTTTGTTAACATTTTATGTACTTTTCGTCATTTTCGTATTTTTAAGGACCTTTTTATTAATTACTTCGTGTGTTGTTATTAATTTCGTTACTTTGTTAACTTTTCGTCATTTTTTATTTCGTGTACTTTTTTTAATTTCGTTATTTTATGAATTTCTGTAATTTTTATCATTTTCACGTGCTTTTGTTAATTTTCGTTATTTCAAGAAAATTTGTCATTTTTATAATTTCATTTGATTTTACCAATTTTCATTATTTTTATGTACATTCTTTTTGTTTCCCTCTTTTTATTTTATTTTATTTATTTTTTTGAGTAGTTTTTATATAAAAACAGAAAAAAAAGGAAAAAAAAAAGAAAGAAAAGAAGAAGTTGCAAAGAACACGCGTGGTCTTCCTCCTCCTCCGCATCCGGCGCCTCCGCAGCCTCTTAACAATCTTCAACAAGTTTAAAAAGTAACAGTTTGGGCACTAGGCCTAAACCCTTTTTGTACCTTAGTTAATATTTTCGTTATTATGTCGATGTAAATTATTTTGTTTTATTTTTATTTTTGATATTTTTAGTTTTATTAGCTATGTAAATTACTAGAAATCTTTTCTTTTATTGTCTTTTAGTGTGGTTATTTGTTTTTGTTTATTTTTGTCTTTATATTTTAAAATCAAGCAAAAATCTAAAAAGAACCCGTGGTACCAATTTTGGGCGTACGAAAATTAACCATTTTTGTACGTAACTGACAAACGATTCCAGATCTCTCGTAGACCATTTTTCAGGTTCCCAATCGACCTAGTAAAAAGATTGGTGGCGACTCCTGACGAAAACCACGTCGCTACAGATGGCGACTCCACTGGGGACTAGTCTGGCCAAAAGGGGTTTATTTTATTTTTGCTTGATTTTATTTTTTTTATTTTTGACTACCATTTGTTTGTAATTGTTATGTGTTGTAATTAATTCTTACATCATGCATCTTCAAGCTCTACACCCGAGCTTTTCATAGCCATATTTTTGTGAATGCCCGGGAAAGGCTAGTTGTGTGTGACAATAGTCACCGCACTTTCTCTCGATCGTAGTGGTTAGTAGCGTTGTTCGGGTGTGGCGGTAGTCACCCAATGGAACCGCGAAAGCCGCGACCCGAATTAATCCTTCCTTACATAACCCTCGTGGGTAAGGAATTGGGCTTTTTCTAGTTCGATAGAACTTAGTAAAAAGGATTCGGGAACCTACCCTTGGCCTTTTTCTTTCAAAATCCACCCGTGCATATAATGACCATAGTTCCTTCCTCCAGGTTCGACCCTATTGCTTCTTGAGAACTGTGATAATTTAGTGACCATTTTTTTTACATAACATATTTGTCATGCATCCACATGCCATCTTCATATAGCATATCATATCACTCATAAGCATGCACTTAATTTGTTTTCGGAAGCGAGCAAGATTGGAACTCAATACTGATATAACACCCGATCTCGAACAAAGCAAGTGATGGAAAACATGGAAGGACGTTTCTTGGAATTGGAGAACAAGGTTAACACCATCGCCGAGCAATTTGGTCACTTAATGGAGTTTATCAAAGCAAAAGGGCCTCAAGGATCCTCCCAAGATAATTTTGACACCCCACCCGAATTCACTCCAATAAAGAACAAGAACGATGAGGGAACTTCGCAAGCACGAGTTGAGTCGAGAGATGGGAAGAAGAAAGAAGTGGAAGAGCAAAAGTTCGAGACATTGGAAAAGAGGTTGCGAGCTGTCGAAGGAGGAACTCTCCGGGTTCTTTTAATGTGAACGATCTCTGTCTGGTCCCAGACGTCGAAATCCCGGCTGATTTCAAGATCCCAGAGTTCACCAAATATGACGGCACTACTTGTCCGGTGACCCATCTGACACTATTCTTGAGGAAAATTCAGCCACTTTCAAAAGATGAAAGGGTTTGGATAGCTCTTTTCCAAGACAGCCTGATCAAATCCCCTTTGCAGTGGTACCTCAGTTTGGGTTCAAAAACCATAAAGACTTGGAATGATCTGGCTCATGCATTCGTGAACAATTATCGACATGTCACCGACCTAGCGCCAGATCGTCAGACATTGCAGAATCTTGAAAAGAGGACTCAAGAGGCGTTCAAGGAGTACGCTCACAGATGGAGGAACCTAGCAGCACAGGTTCAACCCCTATGACAGAAAAGGAAATGGTGACAATGTTTATCCAAACGCTGAAGTCTCCCTTTTACGACAAACTTATTGGGAATTCAACCAACAATTTTTCTGATGTGGTTTTATCTGGAGAACGTATTGAGTATGGCATCAGGACTGGGAAGATATCAGAGTTTTCAAATAATGATGGGAAGCGGATGAGCATACAGAATGTCTCAACAGATGGTCAACATTCAACGACAACAAAGTTATCTGGAGGAACAGGCCAAAGAGTTCAGGAGACAACCGTCAGGAAGAATGAAAAGTTCGATCCAATCCCAGTTTCATACACAGAGTTGTATCACAAGCTACTGGGGGGACGCTTGATAGAACCTATACAAGCCAAGCAAATTCAACCACCTTATCCTAAATGGTATGACGAAAAAGCTAAATGTCATTACCATAGAGGAGTCTCTGGACATTCTTTGGAGAATTGTTATGCGTTGAAGAGAAAAGTGCAGCAATTACTGGAGTCGAAGATGCTTCATTTCACCGATGAACCCTGAGGGATAACATGGATTCAAGAAGTTTTTTTTAGTCAAGTTGATCTTTAAGTTTGGGCACGTTTGTTTTCAGTAGGAAGGTTTAAAGTGGTTTTTGTCGTCGTTAAGATTTTGTCAAAGTAACTTATGTCTTCTTTAATTCTGACTTTCATCTTTGTTACAATTGATGTTTGTTATTCTCTTCCTTTGAACGAGGAAACACAAGATGTGTGCTATGACGTCCTTCAACTAAACATCATTCTAAACATCATCTTTACCAAAACTTGCATTCTTGTGGAAATGTCACTCATATGCCTAAAGCAAAGACTTGATGGTGGTATTTTTGTCGAAAACGTTGTCAAATCTAATGGAAGTGATTTCGATGAGGCCCTTTAACTTTTATTGCGAAGTTCATTTTCAGAGAAGTGTCACCTACAAAAAGAGTTAGCCAAACAAACCTTCAGACTTTCCATTCATCACAAAGATTCCTTCAAAAGAAAAAGCCTCATTATCCGAAAATGGGGGGGCATAAGAATGAAAGTACATTTCGGATCATTTCTACACCACCAAGGTTGAGATCAAGTCAAGCTCACCCCCAATCCTCATCAATTCTCAAGTCTGATCAAAGGTCAAGACGTCTTCAACACATCAATACTCATGGCTCACAAAAAGGGAGAAAATAGAAAAAAGTGGTCAAGATAAATTCTATTCCGCTGTCTTTAGCTTGAAAAGGCCAAAGTTATGAATAGTGCTAGTAGCCATTTGTCTTTGCATTTTAGTCAGAAGTAATCGGGCGTAGGTAGCAACAACTATTTACGCTCGCATGAAAATGACTAAAAAACGCGAGTCAAACAAGGTCCGACCCGAAAAAAAAAGAAAAAAAGAAAAGAAGAAGAAGAAGAAAAAAGAATGGTGAGTCGTGAAGTCTAAACTGAAAACCTGCAAAGGCGGTTTAGAATGAAGGCATGATCTGAAGCAGCTGTTACCAACCAAACCACCTCAAGAGCAAGAACAGAATTTCAAGCAGTACAATCCATTTTCCAAGAGACATCACACGATCATGAGAGTTAGGGGGCAACATTTTGAGATCTTTTCTATTCGGTATGACAATGATTTCGAGACTAGCACCATCAAGTTTTCAAAGATGTCCCTTTTCCATTGAACCCTTTTCATATCAGACGTCATTTACCTTGAAAAAAAAATCATTCACGTTAGATTCATTCTTCACCAAATCAGTGCCACAAGATAGCGACAATCTTTTTCTTTTTGTACACATTTTGTTTAGCTGGCTTGAAAGGGAGAAGAATAAAAAGTTAGTTTTATGAAGTCACAAAGATATTTTTGTCAAGTTCTACGAATTGACGATAACCACTTTGAAGCTGACTTATTGTGGATTAATGTGCCTGAACTTAGAAGAGACATTTGACTTGAGATTCATTTTTGGAATAAATCGTCACGAAATATTCGACCGAATTGAGAATGATTTCTTTAAAGGGTTGATGGAATCTAAAGGAGCAGTTGGACCTCTTGACGAGATGTCTGGAAAGGCATGAGGAAAACCTAAGGATAGGCAGTGGAATTGATTCAGGATGCAGGTTGAAGGTAAGATTCATGCATCATTTGTTTTCATATAAAGGCATTGTGGTAAGCCACTCCAGGTATCAATCATTTTCAAAGTCATGCATCATGTATCATGCACAATACCGACATTCATTCTCAAAGACAGGTTTTCAAGGAGCACACAAAGTTAGGTTTCGAGATTAAGGATATCAACAAGGAGAATAATGCCGCCAAACGGAAAGAAGGTCCCCCAACATCAGTCAAGAGACAAAGGTTTCTCCCCTTTAGTGGTAAGAGAGTTCATACCACTCTTTTCATTGGAAAATATCAACCAGGATTAGTCAAGATTTTCACCAAGACAGGTAAGGAGATTTCTTTAACATTTTCCTAGAGAATAACGTTCCTCTTGCAATGCATGATGGTAAGAAGACTCATGTTATTCTTATTTTTCGAAGTTTAGTCGTTTTGTCAAGACTTCGTCGCACTTTTGGAAATTCACTCGTTTTGTGGAATTTCTCATTTTTGGGAAGTTTAGTCGTTTTGTCAAACTTCTACATTTTTTTAAAGATTCACTCATTTTGTGGGATCTGTCATTTTTGAAAGTTTAGTCATTTTGTCAAACTTTCATTTATTTTAAGAAATTCACTCGTTTTGTGGAATTTCTCATTTTGGGAGGTTTAGTCATTTTGTCAAACTTCATCGTTTTCAGAAATTCACTCGTTTTGTGGAATTTCTCGTTTTTGGGAAGTTTAGTCGTTTTGTCAAACTTCTACATTTTTTTAAAGATTCACTCATTTTGTGGGATCTGTCATTTTTGAAAGTTTAGTCATTTTGTCAAACTTTCATTTATTTTAAGAAATTCACTCGTTTTGTGGAATTTCTCATTTTGGGAGGTTTAGTCATTTTGTCAAACTTCATCGTTTTTAGAAATTTACTCGTTTTGTGGAATTTCTCATTTTGAGAAGTTTAGTCGTTTTGTCAAACTTCACCGTTTTCCTGAAATTTGCTCATTTTGTGGGATTTCTCATTTTTGGAAGTTTAGTCATTTTGTCAAACTTCCCATCAATATGAATCACTCAGCTTTTCACCAAAGACATGGAAAGTTCCTTTGCCAAGTCCGGAGAGAAAGGTTTCTCTCCCCATATGGTAAGAAGGCTCTTACCATTCTTCTCATTTCATATTCATCTTACTTTTGTCGAGCATTGAGAATGTTCTCAATCTCGCATCTTTGGGGTAGGGAAGGTTCCTTAACCTCGAATAGTGGAAAGGTTTCCGCTATTTAACTCAATAGGAAGGTTCTTATTGAGAGCGAAGGAAGGAAAGGTTTCTTTCCTTCACAAATAATGAGAAGGTTCTCATTATCATAACACTTGAGGCAAAGAAGATTCTTTAGCCTCGAATAGTGGGAGAGTTTTCACTATTCAACCCGATTGGAAGGTTCCTGTCGGGAGGAGCAAGAAAAATTCCTTCGCTTCGGGAAGGTAAGAAATATTTCTTCCTTTCACGAATAACGGGAAAGTTCTTGTTATTCACGGACAAAATTCGGAGTCATCCTACTTTGCATGCTCCATGTTCCATGAATCATGCAAAGGGGGGCAGCTGTTGACACCCAATTTTGTCCGGGATAGTATTTTAGGTTTCGTGATTTTCGATATTTTTCCATATTTTTTTGTTTCATGTGATTTTTGTTAACATTTTATGTACTTTTCGTCATTTTCGTATTTTTAAGGACCTTTTTATTAATTACTTCGTGTGTTGTTATTAATTTCGTTACTTTGTTAACTTTTCGTCATTATTTATTTCGTGTACTTTTTTAATTTCGTTATTTTATGAATTTCTGTAATTTTTATCATTTTCACGTGCTTTTGTTAATTTTCGTTATTTCAAGAAAATTTGTCATTTTTATAATTTCATTTGATTTTACCAATTTTCATTATTTTTATGTACATTCTTTTTGTTTCCCTCTTTTTATTTTATTTTATTTATTTTTTTGAGTAGTTTTTATATAAAAAAACAGAAAAAAAAGGAAAAAAAAGAAAGAAAAGAAGAAGTTGCAGCAACACGCGTGGTCTTCCTCCTCCTCCGCATCCGCCGGCGCCTCCTGCAGCTCTGCCTCTTCCATCCATCCATCAAATCCTTCATCATTGCTCAAGCTCCTGTCAATCACGAATTTGGCTATAAATAGAGTTAATTTGGAAGCAAAACGGAGGGGGGACGAAAAAAAACGAACCGGCTAAATATTTTTTCAAACTTCAACTTTGAGTTCCGGTCACCGTCGGCGCCAACAACCACTCCCATTAGGTCCGTCTCATCTCCAGGATCCCAAATATACCTTTCGTTTCACCCGACTGTCGCTGGAAACGGGCAAATCCGGCGAAAAACCGCCGCGCATTTTGACGTTTAACCGCTTCGATCCGTCTTTCCGTCAACATTCGGCCGTCCCCACCACCACCATTGGAATCACCGTCCGACGCTCCACCATCTAGACCAAAGTCCGCCGCGGAAAGTCACCGGCCACGGGCGGCCGCCGGCCGCCGCCGCCAAACCCAGAATTCGGCGAACTGCAGGGAAGAAGAAGCTGACTTTTAATTTTTTGGTAAAATTACAACATCGGTCCCTATCCCTTAACTTTCCTTCAGCTTTCACTTAAACCCCACTATTTATCCATCATTTCATTTACAACACTCTTCAACTTTAAAACTCTACACTTTGGGCACTAGGCCTAAACCCTTTTGTGTGTTAGCTAATATTTTTGTCATTATGTAATTGTTTTAATTTTGTTTTTCAAGATATTTTGAATTTTTATTAGCTATGTAAATTACTAAAAAATCTTTTATTTTATCGTCTTTTTAATGTGGTTATTTGTCTTTTCTCTTTTTTTCTTAAAATCAAGCAAAAATCTAAAAAGAACCCGTGGTACCAATTTTATGCATTTAAAATTAACCATTTTTGTACGTAACTGACAAACGATTCCAGATCTCTCGTAGACCATTTTCAGGTTTCCAATCGACCTAGGAAAAAGATTGGTGGCGACTCCTGACGAAAACCACGTCGCTACATATGTACATGTATATACATGAATGCAAAGTCAGAGGTGAGTCAGAATCCATCATATGCGGTCCAACCGCCTGAACGACCCATGACGACATCCCTCTCACAGAGGTCAGAATATACGTAATGTAATGTAATGCAATGTAAAGCACGGCAGGGCCGGGGTCGCGATCCCCAAACTGTCGTAGGGTCACAGAGGTATACCGGCACTCCTGGTGCGAGTATACGTAAAGTGTCAGCAACCTTCAGTGCAGATACACAGAACAGAAGTACCTGCACTCCTGGTGCGGATACACAGAACAAAACCAAGGAGCACCCGTGGTCTCTCCAACCATACGGGTCTCGTCACAGAATAAGAACATATAATAATAATAATAATGCACAAATAAAAACAGTATCATACCCGATATGCACATACGTAATGTAATAAGAACCCGGACCTCTAAGGTCTTCCGGCCTTGGAACGGAACAAACATACATTTTTACCAAATTTAGCCCTTACCTCAGAAACGCTGCTCCGCAGCCCAAAACTCGGGAAATCCCGGCTCCCGACCCGAAACGCAAAACTTGGCTCCTACGGGTCCACGCTACTCCACCAACGCAGAATCAAACTGTACAACCATAATTGGATCAGAACACATCCAAACAAACCCCAGAAAGCAATTTCCGCACAAACCCGCACTTTCCCGCAAAATTCCACAGAAAGCTCGATTTTACGAACCGAGCTAGAACCTTGTTATTCCAACACCCACAAACATATTCCAACCCTTAAACCCGCATTCCGGACACTTTTCCCAGAAACCCCTATAAAACTAACTTTTTCATTTCTAACCCGAAAGTGGTATTTCAAACGCCATAAAACACCTACTTCCACCCACAATACCAATTTAGCATCCAATTCAATCAAAATACATCACCAACATAGAAAAAGAATCACTTGAACATTTCGGTCCTTAACCAATTTTTCACCACACCTCCAAATCAAACCATTCAAGCTTCCAATTAATCATACTAATCACCAATTTCACTTCCTAACCAAAATTACTAACCAATTGCATCAAAATCAACAAACCCCTTTCCTACATAATTCGGCCAAATTGGGGGTTTTTCACTCAACTTGTTTTCCATCAAATTGAAACCATAGATTGTCTTAGAATCATGCAAGGAACAACATATCTCAAGCATGATTCAAGAACACAAACATACACAATTTTAGAAATTTCCCTCTTAATTTCTGCACCTAGGGTTTCTTCCAAATATAGAGTTTTTCCAAAATCTAACCATAGATTCTTACTCCTCCCAAGCCCAAGAACAACATACTAAAATTTGGGAGGGAGAGGATCACTCAAACACATAGCCAAGAACAAACCAATCTTTCAAAAATCCTCTCTTTTTTCCACCAAACCATGCTTCTAACTTGAAAAGAGAAGAAAGGAGGAAGCTTACCAATTGTTGGAGCCAAAAACCTTGAAGTTTCAGCAAGAATTGAAGGTCTTGGAGCTGCTGTGAACAGTACTCATGGCTGAAGTTTACGGGAAGAAGAAGAGAAGGAAGAAGAAAGAAAAGAAAATGAATTTGTTTTGTTTTCCATGAATTAATTTTAGCCTCATGTATTTTCCTCCCTTCAACCATCTTAAATAACAAAGGACAAGTGTCCAGCCCACCAGCCCTTGCTGCTGCCGACTTAAAGCCCAAGCTGGCCCAAAACATTAATGCCTTTTGGGTTAATTGCAACTTAACCCCCCAATTCTCCAAATCTTTACAATTAAACCCCAAATATAAGTAACGAACTCCAAATGAACCCAAAACTGACCAGAATCCTCAGAATATCATAACATTCATAAAACATTTTCCAAATATTTCTTTACCATTCCGTAGTGTCCTACCGAGCTCGCTGAACCCGAACAAATCTTGCGCGCCACATAAAAACCTCGAACCTCAACCCGTCACCACAAAATTCCACAAAAATATCCATAAAATCCACTTTAAAATATAACATGACTTCCCTGGAGCCGTCGGAGAAATTCCATCCCGAGCCCCGGGATTCCGCCCAGAGCCCCGGGAGTCGCCCGGGACCGCACGTCCTGTCTCGAAAAATATGCTCCGTAAAAACCTCCGGGTCGCTCCCACGATTCCAAATCCGCAAACGGTTTCTCAATCTGAGGTCCTGGGAGCGCGACCGAGCCCGCTGTACGTCCCGAGCCAACCCCGACAACCCCCCGGTGCCGGAAAAATATTTTCGGCGGAAATGTCCGGGGGACCCACACGACCTCAATTATGAAGCATTCGCCAGAATGATGCTCGGATAAGGCTCGGGAGCCGTCTGAACGCCCAAAACCGTGACCCGCAGGCCAAAACCGGAGTTCCGGGTCACCCGGGTCACAACCCGCTCGGGGTGACCGTAACATTCTCCCCCCCTTAGAACTCTTGGTCCTCCAAGAGTAACCTGCTAGATCAGAGTTACGTAAATCTGACGCTGCCCGCACGATTTCTTACCTTTCTTTCCCTATCATACTCGGACCACCGTGTCAGTGCGGCGAGAGTGGTAGTTTAGACTACCATCCCGGGCCTCTCGGGCGCGTCTCATCCTCGTGGTGCATCTCTTTACGCCCGAGTCAGCTTGCCGGTATTTCTACCTGCAACCCTGCAGACAAGATCAAACTATACCTAATCGACCTTTACAGTCATCCCGAAGACGCCACATGTAACGCATAAAGTCGGGGTAAAACCAACCTATCAACCCGCTCTAGAAACTTATGAGAATCGATATACCTTGGGGTAACTCGCCCGCCTACTAAATCTGACCGTTCCTCGCACTAATGCTACCGCTACCAAACTCACACCAACCTCAAATCCCAAGTCCTTGCAACGCTTTACCCACGTACGAGGTGGTGCGGTCAAACGCGTCGCCATCCGCGCTGAATCATCCCGATTTGAGCCGTGTTCCTCAACAATCTGAATCATCCGCCCGATTTCCCATCGGGTTGGGAGTGATAAACTGCACCGGATGGAACAACAGCACCCAAAACCTTATGAAAAGTACCCTAATCGTGCGGTACAACGCAGATCACAATCGACACCATGGAGTCCGGCACTCCACATAATCGCCCAATCTTCTCTAGAGGGTCTGTCACCCGTATCGGCAAAAAGCGAGCTCTCTTAGACACCTAAGTGGTGATATGTCCCCGCATATCTGACCACCAAAAGCAACCACGTAAATCCTGGAACAACCCTCCTACCGGGGTGTATACTTAACCAACTCAAATTGCCTCCTCCAGAGCCTCATCCCGTAGTGCCTGATCCTCTGGTACAAACACCCAATTCCCAAGGTTTAATGATTCCTACTTGTATTGAGATGTCGGTAGTAGTGCTCCTCTGTCCTCTCCAGACAACTTTCTCAAACCCGGATCCTTCCCTTGTGCTTCACGCACTCTGTCCATCCATTATGAATGAATAGTCAAGTGTTGACTTGAGTATGCTCCCAAAGATCCCACTTGTGCCAAAGGCACGTCATACCATTCTCCTCGGGCTGATCTTCCGTGTTGCCCCCTTTGACTAACCCGGTAAACTCTCTACACAGAGCATCGGCAACTGCATTGCCTTTACTAGCAGTGCACTAGATACTACCATCGTAATCCCTAATGTCCTCGAGCCACCTGCGCTACCTCATGTTCAGCTCTTTATTTCGCGTACTGAGGTTGGCTGCCTGCAATCTGCACAACCTTAATTCTCTCGGAATTCGCTGAAAAACCCATGTCCTCCGATGATGTGTCCCGGAAAGGCAACCTCTCGAATCTAGATGTCACGCTCAAACCTTTGTGTAAAACCGATGTTCCCAAAACGCCTCTGCACAACCCTCGATGCTCCTGGTGCAAGCCTTCATCCCGAGGGTAAATCAGAATATCCTCTTTCTTTATCCAAAGCTAAAAGTATCCCGATTGCAGATTAATCCAGAAAGGATCTTCGTACTCTCCCAACCGCTCAAAAAGGTTAACACCCCGAGCAAAGTGGGTACTTATTCCTAATAGTGTTGGTATTCATCCGCCCGTAGTTAATACACAACCAGAGTAACCCATTTTTTCCATTGACAACCAGAACTGCAGTACCTCACGGCCAAGTGCTCGCGAATGAAATCCTTTTCCTATAATTCCTTCAACTGCTTTCTTCCACTCAACCATCTCCACTATCGGTCTCCGATAAGGAGGAACAAAAATTAGAGTGAAATCCAATCATGGACGTATTTTAAACACAATTCCTGCGCTTGGGATCCCTGTAAATTCTTCCGGAAATACCGCGGGAATTACCGAACACTGAATCCTATCCAGCTCCAACCGAGTATCTGTCATGGGCAGATCGTAGTACTTCTCTAAATCCACTATCGAACCCTGATCCAAAACCTATAGTGTCATGCTGCTCTTACCATTTCCATCCCATCAGAATTCATGAGAGGTAACACCTCTTCCAGAAACCGTAATACTACGATTAGCACAGTCAATGTGCACATAATTCTTGAACAGACCAACCATCCCAACAATAACGTCATACATCGGTGTGTCCAAACCAATAGATCTGATAGAACCCTATGTCTGCCCATAAATAGTACGCAATCCTGTGCCGTCTCACAAGGAAAACAAAACCGGCTCTCAGCCGTTTGTACCAGAATTATTTGGCAGCTCATTGCTAGCCAAATGCAGAAATTCGGCACACTTTTGTGCCGAAACCGAAACAGACTCTCCAGTACTAAGTATATCCCAATGTAAATGTGTCACTCAAATGTAATACCTTGCAATGCCCCATGCCGCAAAATGCCTCCTCGCTCAACTGGAGAACACGCCCAGCTCTGGGTTATCATGTGGCGGAGGGTGGCTGATACGAAGGTCACCGCGGTGGTCTCGTAACGCCTTCCCATGAACCACACCCTTGGGGTGTGTTGGAACTAAGATCGCAGATATAAACCACCGCTGATCCCTATCTCAAAGATCGAAAGCAATCCCGAATCCGGTGGTTATCGTCCCACATTGCAAGTACCGCCTCGGCCGCCTCACTCATACTCCATACCGTGGTTCTTTGGCATGTAGCAACCCAGCTACCAAACTCTCTCACTCATACTCCTTGACAACATGGTCCCCTCGCTCCATATCATCAAATTGCGACTGCTTGAGGTCTCGATCGCATCCCCTGCACCGCTGGAAATTGTAACCTCGCCGGAGTTTGTCAACTCCTGCAAACCAAGTCTCTACTACCTCCGGCCCTCCTCGGCCGTTGAACCTCGGGGGGGGGGGTCAAATGCTGAAACCTCTCCAGAAGTCTGACCTTGTCAGACTGGTACCTCTGACCTTCCTGTCATTGGTGGAACAGACGAGAGGTCTCTGTTGCCATGTGATCGCCCTCCTCGGAGTCATTCTCCGGCTGGTCCTGGACATTAAGGTGGCTGCTGCCCACCTTCTCGGTCAAGGCCGTTGTGGCCTAAGTCTTACTATCACCTCCCGATCCGGATACCTTTACCGAGGCACAAGCAGATTTTCCTTGCCTACCGCCGTCTCGAACTCGCTTGGCCGGGCCGTGAAGTACCCAAAGACACTGCACTGGTCCAACACAAATACCAAACAAAAAGGGTCCCTGCGACTGCTAGAACCCCGGGGTGGTGTTTGTGGTTGTTCAAACCCTGGGTTACGCCCGAACCCGTACTCATTCTTCTGAGGTGTGGATTCCGCCCCGCCTCCGATGCCAAACCACGCTATTCGCGTGTAGTAAACATTTCCTTAAACAAAGTCCAACCAAAACCAACTTATCCCATATCCAAAAGTCCAAATTAAATAACTCTTCCCTATCTATCCAAAAGCCAGAAGAACATTCTAAGGCTCAGAGTGTAATGCAATGCATGATGCGTAAATTCATTTTAGAATCACACAACCAAATATCAAATCCTCAAACACGTAAACAGCTTCATGTTCATATCACGAATCACACCATATACCAAACAACGAATTAATGTACCCGGATCATATCAAGTCCAACATCCAAACCTTCCGTAATGCTTCAAAGAACCGCCCACGCTTCCACACCCATTCGAAGTGGTTCAAGTAAGAAGGTGGCCAGCCTCCGCACGTAACCGCCTGAATGAAACGTAGAACCAGTGGCTCGCACTTCGAAGTCATCCCTCACAGAACTTACCCATGAACTAGCATGACTTGCTCCAAAAGTCCACTCCCGAGCTTGTATACTTGCCTTCCACAATGCACACTGAAACTAATCATACCTTACCTCTTGGGTCACACCAACCCGACCTGCTCTGATACCAACTTGTCACAGCCACCCCGCCCGGTTGCGGAGGCGGAGCCGGCCGCGACGTCGAGAACCGGAACCTACGGCGGAAAGCGCGGCAGCGGAGCATCGAGCTCAAATAACAAATAGCCAAGTGGCAACTAGCAACCCAGATACTCATTCAAGGCAAGCATACTAGTAAATCCAACTTCTACCAAACATGCAGTTCATGGTGTCAAACATCAAACATCGCCACAACACAGAAACACCAAAATCCATGATATAACCACAACTCCAATATAAGCAAGTCGGGGCTCCGCCCTCGACTCAGAAGACAACAAATGCAGAGTATGTCTCAGATTATACGTCTTATACAAATACATGATCTAAACTACATGCATGCAGCTACAGCTACAGAGCCATTAAACCAAAACCTATATGTACCTATTGTGCGGAATCGGAAACTTTCTCACTCGGGAGATTTTCCGCCCGTGGTACTACTCGCTCGAAACCCAAGAAATCCGAAAGCACCGCGGATCTCTATTCCGCCAATTACTTTTCGTAACAACTGAAAGGTGTAAACAAATGAAAGGGTGAGTCCTCGAAAGGACCCAGTAAGTGGCTAAGGTAAAAGTGTAGTTTGCCCATATGGCGCAAATCGAACTCGCAAAATGTAATGTATACAAGCACAAACGCACATATATATGTACATGTATATACATGAATGCAAAGTCGAGGTGAGTTAGAATCCATCATATGCGGTCCAACCGCCGTAACGACCCATGACGACAGCCTCTCACAGAGGTCGAATATACGTAATGCAATGTAAAGCACGGCACAGTGGGGTCGCGATCCCCAAACTATCGTAGGGTCACGAGGTATACCGGTACTCTGGTGCGAGTATACGTAAAGTGTCGCACCTCCAAAGGCATACATACGTAATGTAAGTACTGCACTCGGTGCGGATACGTAACAAAACCAAGGAGCACCCGTGGTCTCTCCAACCATACGGGTCTCGTCACAGAATAAGAACATATAATAATAATAATAATGCACAAATAAAAACAGAAGTATCATACCTGATATGCACATACAGAACAGAATAAGAACCCGGACCTCTAAGGTCTTCCGGGCCTTGGAACGGAACAAACATACATTTTTACCAAATTTAGCCCTTACCTCAGAAACGCTGCTCCGCAGCCCAAAACGCGGGAAATCCCGGTTCTCGACCCGACACGCAAAACTTGGCTCCTACGGGTCCACGCTACTCCACCAACGCAGAATCAAACTGTACAACCATAATTGGATCAGAACACATCCAAACAAACCCCAGAAAGCAATTTTCGCACAAACCCGCACTTTCCCGCAAAATTCCACAGAAAGCTCGATTTTACGAACCGAGCTAGAACCTTGTTATTCCAACACCCACAAACATATTCCAACCCTTAAACCCGCATTCCAGACACTTTTCCCGGTAAACCCCTATAAAACTAACTTTCTCATTTCTAACCCGAAAGTGGTATTTCAAACGCCATAAAACACCTACTTCCACCCACAATACCAATTTAGCATCCAATTCAATCAAAATACATCACCAACATAGAAAAAGAATCACTTGAACATTTCGGTCCTTAACCAATTTTTCACCACACCTCCAAATCAAACCATTCAAGCTTCCAAATAATCATACTAATCACCAATTACACTTTCTAACCAACATTACTAACCAATTGCATCAAAATCAACAAACAACTTTCCTACATAATTCGGCCAAATTGGGGGTTTTTCACTCAACTTGTTTTCCATCAAATTGAAACCATAGATTGTCTTAGAATCATGCAAGGAACAACATATCTCAAGCATGATTCAAGAACACAAACATACACAATTTTAGAAATTTCCCTCTTAATTTCGGCACCTAGGGTTTCTTCCAAATATAGAGTTTTTCCAAAATCTAACCATAGATTCTTACTCCTCCCAAGCCCAAGAACAACATACTAAAATTTGGGAGGGAGAGGATCACTCAAACACATAGCCAAGAACAAGCCAATCTTTCAAAAATCCTCTCTTTTTTCCACCAAACCATGCTTCTAACTTGAAAAGAGAAGAAAGGAGGAAGCTTACCAATTGTTGGAGCCAAAAACCTTGAAGTTTCAGCAAGAATTGAAGGTCTTGGAGCTGCTGTGAACAGTACTCATGGCTGAAGTTTACGGGAAGAAGAAGAGAAGGAAGAAGAAAGAAAAGAAAATGAATTTGTTTTGTTTTCCATGAATTAATTTTAGCCTCATGTATTTTCCTCCCTTCAACCATCTTAAATAACAAAAGGACAAGTGTCCAGCCCACCAGCCCTTGCTGCTGCCGACTTAAAGCCCAAGCTGGCCCAAAACATTAATGCCTTTTGGGTTAATTGCAACTTAACCCCCCAATTCTCCAAATCTTTACAATTAAACCCCAAATATAAGTAACGAACTCCAAATGAACCCAAAACTGACCAGAATCCTCAGAATATCATAACATTCATAAAACATTTTCCAAATATTTATTTACCATTCCGTAGTGTCCTACCGAGCTCGCTGAACCCGAACAAATCCCGGCGTGGCCACATAAAAACCTGACCTCAACCCGTCACCACAAAATTCCACAAAAATATCCATAAAATCCACTTTAAAATATAACATGACTTCCCCTGGAGCCGTCGGAGAAATTCCATCCCGGGATTCCGCCCAGAGCCCCGGGAGTCGCCCGGGACCGCACGTCCTGTCTCGAAAAATATGCTCCGTAAAAACCTCCGGGTCGCTCCCACGATTCCAAATCCGCAAACGGTTTCTCAATCTGAGGTCCTGGGAGCGCTACCGGCCCCGCTGTACGTCCCGAGCCAACCCCGACAACCCCCCGGTGCTGGAAAAATATTTTCGGCGGAAATGTCCGGGGGACCCACACGACCTCAATTATGAAAGCATTCGCCAAAATGATGCTCGGATAAGGCTCGGGAGCCGTCTGAACGCCCAAAACCGTGACCCGCAGGCCAAAACCGGAGTTCCGGGTCACCCGGGTCACAACCCGCTCGGGGTGACCGTAACAATATCCATTTCTAAAGGGATGGGGGAGGAAGAGGAAGAGGGAGTGAACAACGCAAATGTGCATGGTGGTGTATTTATAGGCCATGTAGACACACAAAAGCAACAATGCTAGTACTTTTTGTGCTCCACCAAAACTCATATATATTTTCATTTTTATATTGTTCAACAAAAATTCAAAATTGACACTTTTTTTTAAAATTAGAATGCATTCAATTTCACCTTATTTTCATTAATTTCTCAACCGTCTCACTTAAAAAAGTTACTTTTATGATATATGTTTGTACTCTTTTTGTCCCTAAATGATTAAAACACTTTCATTTTCAGGTTATACCAAAAGTATTGAAATCATGTTTCAATTTTTTTAAAAAAAATTATACATCAATTTACCTTATTATTACCATCAAACCACTATGCTCATTAATTTTATTTTATTTCATCTCTGTCCTCTCTCTTCACGTTTCTTCTCTATGCCCTCTCTATGCCGGCTAGCTAGATCTCCATCATCCTTCACCAAGACTTCCACCATCGCAACGATATCTTGGTTTTGTACCATTTTCTAGTAGTGCTCACACAGGCCGACGGCCATGAGATTGTCTAGCTTTGTGCTCGTTGGACCTTCGTAATCCCTTCGTGTCAGATACTCCTCCTGGCCCCACATTACGTGGAGTATTCCGCTTACTGCGGCCTCCGCCGCAGTAAATGCCGCTGTAAAATGGCGTTTACTGCGAAATTTACTGCGGCGGAGGCCGCAGTAAAGCCATTTACTACGGCTTCCACCGCACCACAGTAAATCCCGTCTTCTCTACATAGTGCCATGTCGATAGCCAACAGGCCGGAGAGACGAATAAGACCAATGGTCTTTGGCTCTGAGAGATAGAAGATGAACTGAAGAAGAAGAAGACATGCATGCATGTGTCAAGAGTGAAACAATACAGTATCTTTTTGAACCCTGAATATGCTGAGTGCTACCAATAAATAATGTTCGAAATTCACATAACATTCTCTGTCATCCATGCGGTGGTAGTGGGTAGAAGGGTGGTGAGATAAAGTGGAGAGAAAAGTTTTAGGGTAGAATTGTATGTATTTGTAAAAATTATGGTAGAATTTTAGGGTTTATAAAAATTGAGGGTAAAATTGAAAGTTTCGTTAAACGTTAGGGTGATTTTTATATTTTACAACTGTTTAAAAGGGCAATATTTTCAAAGTTAAGGGCAAAAATGTCAAATAGGACCATGGATGAAGATAAAAACTTGAAAATAGGACTTTAATAGTACAAAAAGTTAAAACAGGACCGTAGTGGTACAATAATTAAAGTTACAGGACCATGGGTGCACTTTACCCGTTATTTATGTAAGTTCTGAATCTGTAATCACTCCATAATTTTAATCCTTTGTTTAGGATCCTTTTCTAAGTGTTAGTGAAAATTTGTTGTGATTTTATGAGTTTGATGAAGGTTTGGATGAATGTTTTTGGGGTTTATGGATGAATACGGATGAATTTCATCATGATTCATCCACTTTTTTTAATTAAAAAATGTTTACTGCGGCCAATGGCGTAGTAAGGCCGCGGTAATGGCTGCGGCCTCGTGCGTGGTAAGATTCTTTACCGCAAGCCATTTTAACGCGGCAATTACCAGGGATTCTCCCGCAATATTTACTGTGGCTCTGCCACGGGAGAGGCCATGGTAACCAATGTTTTCTCTACGTGGTGATAGTCGATGATCTAATGACCAAAATTCATAACCAAGGTCTAGAGTTCAATGCTGCTCACATGTTCATAAATGTACATATGTATAATATAATATAATATAATATAATATAATATAAGTATGTATAATATATAATATATAATGTGTATAAAATATATATAATTAAAGACCAAAAAAGAAAACTAAAATATATAGTCTATTCTGTATTTATATATATAGTAATTAAAAAATAAAAAAAATTATAGTTTTTATTATATATATATAATGTATAATTTTTATTGAGTCGGATGAAGTACTTCATCCGACCCTGAAAGAATTGTGCATATTTTTTTAAGGGAGTCTCTTAAAGAATTATGCATTTCATCCGACCCTGGAAGAATTGTGCATATTTTTTTTATGGGAGTCTCTTAAAGAATGATGCATTTCAT
This sequence comes from Stellera chamaejasme, assembly GCA_024586325.1. NCBI lineage: Eukaryota > Viridiplantae > Streptophyta > Magnoliopsida > Malvales > Thymelaeaceae > Stellera > Stellera chamaejasme. Next base: position 35,445,609 of record CM044985.1, read on the forward strand.
TTCTTGGAAATTCTGGGTAACAATCTATTTAGGTCCCTTAACCTTCTTTGCTAAATTTCACCACCTAACCTAACTAAAGTATGGGTAATATTAATTAACCAAATATTTTATGTTGCACTATTTTCATGATTTTTACACCCAAAGAAATGCATAATGATGGTTTTAGAGACGGAGGAAGTATCTGCTAGCTAACCATGCCTTGCGTAATATATACTCGATCGCTAGCAAAGTGGAGTACGTAGGAACATAACATAATAACCAACTTCCCCTTTACCCTTTCCAACTACATATGCAAGTATGCAACTCATGCAAGGCGCGTCCCATTACATGCAGATCAGAACCACCGTCTACAACATGTATACTCATGGGAGGGAGGGAGGGAGGGAGGTACATTTTTTGTCAACAACGAATCATCATCACAATCCCTGCCTAGTTGAAAACTAAATGTATCAATTTTGCTGAAATGAAAGTAGTAAAAATAGTTTTCTTGGTTCAAATAAATTAATTACACTACGTAGTTGATTCATTGTTTATGACGGTCGTATACGTTGTTTATCCATCATAACAATAACGAGGAGGTCGTCGTTTTTCGTTGTTATTTTGGACGTCGCATTTGTAAATGACGGTCTAGGTCGTCACAATTATCACGAACTTGTTACAGATACAACCGTCATACTTTCCACATGGAATTGCAAAAGGTGTTTTGTTATGACGAATTTATAACGGATTGGGCCTTCATAAACATTTTTTTAATGAAAACATTAATTCTTTTAGTATTACTTTATGGGTTAAAAAATAATTTAAAACAAAAAACGTATAAAAACATTAATAATTGAATAAACTACCAATTTAAATGCATTAAAAATATAATAATATCCATAATTTACAATCCAGAAGTTTCAAATATAACATTTTATACAATTATAAACTACTCATCCGCCCAACTGTTGATGTATCCGTCTACATACTCCTCGTCATCGTCCTCGTCCTCCTCCTCGGCATCCTCCTCATCCCGCAAATCAACCGGATCCTCGCGAGCCGTCGGCCATCAGGCTGTATTGGGGTCCTAAAATCTCACGAAGTCCTAAAAATGCAATTAAACTTAGAAAATATAAATAAAAAATGTAGAATACTTTAAAATGCATAAAATACAAATAAAAAACAGAGAATACTTTAAAATACATAAAATACAAATAAAAAATATAAGGTTCAAATTAAAAACAAAAAATACTTATAAAAATCAGAGAATACTTATAGAATCACAAAATACTTGTAAAGATATAAAATATTTATAAAAAACATAAAATACTTATAAAAACATAAAAATAGAAAATGCGTTTCAAAAAGATAAAAAAATATTATAAAATAAAAAATATTTTTTAAAAAAAGAGAAAATACTTTTAAATCAAATGAACACAAACAAGCATATGGAAGATACGAATAAAAACACAAAATACCTATAAAACATAAAATATTTTTTAAAAACTGTGATCAACAACTCAAACAAGCAAGTTTCACATGATGAACACAACATCATGAACCCAGATTTGAACCTATAGAAAGTCTACCTTAAAAAAGTTTAGGAAGATACCTTCTGTTGTGGCGAAGAGTGAGATGATTGGGTCAACGAAGACGAAGCAGATAGAGACACGGATTCGAATCGGCAACATGAAAGAAATAAAAAATTAAAAGGAAAAACCCAACAGAAATTATGGGGGGGAAATTGAAAACAAAACCAAACCTAGAAAAATGTACCTTTAATGGAGATGGAAACGACGAGAAGAACAAGCGGCAGCGATTCGATGATGAGAAGATGAAGGCGGCGGCAATCTAGGGTTTGGGGCGAAGAAGATGAAGTAAAGGAGAGGGGAGAGTCGGTTGTTGTGAGAAAGAGGAAGAGGAGAGCGAAGAGTTGGATGTTTAAAACTTCTGCTGCATTTAATGCTTGGAGTTATATGACGGACCTATGATGGAAATAGTCGCCATAACGTTAGGTAATAACAGATGCATGACGAAGAAAGCGATCATAACTAGTCTTCAAAAATACGTAAATTATACCAAATACTCTATGACTGTCGTATCCGTCATAGAGCTGTCATAAACTTTTGAGTTCAAATTTTTAATGACGGGCTTGTGACAGATTGTATGGTTGAATGTTTATGACAACCTTGGCCCTCATTTTTCCGTCATAAAAGTTGTGACAACTACGTAGTGTTACTTGTTTGGGTACAAAATTTTTCATTAATATATTTATTGGAGTAAAGTGTGTGTGTACACTACGTGGGAAAGACAATTCTTACTACGGACTTTACTACGGTTTGGGCCGCAATAAGCCCAATGGCACAGTAAACCGGCGCAGCTGATGGTGCAGTAGGCTTTACTGCAGCCATGGTCACAGTAAGGCCGCAGTAAGATCGAGGTAAGGCCGCAGTAAAATCGTGGTAAGGCCATAGTAAGGCCGCAGTAAGGCCGTGGTAAGTCACTTTTTAGGGTTTCTTCATCCGCCGCATCCTTCATTTTTTCTAACATCTTCCACCTTCTCCTCCTTCATCTTCATCTTCTTCACTTCTCCTTCATCTTCATCTTAAACTTCTTCTTTCACTTTATGTTTTCTCTCTCCTTTCTTCTTCTTCTTCTTCCCCTCCATCTTCTTCTTCATCTTCTTCTTCATCTTCATCTTCATCTTCATTTTCAACTTCTTCATCTTCATCTTCATCTTCATCTTCAACTTCTTATTCTTCTTCTTCTTCTTCTTCTTCTTCTTCTTCTTCTTCTTCTTCTTCTTCTTCTTCTTCGCTGCTGACATCGCCACTCCATCGACGTCGCTTTCTAACTCTCACGACTGCAGCTTGCTCACCACCACCACCACTGATTTCTTGGTTTTTCTGGGTTGGTGGATGAATCTGGATGAATAAATTCATCTGAATTCATCCACTTTTTTTAAAATAATAAATTCGTTTACTGTGGCCATGGCCGGAGTAAGATCACGGTAAGTACTGCGGGCGCTACCACAGTGAAACTTTTACTGCACCATTATTTACTACGGGAAACATTGCGGCCTCTCCCGCAATAGTTACTCTGGATCTACTGCGGCTTTGGCCGTAGTAACCCATGTTCTCTCTACGTAACACACACACACACACACATATATATAGTCTCTTAACTTTAATTGATATCACATTTGGGTCATATTTTAAGATTGTCCTTTTTAATTTTTTTGTTCATTTGTGATCCTTGCATTATATTTTTCCCTTAATTCTACCGAATCTTTGGAAAAAATATTATTATAGCGATTGAAGTTTTCTTATCACTCTCTTTGCACCCTAAACTTTCAAATATAAAATTTTGGTCATCCACCCTAATCGCGGACACCTACCCACCTCCGGCCACTACAATCAACACCAACCTGATTCCTCCCAGACTCTTCACTTTAGTTCTTTTCTTGTAAGCTCCAATACTCTCCATCATCATTTTCGCACACTACATTAATCCCCTCGTTTATCATTGATCTCTTTCTTCATATTGATCCTGGAACACATCCTGCAACCCCTGAACAAAAATATAGAAAATAAAAAAGGTGTCCCAAACTTATTGATTAATTTATTAATATACATGAACTATATCCATCGTTGTAAATTTACAATTAAATAGACAATGATACAAAACTGACTTTAAAGTACGCTTTTATTCTAAACCTAAAAGTACATCGATAACTTTAATTAAATGATGACAGAAATGTTGGAAAGATGCTCAAATTCACTTTTATAACTTTTTAAATGTGCTAAATACTACCCTAGACTATAGATATTTTCTTTTTAACAAATTATCTAATTTAACCCTTAATCATTAACAATTTTACAAAATAAATCTAAAATTTGAAACATGTTCTATGAAAACCTCGAACTTCTCCCCAACCCATCGCACCTTGCTCAGCCAGCAAAACTATTCTCCCAACCCATCATTGACCTTGTATGTTGCGGCGAAATTTGGTTCCTCCAGCACCAGTGTCATCCGTTGCGGATGAGGCCAGTGTTGGATGCGCCACATAACCTGTTGCCGACGTTGGGTAGAGGTGGGGCGACGTAGGGCTAGGGCTAGAGAGGGGTATAGTTGGGCTGCTGGCGCTGGAGTGTTATGGTGGTGGGTTGGATGGTAGGTAGAGAGTGGGATGGGTTGAGAGAAGTTTAGTTTTTTCAGATTTTTTTTAAAAACTTTAGGGTTAGTTTGTAATTTTGTTAATAAATAGGGGTTAATTTGAAAAATAAATATGAATATATCATAAATTAGAGGTATTCTGCACATAATATAATATAGAATTAGAAAGATTGATTTGAGCATTTTCCCGATATTAGCCTAATTTCCGCACACCAATACTTTAATATCCGAGACAGCTTACCCAATTACAAAAAAACATTAAAACTAAATATATATATATACACACACACACACACACAATTATTTACATAACAAAATTAAAATATATTTGTAAATATTAAAAAATATAAAATGTAAGAAAAGTATTTAATTAGGGATATGGGAAGTAATTAGCAAGCTTGAAGAGGAGGTACTGCTGGAAGCTAGCATGGCGGTATTTATTTATAGTCCTAATTAATTTTGAGAGTGTGTTTGGTTTTGGCTTGCGTGTTGTGGATGGTGCAACTGCAAGCAAGCTTTGGAGTGCTAGCTTGTGGGCAAAATGAAAGAAAAACGAGCTAGCAAGAGCAAGGAATAATTGGAGCCCTAGCTAGCTAGTAAGCAATTAAGGGTCTCCCTTTCAACTTTTCCTTTGCTTCTCCAAAAATCATGCCTTCATTTCCTTCCATGGCATCAAAAGGAATAATAGTAGTATATAGCTACTACACCTTTAGACACATACAATTTCAACAACCATATGTCACATATTATTCACTACTACTTCTTAATTTCCCTTTTTCAGCAGCAAGTCTTTTTTTACCTGAATTAGAGTTGGGAATAGGAATGAGAGTTGGGATTTCTTATAGGAGCAGTTTAGTTTAATGAAGTACAGCTCCTTTTTCATGAATGCATCCTGAACTATAGCAATGAGTAGCATTTGAAGTAGGTGTTAAGTTAGGGGAAGAAAGCAGTCATAGTTTCTGAAGTCTACTTCTGATATGTACGAGGGTTGAGTGGTTGGAATTAGGCAAAGGATTTCGTTTTTTCCCATTCTCATTCGGTGTGATGGAAGAAGAAGAATCAGGAGGTCTCTGCTGAATTTGTGAACTTGGGAAAGCCATATAGGCAGTTGGTTGGTGAACTTATGAGAATGGGTTACTTCCCATTGATGCATAGCAAGAACATGGTACTTCCCATTGAGAAAGCTTGAATAATTTTTGTTTGCTCATTTCATATTTACTGATCTTAAGCTTTGAATGTGCTGCAGGTTTTTTTGGAAAGCATTTTGATGACCACTGTCTTCTTTTGTGGGTTGGAACATTTATCCCATATGTTTCAGCTGATAATTTGTATTCAAAGTTAATATGTTTCCAGTTTTAATTACTGCAGAAGGTAACAACTTAAAAAAATGTTGTTGGTGGTTCAGTTTTTATTATGAAATTGATTGATACATCTGATGGAGTTGTATGATTTCCTTGTTTTATTCTCAGGTACAACTTTGATGGAGGGAAATCCAAGTTGATGGAGGGAAAGCCAAGTTGGTCTCGGCGTTATTCTCAGATACAACTTTGATGGTGAAGTCTTGCTTCTGTTTTTCTGGTTAGCTCTTGTTTCTTTAATTTTTGGGTTTTCATCTAAGCAGTGGGTTGAGCAGATTGGCTAGAAGATGCATGGTGCAAAATGGGATCTTGGAGCTGAGTGATGCTTCATCGGACAAAGTTCACATGGACAGAGTGATTCAACCTCCTCTGGTGAGTGGTTGGTTCCATCCATCCTTATCCTTATACTTTCGGCAATAGAGCACCAGGTGTTAGGCACTTCTTTTATGTTAATTTTTAAGGAAGTGTCATTGATATGTCCTTCAGTTGTATCTTTGTGACACTTCATTAGCTCTGGCAAATGGTCATGCCGCCTTCTGTGTACTGAAAATGAGGAAGTAATACAATTTATATGTCCTGGACGCATAGTTTGACAAATCAACGCCCTGTTTCGTGATGCTCAAGCTCACAATCCAAGAGAAGATGATAACTGAAGTTTCAAGTTGTATAGTTTCAAGATGGCTAAAATTGAGGAAAACTAGCGAATGTCTGATCACTAAACTACTACTACTAATAAAACAAGTGCCACGCATACAAACAATTGTTCAGCTGTATTTTTATCTCTCTAACATGGCTAAAATTTCTTTTATTTCATCTGCTGACTTCTCTGCCTTGTCTTCAGCACGTCTCTTTCTCTCTTCCTCTTTGTCTTCCATTCGCCTCTGCTCATTTTCCCTACGCATAACTTCCCTTTCTTCTCGCTCTGCATCCCACTTCATTTACTCAAATTTGAGCCTTTTTTTCCTCAATGCTTACCAGAGCAACAGCTTTGGCAGATGCACTTTCTTGAATTGTTTGTGCCAATAGGTTGCGCACTTGTGTTGGTTTTTTTGCAACTTGCAAAGTAGACAGTAGGAAACAAACAAAATAAGCAATTTGTATTATTCTCTTCCACAACATGTAGACAGAATTAAAAGCATAGAATGATCAACTGACTGGTTGGAATTTCTAGTGCAAGAGGTTTACATGACTAATTAAACAAATCTTACACCAAATACCAAAACTTTAACCTGACTACAAATGACTACAGTTTCTAGTAGAAAATGACTACAAACTTTAACTTGACTACAAACTTTAACCTGACTACAAATGACTACAATTTCTGGATTGGGTGAAGCATAACTCTATGGAGCTTTATTTGTATTGCGGATTCTTGCTAGAAAATATGAGTAAGTATTTCTTTTATTTTCTCTTTGCCCTATTCGCAGTGGTTTTCACTTCATTCTATACTTGGTATATAATTTTTTTTCATTTCTGATATTACCCTTACATAGTATTGTTAAATCCAATGCAGTTTAATTGCCCCATTTTGTTTTTGTACCCATTTTCCCAAAATAATGCACAAGAGTTTCTCTATGATCAGTGAGTATATGATATCTTTTCCTGGACTGTTAACACTTTTTTTTATTTGAAGGTTCAAATCAGAGGAGGAGAGGACCCCAATTCACCAGATAGTTGAAGAAACATTTCCTCACCTTCTTAATATACTCAACAGATTTGTTCAGATTGTTTCCTCTTCTATATATATATAGATGTAGCTAGCTAGAATCAGAATCATTATAGGCAAACATATAATGGTATAGATAAAAGGCTAGCAAGCTTTCAGTTTATTTATTTATTTATTATTTTTCTGATTATATTTCTAGCTAGCTCTCCCACTGATTTGCTTAATTTGAAGTAGTCTCCAAAATGAGATCATCACTCATTCTTGGAACTGGCTGCTTGTTCCTACTGGTCATGCGACTTGTTGTTTCGGCGGGAGCGGCTGCAGCATCCAACTCCTCCTCCTCCTTTGTCATGATCAAAAACAACAAGTTAAGTTACCTTAAAAACATTGTGGAGGAACAGTGCAGCCACACTAGATTCCCACGTCTCTGTGCTAAAACTCTTTTGAAATATTCTCAACATCAGTCCACCACTCATCATCATCATCATCATCATCTTCCTCTTCACCTACTATCTGCCCTCTTGAATAAAACCATTCATGAGACCAACTTATATGCAGACCTGATCAAGCTTATATGCAAAATTTTCTGGTCATCTATATATGTAAGTTCTTAAATTAACAAGCTGCATGTATTACTCGAGTTTTATTATGATGTCCGATTCTTGTATTTTGTTGATGATCTGAATGGTTGTGTAACTTATTGCTGCAATTGTCCCTTGATTTCCCTTTTCACATACTCGTTCCCTGACACAAATAATAACACCGTTAATGTCCCGAGCCTCTAGAATCTAGCCTAGTGATTAAATCAAATTAGGAGACAACGTGAAAGTGAATGTCTTAAGCTAGCTACTTAACCTTCGTCATCCCTAAATAACACCGTTAATTATTTCAGTAAAGTGAGAAAAGGGTAATACAAATCTATATTAGGGGGTTTCAAACCTACATTTTTTGAGGTGAATTTTTACAAATTCACCTCGTTTTTTTCACTTGATGAATTTTCAAAAATTGGACCTCCAAAATTCACTTCCAAAGTGAAAAAAAGTTTTTCACGTGAAAAATTTTTCACGTACAATTTCGGCCACCGCCGCCACCGCCACCACTCCGCCGCCGCCGCCACCGCCGCCGCCACCACCGCCACCGCCACCACCGCCGCCACCACTGTCGCCGCCACCGCCGCCCCGCCGCCTCCGCCACCGCCGCCGCTGCCGCCGCCACCGTAGGGAGGAGAGGAGTGGGGGTGGGATTTCGGGGTGGTGGAGTTCGGGAACCGAGGGGTTGAAAGGGTGAATTGGATTGGGGTGGTTTGAGGGGCGAAATGGGTGTGGTAAAATTTAATGGTGATTTTATTTGATAATGAGGTGAAAAAAAATTTCTCCCCGGATAAGGTTTGAAACCCCCTATTGTATTGGAAGAATATGGACGTTTGTGGCATGATTGATGAAGTGAATATGATCATCAATAAACAGTAGCGTGTGCAGGCAGGCAGGGTAGTGCAACTTATATGTGCTGGTGGCAATGCCTGCCTGCTCATGAAATTACTACTACTATTCCAGAGATAGATTTCCCATGAGGTAGCCTAATTTCCTCAATGCTTTTGATGATGCATAACTTTGACCTTTGTTCCTCTCTCTCCCTTCCAACAAGGAACATCTGCAAAATAAAACCAAACAAACAAGAGAGCTAAAAGTCTCCAGTACCAAAACAGAAGAACATCCCACCCTGCTGCCTGCCTGCAGCCAGTGGAATAATCACTTCTCAAGTCACTCTACTTCCTCTAGATGCTCAGCCAGGCACCCTAATTTACTAACCGATTCAATGAAATGACCAGAATTAGCACAATAATAAACTCTAACCGACAAAATAATTGAGAATTAACTTGCATTTTTTAACACGCCTTCTAGTATAACACACCCTATTAACCACTACTCTTCTGACTGACCCCCTAATATACACGTGTTTATCTCGATATGAAGCTGAAAGTAAAATTAGAGCGTGAGTAAAAAAAATTACATATGAATATACAAGTGGTAGCAATAAAGTAAATTAGGTACGTACGCTAAACTTTCGAGAGAAAAAATGAATTATAACAAATATTCTTGGATTTCCCAAAAGGTAAACGAAGCAAATTTTGTGAACTGGTGGAGTACAATATCTAGAGATAACAAGGTTTTTTCGGCCCCAAATATCGATGTATTTAAATTTTAAACTTATGATTAAAAATAAATCTAAAGTATTTGAGTAATTGTTTATCAGAATTTAGGATCAGCATCAGAATACAAGTTTGATGGAATGTAACGAAATTTAAAAAAAAAAATGCAGCTATAACGTTAAACACCCTAGCTTCGTTTCATTTTCTTAACGCTTTAATTTGATAATTGTAGATAAAGTTATTTATATTCAAACATATACTCCTATAACATAAAGCATGGTAACACGATCTATTATACCCAATAGAGTAAACAGCAAGAATGGGAAAAGAGGAAGAAAAAAAAAACCAATAACGTTGGTCAGCAACAATTAAGAGCCAAACCATTTTCCATAAATGTACAAAGGCATAATGGCTTCCCAAATATGCACAGCTTCAGCTAGATATTCTCATTCAGTGCTTCAACTTCCATAGATATGATATAACATCCTCTTGATGGCTACCAGATACCAATGAACTCAATAGAAAGTACAACATGTTCCAATACAAAACACACACATACAAACATGTAGGAGTATATTATTGATAGATTTTGATCCTGAAACACAGCTTACATATGACAAGTAAAGAAGGAAAAGCTGTATCACTGTACTAATATGAGAGCTAATGTTTTCATCCCCAGTTGGAATCACCAAACTTTGAACTTGAAATATTGGAGCTTAGTCTAACAGCAGGACTAGTAGCAGCTCCATTATTTGTATTTGAAATTCACTTGGACCACATACCACATCCTGATCTGCTCCACATTGTAGACTATGTATTCATTGTAATTCAGGCAAACCTGCACAATAGTTAACAATATTGTAGATTTCCTAAAAGCAGGTGAACAGATGGAGTTTCTACACTTGATCATACCTCGCCCTTGCTCTTTTGCTTCTTTGGTGTGCCCAGAGGAACTATGATTCCATCCTCAATTGTCTGGGATTCTGAAGGATCTGGAGCAGTTGCACCAACACCTTTTGTGCTGCGAAATAGAATTCAAACTTATAATTGGCGAAAGGACCAAAATTTAGGCAATAATTTGCACAGACGTTAGAAGAACATAGTTTGGCGGGGAAGAAAGAACACTCAAAACCTATCAAGCTGTCAGAATATGCAAACCTGAGCTTCCCAGGTGGCAAGTTTTCTGCGTCACTTTTAGCATGGATCAATTCATTCATGTCACCAAGTGCAACCTAATGATGGTGATTCCAGAGTAAGTGAAGACTTTCAGAGGAGTACTATGGAAAAAATGCAGATGAAAACTTATAACGCCGCAAAAAACTGATGGCAGCATCCGCTTCTTAAGATCATATATATTCCGAGTTACAAAACAATTAATGTATAGTCTACAACCAAAAAAGTGTTCCATAGAAAGGAAAAACAAAAGCTAAACCATAGAAATCAGTGACTTGATGGCACCTGATTGATAATTATCTAGGCAATCTGCCTAATCCTTTTTTTGAACAACAATTTCTTCCAGTTTTACCTGGATCAAGCATTGATGGGCCTCTAAATGAGAGTGTTCAATTTAATGCAATGATAATATGAAGAACCACTGAATAAGCTAAACAACAACCTCGCACAAAACAAGTACGCCAGGTGTGGAAGTATAAGTATGGGCATAGGAAAAGTTAGCGCTTTTGGAGAACATATCAGCAAAGTAAACACCCTTCCCGAACATGTAGCCTGATGCAGGTGCTTCAGGTGGAGCAATGCGCAGACCTGGTACATTAGAAGCCAGAGGATGCACTAAGAAACATAAGAAAACAGATATCTGTATATGCCTATGCCTTCTCTAGATGAATATGTAAGAACTTGATGCGGCATAAAAGTGAAATAGAGAAATGAACCTTGGGACAGAATGCCGGTCCAGTTTGTAAGCCTAGAACCATGCCATAAAAGCATTCGATTTTTTGTAGTGGAAAACTGCAAGAAAATGTGAAAATGGTGATATGTGCTTTAAAATATTGTTTTCATAAAACGGTGTGAGAGCTACCTTTTTAAACTGTTCGGTTTCACCATCTCTTGCCACCTTGAAGATTTGAACAATCTCAGTAGTATAACTTGGCCAACTTGTGCAAGTCTGAGTGTTTTGCATGTATTTCTTAATCTGCACATAAAAGATAGCACAGCACACCTACAACAATTATATCACCAGCAACCGAATTTTTTAAAATAACAGAAGTTAGGATATGTTCTTCCCAAAGCTGAGCTTGCCTTTTCAAAAAAAAAAAAAATGTTCTTCCCAAAGCTGCAGAAAAGAGCACATACCCATGCATACTCGTCCGAATTAACTTCAACTGGGGTCAGGTCACAACTAAGTAATTTGTAATGATGATACAGCGGATCTTCCTACACTATTCAAAACCTTTCGACATTTAGTAACATAAAATTGTACATATAACAGTTTAATACAATCCATAAAATTTCAAAGAGAGACGAGAACCTAACTATTGCAGGTATCAGATGTTTATGGGAAGTAGTCAAAGACCTGAACTGAAATGTCATCCTTCAAAAGCCTTGTAGCAACCTCAATTTCTCCTAGAGCTTCAACCTTCACTTAGACAGAAGAAGCTTATAAATCTCTTATGAACAAAAATCACAACAATAATTGCAACTGTATGTGCAAAACTTACAAAAGGCATGGAAAAAATCAAATAGAAAATTAGGAATTAATTTACTACAGCCAAGTTGAGTAACCAGGATACGTCACGACACTAACCACTAAACAATTGAACCCCTTCCACCCGAGTAAAGTTTAACCTAGTTTCCATACTTCTGTTTTGTTTGGTTTCACTCCTTTTTCTTGGTTTTTAGACTTTTGACTTTTAGCACCCCACTCTATCATGCTTGGATTTCAGGTTTATATGACAAAGATGTTACCAACAGATTGGCCAAATTGCATCTTAGATGAAAAGGTAATTACCATTTCTAACTTCTGTTTCAGCTTCAGAGGGGTGTCAATAACAAAATCGCCTGCAATAGTCCATATCACCCACGTTCGTTAACAGACTCCAATGAGTGCCATTGCATAGGTAAATCAAGTGTTTTGTTTTGGGTGTACGTGATGAGAAGGGGAAGAGACTCACGCATTTTTTTGAATCCAAAATCATGAGGAATCACAGTGTAGAATTCGCTGAGATTGAGAGGGAAAAAAATGATAAGAAATCGGAATCTGAAAACTTAATAGCAGCTGACTGTCAATCAGAAGGACCTTACGAGCTTAATTGATCAATCTTGATGCTGTCTCTTTGGTCGATTGCATCAGAAATCCTCTTCAAGACATCGTAGCCCTGTCACAGTGCAGCGACAACTACAGTGTTACCAGCAGTGAAATCTCTTCAGAAATATTAGCTGTTAATAATAACCAAGCACATCTAATAGGGTGAAAATATCATGCTAAGTTAATCCTAGTGAAGGCATCTTTCCAGGAAAAATATAAAAACCCGATACAAAAGCAGCTTAAAAGCCCTTAAAAAGTGACATTATTGCAGAAGACATTATACTGTAAACTGCTGATATACACAGCTACATAATCCTTTACATGCTCCAAGTTGGACAAACATACATATAATTTCCCTGATTAGTTTCAACAGCTCCCTCACAAAGCATATTCTGACCTTTAAGAAACTAATGTCTATGGTGTCAAGTCCCATGGAAAGAATTGTCCATCCAGGCCAGGAAACAGGATTTGAAGGTATACCTCTCAGGTTATGGCTAAATGATTGGTATAAAAAACAAAGCTTGTCAAAGCTCATTTAACAACCAAATATTTCAAGCATTTACCTTCAGAGTTCCTTTAAAGTTCGACTAGTTCAACAAATGTTGCAAGCATTTACCTTCAAAATCATTGATCTGCTTAGCTTACCCAGTGGCAATTTATCAGCATTATATCCTGAAGAACAAAAACAGGTAAATGATACCTAGCATGCCAATAGCGAATAAACTGGAAACAACAGAGGATACAGCATACACAAGAAACAAGAAAGAAGCTGTACAGAGTGAAGAGAAACAACAATATTCACCAACCTATTTCCATCATTTGCTGCTTCATCATGCTAACATTGAATATAAGAGAGATGAATTTAGCAACTCTTGAATCCAGTTTCGTCTCACGAGGTTCAACTCCAATAGAATTGCCAGACCTTTCTTCAACCTGACTCTGAAACACAATGTTATCTTTTACTGCTTTTTTCCCCTAATGAGGAATCCTGAGCATGGGTTGTGTGTGGAAAAGAGAAAAAATGTTTAAGAGATGAGTTAATCTAAATTTCAATTTTCCTGTGAGCGACTTTGAACTAATGTTTTCTAAAAACCATTTTTTTAGAAAAAAGAACATAGTAATTAGTATTTTGAACCAAAAGAAATGTGTAGATTGTTTTCAAAACATTTATCCAAAGCCTTTGTTGCTTCAAGGGTACAATATAGAAAAATATCCTCACTTCAGTAACAATAACTAACAGGAAGGATAGGAGTTGGGACTTACATCCAAGTCATTTTTTATCTTACTGTAGTCCATTTCCAACCATGTATAGGCCTTAGGATAAGGTTTGAAGTCCTTTCTATTGCGCCAAAGATTCTTGGTCTTCTCATCGAACTTTGCTTGGAACATAGAAATTGCAGTTTGCCGCACCTCAATAGGGCCCTCAAGACTCGTTTGACCTTTTGCACCAACTCTTCCCCATCTACTATAAAACAAGTATGACCTTCCGTCATCAGATTCTGCAAGAGAGGTTCGATTTAGTAAATCATTGTGTGCTCAACATATATTACTGAACTGGTTCTGTATATAGATATCAAGCAACAACTGTTCATTATACAATTAAAAAAACCTAAGCATTGGATGAGGTAGAACTTATTATTGTTATTCCCAACGTTAGTCTGATTCAACATCGCATCATAGACATCTTCCCCCTGTATCACAAAATATGAACAATTGAAATGTTTACACAGATGCATTAATCAGCTGATAAAGGAAGAAGGAATGTGATGGTAGAGAAGCTAATCACAATTGCAGCATTGCCCTTTGCCTTTCTCTAAGATACTATTTAGATAAGATAAAAGCTTTGTTGACACCTGCCTGCTGCAAAACATGATATTGTTCTTTTAATTGATCTGGGAGCCATTGATCCAAAACAGCCGCACCTTTCTTGGTGGCCATGACAATGTTCTCTGCTACTTCTTCCTGTTCTTTAACTTCAGCTACACATAATTGATGATACAAGCTATGTATGATCAGAGTGCAAGTTTCACTTATTACAAAAATGAGCAACCCACATTTCATAGCAAACCTTACCATTTGAAGACACTTCCTCTGCATCTTGACAGAGCCGCTCCAGAAGCTCTTTCTTGGACCCGGTAGACTGAATGCCCCGAAGAGTGGCTTCCTCTCGTAATTGAACAACGCTCATTTTCCCTAATTTATTTGAGCCCTCAGTTTCAACTTCTCTCCCTCTTTTCTTTCTAATATCTGCAGCTTTATAATCCTGGTCACTTTCCATCAGTTTCTGCTTCTCTTTGAGCGCAGCAGAAAGTCTCAGTGCCTGTTAGAATCAGAACACGAACTTCAACTGAAAATCGGAGAAATTACCAACACAGGAGAGGATAGAAAAAGAAAAGGCTTCAAGGGAGAAAGTGAAACCAGTGTGGCCTTGGTTCCGGAAGTGTCAAGCCCACGCTTCAAGAGCTCTGCTCGTAGCTCGCCGACGTAAAGCTTCCTCGCCATCGTTTTCTGGTTCGGCAGTTGAGCAGTGAAGCAGACAACCGAAGTAATAATTGAGATTGAGAGGTTTCTTCACTCTCCCC
Source organism: Stellera chamaejasme (assembly GCA_024586325.1). Classification (NCBI taxonomy): domain Eukaryota; kingdom Viridiplantae; phylum Streptophyta; class Magnoliopsida; order Malvales; family Thymelaeaceae; genus Stellera; species Stellera chamaejasme. The sequence goes on from CM044985.1 coordinate 35,460,781, forward strand.
ATTCGAGAAGAATTCAAATTTATAGGACCCCTCTCCACCATTCTCGACTTTTCTGCAGACGAAATAGTCTCCATAGTCAATCAGCTTTCGCAGTACGATATTGGCGGGTCGCCTTCAAAGTGGGGGTTTGGTTCTACTTCTAGATCGAAGTGCTCCACTACGACTTCGTCCTGGTAAACCAAACAGTACTGTGCACTCTGTAACCAGTCGGGTCAAAACCCGAACGTCGGTCATTCCGGGTCGGGTTTAATTTTGAAAAGGTTCATATAAAATCATCCAGATTGCATGGCTAATTGCTGCTTGTTTGCTTCTGAAATTGTCATATATACTCTTCTAAGTAATCTGTACTCTATCATGAGTCCATGACCATTAACAACATGAAGGAATAATGTCACAGACAGTACATTGAGAAATTTGTATTTACACAAAGGTCCTATCAGTCCTACCTAGCAATACAAACAGCTGCTACTTACAGGCTATCGGTTAGCATATGTAATGACCACTGTGTTTGCTTCTATCTTCAACCCCTGAAGCCCCAACATCGCCGCTGTAGATTGTACTTCATCCTCATACTCCACAAAGGCAATACCTGGCTTTGTTTCCACCATCCTGACGTCCTTAAGACCAGGGTAATGATTGAACAGGCTCTGGAGCAGTGAGGAGATTGTGCCATGAGGTAGATTCTGGATGAACAATATGTTATTTGGTGCAGCTGGAGCCTCTGGGACAATAGGTCTCTCACCTGGATACTGTAGTTGTGATAGCTGCAACAGATAGGAAGGATATGAACACATGCATGAAAGAAAATTAGAAAATTACGCCTATCGCAAAGCCTTTGGAGCAATTGATTGTTGGAGCTCCAGTACAATAGAGAAGAAACAAAAGTAGACATCAGTTTGGCACCTAAGCATCCATTTGGGACAGTCATCACTCATCAGGAAACAAAAGTAGCAACCGAATAATAGGACTAGCACGTACACTGGTTGATGCCCGGTGACCACTAACATAAGCAGGATTATTCATAGCTACTCCTGTTAGGTTGGGGTCATGTTGCTCCTTCCGTTTTTTCCCACCTATATTAATAAATAAAATAAACAGAGTGAGAATGAAACAGCATTACCAGGAAAGAATATGAAAAAGCAGAATGCTAGGCTAAGCTTTAAGCAACAGGATGATGATGGAGTGTCGGAAAGACTTTAACCTTGCTTGCAGAATATTGATGACACCTTTATATCCAAATATTGGATCATATAAAGTAAATATAAGGTACTGATTTAATTTTCTAAATCAATGGAAGAGTTACGATGTTGCAAAGAACAACAAAGGAATAGCAAGAAGAAGTGACATCCAATCATGCAATGCAAAACTGGTAGTTAATGTAGTTACAGATTATTGGTAGAAACTTGAGAACGAGAAAAAGGTAGAAACAAGAAGTGACATCCAATCATGCAATGCAAAACTTAAGAACAAGAAAAAGGTACAAAGTAACATTGTCTAAACAATAGTAATATAGGAGCCAGGAGAAAACTGACGATCAATTGAGCATGAACTGATTTAAACAGATTTTCTCCTAAAGAACATCTAGTTGGACAACAAACATCAAAATTGGCAGTTAATGTAGTTACAGATTATTGGTAGAAACTTGAGAACGAGAAAAAGGTAGAAACAAGAAGTGACATCCAATCATGCAATGCAAAACTTAAGAACAAGAAAAAGGTACAGAGTAACATTGTCTAAACAATAGTAATATAGGAGCCAGGAGAAAACTGACGATCAATTGAGCATTAACTGATTTAAACAGATTTTCTCCTAGTGACATTGTTTAAACTGATGCATGTGGTGATTAATCTGCTGTTCAGTTTATTGACCTATAGCAACCCATTGATGTTGCATATATTAAAGATCATAGAAAGAGGAAAAAGAACTGCCGATCATTTCTGGCAAACGAACACAGTGAAATGGTAATATAAATGACAACGATAATTGTGTAATCAAGAGAGAACTCTCCACAGAGAGAGGAAGGAGAAAGGACTTACCCTTCTCCCCCTGCTTCTTCCTTTTCTCTCGTGGAACATATGTTCCATCAGCTTTTGATATTATATCTGATTTAGTCTTTGCATATTGAATCTTCTGCAAATGGCCGCATATTTATCTAATGGTGAGTTTCATGTCAACAATTTTGATGTTCCATACAATTTACGACTTTAAAACAAACCCACAAAACAATAATATTGTAGCCTTGAAGTCATCAACAACACCAAATAAACAAATGAACATGTTCATACGAATATTGCATACAACCCTGCAAGGAAAATTGTTAAAATATTGAAATTAGAGAGTAGAGTAAAACAGGTAGACCATCGGTTCGTCGTAGAAGGGAAAGCCCTGCATTTGGCGAAGAGCTTTGGTAGCGGAATCAAAATCCTCGAAGACAACCCAAGCTTGGCCTTTGTGCTTCAGCGTCTTGAAGGCCATTATATCAAGTATCTTCCCGAACTGTGCGAACACGGCGTGCAATGATTTCTTCAACCCTGCATATGAAACAACAAGCGAACTAAGAACGAAGAAAAGGAAGAAGAAAGCTTGTCCAATTTGGATGTAGTGTGAAAATTCAAACAAATTAAGAACCCACGATCGACTTTGATCTTCTCGTTAAGGTTTTTTATGTAAAGGGTCAAATTCGGTGGAATCTCTTGGGCCGCAGTGGCCTCCGCCATGTTCTTCTTCCTCCCACTCCTCCAATGGATGATCGAATTGGAGTTGCGATCGGAATTGAGGGCTCTATCATCCGGGACTGGGAGGCTTTTCTTTCTTTCGATTCGGCTGGTACCGGTAGTGGCTTTTCTTTCGTTAGCCCCTAAACTACTAAAATATGATGTTTTGCCCCTGGATGTTTATATAGCTTCGATTCAATCACATTCAATTCAATTAGGGTTGAAAGTAGAACGAACAACTCAAGCTTGACTCGGGCTCAGCTCAAGCTCGAATAAAATTCTGAACTCAATACATTTATCAAGCTTAACATGAATAGCTTAGTAATCGACTTGGCTCAATTTTATCCTAACTTTTTTCATTGATATTCGTGAATAGCTCGAGCTCAACTCTAGCTCGATTGATTTAAAACTCGTTTGAGTTCGTTCATATTATTTCCAAGCCAAACTTGAACACAATTCCGAGCTGATATAATTCTCAAACCTAACATGAACAACCTAGTACTCGGCTCTGTTCGTCTCACCTCATTTGCAGCCCTATATTTAATCAAATTCAATAAACTGTACTGTTAGTATTTTCATACACTGTCCTAAATAATTCAGTGGATTTTGATTTGTGTAGTGCAGTGAAAGTAATTAGCAGGTCTGTGTGAGGTCCCTATCCCTTGCATTGAACAGTCCATTATATCCCAAATTAACTTCCCCAGCTAAAAGCAGCACACAGTAGATAGATGATCACTCTGCACCTTCACATATCAATAGGGGGTTCAAAGTTAAAAGGGAGGGAAAAAATTTCGGTGATTTTCGCACAAATCACTCGTGAGAAATCGAAATTCGGCAACTGCCCCCATCAAAGCTTCCAAAATTTCTCACCCCCACTCCTCCCCTGCACTTTTGTGCCTGTTTCAGCAGCGGCCGCAGGTCAATCAACCGTCGTAGGTAAGCCAGCCATGCAGGGAGGAGGCGAGTTGGGGTGAGATGTTTGGTCCGTTATGGGTGGCTGGGCGGCGGAAGCAAGCAGGGAGGAAGGAGACGAGTAGGAGACGAAAGCAGGCATGGAGAGAGGAGACGAGTGGGCAGCGGAAGCGGGCAGGGAGAGAGGAGAAGAGTGGGGGTGGGCGGGTTTGAGGTCGAAAATCAAGGTAGGGATGGAGGGGACGAGTGGGTGGCGAAAGCAGGCGGGGACGGGTTTGAGGTCGAAAATCACGGCAAGTTTAACAAACTCACTTCAACGTGATTTCGAGGAGGTCCAAAAAATTGAAACTCACCAGGTGATTTGGGAAGGTGAAAATATGTGATAATTCATTTTCAATTCATCAACTTTGAAATCCCCTAATAATTACGGAGTACACATGATCCATGCGCTGGATTATTCAAGAAATGCATGACAACTAGTTAAAACATATAGGAGTGGCGGTAAATGAGTTGAGCAAGTTTGAATTGTGCTCTCCTCCAACTAGACTCGAATGTTTTTAATCGAGCTAGAATTTGGTTCGATAGTTTGATGAGCCTTCATGATATAGGCTCGAAATTGGCTCGATCGCTCTCGAGCTACTCGAAAATCTGTCAAGACTCATTTAATTTATGCTCGAGTTCAGTTTGGTAACTGCTCGAAATTTAATACTTTATAATTTTAGTCAACTAGGTCCTATAACTTTCAAATTACTCTTTATACTTTATAAGTTTCGTAAATTACGTCATGCTACTTTAATTACTTACGTTTGAACTATCATAAATTCTTTTTAGTATGTATTACTCCATAACTTGATAAGCAATTAAATCGAACTCAACTCCGCTCAAACTCGGCTCGATAAAATTATCGAGTCTTGAACTGTGCTTAAACTTGAACTCAAAACTCAATAATAAATTACTCAATAACTCACAAGCAGAATTCGAGTAAGTTTGACAAACACTTGACTTTTTTATGCCCCTAGTATATATTACTCCTCCATCCCCAAATAATTGAGTGGATTATTTTTTATATTTGGTGTTGCAATATTTAACTCAAATTATCACGCCGATAAATAATGAGAAAAAATTCAAAAAATATATATTTAGAAATTTATGTTTCAAATTATTATATAATATATATACACACGTGTGAATTATTCAAAAATATCCATAATAAAAAATAATAAATTAAATATATTAAAACTTGTTTTTGAGAAAATGATGTAATATTATTTAAGCCGTTTAAGCGGTCGCTGCGATTTTTCGTTTGGTTTCTTTTCCTTTTGGGGTTGATATCCAATAAGATTAGAGGGAATAAATACCAAGGATAATTATTAGTATTTGTTCGAAATATAAATAGCTGGCTCCACAGACACAGACCTACCTTTGCAGACTAGTCACCCCATCCAATAAAGTTGTGGTGTTGACTACTCTCTCATATGAAGGTTGTACCATTTTTTTTATTTTTTTACTGATTTCATAATATTTAATTTTATAAATTCATAGATATGTAAAGTTAAATAATTCATATGTAAAATTAAATAATTCATATGCTTCTCATAATTTTTCATCTAAATTTTTTATATATTTTTTATATATATTTTTATATAATTTTTATATATATTTTTTTCACTGTTTATCTTAATTAAATTTTGACTCAAAAACTATAACTTGAAACATAAAAAGAAATTGTACAATCTTGGAATACTTCTACAGTCCTACAAGCTTTCTAAATTATTTGTAACGCAGTTTTCGCACTAAGAGGTATCCATCTTATATTGATTACTCATAAATATTTTACAAATGAAAATGATATACAGAGTACTTTTAATACTCCGACATATTACTTCATTTGACCCTAAAAATTTGATGCATTTTTTTATATTGTGGAAATTTTAAATTATTAATAGAAAAAACTCATTAAAAAAACTAAAATAATTATATTTAGAAACTACATGCATTAAATTATAATTTTCATCTAAATTATTTGACTTTGTATATTAAGATGGTGAAGAAATAAAATCATAAATTAAATACTGAAAAATAAACACATAATTTTTTTTGGAGACAGAGGTGGTACAAAAAAATTACAATTGATTTTTGAGTGTGTATTTAACTCAAATTTTCATCAGATATTCTTAAAAACATATTTGAAAATTAGAGATATCTGTCTATCATCTACTATTAATATATAAACAAGAACATATTAAAGGTGGTGATGACAAGTGGAAAATCTTTTTATTTTTTATTAAAAAAATATCACAATTCCTAAACAATAAAATACAAACAATAGTCCCTCCCCTTTTTTCCTCAACAAACAATTTTATTTTAAATTTGAACTTTTTGTAATTTTATCTTCTTAATTTTATCTCAAACCGGAAGTTAACATCTATTTCAATTATATTCCCCAAAATCTCCGCTTAGATTTTGTTTTTGATTTTATCCCACTTAGATGTTAGTTAGTGTTATCTCATCTCAAATATACTTGCCTCTCTCTCTCTCTCTCTCTCCCTAAATCCCAATTTTGTGGCTCTTCATTTCGCTTTAGCCTCGTCTCTCTCTAGACTCGACCTTCCTGCACTCCTCATCTACTTATACCAAACCTCCATTCCTCACGTTGGCGAATGCGAATCTGAGCCGTCACATGTTGCGCCAACGATCACCGATGATGGCTTTGACCTCGACGGGCGGTGACGAATAGGATACCAATAAGCTTTTCATTCCGACATCATAAGAGAAAATCAAAGCCACTGATCACCACAACTTTTCTGATGGCCTATATCACAACTTGGGTTCCAGCGACGCAAGTTGATTTTGGCAATGAGTTGATTATCGGGATCTTGCCGTCATGGATGGACTACATCTGGCACATCTGAAAATTGAAATTACTAGAGCCTAGCATGGTGCCTCAGCCACCCTACATTCCTTTGGTTGGTTTCTCCTTCGTTGCTCACCTCTTGGTTTGTAATCTGTTTTCGTGTTTATCATTTCCCATGATTTCATCTTCTGTTATAAATTTTGCTTCATCTGATCAGTTTCTTATTCTACTTTCTTTTTTATTTGAATGACGTATTTCAAACTAGAATGATATCGATTGATGAATTATATTGCACTTTTTAAATTGGTACTGTTGTGGAACCACTGTCTGGTTACTTGGCTTGCCTTTTGATGGTTCCACTTTAGGAGACATTGAAATTCTTGAGCCAACATGAGGTGAATTGCTTTTGTGTGATGTCAGGGGTGTGCATGTATTTACATGTTTTGGTTGTACATTTAACTATATTTGTTGTGCAACAATTAGTTACTGCTTATGAGTTTGTTAATACTTTTGTCTTAATATTTTTAAGGAGCTTTGATATAGGTTTTCAAGTTTTGTGTTTTGTTGGTATTTATAATGCACATCTCTTTGTTAATTGATGGTCCTAAATAGTTACCAGATTTGCGGTACGTTCTGATATACTCGACATGGGTACGGATACGCGATTCGACAATTAGAGAAGTATCAGATTCATGGAGTACTCTCAACCGATACGTTAGCAAACCGATACTTTTTTCCGATTCGTTAGGTAGTCTCATTTTATACGTTTGACTATTGATACTTACCTGTAATGGCTTATTTGTATAGATTAAAAACATTGAAGGACTATTTTGCTAGAGGAAAAACTTAGAGGTTCAAATGGGTTGGAAAAAGAGTTAAATGGCTTAAATTAAAAAAACTAAATTTAGGGGACCTATTTATATGAAAGATAAAATATTAATGGCTTCTAGCTAAAAACCCTATAGAAAACCTAAATTTAAAACCTCTCTTTAGACTGTCGCCTCCATCTTCTTCTTCTTATTCTTTGAAGCTCTGTTGTGTCACTGTCCATGGCGCCTAGTAACTCCAAACAACTCTAGCAGCCAACCCACCACGCAGCCTTGCCTTACCATTCCCTCCGGCCACCGTCTCTTTTTCTTCTCTGGTGGATTCGTGGCTGACAATGAATCAATTCACGTACCTCGTGAATCAGTACGCTCACGTATCGCGAATTGATACGCGTGTACTGATTCGAGGTGCGCAAGCCTACCCAACGAATCTGATCCTAAATTAGGATTCCTAATTTGCTCTTTTTTGTCTCAGCTGTATGATTTCTTGGATGATTATATTTATTGTATCCGCATCTCCAGATTTCCAGGTGAAGTGAACCTCAAGTTAATATTTATTGTCTCCTTACATCATCTTTTTTTTCCGTCTATTATAGTGTTTCTAATAAAAATTATTTGATAATTGGTTGATTAAGGTGTCAAGGAGTTGATACTGTCATTAGAGACAAAGATGTTCTTTTTTTATGTTGCTTAGTTTGTTTTCTTTTTTGCTCAGCATAGTGTTTTCTGACCTATGATTTCTTGGATGATCATATGTTGAAATGATTTGAAGGCTTTTATATTGAACCATATATAGTTCTCTCCTACTGATGTACTCTCGCAAATTGATTTAAGCATTTGATTGAGCATAGAGATTAAGAAGTATTGAAAATTTGAGGATAATAAAGTAAAACTGCAATGGTAAAACTAGTGTGTAAAAGTTTTTTTTAATGGAAACGTTCAAATCTTTTTGGAACAACCCAAAAAAGAACATGATTAAATCTTTTTGGAATGAAGTAGTTTTTTAGTGAGCTTTGGTAAATGAATAAGGTGCATTATTTGATTGACATTTGTCACTTTTAATGTGATTTCGATTGAATTTTTTGTTTTCCGTTCCGTAGGAAGGGTACCAGCTAGTTTGTATATAAATTATTGTATTTTATATATTAATACGTGGAAGAAAACGACTCATAAATTCATAGATCCTAAATCCTAGCTTTTGTTAAGGTACCAATTGGAAATTTGATCGAAGCGCCATAGATATGCAGCAATAGATAATTCAAAATAGTTCTTAAAAATACTAAATGTAAATTATCCCTATATACTTTCTCATATATTCACATGATACACTACATATAATGATGTATGACATGTACTTTACAAAATAGACTGATGTACTTACTATACAGAGAACGACCCAGCAATAAACGTTACGTGTCAATATCCACGGTCAACGTTTATGCCATGTCTCATCGCATCCCTTAACAAGCCTCTACGTGGCAGAAAAAATAGAGAAGCATAACGTCTGTTCATCGACGTGACGGTAACGTTAACCTCTCTCTAAGCGGCGCGTCGCCTATATAAATCCCAGACTTAATTTCCAGCTAGAAATTACAAAACGCCAGTACTTGAGATTTGAGAAGCATTGAATGCTTGCTTCGCTACAACTCTACTCTGCTTTTTCCTCCGCTTCTTCTTCAGAGAAAATTATCTCTTCGCTTCCGTTTCTTCTTTTCATGGCCCGCTCCATCTCCAGTGCCAAGATTTTCTCTGCTCTCGTCGTAGACGGAATCTCTACCGCCGGCGTCGCAAGGTACGTGGTCAGATCTTTCTAATTAATCGCGAATTATATATCTTCTCTGTTAATTATCAGATGGTAGAAATTAATTAAGCTTCATCAATTAACGTTTCGTGCTATCTGTGTTGATGTTCACTGCAGACGAGGATACGCAGCGGGGACTCACGGAGCAGTTGCGAGGGCAGAAGGAGCGAGAAACGGCGCCGCCATAGCCACACCTAAAAAAGTAGGGGAAGATATGTCGTCGACCGAAAAGGTTGCGTGGGTGCCCGACCCGGTTACCGGATGCTACAAACCTCATAATCGTCTCCACGAAATTGACGCCGCGGAGCTACGCGCTGCGCTCTTGAACCGCAATAATTGAGAGCCTCAATTCGTCAAGTCGGAGATTCTTGCCACGGTGGTCATGGGCTGAACTGAACAGGGGACGGTCATAGACCCGCCGCAGCAGATGACTGTTTCATGTACTCCATTTGCTTTTCTCGGACGATGTTTGCGCATTTCCTTTCCATTTCTTCTTCGTGCAAGAACGAGGGATTGATGATTAACTGAACAATTTACATTTTTTTTAACGAAAATAACCAATATGATTAATGGTCAGGAAAAAAAAACAGAGTAGGTGGTCATGGGAATAGTCCCCACTCCCAACCCATAAGGAAACACTGCCAACCCATAAGGAAACAAAGGCCACAAAATGGCAAAATACAATATAACCAATAGCAATATACTCCTTAATCGGAACTTTGCAAACAACATGAATTTTTAGACTTTAAAGTTAATAATTTATATGCATGTCATAATTTGAAGTATAAACTTTCTAAATATATTTTTTTCTGAATTTTTTAAAACTTGCTATCTTTGTTAAAATTTGACCATCAATCTCAAACAAAGAAATTCAAAGAATAATCTTTCGCTTCAATTTAACGGAAGCAAACAACAAATTACTGGGAAGCGGCAAAACTGAGAAGTCAAAAGTGATCGTGAAAAGGCTTCAAAAAAGTCAAATTTGGGACCTACGGCGGACAAGGAGACACATGAGAATGTCGTACAATATCATCTATTTCCATTGAGCTAGACGTCTCTCGCCATGCAAGTGTTACCATCTGTGGCAGGCGTCAACCAAAACAAACAACCTGTAAACCAAACAAACATAGCAGAAAAGTCCGACACAACAATAACAAAAACAACACATGAGGACAGTAAGACACAAAAAGGAGCAAGTCGGGTAGCCCTCACACCCAACCATCTGCGTACCCTAATACTCATGGCTTAGGTGGGCAGGAATTCCCCCAACCCCACCGGACTTTATCCCACAGCTTCCACCAAAGCATCTGACAAACATGGCTTTTTCTTACCCCCGACAACTCCTAGGCCTATAATCCCCACCAGGTCTCCTGCTTCAAAATACCACCATGCTTACCACCATCAAGAAGATGCTCGGATCTCATCATGTTTGTGTTGCGAGCACCATAGCCCCACTCCCTAGCGAGTACGGAACCAGAGTCACTAACAAGGGATCGAGACATGTCTAATGACGGAGCCCCGAGAAAACGGCAAAGTCGAATCGAACTCCAAGGGAAGCGACGGGTTGGGGCACTGCCAGACGACCAAAATCGTGCCTCAAACGATAACCGTTCGCCTTTATTGAATTGAGAGAGATCGTGCCCAAGCATGAACGAACTAGGCACATCAGATCAATAATAAAGGCCCAGATCAAGAGGGAGAGCAATACAATGGGACAGAGGATTCGCCATGGGTTTGTTCTCTCTGCCACAAGGGAACTTAACCGAAACAGGCCTTAGCATGGATGAGACAGAGACCCAACCACTAGGAGAGTCGAGCGGTGTAAACCCGGTCAAAACACAAATTGTCGGTCAACATCCCAGGCGTCATAACACCAAATGACGAATGTCATATGCAAATGGCCCAGAGCAGGCGTGCGAGGAAAGCCCTCAAGAGGCCGGAGAGGAGACTGAGCGAACTGTGGGTAGAAGAAGTGACTCGGTAGCAAGACGCCACAACCAGCACCAGGAAGCCCTAGGAGAGCCGTTTGGCATATTTACAATTTACATTCCCTTATAATCATTCTTTGTTTGAATTTTATGACGCAAATTTTAAGGTTATGGAATAATCGGTAAAAAGTCTCTTTTTGCCACTCACGTTTGTCAAAAATCTTTTTTTATCATTTTTTTAAAAAAATGGTCTTCTTTTGTCATCAATATTTTATTTTTGGACCCTTTTTTAAAATCGACGTTTACTTTTTGGACCGTATTTACCACTGAGCCGTTAACGAACTCAGAATATTCCGTAACAGACTACATTTTCATAATCAATTTGATCCCAAACTTTTAAAATTGATAAAAATCAACCCTAAATTTGTTAAAGTTACAATCCACCCTCTCCCACCCAACCCCTAATTTGTTCTAGTTCCAATAACACCGCATAACAATATTGGGATATTAATTGGGTCAAAATCAACGAGCATATCACAAATGACGAAGGGGCATTACTGCCTTTGATCGATGAGAAGGGGTATCAATCCATGGTATAGACGTAAAATCAATGATTTGACATGTCTTCTGGTGGTGTCGGACTGGTTAAAGAGGCTGTGTCTTGGTTGGAGTGGTAAACGGGGTTTTGACGGCGGACAATGGCAGACGTATGGTGAAGACGTTTCATGGTGAGGAATGACAGGCCGATAGTGGATAGGCTTTGCCGTTGAAGCTTAGAAGACGAGCAGCTGCTACTATGGAAGCCTAGGACATACGGCCTCAGCCATGGCTGGCAGCCCGAACAACTTTGGGACCGATGACTACTGCGTTCGAGTGGCAGGATGGAACTATTCAATAAAAATTTAGGGTTTAGTGTTCATTTAATTTAACGGAGAGTGGCAAACGAATGCCAGAAACAATGAAGTTGATGGCAAAAAAGAACCATTTTTTTAAAATAATAGTAAAAATAGACTTTCGGCCAAACGTGGGTGGCAAAAATAAACATTTTATTTGAATAATCAGTCATGAGATTTGAATGCGTTTTTTATTTTGTGAAATTTCACTTTCAAATACTGCTAGAATATATTATTTTATCTTTATCCTGAATTTTTTACTACTTTATCTAAATCGTAATTATGTTAAAATACAGAATTATTACATCTGACTATCAATTTACCTTGACCCCCGTGTGGTTTTGTTGAAAAGTTCTTTACGTATGTATTGCGTGGCTCAAGAACTCTCCAATGATCATTACGCTTGATTCGCTAAGTTATACGTACACACGGTACACCCCACATTAACGGTAATACTGTATTTACTACCACCTTCATACCAACTAAAAATTTAATAAGGACAAATTTTGTTTAAAAATGTGTAAAAACAAATAATATTTGATCATATACGTTCATTTCATTTATGTCTAAATTATTTAATTTTATAATTAGCTAAAATGTTGAATGAAAAAAAAACATAGATAAAATGTTGGAAAAGTAAATGTAACAATCTTCATGGACAAATGGAGTGTAATTAGAGTTTTGATACAATTAGCCCATGCATTGCACCCTCCTCCACGGTTCTGTGTACCTCGTTAAGTTATTATTAATATATATATATATATATATTAAAAAAAGGAAAGACGGTTTATTTGGAGAAAAACGCATATCCCGAAATTGTAGCCAACACTGGTGTTGTGTTTCATGATTTAACGAAGAAGAAAGACTTGCATACATAATCAAGGAATTTGAGAAACATAATTTGGGGGAAAAGAGCAGCTTGTGGCGCTTTCATTGAGGGAGAAGGCAGCAGCAACCGCAGGGGTATTTTGCAATGAAGTTGCTGTAGCAATTCACCGGAAAGGCAAGCGGCAGAGCGAGCAGGCCGACGCATCGCAAGGCGGGGCCAGCGGAGGCAGTTTTTTATAGGGAGCAGGCTGCCGGACGGTGAAACTCATGGAAGAGAAGGTCGGTGCGATCAACTTCCGCTGGTTAATACACCGGCTCGGTTGTTTCAGGTGTTGATTTAAGGTGGTAAGTCTTTTTTTTGGTCATAAACCTTACCCAGTGATGGTGGTGTAATCGATTTATATGCTTCCTTGTGTTAATTTTCTGGGTTTGATTACTGTGTAATTTTTGTTTAAGCAACAACAATTTTCCGGCGGAGAACACTGCGTAGTTGATTTATCGTTTATGACGGCCGTATCCGTCATTTATCCGTCACAATTATGACGGCTGAGGCCGTTGTTTGTTTCGTTATTATTTTGGGCGTCACATTTAGTTATGGCGCCGGCCGTCATGTTGTGGCGACGCTTTGTAATCTGGCCGTCATAAAATATGCAGCGTGTAGCGTAAGCGGATGTTGATTATGGCGGAAATATGGCGGCAGGCGCCATAATTATGGCGAACTTTATGGCCATGACGTAGTGGCCATAATGCGTGTCACGTGTAAGTGTTTACGATGCAGTTATGATGGCGAACTTTATGACGGATTGAGCCTTCATAAACTGTTTTTTATAATGAAAAAAAAATAATTCTTTTTGTATTGTTTTATGGATTCAGAAATTAAATGAATACGAAAATTTTAAAAAAACATTAATAATTAAATAAAATACCAATTTAAATATAATAAAAATATATTAACATCCATAATTGATAATTTAAAAGTTTCGAATATAACATTTTTTACAAAGATAAAACTACTCATCCCCCCGAGTGTTGATGTACTCGTCGACATCCTCCTCGTCCTCCTCCTCGTCGCTCTCCTCATCCCGCAAATCAATCAGAGCCTCGCACGCCGTCGAGCCATCGACCTGTATCGCGCCGTCGAGCCATCGACCTGTATCACAAAAATTACTTAAATTACATAAAAGAGAAAAAAATGACGTAAAACAATACTTTAAAACGAAAATTACTTAAAGTACATGGAAAATATAAATAATAACATAAAACAATATTTTAAAACGAAAATTACTTAAATTACAAAAAATAGAAATAAATGACGTAAAACAATACTTTAAAACGAAAATTACTTAAAGTACATGGAAAATATAAATAATAACATAAAACAATATTTTAAAACGAAAATTACTTAAATTAAAAAAATATAAATAATAACATAAAACAATATTTTAAAACAAAAATTACTTAAATTATAGAAAATAGAAATAAATGACGTAAAACAATACTTTAAAACGAAAATTACTTAAAGTACATGGAAAATATAAATAATAACATAAAACAATATTTTAAAATGAAAATTACTTATATTACAAAAAATAGAAATAAATGACGTAAAAAAATACTTTAAAACGAAAATTAATTAAATTACATGGAAAATATAAATAATAACATAAAACAATATTTTAAAACGAAAATTACTTAAATTACAAAAAATAGAAATAAATGACGTAAAACAATATTTGAAAACGAAAATCACTTAAATTACAAAAAAATATAAATAATAACATAAAACAATATTTGAAAACGAAAATTATAGAAAATAGAAATAAATTACACTAATACAGAAAACAGAAATATAGAAAATAGAAAATATAAATAATGACAGCAATAATTTTTTAAAACGGAAACGTAAATTACATGAAATATAGACAAAATTACCAAAATAATTAGAAATAAAATGACAGAAAATTACTCCAGCAGTTGTTTCTCATGATGAACTCAAGCATCATGAACCCAAAATGAAAATGAAAATATCAAGGGTTTAGGTTTTACCTTCCCTGTTCGCAACGGTTGCCTCGGTGAAGGACGAGAACGGCGACGGCGATGGCCGCAGCGAACGACGAGTACGACGGCGGCGAACAGCAGATGCAAAAAAAAACGAAACCCTAAGGTGAGATGACGAAGAGAAGAGAGTTAAACAAAAACAAAATAGAGGAAGAAAGTACCTGTGATGTCGCTGTTGCGGGACGAGTTACAGAGGGAGGGAGGGAGGGGACGAGTTACAGAGGGAGGGAGGAGACGAGTTACAGAACGTATTGGGGAAGGGGAAGGGAACCGAAGAATCGGCGAAGGAGGAGTATTTACAGACGTCGCATTTAATGCATGTAAAGATATGACGGCTTTTTGACCGCTTAAGCCGTCATATTGACATTTATGAGGGCCCGGTTGGTCATAAGTCCGTCATAAGTCTGAAGGAATCTTGAGTGCGTTTTTCGAAAAAGTTGTGACGGCCATAGCGGTTTTACAGCCGTCATAATGTGTTTTCCGAAAATTTAATGACGGGCAAAGCGGTTATAAAGGCGTCATAATTAATATGCATAAATACGTATGTCATACGAAATATTTTATGACGGCTTTATCCGTTATAGAGCTGTCATAAAATTTTGGGAAATACTTTATGACGGCCGTATCCGTCATAGGGCCGTCATAACATTTTAGGAAATAGTATATGATGGAAATAGCCGTCATAGAACCGTCATAAATTTTTCATACTACGGATATGACGGCTTGAATCCTCATTTTGCCGTCACAAAAGTTGGGAAAACTACGTAGTGGAAGGGGAGTTTATTTGTTTTAAATGTTAGCTGCGCATGAATAATTTATTTTGGTAACCTAGTATTTAATTGGGTTTATGTGAGTATGTAATTGGATGTTGTTAGAATGTAACTGGGTAATGTTAGTATGTAATCAGATTGTGATAGTATATAATCAGATTGAATGTACAGATACAGAAGACCACATTATCATCAAAAGTCAAATATATTACATGGAATTCGAGACATTTAGTATGTAGTTCGTATAGTTCTGTATGTAATTTCTGTTATAGTATGTAAATGAAACAATTAGAATTAGAATGGAATGCACATGTATGTATAGAAGGCCACGTTAACATCAAAAGTCAAATATATTACATGGAACTAGAGACATTTAGTATGTAGTTTAGTGTATCTTATTCAATAATACTTATATTCTTCATCACGGCCAAAACATTGTATAGCCATAAACTTATGAGGAATAAATGGTATGGCTCCAACAGAATAGAGGCGACATCGGACGATCGGTGTCGAAGGCGAGCAACTGATCGTGATGTACCTTCTTCGATGGTGAACCTTGCAGCAACAACGACACTTCTTGTCCGATTATTGTGATGGTGATTCCGGCAGCGGTTTCATTGGGCGCTAGGATCTGGTGTAATGATTTGAGTTTTGAATCTAATATATGTTGTTATGTGACTGGGTATATTTGGTATGTAATTGAGTGTATTATGTACTCATCGGGATACAATATGTATTATGGATACAATTTCATGTATGCCAAATAGGGGTGTGCACGGGGCGGGGCGGACGCGGATAGTGAGAAAAATAGTATCCGTCCCACCGAGTGCGGGTACCCTAAATGCGGGTACCCGATTTTCACGGTTTTTTGCGGTTCGGATCGCGGGTATCCACAGGTATTCCTAAGTATAATTCACTACGTGGGGAAAACATTTATTACTGCGGCCCTTACTGCGGTTTGGGCCGCAGTAAGCCCATTTACGCAGTAAATGGCGTAGTTGCTGGCGCAGTACTATTTACTACGGCCTTGGCCGCGATAAGGCATGATAAATTTGCGCGATGCGCAGTAAATTTACTGTGATAAGATTTCTGCGCCAAGGCCGCGATAAGGCATGATAAATTTATTTTTTAGGGTTTAAATTCCCCTTTCTCTTCATCCGCACAACTCCATTCTTCTTCGTTCTTCCTCTTCTTCTTCTTCTTCTTCTTCTTCTTCATCTTGTTCTTCCTCTGTTTCTTCTTCTTCTTCTTCTTCTTCTTCTTCTTTAGTTTCTTCTTCTTCTTCTTCGAGTTCTTCTTCTTCTGTGTCTTCTTCCTTTTCTTCTTCTTCTTCTTCTTCGAATTCTTCTTCCTTTTCTTCTTCTTCTTCTTCTTCTTCTTCTTCTTCTTCTTCTTCTTCTTCTTCTTCTTCTTCTTTTTAAGGTTCACTTGGGCGAATCCGGATGAACATTCATCCGGATTCGTCCACTTTTTTAATTATTCAAGCGAGTTCTGCGGCCATGGCGCGTGAGACCGCGATGCGTCGCGGCCGACGCCGCAGTGAGTTCGAAACTGCGGACATTTTAACTGCGGCGTTCACTGCGGCCGTCGCCGCAGTTGGTACCACGGGCCAACTGCGCAATGGGCCGCAGTGAGGCATGTCTTCTCTACGTAGTGATTATTCTATAAAAAATTTCAATTTACTTGGAGATATTCTAAAATTTTGCATCATAAATGTACATATCTAGAGCATCAAAATGAAGAAAAGTAGTTTGCATAAATAGAACAATAATATAATATTACAAATCATCTATTATTGTTGTATGAAATGAGTTTCCACACATAATATAAAAGAAATTTAAAAGAAAATTGAGATGAAGTAAACAATTTTAGATAATTTATTTGTAAATAGGCATATGCGGATCGGTTCGGGTATCTGCGGGTTTCTAAAATTAAAACCCGCGGGTTATCGGTTTCTTCGGTTCACGGGTTTTTTCGGTTTCGGATCATGCGATTCGGTTCGGTTTCTCGGTTTTGCGGGTTTTTTGAACACCCCTAATGCCAAAATCTGGTGTAATGGATTGAGTTTTTAATCTAATATATGTCGTATGTAATGGTTACATTTAGTATGTAATTGAGTGTATTGTGTACTTATCGGAATGTAGTATGTATTATATATATAATTATAAATTGTTTGTTTTTGTTTTTATTTGTCATATGTATTTGGTATATAAGTGGATGCATTATGTATTTAATTGGAAGTATTATGTATTATGGATAAAATTTGAAATATATATTTTTTGCATTGTTTCGGATGTAATTGAATGTATTTTGTATGTAAATAAACGCATTATGTACTTAACAGTATTTATTATATATTATGGATTTAGTTTGAAATAATTAATTTTCTTTTGTCAATGTTACTTAATGAAATTCCATTTGTATATAAGCAAAAATTTTGGAAGTGTTAGTTGCACACAATAGAACTTAATCTATACAATTATTCTATAAAAGCGAATTTATATGTCGACTCCATACATTTGTCACTGTACATTAGTAAAAAGAAAATTTCTAAATAAAATTACATTTAAAAAAAAAATTACAGTAAAACTAAGTAAAAAAATGAGGGAATAAATAATTAAAAATAGAAATAAATAAATAAATTGGAAAGAGGTAAAGTGAAAGAGATAAATGAATGAGTCATGTGAATTAAAACAATGAAAAAAAAGTTTTTGATTCAAAAAATAAATAAAAAAAGAGTCCTAAATGAAATAAATTAAACCAAAAAAAAATCCCAATGTTTATTTGATAAAATCGGAAGTATCAAGAGTAGAAAACTGGAGATCGTGGTGATCTCCACACCACTTTCGCTTAAACAATTAAATTTAAAAAAAAATGTTAACAATCCCCCTAAAGATAAAGAGTGACAGAAGTAATGTTAACCATTTTCTGAATATTAAATATACAGTTTACATTCCTTAACCTACGCTAAAATGTGCACCTACAAGGATAAGGAAGGAAGAAAGAGTCGACATAAGTAACGAGTTCAACAATTTGATAATTAATAGACAAGGGTGTACAGTTTACAGTTCTTATATGGTACACCTACGTGTACCTACACATAACAGCCCAAAACTAGTTGGACTAAAATTCTACACGACCCAAACAACACAATAAGATTGAATAGACAAATATGCCCTTTTTCTTTGTGATACCCCATCATGCATTCCTACCCAGTGGAAAGAACTCGTCGCCGCCGCGCTCGGTCGATCTCAGGCTCATCATCGGCAACCTCCAAGTTAAACATCGTTGCCTCGGATCGTCACCTCCGATCTAATTTCTGTTACCTCCGATCTCATCGTTGCAGCCTCCGATCTAATTATCACTGCTTCTGATCTTATCGTCTGCCTCCGATATCTCCGTCGTTGCTTCGATCTCTTCGCCATCATCTCCGATCTCATCATCACAGCTTCAAAACTCATTGTCGTTGCCTTCGATCTCATCATCGCTGCTTTGATTGTTTATTTCCTTGCACATTTTTGTTTACTGCAGTATTCTTTGTTCCTTTCTACATGCTTTCGTGTTTTGATGCTCAACTGGTGAGCAAGAGGAAGCCTGTGCATTTGTCTAGAACTACAGCCAAATGTAAGTCAGACATATGTCAAATACATTTCAGACATATGTCAAATGTAATACAGACATATGTCAGTGTTCTGACTTCGATATGTTTAATACAGATAAATATTTTGGTTACCTCTCTTCACTTTCCTTTTCCTGTTTTTCTTTCTTCATTGGTCCCTTCCTGATTTCAGCCTTGGTTCTAAAATGATCAAAATGTCAAAAAAGATGTGTTTGCAGACAGCTCCTTCCTGACTTCAGTCCCTTCCTGACTAATTAAGATGTGTCTGAAGAAATGTCAAAATGTATATAAATATCCAAAACTGTCTAACCTAATATATAAAAATGTCTGAAGTAATAGATCAAAATGTCTATAGAAACTTATGAAAATGTATGAGAAATATGTAATATCATAAAGATAATGCAGTAGTGTTTAAAATAATAGATAGAAGTGTCTAAAATAATCGATAGAAATGTCTAAAAGATGACATAGAAGTGTCTAAAATAATATATAGTAGTGTCTAAAATAATAGATTACAATTGTACAGAAGCATTACAATTTCACTTCAAGCAATGAGAGAACCGCCACCAAATCAAATAGAATGTTTTCAAAACAGATCTGAAAAGGAACACATATACTAAATCATCTCCCCACTTGCTCCTTTTTTGTCGCTGCACGTTGGTCGCCGAGCATCGCCGCTCGCTGGTCGTTGCTACTCGGTTGATCGTCGTTGCACGTTGCTCGTCGATCTTCGGTGCTCGCCGATCGTCGATGCTTGCTGTTCACGATCCCCGATCGTTAGTGTTCATTGTTCGTGATCAGTGATTATCGTTGCTCGTCGTTCGAGATTGCCGATCATCGCTGCTCACCGACATTCGCCGATAGTTGCTTCTCGTGTTGGAGCTCGCCAATTCACTGATCATTGCTCGCCACTGATAGCACGGCTCTCTGCAACAACTGTGAAACAAAGAAAATTAATGATTTTAGGAAGGTTATAATAGTAAAATAACTTCACTATGTGTAGGTGCGCATATGCGCACCTTAAAATCGGTAGTACAGTTTATCCTAAACCTTTTCTGAATTCTCGACATGATTTGAAATTGTCATCATCTTTTAATGGGAAAACTGGAAAGCTTTTAAAATTTGACACTCCCTCGATCCATAAAAAAATTAACCATTTAACTTTAGTATTTTGAGCTTTAATGTTTAACTCAAATTTCAACAAGATAAATAATTTTTAAAATCCAAAAGAAAAATATTTAGAAAACTTTATTGAAGGACTTTTGGTTGGTTGCTAGCAAGGCAAGCCTGGCCCATGTGTCCTATTCTTATGGGCCTGAGATTTTTGGGCTGAATTCAACACATCACCCCAACTACTACTTCTACTAGAACCTTCCATACATTTTGAAAGCGCCATTAACACCCCTAACTCCCGTTCTACCTCTATGAAAGAGAATCGAAGAGGACACTTTTTACCACTGATGTGATGATTTTCACTTCGAAGAAACTCAATATTCGATTTCATTCAGCTTAATTTGCTAAGTTATTGCATAAAGAAAACATTGGTACAAATAATGCCCCTTTAAACTTAACTCCTTCCATCATCCGGGCATCTCAATCAAATCAAAAAGAGGATAGAGATTGAGTTGCAGGAATTCCAGATGTGACCACCTTCCTGCAATCGTTGAAGCCATCGCAGTCGAAGCCGCATCCGCAAGTGGGGGACTCTTCGAAATTGGAGATCGGAAAATCAGCGGAGGCAATCCCGACGGAAAGAGCCAGCTCGTCGCCGTCGCGAGTGACTTCGGAGATGGTGAGCCAGAATAGGAAAACCTTCACCTGGATACCGCTCAGGTCGGCGAGCTTATCCCGGGAGATGACACCGCTGATGGTGGACTTGTATTTGAGATTGTAGGAGTCGATCGTGTAGCTACAGGTCTCTTTGAAGTAGACGGAGAATTTGCCGGTGGAAGTGTCCAGCTCATAACTCAGTACGCCTTTCGGGAGGATCCCGGCGGGGAAGCCGTACTCTTCAAGGACTTGATAGACGGTGAGGTTAGAGGCGGCGGAGACGAAAGGTAGGAGAAGGAAGAGGAAGAGTAATGCCATTGAGATCTTCTGTATTCTGTGATCTCTGTGGTTCTTTTGACCGGTTGGTTTTAGGGACTCGATCGTTCTACTTAAAGCCTTACAAGAACCAAATTGGAATTTCAGATCTATGGTGCATTTATAGTTGATTTTCGTACCCAATATTTTTTTTTATTTCAGCAAAATTAATATTTTTTTATTATCTTGATATAAATTTTAATTTCGGTTAGTTCTCACTTCTCAGTCGTATGTATTATTTTTAATGGACGGATGGAATATAAAACAACTACTTATTGAATTATTAATAATACCTTTATTCCAAATAATTTGTTCCATGTATTTTATAAATTGTAAAGAAAAGTGATAACCTTTGGGAGTATTTAGGTACTTATTTGTTTAAGGCATAGATTAGTTCAGCTACTGCAACGGACATGATCTAACACACAGTCACACACGAAATAGAAGTGTTACTCGATTCACATAGTAGGATAATACTCAGCTGATTACTTCCGTAAAGATGGAAGATAGTATGATACTAATCCAGCTCCTAACCATAATTTACTCACCTAATACGAAGCTAATGACTGGCGCTTCAACTGGTTTTTGCAGTCTAATCCGCATCCGCACCGCGGCGACTCCAGGAAGTTATCGATGGGGAAATCGGCCGACGCGATCCCGACGGAGAACTCGATCTCGTCGCCGGAACGAACTACTTCGACGATGTTGATCCAGAAGATGAGGACCTTGACGCTAACCCCTTTCAGATTCGTGATCCTGTCCTTGCTGATCTTCCCCTCAACAGTGGACTTGTACTTGAGCTCGTAAGATTCGATCGGAAAGCTGCAGGTTCCGTTGAGGTACGCCTTGAATTCGCCGGTCTCGTGGTTCAATTCGTATCGGGTGACTCCATCGGGGAGAAGGCCGACAGGGAAGTCGTACTGCAGGAGCGCTTGGTAGGCGGAGAGCGTTTCGTGTATGTCAACGCCGGAGAAGGCGATCGAGACCTGGGCCGAAAACACCAGCAAGACGAACAGACCTAGAACCGCCATTGGAGAGGATAGTTAGGTAGGTAGGTTTGAGTTTTGAGTGTTGGGTGCAGTAGCAAAATCAGATTTCTGCTTCATTGATTGATAGTTACTGCGAAAGGGTAGAGTTGTAATTGACGATGCGCCAACGATGGTACAAGAGAGAGTCGTCCAAAATTCTCAGTATTAGTAGCAGAGGATGTAAAGGCACTTTTAAAAAAAAGTAAAACGTGGTAAAGTCTGCATCATTTTCCGATTTACTCTAATAAAATCTAAAAATTGTACATAAAAATGTTTGTAATTATCTTATACTTTCACCATCACAAAAATTGTTACATTTGTTTTGATAATTTCATAATATTTAATTTATAATTTTTTATGAATTTTTTAAACACATATATTTAAATTATTTTTAATATTTATTTTTATTAAAATTTGAGTAAAAAATAATTTGAAATAAAAAGCCAAATACAATTTTTGGTGGATCCAGCAGTATAAACATTTGAAGCCAAGGCTGTTGATTCTAATACTTGAATATACTATTTGCATTTTAAACGCGGCATTGCATATTTGCATGCCACGTGCACAGGTCAAGGCCTTAACGGATAAGGCCTACCAACATATACAGGATTTGAAGTTAAGTGCAACAGATGCAACGAATAAAACATTTAGGCCCAACTTATTAACAGAGTCAAACTCAGGGGCCTAAAGATGCACTAACCTAACTTCTACCAACTAACTTTAGACAATGAGTTATTTCATCAAAGTAAAATACATTGACCAAAATGACCTTTTGATAAAGGGTAATCATGGTTCATGGATGGGCATGACACACCATGCCCACCGGCACCTCATGTCACGTTTTTCAGGTGGACAATACAAGGCCCATGACTTGTTGGGCCCCAAGTATACAGCCCATTGCCACTGTAAAACTACACAAGTGACTAACAGTGAAAGCTGAAACAACGTTGGATGAAGAGGCTCCACAGCTCACATCAATTCACTACATAGTTATTCGATCCATCTACATACAACCCAAGGAATGCCGTGAATGGAAGCACGTGAATGAAGCAGCATGCCATGAATACTGATGATTAATTAAAACTTCTTAATGAAGTCATAAATGTGAGCAGTAACTTCTTCATGCTTTTCTTGGTTCAGAAAATGGGCAACTCCTTCAAGAACAACAACTTCCTGCAAATATGGCACATCTTTCTTCATAGCCCCGCTGTGCAAGTACTCTTTCACGCCTGGTATATGATACGTGAGGTCCAGGTCGCCCACCATGAACTTAACTGGTACTTTGATTGGTACTCCAGCCCACGGTGCTGTGAGTTCCCATGTTCTGCACACAGACACAAACTCGATTACTTAACACAGCATAAACGCTCTTTCTACTACAGATTATGATGCCGAGCTGAGCCGAGCGTTCTATCCATTTAATACACGAAACAAAAAACTGAGCAAAGAGCATGATAAAAGATTCATTAAAGAAGATCATAGTTCCAGCTTCCAAGTAGCAGTATACAACATCATCTATTCACAAATATATTCCAGGAACACCCCCCCCCCTCTCTCATCGCTTACCATAATTGGATGCTCCAGTTCAGTTGGGAAAACAAATCATTGCTGCAATCCGCCCCAAATTGATCACACCATTGCATGAATTGAACTACTATAATTTTTTTTTTAATTGTACGCAAATGATAGATATGTAGTACCCTATAAATTCCTTTAGAAACTGTAGTCTACTGAATAGCATAGATAAAATTAAATAAAAATCGATTTGAAGTCAAATGCTTCAAGAGTATTAGAGAGGTAGCATACAAAAGTACTTTTGAACTGAAAATGCAGATAAATTGCAAGCATCACATTTTCTATATGCAGAGATAGCATCACTTTGTCATACAATGGTATAATTAAGTATGGCATAAAATGCAAGTCAAAATATGAATCAAAACTTGAAGAAAGTATTACAGCACTTACAGGTTCATGGCTCGATAGTAGTTCAGTCCGCCGGTGAAGCCCTTCTTTTCAAATTTGCTAGCATAATAATTGACATCCTCTTCTGAAAGCCAAGAAGGCAACGCAGGAGGATCAGGTAATCCACTGAAACCCACTTCTTTTGGTATGCAAGGTGGAGCTGGATTTCGTGATGTAAGAAATTTTTTAATCAATTTCTTTGTATCAGCCTTTGCAAAATCTTCCTCTATCTCTCCTGGTTCCTGCAATTACAACCAGAAAAAAAAACAATTGGATAAGAAAAATCTGCTGTGATACTGACCCATTCTAAGGAATACAGTCTGCAGAAATCAGCAGAGAAGGTCTCTCAACAAAGACTCGATGAAACAAACCATGAAGAAGCAGATATCAATTCAAAGTTGAAACCCTAACTGCTGTTCAATACAAAACCCAGTCGGAGTGAGAAACAATAAGAGATGGCACATTGGTTACCTGAAATCTGCAGATGTAGAAATCATCGCCAAACATAGCTTTGAAACCGTCGATGGGCTTAAATTTGGGGTGCCGGGGACTGTAAGCGACACTGGTGTTGACCAGAGCCTTGACTCTGTCAGGCCTAAACTTGCAGAAATACCAGGCAATGATCGCGCCCCAATCGTGGCCGACTAGGAACACTTGGTCAACGTCAATAGCGTCGAGGAGGCCGACCAAGTCGCCGACGATGTGGAGGGCGGTGTAGGAGCTGGCGGACGGCGGCGCGTCGGTGTCTCCATAGCCGCGGAGATCGGGAGCGACGGCTCTGTAACCGAGAGAGGATAGAGAGAGCATCTGGTGGCGCCAGGAGTACCAGAGCTCCGGGAAACCGTGGAGGAATAGAACGACAGGGCCGTCGCCGATTGAAGCGACATGCATGTTGATGCCGTTTGTGGCAACGGTTGTGTGCTCGATCTTCTCCATTTTTGGGTAGACTGACTAGCTAGAATCAGAAGGCTCACTGTCGTTTCGTTACTACTTGAGGGCTTCTTAATTGGGCTGACCGGAGGATAGCTTAGCGTATACTCTCTAACTCCCCCACCAATTAATTTATAATTGTGATCGTGAAGATTAAAAACGTAAGATTTTATATAATTTGACAAGTATAAGTTGCACCAAAAACAAAAGGGAATTATTAAAAATTCCCTTGAGGTTTAGCATAATCTTCACTTTTTCCCTCGCATTTTCAATATTCTTGAAAAACCCCCTGAGATTTGTAAAAATATACAAAAACCCCCCTGGACGTTAACTTTCGTTAGAACAACCGTTAGCTTTAAGGTGTAATTAAAAAATTGGACCCTAAAACTTTTAATCCTAATAAATTTACCCTTAATTATTTTATAGACCTACATTTAAACCCTCACGCCCACCTCCACCTCCACCTACATTTAAACCCTCCCGATTTCCTTTGTTTCCAGTTCTCTTTCTGGCTCTTCCTACATCGAACCTACATGATATACTTCATCAATCAGGTATAAAGTGCGATATTTCAAGAAAATGAATGTGATCGGCATAAAAAATCCCAGAAGAGGAATGAATATGAGTAGGCGAATGGTAATTCTAATGATATGAGGGCTTAATGTTTGGCCTTGAGCGATTTCACTGTTTCCCAGGTGAAATCAGGGTCGTCGCAGCCGAAATGGCCGTACACGGCGGTCTTCAGGAACCGATCATTGTCGTCCCTCCTGAGATCAAGGTTGATGGCGATCATTCCAGGCCTGAAATCAAACTCCTGCTTCACTATCTCCAGAATCTCCTTGTCCGGAATGTTCCCAATCCCGTAGGTGTCCATGAACACCGACAGAGGCTCCGACAATTGCGTATGACACCTGCACGATGCACCTCTCCTCGCTAGTACGTTGGCGACGATGCTCTTCACCGCCTGCCGGACTATGTATGCTCCGCTTTTGTCCACCTTCGTCGGGTCATTGCCGGAGAACGCCCCGCCACCGTAAGCGCCACACCCGCCGTACGTGAGCGCCTCCGAGCATCCTCACACTTCCTAACCCGCCGCCTCACGCCTCCCAAATCTGGCCTATGGTTAAAATCGAAAACAGAGAGAATGAGATGCGAACCTTGTCTGGGTTGCTGGTCAGAGGACCGACGACGGTCGGTTGCGAGCTGTGGTGTTTGGAAGAAGGCCATTGGTTGGAGCGGCTTGCTGCAAGGAGAAGGGTGGGTTTGCTGGTATGGGCCATGGGGTTGGTGGGAGAGAAGAGAAGGAGATGGTAAATATGTAAGGGATAAAAAGGTTTGGGTATAATTGTTAGTGTTAAAAAACTAAAGGTTTCAGTTATTGTAATTAAACCTAAAAATTAACAGATCTTCAAACGGATGTTACTCTCTAAGGGGTATTTGTATATTTCTTCAAACCTCAGGGATAAAAGAACGAATTCTGAAAATACGGGAGCAAAGTGAACATTATGACAAACCTCAGGGGGTATTTGTTAATTTCCCAAAACAAAATAGAAAAAGTTAAGAGAAAAAGTAGAAATAATTTGATAACTTTAGTGAATAGAAATTTTTATTTAAGAAAAATGTAAAATTTTGTAGGGATAACAAAAAATGAAATGTGTAAAATTAATCGGTACAAACTATGGTAAGGAAGATTCAGGTTAATCACTAGGAGTATATTTTTTAATTTGCTTTGGGATTGTGGTTTCTAATTGGGCGATGATCCCTAAGTGCTTCAATTTTTCGCTTTAATTAGAGTTTTATCATTTTTATTTTCTCCTCTCTTTTTAGAATATTTTTTCTTAGAAAACAACTATTTTATTTATATATAAGAGAGGGACTCCCTTCAGCCTAAATGAATTGTAACGTTTCCAATACAAATACTCTATCTGTCCATAAATAATTATACATTTTGTTTTTGCTATTTTACAGTATTTAATTTATGATTTTTTATGAATATTTAAACATTTAAAGTTAATAATTTATATGCATATCATAATTTGAAGTATAAACTTTCTAAATATATTTTTTCTGAATTTTTAAAAACTTTTTATCTTTGTTAAAATTTGAGTCAAACATTGAACATTGAAACAATAAAATCAAAACGTTGAATTATTTGAGGACGGAGGAAATAGCGAAATGAGACAAGACAAGTTCTAAGCATTTAACCTAGTGGTTAATCTCTAAGCACATGTAATGGAGGTCTAGTGTTCAAACTTCACTATACTCAATTCCCTATCCAATGCATCAAAAAAAAGAGGAATTGAGACGATACAAAAGCTTCTGAGGAAGCAAGAATTAATAGATTTTAATTCTCCAAAATTTAACACCTATTTGGTTGAAGACGAAAAAAACGCATATGTCATATGTTTTGATGTTTTTTTTCCAGGTTTATTTAAGGATTCAACAAGTTTTTTTTTATGGATTCAACAATTGTTTTTTTACGGTTCATCTGAAATGCATGAGTTTCTTACAATGGATCATCAAATATGTGCAATAGATCATCAAATTGTGCAATGAATCACAAAAAAACTATAATAGATCATTAATTACAAGTAATTATCAAATAAATATAATGGATCAACAAATAGATACAATGGATCATCAAATTTGTGCAATAGATCAAAAAATCGATAGAAGGAATTCATAATTTATTTCATTATTTTCTCTGTCAATTGCTTGATACTCCATCTGTTCCTGAAAATTTGAACTTTTTTCTTTTTGGGTAGTCCCAAAAAAAAAGTTAATTACTTTCCTTATAAACACTACGTATTTGCAGAAGGGCTGGTAACGCCACTTTCGTTACCAAGGCGTTACGAATGGTAACGCCAAAGGGCGTTACCAGGGCGCTACCATTCGACGCGTTACTTCAGCAAAACGCGTTACCAGGGCGCTACCGATCCTGACAAAGCCTGACAGGCCTGGTAGCGCCACACCCCCCTACCAGGGCGTTACTATCCCAAATTCCAATAATGCGCAATTTCCTCCGCATCCCACATCAGTGTGGTTCGAACCCCAGCTCTGCAGGGGTGAGAAAATGGGTAACAAGTATCTCCCACTGCACCAATTGTCTATATTGCATGATTCCCAAGTATTGTACTTATAAAAGATGTCATAGTCATTATGGATTGTTCTATATTATTTTTATTACTATAATGGGATTCTATATTATTATTATCATTATTTTAGATAAACTAGTAAATAATGATGAGAGTAAGTTTTATTTAAAATTATATTTTCTTTATCTTTCCATGGTTAGAAACTAATGAATTTTTCTATCAAATCCGAAAAAGAAAACATGAACATACTTAATCAAAAAAATGATCATTAATTTTAATGGAAATTTCTAAAAGAAATATGAACATACTTAATCAAAAAAAATGATCATTAATTTTATGTGCACCTAATTAATTTATTCAGTTAATATTTATTTTTGTTAATATCGTAATTAATTTGTTAATATTTTTAATATCATTTTTTGTTAATATTTGTAAATTATCTTAATTTGTTAATATTTGTAAATTATCGAAATTTTTAAATATTTGAAAAAATATTTTAGTATTCTGAAATTTATTTTAATATTTTGAAATAGGACGACCGTAACGCACAATGGCATTACCAGGGCGCTACTCTCTCTGACAAGTTCGACCGAGCGCCCGAGTAATGCCTCGCGCCTGTCCAATACTGCCCCACGTGCGCCGCACAGGCGCTACTAGCTCGACACGCCTCGACCGGTAGCGCCCGAGTAACGCCCGGCGCACTCGCTTTGCCCCATAGTAACGCCCTGCATTACCTCAGCATTCTTGCATTGCCTCCAAGTACGTAGTGAAAGAAACTTCTCATTCCTAAAATCACCAAACTATCTTTACTTTATCTTTATTTTTTCTAACTCGTTTTTTGTGCACTTTTAACCAAAAGTAAATAAGTAAAGGTACACAAGAGAAGCCGCTTCTCTCCCTAGAATTGGGATATTTCAATGAGATTTGATGTTGAATTATTTATTCACATTGAACAAAAAAGCTCTTAATTTTTATGTGGAATGGGGATCTCATGAAGAGATTCTTTGAATATCAGAAACAGGGGTCGATGGTGGGGTTCAATTGATTTATTTGGCGATGATATTTATTTGTCGATGGTGGGTTTATCACAAATTTGAAAGCGGCTTTGTCAAGAAGGGGATTCGCTAAGCAGAGTCATCACTGTAAATCGGTTGGAAGAAATTTATTTTTTCGACTCAAAGCAAACAAGCATGGAAGATTTTGTGAATAAGCGGAGTTTAGATTTTTAAGTAGATCTTGCATTATTTTTGTAGAAGGTAGTAATTCCGTAGATTGGGCTCGGGTAGTACGTATTTTGGAGGCTCTGTTCTACAGGGGATACCGTGATGCCAAATTTTCAGGTGATGGGAGCAAAGGTTCTCTTGGAATTTGGAACCAAACGAGGGAGCATTTGTGGAGGCCAAAAGAGTGGAGATAGTAGCTGGATGGATAAGAAGAACGGTGGCGAAAAATTTGTAGATCCGTTTAGCACTCAGATAACCGTGGAGTCCAGACGGCTTAGGTGCCAGTGGTGCCTTTTCATCAACATCAGGAAGGTTTAGATGAGCGGGGTGGTGATTTAGGTGAAGGCCGTGACATGGTCTTGTGTAGCTCTCTACTCATTTCGGCAATGGTGATAGCCTTGACGGATTTGGCTTTAGCGATTTGCTCAGATGGTGGAGTTGGATTCTCCGATGATGGAGTGGTGACGGGCTGTGGTTTGGCTTCTAATCCGGTGGTGGGGAGTGTATCGAGTTCCATATCAACTTCATGGAACGCTGGGGATCAAGCGGTGGGGGAAGGACATCAACGATGCTTGCGACGACGGTTAAAAGGCGAGTAGAGGTGGAGGTGAGAATGATGAGATAGCGTCGGTGCAAGCGAAATGCTCACTGTTGGTGATGCAAGCGGTGTTGCCTTCATCCCATTCAGTCTTGGTTCCTCGTGCGGTGCCCGTTCACCAACGGACGGGGCGGTGTCCTTGGCCGGCGTTGCTTCGCCGGCAATGATTTCGTTGGTGAGGCCACTAGTAATTTGGTGGAGAAGTTGAAAAAACATGGTGCAAGTTCCAAACTCGAGAAGTCACATAATGAGATTAATTTTCTCTGTCAGACAACGCTTGGCACAATGTCTCTTGGAAACGCAAGAAATTCGAAGTGAGAAGAAAGATTCGGCATCTAATCCAATCCAATCCAATCCAATCCAACTAGTGTTGGAAATTAAGTAACGATTAATAATGGGTGTCCTTCATTGGATGAAGCTTTGAATTCTTTTGGTCTCACTCCTAATTTAAAGGGTGCTCTTTCTTTGAATAGAGAAATAAAAAGACTACATTGGGGTATGAGAAATTAATAGAATTTTAATCTTTCAGGGTAATTTTATGTATGATAGGGTGTTGGAAATATTAGAGTTTTGATTGAGGCTTGTATTTAATTGTTGTTATATATTGGGTTATATGGGGTTAATCTATTGTCTTTAAGTAGGTGATAGCGGTCTAGCAACATAACGGCGGAGAGATGACGGACGGTGAGGATCGGGGAGCCTGAGGAGCGCTGGAGAGAGAGTGGAAGATGGAACCTGTAACTTGCAAATTTACGTGGGGAATACAAGCCTAACTGCGGCCCTTACTGCGGTTTGGGCCGCAGTAAACTTTTTTTTAGGGTTTAAACTCCCCTTTCTCTTCATCTCTGCCGCACAATTCTCCTTCAACCTTCTTTCTCCACCATTCTTCTTCATCCTAATTTCTTTCTCCTTCCTTCTCCGTTCTTCCTCCTCCTCCTCCTCCTCTTCTTCTTCTTCTTCTATGTTTCTTCTTCTTCTTCTTCTTCTTCTTCTCCACTGCTCCACCACCTCCGCTCTACCGCCGATGCCGCCGCAACTTGGTCACCATTCATCTAAAATCTGGGTTTTTTGAAATTGTGGATGTTCATCCACTTTTTTAATAAAAAATCTTTTTAATGCGGCCATACCCGCAATGAGGGGCAAAACTGCGATCATTTTTACTACGGCCCATCCCGCAGTGTTTACTGCGGCTCTACTGCGTGGTGGGCCACAGTAAATCTCATTTCCTCGACGTAGTGAAATAAGGCACACAAGAATCCTTTAGGCGTAGAGAATAGCAATGAGAAGGGTGTGTAGTAAGTACCTTCTTCGAGGCATGCACCACCCAATATATAGGGTGATCAGGACTAGTTGTGGAGGGCCTTGATTGCTGGGATTGCATCATAAATGCATACATGATTGGGGGAGATGACGATTCCTTATATGAGAATCCTGTTGGATTACTATTGGCAGTGTAGTTCAAGGGTGTTGACCCTTTTGATTGATTTCCTGATTGTTGTTGGCGTTATTGGACTTACAAGAGGTGGTCCTCATATTGACGGTGACAGTGTTTGTAACGATTGCCTGTGAAGTTGGGCCCATATATATTAGTGGGGAGTTTTGTGATGAAATTTACCGTTTGGATCTTTGATGTAATATCTTTGGGGATTTTTAATAAATTTTCTTTAGTTATCTTTCAAAAAATAAAAGAAACTAAACGTACACAAAAATCTTATACTCAGCTTAATCTCCGTGACCAGTCAAATCCTTCAATTTTTTCGGAATGGAATGGAATGGAACGGATGGAGTAAATGATTATACGAGAAGGGAAAGTTTTCATAAGACCGTAACTCCGATTCCTACATTCATTTTCTTTTCTCCTGTCCTTTTCTTTATTTTGTTTCTTCTCCGTACAACACAACCACAACGCACCACCCAACTACTTGACCTGCTTGCTTTGCTAATTTTTTCATTTTCACACTCATACAACTCCATCGTCAACAACGACTAGACATGGTATTGGTAGCTAGTAAGTGAGTGAGTCTTGGTTATAGATGAGTGGCAATTTTGTAGTTTTATTAAATGCTTAAGCACACTAGATGCGCAAAGCGCGCCGTAAACATTCTCAAAATAATTTATGACGTTTCATCTTTAGCTTTTAATAATACTTTTATATAATCTGTCTATATAGTAATTATTAGCTTAGTGAAGGCATTATTATTACAAGCCAAATGAAAAAATAGCATAACGCAAAACAGGTTCCACAGTTAGACATGATCTTGTGGTGAAGCGGAAAAATTATCTGAAGCAATTGTCGTTCAGTCGTTCTTCCTCATCTTACGATACCCCAATTTTAGACCAATTAGGACAGCATTATTAGTTTCAAGAGAAACTAAATTAACTAAATAAAGTTGGATAATTCCATCATTTAAATTAAAACTAGATTGATCATTTTGAAGCCTACCTAATTGATCAACCCTCAAATCGCAAGGCAAGAGAACAAAACAAAAAGGAAAAAGGAAAACGAAAAATAAAAAATTATGCAGATCCTCAAATTGTCGTTGTCTCTGCTCTGGTGTGTGGCAGCCCTCTGTTTCTGTCTGGTGCCGCCGTCGCATGCGGCCGACAGCAACGTCCTGATCAACAAAACCAACCAAAGCGAACTGATAACGAAAGCCTGCGAATTCGCACAGGATAAGGAGGATTGCGTGTCGGTCCTCAAGACACAGCCAGCGAGCCACGACCCGGCTACGGACATAGGGGCAATGGCTGTGATCGCGATCAAAATGGCTCAGGGCTACGCCAAGTCGACGCTGGAGGAGATCAACAAGAAGATAAACGAGACCTCGGCGGACCCGATGGTAGAGCAGTGCCTGGAGGACTGCCAGGAGCACTACGAGTCGGCGATGGAGCAGCTGGACAATGCGCTGGCGGCGCTGACGCTAAAGAAGCTAGCGGAGTCGAAGATCATGGTGGCGGCGGCGATGACGGACGCCGACTCCTGTGAGGATGGGTTCAAGGATGCGAATCAGAAGTCGCCGCTGGGGCAGAATAACGAGAAGTTCCAGAAGGACTGTGGAGTGCTTTTGGCGGTACTTGTGCAGGCTGAGAAGCATATTACTGGGAAACTGACCTAATTAATCAATCAATCAATCACTGATCATGAAATCCAATCCGATCAATACTGATGCTGTCAGTTACATTGTTTTTGTTTTCGTTGATCATTCTCCATTTCCGTACTGTTGATTAATTTGTTTCACTTTATTGATTAGGTGTTTAACATTATTTTGCTCCAATTAATAAACAGAGAGCATGTATGTACAGTGTTAAAAACGTCAACATTACATAACTTTTCACAAATTCTTCACCATCTTATACAAAGCAAGAGCTACAGCGAAAAGCAGGGCAATAATGTGAAACAACAACTCAAGTCGCGCTTCATTTCTTCATAATCCCTTTCATTCATTTAATTAACATCCTTAATTTAATTGTTCCATTAACTATAATTAATAATGTTAATTAAATAGCTAGCTAGGGGGTTTGGGGGAGA
Organism: Stellera chamaejasme; assembly: GCA_024586325.1. Lineage (NCBI taxonomy): Eukaryota > Viridiplantae > Streptophyta > Magnoliopsida > Malvales > Thymelaeaceae > Stellera > Stellera chamaejasme. Next base: position 35,494,435 of record CM044985.1, read on the forward strand.
TCAGATATATTCCCCATGCCATATCATGGACCTGTTTTTTTCTTCCATTGTTTTGAAAATTGAACCATTTACCCAGTTGGACTGTGAACCAACAACATGTTCGGTTTTCAATTTTGAGATAGCATGGTCAAGAACCGGTCAAAACCGGAAGAACCATAAAACCGTGGTTTACTTATTGTTTCCCATCTTATAAAGAGACTAATTCATACGTATCATTATGAGTTTTATGTTAACCTGATTTTGTTTTAGTCATTTTGCGCCTTTTAGTATGTTCGCTCCTCTGTAAGGTGTTTTGATTTTCCACTCTTATTTATGTATTTTCTATGTGTATCTGCTTAGTACTCCGGATTCTACTGTTTTATAATATAAGGTTCTTTTACCAATCAAAAATAAAAATAGAATAATTCATATTTTAAATTACTATTTGAGTATATAATAAATATACATTATTGTTTTATATTTAGATTATTTCATGATATATCTTTACAGTGAACGATAATAACTAACTTTAAGAAAATAACTAGTTGGACCGGTGATTAGGGATGAGCATTGGAGCCGGTTGACCCGCTACATGGATTGATCCTCCTGGTGGTGAATCACTTCGCCCTATTGGTGGATCGATCCGCATTGATCCGACCCACTCCACCCACAATGACTAAAGTGTAACTTTTTAAAAAATTTGTCCTCTTTTGATTTTTTTAACAAAGTTTAGGGACTAAAAATGTAAATAACTTTGGTCCAAATTGTAATTTTTTGGAAAAAATATGACTAATTTGTATATTTTTAAAAATTTGAGGATCATTTTGTATTTTTTTTGAAACTTTAAGGGCTGTGTTATAAATAATTTTGTATTCCACCATCGGTGAAGCACAAAATTAACTCGCATGGAGCGATCGAATGAATATGTCCATCCTTACCGATGATCCAAAAAGTTGAATCAATTGAACCATATCAATGCGTCAGTAGTTCTACTTCCACTTCGGTTTTTAAAACACTTGTTTTTCGTCGATGTGGGTTGAAGTCTTATCTGCATCCTTTGAATTATACTTGCCACTTTGCTCTGCTTGGGCTCATGTAGAAAAAAGGCTTGGAAGGTTTGGGATTAATGTTTTGGGCTCATCTTAACCCAAACCCTCTCATAAAGAGTAACATATCTTTTTCAATTGTTAATCTATTATTTTATTTGTATTACATTGAATTTGAACTATAATTTTAAAGCAGATTTTTATATTTTACAGGAATATTTTTTAAAAGAAAAATTACTAAAGAATAATAAATATAAATTAAAGAAAACATGACATAAAAAATCACATGTTGCGTCACTTGTAAGATGCCGTGGGTATAAATCAGACTAGTCATTGACAAACATTAGAAAGAATTTCTGTGAGTACATGAATTGTTACATCTTTCTCAACACGTAATTTATATAGTTTTTCAATGTTTTAATATAAATTTTCAAATAATGCATAAGGTAAATCGATATTAATTGTTAGTTTCTATAAATATATTTTAAAACAATTAACAAATTCTTCCTATAATGGATTTGAGTCAGAAAAATCAAATCAAGTACTAGTATATAACAGTTAAAGTGGGCAATGTCGGACCTTCTATGGGTCCTGGGCAAAATGAAAAAAATGAGACCTCACCCATAAAATTTCAAAAATATAATTTCATAAAGAAAAAATATAAATGTTATTAAAAAAGAGTCTGTTTCATTACATTATGTCAATAACATATTCTCAAATAAGAATTCATACAAAAATAGAACATTTTCCTTCAATCTCCATCAATCTTGTCAATCAACTAAAAGTCTCATACTTGTAAGGTCACCCCTTATCACCTGCAAAAAAAATCAAAAAAAAAATCACAAAAAACGGATTCTACGAGCATTTCGGGATGAAAAATCATTAATAATAACATCAACACACTACGTAGTTGCATTTTATGTCGTAATGCACGAAGCAGCGCCCCAGGCGTTATTGTGGGGCCGAAAATCGTCGTAGCGCCCAAGGCATTACTAAGGGCGCTACCGGTCAGAACCTGTCAGAGCTAGTCGCGCCCTGGTAATGCTTTTGTGCGTTACGACCGTTAAATTATAAACGTACCCCTTTCCCTTTCCCCTTCATTTGCATATGTTTTCGTTCGGCAGAGTTCGTTTTTTTGCTCCGGCCGACGTGTTCTCTGCTCCGGCGTCTTCACTCTGATCAGGTTCGGCAGACTTTGAAGAAGCTTCCCTCTTTCATCCTCCTCTGTATTCTTCTGAACTATGCTCTTGTTGTTTATTGGTTCCATGGAACAGTTAAGTTGAACTGGAAATTTTTTGTCTGATGGATGTTGAACAAGTGAAATATTATTTCCGAATCCAAGAAGAATACGGCCGGTGATGAGCATACCGACGTTGACTGCGGCTGCGGCGATGACGGAGCCGGAAATGAACACGAAGCCGCCGACGAAGAGAGAGCCTCTCCGACCAATGGTTGTGGTGACACTACCGGCGACAAGGGACACAAAAGAGACCCGTCATGTACAAAGAAGACGTGAAAAGTGTAAGCTTTTGGCTGTCGAACACGCAATACTGATTCGGAGCTGCCGCCGTCATCTTCCGCAACACGTCCGGGAAAAACTCCTCCAGAAACGGCGGCATCGTTGTTATACCTCCTGTAAATTATTATGAACAGAAATTCACTACTAGAAAATGTGCCAAAACCAATCGGCTAAACCAACGGGCAATTTAGCCCGTTGGTATTAACCAAGGGTTCACCCCTTGGAATTCTCTCCGGTGAGACCCGAGCATTATCCGGTCAGCATATACCAACGCGCAAACCCTTGGTTCGGTTGAAACATAAGCTATACCAACGAGCCACGCGTTGGTAAGTCCAATGGTACCAACGGGCGCGCCAGTTGGTACTACCTCAAACTACAAAACAATCATTATATACATGTTTTAAAACTTTTTATTTCTAAAATATGAATATGTTACATCTACAAAAATATGAATATGATTAAGCTTTAATGTGATTAGATTTTTATTAAAAATATAAGTTTCATAATGAAATAGTTATAATTAAGAACATGCGTTTGAATCCAAAAAGAGGTAAGTTTCATGATGAAATAATTATGAAAATCTAATGTGGGGTGAGTTTTAGTAAAAATAAATAAATTCTATAATAAAATAGTTATAGTAATTAGAAAAATTTACAACGTAAGGAAACATTAGGATATAATTGGGGAGTTTCAAGTGTGATTAAGAGATAATGATTAAGACTCCTTGAAAATTAGAAACACGTTACAAATAATATTTTTCTTCCTCAAACAACAGCGATGGGCCTAGCGGTCCGGTGGCAAAAGAGCCTCCTCTATTCCCCTGAGATAGGAGTTCGAATCTTGTAGGAGGAAGTTTTTTTTTTTAAATTGTTACCAGTTCCAACGTGTTGACCGTTGGAAATGGTCGATTTCCAACGTATCAACAGTTGGAAATTTGCATTTTCCAACGGGTTGTCCATTGGAAAATCCGAATTTCACAGAAATTTACCTTAGAATTGTAAAGTTAATAATGAAAACAAGTATTCTAAAAATAAACACTAATTACATGCATGTTTTGGAACATTAATTTTTTTAACATGAAAATTATGAAATTTTAATGTAGGGTGAGGTTTAGTAAAAATAAATAAGTTCTATAATAAATTAGTTATAGTAATTAGGAAAATTTATTTTATAAGGAAACATTTATAATATAGTTGAGGAGTTTCAAGTGTGATTAAGATTTAATGAGGTTTAGTAAAAATAAATAAATTTTATAATAAAATAGTTTTTTTTAAATTGTTACCAGTTCCAACGTGTTGACCGTTGGAAATGGTCGATTTCCAACGTGTCAACAGTTGGAAATTTGCATTTTCCAACGGGTTAGAATTGTAAAGTTAATAATGAAAACAAGTATTCTAAAAATAAACACTAATTACATGCATGTTTTGGAACATTAATTTTTTTAACATGAAAATTATGAAATTTTAATGTAGGGTGAGGTTTAGTAAAAATAAATAAGTTCTATAATAAATTAGTTATAGTAATTAGGAAAATTTATTTTATAAGGAAACATTTATAATATAGTTGAGGAGTTTCAAGTGTGATTAAGATTTAATGAGGTTTAGTAAAAATAAATAAATTCTATAATAAAACAGTTTTTTTTTAAATTGTTACCAGTTCCAACGTGTTGACCGTTGGAAATGGTCGATTTCCAACGTGTCAACAGTTGGAAATTTGCATTTTCCAACGGGTTGTCCGTTGGAAAATCCGAATTTCACAGAAATTTACCTTAGAATTGTAAAGTTAATAATGAAAACAAGTATTCTAAAAATAAACACTAATTACATGCATGTTTTGGAACATTAATTTTTTTAACATGAAAATTATGAAATTTTAATGTAGGGTGAGGTTTAGTAAAAATAAATAAGTTCTATAATAAATTAGTTATAGTAATTAGGAAAATTTATTTTATAAGGAAACATTTATAATATAGTTGAGGAGTTTCAAGTGTGATTAAGATTTAATGAGGTTTAGTAAAAATAAATAAATTCTATAATAAAATAGTTTTTTTTAAATTGTTACCAGTTCCAACGTGTTGACCGTTGGAAATGGTCGATTTCCAACGTGTCAACAGTTGGAAATTTGCATTTTCCAACGGGTTGTCCGTTGGAAAATCCGAATTTCAATTTACCTTAGAATTGTAAAGTTAATAATGAAAACAAGTATTCTAAAAATAAACACTAATTACATGCATGTTTTGGAACATTAATTTTTTTAACATGAAAATTATGAAATTTTAATGTAGGGTGAGGTTTAGTAAAAATAAATAAGTTCTATAATAAATTAGTTATAGTAATTAGGAAAATTTATTTTATAAGGAAACATTTATAATATAGTTGAGGAGTTTCAAGTGTGATTAAGATTTAATGAGGTTTAGTAAAAATAAATAAATTCTATAATAAAACAGTTTTTTTTTAATTGTTACCAGTTCCAACGTGTTGACCGTTGGAAATGGTCGATTTCCAACGTGTCAACAGTTGGAAATTTGCATTTTCCAACGGGTTAGAATTGGAAAGTTAATAATGAAAACAAGTATTCTAAAAATAAACACTAATTACATGCATGTTTTGGAACATTAACATTTTTTAACATGAAAATTATGAAATTTTAATGTAGGGTGAGGTTTAGTAAAAATAAATAAGTTCTATAATAAATTAGTTATAGTAATTAGGAAAATTTATTTTATAAGGAAACATTTATAATATAGTTGAGGAGTTTCAAGTGTGATTAAGATTTAATGAGGTTTAGTAAAAATAAATAAATTCTATAATAAAACAGTTTTTTTTAAATTGTTACCCGTTCCAACGTGTTGAACGTTGGAAATGGTCGATTTCAACGTGTCAACAGTTGGAAATTTGCATTTTCCAACGGGTTGTCCGTTGGAAAATCCAATTTCATGAAATTTACCTTAGAATTGTAAAGTTAATAATGAAAACAAGTATTCTAAAAATAAACACTAATTACATGCATGTTTTGGAACATTAATTTTTTTAACATGAAAATTATGAAATTTTAATGTAGGGTGAGGTTTAGTAAAAATAAATAAGTTCTATAATAAATTAGTTATAGTAATTAGGAAAATTTATTTTATAAGGAAACATTTATAATATAGTTGAGGAGTTTCAAGTGTGATTAAGATTTAATGAGGTTTAGTAAAAATAAATAAATTCTATAATAAAATAGTTTTTTTTAAATTGTTACCAGTTCCAACGTGTTGACCGTTGGAAATGGTCGATTTCCAACGTGTCAACAGTTGGAAATTTGCATTTTCCAACGGGTTGTCCGTTGGAAAATCCAATTTCACGAAATTTACCTTAGAATTGTAAAGTTAATAATGAAAACAAGTATTCTAAAAATAAACACTAATTACATGCATGTTTTGGAACATTAATTTTTTTAACATGAAAATTATGAAATTTTAATGTAGGGTGAGGTTTAGTAAAAATAAATAAGTTCTATAATAAATTAGTTATAGTAATTAGGAAAATTTATTTTATAAGGAAACATTTATAATATAGTTGAGGAGTTTCAAGTGTGATTAAGATTTAATGAGGTTTAGTAAAAATAAATAAATTCTATAATAAAATAGTTTTTTTTAATTGTTACCAGTTCCAACGTGTTGCACGTTGGAAGCTTCCCATAACGTCAAACACGTTACAAATACAATTTTGCTTGCATGTATGACCGCAATGGGCCTAGCGGTCTGGTGGTTGTGATGCGTTCTTTCCGCGGGGGAGGCTTGTGTTCGAGTCCCTGTGGAGGGGACGTATATTTTGAAAATATTATTCATGGTTCCAACGCGCGAACCGTTGGAACCCTGAGCTTACCAACGAGTTGCACGTTGGAACGCTTAACATACCAACGGTTCGCGCGTTGGAACCTGAAGCCTGAAGCCCGCCTGTGAGGCCCATTAAGTGACTTCACTTCACGAAAATCCCTAGCCTTTCTTCCCAACCTCTAGTCCTTCACAGACTAGTCTTCTCCAGCCTCCACACTGCTCCGCCACACTCAGCCCCATCTCCCTCCAATTGTCCTTGCAAAGCTCCGGCGACACCAGCCCACCACCGACTTGATTCCGCCACCGTCAACCACGGTCTTCTCTAGCACGAAACCGAGAGAGGAAGAGAGAGCAAATCTCATCTCGTTTCTTGCTCTCGTGCGCAAATCCAGCCACCCTCCATCCGTCCACCAGTGGCGAGTCTTTCACTCCGGCTTGCTCCATCACCATCGACCGCACGTGCTTACTCCTCTCAAGAGCTCTGCCCTGTCTCGAAAAACTCAGTCCCGCCGATTAAATTCTTGCACATTGTCACCCTTCAACCATTCAAATGTCTTCTTCTCTATTTCGTTTCTAGTTAAGTTATGGGCACATTGATTCAGTCCGCGACTTCAACTTCATGTGCGCTTCCATGGCGGAAATTTCCATCTTCACGGGTCGTCTATTGTTCAGGAGAAGAATCAGAATTCAGAGGACGATTTGGGGGTTTTACTTCATGAGATTTGATCGATCACAGAGGGAGGAGAAAGGACGCACAATTCTTCGCGATTCACTCCCAGCGGCGGCAGCACAAGTTGGGATGGGCAGGGGAGGATGGCCACTGGATTTTTCGGAAGGTAAGGCTCGTTTTTTTTTCTAATTCAGATCAACTGAAAGCGGGGAAGCGAGGAGGATTTTAGGGGTAATCTTGATCGATAAATTGGGAGGGATATTGGCAGTAGCGATGAATCTTCATAAATTGGTTGAATTTCTGTGTTTCATTAATTGATTTCAGTACTTGTGATGCTTGTGATTTCAGTACTTGTGATTTCATGAAATTCTTAAGTAAGTTCTTAGTTGAATTTCTGTGTTTCATTAATTTGAATTTTTAGGTTGATAGGCAATCAAATCGTGAGTAACTGGTTGCTGTCCATTTGTTTTTAAGTTAGTTATTTTAGGAGTCATGCTTGTATTATCAATTGCTAATTATTAATCATCTTTTCCTTTTAAGCATAACAATGATACGGCTTGTTTTGGTTCTACTATTTGACATTTCCATAGCTTTGATTCCACCCAAATTGCTAACATGTCAACACCATTATTTATTTTGCTACGTATGTTGGTTCACAAATGTTGCTTGACTTATGAATATTTATAGCTCGCTAAATGCTCGGCTGTATGTGGTTTTAACGTGGTTTCTTGCATCCAATGATATATTCTATTTAGAATCTTTATTTTCTTTGGCCTTAAACTTGTTAGTTACTTATAATTGAATATAGCTTCAGTTATATTAGATTCCTGCCCTGTGTTAAGTTCTTGTTCAAAATACCCTTTAACCCATATTCACACACTCATAAGTTTTGAATGCTGCTGTTGTTTGTGATAAAAAGCCTAAAACCATGATTAATACGTGTAATTGCTAATGACTTTTTTGGGAAAAAACATAGCTTACCGCCCTTCTTGTATAGAAAGAGCATGCTTCTAGTTATCAATATTTGCTTGCTGAATTCTGTTATACACTTTTGCCTTGCACCATCCTTAAGCTTGATACTTAAATCTATCATTATTTATTAGACTAATTTACTTTGGCTTGGTGATTGATAATTCAAACGCTTGGCTGCCTTTAATACTCATTAGGTTAATCTTGTTAATTAAAATGGACGTTTTGGGATAGACAAGTTAGGAGTACTTTGGTAATTTAAATTACCACTCCTTGTCCTAACTTGTCAGTTATTAATTGCCTTCCACGGAACCACCACCCACCACCTCTCACTTCTAGCCTTTCACCACGGTAGCTCCTCCCTTAAACACTGGCCGGCAGTTAGCAACTCAGTGATAGTCTCCCCCTCCATCAACAACCACCGGAGACCAACAATTGTAGTAGATCCGTTCGGACGACCCGCTATCCGATCCGACGAAATCCGCCAACCAAGGCGGTAATCGACCCTGCCGAAGCCGTCAATCTCTTCCCCGGTCGTCGACGCTTCATTCCCAGCCATTTCCTGAGCTGAACGACGAAAATTCGTCTCAAGTCCTGAAACTGCAACCCGCTGCAGACAACAAAATTATGATGCTCCTACATATAATTATGATGTGCTCTCGATTAATTATGATGCTCTTTTGTGTAAAAATGATATAACCACGAATTGCATACAAATAATGCTTAAATCTATTATAATGAACTTAATAACGCCAATTAGTGATGAATTGCGAGAAGATAAATTTTTCAACGAAACAAGCATCACATACATTACACCATAAAGGCATACTTACCAGATGAAACATCATTTTAAGTGCTAAGCTCATCATACTTATAAAAGGAGCATCATTTTAACCACATAGAGCATCAGTTTGAGAACTTCATCATTTTGTAAGGTTAAAGAAAACGAGTGCATAATTAAGTTATCGAACATGTGAACGATGTTTGTAATTGAGAGCATCATAGTGCAACGGAAGTGCATCGTTATGGTCATCAAATGCATCATTTTAAGAGAATGAAGAAAATATGTGCACGATTAAGTCATCAAAACAAGTACATCATTTTTGATAGATAGAGCATCATACTTTAAACAAAGAGCATCATCCATGACACCAAGAGCATCATATTTAATGAATGCATCATACTTTATTGAAGAGCATTATAATTTTACAGAAGCGCATCATTCGTGACACCAAGCACATCATTTTGAACCAAGATATCATACTTTGTTAACAGACGTAACACTATGTTCAAAGCGCGAGCATCACCATGGAATCTACGAGCATCGTATATGTCATTGAGAGCATTCATAACATTAAAAAGTTGAAAAATATAGTTTTATCGTCTGGTTCATTTTGGTAACAAAAGCATCAATTTTTAAAACACGAGCATTGTACATTGATTAAAGAGCATCACGCTTTCACGAAGTTCATCATTGTGAGCGAAGAGCACCATATTTTTCTTTGCACCCGTTATACCTCAAAGATCATCCATTTATTGACAAACAGAGACAAGGTGGAGCATGATGATTTATTGAGAAAGACATCATGATGTTAAATTAGAGCTTCACATTGGTGCAAGAAGCACATTATTTGTGGTAAAAAAATCTAATTAATTTTGGTAATATGCCGAAATGTTGAGCCAGTCTTTAGTAGGGAGCATCATAACTTTGATGTAGAGCATCACTATTAACAGGAAGAACAACTTTACGCGCCTGTAGACTCTGAGTTTTGGCTGTTGAACACTACGGCGTGGCTTGTGGTTTTTGTCACCGGAGGACGGTGGTTGCTTGTTTTTTTCGTCCTTTTGCTGCGTTCGTGCGAGAAAGGAGGTCGATTGGTTGATTTGTTGTTGGATTTCGTTTCTGCAAGAGGAAGGAAGGTGATCGACTCACCTTATAGCAGATCCCGAATTTGTCGCCGGCAAACGCGGACAGTAGAAAGATTCGCGTGTATCATCTTTCTTTTTTATATCTAGGGGCACACATAGTGTGCCATTGGCACAACCTATCCACACTCTAACTAGCTAGTGACATAATTAGGAATTTTTGTGGGTTTTAATTCTTCAATAATTTAGGATTTAGTTGTATTTCTTTTGAAACTTGAGGTCTTAATTTGTAGTTTTTGAATAATTAAAGTCTCAACTATAATTTTTCTATGGTGCACCAGCACCGTCCTCAAAGCCACCGCATATTTTGACTCGAGAGCTCATGAGGATGCGGTTAGGGTTCATGACGATGAGCAAGGTGACGATGATGCTGATGTAGGGTTGGACATCGTCGATGATGATCACGGGGATGAATCAGAGGATTAGTTTAGCTATATGTCTAAAACTATTGTAGTTGGAAATTTTTAATTATAAATGTTTGGTATATTATTGCATTTTTAAATTATATTGTCTTATTATTGGATGTTTCGGTAGTAATTCTGTTGTTGAATGAATTTAAATGTGTAAATACAGGTTTAAGTAGTGTATATGAATAAAAACTATTTTCTTAAAAAAAAGGACATACCAACGAGCAGCATGTCGGTATGTGTTGGAACTATTATTTATTCAAAGTACCAACGAGCAGACCAGTTGGTATTCAAGATATCAACAGGCTGATTAGTTGGTACACTTACCAACGTGTTAATCTGTTGGTATATATACCAACTGACTTTCATGTTGGTAAGCTTACCAACAGGTTAACCCGCTGGTACGCATACCAACTAGCAGACCCCTTGGTAACAATACCAACGTGTCGACCAGTTGGTAACGCTACCAACGAGTTGACCTGTTGGACCAACATGATAACTCGTTGGTTTTACAATTCCGGTCACCGGATTTTTGCACCAACGGGTAAGCCAGTTGGTAGAGAAAAATAATCAACGAGTTGACCAGTTGGTTAAAATTATACCAACGATACAAATACCAACGAGTTAATACCAACGGGTAGACCAGTTGGTACTGCCATTTTCCAACGCATTGGCCTGTTGGTACCGGCCCTTGGTTTTCACCCAGTTTCTAGTAGTGGAGATTGAGAGGAAAAGAGTTGAAATACCATAAAGATTATAAGGGAATTAAGAAGTTATTTTTTCCCTCTCTTTCCTTTGGAGATGTCGCTTGTGAAATCTTCATTAATGCAAAGTTGAAATTAATTTTTTTTTTTACTGTATCGAATCTATTTTCGAATTTTGACCTCTTTAGGTGATGGGTTCTAGGTGACTGCCCCTGGCCTACCTTTAGAACCGGCTCCGAAAGTGCAATAGAAAGTGCAATAGATTGATGCATGGAGTATATAAATAAAAAGTTAGCAAACGAATAAATAACCGAGCTAGTCATCAACATTATTGTACACTTTATTAACTATGAATGAACAATTACACCTTTGCTCCGTTCAATGAACAAACGAACATTAAGTAATTTTCACGTTAATGTATCTCTTAGTATAATAAAATGTGCATGTATATGAACAAATCAAATGGAGTAATAGTAAAACTTTTCTTCGTTTACTGCTGTAATCCGCTTGTGTAAGGAATTCCTGTGTTGGGCAGCCAGTAATCGCCCATGAGGAAGTAACTCACCGTAAAATTAACCGCATCTGTAACATTGATCACACGGTAACCGGGCCAAGTTACCCGATTGCTAGTATCCGACCCGGGACCCGTATTACCATACTCCGCGTAGTACAGTGTGCTGAGCGCGAAGTCACCGCTCCACACGCTCCAACCCGCTGGGTTAACAAAACTATCCATGAAACTCTCCATGTAAACGGTCCTCGAGAACAGCTTCCATGGCCGCCCCAAGTAAGTCAGAACCTTGGAGCCGTTAGACGCCAAGTCGTCGGCGGCTCTGATGGTGCAGTTGTGGATTGATATCCCGGTGTTCTGATTCGGGTCGGTTCGGCCTTGGGCTGTGATCATGTTGGACTGTCCGGTCATCGGCAGCCGCGGGTAGATGTTGCAATTCTGGAGGACGGCGGCGGCGTTTCCGAATATGAAATCGACCGTTCCGTAAATGTCGCAGTCTCTGTAGAATTGGCGGAGAGAGTGGACGTATAAGGTGTCTTGGTAGCCTTCGAAGCTGCAGCTGTAGAATATTGAGAGGTCTGCGCCGCTGCGAACCGCCACCGCCTGGTGCTTAGCCGGGCCGGCCGTGTTTCTGAACGTTATATAAATCGCAAGGAAGTTCGGAGCAACCACAGCTGAGAAAATTTTTCAATATATATATATAGGAATTAAATCGGTGAGTATTTTGTCTATAAATATGATCACTTACTATTAACCAATACTCTATCCATCCTTCGAAGTGGTAGAGTTTGTTTTAGAGTATTTAATATGGAGTATATAACTTTTTTTTCTATAAATGTCATGTAAATTGAATAATTTAAGATGAATATCATAATTCAAGACTTAATATTTAAATATTATTTCCGCTATTTATTTCAAGTAATTATTTTAATTCAACACTAAAAGAGAAAGTCATGAAAATCAAACTATACAATCTTTGTATGATGTAGAGGGTACACTTTAAATAAATTTATGGACTATTGTATGGCCTTTGAGATTTGTTATATTGAAATTATTATTATAAATAAGTTGTTACAAAAATAATTAATAGTACTATATTTTAAAATATTAATTAGACATGTCTATTATAAATGAATTTGACTTTTTATATAAAAAATATATAAAGAATCATGACTAAAATACTAAAAAAATGTGCCATGTAGATTTAGGGAGTATACCTTCGGTCTACTTTACAAAATTTATATATAGTGACTTAGACAACATCAAAGCCAAGTATATTAGAACTCATCTAAAGTAATCGAAACTTGATCCTTAATTTAAATCATCATGTAAGCTAACTGTGGTCAATTCGATTCGTGTTAATGAGGAATCAACCCAGAAAAGTCAAATGGTGATATCGTTAATATCATCAAACTCACAAAAATTGACCAAAACAAAAACACTCACCTAAAGTGGCGGAGTTAAACGTCGTCCAGCCGTCGGCAACACTGCGATTGCCGGTAATAATGGTCTGGTTAATCCCATCTCCGACCATCATTAAATAGTTCTTATTCTTCGCAATCGAGATGTACTCTTCGTAAACCCCAGCGGTAATGTAAATCAAAAAGTAGCCCTCTGTTCCGTCGGTCTTGTTAGGAGCAACGTCGATTGCACCGTTAATGGTGGTGAAGTTACCGCTGCCGTCCTGAGCCACCACCACGATATCTTTGATAAGCATCTCTTCAGAGGAACTATCGTCTGTCGTCTGGAGGAGCTTCCTTCCGGAAACAGTACTCTCGAGAACGGCTCTCGCCCGAGCCGACATCTTCATTGACGGCGGCTTGCCCGGAGGGAAAGGCAAGCGTTTTCGCTTCGACGGCGGCGGCGGCTTTTCTCTCCGAGTCCTTGGAACCCACGCTTTGGTGAAAAGAGCGAGAGTGACGCTGTTGAGTTTCGTGTTGTTTGTGAGAGGCTCGACGATTCCGTTATCGACTTCGGCGGCGGCGTAGAGTCCGTCGAGGCAGGTCGCCTGGTTGGTCAGGGCGGCGGAGAGGTAGGTCTGGATGTCATCGACCGTTGAGGATTGGAGCGTTGTGTTGGTCGAGCTCATTACTTGTAATGAAGTCGAAATGTACTCGATGTTTTGTGAGGCCAAAAGAAGGCAATCCTCAAGAGCTCCGATGGCCGGCGCCGGCAAAGAGGAACGGTATTTATGGAGGTATTTCTGGATCAAGTTAAGGAACTTAACGGAGTGGGACAAGGATTGTCGGACGGAGAAGCGGCCGTAGTCGTATGTTGTGTTTGTTTGGTTGTCGGCGGGGAGGACGAATTTGCAGTAATCCGGGTTGGGTGTGGACTGGCAGACGGTAGCCCGGGTCACCGGACTTGATGGGTCGACGTCGGCGGCTAATGAAGAGATCAGGAAGAGCGTTAATGCTGCTGCTGAAACGATGAGTTTCGAAGCAGGGGACATTCTGATTCTGCCTGAACTGGGAAATGGGTTACTTAATTTGCTGTTTATATAATTCGTTAAAGGAAATTGAGCTTGTCTAGTTCAAGTAACTTTACACAAATACTCAAGTTGTCTCCCAAAATAATTGACTTTCAATACTTAATTGATAATTTTTGTACTTCAATATTTTGATAATAAAAATATGTTATTTTAATGAAAAAATGTATATGTGATGAGTGTGTGAAAATACGCTCTCACTATACTATTTTAGGGTTTAAAATGTGGATAAATATAAATAAGAATCAATGAGATTAGTGCATATTTTAGATTGAATTATTATTTATTATTGGATATTTCTAAATATATTTTTGTATTTAATTACAAAGAATAAATAATTTAATGAAATTACTAATGAACCAGGAAAATGTGATTTGTACAGAAAAAAAATGTGGGCCGCACATGTTGCGTCAATGTTGTACAGAAAGAAAATGTGGGCCGCACATTTTGGGTCAATGGGCCAATGAAAAAAAAAAGAAGAAAACGGATACAGGAGGGGTAGTGTAGGAAGACCAAATTCTAATAGGCTTTGAAGCAAAATGAAAAAAATAAAGAAGAAAATCACAAAGGCATGCGGAGGGTAGAAAACCTATTTCTTATAGGTTTTAAAGAGGCACACATTTAAAAAAGAAAAAAGAAAGGAGAACGCATCAGGGAGCTCAGCGCATGACTACTAAAGGTTGAATGATTCGTACAAACAAAGCTACAGAGGACAAACATGCACAATTCTTCCTCTTCTTTGTGAATTTTCTTCAATCTTAGATTTATGGGTAACTAATTTTCTTGTAAAACTAGGAATAAACTTGCACATGGATAATATTTTATTTATTCTACATTCTTAAACAGATTCGAGAAACTATAATTCTTTGATTTATTATTCTCAGATTTTTATTGGGTTTTGTTTTCCAAATAATTATAGGTTTATATTATTCATGAATTCAGTCATATTTTTCTCATAGAGTGGTTGATTATACAATTATATTTGGATTGGTTATTTATCTATATTGATTCAGTTCTCTGTTGCGGTATTGCCTCTAGGTATATTGTCGTCACTGAATTTTCTCAATAGTGATAATAATTTATATGCTTTAAAGGTTGAGAATAATTTATCAGAGGGTTGTAGTAAATCCACTTTGGTTTATAAATATTTATCTTGGAAATTATGTGGAATTTGGACTTTATTGAAATTGGAATAATTAAAATATCATACTTGTGCAAGAGATTCCCGACGCTTTACTGTTGATCATATTTGAGTACTTTCTCCAGTTAATTGTTTGGTTGTTTTTATTTTCTCCAAATTCAATTCTTATTTCAAAAAAATCACTAAATATTTTCTTTCAGTTTAATTGTTCTTTTTAGTATTTTCTTTACATTGTCTCTCTGTGGAATCGACACCCAAAAGCTGTGCTACAACTACCACGTTATTCTTTGGGCGTAATCGATATGTTTGTAGCTTCAAAATATTTTTAAAATTTTTGACAGCTTTTTTCTAGCTAGAATAATTTTAGTAACATGATACTCCCTCGGTCCCATATATATTTCAATAATTTGACTTGACACAAAGATTAATATGAGAAATTTTTTATATTGACTTTCCCATTCAGCTATTTTTGTATTAAAAGATGTAATCTAACACAGAAATCGTTGAACAACAGTAAAATAAAAGTAAACTATAACAATAAATATTTTAAAAATAAAAATTAAACAATTATATTATTAAATAGAAAATTTTATTTGGAAAAGAAAGAAATTCATATTAACTATTTTTGATGTTTTATTTTTTAAACTTTAGAGATAAAGATAAATTATTAAATTAGTATATAAAAAGTTACTAAGTAGTTTAAAATTTCGTCTCAATTATTTTTTGACGAAAAGGGCTAAAAATACTCGCGAAATCAATTTTTAATTCAAAGTTTTAGAAATTCGTATTTTCCTTCTATTTTTTCTACTTTTCTTACATTTTTAACACCTTTTAAAAGACGTAAACATTACCCGCATTATGATATAGGTATGTTCCGACCCTTACTGTATATCATCTAAATTCCGTTAATCTCTCTTCTTTGATTTAAAATTTTCGAAATCTCTCAATTTTCCATCAAATTTCAATTTGAAGCTAAAGTGTCATCTAAATTTTGAAACTGGGTTAAAAATGCCACTACCATTAAAACCCGTTAAAAAATCTGTTAACTCTATGATTTAATTACAAAAGTAGTACTTAAAGTATTTAACTATTTACAATTTGATCCTAACAATTAAAAAGAATAAAAAAGACAACAAAATAGAAACGGTGGAGGTGCAGATGCGTGCCGCGATGAAGCTTGCGGGTTCGTGGGTCGGCAACGAATCGGCGTCGAGTGGCGGTGAGGCTAGTCAGAGCCAACCACCTGCGGCACTAGGGCAGTCCAACGAGGCGGCTGGGAGACTTGAACGACGCTGGATGAAGGATCAGCTCCGCCTCTAATTGTTGAGATTCGTGGCTATTGGCGGTGCTTCAAGCTCAGGCGGTGGTGCAGAGGCTCGTGGCGGAGCCGGTGACTCGATCGCAGCTAATATGGGCGGCTAGGAGGCTTTGTTGGCTAGTGGGGCAACGAGGCAGCGAGTCGGGCTCACTCCGGTTCGTCCTTATTTGCCAGAAAACATGTCAGACTCGACTCGCCACGCTGCTTCGGCTGTGTCGGAGGAGCTCCGACGAACTCCGACGCCGCACTCGCACCAGTACGCCGCGTTTCTTTTTTTTAATTCTTTTTAATCGTTAGGATCAAATTGTAAAGGGCTAACAACTCTAAGCACTACTATCGATAATATTCGGTATATCCGAGATATCGTCGATACACCGGTACTGTCTTATACCGTTTTAAAAATGATACGGTGACCGGTACGAGATTTAAAACCTTGTTTCAAATCTTCGACGGTCACCCGTATTTTGTGGTTCTCCTGTAACAATACGAAAAATAGCATCTGTCAATTTTGCGGCTGCGTTATAAGTTTGAGGTATATGTAATGGTCAATTTTCAATCCACATAGATTAATCTAAAAATTGTTTGAGTGGAAAAAAGTAATATCATTAAACATCAACTTGAAAAACGAAGTACCAACCTTGGAATACACGAGCTCCAAAGCGGCTAAAAAACATGAGAAAGTAGGAAGGACAAGCAAAACTAGAGACATTAACAAACAACGGAAAAGAAAAATAGTTGAAGATCGAAATGTAGTTGCAGAAGAGGAAGATCAAAGAAGTGTGAATAGCCTCCAAGAAATGCCCAAATTGGGGCCTAATATGCACAGGAAGATGCATGGTGAAGTAATATAGATCACGATCTCGATTAGGGCGCACCTTAGTAGCTCCCAAAAAGCTAAACGTTGTCTCACCACGCATGTGTCATCGAAGGGACCACAAAGCCTCAAGTGGACACTAGCCACAAACAACAAACACCAAACCCAATCGACAAAAACAACAACAAAGTATGACTCAAACATAAAGACATAAATAAAAAAGGTCCAAAAGACAATAGCAAGAGCAAGCTAGGTAGACCTCACACCTAGCTAGCTCGTAAGATCCAAACTCATGTCACCCGACAGGGCGAGGCCTCGCGTCGCCCTGTTACGTCACCCTGTCGCTAACCTAGTAGAACCTACACCAAACCTGCAATACTTCCAACCAACAAAAGCCAGCCTACCTTCCTCATGCATCGAGTCGGATAACCAGCTGTGATCGTTGTCTCCACGGGGGTCCCCGCTGGAGGGATCCCACCTGGAGATCAGCAGCTCAACCTGGGGGTCTCCACGGTTCAGTTTTAGACCGAACTGGTCGAATTTGTTTTCCTTGAATTCTATTTTGCTTCAGTTTCACATAACAAAACCGAGCAAATCGAATTTCAATTGCAACAATTCATTCATGCAATCAAATCAAGTCTTAAATAACTAAATAAGGTCTTAAACTAGCATAGAAACAACTATATAAAACATAATAGGCCAAAGAAAAAAAACACACAATTTGGTTTCCGGTTAACCGAATAATCTGACTCAAGAAACCGAAACCGTTTAATAGAATTTCAATTTCGACGGAAACCGAACAGAAAAAATGAACCGAAAAACCGGATTAATTCGGTTTTCCAGTTTTTTCGATTTCGGTCAAATAATGCTCAACCCTAAGCAGCGGTGTGCCGGTAGGCTAGGGTTTTCTGATAGCATTTTCGTTTTAGCTCATCGTTGTGTAGAATTTATATCTACTAAATATTGAAAGGAGAGGAGTGAGTTTAAACTAAAATTTAAACACATGCTTCAACCCTTACAACCTAAATCTGTGACTCTCAATTTCCCAACGAACCAATTCCCCTAAATGATTCTAGATCCACGCTCTAGACGACGACTAAACCTAAGTACCGATTCAAAATTCAAAATTTCATTTATAATTTTTAAAAAAATATATAACTAGTTTTCAAGGATAATGACTTTGAATTTCTTTGGAAATAAAACAAACCTTAAGGTTTTTGGAAGCGTTGAATCCGAATAATCCGCGATTTGAATGCATTTTGAACTCTGGTTTTCACCAGGACTGAAATGACTACCCAGGTTGGACCCGATTGACAAGTGTGGTGTGGTGGGCCATAAACTTGGGTTATACGTTTAGTGAACATGCGCAAAGCTTGTGGGCTCTGGACCATCCAGCAAGCAGCCCGATAACCAACATTTTCATGCTCTTATGATCCAACGGTATCTGGAGTACAAATTTTCACGCATCGCAAAGATTAATTAAAATTACTACTTTACCATCATCTTTTTCATGATCCGTAATTCAAAAACACAATTTTTTCTTCATATCTTCGCTTCCATTTCAGCTATTCCAACAGACCCCGAGAGACGCCGTATATAAGTTTCTTTTTTCTTTTTGATATCACCTCGTAAGTTTCTTTCTTGCATAACAATATACTCCAACATATACAAATAGGTAAAAAGCACAAATAAACCACTCACGTTGTCACGATTTGGCCATTCAACTATCTATTGGGCCGAATAAACCATCAAAGTATCAGTTTTGTACCAATTTGACCATTAGCAGGTTGTTTTGCTTAGGTGGTAAATAATTTTACCTAGTAAAATATCACAATTTATTCAAAACTTTTTCAGTTTATGCAAATCAAATTTTATATTTATGATCCCTTCATCCTCACCCTCTTCCTCCATCCACTTTTAACTTGCTGATAACTTGCTCCTTTTGTCCATACCCTATTTCTCATCTCATCTTCTTCCAACTTCTTCGTTTTATTTGATCAATCACCAAAATTGACCAAAACTGCGAACGGTTAAAATCAAATCTTCCTATAATACTTTTTGGAGCCAAGCATATGCGCATATATTTTATTGTGGGACACGATCCATGATCTCGTCAATTGGAACAGGAACCGGTTCCTCATTTTTCACGATGTCGACTCACTCATCGGCTAGGCAAAAGCAACTACTGGAGGTGAGAATTTGTGGCGGGCATCTGAATTCAACATTGGTTCCTTGAACTTTAGCGACAAGAGGAGGATTTTGGTGGTTAATTTCTGCATCGCGACAAAAATTGGAGGAAATTTTGGTTCTGGCGATGAATTGGGCTAATATATATAAAACTAGCATGCCCTGAGAATAGATCCGTCTTCTTCATCCTCAGTGGAGAACTCCATATCAAATAAGGGTCCTTCATTGTTGTCGTCATTAGTTTTCGTCGTATGGTGGACGGTGATGTTGTTGGGTCGTGGTAGCAAGGCTTGGACGGGAAGATGACTCCTTAGTAGGAGGTAGAATCTGCAAAATTGTATTTTTTTGGGATGAGCAGCCACCACTATGGTCCCATAACAAAAATATTTATTGATTTTCAAATTAAAGAAGATGATGGAGATGAGTGGAGTGGAAATATAGGGTTTAATTCGCATAAACTGAAAAAATTGGGGTAATTGTGAAGTTTTACCAGGTTAAATTATTTGTCACCTAAGCAAAACAATCTGCTCTAATGGCCAAATTGATACATATCTTATACTTTGATGGTTTATTCGGCCCAATTAATAGTTGAGTGGTCAAATTGTGACAAAGTGGATAGTTGAATGGTTTATTCATGCTTTTTGCCTATACAAATACAATGCACCAGTTTTCACAGTAACAATCAAAGAGGGCTACAACCCCATACATACGTACCCTTTCGTTATAAAAGTATTTGTATATGCATGTTATAATCCTCCATCTCAAATGGGTTATCACAACATCAAGTTATTGTTATTCCAAATGAAATGATCATTTTTCACTTTTATTTTATTTTTGTCCACTTTTACCTTTATAAATGCATTAAGTCAAATGAGTCTAAACAATGGGTTGGGAGAGATTAAAATGAATTTGGAATTGGGTGATGATGAAAGTTTATGTAAAATGAGTTAATGATCAAAGATAATTTTAATCTACAAAAAAAAACTAAAAGTGACAACCAAATTTATAGAAATGGATACATTTTTCAGAAAAATTTTCACACCAAATTTAATTTTTTGTTACATTTCATCACACTAAAAAGCTTTTTTATGTTATGTGATTTACATATTTTCGTTCCCACTCAAATTTGAAACAGTATTCCTCCCGTTCCTAATTAATTATGCGTATTTCATTTTTATGTTGTCCCTAAAAAAACATTTACTTCAATTAAATGAAAATTTCTCTCATCTAAAGTAATTAAACTATCACTACTTTATCTTAATCTTTTCTATTTCATTTTTTGTGCAATCTATATTCAAGGATAATTATATCAAATGATATAAAATCTTATATTCACCTTAATTTATTCACCCATGAAAAGTGTAAAATTAATTGGGTGTACGAAGTAGTATAAGAAAAACCTTTTTAGACAATAGTATTACATTGAAATCAACCTACCGATTGGGCTGGGCTCAAGCAGCCGACCGGAAAGGAAAGAAACTGAGCCCCTCTTTTCTGTGGCCGCAGCAGTGCAGTTGCAGTATTTATAAAGTTACCAGTTGTGTTGTGTAGCCAGACGCTGCCATCATCATCATCTTCTTCTTCTTCTTCTTCCTAAAATCTCTGCAGCTCTTTCTCTGCTCACAATCTTTACCGCTGTGAGAGCACTCATTTTTCTAAAATGAAACTTTTCAACCTTCTCCTACCTCCAATGGCGACTCTCCTTCTCATCCTCTTCTCCAGAACCGCTCTCTCCTCACCGCATTTCCACGTCAGTAACCGCCTCCAAATCGCCCATTCAACCTGCGGCGGCACTCTCTACCCGGAACTCTGCGTTTCAACTCTCTCCTCCTTCCCCAATCTCGCCGCGAAATCGCTCCCTCAACTCATCTCCGCCACCGTCAACATCACAATGCGGGAAGTGAAGCTCTCACAGTCCAATTGCTCGACAATCGTGAAGAAGCAGCTCAGATCCCTCACGCCTCTCGAACAGCGAGCTCTCGATGACTGCATCGAGCTCCTCGAGTCAACCAACACCGAGCTCCAATCGACGCTAGCCGACCTCGATTCTCGTAAAACCGCCGCCACAAACTCCCACGACCTCCAGACTCTGTTCAGCGCCGCCATGACCAACCAGTACACCTGCCTTGATGGATTCTCTTACAGCAGCAGCGACGACGTGAGGGAGCAAATCAAGAGCAGTATCTTCAACATTTCTCGCCATGTTAGTAATTCTCTCGCTCTGTTGAAGAAAATCCCCGGCGTCAATAAGTCGTTGTCGGAGGTCTTGCCGGGGTACGGTCCGGTGAAACAAGGGTTTCCGGCGTGGGTCGGTTCCAAGGATCGGAAATTGCTGCAGGCGTCGGTGATGCAGACGAAATACGATCTGATTGTGGCCAAAGACGGCTCCGGCAACGTTACTACCATCAATGAGGCAGTTGCAGCAGCTCCTAACTCGAGTAACACAAGGTTGGTTGTCTTGTTGTTTAAATTTTTTTATATATGGGAGAATGACGTCATAGGTCCTTGATCTTCTGACGGTCTATCGGATTCCGCTCTGATCTTTATAAATTTTGATTTACATCATTCAATCGATGCTGCAGGTTCGTGATATACATAAAAGCTGGGGCGTATTTTGAAAACGTGGAGGTGGAAAAGAAGAAGCGAAATTTGATGTTCCTGGGGGATGGGATCGGGAAGACAATCGTGAAGGCCAGCAGGAACGTTGTGGATGGCTGGACAACCTTCCGCTCTGCCACAGTCGGTGAGTCTAAAATTCTGACTTCTTCATCTTCATGTTTATAGTAGTATTTTTTTTCCTTGGTTTCTTCGCTTGATTGGTGGGTAATTTTCTTTTACTTCCTCCTTCCGAAATACACTAAGTATAACCCTTTTTAAATTTAAGATATAAAATAGGAAATAAAATAGAATTCTTGCGTTACATTGGGAAAAGGTCAGGAAACTTTAGGTGTTGTTTCATTATTTGGATGGTAGTATTTTGAGTGAGAGTCATCTTAGCATTATTATCGATCAATAATATGTTTAGTGGATTTGATGTAGATGGTTTGAATGTTAAAACACGGATGATTGGGTGGGACCATGATGACATGTAAGTTAATCCGATGGTTATTCGTGAGTGTATAGAAAACGCAGAGGTCCGGGGTCACCGCCGGTACACTTTAGTAACGACTGAAAAGGTCTATATGCCTCCATTTCACTTATGTCATTTAAGCATGTGACTTAAATACTAATATAATCAACATCAGGAGTATCTGATATCTTTAAATTTAAACTTCTAAAAGCATATTACAAACAAGAAATAAAAAACTGAGATTTTGGGAAACTTGGTTTGGGGAAATCTGATTCTGGAGTGTAGTAAAGTATTGTATTGAAATTCAGAATTAAGAATACTGTGTTTAGACGGGAAAAGAAAAGAAAATCTTATAAATAAGTACAAAAAAATAAAAATAAAAAAAAATCTGCCGTCTGTATTTTTTTTTAATGAAAGAAGAGCAATTCAATCAAGATTTGTATAACAATTATGCCATATTTTTAGTAAATGTTTTCCCCTCTGACGGAGACAATAATAGTTGTAGATGCTACCTGCTACTAGCAAGCGACTAGTAAAACCATGGTTAAAAAAAACGAACCGGTCATTGAACCGTAAAGTTAGTGGTTCAAGGTTTAATCGGTCGAATCGGTTGAACCAGTGGTTGGACCGTTACTTTTATATTATTATAAATTATTAATAAAGTACCCATCTTATAGAACTGCAACAAAATAATTCATATAATAATGCATATTTTTAAGAATCAATAAGAACTATTATTATTTACTTAAAAGATGAAAGGTTAAAGTAATAACTGTAAAGAATATAAGAGTTTATTTGTACAAAAAATAAAACTTTGTGGATGATTTGGAGTTAAGTAGATAAAACTCTAATATTGACTCTTACTCCTCAATTAAATTTGAGTTTTTTTTTCCTTATTTGAGTTTGTTTTTTTAAAAAATAAATTAAATTTGAATTTTTTTACCTCATTTTGGTTGAACCGCCGGTTCATTGGTTTTCGGTTTAAATGGTTTTGACCGGTTTTTTTGGTTTTTTCCGGTTTTGACCGGTTTTTTATCATTGTGGTGCAAAACCAATAACCGGACCGGACGTGCAACCGGTTCACGGTTTAACCGGTCCGACCGGCCGGTCCGGTCCGGTTCTTTTAACTATGAGTAAAACACACAAATGCCATTTAAAAACACATAAATTAATAGGAGTACTAGAAGAGATGAATAGACAACAAAAAATAGGTAGAGTTTAGTATGCGTCATTTTAAAATGTTATTTAGGATGTGCATTAATTTTCATGTAATTTAGTACAAAGTATCATTTTTTTTCATTATGTATAATTAATTTCTTACATTGCATCACTAACTTTTCACTAGTGCATCAGTGTATCATTAATTTCTTACATTACATCACTAATTTTTCACTAGTACATCAGTGCGTCATTAATTTCCCATAGTGCATCATTGACTTTTGGTACAAGTATCATTTTTTTCAATACCGTATCATTAATTTCCTACAATGCATTACACCACTCATACTACAGTATCACGAAAATAACGACACAAACGAAAAACAAAATGACGCCATTTAAACCATAATCCTGCCATGAAAGCAACGACATATGAAGATGCCAAGAAACACCAACTAAGCGTTCAAATTAATAGTTTATACAAATTCAGATCCCTAAAACTTCTAGTAAATATAATAGGATGTGCACTAACCAAATATCCATGAAAGGTCGACTAAATCTTCACGGCGGTCCACTGTTCCCGGGTTCCAAAGTTCGCCATCGGGTCACGTGAACACAGGCCGCTGCTCGTGAGCCTAACGGCAGCAGCGGCTTGAGCGACAGCAACCGCAGCCTCAGCAACAGCCTCCGTAGTGACGGCGACAACAATCGCGTGTTTTCCAGGATCGACGACTACGTCAGAGACCTCGATTGGCTCTCGCCGGTGTACATCCTCTTCTCGATCACCGTATTGAGATAAATTAGGGTTGTTTTTTGGGGACAACAAATTCGTGTTTCTCGCGAAGGTGGTCGGATACGATGGAGGCAGATTGGCTACTTTAATTAATTATCGACGATGAAGAGGTGGAATACAACGATCAATAAATCAATGGCATAATCTGTAATTCTTTTAATGCCTTAAGCGCATATAATGCGCTAATGCGCACCGTAAAGTCACCCAAAAAATAAAATGGGTTAAACAATGAATTAGCGTAACAGATAACATAACAAAAATTGTACTATTTTCGTGTGCAAAAGATTCAATCATTTGACTTCAGTGTTCAAAGGTTCAATGTTTGACTGAAATTCTACTAGAAATAAGTAATTTTTAAAATTTCAGAAAAAATATATTTAGAAAAATTAGACTTCAAATTATGATACACAGATAAAATATTTAATTTTCAATACCTAAATATTTACAAAAAAATTATAAATTAAATACTATAAATCTGTTAAAACAAATTGGTGAATCTTTTGTCGACGAAAATGGAGTAGTATAGGAATAATAATGAAACATTAAAATGACCTGTCGGCAGCAATGGACCGGAGGGACGGAGGTCCCGCAGCTCTCGCTGTGTAGTGAGCGAGGCCTGTGACAGGCTCCACTGACATCGGATATCGAACCGCATTGGGTACTAAAAAATAAGAGTTCGCTGTTTGCTCCCCGTCGAAAAAAAAAGCTATAGCTATAGACGAATCTTTGTCGCGTTTTGTTTTGTAGTGCTTTGTAGGAGTACATCCCTGAAACAATACAATGACATTTAGTATGGATAATTATATGGATAAATTGAAGTTAAAAATAGATATAAAAAATCTGTAAAAGCATATCTATAAATAATAAACATTCATATACTATCATTTCTAACTCATCTCAATATTTCACAATAGACTCCATATAATGCGCGCATATGATCTTTTTATATAACATTCCGGCAAAGTATCCTATTAGAAATTATTTGATGTACTTGTTTTTTTGTTTGTTTATTTATAAACATAGTGAAACTTGTCATGTGAAGAAGTGTAAAAGTAAAGCTTATTTATTAGTGAAGCCCGCGACTGTAGAAATGATCAAATGGCGGAACTTTTGGATTTTTTCACGCGTCTCTGTGGGCCGCCCGCCCGCTCAAATAATTCAGTTGACTTGTTTGGCTTCTCTTAAAAACGGGCTATGCCCGCCCTCTCATGGTTTTTTTCCTCTGTCGTTTCTGGGAACTTTAGAAGATGCTTCCATAACGCTGCTTTGCAGCTGTATCTGCATGCGTGCATGTCGGGTTCTACAAATTTGTCTTTTTAGACCTCCACCTAATCTCATCCACAATTTCTTCACTCCAAGCCCCACACTGATGACTTCAGCGGAATCATACTGTTTGCTTGCATGTTCCATGTCATCTTAGCCCTTCATCATATAATTATTACATTGACTGATGGTGTGTGTGTTTGCCACATGATAGTGCTACTTGGTTCCTCACTTTTGATGATCCTTAATCAATTACCACTTTAGGGCCCGTCATTATGGTTTTCTGTTCTCTGCTCTTTTCGGGGCCTTACCAGCCCGGTCTTGTTTCTTTTGGGCCCAGCCTGTTCAAATGACATTCTCGTTTCTTTGGATCAGCTGTGTCAGGAGCGGGTTTCATAGCAAAGGGAATAACCATCGAGAATTCAGCCGGGCCGAGCAAGCACCAGGCGGTGGCGCTACGGAGCAGCGCCGACTTCTCCGCCTTCTTCAACTGCAGCTTCGTCGGCTACCAAGACACCCTCTACGTTCACTCCCTCCGCCAATTCTACCGCGACTGCGACGTCTACGGCACCGTCGACTTCATCTTCGGAAACGCCGCCGTCGTCCTCCAGAACTGCAACCTCTACGCCCGCAAACCAAACGACAACCAGCGCAACATCTACACCGCCCAAGGCCGCGAAGACCCCAACCAGAACACCGGCATTTCGCTCCAAGGCTGCAAGATAGCCGCCGCCTCCGACCTCATCCCGGTCAAGTCATCGTTCCGGACGTACTTGGGACGGCCGTGGAAGGAGTACTCGAGGACGGTGATCTTGAACTCGTACATGGAGGATTTGATCGAGCCGGCCGGGTGGCTCGAATGGAACGGCACCTTCGCGTTGAACACGTTGTATTATGGGGAGTACAAGAACCGTGGGCCGGGTTCAAACACAACGGGTCGGGTCACATGGTCTGGTTATCGGGTCATCAACAGCTCCACTGAGGCGTTCCAGTTCACAGTTGGGCCTTTTATTCAGGGACCTGAGTGGCTCAATTCAACTGGTGTACCCTTCTCTTTGGGACTGTGACGACATTCTTGTTTCATCAAATATTGGATTGGATTTGGTAATTAGTAGTAGTAATCCCTGTTTTAATTTTTGGGTAGAATATATATTACTCTCTTCTTCCCAAAAAGTTGGTAGATTTTAAATTTGATATTTTATGTTTAAGTGTTTGACTCAAATTAAATATAATATTTATAATGAAAAATAATATATTTAGAATTCATATCGTAAATTATGATATTCATTTAAATTATTCAACTTTTAATAACAAAATTTTTATGAAAAAAATTATAAATTAAATACATGAAAAACAAGAAAATAAAATTAATAACTTTGTGGGACTGAGTATAATAAAGCTATTTGCAATTTTTTTGTGCTCCAAGTTGGCTTGGGCTTGCTGGGCCGAAACGATTTTGCAAACGGTCCAGAATAAGGTGGTCTGTTTTGTTTTTTAACGAAAAAACAGAAAAGAAAATAGTCCTAGAGTAGGGATACACTGTGCCCATGGGCCACGGCATGCGTTAAGTGATATAGATATAGGAAGGAAGTATGAACATGAAGATTCCGTTGGGCCGCTTTTGATGATCCGCACCATTCTTCTTAGCGAAATCAAAGAAATTAGTAACAAATCTCACTGATCGCCCTTCCTTGCAAAAGCAATGAAATTGGCAGCAAATCACACCGGCCCCCTTCTTACAGCGACAAAACCACCAATCCCAACGCATTGATGCTCCGCTCATTATGATACACTTGGATACCATATTGATGCACTCTTGACTTATGATATGTCCATATACAAAAATGATGTAACAAATAATTGCAGAAAAATAATGCACAACACTACCAAAAATGATACAATACCTACATTTTTAATGCACCCCAAACTAACAATGATGTGCTTAAAACCTACTAAAATGATGCAATTCCGTAATTATGCACTCCATCCTACAAATGATGCACTCTTTCTGACAAATGATGCACTCCATCGGACAAATGATGAGCTCAAATGATGCACTATAGATTTGAAAAATGATGATTATTATCTTTGAAATGATGCTCCAAAGTTCAATAATGATGTGCTAAAACCCTTCTAAAATTTGAAAAGCACACTGTACAACATGATGCTCATAGATATGAATATGATGCTCCAAAGTTCAACTAGACATTGTCTGGGAATGAGGAGTTTGATTTTTTTCCCATGAGAGAAGAAGAATAATTGCAACAAGAGCTTTCAAGTTTCATATAGAATATACCTTGACAAAGAAGCAAATCGATGGAAAAATAGAGAAAAACTTCACGCACTGCGTATTTGCTGAAGTGTTAGCGACGCCTTAGGCGCAACAAATGGCGTCACATTTGTGACGGATGGGTGAACCACAAATGACACCACAAATTATTCAGGCGTCATTTTTATGTTTGGCCTCCACAAATTTATGGCATCATTTGTGATGCTCATATCCGCCATAAATCAGTCAACTCATCATCCACTGCACCAACATTTGTGGCGCCATTTGTGGTGTTTAAATCCACCACAAATTGGCAAAGTCATCAACAAATGCGCTTCATTTGTGATGCTTTTGTAACGTTCAGAACCGCCAATGTTTAATTTTTTTTTTGTTTATAAAAATAATTTAAATGTAAACTCTAAGAAGGCTTTAAAACTAATTAAAATATAATTATAAAATGTAATATTGAGATCAACATTGTCTAAAACTTTATTAATCACAAAAAAAATCCTAATCATCAGAACTATCATCATCATCCTCATTGTTCGATCGTGGTGGTGGATGAGGCATGCTATTAATCATCGAAATCATCAATGATTGCCAATCCGTCGATGTGTTGTTGTTGTTAAAGCCACGGATCGTCGAAATGTTGAACGTATTCCGTAGAGGCTGCTGTGGTGAAGGAAGACGCGAAGGCTGCTGTAGAGGCATGGTAGAAATATAATCGCCAAGCGGATGGGGTTGCAGGGTAGGGTTCGGTTGCGGCAACTTCGGCGTCCAAAGTGGTCCTTGGGAGGATGATCCCGCAGCCAAATGAGGTGACACTTGGGCGTTCTGCAGATATCCACGTTGAGATAACTCTCGCCACATAATGCTAATCGCCGCATTCGATTGACGCAACATCTGCATCATCTCATTCTGCTCTTGCACCTGTCGCGTGAGTTTCTTGTTCTTCTGCCGCTCCTCCTTTTCCCTTCGACGCGCCTCTGTTTCTCAAAAAAATACAACTTAGTCCTAAAAATTTCTAAAATGTTTCAAGGGGTTTGTAATCAATTACCTCTGATGGCACGAATTGGTTCAGATGTAGCAATTGTGGGGGGGTCATCTTCCAACGACCTCTCTTGGGGGGACCAACAATATCCGAGTAGATCTGAGGATCAAAGGCGGGATCTTTCTAACCCGATACTTCTCACCAACGGCCGTCTTGTACTTTTCCTAATCAAGAAATAATTCAATTAACAAGCAAAAAAATATATAAATTTTTATAAACATAACATTATGAAAAGGTTACCTCGAACTCTGGATTCTTGCCACCCCAGTGACAACGGAACGCGTCGATGCTCACAAGACTACCCTTTTTAATGCTCTGTTAAATCAACCGTAGTAATTTGTTAAAAGTAATTCTATTTTAATAAACTGGGAGAAAAAAGTTTATGAAAAGTGAGTAATAATTACCAACTCCTCATAGATACCCATCATCGACTTTTGGCCATGACTCTTCCACGCGGGCCGATCAGCAGGTACACTTATTGCATTCTTTTTAGCCATGTTTGAGGGTTTTTTGAATGTTTGAGTGTTCCAATAATCGATCAACTTCTTCCAAATATCTGGAAGGATCATTGGTGGAGGGTATGGAAACTAGTGTGAGTAGTCCGAGTTCTCCTCGGTTAAGGGGTACAGACTCTTATATTGTTTGCGAAGTAGGTAAAACTTATACCTATAGAAGTACCTAATCCGGGAAAGTAGAGGCTTCAGCACATCATCGTCATCAGTAGTACGTTGATGCCATGTATAGGTTTCCTAACAGAATAAAACATTACATTTAGAACGAAACAATTATATGAAAGAATGTTCAATATGCTAAAATAATATGTGCATACCTTAAAACGAGCAACATAAGCATCCTGCTCTTGCGGACTAAGTTCACCGAAATGTGGCGGCCAACCAGTCCAATAATCATCGACGATGTTGGAAATGGCTTAACTTTGTTGTCTTAAGTCTTATGTAAAACATTATCAATAAATGCAATTAGAATAATGGAATTAAGAAATAATTATTTATGTTTCTACTTAAGCGTTTTTACTTACTGGGCAACATAAATCAATTTTTTTCCTCCATCAATTATATCTGGTGGAGCTAGGAATATACCGGAAGGTAATTTGATGGAGTTGGAGGCCTCATCATCACTACTCCCATGACTTGGAGGCGAGGTGACGTTGGTGGAGGTGGTGCCTCTCCAATACGCCGAGGGCTCGCATGTGAGGACCTTGCGGATGTGTCCCTGGCCCCGCCACGACTCCCGTCCTGGCTCCTGCCTCGGCCTTGTCGTTCTGCCGGAGGAACTGAGCCACCACCGTGAGTGCGGCCGGTGGACCCCTGACTTTGGCTGAGATCTCTAGAATGACTCGACATACGCTAAATCTAACTAAAAAATGTTGAATAATCATGAACATTCAAGAAAAATGCTATGCTTAAAGTAAAATGAACTAAAATTTCATGAACATTCAAGAAAACTTAGATTGTAAAATGAACTAAAATTTCATGAACATTCAAGAAAAATTAGATGGTGAAAGTAAAATGGACTAAAATTAACATACCTTTCGGTGGTGACGGAACTGGCAGAAGGAGGAGAGGGATCGGCGAACGGTGAAACATGACGGCAAACGGCGAGGCGGGACGGCGAGAAGGAACGACAGACGGCGAGGCTAGACGGCGAGAGGGAAAAAGTGAAAATTAGATTGTGAAAATAGGTAGCAACTAAATGTTAAATAAAAACAGGAGAGATTATTACCTTTATTGGAGGCGAAAATGGAGATCTTGAGGTTGAAAGTGAAGAGAAATGGTCTGAGTTGGAAGGTTGAAGATGCATATGCGGCGGATGCAAGTGTGTGAATGCAAGTGAGACCTAGTTAGCTGAAAAGATATTTGTTTGTGGCGTACAGATCAGCCACTAATATGCTTACGTCGCAGTTTGTGGCGGTTTGAGGAGTAGTAATATTTGTGACGGATTGCTTCGTCACAACTGTGACGGCCAATTTTTACTCCACTCCCACTAGTGGCGCTATTTGTGGCGGTTTGTGGTGGTAAGCCAGTTGTGGCGCCTCCATCTAGCACAAATGAAGCCACTAATATTTCACCATGTACGTAGTGACGCATTGTAGCAGAAGAAAAGAAGAAGGATGATACAAAGTACGTTGTTGATGATAATGCACCAATCATCAGTATGCTTCGAAAAAATAAAAGAAATAAGTATAATTTACTTTTAGCAAATTGTTACTTATATTCCATTTTCATTTCCTTACAATTCTTTATTTCTTAATTAAACGTTCCTAAAAACTATTAGTATTGTTATGCTTTAAGTATTTTACCTCATTTATGTTCACGTGCAACGCACGTAATATATATAAGGAAAAAATCATAAATTTGGAAGTTGAAAAACAAGTAATTATCAATTCTTAGAAAATGGAGGGAATAATTTAGTTGATACGGAAATGATTAGGACTTGCAAACGTGCCCCTAATTATCCATCAAAACGAAGAGAAGACCATTCAAAGTTACAAATTTTCGTGACCATGCTTCAATTGGTTGCACATTCTTAATCCTTGAGCTTACGGAAATATTATAACTCATCCACATCAAAATTCACAAAAAGTTGCAATATTAAACTGACAGCTATTAGTTAATCCAATTCCCATAATCTTTCTTGGGGGCGTATCTTAACAGATTGATCATTGACTAGTGTTGTATGTACTGTGTGTGTAATTGTGTTTGCTGGACAAAATTGTACTGAGAAATAAATATTTATAATGGGTAAGAACAGAGGAAGCAGAAGCTGGGAATCAATTCCCTTCCCAAAAATTCAGGAACAGAACTAATAAGCATCGACAAGTCAAGATTCAAACAAGGGGTAATAATTTTTAGCTGGAATTAGAAAGTCTGAAATTTTCTGACCATTCATCATACACAGGCCAGGCCCTCTTTCTTCTCCTATCTTTTTTTTTTCTTTTCCATTTTTTTTCTTCCATTTTTCGTTTTCAAGGTCTCGGCCGGAGTTTAAGGACAAGCAATCGACATTATTGTGTCAGCTTTTTGATAGTTACTTGTAGTAGTCTTGGGGTCTTTGGCCTCCTCCTTTTTGCAGGGAGATGTGTAGACAGAACATGAGCATGACTGGTTCTACATGCACTGCATGTGGAGGAAATCAGAAGAGCACATGATGATCAATCACATTTTTAATCTTTATTTTCTCTTCTTTTTAATTTCAGCCATTTTTAAGTGATCGATGCATTCTTTCCCATTTACATTCGAAAAGATTACTAATTTCTAGTAGATAAACGGGGATAAATGAAAAATGCTTACCTCCATTCAATAAATGGATTCTAATAAATTATATGTTGAATTTAAAGATTCTGAGTGTTAGTACTTTGGTAGTGATAGATCTCTCTGGCCAGCTCTTTGTCTTGTTTGTTTTGATGGTTTGGTGTCCTTTTTAATCAGTGTCTTAACGTGGGATGGGTCCTTAATTATATATAAACGTACTTCTGTAAAGGCTTGAATCAGTGGAATAACTCCAGGGTTTTGTATGATCTGGAAACTGATAAATGGGATGAGCCAACTTATCGATGTTCCCCTCCATGTGCTACGATCGAATCATGAACAAGAAATACTTTCTTGTTTATCACGGATCGCTTAGCCTTTTGCAGCATGATGTGAGGGTGGATGATATGATTATGACATAAGATGTGACATTTTAATTACATATTCCATTCCTCATCAATTAATTGGCTTATTTGAGTTTCGAGTTTGTATTTGAATTCAAATTTTTACTACGAGAAACTTTTCAAAAAAATGTATTTTTAAATTAGAAATATTGAATTATCATTTAGATATAAATTTAATGACTTTTTGATTAACAATTAACTTAATGACTATGCATATGTTAAAAATCATACATTAAATATTGAAAATAAATAAGCCAATTTTTTTTGAGGACGGGTGAAGTATAAGTTAGTGTTCTTTTGTAGTGAATGTCGACTAATATTAAAAGAGAAAAATATTGAAAATTTAAGTAGAGAACTAAAGGTGGATGTAAAATTTAAGGGCCCGTTTAGATGTAGGAAATTATTTTCATTTTCCTTTTCCCTTCCATTTTTCATTTTCTATGTGTAATTTTCCAATTGAATTTTTAGAAAACACGTTTAGTTGTTTCATATGGAAAACAATTTTCCGAAAATTAATTTTGAAAAACGCGTTTACTTGAGAAAATTCTCAACTTAGAAAATACATGTAAATGTATTTATGCAACAATTCAACATCAAACGGTACAATGTCAAATTGAAAATGTATATCAAGTACGTCGACGATTCCTTCGCTGGTAGTCGTTCCACATCTTTGTAGCTAACTCATCTCTCATACTTCCCATTCGAGCTGTTTGGGAAGAATTAATAGGTGAAGATGGTGAAGAATTAATCTGGATGCGAGGGAAGCAGACAATTAATTCAAGTGGTGTGCATGCATGTGTGTGTGTGTCTCAAGCAGACCAGTTGTTGTTCCCCCCGCCGTCATCGGCACCTTCACTTCTCCCTCCGGAGCCCCCATCTCCAGAGCGGATAAGAGTCGACATTTTCGTCGCTGTCGAGTAGGAAAGCAAATGCGGAAATCCGTTTTCCACCAACCCCCAAATCAATTATTCACTTCAATCTTTTTCAATCACCATTCAACATTTGCCCCCCTCATCCCTCCCCAAACTATGTACATGGTGTTCAACCAAACAACAAAAACCAGAAACAAATCGGCGACACACCATTCAAATCGAGAGAGAGAGGACTTACCGGCGGAGATGCGAGGTGACCGGCGACAAGGCGAGATCGGCGAGGCTGGACGCCTGGCGAGATCGGCGAGGCTGGACGTCTGGCGAAATCGGCGAGAGAATAGTTTGGATCTGCGAGGACGAGAATCGTGAGATCGAGAGTAGAAACTAAAAAATACGGTTTCCAGGTTTCAGTTCCGCGTTGAGTGGGTTGAAAAATAGTTTCCCGAGAAAACACAAAATGGAAACGTTTTAACTAAACGCATTTCCTTTCTCTATTTTTTATTTTTCTAAAATCACACGGGAAATTGGAAAAATTTTCCAATCTAAACGCACCCTAAGGGTTGGGGAGCGGGAAGGCTGCGCGCGCTAGATGCATGTTGGCGATGGGCAATGGTGCCGGGGAAGGGCAACGGTGCAGGAGAAGGGCAACGGTGTAGGAGATGGGCAATGGTTGTGAATCGATATTGCCATGTTTTTGCTTATGGAAGTCCTACAGTAATTGTAATTCCTTTGTAGTTAATTACGTTTTGTTTCTGTATAGGTTTGTTTGGTTGGTCCTGATTGTCCATATATTGAAGAGTGCATGGGCGAGTGGATGGAGAAGGCGCCGAGTTCATGTGGCATGTGGTAGATGAGTCCAACCAAATCTTAGAGGCACAGCATCATCTATGGATTCATTCAAAGATCTCATCTAACTAACACACTAGCTAGCTAGCTAGCTACTTGCCAAACTCTTTTGCATGGGTTTCATTTGACTCCTTAGCCTCACTCCAAACTCAAACCAACCTAAGCTGCATGCATTCCCCATTCCCATCACCTCACTTCACCTCACAACTTAATTTCTCCCTCCCACAAATTAGATAATCTTCATCACTTCTCCCTACCAACACCACCCACTGCATAGTTGATTCATTGTTGACAGTTATGACAGAAGTGGTCGTCGTTTTTTTTCGTTGTTATTTTGTGCGTCACATTTGTGAATGAATGTTACAGTCACTCCGAGCGGGTGGTGACTTTGGTGTTTTGGGTCTCCGTTTCAAGCATGCGGGTCATGTCTTCGGTTGATCAGACAGCTCCCGGATATTTTCTGAGTAATATTTTTTGGAATGCTTTTATATTTAAGGTCGCACGAGTCCCCCGCACATTTCCGCGGAAAATATTTTTCGAGAGCGGGACATATTTCCTGTCGATCAGTAAGCTCGGGAATTTTATCGGGACCTTATAAAAGTGAATTTTCAGCATATTTGAGGTCGTACGAGCATTTCGCACCTTTCCGCGAAAAAATTTTTTCGGGCTCGGGACGTTCGTTGTTGGGCGACGCTCGGGGCTCAGGATGAAATGCTCGGTGCTCGGGATGAATAATTTGTGACGACAATGGTGTGAGGTGTGATATGGCTTGAGATGAGTAGTGTGGTGATAATCGAGCAAGCACACATGACGGGATTACTCTGTTAAGCTAGCAAGCACATACGTCGGGATTTTCTCGGGTTAAGCTGACACGGTTTGAGGACTTATAATTAAACATGTGAAGCATGATTTGTGTGTGATATGATGTCCCGAGGGTTGTGTTCAGATTTCGTTCCGATCTGAGAAACGGTTTGAAAGTTGTGGGTTGGACTAAATTGCAACTTTTGAAAGTTTGGGGGCTAAAGTGTAAAAAGGAAAAACTTTTGCACAATGATTGGAAAAGGAAGAGATGAGGTCGGCTGAATTAGTGAGGGAAATGGGACACTTGTCCAATTTCTATAAAATGAAAAAGAAAAGAAGAGAAAAGAAGGTATAAAAGGGAGTAAAATGCCAAAAGGCATTATTTTCTTTTCTTCTACTTCTTTCTCTTCTCCTTCTCTACCGTAACTTCAGCCATGGATGCCCTTGAGCTCCCAAAATTGATCTTCTCAAATACTCGAAGAAGCTTTGAGGGGTGTAAGTAGAAACCTTCCAGAAATGTTTCAGTGAAAGGGAGTGGTCAGAAATCCAGCAGAAACTCTGCCGAAATCCGTACCGGGACCGCTGAACAGGAATTTTCGTTCGGTCTCTTTGAAAGGAAAAAGTGCTGACAAGCAACCCGCCGACTAAAAACCTGGGGGTTAGCTTTTGTGTTGTGTTATTTCAGGTGCAACATCTGTTACGTCGAGGATTGTGGTTGGACCTTGGAGCGTCGCCCCCTCGTACGTCACGTATGTATTCCAATTGAATATTTCTGGCTCTGTATATTGTAAACGACATGCATACTTGTAGTATTATCATATCTGAGGTTTATGCTAGAAATTCTGTGTGTGTATGTGTTGGAAGTTCTATGAATTTTGTGCGAAAATATTGTGAGTATATGTGTTGATGGCACAAGATGTGTGCTGATCTTTAGTGCTGGAATGTGAGTATGTGCAGTGATATGTTTGTGCAGGAAGTCATAGTGTTGTGTAAATGTGTGCAAAAAACTGTGTTGGGCAGGAGTTTGTGATTTATCTGCGTTGAAATTCTGTTGTGTGAATGAAACGTGTGAAGTGTGAGGTTTTGTGCAGGAAATGTGAAATGGTGCGAATATGCACATTATTGTGATTTTGTGATTGTTGCGCATAGTATCGTGATCCTGGGTCAGTTTTGAATTGTAATCATATAAAATCATTGGTGTGATCGAAAATTTTTAAGTGGCCCTGGGGTTAGAGTGACTCACTTACTGATTGTGTGTTCCGTGTGCGCTGTTACCCCGAGTAAAGTGTGTGATCGGGGTGATTAGCGATAATCCTAATCACCCGTACGCTTCCGCGGTAAGGGGGTAACAATGATGGCATGGGTCGTCACAATTATAACGAATTTGTGATAGATACGGCCGTCATATATTTTCCACGTGGTATGACGGATTTATAACGGATTGGACCTTCATAAACATTTTTAATGAAAATATTAATTCTTTTAGTATTACTTTATAGGTTAAAAAATAATTTAAAACGAAAAACGTATAAAACATTAATAATTAAATAAACTACCAATTTAAATGCATTAAAAATATAATGATATTCATAATTTACAATCCAAAAGTGTCAAGTATAACATTTTCTACAATTATAAACTACTCATCCGCCCGACTGTTGATGTATCTGTCTACATCCTCTTCCTCCTCGCTCGCTATCCTCTTATCCCGCAAATCAATCGGATCCTCGCGAGCCGTCGGGCCATCGTTCTGTATTGAGGTCCTAAAATCTCAGGAAGTCCTAAAAATGCAATTAAACTTAGAAAATCTAATAAAATAAAAATCAGAGAATAATTAAAAATACAAATAAAAAACAGAGAATATATACTTTAAAATATAGAAAATACAAATAAAAAACAAGTTCAAATTAAAAACAGAAAATACTTTAAAAACAAAAAATACTTATAAAAATCAAAGAATACTTATAGAAACACAAAATACTTGTAAAAATACCAAATATTTATAAAAAACTGAAAATACTTATAAATAGAAAATGCATTTTAAAAAGATAAAATAATTTCTAAAACAAAAAAAAATATTTTTTAAAAAGAGAAAATACTTTTAAATCAAATGAACACAAACAAGTAGATGGAAGATATGAATAAAAGCACAAAATACCTATAAAACAGAAAGTATTTTTTAAAAACTGTGATCAACAACACAAACAAGCAAGTTTCTTATGATGAACACAACATCATGAACCCAGATTC
Organism: Stellera chamaejasme; assembly: GCA_024586325.1. Classification (NCBI taxonomy): domain Eukaryota; kingdom Viridiplantae; phylum Streptophyta; class Magnoliopsida; order Malvales; family Thymelaeaceae; genus Stellera; species Stellera chamaejasme. The sequence continues at coordinate 35,531,974 of CM044985.1, forward strand.
GAACCTATAGAAAGTCTACCCTAAAAAAGTTTAGGATCGAGGATACTTTATGTTTTGGTGAAGATGGAAACGTTGGCGGCAGTGAAGATGAATTAGATAGAGACAAATTCGAACCAACAACATGAAAGAAATAAAAAATTGGAAGAAAATACCCAGCAAAAATCATGGGGAAAAAAATTAAAAACAAAACCAAACCTAGAAATATGTACCTTTGGTGGAGATGGAAACAACGAGAAGAGCAAGCGGAAGCGATTTGATGATGAGAAGATGAAGGCGGCGGCGGTCTAGGGTTTAGGGCGTAGAAGATGAAGCAGAGGAGTGAGGAGAGTCGGTTGTTATGAGAAAGAGGAAGAGGAGAGCAGAGAGTTGGATGTTTAAAACTTCTGCTGCATTTAATGCTTGGAGTTTTATGACGGACCTGTGAGGGAAATAGCTGTCATAACGTTAGGTAATAACAAATGTATGATGGAGCAAGCGGTCATAACCAGTCTTCAGAAATACGTATATTATACAAAATACTCTTTGATTGTCATATCTGTCATTTAGTCGTCATAAACTTTTGAGTTCAAAATTTTAATGACCGGTGAATTGTAATGGTTGAACGTTTATGACAGCCTCGACCCTCATTTATCCGTCATAAATGTTGGAACAACCACATAGTGACGTGTATAATTGCTCGTTTTTAGCCGACAACCAAAATATACAAAATGGATGGAAATTATAAATAAAAAAAAAATCTCTTCCCAACTAACAACATTTGTGTAAATCAATTAGACCTAATCGTTAATGTTGTCTATAATGAATCCTAATTAATTCTCGAGAGAATTATGGAATCAGCATCAAATTGAAAATCTCATCTTACGTTAAATGTTTTTAGTCATCGCCGTATCCAATCGTTGTGCCTTTGTCCGCCTTCATCATAGGCAAGGCTTAGTGATCGGGGCTAGGGTTAGGGCTAGCGACAGCCTTGCCTTACTGCTTTGCCTCACCGGCCTCACAGAAGATCTATGGTTGGGGTTGCAGCTAGGGCTACCGATGGCCTCAGTTCCAAATGGTATATGTCCGGATTTAATGGGTCCTACTAGTAAACCATAAGGACCACCAAGTAACCCATATGAACTGAAAATTCTTTCAAATAAGTATTTATTAAGCCACATCAACAGGTACGTTGCGAAACTGAAATGAGATTTAATTGGAGCAATGTATTTACATTTAAGATTAAAATTGGAGAGAAGAGCTCTGGTGGGATTTCCTCCGTGGAAGTCCCTTTCTAAATAAAAAAAATAGCTGAATAACTAGTAGGAGTAGTAATTTGTACAATCTTGTTAATTATCACCTAGGTGATAATTCACCCACTAGTTCAAATGGCTCAACTACAAAGTAATCTGAAAATTTAAGCACAACTAACCGGACAATTACATATCTATCCCTGATCTTTCAAGTGCTATAAGTGGGTGAAAATTCACCCAAATGATAAATAATATTGACGTAATTTGTATGGGTTGTCATCTTTCTCCTTCAAAATCTCATTTTACCCCGAAAAATTGATTTTACTCTCACACATCAAAAGCATCTTCTCCTCAGATTTTGGCTTAAACATCAAAATCTCACTTTGAGTGGAAAATTGGAGAATAAAATGTTTAGAAGAGTGTAAATTTTGATGTTGTCCCCGGGGTTAATGGCTCCACTATCCTTTATTTTCATGATGTTTAGTTAGTTCATTCAACTTTTGTTGTTCTAGTTTGCATTATTTTTTATTTCTCTAGTTTTGGCATCAACTTTGGCTAGTAGTTCTTGGTTTTTAACGTCTAGTCTATCTTATGTTCGCTTTTGTTCAGATCCAGTTAGTAGTTTCCTCAGACCTTGGTCCCTACTTGTTAAGTTGTTCTTGGCAGTAGCCGCTTGATATTGAATGAAAATCATACACTTCAACAAAAAAAGATTAAAATAGCTGAATAACTAATAATTTGTATGAGTTGTCATATTTTCTCCTTCAAAATCTCATTTTACCCCGAAAAATTTATTTTACTCTCACACATCAAAAGCAATTTTCCTCAGATTTGGACTTAAACATCAAAATCTCACTTTGTGTGGAAAATTGGAGAATAAAATGTTTAGAAAAGTGTAAATTTTGATACTTTGAACAAACTTAGCCGGAGGAAATGCAAAACCTAACAAGTTCTCTCATATATTTCTAGAAACCTACGGAAACTCATATGAGGAATGGTGAAACTGACAAAAGTAGAGAGTAGAACCTATGCAAACCGCCCTTGTTTTTTTATACTCCCTCCACACTTAAAAGATTTGTGTGTTTCTTTTTCAATGATTTGTTTAACTTTGCTTCAAAAAAATGATGTGTTTAACTTAAATTATTACAAGAATTAATTCATTAAAAATTCAGAAAATATATCTAGAAACAACAAACATTAATTTATAAATTGAATTTAAATTATTTTTATTAAAATGTTGAAGAAATAAAATGAAATATTAAATTTTGAAAAAGAAATAGACCAATCTTTCAATTCAGTGTTTCACAATACCTCAAGTGTGTTTATGTAGGTTTACATAAGTTTAGTGGGAAATTGTAAGTTTCATATAACATTAGGGGTAAAGGTACAGATGCATTTTTTGCTTATAAATAAAGAAGCGAGTTCTGGGACTCTGCAGAGCGGCTTTTGCAGGCTATTTGCTAGTTCCTCTGTTCGGGTTGAAGGGAGCAAGCGGGTGAAAAGAAGCGAGAGGACACAAAGATGGCGGTCTCTGTTCCATCTCTTCATCTCTTCATCCTCCTCGCTTGCTTCACCTTTCTACTTCATGACTGCATTGCCTTCCCTTCCCCTCACAGAAACACCCACAGGCGGCCTCACGGCGCCAGCCATAACTACAGAGACGCGCTTACCAAATCCATCCTCTTCTTTGAAGGCCAAAGGTCTGGAAAACTACCACCAAACCAGAGGATGACCTGGCGGAGAGACTCTGGCCTCTCAGATGGCTCAGCCATGAATGTGAGTGCACTGCAGTGAGGGGGGGAAACGGCTCTATTTTACTCTGTTACGGGTTTCGTTTTTTGAGTTGTTTTGTAGCATTTGAGTTAAATGGAAAACGGTTTTCGCTGATTAAGGGTGAAAATGAAAATGCAGGTGGATCTGGTTGGAGGGTACTATGATGCAGGGGACAATGTGAAGTTTGGTTTTCCCATGGCTTTCACTACCACAATGCTGTCTTGGAGTGTGCTTGAGTTCGGTGGTCTCATGAAGGGAGAGCTTCAAAATGCCAGAGAAGCCGTTCGCTGGGCCACTGATTATCTCCTCAAAGCTACTGCACATCCAGACACCATCTATGTCCAGGCATGAAAATTACTTCCAACGTTTTGTTCTGTTTCAGGAACTGGGATTTCTTTTTGCTGATCTTTTTTTGTTTTTGTCGTTTGAACAAACATTTGCAGGTTGGAGATCCGGGCAAGGACCATGCTTGCTGGGAAAGGCCAGAAGACATGGACACTCCTAGAGTTGTGTCCAAGGTGGACAAAAATTCCCCTGGTTCTGATGTTGCAGCTGAGACTGCTGCTGCTCTTGCAGCTGCCTCATTGATCTTTAGAAGAACTGACAGAGCTTATTCCAAGCTTCTAGCTCGGAGGGCCATGAGGGTAAAGTTTCTTACCTAACAACACCAATTTAAGGAAAGTCTTTTTCATTTTTAAGAGTAGTCTCTCTTTTCCTGCTTTGGACGTGTGTAATGTTTTATGGTTTTAGGTGTTTGAGTTTGCGGACAAGTACAGAGGGGACTACAGCAGCGGGCTGAAGGATGAAGTCTGCCCATACTATTGCTCTTACTCTGGTTATCAGGTAAACTTTTGTGATTTTTGAGACATGGTTTTGTGTGTTTGTGAGTAAATTGATGTGTGTAATGTTGGCCAGGATGAGCTGCTGTGGGCTGCTGCTTGGCTACACAAAGCCACCAAGAACCCAACATATCTCAAATACATTCAAGTCAATGGTCAGGTCCTTGGCGCTGCAGAGTATGACAATACCTTTGGCTGGGACAACAAACATGTTGGAGCTAGAGTTCTCCTCTCAAAGGTTATCACTTTCTGTTTATCTTAATGTAATTAATCCTTCTTATGTGAAGAAAAAGAGTTTAATCATCTTTAGTTTGGTGTCGCAACAGGCATTTCTTGTTCAGAGGATACAGTCCCTCCATGAGTACAAGGGACACGCTGATAATTTCATCTGCTCCATCATCCCAGGAGCTCCTTCCTCTTCAGCTCAGTTCACACCAGGTCCCAACTCCAAACTACTTTTCATTAATTAGTGAGATCTGGAAGTTAGCATAACGGTCGGATTGTCCTTAAGTTTTGTCCTTTTTTGTTGGCCCAATCGCAAACAAACAAATCACAGGTGGTCTTCTGTTCAAGATGAGCGACACCAATATGCAATATGTGACCTCCACCTCGTTCCTCCTCCTCACCTACGCCAAGTACTTGACCTCCGCCCACCAGGTCGTCAACTGCGGCGGCACCACCGTCACTCCCAAGCACCTCCGAGCCTTCGCCAGGAAACAGGTGGACTATCTCCTGGGTGACAATCCTCTGAAGATGTCGTACATGGTCGGATACGGTCCGAAATTCCCGGAAAGGGTACACCACAGGGGCTCATCTCTGCCGTCGGTTGCGGCACACCCGGGGAAGATCCAGTGCTCGGCAGGGTTCGGGTTCATGAAAAGCCAGACCCCGAACCCCAACATTCTTGTGGGTGCGGTCGTGGGTGGGCCAGACAAGCGAGACCTGTTCCCAGATGAACGGTCGGATTATGAGCAGTCAGAGCCAGCAACGTACATCAATGCGCCCCTAGTGGGAGCTCTGGCTTACCTTGCTCACTCCTACGGCCAGCTCTAAGCTAAGCGCCTAGAGAGAGCCCAACCAACCACAATTGCAGCTCGTTTATCAATGTAGCGCCTTACTATAGGCTATAGACCGTAGCTCTTGTTGTCCTTTTCATTTGTTACAATGGGTAATGTCTTTAAACGTCCGGTAAAGGGAGGGCGTCGCGTTGTTGCTATAGATAGAAGGGATGCTGGTATTAAGAGTAGTCCTTTCGAGCTTTGTTTTGTTTTCTTCTTTGTCATGTGACTTGTGATTCGGCTTCAATACAATGTGTGTCACAACCGGCCCTGAGATACTTGATGGCGGCGCCGATTGGACTGGCACCGCCACGTGTTTACGTAGTCGTCGAGTGTTGACGTTGCTTGATGCCATTGGCGCGTGAACGTGACGCGTTTCTCGGGATTCGAGGAATGGGGGGTCCTTGGTGATGAGTCCACTGATTTTCTGGTTAATGAAGTTATATCAAGGAAGCAAGGGGGCTGACTTATGTTGCCGACGTTTGTTATATAGTAGGTTTTAATGGTGGTATTATTGTAATAAGTCAAGGGCATTATCGTAATAAGTCAATATTTCGTCATTTATACAAGTATCCTGTGTTGTTCGGGAAGTGGTTATCCGGGAATCTGTCATGCCTTGTCCGGGTAATAAGTTTTATTAAGTCCGGGAATATCATCGTAATTACTGAGTTTTTTAATGGGGCCCTTATGGTGGGCCTTTGTTTTGGGCCTTTTGGTAGGCCTGTTCAGGTGATTGGGCCTATCGGCCATCAAGTCCCCCCTTTGCCATGCGGCCGATTGGAAGGAGTCCGCATATCTTTCGGCTGCTTTCTGAGTTGTGCTGGAAAAATTCCGACCGTTTTCCCGAACAACCATGGTCCGGGATTTCTTAGGATTTGCATCCTCTTTTGAAATATCCCGGACAACTGAGGTCCGGGATTTCTTTTGAAATAGGATTTGCATCCTTTTGAAATATCCCGGACAACTGAGGTCCGGAATTTCTTAGGATTTGTATCCTCTTTTGAAATATCCCGGACAACTGAGGTCCGGGATTTCTTTTGAAATAGGATTTGCATCCTTTTGAAATATCCCGGACAACTGAGGTCCGGAATTTCTTTTGAAATAGGATTTGCATCCTCTTTTGAAATAGGATTTGCATCATCTTTTGAAATATCCCGGACAACTGAGGTCCGGGATTTCTTTTGAAATAGGATTTGCATCCTTTTGAAATATCCCGGACAACTGAGGTCCGGAATTTCTTAGGATTTGTATCCTCTTTTGAAATATCCCGGACAACTGAGGTCCGGGATTTCTTTTGAAATAGGATTTGCATCCTCTTTTGAAATATCCCGGACAACTGAGGTCCGGGATTTCTTTTGAAATAGGATTTAACGGTTACTTTTTGAACAGTCGTTTGTATTGGAGCGTGTCGACGGTTCACCTTCCCGAATACCTTACATAAGGAGTTGCTTTAGAGTGGTACTCCACACCTCATTCTTGCTCTCAATAGTTTACTTGCTTTCCCTCTCTAGCTTCTCTCTCTTTTCACGACGGACAACCCATCGCTCAAAGAGGCGATCAGTTTCTTTCAACGGTGGAGGAGCGTTGAACAAGTAGCCCCAGAGGAATATCTAGCGCCCTTCCTCAACCAAGAGTCAGTCGCGTCAGGCAGCCTAGAAGGAGCTTCTGCCGTTGAGAAGTTCTACCGCCGGTATCGTTCAGTTGTCGACGTAGCTGCGAGAGTCTCTCCCGTAGAACTTGGGTCATCAAACCGTCGCTCCTTTATTCGACCTGTCTCTCGAGGTACTTATAAATGGCCTCTTCTTTCTCGTTTCCTTCTATTCGTCCTTCGGGGAGTCTTTTAGAGATTAGTGAACCTGTTCCCGAAGGATGGTGGGCCGATGTTGACCGTTTTCGTAGCAAAGCCACTCCTGAGCTAGTAAAGCGCTGGTGACGCCATTTCTTTCTCCCAAAAAATATAGTTGTTAGGGTTCCAACCCCGGAGTGCCATGTTTATGAACCGGGTGTTGGCAGTCTTGCTGTTTTTAGGTGTCAATTGGAGTGCGGGCTCAGATTTCCCCCGCACCCTTTTATTCAGGAACTGGCCGAATCGCATGGTTTGGCCGTCAATCAGTTAAGCCCGAACACCTTTTGCCACCTAAACGCGTTTCTCGTGTTGTGTGCTGTGTTCGGGATAGAACCCAAAACGTCCACCTTTTTGCAGTTTTACAAAATCATCCCAAGCCCGAGGAACTGCTTTTACTACTTCGGGGCCAGGAACCCTACAAAGAACGTTAAGTTCAATTTTATCTGGGGGTTGCCTTCGAGCAGAAAGGGGTGGCACGGGTTTTTTGACTCCCGAAGCGTCATGGGGCCTTAAGACCGTCCAGAAGGTAGGGGAAATTGTGGATGTGAAGGACCCCTCCCGTCTGTTGGAGTTGGAGGGCGCTCGGGAGAACTACGAGGCTTTTGTGGCCCAGGGCGTGTGGTGGATTGGTTCGGGAGTGAGGTTCCCGAACCATTCCCGGTTCCGATCAACTGGGTTCTCATCACCCAAGGGGTTTTATCCCAGTTGGGGATAGTTCAGGGTAACCTCAAGGAACTTGGGATCCGGGAAAGTTCCCCCTCCCCTCAGGACTTGGCTCTGATCCGGCGTCTTCGGGGCGAGATCCCGCACAATGTTTTTGTAGAAGGTTTATACTTTTTCCTTGTGCTTCTTTCCCATATTTGTTCATTGCTAACTCTTTTCATTTGCAGAAATGGCCCCGAAGATCGATCTCCAGTCTCTATTCAAGAGCGGTTTGAAGCCCAAACCCAAGGAGTCCTCCAAAGCGGGTCCTTCGCAGACTACGGCTGCTGAGCCGAAGAAGAGAAAGAGGGACTCCGCCAAAGTCCCGGAAGTCTCCATCCCTGAGCACTCAGAAGTTCCTTCTCCGGTCCATCTGGAGGACACGGAGACAACTTTTGAGGAGCTGTTTGAGGCGTATGACCGAGCTGGCCCTTCCCCAGACAAGAAGAGGCGTCTTCGGGGAAAATACAAGGCCACTCCGGTCGCGGAGGAGAGGGTTCCGGGAGTACTGCCTATGGACTTCAACTTAGGTAACCAGCGGTTAAGTTTAAAAAACGAATGTTTCTGGAATATCTTCGGGAATCTTTCCCGGATGTTTGGAGATGACCCAATTCACGAAGTTACTCGGGCGCATTTCTGCTGTACAGGTCCAGGCTGGAAGGAGGCTCAGGAGAAGGCGAGGCAAGAAAGAGATGCCGAGCTTGCTCGGTATGGAGCTGACTTGATCCCCCGGGAGCCCAAATGGCTCATCCATGAGGACCAGAACCTCATGGATGAAGAGGATGCCAAGGAAATGGCCCCAGAGATCTGGAAGGGCATCTCCACTGCCCGGACCATGGACTGTCTGGAACATCAGTTCCCGGACCTCGCAGTGACCCTGGCCCGGTCACACGTTATGGCCACTCAGGTAACCCTCTGGATTGTGCTTATTCTTGCAAAGTCATTGTGACCCTTAGACTGATATTTATTTTTTTTACTTGCTTGACTGGCTGGGCTTCTCAAGTTGTCCAGAAGATGGACGAAGCCCGGAGTAGTGCTGAACAGCGGGCAACGAAGGCTGTCTCTGTTGTGGCGAAGCTCATTCAAAGAGTTTCCCACTACAAGCAGCTGCTGCGGGCGTCCCGGACCACTAGCTCTAGTGCCCTCGCTCTCCCGGACGTCATCCAGTGATCTCCCGATCCTTCCACCGCATCCCAACTTGCCGAAGTTGAGGCCTCTTTCTGAGCACTTGTTGCTGCTCGAGAGATTGAAGGAAGAACTTCGGAGGGAGAATGAGGCTCTCCGGAAGAGGGAAAGTGATCTGGCTGTTGACTTCAAGAATTTCAAGAGTCACACCGAACAAGATCTCAGAGACCTCCGGGAGAAGCTCCAGGCGTCCGAGCAGAGGGCTGCTAATGCCCAGGAGGAGAAGGAAGCTTGGGAGAGCGCTGTTCAGGAGGCGATCCAGATGGCCGAGGACAAGTACAAACTTGGCTTCGCCTTGCCCGCGAGCAAGTCTGGACCGGAACCCTCACGCCGATCTGTCCGCGTTGGATTGTGCCGAAGAACGTGAGGAGGATCCTTCCTGGTACGGGGATGAATTTCTGAAAGCTCCGGAGCCTGTCCACCCGGACCAGTTTTCTTATCCCTAGCTTTTCGTCTTTCTTTTGTTGTCCCTTAGGATCATTACTCCGGGGAATGTACATAGATATTTTTGTGAATGAAACTGCCAAGTGTTTTGTTCAAGTCTTTTTTGACCGAACTGCTTCTTTTTCATGCATATAACTTTAGAATTTACACAAAGTATTTTCGTAATGCTTCCGAATGAAAAGAGTTAGAAAATTCTCTTCCTTCAGAATCTGATAACTTGTAAACTCCTTTCCTCTCTTCGGCAGTTACCTGAAAGGACCTTCCCAATTCGGGCGAAGGAACCACCTTGTGGTCTTCGAGAACCCAACTTCGTTTGCCGTAGAACTAGGTCTCCAATCTTGATACCTTTGATCTTGACTTTTGAATTAGGCTGCGGTTGCGGTCCTTTCTTTGGAAGGCCTTCCTCCGATTTCAGCTTCTTCTCTTTTACCTTGAGAAAATCTAAGTTTACCGGAGTCCTTCCTCGTTGGTACTTTCTTGGCTTGGCCGGAGTGAAGGGTTTGTAACTTCGATTGGGATAAGGGCTTGATTCCGTAAGTCAAGGAAAAAGGGGTTTCTCCTGTTGATTTGCGGGGAGTAGTCCGGTAACTCCATAATACGTGTGGGAGTTCCCCGGGCCATTTACCCTTAGTACTCCCAAGTCGTTTCTTAAGACCGTCTTTTATCGTTCGATTCGACACTTCGACACTGTCCGTTGCTTTGGGGTGTGCGGCGGAGCAAAATGGAGCTTGATGCCGAACTCTTGGCGAAGTCTTGAAACCTCCGTCCGTAAATTGAGTCCCGTTGTCTACAACGAGTACCTTGAGCACCGAACCTGCATATTATGTTTTCCGGATGAACTCCTGGATATTCTTTCTTTGTGATTGAAGCCGGTGGTTCGGCTTGATCCACTTTGTAAAATAATCTACGGCAACAATGCAGTATTTTACTCCTCCCGGGGCTTTTGGTAAGGCGCCGATCAAGTCTACCCCCAAATGGCAAAGGGAATGGATAATCCGAAGGCGACACGTACTCAGGGAACCCTCTGTATCCGGGCGTGTTCTGGCATTTTTGCACTGTTGACCAACTGTTTTGCGTCTTTTTTAAGGTTCGGCCAGAAATAGCCTTGCCGGAGTACTACCGCTGCGAGAGCGTCCGATTTGATGTGGGACCCGCAGGTTCCCTCATGAACTTCCCGCAGGACTTCCTCCGTTTCTTCTTCGCCAATGCATTTCTGGAGTGGTGAAGAAAATCCTTTGCGGTAGAGATGACTTCCCACTATGATGAACTTGGCTGATTTTCTCTTCACCTGTCTTGCTAGGACAAGATCCTCAGGAGCATTCCTTCGGAAATGAATTTCCAATATGGCGCTCTCCATCCCAGTGATGCTCAATATTCGGAGATAACAGATGCTCGGACTGTCTTTTTCTTCGTCGTAAGATGATGATTTTGAGAGTAAGTCTGTTTCGGAATTAAGAGCCCGAGGAACCTTTTCAATAGATAATTTCTCGAACTGCGTTGCTAAGTTTTTGACGATATCAGCATACTTTTTGAGGCTTGGTTCCTTGACCTCGTATTCCCCATTTGTTTGTTGAACAAGAAGGTTCGAGTCACTGCATGCCGGAGAGACCTAATTCCGGCCTTGAGCTAGTTCTAGTCCGGCGATCGAGCTTCGTGATTCGCCGCATTATTTATTCTTGGGAAGGTGAACTTGATGGACCGGGTTGCCTTCATACCTTCGGGGCGGTGAGCACCAATCCTGCCCCTTGTTTTTCCGATCCCGGCGCTCCGTCTACGTGCGAGTCCATGCGGGGTTACTCTCAACCTCTGTAAAGTCGTCTTCGGACTCACAGGGTAATTCGGCAATAAAATCTGCCGGGGCACGAGCTTTAATTGACTTCCTCGGTTCGTGCGAATCTCATATTCGCTGAGTTCGATACACCATTTAGATAGTCTTCCCGAATGGTCTACCCTCTTTAAGATATCTTTGGTAGGGACGTTGCTCGGACTATGATAGAAAAACCGAGGAAATACGGTTTTAGTCTCCGAGCGGAGAGGACCAAAGCGTAGACCAACTTTTGGATCACCGGGTAATTGAGTTCGGCTCCATGCAAGGATTTCTTGACGTAGTAGGCAGACCACTGTTTTCCCTGGTCGTCCTCCTGCACGAGGACCGAACTAACGGCCTTTTCTCCTACTGCAAGATATACGATCAGGGGCCTATCTTCGGTTGGATGCCGTAGAGTTGGCATTTCCAAGAGATAGGATTTAATCTCTTCCCATGCCTTCTGACAATCGAGGTTCCACTCGAATCGCGCTCGGTCAGCCGCGTTCTCTGCCTTTGACTTCTTGTCCCCCTTTGCTCCTATACGTCCGGGTTCCGCACCCTCTTTGATTAGAAGCTTGAAGAAACGGCGACACTTATCCCCGTCCGAGATATGAAACGGCTAAGGGATGTGATTTTACCGAGCAACCTCTGCACATCTTTGGTGAAGCGGGCGTCTGGAATTGAGCAAGGCTTTGATCTTGGCGGATTTGCATCAATTCCACTTTCGTACACCATGAACCCTAGAAATTTTCCCGCTGTTACCCGAACACACATTTGTCCGGGTTTAGTCGTAGCCCGTAGTTCCGTATCTGACCGAAGACTTCTTTGATATCCCGAATAAGATCATCCTCCTCTTTGCTTTTTATGATGATGTCATCAACGTATACTTCGAGGATCCTGCCGATTTGGCCGGAGAAGATTTTGTCCATTAGCCTCTGGTAAGTGGCTCCGGCGTTTTTGAGGCCAAAAGGCATCCTGATGTAGCAATGTGTGCCGGAGTCACTTATGAAGGAAGTTTTTTCCTCATCAGCTGGGTTCATCCGGATCTGATGATACCCACTGTAGGCATCAAGAAAACTTAATCGGGCGTGCCCTGTCGTAGAATCCACTAATCTGTCGATCGGGGGTGTAGGATATGAATCCTTCGGACAGGCATCGTTTACATTGGTGAAGTCAATGCACATGCGCAACTTGTCGCTATCCTCTCGGGAAGCTACTACGGGATTACTGAGCCATTCGGGGTAAGATACTTCTCTTATTACTCCCGCGTTGAGCAGTTTTGAGATCTGCTCTCGGATGAAGGTTCTCTTGAATGGTGCATTGTTTCTCTTTTTTTGCCTTATGGGTCTGACGTTCGGATCGACTTGTAAGGTATGTTGAATTACTTTTGGGTCAATCCCGGGCATATCACTTGGCGAGTAGGCGAAAAGATCTTTATTCGACTGAAGAAGATTTACAAGTTTTGCCTTACTACATTCGGGCATATCTCTTGCTATTCTCGTGGTTCGTTCTCCCTCTAGGGCCACTTCTTGATCGCCAACGTCTCTTCGTCTTCTTCCGTCGGGGACTTCGGTCCCGTGACCTTCTGGTCCAAGGCCATAACACTCTTGGCTTCTTTCTGATTTATATAGATGGAAGCGTCGCCTTCATCGGTCTCGAAGATAATTGTGAGGTACTTGACGTCGCCTCTCATGTGGATCGCACTCTGAGTCTCTCTTCCGATGATGGCATTGTAGGCGAAGGAACATCCACCACTAGCCATTTTACCATGATGGTGGTATATCGGACCTGTCGCCGGGCCCGATTCCGAAGAACATGGCGGGAGCTCGATACACCCGAGTACCGGCAGTTCGTCGGACCGACTCCATAGGTTGCGGTTCTGACCGGGATCAGCCTACTCGCTTTCAGCTTCAGACCTCGGTATGCCTCAGCGAACAGGACATCGGCGTTTGAGCCGTCATCGCAAAGCACTCTCCTCACATCTACAGTACCTATTCTCAGGGTGATGATGAGCGGGTCATAGTGCGGGAAACGTACCTCTGTTCCATCCGCTCGTTTGATTTTGGAGGTTGGGTCCCGTAGCTTAGCGAGGCTATTTCCCTCGCCTTCCTCTTTCGGGCATTCGACCCGAGGGTCGTGGTTATGGTTTGCGGGGTCCGGTTGCCGGAGGTGGAGATTTCCTCCCTTTGTTCTTCTCCTGCCCCGATGCGTCCTCCTGGACCTTTGCTTTTCCCCGGGAGGGCCCTTCCTCCGGAGGCATCTTCAGGTATTCTCTCAGGGAGCCTTTCTTGATGAGAGACTCAATGTACCTTTTCAACTGGTAGCATTGTTCGGTGTCGTGTCCGGCGTCCGGTGGAATTGGCGATGCCAGCGTGTGCGTTTTGATTCTTCCGGCATGGCTCTTGGCCAACTTATGGTTCGGGTGCCTTGCCTTTGCAAGGCCGCAAGAATATTTGTTCGAGTGGAGTTGAGGGGAGTGAAATTCGGATTTCTCTCGAAGGGTTTCTTCTGCCCTCCCCATCCTCCTTGTTCCCTGACAGGCGTCGGTTTGGGGTTGTCCCTTCTTGGTTCCCGGTTGTCCCGGTTATCAAGCTTTCCTTCTCTCTGGGACAACATTTCATGCGCGATCATGTGCTCCTCAGTTATCGCATACATCTCCTCTACGTCTGTGATGTTCTTTCGGGATAGCTCGTAAGCCAACCTGGAATTCGGGATCAGGGCTTTTGTGAAGGCCATGATCCGGATATTATCCGTCAGGTCTGAAGCGTGTACGGCCTCCCTATTGAAACGTTCGACGAATTCCCGAATGCCTTCATTACCTTACATTTGATGTCGAACATTTGGATGGCCCTCTTTGTAGACCTTTTGCATCCTATGAAGTGAGTGGAGAATTTGGTAGCCAAATCTCCGAAAGTGTTTACACACTCCGGGAGAAGGGAGTTGTACCATGCCGACGCCGGACCTCCAAGGGCCACCTCGAAGCATTTGCACAGGGCTGCTTCGTTGGCGCCCTTTAGTTCCATCGCCCGTTTGTATTTTCGGATGAAGGCGTCCGGGTCTCCCACACCACTGTAGATTTCCAAGGGATGTGGCAAGTTAAACGATCGTGGCATCGGGCTTTCTCGGATTCGGGCTGTGAATGGACCATCATCCGTTGCTAATTCGTACTTGGCGTCAGGCCTGGTAGCACTTCTTTCTACTTGTTCCAGGCGGTGCAGCATTTGCCGGATAACCTCGTCCGTGGATCCCGGTTGTGAGTCTTTCAGGTCTCGGGAGCGCACTCTTTGACTTTTCTGTGGAGACCGGGACCTCTGACGGCCTTGCCGGTCTCCCACGCGAGTTCTGCGGGAGTTCCCAGATCTGTGCCTCTGGCTACGTTCTTCCCGTAGTACTGCGCGTATTGTCTGGACTAGGTCCGGGTCTACCTGGCTGTCGTCTCGGCGTAGACTGGAAGTTGGTCGCAAGGAAGTGGCTCCGTAGGACGACTCTTCCGGAGAGCTCCGGTAGCTGTAATCAACCGTTCGGCCGTCCGTAGAGCCTCCTCCTTCCGGTATCGATGGGTGGGACTGTGAATGGTCCGTTGGTCCTTCGGAAAGAACCGGTATTTTCGAACCTCCACGTTTCCCACAGACGGCGCCATTTGATGGCGGCGCAGATTGGACTGGCACCGCCACGTGTTTACGTAGTCGTCGAGTGTTGACGTTGCTTGATGCCATTGGCGCGTGAACGTGACGCGTTTCTCGGGATTCGAGGAATGGGGGGTCCTTGGTGATGAGTCCACTGATTTTCTGGTTAATGAAGTTATATCAAGAAAGCAAGAGAGCTGACTTATGTTGCCGACGTTTGTTATATAGTAGGTTTTAATGGTGGTATTATTGTAATAAGTCAAGGGCATTATCGTAATAAGTCAATATTTCGTTATTTATACAAGTATCCTGTGTTGTTCGGGAAGTGGTTATCCGGGAATCTGTCATGCCTTGTCCGGGTAATAAGTTTTATTAAGTCCGGGAATATCATCGTAATTACTGAGTTTTTTAATGGGGCCCTTATGGTGGGCCTTTGTTTTTGGCCTTTTGGTAGGCCTGTTAAGGTGATTGTGCCTATCGGCCGGTGGTAGGTATTGTTGGGTTTAATTAAAACATTTGGGTTAAAGTGTTAAGTTTCAAACTTTTTGGACTTCCTAACTGGTTAAGTTTTAAACTTGGGGTGTAAATAATTTTTTAAAAAAAATTGAGTTGCCGATTTTATCATTTTTCCCATAAATCCGTTAAAGTTAACGGTATATTGATGGAAAAAGACCATGGATGAAAAAAACTTAAAAACATAACTTTATTAGTACAAAAAATTAAAATATAACCATAATTGTACAATAATATTAAAATTAAATAACCATAGATGCACTTTATCCATTTTTTTAACAGCAAATTAAAGGTGTCGTACCGTCCCAGCACTTTATCCCTGAGACAATGTCCTAATTTCTTGCATGAAACGTCTGCTCTGTTTATCTTTTAGAGTACCCATACGCGTTTGCTTTATTTTTCTTTGACCCTCGAATTCATGTATTTGCGTTCTCAAGGGACATAAATAAAGTTTGTTCCGATCTTCTCCATCATTCATACAATGCTGAGTCCAAAGGAGCGGCGATGTCCCATCTCTTGGCCTGTTGCCCAATGGAAGAGATATTTTTTTAAAGGATTAATAGGGGCTTCAAACAAACTTGAAAATTTTTTAAGTGAATTAATCAGTTTTTCAACTCTTTTATTCCCTAGTGAATTAGTTAATTTTTAAGTGAATTAATCAGTTATTGACAAGTCGAATCCGGCGCTAGTCACTATGTCCTTCAGTCCACCTCGGTTGTCGATTCGCCCTGATTTCATCAAATCTAGTGAATCTGTTGCAGGCATGATGAGGCAGGAGGGAAGTTAAAAACTCGCCTAATTCATTAGCTAATTAACTTTTGCAAAATCCTTACTCTTTTACCAAACCCTCTCTGAATTATTAATCACCAACTCCTACATTTTTTCACCACCAACTTCTATGTATTTTCATAAATCCTCAAACCTACCGTCTTAGTTTTCACGGTGAATTAAAAGAATAATTCACTAGTTAATTACTCACAAATTCGGTGAATTACATTTCCTTGCCGTGTCCAAATTAACCTGCAAACTTTAACAGCTTAGGTAAAAAAACTTCCCACAGACTCCTCGGCTTTCCTTTGATTTATACCCCAGAAACAGTGGCGGACCTAGAATTTTTGGTATGTGGGGGCACAATTTATTTTTCTTTTTAAGCTTTATTTGAGAAAAAAATACTCCCTCCGTCCCAATTTTTTTAAAACATACAACTTTCAACATTTAATCTATAATTTTTATTACTCAAATATTTTAAATCATAGATTCAAAAAATCTATACACAATTGATAACTTGATGTGCCTAGTTTATGAACATATTTTTTTTGTAAGTTTTTCCACTAAATAATTGAATCGATAAATTGAAGTAAAATGAATATCAAAAGTCAACGGTTTCAAAAGATTTGGGACGGACAAAGTATAGTAATTTCAAAATTTCATATTAAGTATTTAATTTAAAATATAAAGTTTTTATTTATTAAAAGTTGAAAGTATTAATTTTTTAAAGCAATTTGGACTAATTAACAAAATATTTTAACTATTTTTTATCCATTCAAAATACCATGATATTTTTATTTTATAAAATACTAACACCTAGAAGAAAACAATTTATTTTATTCAATACTAATTATCCACATTACAAATGTTTAGGACTAATTCTTAACACTTTATCAAAATTCTAGGACATTTAAGATAAAATATATAGTTGGATGACTTGAATAGAAAAGTATAAAAAATAGTAGGATACAAAAACGTAATTTACCCATTTTGCATCTCAGTAAAGCTACTCACTGATGCGCGCGCGACACACGGAGCCTTCCTTCTATTTGGCTTTATACGCAGCTAGCGCTCTAACTATGTACTTATTTGCAAAATGGTCCCTATACGTTATTTATATAAGAAAATACTAGATCATAATTTGTAAAATTTTACCGGGACACGTGCCCCGCGTGTGATGGGTCCGCCCCTGCCCAGAAATGTTCTGTTCATCTCTTCCCCGATTCAGCCCAAGCCTCCCACTTCCGCCTTGCCACCGTTCCGCGTATCCCGCCAGTGCCGCACAGCAGACTCCCCTCACCTACTCTGAATCATCCCACCGCCCCCTTCGCGTTGCTGCTGCGGCGCCATCTTTGCCTTCGTGACGCCGCCGGAGCCGCTCCACCGTCATCCAATAGCTGGTGAACTCAACTAATTAAACTTGAAACGTTTTTAGATATTAAGGGCCCGTTTAGTTGGTAGAATTTTGTGAAAATTTTGTGAAAATTCTGCGAAAATAAGAAATAAAATGAGAATGTGTTTAGTTACTCATTTTCATTTTCATTTTTATATGAAAATGAAAATACTTTTGTACATGATTTTGAAAACAACTTTTTGATGTTTTCATTTGAAAATAAAATACGGAGCCGGACCACCGTTGGACCGTAACCGGACCACCGTCGGACCTTCGCATGACCACCCCCGGACATTGCCGGACCACCACTGGACCTCGCCGGACCACCGCCGGAACTCGTCGGACCTTACCGGACCACCGCCGGGCCTCACCGGACCACCGCCGGACCACCGTCGGAACTCGCCGGACAACCGCTGGACCTCACCGGACCATCGTCGGACCTCACCGGACCACGTCGGAACTGCCGGACCACTGTCGGACCTTGCCGGACCACCGTCGGACCTCACCGGACCACCGTCAGAACTCACCGGACCACCGTCGGACCCTGCCGGACCATCGCCGGACCTCACCGGACCACCGTCGGACCTCACCGGACCACCGTCACAAGAAATGAAAATGAAAATTGTTTTCATCAACTAAACGGGCCCTAAACTTCTGATTTTGATCTTCTGAATTTGATTCTTAAAAGCCAACCCATGTGCTTCAAATGTTTCTAGCGCTACCCTAAATCGTTTCCATCCTTGATTGTTTCAGAAGCAGTGAATGTAATGGAAATCGGCCAAATATTCTCACACGAATCCAAGCTTTACGTGATAGAAAATTTTGAAAATTGTATCACCTTCACAAAACAGTTCGTGAAAACTTGATTGAGAGAACGGGAGGCTGCAACTTGGCGGTGGAAATGGTTGCGCGATAGTGACACAGAGGCGGAGACGACGGTGGCGTGAAAGCAATATAAAAGGGAGCGGTTGGATGATTCTGAGCATATGACCGGAGGCTGCTGTACGGCGCCGACGTAATTGTGGGAGGCGAGTTTAGACTATATTAATCCTTGTTTAACTCGAGTTTAGACAATTATTTATCCACAAGCAGGTATTCCCTTAGTTCTAAAAACTTGCCACAATTTCATTTTTTGGACATCACAAAAACTTGCAACATTCCTAGTTTAGCAAGTTTGTGTGTTTCAAATTGCACTTTTACCCTTATAACTTTACTCATCTACACACCCACACATATGATGCTCCACTGAAAGTCTGCAACTTCTCTGTCTTCAAAACAAATTGCTCTCTCACCGTATCTAGGGTGTTTATTTTTTGGGAAGACGTGCAGACGGAACTCCCAGAAACTCCAATATAGTCTGGTGATGTTCGAGAGTATCTAAAATCAAACAAGGTCAGGGTTCAGGGGTTTTATCCCCGGACTTATACTCTAATGCTCAAGTCAGTCGAGTACTAGAGAAGAGAATGGAGAATTTAGAGAGCCAAAGAGTAGATTATAGATCGTACG
Source organism: Stellera chamaejasme (assembly GCA_024586325.1). Taxonomy (NCBI): domain Eukaryota; kingdom Viridiplantae; phylum Streptophyta; class Magnoliopsida; order Malvales; family Thymelaeaceae; genus Stellera; species Stellera chamaejasme. The sequence goes on from CM044985.1 coordinate 35,550,663, forward strand.
TGGAGAGGAGACCATATCATGTATAAAGAGTGGAGTATGAGAGTAATCAGACGCGAGATTGGGGGATTTCATGAGGATTAATCCTTCATATATTGGAGAGGGAGCTGCCTTTCTTGGGTGAGGTGATCGTATGAGTTATAATTCAATGTGAATCACTCCCTAAGCTATTACGAGAGATTTACCACTATGATCCCACAGTCAGCTAACTTGTCTCCCAATTATGATAATTCATAAAGTATTCTCTATGTTAGTTGTCTATGTTAGCCATTTTATCATTCATAATGCAATTCTTCATCCAAAAACAAGTACTCCGTCAATTAGGACCCCCGATGAACCTTTACTGGGCTCAGATGCTCAATGTAAGAGCCATTCTCTTTAGGTCAGGAAGGGACGATAACAAGTGGATAAAAACTGATAACCGTTCACATTCTACAGCTATATCCGCTGTTTTGCGATCGTGATTTTAAAACAACATCTACAACCTTCAAGGTAGTAGTTTTATAGTAGCCGCAACGTTGATCGAAATTGCGATTTCACGGTTCTGCAAACCGTTAGATCCTAAATACAATAAATATTTATGGACTATTGATTTTAGTATTGCTAATTATTGGTTATGGAACTATTATTTTTATTGGTGTGTGTTAGTATTTAAACAATCAAGATATCTCGGATATATAAAAATTAGTTGAAAATTTGCTTTTAAAGGAGGAAACGATCGTTGATAATGGCTGGTTATAAGTGTTAATTACTAATCGTAAAATGGATAACTGCTAATCGCTTAGGCTTGTTCGGTTTCACGGATGAATCGGGATATGAAAAAGATTTATCTTATTTTTTATGGCTTATCCTGTGTTTGGGTTGACAAAAGGATGGGATGAGACAAATCCTTCCGTACCATTTAATCCCATGAAGTGGGAAAAATGAATCCCTTGCTAAGTGATGGATTAAAAATAAAGGAAAGGGATAACTGCTCATCTTCACCAATATCTATTGGTACAATCTCCGATCTGTTCCACGGTCGGGTAAGTGATCCGTTGATCCTCGCACGCACGTCAAGCAACCCTTGCGCTCACCTCCAACGACACTCGCACTCATGTCCGGCGAGCCTCGTGCTTAAAAATCCGTGAGATGGGCAAGATCCGAGAGCTTCGTGCACAAGTTTGGTGAGCCTAGGCCCAAGTCCAGTGACTTGCAACAAAGAGGCATTCAAAATTACGGTTTTCATGCTCATGTGGAGAGCTGGATTAAATCGAAGGTCGTAGATTCTTGAATTGGAGGAGGGGATGTTGTGCTTGGGGAAATGTTTCCAATAGGTTCATATCTGAACTCCCGAGACTTGAGGGCTTGCCGGAGATGCGATGGAGTGGCCGATGATAGTGGTGGCTTGGCGTGGAACGCTGGTGGGGTGTAGTTAAGGTTGATTCAACGCTATGCTTTACAATGGAGGAGGAGGAGGAGGATGTGAGGTCACGATGCTTATGGTGAGAGTTGGGAAGAATGGATAAATCTTTTTTTTTGCCAAAACGTGGATAGAATTTATTTAATCATATCCAATCCTGTATCACATCATCCTATTCAATCTCATTTTAATTATCCAAATTCGTTATTTTTTATCCTTGCAACCAAACGAGTCCTTATACTAAAATGTAAGTATAGAGTATTTTTTTAAAGAGTTTATGGGTGAACAATAATTTACTAGAACACCTACACTGGTCAACTTCTACTTAACATCCAGTGACTTATTTAGCCCGTTTTAAACGTCATTGGTTTATTTATTAAAACATAACTTTTCATTTGGATTCGGTAGAGAGGTAGGGAGAAAAACATGCAAAGACGGGGGAACTTTTCATTTGGATCCGTAACGGCGATATTAGTTATGACCCGAGACAATTAGGAAAGAGGAAAATAAATGTAAAATTAGAGAAATATCTTCATGTAGAGAATAGAAGGGTAATCACAGTGTGTGTGGCTCAATACCTCTACCTAAGAAGATTATCCTCACCACCCTCCTTCGTTCCAGTTCCATTCTTGATTGGTCTACAATCCAGCAGCACAAAAGCTCCACTGCAGAAGAAGAAGAAGAAGAGACACAAGCCCGCCGTGCCCGGTCTCACGATTCCGTTTCCAACACTACAATCCGCGAATTCCCGGAGCTGCTTCTCTGTGCGCTTGCCGTCTGCCGCCGTCGATCAATGAGGTTCTTGCTTCATTGCTTGTTGTCTTTTGCTTAGTTCGATTCAATGAGACGCTGCTCTCCAAATGGCCCTGGCTCCTACACTATCAGGTTCGTTTCTCGTGCTTCTTCGATTCCTTAGGATTGTCTGTTAGTCCAATTCTGAGTTGAATTCCGAGTTTGTCATTGTTTTTCTCCTCCAGTTTTGAATTTCTGCTTAGAACAGACGACTAGGAGTATATGTTTTAGAGGAATTTCATTTTGTATACCTGGTTTTGGCCGTGTCTCTCTCTAAGTGACCTTGTGTTTAATCGAATTTTGCAGTGTTCGTGGAATGTGCGAATTTATGCAAGTTCTCACATGGGGAAGGAACTGGAAGGTCTGACTGCAACGTGCTCTCTTGCGCATGGAAAGCTCCGAGAGTCTTGACTGGAATCTCTGCCAGCACTCCCCATTCCGCCCATTTTTCACTCAACCTGTGTGGCCAGCACAGACGCAGAAATCTGAGATCTGTAAGTTGCTTTTAAATTCTATATTATCCCATTGATGGTGTTTATTTTCTTATTTCCCCTCAATTTCTTAGATAATTTCAAGAGTAAAACAACAATAGTTTGCGCACTCTCAAAGCTGATTTCTAATGTATGAAGAATAATTGCAGTTTTTTGGCGTTGAGCAACTAGTTTTAGTTACCACTAATAATTAGACCTGAGCGGTTCTCTGCCTCATTGGCAGAAATGTCAAAACATTGATGAAGGCTGTTCATGTTTAAATGATTCATTTGATGTTATGATGATACGAAAATTGTTAAAACTGAAATTGCTTCATGTTTGTTTTAAGAGATGGAGATTGTGCTGTTCATCATCTGCTTCCGACATGCACAATGAAGTTTCTCCTGAAAGGTTGTGGGAGGTAAAAGCTGTTACCGGAGAATCTTTGATCTTTATCATAGTTGTCTTGATTATGCTGCTAATTGATATTGGTGTCACGTGATGATACCTCAGGATCTTAGGCCCCATGTATCTTACCTCTCCCCTAAACAACTGGCTCTGGTCCGCAATGCTCTTGATGTAAGCCTTTAGTTTGCCCAAGGTGTTGATACACACCATTACAGAGCTTCTATTAAATTGCTTGTTATAACCACACATTTAGTTGAGTTTAAGCCATTGGCTTTCGTCAATATAAGTCCAACTTAATGATATTTTCTTTGGAATTTACCTACGAACTAGATAAACATACATTTATAAACAGTAATATTTACTTGAATCGAGAATGAATTCTAAATGTTGATTCGCATAAAAGACTTAATCCAATGGATTACTTTGCTTTAGCCCTTTTCGTTTATGTGATTACTTAATCCATTCACAGAAATCTAGTGGATATTGCTTCCTTTTCATCTTTGTTACGATCAGGTGTCGAAACTGGGGAAGTTGAAGTGCAAAAATGAGAGTGATGGTGTTCAAGATGTGAAGGCTGATGACCTGCGCCAGATGTTTTTGGCTATGACAGAGGAGGTAGTAGCTATCCATTTCTTTATTATTTTCCTGTGTTTTGTTGGGATATTATTGCTTCTGAATATGACTTCTTGATTTTTAGGTACGTGTTATAATTGTCAAACTAGCTGACAGGCTGCATAACATGCGCACTCTTTCACACATGCCTCGACATAAACAGGTACATCTTTGTGATTTCACAGCCATGTGTGTTATCATTCTGGAGATAACTTATTTTTTCCCTTTTAATGTTGCTGCCCTTCTCCAGTCCAGTATAGCAACAGAGACCATGCAGGTCTTTGCTCCTTTGGCGAAATTATTAGGAATGTATCAAATCAAGGTACTTAATCACCTGTTCATGATCTACTGTTGATTTATATTAGAATTATTAGGGAAAAAAGGAGAAGCAGAACAGAAAAACCCATAAATACCAAGAGCAAGTAACATTTCGTTGTCAGACACACACACCAGCTGACAACACAAGCTTCCAAAATTCCAACCTGCACTAAACTGGCTAAGTTACCTTTGTGCCTTAACCATTTTATATCTAATACTCCCTCCAACCTCAGAAGATTGTAGGATTTTTTGGTGCAGATTTTAAGGATAGTGGTAGATTGTAGGTGTTTTCCTGGCAACTGTCATTTATGTACAACTCTTATTGCAGTCCGAGCTTGAAAATTTGTCATTTATGTACACAAAACCTGAAGACTATTTGAAGGTAAAGAGAAGGGCTGCAGAGCTCTACAAGGAGCATGAGAAAGAACTAATGGAGGTAACACTTTCCTAACTAGGACATATACATTTACATATCGCCCTTCAATCTGGTCTTCTCATACTTATTGGAAGAGCCTTGTGTATACCAGTTGGGGAATGTTCTACTGGAATTGGCAAATTGGTTTTATTCTTCCGTATGTGCCAAGCAATATTAAATACTGGATATATTGTAAAAGAATGGCCAGCCTGATCCTTTCAGTATCAGTGGTCTGACCTTGCTAATGACTTGCGGATAGGGTATATGTGTTAGTGTTATTTTGCTTACTCTAATCAAACCTTCTAGCTCCCTTTGCGTTTATGGGACTACATCAGAATGGTTTTTCAATTAAGGTTGTCTCAATCTGATATTAAGTTAATGTTATTCATTATTTCTACCTTTTATATCAGGCCAACAAAATATTGATGAAACAGATCAAGGAGGACCAGTTTTTAGATCTTGTTACTGTGAATACTGAGGTTCACGCCATGTGTAAGGAGCCTTATAGGTGAGACCATGAATGATCTGTTAAGATCTTTCTTGTACCTTTTCATCCTTGTCCTCCTAGTTTGTTTATGCATAATTTATGCTCATTATCTTCATGTTCTTAATAGTTTAAGGACTCGTGGCATAGTTGATTCCTTTCCTTTTTTCCAAGTTTGGAATGTCCTTATATCCTGTTCTTAGTTTCTGGCCTTTTGTCCATCACCTTTCACATGTGTCCTATATAACATTCTGATTTCCTCTTTTCTCAAGCATTCTCTATTAGGTTACTGACTTGTTGTTTCCTTGCAGCATCTACAAAGCCGCTCTAAAATCTAAAGGGTCAATTAATGAGGTTAATCAAAGTGCTCAGGTAATTTCTGGTTTTTTTACCTTGAAATGGTAATTCGTCTTTACTATGGTATATGTCTTCTAACTGACACTTTGTTCAATGATTATGGTTGTCAGCTTCGTATTATTATAAAACCAAAACCCTGGGCTGGGGGACAACCTCTCTGTACTCCCCAGCAGGTATGTCTTGCTGATACCAGAATACTTGTTTTTAGGTGTAAACAGTTCAAAAAGTTCTCATCCATAATTTCTTTTCACAGATTTGCTATCATGTCCTTGGATTGGTTCATGGAATCTGGACACCTATTCCTCTAGCTGTGTGTACCTTTCTCATCTCGCGAGCTTAGTTGTACAAGCAGAAAATTGATTCTTGTTAACCTAAATATTGCATATTCATTTTAACAGGTAAAAGATTATATAGCAACTCCAAAACCAAATGGTTACCAAAGTCTTCATACAACTGTGATTCCCTTCCTTTACGAGAGCATGTTTCGACTGGAAGTTCAAGTAGGCGTGGATTCTTTCATTTCTTTCCCAGTACCAGTAGTGGATTCACTTTGAGTTATATAACTGCAATGCCTCACCTCTGTTTGGTTGCAAAAATTTTTGATAGCTTAATTACTTTTGTCTGCCAGATTAGAACCGAACAGATGAATCTGATTGCTGAAAGAGGCATTGCAGCTCATTATAGTGGAAGAACATCTGTTACGGGCTTGGTTGGTCGTCTAGTACCCTGTTCTGGGAGTTCAAGAGGGAACACGGTTTGTTTAAACAATGCAAATATTGCACTCAGGGTATGTTGATGTCTTCAATTCCAAAGGGTATATATTATGATGTCTTGACAAAGTCTCAGTGATTAAGTTCTCTCTTCATCAAGGTTGGTTGGCTTAATGCAATACGCGAATGGCAAGAGGAGTTTGTTGGCAACATGAGCTCTAGAGAATTTGTTGATACTATAATGAGAGATCTATTAGGCAGCCGTGTATTTGTATTCACACCTAGAGGAGAGGTATATGAATTGATTGCTTTAGCTTTTAGCATGATTTATTTAGGTGTATAGTAGTTGGATGCTCTCCAAGGACTACATTGAAGATTGTAGTTATGGCATGCAGATAAAAAATTTGCCCGAAGGAGCAACAGTTATCGACTATGCTTACCTGATTCACACAGAAATTGGCAACAAGATGGTGGCCGCAAAGGTGTTATTTTCAGTTTGTGTGAAACTCATTTCTTTGACCTTTTAGCATAAATTTTTTGAAAGGAAACTGCAGATTTGAGAATATCATGCCATACTACTTCCGGATACTGTATTTGAAGCAGTTGTTAGAATTCCTTATGATATGCAACTGAAACAGGTTCTTGCTAATGGTAAGAAAGGCGCTTTGAATGTAGGGGCTGTTCTTATTTTACCGGAGGGCTTTGAATTAGCACCGCTGCATGGAAGAAAAACTTGCATGGTTCAGATTTCTCATCACTGGGTAGACATCTTGAATCAGCTTTCCCTAATGAGAATGGAAGTATTTGGGTGCCTAAGGTGAATGGAAAACATAACAAACATCTTCAGCATGTAAGTATGGGGGCCAATGAGTTCCTCTCGGGCAATATCACAGCTGAAATGCTACCAGCTAACATTCCACAATATAAGGACGCTTTACCTGGTTTAGAGAGTTGGCTAGTGAGTAATGTCTCCGCATGGCACAATCTTGAAGGACACTCAATCCAATGGCTTTGTGTGGTTTGCTTAGATCGAAGAGGTAATTAATTTGTTATTCCCTGCATATTAAAAATAAATGACATTTTGTTCCCTTTTTTATATATTTGTTGTAGGAGGTTCGGATTGTTTTGCGACAAGATCAAATTTGATCTTTGATGCTTATTAAGTCATCCATTACTTGGATGCATACTCTCTGCAGAGCTATACTGTATATTCCTATTTATGAAGAAAATGTTTTCTATAATTTTACTATCAAAGGACACCTATTATATGTTGTTCTTGCAAAAAATCACTTTCCTAATTAGTTGAGAAAAATAACTTCATTGCTATTGATAGTTATATTACAGAGGACAATATTCGCATCCCAAATTTGATAAAAAATAATGTGGCTTTACATAATTTCTACAGGTGTGAACATGACATACGAAAAATAGATTATTATGTATGGAAACTTTTGGTCGGTGAATTCACTTTATGCTTTATCTATTTTACCCAGGATTTGAATCATAGCATGTGTATTTGTGTGTTACTTTTGGCAGAAAAACTTGTTCTACATATTTCTTGGATAGAGGGAGTTATATTTTACTAGAACTATACTGTTTATATATATAGCATAGTTTAAAATGGAAAAATGTCATTTCATTTGGGACATTTTTTTTTTGATATTGTGACAACACACTTGGGACAGAGGGAGTATATTTATATATATAGCATAGTTTAATTTTATGTAAAGATAATCACCAAACAGTTATATTCTGCTAATTGGGAAAATTGATCACATAATTACCGTGACAGTTGATGAGTTCAAACTGTTTAGCAACCAACCATGTAGTATAATCTGTCTAATAAACCATATAAATTATCATTTTGTAATTTGGTTTCCTGTGCCAAATTAGTATTGCTTTGGGGTAGAGATTAATATCCAATGAATAGAAGTTGAGGATGTATTAGCAATGGAAATTATAGCTACAATCAAAGATCTCATCCCTGCAATTTTTGTTAATTATAGTTAATTTGAATAAAGAATACAAATTTGTACAAAAGTATGTTACCGTGTTTTCTGGAAAGTTAATCCTTGGACCAAAGGTTCTCTATATATGTGTCTTATCCCCTCAACACGCATTCTGAAAGATCAGTATGCAAATAAAAAAAGAGTTTTAGTAACATGGTTTTGCTGCAGCCATTTGGTTATACCTTTAGAGTTGATGGGTGGTGTATGTACAGTTCTAACAATCTGTTTAACTCAAAACGTTCACAGGAATTATGGCTGAGGTCTCAACATTGTTGGCAACAGCGGGCATCAGTGTATGCTCTTGTGTGGTGAGTAGTCTAAATTTTCTTGTAGCCTTGTCATTGCAAAGTATATAGGTACTTTCGTAACATATATGCTTTCTGTATAGGCTGATATAGACAGAGGAAGGGGAATGGCTGCCATGCTCTTCCAAGTTGAAGCAAGCCTGGAAGATTTGGTACCTTGTCCTGATACCAAGTTTGAATTTCACCTAATTTTTAAAGCCCTTCTCTTCCTTTTATTCACCACCTTGCTTTACCAAGTGGATGGCCTTTGTGATACCTTTCTGTTGGATGCTGATATTTGATTCATTGCCTTTTTTGCCAGTTTATTGCCTGTTCACATGTAGATCACATCCTTGGCATTCTAGGATGGTCAGTAGGTTGCAGCTGGGAAAATCTGGAACTCCAGGAGAGCTAAACTGACTGCCAATTCTGGTGTCGTGAACACAGGTACTGCCAGCCAGCTTGGCAGAAAAGGTTTTGATTCCAGAGGACACTTGTGGTTCTGTTCTGCTCCTTTAGATGTGCATAGTTAGTTTATGTTGCATGCTTGGGGTCTAGTTGCGTGATGTTACACTTTTGATGAAGTAAACCAGCTGGAGCCTATTGACCTCAGTCTGGATCATCAGGGGGCACTGTATATAAGAGGGAAATGGGTGATTGTCACAGAAGCTTGAGTATACACTTGTAAAGACGACTCGTAATTGGCAGAGGAGATACCGACTTCGCAGAGAAAAAATAGTGATAAAAATAGAATGGAAGAGATGTTAGGCAATGTTGTGTTGCAGATTACTCACTCCAATGTTACTGTTTTTTTTTTTTGTCTCACCGTGAGTTATCATTGTCTTGGGTTATCGTCTGCATTGTAGTACTTTATTTCTTGTTTCTCGTGTAGATTTAACAGTGTCAGAATAGCGTTAGGGTAATGAACATTTTGTATGTTAAGGGAGTGGTTGAAGCAAGTGCTTGACAACTGAAACTGTAACTATATGATCACATATCATTTGAAGTTATAGTGTAAGTCCTGATATTTGTTCTCTGTTTTGAAAGCAGAATAAAAAAAGTTTTTAAGCTACCTTAAAAATCGCAATATATATGTGTGTGTTCACAAACTTTAGAAAATTCATGTGCTACAATTGAAATATTCAAAATAAAAATTTTCATCATACTACATCAGTTTTCCAGAGTTAAGAGAACGTTTTCTGCTATACGGTTCAAATATTTATTATACTGTTCAAATATTTATTAAGGAAATTTCAGAAATTGTTTTGACAAACGGACCTCTAATTTTCCCACAATTGGAATTTGTCATACATACATCCATGCATGCTGCAGAGTCGAAGAAGATAAAAGAGTTGCGTGCCCACGAGATCGAACTAAATAATACAATGGCCTTAACCAGGTACTTGGTCAGTCCACTAGCACTTAACTATCATTTTCTGGGTTATTTGACCCTTCATTTGACTATGCTTCACTTGTAGACATTGTTAATGAATCTTGCCAGCCTGTCTAATGTATACTCTATCCTTTTCAGCAGAATTAACAAATTTATTTTTCAACATTTAATATATTTAATATATGATTTATTTTATTCTAAAATGTTAAATATTATATATATATATATATCATACTATAATGTATTTAATTTTTAAATATATCTTTTAGTATTTCTTTTAACGAAATTTTTTAATGCAAATTTTAGTGAAACACAAATATCAAAAGTGAAAGTTGATCGAGTATATACTATATACCAACTCCGCCGCCCTTTTTTGTTTCTTAGTTCTCGCCATCCATGAGTCATGATCGATGACAATGATACCTAGCACACAATGCTATTCGAAGATTCTTCTTTTTGTCCCTTGTCTGCTCAACATGGTTTAGTTTCAGGGTAAATTGCAACAAAAAAAAAACCTTGGGATTTAGTGAAATTTTCAGTTTATCACCTCAATTTTTGAAAATCGTCAGTTATCTCTTAGAGCATCTCCAACAGCTTTTCCATTTTATTAGAATATTCATTTTTGGAGAATTTTGAGGCTTTTTTTTGGTCAGGTCTCATTCTCCAAATGAGGAAGAAGGAAAAATGGAAGCTTAAATTTGGAGCATTCTCCAAATTTTGGAGAGCCTCCCCAAATTAACTTTTTTCAAACATCTCTTCTCTTTCATCTCTTTTGGCTATTTGTTATAGGTTTAAACATATTTTCACTCTCATTTCTCTCATCACTTCAAATAATTTATTAATTATTAATAAAAATATATAATATTTTATTATTGTAATAAATGCATGATTCTCTAAAATGGGGGAACTGTTGGAGTTATAACAAAAATAATTTAGAGAATGTGGACTTTGCTTCTCCATTTTGGAGAAATTTTTGGGGAAGCTGTTGGAGATGCTATTAGAGGTTTAGTGAAATCTTAGCTACCCCCTCGACTATTGGTATTGTTAGTTGACTTTTAAAAATTTTAGGTTTAACTACTTTTCTTGCCACGAATATTTCTAACTCTAACACTCCAACCCCAATATTTTGGATCTTTCATTTCTCTCTCTCCAACGAGCAACCTCTGCTAGACGTCGTGATCGCCTGGTCGCCAGCGCAACACGGACTAGCTCAGGCTGTCGTTGCAACGTTTCACGGGCCTAGAGTCCGGTGTAGCCCATAGCGCCCGTGCGGCATCCCGAGGCCATAGACGATACCTCCGGGACCAGCCTTACCATACGCGTGCCAACTGGTTTCGCCCTACCATGGGCTCATCAGAGAAGCGACAATAGCTCATGACCAGTTGTGCCTTATACATCTACGACCCCCTTCATGGTCAAGTCCTTCTGACATGACTCGGCCAGACCGTGGAACAAGGCAGAATCACGCCTCAATGCTACTGTCGCCCCCCATTACACCATAGGTAGCAAACCACGAAGGCACGAGACCATCCAATTGGTCTTTACACGGTCACGACACATTCTCCCCCAGACCAGCCATCCACGAAGGAGCCTAGGACCGAACATACTGTACTCACAATGCACACCACCCAGACCAGCCATCACACACAGCAGTCGGGCTTCCTTGTGGCTACCCCAATCCGCATCTCCTCGCAGACATCACCTTTGGGGCAGAGCACTCCTTAGCACATTGCAACAACCTTGGCGACGTACCGGCATAGTCCTCACCTAAGGACCCCACAAGGTGTGCACTGATACACGTATGTCCCCGCTCTGATACCACTTGTCACAGGCCTAGAGTCCGGCACAGCCTACAGCTCCCATGCAGTGTCCCGATGTCATAGACGATACCTCCGGGATCGACCCTATCATACGCGTACCAACTGGTTTCGCCCTACCATGGGCTCATTAGGGAAGCGACAGTAGCTCCCGACCAGTTGTGCCTTATACGGCTACGACCCCCTTCATGGTCAAGTCCTCCCGACCTGACTCAGGCAAACCGTAGCACAAGACAAAACCACTCCTCAATGCTATTGTTGCCCCTCCATTACACCATAGGCGGCAAACCACGAAGGCACGAGACCATCCAATTGATTTTTACACAGTCACGACATTTCATGCCGTGACAAACGACATAGAAGAAGTTAGTGTAATTACACCTAAAATCTTTAACAGTCAACTGACGCTACAAATGGTCAAATGGGGTAACTAAAGATTTCACTAAAACTTAGGGTGGTAACTGAAGATTTTCGAAAATAGAGGAGGCAAAGTGAAGATTTTACTAAACCTCATGGGAGTTTTTGTAATTTACCCTTAGTTTTATGGCTAATGGTTTCCTCAATGTTTTATTCCCGTGGACAATTAATAAGGTCTAATCTACTATTATATCTTATTACAGGATCATCTAGGTGGCAGGGGAAGAAAAAAAAATTTGAATACTCAATCCTCATGAAGCCACAACAACGCCATGTAGGACCACGTCAGCTTTTTTTTAAATGACATGGCGACCTAATGTATATATGGTAAGTTTTGATGAGGAAGTTTCCGATCAATCTCTCTCAACACATTTTGGTAAGTTTTTATGAGTAATTAATACAAAAGTAATTCTATATTTAAATTTTTGTCTTCCCTATTTTGTTTCTTTCTTATTTCATTCTCTAATCTCTTTCCATTCCACTCGATTGTGTTCTCTTTATCTGCCACTTTCTTCTCTTTCCCTTTCTTTTTTAGATGTCGCTCAATGAAATCCGCCCTCAACCTCAATGAAATCCGCCGCTTCCAAGCCTCATGACGAGTAATTTGAATGCCTTGGATTTGACCTTTTTTGCAATTTGAATAAAGTAAAGATTTAGTTTTTCATATGTTAATATATTCGTAATTTACTAAGGAGCATAGGCATTGCCCTTGATCTGTCCTTGGACTGTTAGCTCTTGGTTTTGATCCCCGTTGATGATAAAGTAATTAGAGCTAATGTTTTAAAGTAGTCTGATCTCATCTCTTACTTTCTTGCACACTGGAACAACCGAACATTAGGCTCGACTGATATTTGCTTCGATAGAGAATTGTCATGTTTTAGTTTTCTAATTGTGTTAAAATTAAGATTATACACATGTTAATTTGCTCTACAATTGGTATCATGAAAATTCTCGGTTTCTCCTATTTCCACAGGCTTTGGTATAACAATCGCTCACCTATAGGATTTTATCTCTTGCAAGCAATTCCTTCAATTGCTATACGAAGCTTCTCATTAAAGAGCTTAGATTGTAACATGTATATATTTTTTCATTATGATCAATCGTTTGTAGATTGTTATGCGTTTAGTGATGTGATTTGTTACAATTTTATGAGAATATGAATGAATTTCTTATTTTATTTTTTTATTTATGGTTAGGTTATATATTACTCCTTTCATCTTAAATATGTTGTCACTTTTAACTTTTTGTAGAAATTAAGATTGTCTTTGATCATTAATTTATTTACATAAACTTCCGTCATTACCCTCTCCCAAACTCATTCTCACAACTCTTAACCCACTCCTAGACTTTTTATGTGAGTGCGTTGCAAGAGTAAAATCGGATTAAAATAAAATAAAAGTGAAAAAATGTCATTTTATTTGAGACATTTTTTGATGCTGTGACAATACGTTTATGACGGAGGGAGTAACAATAGAACCCGTGTCATCGGCGGGTATTTAAGCTAGTTAGTACTTAAAGAGCTACATTGATGCAATGAATGATCCTCAAGCGCAACTACATTTTCTTGTTTATTTCTACGAAGGCTAAAACCACACTTTTATTTTTTATTATTTAAAAGAATTTAAAGTATTTACCGAAAAAATGACCATTTATACTATGTTCTAAATGTCATTTTTGAATAAATATTTTAAATAGTTGATAGAAACAATATATATTTTTTATAATATCCATAATTATACAATTAGAAACCACATAACCATTTATCATTTGCATTAAAAGATTATATACAAAAATGTTAAAGAAAAAACATAAACAAAGTGAATAATTAAATTTAGGATAGATGGAATACTAGTAATCTGTAAAAAATTATTATTTTATTTTGGTCATATTTTAAATTTTATCCTATTTAGGTCCTATTCTGTGGTACTATGTCCTATTTTGGTCATTTCCGTCCAATTGGGATGTTAGTTGTACCATATTCGTGTGGATTTACCTTTTTAACCTTATGAAAAATGTATTCAAGTCCATAACTTTATATTTCTCCAAAGTTTTAACCCTAAAGTTTAACTCATAATGAAAAACACCCCTAACTTTTACCCCTTGCCTCCCTGCACTCCTCTCTCATACCACCGTCTCGTTTCAATCGAAACTACCCATCAAGTTCACGCCACCTTCTCCATAATTGCCGGTGATCAGTTAGAGTGGAGAACCAACGAAGAGGTGAGTAGCATATACCAATCGTGACTCGCGAAGCACGGGAAAGTCTACAACGAGATCAAAGAGGATTAGAAGCGATTCAATGTTTTTAAGGATAATCTATGATTCATCGACAACAGACCCCCATAACCACCAGATCTACAAGTTGGGTCTGACCAAGTTGGCTGACTTGATGAATGAAGAGTACAAGGCTGTGTATTTAGGTATTAGGAGCGATCCCAAGCAAGTAAACAAAAGCACAATTCTACAGTTCCTTTTCCTCTTCTCTTTTTCTCGCTACATTAGAAATTTGCTTCTTCTGTTTGATGAAATCTAGAGCCGAATAATTGAGCCAGTAGCAGCAAGAAGATATCGATGAATGGTTTCGTAGTCGTACTTGATTTCCCAATTCTACAAGAGCGTGCGAGCGCCATAGTTTAGTTGAGTAGGCGATGAAGGGAAGTGTCGGTGCCGGACATGGAGAGAGAGAGAGAGAGAGAGAGAGAGAGAGAACTGGAAATTACACGAAGATCGTCCTCACCTCCCTCTCGCCCATGGTGGCGGAGACCACCACATTCCCGATTGACCTGATCAAGACTCGCCTCCAACTCCACCGCGACTCCCGGCCAACCAGAGCGTTCCGCGTCGTCGCTGGGATCGTGCGTCGACAATGGTTATTAGGTCTGTATGAAGGCCTCTCTCCCTGCTATAATCCATATTATGTTTTACACTCCTATTTGAATTGTTGGGTACAAAAATTTGAGGAATTTGGTCGCCGTTGATGGGTCCTTCGCCGACGCTCCGATTGGAACGAGATAGTGGCATGAGAGAGGAGTGGAGGGAGGCTGATGATGAAAGTTAGGGGCATTTTGCATTATGAGTTAAACTTTAGTGTTAAAACTTTAGAGAAATATAAAATCAGGAATTAAAGTAAATTTTTTATAAAGATAAAAAAGTAAATCCATGAGAATCTGTTACAACTAACAGTCCAATTGGACTGAAAAGACCAAAATAAGACACAATATCATAGAATAAGACCGGAACATTATAAAATTTTAAAATAAAACCAAAACAAAACAAAATTATTTTTACAAAACTGCTATTGAATTTACTCATAAAATACTACTATTAATATATGCCTTTACTTGGTCGCCAAGCACCGAAATAGTGAAATGCCTAAAATGCATTTGTCATCATATGAAAAATCCAAGGAAATACGTAACGGACGTAAATTATTACTCCATGAAATGTGTGGAAGTTTCCGAGCCGCAGCATAACGTTGTCACCAAGCCGTCACTTTTTCCTTCCCCTTATATAATCCCCATCTTCCTCCACTCTTCGCCTCACAAACATTTTCCACCCCCAAACTCTCCTTTTCATCAAACCAAAATCTCTTACAAGATTTTAGCCTAAGTTCACCCATCATGTGTGGCGGTGCTATAATCGCTGATTTCATCCCTCGCAACCGCGACGGACGCCGTGTATCCGCTGCCGACCTCTGGCTCAACTCCCCATTCGCTAAATCCCCGATCATCTGCTCCGACAACGACTCTGCCTCTAACCTCAAGCGCCCACCACCGCCTCCGGATGCGGCGGAGAAGAAGCCCAAGAGGCAGAGGAAGAATCTATACAGAGGAATACGGCAGCGGCCATGGGGCAAATGGGCGGCGGAGATTCGTGATCCAAGGAAAGGCGTTCGAGTCTGGCTCGGCACCTTCAACACCGCCGAGGAAGCGGCTCGAGCCTACGATGAAGAAGCTCGCAGAATCCGAGGTAAGAAAGCCAAGGTCAATTTCCCCAATGAAGACTATTCATGCTCCACCCAGTTCAAACCCAGCAATGTTTACTCGACCGCAGCCGATCGGAGCCCGCCAGCTGCTTATTCGCAGACCCATGCTCCTAACTTCAACCCCTGCGGGTTCGAGTATGATCTGAACAATCAGATCGGCGATTGTGCCACTGAACCGGTTGTGGTCTCCGGTGATGAAATCTCTGGCTCGAATTCAGAGGAATCTCTGCCCTACGAGCAAAGAAATAGCAGCTGTTTGAACGCCGTGAAGGTGGAGGAAGTGAATGAAGTGGAGAAGCTGTCTGAGGAGCTGATGGCTTATGAGAACTACATGAAGTTTTACGAAATTCCGTATCTGGATGGGCAATCGGTGCCGCAGAGTAATAGCGGTGCTCAGGAAAGCGTCGTCGGCGAGCTCTGGAGCTTCTGATGCTGAATACAATTAATTAGCGGTGTTCGTAAATCTGACATTTCTGGAATTTCATGTCTCGAGTTGTGTCTCGCTTTTGATTGTAGTGTAGCAGTGCTTAGGAAAAATGTTTAATTTTGTCAAGTACTGGTCAAATTATTTCTTCTGGAATTTACTTACCCGTGAAAATGTCAATCTTTTGTAGACTTGTCTTGGATGCGTCAAATTTCAATCTTAGGCAGTGTTTTTTTGTTTTTTAAAAAGAAATTCTAAAATTAGTCTTTCCTTTGGACTCGAAGAAGAGGCAGGAATCGGGTGACTGCTCCGAGGCCCAGGAAATGTGGGAGCCGAAAATGCAAAAACATGGGAAAGTTAGGGATGGCCGGAGGAATACAGGCGAGATGGACACAAAATGCGAAACAGGTGGCGGAGCTGATGGTTTATTGTCGGCGGTTTTGGTTTGAGAAGGCTCCGTCTGTGGGCGCCTCATGGATCATTCCCTCAAAACTTGTACGTTTCGCGTAAAACGCTCGTACTACGCGTTTTGTTTTGTTTACGTACGCCTTAGCTTTTTGCCAATTATGGGAAAAAAATCCTTGCCAAATATGGTAAACCCTAATGAACAGTATATTAACAATTTTTGGAGTGTGTTCTTGTGATAAATTATTTGAAAATTGATATGATGTTTTTGAAAGAAAAAATTGAAGATAAAGAGTTGGTGAATTTTATTGATAAATTTTATTGAAGAAAAACAATACAAACATTATTTATTGATACATATGGGTTAGTCTATTTGACATTATACTAACTTCATCCTTTTTATTTACAACGTTTATTTTGCAACATAAAGAAATGGTATAGCACAATATTGATGTTGGAAGATAGAAATGGTACGAAATAAGTAAAGAAATAAAATAAAGATAAAAATTGAAAATATCAAATACTCCATTAGATTTAGGAAAATCTCTATAAAAAAAAATTGTAGCCGGGCCAATGTCGACCTTCTCACATACACTAAACTGTAATCCACCCACAACCCGGCCCATTTAAATTTCACAATTTGGACCCGGCCCAGCAATTGGCACAAAACCCTAGTGGCGACATTCCCGTCAAGTGAGCTATTTCCATTCTTCCATCTTCATACTCTTCCCCGTCGCATCGATCGCCCGCCGAAGAGTATCGGAGATGGTTTCGCTCAAACTTCAGAAAAGGCTCGCTTCCAGCGTGCTCAAGTGCGGAAGAGGCAAAGTCTGGCTCGATCCTAACGAAGTCAATGAAATTTCCATGGCTAATTCTCGTGCGTTCTTTCTCTTATCATTCACTAACTAGCTCAAATGCTGTCTGTTCCTTTTCCTGTACTTGGTTGATTTAGCTGTTCATATGGTTTGATCTTTATATTTCCAACGTTGGTTTTCTGGAAATGAACCTCCTGTATATTTTCAACTGGACTCAAATTCATATTAAACTTTTCTTTGCTTTATGGGCTTGGTCACTGTTGTCGTACTGACAAATTTCAAAAGAAGCAGGAAGTTTCAAATTTTAGATTACAGGAGCTCGTTCCGGCTTTGTTTCATTCGGTTGTTGATTAGTTGTGTAAATATGGGGGGTATTTGTTTTACTTGCCAACATCTGTATGGCTACTTGGCTAGTTTGTCATGAGCTTGTTAATCTAGCTAGTTTGGCGAGTGGACGATTTACTATTTACTGTTTTTCCCCTCATATCTGCTGCATGGATTTAGTACTATGATCCGCGGTTTTTGTTCTCATACTGGACTGCCTAATGCAGGCCAAAACATTAGGAAGCTGGTTAAGGATGGGTTTATAATCAGGAAGCCAACTAAGATTCATTCCAGATCCCGTGCACGCCGGATGAAAGAAGCCAAGAGAAAGGGACGTCACTCTGGCTATGGTAAATTTTTTAATAACTGGCGGTTACTGGTATTTGGTGTCACTGCCCCTTGTACTGTGTGTTTTCAATATCCTCAAGGCTCTCTATTGCTTAGTTTCATTTTTTCTCTGATATTAAGAACTGAGGTTATAAATCGGTGTAGTATTAGAAGTTTTTTGGATTTTATTATTGACTTGGTATGGTTTAGAAAGCTATCAAACCAGCCAGTTATGTAACATATTCCTTGCTAGGCTGCAGGGACCAATCTGTGCTTGGTTGTTGGTTTTTCTTCTAATTAATTGGGTGTGATCATTTTTCTGCTAGGATAAGGTGTAGCTAAGTAGATTAGTCCTTGAGGGACAACATGATATTCAAGAATACACATTTTCTGAATATTTATTGAATTGAGGAATAGAGAGTAGTAACATGCGCCCAATTCTTTGCAGATGTTGCTAAGCGCGGTCATTAATGCTTTACATTTCACTGCTATATTTGTAATGTTTCTTTATGTGAACGTTTAGGTAGGAGAAAGCTCATTCAGATCTCGATGTCAGGGTCTGCCACAATGAGTCTAGTAATTTCCATGTCTCACATGTAGAATGTGTTGTTATTTGCTTCACTACCTGCTCTAATTACTCTGGATGTTCTTGGTTTTTATCTTTTATGTTATATGGGATTTATATTTTATACTGCATCTTAATCTCAACTATGTTGTGGTCGGTGTCGTGAAATTTTTAGTGTTAGTTATTTATTTAGAATATTTGTACAAAAATCATTGCGGCAAAGTTTATTTTACTTGCCCCTTCCTGACACAATCATTTTTTAAGAAGAAATAATGAAATGGAATTCAAAACCATCATCATAGATTTTTTGCATTTGCATTGAAAGTATCATGAGTTGAGACTTTGATGGGGTGAGATTTTTGCTGTAGTTATGTCTCATTACAAGCTTAACATTGAAAATCAACATGCAAATCATGGAATGTGACTGATTTTTCTTTTTCCAAAAAATCTTTGTATTGAACAATTTTTTTTCCTGAACTTAAAAACATGTATTTGATTCAGGGTTATTGTTATATAAATATTTGAAAGTTATCCAAAGAAAATGGTATTTTCAAGAGAACACTTTATATGTATAAAAAGCAAAAGGTACTTTGTTCCTTCCATGTCAAATTTAAAACCCTGTTTCCCAGCGGTTGGCGGCATATGATCAATTTATTTGCATAATGTCTTGCTTTACTAATTTCATGATAGTTGGACTTGGTGAACAACATCTAACTGAACACTTCCATTGTTCTAGGATTCATCTGGTAGTTCTTTAATCAAATTGCATATTTCTTGCACCATTTTCCTTTCCCCCCTGAAGAAAGGATAATCAAAGAACATTATTGTGTTGACCCCTTTCAACATATTAAATTGATTGTAAAATGCTTGGACTATGTATATTTCTCATGGAGGTCTGCATGCACAGATTTTTCCTCTTTGAAGGGGTGATTTATCTCTCAATACTGTTTACAGGTAAGCGTAAGGGTACCAGGGAAGCAAGGCTGCCAACTAAGATCTTGTGGATGAGAAGAATGCGAGTTCTCAGGCGCTTGCTTCGCAAGTACAGGGAGTCAAAAAAGATAGACAAGCATATGTATCATGATATGTATATGAAGGTCAAGGGTAATGTGTTCAAGAACAAGCGTGTGCTCATGGAGAGTATTCACAAGTCTAAGGCTGAGAAAGCAAGAGAGAAGACTCTCTCTGATCAGTTTGAGGCTAAGAGGGCAAAGAACAAGGCTAGCAGGGAAAGAAAATTTGCTCGGAGGGAGGAGCGATTGGCCCAGGTAATTAGTGTAGCAGAACGGTCTTAACTTTTTGCAAGTTTGTTTGATAGTTGTGCATTCGAATTTGCATTGTATCATTGTATGCATATACTTCTGGGCGTTTTGGTCTTCTGTATCCCTTTGTGGTACACTTAGAATCTATGGTGGGCATAACTGTACTGCAAGATTATAGTCGTCTCGTACCTGTTGCGGTTAAAGGATCGTAGACCACAGAGGTAGAAAGAATATTGGTCCTGTAATATTCTTTTCGCGATTCATGGTTTTGGTCTTCGCTTATTTCTGCAGGGACCTGTTGCAGAGAAGCCAGCAGCTGCAGCAACACAGCCTACTGAGTAAGAGTTTTTAAAGTTGTTTCGTTTGCAGTTTTTGTATGGAGAGAAAAGAGCGACATAACTCACTCGGGGTTTGATGTTCCCAGGGTTCCGAAGAAGTCGAAAAAGTGAGTGATCTGGTGAAGGGCAAGCAACGTTTTGATATTAGATAGTATGTGTTCCAGTTTTGATTGTTCAATCTGTCGCTGCTTTTTAGACCTTGGATTTTGTTGTTTAGACGTTAAAGTGAGTAAATCTTCTTTCAATCTTCGTTTAAGTGTTCTCAACTATGTTTGTCATACACGCTTAGTTCTATATTTAAATTTGTTCAGGTTAAAATACCCGTTACTTCTCTGTTCACTTTTGTTTTTGGATTATACAAGTGTTCAGTATGGGTCAGTACATAAAGCATGGAAGTTTGATTTAGCTCTTTTACTCACATGATAATTGGTTTCATGCGCTTACAAGATGGATTAAGATTGTGATAATAATGACATGATACGATATTAGACTAACGGGAGAAAGGGTAATTTTGTTATCGACCTTCTCAAAAATCTCTACTTTTTCCATTAATCTTTTTTCCGGGATACAAATATAATTAGCGTTTTGTAAAAAGGGTACATTTGTTATGGACATTAAGTTGTCTCAGATGTTAGTGATATATGTTTAGATGCTGTTGATGTGGCTTGCCAATTTTGTGGACATTCGGTTGTGCATTTATTTTTTAGGGTTAATGTTTTTAATTTCATTTCAATGTTTGTAAACCTAACAATTTAACACTAAGATTTTAGGATCTTAAATTCATTTCTCCTTAAATTTAGTCGACTCTTTTCCCGTTTGTTGTCTTCTTTTTCCTCATTTTCTCTATGTTTTTCATCATTGGTCTACTACAATTAGTTCTATTTTGGAGCTAGGTGAGGGAGGAGTCGGGCTGGGGGATCGATTTAAGCCACTGGAGGTTGGAATGGAGAGGCAGTGGGATGGAGGTTAGAAAGGAGAGCCGGGGAGGTTAGAAAGGAGAGCCGGAGAACGAAGGTTGAAGACGAAAGGTTGGGATTGAGAGTAACAAAGATCAGTTTGCATGTTTCACTTTCTCAATATTAAACTTTAGGAACTAATATCACCTCATTAAATAAGTTAGGTATTATAAGGTATTATAAGACAATTTTCCTTTCAAGTTAACGATTTCCATCACACCATGTTACAACTTACACCGTTTGCTCAATATTTATAAATTTATCTCTAAAATAAAATGTCGATGGTATGCTTAACACAGAAAAAAATTGATGTTAAAATAAGAGATTTGTAAAAAGTTAGTGGTAAAAATTAAAAACATTTCTCCCAAAAATCCTTAGTGAAACTCATCTCTCTTTAAACGACGTCGTTCAATTTGATCCAAAATTCCCTTGTCAACTGTAACAGCAGTAACAGTTACCACCTTCCTTCCGGTCAATATAGATTGAAGAGAAGAACCCTAAACCCCTACGAATGCATGCTCAGGCACTGGCATTGCCAAGAGCCTAGAAATGGAAGCCACTCAAGATGAAGAAATCAAAACGGAGAATGCCCCAAATGCTGCACCAATTCTCTCCAAGAGCGCCCAGAAAAAGCTGCTTAAGCAGCAGCGATACGATGCCAAGAAAGCAGAGAAGAAGGCTTTAATCAAAGAGCAAAAGAAGAGGGAAGGCGAGAGGAAACGGCGGGAATGGGAGGAGAAGCTGGCCAATTTGAGCGAAGAAGAGAAGCAGAAGCTTATCGAATCTAGGAAAGAGATGAGGCGAGAGCGAATGGAGAAGCGATCGCAGGAGCGAGAGAGGAAGATCCAGCGTCTTAACAACGCTAAGGACAACGGCCAGAAAATCGTAATTGACCTTGAATTTTCTCAACTCATGACCGCCAGTGAAATCCACAGTCTCGTCCAACAGGTTCTCCCTGCTACTTATCTGGTGCTACTTGTTTTTGTTCTCTGAAATTTGAACTGCCCATTTCGTTAGCTTGTTGAATTTTTCTAGAAATGTTAGGAACAAAAAAGAAGGAAATGTAAGAATGTATTTGTACTGTTATTGGGTCTGATGTTGCTCCTTCCTATTTCTTTCGTTGCTGTTCTGTTATCCAAATGTGATTCTGAGTGGTAAAAAGCCATGGAATCTTACTGTTGTGATTTTGCAGATTATGTACTGTTATGCAGTTAACGGGAGATCTGATTCCCCTGCTCAGCTCTGGTTAACTGGCTGCCAAGGGGAAATGGGAGACCAATTGCAAAGGCTCCCAGGATTCGACAAATGGATTATTGAGAAGGAAAATCGGTCTTATTTAGAGGCATTGCAAGATCATAAGGAAAAGCTGGTATACCTGACGGCAGATTCCGAAACTGTGCTTGATGAACTCGATGTTAATGACATCTATATTATTGGTGGGCTGGTGGATCGTAATCGTTGGAAAGGAATAACCATGAAAAAGGCACAAGAGCAGGGTATCCGAACAGCAAAACTCCCGATAGGAAATTACTTGAAGATGTCAAGCTCTCAGGTATGGTTGGTTAGGTTTTGTTGTGTGCTTGAGCTTTTTCATGAGAGTAATTGCAATTTCTGGTTCTCTGATTTTCGCTTGTCAGCTCTCATGCATGATTCATCTCAAAGCTTATAACTTCAATCTCATTTTTTCTTGATGGAAGAAACCTTAAACAGAAAATGGGTAACATTATTTCTGCAATTCCCAAAGCCCCTGAACTCCATACCAGTAGGAAGTTGATGTTATTGCGCCGCACCGAGACAAACTTTTGCAATCGCCTCACTTGATTAATGGGGCATTATGTTTGCTTTGACCACTCTCAAAATAGAGATTAGAATAATACGTTCCACTGTCTAAATTTCTTTTTTTCTTCTTCAAGTATGCTGTACTTGGTTTCATAACAGATGCTCCACTTCATTTTAAAGTGTCTGTGGACACTCATTATTTTGTACCACCTTTTGATTTATTCCATTTGGGCTTAGGGTATGTGCAAATGCTTGGCTGCCTGTATTTTGATTGCCTTTTCATGGATCTTTTACGATATCTGAAGGCAAGAATAAGATAGCTACTAAGCCTTGCTGGGAGGGTGATTGGTGTCAAGAATAATTCTTCTCAGATCGGCATCATTCCTTACATGGAAGGCTAAAACATGTCATGGGTTTCATAAGGAGATTCATCATAGATGACTTGCAATTATAGCTGTTGTGGTCACAATTTTCTCCAACTAGAAACATGCATACACGTTGAAACTCTGCCTTTTCATGGATTTATGCTGTCAAGCTATGAAGCATTGACTACTTAAAATGAGGATCCCTACTGATACGCTCACCATTCATGTGATTGCAGGTCCTCACTGTAAACCAGGTGATTGAGATATTGCTCAAGTTCTCAGAAACAAAGGACTGGAAGGCATCGTTTTTCCAAGTGATTCCTCAGAGGAAAAGACCAATAGCTGAATTAGATGATCATGAAGATGCAGACAGGGAAGAGGAGGAACAAGATCAGTCTCAGGGGATAGAGGCCAAGAACTGTGCCGAAGTTCCATCAAATGACTGAGGCAACTGCTCTTTCCTGTTTGTGTTTAGGATTTTGACCATTTTTCTTACGCAATTAACATGTGCATACATGATAATATAAGACTTCTCTTTTTTTTTTTTCAATACTCCATTTAGGGAATTTGCAGTCCAGAGTAAACATAAAATTTGCAGGTAGCAGCTAGGTTTAAACTTCTCTATGCTTCTGCCTGTTGCGTTGGGACAAAAGTGCCGCTACAAAACTGTTTAAAGACCTAATGGTAGATCCCTTATCCTCCGACATTGCAGCCTTCATCTGCTCGGCAACCTCTGCAGCCTTCATCTTCATCTCACGCCCCTTCCCTGCGTCATCAATAACCAACTCTATCACTTCCTTCACTTTCCTCCCTTCAATCTGTGTCTCTACTCCTCTACTCAGCTCCACACACACTCCCATTTCCTCCACCAACATTTTGCAGTTATAGGCCTGCTCTGCCGCCATTGGCCACCCTATTATCTTCAATCCCTGGCTCAAGCTCTCCATCACCGAATTCCAACCGCAGTGGCTCAAAAATGCACCTGTTGATTGATGGCACAAAATCTCCATTTGGGGTGCCCACTGTTTCACTAGCAGCCCCTGATTGCTCTTGCTTACTCTTTCTTCAAATCCCTCTGGCAGCCACTCTTCTCTGAACTCCCCTTTCAAGTCGAAGCCGATTGGGGGCCTAATCACCCAAATGAATGGAACTCTACTACCTTCCAGCCCTACAGCTAACTCTATCATCTGCAAGGGACTTATGGTGTTCTGTGAACCAAAAGAAATGTACAGAACAGAGCCTTGAGGCTTGCAATCAAGCCATTGGAGGCATTTTTCAGCAGAAATTCCCAGTCGTTTCCCTTGCGCGTGACTTGAAATACCGGTTACTTGATCTGGTTTCTCAGCTAGCAAAGCAGGAGGAAGAAGGGGACCTGCGGTCCAAACAGGGATCTTTATGTAGCTTCTCAGCCAAGCTAACGCGAGTGGCTCGATTTCTTCAACCGTGTTGCACAGGCACCCAAAGGCCTGCAGAGAGTTGGTTATCTGCGTCTGGAAGAACTTGGACCAGGCATCAGACCCATCAGCATTCCGCAGGAATCGGTGCAGCTGTGATACGTGCAAACGGCAGTGTTCAGGGAAACCCGGCAACCAGAACTCCTCGGAATCCGTTTTCCGGTGAGGCAGATTCAACCAGAGAGAGGTATAGGCCAGTGTCCCGTAAGCCCCTCCGGTGGTGAAACTGACATTAACGGTCCCGACAGCCTCTGCAACTCTAACAGCCCAACCGAGGAATGTATCAGAGATCACACACAGAGGAGGCTTTTTCTCCCTTTCAATCATCTCTAACAACAAATCACGAAATGGGATTTCCAAGTTAGTGGTGGCGGAGAAGAACTCACCGATTTGAGCAAGAGGCAAGTTCTCTGTGCTCTCGATGTTCGGCGGCAGCCCGTAGTCGGAGCTCTGGAAAGGGAGTTGGGCCAAGCGGATCCCTACCGCAGTACCAATCAAAAAGACGGTTGTTGCTACCGGACGACGAAATGGATTTTGGAATTTATTAATATTTTCCAAAAAGGGTACTGTTAATAATCCCGCAGGTACTGAAACCATTAAAAGAACACCCAATAACTTGTTAGGTACTGTACGAAGTATTTGAAATACGGGAAAGAAATACCATTCGGGTAGTATTTCCAAAGGAGTTGCAAATGGATCCGCGGGTTCACCAATCATTGAAGGTTCTAGAACGGCTAAGCCTACGTTACAGGCAATAGTACCGAGAATTACTACGGGAAAAATATATAAAAGATCATTTGGCCATGCGGGTTCTCCATAATAATTATGACCCATACCTTTAGCTAATTTAGCCCTTAATACAGGATCGTTTAAATCAGGTTTTTTTGTTATTGGGATAGGTGAATTCTTATAAATCCATCCCCGGAACAAACTAGGCAACGGTGGAAAAAGGTAACACACTATGGGTGAAAACAAGCCAAGCGAGCACTAGATTGTTCATGAGTTTGAAATTATGTTTAAATATGACTTGAAAATAATATGAACTAGCTCGAACAACCTGTAAATCGAGCCGAGCTCGAATTGAGCTCGAGCTGTTCATGAATTTCAATAGAAATTAGGATAAAATAGAGCCGACACTATGTTGAGATAACTGAGTTTATCGCGGCCTCTCCCGCGGTAGCGTCGCGGTAATTACCGAGGGAGAGGCCGCGGTAAAATAGTTCGCGATAAGGAGTTTACCGCCCACCCGGCAGCGTCAATTACTACGGCTTACCGCGCACTTGACCGCAGTAAACGTTTTTTATTATTTAAAAAAGTTGATGAATCCGGATGAAATTCATCCGGATTCATCAACCAAAATCCAGAATCTGGCGGCCTAGAAAGAGCACGCGGTGGTGGTGACGGTGGGAGAGTGGCGTTGGTGGGAGATCGACGTCGATGGGAAGAAGAAAACAGAAGAAGAAGAAGAAGAAGAAGAAGAGGAAGAAAGCATGCAGAAGAAGAAAACATAAGATGAAGAAGAAGATGAAAACGCAAGAAGATGAAGATGATGAAGAAGAAGAAAAAGAAAATGTAAGAAGAAGAAGAGACGAAGGAGAAGAAGGAAAAAAGAGGAAAAAAAATATGTTGAAGAAGGAGGAGGGGGAGGAGGAGGAGAGAACATAAAACGAGACTTTATAGTGGCCTTTACCGCGTACAGGGCCGTGGTAAGTTTTTTACCGTGGCCTTTACCGCGCACAGGGCTGCGGTAAAGTGGAAGCGCCCTTGGCAGCGCCATTTTACCGCGAACACCTGTTTACCGCGACCTGTGACTCAGTAAAGGCCGTGGTAAAACTTGCTTGCCTCACGTAATGCTAGTCGAGCACTAAACTGTTCATGTTAGGCTTGATAAATGTATCGAGCTTAAAATTTCGTGTTCAAGTTTGGTTTGAAAATAATATAAACTAGTTTAAACAAACTTTTAATCGAATCGAGCCCGAACCGTGCTCGAGCTGTTCATTCAACTTTCACACACATCTTGCACAACACGTTACTTTAAATACAAATACTATTATTTCTCCTGCAGCACATGAGGACACGCACACTAGGTGGTAATTAACTCATGATGAGGCTGCTGCTTAATTAGTTGAGGTTGGCTGCAATGTAATCGGCCACAATCTTGAACTGGAGATCCATCCTGTTTTTACCGTCATTGATTTCGTCTTCCGTGAGCTCCAAGTCACCTTTGGTATGGTACTCAGTAGTGAGCTTGGCAAGGCACCCCGAACCAGAGGGCTCGAAACTGGACTCATATGAAACATATTCGATCTTGTCACCGAGCACATCACCCTCGATCATAGTATGCTTGTATACCAAGTTTTCCTTGTCAACGAAATCAGCCTTGACCTTCACAAACCCTGAATGCCACGCAACACATATTACCCCCGCCTTGTAATATTATCATATGTACTGATAAGAAGAATAAAAAGAAAAAGGGATATTAATTAGTGTGTGAAGTGATTTAGTAAGAAATTGACCTCCTTCTTGCAAGGTGGTTTTCGTAATGCTGCCAGGTTCACCCCAGTTTCCTTCAACAAGTTCCAAGCTTTTGATGAATTGAGGCAACGCCTTGGGGATGACGGTGCTGCAGTCAAGGACATGGCCTTTGAAGAGCGCGGCCGGAGGGACAGCAACCGTCATCTCTTGGGTGACTTTAGTGATGCCCATGCTTGCTTGTGCTTCAAGGAACAAAAATGATAAAACCTTGAGGATAATTAGTTAACTGTAGTAATATGGCTTAATTATTTGATGAGTACTTGGGGAAATTGTGATGATCAGGTGTTGGGTTTATATAGCTCTATCAGTGGAAGCGTAGCCTGGTCCAGTCATATTAATTATCAGGATTTGAATTGTGATTAGTGAAAAAGTAGAAGGGTATAGGTACAAATGTTACCGGACAAAATTGCAGGCCTGTTTCTATTGTTATCATTTCTACTTGAAAATTTGGGCATTGTACTTTTGAATTTCAAAGGTTACAATAATAAAGGCATGGCGCAGTTTCTCATTGTCTTATATTTCTAATGATGACCAGAGACTATAGACCAATGACTTAATTAGTTAGCTGCGGATTGGAGGAAATGCACAAAGAGTCCTACAGATTTTTCATTTATAGAGAGTAGGTCCTAAAAGTTTTCAAGTTCACGATCAAACTCTCGGCCTTACAAATTGATGATGTTAACTTTGAGGATTACATATAATTTTCAGAAAGTTATAAAACTAGAATGCTAAGTCGATAACATATAAGACATGAATAAAATTGAAGAATCTTTATGTACTTGATAACCTATAGGATTAAGATGTTATCTTGAAAATCTATAGGATTAAAATGTTATCTTGAAAACCTAAAGGACTTTAATCAACGTCCACATGTTCAAAATAAACGACGTTAACGCCACGTATACAAACACATTAACTTAGAACTCTTTTGAACTACAATTTATAATGATGAGGACTTACTCGTTAGAAACGAAAAACCGATGACTCGTTAGAAACGAAAAACCGATAGAACTCTTTGTGCATTTACTAAGATGCAGATTCTCTTTTCCTTGTCCTTGTGAAGTGTTCTCTTCTCTTTGTTTTTTTCTTATGGTGGAATCGTCTTAATTGGCATTGTCACTTGAGGACTTTGCTTACCTTATTGTCTCTGTCCTTTCTAGAAACCAATTAAACAAGTATGTATTCGGCTGGTAGTCCATTAACCTATCAGACAACTCTTCACTTTACTTTAACCCAAGGTTGTAAAAACCGGACTGGACCAGCCGGTTGAAACCAGCCATCTTTCCGGTCCGATTGTCGGTTTTGCACCATAGTAGTCAAGAACCGGATAGAATACGTAACCCGTGACTATAAACCGTTTATAGAACTGGTTGGGGAAATGTCCTTTTTTCCCCCTAACGTTTGGTCAAAAGATCTTTTTTGCATTTATTTTTCTTCCCGGTTCACGTTTGCAATTTTTAGTTGTTTAATAGTCCAACTTTACCATTGAAATAGTATTTTGGATCCATATTACCATTAATTTGATTGACGACGAGCATATACTCGAATATTCCGTTACGGAATTCCAACATGGCAAGTTTGTGCATACATGTCAAACATGTGGACCAATGAATGGGCAAGCACTTTGAAGGCCTTTGTTGACGTGCCCACCCTCCTCCCTGCTCCGCCACAATCTGTCCGTCCTTTTGCTCCGCCACCGACTCGGAACCACCACCTTTTGCTCGGCCACCGACGAGAGAGATCCGTCCCAACAAAGTTGCCATCTTGGGAGAGCCCCAATTCATTCACAAAATTTTATCTGTACCCTGAAATGGCCGGCGATTTCATGCTCTTCGGCTTCTTAACCGCTGCTGCTTGCCTCGTCTAGCTAGCACCAGATCCGACATCGCCGGCCAGCGAGCATCACGATTCAGCACTCCGGCCCCACTCTAGCACAATTCTGCCTCAACCCGGAAGCTCGTCCACCATGATTTTTGCCTTTGTTGATGATATTATTGTTGATCATTTGTTCATAATTAGTAAATATTACTAATAATTAGTTTTGCCCATCTTTCAATACTTGTTTGGGCGAACTGCAAAATCATGGACATAGCTGAATCGGTGAGTCTACACGGCTACACCCAGCCTACCTCCAAAGTCAATGGGGCAGTTCTGATAGAGATCTTAAAGGGCCACTAATCGGAAAACTGGAACCGGTAGCTATCAAGCGGCAAACGACGACGACGGTGGATGAAGATCTACCGAAAAGCTTACTTGACAATCTCAATTCGTCTCCTTCCTCTCGCTTTCGCAGCCAATGATTACGGTAAGGATCCGAGAGATCGACGATTGATGGCCATGATGAGGGCTTAAAGGTTTAAGAGTTGCATCTGACGTTCGTAGAAGTAGAAGATCAAATGATATTTCTGTAATTGTTTGTCAATATTTGGTGTTTTGTTTATTCACATACGTGTATGTCTTGAGCCATTGGATTAATCACTTGGCCATATCATCAACACACACCAAATTTGTACACAGTGGAAAATAAGATTACACGTTGGAAATTTTAACGTCCAATGGTAAACGGGGACCTAAAACAATAACGATAGTGGCATTTTCGAACTGGGAAAAAAATAAATACAAAAAAGGTCTTTTGGCTAAACATTAATGGTAAAAAATGATATTTTCCTAAACTGGTTTGGTGCCCATCACTGCTCTGCCAAGTTTTACGTCCGCCGTTCCCCTGTTTTCTTCCGGTTGCATAGCTTTTTTTTTTGAACAACTTTTGGTTGCAGAATTGCACCTCACTTTTTGAGAGGAATTGGTTGTTGCTGCTTGCACTTGCTAATATGGAGAATTGCGGCTGTTGCTAATATAGATGATAACTAGGGTTGTCTCTCAAAACTACGTAGTTTCATTTAAATGTATAACTAGTGTGGGTCACCATATTGTATATTTATTTTCAATCTAACCCCACAGTTTTGTTTTGAGCATCTACTTATTAATTTAGTGAAACATTATTATATCTTTATAAGTTCTTAATACTCCATTTAGAATGTATTTCCTGATATAATAATAAACGGTCTGACCACTGATTTTATTGGTTTTTAAACCGGTATTCATACGATTCAATCAACCATTCAGTTTTTTTTTTAACCATGCTTTAACCTGGGCGGCTTCTAACAAGAGGAGCTTTATAATGGGCAGACTATTTTCCAAAACCCATAAGTACTTTTTATTCCAGAACCCATAACATATCTCCGAAAACATTGAACATGGCCTCCTGTGAAAAACATTTGCTTAAAAACATAGTGGACTTTTATAGACAAAAGTTTTACTTGAATTTATTTACGGTCTGTTTAATTAGACGGGAGGATTCCGCGTAGTAGAATTTTGTTGCAGAACTAAGATCCAATATTATTAGTCTGATCTTGATATATATGGGCCAGCCCATACGGCTGTATTGTCAAATGCAAAAGCCATATAGCTGCAGCCCAATACTGAGGGCTCCTCTTAAATACGACGAGCCCCTCGTACACGGGCCACTAGGGCGCCCCGTATGATCTTGATTGGCAGCAGGCGCTTGCTGGGCCAGGCCCAATTGGTACTCCAACATAGTACACCAACCAAAAAGCTGGCCCAACACACAATGCCCAAAAAGTGCGCACACAAGACACAAAAGTTGTACATACTCAAGTCTTTGTCAGGACCAACACTGTTGAGTGGTAACGTCCAATCCGCTCACGAACTCGAAGTCAGCGGATCACGCGTGGGGAAGGATCCCACCAAACACTCTACCCCAACGTGGGAGAGTCCTGGCATCACCCTATAAATGGGTGATGCCAACCCAAAATAAGGTAACTACTACACACCCACACCTTCCCCCTCTCTCTGCACCTGAAAGTGTCTTTGGTCTTGTCTCTCAGGTACCGGAGTCGACCTATCGCCGCCAGCTGAGCACACGGGGCAACCGGAGACCGCCTTTGGGCTATCAGATCTACAGCCATCAGAAACGGGAAGACGAAAAAGTAGAGAGAAAGGAATTAAGAAAGAAAATGGGTTGGAAGTGGAACAGCCTTTATTATTACTCCCTATTATTATTATTACTCCATATTCGTCCCAAATAATTTGTCATGATTTTTCTTTTACAAATTGCAAATGAAAAGTGACAAACCATTCATTTAGGACAAAGATGTAGTATTATTATAAGTAGCCATCGCATCGGGAGATGGATGCATGACAGAGAGTACTACCTAGTAGTTAGGGTTGGCTGAAAGGAAATCGGCCAAGAGTTTGTAATAGAGCGCAGCCTTCTCTTTGTCGGCCTTGATCTCCGCCTCGCTCAACTGGAAGCCACCCTTGGTGTGGTAATGAGTAGTCAGCTTCAGAACGGATCCAGAACCAGAACCAGCAGAAGGCACCAGCTTCAGCTCGTGAGCCACAGATTCCACCTTCTGCCCGTCAACCTTATCACCTTCGATCAAGGTATACTTGCATGACAAGTTGTCCTTGTCAACAGCTTCAATCTTGTACTTCACAGACCCTGCACAGATCATTTATCTCATAATTAATTACACACATGTACAGTACAGCCTCCTAATTATCAATAGTATTAATTTGTCACACATGCATGCATGCATGCCACAGAATTAATATAAGTATTCATTAGCAGATATATAGATCATCGATATATCATGCATGCACGTCGTACGTACGTACCTTCGGGAAACTTGGTGTTAGTGATGCTACCGGGTGTGCCCCATTGGCCTTGAAGAAGGTCAATGGACTTGACCACCTGAGGCATGGCCTTGGGCAGGAGATTGTGGTAGTCAAGGACCAAAGCATTGAACATTTTAGCTGCGGGAATAGGAGTTGTGAATTCTTGGTTGATTGTAGTCCCGCCCATTCTTGCAATTGCTTTTGCTTCAAGGAAGATATATATAGATATTGATTACTGATAATTAAGATGATGAGACTGAGTTATGGGATATTGATCAATGCGATCGATATTGGACGAGTACTGGGGGGTTTATATAGGTAGTGAGCAATGCAGGCAGGCAGGGGATGATGATCGAGCACTCCATTCTAGAATAACTACTACTCCAGCTCCGATTGAATTTACTGTCCTAGCTAGAAGGTGATTTTTTTTTCGTAATTGGCAGGCTAAAATGTAATGGAGGAAATTAATTAAATACTCCTAAAGGACATGATCTTATCTTTTCTGCTTTTGCTGAAGAGCGCTACATTCAATTCAAAAGCACTGATCTGTCGGTCGCTCACTAACTCACGTGGTTTTAAAAACCGGACCGGCAATAGAACCGTTCGAGCACCGGTTCATGATCTGATCGGTTCAATCATTTGGACTACCGATCCAACCGGTTATTTTTTAAAAGTTAGTTATTATCACTCATTGTTTAGAATTATAATGAAATAATCTAAATATGAAATAATAATGCACATTTTTTATATTAAAATAATAATTTAAAATACAAATTAGTCATTTTATAATAAGGAAAATAATATTCTATATTTTAATTAATTATGTCATTGAAAATAATAATTTAAAATAACTGAAAATTATTTTGTATATTTTTATTATAGTTTAAAAATGTTTTAAAATATATTATGAGAAAATATTAAAAAAACTTAATGTGTTAAATATGAATTTATAAGTAAATGTGGAATAAATTAAAATTATTGATAAAAATTTGGGAGTTTTTGACAAAATTTTTCAAAAAAATGCAAAAAAATAAATAAAAATCACCGGTTTCCGGTTCACCGGTTCTTCCGGTTCTCACCGATTTAACCGGTTTTTTCCGGTTCTTGACCAAATGTTTCAAAACCGAAAGCCGGACCGGTTGACTAACCGATTCGCGGTCCAACCGATTCGACCGGCCGGCCCGGTCCGGTTTTCAGAACCAAGTAACTCATGAAAGTAAAGTAGACCACTACTTCGTCTTGCTTCCTTGCTTTTTTCTTTCTCTCTTTCTTTTTTTTTTCTTCCCCCCTGGTGACTTTTCTGCTTCATGAGCAGACAGAGTAAAACACCCGTGACGCACTCTCTTGGACCTTATCTCCATCTATCCATTGAATAAAAAAAAGAAACTCCCTTGCAAATAAACCATTAAATTAGGTCGAAAAATGCGATTTACCCACCGGCTGAATTGAATGACTTAACATTGAGTATTAAATTTACACTAACAGAACAAACGTGAGTGGCTAAAACAGATTGATAAAAAGGAGAGTTGACAAATTGTATTTTTCGATTTAGTTAAGTGAGTTTTTTGCATCAAAGCCAATAAAAAATGAAAAAGAAAGAATTAACTAGTGTAGGTACTATTGTGTAGAACTTTCCTAAAACTAGTGGTGGATTCAAACATAAATATCTACCACCTAGAAACCGGACTTACTCAGTCGGCAACCTCGCTCTCCCAATCTATAAATAGGCTCAAATGCTCATTTGAGCATCAACTAAGAAGCCTTGTACTCCCTCATTCTCAATAAAAAAAATTTGCATTAAAGTCCAACCTTTTCTAAACAATTCTCAAACAAGCTCTTCAACTTCACCAAACAATTTCCTAACTACTCAAACTATCCTAAACTCCCAAAAACTTAACAGTGGTATCAGAGCCACGTCCGATCATCTATTTGGGGGTAAGGCAACAAAACTTCCCAAATAGCTCCACAAACCAAAGACACTTTATCGGCGACTACTTCAAAAAATAGTCAAGTTGTCCCTTTGCCGATTTTCTTTGATGAAAACTATGATTATTGGAGTATTAAGATGGAGACATATTTTGTTCCTAAAAAAATGTGAAATATTGTTCAAAGGGGAATAAATATTCATGAGGACATTTCCATATTAAATGAGACACAATTTGCAAAGTTGGAGGGTGATCAGGCAAGGGATGCACAAGCACTCTTCAGCTTGCAACAGGCGGTCGCAGACACTATTTTTCCAATAATTATAAAGGCAGCTAATGCGAAGCAAGCTTGGGGATATTGTAAGAGGAATTTTAGGGATCGACCAAGGTACGTGCTGTATGACTACAAAGTTTAAGACCAGAATATGAAAATGCGAAAATGAAGGATTCATAGACAATTAATGAATATTATTATAGATTAACTGAAATAGTTAATCAAATGACAGCTTATGATGAAAAAAATCTCAGACCAGAATATTGTCGAGAAAATATTAAATTTTATTCCGGATAAATTTGAATCAATAATCTCTGTGATAGAATAAACAAAGGATTTAGCATCGTTATCGGTGCCCGAACTTAGAGGCTCACTTGAAGCAAGAGAAAAAAGGATGAATAGGCATCACGAAGAACCATCTGAAAGTGTCTTTCAGTCCAAAAATCAGTCTCAAAAATCCCAAAATAATAAGAAAATATTCAATATAAATTATCGTCAAGGAGAAAATTCGATGAAATCAACAAATCCTATTTGTGGAATTTGCAAAAAGGCAAACCACTCGGACAAAAATTGTTGGTTCCGAGGACAACCAAGATTTCATAATTGAAAAAAGCTTGGCCACCTGGAGAAGTTTGAGACTCAAGATGCCGTGAATTTTTTTGTTTAGAGACTTTGAGCAATATAAGCTTTAACTATGGTATGAATTGCTTTAAAATGGGATGGTGATGGCCGAATGCTAAGCCTAGGGGTCGGCTCGTCATTCCGACCCGCAAGCGCTGTAGCCTTCACTTGGGAGCCTAAACGCAGAGCCACTAAGCCGGCCCGCAGACCCAGCCCCTGAATACTGTAGTCCCCCATGGTGTGCGGAGGACACCTGTCCCCCGACCCATACCGATGCCCATACCTCCTCCGGGCACTATAAATACTTCATTCTGCGCCCCGCCAAAGGGACCAAACTTTAGCTAAAAACCCACAACTTACTCTCAACTTAATCGTTCCTCGACTAGCTTACTGCACGAACTCTAACTTGAGCGTCAGAGAATTGTACTAGGTGTTCGCTCGGCTTCGAAAGCAACTCGTCTCTGGAGC
This sequence comes from Stellera chamaejasme, assembly GCA_024586325.1. Taxonomy (NCBI): domain Eukaryota; kingdom Viridiplantae; phylum Streptophyta; class Magnoliopsida; order Malvales; family Thymelaeaceae; genus Stellera; species Stellera chamaejasme. Next base: position 35,586,068 of record CM044985.1, read on the forward strand.
GGCTCAACAGCGGACGAAGCAACGTGGAAGAAACTCACTTTAGGAGTCCCTAGCCGAAGGACACAGCCCCTTGGAGGAACCCCACATAGTCGCAGCATGGCAGGATTCTTTCCTTTTGAGAGACCAATTACATTCTCGGACACGGTATTAGGTACTTCACCTTCGCTCCGACATTTATATTAATTAATGTTAATCACTTGGTATTAACATGGGATTTTTTAGGCTAGCATGTGCTACGCCTAAAATGGAGTTTGTCCCGTTCTACTTCTATATAAACCGTTTTTTATATTTGCTTACAATGAGCCATGAGTATAGGACTATGTATAAAATTATTTTTTTCTAAAGGTATAAAACTGTTGGAATCACACCACTGATGTCAGAATTTGTTAAAGAACGCTAATTTGGTCATTGTTCTTCTTAAGGTTTGCAAGAATAATATGACCTTTATTTAATCTAACAACTTTTAAGAATTTTTGCTGTAGCATGGTGATCATTTAGATCAAATTCGCAAGTTATATTATAAACACTTACAGAAACCTTTGTCATCCAAGTTGTATCATGTAGAGATTCTCCTTCAGATAGATTCTCCAATAAACTTAACAAAAAGAGTAACAAAAAAAGCTGCAAATTTCAAGCCTATTGCGTAGAACTTTGATGGGCCCTGTGCCGTGGTTTTGAGGTTTGGACTACGCTCAATGTTAATGATCCATGATGGCCCAATAGTTGAGCGGGCCCAAGCAAAATTTGGCATGTCAGGGAGCCAGCCTTCCTACCTCATGCCATGTCCAGCCCATGCATAATAAGGAAACAGTAAAAACAAATGTATATATTTTTTAAGGTTGGAGAGAGTAGTTGGTTACTGCTTATTATCATTTTTTGTTTTCCTTAAATTGCATAAAAAAAGTAACTAGTGTTTTCTTTTTTATTACATCATTTTCACGCTTCTTCAATTGTTGGATTTAGGGGTACAAGTTTAACGAACAGCTCGAGCTCGACTCGGGCTCGGTTCGATTAAAAATTCGTTCGAGCTCATTCATATTATTTTTAAGCGAAGCTTGAACAAAATTCTAAACTCGATACATTTATGAAGCCTAACATGAATAGCTTACTGCTCGACTCGGCTCGATTTAGTCCTAACTTTTTCCATTGATATTCGTGAACAACTTGAGCTCGACTCAAGCTCGACTCGATTTAAAGCTCATTTGAGCTCGTTCATATTATTTTCAAGCCAAGTTTGAACACAATTTCAGACTCGATATAATTTGCAAGCTTAACATGAACAACCTAGTACTCGGTTCGGCTCAACTCGTTTCCTCCTACTTGGATTGTGTTCACCTTTAATTAGAAGTGTTTTATTTTTATTACATCATTTTTGTTTTTGTTTTTCGAAAAAGGCTATTGAATTATTACATCATTTTTGTTAAGATAAAAATATGATACATTTGACTCGATAAAAAGATAAGATGTTTTGAAGATTTTGGGTATTAAAATAAAATACTAAAAAAAACAACTTTTTCAGTGGTAAAAAAAAGGAACAAAGGATAATAAAGTATGGTTTTGTTCATTGGAAAGGTGGAAAAATATTTCCAAAAATAATTCAAAATTGAAATGCCAATGTTGGTTGGTACATTTTAGGTGATGATTGGAGTTATTTGCCACCTGGCTTGTACGAATGCAAATGAAAGATAAGTAAAGGTATGGATTAAATAGACAAATGACTAAATCTACTCATGACTGTTTGTGCTCCCGCATACTTGGGAAACTGAAAAGTAAGAAACAAATTTCTATGAAATAGACACGCTGAACACAGTGTACAGGTAATGTGAAAAAAAGTTTTCGCTTATGTTAAACCATTCATTGAATCCTAACACTACCTAATTAATTTAACTAATTAATAAATTTAAAGACTGCTGGGAGTATGTTGACATGCTATTAGATTCATGAGCTATTTTTAGATAAGACAATTTTTTGAGTGGCCAGGCCAGGCCACTGAATTGTTGAACCGTGACACTCCACAGTAAATTGTATAAGCAGCGAGGGAACTGCAGAATCAATACAGTTTCAGTTTATACACAAAGGCCATCACAAAAACAAGCAGCCATGAAGGACTTAAACCCGGCAGTTGAAAACAAGCAACTCGGACTTGTTTTCCTCCCCTACACCGAGAAAAATTAACAGTGGAAAAATAAAAATAAAAGGACTACCATATGAACACCTCTCCTCATCTGTTTCAAACACATATGGATGACAAATCGCTATATTTTCTAATATTTAGAGGAAAAAATGAAAAAATGAGAAAAAATCACTCTGCTAACGTGACTGTATGGAACTTTATTTTCTGTTCCCAGTCTTGCGTTTCCCATCAGCTGGGACAGGTTGCCTCCCATTTCTGTGCATCGGGAGGCCATGTCCGTTTGTTAGCTTCCTTGATGGCGAAGGACCAAGCAGAGGACTTGTATTTTTGCTGCAAAAGTTTGTGAAACTTTAGTGGAAAAGTGTAAAACCTAACAACCAGCAAAATGACAGTTTAAGCTCTGCATTTGTTATTCTTACCTTAGCTCAGGGGTCCGTGATGGTTTTGATGCTGATTTCTTGGTTCTGGACTCGATACCGTTAGCCATGCTGCCGAGTTTGGAATGATTATATTGCCAAAGCAAATCAGGCTCAGACGAATCACTTGTACCAGCATCAATGTCACCCAGTTCATCCACGGTTGCCATGTTGAATTGATTCCCACCCATGAGCATATTGTATGTTCCTTGGGAGTATATATTCGATGAATCCTGGAGATACTTGTGGTACAAGGCATCTGGGAGATTCCTGGTTTCCGCCTCCCAACATCCTAAAGGGTTTTCTAATCTGTTTGTCACATCTTGCCTGTTAACCATAACTTTATCAACCCAGTCACCGGAGCCCATTTCCTTCTCATCATCCCTGCAGTTTTGGTTCGGGCTGGCAACTGGTGGCCAAGGAGGTGAATTAGCTAATAGCTCATCGAGGTCAAAACTTGGCCGCTTTTGCCTCATTGTAGAGTTCGGGACCACCTGCAACTACCGGTATCAGTAACTAGCGCCCAAAATCATACGAATTTATGACCAAAAGGATCAAGACAAAATTTACCTCTATGTTCCCAACATCTCCCATGGCTAGCCTGTTTCCTAACATATCTGCTACCCACTGATTAGAGTTATTTGGTGACAAATCACCAGCTTTTGTCTTGTGTCTTCCAGAGTTGTTTGGGACATACTCTTGATTTAAATCTGCTTCTCCTTCTTTCCTTGACAATGCTGCTTTCAGGCTAGCAATCTGAAAGACAGTTCTGTTGGATTATATCCAAATGGGAAGACACCACACACACACACACACACACAAGTTGTGTTAACCTGTTCTTTGAGCTCCTTGAAATCAGAACTGTCCTTATTCACTCGAGCAGCACCAAGTTCCACGGTAGCTACACGCTCAGCGAATTTAAGAGTGCTTATTGTTTCACCAGTGGCATCTGGTTCAGGACTTATGTGAACAAACATAAGTGTTTTTGCTTGGCCACCTGAAATGCTATTACACATCAAAATCCTTGAAAACGAAATGCTAAAGACCTCAATTGTTGGTTGGTGATACACTACAGATTATTGACTGATTAACCTTACCAAGTGAATCTTGAAGCAGCTGTGTAAGTTTGCTGTTTCTGTAGGGAACATGTGGGTTTTTTTGAGCCAGGGAGGCAATAACATCGCCTAAGGCTGAGAGGGACTTGTTGATGTGTTGTGCCTCTTTAAGTCGGTCTCCAGTCACCTCAGATTTGTCTACTCTTTCACTTCCAGCCAGGTCAACAAGATGCATGCAGCCACGAAGAACAGTTCCAGATGTCAAGTCTCGTCCTTGAACATGAACAGTAAGGCAACTGCAGGTTTTTTAAGACAAAACTTAGGACCTCCTATACAACTTATTAGCAGATGACTGAATAGAATAGGAGAAACAAAGCATGACCTATGCGATCGGCTGCTTCTGTCATTTAAAGCAGTGGCACCAACTGCACGGTTCCTTTGTCCAAGATTCATCAGATCAATGACATCAGAAGTTGATAAAACAGGAACAAGGTTCGCATCTGGAACACTTAGACCTGTATTAGAGCTGTTACGTATTTCCAATGTGCACAGTAGTTAAAGAAATCACAGCTTGGTGGAAAAAAGAGCATCGAGAGCATTTGAATCTAGTAAAGTAACAATTATCCAAAGAATGTTACATTTTTCTTTCAAAGAGGTCCCTCAAAGAATGTTATGTTTCCTCTTTTGGAAACTTATTTATACTTATTTTACCTTATTGCACCCATTTTACTTATTTACACTTTCTCCTCTTTTTCATATGACCATATCTACTTTTGCCTTAATCTTTGTCCCCAGAGAAATGCTACATTTTCATATCCATATTGTTATGCATTTAGCTTTGGTATGGACATCAAAGAATGTTACTAGTATCCAAAGAATGTTACATTTTCTTTCAAAGAGGTCCCTCAAAGAATGTTATGTTTCCTCTTTTGGAAACTTGTTTATACTTATTTTACCTTATTGAACCCACTTTACTTATTTACACTACTTATTTTACCTTATTGAACCCACTTTACTTATTTACACTTTCTCCTCTTTTTCATACGACCATATCTACTTTTGACTTAATCTTTGTGCCCAGAGAAATGCTACTTTTTCATATCCATATTGTTATGCATTAGCTTTGCTATGGACATCAAGTGATGCATGCAGTTCCTAAGCTATTTCAGTTTTTGAAATCTACGGATTATGTATAGAAATTAAATTGCAAAGGATATCTTTTGTTACTTCCATCTGTCACAAGGAGATCCCTGACTTGTTCATTATAAATCTCAATCATCTGAACAGCAACATCATATCGGAAAGTATCTCTTCTTTGTTCTGCCAGAAGAAATAAATCGCCCAAGGCCCTATAGTTAACACCTTGACTCTTCTCTGTCAAATCTCTTGGTCCAGACTGAAAAGGTTTGAACAATGCCCAATTAGCTAATTTGTTATCACAGCTGACATATTCATTTCATGAAATTTGGTCAAGTAAGCTATCATACCATGGTGTACGTTTTCCCCGAACCAGTCTGGCCAAATGCAAAGATACAAACATTGAATCCATCAAGGACTGACCGAATCAGTGGCTGCATATCAGAGAAAACTTCCGCTGCAAAAGGAACTGTATAATTAAGAAAGCATCCATTTTCTGATGATTTAAATACTCAATTAGTCATGAAACAAACCTTGAGTAGCTAATGGTCCAAAGACTTTGTTAAAGGTGAAAGACCTACGACTTTTCCCTTGCTTTGATGAGGTGCTAATAGTAATGGTTCCTTCTTCTATATGTTCTACAGAGCTGAGGTAATTTGACTGCTGCAAGAATGGTCTTACTCGACAATAAACCCGGATGCTTCCTAATGAAATGGAGTACATAATGTTTTAGAAATACCATACGAGTAAAAATTTCTTAGGCTAATGCTTGTAAGCACAATGAAATTACGTACCCTTAAGATCTTGCACTTGATTGTAGAGCTTCCGGTTTTCTTCTAAAACTCTATGGTAATTAGAAGCAGCATGGGCAAGACCATGAATATGCATACCTTTGAGGAACAGGCATCAAAATATTCATTACCACACCAGAAAGAGAAAGCAATTGGGAGAAGTAATCTCTCTTTTGTGATAATGGAAGAAGAAATTTCAATGGTAAGAATCAATCATGACTACCAAGATTGTTGAACTCTTCATGAAATTTAACTTGTATGAACTGCATGCCAGCTTTTGTAGCATTGAGATTATGCTTTAAGTCCTACATAGATCGAGAATAAGGATAAGTGCTTTGTGAAGAAAAGCCTTACCTAGTAATAAAGCAAAAATCACCTCAGCCATTCAAACCTGAATATGTTTCTGCTGCTCATCAAAGATCATACGCTGTTTCAAACTGGGATTTTTTAGTTCTTCACTGGGCTTGGGGCTTCTATGCAAGATATCTTCTTTTTGCATGGATCTGATGTTCTTCTCTTCGGTCTAATTGTCATCCAATCAAAAGGGCATTCAGAGGATATCTACGTGTCTAGTTGATTTCTGAAAAAACATCACTGGAACGGTGGCTAGGTGAAGCTAACGCTTACCTTTCCGTCCACACAGCTGGGCTTGAGAAAAGATTTGCTACTCTGAGGAGCATTCATGTTGCTTGAAGTTGATTTCATCTAAAAAATGTATAAAAAATATATATATACTAAATAAATCAGACAAAGAAGACAGAATAGAAAATAAATTAGTATTAAAAGCAATACTGTAGGGGAAAAAAACACACCTGTTCATATTGGCCTGCAATTCGATGTTCAAACTCCTCTACAACTTTGCTTAGCACTGATTCCACTACCTGTTACGATTTAAATATGCATATCAGCAGCATTAGAAAGATAGCTGCAATAGCAGAATTGTTAACATTCTTTCAGCACAAATATGTGAGGAAGAATGCACACGCAAAAAAAAAACATTTTTATCTAGAATTTGGATGGATAAATAACAAAGACTAGGAAAACTTTGCAATCAGAAATCACCACGGGTTCAAACGCAGAGCCATTTCATTTATATTGTTATAAATCTGAACTTTTCATACAGCTGTAAATAACTGTACTATCTCAGCCTGATATTTAAGTGAACAAACTTTAGCATTCAGTTTGTAAGATCACCATGGGAACGTCTTCAGGCTTTTTGTCCAGTAGAACTGCACGAACAAGCATGCTCAGAGAACCAGAGTTAGACTGCATATAAAAATAAGACACCCATCATCCAATGAGAAGAACAAAAGATAGCAAGAAACTTCCAAACAATTAACTAACCATTTTATGAAGATCAACTTCAGATGGTCCATTGGGCGATTTATCATTCATTGATGAGGCCCTAGACAAGGAGTTTGTGAATGGCTCGGAATTTTTCCTTACAAAGGACTTTCCAAGCCCGGTAGTTGTTGGTCTTGCATTTCCACCGAACTTCCAAACTCCATTGCCACCAGCCTGCTTCCACTCATGGAAGGACTTGATAGCAAGAACACAATTCACAACCCTTGTAGACTTCCCTCCCTGAAATGTGAGGAAATTTGGGGGAACTGATTTTAGTAAGGATCCCATCTACCCATATCCTTCTTGAAAAGAGAAGAAACCTAAATTGAACTTGGTAATTCCCGGTTCCTCTTGAAATTAAAAATAAATCATACTTGCTCCAGATCCGAAGCCTCAAAGTTAGGAAGTCCAATTTCTTGTACAGCCACAAGGAAATTCCGCACATTTTCAAAGTACTGAAATGCAGATAGGGCGGCTCCATCCGCAATGAGAGCTGCATCAGGTGGAGTTTCAACCACCTAACAAAGCAATCGACAGAATACAAATAACTCTCAAATTGTCTTGAGGATAAAACAAAGCAGAAACTGATGAGACATTGAGATCTTAAACCTTGGGCACAGCTCCTGGTTGAACCTTGTTAAGAACATTACAAAGAACAATCCCACTCCTCAATCCAAGCCGGAACTCTTCCTCCGATGGTTCGGCCGGCAAGTCTTTGGCAGCTACTACTCCTACCATCTTTCTGAGCCACCCTGCCGCTTCATATCTCCTCACAGCTAGCCCCCCAAAAAAATTGAGAACTTAGAACTCTTTTCTCTTGATTATGTAGAGAGGATTATCTCCGGCATTCATCTTAATTCTCAAACATTGCATTTTACTAATCTCAAAACTTGGATCAATCTATCCACCGATTTACTCTTGTTAAAAAGGTTCTTTCACGGTATTACTATAATCCTTCCCAAAAAGAACAAGAAACTCCTTCAAGATACTATTTCTTCAAAATCCGATTGCGGATGAGAAGGAAACTTAATTTTGAAGACCGCAGAAGAAAATCAAGTCAAACGAGGATAAACAATTTGAAAAATTACCAGCCTCTTCGGCTTTTCTGGACTCCAAATCAAGACCTCTAGAGCGTCCACCATGCTGCTGCAGAACATCCTCCACCACCGACGCCACCGAAAACGTCAATCCCTCTGCCGCCATCTCTTGGAGATTTTCTAGCCAAGAAAATCCCAGAGGAAACCCCAAAAACAAAGAATATAAAAAGCCGAAACACTAGCCAACTTGAGAAGAAGAAGACGAAGGGACAGAAGAATGAATTCAGCGATGCGGCCTGCAGAAACGAATGATTTCCACAGAAAAATCACTGAATCACATTCTCCATCCGCTTTTGGCTTTCCCTTTTTTCCATTGGGTTTTTATGTTTGCTCCTCCTGTAGCTCCAATCTATACAGAGTAGAAAGCAAGCTCTGCTTTATACTCCCATGTTCCGGCTCTTCTTTGAATCTCCTCTTTTTTTGGCCTTGCTACGGCTACTCCGACCCTAGCCCTCAGCCCAAACCTCCCCGGTTCGGAAATTGTGGGTCCACGTAGGATAGTTAAGCGAAAAAGCTTGATTAAGTTGGTGATTAAGGACTAGTTGGCCCAAAGCAACCAGCTTATCCTACTGAAACAAGAGATTATTTTCCTCATCGGCTCTTTAGATATCTTGCCGCGACATTCAGGTGTAGAGAGCACATAAAGTAATTTCCGTTACTTGGTTGTCCAATCAAGATCGATAAGCTCATATTAGCTGTACCATTAACCGAATAATCATGTACTAATATGCAAACTTTCTATCAAATTACATTTCTTCACAAAAACAAAAATCTCATCCATCAATCAAAGTATACATTCTGAAACGGTGAGATGACAGCCTACTGTATTTTCTCTCTTTGCTTTGCTAGGGTTGGTAGAGCTTTTGGAGACAGTCTTTTTTTTTTCTCCCTACAAAATTCTTATTTTCCTCAATTTTCGATTACTTCTTCTCTCCTACTATGATTCCTTCACTTTACTCATTCCATTTTCTTTTCTCCGATAACCCTGCAATCGCTCTGCTGATTGTGTTTGAGGCTTTGGCAAAAAGCATGGCAGTCATCGCACTCACGAATGAGGAACCCGCGGCAATCAATGTGGCTAGCCTGGGGACAACGACGGCAGCGCTGCTCGCAAGAGAGGTGGAGGAACAACTGGGAGAGGAGGAGGAAGGCCGCAAGGATACATAACAGAGGCTCCTGGTCCGGGTCGAAAAAGTGTGAAAGTCAACCCGATTGTGGAAGAACCAGAGGAATAGGTAATTGAAACGGCAGGGACGGGCAATGGAGGTTCGCCCTGCCTTGAGCAATGTGGTTGTTGAAACCGAGCAGTGGAGGTTTGGAGTCTTCTCTTTCTACCCGTATGATTAAATTGACTCAGGTACGTCATTGGTGTGAGTGCTTGATATTTGATTTTGAGATCGGTTCTATGACTAGATGCGTTGTTCCAAGTGTTTCTGTAAGGTCCAGGCCTTTAGTATCTTGCTATTTATGGCTAGCTTGGTGGAGGGGTCGATGGTCGGATATTACGAGAGAGATGTTGCGCACGTACACTTGTTCAAAGCCAAGATGAGCTATGAAGAACTCATCATAGTCCGATAAGGACTCGATCTGCTTATCATCTATTTATACCATTGACTTGATGTACTTTCTTTTGTTACTTAGGTTTTTGCTTCCAGGACATTTTCTCTGTTTTTCATATCATACAACCTTAAGTTGCATAGTAGGATTTGTTATGTTTGTTTCCGCTTAGAGCTGTTTTTTTTTAATTGTTTGAGGGTTGGTCACTGAATTGGCTATTTTCTTACCTTTGTACTATTGATTTTGAATGACAACATTCACCGTTAAAAAATAACATGCAAACTTTCTTATCATGTATGTGAAAATAGATACCATCAGTTACTCACCTCAATCCATTATTTTGTAGACATATATGAACATTTATTTAGACCAATACAAAACCAGTATGAACCATTTTGATAACTAAAGTGTGGTGTCCATGACATCCTTCCAATAAGATTATTAGTATATGAACTAAAACCTGGGAAAGAGGTACTTCTCACCTTAATTATACATTATCTTCCACATTTTGTGAAAGAAATGAATAACTAGTGACAAAGTTAATTATCGTTAAATATTTTATAGTGTTTTTTACACTATTGTGTCAACTGAGTTAATTATTGTTAAATACTTTCTCCGTTACTTTTTAATAGTTACATTTGACTTTTGATATTGTGTTTGACTCAATTTTTTATTTAGAAAAGTTTGTTAAAAAATCTAGAAAAAATATTTTTAAAAACTAGAGATATTGATTTACCTTATACATTTAAGTAATTTGATATTGTATATCAAAATCTTAGAGGAAAAAAATCATAAAATATAAATTGAAAAAACGTAACTATTAAAAAAAATAGTTCATATAAAACGAATAAACAAAGTGGCTAGTGTAGAGTGAAGTAACCCGGTAAATCTTGAACTAAATGATCGATCATCACTGGTAGCTATAAGGGGTTAGCACTATTTAGATAAAATCCAAAAAAAATTGAAAATCCTAATCAGTGAATTTGGACAAAATGGTTCAGTATTTCGGTTCATTTGGTTGGTTGATCATAAACCAAGATGTATAATCGATTACATTTGGTTTGATCGATTACAGATGTTATAATTTTAATTACCGAACATAAACCAAGATGTAATGGACTAGCTAGCTAGTATAATCATTAACCCTATGTATAAATATCTATCTTTGCCAACATGTTATTTTTATTAATAATAAGTAATATTAGGATCAGTATGTCTGATTAACAAAAGATATTTAATGGTTGGCTATGTGGAATCAAATGATGGATTGTATCGTTAATAAACTAATATATTTTAAATGTAATTAATTAGGCGAAGAGAGACAAGAATACGAAATAAGAAAAACCAATCCAAATGAAAAAAAGTCGATCGATTTGGTTTAATTAGATAGACTTACACTCGTATATAAATTTTTTCAAATACAAAACAGATGATTCATAATAAATAAATAAATAAATATATAAATAGACACTAAGACCGGGTTGATGATGATTTATTAGTTGACATTATCATTCGTAACGATTTGAACATATATACGATTAATTATTACTCGGCCAATTGAGAGGCTCCCCCGCTCCAGCTGCCATTACGTATTAAGCATCCAAAAATCTGATTTGTCGTTTATTGTTGTTGCAATAATAATAATAATAATAATCCATTTTGAACATTGACTTAAGCAAGACCAATTAGTTGAGAAGATAGAAGTTAATAAATTACGCAAAGGGGAGAATGACACATGTGTGTGTGTAATGATGAGAAAAGCAATAACATGGTCTAAATAAGGAAGGATCGACGAGTAGCTACTTAGTTAATCATCATAATCATATATAGTATATCTATATCCAACTTTGGTGGTAACTGGTAGGAGACATGCCGCTTTCGATCGCGGTTGTTGAAATGAAAATCTTAATTCTCTCTTTTTCTTTTTTGCTTGCGGTATGTATATATATATATATATATATATTTACGGGACGGCAATCCTACATACATGCATGCAAATGCAATCCTACAGAGACGGTATTTCTCATCTTGCGGCCGAAGTCAATCCAAATCTACCTCTATCTCTATGTATTTCTACTTATTAATTTCTGGTATTTCTAACAACTCCCTGCCATCCCGTCCCTTTCCTCCTACCTACCTGATTTCCCACCCCTTACTCATACCCCTTCCAACTTTCTTTCAAAACCCTAATATATTGGTATATTCTAACAACTCCCTGCCATCCCGTCCCTTTCCTCCTACCTCAATCCTACCTCTATCTCTATGTATTTCTACCTGGTATTTCTAACAACTCCCTGCCATCCCGTCCCTTTCCTCCTACCTACCTGATTTCCCACCCCTTACTCATACCCCTTCCAACTTTCTTTCAAAACCCTAATATATTGAGAATATATATATTGTCGGATATTTGGGAGTAATAAAGTAATATATATATATATATATATAATACCAAAATAAGATTTGTGGATCGAAGATAATAAAGTAAAAATGATACTCCTTCCGTCTCAAATATAATGCAACATTTTGACTTGGCATGAAGATTAAGGTGAGAAAATTTTGGTATTAAATTTCTCATTTTACCCTTTTATATATTGAAAGATGTAATCAAAATGGAAATCGATGAAGAATAGTAAATCAAAATTAAACTATAATGATAAATATTTCAAAAATACAAATTAAAGAATTACATTATTTAATAGAAAATTTTATTTAGAGAAGAAATACATCCATATTGACTTTTTTTTATTTCTTAAATTTTAGAGGTAAGGATGATTGGGTAAATGATTATGTAAAAAGTTACCAAAAAATGAAGTGTTGCACTACTTTTATGACATCCTATAAAGGAGAGTGTTGCAATACTTTTGGAACGAGAAAATTACTAAAATGTTATTTAAAAGAATTTGTTTCAGTTTTTTTGTATGATAGCTTTATAAGAAAAATGTTTCAGCTTTTTTAGAATGGATGGAATACTAACAAAGATTTATTTCTCACTTTAATTTGGGACGCAATTTCTAAATATTAAAAAAATGAATTTAGTTGGGTGATACTTCCTCCACAATTACCATTGTATACAAATTATGGTAAGTTTTAATGTGTAATTGATACAAAATTAATTCAATCCATTAATTTGACAAGATAATCACCATGATTATGCTTTCAACGTTAAGTCATGTATGGAAAATTGCATTTAATTTACACTCACCATTTTTATTTGTTCCTTCACTATTTGAGTATTTAATCTTTATGTATGATTTTTTCGGGTGAAGAATGTTAGATTCATGATTATTTAAACACTTTAAGTTAAATAATTTATATACATATCATAATTTGCAATATTCTTTTTTCTAAATTGGTAAAGTCCATGTATGGTTCCTTAGCTTTGATACATATTCTATTTTCGTTCAGTTTTAGGAATTCGTCTCAGTTTAGTTCATTTTCTTTTATAAATTACACATCATTGGTCCTGTTAAGTTTTCTGTTAAAATCGTTGTTATTATATATTGAAAATTACCTAACTGTCCCTACGTAATATTTTTTTTAACCCTTGAACTTTTAACATAAGTTCATTTTAGACTCTGCTTTTTTTCTCTCCACTCTTCATAGTTTGTGTAAAGTATGCAATGAAGTTTATTTTTTGGAGACATCAAATTCCTAAGCCAAACGCGTCATGATCTAATCGTGCTCTATGAAGCATCCAACCCTGAAAAAAAGTATCCAAAGAGAATATCGCATCAATCAATCAATTTACCCAAAACATTCGAGGAAAAATTCTTCTTCTCCGTAAAATATATAGTTCCTACTAAAAATCTTGTTGCTCTAGATCTGATTTGAGCTCCATCATACATGTCCATCTTCTTCCCTAAAGATTCCACTCTCATGGCTCGATCTTCTAGATTTCCTCAAACCTCACTACCCTCTAGACCCCAACTGTTACAAAATCATCAACGAGATCAGCACCGACATCAGCGCCGACATCTACAGGGTTGAGTGCCTTCCGCTGAAATCTGTCATCACCATCAAGTCAATCAACTTAGACAAACCCAGGGCCGATTTCGACACCATACACTGTGAAGCTAACGATGTCGCTTCTTCTCACATGCATAATGAGTTAACAATCGGAGTTCCAGATTCGATTGGTTACAGATTTGGCTCTGGGCAGTGAAGGGAATCAGCTCCAGATATGCGCTCCTCCTTCGCCTAACTACAACCCCAGACCCCAGCTACACTCCTCCTTCCACCACCTTTTTGATGCTAGACCCAACCACGGGAAGGGTTGCCAACATTGCCTACTTCCCTTCCATGCATCCCAAATTTGATCCCAAAGCCAATTTTGTATCTGTCCCTCCATTGTATCACAAACGGGCGATGTCGGGCTCAAATTAATAAATAGAACCACTAGTGCGAGGGGCCTTCGAGAAGCTGGCCAGGAATTGCTTTGGCACTAATCACCAAGTGTTTGATGTTTTGTTTGCTAGGAATGGTGGGTTCAAGTTTGTAGTTAGGATTTTCGACGCCTTGGCTAGAAGGAAGCGACTGAGGATTGGGAGAATTACAAGCAGTTGGAGATCAAGGGAGGTGGAGCGAGATATGAGAGGAGAGAGGAAGGAGAGACAAGAGATTGTAGATTTAAAACTATGGGGTTTAATTTGAACATTTTCAAAAAGTTTAATGGCCAAATCTATATTAAAGGTGTAAATAGGACTTTTACAATAGATGCATTTATGTCAATTTACTCAAGATAACGGAAAATGTAACGAAAGGATCAATCTGAAACGAATTTAAAGTTAAAGGACTAACATGAGATGAATTCTTAAAATAGGATCAAAATAGGACATACTTCAAAGTTAATGGATCATTCATGAACTTTACCCTTTTCTAAATATATTTTTTGTGATTTTTTTCAATATTTATCTTTGTTAAAATTTGAGTCAAACATTGAATCTTGAAACATGAAAGTCAAACGGTTCAATTATTGGCGGACGAATGGAGTATATACATAAGAAATATGGTAAATTACAAAACCCCCTAAGGTTTGGTGAAACCTTCAATTACCCCTTATATTTTCAAAAACATCAAGTTACCCTCTTGATTGTTCATACTTGTCACTTGATAGTTAGGGTTTTAGGTTTAATTACACCAATTTCACTCTAACTCTTTGACCCCTAACAATCCTACCCTAACAATTTCAAACTTCCACCTTAACTTGTTTGTCTCGCCACTCATCGATCAACAGTCTACTGTCATCGCACCCACCACTGCAACTGCTTTCCTCGTCGCCCATTACCCTCATTGTGCTCCCCTTAACACAAATCTGGGCATCCACGACATCCTTGGCTCGAGTGTGGTGACTTGGGCTTGTTGGAAGTGGCGAGTTAGGCTTGCATGCAGTGCAGGAAGCGATAACGGGAAGCAATGACCTGGGCTTGTGCACTTTCAAAATGGGGTTTGGGAAGATAGAGAGGGTAAGGGGTGATAGGGAGGGCGGGTGGCATTGCCCGTAGCGGTGGTGGGCTAGCGAACAATGGGTGGATGGTGACAGAGACGGGCTAAGGTTGAAGTTTGAAATTGTTAGGGTAATAGTATTGTTAGTGTGTAAAGAGTTCAGAGTAGTACTAAGTTAAACCTAAAACTCTAACGGCCAACTACAAGTATAAATGGTCAATAAAATAATTGGGAGATTTCACTAATGATGGGTTTGTGTAATTTACCTAAGAAATTTTCATTCTTCACTTTATTATTGCAACGCTTTTCATTTTAGGTGCAACGTTTAGGAAACTTTTTCTAATAAAATTATCAATTTATCCTTGCAACTATATTTTTTTTGCTCCATTCGTCCCTTAAAAATTGGTGCGTTTATTTTTCGATGTTGTGATGGACTCAAATTATTACTAGAAATAAATCATTAAAAATTTTCGGAATAAATACATTAAGAAACTACAGACATTAATCTATAATTTGCATTCAAATTATTTTACTTCATATATTAAAATGTTGAATAAATAAAATCATATATTAAATGCTGAAAACGAAACACATTATTTTTCCAGTGACGAATGTAATATTTTTTTATTTTATGATTTGAGCTTACCAACTCCACCCACTATTTTTATCTTAATTTTTATAATCTGACCCGACACCACTAATTTCATTCATTCACCAACAAAACTTTATTTTTCTTAATTGTAATTTTATCGTAGTTTCACAATTTTCTATTCATCTTATTCCCTCAATCAAAACAAAATGTTGTAAAAAAATAAGGGAGGAATTGAGTAAGAGTTAGCGACCTAGGTTTTTGAGACTAGGGAGAAAGTCCAATTAAAAAAAAACCAAAGATGTTTGGAATTGCGGCAGGCAAGCAGAGGTAGTTTCAACGGTCAAATATTCAAATGGTAGGTTCGGTTCCAAAGCAAAAGGTCCGGAGTGAAGAGCAAGGAGGCCCACGGGCGCGCGGCCTCTTGTCCTGTGACCCACGTCACGGGCATTCCATTCGGCAGGTTTTAGCTAGTGAGTATTTTACGATAATATCCCCCGGGCCCGGCTCGGCCCAAGTGCTTTTGCTAATTTCACCAAAATAATTAAATAATGCATGCAACTCAATAACAATCCAAACCACAACCCGCCTTTTCACAGCTACAGCCTACATACAAACAATTCACCCATTGCACTATTTTCGTCTATAAACTTCACATAACTACCTAAACTAAATTTAATACTAAAGTTCATATACTTGTTAAACAAATTTCAAAATAAAAAAAAAATGTTTTGTGCTCCTTAATTCCCTTGTAACACAAAAGGAAAGGAGTGGGTAAATTAATGGGCAATGGATATATATATATATATATATATATATATATATATATATATATATATATATATATATATATATATATATATATATATATATATATATATATATATATATCAAGGAGCTAAGTAGGCAGGCATAGCTTGCACTCGGAGACACCGCAGCTTCCGTCAGCGGAATAATAAGTTTGCAATTGCGACATTTCAATTAAAAAATTACGACTTAGGTAAGGTAACAATGACGGAACGGACGCTGTAAGTTTCACTGGAAATTAAGCAATGTAGTAGTAGGATTATCAACCATATATACAATATATAAATATATATATAAGTATATCTATACATATACTATTTGAGAGGCTTAATTAGTTAGGGAGGGTGCGTGCTTATGAAGTTGTTGAGTTTTGATGAATGCCCTTATAAATTTCACATGGTCATCACGGTGTAAAATTTATAGGAACGGTGGTAGCCACAGTTATTTGATCACCCAGTAGTTACCTAATTACACATTAATCATTCCATTAAAATCAGCTTATCATTTTTTCAGATCCAAGCATATTCAAAATCTGATTAAACAATCCAAACATTAATATAATTTTTTGGTCCAAAAGAATTGTACTGTAAGATTTTAATACTAGCTAGAAAAAAATGGAAGTTTGATGCAACTGCTACTAATGTTTTCCAATATTATAAACTAGATGATCGAATTGATGGAAATTAAAAGAGGAAGAGGATGTGGAAGGCAGTGGGTACTATCACATTAATTTTAAAGAAGGGGAGCCAAATCATACTATATATATATATATATATATATATATATATATATATATATATATATATATATATATATATATATATATATATATATATATATATATATATATATATATGTTAATGCCAAAGGATTAACATTAATTAGGAATAAGATTGGGATTAGAGAATCATACCTGAGAGGTTGTCCGAGAAGGTGGGCCTCCCGAAGGGGAAGAATCCTGACATGGTGGGGTGGAAAGTGGCTCGGCTGGTTGTTTCGTCCTTGTAGCTCTTCTCCTTCGATATGCTGCTTCCAACTCCAGATGAGCACCTGGTACGACACTCCGACGCTCAAGTTAGTTCTCACTTCACAAAGTAGCCGAGGCACAGAAAGTTGAGAGTAAAGTAAGGGGATTCTGTCTAAGTTTTTGTGTGTAAGACGAGGCGAGCTTGAAGGTATTTATAGGGGTTGGGGCGGTATGGGCAACGGTATGGGCAACGGTATGGGCTGGGGGACAGGTGTCACCCGCTCATTGTGAAGGGGTACTGTAACTCCCCGCCAAGGATAGTGGCTCGGCCTAAAGCCCTGGCTGAGTGGCCCGGCCTAAAGCCCTGGCCGTGCCCTCGAGTTCCGTGGGCTGCAACGCTGGAGCCGGCCCGTGGCATGGGCCGCCGGCCCAAGCCCACGGCCTCACCATTAGCCCCAGGCGCCTTGTCCGGGGATAGGACGAGGCGCCTTGACACGCTTACGAAGGTAGCCGTTACACCACGTGTCGCTCCGCGTTGGTACTGCGGCGATTCGCGCTTTTCGAACGCCTATAAATGACGAGTTTGCGCCTTCAAATTCACTTTCCACATTCTTTGCTTTCTCGCGCTTGGCTTCTTTCGATTTTCCTCTGATTCTCCGTTTTCAACTGGCTCGACCATCTCGCTCGTCTCCAACTTCACGTATTTTCCAGGTATGATTTCTTTTTCTAGTTCGATTCGTTCTTCTGTTGGTTCCTCCTCAGGGAGATGGCCGGACGATTCCACTGATGGGGGATTCGTCTCGGCTCGTTTCCTTGGCTCTCCCCAGGTTCATAGCATGTCGAAGCGCCCGGGAAAAGAGGTTTGTAGAGAGAGTGGCCCGTCGTCAAAAAGGCCGAGGTTGAAAAAGCCCTACCCGAGTCCCCCGACGACATTGAGTCCAAGATGACTGGGAAAGTGGCGCGCCGACTGGCGCTAAAGTTCAGTTTTCCCGAGGACATGGACTGGAGAGTCCCGGCCCTCGAGGACAGGCGAATAAGCCAAATGAGGACGAGTTTAGTGTTTACTCGGTTTACTTGAGATGGGCATGCGCTGCCGCTCGGGAATTGAAACTTGGTGCTTCGGCTTTATGACCTTGCGCCGAGCCAGTGGTGCCCAACTCCTGAGGCACATCATTGGCTTCAAGCTCTTCGCCTCACAATGGGCTTCCAGCCTACGTCCCAGGCTATTCCGCCACGCCTACAAGATCTCGGTCGGTGGGAGTGGCGGGGACATTGGTACCACTGGCCCACCGTTCGCAATCGCTAACTCCGTGCCCCACGTCGAACCACGGGTGGAAGAAGAAGTTTCTCTTCGTCCAGACCCCTCGCTCGGCCGGGTTTAGGACCTCCTGGAGGACGGTCGAGCCCGAGCAGGATATGAACGCAATTGGTGAGAGCACCCTCTTTGGACAAGAGGCTCAGGCTCTGATTGAGCTACAGAGGGAGGGGCTCGCTCGGCCTTTCCGGTGGAGGCCGTTCTTGAGGCCGATCGGGCTGAACTCCCGCAGAGGAAGTTCCAGACTTGGAAGAAGCACATCGGCTTGCCACTAGCCGAGGTAGTCCCTCATCGGTGGGTGCATCGTCAGAGCGGCCCCCGACTTTATTAAAATGCCCAACGAGAGTGGCTCGGACGATACGCCTCATCCATTTATCTTAACTTGTAAGGCCTTTGAGAAGGTCGATTTCACTAACGTTTTTAACGTTTTACTTATTTCTGCCTCAGGTTCAAACATGGATGCCTTTGAGAAGGCCGAAGCAGCGGCCCGTATGTCGGCCCCCGTCCCGCCGAAGCCTAGGAGGGGGCGAGGTGGAAAAACCACCGTCACCCGTGCTGCGGCTTCTTCTCACCCTAGCACTGGTGGTAAGAGCCCCAGCAAGCTGAGGGAGACCTATGGCCCGGGCCCCGTCTCGGACGCCCACGGCCCCGGCTCAGGTGGTAGCGAGACAGAGAGCGAGGGTCGCCCGCCAAAAGGCCCTCGCTTGCTTTGGGAAGAGGCGGCTTTGGAAGCCGAAACCTTGACTTCCAAGGGTAAGGGCCCGGCCGAGGCCCCATTGATGTGTTGAGCGAGCCGAGTCTTACCACGGCTCGCCTCCAAGGGCTCGGCGGGCCGACCCAAAGTTGCGCGAGCTCACATTCACTGTGGCCGAGAAGCTCCTTGAGCAGGGCCCGGGCAACGAAGGCTCGACGCTTTCGAACCCCGAGTCGTTGCGCCTCCATTGGGAGTCAATGGTCTCAACGAGGGATGTCGAGGCGTTGCGCGCCTGCAAGCCCCGGCGGGCCGAATTAAGCCACGCTCTCCGGAGGAGCTTCTGCCGGGTAAGTTCCTCGTCTGTCTTTTCCTTCGTCACTAACAATCCTCACTTGTTAAGAACTTTCTTGCTGAACACTTATTGTGAAAACGCCTAGGCCTCAATTTGTGCCGAGGAAATGGGGCGGGACGACGAGGCGATGGAGGAAGCCCGGGCCGAGATTGAGAGGGCCAGGGAGGAGACCGAGCTTCTTCGCCGCGAAAGAGACGAGGCGTTGCGCCGGGCCGAGGGAAGCGAGTCTAGGTCCCTCGGCCTATCTAAGACCCTTGCCCAAGAAAGGGATCTTAAGAAAGCGGCCGAGGAAGAGTTGGCCGAGTTAAAGAGGAGCATCCCCGGCCAAATAGATGAGGCCAAAGCCGCCTTCCTTGAGAGTAATCAATACAAGCAGATGAGGGCTAAGGACACGGGGCGAAGTATCGGCTCGCCATCTCCGACGTGGTTGAAGTGTTCGGGGAGGTTTTCCCCGGGCTGGACCTCACTCCTATTCAGTCTCTCCCTGATAAGGAGAAGGCGGCGACAAGCCGAGCCGCTTACCGCGTCCCCAAGGACTCGCCCCTTTATAACGCTTTCTATGACTACAACTCCGAGGAAGAGGAGGAGGGGGACGAGGCCCCAAGGGATCACCCGGGCGCAGATTCTTCTCACGCTTAGTTCAGCTCAATTTTTTTCAAGTTCAATTTTTATCCGAGCCACTTGGGCTCGTGATTCTGAACAGAGGGGTTTGTAATAATATTCTCTCGTCTATTCACTATTGCTCCCCCCCCCCTTTTTAGATTTAACTCACATGGTTCGCTTTACCCTTTATTCTTTTTGCCGAGCCACATCGCCCGGCTTTATTGCTTGCGTGTAATGTTTTGAGCGTTTGGAGTTAACACTTCCTATAGTGCCGAGCTACAAAGGCTCGGCACATAGTACTCATTTCTCTGAACAATGGTTCGTACATTTTCGATCCTTCAAATTAAGCATAATATTTTTGAAGGCACTCCGCATTCCAGGCGCGGTCGACCATTGTCCCATCAGGTCTTCCAAGTCTATACGCCCCCTTTCCCAATTCATCGATGATCAGATAGGGGCCTTCCCACTTTGGAGTACATTTGCCTTCAGCGTGGTCTTGTTGAGTTGTGGCAGTGCTTCGAAGTACAAGGTCCCCTGTCTGGAACCTCCTCGGCCTAATTTTAGCGTCATAGTATCTCTTTATTCTCTGTTGATAGGCCCGGCTATGTAGCTCGGCCTTCTCACGGGCTTCGTCCAATAAGGTGAGGCTGGTACACAGCTCTTCATTGTTTTCTCCTTCAGAGAATTGGCTGACCGAAGAGAAGGGACTGCCAATTCCACGGGCGTCACGGCATCCATTCCATATGTAAGGGCGAAGGGGTGTTGCCGTTGATTCACGGGGCGTCGTTCTCATGGCCCACAAAACCTCAGGTAGGAGGTCGGCCCACGCACCTTTGGCCTCTTCCAACTTCTTGTTGATGGCGTACTTAATGGTTTTATTGGCTGCCTCTACCAACCCATTACTTTGGGGATGCGCCACGGCCGCATTGCAATGCTTGATTCCCAAGCCAGCCAAAAAGGCCTCTATTCGACGGCCCGTAAATTGCTTTCCTTGGTCACCACTATCTCCGGGGCACCCCAAAACGACAAATTATGTCATCGAAGATCATATCGATCCACGTCATCTTGCACGATCTTTGGATAGGGCCACAGCTTCGACCCACTTGGTGAAATACTCAACGGCCACCAAGACAAACTGTCACGTCGTGGGGCCATGGGGAAGGGGCCCAAAATGTCTAAGCCCCATTTTGCGAAGGGCCAAGGAGCCACAATGGGGTCAGAGGCTCGGGCGGTCTCCTAGGAGTGTTAGCAAAGCGTTGGCACTTGTCACATTTCTTAGTGTATGCCTCTACGTCCGCCTTCATACTTGGCCAGAAGTAGCCGGCCCTCTTCAGCCTTCGCAAAACAGTTCGGGGGCCCTGGTGGTTACCACATATCCCCTCATGCACTTCAGCAATGGCGATTTGTGCCTCATCAATCCCCAGGCATCTTAGGTACGGGTCGAGGCCGAAGGACTTTCGGTAGAGATCGCCTGAAGGGGAGAGATAGAAACGGGCCGCTTGGACCACTAACTTATGTGCCTCCCTGGCATCATCCAACAACTCCCCTGTCTCTAGGTAGTGCGCAATTGGGGCGCGCCAGTCTCCTTCGGCGAAGAGGATGCCGACTGCTCCCCTCAATGGACGGGGCTCCCAGGTTTTCGATATATACCTCGGAAATTTCCTCAGTTCCGGCGGCCAGGCGCGCTAGGTCGACGGCATCGGAGATTTCGCAACGGGGGACTTTAGTGATCAAGGCACTTCGGAAGTGCTGCTGAGCCTGTGCGACCAACCATTGATATTTTTCCATCTTTGGCTCTTTGGTCGCGTACTGATTCGGCA
Source organism: Stellera chamaejasme (assembly GCA_024586325.1). Lineage (NCBI taxonomy): Eukaryota > Viridiplantae > Streptophyta > Magnoliopsida > Malvales > Thymelaeaceae > Stellera > Stellera chamaejasme. The sequence continues at coordinate 35,608,188 of CM044985.1, forward strand.
GATTGGCCCACTACGAGTTACGAATCAGTATAGATTTCTAAAGCAGTGCCCCACTATTTTGGCCAATCGCAGGCCATCAAGACGGCCTCATATTCCGCTTTGGTTGTTGGTAGTGGGAACATCAATCTGGCCGAGTGGACAGTTCGATACTTTCACGGGCCCCGAGTATCACACCAACTCCTGCCCGGCTTTATTGGAGGAGCCATCCACAAAGGCGACCCACTTCGCGCCTCCGTCGGCGCTTCGTCCTTTCCTTGCCCCGCCCGTAGCCGCGCATACGAAGTCGGCCAAGGTTCGCGACTTAATGGCTTTTGGGGTGTGAAGTCAATGTGGAACTCTGTGAGCTCCATACTCCATTTACTCATCCGTCCTGAGAGATCGGGCTTGGTGAGGCACGCTCGGAGAGGCGTGCTAGACATCACTTTAATGGGGTGGGCCTGGAAGTAGGGGCGTAGCCTTCTGGCGCTCACGATTACGGCGAGAGCCTCCTTTTCGACGTTGGAGTAATGGGGCTCTCCCCCTTGTAAGACTCTGCTAACGAAGTAGACGGGGAGTTGTTCTCTACCAACTTCTCGGACTAGCATCTGCGCTAAGCTATCGCTTGGAGTACGAAGTGTAGAGCGATAAAGTTTCCCTGGTTGGGGCGGATGTAGCGTGGGTAGTTGGGCTAAGTGCTCCTTAATTTTGGCGAATGCCTCGTCACATTCCGCCGTCCACTCATCGCTTCTTTCTAAGTAACCGGAACAGGGGGAGGCACCTCTTCGACGAATTGGAGAGGAATCGGCCGAGGGACGCCATGCATCCCAACAGCTGTTGGAGCTCCTTGATTCGAGTGGGAACTTCCATGGCTCGGATAGCTTCAACCTTATCGGGATTAGCTTCAATCCCCCTCTCGGTTATCGTGAAGCCGAGGAACTTGCCCGATTCGACCCCAAACACACATTTTTAGGGTTGAGGCGCATTTTATATTTCCGGAGAACGGCAAAGGTTTCACGGAGGTCATCGACATGATCCCGCTTCGTTTTGCTCTTAACTAGCATATCATCCACATACACTTCAACATTCCTCCCGATCTGCTTCTCAAACATTCGGTTGACGAGGCGCTGTATGTCGCCCGGCGTTTTTAGGCCGAAGGGCATCATTTTGTACCCAAAATGCCTAAGTCGGTTATGAAGGCAGTCTTTTCTACGTCGCTCAGCTCCATAAAGATTTGATTGTAACCGCTATACGCATCCATGAAAGATAATAATTCATGCCCAGAAGTGGCGTCTACCAATGTATCAATACGAGGGAGAGGGAAAGGGTCCTTCGGACATACTTTGTTCAGGTCCGTGAAGTCTATACACATTCTCCACGTTCCATCAGTTTTCTTTACAAGAACTACATTGGCGAGCCACAAAGGGTAATAAACCTCAACGATGAAGCCCGCCGCTAGAGCCTCTCCACTTCTGCCTGGATGGCCGCCCTTCTTTCCATATTGACGCCTCGTCTCCTTTGGATGACTGGCTTGGCGTCGGTCGGAATGCTCAACTTGTGAGTAATGACCTTGGGGTCTACCCCTGGCATATCAGCCGTGCTCCATGCAAAAATGTCTTTGAACTCCCTCAACAAGCCCTTCAATTTCTCCTCTTCCTCGGTTGGCAACTTGGTGCCAATCCTGGTGACCTGCTCTGGCAAGTCCGTGATCATCACTTCCTTCAGTTCCTCGGCTGCCGAGCCCCTCGGCCTTTTCTCCTCATCCCTGAGATCGAAGTTGTCCGTGGACAGGTCAATCAAATCCAACGGAGTTAGATAGCCATAAAATCGTTCTAGACTTTTTACCAGGGGGGCCGGGAAGGCCGAGTCACTCGGAGGGCGAGTGTGAATGATGATTGGTCCTCGTGAAGTTGGAAGACGTACTTCCATGGTCTTCGGCCTCAAATGCAGGTCGAACAGAGATTGAGTGTGTATCCCGAGGATAACATTGTAGGGGCTCGGTGACTTGACCACCTTAAAGCATACTTCACCACGGGCGAGGGGACACCCTCTTTATCTAAATCTGACTGATGCACACTGGCAGAGTGACAGTGCCCAGAACAGGTATGGGGTTGTTGTTCGGCCCATAGACCGGCATGGTACACTTGCTGAGAGTGCCCTGGATCTCCTGGCTCATCATGCGAAACGCATGACAAAACAATATGTCGGGCTGAGCCCCCGTGTCAACTAGAATTCTTTTTACCCTGCACCCGCTATCTCCGCTTCTATGGTGAGGGGTTCTTGTGTGGGAGGAGCGCCTCGGCCTCAGGGCCATTGTCAAAAATTATCGGGGCGCAATTAGGGGCCACGAGGAGGTTATTCACCTGCTCTGGCCGGGCCCTTTCATCCGGATGATCAAGGATCATGTGGATTATGGGGCGCTTGTCCTCCCTTCTTTGGACGTCCTTCGGGCGTGAGCCCTCCGGCTCCTCTTTCTTTGGGGTGATTTGCAAGGGGGTGGCCTTGACAAACTGAGGGAGTTTGCCTTGTTGGATCATTTCCTCAATGAGCCTGCAGAGCTCATGGCAGTTTTCAGTCACGTGACCGTGGTCACGGTGGTATTTGCAGTACAATTTCTTGTTCCTCTGCTCTGGGGGGGACCTCATGGCCCGGGGCCTTTCAAAGCCTTGCTGCCGCTCGAGGACGGCGAGGATCTGCTCTCTAGGAGCGTTAAGGGGGGTGAACATGTCGGGCGCTGGGAAGCGCGGATTAAAAGAGCCCCCGCCCCTCTGACCTCCTCGGCCGGGTCCTGAGTGACCCCCTCGGCTGGAATCCGTCCGTTGGCGCTTTGAGCGATCGTCGGCTGCGCTGATTGTCGGCCTTTCGGCCTGTAAGGTATCCTCCAAATTGATGAAGGGCTCGGCCGCTCGTAGAACTCCAAGAGAGTTCTGGGTGCTCGCGCTGCGACGTCCCTCCCAAAGGGTGTCACGGGATTGACGCCTGCCGAGGCCGCGTAAGTGGCTACCTCATCCGACACATTGGTCATCTCGACGAGGCGGTCATTAAAACGGTTGATGTAGCCCCTAAGGGGCTCTTGTTTGTCCTGCGCCACATCCCTTAAGCCGAGGGGGTTCCTCCTCATCCTCTTCTTCCCAAGGTATTGGCTAATGAACATCCGTTTCAGCACTTCCCAGGTTGTTGCAGTCACTGGGGTGATCATAGAGTACCATGACCGAGCCACCCCCATCAAACTTTGGGGAAAGCTCGGGCCATGGCCACATCGTCATAGCCCACCCATCTCATCTTGTCTTCGAAGATCTGGGCGTGGTCTTCCGGTCGATCGTCCCATCATAAAGAGCGAAGTCCGGTAGATTCATAGGTTGGACAGTGGGGCATCGAGCCTGTTATCTTGTTGTTGCGCGCCGCGGCTGTTGGGCTTGTAGTAATGCCACAGGCTTGAAGTCGACGGCATTGTTCTGTTGCGCTTGGAGGTACAACTCCGCAGGGGAGCAGTGCAGGGCGGTGCGCCGAGGCGGCCGAGACGGCCGGGTCGACCCCATGTGGGGCATCCGGAAAGGGGCTGGGGCCAAAGCCTTGGGGCCTCGTGAGAGGTCATTCGGCATTCCGCCGCTTAGGCCAAATGGTGGAGTCCGGAAAGGCGTTGGGGCCGAATGTCGTCGTCGAATCGACGTTGGAGTAGATACCGGGTCGTAAAGACCGGGTGGTATGCGCCGTGGCATGAGCAGAACCACGGAGGCGTGGCACTTGGTGCGGTGATATTCCCGCAAGAGGGGCATTCGAATTAGAATGCGTTTGCGATAGTCCGGGCCGTAGCCCGCATAACTAGCGTTTATCGCCCGTAGGCACTTACGTTTGCATTTGCCGGAGGCGGTTTGGGCGAAGTCGGTGAGCGAGTTCCGGAGCGACCCCATCACCTGTCGCCGTCGCTACGTTGCACGACCCCCCTGTCGGGGTAGTCGTCTCGGATCTAGATGGAGTGGGGCTCCTAGTAATGGGGCCTGGGCTGGCCGTAAGGATTGCCTCCGTGCCCGTAGGCAAGCTAGTACCAGATGGTAGAGTAACCCTTGGATCTGAAATCGGGCCCCACGGTGGGCGCCAAATGTTAATGCCAAAGGATTAACATTAATTAGGATTAAGGTTGGGATTAGAGAATCATACGAGAGGTTGTCCGAGAAGGTGGGCCTCCCGAAGGAAGAATCGACATGGTGGGGTGGAAAGTGGCTCATTTGGTTGTCTCGTCCTTGTAGCTCTTCTCCTTCGATATGCTGCTTCCAACTCCAGATGAGCACCTGGTACGACACTCCGACGCTCAAGTCAGTTCTCACTTCACAAAGTAGCCGAGGCACAGAAAGTTGAGAGTAAAGTAAGGGGATTCTGTCTAAGTTTTCGTGTCTAAGACGAGGCGAGCTTGAAGGTATTTATAGGGGTTGGGGCGGTATGGGCAACGGTATGGGCTGGGGGGACAGGTGTCACCCGCTCATTGTGAAGGGGTACTGTAACTCCCCGCCAAGGATAGTGGCTCGGCCTAAAGCCCTGGCTGAGTGGCCCGGCCTAAAGCCCTGGCTGTGCCCTCAGTTCCGTGGGCTGCAACGCTGGAGCCGGCCCGTGGCATGGGCCGCCGGGCCCAAGCCCTGGCCTCACTAATATATATATATATATATATATATATATACTATATATATAATTGCAACCACATGCATGCCTCACCTATATATAATTCCCTTGTTGTTTCTGTTTTTTAACTTTGATTTTTATTATATACTCCATCTTTGCTTCCCTTTTAATGTTTCCTTTATGTGGACCGCCCAGGTTGACAAATGACAATGTTATTAACTGTAAATTTAAAAAAAAAAATGTTGTATATTCTTTGAATCTAATTAACATGGACGACCCATTATATATGTTAGTATATCATTAATGTAGGTTTAATTAATTTCGATTGTCATCGCCTTGTTCTTCCTTAGATTCTTTGGTGTCTCCGGAAAAAGCATCGTGTCCAACAAGAACCACTTCATTAAAGAACATTTGCATTCTGTCCCCCCCAAACTACACTACTTTCCATATCTTATATTCAATATTACCTACTTCTGTTCTGTTTTCTCATCATGCATCTTCTTTTTCACGAAAAATGAAAACTTGAATTTAATTAAGTCTAAAAGAATGATCATATGATAAAGATATAATCGTCCAAATTGTTAGCATTTCTCAATGTTGTGAGGTTTGTGTTGTGAACCACAATGAGAAAAAATCAAAACTTTAAGGATTAAAATTTAAAGAATCTCCTTTTTCCGTACATGTGGGAAATGGGTAAGGTATGCACAATGTGGATAATGGAATATCTATCCAATGGACACGTGTAAATAGTAATACAGGTATTCGAAGGGACATCCAAAATGTTCATAAGTTTGGGGACCAAATTTGCAATATACTTAGAATACAGCTCAAGGAACGGGTTGCAAATTTTCCCAGACATTTATCATAAATACTATTTCGTATATTATCATAGATTGGGAAATATGCATCATCAGTGTAACAGCAATCATTGTTTAGATATAATTGCATTTTTTGGTACAAGACATGTGGAATAAATATTATTGTGGGTAAACGTAAAACGGTGGAAGCAAGTAAATAGAGAGACTCTTTTATCATCATCAAGATCTGAACCATACAGCAAAAAGACAGCTTATAACAAGTCCAAAAATGTATAGTAAGCATACCTGCCTTGGTTTCCAAGAAAAGGCATTTTTTATTTTCTTGCTAAGAGGCATCATATGTTTATTTTCTCTGTAAAATGAAAAGGATTTACTTTTTGATTTGTAATCATTTGTTTATCTATATTTACATATTACATTTAGAAACTTTGATGATTAGGATGAATAGTAACTTTGAGATATTTATTCTGTGGTTGGTTGTAAAGTAGGGTATTTTGGGTATTGTTATTTGAGTTTTGATCATTTTGGATTTTAATTTGATGCATTTCTGTCTTTCAACTTTTTGTTACTAAGAAATGAATATATAATTAATATATTTTAATTTTTTTGTTACTAACTCCTTCGTTTACATTGTTAAACAATTCTTTTAGAGTATTGGTTCCTAGTAGAATAATATAATCGATCCATTGGGTATACGCTAAAAAAACCCTAGGATGCTTCACGTTTTCTCTTGGTGCCGCATCTCCGGTGTCCCTTTTCTTCGCCTGATCGGGTGTCGCGTGTTGTTGCTAGCACCGCTCTCGGCCTTCAAGGCTTGTGATCTCTCTTCCGCGCCTCGCCATCACCAGTGGAAGCTCGCCTCCAACAGTCTCGACGTCATGTCGAACCGTCACCTCCTTGATGTGCAAGGCTCCATCGATGAGTGGCGGTCTCCGATCGGGGTGAGTCTTCTCCTGGCGCTGGTGCGCTTTGCTCAATCGATTCCTGTGGCGTGGTTACGCGTCTTCGGCGTCCGTTTGTAGGTGCCACGTCGCTCATTGACGCTGGATCTTGTTTCGGCCGATGGTCTTTCTTCACCTGGGCTCCGCGGCCAGGGTTGTTTGATCGATGATCGAGATGGTGGCAGCTGCTGTTGGAGCTGGGTGGGGATTTTGGAGGGCTTGACCCATGTGTACTGTCGGTGCTTGGCCTCTCGCTGATCGGCCTCGTCGGTGAGTAGCAGACTTGGTGGTCTGGTGGGGTTGGGGTTTTCCCTGCCCCACCCAATACCATGATTTGGAGGTTTCAGGGTTTGCTAGGTGCGGGGCCGACCTGGCATTCCTTGATGTGTTTCGGACCCTTTCTCGGTTTTCTTTTTGCTGTTGTTGTCGAATCTTTAGGTCGTTGTGGTGTCATTTGGTTTTTGGTTTTTGTCTGTTTTGGTGGTTGCTGGTTTGTTTCGTTTTGTTTGTCGGTGGTTGCCTGCTTCTGGCTCTGTGGCTTCTTCGATTGCACTTGTGTGGCGAGATCGCGGATCTATATTACTTCGCCGCACAGTTTTTTGTGCCTTTTCAACCCCCGAGTGGATATTCTCGAAGGCTGTTTGCTACGCTTTGGCTGTTATCATCTGTTGTTGCCTTGTGCTTTCCAACTATTCATCTAGGTTATGGTCGATCATTGGTTTGTTTAGATCTAGTAGTTTGCTTTATCTGATAGCCAAACTTTGGCTTCTATGGGTTGTATTTACCGATGATCATTAATATAATTGATCGCTTTTCTCAGAAAAAAGTATTGGTTCCTAAAATTGAAATTAACATTTTTAACTTATTTTTTATGTTTGTCAAAAGAATATCTTACTTCTTACCAATTATTTAAAACTGTATGATTGATATTATATAATCGTATAATTTAAAATTCGATAATGACACGATGAAAATATCTTTTTTTTTAAATAGAGACTAACTCATTCATTTGGTCTACATTATTTTCTTATTTTAGTGTATTGGTCTCTATAGTCTATATGAAAGAAATGATACACATGATTGATTTTTTGTAAATATTTGACTAAACTATATATGAAATCTTAACTTATTTAAAAGGAAGGATATTTAAAAGGAACATATATAAAGATCGGTACTCGAGTAAAATTTGGTGGTCTAAAAGTTGTTAATATTTTTATACATACATAAAATAAGTAATTGCTTTGAAAAAGAGAGAAAGAAAGAAATAGCATAATCAAAGTTTTGTCTTAGAAAATGGGTGAGGTGGGGGCGTTTGCAAAAGAACATGATGAAAGACTTTGCACACTTGCCTTCTTTTTGCTGGCTTTCCATGCTTTTGAGCAGACCCGGAGCATGATGAGAGGGTGAAGGCAGAGTCCTCCTTATTCCTCCCCAGTCCCACTCACATGCCCTCTAATCTTGTGTATTTTGTAAGCTGCCTCATCTCTCTCTCCCTTTCTCTCATGAGTATTTTTCAACACTCACCCCTATTACAGCTCAAACAAAGATCAATTCTTTTGAGGGTAACATTTACTTTTTGTTCTCACAAATTATTCTAGCAATTCTCCAAAATGGAAATATGGAGTAACAAAATTTCAGGGATGAAGATTGTATTTGACAACACTATGCTTTAGGGTGTAGGCCTTAAATTATGTGGTATTTTTTTTATTTAAAAAAAAACAAAATTAGATAACATTTGAGAAAGAAGAAATGTTGTTTTGTTTTAACGAGAGTAATAGCTTATATCCCATTAAAGCAAACAATCTAAATTTAAATTGAGCAGGTTTCCTTTTTCGTGATAGTACAAGAAAAGAATATGCATTTGCAAATGTGAAGGAGACGAATGAAAGTCCAAACAAAATCCAAAGAGACTTACAACTTAATTACAAGTCTCGGGGTGATTAATGTTGTAAGATGGGATCATGATTTCAGCTGCTGATTACTGTGAGACGTCGGTACAATTGACAAGTCACAGAGTGATTAACAACTTTAAACCGATATAAGCTGGAGCATAGTCATAGTCTTCCTGATCATCATCAACATTTTGATTAAAGAAAACGTGAAGTAGTGCAAAGGGAGTGGAATAAGTAAAACGTCTTCATCGGCCACTGAGCCTAGGATTCCACTTTTGACACCTTGTCTAATAATGCTGCGAATTTGATGAACCAGTGGCTAATTGTAATTTGTAATGACTAACGAGGACTCCGTCTTGCTAATTACTCACTCAGGAAAGAGAAATGGTAGCCATCCTTAATTTAACAATCACTTACACAATCTCTCATTAGTTTTTTATTTTCTTCTTTATTTGGATTACTCACTACAAAAGCAATCTATAAGACTATATCTGTTTGTTGTTTTTTTCTTTTGGACCGCACCGCACTCGGACAAATCTCAAACCGCAATATCATGCTCCCAACTGGACGCTCATCGTGCACCTGTAATCGTACCAACACCCAACACAACACAACACAACACAACACAACACATTTGAGATTAATAGTACTTGCTACAGATTGATAAAAACATCAAACAGGACAGGAGTGATAACTTTCCTAAACCGCTACACTTTATCATTGAACAGGTTTTCAACATTTTAACGTTAAACGCTAACACTAATCGGTAACAAACAGATCCATGAGACTATTACAGACCAAGTTCTCCTAAATGGCAACGCAAGTCGAGAGATCATTGCTGCTGCCTTTATGAGATGCTTGAGAAAGAGAGGGGTAGAGGGAGAGTATCAGAGAAGCTCCAACCAATTAACTGTCCAAGAAACATAATCCAGACTACCTTAAGCAAATGTAATTATCGTTCGTTCATTTTCATCATTATCAATTCATGTTTGTATGGCTTAGCTTAAGCTAGGCGCCTAGATCTTCAGGAATGTGAGTGACAGGAGGATGGGATCAAAACTTGGTAGCGTCTGCGTACAAACTCGCCACTCAAACAATTGACAACCTTTGCCCATCAACAAAAATCAATACACTGAGAAGCCAACTTCTGAGCTGCAAAATTCTCCAAGCTTTCTATTCCAAATTTCCTTCAATAAAAGGTTGAGTTTTGAGGACCTCGTTTAAAAAGCTTTGGAAAACTCATGTCTTGAAATAGAAAACTTTGTTTTCGTGTTTTCCATCATAATACATGAGTTTCCAAAGTTCAGAAAACAAAATTTTACTCTTTAGAAACAAGCTATGCACTCAACCATTTATCAATGAAAACCTTGGAAAAGAAGACTTACAGAATTTTCTAAAGCTAAACGCCCCCTTAGCTTTCAGAGTCTGAGGACCAGCACGCAAGCCCAAGATACCGTGTGCTCACAATGTGTGAGGATGTGAATCAGGAGAGAGATTGACCAGAAATCTATGAACCATCTCGAAGCTGGTGAACGTGATAACAGCAGCTGGTGTAGTCCGAAGGAGATTGGTCGCACAGCCACGGTAGAAACCAGCAATGCCATCTTGCTGGAATACTTTCCTAACACAATCAACTACACCAGAATACCGCTTCTCAGAGTGGAATCCCTGTTCTTGGAGCCTTGAGCGTACCACCTGTGATGAGCAACAAAGCATAGGCTAAAGATCTCGATAACACAAAACTGAAAACCCAACCAACTGAGAAAAGCATCATCAAACACTAAGGTGATCATAAAGTGGCATATCATCATTCTTATGGGCATAGACAGTAAAGAATAGGGAATGACCATAGAAGTAACAACAGCTGTACGAAAAGTACCTCATGAGGGTAGGTTAATGTTGATGCAAATATTTTGGAAACTGATGATGCAACAGCGACATCTCGTGCATTGAGTTTATCCTTCTTACTGTTATCTGTTACAATCGGTATACGTTCAATATTATGCTGTCAACAATGAAGAAGATGCACATAACAAACTAATAGTACCTTGTTTGGCCAAATAGAACTTTATCTTCTCATATGTTGGAAACTGAATGGCAACATGACTTATACCAGCCAATGCAGGTACAAGACCACTGTTCATTGGACAACACCAAATCATGCTGATATCAGTCTATTTAGCCGAGAGAGATAAAGTTTTGCTCAAAGTATCAATGAAGGAAGAAATGAAACCTGTAGAGTCCACGGATGCCCTCCTCATGGGCTATTCTTCTCAAGGCAGAGAATGTACTTCTATATGGTACCACCGCTGCTCTCATTCCTTGAGTCTACAAAGGCAAGAAAACAGAGATGTAAAACATAGTTGATTCCTTCCATAGTATGCCACTGAACCAAAAACAGGCAAATGACTAGATAGACGCACTTGAAGTCTTGTCTTAACAACCCAAAGAGGATTTGTTGCAATCGTAGTTGCAGCACCTGCACCTGAAGCAGCAACCATATTTGCTCCTATTGAGAGATGATGATCACCATCTGAAAGTACAAGAAAGTATATGGTAGGCTAAAAGCTGGACAAAACTCCAGCAGGAGCAGCTTCTAAAAGAGCAAGTGGAAAGCTGATCAACAGAAGGGGGAAAAAAGTGGTGAAAAAAGACCAATTGGTGGACTGCACAAGTTATATAACTAACCATCTGAACACAAAAGGCTCTTAAGCTGCTCATACATCGTAAAGTAGACCTGCAAACATTATGAACAACCATCAGATTCAAATGACCTAAAAGGATGTTGTCCTAAGTATAAAAAACTCAAAACATGCCTTGTTGAGGAGGAAGATGGATGATACCGTAGAAGCTAAAAGGTAAAGTGCATTCATAAGTTCACACACTAATTTCAAAAATCGAATTCTATTGATCTCAAATATTAAAGACATTGAACAATAATTTAGTTAAAGCAAAGTTGCATACTTAGTTTAACTTATACATTGGGCATTAACACTGAATCACCAACTGTTGGATACCATGTATTATGCTGTATGTATTAGTGTTTGTTTTATACTCTTCTTCGGACTAAATTTGTGTTGGAGGACATTATAACCATTGCAATTTTGTGATTCAACTTGACTATATACTCACGGCAATTGGACCAACAAACCAAAATCTAAGGTATTATTAGTGTCAAAATCAACCCAAAGTTTAATTGAAGTTGATATCCTAACTGCAACCTCTGCCTCTTTTCCTCATTCAAGGGTTTTATATGCAGCACTAGTGATGATAGAAGAGTAAGATTTTGATCATAAAAGAATTTTTACAATTGTAATCATAGAAGAGTTACATATATATCACTTCAAGAGTTGTAGGCGTTGGCCATCATACAGAAACTACAAGGCATTAAATTTTTAGCAAAATGCACATGAGATGTGGCAATGGAAACAAAGAACATGTTTAAAACGGCAATGCAGTAAAGCACCTCTTAATTCTGTGAGAAAACACAAAAGTTCTTTCTTTTCGAAATGGAGTATTAGTTCATTGAGGAGCATGCTACCGAAGAAAACAGAAATGAAAAAAAAATGAAAAATGGAAAGAAAGAAATGACTTACAGCCCAGTTGGGAAGTAAAGCTAGCACTGTAGGAGAAAGACCACGGTACATGCCCCGCAAGCCCTCCTTGTGAAAGATTTGCTGCAAGCTACCTACTATGAGACTACCTGTTCATGTGAGAAAGAGATCAAGGGGCAGTTTAGCACAGAGTGGACAAAAAATTTCTGTTCATTCAAACCTACAACAATAACTTGTCTAACACAACATGCACAGTTCACCATTAATGTGCTTTAGGAGAATCATGTAAAGGGAATACCTTTAACATTTCCATTGCCGAGCTTTGGCAGCCCGTGAACCTGAAACCTAGTCTTTATGACATCTAAGGGACAAACAAACGTTGCAGCAATCACACCTGCACCGAGAACATCCCTATCGTCAGACAAGTAAAGTTCATAGTACCCACCTTGATTGATTCTCCGATCATTTGGCGGAAGAAGGTAGATAACGAACCAGAATCGTAACAACACGTCGTAATTAACATGGAATCAACGAATTTATTTGAATCGAAAAAAGAAGATGAAACATACCAGCGGCAGCTCCGGCGCCAGCATTGCAGAGGAGGCCCCTGCAATCAGGGAAATGAGAACCGTTGGTCATCTCTAAAAGCGGAAGTGAGGAACAAGAATTTGGCGGCGAGTTGATGAGAGAAACGGAAGGAACCCTCCGTGGAGAGGACGGTTGAGGCGCAGAAGGGGAGTTGCATTGCCAGAAGGTAGAGCTCCGGTTAGGGTTTGATTCGTGGGTGGAATCAGTGGTTCTTGGTGGCGAAAGGAAGATGGGAGATGGGTTAGTTGGGGTCGGAGTTGGTTGTTCGATGAGATCGAAGAGAATCGGCCATGAAAATTTGGGATTGGATTTGGATTGGAAAGAGTTGAATTGAAACGGAATTATGTTGCGATTAGGCTCATTTCAGTGGGGGAGGAAAATATTTTGAGAAATTTGGGATGGTGTGTTTTGATTGATGAATATGATAGTTTGTGAGTAGAGAAATTTAGAGAAATATTATTTTATATTAAAATAATTGATTTAAAGTTGTTAAATGTATTAGAAAGAATGGAGAAAGTTGGAATTTTTTTTGAGAAATGTTTTTGCTGAGCTGACCCTTAATTTGGAGGCTTTAATAAAATAAATAAATACGGCTGCAAAACGTGAGGCTGGCCAATCAGCAACCTATCACCACTGGGTCCCACTACCCCGAATTTTGAACACTCTTGTCAGCTTTTTCTTTTTGTCGCTGATGCTCCACTTGTTGCATGATGCCCAGAGCTTGTGGTGAGTTCTGCTGTCACCACGAAAATGGGATATACACTCTCTCGTTCACCAAAAAACAAAAAAATACTACCCCTTTGTTTTAAAAAGAATTAATCGTATTTCTTTATAACATGTTTCAAAAAGTTCTAATTGTTTTCTTTTAAGTAATTTTTGACATCATTTTTACCTTTCAACTTCTCTTTTTTTCATCCAAAAATTATATTTTTTTTGTCTTATATGAGAATTTTAGGGAAAATGTCCAATTTTAGCACTCACTTTTGTGTTTTGGCACCGTTTGACCAATACTCTTTTAAAAGGCCCAAATTTGCCCCTACTGGTTATTTTAGGGGTAACCATTTAGCATCACCCTTTCTAATTAAAGTGTGTCCCTCTGATTTGCTTCATTTGCTGACATGGCGGATGGGGACGGGTGAGTTGGAGCTGTCGAACACGGTGGACGGGTCGGGGCTTTAAAGAACGTTGAGTTAGGTCGAGGGTTTTCAAAATGGCATTCAATGGTGGTTTTGATGAGTTTGGTTATGGTGGTGGTGATCCTGTTTATGAAGTGGGTAATCAGGATGATGGTGTTGAGGCAGGGGAAGCAAATGAGTTTGATGATGACCAATATCAAAATCACTATTATGCTTATACAACTAGAACTAATGAAAAAGTTGTTGTAGATGAAGTTGATGAGGAAGCTGAAGACTCTGAGTTTGTTGGTGGGGAAACTGAAGATGACACCAAGGAATTTGAGTCAAGAGAAGATGAAGAAGCTAGAGGTTTTGAAGAACGTGTTTAGTATGACTGTGTTTAGTATGACTCTGATGTTATAAGATCTGATGAGTCTGTTGATGCTTTTGAGGAAGTATTCGAGACAGATGAGGGGATAGAGAGGAAAATTAGGTTTAAAAGGAACAAATTCCCACGGTTTGTTAAAGGAAGAAATGATGAGTTTGTGGTGGGATTGAGGTTCAATGAGAAGTCTGAGATCAAAGAATTGGCTACTCATTATTCTGTGACTAGGCACATAAACATTCACTTCACAAGGTATGACAATAAAAGGGTGGAGATAAGGTGTGTGGATGGTTGTCCCTTCAGAGTTTGGATCTCATATACTAGAAAGCTCTTTTGTTGGCAAGTAAAGGTGGTACAAGAGAACATCTCTGTCATAAGAGGTACAAACTTAGATTGGCTACTTCCAGATGGTCGTCTGAAAGGTTTTTTTTTCCAGATCTTAGAGAGAACCCTAACATGAAGAGGAAAGTGTTGAAAGAGAATTCCAAGAAAAGTTGAAAGCTTGAGATAACCAAGGTCATGGCTAAGAGGGTGAAGAGAGTGTTTAGAACCCACTTAAAAGGCACAAGTCCATATGAGTATGCTTTGTTGAAAGACTATGTTGGTGAGCTCTTAAGGACTAATCCATGGAGTACAGTGATTTTGTCTATTTATTTTACTGTAGATGGGATGGTTTAGGAGATTGTATATCTGTTTTGATGCCTGTAAACGGGGGTTTAAAGAAGGTTGTAGGAGGAAAGGGGTAGATGGTTGTTTTTTAAAAACATTGAATAAAGGTCAAATGTTAACTGCTATTGGGAGAGATGCAAATGACCAGATGTATCCTATAGCATAGGCAATTGTGGAAGTTGATAACAAAGAAGAATGGATGCGGTTCTTAAGTTTGCTGAAAGATGACTTGGAAATTAATGATGACAAGAAGTTTGTTATTCAATCAAATCAGCAGAAGGTTAGTAATCTAGTGTTCCTGTATTTAATGCTTTGTTGTATTTCTAGCTTGGAGATCGATGTTTATGGATTTAATTGCTTTGTTGCAGGGACTAATGCCAGCTTTGAAGCAAATCCTACCAAATGTTGTGCACAGGTTGTGTGCCAGACACATTCTTACTAATTGGCAAAAAAACATAGGTGAGACCATATGAAGTTTACATTCTGGGCTTGTGCTGATGCTTATAGCAAGAGAGAATTTGCAGATGGCCTTGAAAAACTAGCAGGCAATCCTACAACAAGTGCAGATTTGATGAAAACAAATCCTCACAGTTTGTCAAAGGCATTTTTCAACAATGAGGTGAAATGTGACTCTAATCAAAACAACATCTGTGAAGCTTTCAATGGTGTTGATGTGGTTTTAAAAGCCAGGGAGAAACCTATTTATACCATCTGTGAGGACATCAAGAAGTATATGATGAGCCGTTTTCATGAGAAGATAAGGTTTGGTCTAAGCTGGAAAAGTGATATTGGACCTCTGATTACAAAGAAGTTAGCTGAAGCTGTGAAGGATCATGAGACCTGGTCTGTGGTGTTCAATGGTGAAGAGGGTTATGAAGTATCTTGCAATATGGTTCAACACACATTGAACTTAAAGAATATGGTATGTAGCTGTGGTGAGTGGGATTTGACTGGGGTTCCTTGCAAACATGCAACATGTTACATTATAATGAGGAATGAACCTTTGGAGGACTATGTAGATGACTGCTTCAAAAGAGAGACATTCATGGTTGCCTACAAATATTCATTCCAGCCTGTCACTGGCCCTAATGCATGGGATAGGTCTGATACTTTACCAATTTCTGAGCCAAACATTAGGGTAATGCCCGGGAGACCTAGGCTAAGGAGAGTAGGGATAAATATGATGAAAGGCTATCTCAGGGAGAAAAAACGGCAGCAACCACCTTGCACATATGTGAAAAGTGTAAACAACCAGGTCATAATTCCAAAACTTGCAAGTCTTTGGATCTTCAATGTCCCAAAACAGCTCATTCACAACAACAGACAAGCAAGTGAAAAGAAAGTAAACAACTACTCCTTCATGGTGACAGAGGCCTTCAAAGAAATGAGACAATGCTACTTAACTTAGGGATCTCTAGTTAGATGTTCATGTTAGTATCCATCATGTGTTTAGGAACACTGAGAAAGTGTCTCATGGCCAGAAACCAACCTGCACACCTTTTTTGGAAGGTTGTATTACTTTTGAGACCAAAACTTGAGGTTCTATGTTGTAATGCAAAAATTCTACAGCTACTAATTGTAGTTTCTTAATTAAATAAGTATATGTTTGTCCTATTGTTCTGTTATCATATAATTCAAAACCAATCATGAAAGAGAAACAACTACAGCTGCATTGATTGTCTAACAAAATAAGGCATCACAATCCCAACTACAACTGCTTACAATGGTCCTGCCAAACTAATGGCAACAAAATGGGAGTTCACTGATTACAACAGAGTGCTTATACATAGCACATTACTTAGCTTCTCAATGTTGATTTTAGGATCACTATTAACATGCTTTAATGTTAACATATCATATATGCATCACAAGCATATCACATGATATCATGTCATACATGTGCAAACATATTGCATACATACTTATTCTAAGTGTTAGCACGATATCTCGGTATATCATGTCACTTATCTATGCTATATAAGCACCACAAAAGGTGTACATCCTAGCATGGTACTAAGTATGTAACAACATAAGTTAAGAGGCATACATTGCACCTTAAGAGAAAACAGCTTAAGGAACTAAGTTTCATGCTCCAAGTTGAGGCCGAAACTCCTTGGAAGAGGGCTGACTCGAGCGCCTCCTTGAGGGTGAGATTAAGGTTACTAAACCTTAACATAAAGCCACCTACAATGCTCTAGAGAATAGCCAACTAATTCGGCCTTGAGAGGGAGAGAAGAGGGCAATGCTACCAAGGGATGGAGAAAATGGCCAGCCTCTCACCCCTATTTATAGAGTGCGAAAGGGGGTGAGGAGAGGGGTTGTGACCCCTCTTCATTGCCGAAAATGTGCCACTCTTGGGCACACACCATTTCGGCAATGAAGGCTCTCTCACATAGCCGAAAATGTGTGACCTTTCCCCACACCATTTCGGCTTCAAAACCGAACCACCACCTCCCTTGGTCAATGGTCATGTGCCTTGGCCAAGGGTTGTAGCCTTTAGGTGAGGAAATGTGTCTCTACACAAGAGACGTGTCCTTTGGCTCAAAAATCACAACTTTTGGCCAAAATGTGTCACACATATTTTTGCTAGGAGCTCTATAAGCCAGTACAAAACTAACTCAATTTGTCATTCATCCATATTGAGCTCCAATGAGCTCAAATTCAGCTCGCAATGAGCTAAAAGTTGCTCCTCTACTCCTTTAGCTCCAACGAGCTGGAGTTAGCTACATTTAGCTAACATGAGCTAAAGTCCAGCTGACCACAACTACTTCTAGCTGAAGTGAGCTGACTTGAGCTGAGTTCAGGTACTTCTAGTTGGAGTGAGCTACACTTGAGCTGCACCCAACTCCAATGAGCTGGAGTGAGCTGAGTCTAGCTACTTCTAGCTTGAGTGAGCTCAAGCTGAGTTGGGTCCAACTACTTTTAACTGGAGTGAGCTGAAGTCTAGCTGCACCCAGCTCCCATGAGCTAGGGTGAGCTAAGTTCAGCTACTTCTAGTTGGCGTGAGCTAAGTTTAGTTACTTCTAGTTGAGGTGAGCTGGGGTGAGCTACATCTAGCTACCTTTAAGCTTCGACTTAGCTCCATGAGCTTAAGTGTCACCTTAAAAAGTCTTGGTGCGTCATGAATTCCAACACTCAACTACTCTAACCTACTAACAGAGACATGACTAAGCAGGCATCACTTGAAGTACCATAACAGAAGAGCAAGCACCATCCCAACTGTAGCCATTGCAGTCATCAGTTTTTGCCACCTAACATGCTTCTTCAGTGCCTCGTTCTGAGCTGCAACAAGCACAATCTGCATCTCCTACTTCACATCACAGTCTGTGAGATCATCACAAAGCTCTTTGGCCTCCGCAAGCTCAGCCCTCAGTGGCGCAAGATCAGCCCTCAAAGACTCCAGCTCAGTTTGAGCCTTCAATGCCCAATCCCACACGGGATCAGGGCGCTGCACCATAAGACAAAACTTGAAGAAGAAACGACTACAAGAATCATCCAACTCAACAAAAAAGGTAACAAACAAGCTTACCTCCAGACGACTCCTTGCAGCCAGCCGATAAATGGAGTTATGTCAACTCTCACTACTTGAACTTGAAGTTGGTAAGCTCACCATGTTGATACCTTCGCCTAACACCGATACCCAGAAGCCCCACACTCCGATCAACTGAATCGCCTAAATCGATCGAGATCAGACCTTCCTTCTTCGTGCTTGAGCCAAAACCCTAAATGCCCAAATCTGATTTCAGCACAAAAAATGTATAGAGCTTCAGCACCCAAATCTGATAAATGTTGATTCATGCCGACATGGACGCCACGTTTTCTAAAATGCCACCGTGGACAAACCGTTAGACGCCATCACACTCCGTTAGCATCATTTATGCCTAATTGGTACCAATAAATTAAATGTGTGCCTAAATTAAACCACTAAACTTATTATTATGACAAATTTCGGCCTTTTTTAGAGTAGTGGACAAATAGTGCCAAAACGCAAAAGTGAGTGCTAAAATTGGACCTTTTCCTAAAATTTTACTTTATTACCCTCAATTCTTCAATAGTCTTTAATATATGTATCCAGTCAAATGTTTAAATCAATTTAGGACGGAGGAGTAATTGTTAAGACATCTAAATTTAAATAATTTATATGCATATCATAAATTGAAATCCAAAATTTTTAAATATATGATTTTATGATTTTTTCAATATTTATTTTTGTAAATATTTAAACCAAACACATTAAGCTTAAAATAATAAAAATAAATGTAATATTATTTGGGGACGGATGTGATATTTGGTAATAGTTAGTAATTCCACTTTCTCAAAATAATTAATCCATTCAATCCTCGAATAATTGAATGGTTTTTCCACTTGATTCACAAATACTTGAATGCGTTGACTAAGCATGGAGATTAAAAGTGTACTCACTCTCGGAATAAATAAAGGGGAAAATGAAGTTTTGTAAATTTTGAAGTGAAATCTGTGAAAGGAAATATGGATTTTTCCTTTGTTATTGCCCAACGAACATAACCAAAGGTGAATATAAGAATAGATATACTTTGACATAATTACTCTTTAGTGGAAATTATACAAAAATCAAGACAAAAAAACAAAGATAAAGTACAAATGATTTAGTACTCTCTTTCTCAAAACTTTTTTTTAAAATACATTATTCAGCATTGATTCTATAATTTTATATCTCAAACATTTTCAACCATAAGTTCAAATTTTGTATGCATAAATGGTATTCCCTCTGTCCCATAAAGATTACAGTATTTTTGTTTTTTTCACAGTAATTAATTTATGATTTATTTTTATGAATTCATAGACATGTAAAGTTAAATGATTCATATATTTATCATAATTTGAAATCTAAACTTTCAAAATATTTTTTATTTTTTTTCACTAGTTATCTTAATAAAATTTTGAGTTAAATACCGTAACTTGAAACATCAAATCAAACACAACAATTTTTACGGAACGGAGGGGGTAATTGACATGCACTACGTGGGGAAACCTATTTTTATTGCGGCCCTTACTGCGGTTTGGACCGTAGTAAGCCCAGCAAGCGTAGTGGCCGCAATAAACCTATTTTTTAGGATTTCTCCACTCCTTTTTCATCCGTCGCATGCTCATTTTCTTCATCTTCTTCTTCTTCTATTCTTTTGTTTTCTTCTTCAATATACTTCTCTCTTTTTCTTTTTCTTTATCTCCTTTCTTCTTCATCCGTTTTCTTCTTCTTTCTTTCTCCTTTCCTTCCCTCTTCCTATTTTTGTTATCTCCTTCCAGGCCATGTATAGTCCCCACCGCCACTCCGACGCCGCCCTCCCACCGTCACCATTGTCGCTACCACCAGGTACTCCTCCTTGGCTGTCGATTTTCTGGGATTCATCATTTTTTAAAATTATTGAAAATGGTTGTTGCGGCCATGGCTGTAATAAGTCGCAGTAGCTACCGCAACCATGACCGCACTAAGGGCATAACTACGTCCTTATTTACTGCGGGGTTTACCGCGTCCCTTCCCGCAGTTGGTACCATGGCCCAACTGCAGAGAGGGCCACAGTAACCATGGTTTGGTCTACGTAGTGATGTATTGTTTATGAACATATCTTCTTTTTTTAGATTCTCCACTAAATAATTATACAACAAATTAGAAGTCAAATGAACATCAAAAATTAGATGTTTTAGGAGATATGGGAAGGTGATAATTTCTAATAAAGAATAAAGTTTACTTTAAAGAAAGTGTGTAATTTTCTTGAAACAACCTAAAAAATAATTGTAAATTTTAGAGACGAACGGAGTAATACCGATAATTTGATATAGAATTTAAATACGTAGAATGTTTAACAAATATAGTCTACAGTTCACCATAACTAGAGTTGCATCCCTCAATTTTAAGAAAGATATATTTATCGTTCAAGTTAGGGGTATAATTTGGGTGGGACTCTAAAGGGTAGTCAATCTCGAGCTAGAATTGAGGTTTATTGGGTCGATACTTATCAAGTTTGAGTTCAAGTCTGAGCATGCAAATTAGCTTGATAGATTAACGGGTTGGATATGAATACTTATTGAGCATCTTGAGTGTCACCGTTCGCCACCCGAGCCCGGTTGCGGAGGCGGGGGCGCCGGGATGCCGGAAGCGGAAGCCGGAAACATACATGATGGCAGGTCCATCGAGACCCGCCGCGCGTAGCGGACCCAAAGAGCCAAATGAAAGTGGAAGCAACCTAACAAAAATTCCATACATATAACTAAAATAAAATCAAAACATGCAATTCATGCATCAGCAACAGAGTAAGCCTCGCCCTCCGTGGACGAGTGCTTACGCACCAAACATAGATACATATAGAGTTCACAGAACCTAGGGTGTCTAGCAAGCGCCTAGCGCTCAGGACATGCAACAGAACAGAATATATATATATATATATATATATATATATATATATATATAAACACATACAATCATCATAACAATAAAACAGAAAGTATGCACATGCAGCTACAGAGCCGACCCTAGGCCTAAACGTCAAAATACCTCGCGGGATTCGTACCAAGTAGACAAAATCCCAGCCCGCAAGGTAATGCTGCTGCTCAACCCAACCAAGGCGAAACCTCACGGAAACCAACTCCGCTGGTTGTTTACCAAGTCTACTCGAAACCCAAAACAGTAACCCGAAAAGGGTGAGTCCTAAAAAGGACCCGTAAGGGATTTGGGGTAAGATAAGCATATGTAACCCGCAAAGCAGAAAGATAGCAATATATATATAATATATGCAATGGAATACGAATATCGTGCATGTAATAAAACAGATCAGAATCCCGAAGAATATGCGATACTAAATCGCCATAAACCCTTATTACAACTCAGAACGACAGCCTCCCTCTAAGGGAGTCAGAAGCCGAAGCTATTACAGAAGCATGGTGCACCAGCTGGGGTAGCGAACCCTCAACTGTCATAGGGTTAGCAGAGTATGCCATAAGGCATACTCCTACAAATTACGTAACGTACCTTAAAGCGAAATTTCCGAAATACTGCAAAATGTAAGTGCAACAACACATACACCTACAGACTACAGAATATGCCCTAGGCATATAATACTGAAATACTTGCAGAACGGAAAGTGAAACTAAACATACACCTATCTTACCAAAAATAGCATAACCAAACCCTTACCTCACAATTCCAGAGTATTAGACCGATTCTGGACGACTTCCACCCTACGACCCGAAACTCAGAAACCCCTCTTTTCTAACTTCCGGACCTCGAATCTGTCAATTCAAGTTAAATTAGCAACCTTACCAACCACACTACCCAAACTACACCCCCGACCCCAAAACCGAAAATCCGGCAGAATTTCCGTAAAATTCCAGATTTCCACAGAAACTTCAGAATTCAGAACCAACCTAGACAATGCAAGGTTATACATTGACAAACATAATCCAATAAGCAGAATTGATCAAATCCAACCTTAAAATCCTTCATTACCCGACGTTTTCCGATAAACCCGCATAATTGCAACTTTTCCAATTCTTACCCGAAATCAACGTTTCAAACTTCTAACCACACCTAAATTCAACCCCAACACCATTTAAACATCCAATTCAACCAAAATCAAACCCCAACATAGAAAAAGAATCATCCAATAAATCGGCTCCTTTGCCAATTTTTATCCAACTTCCAAATCAATCCATTCAAACTTCCAATTAATCATACTAATCACCAATTTCACTTCTAAACCAAGAATGCTATCCAATTGCATCCAAAATAACAAAATCCACAATGAACATCAACCTAAATAATCGGCTAAAAAGGGGGTTTTTAACCCAACTTATTTTCCATCAAATTGAATCCACACATAAGCTTAGAATCATGCTAGGATTAACATACTTGAAGCATGATTCAAGAAACCAAACACACACCAATTTTAGAATTTTCCAAGAAATTCGGCCAAAAGGGAATTTTCAATCCAAGGAGTTTTTTCCAAAATCTAACACTTGATTATCACTCCCCTACAACCCAAGAACAACATACTAAAATATGGGAGGAAGAGAATCATCCTAGCTAGTAGCTAAGAACAAACCCATAATTTGAGAAATCTCCTCTTTCTCCACTAAATCATGTTTCCAACATGAAAAGAGAACCTAGGAAGGAACTTACCACATGAAGGACCCAATTCCTCTTTGATTTGAGCCAAGATGAAGAACCTCAAGCTTGGAGGTGCTCAACAATGGTGGCGGATACAGAAAGGAAGAAGAAGAAGAAGAAGAAGAAGAAGAAATGAAATAATATCACATTTATAAACATAAAAGGCCTTATATAATTTCTTCTTCTTTTTCCCATACTAATTCTTCTTAAATGAGAGAAGGACATGTGTCCCTATCTCATCCCAATTGCTGCCGAAAAAGCCAATTGCTGCCCATACCCATTTTATTAATTTTGCAACCAAATTTCAATTAACTCCCAATTTTTCCGAAAGTTCCAATAATTTTTTACCAAAAATAATTACCGAATTCCAAAATTAACGAAACTTGGACACAACCCTCAGAATATTATAACATTCACATAACATTTTTCAAAAGTTCATTTTCCATTCCGGAGTGTCCTACCGAGTTCGCTGAACTGAACAAAGCCCGACGCGCGAGCGTGTCCAACCGAACCAAACTCCCATCACTCCAAAATTCTACAAAAATACCCATAAAGTCCATCTTAAATTATAACACAACTTACCCCAAAGCCGTCAGAAAATTCTCATCCCGAGCCCCGGGATTCCCGTCCCGAGCCCGGGAGTCGCCCGGAACCGAACGTCCCGCCCCAAATATTAAACTCCACAAACACCTCCGGAACATTCTCACGACTCCAAAACTGCAAACGGCTTCCCAAACTGAGGTCTCGAGAGCGCTACCGAGCCCGCTGTACGTCCCGAGGCGACCCCGACAACCCCCCGACGCCAGAAAAATATTTTCGGCGGAAACGTCCGGGGGACCCACACGACCTCAAATACGGAAGGGTTCGCCAAAATGATACTCGGATAGGGCTCGGGAGCCGCCTGAACGCCGAAAAACGTGACCCGCAGGTCAAAACCGGAGCCCCGGGTCACCCGGTCGCAACCCGCTCGGGGTGACCGTAACATTGAGTTTGTTAACAAAATTATAATTAAAATTTGGCATGGTAGCATTTAACTAATGTTAATCATTACAATTAGTTTAAAGTTATCAATTTGTTGTGGTTGTATAAGTTTTAATGATATCTTAATCTTATAGAATTGAAGAATTTCTCGAGTCAAATTGTGCTACATAGAACAAGAAAGTCAAACCCTTCAATTCTTCAGGGAGTATGTTAAGTTTGTTGTTAAACATTGTGTAATTGTTGTAAACGCACGTCATTTACATTTGTACCCTCGACCCTCATCCCCTACCTAGTGTGGATGCATCGTCGGTCCTTGCCACAATCACGGCTTGATGGAGAACGTAGCATTATGTCACAACCCACTTTTGACGGAGTGCGCAGGGCATGTGTTGGGGCATGCGGTGCAACAACCAGGGCACGCGGACGACAGAGGGCTAAGGATCCGGGATGCGGGACTGCACACTTTAAAGTGTGCAAGGTGGATTCAATAAGACCTAAGGTGAGGAAGACACATTGGAAAGGCTCTAGAACCATGGAGAACATTCTAGTGCTGAAATATTCTAAAATGCTCCATGGTGTTCTAGGTTTGTCTAGACTGGACTGGAAGGTTCCGGATGAGTCTAAAAGAGACCGGAAGAGCGTAGGGCAAACTAGAGAGTGCTAGAAGGCCCTAGGATATGCTAGAAGGTTCCAGAAGATGTTAGAGAGTGCTAGGAGATACCGGAAGGTTCTAGAGATCCAAAGCACTTTGGGTGTCTCTAGTTTGGTCTAGAGAGTTTTTGACTTGGTTAGAATTATATGGAGAAATCTAGCATGTGCTAATGTAGATACGTGTAGAGAGATCCAGGTTAGCCTAGAAAGTTCTATAGGAATCCAAGGTAGATCTCAACCATTCATTGAGGAGGTAGCTTACTTATAAATAGGGACCTCAGACATTCATTTGTACATAGTCAAGTTCAGAGTTGTGTAGCCAACACTTGAGCAATACAGGCAAGTTGTATAGCTTCAAAGTACTTCCCTCCTAAATTTCGTTGCTATCTTCTCAAGCATTCTCAGCAAAACTTAGGCACATTAAGACGAGTTAAGCTGACTTAGCCATGAGGGTGCGTGACTAAGTGCCGCACGGGCATAGCTAGAAAATAAGTCATTTGACAATTAGCTATGGTAGGGAGCGACCTCAGTGTAGGATGGAGATCTCTCTAGCATCACCACTAAGCGGTTGGAAATGCCATCAATATGCCAACCAACCAATGACCCAAAGACCACCATATACTGCTGAAGAAAAAGAGAACGCTAGACGTACAGATCAACTGAAAAGATGATTGTTATTGCATTCTGCTGAAAATCTGTTAATAATAATACAAGAGCACAGATGATTCGGATCTGCTAATTCTACCTGACCAGTTGATCGGGCTGTTACATGAGGAGCTAAAATTCAGTTCCTAAACCTAACCAGGCTCTTCGTTTTTCCTAGCCAAGTATACAATAAACAGGCCAAGTCAACAAGACCAACATAACTAACTATTGATACATCAACCACAAAGTCCAGCCACTCACCAGTTCCCACCAAACATGGCTGAAAATAACAGTCCCTGTACAAATTCACATTTATTTGCCTTCTCCATCTGTTCTTTGTCCGAAAGTGGAGCTTGAGGAGCATTTCTGCAATTACAAGATGGGTTTCAAAAACTATAAGATTATTAAGACTCTTCAAGCAAACAAACACCCAAAGCATGCAAGTAAAATGACTTTACCTTTCTGACACTTTCTCATCTAAACTGCATTCCTCCGAGCTAAGTTCAGATGAAGAGGCTACTGGTTCCAGGTTTCCCGACCTTCCACCAGAAGATCCATAAGAAAGAAACGAGACCAGAGGATCAGGTGCCATTTTCGATGATATCAAAGATGGCGACCTACTGAAAACAGATGACAAGTGCAGATCATTGAACTCTTTCTTAAAGGGAGGAATGGTTGAATAGTTGTCATCTTTATAAAGATTCAGCTTCTGATGACTGTTATCCTTAGTCAAGGAATGCAAATTAATGAAGACTATCAACAGTTACAAAAAGATATGATGATTTTTCATCCACATTATAGGGGAAAAAGGGGGGGAGGGGAAGTTGGCAGAACAAGAACAAAATGATTGATAGAAAATATTTTAAATGGTACAACAATCTAGAGCAAAAAACAAATCGTTAAACTTAAGAGGTAAAAAGGATATCTTGAAAATGGTCCCATGCTGTGTTGTTACATGTCCAAGCATATTTGTTTCCACCTTTGCGAAACAAACAGGACACACCTGCAAGTGAATATGTTCTCAGTTTTAACTAATAACACAGCTGAAATCTGCATGTGCAAAATCTTAAATACAAATAGCAGTTGCAAGACTTGAATTGCAGAAGTTCCATACACACTTCTAAATAAGGTGGTTTAATGTGTTGCTTAATCAGAACAAATCAAAGAAGCTATAAAAGAACAACATGCTCAGAGTACTTACTACTTAAAGAAGGTGATTTATGTGCTGCTTAATCAGATCAAAGGGAAGAACAAATTCTATGGTGTACTCCTTAACTGTACCATCAGGTATCAGATTAAATCCAATAAGCAATATAGATTTATCGGTTGCAAAACTATGAATGAAAGTTAGACTAATGAAAGCTAAACAACATTGTGAGCATCCCAGTGTATCAGAGGGTAGAGAACTAAAGATACATGCTTGAAGTTGAGAATTAATATGCCGACTGGAGATGATGTTTGTGGCTGTGCCACCAAAATCTTTAATCAGCATCTCAAATCAGTTATTGAGTTAGATTAGCGATAGACAAACACTGAATTACTTTCCATGTTAGTGAGGGGCCACAAGGTTAATGCACAGTAGACATGAGGAATGCTCCAAAAAGGTAGAAATCATCAACATTTCATCTTCAGTTCTTCACTGCTGTTCGTTTCTACTTGCAGTGAATTAATCAAAACACTAAACTAAGTAATCGATATATAATGGAGTAATATTTAGTTTATACTAACAGGGAATCAAATAGAAACGGTAACCTAAGGTAAGCACCACCTCTTAAAGAGTTGCAGTCCGATTAAACATACATCTAAACTCTAATGCAGCGAACAAATTCCAACAAAAGAAATATATACTGGAAATTAAATAGAAATAAAGCGCATACTCCGGAAACGGATTCAAGAGCATGCTCCTCCTCAATATGGCAACGCAATCCAATCAAATCAAAATCCTCCGGGCAAAATGGGCAAGGATACTCTGCCTTCAGTTCGTCATCTTCGTCAAACTCATCCAAGTCCGTACAAAAATCTGCCCCAAATTACAAAATTTAGGTCAAAAGTCAAGATTCATCCTTCACTTCAACAAAGCGATTTCTACCCAAAGGCCAGAAAACAAATACCCCAAATCCCAAAACAGACATTAAATGGTCACAGTGAAACTTACTAGACGACTGGAAGCTTCTTGAGGAAGTTGAGACACCGAAGCTCCACGCATCAGCCTCCATCGAATCTGAAACTCAACAGCAGCTTCTGCCTCCAGGAGGGTAATGGAACTTCAATCTGGAACCTAAATATCCGTTTCACCTGAGCGCGTCTCCGATTGTTTCAGCTTTCAGATCGTGAGGTTTCGATAAGGGAGGAACGAGTGAAAGAAAACAGTAATGCGAATGGAAACGGGGGTGTCTGTTTATGGTGGAAATAGATTCTTAGCACACACGAATCCTCGGCAAGTGAAATGACCATGAAAACCCTCGTGCTCAGATGAGTAGTACTCAGCTACCCCTAAACAAACCGATGAGTACGACGATTCTCGACGTGGCTCTTTTCGGCTTTTTATGTCAACTCAAGTTTGATTACTTCGACTATAATAAGTAATACTCCCTCCGTCCCCGAAAGATTGGTAGATTTGTTTGGACACGGAGATTAAGGTGAATGTAAGATGTTTGTATATGTTTACTTAATTGCCCCTTAGTTGAGAGTGCACAAAAAACGAGGTAGAAAAAGTAAATATAAAGTGAGGATAGTTTAGTAACTTTGAGAGTGAGAAGTTTCCTTTTAAGGAAAGTGATCAATTTTTCTGGGACAGCCCAAAAAGGAAATGTGTACAATTTTTCAGGGAGTAAGTAATAAGTAATAAGTAACTATAATAAGTAATACTCTCCCTCATCATTCAAAAAAATACTTACATTTGTTTTTACTATTTTATAGTATTTAATCTATCATTTTTAATGAGTATTTAGGCATTTTATGTTAAATAATTCTTATTCATATTATAATTTGTAGTATAAAATTTTTAAGTATATTTTTATGATTTTTTCACTATTTATCTTAGTAAATATTTAAGTCAAACATTGAATTTTAAAATATGAAAGTCAAAATGAATACATTAATTAATTAATTAAGGACGGAAGAGTAATAGACTAATTGATTTACGGGTAAATACTTCTAAATGCTATTCTGTGATTCAATCCCTTAATTATGTAAGTTCAAATCATCGGACTCACTTTTTACTTTTTTTCTTTTCTTGGTGTTGTTCCTAATCTCAAGGGGCTCATGCAAGTGAAACTCTTTCCCCTGCTCTATTTGGCTCAATTTTATCAGGGGATTTCAAACATAAAAAATGTTCAATCCGCAATTCACCGAAAATGAATCTAATTCACCTTTTGTAAGGTTTGAGACACCCATGAAAAATGGTAAGAATTGGTGGTGAATATAGCATTTCTTACTCCCTGTAAATCTGTGTTGCCGGAGGAGCAGGAAGCATGCAAGATGGCCGATTGTCGAAGAGGAAAGAGATGGCGATGATGAGAATGAGAGAAATTCACAATGAATTATTAGGCGGTTTCAAAGTTGGGGGATTTGGGGTGAGAATTGCAAAATTTTCACCTCAAATTTTCACTTGTGATTTTGGGAATTTTTCACCTCAATTTTCCGGACCTCCCGTGAATCACGTCGCGAAGTGATTTTCAGAAACTCACGGTGAATCCACATCCTCCGAATCTCCTCCGCGAAACATCCATGCTTCCTCAAACCCACTCCCCTCATGTCTGCCTGCTTGCTTTCAGGAGCCTAAATGTCTACATACTTGAGGCGTTGATGAAGGGTGGGCGGTACGTAACAAGTGACCTCCGTCTTGAGTTTCTCAACCTGAAACTTTAGGCGAATTCCCCCAAGAAAGAACATATCGTCCTGAGTGAAAATAGTGTTTCCTATTGTTGCTTCATGCACGGTGGTAGGTCCTCTTCTTGCTTTTGTGCCCTAGTGGATAGCTCCTACCCTTCCTTTATCCTCCTTGCGCTATGAATTGGCTTTCTTGTTGTTAATGGGCAGACAAACTTATGACCCAGACGTGGGTGGGCTTTTTTTTTTTTCTAAGGAAAAAGTATGACCTTAATCTACTTTCTCTCAACTAGTAGTGTTAAAAATCTATGTTCTTCTTCTTCTTCTTGAGTTCTCTAGGCTTTGAATTTTCCTTCTTGATCTTCCTCTCAATTCTTGATGAAATCCAGGTTCCTCGATGGTCCACATGTAGAAGATTGCTCAATGGCCTCAATCAATGCAACATCTTACCAACTTCGACACCAAAACTACATGAAGAAAAGACACATAATTAAAAGTTCATTTAACTATGAAAATCACAATGCAAAAACAAAACAATAGTTGGAAAAAATCATACCGAAACCAACTGAAAAAACAAGAATAATCTGACCTTAACATAACACAACAGACGACCTGATAATTTATGTATGTTTGCATCACACTTCTAAGACCCCATTCACATAAAAATGCAATAAAAACTAAACCTTGGAACAAGAACCAATAGAAAAAAATTAAAACCGTTAATGAATTATGTTTAGACAGCTTGAGATCCTTGGGCACCTTTCATTCAAGTCACATAGACAGAACAAATCAAGATTAAGGGCATAGTACACTGTACTCCAAACTTATAAAAACACCAAGGAGCTTGGAAGAGGATGACCATTAATGCATTATCTCAATGGAGCAAATCTCCAACAAGATGGAATTCACATAGCATGTCTCAACTAAAGTTAAGAACACCAAGGAGCACTCAAAATTTTCAGCTAAACATCGTGTATGTGTGGAGAAACATGAAGATAGAAGGATTAAATATGATCAATTATTTAAGCATAGAGAACACCATTAAAAATTAGAACAATATGGGCAGCAGGGGCATGAACCACTCAAGAGAGTTAATGAAAGCAACAAAACTTACCAAGGAAGGCAAAGCTTATCCTTAACAGCAGCCCACTTGAATCATACGATGCATGAAGTATCATGCTTAAATAAAATAGAATATCAGCCAACAATCCATCGGCCAACTCACAAATTACAAGAAGAAATAGCATGCTTAACAAACTAACACCTGAAGAAAATTAACTTACTTGGCCAAGACAATTAACACTAAACTCAAAGCATGTTTGAACACTTAACTTATAGACAAAACCAGCAAGTCTCTAACAAAACCTATTCCATTTAAAATTTTATAACTAACCAGATTCAACTTGGAACTCAAGAACAATATTGATCAGTTCATATAACCGACATAAATCAAACCCAAACAATTTCTTAAACTGACTTAGAGAATAATAATCATGTTATATCATTGATGGAATGCAGAAGAAGTACAAAATTGCTAGGAGCAGATAAGGGTAGACATATTCCATGTTATATTCACTAAAGAAAGAAAGGAAAAGTGTTGTTGACATTCAATAAGCAAGTCAGGACAAGGAATGGTAATTTGAATTACTCCCAAACTTATTCTAGTTTTCTAAGTAAGTTAACTCCTAAATTCATTTTAGTATCAAGGGGGTTTAGAGAAAACAAAAATAAATGGCAGCAACATGTAACTTTATGAGAGCAACATGTATCAAGGGGGTTTAGAGAAAACAAAAATACTTAAATAAGCAGCAAAGGGAGCCAAAGAGTAAGTGCAAGCAAACACGTACCACACGAAGATTTATGTAAGACAGCAAAGACATGGTTCAACATAAATTAAGTAAAGGAGGTTCAATCTTCTTTTAAAGGATAAAATTATAACAACAGATTTACCAAAATGAGAGCATTGTCCCCATGTCCGAAATGGACAGCCATGGAGTCCATGGAGTTAACTAAGTAGTATACTAGATTGTAGGTTAAAAGCTAATAACTAACAACTAAACGTAGCAGTGCTAGCTACCTCTAAAACATGCTAAATATGTTAGAGACAAAAGAGCAAGAAGAAGAATTAGTAAGCACAAGGTTAGTTGATAGGTCTAAGATTTCACATAACAAATTAAAATAGCGTAAGTGCCACATGATATAAATCAGTAATTAGTCAATTGTTTATTCTATAAACAACCCATTCTACTAACTAAAACTAATAACCAACTAGTTATCAAGTCCCAATCAGCTAACACAAGTTACTTAAATCACTAATCAAACTTACAACAACCATTTGATACGGTCAACAAGCTTGATCAGACAAGGAGATAATCCATCAAGCAAAGCCTAGAATTTAATTCACCAAAGAGATGCATCCGAAGCAAATGAGCAATAACTAAGAAGTTCTATGAACTTCCAAGATGCCCAGATTAGACAAATCAACTAAACCAATTATCCAATAGAATCTCATCATCAATAAATAACATGTATTTCAATTATCTAAATAACCAACTAATAAACAACGATTAAGGAAGGATTGATACAACTCGCCATGAGTTGCGCGATTCACGCGTCTCCTTTCGCTGAGCATAAATCATGTGCATAATTTCATCTCTTCCCAATTGAGTCTGTCTCTTTCTTTTCCCATTAATTCGATCCGGCTGTCTCTCTCTCTAAAAACTTCCACATCTATAGTTGAAATCGCATCCACCTCAAGGAAATCGAGTCCCTTCCTCTCGCTTGTCTAACATATGATAATTTGGGATGATGGAGTTTTTGTATCCATCGTTTGGGTGCAAATGAGGTAAATAAACACGTAACAATCCCAACATATCCATGGCGGCCGGAGAAGTACCATCACCACAAGTCGTGAACAAATCATCCACAAAATCTGTCCGCGACTTCGGTATCGCCATCGGATTCCACTGCAACTACAGCGCCTGTTGGATGAGGCGAGGCAAAGCTCCTCCATAATATAAAAGCTACAAACATTCCTGTCTTGCATATAAATTATTAAACTTCCTCAAAAAAAATATATACATTTTTTATATTATTTCACAGTATTTAATCTATTTTTTTAGCGTTTAGGCATTTTAAGTTCCACAATTCTTATCGATATCATAATTTAAAGTATAAATTTTATAAACTTATTTGAAGTTTAAATTTTATAAATATAATTTTTTATATTTTTTTTCGATATTTATTTTAGTAAATTTTTAATCAAACATTGAACCTTAAAACATGAAAGTCAAATGTATACATTAATTGAGGACGTAAGATGCAATGCTAGCTATATCATTTTAAATTTTAGGGTATCATTAAATACCCCTTGAGGTTTAAATAATGATCACTTTATCCCCTATATTTTTCGAATTTCGCAACAAACTTGAGAAACTCAAAACAAAATATTACGCAACATAGAAAAACTTTGTGAGAGCTTCCCAAAGGGACACTAGCTCCTTCACCGCCACAATCCTTGAGTATTGTGCAAGCTCTCTAGGTTTTGTTGACGATCATTGTCATCAAGCTATATATCCATTGTTGCCATTACACTAAGTACAGAAGAGAACATTTACTACGGTCGTTACCGCGACCAGGGCTGCAGTAAATGTTTTGTGCACAGTAAGTGCAGTAAACATGAGCAGTAAACAATTTACTGCGGTCATGGCCGCAGTAAGACCGCAGTAAACGTTTTTCTCTCTCTTTTTCAACGAGATCTCATTCATTTTCAACTGAAAAAATTCACTCCACCCCATATTCTCTTCTTCTTCATCTTTCCTCTTATATTCTTCCTTTATCTTCTTCCTCTCTTCTTCCTCTCTTCTTCCTCTCTTCTTCTGCAAGATCTCTTCTTCTTCTTCTTCTTCTTCTTCTTTCGCCAGATCTCTTCTTCTTCCTTACATCCACTCCTCCCTCTTCTTCTTCTTCTTCTTCTTCTTCTCGTCATATCTTGCAGAATGGCGTTGGAATCGCCGGATCTTGAAGAAGGATGCCGGATCTCACCGGATCTCAGGGAAAAACGTCGGATCTCGCCGGATCTCCTTAGTTTTTAACCCAAATATAAGTTGGAAACTCATCTAAATTAATAAAATGAAAAGAATGATTTCTGAGTTTTTATGTGAAAAATATATATGTAATTTGTTCTTGGTTTGATATATAATATATGAGTTTCTTTAAAAAAAAAAGAAAAGGGAATGGAGTGTTGTGCCGATGAAGGATGAATATGATATTTTTCTGGGAATGGATGAAGATGGTGATTTCTAGGAAATGGATGAAGATGAAATTTTTATTTTTTAAAAAAATTAAAATCATGTATTGCGGCTAAAGTTGCAATACTTGTTCATACTGCGCGCATTTGTATTGCGGCATTTACTGTAGCCTCTCCCGCAGTACTTACTGCGGTTGTACTGCTGCTAAATCCGCGGTGATGCTTGTCTTCTCGACGTAGTGTTAGGTCTATAAAGGAGTCGAGCTCAAACTGTGCTCTGCTAGAACTTGGCTCGAATGTTTTTTATTGAGCTCGAGTTCGACTCGATAGCTCGACGAGTCTTCATGATTTAGGCTCGAACTCAGCTCGGTTGATTGCTCGAGTTCGGCTCGATTGCTCGCTAACTGCTCGAAAACATGTCTAGAATAATTTAAACTACACTCGAGTTCGGCTCGGTAGCTGTATGTAATCTTATACTACCTCCGTCCCTGAAAGATTATACACTTCGACTTTACTGTTTCAAGGTTCAATGTTTGACTCAAATTTTAACAAAGATAGCAAGTTTTAAAAATTTCAGAAAAAATATATTTAGAAAATTTATACTTCAAATTATGACATGCATATAAATTATTAACTTTAAAGTCTAAAAATTCATGAAAAAAAAATCATAGATTAAATAATGTAAAACAGTAAAAACAAAGTGTACAATTATTCAGGGACAGAGGGAGTATTTTATAATTTGAGTCTTGATATTTTATAATTTTAGTCAACTAGGTCCTACTACTTTCAAATTACTCCTTATAGTACTTTATAATTTTAGTAAATCGGGTCCTACTACTTTAATTACTTGCATATTCCATCCGTCCTCAAAAGATTGAAGGGTTTGACTGGACACGAAGATTAAGGTGAATGTGAGACTTGTGTATGTTTATTGATGGCCGCTAGACCCAATTCACTTAAAAGGCCCAAATGATGGCCGTTAGACCCAATCCACTTAAATGCCCAAAAAAGCCTAACAAAAGGCCCTATCAGTAGCCCAAAATAAAGGTCACATTAAAAATCCAAATAATTCATAATCCGAACAAGAGAAGGACATCACCGGACATGATAAGAATTGACCCAAACATATTAAGGACATTCTCGGACCATATATACACACCCAGACATATTAAGGACACACGTCCTCTGACACGTCGCCATTCTATATTAGGATATTACTATAGTGTCACTCTTTGACTATGGACTATAAAAGCACTTATTACTCACACCATAAGGGGGGACGATTAACTCAATTCTCTGGCGGCTGTCATATCACTTTCCTAACATTCACTAAATCAAACGAAGGACCCCCCTTTCCATTTCCTCGAATTCCGAGTTTGTCGTACGTTACATAGATTCTCATGGCGTCCAGCAACGTCAGAACACGACAGCACAGGAGGATCGTGGCGGCTACCCACACAGATCCGCCACCAGTTTACTTATTTAGCCTTTAGTTGAAAGTGCACAAAACAGGAGGTAAAAAAATAAAGATAAAGTTAGTATAGTTTAGTAACTTTGAGACTGATAAGTTTCCTTTATAAGGAAACTGATCAGTTTTTCTGGAACAATCCAAAAAGTAAATGCGTTCAATTTTTCAGGGACGAAGGGAGTATGAATTATTCTAGGTTTTTTTAGTATGCAATGTTGTCGATAGCTCGATAAACAATCAAATCGAACTTAGCTCCTGTCGAACTCGTCTCGATAAAATGACGGAGTCCTGAACTATGCTTAGACTCGAACTCGAAACTCGATAATACATTGCTCAACAATACACGAGCCGAGTTCAAGTTCGAGTTCGAGTAAGTTCGATAAGGGTTCGGTTCATTTACAACCTTAGTTGCCATCTTCCAGCAGTTGAACTATAAAGTGCATGTATAGATTGTTCTGATCCAATTACTTTGGATAAGAGAAAGCAATTGTAGATCTGAATACGCGTTTGCACACATATATACGGTCGGGTCGTGCTGGGGTTAGAGGGTGATTGTGGTGGAAAGATGAGGTTCAAAATGTAAGAATCCTAAAGTTTAAGGGTTAACGTTTTAGGTTTACAAACTTTAAGGTTGAATTACAAAAAAAAAATCCTAAAACTTTTCAAAAAAAAAATCCTAAAAAACTAACTATCAATTAATGTCCATATAATCGTCCATCGTGCTACCTATAATCGTCCATCGTGCTACCTAAACGAATAACGTCTAGTGGCAAACGGACTCCCATCGGGATAACATTGATGAAATTTTAATGCCAAAAAAAGAACATTAAAGTTAAAATGAGAGATTTCGCAAATTTAAGTGCCATTTTTATTTCTTAAGAAGTACTCCAAGAGATAATAGTTGACTGTGTCTAAAGGTTGAAACTTTTCTTCCAAAAGATAAAGAGTAAAGAGTTTGTTTCGGTTCAGAGTTCTGTTTTGAATGGAAGTTTGGGTAATTAACGTTTACCGTACCTCTCTTTTCCAAATATATATATATAAACCTCGGTCTACTTAAAGAAGACCCGTACTACGTTAGCCTAAAATAGATGATCGCAGCAGTATCTATCTCCGCCGCCATCATCATCAGTTGGATTCTACTCAACTAGCTAGCTAGCTCCAACTTCCGATCATGGTCTCCTCCGATGGAGGTGATCTCATCAACGGTCAGGATTGTTTTAGAGTTCTCATTGTAGACAGTAGCCCAACATCTCTCCACAACCTTGAACAGTTGCTCAAGCGTTGCACCTACGAAGGTATTATATATACATCGATTGCCGGCCGGCCTGATAATCACACGCTCTAATCATCATGAAGTGCATACATAATTACAATTAATTAATCAACCAACAGATCAGTATTTAAGTCCGGTAATTAATTATTCTGTATTTTTGTTTGATCATTTTCTAGTAATTAAGTGTCCCACGGCAGCAGAAGCTCTTTCAACACTTCAAGAAGAAAAGAACAAGTTGGACATTGTCATATCTGACCGTCAATTATCGGATATGAACGGACTTGATTTGTTACGTCAGATCTCTGAGATTGATAATCGTTTGCCTGTTATCAGTAAGTGTTAATTTCTCCATCTTTTTTTCTTCTAATTTAATGCTCTATTTAGTTTATAAACATCTACTTCTGATGAACATAGCATTATTGTTTTTTTAACAACAATTTTCATTTTAAACAGACCAGAAAAACCATATACACCTCAAAGCGATTTTTTGAATATAGCATTATTGTTCTTCATCCTTAATTGGAAACAATTTTCTGAAATTAATGTACGTAGTTAAACTCTTTTCTTTACAAATTTTGAGAAAACCATATATAATTGGAACAACGATCATTCACTTCAACTTTATTGGAAAATTAACTCTACTAAACTACCTTTTTTTTTAATAACTAAACTACCATTTTTTAAACTTTACTGTCAAAGTGTCAATTGCTTCAAACATCCCTAGCTAGCTCCTAGATCTTCCCATTAACTAGAATTGGAGATATTCAAAATTAAGAATGTATTTAAGATTTGCCAATGATTTATAATTTTATTTTAAATAATAAAAGAACTTATGAAATTCGGGGTTACTTTTAAAGAAATTTAGGGTTACTTTTATGAAGTAGTAGCAACTTACTTATATGAAATTTGTGAGTTGTAAAATTACCTTCATTAATAGTAATTAATTACATGACCTTAATTATATATGAATTAGTTGCAACTTTGATGCAGTGGTTTCAGCGGAGGAGAGTAAAGAAGCGTTGTGGGAAAGTATGATGGCGGGAGCTTGTGATCATCTAGTGAAGCCAATCAAAATGGAGGCGATTAATGATCTATGGAAACATGGGCTTCGAAAGAAAGTGGAGTGCTTGAAGGATTTGCACCACCTACACATGATGAGATCATCAGATGATCATCATCAACAGTTTATAATTAGTGATCATCATGCAGATAATCCAATAACTAAGCCGGCCACTAACAAAGTCATAATTAATTGCAAGAAGAAAAAATATACAGAGGTGGTGGATAATATTTTGCAGCAGCAGCAGCAGCATGGAGGGGACGACTGTTCTGGATCAGATCATGATCAAGCGGGCGCCCCTCATCATCAAAATGGTGGTGCTAATAAGAAGCAAAGGCTCATTTGGACCAGCGAGCTCCATCACAACTTTATCGCAGCGGTTAATCAACTTGGAGGCGACAGTACGTATTTATATACTGTATATGCTATTAATTTGATCTCTTCATTACTCCATTTTCTTAGTATTAATTTGCTTTCTTAATTAAAGTAATTAGTAGTAATTATCACAAATTAATTATTCTCATATGATCAATTTAACAAATTCTTTATCAATTTCCATGCAGAGGCTGTTCCTAAAAAAATTCTAGAATGCATGCATAGTAGGGGTTTTACGGAGATTACTAGAGAGAACGTTGCAAGTCATCTCCAGGTAATTAATTAATTAATTAATATGATCATCACCCCCAGTACCAAAAAGTACTTAATGATGTTTTAATTTTAGGTTAAATATCTAATTAGATATGTGGATGTATAAATATATATATGTTTCAGAAGTACCGGTTACATCTTCAGAAAAAAGAAAACCCTAATTATCATCAGAAGGTTGATCATGCTGCTAATTGTATGGAATCCAAGAAGTTTTCCATCTTTGAGCAAGCAGCAGCCTCTCCTCCATTGATGTCCTCTTGTCCACCACCTTCCTCCATCCAATATAATTCATACAATCCCTGCAGCACTTCTCCATTTCTGGCACCACCTGCAACAACACCTGGAGTAGGGTTGCCACTTGCAGAAGTTGATCATCATCAGGCCAACTTCCTACTTGAGCCGAAAACTCAAGAACCCGGTGGTTACATTGTTTATGATTCCATCAACAATAACTACGCTGCTCTTCGGAACACGGCCACCGCCATCCATGGATCAGTGATCAGCAATCTACCCTACAAAACTGAATGTTGTACACCAATTGATCAAGAGTACATGTTCTACTCCAGTATGGGGAATCTTCATGTGGTTCATGATCAACAAGTTAGACCGCTCACGATTGATGAGGAAATGGCCTATGAACCTGCATTTGTGTTCAGGCAGCAGCAGCAGCAGCAGCAGCAACAGTATCAGCAGCAAGCTCGAGATCATCATGACATCTTCCATAGGGTACCTTGATGATCACTTTCTTTTTTCATAGCTAGCTATAGAGTAGACATCCATGATTGGAAAAATAATTTCTTTTCCTTTCCTAG
This sequence comes from Stellera chamaejasme, assembly GCA_024586325.1. NCBI lineage: Eukaryota > Viridiplantae > Streptophyta > Magnoliopsida > Malvales > Thymelaeaceae > Stellera > Stellera chamaejasme. The sequence goes on from CM044985.1 coordinate 35,646,498, forward strand.
CTTTCTTAGAACACTAGTTTGGACTAGACTACCTGTGGCAGAAATTAAGCTAACTTAACTGCCACCATCTGTGTAGAATCCCTCTGACCATATTTTCTTTGTCCAATTACTTCCCTTAATTCATTTAAGTAAAGACCGTTTACTTAAATGAATTAGGGGACTAAGGATGACATGGAAAATTGGGACAGAGAATCTGCCTTCCACATGTACTACTTTATGTCCTAGTGATAGTGATAGTGATAGTTAGAGAGATAAGTAACTTTGTTTTGACCTGTTCAAGCTAGACTAATTTTAGATATAATTATGCAAAGTTCTTCAGTAAAAATGTCTCATATATACCTGAACTTAACTATATCTCTTATTCCATATCTAAATTCGAACAAAAAATGCCGCAGAAGTGACTTTTACAGTATGTTTTTTTGTGTGCAAAATCTATACTTCAATCACAACTTTCATTTCAAGTTAATGGAACGTTGGCAGAAATTAAAGCACCATAAACCCCTGGACTTTTCAGTTTGTCACGAATCGGTCACTGAACTTTTTATCCAGCTGAATAAACCATTGAATTTTCAATATCGTACCAATTTAGTCATTGCGTCTAATTTCTGATGTTGGTTCACGCAAAAGAACAGTACTCATAGAACGGGAAGTTAAACATTTTTGTTGAGAGGCAAAGGGGAAGTTAAACACAAAGTGCCTCTAAGTGTCCAATTAAAAAAACACGTTAAAAGAATACTTCTGGGAAAGTCAGAGCGCGGCTAGGTTAACGTGCATGTGTTTTTTAAATCGAACACTCAGAGACACTTTAAGTTTAACTTCTGCTAAATTTGTGTCGTTTTTCCGACTGAAACATCATCAGAAATCAGAAGCAGTGATTAAATTGGTACAGTTTCGAAAGTTCAAGGATTTATTTGCCCGGATAGTGGCCGATTCAGGGGACTTTTGTGCTTTTTTTCCGAATTTAGAGGAAATGCTGAAATTGACCTTTAGAATTTCTAAAATTGACTTTTGAAAATGCGGAAAAAGGGTTAAAAATGTCACTAATCTTTCCTAAAGTTCTATATTTGCCACTGATCTTCATTTTCGAGCTAGAATGTCATCTAAGTTTTGAAACTATGTTAAAAATGGAGTAAAGTGCACCGGGGGTCTCATAACTTTAATTATTGTCCTATTGGGGTCCCATTTTAACTTTTTGTCCTCTTTAAGTCCTCTTTTTTAACTTTTTACTCATTCGTGGTCCTTCCGTCCATTTTTGCCGTCAAGTTTAACGGACCATTGGGGAAAAGGATAATTTTAACTACTGAACTTTTCCTAAAAGCTCCATTTACACCCTAAGTTTTGAACATAATAATTAAATCACCCCAAACAATTTTAAAGTTTACAATTTTATCAAAACTTTTCAAACATTGCAAATAAACCCACCACCTTTCTACCCACATCCGGACAACCGCCGGATCGCCACCCCACACGGATCAGCCGCCTCAAATTGGCCGGATCGGCAGCCTTCAGTGTCGCCAAACGACAAATTTCAGTGCCGCCGGACGCGGCAGCCCTGGCCAAAACGACAGCCCAAGGCGCCTTGGGCTGCCGATCCGGCGGCCTGGGCTAGAGTTATTACTCACTAGATAGCTAGAGTTATTTCCCCCAAAAAAAAAATGGATCTCCGTTGTCCTTTTATTTTAATAAAAAAAATCTCATTGTTGTTAAAAAAAAACATCTACAATTTCAGATAAAATTTCCATTTTGTTGATCTGGTCCACAACCACATACACCATGCTTTAGGGTAGTAAATAACAAAAGCCCTATGATCGCTGAACCTAATAAAGATAATCTCTCAAGACAGTTAGGTTTACTTTGACTGTTAGATTTCTTGATAAAAAATTCACACCATCTTGATCTACATTTTGATCAAAGCTCACTACGTGGGGAGGAGAGGCCTCACTGCGGCCTCAGGCGCAGTTGGCCCGTGGTACCAACTGCGGCGAGGGCCGCAGTGAATGCCGCGGTTGAAATGTCCGCAGTTTCGAACTCACTGCGGCTTCGGCCGTGGTATGCACGCGCTTCTGCGCGCCATGGCCGCAGAACGGTTTGAATAATTAAAAAAGTGGATGAATCCGGATGAATGTTCATCCGGATTCGTCCAAGTGAACCCAGAAAACGAAGAAGAAGAAGAAGAAAAGAAGAAGAAGAAGAAGAAGAAGAAGAAGAAGAAGAAGAAGAAGAAGAAGAAGAAGAAGAAGAAGAAGAATAAGAAGAAGAAACAGAAGAAGAAGAAGAAGAAGAAGAAGAAGAAGAAGAAACAAAAGAAGAAGAAGAAGAAGAAGAAGAAGAAGAAGAAGAAGAAGGAGAAGATGAAGAAGATAAATGGGAGAGAAAGAAGAAGAAGAATTTAAGAAGATGATGATGAAGGGGAAGATAAAAAGAAGATGAAGAAAAAAAAAGATTAAAGGAGAAAGAAAGAAAAGAAGATGAAGAAGAAGTGAAAGATGATGAAGGAGAAGATGAAGATGGAAGAATGAAGAAGATGAGAAAAAATGTGAAGGAGGCGGATGAAAAAAAAAAGAAGAGAAACCCTAAAAAAAAATTACTGCGGCCAAGGCCGCAATAAACTTTACTGCGCCAGCAACTGGGCCATTTACTGCGTAAATGGGCTTACTACGGCCCAAACCGCAGTACGGGCCGCAGTAAGAAATGTCTTCCCCACGTAGTGGCTATATAAATTCTACCTAATACTTTTACTTCCATACGCATGCATCATTTTCCCAAACATGTTTTTCTTTTCTCATATCCCTCATCATTTCCACTATACTCCATCCACCCCGCAAAATATGAGAAATTTGACTGTAGCTAGAGGGAAATTAAAGAGTGCGAAAGATTTGATGTTGATGAAGTAATACACTTCCTCCGTCCATGAATAATTGAGTAAATTATTTTTCGTAATTTTATCATGTTACAATGTTTAACTCAAATTATTACTAAAATAAACTATGTCAAAAAATGTATTTAAAAAAAATTAGATTTCAAATTATGATACACATATGAATTATTCAACTTTATTTATTAAACATTCATGATATTTATTTATTTATTTTGCACAACAAAAGGGCTTTCAAATATAAAGAGAGAAAATTTACACAAACAAACGGAGAAAATTTAAACATTCATGTGATAAAAATCATAGATTAAATATATTGAAAACATTAAAACAATTCACTCAATTTTTTAAGGACGGATGAAGTAAAAGTAGCTCTTTTTTTGGTAGAAAAGAGATATTGAGGGTTATAAAGTTAAAATAACATTAAAAATGATTCCTTAAAATGATTCATTTAAACCTTTTTAAGTCGGTCTCAAAAAATATGTTTAAAGTTTTCTGGTACAGCTGAAATACTATATCTGGTTAAAACTTAAAAGAAAACAACACTTTTATATACAAATATAGGTTGGTTTTATTGTTAGGATCCCTTGTACTTTGATGCTAGAGAGAGAGAGAGAGAGATTCAAAATCAGCTTCCCCCACACTGAAAATGCTTATGAACAGTTCAAAACTAGACTAATTTTGGACATTATTATGAGAGTTTTTTGAATTTGCAGTAGTGCTTGTCTCTGTTTCTTAAATGTGTAAAGACGATGGCTTTTGAAAACAATACCTGATTAGTAAATCAACTAGTACTTGCAAGCAGCTACCTTAGATGATATTACATGTAGTACTTGTATATTGTCTCCTTTAATTGGAGATACCAAACTTGCCTATCAGATTTCATCCTATCTATATATATATATATATATATATATATATATATATATATATATATATATATATATATATATATATATATATATATATATATATATATATATATATATATATATATATATATATATATATATATCAAACCCCTACAAAATCATAATGTGAAAGTATACAGGATGTTGGCTCTTCTCCTCTAAATGGATATGTGGACAAACATAGCAGAAGCCAGCAGCCATCTGAACAATGAAATAAACATGTAGGAATGTAGAAGAACCTGCACTCTTAACACAAGCCTAACTGTATAATCATGACAAGAGCAGCGAGGGCTAGAAAGTTGAAAGTTGTAGCGATTGTATCATATTTTGAAGCATTATTTGTGGGAAGTCGCGTGGGAAGTGCACATTCTTCTCCATTGAAGAACACTCTAGTCGGAAATCCATCTCCTTTGACAACACGAATCCCAGGTGTTTTCTTCTTGGTAAATGAGATCACTGATTGCTGCGTGCCAGGAACTGGTGGATCTTTCTTCGGTTTCTTACTCTCCGTTTCTGGTAGAAGAAAGTTAAAGTCTTTGCGTCCATGCATGAACACTGTGTCGTTGCTGGAACCTGACAAATTCAGTGCAGTGGCATTGAGAGAATAAGCTGCTTCAAACCCAGGAGCTGCATTCTCCAATTCAACTGCAGCAAACCAATCTGCAAATGCAGTCTCACCCCAGTTGAAAACTGTGATTCTAGAGCTCCATCCTTCTCGAAAATCTGATAGCAAGTGCCAGTTAATGCTTACACCGCAGTTGTCTCCACAAGGCAAGGGATCTGGAACCTCCCAATGTTTAATGTCATTATACCAACTTTTAGTTTGTTTGGTTCTGTTATCAAAAGGCTTGAGAAGCACATCAGGTGGCACAAGAAGAGATGGTGTAGTAGCACTACAGGTCTGGCTGGGCTTGCTGCTGCAGCCACAAGCGCAAGTGTTGCAAGGAACAGCAGACTCATTGGAAAATGATGAGAATGAGACACAACACCTAGGATTTCGCCTCACCTGTGTTATGTTGCAGACCACTTGCCAACTTGCAACTGCTGCTCTTGTGGAAGGCAAGCCACTTGCATCTATGAAATGACTCGGGCTCACCCGAACAGGCTGTCCACATTGGTAATCAGGACTCAATGTGCCAGTTATGTTCCAGTTGACAGGCGGATTCAGCTCGGTCCTGTTCAAGTCTGGTGGCATTTTGAAGACTTGCATCTGGAAAGCCGAAACAGATTTGCTTGGATCCATCCGAGGAGGTAGGATCGTCCCATTTCGACAGCAGAAGGGAATGAGCCCAATCTCTGTATCATTAGCCCTTGTTGGAGGCAAGTCCATGATCTTAGGCCTTCTCTCACAGTTCAAGACCTTGGAAAAGTCCATGCCCTTGTAGTGCTGGCCTTGCCTGCCAAAAAGGCAATCTGATGAATCTACTACTTCAGGGTAAGCTCCTTTCATGGAGTATATGAACTCTTCCCTCATCCAATCCCAAGTCAGCCTCCAGTTGTCAAGCCTTCCGAGAGAGTTATTGTTTGAAATGGTGACTTGTGCCAAGTAATTCTCATCCTTATCTGAGCTTATCACATCATACATTATGATAAGATCACCTTCCTGCCTTGGCAAAAATAGAATATCTTTTGTGATGTTTGATCTAGAGCTTGGATCCGGACTGCAACATACATGCATCTCATTGTTTCCTATATATGTGTGTCAAAGATTATACCTTTGTAAGCGTATGGGTTAGGGGCAGAATTAACTAATGCAAATCCGCAGGTTTAAACTGTACCGCTAAATCCTTAGCTTGACATTTTCCAACGAAAAGGATGGTTCTTTCATCAATGAAAATCACACATTGATTTGTACTACTAACAATTTATAGCAGACACTGAAAAGTTTCAATTTCAAACAAAAAGATTGTTCTCTTCTCAATAAAAATGGAGTACCTTGATTTGTGGCAGGACCTGTAGGACAAGAATAGCCATCGTTGACAAGGGTAATATTGGCAGGCATGGGAACGGCCGGAGTTCCGACGCCGAACTGGGTGCCCACCAGGGCGACCCGGGCCTCCATCTGGTCCAAATCGCCGGCGGTCTCCACCGCCGACTTGAGGTCACTCTTGGGCATGCCGGCAAGAACCACTCCGTTTCCAACGTGAGCGGGCAGAGAAGTCCCATCAGCCAAGACGGCGCCATCGGCAGAGACCAAAATCTCCCTGTTCCGAAAGCCCACAAAGACCTGCCACGACTTGAGCTCATCGAGTCCGTTGTTGCGAACCCTCAAGGTCGACTCGAAACGGTAGGGTTGGTCCGAGGGGTTGGACTCCGGCGGCGGGATTGGATAGCCGACAGTGTGGGCGTAAGAGATAAAGATGCCGTCGCATGTGGCGGCGGCAGGCGGCAGGGCGGGTTGGGGCTGCGGCTGAGCGAAGAAGCACTGAAGAGACAGAGATATGAACACAACGAAGAAGAGAAGATTAGCTTCCATTGATTGGGTGTGAGGAATTGAGGGAGAAGAATTAAACAGGAAAGATGATTAAATAAGAGGGATTTGGATTTGGTGGGTGTTTTTGGAATGCCGGCCGGCTCTGTGTTCTTTCTCTAGTTGGCAAAGGAGGAGCGAAGAGAAGTGGTCTTCCCGCTCTTTTTGTGACCCAGTCCCTGCCATGGGGAGTATAATAAGTAATATGAGCATCCTGAAAACGAGTTTATGCATGTGCAACCATTGTACTAATTTACTGTATTAGCCGATCAATAAAAATAAAAAGGATATATGAAAGATGAGAGACATTAATGTTAAATTATTACTCATTTCATTTATTTGTTAATCATTCATATATTTGTTAATCCATCATGAATGATGAGGATTGCTTGTTGGTGCCCCTTCCCCTTGCATGCATGACTCCACTCCATTGACCCTCGTCAAAATGTTACAACAAAAAAATACACTAACTTGTGTCACCGCCATCACCAAATTAACAACTTCAGAGGACTGAATTTTTTATTTGACCGAATAAATCATTGAATTTTTTAATTCATCACAAATCGGTTACTGAACATTTTATCTAGCTGAATTTTTGAAATTATACCAATTTAGCAATGCAGTTTAATTTTTGTTGATGTGGTAGCCTAAAATGTCGTTAAGTGTTTAATTTAATAAAATAAAAAACATGATAAGAGAATATCACAACATTTTTCCTCACATCAGTTTAAGAGAAACTTTATGTTTAATTTCTTCATCAATCCACGTCATTTTTTCGTCTGATACTTCACCGAAAAATGAAACCGATCAGCTAAATTGGTATGATTTCAAAAGTTCATTGGTTTATTCAGCCAGATAAAAAGTTCAGTGAACAATTCGTGATGAGTTGAAAACATCATGGGTTTATTCTGCCAGATAAAAAGTTCAGTGATCAATTCATAATGAGTTAGAAAGTTCAATTATTTGTGTCTGTGTCAAATTTTAACTCCCTAATCAATCTCACGAAGTGCTCTTGACATACACAGGAAATAACCATCCCTTATGTACTTTTTAACTCTACGTCGTCCCTCATATCTAAAGGAAACCATATGAATTTGACTCCTACATGAACTGTATACTTAAATTGTATGTAACCACTAACCATCCCTTTCATCATCATGCATTAAACATCTAACTTTCAAGCACATTTTAAAAAGAAACCAAATGCAAATACAAGAACCACAGAACAAGTTGGTTCGAAACCCCTATAACAAAAAACAGCCTAAAACCCTTCATTGAAATGTACCTTCCTCACCCTATAGATTTTATATACTCTTTTCGTCCCAAGTGAGTTGTCACTTTTTATTTATTTATGTAGATTAAGATTGTCTTTGATCATTAACTCATTTTACATAAACTTCCATATATCATTACCCCCTCACAAACTCATTTTAACCCCTCCCAACCCACCCCATAGACTCATATTGCAAGGATAAAAGTGGACTAAAATAAAACACAAATTAAAAAATGTTATTCCATTTGGGACGAAAATATTTTGATGTTGTGACAATCCAATTGGGACGGGGGAGTATAAAACATCCCAAAAGTGAAAAGGATCATTAATGAATTCCGAGAAACGTCATTGTTTGGGAAAATTGTTGAAGATGCTCTAACATTCCGACCTCTCCATTGGCCTTGATTATAAAACAATAGTGATGACAAGAGTTGTAAGAATATAAGGGCTGTATTTCCAAAAGATAAAAAATAAGGACTACGGCCAAGATTTTCGCTTCTGGTTTGCTACAACTTTTTTATAAAAAAAAATAAAACTACGAAGATATGGTTTGTAAGAGAGAAATATGAGGACATTTAAGTGTATTATATGGTTGAAAACTTTAAAGATTTTGCTGAAGTATTTGAAATTAATGTAATGTTTATGAGATGAGAAATTAAAGGGAAATGATTAATTTGATGGTTTGTTGATTGAATACTAATGAAAATATTGGACACTTCAAAAACACTCGGGCAAAGTAGAAACAAAGGAATTAAAAAATAGAACGAACCTAACATAATTCTCAAGAATGGCATGGCAATCATATGTTCATGAGGAGTATATTTGCTCAGAGCATGCAAACCATAGTTGCATTTGCTAGGTTAGATTTTTTTTATTTTTTATTTACTTGGACTTGGCACGGTTCACAAGAGAGATGGTCTGAAATACAGGCTCGCGAGAAATTGCAATTGAGGACCCAAACCTTACCGCCGCTTAAATTATTCGACCGTTGGAAGCTAAGTGTCTTGACTTTTTTCCCTTAAACTAGTGCTGTCCGGTAGAGTTCAATCAACGGTTGAGATTATCCGACCGTTAACATAAAACACTTTTGCCTATCAGCAAAAGGAAAAAAAGCCCGTTAGATACTTTCAAAAACTGAAGCTTTGCCCAAATTGAAAATGCATCGCATTTGTATTTCATCCCTCCCTCGAATCTCATCCTCTCGCTCTATCCTTACTTAGCAACATCCTGGATCTATAACTAGATCCCGATTCTCGATCTGGGTTCTCTTTAATTTCCCGAATCCAGAACTGTTTGCTTTAAGATTTCCACTCTTCTACAGGCCTCTGGTTTAAACCATGGTGGTGAAAACCCCTTCTTCTCCGTCTTCCTCTCCGGTCACCATCACGGTCTCATCCGGAGGCAAAGGAAGTGGAAGCAGAAGTATGGGCCTGACCAGTCCGATTCGCCGATCTTCCCTGTCGAACAACCCCAACTCTCCTCTCAGCGGCGCAGCCAATCGAGCTTCAAGCGCCGGAAGGTACTGCTCCGTGTCTAAAGACGACGCAGTAGACGAATCGATCTCCGAATTCGTAACCTACACGGTTCACATTCCTCCAACACCAGATCGACAGACGACGATGTCCACCTCGCAGACGAGTCTAAACGAAGAAGGGAAGAATCCGGTTCTACCTCAGAGGAGCTTCATTTCGGGCACGATTTTCACGGGCGGGTACGAAACAGTGACTCGCGGGCACGTAATTGAGTGCTCTTTGGAGAAACCTGAAAGATTGAAGTCGGGGCTTGTTTGTGGAATGAAGGGGTGCGATGAGAAGGCCATTCAGGGGAAATGCGAGTGTGGGTTCAAGATCTGTCGGGAGTGTTACTTGGATTGTCTGGGGAATGGAGGGAGCTGTCCCGGCTGCAAGGAACCGTACAAAGACGTGAACGATGGTGACGAAGATGATGATGAGGAGGAGGAGGTTCTGTCTGAAGCGGATGACCAAGCCTTGCCGTTGCCGTCAATGGCCGATTTCAAGTTTGATAAGAAGCTTTCGCTCGTGAAGTCGCTCAAGGCACAGAATCATCAGCAGGATTTCGATCACACGCGGTGGTTGTTTGAGACTAAGGGGACGTATGGGTACGGCAATGCGGTGTGGCCTAAGGATGGGTACGGCGCTGGAGGTGGAGCTGGAGCAGCAAATGGGTTCGAGCCACCTCCGGACTTCGGAGAGAGAACTAGGAGGCCTTTGACCAGAAAGGTTGGGGTTTCAGCTGCGATTCTCAGCCCTTACAGGTAATTCAGATCTCCCAGAGTTTTGATTGTCTTCTGGTGTATACTTTTTCAGTAAAATGTTGCTTTTGATTATAGATGAAAGGCAATATACAGAACTGTGCTTGATTTTGCTCAAAAAAACTGAATTATGTTAGCCATTAACAAACTCAAAGTTGATTGGTACTTGGAACTGATAGGCTAAGCAAGTGTTTTTCCAAATCTTGCAGACTGCTTATCATTATACGCCTTGTAGCCCTTGGATTCTTCCTTGCGTGGAGAATAAGGCACCCAAATCGTGAAGCAATGTGGCTATGGTTATCGTCAACGATATGTGAGCTTTGGTTTGCCCTTTCATGGCTTCTAGACCAGCTACCCAAGCTCTGCCCAGTGAACCGGGTTACTGACCTTTCTGTTCTCAAGGAACGCTTCGAATCGCCAAACCTTCGCAACCCAAAAGGCCGCTCTGACCTTCCGGGGATGGATGTTTTCGTTTCCACAGCAGACCCTGAGAAGGAACCACCTCTTGTTACAGCAAACACCATACTGTCAATCCTTGCTGTCGACTATCCGGTGGAAAAAGTTGCTTGTTATCTTTCAGATGATGGTGGAGCTCTTTTGACCTTTGAAGCTTTAGCAGAAACCGCTAGTTTTGCAAGAACTTGGGTACCTTTTTGTAGGAAACACAAGATAGAGCCTAGAAATCCAGAGGCATACTTTGGGCAGAAGCGTGATTTTCTGAAGAACAAGGTGAGGATTGATTTTGTCAGGGAAAGGAGGAGGGTGAAGAGAGAGTATGATGAATTTAAGGTCAGGATAAATTCTTTGCCAGAGTCCATAAGGAGGAGATCAGATGCTTACAACGCTCATGAGGAGCTCAGAACAAAGAAGAAGCAAATGGAATTCGGAGGCAATCTTGCAGAAGCTGTTAAGGTTGCAAAGGCTACTTGGATGTCGGATGGCTCTCACTGGCCTGGAACTTGGGCTTCAGGGGAACCAGAACACTCCAGAGGAGACCATGCCGGCATCATTCAGGTAAATTACTTCCCTCTTCAATTTGCAATTTTCAGTTCTCTTTATGTAGTAGTGTTAATTCCAAGTGCTGACAGTTTGATGCTTTTTGATGCAGGCAATGCTAGCACCACCGAGTGCTGAGCCAGTTTATGGCGCAGAAGCTGATGCAGAGAACCTAATTGACACAACAGATGTTGACATCAGATTGCCAATGCTGGTTTATGTATCTCGAGAGAAAAGACCAGGTTATGATCACAACAAGAAGGCTGGAGCCATGAATGCTCTTGTTCGAACAAGTGCAATCATGTCAAATGGGCCATTCATTCTCAATCTTGACTGTGATCACTACATTTACAATTCTTTGGCTCTCAGGGAAGGAATGTGTTTCATGCTTGATAGGGGTGGCGATAGGATTTGCTATGTTCAGTTCCCGCAAAGGTTCGAGGGGATTGATCCAAATGACAGATATGCAAATCACAATACTGTGTTCTTTGATGTGAGCATGAGAGCTCTTGACGGACTACAAGGTCCAATGTACGTAGGGACAGGCTGCATTTTCAGGAGAACTGCTCTCTATGGATTTAGCCCACCTAGGGCAACTGAACATCATGGCTGGTTGGGTAGAAGAAAGATCAAGCTGTTACTGAGGAGACGCAAGGCATGTAAGAAGGCTGAAGATGAGATAGCATTGCCTGTAAATGATGAGGATGATGACGATCTTGAGATTGAATCTTTGCTTCTTCCGAAAAGGTTTGGGAATTCTACCTCCCTTGCTGCATCAATTCCTGTTGCAGAATTCCAAGGAAGGTTACTACAGGATTTGCAGGGGAGAGGAAATCATGGCAGACCAGCAGGTTCTCTAGCTGTTCCAAGGGAGCCATTAGATGCTGCAACTGTTGCAGAAGCAATAAGCGTCATCTCTTGCTTCTATGAGGACAAAACTGAGTGGGGCAAGAGGGTTGGATGGATATATGGCTCTGTGACCGAAGATGTTGTGACTGGTTACAGAATGCACAACCGTGGGTGGAGATCAGTGTACTGTGTCACCAAGAGAGATGCATTTCGTGGAACTGCTCCCATTAACTTGACTGACAGGCTTCATCAGGTCCTCCGCTGGGCAACCGGCTCGGTGGAGATTTTCTTCTCAAGAAACAACGCACTCTTCGCAAGCCGGAGGATGAAATTCTTGCAGAGGCTTGCATACTTCAATGTGGGAATGTACCCTTTCACTTCAATGTTCCTTCTGGTCTACTGCCTGCTACCAGCACTGTCTCTATTTTCAGGGCAGTTCATAGTGCAGTCTCTCAGTGTAGCATTCCTCATATACTTGCTAGCCATCACAATCACTCTATGCCTGCTTGCACTCCTAGAGATCAGATGGTCAGGGATCACTCTTCATGATTGGTGGAGAAATGAACAGTTCTGGTTGATCGGTGGAACAAGTGCTCATCCTGCTGCAGTGTTCCAAGGGCTTTTGAAGGTCATTGCCGGAGTTGATATCTCATTCACATTGACATCCAAATCCGCAGCACCTGAGGATGGAGATGATGAGTTTGCAGAACTGTATGCAGTGAAGTGGAGCTTCTTGATGGTGCCTCCTATCACCATCATGATGATGAACTTGATTGCTATCGCGGTAGGTTTAGCGAGAACAGTGTACAGCCCATTCCCACAGTGGAGCAGGCTGATTGGAGGTGTCTTCTTCAGCTTCTGGGTGCTGTGCCACCTCTACCCATTTGCTAAGGGGTTGATGGGGAAGAGAAGGAAGGTGCCAACCATTATTTTTGTGTGGTCTGGTTTGCTCTCCATCATCATTTCCTTGCTCTGGGTGTACATAAGCCCTCCATCTGGAAGGCGAGATTCTTTGAACTTCCAGTTCCCTTGAAATGAGCTGCCTGCTGCTTCTATAGCTAGTCGAGTCAAGAGAAGTGAAGTTCCTCAGCTTCACTCAAATTGATTTTAGGTTTGTTCATCACCTATTGTTTTGTTCCACCAGGTTTGACAAGATATATGTGCTTTGTACTAGCATTTTATGAATACGCACGATGTGGATTATAAAATCAAAATTTGTCCTTAAAAGTGATTACTTATAATAAGTACTATTAGTAGTATTATTATTTATTTTGACAGCCTAATATTGACTTGACTCCTGGTGAAGTTGTGGAAGACTCTCAGTGGGTGTGGTGAGTGAAGTCTTGTTTTGATTTTGAAATTTGTTCAGAATGAGAAAGTGCACCACCACCCACTATCTAGTCCATGTTGAAATTGATAGTGCCACTATCACTCAACAACCAAATTCCAGATGAAGTTATGTTGAAAGGAGGAAATAGGATCATCATATTAATTAATCCATAGTGCTCTCAGCTGTCATAAACTGTACTAATTAAAAGTACTATATGATAGTGATCCATAAAGCCCCTAGCTGGTCCCTCACAAAAATGAATCAATGGCCCTTCAACAACCTCTAAAGTGGAAGACTGGGAACTTATCATTCTCAAATTTAATCATGTACCTGCTGGAAAAGGATTAAATTGTAACTAACATTACTAATTAATAAGCTGCTGATTTTGAAGCCCCAGGTCTTACCATTTTTAACATGGATCAGTGCATTGATGATGCTAGTTGTTGCAGGCAGGCAGAGCGAGACATGTACCACGTTCACATGATTAAACAAAAACCAGTTAAGGGGAACCAGCTCAGACTCGACAGACAATCCCCCCTGATGATAAACAACAAATCTCCACACTCACAATCAGACCCTACCTTGGCTTTAATTCACCAGAATGGTCCACTTTTATTTTTTTGAACAGCAATGGGGAAATTTTATTGAAAAAACTCCTTGAGGAGAGGAGCAACAATCTAATAACTCCAAGCGGTCCACTGGCTTCACCATCACAGCGACAATCTAAAAACTCCCCCTTGTCATATCACTCTCATGGTTACCATTCTTCATGAATATTGGTTTGTTCTCATCTTACTCTTGTCTTGCTCTCTTCACTTCCTTTTATGATCCATTTTCCTCTACCACCAAAAATGTTGGCCAAAGTTTGTATCTTTTCAGTGCCCCGAAATAGGAATAATAATCTAACTGGTCCCTTATGGTTCGTTCGTTTATGTCATTACTCCAGCGACGGCTTCTAGCTGTAAAGGTTCTCAAGGGCCACACACAGTACAACACAAAACTCCAAAACAATAATAACCGGCCTCAATGCTGCTTCTTGCGTCTTTCTCTTTCTTCCATTCCTTTTCTCACGTGTTAGAAAGTGAAACTGGGGATCCTTCTAAATCTGAATAAAGCCTCTCCTTTAGTTTTCCTTTATTGTTTTAGGTTATGGCCATTTTGTGATGATTGTAGGGCAAACCAAACTTGGCAAGTATAGGATCTATGAGAGATCCACCTGCAGATTTTTGTAGTACTGCAGTTTCCGTCATCAAAGCCCTTCCCCATAACAGAACACAGCAGCTGTTGTTTGATGTTCCCTGCACTTGCGCTAGTTACGTGCTAGGCACGTTAGATCTTCTTCCTGGAGCTAAGTCAAGTTCCAGAACTTCAGTTTCTTGTAAAGTTACCTTCTTTAATCGGTCAATACGAAGAAAGCGTAATTATTGCCAGCTTAATTATGGGGACCAGTTGGAGATGGGTTTTAATAACTACCATGTGGGTGCACGCAAAATATGATCTTTCTTTCTGCCTCTTTTCTTGTTTTCTTCTCATAGAAATTGTGGCGCTGATATAATATACGTACAATACAAGGGGGATAAAAGGAGTAATTACACAAGAAGGACAAGAAAACTGAATGCCGAAAAATAAGCAGAAGTCCATTTCCATCCACATGACATGAATAACCAACTGCCATACAGATGAAATGGATGGGCTAAACATTTTTGTAACACTTAATGGGAAAGCAAAACACAAAATTGATTAGCCATAATTTCTTGATTAATTTACCAATGTTGGTTGGCTAGTTTCAAATGATTGGAAGCAAATTACAGATTAGAATATGATTAGAATAATGATATGATGAGAAACAAAGGGTTCCATGTCAGGCTGGTGACAGAGGCAGCGTCTGTTGCTACGTCCTCATCGATCAAACTTCATTAACAATGCCTAAAATAACAGCTAGGCAGACTTAGCTACCCAGATTTTGTTTCCCTTCAATCGTCGTAAGATAAGTACATCTATCTGTCCGGCTCTAGGGCAAGATCTGGGCCGTCGAAATGGGGAGGATAATGACTTGAGCCGTCGGATTGTGCAAGGCTAGAAGCAAGTAGGCCACGTGTGATGCAAGGGCAAAAGGAATCGGTCCCCATCCCTAACTTTGTACGTTTCTCAAGCAACAGTGACATCCGGGTCCCTCTTTCCTTACTAATCAAACTCCATTTAGTTACCAATCATGTAAAAGAGGTGGGAAAAAAAGGCCCGTGACTCAAGTGTCCAGACAGGCAAAGGTCAGGGACTTGATTGAAGTTTATAGAAATGTTGAAACTTTCGTAACATCGGGCCTATCACAGATTCAGAACTCGACTGGAGTTTCTTGGAATTCTTGCAATCGCAAGTGAACTCTGCTCCTTGACTGGATCTCCCAAATTCTCAATTCTAAGTTGCACATTATTGTATTTGTGCAACAACAACAAACCATAGAGACAAAGCGGCGTCGTACTCGCCGAAAGATTATAAGCCAAATAGGTTCAAACAAAAATGCAATTCATAAAACCACAATCTTAAATCAAGCCCTTACATACATACATACATACATACCCCACAATGTCACCGTCCCACTTTACTAAAATATCAGCCCCCAACATTAACTTTAGTGTGGCTCAAATGGCAAGTGAAACTATTATGAGCCAACACATTAAAAAAGGAACATACAAATTTTGGAAGATGAACATGATCATGCCATCTATCTAACCACAATAACTTGTTTGCAAAAAAAAAATGCATTTTTTAAGTTCCAATTCGCAAATCACAGTGCTGCACACACGTACCTATAATCTAAAAACTCAACTAACCACGTTAATTAACCCCTTAGATAAAATATAACTAGTACTATACTAGAACATTTTGATGTGTGTGATAATCTATTAAACTATTCGATCTCATCCCAGAAATTACATAATTCTACCTCCTACGTGTCTAATAGCTAGGTCCCACTCAAATTGTAAATTAACAAAATAATAGAAAGACACAAACAAAAAATTCAAGAACATTTACAGACTATAGCGGATATCGCAACACTTTCATTATGAAGCTACAAACTCTACACATTTTGAATAATTACTCTTCTATCTATTTATGGAAGTGGGTACTATTGATAAATAATACCGACCCAATAGCATTTTACCACATCATCAAATATGTCTCCCCTTCTATTTTTTTCTTTTTTTGTTTGTTTTAGGAGAAAATATATTACTTGCCTTTAATTATTTAGAAAGTAGAGAATTAGTCCTTAAATTTTCAAAACATCATTAAATGTGGATTCCATTTCTATCTTTTGCCTTTTCATTTTTATTTGTTTGAGGAAAAACTCCATTACCGATTTTTAACTATTTAGAAAATAAAGTATTGATCCCCTATCTATTTATGGAAGTGGGTACTATTGATAAAGAGTAGCCACCCAATAGCATTTTACCACATCATCAAATGAATCTCCTTTTTTTTTTCTTTTTTTGTTTGTTTTAGGAGAAACTATATTACTTGCCTTCAATTATTTAGAAAGTAGAGAATTAGTCCTTAAATTTTAAAACATCATTAAATGTGGATTCCATTTCTATCTTTTTACCTATTCATTTTTATTTGTTTGAGGAAAAACTCCATTATCGGTTTTTAACTACTTAGAAAATAAAGTATTGACCCCTAATGATGCAATTTGATATTTTTTTCATTTCTTTTCTCATTGATGATTTGATGAAAATGAATGTGGTAAAGTTTCAAAACCATTAAATGTAACCCAATTTCTATCTTTTGTTTTTCGCTTTTATTTGTTTGGCGAAAAACTCTATTAGGGTTTTAACTACTTAAAAATAAAGCATTGATTCCTAATGTTTCAATGGTTTGTGACAGCTTTTTCTGCTTTTCATTGATGATTTGATGAAAAGGAATGTGTGTGGATATTATTTATAAGGGTAAATTACAAAAATCCCTGAGATTTGGTGAAACTCTCAGTTGTGATAATCTATTAAACTATTCGATCTCATCCCAGAAATTCTTTTGCGTTTTTTTTATAAGAGAAGGTAAAAACTGATGCAATAATTCCAATGGATATACTCCCAGGATATGTAAATTGACCTCAAATGTGTCGGTGGAATCCTGTAATGGAGTTTATAACTTGAACGTCACTCGGTAGTACACGATAACGATGAATACAAATGGCGAAAATGAAAAAGCAACTGAAAAGACAAAATAACCTTCTACTATTATTTTATTTTTCTTCGATCGGCAGGCAACTTTACGTTGTAGTAATAATTATTAATTGCCCTTCATTGTGTCATGACTGCATAATAAAATGAGTCTGAGGAGTTACCTCTGTCTGTGTAACTTTGTGAATGATTTTGAGTTTCATTCATTAAATAGAGAGAGTGCTAATTAAGAACTCTTTGATTCTTATGTTAATTAGGGAAGGCTACATATATAATTATGTTGGATTATCATCCAATTTAAGTAGTACTAGTATTTTTACCCAAGAAAAAGGAAAACACATGGGAACAAGTATTCAAACTACATACAGCAGGTGAGAAATGTTAATTAATCAAAATGGTGACAGATTGATTGAATATCTTCTGTTTTTCTATTTATTTTCAATCGGCATGAAAATACAATACAGATGGGATTGGCTGTGAGAGCTGAGTCGGTGTGGTGTATAAGCTGAATAGCTAGGTAGGGTGGTTAAAATGAACAAAAATGCCAGGTGAATGAATCACAGTAACAACAAACAGCTAAAAATTACCATATAGAAGAAAAAAAAATCAAGAGAAATGAATGAGGTGAAAGAAAGAAGCAGAGTAATAATGAATGTGAAAAGGGCGAGAAAGTAAAAAGAAAAGAAAATAAGTAGTCCTGGATGGAATGGATTTACCGGTGGCGAAGCATGCAAATCAATGCGAGTAGTGTCTGTATAAATCGTAAGGGGCCCACAGAGCGTCGAGAGGACAAGGCCGCCGTGAATCGAGGCGGAGCCAAGGCTTGCCGCTGCCGGACCAATGCAACAAACTAACCGGACCGGGGTGGAGTTCACGGCAGCTACCCTTTACATTATCACCACCTAACCCGTGTTGGTTCCACCGGTGCTCGATGGGCGCCACGTGTCCCGCGAAAACCAACAGAAACGGCGGTAGTGAACCCAGCTCGTATATCCTCTCGCTCTTCTGGATCTCCATCCATCTCTCGATCCGTTTCGTGTACCCGACCCGCCTCCATTTCTCCAGATCTATCACCATCACTCCCGTGTTGAAATAACACGGCTTCCTGCCCTTGAACGCGCCGCCAAACCTCCCGTCCGACCAGAACCCCGCCGTGAAATACTTGGTAAAGTTAGCGTGGCAGTATTCCGGGGCTCCGATTGTCCTCCAACCCAAGCTCGTCCCCCACAGCTTGGCGATGTCATCGACGACCACTAGATCCGAATCCAAGTATATCACTCGCCGGACGCACGGCTCCAGAAGATCCGCCAAGTAATTCCGGGCGTAATTCAACGGTTGCTCCAGCGCTTGCCGGACGGAAGTGGAGATTAGATTCTGAACAATCACCGGGTCGAAATAGTAAACCTTGAACTTCAACTGAGAGAAAGTGGACTGTACTAGAGTCTCCAGATTTGACTCGGAGACCAGAAAATGAAAGAAAATGCTCTCCGGGCATTTCGCGTGCTGTAGAATCGAATGCACGGCGGCGACGGAGCCACGGAGGTACTCCACATCCAGAGTTATAGCCACGTGGACCAGCGACGGATTGCAAACTCCGGGGGCGGCGGAGCCGCATTCATCGGCATTGCGGAATTCTGGCGCCCCGCGGAAGGCGAACCGGGCCATGAGAGGGTTAGGGATTGTGTCCGGCGAAGAAGAGGACGAGTGGAGATGTGACGATCGAATTGCTTCAGCCGGCGGAAAAGACTGGAGCGACGGCGAAAGAACGATCATCACCATAAGAGCCGAGAAGAAACCGGAGAATCGGACTAACCAGAGCATGGTATCACCGGGAAGCAGTCGGCGCTTCCTCTTCTTGGATTTGAAATCGAATCGATCCCGAGGCAAAGAGGAGCGAAGAGACGCAAGGATAGCTTTGAGCTCCGCCAGCCTAGCCTGTAAGAGAATGGAAGCAGAGAATCAATTTCTTGTTTCCGTCTGGTTCAAAGGAGGAATTGCCGTGGGAATGAAGCGAGGTTGAAGAGCAGAGAATCCATGAAATGGAGAAGGGCGCAAGTTAAGTGGGTGGGTGCTACAGTGCGCCACCACCCTGCACTTTATATTTTCTTGTCTGTGACGCTTTATGTATATTCTTCGGCTAGACGAAAGAAGATGACGATGGGCGAGCGCGAAGCAGAGGGGAGGGAGAGAACAGAGGATCCCTTCCAGCTTTGCGTTTTCCCCACACACAAATTATAATGATCTCAGTATTTATTTAGGAGTACTTATTAATACAGAGACTTCTTCCCACGGTCTAAAAGAAATGCCGGGTTGGTAATTCAAGGGTCTGAGTGTGAATGAGTTTAAGATAAAGGATCAAATCGTTCGATTTAAACATTTTAAGGATGCCTGTTGCAAAAATAAATTTCATCGCATACCTGATAGTACCTGTGATTTGTAGAACATACCTACCTGTCAGGCGACCGCCAGCATTTACAAATACAAAGTTGAAAAAAAATGTTGATTTTGGATTTTTTTAATACTAAATATTATTCTCCAATCTAAAAGTATTGCAACATTTTACTATTTGGGATGTCCCAAAAGTAATACAATATTTTTCTTTTTGGTAACTTTTTTTTACAGAAAGCAACATGCTATTACTTCAAAATAAATAATACAAGTCTTAGTTTAACGAACCAAAGCAACAAGAAAGCAAAAAACTAAAGCATGAAATAAAATAAAAAAAGCACACAACGCAATCCTAGTAGTACGCACTAGACGGTAGAGGGAGAACTCGAAGACGTATTAGAGGAAGTAGTCATCCGTAGACACATCCACCATCACCAAAGGCTATGAATTAACCTGAACAAAGCACATAAAGCCGTAGTAAAGTTACCAAATCGGTTCTCATGGAACCCAATATCATCTCATTATGAGCGCGCAGACAAAAGGTGATCTGCAAAAAGGAGAAGCAAACCCTGCCAAGTAGAAGCCAATGAAGTTCAACCCAACAACAACAAAAAATATATAAAAAAACGAGAAAAATAAATTGAACTACTAGACCAAACATAGTAGCTAAAGCGGGATGAGGTGGTCCCATGCTCAAACCACCCAATACCTGACGCTTCATGGCGCTGGGTGAGGCAGGGAGTTCCCCTGCCCTATTAGACACCTGCTTACAGCCTCCACTATAATTGATTAGGATTGTAAGGTCGTCGGCTTCACGGAGTATTTTATTCCTGGCCATGCTTTGCGGAAAGTAGCGACAAAGGTGTCAAGTCGGAGTAGTCTCGCCCACAGGACCCAGCCGGCGATGACACCAGAAGGGCGGCAGACGATCGCTCCTGGGAGGGCCACCGCAACCTATTCCTCTTCATGGCAAAGCGCGAGTTTGGAGCATCGAGCATGGATCAAATCCTTCTTGCTGGGTAGGGCCGAGACAGAGAGAGAGAGAGAGAGAGAGAGAGAGAGAGAGAGAGAGAGAGAACGCCGACGAACGCCGTGAGAAGCACATAAGCAGTGATTGCTTGGTTGCGAGAAAACCACAAGAGCGTGCGGCGCTGCTAGGGTTGACTTGACAACAGAAAAGTCCATTCTTAATTGATATTTTCTTTGCATTAATTAACCATGAAATTGGATTAACATATGTTTAAAAGGAGTAAATTAAATTGAATCCCCTTTTTGTAACTTTTTATATACCACTAATTTATCAAATCATCATTACCTTTAAAGTTTAAAAAATAAAACATCAAAAATAGTCAATATGGATATTTTTCTTCCCCAAATAAAATTATCTATTTAAAAATATAATCGTTTCATTTTTATTCATGGAATATTTATCACCATAGTTTAAATTTATTTTTCTATTCGTTCTTGATTTCTGTATTAGATTACATCTTTCAATATAAAAAAATGGTAAAATAGAAAAGTCAATATCAAAATTTTATTACATTAATCTTCGTGTCAAGTCAAAGTGTTACAATATATATATATACACGAGAGTATCTCGTATTGGTAAAACTGAACATAAACTTTAACTCTTTTTATTCACTTTTACATTTGTGTCATAACGATGCTTTATTTCGATAACAATTTAATTTCAATTTATATTAAATTTTAGTAATATTTTTTTTAAAAAAAATATGTTTATAATGTATAAACATCAAATTTTCATTTATAGATATATATATATATATATATTAAGATTATAATTCAAAGTGGTAAATAAATAAAATTATAGGTTAAATGCAAAACAAACGTCACACACTTATCAAATGGAGGTAGTATTTTATTAATCATGTTCTATGCTACCTTAATCTTCTTAATAAGTAAGAGAAAACAAAACAATTAAAGAGAGTGTTCTTGACTATGTATTTTATTTTATTATTCTTAGTCTATTTTAGCTCTTGTTACTTCACATTGAATTAATGTTAATTTAGGTGATTACTTTGTTTTTGTCAAACTTTTCACCTGATTTATGGTGTTTTGTAATAATCAACGTTGAAACACATTCCACATTTTTCGATAAAAAATAATATACGTAATTTAAATACTCCCTCCATCCCTAAATAGTATGGTTTCCCAAATTCGGATCTACCTTGTTCACTTGCGCACATGGACTAGATATGTGAGATGTCCTTGACGGTGAAGGAGAGCTCCAGTGAGTCGAAAGCAGCAGTAGTTAAGGTGAACCCAAATTGTTTACAACGACGCAAAATTGAAGCAGGCTTCCAACGGTGCCATCGAGTGAGTTGGCGACGTTGGAGTAGGTGGGCATCTTGGAAGCTCGACTGAACTTTAACTGCATATCGATGGACGAATCTATCAAGAAAGTGACCAACACAATCACTGTCGGACCAGGAAGAAGACCTAACTGTCTGATGGTGGCCGAAAGTGCCATGATTTCCGCACACTGACGATGGTGGTGGAAAGATTATAGATGGCACCAAAGAAGGACGAGCCATGGCAGCCCGACTCATGGGAGTTGAGGACCTTGGCTTGCTCCTCGGGGATGACAAAGGGACGAGAACTGTGGTGGTGTTTCCTATTGGAAAACAGCTTAAGTATCCCCATCCTAATAGGCGTGACAAGAGTGCAATCGGGGAGGAGATCACGCGGGAAATGACATGGTAGTAGAAGAGTTCTTCAACTCTGTCGATGAGCGGCGGGCTTGTGGCTGTGCTCGCTTGCTAGTAATTTTGATACAGTGGCTGGAACAAAACACCAACTTGATTGAACTGAAGCGTCAATGTCGGCCGAAAGCTTTGGGTTTCTCCATTTGGCTTACCTCAATTTTGCGGACTTCGGTTATATCCGAAATATCTGAAAAGTTGAATTGATTTGGTTATTTTAGTTCAGTGGTTTCATGAAAATTTCGATTTTCAGTTTAACCAAATAATATTTCGGTTATTATATTTCGGTTTTCGATTATGTGGGAGAAAATTCGGTTAACTCAAATAATCGAATTAGTCTCACACATTTGTAAAAATTACATTAATCTCCCCAAAATATAGATGGATATTCAATATCACCCCTCAATTTTAAAAAACTTACATATGCACCCCTAAAATTTTGAAGATGTCACATATTTCTACCTATAATTCGGTTAACTGAACAAAGTAATCGAATTAATTTCAGTTTTCGGTTTGTTGCCTCAATTCGGTCAATCCGGTTTTATTGTTGAAAAACTGAAAACCGTATATATATATATATATATATATATATATCCCTCTATTCGGTTTTGGTTATAACCGAAATAACCGTTTGCTCACTCATATTTGTGTGTACATTTGTTGAAAGTTTAATGACTATAACGTAAGGGTGTTTATGTAAAATTAACAAAGAAAGCGAAAGACTTAACAGTTAAATTAATTGCAGGACTCGATCGAGACAAAAACTAAAGGTATGGAGACTAAAATAGAATGAATTCTTAAAACGAGACAAAAATGAAACACACATCAAAATGTTAAATGATTACAAATGTACTTTGTCAGATATTAAGAGGAACGTTTTGTTTTAACATAAGTATCTCGTGAGATTTTGGCATTGGAGTACTACTTAACTATCGGACCAAGCAGTAAATCTAAGTCTCAAATACTCTATTAAGCAAGCAATTAACTTGGATTGAACTCGAAAAAGAACATGATAGATGGATGAATATGATATCATGTCATGAGGGTTTTCCTATTCCTTCTCCGGTGAGCCGGTTAGAGAAAGAGTACTCATGTGTATATTTATTTATGTATCATGCATGTTAACTAGGGAGGAGAATTAATTTGGCAGCCCATGATTATGTTGCACTTAAAAAATAGTGTTAGCCGATGGTACACACACTTCTCGTGACGATTGAATTCGAACCCTCTACAACACAACACTACAAAAGCCACTTCTCAAAGGTCACATCGCTGCCCTCCAGTGGAAGGAAATACTATCAGTCACTATAACCCCGTGTTTCGACAAGGATGAAAGAACACTACTACCCATCTATAGGAAAGGAAAGTAGTCTTAATTAATACTATCAGCTTCGTGAATTTCAACATCAAAGTGTCCTTATTGTCGATTTAATTAGGTGGCAACTTTCGTAATGACTTTTAATTAGCAATTTCAAAAACAATGCATTTATTATATGATTAATAAAATGACTCAGATGACGACGAGTTATAACTTCCATTAGACACGTACGTACGGACCTAATGTCTTTTGCTTCCATAAACTTTGTCAACCAGCACATTTAACCTCTCAAACCTAACATAGGGTCATTTGGATCCATGAAGTTTGCAACTATGGGACATTCTGCCCTCTCCACTCATTTAAACATGTTTAGTACATATTGAAAAGTGAGATAACAAATTTGGATTCCTTGCAGCCAACGACAATTCGACATGCAGGTGCCAAATATGGGAAGACCCCATGTGACCAACCAAGATACATGGATGCCTGTGAAGGTTGCTTTCTCGTAACCTCAATTACGTACTCTGAATTATACTTAATTAACATTAGCACATCACCTCTCTGCTCTGCCCACATTCATCCAAACACACAGCCAATGATATGGAGTAATTTACAATTAGCTACATGCATGTTGGAAATACTCTGTCTCCATGTGTGTATACTAGCTTGC
The DNA here is from genome assembly GCA_024586325.1 of Stellera chamaejasme. Taxonomy (NCBI): domain Eukaryota; kingdom Viridiplantae; phylum Streptophyta; class Magnoliopsida; order Malvales; family Thymelaeaceae; genus Stellera; species Stellera chamaejasme. The sequence continues at coordinate 35,670,751 of CM044985.1, forward strand.
ATCATTCCAGTAGACATAGGGGGCGTATGATTGATTGATCATAAGAATATTATTGGTTTTCAAAATTCTCAAAATTCATGAATATTGTGTTCCAAGATTTCTCTTCCTTTAAAAATTCTTAAATTAAAAATATCGCAAATTATAAAAATCTCTGGCTAGAGTTTGCAATGAAACCCCTATTGCCGCGCCACACGTCTTTGCTTTTTCCCGGATTTGTTATTGTTTCTTCATCTCAAGTGACATTGCTGCCGATCGACTCACCACCGACGTTGTTGCAGGACAACATCTCTAGAGGCGGATGAGCAGCACCCGCTGGCCAATATTTGAGCCCAAAACCTATTAGCATGTAAAAATTATATACTTTTAATCAAAATTTTGATGAATAATATGTAAAAAATGTATTTAAATTTATCAAAAATTTTACATATTTCATTGTGTGAGTATTTTTTTTCCGCTCACCTAATTTTGAAACACTGGATCCGCCACTGAACGTCTCCCTGGCTGGTGGTCCAGATCTTCGGCGTGATCTTGGTTCGCCAGACCACGTGGGTGTCTCGGTTGCTATGCCACTTTTAATGGCCGCCCTCGCTCCTCCATGGCATTCAATTTCGAGCCACAACGCAGTGGTTTCGATAGGCCATCACTCCAACTAAAGAGGGCCACCTGGTCCGTCGGTTTCCCCTTGATGTTCGCCCTACCATGGGTCTCAATCATGGAGTTTGAAGCGTAGACCGTCAAGGCCGCTATCATGCTTCTGGCCCGATGAGTCTAGAGACGGTCTTCAGCACTGCAGTTCCGCGTCGGCCCCCCCTGGCCTAGGTTGTGCTAATGGTCCTCCCTGTTCTAGGCTTGCCTCTAGGCGGCTCCGCCATGGAAACGTATCCCCGCAGTTGTTTCCCCGTATGTTCATCTGTTGTGGTTTACTTCACTGTTGTTGTGGGAGGGTGGTGCTGGAAGTGTGCGAGGGAAGGTCGGTAAGGGGTTTGTAAAGGGTGATGGAATTGCAGATGTCATGGCACTACGTCGAGGAAATGAGCTTTACTGCGGCCCACCACGCAGTAGAGCCGCAGTAAACACTGCGAGATGGGCCGTAGTAGATGTCGCAGTAAAATTGATCGCAAATTTGCCCCTCATTTCGGGTATGGCCGCATCATAAAGATTTTTTATTTAAAAAAATATATTCATCCACAAATCCAGAAAACCCCATATTTTAGATGAATGATGACCAAGTTGTGGCGGCATCGACGGTGGAGCGGTGGTAAGAAGAAGAAGAAGAAGAAGAAGAAGAAGAAGAAGAAGAAGAAGAAGAAGAAGAAGAAGAAGAAGAAGAAGAAGAAGAAGAAGAAGAAGAAGAAGGAGAAGAAGAAGAAGAAGAAGAAGAAGAACTGGAGAAGAAATTAGAATGAAGAATAATGGTGGAGAAAGAAAGGAGAAGAAGAATTGTGCGGCAAAGAGGAAGAGAAATGAGAGTTTAAACCCTAAAATAAAGTTTATTGAGGCCTTACTACGGCGGCATTGGCTGCAGTAAATCACTATTGCACCAGCAACTGCACTATTTACTGCGCAAATGGGCTTATTATGGCCCAAACCGCTGTAAGAGCCGCAGTTAGGCATGTATTACTCATGTAGTGTGGCAGGGTGGAGCGTTGGTGGAACGATGGTGAAATTCATGGTTTTTCTGGTAACGACAAGACTAAACGGGGCCTCGTCCTGCCTGGTGCCATGATCTATCACTCTGGGAACTATCTCAGTGGAGGGTCTCCCTAGACAGTTCTGCCATTGCAAGAATTGACCCATTAGTGTTGTCAATGACCTGGACCTTACAAGACAACTCAAGCCTATTCGATGAGACATGAATTGGTCTCAGTTTTCGTTATTCTTGTTTGGTGCATGGTTTTGCTTTGTACCAGCGTAGCAATTGCTCTTGAGTGTGAAGATCTCTTGCTAATCCCTTCAAAAAAAATCAAAATATCAACTATAAAGAAGATATTCTTAGAATCCATAAAATTACTCCTTCCGTATTCCGTTAATTGATCCATTTAACTTTCATGTTTGAAGGTTCAAAGTTTGACTCAATTTTTCATAAAGATAAATAGTAAAAAAATTCCAAAAAAATATATTTAGAAATTTTATATTTCATACACATGAATTGTTTAACTTAACATGTTTAAATATTGATTAAATAAAATCATATATTAAATACTGTAAAACTGTTAAAACAAATGGATTAATTAATGAAGTACGGAGGGAGTATAATGTTTTGAAAAATTAAAATGAATTCATCACACTTTTATATATTTACATAATTAGTCCGTGAAATTCTAAAAAATACAAAATGGACCCTAAAATATACAAATTTAGTCCCTAATTTGTTTTTGAAACTTTTACACAAAATAATCCTACTAGAATAACAAATTCTCCAACGAAATAGGAGTATAAGATTGTGGAGAATATTATTTCGTTATGAGAATTGAATCAAACATGTGATTTTAAATATTCTGAATTTATTTATAATTTCTACTTTCCATATTTATATTTTTCACATTTTTACATACAAATTCCATTTTTACATTTTATCATCACTTTTTTAGACAAGAAAAAAAAATATTTAAGTGTGTTTCTTAATTCATAAGAAAACACATCAATTTTGATGTTGCAGAGTTGTTTGACCACCTGCTTGCATTTGAAAACAGATGGATAAGCTGAGGGCAAATTTGGAAAAATTGTGAAACTTTGACTAATTCTTAAAATTTGTTGTCAAATGTTGCAAAATTAACGGGACGGAGGGAGTAAAATTTTAGGGTGCATCATTCTATGACGGTGGTACATCATTGTCATGTCTTTGTACATCATAATGTCGTCGGGACGCGTCATATTCATTTGTTGCAGTAATGCCCAGTTGCCGGCTGGCTGTCGTGATTTGTTACAGATCCAGCGTTTTCGCGAAGTGGTAAGAGGACCGATGTGTATTGAGGCAGATTCGTGATTGTTGCGAAGAAAAGAAGGTGGATCGGCATGGATCTCGTGCGAAATCCGGGCTCCTCGCGAAATCGGCAACCCGTTCTTCACATGCGCGCAACACACCGGATTTTGCGGCGGAAGCTACGCGACAGCAAGGTGGGTTGTCTTCTTTCTTCCCTAGTCTAGTTTTCCTATCCTATACTAAAGTGTGCACAAGTGCACCATGTATAGTTACTCTTAATCAAAACATAACTCATCCAATTTCTCGAAATTATTTTTTTGTTATGGTAGAGTAGGTTGGGTTGGAGGATGACTCTTCTTTTGGCTTGTTAAAGTTGGTATTCAACAACCAAAATTCCTAATTTTTTGTAACTCTCTTTATCTTAATATATAAAATAATCTTAAATCTATAAACTTTTCATCAATTCTCTATCAAATCATATTTTACTTAAATTTTATTGCTCATATATATTTCATCCACCAATCAAAACATAAGAACCCAAATTTCCCAATATTTTTTCTCTTCCACGGTTCACGGTTAACTGACTCAAAAGTAAATATGATGGTGCGAGTTAAAAACATAGTTTAAAAAATCGGACCGGACCGGTTAAACCGTAAACCGACTGCATGTCCGGTCCGGTTATTGGTTTTGCACCACATTGGTAAAAAACCGGTTAAAACCATTTAAACCGAAAACCAATGAACCGGTGGTTCAACCAAAATGAGGTGAAAAAAATCAAATTTAATTTTTTTTAAAAAAAAACTCAAATTTAATTGAGAAGTGAGAGTCAATATTAGGGTTTTATCTACTTAATTCTAAATTATCCACAAAGTTTTATTTTTTGTACAAATAAACTCTTATATTCTTTACAATTATTACTTTAACCTTTCATCTTTTAAGTAAATAATAATAGTTCTTATTGATTCTTACAAATATGCATTATTTATGAATTATTTTGTTGCAGTTATATAAGATGAGTATTTTATTAATAATTTATAATAATATAAAATTAACGGTCCAACCACCGGTTCAACCAATTCGACCGATTAAACTCTGAACTACTAACTTTACGGTTCAATGCTCGGTTCGGTCCAATGAGGTCCGGTCTGTCTGGCGAGATGTAAATCGAAGGAACCAATGAGGAAATGCCACGTCGGAAATGAGGTCAGGTCAATTGGAACTTGGAAGATGTACGATGGTCGTCGGGTGCAGAGGGTGAGCTGTACTGATCATTTTTAGTGAAGCGTGCGTGTTCCTTGATGAACTCAAATTTACCAGACCTTATTTACCTTTCTTACATTGTCCAGCCTGGCCTCCACTACCCGACCCGCCCGCTGCTCATCCGGTTTCGGTTTACGGACCCAAGTAAGTATCGGATTTATGAGGGTAATTGGGTGGGTCCATCAAATATTGAAATGTGTATATCGTTTCTACCAATTTTAGGGGTTAGTTGGCAACCATTAATAAAAACTAGTACAATTAATCATGTTTATTTCTTTCAAACTAATATTCCATACATTTTAGTCCTGTTATTATGCTTTCTATTTCTATGAACTATTTAACATTTTAACACATAATCATCAATAAATATATATAATCGAAAAATTAAGGTGAGTTTATCCATCCATCTATCAATGATATGATATGGGAGCGTGCGTTGCGTTATCAACTTGTTAGATATAATGCGACATGAAATTAACAGTGATCCCTTAAGAATTGATTTGTAACATGCGGGTTTTGTACGTTGATGTGTTACAAAAGTGAGATGTCAGCTAGCTTAGCAACATTACCACAGTTGATGCGTTACAAAGGTGAGATGTCAGCTAGCTTAGCAGCATTACCATAGTTGGAGCACTAATTTGACCTATTAGTTCCTTCATCTTAAACGTAAAATGTTGACCTATCATGATCAATTTATCTTGAACCTAAAATAGTAGATAAATAAAATTATAAGTTAAATGCTGTAAAATAAGTATTGCATTATTTTTATAATGATTCAATTATTGTGAGCTCCTCAATAAACCAAGGGGCGGTATAAATTTAATTTGGTCAACCTATTTTTAATTAAAGGAATTATAGAATGAAAGATAGGCTAGACTGTATTTTTAAAAATGAAAATTAAGTGGCAGGTCTTCAAAAGTTGCACATGTATGTGCTACTGCCTTTCTATTTCATGTCATTTTTGTTGGAGCCGTTATGAAGCTAGGGCGGCTAGCCGTTAAAAGCTCTTACGTTAGTACTACATTATTGACTTGCCTTCCTAGCCCGCGAAAAGTCTTTCTTTTAAATTAAACGCAAATTATCTAGAATATGAATTAAGAGGTGTATTTTTTTTAAAGAATTATATATATGTGTGTGTGTGTGGGGGGGTTACAAAATGAAAATGAGATGTAACTAAGGTTGAGTATTGAAGCGGGTTAACTGTTCCATGAATTGATCGACATTATCCGTTATTTGTGAATCACTCTAATTTAATGGTAAATATAACACAGACTACATAAATAATTATTGATGAATGGAATACAATATAAGTTAGACATGTAATTAGCTGTAAGGTCAGATAGGGACACTAGAGCATAGTTTTATTTGGTCCTCTTGAAGAACCACTAAATTGGTTTGGGAAGTGAGCATTGTTTTATTCTTCTTTTATCTCATAGATTAATTAAAATAAAATGAACTTGATTGTCAGATCATGTTACTTGATGGCAAAAACACGAAACAGCTGGTGAAAGAGCAAAGCCCACCCAGCCAGAAGCTGGACTTACTAGGTCCATGAGGCCCGCCAATGCAAGATGGGCTTGTGGAGAATGGCCCACTCTTGTGCGGTGAACAAAAACAAAACAAATTTTTTTTTTTTTTGTGTTTGACAATAACTTTCTAAAGTAGTTGTTTGCGTTTTAAAAAAACTATCAACGTTTTGTGGGGCAAAGCTGATCACCACAATCACAATTTCAATCTCATCAATGAACAATAATTTAAATTTCAAAAAAATTCTGGAAATTATATTTTCGCTAAACACAGCCTTAGGAACATCTCAAAGTATTTTATAACGTGCTTAGTGATAATAAATAAGTGATGCGAGCAAATTCAAAGATGATGAACATGAACACGTAATAAAAAGACCTTTACAATTTTTTATTGCAAAGAATGTTGAGACTAGCAAGTGATCATGAAGCCCAGAAACAAAAAAATAAAATAAAAAGTAAATGCAAGATGTGTAATGTGTGTTGTCGGTTGGGTGATAATGATGGAGAAGGAATAGAAGCATCGCAAAGTTGCATTGATTCCCTGGGGAGAAAAAACGGAGACGATTCTTCTACTTGCTTCCGTGCATAAACAAATCACCGGTTCATCCATCTCAATCTCATTTATCATCATTGGAATAAATACTCCAATTGGAAATATCTGTTTTAATTAGTGGAATTGTTTTAGATAATTATTTAATGATAAAGATTAAATAAATATAGTTAAATGTTAAAAATTATTTATAATTAACCTTTTCAAAATATAACAATTACGTTATACAAATAATAAACACAAAGTCTCCATGGAAATGAGGTATAGTCTTACAAGTTGTAACTTTTCTTTTTTCTACTTGTTGGATAAATGGAGAAGGATGATATTAATTTACCTATACAGCGGATATGGGAAAACTTCAATTACTTGCATACACACGTGACAGTCCATATCGGATAAAATTTCACATTTAGATCTTTATAGAAAAATAAAGAACAAATTTTTTTTTGAATTAAGAATTGTATTCTGCCACATACATATTCGTTTAAGTTCAATTTCCATTTTTTCTTCTCCAAAATGTCATTTCTTGGGGAAATGATATCGATCAATAATGGATGCTGACCGTGTTAGGAATAAATGCAATTCATGAAGTAGAGGGAGCTTACGAATCCATGATCACTAGTTCAATACAATCGGTTTTATTCCTCATAATATCCTCATCCCTTATGAAGTAGAGGGAGCTTATGAATCCATGACTTGGGTAATCTGCCTCGAAGATCTCCAACCACCAGCTTTAACCCACGCGCCGTCGTATGCATATCACCGATCAGCTCCAGACAGAGCTACTCCATCACAGGACCCGTTGCCTCCTTTTCTTTCCTTCCGTCGGTGGCTCTTCCCGCTCTCATCTCCTCCAGCCGGCCTGCCCAATCTTCATCGCTGACAGTGTGAGAAGAGCCTCCTGGACCAGTGTATATTAACTTCTAAAGTCTGTAGGTTTTCTATTAGTATTAGGAATCTCTCGCTACTATGTAATCATCTACTTCTAAGTGGATTAGTAATCATTGTTTAGCTAGAATTAGGAAACTGAATTGCGACCGAATTTCGCCACCGCTTTTCGGTGGGTAAAACGATCGTAAAGTGCCACAGAATTTCGTCCCAAATTTTGGGAATTCAAAGCTGTCTAATTATGGGTTACACCAAATCCGGGTACTCGATCCTTATCCCATTTCGTTCCAAATTTTGGGAATTCAAAGTTGTCTAATATTTCTAAAGTCTCATCCCCGGATAATGGAGGCACTACAACCTCTCGAACCGGCTGATCACTCGGTAAAAATGAATGTAAATTTCGTCTTAAAGGGTGATTGGGTGCCAAAAATCTTCGATATCAATCAAACCAACATGGTTTTCTCCCAGTTTTTAATTGAAAAGCCCCTAAACCATTGCAATAAGGACACATAAATTTTCCATGGGTACTCCATCCTGATAGCATTCCATATTCTGGAAAATCGCTTATTGTCCACAATAAACATGCTCGTAAAGTGAAATTCTCACAACGATGTGCATCCCAAGTTTTCACTCCATATTGCCATAAGAAGTTCAATTCATCAATAAGCGGCCTTAAAAATACATCAATATTTCGTCCTGGAGAACGCGGACCTGGAATCAACATTGCCAAAAATATATTAGGGTCTTTCATACACATTTCGGGTGGTAAGTTGTACACTACTATAAACACCGGCCATATTGAGTAAGTCCCTCCAGTTGCCGAATTTGGATTAAAACCATATGTACATAACCCAACCCTTACATTTCTAACCTCAAAAGAGAATGATGAAAACTTTCTGTTAATGTGTTTCCATGCATCTGATTGGCATGGATGTCCAATAGAATCATTAGCCAATTTAGTAGCACTAGCATGCCATATCATATCCTTTGCAGTTTTTGTCGACATGTATAAGCGCTTCAGTCGCTCCGTGATTGGGAGACATCGAAGCACCTTTTCTGGTATTGCCTTTTTACTTCCACTATTCATCAAACATTCTTTAGTGTACCTACACTCCCCACAAATATTACAGTGACTCAAATCACTGTAAATACCATCAAATAACATATAATTATTTAGGTAAGCATCTATTTTCACACACGGCAATCCAAGACCTTTCATCATTCGTTTCACTTCATACAAATTTCACGGTAACATATTACCATCGGGTAACATTTTTTTCACAATCGACATAACCTTGTTGAAGCAAGTATCTGACATATTGAACTCACTCTTACAGCTTAGCCACTCTGCAACTGCTGACAAACATGTGTACTGCATACACCCATCATAAAACGGTGTGGAAGCATCGTTCAGCAAATCATAAAAGGCTTGGGTGTTGTTATTCATGTGATCACTTTCGCTTGGAATATTATGTTCATTTTCTTCAAAACTTTCATCATTCACATCCAGTCTTGTTGTTGGAATATAATCATTCATATGTCTCATTGCTTCTATAACCATCTGCTCCATTCCTGACCTATTAAAATTGAATAGGTTTTCATGGTTGAAATTCATTCCGTGACGACAGTTGAACTCTCTTCTCTATAAGTACCGGATCGTGTTTGAAATTGTTCACCATGACAAATCCACACATAATAGTTATCCATAAATCCATGACTACATAAATGCAAAGCTACATCTTTGGAGACATGATAAACTCTTAGGCGACAATTGACACATGGACATTTTCCATAGATGATTCATTTCCATTAAATGCCGTCTGTAGGAATTGTCGCACTCCATCTATATAACCAGGGTTCAGACGTCCATTCGGTAATAATCTTTGATTCATCCACTCACGTCCATTTGCCATAATTTCTTATCTGTATTGCTTCATCCAAGAAACAATCGATCACAATTAACATTAAATAATATGTCAACAAACTAAACACAATCTCTAAATCTAAAATATGCAATTCCTAATCAAACTCTATTTAACAAGGAAAGGGTCCTATCCTATTCATAAATATATAATCTTTATTGAATTTCTTGTATATATATATATGTCATAATTTATAAATAAATTTTGACAGCATTTCCCCCCAATTCCCCAAATAACCGTATTTCCAGAAAAGTGCTCTGAATCAGGTATCCGGGGAATGAGAGTGAAAGTCATCAAAATTTATTTACAATTATGGACAATCCTCCTCCAAAAGAGCTCTCACTACGTATTTAGGAGGGCATTTGTAGCGCCATTTGCGCTTCATACAGTAGCGCCAATAGGCGCTTCTGTCGCCGCTTCTACGTGGGGCGCTTTTAATTGATCTGTGCGCTTCATGGCGCTACAGAGTAGCGCCTAAGTAGCGCTTCATGGCGCTTCAGAATAGCCACGTTGGCTGCCGACATCGACCAGCCTTTGTACCGCATATAAAACGCATTAAAGCGTCCTATTTTATTATATCTAATAAATTTCAAAATTTTGTATATAGTAAATGAAATAATACTAATAAATAATGTAAAAAAATAAAAAACGTAATAATATTTGCAAAATTCATTTCAATATATATATTTATATTTCTAAATTGTTTTATTTACAACAAAAAAGCTGAATTAATAAAATCTAAATCCTATGAAGGTGGAGCTGGAGGAGTATGTGACAATTGGCCCATGCTCAAGCTCTCCCAGACGAAGCTTAGGGCTGCGTTTGTCTGCAGCCGTAGGTCCGCTTGTTGCAAGTAGCGCATCTCATGCTCGGTGACCATGCCGTAGAGTATGGATCTCATCCTCGATCTGTCGATGCGCTCATTATCCTTCCGATGCTCCTCCTCCAACTGTAGCTCCCGCTGTAAGTTATTTAAAAGTAACAAATTAGTCCTTAAAGTTTTTAGAGCGATTCAAAAGTGGACGATGTATAATAGTTACCTCGGATGGTTGCGGAGGTGGAACATGTCGGGATGGACCATTTGTGGGGGTGTATAGAAGTTAAGCTAGGTTCTTTTCTAGTTAGCAAGAAAGAAGTAAAGCAACAAACTGTCTAAGATAGAGAAGTTTAAATCATTAAAGAAGTCGAATATAAACAAGTATACGTAAAAGTTTAAGGAACCGGATGAAAAGGAAGTGCGGCAAGCATTCTAAAATCCAATGGACCATAAATCTTCAACTAGATCTGGTGTCGTGTACTTAAGTAACTAAATAAGAACAAGTACAAGGTGCTCTATTGAAAACTCAAGTTAAAAGATAAGGAAATCTAGCCTCAAATTAAGAGATTTACAAGTCAAAATCCTCAATTGACCAAAATAATCAAGCTCACCATAATTAATTCAACTAACCTATATCAACTGAAACATGGAAACTAGATCAGTCTATTCTAATTAACACAAGTATAATTTCCTAGAACATGAAACTAACCAAGGAAAAGATGAAAGAACCTATACTGTGTTGTTTAACTAAACATTTTCCAATTACCAAACATGTACGCACTAAAAGATCTACTAACTAAGGATAATTAATCTAAATATAGTTTCTAATGCTAAAACAATAATGAGATTCCAAAGAAAATATTCAAGCAAAACAGCCCAACAAGACATTGATCAGCAAGGGATTATATTCTAGGCTTCCTACTTCTTGAAACATGCAAGGGATTATATTCTAGGCTTCCTACTTCTTGAAACATGAAACTGCTATTTTTACAACTAAGATATAAGAGCTTTAAACGATCAAACAGTAAACCAAGGTTCCACAAGTCCAACTCTTACTTCCAACTAAACAAAACTAATTCCAGTGATGAGTGAGGAGAGTCAAGTAACTCGACACAATGGACCAGGTTCAAGAATCATGTAATCACTAAATCAACCAACAAATTTCAGCAACTCGGAAGAGTGTGTAAGCTCAATAAATTTTCACCCAAGTTCATGAATCAACCAAATAACATATAGGAACCAAGGAAATCTGCAAGTAATTGGTTCTAAACATCCATCAACAGCCGCTGATAACCAGTTCCACAAATCAGCTCACATCAAGGAAATGGATGGGTAGAACCAATAAATTAATTTCATAATGGAAAGATGCAAAATTCTAATTACAAGAAGAGGCGAGGTAAGGAAGAATGTCGCCCAGTTTCAAGATAGTCGTGACTTGCCTCAACGTTAACATCAACCCGATCCGCTCGTTAACTCACCTTCTTAACCGGCGTCGTTGGCACCTTTGTTCTTTCCCTCAACGCGTCGGCAACATAATCGAGTCTCAGATTTCTCCCTCACCTCTCTCCTTGAATTGAAGGGAGGCTCGATTAGTCTTGCATCGAATCCCGGCAAGCTCCAATCGATCTTGCTTTCCCTCAATTCCCAGCTCACCTGTGTCGCAGACCAGCCGCCAAAGTCCCAAGCGGCCTCAAAATTAGTTCTGTAAAAATTGCTCCAAACCCCATGTCTGCGTCCCTCTCTCACTTCCTTTCATCCGCTTTATATTCCTTCCATCCGCTTGTTACCCGCTCCCCGAAACGCAACTTGTTTGGATGGCTTCGATGAAGCGCATAGTGGCGCTTCATGCCGCTGATGAAGCGCCTGAAGCGCCATGTAGCGCAAGATGGTGGTGGCTTAGTGGTAGCGTCATTATGCGCTTCTTATGGCGCTACTAAAGTCCCTACAAGTACGTAGTGTCTCCTCTAGTAGAAGTTCAATGCAGATTATATATTTATAAATTGTCCAACCTGGACAATCCATAATTATCAATTAGATAAATTTTTATTTAATATATTATTCCTAATTTATAGAAATAATGTATTAATATAATATTTATCCAATGATAATTATAGACAGGAACTATGGTTTGATGCATATGCATGAACTATATGTAACCTACTTAATTTATAACTAATCATCACTTATCATACTACGCACAAATATAATTTTAACTAAAATACGTAGAAAAATTAAATTACATTAAATCTTAACTAATTTTCATCAAAAAAATCTTAACTAATTAACATATATATGTTATAAATTCCAAAAAAATAGAAGATATATATGCATATTTATCATAGTTTAAAGAATATCTACCTTTAAAATCTAAACCATCTATTGTATATTTCAACTTGCACAAATCGTTAAAATCCTCCTCCAAAAGAGCTCTCCTCGTGCAAATTTGAAGATGATACTGACACCAATCAGAATAGTAGATCTGAAGAAGAAGAAGAATAAGAAGAAGAGCTAGGATGAAGTTTGAATGAGAAGTAGACAAAATGGATGGAGAGGGGTGAATCACTTTTATGAATATCCCGTGGGTTGGTGGTTAAGCATAAATAAGTAGTTGGCTAGTTGGTGAAATGAATAAATTTGCTCCATAGGCATTTCGGTTGCAAGGTAGTTGCATCAGAAAAAATAAGCCCGTTGCTATTCGGTGGCGTTTTTTGGTGTCAGTTTCGCATGACAAGTGCGACCAATATGCGACTGAAATATTACAAATTACACACTACCATTTTGCCACCGCTTCGTGCAACCAAAGTTTGGTTGTAATTCTGTGGCAAGAGGGCCCCACATATTTCTCCAGCCTTCATATGCCACCGAAATGCAACCGTATGCCCTGCCACCGAAAATGCAGTTGCATTTTCAGTTGCAATGTAACATTCTCTCTTTGCATTTTCTTGTAGTGTCTGATTATACGGTTATGTCACCCATAACCGCATGAAAAAATCTGCAAAATTGTGAATATCAAAAAAACTACGGTTAGTGGTCGTGATTATGTCTCATTCACAGATAAACCGAATAATTGACATTCCTAAATATTGCACCACTCAATGTCAACAACACCTTGTATTCTATCTTTGTCATTGTATCCAAATAAACTTTGTCCCGATCATATGAGCCAAACATATTAGCTCTAAGGTCTTAAGTGTTATTGGAACTTGAAAAGTACTTGACTTATCTACGAATTAACAGTTTTTGGCACCACATCACATTGATTTATCCATCCCTACTTCAAAAATCAACGCATGAGGCTAGCTTCCTCCGAACAGGCCATTACAACATTACATTACACTACAAGAATGAAGCAATTCACATGACTTGTTACAAAATTCAATTTGCAGCTACCCTTCTCTCTCTCGTGAAGAGCTTCCACCGACCTTTTTGTATGTAAACGTTCCAACTAATTAAGTTATATATATGTTCAGCACACAAAGATGAACAAATTAATTCTAACTTTTAAATTCAATTAACCTACATATGTGTGTCTTTATTTATTCATCCTCCTGCAAATATTCTCAACGATCTTCATTCCTCAACTGATACTAATCTAATTAACATTGCTCATTTTTTGTCGGTGATTATTACAGATCAGTATAGCATTAAAGTTTAACACAACAACAAAAGCAAAAGATCAACAACACCTATACATACTTCCACGGAATTAACTGTCGGAGACTTCATACTTTCTGTGATCTCAACTTCTCTCTCACCGCCGAGCCAACAACCTTCCCTGTTTCGCGAGGCACCAAATTACCGTGCGTCACCATCAACGACTTGTAAATCTCAACCAGCACCTTCTCATCGTACTCCTTCAGCGACCGTTTCCCGAAGGTTCTGACGCCGTTTTCGACAGCCACTCCGCCGTACCCGGTGCCGATTGAGTTGGCGAACCCGAGCATCATCTTCACGTAGGCGTCCCGAAGCCAAATGAGGAGTTTCTTCGGCGACCCCAATCTGAAACTGAGTTTGGTCTTGACCTTGATCCGCCAGAAACGACGTCGACGAGACCCCAGCTCGGCCAGGGTCCTCCGCCGGTGACCCGACCCGTTGAGCCGGGAGTAGCGTCTCCTCCGCCAGTAGGACTTGAGGCCCCTGTAGACGGAAGCTGAAACGCCCTCCATAAATGGAAATAACTTTCTCAACTTACGATTGGGTGCTCTTTATAGTATATTCAGAAACTAGGTTGGAGTTGGGAAGAGGACGGAAATGGTGAAAAGTTGGGAGTTATAATAAATACAAAGCGGTGTAATTATATACCGGCATTTCTCACGGGCTTCGCTGTCCGTATTCAATGAGCCGCAGACATCGCTCGCACGTGCCACTGAACTCGCCACATCTCAACTCAGTGAGCTCAACTCAACTCACCTCATCGATTCCTGCTTTCCCAGTTATCCACTCTTTTATTTCAAGATTCTTTTCGTTTCATTTCTAGCAGTGGATTAGGTGGAAGGCAACTTTTGGGCCCAATCGTCAGTCCACCTGAGTGTTTGAACTTGACCCATGAGCATGTTCCGGCAAAGTTTACCTCTTAGACTTTGACTTGAGACAGATTGCACCTCAAACTTTGAAAAATGACAGTACAAACTATCAAAGAATGATAGCCATTGTTTTTGTGTAACTTGTGTTGTCTCCATTTTGACAAGTTAGGGTCCCTTGAATTAATTTGATGTAATTATTCAGCCTTTATGTGTCTTATAAGGACTGGACGTATGATTTGTGTGGGGTTGGGTTGGGACGCACGGAACTGTAATAGTATGAAGTAGCACTGTCCTATATAATGATGTCTGTTTGACATCAATCGACGACTATCGAACCAGCTAGTAATCCACTATCTAAGGGAGGAAGAAAAAGAGCAAGCTTTGGATGAAAGTACCGCTTTTTAAATAGTTGGGGTGGTTTTTCACCGGTTTTAATTCTTAACTGCGGGCCGGGAGTCCTAAAGAGAGATAGTTGGCAGGCGGGAGGGACATCAAGGAAGCATGCATGATGAACATGTGAAAGCTTCACTTTTATGGATGTCAACTCCACGGGCATCATCATATACTTCTCATCACATACCTAAGTGGTTTCTTACCAACATCCAAGATTTGTCCTAGTTCTATTAACAATCTGACTACAGGGTAATTAGATTGAGATTAGAAACCAGAACCACAAGTGAGCAGACGGCCTCATTTCTCACCTGAACATACCATGCAGAAACACAAAAATTCAGTGTCCCGGTTACCTTGTTCCCGGAGCCTCATGTTTGTCTGTTTAACAGAACAATGCAGAAACACTAAAAATGGATAGTGAATGTGGTAAAGAAAGAAAATCTATTGGTAATACCTAGCAACTCTTTCAGAGGAACGGTACAGGAATGCCGGTGCTCTTGTTCACTATTGCCATTGCCAGATACCTGGCTCCCATCCCGATTGGGACCTGTTCATCAGGTCCCTCCCAGAATGGGGCTTCTCCTTCCCCCACCAGTTGCCAGTATCCAGCCTTCAGAGATTCAGCTTGTTCGTCCGTGCAGTTCTGGAGCAGCGCTTCCACCCGAAAATTTATTCCAAGAGAACCAAGAAACTGGGACTGGGTAATGGGGCCATGGACGGACACATCATCTGTGAATATATTGAATTCCAGGTCATGCTCAATAAACATCTCAAGCTACCAACAACAGCATCTACCTTTACCAACACAGGTGAAGATACCTACCCATGGGTCAATAATTCATACCTGAAGTTTCCTCAGCTGAATGCCTGATGGAAGCAAAATCAACATATGCACTAAGATCAGCTGTTCCAGGACTGTCTAATATGTCAACAAACTTGTGTTTGCGAATAGCCTGTGGATATTAGCCAGGGAATAAGTAATGGAGACTAATTAATCTGACAGCCAACAAACAGCAACAATATAAGATTGGCCTTAATAGTTATAGCCTTATATTGCATTAGAAATGCATCCTTAAAACATAAACCAGAAGCAAATGAAACAACTGTGATTTCGGAGCAGGCAACTGAGATACTACAACTGCTATCAATTCAGGCCAAGAGAAGAACAGAAAAATACACTTAGAAAAAGGAATTGTAGATTACAAAGCATCTTCCAGCAGTCTAATAAACAGAAAGGAAGCCACTTCTAATATCACAATGAATATGTCTAGTCAAGTATGAGATGAGACCAAATTTAGCATCATCATTCACAGGCATCAAACTATGGAAAGGACAAGGAGAAGGAGAAGCAGTGGACCTGCAGACTATCTGACAAAAGACCATTCTGACCATAGTCAATTATCAAAGCACCACCTCCATCTGAACTTAATCTCTTAGCAATGGTGCTAGTTAAGTCCATTGCTTTTGGGCAGACCTCAATCTGCTGAAGTTCCTTTATTTCATCAGCCCCAGCCCACTTGGAGCGCTTCAGTAAGTATAGAATTGCAGGTGTAGGCTGAGGAGATAAAACAAAACGAAACCTGATTCATATTATGTCAGCTGTTTCAAAGTTTTCACACTTCCAGACAAACGAAAACAGGAGTACAAGATGAATTGCATGCTCTTACGATGAATCATCAGCAACATCAATCATCTTCTCACACCAGCCACGCGAAGCCCTCTAAAAGAAAGATAAAATAACGTGACTGAACCAGAAAAGAAAAGGCAAACTGCCTTAAAAGTCTACTAGCATTCCGTGACACGTGGTTGGATTGGAAGAAAGAAACTATTTGGAGGGATTTTCTCTACCAAGTAGAAAAAAAAAAACTAAAAATCTTCTTAAATCACCAGAACTAACCTGAAACTGATGAATTGGTAGAGCATCATAAAACTCGTGAGCAATGAGGATTAAGGGGGCTACAAAAGAAAGAAAAAAAAAGAGCTTAGAAGATGAGAGATCAAACTAAATATTGCAATTAGCATATTTTTCTTAAACGATTTGCATATATAAAGCTAGAGAACTACTTAAATTACAAGTAGCTTGTGCACATAGATGATGCAATTTCAAACTGATAGAAATCCGAAGGGGAAAAGAACTTCTAGGAAAGCAATCCTTACATCCTGTTGGAACCTGATCCAAGGCAGCATGCCAGGATACTGGCGTTCTAGCTAATCCACTGATAGTCTTCTTGTCCAAACCTTCGCTACTGCCTTCTTCATCTGTGCATTTCAAGTTGATATGCTGAAGCTTTTGCAGAATTGGACTACACTCTACCATGTGCACGTGCAGTGACTCAGTGAAATGCTTAAACTTTGATGCACTCTACAAGAAACATAAAATGGTTAATAGTGATTTGTATTGCCTAGAAAAAGATCGAGCATGAGCAAGCAATTGCAACATAAAATAGAAAGAAAGAAGTATCTTTCATACCCGAAGCAGATCAACCATGAGAGTTCCTCGTCCAGGACCCAATTCAACCAGGTTCACTTTCTTAGGTTGTCCCATTTGCTCCCACAGACACATAGCCCAAACTCCAACCATCTAATGATAAAAATCATCCATACAACATATAAACTACATTAAAAAAAAATCTCTAACAGTATCACAATAAAAGACTAAAAGAGAATTAAATAATTTAAATTACCTCTCCAAACATTTGGCTTACTTCAGGAGATGTTATAAAATCTCCTTCTTCACCAAATACATCACGGTTGATGTAGAATCCTGCTTTAGGGTTTGTTAAGACTTCCTCCATGTACTCTGCAATTGAGATTGGCCCACCTCGGAACTGCCAAAGAAAGCATCACTAAACACATTGCAAAGGGATACAATTTACTACTCTCTAAAATTGCAACTCTATGTTCGGTGGTAACAAGCGTTTCCAAGCATCACTAAACACATTGCAAAGGGTTACAATTTACTACTCTCTAACATTGCAATTCTATGTTCGGTGGTAACAAGCGTTTCCAAGCATCACTAAACACATTGCAAAGGGATACAATTTACTACTCTCTAACATTGCAACTCTATGTTCGGTGGTAACAAGCGTTTCCAAGTATCACTAAACACATTGCAAAGGGATACAATTTACTACTCTCTAACATTGCAACTCTATGTTCGGTGGTAATAAGCGTTTCCAACATTCATTTAGTATCCGTTCAGGAACAGCATTAGAGGTAGGGACTTACAAACGCTATCTAATTGTAGCTTTTAGCATTAGATGTTTGGGGAAACTCCCTATTTTTGTAACTTTATCACACATAATTCAGAACACTCTACTCTCTAAGAAAATCAACCATAAAATAGAAGACCCAGTAAATTTAAAACAATCTTGAAACAAACAGAATCAACACAAAGAAAATTTCAATGCAGCAACAGTGACATCAACCAGAAGATGGCAGGAACGCGCAAACGTGAAACATTCCCAGTAAAAAACAATAGCCACGAACTAACCAAAAACTGATGGTATTAACCTTGATGATGCCCTTGAGATGCTTAACGAGCTCAGAATCAGAACAAGGCTGATGAGTATGCTCTGAGAAAGAAGCAAGCATGTCAACAAGCAGACCAATTCCAATAAATTTAAAGGTGTGCACTTAAAAGTACCAGGGGGGTTGTAAAGGGCAGAGCGGTCAACAGAGACAGTGGCTGCAGGTTGATCCTCCAGGTGTTCGACAAAACTGCTGTTTGGCGCTTGGGATTCAGATGATGAGGAATAGGAAGAGACGGACCATTTGTTGAATAAAGGAGCAGAAGGTTGCGCGAATTGAAGACGACGAGCCATGGAGGTTTGTAGAAGCAACTTCCTCAGCATTTTGTCTCCCCAAATTCTCTTCCTTCTTCAAACCAAGATGCAGCGAGGAGGAGTTAATTACAATATCCCTGAGCACTAGAAACTTGTCTCTCAAAATTTTCTTCCTTCTTTGTGATTGAATGACACTAATTAAATACGAGTAACTGAGATAAGTCGGATGATCTTGGGCTACCGAACTAAGTTCAGGAAATATAGTTTATCAAATGCACCAGATACACGCTAAATTCAGAAGCATACACACTGGTGCAGCTACGATCGGCTTCCGTGAACCGAGCTAGTCTTGGCGGAGGTGCGCCGGCTAAGGTCGAAGTTGAAGTACAAGGCGTTCTGTAATTCTGAATCGATTAAAACACCGGCCTTGACCGGAGCTGCGAACGGGGTGGATCAGATGCCCTTTTTGAGCTTAGAGAAAATGACAATAGAATTGTTTGGATTCAAGAAGGGGATGTAGCTCAGATGGTAGAGCGCTCGCTTAGCATGCGAGAGGCACGGGGATCGATACCCCGCATCTCCATGTTTCTGTTTTTAATTCTTGAACAAATTCGTTCTAGTTTTAATAGTTTTACTGTGGCTTAATTTTTCAGTTGAAGATATTTGTTAAAAAAAATACTCAGATAAAATACTTTTAAATATTACAAACATTGATTTATACGTACTATCGTTATTTTTTAAAACATTTTAATTTCATTTTATAATTTTTTCAACAAATCTCATACCTATAGTAGGCGTGCATCTATGCTACACTGGTTAGGGGTGATTAACTTCTCGGTTAAATCGAATTAACCGATTTTCGGTTAATTCAGTTTGGTAATTTCAGTATTTCGGTTATCGGTTATACCAAACTTTAAATTTGGTATTCGGTTTTCGGTTATGACTTTAACTAATTCGGTTAACCGAATTAATCGAAATATTCGGTATTTAATATATTTTTTTTATTATTAATACAAAATTAAGCTCAACCCAATATACATAACATATCCATTGTTGAATGAACTACCCCAATCCACAACCCATATCTTAACATTAAGCTTAGCCCATAAAAATTTCGGTTAATTTGGACAAAAACCGAAATAACCGAACCGAATTCGGTATTCGGTTAATACGGGTTTAGGCATCGTTCGGTTAATTCGGTTTTTGTCCAAATTAACCGAACACCGAATTATTCGGATAATTCGGTTTCGGTTAATACCGAATTACCCGAATGATCAGCCCTAACACTTGTACTATCCACTGTGTCTCTTTATTATGTGCTTAGTTCTCCTCCTTGGAGAGCTAAGTACCTTCACATTTATAAATTTGCTTGAGGTTGTCTTTTCAAAAAAAAATTACGTGAATAATAAAAACCTTTTCAAGGTTTCATTAGAAGAAAAGATGGTTGCGAGATTCCCCTTTTGGTTGCGAGATTCCCCTTTTGTCTAAACATTGTTCCATTAGATTTTAGCTTTTAATTTATGATAAAGTGAGAGATCCATAGAATTATTCTCATAAAAAGTGATGGTGGAAAAGATTTCGCGTATCAAATATTAATCCATGATTTATATTCATATATTATTTTAATGTGTCTAATTTATATATATATATATAAGATTATCTAACAAATTTTTTATAATTATAAATTAAGTCAAACACAAATATAAAAGTCAAACAGAACAATCTTCGTAGAAGGAAGGAGGAGTACCATTTAGTGCACCAAAAAGTAAGAGCAACGAGGAGAGGTAACCTGTTAATCATTACCTAGTTGATATTTCAGTCACTAGTTCAAATGACTCAGTTACAATGTAAATTGGAAACCCAAACCTAACTAATTAAACAATTACATATCTACCTTTCATTTTTTATGCATTAATATTGCATTAATATGATAAATAACATTGAAGAAGGTTCCATGGGCAAATAGAAAGACAACAGAAAAGAATCTCTTAGAATTTTCATAACTGGCCCAACACTCGTCTTTGGTCTTTATCTTTCCATTTTACCTCCTTCTTCTTAACCCATTACCCATGGCACATCATTTCAAGAAAACTAGGAGGTATAGCTTTAAGATGTTTTTTTTTCTTTTAAAAAATAAAGAGAAAATTCATTAATTGAACACTCAATTGGTCTCATTTACGTTTCAAGCGTTCTATATACTTTTATTAAGATTATCTCAATTTCTATATAGTATTTTATAGTATTAAAGAAAAGAGATAGTAATAATTTAGGAGTACTTAACGCCAGCCAACGATGGCATTCCACTACTGAGTGCTGCCAGAAACGTGACACGATCCGCTGTTCATTCCCAGGTACGCCTTTCCTTCAGTAAACTTTAATTGAATTCAATGACGCACGGAATTATACTAGTAGAATAATAGTAGTAATTATAAGGGGTTAATATAGCAAATATTGTAAAACCAAGGGACTAACCCACTCAGTGATACAGTCTACAGAAAGACGGACACAAAGTCCTCTAGTTTATTTCCCGAGACAATTTTCAATACAATGGGCATCATAATTATCTTGCTTCAGCTAATAATCACAAGAACAATGGGGTAGATCATTAGCTAGCTAGTAATTTAAAGATACCTATTATCCAATTAACACCATAAAACAGACCTTATTCCCGAAGAAATTAACTTAATTAAGCCTACTTAGCTGAATTAGAAACACAAAGCCGCAAGAGTGCAGAAGCAGAGGAGCAGGGTAAGAAGAGAGGTAAATCTGGATCGATGATAAGTTGCTGCAGAGTCATCCGATGGAGGAGTCTTGTAAGGAGTGTATGGGAAGTAGGGATTCACTCCCGGCGGCATGTAAACCCTACCAGGCGGCGGCGGATGAGGGAATGGCGTGCAGTCGGAGCAAGTCGGTGGTGCTGGCGGTGGGGGACATTCCGGCTGCTTCGGAGGCGGAGGAGATGGCGGAGGAGGCGGCGGTGGGGAGAGGATCTCCGGCGGAGGCGGGGGGTTGGCGGGCTGGCAAGGGTTTTCGCAGGATTCGCACATGGTGCATGCAATTTGATCCTTGGAGGTTGTTGAAATGAGGGGTTTGGTTGATGATGAAACGGTCATGAGAAGAGAGAGGGCCAGCAATGTGGCTGTCATCATTAACGAGCTGCAGCTGTTGAGGCTCGCCATTTTCGGGTATGCTTCTTTACGGGAAGGAATTAAGATGATGGGATATGATGAGATGTTCAAAGCAGGGAATAGAAGATGAAGAGAAGAGATAGGGAGAAAGAGGGGAAGAGGGAAGAAAGAGATTCTGACAGGGAGAGCTAGCCAGCCAACTCCAAGTGTGTATTGTATTGGTGACCGCACCATTCTTTGCTCTTTTATCTTCAAAGTCTCCTTTTTCCCTAAAACATGTTTTCGTTTTTACCCCCTTAATAAATACCACTACAAGAACAACCTACTTAAAATATAGGAGTATACATTAGTACTAGCTCCATGCATACATATTTAATCATTACAACCAACCAATATTATCTCTACATTATCTCTACATTATCTCTCGTAAGTACCTTAGAAAGTAATTTTACATTTACATTATAGTATTACATTACGTTGGTCTTTTTGGTCTTTTTTTATATATATACAAAAGAGGTAGGGGATTGGAAATACTGGAGGCTCGAATTTAAGATTTCTGTAAATTTACATAAGCATGATCACTAGTTCAAGCCAACAAGTGGTAGTACATGCTAAATACTTAAAAGTGGTGATACAGTTAAGAACACAGTTAAGAACCAAATGGTACGAGTGAAAATAAAAGGTGTCTGTACCTAAATGGAGTTAATTTGGCCTAATTAAATCATACATACATAAATTTGTGTGTTTGTAGGAGTGGACCATTGGAACCGGTGGCTACGCAGAAGCCAATCCCCGATTTGATGATAAGCAAGAGCATGTGCTGGCATGCAAGCAAAGCAGCAGCAGGGTTCCCGAATCCTTTTTTGGCAATGCTCTCCTCTCCATACCCCACCGACACGACCATCTTCATTATTAACATGTCCAGTCGTGAGTATTCAAGGGAATAAATAACAAAGCCCAATAAAATAGGCCATTATCATTACATTAGGGAATAACAAAGCCCAGGCCCAAATTAGAATTGCATTGGGTCGAAGCCCATTGAAGTTGAAAACAGAAAAGGGAAACGTAGAATCAAACAACTGACGACGACTGTGAAATTACAATACAATACTACAATACAAGGCGTTGAAAGTTGAAACTTTGGTTCTACTTTTATTGTTGCACTTGCACTACCACCATCATATCATATGTATGCTGCATACATACATTAGTATCAGAACCACTCGCCACGCAGCTCCCTAAGAACCCTCGAGTGCGGGAACGTCTCCGGATCACCCCGCATAGCATTCTGTTTCCATATCTCCATCGCCTTCAGCATAGTCTCCTCCGCCGTCTCCAGCTGCTCCGGCCTCCACCCTATCACCTCCGCTCCGCCCCCATACCGCGAACTACTAATCCAATCCGTTGCTCGCGTCACCGGCTTCCTCGTATCCGCAATCTTGATCTCCGACAATGGAGATGCCTTGTGGTGCCTAAAGTACTCCTTGTTCGACTCATCATCACCCTTCGATTCATCCTCATGTCTCTTCTCTGTTTCCAATACTGTCCCGTCAACCCCGACGCAGCTAACTGAATCCAGCACGCCGCCCGTGCTTGCTTTCCGCTTCTGCTGAAAATTGCTGCTCTCTCCGGCAGGGTTTATGACGCCGGCGCTCTCCACTCTTGCAGACGTTCCTAACGGCGATTTCGGTTTAGTTAACGGGTGGGTCTCTGTTTTGCGGTCGAGATCCGTTCCAGAGTCCTCGGAGGATCTACGAGCATCGTCTGATCTTGCTCCCTGTTTCGTCACATAGAAATCAAATTAATATGGAACTTACTGATGATTCCAAAGCTGATGGCATTAAGGCGACAGGAAGACTTACATGAGGCTCAGGATAATCGACGTCGGGTCCGGGTTTGAGTTCTCCGGAGTAAAGAGCAGGATCGGCGGTTCTGCCGGTGGTGGCGGAGGCAGCTGCGGCGGCAATCCTTGATTGGGGAGGTTGATTTCTGGCGGCGATCTTTGAAGCTGCTGTTGCGAGTCTGGCTAACATATTTCGGTGGTCGTCACGAAGCTAGCTAGCTCGATTCAATCGAGGGCTTGATTGTTAATTTCTGGTTTTATTTTGTTTGCGTGCGGTGAAGAGAGTAGTATTGGCTGGTTGTGGAATGGAAGAAGCTTCAAGAAGCGACACGTGTTGAGGCGGCGTGGGCATGCATATAAAGCCTAGCTGGTCTGGTTGGGTTACGTGGCAAATTCTTGAAACTTCTTTCCTTTAGGAGCGACACTAGGGCCATGTTTGGTTGCTGGAAAGAGAGATGATGATTTTTATCCCATTCTACTCATTCATTCTTCATTTGGTACGCACAAAGATGGGAAATTTTTTATCCCACCAATCAATTTTATCCCTCAAAAGTGGATTTATTGTATCCTTCAATGATCAATGGATGGGGAACGTATGGATGGGATGTGTCGCTCCTCTCCTAGTAACGACTTTCGACGCTCTCTCTTTTATCATCCATCTTCAAGCACCGACTTCCTCATCTTCTCAGTCCACCGGCGGTAACGGCCGTCGTTCCTGTCATCGACCTGAGGATGATGGTGGTTCAGATCTGGTGTGGAGTTCCACCACGGAGGCTGGTGGAGCGGCAGAGACGGCCTGAGAACGCCGAGTTTCTTATTCTTCTTCGAATTTCTTGATCGACGACCTCAGCTTCTTCGACGATGTCAAACATTGATTGCTCAACAATGGAGAGATGGTGATTCAAATCTAGTCGTGGGGTTCCACTTCCCTCGAAGCCATCCTCTCGCTCTCCAATCATCTATTTGGCTGACGATCTGAAGAAGGGATGCCAGTGATTGCAAATGATGGGTGGAGGACGGCGGAGACATGTGAGGTACAGTAGCAGAGTGGAGAATCGTGAAATGAAGGGATTGAGTTTGTTTTTTAACCAAACAAGAGATAAGATTTCATGTAATTCTATCATATATAATTTCATCCAATCCCATTTTAATCATTCAATCCAACTATTTTTTATCTTCCCACCCAAAACCAAACGTACCCCTAGAAGTTAGAAGCATGGCCGGCCGGTCGGACCGCGAACCGGTGGCCTGTCCGGTCCGGTTTTCGGTTTTGAGGCCTCTGTTTAGAAACCGGTGGAAACCGGCAGAACCGAACAAAATCGGCGAACCGGTCAAACCGGAAACAGCCGGTTTTCAAGAAAAAAAGTTAAAAAAAAGTTAAACATTTTATTTTACATTTTTAATGTTCATTGTCATTTTAAAGCATATATGTGCTAATTATTTTGAGTTTGATGGATATATATTTTTGAGTTTATTATAAATTACTTATTTACTTTAAAATGAATGATAAATGTTAGATATCCTGCGTATTTAACTAATACCGGTTGAATCGATGGCTCAATCGATCAAACCGATTAGACCGTAAACCGATAGCTTGAACGGTTGTGTCCGGTTCGGTTTTATAAACCATGTTAGACTTAGAAGTAGAAGCCGGAGGAAGTAACTCGCTGTTTCTAATTGTGGGCCCCAGTTGACTCAAGTCAACGACTCAACAAGCTGGTCGGATTGATCGGTCAGCTGTCTGGTCAATCTTTCTACTCTTCGCTCTAAACTAGCCCTTGTTCTTTTTTACTTTTATCTTTTCTATCCCTGAATTACTACTACATTGTTTTTCGTGCCAAGAGAACGGTTACTGGTGGTGATGAGTGGGATGCTCTTTTGGATGACAAGAGTCAAGCCGAGCGAGGAACCTCCACTCCCCTGCTCTTTCCTTTGCTACTTCGAGGTGGAGAGGATAAGGTAAGGTAGCGGAAGAACAAGCAGAGACATTGAATATGGAGGACAAGCTATCGTCCGTCGCCAAAATGTTCGCTCCTTCACCCATTCAACAACTCTCGCTACTCGCCCAACGCTGCAACACCGTCAACCTCGCCGAGGGCTTCCCGGACTTCCCCGCGCCTCCTCACCTCAAAGCCGCCGCTGTCTCCGCCATCTCCTCCGACTTTAACCAGTACAGGTTTGTTTCATTTCCCAATCTTCTATATGGATTAGCACCAGCCAACCAGCCCCTTCTGGTTACAATTGCACCAATGTCAGGCATGTGCAAGGGATTTGTGATCACTTGGCTGCAAACATGAAGGATATTCACGGTTTACATGTTGACCCACTGACGGATATAGCTATTTGTTGTGGCCAAACCGAGGCTTTTGCTGCTGCGGCTTTTGCTGGTTATCAACTTCTACCTACGAATTGCTACCATTTTGGTCCCACTAGCTTTTCTTTCTGTACTTGTGTTTATATGTTCTATTGGAACAGTGATAGAGAGGGGTGATGAGGTTTTGCTGTTTGACCCTTCCTATGAAACATATGAAGGATGCATAAGAATCGCTGGAGGAGTTCCTGTGAGTCAGCTCATAAATTGTGAATAAAAACTGGCCAGTTGGAACTTGAAGTTGATAATTTCTTGTTTCTAGGTTTATGTCCCACTTGATCCACCTTACTGGACTTTTGACTCTGATAAGTTGATGAAATGCTTTACTGAAAGGACAAAGGCTGTAATATTGAACAGGTATATTGATATCTTAATCAGGATTCGAGAGAGAGCAATGGCAAAATATGTAGGGATAAATTGGAAGTCAGTATATATGTTCAGCATGCCTTTAGAAGTAAAGCTAATATTGAGTGGACAGTCCTCACAACCCAACAGGGAAGGTTTTCTCAAAAGAAGAACTACAAGTCATTGCAGATGCCTGCCTCAAGTGGAATTGCCTGGCCATAACAGATGAAGTATGAACTACTTTTATTGGTGATACTGTGATAGTGTTAGGATTTACTTATTCAATAAGTTATTCATCAAGTGTGTGCGCAAGTGTGAGCGCAAGTGTGTGCGCAAGTGTGAGCGCAAGTGTGAGCGCGCAAGTGTGAGCGCAAGTGTGAGCGCAAGTGTAACTTGCGGATCAAGTTAGTCCTGCAGTAGTAGTTTTACTTGCACCAGAAGTCTTGTTCCTTAAGAACTCCTAGTCATGTTTGGTTTCGGTTTCTTTGTTATCAGTCTAAGTCCATTAGGAGTGTAACTACTGTGCTATTTAAAGGCATAGTTATCTTCAATAACATCTATCGAGGTTAGACATAATTCTGATCTTAGATCGAATCTCTTTCAACAATTGGTATCAGAGCTTGTTTCTCTCCAATGGCAGAGTCAAGCTTCGCACAAGCAGGCATACCTAAGTTCGAAGGAGATTATGAGCACTGGAGTCTCCTCATGGAGAATCTATTGAGGTCGAAGGAGTACTGGAACGTGGTTGAAGAGGGTTTTGTGGAACCAAGTCAGAATACTTCAGAAGCACAGAAGAAAACAGCGAAGAATTGAGGTTAAAGGATCGAAGGCAAAGAATTACCTCTTCCAGTCGATTGACAAGAACACTTTGATGACTATTGCCAATAAGAAGACGCCAAGGAGCTATGGGAGTCAATGAAGGTGAAGTATGAAGGCAATACAAGGGTTAAGAAAGTGCAGTTGAATGGTCTAAGAAGAGAGTTCGAAATATTGGAGATGAGATTAGGAGAATCGTAACCTCCTACTTCAGAGGTCATGTTGGTGGCTAACGGCATGAGGAACTTAGGTGAAGAGATGCACGACAAGAAGATTGTAGAGAAGGTGTTAAGAACAATGCAGAGAAGTATAACTTCATTGTTTGTTCAATTGAAGAATCCAAAGACACAGACACCTTATCTGTGGATGAGCTGCAAAGTGCACTCTTCGTGCATGAGCAGAAATTCAGGAAGAATGAAGGTGAGAGCCAAGTTTTAAAGGTTGCTGAAGAAAGAACAAGTGGAAGAGGTAGAGGCAGAGGGTATTTCAGAGGAAGAAGTCGTGGAAGAGGACAATACTATAACTACAGAGCCTATGTAGAATGTTATAACTGTCACAAGACTGGTCATTATCAATATGAGTGCCCTGATAAACAAGAGATGCACTACACTGAACACCACACAGAAAAGAAGGAAGATGAAATGCTACTGATGGCTCAAACGAAAGTGGAAAAGACTACAAACACCAGTGAATGGTACCTAGACTCAGGGTGTTCTAACCACATGTGTGGTCATGAAGGCTTGTTTGAAACTCTAGATAAGAGTTTCTTGCATTACTTTACTTTGGGAATAATAGCAGACTTCAAGTGAAAGGAAAAGGCTCTATCAAGATAAAATTTGGAGAAATCAACTTCATCTTGTGAAGTATACCGATCTCAAGAACAATCTCTTAAGCTTGGGACAATTACGGAGAAAGAGCTTACCATTGTGATCAGTAAAGGGACCTGCAAAATATATCATCAAGATAGAGGACTGATCATAAGCACATCAATGAGTAACAATAGGATGTTCATCTTGATCACAGAAAACAAATCTACAGCAGCAGAAACTTGCCTTCAGACAAAGACACAAGATCTCGACCTATGGCACAGAGGTTTGCTCACCTAAGTTACACAGACTTGAAGCCCTTAAGAAAGGAGAAATGGTGCAGGGGTTACCAAGCATTACCACTTTGAATAAAACCCGTGAAGAATGCATGAAAGGTAAACAACATAGGAACAGTTTTCCTAAGGAAAGCACTTGGAGAGCCACTTTGAAGCTAGAACTTGTCCATTCTGATATATGTGGGCCTATTTCACCAATATCAAGTGGAGGTAAGAGATATATACTTTGCTTTATTGATGACTACAGTAGGAAGGCCTGGATATATTTATTATGTGAAAAATCAGAGGCATTCGCTTACTTTAAAAGGTTTAAAGTGGCTGTTGAGAAAGAATCAAACAGCTTCTTGAAATGCTTAAGAACAGATAGAGGTTGTGAATTCACTTCTGGTGAGTTCAGTGATTATTGTGCACAAACAGGAGTTAAACGTCAGCTAACCACAGCCTTCACACCTCAACAAAATGGTGTTGCTGAGAGGAAGAACAGATCTGTGATGAACATGGTACGCTCTATGCTGGCTGACAAAGCCATGCCTAAAGTTTTCTGGGCAGAGGCAGCAACCGGGCATTTTATGTGTTAAATAGATCACCATCCGCTGCAATCAAAGGAAAAACACCACGGGAGATGTGGAGTGGTCATAAGCCCTCTGTTGAACACTTCAGGATATTTGGCTGCCTTGCATACACACATATTCCAGCTTCAAACGCACAAAACTAGATGACAAAAGCTCAAAAACATCCTAGTTGGCGTAAGTGAAGAATCCAAAGGATATAGACTCTATGATCCAAAAAACAAGAAGGTACCATAACAAACAGATTCAGATCAGTTTGGATTGGGGAGAAGATGTCAGTGATGGAGAAGACAATAACACAGAAGGGAATGGAGAAGACAACAATACAGAAGGGAACATGACTCCAGAAGTCAACCATGAACAACATACAGCAACAACATATTCTGCCGCAAGGGCCGTGTCTGCTGCAAGGAAGGAAGAGATTAAAATTCAGTTTTATCTCAAATAATATTGAAGAAATGGCCCTTGCTGCATTCGTGGGAGATCCAGCTACTTTTGAAGAAGCAGTAAGAGATCATGAATGGAGAGCAGCAATGTCAAGAGAAATTGAAGCCATACAGAAGAACCAAACCTGGACTTTGTGCAGTTTACCCAAGGGAGCAAAAAGGATTGGAGTTAAGTGGATCTATAAAACAAAGTATAACGAGCAAGGGAAGGTTGATAAATTGAAGGCCAGGTTGGTAGCCAAGGGATACTCTCAGAAGTATGGGATTGACTATACAGAAGTATTTGCCCTGTAGCTAGGCTTGATACGGTGAGGATGATTATAGCCATTGCAGCAAAGGAAGGTTGGAAAATTCTGATTCGATGTTAAGTCTGCATTTCTTCATGGAGAAATAAGTGAGGAGGTGTATGTTGCACAACCTCAAGGCTTTGAGGTTCAAGGCAAGGAACACCTGGTCTACAAACTACACAAGGCACTCTATGGCTTGAAGCAAGCTCCCAGAGCCTGGTTCAGTAAGATTGAAGCACATTTTGTCAAAAATGGATTCAAAAAGTGTGATAGTGAACAAACCCTATTTACTAAGCAAGGAAAAGGTGGTAAGATATTAATTGTCAGCATTTATGTAGATGATCTTATCTACACTGGAAATGATGATGAGATGATAACTGAATTTAAGAAGAACATGGAACAACAGTTCGATATGACAGATCTAGGAATGATGAGATACTTTCTCGGAATGGAGGTCACACAACACTCAGGGCATCTCTCTGAGTCAAAAGAAGTATGTTTTAGATGTACTAAAAAGGTTTGGCATGAGTGACAGTAAACCTGTGAGGACACCAATTGTTACAGGAACCAAAATTGATAAAGATGAAGAAGGTGCCTTGGTGAATGAGACTGAGTTCAAGCAGTTCTCGGTATGTCTTGTAAGTAGATACATGTCTAGGCCAACTCAATTGCACATGCAGTTGGCCAAAAGAGTGTTGAGGTACCTATGTGGAACTACTGATCTGGGGCTGCATTTCAGAAGAGAAGGAAGAGGAGAACTTCAAGTTTACTCTGATAGTGACTATGCAGGCGATCTTAATGACAGGAAAAGCACTAGTGGGTATGTCTTTTTGCTCAGTGGAGGTGCAGTAGCATGGAGCTCTAAGAAACAACCTATAGTTACTCTTTCTACCACTGAAGCTGAGTTTATAGCTGCAGCCATGGCAGCCTGTCAAGCTATCTGGGTTAAAAGAATCTTGCAGCTAAATCATGAAGTGGATGGTTGCTTGCTCATAAGGTGTGATTTTAAAGTTGTCAAAGAATCAGGTTATGCATGGCAGGAGCAAACACATTGACGTGCGATACCACTTCTTGAGAAATTTATCCAAGGAAGGAGTTATAGAGCTGGTTTTCTGCAGAAGTGAGGAGCAAGTAGCAGATGTAATGACAAAGCCATTGAAGCTTGAAGCCTTTTTGAAGATGAGGTCCATGATGGGTGTTAGATCAGTTGTTGAGTAAACTACCTATAGATTATAGTTAGTTTAAGGGAAGGAATGTTAGGATTTACTTATTCAATAAGTTATTCATCAAGTGTGTGCGCAAGTGTGAGCGCAAGTGTGTGCGCAAGTGTGAGCGCGCAAGTGTGAGCGCAAGTGTGAGCGCAAGTCATCACAGTTCTTAAGAACTCCTAGTCATGGATCTGTAACCTAGTCTAAGTCCATTAGGAGTGTAACTACTGTGCTATTTAAAGGCATAGTTATCTTCAATAACATCTATCGAGGTTAGACATAATTCTGATCTTAGATCGAATCTCTTTCAACAGATAGTTTTCAACCATCCTTTTGAGATGAGTTTTTCCCCTTTCATTTTTTTTTGCCAGCTACCAAACCTTATGCTTGTTTATGGCTAAAAGCTTCAAATGTTCGACATCATAAAGGTTTTCATCTTCTTTATAGTAGGGTATACACATACAATTTTAAATTCAGTCTTTAGTTTTTCAACAGTATTGGAAAATTAGGTGTAGCAATTGTCAACATGCAGCTTATCGGTATTTTCCTTTATACAGGTATATGAACACATAACATATGATAACATCAAGCATATTTCAATTGCCACACTTCCAGGGATGCAGGAGCGAACTATCATCACATCTTCTTTGTCTAAATCATTTAGTGTTACAGGTAAAATAGATATCTAGGTGAATATTCCAGATATAGCTATTTGATTTAACTACCTGGTTAGTTGACTGGTTAATGTTGCTGTTCCCTGGTGTGAAGTATTTTATGTTTCCTTGACATATGGATTAGGCTGGAGAGTGGGATGGGCTATTGCTCCAGCTGTTTTTGCGTCTGTTATCCGGAACATTCATATAAGAATTACTGATTCTGCTCCAGCGCCTTTCCAAGAGGCTGCTTTAGCTGCATTGACAAGCTCTACTGAATACTTTGAATCATTAAGAAGAGTATGTCTTCCTTGAATACTTAACTCAAAACTCATAAGCAAGAATGTGTGTCAGTTCCTACTTCATTTGGAGTTCAGAAGACTACTTTGCTCAACAATTTGATGCAACTTATAATTCATTCCTCAGTGCTGGCTCATCGTAATGTAATGTTACAAGCAGGAATATGAAGCTAAAAGAGACTTCATTGTCAAGTTGTTAGCCTCCATTGGCTTTCACATTCAATTCAAGCCTCAGGGCTCCTTCTTTCTGTTTGAAGAGCTTCCAAGAGGTTGCTCGCTTTCTGATGTAAGTGCAGATATGACTTTTCCTAGGATTCTGATGTCAAAGGTTCATGAAAATGTATTTATTCAAAGATCAACTTTGAGCTTTCACCTTGAAATACAAGTAATATCTTAAGGCCGGAGTTGAAAATCAAATGCCATGTCATGGAGCTTTACTCATGTTTGGATGAAGTGATCCTATTTTCTGTTTGCTCAGGTGGAATATGTGGAAGAATTAATAACAGAAGCAGGAGTAGTTGCAGTGCCAGGGAGGGGATTTTTTCACAGAAACTTGTGGCCGGACCAATTCTCTAACGCCGATTTCAGCTATGAGAAGAGGTACATCAGATTTGCTTTTTGCAAAAGCGATGCTACCTTGGCAGCTGCTGCACAGAAGCTTGGTGATCTTATGGGTGGTGCAAGACGTTTCAAGCCTCAATGACTTGGATATTTCGTAAAATAGTTAAGTTTGTAGATGTCTACATTTAAGTTGTTGCTTTTGTTTTCCCAGTAAACAAACAGGTAGGAATGAAATTGCCAAGCTAAATTTCAGAATATTATCAGGAAAAATACCATATGAGACAAGCGAAATGAGATGTAGAATAAGTCAGCTGAATTCTCGTCCTTTCTTTCTTGGGGGGACAAACAAACCATTAATGAGTAAATATACCTATCAAACCATCAGATATAGCTCTAAAGAAATTTCAGTAAAGAAAACTAGGTGATAGTGTAAGCTAAAACAGGTACAGGGGTACTTTGTGTAGTGTTGCATAAATTATCATGTTGCTCGGCATCTCATGGTCTCCACGGGGGAGATGGAGGAGGCTGAAGTACAGGCAAGGGAGGGATTGCGTAAAATATGGTGTTCTTGTCTATTCCTTTATTTATTTCATCTGATACTGCCACAAGTGCTGCAACCAAACCTGCATTTCCTGCTATAGTTGGCTCTGTGTAATTGCAGTTTCTGCGGTCATCTTTAAAATGATCATGCTTATCAGGACCAGCAGCCATAGCCCCAACAATTGTGTTTGGGTTTGGCTCTTTCCTGTCTCTCCATTTGGTTCCTCTCTGGCAGTCCTGATGCTTAATGTGGCTGGGGATTGATGCACCCCTGTGGTGCAGATGTGTTGGAAAATGATCACCAAATCCCACAACATAACTCATAGCATGTGGATTTTTGCCAAGGATGTAGTCGATCTGAGATCTAGAGAACTTCCTTAGAGCTTCTTTTCGGTAAAATTTTGGCCCGCAGATCCATCCAGGAGTTAGTGTGGCGTCAAGATAATCACTGTACAGGGTGGCCAGGAAAGCTGCATTCACAGCATACTGCAGAGGCTGTGGCTCACCATGGTTGAGCAGGATAAGGCCACCTTTCGTCCTGTTGAAGTTAGGATATTCCGGCAGGTATGAGCACATAATTTCGTTGATCTGCTTGTGAAAAGTTCTAAACATTTCTTCATATGGATATCCATAATCTAAGAACATTCTCATTCGTGTCATCAACAGCTGAGCCCCGACGTGCTTATTGTCCCAGCTAAGCACACCATGGGCTTGCCCACGCCAGAAGCCTTCGGTCTTTCTTGCTCTCTGAGGACTGGTGATAAGCTGAAGGTATGACATGTTCCCCGTAGCACAATACAACCAAGCTCCTCCCCAGATGAGCTCATCCCAAAAATCATTGGAAGCATTATAGGCACCTGAAGTTGATGGATACCGATGTTTCTTCTTATACTTTCTGCGTTGTTCTCCTAATTCTGTGGCAAACTTGAACAGCAATTCAGCCCCATGAAGTAACCTCCTTGAGTAGTGAAAGTCATCTCTGAAAACAATGGACGCAGCAGCCAAGGCTGCAGTCATATCTGCAGCCAGAGCAGGGCAATTGTTGCAGCGGACAACGGTTCTGTTGTACCGGATGTTTTCAGGTCTTATCCAGCAATTGTCCCCGGTAGAAGCATTCTTCGAAATGCGTCCGACTTGTGAGGCAATCATGTCTATCGAATTGGAATGGATGGAGGAGTTGAAAGTCTTGAGAAGATAATCTGTGCCCCATTTGATGATGGATTTGATGTGGGAGAGCTCGCCGGCGGCTTCGTATTTTGCACGGTACTCGAGCAAGCTCCAGCTGAGAATGGTGATGGAAAATGATGTGGGGAGTGTGTACTTGACGGGGTCTCCGCCGTTGTAGTAGCCTCCCACCAGGCCCTGCAGGTAGCCCTTGCCGTCGTCCAAACAGGAGTCACCTCTCCATGAAACATTATTTCCCGGTGGGAGTTTACCAGCTGAGCATCACAGCACAGTAATTCTAATTATCACCTATGTGTTTTTACACATACTGGTGGGGTCATTCAGAAATATATGTTGAAAATTTTAAATTTACTAGAGGACAGTCACAATGGAGAATAAAAAGTTTTAGATTTCAGTGTAATAACATAAAATAGGTATATAAGATAGTAAGGGATATAATGTAGAAACAGTATGTCAAATTCCCTTAAAAAAAGCTTTAAGTTTTGCTTAATTAAGATGACAAAAGAAAAAAACATTTTAACTTTCCTAGAAAAGAATGAGAATCTGAATTTAAAAAGTTAATCGCCATCTATTATTTTTTGCTTTACTTTTCAATTATGTTAGCCATAATTCTAAACTAACTATTAACACATTGACAAAATTCTAAGACTTATTTAGAATAATTGAAAGTGCACCCCTGAAATTTTGAAAAGCTTATAAAATTAGGGTCCGTTTAATTAGAAAAATTCTTTATTGCCATTACCAAATACTTTCCTACCAATTAAGTGATAAAATTATGGTCACATACATCGTTGGGCATTGAAGAACATGAGTCCGAGGTGGAGCGCGGCGGTGTAGTTGTCTGGACGGCGGACGACACGGTGGTGACGGTGGCGAAGCGTGACAATGAAAAGAACAAGTATCAGAAAAACAACCAAAGTGGCAGCCAGAGCCAAACTCTTGATCCTACACTTCAATTTAAGCTTCCTCTTTCTCCTCTGATCTCTAGCGGAATCGGCCGGCCTTAGCAGCCAGATGCTCCGCTCCTCCCCCGGCTCCTGCACCGGCCGATATGCTGCCCGGTCGTACTCATGATAGCATTCATCCTCCGAAACTGGACTCGGGTCGTCCCCGAATATCTCAAACGACCCGCCCCATATGTTACTTCTAGACGACATTTTGGTAATTAATCGAGACTAAAATATTTCTTTTTCGTTGCATGTCTAAGAAGGTTATGTCTCTCTCTATATATAGATACAAGAAATCCAGAATTACTACTAGTTATGATGTTCATGAACTTCATTTAGAATCAATCTTCACTAGCTAGCTAGTGCTGCATGGGAATCACATAATGATCGTCATTCATGGCTAATTAATTGTAAGACACCCCATTAATTATTTATTATCAGTATTTCAATGAAAACCAAAAGGTCGATCTATTCTTAGGCTGCCAAGTGGACCACCCAAATAACTAGAAAGAGGATTAATGATATGAAAACGAGTAAAGTGAAAGCATGGTTAATTAATTATAGGCCAAATTAATTAAGCAAAAAGATCAAACTTCTTTTTTCTCTTTTTTGGACATCGATCTAGCTCTCCACAAGATCTTCTGATGGGGTTAATTAGTTTGATGGAAGATGATTTTTTGTTTGTTAGAATAAAGGAAGCCATCGATTTGAGGAATAATGGGAATGGTAGTGCAGTTGGTGAATTAAGTTGCTTAATCCATACTCTTGATCATCAGTACTGTTGTATTATGACGGCCTATATGGCTATATATGTCCCTTGCTACTCTTGTTATTATATATTGTAGTACTAATTATCTTAATAGGAGTAGCAAAAAAGTGGAGAAATAATTAAGTGCTCCAATAACTTGCAAACCCGGTTGTCAACATTTTATATTCTTAATTAATAATTACGCCGTGTGCTGACCAATCTTTGCAATTTGATTTCTGTTTACGCAAATTATGAAGGACAAATTAAATCTCTCTGGACTCATTACTTGGAAGAGATCATTAGACAGAGATCATAGGCCAGAATTGACTATGATGAGAAGTTTATGATCATGAGCACTTAGACAACTAATAAGTAAAGTCAATGAAGTTAATTTGGTCTAAGTGACTGGTAATTAAAACCTCTGTTTGTGATCTTTGATAAGGCAAGATGACATATATCATCTGCTTGTCATTCATATTTAATAGGAGTATATAATTTTATTTTTATATCATTTTGAATTATAATTTAAAAACTTAAATATATATTGATATGAGAATTTGATGTTTCTATTTTACGAATGTATTTTCTATAAAACATTTCTACAAACAAATACTCTATTTGTATTTTAAAAACTGCACCATTTGTTTTAGCTGTTTTACAACATCTAATCTTTGATTTTTTTTCATGCAGGTTTAGACATCTAAACTTAAATATTTTTTATGTGCATCATAATTTGCAATGTACATTTTTTAAATATATGTTTTTGGTTTTTTTTGTTGCACTATTTGTCTTTATAAATATTTGAGTCAAATATTGAACTTTAAACATGAAAATCAAGTCAAATGGTGCAGTCTTTAAAATACGAAGGGGATATTATAGAAAAAATTGAAGTCAAATTGACATCAAAAAGTAAATATGAAGTTTAAAGTATTGAATTTATGAATTAGATCACTCCCTGTTATATATCAAGTTTGGTTTTCTTACAAAAATAATATTTACTTCTTACGAATGGGTTACGAATCTTTTGACTGCATGCCTTATGCGGTGTTTGCATTGTCCTCTCTCCTACAATGCTCACTACGTATCTGAAGGAGGTCTGGTAACGCCAAATTCGCTACCAATCCATTACGAATGTAACGCACAAGGGCGTTACTAGGGCGCTACAAATCGAGGCGTTACTTCAGCCCAATGCGTTACGAGGGCGTTACCAGATTAATGAAAAAGGTGGCTGGTAACGCCATAAGGCGTTACGAGGGCGCTACTAGCTCTGACCGGTAGCACCCTCAGTAATGCCTTGGGCGCTACAACGATGTTCGGCCCCACAGTAACGCCTTGGGCGTTACTCTGTGCATTACGACCTCAGCTGCAACTACGTAGTGGCTATCACCGCCAAGGTTTTCCTTGGCCAATTGTGATGTCAGCATCATCTCTTTACCTACCATCCTCTTGGCTCCTCTCCAACGACGTCCAGAAGGCATCCTAGCCTTGGAGCACCATCGCAAATCTCCTCTGTGAGACTCAGTTTTTGGGTCGTCCCGTTGGTCATTAAAGTCAGGAATGTGATCTGGTTTGTTTCCAGCCGCTTTTTCCGGCGTCTCTAGAGAGTCTCCCAGTGTATGCCACCAACGTGTCTAGCCTGTTTTCATCCGGCAAAGGCGACTCTTCCCTCTAGGCAATGCTGGAAGTTTCTCTAGGATGTCGTCTCGCCCGCGTTCTTTATGTGCCAGGGGCCTATTCTTTTGGTGGGATCGAGGCCCTCCCTCGACACCGGTGCCTGTCGGTGGGTTTAGCAAGAGTTTCCCGGCCTGGTTGTGTAAAAATCAGGGCTGAGTTTTTTCTAATTGCAGGTCAGATGATGGGGCTAGATGGCATAGGTTTTTTTGAGGATGGCCAAGAGAGTTGCTATTTCTGCTCGCGGCCATGGTGGTACTCCATAAAACGACACAAAGCTGGAGGTGGGTACAGCAGGGTCGAGCGGAAGCTCTTGGAATAGTGATCATGGTCGCTCTGGGTGTGCAGGGTCTGGAGCCATCCCTGTGCACTCAATATACTGAATTGGCTTGGGTCGGGTGGGTTGTTAAACAATGCGGACGCTAGCTTTGGTTGTTATGTAGGCAAGTGCAGTTTTGCTTCTTTATCTTCTACCCAGGTACTCCTGCATGGAATAGGCGTGATGAAGCTCATCTGATACGACTTTGGTGGTGGATGGTTGCCTTTGTACCGATTGAGAATGCTGCGAACGGGAGCCTGTATGAAATCTTTTGGCTAGGTGGTGGCAGTGTAGCGTCGGATCCTCACATGTTGTATCACATATCCTCTTTCAGTTCAAGTTTTGCTCTACTTTGTTGTTACTCTCTATCATTAGTTTCTTTCTAGGATTTGGTTTTTTATATCTTTCTTAGTGGATTTTTTGTTTTTTGTTTTGTTTGCTCTCTAGACTCTCTCTTATATTTGTTGGGCGGCACCTTATTGGTGTTGCTCATTGTCTTGCTCATCATGGCTTAGAGCACTTAGGTTAGGTAGATCTCATTGGGGACCGAGTTCCCCTTTCTTGGTTGTTATCGGCAGTAGCTGCTTGATATAAAATGAATGTCATCCCTTTCAAAAATAAATAAAAAAATATTTCTTTAAAAGCTTACTCGACCTAATTAACTCGCCCGAACCCGACGTGACCTGACTCGAGCTGACAAAAAAAGTCAACGACCCTAAACCTGACCTGACCCCGAAAACAACTCGACTCGAATGAACCCGTAACCCGAATGACCCGAACCCGAACCTGATCTGACCCAAAACCAGCTCAACCCGAAATAACCCGAACCCGACCTGACCTAAATCCCAAACCCGATTAACCCGAATCCGAACCCGATTAACCCGAATCTCGAACCCGATTAACCCGAATCCGAACCCAACGAAACCCTAAATAAACTATCATCATAACAAAATATAAGCATCTAATGCATTATAGAG
Organism: Stellera chamaejasme; assembly: GCA_024586325.1. Lineage (NCBI taxonomy): Eukaryota > Viridiplantae > Streptophyta > Magnoliopsida > Malvales > Thymelaeaceae > Stellera > Stellera chamaejasme. The sequence goes on from CM044985.1 coordinate 35,709,353, forward strand.
TTACTATAATCATAACAAAATAAACTACTATCATTCATTACCTAAACTCCAATTTTGTAAACTTTTGGAACAATGTCCAATCTCCAATTTTGTTGGAGCAATGTCCAATTTTCAATTTTGTTGGAGGAACTAATCTACAATTTTATTGGATGAATTTCCAATTTTAAAAATTGTTTGAGAAATATTTAATTTTCAATTTTGTTGGAATAATGTCTAATTTCTCTTCAATTTTGTTAGAACGACTCCGCGAAATAGATTTATTTTGAACTCTAATGAAAAGAGTAGAGGAAAATTTATTAATAATTTTCTTAGTATATCATTGTTGTATATATGAATATAAAATACGTAGTGTTATTTATAAAGAATATAAATATAAAGAATAAAAGTTTAGTTTGAAATTTTAAGCTACTTGAACTTGGATCGACGAAACTCGAACTTGAACCCGTAGAAACTCGAACTTGGACTAGATAAAACATAAACTTGGATCCGAAGAAACCCGACCTAGATCCGGCCCAAACCCGATACTGAAACAACCCGAAACCCACTGGCGAAGCTATGTTGTGTTATAATGCACATTTTTATAAATTAAGGGGTTAATTTTTATTTTTTTATAGATTATATTCAGTTTGGTGATTTATACACTACAATCTATATTTACTAATAGGTCAAACTTAAAACATTAAACTCAGCCCAATCCTAAATCTAAATAATAACTAAAACCCAAACATTTTCCCTTATAAAGAACACACTGAACCCACCACCCACCCACTACGTTGCAGTTTTTACCTTTTTTTCTTCAATAGAAAAATATATTAACAAATCAATCCTTAAGTTAAGGATACCCGCGGGTTTGATACAAAACAAAACGTTTGTTTATTGCCCTAAAGTCTAATTCCCCTTTATTGGCTTGCCTAAAGTCTAATTTCTCTTCGTTGACTATTTGCCCCCAAATCAGTTTTAATTGAAGCCTACCATTCTACCTATTGTCTCAAATCAGTTTTAAATGAATGTCGCATCTATGGAAAAGAAATTTATTATTACTTATGTTCATAAAAACTTGGTGCGTTTCCTTTTTAACATTTATTTTATGATTTTATTTCTTCAACATTTTAATAGATAAAGTCAAATATTTTATATATAAATTATACATTAATGTTTCTAGTTTCTAAATATTTTTGTTTGAATTTTTTTAATGAATTCTTTCTAATAATAATTTGATACTATATATGATTTGTGAATTATGCAAATTTTGGTTGTTACACGTGTTATTTAAATGAGGATAATATTTGTATAGTTCCCGCCACCCCTAACTCTGAATCCTGGCTTTGCCACTGCCGAAACCCGAGACTAACATCGATGTCAGTCATAAAAATAAGCATGGTTCATCCTATATTTGCTATAAACAACAAATGGTTATATCATGATAACCATCTACCAATTTCGTTTGCTATGCTGGCTCGTTTTAGATAAACATTTGATCGGTTAATATTAGAGCGTAATTAGATTTTTTTTTGGAATGGTTATGATAGTTTAGGATACCAGAGGCTCGAACTCGAGATCTCTACAAATGTCCTCAAGAGTATGACCACTAGACCAAGTACTTTGGACATGGTTATGATAGTTTTTGTAAACTTCTAACACTACATTTGAATCACATTATCAAACTCTAACGTTAAGCGCTACCATCGTTCCTCAATAACCCGTTATGTGTGTTACGTATGTATAATACTAGTAAACCAACTTGTACGGAAACATATAGTAGTTTCATATCTATTTGCCTTTCAGTGAACCGATCAAATGAGAGAATAAACCTAATAATTCCATGTAAATTGAATTTATTTAATGATTTTCGGATACATGAATTTTTGTTCGGAAAGACTGAAAGTAATCAGTGTATAAATGTAAAAGTGGTTGAATAAAATTTTCTATATGTATCCTGCAAAAAAAAAAAATCTATATGTAATGAATAAAATGACGAGATAGCCTTGGTCGCATTCAAGCGGCTTTTGCTATCCCTTGTCAGAATAATCATGATGTCTTTTTTGCGGAAAGCTTGGCGGTTTCAGAGGGTCTGCGCCGTCTTGGCAGGTTTGGCAATTCTAAAATTATTGTTGAGACTGACGCTTATCAGGTAGCTGGAGCTATTCTTTCTGGAAAGAGTTTCAGATCAGAAGCATGGAGGAATGTCTCAGTTGTCCATCACTCCCTCTCCCGGTTTGAAGCGTGGCAAGTTTTCCATTGTTTCCGTGAAGGAAATCAGGTGGCTCATACACTTGCCCGAGTGGCATTATATTCGGCTCAGCCGGCTATGTGGATTGCTTGTACTCCAAATCATATTGCTCATCTTGTGTAATCTTGGCTTCTCTTACGTTTCTCTCTCTCTCTCTCTCTCTCTCTCTTGCCCCCACTGGGCCCTCGGGGTTTCTACCTGGTATCTTTCCCGTTGATCTGCTAGGAAAGTAGTGAATCCAGGCCTAGGTAGAATCTGTTTTTCTCCCTCTTTTCAATTCATTTGAGAAGCCTCCTTCTTTCTATCAAAAAAAAATGACTGAAAGGAAGCATATGCCAATGGCCCAGAAGTTCCGACTTTCAAAAGGCGAAGTCCGATTTTGCATGAGACGAATGCAGTCGTTGAAATTAATTACAAAGCTGCACCCTGAAGTAAGAGGGATGTTGCAACGTGTCCCTGAACCGAAATGCTCACAATGAATAATTTAAAGGACTTACAAGTAGGGCTTTAAATGAGCCGAGCCGTTATCGAACTTACTCGACTAGAGTTCGAACTCGGTTCGTGTGTTATTGAGCAATGTATTATCGAGCTTCGAGTTCGAGCTAAGTTCAGGGCTCGATAATTTTATCGAACCGAGTTCGAGCTGAGTTCGGTTCGATTGCTTATCGAGCTATCAAGCAATACATATTAAAAAGAACCTAGGATAATTTATATGTAAATAATTAAGTAGTATGACCTAATTTACTACAATTATAAAGTACTCCTATAATGAGTAATTTGAAAGCAGTATGACCTAGTTGACTAAAATTATAAAGCACAAAGACTAAAATTACAAAGTATCATATTTCGAGCAGCTATCGAGCCGAACTCGAGCAATCGAGCAATCAATCGAGTAAATATGTTTGACTTTTGAACTTGTGTTTGACTCAAATTTTTATTAAAAATAAGTCTTTAAAAAAATCTTAAAAATATATGTAAAAACTAGATACATCAAATTATCATATACATAAAAAAATATTTAACTTTTTATGTTAGAATGTTAAAAAAAGCCATACTTTAAATGTTGAAAAACAAATGTATCGATTTTGTTGGGACCGATGGACTACAATATTTGACTTTTTATGTTATTTTGACTTTCATTTATTAGAAAACAAAATTGAAGAAAATGTGTATGTAAGTAGAGACGTCAAATTATGCATGCAATTTTTTTAAAATTTTATATATCAAAATAGTTGGGAAAAAAAACTTCCTCCGTCCCTGAAAAATTGAACACATTTTTTTTGTCCCAGAAAAATTGATCATTTTCCTTAAAAAGAAACTTCTCTCTCAAAGTTACTAAACTATCTCCACTGTATCTTTACTTTTTATACCTCATTTTTTTGTCACTTTCAATCAAATGGCAATTAAGTTAACATATTAAAAATCTTAGATTCACCTTAATCTCTGAACCCAACCAAATCCTTAAATCATTTTGAGATTTTGGGACGGATGGAATATAATCTATATGTTCCCATCTAGTAAAAATAATTGTATGATTTTCTTGGCAAAGTGCGTGCAAGCTTTTAAGGAAATTCATCCCTTTTCACTCATTTTTCATGTGTCTGCTTTAATTTGTACATTTTTAATAATATTTTTGATAAATTTATGGAGTATAAAGTATAGTAGGTAGTATAATAGATATGACATGTGGAACGAAATTGGATAAATTTGTTAAAAGTTTAAAACATAAGGGGTAAATTTTTATGATTAAAAAACTATAGGGTCCAATTTTGTAATTAATTTTAAAATTTGACAGAAATATTAACGGAGGTCACCCTCCAGTGAGGTTCTTGTAGGTTTTCTAAAACCTCAGGAGGGAAAACAACGAATTTTGAAAATACATGAGGAAAAATGAAGATATAGAAACCTTCAGGGGGTAAATGAAAATTTCCCATATGACATGAGGATGATATTACAGCAGTTGGGAGGCCCACTTGTGAGTTCTGATTTGAAACGTTAACTTGTGGGACTTTTCCATGGATTTTGCCATCTTTATCCGTCTTGTCTTAACTCATTCAAAGAACAAAGGCCGTCATAACTTACCAACAAACGGACAAATTGTTTTTGTTTATTTGTTTTTGACGGGTAACGGACAATTAATCCCCAGACAAATCTACTTTTAATCTCCAATTTTACATCATAATTGTCAACACTCAACTTTTCCTCCCACAAAAATTCCTTTCATTTAAAAAATACACTTTGTTCCTTTCACAAAAAAAAATGCACTTTGTTTTTCACAAAATTTACTTGTTGAACAAATTCAAAATTCGTTCGACATGTAACTATGTATTAGCTACTCCAAAATAGAGTTCTCTAATTAATTTTTGTTACCCTTGTCTATGAAAAACATATGTATACTTTTAGTATTTATATAACTTTTTTCCTGAACCCTTAATATATAAATTTGAATAATTAGTATACAGACAATAACTTAAGAAAAAAATTCCAAAAATGTAATAAATTGAGTCTAATATAAGTTCTTTTATCGTAAGACCATTCAGTATTTTTGTTGGACCGACTATTTATTTGCTTATTGTTATTTTAAAAAACTAATTTAAAAAGTGTTCTTCATTTTCTTCCTCATTCTAGCCAGCTAGGTATGGCAACAGATCAGTATAATTTCTCACAATCACAATTTCAAACTAATTTAAAAAGTTTTCTTCATTTATCATATGTCCCATTCCCACAATCATAATTTCAAACATTGATTTGTGCTATGTTTTACAGTTTATGTACACTTTTAATTAAGCATGTTTTGCTCAATCCTAGAGAGCAAGAATTGGTTATTTAATTTTGTTAAATGAAAAGAGTGAGAGAAAATAATATCAACGGTATAAAGAAAGAAAGAGTGAAGCTGTATAAGCAGCTTTTTTTGAATTCCTCAACCATGATCGAACATCACTAAATGAAATCAATGAAATACTAATTAGGCACGGCAAGGTACTTAAGATTTCCCGGGTTATTGTTTTCAGCATATATAGCCATTGGCCTAATTCCTCATATAAGACGTTTGATGTGATACGAGGAACGTATAATATATGCCCAAACTTATAATTTGCCTAACTACTTAAGCATGCCGTACTCATATTGCACACAATGTCCTATATATCTTATATTTTTAAACCCCCGAAAACTTAATAACTCATTAATTTGCTCATCTTAATTATGACATCCCCCTTTAATCATACCGATCGTACGTAAGTAGGTTGGTTTAAGAGAGAACATGATCGATAAACAGGTGATGAAAATGGTGTAGGGGTATGCGTAACCAGCACACATGCATGACATGATCCATGAGAGGTAGTATATATATGTGTGTAGAAACTCCTATGCCCTAATACTTTGTTTTGGAACAATACGGACCACTCGTTTCGAAACAACTACATCAACCTGGCCTGTGTAATAGTTAGATACTAATTTTTTAATAATTGAGATTATAATAAACAGTTCTAAAACCATAAAAACTATATATGTGGATAGCTTTCACAAAACTTAAAAGCTAAATGAATGACAAAATTTTTATCATCGTTAGTTAAGGTGATATATATATATATATATATATATATATATATATATATATATATATATATATATATATATATATATATATATTATAACCACTGTTTTGTAATGGATATTTTATAAAACTCTATATAATCCAAAAGCTTCCACCAATACTCCATATAACTTGGCGCAATTGCATTAAGATTAATTAATAACAATATATCAGTATCTCTTTTTAGACTCTCTCTTGGGCAACAATGCCTCTTTCTTGAACAATTTACCACTTTTATCAAAAAAATTGTCTCATTTGATTTTCATATTTCAGAATTCAATATTTGTCTCAAATATTTATAAATAATAAAAAGTCACAACAAAATATATTTAAAAATTTTAGATTTTAAATTATGTATAATACCTGTATAAATTAGTTAACTTTAAATGTGTAAACTTTCATTAAAAAATCATATATTAAATACTGTAAAATATATAGTAAAAACATATTGAACAAATAAGTATTTTTTAAGGATGAAAGGAGTGTTACATAGTTAATGAACTTTTTATATATTCCCTCCATCCCCAAATAAATGGTGTTTAGAAAAAATATCCTCCGATTTTAACTTGAATAATGAATGTTAAAAATTGGAGGATGAATATTAGAGGTAATTAAGTAAAACAATTGCGCTAAAATTTCTAAAAAACAAAATGCTCCAACTTTTTGGGGACATCCTAAAAAGGAATACGCACAATTAATTTATCTAGGGACGGAAGGAGTATAAAAAAAATATGTTTACTACAATACCCCTATATTGAAATCACCATCATCATCATCATCATCACATCATAGTCATCATCGTGCTTGAGTGATGACAAAATGTAGGGCAAGAGTGAGTTGCGTCCCTCAGCTGTAACAGCAATTAGCGCAATTACCTCTTTTATTGGATGGATGCACAAAGTACTAACGATAGGCTGCCTGTATATGTAGCCATTTAGGAAAGAGGTGAATCTTGCGTTAGCCTGTTAGGTTAGGTTTGCGTGAAATCAAACTCGGCAATTCCTTACCAACTTCTCCAAGCATATCATCTCTCCATGTCCATTTCACCCATTTCTATATTTTTCACTTAAATTTTAAAAATCAAAAACTTTCCTTTCAACCGTGTGACGTTAAGATTTAAAACCGAAATAAGCTACAACTAGCTTAAATACCCGCCTACGGCACGGGATATCTGTTTTAAATATATGTTAACAAATGATAATTTGTTTATATTAAATTGATTCCTTTTAAATAAAAAAATTTCTGATCCCCCAAATAAAAAGCATATAAATGTTGAAATAAAATACCTGGCACATATATAACTAAAAATAAATAACATAAGCATTTTTGTAATCATTTTTATTCGTTAATTTTATTATTTTTAATTTGTTAGGAAAAATATATGATTAACTAAATGATCATGATTTCTACTTTCAACAAACTCCCCATGAGAGGATTATTTCCATTGAGTTAAACTTTTTTCAAAATCTAGTTTTCAAGTTTGATTTTGTTCATTATCAAAGGTTTAATATGGATATAGGAGATGGTTCAATGACAAATGCAATAGCTTCTCGATCCTTTAACTTGTGGAATTATGTATTCGGTTGAACGCAACTGAATTTTAAAACTACTACAATGCTAAGCGACGCAACAAAATTCTATGTAAAAAAGATAGAAAATAGCTTTGATATTCAATGTCTTCACCTCAACCATCTTATTAGTCAATCCTTTCAAGAAACTCGAATACCATGACATCGTTCCGAACTTGCGCAAAAACTTTAGCATCAAACCGACCTCCTCTTCGTACAGATTTGACACACACAATCAATAATTTCTTCATTTCAACCAATTTTTCCATCACTCACAAAGAATATTACCATAGGCTAGATTGAAAGACCATGCAAAACATAGTGAAGAAATTAACATCATAAATCATAATGCAAAACCTTTGTTTTTTTTCCTTTTTCTTTTTCTGTCAAACATACAGATCTAAGCTAGTATTACACCAACCCGCACTCTACCGCGGGAAAGAATTCAAGTGAACATTAATGTGATTAAACCCAAAAAATCGCATTATTTTCTTTCTCTGTTATGTCATTTGTTTTCGTTTGGGTGTTCCTTTTTAAAATAATAATCCCTTCATCCTTAAAAATTAAAAACAATTTATTATTGTCATTATTTATCTTAGTAAATATTTGAATCAAACACTGTTCCTTGATTCATTAAAGCTAATGTATAAATTAATTGAGAACGAAGGAAGTGTAAAATTGATATAAAATGATATTTCTTATTTTTTGATTTTTTTTACAATAGCATCATTTCGTTCCTAGCTGACACTACGTATTTGCATAAGGGCTGGTAACGTCACTTTCGTTACCAAGGTGTTACGAATGGTAACGCCAAAGGGCGTTACCAGGGCGCTACCATTCGACGCGTTACCAGGGCGCTACCGAGCCTGACAAAGCCTGACAGGCCTGGTAGCGCCACACCCCCCTACCAGAGCGTTACTATCCCAAATTCCAATAATGCGCAATTTCCTCCACATCCCACATCCGTGTGGTTCGAACCCCAGCTCTCTGGGGTGAGAAAATGGGCAACAAGTATCTCCCCACTGCACCAATTGTCTATATTGCATGATTCCCAAGTATTGTACTTATAAAAGATGTCATAGTCATTATGGATTGTTCTATATTATTTTTATTACTATAATGGGATTCTATATTATTATTATCATTATTTTAGATTAAGTAGTAATTATTAATGAGTGTAAGTTTTTTTTAAAATTATATTTTCTTTATCTTTCCATGGTTAGAAACTAATGAATTTTTCAATCAAATTCGAAAAGAAAACATGAACATACTTAATCAAAAAAATGATCATTAATTTTAATGGGAATTTCTAAAAGAAATATGAACATACTTAATCAAAAAATGATCATTAATTTTATGTGCACCTAATTAATTTATTCAGTTAATATTTATTTTTGTTAATATCGTAATTAATTTGTTAATATTTTTTAATATCATTTTTTGTTAATATTTGTAAATTATCTTAATTTGTTAATATTTGAAATTATCGAAATTTTTAAATATTTGAAAAATTATTTTAGTATTCTGAAATTTATTTTAATATTTTGAAATTGAACGTCCGTAATGCACAATGGCATTACCAGGGCGCTACTCTCTCTGACAAGCTCGACCGAGCGCCTCGGTAATGCCTTGGCGCTACTACTACTGCCTCACAGAACGCCAAGGGCGTTACCAGGGCGCTACTAGCTCTGACAGGCCTCTGACTGGTAGCGCCCTGAGTAATGCCTGGGGCGCTACTACGCTTTTCGGCCCCATAGTAACGCCCCAATCGTTACCCCATACATTACCCGATGGCCTCCAAGTACGTAGTGTGAAGTGTTTTTTTTCATCATCTTTAGCATACATCCTGTATTAGATATAAAATTATATAAAAGTATCTACTATTATATCTAATACAGGAGTCATACATTTTTCTAAAGTGATAACTTTTATACAAAATGATATAAAATTGTATAATTTGTCTTGTTCAAAGAGTCAAACATTTTTCTAAAATGTTAAAAATCGTTGTCACACCAATGTATGAGGTTGGTAACTTTTTACCATTAAAGTTTTTATGGAGTCAAATTGCCATCAATGTTTTTAAAATGGAATCAATTTGTCACCGCATAAATGGTTTAATGGATTACGTATCTTTTTGTGCTAATATTTTATTTCCATCTTAAAGTCAACAACTTAATATTTATACGTAAATGTCCGCCAATCAAGTACAATAGTTTGGCCATTATATTAATTTGTCAACCGATGGATAGCAATTACATGACATGAACGTGTTTATGAGATATACTCACATTAAAATAGTGAAATCTATTTTGTAATCGAGGAAAAAATGAATACTTAAAACTAAAAAATAAGCAATGGAAAGATGCATTAAATACATCTTTTGTATAAATGGATTGAATTAATTTTGTATAAATGGGTTGCATTAAATACACATTATTGTAAGCATCTTTTAAAAGGAAGGTATATAAAATGGTAACCGCTCCTTCAAAAATGGTAGGCTGATTAATATGCATACATGTCAAGAAAAAAAATGCGTTCATACATGTGGCGTTGACTTGGCGCTGAGGTGGGTGCACCAGAATTCAGTATTCAATTTTTTTTCTAGCCCTGTCACTTAGATGATCCTGTAATAAGATATAATAGTAGATTATGAATATTTTGGATTCATGTGCAAAACCCTCACTGGAGTAGGTTGAAAAGTGCAAATTTACCAATATCGTTTTGAAAAGCCTAAATTTACCACTTAACTTAGATATCGAGTGTAATTTTATGATTGCTCTCTTAATTATAAGTCATCGGTTAATAAAAAAACATTTTACGTCCTAATACTTTTCACATGAAAACTTCAACACCGAAATTTTTATTTATTAACAAAAATATCATCTCCTTCATTAAACCATCAACCAACGTTGTCGTTCTTCCACGACCCAAAGCTACTTCTCCATCACCTCTTCATTAAATCCGCTTCTTCCAAAAATCATTGATTAAAGGTTTTACCAAAATAACAAAACATAATTGAAACTTACAGGAAATCGGACTTGAGGGAAGCGACGATCCTGGGGTGAATGAGTTTCTTTGGTGAAAGAAGCAGATTTGAGGAATAGAGGTGATGGAAGAGTAGCTTCGGTTGACGAAGTATGACGTCGTTGAGCGGTGTTTAACGAAGAAGATAATATTTTTGTTAATAAATAAAATTTGGGTATTAAATGTATCAAATGAAGAAGTGTAAGGGTGAAAATTATATTTTATTAAAGGATGATCGTTATTATTAACCGAACAATTATAAAATTGCATAAGTGGTAAATGAGACATTTTTTTAAAAAAACAATGATAATAAATGTGTACTTTTTAGCCTAATTGAGTTGATTTGTTTGCATGTCAAGTCATAAATGAGTGTGGTGGCAAAATTTGGTTGGAGGGAAGACGCAGAAGGCGGCAATTAAGAGACAGTAGGGTAGCTAGGTAGGGACGATCGACAAACAAGCTTATATTATAGAGTAGTAAGTATTTTGGGTTCACTTCCTTCCGGTCGTTTCGTTTGTTTGCCACACCACACCCTCTTCCTCCCGCCTTTCTCGGGACCTTTTCCATCAATCTACTCTACTCTCTGCTCATCTTTCACATGCATATATTACATATATATTCCTTCCTTTGATTTATTGTTAATATTATTGTTTTGTTCCCTAGCTAGCTATAAATACAGGACCCTGGGCTCTGATCTGATCTCTACTACTGTACTGTAACATATGATCTAGGGCGGTTAGCTAGCTGTGGTGGCCATGGCAGCAGCTCATGATCATCAGAGCTCCTTGAGATCAGAATTAGAACAATCCCACCACTACCCGAACAACTCGGGTTCGGGTTTCAAGCTTTTCGGGTTCTCGATGCCAGTAGCTGCAAAAGAAAAAGAAGAAGAAGAAGAAGATGATGATGATGAGAAAAGTAAGATGGGAGAAATTGAAAGTAGTAGTCCTCCTCCTCCTCATCCGCCGTACGGACGCTTCGACTGCCCATTTTGCCGTCGTTCCTTCGGCAACTCTCAGGCGCTTGGGGGCCACCAAAACGCCCACAAACGAGAGCGTCAACGGGCCAGACGAGCCCAATTCCAGGCCCAACAACATCGCTACCTGCAGCTATACTCCCAAGCACCCACGCTTACGGGCCTGCTCAACACTAGTAGTAGTGCTGCTGCTAAATTCACCTTCTCCCCGCCGTTAATGCTTCCGTCGTCTCAACTTCAAGTTCCGCCCCAAGTCTACTTGCAAGCAGCGCCTTTAGTCCGCCGGAATTCGCCAGAAGAAGAGAGAGGCGTTGATCTCCATCTTAAACTTTGACCCAGCTACGTTCATGATCATCATCTTGCATGCATGAATGAATGCGTTTATTTTATTTTATTTCATTTGACGACATGTCGACCTTGCTTAATTGCTTGCATATGATCAAGTCCATCAATCTGGAGGCAGGTCCAAACTAGCAACAGTGAAATTCCAGCTCCATGCATGCATGTACCTGATGATCTTATTTAGTGTTTGGTTGTTATATATTCTCTATACTAATATATAGTATTAGTGTGGCATCCAACCATAGCTAGCTAGTGCTTGAATAGCTAGGGATTAGTAGTAGACGTAGTGCTAATTAATTATAAATTAGGTTAATTAGTGATTGTTTTAGTTTCCTTAACCAAGTAAGGTGTGTTTGGAATGAAGAAATATTATTGATTTGATGAGTTTGGGAGCTAGGAGAAAAAATATTACAAAGAATGGGCCTATCAAATTATCGATAGTCTGAGAGGCCCATTCTTCAGAAGCAAGCCCGGCCCAATACATATTCTAGCTACTTCAAACGATGAGCATGTCGTTCGTTCATGCTTGTATATTTATTGTGGCGACTGGCGAGTCTTCATGAGGCGTCTCGGCGAACCGCCAAAAATTTCTCCATTATGGAAGTAAAAGCGTGTTCTCCAAATTATTTTCTCAAATTAATGAACTTCTTCATTTTGGAGAATATGCATTTATTACAACAATAAAAGCATTCTACATCTTTAATTGGTAAATATTATTATTTGAAACTTTAAAATATACAATAAAGTTTGCATATATTAAAGTTAAACACATTCATTGATCATTACACATAAATTATTTGATTATATGTATATATATATTAAAATATGAATACCAAATATCATGAATAACATGTAGAAAAATAATTAAGTAGAAAAAAAGTACTATAATATAAACGTAATATTCAGAAAATAAAATGTAGCAAGACAATGTTAGTACTCGCTAGATATACCCACATATAATGAAAACATAAATTATGAAAAAGATAAATAGTATAAAAAAAGATAAATTGTAACTTGGTATTAAAAAAAAAAAATACTCCGTACAAGAGTAAATGAAAATATAGTATTTGGTAGACCCCACGTAGAATGACCAACCAAAGAATTTAAGCCACTTGTCCTATTCATATATTCAAGATTGGAGAGAGAGCTCGCCAAATATTTTGGCGAGTCCTGCATATTTGGCGAGCCGCTCCCTTCTTTTCAGCCCTCTCTCCATTTTGGGGATCAATATGGAGAAGCTGTTGGACCATAAAATAGTCTAAAATTCTCCAAAAATGAAGCGATTGATAAAATGGAGAGATTGGTTGGAGGTCTTATGACGAATCTCACTTTTCTGTATGTTAACCGATCCATCTCTATATTTACTACCTAGCTAGCTTGATGACGAAATTTATATTACTCCCTTCATTTTAAATATTGGAATATACAAAAATAATGACATTTTAGTAACAACTGGTAAACGTTACTATTAAATTTCCTTTAATACAATGAAACTTAATTCACCCGCGCACATGAAAACCAATTGAATTCCATCAGTTTTTTTTTTGTCCGTCAGCTTTGAAGCCGCATTTGCTCGTAAAACTTGGCGATGAACACTTCCGCCTTGGCATCAATCATCTCGTCACCACCGTCATCTATGCCGCAGTACTCATTTTCCTCCAACACCGTCTCCTCCGCTTCGCATAGCCCTAGCTCCTGAACATTCACAGCCGGCGAGTCGTACCCTAACACAGACATCCCAGGCGTCCCCATCACGTCGACGGGCTGCGATAGCAGCGGCGTGACTGCGTCCTCTAACGTCTCGCACGACAAATCCCGCGAAATGCCACCACCCTGCATCGGCGGCGACTGGCCGGCTTGCACGTGCATTGGGCGCATGGACCCGACAAAGCGCTGCCATTTCCCGTCAGCTGCCACGAGGAGAGGGACGGACCTGGTCTTTCCCGGCTTCCGGCGGAGCATGTATAAGATGACTTTGATGATGTTAACGGAGCCGCGGCCGCCACGCCTTTCTGGTGGTTTGGGCGCGGCGGGGACGGTGATTTCCATGGCGGGAATGAAAGTTTTATTAATTAGAGAAGGCTATTTTCGACCAGCTGCAGCGTTTAGAATTTTCAGATTAGTCCCAGCTGGTCGACAAATAGGCGCCTTAGGAATTTTAGAAAAATGGCATCGTTTATATAAATTTGCAATTGTTTCTCTTTTGTGATCAGATTTTCGTTTTCCATCATTAAATCTATTTTTGAAACAGAAGGCGGTTTTTTAACGACATGTCCACCGCTTTTCATTTACTGAAAAAAGGCAATGAACAGTGTGTGCATGCAGGTTTCTTAGGAAACAAGCAATTATTGAACTTTTGGCAAAATATATTGCGCAAGTTGGTAGATCACCAATTGATGGCTAAATGACATGCTTCCAGTCAAGTAGGCAACTAGTGTTACCTATCAACCTAGCTAAGTTACACTAATGTGATCTTCATGATCCCATAAAAGATGTGCAAAAAGTTTTACTCCCTCCATGCCAAAATGTTTGAAGTAATTTTTTTGGTGGAAAAAGTTGATGGTTAAAAGGTAATAATGGTGCTAAAAAGTTTATTTTCAAGGAAACGATCAAATCATTCTATGACACCTCAAAAACAAATACAGTTGAATCTTCTTAGGAAGGATGGAGTATATTTCTCATTCCGCCTAACATTCATCTCTTTTTATCTAGAATTAAGATCATTAACGGATCTAGAATCTAAAAGCCATGTGAGCGGGAAAAAATCAATAATAGATAAAATTTTTGATAAATCAAAATATAATTCTTATATAGTACCCCTTCCGTCCCATATTAATATTGTTCCGTCTGATTTTTGTACTTGTGTTTGACTGAATTTTTAACTAGGAAGATTTTGTTAAAATTAAAAATATTTATTTAGAAACTAGACACATTGAAATAACACACACACACACACATATATATATATATATAAATCAAATGACTTTATATGTCAACATGTTAAATAAAATAAATCATAAATTAAATGTTGAAAACCAAATGGAACAATCTTTACGAGACGAATGGAGTAAATCAATAATTCAATAAAAAAAATATAAGAATTGTAAATCAAAATACCATAAAACATGTTTTTTCAACAAATATGAATTCATTGATAATCAGCAAGACATGAGACATACTGTGGAGAAGAATTGTTGGATTGGGCTATGGGTACACTACGTGGGGAAGACAATTCTTACTGCGGTTTGGGCCGTAGTAAACCCAAAGGCGCAGTAAACTGACACAGTTAATGGTGCAGTAGGGTTTACTGCAGCCAGGGCCGCAGTAAACCATTTTTTAGGGTTTCTTCACCCGCCGCATCCTTCATTTTTTCCATCATCTTCATCTTCTACTTCATTTCTCTCCATCTTCTTCTTCTCGATTTATCTTCATCTTCATCTTCTCGATTTCTCTTCATCTTCATCTTCATCTTCATCTTCTCCATCTTCATATTCTCCATCTTCTTTCTCTCTATCTTCTTCTTCTTCTTCTTCTTATTTCTTTCTTTCTGCACCTTCTTCCGTTTTCTTCTTCTTTCCTTCTGTTACAGTCACCCGAGCGGGTGGTGACTTCTGTGTATCTCGGGGCTCCGTTCCAAACATGCGGGGCATGTTTTCTATTGGTTAGATAGATCCCGGATCTTTTCTAAGTAACATTCTCGGAAATGCTTTACATATTCGAGGTCGCACGAGTTCCCCGCACCTTTCCGCGGAAAATAATTTTCGGGGTCGGGACGTTCGTTCTCGGGTGACACTCGGGGCTCGGGATGAACAATGTGATGGCGCCAATGGTGTGTGGTATGTT
Organism: Stellera chamaejasme; assembly: GCA_024586325.1. Classification (NCBI taxonomy): domain Eukaryota; kingdom Viridiplantae; phylum Streptophyta; class Magnoliopsida; order Malvales; family Thymelaeaceae; genus Stellera; species Stellera chamaejasme. The sequence continues at coordinate 35,724,931 of CM044985.1, forward strand.
ATGACTCGGGATGATTATTGTGGTGATAACCAAGAAAGTACACATGACGGGATTACTTGGTTAAGCTAGCAAGCACATACGTCGGGATTTGCTCGGGTTAAGTTGGCGCGGGATGACACGTAAACACTTAGGCATACTTTTTGCTTGGACTTGGTGACTAAGGTGCCTAGGGGTGTGCTTGTTATGTGACTCACATGGCGACTAAGGTGCCTAGGGGTGTGCTTGTCTTATGACTCATTTTGGTAAGGAGTATTTAAGGTGTAAAATGAGTGAGAGTTTCATTTTTTTTGGTCTCATCATTCTCTCTAAAAACCGCCACCATCTCTCCCTCTCACATGTTCTTCATCTTCTCAAGAACAACCACACATACAAGTAGCTCTCCTTGATTCCTAGACAAGACCGATTTGTTCAAGGGCTTAAGAAAGGTTTTTCTTGGTGTTAATCTTGATGTGATCATGTCCCCTTCATGATTTTGGTATGTTTGAAGCATGGTTTGTGGTTGAGATACCTTAAGGGCCGAATTTATGTCAAACCCTAGCTAGATGTTTTGTTGATCTTCTTGCTTCAAGCTTGGGATATGTTGTTAATGGTGTGATTTGGTGTAGGAATCAAGGTTTGAAAAGTTGAAGAACATTTTGGATTGAAAAACCCTAACTTGACCGAAACTTTAGTGATGAAATTGATGGGATTGTTGGGTGAATGTTGAGTAATATGTTGATATTCATGCTTAGAATGTTTAAGTAAATGATTATGCATGAATTGGAAGCCTTAAATTGATTGAAAAGGATATTGGTACAAAGAGCATGTTGAGGCCGAATTGAAGGGAAGGGAAAAGTATGTTTAAAATGGTTAGTTGTGCATGTTTGAGTTTAAACAATGATGTTCTAGCTCGGTTTGAAAATCCGAGCTTTCTGTGAAGTTTTGCGGGAAAGTGCGGGAATGTGCAGGATTAGTTCTCGGGGGTCTAGATTGGTGATTTCTGATTTGTAAGTGGTTATTCAGCTTGAATCAGCAGTTGCGGAGTAGTGCGGGTCTTCGGAGGTCGCACTACCGCGCTTCGGTCCGAGCATCGGAAGTTTCCCGGGATTCTTCTGCGGATCGGAAATAGTACGGTAAGGGTTCAACTTCTCTCGGCATACATTCTGGGAGGGATATCATGTATATCGGGGTTAGTTGAAGCGGGTTCTGGGTTGAGGAAGGGTGTCCGGTGATCCCGGGGCCAGTTATATGGTAAGGTACAAGTGTGCAGGTCCAAGGCCCAGGATGGTCTCGGAGACCTCAGGTTCTTCAGTATTCTATTTCTGTACTTGGTTCTGATCTTTTGTGTATACCTTGCGGTATACTTTGTCTGTTGTATACCATGCGATATACTATGTCTGTGATCCTACGACAGTTGGGGATCGCGACCCCGGCTGGTACCATGCCTCTGTCAGCTTCGGCTTCTGATCTCTTGGAGAGGGCTGTCGTTCTGTTTGTATGCGTTCATGGGTCTCTAGCGGTTCTAACCGCGTCCTTCGGGACTCTGTTTGTTATTTATGTCTATATTTGTTGGGACTCTGTTTGTTATTTATGTCTATATTTGTTTGCACATATTCTTGTGTTTTTGTGTTTTCCTTGTTTTGCAGGTACCCGCGCACTTAGATTACTTTATACAACTTTACCTTACCTCGGCCCTTACTGGGTCCTCCCGAGGACTCACCCCTTATGTTTACCACCTTTCAGGTCTACCTGACAAGCGGTTCCGACACGGAACTTCTGTTAAGTTATAGGGGTAGTCTCGGTAGAGATTATAGTCTACTTTCTGATTTATGGATTTATGCTAAGTATATCATATGGATTTTCTCACAGTTAACTTGTCTCTCTCTTCTGTTTGTGTGTTAGCAGCAGCAGCAGCGGTACTTGCAGAAATCTTCTGATCTCGGGATTTCTCCTAGATCCCGCACTTAGATATTCTGGGGTTTTCCTTTGTCGGCTCTGTAGATGTACATGCATGCATGTCATTCGTCTGATCATGCTATGTATCCTAGATACATTCTGCTTCTGTATACATATATTGGATATTCTGTATGACCGGGGACTCGCCCATATCAGTGGAGGGGTGGGGCCCGTGATGTGATCACATTTTCAGACATATTCTGTATTGGTATGATTCTGTTATGCATATGTATGATGATGACTGAGTACTCGCCCATTTCAGTGGGGGCGGGGCTCGTCCCGATATTATCCATGAACTGCATGTTTGGTGATGGTGGAGTGCTCGCCCATTTCAGTGGGCGGGGCTCGCCATAGATAGTTAGGGTTTATACTGTATACTTGCCATGTATGAGATTTGCAGGTTGCAGGTCGAAAAACGACTGAAAATATAAGCGTATAACTGTGTCTGCATACTCCGAGAGCAAAGCGTTCTCAGGCACCGGGCCTTCGAGAACGAGACTTTGCGGGCCGGGTCACGGGACCACCACACTCAACGGGTCTCGGTTGGACCGACCACTTCCGTTTTTGCAGCTTCCGCCGCTGTGAGGCGGCCCCGCCTCAGCGGCCGGGCACGGGCGCCCCGTGACACCTTCTCTTCATCATCATCATCATAATCATCATCATCATCATCTTCTTCTTCTTCTTCGTTTCTTTCTTTATTTCATTTTCTCCTTCTCTCTTTCTCTTTTCCTTCTCTCTTCTTCTTTCTGTTATCTCCCTTCTTCTTCTTCTTCGCCGCTCCACTGACGCCACCGCCACTTGCTCCTCCTTGGTCGCCGGTTTCTGGGCATTTCTAGGAAAAGGTGGATGAATCCTGATGAATTTCATTCAGATTCATCCACTTTTTTTTAATTATTGAAAATGGTTATTGCGGCCTCTTGCGTGGTGAGGCCGCAGTACGCACCACGGTCTCAGCCGAATGCTCGAGAAACTGCGGCTATTTTTACCAAGGCATTCACTGCGGCCCTCGCCGCAGTAGCTACCACGGCCCAACTGCGTTGAGGGCCACAGTAATCGCCCTCCTCTCCACGTAGTGGTATATCGGATGTTGGGTTAAAAAACTTGGCCAACAGGAGTTGAGCAAAGCAAGCCCCTCTACATACATGGTGAAGAAATTGTGGCGCCTTTTTATACCTGCAGAGGCCACCATAAAGGTGTGTCTGTTACTCTCCGCCACATGTGGCGCAACAACTTGAATTGGTCAGTTGAAGAGTAACGCCTAAAGTGGCGGTTGGAGACGCCACTAATGTTGTGGCGGCTGGAGTTGTCACAGCGGCCGCCACAAAATATCATATACCAAAAAGAGCGGTAAACGAAAAGTTCAAATTCTAAAGTATTTGAGTCGCGGCGGCCTTTGTGGCGTCCCCTGCCATCACAACCTTTGGAATCTAGAAAGTTCATCTTCCTTCTTAGGCTCATTCATCTCCTCTCAACACAGAACTCTCAAATCACAACTCTCCCTCATCCACTCCTCCTAAAGCCTCTATGCTGGCAAGGCGGAAACCACTCCATCATCCTTTCCTCACTCATCCCGTCGGCCTTCTTCAATGATTAAAAAGGTAAGTGTTGTTGTCTTTCTTTCAAAACCGCAAATTAAGCCACGTTTTTGTTTTTTCCCGACGATTTTTTATCCCGCCGCTACGCTTCTGGCCTCCACTTGATTTCAACAACTTTTCAGGTAAACCTCATCAACTTTGAACTCTGAGGCTGGCTTTATTTTTCTTGGATGAATTTTTTTTCTTGCATTAATTTCAATATTCATAGATAATTTGTATGTTATTTGATATTTGGGTTAATTTCGGTTTTTAATAATTATTTGTGATTTTTTATGTTTGGGTTAATTTTTGTTGCTTTTTATATTTATTTAAGTTTCATAATTTCTAAACTAATTTCTATTTTTATAATTATTTGTGATTTTATTTGATAATTTAGTTTTTTATTGTTTTTTTATTAATTAATGGCTTTAAATTCAACTGATGCAAAGCTTCAATCTCTCTCACATGTTGTTAATTCTGTCATTGTTAGTAATTTGTTTAGATCCTTACATGAATGCATCCAATCTTATTAAGAGTATTAATTAATTACTGGGTAGTGTTGGCACCACAAGGCACAAGCAAGATTCAGATCCTACAACTTCACTGCTGAAGGGTAGTCGCTACTTTAGTTAAATAACATTAAAACAAAATTTAACAACTTAATTGTTCTTTTTTACATACTAATTATATTTTACCTACACAATTGCATAGGTATTATCCGAACACCCCTGCAATATGGACAAAGGAGCAAGTAGAGGCATGGAAGCCAGTTGTGAACGCTGTGCATCACAAAGGAGACATTTTCTTCTGTCAACTATAGCACACGGAAGGGCTCCCTATAAATGTAATAATTACAATTTTATTGTAGTTGATTGAATTTTAAATAATTTGGATATAATATTTTATTATCATATATTTAAATTATATCTCTAATTTTAAATTCTACACCAACATTTATATTTAAATTAATTTAATTAATAGTTTCTATCAATTTAATTGAATTGAAGTAGAAATTTTTTTAAAAAATACTTGTACCGCTTTTTAGCGCTACAGAAGGTCCCACAATTTATAAGACCTTGGTAGCTTGTACCGGTTATTGGCGTCACCAAGACCACCACAAAAATGTGGCGGATTTGTGACGCCTAGTTTTGTGATTGGTGGGGAAAATAGTGGTGGATTGTGTGACGCCTTATTCCGCAACAGTTGTGGCGGAAGTTGTTATGGTTAAGCTGCCACAACCTCTTCACCATGTATGTAGTATAATTTGTCTCTGAACATGCACATTTTTAATTCGATCGAAATATTGCATGTTTAAATCGACGGAGTGATTATAAAAGAGGTTCGGTAACTCTTCCAATTAAGTTCCAAGTGAAGTGAGAAAAAGAAATAAATGAAAAATATTAGTAATTAGTTTAATTTTAAAATGTTTATTAAAAAAGTATCACTAATGACACAATAGAAAACGGAAAATATTTCGCGAATGTTATTTATTATCCGTCGGGTGAATTTTCATCCACTTAGAACACTTGGAGAATGAGAGGTAGATATGCAATTATTCGGTTAATTGGCTTGGGCTTTTAGATTAGTCATTTAAATTAATGGATGAAGATGATTAACAGGTTGAAAATATTTATAGTTAGAAACTCTTCTTTCGACTTTCACGCGGTTTACGAGACCAATATCACATTCGCAAATCGCATGCACTATAACATTTGTTTGTTTTTTGTTTTGTTTTCTTTTGTTTTGTTTTTATAGCAACGAGACGACCCGCTCCCATTTCCTCTTTAAAATGCATTTTACTTTTAACATTGTAATCCTGTGTATAGTTATATTATTTTATTACTCTTAATTTTTAATACGTTTTAATTAGAACGGATCAGTGAGCAAAAGGGGTTTGAGAAACAAAATTTTAAAATTTAAACATTAATCAGAACAAAGTCTGCAAGACGCATCCCTTTTATTCACGCCAAATCATCGTTTGCGTACAAAATTGCTTTTCTTTCAGACTTGGAGCTTTCATTTTTCTTTCTTAATTGCAAAGCTATTAGTCTTTTGGTCTTTAAATAAAATAAACGGCTAGCTGCTTATCTACGGGGTAGGGTAGGGTAGGGTAGGGCCAACCTACCAATCATTAATTTAAGTTTTCCGGTAAGACTAAAATGACCTTTCACACCTTTCATTAATTAGCATTAAATTTGTAGTTTAATAAAATCCAAAGACTCCTTTGATTTTTCCTCTTTTTATTTTTGTTTTAACCTTCTTTTGTGTACAATTAACACCAAACGCAACACATGCACCGAATAGCACAAATGTTTTTTTTTTCCTCCTGTGTGTGTGCAATTAATCCATCAAAAGTCCATAGATTCACGTTCGTCTGAACTCTGAATCATGCAGCGTTCATGTATATTGATGCCGATTTTTGACAGGCGACAGCCGCACAAATCCATCTGGAGAAGAGAGGAAATGAATAAAAAAACAGGTACATTTATTTTAAGAAACAAGAAGAAAACATTTTATGTTGATAAAAAAATGAGTAATAAAAAGGAGAAAGCATGGGCAAATAGGAAAACAGAAGTTACAGCTAGGCCTTTGTCCCGTCCAGCAGAGCTTCCACTGGCCAACAACAGCTCTGTGAGTACACATTTAGTTATGATATTATTTTTGCAATTTGCTAACTTAGTCACAAAACCTTTTAAATGTTTCAAATGAATCATACGATCCTGCTAAAATTTTAAACTTGGAAAAATACTTTTAAAATGAAATGGTAAACTATAAAAACTTTAATACACATTTGAAGGCACATTATGGAGCAATTGAAATTATAGGTCCAGAAATGACTACGAGAAGATAACTCACAATTCTTGTTGTTAACTACTAACTGCTTGAACACTTGCCAAACGTTAGGACTCATTTGAAATAATTAGAAGCTTTTTGACATCCAGTATAAAAATAGGGAAACTGTTAGGGCCGAAATGGAGATTTCCCCTCGTGGCACTCGCCAAATCATTTCGGCGCTATGCGATTAATTCACGGAAATTGAGAAACTGCGAAACTTCTTACGCTCCGCGTAGCAAATCACTGTCAATTTCTGTCTGCAACACGCATAACAAACGAAAACACACAGTGCCTATCTATAAGTATAGTCATCAGCCACTCCCACACCTCAAAACACACAAAAGCATTGAATCCAATCCAACACAAACAAAAGCTCTGCACTGCACTTCAGCATTATATTTATATACACCAGTTCCCAAATGGGGAAGAAGAGAAGTGAGGTGAGCCGCCGAGCCTGGCGGCTGGCTCTTTTGTGGGCAAGAAAAGGCGGCGTCTTTCGGCGGCGCATGATGATGGATCTCCGGCTGGTGCCTAAGTTCATTAAGAGCCTCGGCCACCCTGCAACTCCCGCCGACCGCCTCCACTACGGCGAACGTCAGCTCTCCTTCGACGACACACCCATCTTCCACGTCAAGATGCACCGCCCTGCCTCCATGCGCTTCCTCCTCCCCTGCATTGGCCCTCAGGAGGTCGACTTCGACTACAACTTCGTCGATGACGATGTTGACTTCTACGGCGGCGGACGCCAGATCGGTTACTCGAAGGGCTCGGATGATTGCGACGGAGATGAGGCAGAGAGGGAATGTGTTAATGCATCATCATCTGAAGAAGTTGAAGAGGAGATCGATTCAAAGGCAGAGCAGTTCATCACTAACTTCTACAAACAGATGAAGTTGCAGAGACAGATTTCTTATTTGGAGTACAGCGAGATGTTGAACAGAGGCGCTTAATTACTTTTTGATGCCTTGTAGTATATTATATCCTCTTCTGTTCCCTTCTTCGTATATTTTGTGTTACAGAGATGGTACATAGACGACGGCGGATTTGTTGTAAAAAGTACAGAGGGTTAGCATCTTCTGAATACATTATGAGTTCACTTTGGATTTTTTCTTTGAAAGGCAACTATTTTATTAAATAAACAAATAAATAATATATGAGAAATCTAATTAAGTTAGAACATACACCCCAAATTCCCAACACCAAGATCACCATAAATCCCCATAAGAAAATCTCCATTCCTTATACAACCTATAACTCCAAACTAAGACAACCTGATCCCCAAAAGAGCAAAACGAGCTAATTAATTATTGAAATTTCATTATAATCTTTAGCTCGTTTTTTTAATTTCGAACATGATTCTGATTTTGATTTTGTAGCACCCCCATTTGTAAAATGAGTTCACTTCGTTTGCTTTTGTAAGATGAGGGTTTCTTTCAACAGCCAAAGTGAGAAAATCAGAAATCTGAAATTAACAAGGTTGATGCGAATCAAATAAATCTGATGCACTCCCAGATTAGTACTTCCAAAAACAAAAGCATTGTCATGTCTAATGAGAACTAACTATTAAAAGTCTTGACCAATAAAGAGCACAGAGAGTCAACCGAAAACCTATATGATCTTGCATCCCCTTACTGACTGATCATGTATTCTTCAGCTGATTCAGCCAAAAGAACTCCACCTACGCTATAACAAAAATATTTACCACTTTCTTCATCAAATACTGGAGGGACAACATTGCAGGACACGGTTAATCCTACCCAGACTTCTTATATCTAAAAGATTTATGTCCTAAAGTAAGGAACCTTCATCGAAGCAAAACTCAGTATCATAAATAAACCTCCCCACAAGAGGACCAGGGGAAAATCGATACGGGCTGCCATCCGCCAGTAGTTTCTTGGAGTAACTCATAATCCATTTTGTTGCATGGTAAGATATGCTTCCAACTTTCCCCTTGCTGCTAATATTAAACCTACATTCAGAAGAGCTAGATTAGCATCCAAGTATTCAGACGACAGGACAAGTTGCTTTAGCAATCAATCACAACTTTCAAAGGCATGTAACAGGGATCCATTTCCAAGCTGCGGGGTTCCGCAAAACAAATAATGTAAAAGAGAATCACACCAAGAATGATGTTTCTTTTACTTCTCCTGCAACGTGGAGTAATAAACTTGAAAAACCATATACATATTCTGCAAAACAAGACTCCCTCCATTCCAGCAATTTGTTTTTTTAACATTTCATCTTTGATTTTTTTTCCTGTTTTTCCCAACATTGTACCATATGATAATTTGGCGTTTTTTGTAACATTTTAGCAATTTGTTTTTTGTAACATTTTATATGTATGCATATGATAATATGGTGTTTCTAGTTTTCAAATACTAGAATTTTTCAGATTTTTTTTGGACAAATTCTTCCTAATGAAAACTTGAGTCACACAAATTCGAAAGTAAAATGTATCAGTTTTGCTAGAACGGAGGCAATAAAACATATCTGTGTCTGCCACAATTGTGTAGAAAAGATTATTGTCTTTCACCGGTTATAGAGATAAATTCAACCTCCACGACCAGATGACCTTACTTTAAGTATGCAAGTGCACTTTAAACAACACGAACAACAGTTCCTCCAAATAGAGCCAGGAACACTCACCATGACTACCAAAAATAAAGTTCAAGGCATTCACAGCAAACAAATACTCCACTATTACCTAAAAACAGAGCTGAGGGCCTTGCAGGGCGAGATTTAAATTCTGGATGGAACTGCACTCCTACATAGAAAGGATGGCTAGGAAGCTCTAGAACCTGGAAAAGGAGAATAAACAAATGGATAGCATGTTACAGTAAACGTCCAATTTGACAATGAACTTAGAATGCACCTACAATATCAATTGTCTTTTCTTTTCTTTTTTTGTTTAAGAAATCACGGTCCTTTAACTTCTTAAGTATAATCAATTTTGTTATAAAGCAGCAGAACATAAAGAAAAATGTCCTATTCGATATTACGAATCAGCAAACCCACCTCCATTCTTCTTCCAGTTTCATCCTTCCCCACAAATTTCAGGCCGGCTGCTTCTAGGACGCCGATAAAATCAGGGTTTACCTGCCATGCATGACATCATTGCATCATATAAGAAGATATCCTAGCAATCATAAGTTAAGGCCATCATAGATCAGCTTCAATGACTTACCTCATATCTATGTCGATGCCTCTCCTCCACATACTCTGGATTACAGTACCTAAAGAATTGTCGACATGTACAAAAGACATTAGACTTTGCTCAAGATCAAATGTGCAGAGCAAGTACAGTATCCTAGGAACACAAAAAAGAAAAACTGGCAGCTGGGGTAGGAATGAGGCACAATTTGTAAATGCTAGGCACAGTCACACACAAAAATGAAGTGAAAACAAAAACTTAACCCAAAATATTTTTCTATTTGGAACATATTCCATTTTCACTACAGCAGCAGAAGCCAATTTACAGTAAGCCACAATAACCAAAACACATCACAAGAAAATTCAGTCACCATATGCCACTGAATTGAGATTACAATATTTTTTATTTTTTTTATTTTTTGAACGGCTTTGAGAAATTTTATTAGACAAGAAGAGGATATAGAGGACAGATCATCAACCAGCAGACCTTGAGAAGAGGTCCAGATGGGATCAATTGAGATTACAAATTTAATGCATTTTTCCTTACAGTGAACTCTTGGTATTGAAGAAATAGATAAAATAGTACAGTTTAGAAGTAACACAATCTGGTGTCTGAAAAATCGTTCTTCTAGAACCCAGCCTCATTGTGCTGCCCATATGTGTTCGTGAACCCTGGCATGTCAAGCAAGATATGATTGCTCCACCGAACAAGCAAAGGAATAAATGTGAAAAATGAAGCACAAATCATACCTCAGGCATAAAAATAACAACATTATCAGGTGTCTCTTCATCAAACTCATTGCTGTTTGCCTTTTCCTTTCCCAGTACCTGAAAGAAAATGTATAAGATCCAGAGACAGGCTAGGAAAAGCCAATATGATTACAATCACTTACAGATCTAGCAAACTCAATGACAGAAATCTGCATGCCAAGGCAAATCCCTAGGTATGGAACATTATGTTCTCTAGCATACTTTGCAGCCAATATCATTCCTCCAACACCACGATCCCCAAAACCACCAGGAATTATTACACATTCTGCATTCTGTCAACAAACAAAGATAAGATATTCATGTCATCTGATAGCCATCAATACTGATAATCATAAGTGCAAGAGAGTTTTTTTAGTAACAAAACGGAACAATCTTTCAACTTACAGTTAAGCAGTTAATCCACATACCAAGACCAATTGGCACAAGCAACAATACGAGGAAATAACATCATAAAAGACTACAACAGGAGCACACAACTCACCTTTAAAGTCTTCCATGCAATTGCATGAGCTTCTGGTGTCTGTTAAAGAGGTAATAACTTATGAATACGACAAAAATAGTTTCCACAGAAATGAGAAACGATCTTTTAATATGCACAAATATGCTAAATGAAACCATGAGGGGGCTCATTATCAATGAAAATTTTTACTGATCGATGTCTATCTATATGCAAAGCACACCCAGAGGCATCAATTTCCCTAACCCATGTCTGAGTACCAGTTTCGCACTATCATCTTCAAGATCAGAAGCTGCAATCCAATCAACTGATGGCTTCAAGGAGCAGGCAATGCATGCATGCAAAAGGGCCTGAAAGAAAATGATATTAGTGCTTTTGAAGTAATCCATGAGAGTCAAACATGACAGTACACCAATAAACGACAACAAGAGCCTGAGAATTTACAGGTAATTCTGCGGAATTAGGCTGTATGTTTTAATTGCCAAAAAGTCACTTGACAGAATATAAATGAAATTCAAAGATCTACCAACAATGTATTTATCTACATGCCAGGGAAAGAACAACAGGAACCAGTAACTAACTCAAGGAAAATGTATAAACAAGAACATATATTTTGGCTACTGTAGAGGGAATATCAAACCTATTATGAAACAAGAGAGGCCTATTTGTCATGTGAAATGTGCATCACTCTCTGATAGTATTAAAATAGAGAAAAGTGGATAATATAAAACAGAGACCTTTGGGCTTTGGTGAAATAAAAATGTCTGCTCTTGCAGATATGTTTATCTAATCTACACAAGAAGACTGACCTACATATAACAACAAATTTGGTTGCTCAAGATTGAAGTTACAAAAGTTACACCTTCACAACAGACAAATAAGAGTCTGGCAGGCCTATATACTTCCCAACTAGAGCAATCCTAACCTGCACAAACCATTATGTCCTATCAGATGTGAAAAAGTAAGAGAATATATAAAGTACTATGATAAGTAATACAGGAAAATTATTATTAGCTTCTTTAAAAAGGAAGACATGCAGTTAGTTTAATATAACTAACACAATCAGTTAGATTATCGAAATTCTCAGCCATCTTGGTCCAAGCCTCCAGATCTGGGCTTGTGGCTACTCTGCAACAAAAACACTAGATCAATTTGATGGCTACCAAAACATGCCGTTTTTATCCACAATTAGCAAATGAATTGTCACAAGAGACAGCAAGGAGATGTTGTAAATAACTATCATGTCCTATACTAAAGAAGAAAAACTGAAAACAAATCTCCAACCATCAGATGCTCCAAATCCAGGTCTCCTAGAACATGGAAAATCAGTCCAATTCCAAAGAAGTTTGACAAAAACAAGTAAAGACCATGTAAAACTGATTTGTCGCAAGAAGAACAAGAAAAAAAATGTGGTGTTCCAAAATACGAAACAGGATGAAGATACTAACCCCATCAAGTTTAGCTGTTTCAAAATTGAATAATGAGCATTCTGGTTCTGTAAAAAGAAAAAAAAAAGAAAATTAAAAAAAGGAGCAAGAAGCTAGCATTAACATTGATCATTAGAAAAGAATCCTAATTTTAATCTCTAAGTCAGAGGTGTAATTGAACCCACTCTAAGCAAGAGAGGAACATGCCAAATATTTGGGACATCATGAATATTTAGAATGTTGGCGACCTGTGAGATATAATAAAGACAGTAGTTACGATTGGATATTTGTAAAAGCAAAGAAATTCAGGATATACACTATAAAGCATATAAAGCCAGCAGACTTACAGAAACATGGCAAAACTGAGAAAGCTTATCCTTCGTACTCTGAAGTAATGGCTGCATGAAACAACATTAAACATATTTACCCATTTCAAGGGCAAAGCAAATGAAGAAAAGTCTCAGAAAGAAATTAAAAATAAAAAAAGGAAGAAAAGGAAAAAGAGCAGTCATCATCTCAGATGTAGAAAGATACTGAGAAAACAATAGTTAATATCAGACCCACAAAAAGGAATTTCAAGCTCATTATCCAGTTAAAAGGACTACACCAAACACCTAATTTGGAAAAGAAGGAAACATTAAAACAGCTTCATGAAAACAATGACCTACAGCACACCAAACTGGTAACTTTTATTGGTAAATGCTAATGATCATGTATTATAAGAAAAAACTACACAATACCACGGACCTAAAAGAACCGAAATTGACATATGAGAAATCAGTTAAAAATCATCTGATTTCCATTAGATAGAATTCAGTTGGTCTATGGAAGCAGGTTCATGATGCAATTCATGTCCAGCATCAAATGCAGCTTTGACTACTGCAATATGTATTAGCATGCTTCTGTACCAATATTAAAGGCAACGGGGAAAGGGCCATTGAAGAGAGCTAGTTTGGCATCTGCTGATTACCACAAATTGAAAGAGAGGGGCTCAAGGTTATACATAACATCTCCAGCATTACATCCCTCAAGAATATTAGGGTTCAGATCTCCAAAGCATCTACTGAAAAAATACGCCACCCTGACAATCCAATTCAACTGCTACCTTTTAGATTTGTTATTTGCCATTCTTTGTGTTTGCTTTGATACAGTTTCTGTTTGTAAGCCACAGGCATCGCCTCATTAAAAGCCATAGGGCAAAAATGTAAGTATTTCTTTTTCTAGGTAAAAAACATGATTTCGACAGATACAGTTGCATATCGAGTTCCGGTATACAATAATGGCAGAGGCAAAATGAGTACATCATTCTAAACAAACAATCAGTTTACGCTACTCAGCACCTCAATGTATTATATTACCTCAGCAGAGCGACAAGCCAAGAGGTGTGGAGTCAAACCTAAAGCCCTCAAGTCCTTGACACTATGTTGTGTGGGCTTAGTTTTCTGTACACGCGTCAAAATACGAAAGAATTAAAAAATAAAATGCTGACCTGGAGGAAAATGTGATACTACTAACTAAACCAAACTTCAAAAAAAAATATTAAACATTTAGAATGGATTTAAAGCTCCACATAGAGTATTAAGAATGACAACTTCATCAAATAAAGAAAAGAAAAACATAAGGACTACCTGTTCTCCAACAACTCCCAGCACAGGTATCAGGCTCACATGAATGATACAGAAATTATCTTGTCCTGAAAGACCAGTTAAAATTTATGTAATCAGTATTGACACAAAGCTACTCAATATGCTAGAAAACTTCCGAGAGATAATTCGAGGTGGTGAAGAAAACACATGGCTAAACTAAACAAACAATTTACTGGAGGCCAAAGTAGCTTAAACTTACCAATAGTAAATGACAGCTGCCTCAATGCCTCAATGAATGGCATGGACTCTATGTCACCTTTATAAAACATAGAAGTAAAATAAAGAAAAATTAATTATCTCAATAATGGGGAAAAGGACTAAGAATTTGAATCATATTCTCATATCCAGATTTAATTCTAACCAACTGTCCCTCCCAACTCTATCACACAAACATCTGGTGGCCCCTCTCTTCCATCAACAGGAAGAAGAGCAACCCTCTGAATCCAATCCTTTATAGCATCCGTTACATGTGGAACAACCTGACATACAGTACAAGATTATGAAAATGTACCTCCCATACCATCTTAGCAAGAAAACATGCACGTTGCATGAAAAGAATGCGACAATAAAGTGTCACCTGCACAGTTTTTCCAAGATAATCACCCTTCCGTTCCTTGTCTAGGACAGACTGTAGAAACGAGAAGAAAAAAACAATATGAAAATGATTACCTTTGAAAACTTTATGATGTGACCACAGATTGCCATCTATCAAGTAAAATGTACATACCTGATATATCTTTCCATTGGTGATGTTGTTGTCTTTTGTAAGGGTGACGTCAAGAAACCGTTCATAGTTTCCCAAGTCCAGATCAACCTAGGAAAGGCATGGAGAAGTGAAGTTAGTGTTCCAAAATAAATCTATGATAGGCATATGAGCAGAACATGAAAATACCTCACCACCATCATCAAGCACAAAAACTTCCCCATGCTCAAACGGAGACATGGTACCAGCATCAGTGTTGAGGTAAGGGTCTGGACATGATTCCCAATAAAATTAAACAAATTACAAGTAAGAGAATAAATGTTATACCCTTTCAGGTGAAATAAATATCAAGTAAGGAAAAACACCAAACTGAATAAATTATAGAAAATAAAACCATCCACTCTCACTCTCTCGGCTTAGCAACTACCTGACCGAATAATAAATCAACTAGTAATACAGTTGATCCACTGAAAACAACGATAGGGAAATGCAACAACTTCGAAAATAGTCCCCATAAACAGCAATCAGAAAAAGAACCAAAGCCCAAAGATAGAGAAACGATTACTGTCGTGAGTATGGAAACCTAAACACCCAAAGACCCGCATAGAAAGTATATGTGGGAAAACAGATGATGGATCGATTAAAGAAAAGAACTAACCAATTTTAATGGACGTAACACGAAGGCCACAGGATTTGAGAACGACGCCAACACTGCTGGCGGTGACGCCCTTTCCCAGGCCACTAACAACGCCGCCGGTGACCAGTACGTACTTCATCTTTGTCTGTTCTGTTCTGTTCTGAGGATCAATGGATTTTGCGCGGTTAAAGTGTTAGGTCCGAGCGGGAAAAGACACAAGAGACGCCTTTTCGCTCCTCTCAGATGCTTCTTCACATTTTTCTGCTCTTTGCGGCTTTGCGTATGACCTGAAGTAGTAAGCCACCGGTAACCTGATTGTGACTGTCCTGAATATTATAATTATCCATCCATCAAAAACAAGTTGGAAAGACCTTTTTAATCATCTAAACAAACTTTTTAACAATTTTTTTAGGAAAATTATAAGGTAACACACTATAAAAAGTTAGGTACCAATGCCTAACTTTTCTTTTTTATAGAAATAATGAGGTAAGTTTTGAAAATTTGAGGCAGAATTGATTAAATTTTAAAATAATGAAGTTTATTATAAATATTAATTAAGTGTGAATTGATCATTTCGCAATATTCCGTCAAACTTAACGGTAGGGGTGGAAAGAAAGAACCTAATTGGGTCACGAATTCAAAAACTGGAATTCGATTGACGCAAATACTTAAAATGAGATGAAAATAGGTCACCGAGACTTAAAGTATGACCGTCCGCGAAATTTACTCGATAAAGTTGATGAATGTGAAATTATGAATGTAATGGATTAGGTTACAAAGTAGATATGAGCAACACATTTTTAGAGTATTAAATTAGCAAAAAAATGTAATTAATATGAGTTGATGTCATAGTAACTAAGTAGGTCGACATTATATGTTCCAAGTGTGACCACCTTATGTGGCACAATGTAGTCGTACATGTTTTGGAATTTAACTTATGAATGAATATGAAATGTAAGTATAATATATGATGTAATAAATGATCAATTAGGAAAAATTAAGATTGACTTAAGTATGTAACGAAAATCAACATGACTAAGTTGAAATAATTTAAATAATTAACCATAAATTTAATAGTAATTAAGTGTTATGTGTTGCGTAGTAACTATCGTCATACTTTGACACATGATTGTCATTTGTGTAAAGTGAAATGTCATATACGAGTAATGGATTGTCATTTGCAATCTTTCTTCCTTACATTGATCCATTGAAAAATCACAAGTTGGTCCAAAATACTAATGAGATAGTTACATTGCAAGAACAACACTCATTGTTTGTACAAAACAAATGATCCTGGTGAAACTGACCGCTCTCGATCCTTGTAGTCCTTAACAAAATTAGTGAGGTATTTCTAAATAAGATGAATGTCATTCTAAATAAGATGAATGTCATTATAAATACGAGGAATGTCATTTACAACTTCCAGCTCTTACACAGAAATGTCAATGCGCATTTCTATCAACGCCAAATTTGAATCCTGTCATTAAACTGAAGTCTTTGAATGTCAATGTCATCTCACCCAATTTCGAGGAGTGAAATGTATGGGTGCTATCCCATCAGTAATGGCTGAGAGCCTTGACTAGGAACCGATCACAATGAGTCGGCTCTAACACTTTTGTAATCTGTAGCAAACCAGTTTTAGAGTCTCTTACTAACTCGTGACCCTATTGAATTAAACAGTGAGACAAAGTCTGCCTATGTTCCATAGCCTCTGAATTTTAGGTTTTTCTGCAACATAGAAAAAACACATACATAAGCATATATTTTTCAACATTGCATAATTATCACTAGTAATTTTAAAGACACACAATAAACTTATGAGGATTCACACATCTTTCTTTGAAGCGACCACTTTAATACTTTGTATAACCGAGGAAATAACTTTCAATACTATAGTATTCACATCTCACACAAGTATTCATCATTATGTCTCTTAGGTTCTTAGAATGTCATTGTTCATAGCAGGAATGCCATTCATGTCGTGAGAAATGTCATTTGTATTCTATAATGAGGTTTCAGTTGCAACTTAATGAATTTCATCCGAAAACAACAGTGATAATCAAGCCCCATGCTATTTTTCATAAATGAAATCAAGATTCAAAATGCCAAATAATAAGAGGGAAATACCCATGCCTTCCAGCCCAGTTTCGATAAATGTTATTGTTTATAGCAGGAATGTCATTTATATGGTGAGAAATGTCATTTGTTGGGTTCTGTCGACTCCACATTTTCCCTTAGTGCAATGCACATTAATGAGGCAATAGTTTTTGAGATGAACGCATGTGCTTATCAAAACAAAACATGTATAAATGGTTCGCTCACATTACCAACTCTTTAAAAACGGTAAGGCGTCTCCGGTGCCGCAAGTGTTTGACGGCGGAGGAGCGAGAGCAGAGAAGCGAGATCTAGAGGAGGAGTGTTTGACGTCTTTGTTGTCGAGCGCGAGCATTTCGTGAAAGTTTCCTACAGAGAGAAGTGACTGAAAGTGAAATTGGAGGAAGGTTTGATTTTCTCGACTTAACGTTGAGGAAGATGACTTGTCATCTCCCGTGAAGTGGAAGGTTTAGGAAGACAAAGTGTTTGAATTTCATATACTAGAGAGAGTTATACTAGTTCAAAAATTAAGGCCATGGGTAAAAATGTAATAGCCATTATAATAATTATACCGAGCATCACAATTTTTGTACTAGAGGTCCCAATTTCATCTACCAGCAGTTATTTTATCTATCGGTGAAAGTGGAACTCTCATCATAATTTCATCTATCAGCAGTTATTTTATCCACTAGTAGAATAAGTTTCATCTACCGATCATCATAATTTTCCTACTGGGGGACCCATTTTCCACTACGTGGGGAGGACAAAAGCTACTGCAGCCCTTACTGCGGTTTGGACCGCAGTAAGCCCATTTACACAGTAAATGACGTAGTTGCTGGCACAGTAAGATTTACTTCGGCCTTGGCCGCAGTAAATTTTTTTTAGGGTTTAAACTCTCCTTTCTCTTCATCCGCCGCACAATTCTTCTTCATCTTCTCTGTTTTTCTCTGTTCTTCTTCTGTTTCTTCTTTTTCTTCAGTTTCTTCTTCTTCTTCTTCTTCTTTTCTTTTTCTTCAGTTTCTTCTTCTTCTTCTTCTTCTGTTTCTTCTTATGTTTCTTCTTCTTCTTCTTCTTCTATTTATTCTTCTTCTATTTCTTCTTCTTCTTCTTCTTCTTCTTCTTCTGTTTCTTCTCACACCCCATTTAGCGGAAAATGCGTTTTGTTTGCAATGTGTTCTGCGTTTTTCTGGGTTTCATTGGACGAATTCGGATGAACATTCATCCGGATTCGTCCACTTTTTTTAATTATTCAAACCGGTTACTGCGGCCATGGCCGTAGTAAGGCCGCAGTAGCTACTGCGGCCATGACCGTAGTGGAAAACGAACTGCGGAGGATTTTACCACGACAAGCACTACGGCCTCTCCCGCAGTAACTACTGCGGCTCTACTGCGGGTTTGGCCGCAGTAGATGAAGTTTTCTCTACGTAGTGTTCATCTACCGGTAGTTATTTTATCTACTAGTAAAAGTTAAACTCTGAAGTGATTACTCGTAGATAAAACACCTAATTCGGTAGATATAACACCCTCTTCGGTATAAAAATATGATCCACCGATAGAATAAATTTCATCT
The DNA here is from genome assembly GCA_024586325.1 of Stellera chamaejasme. Classification (NCBI taxonomy): domain Eukaryota; kingdom Viridiplantae; phylum Streptophyta; class Magnoliopsida; order Malvales; family Thymelaeaceae; genus Stellera; species Stellera chamaejasme. Next base: position 35,743,730 of record CM044985.1, read on the forward strand.
ACCGATCATCATAATTTTTCTACCGGAGAACCCATTTTCATCTACCGATAGTTATTTAATCTACTAGTGAAAGTGAAATTCTCAAGTAATTACCGCTAGATAAAACACCCTATTTGGTAGATAAAACATCATATTTTAAGATTTTGTCCTATCTGAGTCCCTTACCTTTCAACTTTGTCCTATCTGAGTCCTATTTTAAGATTTTGTCCTATTTCAGTCCCGTAGCTCCATAAATCGTCTCAATTGTAGTCCTTCCGTTAAAGTCCACGTTATGTTGACCGTTAAAGTCTTAAGTGTACAGTAAAATGACCATCAAACCCTTCCTTTTTCGATCCGAACGAAGCCCAGCGCCGGATCGGCGGCCAGCGCCGAGCAGGCGCCACGGCAAACCAGGGCGCCGGATCGGCGGCGAGCGGCAGCGGCAGCGCCGTCAGCAGCGGCCAGGCCGCCGGCGGCAGCCGCCGAAACGGCAGCCCGCATCGGCCGCCGTTTGCCGCCGCGCCCGCCTCAGCGCCTTCGCTGCCCGCTGGCCGCTGATCCGCCGCTGGCTGCCGCTCCGGCCGGCTTGCTCCGGATCGAAAAAAGGAAGGGTTTGATGGTCATTTTACTGTACACTTAAGACTTTAACGGTCAACATAACGTGGACTTTAACGGAAGGACTACAATTGAGACGATTTATGGAGCTACGGGACTGAAATAGGACAAAATCTTAAAATAGGACTCAGATAGGACAAAGTTGAAAGGTAAGGGACTAAACTTGGAGTTTACCCTATAAAAATATGATCCACCGGTAGAATAAATTTCATCTACCGATCATCATAATTTTCCTATCGAAGGACCCAATTTCATCTACTGGTAGTTATTTTATCTACCGGTGAACGTGAAACTCTCAAGTAATTACCGGTACTTAAAACACCCTATTTGGTAGATAAAACATCATATTATGTATAAAAATATGATCCACCGGTAGAATAAATTCAATCTACCGATCATCATAATTTTCCTATCGAAGGACCCAATTTCATCTACCGGTAGTTATTTTATCTACCGGTGAACGTGAAACTCTCAAGTAATTACCGGTAGATAAAACTCCCTATTCGGTATAAAAAATAACAACCTCGGTAGAAAATAACAAAATCAATTATTTGGGAGGAAGGGAGGCAGGGCGAGAAGAAGAATATTAGGGGTTTCAAACTTAAGCGTTTGAAGGTGAAAAAATGAGTTATTCACTCATCTTTTTTCACGTGAATTAGAGATCGTGATTCACCGTTTTCTGCGAGTACCTCAAACGAATAGGACAAAAGTGAACTTAGTTGTTCACGTAAGTAGGCCCTCGTTATTCACCGATGCTCTCAAACTTCTTATACTTCATTCTCCATCGTTTTAGCGCTTAATCTCCCTCAATCGTTTCTTTCCAGCTTTGGATGGTACAAATTCTTCATGGGTTAGGGCAGAGGTTGCTTAATTTTGCTTGGGTTTGCTTAATTTGTGCTGACTTGAAGTTTATTTTGAACACCGGTGGATCACAAATATGTGCGATGCGCACGACAGTCCGTACATAGTTTCGCACAAAGTTGTGCGCGGAACACAGATGTGCGCACAAATAAATGCACAATATAATTGACACACTTCCATATCTAACCCTAGCCTTAAAGATGATGATGATCTAACAAAGAAGTCACGTGGATCTAACAAGGTAGTCATGTGGATCTGACAAGGTAGTGATGTCGATCTAACTAGGTAGTCATGTCGATCTAACAAGATAGTGATGTCGATCTAAACAACTCATTATGCTGATCACCATTTTATGTTGATCAATCAAGTATGTATGTAGATCTAACAAGGTAGTCATGTGGATCTGACGATGATCTAAACAACTTATCACGCTGATCTATTATCAATACTGACATATCAAGTATGTATGCTGATCTATTGTCAATGCTGGGTGCGCCGAATTCACACCCCAGTCAGCCCCCTTCAATTTCACGGGTTCCTCAAACTTGGGCCTCCATTACTCACTTTTCTCACTCACCTATCAAACCCTTAGTTATTAGTTGAAAAACTCATCCCCCAATTTATAAGTTTGAAACTCCCTAATAAGAATCGAGTTTTGCGAGACTGGAGTGAAACGTGAAAGAGGAAGGAGGCTTGACTTGGGGTTGTCGGTTCTAACTACAAATGGCCGAGAGATGCGAGCTGATTACACTGGTTCCAGAATTTAGAGTTGATGATGCGCTGGGGCTGGTGGCTTCAATGGAAGCTGCATTGAAGGCACCATATTTGGTTGTAAACGAGATGACTGATGAATTGGAGGTCTGAGGTTGGTTATTTTATTTCAATTCCCCTAGATATCAAGTGTTCTTTGAACTAATGGTATGAAAATGATTGCTGGCTGTTAAAATTTCACATTTTGCTCGAGTGCGGTTAGGAAAGGTTTTGGTCGTGATAATTTGGTTGAATAATGGAGGTTTGAGGAGTAAGTATATTGATTACAAATGGAAGACCTGATGCATCTTTGTTTTCTTGACTTATTGAATTATTGTTTGTTCACTTAAAATTCTAATTGCTGCTTAGAGGTTACAATTGCTGCTTTGAGGTTACAGCCGCCTTGCACTTCACTTTTCATAGTTCTTATCTAAAAACTGAAGTGTGTATCAGTCATGCTTTAGCTTGAGTTACATAAGTGTCGGCCTAATGGTATTTTTGTCGGCCTAATGGTTAATGGTATTTTTGTCGGCCTATTGGGAATTCTACATACAAAGGTTAATGGACTAGTTTAAAGAGGATAAAGTACAATGGATGTCGGCCTAATGGTATTTTTGTGACATAAGTGTGATACTTTGGTTTCATGTAGGTAGATAACCATTGAATGACTGAGTTACTATTAGTGTTGGAAGAGACATTGTTCAAGCAGTCAGTAAAGTCTCATTTCAAGTAGTAATGACTAATGAGATTAGACTAAAGTGTCTGACTGAAAGTAGAGGGGAACTAACTAATGGGAGATGAAACCGAAGGTAGAAGATATGCAAGTAGCCAAGTTAGGAAGGATCTCCTTCTTGCTAGAAGGAAGCGGATACAACCTCTGGGAGAAGATTTACCTTTCCTAGCGGGGATGCAACTCACCCTGTAAATTCTCTGAACTCTTCTCTCTTCTTTCTTTCTTCATAAGTTTCTTATGTCCTTATTATAAACTATGATACAAATACTCATGCCTCTCGTATAAAATTTGTAGGGAACCTGACAATATCTAAATTGGGAAGAGGAGCTCCAGAGAGAGAGCATCGGAAGAACAACTCTGAAGACCGAGGCACTACTTGTTAGGTCTTTATTTCTTGTTTATTCCATGTACACACTTAGAATCTTTCATGTAAGGAACTGTACCAAAGGACTTAGTTTATTTTCTTTATAGTTTTAGTAAAGTATTTTATTTTTCCTCGAACTTTTAGTTTTCTGTCAAAAAGATCATGGGAGTTGTAAGCTCAAATTCCATCTCTCTGTTTGTTAGATTTGGGTTCTCAACATTAATGAATTCCTCCTAAATTGCAATTTGATTTCCACCAATTATTTTGGATATCATCTTTACTTATATCTTCTTTCTTTTATTGTAAGGATCCTTAGTGTCTAGGGTTAGATATCATCCGTACTTATATATTCTTAAATGAATTGCGGTGGCATGTCTAGGGTTAGATAGACAACAACAAGGTGTTTAGGGCTAAAGTTGAAATTATTCATTTTTTCTCTTACTGGTGGGTTAAGGGTAAACTTTGAAGAAAAAAAAACTACAGTCAACAAGTATCATTAATCTTCGTGTCTAATCAAACGGAAGAACAAAGTTTATGGAAGGGAGGGAGTGATTGTCTATTATAATCAGCATCCGCATGGATTTGAATTTATTTTGAGTCTAAACAAACGTAATTGTCTATATAAAAATATTGGTGATCCGAATGTATTAGTTGAAAGATCAACCAAGGAAGTTTGTCCCAAACAGCCTTAAGTCATTCCAAAACCTCGTGTTAACTGATAAATACTACTAAAGTCAACATTGATGGCATCTCGTGGAATAGAGGTATTTTCTTTCCCAATTGTCATCGTGCTATATATATATCTTTTGTGGTATATGGAAATGTCGTGGTTGTACTTGATGTAGACCAAAAGTGGCGATTCTATTATAAAGGATGTCACATTTGTGCTAGACTAGAATAGTTGTAGAAACCGGTAATACTTACTTGTGTAAAAAGTGCATGCAACATGACCAATGTCGACTATGAACATGAAAGACATTTGGTGAAATTGCGTTCTCAGGTATATAAGTTCCAAAGTGTCATATCATACCTATGTTTATATTCCATTAACTTCTTTGGTTTGTTTCATATTAAATCATTGTTTCATAAATTTATGTTGTCGCATGTCAAAGAGAATTTATCAATCGGTTAAAAATGAAACTCATACCCATCTTCAGCAACATGAAATTCCAGAAAGTCGGCCACTTAAGAGACAAGCATTGGAATGGTTAGATTACAAAAATTTTATCCCGTATTGCTAATTTTATAATTAATTTACATAAAATCATTTATGTAAACCATTTTAATACACTGTTTTAGTAGGTGAATTTGCACCCTTTGGACATTTATATAGAAGTCATAATATTATAAACATTTGCATTTATTTTTCCGTGGTGTTTTTTTCTCAAACCTATGGCAACATCGGGTATATAAACTAGTTATCTATAATCTAAACATCTTTGGATTCTTGTGCTGTAATAACATCTCCAACAGCTTTCCCATTTTATTGAAATTCACTTTTGGAGAATTTTGAGGGTTTTTTTACCCAACAGCTTCCCTATCTTATTCTTCAAAAAGGGGAAGAAGTGGAAAAAATGGAGAGCCTTCCCCAAATTTGGAGCATTCTCCAAATTTTGAAGAGCCTCCCCAAATCAACTTTTTTCAAACCTCTCTCATCTCTCATCTCTTTTGACTATTTGTTATTGATTTAAACATATTTTCTCTTTCACTCATCTCTTCAAATAATTTATTAATTACTAATAAAAATATATAATATTTATTGTTATAATAAATACATAATACTCTAAAATGGAGAATGGAGAAGTTGGAGTAAAAATTATTTGAAAAATGCTATCGGAGATGTATAACATCCAACTAAAAAGGGTAAAAGAGAAGTGGTTGAATAAATTAACGAGGCATTGGTGTCATTTTCATGTCATAATAGGCGAAAAGTGATTATGTGGTGGATCTACGTCCGTTTGTAATTTTCCCTCATGCACAAAAAATAAAATAAAAAATGAGATACTAAATCAAGACTACGAGTATGACATCCACCGACAGAAGCACCCAAAGACAACTTCATGTTTTATTGATCTTAACAGTATCTATATGGAGATCGTTTTTGTCACACACTCACAATCCTACTACGTACTAGAGACAAAATCCTAGAACAAAAAACAACGACCCAAAAACAAAAACAAAGAAGGAAAGAAATAAAGAGACAGAGTAAAGATTCCTCTGAAGATTTTCAGATATCCTAAGCAAAATATCTGCAGCTGCTGCATGCTTCAGGACAAAAGCCAAGCAACCATGTCGTCGTTTGTACCTTCTGTTTCAAAATTATCAATCATCAATTCTTCACCGTTTTGATCTTCACATAACCAGTTGTATAACTTGTCTTCATCAGCCCACCAGAAACGATCATTACCTTCCACGAATTGCTCCAGATCCAGATCTAAATCCAGATCCAAGCAGGATGACTCAATTTCCTGCTGATGCTGATGGTTTGAAATCATGTCGTTAGAATTACAAACGTCGTCGTTTTGATCTTCACCAGACGGTCCTCCATCTACCGTCCTTTTCTCTGCCTCGCCACTTGGGCGCACCATTGAACTCTCCACAGTAGTACTCACACCAGAACCAGAACCAGATCCCATGGAATCAAACGCATCGCTGATTTCGATCTCACTGTTCATTACGCCTCCTGTGTTGTCTTGAGTGAGACAGGCCACCAACTCATCATCATTGTCACTTGGAACAGGACAAGAGGAGGACATAACCGGACGCTCTGTTTCAGGAGTTGGCGTGGCAGGGGAAGGTACATCCACCTGTACCTCCTCGTTTGCCGGCCGGGTTTTGTCTTTGGCGTTGGCGCCGCTTTTTGGCTCCGACGACCTCCTGTTATTTTTAGCTCCTTGTCGCTTCGAGCTGGCGGCCGATCTGGTGATGTCGTCGATGATGACCGGAGCAGGTAAGTTGGCGGTGGAGGGGCGACGGAAGGTGTGGATTTTCCGGCTGAGGTGAGAGTTCCAGTAGTTCTTGATCTCGTTGTCTGTTCGTCCCGGTAAATGCGTTGCGATTAGGGACCACCTGAAATGACAAAATGGCCCCAATCATTAACTTTGCAAATTTCATTTCAGGGTTTTAGTGTAGTATTTTATTATGTATGACCCCAACCAACAATTATTGTGACCCCAACCAACAAAGTTTAGTTTTGATACCTTTTTTGGTATTTTTTTTTGCGGGGGCAGAGTTGTGATTAGTGAACTCAACTTTATTGACTAAGCTATCAAATCATTAAACCACTAAATTTGGCTTTGATGCAAGTAAAATGTTAGTAAAAATTGCTTTTTCCATTGAAAATTTGACATATATGATCGATAGTAATTTTTTATATCTTAAAAATATATATTCTCAATGATTGAATTTACTCGATCACTTGAGATTGGGCAAGTGATCGGGTTAAAAAGATGGTCACATGTGAAAGTGTACTCCTACTAGCTTCTTATGTTTATTTACCACATATGTGGAAGAACACCTACCTAAATGTATTATTAATTAATTAATTTAACCAAACGTTGGGGGCTCTTTAAAAAATACTCCAGTTTGAGCGAGTTGCAACATAACGCCAAAATAATGGAATGTGTATTACTTACTCTCCTATAATAATAATAATAATAATAATAATAATAATAATAATAATAATAAACACATGCATTTGGAAGTAGTATATGGCATTGCAGTAAATAGTACTATATTCGAGCGAGCGAGTGATGATTAATGAGTACTTTTGTGAAGAAGATGAAATGCAAGCACGCACGCAGTCAGTGAGTCACTCACCGATTCCCGAGAGAGGCCCGCAAGTGAATGATGACTTCCTCTTCTTCTGCAGAAATGTTGCCTCGCTTCAAGTCCGCTCGCAAGTAGTTGATCCACCGTAGTCTGCAGCTCTTCCCGCACCGAAGAAGACCTTCAATTAATTTCAACATTAATTAATTACTAATTACGTGCAAATGCAATCAACGATCGACTTGTAATTAAAAAAGCAAACAAAAAGATAGCTAGCTTGATTGCAATAGCATGATCTGTAATAATTACCTGCATTCTTGGGCAATGATCTCCAAGAACCTTCACCATGTTCCTGGATGTACTTGCTCAGCTTCTGGTCTTCCTCCGCCGTCCACCTCCCTTTCTTCAACCCCACCTTCTCACAGCACGGCGCTCTCCCCATTGTTTCCCAACCCAGCAGCACTGGTCAAAATGTAACCGAATAAACTTGGGTCCCCAACTCACTCAGAACTGAGTGAGTGAGTGAGTGAGTGAGCTTAACAAGTACTCGTACTTACTAGAGTATATGTACTACTAGCTAGCTAGCTAGCTAGCTACTGAATGTGAGTGTGTTCGTCCAAGAGTGACAATGCAATAGCTAGCTGGCCAGCTGCTCAGTGTATGTATATAGGACTGGTCAATTCGGTTAAATTAAATACTAGTACGTACTCCATAATTAATTAAATAATTAATTAATTATAGGGCGCCTAGCTAGTTCTTTTCGTTGTGGCGACTATCGCTCCACGCAGGGTGTTAAATACCAGAGTTGGCGTGGCATCTCTACCGTCGAGCGCGTCCCTACGGATCACGCATCCCCCACGTTGATCACCTGCTTCTTCTCCTCCTCTGCCTGCCACTCTTTATTAGCTCATCTCAAACAAAACAGTAAAATTTCTTTAAAAAATGGAAAACAAAAATCATATTTTCCATGAGAAAACTATACATTTATTATAATAATAAAATATTCTACGCATTTGAATAATAATTAATAAATTATTTGGAGAGGAAAAAAAATACTCAAATTCTTAAAAAATGAACATATCAAGAAAATGAGAAAGTTGTTAGATAGATTTCCCTTCCATTTTTGTCTCAACATTAAATTCCATCTCGATTGATATTTGGAAGAGACATAAATAAATAAATAAATAGATTCAATGAATAGAGTAGTCCATGATACTGCTACTCCATTATTATATACTCCTACTAATTAATACTAATGTTTATAAGCATGAATGAATGAAGTTGGGCATTACGACATTGCAAGGTTCTTGGGCCCTGGAGACACCTTCAATTTCAAACGCAATAGGCCTGGAATTAGGCCCTTTGTCCAAGAGTCCCTGGCTTGCGTATTTGCCCGCTACAAATGAGTACTTTGTTATTGTCTCTTCTTGGTTGTCTGTTAGCCTCGTTAGATTTGCTTATCCTTGTTACTTTTGCATGTTTTTTAGCCGTTTTGGGGCTCGCTCGTGTTTTCCTAAGTTGTTCGTGGCCTTTTCATTGAGCTCACAACCTGTTACTTTGTCTTCTTGCTTAATGATATTGGCTTTTTTATGCCAAAAAAAAAGTTTTAAACTCTGTCAACATACTTCCTTATATTGGAAGGTACTCTCATCAATCAAGTGAGGTGGAGAAGAAAATAGGCAAACAAATGCCAAACAGAACCTACGCCTGCCAAGTTTGTCCACACACACACACACAAGTTTGTCCATATTTAATGAAAGGAATAAGTGACAAATATAGCTTCTAGCTTAAAAGCATACTTTTGGATTAATAGCTACAATATATACATCATTCACGAAGAGCACATTGGTCAAGCTCAATTTCTTAGTTTCTCATCCAACACCGGCAAAAGAGTCCATACTAAAGCAAAAGAGAGAATGACGATCATTTCATGAAAAATGCGAATAAAAAAACAAATCTCGACATGTGAAAAAGATAAGAATTTGGATTAACCCAAATGTGATCTCAATCCACATGTCTGCAATATCAATTAACAAAAATCAATATCAATTAATAAAAATCAAGATTCAACGTGGAAACTAAAGAACCAACAACATGCAAGGAAATATTGAGGAAGATGGAGAAATAGCAGACCTTGCATCATTCATCAAACACCTGCAAATGAAAATCACAGAATGTAATGGAAAACGAAAGAATGAAAGAAGAAAGAACCAAGCTGACATATAACCTCAAAGACAACAAAGATATAAAGTGCACGTCTATACATGGTTGTAATTGTTGTTACAGGTAATAGCAAATGACTTACTTTCTTTGTGGTTAAATAAATAATTTAGCATTTGCTTTGTAACACCCCCATTTACCCACCAGGAAAAATTTGAAACTTTTTGAAAAACACTTGTTCGATAAAACATTACGAACATTAACATAAAATAAATTCACATCCGATAAACGCGGGTGCTACTTAGCCACACCAACAAAATAATATAGATAGATAAGTGCAACGGAAAATAAACAAAGTTCGTTTTATTATCCCAAAGTCCACTAAGTCAGAAAATCATTTTAAAATTTGTCCAGAAAATTCATTTTGTCTCATTTCGAATGCAATCATGCGATGCAGTATATCAAACAATATGTCACATCGAATCGCGTCATAGACTACTTGCTACGCTATTAGGTATTTGCTCGTTTGGCCTGTTCGCCACACAGGCATGCCTAACTCGTTAACCACTTGAAGCCATGTATGTCTCATACCACACATAACTCCATTGGTTAACAATGTCTCAAGCTAATCAGATACAATTCTTATGATAATGCATGTGCCATTCAAAAACGAATGCGTCAACCGTTCGTGAATGCGATGTCATGCCTAGACATTCTACTTTTAAACTTTATATCTTGTTACTTGCATGATGTCATGACAATCATTTACATTTTAATAGTTGATTTACTTGTGTACACTTTTATCTCGTGAGTTGTTACCCATCCTTGCTTAATCATCGTTTTCGCGCCTAATTGGCTTATGGTAACTTTTCATGTCCTATCATGATCCTGGCGTTTGGTTTCAACCCTAAACATGATACTACCTCTACATATGACACTAACATCATTTTAGCCTTTCTGGTCCTAATATAACACTAACGGAGTTCATTTAACGGACCTAACATGCCACTAGCAAACTTTCATGTAACGGTCCTAGCAAGATACTAGCATTACATACAACATCAACCGTGCATATCAACTCCCAACTCTAACCTCACCTCCTCTGAAATTTTAGCCAACAAGAAATATTCACCCACAAGGATGGAGCTCAAGGTTCAAATCCCAACTCTAACCTCAGCTCCTCTGAAAATATAGGCAGCAATAGATATTCACACACAAGGATTGAGCTTAGGAGATGCTTAAATAAGAAAGATAAAATAGAAAGTAAGAAAGTTGTGAATTCTCAAGAGCAGTGTTCTGAGAACCTATTTACCTTATAAGTTTGTTCATAACCAACATGGCTGAATAAAGCCTCTTGTTCCAGCAACAAACACCAAAATTCTTTGATTATTTGGTCTTAGACCACATTAAAGCAAACCTAAGCAACACAGGTGGATAGCATGACCAGATAAAGGAATCAATAGCTTCCACCATAACGTAACTCAATTCAAAAACCTAAAAGTTGTCTACAAAAAACAAAAGCAAAACAAAAGCAGACAAGAAAATCTAACACTAAAAACACACAGAGATCTTCCCATAATTGCTCAAGATGAAAGTGATATTTGCCAAAATGATAAGTCAACAATGTGGCAAAATTGGTGCTAAAATGCATGCATTTGTTAAACATAACACAGAGTGATAGATTTCTCATTTCTCTTTTTTGTTCATTCGAGGTTCACTATCGAAAATAGAAATGTTCTCATCACAAATGTGCACTCTGCAAATAGATAATCTTGAATTCTCATTAATATTATCAAACAAAATTCAATAAAAAGATCCAGTTATTTACTCTAATGAAATTAAAGTTATGCAGCATGACTGTATCAAGAGTGGCTTCTTACCTTATTAAGAGTCAAGCAAAGCCACCACCACTCTTGCACACCTCCTGGCTCCTACAGTCGCTGCCACCAGAAAGCCAAGCCACAGCTACTAGCAGTAGCTCTGTCCGTCACGGACAGCGAAGTATGGTCAGCATGCGTGCAAGCAGCAACATCCGATTCTACACTAGTGACAATCCCTACTTGAAAATCTCCCTCACCGTAGTCCGAGTCATGTGCTCCCATAAAACAAAAACCAAATCTTGTTCCAAATTGAAAATTAAAAGGAAAATAGTAAAAGTTGAATATAAGCGAAGTGCGAAAGGCTAATCAACCTCTTTGACATGGACATACTGGAAAGTAGTGTTGACGAACAACGGTCGATGATCGCCACTGTGTCTAAGATATCAGTAAGCAAGGAACCAATAGCAAACACTAAAACCTGAGGACTAAATGGGGTCTTACCTGCTTGGCGTGTTTGCCCGACGCTGGATGGATGCAAATGGCAGAAAACAGTGTTCCAGTCCACTCCAAACCGCGATTCACAAGACGGATGAGAGGATCGGCGATCTGGATTCTTTGGGGGTGGGCTTCACGGCGGTTAGCGAGGGAACGGCTGGATCAATGGCGGCCGAGCGATAGGCCTGTCGCATGGGCTTCCGAGCGGCAGTGGTGGGTGGCGGCGAGACGGGAACTCTGAACGCCGGAAGATGTTCCACAAAGAGAGCTTGCTGTAAAAAATTTCTACTACTTCCTGTCTCCTGTATCTTCTTATTCCTGAATATTTCGGAATCACTCAGATTTTGGAGGATCGTGGAATCACTTTGATTGCATTAAAAAACATATGTAGCTAATACTTAATATAGTTGTAAATTAGATGTAAATTTTATCTTCCCATTTGGGTTAAGAGGTGGTATCGGAACTGAATGCATTTTATTGGTCCAGATGTCATGCTCGCAGCCATATGAAATGTAAATACAGTTTTGCCTCCTGTAAGTTCATGCTTTACTCCGGATTAGAGTTAACAGACATCCCATTATAAGAGATGAAGGATAAGTTAATGAAATTGGCTTTCAAATCTGTCAAAGAGTAGCTGGCAAAAGATGGACCTAGCAAAGGGTCATCATCTAGTGGACCAACTTAATGTCAGACAGAATTATGTGAAGGAGAAGAAAAAATGCATTATTGGGACAATTATCTTTTGTCACTTGTAAAGAAGACGCACTCAGCAATAATGCATGATGACTGGCATTAGTGCATTACAGCTGTAAAAGAAGTTAATGGCCTCCCTCATATAAATCTGCCTATATAAAGAGACTTCAGCAGATGAAGAAGGCATCCATTACTTAGCTCACAGAAATCTGCCTATTTTGTTATTTTTTATATTTATATTAATTATTGTATATAAATATTAATATTTTTATATATTTCTGATACATCCGAAATATTTTCGATATACCGGTACTGTCTCGTACCATTAACAAAACGATACGATATCTGGTACGATATTTTTCACAATTATTTTGGCTTAAACGATTTTTCAAATAAGCTCTAAAACGTTTTTATATTTGACACTTTATTCATTTATTTTGTTAGAAATTTGAAGGTCAGTTTCTTAAATGTTTTCATTTATTTTCTTTTAAAGCTATGTTCTTTGCATTAACAAACAATAAAAAATCTATCAAATCAATCATTTCTCCATTTTCTTCCCATATGGAGTATTTCACATCAATTTAAAACCTTTACATTTTCTTTAGCAAATTTTCATCAAAATAACACACTCTAAGATAATGTATTGTATCAAGATTGAATGAGATAATATGCACGGACTCTTTACTTCAATGTCAAATTGAGATTATTCATATGAAACTAATATATGAAACATTTAACTCTAGCCAAACAAGTGCTATTTGAGCAACAGTTTTGAAATAAGGATCAAAATGCAACAGTTCGCACATTTTCGGGATTCTGTATATGAGAACATTCTTTTAACAAGTCTCTCCACGTGGCGATGACGTATTGGACGGGCACAATCACAAGCTCGCTCTGATTGGCCATGTCTAACAAGAACACGTTGCCAGAAGTCGGGTCGACTGGTCGTCAAGTCGTTAATCTCGCGTTCTATGCACTCAGCAAGGTCGAGTGAAGAAACCGTAGTGCGCATCGGATTTCCGAAGAGCTCCAAGTCCTCTCCTGATCCACCATGGTTGATCGAAGACCCAAGCTGATGCTTCTGAGTCTAATCTGCGCTTTGCTATTCGCGGCCACGGCCATTGCAGGGTAAGCAGAATCTCGATCTTCTTCTTCTTTCTCCAACCGCCCCCAGTTTCTCTTCGTTCGACCTGACATCTGATTATGCGCTTTCAGAAAAAACTATTACGACATTCTGCAAGTGCCGAAAGGGGCATCAGACGAGCAGATCAAAAGAGCCTACCGGAAGCTGGCATTGAAGTATCATCCCGACAAAAACCACGGAAATGAAGAGGCCAATAAGCGTTTTGCAGAGATCAGTAATGGTAAATGCCCTAAGCATTGCCTCATACTTTCTTTCTTGATTTACTAGATGGCTAATTCGAATGATCACATTTTGAGGAATGGTTAGCTTACGAGGTGCTGTCGGATAGCGAGAAGAGGAGTATATACGATAGGTACGGAGAGGATGGTCTGAAGCAGCACGCTACTGGCGGTGGAGGGGGAATGAACGTTCAGGACATCTTCTCTCAGTAAGATATTTTTCTGTCTAATAATTAAACCTTGTTTTGCCAATGTGTAGAATTTGATGTGAATGTAGTACGCAGTTCCTGTTTTTTGGGGTTATTAGTTGTTTGGAAGTTGTTGACGATAAAACATTTTCTCTCAAAAAGTAACTCTGATAAATTAAACCTTCCCTTCCTCCCAAGAATTATGGCTTGATGATGTTAGGAAGTTCCCTGAACCTCTGTGCGGGGATTGTAAGTGTGGTTGAAATGGTTGTCTTAGGTAGTCTGTTTCATTAGTTTCAGATTTAGCCTGACATAGTAACATGGCTTACCCCGACGCCCCAAGCTGCAGCATGTTTTTGGTATTTACGTTTCTGTCTTGCAAATAGTTACTTTTGTTTTGATATTGTATGTATGCATTTATCCTCTTCAAACAATCTGAGGAATCTTCCTAAAGCTTGCGTAGTTGTAACATTGATCGTGTTGCTGTTGTTGCCCTCCTTAGTGATTTCTTATGTGTCGCTTTTTGTCCTTTTTTGCCTAAGATTTTTTGGTGGAGGCGCAGCAGAAGAGGAAGAAAAGATTGTGAGGGGGGATGATGTGATTGTTGAAATAGATGCAACTCTGGAAGATTTGTACATGGGAGGATCGTTGAAGGTAATAATTGAATGTTCAATATGCATGGATTTAGTTATTTTTGTCTCTTTAGAGGAGAGAATGGCATCTATTGAGAATCTACCTCCCCTTAGATAGTACTAATAGGGAATCTGTAGATTTGAAAAGTGATGAAATCAAAATTTCTGGGATAGGTTTGCTGCTTATGTCAGCATTTGAGGAGATTATGCTTATGCAGTAAATATATACTTATTTGAAAAGATAGTGCTACATTACATTAATATGCAACAGCATTAGCTGCTAGTTATAAAAAATAACAGATGTCAATTATCTTTTTCCTCTAATAATGCAAATACTTAATGATGCAATGCCCTTGGACTTGTCATCTGGACAGCTGGGAGTTCTTCAGTCTTGCTAGCTTTTGATCTGTTGTTAGTACTTACGAGTGCAATAGCTTATTTAGTAGCTCTGGAGATGGATATCTGTTATCTATTTAGAGTTCCATCAACAAATCTTTTTAGGCAATTGCAGGGTCCCTTCATCCTTTCAATTATGGTTGTAGCAGCTAAGTTGTTTTTCTTCTTCTGTTTGATCATTTTCATTTGGGAATTTCAGGTTTGGCGGGAAAAAAACGTTATAAAGCCTGCACCTGGTAAAAGGCGTTGTAACTGTAGAAATGAAGTCTATCACCGCCAAATAGGTCCAGGCATGTTCCAGCAAATGACGGAACAGGTATCTTGCTAACACTTACATTACCGTGTTTATGTACACTTTTCCCATTTGATTCTTCTGGTTAATCATTGTGAACTGCTTTGATTAGTGTCAGCTAACTTGTGCATTTTCTGAAAGGTTTGTGACCAATGCCAAAATGTCAAATATGCACGGGAGGGATACGAACTTACTGTAGATATCGAAAAGGGAATGCAAGATGAACAAGTAAGTTTTACTTCATTCCTAAAAGCCGCACTTTATTTTCTTTTTAAAAATTTCCCATTCGTTTGTGCCAGTTGCATGCTAAATACGAGGAGACATGAAGCCTCCAGTTCAATTATAACTATGATATTTAGACTATGATATCTTGTTAAAAAGAATTAGATAGTGGGTGCATTCCATGTGCCCTGTTCTGTTCCAAAGAGACTAGTGTTATTATTTTCACTGCTGAGCATTTCCACCTGCAAGCTGTTATTTGGTCATCTGAATGAATGTCATTCAGACTGCTGTGCAATTCTCATACTTAAAAGTAATGCAGTAAGCTGAAAAGCATATAAATTCCGAAACTTCAGGTTAGATCTTTCACTGCCATGTAGCAGTAGGGTTTGCAATGATTTTCAAGGTAACAAATAATATTAGCATTGTTCCGACAGATTTGCTGAGTGATTGCCCTTATGTATTACTCCATCTTATACCTATTATTCACATTACTCTTGTATCTCTATACGTTTATCAATGGATGAATATCATTCTTCTGACTGCATTATTCTCAGTTAATTTAATGTGATTCATAGTGTATAGATGTACTCAGTTATGCATAAGCGAAAGCTCACTTTTTAGTGCTGGCTACAGAAATATCATATTTAGTTTGTTTTTTCAGGAGGTTGTTTTTTATGAAGATGGGGAGCCTATTATTGATGGAGAACCCGGTGACTTGAAGGTTAGGATTAAACTGCTGGCTTTAATACTTTTGCTATTACGTTCATGTACATGTGATGGATGTTATGGACAGCTAGCTACTTGAGAGAATACCCTCCCTGTCTTTTGCTATCTTCTATTAGCTTTGATAGGCAGTGGTTCTTACCTCGATCCTAATATCCCCTACATTTTGAGTCTTGTAAATTGACCCATTGCATGTCCTACAGTTCCGGTTTCGCACAGCACCGCATGATCGCTTCAAGAGGGAAGGCAATGACTTGCATACCACTGTCACCATAACACTGGTAAGTCTATAAGGAGGCACTCTCTTTTCACTTTACACAGAATGTTACGATCCTAAATTATTTGTTTCCAGGTACAAGCTCTTGTTGGTTTTGAGAAGACTATCAAACACCTTGATGACCATTTAGTGGACATCAGCTCCAAGGTAAGCAATTGGCTAATGCAGCTCATGTAGAGCAAGATCTAATATGCTGCGTGGGATTAAGGACAGACCTGTATGTGAAGTAACTTTATTATATCCGCAGGCTATAACGAAGCCCAAAGAAGTAAGAAAGTTCAAAGGAGAAGGAATGCCAATTCACTTAAGCAACAAGAAAGGGGATCTATATGTTACTTTTGAGGTACTATTTCCAACTTCTTTGACAGAGGATCAGAAGTCACAGATCAAAGCAATTCTTGGCTAGGGTATAGAGGAGTTTTTATCTAGCTTTTTTGGGGTTAGGCACTAATTTGTACCCACGGTAACTCGAGGAGGGTACAGGAACAATCAAGTTGAGTTTTTCTAAAAATTTCTTACCCCTCTACCAACTCCTCTGTAGGCAGTATACCGCCTGGGTAGTCTATTGGCTGTAACATTTTTAAATATCCAGCATTTTTGAGGGCTAATTTTTCATACTAGAGCAACATACCACTATCATACGCCGTCTGTGCTTCTGGTTGTTGGTTGAATGAAGAAAAACAATACGCAAAGCATTTGTTGTGTACATTCTTCACCTCTCTCATTTGTGTTGGCCTGGAAGACATAATAATGCCCATTTGGCGGGCAGATATAAATTAATGGTCAAGCCTAAACGAGTACATCAAATCTTCTCCAACTACTAACTAATTTCACCAGCTTGTGAAATCAAACTTAAATTTTTGGATATGGACGTGACGGAGTAATGAAGAAATCGGAAAATCTGAACAACAGTAATGCATCTATGATCTCTATCTACCAAAAGGCTTCCGTATTATTACTACCACTATTCTGTGAACCTCAACGATCATCATTAATTTCCGTTGCCGGAAAAGGATGGACCTCAGCGATCATCAATAAAGAATGAGGAATTCAGAAATCTGAACCAATGATGCATCATCACTTTTATACAGTTCCATTATTAAACTAATCTTTGATTGGATCTCCCATCCGCCATCTGTCAGTAAATGGTTCACCTAATGGAAAGGATGGATTGTGAAGAAAAGGAACAGGTCATAGGTGTACTCAGGCGGCAAGCATGCCCATGCAAACGTGTTGGACAGCGTAGTTTACGCCTTAAGAGACACCTCATTCGTCCCGTTTTTAGTTGGTGTGTACCTCTGATGTGGTATTTGATTCTGGTTGCCTTTCAAATAAATAAAAAAACAATCAGGAGGGGATGTTTGAATTGATAGAAATGGAAGTAAAAGTACAAAGAATTCATATCTTTTTAATTGTTCTTATGATGTTTGTTTTAAGAAAATGTGTGGAAACATGAAATCTGATGAATTTGTTGTCTTCTTAATATGGTGATTTCCTTTGTATTGGGTGTGTCCAGCCGCCAGCGTAGGTAAGAAAAAGAAAAGGTCCGCATGCGTGACTATAAGCGATTAATTTATTTACAAGTTTGTCATTTGCTAAATTTGATTAACATAATAGTCGTGTTAGATTAGCATGATTAATCGATCAGCAACGTTTCCTCGTATGAATAACATCGACAGATCAACATGACAAAACTATAGATCAACATGACAAGTTTACTGATCAACATACTAAAACGAAAGATCAACATGACAAGAACAAATATAAACATGGTAAAAAGAAAGATTAACATGACATACAAGATGGATCAACATGGTAAGAAGAGAGATCGACATGCTAAAAAAAAGATCAGCATGATAGTAAAAGAGATCAACATGCTAAAAAAAATGATCAACATGGCAAGTAGAGAGATCAACATGCTAAAAAGAAAGATCAACATAAAACAAGAGGAAAGATCAACATGACAAATAAAATAGATCAACATGGTAACAAGAGAGATCAACATGCTTAACAAGAAGATCAACATTACAATGAGAGAGATCAACATGCTAAAAAAATCATCAACATGCTAAAAAAATCATCAACATGCTAAAAAGCAGATCAACATTGGACAGAACAAAGATCAACATTGGACAAAAGCAGATAAACATTGGACAAAAGAATGATCAACATGCTAAAAAGAATCATCAACATGAAAAAGAACAGAGATCAACATTGGACAAAAGCAGATCAACATTGGACAAAAGTTGATCAACATAAGAAGACTACCTATCAACATTGGAAATGTGCAGAACAACAAGACTAAACTAGTGATCAATATGACTACCTACTCCGATCATCGTTTTTTTCAGATTTCTTAAGTCATAAAAATTTTCAATTTTTCATCATTTATAAGTTAGGCGGTTTTGAAGTTTCATCACGGCTAAATTTTGATGGTGGTTCTGTTACTGAGTTATGTTGATTCGGTTAGTAGAAGCATATCTAAAATCACGTTTGAATACTCAAAAGCGTCGTCGGAAGTGACGGAAACGTCGTGGGTTCGATGAAAGCTTCGGAATATGTAAAACATCGTTGAAAGTGACAGAATCATCATTGGAGGCGACGAAAACAACAATGTTGTCATGTTTGATCAGCATCATAGCTTATCTTGATCAACATCTCCAGAATAAATGCCGATCTGCATGATGATCAACATCTCCTTACACGAGATCAACCTTGATCTACATGGTGATCAACATCTCCTTACACCTGATCAACATCATTGTCGATCAACATGATGACTTGTCTTGATCAACATCGCCATAATAAATGTTGATTTGCATGGTGATCAAAATCTCCTTAGACCTGATTAGCATTGATCTACATGATGATCAACATCTCTTTACACCAGATCAGCATCATTGCCTTGCTTGGTCATGACTTGTCTTGATCAACATCGCCTGAAAAAATGTTGATCTGCAAGGTGATCAGCATTTCCTTACAACCAATCAACATAGATCTGCATAGTGGTCAGCATGTCCTTGCACTTGATCAATAGAAAAATCAGATCAACATGACTACCTACTATAATCATCATCATTTTCCCAGATTTCTTACGTTAGAAAAAATTTCAATTTTCATTGTTTGCAAATTGTGTGGTTATGGAGTTTGATCGCGGCCAAATTCTTGTGTTGTCCGTGTTGCTGAGTTGTGCTAGTTTGGTGTTAAAAGAAGATTTGAAATCGTGTCGGAATAATTGCGTTGAAATGGTTCGTCGGAAGAGACGGCGGCATGTGAGCAACGGTGGTTTTGTTGAGTTGCGTTTGGTGTTGGGTTCGGAACTGGAATCGGGAGTAGAAGCTTCGACGGAAGAGTGCGGTGTCATAACGTGACGTTGAAGTCGCAGATGAAAAGCTGGCGCGGTGTTGAAGTCGGGACGGATGAAACAGTGGCAGTAGATGTAATAAGTATTACATCTTATGCACACCCTATTGTCACCCTAAAGAAAATTGGGAAACCCGGGATGTGTGTTTTGATTAATAGATAAAATATACTTCATATGTCCCAAATGTATTATCACAATACCAAAAAAATTGTCTCAAATAAAATGATAATAATGTACTTTTGTTTTATTTTAATTCACTTTTACCTTTGCAAATGTACTTACTCAAAGAGTCAGATGAGTGAATTATGAGGAGTGAGAATGAGTTTGAGATGAGGTAATAGAGAGTTTCAGACTTAGAAATTTTTAAGTGATTTAGTGGATAATTCACCTCCTATAATTAGGGGGTTCAAACTTAAGGGGTACAAAAAAAATTGGTGAATTCCCGGGTTGATCACCGGTGAAAAACTGAAACACAGAGGTTACCCCCTCAAACTAAAAATCAGTGACCGAAAATGGGTGTTCCCACCCCCACATGTGTGTTGCTTGTGTAATTCGTAAGACGTTAGCAAAAACAAGCAGACGGGCAGGTGAAGCAGGAGACATGTGAGGGTGAGGATGGCTGGAAGGTGGGGCCATGGCGGGGGACGGGGTGAAAAAATTCACATTCACGGTGAATTTCGGTTGCTCACGTTGGCGTGAATATGGAGAGGTCCGAAAAACTTGTGAAAGTCACCGTGAGAAAGGGAGGTGATTTTGTGTAAAATTCAACTCACATTTCTCAACTTTGAAACCCCATATTCACTAGCATTAGTCCCTAATTCACCTCATCTAATTAAGACCTGGAATGATTTTGAGGATGTGTGAATTTCAATAATTTACCGTGAATTTCTCATTTGCTCACCTTCGCCATCTCTTTCCTCTTCAATAATCGGTAATCTCGCATCCCTCCTGCTTCACAGGCAACACATATTTACAGGGAAGAATAAATGCTAAATTCATCATCAATTATTACTATTTTTCATGGGTGCCTCAAACCTTGCACAAAGTGAATCATAAATCTAATTCACTAGTGAATTAGATTCCTTTTCGGTGAATTACGGATTGAACGTTTTTTAAGTTAATTGAAACCCTTTAATATGATAGGAAATGGGTTAATAACCAAAGACAGCCTCAATCTATATAAAAAAACTAAAAGAGACAACACACTTGGGATGAAGTGAATATATGAGTATAGAAATTTGTGGAAAAAATATGGGGTTTCAAACTAAAAAAATATTCAATCCGTAATTCACATTGTGCAAGGTTTGAGGAACCCATGAAAAATGATAAAAATTGGTGGTGAATTTATCATTTATTCTTCACTGTAAATATGTGTTACCGGCAGGTCGAAGAGGATGAGCATAAGGGATGCAAGATAACCGATTGTTGTGGAGGAAAGAGATGGTGAGGTGAGAAGAGGATAAATTCATGGTGAATTATTGAAATTCACACCTCTTCAAAATCACCCCGGGTCCTAATTAGGGGGCTTCAAACATCAAGGGTGAGGAAAAAAATATTCACCAAATTTAGGTGTTATTCACCACCAAAAATTCACTACATAATTTTTGGAATCTCAAACCTATCAAACAAATAAATATAAATCTGAAATGAAAAAGGGGGGAGGGGTGCAACAAAAGGGAAGGACACGTGGGGGTGGTGAAAATCTGAATGTGGGGGGGAGGGGTGGAGCAGACACGTGGGTGTGGGGGGTGGGGCCAGGAGGGATGAGTTAAATGGGTCAGTCTACCAAAATTGACTTCAATTTCGGGAATTCACCTTACACTGTACAAAATCGGACCTCCCAAATTCACTGGGAGGTCCGAATATATGGAGTGATTCACTTTTTTTTAGGAGGTGAATTTGTACAAATTCACCTCCAAAAAACAAAGTTTGAAACCCCCTATTAGATGGGGTGAATTTGGGACTAATTCACTAATGAATATAGGAGGTGAATTATCCAATAATTAACTTAAAAAGTTATCCAATAATTTGATGAAAATAATAATAAATTTAAGTTGTTTTATGTATTGAGATTGAAAAAATTATAAATTTTTTTGGGAAGAATGTTCTTCTGAACACAACCTTAAGGAAAATCTCGTTGAAATATGTGTAATTTCATGAATGTTTTGTGATTATTTGTTTGTGACATCTTTTAAGCTACTCTATCAAAATGGTGGGTCTACACCATCTTCGGTCCAACGTTAAAATAATGGCAAATTACGAAAATTCCCTGAAATTTAGAAAATCTCCAAAGTTTTTCATCTATTTCAAAATCTTTACAGAAAAATCATTTTGATTTCTAACACTGCTAGTTGATTCATAGGTTTTTTTTACCACTAACTATTCTAATTGGACTCTAAAATTTCCAACTCTAACAATTCTAGCTACTCTAAAATCTTTCTATTCATCCAAATTCCCTAACCATACCTCCTCCACACTTGCCACCCTCCAACCACCGTACGTGAGCCTTGACCACCGCACGAGCCCTGGGGTG
The DNA here is from genome assembly GCA_024586325.1 of Stellera chamaejasme. NCBI lineage: Eukaryota > Viridiplantae > Streptophyta > Magnoliopsida > Malvales > Thymelaeaceae > Stellera > Stellera chamaejasme. The sequence goes on from CM044985.1 coordinate 35,765,957, forward strand.
CTGCGTGTAACTGCATGAGCCCATGCACTCCGGATGCACCTTCACACCGCATCACCTCGTGCTCCTTCACGGCAGCTCATGTGGCTATTCGTCCTCATGGTGGTTGTTTGCGCCATGTAGAAATTATTAAGCACGCAACTAATTAGTGGTAATGAAAGGCAAACCGTGAAGTTTGATAATGACCTTTTCCGAAATTCAGGTGTTTTTTATGTGTGTGTCTATATATATATATATATATATATATATATATATATATATATATATATATATATATATATATATATATATATATATATATATATATATATATATATATATATATATATATATATATATATATATATATATATATATCCGTTAGGCATTTGGCAATTTGTGCATTGAGTTCATGTGCTTTTGTCATTAGGATGTTTGGTTATGTTTTTTTTTTTGAACAACGATAATTTTATTAATAAAATGAAAAGTACATTAAATCTAGCGAAATGTTAGAACGAAAATCCAATATAAGTAAAATCTACCCAGTACAAGAAAAAATCACGACCCAATATAGGTGAAGATTAAAAGTTTACGGTATAATTGTAAGGGTTTATAAATGTTAAGGTAGAATTTTAGGGTTTCTATACATTTATAAAAATAGTTATGAGACCGAGCTTACATTAACCTTTTTTTTATATAAATAATACTACCTCCGTCCCACAATAGTCACGTTTGATTTTTTTACTCGTGTTTGTCTCAAATTTTTATTAAGAATAATTTGTCAAATTAATTCTTAAAAAATATATTTAGAAACAAAACACATTAAATTTTTATTTGGATATAAATTTATACAATTTATAAACTAAAAAAGTGTAAGAAAAAAATTATACATCAAATACTGAAAAATAAATGTTGTTATTTTTATGGGACCGAGTGTGTTAAACCGATCCTTGGTGTAAAAGTACAACCTGAAACAGAGTCGTAAGAAGGCAACGGGAAAGTGTTTGGTTTGGTGACCTGTTTGGTTTTACTCAGTTATAAGCGCAACCCCAACCCCACCCGTCTCTTTAAATGATCTCCGCTTTCTTCTTCTTCTTCTTCTTCTTCCCCATTAAGCTGGATCCAATCACGACAAGTAAATATCAGAGCGCATCGCAGAGGAAACTCAGAAGAAACTCAAAGATTGCGGGTGCACGTCACGTTCCCCATATCAGGGCCTTCACTTTCATTGCTAAATTCGCTTACTTTTCATAACTTTGGTGAAACCCCGAAGCGAGTCACCGGATACTCGAGCTCATTCATAATGGATGGTTTTTGCTTGAAAACGGGAATCCATGGCATAACACCCGCGATCTCCGTCGGACCTCCGCTAGAAGGTCGTGTCGCCGCGACTCAGGTGAGCGCCGTCGGGCGTGGTCCCTCGGAGAAATCGGCTGTGGCGGCGCCGTCACAGAAGGCGTCGTCGTCGAGGTTTTCTTTCCGGTACCCTTTGAGATCTCTTTGGCCGGGCGGTGGAGGGGTTGTTAGCAATAAGCGGCACAATGGCTTGGGCCTCGATGACGCCATTTTACTGGAGAGCGGCGAGGCCAGGAAGGCCACGGCGGAGGAAGAGACTGGGTCTGGAAAGGAAATGCCGCCGTCAGACGGGCAAAATAGGAATTGGGTTCTGAAGATTTTGCACATCCAGTCTCTGCAAAGCCGAGTCGAACAGGGGACGATCACAGAGGAAGAAACGAAGGAAGACAAGAGGAACGAAGCTGCCGAAGCTACTTGCCAACGTGATGTTGGTGATGATGGAGATGCATGTGATGTGTGTAGGGTAGACGACGAGGAGGAGGTGAAAGAGATTGAATTTGATAGAGATTCTTTTTCAAGGATGCTAAGGAAGGTGTCTCTAGCAGAGGCCAAGGTGTATGCTCAAATGTCATATTTGGGGAACTTGGCTTACTCGGTTGCGAAGATTAAGGTATATAGATCCTGGCCTTGCTTCTTGATTACAGCTTGTTTCATTCGCTTAGCAAGAGATATGCTTGTTGAATTATCTAGGAGCTAAAATGTGATCATATAAATTCAGCATATTGCCTTTTCTTGGAAATTTGATCAATGGTTACCAGGACTCAGATTGGGCTACCAAGTCCTGGTTTTATTCTTATTTCCTTCCAAATCAGATTGGATTATAAACTCAACATTTTGCCATAATCTTTTTGTTTCTCTTCACAGATGCTGCAAACACATTCAAGTCTCTTGACACCATATTATGCGTAAATCTAAGTAACAATGACAGCCTTATTGACTGGACTTTTGTCATGGGGAGGATTTCACTTTGGTCGCAACCCATGCTATTTATCAGATATTGATGTTTGTTGTTTATTAACTTGCATTTTGAAGATGCCACCATGGTAACTTCCAAGTTTAATCAAGTATTGGATGCAGTTTTTTCTCTTGTTGGTGAATCTCTCTTTTTTCAACTTCATCTGTTTTCCCATTGATTTTCATTTGATGAAACTTTCCGTGGTAATTGTATCAATTACTCTTTGCAAGATTTGCAGTAACGCTTAAGAAGTGGTGATCTGCTTGTTAATTCACTGTACTCAAGTTCAGCAGTTCTGTCTGTTCTAATGAACTGGTTTAACATAATTTTATTCTCCTTTGATACAATTCAGCCCGGAAATCTCCTCAAATATCGTGGTTTACGCTTCGTGACTTCTTCGGTAGAGAAAAGAAAACTTGCTACACAAGCTGAAAAGAACCATAGCTCAACTGAAAACCAAGGGCCTGAAGGCACTACGGAGGAGGAAAAGCAAAAGGATAAGAAAATTAACAGTAACCGGATAAGTGCCTCTATTGCATATGAGATAGCTGCCTCTGCTGCTGCTTACCTGCACTCTCATACCAAAAGCCTACTTCCATTTAAAAGAGGCCAGCCAACAGAGGATGCCGCTGATGGTCTTAGTTGTGGTGATAGCAACCGTGAAACATTGGATTCAGAGGTTGCTTCTTTAATGGCAACTACAGATTCTGTGACAGCTGTGGTTGCTGCCAAGGAAGAAGTGAAACAAGCTGTGGCTGATGATCTGAGCTCAACTAGATCATCGCCATGTGAATGGTTCATTTGTGATGATGATCAGACCGGTACAAGATTCTTTGTAATCCAGGTAGGTTGATCATTCAACATAGTAGTCACATCCTCATATATACACAATACCTCAAAGTTTTATGATACTCAACAAGATTAGTGTTTCGCCTGTTTATCTCGTTTCTGTTAGTTTTTGTCTTATGGTATTGTTATATAGTTCTAAAGGCCAAAAAGGCGAAGAACGAAAAAAAAATCTTCTGCAAACCCTTCCTTAGTATATACGGAGTAAAAACTAACATTGCACAATCAATAACAACAAATTTGTCGATGTGCAGGGTTCTGAGTCATTGGCATCTTGGAAAGCAAATCTACTTTTTGAGCCCACTCAGTTTGAGGTAATCACCAGTGAAGTTTTATGTGTTCTGTGTCATTAATGTTGCTGGAATATTGCTTCAATTCTTTGAAGAACACGATTTCTTTGCCAAGCTGATGTTAAATCTATATTTTTGGAAACTGATTCAAACAGGGACTGGATGTTCTAGTGCATAGAGGTATCTATGAGGCCGCTAAAGGAATTTATGAGCAGATGTTGCCTGAAGCTCAAGCACACTTGCAAGCTTATGGCAGTCGTGCAAGTTTCCGCTTCACAGGGCATTCTCTTGGGGGAAGCTTGTCTCTGCTAATTAGTCTAATGTTACTTATAAGGGGTGAAGTCCCTGCTTCATTGTTGCTTCCTGTCATCACATTTGGTTCTCCCACAATTATGTGTGGAGGTGACCGTCTTCTTCGCAAACTTGGGTTGCCGCGAAGTCATGTTCAGGCTATTACAATGCATAGAGACATTGTTCCTCGAGCCTTTTCATGCCACTACCCGAAGCATGTTTCAGACCTTTTAAAGGCTTTGAATGGGAACTTCAGGAATCACCCTTGTCTCGATAATCAGGTAATATATTGATCTGTAACCTAAGAGTAAAAGCATGATTCTCAGCTGAATTCCAAGATTTTAACTTCCCTCGTCCTTCTTTTGTTGCCTGCAGAAGCTATTATTTGCTCCAATGGGAGAGCTTTTGATTCTACAACCAGATGCGAAGTTCTCTCCCCAGCACCATCTTCTTCCTTCTGGAAGTGGCTTATATTTACTCACTTGTCCACTTCCCAATGTGGACAAGGCCGAGAATGAGCTTCGAGCAGCGCAGATGGTGTTCATGAACTCTCCACATCCACTCGAGATACTAAGTGATCGATCTGCATATGGCTCCGAAGGAGCAATCCAGAGAGATCATGACATGAACTGTTATACAAGAGCTGTCCGTGCAGTGGTCCGCCAAGAACTGAATCGCATTAGGAAAGCAAGGAGGGCAGATCGACGCAAGATGTGGTGGCCTCTTGTGCTGCAGCGCAGCATTAGCTCAAGCATAATCGGAGGACCGCCCGTTGCTTCGATCCGGTTCGGAGAAGAGGAGCTCAACTTCTCCGGCATGTTGCAAACAGGCAGAGAATCATTGAGACGGTTCAGCAGGCTTGTAGCATCGCAGCACATGCACTTCTTTGTGCTTATGTTGTTCCCGGCAAAAGTTCTACTCATCGGAGCATATAATGTGATCCGGTTCCGCTAGTCGATCTTTGTCGATGATGACGATAAAAATTAATCCTGGGAGGCATCATAGTGTATAGCAGCAGAAGCGCATATTCATCAGGGCGGTTAGACAATTCTTTGTTCATTCAAGCTAGGTAGGGTATAGGCGTTCTTCATCTATATAAGTTGTTGTTTTTTCTTCTTGATAGCATTATAGTATTATGTGTGTGATGCACAGAGAAAACACCAATTTTCAGAAAATACGCAATCAACTTACTTATAATGATGATGTGATAAAGATATCAGGTGTATTTTTCCTGTTGTAAGAGAGACCCGGAAGCAATGAATTCGTCTCTTAGATGGTAATCTAATGAATGAGTTAAGATATTTTGGTCTTTTCCAATGAATGAATTCAATAACAGCCTGCTTTGTTGGTGTTTGTTTGCCGTCCTTCCTAAGCAAGCAAGCATCATGTTATAATAGACCAAACCAAATATCTCAGTCGAGGTTTCTTCTATGGTTGGTTGAAAACAGAAAATCACGATTATTCCAATTTTGGGGAAATTATTTGTTGTTGTTCAGGACCTGGATAGATAATGACGGACGGAGATTAAACATGTCAAAATAGGAAAGCAAGCGCGGCAACCAAGAGTACCGGACAAAAGCCACGAATTGGACCCAACTGAAAAACGTTCGGAGTTTGGGGACAAAATAGCTGTCCCCGGTCCAAATTGGCTGTTCTTCTTTGCATAATACCACCTGCCTTTTTCCTCCCTATCCATCCAACACGGCAAAACTCAGCCACCTTTCGTAAACTACGTAGAGAGCCCTACAGTTACTGCTGTCAAACGTCATGCCAATTGACGTCGTAGTAAGTGTTTATTGCGGCTTTGGTCGCAGTAAACAATTTTTTTAGGGTTCATCTCCTCTTTTTCATCAGCCTTCTCCCCATTTTTTTTTCTTCTTCATTCTTCCATCTTCATCTTCTCCTTCATCTTCTTTCACTTCAACTTCTTCTTCTTCTTCCTTTCTTTCTCCTTTAATCTTCTATGTTTTCTTCCTCATCTTCTTTATCGTCTACTTCATCATCATCATCATCTTCTCCTTCATTCATCATCATCATCATCATCATCATCATCATCATCATCTTCTTCTTCTTCTTCTTCTTCTTCTTCTTCTTCTTCTTCTTCTTCTTCTTCTTCTTCTTCTGAGCCACCACTGCTCCACCACCCCACCGACGCCATCGCACTTGCTCAACATTCATCTGATTTCTGGATTTTTTGGAATTGTGGATGAATTCGGATGAATCCACTTTTTAAAATAAAAAATTCGTCTATTGCGGTCATCCCGCGGTAAGGAGCAAACCTGCGGCCAATTTTACTGCGGCTTGTCCTGTAGTGCTTACTGCAGCTCTACTGCGTGGAGGGCCGCAGTAGAGCCCATTTTCTCGACGTATTGGTAGATCAATACTTGCCATCTTAGGTGTGGTAATGGTACGGATAATCCATGGTATTCTTAAAATCATTAACAGTAATTTGTGGGTTTTTTTCCCATTCGCAGATTGTAGTTATGTCTTTGCAGTTAGAAGTTAACATCCACAACTCTTAATTATGGATCCATGGTTAGCGATTATATTTACGGTTCTAACCGTAATCCATTATAACTACCTAAACATCAATAATTTTTATCAAGATATGCATAATACATCTAAATATTCATAAATACAATATTTTAAGACATTTAAATATCCAAATATCCACACAAGCTACATAGGTCTCATCTTCTCATCATGCCTAGGGATGTCAATTGGAAGAGTTGGACTACAGTCCAGTCAATCGGGTATCGGTTGATATCGGGTTGTGTTAATTTCAATTCGGGTTCGAGCTTTTCGAGTCAGTTTCGGATAATGACTACTTTAGATACTATCATTTTTGGGAAATTGAGTTTATGGGTGACTGGGTAGTACGCACAAAGAATATTGTCGACTTGTGGGTAATAGAGTAAAGTTGGTGTATAAAATAAAAATATTTTTTTATGAGAAATGAAATAAAAAGTAATAAGGTGAAATTGATTTAAAAAGTGAAAACTCAAAAGGTTTCCTTAAAAGGAAACATATAAGATTTGGTGGGAAAATATGGAAGAGGGAAAAATTATTTACTTCTTTAATCTTCATTTTAATTTTATATGTTTCCTTTGGGTTCGGGTCGTTTTGGATTCGGGTATTTTCGGGTTTGGGTCGTTTCAGGTTCGAGTCATTTCGAGTTTGGATCAACTCAGAATCGGGTTTGTCGGGTTCAGATTGTTTCAGGTTAAACATCCTTTGGGTTCGAATCGTTGACTTTCTTGATCGTTCAGGTTTGGTCAATTTCTGAAATCCCTAAATTCATACTGCATGAACCTCAGGTTGAAGGACTACATATACTATGATCCATGAGAGACACATATGATGTTCACACCACAATCCTCATAGTGCTCTCAAACGGGTCGATCCAATACATAGTTCCTCTCATATGTATTCATAAGTAAGCCTTCACAATACTCATGTGAATCTTTCCTTATGCTAGTCTCAAATGTGTTATAGCAATTCTTGTTCACTATAACACCTTGACCAGAGATACTTAGGAATATCGATATATTCCAGGGCTAATATATTGAGTTATTTGATTAACGCACAAATCCAAACTAACACAATAATTGAACTATAAATAACATGATTCATGTCCAAAACCATATCACCGAGGACTGGCTTAAGGGCATTACTCCTGCAATAATTTATCAATATTTAGGTCAAAAACCTGAATAAAAAATAATTAATTAAATACTAATAAACAAATAATGCATTTTTATAGATACAAAGAGTATTGGTCTTTCCGAACTTGTATTTGACCTAAATTATTGCTAAGAGAAAATGTAAAAGCAAAATTTAAGAAAAATATATTTAGAAATTGTATAGATCATGAACTATAAATCATCATAAATTGGTTGTGGTGAGTGCTTCAGGTGGGTGTATAGTTTGTTTGTCAAATGTCCTTTATAATGTTGTAGAAATAGTTTAGGTCAAATAGAAATTAGAAAAGTGTAAAACAAATCTGTGCAACTTCATTTAGAGAAAATTAGAGTTAAAATTGAGGGTTTTTGAGAAATAAGGATCAAATTGCAGCTTTTAGAAAATTATCGGGTGTAAATAGTGAGGTGTTTTTGCAAAAAAAAATGAAAGATGAAAGTTGTAGATGTGTAGTTTTTCTTAACTAAGGGATTAAATCACATCCTATTACAAAATTAAGGAACTAATTATCAAAATTAAGGAATTTATTTATGTTTAGTTTAAGTTAAGGAACCAACTTATGCAAGTTGAAAAGTATCGGAACAGAAGATATAATTAGACAAAAAGTAAGGACATGTGTAAAAAAATAAAAGGGGACTCACCATAACAGCAAGATAGTCTGCGACCTCAAAAGCTATTCCTAAACCTATTGTAGCATTGTATACCAAGGCCTACTTATGACCTTTTATTTTTATGCCTGGCCCATGATTCTGTTCGGCATCTTAATTTTTTGGGTATAAGATTTTGTTTTGACATATAAATGCTGAAAATGGGCCCTTACCTTAGCGATGAAGACCGAGCCTAAACGAATAATGAAACGGGCCAAAGACTTCTGTTGTTAAACATGGCCTGGTCATCGATCCGGTCAGGTCATTGGGTTGTAGCCTCGCGGCCCCAAGTCCTGGCCCGATCGCTACGGATTTGGGCTTAAGTATCCCTAAGGCTTTCAAATTAAGAGAGTTTCCAATAGAGTAAATTGGACCGAATATACCTAAACTACCTAAACTATACGTCCCGTTGCAAATCTATACATGAATTAAAATTTATTACAAAAATGACTTTACACTATGATGTTTGTTGCAAAATTATACCTAAATTATACGTAATCACGTAACTCCGTTAAAATCTAACGGAAATACTGGAAAATTGTCTAAGTTGACATTTATAATTTCTAAAACTTGACGAATATTCCCTTAAGTCTATGATTAAATCTTTTAAGTCATTATTCTTCCAAATAACATCATATTTATGTAAATCTAAAAACTATACAAATGAATAAAAATAACAGCTACCAAGATATATATGTAAATTTATATACTTCCTCAGTCCCTAAAAAATTGGTATATTTCTTTTTCGATGTTGTGGGAGACTCGAATTTTCACTAGAAACAGTTTATTCAAAATCGGGAAAAAAATATTTAAAAACAATAAATATTGAGTTGTACTTTGGATATAAATTATTTAACTTCATATATTGAAGAAATAAAATATTAGATTAGATGTTGAAAAAGAAACGCACTAGATTTTTAGGGTTGGAGGTAGTATATTTTATTACTAAAATTAATATGTTATTGTAACCAATTTACAAAAAAATCACTCTTAACGTTTCAAACATATAAATACATCAAGTTTCTCGAACTCACTCCACCCATCGACTAGCCCACCTCCATCCCAACCTAGCGCAGTAGAGATGGTGTAGCTTGAATGGCTCATTGGATACAGTTAAGCAACAATAAGCCTCAAACTGATCAGGTTAGATTGGTTGGTTGGGCATCGCATGATGAGTGAAGGGTGACTCGCTGACATTGGTGGGTGTGTTGAAAGAGGTTTGACATTATTAATCATAATTTGGTGTTATTTAAAATTAAACTTTGTTATGATAATGATGACCTGCTAAGTAACATATAAACTTAGGGTGTTGTTTAGTCCATTTTAGAAACTAGGTTGGTAAATTTTAGTATTTTTCCAACATTTCCATCATGAATTAACGCAATTTTTAACATTGGTATAGATTCGCAACAAGACCATACTTTAAACACATCTTTGCAACAAAGTTTTGTTCGGGTATAGAATTGCAACGAGAGCTATAATTCAGGTATATCCAGGGCAATTTACCCATTTTCAGAAACTTTGTGATGACCTCAAAAGGAAGTTTGTTTCGTTTGATATGAAGTATATAATTTTGTCTAAATTTGTAAAATTTTCTTTTGAGTTTTCAACATAAATCAACTAAATGTTTGGATCTAGTATTTATCCATGTATATGTAGATGAAACACTACATGGAGATAACAGGGCAGTAGCGCCGCAGTAATTACCGAAGGAGAATCCGCAGTAAATCCCGCGGTAAAATAGCTCGTGGTAAGGATCTTCACCGCTTACCCAGTCGCAACAATTACTGCGACTTACCGCGCATGGATCCGCAGAAAACGTTTTTCATTATTAAACCCAGAATGCCCAGAATCCGACGGCCAAGGAAGAGCAAGTGACGGTGGCGACTTTGTGAGAGCGGTGTCGGTAGGAGATCGGCGTTGATGGGAAGAAGAAGAAAACGTAAGAAGGAAACAGACGAAGAAGAAGAAGAAGAAGAAGAAGAAGAAGAAGAAGAAAACATAAAAAGAAGAAGAGACGGAGGAGAATGAGAAGGCAGAAGAAGGAAAAAAGGAGGAAAGAAAATATGATGAAGAAAGGTGGAGGAGAGAACATAAAATGAGATTTTATTGCGCGTTCAGGGCCGCAGTAGAGTGTTTTACTGCGGCGTTTACCGCTCACAGGGCCGTGATAAAGTGGAAGCGTCCTTGGCAGCGCCACTTTACCGCTGACAACTGTTTACCGCGACCTGTGCCCCAGTAAAGGCCGTTGTAAAACTTACTTCCCCCACGTAGTGAAAATTAATATAAGTATACTATATTGTAAAAGATATTTCGTGAGTTTCAACATCTAGAAAAGTAAATAATTTTGTAAGAAACTTATAGTTTGGTGTAACCTTCAATTTGATGTAACCTTCAATTTATCCATTATAATTCCTCAAACCTTATTTCCCCTTGATGACACTTAACTCCCTTCATCCCATTTGCATTGTCTTGTTTGTTACACTCCTTCTTTTGTCAATTATACATTTGATTTTTATATTTCAAGGTTGAGACAAAAAAATGCATCTAGGGTAAAACTTTGTCATTGTGTTTCTACATAAATTTATAGTGTCAACTAATTTTTGACATTTAATTGTCACTATAAATTTCATGTCATTGATCCAACTTAGTTGAGATTAAGGTGTTGTTGTTGATGATGTTATATATAACCATGGAAATTGAATTTTTTTGAATCGAACATCATGGCATCATTTGGAGATATATGGGGAATAAATATGATATGTGCAATTAAGGCATTGTTTTAAAAATAACAATTTCAATTAACTGTAATGTTTTGGATAATTTTTTAATGGTTGAGATCAAGCCGTTAATATTTAAACACAACAAATTACCATTAATAATTTTTTCAAAACGCAACAACTACTTTGAAAAAATTGCGGTCAAACTTAGCCTAAAAAAAAAGATGTTCGAGGGCATTAATGGTTTTGCCGTTTTAAGTCGTGGAAGAAGTTGAGATGGTGGCGGGTATAGCTAGATTTGGTCGGTGTCATCAAAATGAGTTGGGTTGGGTGATGATCACAGATCTCATCTTGCATGCTATATAGTTTAGTTTTGTCTTGTGGGGAAGAGAAGATCCAACAACCGCCATAGCGTAAACTTCCGAGCACCGCCATTTTTTCCTTTTTTTAACAAAAGATTGAGAGAAGACAACAATTTCCCGTAGCCATTAAAATTGACCACATGAGAGACCTTTGTTGTTGTTGTCGCTGTTCAGCATCTCCTCTCCCATGTCTTCACGCTTACACACTCGATCGAATCATCTGATGGCTATTGCTATGCTAATGTCAAACCTTGACTCAGATCTCAAGTTTCGATTTTATTTTATTTTTCTGGAAAATATAAACAAAGCCAACTCAACAAATTCAAATGTAAACCAAGTTCACAATAACACGCATCCACTGCCCATCAGAAGAAAAAAAGTTCCCCCAATGATTCCACTCATCAAACTTTCTCTCTCCCTAGTTTGAGATCTGGACTGAGAATTTGAATCATAAATTATATTGATAATAACATGCATGACCAATTATGTATATATTGGTGTCAAACTCGTGTGAGAGGGACAATTGTTTGCATCTTATGTGATGGATGGTATACCATAATTCTCCAATGTTCCATATGAGATTGGAAATGACGCGTACGTTTGACACTTCAACTCTTTTTTTATTTTTCATCAAATACTAAAAGACTAAATTATAAAGTAAACTGCATTAGTTCAGATTTCGTTTCATCTAGATCTTATTTTAATTTTTTGTCATCTTAAAGTCCAATTTAAAAACTTTTGTCATCTTACAGTCTTGTCGTTAACTTTAATAAAACTTCATGGAAAATGATAATTTTAACGACTTAACTTTTCCTAAAAACTCTATTTGCACCTTAAATTTTAAACATAATAATTTAGTCACCCTCAAACACTTTTAAACTTAACAATTCTATCCAACACTTTTCAAACTTCACCTTAGATCACCACACCCGCCGAACCACCGCCGACCACCACCAGACTACCGCCTAACCACCATAGACCACTGCCGGAATGCCGGGAAAGACAAAAAAACACCACCAAACAGCTTATCAAGGCGATGGGCCATTGAATCGTGAGCCCAGACCACGAATCGGCGAGCATAGACAGCGAATCGGTGGTCGGGCTCACCAATTCGTGGGCCAAGCACGCCGATCCGGCGGCCTAGGCCCGCGATCCGGCTGTCAAAGGCCCCGTTTCGGAGGTCCAAGGACCCGATTCGATGGCCCATAGCCCCAATAAGCGGTCCGGTGGTGTTGCTTCGTCGTTCCCAGCATTCCAGCGAGATCGACGGTGGTCCGACAGATGTGGTGGTCGAAGATGAAGTTTGAAAAGTGTTGGGTATAATTAATTGTTAAGTTTAAAAGTGTTTGGGAGTGACTAAATTGTCATGTTTAAAACTTAAAGTGCAAATAAAGCTTTTAGGAAAAGTTAAGTTGTTAAATTTATCATTTTCTCTGAATTTCCGTTAAATTTAACGGAAAAAATGGACAGACGGACTACGGGTATCAGCACCATAATTTTTAAAATGAGACTTTAAGATGACAAAAAGTTAAAATAGAACTAGAAATGGGCCGGAATTAAAAGTTAATGGACCACCGGTACACTTTACTCCATAATTATATTATGTGATTTTCTTTATGGGAATGAGAAAGTTCTTAATTCTATATATATGGTATCAACATATTTACATTTTTTTCACATTTTATTGTGGGTTTTTATCTATATTTTTCTCCACTGAGAATGCTCCGTACTATTTTTCCTTCCTCTCGAAAATATTTATCAACCTTCAGATTAACAAACAAATAAAAAACGTTTTTAAGAGTTTAACATGCATATATCAAGGCCCGTTTTCATTATCATATAGCTAGGTAGGGAGTAAATGAATGATACATAATCTGGCAGCAGCCTTATTTGTTTGTAGAATAAGTTATTGTACTTATGCAAGCTTAATTGGAGACGTTAGCAATGTTGTTGTCAGATGTTGAGGGTAAGCTTTATGCTTGAATATTAATAAAGCATGCAGTAGAAAAGTAAGCAAGGGAATTAATTAAGGCAATCAAATAAGTATTTTCATTATTCTTCCTGACTAAGCACATGATTTCGTCACATGGGACTACGGACATCATAATATCTGTACCACCACTTCACCTCTTTCCGATGTTCCCGACATTCAAACATCACGTGTCTATAATACCTAGCTAATTTCATCGACATTAATTCATCCTAACTAATCGCCCTTTAATCACAACGTAACCAAGCCACAAATTAGAACGTCTGTGTACTCTTTGGCTATCATGTATTGCATTTCCATGTGCCTAATTACACTATCTTAATTCTAACTGCTACCTCACTTAAGTTTGAAATGCTAGCTAGCTACGTCATCATGTGAATACTTGTGTTGTGCACTTATGATCTATATAGTCGAATTGTGCTCCCACGCGCGGTTCATCGATCAAAAGGTCGTGTATGTTAATGTGTTTTTTTTGAAAGAGGCATACGAATATATAAAAAGTATCACCACTCTTCAAGATGAAGAGAAGAGACCAGAAACGAACAAGAGTTTTTACAGATTAGAGATAGAAGCTAGCGGATTAGTGAGCCAATCTACCCAAGAAATGCAAAACTTAGGCCATCTGCTTGAGAACCATAGATAAGACAGAAATTGAACTGAAGAGACGGAGACTTTCGGAGGCGCAGGCTGAGACGCGGATTAGTGTATGTACGTTAATGTGTTACTAGCTTGATTCTTGTCACAAGTCTCTACCCCAGTCACTTGATGCGAAGGAGGCATGCAGTGAGTTGGAGGTTGCTACGTAGAAACCCTAATCACCACCCTGACGCAACATGGCCAGCAAAGGGTGTGTTTCTTTGTGTTATAATTTTGTGAAGAAAATGAATGTATTTAAAACTGATCATGTGATCATGCGACAACTTGCTAGCTTGGAGTGTTCAAAATATTCGTAAAATCGAGTAAGATCGCATTAATCAAATCGAAAAACTCTTAAACCGAATAAACCGTTAAAATGCGGGGCGTTTAGGGTTTTGATTTTACAAATCCGTATATATCCGAACCGAATCATATGTACATATTTTCAAACAAATTTCATATATTTATCCCTACTCAATCTCAACTTTATCTTATATTCTATTTTAAAGCACATTTATTTCAATTAAGATTGTTATTTCTGTTATATTTCGTTCGGTTGAGTTTTTGTTTTAAACTTTAATCAATACCGGAGAACATCTCAAATCAATAGCTGACTCAGTTCAGCTAATATATATCCTTCTTGTGCCTTTCACTATGTAGATGTTGCACGTTTTAATGTGGCTATTCTAATCCAGCGGAGGTCGTGCGCCGTATTCAATGGTGCATTTACAGCAACGCATTAGGTTTAATGCGGTAAAGAAATTAATATGTGTATTTTTCAGGATCTCACAGACTAAATTGTATAGTATACTAATTTTCGAATCTACTATTATATCTTATTACAGGATCATCTAGGTGGCAGGGGAAGAAAAAAAATTTGAATACTCAATCCTCATGAAGCCACATCAACGCCATGTAGGACCACATCAACTTTTTTTTTTTAAATGACATGGCGACCTAAGGTATATATGGTAAGTTTTGATGAGGAAGTTTCCAATGTGCAGCACAAAACTACCAATTCAGCCCTCAGATAACAGAGTTGTTTAAGTCGCATTTCATCATATTCCTCACGCTACGTTTCTCGACGATTTTATTTTTGGTGAACGGATCACTCAAGCATATATCACTATAGCTCCTACAGTCCTGCGAATAAATTAAGTACTATTTACCATATAGTACATAGAAATTCGGGTACATTATTAACAGTAACTTGGCATATGAAAGAATAATAGTATAATGTAATGCTGCAACCTGCAAAAAGTATTGCAGCGAAGGAAGAATATAAAAGACAGAATTGCAGAGATGCCCATGAAGTTTAGATGCATGCATACAAAAAGAACAACAACAAAAGGGCAAAAGGGGAAGAAAAGGAAATTCAATACATCCTCAAAATAATACCTCCATCATCCTACAGACAAATGATGAAATGCATTTTCTTTTCTTTTTTTCCGCTAGCTCTAAAATGTAAAATCATTTCATTTTAAGAAAAAAATTTAACACAATTGTATCCTATCATCCTCGTGAGGTGAGAATTGGTACAAATCCATCTTTTCGTTAGGCACAAAAAAACCGAATATTCTTCAAACCGATTCGGGTTGTGTGATTGTATATAATACTCTACTACATTATACTCCAATATACACCATTCAACTCAAGTCCAATTCTTTACACGTAAATGTCAGACGAGCGTTCGGGAACTGCAAATCCTCATGTCGGTACATTTTCCTATTCGTAGAATTTTCAATTTTCACACAATTAAATGGAGTATTTTTTTTAAAAAAAAACGGTGAGAATCTATATATATATATATATATATATATATATATATATATATATATATATAAACAAGGAAGGATCTATATTATTAATTCAGAATAATCATATTGCAAATCTCGAAGAATAAAGTAACACGGATAATGAAAGAAATATCTGAAAGCCTCGCGTAGGTGGGCGGAACGAAACTGAAGAAAACCAATATAACAAAATAAGCTAAAGTAGCTAAAGATGAAAAACAACTAGTAAAGCGGATAGAGACATCTATACGGATGGAACAACCGGTTCGAGATGTGGAGAAGATAGTGTGACAGATCAGGAGCCTGAAAACCCCCTCCAATAGTGACTTGCTCCATCTGATGATCATTAACAGAAGTCCTCCACACCTGAGAGTAACTGCTACGCTAGGTTGGGTACTTGACCTGCACCAGACAAGAGCAAAAAACGCCAGGGTCAATTCATATCCTATCGAACGAGTTCGAGTTGTCCTAGACGGTCCGGATCCTTGACAACACCGAGGATCAATTAAGAAGATAACCAAACTAGCATGGGAGATCCAAAACCCAACCAGTTCGAGGACCTATGAATCAATTTCCCTAATAGGACGAGTCTCCGCTCAGTCTTGCCATTTTCAAAAAGATTAGGCCACGTGAGGTCTTCCATACCACAAACAAACCGACGGTTATCTGGTGGTGGGACCAAAGAAAACATACCAGAACTAGATGCAAAAGAATGGCCAAGGAATATGGAATGAGAATTAAACAGGGAGATCGAGCCGCTGGAGGACACACTCCAACGCCGGCAGAAGATCGACCCACGACGGTGGTAGTTTGAACAACGACAGCGACATCGATTGAAAGAGAAGTCTTGAAAAATAATTGATGGTATTTTTTTCTTTCCAAGATTTTCTGTTCCTAGCAAAAATTACATAAAAACAAGACGAAGAAATTAGTAAATGTGTTATAAACGAGTGCATGATATGATATAGTGAAGCCAGCTAATTATAAAACACGAGATCCAGATTTGTCCTAAGTACTTAATGTTCGCATCTTTTTTTTCTTCAGTAATGTTCGTATTATGCTTTTTTTCAATTTTAAAGCTGGATAAAGTTGGAAATTACAAAATAGAAAATGAAAAATAAGGCATAGCAGAAGTGCAAGTCATATGCATGGTTCACTGGACTAGCTATCATTATGAGAACATGCTCTGTTTCCGATCTCTCTCGCTTCTTATCTTATGTATTGAAAATTGTTTCCGCAGTACATTCGTACCACCCAACCAAACCAAGTCCATTTTATTATCTCTATATTAAAGGAATTAATTAGTGCTTCAATATTTGAAGTTGACAATCTGTTTTCACAATTTCAGCCGAATTAAGCAGAAAAGTGGCAAAGGAAAATGAGTTTGCGTTGCTTTGAAACACGGAGAAGATTAAGCCCTACCTATTTACTTGCAAAGAAAGCAAGCAATAGAAAGGATTGGAGGAACATGTGTAAAGTATAAACCCACAAGTGATCCATAAGTTAGGAAGACTTTGCAACCCTTAATTTGTTTTTTTTTTAATACTCCATATAAATTAAAAAAAACAATTTTATGCTAAGCCTCTAGCCCCGAGGTGGACCTATGTGTATGAAGGGGGTCCATGGACCCCCTTTTTCCTAAATAGTATGCATATATATTATATTCTATGGATAAAATTTTGTAAAAATTGGACTCCTTTGTGATATTATTTATATATTTTATATCTCATTCAGTTTAAGAGTTTTGCAACACTAAATGGTGTCTAAATATATTGAAATATAATCAATGTTGGTCTATTTATTTTTCAAGTGTGTTTTTTCTCTTCAATTTTCTAACTAAGTACTTGATTTTTTCTTGGAAGATTCGTTCTTATAGTTTATTTTTTATATTTGTTTCTCAATTTATGTGTCTCATAATATTGTATAATATAAATAACGGATAAAATAGACCAGCCCCATATCAACTTATGTTATAAAAAATTTCAGGTGAAGAAATAAATATATATACATTGTAAGATATAAATATAAATGAACCCCACTTTATAAAAATTCTGGATCCGCCACTGTTGTAGCCTTAGATTCATTAAGCTATAGGATGGAATTGGTGATCTTGAATTTAAGTTTTATCTAATCAAATTATAGACTCAAACAACCAAATCAAATAATAGCATGAAATAGGTATGAGTATTACTCTTTATATGTTATTGGTTAAGTGTTTTAGATCATAGTCTATGAGATCATATCAGAATTGTTGGTTGAAGATGAAATCCTTGTCCACCAGAATATCTTTTTACAAATTTTCAGCGCAGCTATTTTGAAGTTGAATCTACTTCAATTCAAAATGCCGAGGTAAATATTTGGGATACTGAATTGTGAAAAATTTTAAGAGGAAAGAAGATTACCATTCTTATGGATGAATGTGGTGAATTACTTTTGCAATTAATGGAGGAGTTTGAAAATCAAAACTTCAAAATAAGATTGAGAAAAGAATTTCGCCAAAGTCATCTCAGTTATAGAGCTTTTACGTGAGCTAAGAAAAATAAAATGGAGAGTAAAGAACTAAAGGTTGCTTAATTTGGACTTAAGGGTTTAAACTATTTTTTTATATTTAGATACTCTCTTCGTTTCTGAAAAATTGATGTGTTTTTTATGTCGTGAGATATTCAAATTATTACTATAAAGAACTCATTAAAAAATTCAAAAAAATATATATTTAGAAACTAAATACATACTCCCTTTGTCCGCGAAAGACTCCACTATTTTAATTTGTTGTTTCAAGGTTTAATGTTTGACTCGACTTTTAATGAAGATAAATAGTTTTAAAAAATTCAGAAAAAATATATTCGGAAAATTTAGATTTCAAATTATGATACACATATGAAATATTTAATTTTCGGTGTCTAAACATTAGTAAAATAAATCATAGATTTAATATTGTGAAACTGTCAAAATAAATGGTGGAGTCTTTTGCGGACGGATGGAGTATTAATCTATAATTTGTATCAAAATTATTTAACTTTGTATGTTAAAATATTAAAAAAATTATAAATTAAATGTTGAAAAAGAAATGTACCTTTTTTTAAGGATAAATGTAAGAGTGGGAGATTATTTTCCTTTTCATGGAATGTTGGCAAAGTTTCGTGGTTTCTTTTTCATAAATGCATCATTATTAATTTAGTTTCTTTTCGTGGTTGTGTATATGAAATGAAACGACTATTCACTATGGAAATGTGATCCCATTCCCCAATATATAAGAAAATCTGTATTATGTGTCTAGATTACCCCGGGAGAAAAGAACAAATGAATAAGAAGGTGGTAATGATGATGATAACTAATACACTTCTTTCGTTTCAAATAGATTGTTACTTTTAACTTGTTTGTATAGAATAAGTTTTTTTCCATATATTAACGTATTTAAATAAATTTCCGTCATTACATCATTCCAAATTCATTCTCACCTCATTCAACCCGTCCCCTAAACTTTTTGAATGAGTGGATTCAGTGGCGAAGCCAGGAAAAAAATTTCAGGGTGGCGAAAATTCTTCAAATATTGTCATAGATAAAGTATTTTTGTTTCTGTTACAAATATAATACAATTTGACTTGATACATAGATTAGGGTGATAAAATTTTGGTGTTGAATTTATCATTTTACATTTTTCTTTATATTGAAAGATGTAATCAAACACAGAAATCGAGGAAAAATAGTAAAACAAAATTAAATTATAACGATAAATATTTCAAGAATAAAAATTAAACAATTATATTATTTTGGTGTTTTATTTCTTAAATTTTAGAGGTACGAATGATCAATCAACTATTTTATATTGAAGGTTTCTGCAATATCTTTTTCAATATATAAAAGAAGACTATTAGGTTTGACAAATTGGCCGAATTGAATAAGCATAAGTGATAATTTATGGGCTTGATAGTGAGTTTAGTGGGTTGAGATTAATTAATAAAATAAAAAATACAAAGTAACATCCCTAAATTATTCTAATTGTATACTATATACCCCTACCTCCTAAAAATTCTCAGGGTGGCCACTGTCACCCCACGCCAACACACACCTTCGCCCCTGAGTGGATTTGTATGGGTAAAAGTTGATTAAAATGAAGCAAATGTAGAAAAGAACCATTTCATTTGAAATATATATATTTTTAAAGTAAGACGACTTAGTATTACTTTAAGAAAAATAATACAAGCCATAAAGACACAAAAAGATCCTATTACAAAACTAAACATCAAAGAAGAACAGTGAGAAAATCTAATGAAATACCTAAAACAGAACCAAATTAAGCAAAGACTAAGACTAAAAAGGACCCTCCAGTAAACAAAGCAAACCTCTAACCTAGCCATCATTCGGCTTGAGAAAACATGTTTTGTCATGATGAAGTAATTTAGACCCGCGATCTTGACTAAGGCGCGCCATCGTAGTTGTTTAGGAGCTAAGCGCCGTCTCGACATTATCATGCAACAAGAGGTAAATTTGTTATGCAAAAAGGAACCATCCGACCAAACAACACATAAACCAATCCAAAAGCCTGGGGAAAAGATGAAAAATCAGACCGTTTCGGACGATGAACCTAAAATTTGAAATAAAAAATCAGAAAAGAACCAAAATCCGCAAATAGAGTAGGCAAGGCTGGTCCAAAACCAAGTCTACTCTCATACCATGAGCTCATTGCTCCAACCGAGGTAGGAAAACTCCCAACCTCACCAGTTTGCAATCCTTTGTCATCACCACAACCTCAGATAATCGAGACCTTGTCTCCCACACATGAGAAGCACAATGCATCAGAATTTGCAGCATCCTTGCACTTTCGGGCCATATCCATCTGCACATACAGCCGCATACATCAACGGCCAATGAGCACCACATCGGTCGAGCCAAACCAACAAGCCGGCTCTGATTGTCAATTCAGGGCCCCAAGACTTAATTTGTATAAAATGGTAATTGCATCTTTAAAAATGAAGCCATATAAAATGGTAATAAATCCTTAAAAAATGGTAGGCTGATTAATTTGCTTACATGTCAAGAAAAAAATGCGTTCACACATGTGGCGCTGAGGTGGGTGCACTAGAATTCATTATTCAAATTGTTTTTTAGCCCTGTCACCTAGATGATCCCGTAATAAGATATATAGATGACCCCGTAATAAGATATAATAGTAGATTGCCAACAGCAACCCGGTCATCAAAGCTAACAACCACAAATGGATCAGAAATTGCTAGGCGCGCAACTGTGTTTGTTTGATTTCCAAAATCGGGATGCTGAAAGGGAAAAGTTTACTCCCATTTTACATTGCATGCTCCACGCCTTTCTTCCCTTTCCAAATTATGTGCAACCATGTACTTACCATCATGCAAAAACTTGGAGGTAAAAGACAACACTCTAGTCAATATTAAGTACTATTATCAAATGTATATACTGTACATACATGCCTTTTCTTTTCAATGTACCTAAACATTAAAAATTAAAGATTGTACATTTTCTTATAATATCAAAATGGCAATAAAAGATTTATACTCCTATAATTTAAGGACTATTTTGATAAATATGGAGTAGTATTTTGTTTTTGTGCAGCAGAACAAAGGTGGGTCGTACCGATATTAATGGAAGAAAGTGAAAAGGAAGAAGAAGAAGAAGAGACGACGATGATGATGATGATAGCAGGTTGAAGTGACATAACCTTTCCAAAACGCCTTTTGTTTTTCTTAAATTGAGTGTTGATTAGACCTCTTTTTTCTTTCAAGCCAAATCTGACCTGACAGTACATCTTCTCTTTTACCACGCATTGGCATTACCACCGCAACTTCATGACACCAGTACCACCACACCTTTAAACTTTTTTAAAAAAACTCCTAGTACATGGGTCATATATGTAAATTTACATATTTTGGATGGTTAAAGTGAAATCGAATGCCGTTTCAAGTCTCAATCCAAGTAGAAATACTCATGAAACATTATTATGTTGCTTGTTCAATTGAGTGCTTAGCAAGAGTAGCAGTGAGAGTGTTGTGGGTGAAGCAAGAATTGAAGTGGAGGAGATGGGATATAAATGAAATCTAGTGGAATGTCAGCAAGTGTCAGCCCATGGATGAAAGTGAAAGTAATGCCAGGAGAGGAAATGCCCCAAACAACACATGAGACACAGAGTAGGAGCCAAAGCTAGCTAGCTATACCCTCTTTCACTCCACTTTTCTTCTTCCTTTCCTCTGCCAAGGACACCCTGCTCCTATTTAAGACCCCTCCCCTCAAATTTTCGAATCCATTAATATCTCTCCCCCCGTTAACAGAAATTTTATTATGACCCTTAAGTAGAAATTTCAATACTTGTAAAACAAAATCTGTACATTAAGTTGCGCTAAGAGTAATGGTGGTAGATAACGCAACATAAGGACATAAGGGAGAGGGAAGCATAGGGCGGCAAAATTTCCAGGCAGGACTATAGTGAATTCCCTTTTGTACAGACAGGTATTGTAAGCCCTTCCTCTGCTGGTCAATTGCTGCTTCAAGGACCTATACTTTTCACTTTCTTACAATGCAGTCCTCCGGGTTTTAGCATCAGCAGCTTAATGCTTCGTATTTCACTTGAAGTGGGCGGTTAAACCCTGCCTGAGACAACAAACTACCCACCACCGCAAGATCCCGACAAAACACTCCTTGAAACGCATTTGTATCGGACGTCGGATTTCCTTTGTTATCACCAGGATTTTCTCTACGGCTACGACCCTGTTGTTTCCCAGATTGTTTGCTATGGGGCTCCGATGTCGGAGTCGGATTCTGCGTTTGTTGCACTTGAACTGCCGCCTGCGTCGCTTGCAGGGCCGCCGCGGTTTTCTTCCTCTGTTTCTCAGCTGCCTCTTCTTCCATAATAGTGGACATGACGCTCGAATAACCCTTCTGCAACAATCTGTACAGCAACAAAGCGGACATTTTCGATCTATCTTTTACCGAATCAAGATCCTGGTCATTCGAAAACTCGCATCTTTCTATGAAAGTGATCGCCTTATCGGGCTTGTGCCGTAGGGAGAGCAGCAAATGGGCTCTCTCCAACTCCGACTTTGAACATCCTCTTCGCAGACCAATCAGAGCGTAGTAATCCACATTCCCGGTTTCCCCTGAAGCAACTCTCAGTTTCAGTTCGTTGGTTTTCGTCGTCAAGGCGCAGAGCTTTCCCGGAATTTCTCGGTACCTAACGTTGTGCCGCTTCCAAGCAGGCCCTGGAAGTTTCCGGTCTCGCAAAATGGAATTGTAGAGAAGCTTCAGGTGCTCGAGATCGTGCAAGCAATCGGGCAAGCAGCGAATTGACTCGAGAAGTGAGGCTCTGGTGTCGAGGGCCTGAATGCAAGACGGTTCGAGAGCTAGGGTCTTGTTACAGTCGGCGATTGACTCTGCGATTCTGCCGGAGGCCTTGTAGGCGACGGCACGATGCATGTAGCATTCGGCGAGGAAGCCTTGGGGAGCCGGTCGTCGCCCATCGACAATCTTAGAGAAGTGGCGGATAGCCTCTGAATAGAGACCGGCGTCAAGGGCGGCGACTGCGGCGGTTCGACGTCGGACAAGGAGTTTGATGTGGGCGAGCAGTTGAGAAATGCTCTCAGACTCCGACGTGACCCGAGGAGGCGTGGATGGAGGAGTTGTGACAGTGACGGAGGAAAGGTCAGCGGCGACGGTTGTGGGGAGTGAGAAGCTGTCATCCGACCAACAGATGCTTTGGCGACGGAACGCTGCCGTCGCTAGCCGCTTCCCGGTTTGTAGGAGGACCATCGCGTCCTCCATTAGGCCCAAATGGCAGCAGGCTTGGCCCAAAACAAGGTACCTGAGTCAAAGTCAAAAAGAAGTGATGAGTTCCTACAATTTAAGAGCAATTTTGTTACCTGTACAGTTGTATCTAGCAGTAGCACAGCATGTAAACCTCTACTCCTTAAAATAAAACCTACTACTAAGTAAATACTCAAACTTTGTATTTATTAGGAATGAAGCTGATTATTTGGACTATATATATACATATATATATATATATATATATATTTAATATAAGTATTTCAGAAGAGCACAAAAAGGAGGTGGTAGAATAGAACAGAGTGCCAAATTACCTCCACTGCCCTTCCTTGTCGCCGTTTTTACACAAACCCGCCATGACTTTCTTCTTCAGGTCGGAGACAGAGAAACATTTGAAAGCCGTATTGCGATCCGTTGAGTCATCGGAGGAGTTGTTGGATGAAAGAAGCTTGACCCGCTCTCTGGATAGCTGCTGGGACGAATTATCAGACGAAACGGAGCCGGAGTCGTCGGCGGCGATTCTGAGGCTGGGAATGTAGTCCTGGAGCATATCGGCGACGTCCTTGAAGCGCCTGAGATGCAGCAGAGATCTGGCCTTGAGCTCCAGCGCCACCTCTAAGCGCGGCGACAGCGCCAGCGCCGCATCGAGGAGATTGAGCGCAGACGCGATCTCGCTCTGCTCTTGACTCGCTATCAGATTCTTGGCATCCTTAATGTACTTATCAACAATCTATGTATGTATAGAAGATCATCGAAAAAGCAATATTTATAAATAAGAATCACACTGAAAAAAATAATGTAAAGAAAGAGAGAAGATGATGAGCCGGAAACACACCTTTCTGTTGGTGAGCCACCAATGCTTCTTCTCAGAACCAGTCAAACATGGAGAAACAGCCATGGCGGTTGTTGTTCCAGAGTCGCTCGCTAATGGAGAAGAATCAGAAGCAAATCAACCATGAACCTGTCTCACACGCTCTCCTCTCTTCAGACTTGAGAGCATGTGCAATGTTCCTCTTCCTCTTTCTTTTATCTGGCTCTGGGAACTGAGAGAGGAGAAGAGACTGGAGATATACAAGAGGATGGGAGGATTTTTAAAAATGAGTGAGAAGTCTAAATAAAGAAGGGTGTGGAGATGAGAGAAGAAAGAAGTAAAGTATAGATTTATAAAAACACTATAAAATAAAAGTGGAGGCACAAAAGAAAAAATGAAATTGGAAAAAATGAAAATGCCAGCTTTGACCTCAGAGAAAGCAAGCTTTGATCTCATAGCTGGCACCACACATTAGATTCTCTCTATCAACACCTCCTTCCTATATGCTGTGTATGTGGCCTATGCTATGCCCCTGGCCCTGGCTAGAGAATATGACCAAGCAAGCACATCAATTCATCTCAAATTCATAAACAAACGCATTTTCGAACTACTACTACTACTACTTCTTCCTAGTATTAATTCTTTATTACTACTAAAATACACAAGTGTATTAGTATTTTCAATACTAGTATTTAATTAGTACTACAATGCAATCTGATGAAGTATTATGTGACTGGTATTATCCGGTGATTGCAATGGTGCTGACCGGATAAAAACGGTGAGTCCGGTCCATCATCACGGGGTCCGTTAGGCAGGCAGGCAGATGGAGAAGAAGAGATTGTTGCTTGCCCTTGCCCTTGCCCTTGCCCCAACCCAAAAGCAAATGAAGGTAAATGCTCCCTCCACCCAGTTGTGGCAAATGACTCATACGTCCTTGTCTCATGATTGGATGATTTCATAAGGTATGGGGGGCAGTTGGGGAATTGCATCACCCGCGTGACCACAATAACTGGGAGGACGACTCCCTCCCTCTTTCAGATTTACTCCTACTAGTTACGAGTATGAAGAATACTTATTTCCTTTTCTGTTCCAACAAATTACAGTGTACTAGTGTTACAATTCATTTACTAATGGACTGGACTGGACTGGATTATTAGTAGTGTGGACTGGTAATAATATTATTATTCATCGGATTGGGACTTGGGTGAAAATGGTAATTATACAACGGAAATAGTGAAAAACTGTAAGGTGGGGGACTGATGTGCACAAGAATCATGCCCTTTTCCCCCCTCCTTTTGCCCTTTGCTTTTTATTTTCACCCACATCGATTAATGAGAGTGCACATGAAAATGTGGATGCATCAAACATGGCCAGATGAGCCTGTCTTAAAGCCTCTCCTCTCTCCTAACTTCCACCTTCGGGCCCCACTCATTACCCTACGTCATCAAAATGTCCACCGTGGCTCCCCATGTGTCATTTTCGCTCTACCGGGCTCCACCATCATGAGCTCCAACTCAGCCACGGACTTTCCACATACCATTATCCGCCAAATGATTTGGACTTCTACCTTTATTTTTAGAGGTGAATACTCCATAATGGAATACTACTAAATTTCTATAGCCACTCTCTCATTTCCTCCAGAAATAATTTTAAGTGAATTAAGATTATTTGTTGGCTTTGGTTTTGGAAAAGCGGGAAAAATTTAGAGGCTCAATTTCATGTTTGCGCCCTTCCTCGAGACGTATAAGTAGTAGTAGTAGACTATTAGTACATTTTTTATTTACATTTGTTGTTGCCCAAAAACAAAAACGCTGTTAACAAATGTTCCACTAACTTGATGAGGAAAACGGTATTAGTTAGAGTATAAAATTACATCCCATTTAGGATATAGCTGTAGCATTTTGGATAATTTTTTAATTGTTGAAATCAAACAGTTAACAGTTAAACTTAAAACATCATTGTCGAGAGCTTTTACGAAACGCAACAGCTACTTGAAAAAGTTGTTACCAAACACGGGTAAAATTTAACAATCATGTGAACTTTATTAAGAATCATACTCAACATTCATTTTAAATAGTTACGTTTGTTTTTCAACATTTAATCTAATTATTTTTCTTCAACATTTTGGTATACAAATTTAAGTAATTTATGTGATACACTGTAAATCGATGTGTATAGTTTTTTAAAAATATATTTTTCCCCAAGTTTGTTTAGAAAATTCTTGCTGATAACATATTGAGTCAAATAAAAATTTGAAAGTCGAATATGATAATTAAACAGGGACGAAGGGAATATAAATTTGTTGTTGTTACAGTTAAGGCAAAAAGCCCAAATAAAACCCTAAACTATTTGAATCGTCACGACTCAGCCATCAAACTAATTAATGGACCAAATAAACCTTTAAACTCCTCATTTTGTACCGATTTAGCTCTTGCGACTATAATTTGCTGATGTGTCTGACAAATTTGCACTCCTGGACGAGTGGTGGTGAGAATTAAAGAGATGAATGTATGTTATGGCGGGAATTAACCTACAGGTAAATTGGACGTGAGAGACAACGAAGAGGTAGAGAGTGAAAGGAGATAGTAGAGAGAGGGTTGGCAGAGAAAGAGTTGCTTTTTCTGGAGAAGAATCGAATTGATTCGATTCTCTGCAACTCCAAAAGCGAATTCTGAAGTGCACATAGAAGAAATGTATGAAATCTCTTTTCTTTATTTTATTTGGTTGTGTTGATGGAGTGAGTCTTTAATTGGTAAACCCTAGACATTGACGTGTGTAATTTAACTCTTTTCGATTACTTCCACTCATATGTTTCTTGTTTGGTAGCATGGTCAAATTGATTATTGGGGTGGTGAATGATGGGTGGGCAAATGTTTTGTGGTACGTCTGTTTTGTGTCAAACTGGAACTAGAGTGCACAAACTAGAACTTTTGGAATTGTGTGTCTTTGACGGAGCATGTTTCACTATCTTCTCACCCAATCGATCATCAATTTGACAATTCGACATGTTCTTTGATCGATTTTAGCCTCGATTCAATATTTCCCCAATTGTCGAAACCCTAGAACACCCAATTTCATCACACATGGGTATCCTATTTATCAACAAAAAAGTCCATATCACCAATCCACCTAAACTATTATTACCCACATCATATTAGAAAATGAAATATTCCATGAAGATGCCTCCAACGTAACGACCAAGGGCCAGATTAGTACAAAGTGAGGAGTTGAAGTGTTTATTTGGCCGTTGATTAGTTTGATGGATGAGTCGTTACGATTCAAATAGTTTAGGGTTTTATTTGGACTTTTTACCTACAGTTAATGAAGATGAAAAATGAAATTCAGCAAAATGATAAAAAATTATTATAGAGTTTTTCAATTAATGAAATTTATATGATTATTTTTAGCTAGAAGGGAGACTTAAGCAGTGTGGATATGCACTTTTTTGTTGAATAAAAAATTACTTAACAGACCATTTTTTTAATTATAGCCGTCAAAGGTCTTCCTAGTTTGACAACTTTTCAAATTGAGTCATGTAAGTTATCAGCTTTTTCATTCGACTCCTACATCTTAAAGAGCGATGACCACTTCCACTTATTCCTCAAACTTTCATTATTCTTCTATCCAAGTCCTAAACTTCTAAAGGTGTTACACTTTATCTGCAGACTGACCAAACAAACCACTCTAACTGGCTATCCAGTCGGAAAATAACTCCCATTTTCTCATACTAATATAAAATCAATCAAATTTATAGATTTTAAGGAGAAAAGCAAGTAAAGAAATTATAGCAAGTAGGGGTGTGCATGGTTCGGCCGAAACCGAGAAAACCTAGAACCGAACCGTCTTCGGTTTTTTCGGTTCGGTCAATTCGGTTTTCCGGTTAGGTTTCGGCCAAAACCGAATATCGGTTAATTCGGTTCGGTTCGGTTTCGGTTATGGAACTCATATATTTTATTTTTTAAACATTTAATTTATGTTGGTATTATTTTCATTTTTTGGACATTTTTTGGAATCATCTTGTTGCACTTGTTTAATTGTTTTGTTTCATTCAACAAGTTTAAGGAGGTGATAGAAAAAATAGGGAAAATTTGGTTAAAATTTGATGATTAAAAATTATTTCTAAGCAGCTCTCAAGTTACTAATTACTTTGCCAAATTAACCCTGGAGGTGTAACTTAGCCTATTTTACCCGTACTGTTTTGCGGAGCTGGTTAATATATTTAGGTCGTTTCTCAATCTTCCTAATCCATCTCATAACATTTGAAATCTTTGACTTTTCAACTAAAGTCAGACTTGAAAAAAAAAAACAATTAATTAAAGCGTGTTACGGATCGACCGGACACGAAAAAATCACTGACTTAAATATAATCAAAATTCAGGGAGTATTATTCCACTTGTTTTTATGCATTTAACGAAAAAACTACTTTCAATTTTCCTCCATTAATTAATCTCCTATTTTGGCATTGAAAACGCATTAATTGTCCAACGATTGAGAAGGAACACCTAGCAGAGAGTTGCTCATAAAATAGGAGCTGGCTTTTCCATTAAGGGATAAACTAGTGATCGTAATTAATACCACCTTCGTCCAAGAGAAAACAAATAATATTTAATTCTAAACATTTAATCAATAGTTTTTTTCCTTTAAAGTGATCAACATATAAAATTTATAATAATTTTATGCGGGTGATAGTAGAACATTTCTAATTTCTAAATACACGAGGAGGTCGCTACTGAAATTTGAAGCTTGGCGCGTGTTCCACTGCTTTCGGAAAAGTAACAAGGAGCTAGCAAGGTTGGCTCTCACTTTACAAAGTCTAAGTCTAACCTTGTGGATCGCTTTTATACTGGATTATATTTCTGGTTACTTGTAATTCACCCAAATTAGAATTTGAGTCGATCAACTAAATAAATAATTAAAACAGCGTAGCGTGAGAAAACCACACACGAAGAACTTCAAAAGCCTTAGATAGGAACTAGAGAAAGAGTCCTTATAATGGAAGACGATGAATTATTAGTTGGTTTAGGATAAAGTGTGCACCATTGTCCATTAATTATCAAATTGTTAAACTTATCACTTCTGTCGGCTCATTCCTCATTCCTTATTCTCGTGAATGTACACTTTAGCATATATTAAGGAATGCACACTGTATAATTATACTATAAACGAAGGTCCTACAGAAAAATGCAAGGGGGGTGATGATGAGTGATGTTTGTGTTTTTGTTGTTCCATAAGATTGGGACCATTAGACAAGGTCATGGGTTTGGTTTCTATCATCAACATGGCTGCAGCTCTTGTACAGCTAAGGGATTCCAGTTGTGGAGCTTTTGGGGGCCCGTAACTTGATTAGGATCACTGCCCATTTTCTTCTTCAACCAAACAAATGCTTCTTTCTCTTTTCTTCATTTTCTTTTTCATTTTTAGAAATTAAAAGAATGAATAAGAAAGAATGCATAGAGGGCGCGTGAGCATCTTGTTTAGTGGTTAAATTCTTAAAGACAAAATATTAAGGTTTTAAGTTCAAGTCTTCCTCCGCATCCCTTATCCTCAATCCATATTATCAAAAAAGAAAAAAAAGGTGTATCGAGAATGAGACAATTGTTATCAATCAGACGGCGGAAGTAATTACTAGGAGGCCGGCACCGCCCCTTGTATCGTAGCTTTCGAACCTCCACTCCAAAGAGAGACTATCATGGTCCGCTAATAGACACTTGGTTTGTCGCCTTCAAATTTTTTTGGATGAGGTAGCTGTTCTTCCCTCCCTTATAATTATTGTGTGAGAAGATAAACCCTCCTGGCCCGGCCCTAGGCCTAGCTAGGGTTTTGGTGTTTGTGAAGCTTTTATGCTTGTTTTTTTCTTACATATGTAGAAATGCATGGCCCTCCAAAACCAAAATAATTGTGAATTTAGAGGAAGTGGTATGATTTTCATCTGTTATGTTTCTAGGCTAGCTAGCTCGGAGAGGCCATTCCCGAATGAGAAACTAACAACTCAATATACAGAATTAATTATTTGCATCGTTAATTCACGTCCCGCAATTAATTTTCAAGTGGTACACACATGCCCTGTCTCCAACTCTCTCTTTTATGATAACAATTGATCCAATTCCTTTAAATAGTTGCGTTGCTTGCAAGGACAACCAAAAGTTGCCTTTACACTTTGGCTTTGCCTCTGTAATTGCAACCTGTTTTCTTCTACATTCTTTTGGGTCTACTTCTAACTGCCCTTGCTTTGTTCTCAATTTTGAGCCGGACATGCATTTCTTCTTCTAACAAACTTCTTATATACCACTCTCTAGGTCCCTCAAGATTGGTAAGTTTTGTTTTCACCATTTAATTTATGATTTTATTTCTTTAACAATTTACTATATAAAGTCAAATAATTTAAGTGCAAATTATAAATTAATGTCTACAATTTATAAATGTTTTTCATATAACTTCTTTTCTAGTATCAATTTGAATCTGTGATAATATCGAAAAGAAAACACATCAATCTTCTTTTAGGGACGGATAGAGTCATCTACTTATCTTCTCGATCTTTAAAGGTCAATTTGGGAACATCATTACCATATTTGCCTTCATAGTTCGTTATCCAAAAGTTTTTTTTTTGAAATAGTAAGCTCATTTTTTTACGGAATGACCCGAACAAAATAAGACAAACAAGAACGCAAATAGCACCGAACAAAGGTGCACGAGTACCTAAACCGAAAGCTTAAGCTGCTAGATAAATATATGCTAAAAGCATAATAATGGAGTAATCTCGATTTTTTCTGATACTGCCTAAAATGGCTTAAGAGCACCATCAATGTCATGATGATTGACAGGTTGGTGATGCAAGTACCCAACACCCATGATATGCTCTCCAAGAGCAAAATGGTGTTGGCGCATCATCGCGGCGCGCTGGTCGGGGGGAACAAGAAAAACACATGCTCTAAAGAGCATATATAAAGTAGCAAAGTTCTAAGATAATAGCAAGAAACAAACAACTAATAGTCCCAAAATAAATAGCTGCAAAAATTAAAAGCATGATCTCTCTGTCATCCATTAGAGATAACAGACGAAAACTCATGGATCGTCCGAAGGTTGGGAGTCTCCCAACCCCAAAAGTGCTTGTCCAACCGCCTCTGCCACTAATATTGTCACCATGATCTTTTTCTTTGCACGCCTGACAGTTTGACATCGGAGTCGTGCAAAGCTAGATACGAGCCATCCAACGTTGTGTTGGTCCGACCGAGAGCGATGTCCCAAAATCATCAACAGTCCATGCGAAAGCAGAAAGCAACCCTTGGGAGCCGAGAACGACGCCGACAAAGGGAATTAGCGCCTTCCGACGATAAAATCGAAGTGCAGCAGCAGAAAGAGAGCGTCGAAATCTGGTAAGATGCGGCGGCGAATCCATGCGAGTGAGAAAGGCCGAGCCGCCGGAGAGCCTGAGCACACCCCGACGTCAGCAGAGAGCCGACCCACTATGGCAATAGTGAAAACCATGAAGCGACGACGTTCAACATAAAACCCTACACTACGTGGTTATTTTTATGGTTGTAGCCCCAAATTCGCTTCTAATGTGCTACCATAGTAGCACATGAGGGCGCTAATCCAGACGCTACTACAGAGGCCGCTCCTTCTGAAACGGGCACTACAAATCCGCTACTAAGTAGCGCCATACTAGCCCTCTACAACATAATTTCATAAACTAAAAAAAGTCCAGATCTAGATCCAGATTTGGATCGAGTTATGGATTTGTTCATCCAAAAAACCCCCAAAAAATCAATCTTCGAATCTAATCTTCATTCCAATACCCAAAAAAACAACACATAACTCGGTCTTCAATTCAATACCCATAAAAGTAATAAAAACTTCATCCAAAAACCCAGAAATTAAAACAACCAACTTCATTGATAAAAATATAATGCAAAACCCATTTAACAAAAAAAAGCAATCATCAATTACAAACCCAGATAAATTCAAATATAGATCTGAGAAAAAATGTCCATCATCAGAAATGACAAGAAGAACGTCGTTATTGAGGATAAGGTCGCCGGGAAAGAGTAGCAAACCGCCGAAAATGCCTCTGAACTCGCCGGAAGAGAGGACGTTGCCGGTCAAAAAAAATAAACATGTCAACTTAGCATTTTTTTAGAAAGGAATAGATAGGAGGCCGGAACTTTAAAAAAAAATTACTTGAAAGTTGATGCCGCCGGAAGAGAGAGCAGGTTGTTGGCACCGGTGGACTTGCCAGAAGATATTGTTGGGTAAGATGAAGAAATGAGGTGATGAGGGAGAGTTTGAGAAAGAGAGTTCTGAGAGTGTGTGTGAAAGATGAGAAATAAACTCATATCCGAGTTTTGGATGCTTTTATTCGAAATTAATTTGTTGTATCGCCCTTGTAGTGCTTTTTCTTGCTACAAAAGGTGTTGTAGTGCCCTTGTAGTGTTTGGTTGCGCTATGTAGCTACAAAACTTCTGTTAGCTACATAGTGTGCTAGACTCTAGGATTACTCAACGATAATTTTAACGTTAGAGTTTTGGAGAAATTGTCATAACATTTCAAAAAAATTGTGAACCTCTAAGCAAAACTTAAGTAGTTTATGTATAATTCTAAGATATTGACTTGAACAGCATGACAAAAATGACTTTGCCGTATTTGTTTTGGGTATATGAGCTACCTAGCTAGCTAGAAATATTGCAAGAACACAATATTTCCAACAAATTGAGCAAAAGCTCTTCAATTTTGTGAAACATGGAATTATTCTACTCTGCTAATCAACATCGATTGTGATCACCAAACCACACAAATTAAGTTTTTTAGCCAATAATATTCCTCAAGGTGTTAAAATTAAATATTTGAGTATGCTTGGACAATATTAAATCTCACCTTGAAACCTAATTCGTGGGTTGTTAGGTTGTTATGTCTTTAATATGATTCATTAAAAACACTTGTAGTACTAGAGTTCTTCAGCTGCCAGTCATCATCCTCCTAATTTGTAGGGACCATATCAAAGAAGTTGGTTTTCATCATTAAATTGCATAATTGCTCAATTAAAAGTACACGAAAAAAACAATTTTCATTTGAGCCTGTCACTAATTATTATAGGTAGAAGGTTCACCTGCTAAAACATTAGTATACAAGAAAACATAAGCAACTGAATGACAACAAAAAGTTTGAAATGATAATGACACGTACTAACGGTTGATGATTAAATAAGCTCGAATTTAGGTATATAAGTTTATTTAATTATACAAATCTATTCCATGCAATTCATCAATTAGGTTCCCCCCATATATCTGTGAATTATCAATGAATTCTGAACTGATATAGAAATAAAATGGAGGGTCCATCATCCCTTTTTTTTTTTACTTGATTGGAATTTTTAAAATTTATAGGTTGAATGAGATTCATTTATAATCAGCAAGCATATCTCTAATACTTGTAAAGAAGAATTGATGATGGTGGTGGTGGTGGTATTGGTAGTGAAGGCAGGCAACAAATTGGCAGAGGGTGTACTGGTGGTCTCAACAAGATCGAATATTTGGAGGGGCTTAGCATATGGGCATCTCCTTTCATGCCAATCTTAGTAGAGCATAATTAAATATAAAACAGAACCCGCATACTCGTAATGGAAAACATGGTTTTAAAATCGAACCTAA
This sequence comes from Stellera chamaejasme, assembly GCA_024586325.1. Classification (NCBI taxonomy): domain Eukaryota; kingdom Viridiplantae; phylum Streptophyta; class Magnoliopsida; order Malvales; family Thymelaeaceae; genus Stellera; species Stellera chamaejasme. The sequence continues at coordinate 35,799,761 of CM044985.1, forward strand.
GTAGAACCGCATAAAGACTCTGCCTGCCATTCAACCAGCTTGATCATTTAGACACGGCTCAACCTAGGTTATTTTCTTAAAGTTAGCTATCATCATTCACTATATAAAATTATCATGAAATAATTTAAATATGAAATAATAATGTACATTTTTATACTAAAATAATAATTTAAATTATAAATTAGTGATTTCATGAAAACAATATTCTATATTTTAATTAATTATGTAATTGAAAATAATTTTTTATGTTTATATTATAGATTACAAATTTTTAAACAGATAATATGATAACATATTAAAAAATTAAGGTGTTAAATATTAAAATTAGTAATAAAAATTTGGAAATTTTGGACAAATTTCTTCAAAAAAAATGCAAATAAAAAAGGGAATCACAGGTTCTTACCGGTTCAACCGATTTTTGACCAATGCTTCTTAAAACCGAATCCCGGACTCGCCGTCAAACTGATTCACGATTCGAAAGGCCGGTCCGGTTTGGTTTTCAAAACCATGATGGGAAGGCAGCGCCCCCATTTTCTAGACATGTATCATGTATGTATGTACCCAAGGAAGCAAATGTGTGGTAGAAGCCATAAAGATTCTCTTATCAAGACACAAGCCTATGACACATAAGCCCATCACCTTTAGCCTTGAAATCCGTTGTGATTTTTATTTTTGAAAAAAAAAAGTTGGTGATGGGGAAATATATATACCAAAAACTTGTGGCATGCAAAGAAACAAGGGCCTCTCATTGTTGTGGCATGAAATAGATTCTTAGTAGTACTGTATTATTGAAGTGGTGTTGAAGGCCAATCATAGTGCTGCTCTGTTTCGATCTGCCCAATGCGAGCCTGTATATCGAGACCTTTTGGGGCTTCCAACTTTGCTACTACTTGCTCTGCCACAACCCCTGAGGTTCGCACGTGTCTGGTGGATGGTTTTTCACGTGGAGGGATCACAATACAAAGAAAGTGTAGGGGGTGCTTATGTTTTTATGTTATCGCCACTTTAAATTAATCTACCTGCTAATTAAATCTCATTCCTTTTCTTTTCTTAATAATAGTCGACTACCATGTGATTTCTTCTCATTAATTCTTAGTTAATATTCAAATTTTGAAATCTTTCTGATATCAATCCTATCTTATTAGTATTCTATTAATTCCTCGGTTAATTAGAAACGGAACGGATCAATGAATGTTTCTGTAGCTTAATTACTACTGCAGTATTAATATTCTCCTGCCAACTTCTGGACATTTTCAGAGGCTTTTAGCCAATAATGCTGGCTAATTCATACATGGTCGTAGATAGATATTGGTTTTGTGGATGGATAAGCCTGGTGTGGCTAGCACCTTCTTGCAGCAAAAATTCGAATCCAAAACCAACGCTACAGTACTGGGGCAAAATATCAATGTTAGTCACAATGCCTGTCAGTCTTCTTCTAGTCGGCTCATAATATTTTGTGTTTCTCCAAACTAGTCTACAAACTTGTAACTTTTCTTTTCTCAAGTCTTTAAAATCTCAACTGTTACAAACCAGTCCACAAACTTCGGTAAGATTTTGACGGTGCGTTCTAAATTTACCAGATTTTGACTGCATACTAGCTAGTACTAAGAGCTGATCGATTACAACTGTAAAATATTTCAGAACTAAACTAGAAAATTATAAAAAGATGTAGGACTTGTGGTGTCCTTCCCTCCCTGATCTGTTGTTGCATCCTAGATTCTGCCTTGGAATGGTCTCATCATGGCCAGACCAGCTAATACTTACAAAACGTCATGAGCAGAGTTGGATACCTTGAGGTGTACGTTTTCCTTTACCAAATGCTTATTTGGCATTAACAGCACAAGCTCGCCCCCTTCTAATTTAGCTGGAGACTTGAAAAAGTCCGGAAGTTATTCAAGTTCATAGAACTGATCAAGGGGGGGATTAATTTGCACCAATGTCATGGGGTCCTATAAATGGATCAATAATAATCAGGAGTACGATTTTTCTCTGATAAATAGAGGGTTTCAAACCTTACCCGGGGAAAATATTTTTTTCACCTCATATCAAATAAAATCACCATTAAATTTCATCACACCCATTTCACCCCTCAAACCACCACAATCCAATTCACCCTTTCAACCCCTCGGTTCCCGAACTCCACCACCCCGAAATCCCATCCCCACTCCTCTCCTCCCTACGGTGGCGGCGGCAGCGGCGGCGGCGGCGGTGGGGCGGCGGCGGCGGTGGCGGCGGCGGCGGTGGGGCGGCGGCAGTGGCGGCGGCGGCGGCGACGGCGGTGGCGGCGGAGTGGTGGCGGTGGCGGCGGTGGTGGCGGTGGCGGCGGCGGCGGCGGAGTGGTGGCGGTGGTGGCAGTGGTGGCGGTGGCGGCGGCGGAGTGGTGGCGGTGGCTGAAATTGTACGTGAAAGATTTTTCACGTGAAAAACTTTTTTTCACTTTGGAAGTGAATTTTGGAGGTCCAATTTTCGAAAATTCATCAAGTGAAAAACTGAGGTGAAAATCTGATCTTTTTCACTACAAAAATGCTAACTTTGAACCCCCTAATATCAAAGGTGCCTTTTTGAAATGTACCCATGAACAAGTGAACTGATCAGTTGAAATGATTTCTTCGATAAACAAAATAAGTCAAAATAGAATATCTTTGACCTGATCAAATTATGATGATTGATTTTTAATTGGAAACGAAGTTTGAGATTGACGTTAGAATTAGGAGAAAAAAAATTAATGTTCTCTTTATATATATATATATATATATATATATATATATATATATATATATATATGCTATTTTCTTCTACTGAATAAGCAAATTTAAATCTTATTTCTTTCCCTAGAATTTTGGATATTATTTCATGTGGGATAACTTTAAAAGGGTACAAACTTGTTATAAACGGAGTCCCTAAGATAACCCTAGTACCTAGAGGGGGAAAAGACGGCTCGAGAGCCTCATCTCTTATCTCTTCTCTGCCTTTTCGTCCGGTTGAATATCACTTGTTTTTGGTATCAGAAATTAGATAATTTTAGCTAGTTCTGTTGCTAGCCTTTCTTCTCTCGTTGATTTGCAGTAGCTTGATTGCGATATTTTGGTAAATATATTTAGTTGATGTGCTATGCAGGACTGTTTGCCAACTCGTCATCAACTCTCTCAACATGGTATCCCCATCCAACTAGGGGTAAAAATTGAACGAACCGCTCGAGTTCGGTTCGGACTCGACTCGAATAAAAACCCGTTTGTGACTCGTTCGAAAAGTTATCAAGCTAAGCTTAAACATATTTTAAAACTCAATATATAAAATATTTCAAGATAAGCTTGAACACCAAGCTACTCAACTCGGTTCTACTTTTTATTAACATTTTCCATTGAAATAGGCAAACAGCTCGAGTTCGACTCTAGTTTGATTGATTTAAAGCCCGTTCGTAGCTCATTCATATAATTTTCAAGCCAAACATTAACAAAATTTCAAGTTCGATAGAATTTTCAAGCCAGACATGAACATCCTAGAACTCAGGCCGGCTCGACTCGTTTTCAGCCCTATGTCTAATCTCTTGGATACTCGAAATGTCCTAATATTCTAGAGTTTGCTGCCCATATTCTGAATTGCTACCCTTCAGCTTCCTCGGTCTGGCAAGTTGTCTTCTCTTGGTGCCAAATGGGGCTCTTCACTAATCTGGTAATTGCAGAAGTTCTTTCAGTCTATGGTCCTCCCCAACTCAACTCGATCTCTTCAGCTGAAAGTATGGTTAGCAATCTATAAGATTGGCGCCTGGGATACACAGAAAACATGCCCCGCATGTTTGGAATGGAGCCCCGGGATACACATAAGTCACCACCCGCTTGGGGTGACTGTAACAGACAGTGATGGAAAGGCAGTTGATGAAGGACAGTATAAGCAACTAGTTGGCAGCTTGATGTATCTTACTGCAACTAGACCAGATCTTATGTTTGTTACATGTTTATTGAGAAGGTATATGTCTCGGCCCACTGAGCTTCATCTAAGCATGGCTAAAAGAGCTCTCAGGTACTTGAAAGGGACCTCAGACTATGGAATTCATTACAACAAAGGAGAAAAGGAGAAGATATTAGTCTTTACAGACAGTGATTATGCAGGGGATGTGGAAAATAGAAAAAGTACTAGTGGCTATGTGTTTGTGCTCAATTCAGGGGCAGTTGCATGGATCTCCAAGAAGCAGCCAATAGTGACTCTTCCCACTACAAAAGCAGAGTTTATAGCAGCAACAATATGTGTTTGCCAAGTACTTTGGGTTAGCAGAATCATGAAGGAATTAAAAAGTGAAGATGAAGACGACATCATCATTAGATGTGACAACAACTCAACAATCAAACTATCTAAAAATCCAGTTTTACATGGTCGGAGCAAACACATTGACATAAGGTATCACTTCCTCATAGATCTCACCAGAGAATGGAAAATTGTTTTGGAACATTGTGGGAGCCATGATCAGGTTGCAGATGTGACGATGATCAAGCCTCTAAAGCTTGATGCTTTTATAAAGCTGCAAGATTTGCTTGGTGTAAGGTCAATTAAGGATATTAAACTAACTACAAACTTTGGAGTTAGTTTAAGGGGAGACAATGTGAGACGTCCATCACCAGCACACCCCCGACGTATCCTCCCAGCATGTACCAGCCCAAGTCCTGGAGCCGCCAGCACACCCCAGCATATCCTCCCAGCTCAAGTCAAAACTACAAGTCAATTGTGTGATTCTTGAGTTGTTTCTACTTCTATTATATTTAGGACTTCTTGCTAGTATCAAAATCAATAGTTAAACTTTATCTCTAGGTTGTTTATTACTTCATCTGTTTTAGTTCAATTAGGATTACTACTTCAACTCTACTTAGGACTTTGAGGAGATATATAAATATAAGAGAAAACCTTGTGCACAACTTGTTGGTGTGCGCCCCAAACTTCTTTCTTTTTTGTGTTTTACAAAATCACTATTGCTAAAAGCTACCATGCATTAGATATATTTCAAACTTTTAAAGATAAATGCTAACATTATTGTCCAATGAACCCTTTATGTGATCGTATATGAAGTGTATGTAGTACATATTTGCATGACGTGCTAATTAACAAGAAAGTTTGATCTATTGGGATTATCAAATGGTCATGTCATTAATGACATAACAGAAGACCAACTGGCATGGATATCGATCTACCCGATATCATCATGTCCCCCTAACAGCCTAAAGGTTGAAGAATAATTTGTGAAAAAATCCGGGCGATCGAATCCAAGCTCAATTAGACGGACGCAAATCATCTTTTTCAAGATGCTGCGATTCGCTTAATTAATGAGTTATACTTCTATTTAGCCATGACTACGACGTGCTTAGATTACGTGGCCCTGCTAAATAGCCGTGATTATGGCAGAATAATTCGGCAACTCATGATGGTATAAATCAGCCAAATTTATATTCGATTTTGTGGATAGGTAATTGGGGATATAATTAAAGTTGGGGAGCCCTTAAAGTTGATTTGGCTGCAATTATTGGGAACAATGGGAAAAGTGACCATGGGGCTTTCCAACTAGCTATTTGGGACAACTCTTTCTATTGAAATGTTATCTACAATGAATATTGTTCATTTAAAAAAACTAAGTTAATTGAGTAAAGAAATCAAAATATTATTTCTATGAAAGTTTTAAATTTGTAATTGAAAATGGAGTATATTAATTATTAAAACAAACAGCCAATGGCGAAGCCAAGATCTGATTCATGAGGTGGCTGTAATAAAAAGAAAAGGCTAATCAAAACTGAATTTAAACAATATCTATTAAATTAAATCAAGTTTATTCTATTATTTTATGAGTTTAATGAATAATTATTAAAATAATCTTTAATAGATTTGATATTCATCCATTTGGGACTAGTAATGATTCTAAGATATACACATCTAATCCACCAATGGAGGAATTGTTTCCATTATTTTTTTGTGGGTAGTGGGAGTTTACAAATTTAGTACAATAGAAGTATAATTGACTTACATTTTTTTAATAAAATGTTGATAATATAAACAAAGTTTCATCACTAGATAGAATATTTACTCATGATTTTATGCATTAGCAGTGTAACTTTTCTTTCATTTACACTGTTTATAGAAATAAATCTTGCACCCATCATAGATATGTAAAGCATATAGAATGAGTTAATATATTATTATGTTAAGAATTAATATTTGAATATTGGATTGGATTGAGTTTTTTTCCATCAATTTAACCTAGTTTCAAATATGTAATGGACTATAAATCTAAATTTAGATTAACATAAAGGGAATATATAATTAATCGATCCCAAACTAATTAATCCAAATATACACTATATATTCCTATATTTTCAACAAAAAAAATTGGGGTGACAGCTGCCACCCACCGTCCCCACATGGCTCATGCAATTGAAATTGGGGTGTTTAAATCCATTAAACACTATCTATTAAAGCTCATGCAATAGTGCCCATGATTTTTCGAAAACGTTACACCTAATTGAAAAAACCGGTTTATAGACTTTCTTTGGAAAAAAAATATTGATTGATGATGATAAAATTAATCTATAATTACGATAGTTTACCAGAAAGTGATAATTGAGAAGAGTACTTTCCAACCTCTCCTAGTACTACTTGGTAAATTATAATTCCTAAAAGAAATGTTGATTAATTTGCAAGTACTTCATGACTCACTTCTCACGTCCATTCGGCTGCGCCTCTAATTTTAGGGTTCAATTCGATGGGAATAATCTTTTGAGTGGTCAGGCTTTATTTTGTTGGTAAAGGTAGCTGGCTAGCGTTCTCTTTTAGCAACAACAGCAGCTCATCAGCTCCCATGTTCCATGAAAAGAAATCCAAATTCTTTCCATGCACTTCACTCCACCTCTCTCATTTTCTATCACAAGGAATATATGCTCTCTTACTTACTTATCACTGCACTGATCTCTCCCCAAAAGCCCCAACAATTTTACGAGTATAATACTAGTAATACTGGTATATAACTTAAAGAAAGATCCCTTTTTTAATAAAATAAATAAATCAATGGCTTGATATACGAATCGGCCCTTAATTATCAATTCTGTGAAAAAGCGAGGAAAAAAAGAAGAAGTGAACCTCATGATTACATGCATAAACTACAGAATTACGGACAAAAGAGTTTTTTTTTTCCTTAAGAAGGGAAAGGAGAAAAGAAAAATGGAGTAGTATAGTATAGTATAGTATAGTATAGTATAGTATAGTATAGTATAGTATAGTATAGTATAGTATAGTATAGTATAGTATAGTATAGATGGAAAGAATAGATGTGAGAAATGGTAGTAGTATATAAAGACAAAAACAAAGACATGGTGTTGTACTAGATGTGTAAGAATGTGTTACGGAGTGCTATATGTTAGGAAATGAGAATTTATAAGATGTACTGTAATAGTGAAGAGGGCGGGCCGGGTTGATGAAAAAAACATGAAACTGTACCATGCATGCATAGTAACGGGGGACGGTGTGCCCCAAAGTGGAGCTAGGACTATATATGAGGCAACCCAATAAGTCAGGTGCATGATGGGGCATGAGAGTTGAGGAATGAGGCAGCAGCATGCATGCCATGTAGCAAGCGAGCAAGCAAGCGATCACCCACCCACCCACCCACCCGGCCCTAGTCGTCTCATCTGGATGATCTGATCCTGAGATTATTGGATTCCACCACCCCCTGCTCTCTCATCTCTCATTAATTCAAGTCTTCTCTGACCACTCCCCAACCCATTTGCAGTGCACTGTCACTATTTTCTCATGACTTCCATTTGTTGCGTCTCTCTCATACCCACTCGCGCGATCTTAAGTTACCCTCCGCCTTGCACATGCTTTGCTCATCATCCATTCCCGGGATGGGCATTGGTGCGGTGGATATCTAATAGATACATCAGACTTAATTGCTCCACATAGTAACTTTTCACAATTTTGTTCCAACTTTTAACCATTTTGAAAACTCATGGACTAAATATTGTAAATATTTCAAGTCATTTTCAACTTGTACTTTTGGTAAGTTTGAGGAACATTTTGCATTTTAGGACGTCATACAACCCGGCATCGTGGAGCAATCCCCATTGGAGCGGGTAGGAATGCCAATCTTTACAGTGAGTTCCCCGTCTTCACCGTTTACAACCAACAATAATATACATACGTAGTTGCAGCTGATGTCGTAATGCACAGAGTAACGCCCAAGGCGTTACTGTGGGGTCGAACATCATTGAAGGCATTACTGAGGGCGCTACCGGTCAGAGCCTGTCAGAGCTAGTAGCGCCCTCGTAACGCCTTATGGCGTTACCAGCCACCTTTTTCATTAATCTGGTAACGCCCTCGTAACGCTTTGGGCCGAAGTAACGCCTCAATTGGTAGCGCCCTGGTAACGCCCTTGTGCGTTACATTCGTAATGGATTGGTAACGAATTTGGCGTTACCAGGCCTCCTTCAGATACGTTGGTTCCATGAGGTATTATTATCCACTTAATTTGTCCGTAAAAAATCTAATGGTTTTACACTTAGTATATATGCACCTAATTAAGTGAAAGAGGAATGAAATTTGGACCAATACATGGACCGAACGTCTCGTTTCCATCCAATGCGAGATATGAAATAACCATAGTATCACCAATATTGACCCCTTTGGCAATAGCTATTTTAATTAACTGTAGCATTTTGGATAATTTCTTAATGATCGAGATCAAATAGCTATAACTAAACGCTAAACTCTATCCGTAGATAGCTTTTCAAAACGCAAAATCTACTTTTAAAAAAATGTTGCCAAACGGGGCCAATTCATCAAATTTTCTCATGGAATAGCTACTCGGCCACTTTATATAAATTGGTAAAAGACAAGACCATCTCATGAGGTGGTATCAATAATTGAGGTCATATTGCAAGTCAAGTCATGAAAAAGAGAGATACAAACAAAGACGATGAACACAAATAACATAACAGGAAAAACGTGAAAAGGCAAATAACCATAATTATATACTATTATTGATTTTATATATATGCAATTGAGAAATCATATCTTTGAAGTCAGGTGACTGATTTGCCGTCAAACTGCTGGTAGGAATTGTTTGTCTATGTTGTAACGCATTCTCCATGGCCCATGGGCTTCAGGTATGTGCTGCAGAGGCCCGGCCCGCATTAGAGGTGCACTGAAGGAATGAAAAGATTTCATTTTCCACAGGATGAGAGAGTGAGTGACTATGTGGAGTGATGCAATGCAACTGTTTACAAATGTTGGGCTTATTAGGAGAATAAGTCTACTAATGCTACTGGGCTTCATTGGTTCAAGAGCATGCCAATGTTCTGGATCCAAGCCCAGATGATCCAATCCATGCCTGCTACTGTATTTTATTCCCTCATCTTTACAAATTCAAGTCCATAGCCGATTTCAGAATTTTACTTCAAAAGTTTTCAGGTCACGAGGCTTCTAAACCCAAGTTAACCCGAGATATGTAAATGACCAGATAGATAGAGAGGGTGAAACGTGAAATTTGCCATAAAAATTTAAAACTGGAGGAAAAGTGGAAATTCGCTAACAGCCTAAGTTTAGTTTGACTTTGAAGTTTCAAAATGAGTGAATAATTATCACCGGATTGTTAAAAATCAGTGCTTTTTTTGTGTGTATATTATGATACATTCACTTAGAGAATATTCGATCAAAATTATGATAGGATAACAAAATTATTAACGGTAATTTGTTATTATAAACAAATTACTACACAATAGCTACCAATATATACCATCATCCAAGTTGACGGGCAAACAATTGCCGTCAGTAATTACAATTATTCTTGCTTCCTTCTACTTTCTTGTAGACCTCAAATAAAAGAAAAAAGGGGGAAATCGTCCTCTATTTTCTTTTACTCATTTGAAAATTCAATGAGATCAACATGAAGAAAAGAATACAGTGAATGAATATTACATCTGCTGGCTTTTCAGCAATTAAAACACTATTTAGCAGTACAAAACAAGAACTAGGACTTAATAACTCCCTGCAGATTTGCTGCTTGAACCGAGATGGAATGTCGAAGTCCGCCAATATGAAGACTATGTTCCCCCAATGGAATCCTTCGAATTCCCGATCTATCCACAACGCTCAAATATTTGCACACGTGGATATTGATTCCTACTCTTTGGCGGGCCCCAGCAGCCACATGGACCTTCTCAAAAGCCACCAGCTGCTTATTTGGAGCCCAGTTGCCACCTGGTGGGGTTGAGAACACCAGCAATGTATGTGTTCCGTCTTTGGAACCCACATTTTTCACGTCCACTTGGACTCCTAAACTCAGCCTCCCGCATCTGGCGTGCGTGACCTTGATCGCCTTGCCGGCGAGAGTAGTATTACCACCACGGTGGCCGTTGAGCGGGATGGCCACCGTCTTTGGCGCGCTGGCAACGACGTGGACAAACTTTGTGTAGCTCAGTCCATGTCCGAAGTGGTAGACGACAGGACCTTTGTAGAACCTGTAGGTCCTTCCGGGATAGTTCTTATGTGGGCTTGATCTCATTCCCATGTCTGTCATTGCCAAATTGGAGATGTACTCTTGTGGGTACCACGTCATCGGCAACTTTCCCCCTGAAAAGCAACAACAAAAAAAAAACAGTTGATCTACTTTTGTAAAGTGGGTGACAATAATATTGGTAGCCAGCTAATGTTGTGCTACAAATACAATACAAAGTTGAACACAAACCTGGATTTGTGGTTCCAAACAAGACATCAGCAATGGCAGCTCCACCGGCCTGGCCCGGATATCCGGCCCACAAGATAGCCGGAATACGAGGGTGATTTTGAGCAAAAGAGACATCGATGGGCCCACCAGACATCAACACCAACACAACTGGGCCTTTGGAAGCCATAGCCACCTTGGACACAAGCTCCTGCTGTTTACCAGGTAAGAGCAGCCCAGTTCGGTCCCTGAACTCTGCTTCGATAGATTGGTCCAGGCCCATTACCAAAACTGTGGCATCAGCTTGGCTAGCCGCGTTAATCGCTCCGGCAAATAGCTTATCATCGACGCAACCCACATTGGCACAACCTTGTTGGTGGATCGTCTTTGCGTAGTTCCCCATTCCTTGCAACGGCGTCGTGTACCCGCAAGCGATTCCTATATGGGCCCAAGAAAAAAAAAAGTTTATTTCAAGTGGAAATTAACAATTAATTAGTTGTGAGTAGTGATGATAATGTGATTTACCTGCATAGTTTCCGATCATGGTATCAGTGACATTTGAATTGGGCCCAATGACGGCGACGGTGCGGTGGCGACGATGTGAGAGTGGCAAAGATGGGCCGTTGTTCTTGAGCAGGACAATGCCTTGTCTGGCAGCCTCAATAGCCAGCTCTTGATGGGCCGGGGTACACACATCTTGGGGGCCCAAATTCCCATATGGCTGAACGGAGTCGAACATACCCAGTCTCATCTGGACTCTTAATGTGTTGGCTAATGCATTGTCGACATGGGCCTCTTTGAGCAGGCCCTTTTTAACAGCATCCACAGTGTGCAAGCCCAAGAAAGGCCCGCAATCTAAGTCCAAGCCCGCTTTAATGGCTGCAGCGGCTGCCTGTTCAGGGGAGGTTGTGTAATGCTGGGTGTTGTAGAAAACGCCCACTGAATCACAGTCTGACACAATGTACCTGTAAAGTCATCAAGAACACATAAGACCCTTAAACTTTTGATTTATATACAAGTAGCACCCCGAGGTTTTATCCGATGCAGCATAAGTGGTTACCCGTTGAGATGCCATTGACCTCGTACAGTCTTGCGGAGGAGGTTAGGGTCAGCGCAAGTAGGGACACCATTGACCTGATTGTAGGAGCACATGACACTGGCCACATTCCCTTCCTTCACACACATCTTGAAGGGGACGTCAAACGTGTCCTCTATGTCCTGCCGGCTTACCTGTATAGTATTAATAATCCAATATTGGTGTCCCTATTAGATCATCAGATAAAGCAATCATATCATTGCTGCCATCAACCCTTTTTCTTATCTTTGTTTGATACGCAAGTCATTGATTGGTTTATCTTATCTGTAGAAAGCTAGCTACCGATGAAGAAGATTAGCTAGTGGCAACTGTCTGTCCTAATCGCACGATTAAATTAGTAGACAAAAACTTGAAATAAATCTGGTGGCAAGTTGGATAACCAAATTCAGCTGCCTATATGAATCATATCACTGTCTGATTAATTAATTTGTACGTGTGCTTTTTCCAAGGCAAGTCCTTATCCTTGGTCACACACAGCACTGCAGGTAAAGCAGATCGCACCCACCGCATGACATTTATAAAAAACAAATGTACCATACTACCATCACTATACATACATGGAAAATGATAATAATATTTTAAAATTAAGTTGGCCAAACAAACAATAACTTAATTATATGCATGATTTTGGATGAGAATTAATTAAATAGGGGGGGAGTATTTATTAAGCGTCGTCGAATAAGAATGAATGATTACCTGAGCATTGAAGTGGAACCTGTCGACCCCGTTCCAGTTATCGAGGTCATAAGCGGTGAAGTGCTTACAGCAAGCAGCTACCTTCAACCGGCCGTCACCTGCGGCGTCGCCACCCTGTAAACCCCTGACGTAGCTGGCGGCGTACTTACCGGCTAACACGGGATCCTCGCCGGGAGTCTCCTGTCCACGGCCCCACCTCGGGTCTCTGAATATGTTCACGTTTGGACTCCAGTAAGTCAGCCCCCCCACACCGCCGTTGTACATCGCCCTTGCTTCGTCTGACACTACCTGTGCAGGCAGGCGCAGCAAACAAAACAAACAACCGCGCCTTTTAGAATTCCCTACCACATTCATGCTAAAATGCGCTTTGCAACTTGCCCATCACGCTTCTCATAACGCCTCGAAAATCACTACGCACCGTTCGCTATTTTTTTCTTGTTGGTTTGTGTTTTTCAATTTTACTAATTACTACATCTTCGATCGATTTATTTCCTTGTCCCTGTGTGCTTTGGAATAATCGGGAGTACACATGCATATGCATGATTTAAATTCTGCAGGATTACTATTTTGTTAATTAGGATATCATACTTTAATACCTCGACATCGCCCTTTCCCCAAAATTACATTTCTTAAGAATATCTTGCTCCAGTTCATTTCTGATTGATTGTAGACGTCTAGTCATGTAACTGGGACATTATTATATTTGTGTTAAGAGAACATGAAGAAATTAATTATATGTACACTATTTTGTTTCGAAAATAATTACTACTAGTAGTATTTTAGTTTGGACACAGATTAAGATTATTAGAAAAGACAAAAGTTTGTGCAAGTAAATGGAACAAGATAGATTCAAATGATAGAAGTACTTTAAAGTGTTCGTTAATTATAAGCATAAAGAATTAATTTCGAAATAAATATGCGGTAAACAGTTTGTACAGAATTCGACAACCTAACTTGTGAAAGCTTTCTCCTTTTTCCCCTAAAAAATAATCTCACAGGATAAGTATGATGGAAGCGAGTGAGAATAACATAATATTGTATACTGATTAAGTATTTTGGGGCCACCAAAGGATATCGGATTGGTGGGGGTGAGATTCGTCAGGCTTTTGTTTTGTTTTGTGCAGTGAACTAAATAAAGAATTAACCAATCAAATCCTAGATTTGTTACATAATTATTATTCTCAAAGCTAATTACACTAATTCATTTATACCTAGAGCAATTAAGCAGTTACTCTTTCCTCTAAACCCAAAAACAAATTACTCCGTATTACCTACTTATAAAAAATATTACGCAGAACAAGCAGTTACTCTTTCTAATTCTAAAACTAACACTAACACTAAAAGAGTAACGAAGAAAAAAGAATGCAATTTACGTATAAATATATACGTACCCGTCCGATGGCCTCCCACAAGGAGGCGTTGAAAGAAGCAACGGTTGTGATGACTTGAGGAAAGCTGGTGGCAGCCGGAAACGCCCCACCGAATTTGGTCCCGGGGCCCACATTGGAGACGCCGTGGAGGGCCTCCGACCACCACTCGTAAGCTTTGATCCCCAGCCGCGGCACCGCCCCGGCATTGTCCACCAGCAGCTTCACTTTCTCTTGCAGCGTCAGCCTCCCCACCAGATCCTTCACCCTCTCCGCTACCGGAAGTGATGTTCGACAAAATGGCAGCGACGCCGTTGCCGGGTCTTTCGGGTCGCAAGCGATCGGGTCACGCCCATCGCAAATGTAAACCAGGAGGAGGAGAATGGCGGGGAAGCAAGATGTTCTGGCGGCGGAGGTGGGCCGAGCCATTTATAATGTTTTTAGCTGTAAATGAATAATGCTGGGCTTGGACTTGGAAGAGGAGTGAGTTCTGTCATAAATATATAGGCCCGGGGGAGAGTTTTTCTTTTCAATACTTTTTTTACTTCTATTTTTTCTGGTAGTGATAATCAGTACTACTAAGGAGTAGTTAAAATTTTATTAAAAAAAAGTTGTTAAAATAGTAATGATAATTTGATTGACTTATAAGGGTAAAAAAACTCAAAAGTCCTGATTACTTGTGTGGTATTGTTTCTTGTCATGCAAGTTGACGCCATGAGGAGCTACAGCGCTTTTTCATGCCCCACTCGCATCTTACATATTTTTATTGTCAATATTATTTATCATCCGGATGAATTTTCACCCATCTAAGAAACTTGTAAAATGAGAGGTGAATATGTAATTGTTCAGTTAGTTGGGCTTAGGTTTCCAAATTACTTTGTAACTGAACCATTTAGACTACTGAGTGAAATATCACGTAGGTGATGATTAACATGGTTGATACTTTTATCCTATAATATAATATCCTTAACTATAATTTGATTTTTACATATATAGGTTTTTTACAAACACCTTGTACGGTTTAGCAAATTAAACTTAGTTCTCTATATCAAACAATTAACTCCATTATTTTTTATCTACGCTAATTGCAATTTGCACTCTAAGACTTTGAAATGAGTTAATTACAGTTTGGGTATCAAGAAATTTGATAATTTATACTTTGATCCATATTTTTAACAAGTTTATAGAATTGTCTTCAAATTTTAAAATTTACTAAATTTCCGAAATGCTACACATTTATAATCTATGGATTTTGTCAATATATATATATATATATATATATATATATATATATATATATATATATATATATATATATATATATGACAGTTTAGTCACTATGTAAAACGGGTGGGAAGGGAAGGGTGGCACTAGCAAGAAGGTGATGGCGGGCAAGGGGGGGGGGGGGGGGGGGTGGCGATGTCTTGGTGGTGAATCAAAGCAGTAAGGAGGGAGGGAGGGACAAAGGTTACATATGGTGACTAACTTATCACTTTTCAAACTTTTGATTATCATGCAAATTTTTGTTTACGGTTTAGATGTGTAACTTATTTTAGACAATTTTGTAATTTTGAAAAACCTTTGAGACATTTTGTAATATTTTTAAAAGTTTGATGACTAAATTGCTATTAAGTCGTTTGAAAGTGTTATAGTTGGAGTAAATGACTCAATAAGCTAACAACGAAACTTGAACAATGGTATAGAAGAACATATGTACCTTAAATTGCAAAAATGTGAGTTAGATTTAAATGAAATGCAACAATGTTTAGTTTGTTGATATCCGAACATCACCCCTCGATTATCTTTATGTTCGATTCGTTCAGGTTCAATTAGATTTGGGTTAATCGAATTCGGATCTTTTCTAGTTTTAAGTTATTTCGTGTTTGAATCATTTCAGATTTCATCTTATTCGAGTTCGGACCAAATCGGATTTCGGATCATTGATTTCTGGTTTGGTTCGAGTAGCTTTTTCAGATCATGTCAATTTTTGACATCGCAATGGCTTGAAGAGTTGAAGGTTATTACATTTATCTCATAAACTATAACAAACTTTACATTTGTGCCCCCAATTTTGAGAATATGCGCTCACCCTTACTATCTTATTTTGGAGTATCGAGTACACAGCTAGTCTTTAATCGCAAAATAAAAATGTCATCAATTTAAAATATCAGAAAAAGAATATCGCACAGCTCCATACAATTGAAATGTTTCCTACGATAACAATCGGTTAAGTCATTAAGTGGGCATGGGTTGTCTGGTCTGGTGGCCCATATTCTGTTAAATCTCCAGCTAGTTTGCGTGCAAATGTTGCTACTTTTTTTTTCACTCCCTTTTTTACCGCTTCAAGTTGCAACGGTTTCCAACTATAAAGCATATAGCCACTTTGATGAGTTCTGCTGCCTTTAACTCGAGAACGTTTGGCCGAATCTAAGATGATAGTGTGGTGGATAAGAATCGTTAATTACGGATAATCTGTATGCTACTAAGTACATAAATATAATTCAACCAAACTCACAACTCACATCTCAATCGCGCGATTATATCATTTTTTATTTTGTAGGTAAAGTCATGCGACACAAACTCACAACAAAATAATTTGTGACAATGATGTTTGTTTTTTTATGGGGATCTTGTATGTGTGCTGTGAAAATGAGAACATGCATGTAATGAATGTTTGTGTTGTATTGCATGGACTTTGTTGTTTTATGCACTTTGTTATTGTACTTCTCTAAAAATATTTAGTTATTAAAATTTTGTATGAATGTTTATGTAGGATTTGTGGATTTATGGATATTAAGAATTCAAGATATTAAAGTAAGCATGTGTGAAGTCAAATTATTTGTAAATGTTGTATCCATGGACATGGGCGGAGCTAGAAAATTCATCCAGTGGGTGCAGCAAATAATTTTTTCATACAAAAATACATATATACTACAAATAAACTCAACTCAAAATACATATATACAAATACATACTCCCTCCATCCCCCATTAATTGATCCATTTGTTTTGGTTGTTTCACAGTATTTAATCTATGATTTTATTTATGAATATCTAGAAATGTAAAGTTAAATAATTTACATACATATCATAATTTGAAATACAAAGTAACTAAATATATTTTTTAAAAATTTGTTTTCACCATTTATCTTTATAAAAATATGAGTCAAACATTGAACCTTGAGGTAACCAAAACAAATGGATAAATTAATAGGAGACGGAGAGAGTATATATTACAAATTGAAAGAAAAACATAACTGCTTCATTGCTTCAAAATTCAATTCAACTAAGTTTTGAACAACTTAATTTGCTTCAGTAGAATGAATTGCTTGATTGTTTGTGTGAGTTGCGGCGCATGGGTAGAAAGAATTAGATTAGATTGGTTAGAAAGAATTGAAATTGGAACTAGATATAGAATTGGAAGGGTTTAGAAATTAGGGATTAATAAATTGTTATATTGGGTTGGGGTGTTCAAAAAATTAGCAAAACAGAGAAACCGAACCGAACCGCATGATCTGAAACCGAAAAACCCACAAACCGAAGAAACTGATAACCTGCGGGTTCTAATTTTAGAAACCCGCGAATACCCGAACTGATCCGCATATGTCTATTTACAAACAAATTATCTAAAATTGCTTACTTCATCTTAATTTTTCTTTAAATTTCTTTTATATTATGTGTGAAAACTCATTTCATACAATAATGATACATGATTTGCAATGTTACATTGTTATTCTATTTATGTAAACTATTTTTCTTCTTTTTTATTCTCTAAATATATTCATTTTTTATACAAACTTTTAAAATATCTCTAAGTATATGGAAAGATTTTATAGGATAAGTACAATGTACCCGTACTAACCCGAATTCAAACCCGACATACCCGTAATGACCCGAATATAAAAATAATCAGAACGATTATCTAAACTCTAAAACAAGAAAATAGTAGTACATAAAGTCAATTGTGCACAAGTGACCAAGACCAATTGTAACTTCCAAAATAAAATAATTCATGCATCAAACACACAATTCCAAGAACTGCAAGAGGTCCTTCTAAAACAAACTTGTGTGGATAAATTTTGGTAAAACTATTATTATGGTAAAACTAATCCAAGATTTTCCAAAAATTGTGTGGATAAATTTTCAATATTATGGTTGGAGTAATGTTCAATTTTTAATTTTATTGGAGGAATGTCTAATTTTCAATTTTGTTGGAAGAATGTCTAATTTTCAAAAATTATGGGAGCAATGTTTAATTTCAAAATATTTTCTAACAAATTGACAATGTTCACCTTCTAATCTTTGGAACAATGTGCAATTTCCAATTTGTTGGATCAATGTCTTATGTCTAATTTTGTTAAGAGGAATGTCTAATTTCTAATTTAGTTAGAGAAATGTCTAATCTCAAATTTTATTGGAGGAATGTCCAATTTCCAATTTTTTTGAATAAATTTCAATTTCCCATTTTGTTGGAGTAATGTCAAATTTTCAATTTTGTTAGAGGAATGTCTATATCTAATCTTCAATTTTATTGGAGAAATGTCCAATTTTCAGAATTGTTGGAACAATATTTAATTTCAAAATATTTTCTAACAAATTGACAATATTCACCTTCTAATCTTTTGGAACAATGTGCAATTTCCAATTTGTTGGATCAATGTCTCATTTCTAATTTTGTTAAGAAGAATGTCTCATTTCTAATTTTGTTAAAGAAATGTCTAATCTCAAATTTTATTGAAGGAATGTCCAATTTCCAATTTCTTTGGACAAATTTCAATTTCCCATTTTGTTGGAGCAATGTCAAATTTTCAATTTTGTTAGAGGAATGTCTATGTCTAATCTTCAATTTTATTGGACAAATGTCCAATTTTCAGAATTGTTGGAACAATGTTCAATTTTCAATTTTATTGAAATAATGGCTAAATAATCTTTAATTTTTGTTAGAATAACTCTCAAAATAGATTTACATTGAATTTTAATGGAAATGAGACACGAACTTGGATCCGAAGAAACCCGAACTTGGCGCTAAAGAAACCCGATCCTAGACCCGAAGAAAATCGGCCGGACCGGCTTTGAACCGAAACCGAAACAACCCAAACCCGAGTGACTGAACCCGAACCCGACTGACCGAAATAAGCTCGGTGAAGCAACCCGAAACCCGAATAGCCCGAATCCGAACCCGACCTGACCCGAAATCAGCTCAACTCAAAGGCACCCGAAACCCGAATGACCCGAACCCAAACCGACCTGACCCGAAAGCACATCAACCCGAAACACGAATGACCCGACCCGAACCCGACCTGACCCGCCCGATTGACATCCCTAAAGTACATTAAGGAATATGTGCGGATACCCGCGATCCGAACTGCAAAAAACCGTGAAACTCAGGTACCCACATCATGGGTACTCGCACTCGACGAGGTGGATACTATTTTTCTCACTATCCGCCCCACCCCGCCCCGTGAACACCCCTAATATTGGGGGAAAAAAGTTGGGCACATGGGACGATGGGGAAAGAGGGAAAAACAAGTTATTGGGAATTGAGAGTGGGGTATAGCTAGGAATATAGTGGTACTCACCATTTATTATTATTTTTAATTTATAAAAGAGTATCTATTTGCAAATTTGTCAATTTAGTCACTCATAACTAGTAACTTAAGTAAACATTTTCATGAGTGGGTGCAAATTAAAAAAATCAATAGGTGTAAATTGTGTATAATAAACAATATATATACTATTCCCTAAATTTACCGAAATTTGAGTGATTGTAAGACATTTTCACGAGTGGGTGTAAAGTAAAAAAATCAATGGGTGCAAAATATACAAACACACACACACACACACACACTATTTCCTTAATTTACCCAAATTTAAGTGATTCCAATTGCAACCACTCAACTCTAAATAGCACCGCTCCTTTCCGTGGATATAACTGTTAAATGTGGATATCCGCAATTCGTGGTTGAGGATGTAAATCTGTATCCGTGAACCATGAATATAAAAAAATTGCGGTTCGTGGCTTTCGATTTCAGAAGAACCGCGGATTTAATGAACAATTACCAACGCGCCCCTATCCTCTTACTATTTCAACATCATGTGTCACGTGACCCGACATCTGTTTGAGTTTTTAACGTTTCCGTCTCACTTCTTGACGGAATAAATTGGGGGTGACATTTTTTAAACTTTTTAAACATTTGGGTAAACCCCCAATTTTTTAAAATTGAATATTTTAAAACGGTACGGCAGAGGCTCGATTTCATCAATGGACCTGTCCGTAGGAGGTGCGGAAATGGTAGGAGGAGCTGTTGGTGGTAGTCACGCGGCAAACCCTCATCCCCAGCGGCAACAAAAAAAATTGAGCAAAGCTCCCACCGGCCTCCTTCTTCCCATCCAATTTGAAGGTTTTCACCACCACCATCCACCACCATTAGCTCCACCACAATGAGACGAAACCAGCCCATCCACAATTGTCAAAAAACTATTTCCGACTCGGCCCACGTGTTCTCCTCAACCGAAGCTTGACCCATCTTGAAATTACCACCATTAGGTTCTCCTCGCTCTGCCGAGTTGATCCACCTCATTTGCGTCATCAAATTTCAGCCTCCGTCACCGGCCGCAGTCTCTTCCACCGTCTGCACCCTACATGCATTGGAGAGGAAGGAACCTGTTCAGTTATAATTTTTTTCTATTTAAAATATTACTTTTTAAAAAAAAATTTGATTTCTCCCAAACGTTTAAAAATTTTCAAAAATGCCACCCTAAACCCGTTCCGTCAAGAAGTGAGACAGAAACGTTAAAAACTCAAATGGATGTTGGGTCACGTGATGCCATGTGCTGAGTCAACTAAGCTCAGGCTTTTATCTGCCCATTTTGATAGTTCAGGGTACTATTCTACCCATATTTTAGTCGAGGCCCTAAAGTACCCGAGTCACAATAGTTTGAGGTACCATTCTGCATTTTGGCCTATGAAATGACACTTTCATGTTAACATGAGTTTTCCAATTGTTAAAAATTACCACCTCCATCTCACAATTTTTGACCGCGTAATTGGGCATGAAATTTAAGAAATCTTGGAGATTTAAGAGTAAAATGGTAAAATATACGTATAGAATAAAAGTAATTTTTGAATAAAATAACAAAAATTAAAAGTGATAAGATACAATTATTGTAATTTTTTCTTCTTAAAATAAAACATTTGAGTCTTTTAAAATTACTAATAAAGAAACATAGAAAGATACACATGTACAACCCTAGCGCTCGCCTCCAACGCGAAGCTGCTACTCTCTTCGCATGCAAGCCAGTGCGACGCCTCCGTTCTTTCTCTTCCTTCGGCTTATCTCTTGGTCGAAAGGCTGTTAAACCAGGGCTCCAGCTTCTCTCTTGGTCGAAAGGCCGCTGCACTGGGGCTCCGGCCTCTCTCTCGATCGCATGCACTCGTCATCCCATTCGCCCTTCTCGCCAAGTCGTCACGAAACACCGCCATGGAGGGCCTTGATTCTCGCTTGTCTTCTCTCGCTCTCTCTGCCGACGAAGAGGCGGTGGCAATTGTTGCACCAGCCATTGTGCTCCAACGCCCGGGCGTGTTGATAACCGGTTGTGTATGTTTGGTGGGGCAGGGGGACCTCCTACCTCACCCGGAGCAGTGATTTGGTGGTTCGGGAGCGGACTTGGTTTTGGACCATCCGGGTCCTCTCCCTCTAGCAGTTTTTGGTCTTTGTTTAGGATTTTGTTCTTTGTCGCGGTGTTCGTTGGTGTCTGGATGATTTGGAGTGGTGCTCTTGTGACAATATGCTGTCTTCAGGCAACAACACTTCCTATTTTAGCATGTTCAGAGTAGTATGATGACATTTGGTTCTGATTGACACATATAGGTTTGCCTTTTCATACCTCACTATGATGGTATATGTTGTTATCAAGCTCGTTGAAATCTTTGGTGGCTTGTTTGAGAAAGTCTTGGGTGGTAGTGTCTGTTATATCGTTTGGCTTATTATATTTTCACTGTTTATTGCAGTGTTTAGTTTTATGTCTAGTTTTAATTATGGTCGTAGGTTGCTCGCTTATCTGTCCTTTGGAGCTTTGGACATTTTGCCAGTTTGGCAATTGGCTGTTTCTGCATTTGATCATTAATACTCCTACAATTGATCGCTTTTCTCAACAAAAAAAAAGATTACTTATAAAGAAAATGTTTCATTTTTACTCGGATGGAAGGAGTAAGATGTTATATCCCTTAAAACAGCTTATACTCTTAAACTCGTAGTATAAAATAAAATTAGGAAAATAATAATGGAGGTACAATATAGGTGAACTCATGTTACATGTATCATAAGTTTAAGAACTATCGAATTATTAATTGTATTGAAAAGGTAGCAACTCCAACAACTAGGGGTTAGAACAAGTGGAGCGGAGTCTAAACCTGTTAAGCTTGAGCTCGAGCTAGTGAAAAATAGGGCCGATTCGAGTTTGGCTCTAATTGATCAACCTCGATTTTTAGGGCTTGGGCTTGGCTCGTGATAGGTTAAAGCTCGGCTCAATGTTCCTTAGGTTCAAGCCTTATATTAATGGCTTCAATTGACAGAGTAAGATAAACCTGACCAAACCTTAATTTTAGGGGAGTAACTCAGTAAAAAAATAAAACCTCACCTGCCTCATCTCTTACCCTCTTATCTTTGATTCTTCATCGCTATCACCGATTTTTCACAATCTCATTCAAATAGCTTCATCTTCCTCCACCACAGTGGCTTCTTCCTTATCTTTCAGCACTTTGTCTTCGACATCTTCCTCCTCCACGCCGCACCAGACATTGCTAACAGCCAGAACTGGGAGGCAAAGATGGCTCGCGCTGGAGTTGGAGCATGGAGGCATAGATGCTAGCAATCATTGGAGGCGGAGTCGGAAGACGAGATGCAGCAACAGTCCAGTCGAATCAGTCGTGAAGTCTGGACTTCGGATTCTGGAATTGGATGTGGAGGCGATGGAGCTAAGGCCGGACGTCGAGCGGGGGAGAGCTGGAGGTGGAGGACAGACATTGGGGTGGAGGTAGAGCGAAGGTTGTGGAAACCAAGATCTGCTACTGGTTGGCAAGCCGACACCGTGTTGGCGATTTGGGGACGAGGGACGAGCGGGGAATTTGGTAGAAATATATGATTGGGGAATTTTGGGAATAATTGTTAAGGGACGGTAAAAATGGTAGAAGATACTTTAATGTAGGATTTATACCGGTAATTTTGTTGGGCTTATTAAGGTTCACAAGCTCGGAGCTGAACCTCCTAGTCTCAAGCTCGGCTCATTTATTACGAGGGCCTAAAAATCAGCTAGAACTCAAGACTTGTGAAACTCGGTTTGACAAGCTTTTTTGCGCTCAAGCTCGAACCGAGATCAAGCGGACTCGGTTTGTTTCTCATCCTTAACTCCAATGAGACTTTTGGAACGGCAATCCTCCATTCCTCCTCAACCTGGGAGATGGGACTTGAAACGAAGTCCGACACGAGCAATTAATCATCGTCCTGATTGTTCAAACCCTCTAGTAGTAACAGTCGTTCAGCGTCTGGCGGCTTCTGAGCAAAAATGCATAAACTTATGCAGGAGAAAGAGAAGTGGAAATGTAGAGTAAATACGTCAAGCAGATATAGAATGAAAATATTTACGGCAAACAGAAGGATGCTAGGAACCTGTCATAACTAAATTTTACATCGTAGCATCTCTTCACACACTTGAATCTAAATGAAAAGTATCATACTTGAACTGAAATCGAGGGCTATCTTAACACGCAGAATACTAACGGATACAATACGTACTAACACTTGCATCTTATCTGACCTCATTTGATATACTGAGATAGCCACTTGAAACCATCACCATATCCCATTTTACGAACAATGCTGCACATGAAAACCTCAAGGGGCCGGACATTGGTGCCTGCTAGGCTCACCGTACCCTTGCCAGTGGTAAAGTTGGTAAGCCCAAGATGGTAGCGTAACTCGTCCTCCGAAGCAGCATATGGTAAGTCGATCTTGTTCCCCAATATAAGGAATGGAACATTAGCTAAAGCCTCATCTGAAAGAAGAGCATCCAGTTCATTCTTTGATTCTGCAAACCTCTCCTTATCATACGCATCAACTATGTAAACCACTGCATCCACCTAGGTATACAAACAAGAATTACTCAAAGCACTTGGGTTTGAATAATGATATTCCTGACACATAAGTAATAGCACTCCATAAAACAATCTTGGCAAAGAATTGACAAGTGACAATATAATGCTCAGTTAATGACTCCTTACAGATCATAACAACGCTATCAGATATGATCTACATGCCAGAAAAGGGACATTGTAAGTGTATGAAACACCAAAATACATATTCAGATTGAGCTCTTAGTTGCTGACAAAGAAACACGGAAAACATTATTTCCACACAATAAGTGCAAAAAGAATCATAAGTAGAAAGATATTTTACTTTTCTGATGATATTACAGATGCAAAGATACGGGGATTACCAACCGACCTGAACCCTAACCTTTTTCCCCTTTTCCAGGTAGACAAAACTTATCCTTTCCTATTTTCTTAATGAATATATAAATTTGTAAACTGTAGAGCCCACTGAGATAACTATGAATGTGCTACTAAAACACTGACTAGCACTGTGGAGATTTAATACAGAGCTAGTTATTAACTCCAGAAACTTGACAATGGAGATCCACCAATAAAACATTATTAACCCAATGAACAACCAGCCCCTAAGATGTAGCACTTGAATATCAGGTAGACTACTAGCGGTAAAGTCTAAACCCATTACACCTTGACATTGATTAGAAAGCGCATACAAATGCTGAAGTCCCAACCCATTACACCTTGACATTGATTAGAAAGCGCATACAAATGCTGAAGTCCCAACGAACTATTGAAAACCTGTATCTACTAAAACCAGGAATGCCATGTCATATTTGACGATGTGTTAGATTTTGCAATAATGATCATGCAATGGAACCAGGGGCAGATCCAGCGTATTTATAAAGCAGATAGGTGTAATTTTAATCTTTAACACTTACAAGGAAACAAGGTTTTCAAAAGCGCGAAGCGCACTAAAGCGTTGAGGGGTCCGAAGCACAAAGCGAAAGTGAGGGCTTTAGTGATGTAAAGCCCCGCTTAGAAATTAAATTATACCACATTAAAATAGCATTAAAAATGTGATGTTGAAAACTTTTAGGGCTATTTTGTCCAAATTGTTTAAGGGTTCTTAATAGTTTACCTTTATCAATACCCTCATGATTTAGCCCATCACCCACAAAGCATTAAAAATGTGATGTTGAAAACTTTTAGGGCTATTTTGTCCAAATTGTTTAAGGGTTCTTAATAGTTTACCTTTATCAATACCCTCATGATTTAGCCCATCACCCACAAAATATGCTTGTATATTTGTATTTTTTTATAAGAAAAAACCATTGAGAATCACCGAGACAAACATCCATATCACCGGCGACGCATCAAGTTCCACCGCAAGTTCCACCTCTTCTCAATTGAATCATGTGATGGGTGACTGAATCAGCCATCCCATCTCGACATGACCACCGCATCCCCAGAACAACCACCGCATCTCCAAATCGGCAACATCCACAGTCGAATCGGCGCCCACAATCGTAAAGAATCGCCAGGCTTAACAGAAAGCCCAGGCAAGAAGATGGCTCAACGACGGCCTTGTGCTGATCCGGAAGGCACAACACTGAATCCGGTGGTAAGAGGGCAAGGTCGGTGATTTTGGCTGAAGCCCACGCTTCACGCCGCATGAGACACGCAGCACTTTAACACTTTTTACGCGATTCTTGCAGGTGGCATCGCCTCGAAGGCGATAAGCGCTGAAGGCCTGGGGCTCAACGCTTAACACTTTGAGCGCGCCTTAGGCGCACTTTTGATAGCCTTGCAAGGATATTATACCACTTTCGGGGAGCGACCAGAACAATTTTATATTATTTTTTAAAAGATTAAAACAAGAGTGTTACCATTTTAGGGGGACAGGAGCTTATTTCCATTCGGTCTACTGTTGAATAAAAAATAACTATACCATCTCAACTTCTGACCAGCTCAGAGAAAACCTATTATGATAAAAGTTTTTACATTTTCACCTCATTATTTCATCCTAAGAATAGTGCAGGAAGAACTACACTTTCGTGTGAAACTTGGCAACTATGATTTTTGCATGACTTTATAGTGTTAACTTTAAACAGTCAATTGACACCATAAACTCCATGGCACCGACCTAGATGAGGTTGGAATTAAGGGCTCATTTGGTTGGTGCGAAGCCAAGCCATTGGCTTCGCACTTATATGAAAAAACGTTTCTAATTTATCAACTAAATTAATATCTTTTATGATTAAAACCTTGTAATTCAGCCTTAAATTGAGTAAATTTATTGTTTTGAAGCATTTATTCATCAAATATTTGGATAAATTAAAAAATATTTTTCATATAGATGCGAAGCCAATGGCTTCGCACCAACCAAATAAGCTCTAAGGTGTAGCGAGATGACAATAATGATGATGGTAACTCCACCCTTTCTGTTAAAAAAATGCTTTGAAGATAAACCGATTTCTTTGTATTTTTGGTAAAAGTTAAATAATTATTAAAACATACAATGATGCATTAATCTTTAAGTCGGTATGTGATTTCAACCTTACATGCAGATGCTGACAACCTTTTAAGTCAAATGCAACACAATTACGTGGAAGCTAGTGTTTGGCATGAGTGGACAAATCAAGATGATATGATTGCAGTAGCAGCAAATGTTAGCACAGAACTAAACTAACAGCACAAACTGGAGGCTGAGAATTCCATCAGAGAAAGACACAAACCTACCCTCAACTTGTTGGTAAAGCACAAAAGGAAGCAGGACTACTGGAAAACACAATGATTCATCACTCTTTGAATTGAAACCTCAAGTATTGGGAACTGACCGACTGACATCCGACCGAAAATGAACGAGTTAAGCACGACTACATGCAGATGAGTGGGTTTCAGGCTTTTAGGACGTGCAGACAGTTTCTATTTTAAAACACAGGCAAATACTGATGTCACATCGAATATGAATAAGCCGCTACCTTGGCATAGTAATCTTTCCAAACCCTGCGAGCGATCTGGTGACCCCCCAAATCAAATGCTTTGAACTTAATCTTGCCAATACTGAGTTCCTCTGAAGTTGGGTATTGAGTGGGCTGGTGCTGAACCAATCGCTGAAATCATCAATTCACCACAAATCAATACCCTTAAAACCCCAGCAAAACAACACGAAAGAAAGCAAAATCTAAAGAACCATCATCTCTTCTCACCCTTAAACATCAACTGTCTTTTACCGCCGGCAAATGAATTTACCACAGGTTATTATCAATGAAAAGGAAGAAATCAGAAACGTAAGTGGAAATCAAACCTCGTCTTTGAGCATGTGGAGCAAGGTCGTTTTCCCGGCGTTATCAAGGCCGAGAAACAATATCTTAGCCTCCTTCTGCCAGAGGCCAAGGGAGGCCAGAACGCCATAGAACCAATCAAGAAGAAACATGCTCGGAAGCTCTTTCAGAACTCAGGCAAAACCGATCGACCTTCGATTCGTGAGACGGTTCAAGGATCGTCGCGTTCGTGGCGTTGGGCTGTGACCACAGAACTGGGTATCGATTTTGACAGCGGGATGAAGGAAACAGGAGGATTCTTTTTCTTTGTTTCTTTTTTGTTTTTTTTCCTTTTGTGACATACTTATAAATCTCTTATTTTTGAAGTGGCTGCCGCTGCTCTCTCTGGAAGCTGGGGTGGGAGGGATTCTGCTTTTCCATTAGTACGACGTCGTCTGGAGGGAGTCTTCGGGGGTGATGCATGCCAGCCAATCAGTAATTAACACATCAGCAAACCTTCTTCTTGAAAGATGGGTGTGTGAAAGAAGGATCGTGCTACACAATAAAAGAAAAAGACCAAATTGTTGATTAGTACCTTAAACTATATTGATTTGGTAATAAAAGGACTTAAATTATAACTTGTTTAAACTCGTACCATGAACTAATGGTGTAGTTTAGGTCATTAGGCTAATGGTTGTTAGTTGATTAACGAGAAAAAAAAAACACAAATTCAGTCCCGTAACTTTAACAACTTCCAAATTTATTCCACAACAATAAAATTGTCAATATTTTGTCTTTTTTATTTTCATTGGTTTATTTGACCAATGAAAATTGCATAAATATTTTTTTTTATAAAATTCAATAAATAATTAACTTATATTTTTTTATTTTTTTCATAATTCAATGAAAACCATTATTTTAAATTCTTTTAGAAAATAAAGTTTTAAGAAAGAACTCTACATCCTATAATGGATTAAATTTATTAACATGGGAAGTCTAACCATCTAAGGTAAAATAGGTAGAAAAAAAACTCCTAATTATAAATCTGAAAAGATTAATTTGACATATATATATATATATATATATATATATATATATATATATATATTGTTTTATGAATCTACTATATAAGGTATGTACTACGTATTTTCCTTAAACATCTTTTGAGATAATAAAAACCATTGAAATCTAGCTTGATTTTTTATAAAAAATTGGAATACTATTTTTAACAAAAACAGAAATGAAATTACTCAATTAGGGTGCATTTTCTAAAAATATTTTAATAATTAAATTCACAAATGAAAATTTTTAAAACTAAGAATGTGCTTTTATTATACTTGTCCAGAAGAAAACATGCAAGTATTGAACTCTGAAGCTCGATCAAGGGCATTCCACCGCCATTTGCCCTTTCCCTCTTAGCCGAATCGATCGAGCATTTGGCAAGGGTTAAGCAAGTCCACCAAATTTTGCGTCTCCATCATTCGATTGTTTCGTCATTCACCATTACCCGTCCATTTGTTCTCCGTCCAGTACCGCTGCTCAATTTGTTGTTAACCGGTGAAGGTGAGAATTTTAGGCTTCAATTCGTGGTTGTTTGATATCGTCGTGGTGGGGTGTTGGGTTGAAGGTTTCCGGTGGCCAGAGGTAGGTGGTGGATAAAAGGGTGAGAGTGGCCTGCTGATGCATCGGTGTCGGCACAATGAGCGTGCTATTGCTGGAATAGAAGAAGAACTGGTGGGATAATTACATCAATGGCTTGTAATAAGTTTTCTAATAAGCAAAAAATTGTAAATATGACAATTAGGTCACTGAACTGTTATATCTTTAACGGTGTTAACCGAGTTTCTGAGTTAAAGGACTAAACTGCACCGATTGTCATAGTTCAATTCAGGGTACGAGTCTGAATGAGTTATAATTCGTGTCCTTCTATCACCGAGTTAAAATAATTCAGGGCACTAATCTATAATTTGGCCAATTAAAAACTAACAACAAATCAACTATTTAAATTTACACAAATTTCAAAAAAAGTTTACTCTAATAATTTTCCCTCCCATTTTCAAATGGCTGTTAATTTGTTGCAAAAAGTACATACCCTTTATTGTTCGGGTGAGCTAGGGCATATGTTCTTTTTCGTTGGATATATAAGCTCCAGTTGGTTGAGATTAACCGGTCCTTTTTGAAAAATTGATGTGTTTCATTTTTGATGTTATAATATATTTAAACTTTTATTCGAAAAATTTATAAAAGAATATCAAAAAATATATATTTAAAAAGTATAAACATTAATCTATATTTTACATTAAATTATATGACTTTATATATTACAATGTTTAAGAGATAAAATCTTAAATTAAATGCTGAAAAAAATGTACTATTTTTATTACAGACTAGTGTAGTATTAAAGTAGTGTAAGGGCACATTGTACCTTTCAATTACAATAACCACCATTTGCCTTCACTAAACTTTTTTTTGATAAGTAGGGATCGAGGATTTTGAAGGCTTAACTAAAACCCTCCTCTTTTGTGTTCTTAGAAACTTATTCACCATATTAGAGACCTTCACTCAACCTTTTTCAAAAGAAATATTGGAGTATCTATATACATGGACCTATCACCTTTAATTAAAAATTTGTCATTGTTTGCATATATACCTGTGTTTGTGAGTACAAACAATTTAGATGAACCCTTTAGGGTCAGTTCATCTCCCAAATTTCTTAAAAAAATCTCATTATCGATCCTAATACATTTAACAACCTTAAATCCATCATTTTTTATAAAATAATATTTTTCTTAAATTTTCCTACTTACATACTCTCTTTGCCCCCAAAAGTTTTACAACACTTTCTTTTTTGGAACGTCTCAAATTTGTTGCAACATTTCCTTTGTTTAGAAAATTTTATAGAGTAAAGTGTACAGGTGGTTCCCTAACTTTAATTATCATCCTATCGGAATCCTATTTTAAGTTTTCGTCCTCTCTTAAAGTCCCAGTTTAAAAGTTTTGGTGCATCCATGGTCATTTTTGACAATTTTACCCTTAAAAACAAATGGTATAATAATAACTACATATTTAATTTTTCTCATCATACAGTTTAGCCCCAATTTGCTTTAAAAGTTAACTATTTAACCATATTCTCCTAAACTCCCAAAACTGTCCAGCTCGAGAACCACCTTTGTCATCCTTCCTCCTCCCCGGCCAAGCAGACCCCGTGTTATGACCCGAACTTCCGTTCGTGCCATAACTGTAGAGATGTAAGAGATAAGGACTAAATTGCAAGTTTAGTCAAACTTGCAAGGTAAAACTGAGATTTTCTAGAAATCATGGACTGGAATGCAAGTTTGGAAATTTACAAGTTAGTAATTGGAATTTTTTGAATTATTGGGAACTGAATTGGAAGAAAACTTGAAGTCAATGAACTTAAAGTGAAAGAAATAAAAAAGTTAAAAAGCGAAAAGGATCAAATTGAGAAGCAAGAACTGCAATGGGGTTAATTTACACCTAAGGCTAAAGGTAGAGGACTAAATTAATAAATAGCTTAAACATTGACACAAGTGCTCACCTACAGTCTACAAATTGACACGGACGCTAAAACGTGGAAGAAAAAGGGAACGAGACAGGAAGGCTGGGGTTCTTTTGAAAGCATGATCAATTTTATCAGAAAGGGGGATTCCGTTTCCATTGGGATGGGTTAATTTCGGTTCTGAGGGAGAAGAGACACGGGCACGGGGGATTCATTATCGATCTGAAGACCGGTAGTAAGGGCAAACTGGAGAGGGAGCAGATTGTGAGAGCCGATGGCTCAGCTCCGTTCGATGGCATTGGCGAGTTCGGCAGAGAAGAATGGATTTTGGAGGAGGGGTTCGATCAATTCATATCGAATTGAGGAAAAGAGAAGAGGGATACGATTCTGGGGATGCTATCGATTGGAAAAGAGGGATGGCAGAGTTGGGTTCGATGATTCATCGGGCAAGGGATTGATTCAGAAATGGAGAAGACTCGGTGAGGTTGGAGAGTTGAATTTACTGTTTATGTTTGCTGCAGCAAAGACGGAGAGAAGGATTAACTTCTAGGTTCGTTTCTTCAAGCTCAACATGGGATGAACAATGGTGGCCTGAATAAGAAGGATTAAGAGAGGAAGCTGGGTAATCGAGATAATTACATGTTAAATTCGAAATTTGGTTGAGCACAAATGCCCGGTAAATTGTGCTAGTGGCTGAAACTTCTTTAATCTTGGTAACACAAATAAAGGTAATGGCTAAGCTTATTCTAAATTCGGTTGTTGCCTTGTGAATATGGGACCATATGTGTGTTTTCTTGATATAAGTTCAGATTAGGTGCTGCCCTGTTTTGAATGTGCACATTTACATGTTTGATTAGATTGGTTTAGCTCTGTTGGTCTTTCATGATGAAAAACCATGTTTATTTGCTTGACTGATGTCTAGGAATTTAGGAATCTTAGTTATCTCCTTGAATAAGTTTCATGTTTAGAGACTAAAGAGGAACTTATGGAAATTAATTCTGATTAACGTTTTGGTGAGCTATTCATATAAATTAAGTTATTAATTTCTTA
The DNA here is from genome assembly GCA_024586325.1 of Stellera chamaejasme. Taxonomy (NCBI): domain Eukaryota; kingdom Viridiplantae; phylum Streptophyta; class Magnoliopsida; order Malvales; family Thymelaeaceae; genus Stellera; species Stellera chamaejasme. The sequence goes on from CM044985.1 coordinate 35,831,550, forward strand.
ATAAACCTAGAGATTGCCTCGGCTCTTCTTTGAGAGAGGTATGTTTGGTTGCCAATTAGTTGTAAGTTAATTTTGTAAGATTTTGGACTTGAATAAGTCTACTGGTTCTCTTTTATTAATTATCCAGACTTGGCTGTTCTCTTTTGGTATATGGGGAGTTGGGTTAATATTTAGGCCAAGTGCTAAGTTAATTATTGATCATGGTTTGGATTCTTTAAGCTCATGCTTGCTCTTAATAAATTTAATGGTCATGAACGTAAATCTGTTTGGTTAGTTTTTCTATTTTGCTAAACCATGAGATGAATTTGTCCTCTTTGCCGATTCACTGCTATCCAAGTCTTGTTCCTTGTACCAATCTGCCCATTGGTAAATTTACAAGCATGTTTGACGCTTTAACCTTGGATTGACGTTAATTTAAGATGCTTGGTTTAAAAACCATGAGAGGTAAGCTCCTAGTACTTCGTACATGACTTTTGTTTTATTATTACTTTTTAAGTGAAAATGAATAATGGTGAGTGATAGAGTGCTTAGAGATTTATGGAAGATGAAATGTCAAGTGTGAACATGAATGATTGGAATAAAGACTAAGTGCTGTGGTCACTGCACTTCCGGCCTCTTGAGTAATTTTTGTGAAGAATGATTTTTTTTTACATGAATGTGACTATGCATAACAACTTATAGCATATGTGTGATGACTATTACATTACTGAAATTGCTGGGTAAATGAGCCATCTGGGAAGATGGAGCTGGAAGTAGAAGATAGGCAATATAGCCGGGTTAGGAAGGGTTTCTTTCTTGCCAGAGGGAACTAGACACAACCTCTGGGAGAAGACTCACTTTTCTAGCGGGGGTGCAACATTACCCCTGTAAGTCTTTTGATCTCTCTTTCTTTAATTACAAGCTACTTGATTTATAAATTATAATTATGTTCTTGTTATTTACTACTCCCTCCGTCCCCAAAAGATTGAAGGATTTAATTGGGCACGGAGATTAAGGTGAATGTGAGATTTTTAATAAGTTTACTTAATTGCCCCTTGTTTGAAAGTGCACAAAAAATGAGATAGAAAAAGTAAAGATAAAGTAAGGATAGTTTAGTAACTTTAAGAGTGAGAAGTTTCCTTTTAAGGAAAGTGATCAATTTTTCTGGGACATCCCAAAAAGGAAATGTGTTCAATTTTTCAGGGACGGAGGGAGTATTTCTTTTGTGCTTGGAGGGAACCTGTATGTGATCATAACTGGAGTGAGGTTCAGAAGAACAAGAAGATGAAGGACTTGCAGGTCAAGCCACCTATTAGGCTAGGTTAAGTCGTAATGTTTTACTTTGTATACTTGTATTTACTTTGAATTTTCTAAACACGGACTTACAAGCTATTTGGTGGGGCTTTGCACCGGTAAGCCAAAGGCTTAACCCTTCCAATAGTAAATAAAATTACCAGAATACCTTTACGAATTAAATGTCTCGGCTGGTCACTTGAATCTGTGAACAAAATGGCACAAATGTAATTAGCTTTTCAATATTGGGTGTTTTTCTAAATACTGCATACGTGGACTTTTGAAAGGCGTGTTAAGCCAATGGCTTATCACTTGCCAAATTGGCTCTTAAACTCCTTTTAAGGAACTGTACCAAAGGATTTAATTATTTTCTTTAAAAGTTTTATTAAAATAGTTTCTTTTTCCTCAAATTTTTAATTTTCTATCAAAAAAATTTCTGTCAAAAAGGTCCTGGGAGTTGTGAGCTGAAATCCCACCTCTCTGTTTATAAGATTTGGGTTCACAACACCCTGCCTCCAACTTGCACCTCATCGACAAGCCTTGCCCATCGCCGACCGCCCTGATGCTTCAACACCCAGCTCTGTACCGATTGAAGACCATTGTTTTACCTTTCCCAAATCTCACACCGCTTACATCCACTCCCTCCAGCTCATAGGCCGCTCCCTCAACAATTTCATCAATCACGACCTCGCCGGATCTTCCCACTCCCCTCTGTTGCCTGTCCTCATCCGGCTAAGAATGGGGATCCGCCCCCTGACACTTTGCCCAAGAAACCCTCTATCGCTCACCACCACTCTCATTCCGTCTTAGGAACTGAAGCAGATTAGCACAGATTAAGAGAAAAAAGGAGCAAAATTTTTCCGACGGATTAAGGTCGGAGTTTTATCGAATGAAATCTAGTGGACGATTTGGTGAGTTGGATGAACTCAGTTAAAGCTTCAAAGTAGAACAAAAAGGGTTTTTCCTTTCCTTATTGTTTAGTGGACAAATTTTCATGAATTGCAAGTCCTAAGTATTGTTTTTGTTTATTGGACAAATAATTGGTTTTCATTTTCTGGGTTCTTTCTACCTTGAATTCGGACCAGTTCTTGCAATTGGTGAAGATTGTTATGTTGAGTGTCTTCTGGGCATGACTCTTAGTTATAATATATAGTTGAAACAATCAACTTGATGCTGATTTTTTGTCGTTTTTCTCAATTTTTCACTTGAATCTGTATTCAATCCAGAATTTCAATAGGTCTCCTCTTAGATTCGGTTGGATCATCTATGTCTTATGAACCCAGATGTGCGGATGAACCCATATGTGTTGGACATGAAAAAATAGTGGACATAAGGAGGGCTAAATTTTGTAGGTAGGTGGATTGTCAAAATTGTAAAATTTTAGGGTCTAAATAGACTGATACTGAAAAATGAAACTATAAAAGTGTACCATTTGTTTAAAAGGGGAAAAATGAAACTATAAAAATGTACCATTTGTTTAAAAGGGTATAATTCTTAAATATTCACAAAAGGACCATGGATGCACTATAGTTTTTAAAATGAGACTTTAAGAGGACAAAAACTTAAACCATGACATAAACAGAACGATAATTGGAGTTAAAGAATCACCAATGCACTTTACTCAATTTTTATATGTTGATTTACCGTACTACCCCTAACTTTTCCTAATTTTATCACCATGTGGGGGCCATTTCCACTGCCACAATCCCTCCATCCTCTCTAGAGTTGTGTAACGAATTGGGCCGAGCAGCTCGACTCGAGCTCGAGCTTTGTCAAGCCCAACGAGTCAAGCTTCACGACCCTCGAGCTCGAGCCGAGTTATAAGCTTGAATAATTAACGAGCCGAGCTCGAACTCGCGACGTTCAGCTTGGTGGGCTCGCGAGCTTTTACGAGCCCGCCTGAAATTACACTTATACCCTTCCATTATAACCAAACAACCTACCCTACACCTAACGTCATCACCCATCGATGCAAACTAGATGCCTCTACCGTCCACCTCCAACCCTCCACCAGTCCGCCTCCTTCCCTGCCCAAAGCCTCGGCGCCTCCGCCCTCATCCCACATCTCCATTCTCTTTGACATGTATTCGATCCTTCGCCCACATCCGACCTCTAAATCTTCCACCATCGCTCCTCCTCCACCGTGATCTGTTCCGCCACCGTCGATCTGCCTCCAAATCCACCATCGCTCCGCCTTCACCACCTCTGCTCCGCCTCCAGAACGCCCGCTCACCCACGTTCAGCTACACTCCGATTTGCTGCAGATTATGAAAAAAGAATCGGTACGCCTCGATTTCGCCAAGGGGAGCTCCAATCAGCTGCACCAGGGCCGGTGAAGCCCTCCCCAGGCTCCGGAGATCTTGTCCCGGCCCTCTCCGCCGCAAACAGGTGCCGATCCGGCGAGAACTCGCCAGCCCGCAAGCGTCCCTCGTCAAACTCTGCAGGAAGCGTGTTTTTTGTTTTGTTTTTTGTCTTTTTTAATTTATTTCATGTTAAACACATTTTCGAGCTCACGAGCTCAATTCGAGCCGACTCTAAAATCGAGCCTATGAGCTTCCTTATCGAGCTTCAAGAATCTACGAGCCGAGCTCGAACCTAAAAATTCGAGCTCGTGGCATTCTAGCCGAGTTCAAGCCGTGCCTAAATTTCACGAACTCAAGCTCGAACCCGTCGGGCTCGGGCTCGGCTCGATCTCACCTCTACTCTCCTCTCTCATTCTACAACCACCACTAAGCTTGTAATCCTCCTTGAAAATTGAATCTATTCCCGCCGCATCCTCACTCCGACCACTCCAGCCTTTTCACAGCCATCCCCTCCAACCAAACCTTCTCCATCTAACACCTCATCCACCCAACCCTTCCTCTAACACTTTATGCTTTGTATATATGCGGCCAAATCTGGTCATGCTCGTCAAAATCGTAAGCGGACAGCCCCTCATCTGACACATTCAAGAAATCTTTTCTCCATCCCCACTCCGACACACTCGAGCCAGAAGCCGCTTCTCCGGCGCATTCCGATAACCAATCCTTTGGATCTAAATCAACATCCAAAATATAGGTTACGAGATCTCTATCTACTTGATTCCTTTTTCTTTTTTAATTTCAATTTCAGTGTTGTTAGCTTTTGAATTGTGATTTTTAGTTGTGTATATCTGAGTTATTGTTGTGGTAGCAAGAAATGTTGCAGTCTTGCAGAGAAAGAGATAGCATAGCTATAAAATATGGTGGATGGTATGAGGGTAGAAATGGAAGATGAATGAAAGAATTATTGGTTTTTCTGATTTTTTTAATTATTGGGTTTAATCGCTCATTTTTGTTGATATAGAGCTCCTTTTTTGAGATTGTTTTTTGTACGGCAGGTTTTGCTTCTGTGCGTTATGTTTATTGTCTTCTTTTGGAATAATTGAGTCTGTGAGTCATCTGGTGGCCGACAGTCTGTGGTCCACCATTTTGTAGTCTTCTGTAGTCCATGTTCATTTTGGGCTAAGGTCTTGGGCTAAGCATTTTGATTATTGGGCCAGATCTCCTGATGTCTTACATGTCTAATGTAAGGTCTTCGTATGGGTCTTGAGCAAATTGAATTGCCATTAAACTGGCTTCTCCACTGTCTGAGGACATGGGTCTGGCAGATTCCTTCGAATCGTCTGTACTAGCGGTTGCTAGTGATTTAATTAATTTTGTCCATTCTTTCGGATTATTACAAGCTGCAAGATCTGCTTGGAATTTTGACTTGGTCATTAAAAATGTGGCTTGATCTTGATTACTTCTTGGAGGTGAGAACTCCTTTTGTATTATTTCTTTGGAACATTGTTCAGGGTTGAACTTTTCCCACATCTTGATTCGGAATTCTCGAGCTAGGCAGGGACTGTCGTCTTCTAAAAACATATATGTCCAGGCCATGATCCAAGGAATTTTGTATTTAATAGTGAACTTCATTAGTAAATCATTTTCTTTTGAATCAAGGTAGAGAGTTTGGAAAAAGGAAAATCCTTCCTGACAGACGTCGGGGAGGAACATCTTCTCAAGACCCCAGAAGAACCAACAATCATTAATAAACCATTTTGGAAAATTATCATTAATCAGTTTCTCATGGAAGAAGAATAACCATGAGTGATTGAAGCTGCGTAGGTACCAAGTATTGGTCCATGCTTTCATGTAATCATAGTAGGTATACTGATTTCTAATGTCATGACCTAAAAATCTAATTGCTGTTTGAAACAATTTTATTTTGGGAAAGGAAACAAGTAACCCATTTTATCTTATCACCAAAGATGAAATGGGAAATTGCAAGCAAGATTCTTTTTTTTTAATCTGCATGCCAAACTCAAGTGTTGTAAAATTAATGGGACGGAGCATGCTCAAGTGTTGCAAAATTAATGGGATGGAGAGAGTATATCTTATTCATCAATTAAAATACATTTTTTTTCAAATTTCTCAAAATTGATTTCTCTCGCCTTAGGCCAGTTGAGTGGGTAAGAAAATGTGCACATGTGGTAGAAAATGCCACGTTACAATTTGGTAGTCAGTTCAGCTGTCCTTATTCCAGCTGGAATTCGTGTTTGAGCCAGATCTGATTAGTATCGTCAGTCAGTCGCCACTTATATTCAGTATTACGACTTTATATACTATTAAAATACTATATTGAAGGGAAATAATGAATCATAATTAAATAATTAAATGTTGAAAAATATGATTCGCAATTATACACGACGTACGAAACCTTTGTGGGTCCCCCATCAATGAAGCGCTTCATTACTTGCAGCAGGTGCGCATGTATATAATTGAACATCTGATATATCCACACACATACAATAGAAGCAAATAATTGATATATAGCTTTAGTTGAACAAATATCTGGAAATTTTATACTCCATCTCCATATGAAGGAGTAATTAATCAGTGAAATAAATAGTACTAGTATTATTGTTTATAAATTCTTCTTCTTCTTCTTCTTGTGTGGGTGCTTGACTATGACAACGGGGCACTTGGCATGCTTGGCACAGTGGTCACTCACGCTTCCCAGCAGAGCCCTGTTGATCATAATAATTAGAGGAGTATATGTGCAATTTGTAATTAATTAGCAGCTGCAGCTAGCCCTTAATTTAATTGTCGACACCAAAATACTATATTATTACAGATTACTCGTACTAATTACATCATGATCTGATACCCCTTGGACACAGATTAGCACGATCAATCATCGATCAAACTACGTACGTACTGAAATTAAAAGAAGGTAGCTAGCTAGCTAGCCTTGAAAGAAGATCATGCATGTGATCTGATCAATTTACGTACGTACCTTTTGAAGAATCCATAACCATGGCTTCCGATGACCAAAGTGTCGGCTTTGATCTTCTCCACCGTCCCGCAAATTACATCCTTGGCATCACCACTCCCGACCAATCTCTCCACTTTAACAGAGATATTGTTGTATCTTCTGCACACCGTTTCGGCTCTGGTCATCACAGACTTGACAAGATCGTTCCCGTATCTATCCAAGGCCGCATTCGAGAACGTCATGTCGAAAGAGGAATACAGAGAGGAGGGAGGCTTGACGTACAGCAAAACAAGCTGAGCGGCGGCGTCGGAGTCGACGGAGAAGAGGTTTGAGAGGCACCAGGAGAGGGCGTACATGCTCTCTTCACTCTCATCCACCGCCACCATGATCTTGCAACCGCCCCTCTTTTTGCACCTCATCACCATCACCGCTCCTTCCATCTAATTTCTTCTCTAATTGTACATGCGCGCTTTTCACTTGGCTTGCTCTATTTCTCGTCTTATATATATATATACACACACTGCCTCTGCTTTCTGCCTTTTCTTGCCAGATTTTTTCGAGACCAAACAAAATGTTGATAATACCAAAACAAAAACAAAAAACACTCCATGCTCCGTACTATTAAAAAATTGTCATATTTGATTGTGGATAAAGAATAGAAAATATCAAATAGATACTCCCTCTCTCCCAAATACTAGTATAATACAATATTTTAACTTGACATGTGAAAATTAAAGTGAGAAAAATTTGGTATTAATTTTACTATTTTACCATTTTCTATATTAAAAAATGTAATCAAACACATATATGGAGGAAGGAGAGTAAAACAAAATTAAACCATAACAATAAATATTTAAAGAATAAAAATTAAAGAATTATATTATTACATAAAAAAATTATTTGGAGAAGAAAGATGTCCATATTGACTATATTTTGGTGTTTCTATTTTTTTTTAAAATTTTATAGGTAAGGATGATTTGGTAAATTAATATGTAAAAAATTACCAAAATTGAAAAGTGTTGCATTACTTTTAGAACATGCCAAAGAGAAAAATGTTACAATACTTTTGTGAGAGGGGTGATAATTAAGTAAAAGTAAACTAAGTTTATAACGCAAAAGTAATTTCATAATTAATGAAATAAAATTGATAGTAATACAATAAAATTACTGAATGTAAGTCTAGAGAAACAATTCAATTTTTTTGATGCAGTGATGTAAAATCAGATCAAGTGAGCCACACATATACACACATATACGGTGTGTTATTTTGAGATGAAGAAATCTAATTAGATACTATAAGATCTTTAAAAATAAAAATAAGAGAGTAGGAAGTAAAATAAAATTTGAAATTTGAAAATATCTACTCTCTTCGTCTCTAAAAAATTGGTATATTTCTTATTAAATACTTCATCCATCCCAAAAAAATGTTATGTTTGACTTTTAATGTTGTCTTTGACTCAAATTTTTACTACGAAGAATTCGATAAAAAAATTATATAAATATATTGTAAAACTACAAATATTGATTTATCATTTGTATATAAATTGTTTAAGTTTATATAACAAAAAATTTGAAAAAAAAGATTCTAGAGTGAGTACTAACAAAGAAACGCACCAATTATATGAGATGATATGAAAATAAGTAAATAAACATAGTCTCGTGGATTTGCTTCCATTTCTATGATCCCTATACTCCTATCCTATGCACTGTTTAGAGTCTATGGATTTGGCATACACAATTGTACTCCCCGGTTTTCGAGTTTGGACCCAGCTAGCGTATCAATCACCACTAATCTATTTAATTTAAGAAAGGGGAATTCTTAATTTTCTACACAAACCTCACATCACATTATTGGTGGTACCGCTGATAGCAAGCCGCTTAGAGATATTTTATACTGCGTTTGTCTGTAGGTCAGCATCAAAATATTTTTGTTTTCATTTTTATTTTATTTATGTTTATCTTTATCTTATGCATCGGGCGAGTTAGGAGAGATTAGAATGAGTTTGAAAATAGTTAATGATGAAAATTTATATTAAATAAGTAACTACCAAATATAATTTTAATCTATACAAAAAAAATAAAAGTGACAACACACTTGAAATGGATGAAGTATTTTTTTTTTAATTTGGTTAGTGACAATACTCGATCTACTTTTAATCTAGTTGGGGTCATCATTGACTATTGATTGTTGACACCCGATTTTGTCCGGAGTAGTAATTTAGGGTTTTTTCTGTATTTTTTCCGTATTTTTATTTCATGTGATTTTTTTCGACATTTTATGTATTTTTCGTCATTTTCGTTATTTTATGTAACTTTTGTCATTTTCATTATTTTACGTAGTTTTCATCATTTTTTCATGTGCTAGCGTCATTTTCATTATTTTATGAACTTTTGTTGTATGCTTTTTGTTATTTTATGAAACTTTTGTTATCTTCATTATTTTTGTCATTTTTTATAATTTTCAGATGCTTTTGTTATTTTTCTTATTTTTGGTACTTCTATTATTTCCATCATTTTATGTACTTTTGTCATTTTCATGTAATTTTATTATTATTATTATTATTTCATATGTCTTTTATTACTTCATGTGCTTTTGTTATTTTCATGATTTTTATGTGTTTTTATCATTTTATTTGGTTTAATCTAGAATTAAAATGTTTTTATTTTATTAATTAACTGAAAAAAAACTAAAAAAACAAGAAAAGAAAAAAAAGAAGAAACTTACAGCAGGGCAGGAGCTCGTGTTCTTCCGCCTGCTCCGCCGACGCCATCTTCACGCCTCTCCTCATCCATCCATCAAAGTTGAATTCAAAAACTCTATCATCATTGTTCCTAGCTCCTGTCAATCCATCTTTAGGCTATAAATAGAGTCAAAAATTGAAGAAAATGGGAGGAGACCGTCTGTTTTTGTTCACCGGTGAGAAAAACGCCCTCTACCTCCACTTCGCGTTCCGGCCACCCTCGTCGCCAAACACCACCCCCATCATCACCGCCAGCCTCCCACGAACTCAAAGGTACCCTCCTCCTTATCCGAAGCCGTCGAAAAATGAAAAAAACGCCGCCGACCCTCCGGACCTCCTCCTCCGACCCTCTGATTTGTTGCGTTTCATCACTCCTATCTATCACCATCAGCTCTGACACGACGAGTGTAACCCCACCGCCCGGGACGCTGGAAGCGCGGTTGTCGAGTGGTTGCGGAAGCTTGCTGAGTCGGCGGCGGGTGAAAACGGAGTTCTCTTAAAACGATTTTAGTGTGGACCCGAAACCCAACCCTTAAAACGTTTTCCTTTCAGTTTTAAGGTTAAGTCGTGTTGCAGATTTTACGACATCTTTCTAGTCCTAAACGTGCACCCGAGACAAGTTAGTGGTTTTGCGTAATATCGCGCGCAGAAAAAGCAGAGTAAAAATACAGTGTAAGAAGTTCCGCCCTCTTCGTAGTGCCGGAAACTTCCTACGAATAATATACATACCCAAGTACCGAAAACATCCTATATGCAATATTACGCAGAGCCAAGTCCAAAACCAATGTTGACTTGCTAGCTACAACTGCTGCGTGCTGAACATAAACATGAGAATAAATATGTCAAACCCAACTTAGTAAGATCACAAAAGTATCTAACGAGAAAACACCCCCAACTTAACAGATAAGTACCTTAAAGCCAAAAAATGCACAACGATAACTGCAGGAGATCTACACCGCAGGTCGTTTGCCCGAATCCCGTGAAAACATAATAAGTGTGGGGTTGACAACGCGAAATAAATCCGTAAGGTCGTCGGTACGGTAGCGGAAAAACCTAAAAAACATTTTCCAGCATCAAAGGGTAAAAAAGCAAAGAACAAAATAATACAGTCCTAAATATATCGGGATTTTGACATCCACATGTGATGATGCTCATAAGTCCCGTCGGACTGGTGGTACACCAATACAAAGGTTCCCGTACCCTCGACAAAGACCCTACAGCGGTTTGTTAAGCTCACACCGATGATCGGGTCATAACGCGTGGTACCAGCGAGGGGATATCGCCCCTAACTGTCGGCCTAAGAGCGGCACAAAGCCAGCACATAACATCGTGAGTTAACGACCACGGTTGGCATACCGGCTTAGGTCCCGGCGTTCCGTCAGCCGAACTCACGGACTTCTCACGTCTGAGAATATAAATATGGGTCCGTTGTCGACCCCGATAAGCAAGTCCGATATGATATAAGTCCATAACCCATATTTAAGAAAAACCCCGCAAACCCGCTACGTACCATGTGACTAGACCCGACACCCGAGAGTCACCGGGTCCCACCCTCGACCCAAGTACTAGCCCTTAACTAACCTAATACACATAAAATGCGCATTAAGGAAGTTAAACCCCTTACCTCGACAGAAACGGATATCTACTGTGGCCCCCTGACGCACACTAGCAGTATCCCAGAAGCGCAGACTTAATCTGCCAGAACCAGAAACACAGAAATAACTTTAGTTACTTCACTAAAGTTCCTTATGTTGGGAATTTATCCTTAGTTACAACTTAAGTCCCTAAACTTTCACAAAGTTGTCAAATTTACCCGATTTGGTCAACTTTACCAAAAAGTCAACTTTTATCCAATTTCACCCAAAATTTCGGCCCAAGCCCAAATTCGGCTCAAACCCTTATTTTTCCCAAACTTTACCAACTTGCATTTTTATCACTTTAACATACTTTCTTTTACCAAACATGATTTAATTACATCCTTCATCCTTAAACTTTTCCAAACTTCATAACAACACCCCAAACTTTCGGCCTTATGACAAAATTACTCAAATAAATCCCAATTTTTCCTACAACTTCCAAACAAGTTAAAAACACTAAAAACATGTTTCTTTCCAACTTTCTTCAACAAATCACCCACCAAATATTCCTCAAACAATTCGGCCTTAATACCAATCTTCATCAAATAATTCCAACTTTTTACCCTAACTTTAAAACATGCCAAACATGCTAAATACATGCTTCTTTTCCATGTTCAACCAAGAAAACATCATCAAACACCATCTCAAATTTTCGGCCCCTTGCTGATTTTTCCCAACACTTGTGTTTTCATGATTTTCCAAGAACAAAACATGCTTAACATGTATCAAACACCAACATACATGAAGATCAACACCAACCAACAACCAAAATTTCATAAAGCTTAACAAGGGGTTCCTCACCTTGCTGAAACTCACTCAACCCTTGATTTAGTTGCTGGAATTGTGACACCACCACCACCAAAGTTTCCTTCAAAGATTTGGCCATGAACAATCAAGAGTAAGCATAACTTCCATACATGTTCAACTTCAAACATGATGATTAGCCCAAAAAAACTCAAATTTACCTTGATTGTCACTGATTTGTGAGGCTAAGAAAGTGGTAGAACCAAGCTTGTTGAACCTCAAAACCCGAAACTTCAAGTTTGAGTTTTCAGCACTAACATCACAGCAGACCCATTTTCGTGCAACTCAGATCTGGAGGTCTTACTGACGTGTTTGGAACATGGCCCCTTCAGAAAAGTTGAAGCCAAGAGGTTAAGTAAGATTTCTTCTAACTACCACCAAATCCAATTCGAACTCCAGATGAGCAGAATCAGCCACGAACAGAGGAGAAATATTCTGGCCAGCAAGTGAAGAGAGTTCAATAACTTACATTTATTTCTAAGTGAGAGAAATGATTTTGGAAAAGTGAGAGTGAGTGAGGGAGAGATAGATCCGGCAGTAAATGAGAAGAAGTGAATGAAATAGTTTTTTATTTAATTTGCACAATAGGAAGAAAATGAAAGAAATGGTGGCAAAATGAAAAATTGACATGAGTGGGCAATGTATGGGTTGCCATACTTTGACCAAAAGCCAAAATATCTCCTCCTCTTAATTAGTTTCAGCAGAATTTACCAAGGGAGATAATCCTTGTGATTATCTCCTAATTTTTCCCGTCGGTGACCATTTTGCCCTCCGAAACCGATTTTCCGCAAAACGTCCCGGAACTCGATAAATGTCATCCAATACATAAAACACTTATAAATAACTTCAAATTCACTCCCAAACATTGAATTCCAATAATTTATCATATTCCAATATTGTTCCGATAATTTACAGAATTCACAATTCCGGTTGACATTCACCGGAAAATTACAAAACGTCGGGGTGGGTGTAACAGACAACTGCGGGCCTTGTCCCTTTAATTCAGTCCCTTTTCCACTTAAACCCCTCTAGATTTCTATAGTCTCATTTAAGTCACTCAAACAAGTTTCAAAACTAACAGTTTGGGCACTAGGTCTAAACCTTTTTATCTTAATTAATATTTTTGTTATTATGTCGATATAAATTATTTTAATTTTATTTTTAAGATACTTTGAGTTTTTTAGCTATGTAAATTACTAAGAATCTTTTTCTTTTATTTTTAGTGTTATTATTTATCTTTTTTTTCATTATGTCTTAAAATCAAGCAAAAATCTAAAAAAACCCGTGGTACTAATTTTGGGCGTATGAAAATTAACCATTTTTGTACGTAACTGACAAACGATTCCAGATCTCTCGTAGACCATTTTCAGGTTCCCAATCGACCTAGGAAAAAGATTGGTGACGACTCCTGTCAAAAACCACGTCGCTACAGATGGCGACTCCGCTGGGGACTTGTCTAGCCATATAACGGGTTTGTTTTTAATTATTTGTTTGATTGTACTTTTTGTGTTGTGTTTCTATTGTACATATTGTAACACACACACACACACAACATACATGTTACATTCATGTCATGGAGCTTCCTACCCGAGCTTTAAACAAAACAAGATCTTTCTAAGAGAAATACGGTGTTGTTGTACTTGTGAGACATTATTCTCCAAGCCTTCACCGTTTCCTAGTAGGGAAGTAGTGCTAGTCACGTGGGATTAATATTCCCCGCATGGACTGACGAAAACCTACGACCCAGATTAATCCATTCCTTGAATGTCCCTCGTGGGTAAGGATTGGGCCGTCGTTATTCAACGATGGGATCTGGGAACCACCCTGAACCTCTTTGACAAACCGTTCCTTGCATATAGTTGACCTTATATCGAAGCCATTAGAACAAACCTTAGACTTTCCCCACCCATTTTTTTTCACCCTTAGGCATGTGTTTCTTGATTCACATATTGGTCACATGTGGTGCTTTATATGGCTATTGCTTGCATTTGGCTAGAATTAATTTCTCAATTATCAAGCTTGAACACTAGAAAGCATCAAACTTTAAGAAAAGAAAAATACGTCAATTCTCGAAGGAGCGAGTGCAGGACTTTACATGAGTTGCATAAGTGACAAATGAAGAAACACGGGATCACATGAGATGAGATAAACACACAAGACAAAGCCAGTTCAACTGAATAACCAGGGCAATTTATGAAGCTGGAAGACCCGAGTATAACAACTCTTTGGGTTGGATATTTATTGTACAAAAAAGTCATTTCTTTCAGCAATTGTTGATTCAATCATTTATTCTTCATACTTGTACATTTTTTATACGATTTATACTAATTGTTGTTCCTTTTCTTTTTGATAACATTCACATACATCAATTTTTTTCAATTATCAATGACACAATTACTCATCGATCATGCTTTTGGTCATTTCTTTTCCACACATGTCATTGTACATTTTCATTCATACACAAATAAAAACATATTGCAAAAAGAGAAGTGGACATCAAGGAGTTTGAGGACAATTTTATGATGTGAAGAAAAACTGATGACCCTCATTTGTGACATGGAAAGACAATTTCTCACAAGTCGTCTTTAAGCTGTGTCTAATACGTTGATCAATACAAATTGATGAATAATTGGAGAAATCTTTGAATTTTTACTCAAATCTTTGAGAGCTTGCCAAGATAAATTGAAAGTTAAAGTTATCTAGATTTAGTCCAAAATCTAGAGTACAGTCTTTGTTGCAATGGACTTTTGTTATTCTTTGTCTTGAAATAAGAAGGGGTAAATATGCACTTTGGCATCCATTAGCAAAATACCACATCACACTTCAAGCATTTTCTTTTCCGCTTCGAGACTCATTCATCAAGCCAAAACATAAACAATGTCATTGATGAGCTAAAAAGAGGACTAGATGGTGGTTATCTCGAAGACATTGCTGAATCTGGTAAGAGCGATTTCGGTGTGGCCCTTCAACTATGAGATTCTTTTTGGAGAAAATATTGCCTTACGCAATAGCTCGATGGCTAAAATTACCGTCAGAGAGCTCTGTTTATGCAGCAAAAGATCAATCATCTCAAAGATTCTTTCCAAAAAAAGAAAACTTCATTCATCAAAAAGGAGAAGCATGAGAACAAGTGAACATTTCAGATCATTGCTACGATCGAGATCAAGTTGAGTTTCATTCATCAATCCCAAAGTCAAATCAACGGTCATGATGTCTTCATCACATTAACACCTGTGACTCAAAAATGAAAAAAGGGTCAATGTAAATTCTATTTCGCTGTCTTTAGCTAGAAATGGCTGAAGTTACGAGTAGTGCTGGTAGCCATTTGTCTTTGCATTTTAGTCAGAAGTAATTGAGCGTAGGTAGCAACCACTATTTACGCTAGCATGAAAATAACTAAAAAACGCAAGTCAAACAAGGTCTGACCAAAAAAAAGAGAAGAAAAAGAAAAAAAGAATGAAAAAAAGAATCATGGAGTCTAAACTGAAAACCTACAAATGCGGTTTAGAATAAAGGCACAGTTCACCATCCCAATGAACAAGGGGACAACAAAGAAATTCCAAGCAATATCGACAAATTCTCAAGTTTCTCAAGAGCAAGTCCACAAATCATGAGAGTTGGGGGCAACATTTGAGGTCATTCTTGTCGGATAAGGCAGTGATTTCGTTATTGGCACTATCAAGTTCTGCAAAGAAGTCAATTTGCTCATCGCTGACATTACTGTGCCTTTCGCCTGAGCTACTCTACTTTTCATAGCCCATATCAATGGATGTCATTTACCTTAAAAAAAACCCATTCGGATGATATTATTTTTTCACCTTACCCTCCACATAAGACCATCATTCATACTAAAAGTCATTTTTCTACCCTCGCACATTTTACTTCTTCAAGTAGAAAAGGGAAAGAATAACAGAGTTATGATAATAACACAAAGATCATCATATATCTTGTCAAGCTCTACAAATTGATAAGAGTTTTCTTTAAGGACTAACCATTAAACATTAATGAGTATCGATCTTACGGCAGACATGGTTTAAAGACTTGTTGAGAATATGCAATTTTGTGACCAAAGGGGGCAAATAGATCATTCACTCATATAATTGTTCTCAAGGGTAAAGGAGTCTAGGAATGGAAAAACAATTTTTCGACGATAAGGTAAGATCACTTCAGGCAAGATGAAAGACATTCATAAAGAAAGCTTAGTAAATGTTTTTTTGCATCTACCATGCATCATTGGTTTTAATTGAAGATCTCATCATTGCAAATCCGAACATCAAGAATTCACAAAACATACATCATTGGCATCATGTATCATGTATCATTCACAAAATCATACATCAGTGGCATCATGTATCATTCACAAAATCATACATCAGTGGCATCATGTATCATACACAATATCATCATTCATTCTCAGAGACAGGTTTTCAAGGAACTCATCAACACAGGTTTTGATATCAAGACGAGAAGATTATGATGAGAAGCTCTCTAAGATGACAATGATTCATGTTCTCTTCAGCTCGAAAGCTTCCATAGGTTTCACTTAAGCTTTCCACATTACCCTGATACGGTAACTCTCTTTCACTTGCCTCATCTTGTACATACGGGGCAAATTGCAAATTGCATATAGTCAAAGACTACGACTCTCAGAAATTCGCTCATTTTGTGCGATTTTCACTTTTTTATGAAGTTTAGTCATTTTGTCAAACTTCGTATCATTCTCATTTATTCGGTTTTTTCATTAAAGGCAAGGAAGGTTCCTTAGCCTTAACCAATGAGAGAAAAGTTTCTCTCCCTGATAGTAAGAAAGTTATTCCATTCTCTTTATCCCAAGTCACTGGAGCATCACTCAAAGACGGCATCAGTGTCGTAGCTTCTCCTCGAACTCATTTCAGTCGAAAAGGCAGGTCCCAACTCTGGTTGCCAAGCATTCATCTCCGACCATTTTGCAGCTCTTGCCCAAGCATTAACAACCCCTTGAAGTCGTCTATTTCCCTCCACGTAGGCGAAACTCTCCAAAACACTCCCAAGTTACCCGAAACATCTTTTCCGGAGCCTAGAGATCCTTTCTCACAATTCAGCAGCATGTTCTCGTCATCTTCACCGTGCTCCGATAAAACCAGCGTCGCCTGTGTCGACTCTCTCGCGAGAAAAGAAGAAAGCTCGTCTCTTCTTCTAATATTTTAGAACTTTACTCGTTTTGTGGGATGTCTCACCTTAGAAGTGTAGTCATTTCGTCACACTGAATCGCTCAACTTTTCACCAAAGGCATGGAAAGTTCCTTTGCCAAGTCCGGAAAGAAAGGTTTCTCTCCCCATAGAGTAAGAAAGCTCTTACCATTCTTCTCATTTCACAATCTTAACCAATGATCTCTTTTCACCAACAGTGAGGAAAGTTCCTCAATCTTGAACGTGAAAGAAAAGTCCTCTTTCATTGAATGGTAAGAAAGTTCATAAGGGAAAGAAAGGTTTCTTCCCTTTGCGAATGGTAAGAAAGTTCTTACCATCCTTCTCATTTCAAACAATCAACAAAGAAGCAGGGAAAGTTCCTTTGCTTCACGAATAACAAGAAGATTCTTGTTATTCGGTCACTGAATGATAGGAATGTACCTGCCATTTTTCTCACTTCACGGTAATTTCTTGTCACCAAAGGTGATGAAAATTCCTCGACCTTAATCGTGAAAGAAGAGTCTTCTTTCGCTGAATGGTAAGAAGGTTTTCACCATTCACTTCATCTCGATGCTTCGATCAAGTCTTTCAGCAAAGAAGCAAGGAAAGTTCCTTCGCTTCAGAAGGGAATGAATGGTTTCTTCCCTTCACAAACAACAAGAAGCTTCTTGTTATTCATTTTTTTCAATCAGTCATCTATCTTTACCGAGCATTGAGAATATTCTCAATCTGGAATTATGGAAGCAAGAAAGGTTTCTTCACTTCAGAAGGGAAATAAATATTTCTTCCCTTTACAAACAACAAGAAGGTTCTTGTTATTCAATTTTTTATCCATCAGTCATCTATCTTTACCGAGCATTGGGAATATTCTCAATCTCGAGTTACTGAAGTAAAGAAGGTTCCTTCGCTTTATGAATAATGAGAAGGTTATTGTTATTCGTTTATAAACTTTCATTCAATCAGTCATTCATCTTTCTTTCATCGAGCATTGGGAAGGTTCTCAATCTCGAATTATCGGAGCAATGAAGGTTCCTTCGCTTCACGAATAATGAGAAAGTTCTTGTTATTCCATCTCATCAATCCATCAATTAGTCTTTCATCTACTTTCATTGAGCATTGAGAAGGTTCTCATTCTCGGACCATTGAAGCAAGGAAGGTTTCTTCGCTTCACGAATAATGAGAAGGTTCTTGTTATTCGATTTCAATCAATCAATCAATCTGTCATTCATCTTACTTTTGCCGAGCATTGGGAAGGTTCTCAATCTCGCATCTTTGGGGTAGGGAAGGTTCCTTAACCTCGAATAGTGGAAAGGTTTTCGCTATTCAACTCAATAGGAATGTTCTTATTGAGAGAAGCAAGGAAGGTTCCTTCGCTTCACGAATAATGAGAAGGTTCTTGTTATTCGATTTCAATCAATCAATCTGTCATTCATCTTACTTTTGCCGAGCATTGAGAAGGTTCTCAATCTCGCATCTTTGGGGTAGGGATGGTTCCTTAATCTCGAATAGTGGAAAGGTTTCCGCTATTCAACTCAATAGGAAGGTTCTTATTGAAAGAAGTAATGAAGGTTCCTTCGCTTCATGAATAATGAGAAGGTTCTTGTTATTCGATTTCAATCAATCAATCAATCAATCTGTCATTCATCTTACTTTTGTCGATCATCGGGAAGGTTCTCAATCTCGCATCTTTGGGGTAGGAAAAGTTCCTTAACCTCGAATAGTGGAAATGTTTCCGCTATTCAACTCAATAGGAAGGTTCTTATTGAGAGAAGCAAGGAAGGTTCCTTCGCTTCACAAGTAATGAGAAGGTTCTTGTTATTCGATCCAATCACAACAGTCGGCTACTTTCATCGAGCATTGGGAAAGCCGTCAATCTCGAAAAGAAGGTTCTTTAGCCTCGAATAGTGGAAAAGTTTCCGTTATTCAACTCAATGAGAAAGTTTCTGTTGAGGGAAGCAATGAAGGTTCCTTTGCTTCGGAAAGGTAAGAAAAATTTCTTCCTTTCATGAATAATGAGAAGGTTCTCGTTATTCGCCGGACAAAATTTGGGGTCATCCTACTTTGCGTGTTCCATTTCTCATGAAACACGCAAAGGGGGGCAGCTGTTGAAATTCGATTTTGTACGGAGTAGTAATTTAGGTTTTTTTCGGTATTTTTATTTCATGTGCTTTTTTTCGACATTTTATGTACTTTTCGTCATTTTCGTTATTTTATGTAACTTTTGCCATTTTCATTATTTTACGTAGTTTTTATCATTTTTTCACGTGCTAGCGTCATTTTCATTATTTTATGAACTTTTGTTGTATGTTTTTTGTTATTTTATGAAACTTTTGTTATCTTCATTATTTTTGTCGTTTTTTATAATTTTCAGATGCTTTTGTTATTTTTCTTATTTTTGATACTTCTATTATTTCCATCATTTTATGTACTTTTTGTCATTTTCATGTACATTATTATTATTATTATTATTATTTCATATGTCTTTTATTACTTCATGTGCTTTTGTTACTTTCATGATTTTTATGTGTTTTTATCATTTTATTTGGTTTGATCTAGAATTAAAATGTGTTTATTTTATTAATTAACTAGAAAAAACTAAAAAAACAAGAAAAAAAAAAGAAACTTACAGCAGGGCAGGAGCTCGTGTTCTTCCGCCTGCTCCGTCGACGCCATCTTCACGCCTCTCCTCATCCATCCATCAAAGTTGAATTCAAAAACTCTATCATCATTGTTCCTAGCTCCTGTCAATCCATCTTTCGGCTATAAATAGAGTCAAAAATTGAAGAAAAGGGGAGGAGACCGTCTGTTTTTGTTCATCGGTGAGAAAAATGCCCTCTACCTCCACTTCGCGTTCCGGCCACCCTCGTCGCCAAACACCACCCCCATCATCACCGCCAGCCTCCCATGAACTCAAAGGTACCCTCCTCCTTATCCGAAGCCGTCGGAAAATGAAAAAAACGCCGCCGACCCTCCGGACCTCCTCCTCCATCCCCTCCGATTTGCTGCGTTTCATCACTCCTATCTATCACCATCAGCTCCGACACGACGAGACGAAGCCAAACCACTCTCCCATGCTACCGGAGATGGCCTGACGAAGGAGAGCCGGTCGAAAAACCGTTTCCGTCACGGACTCACTTTTCTCTCCAACCGGATCTCCGTTCGCCGTGAAACCACCGCCAAACGTCTCCCCTTTCGCCTCCGCACCAACACGAGCCCGAACTGCCACCGAAAAATCGGTTCCGCCGCCGCCGCCGCCGGCTTCGCCGTCTGGTTCGTGAAACGCGAAGAAGAAGAAGTTGTTGTACCATCAGTTTTTTTAACTTTTGGTAAAATGACAACTGCGGTCCTTGTCCCTTTAATTCAACCCCTTTTCCACTTAAACCCCTCTAGATTTCTATAGTCTCATTTAAGTCACTCAAACAAGTTTCAAAACTAACAGTTTGGGCACTAGGCCTAAACCTTTTTATCTTAGTTAATATTTTTGTTATTATGTCAATATAAATTATTTTAATTTTATTTTTAAGATATTTTGAGTTTTTTTAGCTATGTAAATTACTAAGAATCTTTTTCTTTTATTTTTAGTGTTATTATTTATCTTTTTTTCCATTATGTCTTAAAATCAAGCAAAAATCTAGAAAAACCCGTGGCACCAATTTTGGGCGTATGAAAATTAACCATTTTTGTACATAACTGACAAACGATTCCAGATCTCTCGTAGACCATTTTCAGGTTCCCAATCGACCTAGGAAAAAGATTGGTGACGACTCCTGTCAAAAACCACGTCGCTACATTGATAATTCGGTTTTTCTTCTGTATATTCTAGTTGCATCATAATTGTAACATATTTCAAGTTTATCATGACTTCATCGGCAAGGTTTAACGATTTCTTGATTTAATTGAATTCAGATAATCAAATGGTCTATTCTCCTTTATTAATTCATTTAACTTCTTTCTTTTGTTTTAATAAGAACTTTAATTGTTAACCCGTCTTGATTGTGGCTACCCCTTTCGTCGGCGCCGGACCTCTGGATCTGTTTCGGTGATGCATCAGACCCCTCTTCCGGCAGGGTGGTCAGCTTACAGCCCGCGCTAGCTCGAAGACCCTTTGCACCACCTCGCAATGGCTCGGACATGCGAGGTTTGTGGCACCCAGGTCAATAACACAGAGGCAGGGCAACTGTTTTGCGGCTCGATTGGATTTGGGTGAATGATGCTCAGCCATCCGTTGGCGTTCTGGATCGCAGGTTTGCTTTTGGATCATGACGTCTGTTTCAAGCCCCATCCCATGGCTCCTGTCATCGGCGCTCGTCGCGGCTCTTTGCCACCGGCCTCGTCGACGCTTTTGTTGCTCGAGTCGTCTATCTAGGTTGGGACCCGCAACGTTCCTTCCAAGCTAGGGGTCGATTTTTGGCACTGTCTAGTGGATTGGCATCCAGAGCTAGTTTGTTGGTTTGGCTCGACCTGTGTGGTGCACATTGGTTGTAGATGTGTGCGGATGGATATGGTCTGGAAGTACAGGGATGCTGCAAGGTTTGATGCGATGTGCTTCTCATGTGAGGGAGAAAAGGTCTCGGTATCTGAGGCGTGGTGATGACAGAGGATTGCAAGGGTGGGAGTTTTCCTCCCTCATCTAGAGCAATGAGCCCATGGCATGAGAGTAGACTTGGTTTTGGACCATCCTCCTTTACTCTCTTTTGCGTATTTTGGTTCTTTTCCTGGTTTTTTATTTCAGTTTTTCGGTTGTGTTTTTTGGTGTCTTAGACTGGTATATGCTTCGGTTGGTTGACATGTTTCTCTTGGTTTGACATGTCTACCTCTTTATGCATGGTCATGGTTAGACAACGTTTAGCTCCTATGCGACTAATTTGGTGCGGTTTGGTCGAGATCGCGGATCTATATTACTTCACCATGACTTTATATCCGCTTTTCTCAAGCCCTTTGGTGGCTTTATATTGGATGTTCGCTGCCTTACTTGCTGGAGTATCCGCAACAATTTGCAAGTGGTTGGTTGCTACATTTTACGTGCTTCTTTTTTAGTGTTTACTTTGCTGGACATTTGATCATTCTGGTCTTGTTTTTTAGGACATTTGTCCTATTGGCTACGATTATTCTTGGCTTGTATTATTTTTTATGAAATAATATTAAGCCGGCTTATTCAAAAAGGAACTTTAACTGTTGTTAAGGGAAAAAAAATTCATGTTATTACCACCACTAAAAAAGGCGTGAAAACGACGGTTAAAATTGATAGTTTAGCTGGTTCTTTGACAACTATCGGTTTTGAAATAGTTGAAATTGATCAACTTTTTTTAAGCAAGTCAGCTTATTATTATTTCATAGAAAATAATACAAGTCAGAAGTAGCAATAGCCAATAGGACCCACATCCTAAGAAAAAGCATGACCAAAGAAATAAAAAGCGAAACGGTAAAAAAATAGCAAACAACATGCGAACTGTAGTGGACACTCCAACAAGCAAAGCAACGAACCTCCAACAAAACCACCAAAAAGCTTGAGAAAAGAAAGTAATGTCATGGTGAAGTAATATAGATCCGCAATTTCTACCACGACTCACCAAATTAGCTGCACAGGTGCTAAACGTCATCTCACCATGACTACGCATAAAGAGGTAGATCTGTCAAGCAAAGAGAAGTGTGTCAACCAAAAAAAGCAGATACTAGTCTGAAACATCAGGAAAGGAACAAAAAAGCTAAAGCAAAAAACTGAAAAGAAACAAAATCTCAAAAGAGAGCAAACGAGGATGGTTTGAAGTCAAGTCCACTCCTAAGCCAGAGACTCACTACTCCAGGGAGGCAGGAAGTCCCCTTGCCCCGCCGACCAACTGGCTCAGGTACAGCCTCCGAGATACGCGGTTTCTTGTCCCGTCCATGTCGAACACCCAAACCAGCTGGTCTACCCTGACCTCTGTTAGTGCAGGTTGGACAACGAAAACGTGTCACAGCCGATGACCTTTGACCAACAAGTACTTCCATCAATGCCGGCTGATTAGCCACCACATCCTGCACAATCAAACCCTCTACCGGAATCAATGCCATCGTATCTTCCACTCCTTCAAAAACCACTACAGGCCGCAGATCCTAGACCTCCTGCAACCCTGGACCCGTCCCAGCCATTGAGGCCTTCACCACATGAGTTTTCGGAATCACATGGGGGATTGGATCCACTAGCATTTCATCTATTCCTTCTATTCCTAGCACCGAGCTCTCGTGGAACTCTTCTGTGTGACCCCGGGTGACGAAACCACTCACCATACTGATTATCATCAACAAAACCACCCGGAGGGGCTAGACACTCCCTCTCAACATGAGTGCACTGTCCACAGTGAAAGCAAAAATCTGTTAAGTGCTCATACTGTAGGAAAAAAGACTTCGTAACACCATCAATAGACACTTTTAAAACCCTCGGAGAGGCTTAGTAACATTCACATAAACCCTAACCCGCAAAGAATGGCCTTTCATATCCACCTCCTTAACCTAACCGATCAAAGCAGCAAGGGAGGATGCTATAGTAGTAATAAACCAATTATATGGTGCATCAACTATGTGTACCCAGAAGTTAATCATAGAAAATTCCAAAGAAGATGGACAATCACCTTTTTTCAATACGGTCATGACCACTAACCTGTTGGTGAATGACCGCAAACTCTTCTGCATAATTCGAGTGACCTACTCCATGGAATCAAGCTGAAACACAAAAAGATTCGACCCCTAAGCCGTGGAGGCAAGCCGGACCGAATAATTGACCTCCGAACATGCGTTACGGATCAAGGATTCAATGATATCAGCTCGGATTGGCCGAGTCGAGAGAGTTGGCCGCCCTGCCACCATCACATCGATGCTTTGGAGGAGAGCACCTGACGCAACGATGGCCATCGCTTCCTCATCCCTTGAGAGCTCCGTGAATCGAGGGCCACTATCAACGGAGCCCGTGAAGACATGGATCGAAGCGAGCTACGCGTGATGGAACACCAGGAGAAAGAGAGGAGAGCTGCATGTCACCTCAGGTGGTTCCAGTTGCTTGGAAGAGAACACCGAGAGGGAGGTTGGGGTTGCACCTCGTTTTCTTGAGGGCGAAGATGGTAGCAGCTTCCAAAATTGTTTTTTGTGTAAAGAAAAGTTTTCCGGATTACTTGACCAAAAAAAAACCCTTTGATTTTTGAAGTTTTATTAAGAGTTTAGACCAGGCGGTTCATTTCCTTTCCTTTCATCGGCCATTATTGAAGCCCATCATCGTTAGTCCATTAAGCAATTCGTTAGTCCATTAAGCAATTCGTTAGAATGAGTTCTGTTAGCCCAATTGTTTGAGTAAAAAAAACCCAAATTTATTTAGGCCCAAACATGCATTGCGTAGGTGCCAATGCAGTGCAACCGAGTAAATTATGAAAATGAAGGTTGAGCAACTGTTTGTTTGTTTGTTTGTTTGTTTAATTTGGCCGGCTTTCCTTATCGTTATAGGCTAGCCCTAGGCCCGGATTTAAAGTTAAGGATCGCTGCAATACAAACAACCACCATTCACTTTTGAGATGCGTAGTACCACAGACGCACTACTAAGTCATACATACAATACAAGTTGCATGCAATTCGATTCTCTTGCAAAACAAAATTAACCTACAGTATAAGCGCCATCGTCGAGGCATATCATATATGGTCTTTCTTGCACTCTTGTCAATGGTAATTACCTTTGATTCAATGCCTATAAGTCTCATAAATCCGTAATCATTTAAACTAATAATTAGCGCTTACGAATAATACCGTTAAAGTGAAATGATCCATAAAATAATAATAATAATAATCAATATTTATAATAAAAAGAAGTCCTTTTCTCATTACCAACTATTTTGAGTTTGATGCTTTACAAATACAGCCTAACAACTCATGAATAGAAATTCACGTGTTAGTAATTCGAACTTTTATATCACCATGCATCTATAACTAGCCAATCTAGCCACTATGACTTTTGTTGATGATATGCTATTGCTATGGTATAGAGTTAGAACTTATAAATTGGAAATATTGTAAAATAGTGATCAACTTTTATTATTATAAATTTGGTGAAGTTATCACAAATAGTAATTTATAGCCTAGCTTCAGAATAAAGCAATGTGTTTGTGTGCTAACTATTTGTCTATTTGAAGTTGTGGTTATGAACGTAATTTTGTTGGACATGGACGTGGGCATGGCGCCATGGGCGTATTATTAAATTTCCGGATGATGTATCATGTAGTAAGAGATAACGGAAGTGCAACTATCTAACGGTCGTTATCTCCCTTACGCACGCACTGATGATGGACGGCTTGGATGGATTTGGTCCGGTTGACAAACTTGGGCGCAGCAATAGTTTATCTGGATCCCAACTTAACAAACGCAGAAGTTAGTAGTAATATAGTTCGTTTCATGTCATTTTTTTTTCCCAACTTGAAAAAATCTGTAAACAGGAGAATATGATTTTCAACTCAAGTCGGAATTTGAAATCCAGGTATCAGAAAAAAAATTACCAGTTCTAATTACCACACTAATTACCACATATGTGGTTTTCCACATACAAATACAATGACTAGATTGCCCTTCATAAATACTTATCACAAATCACAAATTACAAGCCCAACTCACCTTGCTCGATCTTCAACTATTGATCGACACCTCTAGAGACAAATGCAAATTGATAACTTCAGAGGCTGAATCCACCAGCCAACAATGCAAAACACCTTCAATCATCAAGTATTTAGGTGCAACCGATGATCGACGAGCAAGCAGCCACCGGCGAGTAACAATCTCCAATGGCAACTTCTTCCAATCTTCGATCATTGGCGAGTAACAAGCTCCACCGGCCGTCGCGATCTTCAATGTCCAAATCTGTTCGTGACCTCTAGCGATTTCGAGATCACGATGTCGTTTTTCGACAGCCTCTGTTATTTGTTCCAGATCTGTGATTCGGCCTCCGATTCGCAATGGTGCTATTCTAGTGACGATTCTTCAGATCTGAACCAGCAATTGACGGATTCTCCATGACGGAGAAAGATTATTCTCGATACGGAGTCACGGTGGCCGCCATATGACCTCCAACAGCCGTAACCTTTACGGATCTCCAGCCTACAGGTGAAACTGAAATACCCTTTCTACTTTACATGTGTTATCAATGGTTGATTTTTTCTGTCTCATATGCATTTATGTTTGCATTCTGCTATGTACAATATCTAAGTTTTATTTGGACACTATAGACCTCTATAATATATAGTATATAGATTCTAATTGTGGTACTCTTCATCTGGGAAGATCCGGGTAGCTAAGAGCATGTGCAAGCATTTTGCTTCTCATTTTGGTTAACTTGAGTGCTTTCGATGTGATCTGCAATCAAATTATAAGAAGAAACCATCATAATATGTTGCAATTTGATAAATTGAATAGTATATATACAACATTGTTATAGAAACTACTTTAGTTAGGTTTAGTACACACGATATATTATTATTTGTTTAGTTGTGATTTACTTTTATATTTGCTATTATTCTAGTTCAATTTGGATGCTTCTACGATTCTGATTTTTTTTAGCGGTCTAGAACGAAATTTGTTTGGTGAATTTTATAAAATTTGTGTGTATACATTGTTATGCTTTGATGTAGACAGTTTTGGATAAATTAGTAGATAGTTTCTGATAAATTAGTACACATTTTTATTGTCAGCATACTCAGCGATAACGATGACGGAGGTGGTGGTGCCGGAGGAGGTTTGGTGGTGGTCTCGGTGGCGGAGGTGTAGTATAAGTGGGGTGGGCCATGGCCCCCAAAATTAGCAATTAATTAGTAGTATGTAGTAGTATTAATATATTAATTGTGATAATAATTAATTTTTTAAGTTTATATAAATTATATAAGGTTCATTAAATAAATAAATTAACAATTAATTTTTAAATTGGGCTTAATTAATTGATCCAATCCAAAAAACTGTATCAATTTAGCCCATTAGTTAACCTAGAGACTAACTTCATTATCACCACTGCCGCTTTGCATCTCTTCTCCTTTGTCTACTGCAGCTTGTCTCACTGCTACAATAGGTTGATAGTCACTATTATCTTGTGGATAGATTGATTCGACTCATACTTACTCTT
This sequence comes from Stellera chamaejasme, assembly GCA_024586325.1. Taxonomy (NCBI): domain Eukaryota; kingdom Viridiplantae; phylum Streptophyta; class Magnoliopsida; order Malvales; family Thymelaeaceae; genus Stellera; species Stellera chamaejasme. Next base: position 35,858,569 of record CM044985.1, read on the forward strand.
CCGGTGTCTACAAAGAACTATCGAACGTGCATTTTCACCATGAAAATTGTGAAGACTAGATTGCGTAACAAAATGGAAGATGATTTCTCTTGATAGTTTGGTTCTTTATATTGAAAGAGAAATTGAAACTTTTAGTCTAGATTCTATTCTGGATGATTTTGTTGATGTTAAAGAGCGGCATGTCCAATTCAAGCTTCCTAAATAAACATTTGCATATATGGTGCATGTGCATTTTCATATCTTATTAATTTGTAGTCATATAACAATCTTTTGACAAACATTTTCTTGTTACCATTTAATCTTATTTTTTGTAAGTTAACCCCGAATCTAAATTTCGCCCGCCACCGGGTGGTCGACAACGGTCCGGCAGTGGTCGTGGAGATGAGGGTTTTGTTAAGGATAGTTTAGTCATTAGAAAAATAGGAGATTTGGGCCAGGTTCTACTGTGTTTTTGGGCTGCTATGTGATTAACCACATGCGTGGTTATTAAACGGACCGGAAAAAAATTGGTTTAATTAATTCGCGAGACAAATAGTTGTAGTATTAATTATGTTGTCTAATCTAATTCTAGTAATAGCTAGATTTGTTTAGAAACATGCATGTATCGTAATTGATGCAAGAAGACGAATGCAGGCAAGGGCAAAGGTGACGGGAAAGAAAGTAATGATAGGATAGAAAATATACTACTAAGATAGATAGATAAAGCCTAAATGTCAGCATCGGGATTCCAGACGAGAACAAGAACAAGGCCAACTTCATCCTTCCTTCTTTTCCTTCCTTTCTCTTTCATGGTTTCTAAACGAATCCTAAAGTTTTACCAAAATATCATAGTTCTGATTTACTAACGCGGGCGACAAATAAAAAAACCTAATCCCCATCAAAAAAAAATGTGCAAGTTATATATTCATATCACAAATTACTACTAAGATATACAATGTAAAAAATTTAAATATATATAATATAATATTCATATCACAAATTACTACTACTTGAAAATGCAGTTTGCTTCTCATGTTTCCAAAACCTACTTTATATCCTCTAGAGCTGCCTTTAAGACATTTATAGTTGGATTAATTAGAAATCTGGATAGTTTATATTGTAAACTGATCACCAAACATTCAAAGGTTTAATTGGACTGTTCTGAATTTTAAACTTTCTTTTTTTTTTGGAATTTGAGTAGTATAGTTTAATTTTAAAGGTAGTTAAAAGAACAATATATATCATCGAGTACTAGTACTACATACGTAACTATATACCATTAAAGTAATCACCTTAACAAATACTAAAGATGCAAGTTTTAGAAGAAGACCATGATTTTAAAAGTCGACTTCGAGAAAGCCTTTGACTGTGTAAACTGGAACTTCTTATTGGATGTCATGAAACAGATGGGCTTTAATGAGAAATGGATTCGTTGGATCAGCTCCTGCTTCCACTCTGCCTCGGTTTCCGTGCTAGTAAATGGAAGTCCTTCAAAGGAGTTTAATCTGGAACGGGGTTTGCGACAAGGCGACCCACTGTCACCGTTCCTATTCCTAATTGCAGCAGAAGCACTGCACGTCATGATCGAGGAAGCCACAGAGAAACAGATCATTCGAGGCTTCAACTTCAGCCCGTCAGGTCTCTCCATCTCTCACCTTCAGTATGCTGATGACGCTATCTTCTTCGGGCCATGGGAAACTCCTACTGTAATTAATCTGATTCGGGTCTTGAAATGCTTCGCTCAAGTATTAGGTTTGAAAATCAATCTCTTTAAGAGCACTATTTCTGGTATTGGCATCTCTCCCCAGGAAGTGGAATCGGTCGCAAGGTCTATTGGTTGCCAAGCTGGAAACCTCCCTTTTAGCTACTTAGGTCTTCCAGTGGGGGCAAATATGGCGTCAGCTGCAGCATGGAAGCCAGTTATTGATAAATGCAAATCAAAGCTAGCATCTTGGAAATCAAGTATGATCTCGGTAGGGGGACGTCTTACCCTGGTCAGCTCTGTCTTGGGAAGCATGCCGTTGTTCTTCTTCTCACTGTTCCGTGCCCCGGTAGAGGTAACCAAAACACTTGAGAGGTTAAGATCACAATTCTTCTGGGGTTTAAAAGGGGATGGGAAAGGTATTTACTGGGTGAATTGGGAGTCGGTTTTACGTAGTATGGAGGACGGGGGGCTTGGGGTGGGAAGTCTCAAAGCAAAAAACTGGGGGTTAGTCGGGAAGTGGAAATGGAGATTTCTTCAGGAAAAAGGGGCTCTCTGGGTTCGGGTTATAGAGGAGCTGTATGGAGAAAAGGGAGGTTAGGAGGGGGCGGCTTGTAGGAAGTTTGGAGGAGTTTGGGGCAGAATTCTGAAAACAGGAGCTTTAATCGATGAGGCTGGCATAAATTTCTCAGCCTCTTTTAGCAGGAGTGTAGGAGATGGGAAGGAAACACTTTTCTGGGTAGACAAGTGGGTGGGAGATAAACCTTTGAAAGAACGTTTCCCACGTTTAGTTAGGCTTGAGTCGGTGGTGGAGTGCAAGGTGGCGGATAGAGTGGTCTAGGGTTCAGAGGGCTGGTGTTGGCGTTGGTGTTGGAGGAGAAATCTGAGGGGAAGAGAAATAGGCGAGCTTGAAGAACTGACAACTTTCTTGCAGGGTGTAAAATTGCGCAGCAACATTCCTGATAGCTGGAGTTGGAACTTGGACGCACAAGGACGATTTTCCGTCGCCGCTCTCTCCAGAAAAATCGATGCCGAATTACTTTCCGACTCTCTTGATGGACATTCAACGGCATGGATTTCATGGCTGCCCAAAAAGCTCAACGTTTTTCTTTGGAGAGCTGCTTTGGATAGGCTTCCAACCCGTCAACAATTATCCCGACGTGGCGTTGCACTCCAGGACATCTGCTGCCCGCGTGGTTGCGGTCTCACAGAGTCTCTTTCACACTGCCTTGTTGGTGCACTCGGCAATGAACCTTTGGTCCTCCGTTCATCTCTCGGTGTGACCTCGGCCCCTTCACAGGAACGGATGCTACAGAAGTCCTCTCATCTGCTCATTACAACCACCTCAACAATCACCAAAGCAAAGCTTGGCTATCAATAAGGATTGTGACCGCCTGGTGTATCTAGCGAGATCGAAACTCAGTTGCTTTCCCGTCTCAGTCTCCACCTCCGAAAGTCTCCGTCTCATCAGTCCAATTTCTGTCTTTCCTATGGCTCTCAAGCAGATGGTCTAAGTTTAGCATTTTTTGGGTGGATTGGCTCACAAATCCGTTAGTTTCTATTGTTAATCTGTAATTTGTTTTCTTCTGCTGAACTCTTGTTCCGTTTCGGGTCTCTCCTCTTCAACTTGAAGAGTTGCGATCTTCTTTTATTTAATCATTTCGTATGTCTTTTTCAAAAAAAAAGATGCAAGTTTTGATAAGCGCTAGGATGAGTACTCAATATATAATCAAGAGGACGCGGGCGCGTGTATGTACATGTGTGTGTGTCCATGCATGCAGGTGCAGGTTGGGTTTTTTTAGTTAGGTGAGCGAGAGCGGTTCATGATCATTGTTGCTGGAGCGTCCGTCATGACGGGGAGAGGTCCCTACCCACAGACTAGTAATTACTATACCTAGCTAGCTAGCTCATCTTTTTGGTTGGCCGTTAATTTTGTAATTAGCAGCTGCAGTTTACAAAAAATGAAACTTGCAATGTTTTAGCTAACCTACAGTTTTTCCCTTATTATCATTAATCACCACAAGATTAGTGAAATCTTTTTTTAAAGCAACAATTTTATTAATAGATATAATAAGGTTTAGTTGCCCGCACTTCGTAGCAGTGTAAATTGCAATACTTTATAAGAATTTAATAAGAATGTAACATTAAGTGAAATAAATGTATATTTTTATGAAATAAATGATAAGTTATATAATTATTATGGGTGAAAAAATTAGGCCTAAGAATTTTTACATTTTATCATATGAAGTCTAAAACATTAGAGACCAAACGCAAAATAATAAGAAATAAAAGTAAAATAGAAATTTAGTCTCTTAAACAATTTAAAACACAAATAAATAAAATCACTAAATTAAGATGAGGTGATACAATCTCATTAGATGGATACTATTTATACAAAATTTTATGTATATGTATAGAGTTTTAAATACAAATACTAATTACACATTATTACTTTTCGTTAAAATCATCAACACTCAAAGAAGGGAAAAAACCATGTCATAAGATTTGAAACTTTGATGACAACATGCTACTTTTTAAATAGTTATAAACTGTAATGAAATTTTCTCTCGTACAAAAAAACGACACTACACTTAATGATGTTTTGAAAATTTAGGGCCAGGGTCAATGCTCTACTTTCAAAATAGTTGAAGGTAAGTAATGGAGTTTGTCTATATATATAGAGGATATTATTCATCAATAAGAGAATCCACAAAACTGTATTTCTTACAAATTTTATATTCTCTTTCAAAATTACCAAAACTTTCGATATTCATAAAAAACATTAACTAACACACTTTAAAGCAACCAAAATGATGAAGAAGAAGAAGCGAAGGAATAAGATGGATGAGGTGCATATTCATCAACTAAACTACCAAATATTTGTGGTCTACTTTCATGAAAAAATAAAAGAGAAAATAAGTAATAATGATTGTAGATAAAAAATCTTTAGCCTAGTTAAAAACTCAGATTTCCAAAATTTCGAGGACCAATACACATAATAATTAGAAATAAAAGTCAAAACAATGTTCTCTAAAAAAATGTTTTCTCTCACAAATTTCACTTCATTTTTCAAATTTACAAACTTTTCCTATATAAATAGTAAATGAACACACTTTAAAAGAAAAAAATGCAGGGAAAAGTAGATGACGTGACACAACGCAATTGGTTTTATACTAATTTTCAAAATTAACAATTTTTTTCCTATTAGTAACATAATAAATATAATTAAATAATAAATACAATTTAAAAATATTTTTTTAAAGTACCAATTTTCAAAATTAACATAATAAATATAAATAAATAAATAATAAATATAATTTTAAAATTAAAATAAAAAATATAATGAATGACGTGGCACAACCCAATTGGTTGTGCTACTGTTCATCACTGTTCACCAGCAGTATTTTTTTCATAAAATGATAGAGAATAATAATTACATCCTCCAACCCGATCGAAATGATACTCAAATCTAATCCAATTTACATAGAAAAGAGACAAGACAAAGGGGCAGGAGGAAGCAAATAATAACAGGTTTTAGATCTCCAAATTTTAGTGGCTCACTGTATGTGGTGACCGGGAGGGAAAGAACCAAGAAAAAACCTTCCAGGGTTCCCATTCAAACATTACGACCCGACCATGGGGTGAGAAGGGCCACTTATGTTTAATTATACACCAAGATTTATTGAAATCTACAATTAACGTCCTTGGTCATCAAGCTTTAACAACGTTGAAAACTTTGTTAAATTAGCGGATTAAGTACGTACCGTTGCTACATCCCAAGTTATTTAACCTTATACACTTTTAGACGAGTCCGTTTATTTATCACATATGTGGAAAAACACATCCTAAATGTACTATTAATTAACTAATTCAACTAACTAATATAATAATTTAAAAGACTAAAACACCGTTCGTAGAGATTTATATAAGAGGATAAACTTGACATTTTCATAATATGTATTTTTCCACATATGTGGTAAATAAACACCTACTTTTCAGCCTTATCTACCCCATCATCCCACCCACCCGAAATCACTCTCTAGTTAACGACTGAATGGATAATTGTAGGTTTCATTAAATTTTAGTAAGGTTTCTGTAAGTTCATGAAAATTGAGAAAGAAAACTTTAGGTTAGACCTAACCTCAAGCGATAATCGTACAAAGTTTTTTTTAGACAAACCGATAGATCATATCCTTACAGAGAAAATATATTCCCAATATATAATTTTATTTTTATTAGTACATTTCTTCTTATTCAAAATATTACTACTTTGTTCTTATATAGGAGTACTTATTTTAGTATATTATGCTACTATTATTCTTCATTTTGAGTGTTTTGGTTTTGTTACCTTTTCACTAGCTTTTTTTGTAATGATTTCTCATTGATAAAGTAAGATTTTCTATTAAAAAAAGATCAATCTCCAATAAGTAAATCAACCATACCGGAAAGTTGGAGTAAAATTCACGGACGATCCTATTTTTAAGTCTGTGACCTAATCCGATTCCAAATTAAGTTTTGGATACAATCTGATCCTATATTTAAGTTACACGTCCTAATGTCATCCTTTCCGTCCAAAATCACCGTTTAAATAGACGGCGGAGTGTGAAATGATGATTTTGACTTCATTAATTACTACAATATGTCCCAATTTTTAGAACTTAATAAATTCTACCCTCAACATTTTAAAAAATTACACATTAACCCAAAACTCTTTCATTAAAAACCCAACTCACCCAAGGAGCTGAAGTTCTTCAAGTTCAGGTGCGCAGCCACCGGCAATTCATTTGCCAAACATGGAGCTGATCACCAAACAGAGCTGGTCATTTGGAAGTGTCCCAATTTATGTTTATGAAAATTACTCTTTCCACATAAAAAAATGAAGAAAGAAGAAAGGAAAAAAAAGGAAACGATAGAGATCCAATTTTTGTGTGTTGAAGCAGCATCTTCGCATTGGAGTAAGACACAGATTCAATTCAAAGATTTTGGACTGAAATCTATACAAATTTATTTAATTAATGATTGAGCAAAAACTATTCCTACAATATTGAAAATTCATTCGCTCGATTGCCTTCATCAGCGCACTCATCCCGACGTGCTTTCACTTGATATTGATGATCCGCCAAAGAGCCGCCGTCTCCCGTTTTCTTTTCCAATGACCTTCACTTCCACCAGATCCGTTTCCATGGCGGCCATCGGAGCTCACCTTCTTCTCGATTCTTCTCTGTCCTTCTATTGTCGGGAGATTTCCACGTCACTCGGTCTCTCGCGGCGGATTGATCGAGGCTCGTGTTTGGCATCGCGATCCTCGGCGAGGAGAATGCGTCTTCGGCTACAGACGACAAATTCAAATTTCGGACATAACGGAAGCTTCTGGAAGGGGAAGGACGAAGTTGGTCGGGAGTAGAGTGAACGAGTGGCCAGACGATTCGTCGAAGGTGAGGAAGAGTTTGAAAGATTTCTTTGAAGAGAGCAGAGATTTGATCCGATCGGACGGTGGTCTACCGCAGTGGCTCTTGCCTTTGGAGTGTGTTTGGTTTGATTTGGGTTTTTGATCAAAGAGTTTGAGTTAATGTGTAACTTTTGAAAATGATGAGGGTAGAATTGATTATGTTTGAAAAATTGGGGCGTATTGTAGTAATTATTGAAGGTCAAAATCGTCATTTCACACTCCGCCATCCATTTAAACGACGATTTTGGACGGAAAAGATGACATTAGGACGCGAAACTTAAATATAGGACCAGATTATACCCGAAACTTAATTTGAGACCTGATTAGGTCACAAACTTAAAAACGAGACCGTTCGCGGATTTTACTCCGAAAAGTTGTAGTGAGTTACCAAAGTGCATGCAACGAAGCTCCACGCGGATCGGTGTAGGACTGGGCAGGCATAAGCATTAGGGTTGTGTTCTTTAACATAAAAGAACAACAACAAACCAACGACAATTCAAATTTTCATCAATTTCAAACATTTTTGCTCTCATATTTTCCCTTCAAAATTCATTTTATTGTTTTTTTTTTTTGCCAAATATGCTACAAAGAACACAACCTAGGAGTACTTTTGAGCTACTATATAATAATCTAGTTTTTCAATATAGATACAGGTAGGTAGGCGCAAATTAATCATCATAAATCTTAGGCTAGGCTAGGTTATAGGTCTAATTAACAGGGGTGGGGGAATATTTTAATTATGACCGATAATATTGGATGAATTTGGGTTGTGTTGTGTTGTGGCCAACCTGTCCCTACGACGGTCCTCCCATTCACAATTCTGATCGCAGCTTTCAATTTAAGCCGTTAGATGCATGTGGACTGCACTTAGCAAGTAGTGTAGTATATGAGTAATTTGAAAATATTATATGCAAAACAATTACCAAGAAAGTAAACATGCATTTCAGAGGATGACTTAAAGAAATGAGAGGAAGGGAATGGCAAAAAAAAAGAGAGAGAGAACTGCTTGACTTCATTGAATTTGAAGCCATGTTTAAATTAGCCCCCCCCAATGTCCTTACGTTACGTACGTCTACAATTTGATTTGTCCCTTCAATAATAGGGAGTCTCAATTCTACCAACAAACAAAACAAAACAAAACAAAGCCTTGAAATACAAGAAACACTAGCTAGCTAGCTAGCCAGTAGAGGCTGGGCGAGGCCTCCTCGCATTGATCAAGTCAATAGGTGCTTGTGTTGTGTGCGTGCAACCAAGCATATTTCAAAGATAGATAGATGCGTGGGAGGGATTTGGACTATTTTTTTCATATATTTTTCTTTTTAGGTTATTATAAAAAATTAATACTGTACAATTTTAAGAAACATTTATATGATTATTCCATTTTATTAGTAATACCTTTATATTCCATCCATGGCATTCGTATCGTCCATTTTTAGCATCTATTCACGTACACTTCAATTTTCAGCAATTTTGTCCTCAACATCTAATCTATTCTACTGATTATTATCCTAAGCACACGAGTTGAGGTAAAAGTAAAACCTCCATTGTTCTCATCCTCTATCCTAAAATGTATTAAGAAAAACAGCATTTTTTAGTCTCTAGGTAGGAACTAGGAACAGTCCTACCATATTTGCTGTAACAAATGGCTTTTTTTTTTGTTGCTTGTACTTACTAATTACAACTTCGGCAAAGCCGCGTCCAATACATGAGGGTGAGGCTGGTCAACAAAACATTGAAGTCAAGTGTATAACGCAAGGGCAGTTTCGGAAGTATCATGAGCCCCATTTCTTTTATTGGAGTAATATTTATTTATTTATTTATTTATGATGCCTTCTGTAAGGAAAAGCGAAACAGCTAAAAGAAGGAACGACCAGGACCAGGTGGAGGTGAAATTTGAAAATTGAAGAAACTATACTTCTTCTTCTTCATCTTTCTCAGAGACAAAAAGAAGTGAAGCAATTTGGAAGAGGCAGTGGAATTTCATGGGTGTTGATGAAGTTGTGTTGATCGTAGTTGATTTTGATTCTGGCTCACGCTGCAGAATCTGCCATGAGGAAGAGCTCGAAAGCTCCAAGAGCTTGGAAGCTCCATGTGCCTGTTCTGGAACCGTAAAGGTAAACCCATGACCATGATCCAGCGTCCTTCTCCCTTTTGTTTTCTTGTGGCCGGGTTCAAGCTTTTGATCAGTTTCTGCTAATTTATGGGTGCCTCTGGTTTTGTGTTTATGTTTGCTCTCCGTTTGTAGTTCGCGCACAGGGACTGCATACAGAGGTGGTGCAACGAGAAGGGGAACACGACTTGTGAAATATGTCTCCAGGTTTGTTGATCTACAACATTGAAAATGCTTCAAAATACAGTAGTACTTTTTGAATTCTCTGGTGATCGCATAGGCAGCTCTTTCTTATGGAACAGTACTTTTCAGCGTAGCCTCAAGAACTCCGTCATTTTCTTCTACAGTGTGTTTTTATTTTGTTTTATTATCCAACCCACAGCGATCCTATCTTCTCAGTATTAAAATAATTGGTTTAGTTTGTGAAAACGACTCCTCCTGTAGACGCTTATTAATGGAGCAATTTATTAATTAAAATTGCAGGAATATGGTCCTGGATTCACAGCACCGTCAAAGAAGTCACAGCTGATTGAAGCAGCTGTGACCATAAGGTAATGAAATGAACATTGCATAGTAGTATACTCCTTGATAATTGTTGCTGGTGATTAATAATTTTAGTAAAAGAATGAGGAAGAATGGATTGATTGCGGTGCGTGTGTGTGGCAGGGATAGCTTGGAAGCAGGAAGAAGAAGCGAGGTTGAAGAAGAGGCAACGGCTGAAACTGAAACGCTGCGTCTGGAAAACCATTTGTCTCAATGTGCCTCTGCTACAGCTGATCAGACAAACGCCTCTTGCTGCCGCTCATTCGCCCTTATTGTCAGTCACCTCTCTCTCTCTCTGTTTTTTCGATAGGGACTAATTTTCTCTTTAGTTCAACATAACGTTAAGTAATATTTTGATTTGAATGCATCCACTCTTTCTATGTCCAATTCCATATTGAATTTAGTCACGAACTTCTGGTCGAACAGGTGACAGCCTGTTTCGCTTTATTTCCGGAATTAGAAAAACAAACCTAAAAATAAAAATGAAGAAGAGGAGGAGGAGAAGAAAATGACTATAAATCAGTAGTTATACGTATGGTACTCACAACTGAACTAGGAAGGTGATATTTGAAAATAATCATCGACCAACCAGTACTCACATGTTTTTTCTCTGTTTTTGTTTTTGGGGGGGTTCATTAACGAGTAATGTCCACCGTTCCCGCAGTTCACCGTCTTGTTACTTGTTAAACATTTCATTGAGGTATTTACTGGAGAAGCACAAGATTACCCGTTCACCCTAGTTACAGTTAAGCATCTCATCTTTCTTCCCCATTCAAAAAGCTTCTTTGTTTTTTCTTTTCAGTTGCTTTGTTCAAACAGTAACTCATTCTCTTGGCATGCTCATTGCTCAATGACAGGTACTATTACTAAGAGCGAGTGGAATTTTACTGCCCATGTACCTGATATTCCGAACAATTACAGCTCTCCACAACGGCATAAGGCGACAATATCATGTCAGTATTTACTTTCTGTCTGCTTTCGGCTTGTTAGAACTTAATCTGATTGGCTCTGTTCTTTCACCTAATAATCTCTAACTTTCCATCATTTTCTCACATATTTCATACCCCATAAATTTTCAAAAACTTCTCCAAACTTCCTCCAAAATAAGCAAACCGTTCATTCTGTCAGGATTCTGATGATGGCAACTGGGATGAAGAGGACGATAATGCCGACCTGGAGGAACAGCAATGACAATGCATGCTCGTGTTTCAGTAGCACGCCTCCAAATCCTTTTCCATCATCTCGTACGAGCTGCATTTTTCCATTATTGCCCAACTTTGAAACAGCTATTTTGGAGGTCGAGACTTGAGAAACTGACCATTGGAAATGATGTACATACCAGGGTCTTTGCTAAATCATTTAAAGCCAACAAAGATTAGCGTTAGAATTATGTTATGTACCAGTATATGTTTCTTCAGTGAGTACAAAGGCAGCGAACGCCATCTTTCATGTTTGAGAACACTCGCCTACCCAAATCTGTCAAAATGAAATTCATTCAAAAGAAGCATTCAATGGGAAGCGCGGATGGCCTGCCCTACCTTCACTAGCCTGGTCATAACACTAACGGTTAACCATATAGAATAAGTACTTTCTTCCAGAACAAGTCAATTAGAGATCATACTCATCTCAAGTGATATATACATTATACCCGTCATCCCATGTGCAAATGCAAGCAACAACCTCGGCTCCTCCTGCTGCTGCTGCTGCTGCTGCTGCTGCTGTTGTATTTGCATTATTAATCATTTTTGGAATGCCCATCACTGTTAGGTGAGCCTTCATTCTCAATAAGCGAGTCAAAACAAGGTAACTTCGTGTAGCCCATAAGCCCCTAACCATAATGATCACAAACAAATTCATTTTCAGATGGGATGAGTTGAAAAGATTCAGCTTAGGTATTGACGCACCTACCTGTATCTACATGGTTGCATATGTCAAACCCGGTGCCAGATGTCATAACAGAAACCTCTGTACATAGCATAAAGTACCCGAAATATTTCCAGAGATGTCGCAAGCATTTCTTAATGCTGCTGAAAAAGTATTCTCGCTCTATGTTGAAGTTCAGTCAAATAAGAGTTAGAGAAATTCATGTCTGATCTGATGGATAGAACTTTTTGAACGAAGGCTATCATCCCAGCTGCATCTTCTTGTCTGGTGAATTTCTTTCCAGATTGCTTTCTGTTTCTACCATATACACCTTCAAATTCTCTGGACTTCATAGCAGCTGTCTCGAGTAGCGAATCAGGAAACCCTAAATATTTGATCCAACAGCTTCAATTAGTTATGCATAAGCAAGAATTGACCAGTGGATTGAAAAATGAAAAACATATTGGACAGAAACCCAGTCCAACATTTCTGGAAATGATATTGAAACTTTGATTTTTAAAAGAAATATCCCTCTTACTCATAGGATTAGAAGTCATTTGCTTTCAGTATATTATTTTACCAGTTTTGCAGTGATTACCACACTTGTAAATATAAATGTTCACAGCAACATAAAAGCAGAAAGTTAGGGTTAAATTTAGGCTTGCCTGCTAGTCTTGCAACATTGACGCCATAGCTCTTAGGACAAGCACCGGAAGTCAGCCTATAGAGGAATGTAACATCCTCGATGCCCTTTGCACAACTTCCGACTTGGCATTCCATGTGACAGAGGGCCACCTGTGCCACACAAGAGTTAAGCAAACCAATGAGTTATCAGGTAGCTCAGAAGCCATTCTTTGGTGATTAAACACAATTGATCAGCATTTTCCCCATTTTGATTATATCAGATATGGGAAAGAGACTTGAACCATGTCATGTGGATGGGAAGACTAAACACATTGTCATCTCATCTAGAGGATAGACTCGCTCTTGTATATACACAGTAGTATTCCACAATCAATAGAAAATGTACCTTGGAATCATCTTGATAATCAACAGCTAATCGATGATAGTGAGTTGAAAACATCCCTCTGCACTGTATCTTATTAACGAAATGATCAAGAACAGCCTCACTGTCAAGATAAGGAACACCCCATGAGATGACTGAAAACTGAAGTAAAAACCAGTATGTACCTATACCTTCCTAAAATCTTTAATACGGAAATTAATTATTAAATAATTTCGAATTCACCAGATCACGCAATCAAGTCAATGTTCAATAATGACTGCAAAATATTTAGTAATCAGATTTTAGCACTCGTATATTTATATACAGGAGACAAGATATCATGTTATAACAATATTATGGGTAGAAATCTCACGCAATAGCCTGTCCATCTGAAGTTGATGTTCCTCGTCCAAGTTCGTCTAATGCCACCAATGAATCACGAGTTGCCGATGACTGGATTTTCCATCATAAACGGAGTCCATACATTGGTGTTAGTTCTAATCAATTAATCTACCAGATCTTAAATGAAAATTGTTATGATAAATAAATATCCAACTGCTTATGCAGTTAACAAATAGGCCTTCAGTTTCCAAAAAAGAAATGCAAAATACAATCCCACATCATATCACGACAGTCTCATACTCAAGATAATGTCTGAAATGTTGGAACAATACAAAAAATCAAGAGTGTTCCACTGTTGCTTTTAGAAAATTCCCTAGCAACTTTTACAGATGTTAAAAACTATGACTGCCTGTTAAGTATTACCAAAATTCCAGATCATTTTTTTTGATGGAGCCAATATTCCAGATCTAAATAAGTCTATACTACATGAATCTAAATTCAAGAGGCTCAAACAACTCTCTTACAAGTTAATCTAGTTCGTATAAGAATGAAGATGGGATGGTACCAGCATTGAAGCAGTCTCTGAAAGCTCTGTAAGGAAAGTACTTTGGCCTGCCATAATGTGGTCTTTTGCACCCATCCTGACAAAGATTCGGTCAACAGGTGACAGCTCAAAGCTTTCTGCAGGTACATCCGCCCCGACCTGGGAAAATGAGAAGTTGCAGTGGGTTGATGGTGGAAAAAGGAAGTAAGAAAAGAGAACTGAAGACAGGAGATTCCTACCTGAGCCAAAATAGTAGCTAAACAAACTTGGCGAAGTAGAGTTGATTTTCCGCCCATATTGGGACCAGTGAGCAATATAAAGCCAGCATTACCAGAACCACCAATAGTAATGTCATTGGGGACAAAGGCACCCTTGCCTAAGGAATCACTTCTCAGGATAGGATGTCCTAAACCTTTTGCAGAGAAACATGGCGTGGAGGAACTTATGATAGCTGGACGGCAAGTTGGCCCTTCAAAATAATCACTTGCAATTGCCAAACTGATCAGTACATCCAGTTCTGCAAGAAAGTATGCCCAATTAAAATCATGAACTAACTTTTCCCTACTTTCTTTCCTTTTGGCAGAGTGTTTGTGGCATATGCATGATGTGAGCTTAAGAGAGCTCGTAGAAGAGAATATGGAAGTGGAAAAGCTACTTCCATGGATGGAAATTCCAGACTTAGAAATGACAGTACAGGACAGTATCGAGTTACACATCAATCAATGAGAGAAACAATCCCCAGTCTGTTATAGGCATACCTGCAATAGTTGATACCAATTGGCGCCATTTCTCATGATGTTCACAAAATCTTCCAATCATTCTCTGCAGAATGCTCTTCAAAGCTGCATCTTTTTCAGATTCCGCTTGTGAAAGCTCTCCCAACAACTTCTTAATAAGCGGAGTCCAGTACCGGAAGAAGCCCTAAGCAAGGGGAGACATCAAGAAGATATGAGACAGATACAACAAAGATCTAACACCAGAAGGGAAATCCTGAATGACTTACCCCTTGATAAACCCTGCTCTACGACAAAAATGAATGTGAATTATCTAATCAAATGACACAAATCCAATCATATCAAGTTGTACCTCCTAACCCCTTACATAGTGGCTGTGGCTTGACAAGATGTAATAGCAAAAAATGACATAAATAAGATACACCTAATATCAGCTCAGCAGCTGAAACACAAGTTTCATCTGGAAGCCCCCATTGAGAAGTGGCACAATAACATATGGGAAATTTGATGACTACTGTTCAGTTTTGTAAAAATAGTGCTGTCTTTTACATGAACTTCAGTATCTTTGTAGATTTGTGTTTTAGGGAAAAAAGATAATCAATGCATTAATTATTCCAAGTTACCTGAAAGTAATTTTCTTTAATATTGAGAAAAGCAGGACATATTAAGGTACATTCATCTGCCTTTAAACCACAAAAAGAAAAAACAAATCTACACCTTTTTTGATGAACGCAATTCAAAATCCTGAGGAATGCTTCCACGCAAGCATTCTGGAACTTCTAACAGGTATGCCTCCTTTCCAACTGTCACATAGGCAATCTGAAATATTTGGCTGATGCGGTCAGCTTTTATTATACACAAATAGGAAGGCTTTGCCAATAACATTAAGAAAACAAGAATCAGTGGACAAGATCCATACAGAACTGTCTCCAAGTATTTTCCTCTGCTCCTTGAGATGTTTTGTCAAAGAAAATTCGATCTCCTTCACTTTTTCACAAGCACTGTCATACTCGATGTCAACTCCTACATGAGGTATGATGCGCCCAGACCTGTTAGCATCATCCCAATCAAAACCATCCTTGAAATGCTTAAGAAATGGATTGACATCAGGAAGACCTTGCCCTGCATATGCTGAAGCATCAGAACCAAGAACATAATTTATGAAATAGGACCAGAATATAACAGTGAACCATACCAATGGATAATAAATGCCTCAGTTTTGTTGACTGCACGTTATCCAAAATAACACCAAGAGAAGCACAAGCTTGTGACATTGATTCACAACCACGTAAAGCTGATATAAACTCTTGGAGCTGCTTCTTTGCTGCATCTTCATATAGGACTACTTTATTTGAGTTTCTTCCTCTTGCTTCGCTGAAATTGTTCATAAAAAAAAGAGAGAATGAAAAAAACAGTGCTTTTAGCATGTTTGGTAGGTCTGGCATGCAAACAGAAGAGAAGATTTCGCATTTGGACATGCTATCAGGGTTACCTGCCAGCAAAGATTCGTGCCAGCAGCCTTTCCATGTCCGGAAGTCTAGATAATGCCTTCCGAAAGTCAAGTGCATAGGATAAATATTCAGCCTGCAAAAATTGAAAATATCAAAAGAAAAAAAATTAGGAAAGCTAGCAGACTTGCAGCAGAGATGCCAATATAAAGAAAGAAGTCCAACTGGCTACCACAACAAGCCCAGAAGCAAAATGTACAACTGAATGCAAGCATTACTTGAAAATTGTAAAAAACATGAGTTTCACGAAAAATAAGAGTTCAAGAATTTGAGTTAAATTTTAGTGAGGATGCCAACTAAACAGAACTGATTCAGATGGCGTGCTCTAGCCAAACTAATACGGAGTAATAGCATACATCTTTTAGCCAGATCTTCCAAACAACCATGATCAGCTAGTTCAAATCTAACAAAGATATTGTCAGATGAGTATCATATGCCATATGGCACACAGTGATTGCATAAAAAGACAGTTTGTAATTTGTTTTAATTGAACACTTGATCCCATGTATAAAGAGAGCCCCGAATTACCAAAAAAAAAAAAGAAAGAAAATATTGTAAATATAGAAATAGTGATTAACCCCGAGCCTGCATGTTTAGAGTCCTTTTGCTTCACCAAGTTTCTTGCATGTATCAGTCAAAATATGAATATAAAAGACCTGCTACATATGTTTACCACTCACCCTTAGGCAACCTACAGCATCTTGGCGTTCCTTAATCAATCCGATGTGATATAAAGGTCTTGCAAGCCAAGCTTTAAGCAATCTTTTACCAAATGCTGTCACACAATGATTCAATTGCGCATATAGGGTCCTTCAAAAATGCAAAAGATGCTCTTAGAAAAAGACTCAAGAAAACTGTATAAAATGACTTCTATGCAGCGCTTACCCAGTATAACCTCCGTTTCGACTGTTCTCAAAAATCTCAAGATTCTCCAAAGCAGCAGCATCAAGAACCATGTATGATTTTTTATCAATATTATGGAAACCAGAGCATGGAAGCTCTTCAAACTTCCCAAATCTAAGCAATGTGTCATCAAGAAAAGCTTGTTTGAGATAGTACAGGGTGCCTCCAAGAGCAGAGAGAGCCTGACGACCATCATCACCTGCAATGAGTAGTCTGGAAAGAACATCTGGCAGGAAGCCTGATGCTTTTGACTCGCCAACAACTGCAGAACTGCCAGTGGAATCATTGATACGGTTATAAATTTTTTGAACTTCATTCAGTGTTTTCTCTGCATCCCAGAACTCCGCAGTTGGAACCAATTCATTCACTAAGGGATCTCTTGTGTGCCTCAGAATGGCTTTTTCTGTTTGTGGACTAAGCATTTTCGCAGGCTTTATGATCTCCACTGGTCTCAGCTCAGCCAGAAGGCTACATAATGCATTGCATTCAGAATCATCCGGGAACTGTAATTGAAGCATTGGAATATTATAGATCCTTGAAGATCAATTATGAAAGTGTAAAAAAATTTATCTAGAGACCCACGTTCAAAAAATGAATTATTATTATTATTCCACGTATTATTATTAATATTACTATATTCACCACCACCACCACTATTACTACTGAGAGTTGTATATTGTAAAAAGAATAGTGATTTTCCATAATCATCACACCTGTCCCAAAATGATCCTGCTCGTTGCAGCATCAACCGCACAAATACCAAAAATCCGATGCTCATCCTCTGATACCGTATCCTGAGGACTTTCAGCCACTGCCATGATGTAAGAAGGATCTGGATTGGCTGACAGCAATTCCCCCTCAGTTAGGGTTCCTTTACTAACAACAGCACATATTTCACGTCTCACCACCTAAAACATAGTAAGATTATAAATAACCATACAACTAAAACATACAGAAATTTCTCGTAAGGAAATTTACAAGGATCATTAGAACGTAGGGTAATTATCAAAAAACCTCTTGAGGTTTGACATAATCTCCACTCCCCCCTCCGTATATTTGGAATTCTCGAAAAAACACCCCGAGGTTTGTGAAAATATACAAAAACCTCCCTGAAGATAACTTCCGTTAAAATTTTATGTTAGATTTTAGGTTTAATTACAAAATTTGGATGCTAAAATTATAAATTTTACCCCAATATTTTACAAACTTTCACATTTTTATCCCCAAATATCCCCTACCATCAACCTCACCGCCCTCCCATGTTGCCGGAGTTGGATTCGGAATCTGAACTCGACGGAAAGTGTTCATGTGTTCATCGGGGGCCGCTCTGGTGGTTTTTGAAGGTTGGATTTTGGAAAGGGAGGCCATCCGACATGGAGGAACCAATTGGAAGCCGTGAAAACGCCGGAAACGGACGGAAGAAGCGCTGGATTTTGGGAAAATCGCGGCGGTTCTTCCTCGATTCGCGGCGCCCCGGTGGACGAACAATGGAGGTGCCGGCGGGGTTAGAATCGCGCAGTCGGGACGGACCGAACGAAACCGGTGGTGGTGCCATCGGCCGTCGCCGGGGCAGCGGCAATGCCAGGGTGCTGCGGCCTCATGGATGGAATTAGGATGAAGAGGGTGGTGGTTGAAATTGTAAAGGAGTAAAAATCTTAGGGTATAATTGATAGGGTTAGAAAAGTTAGGGTCCAGGTTTTGTAGTTAAACCTAAAAGTTTAACGGAATCGCTAACGGTGGTTACTGTCAGGGGGGGTTTTGAATATTTTCACAAACCTCGGGGGGATTTTTCGAGAATTCAGAAAATGCAAGAGGTAAAGTGGAGATTATGACAAACCTCGGGGGGGGGGGGTTGATAATTACCCTAGAACGAATGGCAAATGTCTAAAAAATACAATAGCAATCTCACAACTTAAGAATTTCCAAAAACTAAGATTTCAACCGCAGTTTGTTCTACAGCTAATAAATAAAAATGCGGAGTATCAAATTAAGTACCAGAAAAAGCAACAGACCTTATCTTTAGCACCTTTTTCTTTCCGGCGAAGTTCCAGTTGCTCAGGTGTTTCTGTCTGTTCCACTACAAGTACTCGATAACCCTGTTCTGCCAAAATAGTTGATGTAAAATCTGCCTTCATAAAGAAAACAAGCTCATTGCAAATAATAGCAGATCTAAAGTAATAATGCCAACCTTCCGAGCTAGTTTCTCCACATTCATAGAGAAGTTTTTTTCCGGAAAGCCACAATGAGGTTGATCTCCCTGATATGTAAGCAAACAGCATAAACTACTCTCATGTTTGAAACCAGAAGACGTGAAGATTCTACATAAATCATCTGAGGGGTACAGGGTAGCTTACTTTCTCATGAACTCTCACAGACAAAAAATCACAGCATAGATAGAGTAAAAATTTGCAGAATTGATTTCAGAAGCAATAAGATCAAAGAGTACCCTCATATACTGCAGATCCAGTTCTTTTGTGCCCACGTGTGCATCCATTTCAAAAAGCTCATAAAATTTGCCCATCTGTTACAAAGTGCTGAGATGTCAAACGAACTTCAAACATTAATTACAAATAAAACTACAGATGCAACTTTCTCTACCTTGAAAAACAGTACTTTGTCCATATGCTTTGCCTTGAACTCCCACCATTGTCTCTGCACAAGAATGTGATGCCAAAACATTAGCAGTTTAAAATGTTATTACGTCAAATCACCACTGGCCATGGTCCAGCGGCTGTACCTGTCCACCAGATAAGTTTTTCAGGAACTCAGGGGGAAGGTATAGAGTCCTTGAATCGTAGTTTAAATCACCAGGGCGCCTTCTGCTAGCATCCCTCCTCCGTCCTCTGTTTCAACACCAAATAAAGAATAAGTTCCAGAGTTCAGAGATTCAATCGAACAGACATGAGCTTGACTCTAGAGGATCAAAATAGATATGGAGATACAGTGCCAAATTAACAGTAAAACAAGAATAAGGAGGGCAGGGGGTGCATTTAGATTGTCCAAATAAAAGTCATTCATTCAGGAATTTCAGTAGTGACATTATCGTAATGTCTGGACAAGTAAACAGAACAACAGCTTACGGGCCAAGAAAGGTGAGCTTTTCCTCTTGACGCTTGCCAAACCTCTCCGTGGAATCACCCACTAAAGCACTACTAGTAACAGGACATGGCTTCTCAGCTGCAGTGAAAAACGATAACTGAGCTATTACAAAATGGCTATCATGTGTGCGCTTTGTTAACATGCATAAGACACCTATTTTAGCTAGTCCAAGAAACAGCTAGAATGTGAATTGAATTCATGCGGCAAGATAAAAAAAACTTCCTGGCATCCATCAATCTCTAGATAAACACAGACTTTCTTTTCAATTTGAATTGTTTCAGAAAGCAACAAAAAAATAAGTCATTTCCTTGCTCTTATTCCATGACATGTAAATGAGTAGCAGATATAAAACCCACAAGCAAAAATTAGTTACCACAGTTCTGCTCTTGATTATGACTCAATACACTGATATAACAAAAAAGTATTCTATGAGCGAACAGGTTGAAAAGGAAAGCACTGAGCACAAATAAGCAAATTAAGAAAATAAAAGCAGGCACACCTAGTTTGCCCAAGTGAGAATGATGCACTAGAATTTGTGAACCACAGAGATCTCCAAAAGAGATACCATACTAGAGTAGAATTCATTAAAGAAAACGTAAAATTTCTACAACCAAACCAAAGTATAACTACGAAGAATCCCAGCAGCATGTTCATTAGCTTATACTATACCCAGCTACGATGAAGCCAGATGCATCAGGTTCGAAACGTCAATTAATGTTAACAGACTCAACTCAGTTACTTTCAGTATTTCTGAAAGCGGAGCTAGCAATCACAGCGTCACTTACTTTCAGTATTTCTGATAGGTAGCACTTCAGAAACTATAAACTCTGAATTACTTGCAACTTTACTATATTTGTCCTTTGTGCCAACATCCAGCGTCACTCCTGTTGTCTTCTTTTTTCTTGATTCATTCTTCCCTTTCTGCTTCGTTGCCGGCATTTGTGATTCATCTTCATCTTCCTTCTCCTCCTCCTCCAAATCCACGTGCTCTTCGTCAGTATCCTCACTTGCTTCCTTCCCCACATCTTTCCCCCAATCATCATCACTGGAGTCATCGCCACCATTCTCACCTTCTTCCTCAACTTTGTCAGCTTTATCATCTTCATCGATCACAACCTTTCTAATTGCCAAAGCATCCATACGCCGCAGTCTCTTATACCTCTTCGTGCTTTCTTCAACCCACTCAATCTTCTCATTCGCCAAATCTAACGACTCTTCCTCACCGTCGTCGTACTGAATCAAATGCTTGCCCGATCCCTTATCGAAAGACTCCAAATAACCGTCGTACCAGTCCTTATCTAATGGCCAGTAAACCCTAATTCTCCTACCAATCACCTCGCTACCGTAAACCTGTGTGGCTGACGTCGTCTCCGGCGGAGAGCGGCTCTGTCCAATCACTAGAAGCGGCTTTTTTGGCTTGGGTTGGTGTGGGGACGGAGTGGTGGGGCTAGGAGTTGGGCTTCGGTTGGGACAGAGCTCGGGGTTGGGGTTAGGCTTGAGGTTAGGGCACAGTTTGGGGAGTGCAGGAGAAGGAGACGAAGAGGTTGTTTTGCAGAAGAAGGAAGTGATTTGGCGCTGTTGATTAACCAGCGGCGATCGGCCGTTGCTCAGGCGACGCGACGGCGCCATATCCGACGAGGGGAGGGGGCGAAGTTTTGAAGAAAAGGCAAGTGACTCGAAAAGTGGGGAAAATGAGACGAAGTGGAGAGAAGAGAGCAGGCAGCTATGCGGTTTTAGAAGATGTCAATGGCAAAATGGCGGGAATTCCACAATGCCATTGGCGGGAATCAGTCACTCTGCACTTGCTTGTATTGAAGTCTGTGAACGGACTACGAAGAGCATTTTGGAGATCAGGAGTGTTTGTTGAATTGGTGTATTCTTCGCAACAACAATTTGTTACGTCAAAATGTTTAGGAAAAAATCATAAATAAATGTTGAAAGTAGTTAACACTTTTTTAAGATGGAGGATGTATTCGAATGTGTCATGTGCAAAATTAGAATTATATTTTTTCATGAATATTTAGACATTGAAAATTAAATATTTTATATGTGTATCATATATTTAAAATTAATATTAAAAAATATATTTTTTGAGTTTTTAAAAATTATTTATCTTTATTAAAATTTAAATCAAATATTTTTAAATCAAATATTAAACCACTAAAGTGAAGTGGTTTAATTTTCTGCGAAGAATAGAAGAAGTATTAAATTTAAAAAATCAGGGGTCCATGTGCTAAAAACCATAAAAATAAAGATGAAAAGTTAATTATTCCCTAAATATGTAAAAGCAAAAAAATAAAATAAAACAGAAAAGGACAAAAAAGACTGTAGCAGTTTGGTGACATGTAGGGATAAAAATCAAATCTAACTCGATGTGCTAAAAAGCCATAAGCCAATTCGAGGCTCGAAAGATGAAAAGTTAATTATTCCCTAAATATGTAAAAGCAAAAAAATAAAATAAAACAGAAAAGGACAAAAAAGACTGTAGCAGTTTGGTGACAAATGTATAGATTTATAATACCAAATCTAACTCAAAATGTCAAAAGTGCAAAAGCAACATTCCTTGCAGGATAGATAATAGGGGTAAATATAACACTGCAGTAGCTGAGTTTATGAGGGTCCAACGCCGGGACAAGAATACAAGTTATCTGTATCATCTACCAAAAAGTACCAAGCAAAATTTGTTGTCTGGGTTGTGTTCTCCTGACAAAAAAAAAACTATTCAAATTTACACAATTTCCAAAACTTTTCTACTCATAACTTTCGTTCGTTATCAATATTAAATTGTTGCCACTTTTTTGTCAAATATTTGTTGTAGAACACAACCTAACCATATCATCCCTTACCTGCAGCACGGAGGGCTCACAGGACTTGCCTTTTGCTGTTTTGCATGTATATATTTTGACAAGGAAATCGGTTTTTGACTCTGTTACTTTGTCAGCATTCGATCCGAACAGCTCCACTCTCTGACGAAATGAACTTCGGCTTCCTAGTCACTTGTTCCAGACACTGGATGATGTCTCCAATCTGGAAATCAACCCAATCTTGAATCACAAGTCCGCACTCGTTTCCCTTCCCAACGGCATCTACATCTTGCTTATGCCTCTTCAGTGATGCACAACATCCTTCAAACACAACCTCCCCACTTCTCAATAGCCTTACGGTTGAAGACTTTGTGACACGCCCATCAACCACACGGCACCCCGCTATCTTTACATCACCTCCTTGGGATTTGCTCTTTCCTTTAATCTCAAAGATATTCAGTACCTCAGCCTCTCCAGCTACATGAGTCTCTGCGGTACCAGGGGCCTTATCCACTATTACTTTACCAATATCCTCCAAAAGGTGATAGATTACACGGTGAAGAATGATCTACAACAGATTGAAGCCAAAATATCAGTAAACGTGCTTGTCAATCTCTCTGCAATGACTCTTGAGCATTTTACGATGGAAATAATTTATATTAACGACAGTAAGAGCACTGCTGCAATCTTAGCAATTGATACTTGGAAACAGGAATGCTGCAATACCTTTGTCTTAGATTCAGTGGCCATTTGACTGACAGAACTGTCCGCATTTTTCACGTTGAAGCCAACTATGCACGCACCACATGCTTGTGCATGATCCACATCAGACTGAGAAATAGGTCCAACACCTGACCGAACAACATTCACAAGAACCTGACAGGAAGTATAACAAAATGACTGTTAGGAGAAGAATAGATATAATGTTCTTGATTAAGACAACAATAACGGCCATTTATCAGTCTTCCTTCTTTAAGATCAACTTCTTTTTGGATCGGAAAAGAAACACCGAAAAAGAAAAAAAATATTACAAGAATCGGATGTCAGCTGTCAGTATAGCATTAACAATAATGCATACCTGAGGACTTCTTAACGTGTTCAATGCATCTATGACAGCCTGCACTGTCCCCTGAACATCTGCCTTTACAATGATTGGCATCTCAATCCCAGTAGAAATGTCATCTGAAGACTCTAAGGCTTCCACCCTTGCCTCGTTATCCTTCTTAAGCTTATCTTCTTGGAACTTCCTTTTCCTCCCTTGGCTAAGCATTCTAGCTCGGTCCTCAGACTCCACAACAACAATATCATCACCAGCCATTGGGAGCCCCTTCAGCCCCTCAATCTCAACAGGAATTGCTGGCCCTGCTTCCTGGGCCAACTTCCCTGCCATATCCCTGATGGCTCGTATCCTCCCCCACTCAGATCCCACAACCACATATTGCCCACAAACAAGAGTTCCCGCTTTAACTATGGCTGTTGCTAATGGACCCCGTCCACGGTCAAGTCTAGCCTCAACGACATAAGCTTGAGCAGGACCATCAACACGTGCCTTTAAATCCATCATCTCAGCTTGAAGAAGCAATGCCTCCTCCAAGTTAGCCAATCCAGTCTTTTTTGCTGCTGAAACTTCAACCACCTGAACATCCCCACCCACTTCCTCAAGCTGCAGGCCCTCTGAAGCAAGCTGGATTCTTACTCGCTCTGGATTAGCATCTGGTTTATCACATTTGTTGATGGCAACAACAATTGGTACATCAGCATCCTTTGCATGGGACAAAGCTTCCAAGGTCTGAGGCATCACACCATCATCAGCAGCTACAACCAGCACAACAATATCTGTGACAGCTGCACCTCTTGCTCTCATTGCACTAAATGCAGCATGCCCAGGGGTATCAAGAAATGTAATTGATGCTCCTGAAGGCATACCCACAACAAAAGCACCAACATGTTGAGTTATGCCCCCTGCTTCCTTTGCAGCTACAGATGTTTGACGTAGAGCATCTAGAAGTGAAGTTTTACCATGGTCAACATGACCCATTACTGTAATAACAGGAGATCTTCGTAGAATTTTCGCACCTCCACCAGTATGTATTCTCTTCACATTAACTCCAACTTCCTATTAAAAAAAATTACTAAAATTACAATGGAGCTCATGAGAAATAAATAATGTCAATGTGAAGAAAAAATGCATGCCAATTGATGTATAGAATGACTTTATATGCAATGCATACATACATACACATGCATATACTATATGATGTGTGTCTCTGCATGTGTTTGTGCGTTTTTAGTAAGAACTGAAAACCAGTAAAATTCATAAATACAGTATATAAGCATCTTCAACTGAACTTCTCTGCAAAATAGATTCCAAGTAAAACACTAAAAACACCAATATTCCAAGCATCTTCAATTTTTCATGTCCTGCATGGTTAAAGCTCTCTCTCTCTCTCTCTCTCTCTCACACACACACACACACACACACTCATACTGCATTTATGATGCTGTGTCATGAACAGCAGTATTTTAACTTTCAAAATACAGAAGCTATCAAACAGACATCAATTTTCTGCAAAAAAAGGTGTAGTTCGAACTGAAATGTACCATGGCAACAAGCTCTGCTATGTCGATATTCAGAGAGTCAAACTCTGAGTTAACTTTCTCCCCCACGTTCACAAGAATGTCCTTCAGAGTATTAGATGATTCACCGATCCGCTTAGCAAGTTCAGTGATAGTTATACCCTCAAATATGTCAACTGTTTTATCTTGTATGGATTTTGTAATTTTTTTAATCCTTGGAACATATGGAGCTTCAACAGGCGGCTGGGAGATTTTTGGTCGCTTAGCGAACTTCCCTTTCTTTTCTTTCTGCCGAACCTTCAAACCAAGCATCTCATCATTTTTCCTTCTAGCCAGAACTTCTTGGCTTGCATGAAAATGCCTAAGCAGCATTTAGATATCATCAATGACTATTATTTCATATGTTAATCAGTATTTCATTTTATTACTACTAGTATTGCTTAAGTAAAAACAAAACAACAATTGACCTAAGAGGCTAAAAGACTATTACTAAAGTTTCTTCCCCTTAAAATCTTCAAATTAAAATCCTACCAAGCATGAAACTAATAACAGAAGAAAACACCTATTGGAACTTCATACTTCAAAATGAGTTACTAAGAGTTCATATGGAAAGGAAAAGATGTAAAGACCTTGTCAGCAAGTCATTCTTCAGAACTTTGAACGTATGAGGATTGCATAGTGATGGACAAAATGATGACTCTGCAGATGGGGGCAGGAAAAAAAAAGTTAAATCAGCAACAGGGATGCAACGGAACAATACATGTTATTCTGTACAACCAGTAAATCTGTGAATCGGAAGACACTCCCCTCCACATGCGCATAATAAACAAGCATGCACAAACATTTTCATTGAAACTGCAAGCTAAACCCGTCCACATTACCTCGTAAGCATATGGAAGACACAGCTACCAATTTTAGGGCATGATTCACGGTTGTAGCAGAACCAAGCCCTGCAGGATTCAGGGACCTTGATGTCAAAGCTTTCAGGAGACTCACACGAGCACCCTGCAAGAAGGTTGTAGCAAGCTGTGTGTGTTATGGAATATGATACAAACTTGAATATCAGCTCAGGAAGGTTACTCACTTAGCAAATGGCAAAGACCCTAATGGGGGAAAAAGACCAATTTCTTGATGGTCTTTTATGTTTACGAGGCAGTAAAACTATGCAAAAAAAAAGACTGACCTTTCCACTAACACCCCTCCACGCCATTCACACAGATGTATAGCTCTGCAAATTGGGAAAAGAGCAGTGCTGGCTTAAAAACTAATCTCTTAACACGTGAAAAGAGCAAACTGTACTGTAAATTTAACTTCGAACATACTTTCAAAATTTTGGAAGGGGTATAGTATTATTTCAGCGCTTAAAATTGGGCTGAACCATTTAATAGCGAATAAAATTGGGGATGCAAAAGTAAGTAGAAAAACAGCTCATTCAATCAGAATGGATAAGCAATCCATGAGATATATTAGGACGAAAAGTACATAAGTATGAATTTTACCTTCATAAGTTAACGAATCTTAGAAGAAAATTGAATGGACTGCTGGTTATCGGAGTAACGCTTGAAACTAATTCACTGGCAACCCAAGGATGTCGGAGAACGGATTGCTGGTTATTGGAGTAACACTGAGGCGATTGAATTGCTAGGCGGGGCTTGAAATAGGCGGGGAGAAGCTGAGCAATCTCTTAAACCTCCGGGTCACTGATAAGCAAGAGAAGAATGCAGGAAGAAGGAACGGACAACGACCCTAGAATGGAGACGACGGTGGCGATGAATCGACGTCGGTCCTTTAACTCAGTTCTTCAAGCTATTCGCGAGGAACGACGAAGGGCGGAATAATGCAATTTAAGGGCTAAAAGTTTTTGCGTTTTTGCAAAACTATTCTGCTTGCGGTTTAAAAGGGAGTGTAAATAATAAATATTGGAATAATGTTTTTGAAGAAGTTGAATAACCAAATATATAAATAAATAAATAAACTCTTTATGTTGTAACTATGGAGGGTTAATGGTTACGTTAATGAGTGATTTTATTATTAAATTAATAGATTTTTTATGCTAGTGAATTTTAAGAGTTATTTTCATGTATAAATATGTTTTTTAGGTGTTACTATAGAATACACACTGCGTATATAGTACGCACAAGGATAGATGATAATTACAATTTCTACCACCGCGCTTCCACCACCACCGAGTCTTCATCTCCGTCTCCATCAACAGACCCATTCCAGATCTTCATCAGCCACACTTCAAGTTTCTGATAACAATTTCCAGTTCCGACACGGAGGTGTCCAAGACTTTTACGTCTGTTCCGACGAAGCTTCGCTTCCTGTCACGACTCTGCCTCTGCCAAAGCAATACCAAACACAAATCAACAAGAAAACCATGACCAATAAGGCTAAGAAAGGCCGCACTCAAAACCACGAAACTTGCAAAAGATAAAAAAATAGAATTTCTTTTTGACTTAAGAAATATGGGGAAAACGATGATGACCATAATAGGTAATCATGTTGATCTGATTTTGATATTGATCAGGTGTAAGGAGATATTGATCACCATACAGATCAATGTTAATCAGGTGTAAATATATGTTGATCACCATGCAGATCAATGTTGATCGTCATGCATATCAATGGTGCTCATGTGTAAGGAGACGTTGATCACCATGCAGATCAATGTTGATCAGGTGTAAGGAGATGATGATCACCATACAGATCAATGTCGATCGTCATGCATATTTATACTGATCAGGTGTAAGGAGATGTTGATCACCATGCAGATCAATGCTTATCAGGTGTAAGGAGATGCTGCTCAATGTTGATTAGGTGTAAGGAGATGCATGTTGATCATCATGTAGATCAATGCTAATCAGGTGTAAGAAAATGCACAGTGATCACTATGTAGATCAATGTTGATCAGATGTAGGGAGATGTTGATCACCATGCAAATCAACATTTATCTAGAGATGTCGATCAAGACAACTCATCATGCTGATCAACAATGGATGCTAATCAAATACAACATTGTTGATCACAAAATGCGAGTGACAGACTTGTAATTAAGCGAATCGCTTATGCGCACGCATACATCGTGCGCATTTTAACCTCCACATTTTTTGAGTGAATGTTGATGAATAAGATATGCAAGTTCCTACAATGATATTTCTTTCTCTTTTCTCTTCATATGTTCTTTTTCTCTCATCACAAAAACACTAACAAATTGGTATAAGAGCATATTGATTTTGAGGACCAAAACAACAACCACAACACACGGAGTCTAAAACTCCTACAACACAACACATGGAGATCAAAACTCCCACAACCACAACACATGAAAGTAGAAGCTCACACAACATGACAGATGGAGAACCAGAACATAGCCACAAGAAAGCCACAAGTCAAATTACAATCAAGGCACAACACCATAAGTAATATGTTCATGACCATGACCACAAACACAACCATAAGGAGAAGATGCCACACCACGAGCAAGCCAAGCCACAACTACAAGCAAGCCAACCAAGTCGGTGAAAGTTCATGATGAGGAGGAGTTTTGTTTTTAATGAACATGCATCTTCAAGTACAAGGAGGATTATTGGAATAATGTTCTTGAAGAAGTTGAGTAGCCAATAAATAAATAAACTCTTCATGTAACTATGGAGGGTTAATGACTATGTTAATGAGTGAGTTTATTACTAAATTAATAATTTTTTTGTTAGTGAATTTCAAGAGTTATTTTCATGTATAAATATGAGTGAAAGTTGATGAATAAGATGTACAAGTTCCTACAATGACGTTTCTTTCTCTTTTCTCTTCATATGTTATTTTTCTCTCACAAAAACACCAAAAATAAATGGGCTCGGCTCCATAGTTTAACAGTACTACTCAAGCTCGAGCTCAATTTTCTTGAGTCCAATATGTTAGGTTCGAGCTGATCGGCTCGAATAACTCAAAATTTTATTAAGATAAATAAGGAAAAAAATTCAAAAAAAAATATATCTTGAAAGTTTAGATAGAAAATTATGAGAAATATATGGATCATTTAACTTTACATGTCTTTGAATTCATAAAAATAAATCGTAGATTAATTATTGTGAAAACATAAAAAACTGCAATTTTTATGGGAGAGAAGAAGTATATTATAAGAATAGCTTTGAAACTTTCTAAACTATATTATAATTTAAAAAATAGTACAGTATAAGATATCATCAAAGTTTTTACAATTTAAACACCCAAATTGGTAATTTTAAATTAATCATAATGATTGGATAAAGTGTAACCATGGTCCTGTAACTTTAATTATTGTACCACTACGGTTATGTTTTAACTTTTTGTACCAATAAAGTCCTCTTTGTAAGTTTTTTCTTCATCCACCATGATCCTTTTCCATCCATTGACCGTTAACTTTAACGGATTTATGGGGAAAATGATAAAATTAGCAACTCAATTGTTTTAAAAAAAATTATTTACACCCCAAGTTTTAAACTTAAGTATTTAGGCACTCCCCAACAGTTTTAAACTTAACACTTTAACCCAAATGTTTTAATTAAGTCCAACAACACCCAGCCACCGTCGGGCCGCTGCCACCGCCACCGGATAGCCGCTCGTCCCCGAAAAATGCTGGAAACCCAAAAAAATAGCCGAGAACGTAGATCGCGAGGCCCAGGGCCGGCGAATCGCTAGGCTAGGCCGCGAATCAACGACATAGGGCCGTGATTCGCCGGCCTAGGACCGCGATTCAGAGGCCCTGGGTTGGGATCCGGCAGTCCTAGGCCCTGATCTACGTTCTCGTGTATTTTTTTTAGTTTTGGCATTTTCCGGTGGTGTCCGGCGGTGGCGGGGCGGTCGATGGCGGCGGCCCGACGGTGGCTGGGTGTTGTTGGTCTTAATTAAAACATTTGAGTTAAAGTGTTAAGTTTAAAACTGTTGGGGAGTGCCTAAATGGTTAAGTTTAAAACTTTGGGTATAAATAATTTTTTTTAAAACAATTGAGTTGCTGAATCATTTTCCCCACAAATCCGTTAAAGTTAACGGTCAATGGACGGAAAAGGATCATGGATGAAGAAAAAACTTACAAAGAGGACTTTATTGGTACAAAAAGTTAAAACATGACCGTAGTGGTACAATAATTAAAGTTACAGGACCATGTATGCACTTTACCCCATAATGATTACTATTAACAAAATACTACTATACCTAACATAAATTATAATATATTTAGTTAACGAATTCAAAAGATTTGATAAGAATCGTTACCTTATTAAGGCGAGTATCGTTATGCTCGAGCTCAATTTATTAACTTATCGAGCTTATTTTCAAGCTCAAAATCGATAAGAATCGTTTCGATAAACCCTAACTTGAGCAACAAAGTTTGGTTTGGTTCTTCTTTGAAAGTGTGTTTAATAACAGCTTTTCAAAATAGGTTTTGAGTTTTGAAAACGTTTAGGTGTAACTGTTTGATTTTAATTATTAAAAATTTAGGTGTATCCGTTTTGAAAACGCTACACTTACTCGAAACAACTATTCCGAAGGAGTCCTCTGTTTCTTGAAGCGACTAGTGTCTGGTATGGACCGATTGATTGAACGACGATTCTTCTCTGTGGCTACTTTGTGAACTTGAGGCTCAAATGAATGGCGGTGTGCCGTGTGACTGTAATCACAATTGAACGGCCTTCAGGAGGAGGTTTGTTGCAGGAAGTATGAGTCACGCTGGTGGTTGATCTTGCTTTGGTCGAGCCAACAGAGAGGCTAGGGTCAAAAACGGCTAAGGCAGGACAACAAAGAGGTTGGGGTCTGGGTTCGAAGGAGCAAACGGTGGGATGGGGACTGCCGTGTCAAGGATGAATGAAGGTTCACAAGGATGAGGTTGTGCGAGGGAACTGAGGAGGAGTACCAGGAGTTGGGGGGTTTTTTTCGATTGTCATTCTAGAACCGCCATTGGCGGGTAGTGTAAGAGTTACCGAACGGAGGAGGGGCTCACTAATTACAAAACAGTGCTAAAATATTGTACATGTTGTTAGTAGTTGGCCCTTTGGTCAAAGCCCGACTTGCGTGAAACGTTGTTCGTTGTAGGGACCGTTTGTTGGAAAGGTCTTCCGTTATTTTTTTAATGATTCAAATGAGTAAGCAAAAGCACATTTTCGATGTTCAAAAGTGTGTCAGTATCATAGAGCTTATTACTTTTGTGACGTAATGTCGATGGCCGATCCTTAGGTGCCTAAAGACCCGACCTGACCCAGAGAGGGGAATGTGAGTTCTAGTTACTTACTGGTATTGGGTTCCCATAATTTTTAACTTTAATTATGGGAAAGAAGTAGTAAGGGTGTTGTAAAGGTCTTCCGTTATTTTTTTAATGATTTGTGCATATTGACCTCAAACGTTTTTAATTGAATATAATAAGTAATCCTCTTATTTTTGTGTGTATAACTATACAAGAATTCCACTAAATGATTTAAATTTTCAAAAATACCACACCCCTAAATCCTCTTAATAAAGTAAAAAGCCATTATACTTTTTTTTAAAGTTCACATATAATTCCCGAACATTTAAAATGAAAATACTCGAGTTTAATATTACTTTTCCTACCTCATTAATCTAAATAGACGCGAAAAAATTGTATCGAGCATAATGATGAAACCTGAAAATTTCAGTTACTTCTTAAAAAAAAATTGAACAAAAGTCATGATGTCTAGTTATTTCTCTTATGATATCTTATTTTAACACCGTTTACCACATTGAAAACCTGTAATAGCGTTTACCCCGAAGTTTTTCATCTTGTTCAGGAAAAAATATTTTCTTAATTTTATAAATTTTAATTCATCACTTTAGTTTTTTTTTACCATCCCCGCCGCAGAGCAGTGGCGCTGTGAGAAAAAGAAACTAGTGTTTTAACATTTGTGAACCTGAGTACAGCCCATGTTTGTAACAGAACTTTAGTTGCACAGATTTTTCTTCAAATCACTTCAATGCTTTCATCTGCATGGCTATGAGGATCCTGATCTTGCAAAGCAGCTCAAGGAGAACAACAAAGTACCAAAGACCCTCGCTCTGTCAGCATCCTTCTGAGCCAACAATCTCTCTTCAGCTTCTCATCTGGTTTTCAAGAAATGGTTTAGAATCTGATACCTGAAATATACACCCTCTTAACATTGTCCCACTAGCTTAAAGTGTTAGCTCTCAAATGGGAGACTGGAACAAAAGGAAGCATCACTGACATCTCTGAATACCTCTGTGTGGTACATTCATGGTATACTAATTCATGAGCAGCTGAGCATATTATACAATTTACAATGAGGTTAAGACATTATGCACAGTCCTTCATTTCCCTTTCAAAAGAAAAAAAAGGAATAAAAAATGCCAGAAGGGAGCATTTTACAAAATTGGGTGGGTGTGTTGAGATGTGGAATCTAGCTCTAGAAAACAATGACTACCTCACTGCTCATGACTCCTGCAATTTTGACAGTTCTTTGGTGAACTGGTTTGATA
Organism: Stellera chamaejasme; assembly: GCA_024586325.1. Classification (NCBI taxonomy): domain Eukaryota; kingdom Viridiplantae; phylum Streptophyta; class Magnoliopsida; order Malvales; family Thymelaeaceae; genus Stellera; species Stellera chamaejasme. Next base: position 35,891,211 of record CM044985.1, read on the forward strand.
GGTGCCTAATCTTTGAGGACAAGTCGGCATTCTTTGAAAAATAAGTCTTTGCGTTTGACAACATGACTCCAATGTCATGTTCAACTGCTTCCAAGGTCCGGTAGTAGTCATTTTCCAGCCTAGCCTGGATCAGTTCTGGATATAGTGAAACTGGAAACCTGCCAGACAACCAAAAGAAATCATTGTATTATAACTGCATGCCTACTGATGGATAAGTGATACTCAAATCAAGAGGACACTAAAAGGTAATCTGTCTTTGCAAAACCATCTGAACTTTTAGTTGGCACATAGGAGTAAAAGGCAAGCTGGCTTTTAGCATTCTCTACATTACACATGTAACTTCGCAACAAAGAAAAAGTCACAAACAACGCTACTTATATCTGACAGGAAAATCATTATGAATCCAAAACATAACTGATGCTTTCTTCTGGAAGGCAATTTGCAGGACACATTACTTCAACAATGACTATATGGAGAGTAAAAAGGATACATGGATCAGGCATGAAACAAAAGAAACTGATGCCCATCTTTACCTGTTAAGGAAATCTGCCTTTTTCGCTGTTTCATTCAATTTTTGAATCCCATAGCGATCCTGCAGTATAAAAAAAAAAAAAATAGAAAGATATAAAATCTATCAGTTCGTTAATCAGGTCTCAATGTAAAACAAAACAGAAGTTTGGAAAATAACCTTCTTTCTGCTCACAGCTTTAGTGAAACAATGCAGCAATTTATCTTTGGTTTCACAATCAATATGTGGGTGCTCCCATGTATAGTCAGGATCATGCAGTTCCCAAGCACTATGACGATGCCTGCTTCCATCTGTATACTCAACTTCATACCTTTCCCAAGGACTGTTGGGGAATTCCGGTGATTTAGCCTGTGATGAAACGATTCTACCTTGCCACCATGAGTCACCCTCACCAGTCTCACTTGTCCACCAAACCTGGCATTCGTCCCTGATGGCCCAGCCTCTATTGATTGCAGCATCATAACGAGTTTGCTCCACAATAAAATCCGGACAACCATTTAATTCAGGCAGGACTAACTTGAAAGTCTCATCAAATAGACCGGAAGAAGGATCTATAAATCTGAGAGTCATTTTACAGCAGGCTTCCCCAGAACCAGGAAAGTGTCCATAAGCAAGGGTTTCAACCTTGCAAATTTCAACTGGGCTTAGGTGCCCTTTATTAAAGTTCCAAGGACCAGATCCTTTTAAACGACCCAGTGTAACACACTCTTCATGGCCCTACGATGCAACAGACTAACCATGAATGGAGAGAGACAATAACCATTCATAACACAAAATGGTCATCACAAAATATGGGCAGAAAAGGAATTGATGTACCTGTCTGAAATATACAACTATGTCCCCCAGCTGAGGGATATAGCGGAAAGCCTCCTCTTGCTCAGGCAACATCAACCATGGTAATTTTCCAAGAGAATGATTCGACTTCCTGCCAATCAAGGTACTTGAATCTTCATGACGGTTGTTGCTATGCCTGCTTCTCCCAAACCTCTTTCTGACATTGACTTTTGAAGTCTCAGCACGCCGAGATTTAAGATCCAAAGAATTTGGCTCTCCCAAACTTCTCTTGAGCTTAGCAGACCTTGTTCTCCTTGTGGTTGCAAAATAATCCAAATCTTTTCCAGAATCATCCCCATTCATGGCATCTGAAGCTTCATCTTCCAAATATGCTGCATCACTAGCTCCGGAGCTACTTGCCTCACTCCAAGAACCCTCCCTACAAGAAGTATCATCCTTTGATTTTGAATCTTTGACCTTCCTCCGGAGTCTGGAAGCTGCATTATGATCATCTATTCCCGAAAGCACTTCATGCCTCTTAGTAATAGAATTTGGTGCCTTTATTTTAAATTTTGGTATCTTGGGCGGAATATCTATCTCTAATTTGCGAGAGCAGCTTGCTTCATTGACTGGATCAATTTGACGCAAACCACAATCAGTCTGTTTACTAGAGCAGGGCCAATCTTTATCTACTGTATCCATATTTTCTTTACTGTGGTTCAAGAATGTCTTGTGTTGCAGTTCACAGCCAAGCAGGGAAGATTTCTGTTCCACATCTAGGTTTGGTGCAAATTTTCCAATAATCTTACGACAGGGTTCTTGAAAATTATGAATATCTAACTGTTCTGGTCCTTCTGAACTCAAGTTAGACAGCAAACCTGCTGGTCTCATCTTTCGAGCCTCACTGCCCAGAGATTCCTCCAGCTCATCCTCTTTCTTAGCACCTTGCCTTCTATTTGCAGAATCAATAGTCTCATGATTGAATTGTTCCAAATGGTTTCCATTGGCTGAAGATGATGCAATAACTGAGTAACGCACAGGAAGTTTTCCATCATCTGATTTCTCAGGCTTCTTAGAATCACGTAATGAGAATTTTAAAACTAGCCTTTTCCTGCCTTCAATATTCGGTTGAGGTTCCACAGGTTTGCAAGCCTTCAGCTCATCTTCATCTGCACATAATTGTCCCTGACTAGTGTATTTCTGATGCAAATGCTCCAAATTTCCATCACTGTCGGCATTCTGAGAGCTTGAATCTTGGGCAAGCAATTCACTACTGGATGAATCAGCTGGCTCAACTTCACCATCGCCCTCTGTAGAAGTTCCACTGATTTGAGACAACATGTTTCGAGCATTGCGTGCAGCAACTCTCTGGGGTCTCAGTGACTTGGCTTTGCTAGACTTTCCCCTGGATGCTTTTGGTTCGCTTTTTGATTTTCTCTTTCTTTTTGACCTTGACATGGAACCGCCACACTCAGTAAAATTCCTCTTTTTGGCACGCCTACGCGAAGAAGTCATCAGTTCGACCTGCAAAGCAACACTGAGCAATCAAAACAAAGAAGCAAGAGATAACCATATCCTATGTGAACAAAATCATCCCTTACTTTTGTTTCCGTTTCATGCTTCCTTCTTCTTAACCTTCGACCATCTATACCACCAGGATCATCAAAATCCTCTGAACTGCCTTCTGTATCATTAGATGAAGTGGATAACATTTCAGGCTCGCCATCAGTAGAATACTCTTCAGCAGCATTGTACTCTGAATCATTGCGATCACTCAGCACTTCCATTTCTGGTTCCCAATACATGGCATCTATAAATTCAGGTGGTGGCTCAATCATTCTTTCCAAGTCTTCAAGCAGTGGCATCTCAAAATCCTGGCCTAGACTGACATCTGGGCCAATGGCAAATTTAATAGAAGAAGGGTGCCATTCAATGCCTAGTGCACCAAGTCTACGCTTCTGAAACATGCTCTGATAAGGTTCCGGATATGGGATCATACCTGGATTTTTCCATTAAAACAAAACTTCCTAGTTGTTTAGAAGTACAACAACATAACTAATAGACAAAACAAGTATTGCTAAATAAACTTACTTGAATCACAAAGAAGGTCTTGAACATTCCTACGGTGTGGAGGAAGCTGCGTCTCCTGCAATACAGTTGCACCAACACATTAAAACATCAGTTTGCAGCAGACTACGAGAAAGTCATAACTCCCCACCCCTACCCGCCGCCCAAAAGAAAAAAGAGTACACACACACACAGTGGCATAATAGATGTGTCTGTTGTTTGTTTTGGATGCAGGATGATGGATAGTGCGGGAGAGGACACATGTTTGTCTGTGGTGCATGGTCGAGTGAGTTAATTGTGGTGCACAGACTCGCTATGAAAGCTGGATTATATTGCTTGTTAGTCATGAAATTACAATGGAGGTGTGAGTAAGCAAGGGAGGTCTTTGCTGACGAAACCAAGGTCATTTGAACTGTGACATCCAAGGATGGGAGGGGAGTCCGGAGGGGAGGGTTTCTACATCGACACGAGAAAGAGAAATAAAAAGAGGGAAAAACCGGAAAAGTAAAGGATTCCAACTAACCTGATCAAGAACATTCCCTAATGAATCCCGTATAAGTGGGCGATAGTCTCCAAGATAGAACTGCCAAAACAGTGACCATAAGCTTGCAAAGAGAAATGCTACTAAATGCTCATAAATTACTTTTGATAAACAAATAGGGGACAAGAAAATGCAGTATGAATAATTAAAATTAGGGTGATGCAAGCATTCTAGTTAGATTTTTTTGCAACCTGATCATAGTTGGCATCTTTTTGGGCGTCGCCCTGCCCAGTATTCAGAAAATATATCTGCCCAACTTCATCAGATAGAACAATTGAAGTACCATCTCTGAGCAACAACATAAAGGGAAAGTCAATAATACATTTTTTGAAAACATCGCCGTTGCTTCATGCACTCTGTCACTCAATCAATCAGCCCAGAGTACTCACAACAGGTGGGAATTTATAAAACCATGAAGGAGGAAAAAACAAAGGAAAACTATAGTGTTTAGCGGGCACACCCTGAAACTGCAGGGATATATGAAAACATACTAACAACACAAGCACAAAACAAATATAGCTTCTTAGAAAGCATTAACAAACCACCAGATAATACACATGAAAGCACTAAATTATTTGAAAAAGAAGTTCAGAAAAATGTTGTCATAAGTGCATGAAATGAATGCTGAAAGAATAAAGTAAACTACACCAGAAAGTTAGCAAGGCGTATGCTTAGTTGCATATATTCTACATCCTTTCAGAAAAAATAAGAAATAAGAAGTGCTGAATCCAAACACAACTAACAGAAAGCTAAACTATATTGCACAAACAATATTCGAATAGAAAATGGAAGAAATTCATGGTATAGCTTACTTACGGTGAGAACTTCCCATCAACCAACTTAAAACGTCCAATTTCATATATTTGGATAGGTACACCTTCCCATATCTGAATAGATATCCAAAAGACCTCAGTAAACATGGATATTAGAGAAAGAAAAAATCTTTTTAGTTAACACATACTCGTATTAAATAATGGAGACTTACATCCCATATTATTGTTTTCCCATCATATCCAGCACTCATGGCAATTCGGGGGTTAAAAGGATGAACATCCAAAACATACGACTGCCAACAATTGAACAATAAACGAGAGCTGTTAATATGCAAATAACAAATAGTTCCAATAGTTAAAGCATTTCTGATAGAAGCATGGTAGACTTGAAGTTTAGATATACTGAACTGCAGAAATAAAACCAGTCAAGCAGAAGATAACCATAATGAATTCAAGTCACAATTGAGTTATCCCTAACATGTGGGGATTGTTAGTGTTTTTTGTTGTAGTAAGGCCTCTCCATCTATTGCAAATTGGTTTTAGGTTATGGTTTAACATGGGCTCGTGCTGTCATGTTCCATGATGTGCATGTTGATTTTACAATATCAATCTTGTAATAGGACATGACTATAACAATTATCTCAACTCATCATCGTCTCATGATATTTTCCATGTAAGTGGAAAAAGCCTATGATGATACGGGTTTGAAATTTCATCTTGCAACAAGGGCATCTGACGTAAAATTTTGCCACTGTGCTTTTGCATGCATTTATAGCATTAACTAATTTTCCACAACTAATTAGCACTATGGACTTCATGCCACCGACCCCAACATAGGTGGGATTAAGGTGTTGTCTGATGATGATGATGATGATGATTGTCAAATTTGTTTATTGAATAAATTCAGGGTGTGAGTAATTCACAAGACCCCTGCCCTTTATATAATAAGAGAACTTACAATACTAGAAGAGATAGAAAACCTAATACTAATAGAGATAGGAATCCTATAACTACCAATAACTTAGATAGGGATCCTAGTACTAACAGGAGTACTAATACTAATGGGAGGCAGAATTCTAGCGGAGATAGGATAAATAATAATAATAATAATAATCTTCTAACATTCCCCCTCAAGCTGGAGCATACTACGATCCAAGCTTGTTACATAATCTGGAGTACTTTAGGAAATAAATCAGTCAGTCGATCTTCTGATTTGACGGAGCTGGAGTTTGACATACTCCATGAAATAAACCAGTGAGTTGATCCTCTGATTTGACAGAGACTCCGAGAAATAAACAAGTCTGATGATCTTCCGATTTGATGAAGCTCGAGTTTGACATACTTCAGGTTGACAGAGAGTGATAGATTATTGAGAAGACGATCTCATTGCAGTGAGATTATTACTGTCCGGGCTTGACATTCTGACATTAGACAATGGTCCGGGCTTGACATACCTAACCTTGGATGATGGTCCGGGCTTGACATACCCTGACTTGAAGAAGTGATCCTTGGAGTTTGACATACTCCAGGCTTGCTGACGATGCAAGATGGACTACTGAAGAGATGAAGACATCACTGTTGATGTTATGGAGTTTGATGTACTCCAGACATGCTGCTGACGATGCGATGGACCGAGGAGATGAAGAAAGCTGAGAAGAACGGACTACTCGGAAGATAAGAAACTCAGGTTCTGGTCAAAACTGACACAGACCAGTACCAGAAACCTGATTAGAAGACCGGGGCGAGCTGACCCATCAACTCGCGATCACAACGGACGGCAGACGGCAGCGAGGTGCATGTTGAGGCTTCCGGCGACGAAGATGGTGGGGTTCTGGTTGCTGGAGCCTCCTAGTTAAATCTGGAGGGCTGGTTTTAAGGTTTGGTTGACAAAAGAAGGGCTTTGCTTAGGGCAGCACTATGGACGAGGAAGAAAACGGAAAGAACGGATCAAACCTGCTCTCATACCATGTCAAATTTGTTTATAGATTAAATTCAGGTGTGAGTAATTCACAAGACCCCTGCCCTTTATATAATAAGAGAGCTTACAATACTAGAAGAGATAGAAAAACTAATACTAATAGAGATAGGAATCCAAATACTACCACTAACTTAGATAGGGATCCTAGTACTAACAGGAGTACTAATACTAACGGGAGATAGAATTCTAGCGGAGATAGGATAAATAATAATTATCTTCTGACAATGATGACGATTAACATGGGCTCGACTATCAGCTATAAGAGCATTGTCATTATCATGCTCCACATGTCAGGCCTGTTTTAAATTGTTTCGACCAACTTGAGCTTAAGGGCATGTCAAATAGAGTTATCCCACATAGGGGTGAAAGTTGAACGAACAGCTCGAGCTCGGCTTAGGCTCGGCTCGATTAAAAGTTCGTTCGAGTTCGTTCATATTATTTTCAAGCCAAGCTTGAAAAATTTTTTAGGCTCGGTACATTTATCAAGCCTAACATGAACAACTTAGTGCTCGACTCGGCTCGATTTTATCCTAACTTTTTCCATTGATATTCGTGAACAACTCGAGCTCGACTTAAAGTGCATCTGAGTTCGTTCATATTATTTTCAAACCAAGCTTGAACACAATTTCACGCTCGATATAATTTCAAGCCTAACGTGAACAACCTAGTACTCGGCTCGGCTCGTTTTCACTCCTGATCCCACACTGATCGGTGGGGTTTTTTAAGTGGCTTATTGGTAATGGCACTTCAACCATTGCCAATCGGCTCTGGAAGGATGACTTAACATAAAACAACATACTAATTATTATAGATAGATCAAATAGCGAAAAGAAGCTTATGCGACAACAGTGACAGAAAATAGAGCAAAAAAGGAGAAAAAGAGAAGGAAAATCTCAGACTCGGAAAACTACTTTGATGAGGACAACTTTGTGATACCTAAAAACAAAACTGTCTTTGTGAAGTATATTATCATACGATTTAAATTCAAAACCAAATGACAACGGGAGGAGAGGTTGCACAAAATAAACCTTTGGCTAAATAACTTCGAATCAGTCCACCCAATAATACAAATTTTCAAGACAAACAATAGTTATCAGATATAAACGAATCAATTTGAGGAAATTTATTCTCTCGTCTGTACATACCGATGCACTATGACCTGTCAATGAATGCACTAAGCTACCATCAGCAGCATTCCATACGCATATTCTGCAATCTGCAAAAATCACAAGACTTAATTATAAAAGATTTAATAGACAGTTTCAGCATGCATTCAAAACTTCCATTAGCTTAATATTGAAACCAAAAAGAAGTGATCAGCTGCTATTCTTCACGGCACATATAGCCACATACTATAAGCTATTCTATATCATCGGGGGTTTTTCTTCCTAATTTTTTTCCCCGTTGTACAGTAGTGAACCAGGCCTCGGTTAGGGGATATTTAATCTCCCCTAACATATAGCCACATACTATAAGCTCTGTTAATGGCTTTCTAGGCTGAAGGTAACTTATACAAAGCTCCAATACTCTCAAAATATGTTGAGAGGTGTTTGTAGGCTAGGGTGTGGGCTGGTCTGGTTCTGTTTCTGTGTTAGCTGTAATTTCCTGGTTTGTTGGGAGGTGTTTGTAGGCTAGTGCTGTTGCCCCCTATCTCAAGGGGCTCTGTGTCTAGCCTCCTCCCCCTCTTTGTTCTGGTTTTGTTCTTGTTGTATTTGTTACTGTGCTTTCTATGTTTAATTGAAAGAGTTTTGATAGCCGTTCAAAAAAAATACTCTCAAAATAGCAAGTAACTAGAGCTCATTGGCTCAGCTGAAATAAGCCTGACAAATTGGACTAAAATTCATTGGCAAAACTTTTTTTTTAGTCAAGACTTTTTAATTTATTTCCAAGGCGATTCACTACATCACAGCAAAGGGAAAGAACAGCATCATTGGCAAAACTTCAAGGAATTGGCAATTTTAAATTTAGTAGAACCCTTGATATGTTGATTGAAAATGAATACACACACACACACAACTTTAACTCTACTCTAGTTATTGTCTACTCTGCACAGTAGTCAGCATGTTAGACGCAATAAGGCTCCTTCTAAGAAAAGCCATTGTTATTTCACTTTGTCACACAATTACTGATCGATTCTACAATCGAAATTAATGTAATTTGGGATTTTAGCTTGTTATTATAAAAAAAGCATCTAATACGTGAAAAGTGTGTTGTTTCTCATTCTACTCAGATACTTGCAGTCCAACTCAGTGGAACCACAGAAATATATGTACATAAGAAACCTAAGCCTTTGGTTACAGTGGCACTGTATATGTTTTAAAGTGGGCTACTGCCTCCACCATTGTGGAACTAAATCACCTAAAAGTTACATTTGGTATTAAAGATATGTGGCTCGAGAGGTAGCATAGGTGATAATGAGGTTTCTTGTAAGACTAGAAGTTAAATTTAATCCAGTTTGTGTACAGACTCTTTATGTGCCTTCTTTCTCTTCAACTCTGTTTATCAATGACTTTAAATTTTATATAGATCTTTGCGGAGGCAGAATGTATTGCACATCTCATCCTACTTTAGTTTATTTTGTTATGATTCATCATCATTTTGCACTCTACATTTGTTTACATCTATTCTTGTATGTGTGCTCTAGAGGCCTTTCTCGTCCTATGTCAAGCAATGAAGGAGGAGATGTCTACTCTGCAGACTAATACCAAACAGAAAAATAGGATTTTGTCATCAATCATCTGTGCTATGTAAAGGGGTATCTTAATTTTTAGTTTCATCCTAAAGGAACTGTTGATCAACTGAAAGCTCATTTTGGTCCAAAAAATACATGCAAGTTGACATGTGCTACTTTGAAATGTTCTCTGTGGTATTCAAAATGACATTTGTTCAGGTCTTTACTTCTTGATAGTCATGGATGTGGGCTCCCAATATTAACTGTGGATAAAGAATGCATTTCTTCATGATTTCACTGAGGAGACCTCGTCACTATCCAAATAGCGTAAAAATCTCTAATCATGTGAGAAAACAGTGCAGATGACAAGTGTCATCAATTCCACCAAAAAAAGAACCAAATGGAGTAAAACTAAAAATTGGGACCAAGATAGATTTCCAAGATTGAAGACCTTAGTGAATAGTTGACTAAAATCCAGGGACAACTTTAACAAAAGAAAAAAAAAGTTCAAACTGTGAAGTTCTTAACACAAATTATTAGAACATCCCACTAGCAAGTGGGTACTTTAAAAAGATGACGTGTCAATAGTTAGTTGAATGGATTTTAAGAAATTCATCCAAGCTGTTCCCTTTACAGTAACAATGGAAAAAAGTAATATCTATAATTTTTTTATATAAAAAAGGAAGTACCCATAATGGCTGCCAGAACGAAGCGGTTATCAAGGCTCCAAACAATCATATTGACACCGCGAGGGGTTGGCAAAAATCTTTGACGTGGCCCCCCTCTTGGTGGTTGAGGAGGCAGAGGTGGTGGTGGGACTTTCAAGTGGTATGACTTAATCCAACGTCCTTCTTTCCCCTGATACAGAAAAATTCAACCTTGCTTGGTGATGGAATTCCAAGCCTTTAGGCAACTTAAAAAAAAGTTGAAAGCCATAACTCTAATGAAGACCTTTACTTCTAAAATCCAATGAGACTGAGCTATCATCAAAAGTTTTTTTCTTTTTTCTGAAGGTGCTTACATGGGATCTGCGTGATCTGGGTTTCCATATGATTGCACTACCATCACGGGAGCATGTAACAATGTAGTCATGACAAAACCTGTGAGCAGAGATAAAGGCATCAGAACTTCAGATCTAAAATAATGAGATTATATACATTTAACTAAGTATGAAATATCAAAGACAAAATGTAACGAATCATTAGATAAGAAAGTACTATAAGCCAGATACTATGTCAACAAGAATCTGATCACAAACCATGAGTTTCTAAATTTTGGAACATTGTCCTCCTTAAGTATGTCAGATGCTGAAGGTCTTGAAGGCACAGCACACCCGCTACAAATGCAACAAAAAAACTATTCAGAAAAAAAAATATTTTAACCTCCAAGAGAGCTTTTCTTCGTCATATGAAATAAAAAATTTATACTGGGAGCACATGTTATCAAAGCTAAAGGCCCACCTAAATTGAACATAATTGACATCATTTTCATGTCCAGCCAGAACATCCAGCTCATGAATAGGTTGATCTGCATTATCAGGGTTAGATTTACATGCGCTCCACACCTGCAATCATCGAACTCATTTCAGTGCACCCAAATGAGTTTGGTATAATAGAGCAGCAGGGACGACCATTATATACTACATAAAATGAAGATATGAAACACACCCTTGATAAAGTGTCAGAGCTACCGGTAACAAAAACAGTCCCATTGGCATTATATGCACAACAGAGTATTTGATGGCTCTGCACCATGTTGCCTGACTGTCCCATATTTGATGCACCACTGCTCTTACCTGCAGGGAATTTGAATTTATAACTGAAGATAAGAGCAGTAATGGGAAAGAAAACAATCTAGCAAGCATGCTCGGACCAGCAGCGGTATCCAATGGCTTTGGCTGATATACTTTGGGGCTACACTGGGAGTTCCTGGAATCCCAGATTCGACAAGTTCCATCATCTGATGACCTACACAGTTGAACAGAGCAAGTGTCGTGACAACATCAAATGTATGAGCTAATGTTCCCTACTAGCTGCTGAATTCAGAGGACTCAAAAGGGGAGGGGGGATCTCCTTAAAAAACACAAATACGAAATTATTATAATACTGGCCGCCGTGATAATGCAGTTGAGTGTTCATTCGATCCACCACCCTACCAAAACCCTTCAGCGATGGTATTGGGTTTCTTCTTTTAAAAAAAAAACAAAATAAAAAACAATGTGAGGTATTGGTTGCAGGTAAGCTAAAAACCCTGAAACAAAGATGTTTCAAGTGCAATTGTTACTGAAGGTGTGAGTATTAGCATTCAGCCAAAGTTTCGATGTCTGTTTTGTTAGATTATTAATGTGGAACCAACACTCTCATCATTATAGACACATGCTTGGAAGATAATACAAACATGCACAAATATTTGTGAATTATTGTTACAGGAAATCAATTCATTGAGAAACCGCATACAACAGATTATAATCTTGGGAAACTAACTCACGATAAAAGCTGGTATACAGAAGCAGGCCTGGGACTAAATGCAATAGCAGTAACAGCTCCAGTGTGTCCTCGAAGAACTGATATTGGCATTCCATCTGCTAACCGCCACTGTAATATATAACAAAGCCAGAATAACACTCATTTCTTCAGTTACAAACAAAAAGATTAACTTATAAACTGGTTGAGGGTTCTTACAACTCGAATGACAAAATCATTTGAAGCAGATGCCACCATGACATTGTTTGAACTTACAGCAAGGTCTGTGATATCACCCTACAAGTCATGAAATAAGGAAAATTATACCTAGCAAAGGAGAAATGCTAAAGCACCAGGTTCAATATGAGACTCCACATTTCATGTATACACAGTAAACTCACTTCATGTCCACGACAGCTGGCCAAGCAAAATGCAGTTTCCATTGACCAGATTTTGACCAGACGATCATCAGAACCAGTAATTACGTACCTCCCTGAGCGGTCAAAGATAGCTGCAAGATAAAAGCAGCACAAGTTACAAGAATATGTAACCTCGTCCTTAACTGAGAAGTTATAAGCAAGGTAGAAGAAAATAAAAGAGCAGAAACTCTGATTGACCTCATTTACGAAATTAGGATTAAACATACATGACTTGAGTTTTTATTCACAAATTAAATTCTTATCACAAGGTTATAGAAGAGAAATGGTTATTCAATTCAGGTCATGCAAGAGGGAGCAGAAAGTTTGTGCTACCTAATTTGACTTGATTGTTGATAAATAGAATTTGATAGGATGGTTGTGGAAAATACTAGAATGTATAGACAGGTGGGGAAACAAGTAGGATTAGTTGACGTAAATCGACTTAAACGCACAAGCGAGAAGATTAAGTTTAAGCACAGAAGTGAAACTGCAACCTGTGATGTAAATCAAGTCAGACCACAATGTGAGTCAATTATAAATTTTGCATTGGTGACATTATCACTTTGAAACATCTAAACACGGAGCTTTATCCTTTCATTTAACCAAGGAGAGAAAAGGTAAAAACCAGGGTACTATATAGCATGAAAGGATCTTCGTTAATTCGGAACAACTTAGACAGATGACTCAAAACAGGTCTTAAAATGCCTCAAGTTGAATCTGTGAAATAACGAACACTGGTAATATGCTATCATATCCAGTTATCATTGCAAATGATGGTACTGATTGACAACTATCGGGCACAGAAAAAATATTTTAAATACATTCTCAGCAAGTTCTTTAGTGTCGTCTATTATTATCATACCACAATAGACAGCAATTCGATGACCTCTCAACTTCTTGATATTCTGCATCTTTTTCACTATCATAGATGGTTTAGCAATGGCATAGCAAGCGGAGCGGATAGATGGAGATCGGTGGTGCTTTGTGAAACCCCCGCCAATCTCCCTTAAACTTAACCCACGAACTTGGTCAGCTTGCATATGGGGCCAACGCAAGTAAGTAGGCAGAGGCTCACTTTGCTTGTTTTCCACAGTACTGCCATCTGTAATACAGAAGGGGGTCATAGGAGTTGAAAATCGGTAAATAAATCATGAAAAGTGCATGTAGAGATAATGGATTATGGGTACAGGCACTCTATGAGCAACATACAAGGTCAATGTTCAGCACCTATTGTTTTCCAAAAAAATAAATGGTAAAAGGTTCCATCAAAGAACTGGAAAAGTATTTACTTACATATATAAGGCAGCAAGCAACTAAATAAAAATACATACATAAAGCAAATTTGACAAAAAAAAAAATCAAAGCTCGTGGTTAAATGTTAGCAAGCAGATGTGAGAGACTCCAATTCGCTAATAAAGTTTCTGGCCCAATTGTAAAGCTTGAAATCTACTATCAGCACAAATCACTCGCCATGATTTTGATACAGCAGTAACTGTATCCTTTCCTTGGTTTTACAAGAAAATTACTTCTACAACCATTGCAGCATTAAAAAACAGCACAAAGCAGGACTTAAGTGACCTTTAAGATAAACCTGGAAATTATGAATAATATGATCAATAATCTAACAAACTGAAAAAAGTGCCGCACATACAGCCAATCATGCTGCAAAACTTAAATGCTTTTTATAAGTAGCAAAGACTCATGTGCACTGCAGGGGAAAAGCACCTTGAGAAGGAGAAAAGAAAAGAAACATAACCCGCATGACACAACAAGGTAACATGCACAACAAGAAGTGACAAGCAAACAAATTAGCATGTCAACTTTGGTCACTCAAAGCATTAGCCTCATCAATGTAGATAGAGATAGATGAAACACATGTGTGACACCAAAAGTCAATTACAGAGAGCAAACTTTGGGAACATGACATACGGCTTAAAAGAGAATAGGGACCAGATCCTAATAATGTAGGAACATCAGCAGCATTTGGGGCATGTTGATTAGCAACATTCAGAACGCAGGCATCTCGCCCGATCCTCTCATGTGCTTTTGTCAGCAGGACTTGCTTTAGAAGCCTTACTAAGTGATCCTTATCAATATGAGGATACCTACAGAGTAACAAATAATTTGTACATCAAGAACATGCGTGCACAAGAGAGAAATTTGAAAAGGGAAGTATGATTAGAGCCTGAATATGAGCTCAATGTTCCATTTTGGACCTTCGATAAGAGAGAACTTACCTTTGACTGGTTAGTAGTTATCTTGAAAACCATCATACTCATTCACAAGAAAGCTAAAATGGAGGGGGAGAATCAGGTAAACCACAATGAAACCATAAAGTTCGACTATTACCAGATTTATAGTTCCTGATAATCAATACAAAACTAGACTAAAAGGTACCTTTCCACCAATTTACTATAACTCAAAGGTAAGGAGATGCCATCATCATCATCTTTCCCACTATGAGCACCACTTCTTGAAAACCAGGCATGATATCTCCTCGGTAAAAGCTGATGCTCCAAAAGCTCAATCAGAAATTGATCAAAAGTCCTTTGGAAGGGTCCAGCAGACAGAAGTTTCATAATTAGAAAGTAAACTTCTCTCATGTCTATATCTACATCGGCCTGATCAGCAGAATCAGAAACTCTATTTAGTTGCTCAAATCTAGTTTTCTCTTGCATGGCAATAGAAGCATTTAATTTTGCTGAAAAAATCGAGGGCACTATAGCACTCCTGGATTTCTGATCCATGCTCCCAATCCAAGACAACCTGGCCCACCAGAGAAGAAAGTTCTTAGCAAAAGAAGAAATAAAAAATTTATCTACTACTTGTTATACCAAAGAATGTACCACAATTTTGAAGGCAGATAGAATAAATATAAATCGCACAAGTTTATATCAATGTCTGGTTGACTAAAGATCCAACACAAGAGATCAGTATAAACTAAGTTACCAAATACTTCCCCAACTAGCAATACTAGCAAAGAGTACAGAAGAAGAGTACATTGGAACATCCTTCTCTCATATAGTCTTTAAAAGAGGACTAAAGTTGAGATAATAAAGACAAATCATACAGTGGAAAAATGAAAGAAATCATGCAATGAACACAAAAGTAATAGAACTTCTGAAGGAGTGCTGGAACTAAAAGTGGGCATTGAAATGAGAAAAGCTAACGTACAGAAATTACTGGCTAGTCAATGTCCTATGTTATAATATACTTATATGATCTTTTATGGAGTATATAAACTTAATTGCCTAATTATGTTGTATCTAGTCGGACCACAACCAGTCTTGTTCGTTAGTCTCTCCTCCCTAATCATGGTAGGATTCAATTCCAGACTAGCCCCAAAACCGCATCCTTAATGACCAAGCTACTTAACACCTTCAAATTTTTTATTTCTCTAAACACCATGAAATATAGGTAAAACCAGACATGAGTTTTATCGAGCGTTTCAGATTAGCCATGGAGGTCAAACTTTTTTTAAAAAATAAAATAGTCATGATAGCTACTTCAAACCTTTAACACTGAAAGCTACCATTAGACAGTGAATCCAACCTCTAAGGCTAACCGTATTCCCATACAGAGTCATAGACTGACATTAATTTTATCCAAAGTCCATAACCAGGAGTAGAAGACGGCATATAAAACAAAATGCGATTCACAAGTTCACACCCCACCTCACCTGGAAAACAAAAAGATTTCAAAAATAAAAGAAGAAACAGAACCCGTTTGAACCCGGGAGTAAGATTGTGCAAGTCTGGATCATTTAATTGCCATTGGCAGCTACAAAATGCAATAATAAACCAATATCAGGAGACTAATCTAGACAAGAAAGGAGTATATCCGGTCAAAACCCTAATCACAAGCTGCATAAGAAAGGGAGCACATCAGGATCCCACCGAGAACGAATATTTTATCGGTAAGTGAGGCCTCATTACCTTTCACATTGAGCTCCAGGTTTCTTCAAGATTGGGAAATGACGGATTAGAGAATGGGAGGAGAAGATAGCTGAAATCACTCAGGTGCTGAATGGTTGTTCTTCCCGCAGCTCTTTTGGGAAAGCGCATGAAGGAAGAAGATTGACGAATTGAAATAAAACAGTGAGGGACTAAAAAAATTTATTCGGGAAATAAACTTTTACCGGAAACAAATTTATGTTCTTCGCATAATACTCCACTAACCGTTACTTTTTTCATTTCCGTCTCGTATCTCTTCACGACTAATTAGTAGTTGTACTTGTTGTCTACTCTTGTTTTGGACCATCTACAAAAAAAAAAAGAAAAAAAAGAACTACTCTTAATTTCTTAGAATAAACTTTTACTACTAAAATTCTTTAAATACGTAATAAAAAATCCTTAAATACTCAATATTTCATTCTCTTTTCAAATGATCATAAATAATGCACATCTTCATTCCACTAAAAAAACAAAAAAAATTACAGGAAAAACACTTACAATCTATCATTTTCATTAATCTTGGTATAAAAATAAATTTTAAAATTAATTAAGTATGTAGGGAATATCAAATTGCAAGTAAGATCGTGGTTTCTGATTAAGATTAAATGGCTACAAATGGACGAAATAACTAATGGTAAAAGTTAATAAGTAAGTTATTTGTACTATAATTAAGCAGATACATTTATCAAAAGAAAAAAAAACATCCAACTTTGATTTTGTTTGGACGCTTAATGTAAAACGGCTAGAATGCTGATTCGCCTGCATTTCTCTCACACAGTCACACTTAGGTGTGTTATTTCCTGTAACAAGAAATTCTTTAAAAAAAATAAGAAATTTTATCTAATATTCTCTCATATGAATTCTGTATTTTTCTTTCAAAAATATCGACATATTTCTCTTGAGGAAATAACTATTCGGTTTTAAGGTTAAGTACACGGGAAAACGACTTATTTTGCGACCCACGTTTACCAAAATGTAGTAATGACAATGGTTCGGAGTCTCCGCGGATGGTGCTCATCCACCTCTACCATCCGTGAGTTTTTTTTACCTTACGGTTTGCGGATTTTTTCTTAACAGATGTAATTTTTCTCCACCTCCACCATCCGCGATTATTTACACATCCGTATGTATATGTTTTAAAAAAATTCAATCGTCTAAGGTCACCGAATATAATCTTCTTCAACATTTTAGTGTTTGTATTAAAGCAGCTAACCAGATGCACCATTGTATTGTTTAATAAAGTGGAAACAGATTTTTTGGTAGATTTACTCTACTTGGATACATTTGTTTAGGTTCTGCTAAGAAATGCACAGACAATGTCTAACACCAGTTATAGGTTTATCTAATGTCACAATGTTGTTATTCACAGTTTATTTTATTTATAAATTATCACATTGCAATGTTACATAGAAAATAAGACGTCTTATTTTGTGGAAACAGTTGTTGTATTATCGATTATTCAATTTCATTGTATGCAATTTCGTAATTGACAATCATCAAATCTCGGATCTTCAAAAATAAATGGATGACAAGAAATGTTTATTTTTTTTTATTATATATTTTTAGTTATTGGTGTAGTAATTATTTTATTCCAACATTTGCATGTTTTTTTTATCAGATTTGTTAATATTGTACTCCCTCCGTCCCCAATTAATTTTACACATTCCTTAAATGGTAAACCTCTTCTCTAAAGTTACCAAACCATCTCTACTTTATTTTAACTTTTTTCTATCTCGTTTTTCATGCAACATCTACTCAAGGGTAATTATATCAAACTACATAAAATCTTACATTTACCTTAATCTCCGCGCCCACACAAAATGTAGAATTAATTAGGGACAGAGGGAGTATAAAATATTTGTCAGTTTTTAAGTTATATTAAAAACAACAAAACCAGTGCCGTAGGAGATATTTACACTAGTTCAACATAAGAACACACACTAGTTCAACATAAGAACACACCCTACCCTGTGTTTATCTTTGCTGGTCTGGGGGCTGCAGGACTTAAGGAAGCGGTTGATCAAAGAATATTTCCCTACAATGGAATACTATTTCCCTACTTGGAAACATGCATGAGAAACATGGAATGCATAGCTATGGAGTTAAGTAATAAACAAATTTACGGGTTATAAGTATTTTATAACTAAAGTTCTTATTGCATTCATTTTAACATTCTTATCAATCTATTTACACTTTATTTTCATTTTTACAATGACTTCAAATATCACCACGTTCACAACAATTGGGATCTATTAATACCAATGGCGGATCGTTGACGGCTCCACTGGAGTTAGAAAGTCATCACAATTTTACAATGACTATTCACAAATGTCAAAAATCACTATGAGCACTCATCATACGTAAAGGAGCTCAAAACATTTGCCACATCTGGCTTCATTATCTTACAAAACCTTTCCGTAGAATTAACAGCGAGCACTTGAAGCAGTAATGGGACTTGTCACATTTCAAGTAGTGAAGCACAGGCCATCTACTCACTTCACACGTTCAGTCTCTTACATGCCTGCAAGTCTGCAACTGATGTATCTACAATGAAGGTCAACCAATCCAAGAAGCTCGGGAAATCCGTACATAATTCACAACAAGCTTGACGCTACTCCTTCCATTGGCGCTAATGTCAATTCAACTGTGCAGATGAACGATGGTCATTTCGGAAATAAATCTCAAGAGCACCCAACTACTGAACTTGAGCAAAATTGAATCTCAGAGATGTGAGCCACAAACGATCTACCAACTATTGATATGAACCCATCAGAGATGAAAACAAGAGACTGATCAATGAATCATATCTATCTCAGGGTGCTGCTCGACAGGCTTACCTTCAACCACAGAATGTGGAATGTTAACTATGTATGACTCTGTGCACTGGATTTGGCTTGTATGAGCTTGTCCAAGATGGGTGTTTCCAAGGGAATCGGGTCAAGACAACGCTCTGAGGCTGCAACAATAACCTGCTCACCAAAGCTATAAATTAATCCCAATACATTGGTTGATGGGAGAGGTAAGAGTACGTGGAACCGGAACATGTGTGGATGGAATAAAAAGAAAAAGGGGAGAAGAAAAACAAACACAATTTTCCATTTATGGATCACCATATATTAGCAAGCTAGTCTATTACCTCATCAAGTAAAAATTCCACAACTGCTCCATCTTCAACGTGTTCCTTCAAAGGAAGTCTTAAGAACTGAGTATCTAGCTGGATTTGCTGGAATCCACTCCGATTAAATGTCTGAAGTCGGGCAAGTTCATGTATGCTTTTAAGACACAGCTTTACGATCGCTGAGACAACTGAATTCTGCAATTTCCAAACAAGTTCAGGTCATCTGCTTCAACACTCCTGATGAATAAATTCTCACTCGCAATAGCACTTTTGATTATACCTGTGTAAACTCAACTTTGGTAAAAATTTCAACTTTTTGTTTAAACAATTTTGCTAGATGTGTTTCTAATAGCTGGCTCCGCCCTCTCGGAGTGTTCGGCCTCCTTGTTATATCTTCTAGTAATGAGTTACTTCTTGATGAGATGGAAGTCCCATTGCTCTCAGACCGCCGATGCTTGTGGAGCCCCTGAGGTAAAATTTGCTTCACCTCTTCACCAACTTCTTGCAACTAGCACAGAGAATAACTTAAAAACGTCAGTCCTTTTTTCTCCTAGTTTTAATTATATAATGCAACTCGGATAGCTGATTCAAAAGTGTATTACAGTATATTTTAAGCAAAGCGCTACAGTTCTCCAGAGTAAAATCAGACATAAGATTTCAAGTTGACGGAAAACTATTGTGTGCAATTGGAACAGCAAATAGACACACCTCTTGAAGGAACAAATCTGCTGACATATGGACTTCTCTTGGTTCTTTGTGCTACCAAAAATCAAAAATCAAAACAATAAAAAAATGCAGATTTTCTTTTGACAGTTGAAAAAAGCGGCACAGGGAGTACTGACCTTAACCCAATTTGGTGTTGCAAACCTTTTTCTGAGAAGAACACATATTTTCTGAGTTCTGATACTTATGTACTGAGCAGAAAACGAAAATGGTAACTCTGTAAGATGATATTCATAACTGCTTATTCCCAAGAAAATAGCATCACATCCGCATTGTCTGAATTTTCTTAACCAGTTGGTGAAATGTCAATGCAATTGATGTGAAAGTTTGGCAGATGTGTAATGTAAAAGTTCAAAAGAGACCAAGAACAAGAACTTTATAATTACATGATCCAAAAGCTTTTCACCAGCTGATCGGAATATTCGGCATATTTCACCAGGAACAAAAGCAGGCCCGTTTTCATAAGCTTGAGCACCACCACCAGGGAAGAAACGAGCTATTTCCTAACAACCAAAGAAGCATATCCATCACAATTGTATAAAAGGGAACATAGAAAAACCAACTCCTGTTAACCAGATGCACAGTAAATTAAGTTAATCCTCCCTCCCACCATCAATGATGTAATTAAGTTAATCCTCCCTCCCACCATCAATGATGTAATTAAGTTAATCCTCCCTCCCACCATCAATGATGTGAAGCTTTTCTACCTTTGACATTTGACTATACTTTCTCATGATAATTGTTGCAAAGAAACATTAAAAAAATACTCCTTTTAATTGAGATGTTTTCATTTTTGGAACATCCCCAGATATTTGTTACATTTCCTTTTAACTATATTATTCTCTGCCTCAATTACGATGTTATTCATACTTCAATTCTCTTTCCATCAAATCAGCATAACTCCTTAAAGTTTACTCTCTTTTCATCAATTTTACACAATCTTTAATAACATTAAAATTAAATTATACTTTTTAAGTAAAATGATAAAACTCTATGACTTTCTCTCTCCATGATCTCCATGTTCAGTAAAAAATGGAGTAACAATTAAACCAGCTGGTATCTGATAAATCCACACATAAAACTACAAAGAGATGTACCAAGTTCAGCAGCTGCAGCAGAAGTAAGATATACCAAGTCAACATTGCACTTAAAAGTAAACAAATTCAATCATTATGGGACAAATGCAATAACAAATACAAAGTATCAATCAGCTAGCTCCTTGCCTCAGTGATTTTTGGGATGACAATTTGTTCAATATAGATAGAAAGCTGAGCCAACACCAAGATACGCCCAGGAAGGAATTTGTCACCCTGTGATACACTGGCTAGACCAGGATTACCAGATGATGAAATGTTTCTTCCAGAAAGAATAAGGAAGTCATCATCAATGGCCTTGAAAAAGTCTTGAAACCCTTCTTGGACCCAGTCAATTATGGTAGCCCTTAGCTTCACCAGTAGCCCCAAGTCATCATCTAAGAGTAAGTGAAGGTCCTGGAACAAGCAGATAAAAACAAAGAGAAAAAATGTTACAACCACAGAGATTGCAAAGAAATAAATACAACAAAACAACAACTGCCAAGAAATAAATTTGCCTCAATTTCAAAGAGAGGAGCACCAACCTACTGCAAAACATAAATTTCAGAATAAAGGGCTTGCAAAATGAATCAGCATGCATCTCTAAACACATGGATGTGCTGAGTGATAGGGCAAGAGACTGGACTAATTCTTTTTTTAAAGGAAAACATCTGGAGAATTCAAGGTGCTGAATTTTTAAATGCAAGAATGCCTCTCAGGGTTTACCAGTAAGATATTCATGCTGCCTTGAAGTACAGCTGTTTTGCTGGCCTCTAGTGCAACCTGCAACATGTTTTCTTCCACATCCTCTTTTCTATCAGGATCAACTTTCATGATGGCATCTGCAATTCAAATCAATCAGGGTTTTCACATTCTACTAAAAACCAATAATCAGAAAAGAATTTCCTTGTGGACATAATTAGCCAATTCTCGAGAGGTGCACATTTCGGTCCAACAGTTAACTTCCAATTATAAGTAGAAGGGCATTACTCTATATAAAAACTGGAGTAAAGTTTATAGCTTTTGTTAAAGGGATAAGTTAAGTTAGAAGTCTCATTTGAATTCCAAAGCAAAAATGTCTATAAGTGATAATTTTTGGAGACTCGAAGTCATATTGCCAAGTTAATTAATCATATATAAATCCCTGGCCAGAGTAATCTAGAATCCATCAGTAAGTTCTGCAAATTTGGGAGATCTTAGCCATCAAGACTTTAATCATGGAACAGGAAAACAGTGAAAAGAACCTGATATATCCTGTCGAAGCCCAGAAAATGTACTAGCAGCATACTGTTTCACAACAAATTGTGCAGCCTGAAACCACAATATCAAAATTCTGATCACTAATGTGATAATTTGACAACAATGAGATGTTCTTGACAAGACTTTCAGCAATGATAATGATTATACAGATGCAAATGTCGTTACCTCCAGAGAAAAGTCTGTAAGAGCTGCCTCAGGTAACACTTCGTCCATCAGAAGCACATCCTTCCACACAATTCCTGCATAGATTTAGCAACACGTTACAAAGTACTGTGAGGTACACTCCCAACTTGTTATAAGCAACAAGGATCATCATACTATAAGTAAAAATTATGGAGGAAAACACGACTGCAAATTTTCCTATCTTCAAATTACTTACGAAGAGTGCTCAATAGACTGGCTGACGAAACCCGTGTCTTAACATACTGTTCTATGATTTCAAAGTGCCTGAAAAAAAAAAAGACAACACACATAAAACTGACACCTTACTACTGAATGGGCTTAACTTCTGAAGAAACAACGAGCAAATATTTGTTTAATTTGCAAATACTAAAACATTGCCCAATGAGCTGCTTACTTAGTGATCAGGTCATGTGAAAGTTTGGTTAGCTGCTTTACTGACTGAGGAAATATCACTCGATAAGCACGTATGGCCTCAGCAGACTCACGAACAGAAGCCTAATTCGGAAAATCAAAGATTTAAGCGGCTTCAACAGTACGACATTCTATGGCACAACTTTTTCAGTTTCTTCATTTCTATTTTATGAAACGTGGTATTTAAAAACAGGGCCACATATGCTGACATAACTCTTGCAACTGCAAGACAAGAGAAACATAAGTAGAGTCCTGTTTTCTTAGTTAAAGGAAGACGGATAGAGAGTACTCTAACCAATGTTCTAGATACTGTAGTCTATTTCTTTTAAGCGAAGGCACACATAGTAATGATCATATACCAATGTATCCTTTCGGGACAGTAAATATAGTTATATACTCCCTCCGTCCTAAAAAGAATGCTTCGTTTGACTTTTTATACTGTGTTTAACCTAAATTATTGTTATGAAGAATTGTTTTTTTTCTTCCGATGCCCTTACTCTGCTTGGGTTTTTATGGACACTTTCTCGTTGGTGCATTTGTGTTCGTTTCCTTTGTCCTGGTTTCAAGTGTGCAGGTGGATGAAAAGGGTAGTCAAGGGCAAATCAATGAAGGCTCAGATCAGAAGAGGCCTCTTTGCTACTGTCATTTATTGCATTTGGAAGGAGAGGAACTTTTGGATTTTTCAACACAAGCAGAAATTGCCATCTGGTATTGTGGATGAGGTAGTAAATATAGTTCAGATGAGGAATTTACTTGATATTAGAAAGTTGTTTTCTTCAGATCTTCTGATATTCAGTGTACCTAGTTTACAAGATTTTTTGAGTTTTCATTTTCTTTTAGGAGAGGCTTTGCCAGTTTTATGTAGGCCCCTCTTCCTGGAAATGTAAGTGCCGCAGGGCTTCTTTTATCAATGAATTAAAGGAGGTGTGCTCCCTCCTTTCTCAAAAAAAAAGGTTTTTAATTTTTTTTTTAATATAAAGGGTAAAATGCACCCATAATCCTGTAACTTAAATTATCATACCACTTGGATCTTGCTTTAACTTTTTGTACTAATAAAGTCCCTTTTCAAGTTTTTTTCTTAATCCATGATCCTATTTGACATTTTTACCCTCAATTTTTAAAATATTGCCCTTTTAAACAATTTGTAAAATATAAAAAACATCTTAACGTTTATCAATACTTACAATTCTACCCTAAACATTTTCTCTCCACAAAATCTCACCACCCTCCTATCCACCACCACCGGAACCTCGCCGGACCGCCGACAACCTTCACCGGAATGCCCAAGAACACCCTCTAAGCCACGAAACGCAACCCTAAGCGGCAGATGCGCAACCCAGGGCCCCAAATCACCGGCCAAGGGGGCGAATCGCCGGCCCAGGGCCACGATCGCAGGCCGAAGGACGCGAATCGGAAGCCCTAGGCCGCGAATCGCCGGCCGAAGAGTGCAAATCGCAGGCCGTAGGGCGCGAATCGCGAGCCCTAGGCTGCGAATCACGAGCTCGTGGTGCTCCGGCGGCGGCCTGTGGCTTTCCGGCGACGGTCCGTGGCGTTCCGGCTGTGGTGGGTTGGATGGTGGTTGAGATAGGTGGAGTTGAAAAGTTTAAGGTAGATAGAGGGTTTGTTCGTAGAATTTTAAAATTTGATGGTGTAAATGGTATAATAAGAAAAATTCAGTTTATACTCGTAATTGTACCGTTCATGTGAAAGGGTAAAATGGTAAAATAATCGTAAAAGGGATCATGGATGAAGAAAAAACTTGAAAAGAGGACTTTATTAGTACAAAAAATTAAAACATGACCCTAGTGATATGATAATTTAAGTTACAGGACCATGGGTGCACTTTACCCTTAATATAAATATATTTACAAACTACAAACATTCATTTATCATTTGCATATAAATTTTTCCATTTTCAATGTCAAATGGTTGAAGAGAAAAATTCATAAATTAAATGCTAAAAAAGAAAATGAGCACTCTTTTTGGGACAGAGGGAGTAATACACATGGACACATGTGCATGGACATATTTACGTTCGGCGCATCATTATACATACAATATTTAATCTATGATTTATTTTTATGAATTTTTAGATATGTAAAGTTAAATGATTCATATGTTTCTCATAATTTGCAATCTATATTTTCTAGATATTTTTTTTAGAATTCTTTTCACTGATTATCCTAGTAAAATTTTGGGTCAAACACTGCAACTTGAAACATCAAAGTCTAACACCACAATATTTATGGGACGGAGGGACTATTTTCCATGCAAGTGGAAAAACTTATGATGATACGGTTTGAAACTTCATCTCACTATTCCTTAGTAAGAATGTTGCACCGGGAAGGGCATCTGTCGTAAAACTTTGCCCCTATGCTTTTGCATGAATTTATAGTGTCAGTAACTTTCGAAATTGTTACTATAAACTTCATGCCACCGACCCCAACATAGTTGGGATTAAGATGTTTGAAAATGATGATTGAAGAAATCGTTCCATGGATCAAAATCACATTCCATATATGAGAAATAAAATTAAACACATCAATTCACAAAATTCTCATCATATAAAATTTAGCAATGCTTAGTAGAACTGTAGAATATGAAATAATAAAACCCAAAACATCAAAACTAGGGGTTAACATCATCCAAGGCAGGGAACAAACTTTTAGAAAAATACGCAGACTACTTGTAACCAATAGCATGGGTTGCCGAGAGAGTTTGCTTATCAATAGCCCATGTGCAATGCCTGAGTTCAAATCCAGGCACACCACCTTTTCACACACACACACACACACACATATAGCATTCACATCATGGATTTAAAGAGCATACTAGTTTTTCCAGTATGATCTTGTTCAGACTGCAATCTGACAGATGTAGAAATCAGCTGTTTTTTATGTACCATAGACCCTCTCTTGTAAGAATTTCCTTGCCAATTTATTTGGCCTTGATAGGTTTATGTATTTTTCAAAGAACTGGCTAAAAAAGAAACTATCCAACTACTTCTTCAGCAAACCTCCATTCAACAGTCATAGATGATATCATGATACTCCCCCATCCTGATATAATTGTGAAGTTTGAATGGCCACAGAACTTCAGGAGAGTAGTAGAATGCGTTTTTCTGAAAATTTTAAAACTCAAAATGAGAGAGTGAAAACCTGCCGGTCTCACTTTTAAGATGAGGAGAATTGAGGGTAAGGTGGTAAAAGAGGTAGGAAATGATAGGAAAAGTTTCCTTAAATAGAAACATCACAATTACTTTGAGACAACCCGAAATAAAAACCACACTATTATTATGGGGCGAACTGAGTAAATCCTGGAAAAAAAAATGAAAGGTGAGAAAAAAGTTAAGAGTGCACTTTTTCTCTTACCTCATGATCACCAGACTGAACAAAGGAATTATTTGTTTCTGTTGGGCCACTGGTTAAATCTGCTAACCCAAACTGAAAATTATAAAGAGACTGTTCCAACTTTTCTAGTAGTTTTGCCTGTAAGTCATCAACCTGCAAATTGTTGAAGTATTTGGTGAAATGAGCAGAAAAACATTGCATATGTTACTGTAAACGTATTAAACGGCAGAATCCTATATGGTCAAGTAATGGGATCAGCCAAGCTTTTAATGATGGTGATTCCATCCAGTCATTGCCAATAGATCTGTGACAGCTGGGGCGTAGTTGCAAACCCGGGCTTTGATACCATGTTAAAGCATCCAACACAAAACGAATTGGCATGAGCTCATTATCATATAAAGCCCTTGATTGACCCCTTTACTTGCCATGAGGGATTTAATCACTCAGTCTCCCTCAAGCATAGACACTCATTCCCAATTGGTTTTGGTTGGATGCTTTGCCATAGAATAAACCAAACTGCCTAACAAAATGAATTAAGTTGGTGAAACTTTTAGACATGAAAACAAGACTTTAAAGCACGAACCGGAAAATTCAGCTGCTTTAGAAGCACAGCAGCTTCAGCTCTTGCTTGTATGGATTCCGAATCTGAAAATAGCTTTCCCTAAAAACCAAATTGAGACATTGAAGTAACATAAATTGCTAGGTGCATGGATATGGGGTTCCATTATTTAACAGTATTTGATTCACATTAGTTATATTTGATATTCCTTTTAAGGTTATTATGAGGAGAGCCAAAAACTGTACCTGTAAGATCTTAACTACTTTAGCAATTGCTTCTTCAGAAGCTTGCTTGCAGTCCTTGAAAGAGGTGTCTCCATAGGCCTGGGAATATTTATTATACTATGGTTATAAGCGCATTATCATCATTATCAGGTGTGCTATGCGGTATGAAATTCATTATCTCAGGTAATCTGCGATATTCATATGTGATCCATAAGCTCTACTCCCACGAATTAGTTCATCTATATGAATTGCAGGACTCCAATAGTTGAATTGATACTGACATTAGAAAGTCCAAAGAATCAAGCAAAAACTTTCAGAACATATGTTCTTCATAAAACAAGCGTCTTGTGAGAGCATAACCACATTAATCAATGTTGTATGATCATATGTTTTTATAAAGCTATAAGAAAAGTCTAATGAGATGGCATTTACTGGAGATGCTTCCCTTTTCAATTAGATTACACCAAGAAGTCTGGTAATCCGTACCGAAATCCATAATGTATTCTTTTATATCATAAACAAATGCCTATCAGGTAAAGATGGAAGATCAGAAAACAAGTCATAAAAATAACCTTAAAAATGGGCATTGCACCCGTGTAGAACCTGACTGCATCAGCGTAAGATTCCAACTTAATGCACTTATCAAGTCTTGCTGGAAGATCATAGACGAACTGCTCTTTCCAACAAAAGATTCATTAAGTGAAATCACCATAACCATCAGTGGTATTTACACAATGGGACAAACTGAAATAATGACTTTGCAACATCTCAGAATTATAATCCAGCAGTATGACTTGGGAGAAAAATATCACTTTTTGCTATAGTGTCACCAAAAAACTGCTTTCCTGCTTCTTGATACACACACACATATGTATTGTTTTGAAAAATAACTTGCTGACCAGATATGGCTACTCCAAAAAATATATATATATCAAGCTATATAATAGCACCACAGCTGGAGTACCACTGCAATGTTCTCTAATTTGTGATCAACATAAGTACTCCAAAATCTCCATAAGTAGCAATTTTCTTTTGTGTACAAGGCTAAGTTCATGAAACATAGGTGACTACAGTACCTGAATTTTACGAAGAAGATTACGTGTTTGGTGCAATTTTTCTATATGTTCTCTCTTTTGAAAAAGATAACCATTGACTGCATCACTTCTGGATTGAACAGACAATATCTGCAATAAAGGTAAGGATTACGTTGTCCCTGCTCATATGGTCTTCTGTTAACTAGAGGTTGAAAGTTAGGTAGGGTGTCCATGCACCTTATCAAGAAGTTGTTCCATATTTGCTTCCATGCCCACAATGTTACTGTTCATCCTGTTGGAGAAAGTGTTCAAGAACAATTCATATAGCAGTTTCATTGTTGTAAAAGCAGCAGTTTACTAGTATCCAACAGATGAATTACTACAGTTAGCAACACCAGATCAAGAGTACTCAGGTGACTCGGTATAGCAACAAACGCTGGGAGAACATTATACTACAGCCAGTGTTGAAAATCAGTATGAGTAATATGTATAGGGTAATTCACAATTCATAGAACCCAAATAAGCACAACTAACAATCATTCAGGAGTGAGAAGCACTGCCGGTAACCTTTTAATTGTATCGGTGGCACTTATAAACTTGCTATAGTTCTCATAGACCAACATTTGCAAGTCAGTATCAAGATTTTTCATCTCTGCAGCCATTACAACATGTGTCTTGAGCAGTGCTTCCAAATTGGACCTTCGCAGCTGCACATTTCAAAGACATAATGAAACAATTTCAATGTTCCGTATTTAGGACCAGAGTGCTTGTATATGTGATGCAAAAAAACGTATTTCTCTAACGAATTACGAACCTATGCATTTGAATAAAACTGAGTACAAAATGTAACCAAATTCAGCTAGTTACAAATATGAAACTCGAAAGTGTGATATTATGGGTCGACACGAAAAGACACCATACGAGAAAATCCATGTACTGATCAGCATCAAAGGATGTCGTGTTGATGGAATCCGACATTTCATGCTTAGAGGAAGCATCGGAAGTCGTGGAAGGATCTGGAGAGTAGAAGCTCGAAAGCAGATCTCTCATTCTCTTCGCCTTATCATCCAACAGAACCTCGTCCACCCCCATCTGACTTACCTCCCAGTGGCTCACGGTGGTCTCTCACTCTCGCTGAAAACGGTGGACCTGAAGCAGGAGCAAGACCCGAAGCCGAACAAGCAGGCTGCTTCTCACAAAGCTGAAGGACAAGTAGAATATTTTTGTCGGGAGAACATTTGAAAAGTCCTCTTATTACCATTTTATATTCAATTGAGCCCCTTTTATCGAAATAGATGAAAACACACCACCGCCGTCACCCCTGACGTTAGCGGTGACATCGAACGCACACCGAAAAGGGCAAAAGAAAAGCCAGCTGGATCAACCAATAGGCAATAGCTGCCCACCAATTTGCAATTCCAGTCCAACCTATACGTCATCTCCACCAATAGATTTTCGCCCTTTCCTCTTTAAAAACTCCATTCGAGCTACCTGCAAACCTTCCCCCGTTTCGTTCGTTTCGGTTCAGATCGTCGATCGTCTTTCTTCTCTCAGATCAGCTAAGTCCTTTTTTTGTCTCTTTTCTTTGTTTGCGATCGTCCTTTCGATTGATCTCTTCCATCTACATATCTCGTTTGAATTTCGTCAATTAGGGTTTGGGTATTGAGATTATCGAGTGGTCATCATATCAATACCTATGATCTCCGATTATCTATGAGTTTCACTTCCCAGATGCGTCGTGTTCGTCTTGTTCACTCGTTCTCGGTTGTGTTCCTCTACTGGTTCTATGTTATCTCATGAATCGATAGTCTTTGTAGATTAGCAAGTCTAACCCTGACCGATTTTACCCAATCAATTAAATCTCTTTTAATCAATTCACAAATTCACCGATTCCCATCATAATTCGTCGGGAATCGATCACATCCTTGGAAGATAACTGAAAAAGCGGAAGGCATGGCGTATGTGAATCGGCCAGCAAGTTCTGGATCTGATTCTGACCCTCGAGATGCCGTGGTTGACGAGAGGAAGAGGAAGAGAATGCTCTCCAACCGTGAATCCGCGAGACGGTCTCGGATGAAGAAGCAGAAGCGTGTTGAGGAACTTGTCAACGAAGTTACTGCACTGCAGAACAAGAATAGCCTGCTCAATCAGAGCATCAACATCTCCACCCAACGTTACGTTGAAATGGACTCAGCAAACAACGTCTTGAGAGCCCAAGCCATGGAGCTCGCGGATAGGCTGCGGTCTCTTAACTCAGTCTTGGAGATTGTGGAGGAGGTGAGCGGGCTTGGCTTGGAGATCCCAGACGTACCGGATCCTCTAATGGAGCCATGGCAGCTTCCCTTCCCAGAGCTTCCAATCATGGCATCTGCTGATCCATTCCTGTGTTGATTGTCCGCGTTAATGTTTCAATCAGTTTACCTCTGTACTTGTATGGGTATGTTTTTTTTCCTCTTTGTTGGTCATTGCCTTATGAGGCTTAGAATTTAGGGATCAAGTTCGTGTCATTTGTATTGTCAGTTGTGCTAAACAGTGTAATATAATGCACCTTTGTCTGTTTGCTTCGTATGATGTCCATGACCATTTCTTTTAGTTTTATCTAGGCAATGTGCAATTATTGGATTTGGTTATTCATGCCCATGCCATGACCAGTGACCACACATAGCTTACGTTGGAACCCTTTGGTATTCGAATGAGTCATTCAGCTCAATGTGGTTAACCCTGTTTTGTTTCCACTGTGCTATTAATCTCTCATTCATCAGTCACGGTATGATGATTACTGGGATCCGTCTCATTTATTTTTCGTAATTAGAGGGTTGCCCATTAACATATTGATTATAAATATTTTCATCTGTGTTTTTATTCCTTGTGATTGGAGGATGTCAACAAAGAACTATTTAGCAAAAAAAAACTTAGCTGTGTTTTGGCATGATGCATTTGCAATGGTAAGTGGGGTGTCATTGTAGTCTGTAGATTGTTTTTTACCTGCCAATGAGCTTTCGCGATTGGAGATATCTTGGGAAGCAGGGATTTTGGCTTTCGATGTCCTCATCATGGATGCAAATAAATGTGGAAACAACTACTTAAAAATACTACTTCTTTTATCCCGTAAAGATTGTTGTGTTTGATTTTGATATTTCAAGTTGCAGTATTTGATTTAAAATTTTATTAAGATAAATAACGGAAAAAAAATTAATATATATATATATATATCTTGAAAGTTTAGATTGCAAATTATGATAAATATATGGATCATTTAGTTTTATATGTCTTTAAATTCATAAAAATAAATTGTAGATTAATTATTGTGAAAACAATAAAAAAAAAATTACAATTTTTATGGGACGATTACTAATTAGCTAACTTAATTAATTAACCTAAAAAATTAAAATACTCTTCATAGATATTTAAATATATATGTAGTGAATAGACACGCATTCTTGTGACCAATGTGAAAGCAACAACGAGCTTATGATTGATATTTGGGAATCGTTCTCTGTTGCCGCTAGATTATCCATTTTATGGCCATGTGGATAAGTATGAAATATAAATGTTTCTCCAGTTGATGAGAGGAGATAGTAGCTGAAGTTTGACCTTTGGTGGCTGACTTTTGTTGGTTGTTGGAATTTTTATCTTTACTCGGAGGAACTTTCCATGAATGCCTTCAAAATTAAAGAGCAAGCTTTTGGGAGGAAACATGACTAAACCACAAACGCTTGTGCTTGGCCTGTGAGATATGTTCCACATCTCTTGGTTCTTCAAGAAACTTGACGTCTTCCATCAGCGAGCAATTCCCAAACCTGGAGATCCTCTTGCTCAGTTCCAATCCTTCTGACCGATGTATTGTTTGGGAAGTTTGGGAATATTGTTTACCCTACCTTTAATTCCTATACCTTTCTACCAAGAGTAAAACAACTTCCATGGAAGCAGCTTAGTTCTGCTGAGCTCCAATCCAATTTGATTGAAAGGCTGGTTATAGTTCCGGTAAGTGACAGCATGCAAGTGCTTCATACTTCAGACAACGGATTGAAGAATCATACCACAAATTTCAAACATAAAAAACAAATCCAATCTTATTCTTGAAACTCCAAGTAGAGTTCAACAATCCAATACGATAACAGAGAAAGGAAGTCAAGAAAATACTTATATCCCAGTTACTAACAAATAAAAAATGTAGTGAAAATTTAAGAACTGTTCACTCTTCAGCAACAACGCTAATCTCACCCTTCTCAAGTAGGTCATAGAAAGCTCTTAGAGTATCTCCAACGGCCTCCCCATTTTCTTGATATGCTCACTTTTGGAGAATTATGAGCATTTTTTTGTCCAATAGTTTCCCCATCTCTCTCCAAAATGGAGAATGAGGGGAAAAATGGGGAGTCTTCCCCAAATTTGGAGCATTTTCAAAATTTTGGAGAACCTCCCCAAAAATGGGGAGCCTTCCCCAAATTCTTGAATCCATTTCTTCTAGCAACAAATATAAATCATGCTTGTTTGACTTTCATGAAGCTTTTGACCCGATCCCCGAGGTAGTTACCCTTTTATTTTTATGCATTAGATTAGTCTAGGTAGTTAGATTATGGTAATCTAGCTCTTTAGTGTTCACACTTCTAGTCCATATGGATTCGACCCTTATTCATCGAGTGCTACATTCAACTCGTACACTTGCGGGTGTGTAAAGTTTTGTTTGCCTGACACACATTACAACAAGTGCACTATCAAAAAATTGAAGCTCACTAGCACTTATAAATTTTGTTTCTCTATAGCTATTTGCAACTGTTCATTCATTTCCCAAACACAATTGAAAAGTAAACTAGCTTTTGATTCTTCTAGAACACCTATTCTTTTCCATTTTAAAAACAAAATCCCATATCCAACACATATGAAGGAAAAACAACAGTAGCGATAATGAGGGCGTTATTGCCGTCAAAGCCCACCGTTTCGAATGCCGGTCATCGAAAGCTACGACGCGGACCCCGTTGACCATCTGCGGCGTTACATCTCCCAAATGGAGATGGCTCGCGCCTCCGACCCCATAATGCAAAGCTTTCAGCTCCACCTTAAAAGGGGCTGACATGGTTCGGAGCGTTACGAGGCCAGCATTTCAAATGCTTTAAGGACCTCGCCTCGTCGTTCCTCCGCCACTTCATGGGAGCTCGACCTCCCCAAGACTGTCCAACACTTGTTAAGAGTGAAGCGGTAAAGGAGGAACCACTCCGTGATTACATCCGGCGGTTTGGGCGAAGCCGTCCAAGTCAGGTCTCTCCTCGGACATGCGGCTCACGGCCGTCACTCGAGGCCTTGGCACTCCAGGCGTATAATATTAATGAAAACCCTGTCAAGATGAGTGAGTTCATCGATCGGGCAACCCGGTTCATGAATTCCCCTTACAACAGGCCCCCAACGACCGAATTGGCAACATTCATACCGGAAGCGGCGAATGAATGGGAATTAGAAAGATTACCTGAGGCAGAAAAAGTGTTCGATGAGCGAAACTGAGAAGTCAGTAATGACAAATGATCCTTGCGTTGCGTTGCGACCAAAAGACCTTCTCGGCTTCTCCTCCTGCTAGCCAGCCACTGGTTCTCAAGTTTCTGTTTTCCCCTCCCAACGGAAACCATGACAAACGAGGGCGGTCAGGGGCCCACGATTTATTGGGCATTTGGACATTATCAAACTCGCATTTCGCATAAAACTCTGTCGTTCCAAAATACTATGACTAAAAAACTTACATAGATAAAATAGTGAAACAAATTTATAAAAAAAAATGTAGAAAATTTATATTTTAAATTATGATAGATATAAAACATTTTAATTAAAAATATTTAAATATTCATAAAAAAATATAAATTAAATATTTTAAATTAGTAAAAATAAATAGTACAATTTTTAGAGAACAGAGAGTATATACTAATTGATATATATATATATATACACACACACGTGTGTGTGAAAAAGGTCGAAATCTCTGAATTGTTACAATATTTAGGGGGTAATATGTAAAGTGGGAGAACCTTGAGGTAAAACTTTTATAGTTAATTTTTTTTAAGATGAAACTCGAACAATTATAAAAAATTATCCCCTTCAAAAAAGATTAACTTGTATTCCTTTTTGGATTATTCAAAAAACATTTGATATGTTTTCTTAAAAGAAAACCTGCCATTATTACCTTTTAGCCTCAATTTTCATTCTTCATCCAAAAACTTAGTTTTGTTTTATAAGACAATTTTATTTTATTATTTTTAATTAATTCTTTAACTATTTTTAATCTTCGTACCCGATCAAATGGTCAGAATATTTTGTGATAGAGGGAGTAGAGAGATTCAAAGGTGCTTATAGATGAGTAAATGTAACTTTCTTGAATACATAAGGGGTTTCAAACTTAGAAATTGGGGGATGAGTATTTCACCTAATAACTAAGAGTTTGAGAGGTGAGTGAGAAAAATGAGTAATGGGGGCCCAAGTTTGAGGAGCCTGTGAATTTGAAGGGGACTGGGGTGTGAATTCGGCATTGATAATAGATCAGCATGATAAGTTGTTTAGATCATCATCGTTAGATCCACATGACTACCTTGTTAGATCGACATACATACTTTATTGATCGGCATAAAATGGTAAACAACGTGATGAGTTGTTTAGATCGACATCACTACCTTGTTAGATCGACATACATACTTGATTGATCAACATGATGAGTTGTTTAAATCGATATCACTATCTTTTTAGATCGACATGACTACCTAGTTAGCTCGACATCACTACCTTATCAGATCCACATCAGATCCACATGACTACCTTGTTAGATCGATATAACTAATTGAAAGGTCAGCATTTATAATAGATCAGCATGATAAGTTATTTAGATCATCATCGTCAGATCCACATGACTACCTTGTTAGATCGACATACATACTTGATTGATCAACATAAAATGATGATCAACATGATGAGTTGTTTAGATCGACATCACTTCCTTGTTAGATCGACATACATACTTGATTGATCAGCATAAAATGGTGATCAACATGATGATTTGTTTAGATCAACATCACTATTTTGTTAGATCGACATGACTATCTAGTTAGATCGACATAACTACCTTGTCAGATCCACATGACTACTTTGTTAGATCGATATAACTAATTGATAGGTCAACATTGATAATAGATTAGCATGATGAGTTGTTTAGATCATCATCGTTAGATGCGAGAGTCAGAGGATGGTTGAGAGAACTCACCGTGAGAAACTTGAATTCACTTATGCGTGTATCACGCCAAGTCCAAAAAAGTGTAGTGAAAATTTGGCCAACTCACCGTGAGAAATTTGTGGAGAAAAACTCTCAAATTCACTTCAAAACCCCCAACTTTAAAACCCCTTAATAGGGGGTTCAAACCTGGATTTTCGGAGGTGAGATTTTCGATTCACCTCCGAAAATCCGGTGAGAATCACTCTAATAATTCGGACCGGAGGTGAATCACGAGAGGCGTGAACATGAGGAAGAGGCGTGAATCACGGGAGCCATGAGAAACCGGACCGACCCCCCTAACCCTACCTGGCGAGCCCTTCCCTCCCCCACTCGCCAGCTGCTTGACCTGCGTGGCTGCCTGCTTGCTGTCTCTGGGGTTTGAGGCTCCCTCCGGCGGGGCGTGATTTGAGGCTCCCTCCGTTCCGGGCCCTTTCGCCGCCACCAACCACCACGGTTAGCTTCCCCATGAGAAGACGAAGCTAACCCACCCTCCCACGTTTCCGGAACTGCTCCGACGAAGGAGAAATTGTGAACTAACCGCCACCACGAATTCGCGTTTAACCGCTTCGATCCGCCGTTCTCTTCGTCTTCGGCCACCCCAACCACCACCGTTAGAACCACCGGTCGACGGCGCACCTCCCAGACCCAGGTCCGCCGCCCTAAGTCGCAGCTCGGCCGCCGCCGCCGGAGATGAGTGGGGTGGGATTTCGGGCTGCTGGGGATTTGGAAAAAGTTGGGTGGTTTGAGGGGTGAATTGAATGTGGTGAAATTTAGTAGTGATTTTATCAAAAAAATGAGTGAATTTTTTTTCTCCATCAAAGGTTTGACACCCCCTAATGGATGGATATGATTATGAATCAATCTTTCACGGGAGAAAGTGTACCACTAACCTTTTCAAAATATTTCATTTTGTCACCAACCTTTTTATGGGGTAAAAATGACATCAATGTTTTGTTAAATGGTTAAGTTTGTCAATGGATATCCGGTCATGAAGGAATCAGCTGTTGTTGAAGGTGGAGGAGATCATGGAACATATTGGTGGCTCGGGTATGATCGATTAGAGTCTCATACAACTGAATCGTGACCGGTAAGGTCGCGTTTTCTGTCATGGATCTGTTGTGATTGGTAGTTTTCCGGCACTAGCCAAGCGGGAAAAAGACTATGTTGGTCTGGTGGAGGTTGATAAATATTGGGGGATAATGTTTCCTTCCAAGTTAACTTACGGAATGTTGATTTTGGATTTGGTTACGGTTTTCCAGAAACGAGCAAACAACTTGATTACGATAGTAAAGGAAGACGTCAGGTAAGTCAGCTTTGGAGAGTAGATAATAATCTACCAGATCTGCTTACCAAACTTGGAGGAGCCTCCCTCCGCCCGGTATACTAATTTACCAACCAAAATTGGCCATTCTCTTTTGCACTCACAAGTCACAACAACTACAAAACTGTTTGTTTGGTCAACAATATACACTCCTACCACCTACCTTCACCAATATTATGTACCAAAATACTTCCATGTTATCATAATTTTAAAATATTTTTATTCTAAATAAAATGATATATTTTTATTTTATTTTATTTTAATTAATTTTTACTATTGTAGAGTGGGTTAAGATGAATGAGAATGAGTTTGAAAAAGAATAGTGATGAAAACTATTTAAAATAAATTAATAACTAAAAACTATCTTAATATTTTTGATTTTGTAAAGTCGGGCTGTTTTTATATTTCATGCATGCATCCACATGAAACAATGCCAGGCACGAATCCAGACAGCAGGGGGAAAAAATTCAATTCGATCACAAAACCGAAACTAGTCGTCAGATCTAATTGAGATCCGCTCTTAAAAATACCTCCATTAAAACGACAAAACGGAGGAGATTCTCAGAGTTGTCGCTACTGTAAGTCCAACGGCGGCGACCATCTTTTTCCCCCTTTCTCTCTTCAAATTCACTTCAGCTTTCGACAACTTCCCCTGTTTTGTCTCTAAAATAAGATGGCCTTCTCGCTATGCTCGCTCAAGTCCCTTCTCTTACTCTTCATCGTCTCCGCCATCCCAGTCGCCTTCATAATCTCACTGGAAACCGCCACCTCCTCCACCCACGTTTACCGCTATCACAGCCTCGGTTTCTTCCACGAGTGCGCCAAGTGGGACGACTACGGCCGTCGATTCCTCGTCTCATCTTTGGACGGGTCCGTCGCCGAGATCCGTGTCCCGGACGAGGACGGTTCGCCCGCCGGTTCCGTGCTGGAGGAGGTCACGGTGGTCAGGGATGCTGATTACGCAGGCAACGCTTCCCTTGGGCTTGTCGTTGACCGACCGAGGAATCGTCTCCTGGTGGTCGTCGCAGATTTGCTCGGCCATCGATACGGCGGCTTGGCGGCTTATGACCTCTCCTCTTGGAAGCGCTTGTTTCTGGCCCAGCTTGCTGGCCCAGGTAAGCCACTTTATAAATTAAAGCCACTTTCTTGCTATAGCTCTCTCTTGAGGTTGAATTGAAACCGAGACTTGAATATATTGGAATGGTGAGATCAGTGCTAAGACTGGCTCGAATTCATGAATAAAAGGACTTGAATTGTTACTCCGTTGTGGGTTAGGAGTGGGACCAAATGATTGAGTAGAGCAATTATAGCTTCAATTTCTGCTCATAAATTCCAGCTG
This sequence comes from Stellera chamaejasme, assembly GCA_024586325.1. NCBI lineage: Eukaryota > Viridiplantae > Streptophyta > Magnoliopsida > Malvales > Thymelaeaceae > Stellera > Stellera chamaejasme. The sequence goes on from CM044985.1 coordinate 35,929,216, forward strand.
AACCTTAATTATAGTAGTACTGTACTGTACTATTATAGCTTCAATTTCTGCTCATAACATCAGGCGGCTTTTGTGAAATTACTACACTTAGGATTCTGCGATGCATGCTTTATGGGATACATAAAAAGGTGAAATTTACCCACTGACATGACACCAAGCTGATAATTAGCTTAGTGATTTGTTGCACTTGCTCCTGCTGGCTTTCGAGTGCAAGCAATAAACTTGTAGCCTAGAGTTCGTAACAATTACCCAAAATTGTGAAAAGCATGTTATCTGATGGATTATTTTGCCTATATTTCATTAGTTTCTGAATGATCTGATTCTGCTTCTGGATAACTGCTGGTTCATGGCAAATGAAGTCATCTTATCTTTTTTCTGTCCTCTAAAGCATTTACAAGGGAGTATTTACTTGTGTTTATGAATGAATGATAAGAAGTTAATTAGTATACGTTTCTCGGATCTTAGAGGGTTTTCGGTATTACAAAAAATAAAAAAAATTCCTTGCTTGGCAAGGATGGGTTCAATCTGGGTTGAAGCCTGGTGTTGTCCTCCATATTGCCTGCTGAACTGATCTGGTGAGGACCAGACTAATAATTGATGCATTCTTCTGAGTCCTAACCACTACATGTGTGTTTGAATCCTTATCACTCCTTTTCAGTGTGCTTCACATAAACTAAAATTCAGATATTATAATAATAATAATAATAATAATAATAATAATAACTAATAGAGAACTGATGAATGTACTAATTCAGTGATGTGCTTTCATGGGGTTATATATGTAGGTGATGAGAAATCCTTTGCGGACGATGTTGCTGTTGATGCAGAGGGTAATGCATATGTTACGGATGCCAGTGGCAGCAAAATCTGGAAGGTTGGAGTGGATGGCAAGCTACTTTCCACCATAACAAGCCCTCTCTTCTCTCCACGAGAGTGGTACAAGAAGTTGCTTGGCCTCAACGGCATTGTGTACCACCCAGATGGTTACTTGCTAGTCATTCACACTATAACTGGCGATCTGTACAAGATTGACATCAGCAAGGGAGATGACGTGATCAGCAAGGTAAAGGTTGTTGAAGGTCACCTAGCAATGGGCGACGGGTTGGAGCTTCTATCTCCAACGAAGCTTGTGGTGGCTTCGGGAAGGCCATCGGCTAGATTGGTTGAGAGTTCTGACGGGTGGGCAACGGCTTCTATTACAGGGAAATTCTTGGGGCCAACACATAGAGTGGCCACAGCTGCGACGGTCAAGGATGGGAAGGTTTATTTGAATCACCTGTTGGGAATGGGGTACCCCAAGAAGACTCATTCCTTGGTGGAAGCTGTGTTTTCAAGTTGATTAGTAGTATATTTTTTGTTGGATTGATGGATGAGAGATGTGATTGGCGAAATTTGATCTGTTTTGATTTCATTATAATCATCTGATGAAGCAAGATCAATCAACGGTTACCTCTCAGCTGGAATTCATCTATGCGTTGGTGTTATTCTTGTTGTTCTGGTGATGTGCTGATGAGGAGGAATACAATACAAAGCATTGTCTGCGTAATCAGATCTGTATGTGATCGTGACACAGACCCTGTGTATCATATGCTGGAGAATGTCAATCTAAGTAGAGAAGGAATGATAGCGACGTTCAATCTATAAACGTTTGTATTTACCAAAATGCCTATTTGCTTGTAGCCAAATTGCACGGTTTTCCAACGTTTTGGTCCGAATTTTCTCAATCAAACCTCCGTGACAAATCAATCTGTTACAGGTTGAACGTTGGAAAACCATGCAATCTGTAGCTAAATTGCATGGTTTTTCAACGTTTTGTGACACAGACTCTGTGTGTCATCTGCGGGAGAATGTCAATCTAAGTAGAGAAGGAATGATAGCAAAGTATAATTACTTCTAGATAAATCCTAGGAACTTTCATTTATGTGAATTTATTGGTCCAAATCCATGTTTTTTGGATTCAATGATGACAGAGGATATGTTGCGCTGTGCGCAAGAGATTTATTTACTATCATGCCACCGTGTAATGAATAAAAGGGATATTTGTGCTGCTACACATCCCAACCTTCAATTCTGTTATCCACACTCCGCAATAGCATAAGCCATTTTTTCACAACATTTTTTAAATAAAAAAATTCTTCTTGCCCCAACTACTTCAAATATATTTGTATCCATTCCATCATAAAAGTAATGCAACACTTTCATCTTTAAGATGTTGCAAAAGTGAGTACAACCCTTCCTTTATGGTAACTTTTTACATACTAATTTGATTTTGTTTTACTGTTCTTCATTGATTTCTGTGTTTGATTACAATTTTCAATATAAAAAAGGGTAAAATAAAGAAATCAATACTAAACAACCTAATCTCCGTGACAAATCAATCTGTTGCATTATTTTTGGGACGGATGGAGTAACTTTTAAAATGTCTAATTGTACATACCTTTCTTTAGTTAGAAGCTTGTCATTACTATATATGATCTTTAATATGCTCTTTCATGATTGACATTATAACGATCAACAATGTTGATCATCAACATGAGTTTTCTTGAACAATATCGACAGAATTAATGTTGATCCGCATGGTTGATCAACATACCCTTACACGTGATCAGCCATGTTGTCGTGCTTGATCAACACTTTAAATGTTGCAATATGGTTTCTCTTGAATAACATCGTCATAATAAATGTTGATATGCATGGTTGATCAACATCCCCTTACACCTGATCGATAACGTTGTCGTAATCAGTTCTCTTGAACAATATAGCCATAATAAATGTTAATCTGCATGGTTGATCAACATCTCCTTACACCTGATCAACACCGTTGTCATGCTTGATTAGCAACATGAGTTCTCTTGAACAACATCGCTATAATAAATATTGATATGCATGATTGATCAACATTTCCTTACACTTGATTGGCATCGTTGTTGTGTTTGATCAGCAACATGATCTAGAATAAATGTTGATCCACATGGTTGATCAAAATCTTTTTACACCTGATCAACATCGTTGACGTGCTTGATTAGCAACATGAGTTCTCTTGAACAGGAACAGCACAGTGGCGGATCTGCTAGGGGACGTGCCTGGCGGGAGTTTGAGTCCCAAAACTTACTAGTGTGTAAAATTATGAGAATTGTATATTTTTTTATGAAATTTTTTATGAATACTATGTAAAAATTGTATTTTAACTCATCAACAAATTTACCTATTATTATATGTGTTTGTTTTTTTCCGCTCACCTAGTTTTCACACGCTAGATCCGCTACCGGAACAATATCGTCAAAATTAAATTTTGTTCTGCATAGTTGATTAACATACCCTTACACGTGATCAACCATGTAGTCGCTCTTGATCAGCATTTAAAATGTTGATCAACATTTTAAATGTTGTCGCTCACCTAGTTTTCACACGCTAGATCCGCTACTGGAACAACATCCTTAAAATTAATTTTGATCTGCATGGTTGATCAACATCTCCTTACACGTGATCAACCATGTTGTCACTCTTGATCAACATTTTAAATGTTGATATGTAATATGGCTTTCTCTTAAACAACGTCACTAGAATAAATGTTGATTCGCATGGTTCATCAGCATCCCCTTACACATGATCGGTAAGGTTGTCGTGCTTGAGTAGAAATATGAGTTCTCTTGAACAACATCGTCATAATAAATGTTGATCCGCATGGTTGATCAACATTCCCTTACACATGATCAACATCGATGTCATGCTTGATCAGCAACATGAGTTGCCTTGAACAACATCGTTAGAATTAAGGTTGGTCTAGATGGTTATCAACATCTCCTTACACCTTATCGGCATCGTTGTCATGCTTGATCAGCAACATGATCTAGAATAAATGTTGATCTGCATTGTTGATCAACATCCCCTTACACGTGTCGTGTTTGATCAACAAGATGAGTTCTTTTGAACAACATCGTCAGAATTAATGTTGATTCGCATGGTTGATCAACATCCCCTTAGATATAGAGTTATTAAGAGTTATTAATAGGGTAAACATGACATTTTATTGGTGTGTGTTTTTTCACGTATGTGGTAAATAGATACCCACATTAGAAGACGTAAATGAACAACATAAACAATGGTAATGATTTTTCACAATTTTAACTTAACTAATGAGTTTTCTTTTTCTTTAAGTTCTGTAGAAAATCTCAAGTAGTGGCCGAATATACTCAACTAGTTTTATCATGATGCATATGAATGTTTAATGTACAAGAGCCATAGCATGTTGGGAATTGGAATTGTAACTACTAACTATAATATTAGGTTCGTCCAAATCGTAAGTCGTAACTATAATACTGAATCATGAGCGAGTATCAGTTTAAGTTTGGTGGCAGTTTTGTAGTTTTGTATACTTCTTATGCGCATTATATAGTTTCTCTTCAATAATATACAAAAATAATAGCTATTAAATTACAGTTGTTATATTGCTAATTAGCTGGCGACTGAAGTCTTGAAAGAATAAAAGAGTCCGTAGATAAAAAAAATAGGATACAAAAAGCTTTTTATACCAAACCTAAGAACCCAAAAATGTATTTTGAATGAGCAGCGGTGCAGTAATTAGCTAGAAAAGCATTCTAGAACTACCAGTCTTTCGTATAAATATTGCTATCAAGAAAAGTTTTTTCAAAGGCATTTATTTTAAGGTTCAATTGCACTAAAAATGGTCATGAAAAGGTTGTCATGATTCTAACTTGGCCTAACCAACTTACTCATATCGGGCTTGATGCTTCACCCGTCTTTTTTTTTGTTTTTTTATTCCACCAGTCTTTTTTCTAGTTAATTTTATCACGATTTTTTTTCTTAATATCTTATGCATTTTCTTGTAAATAAATGAAATATCCGAAAGATCATCAAAGATATATACTGGGATTCGCTCAGGCCGATTCAGGTGTAATTTGATTACCTGATTCATCAATATTCACAGTTATGTTACCGTAAAAAAGAATGGCCAATTACATCATGGAAATATCTACAAAATAGAGCAAAAATCCTACAAAACAAGTAAGGTCTTGATGAATATAATAATTCAGTCAGGAGCTCTGCTCTCAAGTTCCAGTCCAGAGAGGCCTTAAATAAAGGTCAGATATCAAAGTTTATACTTTCTAGCGTCACACAACATGCGAGACGACACAAATTTCTTGTCCTCTCTGTCTCTACTCACTAACGAATCTGAGTGATAATAAATGAGAATTAGGAATTTTTACGTCAATTTGAAGCAATCTTTTCAGTTTCTTGGCATCATTTCATATGGTGGACTGCCCAGATGGAGAGACATCGAAGTTTCTCCCTCAAATCCCCAAGATTCCTCGTTTTCTCTTTTACTCTATCTTCCTCACTCTTCTTTCTCACCCTGTTCACCGTCTGGCTCATCAAATCCAGCCCGGGTCTTCACCAAGAGCCAGTTTTGCAGCTCGACCAACCCTTTATTCATCTGGGTCACAACAATCCTGTAAATGTACAGACTTTGACTGGTTTCAGTAGTGATAGCTCAGAAGAGAGAGTGAAAGATTCGACTTTGGAAGATACCCACCTCGAAAAACCTCAAGAAGCATCTGGGTTCTCAACATTTTCGATTTTGAACGAGGTACATAGACAAGATAATGACATTGAAGTTGCAGAAACTCCTGTGCCCGAGAAAGATGGGGCAGAAGCACCTTCATTGCCGGAAATCGAGGATGAAACCCAGAGCGAAGTCGAAGGCTCGGATACTGTAACAGACGTGATAGAGAAAATTGAGCTTCCAACGAGTTTGGGCCCTGCTGAGGAGAAGAAGACCAAAGCTTCATCACTCGGTGAAATTGAAGTCAAGATTGAAGAGAAAAGGGCTCGAGATTGCGATGTAACAAAAGGGAGGTGGGTCTACAATGAGAGCTACCCTCTATACACTCATCGTTCTTGCCCTTTTATTGATGAAGGTTTCAGCTGTGAGAGTAATGGGAGGCCAGATGAACACTACAAGAAGTGGAGATGGCAACCACAAGACTGTGATATCCCTAGGTAACTTTTTTTTTTCTTTTAAATTCTTTCTATTTAGTTTTTAGATCATTGGCTCTTAGTTGCAGGGTGTGGCTTTGACGTTTGGAGACCCAATATGGTTATTAGAAACAAACTTGGAATGAATGTTCATTGACTGGTTTCTCTGTTTGTGAATCCACATTTTAGGTTCAACGCAACAGCAATGTTGGAAAAAATTAGAGGGAAGCGGTTGGTCTTTGTGGGTGATTCTATTAACCGAAACCAGTGGGAATTGATGCTTTGTATGTTGATGGCAGCTGTGAAAGATCCCGAGAGGGTTTATGAGACTCATAGGCGAAGAATTACGAAAGAGAAGGGGAATTATAACTTCAGATTTGTGGTAATTAGAGTTGCAATGTAGTGACTTCAAATTGTCGCTCTTACTAGGTTCTGGTTTTAAGGTTGTTGCTCATTTGCAGGATTTCCAGTGTACAGTTGAATACTATGTGACCCATTTCCTAGTGCACGAGAGCAAGGCAAGAATTGGGCAGAAGCGGAAGCCAACTCTGCGAATCGATACCATGGATCGTGGTTCATCGAAATGGCGGGGAGCTGACATTCTGATCTTCAACACAGCACACTGGTGGTCTCATCACAAAACAAAAGCTGGGTTAGTTAATGCTTTTCTCCAGCCACGAGTCTGTTGTGAATCTCAGATGAACATATATCATGCCATTGTCATCAGCGTTAGTTCATTTCTGCATTGTCATTGGCTATGAAGTTACATTACTAGAGCATGGCTTCAGATAAAAAACTTAAAAGTGATTCTCTTCTAAGTTGTAAATCATGGTGGTTGAAGTCAAATTTTATGAAAGCTGTAATTTTTACTCTGGCATTGTAACAGGATCAATTACTATCAAGAAGGAAACCAAGTATATCCACGGCTTGATGTCAACACTGCATATAGAAGAGCTTTAACTACATGGGCATCATGGGTTGATAAACATACTGATCCTCGTAAAACACGAGTCTTCTTCCGCAGTTCATCACCTTCTCATTTCAGGTTCATTGCCCTACCACTCTACTTCTTTGGCTGTGTGCAAATTTCAAACAGGGATTTTGTTTTACCTTTATGTTCTGTTTCCATGATGGTGCAGTGGAGGAGAGTGGAATTCAGGTGGGCACTGCATGGAGGCTGCTTGGCCACTTAATGACACCACAAGAATGAGGTACCCTGAGAAGAACAGGATCACTGAAGAGATTGTAGCACAGATGAAGGTTCCAGTAACTCTACTGAACGTAACTGGCTTGTCTCGGTATAGGATCGATGGACATCCATCATTGTACGGTCGAAAACTGGACAAGCAATCCTCAGGGATCCAAGATTGCAGCCATTGGTGCCTGCCTGGTGTTCCAGACTCATGGAACGAATTGCTGTATTTTCATTTACTATCAGAACAATAATGAGATGTCATTTTACCGTTTCAATTTCTTTCCCCTGGTTGATGCGGTAAGAGGATTTGTTCTGATTCGTCTTTATAATGATGATCAATTGTGCAGGTCGTTCTTGTGGATTCTAGCCTTCTCACGTGCTTCGTTTTATTTTTCCCTTTCCCTTTCTACTTGATGCTTTAGTTGGAATGCAACGTCTAGATCATTGGAATGGGCTTCTCGAGGGCTATATCCTCCGGTGGGGTTCCAATACCTCTGAGTATGCCATCTCCATTGATCAACCTTTCAATTTTTTAGGGTAAATTACAAATACCGCTTGAGATTTACTGAAATCTTTAGTTTATCCTCTCTATTTTTAAAAATCATCAGTCATCCCTCTGAGATATAGTGAAACCTTCAGTTATCCCCTTGACCGTTTATGGTTTTAGTTAACTGTTAAACATTTTAGGTGTAATTGCACTAACTATACTCCAAAACAGACTAACAGATAGGGGGTGGGGTGGGGTCTGAGCACACCTGCATCGAGCGCGGCATGGTATCGTCTGTGTCGCTGCGCTCTGAGCTCATCCGTGTTGTTGCTACGGCGGTCAGGTGACAACGACGGTTGATAGAGGTGGTCGGTTGGGGATGAAAAAAGAAGATAAATTAAATGTTGGAGTTGAAGTATTAGAAATATTAGTGATAAGAAGTAGTTAATCCTAAAATTCTTGACGATCAATTAACATCACAAACAGTCAATAGGGGTAACTGAAGGATTTACTAAACCTCAGGGGGTAAATGAACATTTTTCAAAATAGATGGGATAAACTGAAAATTTCACTAAACCTCAGAGAGATATTTGTAATTTATCCATTTTTTAGAGGGGAAAAGTTAAAAAAACAGTTCTAAACTAGCGTTTTTGAAAAAGCCACTTGGAATTTTTTTTTAAAAAAACATGAGTAAATTACAGAAGGTCCCCCTTAGACTTTAGTTACTTACACAATACACCCAAAATTTTAGTAGATTACAAAATTGACCCTTCCCATGGCCACTAGCTAGCCCCACCACCTCCTCTACTCGTCATCGCTGCTCCTCCTCTCCTATCCGCTAACCGGTGAAGAGCGTGTTCCAGCCAAAACCAAAGAGTTAACCACCAACGACGGGATCACTTTGTCTTGCCTAAGAAGCACTTGAAGACTAGACCTGGGGTGTGGCGACAATGAGGTAAGGTGGGGTGATCCGACGACACTTCTATTAGATCAGACTATCATTGGTGCATTGATGCGGCATTTGGTCTTCGGTGGCTAAGTCTGGTTGAGCGGGGAAGGTAGTGATCGACAAGGGTTACACGCGTTGTGGTTGGCTGGAGGAAATCTGATGGTGGGGGACATTCGAAAACAACGCTCGAGTTAGAAGATTTACCTTAAAAAATCTCCAAATACCTTGATGTTAGCAAATTAGTTCTAAATGTTTTTTTTCACTTTCCAACTTGCAAACTCGAGATAACTCTATTAAATGCCACATGACCTCATTCGCTAGCCACATGTCAAAAACCGATAGTTTAGACCAAAATGAATTACGATTGTAAACCTGCTCCTACTGGACCATGTGAAAAGCATGAAGAAAGATAGCGCTTCATTTCAAAATCTCTGGTTACTCATCAGAAAATGGTTAGAAGTACATTTCAGTTTCTCTGTCTTTCCTAATTGAAAACACTTGAAGGTCAGATCCGTGGTGAGGCGACGATGAGGTAAGACAGGGTGAGTTGACGACGGTTCTATATGATCCCGCTATTGTTGGTGCGTTGAGGCCATATTTGGTCTTTGGCTGCCAAGCCTGGTAGCACGGGGAGGGTGGTGATCGGCGAGCGTTACAGGCATTGTGGCTGGAAATTCGAGAATGGCGAAGGTTTGACGATGAATTTACCTTAAAACCCTCAAATACCTCGATGTTAACAAATTAATTCTAAAAGGTAAAGTGCACCAATTGTCCTATAACGTTAATTATTGTCCTATTGTAGTCCTGTTTTAAGTTTTTGTACCAATAAAGTCCCATTTTTTAAGTTTTTCCTGCATTCGTGGTCCTATTCCGTTAAACACCAATAAGTTTAACGGATTTTCGCGAAAAATGATAATTTTAGTCACTGAAATTTATTTGAAAAATCCATTTGCACCATAAGTTTTAAACTTAACAATTTAATCACCCCAAACAATTATAAATTTAACAATTAAACCCGAAAGTTTTCAAACTTCACGTAAAACCACTATACCCACCGGACCATCGCAGGAAAAAATCCGAAACAGAGAAAAAACGTCACCGGGCCGTAGATCGGGGTCTAGGGCTGCCAGATCGATGCTCGAGGCCAGCGAATCGTTGCCCAAGGCCGGCGAATCGCTAGCCCAGGCCGCGAATCGGCGACCCTAGGCCACGATTCGCTGGCATGGGCTAGCGATTCGCCAGCCTGGGGCCGCTATTCGCCGGCCTTATGCCCCGATCTACGCTCCGGTGAAGTTTTTTCTCCATTTCGGATTTTCTGGCGGTAGTCGATGGTGGCCCGACGGTGGTCCGGTGGTGGTCGGGGGTGGTCCGGTGGTGTGTTGGTTTTAGGTAAAGTTTGAAAATTTTTGGATTTAATTATTAAGTTTATAATTGTTTAGGATAATTAAATTATTAAGTTTAAAACTTAGGGTACAAATAAATTTTAGTGGATAAAATTAAAATTTTTCGCGAAGATCCGTTTACAAAGTATCTCAAATTCCATGCTAAGCATAAGCACTATATTATCATTAAACTCGTACTAAAAGACTCGACAGTTTTAACAACAACGAAGAATCCATTTCTAGATGGTACTGGGAAGTACATTTCCCTTTACAACTATATCCCATGATGATGACGATGATGATTAAACATTGAGGTGGTTAGGGAGATTGAAGGCTGCACTGCACAATCACGACGCTAAACAATGAGAAATGCTTTTAAATAACGCGAAAAGCAAGTATTATTTCAATGTTTAAATACAACATCCTCCTACCAACGGCATTACCAGATTCCGGCTGCGCCTAATAAGCATCATTGCTTCAATAAGGGTAAGGGACAACTGTTCAACCAGCTATTTATTTTCCAGCGTCCCACTATGGCTAACTATATCTTTTACCCTATAATTACCAAGGGCAAACTTATTCTATACTTCTATGCATACATACGATGACATGCTTTTAGTTCAATATTCCTCCCAATGAAGATGGTCGCCTAATTCATAAAAGGTGAAACCGGGGGACCAAACAGAACAACTATTATGGACAAATAGAATAGAAGCACATCAAAATTATGCGCATTAGTGAGACTGGTGCTTCTTTGCTCTACCTTGAGAAGATGACGAATCATCACGCTTAGAACCTTCAGGTTTCCGAGCCCAGGCTGGTGCCTGATCAGGGCCATAACGATAGTCATAGAATAGCTCTTCACTAGCTTCAATACGCTCTTTTGCAAAAATGCCAACACGATGATCTCCAGCCACCAGCATTACCTACTCAAGTCCATAAGTCAGTCAAACCAATAACGCAAGTCCTGGAGTGAGCATATAAGATTCGTATACCTTAGCATAACAGTTGGGATTTGAAGAATGGTTTGCGAATTTCAGTTTGTCTCCTTTCCGGTAAGCATCAAGGACATACTGCAGAAAATAAGGTAGAAGCCTCTCTTAGATATAAGCTTCTTTAATCCACTTAAATGACTACTTCAGGGCTTATTGTTGACCAGAATTAATGACTACTGAATGTCTAAACAAAACTTGCGGTGAATCTAGGGTTAAAGCTTTCACTTTTTTTTTAAAAAAAAATTCCTTTGACAGACAAGATTATACTGAAATGAACTGTTACTTGCCTGCTCATTCAAGTCAAAAAGAAAGGATGAATTTGCACGATCATAAATTTTGCCTCGTTTATCTGCTTCCCGGTGGGATATTAATTCACCAGTGTATTCTCCAAGATAATCATTTTTGTTGACAGAATTCTGATACCAAGTCAAAGTGTTGATAGAGAAGCGTTAGTAAGTGAGCAGCTCCGGGAATACGTAACCCTTAGTTGTCTATCAAGTAACTGTACCTTGAGAAAAGCACCCCATCCAGCAACATCAGATTTTGCAAGGAGAATCTGTGATGCAGAAGATTGGGGGAAAAAAACATGGTAAAAGGTATTTCAAATAAAATCTGATAATTAGAATGTTCCAAATCACTCACTCTTTGTTGTTGTCTCAAAAGTAGCCTCATATTTCCACACTGACCATCTCCTCGTTTGGGTGGTTCACCAAATGAACCAACTCCACAACTGCATTATTATATATTGATTGAATCAAGATGAGCAAACAAATGACAAGAGTCTAATCTTCACCTAATCAATGCAGTACTGAAAGAGCCTGGGCTGCGCATTGAAATGACATGCATAAGATGCTCCCAGCAACTGCCAGTTTTCTTTTATTTATTTTTCCTTTTTTCTTTTGAATCAGCAATGACAGGCCAGTGGCGACCTACCACTCACTACCAAGGCTTGTTTAATGCAGCCATTGGAAATTAGTGCTGTAAACAAGCAAAAATTGGGACATTTCTGTGACTTCTACTCTTGGAATGGAGCTTACCTGACCCAGCAATTACGGCAAACATCTGGGTCACATTCACGTCCTGCAGCAAAACAAGGGCACTGACGACTTCTGCATTGGCTTTTTGCACAGTGGCATCCCCTAAACCGATTTTTGCAACTCTTGGAGCATCTAGCAAATCAACAGAGGTAGCACCAACAGTTTTTTCCCTTTTTCCAATGAAGAAAGAAAACAGAATGGCTTTCCCAAAACGACACAACCGAAGTAAAAGAAAATGACTGTGGTTGAGTACCAGTTTATCACTTGAACCACATCATGGTAGAGAATTTGAAATTATGAAAAATCATCAGCTTATATTTATGCATAGTAAATCTTAGCTGTCTGTCCAACATCAACCTGGAAGATCATTTATGCCAGCTGAGATCAAATAGTCAGTACAACATACCCACAGTATTTTTCGCAGCATGTTCCGTTATTTAGACATGGACACTGCTTTCCACACGTTGACTGACATCCACACGGTGTATATTGCTTGCAGGACTGATGTTTCCCATCAGCCATTCTTTTCCACATTGATGGATGCCCAGCGGACTTCCAAGAATACTTTAGTTTCCGTGTTCTGCCCTTTCGACGAAGCAATCGAGGCCTCCCAGAAATCTCCTGCTCCTAAGAAAGTATATTACAGCATAAATTATGTACATAAAAGAACCAATATTTAGGCCCTAACACATGGTCCTCACTCAGTTGTATAAAGAGATCTGATCACCAAAGATATTGACAATAAGGGCTAGTAACCTTAACTCAATGACGACAAAAAACAACGGAGCCTAATTCTCTTACACCCTTTGCAAGGAGCATGATGCATTTCTTCCTAGTTCATCCACATCATATTTGTTCCACAGTATCCAGCAAACGCAATAAAAGGCAAGGCAACTCTGAAGGTTTGATAGTTTGTCTTTTCACTAACCTCAAGGTTGTGTAATTTTTACAAGACCACTGTAGAGTACCACACCCTTGACCAAATACTGTATAAAAACTCAAGTCATCCAAGTTTCAAATGAAGCCAGAAATCCCAAGCCTCCAACTAAGGATAAATGAACTACCGAAAGCAACTGAAAAGAAATATGCAGCCGCGAGGCCACCATATATCGCATTGCATTCATTGTTTTTCTGTTCACCATGTTTCTGAATCCCAAGACTTCCAGTAATAGGCATGAGTTTTAAGCAATGCATTCATTAATTGGCAATGAAAATTGCCAGTCTGCTTAATACTGGAGTATCAGATTTTCTCAATAATGTTAGTTTTATGTATAATTCAAATGTTTGTATATATACACCATGTCAAGCAACAAACAAACAGTTGCATAAATAACAGAATATGGTTATATACCAGAACATTGGGATCCAATTTCCAACTTTTTTCTGAGTTTAGCATGACAGATCGTTGAAGTGTCGAACCTCCATTGTCAAACATGTAAGCTGATACCTCACTGCAAGTCTTTAAACCAGATAGCAAATTCCTGGCTATAAGACAACTGCAACGCATATATGGACATGGAAAATTACATGTATGAACTTAAGAATAAATTGAATTGCCGTTCAAAAAGAAAAAATAAAAATGAATTGAGCTGTCTATATTTACCAGCATCAGGTTATCAAAGAGAAACCTACCGAATAATCCCACTGATCAAATAGCAGTACAGGAAGAATGTTATACTAAACAAACACAGAACCGCAACAATTACAAGATCCCTTATTGGACGGATCAATGTGCTGAAAAGCATGGACTGTTAGTTATACAGGATGTTATATTTCATGCAATGAGTGATAATATGGAGAACAATCTAGTTTTCTTGCATGTCATGTAAGCTACAAAAGATTCAATCAGTGGTCCCGTATACCTGTTTCTTCCGAATATCTCAACTCCCTTCAGATACAGTTCTCTCTCAATTCGTTTCCACGTGAGACCAGACTGCCTCAGTTCAGGCTTTTCAATACTGCTCTTTGGTTCTTTTTCCGTAGAATCCTCTGCATCCTTGTGGGCAGCATTAAAAGGGAAAGACGAGTTTTCCAAGTGACATTTATCCGACTCATTCTTACAAGCCTCCCCAGAAATATGTGCTCCATCTACATCCGGCACATCATCAGTTTTGCAAGAACTCCTGACAACTGAAGAATGACTTGGACTTAGCACAGATTCACTAGCTCTTGTGCAATCATCCAAAGCTATATTTGTCCTGTGTTTCTTGCTTGAAAAATTCTGGATATGATGAGAATCGTGCATTAGGTTAACAACTGTTTCACTTTTCTCTTCCATGGCCTTGCGCTTTTCTTTCTTTCCATTACATTCTCCTTCCTTGGAAAGTTGATCCAGATTTTGTTCTCCAGGAATATTTTCTGGGCTAAGGAGACTCACTGGAGCGGCAGTTATTTCTTCTGTGATTTCATTTTCATGCATCAAATTGTCACCATCATTCACATTAAGTTCTTCCAAGGCCTTGCACTTTCCTTGCTTTTCATTATATTCTCCCGCCTTGGAAAGTTGTTCCAAATTTTGTTCTCCAGGAATATTTTCTGGGCTAAGAAGATTCACTGGAGCGGCAGTTATATCTTCTGTGATTTCATTTTCATGTGTCAAATTGCCACCATCATTCACCTTAAGTTCAGCCTTTGGGGCAACAGCAGTGATGTTGTTCTCCTCTGGATTTGTGCCCGTAACGCCATGTAAGTTACAAGCATTTGAAACGCCATAAGCATTTTTGGATGCTCTAAGCTACAAGGCATCTAAGCATAAATATCAGGAATTTCCACTTTTTTTGTCGAGAAAAAACTAAGTTTAGCCAAAAACAATATTAAGTAAGGCATAAAGGGAGTAATAGATTCAATGACAACAAATCAGTGTTCCTTTAGCGAGAACCGGTTAAAGAGAAATGAAAGCAAATAAAAAAGTACTCCCTCCGTCCCCAAATAATTCTACACTTTGACTTTGCCGTTTCAAGATTCAATGTTTGACTCAAATTTTAACAAAGATAACAAGTTTTAAAAAATTCAGAAAAAATATATTTAGAAAGCTTATATTTCATATCCATATAAATTATTAACTTTAAATGTGTAAACATTCATGAAAAAAAATCATAGATTAAATATTGTAAAACAGCAAAAACAAAGTGTAGAATTATTTGGGGACAGAGGGAGTATTATTAGAATATAAAACTGTCCTGGACAAAACCAAACAAAAACCTACACTCCAGTTAATTGCGTACCTTACTGGTATGAGTTTGAACAAAATAAACACACACACACACAGACAATCGAGCATACCACACACACATACACAAATAAACAAAGCACGTGCAGTTCTGAGATGTCCCAGCACTACAGAGACCAGGGAAAAGGGAAAAATAAGAAAGATTTTTTACGAACGAAATGTAGGTTCATCTACCTAAAGATTAAAAGTAAAACAACCATCATATCTAACCCCCAAAATAGCTTTAGAAGAAAGTATTCACGTTGACGGTCTGGAGGAAAAAAGATAAGATGAAGAACAAACCTTAAGATAACAGTGATCACTGCAAGGTTTCCCGTCCTCTTCATTTTCCGACCAATAAGGTTGCTTTTCAGTCTGCCATGAGGTGTCCTTAATGGGATTCAAAGAAAATAACAAAAACAAAGACACAAGTGAAGTTACCTAAATTAGTGAATCTGAGGCTCATAACCACTTACAGGATAGATTAGAGGTTGTGAACAGCCATGGAGACGGCAATCAAATAACTGTCAGATAAAATGAGGAAGCTGAGAATTGTTGTGAAGGAATGCCAGGCAGTAATACTATACATCTTAAAAACTAGCTTAACACCAGAACCAGTTTAGCTAAAAGGAAAAGTATGGTAACCCGGAAAATGAGAAGAACCAAGTACCAAGCAACGGCGGCAAAAGAGGTTATCAAAAGAATCTAAGGCAGCACTAAGGCTCTTATCCAAAGATATGCCATGTCCTAACACAGAGTCCCCAGAATCTTCAATGTTCTGTGCAGTATACTTCTCATAAAGAAAGTTTCTCCGCTCCTGAATATATTTAAGAAGAGGCCTTCACCTTGATATGAAAACAATGCTTGTGGTGAGAAAAACACAATTTCATGTGTTAGTTTAAGACCTGGAGTTCAGAAGTGCGGATGCCCAGAAAATTTTCTAGGGCATTCATTACATCCTCTGTTTTTCCATACTCCTCAAAGATAGCCCTGCCAAATTCAATATAGCACTTTAATGAGATACTACTAAACAATAATTCTGGTGAGAAGATGTTCAATATAAGCACTTCCTCACAAGTGTTTGCTACAAAAGAAAACGGGATACATAAAGACGAGCATAAAGCGATTAAAAAAATAAGGCTTTTATTTCATAGCTCATTTTTATCTAAGAACTTCCTATTAGAATATTAGCAGCACTGCAGCAAGTATGAGTGATTTGACTCAAGTTGTTCACGCTGTTAAAGTAAGTTACGTAACAAGTAGAAATATGTTAGATTAGTTTGAGTTAGTTAGCTGACTTAGTCTAAGTCAATTAGAAGTAGTTGGTTACGTTTAGGAGTCATGGAGCATGTTAGTCTAGTTGATCCCACATTCCTAGTTGTGGGAATGTTGGGAAGTTAATTTTTTTTTTATCCTATTTCATGTTAGCAGCATGTATGGCTATATATAGCCAATTATTTTCATCAATTAAGTAAGTTGGTTCCAGGGATGTTCTTGAGTGCAAACTTGTTCTTATTTCAACAATTGGTATTAGAGCCAAGTTGATTGAGGGTTGATCTCTGATCACTCAAAGAGTGAAACACTGTGAGAATTGTTCTTGTGCGGGAAAGCGATGGCGGAAAACAACAGCTTTGTCCAACCTGCTATTCCCAGGTTCGATGGTCATTATGATTATTGGACAATGATGATGGAGAATTTCCTCAGATCCAAGGAGCTTTGGCAACTGGTGGAAAATGGAGTTCCCGCTGCTGCAGCAGCAGAAACAGAGGTGAGAAGAAAGTTGAGAGAGGACGCAATTCTCAAAGATCTTTAAGGTAAAAAATTACCTTTTCCAGGCAATCGACAGAACGATTATGGAGACGATCTTGAACAAGGAGACGGCAAAAGGAATTTGGGATGCCAAGAAGCAGAAGTATCAAGGCTCTACAAGGGTGAAGAGAGCCCAGCTGCAAGCTCTTCGCAAAGAGTTTGAAATCCATGGTATGAAGAAAGGAGAAAAAGTGAATGAGTACTTTGGTAGGTTGCTTGCAATTGCGAACCGAATGAAGGCATATGGTGAGAAAATAGAGGATCAAGTGGTTGTTGAGAAGATATTGCGATCTATGACAGCGAGGTTTGATTATGTTGTGTGCTCCATTGAGGAATCCAATAATGTGGAAAAATTGACAATTGATGAATTGCATAGTAGTCTCTTGGTGCATGAGCAAAGAATGTTGGCACATGTTGACGCAGGTGAAGAACAAGTTCTGAAAGTAACATATCATCGAAATGTTGCCTTCAAAGAAAGAGGACGTGGTAACTTCAGAGAAAGAGGAAGGGGTTATGGAAGGCAAAGTTTCAACAAGGCCTTAATGGAATGCTATAGGTGCCATAAATTAGGCCATTTGCAGTATGAATGTCCCACCTGGGAAAATGAAGCAAACTTTGCTCATTTGAATGAAGAAGATGAGGTAGTGCTGTGAAGTTTCAGGATAAACTAATTTCAATGAGAAATTAGTTTAGGGGAGGATGTTAAAGTATGTTACGTAACAAGTAGAAATATGTTAGATTAGTTTGAGTTAGTTAGCTGACTTAGTCTAAGTCAATTAGAAGTAGTCGGTTACGTTTAGGAGTCATGGAGCATGTTAGTCTAGTTGATCCCACGTTCCTAGTTGTGGGAATGTTGGGAAGTTATTTTTTATTTTTTATTTTTATCCTATTTCATGTTAGCAGCATGTATGGCTATATATAGCTAGTTATTTTCATCAATTAAGTAAGTTGGTTCCAGGGATGTTCTTGAGTGCAAACTTGTTCTTATTTCAACACACGCAATGTCCATTAAATCAATGTTCATTTTGCAAAGGTTGATTCCACAATATCAACTTCATAACGAAACATTAGTACAGTAACAATCTTCACTAGTCGACTTGTCGTTATCGCACTATACTTTGTAAAGCAAAGTATAAAAGAATGGACAAGATAGCAGAGAGAGGAAAGAAAAGGCAAGCTAATCCCTAATAAAAACTAAAAGCTGATCACTGTAATTTTGTTCAACTACAATCAAACCCCAAATTTCACTCTCTTTTCCATAGTTCTCTAATAATGTCAGTAGTTTTTAATGGTCTCTTGGCAATAACTTCTTGTAGCCAACCCCAGTGAAGTTGAGATCATATGATGGATGTTCTTGCTAATTAGTGTATCCCATGTCTGTTGCATTTATCAACAATTTAGCATTAAAGGTTTAATGGCCCTGACCGTCTTACTGTTTCCGGTTTCTTTTTATCAGTACCTGAGCACTTTCCCTTATGCTATTAAGTTAAGCTAATTTCGAAATAACATACCATAAAATCTGATCTTCACTTTCAGCAAATTCGTGTTTCTCTTCCTCAGGTTCCACAACATCGTCCTCACTGTCACTGCAGAGCAGAGCTTCATTGCCATGGGAATCATAATAAATACGTCTCCTTCCCACTACTGACTGGTCCTCTGCCATTCTTTGGTTTCTGATGCATATAAACATTCAGGTAAAGAAAACAAAGTCTGTAGGGGAAACCAGGAAAAGAAGGGTGAAATGGGTGTTAGCATCATTTACTGCTATTTGCAGACATGGAACAAAACCCGAGGTAAGAAAAACCAGGCACATAATGAAGTTTCTGCCAAAATGTCTCAAAAAATTTTAACTAAAAAGTACTGTAGTTATAATAGAATGGATGTTAAATCCAAATTTTCAAAGTTTAGATTTAACATTCATTCTATTATGAGACTTCCTGATCCCAATCTGCAAAGTTTAAGTAGCCAATTACTTTACTTCCAGTAAGAGCATCCAATAGAATGAATGTTAAATCCTCATCACCTGCCAAAGCAGGTTAGAATAGAAAAATGCCAACATGAAACTTACAGATATCATATCCCAACAAACCTGTCCAAAAAGATCCAAGTTGTATATGGTGGTAACTTCTCAACAAATGGAAGTCTGGTACTGATGAAAGAGATGACTTCATGACCACTGATATAGTCCTTATCTCCAGTATATACGCTCTGAGGACTGTCAATTCTAGAGGAAAGCATTTTGCCATCTTCATTATTCTCGACACGTAGAGCATTCCTATCCGATGTTGTAGATAAAATCTGCAAGACATGTCCATCTAGTTTCTTCTTATTCTTCTCAACCTTTTCCTGCACACAAATTTGTGTTTAAGAACAACAAGATATTAACTCCCTGTCTCCCTCAATAAAACAAGCTTACCAGGGAAAAATAATTGACGCTTGAGTAAGCTTTATCTTAGCTATAAAAAATGGGATGGCACCTAAGAGGTCCTTATTTTTTATTCTGAATAAAAAAGCTATTGGTAGATGACACTCGACAGAGTGGGATTGAGTGCACATATCTAAATGAGTAACAGATCCGTATGTAGTGAGCAGAAAGAAAATACTGCTCTCAATAAGCAAGCTCTTGACTTAAGTCTTGTTAAAGGACAAATTAGACTTGGAGAGCTTTCCCCTAACGGTGTGCAATGCTGCATAATCAGGATTAAAGGGCCCAACGTCGGTACTGGAGGATGCAAAAAGAGAACATATCTAAACAAGTTTGGGTGCATATGGCATCATAGTAAAGACTTATAGCTATCTTTTTTAAAATGTGAGAATGATCATTCAGGGACAAGGCTACAAAAATAAGCTTGTAATGTATCAAACTATATATAGTCCTTATTTATTCATTTACTCACCTTTATAGACGCAACTCGTTCAGCCTGGATTTGCTTTTTCAGCTGGTTTAGCTTGGATGACAAGTTGGCAATCCCGCCACCCGAGGATTCTCCAAGCGGTTTCTGTGAATAAATAATAATTATTTAGGATTCTCTGAGACTGAGCCGCATGTGATGAAATTCTCATACATTAATTCCAACGGATTAGAAATTTTATTTCCTACATTTTCCTTGCGTAATTTCTAAGAATCCGGACAGAGCGTAAATTAACTTTAGCTATTAGCATGCTGAATATGACGAATCGGAAGGCAACAAACAGGAAATGTTACCGGAAGCGATAAACTAAGTATGAAGACAAATTGGACGAAGGCTTAATCAGTTAGTTGTGTGTAAAGAACACGAAACCAATTGAAAGAATCATCGCAGGAAGAAGAATCGTATAGAAGATCGAGACGCTGGGGAAGAGAAGAAATTAAACGTACTTTGGATTTGGCGCAGTCGGTTGCTTTGGAGACCATAGCTGGGACCTAGGAGCCTGCCTGGTAACTCCACTTCTGCGACTGCGAGAAGCTGAAGGGAAAAGAATTTGAGCAAGACGGACACGTGTGAGCTTCCAGTGACGTGGACTCCGCACTTTCAGGTGTCGGCTTTTCTTTCTTGTTCTATTTTATTTATTGTTGCCCGCCCCAATGGCAATTGCAAAGTGCAAAGCTTTATCCAACGGGCCGAGCAGCAAGCCCAATGTGCCCCACAGATCTAGCTAGGCTGTGTTGATGCTAAAAGGTGTGTTTTTTGCGTGATAATTCTGTAAAGAAAGTGGAGTATTTAAAAAGGGTCACTATAACTTGCGCATAAGGGAGTAAGAAAATTACGTTGTTTTGTTTTGTGGGTATCTATTTAACACATATGTGGAAAAACACACACCATGAAAATGTCAAATTTACCCTCTTAATAAATCTCTATGAATGGTGTTTTAGTCATTTCTATCATCTTGGCTAACTAGTTACGAATAAATAAACATTTAGTTGCAAATATTGATGGTTGTCATTCCTCAAGCTGCTCCATAAAAGGGAATCGGCTCTCTTCCTCTTGCCTTACCCCTCCTCCATTACTGTCAATGCATCCCTCATGATGCTAAAACTTCTAAATGAAAATTTACTAGTTAAGTGTAAACACAAAAAAATCATCTATATGTTTGTTACTATTAATATTTTAGTTCTTAAGAGTTTGTTGAACAAACGTTAAATGCTTATCGACATTTATTTTAGAGTCGCTATAGACTGTGCATGTGCAGTCTATGCACTTAAGAATTCCGTCAATTTACAAGACATGCCACCGCAATTTCCGTTGAAGCTTTTCGTTCGTCACGATTCTAGTTCTGAAACCATCTCCAATCGCAACTCAACAAAACAACCATCACCAAAATTTTACCACGACCAAATTCCGAAGATCAACAATAATTAGTAGGCGTGATTACAGCTACAAAATTACAAACATGCAAATTTGATATTTTTAATTTAAGAAATCTGGATAAAACGATGATGATCACAATAAGTAGTCATGTTGATCTGCTTCTTTCCAATGTTAAATCATTAATCTTGTCATGTTGATCTGCTTCTGTCCATTGTTGATCAGTAGTTTAATCATATTGATCTGCTCATTCCCAATGCCGATTAGTAGTCTTGTCATATTGATCTGCTTCTGTTCAATGTTAACTATGCTTCTCTCTAATGTTGATCAATAGCCTAGTCATATTGATCTGCTCATTTCCAATGTTAATATTTTTCTAACTTAAGAAATATAGATAAAATGATGGTGATCACAATAGGTAGTCATGTTCATCGTCTTTCTTTCCATTTTTGATAAGTATGTTGATCTGCTTCGGTTCAATTGATCATGGTGACTTGCTTTTGTTCAATGTTGATCAGTAGTCTAATCATGTTGATCTGCTTCTTTCCAATGCTGATTAGTAGTCTTGTCATATTGATCAGCTTGTGTCCAATGTTGATCATCCTTCTGTCTAATGTTGATAAATAATCTAATCGTGTTGATTTGTTCCTTTCCAATGTTGATCACTACTTGATTTTCGCTTATCAATTCACTTACAATGTTGATCATGCTTCTGTCTAATGTTGATAAATAGTCTAATCGTGTTGATTTGTTTCTTTCCAATGTTGATCACTACTTGATTTTCGCTTATCAATTCACTTACAATGTTGATCATTACTCCAATATCATTTATTATTACTTGACTATTGTAAAACACCGTTGGGAGAATTACCCCTCAAACATGGCCATCAGTGCTCGATCCAGGTAAAACTAAAAAAATGGTTGTTTTAAAAAAGTGATGATTATATACTCAATGCATACTTTAAATTTTAGGGAAAATGTTTATTACCTTAAATGTTTAAACAAAGCATAATCAGTTTTTTAGGGATGAAAGAACATTAAATTTTTAAGGAAAAATCCATTTTTAACAAGAAAACTTCATAAGAAAATTTTAAAAAATAAACTACGTAAGGATTTTTTTATCTTTTGAAAAAAGATCTATTTACTTGACACAAAGCTTAGACGATTGCAATTAGATAAAATTATGTGAAAAAACACCAATCTATTTGAAGTGGCAAGGAAAAGTTAATTTACAAAAGTTTTTGCATGGTGTGAACTGTGGCATGTAGAGTAAGTAACTACAGGTTGTGGAAAGTAGGGATTGGGACTAGCTAGAGCTCTAGACTCCGTGCGTTCTTTTTGACAAAAGTTACTCTCTTTGTCATAAAAAGTTATACTCCCTCCGTCCTTGAAAAGTTGATTCATTTATTTTACTGTTTTCAAGGTATTTAATCTATGATTTATTTTTATGAATGTTTTGACATATAAAGTTGAATAATTTGTATGTGTATCATAATTTGCAACATATCCTTTCCAAACATATTTTTTTTTGAATTTTTCTTCACTATTTATTTTATCAAAACTCGAGTCAAACACTAGCTAGAGCATCCGAAAGTCTTTTGAATCAACTTTTACTCTCTTGTCATAAAAAAGTGTACATACTTTTTTTTTGAACTCTTTTTGAAAAATTATACACTTTACTTATAAATGTCAATTTTTCTCATCCAAAGTTATTAAATTATACCCATTTTATTTTCATTTTTTCTATCTTGTTTTTTGTACGATCCCAACTCAAAAATAATTATATTAAATTATAAAAAACCATACATTCACTTTAAACTTCGTGTCTAGTCAAATTAGAAAATCTTTTGGAGACATACGGAGTACTAAAAACTAGCAATGGTATGAATTTTGATAGAAGATTTGTGAGAGGGAAATTAGAAGAAAATTTGAAAAGCTGTTGGGTTTTTTGCTACAACGAGGTAACTTGTGAGCACACATGTCCGAGCAGTTAAAACCCAAGTCAATTGTACAAGGACTTCGCTCAATGAAAAAATAGGTTAGATTCTATAGGATCAAACCTATGAGACTTAAAAGAATGAAGTAGTAATTCAATTTATCACCTTTTACGTGCGCCACATATATATATCATAAGTAAATGTTTGAATCAATTAAGGAGTATAGCAGTAATTCTCTTTAATGTGTAACAATAATTCAGATTATAAGTAATACACAAATATAATATGTACTGAAGGAAAATGTATGATCAATAATAGCGGTGATTTTTCCCCCTACCTTCACACATTTATGTAATGATAACAATCTACAATTACTTTATAGCAATAAAGAGAAGAAGATGGTGGAAAAAAACATTTTCATGGACGTTTGTGGATGGCATAATAATTCTTAAGTAACCGCCCTCTCTCCTTGGAGAACTTCCAGGCGGAGACGGAACAGATGGGCGTCCCTTTCCATCCAGCAAAGACGCTTTTCTCGTTACGCTTCAGCGTGTGCGACTCAAAATAAGCCAGCTTTTTGATGAACAGACTCGCTTGGTAAAACGCCGAATCGCTAATCTGTTGCTCCACCATCCAGAATTTAGCGAAAAACGCTCTCCACACATCCAGCTTCACGCTCCTGTCCACGCGCTCCTCCCGCTCCTTCACCACCATACTCCACATCCCACAGCGGAGAATCTCCTCCATTATGTCCCTCAGCTCCGTGTCTTGTCCCATGTAAGTATCCGCGCAGTCAAACAGTGCGCTGTAAAAGAAGAGAGCTTCCATGAATCGACTGTTGAATGAAGTCGTGTTATTGTTCGCTTCCACTTCGATGACGACCATTAGGGAAGGATTCCAGCTCTTGATCACCCTCATTAGCATCTCCAACGAGCTTGGTGAAACCAGCATTGTTTTTAAGATCAACGGCGCGAAAACCACGAGGGTCTCCTCAGGTGAAATGCTCAACAACCCAGCTGGGAACTGCATGACTTTGAAGGAAAGGGGCAAATTAAGTGATTCTGCAACGGCCAAGAGTCTGTTGCCAGTCGCCTCCAGCTGACATGATCTGTCTCCTGAAAATTGGACGGCTGTGATGGTGAGGCTCTCAACTGGGCAATGATCATCCCTTTGCCGATCGGCTAACGCTTGCATGAATATCGTCCATTGAACTCCGCTCCGGATCTCCAGGTCGACCAAGTGTATGTTACGCGCCGACGCCACCTCTTCCACTATTGCTTGTATTCCGGCGAAATATGTTACCTGTATTATTGGCTGTTTCCGGTAGAGCCTCACATACGTTGCACTCGTACTCAAGCTGTAGTCCATTATTACATTGTTATTATCTTTTTCTCTGGGCGTGGGTGTGGGCGTGGCACTTACATCTTCAATGCGTCCCATTAGAGCACCGACGAACATGTGAACCATTCGCTGCACCGGATTGGACCTGTTGGACGACATCCACTCGCACCGGGCGAGTAGTCGGCACGCGCGGTCCCATTGCTGGTTGGTGATTTTCTCGGCGGCGGCCAAAAGAAGGTGAAGGAGCTCAACGTCCTTGGTCTCGTCGTCGGTTAGGCCGGAGAGTGCGTAGCCGAAAGGGTGCATCACCATGGAGAAATCGTCGTACTTGAGGTCGGCGAAGTGAAGGTATCTCGCTCCGGCGATTCGCACCATCTCTTCCACCGGAATGTTGGTCGTGAATTCCGACACCTGGTCGGCTTCGGTGCCGCTGTAGGCCAGTAAATTCGCAGCTGAGCTCGGCGCCCTCTTTCTCTTAAACCCCTTGTGATGCCTTTTGAGCAGCTCAAGCGAAGATGGAACGGAGTTGCTTTTCAATCCGTTAATAACCTCCATTGGTTGATCAGCCAAATGGGAATGTATTTACAGAAATGATCAGTGAATCTCAAGTCTCAACACCACCAGATGGGCGAATTTTCCTTTTCAAATCGACTGCCCATTTATTGAAGCCAAAAGTTACTGCTGGTATAACCAGACAAAACGACAAGCCGGTAATTAGTAAACGTAGCCATCAACTCACAACTACAACGGTATAACATGATGCAAATGTTTGTGCTAATTGACAAGCTGTAAAATTTGGCAGGTATCGACACATCGAGTGCCCGACGATGAGGGCAATACTTCCAAAGTGGCAGGTTCTGATCATGACTCTTGTCTGGTGATGTTTTCATTTATTCCGCACAATGGAAATTTCCATATAGACAAAATGTTATTTGATGCGTATTGTTGGTGAACGATTTCATGATGATAAGAGCCAGCCACAAGTTTAACACTGGACAAATTAATGGGATGGGATAGATACAATGTTTGATTAATTAATACTCTTCACCACACTGCTGCAACCAATCGCACCGAGAAGTATATCTCTTGTTAATAATCTTCATGAAAAGTTAAAGTGTTGCATTTATATATTGGATTAATATTTGATATACGAGTGGTGGAAAATATATTTTTTTCACCATCACCTTTTTATGAAAACAATTATGTGAACCCCTCATTTTAAATAATTCTTTTATAATAATTTTGTGAGACCTTATATCAATTAAAAAATGATGATGAAAAAAATCTTTTCCACACTGATGCATCAAATATTAATCCCCATGTATATTTGGGACGAAAGGGGAGTATAATGACAAAGGTACATTAATTTAACTTCACAAATCTCCCCTTGCCTGCACTTTACATAAACCCACCCGACACTCCCCGACTTGACCACCCACTTTACCCTGCGCTCGTTGCCTTCGTATATTGTGCATCCCTT
The DNA here is from genome assembly GCA_024586325.1 of Stellera chamaejasme. Lineage (NCBI taxonomy): Eukaryota > Viridiplantae > Streptophyta > Magnoliopsida > Malvales > Thymelaeaceae > Stellera > Stellera chamaejasme. Next base: position 35,955,319 of record CM044985.1, read on the forward strand.
CACCACACTGCTGCAACCTATCGCACCGAGAAGTATATCTCTTGTTAATACTAGAAATTAACATTAATATATATAAATGTCAGAATAGAGACGAGGCACCTGAGAGTGCGTCCGAGAAAGTCGGTCTCTCGAATGGGAAAAATCTTGCCATGCTACAATGAGACCAGATTTTCCGTGTCCGCTGTTGAGCCGTGTCCGAGCTGAGCTGCTTCCAAGCCGAGCAAGCACCTGGTACAATTCTCCGACGCTCAAGTCAGTACTCACACGTTATATTAGCCGAGGATCGATTGAGATGAGATAAGCAAAAAAGAAGCCCCTTTGGTGAGGCATTGAATGGGTATTTATAGTGTTGGGATAGGGTATGGACAGAGGTATGGGCCGGACGACAGGTGTCCCTTTGCGCCAAGAAGGGATTGGGTTTGCGGGCCGGCCTATAGGCTTGAAATCTGGGCCCTCACCATTTGCCCCCGAGGCGGTTTTTCCCGGGACCTAAACCAGGACGAAGCGCCTGTTCCACGCTATAAATGAGAAACCTCCAGCCACGTGTCCGTTTCGCACCTGTCCAAGTGCCCGACGTTTCGCATCCCTCAGTTCCCTATAAATAGGGGACTGCCGTTTCTTTGCTCCCCTTTCGCATTCAAAATTTTTCGGAAGTTGCCGCTTCTCGCTTTCTCCGTGTCTTTTCGCTTCCAACCATTCAACCATTGCCGTCTCCCCCACTATTTAGGTATGATTTCTTTTTCTAATTCATTTCGTTCTTCTGTCGATTCCTCCTCAAGGAGGTTGCCGGACGATTTCGCTGATGGGGGGCTCGTCTCGGCTCGCATCCTTGGCTCTCCTCAGGTCCCCTCTATGTCAAAGCGTGCGGGGAAAGAAGTCTCCAGGTAGTGTGTTCCAATGGCCAAACGGTCGAGGGCCGAAAAGGCTTTGCCAGAATCACCCGATGACGGGGAATAAAAAATGACGGGGAAGATCATGCGCCGACTGGCACTAAAATTTAGCATTCCTGATGAGCTAGATTTGCGAGTCCCCGAATCCTCCGACAGGGCCAACAGGCCTCGCGAGGATGAGTTTTGTGTATACCCGATATATTTTGAGATGGACATGCGCCTGCCCCTCGGTGATTTTGAAAGCTCAGTGCCTCGGCTTTACGATCTCGCGCCGAGCTAGCTGGTTCCTAACTCGTGGAGGCACATCATCAGCTTTAAACTCTTCGCCCTGTCTATGGGTTTCCAACCTACGGCTCAGCTTTTTTGCCACGCTTACAAGATTTCAGTTAGTGGCAGTGGGGGGGCACTGGTACCACTTGGCTAATCAATCTCAGCTACTTACTCCGGGTCCTACGTCGAACCACGGCTGGAAGAAGAAATTTTTCTTCATGAACCCTCCATTCTATCGAGTTTCGGACTTCATGGAGGACGGTAGAACCCGACCTAGATATGAACGTCATTAGTGACAACGTCCTTTACGGACAAGAGGCTCAGGCTCTCATCGAGCTACAGCCCGAAGGTTTTTGCCGACCATTCCCAGTCGAGGTGGCTTTAGAGGCTGGCTGGGCAGACATCCCGGAGGGCTCCGAGTTTCCTCGCTTAGACGAAGTACACCGACTTGCCGCGGGCTAAGGTAGACCCCCCTCGGCAGGCGGATCGCCCTGGGTACCTGAGAGTGCGTCCTAAAAAATCGGCCTCCCGAAAGGGAAAAATCCTGCCATGCTGCAATGAGACCAGATTTTCCGAGCTGCTATGTCCGTTGTCGAGTCGTGTCCGACCTGAGCTGCTTCCGAGGCCGAGCAAACACCTGGTACAATTCTCCAACGCTCAAGTCAGTACTCACACGTTATATTGGCCGAGGACCGATTGAGTAAAGATGAGATATGCAAAAAGAAGCCCCTTTGGTGAGACATTGAATGAAGTATTTATAGTGTTGGGATATGGTATGGGCAGAGGTATGGGACGGACGGGTGTCCCTTTGCGCCAGGAAGGGATGGGGCAGTACTTGTGGGCCGGGTTTGCGGGCCGGCCTATGGGCTTGAAATCTGGGCCCTCACCATCTCTTGGTGTGCAAATCTCACACCACCAAATTTGGGTTCCAGGTGATTTTGACGGCGGCCATAAGATCAAGGTGAGATGGTGCGGCAATAGTAGGGGAAGGCGGCACGACACATAGGTAGCTTGAGGCGCGTGGTCGTAGGGATGAGCATATCCAATGGATCGCTCCACCATGAAGCGGGTTAGTTTTGTGATCCACCTATGATGGAGCAGGTCGTGGATATCCACCAAAGCTCCATGGAGCTTCACTGACAAAAATATTATTTACAACATAGTCCTTAAACTTTTAAAAAATTACAAAATTGTCCTCAAATTTTTACAAATTTAAATTTTAGTCCCTAATCTTCTAAAAAAAATTACAATTAGGATCAAATTATTTACATTTGTAGTCCTTAAACTTTGTTAAAAAATTAAAAGTGGCTAAAACTTTTAAAACTTATATTTTAATCACTGTGGTGGAGCGGGTCAGATTAATGCGGATCGATCCACCAATAGAGTGGAGCAATCCACCACAATGCGGATCGATCCATGGAGCGGGTCGATCCTCTCCAATGCCCATCCCTACGTGGTCTGGCACGGTTGATTGGCCAAGGGGACAAGCTTAGCCTTATCTTATGCCAATAGAACCACATGTTCTTTGTTTGTAAACGAAGTTTGAGAACAAATTTGAAGTTGCTCTTTGCTGTGATTTGATTAGTACAAAAAATTCAAAAAAATTCATTTATAATGCGTCCTCCTTTTCATACTCATTTATTATAAGTTCTTTTTTTTGAGAATTAGCAAAGAATAATAATTAAAGAACAAAATTTTCTCATCCTTCCTGCACACGTGTCGTGATGATAGTGGTTGAACCATCACTATTAATTACGGAACTACCATTATTAATTACGGAATGACAGATCCGTAATTATGTGTGGTGGGGAAGAAAGAGGGAAATATTTTTCCATAATTAAATTAAATTTCCGTAACACCTCTCTCATTCTTTGGAGAACTTCCAGGCGGAGAGGGAATTGATGGGCGTCCCCTTCCATCCTACAACGATGCTTTTCTCATTTTGTTGCAGCGTGTACGAGTCGGAGCAACCCAGTTCTCTGACCACCAGACTCGCTTGGTAAAATACAGACTCGCTCATCTGTTGCTCCACCATTCGGAACTTAGAGAAAAATCCCCTCCACACATCCAGCTTCACGCTCCTCACCACCCGCTCCTCCCACTCCTTCACCACCATATTCCGTATCCCACCGGAAAACGCCTCCTCCGCTTTCTCCCTCAGCTCCGTGTCCTGTCCCACGCAAGTGCTATCCACACAGTCGAACAACGCGCTGTAGAAGAAGAGCGCTTCGATGAATCGAGTATCGAAATTAGCCAGATTATGGTTCGCTTCCACTTCAATGAGCACCATTAGCAATGGATTCCAACTCTTGATCACCCTCATTAACATCTCCAGCGAGCTTGGTGTCACCAGCATTGTTCTTAAGATCAACGACGCGAATACCACAACGGTCTCGTCAGGTGAAATGCCCATTAACGTCGCCCAAGCTGATCTGGGGCCTTTTAACATTGGAAAGGACGCGACTTTGTAGAAAAGGGGCAAGTTAAGTGATTCTGCGAACGCCAAGAGTCTCTTGCCAGTCGCCTCTAGGACTGATCTATCGCCGGAAAAATGGACAGCCGTGATGGTGAGGCTCTCAACTGGGCAATCATCCCTTCGTTGATCTGCTAACGCTTGCATGAATATCGTCCATTGAACTCCGCTTCGAATCTCCAGATCGAGGACGTGTATGTTACGCGCCGACGCTACCTCTTCCACAATGGCTTGAATTCCGGCGAAATAAGTTACATGTAAGAATTGCAGTTTCTGGTAGAGCCTCACATGCGTTGTACTCGTACCCAATCCGTTGTCCAATATTAATTCTCTGCCTTTTTCTCTTTCATTTATATTTGTGGGCGTGGCACTTACAGCATTGTCGATCCGTTCCCTGAGAGCGTCGACGAACAAGTGAACGACTCGCTGCACCGGATTGGACCTGTTGGACGACATCCACTCGCAGCGGGAGAGTAGCCGACACGCGCGATCCCACCGCTGCTTGGTGACTTTCTCGGCGGCGGCGAGAAGAAGGTGAAATAGCTCAACGTCTTTGGTCTCGTCGTCGGTTAGACCAGAGAGCGCGTATCCGAAAGGGTGCATCACCATGGAGAAATCGTCGTACTTAAGGTCGGAGAAGTGAAGGTATCTCGCTCCGGCGATTCGCAACGTCTCTTCCACGGATGTGTTGGACGTCGTGAAATCCGAGACTTGATCATCGGCGGAAGTCCCACCTGAGCAGCTCACCCTTATTCTCTTAAACTCTTTTCCATGGCTTCTCAGCAGCTCAAACGAAGCCCTTGTTTTTGGTGGAGGCAATTCGCCCTTGTCTTCTTCTTGCTGCAGTTGGTGGCCATGGTGATGAAGGTGGTTTGTTTCTCCGGCGAGCATGACAGATAGAACATAAGGCAGAAGCTAGTGACGATCAGTCAATCACAACACCACTTCATTAATCTCTTTCAAATCGACTACCCGTTTATTGAACCCAAAAGCGACAAGACGATAATCAATAAACGCTACTTCCTAGGAGTTTTTATTCCGTGTAGCCGTCAATTCACAACAACGGTACAAACATTGATGTGATTGCTACCGCTAATTGACAAGCTGTAACACGGGGGATTTTGGCGGGTATCTAACACATTAAGCGTCCGGCGATGAGGGCAAGACTACTGATTAAGCTTAAGCGGCAGGATTCTGATAGTGACTCTTGCCTAGTGATAATGATTTCAGTTATCCCACACAAAGGAAGGAAATTTCCTAGACGACAAATTTATGATAATGTAGTATACTAGGTGATTTAAATAGAATAATCACTTGCGGACGAAATTTATTTGATGCGTTTTGTTGGTGAAATGATAAGAGTCAGCCACAGATTTAAGGAGGACAGATGAATGGGGAGTAAATTACACTATCTATACCTAAACGATAGCTAGTTTGTGTTGCAAATCTATACTCAAACAAAGTTTTGTTGCAAAAGTGGCTCTAAACTATTAGTATGTTGCAAATTTATACATGCGATTTAACACCGTTAAAACATAACAAAAATTCTATTTCAAATGCTCAAATTAGCCCTTAGGGTTTTTGAAATGCTCAAATTACGTGTGTAATATTTCAAATAATCTTTCCAAATCAATAATAACAATTACAAATAATCTTTTCAAATAAAGTTTAAGGTGGAACTAAAACATTAAAACATTATGTAAAAATTTTGGGGTTTTTAACTGATTCGAAAAATTTAGGGATAAAGTGATCATTATGCTAAACTATTGGTAAATTATACCTTTTGTTATCTTGTGTAATTGATTTTAAGTCCAGTTTCATTTTTTGAATTCCCATCTTCTAGCGAGGTCTAGTAATGAGGCACTTTTTTTTATTGCAATAAATAGGCACTTAATTATTCATGATGTTGTTCTTACTTAGGGCAATTAGTAATAGTTGCAGTGATTCGAATTTCATTTTTTTTTATTTCTCGCAATTTAAGTACATCTCTACATCCATTTTGGGATGGACAGAATAGTAAACCAGATATATATATAAATATATATATATATATATTGAAGGTAATGATATCAAAATCAGTCGGAAAAGCTTGAGAACAACCTAAAGAGGAGGGACAAAGACCTTAAAAATGAGTCCAAATGCTCTAGTCAAAATCGAGCAGGCCGGGTGCAGCTACAACAAACCAACTAAAAACCATTAAGCAAGTCCAAGTGCATTTCAAGATAAAAACTTAAACGATACCTATAATTAAGTAGAGAACCAGCACAATATTGAAAAAGTAAAAAGAATCCATAATTTGATGTTAAGCAAGTGGAGATAAGATTCTAAACTCCTCCCACTACTACGTAGAGAAATCCATTTACTACGGCCTCCGCCACAGTAAATGACGCGGTAAATGCCATTTACCGCGACATTTACCGTGGCGGAGGCCGCAGTAAATGGGTTTATAGCGGCCTCCGCCGCAGTAAAACCGCAGCTATTCTACGTAGTGCACCTAACCAAACGGCTTAATACGATCTCCCATTTGCAACATCTTCAAAAAGCACGGGGGTAACCAACCACCACCCAAGTTGTATCATACAAGCTTGTAAACGCTCGTCCCTTGCAGGAAGTATCGGGAAGAATGTAGAGAATCTCATATGCACCTGCATCACAAACATTAAAGAACAACCACAAATCCGCCAATCCACAAAGACAGTGATCCAAGCCAAATAGCTATACTGGATGCGTGGGGGAGGCTCCGGACCCCACACAACCAGACCGCAACGCATCACTGCTCCAGGCAAGGTGAGCTTCCGCTCGACCCTGCCGTATATGAATTATGCTCCACAATATTGTCCCTAGGAACCGATGAGCCTTGGAGCACGCAAATTCCTTCCTCCAAGTCGCCGATAGTACGGTGTTTCGGATGGGCTATTCGCGAAGACATAATCTTCGCTGCAAGGGAGAAGCCAGGTTGCGGTGTTTCAACCAACGCTGCAACTTGAATGGGCTTATAATCTTCGACGCAAAGGATTCGACGGACATGAGCCAACACGAAAGGAGAGGAAATCGGCGAGAGCGAGATGGGAGTAAGGGAAGCAACAGAATGGTAGCGTGTAATCAAACAAAAGCAAAATAGGAAGAGAAGCAGTGGCTACAAGGCACTCACGAACCCTAGGGTTAGGAACGATTTTCAACAAATTTGATTAAGAATAGCTATACAGTGCGTTGTATGTGCCTCAAGGATAGAAAAAGAAGGAGAAGAACACGACATTGAAGAACTCACCGTGTTTGTCGGCGACGAAATCAGAACTCGCATATCTTCATGGATCCGTCATTCCTTTAGCACGGAGCAACAAAATTAGACCGAAATTCAACAGATTCCTCTTCATTTCTTGCAAAATCAACAAAATCAGGAACAAAACCCACCTGTCCAGTTCTTCCGGTGAAAACAACCACCAGCTCCTGCGAATTTGTTCGACTGCCCAAAATGATGTGCTTCGACACCAGAATGATGCATTCTCGATGCACTATGATGCGCTCCCGTAACAATATGTTGCACTTGTTTTGATGACTTACTGATGCATTTTGTTCTACAACCCACAGTGATGCGCTTGATTACCACAATGATGCATTCATGATACATAATGATGTTCTCCGGTAACAACATAATGCACTCGTTCTAGTGACTTAATAATGTGCTCGTTTTCTTCAACGTTTCTAAAGGATGCGCTTGTTGACTAGAATGATGCTTTAGGTTTCAAGTATGATGCGCTACCTTACAAACATGATGCACTCGTTTGTAAAATTTAGAGATTCTAACAGCATGACGTGTTTCATCAAAATCATGCCTCTACACTTTCACAAAGAAGAAAGAGGAGAAGGATGAGGAAGAAGGAAGAAGGAAGAAGGAGGCGTACCTTGCACCTTGAAAAACAGCAAAAGGATTTGTGTCCTTGCTCCAAACGTTTACTCCACTTGAACTTGGAAGAACACCTTCAAACTCGGATGAAGATGGTGATAGATCTTCTTGAATCTTCAAGTGCTCGAATACCTTTAAAAGGGCGGATTGCATGTACATTCAAAGGGGGAGTTGTGTTGAATAAACACAAGAAAGTAACAACCCAAAATGTTCTAAAAGTACTTGAATAATTTCGGCCAAAAGGAAGAGAGAAGAAGAGAAGAATTCGGTTATGGGAATAACCAAGTGTATTGTGGCCGAAATTATCTTCTATTATTTATAGAAGATGTAGGTGGTTATGATGGGAGGAAATAACTTCCTCATGGAAGAAAGTACATATACTTTCAGTCTAGAGGGTGGTTATTCATCCCTAAGGCATAAACAAGCCTTATAGGCTTGATAACCACCTCTAAGCCAAAAGGGTACGCCACTTTGAATGGCACCTATTCGGCAAAAGAGGTTCCCATGGCCGGTTATCTCTTGCATAACCGCCAAGGGATGTGCACCTATGCACTAGGGTGCATACACCATGCACCTTAACCACCCGGACCATGTCCTTTTACCGAAATACCATTATTTTGTATAAAAGGATGCTAATAGGTAGTTAACCCTTATGAAACATCACAAATGTTCCATATAGCCACAATTCACATAGTTGAGTTCCATCGACCTCATTTCAGCTCACCTTGAGCTGAAAATCACTTCTCCATCAAGACTAGCTCATTTGAGCTCAAGTTGACTGCTTCTAGTCAACATGAGCTAAGATTAGCTATTTTGAGCTGAGGGTTGCTACTTTTAACTACCATGAGCTGAAGTTGACTACTTCTAGTCAGCTTGAGCTACTGTTAACTATCACTAGTTAACTTGAGCTGGAGTTGAGCTGCATATAGCCACTTCTAGCTGGAGTGAGTTCACTTTGAGCTGAGTCTAGCTATATCTAGATAGAGTGAGCTCAAGTTGAGCTCATTGAGCTAACTTGAGCTGTGTCCAACTACTTCTAGCTGGAGATGAGCTAAGGGAAACCACTTATAGCTTTCCTCCAGCTGCGATGAGCTAAGTACAACTACTTATAGCTTCCTTTGAGCTCACACTTAGCTTCACGAACTCAAGCACTTCCTCAAAAGAACTTGGTGCGCTAGGAATTTCAACATCGCTCTGATGATTTAATGAAGCACTCTTATTCTTCAACCTCAAAAAATGATGCCTTTAGTGACCACTATGATGCACTCCTTTTGCACTATGATGCTCTCCATAACAAATATGATGCACGTGTTCTCATGACAATGTTGCACTCGTTTTCTTTAGGCCTAAATGCACATTAGTACCCCGAACTATACCAACTCAGGAACTTCAGGGCCTGGACTATTTTTGGGTAGAATGGTACCTTGAACTATTGGAATCGGGTAGATAAGGGCGTGACTCAACATGTGCATGCACGTGAGCTCACTTCCGTCCCACTTTTTAAACGACACCCGCCTCACCAGTGGCCTAATTGTTCATTTTCAAAGTTTGGGGCAAACACCCTACATTTTTAAAAATTATAATTACCAACCAACATTAATTTTTACCAACCAATATTTAATTTTAACCAACAAACTTTAATATATACGAACCCTAACTTGGAGAAGCCCCGATATCACTTCTGAGTTTTTAAAATTTTGGGTGTTTCTCCCAAACTTTGAAAATGAACAATTGGGCCACTAGTGAGGCAGGTCGTTTAAAAAGTGGGTCGGAAGTGAGCTCATGTGCATGCACACGCCGAGTCAAGCCGAGTCGGGCCCTTCTCTACCCGATTCCAATAGTTTAGGGTACCATTCTACCTAAAAAATAGTTGAGTCCCTGATGTTCCCGAGTTACTTTAATTCGGGGAACTAATGTGCATTTTGGCCTTTTCTTTAACCTTTCAATTGGCGACAAGAGTGATCCTCTCCATTTCCACTACGATGTTTCTCTTATAAACATGATACACTTTTTTTCCACTAATTATGCAATCTAGCTCACACATCATTAAGGTACGTAGGAGCATCATAATGAGTCGAATGTGCAACATTAAGGTATGTAGGAGCATCATAATTACATCATGTGCAGCAGGTTACAACTTCGGATCATGAGATATGAATCACGTTTTTCAGCTGAGGAAATGGTTGAGAATGGATCGACGAAGCCTCGGGAAGTGATTGGCTACTCCAGCAAGGTTAGATTTCGTAGTGGTGGCGCTTTTGGCCCCCAAAAACTTGTTCTTCGATAACATAGAATGGTATTCTCTAACATACTTAACCACTCAATGATCAAGGAGATGATATCTAAATCGTCAAGAAACATCACAAAAACTCATAATAACAACAATCCACAAGGAGAAATGAAAACTACCTACTCCTACTCATGATACTACTCAAAATCAGCATGGCACCCCATAAATGGAGCCCCAATCAACCTCTCATATTTGTGAGGTTGTGGGCATGGAAGGGTTGTCATAACAAGGTAAAATAAGGGTAAACATGTCCAAAAATTAGGTGCAAAACGAGTGGAATCGAGTCTGAATCGAGAAAGACTCATTAAATGACGTGGAGGCCCGAGGCTGTGCTGGGGGTTGCGCCTGGTAGGCCTGGGGGATGCGCCTGTACTGTTCACGGAGGGTCATTTTTCTCCAGAGGATGCGCCGGGGGTGCGCCTGGTGGGCCTGGGGGATGCGCCTGGTCTCTCCATTTTGGCCAATTAGCTCCAGGGGATGCGCCTGGATGCGCCTGGTGCGCCTGGGGGTTGCGCCTGGTACTGTTCACAGCAACAAAATCTTGGTAGAAGACCTTCTTCCCATGCTTTACCATGTTGGGTCCTTTCACGAGGTTCTCCGCGCTTCACCATGTGGTAGAGGTGGTGGCGCTTTTGGCCCCCAAAAACTTGTTCTTCGAGGCTTGTGATGGCTGGCCTTGTTGCAGACGTTGCACTTGTGGGTGGGGTTGTCGACGTCGAAGGAAGGTGGCGGTGGCGAAGGTGCAGTGGTGAGTTTACACAAAAACAAAATGACACACTACGTACATAAGCCATCTTTGGTAGCTTCCAAAGTAGCTCTCGAGCAGCTACCAAGGCTTGCAAAACATGTTTAGCTACTTGGTGGCTACTTGGAAGCTACTAAAAATTTCAGGGTAGCTCCAAAAGTAGCTGCAAATGAGCTACCAAAATTGTAATACCAAATGCAGCTACTAGGACGCTACTAGCCTCTTTGGTAGCTCAATGACCACTAACACGAAAATTACAAAAGTCCCGCGCGTGGGAAAAATGAAATTTCAACTTTTGATTTTTGGGTTAGTAGCCCCATGGTAGCTGTTTGGGAGCTACTAGCCTAGCTTCTCAAAGCTTCAGCTGGTCCACAGGTTCCCTTTCCCCTCACAACTCCCTTCTCCTTTCTCTTGACTCCACCATTTCAACCGCCGCCCTCCACCGTCGATCCGCCAATTTCAGCGTCGTTTTGCCTCCAACAACAGTCCATTAGCATCAGTTTACCAGTTCTAATACATTTTTTTCCATTTTAATCGATCATTTTACCAGTTCTAATACATTTTTTCCAAAACAATTTTCCTTCCATCTCCTCTGTCCGGCACCGCTCGTTCACCATCAAGTGCGCACTCCACAGATCCAAGGTAAATAATACACAACACTGTCATTTTGGAGCTACTTTCATGATTTTGTTTTGAATTATTGATTAAATTAGTTGAGTGTTCTAGAAAATTTGTGGGTATGCTAGAAAATTGTTAATGGTCGTGAATTATTGAATAAATTAGTTGAGTATGATTTTTTCTTAATATTTCTGATTTTATATTTTCATACATAGTTTTTTTCTTAGTTTTTTTATATGCAACCTTCTTTTCTGTGTGGATGTATTATTTATTTGGATCTTAAATTTGAGCAAATTGAGACTAATTTTCAAAAGACTTAAAGTTTCAAAGGAAAGTTGAGATGTGAAAAGAGAAAATTTATGGATATATAATTAACAAAATGACAGTAGAGAGTATTGGATAAGTGGGAGGCATGACATGATTTTATTATTATTATTTTGTGAATTGAAATATAAAATTTTAAAAAAATTTAGGACTTATTTGTGGATTTTATAAAAGTTTATGACTTTGTGACTTATTTGAAATATTTCTATAATATTAGGATGTGATGAGTTTGCTGCGAGAGGACAGCAAGAGGTCCAGTCACGTTTCTACTACAGAGTCACGGTTTGGTAACGGGGGTCGTTCTAGTGGTGGTTCCGGGGGCGGACGTGGTACTCACAGACAGTGACGAACCCAAGAATTTAAAAACGGGGGGTCCGAGATGAGGACAATGTTCTTTCTTAGGATTTTCTTGTATTTTTGCACTATTATTGTTTTAATGTAAATATATATTACATTTAAATGATATTAATTTTTATTAATTTATGCTTTTTATTCCAATTTTAAAATTATAATGCATATTAATTTTATTACTAATTCTTCATTTATCAATTATATTATCAAAAATGCAAAAATATAAATAAATACGAGAAGTAGCGGCCTAGGAGCTACTCCTGAGCTACCATTGGTAGCTCATCAAAGTAAAAGTAGCTTCATATTTCATAGCTCTTTGGTAGCTCAAGTTGGAGCTACTATGGTAGCTGATTTGGTAGTCTTTTTTGAGCTACTAAAACACTCTACGTAGTGACAATTTTGTAAATAACGTGGATAGTGCGCACGAAAGCCTGCAATAAGCGTGGGTGCACTGTATCCTTAGCCTTTAATTAACGTTTGATCTATATTGAGGTCAATAACTGGGAGTGAGAAATGCATTGCATGTCGGTTTTTTTTACATTAAACCAGAAATATTAATATGGGCAAAACCTCTTTAAATAAAAATTATCTGCCACGCAAAGAAAGCCGAAACTAGTTTTAGCAAATAGTACAGGAACACTTTCCCTGAACTAGGAGCATACTGTAAGTGATATTTACCCGTTAATGTTTAATAAAAGGCAGTTAATTACCCTTCCTCGTCAAACACTCTTTAGAAAATATCATAATTGAGATCCAATTTAAACTTTTAAGGTAGCATTTCTCAAGTATTTTCAGCCTTTCAGGTTATGTGAAAGTGTATGTACAGTTATTTGATCATATTAAAAAACAAAATGCAATTTTGCATTTATAGAAACTATAGTTCAGGGTAAATGTCTTAATTAACCCAAAAAGAGAAATAAAAGAAACAGAAACAGTTCATCAAAAGAAAAAGAAAAAGAAAAAGAAAAAGAAAAAGAAAAAGAAAAAAAGAAACAGAAACAGACTTCAAATTTGAGATTTCAGACATCAGACCTTGTCTTCTACTTGTTCTAGAACGGTTCCAGTATCATCATTGTCAATGGAACGCCCTGTGAGCCTTGGACAGAGCAAAACTGCAGAAACCCACATGAAAACCTTCACAACTTTCACCATCCCAATCGTCACAGTCAGGTAGTATAGCCACCACCCGACGAAATCGGTGACTCCAATTCCGATCGCCAGTTCTCTCTTCGCCTCGGCCACCACCACCAGAGCCTCCACCTCATCCCTCATCCTCCACCACCACAACGCACCCAAGCTCGCCGTCACCCCCACTCTGTCCACCCAGGTCTCCTCCCTCGCCCCGCCGCACACGGTTTCATCCACCACCGGCTTCACCACCGCCCTCGTCCACAGCCGCGTCGTCTCGTGCAAACCGAACAAGAACAACACCCGGCTCACCAGACTCCTCTCCGCTCCGAAACTAACACCGTCGAATCGGGCGGCTATACCCGCTTCGATCCCCAGCCCAACGCAGAGTTGCAGAGCGCAGAGTGCGACCCAACCGACGCATAGTCGGGTCGGGTATGAACAGTTTACCAGACGGTTTTCGCCGACCATACCATTGACCAGAGCAGACACGCTAGTAACCGAAACGGCGACGTAAAGAACCATCGGATTGGCTTGAATTAGAAAGAAGGAGAAGGACGCAGCAAAATGCGATGAGGAGGAATTGGGAGGTTGAAATTGAAACGACGTCGCTGTGTGATAGAGATAGTTTAGGCAAGAGAGTCGAGCGAGGAGGAGAAAGGAAAGCGGGAGGAGAAGTCCGAGGAGTGCGGTGGTGAAGAATCGAAATGGTTCCGACACTGCGGCGTAGAACGGCTGTAGTTTCATCATGTTTTGCCGGAAAATGAAACAGGATCAATCTTCCAATTTTAAGTCCGTTTGTTTTGTTTATATGTTTCCAGTTTATTCATTTGGTTGGTTTTTAGGTTAGGAGCATTGGATAATAGAGTAGTTGTCACGTTCATAATTTTAGTTAGATTATACAAAAGTCATCGCATTAATTAATTATTCCCAGGTTTATTAGCAGTACGAGTATAATTTTGTTAGTGTTAATTAGTACTAAATAAATATCGTTAATCATAATGTCGTTACATCTACTACCGTATAAAAGCATTTCTTTCTCTTTCGTATTTGTTATACTAGTAGTTTTTTTTTTCTTCCTTTCAGGATAATAAGGTTGCGTGGAACATCGATCAAATTAGTAGTTGAAGTTGTAAGTTTTCTAATTGTCCCCTTTAGGGGACAAAAAGTTCTAAAGTTTGTTGAGTTTTTAGCATCACTCATCCAACACAGAATGTGACTTCTTTTCGCTCCATACAACTTTCTCTCTTGTTCATCTCCATTCAAACCATTAGGGGCGGAGCCAAAAAGAAATACTAGTGCAACTTTTGAAAATTGATTAGAAAAAATAAAATGGAGTCAAACAACTCCCAATTTTCCATATTCTTGATTAAATCATGGAGAGGAACAATTTGTCTCTGACTCTATTGATGTTGTTAAAACGAAGACTCAACAAAGAAGATATTCTCATGGTGAATATCTCAGTTGACACCATGTCTGAAATCGGCGATCTTTTTGTGATACGTCATGTTTTCAGTATTTAATATATAATTTTTTCTTCAACATTTTGATGTAAAAAACCTATATAACTTATATGCAAATGATAATTCAAAGTTTCTAATTTTTAAATATATATATATATATTTAAAAAATTAGTAAGTTCTTCCTAACAATAATTTGAGTCAAACACAACATTAAAAGTCAAACGCTCGAATCTTTTTGAGACTTAGGAGGTATATTTTACTTCCTCTAATTACCATGTCATAACTCATGACCCACATCCTCCATCTTTTTTTAAAGTTTGAAAAAAAAAACACCAGCTCCACCTTAATTCCATAAATGAACTCTCCAATTGTATAACCCTTTGCTCATAAACCACAAACATGTATTGTACTACACCGGATTCCACAAACACGTGAAAAAAGTGCAACTGGAAGTTCTAACACTAAAATCTATGAAATACAGCCATCTCAGGAATTAGTGGCACTTGTTTAAGTGCCTGTGAAATATGCTAAGATTAGTGGCACAATTTTCTGACATTAAAGCCATCATTGACAGGTTACTTTAGTGGCATAAAACATATGCTACAATTGCAAGAATAGATTTTCTGGCAATTTCAATTATCATCTAATTTTTGATAATTTTTCTTTCGTAATAGATCTTTTTATTTTTATTCACCTTTTGTATATAATTTAATAAAAAACACAATAAATAAAATTCATAAACACTTGGATTCTAATCACATTAATTGGAATACACTACGTCGTTGATACTGCTTTTATTACGGAAATTATTGCGCAAATGGTTAAATTAACAAAGGCCGCAATAGGAGGCGAATTAACAGTCATAATAACACCATATTGCGGCCTAAGCGCAATAAGGCCGCAATCTGGTTAAATTTAGTTCCTCCCCTCTCTCTTTATCTCATTTTCTTTATTTTCATCCGCTCAAAACTCTCTTTGTCTCTCTCTCTCTCTACAGATCCATCTCTCTTCATTTTCTTCATCCCTTGCTCTCCTTCCTCTTCTTTCTTCTCATCTTGATTCGTCTTCATTGCTATTCCGCTTCTGATCTTGATTCTTCTTTGTCCTCCTTCTTCTTCTTCTTCTTCTTCATCTTCAACGTTAGCGTTTTGGAGAGCCGGGTTCGTCGTCGTCAAAGAAACAATGGTGGACAACGGCAGTCGACGACATAAATGAGAGGAGGAGTGGCAGTAGAAAGGAGAAGAAGAAGATCTAGGTGTTAGAATTTCAAATATGAGATTTTTTAGTTTTGAGCAAAAGTAGATCTAGGTTTTTTTCTTTTGATTTTATGTTTAATTTTAGTTGTACATTAACCATTATAAGTTGTTGATCAAGAAATTGAAGAAATGGAAGAAAACTGTTTGTGCTTGTTCTTTTGAATATGAGTTTTTGTTCAATTTTTTGGTTTTTGTTGAGTTTGTCAGCACAATCATGGGTTGGAGATAATGAATCTTAATTCATCTAGATGAATTTATTTTTTTATTAAAAATATAGTGTAATGTGGCCTTATCCAAATATTGCGGAATGGGCCGCAATAAGCGTGCTAGTGTGGGCTTAAATATTGCGGTATGTATTGCAGCTTATACCGTGCTAAATACTACTGGGTAATTGCGATATGACCGCAATATAAATTGTTTCAGCGACATAGTGATGAAGTATAAACATCAAGTGCCCCAAATATCTAAACACTGGTAGGAACATTAACCATACATTTTTTAAAATATAATCTGAAAGATACTCAAAGTTAGCTACTACTATGATGGTGATTTGTACCGCTAATGTTATTTATCACCTAAGTGATTTTTCACCCACTTGAAGCATTTGAAAATGAGGGGTAGATATGTAATTTGTTTGGTTAGTTGGGTTTGGACTTTCGGATTACCTTATAACTGAACCATTTGGACTAATTGGTGAAATATCACCTAGATGATGAATAACAAGATTAGATTTGTACAATTGCAATGTCAATACCATCCAAGAAATCCGTTGAAAAAAAAGAGAAAGGAAGTGGTTAAGCGTGTACTCACAAATTTTATAAATTTTTATTTATCTATTTTTTTTTGTGTTTTTGCTTTGAGTATTAAAGTGCATGTATTTATTTGGTAATGTATTTCTGTTATTTAAAAAAATAAAATTTACTTAAAGAATCTTAAGTAAAAGTTCTAACTTTTTTATGCTTTTCAACATGATTTCATAATTCTTACCTTTTTATTATTCTAAACGCATAATCTTTTTATGTTGAACTTTCGTTTAAGTGATTCATTTTTTACTTTTTACATTTGAATCACCTAATTTAATTGTTTTAATACTCATAGCATGATTCAAGTGTATATGTCGTTAATTTTCTTTCTTTCTCAAATTTGTTTTTGATTCAATTTATGGTATCAAAAAATAGTGCATAATTGAATAAAACTATTAAATTTTCCATCAACAATCATAAGATTTATAGATTAAAATTTCTTTAACTGCATTGTTTAGTCTTTCAAATATATTTATCACATATCGAAATATTTTTACTTTTTATAAGAAACTTCATTTTAATTCATTTTAAAAAAAAAATTCCCCATTCAAAGCCGTGCTCAAAAAATATAGTTACAAACATTGCTGGTAAATACCATAGCTCCTGTATCGATAAAGAGGCAAGACCTGCAACCAATAAAGATCTTTCATGTTATATTTTAGAGTAAAATACATTTTTACTCCATTTCCTTTAACACGTGTCATATTTTAGTCTCATTTTAAGAATTTGTCTTATTCTAGTATTAAAACATGATACAAAACCATTAATTTAAGACTAGAATATGCCGAATTCTTAAAGTGAAACTAAAATAGAAAACGTGTTAAATGAAATAGACTAGAAATGTATTTTACTCCTATATTTTATAATAAACATATATACATGCCACTAAAAATAACAAGTTATTCCGGTACAAGTATAAGTGAGACTTCTACCAGTAAACATGTATAAATTCGTGGCATAAAGTTTTGTTCCGCCACTAACAATTTAACTCTTTCAATGGTACTTATTATATGTCATTAAAATTCATTTATAGCGGTACAAAAATGTATGTATTAAATATGTGTGCGATTAAATGAAACTAAAAGAACCTAATTAACTGTACAATTTTTAATTTTCATCATTATCGTGCTTGTAGCTATTCAACCTCTTTCATTTTGTTTTTCTAGACTCTATTTTAATTTTTCATTGCTCATTATTAGTTACAGAGTATTTGATTAGTTATATTATTATTGAAAAATGCTAACCACATCAGTTGCATGTATCATATGTTTATTTTGTAGACATAATTTGGTAAATTGAGTAATTTAATCTGTAAACATATTTTCATATTATATTTACGATATATCATATTTGTAAATGAACACTTCTTAGTTTTATTTGTGTATTTGAGTTCTTAAATTTATGCACTGTGATAAAGCTTTGTAACTTTTGGAGCTCAATTTTAGTCATTATTTTCTTTAAAACAGTTTTTTAATTTCACTCTCTCTATTCCAAAAAAATTAGTAACATACTTTTATAATATTTAATTTATGATTTTTTTATTACAATGTTTTGACATTTACAACTATGCATAAATGATAAAAGAATTTGTCTAACTTTCAAATATATTTTCCTGATTTATTTTAAAAAAATTTCTTATGCATTTAGTAATTATTTTCAGTTACACTTTTTTAATCACTCCCTCTGTCCCATAAAAATAGTAACATTTACTTTTATAATATTTAATTAATTATGATTACAATGTTTTGGCATTCAAATATATTTTCTATATTTATTTAATTTTTTTTCGAAACATAACTATCAGAATCAAACTTACAATTATTGTGAAATAGATGAATAAAGTATGATTAAATAATTTATTCATTTTTCAACTTTCTTTTCTTTTAAAAAATAAATTTCAAATAAAAATCGTTTAATGACACATATTTTTACTTCTGATCCCACACCCTCTTTATGAGGTATTATTATTAGTCAATTAATAAAAGACGTAGGTACGTTTTCCTTCTATGTCCAAAACTCCATAAATTATCAAGCCCAAAGCACCTTCCTCCCATTGGCCCAAGCCGTAACCCACCATTGTATTTTCCAAGCCCAAGTCAGGTGTCTAATTCTAACGCCTTAACTCAAATGCATCTCAGGCCTTACTCAAATGCACTTTCAGATTCTAGCTTCAACTATCTATTAAATGTTTGATATAGTTGGTCAATAGAGTTAACTATCTATAACTCCCACCGTTCCAAAAGTAACGAAACAATTGACATTTGATGTTAATTTGACTTAAATTTTTTATATTATTTTTTAATGGAAAAAATATCAAAAAAATACATTCATAAAGTTAAAACATCAAATTTTTAGTTGTATATAAAAGTTTACATTTATATGATTAAAATTTACAATCTATTCTATATGTACTGAGAGAAAAAATGCTCTCTAGGGTTACTCTGCATAGGCGTCGCTGCCAACTTTTATGCGAAGTGGATTAGTGCTTTTCCGACGGTATGTCCGGCCTCCATGCTTCATCGCTCCTCTCCCGGTCCCTAGGTGTTATCAGCGCCAGAACTTCAATTGGGCCTCTTTCCGATTTTAATTTGGCGACGAATTGGTTGCGTTTTTTCGCAACCCTATCGTTGCCACCATTCGCTCAAGTCCGGCGCGCACCTAGCTTCTCACGCTCCGTGTATCATTGTTGCGGGGTCATGCTTTATTGGGAGGCTTCCGCCGACAAGCGTCGTCAGATTGTCCGTTCCAGATAGCTTGTTGCTTGAGCTCTACAGTACCTATCCACGTTTGTAAATGTGCTTCTTCTCAGGCAGTGGCGAAGCCAAGATTCAAAGTGTGGGGTCGCGTAATGATTCAAATAAAAAAAATTCTTGACCTAAATTGAAATTAAATAATATATATTAAATTAAATCAATTTTATTCATTTTTTTGATGAATTAATAAATAATGATTAAAATTATATTTTACCGATATGATATTCATCCACTTGAGACGAGTAATGATTCTAAAATATATGCACCTAATTTAGAAAAAAAATTCATCATTTTTTTATTGGTACTGAGAGCCTACAAATTTAGTACTATAAAAAATAACTGACTCAGAAATTTGTTTAATAAAATGTTGATAATGAAAATAAAGTTTCACCACTTGACAAAAAAATTACTCATGATTTTATGCATTGGTAGTGTAACTTTTCTTTCATCGATTTTTTTTATAGAAATAAATCTTACCCTCATCGTGGATATGTAGACCATAGAAGAGTTAGTATACTATAACTATGTTAAGAGTTAGTATTTAGATATCGGATTGCATTGAGTTTTTTTAGCTAGTTCCAAATATGTATTGAATTATAAATTTAGATTTGGATTAACATAAAATGAAAATATAATTAACCTCAAACTAACATAATCGTACACTATATATCCCTAAATTTTCAAAAATAATTGGGGTGGCGTCTGCCACCCCTGTCCCCAAATACCTCTGCCACTGTTCTCAGGCACAGGTGATTGAAACGGTAGGGTCGAGCAGTGAAGGCTCGCCATACCTTGAGCAATGAGGCTCTGGATAACAGATAGTGTGGGTCCAGAGTCTCCCCTCATTATCTGTTTAATTAAATTGACTTAGGTATATCAATAGAGTGGTTGCTTGATATCTTGTTTTAAGGCTGGTTCCGTGGCTGGGTGGTTTCTTCCAGGTGTTTATGCAAGGTCTAAGCCTTTAATAGTTTGGTGGAGGAGGTCGGTGACCGTTTATTACGAGAGAGATGCTGCGCACGGATGTCTGGTCAAAGCTAAAACACTACGTAGAGAAGCTAAGGATTTACTGCGACGGAGGCCGTAGTAAACCGATTTACTGCGGCTTAGTGCGACCTCTGTCGCAGTAAATATCGCGGTAAATGAAATTTACTGCGGCGGAGGCCGCAGTAAGTCGGTTTCTCTACGTAGTGAAATCAGCTATGAAGGATTCATCTTAGTTTGGAATGGACTCAGGTGGCTTATCACTTTTCCTCTTCTTTTGATTCTTTTGATGTACCTTGTATCTATCGGTAGGTTTTTTGATTTCGGACTATTATTTTACTATGTACACCATACAACCTTAAGTTGCTTGGTGATTAGGATGTGCTATGCTCTCTTTTGCTCAGAGCTACTTTTCCTTGTACCGGGGTTGGTCCCCGGTTTTTCACACTTTTCGGCCTGGTGTCGTTGGTATTGAATGTGAGCATTTTCCGTAAAAGGAAAAAAAACTTGCTTTCTTTTTCTTCTTTCAATTTGTTTTTGGCCGAGTTATATATTGATCCCTTGAACTATGTTCACTTTAGTTCTAGAAATATATTTCATCTCACCCAATCTCCGAATTATGCATGGTCAAGCAGTTCCATTTGACCACAAAGCTGGCAGTTAGCCTTAGGGGAAAATACAAGTTTAGTTTGAGTGCACCTGGCTCTCATGACACGTTTTCGCCATGGTAAGCCATTATCTGTAAATAACGGTACATCTTGGCAATTGGTATACTTTGAATCGTATGTGCAATCGTCTGATGATTATTCTCATTATAGTGAACGGTAGTTTAATTAATTTTTTATCGCATATGTTGTTCAATGCTACACTATTACAGTATTATTTTATCTGATCATTTAGGCGATGATGAATGTCTCGTAAAAACCTATATGGTCTGGAGACTTGTGCATGTAATATATTCCTATTAGAATCGTATGTATGATTGACCTGTCTGATTTATTTAGCCAATTGTCTGATTTTCTGCAAGCATCCGATTGTATGTTGTTTGATTATATATATATATATATATATATATATATATATATATATATATATATATATATATATATATATATATATATATATATATATATAGTTGTTTGCTACATGAAATGATTAGTGTCTCTATTCAATTGAGTGTTCTCGAACAAGTAGGGTGTTGATTATGGATGATGCCATTCAACCCGACTGCAACAAGGCACCTCTTATGCAAGTTGAAAAAGAGGAAATGTGGTGGAGGTGGAAGAAGATAAATTGAACAAAAATACGTGAGTAAACAAAAATGAAAAAAGAGGAATAAGAAGCCAAATTGAAGAAGAATTACATGACTGGCTTCGGATGGAGGGTTGGAACGGTTACTTAGGAAAAATATAATTGTGTTTTGGCTATAATACGGAGTAGATATTTTAGGATATAAGAAAAGATTTGAAATGGGAATTACGTTAAAAAAGAAAGGAATGAGATATTAAACTCTAGTAGAGTCTACAGTAACAAAATACTCTGTGTGTATATATATATTTTTTTTTAAAATTAACACCGTTAATTCTGTTAAGACATTCTACCCGCACGCAAATTAAACTTTTCCTAATATTGACCGGGATGAATTAATAATTGGGAATCATTACAACAGTTAACGCATCTCCAACAGCCTCCAAAAAATTTAACCAAAATGGGGAAGCAAAAGTCATATTTTCTATATAAAAAAATTGTTTCAATTCTAACAGTTTTCCCATTTTGAAGAGCCATGCATTTGTTAAAAAAATAAAATATTCTACATCTTTGAATAATAATTAATAAATTACTTGAAACAAAAAAATGCTCAAAATTCTAAAAAAATGAGTACGTAAATAATTAGTTTCGTGCTAGTCTTGCGACCAGCGGAACCAGGGCTGTAGCCACCGGTTTAAAAGCATCCTCTTCTTCATGGTACAGTTTGATGCCAGCAAGATCAACACCAAGAGCGTCCTTGATCCACACATATATATATAAATATATATGCACACACACACACACACACACACACACACATATATATATATATATATATATATATATATATATATATATATATTGATCCACAGAAATATATACGAGCTTGATATGATCTGGCATGTGTGTAGACACATAGTAGATTAGATCGCAATTTACAAAAGCAGTTTCAAATCCACTAAAAAATACTAAATGTCTAAATTATCCCTACATACGTTCTCTATATATTGCTATGTGTACCTACACATATGTGCACCATATAATTGGTAAATATATACACACACTACCTCCGTCCCCGTTTAAATGATAAATTTGTTTTTCATCATTTAATGTACGAGTATGATTCATTTCCTTTAATATTTTAACATAAAAAGTTGATATTTTTTATGCATATGATAATTTGATGTGTTTAGTTTTTAAATATATCTTTTAATAAATTTGTTAACAAAAAATGTTTATATATATAAACATTTCTCTCACTATAAAATGATACAAAAAATTAAAGTTCTTGATTATCGAAAGTTAAAACGTTTAAAAAATTGAGATGAATGGGATAAATGCTTACGTTACATTGATGGTTAGAGAAAAATATGGGAATAGTTTTGTCGCTTCCTTTATATATCCTTTAAAAACTGTGAATATTTTCTTTTTTGGTTAGCACAAAAGACAAAAGTTGCACACTTTCTTGAAAATGAAAGCTCTTTCCTAGATTACTATTAGCTAAATTATCGTCACTTCATCAATACTTTTTGTCATATATATTTTTATGTAGTTTTCACTCAATAGTAATTATTCGAAATACTGTACATTGAATTTTACATTCAATTTAATTTTCGTATTCAATCAAATCATTTAATTATTTTGGAAGGTGTGGTTTTTTTTCTTTCCATTTCTCATTTTCATCTTTCTCGTATATACGATAATGTGAAAAACGATACGATAATGCGATAAACCAGCAGTGAACATTATGCAGTTGTCGCATGAATCAAAAACTTCAATTAAAGCTCTAGTCCCTTTTGAGAATAATTATATTTCAGATAATTGTAGTATTTTGGATGAGTTATTGATAATGAAAATTAAATAGCTACAGTTAACTATTAAATTATCTATATATAATTGTTTCAAAACGTAAAAATTACTTTGACAAGCTATCTCATGACAGCCAACCTCGGTTCTAGCGATTACTATCAGTTTCTTTTTTTCTCTATCTCTCTGTTTTTTTTTTTAACTTTTCATCCTGGTCTTGGAGGCCATTTGGTAGGTGAAAAGCCTATGGTTGAATCCAAAGACTTAAGCACCACACGTGTATAAGGTTTGATAAACCCACGATTGAAAAAACAATTACGTTTGTGTCATTTTGTTTCTTCTACTTTCCCTTAATGTTTGAAGCTTTGCATCTAATTAATTTGGACACTAGAGTATTCCACTCCACAATTGGTAGTTAAGTAATTTCTTGTGTAACAACCGCTTTACATTGTTAAGCCATGCCAAACTGTCTCCTATGAGGCATGAGTGTGTATGTCCGGGCATACATATGCCCAACCTTATTCCATCCACTGTCCGTTAGATAACCAACCAAAATTAAAAATTACTTTAAACATAAAATTGGGAAGTCTGAAATGGGAAGTCTGATATATGTATTATATATTAAAAAATGGGTCTGAAAGGCATGAAGCGTGGAATCAGGGTTGAAATCAAATCCCATTAATGCTCGAATTTCAAACCTCAATTAAAGCCAATTATGTTTCCAAAATGAAACCCGTTAAGAAAAACTCTCATATTCCAGACCTAGCAATTTGTGCTTTGAATCAATCGACTTTCTTTGTTGTGTAGGAGGTGGCGGTTGGGCCGAGAATCAGACGTCCTTTCGGTTCCTCGGTGAACACGAGCAGGGTTCCGACGAGCGTTTCTTAGCGAAGGATGAGTTTTCTCGGCGAAATACGAGAAGTTCGGCGAACCCGATGGGGAAGGCGGAGATCCGACCCAGTGCCGGCCAAATCTCCCACATTTCGGACCCAAGCTTCGGCGATGTTGTTGGAGGTGGAGCGGCGGCGTGCAACAATGGCCGGTTTTCGCATCGTCGCAGCAGCGGCCTCTCTTCCTAGCGCAGACCCAGATCTGATGAAGCCGGCGCTAGAACAACGCCAATCGCCACGATCCGTCAAGGAGGGACGAAATTCGACCCGCCTCAAATCGGACAATTAGGGCTCTAATTGGCGGCTCCAACACCGTGAAACCGGCCGCCGACCAACGCTGCTTCATCGGTTTTCCTGAGCCTTCACCGCCGGAAATCGCTGGGCCGCCGAAACCGATATTTTGTCTCATCCTTTTAGAGCTTATATCTTTATTTTATTACAGTTTGGCCACTTACAGACTTTTAATTTATGAGTTTCAGACATGATATAATGAGCATTGTATAAATAAGATACACATCGATTGTGGACATTAATTTATAGAGTGTCTGATGTCTGAAATGGATTTCAGTGTTATAACTAAGTTTTATAGTCTAAAATTGATTTTATACAATTTGGGACTGGTTTCATACCTATTGTGTTTTTAACATATTGATTTTAGACATAAGTTTGTGAGATTCTTAAAAGTATTTAGTTTCAGACATCTCATATTAATTTCAGACATTATATATGAGTTTCAGAGGTTATGAGTTTTAGTCATAATGAAATTAACAATACATTACATTAGTTCTAATATCGGACTTCGTCACGGGTTCGCTAAATTAATGTTAGTCATTTTCTTTTAAAAGTGTTCTGCAAACATGTTCATAGTGAGTGCTCTCTCATGACAACTTATGCTAGAAGGGCAAGTTCCAGAATAACCTTTTTAAGAACTTCATTAAAATCTTTGCATAAATGTATTTTTCCACACTTGTTTATAGTCTGAAATTGATTTTATACAATTTGGGACTGGTTTCATACCTATTGTGTTTTTAACATATTCATTTTAGACATAAGTTTGTGATATTCTTAAAAGTATTTAGTTTCAGACATCTCATATTAATTTGGACATTATATATAAGAGTTTCAGAGATTATGAGTTTTAGACATAATAAAATAAACAATACATGTGTATGAAAGTCCATTGTTTTCAAACATGTATATGTCAATTGTTTCAAACATTTTTTCTTCTCAACTTTAAATCAATTGTGTCTGAAAATCAATTTCAAATGTATGTAAGACTTTACATATGAGTTTGACTTTACTATCATTTTTATTTTATCACATAATATATGACTTTCAAATGTATGTGAGTTTGGACTTATTATATTAGTAAATTATATGATTCAGACATAGATGATTATATATATATATAGACACATGCCAAAAATAAATACAAATCGATTTTGGAATTCATTTGTAGAGTGTCTGAAATTTGAAGGATATTGTCGGAAAGTCAATTTCAAACGTAACATAGACAATTTCAGATATAAATTGATAAAATGCATAGCATGGAAAATTGTCTAAAATTGGAAGGTTATTGTCTAAAAACTTATATTTTATCAATCACGAAAGATTGGTTTGCTCATACTTAATTATCTAGGATTTTTACATTTTAATATATAAAAATTAAATAATTTATATGTACATAATGCAAAAAGAAAAGAAAAAGAACGAAGTGGTAAACAGACCAACGAAACATTCACAAATGAAACCAATACATATTAACGTCTGAAACACCACTACCATTAAGTCTGAAATCTAAAAGATTTCTACCGAAGTCACATAAGGGAAGAGTGAAAACTGTAATTGGCAGTATATCAGCATTAAATATCCACTTACCAAATCAAAAAACTCAGGAATCCGGACGAACCTAATTAAAGAAAGAAAACGTATCCATTAATAAATGGGAAAACGCATATGATATATTAGTCCGAAATGGAAAGTCTGAAATGGGAAAACTACTAACGGAATATTCCACACTTAACACTAAGTGTTAGTGGGCATATGTATGCCCAGGCATAAATAAGATTTTTCCGTCTCCTATTGTGTCCTCATGTTAACTTACCAAAACTAATTAACACTGTTCAATTAATGAATTAACGGTGTTCAATATTTGTGTAATTAAGGTAACGCAAAGGAGAGTTTAGGGTTCCTTTACATGCAAGCATATATATATTTAGTAAATGATGCTGTAATTATATCACAGATTTCAAGCATTGCATGAAATACACATGTATATTATAGTCATAACAAAGAGATCTGCGGCTAGGACAAAGATTTGAACTTGCATGATTTTGATTTACGACCACAATTTTTTTCTTATTAATCTGGTAAATTTTACTACCGAACTCAAAACAGATTGAATGATGATGCCGTCAAAGACGACCAAATCACCCTGGCAGCCGCCTGCTGGTCCCGACGTCGAAAAATGCAGATTTCTTCTGTTTCAGTAAGTGGACTGTTACCTCTTCTGTCTTTTTGCAACAGAAACACTTGAGAGAACAAAAGCAACTTATAACGCCAGCTTTAAACGAAACGCTAATTTTCCACAAAGAAAATAAAACCAATCAAATCAATTACTATTCAATTCAAGATTATCAATACACCCACAGCAATTGGGTTGTTGACGAGGGCCACCGGCTCGATCTATCTATATATATAATGAAAATGAAATTAAGTTTTATTGGAAGTTACATTGAATTGATAGAATAAAAATTAAAGTAAGGATCATAAATTTGTTAGAAAAGTTTTCTTAGAAAATGCGTAACAATTATTTAGGGATCTACGTACTAATTAAAAGGGGAAACTTAACAATTACTTAAATGAGAACAAAGAGAGTATTAAGTACAAAATTATCAGAATTTTTCTAACTTGTCTTGAAATTATATTTGTATGGATCTAAGAACATTCTCAAGTGTTACTACTCCCTTTCTCTCATAAAGTTTGTCAATATTATAATACGTACAGTATGAATTTTTTTAAATATACATGCTTTTTTGAATTTTCCATTATATATATATATTAATTTTAATTTGAGTTAAACACTCACATATAAAACATCAATGTGTAAAAAAACACAAAACATCGAAATAAAATCTTCCAACTTTTGTAGGATGGAGGGATAGTATAATATCTTTCCTGGATCATAGTTTAAGTGTTGGAAGCGGTACAGACGCCGATAATGAGAGCTGGCTAATAGTTAATTGCAACTATTGTTTACGGGATAAAGTGTATTTATGGATTTTAATTTAAATTATTATCATGTTTGGGTCTCATTTTAAGATTTTGTACCATTAAAGTATCATTTTTAAGTTTTTTCTTTATCCACGGTCTTTTTTCTGAAATTTTTACAAGTTTGCCCTTTTGAATAAATGGTACAATAATTTTTATGGTTTGAATTTTTTTCATCACTGTAATCAAACTCTAAAGTTTTAAAATTTTATAAATCCCCCTTCCCTTTTTCTTCCCCAAATTTCACGAAACCCAAGTCTTTACTCAGTAAAGTCGCATCCCCCTTTGATGCATGACACCATCACCGGATCTTTCCTGCTCCAAATTGATACCAGGGATGAGAAATGAATTG
Organism: Stellera chamaejasme; assembly: GCA_024586325.1. Lineage (NCBI taxonomy): Eukaryota > Viridiplantae > Streptophyta > Magnoliopsida > Malvales > Thymelaeaceae > Stellera > Stellera chamaejasme. Next base: position 35,983,137 of record CM044985.1, read on the forward strand.
AGTCTGTTCGAGCTCGAGCTTAATCAAGCTCACGAGCTGAGCTTTACGAGCTTCGAGCTCGAGCTCGAGTCGTGTTTAGGGTTCATATATTAAACGAGCTGAGCTCGAGCTTCAGAGGTTCGGCTCGAGCTGCTCGCGAGCCTATACAAGCCTTACGAACAAGCCAATCCGAGCCCGAGCTCCTAAAATTTAACCTTATTTTCTTAAATTAATGTAATATATCTCAATATATTTTCGAGCTTCACGAGCCAGTTTGAACCTAATCGAGCCGAACTTTGAAATCGAGCCTAAACGAGTTAATCGAGCCTCACGAACTTTCGAGCCGAGCCTAATTTTCACGAGCTCGAGCTCGAGCCTGTTAGGTTCGAGCTCGGTTCGGCTCGTTCTCACCCCTAATTGATACCCATCCTCTCTAAGTCACAACCAACATTACTAAAAAAAGAGCTTAAAACCCAGGGTGATAACCTACAGTGAAATACTAGTACTAGATTTTGTCGAAACCTAATGCCAAATTGTAGGTTCTAATCCGTAGCTTTCGAACTCGTTGGTTTTTGTCACCTACGGAAGAGCAGTAGGTAATATGATCTATGGTTCCGACTGAAGGTTTTCGGTCACTAGAGAATTACCTACGGTTGATTGTAAGTTCTTTAAAACCTACAGTTAAAACCGTAAGTTTTGGAAAGCCTCAAATACCTATGGGTTTTGACTGTAGGTTTTTGGATTTTTTTATTAAAAAAATTGATTTCTGCTCTACAAATAAACCCATGTAGTAAAAGAAACATTCATTCAGAATCCAAAATGTCCAACATCTTACTCAGAGCATCTCAAACAATTTTTCCAAAAATTTCTCCAAAATGGGGAAGCGAAAGTCATATCCTCCAAAAAAATTTGTTCCAACTCCAACAGTTTTTCCATTTTGGAGAATCCTGCATTTATTACAATAATAAAAATATTCTATATCTTTAATTGGTAAATAATAAATTAATTTTATTTGAAACTTTAAAATAAATAATAAAATTTGTAAATAATATATATATATATATATATATATATATATATATATATATATAAGTTAAACACGTTCATTGATCTTTACATATAAATGATTTGATTATATATAAATATATATATATATATATATATTAAAATCTGAATATGGAATATCATATGTAATATGAGTAGAAAAATAATTACGTAGAAAAAAATGTAGTATAATGATAAACGTAATATAAAATTAAAAATAAAAAGAAAAGCGTAGCAACATATGAGCAACATAAGTTAAAAAATAAAGTGAATAGATGAATCATATGTTGACAGGTCCGCTAAAATGACCAACCTCACCACACAATCCTCACCACATTGTTCAAGGCTGGAGAGAGCTTCGCCAAATATATGGAGAACAGAACTTATTGGAGATGCTCTCATAAAATGAAGAATCTATTGGAGATGTTCCAAAATTAAGCATCCTCATAAAATGGAGAACCTATTGGAGATCCTCTCCAAAACCGTTGAATAAAAAAAATGTCTAAAATTATCCAAAATTGAGCATTCCCATAAAATGGAGAACCTATTGGAGATGCTCTCATATAAATATCATAAATTTTACATGGTGCTAATCAACCCCGCTCAGTTACAAATACTGATGTTATTGTTAAATTATTTTATTAATTTAATTACGTGGCCCATATAAATAATGGACTACTAATTCTATTTGGATTGAACCCAATATAATGGCTATTGGGATTATGGAATAGAATTAGAATGAGATTAAGTTTTCCTACCTTCTCCCTTATAAATAGTATGTGGCTACTATTAACCTAGTAGCATAAAAGAATATGTTCAGCACTATCACATAACGCACGTAAGGGAAAAGAAAGAGAGGGTAAAAGTCACGCTTAGGGTTTGAGTTCTTCTCAGAAAAACAAAAGAAAACATGGACCGAGATTAATCATAATTATCGTATTCAATTGTACAAATCAATCTCGTTAGAATAATCTTATTTTATATTGGATTGAATAGAATTAATCCAACAACTATATCAGAACAAGATTTATAACTAATTGATTTGCGGATTAAAATTTGATGGATTAAAATTTCATGAAAAACTTATGTATGGTTGCTGCCAATTGCTGTTTGAGTTTGCTCTGTTTCGATTTCCGAATCAAACCCACCTGTTTTGATTTCTTTGTCTACGTGTGCGTTTTATGAATACATGTACTCCGCATGTGTTCTTGTGTCCAAAAGCATGAACTTGTTTGTTTACATCTTGGAGGATGTGAAAGACTTGACTTTCTTATCCACTTGCTCCTATACTCATTCTAGAAAATAAAAGCTTGAATCATTGTTTGTTTGCTTCAGTTTCGTGCATATGCAAAATATAAAAGGAATATAAAACATGAATTCATGGAGGACTTGTAAGCATGAAAATTATAAGCTTATATCTGTGCGTTGATAAATAAAGAGAACATAATCATCGTTAATGTTTCTGTTGCTTGCTGTGTTGTGAGTATATGTATTTTCTCACATTGAATAATTGAGTTCTATAACTGTAGTTGAGAACTAGATGTGAAAATTGATTAATGTAAATTTATCTAAATGTATGGTTAATAATTCGGACATTTCAAATTAAATGTCTATTTTATATGAGGTTGTTAGTCACCAAAGTGGCCTACCTTGAAGGATTAGTTAGACATTTAATTTATGCATTGAAATATCAAAATTATGATTTTACTCAATTAAATGTCTATTGAGTGTAGAGATTGTTAGTCACCAAAGTGGCCTATCTCATTAAGTGTTCTAGACAATTAATTGAGTAATTTTAATTGCTCATGTTTGTGATGCTACTAAATGACATAAATGTAAAGTGAAAAATTGAGATCATTAATTATAATGCCAGGAGATCACCCAAAGGTGGACCATTGCTTGTAATTAATGACACTAAAGGGATTTATCTACTTACATGGTTGATGTGTTTGTATATCCAAAGATATCATGCTTGTTGATTTGAGTATGATTGATTGTCTGTTAAAGTTTGAATATTAGCATCATTGATTGGATTTGTGTATTAAGTTATCACCCAAAGGTGAACTTAGATACATGATTAAAGTTATATCTTTGTCTGGATTCATTAAATACTCAAAGTATTAATGTATATGATTGTGTTAATGATTGCAGTTTCTTCTAATGTGTTCGCTATGGGTAGTGGAATGATCAAGTTCAACGGGCTTAATTATGTTGAATGGTCCGAACAAATTCAATTTTAGCTAATGGTCTTGGATTTAGACTTAGCTATTGTTTCGGACAAAAAACCCACAGCCATTACTGAAACTAGTACTGATGATGAACGTTCCCATTATGAGGCCTGAGAACGGTCTAATAGGCTGAGTTTGAACTTGATGCGAATGACGATGGCTGAAAATGTTAAGCCATCAATGCCCAAAATGGAAAATGCAAGGGAATTTATGATGAAAATTAAAGAATACTCCCAATTGGACATAACTGATAAGTCCATTGTGGGGAGCCTAATGAGCGAGCTGACAACCAAGAAATTTGATTGGTCACAACCCATTCATGATCATGTAATAAACATGATGAATCTGGCAGCAAAGTTGAAATCGCTGAGTATGGATGTGAGGGAGTCCTTCTTGGTACAGTTCATTATGAACTCACTTCCTCCCGAGTTTGGTCAATTCTAGGAGGATTTATATGACAGTGGTCTTGGGGAATCTTTTAGGAGCGGTCCCTCTGCATCGGGCGCTACGAGATGATTCAAGATGCAATTGAAAGCTAACATCCAGAGCTAGATATCATGTGAAGAACTTAAAACCAAGTTCGTACAGTTATGGGGTCAAAATAATCTCCAAAGTCGCGACATGTTGCAGTTGGTGGGCAGAAATGATGATAAACTAAATGTTGGGACTCAATTCATAAATTTAAGAACTTTGAAGGCCAGGAGTCAGACTTATTCGAAAATTGAGAAGTAAAGATGACTCCGTGGTCTGCAGCTGCAATTTGAAGTCAAATTAAGATTGGGTTTGGGTTTGGGTTCTACATCATTTTTCTCGCACTACGTGGGGAGGACGAATTTCACTGCGGTCTTTATTGCGGTTAAGCCCGCAGTGAACGACTACTCGCATGGTCGGATTTGTTGTACTTTCATCTCTTCATCAGAATTTAGAGAATTTTTATGTTGAATTGTGATCTTGTGGCATCTAGATATGTACTGAGCAAAGACGTAAGCAGCCACAAAATTCTGAGGTGAGGAACTAGAGAGTTTTCGATTTTTCAGACATTATATAATTTTTTAATAGACACTGTAGTAATGTGTAAATAACTAAACAAACAGTATAAACTTGTAATAGACAATATTGCATATCGCTTTAGACACTAAGCAATTAATTATAAATTAAAAAAGTTGTTATATTTTATGTCGTAAACGCTTGTATACATTACGAATAAGTTTCCAATATTTATTTAGACAATATATCATTTTTGATACATATTATAAAATGTGTAAAATAACTAAATAAACAATATAAACTCTTGTACGACAGTATTGCATATCACTTTAGACACTATACAATTAATTATAAATTAACAAAATGTGGAAATTAATTTCTAAAAAACTTAATCCACAAATTGCAACGCTGATGGTGGCAGCGGTTGTGGTGGTGCTAGTGGCGACGACAATGATGGCGGTGACAGTGGCGGCGGTTACGGTGATTCCGGCGAAAGCGATTGTGGTTTTGAGGGCGCTGGTAGTAGTGGTTCCGGTGGCGGCAGCAGTGAAGGTGGTGGTGCCGGTAGATGGTATTTTGGTTAGGTGTGGTTAAGGAGTTAAAAAGTCTTTTTATTAGGAAAGACATTTTTATCTTTAATTTATTATGTTAGTGAGTTCAGTTAATTGCTTCAAAAAAAATTAGATATGTGTTTTACCACATATATAATAAATAAATAGACTCAAATTTAAATGTTACATTTAAAAAATATTAAAGCATTGAACAAAAAAAAATAGACATTCTTTGGAGTCAATGGCGTGGCGGCAATGAATAGCAGAGCAAATTCAAAGATTCGGCAATTTTTTTGTCTTTGACAAGAAACAAGTCTGACCCGTTATATAAATAGCATATTTAACATACCCATTTATGAAACTAATGATGTGATGGGGATAAACGGTTTAATTGTGATAATTTCAGGTAGTCACACAATTAAAATTACTCTATGACGGTTTGTGAAGGTGAGGGTTGAAGTGCCTATCCGTGAACCCTTGGCTCGAGGAACATGTCTCAAAGTACCGGGCAAGGAGGTGATTTTTGTGCCATTCAAGTACGAGAGGCTACAGCACTTCTGTTTTCGTTGTGGACGCTTAGGACATGTGGATCGAGATTGCGAGCAGTCAGACGAAGGTAATCAATATGGTCCTTTTCTCAGAGCATCACCGGCTAAACGAGGGAGAAGGGGACTGGTACAGTGGTGGCTGGACTCAAGCCACGAATTGTCCATCATCCTCGGGAGAAACTAGTCACACACAAAATACTCAAGAAGATGCGGATAGGAGGCTGATTGGTGATGACAAAGCTGGGGACAGAGATGAAACTTCAGTGCAGAGTAGGGTAGCTCGGAAATTGGTATTGGTTCATGAAGAGAAAACTGAAATTCAAAATCGGGAAATGCAGGATCGAGGACGGGAAGGTTTGGGGGAAGAGATAGCCAACTCTAGACCAAGCTCCGTGCCGACACAGGAGGTTAGTCAAGAGGAAGAGGCGGATACAAATGACATTAATGTGGTGAGAGTCCAGGAGAGGACAACGGTTCCAGTTGCTGATAAGCAAAATTGTGGGGGGGCCTTGCTACCAAACGAAGCACAAGCTACTGCCAAGGCCGATAGTTCTAAGAAGTGGAAGAGGGTTAAGAGGACAACAAATGCTAATGCGGAGTGGGGAGTTTCTCAAGTGAATTCTGGGAAGAGGAATGCTCATGAAGCTATGGATATTGATAATGATGATAAGCGTACCAAGCTAGCTCATGTGTTTCAACGTATCTTTACAGATGTTTCACCAGCGGTGGACCCTGCTCAGCAGGGCCGCCGAGGCCAATGAATCCTATATTCTTGAAGCTGCCGGGATTGGGAGATAACCGGAAAGTTCGTATGTTGAATAATCTCCTCCGGAGAGAAGTTTGTGACAGTGGCTTTTCTTTGTGAAACCAAGCTGTCAAGAGTGAGAATGGAACATGTTCGAGTTCAGTGTGGCTTCCGACATATGTTTGCTGTGGATAGTGAAGGTGGATCGGGTGGTTTGGCTCTTTTGTGGAAAGAGGAGGTGGATCTACGGCTGCTTAGCTTTTCTAAACGGGTTATTGATGTGGTTGTTGAAGCAGATAAACCTTGGCGCCTAACTGGTATCTATGGGGAACCTGACCAAGGATTGAGAAGAGATTTTTGGAACCACTTCAGAAATTTGAGAAATAACAGTAACCTTCCATGGTTGTGTGGGGGATTTTAATGAAATCATGTGGACGGCGAAAGAAGGGGGTGAGTGAGAGATCAACGTCGATGATAGCTTTTAGGGATTGCATGGATTATTGCGGTTTGGTTGATTTGGATTATGTTGGTGCTGATTTCACTTGGGCAGGCAATAGAGCGGGTGGAGTGAAGGTTTGGTGCAGGCTGGATCGTGTTTGTGCTACACCAGCTTGGCTCTCGATGTTTCCTGAGTCTCGGGTTTATCACAAACCGGTGGCTTGGTCTGATCATCTGGCCTTATTGTTGTGCATGGACCCGAGAGGGGCACGTTGTAGGAAGCGGGGAAGATTCAGGTTTGAGTATATGTGGTTGAGGGATAGCTCATGCATGAATGTGGTTGAGAAAGCTTGGCATCAGAGTAGGAGTGAGACAGGTACAATTACCGCCCATATCCGAACGTGAGCAAGCAACTTATGAGATGGAATAAAAAGAGTTTGGTCACGTACAAACTAAAATCACGAGTTCGAGCGGGATCTGGAGAGACTTGTGGCCCTTCCGGTTGATGAAGGTAGACAAAATCAGATTGAGGAGGTGAAAAAGAATATTATTGAATGGAAGCATAGAGAGGAGTTATTTTGGCAACAACGATCTCGTGTGATGTGGCTAAAAGAGGGCGATAAAAATACAAAATTCTTCCACTCTCACTCTTCAGAAAGAAGAAGAAATAACCGTATTGAAAGAATGCAGGATGGCGAGGGAAGGTGGTGGGGTGAAGAAGATGGTATTGCGCAGGTGGCTATTAATTACTTCTCTACTCTCTTTTCTGCGCAGGATGAGCCTTCTGATGATCTCTTAACTGCTGTCCAACCTAAAGCAATAGATGCAAACGCTTATCAAATGCTATCCCAACCATATACGAGAGGAAGACATCGTGAACGCTTTAGGGAAATGCATGCTAGCAAGGCGCCGGGTCCCGATGGTCTCCCACTGGTTTCTATAAACATTTTTGGCTGCAGTAAAGGTTGAGGTGGTTAATTACTGTCTTAGTGTTCTAAATCATGGTGCTTGATGCAGGATGTGAATGAGACTAATATTTGCCTCGATCCCCAAGACCAAAAGCCAGCCACAATGAAAGAATATAGACCCATCGATTTGTGCAATGTGGTGTATAAGTTAATCTCAAAACGGTGGCTATGAGGCTTCGTCGGATTCTCCGGATATTATCTCGGAGGAGCAAAGTGCGTTTATTAAAGGTAGATTAATCTCTGATAATGTCATTGTGGCTTACGAGCTTCTCCATAAGCTTCGAGGTAAAAGATCAGGACGAGCAGTAGTAGTGTGCCTTGAAGTTGGATATCTCGAAGTTGGGAGTGCAAAAATGTTGAGAAATACTTGGGACTGCCGACACATATTGGGAGGAATAAAAAGGAGGCTTTCAGACATGTCAAAGAGCGGATTGCCCAAGTAACGAAGACTTGGTTTGCAAAAACGCTGTCCAGAGCTGGTAAGGAGGTGATGATCAAGGCAGTCGGCCAAGCTATTCCGTTATATGTTATGGGGGTATTTCATATCCCGGAGAAGCTTTGTGAAGAGATGGAGGTTATTCTTAACAAGTTCTTCTGGAATCATGGGAGGAGTGATCGCGGCCTCAACTGGATGCGATGGAGTCGGCTTGAGCCAAGGAAAAAGGATGGGGGTCTCGGATTCGGAACATCTCGGGTTTAACTTGGCAATGCTTGCCAAGCAAGGATGGAGATTGCTTTCTAATGACAATTCTTTATGTTCTCGTGTTGTCCGAGCAGTGTATTACCCACATTCGTCTTTCTTGGAGGCGAAGGAGAAACAACATAATTCCTCATATATTTGGAAGAGCCTAATGAAGGGGCGGACAATTTTAGAGATGGGGCTGCGGTGGCGTATTGGTGACGGGTTGACAACCCGAATTTGGAGAGATGGGTGGATTCCGGGTAATGTCAATTCTAACTTTAAACCTCTTACTTCCCTTCGTTTCTTATCCTCAGAGACTACGGTGAGCTCTTTATTTTTGCCAGGTACGAAACAATGGGATATCCAGCTCATCCAACATGTCTTTGAGGCTGCTGATGCTGAAGAGATCTGTCGGATTCCAATTATGGAGGGAGAAAGATCGGATGAACTAATCTGGAATTTTTCTGGAGAGGGTACATATTCAGTCAAGTCTGGATATGAAGCTTTCATGCGCCATAAGAATACAAATGCAGGGGCTACTGGTGGCTGGACTAGACTTTGGCAGAGTGTGTGGGAAGCTAAAGTGCTTAATAAGCACAAGAATTTCATGTGGAGAGTTGCTAATAACTGCATCCCTACCCGAACCAATCTTCATGACCGAAATATTATCGATGAAGAAGTATGCCCTGTGTGTGAAGCTGGAAATGAAACCACACTTCATATTATGCGTGATTGTCCAGTGGCAGTAGAGGTGTGGGAGGCTAGCAATCAATCCCGGATTATTCAAATGCAAGGTGAGGATATTCAAGAATGGCTTATGCAAGTTCGTCGGATGGTTTCAGATGATGGCTGGAGTCAATTTGTTATCTCAGCCTATATGATATGGCGGAACCGGAATAATTTAACACATGGTAAGGGAAAATGGCCTATCTCGAGTTTGCTTTGGCTGATTGCTCACTAGGTAATGGAGTTGAAATGTCTTCAAGAAGTTTGTTTATCACCACGCCATCTGGCACGGTGGACTCCTCCTCCTGCTGGTTGGGTGAAGATTAATACTGATGTGGCAATGGGGACGAATGGACGAATGGGAGTTGGCATTTATGCGAGATGAAGAGGGTTATATAGTTGCGGCTTTGATGGCTAACTGCGTCGGGATTCAGGATGTGTTTTATGGTGAAGTGTTAGCCATTAAAGAGAGCTTAAGACTGGTTCATGATATCCATCCTGCCAAGGTTATTATTGAATCTGATGCTAGAGGGGTCACCAATGCGCTAGGCAGGGTAACTAATGGTGAATCGGAGGCTGCGCTCAATATCAAATATATCCAGCATACTCTCCAAGGCTTGCAATGGTGGAAGATTAATCACATCTACCGAGAAGCCAATCAGTTTGCTCACAAACTAGCCCAGCGAGCTCTTCAGGAAGCAAACTGCTCTGTGTGGACCAACGCCATACCTTTGTTCTTTCAGGAGTATATTTCCTTGGATAATTTGTCTTGATTGTAGCTTCTAAGTGCGACTCTAGGTTCTTTTATTTTCCTTTCTAGTCTTCTTTTAGGGCCTCGGGGGTTTTCTTCCTGGTTCTTTTACCCCGTTGTATTCCTAGGGAACCAGGTAGGTTAGATAGTCGCACTTCTCCAAGAAGCTTTGGGAGGTACTTCCCTAGTACCTCCCTTCCCCTATCAAAAAAAAAATTACTCTATGAATTATACTTCACGACAGTTTGATTTTATTGTTTTAAATTTTAATATTTAACTCAAATTTTAATAAAGAAGTTTTATTTTATAAAAGTCATAAAATAATATATTTATAAAATTTAAATTATCATGCAAATATATTGAATTTTCAATATTTAAACGTTCATAAAAAATTACAAATTAAATATTATGAAATTTTCAAAACAAACTATTCAACCCTTTGACAGACTTAGAGAGTGTGAATTTCCAGAGGTATACGATTTATGGTAAAAATGCATATGAAAAGATAAATTAAAAATAACACCAAATTGTATGAAAAAAATGGGACAAACCATTTACAAAATGAATTGAATTTTAAGAAATTGATGATTTTTTTGACAAAGTATCTGATGAAATTACTTGGGTATCTTTGTCCTTTGATCGAGTAAAGCCTTCATTTCAACCAACCAAATGTGATCGAGTGTTCTTTAATTATTGCCTTCGCAACTTATGTATGTTGGTGTTTTATGAAGATATGAAAAGAATAAAAGAGGAGAAAAGGGAAAGATATATGAAAGATAGCATTGTGTTTACACGTCTTATTCATCAATCTTTACTCACATTTATACATGAAAAAAACTCTTAAAATTTACTAGCATAAAAACCTATTAATTTAGTAATAAACTCACTCATTAACACAATCATTAACCCTCCATAGTTACATGAAGAGTTTATTTATTTATTTATTTTGGCTAATCAACTACTTCAAAACATTACTCCAATAATGTAGAGGCACTTGATCATACTTTTTAAAAAAGATTTATTGGTGATGATGTCCTGCGTTCATTTTAGAGTATTTTAGCCTCTATCTAGGTTTCCACTATTGTGGCAGTCTCATACTTATCATGGGCAAAAGGAAAATGCTCCAACATTTTAGTTGTAAATTTATTTCAGTTTGTGTAACCAAAATATTATGCCAATACTCCAAAAAAAAGAAGAGAAAACAACAATCATTATACAAATGTCATCGTGCCTATGATGGGCATTTTATATGTGTATAAATTAAGCACAAAATCAAGTAATAAAACTCATTCAACCCCAAGTGCAATTTGTGCAATTGTAGTAGGGTGAGTGAGGTCGAACCCAAGAGATTGTAGTTAAGTTTATGAAAGTTTAGTTTTTGCTCTATTTTTTTATTTTTGATTTAAGGAGACAATTGATACGATATGAGGAATTTGGAACACTATTTTACAACTAGTCTAATCTACTTTAACCTACAACACAAATGCAAGTTATAGCTAGATGCAATGTAATGCAAATGTATGATCAAATTCAATAAATAAAGTCTCCTAAGGGTTGGTTAATGTTGAGATTATTAGGTGAGTTGATGAATGTGCTTAGCAAGAATTCAAGGAGTTGAATAAAATTCAAGTCCTGATTACTACACTAGGACTATTATCATAATGTTGAACCAAGAAAAGTCTTCTCACTTGCATTCAACATTATGGTTTTATGTTAAGCCAAGAAAGTCTCTTAATATCTTAGACTAACTTTCTCAAGTTAATTATAAAGTATCTAGGGTAATTTCCTAAGTCAAGTTCAATAAAATCTCTCTCGAGCAATTCATCGAACACTTGGTAGCTAGGTGTAGAAAAGTAGAGAGCTCTTATACTCCTTCTACACCTTGAAACTCAAGAATTCTCTATAAATTCAAATATATACACATTCAAGCAACCATAAACCACCCAATAATACTACAACAGTTAACCAACCCTAGGAGATGAGGAACTACTCTTCAATCACAATAACACAAAAGCTTAAATAAAATGAAGATCAAGAACAATTGATGGAAAATGAGTAGAAGGAACTCTTGATTGGTGCAAGAAATTCTTCAAATCATCCACAAAGCTTTTAAATTCGTAACTCCATGATGAAGAAAATGAGAGAGGAGGAAGAACTCTAAAACCTAGGAGAGCAAAATATGGAGCTAGAACTAGAGAGGGGATGGAGTGCTGAATAAAAATCCCCAAAAAATAACTTACATACCAAAAAATGAGTAATAATAATGAGTGGAAGAGTACTCTGGATGTTCCAACAAGCAATGTGTCATACTTGAATCTGAAATGAGAGAAAATCTGAAATTTTCGCCACCAATTCCTTTCTCGAAGCCAAAATGAAGTAGAAAATGTCATTTAAAGGGAAGTGAGCGATCGCTTACTAAGGGTGAGAGATTGCTAACAAAAGCACTGTGAGTGATCGCTCACTACATTTTTGGCCGCGCATAGGCCGCTCACCACACTGCAGCTACGGGTGATAACACTCCTCACGGTGAGTGACCGCCCACCGTCTTTCCTAGATCACACACTGGCTGCTCACTTAGTCTGATGCCTTCCCAACTCCCTTAACTTATTCAAAATGTGCAACTTGCAGGTCCTTGCCTTCACTTTTCTTTGAAAATCAACTCGTTTTGGACTCATTTCTTCCATTTCCTCTTTGAACATGCGAAACCTACAAAAACTCTTGCGCCGATACTAAGAACTAGCAATAATTATCATAAAAACCACTGTTTAGAGGTGAAATATAAATCAATAAAGTGCACTCATCAGCCTACGTGATAGAAAATAAAGTAGGCAGGAATCCTTAAGGCGAGTTCTATTGTGGGGATATAGGACAAAAAGGTTTAAGGTGGTTCTCGAGCCCCGTTCTTCAAATAGCGACAACCCAATCCCTTTTCACGATAGGGTCATGCAAGAATTGGATTAGCATGAGTCGTGTTTTTTCGCAAACCACCGCGGAGACTTATCTCACGAAGATTACACTACTTCTGCCATTAGGAATCGATGAAGGCTTGGAGATCAATGTCTCACAAAAATAACAACACCGGGTCAACTGAGAAAGTAGAATGAGTTTTTTCATTTAGAGCTCGGGTAGAAAGCTCAATGTCATACATGTTATAACAACAGACATGTTAGTACAATAAAATAAAATAAAATACATAAATAAAATCAAGCAACAAAAATAAAATAAACTCGTAATGTGGCCAGACAAATCCCTAATAGAGTCATCATATGTAGCGACGTGAGAAATACCTGAGTAATATCCCAAAATGACTTGGAGTTACCATCAATCATTCGGTTTTAGGTCGGTTGAAAACCTAAAAAATGGTCTACGTGAAATCTTCTAATTTCAGTAATCGGCTACGCATATAACTTTTTAGTGCTCAAAATTGATAATACGAAATCTTTTTATGACTTCTACTTGATTTAGAAAAATGAACGATAAATCAACTAAAAAATAAATAATTAAAATCACTAAAATATTATGAATAATTTAATTCCCCCTCAAAAAAATTGATGTCTGTGTAAAAAAATGGCTAGGGTTTCTGGGGTCTCTCTTCAACGGCGCTATCACCAATTCGATTCCGGTGATGGATTTGTGTGCCCACCCTGCGGCTGCCTCGGGCTCTTGGATTGTGACGGATTATCGTCTCGATGGCTCTCGGCTCTTCGTAGGTGTTGTGGGTGATTCACGCCACCGGCGTCGTTTTCTTTTCGGTCCTCCGGCATTGGACTATTGGTGGCCTTGTGACGTTGTATCGGTGACTCCGTTGATCAGCGTTGTATCCCTCCACATGGTGCTGCTGTTCTTGACTGGTATTCTTCCTCGATTGGTGCCTTTGAGCAGCCAGTTTTGAAGCGCTGGCTTCTGCTCGTGGCCTTTTGGGACTGGTTGATCCTCCACAAGTAGAGTGGGTGAGGGCACCTTGGTGCTTGGTTTTTTGTGCTGGTGGCCAGGGGTGGTCATTGATTAATCGATCGAGGGTGTGGGGTTTTTGGATGGCAGGCTGTAGGAAAGGAGCGGATGGGTTTGGTGGTTCTCTTGGGTGCTCGGAGGGTGGCCGGGTGAGGGTTCTTTGGGGACGGCTTTCGAGGCAGGACTTATTGGTAGTAGGCTCGGTTTCTTCTGTATGTTGGAAATTTGGGTTGGGAGACACTTGGGTAATGTCAATCGGAGATGTCCAATGTTGCTGTCGTGGATTATTCTTCTTCGAGATTGGACAAATGGATCTTCCGGCCTGTGGATTAAGTTTTTTTTGTGTGGGTGAGATTAATCTGGTCCGTATCATGGCTCGGAGATGTTGGTGGGAGATGGAATGGTGCTTTCATAAAAGGGCGGGGTTGCATGTTGTCCCGAAAATTGAAGGATGGTACGACAGGGCGAAGCGATGTCTCACCCTACTTGTGGAGATGATGCCTTTGGTTCCGGGTGGGTGGGGCTTTGGATCTTCTTTGTCTGTTGGTGCTCGGGGCATGAGTGCCAAAGTGATCCCGATTGGTGAGATTCAGTTGATGGAGTTGTGGTTTTGGATGCATTGGTGGTTCCTCTTCTACTGGTGGGAGGCATCTTCGAGCTTTGTGATAGTTATCCGTGCAAGGTTGAGACATCGCTTAGGTTCCCAATTAGTTGGGAGATTGTTAGATGTATGTGCATTTTCTAAGGATGTTGTATACGGGCACCACTTTAAAATCCCTAGATGGATTATAGTGTAGCTCACTGTTGTGTTTCTCTGGCATTGGTGGGTCTTCGACTTGTTATCCAGTCCTCTCGTTTCAACCCGGCTAGCCGGTCGTTTGATGCTTTGTCCTTCTGGGGGCGACGCTACTATCTTCTATCTTTCTGTTCTTTAGTTAGTTTATTTTACTTCAAGTTACATTTTATTATGCTATTCTTAAGAACTTTAGGTTATTGCTTTTGTTTGTATACTACCTTATAACCTTAAGCTATCTGGTTCTTAGACCTGTTTATGCTCACTTCAAACAAAGAGCGTTGTTATTAGTTAGGACTTTGTCCCTACTTAGGTTGTTATCGGCATTAGCCACTTGTTTTTTAATGGGATCATTCCCTCCCAAAAAAAATATTCTAAATAATTTAGAAGCTTGTAAAAACTCAAAATCACAAAAAATAATGTTAAACGGGTAAACTCCGTCGATAGTCCCTTAAGTTACACGATTGTCCTATTTGGATCCTATTTTAAGAATTAGTATCACTTTCGTCCCGTAAGTTACAACCGTGTGTACTGTTGATCCTTCTGTCACTTTTTCCGTTAAAATCACCGTTAAGGTGGTAAAATTACAAAATTATCCAAATCTAAAATTTATTTTAACACCAATCTTTTTTAAAAACTACAAATGTACCTTGAATTTTGTTTTTGGAAAAGCAAAATTGTCTCGCCCATCACCGGCCCGCCTTGCTACACTGTCGGCATCATCTCGCCATCACCGGCCTTCTCCAGCCCAGGTGCATGTTGGAGATGTTGCATTCTCCGAGGACGCCGCCTTCGAACCCCGCCGATGTTACCCTCGTACCGAGCCTCCATCCATGAACTCATCATTCAGATCGAACGCCGAACTCTCCGTCCAGATCGAACGCCGACCGAGCATCTGACTCCTTTCCCCCGCCTAGATCGGCGCCGTCGAGAGCATCCAACCATTTGCGTCGGCCCATCTCGTGTCAGCAACCTTGGCCGCAGCATCCCAGCCTTGTCGAGCCTCGTCCACGGTTGAAGATAGACGAAGCCAGCGCCAAATCTGGCCCATCCACTACGTAGAGAAATCCGTTTACTGCGGCCTCCGTCGTAGTAAATGCCGCAGTAAATGACATTTACCGAGACATTTACTGCGGCAGAGGCCGCAGTAGGCCGCAGTAACTTACTGCAGCCTCCGCTGCAGTAAAACCGCAGCTTCTCTACGTAGTGGTCGTCGAGCCGAATCGGGGTTGGCTTCGTCAAGACTCCGATGCGGACTGGGCGAGCGAGTCCTCGGAGAATGCGATGATTGTCACCGAAATTTGACTTCGTCGTTTCCTCGTTGTCGTCAAACCGGTGACAGAGAAGCATCTCTGACGTCCACCTCGGCCGGAGAAGGCCAGTGGTGGGCAAGACGATGACGACAATGTGGCAAGGCGGGCCGGTGTTGGGCGGGACAATTTTGCTTTTCCAAAAAAAATTCATGGTACATTTGTAGTTTTTTTAATAAAAGATTGGTGTTAAATTGAATATTAGATTTGGACATTTTCGTAATTTTACCACTTTAACGGTGATTTTAACGGAAAAAGTGACAGAAGGACCAACGGTACACACGGTTGTAACTTACGGGACGAAACTGATACAAATTCTTAAAACATGATCTAAATAGGACAATCGTGTAATTTAAGGGACTATCGCCGGAGTTTACTCAAAATTAAACATACAACTCTGATCAGCATAATGACAATAATAGGAGTATTACATAAAACAAAGAGTTTTAGGCTTAGTGCCCTTTACTAATGATGATCTCGCCTCTTCAAATGTGTGAGTTGATGAAAATCTATGGCGCTGAAGGGCGCACGGGTGATTGGTGAAGAATGAAAGGTATGGGCGCTGATAGCGTGTGGGAGGGCATGGTAGATGAATTGGTTTTGCAGAGCATAGGTGAGATTTAATTTAATTTTCTTTATTTTCATTAATTTTATTCTTTTTTTCCCTTTTTCTTTTGTTTTTTTTCATGAAAATACATATTGTCTTTGACAATATTATAAACTTGATTAGTTTTCAAACAACCGAGTTATTACCTAATAAACACAAAGTTATACTAAAAATAAAACAAATCAATGACTGGAGAAGTAATTAATAACACGAAATACTTACTAATTAAGTAAACATCGATCATGTGCTAATCCTTATCATATTATAGCTGAACTAGCTAGTACCCCCTCCTACGGGACGGGACGAGGTAAAAAGAATTAATATCTTGATATTATCGATGTATTCATATAAATTTCTGAAAAGATAACTCATATGCTATTTTATTTAAGGGTCGACAACCAAAAGAGTAAAATATTCAAGTTTACTGTTTCATGTGTATGTTACTATTTCAAATTAATAAAACTCACACATTTGTCTTATTTGTCCAATTTATTGTACTTCTTTTATCTCTGATGTTTTTTTTATTATTTTTGCTTTTATTGGGGTCAAAAGTAAAAATGTTTTAGTTTTTCTTTTTTACTTTTTATAGTACTTCTAATTTGTTTTATTAAAATATTGAATATTTAATCGATCACCGGCTGCGAAGCGCGGGGACCCAATACCTCTTATATATACATATATAGTAAATTAACTATTTTCTATGAAACAAAATTACATTATGAATATATCACTCATATTATAAAATAAGAAACAATCCACAAACAAAACGTACACCATCGAAATATAAATTTGAAGAATTTGATGTTAGAAATATTACGAAATTATAGTGCTTACATATTTTCAGAAAATTTACTTAAATAATTTTTAAAAACATATGAATAAAATATTGTATATCATACTTACGTAAAATCATATATAAAATAATTTAATTATTTATAATAATTATTACAAGGCTTTATTATAACTTTAAGGTAATTTATCGTATTTAAAAAATATATAATTATTACAATTAATAATACTCACAAATATAGTTCTCAAATAAATTAATTTTTCATATTAAAAAATATTTGAATATAAATTGTAACCCGAAAATCCCACAAATTTCGGGTTGGGCTTACCCATCCCAATTTTGCTTTAACACCCTTTATTGTCCAAACTCTCAACCCTTAAACAACTAAGCCCAAATTTTTAGCCCAACCTATAACCCAACCCAAACCCAAACCCAAACCCATCTACCCTCATATAAATAACCCGGTGTCCAACACTCTAACGTTTCTAACCCTACGAGCCGCATCTCTCTCACTCACTCTCTTTCTCTCTCGCTGTAGAAGTTCAACCGTATTCATACCGAATTCTTATTGTTCATCCTGAGAAACCATCAAAACCGCCTCGTAGATGCATTTTCGTCGAGTGTCCGCCATGAAAAAATGTTTTCCAGCAGCCTCCGATGACGGCGAACATGGTTAACATTTTTTCCATCATGATTTCTGCTTTCTCTTTGTAAAAAAATGTTCACAAATTTATATTTCCACTTAGATCAAACATTTTTTCCTATTTTCTCCCTCAAACGTACCGATAGAACTTCAACCGTGTTCTTACCAATTTATTGAGGTTTTTCATGCGAAACCACCAAAACCGCCTCGTTGATGCATTTTTGTCGATTGTTCACCTTGAAAAAATGTTTTCCGGCGACCGCTGATGGCGGCGAACATGCATGATTCCTCTTTCTCTTTGTATAAAATTGTTCAAACATTTATATTTCCACTTAGATAAAACATTATTTACTATCATGGTGTTAGCGTGTAATAAAAAATGAATATGATTTATTTGATAAAATATATAGTACGAAATCAGCAAATAACACCATACATTTGCCTGAAATTTTTCGATTTGCAGGTGGAGGTCATTTAATTCTCGTTGAAAGCAATCTAATGTGGTATGCAGCAAGTGTTGCGTGCGAGACATCATGCTTGGAAAAAATGATTAGCGGGTTGTTTTGAATTTGGTTGACTAATATGTATGATTGAATTCTTTGTAAATAAATTCTGTATTTATAATGTGGAATGTCTAGGATGTAGGCTTGAGATCGAGTTTGACACCTGATTTTGTGGGTTGTTTCGAATTTTTAGGAAGCTTAGATATAGTCTGTTGCAGATTCAATCTATTTGGATGTTATCTCTTGATTAAATTCATCATGTGGTTTTAATAAATATTAAAAAGTATTTTACACATGGTTTGTCCTCCTTCAATATGATCTCATTTATATATTAATAGTAGATTTGCCCGCATGCTTTCGATAGATGAAGAAGGTAGTGTTGAACAATTAATTTAGGCAGAGACCGATAAACAGGTCAGTTTATTAAACATTATTAATTAGTACACCAGATGGTCTTCGCCCCGTCAACTTGTAGCCCGATCTATCAACCTACTCCCCGTATTTTTATTTTTATTTTTTTTGGAAACGCGGATTGTTATACAGTAGATTAAATTAATAAAAAAAATACTGTAAGAAATATTGGACATCATCCCCAATTACATTAGTATTACTACTACTATAAAAGGCTTAAGATCTGCTTCAAATTCAAAGCAAACTCATCCCTAGCTAGCTTCCACCAAATTAATATAACCTTTGATATATATGATCATCTCCTTATTATATATGGAGCCTTCTGTGATCATATCCACTTTTCTTATCATCTTGTTCATGACACTCATGATCATGAGAAGATGGAGTAAAACAAACAAAATCCGAAAACTTCCAGGGCCAAGGAAGCTTCCATTGATAGGAAACTTGCACCAACTTGCCACTGGTATGCCAAATCGTGTTCTAGCCTCCATGGCTAAGAACTACGGTCCACTGATGCACTTGCAGCTTGGTTCTGTCGAAACCATTGTTGTCACTTCTCCTGCATTTGCTAAGGAGATCATGTCCGACACCAACTTCGCCAACAGGCCTGAACAAGTTTATGTCAACAAGGTCATGACTTACAACTTCAGAAACATTTCCTTCGCTCCCTACGGCCATTTCTGGAGGCAGCTGAGGAAAGTTTGCACTAATAAGCTGCTAAGCGCCGCCACGGTCCTTTCTTACCGGCCGATAAGAGAAGAGGAGGTGCTCAAGATGATCAAGCTGTTATCTTCAGCTGCTGGGAAACCTGTAGATATCACTGAGATGGTCTCCTCCATGACTTTCTCCATTACAGCGAGGGCAGCCTTTGGGGAGAGATGCCAAGACCAAGAGGCGTTCATTGCTTCCATGCAAGAAGCTGTGAACCTGGCTTCAGGATTTGCGCTCTGTGAATTGTATCCTTCCATCAAAGTGTTGCAACTTGTTGGCGGTTTGAGGTACAAAGTTGAGAAGCTCCATCGTGAAGTTGACCACATACTTGAAAGTATAGTTAACCGGTGCAAAAGTAAAATGGCTGCAAGGAAAGCTAATGATCATGGAGATCATAACGTTAATGCTACTTGCCTTCTGGAAGTTCTACTACGCCTTCAACAAGAAGGTGATCAAATTTCCTTGGAAGATGCCAACATCAAAGCAGCTGTCATGGTCGGTAATTATTATTAATCAAGTACTCTCATTAATTACTAATTAATTAATTACGATTCTTTGGCATTTATCATCTCACTAATTATATATGTTAGGTGGCATGGTCCATGCATGCACGTGCACGCCTGAACACAGCATCGATCTCTTATACTATTATACTTTATGTTTCAGGATGTGTTCAATGCTGGAAGTGAGACTTCAGCAACAACTGTTGATTGGGCAATGTCTGAGATGGTGAAAAACCCTAGAGTGATGAAAAAAGCTCAAGATGAGGTAAGATGGGTTTTCAAAGGAAAAGATAATGTGGAAGAAGCAGGGATAGAAGAGCTCAAATACCTCAAGTGTGTGATTAAAGAAACCCTCAGGCTTCACCCTCCATTGCCATTGTTGTTTCCAAGAGAAGCCAAAGAGAGCTGCGAGATTAATGGATACCAGATACCTGCAAAAACAAGAGTGATAATTAATGCATGGGCTTTAGCAAGGGATCCAACTTTGTGGGATGAAGCTGAGAAGTTTAACCCAGAAAGATTTTCTGGTAGTAGTACTTCTGTTGATTACATGGGGAAGAGTTTCGAGTTCATACCATTTGGAGCGGGAAGGAGAATTTGTCCAGGCATATCATTTTCACAGCCCAACATTCTGCTACCTCTTGCACAGATGCTGTTTCATTTCGATTGGAAGCATCCAAATGAAGGAGATAATAATCTGGACATGACGGAGACATTTGGATTAACTCTTAAGAGGAAGAACAATCTCATCCTTGTTCCACAGCCATGCATGTGATCGATCATGTGATCAATAAGAGTTCGTCAGTAAATTGAAATATTGTTCCACAGCCATGCATGTGATCGATCATGCAGCTCATTTAATCTAGACATGACGGACTGAATAAAATTAATTATTGTTGGATTTGATTCGATCATGTGATCAATAAGAGTTCGTCAATAAATTGAAATATTACTATTGATTTAAACTGTGATGCATGTGATCGATCTACAATTACCACAATTACTCTTCCGTCCATTTATTATT
This sequence comes from Stellera chamaejasme, assembly GCA_024586325.1. Classification (NCBI taxonomy): domain Eukaryota; kingdom Viridiplantae; phylum Streptophyta; class Magnoliopsida; order Malvales; family Thymelaeaceae; genus Stellera; species Stellera chamaejasme. The sequence goes on from CM044985.1 coordinate 36,004,030, forward strand.
GAAATATATTGACTGGGCACGCTATTTTAGGTGGAGCTGATTTTGAGTTGACTTGGTAAGTAGAAGAGATGGATAAAGGATAATTGAATAAATTCACTACAAAAGTTTACTAAAGGGGAAAGTGTTTCAATAATTTATGGACGGCCCAATAAGGAAAGTGTTTCAGTAATTTTGGGACAGATGGAGTACTATTACTATTATCAAGTTAACTTTAAAGGGATCATGGTAGCGCCGTTTAAGATTCATTTGCGATACGATAATGGCGCTGATACGGGAGCTACGTAGTAAGCCGCTTTTTTATAACCGTGCGTTTCAAGTCGCTACAACATAGCACCGTTGTTTCGTATTTAAGCGCTACACCTACACCCATTCACGTAGGATGCTAACACATTTAATCACTTGTAGCGCCGTTTTTCCGCCTCCAAGCGGTACATGCATTTTATTACTATTAGTTTTTTTTGTTTTAGAATTTTGTATTTACTAAATGAATTAATATGAATATATAATTGTTGAAAAACTAAAATTAAAATACAATTTAAGTACTTTAAATTAAATATTAATCCAAATTCAATATTTATAAAATGTTATATTTACAACAAAAATACCTAAATAAGTAAAATCTATAAATCCTATGAAGATGGAGGAGTTGGAGGAGTATCATCACGAGCGCCACCGAGACCACGCTGCTGCTGCGGAGTATGGACTTGCAAGAAGCTTCTGATGTAAGCCTCCATCATCTCCGGCGTCGAGCAAGAGGACCAGTCGTCGGGATGTTGAACTGTGGAGGAGGGTCCTCCATGCAAGGGGTATAAACATCCATGTGCAAACCAATGAGAGAGTAATAGTCATTGTAACATCCCCAGAGTTTGGAGAGCTTTGTTCAGTACAGCTCACCAAACCAGGATATGAGCGACTTCAGCGCGTCTCCATCACCGCTACGCGGGACCCAGTCATAACTCTCCTAAATAAAAATAATGTTTCATTAATAATCTAACAATTATTATAAAAAAATTAATTCAAATTATTGTTAAAAATGTAAACATTACCTTAAATATCGTGATGTACGCATCTTGGGCCTCCTAGGGGAGATCAAAGAATGATGGTGGCCAACCGGTCCTGTTGCCATCAATGATGCTATTTATGGTGGATGGACACAGTGAAGCCGGCTGCCTGAGGCTGCATATTATGAGATAAAACATTATATATATATATATATATATATATATATTATGAAATAAAACATTATATAGAATTTGTAAAAGTATATACGTAATACTTACTGGCCCGCGAGAATACGCTTCCTTCCATCCTCCATCAGCTTTGGCGGTGGGAGCACTGCAGTGGTGGTGGCCTAAGGCACGGCTTGAGATGTGACCTGAGCTCGACGACCTCTACGTCTCGGGGGCGGGGGTGGTATGGGTGCATCACCCTCAATAGTCAAGAAGATCCACTGTTGGTGGTACCTTGGCCACGACCCCCACGACATGACAATCTACCGCGCGATGTCCTTGTCGACTGCTGGTTCAGGCCCTCACAATGCTGCCGGTCATATCACTCGCCAGAATCACTAGAACTCGACATACTAATTGTTTATAATTTTACCAAAAAGTTTGTTATTCTTTTGCAAATAAGCCCTTTAAACGTTCAAGTGTTACAAATAGCCCTTTAAATGTTAAAGTTTTACAGTTTGGCCCAAGAGTTTGATAAAGTTTGCAATTTAGCCCTTTAATCTTAAAGTTTGATAAAGGTTGATAAAGTTTGCAATTTAGCCCATTAATTCTTAAAGTTTGCAATTTGGACCCAAAGTTTGATAAAATTTACAATTTAGCCCCTTAATTCTTAAAGTTGTACAATTTGGCACTATTTTTTTTTAAATTTTCCAACTTAGCCTTTTAATTCCTATAGTTTTACAATTTGGCCCTAAAGTTTTTTAAAGTTTCCAACTTGGCCTTTTAATTCTTTAAATTTTACAATTTGGCCCTAAAGTTTGATAAAGTTTGCAATTTAGCACTTTAATGCTTAAAGTTTCACAATTTGTCAAATTTTCCAACTTAGCCCTTTAATTCCTAAAGTTTTACAATTTGTCCCTAAATTTTTTTAAAGTTTCCAACTTAACCCTTTAATTCTTTTACAATTTGGCCCTAAAGGTAGAAAAGGTTTGCAATTTAGCCCTTTAACGCTTAAAGTTTCACATTTTACCCCTAAAGTTTGTTAAACTTTCCAACACATGCTATTATTTTCCAAAAGTTTTACAATTGGGCCCTAAAATTTTTACATAATTTAAAATTGAACACAAATATCATGCAAAGTTACATAATTCCCCAAAATTTAACATAATTCTACAAAATTAAGAAATTCATCAACACTCAACAGTAATTAAGAAAAATCCCCAAAAATTATTCGAATTCACATAAATTCATAGAAATTCAAAAAATCAACAACTAATTCAATGCATCCAACAGAAGAAAGATTTGAAATCATCAAAACTAATTCATATTCTGCCAAAAAATAATCAACACTAAATCATATTAATGAATTCTAAAATGAGAGGAGAGGAAGGAAGGGAGTTTACCTGTGGCCCTGACGACACCGACACGAGGAGGTGGAATAGCCGACAATGACGACCCGGTGGAGATCGGTGGTGAATGAAAAAGAATTTAGAACTTGAATTAGTTTCGGGTGTGTGTGTACATGTATCGGTTGATAGCAACTGAAGCTGAAAAAAAGTACCTGAAGTTGAATCCGGTGATACACGTCACCAACGGTGTTGGAATGGGCGGAGGAGAGTTGAAAGGGGCGGAGAATTGTTGAAAGGTCGGGAGAATGAGGAGGAGGGGAGGGAATCTGAAACTTCCTAAGGAAGTTCATGCTTGTAGCGCCGCTTAGTGCTACAGCAGCGACCCAAGCAGAAACTTCTAGAGGAAGCCTTTCCTCTTTCCCTTCACCTTTTTCGGTTTCTAAGGCGTCGGATTTAAATTAATCCTATAACGGGGAATAGAGTTAGGGGTATTCTCGGGTTTTCCTTACCTAATTTATCTACGTTAAGTGAGAAAACGACAATCATCAACTAAACGACAAAAACAGAACACTAACAAATTATAACTGAACAAAAAACTATTTAGATACACATAATCTTACTAAAATTACATTTAACCCCTAAAACTTTTACATAAATAACCCTATAACTAGACACATTTAGGACTTTTCCTTTTTTTTACAACTGATATGAAGTCTTCGAATAGTCCCACCTGTAGCACTCTCAAACTGTTGAACCCGCTCGGCATCCTTGATATCTGCACAACAAAATTTAGAAGTTTAAACATTTAATTTTGAATATCAGACTTTAAAAAACATGTAACAAACTTATCAATTAGTTGACAATATTTAAGTTACGATATTCAGTTTAGAATAGTCTAAGATCCATTATTAACTAACATTTGATTTTTAAAAATTAGTTCAAGCCCTTGTACCTATAAAACTATAACTCACCATAAGATATACACTCAAATTTTCCACCACAGCCGATTCTCTCTATGTTTAATTCCAGATTCTGGTTTTTACTGAAGTCCATTCTTCTTCACATTTGATGATTGTAGATGCATAAAGAGAAGGAATCATATCAGCAGAATACGGTTCCCTATAAATTTTTTATATCATACATTTAATCTTCTTATTCAATGTTTCGAATTCCATTTTCCTAATAGATCAAGTCATTCACAAATTTTCCCATCTCTCCACACCAATTATACTGTTTCAAAACCTTGCAAGTTACTGCCAATACTGCTACAAGTAAGGCTACTTACACTACGTATTTAATGGGCATTGGATAGGGGGCGATCCGCTACTCAACCCACTACCATGGTAGCGAGGCTGCCCGCTACCCAGCCCACTTCTTTTTGGGCCGCTTTCGTCAATCCTGACGCTACCCAACCCGCTATCATTAGTAGGGGGCTCGGTAGCGGGCACCTCGTTACCACCAAGCCACGTGGGCGCTGCCAGCTGACAGAGCTGGTAGCGCCCCGCCCCCTACCCTGCCCGCTACCATCTTTTCTTTTAAAAAAATGATTTCTTTATTTGCATCATTTAATAAATGATTCAATAATATTATTATTTATTATAGTATTTATAGATTATAATTAAAAACATAAATAAATTTAATTTTAAATTAACCAAATATATCAATTACAATAAAAAACATCCAAAATCAACTAGTTTTTACAAAAGTGTCTTACGGGGGAGGCAAATCGTAATCGTCACCTTGATTCACACGCGGTGGGGAATGGTGCTCTGAATCGTCGAACGTCTGTCTGTTGAACCCCAAAGAGAATGGGTTAAACGACACATTACTCGGCCTAAACAACTCCGGGTCGTACACATTATTGTGTGGCGGCTGCTGAGGTGCCTACTGCTGTGGCGTCAGCACCGCGGATGTTGGGTGTCTGGAACCCTGTAGTCGTGCGCCAGGAGGCCCACTAAGGTTGCGACTATAGCGTCGAGATCATGTATGTGGAGTAGTTTGGAGGATCCAGAAGATAGATCTTTGGACCGGGAGTGCGACAAGAAGAAAGATCAACATACAAAGAAGATAGATCTAAGAAGATTGATCAAAAAAATTATAGAATTAAGAATTTATTTCAGTATTTTTGGAATTTATTAATGTATTTTAGGAATTCTTTATGAGTTTGTAGGTATTTTTGGGAATTTTAGTATGTCCGTTAGGTATTTTAGGTATTGATGTCGATATACAAGGTATTAATATATACTTTAGTTATTTTAGGTATTGATGCTGATCTAACAAGGTATTGATGCTGACTAATAATGTATTGATGTCGATCTAACAAGGTGTTGATGTCGATCTAACAAGGTATTGATGCTGATCTAACAAGGTATTGATGCTGATCTAACAAGGTATTGAAGCTGATCTAACAAGGCATTGATGTCGATCTAACAAGGTACTGATGTTGATCTAACAAGGTATTGATGCTGATCTAACAAGGTATTGATGCTAATCTAACAAGGTATTGATGGCGATCTAACAAGGTATTGATGCTGATCTAACAAAGTATTGATGCTAATCAAACAAGGTATTGATGTCGATCTAACAATGTATTGATGCTGATTTAACAAGGTATTGATGACGATCTAACAAGGTATTGATTCTGATCTAACAAGGTATTGATGTCGATCTAACAAGGTGTTGATGCTGATCTAACAAGGTATTGATGGCGACCTAACAAGGTATTGATGCTGATCTAACAAGGTATTGATGTCGATCTAACAAGGTATTGATGTTGATCTACAAGGTATTAATACTGATCTAAAACGGTATTGATGCTGATCTAACAAGGTATTGATGTCGATCTAACAAAAATATTTAAAATAGCACAAAATTTATAAATAATCTTATTTTCGTAAAATACCTAAAGTATATACTAAAATACCAAAAAAATGCTTAAAATACCACAAAATTCATAAATAATCTTATTTTCATAAAATATCTAAAGTATATACTAAAAACCACAAAATACCACAAAATTCATAAATAATAACGAAAATGCCTAAAATATCATGAAATTCATAAATACCTAAAATATATACTAAAATACCAAAAAATACCTAAAATATATACTAAAATACCACCTAAAATATATACTAAAATACCACTAAAATACTTAAAATAGCACAAAATTTATAAATATTATTATTTTCGTAAAATACCTAATTAAAGTATATACTAAAATACCAAAAAAATGCTTAAAATACAACAAAATAAATTATCTAATTTTCCTAAAATACCTAAAGTATATACTAAAAACCACAAAATACCACAAAATTCATAAATAATAACTAAAATTCCTAAAATAGAAAGAAATTCATAAATACCTAAAATATATACTAAAAACCACAAAATACCTAAAATATATACTAAAATACCACAAAATACCTAAAATATATACTAAAATACCACAAAAATACTTAAAATAGCACAAAATTTATAAATAATCTTATTTTCGTAAAATACCTAAAGTATATACTAAAATACCAAAAAATGCTTAAAATACCACAAAATTCATAAATAATCTTATTTTCCTAAAATACCTAAAGTATATACTAAAAACCACAAAATACTACAAAATTCATAAATAATTACTAAAATGGCTAAAATAGCATGAAATTCATAAATACCTAAAATATATACTAAAAACCACAAAATACCTAAAATATATATACTAAAATGCCACAAAATAGCTAAAATATATACTAAAAAACCACCAAAATACTTAAAATAGCACAAAATTTATAAATAATCTTATTTTCGTAAAATACCTAAGCTATATATTGAAATACGGGTAAACTCCAAGTTTAGTCCCTTACCTTTCAACTTTGTCCTATTTGAGTCCTATTTTAAGATTTCGTCCTATTTCAGTCCCGTAGCTCCATAAATCGTCTCAATTGTAGTCCTTCCGTTAGAGTCCACGTTATGTTGACCGTTTCTTTGTGAAAAATGACCATCAAACTGTTGACACCCGATTTTGTCCGGGGTAGTATTTTAGGTTTCGTGATTGTCAATATTTTTTCGTATATTTATTTCATGTGATTTTTGTCGACCTTTTATGTACTTTTCGTCATTTTCGTTATTTTATGTAAGTTTTGCCATTTTCGTTATTTTACGTAGTTTTTATCGTTTTTTTCACGTGTTAATGTCATTTTCATTATTTTATGAACTTTTGTCGTATGTTTTTGTTATTTTATGAAACTTTTGTTATTTTCATTATTTTGTCGTTTTTATAATTTTCAGATGCTTTGGTTATTTTTCTTATTTTGGTACTTTTCGTTATTTCCATCATTTTATGTAATTTTTGTCATTTTCATGTACGTTTTTTTATTGTTTCATATATCTTTTATTACTTCGTGTGCTTCTGTTATTTTCATGATTTTTATGTGTTCTTATCATTTTATTTGGTTTAATCTAGTTTTAAAATGTGTTTATTTTATTTTATTTTTAATTAATTAAAAAAAGAAAACAGAAAATTAAAATTAAAAAAAAAAAGAAAGGAAGGACTTACAGACTAATCGTGCTCCTCCTCTTCCTCCGGATCCGCTGAGCTTCTTCTCCTTCACGCCATGCCTCTGCCCTCACCCATCCATCAAACATGAATTCAGACACTTCATCATTACCCAAGCCCCTGTCAATCAAGATTTTGGGCTATAAATTGGACATTTCTTTCGGAAGAAACAGGAGAAGAAAAGAGGCTCGGTTCTTCGCCGGCAACAAAAACGCCCTCCACTCTCACTTCGCGTTCCGGCCACCCTCGTCGCCAAACACCACCCCCATCATCACCGCCAACCTCCCACGAACTCAAAGGTACCCTCCTCCTTATCCGAAACCGCCGGAAAACGGAGAAAAAGGCCGCCGACCGCCGGACCTCCTCCTCCACCCCCTCCGATTTGCTGCTTTTCATCACTCCTACCTATCACCATCAGCTCCACCACGACGAGACGGAGCCAAACCAACCATTCATGCTGCCGGAGATGGCCTGAACACGGAGAAAAGCGGCCACAATCCGATTCGACGTCGGCACCCGTTTTCTCTCCAACCGGAGCTCTATTCACCGCGCCACCGACGCTACCACCCTCTCCGGCTGCCGACGGGACGACCTGCAGCTGCTCCGCCGTCGAAAAGTCGACGCTGGTGTCGACCGCCGTCCGCTCCGCCGCCGAGTTCACGCAACTCGAAGGAGAAGAAGCTGCTGTAGCAGTTTTTGATTTTTGGGTAAATTACAACCCCAGTCCCTGTCCCTTAACTTTCCCCCCTATTTCACTTAAACCCCCCACATTTAGCCACAGTTTCAGTCAAGTCACTTAACAAGTTTCAAAACTAACAGTTTGGGCACTAGGCCTAAACATTTTTGTGTTTTAGTTAATATTTTTGGTATTATGACAATCTAAATCATTTTTAATTTTATTTTCAAGATATTTTGAGTTTAATTAGCCATGTAAATTACTAATAATTATTTTCTTTTCTTTTCTTTTTAATGTGATTATTTGTCTTTCTCTTTTTTCTTAAAATCAAGCAAAAATCTAAAAAGAACCCGTGGTACCAATTTTGGGCGTACGAAAATTAACCATTTTTGTACGTAACTGACAAACGAATCCAGATCTCTCGTAGACCATTTTTTAGGTTTCCAATCGACCTAGAAAAAAAGATTGGTGGCGACTCCATGTCAAAAACCACGTCGCTACAGATGGCGACTCTGCTGGGGAAAAGTCTGGCCACAGCAAGGGTTTGATTTTCTTTTTTTTATCTCTTCGCTTGATTTGATTTTCTTTTTTTACGTGTTGTGTTCTCATTGTATATATTGTAGTTCACCCACACACAAAATCATGCATCTTCAAGCTCTACACCCGAGCTTTTCATATCCATATTTTGTGAATACCCGGGAAAGGCTAGTTGTGTGTGACAATAGTCACCGCACTTTCTCTAGACCGTAGTGGTTAGTAGCGTTGTTCGGGTGTGGCGTTAGTCACCCAATAGAACCGCGAAAACTGCGACCCGAATTAATCCTTCCTTACATAACCCTTGTGGGTAAGGAATTGGGTCTTTTCTAGTTCGATAGAACTTAGTAAAAGGGATTCGGGAACCTACCTTTGACCTGTCTTTCAAAATCCACCCGTGCATATAATGACCATAGTTCCTTCCACTAGATTTGACCCGAATAGAATAGGACACCCGACGTTTGCTTGAGGCGAATCAGTAACATTTGTGTAAATAACCTCATTATTTCATCGTTGGCTTTGCAAACGTCATATGCTGTGATCTGTGTGGATTGTGGTTAGCATGAATTGATCTAGTTGTGGGAAGGATTCAAAAGAACAGTCAATATCAAATTCTTGGTGGAACACGTACTGGACTTTACACTCGACCGATAAACATGAGATTTTTGTATAAAGGGAGCCATTTCTTTCATCAATCGTCAATTCCATCTTTTGTTATTCATACTTGTACATTTTTGTATATACCATTTGTACTAATTGTTGTTCTTTTTCTTTTTGATAACATTCACATACATCATTTTTTCAATTATCAATGACACAATTATTCATCGATCATGCATTTGGTCATTTCTTTTCCACACATGTCACTGTACATTTTCATTCATACACAAATAAAAATATCTTGCAAAAAGAGAAGTGGACATCAAGGAGTTTGAGGACAATTTTATGATGTGATGAAAAACTGATGACCCCCATTTGTGACATGGAAAGACAATTTCTCACGAGTCATCTTTAAACCCTGTCTAATACGTCGATCAATACAAATTGATGAATAATTGGAGAAATCTTTAAATTTTTACTCAAATCTTTGAGAGCTTTCCAAGATAAATTGAAAGTTAAAATTACCTAGATTTAGTCCAAAATCTAGAGTACAGTCTTTGTTGCAATGGACTTTCGTTATTCTTTGCCTTGAAATAAGAAGAGGTAAATGTGCACTTTGACATCTATTAGCAAAATACCACATCACACTTCAAGCATTCCCTTTTCCGTTTCGAGACTCACTCACCAAGCCACAACATAAACAATGTCATTGATGAGCTAAAAAGAGGACTAGATGGTGGCTAGCTCGAAGACATTGCTGAATCTGGTAAGAGCGATTTCGGTGTGGCCTTCAACTATGAGATTCTTTTTGGAGAAAATATTTGCCTTACGCAATACCTCGATGGCTAAAATTACCGTCAAAGAGCTCTGTTTATGCAGCAAAAGATCAGCCATCTCAAAGATTCTTTGTAAAGAAGAAAACTTCATTCATCAAAAAGAAGAAGTATGAGAACACAGGAACCTTTCAGATCATTGCTACGGTCGAGATCAAGTCAAGTTACAATCCCAAAGTCAGATCAACGGTCATGATGTCTTCATCACATCAATACCCATGACTCTCAAAAATCAAAAAGAGAGAAAAGAAAAAGGGTCAATGTAAATTCTATTCCATTGCCTTTAGCTAGAAATGGTGGAGTTACGAATAGTGCTAGTAGCCATTTGTCTTTGCATTTTAGTCGAAGTAATCGGGCGTAGGTAGCAACAACTATTTACGCTCGCATGAAAATGACTGAAAATCGCAGGTCAAACAAAGTCGACCGAAAAAAAAATGAAAAAGGGAGTCATGGAGTCTAAATCGAAAACCTGCAGAGGCGGTTTAGAGTGAAGGCACAATTCACCATCTCAATGAACAAGGGAGCAACAAAGAAATCCCAAGCAATATCGACAAATTCTCAAGTTTCTCAAGAGCAAGTCCACACATCATGAGAGCTGGGGGGCAACATTTGAGGTCATTCTTGTTGGATAAGGCAGTGATTTCGTGATCAGCACTATCAAGTCCTGCAAAGAAGTCAATTTTCTCATCAGTGACATTATCAGGCCTTTCGCCTGAACTACTCTACTTTTCATCAACCCATATCAATGGATGCCATTTACCTTAAAGAACCATTCAAATGATATTCATTCTTCACATTGACCTTCACATAAGAAAAATCCTTCACATTAAAATGTCTTTTGGCTACCCTCGCACATTTTACCTCTTCAAGTGGAAGAGATAGAGAATAAGCGAGTTATTTTAATGGTTACACAAGGACCAACATATATTTTGTCAAGCACTACAAATTGATAAGAGTTTTCTTAAAGGACCAACCGTTAAACATTAATGAGTATGGATCTTACACAGACATGGTTTAAAGACTCTTGTTGAGAATATGCATTTTTGTGACCACAAGGGAGGCAAATAGATCATTCACTCATATAATTATTATCAGGGTTAAATGAATCCAGGAATGGAAAACAATTTTTCGACAAAATGAGGTAAGATCACATCAGACAATATGAAAGACATTCATAAAAGAAAGCTTAGTAAATGTTTCTGCATTTACCATGGATCATTGGTTTTAATTGAAGATCCCCATCTTAGAAAATCTAAACATCAAGCATTTTAAGAGCCAAGAACATCATGTGTCATACACAATATAATCATACATTCTCAGAGACAGGATTTCAAGTAACTAATCAACACAGGTTTTTATATCAAGGCGAGAGGATTACGATGAGAAGCTCTCTAAGATGACAACGATTCATGTTCACTTTAGCTTGGAAGCTTTCAGGTTTCTCTTAAGCTTTCCACATTACCATGATACGGTAACACCTTATCTTTTACTTGCTTCATCTTGTACATACGGGGCACATTGCAAATTGCACCTAGTCAAAGCCTACAACTCTCGGAAATTCGCTCATTGTATGCGATTTCACATTTCTGAAGCTTAGTCATTTCGTCAAACTTCACCATTTTCCAAATTCACTCATTTTGCGATTTCACATTTTTTATGAAGTTTAGTCATTTTGTCAAACTTCATATCAATCTCATTCACTCAGATTTTTCATTAAAGGCGAGGAAGGTTCCTTAGCCTTAACTCATGAGAGAAAGGTTTCTCTCCCTGAATGGTAAGAAAGTTCTTCCATTCTCTTCATTCCAAGTCAGCGGAGCATCACTCAAAGAGGGCATCGTTTCTGTAAACTCCCTTCGAGCTCATTTCACTCAAAACGCTGGTCTCAACAGAATCTCTGGTTGCCAAGCATTCATCTCGACCATTTTCAGCTCTTGCCCGAGCATTAACAACCCACTTGGAGTCGTCTGTTTCCCTCCACACAGCGAAACTCTCCTCCAAGGCACTCCCAAGTTGCCGGAAACATCTTTTCCGGAGCCTAGAGATCCTTTCCCACAATTCAGCAACATGTTCTCGTCATCTTCACCGTGCTCCGATAAAACCAGCGTCGCTTTGTGTCGACTCTCTCGCAAGAAAAGAAGAAAGCTCGTCTCTTCTTCTAGTATTTCAGAACTTTACTCATTTTGTGGGATGTCACACCTTAGAAGTGTAGTCATTTCGTCACCTTTGAATCACTCAACTTTTCACCAAAGGCATGGAAAGTTCCTTTGCCAAGTCCGGAGAGAAAGGTTTCTCTCCCATGGGTAAGAAAGCTCTTACCATTCTCCTCGTTCATGATCTCTTTTAACTAACGGTGAGGAAAGTTCCTCAATCTTGAACAAGAAAGAAAGGTCTCTCTCACCGAATGGTAAGAAGATTCTTACTATTCACTTCGTCTCGATATTTCAATCAAGTCTTTCAACAAAGAAGTTGGAAATGTTCATTCGCTTCTTAAGGGAAAGAAAGATTTCTTCCCTTTACGCGTAGCAAGAAGGTTCTTGTTATTCAATCACCACTTCCAACGGACAATCAATCATACACTTTTCCGAGCATTGGGAATATTCTCAATCTCGAACTTTCGGAGCAAGGAAGGTTCCTTCGCTTCAGAAGGGAAAGAAATATTTCTTCCCTTCACAAACAACAATAAGGTTCTTGTTGTTCATTTTTTAATCAGTCAGCCATCTAATTCATCGAGCATTGGGAAGGTTCTCAAGCTCGCATCTTTGGGGTAGGGAAGGTTCCTTAACCTCGAATAGTGGGAAGGTTTCCGCTATTCAACTCAATAGGAAGGTTCTTATTGAGAGAAGCAAGGAAGGTTCCTTCGCTTCACGAATAATGAGAAGGTTCTTGTTATTCGATATCAATCAATCAATCAATCTATCATTCATCTTACTTTTTCCGAGCATTGGGAAGGTTCTCAAGCTCGCATCTTTGGGGTAGGGAAGGTTCCTTAACCTCGAATAGTGGGAAGGTTTCCGCTATTCAACTCAATAGGAAGGTTCTTATTGAGAGAAGCAAGAAATGTTCTTTCGCTTCACGAGTAATGAGAAGGTTCTTGTTATTCGATCCAATCACAGCAGTCATCTATTTTCACCGAGCATTGAGAAGGTTTTCAATCTCGAATCTTCAGAGTAAGGAGAGTTCCTTAACTCTAAGTAGCGGAAAGGTTTCCGCTATTTGATTCAATAGGAAAGTTCCTGTTGAATGAAGCAAGGAAGGTTCCTTCGCTTCGGAAAGGCAAGAAAAGTTTCTTCCTTTCATGAATGACGAGAAGGTTCTCGTTATTCGCCGGACAAAATTTGGAGTCATCCTACTTTGCGCGTTCCATTTCTCATGAAACACGCAAAGGGGGGCAGCTGTTGACACCCGATTTTGTCCGGGGTAGTATTTTAGGTTTCGTGATTGTCAATATTTTTTCGTATATTTATTTCATGTGATTTTTGTCGACCTTTTATGTACTTTTCGTCATTTTCGTTATTTTATGTAAGTTTTGCCATTTTCGTTATTTTACGTAGTTTTTATCGTTTTTTTCACGTGTTAATGTCATTTTCATTATTTTATGAACTTTTGTCGTATGTTTTTGTTATTTTATGAAACTTTTGTTATTTTCATTATTTTGTCGTTTTTATAATTTTCAGATGCTTTGGTTATTTTTCTTATTTTGGTACTTTTCGTTATTTCCATCATTTTATGTAATTTTTGTCATTTTCATGTACGCTTTTTTTATTGTTTCATATATCTTTTATTACTTCGTGCTTCATTATTTTCATGATTTTTATGTGTTCTTATCATTTTATTTGGTTTAATCTAGTTTTAAAATGTGTTTATTTTATTTTATTTTTAATTAATTAAAAAAAGAAAACAGAAAATTAAAATTAAAAAAAAAAAGAAAGGAAGGACTTACAGACTAATCGTGCTCCTCCTCTTCCTCCGGATCCGCTGAGCTTCTTCTCCTTCACGCCATGCCTCGCCTCACCCATCCATCAAACATGATTTGAGACACTTCATCTTTACACAAGCCACTGTCAATCAAGATTTTGGGCTATAAATTGGACATTTCTTTCGGAAGAAACAGGAGAAGAAAAGAGGCTCGGTTCTTCGCCGGCAACAAAAACGCCCTCCACTCTCACTTCGCGTTCCGGCCACCCTCGTCGCCAAACACCACCCCCATCATCACCGCCAACCTCCCACGAACTCAAAGGTACCCTCCTCCTTATCCGAAACCGCGGAAAACGGAGAAAAGGCCGCCGACCGCCGGACCTCCTCCTCCACCCCCTCCGATTTGCTGCTTTTCATCACTCCTACCTATCACCATCAGCTCCACCACGACGAGACGGAGCCAAACCAACCATTCATGCTGCCGGAGATGGCCTGAACACGGAGAAAACGGCCACAATCCGATTCGACGTCGGCACCCGTTTTCTCTCCAACCGGAGCTCTATTCACCGCGCCACCGACGCTACCACCCTCTCCGGCTGCCGACGGGACGACCTGCAGCTGCTCCGCCGTCGAAAAGTCGACGCTGGTGTCGACCGCCCGCTCCGCCGCCGAGTTCACGTAACTCGAAGGAGAAGAAGCTGCTGTAGCAGTTTTTGATTTTTGGGTAAATTACAACCCCAGTCCCTGTCCCTTAACTTTCCCCCCTATTTCACTTAAACCCCCCACATTTAGCCACAGTTTCAGTCAAGTCACTTAACAAGTTTCAAAACTAACAGTTTGGGCACTAGACCTAAACCTTTTTGTGTTTTAGTTAATATTTTTGGTATTATAACAATCTAAATCATTTTTTAATTTTATTTTCAAGATATTTTGAGTTTAATTAGCCATGTAAATTACTAATAATTATTTTCTTTTCTTTTCTTTTTAATGTGATTATTTGTCTTTCTCTTTTTTCTTAAAATCAAGCAAAAATCTAAAAAGAACCCGTGGTACCAATTTTGGGCATTTAAAAATTAACCATTTTTGTACGTAATCGATAAACGAATCCAGATCTCTCGTAGACCATTTTTAGGTTTCCAATCGACCTAGAAAAAGATTGGTGGCGACTCCATGTCAAAACCACGTCCGCTACAAAACCCTTCCTTTTTCGACCGATCGGCGGCACGGCCGAGCAGCAGCGGCCGCCGGTCGGCAGCCGGGCGCGGATCGGCAGCTTGAGCATCTAATTAAGTTTATGTTTTCTTAAAATTATTTTTATTACTTCACTGAGTTTATCCCTTTTTTTAAAAAATCATGATAAAACAAGAAATTTGTGTATAAAATCATAAAGAAATGCAACAAGATGTTTTTTTTACCTTTGCCATGCTCTTTAAGTTCTTCTTTGCATTCATCCATATTCAACTAATTGCATATATTGACTCAAACACCTGTGAGCACGATCAACAATTAGTATGCAGAAATGAAACCGACTAAAAAAGATAGGAGACTACTCAAGATTGCATCTAATTTTCCAATGTAACCATATAGATATCAAGCTATGATCCGCGACATTACGGAGCGGCGAAAACGGTTGCTGACGATACTGACGGCGAATCTCCACCTCCTTAGCGCCTCTGGCGAGCTTGACAAGGGCATTAACAGAGGCGGATTATCGCGGAGCACTCTAAGACCGGTCCATTAACGTCAATATTATTTATCATTCTGATCTGAAACGAAAGAGGCGGAGTTAGCCGGTTGAGAGAGGGCAGGTAGGAAATGTTGGTTTACTGAAAACGGGCCGAGTTGGGCCTTTTTACAAAACAAACATTTTTTCTGGGCTAAAACGATGATACGAAGTGGATCATTAAAAATAATAATAATAAACATTATGTGTTTTATAATGAAAAAATTATGATTTCCTAGATTTTTTTTTGCAAACATACTCTAGACTTTCTTTTTTACCATATAAAGAATAACATTTTATCACATATTGAAATGAACTTTAATAAGGTAAATTACGTTCAAAAATTTTAATTGAAAGTTTAAATACGGAAAAAATGATTACATAAAGGAAACTGATTCCCATGCTTAAATAAATAATTATCATATGTAAAATATATATTGTCCATAGAAAAATTAAAAATTTTTGAAAAATGATTTGATAATTACAGTCTACTATAATAAACTATTTAGTTAAATAAATATGTTTATAAACGATTATCTAAATTTTAATAAAATTAAATAAAATTTTTTTTTTCAATTTCTCAACATTATAACTAAACGATTTAGTTAAATATATATTGTTCGTAGAAAAATTAAAAATTTTTGAAAAATGATTTGATAATTACCGTCTACTTCATAAACTATTTAGTTAAATAAATATGTTTATAAACGATTATCTAAATTTAATAAAATTAAATAAAATTCATTAATATTTTTTCAATTTCTCAAAACTATAACTAAACATCATAATCCTATAAATAGTTTAAGATTTAAAAAACATTTCAAAAACATTTCATTTAAGTAATGTATGTGGATTGGATATGCGAAAACAGTCAATAGGGCAATTAAAGAATGAGGTTGAACGTACCACAAAGAACCAACTAAGGTAAATGTACTATTTTGACTGTTCTGGTTTACACACTCTTTACTAATAACAACTCACACGTGTTACATATGTATGAACATGTGATATCTTGAAGATCATTCTCATCAGAGTAGCTTATAAATGTTATATATCTTATTTCTTCTTGAAACACTCAAATGTTAACTAAATGTATTTGAGCAAAATACTGAATAATTTTGTAAGTAGATTGACTCTTTAATGTTTCAACATACCACCGTGTTAAGTACATTAGGGGGTTCAAACCTCCCCTTTTGGAGGTGAGTTCTCACCTCAGTAAATCAGGTGAAATTTCTATCTCATTTTCGTACCTAAGATGAGAAACTGTCCCGTGAAAGTGAGAATTGAACGTGAATCACGGTTGGGGTGAACCTGGTGTGAGGGCCCCACTGGGAAGCAGTCAAGCAGCAGAGACAAATGGGGGGAGCATGAGGGCCCCACTGGGAAGTGAAGCAAGTGAGAAACGAGCCTGGTTTGAGGCGTCAAATTTGGGGATGAATTTTGGGGGGTGAATGGTCGAATTTTTCGGTGAAAAAGTTTCACCCACCCCCAAGGTTTGAAGCCCCCTATTGTGAAACAAATATTTTACGCCAAATCTTTTAAAGCATTCTCGCCCCTTTTCACCTGGTGCATCGCCGGGTATATAAACTAGTTTCTTTGTAGTGCCATAAAGCGCTCTGAGTCCAATCTTAAAAAGTCTAAAAAAACATAGCAAAAGGTCCAAGCAGTAGCCCAAAATGAGACAAGGACATCACCAGACGTAATAAGAATTGACCCGAACATATTAAAGAAATTCCCGAACAATACTCCCGAACATATTAAGAACACGTGCCCTCTGACACGCCGCCATACTATATTGGGATATTACAATAGTGCCACTTTTTGACCATGGACTATAAAAGCACTTATTACTCACACCTTAAGGGGTAACGATTAACTGAACTCTCTGGCTGTTGTCATCCGATTTTCCCAATATTCACTAAATACAAACAGAGGACCCCCTCTCTATTTTCGTTTCTCGAATTCCAAATCCGTCGTACGACACACGGATCTCCATGGCATCCAGCAATGTCAGGACACATCAGCATATAAAACTTTAGCGGCAGCCCACACAGATCCGCCACCAAATGGCGCAATCTATGGGAAGCGTGGTGGCCCCCAAGACCAGGTTCCTTCAATGGAGTGTGGGGGCCATTCTCGTTCCCACTTATCTAGGCAGGAAGGAGGAGGATCAACTGACGGCTGCACGGCCGACCCCAGCTACCATAATTCCTCTGAAGACACAATTCACAGAGCAACCACCTTACATCCAACCTCTAGCCTCCGCCGGAGCGATATTCGACAACTAGACCCGGATATAGTCCAAGCAGTGTGAATCGTGCTCCGGGAAGAACGGAGCAACCTACACAAGCGGCATGAACGACCCTACAGGCCACAAGACGAGCAACGTTCGCAGCAGAGATCACCCGATCATGAGATTGGATGACCGGCGTCACAGCAGGCTCTCTCTCTGGACCGACAGAGCCGGCAGAGGTCCAGGTCCCCTAGGGAACATCGAAGAGAGCGGTCCCCAAGACTAGAGAAATTGACAACTGGAGACCCCCGGGACGAGGTTATCCGGCAGATGTTACACCGTCTGGAGCAAGTTGAGAGAAACTCGAGAAAGCCAGAGGCCAAGTATGAAGCGGCTTCTGAGGATGGACCGTTTGCTCGTCGAATTCGGGACAACCAGATGCCCCGGATGTTCAATTTACCTCACCCACTTGAGGTCTTCAATGGTACGGGAGACCCAGACGCTTTCATATGGAAGTACAATAGGGCGATGGAAATAAAGGGAGCAAATGAAACAACTGAGACTGAAAAAGTCACCTTGGAGGGGGACCGAACAACTAGGATTGTCGAACACATGCCCGAAAGCAGTAAGGAAAAACTTGTAAATCTACTTCAAATGAATAAAGATCTATTTGGCTACTCTCCAAGTGACATGTCCGGGAACGACCCGAACGCAACACCCATAAGATAGAAGAAGAGGAACAATGCAACATTCAAAAGAGCCTTCGTAAAAGAACAGATCTCGAAGCTACTCGCCGTAGGAGTCATACGCGAATTATCTTATCCCAAATGGTTAAGTAATCTTGTAGTAGCAACCCGGGAAGACAGCGATAAATTACGAATGTGCATAGATTTCATAAATGTGAATGACGCTTGCCTGAAGGATTCGTACCCCACACCACCAGTCGATAGGCTCGTTAATTCTACAGCCGAACATGCGAGGCTTTGCTTCCTCGATGCCTACAGTGGATACCATCAGATCTGAATGGACCCAGCAGATGAAGAGAAGACATCTTTCATAAGCGACTCCTGCACACATTGTTATATCAGGATGTGTTTCGGACTCAAGAATGCCGGAGCAACTTACCAAAGATTGATGGATAAAGTTTTCTCCGAGCAGATAGGGAGGATTCTCGAAGTATACGTCGACGACATCATTATCAAAAGCAAAGAGGAAACCGATCTCATCCGAGATATCGAGGAAGTGTTCGGTCAGATCCGAAAGTACGGACTTCGGTTGAACCCAGACAAATGTGTTTTCGGAGTAACTGCGGGGAAATTCCTTGGGTTCATGGTATCCGAACGTGACGTTTACGCAAATCTGGCAAAAATTAAAGTTCTGTTAAATTCGAAGATACCTTCATCGAACAAAGACGTGCAGAGGCTTCTCAGGAGAATAACATCCCTAAGTCGCTTCATATCACGGTACGGGGATAAATGCCGTCCTTTCTTCAAACTTCTAATTAAGGAAGGTGCGGAACCCGGAATTATATGAATAGAAGAATCCTTGTATCAACTGTCTCCAAGTGTTCAACAATACTTCGGGATGGAGAGCTTCTTATAGGAAATATCTCACCGAAGGAATACTCCCGGAGGACCCCGTCATGGCAGCAAAAGTTAGGAGAAAATCAAGCAAATTCGTCATAATAGGTGGCAATCTATATTGGAAGGGTTTTTCTTTACCTATGCAAAAATGTATCGGGAAAGACGAAACCGAAGACGATCTAACAGAAGTCGGATGCATTAGCCGCGGTTATACTCATGTAGAGATTTCGGGCCGGATCTGAAGGAAGATGGTAGGAAGTTGGTCAACAAATGCAAGAAGTGCTAAGAGCACGCATGAATACAGAGAGTTCCCACGGAGTATGTGACATCTTCGGACTACCCGATACCTTTTGTCGTCTGGGGTATTGACTTAATTAGAGCACTACCAATGGCTCTTGGAAGACTGAAGTACTGCGTGGTCTCCGTGAACTACTTTACAAAATGGATAGAGACCGAACCACTGGCGTCTATAACTGCTGACAACATCCGAAAGTTCCTTTGGAAGAATATCATTTGCAGGTTCGGGTGCCCGAAAGTACTCATAGCAGATAATGGTACCCAATTCACGGACGAGGGATTCCAAGACTTTGCCGAAGAATTCGGAATCAAACTCCACTTTGCTCCGGTCGCTCACCCTCAGAGCAATTAACAAATTGAAGTATCAAACCAGACGTTGAAAGACAGGTTGAAGAAGAGAATCGGGAACGTGAAAGGTAAATGGCCCGGAGAGCTTCCGCATGTTTTATGGGGATACCGGATCACACCACGGAGGTTAACCGAAGAAACTCTGTTTTCCTTAGCCTACGGTACCGAAGCACTCATCCCCATTGAGGTAACCAACTCATCTCTCCGGACTGAAGTGTTCAAAGAAAATGCGAACAAACAGGGCCTAAGGAAAAATTTAGACTTGCTCGAAGGAAAACGAGAAGAAGCAGAACTTCGAAACTGCATCTGCGACAAATTCGAAAATTAAGACAAAACATATCAAGGTTGGGGACTTGGTTCTAAGGCAAACAAAGTTAGGTTCCCAGAGACCAAAAGGGGGTGCGTTCGCCCCAAACTATGAAGGTCCATTTAAGGTTGTTGCCGAAGAAAGGAAATGAGTTTACAAACTGTTGGATCCCGAAGGAAGGGAATTAGTCAATTCTTACCATTTCGAAGCACTTAGGAAATATTTTGTATGATAATCGAAGATTCAATGAAGTATGAGACATTTGGGAAAGAGGATGTAAGTCTAATAACCGAACCTCTATAAAAACAAGCATTGAACGAATCCCTATGATTTTTATTAATAAAGCCCAATACAGAGATTTCATCCGGGAAATAGTTCAGAAGCTCGAACGAAGTTCAAGACAAAAAGAGGATGTCAAATCCTCAATTTTCTGGACATCATCATCTAGGAAATAGTTCAGAAACTCGAACGAAGTTTGAGACAAAAGAAGGATGTCAAATCCTCAATTTCTCATACATCATCATCCGGGAAATAGTTCAGAAGCTCGAACGTAATTCGAGATAAAAGGAGGATATCAAATCCTTAATTTCCCGAACATCATTATCCGGAAATAGTTCGAAGCTCGAACGAAGTTCGAGACAAAGGGATGATATCAAATCCTCAATTTCCCGGACATCATCATCCGGAAAATAATTCAGAAGCTCGAACATAGTTCAAGACAAAAGGAGGATGTCAAATCCTCAATTTCTCGAACATCATCATCCAGGAAATAGTTAAGAAGCTCGAACGAAGTTCGAGATAAAAGGAGGATATCAAATCTTCAATTTCCCGGACATCATCATCCGGAAAATAGTTCAGAAACTCGAATAAAGTTCGAGACAAAAGGAGGATGTCAAATCCTCAATTTTTTGTACATCATCATCCGAGAAATAGTTCAGAAGCTCGAACATAGTTCAAGACAAAAGAAGGATATCAAATCCTCAATTTCCCGTCATCATGTAGGAAATAGTTCAGAAGTTCGAACGAAGTTCGAGACAAAATGAGGATATCAAATCCTCAATTTCCCTGACATCGTTATCCGGGAAATAGTTCAGAAGCTCGAACGAAGTTCAAGTCAAAAGGAGGATATCAAATCCTTAATTTCACGGACATCATCATCCGGGAAATAGTTCAAAAGCTCGAATGAAGTTCGAGATAAAAGGATGATGTCAAATCCTCAATTTCCCGTACATCATCATCCGGGAAATAGTTCAGAAGCTCGAACGTAGTTCGAGACAAAAGGGGGATATCAAATCCTCAATTTTCCGAACATCATCATGTAGGAAATAGTTCAGAAGCTCGAACGAAGTTCGAGACAAAATGAGGATATCAAATCCTCAATTTCCCGGACATCATCATTCGAGAAATGGTTCATAAGCTCGAATATAGTTAGAGACAAAAGGAGGATGTCAAATCCTCAATTTTCGGGACATCATCATCTGGGAAATAGTTCAGAAGCGCGAATGAAGTTCGAGAAAAAAAGGAGGATGTCAAATCCTCAATTTCCCGGACATCATCATCCGGGAAATAGTTCAGAAGCTCGAACATAGTTCAGGACAAAAGGAGGAAATCAAATCCTCAATTTCCCGAATATCATCATGTATGAAATAGTTCAGAAGCTCGAACGAAGTTCGAGACAGCATGAGGATATGAAATCCGTAATTTTCCGGATATCGTCATTCGGGAAATAGTTCAGAAGCTCGAATATAGTTCAAGACAAAAGGAGGATGTCAAATCCTCAGTTTCCCGGACATTATCATTCGGGAAATAGTTCAGAAGCTCGAACAAAGTTCGAGACAAAATGAGGATATCAAATCCTCAATTTCCCGGACATCATAATCTGGGAAATAGTTCAGAAACTCGAACGTAGTTCGAGACAAAAGAAAGATGTCAAATCCTCAATTTGCCGGACATTATCATCCGGGAAATAGTTCAAAACCTGAACATTGTCATTCGGGAAAAGGTTTTAAAACCCTGAACATTGTCATTTCGAGAAAAGGTTCAACAACCCGAACATTGTCATTCGGGAAGAGGTTCAAAACCCCGAGCATTGTCATTCGCAAAAAAGTTCAAACGCCCGAACGTTGTCATTCGAAAGTCAAAATCTTCTTAGAAAAAATTGGACTCCTTCCAGTCGGCCACATTACTAGGGGGACTTGATGGCCGTCATGCTCAATCTACTTAAAAGGCCCAAAAAATGTCTAGCAAAATGTCCAAGCAGTAGCCCAAAATGAGGGCTCCATTAAAAACCCAAATAATCCATAACCCGTACGAGACAGAGACATCACCGGATGTAATAAGTATTGACCCGAACATATTAAAGAAATTCATGGACAATACTCCCGAACATATTAAGGACACGTATCCTCTGACACGCCGCCATACTATATTGGGATATTACAATAATGCCACTCTTTGACCATGGACTATAAAAGCACTTATTACTCACACCTTTAGGGGTAACGATTAACTGAACTCTCTGACTGCTGTCATTTGATTTTCCCAATATTCACTAAATACAAACAGAGGACCCCCTCTATTTCCTTTTCTCGAATTCCGAATCCGTTGTACGTCACACGGATCTCTATGGCGTCCAGCAACGTCAGAACACATCAGCATAGAAAAACTGTAGCGGCAGCGCACACAAATCCGCTACGACGCTCCAACTGCAGTACATGTGTCAATTTCTAAATAATATATATCTATATATATAATGTGTATATATATACCTTATACATATATAATGTATTATATACATATATATAATGTATATTTATATATATATATATATATCTTAAAACCCCTTTGTAACGCTTTTACATGCTAAAACAGCGCTACAAAGACTCAAATAATAATGTTGCCAACTGTTAGCGTTTGGAAGCGCTACATAGATACTTCAAGTAAAAAAATGGACTCATCCTGTAGCGTTTTATAGTGCCAGGTGTTTGTTGGGCCGTTTGTAACACCTTAAAGCGCTTCTTAAGACGCTACAAATGTGCCTTCATCACATTTATCATCTTGCTTAAAAAAATGTAAATTGAGCATTAATTGTTTTTTTTTCTCCCAATTTTCTGAAACTAAGTAGCTAGGAGAAAAACTTTTGAAAATTTAACAAAAGGGACAGTTTTCTATGAAATATAGATATAGGTTTGAGACTGCCACGTTTGTTAGTACTTAGACTGCTATTTATGTCACGTACGGATGTTAGGTGACATGAACGTTACTTCCATTACGCATAGGGAGACTCCAGATAGATAACATAAAAATATTTTGAATGAAAATTTAAAATCTACTAGTTTGGACTTTTGAATGAGTTGAACTAGGGATGGTAGTGGGACGGATTAAAACCGTAAATCGTGGATCACCCATTTCTGAAGATTTTAATTGCGATTTTTATCCATAGTTTTGCGGTTGTGATTTTTTTAATAATTGTGAGGTTGGCGGTTGCGGATAACGAATAGGGGGTATCCACACCACGGGTTCACGGATATCCGCACCGCGGTTCACAAATATCCGCTAACCGTTAGAATATACATATTATTAATTACGCCCACATTTTGTTAAGCCGATTATAATTTATCCCTTACAGCCGAATTCTTCAAACACCCAACTCAGTCTAATCATTTTTAAATTGCTTCAACCCCAACCTAGACAAAACTAATCGTACCTATCCATTTTACACTAAACGCAAATTCTTCAAAGAAATTTACTTATGGTTATCTGTACTGTTGTTTTCAAAAAAGTTTGTTCATAGTTATTTTCAAAAAAGTTTGCTCATAGTTGTTTGCTCATAGTTGTGTGCGGATTACGGATTGCGGTTAGCGATTTTACTCCTACCGTGAATTATCCGAACCGTTGTCATGCCTAGTTGCACTCATTCTACGAATACAATAGAAATACATGTCACACACTATCCACTTGGATTCGTACGCCAAGTGTGTTTGGCATTTTGCAGATAAAATCCAAGAGAATGTCCTTTTTTCACCAACGTTTTTTTAAAGGTTCTATCTTACCACTATTTTAAAACGGTTTTTGGATATTGTGTCCTATGGGGGCTCTTGACAATTGTTCATTATCTCTTCTTCTTTGTGGAGTGGGAGTAACTGATGCAATTTTGATTCTGTAACTTTGTTTTAGATGCTCGGCTTCCAACTTCGAAGTCTAGCTTCTTTTCCAATAAATATACTTGTTATCTTTAAAAAAAATAAAATGGCATGTTTTTTTTTGCCATCAACTTTTTTTCTTTGAACCTTTTTCATTAAATTCGTTATTGTGGTGCTTACATGGTGAAATTTTCTATTAGGTGGTGTTTACTGGTGAACTCCACCTTAAAAACTCTAATATTTTTAAAAGTATACAAATTTACCTTTCTTCTAAACAACTCTTTTATCTTCACCTTTCTTCTTCCACATCATTTTCTACGTCACAACCAACCACCTCTTGTGAGGTGTCTTTTTGGACTTTAGAAACATAAGTGAGAATCTTACTAGAATTGTAACTAATAGATTTTTGGCTTAACTCTTTCTTGAACCAAAGAATTTGTTCAAGTGGAGGTATTATCCATGCCAATGGTGGATGAAGATGGATCCAACACCTCTTTCTTCAAGAGAAAACAACCTTGGATTTAGATAAATTTGATCAAAATTTTGAACAAGAGTTGAGTGGAAAATTGTTATGAAAATGTAGAGAATTTTGTCTCAACTTTGCAAAGTGAATTTTATATATGTTATCCATCTTTTGTGCTCATGCATGCTTCTTTATATAAGAGTTAAAAACAAAAGATAATGTAGTAATTTTCCATTCTCCACACACTTCACACATGTGGAAGAAATGAAAAATAAAAAGAAAATTATTCTAAAATTTATTGTCTAATATATTCTAGCGTTTCATCTCATTAAATGGACTAATTGATGCTTGAAACGTTTGAATATGAAATGACAAATATTGTGAAACCGTTCCTTCTCCTCAACTTCTTTCATCTTGTCACTTAGGTCCTTCAGGTTTACACCGTGCCCGACTTTTGATAGATTTGCTTCTTGGTACTCCATTATTTGTGTGATTGCAGTTAGATCCTCAACTTTGGAAATGTTGACATTTAGGTTCGTAGGTGGATTCACATCATCTTGGCCACCGACGAGCTCGTTCAGCGCCACAATTGACCACCACAAGCGATAGTTTTGAGGAATTGATCGTGCACCCTCTAGACCACTACGAGCAGTACTTCATCAAATTGTGGCGAAATCAGCCATCAGAACTTGTTTCTTCTCTTCTCTTCTCACCCTCGTGGCTCTCCAGATTTGAACGGGCTCTCATCTGAATCACAAGATTCAACCTGGTTCTCTTTTTTAGGATCATCCTCGGACCAGGTCGAGCGGATCCAACATGTGATGGATGAGACAAAGACAATTGAGCTAGCCCTAAGCGACGAACTGACCAAGTTTCACAAGAGCATCGGGACGCAGTCGGTGGTGGAAGTGACCCGGAGAGACTGAAGGTGGGTGAACGCCGAGATTGCAAAAATGGAAAGAGGTTGGGATTGACGATACAGGCGTTGGTGGCGGGTGCCGATTTCTGAAGGCGAAGGCTAGGAGGAAGGTGATCGGAATAAAATGTCTAGCGTAGGCCTTAAGGTTCTTGAGAGATGGGATGAAAAGATGGAACTCTGAAATATAAGTTTGGGTCACCAATCTGTCCATTTAAAAAAGTTTAGGGTTAGAGTGATTATTAAAATAATGATATGGATGTCATGTGGATGTCGTTACGAAATATTCCGAGATTATTATCTTCGTGAACGGACTTGGTGAATACAATCCAAAAAGTAAACGTTGATGGTAAAAAGAGTCGAAAGACAAAATATCGATGGTAAAAAAGAGACTTTTTTTAAAATTAATTGTTTGGAGAGACATGAGTGCTAAAAATGGATCTTTTCCCCATAATCTAACATTCCGCCAACTGACTTTTCCGCTTCATTTTCCCTAGAATGTTGATTATTGAATGAGAGTCTATCTCAGCTTTCATGTTTCTTCTCAAGTATCAGTTGGTGAAGGCGAAGAATATAAGGGGTGAATGTAACAGATCTGGAAGTTTTAGGTCTCAAGAAGAGAAAACGGGGGATTTCAAGGACTTGATTGTAATATTTCTTTTACACGTGAGCACCTTAATATTTCTTCATTTACTTATCAAATGTTACAGGGACCCCCTAACGGATAAGATCAGATGAATAGAATTAACTAAGAAAGTAACTACTCCATTTTTAAATTCAGCTATCTCATGTTAGGTGAACCATCAGATTACATACTGTATTTTACAGTTCTCTAAATTTTTTAATCCAGAAAACAATTTTTTTTTTTTGGGCATAACACAAAGATCAAGACTGGACAGGAGGAATCGTTTCTTGAAAACAATTGCTTCTCGTTAAACTTGTGAATGGTAACGCTGTAGGCAGTTCCTCAAGCTCATCAAAGAAATCGCTGCCTTCTGATTTGGGGCTTTTTATCATATTATGATGAATGCTGCAGGAGATCATATTGATGGGCTCTTCATCAAACACAAACTCTAGAGTACTCATCATCATGTCTTGATTGATCATGTCTTGAACAGAAAGTGATCTCAGTGGAGATTCTATGTAGTGGAAGTAGTGCTCTTCTCCTTCATGACTAGTTGCTTCTAATATTGCTTGATCTTCTTCTTTTCTCATCTCTTCATATCCCTGGCCCTGCATCTCTTCTGATTCTTGCTCTTCTTCTGCTGCTGCTGCTGCTGCTTCTTCCTCTTCTTCATCTGTGTCTGTTCGTTTTGGAGATTTCAGAGGCTGATCATTCTGTTTGCAGTTCTGATGAGTTGGATGGTTGTGCGTTGATGTGTAGGTGATCACAAGCACCGAGGCATCTGTCTTGCATCTCTCCACTTGCTTCTTGGCTGAGCAGCCCTTTGATGTACTACATCTGTAATACCCCCTAAAAGTGACACAGCAAAAAAATCAGTGGGATTGTTTTGAAAGTGAGTGAGTTAAGGTGTGGATTCAGATTCAGATCAGGTTTTCAGGACTATGAGTACTCGCTGTGCATACCTAGGGAAAGGAGATCCTTTAATCGGCTTTTGCCCATATTTCCTCCAAGACCATGAATCAGAAGGTGGCCCTTCATTCTTCACCTTCCCAATGTTTTCTCCCATCTTCACCCTAACAACAGACCTCTCAACCACTTTCCTGTCTCAAAGTCAATACCAGAAGATGAAAAATTCATTCTTTGAGCAACAAACTGAAGGAAGGTAGTGACTTTTTGTTTACCCAATAAAAGAAGAAGAAGAAGAAGAAGAAGAAGAAGAAACTAAAAGAAACCTTTTTCTAGATGGCAGAGTTTGCTGTTTTAGCTGTGAAGGCCTTGAATCCAAATTTGTGGAGACAGAAGATTCCATATCTAAAAAGCTCAATATAGGAGCAATAGATCAGGGGAGTTGTTGTGGAGAGTGATTTGGTTTGAGGACACTTCTCATAAAGAGAGGGATCAATGTCAGGGAGTAGTAGCACTAGATGATGATGATCCTGATGATCAAAGAGAGACAAATTAAGAGATAAAAATAAGTTAACCAATAGATGACAAGAGCTTTCAAGTTGCTTTCAGACTTTTCTTTTTCACTCTATTCATATATACCCTCCAACTTGACAAAGCATGATGGAGCAAGTAGGCATAAATCACCACTCACCTCAACACCATCCCCACGCACCCATATACATACTAACACCTAGAATAGGATAACTCGCCTCACACGGTTGCAAGACATAAATGCGGAGTGCAAGATATTTATTTTTGGATATGGATAACAATGAAATAACGTTAAATAATGTACACTAATTTTGTCTGAAAATTTATACTCTATTTGTTCTGAAAAAAATATTAGATATATTAGTTTTTGTTGTTTCACAATACAATATTTGATCTCTCATTTTTTTCATAAAAATTTAGACATTTTAAGTTAAATAAGTTTTATTCATATAATAATTTGAAGTATAAATGAATAGTAAGTAAATTAGAATAAATGTTGTTTTTTCTATAAAAAAAATGGATGAGAATTTATGAGAGAAAAGTTGATGGAAATTGTAATTTGATGGTAAAATTGTGATAAAATTATCATACTTCATGAATCGAAATGACCCTTAGTTGGTAGAGTAATAATTTGTAAATTTGAGTTTTTAATTCGTCTGTAAGGCAAGGCAGTGTTATTTTGCAATCATTTCTCCAACTATTCTCATCAAAAATTTCAAAATCACATTTTCACTTTAACTTGTGCCACTACAATAAAACATCCCATTAATTTTCGAAAAGTTCCAACTTTTTCTTCTGATTTTTTTTTTCTTCAACCCAACATACGTTTGTGGATATATTTTCTAAAAGATTGAATAAATTGTTTGATATTGTTTTCTCTACATTTCAATAGTGTAGTTTGTAAATCTAGATTTAGTGATCTTGTCTTCAAAGTTGACTTTTGTTTCAAAGTAGTGGTTTTGTGCTTCAAATTACTATTTTATTTAAATTATTTGTGAACCTACGTTATTTGTCTACAAAATTTGGGTTACTTGTCTGCAAATTAATAAATATTGTTTGAAGATTGAATAACTTTGATATTTTTCTTTACGTTTTGATAGTGTATTTTACCAATATGGGTTAGTTGTCCGAAAATTCGTGAATATTGTCTGAAAATTGAATACATTGCTTGAATTTTCTTCTGTAAGTTTTGATAGATCAATTTGCAAATTTTAGTTATTTATCTGCAAATTCATGAATAATGCCTGAAATATTTGAAACTATATAAACGGATATCATATCAATTATTTTAGTGGGTATAACTTGGTTCGGATATAAATAAGAATGACTCATTATCATGATCATCAGATAATTATCTCGACCAATAAACATACTTTCCATATATACAGGATACGGTGCGCTCACGCTTATCGTTGGCCTCCGTGCCACTTTCACGTTATTTACAAAATTGTCATTTTCATTCAAATTCGTCTAAGTACGTTCGCCAGTAATTATGATGCTCTTGCGTACTTTAAATAATGCGCATTCGACTCCAAATGATGCTCCTACGTACCTTAATGGTGTGTGGCTGAAATTGAGAGCATTAATGACGCGAAACCGACAAGTGATCTAGATGCACCCATGTGCAACCTTGAGGATCCAAGAGCTCACATGCCAAAAGAAGAGGTTATTGGCTTTTATGACACTTCCACCTTTAATGGACCTATGACAAGGAGTCAAACTAAGAAGGCTAAGGACGCTCTCAACCTGTTGATGCACAGTTTTGCAAAGTGTGAGGAGCAAAGTGAAGATATCCACAAAGATGAAGGAAAAGTGCAAGCACTCCTCAATTTGGGCCAACCCAATTCCCAAATGGTGCAAACAATTTTCAACATTTCGGTTTGGGCTCAACCAAATGACAATTTGGCCCAAGTGCATGGTTCACGAATATCTCAACTGTTGAGGCAAGCAATGGCGCATTCAATGCTTTCCCAAAGCTTCCAACCGTTCACTTCTCTTCAAGGACGAACTTCAAGAGCCTTGAGGACTCAAGAGTCATCCAAAATCATCCAGAACCATTGGTGAGGAAGGAGTTACAAGCCTTGAAGCCCCTCCATCAAGAGCACTTAAATGAGGTCATTTACTTCTCATTTATTTGGCCAAAACTCATCCCTCATCTTCTAGCTCGAATTTTTATCATTTTATTTCAGTTTTGAGTTGTTTTGGCTAGGTCTACCCATTAGCTAGCCTAGAATAATTTTTAGAAATAATTATTTCAAATTCCCATATTTACATCTCCTTTAATTTCCATCATTAAGAATGGAGATGAAGGGACTTGTCAATAGGTTTAGAATTCCACTTCCTTGTCCTATAAAAGGAGGTCTAGGTTAGTTTACAAGAAACAATTCAATCATCAAACATATTTCGCCTTTTCCTTGAAATTGAGAGTGATTCTCTTTTCAACCTATCTACCTTTTCCACTCAATTCTTGTTAAGTTTTCTTTACAAGTCTACTAAGACCAATATTGCCTTCTCATTGGAAGAAGGAGGTGTTGGCCCCATTTACATCCCCCCCACAATTTTGGCAACGAAGGCTTTCTTTGTCTTGGACCGTTTTTGGTATCAAGAAGGAGGAGTCGCCAAAGGCATAACACCATCTTTGCATGGGCAAGGATCCAGGAGGAGTTGGCGGTCATATCTGTTCGTTTCCCAAGCTTCCGCATCGTTTTGCTTTGTGCATTTCGGATCTGTCAACCTCGTTGACATTTCCGCCTCATCAATCATACCTACCCCGTGTTGCTCCTTTGTTGGCTAGATCTGCTCCTCGTGTTCCGGATACCCTCCGGAATCACATCAATTGGTATCGAGCATTCTCGACAACCACATCAATTGGTATCAGAGCCACTTGCTCAACAAGGAGAAGTTTTTCTACCCTTTTCTTTTTATTCCGCAACATATATCATTTTTGTTATCATTGTGTTTTTCTCGGTTGTTCTTGCCATTTTTAATTTCTTGTTCCAGTATTGTGCAATCTGCACAGAAAAAAAAAATTTGAAAAAAAATTTGCATCTTGTTTGCATTTAAAAAAAAGAAAAAAAAACTGCTACTGATTCAACCTGTTTACAGATTGCAGAAAAGGCAATTTGAAGAATTCTTGGAACAATTTCAAACAAAGGGCAAGAAAAAGAACAACCTCGAGCCTTTTCAAACCTGTTCTTTCAAAAGTTGGAATATCCTTTTCCAAAACCCACAAAAGAACCGTTTTGCAAAAAGTAACAACACTTCCCTCAACCTGTTGAGGTTTGTTTGAGGTTTTATTTTATTGCGTCTTTTGTGTCTTGTTTTGAATCACTTTTTCAAGAATTTTTGAGCCAGAAAAAGTTGCTAGGTTTATAAAAGAGAATCTGTGAGTTTTGAGAGAAAAAAAAAATGGCTGATGAAACATTGCTAGAACAATTCCAAAGAATGTTGCAGGAACAAATGGCTCCAATAAATGAAAAGCTTGCCCGATTCGAGAATGATCAAAAAGATGAAAAGCCTCATGGCCAAGGATGTCTCAAACACCTTCAAACCATAGTCCAAGGCACTAAACGTGTTGAGGTTTATCATAAAGATATGGAGACAGCCCTTTTAAGGCAAGTGTGATTGAGAAAGGTGAAGTGAAAATGTCTAGATTCATTCAAGGACTTAGACCCGAGATTGTGGAGATCTTGAAATTATGTGAGTATAATAGTTTTCATGAGTTGTTGCAAAAAGCCATTAGAATTGAAAGAAAGCTTGAGAGAGGCAACACTTCCGTCAATGTTCGACGATGCAACACTTTACCAAAAGCTCCACAAAGATCCCGACCATCACCACCAAAAGGTACCCCTTCCAAACCTTTCACTTCTATCTCTTCCACTTCCCAAGACCATTTCAAAAATCATCCACCTTTTAAATCTCGTCATGAGATTGAATTTCTGGAAGTAATGACCATGAGAAATGAAGAAAGCAAAAGTTCTCAACTTTGTTGAAGATGAATTTGCACATGTTGTAGATGAATATGCCTTTCCAGTTGAAGGTACTTTGATGGCAGCAAGTGAAGTGTTACATGTTCAACAATTTCCTCCAGTTTGTCAACAAAAGAATCTTATCCATTCAAGAGCACGTGTTATTGGTGTGACCAGTAAATACACAACTCAACCTGTTGACAGAAACATCACTTCAGCTTCCGTAACCCTCAAACACGCCCATGTTGACCACGTCCATGTTCAAAGTGAGGTCGAGGGTAAGACGGGTAAACACATGGGAAATACTGGAAATAAAATGAAATCTCAAGTGGATTTGCAAGAGTCAAGTGTCTTTTGGGATGGTGAGAGAATAATTAGAGCAAAGAGTGGTAAAATTGAGTTTGAGAGAAAACAAGAGAGACCTCCACTAGCTCAACATGTTGAACCAGAGGCGGTTTGCCTCCAACAATCCCAAATGATTTACTAACGTCCAATGAATTGCAAGTTTGTTCTTCTTTGATGTTTGTGCAGAGAATGATGATGTTCAAGAAGGCAAGAACATCAACCTTAAGGAAGAGCAAGAAGTTGTTGTTGAAGTACCACTTGTGCCACCTTTGGAAATTGTTTCTACAATTGTCCAACATGTTGAAAATCAAAGTGAAAACTTGTTGTTTGAAGCATTATCCAGAAAGGAAGAAGAATCGCGTCAAGAGGAAACATCAGTTTTGAGGGATGGTAACTTTTCTCTTTGCTCAAATAAATTATTTGTTAAAAATGATTCATTGAGTATTAATTTGCATGATGTTGGAAAATATGAAACTGTGCATGAAGTTATTCCATTGAATGATTTGTGCTCTAGTTTAAGATTTGTTCAGTCTTTTATTCAACCTGTTGAATATGTTGACTCATATGCTTCATTTTCATTGCCTTTTCTGAATGAGAGAAATGTTGTCAAGCATGCTTTGTTTTCACCATCTATTCTTGCAAGAGCTAAAAGAAAATCTGTTGCTGATTCCTCCAAGATAATGTCTCAACGTGTTGGCTGTGATTTGAAAATTGCACCATTCAATGGGTCACATGCAGATGTTAAACATGTTGAAAATTATTGAAATAAATTGGACAATGTTAGAATTAGTGTTAAATTCAACTTTGGTCATGAATTCTTTTATGTGTCAAAATTGATGGCACATGTTTGATGAAGTTGAATGAAATGATTGAAAGAACAATATTTGTGTTTGACCCGGGAGTATGTTTGCATCCATTCAACCTGTTGAGTAAGCATGAGCAAAAGTTCTTTCAAAGTCCATTGCTTGAAAGTGGTGAAGTTTTACCAACGACTACCATGTTTCGAATTGAGTTGATTAGAAATGGTGATGATTTACAATATACTTATTTCATTTTAAGTTCACCATGTGATGATTTGTGGTGTGATGTCTTCATTGAACAATGTGTATGTAAGCATGTTTTGATCTTTGAAAAACATGCTTTGGATGAATTTATGTGTTTAGGGACACATGCTGAATTAATTGGTCATAATTTGTGCATTGAACTTGTCGTATGTATGCTAAATCTTGAATCTCTGGTTGTATCAATTTTTGCATATTTGTTGGCTATATGTTCTATATATGTTCATGTACAAGAAGCATCCCTAAAGCAATCATGTGATGTAAATGATGAACTAGGTACCATTTCATGTGAAAATGTCACTTCCAATCACTTGGTTCATCACATCGACATTTCCAAGCAATTACATATCTTGTTCTCATACATTTTATGTGTTGATATTTTTGCCCATAAAGTTTATAATCTAGCCAAAGAGAAAGGGCTACATTTCTTTTGCAGATTCAAAGGATTTATCTTTGAAGTCTTGAACTTCCAAAAAGAAGTCCACATTCATGAGAAATTACTCCAAAAATTTTCAAGACATAAGCCCCTTGAAAATTTCAAGAGTGCTATCAAGGGAAGTAATTTGTTTCTCAACTTCTTTATCTATTGGATGTACATGTTCGGAATTGCTTCATCTAACCTCCTATATTTTTCTGTTACAGAACATTATGATTCGAGGTCGAATCATTTTCAAGAGGGAGGGAATGACGCGAAACCGACAAGTGATCTAGATGCACCCATGTGCAACCTTGAGGATCCAAGAGCTCACATGCCAAAAGAAGAGGTTATTGGCTTTTATGACACTTCCACCTTTAATGGACCTATGACAAGGAGTCAAACTAAGAAGGCTAAGGACGCTCTCAACCTGTTGATGCACAGTTTTGCAAAGTGTGAGGAGCAAAGTGAAGATATCCACAAAGATGAAGGAAAAGTTCCAACTTTTTCTTCTGAATTTTTTTCTTCAACCCAACATACGTTTGTGGATATATTTTCTAAAAGATTGATTAAATTGTTTGATATTGTTTTCTCTACATTTCAATAGTGTAGTTTGTAAATCTAGATTTAGTGATCTTGTCTTCAAAGTTGACTTTTGTTTCAAAGTAGTGGTTTTGTGCTTCAAATTACTATTTTATTTAAATTATTTGTGAACCTACGTTATTTGTCTACAAAATTTGGGTTACTTGTCTGCAAATTAATAAATATTGTTTGAAGATTGAATAACTTTGATATTTTTTCTTTACGTTTTGATAGTGTATTTTACCAATATGGGTTAGTTGTCCGAAAATTCGTGAATATTGTCTGAAAATTGAATACATTGCTTGAATTTTCTTCTGTAAGTTTTGATAGATCAATTTGCAAATTTTAGTTATTTATCTGCAAATTCATGAATAATGCCTGAAATATTTGAAACTATATAAACGGATATCATATCAATTATTTTAGTGGGTATAACTTTGTTCGGACATAAATAAGAATGACTCATTATCATGATCATCAGATAATTATCTCGACCAATAAACATACTTTCCATATAGGTACAGGATACGGTGCGTCCACGCTTATCGTGGACCTCCGTGCGCCACTTTCACGTTATTTACAAAATTGTCATTTTCATTCAAATTCGTCTAAGTACGTTCGCCAGTAATTATGATGCTCCTGCGTACTTTAAATAATGCGCATTCGACTCCAAATGATGCTCCTACGTACCTTAATGGTGTGTGAGCTGGAAATTGAGAGCATTAATGACGCGAAACCGACAAGTGATCTAGATGCACCCATGTGCAACCTTGAGGATCCAAGAGCTCACATGCCAAAAGAAGAGTTTTGCAAAGTGTGAGGAGCAAAGTGAAGATATCCACAAAGATGAAGGAAAAATGCAAGCACTCCTCAATTTGGGCCAACCCAATTCCCAAATGGTGCAAACAATTTTCAACATTTGGTTTGGGCTCAACCAAATGACAATTTGGCCCAAGTGCATGGTTCACGAATATCTCAACCTGTTGAGACAAGAAATGGCGCATTCAATGCTTTCCCAAAGCTTCCAACCGTTCACTTCTCTTCAAGGACGAACTTCAGCAGCCTTGAGGACTCAAGAGTCATCCAAAATCATCCAGAACCATTGGTGAGGAAGGAGTTACAAGCCTTGAAGCCCTCCATCAAGAGCACTTAAATGATGGACATTTACTTCTCATTTATTTTGCCAAAACTAATCCCTCATGTTCTATCTCAAATTTTTATCATTTTATTTCAGTTTTCCGAGTTGTTGTGGCTAGGTCTACCCAGTAGCTAGCCTAGAATAATTTTTAGAAATAATTATTTCAAATTCCCATATTTACATCTCCATTAATTTCCATCATTAAGAATGGAGATGAAGGGACTTGTCAATAGGTTTAGAATTCCAGCTTCCTTGTCCTATAAAAGGAGGTCTAGGTTAGTTTACAAGAAACAATTCAATCTTCAAACATATTTCGCCTTTTTCCTTGAAATTGAGAGTGATTCTCTTTTCAACCTATCTACCTTTTTCCACTCAATTCTTGTTAAGTTTTCTTTACAAGTCTACTAAGACCAATATTGCCTTCTCATTGGAAGAAGGAGGTGTTGGCCCCATTTACATCCCCCCCACAATTTTGGCAACGAAGGCTTTCTTTGTCTTGGACCGTTTTTGGTATCAAGAAGGAGGAGTCGCCAAAGGCATAACACCATCTTTGCCTGGGCAAGGATCCAGGAGGAGTTGGCGGCCATATCCGTTCGTTTCACAAGCTTCCGCATCGTTTTGCTTTGTGCATTTCGGATCTGTCAACCTGTTGACATTTCCGCCTCATCAATCATACCTACCCCGTGTTGCTCCTTTGTTGGCTAGATCTGCTCCTCGTGTTCCAGGATACCCTCCCGGAATCACATCAATTGGTATCAGAGCATTCTGACAACCACATCAAGTAATCTTGTCATGAGAGCAAGTGCATCATATTTTGTAATGGAGAGCATCATAATGTAACAGGAGTGCATCATAGTGGTTACCAAAGACATCATTTTGAAAAGTTAATAAAACGAGTGTAACATTTGTCATGAGAGCGAGTGCATCATATTTTGTAATAGAGAGCATCATAATGCAACAGGAATGCATCATAGTGGTTTCCAAAGACATCATTTTGAAAGGTTAATAAAACGAGTGTAACATTTGTCATGAGAACGAATGCATCATATTTGTAATAGAGAGCATCATAATGCAACATGGAGTGCATTATAGTGGTTACCAAAGACATCATTTTGAAAGGTTAGTAAAACGAGTGTAACATTTGTCATGAGAGCGAGTGCATCATATTTTGTAATGGAGAGCATTATAATGTATCGGGAATGCATCATAGTGTTTTACCAAATGCATCATTTTGGGAGGTTGAAGGAAGTGTGTGCTTCATTAAGTTATCAGAACTAGTGCATCATGTTTGTTATGGAAAAACATCATTATGCATCGCAAATGCATCATTGGGTAGAACAAAAAAGATCACTGTGGGATTGTATAACAAAAAACATCATTAACTCGTTAAAGAGAGTGCATCATATTAATGTTATGGGAGTGCATCATAGTGTATCGGGAATGCATCATTCTTCTTCGTATACTTCTTCTCTTAGGCGCACCGTATAGTTATGATAGCCAAAGAGTGATCTCCGGCTGCCAAGTGATCTCCGACGAGTGCGGTAGGGCAACTCCGGTACTGAGAAGAGTAAGACAAAGGACGCTTTCGGTGCAGAGAGAGAAGAGAGGTGTGGGTGTGTAGTAATCACCTTATTTGAAGCAGGCACCACCCAATATATAGGGTGGTGCTAGGTCCCGTTATGGGGCCTTAAACGCTGGAGAATCTCCATAAATGTGTCCATAATTGGGGTGGCGGCGTATTAATGGTGTAATAACAGTGGAGTTATTGCGGAGTTACTCCCTCTCCTTTGGCTTAATGCCATAATTAGTGTAACGGTTGTCTTGAGGAGGCAGCAAACGCTTTACTGACTAACGGATTTATACGGGCGCCCTTATTGGTAAGAGGGCTCCCGTAAATACGAGGCCAGTGGTGGGACGCGGCCCATATGGCGTTTGCATTTGACAATACTGCGTATGGCCATGCCCATATATATCAAGTTACTCTTCCATATATACAAAGTGTACGTTTTCAATTTAGGAAAGTTTTTGAATAATTGTACATTTTCTTGTTATCCAGTCAGTTGTACGTTTTCAAGAAGAATAATTGTACGCTTAAAGTAATTTTTAAAATAATTGTACATTTTCTCAACAAATAAATCTAAGAGTTTGTTATCCATTTTGTCGTTGCTATGCGCACTGTATTCCATCAAACCAGCAAACATGACATCCGCGAAGCTTCCAGTCTGTCTCTCCAGTTCCGAAACCACCACGAAACACATCCACTACGTGGGGAGGACCAATCTCAACCGAAACTCAGCAGTAAACGGGAGCGCGGCGGTGGTAGTAAAATTTACTGCGGCCGAAATCGCAGTTAGGCCGCAGTAAGTCCTCGTGGGCCACGTGCCCTACCTACCACCATCCCCACTGCGGCCGCGTACTGTGGATTAGGCCGCAGTAGGTTCGTCTATATATACCCCGCACTTCTTTCCAACACTCCGCAAATTTTTTGCTACACTCTCATCTCTCAACTATTACACAGAATATCATCTCTAAATCTGAGTATAAGCTGCGGTACCATCAACTTTAGGTGTATTACTGAGGTAATAAATATTTTATTTATTTATTTATGGTTACATTTTATTTTCTTTTTAAGTAATTTAATTAAATTAGTTGAGCTATAGTTCCTGTCTATGAAAACTTGTAAAAATATTTTTTTTACACTTTATTTCAAAATTTTGGAATAACGTTGTAAAATAATATATTGTACGATTTTCATGGATTGTCCAAGTTAGACGATTTGTAAAAGTTTACTATCGGTGTATTAAACTTGTATGGTTGTGCATGTAAAAGCGATCGGATTACATAAATTTCGGCATTTCTTAGTCTTGTTCCACGTTATACCTGTTATGGGAGTTATATTCCAGAAAAATGGTATAGTGTGGAACTAAGGCGAAATGCTGCCGAAATTTATGTAATTACAGTTTTACATATATAACCATAAAAGTTTATTCACTAATAGTATTTTTATGAATAGGATAGGACTCATGCACCCTAGATTAGGAAAAAATGATATAAATATTTATATATGAATGTGTGCACCGATATAAATATTTATAAATATTTAAATATTAATAATTAATTGTCATGTTTGTTATTGTTTTTATTGATGAATGATCATAGGAAATGCCATAAATTGGCGAAGGGCGTGATTGGATGTATCGGCGCTTTGAGAATGAGACTCGCTATATAAGTGAAAGATTTTGGACCGGGGTTAAGGAATTCTTGGATTATGCGTTTTTTGTTGATAAATCAAATGGAGAAGAATTGGTGAAATGTCCGTGTAAAAAGTGTAAAAATAGAAAAAGTTGGAAGATTTTGAATATTGATTCAAAATTTAAGAGCATAAAATATTGAAGAAAAAGAATGATATGAATATAAGATGCATCATTTTATTACATGTCATTTTTTTTGTTACAAATAACACAGCCTAAAAATTGGCAAAAGGTTCGAATTTGTCATTGATATTTGAGGGGTAGTTCGATTTTGTCATCCAACTAATTTTAAGCATCTTTTTGCCACTGACGTTTATAAGTGGGTTCAATTTTTCCATTGAAGTTTTGATTGGGATTGAAGTAACCATTAATGACGCAGATGGATGAAATATTTGAGAATACTCCTTAAACGGCGTGACGATGTGACTTTTTCGGATGACGTGAATGCCAAGTGGCTGACAGGTGGCATCCATGTCATGTATCTAATAATCAACTTAACCCCCAAATTTTTTAAAACAAACAAATTGACTCTATATTTTCTAAGTTTACAATTTAATAATCTCCTAACTTCACTATCCCAAAAATTTACCCTTCCCCTCCCATGGCCGCCAGCCCCACCGTCTCACCTGCTTATCGCCGCCGCTTCCACCTCTCATTCCAGCCTCTCAGCCACCGAAACCAGTCCCATGTGATTTTCTAAACTTCTCCTCTACAAGATCTTATCTCTCCTCTCTCTAAAACCAATGCATCTTTTCATCCCTCTCTGCAAAACCATCCCCAAATCATGATTATCCATCATGATCGTCACCGGTTGTCAGAGAAGAGCTTGTGTCGATCCGAACCCTATGATCGATAATTGGAGAGCCAACTGTAACATTGCTTGTGTTCTTCTATCGTCATCACCGTCATCGGCAAAGCCTCGCCCATTACAGAATTGAAGAAATGGGCAACCATGGTGAGCAACGTCAACTTTGTAGCGAACAGAATTTTGACGCACATAATTTTGACATATGAAGAGGTGGAGGACGATCCAAGAGAAGATGAAAAACAATGATGGTCCATGTAAGGTTGCATATTTGAAGAGATGGGCGGCTATGTCGATCGGCGTCGGCTTGACGGTGTCAAGAAGCTGGGCGTGATTGCAAGTCGGTGAAATACAGGGTCCATCGGTGTTGAACCATTAATTACTAAATTGTTGCTCTCAATTGATTTAATCAAAATATACAAATGCCCCTAAGAAGCTGCTGGTGAATTGGGCAGTGGAGATTTGATCACAAGGGTCGAGGGAGAAGGAACCAATTTAGGAGGTGGTAGGGATGTGTAAGTTTAGAAGTTTGGGGTGGGTTTGCAAGTGTTTACATTAATTGAGGTTAAATTTATAGTTTTGTTATAATAGATTGGCTACTATAGTGTCAATTTGAACGAGGGTGGCAAACGCCTACCCAAATACAAAAGTTATACAAAAGTTAGTGGTAAAAAATGCTCGAAATTAGTTAGATGACAAAATCGAACTATCCCTAAATATCAATGACAAATTTGAACCTTTTGCCACTAAAAATTGACTAGAAACTAAACTATATTGAAAGTGTGCTTTAGCAATTAATCACTTGAAAAATAGAAAGTTTGGTGTCCTCAATTTTAGTGGATGAAAACAAAATTTGGTAGATTCAAACTTTAAGATAAGATGGTAAATGTAATATACAGTATTTTATAATGTTTTTTAACACAAATCTCCAACTTTATTTTTATCACAAAAATTTCAAAATCAACATTCCCCTTCAACATTCTATCTTACAAACATCTCATCAAATTTTCAAAGACATAAGCCTTTTTTCCACCAAAAAAAAAAGTTTTCAACGATCACACTAAGATGTCACAATTAACTTGTGGCAACTTAAAACAAAAAAGTTGTGATTTTCATGAGATAGAAAGATCGCCTTATAAAGGGATAAAATTAACCGATCATTCCTAACTTTGAGTGTGCTCTTTTAATGATAATTTTGAAGAATTTGGTGAAGTATTTGAAATTAGTATAATGTTTACGAAAGGAAAAATTGATGGAAAATAATTAATTTAATGATTTGTAGATTAAATTTTGCTTAAAAAAATCGGTCTTGTTAACGGGTGTCTCCGGGACACTTCTTAAGGTACTTTTATTTTATTTTTATTTATCAAATCTATTATTTTATTTCTTTATTTTGCATCATTAAAATTATTAAACACGTAAAGAAGTATAAAAAATGAAATAAACTCACATTTAAAAAGTACCCCCGAGACATCCGTTAACATTTCCATAAAAGAATATGGGAAGAACACACTCATGATTTTTACATAAATATTTATAAAAAAGTAATGGGTAAAGTGCACTGGTAGTCTTGTAACTTTAATTTTTGTTCTACCGGAATCCTGTTTTAACTTTTCGTCTTAATAAAGTTTTGTTTTTCAATTTTTTTAAAAATTCGTGGTCCTTTTTCATCCAGTCTCCATTAAGTTTAACGAACTTTAAGGAAAAATGATAATTTTAGCAACTCAATTTTTTTTAAATAAAAAAATCTATTTACATCATAGGTTTTAAAATTAACCATTTAGACACTCCCAAAAATTAAAAAATTGACACTTTTACCCATAAGCTTTGATTCATACCTTCCACAATCATGCCACCGTCGGACCGCAACCGACTCGTCGGACCGCAGCCGACTCGCCAAAAGTCACCATTTGTCGTCCGAGATGGTAGATCAGGGCCTAGGGCCGTCGAATCCCGGCCCAGGGTCGTCAAATCGAGGCCTAAGATAGCCAAATCGCCGTCCCTAGCAGCCAAATCCAGGCCAACCGCGATTCGGCGGCCCTAGGCCTCGATCTACCATCTGGCGAGTTGACAGGGCCAGCGGTCTGACAACGCCGACGATGATCAAACGGTGGCATGATTGTGGAAGGTATGAATCAAAACTTTTGGGTAAAAGTGTCAAGTTTTTAATTGTTGTTGGTGTGTCTAAATGGTTAATTTTAAAACCTTGTAAATAGATTTATTTCAAAAAAAAGTTGAGTTTATGAAATTATCATTTTTCCTCAAAATCTGTTAAACTTGAAATAAAGCCACTTTGAGGTTCCCTATGAAATGAGGCATTCAATTAAGTAAGAGAAAATAAGAGAGTAGTAGACCACGAATTTTAATTTTTTTGAAAAACATGACCTTTGGAACAAAAAATCAAAACCCCAATGAGACAAGAATTAAAATTACATGATTACCGGTGCACTTTACCCAAAAAATAACAACAATTCAAATTTTAGAGAGAAAAATTTGACAAAATTTTTTTTTGGAATTAATAAAAACTTGAATTCTTGTTCGTTTCTTATATATTTGTGTAAACGAACACAACAATAGAGTAAATTTAGTTGTTTAGTTCTTCCACAATACTCACTCCATCCCACGAATATTGCACCATTTATTTGATATTTTTATAATATTTAATCTATGATTTATTTTTATAAATTCATAGACATGTAAAGTTAAATAATTTATATGCTTCTCATAATTTTGTTATCTAAACTTTCTAATATATATTTTTCTATATATATTTTTTTGAATTTTTTTTCACTGTTTATCTTAGTAAATTTTGAGTCAAACACTGCAACTTGAAACAAAAAAAGAAATTGTGCAATTTTCGTACGACGGGAGATATACTTGAACTATCCACCAAATCAATCCCCAACCCAGCCACCCGAACCAACCCTGCTGTGCCCCTAGTCCCATGCACCCAAGCGCCAAGCCTCAGGAACAGCCCCTTGCGGATTAATCCTCTACAGTTGATGAACCAATCGCTAGCTGCACCACCACCCAGCCCTGCACACCTTGCCCTCAGGCCCTTCACGGACAGCCCTCACGAGCAACCCCACATGACCATTGCAGCCAGAACTCGCGGGGTAATACTGTTGTCACTAGCCAACGCCTTTGGGTCGTCGAGTCGCCGACTCCCTCCTTCCCCTGCTAACCATCACAAAGAGCGCTTACTTGGCCCTACTCCCTCCCGACCATGCTGCTAAAGGGCTGGCTCACCCCATATAATTTTTTTTATTGTATCACACCTTTAAAGCTTTAAATTCATACAAACGATGCACTAAACCATTAAAAATTTGACATTATTAATCTCACATGAGACAAGTTACAGACTCAAATAACTTCAGTGTCGAAAAATTACAAATTCAAGGATTAAGTCACAAGCTATAATTTATGACTAAAATGTATGCCACTAAAAAGTTCAGACAGTAAAAGATAGTCCTTTAAAAAAAGGAATGGAAGAAAGATGTTTTGGTGATGAGCCGATCCGATCAACTTGAGAATAATCAAAATCACCTTGGTTTAGTTTTCAGTTTTCACTATCAATGTCTGAAAGCATGGCCATATAGATAAGTAATTTACTGAAGTTCTTTTTTACTCCTACTTTCAGAATGCAACAAAAAAATTTGTAACCAGTCATATGGAAAAAGCTAATCATCAACAGAAATATTCATGTTTCTCAATCACGTCTATCAAATTAAATACCTCCCGAGTATCATCGGTTGACAAATGAGGATTCTGTCACACACCGGCATTTCCATTGCTATCAGCATCAGGTGTAGCAGCAACTGGCTTGAGGGCTTTCAGAGGGTTCATGATAATACCATCGATCAGCCCATACTCCTTGGCTTCTTTAGGACTCATAAAAAAATCGCGATCGGTATCCTCATTTATCCTGTCCAAAGTCTGACCGGTGTGGTATGCAAGATATCCATTGAGATTTGCCTTGTGGTGCAACATTTCATTGGCCTAGAAATTAACATATAACAAGCTCATAAGTACAGTGTTTGAAAAAACTGGCAACAGATGATGCAACTTAAATCATGATTTCGAAATTGTACAGCTTGAATACCAAGTTCATTCGATCTGTCCATATAACTCTTTATTCGTTCTTTGAATACAAAACCTGAAACAGGTCTGATTACTTGTACACATTTTTTTTTGTCTTTGTACTTCATGTGTGCAGCTCACTCTTCTGTTCATAGTGCGCTCTCATCATGAGATATAAATTGTAAAACTTCACCAAGATTTCACCCTAGTTCATTTACTTCATGAGTTGTACCTCTTTAATTCATTCCTTCAAATACAAAAACTACTTGTACAATCTATTCTCTCGAGTAGAAAGACTTTATACGAGCAATATGCCTTTTTTTAAAATTAAAAAAAAAAATCGAGAGTTAGTAAGTTCCAAGTACATATAACAGCTCTGATTACTTGTACATATATTTTTTGTCTTTGACACTTCATGTGTGCAGCTCACTCTTCTTTTCATAGTGCAGCTCTCATGATGAGCTATAAATTGTAAAACTTCACCAAGATTTCACCCTAGTTCATTTACTTCGTGAGTTGTACCTCTTTAATTCATTCCTTCAAATATAAAAACTACTTGTACAAATATATTCTGTCGAGTAGAAAGACACTTTATATGAGCAATATGCCTTTTAAAAAAAATAAATAGTATGTATATATATTCGAGAGTAAGTTCCAAGTCCCCCCCCCCCACACACACACAAGGCAACATACTAACCTAAAAGTTCAGTGGCCCACTTAGAAAGATATTCATCAGCAAAATAAGACACTTTCATCCACATTTCTGAAGAAAGTTGGACTCATGGGACAGACAGAGATATCGAAAACCAAAATACCTGAATCTCCAACTCAGTCTGAGTACCCTGAGCTCCACCTAGAGGCTGATGGATCATTATCCTTGAATTCGGTAAACTGAATCTCTTGCCTACATCAGAATAAAAAACGAAAGTTCACCATCAATAATCAGCAGAAGAATGCCTCAAACCTACAGGTTTTCTAGGAATTCCTACCTTTGGTTCCACCACTGAGCAAAAAAGCACCCATACTGCATGTGAAAGCATAAAACAAAATCAGATAGCTATCATGTAATATCTGAATCTGTATAACAAAAATACACGCAAAATTAACTCAACATTGTAGAAACCTTTTCCTTTTTGTAATACTTTTCTTGCCCCCTTGTTTAGAAGACAGTACATAACCTAACCACTTGCCACCATCCCAAAAGATAATGACAGTTTGTAATTTACTCGAAATTTGAAAGTGTGGTATACATAAAAGATGACTCCCACCATCCAAAGAAGGATAACAGTCAGTGAAATTAATAAAATATATGTACGGTATACATAAAATAATCCTTTAAAAGGTCACTTCTTTTGTAATGGAGGTATCAGTCAGTCAGGCAAAGATAAATGTGTTGCTACTGACGCCACATTCAATTGCCAAAGACCAGACATGCAAAGCGAAGCACTGTACCTAGCAGCAAGTCCAACACATACT
The DNA here is from genome assembly GCA_024586325.1 of Stellera chamaejasme. Taxonomy (NCBI): domain Eukaryota; kingdom Viridiplantae; phylum Streptophyta; class Magnoliopsida; order Malvales; family Thymelaeaceae; genus Stellera; species Stellera chamaejasme. The sequence continues at coordinate 36,048,850 of CM044985.1, forward strand.
GTTGAAACATTAGGTCTGATGTGCCTCATTGTGTCAAAAATGGCCATACCTAGAAAGTGATGAATCATTGACAGTAAGGCAAGTAGCTAAAACAATTATACACAATGTCACCAGAAAACGCGTATTACCAGCTGTAACTGAACCTCCAGGGGAGTTGATATACATGACTATGTCCTGTTAATAAGACAAAATGACCGATGCGTGATGAGCGATTAGGGTCATGGTTTATAAACTTTTACAAAATGATGCTCGTATTTTACAATGATGTAGTGAAAAATAAGCAAGTCTCCAAACTTGTACCAAACTCTAATAACAACATAGCATGAAAACAAATGAATTTAGATCAGGTATTAAAGCAATCAATACCGCTACACTTGAAGCCCATTTTTCAATCATAGTTGAGAGCAATCTAAACAAATTAGTGTATTTAGGATAAGAAAAAATCAGCAAATGCAACTGAAACATAAGACAGACCTTCTGAGGGTCCATGGCATCAAGATACATAAGCTGAGCTACAATAATGTTTGCCATATCATCGTCAACAGCTCCACCACAACGAATTATTCTCTGCAAGCAAAAACATACCAGCTTCATAAGGCAAAACCAAGAAAAATATGAACTTAAACATTAGAAAGACCAACAAGTCCTTACATGCTGAAAAAGTTGGCTAATAACACTCTGGAACCTCTCTTGCACCATTGGTGGTGGTCCCTGCCCTTGTGCATATGCCGGGAAATATGTAGACGACGGAAGTGACAAGTCCTCCCTGTAGGTTTGGATCATTTATCAAACTCTGAGATCGCAAATTCATACAAGCATATGGTTAAGCATGAAGCCTTTGCTTATCTATACCTTATGGACCAGATTCCAGTTCGTGAACTCCCTTCAGAAGCCCAAAAGTGAGCAGCCTTTGGTGGAGAATAGCTCAAACTCTTTCTATAACCAGCTAGCCTTTTCAAATTTCTGCAGAGAATATAGTAAAACAAAAAGGCAAAAAAAAATTAGGTCCTCTTTCAATAAACGAACACAGGACAGGCACTAGAGAATTGTGGGTTTAGGCATGTTCGTAGCAGAAATGTAAAACCCTCAATCATAACAGCACCCAATACATTAGGGAATAATTGCTGACAAACTGAAGAGTCAAACTTCAATTGAAAAAATCGAAATTCCATATTACCGTCGGCTTGAACAGAGTAGACAAAGGAGACAAATGCAAAAGTATACCTGGTAGGAAGTGGACGGAATGGGAGGAAGAAATTTTGCGAGTCGGAGTTCGTGGCGGTGCCAGAAGAAAGCGGGAGAGATTTCAAGGCGAGGGAAGTCGCCGTCGTGGACAAGCAAGAGTTGGCCATTTTCCGTCAGCCGTGCCTCGATTGGGTTGGAACGATGCAGAGCGATAAGGGTGGTGACTGGTGAGGAGAAGAAGAGCTGAGAGGTTTAGTGAAGCAAGCAAAAGCAACCCAGCTGAACAGCGACTCGCCTGAATAATCTTTCGCCAAAATCTTCTTTCTTGACCCGTTTTCACATTCGGTGTGATACCGGGTCGGATATGGATAGCCCGATACGTTTTATGAAAGTCAAATTAATTGAATTGCCCCCTAAACTTAATAATAAAAGCACCCATGGTCCCTGTACCTCCCTATGCTTAGTTTATTCCCAATTATTACTCCCTCCATCCCTCAAGAAAAGTTGATACAATTTACTTTCATATTTTGTGTAGCATTGTTTGACTCAAATTTTTCTAAGATTAATAGTGAAAAAAAATTCAAATAAAAATATATTTAAAAAATTTATACTTCAAATTATGATATACATGCGAATTATTCAACTTTATATATCAAAACACTCATAAAAATAAATCATAGATTAAATACCTTGAAAACAACAAAACAAATGTATAAACTTATTAGGGATGGAAAGAGTAAAACTTATACAAAACGTTACAACTCATCTTAAAAGAAGCCTTAATTTTAATGAGAAGTTCAAACAATCTTATTTGAATTCGAAGGCTCGCTGTATTCAATAAGTTGCTAACAAGTAACAACTCAAAAACTTGAGCATGATTTGATGACGATTAGGCATACCAATGTTGAGCTGTGCCAAATTTGTTTTGTCTAAATAGCGTTAATCAGCTTGTTACTTACGGTTCATGTTCCTTAATTTTTGAAAGAGTTGACTTTCGGGGTTGGTGTGATTTCAATTCACTTTATACTCCCTCCCTCCCAAATGGTTTGTCCATTTTTCTTTGCAAATTACAAAGAAAATGGACCAACCATTTGGCATAGATGTAGTATAAATCAGAATTTGAACAGCTAGTATGTGATGTCCTGTTGCTTTCGAGTGGAAGCATGTTGCTGTAAAATTCATTTCATTGAGCGATCGCTTTTCAACAAGGATAACACTGATTACAGAAGGAAGGCAAGGCAAATAGACCTGATCTATGCCTTAGGACATTGCGTTTCTTGGTTCTTCTGAACTTCCTGCCGTCTTTTTGCAGTTGGACATATATCTAGGCAAGCCTGTCTAGCGGTTGGGTCGTCTTCAGGCAATGGGGGGTTTACCCCAAATTTGAACTGCAATCCAGAGTTGTTAATGAGTAAGCCTTCTGGGAACCCTAAGTTCCTAACCTAAAACCATGACAACCGTCTTAAACCTAGCAACATACAGCGTACATGATGCAGTTAGAAGTTGATGCACAAATGACAGCAGAAATCAAATTTAGGGTTCTATAGGTTGAAATACTACAAGAGAATGAATGATGACCATGAGTACAACCTGACCAAGCAGGAGAGCTGTTTACAGAAATGAGTTGACATGCATAAATCACCATAATAGATCGATCAGAGGTACTACTTAACCCTGAGACAAACAAGGTATCCAGTTGTGAATTGAATAACGGAATAACATTTAGCTGATAAGGTTGCCAAATGATAATAATTACGATATAATAGTATGTTTCAAGAACTACAATAGAGGTCATGAAGATGAATCCAGTTACTTTCAAAGCTCTAATTCAACAGAATTTGCAGTATCTATCTGACATGGTTGACTGCAATGCATGGTATGAACAAAAATTGGCCTGCTTTTTACTGTTAAGTAGTATAGCAACTTATGAGGTATTTCAAGATTAAAAACAGATGATCTTTACCTGGCAGCTATAATCAGTGAAGTTTGGCTCCATCAGTAGAGGGACCCCCATATAATCTTTGAAGAAAGTCTGCAAATTATATCACCTTGTAAAAACAGTACAATACATTGGAATATGTATGCAACCACTGACCTGTGTTGGAAGTTTACAAGTGTTGATGCAAATCCCTGCACATTTGCTCTCTTCTAAGTACTTACATCTCTCGACAAATACCTGCAACAGGGAGCAACACCTATATCAGCCTAAACATGTTCATTTAGCCTTCACATCATTACCTCAAATTTACGTCTGTTCAGATTGCACCACTCAAGAATTGAACTATATTTACCCCACTTTTGCATGAAGTTCCGTCAGGAAGATCCAAAGTGTTCACAGCACAAGGCCCCATAAGCCATTGACAAGTGAGCACAGTCACTCTAGCTTAACAATTCAAATTCAAAAGCAGGTAAAGAAACCCATTAGCCCACTAGTACCAAGATACTCCTAAAAAAGAAAGCTTCTAAATAAACACTAAATAATCATCATTTGACGAAAACAGGAAAAGATTGTCAACTCACCAACCATAATGGCAGCTATTTTTCCTCCATCTAGTGGAGCTATAAGGATTTTGTAGAGCTCCAACAGAAATGGTGGAAACAGCGACTTTAGTACTCTAACCTTTGATGGTAATGATCAAACAGCACAAAATCAGATTGAACAATCACAATTCAGCGAACACATACAAAACAAAAACAGTGAACATTTGTGTACCGTTGCGTCTTTGGTGTCTGATTTAGTCCTGCCTTTCTTCATGAGCGCCTCAGCTAATTCTATAAGCCCATCATATCCGGATTTCTTCGAATCCCATCCAACTTCCTAATAACCCCTCAGAGGTCAACTGGAGATTAATTTCATACTACTCCTAATTAACAGAATAAGGCAAAGTTCAGACCTCTAGACTATAAAAGGTAAGATTGAACTCACAAGAACTAATTTGCTCCTGAAGGTGTTCAGAAAGAAATCGTCCAGAATACCAGCCTTGTACTCGGCCCTTGGAGCGACATCTTTAACCTGAGACATAAGAGACGATAGATGTGTCAGATGCAGCTAAATTATCTGAAGCCACGATGATGATGATGATGATGATGATGATGATGGTGGAGAATAAGAGGAAATCGAACCACTTCTGATCGGAGAGACGATCGGGTGACCGTCAATTCAGGGTTTCGGATTAACGATCGAGGCCGAAATGGTGATGTGAAGATTGATGGTGGTTGTTGAGGACAAAGGATGGCAGGCAGTGGCTGCATCTCCGCTTGGTGGAGGGAAAATAACGTTAGAGCTGTTCATTGCCACTTAAACAGCAGTTCGGAGTTCAGCTTCATCTATATCAAAATGTAGCTAGAGTATTTGATGAATGCAATTTTTTTACCAAAATAGAAATTAAGTGTAATAAAGTAAAGTTTGATAAAGTATATATATATAATATATTTAAAAGTAAACATATCAATTTTCATGGAATGATCAAAGGAAAACGTATTCATTTGGGTAAAAAAGGAAATGAGGACAATAAAGTAAAAGTAGAGTCATTTTATTTACCACATATGTGGAAAAACACTTATCTAAATATACTACTCCCTTCATCCCACGAAGATTGCACCATTTCTTTGTTGTTTTCACAGTATTTATTCTACGATTTATTTTTATGAATTCATAGACATGTAAAGTTAAATGATTCATATGCTTCTCATAATTTGTCATCTAAATTTTCTATATATATATATATATATATATATATTTTTCACTGTTTATCTTAGTTAAATTTGGAGTCAAACACTGCAACTTGAAACATAAAAAAATGATGCAATCTTCGTGGGACGGAGGGAGTACTAATTAACTAACTCAACTAACCTAATAAACTAAAAGACTAAAACACCCATCATAGACATTTATTAAGAATGTAAACTTGACATTTCTATGGTGTGTGAAATATCACATAAGTGGTAAATAAACACTCACAATAAGAGTAGGGTTGAAACATTTCAATCCAACGTTCCAGTTATGAGATGGACATTATAAAATTTCCTCACATGAAATACCTTCCATTGTTTTCTCTAAACGCTTTCCAAACACTGGAGCTAATCCTCTATTATTACTTAAAGAAGGAACTTACAAGAGGGCAAAATGGTATTTGCACTTAATAGGGTCTGAGAGCATACCATTTGGACCAATAAAATGCATTTAGTTCGGAAACCACCCTTTAATCCGAATCAAAAGATAAAATTTATAACTAATTTACAACTAATTGATAATTTCAAATTTGAAAAATTCTAAAAGAAAAAAATGCCACGCCACAAGTGATAATATCAAGCTAAAACGGTTTTTGGAGTACAAATATTATATAATTAATACAACAACTCGCTTTTGTTCCCTTCCTCTGAACGCTTCGCTTCGCTTCCCCTCCATCTTCTCTACAAGTTGCCTTCCTCAAGATGCTAGGTTAGCAACGACACATTCTTGGTGCTCAGAGCAAGTGATTGGGATAGTGGGGGAATCAGAGGAGCTACACTCACTAACACAAGGAAAATTAGAAGGCTGAACACGATAGGAGGAGGAGCAACGATCAGGGATCGGCGGCCTTTGCCGGGCAAGGCCGGACTACCGTCGAGCTGGTCTTGAAGACCGAGAGCGGTGAGGAGAGACAGATAAAGTGACATCCCCGACTGATTTTCACCTCCAGCGAGTCAACGACTGTCCCTGGGCCGATTTTCGTCGCCAATCAGACCACGGCGCCAGACTTCCTTAGGGTGCGTAATTTTCTTTAATTTTTCGTTTTTGGGTCTCCATTAATCTATTTATATAATTGAACAGAATGTGATGGAACCATTTTACTCGATTCTGCCAACAACAATGTTCAGACAGAGAAGGATTCACCGACAAGCAGAATGTTGGCGGAATTCCAAACCATCGACAACATCAAGGCTCAAGTGGATATATTTATTCATGTTTCATTGGTTTGTGACTGTTAGAGATTTTGTTTAATTTTTTCCTGCACCAGTGAGTAGCTCCATATTTGACCCATATTTTGATTGTTTAAGTTGTTTTCTACATTGATCATTTCATGATCCACCACATCTTGATCTTAGGCTATTAAGGAATTTTTCTCATATTTCTTTTCGGGAGGGAGAGAGAGTTTTGATTTATTGTATTAAGCTTATGGTTATGAAAGAATATTTACTTATTGTGTAGGATGGCCAAGCCCCAGTAAGATTTTCTTTTGAAAAATCTCTCAAAATATAGTAATGAAGGTAAACACTGATTGACTCTAACATTTAAACTTCAAATAAAGAAATTTTAGAAATTCACTTTTCTATGAATCTTGTGTTGTTGGTTCGAATTTACTAGTTTTCCTTTCCGGCATGGCCACGAAGATTTGCTCCTGATTGCTTCTTTATGTTTTTTCATTGATTTGTTGATTTCCCCTTTCTTTTTGCAATCTCACCATTCTTTTCTAGGTTTCTCTTACAGTTAATTTATTTTCCGGACTAAGGCAAATTGGAAAGATAAACTATCACCGGCGTTCTTTGAGGTCTGTTGCACAGACCATTATTAATATTGAGATATGTTTCTTGCTACTTTGTCAAAGTCTTTGTTACTTCTATGAATAGGCTGCTCATGTTGGTGTTGATATACTTGGTCTTCCTATTGACCTAATGGTTCTCCTGCCCATAACGAAGTCCACTTCTATCAGGTAAAAGTTTTTTACAATTTAGTTAGAGTAGCTTTTTCTATTAACACAATTTTAAAACTTTTATGATTGTTTTTTAACAGTTTTCTTGTGCCGATAATAATTCTATTACCCTCGCTTCTTGAGATTTGCTTAACACCAGATTAAGTGTTGGTGAGTATTTTGTTGCAAGAGAATTTTGCTCTTTCAAAAAAGTCATGAAAATTCTTTCTAGTTTGTTGGTTCTCTTGCATGATTAAGTTTTTGGTAAGTTGGATTAACTTAATAGGCAAAGAACCTAGAAGATTGTTTCATGTTTGGTGTTTAATACTACTCTCTTTTACTATGCTCAATGTTCTTTTGCTATAATACTGGGCAGTGATGCTGCAACCTCAGAGGTTGTAGCTGAGCAAAACATGCTTGAGCAGGTTTGTGATAAACTGGTTTGAACATTCTATCCATGCACTTACAGATTTCAATGATCTTGCCTAACTAATTATTGCTACCTAATTTAAAATGCTTTTTGTTATGTGTTGTAAATCTCGACATTGGTATTCTGTTTCCAAATGAATGACACCAACCATTTTAGAACCTTTTTAGAATGTATAAAATTTATTCATTGTTAATACGGTTGAGCCTATTGATGTGCAAACACCAACATTGTGATTTTAGTACTTTGTGATGTAGAATTGTAGATCTAGCCCCATGTTTTCTTGATCCTGCATTTGTTTTCTAGGTACTGAAATGTAACTCACTTTTGACAGATGAAGAAAGGTGAATGTAAAGGTCCAACATTGAACTCTACTAATAAAGAAAACGGAAGAGTTGGTGAGTGTTTCCTGCTACTTTGCTTGACGAATATGTGAAGTGGAGCAAAAATGATGGTAATGCTGAGATTCCTGAGAAAGTCCATCAGCTTGCTTCTAGATGTCCTTTTTTTTCAAATACATTCTCTTAATTTCATTCTCGCAGCTTTACTGTTGCTGCTAAAAGTTTCTCAAGACAATAATTTGTGTGTGAAGAACAAGATAGAGCTTTGAGTGCAATGGTGATTAATGTCACGACTCCATTATCTCTTCTCAGCAAGCTTCATGGATGTGGAAGTCATACCATCCTCGAGTCAGAGCTATGGCTGCTGTTAACATATTCAATTCAGTCCTCAATGTGGTGAGTATAAATGCTGCAACTCATCAGTTTACACAAATACTGTATGTTGTTGAAACAAAATCTTGACTTTTCTTTGGCCTTGTATGACATCCCATAGAACACTTCACATCACATATATACCTTAGGATATAATTAACAGAATTGTGCCGAAATTAGTTCCAGCATTTGGGACATCATTGGTATCACTCTAAACAAATGGACCTATTTAATGAGTTTTTTAATATTTAGTTGAAGTCGGCCTTTCTTTAAAGGGACTTTCTCACCTGTGAACAGAGAATTTATTGATTTTCTTATTTCTACTTGTGTTTTTCTTCCATTTTGCAAAAGATAGCTAGGTAGCAATATAAGTCGAGCGAGAGGAAGATGAAGGTGTTCAGGCTAAAGAAACATTTATTGAAGTATTCTCTCAAGAGACTTGACACTGAAGTATTACTCTATTCATATATTTATCTTTAATTTTGGTTTTTCAAGCTTTCAAAAACTACGAACTTGCTAAAATTAATGTCTCGTTGATGTAGTATCCTCCAAAACTTAATATTGACTCTCCCTATCCGATCTTGTGGTTGAGACATCCTTCTTATCAGCAGTGCAACCCCCAAAACCTACACATAATCTAAGAATGAAGGATGACTTGGAATGTTCTTTGTCATGATGTATTTGTTTCGTAAGCGCGCTTTATTGTCTCATGATATGAAAATGTGGCTACAAATTGTTGAAATTATGGTTCTTAGTTTCCAAGAGACACCTTCAGTACCTTTCTAATGATGAGAGGGCGTGATTTTTTATTGGAGAAGTTAGGGGTTGATATGGGAGAATTGGCATAGAGGAAAGCGTTATGAGTTTTGGATTTCAATATCTATTGTTTGTGTGTGTGTGTGTGTGTATATATATACATATATAATCAACCTATAATTAGTGATTTTTAGTATTTCCTTATATTTTTTTCATACAACCTCTTCCAAAAATAAGTAGCATTTTTCTGAGCATGAGGATTTAGGTAAATATAGAATATGAGGATAATTAAGATGAATATGTAGAAGATGGTGAGTGTAAATGCTCGAATCTGGATTCATCATACATTTGATTGCAAGAGTACTTACCATGATTGATTGATTGATTTCTTTTATTATGTGTGTTTGTTTGGATTGTACTGCATAATTTAGAAGAAATGGAGGAGTTTGGACTGGCCCCTCCGCTTGAAATGGTTGCAGCTTTTTTGAATGATAAACTAGCAGAGGCTAGGGAAGCGGCAAAAAAAGATTGTGATTTCTTTTCATGGAGCTATCACTGAAAATGAAGAACTAAGAGAAGCGTTGTGAGTTTCTGCTAGATAAATTTGTCACCCGTCCATGCACATAGTCCATTATTCCATGGCCATAGTCGTGTCTACTCTATAGATAATGTCAAGAAGAAGACAATGTTTGTAGCTTGTAACCTAAGATTCCATCATGTAATGCTAATTCTAAGTTATTGGGCACTTATACTTTCCGAATATAAAGAAATCGTACACATTGCTTTCATTGAAATTTTTGTTTCTTTAATTCCACCATTTTTACAGAAATCAGTTAGCTAACTAAAGATAAAAGAAGTTAGTAAACTGGTAACTAAATTTCATTGTGCATAGAAATGCATTTTGAACCAAAAAATTGCTAGGGTAAAATTATGTCCGTGAAGCAAAAAAAAACACATGTTTTCAGATCTCTATTTTATTTATTAACCTTCATCTCAGTCTATGCATCTGATGGTCTTTAATTCTAGGGTAAATTACAACCCCCAAGGTTTTTTGAAACCTTTAGTTACCCCCTTTTATTTTTGAAAAACTTCAATTACACCCTTCATGTTTAGTCTAGATTAAATCTACAAAGACCCCTCACTTTTTTAGAGCTACTCTTCTCCACCCACAACCATAGTTAAAAGAACCGTACCGGACAGGCCGGTCGGACCGGTTAAACCGTCAACCGGTTGCGTGTCCGGTCCGGTTTTTGGTTTTACAACACCATGGTCAAAAACCGGTCATAACCGGGAAAAACCAAAAACCAGTCAAAACCAATTAAACTGAAAACCAATGAACCGTGGTTCAACCAAAATGAGGTGAAAAATTCAAATTTAAACTTTTTTTAAAAAAACAAACTCAAATAAGGAAAAAAACTCAAATTTAATTGAGGAGTGAGAGTCAATATTAGGGTTTTATCTACTTAACTCTAAATCATCCACAAAGTTTTATTTTTTGTACAAATAAACTCTTATATTCTTTACAATTATTACTTTAACCTTTCATCTTTTAAGTAAATAATAATAGTTCTTATTGATTCTTATAAAATATTCTTTAATAATATGCCCTTTAGTTACCCCCTTTTATTTTTGAAAAACTTCAATTACACCCTTCATGTTTAGTCTAGATTAAATCTACAAAGACCCCTCACTTTTTTAGAGCTACTCTTCTCCACCCACAACCACATTAGGTAGGGAGGCATATTTGATTAGATGATGTTATAAAATGTAGTAATAAAAAGTTGTACTCAAGGGGAATTTTTTGTCCCATAGAAGTATTCGTAGAAATTGCCAAAATTATAAAATAAGACTTGAGTAGATTACAGAGTTATATAAAAAAAAGTAGTCAAAACTAATTACATTAAATTGATTATACCCGTTCCGTGGTATAAATTGATTATACCCGTTCCGTAGGAGGGTTACCAGCTAGTTGTTACTCTATACATCAAACGAACGGATCCTGTATCAGAGTTTTATGATAAATTGCTTCATTCCAACTATTTTAGAGACAAACAAGCCCCAAAAGAACCAAAAGTTCCTGTTACAAATTCTTCCAAATGACTGATGAGAAAGAGCAGTTTCATAGAGCAATTCTTCCAATTCAAGGATTAAACTGATAATGATGGTGATCCATATACCAACTGCAAGATTTGCAGGCAGTCACAACCTGAAGTTCCCAAAATGAACATGCAAGTACCTTCCAGCTAGATATACAAACAGAATTTCTAAATCTATAGTATTACATGCAGATTGGGAGAGTGAACAAAACATGTCGGTGAATCCAGGATGATGTGGTGTAATCCAGTGCAACTTAAGATTGCCTACGAGACTCATGGTCATTGAACAGGACAGTGAAGAGAGGTAGAATGCTTGAAGGCGCAGTAGTTCATCCTATATTGTTGATCGAATGTGTTAGAAACTCTGTGGATCCTAACAGAAGACCCCATTTTGATTGACAAGGAGAGGCTTTCAAATGTTCTCTTTCAAAGTCACATCTCGAATAGCTATTGAGGACTTGGGCTGATAGTGCTCATCTGTGTCCACTTCTTCAATTTCCTGGTTCGAAAAATCAACTAGTCATACAGTGAACATCAATCATACTTGCAGCTTATAAAACTACACAGATTATAACTACATTTGCTCATGATTCTGAAGGTCTAAATCATCATAATACTGCATCTTAATCCTGAGTAAGTTGGAGACAGTGGGTTGAAGTTTATAGTGCCAATTAATCGTCTACAATTAGCCAACACTATAATTCATGTAGAAAGCATGGTATCAAAGTTTTAGACAGTATGCTCTTACTGTTGCAGCCTTCTTACGAAGAAATAATGATACTATCAGACTCCAAAACTGTCATCATTTCCCACTTGCATGTACATATGGAATACATAATAAGCTGAGAGAAATATAGAATCATTGGAAATACAATGATTAATTCCAATACCTGAACTACATCTTCTCCCTTGATAACCCGCCCAAAAACAATAAGCTTCTCATTAAGATCAGGAATTGGTGCCGTTGTAATGAAAAGCTCAAATCTTCTGTTATCATGCTCTGACTTAGAAGTTCCAAGCATGAAAGCTTCATGTTTCAAACTACAAGGGAAAAACCTTATAATCAGAAGACAGTAAATTACTTTTCACCCGACTGTTTCAAATATGGTATCAAATCCAAAAGAAACAGGAAGCAAACTTGGGAAGGAAAAAGCATCAACTGAGAGACCTGGTATCTAGTTGATCATAATGCTTCCCTTTCAGAGTCCACTCTTCAGCAGCCCCCAACTTATTCATGTCGCCAGCCTGAATCACGTAATGCTTTATTACATGACGAAACAGCATCCCCTTGAATTGCCCTTTTTTACTGTGCATATCCCCAAAAGGAAAAGACCATAAGCACAGAGCAAGCACAAGCGAGCAAAAGATATACTTAAACATGTCAAAGTCAAATTTGGAGCCATTTTGTTGTTTAGCAAGAGATAGAACCTGTAGTAATATTCCAATAGTTCAATGAAAGAAATAAAAAAATTAAAATGGAACTTGCACTACTTATTACTGACAACTGGTAGGATAACTGATAAGAGATGGAAAGGTTCATGTCAAACACATGCAGCCTGACAGTTCTAGCCTTGAATAAAGATAATCTTTGTTCTAACACAAGTTATCAATATTATTGATCATCATAAAAAGCAAAAGGAAAAGGCAAGGAAGCTCAGCACTCATCGAGCAGTGCAGATTAGGTTCCATCAAGTCAGATGATGTGGAACTCAGACTAATGCCCCATAACACCAAAAGCCAACATAACGATCAGCCAATAAATACAAGACTTACCATAAATCAATGAATTGATTAACAACTTTGGGAGAACTATCCTTAAACAGTTCCACTGTTATAGGGCCTTTAGTTGTTTCCAGAATCTAGCAGAAAAGATGAAAAAAAGAAGAAGCAATTAATAAGGAAATTTTATCAATAGAAAAAACTTAAAAAAGTTCAACCAACATAAGAAAAGCACCACGAAGAGTTGTTTCGTTGACACAAAAATGTAATTTCAAGCCAAATATGAGATACATTTCATACCAACTGCAGCAAACAAACAGATGCTGAGGTTCTTTCAATAAAAAAAATCAAAAAGCTGCTAAACCAAAATTTCCTACTATCTAGTTTCACCATACTTGAAAGAGTAAAGCTAAATGTAGTATCAAACCCTAAATTCCATCATCACCTTAACCTAAAAAGTTACTAAAAAACAAAGTGTTTTCACAGAGCTAAGCAAAACATAGTTTAAATCTTGTGTCAAAGAAAATAAAAATAAAATTACAAACATTGAGGTAAACACAGAATCCAACTATCTCATTGATGATCCACATGCATGTAAAAGATTAAAATAAACAAATCTAATCAAACCATTTAGTGCTATCTTGCCCATGTGATAGGGATTTCATCCTTCTTATCAGATGGTAGCCAGAACAAATGTAAACACTAAGCTAACATATTTCCTCATTGCTATGGTTCATTTCTCGATCACAAGGTAAACATAACAAGGAAAGCTTGCAAGCAAATGAACCCTCAGATTGAGTAAACCAACCGCGTATTTTGGAAGATTGGACTTCATCTCAGTGATAGTGCTCTCCATCTGATAAGCACAAAGGATTGCAGATATTAAAGGAATAAATAAAAGCATTACCCAAATGGCCAGAAGAGATGCGAAAGACGATTGACAAATAGTGCATGTAATGCATGTTGTTCTCTGGTTATGTGTTTGATCATAATATGCATGGTTAACAGGATACCTCAACGTTCGATTCTTCATTCTCCAGTTGGAATCTTGACCTAAATAAGATGAGAAATAACAAATCATCAATGATCAAGTGTTCCTAGAAATCAGTTACATTCAGAGAGATGTCAACAAAATAATTTAAACAATCTAGCTGTCCAACCTGGTACACACAACAATCTATTTGCTTAAACTACTAGCATTGGGTTTTGCCCCATTTTTACATGGCAGATCTCTTATAAAATTGTACAATGACATGCCACAGTCTCAAATACAACTGGGTAAGCCGCAAATGGTTAGTAACAAAGTTCACAGAATTGAGCTATAAAGTATCGGCAAAGACATCATTCATCTGACAAACCTTTGAGACCAGTGTCTGTAGGTGGAGTATAGAAAGAATACAGTCAACACAAGGATCAAGCTGGATAGAAGAATGGTAGTTAGGCTTATCCGGGCAGGCCCCTTCTTCTTTTTACTCTGCTGCAAAAGGGCTTGAGGTTTGATCCTTGCCATCACTGGGGTAATCAAAAACAAAGAGACGCCTGAAAAATCACAACTACAAAGAGTTACTAAAAGAAAGAGCCACGTAAAGTGCCAAGCTAATCAGATAAATCGGAGTTCAATCACCACAAAAAGCACACCTTCTTGTCTAACTTCAATACGGACAGTTGTCTAAGATGCAATTGATCTCAAATTTCAAATTCCAGAACTGTTCGAAGCAGATTCAATCTGGAAACAAAGATAACATTTAATAATGAGATCTGAGAATTGAAACATCGTATAGCAGGCAGTTGATTAATCAGAAGTGAAGAACTGGAAACCTGTTGACGGAAGAAGAGTAAAATCACCTTCGGCGGGGTGCAAAATCGTCCTCTTACTCTCCCTGCTAAAAGCTTTGTCTAGTTTTCGTTCGATACTTTGTTCAACTCAAACACACGGCTTCCTGAAACCGTCCAACAACGATAGGCCAAATGCTAGACTAGCCCTAAACTTGCACTGTTCAGACGCCTTAGTCCTAAACGTGCATGAGGTAACAGAAAATTTGATAGCTCTCACCTCTCGTGAATTGAACTTAAAAAGTGACCATATCATCCAAAACAGAGTTTAAAGGGTTAAGGTCTGTTTGATTGATAGAAGTGGAAGTGGAATAAGAAGCGTGAATAAAAGTTTGTATGTTTTAATTGTAGTTGTGATGTTTGTGATATAAAAAATTGATAAATAAATTTGATTCGATGGAAGTCTTTCAATTTTTGAGTAAATTCAGTTGGCAGTCTCGTAAAAATAATTATTGTCATGTTTTGGTCTTGTTTTAAAAACTTGTCATGTTTTAGTCTTATTCTAAAGTATTTTATCCTATTTTGGTCCTTTCCGTCCACCGAGACCGTTAATTTTGACGGATCTAGTAAATTCTACCTTTTTATCCTTTAAAAGTGATGACGTGACATAATAGTGTTAGGAGAAATTTAACTTAGCCATCATACTTTTGTTTTCCTATATTTTTCACCCAATTTTCTTCTAAAAGATACATAAGCAAGGCTCGTTGCAAGTTGCGAGATTGACAAGGAGAGCGCACTGGCCGGCGGCGGATCGAGGGCAGACGATGGCGGCGTAGTTAGGGACGATGCGCCGGTGGTCGGAGACCACACCGGCGGCACTGGGGCAGTCCAACGAAGCAGTGAGAAGGCTTGAATGGGGATGGGCTAGCGGCGAGACTAATTATTGTCGGGTCGTGGTGAAATCGGCCCCGGTTGAAGGCGGAGACCGCCGACAGTGTTGTACCGGTGGTCAGGGTTGACATAGAAGGTCTTGGCGAGATCAATCGGTGCTAAAGATGAACTGGTGGAGTGACGAGCTCGGAAGTCTCGTGCAGGTTGAAGAGTCGCCCGAAAAGTACAACAAGAATCGCCGGTGAATGACGACGCTTCTGGTCAGGAACGGCACGACGGTGCTTGCGAACGCCGGTTCCGAGGTTGGAGTGACGAATTGTTACCTCAGGTGGCTAAATCGCACGGCTTGGCTCACTGCCGATTTGGTGACGTTTCGTGGAGCAAACAACCGGCCAAGGTCCACTGGTGATCGGAGGTGAGAAGGAGTCGAAGTTACTAGTTTGAAGGGAAAAGGTGGTATGACTGTAGGTTTAGAAGAAAATTGGGTGAAAATATTAGTAAAAGAGAAGTATCATTAATAAGTTAAAATTTTTCCCTTATAACATTAGAACGGCAAAACGGTTATTTCGTATAGATCCGTCAAAGGTAACGACTTAAATGGACGGAAATGACCAAAATAGGACAAGGTACCATAGGATAGGACCAAAACAGAATAATTTTTTTAAAATAGTAACAAAACGGGACAATAATTAATTTTACGGGACTACCAGCGGACTTTACTCTCCAATTTTTATGGGTAAATGGATGCCCTTCTACTAACCATTTACTTTCATTTAAGAACAAACACCCATGCTCATAAATTGAAAAACGAATCACCCTCTCTATATCATATAGTCTTCTCAATCACTTGCATCCTCTCCTTAGTTACCTCATAACTTTTCTTCCTTCATATCATTTCACCTTTCGCTTATTGTTGATTCTTATGTCTCCTCTTTTCGGTGGTCGAATAGTTGGGACGATTGTTCAAATCTTATTCTTTTTGTCAAAAACAACCAGGTAACCACTAATGGTCATGGTTGCACATCACCAGTTGGTAAACTGCAATTTGAGAAGTCAAATGACCGTATGTTACACTATTGTTGGGTTAAACTCCCCCTCACATCCCACTTAACCGATCGTATCTAATAAACATGGTGCCGCGAGCAGAGAGGGCCGCCAACAGTGACGGATCCAAAATTTTTATAAAAGGGGTCCATTTATATATTATAATTGTATATTATTTTCTCCAGCTCAAATTTTTATAACATTTTAAGTTCACACGAGGGTTAAAGTGAGAATTTTGGCTTTTAATTTCCCTATTTTACTCTTTCTTTATATTGTACAAATGCCAAAATAAATTGAGAAACATAAACGGAGAAACAAATGGAAAAATAAATTAATTATAAGAACGAATCATCCAAGGACAAAAATCAAATAGTTAGAAAATTTAAGAGAAAAAACATATTTGGAAAATAAATAGACAAATATTGACTATATTTCAATATTTTGAAGATCTCATTTAGTGTTGTAAAATTTTTAGAATGAATAAAATATAAAATATATAAATAATATCACAAATTATAGGGTATCCATTACAATTTGTACGAGATATTATCCATAAATTATGCACAATATATACATACTATTGAGAAAAAGGGGGTCCATAGACCCCCTACATGTATGGACCCCCCTTCATTACATGTAGCTCCGCCTATGGCCGCCAAGTTGATAACAAACATAAATGATGCTGAAAGTGATGCCAATGATAAGGAGTTGATGATAGTGAAGGAAGTTGAGATATGGTTCTTAGATGTTTGATTTATAGTTGATTAGTAAATACTATTTTAATCTCAAAAGCTAAGATGGCAACTAGAGCAATAACCATATAATCTAACGAAAAAGTTGCAATATATAATTGTCAATTAGTAATGGTAGTTTTGGTGATTTATTAGGACTTTTTTGAGTAACTTTACAGTGCACGTATAAGTGCTTAACATTTCATAGATATTAAAGAAATGTCATCTCATATAATTCAACACACCACCACCCACTTCCCCATAATTTAACTTCTACATACTGCTTCCTTTGTAACTATCGTCGCCCCATCCTCTGAAACTCATCTACAAAAAAAAAATTGAAGCAACCTATATCACAAAGAAAAGTCTAAACTCTAACAAGGAACGTATACCAAGACTTTGATATCACATAAGTTAAAAAATCAGATAGAGAACTGACTTTGGTACGTAGTAGTAGTCATGATCCGGTAGTAGAAGTTTAGTTTCATGATCCTTATTATTCATGATGCAATTGTGAAAAGTTGTGATCATTGTAGCATAATCGTGATCGCGCAGTAAAAGAGTAATGATCCCGCAGTAGCAGAGTCGTGATCTCACAGTAGAAGTAATACTGCAGTATGAGAGTCTTGATCCCGTAGTAAAACAGTCGTGATCCGATAGTAGGAGAGTAGTGAGTCGTGATTCAATCGTAGGAAAGTCGTGATCACCTAAAGTCGTGATACCGTAGTCAGAGAGTCATGATCCTATAGCATGAGAGTCGTGATCCTATGGTATGAGAATCGTGATCCCATAATAGTAGAGTTGTTATACCGTAGTGTAGGAGAGTCGTGATCTTTTAGTAGGAGAGTCGTGATCTCGTAGTAAGAGAGTCATGATTCAGTAAAGAGAAATCGTGATTATTGTAGGAAATTCATGAACTACTTCAATTTCCTCAATAATTTTTAAAATAAGTTCAACTAATATCAAGTAGGTTTATAACCACTTAACTTTATTTACTATTGATTCAATATTTGTACTTTGCCTAAAAGGAACAAGATGATCTTGGTGCAAATATTAAGTTGGTAGAGGGAAAGTGATCAACATGCAATTAATTTGCCCAATTGAACAATCTCTTCACGTAAGAGGCCACCTTATATGTTAATAATGATAGTTCTAGTCTTGGAACAATAAGCATTGTCGATTAACATTATCTGCTACTTATAATTACTTCTAATTTATCATCATTAATCACTATTTATTATTTGTAACTTTATCCTACTTGCATGTAATTTGATCATAGCTAGGTTGGATCATTGTAATTTGATCAATGCTAAACAATTAAAATCATTGTGTCAATTCCAATTTTTCATGTTAATATTTCCTCATTGTACACCGCATTTATGATATTGTCTCAAGTGTTTACTAATTGAGTGGTACTAATGGACAAAATTGAAAAAAAGAATTGCAAGAAATACCGCACAAGAAAAAAAATATACGCAGAAAGTGGAGAAAGTAGCATATTGGTAAATAAACAGAAAAGTAAAGCACTTGTAATGCGCCACTTTCAGTGGCACATCGTAACCTGCCCACATTTTTATAGGTTTCTAAAATCTAGGGATGAGGATTGAGGAGTAAATTGCAGGAGGTTTTGCTATACCTCAAGAATAATTAAGTTATCTAAAAAAAATATCGCAATGGTACATAATTTCTTACCGAAACTTGTGAGTTATTTAGTTTTGTTTATCATGAGTTCTCCTTTAGAAGATGTTTGAATTTATAACATATCTCTGGGATGAGCTATTCCCCTAACCTTTAGAAAACTCACAATTAAGTGGAAACATCCAAAGTAGAAGCTCGTACATTAATTCATAAGTTTTTTTATTGGGGGAGGAGATTACTAGTGTAGTACGCTTCTAAAAAACAAGCGGGTATCTAACCTATTCTAGCCTAGGCCTCGTTCGCTAACATACAAAAATATAACGGGGCAAAAGAACCAGGAGAAAAATCCCCGAGGTCCTAAAACGAAAAGAAAAAAACCCGCTGTGAGAAGTCAAGTTACGACATTACATCCAAGGTAAGAACTCGTGAAAAAAGAGAGGTATGGAATCAATCCATAGCGAGCAATTTGCTTCCACCAGAGCTCGACAAGCTAACATGTGAGCAAATTGATTGGCTTCTCTGAATATATGTTGAATTTTCCATCATTGAAAATTTTGGAGAAAACCTTAGATGTACCTGATGCTGAGGGTTGCTTCTGATTCACCTTCGCTTGGAAAAAAAAACTCTTAGTCTAGTTGGCACCTACGTGGATCCTAGCTGTCATCACGAAATCACTTCGTTCACTTTTTGTTTACTACTGTAACAAAGCTCTCGTATTAATATATAATACTCCATAGATTATAGATTAATACTACCAAATAATGAATTGAATACTTTTTAGATAATCAATCTAATTAATGAATTCAATATGAAGAGAATCAATCTAATTAATTTGAGGGCTGAAATTGGAAATTAATTCCTTAAAAAATGGTAGATTGATTCCTTAAAAAGTAGTAGGCTGATTCCTTAAAAAATGGTGGGCTGATTTATGTATACATGACGCAAAAAAAACTCTTATCCTAGGTGGCACCTACGTGGATCCTAGGTGTCCTTACGAAATCGCCCAGTTCACTTTTTTTTGCTACAGTGGCAAGGCTCTCGTATTAATATATAATAATAGATAATAGATTATAGATTAATACTACCAATTAATGAATTGAATACTTTTTAGAGAATCAATCTAATTAATGAATTCAATATGGAGATAATCAATCTAATTAATTTGAGGGCTGAAATTGGAAATTAATTCCTTAAAAAATGGTAGGTTGATTCCTTAAAAAGTAGTAGGCTGATTCCTTAAAAAATGGTGGACTGATTGATGTATACATGACGCAAAAAAAACTCTTATCCTAGGTGACATCTACGTGGATCCTAGGTATCCTTACGAAATCGTTCGGTTCATTTTTTTTTTGTTACAGTGGCAATGCTCTCGTATTAGTATATAATAATAGATAATAGATTCATAAGTTTTTAAGTTTATAGAATAATGTTTTTTTTTAAATAAAAAAAAATCACTTGTAACCATAGAGTAGCTTCCCATGGCGGGGAATACGTCGATTACGGTTTGGCCCATAATGACGAGGACCAGCGCAGCCCATGTCCGTTCCGATCCACAAAATCAACCTAACAAGTCATACAAAGCAACACCAAGGTCTGCAGCGGGAGTTTGTCGTCCAAGGCCGACCTGATTTCAGAACCCGGTTTCTCTCTACATAACCCGAATCTCAGTAATCAGTTTACCATTTGGTAAAGAAGCATGAGTCCATAAAACGGAATACCAGATCAGGTCTTCAGATATTCACTGAGTTCACTCTACTGACCTTCCAAGATCAATGAAGACACAGGAGATGATGAGAGGCGTTTTCGCATTACTCGTAGTAATTTCCTCTCTATCAGCTGTCACCGCCAGCTCCGTCCTCGGCTGCGGCGGCTTCGTCGAGGTGAATCCCATCCAGCTTTATTCCGGTCGATTAATCGTTTTTTTCATGGTGTTGAGTGAAATCAAACCTCCGATGTTGACTTCAGTTGCCTCTTAGGAGGGCTTGTTTCTAGTCACATTGACTGCAGGACGGATCTGAATTGCTGAATTCCTTGCTTAGTGTAGTATCTATCTGTCTCTTCTATCCTCTCTTAGAGAAATCTGATAAGCAATCACACTTCTGCAGGCTAGTTCATCTCTTATCAAGTCGAGGAAGACATCTGATACGAAACTGGACTACTCTCACATAACGGTATGACCTAACCTTGTAGTTTCTGAATGTACGTGGCAGCACCTTTTGATTTTTAACTTTTCCCCGTTTGCTCTCCAATATTCATCTACATAAGTTATGACTATAAAATGTGCATGTAGATTTTAACGGGATCCTGTACGATACTGTAGGTGGAGCTTCGCACAGTGGATGACTTGGTGAAAGAAAGTACCCAGTGTGCTCCGAATGGTTACTACTTCATTCCAGTATATGACAAGGTCCACACTGACTCATTGTCTCTTCAAGGGTTCTCATGAAACTTTGCAGGACTTAGAATCATACCAAAGTTGTTCATGTAATTTCTTTAAAATGACAAGAGCCATTTGAAATTTGTTAAACAATATGGCTTTCGGATTAAAATTTGTTAGAGAAAATGGAGAAGTGCTATCAGAGTTAAGAATGTAAAATTTGAGTTAAAATCTACTAGTTTGACTTTATAGAAATTATAGTATGCAGAAAACTTGAAGGTAAAAAAAAGTAAAATATGCATATAAGACCAGAATTACTTTTTGGATAAAGAAGGAAAATTGAGGGTAATACAGTAAAATAGGTAGGTAAATGTTTTCTAAAAAGGAAACATATTAATTTGTTGGACATTCCAAAAATTAATACCTCCTCCATACTCCATTAATTGGTCAATTTGTTTTGGTTGTTTCACAGTATTTATTCTATGATTTTATTTCGTGAATGTTTAGACATGTAATTCATAGGCGTATCGTAATTTGAAATATAAAGTTTCTAGATATATATATATATATATATATATATTTTGGATTTTTTTCACCAGTTATATTTGTAAAAGTTTGAGTCAAACATTGAATCTTGAAACATGAAAGTCAAATAGATCAATTAATAGAGTACGGAGGGCGTACATATCAGTTTTTGTAGGACTGAGGGAGTATAACATTTGCAAGGCATGCTTGAAGCTGCTGATTGCTTAACAATAAAGTCACAAACTGCAAACTGAATAATTGTGATAGGGATTAGGAATTTCGTGTTGGATGAATAAATAGAATTAGAAATGTGAACATGAGTTGTACATAAATGTAGTTCACCATTTATCTTTGTAAAAGTTTGAGTCAAATATTGAATCTTGAAACATGAAAGTCAAATGGATCAATTAATGGAGTACGGAGGGTGTACATATCAGTTTCAATTGGGGAGCTGGATATCGGAGGAAGGGAAAAGATGGGTAGACCTAAACTCGGTATCGTTAAAGTAGTTGAAAGACACCTTGCTCTTTTAGATTTTATGCAGCTTCTTTGCTCAAGTTAAGCTTAAATAAAACTGCAGCATTCATGTCCATGATCTCAAGTAGTTGCTACTGAAATTTGATTGATTGATGATGACAAGTTGGTACTTAGTATTATTGTTCAAAATAATTCATTTGCATGTTCACCTTTTACTTGGTGCCGAAAATAAAAAATTCAGAATCTACATATTCACTCTACCAAGGCAAATTAGAGAGGTTTCACATGTTAATTATTTATTCTGTATACATTTTTTTTTTCAAACTGGATGTTTTGGATATCAGATTGATAAAACACAGATGGCTATCATTGGTCAGTTGGTCTGTAAGAATACAATCACAACTTGGTTTTAATAATCACGCCCTTGTTGTTTTGATGATACATACTCCCTCTATCCCACAAAGATTTTCATGTTTGATTTCCGAACATGTGTTTGACTCAAACTTTCATAAGGAATGATTTGTTTTAAAAAAAACTTAAAAAATATATTTAGAAATTAGACATGTCGATTTATTATTTTCATATGAATTATTTGACTTTATGTTGAAATATTGAAGGAAAAAATTCATGAATTAAATGGTGAAAAACAAATTTGACAATCTTTGTTGGACGGAGGGATTATTTGTTTATGCTGGTTTATACCTTTTTCTTTTGATACATTCTTAATTACCATCAGTGCCAAGCAATGATATCTTTGAAGCACCTGGACCACAAGGTTCCTATGCTTCGCAGCTTCTAACACAGTTTTTATTTTACAGGGCACTTTCTTTATCAAAATCATCGGTCCTGAGGGCTGGTCATGGGATCCGGACAAGGTTTGGTTGATTGCAGTACTGATTTTTTAACGTGCAGTCTGTGATCAGAAACTGTATACATTTAGAGTATAAAATTTATTTCACACTGCAGGTTCCTGTTGTCATTGATGAAAATGGTTGCAATAATAATGAAGATATCAATTTCAGATTTACTGGGTTAGACTCTATTCTATTGGTTTGGTCTTTTACATGTCAAAATCCATTCAAATTTCATGCTTATCACTTGTTGAAGTGGGTATGGGTATGACAATCCTTTTACATGTCTGCAATTCTGCAGATTTACACTAACTGGACGGGTTTTGGGGCCTGTTGGAGGAATGAGCTGCTCTAGTAAAAATGAGGGTCCTTCAAATGTGAATGTTGATCTTCTATCCCTTGATGGTGATATCATCTCTTCCGTCTTAACAGCTCCTAAGGGACAGTACTTGTTCACAAATGTTATTCCGGGTAGGGAAATTTTTAAAATTTCGGTTGGTCATTTTTGGAATTTTTTTTGTTAACAATGTGTCATATATGACCCGCCCTTCTCTGCTTTTTATGGTTTTCTTTAAGCCTCAGAGAACATGTTTTATATGATTGAACTGAGATTGACTGAAGGATCCTGTTTAAATTTCTGTTGCACCCTTAAAGTTGTTAAATTCATGGTTTTATATTGTGCTAACCATGAGATAAGCGCATTTCTAAAGGCAGGCACAACTTATGACCGTTGTCTTTCTTTAATCTGTATTGAACAAAACATAGAATAAAAACAATGCTAATGATCATGCAAAAACGAGGTAATGGCAGAGGACAATCATGATTTGAGTCCGATTAGTTCATCCAAGCACTCTTAGGTAGAAAAAGATTAAGAACTGTGACATAAAAGCTTAAGTGGCTGGTGAACAGAAGTTTAGGATAATGGCATGAGTTAGCTAATGAAAAGACATGAAGTTATGCACACATATGTTAGAATTGTTGCAATCACCTGTGATTTTGTCTGCTATCTATCAAGACCTATTTGGCCTCTGGGGTGCAATTTATGGAGAGGGGCTGACTAATAATCTGCTTGTAAGTTTATATGCACATGCCCAGACAACATAGTTTGCTAGAGTTTTTCATTGTAAACTGAACCTAAAATTGCATGGCATGCTGTTGCTGCTGACGGGATCTTTTGATTTCCTCTGTATTTATGTGTGGCTCTTTTTTTTGTATTGTTTAAATGTTAATGAACTTTCCTTCGTCCTCTATTAAGTGATATATGTCTATTTCAGGGAAGTATAAATTACAGGCATCACACTCTGATTTGAAAGTTGAGGCTATAGGCTCCACAGAGGTGTGCTATATTCCACTAATCACATTTAATGCTTCAAAGTTTTCCTCCTTTATGATGCAAATGTGACATGTTGAGTCCCTATCCCTTGACGGAACCTTTTAATTTCCTCTGTATTTATGCATGATGATATTTTTTCCTGGTAGGTTGAACTGGGATTTGCAAATGGTTTAGTTGATGACAGTTTCTTTGTTTCTGGTTATGACATCCATGGATCCGTGGTGGCACA
Source organism: Stellera chamaejasme (assembly GCA_024586325.1). Lineage (NCBI taxonomy): Eukaryota > Viridiplantae > Streptophyta > Magnoliopsida > Malvales > Thymelaeaceae > Stellera > Stellera chamaejasme. The sequence continues at coordinate 36,073,287 of CM044985.1, forward strand.
GGTACTGCCTACTCTGCTTTTGAGTTCCATTAGTTTCATGCATTTTTTATCAGTCAGTCACTTAAGTTGCTAGAATTTTTACATTGATATTCTTCATCCAAATAAAAAAGGTTTATTGACACTAGTGGGATAACTTTTTTGTGATTAATAGAGCATCATTGGGTCTCCTCTTTCTATCATTATAAAAAAATGTTCTGATACCAATTTTTATATTCATGCCTAGTGGAATTCTGGAATTAAACTCTGATACAAGTTTTCTTTCTACGGAGTATTATGCATTTATTTCTCTACCTTTTTTTACCTTTGTAAACATTCCTTCATGACCTGATAATTATTGATCCTGTTTTGTAGGGTAATCCAATACTGGGAGTTCATATATTTTTATACTCTGATGATGTATTAGAGGTGGATTGTCCACAAGGGTCTGGGAGTGCCCCAGGAACAAGAAAAGCTTTATGCCATGCCATTTCTGATGCTAATGGGTCATTCACGTTTAAATCAATACCTTGTGGTAATCCAGTTCTGATGTTTCTTTTACTCTTGTCTTGTCTTTGAGGGATGCAGTTCCTTTTTCCGCCTTTGTAGAAATAATGCAATCACTTTGTTTCTGAAATAAGAAAGATTTCTCACACGAGCATATACTTAAATTAGAGACGTTCAAGTAGCAGGACCAAGCCAACTGGCATTGCTCATCGGATCTTGGGCCCAAACTTGGCTTGGACCAACTGAGATTTACTAAGCTAATTTTGGTTACTTGGAAATTGCTCAGCAAAGTTTATAATATATACTGTTATAGTGGTCCAAACTGATATTCTTTGCTGATTATTTAAGCCAGTTTGTGACAACTAAAATGATAAAACATAAAAGTGCCAAAACAATCCTTTTATTGTTGAGCCTGGGCCAAACCTGGTTTGTAGGCCCAAAAGAGCCTTGCTTGAACTGGCATGATTGCTTTCTTATCCATGTCATGCCAGGCCCATAACTTCTCTCCTTTTCTTTTTTCAAACTACTTGGTACTGAAACACATTGCCGTACCAGTCATTAGTTTTTTCACTTGAATGAAGCCATTTGTCAAGATACTTAAATGGTTTATAAGTTCCATGAGCTTTTCTGAGAAATTAATTCTTGTATCAGCAACTATTTGGGAGCTTTAGGGCTCATTTGATTGGTGCGAAGCCAGCACTTATATGAAAAAACTTTTCTAATTTGTCAACTAAATTAATATCTTTTATGATTAAAACCTTGTAATTCAGCCTTAAATTGAATAAATTTATTGTTTTGAAGCATTTATTCATCAAATATTTTGATAAATTAAAAAAAAAATTTCATATAGATGCGAAGCCATTGGCTTCGCATCAACCAAATAAGCTCTTAGACATTATCTTCTCTAAATCTGGCAGGGGTTTTAGTAGTTATTCCCAAATGCCAATTTGTGTTTGTGTGGACATTCATATGCATGCATAGTACAACCATTATATGTATGTTACTATGTATTATGTTTTCAAATCAAAATATTGTGGTCGAGTACATTTTCACCCGAGCAAGAGAGGTTAGAGTCGGTCAGCAGTACAATAATATTCATAATAGTCATGTTTATTGATTATTAATAGTAAAAAATGTTAAATAATTTGAGTGTCTTCGATACAGGACACTATGAGCTAGTGCCCTTTTACAAAGGTGAGAACACAGTATTTGATATCTCACCTTCTGTATTACCTATATCTGTTGAGCACCAACATGTGACAGTTCCCCAAAAGTTTGAGGTAACATATCTTGCTTTCCAGAATCTGCTCTGATGTTTCCTTCTCCCTTTTTTTCCTTATAGTTGCCAATGCTCACCTTGCACCTAAGAAATTACTGATTTTGTTTCTATTGATATAGGTTACTGGATTCTCAGTTGGGGGCCGTGTTGTTGATTCAAATGAAAAAGGGGTGGAGAACGTTAAAATTCTAGTTGATGGTCAAGAAAGGTGTATTACAGACAAAGAAGGTTATTTCAAGGTTGATCAGGTACTAGTTAATATGCAGCGACTAATGTTCCAATTTTAGGTAACAATTTTTTAGAGCAACTTAATTGTTCAGATTCGTCATGTGTTTTTGCAATTTATTGTCCATGTGTAGCATTAGATCCTTTATTGCTATTGGCTTTTAGAAGGGTCTGGGTTGTTCGTTTGCAATATCATTGGGTTTTTCAGATTTTCTCATTCTCGGGAGAGCTTTTTGGCACATCTTGTTTCTTATCAACAAATTTTTTCACTCCTTTGTAGAAAATGTTATTTTGAACTTTGATCAGCTTACGGAAGTTAATTGCTTTCTCTGTTGCTCGGATTATTTATCTCTTATGTATTCTATTGATGATGCAAGGTTGTGTCTAAACATTACACCATCGAAGCTATCAAGGAGCATTATAAGTTCAGCAAACTGAAGGACTACTTGGTAAAGCTCAAAATAAGAAGACACTCCATTTTAGCAGTCCCAGTTCCATCTGACTACCTTTCTTTAAACTGGTTCTAGGGAGACCATCTCTGTCTCTGAAGAAGATTTCTCATGGTTCAGGGCTCTTTTGGTTGGATCCAATGGATTAATCAGTTGGCTTAATCATGTAGATGAGAGTTTACTTGCAATTCATCATAGAATTTGATAAATGTACAGTTAATGACCGTAAATTTACTCAAATCAAGGATGAAATGCAATTGATTAGTCATATACGTGTATTAGTCCATTGGATTAAACTATTGTATTAAGTTGATTAACATGAACCATTTGAGCTGATTAGTTCTTCTCAATATGTTTTATCTACTTACGTTTGACTTATGTTCTTTTGCTAGGTATTGCCAAACATGGCATCTATTGCTGACATCAAGGCAATCTCTTATGATGTATGCGGTTCAGTACATGTAATCAATTCTCGATACAATGCGAAGGTACTTATTGTCTTTATATACCTTAAGCTGGTTGCTTTTAGTTGCCCTTGTTCCAAAGTTGCATCATGGCTAATTTACTACATGAGGTGAAAAACAATTATAAGGTTTCTTTGCTTTGAAATCTGAGCTGCAGGTAGCCCTGACTCATGGACCGGAGAATGTTAAGCCACAAGTGAAACAGACAGATAAGAATGGGAAATTCTGCTTTGAGGTATGATGTTTTTATTCAGTCATGTTTATAATATGGAAGGGGAGGCTGTTACTATGCGTTGATGCCAAAATTTGGGATTTTGTTGGAGACATGGTGCTTGATAATTTTGCATGCCTGAAGGAGTTAAACAAGTACACTGTTGTGACCTGATACTGAATTCTTATCAATTTGTTTCCACTCTTAGATAATAGCAATTTCCATTTTCTTGCACGTATGTGTTTCTTCTTAATATCAGTGCAGATTATAGTTTGAAAGCCTAACCACCTAGATGCATTCCAGAAGATACTTAAGTCCTTGCCATGAGCATGTAAACTTTTATCTTAATTTTTTTTTTGTTAATTCTCTTACTAGATTTTATGTACATAAATATGGTACAAGTGAACAGCAGCTAGATATTTGATGCAGCTGCAGAGCTAATGAAGTGATAGTACTTGGTGCGTGGTTTACTAGAAGTTAGAGTTGTTGATGAAATTATGCAACATAAGTTGGTTGAAAATCTTCAATTGCATGCTATGAGCTCTAAGAAATGTTACAGTCTTGAGTGCAAGTGATTAAAAATATTCATGAGCCTTCGTATCTGGACCGGCTGTCACTTAATCATTTGCTTTTACGTGCAAATATTATTTTCTACTGTAGGAAGGGCTGTGATATTTCTATGTTATGTTCATGGATACAGGTTCCTGCTGGTGAATACCGCTTGTCTGCTCTTGCTGCTATACCAGAGAGTGCTCCTGAGCTTCAGTTTTCGCCTCCTCACATTGATATTGCCGTAGAAAACCCTTTGTTTAATATAGAGTTCTCCCAGGTATCTGAATTACGTATGGGAGCCCCCCCCCCCCCCTCTCTTTTCGCTCTATTCCCCATTGCAAAACAATTTCCATCTTATGATGTGCCATATCTTCTACTAAACTTCTAAATGTTTTGGACATTTGTTTTAATCTATTTGGTCCACAAATAATTGTAGCCTTTGTTCTTCAAACATGTGTTTTACTCGAATCATTATCAGAAAGAATTTGTCAATTTTTTTTTTAAAAAAAATCATTTGAAAATTATCAAGAGTCATTTATCATTTGGATATAAATTATTTGATTTTGTATGTCAAGATATATTGAAGAAAATCGTATATTAAATGCTGAAAAGTAAAGCAGACAATTATTTGTGGATTGAAGTTTTACAACTTTACGTGAACTTCAAGTTGTCGTTGGTAGTGTTCAAAGAAAGTATTTAAAGCATACTGTAATATTTTAGCTTGCAACCCCAAATGCTTTAGGCATGTTTGGAGGTTCACCACAATAAATCACTGATATAAGCCAGATACCATGTGGAATTGAAAGTCATGATCCATGATCTTGTATGGTCCTAGGACTTTCTATGGAGCTTTCTTATTGTTAGAAGGATCTATGCAGAACCCTATGGTTTTTGAAGCTTTGTTTGTTTTAATAATTATTCAAGGGACCAGGAGCAAAGTCTAAATCATGAAAGTGGAAGGGAGCAACTCATTCCCTCAATTTGGCGCATCATTTTCATGAATTACTTATGGACTCAGAGGGATGAGATTGATCCTTTTTTTATTCTTTCATTCTCTTTCTCCTCATGGTCCCAATCCAAAGGACTAAGCTTTGTTTGGATTTATCATCAAGGGAAGGAGAGAGTAGGGAAGAGGAAGTGGGGATAGTTGCTTTTCATAGTGTTTAGGGATGAAAAAAATGCACTATGGAGAGAAGAGATGCTCAATGACCACAGTTCCCCCTTCTGTTCCTCCTATCCAAGCCAAGGAGACATGTTGATTTTTCACATCCCTCAGTCCAATAGAGAAAAGTTATTTAAACGAAAGCTGCACAACTTAGAGAGAATGTTCAATGTAATCATAAATGATAAGAATTATCACTAACCATCGTTTCCTCAACAAACCCACTATAAATTTGCTTCCTTTTCCCTGTTAAATATTTAATCAGGGATCAAGATAACTGTTATCTTAATTCTTAAGTACTACTAAACCCTACTGACACACCTAATACCTAGCACATAATTTCCAAGGAAATTAAAACACTAGCTACATTGATTAATTTAAACTTGTAATTTAGCACTGAATGTTACCATTAATTTTTCTGGCATTACGCTACTTAACAAGGAGCGAGATGTACTTTTGCTCCTAGAAGTTGTTTGTCTTGCTATCAAGAGAATCTTTGATATACAAAACTGAAAGAATGTTTTACATGTTGAATCTTGTGTTTTGTAGTGGTTTCTGTGTTCCTATAAGTGTATATTTATGATTCCAAATTTTGCGGACCCTTTTTCAATGATGTGTTATTTTGAAATTTTGCTCATAGGCACTAGTCAGTGTGGTTGGTGCTGTAGCTTGCAAGGAGACATGTGGTCCTTTTGTCACTGTCACACTCACTAGATTGAGTGGTATGCAAAAAGAAGGGGAGAAATTTACTTTGACTGATGCAAGTGGTCAGTTTATGTTTTCAAATGCTGTTCCTGGAAAATACAGGCTTAAGGTAAGGCATTGATGTGCTTTCTCTATCAACTTCTTCTGTTTAATCTTTTGTACAACTCTGATTCCATATCCACTGTACTGTTAACTATCCCTAGGTAAAGCACACTTCAGCTGGGACGGAATCAATGAAAGATGATTGGTGCTGGCATCAAAGCTTCGTTGATGTTAATGTTGGTACAGATGATGTTAAAGGAATTGAATTTGTCCAAAAGGGTTATTGGGTAAATGTTATTTCTACACATGATGTCGATGCTTATATGACACAACCAGATGGGCCCCCTGTTAATTTAAAAATAAAGGTATGTTCTTTAAAAATCTAAAGTGGAACTAGAGCAATTATCTCAACTCTTCCATGAAAATGGAAAAACCTATGATGATATGGTTTGAAATTTCATCTCATTATTCCTTCGAAAGAAGGTTGCGACGGGAAGAGCATCCGGTGTAAAACTCTGCCACTATGCTTCTGCATGAATTTGTAGTGTCAACTAATTTTTGACAATTAAGTGCCACTATAAATTTCATGCCACCGACCCCAACGTAGTTGGGATTAAGGTGTTGTTGTTGATGATGATGATGATGATGATGATGTTCTTTAAAATTCTAAGCTGAATATTAATTAGTCACATCAAGAGACCTCATAATAGAAATTAACTTCTTCATTTTTTGATTTGAATCTCAGAAAGGTGCTCAACAAATTTGTGTGGAGTCCCCTGGGGTACATGAACTACATTTTGTCAACTCATGCATCTTCTTTGGGAGCTCATCTGTAATGGTTAACACGTCAGATCTATCGGTATGTTTGTTCTTATTTCTCAGTGGTTTTGCATTTTGAATTAAGCACTCATTAAATCTTCCACCAAATTTCTTTCAGCCTGTCTATCTAAAAGGAGAAAAGTATCTTGTTAAAGGTCAAATTAACATTAAGGCCAGTACGTCTGATGTTATGCACAACTTGTCTGAGAGCATAAGTGTGGGCATTCTTAATAGTGAAGGCGCTGCCATCAATAGCACCAAAGCAAGGCTTGTGTCGGGTGGGAAAGATGAAACCACTGGTGTTTCCTCTTATGAATACTCGGTGTGGGCCAACCTTGGAGAACAGCTAATTGTTCTTCCTCAGGATTCTAGGTATATTCCCCACTTCTCCCCTCCCCTCCTTTTTCCCTTCTCTTTTGGTTGGCTTTACTTTTTAAGCTGTAGCTGTCTTCCATTGATTTTATAGAGGCTCGTGGGGCAAATGTGATGCTTCCAAGGTCTTGGAGATTTCCAATTATGCAGCTAAATTTTTGTAATCCTTTTTAAAGGTTTCATGAAAAGAACAATCAATTCCATGTTGGTCCATTGTTATGCAAGAAGAGTGCTTTTCCAGTCATTTTCTATAGCTGAATTGATTGCATACCTCTCTCCTTAAGATCTTCAGCTGTAGGACTCATGTTTTGTAAATCCTCAACAATCCCCCCCCCCTCTCTCTCTCTCTCTGGGTTTTGTGATGATGACAACTCTTCATCTAGTTTGCGTGTACGAATTATGTATTTTACCAGTATTCCTTTATATATCAAGCTTTTAGTTCTATAGGTTCTTAAGTCTTTGTTACTTTGTACACGATGTCTACTAGTTTTAAATATTACTGTTATGATCCTAGGATTGGGACTTCTTGTTGTTATAAGGGCTTGTGGTCATTAAAGGTAACCCTAAATTTCCAAAGCTGTTCAAATACTAACCCTAGGGCCTTGGAGACTTATCCGAGAGAATCCTCGGCCTGTATTTTTCCCTGTTTTTATATCTATTCATGATGTACTTTGATAATTCTTTAGCTGTCCTCACGTGCTGCTATGCTTACGGCAGCCTTTTTTACTCACTTGATTGGCATTTGATGGATGCAGGACTGACGAGGGGAAGAGGTTTTTGTTTTATCCTAGACTTCACCATGTAAGCATTTTGCAGGGGCCAACTTGGAAGTTCCTTTGCTTTATTTGGTCCTTATTTAACGTTGCATTATTACCTTTTTGTTTAGGTTCTGGTGGCAGATGATGGTTGTCAATCTTCAATACCTCCATTTTTTGGGCGAATTGGTTTATACATCGAAGGATCAGTCACACCCCCAATTTCCAATGTTAATATAAATGTTATCGCCGTTGGAGACAGCCATGTTGCTCCACTCAAACAAGGAGAGCTAGCACACACAACTACCACAAAGGCTGATGGTTCCTTTGTTGCAGGACCTCTATATGATGATATTACTTATGACATAAAGGCTACAAAGGTCTGAACACTAATAGATGAAAATTTATGTTGTGTTGGTACATTTTCGAACCCTGTTCGATGTACTCTCTCCGTTTCAATTTCTTTGATACGTTTGTCTTTTAGGTCATAGTTTGACTTGAATTTTTAAAAATGTATGTGTTAAAAAAAATATATATATATATATATATTTAGAATCTACATGTTTTCAACTATAGTTCTTATCAATTTTTCTTTAATTTGGATGTAAAGTATAGAAGATAAAAAAAAAATCGTAAATTAATTCATGAATGGTGTATGTTGCAAAGAAAGTGGAATGGAGGGAGTATCATTTTATCATGTAAACAAACTTCTGTTACATCAGACGACAACTCAGTGCTGCTGGAGTTTTGTTCTCAGTTAAATGGTTTTCGTATTCACCATACAAAATGAAATCTTTTGCTACAGATGCAAATATAAAATGATTTGTGCGGTCAGCTTTGTGTGAATCTTCAATTTCTTACTAGGGTATTCTGCATTTGTCATCTTTTCTGCAGACAGATTATCATCTCAAACAACTAGGACCAAATACTTTTGCTTGTCAGAAGCTCAGTAAAATATCAGTAAGGATATACTCTAAGGATGAAGCCAATCAACCAATGCCCCCTGTTCTCTTGTCTTTGAGTGGTGAGGATGGTTACCGACATAACACTATATCTGAATCTGGAGGGTTCTTTCTATTTGACAACTTATTTCCCGGAAATTTCTACCTCCGCCCCTTGCTGAAGGTAGCCATTTCAACTGGAATTAATCTTGTCCATGTGTGTGTGTGTGTGTTTGTGTGTGTGTACTTTTTTCATTGGCTTGATCTAGTGGGGATTAGGCTTGTTTCTATCTTGAATAAAATACCAAGTATAGTTGCCAGAGAGATGGTTGTAGAAATAACTTAATTAGGGCAAGCTTGTCAAACTCTTACAAACACAAAAGGAAAAGAAATAAAGAAATTTGATATCGTGTGATCTGTTAGTTAATGGTTTTTTCTCTTTTATAGGAATATGCTTTCTCACCTTCGGCAGAGGCAATAGAACTTGGTTCTGGAGAAGCTAGAGAAGTCAGTTTCCATGCAACTCGTGTTGCATACAGGTCTCTTCTTCTTGCCTAACTCAGTTTATATTTGTAGGACTATTTTCACTCATGTTGCTAAGTTCCCAAGCCTCTGTTTTAGAATGAAGTAAGGGCTTAAGGGCCGTATTTTTCCACCATCACCTGTCCAGGCTTGTTGTCACATTTTCCGGACAAAAAAGGAACAAGAAAATAGTTGAGAGAAATCCGAAGGTTGCATTGACTTGTCATAAGTGAGGTCTGAATTCACAGTTTCTTTGCCCATTGAAACCAGAAGACCTGAAAAAAAATAACTTTTCACAACTCTTCTTATAAATACAGTTCTTGATGGCAAGAATTAAGTCTCCAAACAGTATCTTAATAGTAAAGGTTTAATATACTTCCTCTGCGCAAAAATTTATACAATCTCCTGTTTTTATACCAGAAAAATTGATTCTCCCTTCATCTCTTTTCAACTCTTAGCTTTTCAGGTTTAGCAAATCCTTAAATAGTTGTCATCCCAAAGGTATTGCAACAACTGTTTTTCAGCATTTAATCTATGTTTTAGTTATCATTTTAAATTATGAATTTAAAACTGTTTTATACAAATACTCCATTTGATGTCTTTATAAGCATATTTTTTAAAAACAATTCTACTAAGAAATAGTAATATAGATAAATTGAAGTCAAATTGCGTTAAAAGTTAAATATTGCAATGCTTTTGGGACGGAGGTAGTATGCTTCATTATAAGAAAACTTTTCTCTAACTCATTTATCATATTGTCCTTTAATTTTCTTTCCATCAACTTCCAATCTAGTTTACTTTCTCTTTCCATCTATTCTACATAATCTTTTATAACTCTTAAGTTCTTTGACTATATCTTTTAAAGGGTCAAATTGGAAAACTTTATGAGTCTTCTACTCTTCTTACCAAGGTTATTAAAAGCGAAAAGCGCACTTTATGAGTTCTTACTCCCCATGCTCAGTCAAACATAACATTTAAATAGGAATTAAGGTAGTATTTATTATTTTTATGAAACTTTTTTACATTAGCTTTACCTTGTTTACCTTCGGTTTCTCACTCACTCAAAACTGTTAAGCATATCAACTTTCTTGTGACAGAGAGAGCATGTCCATGTTATCAAGTGAACTTTTGAAACGATCTGAAAACACTTTCTACACACACACACACAACCACCAATCTATCAATCTGAAAATCTCAGTTCTAGATGTGTGATATTATCATTACTGTATTATTGTTAAGTCTGAATTTTTCAACAGTGCTATGGGTAGAGTTACTCTGTTATCTGGTCAACCAAAAGAAGGAGTTTCCGTTGAAGCCCGTGCAGAGTCTAAAGGTTACTATGAGGAGAGTTTGACTGATTCATCTGGAAATTTTCGTCTGAGGGGACTTCTTCCCGAAACAACATACATGATTAAAGTTGTGCAGAAAGATGGCTTGGGCAATGCCAAAATTGAGCGTGCATCTCCTGAATCCATCAAAATAAAGGTTGTGATGCTACTTTGTTTACTGGTTTAATTTTTCAGTATAATTCCCTTGCTATTCTTGCGGATGGTGATACTTGTTAGAGTCATCATCTCCGAAAGGGATGAGTTTGAGAAAGAAGTGGTTCTATTCATTAGTGACTAACGTATTAATACACTCGAAGAGATGAGATAAATTCTATCCTTAGTTTACAGGATATTGACAAGGTATTATCTACCTAAGAGATAATGGTTAACAAAAATAGGTACAAAAATGAAAAGATATGATAGGGGTATTATCTATTTTCTCTAGTATTAGGAATGTCTTTGTATCAATGTACATCAAGTTTCATAGAAGTAGACATTATAGAATATTATTCAATGCGATTGAGGCAATTGAATTTCTCATGCAACTTGGACAAGGGTTGAGTTAATATTGGTCCTCTTGCATCATTTTCTTGTTCAACAAGTATCATGAGGTGGAATCTGACATATAGGTATTTTTTCTTTCAAGGTTGGGTATGAGGATGTGAAGGGATTGGAATTCTTGGTATTTGAACAGCCAGAAACGACCATTTTAAGTTGCCATGTTGAAGGGAATACGACTGAGGGTCTGCAACCACATTTAGTGGTGGAAATCAAGTCAGCTAGTGATCCGTCCAAAACTGAATCAGTCTTCCCCCTGCCACTCTCTAATTTTTTCCAGGTTAAGGACTTACCAATGGGGAAGCACACTCTGCAACTCAAATATACTCTTCCATCGAGTACTCATAAATTTAAATCAAACATTATTGAGGTGGATTTAGAGAAGAATGTCCAAATTCATGTGGGCCCTCTTAGATACAGTGTGGAGGAGATTCGACACAAACAGGTATTCTTAGAAAAAATGTGTACCTTACAATTCTTGCCATTCTATGTGGTGACCGTGCATACAGTCTTTCTGTAAAAAATGAGGGCGTGCTTTATTGGGTTCTTTTTTTTCTCTTACAAGTACAATTGGGTATTTACTTCCACTTTCTTTTTGTTGGCTGTCAACAGGATTTAACTCCTGCTCCTGTATTACCGCTCATAGTCGGTGTCTCTGTGATCACTCTTTTCGTCAGTATGCCAAGGTAACCTGTGCCTACAAATGGCATGTATTTGTAGCCCTTCTATTTATTCTAAGTTAAATATTGTTCTTTAACGTGCATTTCAACTGAAGGCTCAAAGATTTGTATCAAGCCACTGTTGGATTACAAGCACCAGGTTCTATGACAACTGCGAAAAAGGAGGCTGTGAGAAGGCCAGTCGTGAGAAAGAAGACCTACTAAAGAAGGTCCATTCTTAGTTTGATCCTACAGAAACTTGCAGAACACATCAATCTTATCACTCTGGTTATCACCAAGTTATCTGGATAAGAATATGCTGCAGTGGAGATGGTTATAACTTATCCCAACAAATTTTGGTAGTTTTTGACAGAGCTTACAAAACTGGATTACAGAGACGCCCAAGGGATTGATCCAAAATACATGTCATTCTTTTGACCTCTTTGTTTGTCTTTTTACAGTCGATCTCATTCCCTTGTGCACGATGGAGTAATAAGGGGTGAGGCAGTTGATGGTAAATTAGAAATGGGTAAGGATTCATCTATTATGCTGGAATTTTTTTTCTTGGACAGGGCTTTAGATTAGTCAACTGTTTAAATGAGGTACTTAATATTGAATTATCAGGTACAAGAAAAACTCCCAATTGATTTTCCGGCTTCCGAATTCTTGTAATATAAAGTTAAGCTATTAAATCTAGATTTGGAAAAATGTTATTTCGAAATTCTTTCGATAATGTATTGTCATTTTTTAAAATATTACGATGGTTTGTTGTCATTTTGATGATATCACGAGATTTTAAAAAATAATGTGATAATAATGTGAGATTTTGAAAATTCTTGATAATATCGTCAGATTTTGAAAATAATGTGATAATATTGTGAGATTTTAATCAATATTAAAATAATATTACAAGATTTTGAAAATGTCGTGAAAATGTAGCAAGATATCGAATATGTTTCGATGCTATTATGAGATTTTGATAATGATAATATCGTAAGATTTTTAAAATGTTCTGAAAGTATCACATGATTTAAAAATTGCCACGATAAATTTATGTGATTTTGAAAACACCACAATAATAATAGGGGTTCAATCCTTGGTGATTGGAGAAAAAACCGGTGAGAAATTCATAAATTCACGTGAGAAAATGAAGTTCACCGAAAACGAAAACGAAAAACTAGACTCCGCCGACGATAGAGCCTCCACCACTGCCGGCGTCAGCCGATGAACCTCATAGTCCCAGCTTGCCCGGGATTCGGCTCTTAAATTCGGCTCCAGCTTGCCTGGGATTCAACTCGTACTGTGTCCACCACCGGAAAGCAAGCAAGCAGCCAGGAGGGGAGTGGCGGTGGGAGCTGTTGCGCTGGACAGTCAACGTCGGAAAGCAAGCAACCAGGGAGGAGGGGAGGGGGGCTGGGACCTGTTGCCTGGTTCGTGTGGCTTGACTCCTGGAATGCGGTCGTCGCAATCGGAATTCACGCCCGAAAATCACGTTGAAGTGATTCACGTGAGATCCGAAAGGTGAGTTTCTCGCAAATTCATGATGAAAAATGAGAAAGTGATAATTTTTTAATTCACCCAAAATACTCCAACTTTGAAAATATGAGATTTTGAAAATATCATGATAGTGTTTAGAGATTTTGAACATATGATAATATCACGAGATTTTGAAAATATAGCGATAACATTGCAAAAATCTGAAAATAACATGATAATATCATGAAAATTTGAAAATAATGCGATAAATTCCAAAATTGGAAAACATTGTGGGAATTTGAAAATCTCGCGACAATATCAAGAAAATATCATGAGAATTAAAAATTTCATGAGAATATCGTGGGTATTTGAAAATCATGTGCTAATATCACAAGTATTTGAAAATCTAACGATAGTGTAACGAGATTTTGAAAACTTCACGGAAAATTTTCGATAATTTTGAAATCTCATTAAAATTTCGAACGCTTTTTAACATATCATGATAATATTGTGAGCTTTAAAAAAATGTTGCAATAATATTGTGAGATTGTGAAATGTCAAGATAATTTGAAAATATGAGAAGATTTTGAAAATATCGAGAGAATGTTGTGTATGTGAAAATATTGCAATAACATCACGAGATTTTGAAAATATTACTACAATATTGAGAGATTTTACAAATATAACTTTAGTATTGCGAGATTTTGTAAACAACGTGATACTATTGCGAGAATTTGAAAATCTTAAGATAATATCATGAGATTTTGAAACGTTATAAGATTTTGAAAATATCACGATAATATAATGAGATTAAGAAAATATCGCAAGAAATTGAAAATAACACAATAATTTTGCAACATTCTTAATATACCATGTTATTTTTAAAATATCACGAAAATTATAAAATTTTTATTTTATTTTTAGTATTTAAATCGTATTTCTTGTGATATTTTTCACTATTTTTTAATGAATTATTGTGTGATGGAAAAGAGAGAAGCCATATGGACTTATGAGACCTAGAAAGGTACCGATTAATTTATGCTTTTTAGAAGGGAAAAAAAAGGAAAAGAAAGAAAGAGAAACTGCATCGTAAACGTTTGTTTTTCTTGGGTTTGGTTTGGTTTGGTTTGGTTTGGCTTTTCCTTGTGGTTTTGGTTTTGTGTTCCTTGGGCGTCAATTTCGATGTCCGAATTTGAAACAGAAGTGAGAAGAAAACTTACAGCTCACCTTCCATCTCTCTCTAACTCTCTATTCCCTCCTTTACTTATCTATTACCACTAGTGAACCAAAAATCTCCGCCACTTATCGCCGATGGCCTCCGCCTCTTCTCCTCCCCCTTCTCCCACCGCAAAACCCTACCGCTATCCAACCTGACCCATCTCTATACCCTCTCCGTCGGCAAAGATTCCATTCTTGTGCCAAAAAAGTTGCTTGGTATTTATCTCGGCCGATATATGGCGTCAACGCCGCCGCACTGTTCGATCACGGCGACGACTAAGCCACTTCAGAGCCACCAATACCCGCAAAACCACCTCAAGCACCACCGCCAGCATCAGAGCCGCCACCGAGCTCAACCCTCGAAGTTTTCTATCCCAAAGCCGCCTCCTTTGCCGAGTAATGGCTCCAAACCCAGCACCGCTGCCGCCGCCAGATCCGCCGCAGCTCCTCCCGCGCCGCTCTCTTTCCCCTCTCTGGCTCCTGATTTCAACGGTCGCCGCTCCACTCGTTTGGTTTCCAAGATGCACCTGGGTCGCCCCAAAACCACCTTCAATACCCGGCACAGGTCCGTCGCCGATGAGGTTCTTCAGCAAGCATTAGTCAATAATCATGGGATAGAAAGTATTCTCGTTTCCTTTGAGTCCAAACTTGGTGGAGCTGATGACTACACTTTCTTGCTTCGGGAACTTGGAAACAGAGGTGAGTATGATAAGGCTGTTAGGTGCTTTCAATTCGCTGTATTGAGAGAGAGGAGGAAAAACGAGCAGGGTAAAATGGCTAGCGCCATGATTAGTATCCTTGGTAGGTTGGGAAAAGTTGAGCTTGCAAAGCAAATTTTTGACACTGCTTTGAGAGAGGGCTATGGCAATACAGTTTATGCCTTTTCAGCTTTGATTAGTGCATATGGGAGAAGTGGTTACTCCGATGAGGCGATCAAAATTTTTGATTCAATGAAAAGCTATGGCTTAAAGCCGAACTTGGTTACATATAATGCCGTGATTGATGCCTGTGGCAAAGGAGGTGTAGAATATAAGCATGTTCGGGGGATTTTCTATGAAATGTTGAGCAATGGGGTGCAACCAGATCGGATTACCTTCAATTCCTTGCTTGCGGTTTGTAGCAGAGGGGGTTTATGGGAGGCTGCTAGAAACTTGTTTAATGAGATGGTTGATAGAGGGATTGACCAGGATATTTTCACTTACAATACGCTGTTGGATGCAGTGTGCAAAGGTGGGCAAATGGATTTGGCTCGTCAGATTTTGGCAGAAATGCCCTCCAAAAATATCTTACCAAATGTTGTTACCTATAGTACTGTTATTGATGGGTTTGCGAAGACGGGAAGATACAACGAAGCTCTTGCTTTATTCAATGAGATGAAGTATATGGGTATTGGTTTGGATAGGGTTCTGTATAATACATTGCTTTCTATACACTTGAAGCTCGGTAGGTTTGAGGAGGCTTTAGATATCTGTAAGGAGATGGAATGTTCTGGAATCAGGAAGGATGTTGTAACCTACAATGCACTTTTGGATGGATATGGGAAGCAGTTTAAGTATGAGGAGGTCCTGAGAGTTTTTCAGGAAATGAAAAAGGAGAAGGTAGGTCCTAACTTATTGACTTACTCAACACTAATTGATGTTTATTCAAAAGGTGGTCTGTATAAAGAAGCGATGGGGGTCTTTAGGGAATTTAAAAAGGCTGGTCTGAAGGCTGATGTTGTGCTTTACAGCGCGCTAATTGATGCATTCTGCAAAAATGGGTTGATAGAATCTGCTGTTTTGTTGCTTGATGAGATGACAAAAGAAGGGATTAGACCAAATGTTGTCACTTATAATTCTATAATTGATGCTTTTGGTCGATCTGCTAGTTCAGAATGTGTTTTTGATACTGGTGATGTAGACAGTGTGATACAAACAGCATCATCATCAGCGTCCATGAATGGAATAAGTGAAAGGAAAATAACGGATAAGGACAATCCTATAATCGAAATTTTTCTGCAGCTGACTGCTGAAAAGGTTTGCCAACCAAAAAAAGACAACAGTGGTAAACAGGAAGTGTTCTGTATATTGGAAGTTTTCCAGAAAATGCACGAGTTGGACATAAAGCCAAATGTTGTAACATTTTCTGCCATCTTAAATGCTTGCAGGTATATCGTGTGCTATGTCTCCTTTTTATGGAACAAATTTCTTGTGCTTTTTTTTCTTGAGAATGGGAAGCTCTATTATTCTGTTATCATCATTATTCGTTCAGTTTGTCATGCTTGCCTTTGTGTATTGAAGTCTAAGGGGACTAAACTCACTGATGGTCAACTGTCAAAAGCGCTAGTTAAACGCTTTTAAACTTGATTTACAGATTCTTTAATCGAATAAAGAGAGAAAAATAAAAATAAAAATATAGCCAAATTTCCCTGCAAAAGTTTGTGTGTTAGACTCTTCCCAGACTTGGTCACATACTTCATTATCTGTTAGAATGCATGCTATAAATTTCCTACAGATATCTAGTATGGTTTTCTTTAATTTGATTAGTATATTGTCATTCAGGATGAGCGTAACTCTTCTATTTCACCCCTTTCCATTTTTAAACTTGTAATGGTATCATATTGTATAACAAGAATTGATGGGATATTAACTTGTACATGTTTTTCCTCTAATGCAGCCGGTGTAATTCATTTGATGAAGCTTCTATGTTATTAGAGGAACTACGCTTGTTTGATAATCAGGTGTATGGTGTAGCTCATGGACTTCTTATGGGCTATAGGGAGAATGTTTGGATTCAAGCTCAGTCCTTATTTGATGAAGTTAAGCAGATGGATTCTGCTACTGCTTCTGCCTTTTACAATGCTCTGACTGACATGCTTTGGCATTTTGGTCAGGTAAGCTTGTTACCTATATGATAATTGTCGTGAATATTGTAACAATTTAATTGCTTTTGTTCAGTGGTAATTTCAAAACTTGACACTGATTCGAAACTCAGAAACGGGGAGCACAATTGGTTGTGCTTGAAGGAAGGCGTAGGCAAGTATGGGAGAATGTATGGTCTGATGCTTGCTTGGATTTGCATTTGATGTCTTCTGGAGCTGCCCGCGCAATGGTGCATGCATGGCTGCTAAACATACGTTCCATCGTTTTTGATGGTCACCAGTTGCCAAAATTGTTGAGGTAAGCAATTCTTTGATTTCTAGGAGGCAAAATTTTGATCTGGGAAATGAAATAGATTTATGGAATTGTTATCCTATAATCCAAGACTTCCTTGATGATCATACATGTAGCCTTAAAAATTTTTGAACAGTGCTACCCTTGGGCTTCAGTCTTTTGCAATTTGGTATCCTAGTCAAAAGTTCAGTTTCACTCGACTGTAATTGATGCCAAATCCCTACAATACTCTCTCTCTCTCTCTCTCTCTATATATATATATATATATATATATATATATATATATATATATATATATATATATATATATGCAAATTACAAAAAGTTTGAAGTTTATACTGATAGGTGATGATTTTCTGCAATGACGTTTCAATGCAATGCTGTTCCTTGTGACAATTGTAGTTTAAAAATTACAATTCCGCTATATCATATAGAATATGTGAAACTTTTGCACATGAACCTTTTGGTGAAAATGATCACTTGCTGAACCGCTAGGAAACTGTCCAAGGTTTAGTTCTCTTTAAACTCTCAATGCATATGAAATGAACAAGATCTAAAAGAACAGAACTATATGATCACATATGAATACATTCATGGTTAATTCAGCATATTGGTTGTCATTGCAAAGTAAAAATATGAATATTTCTGTTCTTGTCCAGCATATTGACCGGGTGGGGGAAGCACAGCAAAGTGGTAGGTGACGGTGCCCTGAGGCGAGCCATCGAGGCACTGCTTGCCGGCATGGGCGCACCTTTCCGGCTGGCGAAATGTAACTTGGGTCGGTTCATATCAACCGGGTCTGTGGTTGCTGCGTGGTTGAGAGAATCAGGTACGCTGAAGGTACTCGTTCTTGATGACCACAGAGATCAACGGAGTTTTGAGGTAACAAGGTCGAGATTTGAACAGCTGCAAGTGCAAACGCTTCCCTTGTAATCTTAATTTGTGAAATGTGTAATGAATGAATCCATTTTGGTGTCTGTCTTGTTATTCTCCTGCAAGTTGTACAGCGCATGAGACACACACAGATTAGACTTAAATCACCTCGCCGTGATTTTAACTAAGCTCTATCATGTCTGAAACTGATGAGGGAGGGGGTGGGCCCTTGATACATGTACTCCCTATTCCCTCCCTCAGTTGTTTTTTTTAAAGATTGGATCCTTTTGTTTTAAGTAAATCTTTTGACACCACTTTTACTTAACTTCAATTCCTCCACTTAATAGGTTGCTTTGTTTTATATGACAGTTTTATTGTATTACCTCCAAATTTTTCATACTCTTTAATCCCTATATTCAGTCAAATACTCAATAATTTGGGGACAAAGTGTGTTCTTTTTTACAACAAATGCACAACTTTTTAATAACAATTCAAATTGCCCTCCAATTTCCTTCTCAGAGATCTCCCTTTCAATTTCAAAAAGATAACACTAATGTGCAATACGTTATCTGCCCCAACCCAAATTATGTTGGATGTCGGTAGTTACAGGTGAAAACACCAAACATAAACGTTGCTAGGAACATGGAATGGAACGGGGCGCAACTGTTCGATTTTACTTCAAAAGAAACCTTTGTGCAAAAACAGAACATAAGTTTGAAAAAGTCTAATTCTATGTGCTAATGTCATACCAGTTAATTATTCACACACTCAATTCCGTCAAGGAAGTTAAAACAATGTTTAGTAATTCCTGAAGATAGTATAAAACTTATATCTAATTAGGAGTACAATAAAATTGCAAATAATGCAACTAAAACGATAAGATGGTTGCCTCATACCGTAGAAAAGTAAGAACATTGGACAGAATGAATAAGGGAAATTATCAAAAAAATCTCATGAGGTTTGATATATTCTCCATTTACCCCTTGTTTTTTTTTTGAATTCTCGAAACAACTCCGTTAGATTTGACAAAATATACGGTTTCCCCAACATCCATTTATAATTTCCCAGTGAATAATCATAAATAAGAATCCGTAACGAATATAATACTTCAACTAATTCTAACTTCATGAAACCTGAAGTTAATATTGTAAAAAGTTCTAAAGAATGATGGATATATATATATATATATATATATATATATATATATATATATACTCACTCTTAATTGGAAGAGTGAAGTTGTTGTATGGAAATATCTTCATATGAGATGTGTTGCACATATTGTGAACTTGGTTGTCAAAGATGGTCTGAAAGGGGTTAATGAATCTGCTAGATTGTCTGCTTTCAAAGATTGTGTCCAAGTTGAAGGAATTCAGAGCAAGTCGTTGTTGTGCCTTGATGTTCCAACAAGATGGAACTCAACTTACTTGATGTTAGATGCTGCACAAAAATTTGAGAAGGCATTTGAAAGATTTGGTAGGCAAGATTTGATCTTCATAATTGAACTTGAGTCTAATAGTGGAGTACCTGATGAGAAGGATTGAGAAAGTGTGAGATCACTTGAGTTTTCTTGAGACCTTTTATTATTTGACTTGCAAGATATCTGGTTCTTCATATGTGGCTTCCAACAGGTTTTTCCTTGAAATTTTTGAAGTTGACGGATTGTTGCAACATTGGAAAAGTCATGAAAATCACACATTTGCTTCAATGGCCAAGAAAATGAAAGCAAAGTATGACAAATAGTGGGGGAATGTTGAAAAAATGAATATGTTGATTTATATTGCAGTGATTCTGGATCCTCAATACAGGCTTGGTTTTGTAGATTTTCCATTGGATGCGCTGTATGTTGGAAGTGAACATGTTGGAGTAGCCTTGAAAAGGAAGATGAAAGATGCTCTTTACAGGCTATTTGATGAGTATATGATGTGAATCTACTTAAGGACCTAAATGCAGACATCTTCAAAGTTGAGGACCTAAGTGCAATAACACAAACAATGAAGGACCAAGAAGTGAATATGTCAAAAGTTGAGATGTTTCAAACCTGAAGGACTTAAGTGACAATATGAAAGAAGTTTGAGGAGAAAGAATAATTTCACCAATCATTTAAACATTTGTCCTTTCAACTCCAAAGGTTTCACAAGCATCAATTGTCCACTAATGCTAGAAATAAATTGGACAGTTAGTATAGAATTAATTCTTCCTTTAGTTTTATTTGTAATTTTATTTTATTTTCTTCATAGCCTAGATCATTTCCCTACCTATAAATAGGGATTGTTTTTACACTTTTAGGGAGGAGACATCATATATGAAGAAATCACTTTGATATTGAGAGCAATTCTCTCTTTTAATCTCTACACTTTTCCACTCAACTCTTGTTCAAAGGTTTTGATCAAGTTTGCTAAATCCAAGGTTGCTTCCTCTTGAGGAAAGATGTGTTGGATGCATCTTCCTTCCCTTGAAAAAACTTCACTTTTACTTGAACAAATTCTTGGATTCAAGAGGTGGAGTTGACCAATTTTATCAATCGATTCTAGTCAAGAAGAAACCCTTCAATTGTGTTAACACCTAACATGGTTCAAGCACTTATTTGTGCACAAGATTGGATTAGACGGGCTCAACGTGATAATGTGGAGGAGAAATTGGAGAATATTGAAAAGCTTGAATCATGTATCATTTATTAATATATTCATTGTTATCTCATTTTTTTTACATTATTCATTCACGCTACTATGAGTTGTTTAATCACTTTGAAATTCTAAATGTGGATGATGGTATGAAATTTGTCATGTTGTTATATTCTCTTGATTCTCTTTTTACATTGCAAAGGATGCATAAACATAACTGATATTTATTTTGAATTCATTTATTTTTGCAGATATCATTGATTTGAAATTAAGTTTATATGTTGAAGAATGAAGATCTCAAGAAGCCAAGGCCATACAAGATTATGCATTATGTTTTGTGTGTCGAATTTATTGCTTGTGTTGAAAACTTGGGTTAATTTTGTGACTATATATGTTTTATTTTGTTGAATCTATGGTAGTTTAAGACTTTATTTAATTATGTAAGACTTGATTGGATTGGATTGCATAAATGAATTGTTGTAATCAAAATTCGACTGGTTCGGTTTTGTTAGGTCAAACCGAATCAAAATGGAGTGCAGGGAAAATTTGACTAGTTCAATCAAAAACCGAACTGAACCGAAGAAATTTTGTTTTGGTTTTTTCGGTTTCAACACTTAGTTTGACCAATTCGGTTTGTTACGGTCAAAACTGTAAACCGACTAAACCGATAAATTATAGTTCAGTGCGAACCGAAACAAATTAAAGGACAGCTAATGTTCACCCCTACCATATTTAGTATGCAAGCAAAAGCAATCGTAGTGTATTCTTCGCTTTCTCTCGATTTTAAGCTGTTAATTTTTCACGAATCATCTGCTTCATTCTATAGGGAGAAGCATGGGTAGGTTCTCGAGGAATGTGAGTGTGTTTACTACTCTGGCATTCCTGTTGTTGATTTTAGCAAAAATAGTTGAAGGGCGACGATTAGGGAGTGATGCACGATGTTATCACATCAAAAAGAATGGTTACCATTATGTTGAATGTTTTGGTGGTAGAGGAGGAGGCGGTGCAAGTGGAGGTGTAGGAGGTGGAGTCGGAGGAGGTGGTAGTGTAGGTGGGGGCGTTGGAGGTGGAGTGGGTGGAGGAGTTGGTGTAGGAGGCGGCGGCAGTGGTGGAAGTGGAAGAGGTGGTGGAGGAGGTGGAAGTGGAAGAGGTGGTGGTGGTGGAGGTGCAGGTGGTGGTGTCGGAGGTGGTGTTGGTGGAGGTGCAGGTGGGGGAGTTGGAGGTGGAGTAGGTGGTGGTGGTGGTGGAGGGGGTCGCGGCGGTGGAGTCGGGGGAGGTGTTGGTGCTGGTGGTGGTATTGGTGGAGGTGCAGGTGGTGGTGTAGGAGGTGGAGTCGGAGGAGGTATTGGTGCCGGTGGAGGTGTAGGTGGTGGGGTTGGAGGTGGAGTTGGTGGAGGTGGTGCAGGAGGTGGCGGTGGTGGAAGTGGAAGAGGTGGTGGTGCAGGTGGTGGTGTAGGAGGTGGAGTTGGAGGCGGTGTTGGAGCTGGTGGTGGTGTTGGAGCTGGTGGTGGTGTAGGAGGTGGAGCAGGAGGAGGTGTTGGTGGAGGTGTAGGTGGGGGAGGTGGAGTAGGTGGAGGAGGTGTTGTGGGTGGTGGTGGTGGAGGAGGAGGTCGTGGTGGTGGTGGTGCAGGTGGTGGTGTAGGAGGTGGAGTCGGAGGAGGTGTTGGTGCTGGTGGTGGCATTGGTGGAGGTGTAGGGGGTGGTGTAGGAGGAGGTGGTGGTGGAAGTGGAAGAGGTGGTGGTGCAGGTGGTGGTGTAGGAGGTGGAGTTGGAGGCGGTGTTGGAGTTGGAGGCGGTGTTGGAGCTGGTGGTGGTGTAGGAGGTGGAGCAGGAGGAGGTGTTGGTGGAGGTGTAGGTGGGGGAGGTGGAGTAGGTGGAGGAGGTGTTGTGGGTGGTGGTGGTGGAGGAGGAGGTCGTGGTGGTGGTGGTGCAGGTGGTGGTGTAGGAGGTGGTGTAGGAGGTGGAGTCGGAGGAGGTGTTGGTGCTGGTGGTGGCATTGGTGGAGGTGTAGGGGGTGGTGTAGGAGGAGGTGTTGGTGCTGGTGGCGGTTTAGGTAGTGGAGTAGGAGGTGGTGTAGGAGGTGTTGGGGTCGGTGGTGGTGTTGGTGGTGGAGTTGGAGGAGGTATTAGTGGTGGAGTTGGTGCTGCAGGCGGCAGTGTAGGTGGAGGTGCTGGAGGCGGTGCTGCTGGTGGAGTTGGAGGAGGTGGTGGTGGCGGGGTAGCCGGAGGTGCAGGTGGCGCCATTGGTGGAGGTGTTGGTGCTGGTACTGGTGCTGGCGTAGGTGGAGGTGCTGGTGGAGGTGTAGGAGGAGGTGTTGGTGGTGGCGTTGGGGGAGGCGCTGGTGTTGGTGGAGGCATTAGTGGTGGGGTTGGTGCAGGTGGTGGCATTGGTGTTGGAGGAGGTGGAGGTGCAGGAGCTGGAGTTGGCAGCGGCGGTGGTGGTGGAGCTACTATTGGAGGAGGTGTTAGTGCCGGTGGAGGTGTCGGGGTAGGTGGTGGTGCTGGCGGTGGAGTTGGTGCCGGAGCTGGAGGAGTTGGTCGGACAAATTAAGGCTACAACAGCAAATGGTGGATGTGTTTGCAAGAGTGTAATGCGTCCTTGCAATGTACATCAACCAAGCACTACTAGTCAAGCACAAAGAGCTGATTTGCACCTACGTGTGCAATAGTACTACACTGTTAATGTTACTTTGAAAATAGATAGATGTACGTGATTTACAATATATGTACTGATAATTATACTGAATAATGAAAGACATTACTATAATCTAGTATTCAACTCCTTAAATCTATGACAAGCCCAGTAAGCAACAGCCCGAAAGCTAGTTGGGTTAAATAGAGGACAGACTAATTAGTAAATGCTAGCACTTGGAGATTCCGCTTCCACTCTCTACTGCATGACATTTCATTGGCCATGTACGAACATCAATGCGTCGAAATGATTCTTAAGGCTACAACGATTACTCATTTTTAACTTTTAAATTTGTGGAGTATGATATATTGATACTAGAAGTAGGTAGCTACCACATTGTACATCTATACAATTGTAATGAATTTTGCACTATTCATAATTGAGTTTTTATTGAGTGTGAGTGTTTGTATGCTAGATATGTTCTACAACTTTTTATGTTTTGTTGTTTTTCTCTTCTTTTTCTCCTTTTTTTAATCCATATTTTAACATAAATAAATAATGAAAAAAAGCACATTACATTTATACAATTGTAGGAGATTTTGCACTATTCATTTTTTTTGGAATGCAACGAGATGAATATATATAATGATGAAACTAGTCGGGGACTCCTCCAAGGTGGAGGAGAACCTGAAAGTTTGAAACAAGGGTTAGAACAGGTTACAAACAATTAGCAATTCCCCCTAAGGGGTTTACAAGCCAATCACACCAAGGGACCTTGAAAGGTTTCCAACGGTTGGAGATCCAGAGAAAGGAGACGAATTGAACCTCCGAAAGCCGAGAGGCCTGAGAGGAATCATCTTTGAAAATGACTGCGTTCCTATGTCTCCATAAGCTCCATGAAGTCACTCTGAAAATAGCATCCCACCCCTGCTTCTGAAACCGAGAAAGCTTTGTGTGGCTGGGGTGGGCGAGTGTTGGATGGAGAGCGCCAAGAAGCGAGTCCACACCTGTGAAGTCACCAAAATCACACCAAGCATAAACTATTTTCCAGAGAGCAATTGCGGTTGGGCACAGAACCAGACAATGATCAAGAGTTTCTATCGCACATGAACAGTTTGGGCTCCCCACATTATCAATTGGGATATTGCGGATTGCCAACTGGAGACGTGTGGGCAATCTGTCTTGGGCTGCTTTCCAAAAGAAGATGTTGATCTTCTTGGGCACCCATCTGTTCCACGAGATCGGCATCTGGTTTGGCTGTCTCGAGAGGAAGAGGTTGTCCGCTGTATGGGAAATGAGCGAGACTGAGAAGGCACCTTCAACTGTGAATGGGGACTCCCAGTTGTCAGTCCTGCTCTGCTGCAAAGTGACTCCCTGCATGTTAGATAAAAGTTTCCTAGACTCCGCTAAAGCCCTCCCACGGAGCTCCCTCTTCCACTTCCAAACCCAACACCAAACGCCATTTTGCCAAACACCCCTCTCTGCTATGGTGGCATCGCTATTAGAATCTAACACAAACAGTCTAGGGTAGCAATCAGCTAAAGCTCTACCCTGCCACCAAATGTCTTTCCAGAACCTGAATAAACGACCATCACCCACTTTTCTAGAAAAGGAACTGGTAAAGATTAAACCTAGATCATCCAAGTCCCTACCCGCCTTTAAAATGCCCCCCAAACCCCCCCGGTTTCTCCATCAAAAGACTCCTCCATCTTCCCCTCTTTTCCATGAATATTTTGGATAACTTTCACCCATAAAGCCTCTCTTTCCACCCTGAATCTCCACCACCACTTACCTAGAAGACCCCAATTTTTTGCTCTCAGACTACCAATATTCAGCCCCCCCACCTCAAAAGAATTTAGGATCGTTTCCCAAGCCACCCAATGGACAACTTTTTTATCCTCAGAACCACCCCAGAAAAAATTACTGCGTAAGCTCTCTAGTGTTTTGGTTAATCTAGCAGGGGCTCGGAACAGTGAAAAATAGAACAAGGGCAAGCTTCCCAAGACTGACTTTAGGATAGTAAGGCGGCCTCCAGAAGAAATAGTTTTTGAACGCCAAGTTGAGAGTCTGGATTTTACCTTAGTTGTCACCTCGTCCCAAGCTTCGGCTGTATGCATTTTGGCACCTACCGGAAGGCCTAAATAACGGAACGGGAGAGAGCCTTGTGAGCAGCCCACATCTGAAGCCATTTCTTGCAGAACTGATTTTGAAACTCCGATACCAAAAAGCTTTGATTTGGAGAGATTCATTTTTAGTCCGGAGATGTGCCAAAAACACTTTAGAATGCGCAGCAGATTTTTTAAGTTATTTCTCTCCCAAGCTCCAAAGAAGATAGTGTCATCTGCATATTGGAGGTGCGAAATTTTCATTCCCCCTCTTCCAACCTCAATGCCTTTAAAAATCTGCTTGTCCGCTGCTTCCTCCATCAGAACATGTAACCCCTCTGCTGCAAGGAGAAAGAGGAAGGGAGATAACGGATCACCTTGCCTCAAGCCCCTCTCCATTTTGAATTCTCTCGTCGGGCTTCCGTTCACTAGAACCGATACTGTGGCTGTGGAAAGGCAAGTCTGAATCCACCGAATCCATTTTTGGCCAAAGTTCATTTGGCGCAAAACCGAGAGTAAGAAATCCCAGCTAACAGTGTCAAAGGCTTTTTCAAAATCGACCTTGAGAATCAAAGATTGTTGCTTTGAACGCTTTACATAGCTG
Source organism: Stellera chamaejasme (assembly GCA_024586325.1). Classification (NCBI taxonomy): domain Eukaryota; kingdom Viridiplantae; phylum Streptophyta; class Magnoliopsida; order Malvales; family Thymelaeaceae; genus Stellera; species Stellera chamaejasme. The sequence continues at coordinate 36,099,496 of CM044985.1, forward strand.
ACTAGCTCATTAGCTATCAAGACTCCGTCGAGAATCTGGCGGCCTTCAATAAAGCCTGTTTGGGCATCGCTGACCAGAAGATGAAGCACTTTCTTTAGTCTCTCGGCGAGGATCTTTGAAATTACCTTGTATTGACAGCCGATTAAGCTGATAGGTCTGAAGTCTTTTAAACCGATGGGGTCTTTGGTCTTAGGGATGAGGGTGATGAAAGATGCATTACAGCCAGGTCCAAGCTTGCCGGTCTTTTCAAAATATTTGATGAAGTTGAAGAAATCATCCTTCACCACCTCCCAATGCACCTTTAGCAGATTGAAATTAATTCCATCTGGTCCGGGGGCTTTATTGCTGCCACAAGCCCACACTGCCTCTTTTAGTTCTGAAGCTGAGATAGGAGCTTCTAAGGTATCAGCCTGAAGTTGTGAGAGCTTCTTAAATTTCGAGCTTAAAAGAACTCCCCTGGTTCTATCCGGCTCTTTGAATTGATTCTCAAAGAAAGTTGCAACAGCCTCCTTTATCATGGGAGGGTCTTCTGACCATTGACCATTAATTTGAAGGCCTCTGATATTATTCCTCCTCTGCCGATGCTTTATGCAAGCGTGGTAAAAAGCTGAGTTCTCATCTCCCTCCAGGGCCCATTTACATCGAGCCTTTTGATGCAGCATGCTGTTGAGCTCTTTTTCTGAAGAGAGTAGAGTGTTGAAACAGTTCAGCATCTCCTCTTTTTCATTTCCACTCAAAACAGTGTTTTCCACCCTTCCTTCCCAATAGACCTTATCCTTTCTGAGTTGAATGACTCTGCCATTCAGACCTTCAAGATTTGTATGGTTCCAACGCTTAATGTCTAGCTTCACCTTCCTGATTTTTTCTTTAAGAACAAAGTCTGGTCTGCCAACATTGTTCGAGGACCAAGCTTCCTGCAGAATTTCTTTAAAGCTTGGATTATGAATCCAGGAATCAAAGATTCGAAAAGGCTTGGGCCCAAAATCAATCACTTTATTCTGAAGGAGGATTGGGTTGTGGTCTGAAACAAATCTGCATTTCGATGAGGCGAAGAGATTTGGCCAGCAGACCATGAAGCTTTGGGAGCAAAAGATTCTGTCTAATTTGCTTAATTTTGATCCCACCTTATTCATCCAAGTATACTTTCTATCAACCAGCTTGATTTCATGAAGGTCTGCGTCCAAAAGAAGATTGTTGAAGTCGTCCGCTTCTCTCTTGCTGAACTGAGATCCCTTTCTATCCTCTTTAAAACGAACGGCGTTGAAGTCACCAACCCAGCAGGTTGGATCGACATGCATGCTCCTTGTTGCCAAAAGATCACTCCAAAGCACTCTTTTCTCCACCTCTGTGTGAGGACCATAGACGTTGCCGAGAACAATTTGTTGATTCAGGGACAAATGTTCACCCATGATGATTAAGAAACCAGAGCCAGAAAAACTGCTCTTGAGAGTAAAGACATTTGTGTTCCAGACCCACAAGAGGCCACCAGCTGATCCTGAAGCATCTGAAGAGCAAAACTCACAGTCATCTGAGTCCCATAAAGACCTTACCAACTGCAGAGAGATACCAGACATCTTTGTTTCTTGGAGAGCCAGAAAGTCAATCTTATCCTTAGCCACCTCCTGCCTTATCCATCGACGCTTCCAACTTTTCCCCAATCCTCTCACATTCAGAGACAATAACTTCATAAAACTGATAAAAAACCCCTAAAGCGAGCTGACCTGGGGAAAGCTACTTTCTGGATTGGAGTTTCCACGAAATCTGTCCCGAGTTCAACATCTCCGCCAAGCCTGGATTGAAAACGATTCCCAAATCCTCCCCCAATTGCTTCATTCTGATGATCTCCAGAGAGGAGCTCCCCTGAGAAAGACTGCGTCTGAAGGATGGCATGTCTCTGTTCTGGTTTCTGGTGGAAATTTCCAAAGGCTCCTGGTTCTCGTAATTCTCTGGGGGTGGCTGGCGAGGAGAGTTGAGTGTGTTTGTAATAAGTTTGGGTTGTTGGGGCGGGGCTGGGTCTAAAGATGTGTCAAACGGGCTAGTGATGGGGTTGGCTGAGTCCACCAAAAGATTAGGTGGGTCAGTTGGGCCTGAAGCGGAATGGGCTTTGTTTGTCTGGTCTAAGCAGGGTTGTGGCCTGGTAGGGGCGGTTGAGGTTGACTTTGAGCCGACAGAACAGCTTTCCGAATCAGAGACGTGACTAAACTTCTGGCTTTTCAGCAAGGCGCCGGATATTCGTACCTGGGAAACTGAAGTTGCAGAGTCGTGAACAGTGCCAACTTCGTTGTCTGCGCAAGTATCCGGTACGAATGAAGAGTCGTCATCGAGGGACTGATCGTCGCTGCTTGAGGCGGAGCCGACGTCGTCGGAGTCGGAGACCCAATCGGAGGAGAATTCTGAGTCCTGCATGCCGTCAAAATCAATTGTTAAGCTTGTATCTTCCGTTACTCTGATCTGGAATTCTGTTTCCCCCATCTTTGCCTTGGTAGACTCGGTAATGGTATGCATCTGCTTAGTGAGGACACAGACACGACCTCGATTGAGGCGAGTTTTGTTGGAAACCGTAGGCTCAATTAGTAATATACGTCCCCATGGGGCTGCAAATTTGGAGATGTTGATATCATTCCAGGCCTCGATCGGAAGTCCCTCAATGTTGAGCCACATCAGTCTTCCGGTTTGGTGTAGTCCTTCTTTCCAAAGATCCAACCAGTCAAAGTGGGTTTGAAGCCACTTTCGTTTCTGCAGAAGCACTGTCTGAGCTTGCTCCCTAGTTTTGCAGTCAAGTAGGATTCTGAGGCCCCCTAAATACCTTAATTGAAACTCTCCCGATCCTTCTTGATCGATGGCATGACAAATGTGAATGAGAGTTTGAAGATCCTTTGTTTCTCCAACAAGGCAGCCGTGTAGCCAGTCTATTTCTTCCTTGGAGATTTCCAAATTGATGATTGAAGGCTGGTCCTTGGGTTGAACGGGCTGGGTAAAGGAGATGGGGGGTTTGTCTTGGTTTTTTAACACCCAAGCGGGTTTTGGGTGAAGGTTGGGATGTTGGTTTCCAAGTAGTGGTAAGTCAGAGGTTCTTGGGTTTTCTATTTTTTTTTGCTCAACAATCTCAAATGTTTATAAGTTGATATAATGAACAATTCTCATACTATATAAAAATATTTTTAAAAATCCAACCTCCCGAATGATTGTGTGTGTTTTTTTGCGGACAATTCTCTACACTTTTCTACTCAACTCTTGTTCAAAGGTTTTGATCAAGTTTGCTAAATCCAATGTTGCTTTCTTTTGGAGAAAAAGGTGTTGGATCCATCTTTATTCCTTTGGCAAAACTTCACTTTTGCTTGAACCATTTCTTGGATTCAAGAGGGGGTGTTGCTAATTTTATCAATCCATTATAGTCAAGAAGAGATCCTTCAAATTGTATTTCTTAATCCATAAGAAAACACATCATGACCTCTATCTTTCCCTAAGATTTTATGATCTTCTTTTAATTTTAAATTTTCATACAACCTTAAGTCTTGCGTAGGAGGATTTTGCTCACTCCCATTTAGAATTGGTTTTATTTGATGTACATGAGTTGTTCTCTGAATTGACATTTCCTTTCCTTTAACTTTTTCTCTAGAGAAACTCTGAATAGTGAGTAGTCAACTTAAAAACTGATGTAACATTTGATAAATAGTACTTGTAAAAAGAGCGTATAGACGCTAGCACTTTTATCCGCCTTGACGGTCGACACCATTTTTAATACTATATCATCTCTTTTACCTTTCAAAAAGAAAAAAAAAAGTATAGATAGCATTAATTTGTGTATAAATTTCCCAATAGAAATTAGTACGAGTATTCTATTGAGCCACCAAACTTCTTGGGTGGTCCCATTTGGAACTGTAGGATTCCAGAGAGATCGATCCATGGTGGCAGTTGGAGCATGATGACGTCATTTTCAAAATAGTCAAAGGTTGAGGGCTTCTTTACTCACTTGACCAAGCTGCCTGGAATCCAAGTTAAAACGATTATCAAACTTCAGCAACATTAGCAACTCCCCTCCCCCCGACGGACAGAACTGAAGCAAGCAAGAAGAAGAAGGTATAGAAGGCAGGTAGAAATTAGTGAACTAAGTAAGGATTAGGATTTGTTTTCTCCTCCTTAATTAACGTTAGTAACGATTCGATTCGATTCGAGTCGAGGAATTGATATGATGATATTCCTTGGAACCTTTCCTTTTCCTATCCCACCTTCCATTTGTCCACAGCAACAGCAACAGACCCTTAATTGTTTGTTCTATAAGACCTGCTCCTGTTACTTACTTATCGTGTACAATAAATACAAAGCAATCAAGCAAGCCCCTCTCCGCAACCCAAGGCCTTCTTTCTTTCATCCAAAATCTCTTCTTTCTTTCTATTAGTAAACTTCTTTCCCAAAATCTCTCTGTTTTTGGCAACTCCGAATAAAATTACCATTTCTCACCCAACCTCTTTTAAGTAACACCAAAGGATCGGAGCTCTGTTCCTCAATAACCCCGGCTTTGTCTTCCACAGTATTCTGTACTCGCCGCAACCAAGGCACTGAACCAGTATTGCTCTGTCATGGGCATGGCTCCCCCTAATGACCCTGCTAACTCAATACTCAAACTTGTCCCTTCAACCTCTCTTGAGAAGTACTTCGATTTGTCCAACGGGAAGTTCAGCGCCAGGGGAGTTTCGCTGCTCACTCATGTCCCGGGCAACGTCACTTTCTCGACGGCCCACAAACCCACCGACGCTCCACTTCCCCTGCTCCACCGTGTCCATGCTCTGTCTCACAGAGCTGGCTTTTTGGGCTTCACCAAAGATGAGCCCTTCGACCGGATGATGAACTCGCTCGGCAAATTCACTCACAGGAGGTTCCTCAGTGTCTTCCGCTTTAAGACATGGTGGTCCACTCAGTGGGTCGGGTCATCCGGGTCAGACCTTCAAATGGAGACTCAGTGGGTTGTTCTGGAGGTTCCAGAGATCAACTCCTACGTCATCATCATCCCCATCATGGAAGGCGGGTTCAGATCCGCTCTCCACCCGGGATCCGACGGGCATATGATGATCTGCGCTGAGAGCGGGTCGACCCGAGTTAGAACGTCGTCGTTTGATTCCATTGCGTATGTTCACGCTTCCGATAACCCTTTCAACTTGATGAAAGAGGCCTTTACCGCTCTCCGTGTCCATCTCAACACATTCAAGCTGTTAGAAGAGAAATCCACGCCTTCCCTCATTGACAAATTCGGATGGTGTACGTGGGACGCTTTTTACTTGACGGTAGAGCCTGCCGGCGTGTGGCAGGGCGTCAAGGAGTTCACCGACGGCGGCGTCTCGCCGAGGTTCGTCATCATCGACGACGGGTGGCAGAGCATCAACTTAGACGGCGAAAAACCTGACAGGGACTCCAAGAACCTCGTTCTTGGTGGGGAGCAGATGACTGGCAGGCTGCACAGGCTTGACGAAGGCGAAAAGTTTAGGAAATACAGAGAAGGGTCTTTCTTATGCACCAAGGCACCTCATTTCAATCCCCAGAAGCCAAAGATGCTCATCTCAAAGGCCATCGAAATTGAGCAAGCCATTAAATCCAAGAACAAGGCGATACAGTCTGGTGCAGCTGACACTTACGAGTTCGATCAGAGAATCGAAAAGCTGAAACAGCAACTAGATACCATGTTTGGAGGAGAAGATGGTGAAGAAAGCAGCGGCCTTTCCTGCCATTCAGTTTCAGACGAGTACGGACTGAAGGCGTTTACGAAGGATTTGAGGACCAGGTTCAAGGGGTTAGATGACATCTGGGTGTGGCACGCACTTTGTGGTGCTTGGGGAGGTGTGAGGCCCGGAGCCACACGTCTGAATTCCAAGATTGTTCCTTGCAAGGTCTCAGAGGGACTTAATGGGACAATGTCGGATCTTGCTGTGGACAAGATTGTCGAAGGTGGAATAGGGTTGGTTCATCCGGATCAAGCCGAGGATTTCTATGACTCTATGCACTCCCACCTCGCCAAATCTGGGATCACCGGCGTGAAAGTTGATGTTATCCATGTATGTATCTTTGTTGTTGTCCCTTGTAGTATCTCTCTCATTTTCCTTTCTTTTTCTTTTGATATTACTCTAAAGTTTGCTTAATCCTTCTTAATTTTGGGCGTTTCAGACTCTAGAGTACGTGTGCGAGGACTATGGAGGCAGAGTGGAGCTTGCCAAGGCCTACTATGATGGATTGTCAAAATCACTTCAGAAGAACTTCAAAGGAACAGGAATCATCTCTAGCATGCAACAATGTAATGACTTCTTGTTCCTGGGTACTGAGCAGGTATCCATGGGCAGAGTAGGTGATGATTTCTGGTTCCAAGATCCGAATGGTGATCCTAATGGAGTGTTCTGGTTGCAAGGAGTGCACATGATCCACTGTGCCTACAACAGTTTGTGGATGGGTCAAATAATCCAACCAGACTGGGACATGTTCCAATCTGATCATGTCTGCGCCAAGTTCCACGCCGGATCAAGAGCCATTTGTGGTGGTCCGGTCTACCTCAGCGACTCCCTCAGCTGCCATGACTTTGACCTCATCAAGAAGCTTGTGCACCCTGATGGAACCATCCCTAGATGCCAGAGCTTTGCCCTCCCTACTAGGGATTGCTTTTTCGCTAATCCCTTGTTTGACAAGATATCCCTTCTCAAGATTTGGAACTTCAACAAGGTAAAAATCTAAACCCCACAACAATTCAGTTATTCGTCAAAATCTAATCTTTTGATGCCTAGTGTAGTACTGATTCTGAAATTCATTTGTTACATGTGTTCTTCAGTATGGAGGTGTGATTGGGGCATTTAACTGTCAAGGAGCAGGTTGGGACCCTAAAGAGAGAAGAATATTGGGACATCCAGAATGCTACAAGCCAGTTTCTGGCACAGTTCACATCAAAGACATAGAATGGGACCAAAGCAAGATACATGCTCACTTGGGTCAGGCTGAAGAGTACATCTTGTATCTAGACCAAGCTGGGAAAATCCTTCACATGACCCCAAAATCTGACCCAATTGAAGTGACCATCCAGCCCTTATCCTTTGAGATCTTCACTTTCGTGCCTACCAAGCAACTTGGTCGTGTTGCGAAATTTGCACCCGTTGGCCTGACCACCATGTACAATGCGGCAGGGACGATCCAGGAGGTGGATTATGGAGCAGGGCTGAGTGCCAAGGTGAAGGTCAAGGGTGGAGGAAACTTTTTGGCCTATTCTAGCGTGGTGCCTAAGAAATGTTACTTGAACGGTGCTGAGGTAGGGTTCGAGTGGCTGGACGATGGTAAGCTCACTCTGACTGTTCCTTGGATTGAAGAGACAGGTGGAGTCTCTGATTTGGCTTTTCATTTTTGATCCTCTGCTCACAATTCGAAGTTTTCCCGTGTAACATGTAGCTGCGGTCCGTGGCAAATTTAAGAAATTGTGTTCGTTAAAAACTTGAAAAGATTAAGTTTTTGTGTTTGTTTAATCTGTTAAGTTTTCACTTTCATTTGAGTGTTTAGTAGGCTCTATTTGGGGGGATACTCAGCCATTAAGGTTAGATATTGGAACACGTATCAAATTGTATATCTTTCTGGTTAGAGTGATGGAGAAGTTATGAATGAATGACTAACACTCATCATTTCAAGCAAGCAATATCCATGAAACTTTGAATGTGCCTTTCGAAATCAAATGAACTCGACTTCTATGCTACTAATTTTATAATTAATCCGACCAGCATGTACATAGCGATCCGAGTATGAGTAAAATAACGATCAAACTAAAATATGCTATTATTTTTTTTTTACTATACAAATGAATAAAATAAGTAGTTACTTTCCAAAAAAAAAAAAATCCAATGATCAAGCAATAGTTCACTTCAGCCTAAGAAGTTTTCTTTTTCTTAAGGAGGAAGGGAATGATGAAACTGTAGAGGAAAAAGAGAAGATAATGATGAATTGGAGAACAGCTGTATTATGCAAGAAAACAAGAGGAATTAAGTGGAAGCTTCTTCACAAAACTTAAACGGGGATTAATTATAAACTCTGGTGTCATCCGGAGGTTTCCAATCAGATCAAATTGAAGTTATTTATCTTTTCTTGAAGGGTGTTTGGTTCGGGGATTATAAGAATTCACGGAATGTGAAAAAGATGGATAGTAAGAGTCCATGAAGTAAGAATGTTTGGAATATCATGTTATGTTTGGTTCAAATTTCATAAAAAATAATTATATATTTTTAGAAAAAAATGTAGTGCTGTTGGGGTTAGGTAGAATAAAAGTCGAACAAAGTTCGTTGAGGCAGTATAACATGGCGCACACCATGTACATGGGATTTTAACATTTCAGATTGTGTCATGACATGAGAGAATGAGGATTATAGGGATTCTAAAATGTATAGGGATTATTGTTTGAGGATCGTCAAAATAATCATAATTATTTTCCATGTGTAACCAAACATGTTTGAGGGATTCAAACATATATATATATATATATAAAGCATTGAGGCTCTTGGATAATCTAAACAACTTCTCATACTGATCTATTATCAATGTTGACCTATCAAGTAGTTATGTCGAGTTAACAAGGTAGTCATGTGGATCTGACGATGATGATCTAAACAACTTATCAGCTGACCTATCAAGTAGTTAAGATAGTCATGTGGAGCTGACGATGATGATCTAATCACGTTAATCTATTATCAATGCTGACCTATCAAGTAGTCAAGATAGTCATGTGGATCTGACGATGATGATCTAAATAACTTATCATGCTTATCTATTATCAATGTTGACCTATCAAGTAGTTATGTCGATCTAACAAGGTAGTCATGTAGATCTGACGATAATTATCCAAACAACTTATCATGCTTATATATTATCAATGCTGACATATTAAGACAACAATGTCGATCACTATGCAGATCGATATTCATTCTCGCGATGTCGATCGAAACAACTTATCATGCCGATCTATCACAACGTATCTGAAGGCGGCCTGGTAACGCCAAATTCGCTACCAATCCATTACGAATTGTAACGTCGAAGGGCGTTACCAGAGCGCTACAAATCGAGCCGTTACTTCAGCCCAATGCGTTACCAGGCGTTACCAAGCCTGACAGCGCGTCTGCCAAGCTGACAGGCCTGGTAGCGCCCCACGCCCCAACCCCCTACTTGGCGTTACTATCCTGAATTCCTTTTTTTAATTATTTGATTACATATTTTAATTATTTGATTACATACGACTGATGCAGTCGACTGAATTTCTTAATGCAAGAAAATAAACAAAGTAAAGAAAATGAACAAAGATGTACTTACATTGAATAATTGACATCACGGTATTACAAAGTATTGACGAAATCATTAATTAGTATTATTACACCATTAGCGATAAAAGGTTAGGGAGTGCAAGTATATAGAAAAAAGCAAAAAATAATATGGAGAGCCTTTTGAATCAACAGGGAGGGAGAGGCACCGTGGCAGAGATCACTGTGAAGAATAGTACTCCATTTTCCATGGACATGAAGCTTCTTCATTCTGCTGCTGCCAAAGTTGACGGCGAAGACAATGAATAATTCACGAGGAAGCCAACCAAAATCCCGATTAGCCCCACAAAGGCTGCAAATGACAATGAGAAACCGCCCCCATTGCTCTGATTTCTTCGCTTCTTTAGCACTTCCTGTACCATGGAAAAGGGTCAATCAGTTCATACATGAATGCTCCAGAACAAGGCAAAGATGGAGCATACCAATCACTAGAACAGGTAAAGAGTAACAAACAAGCATGAAATGAAAGTGCTTCAGAAAAATACCAGTTCTTGTTGCAGAGCTGCTGTTTGTCGAACTGCTTCATCCGTTTCCTTCTTCAAGAAAATAGAGAGAGAGGTGAGACACCGGAGGAGAAAAACGACCTCTCCCGAACGAAAACGTCTGCAAATGAAGGGGAAAGAGAAGGGGGTAAGTTTATAATTGGACTGCCGTAACGCACAAAGGCATTACCAGGGCGCTACTACCTCTGACATGCTCTGTCGAGTAGCGCCCTCAGTAATGCCTTGGGCGCTACGAATATTTTCGGCCCCACAGTAACGCACCAAGGCATTACCAGGGCGCTACTAGCTCTGACAGGCTCTGACCGGTAGCGCCCTCAGTAATGCCTTGGGCGCTACGACGATTTTCGGCCCCACAGTAACGCCTGGGGCGTTACTCCGTGCATTACGACATCAGCTGCAACTACGTAGTGTATATTCAATGCTGATTTGTCAAGATAACGTCGTTCGAAAAAAACGCGAGTGACAAACTTGTAATTAAACGAAGCGCATATACGCACGCGTACGTCTTGCGCATTTTAAGCTCAGCCTTTTATTTATATTGAAATTGGAAAAATTTCCATTTATTATTGATTAAATTGTAATAAATTTATGGATTGGATTGGTTAATTTCCTTTCATTATTGAAATAAATTGTGATAAATTTATGGATTGGATTAGTTAATTAAGCTCATTTATTATCAATTTTTTAAAAGAATTATTATCACCTAGATTAATATACTAATAATGTTATATACTAGGTACTAATAAATCTGCATGCTACCAGCAATAATACATTCATAACGATAGAATTGTACGATAAAGGAGCATAATGTAAATCAGGCAAATGTGCATGCATCTAATTAGTCTACTAGCTAGATGAGTTTGCAAGGAATTTAATTTTGTGGGCTAGCTTTTGGCTAAATTTTTGTACTTGGTCACTTATAACAAACATGCATGTCAGAAACATGATCTAATTAAGTTAGATGGTAAAAGGGAATCAGTTGATTTGGGACATGTTCATCAAATATTGTCTGAAGCAAATCCCAACATTAGGATCCCAAAATATGTCTCTCTTATTTATTATTTTATCCATTAAATTCTTTTTGAAGACGTAGGCTGCCCGTGTTTCCCGTTGGGAAACAATGCTCGATACATGAAGTCAACAAAATTCTTTATTAGTGGACACCTTTCTTACATATGTGCAATCTCAATGTTTGATAATTAATGTTGCTTTATAATTAGATTTCACAAGTTTGATGTTTTTTTCTCTATCATAGCAGCAAGCTATGTGATATAACATGATACAATTGTGATGATACTGGTATTTGATATTAAGACTATCTATATGCTTGGAGAGCCTAGTTAATTACGTTTACTAGTAAATTTTATCTAATTAATAATAATCGATAACATTATTGTGAAAGTAATTAATTAAGTCTAGCACAAATAGGGCACGAGTGGTGTGTATATATATTTGAATATAATGTCTTATTTATGTGCATTGAACTTGGAAAGTAGCTGAGAGTAGAGGAGAGAATAATACAGAGTGTTTTGATGAGATGAAGGTGGTGGTTTAGAGAGGTTAAATCATGTTAGTGCATGTGAATTGAGTTGGATAACATGCAACACATACCTAGTTTCAGGACACATGGCTCTCCCTTAATTATTTCTCACTTTTCCAGCCCTAATTCCCTATATAATGAAACCCACACCTACATAACTCTCTCCACTTCCAATAACATCCATCCATCCATCTCTCTGATCATTTTCATTTACTAGATCTGCTATTCAATTCCCACAAATTGAAGCCATGGAAATCAGTGCTTCAGATAAAATCTGCAGCTCCAGAGCTGGTGGGAAGCTTCTGATTGTGGAGCCAAGGTTAAAGAGAAGATCATGGAACTTGAAGAAGAGGAAGATGATCAGGCCCAAAAAAGCGTTGATGAAGAGGAGGAAAGGGCCCAGAAGCTTGATCAGAAGGCCCAAGCACTGCAACTCAGTAGACAGAAAGGTGAAGACATTAAAGGAGCTAGTCCCAAACAGGTCCGAGGACTTGGATGAACTCTTCAAACAAACAGCTGACTACATTTTCAATTTACAGAAGAAAGTTCAACTTTTGCAGACCATGGTGAACATGTTGTGTCAGGCCGATTGATTCTGAAAACTGATAAATACAATACTCTATTACAGTAATTAATCTTCTTTCTGATTATAATTTAATCACATCAGTTTTTTTCCCTTCTAGCTAGCTTCCTTTTTATTCATCCCAATTTAATTATTCCCTCCGTCCGCAAAAGACTCCATCATTTGAATTTGTTGTTTCAAGGTTCAATGTTTGACTCAAATTTTAACAAAGATAAATAGTTTTAAAAAATTCAGAAAAAATATATTCAGAAAATTTAGATTTCAAATTATGATACACATATGAAATATTTAATTTTCGGTGTCTAAACATTTGTAAAACAAATCATAGATTAAATACTGTGAAACTGTCAAAATAAATGGTGGAGTCTTTTGCGGACGGAGGGAGTATTTATTTAGCACTACAAAATATTGAATCTGAGTTATCCATAGAAGAAATATATGTATACTTATAATGATCATTATAATTTGCTAGAGATTCATTAGATGAACATTGACAAGTTCAGAGAAATGTGGAATTCACTACAAAAAATGGAGTAGCTAGGTACTAATAATCATGAATTACAGCGGCAAGAAGAGGAGTTAATTAGTACTCCATAAATTGAAACCGACACAAAGGACAGACAATACTGGTGTTGAGCCACTGAAAGATGCAACTTTGATGGAAGTAATGGCGGCAAGGCGTGACCTTTACCACTCTGCCAAGCATCTGGAGGCAGATCGCACAGCAATCTTTGCTCTCATCTTCACCTAGCGCTTTGTTCTTCCACCGTTCCATGGCTACCATCTTCTCCGCAACACTTTCTTGCACCATCCAATCATCAAGATCCATATAATTAGACTCCTCCTCCTCCTCATCTTCATCATTATCTTCTTCCGGGTCCGATTCCACCACCAGCACCTCATCTTCTTCTCGGCTGGTGGTGTGGACATGAAGCGAGATGTTGATGAGAGGCTCCTGGTCACGACCTCCGGCGATGGACTTGGCCCTGGCGATGATCGATTCCACGAGACGAGCGACGATTACGTGGTCATCGGTGAAACGGGTGTAGATGAGATAACGAAGGAGATCGTCCCATTCCGGAAAGTGAGAGCGCGGCACAATTTGGAAGTCGCCGGCGCCCATGTTCATCATGTTAACGGCGCCGCCTTGGAAGCGGCGGTGTTGGAACCAGTCGAAGCCGAAGAGGAACGACGGCACTTTCTGGTGACAACCGTGCTGATAAATATAACGGAGGAGAGAGTCCGGTAATTTCTCTTCTGAGAAATAGATCGAGGTACCTTCATTCTCCCAAACAAGATCCATCATCATCAGCTAGCTAGCTAGGTAGGTAGGTTTTGGAAACAATTAAATGAACTTCAATGATCAAACACCATTGCCTTGTTCTGAATTTATAGAGTCCTCCTATATGAGAATTTGAAGCGGAACCCTTTAGGATTTCAAGTCATAATCGGAGTCGGAGTCCTAGTTCTAGTCGGCTGTTTCAAATTAGAAGCCCAATCTAGAAACGCCGGCCCAAAACACCGGGTCTAAACTACTTGCTGTATGTAATATGAAATATCAAAACCCTCAAACTTTAACGATTTCAGTACCATGTTTGTAAGAGTATTAAGTTTCAGGTCTTAATATACGAAACTTGGTAACTATAAGAGTAAATTATACACCCAGCAGATCCACTATGGGGGCACGTACCCCATAAAGAGTACGTTTTGGGTAAATTAATTAAGATATAATAAGGTTCATTTTGACTAAAATAAAGTACTCTATTTTGGGAAGGTTTAATAGAGGTGATTAGCGATGCAAAACACCTAATGTAACCTACCTCCGTAACTTTCTTTTACACTTTTCAGTCTCTTTAATTTTGCCGTTTTCACCCATTTAATAATTTATCTTCTTTCTAATTTCTTACATCACGTTTTTCCCCTTCTTCCTTTTATTTATGACCCTATTTATTCTAAAATTTCCAGAGATGAAATCTCTATTTATGATCTAATAAATGGTACTAGATAATTTGCTCAAAAAAATAGTACTAGATAAAAGACTTATTTATTCGTGACCAACTAGTGGTGGGCCCCATAAATATTTAGAGTCCATCTTAAATTTTTCCATTTCCGCTTCATTTCTCTCCTCAAAAATTCATTTCTTTGTTCACACATATGTCATCGACCATCGCGATCTCCACCAACTCCGCCATCGCGATCTCCACCGACTCCCGCCATCACGATCTCCACCAACTATTGTCACCCCGCGATGGAAATGATTACGATGTTCATTAACACCGTAACCATACTCAATTGGGATAACAGATCACACACACATCACGTTTGTCATGTGGGTCTCGTGGGCCCCACAGGCCATTTGTGACTAGGTGGGCCCCATAGGCCATCTTAATTTTTTCACTCGCAAAAATCTCACACATGACACATAATTTAACTTCACACACATATTGCACACAAAATGCTCCACAACTAAAGTGATACCACTAAATACTATATGTATGCATGTCATCTACAATATACAGAGTCAAATGACATCTATTGGAATACATACAAAAAGGTCCAACCAAAGTCTTCGACGTACACACATAAGAAAGTTTAACCGTCAGAAAACCATGGTGCTCATATATAATATCGAAGCCCAGAACTGAATACCACACACACATTATATCACAACTGATCGAAACACACACATCAAAAAGTTCAGTCACACTTAATCACACACAACAGACATTACCCCTTTATCCACACATACTGAACCATAACTGACACATACACAAATGTACCTGAAATATCAAAACACAAAAGCCAACCCCCGAACTCTATTCAGCGGGTTGCTTGTCAGGTACTCCTGAAAATGATAATATAAGGGGCAAGTCCTCGATGAACACTTAGTAAGGGCTAAGATATAAGCAATGGTTATCTTGATGCACAAGAAACCTGCAACCAAAGCTAAAAGCAGACACACAAGACTATACATGCATACACATGCTCAACCAATGCAAATTCAATTAAATGCAATGCAAGTCAAACAATAGATTATAATAAAGTTAGACGGAACACAATGACGATCTTCTCGGCCGTAGCCGAGACACAAACATATAATCACACACAAGAGCATGGCCAGCTCGGGGTCGCGATCCCCACCGTCAAATCACACACAAAACACCTTATAGGTGTATCACATCACCACACCATTTAGGTGTTGTATCACATCCAAAATGTTGATCCAGAAAACCTGCACACCAATGCCTATACCATATGACTAAGTTGGCATCACTGGGGTCACCCCTCAAACCAAACCTAGCCTCAATATACTCTGATATGTATTTCATAAATTACTCCAAGATGCAGTACTGAGAGACACACTGAACCCTTACCTTACACACTGAAAATTCCCGAACCGGACTTCCGCGCAGATTCCCAGGAACTGATTTCGGAAGAGTTTCGGCTTAATTTCTGCCCAACCCATGTTGACAAATCATCAAAAGATCACAGAATACACATTTAGGAACCACAAAATCACAGATCTGAGTGGCTCCGCCACACACCAGAAATTCAGACGTTAACGGTTTTCCGCACAGACGCTCATTTGCAAAAACTGATCCGTATAAAGTATATAACTCTTCACCGTGAACAACATATATGATTACCACCTCTTCACAAATCTGAACTTTGGTTGCCGTACATAAAATCAGAAATTGATTTCGAAGATTCTAATCGCTTTCACCAAATTCCTTTTCGTAATCGATCCAAACATGTAAACAATGCTTAGTAACCAAGAAACATACACCATATGTGGTACCACAAAAATCTTAGAAAATCCAGAATTTAAGGCTTTCAAACGAAGCCGTTTCAGAAAAATCTGATCCGTAAGATGTTCCTAACTTCTCCCGAGGATCAGTTTAATACAATTACCTCGAAGCTCGGGCCAATATTGGTGAAGTTCACTTGAAGCTCAAGGTTGAGATTTCATGGTGGTTTCGTGAGAAAGAGAGAAAGAAGATGAAGAAGGAAGAAGATGAAGTGAGAAATGACAAAATGTCATTTTCTACACTTTATCTCTTCTTTTATCTTTTTCTTTTTCTTATTTATTTTTTTCCCATTTAGGCTAATTAGCCGTCTCTTCCTTGTCTCTTTCTCAAATTATTTGTTTAACTTTTCAAAATTTCCACTTTGGCCCAAAACTTTGCAAAATTACAATTTAGTCCAACCGCAACTTGCATATTTCTCAAACCGCTCCACCAACAGAAACGAAATCTGAAAACCACACTAGGACCTTATAACACACACAAAACATGTTTAAAATGAAGTCCCGATTTTCACAAAATTCACTAATCCCGGTATTAACGCTTAATCGCACAAATTAATTACGCACTTATCGAGCGTTGGAACAACTGTGATCGATTTTTAACTTGTCAGGCTTTCAGATCAGGACGACCTCTAACTTGCCGGCGGCAGCGGCGGCGACGAAGCTTCATCTTCGTGGATCCACGTTTTCAGAGTAAGTTGAGGACGATTCGATCTTCGTGAGAAGACGAAGCTCCATTGCCATGTTTCTTCTCCTCAATCGAAGAGAAGAATCCAGATCTGGATAGAATTGATGGAGACGATCTGTTGTTATTTCGATGTCCACTATCGCGATCTAGACAGAGCCATCGGACGAACACGAACAGTCTCTCCTCCAGTGGTAGTGAGATCTCCAACGAAGCAAATCACGGATGCTTCTTGCTCGGAGTTCTTGTGATTTCCAGCGTCAGATTGGCTTGCAACGAATCCGAAAAATGATTGGTCTTCGTCTCCAGCGATCTCCGACGATATCAGATCTAGATGGAGCAAGATGATGTGAGGTAAGACTAGCAGTAATACTTCTGTTAATTATGAGTCTCGAAATTTATTCAGACAGTTTCCAATATATATGTAAACATTATAACAGTTTCCAATAGACACTTTAGACTATTATTACATATTTTCATATTTTGTTAGCAATACAGTTTTTAGTATTTATATAGAGATTATAACACTTTACATTAGATACTATAGTCTATTGTAACATGTACTCATATTTGGTTGGCTAGACAATTTGCGATATTTATTTAGACATTAGATCATCTTCTAATAGACACTATATAAATGTGTAAAATAATTAAACAAACAGTATAAACTCTTATGATAGACAATATTGCATATCACTTTAGACACTATGCAATTAATTTTAAATTAAAGAAAAATTGTGAAAATAAATTTCTAAAAATCATGTTCACAAATTGTAGCGATATGACGTCGTCGGTGGCAGTGGTAGTGAGGGTGGTGTCGGCGACAACGGCAGTGGTACTGGTGGTGCCGACGGCAGCGGTAGTGGTTCCGGCGGCTACGCCGGTGGTGCCAATGGCAGAGACTGTGGTTCCGACAACAGAGGTGATGCCAACGGTAGTGGTTGTGACTGTGGTGGTGGTGACGGAGGCGGCGTTGATGGTGGTAGTAGGTGATGATGGTTAGAGTTGTAGTGGTGATGAGAAGATATTTTAGTTAGAATATTATTTTAGTTGAGAAGGGTCACTTGGTCAATAGAAATTAGATTTTCCAGCTGGATTCTATTATATGCACAAGTCCGGTAAGTATTTTCTCAACTAGTGGGTAAATAAACGGAGTTTATTATATTGAACATGATGAATATTGTACAACTTTAAAGAATGAGGAATCCATTACAAATACAAATCAATTACTTAAGGGGAAATATCAAAAAAACCCCTGAGGTTTAGCATAATCTCCACTTCCCCCTGACATTTTTAGAATTCTTGAAAAACCCCCCTGAGGTTTGAGAAAATATACAAAAACCCCCCTAGACGTTAACTTCCGTTAGAACAACCGTCAGCTTTTAGGTGTAATTACAAAATTGGACCCTAAAACTTTTTACCCTAACAATTTTACCTTGGGATTAGTGGAAAATGCCAATCAAGTCCCTGCAGTAAGGCAACTAGGTTTTCCTCCGCTCCTCTTCCCTCAATGCCTTATTCCTGACGTAGAAAATCTCCTGAGGAGACACCTTCTTCGTCACTCTCTTCGCCGCCGCCATCTTTTGTCCTCGTTTATCTTTCACCGTCGAATCCAGAAACTTGACCTTCCCATCGTTGTTGCTCCGCCGCAGAATCAAGTCCCTGAGACGTAACCAATTCGTAGCTGATCCCGTCGATTTTCTTTTCCTAGACCATCCGGTCAACGATTCAGATCCCGCCCGACGCCTAGGGCTCCAAACGCAAAAGCTGGTGCCTAATGATACTCCCTCTAGCGCGGCCAGTTCATCTTCCTCCCCCGATGACGAAGACATCAGATCTCTCTCATCACCGACGAACAGAGTCCTAAACTGATCCCCTATCGTCGCGAGTTTCTCATGATCATCCTGAATCGGATCTTGGGTGGTGAACAGAGAGTTATAACCGTCGAAGATCGGGAACATCCGAGGCGACGACAAATCCTGATCACATGCGAGAGAAACGAAATCGAAACTGGACTCCTCCTTGTCTGATTCTCTCGCCTCGATTCCAGCGAGATGGCAGGAGGAGGTGCGGAAGGTCGGGGATGAGGTGGAAGAAGAAGCACGAATGTTATAAATTAAGGGTAAAATTGTTAGGGTAAAAAGTTTTAGGGTCCAATTTTGTAATTACACCTAAAAGCTAACGGTTGTTCTAATGAAAGTTAACGTCCAGGGGATTTTTGTATATTTTCACAAACCTCAAGGGAGTGTTTCGAGAATTCTGAAAATACGGGGGGAAAGTGGAGATTATGTTAAACCTCAGGGGGGTTTTTGATAATTTCCCATTACTTAATCATGAACATACGGGCAGGAATCTAGGAAGGATCAATTAATTACAAATTGAAACCGACAGAGAGGGCAGACAGAACTGGTGTTTAGCCACTGAAAGATACAACTTTGATGGTAGTAATGGCCGCAAGGCGTGACCTTTACCTCTCTGCCAAGATTCTGGAAGCAGATCACACAGCAACCTTTACTTTCAACTTCACCAAGAGCCTTATTCTTCCACCCTTCCATGGCTTCCGGTGACACCATCTTATGATCAAGATCCATATCAGCTGAGTACTCCGCATCATCATAATCATCTTCGTCATCGGAGTAACTATATTCTTGATCCGATTCTGATCCCTCTGTTCTTGCCCCAGTACTCATCATCATCTCGCCCGGGTAAGATTCCAACACCTCCTCATTGGTGGTGTAGACGCGAAGCACGACGTTGATGAGAGGTTCTTGGTCACGATCTTGGGCGATGGACTTGGCTCTGGAGATGATTGATTCCGCCAGATGATCGATGAATACGGGGTCATCGGAGAAACAGGCGTTGCTGAGACAGACTGGGAGTTCGTCCCATTCCGGGAAGCGAGAGCGCGGCACGGTTCGGGATTCGCCGGCGATGGCGATGTCACCGCCGCCTTGGACGCGTTGGAAGCGGCTGAAGCAGACGCGGAACGACGGCTCTGTCACGGGACCGTGGTAATGGAGGAAGGCGGTCTTGTATTCTGAGAAGTGAACAGAGCAATCTTTATTCTCCCAAACCAGATCCATTTTAGCTAATTTTAGAAACCAAGGAACTACCTGCAGCAATTAATGATGAAACACCCCTTTCAAAAAAAATATATGATGAAACACTATTAATGTTGTGAAATTATATGGGAAATTGAAGCCATAGCAATACCGGAACCGTGTAGGATTCCAAATTCAACTCGCAGTCGGAGTCGAATCCAAGTCTGAGAGGATTCAATGACCCTATACCACTCACCGCCTGTTTCTTGCGCCCCAAGTTAGTGTTATTCCTAGTTCTCTCACCGGCTGTTTCTTGCCAGCCAGCTTATCACATATGTTCCAATATAATCAGTCTATGTTTTATTTTTGATACTCTATTTAGCTAACTTTTTTTCATCTCATGTCCTTAGGAGTATGATCACTAGACCAGATGCTCAGCACTTTAGCTAAGTATTTTAAATGATTAATTTGTTAAAATGTTTCAAAAATGATTTTAGAAATTAAAAGCATAACTGATTTATCTAATGTATGTAATTAATTAATTATACTTTTTAAATTAAAATTTTACTTTGTAACAATTAAAATAGGAGTGAGAGATTGTTAAAATCGTCAAGTTTTAACGATTTAAGCACCCAATCTGTAAGATTGTAAATTTTAATCTACAAAAATCCACCATTGAATTTTACAACCCTGTACTTTCTTTCACAAACGATCTGTGGACAATGTGTGAAGCCCAATTCCTCAGGAGCCCATCTTCCTTTTAGCGAGATAGCTATCAAATCGGGATGTGTTCCGGAGCACTCCAATAATAACATGATTTCCAATATCTAATATCGACCAACAAGATGTTAAATTTTTAGTAAGTTCCATACTTTCATAAAATGAGCAAATTAGTCCTAAAATTTCTCACAATTCCAGATCTACCCAATACTCCTATCATTGTCTTGCTCATCGATCCTCTGTTGATGTTGGCGTATGAGACGCCGACGTCCAGGTCTCTGAGCTGCCGGAAAATGGCGGCATCGGATACCCAGAGCTGGCCGTAGCTGTTGTACTAAGTGGGCCAGCGGCTGAAGAGATTGAATTTGAACATGGATTCATCGCCACCGCCGAAGGGCCACACCCTGCTGCCGCTTTCGCCGTGCTCGCTCAACAACTCGATCTGTTCTTTCGATGCTTTCAAGATCGCTCCATCTCCCTGTTTCTTCAACACCCTCTCCAATTTGTCTCTCGACTGATCGAAAATTAACAATCTTAATCTGCGTTAGAGATGACCAGCGGTCCGGCTAATGGCGACCGATCATGTGGCCTGAGTTGGAGCCATGGACGAGCAAGAGAGGTAGATCTGGGCCCTAGGGTGATGAAATTGGAAATCTCGGACTGTGGTAGGGGTGATTTGTGTTATTTTGTTAAAGCAAATGATTAATTGGTAATTTGACCATTGTTTGGTCAATATCAGGTTTTCAATATCACGATATTGAAGAGAGAGAGAGAGACGAACATAGCCCAGCTCACCACTGACATATTGCTTCTACTCTCAAACCTCAACCATTCTCTTTTTCGCATTGCATCAGAACCCAATTGGAGCATACATATTGTCACGCTATGAAATGTCGTGACCGTGTAAAGGACAATTGGATGGTCTCGTGCCTTCGTGGTTTGTCGCCTATGGTGTAATAGGAAGACGACAGTAGCATTGAGGCGTGGTTCTGCCTTGTGCTACAGTCTGGCCGAGTCAGGTCGGGAGGACTTAACCGTAAAAGGGGTCGTAGCCGTATAAGGCACAACTGGTCGGGAGCTACTGCCGCTTCCCTGATGAGCCCATGGCAGGGCGGAACCAGTTGACACGCGTTTGGTAAGGTTGGTCCCAGAAGTATCGTCTATGGCCTCGGGATGCCTCACGGGCGCTGTGAGATGCGCCGGACTCTAGGTCCGTGACAATATACACAGGCATCAAACATAAACAACTCATCTACAAAACTTATACTCCATCTCTGTAGAGGAAACTCGATTTGGGCATTCATATACATAGCACTCAAGATCATGAAACATAATTTCGATGAAAACGATGATGAAGCTTTCCGTAATAGTAAAAAGTACGGGGAAAGTGCATTTTTAGTCCTTAGTTTTGATGTGAATCATATTTTGGTATCATTTTAAGAATTCGTCATATTTTAATCCTCAAATTTTTAGTTTTTGTCTCAATTAAGTCCTACCGTTAATTTAACCGTTAAGTCTTCCATTTTCATTATTAATTTTACACAAACACCCCTATAATGATAGTCTAATTACACATTTAATAAAACTATAGTTATTAAACTTTTAACAAATGTACCCACAAGTCCCCAATAGTTCTTTTTTCTCTGTTCATCTCACCACCATCCCTTCACTCTCACTCTTCTCTCACCATCATCTCGCTGGACTTGCCAACATCCTTCTCTGTTCTAATTGTTCCTTCAACGCCAAATCCTCGTCAGACTGTTCGCGATATAACAGGAAACAGTTTAGTACCGTGGAATCCAAAAGCTCTAAAAGAGCAATAGGTCCAGTTGAAGAGAGCATGAAGCAACCAAACCAAATGACTCAAAGCGAGCTCATACCCAAACCCCAAATACGCAGCAAGCACAGACTCAAATCCAAAAATCACCAAAACCAATACTAAAACAAGCAACCAAGAGGATCTGCAGAACTACTGAGCACAAAAAAGCATGAACAACATAATCAGTAACTAGAGATTTTACCCTTCTCAACCTTGCACAAATTACACCAATCTGGCCAAGTCTTCAATTTTAACTTTGAAAATTTCCCAAAATTATTTCCCACCCCAAAAAATTAGGTTTATTCTTTCCCAATTTTAAATCTGAAATCATTTATCTAATTCCTTCCCGCTCTTCTTCGACACCAGCACCAGGTTGATGTTCGACAACACTCCGCCGTGCGTGATGGTGACTCCGCACAGAAGCTTCCCGATCAGCTCCTCATCGTTCCTCGCTGCCAACAGAACATGCCTCTGGATGATCTTGTTCTTCTTTTCATCCCTCTTGACATTACCAGCCAGCTCTAAAACCTAGGAAATAAAAAACTCAACTTTTCAAGTCCAGCGGCGGTGACCTAACAGATTGACAGATTGAAGAGGAGGAAATTAGGTTTACCTCACCGGCGATGTACTCGAGGACGACGGTAAGGTAAACCGGAGCTCCGGTTCCGACGCGCTGTGCGCACCGGCCCTTCTTGACAGAACAGCTGACACGGCCCATCGGGAGCTGCAGGTCGGCCTTGATGGAGCGAGAGACAAGCTTCTTCTTGGGCCCACCGGCTCTCCTTCCGCCGGCTCGTTTCTTCACCTTTCCTCCGGTCGTTGCTCCGGTCTACAAGTCGCTTCTGTGAGAAATGCGAGAGAATTTGAGAGTAGTAATGTGAGAAAGTAGAGAAAGATCAGAGTTCGTGGATGATACTTCTGGGATGAACGATCTGGTGATTTATATAGGATGGGGGTGAGATCCATGGGGAAATGAGGAACGGGGATGATAGAAAGTTAATCAAGTTGGACTTAGTTACTGATGATGTTGGTGTAAAGTGGAGAAGATGGCAGAGTTGAGGCTAAAAAAAGTTTTGTTTGAAATTGGTAGATTGTTATAAGTTCAAAGACTTAGTTGTAAATTAAGCAATGATATTTTTGTACTTAACTGAAAACTTAACGGCAAGATCTAGGACAGAAAATCACAAATATGACATTAAAATACAAATTTTTAAAATATGACCAAAATATGACACATATTAGGAACTAAAACTGTAATTTACCCTAAAAAGTACTATAGTCCTCTTTAAGGTCTTCAGGAAGCCCTTCTTCTAGCTGCCACCGTCATCACACTTCATTCCAAACATGGTTAAAAAAACGAACCGTCATTAAACCGTAAAGTTAGTGGTTCAATGTTTAATCGGTCGAATCGGTTGAACCAGTGGTTGAACCGTTACTTTTATATTATTATAAATTATTAATAAAGTACCCATCTTATAGAACTGCAACAAAATAATTCATATAATAATGCATATTTTTAAGAATCAATAAAAACTGTTATTATTTACTTAAAAGATGAAATGTTAAAGTAATAATTGTAAAGAATATAAGAGTTTATTTGTACAAAAAATAAAACTTTGTGGATGATTTAGAGTTAACTAGATAAAACCTTAATATTGACTCTCACTCTCACTCCTCAATTAAATTTGAGTTTTTTTTTAAAAAAAATTAAATTTGAATTTTTTCACCTCATTTTGGTTGAACCGCCGTTCATTGATTTTCGGTTTAAATGATTTTGACCGATTTTCTCAGTTTTGACCTGTTTTTTACCAATGTGGTGTAAAATCAATAACCGGACCGGACATGCATCCGGTTCACGGTTTAATCGGTCCGACTCAAACTTTGAGTATGGTGCAACGGGGGAAGGATTTAAGGGCCAAAGGCAACACGGAGGCGCCATCACTTGTGCCTCAAATGGCTCATTTACAGTGGAAAATTGTCACCAGTAGCACCTCACTTGCGTCTCAAGTGGCGCCTCAGCTCCAGGACCCCCACGAACATACATGAGAAAAAGAAGCACACCTGAGGCTCAAACCTTAGCACCGTATTGGCACCTCCACTTGCACCTCAAGCACCAAGACCTTCCCCAACTTGGAACAGAAGCTCCTTTGAGGTGCCATGGTCTAGCACTCAATAGCGCCTCAGAGTCGGGAGACATAGTTTTAAGCTTCAAATTTTCATCTTTTACCCTTATCTTTAAACCTACTTACTTAGTCCTAAGGTTCTAAAGACTTTGTTAAGGATAATTTTGACCTTTCAAGGTTAACTTGTAGTTGTAATTACATCAAAACCCTTTGTTAGCTCTTTGGATAGGCTAGTATTCCCTTCCCTAGACCCTAGAATTCATTTTATGATACTTCGTCTTCTTTGTCTAGAAAGTTTTTTGGTTCTCAAAATCTAACTCCTCAATTTTCAGTTCTTAAAACTCAATCTAATCTTCAGGATTTATTCATAGTATTACTTCTACACCTTAATTAGAATAGGTGTTAGGACCTTTCTCTACCTCTCATGAAAATTTTCCCTTTATTACCGGTCCATGTGCACGGAAGGTGAAGGGGTCCTATCCGCACCATTGACACCACCTCAAGCTCGGTAAGTCTTCAATGGCCTTCCTCTTCATTTAGAGGTCATATCACCGCTACGCTACTTAAGAATGAGTTTGAATTAAGCGCCCGATTGGTAGCCCAATGAGATTCGCGATAGGAATATAAATTTTGGATATCAATTTAAATTGAATGACTAAAAATACGATGCTTGTTTTTGATAGATAATCCAGGCCTATAATCTATAGGCTAGTGTACCTTTTGACTTTGGTCACATCACGCCATGTGCACCTTCAAACTCAAACATCTCTTTAATTACATGGTTTTGAATTTTTTAAATTATGATCGATTCACGGCGAGATTTAGTGATACTGTATGTATTGTAGTTCACGAGCTGGAGATTTATTTAGATTAATTAACATTATTAGCTACTATTGGAGTGGAACTGACCACAATTTTGTCACGGACCCAAACACAGACGGACGTCCTATTTTTATTCCCTAATTAATTTTCTTAGTAGATGGTGATTGTTTTTCAATAACAGGTTATTAATTGTGTGGATTGTTCGCACGCGTGGGGATGGATATATAGTACTCCTTACATCCCAAAAATAATGTAATATTTATTTTTCAACATTTAATTTATAATTTTATTTTTCTATTAGTTTAAATTATAAATTTGAAATATTTATATACGATTAAAAATTTGATGTCTTAAAAAACCTAGCCGCACCCTCTCTCCCTCTCCCGCAACTTCCTTCTTCGATTTCTTCATCTTCTCCCTCCCTCAATTATCTTCGATCAGGATGTTCCCTCCAATCAATTTGCTTTTCTTGTTTCAAGTTATCGCTCGGTCATTGATGTGTGACATACTCATGTCATATTTCTCATGATGTTTTAAACCATTTCCATTAATATTTGTTGTTAACTCCTTTAGAATTACGTGTTTTGTACTTATAACGTATTTTCAATGTAGGCGTGTAACTTCTGTGGAAATAGAGTGGAAATGCACCAAACATGAGCCTAAATGATAGAGCATGAAGAGACGGACGTTTCACGACAAATTTCGGGTTAATCGGAGCTCAAACGAAGAAGATATGACCCTGATAAGTTAGCAAGTGTAGCTGTGGCACCATCGCGGAGCCAACGTGGTGTCGCGTGAGCTCTCAGCCTCAAAGTGACACACCCGTGGCATCATTGTGGCACCATCGTGGCGCCACCTGCTGCATTCATTTTATCCGGGACCACCACGATCTTTCCTGATTCTCATGCACTTGCACCGGTTTTTTTGGACCTTTTTACCCCCATTTAGCCCTCTAAAGGTGTCCAATATGTATAGGGACTCTTAGACCTTTGGAAAAGTATACATATAGGTCCTTTTTCTTCTAATTAAAAAAGTAAGAAAGAGATTAGAACACATTTTTGGAGATTTTAGTAGAGAACTTCAAAAGGAGTTTAGGGTTTTCTTCCATTATCCAACTCCGAATTTTCTACTCTATTGGTGATTTCTATCCTTATCTAATATTTCTATCCATTCTATCTCTTCTTTTATATGTAGTTTTCTTTCTTATTTGCTAATTTTGTAGGTCCTTTTGTAGGGGACCCAAACCACTTAGTGTTTGGGTCTATTGTGGAAGTAATGTTTGATTCTTGACTCTTATAATGTGTTGATTGTATATGAAATTTGTTTTAGTGCTTTAATATAGTGTATGTCTAGATTTCAAGCTTGTCTTGCGTACGTCTACAAGGTGTTTGAGGAAATGCTCAAGAGAGCTTTTCATGAACCTTAGACCATCAAACTAGCATAAGTGTCTTGCCTTTTGTTTGAGAAAGAAAAGGGATTCACTTAGGAGCATAGGTTAGCTCTTAATGGTCTTGGTCTTAATGCTTTGGTAGGAGATTGTCATAGGTTAAGATACAAGAACAAGTTTCATACTCGAAAGGGGTGGAACATATGATTGAATCCTCTCCTCTTCTATCATCATCCGTCTAGTTAAGATCATGCATTATGGAAGCAATAGACTCAACTCTTTGTGGTTATTTTTCTATTAACTATTTCTTGTTTAATTCCTAGTTGTTAGTTTTAGTTAGTCTTAATTCATATTCAAACATCATTTCCTCATTCCATCCCATACATCACTAATCTTCTAAGTAGTTTAATTTGCATAGTAGATAACTTTCTCAATAGCATATCATACATCTAGTCTTCGTGGGATTGACCCCTACTCACCTATTTATTAAAAATGATCCTTACACTTGAGGGTGAGTTGGGCATATAAATTTATTTGTCTTGTCCAATTCGCGACATAACAGTCATGACCGTGTCAATCTCTCTATCCTGCTTGGCATGATTTCAGAACAATTTTATCTCGTTTCAATCATGGTCGCGTTGCTTGCACTCTAGTCTCAATACTTTTGCAAACAAGATGGCTGTGATTCTACAGGCACAGGCAGGACTGAGCGGGCTCTCGTCCTGCCCAAATCCATGAGTTATGGGTTTTGGAATGTGTTGGGGCTTCGACCAACCCGGTACATTCCTTCCTGCGGAATTTTGGTTTTTTTGTTGTGTTTGTTCTAGGTTATTTCTATTCATGCTTTTTTAAGATTCAGCGAATAATTGCTGGTTTATGTGTCTGTTGGCTGGATGGAGTTGGTTGGTCTGTTTTGCACACCATCATGGCATGTTGGCGTTCAACTTATGTGCAGCTAAGTTCGTGCGCCCCGGAAACAGTTGGAGTCCTGCTCAAACCAACCATGAGTACATCACTACGTGAAGAAGACCAAGCTTACTGCGATTTGGGCCGCAGTAAGCTCAAATACGCAGTAAATCGACGCAGTTAGTGGCAGTAAGCGTTACTACGGCCAACTCCGCAATAAGTGGCCGCAGTAAGCCATTTTTTATGGTTTCTTCATCCGCCTCTTCCTTCATTTTTGCATCTTCTTCAATCCTTCTTCTTCCTCTTCTTCATCATCGTCTCCTCCTCCTTCTTCATCTTCTTCTTCTTTCTTTTCATCATCATCATCATCATCATCATCTTCTTCTTCTTCCGTTTTCTTCTTTCTTTCTTTCTTTCTTTCTTTCTTTCTTCTTCCGTCTGCTTCTGCTTCTTCTTTCTTTCTTTCTTTCTTTCTTTCTTTCGTTCTTTCTTTCTTTCTTCTTTCTTCTTCTTTCTTTCTTTCTTTCTTTCTCTTTTCCTTCTCTTTTCTGTTACCTCCCTTCTCCTTCTTCTTCGACGCTCCATTTACGCCGTCGCCACCGCCACTTGCTCCTCCTCGACCGCCGATTTCGGGTATTGGGAAAGGGTGGATGAATCCGGATGAAATTCATCCTGATTCATCCACCTTTTTTAATTATTGAAAACGGTTACTGCGGCCTCGTGCGTGGTGAGGCCGCAGTACGCACCACGGCCTCAGCCACAGTGAGCGTGATACTGCGGCCATTTTTACCGCGGCGTGCACTGCGGCCCTCGCCGCAGTAGCTACCGCGGCCCAACTGCGTTGAGGGCCGCAGTGAACGCCCTCTTCTCCACGTAGTGCATCTCACGCGTTCAAGCCTCTCGGCTTTGTTAGAATGTCTCTGCTAATTTTTTTAAGAGATCCTCCGCATTCTACGGACAACCATGAACTTTTACTTATTTTCTTTCTAAGAACTAGAACTGTTATGTCATTGTTTAGTTTTTATCTTGTTGGATGTAATGTTTTCCATTAGCTTGTTTTAATATAATCTAAGCCGTTTTGCCTCAAAAAAAAGAAGATGACTTAACCTTTAAAAAAATGATATTTTTTTTAAAAATAATATAGATAAATTAAAGTCAAATTGACTTCAAAAGTTAATTGTTGTATTACTTTTGAGTCTCGTTGGAGTATTAATTGCCGGTTGGCGGTGAATTTTTCTAGTTAATCTCTATAATAATGGAAGGATACAATAATTAAATGATGTACATGTTAAGAGATTAATGGATGATAATTTAGAAATTAAGGATAATGCATGCGAGAATGAAGAGAATTAATTTTGTAAATTCCGAAAGTCTCATTTACATTATTAAGATTGTCATTATTAAGATTGTGCAGTTCCCCAAAAGTTTGGTCCGTAAATTCCGAAAATGTGAAATTAAGGGGAAGATGAAAGTTATGCCGATTAAATAGGTATTCGATATTTTGACTGATAGCAGCTTTAAGATACGTTACTACGTCATGCTGGAGCGGGGGGTTTTTATCAGGCTGATGTTGTTGAACTAGGCTAGAAATCTGTTCAATTAGGTTGAGAACAACTTCTTTTGGGGTCATCACTTCTTTTTCTTTTTTTAGGATCTTCCTGTGCAGCTCCGTGCCAGTAGTGATTTCCTAATTCGGCTACCTCTCCTACTCATCAAGGCAGAACAATGGAAATGTTAAGGCAGTAATGTAAGTTGATTGTCGCTTGAAATCTGTATCGGCCTGATTTTACCTGCTGCTGGAACAACGCTTGATCGTCATGAAGTTGTTTAGTACTACAGCTAGCGCATGCATGCATGCAGCAGATACATAGAATTGAACAAAGTACGTGCGTATTTAACGTGGTTTCACACTACGTAGAGAAAACTAGTTTACTGCGGCCTACTGCGCGGTAAATGTCGCGGTAAACGCCATTTATCTCGGCATTTATCGCGGCATTTACCACACAGTAGGCCGCAGTAAACTTGTTTACCGCGGTAAATTTTGCATATTCTAGGTAGTGTCAAGCTTTGGACAGGTAATTAATTAATTACGCTAAATTAAAAGGTAATTAATTTTGCATATATATCTACCTCGATCGTGCTTGCTTGTAGAGAAGACGTACGTACATACCCTTGGAATATTGGTTGCATGCATGCGCATCTAATTACTAACTATTACTAACAAACACATTGATCTTCCGCCTCGCGTAGCTTGCAATGCATGCATCCACCAGTACCGATCGATCGAGGCTGCCAAAATAGATAGATAGATAGATACCATCATTATGTAATTAAGTTCCAGCTACAAGCCAACTTGCAATTGGAGGAGACAATCATATTACCTGGCCGCCCTGGATTCCAAAGAAGGTGCAAATCTGCTGTTGGAGAGCTTACCTAGACAGGTTACCAACAAATGACAATTTAATGAAGAGAGGTGTCCAAATCCTCAACCCCGAATGTCTCAAATGTGCAGCCCCGTTGGAAAATTTGGATCATGTCATCATCTGGTGCCCGTTCGCGCTTCACACTTGGAACCTCATCCACTCTTGGACGCAAACAGGTCCCTTTCTTGGAATTGACCTTCCTCATCTCCTTGCTGAAACAAAGCTTTCTGGTTGCTCAAAGAATCAAAATATAGCTTGGTTAGCCATCAGGTTCACTTCGGTGTGGAGAATTTGGAAAGAGAGGAACGATGTTGGTCACGGTGGTCATCCAAATACTCCCTCTCAGATTCTCGATTCTATTCAATATTTTGCTTTTCTCTGGATTTCTAACCGGTGGCGCAAGGGTAGAATCAGCTGGAGGGACTGGTTAATTAACCCCCTTGCTGCAATTCGAAACGCCGGTTAGTGCCCTGTAATTGTTTTGAACTTCTGGATATTCATCTCCTTCTTGGAGATAATATCCTTTGCTTTTTTAATAGTCATTGCCTCTTCAAAAAAAAAAAATTTTAAGTTCCAGCTAGCTCCATGAGTCTTCTCGATGCATGCATATTCTACATGCACCTACTACTTAGTTCTTCTATATATATATATATATATTCTCATTTATAATTTGAGACCACTAATGTTAACTCCCAACTACGTACTACAGTACTGACCGGGCCACACGTACAATTCTAGTTTAATTATTACCAAATATTTTTTACTCTTATCTATATAATTAGTGGAGTATATAATTAGGGATGGAGGAAGTAGTAATTAACATTCAAAGATAGATTTGACCGAAAGAATTATTTAGTGCTACCGAATTGACTATTAATTCTGTATTTATTTGTGCTGCGTCCCACAAGCACAACCCAATCCCAAACGTATCCATGAAGCAACAATACACTACTACTACTACTTGGTCACTCGCATGTTATTATATAGTATCACTTCCTTTTATTTTTCTTTTTTTAAGACGACGACGTAATTCAAGTCTCATTCATTCCACGCATGACTATCCACCAATTTTATTGGTGACTCACTGACCCGGCGTCTTTCAAATCCCGAACCCTTGGAAAACACTCCGCTCTTAAAAGCTTTAAGTATGTTTTATGAAATTTTTATTTATAATTCTTATATCTTTTTTTATTCAATTTTTGATGAATACTACGCTGCATATTACTATCTCCGTTCCTTTTTAATAGTTACGTTTCTTTTTTCAGCATCTAATCTATGTATTTTTTTCTTCAATATTTTGGTATATAAAATTAAGTAGCTTATATACATAAGTTAAATCAATATGTCTAGTTTTTAAAAATATTTTTTTCAAATTTTTTTAACAAATTCTTTATGATAAAAAATTGAGTCAAACAAAAATATAAAAGTCAAACGATAAATTTAAATAGGGACAGAGGGAGTACTATTCATAACAATGAAATGTCGTTTTCAAAAACAGTTAAACAGGTAACCTAATTAAGCCTGATTTGTTTTTTCTTTGTGAGTTGCCTATTTCATTTTAAGAGCTACTATGGTGCCGTGATGAATCTGAAAGTTGTAAAGCCCGCGCAAGCTATACAAACCATGCTGGGCTTTGGATGTACACATGGTGCCACGTGTGCGTTGAACAAAGGGGCGTATCGTCAAGCAACGGTCCACTAATCTACTACCACGTTGTGTCGTGTCCCCCATTCGGACAACGGGCCGTGTATCGCGCGCCTTCCACAAGTACTTATATATACACCTCATGATCACAATCACCACTATTATTATTATTATTATCATTATTATTATTATTATTATTATTATTATTATTAACAAACACCCATCAAACATAACCTCTTGATTACAAGCTCGATTAGTTTGTCCATAAATTTCATATTACCTTAAAGTGACACATTTGATAATTGGATGCGTGGGACGATTAAAGAGTATTAAACTGACTTTATGGATGATGAAGTGGAATTAAGGTAATAATGTAAAAGTAGTGTTAAATAGTAACCTTAATAAGAAACATACATATATATATATAGCCGAAAAACAAAGGGAATATATACAACATTAACCATTAATATTTGTTGCATCGATCATTTTAGATTTTATCAGTATAAAGAAAACACTACATAGTTAATGTCCGTGTGTGTGTATTTCATGTTGATCATCGAGGTAGCTTTACAGAATCATGGTGGTGCTGTTAGTAGTACGTATAAGTTGCCTGCGTGTGAGAAAGTGAATTAATAGTAGTACGTAGTACATGCATGGTGGGTGTTTGGTAGCTAGCAATTCTCATTTCCTTGCCTCGCTCTTAGAGTAGAGTATGATCTAATAATTCTACTCCTATTGGATGAAGAAGAGGTTGCGCATGCAGTGAGTGGTTAGATGAGAGTAGTTGACACAAATCGAATCTCAAGTTTAGTAGTAGTAGTTGTTGAAATATATATATATATATATATATATATATATATATATATATATATATATATACATATATGTAATATATATATGGTGGGTAGCTATATATATCTAGCCAGGTTTCCACAATTATTCAAGCATCTTCTATTTCTCACTAACTCTTTCTTCACAAGCCTACGCCTTCCTATGCTACCTAGCTAGCTATATAAATGCATTTTACGCCCATATATATCCCGACTTCTTAATTATACAATATTGTAAAAATAATATTGCACATATATATATATATATAGGAGTATCTTTCTGCTGTGTATATATATAGCTACATGTCAATCATACTGGTTCAAAGATCAGTTCAACAACAGATTTTTGGGGAAATTTTTAACTTTTTCAATTACCAATATAAATAATATTTACCTCAAATTTTGAGCCCTATCCACATACATCTCATCTCATGATCTATCAATAAAAAACGCATTCTCAAATTTTCTAAAAAACAATTCTCATCCCAAATGAACTAAGCCTAGCTAGAAACCAAAGTTAATATACATGGAGAGTACTTCCGGGTTGCTTTGATATATCTTTCTGTTTGGTTTTCTTTACTCATGTTTTTTTTTGAACGGCAATACTTCATTAAAAGAGAAGGAGGGGGAAGAAAGTTACAGAACAGAGCAAATCAAACTGCCCCTGAGAAGGGGGCAAGACAAACGACAAGGGACAGAACAAGCAAACCAACAAGCTCAACCACAACCAAGAACCCCAACCTGCATGAGCCAAGCCCAGCCAGAGAAAAGCAGTCACGCTAAACCTGTAGCAGAGAACAACAAAGGAGCAAGGAGCCAATGTGGCCAAGAAATCCGCAGATTAGGGTACCTAGCCGTAATCCAAAGGAACGACATCACCTGAATGTCAACGAAGATCTGAGAAGCGTTCCAAAGTTTGTTCTCCATAACCGTTTCGTTGCGAGCCTTCCAAATCCTCCAAGCTGAGACATAAAGGATACCAAGCCATACCTGCGCAGCTTTGGTCGGGGCTTGGGAGATAATAGCATCACCGAGGAGATCTTTGAGTTTCGAGAGGCAGCTGATCTGGGTGTTGCACCAAGCTTCGACTGCTCTCCAAATCGCCTGAACCACCGGGCAATACAGCAACACGTGATCCGTTGATTCCACCGCGTCGGAGCAAAGGGGACAGGAGGTTGAATCCATCTCCACACCGCGGAGAAGAAGAGGAAGACGAGCCGGAATGCAGTTTCTGGTGGCCCTCCAAATGAAAATGTTGACCTTCCGAGGAACCTTGTTGCACCAGCGCATAGGGGTGTCATGCCTTGCTGCCAAAGTGGAGCCTATCAAAGTGGACAGACGTCTGACAGTGAAACATCCATCCGTCGACGGACCCCAGAACCAGGAATCAGCAGTAAGGCGCTTGGGAACAAAGGCCTGTAGAGTAAGAAGCAAATGATTAAAAGCATCTTCTGATCTTCCTCTCAACCGCCTACGCCAGGTCCAAACCCAACTCCACTCCCCCCCGACCCACCTAATTTTGTCAGCCACCTGACACTGCTTATTGGCCTCCAACTCAAACAATCTCGCAAATCTGGCCTTAAGGGCGCCACCTTCTAACCACTCATCCTCCCAGAACAAGGTTTTATCCCCCATTCCCACCCTTCTCTTGGTAAGATTAGAGAACCCCGGACCCAAGTCCTCCACCTCCCTCGAAGCCTTAGAGATGTCTTTCCAGACACTCCACCCCGTGATCCCATCTCCAAACTGCAGGGTGCCCGGTGTCCCTCTGTTGATACTAGCCACTATCCTCACCCATAGGCTATCTGGTTCCGTCACCCACCTCCATCTCCACTTAGCTAAGAGCGCAAGATTCTTGGCTCGAAGACTACCCACACTCAACCCCCCAGCTTCACTATCTCCAAACAACTTTTCAATCCTAGCCCAGATCATTTTTTTCCCATCCCCAGAAGCCCCCCAGAAAAAGTTATTACGGATACACTCAATTTGTTTGACAACACCAATAGGCGCACGGAACACCGAAAGATGGAAAAGGGGCAAAGTACCAATGACTGAATTCATCAAGGTTAACCGACCGCCAATCGAAAGAGAGCTAGCCTTCCAATTGGAAAGCCTATCCGTTACTTTGGCGATCACCGGGTCCCAACTCTTGGTCCGACTCATGTTTAGACCCACCGGTAGACCCAAATAGAAGAAAGGAAGGCTCGCCGCTGAACACCGAAGAGAAGAAGCAAGACTAGTAACTGCCTCCATATCCACGTTCACGCCAAAAATTCTGCTCTTGTCCAAGTTTATTTTAAGCCCAGAAACTGATTCGAAGCATTGAAGCACCGCCATAAGAGAGTGAGCATTGTCAGAAGACCACTCACCACAGAAGATAGCATCATCAGCAAACTGAAGGTGGGAGAGAGTCACACCCTGAGAACCCAGGTGAAACGGAGTAAAGATATTCTGACTCACCGCTTCCTCCATCATAAGGTTCAGAGCCTCCGCCGCAAGGATGAACAAGAAGGGAGAAAGAGGGTCCCCCTGGCGCAAACCTCTTTCCATTTTGCATTCTGCCGTCGGACTGCCGTTGACAAGAATAGAGACTCTTGAATCCAGGCACCCCGCAATCCACCTTCTCCACCTAAGCCCGAAATTCATCTGCAGGAGGACTGAGTCTAAGAATTTCCAACTGACTGTGTCGAAGGCTTTGGCAAAGTCCACCTTAAAAAGCAACATTTGTCTCTTCTCTCTTTTAGCCCAGGAAACCGCCTCGTTGACAATCAGAATCCCATCTGTGATCTGCCTACCACTGATGAAAGCCGTTTGCGTTTCCCCAATCAGATCCTCCAACACCCCTTTTAACCTCTCAGACAGCAGTTTGGCAACTATTTTGTAGAGGCATCCAATAAGACTGATAGGGCGAAAATCCTTAATGAGAATAGGGTCAGCCACTTTCGGGATAAGGGCTATGAAGGAAGAGTTACACCCTGCACCAAACTTACCAGAAGTTTCGAATTTCTTAACCGCATCCACCACCTCCTTCTTTATAATCTCCCAGTTGGATTTAATAAAGTTGAAGTTAAACCCATCTGGACCTGGGGCCTTCCCGCCTCCGCACAACCAAACAGCTTTCTTGATTTCCTCCTCAGAAAAATTCGTTTCAAGACTAGAAATCTGAGCTTCGTTGAGTTTCCGGAATCGATGGTTTGTGAAGACTGGCCTGTCTGGCACTGGTTCCTTAAACAGCTCCCTGTAGTAGTCAAGCACAGCGTCCTTGATCAAAGTCGGATTTTCAGATCAATTCCCATTGATCATTAACCCCTGCATAGAGTTCCTAGTCCTCTTCCTTTTGACTGAATCATGGAAAAACCTGCTGTTTTCGTCGCCTTCAATCGCCCACCTGAATCTTCCTTTTTGTTTCAAGTCTTTAGTTAGCTTCCACTGCTCCCTGAAGAAGTTAACTTTCGACTCTTGCCAAAGCCTCCGCTCTGCGCTGCTAAGCTCCTGATCTTCCGCCAAAGTATCCAGCCGAAGGAATTCCCCTTTCAGGGTGTCAACAGAACCCTGAAGCCCGGAACCACAACTGTTTCTCCACTCTTTAATCCTGCACTTGAGATTCTTAAGTTTTTCCTTGAGCACAAAGTCAGCTTCTCTCCCAACTGTAACTTGCAACCAAACGGATTTGACCAAGTCGCTGAACCCCTCCAAGGTGAGCCAGTGGTCATAGAATCGGAAAGGGGTCGGACCGAAGTCCACCAGACCAGCCTTGAGCACCACAGGACAGTGATCATAAAATATTCTGTCTCCAACAACCGCCGCGACGTCAGGCCAGTCGGACAAGTAAGACCCGTTAACTAAGAACCGATCCAGCTTGCTCATCTTTAAACCGTCACTGCTGACCCAAGTAAAACGACGACCACCCTGTTTAACCTCCTGCAAGTCATGATTTCTTATAAACAAATTGAAATCCGCAGCACTGACATGTTTAAAATTCGAGCCCCTTCTTTCTTCCGCCCTTCTCACCACGTTGAAATCACCCATAATACAGACAGCTTGACTCGCATCTGAGAAAAATGATCCAAGCTCCTCCCAAAGGGCACGTTTCTGGCTAGTCGACTGCGGACCATAGACGTTGAGCAACAAATATCTGTTCTGCCTATCCTTCCAGCGCCCTAGGATCCCCAAGAAGCCCTCACCAGAAATAATCTCCTCTGTTGACCACACCAGCTTATTCCAGAGGAACAGAAGCCCCCCTGATCTTCCTATTGCCAATTGCTGAGCAAAGCCGAATTCGCTGTGACGCCAAAGGTTAGTAACAGAGTGCCCAACTTCCTGAGTTAAAAGCGTTTCTTGGATGGCTAACACATCAACCCTCTCCTTAGCAACTAATTTTCTTAGTTGAACCAGCTTCTCCCCACTCCCAAACCCCCTGATGTTCAGAGTAGCAATCTTCATCTAACAAAATCTGACCCACCAAAATTGCTAACCTGCACAGCCTTCTCGCTGTAGCTAACACCCAAGGCCCTGCCAACCGTTTGAGCTCTGCTAAAGGAGGAGATAGAGTCGACACTTACTTGTGGGCCTGCAGAGGGAGAATGAGATGGTGATTCAGCCACCTTCATGTACCACGAAGAATCAGAATCAGCCTGAACTTCCGAGTCTCTGACCAAGGAAACCTGTTTGAGACCCCGTGAGGTGCGGTCCGCTTTCAGTCTAGCAGCTTTTTTCACCTCCCGCAGAGAGACGGTTGCGCGAATTCCTCCCGTCATCTGCTGCGTCTCGATCCAATGCGCAGACTTCGAAACTGTTCGATGCCCCTTCCTCCTTCTCGTCGGATGGCCTCGCAGAACAACTGGGACCTTTTCCAAAGATCTGACAGAGCCGCAAGATCCCCCCAGACCAGGTTCCACTCCCGCCGAGTCAAGGAGCGTGTAATCATTTTTTCCTCGCGGCGAAGAGCGATTACCAGTCTGAGAAATGGAGTTGGAACCAGCCTGATTAGCGCTGGACCTGGGAACTGCATGGAAATCGTTTGACTTGGTATGGGCCACGCTGCACCCCAGAGGAAGGTCCGCTCTAGTATTGGGCTTCAAAATGGGGGACAAGATGGTTTCTGGGACCGAAGTAATGGGCCCAGGGTCAGGCCCAACGGTATTTGGCCTACTATCCCCAAGGGTTAGAGGGGAAGCAGTCCCCACTTGTGTCGCCGCCAAGCCTCCTACGCAAGTCTCTGAACACGCCTCCTTGTCAGGCAACTTTCCGCCTGTAGCAGACCCGGCTGTCCTGTCTAAATCACCACTTTTCGCCGAAGAAAGCTCGCCGTGTTTCGAGTCTGAACAACAGGTCCTGTTGGCCGGCTCGAACTCCAAAGGTGAGTCATCGACCGATTCACCTCCCTCGTCCGTACTGTCCTCTACCAGCCAGTCGCCTCCTTCCTCCTCCGCCTCCTCGTCTTCCGAGACCACCGGTTGCTTCGCATAGTGGAGGCCAAAGTCGACCACATCGAACACGTCTTCCGCTACCTTGATTTTGAAAGAGGAACCATCAACAGATAGCACAGTCACAGCGTTAATCGTCTCAACTTGATCAGTGAGGATACAAGCTCTCCCAATATGGAGCTGATCTCTGCGAGAGGTAAGTTCCTCAACTTCAATGACTTTCCCCCACAGGCCAGGCACCAAAGCAAACGTCTCAGCGCGCCAGACATGAACCGAGATACCTGAGATGTTAAGCCAAACCACACGTCCTAGACGAGTGCTTTCTTTGACCACCTTCCACGGCCAAATATCCGTGAACCATTCAGCCAGAGTCTCAGAACCGTCGAAAAGCAGCTTCTGAGCTGCCTCCGGCGAGAGGCATTCGATTACCACGCGAAGCCCTCCCAAGTATTTCACAGAGTTATGCACAAAACCCCTTCCTTCCAGGAGGCCGGAGATTTTGTCCAACAGAGAGACGTGCTTGACTTCACCAAAAACACACCTCTTAAGCCAGAGCAACTCATCATTCCTGACGTTTACTTTGAGGACGCCAGTCTCAGCCTCAACCACCTTTGCTGATGCTTGCCCCTGGAGAACAGCTTTATAGTCCCTGGTGTTGTCTCTGAGGTTACTCCTTACCACCCTTTCGCGAACCTGCTCAACACCACTGCTTATACAAATCGTTTCCCTAAGCCGCTTGTATTTGGCCACATTGATAGTGATGGGTTCTGCACCAACAGCAACAGATTCAATCTTTGAAAGGAGTGAGTTCACATCTTTTACACCTTTGAACTTGACAAAACCAAACATCTTCCCCTGTTTCGTCCTCTTGAGAGGTAAGAAGATGTCAATCACAACACCAAACATCTGAAAAAACTTCCACATGCTCTCCCTTGTCCAGTCCAACGGGAAATCGGTGAAGAAAAAGCTGATACCCACTTGGTCGATAACCTTGAAGAAATCCTTGTTAGGTAGCTTGCCCCTAATCCAGTTCCTTTTTACTCATGTTTTTTTTTAAATTTTGCATGGTTGCTTAGATCTCTCGGTTTGTATTAACTTCCTTAAGAGGCTCTTTTCTTCAATATTATATCTTTACCTTTTTTTCAAAAAAAAAATTGCATGCTCCTCCATCTCTATTCATGCCAAACCTCAATAGCCATGCATGCAAGTGTGATCTCTCTAATTTAACCCGGTACATCTTAATAACTTATTACATTGCTAGTTTACTACTTACAAAAATGCTATGGACGCCTGAGACATGAGGTTGGGCCTCGAATTCGAATCTTCAGACGGAGCGACCGTTGGAGAAGACAATTCGTTAATATGAATTTGTGATTGGAATGAAGCCACTATTTTAACTAGGGTCACTACGTAGTTGCTGTGAGTTTTGGAGCGGCCTTGTAACGGTTGTGGCCGTTACAAAGTGTAAAACAAAAAAAGAAAAATACATTTTAACTTTGTAACGGCTGCGGCCGTTACAATGCCGCTTCAAAACATTAAATTCGTTTAAGTCCGGGTTTCTAGTCCAGATCTCAAAAAAGTTCTCGCTCTCCCTTTCGAAATGTCCAATTTTATTTCGATGTATCTCTCTTTCTCTCACACACACACACCATTTTCTCTCCTCCTCCATCTCAAAAAATTCATTCTTGCAACACCCTTCTCTCCACCACACTTGGAGGCTGCGACAGTGGAGGACGTGAAGAGGCACCGGTAGAGGACTGGTGGTGGATGCGGACAGACGGCGGAGTATGGTGGAGTATATGAAACTCCGGGTTTGTTTTTGTCTTTCGAGATATGGTTATTGTGGTGTAGATTCAAGTTTTGTAGTGTAGATTTAATTTTGATTTTAATTTTTGTTACATATTTGAGTTGTTATTGTGGTGTAAATATGAATAGAGAATGATTTTGATATGAGTTTAGATGGAGATTTTAGTTTGGTAATGAATAAAAATGTTGAAGATATAGATTTGGTAACTTTGCGTTTGTGTTTTTTGTTTTGTGAGATGAATGATGAATTTTAAAGCCCAGATTTGGAATTCATTTCCAAATCTGAGTATTTTTTTTAATTAATAAAATATGTTGTAGCGGCTTATACCGTTACGACTGAAGCGGTTTGAAACGACACCATCAACAAAAGCGGCGCTTGTAGGAGCGATGAAAATACGGCTTTACCGCTACGACGGAGCGGCGATGTAACGGATTGGCGCTTCAAGCGACCAATCAAATACGTAGTGGGTAGAAGACCTTCACAACAGTTAATATGGGATAGACGTTTTTTACTGCATAATTCTAGGAAAGCGATAATTACAAGATAATTATTTATTTTTTCCATATATATCTCTTTAACATAATAAGGAGAAGCTATTGACGGATCTTGTTAGGCATACCACTACGTAGTTTCCCAACTTTTATGACGGAGAAATGACGGTCAGGGATGTCATAAACGTTCAACCATTACAATCCGTCACAAGCCCGTCATTAAAAATTTGAACTCAAAAGTTTATGACGGATCTATGACGGATACGGCCGTCATAGAGTATTTTGTATAATATACATATTTTTGAATACTAGTCATGACTGCTTGCTCCGTCATACATCTGTTATTACCTAATGTTATGACAGTTGTTTCTCTCATAAGTCCATCATAAAACTTCAGGCATTAAATGCAACGGGAGTTTTAAACATCCGACTCTTCGCTCTCCTCTTCTTCTTTCTCACAAATCGTCTCTCCCCTCTCCTCTGCTTCATCTTCTCTGCCCCAAACCCTAGACCGCCACCGCCTTCATCTTCTCATCATCGAATCGATGCCGCTTGTTCTTCTCGTTGTTTCCATCCTCCATCAAAGATACGTTTTTCTAGGTTTGGTTTTTAATCCCCCCCATAATTTTTGTTTGGTATTTTTCTTCTAATTTTTTCTTCTTTTCGTGTTGTCGGTTCGAATATATGTCTCCATCTGCTTCGTCTTTGTTGCCGCCGCCGTCTCCATCTTCACCAAAACAGAAGGTTTCTTCCTAAACTTTTTTAAGGTAAACTTTATGTAGGTTCCAATCTGGGTTCATGATGTTCATCATGAAAAACTTGCTTGTTTGTGTTGTTGATCACAGTTTTAAAAAAAAATTGTTTTATAGGTATTTTGTGTTTTTATTCATATCTTCCATCTGCTTGTTTGTGTTCATTTGATTTAAAGGTATTTTCTCTTTTTTAAAAAATATTTTATGTTTTAGAAATTATTTTATCTTTTTTAAAACACATTTTCTATTTTTATAAGTATTTTCTGTTTTTTATAAATATTTTATATCTTTACAAGTATTTTGTGTTTTCACAAGTATTCTCTGATTTTTATAAGTATTTTTTGTTTTTAATTTGAACTTTTTTGTTTTTTATTTGTATTTTATGTATTCTTTGTTTTTTGTTTAGATTTTCTAAGTTTAATTGCATTTTTAGAACTTCCATGAGATTTTAGGACCCCGATACAGCCCGATGGCCTAATTGTTTTTTTTAAAAAGCAACGAGATGATTATATATAATGAAGAAACTAGTCGGGGACTCCTCCAAGGTGGAGGAGAACCTGAGAAGTTTGAAGCAAGAGTTAGAACAGGTTACAAACAATTAGCAATTCCCTTTAAGGGGTTTACAAGCCAATCACACCAAGGGATCTTGAAAATTTTCCAACGGTTGGAGATCCAAAGAAAAGAGACAAATTGGACCTCCGAAAGCCCGATGGCCTAATGGCTCGCGAGGATGCGGTTGATTTGCGGGATGAGGAGGATGGCGAGGAGGAGGACTAGGATGAGGAGGAGGTCGAGGAGGATGTAGACGGATACATCAGCAGTCGGGCGGTTGAGTAGTTTATAATTGTAGAAAATGCTATATTTGAAACTTTTGGATTGTAAATGATGGATATTATTATATTTTTAATGCATTTAAATTGGTAGTTTAATTAGATCAATTATTAATGTTTTATACATTTTTCGTTTTAAATTATTTTTTTAACCCATAAAGTAATACTAAAAGAATTAATGTTTTCATTTAAAAAACGTTTATGAAGGCCAAATCTGTTATAAATCCGTCATAACCAAACACCTTTTGAAATTCCACGTGGAAAGTATATGACAGCCGTATCTGTCATAAACCCGTCATAATTGTGACGACATCCAAAATAACAACGAAAAAAACGACGACATCTTCGGTCATTGTTATGACGGATAAACAACAGATACGACCGTCATAAACAATGAATCAACTACGCAGTGTACTACGCCTATTAGGTTCATAATGTACTGTCCCAAACGTCCTAGTAAAACACATTACTTGAAACAGACATAATGATGATAAGTTAATTAGTTACCACATGTAATAATTAAGTAGCTAGTTATGTGTTGTGTGTGTGTGTATATATATATATATATATATATATCAAGTAATCACTCAGTCTCTCTCTCTCTATACTACATAATAATGTTAATTATATGAACCATTCACAGCGGTTGCTTCAGCCGACAGAATTTGTGACCAGAGTACATTACTTGTCCGCCTAGAATAGTTGCTAATTAATGAGTCATAGTATATAAAAAAGGCAAAACATAGCAGCAGATACGGTTCGATACGTATATACACAGATGTGGAGAACAAGTTTTTTTTTTCCTTAAAAAAAATTGAGGAGCCGAGGTCGAGTATGGACCGAAAATTAACGCGAGGATAGATATAGATTGGAGTTGGAATTTAATCTTTACCCAGAAAGGTGAAAACTGGAATTATTGAGGGCATGGTATGGTATGGTAATCTCTTCTCGCACGCATATTATGTCACCCACATTTCTTACCTTGACCGCACGTGCAATGCAACCACCGTTTTTACGTACGCATTCCATCCATCACTCTCAATATTTCTTTTTCCTTTTTTGTTTTCCTTTTTGTTTCTTCCTAAATTTTAATTTTGGTTAATTAGTTTTATTTCTGCTGCTGGGCAGACCAAAAAGCATAAAGAGAAGAAGAAAAGAGATCTCCGATACGATCGCCAATCGCCAACTTTCTTTTATTCTTTTTCTTTTTTCATCGGGATCGGTAAAAGCTAAGTAGGGAAAAGAAAAAGAAATCAGCTAGCTGATTAGTGAACAAAGAAAAAAGTTCTTTCACCGGGCCACCATTATAATTACCATATTACTTACTTTAAATAGGTATACTATACGGTGCGCCCACGCTTATCGTGGGCCTCCGTGCGCCACTTTCACGTTATTTACAAAATTATCATTTTCATTCAAATTCGTCTAAGTACGTTCGCCAGTAGTTATGATGCTCCTGCGTATTTTAAATAATGCGCATTCGTCTCCAAATGATGCTCCTACGTACCTTAATGGTGTGTGAGCTGGAAATTGAGAGCATTAATCTTGTCATGAGAGCGAGTGCATCATATTTTGTAATGGAGAGCATCATAATGCAACAGAGAGTGCATCATAGTGGTTACCAAAGACATCATTTTGAAAGGTTAATAAAACGAGTGTAACATTTGTCATGAGAGCGAGTGCATCATATTTTGTAATGGAGAGCATTATAATGTATCGGGAATGCATCATAGTGTTTTACCGAATGCATCATTTTGAAAGGTTAATAAAAAGAGTGTAACATTAGTCATGAG
This sequence comes from Stellera chamaejasme, assembly GCA_024586325.1. Lineage (NCBI taxonomy): Eukaryota > Viridiplantae > Streptophyta > Magnoliopsida > Malvales > Thymelaeaceae > Stellera > Stellera chamaejasme. Next base: position 36,142,749 of record CM044985.1, read on the forward strand.
AGCGAGTGCATCATATTTTGTAATTGATAGCTTTATAATGTATCGGGAATGCATCATAGTATTTTACCGAATGTATCATTTTGGGAGGTTGAAGGAAGTGTGTGCTTCATTAAGTTATCATAACTAGTGCATCATGTTTGTTACGGAAAAACATCATTATGCATCGCAAATGTATTATTGGGTAGAACAAAAAGGATCACTGTGGGGTTGTAGAACAAAAGCATCATTAACTCGTCAAAAAGAGTGCATCATATTAATGTTATGGGAGTGTATCATAGTGTATCAGGAATGCATCATTCTTCTTCGTATACTTCTTCTATTTAGGCACTTAAGGTGCGCCTACAGGCGCACCGTATAGCTGCTCCTTTAAATAATACTCATAATAGCTAGTAGTACTAAATTTTGTTTTAACTCATAATAGCTAGTAGCAATTTATTTGGGATGATGTTATTTGACATTGTGTAACAAAATTTTAAATAAAGAATTCATAGAGATGCAATTAAAATGGGATAAAGAGAGTAAAATTAACTAAAAAAACTCAATTAAAAAAATAAACTACGATATTAATGCACTTTATAATTATATAAATAATTTTGGAATCGTGTAATGAAATGTTAAAGCAGAAGGCAAACATTCAATGTTGGACAAAAAACCCATAATAATTTAAAAGGATGAAAGCGGCAATTATTAAGTTTACATTGGCAGTTTTTTATGCTGCGTTCAGCCGGATGATTTCGAGAAATTAATTTCCTGCTTCTTACAATCCCAATAATCATTATCATGACAGAATTTGTGTTTTGTCTATACTACCTCTGCATCTACTCATCTTTTACATGCATTTGTGAAAGTGGAAAAAACATAATTAATGTTGAATGGAAATTATGTAAAATGAAGAAATTTTAAACCCATTTTTACATTTGAAATTTGAATTATTTCTATAAATAAATTTCCACTTTTCTCTCCTTACTAAATGCGACGTTAGTTTCAATTCAGATTCTAATAATAAATTGTTAAAAATGTTCTGTACGTAAAAAGTACTACACCATAAAACTAATTGTACATTTCTCAGCTTTTGATGGAAACGATCGGATCTTTTTCTATCGGGTCCAGGTACTTTGTTGCCGCAGGAATTAGCTTTGATCATACATTAAAGAGAATACAGAAAAAGAAAAGCATTAATTCCAGCATTATAATATTATACTACGGAAAAAAGAAAAAGAAATATACAGTATTGGATTTAAGAGAATCGTCATCATTATCCAATAGTAAAACTGGTCCCTACATTATCTTCCAATTCTACTTCTACTTCTTCTTCTTCTTCTTCTTCTTCTTCTCTTTTTTATGTTTCTGAGATGCTCCACTAGTTCCTCTCACTAATCGCTCACCTTGATTAATTAATACTGCGCATGCCTCCCTTAACATCAAGATTAAGAAGTACTTTTTTAGTACTTTAATCCTTCAGTATTGTAAAAAAAATTATCTAGAATCATAAAAATAATTGAGAGAATTTTGTGAGACCCGTGCAAAATTGATTGAACTAGCTAGCTCAATTCAGACTACATATTTCTACATGGGTTGAGTTACGGGGTTCAAGCTGCAAATCACCTTTTCCTTTCTATTAACCTTAATTAAACCAGTTGCAATCTCCATGGTTGGATTGGATCATCATGTTTGAACGGAGAATCCCAAGAGATTTCATTTTTATTTTTTTCATTCTTGATCACCTCACATAACCAATCAAGTAAGAATAAAATATGGTGACTCTAAACTTGTTAACAATTTTACACATAAATAAATAAAATTATTTACTTGAGACAAAACATAAAAGTGAAATTATAAAATGTTTTAGAAAAATCCAATTTGCTTATTTTTTAGAAGCAGATGAAGTTTTAGTTTTTTTTTTTTGATGGAAAAAGTTTTAGTTAAAAGAGAGGAAGAGGGGTGAGTCTATTGCAAGCTTCAAGGCGTTCACACCGTAAGCGAGTCGCCGGGTTATAGAATCTTGGTAAAGTGTACCGGGTTGTCGGAGGGGATTATTCAGTGTGCAACTCTACGGTATGAAGTACTCCCATAAATTGAATGAAGTACTCTGTTTTTTATGTTTTGTGTTACATATTTAATTTAAATTTAAATTAAAATAAATAATGTGAAAAAATATTAAAAAATTTATATTTCAGATTTTAGTATACATATAAATTATTTAATTTTATATATCTAAATATACATGATAAAATATAAAATATATTGAAAATATGAAAACAATTTAATTAAATTTTCAGAAACTAAGGAGTATTACCTTAACATTTTTCCCCCCATTTGCTGCCGTTTTCATGTACTCTGTCAGATAACAATTTGTATAAAATTTATATACATTTTCTTTTTCTCTTTTTGGGATATCACCGAAATTTTAGTCACTTTTTACCTTAGTAGTTACTCAAATTCACTTTTTAATCTCCCATCTCTAGTACGCAACTACTATGTTGCAAGATGTCACGGGAAGTAAAATAAGTTAGGATTAGGATGCAGACAATAATTTCTGGATGGAGCTCCAACGGGAACCGGGACTGTTAATAAAAGCTGACCTGGAATTGCCGGTCAAACTCACTTGTTGCCTGCCAGTGCCACTTAGCCAACCCTCCCTACCTAGTCCCTCCTCTACCCTGTCCATTCCCCAGCCAAACTTCTCTTTCTTCTAAAAATCTCCAATTAATTCATCTCTTTCTCCCTCATCATCCACCTTATAAATCTTATAACCCTACTCTCTACTCTTCCCTTTCTCACTACAACTTCTCTTCTCTCTCCCTCTCTAGATCTGTCTTATGAAACAAGCTAGCTAGCTAGCTTGTCTGTCAAAAAATAAGAACTTTCTACATCTATGGAGGGAAACATGAACTCATGCTACAAAACAAGTAGCAATGTAAAGATGGAGGCCGAATTAATATCATCATTTCCTGATGATCACTACTACTACATATCAAGCAGCGCTTTTGCATTGCAAGAAGCGGCTTTTGATTTCAGCGGATCAGGTGGTGATCATAAGAGCTCATCATCTCTAGGGTTCATGGAGCTTTTAGGGATGCAAGATATGGCACCTCCCACACTGTTGGAACCCGGAGGAGTAGAATCGGTTCAGAATTATCACGTTCATCAGGGAACGACGACCAAGACAGAGTCGCCTCCGGAGGTTGTGAATCCTCCGGCGACGCCCAACTCTCCGTCGGTCTCCTCCGTTTCTAGTGAGGCTGTCAACGACGAGCTAGCTTCTGCTCCTAAAACAGAAGAGCAAGACAAAGAAGACGAAGAAGAAGAAGAAGAGCAACAAGTAGAGAAGTCTAAGAAGCAGTGAGTTGAATTTCATTTCTTTCTTATTTCTTTTCGGTTACTGTTTATGGGTGTGAACGGAACTGCATATCACGCACATGGTTTGAAGTTTGAAAGTTCTTTTCTTTTATTTTATCCTAAAAATTAATGGGTTTTTGAATTTGTCTTATTTATTATAGTATTAATTATTACTATTATTTTTTAGATTAAAGGGGAAGAAGACAAATCAAAAGCGACAGCGAGAGCCGAGATTTGCGTTCATGACAAAGAGCGAGGTGGATCATCTTGAAGATGGGTACAGGTGGAGAAAATACGGCCAGAAAGCTGTCAAAAACAGCCCTTTTCCTAGGTAATTACTCATCTTAATTAATTATGATCAATTCGATTAATACTATATAAACACATGAGTTGGATGGATTAATTACTGGTGTAACTAATTAATTATGATCAATTCGATTAATAATATATACATACTGCAGGAGTTACTATCGTTGCACCAATCCTTCATGTAATGTGAAGAAACGAGTTGAGCGATCGTTCAGCGATCCAAGCATAGTGGTGACGACGTATGAGGGGCAGCACAGTCATCCTAGCCCCGTAATGCCTCGCCCAATGCTCACCTCCTCTTTCGCTATTCCTCCTCCACCTGATCATAATTATACTAATAATTACCTTCACCACCACCTCCTTCAACTCCAACAACAGTCGTTTCTCAATACTTTGTCCTCGCCTTGCAACTTCTCCAATACTTGCGGGACCATCAACTATAATTTTCTCCAAGACAGGCGTTTCTGCAGCAGTAGTAGTACTACTACTCCTCCCACCTCTGCTCTGCTCAAAGACCACGGGCTGCTTCAGGATCTTGTGCCTTCCATGCTAAGGGAGCAGTAGATATAGGGAGTATAATTTATCATTGTTCACAAATGCTAGCTAGCTAGCTAGCTATCATCTTCATTTTTATCTTATTTTATTTTCTTTCTGTTCTTTAATTACTAACCAAATAGCGCTATCGTTACTGTTATATAAATATATGTGTATTAGCTAGTGATATAATATGATGGTTTTGTAGTTATTTTCTCATATGGTGCTTTTCTCTGGCTTCTGCCCCCATTATTACGAGTTAATTACATTTCGAATATTATTCCAACTAATTACTCAAATTGACTTAAGTGCTAAATCAACCCTCTATAGAACTCTTTGATTTGTCTCATTTTGCTTTGTAGCAGATTAAGAACATGCATGGATTTTAATGAAAAACTAGTTCTAATATAATGACCCTATACATATGGGATCTTGATTAAACCAGTATTTAGTACTGGGTGTCATCAAAGGATCGTCGTAACATTGTTATCCGACATAATCTTTTGTTTATAAAACTAGCATGCATGGTGCTTAGATAATCAGAAGCTCTTCACAGCGTAGTTTGCTTGGTATAAGTAAAAGCAAGAGTGCTCATTTGCGAATTTTCCGGGAAGTGAATTTTTTTTAAAAAAAAAAAAAAATCAAAAGATGCTGTGAAGTTTATGTATGAACATGTGATATCTCGAAGACCATGCTCATCAGAAAAGCGTATAAATGTTAACTTATTTTTTCAAAAAGCACTTCGAATACCCTCATGTTAAGTACAACATGAGAACGTAATATTTAGTGACTAAATTTTAAAACCGTTCCACCCATTTTCACCTGATGCATCGTCGGGTATATAGACTAGTTACTAATAATTTGATGAGTTTAGGGAAAAAACGGGAAAGAAAAAGTCAAGCTATTCAATTCCTACCGGGATTTGGATTATGTACAACTTGTTATAGTTTATTTAGCGAAGCTGATCATGGAAATTTCACCTTCCGAAGGATAGATTACAGATAGTATTATATTATTCTGAGTCATGTGTACCAATCCAATTCGTGCCACTCTAGTCAACAGGTAACCTGTAACCATATTTGACCTGATTTAGATTTGAAGTCCGTGAAGAAAAAAAACAATGGAATATTATGGAGCATATGTTTGGTAGCGTCTCCATGATAAGTTATCCAAGGAATGTCCAATAAACATTAATTTCCAGGGCAATGGAATTGATATAGAAGGCTGAGGAGGGAGGGAGGGAAGCTTCTGTCTTCTGTCATGGTTCCGGATTGAGGTCTGGAAATCCCTGTAGATCATTGGAAGTTGGAACTCCTCCATATCCAATTGAGGAGCCTAGCTGGTGAACAGAGCAGAGCAGAGGCAGAACAATAAATGTGATGATGATAACTAACGTCCAAATAGACATGGGCGGAAACAGGACAGGACAAGAAGCGCACAAAGTAGATGTGATGTAATATTACCACTTCCTTCTTTGCCGGCCGGGACACAGTCTCAAACTCAAACCACCTTTCTTCGCCCATGCTATGCTGTTTCACAGCTTCGGTTGTTTGGTCCCTCTAAATCTTATTCCCGTCGTCACTGTCTCCAACCAACCGCAGACCATTAATATTTTCCATCATAAGTTGGTGGCTTTTGACTCAACAGGTCAGAAACTGATGCGTGCCTGTTGCTGAGGTTGGGTTTCTGAACTACAAGAATGAATATGTCACCGATTCAAATCTTGTAGACTGTCCCTTCCCTGCAAACTCCAATGTAATACTCCATTCAGAGAATGATTTTAAGATCAACATCTTTTCCTGAAACTATGGCATGTTTCAAGATAACTGGCAGGGAGAGAAGGAGCCCAATATGTTTTCATTCTCATCATAACTCTTTAAACATGTTTCAAGAACAATGCAGGAATCGGGAACGGACCAAATCAACTTGCTCCGCGCTCGTTATTACTGGATCGGTGGATGAAGTGGATACTGAGAATTAGCACGAACAGCGATTTCATTCCATATGACTGACTGGCAGAGTAGGCGGCAGGCTGTCCATCTCCATGCGCCGATTCGATTCAGAAGACGAAAGAGAGATGGGGACTAAATTTGGTACCCCTCTCTACCAAAAATCAGCAAGCAGACCGATGAGAGAGAAGATAAGACCATGGCAGTCAGATTGGCAATGCGGCGGAATGACTTGTATCTGAATATATTATTGGGCTGAAGGCCTGCAGCATGGGCTTTGTTCTGTACCATTTTGAGAAGTAGTAGCGAGCGAGGGTTTCTTTCGAAAACTCTCTGTTCTTTTCTCTATTTTTTTAATGTCGTTTTTGATATCTTAATAAAATGGAAAATTGTTCCACTTAGACCCCTTTGGAATAGTTATTTCAATTAGTATTTTGAATAATTTTTAATAGTTGATATCAAACATTTATATCTAAACATCAAAAGATACTCATAGATAATTTTTCCACACGTTTTCTACATTTTTAAAACTTTTAGAAAAATTTTGTAAGTAAACACATCTCAAAGATTTGTTTTCATATTTTTAAGTATTTTAGTTTTCATTTGTTGAATGGATCAATTTTGTATTATTCAAAAGAGATAAAGGTATAAAGGTATTCAATGTCAAACTCAACCAACAAAGAATAAGGGCAAAAATCTCCTATGCAATTAAGGGAGTGAACTGAAATGAAACAACACGGCTAAAAGTCTAGCACGAGGAAAGCAAAGACCAAAGCATAAAGTTGAATAAAACTAAAACCTACTAAGCAGAAATAAACACAACTCATTCAATTGAGGACTTTTGAATTGCGGAATCACGAACCGTTGGGAAATCACAAGTAGAAAACCATCATTGAAAACCAAATCAATAATCTAGTGAGTGGATTCTAAAAGCATGTACCACCGCGCAACATATTCAAGATGGCCAATGGAAATTAACCACCTCCTTAATAATTTTATAAAAACTAACATTTACCAAGTCCCTACAAACTCACATGCACAAATCCTGTGAGTGAATTCTTAAGATAGTCAATGGTGTTAGGAATAATTTTAGGTAGTATTAATGTTTAGGACTTCTGGTTGTGTTTGGAATTTGAGTCAAGCTTGATGACTTGAGCAACACGCTAGATAGATAATATGCTTTATTCTGGTTCAATCTTTTATTATTTTTTTTAACGGCTAGTAATTTCATTAAAGAAGAAAAGAAGAGAAAAATAACAGAGGGAGGAACTACAGACACAAAGACTAATGGTTTGACTGTACACCCACGAGATGGTGGATCAGCCAAAAGTTAGGAAAGCAATGAACAACAACACAACAAAACTAATCCCACCCCTGAAGAAATAAGGAACTCGACCCTGCAGATGACAGACAGATGAATGCAAAACTGAATACCCTCTCCAAGCCAGAAAACACACAACACCTAAAAAGCTTATCCCACCCCATCAACCGCCTCTAACAGCGGGGCAAGAAGCCAATCCGCCCAAGAGAGACTCAACTTATGGAATTTGCAGGTAATCCAGAGGAAAGACATCACCTGAATTTTCGCAAAAATTCTCGAAGCGCTCCAGGGCAATCTTTTATTGTTTTAGAACTTCTTATCCTAGAAGGTTTAGATTTCATGTAACTATTTAAGCACTTGTTTGCAATCGATTGATTTGCACAGCTTTGGTTTCGAGCTAGGGTTCTTGGGTTGTTTCTGTTCTTAACATCTGGTATTAGAGCAAGGTTGAGAGTTGAGAGAGAAACAGGCATGGCAAACACTGGATTTACTCAAGTTGCAATTCCTAAGTTTGAAGGTGACTTATTGGAGCATGCTCATGGAAAACTTGCTAAGATCGAAGGAATATTGGGTTGCTGTCACAGAAGGTTTTGTTGAACCAGCACAAGGTGCAAGCATATATGATGCACAAAGGAAAGTACTCAATAAGATGCGTTTGAAAGACTTGAAAGCTAAGAATTATCTATGTCAAGGAATAGATAAAACTGTGTTAAAAACAATAGCACAGAAATGAACAACTAAGGAGCTTTGGAAATCAATGAAAGTGAAATATCATTGCAATGAAAGGGTTAAGACAACACAACTGAATCTCTTGGAGATAGACTTTGAGGTTCTTGAGATGAAAGTAGGAAAAACTGTTACTGAATATTTTGGAAGGGTTTTGATGATAACCAATAAGATAAGGAGCCTCGAGAAGATAGTAACAGACAAGAAGATTATTGCAAAAATATTGAGGACACTTACAAAGAAGTTTAATTATGTGGTATGCACAATAGAGTCAAAAGACACCAATACTTTTTTTGTTGATGAACTACAAAGCTCTCTTCTCCTTTATGAGCAAAAATTCAGAACTAGAGAGATTGAGAGTCAAGTGTTGAAGACATGAGATGAAAGGTTTGGAGGAGAAAGGTCTGGCAGCTTTAGAGGATATAGAGGGCGAGGAAGAACAAATTTCAGAGGCAGAGGTCGGGGTAGAGGATAGTTCTCAAGGCCACACATTCAGTGTTGGAGTTGTCAAAAATTTGGACACTTTCAATCATATTGTCCTGATCAAAATCGAGAGGCTAATTATGCTAAGAATGGGAATGAGAAAGAGATGCTGTTGATGGCCAGCCAAGAGGATAAGACAAATAATGCACACAATGAATGGTACTTAGATTATGGCTGTTCAAACCACATGTGTGGATTTGAAGACGTGTTTAAAGCTCTAGACAAAAACTTCAAACATTCTGTTAAACTTAAAAAATGAGTTGAATGTAATTCACCTGATTTGTGTTGAATTCACAAGTGATTTAGTTTTTTAATTCACTTGCGAGGATTGAGATGCATGTTTGAAACCATAGTGAAAAATGATAGAAGTGGGTGATAAATTATAACTAAAACACTCTTCAGAAAAAGAATCCATCTCATCCACGTATTCACTCTTGAAAGGAAAAAAACGCACAAACTGGAAGAAATAAACCATGATTCTTGGGTGAAAAACCGAGTCACTTTTCCTAATTCACCGTGATTTACACTAATTCACTTCTCTTAAATTCCCCTTAGGTCCTAATTAGTTTAGGTGAAAACCAGACTAATTCACTAGTGAATAAGATGAGGTGAAAAATTGGTTAATTCACTTAAAAATGTTAAGTTTGAAACCCACTATTGATTTTTTTTATGTGGATTGTATGTTAACGTATTCGGCCTTTTGAAATATTTGGGTCGCAGTATTTCTATACCCAAACAAAATTTATACCTGAACAAATTGCACCATCTATACTTTAACTATATCCCATATTGCAATTCTATACCCGAACAAAATTTTGTTGCAAAAGTAGCTCTAAAGTATGAGTACGTTGCAAATTTATACCTGCGATTTAACACCGTTAAAACTTAGAGGAAATTCCACTTAAAATGTTAAAATTGACACCTAGGGTTTTTGAAATAATCTTTCCAAATCAAAAATACCAATTACAGATTGAATCCAAAATATGAACAAAAAAATATCAAATATAAAAAGTGTTTAAAATAATATCAATAATAATACTTGTACTTAAATTTACCTTTTTTATTGCAAAAAATAGTAATTATCAAAATAAAATGGAAGAATGAATAATACTAATTTTCTAAAAAATAACTTCTATTGTGGAAGATTTTGTACATTACCTAAATAATTTAATAGCTATTGTAGATTTTTTTAGAAAATAACTATTCATCCTTACATTTTTTTAGAAAAATAGTATACTATTTTTCTCGCAATAAAAAATGTAAATTTTTTAAATATTACTCCCTCCGTCCCACAAAGGTTGTAGGTTTTATTTGGGCATATATATTAAGGAAAGTGGGAGAATAGTAGTGTGTTGACAAAATTACCCTCATGAAAAAGAAAGAAGGAGAAAATTTTGTGGACCCCAATTTTAAGTTTAATAGGAGGAAAGAGAAAAACTTGTGGGTCTATGGTGTGAGATAAGAGGATAAAATGGTAAAAATGGTGATATAAAGTTTCTGTTTTAGGAAAGTTGACAACCTTTGTGGGACGGCCCAATATAGTAATGTTGACAACCTTTGTGGGACGGAGGGAGTATTATTGATATAATTATAACCTTTTGTTTTCATTTGATATTTTTTTGATAATTTAGACTCAATCTATAATTTGTATTCATGATTCGGAAAAATTATTTAAAATAATACACATAATTTAAAATAATTACTCAAAAAGTAAAATTATAAAGTTAGAGGGATGTTTAGGTCAGTTTAACAACTCTGGGGTTAATTTGCGTATTTTAAGCACAATTTCCGTTAAGTTTTAACGGAAGTTAACTTGCAGGTATAGATTTGCAACATACTCATATTTTAGAGCCACTTTTGCAACAAAATTTTGTTCGTGTATAGATTTGCAACACGGGCTATAGTTTAGATATAGATGGTGCAATTTACTCATGCTCCAATACGCTTTTAAAATTTTTCATAAATATCGTATTATTAATATTTGAAACATTAATAAGGAAATAGAAAGAACAAGAAAATTTTCAAACATTTTTTTTACTGAAAAAGCATTAACTTTCAATGGATAATTATTTGGGCGGGAGAGATGCAAAAAAAGAAGTAAAATTCAAAGATGAAGAAAATTAATGTTAGGGCCATAGTTATGATGATGATGATGGTTTTACTCTGTCCAGGGATCGTTTTTTTTTTTTTTTCCTTTTTGTTAATTAAGATTTGAACCAAAATCATGTTTTGTTGACGGCACTGAGAAGAGCTTAAAATCACCTAAATTCAAAGACATTGCAAAAATATTTTACTCAATTTTCTCTTTCGAGATACTATAAATTAATATACTCCCTATTATTGAACACACAAAGGCACTCGACGCAACGGAAGCTGACGGGAGTTGGACTTGGCTGCTGCTTTAAATTTTACAACACACATACTGTAAAAGAAGCTATAAGTATGAATCTGCTATGCATGCCCTGCTTGCTTAGTTTCTCTTTTGTTCAGCCACTTCCCTGTAGGCTTCGCCAATCTTCACCTGCAGAAACCGGTTTCAAATTGAATAAACAGCAGCAGCTTAGCTTCATCAGCAACTGGACACAACATGAGTGAGGGTGAAGGCCAGTACATTACATACCTGATAGTATTTGAGAAGATTGTTTCTTTTCTTCTTCATCGTTGCAGTCACCAGATCTCTTTCCATGTCAAACGGGTTGGACTCCAGAATCACTCCTTTTACAAATTCAAAGCCTCTCATCTGGTTGTTTATAGCCCATACCATCCATAACAGACAGGGAACAAGACCACTGGTCAGTAATGATGACTATGGGGAGTTAAAGAATCCTATTCCTGGTACAAAATTGTTATTACCTTGTTCTTCTGGGATGTGGACTTAAGCTCTGAGAGGACATGATTCTGAAGCTGATCAAGAGAACAAAGTACTGAAAGAGAACCAGTAAAACCATTCAAAGATGCCCATTTTTTGATGTTCTCTCCATGCACCACAACCACAGCAACTAGCACTGACTTGAAGCTGTCTCCATATACCCATATCTACGGAAAACCGGTCAAAACATGACCCAAATAAGAAACGAAGGAAGGTTTACTATGATCACCATGCCAGTTTATGTCCAGAAAAAACAAGACAGAAAAGATGCTCACATCTTCAACAATAGGAGTGCATGCATATAGATTTTCCAAGCGCTCAAGTGCAACGTATTCCCCTTGAGAAAGTTTTATAAGATTTTTCTTCCGGTCAATAATTTTTAAAACTCCGTTTGGAAGCATCTGCCCAATATCACCTAAGAACACCAAAACAAATAGGAATAGAATAGGTAATCAGCTATGAGTTATGAAATAATTTGACTGTTGAAGACGGATGTTACCTGTGTGAAACCAGCCGTCCCTGATAGACTCTGTTGTTAATTCAGGATTTTTGTAATACTCAGAAAATATGGTTCTCCCTCTCACGCAGACCTCGCCGCAAGGAGGATTGCCAAGTGGGTTGTATCCCATATCAGGAACCTCCTCCAGCCGCAGATCATTATACACAGCAGGGGGGCCAACAGCACCAACCATGCACATCTCATCAGGATAACCAATAGTACATGCCCCACAAGTTTCTGTTAGTCCTGAATGTGTGAAAATCCGAAGTCCAGCCGATCAGGGAAGGAAGAATTTCATAATGAAATTTTCATTTACTTTTCACAATATCCATGTTTTTTTAAAAAAATCTTTTGAAAAAGCAATCCAGTGCTTATTACTTGAAGACATCTAGTAGTGACCTGCAAAGAAAGCTACTGCTACTGCTACTTACCATAACCTTGCAAGACGAAGCAACAGCAAGTGACCCGCAAGAATTCTTCTACCTCAGAGCTCAATGGTGCACCCCCAGATAAAATCAGTCGAAGGCGACCCCCTAGCCTAGCTTTGACCTATAATGGTAAGACTGAACTTAATCAGACAGATTCCATTGAGCTGAGCAAAAAGCAAAATGATCTAAGGAGGAGATAGCCAGCATTATGACATTTATCAAGAGCTAATTAGTTAAGGATCAATAAGAAAAATCCTCGGGTGGGGTCTGAATTATTAAGGCAAAACAGAAAGAGACTGAAGAGATGCTTGTTAATAAAAACAAAGGTACACAGTAAAAGGAAATCGATCACTGGATAACAATCTCTTTTGAATAGAGAGGCAGTGGATTTCGAGCAGTTGATAAAGGATGGGAAGAAGATCATATGCAACCTTCCTGAATGCCAACAGATCAGCTAAAGGTGATGCTTGCTTGTGCTTATAACCACGATTCATCCAACCAAGTTTGCTGTACATAAAAAGAAACAGCATTGCCATCATGTGGTGGTATGTAGATAGAAGCACAATGAAACAGTTTTTCCTGTTTTTTCCCTATCCTTATTCATAATAAGAATTCTTCTGTAAGAAAGAAAACCATCAGCTTAGTGCTTCCTTTAAAATGTAGAGACCATCTTACTATTTATAAAGAGCATGAAAGATCGTCTTTCTAAGTGGGCTGAGTTCTTCAATTGCTTTCTTTATAGCTGAAGTATCAGTAAGCCACAAAGACATTACATGGAATAATTAATTAGTCTTTGCTGACTATAGAACTTTGGCAATTCTCTAGTAAAATAGAAGTCACTTGCCTTCACAAATCGTGTCATATACTTTTGGTACACCAGCCAAGAATGTCGGTTTCAGCTCGATTATGTCATCTCGCAATGCTTTCAAGTCCTTGAGTAAGAGAATTGACAAATGTATTAGGATACAAAATGACCAAAGAACTAACCTAAAACAAGGTTATGATAAAAAGTTGTTGATAGCATAGTTCATGAGAGAGAGAGAGAGAGAGATTACCCCATGATAGTAACCGACAGATGCACCCTTGTGGAAGAAATATTCTTCAATTGTTCGATCAAGAACATGAGCCAGAGGAAGGAAAGATAGATATACATCATCCACTGTCATCTATACACACATATAGCAAGATGTGAAAATGACTTGTAGAAGATGGAGTTACAAGAAACTGAAACTGTACAACTGCTTGTTCAAGAAGTATCCTTTCCATAGATCTTAGTACTGATTTGGAAACTAGATCTAGCATTACCAATTAAATAAAAGTTTCAAATTCAGAAGAATATGTTTAGAAGGTCAGAAGAATCTGTTTAGAAGGAAAATCAAACAGTGCTACCTTGTCGTCAAACTGGTCCATAAAAATATCAACTCCATTCACAAATGTTGCAATCATTTCATGTGTCAAGACCACACCTTTGGGATCTCCACTGGTGCCACTTGTGTACATAATTGTGCAAATGTTTAAAGGCTGAGGTGGTGAAATCTCTTGTGGATCTGTTTTCCCCTGTTGAGCCAAATTTTTTAAAATAAGCCAAACTGGATAACACAAGAGAGACAGACATGTTTTGTGCAGAAAATCTTGATTTTGGTATATAAAGCACTGGATTTAGGAAGCAGCTCTCGGAATATGCTTGTATGGAAACAGCTAACTTTTCTAGCAGAATTCAACAATGCCATGAGAAAAGGATTTTATGATAATGGAAGACGTAGTAAGTGGCTCAGTTTCAACAACGTGAAAAGATCTGGCGAATTCAAAGGTGTGCAATCAGTGGCCTCTGACCATATACAATCAGAATTATGATTGGATAAATTGGAATCCTCACCATGTGGAGAAACTCTGTCCATTCATATGACTTTATGCCATATTCTGCTGCCTTGTTCCTATCATCCGCATTCAATGAGGTGAAGCAAACCATTGCTGCGATCACGTAAAAACTGAGAACAATATTTTCCAAGAATTCATAAAATTAAAATTCATCTGTTCATTTTCACCTTTCAGTCGTTGAGCCGATGAACAAGCAGGGTTCAAAAGCTTCAAAAGACGTGAGCAATGTTAGTAGTCACTTGCTATGGTAGGAATCATATGAAAGAAACATTAGACCCAAAGCAGATAAAATTTCATTAGTCTTACTTCTTCTATCTTTTTGTCTTGTACAAACACATAATCAATTTCTGCATGATTTATAATAAAATCTATAGCTCCAGATCCTGCAGTCAAGGTAAAAGCCATTGGTGTCATATTAGAGAGAGAGAGAGAGAGAGAGATTGCAACAGCGTGGTGCAATAGCTCCTCAAGCATCAAAGTTAAGCCAGTTGAAGCACTCAAGAAACTGACCAAGTGTATCATAGAGAGGCACACAAACTAAACTATGGGCATTGCAAGCCTGCACAAATAAATCATAATAGGAATCAGACTCTTCCTATAAAGGACATGCTTCTGAAACAATCTAATTGTTGAAAGTGTGAGGGAAGACCTCCATTGCCATAATCCATTGTGGGCAATTTGCTCCATATATACCAATTCGGCATCCCTACCAAATCCATTTTAAAGTATTAAAGATTCTGAGGCGTACAGAACTTCTAGCACATGTGTCTTGTATATCAGTATATAAAGACTATTGTACATATCAAAATAAGACTACTTATACTTACAGGCTCAGCTCCTGATAATCGCAATGCAGAACCAATCTGTAGAACTTCATCATAAACTTCCTTGTATGTTTTCCAGATGTACGGCCCAATCTAGAAAAATTGAAGAAAAAAAAAATGAAAATCAATAAACTATAAGATTACACATAGTTCCCAAATCTAGAAAATAAATTTACCTTCCCATCAACAAGTTTGCGCCATCCGACCATTCTGTTTCCAGGATGCTTCTGAACAGAAATACTGTACAAGAAAGTCATTTCTCTCTTAAAACAACACACAGATATTCAAATAAATTATCCACTGAATTTTAGTGGGAATATACAGACAAGTTCCTTTGTTCAAACGGAAAAGGTTACATTCACACTGTTTGCTAGTAGATAAGTCTAAAATCAAACACAATACAGGTGGTTCACGAGATTTTAGTCTAATCACCTGTAGATATCCCAAGCTGTAGCGGTTTTAGGCTCACATGGAGGATAGCCACCTTCTGAAAGAGGGTTGCGATATACAGGACCTACCGATGGCTTACCATCATGCCCTTCTTTTCCCTCCTCAACTTGGACTGCAAAAAGCTTCATTTGCACGACCTGCAAGAACTGCACAAGGACTTAGGACGAGTTGGCTAACACTTACACAACCTTAAAAAGACCAGGCCATGGTTCATGAAACACGATTAAACTGAAAAGTTAGGGAGTCAGTGCAAAGAAAGAAAAGTCATCATCCACCCATTCCTTCCTGAGGCCTACAAGGTGGTTACATATTTATTGAGAAATTCGATAACAACTAACCACCAAGAAAAGGTCTAATGCTGATATTTCAAATTTCAACGGAAATGGTCATGAGACACATGAATTAAGTAAGAAAGTGGAGAATGGGCAGGGTGGAATCAGTTAGAAGAAGGCAAAGGCAAAGTGAAAAAATTTGATCTAGCTGAATTACTTGTTAGCCACAGAAAGAAGAATGAACAGAAAGATCCACACCTATCAAAAAGGTGGTAAAAACTTAAGAGCAACAAAGCTCTGACTATATCTCAAATACATATACCCAACAATTAAAACCAATGGAACTTAAAACACTTCATTCTAATACCTCTCAGACAGTAAACCTTAGCCTTAGGCATGAGAGAACATGAACTAAACTGCATTGCAAGCTTAAATGCAACTGGATCCAGACAGCATGTATAAAACCATGCACACAAAACCCACAGATTAGAGGAAGAGTACAATTGGGGGAGAAGTCAACGTCTAGAAAAGGAATAAGAGCATTTTCCACACAAAAAAAAAACTTGGGCGCCAAAACACAAACTTTAAACAAGCAAAACAAACCCAAATCAAACAGGGATTGAATCAAGTGAAAACCCCAACCAAGATTCGTGATTGAAGTTAAAAGAGGAGCTTACTTACAGCTGCAGAGTGAAGGAGTGAGTAATGGTGGTGCTGTGGGTGCCGCATAGCATCGTGGCGATGGGAGATATATAACAAGTGAAGAAGAAATCATGGCGGCTTCAAGGGACGTCGTAAATGAGGTGGTTGGAACTGAAAGTAAGGTGTGTTCATCTTATTAATGCCTTCCGTCATTTCTTCTGTCAAGAAACTACTTCCAACTATCACACTTAAACTCTGAGCTTAAGCTTTAACAACTTCAACTTCAACTTCAACCTGCGAGCGACTCTGTCTTAGGACGCCTCTAAGTACCTCTTGACTCCATGGTTGTCGCCGTACACACAGCTTAACCAGGAGGAGACGTTTTAACTTTGCTAACAAACCATTTAATTAATCAAAGAGTAAAAATATTGACACCCTCCATTTTTGCTAGATGTTACAGTTGCTCCTCGTATTTTACAGAACACGCATCCATAATCAAGTTTCTTTCTTTTCTTTTCTTTTTCTTTTTTTTGCGGCTTATTATTATCTAATTAATTAAGTTTCTTATACCCCATATCTTACATAAATTTATTTATATCCTTTTTAAAGATATCACACAAAAATTGATTTCGGGTATTTGATGAAATAATTTGAAAATTGATGTGATATATATATATATAATAAAAAGATGATGATTTCAGGTATGGTTAGATTTTTTTAAAAAAAAATTGAGCTGATATACATGAGAAGAAAAGATTTATATGTGAAAAGAAAAGATTATAATTTGATGAAAAATAGGATTACTTGTGAGAATGTAAAAACAAAACAACACACCCAAATTTGAAAAACAAAATGGGGAAAATAGCAAAAATGAGAGACATATAAGGAAGCCTAAATGAATAACATGTCACATCCTGTTATTTACTAAATAATTTCATAATTAAATCATTAAATTAATATATATATTTTCTTCACAAATATCTATCGTATCGCTTTTCAAATACTTTATCAAAATATATTTCTAAAAACATTATGTAAAAACACACCATCTGTTAACAAATGAATCAAATGGATGAAACTTGACTATGACATAGTGTAAAATTAATTATTTTGAAAAACTAAAATAGGTGAAGTATTCTGAAATCTTGAATAATTTGGTGAAGTATGACACATGGTGTAGATGTTGGATAATTTGATGAAATATTTGAAATTGATGTGATGCACTTCCTCTGTTTTAAAAGTAATGTAATAGATGAATTTTAATGTTAATTTGACTTTAATTTATCTACTATGTTTTTTTCTTCATAGAAAAATATATCAAAAATATATTTATAAAATTAAGATATCAATTTTTTTCTTGTGTGTAAATGTTTCAAATTTATAATTTAAATTGATATAGAAATGAAATCGTAAAATAAATACTGAAAAATAAGTATTGCACTAGTTTTTTTAACAAGAAAGACCTATTGGTACAAAGGAAATAGAGTATTTGAGAGGCGAAATTGCACTGCATACTTAATGGGAGGGGGTAGTGGCTTCTCCGCACCTTCATCCGCCTCCATGATAGCGGAAATTGGGCGCTCCCTTCTCAAATAACCGCTTCCAAGCCGCCACCAATTAGTTTTATAAAATAAAAATAATAAGTTGCAAATTCATCCGAAATTCATATCATTAAAAAATCCAGATTCAACCCAGATTTGATGAACAACAAACCCATAATATGAAACACTCTCCATATCTTGTTCATTGTTTTAGCATAAACATAAAAAAAATAGTTTAAATGTCTGAGAAGAGGACAACAGAGAGCAGCGGCAAGGTGAGGGCGACAACGATGGCGGCCGCTTCCCGGAAGCCGCCTTCAATGGGAAAAAAAAGGAAGGATGAGTATTTTATGGTGTAAAAAAATCAACACAAAGGGTGGAACAAAACAGATTTGTGGACTTACGTACACGGTTGGAGTAGATCTTGCGGAGGAGATGACGACGACAATTGATGACAGCAGTGGAGGGTGGCACCGAAACATGAAATGGTGAAGAGGGGAGCCGGTGGAGTTTAGATAGCGGTGGGGTGAGAAAAATCCAAAAAAAAAGAGTTAGAACATTACCTTGATGAAACTACCGATTTAGGTGAACGGCGGTGGATTTGGCGGTGGAGACGCGCCGGTAGTTGAGAGAGAAGTGAGAGAATTCGAGAGGTGAGAGAGAGAGACCGATTTACTGGAAATGGACGAAAGAACTACTTCCTTAGGAAGTTGTGGGGTGGGTGTGGGCAATGCACACTGAAAGCCGCTACTCCACTGAAAAAGCTTCGGTTTCCCATGCCCGGCATCAACCCTTCCAAAACAGTAAACTTTGTGGCGGCTAATGCGCTACCATCTATCAGCTTAACTCCCATGGGTGCGGCTTTAGAAGCGGGGAGTGAATGGGCTCCCCTTGGTAGCGCCAAAGCCGTCCACTAATGCGCTACCACCTTACTTGCAACTACGTAGTGTTGGATGGTTTGTTGAAGGGAAAAAGGTTTAATAGGATGGTTCATTGATGAAGTTCTATGTAAAAGAGTGAATGACATACCCATAATTTTTTTGTCACATTCATTTTATCAATTTTTTATGATTTCATTTTTCTACTTTCGAACTTTAATTTAAAAAATTTATACATAGATGATACGAGTAAATTGATGTTTATTTTTTCATAAATATATTTTGTTTAAAATATCAAGCAAAAGTAATAGAGTATGGATTAAATATATTTTTCAAATGAACGTTTAAGTTTAAATGTTTAATTAGTTTGGGGATGGAGGGTGTATGATCTCTGAATAATTAAATTCATAATTCGAGAAGAAAAAGACATTCTCTCCATCTAAAATGTATTGTCCGTTTTGCATATTATTTTAATATATTAAGCTTGTATTATACTCCATATAAATTAGTATATAAAAAAATATACAGAAAAAAGAAATGTTACATTAGTTTTAAGATATCTTAAAGAGAAGTGTTATAATGTTTTTGGGATTGGGAGTAATAATCAGTAAACTATTGGTTTACAGGTTTAGTAACAACCACGTCATCATTCCTTTCCAAAAAAAAAAAAAGAAAGGCCAATGTGAATAGCTCTCCAACTTTGATGGATTGAATAAGTAGACATCAACAACCGGCGGCTCATGTTTCAATGCATTGCCTCCTCAGATGAGGGAGTCAAATAATCTCTCACCAACTATTTTTAAAGAGTCTTGTTATTGATATGATACACATATGTGCAGGTACACACAGTAAATTAGATGCCTAATTTACAAAACAGTTTCAGCCCAAATCCACTAAAAAAATACTAAATGTATAAATTATCCCTACATACTTTCTCTATATATTACTATGTGTACCTACACATATGTGCACCATATAATTGGTAATTTTTAAAACAGGTTGGTTGACTGAGTATGCTATTTTAGATGCAATTTATTTCGTTTTAATTTGTTAAGTGGAAAAAATAGATGAATAATTGAGTAAATTCATGTACAAAAAATTATTTCCTCCGTTCCAAAAAGAATGCTTCATTTCTTTTTGAGCATTTAATCTATGATTTGTTTTCTCCAATCTTTTGATATTAAAAATGAAAAAAATTATATGCAAATGATAAATGAATGTTTGCACTTTGTAAATATATTTATTTTAAATTTTTTAAAACAATTCTTCATAACAAAATTTGAGATCAAACATAACATCAAAAGTCAAACGGAGCATTCTTTTTAGAATGGAGGGAGTACTATAAGGAAAAATATTTTAATAATTTTAAGATAATTCAATAAAAAAAAGTAATATATATGGATCCACAGTCGAGGCTACTGTACTGTATTGTGGTGTGCTTGCTATACGCGATGAATTTTGGTACAACCCATACGGCACTGGCTTTCAATTCATCGTTATTCCATTCCATCCACTTTTCCCACAAATCAATTAATCTTTCTTTAATGCTCCCACTCGTTCCGCTAACGCCAATTACCCTGATTGAAATGTAAGCTTATTTTATGAATATTTATACATTGTTTCAAAAGTTTTTTTTCCAAAAGTTTTAGATTATCAAATTTTACTGCCTATCTTCTTAGAGGTAATTTAGGTTCGGATTTTAGCATTTCATGGAGTAAATGACATCTTTTTCCCAGTATTTTTCCAATTGGGTCATATGGCTTGTCACTCTAAATCCAAGTTCTTGGACCTTCCTACTTAGAATACACTCTAAATCATTTAGTGTGTTTAGGTATCAAAAAATGAAGATGTGATAGTTTTTAACGGGAAAATGTGTAAACACCTGTTAAAATGACTGCGTTTAGTACTCCCTCCACGACGTAAGGTAATAATTATATATATATATATATATATATATATATATATATATATAAATGAGAATGATTATTCATTCAATGACTAACAGTCTCTGGCTGGATAAACAAATTAAGCAGTTATAAGATCCCGTAAACTACCAATACTCTCTGTCTGAAATGAGCATAATCAAAGCTACCTTCCCAATAGCTCAATGCTAATGAGAATAATAATCCTAAAAACACTAACCATAATAAAATTAAATAAGTACTAGATAACAGGAAAATCAGGATAATGGAAACATAAAACCAATAAAGGATAAAGGTTCTCAAGTGAAGCCGATCTTCGCAAGTGCTCTCAAACTGCCATAAGGCTTGAATCAAGGATCCATTCGCGGCATCTAAATTAGAGTTCGGGGCTATCGTCCCCCTCCACCGAAGCCACACAAAGCGTGCTCGAAAGAGCATGTTCCCTGCAAGATCTCCCGAAAAGCATCAATAAACTTCAAACCACACCTGCATGGACCATATCCAATACCAGCTAAGCATTACTATCCATTGATTGTCCCAAGTCCAGAACAAACTACGAATGGTTGGGTCGGACTTTGCATTCCAACCACTCGAGACCAAGTCTCTCACTGCTTCAGGTAGGGAGAGCCATCGCTCCTCCCTACCGCCACCTGCATCTCTTCCTGTAGGCCATCCACAACCCTGCCAATCCGGGCTCGGTTGCCGCCTCCACCAGCATTCGCTCCTCCTACAACTGTCTTTCCACTAGAACTTTTCTTTCCCCAATGACACCCACAATTTATCACACCAACCCAAGATACCCACTAAATTAATATCACAAATAGAAAAACCAAATACCCCAAATCACCTTCTCAACCAGATTCGGCTTGCGGATGGCTCCAACCGGGAAGAAGACCCGGCCCATCAAAGGTGCTACCAATAAACTAGTAAAACTCAACCTGCTTCGCCCTACATCGACGAGTATAAAAAAATGATCAAGGAGAAGCCCCAATCCGGATCGACAACCCCTGATGGAGGGATGCACCGCCGAACAACAAGGCCAGTGACACATTGTTGCAAGACCAACAGGAGACCACCACCAGAGGACCAAAGGGAGTGCGATGCCGGATTTGTTGAGCGCAACTAGCATCGTCGGATAGCCAAGCGTCGTCGAGTCGAGATGCTGTAACCATGATTCTACGGCCCGCAAGCGTCAGTAGCTGATTTCAACGGCCAATTGCGGAGAAGTCCGGCGAACAGAGAGCATCCGGCCAACCAATTTCGGTGGCATTCATGAGAAAATTGCGAAAGTTTTCTCCCACATCTTCGGTATTCTGAGAGCGGAGAGATCGGAGAAAAAACGCCAGAGAACACGCCAAAAGAAGTCCAAGATAACCGAGATCGGCGCTGATCAAAGGCGATGGCGTTGAAATCCAGGAAAAACCTAGCCCTAACGTAGCGAGTCGAGCCCATCTCTAACCCGTTAATTTGAAAAAGTTATATATTAAATATTGAAAACTTGTTCAAAAATATATTGAAAAATTAAATGTGATAATTTGGGGAAGGAATGAAGTATTTCATTAATTGGAAAATGTATTTTCTCTAGACTTGTGAGGTGGGCTACTATGGAAGCAAAGCAATTTAGTAGTCTTCTGGTTCTTGCCTCCATCTTGGAGGTATTTACCTCAGGCATTTCATTAAATTTCATTGGTGGTCTTCGTTTTAAGTTTGTGACTTATTTTCGTTTCATTTTAAGTTTTCTGTTTCATACTAGTCTTATTTTTAAGTTTCGTGACCCTATGCAGTCCTTTTCGTCAATTTCAGGTGAAATTATAATTTTACCCTTAAGTAATTACTATAATGCATCTCAGTATTTTCAAACTTAAACGATTATACTCTAACTGTTTTTTAGACTCACACATCAACCCTCAACTTCTTTTCTACTAGTATCAATTTTGTCATCTTCCTCACTCACTCTATTAACGATGGAAGCTGGGAAACATTAATTGATAAACACCTAGTTATTCCATTAATTAGAGATTGTTTAAAGTATCAACCTTTCAGTTTCTAATATAAATCATATCATATTTTTTTAGATTTTTTAAATTATATTTGTTTGTCTTTTAATAAAATTGAAAGAACTTTAGAGCTTTGAATTGATTCACAATAAATTCAGAAAAGTCGGGTTTATTGTGAAACCTCCTCCCCGTTATGCTCGCCGACGCCACCTCCCAGTGGCTCAAGCACATCCTCTTCAATGCTACCTTCCCCCACCGCAAGTGGTGATGAGCACTCAAACAAGTCAAGCAAGACGACGGCCGATTTCGTAAGGATTTGGTGGTGCAGGACGAGCTCAGTGCCAACCGCGTCCTCGCGAAGCAGGCCACCGTGAGAAGCTTATAACGAGCAGTTCATCATCCTCCGATCCCTCGTCCCATTCGTCTCTAAGATGGACAAGGCCTCGATCCTCGGCGACACAATCGAGTATGTGAAGCAATTGAGGAAAAATATATAATACTTGGAGGCGACGAACAAGCAGATCATAGAGTCGGAGCAGCAAACGAGTCCGACAGGTAGTTTGAAAAACATATTGTCGTCATCATTGTGGAGATTTGCGGTGGCGGAGAAGAGGAAATTGAGGATTATGGAGGGGAGCATCGGTTCAGTTGAGTTTGCGTAACAACGTATTTGTGGCAGAGGTGGGTGTCTGTGATGAGGGTGAGGTTGCGGAGTGTGAGGGTGAGGTTGTCGATGGTGATGTTGTTGACGGAAGCGAAGAAGTTGTTTATGAAGATTAAGGAGATGTGTTGGATCTTGTAGTAAAAAACATGGATTGGAGCAGAAGAGTGAGTGAGGGATACGGTAAAATAGAAAGTAATAGATGAGTTAGGGTTGATGTGTGAGTCTAGAAAAATGTTAGGGTAGAATCGTTTAAGTTTGAAAATATTAAGGTGTATTATAGTAATTACTTAAGGGTAACATTGTAATTTCACCACCGCCGTTCAATTAAACGGATGAAATAGACATAAAGGATTACATACGGTCACGAAACTTACAAATAAGACCGAAATGAAATAAAAACTTAAAATAAAACGAAAATAGGTCACAAACTTAAAAAGGTGATCGCTAGCAGAATTTACTCTTACTTCCTTATTAACATTATCCGTTGCCTTTAAAAAAAAGGTGACTCTAGGGTGCACATATGCGCATCCTGTGCGCATAAAATGTAAAACTTATTACATTTACTGCCACTGTTTCATCCGTCGCCGACTTCAACGTCACGCCCGCTTTTCATCGGCGACTTCACCGTCACGTTATGGCACCGCACTCTTCCGTCGAAGCTTCTACTCTCGATTCTAGCTCTGAACCCAACACCAAACGCGACTCAACAAAACCATCGTCACTCACATGTCGTCGTCTCTTCCGACGAAACTTTCTGTCGCGATTATTCCGACACGATTTCAAATATGCTTTTAACACCAAACCAACACAACTCAGCAACACAAACACCACAAGAATCCGGCCGCGATCAAACTCCATAATCAGCAAACTTGCAAACAATGAAAAATTGAAATTTTTCTAACTTCAGAAATCTCGGGAAAAACGATGATGATCAGATTAGGTAGTCATGTTGATCTGATTTTGATACTGATCAAGTGCAAAGACGTGTTGATCACCTTGCAGATCAATGCTGATCAGGTGTAAGGAGTTGTTGATCACTTTGCAGATAAACATTTATTATGACAATGTTGACCAAGACAAGTCATCATGCTGATCAATATTTAATGTTAAATATGTTGATTAAGCATGAAAATGATGATGATCAGTGTAAGGAGATGTTTATTACCATGTAGATCAACATTTATTATGCCGATGTTTATCAAGACAAGTCATCATGCTGATCAACAAGCACGACAATGATGTTGACCAGGTATAAGGAGATGGTGATCGTCGTGTAGATTAATAATGATCGCGTGTAAGGAGATGCAGATCACCATGCAGATCACCATTTATTCTGGCGATGTTGATCAATACAGTTCATCATGTTGATCATGAATTAATGCTGATCAAACACGACAATGCTGATCAAGTGAAAGGAGATGTTGATCGCCATACAGATCAATATTTTTTCTGGAGATGTTGATCAAGATATGTTATGATGCTGATCAATAATTAATATTGATCAAACACGATAACATTGTTGATAAAAAAATCCACATGACAAACTTGTAAATAAATGAAACGTTTACACACAGGACTACACAGTGCGCATTTTAACTCTGACAAAAAAAAGTGAATTGATGGCGTATTAATTTTGATAAGTCAAGCTAACCCTTCCGATTGAGATGGAGGTCCCATTGAGCTCTCCTACTATAGGAGCATTGTCCGCGCTGCTTGCTGGACCCATCATGTACTTGTTCCTTTTAACTGCCCATGAAAATGTACTATCTCATTGGAAGCTAAGGACATAAAAGGGATTGGATGTTTTTTTTTCTTTCTTTTTATCATTCATTTATTCTGTTTTCCCCTATCCCTTGATTTGCACATAAAGAGATTGGGTGGTTAATGTGGAGAACAATATATCATGACATATCAACCACACTTGTAACCTATAACCCCCAACCAATTCCTTTTATTTTGGAAAAGAACACATCATAGTGTTTGAAGTTGGAATTTAGCGAAGCTAGTTACCTGTCCAAAGATGTGAAAGTTGGCTTTAGGGTAATACCAGAGGTGAAACAGGCTGGAGAACAACAGAATTAATCCCAGAATTATTGAAATTTTTTTAATAAGCTGGTAAGTGAGAGTGAAGAGGTAGTAGTAGCTGCTCCACTCACTGACTTGATGATGGGAATTTCAGCTAGAGGACAGCAGAGTCCGACAATGGAAGCTAATGTGAAGCCAAGCCATGTCCGGTCCAGAGACACCCACATAACCTCTGCCACTGCAAACAACACGTACGCCTCAACATTATCCGCAACTCCTCTGCTGTACATCTCAGCGCTCAGTTCAATAAACAACACTAAACCTCGCATTCATTTCATTTACACAAGAAGAAGAAGAAGAAGAAGAAATATCATCATATACATACTCCACTAAAACTTGAAATTATTGGAAAATTGCTACTCTCTCCGTCCCATTTGTGTTGTCACAGCATCAAAATATTTTTATCTCAAATAAAATTACATTTTTCCACTTATGTTTTATTTTAGTCCAATTCTTCTACTCTTACAAATGCACACATTTAAGGAGTATAGGGAGTGGTTTGAGAGGGGTGAGAATGAGTTTGAGAGGGGGTAAAGATGGAAGTTCATGTGAAATTAGTTAATAACCAAAGACAATCTTAATCTACACAAAAAAATTAAAAGTGACAACACACTTGTACCCAGCAATTGGTGTGGAGAGGTACTACTAAATCCATATTTCTACCTAGTAATTGGTGTGGAGAGGGCCAATATCCAACCAGAGCTCCGTTTGGTACACCACGAGATTGACCCTGGAATGGAGGCCATCAATGAAGGGACCCAGGATGAAACCCAACCCGAATAGAGAAAGCGATATGGAGGACCAGTTCCTCCTCAAACTCGGACTCGGATCTTTTAGAGTACAGCAGTGAGCCGATTGGCTGCGACCCAGCAAATGAGTGCTTCTCACAGGCACGACAGCTACGCAGGTTTGCATGTTTGTCCCAAACCATTAGGGGGCTTCAAACATGATGTTGTTTAAAAAAATCATTCACCAAAAAATTACAAAATTCACTTTTAAAATTCACCCCTCTCCCAACTAGTCCCTCAAACATATCTTTTTTTCTTTTCAAAATTCACGTGAGAGGACGAGCCGCTCCATGGGTCAGTTCATGGGAAAGTGTATTTTGGGAAAGTGTATTTGGGACAGTGGTCAGGGGGGCAGTGAGTGACTGAGCAACGTGGGGGGTGGGGCCAGGAGGGGTGGCCAGTATTAGACGTGAATCACGTCTCACTGTATATATTCGGACCTCCCGAATTCACGGGGAGGTCCGAATAATTTGGAGTGAGTCACCAAATTTTGAGGAGGAGAATTTGTACAAATTCACCTCTAAAAA
This sequence comes from Stellera chamaejasme, assembly GCA_024586325.1. Classification (NCBI taxonomy): domain Eukaryota; kingdom Viridiplantae; phylum Streptophyta; class Magnoliopsida; order Malvales; family Thymelaeaceae; genus Stellera; species Stellera chamaejasme. The sequence continues at coordinate 36,169,674 of CM044985.1, forward strand.
AGAAGGTTTGAAACCCTTATTCACAACTTGTGAGAAAGAGTTGGATGAATTTTTCTAATCACAGCTGCTCTTTTCTTCATAAGTGACTACTCTATTTTTCTTGTACATGGCTGGGAAAATAATTAGTGGATTACAACTTTCAGTACTTGGGAGAACCACACAAAATATTCTAAGATTAGATCAACATATGAGATACCTAGCTCGGCCCAATTAAGGCCTAGTACTTGGTGAAACTAGACTAAGACTACGGGCCAGCCAGCCAGCCTTGGAGTCCAACAATGTTTTCCCTTCCCTAAGGCCGCATGCATCAACGTTTTGAACTCACTCTTTGGGTTGATACCTAGTCAGTTAGGTCACTATATAACAGTATAGTTGTAAATGAGCCGAGCCGTTATCGAACTTACTCGAACTTGAACTCGGTTCGTGTGTTATTGAGCAATGTATAATCGAGTTTTGAGTTCGAGCCGAGTTGAATTCGATTTGATTGTTTATTGAGCTATCGAGCAAGACATAATAAAAAGAACATATGATAGTTCATATGTAAGTAATTAAAGTAGTATGACCTAATTTATTAAAAGAGAAATTATCAAACCCCCCTGAAGTTTGGTCTAATCTCCACTTTACCCCCGCATTTTCGGAATTCTCAAAAAACCCAACCGAGATTTAATGAAATATACAAAAAACCCCATAAACCAAACATCCGTTAGTGATTCCGTTAGCTTTTTAGGTTTATTTACGAAAATTGGATCCTAAACTATTCTAACTCGAACAAATCTTCCCTGCTTATTTAATACTTATAATTTCACCATATCTCCTCACATTATCTCTTCTCTCTCCCTTCCTTTAACTACATCCCTCTCCCATGCTCTATGTAATTCCAAATTCTATTCAAGAAGAATTTTCTTCCTGAGCAAGAAGAAGAAGGAGACCTTTTACTTTTGTGTATTTGCCTTTTTAAAGACTCCAATATTTGGTTCCCCCAGGATGAACGCTTCAATTACTACTTCTTTATCTTCAATCTCCGATAGCGCTCAATTTCATCTTCATCGTTGTACTTGCTTCAGGTCTTGTTGTCGTTGTTTCTGTTGTTGCTTCACCTATCCTTAGCTCCATCATTTTGATCGATCTCACTCGAAATTGTTGATACTTTTGAGTTGGTTAGGGTTCTAATTGATTTTATGGATTTTTTGTCTCATTCTCAATCGAGTCTCTGCGTAGGGCTTTCCAAATCACAGCTTCACCGGCTTCTCCCAAAATCCCTATCCCCGATGATTCGATTACCCTGCAGATTGATACAAGTTTCCGTGCTTCGTCGAGTCTGATTCCCTTGCAGCTGCTAGAGCAAAAAGCTCAGGAGTCTTGTAATGAGAATAGAGGAGGAGAAGATCCTGAGATGAAAGAAGGGGGATTCACTTTCTTTGGGCACCCCATGTGTCTGAAACGGCAGAGGGAGCCCAAGTTTCCGGAACCGTGTAAGCAAGTAGTAGTTGAGCCGAGGCTCGATCACCGGTGAGAGATCGCTCGTTCTTGGGGAAATCAGCCACTGGAAGTGGTGGACCCGGAGATTCACGAGATCATGAACAAGGAGAAGGAGAGGCAGTTCAAAGGAGAAAAGAGTTGATCAAATCAATTGATGGCCACCTTAATAGTAGTACAATATAGTTCTTGAATAGAATTTGGAATTACAGAGAGCAGGGAGAGGGATGTAGTTAAAGGAAGGGAAAGAGAAGAGATAATGTGAGGAGAGATGGTGAAATTGTAAGTAGTAAAATAAGTAGGGTAGATTTGTAAGGGTTAGAATAGTTTAGGATCCAATTTTCGTAATTAAACCTAGAAAGCTAACGGAATCACTAACGAATGTCTGGTTCAGAGTTTTTTTTGTATATTTCATCAAACCTTAGGAGATTTTTTCTATAATTCCAAAAATGTGGGGGACAAAGTGGCTGGAGATTAGACCAAACCTTAGGGTTTTTATTATAATTTCCCTTACAAAAATTATAAAGTATAAGGAGTAATTTGAAAATAGTAAGACCAAGCTGACTAAAATTATGAAACATCAATACTAAAATTATAAACAATCAGATTTCGAGCAGCTATCGAAGTGAACTCGAGGGTAGTTTGAATGATTCTTGACACATTTTCGAGCAACTCACAAGCAATCGAGCCGAACTCGAGCAATCAATCGAGCCGAGTTCGAGCCTGCATCATGAAGGCTCGTCTAGCTATCGGGCCGAACTCAAGCTCGATAGAAAACTTTTGAGCCGAGTTTGAGCTGAGCACAGTTCTTGCTCGGCTCGGTTCATTTACAGTCCAATATAATACTCCCTTCATCCCAAACTTTTTATCACAACATCAAAAGAAAATCGTCCCAAATGAAATGACATTTTTCCTTCTTTTTTAAAAAAATTTTAGTTCACTTTTACCATTGTAAATGCACTCACTCAAAATAGTCAGGGAGTTGGTTTGAAGGGGTGAGAATAGGTTTGAGAGTGGGTAATGATGGAAATTTATGTCAAATGAGTTAATGACAAAAGATAATCTTAATCTATAAAAAATGTAAAATTGACAACACACTTAGAACAGAGGGAGAGAGTATTAATGTTTGATGGTATTTGTGTTTATACATACAACACCTCAAACATTTTAATATTTGAAGCCAAATTTCACTTTTCACTACGTACCACAATCTACTCTAAACAATGATGAAAGTACTAGTATTTTGTTTTAAAATATTGCAATGTCATACATGCATCATGAAAATAAATGGAGCCACATACCATAATGAAGGGGTTCAAACTTAAGTTTTTTCTTGTGAATAAGTTACTTCTTCACTCCTCATTCACTTGTGAAATACTTCCTCTGTCCCTTAATTTTTGCAACATATACATATGACACGGGGATTAAGGTAAGTAGAAAGAAGTAGAATTTTGAAAAAATTACCCTTTAGAGAGAAAAGAGTTGAGTGGGTGGTATGAATGGAGTTAGTGGTGTCAAATTATATAATAAAAAAATAAAATAAGAGATGAGTGAGTGGAGTGGGTGGGTGGAGTTAATAGTGTCAAATCAGATAATAAAGAAATAAGAAGAAAGATAGTTGAAAGGTTAAATTGGTAAATTTATTTGTAAGAGTTTACTAAAAAAAAGAAACGTTGCAAATATTTAGGGACGTCCTAAAAATGAAAGTGTTACAATAAAAAGGGGACGGAGGGAGTAGCAAGTTATTCACCGTTTTCTATGCGGAGCACAAGCGAATAGACCAAAGTGAACTTAGTCGTTCACGTGAATATGACCTCCTTATTAACCGGCGCTCTCAAATCTCTCGTATTTGAACGTCATCGTAGATTCCATCTGTTTTGTTGCCGTTCAGTAGCAAAGAACGTCAATGTGATAGTAAGTCTTCTCTTTCCAGTTCCTATACTTCATTCTCCATCGTTTCAGCGCTTGATCTTCCTCAATCGTCTCTTCCCAGCTTTGAACGGTACAAATTCTTCTTGGGTTAAGGAAGATGTTGCTTAATTTTGTTTCGGCTTGCTTAATTTGTGTTGTCCTGAAGTTTATTTTGAACGCTAATGGATCACAAATATGTGCGCTGCGCATGATAATTCGCATATAGTTCCGCACAACGTTGTGCACGACACATAGATGTGCGCACAAATAAGTGCACAATATAATTGACACACTTCCAGTAAACGCACAGTGAAGCGCACATGCTTGCACACATGTTGATCTTACCTCTCGGGACTCTTGTTTGTTCTTTTAATCATGCATATATAGCATAGCACAGCACAGTAAAGTGCACATACCAGTACACAACATGGAAACACATGAAAACTATATGTGTGCGTAACACAACAAAGCGCACATAAGATCGCACCTATGATTACTACCTACACTCCCTTCAAATGAAATTCATACAACCCAAAAAAATAGATAGCTAAATTACTTTTACCATACAAGATTAGCAGCGAAATGACAAAAAAACCAAAATATTGGATTTTGAACAAACTCATTCCAGTCCAATCAGCTTCCCCAAATTCTCCAAATTCTTCTTCTGCCAACTCTGTCTCTCTCATTCTCTCATATTCCCGAGCTTAACGAGTAAGATGATACCATCTTGAAAAGATAAGAAAAGGGAAGAGGAGAAAAAGTTGGGATAAGAAGAACTTAGAAAGAAGGAGAGAAACCTTTGGGGTTTACTTACAGTAGAAAAACGATAAAAAATGTAAGGGAAAAGAGGCGGGAAAGGCTGGTTGCGTCAAATTCATACCCCAACCCCCATCAATTTCACGGGCTCCTCAAACTTGGGCCCCCATTACTCACTTTTCTCACTCATTTCTCAAACCCTTAGTTATTAGGTGAAAAACTCATTCCCCAATTTCTAACTTTGAAACCCCCTATTGAACATAGTTATGGGTGTTCACGGGTCGGGGTAGGGCGGATAGGAGAAAAATAGTATCTGCCCCGTCAAGTGCGGGTACCCATAATGTGGGTATCCGAATTACACGGTTTTTTGCGGTTCAAATCGCGGGTATATCCGCATATGTTCTTAAGTATACTTATCCTATAAATTAATGTTATTTATCACCCGAGTGAATTTTCACCTACCTAGAGCACTTGGAAAATGAGAGGTGGATATGTAATTAGGGGGTTTCAAACTTCATTTTGTGGAGGTGAGGATGGAGAGTGATTCACTTCCAAAATTCATGGTGATATTGGAAGTTTTTCACTCCTCCAAAAATCATTTGAGGTGTGAAAATCAGTTTTTCACCGTGAAAAAATGTAATTCAACATTTAATCTATGATTTTTGTTCTTCAATATTTTAATAACTAAAGATTAATAATTTATATGCAAATAATAAATGAACATCTAGTTTCTAAATAGTTTCTAAATATTATTATTGTTACCTCACGAGAATTCACGGTGATTCTTCAATTTCTCATCTACCCTCCTAAGTTTGAAACCCTCTAATATATATTTTTTCACCTCACGAGAATCCACGGTGAATTCTTCAATTTCTCACCTCATGAAAATCTCTTCCCCTCCTAAGTTTGAAACTCTCTATTGTTCAGTTAGTTGGGTTTGAGTTTCCAGATTACCTTGTAACTAAGCCATTTGGACTAGTGGGTGAAATATCACCTAGGTGATGATTAACATGGTTGTAAAAATCTTCCAATATACTTAAATATATTTTGAAATTTAATATATATATATAGAGAGCATCAAAAAAATAGTTTAGATAAATAGAATAACAATGTAACATTGCAAATCATGCATCATTATTGTATGGAGTGAGTTTTCACAAATAATATAAAAGAAATTTTAAGAAAAATTGAGATGAAGTAAACAATTTTGGATAATTTGTTTGTAAATAGGCATATACGAATCAGTTCAGATATCCACGGGTTTCTAAAATTAGAATTCACAGATTATCAAATTTTTCGATTTCAGATCATACAATTCGATTCGATTCGGTTTATCAGTATTATGAACACCCTTAAACAGTCTCTGCGCCAGCTGCCATCCTCGTGAGTGGTCGCTATACATCGTATAGGGAACGACGCCGTTTCCAGCCATATCTATCCCGCTCGCTGACTTCCTCTGAATTTGAGCCTGCCTTGCCTATATAAGGAACCTCGCTTCTCTTGAGATGAGATCATAAATTACACAATTCTCTACTTATTATACTTAATGCAGTTTGGATACTCAAGGTACTATGACCACATAATTAACTCTCATGATTTCTAATTATATAATTTCTGATAAAATTCTTCTGCAAGCATTTAACCATTTACTTGAATATTTTCATATATTATATATCATAACCTTCCTCGATCTCCCTTTTCTGGTTTTCATTTTCCTTTAATTTGCCCTCTTTCAGGTTTGATCATGTCAAAGCTATCCAACATGTGGCTCGACTACTATGGAAACATTGAAAGCTTGGCGCAGGATTATTCCAGCTGGGTAGGATTAATGTCTCATGATGAGAAGGGAGACTATAATAAGGCAAACTTGTCCACGAGTACTAAACTTGCAACTCATTAACTTGTCTATAGGCGATATCCCTACCTGAGCTTTTAATTATAGATTATTCTTCATTAAGAAATTCACATATAAAATATTATAGTCTTGATCTTGTAAGATCTTTTTTTCTTGACCTTGTAAGACCTCCAAAAGTTCATGTTTCTTTTCTCATCTCCCAAATCAGAAGATCTTAACCAAGTAATCATCCATCACTGCTACCATCCAACTCACCATCTTCTCCCTTGTCTATCCCTCTTGAGCTTAATCACCTAATTACTAGCTACTTGATGATTCCCTACATACATTTTTTTTTACCTTAATTCTAATTAGTATTGTACTTTACAGATATCATGATTGTGTACCTGCAGAAAGGAGAGTGAGTACTAGATCTAGAGTTGAATGCATTTGGAGTTTTAGATAGGAAGTGAATTCAGCATTAGGATATGGAGACATAGATGGAGAGATGAGAGAGTTTTGTTTGACTGTCATGTATTGTTTGTTTGTTTGTCCTAATAAAAGATCTTTTGTTGAAAATGATATTTCACTGAAAATTCTCTCAGAACTTTTGAGAAGAGCCATGCCAGTTCTGGGCCTCCAACTCCGGCCCCATCTTGATTATTGAACCCTAGGGAACACGTACAAGCAACAATATCAACATAATAAACTTTTTGCAAATACCAACTCTTAGACCTTAGACTAACGTCGGTTTCCAAAACAGTCCTCCAACTATCAAAAATTGAATTTTTAGCCATGTTGAACTAATTAATGATCGGTTTCCAGATGGTCCTAATCATTAACTAATAAAAATTTGTGAGAAAAGCAATCCAAAACAAACATCAGTGCCACACCTTAGTTCCTAGTTGAATTCCCCTTAAACCGACAAAGTTAATGACCACCAATAGTACTAAGGCCATTTTCAGTTTATGCGAATCAAAATGAGTAATCTTCTTAAGTCAATGAATTAAGTTCAATTTAATTCAGTTAATGATATTTTCTTTCGTGTGTTAGCATTTTTAATGTATATTTATCGAGTTTTAGGGAAAAAATACCAAAAAAAATCATACATTTGATTAAATTGGATTACACTTTTGGCTAAGCTAACTAATCATTTTGTTTCACGAGGAACGAATAGAGTCTAATTCAACCAAACTAAAAAAACTAAGATTCCATGCAATTACAACCCCACCAGTAGCCCAAATTACCTCATGAAATTAAAAGCCCTAGAAAACCCTCCTTATAAATTGTGACCATATTGAAGCATCTTCTGAAAACAACCCAAAACAATTTTTTCTTAAGGTCTCGAGTTCGAGTCTTGAAAGAAATCATCGCTAGAATAGATGCTTCTTAAATAAACTAAATAATGCTCGATTCGAGTAAAATTGGAAAAAATTACCTTTCAAAAAATAAATAAATAAACCCAAACGACTGAACTGTCTATTTCTTGATACTGCATTACTGTAGCCTCTTTAATTAGCTATGTCATTTCCACTTGTATTGATTGTTACATTAGTAAAGCAATGAACTTGCTCTATCCCAACCCAAGTTGTGTAGTGTAAGGCCCAAACATCTAATTGAATAACGGTCATCATGATCATGTGTGGTGATCATCCATGGCCAATTAATCACCTGAATTTCTAATAGCATAAAGGTTGACTATGTATAGTTTGAAGACCAAAATACCATAATATTTCTAATAGATAATAATTAGGATGCAATTGTTGGTTTTTTTAGAGGGATGAGTGAACAAGAAGAGTAAATCAACAAGAACCATGGTTGGTTTCTTTGAGAGAGATAAACAAGAGATCAAGATAAGAGTTTTGTGGGCAATTAGACAATATTCTTGGGTTATATAGCCAACTTTTTTTTCCTTTTTTTATAGGAAATGGAGTTGTGTAACTTCCACTAAAACCTTTAATTGGTTATTAAATAAACAACTTGTAACTCCTAGAAACCTCTTGTCTAGTAACTTACCCAAGTAATTAACTTCTATCATAACTTCTAATTTAAGTTTGTTACCTAAATCATTAATTTCAACTGGATATTTTAACCACAGTATTTTTGTGGTGGCACAGTACAAGACAGATAACTTTAAGAGGAAGGGACCATGAGGAGAGGAAGAAGAAGGTGATATTGTTTACGAGAGTTGCATTGCATAATTGTGAATTGGAGGCCAGGAGGGTGTGTTGTATTCTTATTGGAGTGAGCAGACCAGACCGGTGTCATCTTTGGGTACCAAATCTCTGTGTTTGTACCGTTTATGGGGCAGTAAAAAGAGTGGATGTGAACGTGCATTTGTTTTTGTTCCAGAAATAATCACGACCAGAGGGAACAGTGTTCCCACCAGTAAAATTTTCCCCAAACAAAAAGTTTAAATAATTGGAAGGAAGGACTTTTTATGAGACAACTATTGGAGGAAGTTGGATTTTATGATATAGTAGTTTGTATTTTGAAGAGAACAAGCGTTGATACCCACCACAAATTATGATATGATATAATAGTTATGTAGTACAATTGTAAATTGATAAAGCAATAGATAGTATATATAATATAATAATAAAAATTATCGTATAATTTGGTTTGTATATATGATATAGTTTGTATTTTGAAGAGATCAAGAATTGAGTTTGGTTACCTTGATATTCATTGTCTCGTATATTATGCTATGCTTGGGTTTTGGTGTATGTCATGTCATGAGGGGAGTTCTCATAGTATTTGTGGTTCTGTTTGTTGTCGATGTGGTTTAGGGGTTGGTCTATGTGCCTTGAATGGGGTGGAAGTGGGTCTCTTCAATTTGGGTTTGTAAGTATTTTTTTTTTTGAAAGGTGATTTATGGTTAATTTGGGTTTGTAAGTGGTTAGGTGTTTCCTTAGGATTTTTATGTTGTCCGGGTTTTATTTCTTGGAATTCGGATATTGTTCTAGTATTTTGTTGGACCTCTTTTATTTTTCTTTTCAATTAGTTAAAATTACCATTCAAAAAAAAAACCCAGCATTTAGAAATGTATTGTTCTATAGAGAATAGTTTCTACATTTTTTATAGAACTTCAAAAACGCATCGTTTAAATAGTACCACTGTAACAAATACTAGTTTATATCCATTTTCCTTTTGCAAATTACCCCAAAAAAATGATAACACATTAATTTGGGACAGGGGATTATAATATTAGTTCAATCCATCTTTTCAAAGAAAAGTTGGCGACACATGAACATGGGTAAGGGAGTAACTTGTGTGAAAGAGACATGCATGTGCACATATTTCAACCTGTTAATCATTACCTAGGTGATATTTCACTCACTAGTCTAAATGACTCAGTTATAAGGTAATCTAGAAGTCTAAACCCAACTAACTGAACAATTATATATTCATCTCTCATTTTTCAAGTATTCTAGGTGGGTGAAAATTCACCCGGGTGATAAATAACATTGACGCACATATTTATGTCACGTAAACTACATTATTTGTCCTAAATCTGTAATTGCGTTTGTAGATCGGTAAGATTAAATTTCGCCAACAATCCTTTTTCTAAGTATGTGATATAAATTCGTCATAAAATAAATTTTTGATATATTTTGGTTCTATTATTAAGTTTCGAGTCCTAAAGTTATCATTTTCGTCCAAAATCGCCGTTTAAATGGACGGTGGTAGGTGAAACTACAATTTTACCCTTAAATAATTGTTGCAATACATCTCAGTATTTTAAAACTTAAACAATTTTAGCCGTGAAAGAATTATTTTGGTGAAACGTTTTGCAACTCAGATTGTACGTGAGCTGCATTGTTATATTTATAGGATTCAACAAACCCTAGGTTACAAAGAGTCCTAGTCCTAGTCTGATACGTTTACAATACTTGGAGAGCAAGTTTGTCTAACACCCTCCCTTAATCAAAACTTGGCTAAGTTTAGATTATTCTTAAAGTTCTCAAACAACTGAAGTGGAAGGGCTTTGGTGAAACCGTCTGCTACCTGATCTTGGGAGGAAATGAACCGGATCTCCAGCTTCTTGCCTGCTACTCTTTCTCTTACAAAATGAAAATCAATTTTAATGTGCTTTGCTCTTGCATGAAAAACAGGATTAGCTGAAAGATATGTGGCACCTAAGTTATCACACCACAAGCATGAGGGACGATGAAGCTTCACTCCTAGTTCTTCAAGCAAAGATTCAAGCCAAATAATCTCAGCAGTAGCATTAGCAAGTGATTTGTACTCAGCTTGACCTTGATATCGTAGCCTGCTTCCTAGCACTCCAAGAGATTAAATTAGGTCCAAAGAACACAAAGAAACCACTGTTGATCTCCTGTCATCAACACACCGCCCAATCAAGATCTCGAAAATGCGCTGACCAGAGTGGAGCTTGACCGTGTAAGTGTTAAACCAACTCCTGCAGTGTGTTGAACATACCGTAATATTCTTTTGGCAGCTGTCCAATGCAATGATGTAGAGCATGCAAATATTGGCAAACTTTATTGACAGCAAATGAAATGTCAGGTCTAGTAAGCGTCAAGTACTGTAACGCACCAACCACACTTCTGTATTTTGTGCTTTCTTCAGGACCAAGAGATTTACCTTCATGTGCTGACAATTTTTCTGAAGATGATAATGGAGTAGGCGAGGGTTTGCAGGCCGTCATCCCTGTACGAGCTAGAAGCTCATTGGCATATTTTTCTTGACTCAAAATTATACCGTCTTGAACCTTCTTCACTTCAATTCCCAAAAAGAAATGCAAGTCTCCTAGATCTTTTAAAGCAAACTCAGAACGCAAATCTTGTAGGAGAGCATTAGTTGCATCTTGAGAGGAGCTTGCTACTATTATATCATCAACATATATAAGGACAAATATGATGGTGCTTGACTTGTTGTAAATAAACAGGGATGTATCTGATTTAGAAGCAACAAAGCCAAGATGCTTTAACTTGGAGCTTAAGCGAGAGTACCATGCTCGGGGTGCTTGTTTCAATCCATAGAGGGCTTTGTCAAGTTTGCAAATATGATGTGGTGATTTTGCATCTTCATAGCCTGGTGGTTGTCTCATGTACACTTCCTCTTCCAGAACACCATGCAAAAACGCGTTCTGCACATCTAGCTGTCTCAAACTCCACCCCCTGGATACAGCAATTGCTAGAACAAGTCTTATAGTAGCAACTTTAACAACTGGACTGAAAGTATCTTCATAGTCTATACCATACCGTTGTTTAAAACCTTTTGCTACCAAACGGGCCTTATATCGATCAATGGTGCCATCTGCCTTCTTTTTAATTCTATATACCCATTTACAATCAATGACATTGTTACCTTGTCATGCAGTACTAAACGCCAAGTTCCATTCTTCATAAGTGCAGAAAACTCTTCATCCATTGCCTTCTTCCACTTGGGATCCGCCAAAGCTTCTTCTAAATACTGTGGTTCTCCTGTAGTGCACATCATACCATATGGAACAGTTCCATCACCCAGCGTTTTGGTTTTGAGTTACCTGTTTGCAGTCTTGTAACGGGGCGTTGTGGAGGCTGATTTTGTGGCGGAGATTCACCTGAGCTGGCCGCGGAGGTTGCACCGGAGCCGGTGTCCTGTGTGTGCGCAGATGGTCCTGAAGCTGTTGTCAAGGGTGACGCTATGGACGTGGCACGCGACGAGGACTCGGGCGAGGCAGGCTCGACATGCGGTGCTGACCATGAGGCGGATTCGTCCAAGGTTGTATGTGCAGGAGGATGTGCATTCGCAAGAGGACCCATGCCATGCAAGTTGAGCACGTCGGCTGTATGCGCATTGTTATGTGCACCATGTTGCACATTATCTTGTGCATCAACTTGAGTGTGATTCTCTTCTACTCCCTGCATAGTACTGACAGAAGTGCTACCATTGGTAGGGTTAGTCAACGATGAAGTACAATCATTTTCCCTATGTTCAAAATTTCGAAGGAATTTAGGAAGAAGCAATATTTCTTTTCTGATAAGAGCGCCGGCATTTGGATGCAATGATTCAAAAGGAAAAATAGCCTCATCAAAAACGACATCTCGAGATATATATACTCTCCCTGTGGAGACATCAAGACACTTCACACCTTTGTGATGGGGGCTGTACCCAATGAAAACACATTTTTTGGAACGAAATGCAAGTTTGCGTGTGTTATATGGGCGCAGGTTTGGCCAGCAGGCACATCCAAATATACGGAGGGCAGAGTAATTAGGTGTGGTGCCAAGTAATCGATGAACTGGGGTTTCATGATTGATGACTTTACTAGGAAGTAAATTGATGAGGTATGTGGCTGTCAAGAAGGCTTCATCCCAGAATTTTAATGGCATGGATGCCGTAGCTAGTAAAGAGAGCCCAACTTCTACAATGTGACGATGTTTGCGCTCTGCAGCGCCATTTTGCTGATGAGCATGAGGACAGGAGACATGATGTGAAATGCCAATTTGTTGGAAGTAAGCACTTAATTTTTCATACTCACCCCCCCAATCAGTTTGCATGGTAATGATCTTGCGATCGAATTTTCGTTCAACAAGGTTTTTGAAATTGGCAAACACTTGAAAAACATCAGCACGCTTCTTTAAGAGATAAATCCACGTAAATTTGCTATAGTCATCAATAAAGCTAACATAATAAGAATATCGACCCACTGATGTAGGAGCAGGACCCCACACGTCTGAAAAAATGAGTTGAAGAGGAGCTGTCGACACACTAGTGGAAATAGGATAAGGAAGTTGATGACTTTTAGCTCTTTGACATGGATCACAAATAGACTCAATAGTAGGCTCTTTTACAAATGGAAGTTTGTTCTTGACAATAATTTTCCTAACAATAATAGAGGAGGGATGACCTAATCGACTATGCCACTTTGCTTGAGAAGGCTTAGCGGCGACAAAAGCTTGTTTCCTGAGCTTGGATGAAGATGATATGAGAGGGTAGAGGCCACCGATGCATTTTCCTTTATGAATTGTTTGCTTCGTGACCTGATCCTTGATCAAGAAAAAAGAGGGGTGAAACTCTAGGAAGACATTATTATCTGTGGTAAGACGATGGACAGAGAGAAGACTTTTTGAGGCACTTGGAACGTGAAGGACATGATTAAGATGCAAATTTTGAACAGGGGTATGAACAATTGTATTTCCAACGTGACTAATTGCCATACCTGAGCCATCTGCAGCGTGAACTTGATCCTTGCCCTTATACTTGTCACGGATGGTTAGCTTGTCAAGCTCACCAGTAATGTGATGTGTAGCGCCGGTGTCCGAATACCAATTTGTATCAACACCATAGGAGGCAGTGTGCGCCTCCTTGTCATCATAGTCACCATCTTCATTGTCTTCAAACCGCCACCAGCAGTCTTTTGCAGGATGGCCCTCCTTATTACATATTTGACATGTGACGTCCACCCACGGTGTTGTCCGTGTGCGACCACGGCCACGACCGTTGCTGCTGGTCGGAAAGGTTCTCCCTCTCCTGCCACCACGGGCTCGGTTTCCATCGCCTCGGCCACGTGGCCCTCTTTCGCGAGGATGATAACGTCGGCGGACCGCTGCATTGGCGGAGGAGTGGAATCCGCCACTAGAAGGAGCACCAAGCATTGCCTGTCGCTGGTCATAGCTATGCATCTGTTCAAACAAATCAGAGACAGAAAGATTGGCTGGCATGGCGTTGATCGCAGCAACGAGGGCGTCGTACTCATGATCGAGACCCGCCAAGATGTAGGCGACAAGTTCTTCTGTATCAACGGGGCGACCGGCAACGGTGAGTTCATCGGCGAGACCTTTCATCTTTGCAATGTAGGCCGCCGTGGACAGAGAATCCTTCTTTGTGTTGGCGAGAGCGATCCTGAGATTTGTGATTCTTGATCGAGACTGAGCAGAGAACATGGTTCCGATGGCGGTCCATACTTCCGCTGCGTGTTCAAGGTTGAGGACATGCATGAGCACGTCTTTGCTGAGGGATTGAAGCAAATAACTGAGAACCTGCTGGTCCTTGATCAGCCATGTCGCATGAGCAGGGTTGGGGGCTATGCCCGGCGTGTTGTCCGCCTTGGTGATTTCCACCGTTTTGGAGGGCTCGACTTCGGAGCCATCAAGATAGCCGATCAGTTACGCTCCTCGTAGCGCTGGAAGGATTTGAGCCTTCCACATCGGAAAATTATCCCGGGTAAGTTTGTCCAAGGGCGGCGAGCCAAGGTTGGCCGCCGGCATGCTTGGGAACGAGGTCATCAGAATTTGTTGTTGTTGTTCTGGAGTTTGCTGGATGTGTTGGAAGAGGTAGGCTCTGATACCATGAAAGAATTATTTTGGTGAAACGTTTTGCAACTCAAATTGTACGTGAGCTGCATTGTTATATTTATAGGATTCAACAAACCCTAGGTTACAAAGAGTCCTAGTCCTAGTCTGATACGTTTACAATACTTGGAGAGTAAGTTTGTCTAACAGGGTTTCGGTTGCCAACCTCGTCGTACAGAACATTCGACTCCTGGTGAGCCTTAATCAGATAATCCGCCCCTCATTTGATGGCATCAAGGGCATGGTCGAGCTCACCGTTGGCCATCATATGCTCGAATCCAATTTTCTTCTGATCACATGCTTCAATCGTCGGAAAAAAGTTCTGGGTTCATGAGTCTTAGGGGCTTTGATCAAAATTCTGGAAGGGCCGGTGATTCTTGCGATTTGGGGATTTGATGGGATAGAGGGAGGACGTAATGCTAGCGGCCTTTCGATGAAGGGAGCTGGGCGCCTGGGCCACGAGCAAGGAGTTGGAGATCCTCGACGTTGGTGGTGATTCTCGACGTTGGCGGCTATTCTTGGCCTTAGCGGCAGCATGGAGTGGTGATGATGTGACGGCGAGGGAAGTCGATGCCACCACTAGCCTCACCGGCCACCGGGATGCCCTGGAGCACAACCAGCTGCGTTGCTTTTGTTCTGGGCTGCGGCATCGCATAAACCCAGAATTAGGGTGTTCTCTGGCGGGCTGAGCTGGACTGACGAGAGGGATGTGCATTATAGCCCTTAAAGTTTGGAATGTCTGCAAACAAGTCACTCATCTGTAAAAATGATGTAGAAGAGGAGTTGAGGATAAATGTGTTAATTTAAAAAACTGTTAGGGCAGAATTGTTTAAGTTTTAAAATACCGAGGTGTATTGCAACAATTATTTAATGGTAGAATTGTAATTTCACCCATCACCGTCCATTTAAACGGCTGTTTTGTATGGAAATGACAACTTTAGGATGCGAAACTTAGTAATAAAACTAAAATGTATTAAAAACTTATTTTAGGATGAGTTTAGGTCACAGACTTAAAAAAATGACTGTGGGCAAAATTTATTTCGATCAAAGAGCGAAAATAACTTTTTTTTTCGTACTTTTTCACATATGAAGTTAAAACTTAAAGAAGGTGATCTTAGCGCAATTGTGGTGAGTGTAGTAGAAAGAGGTGCAAGTAACGAGAGAAATTGTTAAAGTAGAAGAATCATTGAGGAAATGAGGTAAAGTTTGGTGAGCCCTCAAGAAGAATGAGAGGATTATCAAATTTTGGACCAAGTATGGTGTGAACTGTGCAGAAACTAGTATATATGAAAAATTGTTTTAAGAGGAAGAGAAAGATGAAGAGCTAGAAGGTGTATTTTTTTTTTTGAACGGCAATACACTTCATTTAAAGATGCTAAGATCAAGAAAAAGTTTCAGAGCAACCCTATGAGAAATAGGATCTGACTGCCAAGAAAAAGAAAAGAAGAACGAACGCAAGAGAACTACCAAGCAAAAGGAAAGAAAAGGAAAAAGAGCCCAAATCCAAGAAGAGAAGTATCACCCCCCCCTCCGCCCCCATTTGAATCGGAGCTATTAGCCAATCCGTCCAAGACTCCTTTTTCGCACTCCTGCTCTGAATCCAAAGGTATGACAATACCTGGATGTCTGCAATAATCTTCGGGGCACACCACTGAGTATTTTGCATGGTCACCTTATTACGGGCTTTCCAGATTGCCCAAGCAGTGACAAAAACAATTGCTTGCCACACCTGTCTTGAGCTATATGGGACCTGTAAAATGAAATCACCGTTGACTACCTCAGTAAGGTCGACAGAACGAAACACCTTCGTATTACACCAAATCGCCACTGTTCGCCAGATGTCCAACACCACCGGGCAGCAAACTAGAGCATGGTCCACCGTCTCGGTCACGTCAGAATAGAGCGGACATAGAATAGAATCTATCTCCATCCCTCTCTGCCGCAACTGCGCTCGAACTGGAAGGTATCTGTGGACTGCCCGCCAGATAAACACATTCACCTTCTTGGGCACCTTGTTGCACCAGTACGTCGGAATATCGTGATTGGCTGCCATGTGTGTGTTGATCCTCCGGGAAAGGCAATGGACTGTGAACACGCCATCCGTTGCTGAATCTTAGCATTGTTTCCTCATTACAGGATAAGTTGTACATCTGGAAATGGATGACTTTGCATCTGATGGTATTATCATATTTATTGATTTCTTTTAATATTTCTTTTCCTAATAGTAATAATAATAATATCTGAATTGAATACAAATTTGTATATCAAATAGTTTAATTACTTAAAGTCGGTATGGAAGTAAAAATCAAACAAGTACTCCTAGTCCTGGTACTTTATTGATGTCACTCGAGAGATTGCAGTCGGTTTGATAATGATCGAGTGAAATTCCTTCTTCGGCCCGAACCAAGGAATCCCTTATATATGATGCAAAATGGATCTTGTTCTATCGTTGATCAGAAATTTCTCTATCAAAAATACGAATCGGAGTTTGAAGAAGGGGAAATAGAGGAGGGTTTCTTCGATCACATAGACTGGGCTCCTAGAATATAGCGCCCTTGGGAAACTGATTTGAACTTGCTAGGCCCCAACCCCGGCTATATTTTGGTCCAATGCGAGTAGGTGGAAACTCGTTAAACTCTCATACGTTCATTTTATTATTGATTGGTGCAACATTGTTTATTATGATATTACCACCATTAATTACGATGAGTGACAGTCTTATAATTAACAATGATGTCACTAACCAATAATAACATGACACAATGATGTCACTAACCAATAATAACATGACACTTATAGAGGTCGGAACCCGGATTGGACAAAAAATATTTTCGTCCCCATATATCATATATGTGAATTGGACCACTCTTCTTCTTTTCTTCCATTGAATGACAAAACACACACAAGAAAATTCCACCTACCGAGAACGATAGAAAATCTGGATCAAAGGGTTCTAGAAAACATTCCTAATGCTTCCCATTAGAGAATCAATACCCATACTATTGGAGCTCATGCTCATACTATTGGGTTAAGATATATTTTTATAATTCTTATTAAATTTTTTTATTGTTGTCCAAAAAATGGAAAATCAATACCTCTAAGGTTTCATAAAGTGCTTTTAAAGTAATTAAAGCATAAAATCAACAAAAATATTTTATTGGTTGCGTTTTGAAAACACAAGGTGAATGTCTTGAACTAGTTCTTTTGAACCCCAACTTCGTTTGGGAAATAAATTACAAAAATTAAATATAATGGAAACTTTAAAATACAAAACATTTTCAATAACAAAAATGTTTAAATAACTAATTAATAATAAAGTTCAAGAAATCTAAACTTTATCATGATTATTGTTGAGACAAAGTTCAATATTTAACACTTAAGTTTTAAATAATTTTTGAATCTCATAAATTAAAGCAAGATGGTTTGAAATAAACACCACAATACACTTAAATCATGTTATAAGTCCAAATTATATTTGTTTATTATAACAATACAATTAAATCATGTGATTCATATATAAGATTCCAAAATTAAACTGATTTAAAAATCACTTATAAATGGAATCTATAAATATTAACCGAAAATAATCTCCATATCCAGAAAAGAAAAAATAAATATTTTCATTCGAGTTTCACACGGCCTCTGACATGGGTTATTCAAATTTAACATCCTATCAAACACTGGTTTAAAGAAAAAAATTATAAGAACCATGAAATTGTGTTGGAAAAAAATATAACTTCTTTATTTAAGATCATTTAAGCACAATTTTTGTTTCCGAATTCTTTTAGCAAACAAAAATAAGAAAAAGAAAAATACATGAACTTTACTCCTCAAAGCAAAAACACTAAAAAAAACTTATGAAATGCCCTGAATAAATAGCTAAAAATGAAATATTATAACATAAAATCGAAATTATGTAAATGAAATATGGAGGGAAATCAAGAATCAAATGATGAAATAAATATAAGAAATTGTAGTAAGTTTAAGGGATAGAGGGAAATGAAACTGCCAAAACAATTGAGACAATCTTTAGTATCTAATTTATGATTTTATCTTCAATATTTTAATATACAAAGTCAAATAATTTAGATACAAATTGTAGATTAATATGTGTAATTTTTAGATAATATTTCCCTGATTTTTTAATGAATTTTTTATAGTAATAACTTGAATTTTTGAAATATCGAAAAATGAATGTATGAGACGGAGAGAGTATATATAAATATTCTTGATTTGCTCCAATTTTGCAGGTATTACTCCGTCTGTCCCAAATGTATCGTCACAACATCAAAATAAATTGTCTCAAGTGAAATGAATTTTTCCACTTTTATTTTATTTTAGTCCACTTTGACCGTTCCAAATGAACTCACTCAAAGAGTCTGAGTAGTGGGTTGAAATTGGTGAAAATGAGTTTAGAATGAGATAATTATAAAAATTTATGTAAAATTAATTAATGGCTAGATATATATATATATATATATATATATATATATATATATATATATTTTGAACAAAGCTAAAGATAATCTTAGTATATACAAAAATAAAATAAAATAAAAATGACAATACTCTCTGTACGGTCGGGATCAAGTCACAATACTTTTCCATGGCATGGTCTCATCCCGGCTTTTCTATCCATACATTCTGGCCTGCATTATTTAATTGGGCCTTCGTTTCTAAGCCCATTATTTCCAGGCTAGGAGTAACAACTAGGCCCACAGAAAGGCCGCATTCAGCCCTCTCCCAAGCAGGCCCGCCAAACCCAATTTCTTTATCGATGTTCAGAGGAAACTGGCAATTGGGCTGCCTTAAAGCCCATACAATCATCTGCTTCCAAGGCAGCGAAGCTCGATAGCACTCAACACGTTTCGTTTTTTTCCTTTTAAAAAAAGAAAAGAAAAAAACTGGTCAAGATTTCTAAAAATAAAAAGAAATATTACAAAAATAAATCATTTTTAAATTTACAAAAAAATCTATAAATTAGATGTTGAAATCGAATTAAGTCGTTATTCATTGATGAAAAAAGCATTTGGAATAAATTACCTTTTTCAGCAAATATTTTTTTTGAGTCATTATGATTTATTAAGGTAAAATGTCCATTTTTGCCACCAGAATTTGGCCAAAAGTCCCTTTTTGCTATTATTTTAAAAAATGATTTTTTTTTTGCATCGACGCTATTGTTTCTGGCCCCCAATTGCCACTCTGTCAAATTAGCTACACACTAGACCTTAAAGTTTATAAAAATTGACAAATTCACCCAGATTCTTAACTACTCTTTCATCTTCATCCCTCTCACCATTCATGAAGCTTGTAGTTACACCAAAATACAATAAACGAGATGTATTAAATTTCTTCTCATTTCCGCATAGGAAAATTAAAGATAATAGTCAATTTATCGCTTCCTAATTTATCGACAGATATTTGGGTGTTGATAATTTTCAGGGAACAAGAAATTAACGATCTTTATAAACCTCTTTGGATTCATTATGGTTTCTGAGTATCTTTATAAATATTGATGGTAATTTTCACCCAAGTGAGCTCTCTGAGATCAGAAAGGTCTCCAATGGCCGGAGATATGAATCCGGCAAGACGTCTACAAAAGGCGCAGACAAAAGCACAGAGGTTCGAGCATGGGAAGAGGTTAGATTGTAACTTTTACAAATTTAGGGTAATTTTTTTCATTTTAAAATGTTGGGGTCAAATTGATTATGAAAATATTATCCGTTAACGGCCTCGGCAGTAACGGTCCAAAGAGTAAACGTTAATGGTAAAAATGGTCTAAAGATAAAACATCAAAGGTAAAAAAAAGACCGTTTTTTAAAATAATGATGAAAAAAGATTTTTGAACAAACGTTGGTTCTCATTTATGAATATCGTACCATTACTTAATAAATAATGCTTAATTATTGTAATTTACGCGATCAGTGTTGTTTGTTCCGAATGAACGAGTTTAGTTCTTATGAGTCTATTTGATCATCTACTGTAGATTGCTTATTTAAAGAGAAAGAGTACTACTAGTACTACTATACACCTCTGTCAATTGAAATATATAGTTGAGTTGTTAAAACCAAAATTCCTTTGTATTCTATTCACTAAAAATAAAAAATACTCCGTATATGCAGAAATTGCGTGTATACTTTTAACTATAATCTAACATTTAGAAAAAGTTTCATATCTACGGAGTATTATTATTACATGTTGAAAACGGAGGAGTTGCCAAATTAGCTATATGGATCTATTTTGGAGGACCGCATAATTATAAGGATGACCACATTGAAACTTCTTCTGATCAGTTTATGCTGCAAAGAAGAGGTTTGCAAGTACATCTGATATATAGAGAAGTCTCCCTTCAATTTATCTTCACACGCATGTACAAACCTTAAATCAAATTTCAAAAAAAAAAATCCATTTTCTTTCCAAAATCTACCCCCCCCCCCCCTCCCAAAAAAACAACTCAGTAGAAAATAAGATAAATTAAAGGAGACAAAGGGATGTACTGACCTCTCCCTCTCCCTCTCCCTCAACCTCTCCCTCTCCCTCTCCCTCTCCCTGAGGATAACAAAACTTCTCATGAAGAGATGTCATAGAAAATAAACACATGCAAACAAATTGATCATACTTCACGTAGCGCAACGCAGTTGGTAGGGCTGATCATTCAGTAATTTCGGTAGAAACCGAAACCGAATTACCGTAGTTATTCGGTTTCGGTTATCCATTATTAGATACCGAATTAACCGATTTACACTTAAAACCGAATTAACCGAATACCGAATTAAGTTCGGTTATTTCGGTTTCCATCCGAAATAACCGAATTTTTCCCTCTTTTCTTGCTACTCTTTGATCATTCATGATTCATACACAAAACAACTGATGTAACTTAACTGCTAGCAATAGAATGATAGTAATAAGTAGCAAAACAAGCATAAAATACACCAATGATAGTAATTAGATATTGGGCTGGGGCTGGGTTGGGCTCACATGCGAGCTAACTATTCGGTTAATTCGGTAACTGAATAGGTGAAGCCCGAAACCGAATACCGTACCGAAAACCGAATTAAAATTTCGGTATTACCGATACCGAACCGAAATACCGAAATACCCGAACCGAATTAACCGAAACTGAAAATAAAATTGGTTAATTCGGTTAAACCGAGTACTTGATCAGCCCTAGCAGTTGGGTCGTGGTAGCTACTGCGACGAGGGTCCCGGTGAACACCATGGTAAAAAATGGCGCAATTTCGCACACATTGCTGCCTCACCACGCAAGAGGCCGTAGTACGTCTGTTGGCCAATTGTCTGACGTTTGACGGCATCACCATTCTATACTGCGGCCTTTATTGCGTATGAGGCCGCAATAGATATATAATTTTTGAAAAAAATATAATTGTATAAATAATTACTAACTATTATTTAAATTACTAAATATAAACTTAATAATAATGTTAATTAAGAAAGTAATTATTAATTTAAATAAATGCAAATACAATATATATTTAAGAGACCATTCAATAATTAACAAATTACATCATAAAATGTGTATACTAATTCTAATTGTATGGAGGATTATTGTTGTTCAGACAAACACTGTCCAAAAACTCATCGAACTCCTGATCAGCCATCTCGAACAGGTCCAAGAAGTTGAACTATGGCACTGTGGGCTGTGGGGTCTCCTGCTTCGAAGTCCGTCGCGGCTCCGACTGATGATCATTTAGGGCAAAGTTGAGGGTGAGGTTGGGTTATGGAGGAGAAGGCAGTCTCGGAGGATGCTCGTGACGTGGGGTGATCCGAGAGGGGAAGGCTGGGATGGTCTAGCGACCAAATCGCTGGCACGTTAAAAAGTCAGACATGTCCCCCTACGTAGCGCCGACCACATGTTGCTGATAGCCACTTCCATGGAACGCGTCACCTCGTTCACTCGGGCCTCCAATCGGGCTTCAATCTCAGCATGCCCACGAGCACCTTGGTCCTCGAGCGCGGCGACCCTGCTTATGATGTCACGGATCTCATCCATGTCCCTCTGATGTTGCTCCTTCAGGTCAATCTCGTGCTGAAATTAAAATTTATTTTGAAAAGGTTAAACTTATGATCAATTGCCAAAATACCGTAAAAGTATGGAATTGATAAAACTTCAATCTTATTACCTGCGACAGTCGAGGTTGCTTGAACAGCTCGGGCTGGGAAGGCTGGGGCGGGACACCGACCCATCTTCCTCACGTGGGCGGGCCCATGATATCCTTGTAGATGTCGTCCTCAATCTCGAGGAACAGTCCGTCTGCCCCATACTTCTCAATCAAGCGCTTTGTGTACTCCTCATAGTTAAGATGAAGTAATTTATGTTAATGAATAATAAATTTAATAATTTAATTATATAAATGATTGAGAAACTACCCATACTTACCAGGGCCGCATTTTCCTTGCCCAGCTAGTCCTCCCTAAACTCGTCCACCCGCAGCCTCTCTCCCGCCTTTTTGTACTGCCATTAAAATACGTTGGGTATTCATAAATACAACAT
Organism: Stellera chamaejasme; assembly: GCA_024586325.1. Classification (NCBI taxonomy): domain Eukaryota; kingdom Viridiplantae; phylum Streptophyta; class Magnoliopsida; order Malvales; family Thymelaeaceae; genus Stellera; species Stellera chamaejasme. The sequence goes on from CM044985.1 coordinate 36,192,466, forward strand.
ATACTTACTGATGGCCGTCAGACTCAATCTGGCAGATACTAAAGCCCATAAAGACCCAAAAGGTCCAGCAAAAGGTCAAGTTAGTAACGCAGAATAAAGGCCCCATTAAAACTCGAATAACTTATAACTTGAACAAGTCAAAGACATTCTCAGACATGTTAAGGACATACCGGAACATATGAAGGACATTCTAGGACCATACATACCCGAATATATTAGGGATATTCCGGACCATACATATTCGAGACATTATGGACAGGTGTCCTCTGACACGCCGCTATTCTATATTGGGATATTACAATAATGTCATTCTATTACAATGGACTATAAAAACACTAATTATACACACATATGAAGGAAACTATTCACTCTCACTCTCTTGGTATTGTTACACTCATTCCAAAATTCACCAATACTGACTTGGCATCGGAATACCAAACAGAGAACTCCCCCTTATTTCCCTCATTTGGCGTAATGACCAACCGTATTTTTCACAGATTCCAATGGCGTCAACTAACGTCACGACCTGACGTACACTACTTGGGGAAGACAAAAGCTACTGCGGCCCTTACCGCGGTTTGGGCCGCAGTAAGCCCATTTACGCTGTAAATTGCGTAGTTGTTGGCGCAGTAAGATTTACTGCGGCCTTGGCCGCAGTAATTTTTTTTAGGGTTTAAACTCTCCTTTCTCTTCATCCGCCGCACAATTCTTCTTCATCTTCTCCGTTTTTCTCTGTTCTTCCTCTTCTTCTTCTTCTTCTTCTTCTTCTTCTTCTTCTTCTTCTTCTTCTTCTTCTTCTTCTTCTTCTTCTTCTTCTTCTTCTTCTTCTTCTTCTTCTTCTTCTTCTTCTTCTTCTTCTTCTTCTTCTTCTTCTTCTTCTTCTTCTTCTTCTTCTTCTTCTGTCTCTTCTTCTTCTTCTTCTTCTTCTTCTTCTTCTTCTGTTTCTTCTTCTTCTTCTTCTCACACCCCATTTAGCGGAAAATGCGTTTTGTTTGCAATGTGTTCTACGTTTTTCTGGGTTTCATTGGACGAATTCGGATGAACATTCATCCGGATTCGTCCACTTTTTTTTAATTATTCAAACCGGTTACTGCGGCCATGGCCGTAGTAAGGCCGCAGTAGCTACTGCGGCCATGACCGTAGTGGAAAACGAACTGCGGAGGATTTTACCACGGCAAGCACTACGGCCTCTCCCGCAGTAACTACTGCGGCTATACTACGGCTCTACGTAGTGGTAGACAGCACAAGAGAGCCGTGGCGGCAACCACCACTGAGCCGCCACCAACTCGAGTATGGAGTATTTTTTGTTTCGGGTTCACATCCTTGGTTTTTCGGGTGTTGTTACAGTATTTTACTGAAATTTTTGTAAGTTTTTTTGTTGTTATTTAATATATTCATTCCTTTTTTAAAATGGAATAAGCTTCACTTATGGTTCCCTTAAGTTATATTATTGTCCTAAATGAGTAATTTTGTTTAAAATTTTTATTTGTTTAAATCCTTAATTTCGTACATAATTTGATGATTTATTCATTTATTAGAACGATATTTACATGTACTATTAGTAGTGACAATGTCAAGTATTTAAGATACAATTAGTTGGTTAACATCACTTTAAATTTGGAAAAAAACATTATAGTTCACTAAAAGTACTTTATTTTGGCTGCGTTCTCTTACCAAAATATTTATTTGGACATGTCAAATAAATCAGTCCTAGCTATCCATGTTTTCCCCTCACAAACTTTTTATCAATTTAAAAAACTTATAAAATTTCTTTCCAATTTCTTTTTAATTTTCACTAATTGAACACACCCTTATTTATCACAATACATACATTTATATATCATACCAATAAATCTCACAGGAAAAAGTATTGTTATTTTAATTCATTTATTATTTTGCAACTTCCAATTTATGAATTGTTTCTTCAATTTTGATATATATATATATATATATATATATATATATTATGAAATAACTTATATGTATCAAATAAATCAACGTTTACATTCGTCATACCCGTCCTTCTATAGGAGGGGTACAAACTAGTTAGTTTAATAATTACATGCGGCAAGAGCTGTAATCCAAAGTTAAAATAAATAAATAAATAAATAGTAATTGGAAGCGTTCAAACCAAAACCTGCTCTGGTCGAAAATATGACCGTCTTTAGCTGCTGTCTACTTCGATTTAATACTTGACCCTTTCCTTTCGTTTGCACACTGTCTTCTTCTTTCATGCCCACTTCCCATTTGTCCCTTTCCTTTTATTTTTACATGTCTAATTAACTTCTAATTAATTAACTAACTCTAAATTACTAATTAATTAAGTATGAGGTGGCTGATCATCAATGCGGCAATTGGACAAATCTCTGACGACACAAATTCTACTTCAACGTTGTCATCAAAGTAAGAGCGAAAATCCTATACGACTATCTTAATCTTTTACTTTTCTCATAAATATTATATTTACTCCATTTAATTATATTAAAAATTAGTGTACATACCCGCCTACGGTATGGGTTTTGTTGTTTTTAATATAACTTAAAAACTGAAAAATATTTTATACAAGATTAACAAATCCGATAAAAAACATGCAAATGTTGGAATAAACTAATTACTGCACCAATAACTAAAAATACAAAAAACATAAACATTTCTTGTCGTCCTTTTATTTTTTGAAGAATCGAGATTTGATAATTGCCAATTACGAAACTGCAAACAAGTCTAGCAGCCTTGGCTCAAGTGGCACTTAGTGTGCCACAGAGGTAGGTGTTCGGGCTCGAGGTCTTGGCTTTGAGTCCTTGGGCTGCCAAGACACAGGAGTTTTACTCACATTACGAATCGAATTTAACCCTCCTGCGGCTCTGCCCTCGGATGAGTTTAAACCGAAGGGATTTGAACTCGTGATGTGGGAGTGTCTAATCTAACCAATTGACCTACTGTTGTTAAAAAAAAACGAAACTGCAAACAATGAAATTGGATAATCGACAATACAACAATTGTTTCAACAAAATAAGATGTCTTATTTTCTTTGTAACATTACAATGTGATAATTTATAAATAAAACAAACTGTGAATAAACATTTTGACATTAGATAAACTTATAACTGATATTAGACATTGTATGTGCATTTCTTAGAAGAGCCTAAACAAATGTATCCAAGTAGAGTAGATCTACCATTTATTAAACAATACAATGGTGCAGCTGGTTAGCTGCTTTAATACAGACACTAAAATGTTCAAGAATGTTATATTCAGTGATCTTGGACCATTGAATTTTTTTAAAACATATACATGCTCCACAATTCCTAATTTAATTTTTTTCATCAACCTTGAAGATAATATTTAAGGATTCACGCGCTCTTAATTATATAAAAAATTCTAAACACACAATTTTCAATATTTAATAAATATATCTATTTTCATTACAGCTTGAATTTTAATTTTAATTTTTATGTACATATATGTTAGTTCGATTTGTGTAGTTCATGAGCAAACCTTTTATAAACATTTCTGCTAAAAAATATAAATCAATTGAAATCAATTAAATTATAAAATCCAATCATTTTTAAGAGGAATTGATTTTGTCTATCTATTCCATTTAATTTGTATAAATTTCAAACTACTTAAGCATTTAGATTTTCAGCTTATTTTCAAATTTGCAGCAATGCACGAGGAGAGTGAATAACAATATAATCATATCTATGTGGGAAAAGATGGTTTTGCAATGAAAGCAATTCAATTTCTTACCAAACTATTGTCCTACACTAAAATCAGTACATCACAATTCTCTTTCATTTGTTATCTCATTTCTAGGCCCTCCCACAAACCTTGCAACAAAAGACAAAATATTAATCATTACCTATGTACCCAATAAATATATTGACCATAACATTTAGAACTCAGTAAATATGATGAAATAAACCTTAGTCTTTGTTATTAGAAAGTAGTAGCAAAGTAGACTTGTGATTGCAACTTCCCACTTGATGTCTCCAACGTACAACAATCTACATGAAAAAAATAAAAATTGTAACCACAAAATCATTCTGCATAACGTTGTATGACATTAAACATAAGATAAAAGTAATTGGAAATAAATATCGTATGAAATTGTTTTTGACATTTATTAAATAATACATTCACTTCATTGTATTTGAGCTTGAACTTGATGTAGGAGAGTCATCCTTGCTCGTGAATAATATCCTTCTCTGATGACTAGAGCGGTGTCGCTTGTTTTGGGAGTATCTCCGGTAATAGGAGAATACGCCACGAGCAACCTAGGACTGAGGCGGTTGATCGTTTGGTCAGAGCGACTTGTTCCTTAATTTGGGGATGCAAGCATGCAGGGCTTACTGACCAACAACCAATTGCAAACTGCAGTTCTCAATCAGTTCCTTCAAGAAAGATAAGAGACAAAGGCCTGTGAAGGGCGGAAAAAGTGTAAAATAATGAGCTAGATCTAACTTTTTATACATGAAAAAGGAAGAGAAGAAATAAACTTCAAATCATTTGCAGAACTCAGACGAAGGATGATGGGGCAGCGATGGGATGATGGTGACATGAAGGAACGGTAACAACTTATAAAACCTACAAATTTAGCAAAGAGGATAAATGCTAGAAACGATAGAAAAAAAAAAGAAACAAAACGAAACACAAAATTGAGAAATAACATTGACACTGAATAAAAGAGGAGCAGAATTTAGAGAGAAAGGAGAGTGGAAAGGAAAGAGAACGTGTAGAGAAATACAAGGAAATGAAAATGACAATACAAAAAATTGACTGCAATATAAAATGTTTATTAATTGAATGAATGCTATAATTGTGATTGATTGGCAACAAATCCGAGTGATCTTAGGGAATCGACGAAATCATTATATGGTAAGTTAAGGTGGTAAAATTTATCGTAACTGTTTTTTTAAAGCTAACGTGGGTCATAGGTGTCGCTGAGGTGGAGCTCCAAAATTGCAGGTTTTGATTTTTTTTTTACACTTTAGGCGGAAGTTTCCTGTAATATATATTAATAATAGATTTAATTGATAAATTTGCATACACAACTTAAAATAAGAAATGTATGAAATAGGTGAGAGAGAAAATTGATTAGAATTAAATTTGTATTAATTACTTATTAAAACTTATCATATTGTGTTTTAAGAAAATGGTAACTGTAGCCTTAAAAAATGGTAGGCTAATTAAAATCTATATTTATCACACATTAAAGCTTACCATAATCTGTTTAGAAAAAAAAAGCTGATGTGGTCCTATGTGGCGCTTAAGTGTCTTTATAATATTGCAGTATTCAATTTTTTTTACCCTACTCTCAAACTTCTCATGTTTTATATTATAATAATAGATAGATTTAATTGATAAATTTGCATACACAGCTTAAAATAAGAAAGAAATGAAATAGATGAGAGAGAAAATTGATTAGAATTAAAATTGTATTAATTACTTATTAAAACTTAACATATTGTGTTTTAAGAAAATGATAACTATAGCCTTAAAAAATGATAGGCTAATTAAAATCTGTATTTATCACACATTAAAACTTACCATAATCTATTTAGAAAAAAAAACTGATGTGGTCCTATATGGTGATTAGATGTCTTCATAATATTGCAGTATTTAACTTTTTTTTACCTTACTCTCAAACTTCTCATATTTTATATTATAATAATAGATTTTTAAAGCAGTGGAACTTTTTGACCAGGCGGCCACACACGAACAGCAAAGTTCCAAGCAAACGGGGCACATCGCTACCAAGCTAGCCATTCCAATTACCAGCCGCGGAAATTAACACTATTTATTTTCTTCTTTGTTTTTTTTAAAAGAAAGTTGCTACTCATGGTGAGTGCGTTCGTACTCGTACCTAATATATTTCTCTTTAATTTACACCATCAGGAAGAAAATACTCCATCCATTTGAAATGTGTTGTAATTTTTATTTTTATTTTTGTAAACTCCGCCTGCAAGTCCTTGAGTTACATTATTGTCCTATTCGTATTCAATTTTAAGGTTTTGTCGTACTTTCATCTTTTAAGTAACATTTTTGTCCTAATGAGATCCTTATGTTATATTTTCAGTTAAAACCGCCGATTAAGTGAAGGCATTTATGTAAATATATATTTTTATATCTAATTTAACCCAATTCTTTTTCAAATCTGCAAAATAACCAGCTTTTATAAAATTTTACAAACCCACCCCCCTGCTACCTCCTTCACACACATCCAGGCTCCAACAATACACCACTGTGACTTCACTACGTGGGGAAGACAATTCTTATTGCGGCCCTTACTGCGGTTTGGCCGCAGTAACCTCAAAGACGCAGTAAACTGAAGCAGTTAATGGTGCAGTAGGTCTTACTGCGGCCAGGGCCGCAGTAAACCATTTTTTAGGGTTTCTCCACCCCCGCCGCATCCTTCATTTTTTTCCATCTTCTTCTTCTTCAATTCTTCTTCTTCTTCTTCTTCTTCTTCTTCTTCATCCATCTTCATCTCCGTCTTCATATTCTCCATCTTCTTTCTCTCCATGTTCTTCTTCTTATTTCTTTCTTTCAGCATTTCTTCTGTTTTCTTCTTCTTTCCTTCTCTTCTTATTTCTTTCTTTCCGCATCTTCTTCCTTTTTCTTCTTCTTTCCTTCTCTTCTTCTTCTTCTTCGTTTCTTTCTTTCTTTTATTTTCTTCTTATCTCTTTCTCTTTTCCTTCTCTCTTCTTCTTTCGGTTATCTCCCTTCTTCTTCTTCTTTGCCGCTCCACTGACGCCATCGCCACCGCCACTTGCTCCTCCTTGGCCGCCAGTTTCTGGACATTTCTGGGAAAAGGTGGATGAATCCGGATGAATTACATCCGGATTCATCCACCTTTTTTTTTAAAATTATTAAAAATGGTTACTGCGGCCTCTTGCGTAGTGAGGCCGCAATACGCACCACGGCCTTAGCCGCAGTACTCGAGAAACTGCGACCGTTTTTACCACGGCATTCACTGCGGCTCTCGCCGTAGTAACTACCACGGCCCAACTGCGTTGAGGGCCGCAGTAATCGCCCTCCTCTCCACGTAGTGCTTGCCGCCGATGCCGGTTTCAAACCGCGCCACCGCCGCCCTCACCTTGGCCGGCCTCAGCATCGCCACACCTTGTCTCAATCCGCCTTACTCTAGAGATCTAGCCGCGCGAGAAACAAATCTAGGTGTGCGACAATTTCACAACGATGGGTGGTTGGGGTGAGGTTGCCTCATCGTGATGGGTTGGATCGTGGTCGAGATAAGGGTCCAATGGATATAGATCGACAGGTGGCTGGCTACATGTTTAGCTGAACGGCGAAGTTGGCTATCTTGTGTAGGAGGACGAGAGGAAGGAGAGGAAGGCGAGGACGAGGCTCGCAAGCTTCAACTTTAGGTTTGTGGGTCAGGGATTCCGAGAGGCAAAAATTTGTTGTTTATCATGAGACCACCTTCCTAAAAATACCGATTGACATAATGTGCTTCACCACCAGGTCACCATTGTTGCCAAATACTAGAAACGGGATCAATGGGGGACAATTGATCAATGGCGTGTGCAGGGTTGATAAGAGTGGGTGCTAGGTAGTGAAGTGGGTTTGTTAATCTTGAAACTATTTGGGGTTAATTTTATATTGTTAAAGAGTTAGACTGTTAAATTGAATACCAGATATGTACATTTACATAAATGCCCTTGTTTTTACGACGGTTTGACAGAAAACTTAACTGAGAGACTTTAATATGACAAAAATTAAATTTAAGGGACAAAAGTTATATAAAATCTTAAAACGTGACTCAAATAGGACAACAATATAACTTAAGGGACCACAGGCAGAGTTTACTCCTTTTTTTGTATAGATGAAGCTTGTCTTTGGTCATTAACTAGTTTTACATAAAATTCCATCATTAATTATCTCATTTCAAACTTATTCCTATACCTCCAAACTTGCTCCCTGAACTTTTTTGAGTTAATGAGTGCATTTGTAATAGTAAAAGTGGATTAAAATAAAATAAAATCGCGAAAATATAATTTCATTTAGGACAATTTTTGTTTAAGACAATACTTTTGGGAGGAAATATTCATTTCCATGAAAGAAAACTTTCTCAAAGTCATATGAGGTGGAAAGGTTTTGGGTCTATATTCGAAAGTAAAAATAAAAAAATTGGATGTCAATTAGGCACTTAAAAACAGTAAAGTAAAATAAAATAAGGATAAAATATCAATAAATCCATATGATGTGGCACAACCTAATTTTTATCGGATACTATACATTTTCCATAACTGTTTGGATGTGTAGATGTATTATACATACTCTATCCCTAAAAGATTGTTATATTTTTTTTACGATATTGTGTTTAATTCAAATTATTGTAAAAAAATATTAAAAAATGTATTTTCAATTTGAAAACATTATTCTACGTTTTTTTATGTTCTGAACAGTGTCTACTTAATTAGATGATTAAAAACTGTAATGTACACGACTTAGTTGTTGATTTGCTTTTGGAACATTATTGTTGGATTCGTAGTTGGTCAATTTACATGCCTCTTTATGCTAATTAACTTATATATTGTCAACTTGCGTCAATCAATCATTTGCAATACATAATTTCACTTTAGAACAGCCAATAATTCGTCAGAAATAAAGAAAATCTACCGAATGTCGTGCACTTTTGATTAATGCTTTATAAATTGTTATTTTGAATGAAAATGAAGTGGTTAGAAATTATTCTTCCCCCATCCTAATTGTATAATTATTAATTTGCTCCAGCAGTATGATACAACTACAACCAACATAGCCAACCGAAAAGAAATTAAAAACTATATAAATTAACAACTATATAACCAACATAAAAAAAAAAATCAAAGACACCGAAGTAGAAGAAAAAATGATTACTTCCTCCCACCCAAATAGTTAATAAGTTTCTTTTGATTTTATGCTTTGACTTAAACTGATAGGAGTAATACACACACACACATGCATATAGAACTAAAAAGTGTTTAATTTATTATTTCCAATAAATGTGTGTGTGGTTTTGCCACAGTTTTAGGCCTATAAAAAAGATCCGGCCCTTCCCGGGCCCAATTGTGGGCCTTCGGCCCATACCCTATCTATCACATAGATAAATTGTTAAAAGTGAAAAATGTAACATGATTTGCAAGTCCGCATGCACAGTTGCTTATGGACTCTGCTAAAAGGGAAATTGACAGTTACAATGAAACTAATTAAACATCATAAAGCTTGTACTTACTTAGTATTTACCCGACAGAACTGACAAAAACAACAAAAAGCTTCACAACAATCGGCCATGTCTTCTTTTTGTCAATTAACAAAACAAGGCAGGAACTCGACAAAGAGTAATCAACCAGACATTAGTTTTTTAAACACGACGCTAATTGATTTTTTTTTTATATAGTGTGTATATGCTAAATTATTCTTTAGAACTATTTTCGTCCAATAACTATAGTACTCCCTTTATTCGTTGTGTCTCCTTTACAACACCTAACTTACACATTTTTCTTCAACTTTTGATGTATAATACTCCATCCGTCCCATAAAATTAGTCACGTTAGATTTTTATATTCGTGTTTGATTCAAATTTTCATTAACAACAATATATCAATATTTTGTTTAAAAAATATATTTAAAAACTAAACACATAAAATTTTATTTGGATATTTATTTTTACTAAACCGATCAATTATATTAATGATTAAATTTAGAACAACCAAGTATTGCCAAAGCGGCATATTGTCCGAGAAACCAACACATCACGTTAGATTTTTCATTTTGGAGAATTTTAAACTATTTTATGGTCCCAACAAACGTTGATCCCCAAAATGGAGAGAGGGCTGAAAAGAAGGGAGTGGCTCGCCAAATATGCAGGACTCGCCAAAATATTTGGCGAGCTCTCTCTCCAATCTTGAATATATGAATAGGACAAGTGGCTTAAATTCTTTGGTTGGTCATTCTACGTGGGGTCTACCAAATACTATATTTTCATTTACTCTTGTACGGAGTATTTTTTTTTTTAATACCAAGTTACAATTTATCTTTTTTTTATACTATTTATCTTTTTCATAATTTACGTTTTCATTATATGTGGGTATATCTAGCGAGTACTAACATTGTCTTGCTACATTTTATTTTCTGAATATTACGTTTATATTATAGTACTTTTTTTTCTACTTAAATATTTTTCTACATGTTATTCATGATATTTGGTATTCATATTTTAATATATATATATATATAATCAAATAATTTATGTGTAATGATCAATGAATGTGTTTAACTTTAATATATGCAAACTTTATTGTATATTTTAAAGTTTCAAATAATAATATTTACCAATTAAAGATGTAGAATGCTTTTATTGTTGTATTGCATATTCTCCAAAATGAGAAAAAAATAATTTGGAGAAACCAACACATAAATAAACTAAAGCAAGTAAAACACAACCAAAGCCAGCATGAAACACGAAAATAACCGCTAGAAAGACAAAGGCAGCAAATCCCCCTGCCTCACTAAACTGATTCCCACCGCCTCCCAAACCTTCCAACCAAGCCAGGATTCGTGGTTTCCATCCTCACCCAACCAAATTTGATATCCAACAACCCATCAGAATCAACAAGCACCGATCATATGAAACCTCTGACGGTCGCCACAAACTGGCATTCACAGGGCCACGCCCATGGAGATTGGGGTCACCGATAACCGAGTAAACGCAAGAACTCGCGAGCCACCGCGAGCCATAGGCTACCATCCTGTTGGAAAGGGCCCACGCTTGTCACCGGAGACAAGACAAGCGAAGAGGAGGTGTAGGGCACCAGCAAGTCGGACCACCAAGCGCAGCAATTGGATGCAAATGGAAGCCGAAGAGGAAGAGGTTGTCGGCCACATAAACTCGGACCCAAAGCGGCGGACCTCCGAAGCACTGGAAGATTGTCCAAAGCGGTTATGACGTATCTCTTAGGGTTAGGCGCGAGACACATCTTTTTTTATTCAGACCAGTCAATTTTATTGTACATATTTCAAAATGTTATATAAAAAAATCATAAATTAAATTCTGAAAAACAAGTGTCGTTACTTTTCTGGTACAGAGGGAGTATATCGAATAGCTGATATGGAGTACCAGATAATTTAATGTCTATTGGAAAATGAGAGTATGAAAAGAAAAAAAATATTCACACTTTTCGCATTAAATCACTTTTTTCACCAACTTTAGAATACCTCATACAAAATTCAAAATTATAAACTTTTCATATTTACTGTCGGGTAAAGAACACGGTTAATCCCTTAACTTTGCTTATTGTCATATTCAGGTCATGTTTTAAGAATTGGCCATGTTGAAGTACCTTATCTTCATTTTTGTAATCTCATTTAAGTCCTTTAGCGTTAACTCAATGTTAAAATTAACGGAATTTTGGGGAAAATGATTTTTTAGAGACTAAAGGTTTCCTATTATATTCTTTGCACCATAAAATTTTAACCACCTACTCAAAACTTCGACAACCAGTTACTACTCCAGCCACCCACCCAACGACGGCCAACCACCTTTAGCTTACCCACGGGCTGTTAGTCGCCTCACCGCTGCTCCGATACCTCTTTTCGGTCCCACCGAAGCTTACCCGAACCTTCACAATCCAACAAATCAATGATCAGTCACCTCTCGGGTCACCTTTGTTTCACGATTGAGAAGAATTGCATTTTGAAAGAATAAAACCCCTCTTAAAGAATAAAACCCCTTTTTCTTCAGTATCAAACGCTTCCTAGATTGAGAGGAATTGCACTCTAAAATTCTAGGAATTTTTAAACCCTAGAAATTTGATTAATCAAATTTGGAGATAATATTGCAAATTGATGGTTGATACTTGTTGCTTAAGTGTCTAGGACGAAAACCCGTTCAAGATTCGTCTTCATCGGCCAGCGAATCATGGCGGCGAAAATTTTGGATTTTCACGATTTGGGTGTTCCAGGAGCTCACCTCCGACTTGGTGGCTTCCCTTTGGCGTCGCCGGCCACTAAGGCGGTTGTTCATTGTAGGTGCGGTGCCCCTGGCCGCCGGAGAAGCGCTTAATCGAACCAACCGCGGCTGGTAGGCTGGGCCAGACGATAGAGGTCTGACTGTGGCGGGCTGGGTTGAACAGAGGCGAGCAAGGCTAAAGGCAGGCTTGCCGACGTCAGTGCGCCTTGGTAATGGCCGGTAGTGGTCGGCAGCCCCATAAATGGTGGTCGGAAGTGGTGGTGGTTATTAGAAACTCATATATCTATGTTTAGGGTGCAAATACTATAAATAAAAATGTACAGGTGCCTAAAAAAATCATTTTTCTAGTAATTTCGTTAATCTAACGGTCGAGTTAACGATAAAGGACCTGAATAGAGTAAAAATATGAAGATAAAATATTTTAATATGGTAAATTCTTAAAACAGGACCATAATAGGACAATAAGCAAAGTTTTTGAACGGAAAAGAACCAATGTGATTAATAATTAGAGAAGAAAACAATGTAGCAGATGAGAAAAGTCCCCACCTAAAAACATTCTATGGAAATAAAAGGCACAAGTCAGCCAAACAGAGCATACGAAAAAGCAACACACATCTTGACGGAAGCAAATAACATAGTACTAAAAGAAACTAGAACTGAAGAGCTGAAGGGAGTCATAACTAGCGTTGAGCATGGTAGCATGAACAAGCTTCAAAAACGTCGAAACTGGGACCTAAAGTGCACCAATAGACGCATGAGAATGTCATACAACAATATCCATTTTTATTGAGCAAGACGACCCCTCACCATGTAGGTGCTTTTGAAGTGGCCGTACCACCTATAGTAGGCACCAACCATAACCAACAAACAACAAACCAGAGAAGCAAAAACGGCAGAAAAGTCTAACACACCAAAAGCAAAAGCAACACACGAAAACCATAAGACACAAAGAGGAGCAAGCCATGTAGGCCTCACACACAGCCAACTTCGGACCCAGAGAATAATGGCTCTAGGTGGGGTGGGACTTCCCCCAACCCCACCAAACTTCGACCCCTAACTACTACCACAACATCAGACTGACAATGCTTTTTCTTGTTGTAGACAACACCCAAGCCATGCAATCAATCAGAAGTGGAGCAAAAAATGATTGGGACTAGCCGAACCTGCAACACAAATCTGAGGGCCGTGTAGTGACTTGGCCAAGGAGGGCACATGGAGATGCAAACGGTGGGCTGTGAATCTGGCACCCGAGGAGAGACCAGATCCCTGGTTGGTCGACTGAGATGCTGCTGTGAAGCCACCTATGGCCGTCGTGTTCACTACGTAGAAAATACAGTTTTTACCGCAGCCCTTACTGGGGTGAGGGCCGCGGTAAAGCTGGGGTACGGTAAAGTTCGCTGCCAACTCGCTTTCAAAGTTTACCGCCGCCCTTTGCGCGGTAAGAATTTTTTTACCGCGGCCTTTGTGCGGTAAGGCCGCGGTAAGATTTTTTTTCATCTACTTCTTCTTCTCCCGTTTTCATCTTCATCCTTCATTTACTTTTTCTTCTTCTTCTCCCGTTTTCTTCTTTATCTTCTTTCTTTCTTTCTTTCTTCTTCTCCCGTTTTTCCCCCTCTTTTCCTTCTTCTTCTTCTTCTTCTTCTTCTTCTTCTTCTTCTTCTTCTTCTTCTTCTTCTTCTTCTTCTTCTTCTTCTTCTTCTTCTTCTGTTTCTTCTTCTTCTTCTTCTTCTTCTTCTTCTTCTTCTTCATTGGACGAATCCGGATGAACATTCATCCGAATTCGTCCACTTTTTTTTAATTATTCAAACAGGTTACTGCGGCCATGGCCGCAATGAGACCGCAGTACGTACTGCGGCCGACGCCGCAGTGAATTCGAAACTGCGGACATTTTAACTGCGGCGTTCACTGCAGCGTCGCCGCAGTTGGTACCACGGGCCAACTGCGCAATTGGCCGCAGTGAGGCCGTCTTCTCTACGTAGTGGAGCATGGAACCTTCGATTGAGGGAGGAGAACAAATCAATTGGCTAGCAGAAGCATCGATTCGGCGATAGAGTCGAGCCGCTGACGATAAGGAATCCAAGATCTCCGTCATGGTTGTGGAATAGATACAAAGAAGCCTTTGCGGCGTGGGTTTCTACATGAAACCTTAGCATCAGCTCTAAGCCGTTTTTACAATAAGCAAAGTTTAGAATACCTCATGCTAAATTTAATGTAAGAAAATGAGAGAATCAGATAATTCCATGTCTATTTGTAAATGAGAGTATGAAAAGAAAAAAAAAACTTCACACTTTTCACATTAAATCACCTTTTTGCCAACTTTAGAATACCTCATACAAAATTCAAAATTATAAACTTTTCATATTTATTAGGGGGCTTCAAAGTTGCCCATTTAGAAGTGATTTTTGTAATTTCTCCCCACAATTTCTCACCGGGTGAATATTAGATTTTCGGACCTCTGGCATTCACCTTCGAAGTGAATTTCAGATTTTCGAGGTGACTCACTTCGCAAGCAGCCTTTCGCGAGCAAGCTTGCCTCAGCGTTCCCATCTCTCTTAACGCCGCCGTCCGCCTCAACGTCCCCGACGCCATCTGGAGCGGCGGAGTAAACGCCCCTCTCTGAAAAACGCCCACCGGCCCGCCGAGCTCTGAGAAACGCCCGTGTTTCGAAATCGGATCTGGTTTCGAAACGCTTGATCACCTGCAGATCTGGTTTCGAAATCTTGTGTGGAGGAGCAGACGCAGCACCGTCGCTCACCGTCGCTGTTCCTCATTCGTCGATCGAAGCTTCCTCGTTCGTCGATCCAGACTTGGGGATGATTTGGGGGTGATTTTTCGGGGGTGGTTTGAGGCCCCCAAATGTGGGGTGAAATTTTGGTAGATTGGGACCGAATTTTTCGGTGAATAATTTTCGGCCTCCGCCCAAGGTTTGACACCCTTATTGTCAATCTTCGCGAACACGTGAAAATACCATGACACGGAGTAGTACTCCGATTGAAAAACGTTACGTCTACTTATTTATGGAAAAATCAAATTAACACGTCTCATTGCAAGTCTGAAACCACATTAATTTCAACTCTTATTCAAGTAAAAAGACTCTTATTTTCCCCTTACCTTTCTAACGTCAATGTTATTTATCATCCGGGTTAATTTTCACCCACCTAGAACACTAGAAAAATGAGATGTGGATATGTGATTGTTCAGTTAGTTGGACTCGAGTTTCCAAATTACCATATAACTGAGCCATTTGGACTAGTGGGTGAAATATCACCAATAATTAACATGATTGCCTTTTTAAATATCCCAAAACATAAAATATATTTAAATTTATCAATTCTTCATCAATTTTTTATTAAAGCAAAATCATTTTTACCTACTAACATACATCTATCTCTACATACATCTAATCCATTAATGAAGAAAACACACAAAAAAAACAAAATTCCGGATTGAAAGCTATCGCTATCCAGTAGTGGTGGTAATTGCAAGGACGAATTAACGTGAAATGAAACGCCGACAAAAAGGACAAACGCTAAATATTAGGGAGTGTTTGATCAGCGAATCCTGCAGGCTTTTTGATTTCTTGGGCAACACTTATCAACTTCTGGAATCTGGATTACTTGGAAGCTGATTTAATTATAAACATATTTTAATAAGTGAAGTTAACAAACAAGGTGCTATGGAGGCCGCCACGTGGCGCAAGAGGAAATAAATAACCTTGGGTTGATCGGGACAAATGGAAAGCTGGGTGGCTCCTTGTCTGCTTAGGTTTTGTCAACATGTTTCAACTTTGGCCGGCCCTTCAACATGATCTAATGAATTAACTCATCTTAACTTAATTGCTCCTCTTAATTTAGATTAATTAATTAACCAGAGGAACTAATTATATGCTTATTGTTGGATCATTGTTGGCTAATCCACCGCCAAATATGGGTGATTAATTGATCAACTAATCCTTTTCGCAGTGTTATGATATATATTGACTAGATCAGTAGAGTAATTCAGAGATGTAATTAAATTAATTAATTAATTAATCAAGCACGGTTAGTTTCTTACCTAACAAGGATTCTCCCTGTCCCAAGTAAAATTTTTCTACATCTATAGTAGGAGTAGCATGCTGCATGCATTAATTTCTACACTAGTACATATTATATATTGTCTCCATTGTTATCCATTAATATTCTCTGCAGCTGTGCTAGCTGTTACTGTATCCTGATCAATTATTTGCCCATCTATGGACTTGAGTCAAACTACATAGTACGTTTGTCTTTATCATTTCACCACAACCAACGGAGTAGTTCAGGTTTCTAGCACCCACCCTGGGTAGCTAGCTAGTACTTCTCCCAATTTGACCTCATCATAATCCTATCCTATTCCATAACAACAGCACAAAAGTGGACACAGTTTTTCAAGAGAGAGAGAGAGAGTATGTTTACTAATTACTGATTAAGTATTATAGATTCATTGATTAACGAAATTCCTGATCATGATCTGGTAATCAATGATTTATATATATAATCAACCATTGGTCCAATATTGTCTAATGTTGATTAATGGTGCTATATATGTTATGATGATCAAATTTTTCTACTGAATGATAATCGTCTAGTACTGCTCAGACATGCACAACACTCAATGCTAATCAATAATCATCTCCTAGTAATATATCCTCAGTGGTTTATTGTTGCTTAAGAGTCATTTTGTGTTGAACAGTGGTAGTAATTGTACTAATACAATAGATAGTGGAGTATTATATGGAGCAGTATATATAGAAATAAGTGGAGGAGGTGCATGCGTGGAGGAGATTGACTAGCTATAATGTGGCTGGTTTTGCATTGCGCCTCCAACTGCAAGATGATCAGTCACCCAAATACTAATTTTTTTGAATGAAAACTTTTGTATACAAATATAAATATATATATATATATATATAATAAAAGTAATTTGTTGAATCAAAACGAGCAATAATAAGGTTGGTGTGGTGAGAAAAATTGAATCTTTGAGGAACAAATTCTTTTGGGGGGCTTCAGGGGAGGGCATGAAGTTGATTTGGGCTAGGATTGATCGGTTGTTCGGAGATAGAGATGTAGGAGGGTTGAGTGTGGGTAGTTTGAAAGGAAAATTTTTAGCTCTCCTTAATAAGTGGAAATGGAGGTGGCTTTTGGAAGGAGACCGACTGTGGGCGAAGGTGGTGTCTAGCATTCATGGGGGTGTCCCGGGTTCGTTACACCTTGGAGATCTCCCGGAGGGCTGGAGTGCTTGGAAGGGGATTAGGAAGGCGCATGGGGAAGTAGAAGAGTTGGGTCCCGATTTCAAAAACCTTTTTGTAAGGGTGGTGAGGGAGGGGAATAACACTAAATTCTGGAAGGACGAGTGGATTGGTGAGGGGTCGTTGGAGAGCAACTTCCGTAGGTTGTATGAGCTAGATGTTAATAAAGAGGGCTTGGTTGGGGAGAAGTTTAGGTGGGTTGAGGGGGAGTTGAGCTGGGTTTGGAGTTGGAGGAGGCCCTTGCGGGGAAGGGCGGAGGGTGATTTTCAACGTTTGCTTCTCCTTCTGCAGGACTTTTCTCCTCGGGCGAACAGCCCGGATACTTGGCGATGGAATCCTGCAACGGATGGCATCTTTTCGGTTTGCCAGCTCTCTCTAATGGTCACTAAGAATCTTTCCGCGAGGCATGAAATTCCAACAAGATGGTGTAACAAAATCCCGAACAAAGTGAATGTGTTCATTTGGCGAGCGTCTCACCGTTACATTCCTGTTCGTGATCAGCTTCAGCAGCGAGGCATGCATTTGGAGTCATCGACTTGTCCGCTATGCTTAGACGCCATAGAAACGACAGATCATGTTCTAGTTCATTGCCCCCGCGCCTATGAGATTTGGCATGCGGTGGCTTCTTGGTGTAACACTGATGTCACAGGGCTCTTTCACTTCCGCAGCATCTTGGGAGAGGCTTTCACCTCTCAAGGTCCTCCCAAAGCTTATCAGGTGTGGCAGGCGATTTCTTACGTTACGGCGTGGTCGATTTGGAAGGCAAGGAACAACCTCGTCATGCGAAGTCTCCCCTGGAGTGCCTCTTTGATCTTCGGTAATATCCAGGTTATGTCCTACCTTTGGATTTGCAGCAGAATTCCGAAACTTCGCCTTTCTTGGACGGACTGGTTGATGGTCCCGCTCTTAAGGGCAGCAGAAGTGCTTCACTAAGCCATTTGGATGTGTTGTTTTCTTTGGTTTTGTGTTCTTCTGCTGTTGTAGGCCGTTCTCTGCTTGTCTTTGCTGTTTTTTAGCTTGCAGGGGTGGTTGGCTAGTCAGTTTTTCAGGGGGAGTGCTGGCCAATTTTTTTTAGGGGGTGCTGTGGTTTTCTTTTCTTTCTCTGCTCCTGCTCTTATCTCATGAACAATAAGCTTCCTTTGTCTGTTTTTTCTTTAATGAAGTATTTTCATCGCTGTTAAAAAAACGAGAAATAATAAGATAAAAATTAATGTGTTAAAAGTTATTTTAAAATTAAGCGATGAAATATTCCAGAATCCATGCCCGGTGGATGTATTCTAGATAACTGATCAATTAAGTCCTTGAGGTCTCTGTCACACGCACATTTTGAATTAGAAGTAAGAAACACACAATGACGACCTCTGGTGTGAAATCGAGAAATAAGTAATTTTCAAGTTTTTTGCATGCATTTATTGTTGGAATTGAAAGCCAGCCAAACACTGAACATACAACACCATTTCATTTCACTGCCTGCAATTCTACATATAGCTAGATCATCATCATGTCCAAGATCACTTCCAAGATTATCCCGGCCGACCCGGCACCACTCATTTCCCACGTGCTCTTTTAATTTGTGATTCACAGTCACGTATAGAAAGAAGATATGTTAACAAGTAGGAGGCTTATTTTATACTCCCCCGTCCGTAGAAAATTCCACCACGTTATTTTTAAGGTTCAATGTTTGACTTAAATTTTAATAAAGATAAATAATTTAAAAAAATTTAGAAAAAAATGTATTTAAAAAATTAGATCTCAAATTTAGAAAAATGTTTTTAAGGTTCAATGTTTGAGGCGCGGTAAGGCCTCTACCGCGAGCCTATTTATTGCGGGAATTACCGCGGTTGTTACCGCGGCGCTATCGCGGAGGAGGCCGCGGTAAGCCATGTTTTTTCTACGTAGTGTAGTAAAAAAATTCAAGAGGTTTGATAAGTGTCGTTAAGTATCGATAAGTATCGATACTCGATATAGCCGAGTGTCGTTGGGCTCGAGCTCGACTCGTTAACATATCGAGCTTCATTTTAGGCTCGAACTCGATAGACATCGACTCGATAAGCCTCAACTCGAACTCGAGCTACCCTTTAAAGGCCCTACCCATTTACACCCCTAATTGTAACCCATACAAGTGTATGTTATAAGAAGTTTGAGTCCTTCTTATGTCATTTACCCCCATAAATTTGGTTAATAATTTTGTGCACTAATTACAACGAATTCATATATAGATTATGATCTAAAAGACACCTAAACCCCTAATATACGATCGATGGATAATTTCAACTTCGATTTTATGATAGTATTTGATTAGGTTGTTTAGATATATTTTTCCCCTTTGATCACCTTAGTTTAGTTAGGTAGTCATAGTCGTAGTCTCTTTGTCGTCCCTACTTGAAAATATTTCTAGATCCGCCAATCTGTAGAAGAGTCGATTCTGTCGAAGTATGGCAATATTGTAACAGCACTCATGAATGAATTACAGCAGTTGCTAAAGTTGGAATATTGAAATAGAGAATTGCATATATTCATGTACTGAAAATCATGACTTACATGATCGATCAATGTTCATCTCCCCCGGTCTCTCTCTCTCTCTCTCTCTCTCTCTATATATATATATATATATATATATATATATATATATATATATATATATATATATATATATATATATATATATATATATATATATATATATATATATATATATATATATATATATATATATATATATATATATATATTGGCACATAATACCCGGCTTTTCATGCTTTGGTGGGTTCGAGGTTTCCTCTACTACATTCTTATGTCTAACTCAAGGGAACTATACTATCAATCGACATATATGGGAATTATAGGGTAAATTGCACACATGGTCCTGTAACTTTAATTATTGTATCACTAGGGTTCTGTTTAAACTTTTTATACCAATAAAGTCATATTTTCAAGTTTTTTCTTCATCCATGGTCCTATTTGACATTTTTGCCCATAGTTTTTAAAATATTGTCCTTTAAATAATTGTAAAATATAAAAATCACCCTAACGTTTCACGAAACTTTCAATTTTACCCTCAATTTTTATAAACCTTAAAATTCTACAATAACTATTACAAATACTGACAATTCTACCCTAAAAAGTTTTCTCCACTTTATCTCACCACCCTCCTATCCACCACCATCGAAAATCTCACCGGACCGCCGACACCCTTCGCCGGAATACCCTCTAAGCTACGAAACGCAAGTCTAGGCAGTAGATCTGCAACCTAGGGCCGCGAAGCGTGCACCCAAGGCAGCGTATCGCGTGCACAGGGCGGCGATCGCTGGCCGAAGGGCGCGAATCGCGAGCCCTAGGCCGCAAATCGCGGTCTCATAGTTTTCCGGCGGTGATGGGTCGGATGGTGGTTGAGATAAGTGAGTTGAAAAGTTTCAGGTAGATTAGAGGGTTTATTTGTAGAATTTTAAAATTTGAGGGTGTTAATGGTATAATAAGAAAAATTCAGTTTATGTTCGTTATTGTACCATTTCTGTAAAAGGGTAAAATAGTAAAATAATCGTAGAAAGGACCATGGATGAAGAAAAAACTTGAAAACATGATTTTATTAATACAAAAAGTTAGAACAGGACCCTACTGGTACAATAATTAAAGTTACAAGACCATGAGTGCACTTTACTCGGGAATTATATATATATATATATATATATATATATATATATATACTACATAGTTATTAGGAGCTCGGTAGTGGGCCTGGTAGGTGACAGTACGCTATCAAGCTCCCCAAAAAGCTTCTGACCATTGTGTAAAATATCGTACCGGATATCGCACCGTTTTGCTAACGGTACGAGACAGTACCGCTATATCGGAGATATTTCGGATGTATCAGAAATATTGTACCCGTCCATAAAGGGTAAAGTGCACCCAAAGTCCTGTAACTTTAATTATTGTACCACTAGGGTCCTGTTTTAACTTTTTGTACTAATAAAATCCTGTTTTCAAGTTTTTTCTTCATCCATGGTACTTTTTATGAATATTTTACTATTTTACCCTTTCACAGAAATGGTACAATAACGAACATAAACTGAATTTTTTTATTATATATACCATTTACACCCTCAAATTTTAAAATTCTACAAACAATCTAATCTACCTTAAACTTTTGAACTCACCTATCTCAACCACCACCCGACCCACTACCACCGGAAATCCACGGGCCGCCGCCGGAAAACCTTCGGCCGCCGATCGCCGCCCTGGGCACGCGATCCGATGCCTTGGGCGCGCGCTTCGCAGCCCTAGGCTCGCGATCCACGGCTTGGGCGGGCGATTCCCCGCCCTGGGCTCGCGATTCGCCGATCTTGGCCGGCGATTCTGGCGTCCAACGAGATTTCCTGTGGTGGTGGATAGGAGGGTGGTGAGATAAAGTGGAGAGAAAAATTTTAGGGTAGAATTGTAAGTATTTGTAAAAGTTATGGTAGAATTTTAGGGTTTATAAAAATTAAGGGTAAAATTGAAAGTTTCGTTAAACGTTATGGTGATTTTTATATTTTACAATTGTTTAAAAGGGCAATATTTTAAAAGTTGAGGGTAAAAATGTCAAATAGGACCATGGATAAAGAAAAAACTTGAAAATGAGACTTTATTAATCCAAAAAGTTAAAACAGGACACTAGTGGTACAATAATTAAAGTTACAGGACCATGAGTGCACTTTACCCGGTCCATAAATATATAAAAATATTTATATTTATATTCAATAATTGATATAAATATAAAAAATAACAAAATATTAATGAAGTTTTAACAACAAATTATCCGCAAATCATTTGATGGAGCTTTTAAGTAAACCCAAAAGCCCACCACCAAAGAAAATGATGGAGTAATAGCAAGATAACACCAACCGACACTACCATTTCTTACAATTTTAACCTTAAACTTTTAAATTTCTTAAGATTGTGTCTTGTACCGCCATTTTCAACATTTCGTCCGGTACACCGGTACGACCGAAACGACTGGTACAAGCTGGTACGGTCACCGACACGAAATTGGCCTAAACGATATCGTTTTCTGACCGGTACCGGTACGAAACCGACATATCGACCAGTACGGTACAATATTTAATACTCTGCTTCTAACTAGCTGGGGCGGGCTACCCGCTACCGGAGGTGCAACTCGGTAGCGGGTTGGCCCGCTACCATAGTGGTAGCGCCATACCAGCTACCTTGTCCGCTACCAAATTGACAAAAGCTACCATTCTGGTCACCGTGGCTACTTGATGTTATTACTTCATCCTCTTCCTTCTTCCTTTCATTTGCAGATATGAGTTCGGGAGCAAACGAAAATTTTTGCTCCCGATTTCTTTTTCCTCCATTGTTATTCATTTCCCTCTATTTATGAAATACTCACACACACACACATGTGTGAGTATTTCAAAAATCTGTACAATCTTTATATTTTTTCTAAATTTATTTCTATTCATATCCTTTCAGTGCGAGCTTGCAGCGGAGGAGGCACGTCGGAAGGCGGAGGAGGATCGCCTCAGGATGGAGGATGAGTTGCGTACACTGAGGGAGCGCTAGGCTGAGTACGAGGTTCATATGAACCGTACTCTTCAGCAGGAGCGACGTCTGTCCGAGGAGATGCAACATAATCTTTGTATGGAGTTGCGGCGGCAGTACGACGCATCCTTCATCGTCCTCTTCCCGACACTTCTAAAGCGGGGCATCTTACAACAACATCAGGTGCCCCGGGACTTGGTTGGGGGAGGATCATCCCGGCCACGGCAGGTCTAGTATATATGTGCCACCAAATTACTCCACATACATGATCCCGACACCGCAACAGCCTCACCCTTAGTGGTCCTCCAGGCGCACGACTATAGGGTTCCAGACGCCCAACATCCGCGGTTCTGATTACTATAGACCGTGATGTCGGCGCCGCAACAGCCACCACCTCATCAGTCACTGCCCAACATCGTGTTCGACCGACAATTGTTCAGGCGTCGTTTGATCCATTCTCTTTGGGGTTCAACAGACAGCCGTTCGGAGATTCAGAGCACCGTTCGCCACTGCATGAGGATCAGGGTGACGATTATGATTTACCTCTCCCGTAGGACACTTTTGTAAAAACATTTGACGTGAGTCGGTCCGAGGAGATGTAGCATGCTCTTTGTACGGAGCTGCGGCGACAGTACGAAGCATCCTTCAGCGTCCTCTTGTCGGTACTTCTAGAGCGGGGCATCTTACAACAGCATCAGGTGCCCCAGGACTTGGTTGAGGGATGATCATCCCGGCCACGACAGGACTAGTATGTGGCACCAAACTACTCCAGATACATGATCCCGACACCGCAGCAGCCTCACCCTTAGTGGTCCTCCAGGCGCACGACTACAAGGTTCCAGACGCCCAACATCCGCGGTTCTGATTACTATGGACAGTGATGCCGACGCTGCAACAGCCGCCACCTCATCAGTCACTGCCCAACATCATGTTCAACCCACAGTTGTTCAAGCGGAGTAATTAGTCGTTTGATCCATTCTCTTTGGGGTTCAACAGACAGCCGTTCGGCGATTCGAAGCACCGTTCGCCGTTGCGTGAGGATCATGGTGACGATTATGATTTACCTCCCCCGTAGGACGCTTTTGTAAAAAAAATTGATTTTAGATGTTTTTTTACTGTAGTTGATATATTTGGTTAATTTATAATTAATTTTATTTCTGTTTTAAATTTTAATTTCTAAATAATAATAAATAATATTGTTATTCAATCATTTATTAAATGATGAGAATAAGAAAAACCATCTTTAAAAAAACTTTGGTAGCGACAGGAATGAAGGAAACGGCATAAAAAAGAAGCGGGCTGAGTAGCGGGCCATCTCGATACCCTGGTCGCGGGCTGGGTAGCGGATCGTCCCGTACCCAAAGCCCATTAAATACGTAGTGATATATATATAGAGAGAGTGGTAAAAAATACTCTCTCCGTCCCATAAAGATTGCAGCCTTTTTTGGTCATTTTCATAGTATTTAATCTATGATTTATTTTAATGAGTTCATAGACATGTAAAGTTGAATGACTAATATGAATCTCATAATGTGTAATATAAATTTTCTAAACATACTCCCTCCGTCCCCGAAAGATTGGTAGATTTGTTTAGACACGGAGATTAAGGTGAATGTAAGATGTTTGTATATGTTTACTTAATTGCCCCTTAGTTGAAAGTGCACAAAAAACGAGGTAGAAAAAGTAAAGATAAAGTGAGGATAGTTTAGTAACTTTGAGAGTGAGAAGTTTCCTTTAAAGGAAAGTGATCAATTTTTCTGGGACAACCCAAAAAGGAAATGTGTACAATTTTTCAGGGACGGAGGGAGTATTTTTTCTGAATTGTTTTCACTATTTATCTTAGTAAAATTTTGAGTCAAACACTGCTACTTGAAACATCAAAGTCAAACACTGTAATTTTTACGGGATGAAGGGAGTATATGAAAAGGGTTATTTGTAATTGTAAAAACATACCCACTCTGTTCCATGCTGATTATCTCGTTCTATTTGACAAAACTGAAAAAGAAATGATCAGACAATCTGAATGAGACATATGAAGTAGTATAAGTCTTGTTGAACAAAAAAAGTAAATGCGTGGTTAGTCCCTTATTTTTCAATATTGTAATAAACAGGTTATATTTTAAGAATTTACTCTATTGGGATCCCTTATCTGCAGTTTCCGTCTCATTTAAATCATAAACCGTTAAGTAGGTGTTAAATATAACGATTTTTTAGGAAAATAAAAAAGAAGCTTCTGAAAAGACGATTTTACCCCTTAACTAATTGCTGTTGTGCACCTCAATGTTTTACATTTAAACATTTCTACTCCAATAGTTTTAAAACTTTCACATTAACCAAACCTTATTCCTCCTCCCTCCCTCCGCCACTAGCAAGAATGCCCCTACAAAAAGCAACATTTGTCAACCATGCATAAATATGGCGGTAATAAAACAAAAAATTTAATCCACCATGCAAGAATCAAGATTAATGTGCATTTGTTGAAGACATGAATACATAACATGATCAGTATAACCCTATTATCAACATAACCCACCTTAGATATATTCTTTGAAATTCCACTAATAGGCTACAAGATCTCATCCAAACAAACAAAAATGAAATCCACGACACAAGAAATTATGCAAACAAACAAACGAAATCCGACCTCATCAGACGCACTATCGTCGACGGTGTCACTCTCTAGGACCGTCGCGCCATCAGACACTTCCAGATCTAGCTTGCATGACACAACCATGGATCTAGTGCACACTCAACGCCCATTACATAATCACACAAATTCCGACTCCAAAGGTGTCGACCACCCACTCCCAGATCGTCTGCCAGCTTCTCGCCGACACTAAGTGTCCACCACAGAAGCTCAAGAGTGTCCGCCGCTTCAGATCCATCATCACCGAAAACGCCACAAAACACTACATCAAGTCAGCCGGAGTCGTCAAGTTTCTCGTTGGAATCGTTTGCGACCTCGCTCCTGGAGAAAATAACTCTGATGGCGTAAAGGCTCTTTCTATCCAGCAATATCTCAGCGGGAGAAGAAACGGGGAATTCATGGAGTCACTGATGATAATCATGAAATTGATCTACGGGGATTGCGAGGGTGGGGAAGTAAGGATGTGGCTGGCTTGGGCGAGGGCGGCGTTGTACAGGCCGGTGAGGGCGGTGCTGTACAGGGTGATGTTGGAGTTGGAGGCGTGCGTGGGTTGAAGGAGGGATGGAGATGGAAAAGAGGCATTTTTGTGATAAAATTGATAAGAGTTTAGAAAATTAGGGAATAAGTTGCAAATAAATTGTGGGTTTTTTCGTCATTTTAATCGAGTTCGTATATGTTACACATGTGTGTATTTACACAGACCTCACGCAGGCCCAACATTATATAAGACACACGAGCCCAGATCCACGCTAAAACAAGAAAAAGACTAAACTACCCCTTAAAAAAGACTATACATTGCTATGTGTACCTACACATATGTGCATCATATAATTGGTAATTTTAATCACTTAACGGAATATTGAACTGTAAAATTAACAGAAAGACTTCAAATGCAGTAAAAAAATAAAGATAAGAGATTTTAATAGAACAAATTTTTAAAATATGACTTAATTAGAACAAAAATAAAAAATAAGCAATTAACCATAGACTTTGCCCGCCAAAAAAGAAAAACAAAAGTACTCTCACACTGAACTAAGTTTGTACAAAAAAAAACGGTGTGCGTGCGTGCGTGTATATATATCAAAGAAAGAAAACCCTGACATGGTTTTCGATGTTCAATTACCAACTGTGGTTTTTTCGTGAATGGTAGTCAATGTATACATTGACCGATTTAATAATTAAATATAATGGGGACCTATATAATATTGTAAATTAAATTACATTAATTTTCTTTGTACTTCTATTTTGGATATACCAAAGAAGTATATCTGCCCACCATTGGCAAAGTGATGATTATTTTGAACATGTTAATTATCACCCAGGTGACATTTCACCCACTAGTTCAAATGATTTAACTATTTGGAAGACAAAACTCAACTAACCGGGCAATTACATATCTATCTTTCATTCACCAAGTACTCTAAGTGGGTGAAAATTCACCCGAGTGATAAATAACATTGTTGCTTAATTATTCTCTTGCTTAAAATTAGGGGATATAAAAACCACCAGTATTAATCATAAAATAAGCATCAGTAAATACCATGTGGTATTATGATCATCATTAAAAATTATGTTGATCATATAATTTTTAAGATTACTAAAACTTCTAAAGGACCTCGTAACAAATAGAGTGGAATGGAGAAGCATAATTCATGTAACCGACCCCAACGAGCTGAGATTAAGACTCAGTTGGTTGATTGATATAATTCATAAGGGTACATATATATCAGCACTATTAATTAGGAAATTAGATGGACCACCAAGAGCAAATAATAGTGCATGAAATGAATGTTCGGTAAAATAATTATGTATCCTTTAGCATCTTTCAGGAGAAATATGGAGATGTAGACGTTTGGAATCGATATATGCATGGTCGTCGTAAGGACTGGATGAGGTAATACCGTAGCAAAGGTTGCGTTCTTTGTGCAAATGTTGGAAAAAAAATAACAAAACAAATTTCAAAAGAAAAAAAAATGTGAGAGTAATTTTTGGGGAATATCGATCAAAATTTGAATCGTCCTTAGCTTGTTATTGTTTTTTTTTTTGTGTAAAAGATTACAATCAGAGTTAAAAATAAATGAAGTTTGTTACATACTAATAAAATGTAGTGATAAGATTTAATCCAAAACAAAAATGAAGTGATAAAATATCCAGTTGTTCCTTTTTAAATCTAATTTTTTGTTCTTTTTTCAACCATTTAATATATAGAATTAAGTAACTTATATATATATATCAATGTATCTGATTTCTTTTTAAAACACAATGGGTCTAATATATAGAAATGCACATTTTTTAAATAAAATTTCAATTATCGTTAAAAAATCGGAGGAAAAAAAAAGAAGAGAATTCAAAAAATAATTAGGAGGAAGTGAGAGGGGAAGCCCACACGCATTTGACGAAGGTAACGCAAAAGAAAATCCGAAAAAGAGGAGACAAACAGCCGCTAACAGGTTGGCCCCAACCTCCTTGCTCACCTAAATTACTCTTCTATCTACTAAATTACTCTTCTACCTTTAATTATTTAGAAAGTAGAGAATTAGCCCTTAAAGTTTCAAAACATCATTATGAATTCCATTTCTATCTTTTGTCTTTTCATTTTTATTTATTTGAGGAAAAACTCCATTATCGGTTTATAACTACTTAGAAAGTAAAGTATTGACCCCCTAATGATTCAATAATTTGGCAGTTTTTTCTATTTTTTATTGATGATTTGATGAAAATGAATGTGTGTGGCTAAAGTTTCAAAACATCATTAAATGTGGACTCCATTTTTATCTTTCGTCTTTTCATTTTTATTTATTTGAGGAAAAATTCTATTACCGGTTTCTAACTACTTAAAAAGTAAAACATTGACCCCTAATGATTCAATAGTTTAGCAGTTTTTTCTATTTCTTTTCTGTTGATGATTTGATGAAAAAGAATGTGTGAGGCTAATATTTATAACCTTATGACTAATGAATGCACATACATAAAATTTATTGATAAATAGTACACTTAATGAGATTTTACCATCTCATTTTATTTTAGTGATTTTATTTATTTTTGCTTTAATTTTTTTAATGGGTTGATTCTTTCAGTTTATTTTTATTTCTTATCAGTTTGTAAATGGATCCTAAAGTTTTAGATGCAATAAGATAAAATGTGAAAAATCTTAGATCTAAATTATTTTTTACATGTATTAATTATTTTCTTTATCATTTATTTAATGAAATCATACCATTTTTTTATTTGACGTTACATTCTGATTGATTATTATAGTATGTTGCAATTTATATCCGCTGCGAAATGCGGATAAATAAAATCTTTTTGCTTTAAATATAGAAATACCCCCCTTAACTTGTATTGACTTGCCCCCACGTACACCCCTCAGCGCGTGGACTTATTTTACTCAATTACACTCTTTTTTTCCTTTCACGAGTATTTTTCCCACTTTCCTGAAAAGTCCACGCCCCTTCCATAATTCACGATATTTTCTTTTTCCCCCTCATTATTTTATTTTATTTTTAGAAAAAAAAGAAACTAATTATTCCTCGAAATCTCTTTTTGTTTTCTCTCTCTTACTTTTCTAGCTGTATAAATTACCGCCTACAACTTCGCCATCTTCACACTTGGCCTAATTGTATATTTTTCTCCTCTTCTCTTCAACCTCAACTTCAACTCCCCAACAATATATACTAATATCCAGAGCTAGCTACTCGACCCTCTCCTTATAATATATTCACCTTTTAAACCAAACAAACAAACAAAACTGAACATGGTAGTTCCGGCGATGACGAGAACCAACAGGAAAACAAAAGCGGTCGGAATCCCTGTCATCGATCTCTCGAAAGACAGAGCACAGCTGCCGGAGCTGGTCGTCAAAGCTTGCCAGGAATTTGGATTTTTCAAGGTTGTCAACCATGGAGTCACCGGAGACACAATGTCGAGATTAGAGGAAGAAGGTGTCCGGTTTTTCTCCAAAACGGCGTCGGAGAAGCACCGTGCCGGCCCCGCGAAGCCCTTCGGCTACGGCTGCAAAAACATCGGCTTCAACGGCGACAAAGGCGAGCTCGAATATATTATCCTTCAAACTAATCCCCTCTCCGTCGCCGAACGATCCAAAACCATCTCCAACGACCCTACGAAATTCAGGTAGCTTCCTTTTTAGTGGACAACTTCATTTCTTAGCATTTACGTCACACCCATAATTTAATTCCATTCATTTAGTTTTTGTTTTTGTTTTAAAAATATTTAGTGGCAAATGTTTTATATATATATATATATATAAAATAAACAAAAACAAAAAGAAGACGTTAATCATCAATATTGGGTGCATGTACATATATATCGTTAGGGGAAACAAACTTTGAATATTTAATTGCTGTTTTGCCGGTACCGAATGGAATTTAAAATTAATGCTACAGAAGTGAAATTGTTTACCAATAAATGTTGGTATCCTAGAAAGGGACATATTACATTTTAATATTGAATCAGTGAAACCATAAAGGCACATATGTATACTTTAATTTGGTTCACCTTATTTATTTTAGTTATAATTAAATTTAAACCGGAAAATATTTGCATTCGACATAACATGACAATGAAGTTTAGACCCTTAAATTAGTTGGATGCCACTCTTTCTCTTTCAAGTGTTTCCCCCCCTCCATCACAAAAGCTAAATAAAGCATCTGTCTATTATTTAAATTGGTTGTTTTCCCCTTTTCTCGCTTTACTTGGTATATAAGTACTTAAATTAATAATATCCTCCCTTTCTTAGTGTAAAGCAATGTATTAAGAGTAGGATATAAAAGGGATGACTTAAGTAGACGGCACTACGTACCCCGCATAGGCTCTAAAACATTAAAGGCAAATTAATTGTCACACGCACGTGCAGCTATTTTCCCCTCTCAGGATGATTAAGATTAGATATAGCATCGATATTATAGATATGGTGTAGGAGTTTATAAAATAAAAGTGACTAATTAATTAATTGGTGGCATAAATACACAAAAAATAAGAAGAAATTGCATGGACCAGTGAGTTTGGTTTGGAATAAGAGAAGGATAGGTTGGACACGTGGTTGAGTTTCGGGTTCGGAGGCTGGCCGACAAGGACCGAGGAGGTGGGCTAGCTTTGGGCTCTATCGGTCCGTCCAGTCATGAGCTTTGTGAGTGGAGTAGTGGGCGGGTGGATTTATTTAGCAACAGGTTAGAGTAGGTAATTGAACCAGAAATGGTCCAATCAGCTGTAGTAATGTCGTGTCGGTCTACTGTTTGGTTCGATCGTACCAAGGTGGTGGTGAAGAAGAAGAAGAAGAAGAAGAAGAAGAAGAAGGAGAAGTGATATGGAGTATATTCCCACCTCCGCGCCTGTGGCTCAGTATCAAACGCGCATCATTAAACCCCTGACCTCAAACTCAAACCAAACGCCTCATGTGCTCGGACCCTCTCTCGAGTCTCTCCTCAACTTTCTTCTTCCGATTTTATACCCCTATAAATTATGTACATTGCCAACTTACCCCTCAATTTCAACGACTCACCAAACAAGTCCTTTGTGTAACTCGTGCATGCATGCATGTCCATATGTCAAGCTTAGCTTGCATGTGCTTATAAATTAATCTACGTTTTGGAGTTTGTAATAAGACTGCCACTTGTTTGGATAGTGACTACTCAGTGAGTCGAGAAACTAATAGGGAAAAACATGAAAAGTTTAGGACTCAAATTGTAATTTCTCCTTTCCTTTTGAGTCGACAGACATATGTCTGAGACCCATGTCGGCACCCAAGGGTATATAGAGAATCTCCATATATCTCTCTATGGCGGTGACTCGTTTTAGCATGTCAGAGCTGGGTATTTTTTAGCCAGAAAAAGGAAAGGTAGAAAAAGAGAAAAGTATGTACGTTAGTAAATTTGGTAGGTAGTGATTTGGTTTTACCTTGATTTGATATGTTCTGGGGCTTGTTGAATGCAGTTGTGCGGTGAATGATTACATCCAAGCTGTGAGGGGGCTGGCGTGCCAGATTCTGGGTCTGGTGGCGGAGGGCCTGTGGGTGCCTGCACACAACTTCACCACCCTAATCACCGACGTTCACAGCGACTCTGTTCTTCGTCTCAATCATTACCCTAATTCCAAGGACCCATCTCCTCCTAATTCTTTTGACAACATCGGATTTGGAGAGCACTCTGATCCTCAGATCCTCACCATCTTACGATCCAACGACGTTGGTGGCCTCCAGATATCTCTGCATGACGGGCTCTGGGTCCCCGTTCCGCCGGACCCCAATAACTTTTACGTCCTCATTGGTGACGCTTTCCAGGTACGTAATTTTAATCGAGTGCCGCGTCGTCATCGTTTTTTATTTTTTAGCCCTTTTTGATCAAATCATGAATTAATGGAGTAATCAATCATTACTGATGATCATGATCATGAAGGCATTAACGAACGGGAGGTTCACGAGCGTGAGACATAGAGCGATGACCAACTGCTCCTCGTCGACGTCATCTGCAACCAAGTCACGAATGTCGACGATGTACTTCGGAGCGCCGGCTTTGGACGCCACGATAGAGCCCCTCCCGGAGATGGTGTCGCCGGAGAAGCCTCGTCTCTACCGGCCCTTCACTTGGGGAGAGTTCAAGAAAGCGGCTTACTCTCTCCGTCTTGGAGACCGCCGTCTCGACCTCTTCAAGGCTACCGATGTAGAGCAACGCAAGCCTTAGATAGATAGATAGATAGATAGATTTAGCCCTACCTACATTTCTCATTTTGCTTCTTTTAGGAGATCTAGCTAGCTAGCTAGCTAGGAAACTGGACAGATCAGAGAACTTAATTGATGATATCCATGTAACCTTGTAGCTACCTCTATATATATAATGTAAATATAGGTTTTCCACCAATGTTATATGAAGTAGCTTTTTGTGTATGGTCTACATCGAGTCAGATTCATTAGTTGTGTATGTTCCTGATCCCATTACAATATGGCTATATTGAAATTGAAACTAGCTATCGTTAGCTTAGTCCTTAAGAGACATTATAGAAGCACAGCTAAAAGGAAAGGATTATAATCCAATGGGTACGTACGTAATTTTCAGAAACATCCATGTGGTTTGCCATAAGTACACTTTAATCGTTAAATTGTGCATTGACCGTTATTCGAGTGGCGGATCTAAGGTTCCAATTTTAGGTGAGCAGAAAAGGGGAAAAATAGTCAATAATAGATAAATTTTTTGATAAGTCAAAATACAATTCTTACATAGTGTTCATCAAGAATTCGATCCAAATAGATATAAGACACTACAAACAAAATGTCATTTAGTGGCACACGTTTTTAATGGCAAAAAGTTTTGTGCCACTGAATACATATAGTACTGACATATAATTAGTGCCAGTAAAATAATCGGATAGTTAGTGGCAGATTACAACTTTGTGCCACAATTTTATTCGTATTCTTGGCACAAAATAGCTTGTGTCGGAATAACATCTTGCTTTTACTATCATTTATATAAATTATGTTATTATTTATATTTTACATTTTTTATTTAATTATTCATGTGCCACTAAAGTAAATAAAGGGAATGAACAAATACATTGTGATTTTCTTCTCCACTTTCGTTAAAAATATAACCCTAACTTTCTTGAAAGCTCGGTTTGTTGCAAGTGTACTTTGTCTCCATCGCTTGTTCAATCTCCTTCACTCTCCCTAAACCTTAAGCTGCCCACCCACCAGAGAACAGTCAAGAAGTTGAATTTCAGGGGTTGGCGACCAAGTCTTCGTTGCTCCTCCTCGTTGTTGTAGTCGGCCTTGGCATCATCGGTGGTGATGGTGAAAGCTAGGCCTCGCAAGACTTTCCTTGTATCTCCTACTCTTTCTCTTTCCAAAACCCTAGGATCCATCCGCTCCTCTAGATCCATCACCGTCGCCACCGAGATCCGCCGCCGATTGAATCTACTTCCTTCGATCTTCGATTCCTCCCAATCGGTGTTCAAGAGCCCCACCGCGCTTGAATCTACGACCGGTCGGCGATGGCGATAGACTTGATGCACGATGTGTCGTTCCGTATTGGACCTCCATTCGCTGATGATTTAGCCCCGATGCTTTCTTCTTCGCCTCCGTAAACGTGGAGAGAGAACTTCTCACCAAACAATTGGTGCCAATTATTCTTCATCATATCTAATTTTGTTTTGATTTTCGAACTGAGGATCTAGCTCAAGTTTATATTTCAAATTTGAAGCTCAAGGTTTATGCGCTCTTGCTTGATTTGGAATAGATTGTAGGAATTTATTGGTGAAAAAAAGGCGAGAGAGTACATGTCACAAGAATTTATTGTAATGGAGGAGGATAGTCAAAATAGTTGGACGATTGCGTTATTCATACATTTCGGTGTGCGGTCTGCTAATTATGACCTTATAATGTTTATAAATGCATATTAGTGGAAAATGATTTATTTTAAGAAGTTGTGTATGTCATGTTACGTATTCCAGAAATACAGAGTATTATTCTACTGCATCCAAATCAGCTGCTCCGAGGAGAAAAAAATAATGATGTTGTAAGCCTATTGGGCAAATTATTCTAAGAAGACTATTAGCTAAATCGAAGAACCATATAATACTGGAAATCATACTCAAAATGATTCTTGTAATCTATTGGAGAACTTGCTGAATTCCGAGCAAATAGGCTTAATGTTTCACTTTCACATCTGTCTTTCTTTACGTCATTGATGATTTGAGTAGCTTAGCATAGTCTTGGTTGGTTTGTTTTATTACAATATGTTCTTTTACTGTGTGAATCAGGACATAGAAGAGTTAATGAAGTTCAAAAGGCTATATTTGAGTAGCTTAGCATAGTCTTAGTTTGTTTTATTCTTGTAATCAAAATGCTTTATTAATAAATATTATTGTTGTTAAAATAAAAAACTATATCTGCATTCGTCAATAAATTTTCTAGAATAATATGTGAAGAGGGTCTTTTGATCAAATCAATCAAGTATTGTTGGGTCATTTGTTAATATCTTACTTGCCACTTGGAAATTTGGTTTATATTTTTCAGGTTATGGACTTGGTACATGAACTGCAAGCCTTAAGATCAACTCAATTAACTGGAAAATCTAAACAAAATCTCTTGCTTCAAAGAGAGGTATTTTGCTCTATAATTGCTCATTCTAATGATCTAGCTTTCAAGCCTCTATTTGCTTTTGTGTCCCTTATCTGTTCATCTTGGTTATATAAGCTGCAGGATTAAATGCCTGTGTTTAAAATCAAGGAGATAAAAAGCTCTTTGAAACTTTGAAAAATTAGTTTCAATTTACGACCAAGGTAACCGCCTTATACATGTTTGCAGATTGTGAATGTTATTTGTTAGTCGCTAATGTATTGTTTATTTTTATATGACTACAGATATCAATGCATCAATATTTTCGGATGGTCCGAACCCTGTAGATGTAGCTCTTACCAAGTATTACCCGTCAAGTCTTCCTAAGCTGATCTCAATGAAAGGTGCTCGTCTAGTGTACATGCAAGGCAAAACGTGTTGCTTTTAGTTCTTATTGCTTGCAATAATATTTACTATAATGATTGAATATAGACTCAAACATAGTTACTTTTAGTTATTTGTCTATGGTGCTTAGGCAAACTACTTTACGTTATATGCATTTGTAGTTGTTGCATGGGATGATAGTTGTGCTTAGGAAATAGTTGTGCATTTGTACGCTTTGTAGTTACGAACTCTATCTGTAGGTTTATGTGGTTTACATACCTTTATTGAATTTCTATCTAACAGAATATATTCCAAGTAGCATTAATCTCATTCCCACTCTCCCTTCTTGCTATTTTCCTTCTTATAATAGAGCCTGAGAGATGATTTAGAATCTCTTGGTTATATTCTCATCTATTTCCTCATAGGAAAGTGAGTTCTTCAAATTTTGACACTTTTTATGCCAATGGTTTCTTCGGTAATATTGCTTTTCTTTAGTCTGCGTCTTTGAATCCTTCTTTGGTAGGTAAATGGCAGACTTCTCATGATCCATGTTATCAGAAGAAGTTGGACTTAACATTGGATGTCTTTTAAGTTATCTTTAAGAAACAGTTTGGTATTGTCGCCGAGATTTGTGTGAGTAACTTCTCATAAATAAGCTGAAGTTTTGACTCCTTTGTTTTATCTCTGTTGATTTTGCCACACAACCATCATTCTATGCATTAAGTTCAACTTTCTTTTGTTTCTTTGTTTATTTCAACATGACCTCATAGTATCATTTTTGTTTTACATAAACTATGCATATTCTTTATCTCTAACCAAAATGTTTCATGTTATATTATTGTGAGTTTAGTCTTTTAGATGTTGCTTTCATTTGATTCTTTATTTGTCTTAGTCTAATTCCTCTCTTAGTACACCATGGTTCATTCATGTTGATTGAGGTGCTTATAGTATTAATTAGCTTCTATAGGTAGGTTTTCTTTTCATCCTTTGTTATTTGCAGGTGAACATTTTGACCAACAAAACAGATGCAGTCTTGGATGATGAGCAACATTGAACAAAGAGAACCTATATTTCACTAGAAAATTACTAGTTTGAAATACTAATTTCCGATTTGAATCCACAAGATCCTCTTTGAATCATTTGGCAGGTAAATTTGTAAGTAAATTTATTCAATTTGATGTTTTTTTCATATAAATTTAGAATTACACGAACGCTTAACCATTGTTTCACCTTCTTGTTTTACAGATATCACATCTCTTTTGCACGCTCAGAATTTTGTTCGATGGTAGTAGCAAACTTTGAGCATCGTTTATGTTGTATTTAAACAAATAGTTTGGTACTTTTATTAGGTTCCTAGTTAGTATTTAGGTACTTTGGATACTTCATGTGTATACCTTTTTTAATAATCCATGTGTATACTTTGTTTCAAGTAATGTGATTAAATTCTTCAAGTTTTTCATGAATATTTTTATTATATTTTTCTACATTTTATTAAATGAAGTAGAAAAAGTGGATAAAAATTCTATTATGGCACAAATGAAACTACAAAAAATCTAATTTTGCTATTATGGCATACATTTTGTGCCACTAAAGTAATCTCCCAATTATTTACGTGGATGTATTTAATGGCAAAAACAAATGTGCCATTAATTCTAAGAATTCTTTTCGATACATAAAAACGTGCCACGAAATCCTAGATGGGCTGACAACACACGCTATAAGTGCCACTAATAGGCTTTAGTGTTAGGACTTCTCTTGGCACTTTTTTCGTGTGTTCTTTGTTTCCTCGAAGTATCTTTACTGGCACTTTTTTGTAATTTAGTGGCACATTTTGTGTGCCATTAAATGGCATTTTGTTTGTAGTGAGATTTGTAAACCAAAATTCCATATGATGCGTTGTTTGAATTGCGCTTTACGATCTCCAATAGACTTAAAGTGATCAACCGCTGCCTTCGAATCAATATCATCCACATATTCCTTTTCAATATGAAGCATCACACAACCTGAAAGGTATCTATCTTCCATTTTGTTATCCAGTATGATTAGAGAGTTATCCACTTTCATTTTAGGTGGAATTTCCATCTCATTTACAAGCAAACAATTGGGCATCTTTGATGTAGGTGCTATCTCATCAACATCTTTCTCATAGAAAGAAAAGAGTGTCTTCATTCATTTTTTAGAGTGATGATCAACCATGCTACAAAGATTAATAAAAACTTAAGAATAAACTAATAGTACATTTTTAAGAAACTAAATAATGAGAACAATGAGAATTAAGCAACTCCAGCCCATAAAACATTCATGACTTTTGTGTAGAGATATATCAAAGGGAGAAATCATTTGTTTAGAGATCTCTATTATACTAGTAATTTTCCTCATGATCATTCTCATCGTGGTTGTCATTTTTTGGGATTTTATTTTTAGGTTCTCGTATCACAACATGTAGCTAGTGAAAGATTCAATCTTGGAATTGTTAGAAGGGAAAATGGACAAAGAATACTTGAGCATTCAGATCTGTTTACAACCAAATTACAATAAGAATTAATAACATAAAATCCAACAACATGTATATAAAAACTAAATTCAACTTCACCATGTTTGAAAGATATAAAAAAATCCCCACAACATTTGTTTACAACATCAGTGAATCACAACAAACAAAGGGAATTCAAATTAAAATCAAGAGAAAGGAATGTCAATTTTAAGAAACCTGCAAAGTGCACAATAAGAGGCAGAAAAGAGGATGTTGTAGTGAATTGATGACTTGATGTAGAGCAGTAGAGTTTTCTCTGCCACTCCGCGTCGGCGGTGCCGGAAATGGTGAGGAGAGGAGCTTGGAGGGTGGATCCTGGCACTGGCACTGGTTGGGAGTGGGAGGAGAGAAGCTTGCGATGGGCACGATGGGTGACGATTGACGAAGCAGAGCAGGTTGCTCTGCTGAGTAACTGAGTTGCTGATGACGAAGGGCTGGGTGAGAGATAAGTGTTTGTAGATTTGGGAGTGGACTGTGAATAATAATAATAATGAATGGGTATTACATTTTGGCTAAAATTCCCACCAACAGGTTGGTCTGCCTTTGCTTGCCTCATCACATTGTTGTTGTTGTCAACCATTCCCCCTATCACCTCGCTCTAAGCCGCCACTGAGCGACACATATCTCCTCGACAATTAAGATCAAAAGTCATCGCTATCCGAGCCACTTCCTCCTTCGTTACCTATATCATGAGCAAGGGCATGAAGATCGATCATGAAATCAATCTAGGGATTTCGTGAGTTGCTATTGCTTGAAATTTAAGGTAGCATTGGGGGTGGCGGGGTGAACTCGTGCAAGGTGGGCATGATGATGTGTTTTCTTAAGGATGAAAACACCTCACACTTGATCTAGCTTGACAATGGATGAACACTTGTAGGAAAGGTGGAAAATCAGATTGCGGAAACTTTGAAAATAATGGATATGGCCGCCAACTCCTCTTGAATCTTTGTTCAAGCAAATATGATGTTTGTGCCTTGGTGACTCCTCCTTCTTGATACTTGAAAAGTTCAAGACAAAGCAAGTCTTTGTTGCAAAAAATGGGGGATGTAAATGGATCCAACACCTTCTTCTTCTTCAAGTGAGAAGACAATCTTGGATTTGAATAAACTTGCTCAAGAAACTTGGACAAGAGTTGAGTGGAAAGTGAAGATAGATTAACAAGAGAATTCTCTCAAGTATGCAAAAGTGTTCGATATTCTGAAATTGTGATGATAAGGGCGTGCCTAGCCTCCTTTTATAGTACAAGGAAGGCTCATTTTAACATACAATAAGTATGACTACTAAACTAGGCACTTCCTCCACATAAATGGTATAATGAAGGAAATCAATGCAAATACTAATTTCTCAACGAATATATGCTTAAATTTGATTTATTCTAGCCTAATATGATGTAAAAATAGCCTAATTTAAGAAAAACAAAACGTTTGGAATGAGTTAAAGGCAAAATAAAGCCTTAAAACACCTCGTTAAGGCTCCAAATGCTCCATAACTCCTCCAATAACTCTCCAACGGCTCCGCCATTAATTCTCAATGTCACTTAGCTCCTCTTGGCCGTTTCTAGCCATTTGGAAGTCATTCATCCATGGTTGCATCATAAAAGTGCCATTTATGAGCCCGGTTCAACATGTAGGGCACCTTGGTCTTGTGTAGGGCAGGGGTACCCTTCATTTTTACGGTACCCTACATTTTTAGGGCACTTTGAAGAGTTCACCAATATGTCATTTGGAACAGTTTGAGTACTTGGTTGGTTGACTTGATTTGGAGGGCACTCGGTGGGTGTGGGGTACCCTAGGAGTGGAGGGTACCCTTGGAGTGGAGGGCACCCTTGAGAAAGGTCCTCCTTGGCATTAGGATGAGCCAATTTGGACATGTCTTGGGCCAAGGTGTTGTGAGTGACCTTGGGCCAAGAGTTTAAGGAATGAACATTGAATTGAGTTAAGCTCAGTTCTCTAATATGGACCTGGGCTTGAGAAGTGTTGGGAGCCCAAATGGTGATGGTGAAGAGATGGGCAACATGTTGGGCATTGGGCTGGCCCAAGTTGAAGGCATGGGCTGCCTTTCCTTCATCTTCTTGAAGTTCTCCACTTTGCTCCTCAAACTTTGCAAAAGTTCTCATGAGCATGTTAAGAGTCTCATTTGCTTTCCTTGCCATGCTTCTTGTGATAGGTCCTCCAAGTCCTTGAAGAGGGTCTTGAATCCTTGCTTTGGGCTACTCCATATCACATGCACTGCGATGAAGAGCAAAGGTTTGCTCTAAATTAGGGTGATTGTGGAGGGCTAGAATGCTTGAGATTGAGGGTCGAGAGGTTGGGTGAAGCGAGTGACGGGATGAGGTGGGGAGAGAAATGAAGATAGGAAGGGGATTGAAGAGTAATTACATGTACAGGTAAACACTTTAGACAAAAATTATTTGAATTATAAAATTTTAAGGTAGTACAATATAGTTTTAATGCTTAAACAAACAAAGTTAAGGTAGAGGGGTAATTGTATAGGCCGAGGTTAAAAGTGCACGACGTACCCGTGCGCATAAGCGTTCGTTTATTTACAAGTTTTTTAGTCGCGTTTTTTGATTGTCGTTGTTATCTTGATAGATTAGCACTGAATATAGATCAGCATGACATGTTGTTTCAATCGACATCGTCAGAATGAATATCCATCTGCATAGCGATCGACATTGTTGTCTTAATAGGTCAGCATTGATAATAAATCAGCATGACAAGTTGTTTAGATCGATATCATCAAATCCACATGACTACCCTGTTAGAACGACATAACTACTTGATTGATCAACATAAAATGGATCAGTATGACAAGTTGTTTAGATCGACATCACTACCTTATCAGACCCACATGACTACCTTGTTAGATCGACATCACTACCTTGTTAGATCGACATCACTACCTTGTTAGATCGACATCATTACCTTGTCAGATCTACATGACTACCTTGTGAGATCGACATAACTATTCGATAGGTCAGCATAAAATGGTGATCAACATGATGAGTTGTTTAGATCGGTATCGTCAGATCCACATGACTACATTGTTAGATCATCATCGTTTTCCCTAGATTGCTTAAGTCAGAAATTTTTTTAATTTTTCATTGTTTGTAAGTTTGGTGGTTATGGAGTTTCATAGCTGGCAAATTATAGTGTTTTTTATGTTGCTTAGTTGAACATGTTTGATTTTTAAAAGCAGATTTGAAGTTCACGATGGAACGATAGAGGAGTTGTCGAGTCCGATGGAGAGCTTTGTCGGATGCACAATGACATGTTTTGATGATGGTTGCTTATTGAGTTGTGTTTTGTGATGGTTTCGGAGTTGGAGAGACGGACCGGAAGCTTCGCCGTATGTCACGACAACGAATGCCGACGGGATGGACTCGCGGTGACATAAGATGTAACTATCATTACATATTATGCGTATAGGGTGCGCACGCACCCTATAGCTACTCAATTGTATATCAGATGAAAAATCATGGTGGTTTCCCAAAATCGAGGATGAGGATAGTAAAGTGTACGTTAGATCAAAGTTCCGAGGTTATGATAATTACCATAGATACCAATACCCCTTTAATATATCCTTTTTAGTTTGTTTGCAACACTTCCTCTTTCAAACATGTAAAATGTTTCCAACATTCCCTTTTTTGTTTTGATACAAAGGGGGATGGGGGAACCGAAGGTTCGAACTCGAGACTTCTACAAATATTATTAGGAGCATGACCACTAGACCAAGTATAATTAACTTTTACCAATATTTCTATATAGGAGTATACGTAAAAAAAACATTTCCGAATATATTTATAGTAGAATGAAATTTTGCTCCAACCTAGAGAGGAGGAAAGTCTCATTTCCTGCATACGTGACATATCAGTATTGGCTCGTATCATCACTATTAATTACGGGGTTGACACTATTTATTACGGGGGAATGACAATTCGTAATTAATAGTGGTGACTTCAACCAATAGTAGTATGTCTCGTATGCAAAAATAGAAGGAAAACAATTTCGTTTGTCTAGTATATATGCCTTGAACTATCTCTATCGTTATCTTTTACTCTCCACATTCCTCTCAACGCCAGCAGGCCTCTCCACCACAGCCTTGTGTGTCCCCCTAGCCTTGCATATGAAGTAATTTCTCCAATCTTCGATCCTTTCTCTTTATTTAGCCTCAAGGACCACTGCCTCATGCAAAACACTGCAAGGCTAGGATTAATCGTGCAACCGTTGGACCATCATATATAGCGTGTAACCATCTGTATGACCATTGACCATCCTTGATTGCTAGCTAGCTAGAGGTGCGCATGCCGCCGAAGGCTAGCTCTAGAAGATCAAGATCGGTTATCAGTAGTGTTAATTTGCTCTCTCCACCAGCCCGGTCTCTCATACTCGAGGTCGGCCGATGCCGCCTTGGTTGGATATGTCAAACCATATATGGCTACTTGAGACCTTTATTTATTATATTATTATTGTTGTTATTATTATTATTATTATTTTGATAAGTATGGGGAGAGTGTAGAGGATGGTGAAGGTAGTGTTTGAACTCAAAACATTCACATTGTGTCGTCCTTAGAAATTACTCCAATTTTGAGACTTCTCAAATGAACTAACTCATTTTTTTTGTTATCTTTTAAGACTGTTAATTGGTTATAAATTTATTCTTCTTTCAATCAAATGGCGTTATCTTGATTGGAATAAGTCTTAACGTTAGCTATAGATTTGTTACGCTCTTTAGTTTTAAGTAGGGAATTAGAAAAACCGTAAAACGAAAAATGAATTGAATCGCATGATATAATATCGATAAACGCAACAATTGGAAAAAATCGAAAACCTAGAAATTGATAACATTTGTGTTAGTTTTAGCGTTTTAAAATAAATCCATAGATGCCCAAACCTTATACCTATAAACAAACAAAGTTACTTACATCCCCATTCATGAATGCAATTCACTCTTTCTTTCTGATATTGCTCTACATTCTTTTTGAAAACTAAACTAACATCGTATGATTCAAAACACATAATTCGAAAATAGTTAAATTCAAGAGAAATTAAGGTATCCGTCCCACCACCGAGTAGAGATCATTTCCCCCACTACCCACCTTGAATAGTCCTGTGACCAACCCTAATCTTAATTACACAAAGATTGTCATTTCTAAAATAAGTTTGCTGGGAATTTGCTCCCCACGCCCAGCCTAGCTATTAACTTCGGCCTCGTATTCCCCTAAGCTTATCTCACGAACAAAAGTAAGAACAATTTAACAGCATGAAGTGATGATAATCATGTATCATTAGATCGCAAAAGTCGATTCACGTACCTAACAATACCAATCAACCGAAAGTGTGGGTTAATTATTAATTATCATAATAGCAGGTATAGAAAACCCAAAAACGTGTGCGTTGGATGGTGATGATTGACGGCTAAAAAAGGATAACTATATATATATATATGGCATAAACTCTATGAAGTACATTATTGTTGATAAGATAGTAGATTAATTGTTACCGACATGATCAAGTACTCGCTAGCTAGCCCAGTGGATATATTCGATGTGAGATAAAATAGCAATCAAGTGCATCGAATTAATTAATTAATTCCTAATATATATTTCTAGTTCTTAACCATTTCAGGACACTTTTTCCTTGGTCAAGTATTCCCATAACAAGTTTGCTTTTATAAATCCTTATGGATGACAGAGACTACGTCCTCCTGAAAGATCAAATATGATCATGATCAGTATCAATTATATAATTAATGTTGACTCATGAAAAGAAAAGAGAGTAGTAATCGAGTATTGGCCGGTATATATAGAACGTTTTCTCTTTAATTAAAGTGTTTCTGTTTTTTTAAAAACTAATACACTATATACTTAATTAATCTCATTCTAATAGGTAATTAATTAGTAGTAAATAATTTCAATATTTTACATAATGGATCTTTCAGGTGACATCTACACTTGAAAGCCCATTCCTTTGAATCTCTCTCACTCCGCATGAATCTCAAACTTCTTCACCCCCCCCCCTTTTTTACTGCGTCAATTTTACTTGCTGCTGCAAATCTCGTTTGGATGTATTAATGAATCAAGAAGTCCTCCATTATTCGTCCATTAATATTATTTATCCCGGTAATATTTTGGAATTTGGGTTGATGATGTGTTAGAGTGAATGTGTTCATATCATTAGCAATTTATACGACTATGTTCCCAATGATTTGTACACTTAAGGCCAAGCTTGGAATTTTTGGATTATACTAGAAACCTCTATTAACATCGATCTTGGATTGGAGAGCCCGCCCTTTAAGATCCGGATCATTATTGTCTGGTTTCTTGCCAGGAGTACGGTTGATGCTGTCCCTCGTTGGTCCCTGATGAATTCATGCTTGGCGCGGTCTCGGCCCACCATCTCGGCCCACCATCATGCATGTTAACCTGATGTTCAAGGCCAGTTGGGTCCTTTCAATTCCTCCAACACCTAGAATGTTGTTTCCAAATTGCAAAATCAAGGTTGATTAGGACGGCCCCCTAACCGAGGTGGAGGAAAATCCTCATTCATATATACGTGACATACTACTATTGGTTGAAGGCACCATTATTAATTACGGATTGTCACCTCTGTAATAAGAGTGATGATACGAGCCAATACTTTTTTTTTTTTTTTTTTTGGAACAGCACTGAATTTCATTTCAAAGAAGAGAAGATACACATGAAGAAGCTTGGCAAGGTACCATGAGGAAGGGAACCTGCCAAAACAAGAGCAAAAGAAGAAGAAAAAAGAAGCGCCCTAGGCAACCAACAACCCCAAGCAGAACACCTACGCAAAACACGCAACCACCACACAAGCATCCGGACCAAGATGCAAAACAAGCACTCAAAAACGAAATGCAAGCAAGCACAAAGTTACCCCACTCCCTCCGCAGCCATCAGGATTGGGGCAAGAAGCCAATCCGCCCACGAAATATGAAGCTTCTGACTTCTGCTAGATACCCATAAGAAGGATAACACCTGGATGTCTGCAAAAATTCGGGAGGCGTGCCAAGGGATGTTTTGCATAACCAATCCATTGCGAGCTTTCCAAATTGCCCAAGCCGTGGTAAAAACAATGGCTTGCCACACTTTGGTAGCTTTGGCTGGAACCTGAGAAAAGAAGTCATCTTCCAAAATGCTGATGAAATCCAAAAATCCAATAAGAGACATATTACACCAAG
This sequence comes from Stellera chamaejasme, assembly GCA_024586325.1. Classification (NCBI taxonomy): domain Eukaryota; kingdom Viridiplantae; phylum Streptophyta; class Magnoliopsida; order Malvales; family Thymelaeaceae; genus Stellera; species Stellera chamaejasme. The sequence continues at coordinate 36,237,069 of CM044985.1, forward strand.
AGGCCACGGCTTGCCAAATTGCTGCAGAAACCGGACACCGAACTAACACATGATCTGTAGTCTCCACCGCATCAGAGCACAGCGGACAGCTTAAAGACTCCATCTCGATACCACGTTCTTTGCAATCGCGCCGCCTGGAAGGTATCTCTGGTTGCTCTCAAATGAACACGTTGATCTTCTTGGGGACTTTATTGCACCAACGCATTGGAATGTCATGGCCCTCCGCGAGATGGTCTCCAATCCTGCAGGCCAGCGGCGAGCGGTGAAAACTCCATCAGAAGCCATCTCCCAGGACCAACTGTCATTACTGCCTTGAGAAGGATGAAAGCCCTGCAAAGCATTCGTCAAACTAAGGAATTCCCCTTCCGCCCTCCCCCTCAACCTCCTCCTCCAACTCCAAACCCAGCTCCACGCTCCATTCTCCCACCTACCCTTTTCCGCCACTAGACACTCTTTATCCAACGCTAATCCATACAACCTATTGAACTGTCCTTTAACCCCCACCTCTAGCCACTCATCCTCCCAAAACAACGTAGCATTCCCCATTCCGATCTTTCTCTTAGTGAGGTTCAAAAAGTTATTGCCTAAACTCTCAACTTCCCCAGCAGCCTTGTTTATGTCTCTCCAAACACTCCACCCCTTACACTCCTCCCCATACTGCGTAGACCCTGGAACCCCCCCATTACAGCTAGCCACCACTTTCACCCATAAACTATCCGCCTCCATCAGCCACCGCCACCTCCACTTTGCTAACAAAGCTAAATTTTTGGCCCTTAAACTACCCACTCTCAACCCCCCTGCTTCACTATCTCCAAACAATCTTTCAATCCTAGCCCATATCATTTTTTTTCCCTCCCCAGTATCCCCCCAAAAAAATTTATTGCGAAGAGATTCAATTTTCCTTACCACTCCAAGGGGCGCACGAAACACCGAAAGATGGTACAGGGGCAAACTTCCCAGAACTGAGTTTATCAACGTTAGCCGACCACCAATTGAAAGAGAGTTCGCCTTCCAACTCGACAATCTGATCTTCACTTTGTTTACTACCGGATCCCAATTCTTTATTTGATTCATTTTAAGACCCACCGGCAAGCCCAAATAAAAGAACGGGATCATATCCGCTGTGCACCCAAGTGAGGACGCAAGAGAGGAAACCGTCTCCATGTCAACACCCACTCCAAACACCCGACTCTTCCCCAAGTTGATTTTGAGACCTGACGCCAATTCGAAACAATGCAGCAAAGCCTTGAGGGAGAGAGCATTATCAGTCGACCACTCACCACAGAAGATCGTGTCATCAGCGAACTGCAAATGGGAAAGTGGCACACCGTCCCTTCCCACCCGGAATGGGCGGAAGACATTGTTGACAACCGCCTCCTCCATCATAATGTTGAGGGCCTCCGTGGCTAGAATAAAGAGGAAGGGCGATAGTGGATCTCCTTGCCGAAGACCTCTTTCCATTATGCATTCCTTTGTGGGGCTCCCATTTACTAGGATCGAGACTCTCGCAGATTCCAGGCACCCTGCTATCCATCGCCTCCACTTATCCCCGAAGTTCATCTGTTGAAGAATAGAATCCAGAAACTTCCAGTTAATGCAGTCGTAGGCTTTAGCAAAATCTACCTTCAAGAGCAACAATTGACTTTTTGCTCTTCTACTTCAAGATACTGCCTCATTAACGACAAGGATACCATCCGTGATTTGCCTACCTTGGATGAATGCAGACTGCACTTCCCCAACCAAACTACTTAAGACCGATTTCATCCTTTCCGCCAAAAGCTTAGCCACGATTTTGTAAAAACTCCCAATAAGGCTAATTGGACGGAAGTCAGAAATGAGAATAGGGTCTTTTACTTTTGGAAGCAGGGCTATAAACGACGAGTTACAACCCGCATCAAACTTTCCGGACGCTTCAAACTTGAAAACTGCTGCCACCACCTCCTTCTTAATCACCTCCCAGTTGGCTTTAATGAAGTTGAAATTAAAGCCATCCGGCCCAGGAGCTTTCCCACCCCCGCACATCCAGACCGCCTTCTTGATTTCCTCCTCCGAAAACGGCGCTTCCAACCCCGCCAACTGGGTATCACTTAACTTCCGAAACCTTTGACTGCAAAAAAGAGGCCTTTCTTTTACCGGCTCCTTGAAGTAATCAGTAAAGTAGTCTAGCACAGCTTCTTTGATCGCTACAGGGTCTTCTGTCCAACTGCCATTAACCAACAATCCCTGCACTGAGTTCCTGGATCTCCTCCCCTTAACCACTGAGTGAAAGAATCTACTGTTTTCATCCCCCTCAACCGCCCATTTCAATCTACCTTTTTGCTTGAGATCTAAAGTTAAGTTTCTCTGCTCCTTAAAAAACCCGACTTTAGCCTCCTGCCATAATCTCCACTCTTGAATCGAGTGATGATCCTCTGCTTTCTTCTCCAGAAGCAGAAATTCCCCTTTTAAAGCTTCCACCCTCCCAACAGACCCTGAGGCTGAGCTAAATCTCCAATCTTTAATGCTACGTTTGAGAGCTTTGAATTTCTCCATAAGCACAAAATCCGCATTTCTGCCCGCAGTAGGTTTCATCCAAACCGATTTCACCAACTCCCCGAACCCTTCCATGGCAAGCCAATGATCAAAACAGCGAAACGGAGAAGGCCCAAAATCAGTGGTTCCCGCCTTAAGCAGAACAGGACAATGATCTGCAAAAACCCTATCCCTGACAACCGCCGCCATATCCGGCCAGACTCCCAGGAAAGACCTGTTAACCAAGAACCGGTCCAGCTTGCTCATTTTAGACCCATCGCTGCTAACCCAAGTGAACCGTCTGCCCCCTTGCTTAACTCTTGAAGATCATTCTCCCGGATGAACGAGTTGAAATCCGCAGCTCTGATTGGTTTGAACAGACACCCTCTTCTTTCTTCCGGTCTTCTCACTACATTAAAGTCCCCCATTAAGCAGACTGCTTCACCCCCTCCCCTGATTAACGGACCAAGCTCTGCCCACAAAGCTCTCTTTTGACTTGTCAATTGCGGCCCATAAATATTCAACAGCAAAAATCTTTCCTGTTTTTCCTTCCACCTGCCAAAGAGACCCAAGAACCCAGCCCCTGAAACAACCTCTTCCGTTGTCCACACCTCCTTATTCCAGAAGAACAGCAACCCACCAGACCTCCCCTCCGCCATTTGTTGAGCGTAACCCACCTCACTATGGGTCCAAATCTGAGTAACCAAGACACCTACCTCCTGACCAAGAAGCGTCTCTTGAACCGCTAGCACATCCAACTTTTCCTTTGAAGCCAGCTTTCTAAGCTCTCTCACCTTCTCTCCACTCCCAAAACCCCTAATGTTTAACGTTGCCATCTTCATTTATTTAATTCTTCCTCACCCAAAACAACGCCTAACTCAGAAGGCTTCTGGAAAACAAAACCCACTGCTCTTCCCAGATTCTGTACTCTACTAACTGAAGAAACGGACACAGAGTCAGAAACAGCTCTAACCTGCTCGTCCTCTGGCGCTTCCGATGGTACAGCTACTCTCATACACCAAGACGAGTCCGAGTCGTGTTGCTCCCTCGTGTTCACGCCCGTAGAGAGGCATCTGAGACCTTTGGCCCTCCTCTCCCCCTTCACCCTAGCAGCTTTCTTCACTTCTCTCAACGATACCCTCGCACATACACCGCCCGTCCGTTGCTGCGTTTCAATCCAATGAGCCGACCTCGAAACTTTCCTGTGCCCCTTCCTACATTTCGTCGGACGCCCCCGCACTTCAATTGGGACATCCTCAGACGACTTCACAGCTGCCAGCGGCGACCTCCCGAGAATGAGTCACATCCGTCGATAAAACAACGAAGTGTCGCCTCCTTTCTTTAATTTATCCGGTAGACCCTCCCGAGTCTGTTCCTTAGCAGATAACCCATTATTTAAGTCCACTTGGGAAGCCACAGCCTTGCTAGGCCCACCACGTTGTGTAAAAGAGTTTCTTGCACAACCGACCGGAAAGGTCCAGTGAAGAATCTGCTGCGTGTTTGGGCACGAAGACCTCACAGCCCAACAGCCCAGCGTGATTAAGCTTACTTGCCCGAGCGTCTTGATTCGCTGCCTCTCTCCTTGGAACTCTCACCCACGCTCCTCGACCTTCAACGGTAACCTCACCTTTCCTTGCACACTTTTCACCACGAAATCCGGCGCTTCAAGCTGCAGCTCGACACCATCGGACCTATTCGCCGCCCGTTCTCCCCACCTTCCGAGGTCGTTTCTTGGACTCGCTCGCGAGCTCACAATCCGATCTTGAGTCATCCACCGATTCGCCGTCGCCGTCAACGTCGAAGCTCCTCTCCGGTAACCACTCGCCTCCTCCTCCTCGTCCTCTGTCTCGACTGGGAAGACCACCGCTTAACGTATCTCTGGCGAAATCAACGGTGTCGATAAATCCTCCACCACTTTCACTTTAAACACCGATCCTCCCACCACCAAATCGACGATTGCATCAATCGTTTCCAATTGTGCGATTAACAGACATACCCTTCCAATGTAGAGCTGCGTTCTTTGAGAAGTGAATTCTTCCACTTCAAGAATCGAACCCACAGACCAGCCACCTTCAAGAACGTGCTCGTGTGCCGGCGTGAACCGGCACTCCGATGAGATTAACCCAAACGAACCTTCCGGCCTACTTTCCTCCTTCGCCAAGTTCCACGGCACAATCTCCGTGAACCACCGTGCCAAAGTAGCCCTTCCTTCATCGATCGGCTTGGACCGCCTCCCTTGACCCGCATTCTAACGGGACGCGTAGGCCTCCCAAGTACTTCACCGTGCATTGCATAAACCCCTCTCCTTCTAAGAAATCGACAAATTAGCGAGAAGGTAAGCATGTTTTACCTCAGCCACCGCACACCTCTGCAACCAGATCTCTTCGTCACTACGGGTCTCAACTGCACCTTGAGAGACCTAGCCTTCCCAACTGCTCCGGCTTGGCTATGGAACTTTACCCGTTAACAACATCTTTAAACGACTGTTTTTATCCCACAAGCCGCTACCCACTTCCCTGTTGATCTCGCCACCTTCACCTCGCAGCTATGCCTTCCCCTTACACCCACATTGCCGCCTCTCACGAGACGTTCATACTTGGCCACATTGACTACAAGTGGCTCAGCTCAACCGCAACCATCTGAATCTTGGAGACTAACGCTTCCACGTTCTTAACATCCTTAAACCTTACAAAACCAAATTTCTTCCCTGTTTTGTTCTTTTGAAGGGTACGAAAATGTCGATAACCTGCCCAAACAACGAAAGTGTTTCCACATGCTTTCTTGTGTCCACTCCGTCGGAAAATTTGTGAAAAACAAAGCGATACCCTTCACCGCCGATAACGTTGATAAACTCCTCCTTAGGACCCTTGCCCCCGTACCTTGATCTATGCCCATGCAACCACCCCGGATGGTTTCCTCCGCTCTCTCTCTCTCTAGTTTTCTCTCTCATTTTGAAATCATGGCCATGGTGGTCAATGTAGGCCATGAGCTTCTGGTCTTCTTCAGGCGTCCATGGCCCTTTCTTCAGGCCCGCTAATTTCTCACAACAAGGAGACCTTCCCATTGATACGAGCCAATACTGATATGTCACATATGCAAGAAGGACTTTCCTCCTACCTAGGTTGGAGCAAATTTTCGTTCTAATTAGGATGCCATTATGAAGGTAGCTAGCTGCTTGAAAATTACTCTCTCCGTTCCAAGAGGATGATCACTTTTAGTTTTTTGTGTAGATTAAGATTGTTTTTTTTATCAGTAACTCATTTTACATAAACTTTTTGAGTGAGTGCATTGTTAGGGTAATAGCGGACTAAAATAAAATAAAATTGGAAAAATGTCAATTCATTTAAGACAATAATATTTTGATGTTATGACAACCCACTTAGAACGGATACAGTAACTTTGAAGATCTACCTAGCTAGGAATGCTTTAATTCATTCAAGCTCCCTTGAATATTCTCCTGGTGCATGCATCGTTGTGTTCTGTTCGTTATACCTTGCTCTCCTATCTTTGGATCTCCAACCGGTGAATTGATCATATTTAGTGTTCCTTAGGATATTTGGTTGATCAATATATCCTTTGGGGGTATTACAAATTAATTGCTTGTAATTAATCTCTTAGGCTACTCCCTGCAGGTTGTATGTACGAGCTTTTGCTCTTTGGGTGCATGCTACTTTTAAGTATTTAATCTATATTTTTATTTTTGAGATATTAATTCAACTATTTTCCGTACACATGATAATGATAATTTGATATATCTACTTTATGAATGTATATATTTTTGAATTTTTTCTATTTAATAATATAATAAATTAAAATCAAATAGATATCGAAAATCAAATGATTCAAAAATTTAGGGACTGGTGGAGTAATAAATATCATTATCATTGCCTTCCAAAAAATAATAATAATTATTCATAGTTCACATTATATTGTTTTGTTTTCTTTTGAACATATCAAAAAAATAATCAATACATTTCCCCATTAGAAAAGTTATACATAATTATTTTAATTTACAACGCATACATTTCTTTCTCTTTTTGTACACAGTTTCTCTCTCCTAATCTAATTTTACATACGCATCTTACATGTCCCCCTCATTTTCTAGTTTTAGTACTCTATTCTCTGTGCTCATATAAATGCGATGATTTTTCAGGAATATGAAGTAATACTAAATTTTTTTGTAATGAGTTGGTAATTTTGTACTATTTTCCAACCTAATTATCTTGGATTTCCAAGCTGGATATATAGTTGATTAATATAATGTACTACACTGTTAATTTGTATTCTATATTGAACTTTTTGTGAATTAGTTTATGGCTTGTTTGCACTAGTTTGTTTCGGTATAGCATTTTTCAATATATATGTGATAGCCAAAGCGTGACCTCCGGCAACCAAAGGTCTCCCAACGGTTAGGATGGGCGGCTCTGGTACCTGAAAGGCAAGACGGAAGATACTTTCAGGTGCAGACACAGGAGAAAGGTGTGGGTGTGTAGTAGTTACCTTATTTTTGGGTTGGCATCACCCACTTATAGGGTGATGCCCGAGCTCTCCCACGTTGGGGTAGAGTGTTTGGTGGGATCTTTCCCACGCGTGAGCCGCTGACTTCTCGGTTCGGAGCGGCGGATTGGACATTCTTGCTCAGCAGTGTTGGTCCGCACTTGAGTGTGTACAACTTTGTGTCTTGTGTCTTTGAGTGCGGCTTTTGGGCGTTGTGTCTTTGGGCCGGCTTTTTGGTTGGTGTACTATGTTGGAGTACCCATTGGAGTCTGGCCCATAAAGCACCTGCTGCCAACCGGATCGTACGAGGCGCCACTGGTGGCCCATGTACGAGGGCTCGTCGTATTTACGAGGAGCACTCCTCGTATTAGTGGGCTTGGCCTATATGGGCTTGGCCCATATGGCGTTGCGTTTGCAATACGGCCATCTGGTGGGCCCATATATATCGATATGTCCTCCTCCCACGCGGAGGATGGCGAACCTGTGCTCCGTTTGGAAATTTAATTCGAGTTTAAGATGGCCAGCTACCATTGTATCGAAAAATCCGGACTTATTCGTGTGCCTTGAGAACGATTTTTTATATCCTCCGGTATTGCTTAAATAGGGGGACTTAAAACTTTGTTGTCCAGGCTCAGCCCATAAGGCGTTGTGCCGTTTTGGACCTTTTAATTTGAGGGAGGGCCCAGTTGCTGGCCCAATTGCTGGCCCATTACCGCGTAAGGGGGTTGAGCAGCACTTTTTGAAATTGCGCTTTTTGCGCCGTTTGTAATTATGGGGGAAGTCGTTTCAACTCCCATCGATCTGTACTTATACGCCAACCCATGTGAAGGGTCAGGTTTCCCACATTCTCGCTTTCCTTGCCTTTTCGCCTGTTTCATTTCCATTTCGCGATCACCGAAGAATTGTCCGGCGAGTTTGAAGAATCCAGCCGTTGGAACCGTCGTTCTCATCTCCAGTACAAATTTGTAAGTGGAATCCCCTTTTAATTTCTTGTTTCCGTCGCGACGATTGTCGCGAGTGAAGCGTCGCCGCGCCACCGCACAGGTTCTTGGGTCTAGGTTTTTATTTCTTGAATCTGTGATTGATTTACGTAGATGGCTCCCAAGAATCCAAGCAAGCCGGCGTTGGCCACGATGTTGAGAAAGAGTGGCCCGTGGCGTCTTGCGAGAAAAGAAGATGACCGAGATTTGCGAACCACCACGTTTATACGGGGTTGTTTGTGGCCTTTCCCGGCCGATGTTTTGCGAAAGGCGGGGTTGGGGTTGAGTTACGAGGCCATGAGGAGCAGACAATGGTCGTCTACGAGGCTCAATCAAGGCCGGGCTAAGACTCCCACTGTGCTCGCTGTTGCTGCAGCTGTGTGAGGGTTGGGGAGTCTGCCCTGGGCAGTTGGCCCCAAACGTATTTACCACTGTAAACGCGTTTGTTGTGGCTTGCCATTTGGCGAAGGCGGCGGTGTTGCCGGAGACCTTTTTGCAGTTTTATACACTGAAAAGGCCGGTTGGGCATCCCTTCTACCAACCGACCCCGAGGAGGTGAAGGTTGGGAACAAATCGGTGAAGATCGGAGTCTTCGCCGAAACCACCAGCTCATGGGGGAACTGGAAGGGCAACTTCTTCTTCATCTTGAAGGAGGACAGCTGGGGCTTCCCTGCGTTCTTCGTAAAGGAGAAGAACGCTAGGGTATCGGTGAAGCCCTCTCTGTGGGCGGGTAGCGAGGGGAAGAGAGCCCTCGGGATCCATGTAGATTTGGTGGTACCCACTCTTAGCGTCCATGAAAGACAAGTACTTATACTTGGAAGTTGCGTCCACGAGTTGGTCGATGACAGGTAACGGGTAGGGGTCCTTTGGACAATGCCTATTGATGCCCGTGAAATCAACGCACATACGAAGTTCGCCGTTTGTTTTGTCACCTAAAACTATGTTAGCGAGCCACTCAGTACTGAATTTCTTTTATTATTCCGGCCGAGGAGTTTGGAAACCTCTTCTTTACAAACTTCTTCTTAGAAGGGCCATACCCTTTTCTTTTGCTTAACCGGTTTTGAGTCCGGGAATACATTCAGTTTGTGGGTGATGACGCTAGGAGTCGACACCGGCAGATCCTTCAGGCTCCGGCGAAGACGTCAAGGTTTGCCTCGAGGAGGTGGATGAGCGCCATCTTCTCCTTTTGCTCCAGGTTTTTGCCAACCTTGAACTTTTTGCACAGACAGCGTCCACCTCCTCTGTCAAGTCATCGAGGCGCGGCTGTCATCGGGATCCGTGAGAGCCTCGGCGCTCTTCGAGGTTTGTGGATCAACCGTCGAGCTCAAAGAGGCGACATAATTTGTCCTCGCAGATTCGTTGGTCGATGTAGATGGTTGCATCCCCACGAGGTGTTGCAAATGTGATTGTAAGGGAGCGGATGTCGCACCTCATGCTGAAATCGACCGGCTTGGTCGGCCAATGATTGCGTTGTAAGTTGAGGGCACCTCGAGGACCAAGAACTCCGTCATGATGGAGTGGCGGTCAACCGTGCCAATTGTGTGTCCCGATGAGCATGAGGGTAGGTTGGCGACCCCTATAGTTGGGACAATGTCCCTACCAATGCCAAATGTAGGGCGGAGCTCCTTCTTACGGCGGACATGTGTACCCCGAGCTTTTCGAGCATGTCTTTGAAGATGACATCGGTATTCGCGCCGGTGTCGATGTAGACTCTGCCGGTGTCGAAACCTGCGATCCTTGCTTTGTGATAAGCGGCGGATCAGAGTGTGGAACGACAACCTTTGTCCCGTTAGGGCGGTAGATGACGTTCTCCTCGAGGTGGTCGATCTGCAAGATTTCCCTCGCGTAACGCTTCCTGGAGGAGGCACCCTCCGACTTTGTGAGGACATGGATGGTGCCCGCCGGTGGTGGTGGTGGCAAGTTGTGCCTTCGAGGACTATTGTGTCGACGACGCGTTTTTTCGCGGTCGTCGTTATCGTCGTCCTTCTTACGACCCTTGGGGAAATCCTTGCAAGGGGAGTCGGAATCGGACAGGAATTCCTTGAGCTTGCCACTGCTCAATCATCTCTCGAGATGAGATTCCGGAGTTGAAAGCACGCCTCCGTGTCGTGCCCACGATCCTTGTGGTAGAGCGGTGTTGTCAAAGCCCCTCGTGTTCTTATGTTGGATGGGTTGTGGCCACTTGGGCACCCTGTTCTGCTTCTCCAGCAGTAGCAGGATGTTCGTGCGGGTGTCACGGAGTGTTGGGAGGTGATCGGGGGTCCTCGAACTGATATTCGAGGGCTGGTACCTCGATGAGATAGGCCCTTTGTCGAACTTCTGTTGCGCTCGTTTGTGGGAGGCCTGCTTTGTAGGGCTTGTTCATTTCCTCGGAGTTCATGAATCGAGTTGCTCGATCGATGAACTCACCCATCGTGTGACGGGGTTTTCGTTGATGTTGTAAGCGAGCCTTGACTGCGCTGTAGGCCTTGAGTTACGGCCAAAAGTTGCATGTCCGAGGAGAGACCACGGACTTGGGCGGCTTCCGCCTGAAACCGTCGGATATAATCACGGAGTGGTTCCTCCCTTTCTTTGTTTCACTCTTAACAAGTGTTGGACGGTCTTCGGGAGGTCGAGCCCCATGAAGTGGCGTAGGAGCGATGAGGCGAGGTCCTTAAAGCATTTGAAATGCTGGCCTCGTAGCGTTCGAACCATGTTGAGGCAGCCCCTTTTAAGGTGGAGCTGAAAGCCTTGCAGTATTGCCTCCGAGGCCGAGCCATCTCCATTTGGGAGATGTAGCGTCGCAGATGGTCGGCGGGATCCGTTGTAGCATCGTAGCTTTCGATGACCGGCATTCAAAGCTGGCGGCGCTTGGACGGCGATTATGTCCTCTGTGAACGGCTGCGTCAGGAGGATTTCGATATCGTCGAGGACCAGGTTTGGTGTCTTCACCTGTTCCTCGACCACATTGATTCGTCGGAGGAGGTCGTCGACGTCTAGGTTCCCAGCAGTTTGGTTTTGATTTTGGGACTGTTCGTCCCTGTCGTTGTGAGGCGGGAGGCGAGCAGTCTGCATTTCCGCCTTGATGGTTTTTACCATGAAGGCTTTCAGCTCATTAAGCATGCTCGCTTGGAGCAGCGCTAGCTGACCGGGATCGACGATGACCTGCTTTGGGGATCGTCGAAGTCCCCATGAGGTATGTCGAGTGGCCGCTCGCGGCTGCGGTGGTTCTTTGCCCTCGGGTGTGCTAGTAATAGGGAGCGGCGGGATGGCCATCGATTGAGGTTGTGGGGCTGTTGTGTCCCCATTGCGTCACCGGCGGGCGTGGAGGCACGTCGGAGGAAGCTGAGGCAGCGTCCTCAACGTGCGCCTTTGTTGTGCGTTCTCCTTGTTTTCGCCATGAGAATGGTAAGGAGAGAAAAGTAAGTTGCTTAGGAAAGAAAAAAGCATTGTTTTTCGTTCCCACAGACAGCGCCAAATTGATAGCCAAAGCGTGACCTCCGGCAATCAAAGATCTCCCAACGGTTAGGACGGATGGCTCACGGTGCACGAAGGCAAGACGGAAGATACTTTCAGTGCGGAGACACGGGAGAAAGGTGTGGGTGTGTAGTAGTTACCTTATTTTTGGGTTGGCATCACCCACTTATAGGGTGATGCCTGTGCCTCCCACGTTGGGGTAGAGTGTTTGGTGGGATCTTTCCCCACGCGTGAGCCGCTGACTTCTCGGTTCGAGCGGCGGATTGGACATTCTTGCTCAGCAGTGTTGAGTCGCTGACACTTGAGTGTGTACAACTTTGTGTCTTGTGTCTTTGGTGCAGCTTTTGGGCGTTGTGTCTTTGGGCCGGCTTTTTGGTTGGTGTACTATGTTGGAGTACCCATTGGAGTGCAGCCCATAGCACTTTCTTGCCAACCGATCGTACGAGGCGCCTGGTGGCCCATGTACGAGGGCTCGTCGTATTACGAGGAGCACTCCTCGTATTAGTGGGCTTGGCCTATATGGGCTTGGCCCGTATAGGCGTTTGCGTTTGGCAATACGGCCATACGGGTGGGCCCATATATATCAATATGTTCTTGTGTCCAAAAACTAAAAAGCATGGAACTATATATGAAGTAATTGATACAAAGGAGCCAAAAATTTTGTTTCTACTTTACAGGAAATTAACAAAAACACAAATTCTACGATGAATATGTAGAAACCTTGTAGTACTATTATTAGGGCACGTAGGTGGTATATAATTCATTCTACCTAAAACTTTACTTTAAATATGTTTTTTAATCCTCCACAGAGTTAGTTAAGTGATTTAGTATTTTTCTTTGTCATTTTGTTATTTCTTTCATTATTTATATAATTATTATATTTAGTAAATAGCTATTATTCATGGCCTGGGTATATTTACCACAAACGTGATTTTGCACATACCAGTATAATGACAAAGATACCCCTCCTAATTATTAGATCTTAAATTCCTCATCTTCTCCGGCGATTCATATACACAAATGGCCTCAATGAGCACAACCTATCATTGCTTCAATCCTCGTCTGTCCAAGATCACGAATCAGATCTGTTCATGAAACCATTTTTCTTCATGAATTCAGATCGATGATGTGGTGGTTGCAGCGGAAGACACCGCGATCTCACAGTCACTGATGACGGTGTTAATCTGGCACAACCTATCTAATCTGATTCGTGATGATTTCGACGTCGACGCCGACCGATCAAACAGTTCTTCGTTGGTTATCTTTTATTGTTTCGGTTCTTTAAGCGATTTGATAAGTTTGTAGATAGTTTTGCATATCGCTTTAGACACTATGTATTTAATTATAATATAATGAAAAATTGTTGTATATTATGTTGTAATTAATTATAAAAATATTTTTTATTATCTTTTCAAAAAATTTCGGTGATGGTGCCGGCGGTGGTTCCGACGGTGGTCCTGTAGCAGTTCCAATGGCGGTCCGACAGCCGATCCGGCGGTGGTTCGGTGGTAGTTCTGACTGCTATCCGACGGTGGTTCCGACTGCAGTCCAACAGTGGTTCTGACGATGGTTCTGACGGTTGTTTGCGTTGATTCAGGCGGTGGTTCCTACAGTGGTAGTGTTGCGGTGGATAATATTTTTTTGTTAGGAATTGTGGTTTGGTGTAATTTTATCAATTGAGAAAATAAAAGTTGTGAGTTAGGCTCTACTTACTTATTGGGTTGGTATATATTATAATACATAGGTGTTAGATAAACAAACTGTTATTCATATGGTCTATTTAATTATATATTGTAAAGTAGTTGATTTTTATTTTGATACGTACTTATAGTAAAAGTGTTACTTTAATTATTTTAATTGTTTTATGGAGTTGAATAGGTCAATGTATATATATATATATATATATTATTTTCTAAATAGTTTTTTTAAAAACAACTACTTATTTTATTTATAAAAATAATAATATATGTGGTGCGCAGGACTAAAAAGATCAAGAAAAAATCTAGATTCCCCATTCAAATATCACTACTCAACTATGAGAGATGCGGAAGGCCGCTCTTGTTCATTACATGATATACCAAATAGCAGAACACCATCCATCTCCGCATGATTTGTGTCACACAACCATCCATCTCAGTTTGTGATGCCACCACCTTCTCTCCCTTAAACAGGTTAATTGACAACAACATAATCCATCTCCGCATTAACGTTAAATAATTTTAATTATGTTAATCTAAAAGAAGCCACCGATGGACCATTTAATTATATTAGCAGATGTTGGCCGTTGGTTATTTTGTAATCAACAAGTTGATTATTGGTTATATAGTTTTTATTTTTATGTATTTTCTATACCTTTTCAATTAAGTTGGAAGAAATTATTTTTTCACCACCACCGATGATGTGTGAGCAATTATTCAAATTTCAATTTTTTCTTTTTCCAATAATACCAATGGTCGGTTTATTGGTTTATTCTTATCCGAGAATTAGCAACCGGCCCTGTTAATTACAAACAAGTGGGTAAAACCATTAGTTGATTCTTGAGGCTTGAAAAAACCCTAAATTATCTCATATATTTTCTCGGCGCCGCATCCTTTCCGATGTCCCTCTTCTTCGTTGAATCGGGCCGCCGCGCGTTGTCGCTAGCGCCGCTCTCGGCCTTCAAGGCTTGATTTTTCTCTTTCGCGCCTCGCCACCACCACTGGAAGCCCACCTCTGGCAATTTCGGCATTGTGTCGAACCGTTACCTCCTAGATGTGCGAGGCTTCGCCGGTGGGCGGCTGCCTTCGATCGGGGTGGGTCTTCTCTGGCACTGGTGCACTTTGCTCGATCGATTCCGGTGATGTGGTTACTCGTCTCTGGCGTCTGTTTGCACGCCCCACGTCGCTCATCGACGCCGGATCATGTTTCGGCAAGCGACTTTTCTTCACCTGGGCTCCGCGGTCAGGGTTGTTTGATCAAGGATAGTGATGGTGGCAGCAGCTGTTGGAACTGGGCGGGGACTTTAGAGGGCTTGACCCATGAGTATTGCCGGTGGTTGGTTTCTCGCCGGTCAGCCTCGCCGGTGAGTAGGTTGGCTAGTTGTGGAAGAGATCTGTGGTGCACCACCAAAGGAGTGGGCAGTAGACTCAGTGGTCTGATGGGGTTGGGGTTTTTCCTGCACCACCCAGCACTATGATTTAGAGGTTTCAAGGTTTGCTAGGCGTGGGCCGACCTGACATTCATTGTTGTGTTTTTTGACCCTTTCTCGATTTTCTTTTTGCTTTTGTGTCCGGATTTTAGTTTATTGTGGTGTCAGTTGGTTTGGTTTTTATTTGTTTTGGTGGTTGTTGGCTTGCTTCTGTTTGTCTATCGGTGGTTGCCTACTTGTGGCTATGTGACTCCCTTCGATCGAACTTGCGCAGCGAGACGGCGTATAGCTACATGAGAGCTGTTTGGGAGTGCAATGAGATCGCAGATCTATATTACTTCATCGCGCCTTTTTATGCGCTTTTTCAACCCCTGAGTGGGCATTCTCAAAGGCTGTTAGCTACGCCTTGGCTGTCATCATCTGTTGTGATATATATATGGGCCCAATGAAACCGTTCCAAATGCTGACGTCACCACTACGAGGACCCCTTACTCGTCTATACGACGAAGGTCCTCGTATAATAACTATCAAACGGCTCCCCCGCGCCCTCATAAATCTCAAAGGTGTCAACCCCCACAAACGACAACAATAATCAGGGGGATTCTCATATGGAAAATCACCATCACCATAATCATGCACGCATTTATGGTGCAATCCCCACAATTAAGACCCTCCTCGATGGGCACGATAAAGAGGATTTATAATGCTGACAACAATGAATTCGTCGAGGATGCTAACTCTAGCTCCTCAGGTACACCCTCCATGCTCCCAGTAGCAACTCCCAGTTGGCAGAGCAACAGAGACCTAGCTGCCCACACACCAACCAACAGCTAATTTAGTCAATCTCCCTGGACCTTCCTCGGTCCTGCAGGCCATCATCATCGATCCTGCTCAGATGATGTTACTTCAATCTAACATCCTCAACGATATGAAGGCCTCGATGGTTCAAACCATCAAAGCTGAATTACAAGTTGCGAGTGCCCCACACCCCAACAACTGCGAAGAACAATCCTAGAATCAGAACAACAACACTTCTGGAAATCTCTGTGTCGATGACCTCCTCCGAAGCATCAACATGGTCGAAGAGCAGGTCAAGACACCAAATCCAGTCCTCGATGACATCGAGGTCCTCCTCACACAATCCTTTACGGAGGATATCATCACCGTCCAGGCACCAGCAGGCTTTCGCAAGCCCGTCATCAAAAGTTACGACGCCTCCACTGATCCCGTCGATCACCTACGACGCTACATCTCTCAATTGGAGATGGCACACGCCATGGACCCAATCCTCAGCAAAACTTTCAGCTCCACTCTCAAGGGGGCCGCATCCACGTGGTTTGGGACCCTGCGAGGTCAACACTTCAAGTGTTTCAAAGACCTGGCTTCGGCTTTCCTCTGCCACTTCATAGGCTCCCGACCGCCCCTAAAGACGGTCCAGCACCTGCTGAGGGTGAAACAAAAAAGGAGGAGCCCCTCCTAGATTACGTTCAACGATTCCAGGCGAAAGTCGTCCAAGTCCAGGGGCTCTACCCAGACATGCAGCTCTTGGCCATCACTCAAGGCCTCCAACGCGAGTCAAGACTCGCGTACAACATCAACGATAACCCCATTAAAACGATGGGTGAGTTCATAGATCGCGCAACCCGATTCACGAATTCCGAGGAAATCAATAAACTTTAACACCGATCCTCTTCGAACGATCAGGGCAGAAAATACGACAAGGGGCCCAACACATCGAAGTACCCCTCCTCGACAAGCACTTCAGGGGCTCCGATCACCATCCACTTCTCCGCGACACTCGCACGAACATCTTGTTGCTGCTCAAAAAGCAGAACAGGGTCCCTAAGTGGCATCAGCCCATACAACACAAGACCACCAAAGGTTTTGACAAATTTTGCCTATACTACAAGGATCGCGGGCACGACACCGAGGCCTGCTGACAACTCAAACACCTCATTTTTGAGATGATCGAGCAGGGAAAACTCAACGAGTTCCTTGCCCACTCCAACTCGCGCTGTAAGGACATTTCGAAGGGTCACAAAAGGGACGATGGCAATGACGATCGCGAGAAGACGCGCAGACGGCACAACAGTCCTTGGAGGCAGAATCTGTCATCACCCCCATCTGTGGGCACAATCTACGTGCTCACCAAATCGGAAGGCACCTCCAGTAGGAAGAGCTACTCAAGGGAGATTGTTCAGATTGACCACCTGGAGGAGAACTTCATCTATCGCCCTGATGGGACTAAGGTCGTTTTCCCACACTTCGACCCACTGCTAATCACGGCGCAGATCATGGGATACGACACCAAAGGGTATACATCGACACGGGTGCGATTATCTGTGTCATCTTCAAGGACATGCTCGCTAAACTCGAGGTACACATGTCCGCAATTAGGAAAAGCTCTGGTCCCACATTTGGCATCGGTCGCGATATCGTCCCAACGATCGAGGTCGTCAACTTCCCTCTCATGATAATAGGAGAAATGTAGTTCAAAACCCTTGACTTCCACTATGTCATGACAGAGTTCCTAGTCCTTGACGTCTCCTCATCCTACAACGTCATCATCGGCCGGCCCAGCCAGGTCGACTTCCACATGCGATGTGACATCCACTCCCTCATTGTCACTTTCGTAACACCTCGGGGAGACTCTCACATATACATCGACCAATGGACCTCGAGGACAAATTTTGTGGCCACGCTGAGTTCTGCCATCCGTTCACAAACCTCAAGTGTCAGGGACGAACCGATGAACTCTGAAGACCATTCACGCCTCAGTGACGTCACCGATGAAGTCGAGGTCATTCCAGGTAAAAAATTCAAGATCGGAAAGGATCTCGAGCAAAAAGAGAAGGTGAGCCTCATCCACCTTCTCGAAGCCAACTTGGATGTCTTCGCGCGAGAGATAAAGGACTTGCCGGGAGTAGATCCCACCATCATCACCCACAAATTGAATGTATTTTCGGATGCAAAACTAGTTAAACAGAAGAAAAAAGGTATGACCCTCTCCAAAAAAAATTTGTAAAGAGGAGGTATCCAATCTCCTCGATGCGAAAATAATAAAGGAAATTCAATACTCGGAATGGTTCGCTAGCATAGTCTTAGCTGATAAAATTAACGGGGACCTCCGTATGTGTGTTGATTTCACGGGACTTAACAGACACTATCCAAAGGATCCGTATCCATTACCAGTCATCGATCAACTTGTTGACGCGACTTGCAAGTATAAATACTTGTCTTTCATGGACGCCACAAGTGGCTTCCATCAAATCTAAATGGACCAAAACGACGCCCTCAAAATAGCATTCACCACGGATGATGACTTATACTACTACGTCCGAATGTCATTCGGTCTCAAAAACGCTGGAGCCACATATCAAATGGGCCGTAACCTCGAAGCCTACATGGATGACGTCATAGTTAAAAGTATGAGTTTTGATGATCACCTGCGAGACCTCGAAGAGACATTCCAATCATTCTAACGGTACAACACGAGGCTCAACCCCGCAAAATGCTCCTTTTTCGTCGGAGCAGGGAAATTCCTCTGATACAGTTTTTCGAAAGGGGTATCGATACCAACCTCAAAACAATATCGGCTATCACCGATATGTCACCACCAAAAAGTATCAAGGAAATCCAACAGTTGACTGAGAGAATTGTCACCTTCGGACGATTCATTTCGAAATTGGGCGACAAATGCAAACCGTTTTTCGAACAACTTCGCATAAAGAAGGCATTTGCCTAGACAACGGAGTGCCAAATAGCTTTCGGCCAAATCAAGAAGCACCTCTCAGATTTTCCAACTCTAAAGTGCTCTCAAATGGGCGATGAACTTATCATCTACCTCGCCACATCCAATGACAGCAGTGACCTGTCTACGATACGAGTCACACCTTACGAGAGGCTGAAATGAGATTCCCACCACTACAGAAGACTGTTTATGCCTTGATTATCGCCTCTCGAAAGCTACGGACATATTTTCAAGCCCACACAATCATTGTCAAAACATATTTACCAATTAGGGAAATCTTGAACCGACCAGAACATAGTGGTCGCCTGGTCCGATGGTGTATCGAGCTTAGCGAGTATGACATTAAGTTTGAACCGCAACGGGCAAGCAAAGCGCAGGCCCTTGCGGAGTTTATGGTCGAACTCTTCATCTACCCTCTCGAATAGGGACCCTCGAGGTTACCACCAGCAGACTTGGGCCCCCCCTGAATGAGACATGTTCGTAGATGGCTCATTGAGCACCGATCACCCAGGAGGAGACATCCACATAAGAGTCCCACACGGCATGGAAGCCAACCTACGCGTTGCTTTCCAATTTCCTGTCACAAACAATGTGGCAGAATACGAGACCCTCGTCTCTTGGTTAAAAACGGCCCTCAAATCTGGATTACGACGCCTAACAGTACACAGTGACTCCCAGCTCGTAGTGGGCCAAGTAACAGGAACAACTGAATGTAAAGACCCGACTTTGTCGAGGTATTTAAGTCTCGTCAAAAACCTACAAAGATAGTATTTTTTCCTGTAATTTTTATTCTAATCCTTTCTTTCTTAAATCTCTTCCTGTTATGACACGGCCGATGAGGACGGGTCATAACATTCTCCTCCCTTATTCTTGGACTTTGGCCTGCAAGGACAAAGTCCAAGCCAGGGTCGGTACTTACCATTCAGTGGAATTCAGCAGCAACCTGAGCTCAATTTACCATCATGAATAATCAGCAACATTTCTATCCTATTTGGTCAATAAAACAAGGTGCAGTAGCAAAAGAGCATCCTCTGAAGTACCACAAGGTCCAAACAGCAATAGCAGCAGCACTTTCATTTCAGCATCTTTCAGTAACAAACAACAGCAACATCATCACTTCCAATTTCAGTTCATGATTTAGTTATAGGCAACAATAGATTTCTATAACAGTGATCATTTCGATTTAACTCAGCATTCAGCAGTACAACACTTCAAACGAGTTACAGCAGCAAAACTCAAAACAAACTCAAGTTTGGAAACACAAAGAGACCTTTAGAAAACAACACACTTTTAGCTTTAATCTTTGTTAAAACTTTCACCCTAAGTTCCTTCCATTTTAATCACATAAACTCTCAGTACTCTGTATCAGTTCGGTGGCCAAAACATCTTACAGCAGCAGAGTACAATTCCTTGTACACAGTATCCATGGAGTGACCCAATTGGCCAAACAATAGCACAGTACAGTGAGCTCCGAGCTTTATAGCTCTAGCCCTCCCCGGGGTCGTCACTACACAGAGACAAGCAGCAAAGAAAGTAAAACCTTAAATCTAACAAACACAAGCGTGGCATCTTAACTAGCAGGCAGTATGCATGATTCTAGCATTTCCTATAATATTATGGATAATGCAGCACTAAACAAGCAGTTTGCAAGAAAATAAACAAACAATCAACAGTAAGTTTATGTGATTAGGAACCTCACTCAATTGATCATCAGTTCCAATGGCGGACCAAGGGATTACTACTCTTTTTGTAACATATTTTCAAAACAATTTTCCCAAATCAAATTTCCAGATTCCACTAACACCTCCGGTGCATAACCAATCACACAGTTCTTCCTACCAGTTCACTTGCATACTTTTGGTTCCTTTGTTTTCAATTTTCCCATTCCATCATATGTTGCTGCCCTGGAAGTGGCGTTGTATGTGTCAAACTTTAGTGTATGAATTTTAGAAACTTCCACAGATAGGCAAACTTGGATCTGTAAAATCCTCCTTAAACTAGACACACGAGGCTTCGTTCACAAAAAGTTTCAAGTTAAACTTCAAAGTGAATGGGTGCAGATTTCGAAAATAAAATCACCCATACTGCAGCCTTTTTTGAAGAACTCCAGATTAGAGTATAGTTTAGAGATTTGCCTATACGCCAAGATTAAGGTTTAAAACAATTCATAGAAAATTTGCTACAGGTTTTAAACTCATTTAAGAAGCTTAGTGTAAAATTACAGATCCAAATTTTCTTTGAAAACTAAACTTTCTTGGCTGTCCTTAGCTCCTTGAAGTTCCACACGGTTCATTCTTCTCCAATTCATAAATTTTCATTCTCGGTCATCCAGAAACTCTCGAGTGTCCTTGAATTGAAAAGAATGGAAGTTCTTCTTTTGCAGCTCACAACTTGCAGTTTTGACCTTTGCAGATTCCATCCTAACTTATTGTCTACTTGTGTTGACAGCCTTTTCATATTCTGACATGTCCCCAATAAAACTTAGCTCCCTTGATTTCTTCTTACTGCAGTTCCTTTAGCCTTCTTGAACTCTTCCTAACTCTTCCCTCTTTGACGTGTCCACACACTAGAAGTGACTTGGTGCTCAAGCACCAGTCCAGCAAGAAAGTGTGTATGTTTCCAGCACGGGTACACTTCACTAAATGAATTATATAAAATTCCATAGAATAGCAATTCTGGATCCATAAAAATTGTGATAAACTAGACACACGAGGCTACAAGCATACTAAATTTCAAAATAAAAATCCAAGCGGATAGGTACAGCCCCTAAAAACAAATAAAGTGAAAATCTGCGGCCTATGCTGAGTAAATTAGATTGATGTCTAGTTTAAATCTTCCTTCAAAACTATGGATGCAAGTTGAAATAAATTATGTAAAATTGAGGTTATACAGTAAACACATTTACAAAAACTCATGTAAAATCTTAGATCCAGAAGCCTTATGGAACTTAATGAATTAAATTGGTAAAGACAGCAAAGTTTAAGGACTTAGCTCTGGTTGTGTTATGAAATCCAACCAGCATTACTAGTCTTGTCTTGCCACCCTTTTGTCTCCAACTCCAGCTCTGAAGTTCTCTGAAATTGATTGGCCAAAAGTGTGCTCAATCAAACATTAAATAAGAAGAGTATTAATGCATCTCACCCATGCAACCATCAAACATAGCTTAAATCACAAGGATAGGGGATTTACCCTTTGGCCGCCAACATAAACAACCATTACCTTTCTTCACTAGCACTTCCTTTCTTCACTAGCACTTGGCACTACTAGTACAAATTTTGAAAACACTTTTTAGAAAGTCTTTCTAAAATAACACTTACCATAAACCTCTAGCTCTGATATCAACTGTTATGAACCCATTTCTAGAGTCCATAACTCCCAGGATCTTTGATTTTTAAACAAGTTGAGTTTTTAAAACTAAATGAAAATTTTAGCTAAGATATCAACTGTTATGAACCCATTTCTAGAGTCCATAACTCCCAGGATCTTTGATTTTTAAACAAGTTGAGTTTTTAAAACTAAATGAAAATTTTAGCTAAATAAATCAAAATAAAGTTTTAAAGACCTTGTACAGAAGTCCAAAGGTTTAAAGTAAGTGTGTCATAAAGTAAAAGAAAGAAAAGTAAATTACAAATAGATAAAACCCTAGTAGTGCCTCGCTAGTCTTCAAGTCTCCTCGGCTTCTTGCAGCTTTCCAGCTCCCGAGCCTCCTTTCCAGATCCTCCTTCCAGTCCTTAAGCAGTGTCAGGTTCCCTTCAATTTATATTGAGGAGCGCGAGAAGATTAACCAAATAAAGTAAAATACTTAAGTAAATAACTTGGGAAGGAAGAAACAAATAAGGAGAGAGGGTTCGGGAACTTACAGGGGTGTGGAGTGCACCCCCGTCAGGAAAAGAGTATTTTCACGAATGCAACCTCCAGTAAGAATGAAACCTTTCCTAACTCGATTGTGAGTTATCTATCTTCAAGTTTCATGTCCTTATCCCAGTAGTTCTTGAAGAGATAATGGTACAATGGTTATACTAATGAGAGTGATTCTTCATCTCAGACATTTACCTAAGCATCAATATTCATCTCACATGAACACTTGGGCCGAGACTGCACATGGCCACTATTGTATTCCTATCACATAAAGGCATTGATAATGGTAAAAACATTCGGCGCCAGTTGCCCAGGGCAAACACCCCACCACTCACACAGTTACAGCAACAGCGAACAGAGCAGAAGCCTTAAACCGGCCTTCAACTGGGCCTCGTACACCACCATAGTTTGCTCCCTCATGGCACCGTCGCTTACCTCCATTCCCGCTTTCCTCAAAACTTCCGCCGGAGGCAACCCGCTGAACGCCCTCGTGTAAACATGGTGGATTTTGTAAATGTCGGCCATTTTTCTCTTCGACAGCGACGTACGGGGCCACAATTCCCCAATATTAGGACCTACACTGGGATTAATTACTTGGGTTCTTGGGTGCCATCTACAAAGTCAGTAACGAAATCAAAAATCAAAAACCCTAAACCCAAGAACCCAAGTAAGGCGGACTACGAAACTAAATATTAGTCTAAATCACAGTCGAATACACAAAGAAGGGAAAAATCTCTTACCGATACGATTCGTAGCAACGAAAATGTAAAATCGCACGACATAATCTCTCCAAATCTCGCCAAAACACAAAGGAATGTTCTCACCGGAAATGCAAAAGCCAGGAGAAGCAACAAAGTTCAGGTGAACTGGTTATAAATGGTATAAAGTATAAACGCCTTTTACTGCGCCGCCACGTTATTCAAAGTGTCAGTTACGCTCCTAAACCGTCACAACCAAAAATGGGTAGGCCAAATTATGGGCCTCACCCAAGGAAGCCCAATTCGGAGCATAGGGGTCCATCTGATGCTCCGTTGTGGAGGGGGACATACCAATATATATGGGCCCAAGGAAACTGTTCCAAACGCTAACGTCACCACTACGTTGACCCCCTCCTCGTCTATACGATGAAGGTCCTTGTATAATAACTGCCAAACGACTCCCCCGCGCCCTCATAATCTCAAAGGGGTCAACCCCCACAAACGACAATAATAATCAGGGGGATTCCTATATGAAAAATCACCATCACCACAATCACGCACACATTTATGGTGCAATCCCCACAATTAAGGTCATCCTCGACGGGCACCGACACCATTCTATATATTGGATGGTGCCTTCTTCGAATAAGGTACTTACTACACACCCACCTCCTTTGCTCTTCTCTGCGCCTGAAGAATCTTTATGTCTCTCGTTCGCAGGTCATCGAGATCATCTTCCACCCTTTCACCAGTCGTTACCTGTGACCAGATTGGTATAATACTATCATATTGTTACCTTGTATTTACTGCTGATCATTAATATAATTGATCGCTTTTCTAAAAAAAACCACTAGTTGATCGTAATACTATCTAACGAATCTAACTAACAATTCTAAAAATTTAAATACATTTCCTAATTAGGTCTTTACACAAATAACACAACTAGTGATTTTACCCACTAGTTGGTAAATAGATAGACTTAGCCATCAACCGACTACCAATGGGTAGATTATATACCAGTAAGTGTTCTAGTCCGTCCATTTTACCTGATTTTCTTGTTACGTTAAACTGTAAATTTGCTAGAGTCTTCACTAGTGGCTTGATTATGGTGGTGGCTTGATTATGGTGTTGTAGAATTAGTTTTGTGGCTCCAATGGTGTTAGGCCAGTGGTAAACCAATGCCGCCGGGCTCACAGTTGATGTTAACAATAGGGTGAACGTTCGAATTGTTCGGTTAAAACCGAACCGAATAGGTCGGTTTGATCGGTTTACGGTTATCGACCGTAACAAACCGAATTGGTCGAATTAGATGTTGGAACCGAAAAAACTGAAACTGAATTTCTACGATTCGGTTCGGTTTTAAACCGAACTGGTCGAATTTTTCCTTTAATTCTATTTTGTTTCGGTTTTACCTAACAAATCGAACAAATTGAATTTCAATTACAACAATTCATTCATGTAATCGAATCAAGTCTTAAATAACTAAAAAAAGTCTTAAACTACCATAGAAACAGTTATATAAAACATAAATAGGCCAAAGAAAAAAATAAAAAACATAAAATTCGGTTTTCGGTTATAAACCGGCTCATGAAACCGAACCGAAACTGTTTAGTATAATTTCAATTTCGACCAAAACCGAACCAAATAAACCGAAAAACTGAACCGAATAAACCGAATTAATTCGGTTTTCCGATTTTTTCGGTTTCGGTCAAATAATGCTCAACCTAGTTAACAAGCTATCATTTATATTGATGTCAGCAAAAGAATAAACAAACAAGAACACTTCAGTTTCAATCATCACTTCAGTTTCAATCATTTCAAGTCATAATATGTAAAGATACCAGCAAAATTATGAGAACAATCCTAACAGACCCACAAAGCATGTACACAAGGTACAAACTTGCTATCATAGCAGCATACAAGTAGAAATCAAATCAAATATTTTAACAAATGGATGCAAAAATGTCAGGTATGCATTCTGTCACCATTTTAGATGTGATCGATCTTTATAGTATTAAAATAATTTCATCAACTTCTGTAATTAATTTTCTCTCATATATTTTTAAATTTCCAAATATGTCCCATTTTCTTCACCAAATTATAAAGAAAAAACACACCCTTAAACACTAGTTAAAGAATGAATATATATATATATATATATATATATATATATATATATATATATATATATATATATATATATAATATGTGTGTGCACGCGCGCTGCAAAAGAAGGATGAAGCAATACGAAAGTTCTTTCGCTCGACATTTTTCCCATACTCTATAATAGGGGGTTTCAGACTTAGAAATTGGGGGATGAGTTTTAACTAAGGGTTTGAGAGGTGGGAGAGAAAAGTGAATAAGGGGACCCAAGTTTGAGGAGCACGTGAATTGAATGGGGTTGGGGCGTGAATTTCGTACACCCACCTCTTTTCCCATACCTTTTTTCTAGCCTGTGCGCTTCACTGTGCGTTTACTGGAAGTGTGTCAATTATATTTGTGCACTTATTTGTGCGCATAGCTATGTGCCGCACACAATGTTGTGCGAGCCTATGTGCGGACTGTCGTGCGTCGCGCACATATTCGTGATCCATCAGCGTTCAAAATAACTTTGATGTTGTTCTTCTACCTACTGTACCTACTTGATTGATCAACATAAAATGGTGATCATCATGATGTGTTGTTTAGATCGACATGACTACCTAGTTAGATCGACATCGCTATCTTGTTAGATTGACATGACTACCTAGTTAGATCGACATCACTACCTTGTTAGATCGACATCAGTACCTTGTTAAATCGACATACATACTTGATTGATCAGCATAAAATGGTGATCAGCATGATGAGTTGTTTAGATCAACATCACTACCTAGTTAGATCGACATCAATACCTTGTTAGATCGACATACATACTTGATTGATCAGCATAAAATGGTGATTAGCATGATGAGTTGTTTAGATCGACATCACTACCTAGTTAGATCAACATCACCAACTTGTTAGATCGACATGACTATCTAGTTACATTGACATCACTATCTTGTTAGATTGACATGACTACCTAGTTAGATCGACATCACTACCTTGTCAGATCCACACTTTTTTAGATCCACATGACTACCTTATTAGATCCACATGACTACATTGTTAGATCATCATTGTCTTTAAGGCTAGGGTTAGATATGGAAGTGTGTCAATTATATTTGTGCGCATAGCTGTGTGTTGTACACAATGTTGTGCAAGACTATGTGTGGACTGTCGTGTGCCGCGCACTTATTCGCGATCCATCAGCATTGATAATAGATCAACATGATAATTTGTTTAGATCGACATCATTATCTTGTTAGATCGACATGACTACCTAGTCAGATCGACATTACTACCTTGTCAAATCCACATGACTACATGGTTAGATCCACATGACTACCTTGTTAGATCATCATTGTTTTTAAGGCTAGGGTTAGAATGGGTTGGGTTGGCCATAACGTTGATGGGATCATATGTGGCCATAACGTTGATGGGATCGTATGTGGCCATAACGTTGATGGGATTGTTTTTAAGGCTAGGGTTAGATCGCCCTACACATGATGGCCATCGTCTAGAGTTTACGTGAATCTATAAAACTGTGCGCACCGCACAAACGTGCGCGCAGTTCCTCTGCTACAATGGCAGGCCCCTTACTGCGAGGATCCGACATCAGGCTGTGTCTGCCCTCCACCCAAGGGATAAGAGCGTCTTACTGATGAGGGTGGCTAATTCCTTCCAAGCCGTGTTCTTACGCGGAGGTGACACTCCAACCTTTGTCATCCCGGGAACACCAAATACCTTCGCCTTATTCACCGGGTCCTCTAGGAAGTTCAGAATCGTTGCATATTGCTCGGAATTGAATCTCGCGTTGTGTTGTGTGGGGTGGATGGGCTGGCTGGACATGGTGTGCTCGAACATGCGACCCTTCAATTCTAGAACACAAGTTAGCACAGTTAAACTATTACAGAGAAATATAAATCTAAATCAATTAGAGGACTTCTTTTAAAGCATGCTATGCATGATTAAAAGAACAAACGAGAGTCCCGAGAGGTAAGATCAACATGTGCGCAAGCCTGTGCGCTTCACTGTGCGTTTACTGGAAGTGTGTCAATTATATATTGTGCGAAACTATATGTGCGCACAACTTTGTGCGAAACTATGTGTGCACATCTGTATGTTGCGCACAGTCTTGTGCGGACTGTCGTGCGCAACGCACATATTTGTGATCCACCAGCGTTCAAAATAAACTTCAGGTCAGCACAAATTAAGCAAACCCAAACAAAATTAAGCAACCTCTGCCCTAACCCAGGAAAAATTTGTGCCGTCCAACGCTGAGAAGAGACGGTTGAGGGAGGTCAAGCGATAAAACGATGGAAAATGAAGTATAGGAAGTGGAAAGAGAAGACTCACTATCACTTTGGCGTTTCTTGCTACTGAACGACAACAAAACAAATGGAATCCAGGATGATCTTCAGAAACGAGAGATTTGGGAGCGCCGGTGAATAACGAGTTCCTACTCATGTGAACAACTAAGTTCACTTCGGTCCTATTCACTTGAGTTCCGCGTAGAAAACGGTGAATCACGCGGTCCTACTCACGTGAAGGAGGAGCGAAAAACACAGTTATTCACCCACAAAACGTTAAGTTTGAAACAGCCTAATGTCACATAAAGATGAAATCCTATAATTTTTAAAAATTGACTTATTAATGTTGTTAAGGGTGATCTAACCGGCAGAAATCATGTTTAATAATGCAGAATAATAAATCATAGTTCATAGTTCATTGTTCGTGATTACTAGGGATCTAAAAATGTATGAACCCGACTGATCTCCAAAATCAGCTAGGAAGTCAATAACCCAAAACTCAATCTTACCCGAAACTAAATGAGGTGAAATGTGAAACGAACCAAATCCCGATTAGCATGGAAACAAAATTATTTGAAACTCAAAATCATCTGAATCCCATTAACCCGAATTTGAAATTATCTAAACCCGATTACACGAGGGAAGGCAACAGTTTTTTTCAGGGATGAAGTAATACTAAATTTATTCATATTGAATGAATTGTTAATATTTGTCAACCTAATGATCTTGGATTTTCCAAGCTGAATGGTAATTGAATTATAAAGTACTGTTTGTATCGAACTTTGTGAAGTACTCCGTTTATATAGTAGCTTGTTTGCGTACTGTCGGTAGCATTTCGTTCATCATGCATGGTTTTGAAAACCGGATCGACCGGTTGAATCGTGAATCGGTTTAATGGCCGGTTCAGTTTTTGGTTTTGAGTAGGTTTAGTTAAGAATCGGTAAAAATCGGTGATTCCCTTTTTTATTTTTTATTTCCTTTTTTTTAAGAAAGTTGTCCAAAATTCCTAAATTTTTATTAATAATTTTAATTTATTCTACATTAATTTGTTTATAAATTCATATTTAACACATTAAATTTTTTAATATTTTCTCATATTATCTTTTAAAAAAATTGTAAACTATAATATAAGCATAAAAAAATAATTTTCAATTATTTTAAATTATTATTTTCAATTACATAATTAATTAAAATATAGAATATTGTTTTCCTTCATATAAAATGACTAATTTATATTTTAAATTATTATTTTAGCATTAAAAATGTGTATTATTATTTCAAATTTAGATTATTTCATGATAATTCTATATAGTGAATAATAATACTTAACTTTAAGAAAATAACCGGTTGAACCGGTGATCCAAACGGTTGGACCATGAACCGGTACCTGGACGATTCTACTTCCGGTTTGGTTTTTAAAACCATGTCAATATGCGTTGTTGTGTCTAAAAAACAAGGAATTACATTGAGACAATGGAGCCAATTAATGTTTTTGTTAATTTTACAGGCAACAAAAAGTTGTACAAGTTCTACAATTTTACGGAGGAGTATATAATTGCAGGGGTGCATTCATGTTGAAGGATTGTAACCATGCTTGTACAGTGGTTGGTTTTATATATGCTCCTTTTCCCAAGGGGCAGATCTCATTAATAATTGTAAAACTTATCATTATTGCTCAAAAAAGGGGGAAAAATTCTTCCTGAAATTTCTCAAACATTTTCCTGTATGGGCCATACTGAAACTATTAATTAAAATATTTAGTATATTTTTAGCAATTATTGACATTTTGTTGTCCTGGGTAGGCAGCAAGAGGGGGTGAATTGGTTGGCCACAAAAACTTTTCGAATTAACAAAACCGAAGGTCTTGACTCGATGTCAACCCGTTTAGAAATGCGACTTCCAAAGAAAAACAAGAATGGTAAAGAATGACACTGAATTTATAGAGGTTCGGTCGAGACCTCGTCCTCTCCTCAAGTCTACAACTTGAGAGTTCCTCCACTATACTTTAAAAAGGTTACACCAATATAAAGTACAAATAGTTTTTCCCAAGTCTTAACTACAACCTAACTATGGTTTTCCCAAAGGCTCACCAAAAAACCTAATAGTTTTCCCAAGGCTAACTAAAAACCTAACAAATGGTTTTCCCAAAGGCTCACCAAAAAACCTATTTTAGTTTTCCCAAGGCTCACTAAAAACCTAACTTTGGTTTTCCCAAAGGCTCACCAAAAAACCTAACACTCACCAAAATAGTTTTCCCAAGGCTCACTATTAACCTAACAAAATCTCTGTTTGGTTTTCTCGAGGCTCACCAAAACAAACCTTACAAAAGCAGTGTTCTCGCAGTAGCTCAACCTGTTTAGATCTACCCAAAACACTCGAAAACGTTTTGAAACAGATTATTTCTCTCCCAAAAATAATATGAAGAAACCGAGATGAACCAAGTATGATCTTGAAATAAACAAAGACCTTTGGAGAGCTTTTAGAACAACTTGATTGCTTGTGAGATGAGAGAGCTTGAATCTTGGAGTGTTGTGGGAGTTGTCTTCATGAATGTTTGATCTTCATTTAAATAGAGAAGAGGAGCCTGCTCAACGTCTCTTTTCTTTCTGTTTCTTTTCACCTCAGGAAGCGCTCCAGCTGATTCTTTTCTGTTTCCAACGTTAATAACAAAGAGAGATACAAGGAGAGTCCTATTTAAATACATCTTCTTTTCTTTCTTATCTCAAGTAATTATCTAATTGGGTCAAACAACATATTGGGCTAAAACACTTCAGCCGAAACCCAACAATACAATTACACAAATAAAGGTTTAATAATTAAGCACACATCACACTTTTCTTTTCTTTACACAAACACCCCAAAGTTTTGTTATCATCAAAATCTAAGTTATATGGGAATAAACCCAACAATCTCCCCCTTTTTGATGATGACAAAACCTCTTGAGAAAGAACTCAAGTTTTCAAAACTTTCTCCCCCTTAGTAACATATCTCCTTCAAATAATTATTCCTCCCCCTTAATCTCACCTTTCTTTTCTTCCCATTGAAATATTTTCTACTTTCTCAACACTATCATTTTCTCCCCCTTTTTGTCATAATCAAAAAGGTTAATGAAAGAAGGTAGTAGATGATGTAAACTAGATTGTAGAATAGTGAAGGAATAAACCTGACAATGCGACATGTTTGTGAGATCCAACTCCACTTGAAGAAAGTCATTTTTTTTAATATTGTGGAAACCACAAATGTTTTGTCCAATGACAATCAAAGTGTATCAAAAATTCATATATAACATGTCTGTGAAACATTCAAAAGGAAATATGAAGGTATGGATTTAAAACTGAAATTTAAAACTTTTAGAGAAATACGATTTCAACAGGTTGACATAGCAAATCTCCAGATTTTTTTGCACTGATTTCTCTATGAAATTCGAACCATATGTGCATGAAATCAATTTTCATGACAACAATTCATCTTCATTTACTCAGACGATAAGATTAGAGATTACCTCATTTTACCTTTGATTTGCCCTTTCACACTACTTTGTGATGTAGGTGAATCTCTCTTCCATAAGCCTTGTAGAAATAGTCAGTTATACTTACAAATATTTCACAGCTTTTCTCGATGGATTCATAGCAAAGAACATTCACTCTTTTGAATTTGAATCTATTCGATGCTTTTCGCATTTTTCTCATCATGCTCATTTCGGATCCACCTTGCATTAACTTAAAAATAATCCTTGCACAAAGATGGATTAGTAGCTCCAAAGATATCCATGCTATATAGATAAAAAAATTGAACAACTGAGATTTTATTTTGGAATAGAAATCTGAATAATAACAATACCTTTTGCGAACAATGTCTCCTTATGCGAAACCTAAACAGGTTGAGAATTTCGTCTAACTTTTGGTACCCATATTCTTTTGGGTCCAGAATGGTTAGAAACATTTTTAACAATCCAGATTTGCTTAACACCATAAATAAAATGCCTATTTCAAAAGGCATTCATTTTCATTATGTCCTTTTTGTTTGCAAATTTTACAAGTCATGTAAGTGATATTGGCAAACCTTGTTTGAAAACTAGGTTTCTTTTGTTCATAACCTAACCCAGTTTTATCATAATAACACTTCTGACTCCCAAGCAAACTATTCAGATTCTTTTCACCATTGACAAATCCAGATAGGGTCTCTTCCAATTTTTCATTTTTAATTCTTAATTTTGTCACCTCATCTAATAAAGCAATATTCTCAATTTTAAGCTTTTTAATGAGAGCATCATAGTCTTGAAATACTTCTGCAAATTCTTTAAGCATCAGTGCTCTATCATTAATATATGAACTAGAAGAATTAGAAGATTCAGCAATACTCATTACCTCAGATTCATTGTAGCCATCGGACACGTCTCAACGAGGTTGGCAGTGTCCGGAACTTACAGCTTTGTTCATCTATTTCTTCCTCATCAATGAGGCATATGTGTGCCTCTTCTTCTCCATTTGAGGATGAATTTTACGTAGTTGAGCAATTTGTCACTCCATCTTGTCATTCCCTTCAATCCGGGCTTTCTTCTTCTCTTGAAAATCTTCTTCTTTTCAAAACTTCCTTTTGTTTCTTTGAACAACTTTCATTTATTGGACAATCATATCTCCAATGTCCCTTTTTGTTGCAGTTGTAACAAACGAGGTTGTTTGATGTAGCTTTCCTTCTCCTTTTCCTTGCTACTTTTGCCCTTAAGCAACCTTTTGATCCTTCTTGCAAGTATGGATGCCTCATCTTCCGTTTCTTCTTCATTTGAAGAACTTTCTTCCGTCTCTTTTGCTTTTAAAGCAATAGATCTGTTCTTCTTGCTAGTATTTTCATATTCTCTATCCTTCATTTCATATGTCATCAATTTTCCAAATAATTCATCAACACTAATAGTTTTGATATTACATCCTTCATTGATTGCTTCCACGGTGCTTCTCCAAGTTATTGGTAGACTCCATAGGATTTTTCTAACCAACTCTTCATTTGTATAGATCTTACCATATTGCGAAGTGGTGTGATGATTTCGTTGAATCTCCTATGCATGTCTGAAATTGTTTCTTTTGGATCCATCGCAAACATTTCATAAGCCTTGACCAACATGAACATTTTGGTGTCTTTGACTTGATCCGTTCCTTCGTAGGTCACTAGTAGCTTATTCCAAATCTCATGTGCACTATCACAAGAAGAAACAATATTAAAAACATCAGGAGTTAAAGCACAAAGAATCATATTTACCGCTTTTGCATTCAAGGTGCACATCTTGTCATCCTCTTGTGTGTAATCTTTGAAAGGCTTTGGTATAACCCTTCCATCATCTGTTCTAACAGTTGGAATTAGTGGTCCTGCTTTAATGATTCTCCACAATTGATGATCTTGTGCCTGAATATGGATTTGCATCCTTGTCTTCCACCAATTGAAGTTTGCAGCATCAAACAACGGTGGTCTAAGCGGGTTGTAACCTTCTAGAAGAATACCGCCATCTGATCTTAAGACTTGAAATCGTTAGATTTTAATCACAAATCACCTGCTCGATACCAATTGTTGTCCCAGGTAGGTAGCCAAGAGGGGGTGAATTGGTTGGCCACAAAAACTTTTCGAATTAACAAAACCGAAGGTACTGACTCGATGTCAACCCGTTTAGAAATGCGACTTCAAAGAAAAACAAGAATGGTAAAGAATGACACCGGAATTTATAGAGTTTCGAGTCTGAGACCTACGTCCTCTCCTCAAGTCCACAACTTGAGAGTTCCTCCACTATACTTTAAAAAGGTTACACCAATATAAAGTACAAATAGTTTTTCCCAAGGCTTAACTACAACCTAACTATGGTTTTCCCAAAGGCTCACCAAAAAACCTAATAGTTTTCCCAATGCTAACTAAAAACCTAACAAATGGTTTTCCCAAAGGCTCACCAAAAAACCTATTTTAGTTTTCCCAAGGCTCACTAAAAAACCTATTTTAGTTTTCCTAAGGCTCACTAAAAACCTAACTTTGGTTTTCCCAAAGGCTCACCAAAAAACCTAACACTCACCAAAATAGTTTTCCCCAAGGCTCACTATTAACCTAACAAAATCTCTGTTTGGTTTTCCCGAGGCTCACCAAAACAAACCTTACAAAACAGTGTTCTCGCAGTAGCTCAACCTGTTTAGATCTACCCGTAAAACACTCGAAAACGTTTTGAAACAGATTATTTCTCTCCCAAAATAATATGAAGAAACCGAGATGAACCAAGTATGATCTTGAAATAAACAAGACCTTTGGAGAGCTTTTAGAACAACTTGATTGCTTGTGAGATGAGAGAGCTTGAATCTTGGAGTGTTGTGAGAGTTGTCTTCATGAATGTTTGATCTTCATTTAAATAGAGAAGAGGAGCCTGCTCAACGCGTCTCTTTTCTTTCTGTTTCTTTTCACCTCGGGAAGCGCTCCGGTGATTCTTTTCTGTTTCCAACGTTAATAACAAAGAGAGATACAAGGAGAGATACAAGGAGAGTCCTATTTAAATACATCTTCTTTTCTTTCTTATCTCAAGTAATTATCTAATTGGGTCAAACAACATATTGGGCTAAAACACTTCAGCGAAACCCAACAATACAATTACACAAATAAAGGTTTAATAATTAAGCACACATCACACTTTTCTTTTCTTTACACAAACACCCCAAAGTTTTGTTATCATCAAAATCTAAGTTATATGGGAATAAACACTACACATTTGGATTTACTCTATTACTTTTCAAATATATATCAACTTATTACATACTCAATCTCTCCATTCCAAAAGTAATGTTGTTTTTCAGCATTTAATTTATGATTTTATTTCTATATCAATTCAAATTATAATTTTGAAACTTTTATATACAACTAAAATTTTGATATATTAAATTTATAAATATTTTTTTTAATATTTTTCATTAAGAAATACTCTCTCCGTCCCAAAATTAATACAACAATTGTTTATTGGGTAAACTCAACTTTTAGTCCCTTACCTTTCCGGTTTGTCCTACTCAGGTATCATTTTAAGAATTTGCATCATCTCAGTCCTTTAGCTTTGATTTTTGTCTCAATCAAGTCCTTTCCGTCAATTAATCCATTAAGCTGACTATTATGTGTGTGAAATGACAAAATGCCCCTTATTCATTTACCAAAATACTGAGTAATATTTTCTTAATTTTCAACTTGATTTTATAAAATTCTAACAAAATAGCCCCTAATTTGTTTTC
The DNA here is from genome assembly GCA_024586325.1 of Stellera chamaejasme. Classification (NCBI taxonomy): domain Eukaryota; kingdom Viridiplantae; phylum Streptophyta; class Magnoliopsida; order Malvales; family Thymelaeaceae; genus Stellera; species Stellera chamaejasme. The sequence goes on from CM044985.1 coordinate 36,271,579, forward strand.
TCCGATCTCATAATCCTTCTCTCACATGTTATCACTCTCCTACACTTAGCCCATCAAAATCCCCAAAATTTGAGTTTCTCACCATAATGGGGCTGAGCATTGGAAGACGGCGGTGTTGAGAATCATGGCTGGAAGAGTCGATGACCTTGGCTTTAGACGGATTCAGGTCCAGCATCTCCGTCGATCTCGACAGGCGGCGATCATTCAGATATGGTCTCTAGATCATCGAGGACCTCTAAATCATCAAGAAAACCAAAAACAAAGATGGATCAAGTTGCAAGTCGATTGAAACATAACGTAAAAATGAAGTTTCAGATGTTAAATTGTTGCTACAGATCGGGCTTGGATTCAGCGTAATTGGCAAGAATCGTCATAATCGGTGAACTGCTCGCCCTTTGATGTCGGAATACCCAGAAGCGACTTCATTCTTGCTTCTTGTTGAATGAGAAGACGATAGACGACAATGATTTCAGAGTTTCCCGGTTTGCACCCAAGTTATAGATGTTAGGATTCGGCTTTGCAGAGAGAGAGGGCGACGTGTTGATCGAAGGCAACTGCCAGTTTATAGCTTCGCAGAAGGCCATGGTGCGCGAGATCGGCGCACATGGATTGCAGTGGCGGACGGTGAGACGAAGTTCAATATGAAGGTTGTGGCGGTCCGGCGGAGTTCTAGTTCAAGTACGAAGGTTGGAGTGGATAAAGGAGGTACATGAGGGTGTGGTATAATGATATTATGGTCATATGAAAGAAAAAAGAAAAAATATCTATGAGTTCATGTATGCGAAAACTTATTGATGTTAAATGAACAAAATTCTTTTTGTTATCAACAATGGCAAGAGATAAGGCGATGTGAGAGAGATTGATGAGCTCAGATGGTGGAGGGAAAGTGTGAAGTTTGATGATAGTGATGAAAGTGGAGGTGAATATGTGAAAATGTAATTTGTAGGATATAAAAGAAAACATTGTATAAAATGAGGGTTAATGTGAAATTTGATTAAGGGTATTTCGTCATTGAGGATCAATTAACAGTCAACTAACGGACCACAAATGAAACAATAACCAAAGTTAAGGGACTTGGATGATACGAATTCTTAAAATGGAACCTGAGTAGGACAAACCAGAAAGGTAATGGACTAAAAGTAGAGTTTAACTTTTGTTTATTTGTATTTAATCTATGAATTTATTTCTATACCAATTCAAATTATAAATTTGAAACTTTTACATGCAATTAAAATTTTGATGTCTTAATTTTTATTTCTAATTTTTTTATATTTTTTACATTAAGAAATAATATAGATAAATTGAAGTCAATTCGACATCAAAATTCATAAATTTGTTGTATTACTTTTGGGACGGATGGAGTAATATAGATAAATTGAAATCAATTTGATATCAAAAGTTAATTGTTGTATTACTTTTCGGTATGGGTGAGAACGAGCCGAGCCCGAATCTGGCAGGATCGAGCTCGAGCTTGTGAAAATATTGCATTCTCAGTCAAGCATACAAATCTAATGATAATTTCGTATGCGTAATTTTCAATTTCACTTATTATTTCCCATTAAATGATTTCAATTTTAAAAGAAAGTTCAGGAAACAATACTACAATTATTTAAGATCAGATCAGATAATAGTACTTTGTCCCACAAATATTGTTTGATTCAAATTATTCTTATAAAGAACTTGCTAAAATATTCTATAAAATATATTTAAAAATTAGAATAATTGAATTATCATTTTTTTAATAAATTATTCAGTTTTTTATATTAAACTATTAAAGAAAAATAATTTATAGAATTGGTGGTTGGTAGGAGTAGGTAGGCTAGGGTGTGGGGAGCCAAGAAGCACCATCAACATAGTAAGTGCCTAGAAATGGTTGGGCCTCTTCATCCGAGAGAAGCCTGGCCCACGGAACCCTGTTCGTATTGTTCGCACCTGGGCCGCTGCACTTGTACTCTCCATAGAACACCCTTCTGCAACAACAACACAACACCCAAGCAAACTGGTTTTAGTATCATGTCATATTGGGCCAAGCCCGCTATATTGATTTAACAAATGGGCCTGGGCCATCTTTACTTACGTATCACGTTTGTGGTCACCCCAATCACTCCACCCTTGGGGAAGAACAACCTTGTCCATGAAGGTATAGGAGAAGACAACTCTGGCGTAATCACCCCACGCCCTGCCTAGATAGACCATGCCACTTCCGGTTATGGAGCAGTTTTTGAAGGAGAATCCGCTCGGCATCGAGACGTTCCACCGCTTCTGGGCCGTGATCGATGCCACTTTCTTTGTTATGGAGTTCAAATGGCAATTCTACACCACCAACACTTTTTACTGTTAGTGTCTAACATTGTGGCACGCATGCATATGATCAAATGGTGTTAATTATTAGTATGTCATGCATGGACCTCGTAGAGTGAGGTGGCGTAGCCGAAGATGAAGTCGACGGTGTTGGGATTAATTAACAAATAATTAATCCATAAAACCCAAGAATCATTCATGTCAAATCATCAAGATTAAATCATAAAGCGAGCGGAAAACATACCCGGATCCATAGCGGAAGAATGGAGCGGGGAGAATTGCGGCTCGATGATCTTCCAAACCGGTGTGTGTGAGTTCCTCTCTTGCGCTCTTCTAACGACGGGACTCGGAGGAGGCGAGGCCGAATGAGAAAACCCTAGCACACACGGTTTGGGGACCATAGCCTATTTATATAGTTGTGTAATTTTATTTCACCATCATTAAAATAAAAGTTACACTTTGGCCTCTACACATAATAATTGTCCACACCTTTATTAAGATGTTTAGGCCCAAACCCAAACTTATTTAGATCACTTTAAATTGGGCCAAACCTTATGATAGCAAATATAATGCATAAATTATATCACATATTAGCCCATATAAAATTCCAACAATCTCCCACTTGGGCTATATGTGTACTTTATACTATGCATTATAACCTTATGAGTACTCCTGAAAAGCTATCGCCAAAATCATCTTAGCCAATTCCGTCCACCGATTACATCAACAAAGGATCAAAGCGGTTTTCGCTACTTGTAGTGTAGCTAAACCCATCAATGGTCACATGTATCAACATAAACAGATGACATGAATTTAGTGTGGATGCGTAGCATGAAAATTACATGTAATGTGATCTCAACATGTCTATTTTCAACTGGTCCAACCTTAGTGAGAACAATCTCATCAAATTCAGAGTGAATATAATCATAAACTTTATTTCTGTAAAAAACTTAACCAAAGCAATCCATAAAATAACTTTAAACATGTCTAAACAATGAGCATCCAAAATTACAAGCTCCCACTAAAACTGAATATCCTGAAGAGATACTACACCCATATGAGCAACATGCCCATGAAAGACCTTGGGTGGCAATCCCTTAGTGAGCGGATCCGCAATCATGGAGTTTGTCCCAATGTGCTCAATAGACAACAGATCACTCTGAATTCTTTCCTTGACAACTCGAAACTTGATGTCAATATGCTTTGACTTTGTGAACTCGAGTTGTTATTTGCATATTGATCGCCGAATTATTGTCACAAAATAACTTAAGTGGTCTTTCAATACTATCCACAATTCGCAGCCCAGGTGACAAAATTTCGAGCCATACGCCATGGTTGGATGCCTCATGACATGCTATATACTCTGCTGCCATGGTGGAGGAAGCCGTGAGTGTCTGTTTGACACTTTTCCAAGAAACCGCTCCACCAAGCAAGTAGATATAGCACGATGTGGATTTTATTTGTCTTGGCATCCGGCAAAGTCGGAATCGAATAACCAACAACCTCTATCTGATCCGATCTCCGTATGTGAGCATGTAATCCTTTGTTCCTTGCAAGTACCGTAAAACCCGTTTGGCCGCTTTCCAATGATCCAGTCCAGGATTACTCGAATATCTGCCTAGCATTCCAACAATGTACGCAATATCTGGTCGCGTACAAACCTGAGCATACATCAAACTTCCTATAGACGAGGCATAAGGAATGGTTTGCATTTCTTTAGCCTCATAATCATTCTTGGGGCATTGATTGAGACTAAACTTATCTCCTTTAGCCACGGGGTGTCTCTGGTTTACAATCCTGCATGCCAAACCTTTTAAGTACCTTCTCAATATAGCTCTTTTGTGATAGGCCCAGTACCCCGAGAACGATCTCGGTGTATTTGTATACCTAACACAAAAGAAGCATCACCAAGATCTTTCATTTCAAATTTCTTTGATAGAAATTTCTTGGTGTCATGCGATAAACCTATATCATTCTTTGGCAAGCGGTATGTCATCGACATATAAAACCAGGAAAATATGCTTACTCCCACTAAACTTGTGGTATACACAATCATCATCAAGATTCATCTCGAAACCAAATGAGATGACAACTTGATGAAATTTGTGATACCATTGACGGGAAGCTTGCTTGAGACCATAGATGGATTTCTTTAATTTGCAAACTATCTGTTTTGCATCTCCAGATACAAAATTTTCAGGTTGCACCATATAAATTGTTTCGTCAATGTCACTATTGAGAAACGCAGTCTTAACATCCATCTGATGTAACTCAAGATCAAAATGTGCCACTAATGCCATTATAATCCTAAAAGAGTCTTTCGATGAAACCGAGAGAAAGTCTCTTTGTAATCGATGCCTTCTTTTTGTGTAAATCCCTTAGCGACAAGGCAGGCCTTATACCTCTCTACATTGCCCTTTGAATCCCGCTTGGTTTTAAATATCCATTTGCAACCAATGGGTTTTGCATCTCCGTGCAATGAGACAAGTTCCCAAACGTCATTGTCTTTCATGGACTTCATCTCTTCATTCATGGCATCAATCCACTTTTGAGAATTAGGACTTTCAATAGCTTGATGAAAGTTGATTGGATCATCTTCCACCAATCCATTGTCATCCTCTTTCTCTTGAAGAAGGATGATATAATCATCTGGAATCGCCCTTCTCCTTTCTCTAGTGGACCGTCTTAATGGCATTATTTCTTGAGATTGTTGAGTTTGTTCTTCTTGAACAATTTCTTGATTTTGATTAGGGGTTCTCGACATTATCTTGATTTTCCTCTGGAACAATATAAGGGATAGAAGTCTGATCATTGTCAAGAGAAACCATGGGAATGGTAAAACATTCCTCTTCAAAGACAAGGTCCTTAACCCTATCTTCCCCCTCAAACTCAACATCCTCAAAGAAATGGGCATTACCCGTCTCAAAAATTGCCTTAGAAGTGGGATCATAAAACTTGTAACCCCTGGACCTCTCAGAGTATCCAACAAAGTAGCAACTGACCGTCCTAGAGTCCAGTTTCTTTTCATTTGGCTTATAAGGCCTAGCTTCAGCTGGACAACCCCAAATGTGAATATGCTTTAAACTAGGTTTCTTACCCGTCCAAAGCTCATATGGGGTTTTGTGATTTGCTTTTGATGGAACTCTATTGAGAATGTAAGTGCAGTCTTTAAAGCTTCTCCCAGAGTGAATCGGTAAGGTAGAATGACTAATCATACTCCTCACCATGTCCTTAAGCGTTCTATTTCGCCTCTCGGCGACACCGTTCATGCTAGGAGATCCCGGCATGGTGTGCGTGGGACGATACCGCATTCCTCTAGGAATTTAGCAAAAGGTCCTGGACATTGTTCACCGGAACCATCATATCTACCATAGTATTCTCCACCACGGTCGAGATCGTGACTTTAATCCTTTTGTTGAGTTGGTTCTCAACTTCAACCTTAAAATTTTGAACAGATCCAGGGACTGGTACTTTTCATTAATAAGATATATGTAGCCATATCGCGAGAAATCGTCTATGATCGTAATAAAATACCGTTGTCCATTCCTACAAGGTGTTGGAATGGGTCCACAGATATCCGTATGTATTAGTTATAAGGCGTCAAGTTCTGTTGGCACCTAATCTTTTAGTGTTTGTCTGTTTCCCCTTTATGCAATTAATGCAAATATCTGAATCTATAAATTTTAGGGGATCAAGAATTCCATCGGACACAAGTCTCTCAATTCTCTGTTTAGAGATATGACCTAATCTCTTGTGCCATAATGAGGCGGAATTCTCATCGGTTAATTTTCGCTTTACACCTCGGGTACTCGTTTGCAAGGTTTCATTGAATGAAGCAATAGTATCCAAAACATATAGATTATCACCAATTGATAATGAACCAGAACCAACCAATTTTGAATCTTGAAAAAGACTAAATTTTCTATTTCCAAATGAACAAGAATATCCAAATTTGTCCAAAAAAGAAATAGAAATCAAATTCCGTCTAAATGACGGTACCACAAAAGTCTCTTCCAAATCCAAATAAAATCCGGTCCTTAGCAATAATCTAAATGTCCCAATTGCTTCAACCTGCACCGATTTGCCATCGCCACGTAGATGTATCTTTCACCATCACTTGGCTTTCGGCAACTCGGGCAACCTGCATGTAGACACCGATGTGAGTTGTTGCACGAATCTATCCACCAAGTGTGTCTAGGTACCGAAGTTAAATTAACCTCGAACAAACCAAATTAAGAAATGTACCTTTCTTAACACGCCATGCGTGATATCTGTACAATTCTTCTTTATATGCCCATCCACACCACAAAAGAAACAACCATTTTCTTTCTTTTCCTCATTTGCTTGTTTCTTTTGTGGTACTGAATTGCAGCTTCTTTATCCTTCTTTCTCTTATTGTCCTTCTTTTTGCCCTTAGAGGTTGTAGCCAAATGAGCACTTTCGCCTTATCTTGCTTCAATCTATCTTCCTCTTACACACAGTGAGATATGAGCTCATTAAGAGACCAAGTCTCTTTTTGACAATTATAGCTCACCTTAAATTGATCGAATCACGTGTGGCAGAGAAATCAAAACCAAATGGACTAGCAAGTCCTCAGACAACTCTAACTTGAGTGCCTTTAATTTTGAAGCAAGATGAGACATTTCCATAATGTACTCTCTTATGTTCCCATTACCTTTATACCTCATTGAGATAAGTTTTGCTAAGAGTGTACTAGTTTCTGCCTTTTCATTCTTAGCAAATCTTTTCTCAATTTCCTGAAGGAACTCTTTGGCAGTTGTAACCTTTTCGGACATAGTGCCCCTGAATGCTTCCGGAATGGCACGCTTCATGATCATTAGACTCATGCGATTTGAGCGTTCCCACTTTTCCATCTCCCTCTTATCGTCAGAGGTACTCTTATCCGTAAGGCCGGTGGGTTGCTCAATCCTTAACGCAAGGTCCAAATCCATGACTCTAAGAACTATCATAACATTCTCTTGCCATGACTTGAAATTTGTGCCATTTAGCATAGGAATAGAATTGATGCTAGCAGAAATATTTGTTGCAGAACTTGCAACTGAACAATAAAATAAAAACCAATCAAGCTCACATAAAATTCCACATCATACTTAATAACTTTATTAAATTCAAAATTGGCATACATTTAAATAACCCATCACAAGAGACCTAGCACAAACATTAATATTTAGTCTTTGGACAGAAATATTAACTTGTAAGTGGTCCTCTTGGTGTAGTAATCAAATATTGACAATTGATTATGTCAAATAATAAGCCTATCTTTGGACCGACTTACTATTCACATAAAAGAACCTAATAATTGTCACATATTTATTACCACAAGACATGTTCAAATTCCACTCAAACAATGACCTTCCTTTAGGCGGTGATTATTTGAATGAAACTTAAACACCGAAACCATCTTAATATTTCAGATAAATTAATCTACGCAATAGAGGTTGCTTTGGCAACATGTTGCTTCAATTAATCAACCCAAAATATTAGACATCCTAAAATATACCAATTCTGAATTTAATTTATCCAAAACATTACTTGCTGTAATTTCTAATCAAAAGATTAACACCTTAACTTTCAGCAATATTAACCATAGTAGCAGGAATAACAATAGATGACACAATAAAAACATGTAACCTCAACCAAAAATTCCAATACAGAAGCAAACAAACAACACACCAATTGGCCGAGCATGTACAAGCATACAATTACATAGCATGAAAAATCACTTCATGGGCTCATGCCTTTTAAATCCAAACGTTTGCATGGGAAAAGAGAAGCATGAACACATATATATTCCTCACTGTAATTGACCCATGTTCTTAATTAGCGAAACTCACAATTTTCATCAACTAATGATTACAAGCTAAAGCAATTGAACAAATATACCTTAACATCCAACTCTTGTACAAGCTAACGACAAACACAATTGCTTTTGATTATTTCACTAACATCAACTTTATTCAACCGAAACAACCAAAGTCGATGAATTCCAAACAAACGATGCAATAATGGGTTCGGTAGAAATCAAGAAAGGTTTTGACCAAACCCTAATCGTACCAAATAGCCGACGAACAGAATAAAAGAAACATGAATTTATAAGCGAATTCAAAACTTAATGATTTAACATGAATTTGCTCGATACCACTTGTTGGGATTAATTAACAAATAATTAATCCATAAAACCCAAGAATCATTCATGTCAAATCATCAAGATTAAATCATAAAGCGAGCCGGAAAACATACCGGATCCATAGCGGAAGAATGGAGCGGAGAATTGCGGCTCGATGATCTTCCAAACCAGTGTGTGTGAGTTCCTCTCTTGCGCTCTTCTAACGACGGGACTCGGAGGAGGCAGAGCGAATGAGAAAACCCTACACACGGTTTGGGGACCATACTTTATTTATATAGTTGTGTAATTTTATTTCACCATCATTAAAATAAAAGTTACACTTTGGCCTCTACACATAATAATTGTCCACACCTTTATTAAGATGTTTAGGCCCAAACCCAAACTTATTTAGATCACTTTAAATTGGGTGGCTTATGATAAGAAATATAATGCATAAATTATATCACATATTAGCCCATATAAAATTCCAACAGACGGAGCCTTGGATGAAGCAGTTGTAGAAATAGTGGAGGCCTTTGTGATCGTAGAGGGTGTCCTGGGCGCCATAGAAGCTGCAATTGTAAAAGGCTGCTTTGGTTCCTGATATGCGCACTGCCACACCTTGCCCTCCTCGAGACCCAATTTCATGTCCTGCTGTGTTCTTCTCAAACAGTGCGTAATTTTTCTAATCAAAATTAATAATTTCTTGCATCTAGATCGAAATTATTAATTTAAAGTGTTGACTAAAATTTGACAAATTAATTGATATGATAGACCCAACTCAGTTGTAATTAATTGATATACACACAACAGTTGGAATGGCATGGAATTTTGGAATGTTTCTTGCAGCATGGGAATCTTTCCGTATGCCTTTTTGTCATATTCGTACAGGAGAGCAAGAAACCACAAATTCGAGTATTACACTGAACCTTTCGTATCATATATATACTAGTAATTACTGAATCAGATGTAACATATAATTTTATAGCTGGAAGGAGGTAGAGATTGATCAATAGGAGTATTTATTTGTTAGTAAAAGAAACTGTAAAATAATTACTTGAAGTGCGTGGGCGGATATATGAATAGTTACCTCGAAGTTAACGTTGATGGCCACGAAATAATCGGCGTCGACAGCGACTGTTGCGCTCTCGAATGTCTTGAGCGGCGTCCCGTTTTTCCCTGTGGTCGATGCGGTGTCGTTTCCGGTGATCGTTGGACCTTCATCTCCTGAAAATGTAATGAACCCCATCCTCCTCGGCACCGCTATCTTTTCCCTACGTACCCGGCCGGCCCCCAAAAACACACCAGATAAATTTTTACATATCATGCCCTCAAAGATATAAGGAATGATCAAACGAGGACCTCACTTTCAGCTTGTACCTACCTATAAATGCCAGGTCCAATGGCTACAACGACGCGTCGTGTGTTGTATCCGGGGATGCTGTTGAGAGCCTCCGTTATGGTCCTGTAATCGCCGTTTCCGTCTTGCCTGACGCTGATTCTCACTCTGCCCGCCTCCGCCTTCTGCAGCTTCTCATCAATGGCTGCAGATGGCCAGCTCGCACCTGCAGCTGAGTTAATCCGCGATGATGATGATGATGATGGCTTCTTCTCTCTGTAACTTTGGAGGTTCCATTTGTTGAAATCAGCTTCTTGTGCATTTGCTGCTGGAGACTGCACACAAAGATCTGACAGTAAAGCAAGAAAGACTATTAACGTTATCAGAAAATGTAGAGACTCTGGTTTTGAAGCCATCACAGCAGGATAAGCAGGAGTGGGAAGCTGCTTTTTATAATTATACTCCATTTGGTTTTATTCAGCACCTAACACGTACGTATACTTAATTACTAGTATTATTCTGAAAATTAATTGGGATTTTAAAAGTGGGAAACAATTGGAGTTGAGTGTTGAAGATATCATCATATGTCGGGACTGTGTATATATGTATATTGCTGAAATTGTGATCTCCTCACTCACATTATTATTTATGGTGGGGAAGGGCTGGCATATACATGAAGGAGCTAGCTAGCTAATGTTCGTGCGTGTAGCTGTAAACCAACAAATTATGTAATTGTAGGACTAGCAGAGCAATAGCATATATATTGTGGTGCTCTGCTCTATCCATGGGAGCCATATTCCTGTGGACCATATCAGGCTAGCTAGCTTGGTGCTATGCTATGTCCACAGATTCACCTACTAATTCAATATTGTAACAAAACCACAACCATAGCTACACTACAACCAAAAAAGGTATCTCTTTGGTTTGGCCCCTTTAATACATGTTTTTTTAGAGTGACTTGCTCAACTTAACTATTTTTTTTTTTTTGAACAGCAATAAAAAGTTTTATCATTAAAAGGTAAAATCAAACACACCTAAATCCTTAAAGACAATCCTATTATATATATAAAGCATGATATTTTAGGGGGTGTTTTGGACATTACATCCCCTTAAATTATCGTGACCATCAGATCAATGTGGCCCCTAAGTATATACGGTTGGATGGAGAAAAAAATAACCGAAAACTATACATAAATACAAAAACATCCCTCAAATAAGGGTATAAATGTCAACAGATTTTCTAATGCTGTCATGTGGCATAACAAACCAATCTACTTTGATACAATTCTATAGCAAATAGAATTATACATCCAATCAATAACCTAGAAATCCTTATCTTCTACTCTACTAGAAGTCTCTTTATAAGCTTCCACCAAAAGATTTGTCATATTATAAATAAGACACCGATTTCTCAATCTCAACCAAATACGTACCTAGCAACACCTTTTTTAAAAACTTGTTTTTCAAGTCATGCTTGTGCATCAATAAATGGCAGTCATTAGCAACCCCATTCTGAAAATAGCTCTCGGGGTCACTCCATTTCAGCATTATGCAGTACCGTACCTAAATAGAGGCTGTTGCAAAAACGTGACAACACTTGGAAAAGTCCGTTTCTGTTTGCAGGTATTTGATGCATACTTTATATTAATAAGTATTATAAAGTTTAGATCCTAATCTTTATCTATTTTCCCCAAATTTTCAGTTAAGAAAACTCCGTACATGATCAACAGTAGGGAAAGACAATGAAATCGAGCAAAAATATATGTACAAGCTTAAGTCTTCCGCCCTAACGGTGGATGACTTGAAAACAGGTGACAATTTTCTGTTTGTTTTGCGATTACGTTCATGATATAAATAATTATTGTGGATGTCCACGTTATCACTCACATCCCTTCACCTTCTCATCTCTTCTCCTTGTAATTACTCATGTAACTCATGGCTTTTCCAATACCTCCACTAATACTACATTAGGGGGGTTCAAACATAGATTTTTTGGGGTGAATTTTTGCAAATTCACCCCTCAAAATTTGGTGAATCACCCTTCAAAATTCGGACCTCACCGTGAATTCGGGAGGTCCGAATATATACAGTGTTCACCGTGAATCACCCTGCCAACCCCCCTGCCCCCACGTGTCCCTCCCTCTCACTGATGCAGTTGCTGCCCCCCACCCCCTGCCCCCACGTGTCAGTCACTGACCCCTCCCTCACCATTTTCCCTCTCACCCACTCAGCCTTTACACATATGCCCCAAATTTCCCAATTTTTTTTCCAACTTTCTCAATCTCAATACATTTAATAACCTTAAATCTATTATTTCTTTATAAAATAATATTTTTCTAAATTTTCTCCACTCACATACATTTTATCCATCAATCAAAATACACTTCCCCAAATTTCCAAAAATAAATGTTTGAGGGACTAGTTGGGAGAGGGGTAAATTTTAAAAGTGAATTTTGGAAATAAAAAGAAGATATGTTTGAGGGACTAGTTAGGAGAGAGGTGAATTTTAAAAGTGAATTTTGTAATTTTTTGGTGAATGATTTTTTGAGATCCCCTCATGTTTGAAGCCCCCTATTGATTGTATTAGAGGTATTAGATTCCTATAAATAGTGGCTTGATAAATGAAATAGGGACTAACCATTCTCCCCATCTCGTTGGCTTTGTGTTGTAACTACAAACTTCTGCTTCCTTTTAATAAATCTTTCGTTGCTGTTCAAAAAAAAAAAAAACCATTCTCCCCATCTATCTCTTGCTTACTTCATTCCCTAGTTTTATTTTATAACACGTCATCAGCACGATAGTCTCTTGGTTATCATTTTCAATATTGATTGCTTGTTTCATGTCACAATTGCTACAAGGATATCACCACCCAAATCAACATCTCTGACTCAATAGAAAAGTGTTTTGGTGCAAATTCACATTAACAGTTGGATTTCTCCGATAGTTGAGTAATGCGTTGCAGTTGAGTTCCGAAACATTGAATACAAGATTTTCCTAAATACAATTAATCCTAAAAGTTTCAATTTTTAACATATTATAAGCTCTTGAAATCACGAATCAATAAAAAAATGCAATTATTTATATGTTAGTAGTGTACGTACTTTGACCAAATTATTTGCTCAATTTTTTTAAAATTTATTTATTGCCTATTATTCTCTCTATTGTCGTTAAACAATGGAAACTTCGTTAAATTCTTTCATACATGCAAGTATGAAAATCTACATATTTGTTTCATCTACGCTTACTTGCACTTTACTTGTTTAATTATTAATTAAATAGTTTGCGTGATATATTGCATATACTAACTTGTTTTAAATTATTATAGCTCACCATGTCGAATCTTGCAAAACTTGAGTTTTTGGCTTTGGATATAACTGGAAAGAAATATCTATCATGGGTGTTGGATGCTGAGATACACCTAGATGCGAATGGTCTTGGCGAAACAATTAAAGCTGGAAATGAGGCATCTAGCCAAGATAAGGCAAAGGCAATGATCTTCCTTCGTCATCACCTCCACAAGGGATTGAAAACTGAGTATCTTACAATCAAAGATCCACTTGTCCTTTGGAATAGTCTAAAGGAACTATATGACTACCAGAAAACTGTGATACTTCCTAAAGCTCGTTATGAATGGATACATTTGCGGTTGCAAGATTTCAAATCTGTGAGTATAACTCTGAAATGTTTAGAATTACTTCTCAATTGATATTATGTGGAGAGAAGATTACTGATGAGGAAATGTTAGAGAAAACATTTTCCACTTTTCATGCGCCTCAAATTTGCTCCTGCAGCAGCAATATCGTGAAAAGGGCTTTAAGAAATATTCTGAATTGATTTCATGTTTGCTTGTGGCGAGTAAAATAATGAGCTATTGATGAAAAATCATGAAGCCCGTCCAACTGGAACTATTCCATTCCCTGAAGCGAATGTGACATCTCATAATGAATATATTAGACGTCACCGACGTGATCGTGGCCGAGGACGTGGACTTGGTCGAGGTAATTATCGTGGTGGTCGAGGACGTGGAAGAGGAAATTACCATGGTGTTCATTTTAAGAACACAACCAGCAATCAGAAGTGGCAAGAGAAAGGAGGAAAACGTGACAATGAAAACGATGGAAATAATAAAGGGATCATGGAAAATACTTTTTATCGTTATGAAGGCAAAAATCATTGGTCACGTACCAGTCGTACGCCCAAGCATCTTATTGATCTCTATCAAAAATCCATCAAGAACAAAGAGAAAAAGATAGAGACAAATTTTGCCTATGAAGCTGATAACACTACGTGGGGAGGAGAGGCCTCACTGCGGCCTCAGGCGCAGTTGGCCCGTGGTACCAACTGCGGCGAGGGCCGCAGTGAATGCCGTGGTAGAAATGTCCACAGTTTCGAACTCACTGCGGCCGGCCGTGATGCGTCTTTGCGCCATGGCTGCAGTAACCGGTTTGAATAATTAAAAAAAATTGACGAATCCGGATGAATGTTCATCCGGATTCATCCAAGTGAACCCAGAAAACGAAGAAGAAGAAGAAAAAAACAGAAGAAGAAGAAGAAGAAGAAGAAACAGAAGAAGAATAAGAAGAAGAAGAAGAAGAAGAAGAAGAAGAAGAAGAAGAAGAAGAAGAAGAAGAAGAAGAAGAAGAAGAAGAAGAAGAAGAAGAAGAAGAAGAAGAAGAAGAAGAAGAAGAAGAAGAAGAAGAAGGATGAAGAAGAATTTAAGAAGATGAAGAAAAAAAAGATTAAAGGAGAAAGAAAGAAAAGAAGATGAAGAAGAAGTGAAAGAAGATGAAGGAGAAGATGAAGATGGAATAATGAAGAAGATGAGAAAAAATGTGAAGGAGACGGTTGTAAACCTTACTGCGCCAGCAACTGGGCCATTTACTGCGTAAATGGGCTTACTGCGGCCCAAACCGCAGTACGAGCCACAGTAAGAAATGTCTTCCCCACGTAGTGTAAAGTTGATGGCCATTTTGACATACCTAATTTTGATGTTCCTATTGAAACAACTCATTTGGATGTTACTAATTTTCTTATCGGGGAATGATTGACGAGTAGATTAAAATTAAGAGTAATATGTTTTGAGTGGAGTTGTTTTATTTTACAGTTTTAATTTAAGTATGCAATCTATTTTCATAATAAAATTTGTCATAAGTGTGTGATTTATTTCCTCCATTTACATTACAATTTATTTTATCTATTTACATAACGTTCATACAGCTTATCAGTTTTTGTTTTCGACGTATACTAAAAACGCAACGCATGAATCTTTTGGAATGGAAGGGTTATAATGTTATAGTAGTTCCAAATTTATTTTTTTCTTCATTTTTTACACTACACTCACCCTTTTTAATTGAGACGTTTGATTTTTGATCTTGTATTTGACTTAATTGTTTTAAGAAGAATTTGTTAAAAAATTGAAATAAAGTATTATCAGAAATCAAATGCCTCTTTAATTTACCTGCTGTATATAAATTATTTGACATCATATACTAAAATGTCGAAGAAAAATTTATATATTAAATGCTGGAAAAAAACGTGACAATTAAATTGGGACGGAATGAGTATCTTTTGTTAATATATATAGAGATTGACAACAAAATATCCTTTTCTTTGTTTTTGATGGGAGATAAAATGATATCTTTAAGTCATCACTCATCAATACAATCCATAAACATCCAGAATGTTTCAGTTTATGCTCCTACCTATTAGTCTATTTTTGTTTAAGTACAAAATTATTGTTGATATTTTCTCATCCAATGATAGTATATAAAAGATATACAATGTTTTTATGTTACATTATTTTGTTTACCCCGAGGCAACGCCAGGGTATATAAACTAGTTTGAGAAATTTCCTCAACAAAAATGGCTAAATCCCACTACAAAGTTTCCAACTAAACCATTAAAAATCCTCTAAAAACCCCAAAGATAAACACCAATTTAATCATTTTACATGATGGTTCAAATAAAAAACACTCCCTCTAAAAGAATTCACTTTTCCCACCACTTACATAACACTTCCCAATACTAATTAAGTTGCACGCCTTGTAGCCACAACAATAGTTGCACGCGAAAATTGATATTTTTTATTTTAAACTTGTTTTTTTACTAAATTTTTCATAAAAAGGGCTTGTTAAAAAAATATAAAAAATTATACATTGATTAGTCACATTTTTTATTTACATATAAATTATTTGATTTTATATATCAATTTTAAAAAAATGGGAAGTACCATATATATATTGTAGTTCCTTTTCCGCACAAACAAATTTTTTTTCTTTGTTCAGATTTCTGAGAGATAAATGTATAACAATTTAAAACTTGAAGTAATTAAGGAAATAAAAGGAAGGCTTTGTCCTCAGCAATAACCATTGTTTTGATCCTGAAAACCTAAATTACTAGTGAATAAATCAATTGAAAGTACTTTAAAGTTTTTCCTTTTTTTGTCGAGTTTTTGTGTGAAGCAAGCTCGCAATTCTTTTACTTGAGGATGCCTTTAAAAAAAAAAGATTGGAAGTCTGAGAATATCGTTTTTTTTTGCCGGACATTACTTAGACTTAGGCGCTTGTAATCAAACCAATGGGCTTCCAGCTTTATAGGAAATTATCGTTTAGTACATTCATTTCAAAATTTCAAGATTAGTTAATTATAGGATTAAGGACCTGTTCATTTGCTCTTAAATCATGATTTCGGTTTCGTTTAGGAAGAACATTTTAGATTAGGGTAAAAGGTTGGATAAAATTTTGAAAGACTTTAATAACTTTTCCAAACCTCTAACACTAAAAGTTATCATTGGATAACATTTTCATACTGTAATGTTAAACGCTGACACTGTTTCCAAACGAACCCCTCAACTTTGTGATTTAGGTGGGCAGAGAGGCAGGGGTATAAAGGTAAAAAAAATCACTATAAACTTTCATTTTTTTGTGTTCGTTTATCTTAGAAAAATTAAAATAAAAAATCCTCCATTTTTCTTGTGTGAAAAAAAATTTCCATCTTTTTGTCAAAAACTCAAACTTCATTCGCAAAATTACACTTAAAGAACACAAACATATGAAATTGTTCAAAGAAAACCCCAGTCTGGATCGCATATGTCAATCTCGGGACCTTCAACAACCAAACCATGTCCATCATCTCACCACCAGCTGAACGCCGCCAGAGACCCGGAACACCAATTCTAATTTTTAAACTTGTGTTTTATTAAAAAGATTTCGTTAAAAATATATTTAGAAAATAGATATGTTTATTTATCATTTACATGTAAATTATTGAACTTTATATAATATTTCTTTATAAAATAAATTATAAATTAAATATTAAAAAATATGTGACAACTTTTTAGAGATGGATGAGGTAATATTTTAGTGATGACAACTGATTTTGAAACGCTCAAAACTTAGGTGATTATAAGTCAAGATAATTAACATCATTACATTGGTACTTCAGGAGTCATGCATCTTGAAGTAAGTCAAACGGATTTCGGCCGAAAAAAGTAAACTCAAACAGATGATGAGCGGAAGCTAATTAGCCAAAGTCCGCCACTAGGGAAATTAAAATGAATTGTAGATATATACGATATGAAATAATCATGAGTAGATGACATATATATATACCGTATCCTCCTGTTGGTATTAGAGCTATCTTTTTGGCCTGGTAGAGAGATATTTTTATGTAATTTCAAGTAAAATCTCTGTACGAGATCATCTGTAAGTTGTTTAATACAAGTATTATTCATGTCTATCTTTTCCAGTAGCTCATTAATCTCATTTTTGCAAACCATTTCAAGTTCTTCATTCATGTGAATAGATCTTGATTTGGTAGGAATATCCTTTTCATTAAAGTTTTTAATATAAGGTAAATTAACAATATGCTTCTTCCTATTCCAAAAGGCATTTGGGATAGAAGCACAAACTTCCTTTTCTAGTTTTTCTTTTAATTTTTGAATTCTTTCTTTTGTAGCAGATTGATTAATCTCTTCTTCTATTCTTAACCTTTTAACTTCTTGAACTAGAAAATTATGATGCTTTTGTTTAGACTGAATTAAATTTATTGCAGTAGATTTATGAAGGAGTCTTGCAAAATTTTAATGCTCTTTTCTTCTACTGGATAAGCAAATTTGAATCTTATTTCTCTTCCTAAGATATTTGAAATAATTTCTGAAGGAGTAACTTTAAAAGGCTAAAGACTCGTAATAAAAGGAGTCCCTAAAATGATATTAGTACTTAGTTTTTTTAATTAATATAAACGGCATTTTGAAGCATAAACCTTCATTACAGATTTTTACATTACTGATTTTGTAGTTAATATGTAAGTTTTGATTATTAGCAGCATATAAAATTTCTTTTGTTTTTTCAAAGTATTTAGTAGGAATTAATCCTTATTGTATACAATTTTGATCTGCACCCGTATCAACTAGGGCTATAGCATCTAGGTGATATTCATTATTAATAATTAAACTTATATGCACAAACCATTTATGGTAATAGACTTTTGAAACAACGCAAGTAGGAATCTATTTGATTATTTTTACTAGAACATTCTTTTTAATTCTTTAACTTCAAGTTTTATATTACTAATTTCTTGTTGTAAATCTTGAATGGTAACAGGCTTCTGCTGTTTCCCATGATTTTTAATAATTTCAGAAATATTAATTAACTTTTTTTTTGTGGTGGTTTCTTGACTTCTTTATCCCTTTCTAGGATTCCTTTTAAAGCAAGAAAGGCTTCTTTCCTTTTTTCTAAATCATCTATTTGGATAATAGCTTCATGTAAGGAATCTATATTAGCAGAAAGCATATTACAATGACATTTTTTAAAACATTTATTATTATCGGAATCATTAGCAGAATCTTCAAATTCTTCATCTGAATTATCAGTGGATTGAATTTCATTAATAAAAGGAATTTCTTCCTCTTCACTCTCTGAAGTATTGGATTGCCTATATTCAAATGGAGAATCATAAGTCAATAAACTTAGTAATTGTTCTTTCATTTTATCTGAAATTTCTAAGGTATTAATTTTATCTTTCATTTTGCAATCCTTTTCAAAGTGACCAACTTGCCTGCATTTCCAACAGGTTGGAGGTCCTTTTCTTTTTCCTTTTAAAGGATCTTTTGAAACGTTTTTTATTATTATAAAATTTATTTTTTGAATACTCAAGTTTTCTATTTTTGTATTTACTTTTATAATCATAATTAGTTCTCCTAGCTTTGTGAACTTGTTTAGTTCTTTTAATTTTTTTAGTAGATGG
This sequence comes from Stellera chamaejasme, assembly GCA_024586325.1. Lineage (NCBI taxonomy): Eukaryota > Viridiplantae > Streptophyta > Magnoliopsida > Malvales > Thymelaeaceae > Stellera > Stellera chamaejasme. The sequence continues at coordinate 36,290,592 of CM044985.1, forward strand.
GGCAGTAATCTTTTCATAGCCATATTGGGAACAAAAATCTCCTAGTTCTTTCCTAGTTTGATTTTTATCACTTCTGATTTTTCTTTGGAGTTTCATATTAGTACACAATTCTAATCCTTCTAAATTGATAAAATTTATTATTTCACCAAAGGACAAATTATCATAAGGAATTATTCCATCAAATTTTGTTTTGATTCTCATTCTAACCTTTTCAGCAAATAAATTTGGAAGTCCTACGATAAATCTTTCTTTCGAGAAAGGATTTGCGCAATCATATATATATTACTCCCACTCGCTCTCCCGCAAACCTAATACTCCCTTTGTGTACGCTTGACCCTGCCACATAGACGAAAAGATGTAATGATAATAAAGTAAAATAAATAAATTTTTAAAATAAAATTAATTTTTCTAGTGGAAATAGGAATATATCATGGCCGGTTTCCTCTTTGTTTCTGGTTGTATTGAGACTCTATACATCTCTATCTTGGCTATTTTCTTCTTGAAGATAGCATTGTATTTTTTAATTCATTTCTTTCCCTTCTCAAAATAAATAAATAAAGTGAACTAAGTATCATGGGTAATAAGGTGAAGTGAGTAGGTTATAGTTTTCTTTTAATCAATTTTTGTTGAACAACCAAAACATGAATACATTTTAATTTTTATGGGACCGAGAAAATAAAACTTATTTTTAGTTGCCTTAAGAAAACAAATATGTTTTTTTTCTTTTTTAAGAATCTATCAATTTAATTTTACCCTATACACTTGATTTTTATTTTCATTTTTAAAAAATTATTTTTATATTATATATTTTCTTTAGGGTAAAGTGCACTTATGATCTTGTAACTTAAATTATTGTACCACTACGGTTCTGTTTGAACTTTTTGTACCAATAAAGTCATGTTTTAAAGTTTTTTCTTTATCCATGGTCCTTTTCCGTATATTGACCGTTAACTTTAACGGATTTGTGAGAAAAATGATAAAATCAACAGCGTAATTGTTGTAAAAAAATTTATTTACACCCCAAGTTTTAAACTTAACCATTTGGGCACCCTTAACAGTTTTAAACTTAACACCTTAACCTAAATATTTTAATTAAGCCCAATAACACCCAGCGATTGTCGGACCGCCGCCACCGGACATCCACCGCCGACCGCCGCCGGAAACTAAAAAAATCCGAGAATGTAGATCGGGGCCTAGGATTGCCGGATCGCGGCCCAGGGTAGTCGAATTGCGACCTAAGGCCGCCGGATCGCGGCCCTAGGCCGGAAAATCACAGCCCTGGGTCGTCAATTCTCGGCGTAGCGATTCGCTGACATGGGCCGCGATTTGCCGGCCCTAGGTCATAATTTGGCTGCCCTGGGCCGGGATCCGGATGTCCTAGGCCCCGATCTACGTTCTCGTCTATTTTTTTTAGTTTTCGGCCTTTTCCAGCAGAGGTTTGACGATGGTTGGGTGTTGTTGGGATTAATTAAAATATTTGGAATAAAGTGTTAAGTTTAAAACTGTTAGGGGGTGCCTAAATGGTTAAATTTAAAACTTGGGATGTAAATAATTTTTTTAAGACAATTGAGTTGCTGATTTTATCATTTTTCCCACAATTCCGTTAAAGTTAACGGTCAATGGACGGAAAAGGATCATGGATGAAGAAAAAACTTAAAAATAGAACTTTATTGGTTCAAAAAATTAAAATATGACCGCAGTGGTATAATAATTTAAGTTACAGGACTATGAGTGCACTTTACCCATTTTCTTTACTTTATTACCATCAAATTTTTGTTATCCAAAATATCAAATAAATCAATAAGGGGATATTCTTGATGATGATAAATCAATATAAACATAAGTACACAATCGAACAACTTTCAATGTACTTTTTATTGCCATGGTGAAATTCTAAGAATTAATAAACGATATAATAATTCAAAGAATTAGGCAAAAATTAATTCAACTCTATAATTCTTAGCAAAAATCGTAGAGTAAATCATAATAATAATTCTAACAATATAAAATTAAAAGAAGAATTAGAAATCCAAAACCAAATTTCAACGAGACTTGTGTTTCACACAATCTCCTTAAAACAGGTTCGCTCCCTCCGGTACGAGTGCTCGAGGTTTGATGGGCGTCTGTCTACCAGGAAACAACGAAAGACGTGAAGTAAAGTTGTACCAAACTTCCCTCATCAGCGAACTTGAAAGGAAGAGCACCAAAACATATGCTAGAAGAGAGATTTTTTCCCAATGAAGAAGAAGAGAGAATAATGTGATGAGGGATGCTAGAATACCATGGAAGAGGTGTCATTTTATAGTGGTCAAGCCATTGAGGGGCACCATAATACCCCATAAGGCACCGTATTAAATGACATAAAACCTCTCTACTTACGGCAATAAACCATGGTCATAACACCCCTACTAATGAGCCATAAATCTCCACACTAAATAGTGAGAAAAATGACAATGTATCATTCATATAATTTTCATCATTTTCCATGATTTTTCCAACAATTTTCAATATATTTTTTTAAATCTCAGCGTTCACTTAAAAGTTTCAATGGGATAAAAGGGAGTAATCCGATTGTCTTATACTGCCTTGGATCCCTAAAATAATGTTGTATTTCTTTTTCAGAATTTAATCTAATATTTTATTTATTCACACTTAATATATAAAGTCATAAAACAAAAAAAAATGAATACCTTCTAGTAAAAATTCGAGCCTATCACAGTATCGAAAAATTAAAGACACTAGTTATTCTGGGTGAAAAGAACAAAAACAAACCCATGAACTTTAATTTGAACCCGTCATAAATCAAACACTGAAGTACTTTTTAACCAGCCGAATAAACCACCGAACGAACTCTTCATGAATAAGCTACCGACTCGGTTTGATTTTTTGCCGATATGACGGACGGAAAAATTATGTGGATTTAGGGGGAATTAATGTTCCTTTTAATGTTTTACTTGGCCATATCAATGAGAAATTTTTTCTACGTCTTTCGTTCGTCTACTACACCAACGAAAGTCAGATCGAGTGGCTAAATTGGTACTGTTTCAAAGTTTAGTGGTTTATTTGACCGGATTATAAAACGTTGGGTGGCTGATTCGTAACGAGTTGGAAAATTCAGTGGTTTATTGGCCGGTTAAAAAGTTCAGTGAAGGATTCGTGACAAATTAAAAAGTTGAGGGGTTTTTTGCTCTTTTTTCCAATTTTTCAGGTTCCAACGTACTCTAGTATTAATATATGTTTCAAAGGTGGCGGCCTCATGAGTTAGTGCTTCAGTCTGGGAAGCGTCTACCTAAGTTTGAAAATCAAGTTGTGAATTAAACTTGCAATATTAGAAAGAAAGAAGTCACAGTTTTAAAGGTCAACTTGGCACTCTCCATCCCTGTACATACTCCATTAATAAATTTAACAAATAGCAGTGGTACATGTGTGTGTATTATCCCTGTGACGCCGCCTACCTTTTGTTTCTTCTACACTACTGTATGTCTGTATCACGTTACACGAATGAAAAAACATTTACCTTTTCCAAATGAAAGAGATCAGCGATCATTTCTTATCTAAACTCTAAAGCTAGCATATGTCATCATGAATCTGTAGTAGCTACATATACCTTAACGCTGTTTGTGTTGATCTTTTCATAAAAATTTTAGAAAAATTGGTAAAATATTTAAAGATTGATGTGATCGTGTTTGTAAAATTGAGAAAGTGAAGGAAAATGACCATTAAATTGATGTTTTATTTATGAATTTTTGATAACAAAGTTGTTGATTCAGTTGTGTTCTGTGAAAGAAATTTCTTTGTGAGAATGGTGTAAATTTTGAATTGTTATTGAATTTAAACCCACAAGTACTGCATGCGTGGAAACTACACACACAAATATGAGAGTTTGTCATGTCATACAGATCAGTGATCAGGATTTGATTGATGGTCTATGTAGAAATAGCATCTCTTGTGTTTGTGCCAGTTAAAGTGGTTGACGTGGACTGATAATCGATTTAGTGCAATAATTATAATAATAATGCATGGTTAATTAACTAGTCCAAGAGCTGCTGCTGCAGGAACCAAAAATCCTCCTGGCTCCATTTCCACACGCTTATCTCCTCCTCAGAACTATCAACTCCGGCGTCGTCCGGCAACAACTGGGTAAGCCTTTGCTCATCAGAGGAGGTCGGGACGGTGGTGGTGGCAGTTGGAGAAACGGAGGATGAGGAGGAGGAGCAGTGGAGTTGTTGTTGTTGTTGGGCTTGGATCCGTTCCATCAAACGGGGCAACCAGACGTAACGGAGGGCGTCACGGAACTGCTTGCTGTTAACGTCGCATTTCAGCTGCTTGGCTTGCTTCTGGACACGAGTTCTCCAGTAATTCTTGATCTCGTTGTCAGTTCTTCCAGGCAAATGCTGTGCTATTTTGGACCACCTGTTGCCCCACCGAGAATGGAGCTCCAGAATCACCACCTGCTCTTCAAGGCTTATGTTCCCTCTCCTCACGTCTGGACGCAGATAATTTAGCCATCTCAATCTGCAGCTTTTCCCTGTTCTCTTCAATCCTGCATGCACTTCCATTCAATCGGTATGTGATGAGTTGCAAATAATTAACAATAATATATACTACCATTTGTAATATAGCTAGAAGCTGCACCATACCGGAGCTGCGGGCGACGGAGTTCCACCGGCCTTCGCCGTGGATGGTGACATAATCGAACAGAAGAGCATCTTCTTCCGCCGTCCAGGGACCTTTTCTTATCTCCATGCCTTCTTCGCTTGCCGGTGGGCTTACATAACTCGATTCCATTTTTCTCTTGCTTTTTTAAATTTTCTCTTAGACTCTGAGCTAGGATATAATTAGTAGCCAGACTGATCATTTATATATAGGCCAGCGATGAAAAGAATATTATTAGTGATTATGTTTTGGGGATTACTCATGATGGACTTACTAGAATATTAAAACCTAAGTCCAATTAAAAAGTCGAAATTCGGAATAGTAAAGTACGACGGACCAATAAAAATGATGTAGAAGTGCAACGCTCGTGGACTTGGTTTGGTTAGAATTTGACTTGCTTTGCTTGGAGTAAATTAAAAGAGACGACTAGGCCACTTAAGTTTTATAACTTGATCAAAATTGCCCAAAGTTTGTTTCTGCACACAAAATAATTAAGCCACTTGTCCCAATGATTAACGACACTAATTAAGAAGCTGAACATTACTTCCTTAAGCTTTGATGTACCTCAATCAGAGATCAACAATGATAAAAAAACAAAAAAAATGTCAAGACAACAGCTGGTGAAGTGGTGATCTAAATAATCAAAGGCCAACAATTGTGATAAGAATAACGAGCCACAACCTCATAGCGGCGTTAATGAACAACGATCATAGTGGAACGCTAAAGTGATGTGGATTGACAAGCTTTAAAGCAATTGACGATGACGGAAAAAACAATAAAATAAATGACATTTTTTTCACCAAAGTAAAAGAGGAACTATACCCAGTTTCAAAGAGAGAGAGAGAGAAACTATATATGTAGGGCGTTAATTGTGACGCTGTCAGTACTAGGTGAGTAATCCGATCTTTTTCAATAAATTGAGTGGGTTAATTGTTCTAGGAAAAAAATAAGTACTCCACTTGTAAGCGCCGAAGAAGTTATTTACTTAAATATCCGACTTCGCCACGAGATATTATTTAAAATATAAATAGCTTAAATACATATTTTATCACGGAAAAAATTACTATATTAATTTCATATATAATATGTAAATAACAGGCAGATGAGAAATTCAAAATATGCGGTATTTAATAAGGTGTATCATATATGTTTAATTAGTTACTTTTTTGGTGAATTTTTCTATCTATCACCTGGTAATCCCAACATAAAACGAAACATCGTTATAACATGTTTTACATTCTCATGTTTGTCTGAAGCAACAAACCGGATAACATTAAATTGCATCGCCCTTTCAAAAAATCACAAGTCAAACTCGTATTTACATGAATCTATCTCAGCTTTACTGTAATCATACAAATAAAACCAAGTAACCAACAACTTGGTTTTCTTGATCAATATACAAACGTGCATCCTGTCATCATACACACAAAACTAAGTTACAAATAAAACTAATTTAACAATGTCTAGCATGTGATGACACAAGTAACATGAATTTAGGAATTAGTAGATCTTTACTTACATGGGCAAATCTGAATCATTTATAACTCATCGTCATCAAAATTCATACCATTGCATCCCTCACACTTAACCTCCAGAAGCTTTCTTTTGATGCCTAAAGAACTTTACTGGATTAAACGACGCCTGCGAAATTCAAAGCAACGTAGAGATAGATTCAACATGTCTCCTTCATGCATGATGGACTTATAAGCATGTACATAGAATCAGATAAATGCAAGGTTTGAAACTGGCAGCATCGAAGTAGCTTAAAAATCTAAAACTCTTAGTGATTTTTTTAACGTTCATGCTAGCATTAAACACTATTATATCAATCCCTCAATAGTCTCATACAACATTGCACAGATATATCAATTGTACACTATGAGTGTTTCATGTCTTTAACTTTATCTATCATTTTATAATCTCATCCATATATTAAATGAATCATAATCATTGGGAAAATTCTGGATTAAAAATATTGAAGATGCATATCCCTGATATATTAAGAACATTTCTAATTGCCTAAAGTAATTCGGCTCAACTAAATAGTTGGTACACAACATAACTGAACATCAAAACCCAAGAGATTATTCTTTTACCATAATTTTTGGAATATCTCCCATCTTTCCACCCCGACTCTACCCTCGCACATCAAAATGGTCTTTCTGGCAACTTTTTATTCTTATTAGAAGTAAAAAGACCTGAACCCCTAGCAGGATTTACAACTAAAAATCAAATAATTGGACGATTTACTAAATCATACATAAAACTAAAAGGTCATCACTGTATTCCCATTTACTACAAAAAGTTTGATGCAAAAATTTATATTTATTCCTTATTTTCTTACTTATCCATTGTCAACAATAAAACTCAAGCAAGGATGAGATTCTTAAGCCAATGAAATCAAAGAAAAACTCTCAAATTCAAAAAATGCCAGTTACCTTAACAACATCATTACATATCAGTCATATAGGATTTCTTAAGCGCTTCTTCAAGTCAAATTGTAAAAACAAATGATGGCGAGTAGCAACATCAGTAGGCAAGCAAAATAGAATGACATATACCTGGATAGCTTCATGAAGATGAAGAGTTGTATTATCTTCCAGCAAACCTATTTTCGTGTCAGTTTTCCAAATTTTGAGTCTGAGCATGCAATTCAAGGCATTGTTAAAGAAATTCACACCCTGCAAATCAGTTTGGCTAATTTTAGCATCTAAAGTGGGTAGAAAAATTCTAATACATGATATCAAGAAATGAATTTGTCATTGGTGCAAGGCTGATGAGTCTAAGTGTTAAACCCCTCCACTGAACCAAGGAATACAAAAATAAAGACTACAAAAGTAACCATTAAATCCGAACATACAAATACTTTGTGGATAAAAATCAACAAATATTCACAAAACAAAGGAAAAGGCATATTGAAGCTTGCAGCCAATAAAATAAAAAATTGAAACTAAAAAGCTTTAAGGAGTAGAAAAGGGAGGGCTTCTATAAACTTGAAAAAAAAACAAACCAAGTCAAAATAGGATCCTCATCCAAATGATTCTAGACGTTAACAACAACATTGTTGTTGGTGGTGATATTGATAACACGATTGCAAACTTCCCATTAATTGCTATGACTTGCAAGCACAAATAGATAAATTAATGAACCTACTTAATTCTGTTGATGAAGTGGGATGTTAAAGTAGATGTGATCAACTATACATAAGAACATAATGTATAATCAGTCAAACTTAACTCAGATCTAATAACCGTCTGTTACTACTGATGTAGATGCAAAGATACTCATCCAAATGCAACCAATTATTTATTTATTTTTTTCTTTTTTGGTATAAAGCTAACTACAAGAACTACAATAAAATAAAAATACTTCGAGAAAATTAGGCATAAAATTACTAATTCGAAGGCAAAGCATCAATATTAATTACCAGAGGATTATCATACAAAAAATCCTAAATCCGATTAAACCAATACTTCAGACCTCCAGACAAAATATTAATAGTATCAAACAATCAGAATAGCGCACTTCGGACAATTTGCTACTTCGATTTATACTTACCAGTGATCACCGGACCCCCAACGATCGTCTGAGCGACGCTGACCAAGCAGAAGCATACATGTCTAGAACAAAGGTATAGCAACTCCTGAAAAGTCATAATTATCAGAAAATCAAACTAGTAATGAAACTCATAATTCGATCAAAATAATAATAAATAAACTCGAGACAAAACCACATAAGTATCAGGCATTCAGAATAGAGAACCTCATACAATCTTGATAATTGTTAAAAAAAATCCCCTAATTTGGTTTTCTACTAACTAGTGCTAATTGAAAATCCAACGACTATCTGATCGACACCGGCCAAGCGTTGTACGGAGAACCGTTGTCTGGAGACGCGCTATATAAAGGATAACCATTTTGAGTTGCACCGTCTAGAAACACGAAGAAAGGCCTGCTGGTGTGGTGCCGTGAAATCGGAAATTTGAGTGGTGCTACTCTATTGTGCCATTGGAAATCAGGGAGCGGGATGAAGGCCCTATTTCTTTAGACAGAGCAAGCGGCGACTTGAGGGAGTAGAGACTGAGAAATGGTCTGCATATGGATGCCGGATGTCAGAGGGCTAGAGGACGATAGTCTTCTTTCAAACGGGGCATGTAGCTTGGTTTTGGTATATGGGTCTGATATTTGGAATGAAATGGGAAGGAAGGGCCGATCGTGATTCGCGGTTGAGATTGAGATTGAGTGGGTTTTGAATTGTAGCAATTAATTGGGAGGGTGAATGAGCTGATTTGAAATTACTATTTTCATATATATATATATATATAATACACCTAATAGAACACTAAACGGAGTGTATACGAATCAAAAAACAAAACGGAGTGTATAAACCTATATAGGAGTGGAGAACAAAATTGGAAATTGGTCGATTAATTAGAGTAGTGATTGATTGAAATTGCATTAATTACTTACTTATTGGAGTGCATAACATGGTTTGACTATAATTGTGATTAATGGTAATATAATATGTATTAATTTCTTATCAAAATATTCCATAAATATGTTAAATTGGCCACGTCATTTAAAAAAACTAATGTGATCCTACATGGCGCCTAGGTGTCTCTCTAAATTTGCAATATTCGAATTTTTTTTCTAACTCTGCCACCTAGAGTCTCCTGCAATAAGATATAATAGTAGATTACATCGATTATGAATTTCAAAATGGAAAGTGAATAGTAGTAAATGGTGGGTTTTGAAGGTTCCAACAAGCAAAAAGGTCACGTTTGCGGTTTTGGTATTTAACATAAAATCATTCATGTGTAGAAATGACATATGGCGTTGATAGTTGACAGATATTATAATAGATTAAGTTGTGCACTTATATTATTAATACTCTACCAAAGTTTAAGATATTAAGTTGTGCACTTATATTATTAATACTCTACCAAAGTTTAAGATATTATAATAGATTAAGTTGTGCACTTATATTATTAATACTCTACCAAAGTCTTGCAAAAGTTTGTTTTGTTGACTTGTCCTTTATTTCTTAATTCCTTCCACGCGCATGACAGGCGAACAATCCATTCACGTAGCAGTAGTAATAAAATGAAAAAAAGAAACAAAAATGCATTTATCAGGACAAGGACTGCTTCTAGTATCAGATCGATGGCTCTTTATTGTATTTATTTATCTATTCAGATCTTAAATATGTATACTCTAGAATATCATGACTAAAATGTGCTTCAGCTTGGAGATAGTTAGAATAATAAAGAGAGATCACATTTTTCAGATCACTACATCATATAATTGCTTGTTATATTAAATTGGCCGATTTAGTAACAGTCGTCCCACGAAGATTACACCATTTTTTTGTTGTTTTCATAGTATTTAATCAACGATTTATTTTTATGAATTTGTAGACATATAAAGTTAAATGATTTATATGTTTATTATAATTTGTCATCTAAACTTTCTATATGTATTTTTTTTTTATTTTTTTCACTCTTTATCTTAGTTAAATTTTGAATCCAATACTGTAACTTGAAATAAAAAAATGATGCAATTTTCATGGGACGGGGAGTGCATGCATATATATATATATATATATATATATATATATATATATATATATATATATATATTCTCTGTGTCATAAATTCTGGATTTACCCTCTTCTCACAATTTACTACACACTAAGCCAAAATTAAATAAGCCTACTTTTCAACTTCCAAGGAATATAAAATCTGTCTTTTAAGAAAATCCGTCTGTGCCTGTCAACCCTTAATGCTATGTCCCCTAAAACGTTTGAAATGGATTGCTCATGTATTTGTCAATCCTGAAAATACCAGATTGATCTATTACTTTGTGTTAATGTCAAAATTAACATAATATAATTAAAGGATCGGGGTTAGGTACGAGGGAAGTTCCATCGAGAGGGGTCTTTGAGCTTTCCATCTAATGCCCTGCTCCGAGCCCCTGGGATGGGGGTCACCGGGACAGAGGGCTTGCAAGAATTTATGACGCTCAAGTCAGTTCGGAGTGCAACAGACGGGAAAAGGATAACGAGGTAAGGGTTAAGAATGATGTCATGAATTCAATTCCTATAGCAAGGAGCATTAATGGGGCATTTATATAGTTTTGGGGATTGATGTTGGTCTTGATAAAGCTCCCTCATGCCTGATCGCAACGGGGAGGCATCCAATGGCCGATACTTTTTTTGAATGCTTAACCAGTGAGCTTGCCAAGCTCCAGCACTCTCTCCCCCTTTGTGGGGGGTCCAAACCCCTATGAGTGAGTAGAAAAGGGAGGAAAAAAGAGGCCCTAGTGAATCGTCATAATTAGTGAATAAATATAAGCTTTGTTGCCCCGATTTGGTGGGGTTTCGGCCCGTTAGCTGGTATTTTTTTTAATTATTCAGATAGTGACTAGTGTTTAGGCCCTTCGCGGCCACGAGGGAACTGGAGCCCAAAAGCTCCACACCACTAGGTAGTAGGTATCAAGAGAACTCTAAACTTTTAAACCATGAGGTGAAAAAGTACTTATATACTGAAATTCAAATTATATGAAAGAAAATTACATATTAATTACTATAAAAGTCAACTATTTATAATTCAAGTAAACTCTATTTTTCGATTTGTCCTACTCAGGTCCCATTTTAAGAATTTGCATCATCTGAGTCCCTTAGCTTTGTTTTTTGTCCCAATCAAGTCCTACTGTTAATTTTTTCGTTAACTAAACCGTTAATTTAATTAATTTACCAAATTACCCTTTTCTTAATTTTCAACTAACCCAAATAGTTTTAACTTTCCCATATACACCCTCATCTATTCACCCTCCATCCACATTCTTGTCTGATTCATCGATCTTCAACAGATTGATTCTCACAAAAAGCAAAAAATAGAAGAAAATGAAGAAGAGGCTGAAACGAGCTCCACCTATGAAATCAAGCTCCTTCCCCATTCATATCGTCTCATGTCGGGTCCGAAACGTACGATCCCCCCGGCCTAGCCAAAATACAGACCACCAATCCTACATCATCGGTCTCGCTAGCTTCGATCCCCAAGCTGCCCTCCCATCTTCGCCTCTGAAAGCCTTCTTCTCTGAATTGTCGCCTTCTTCTCCAAATCGTACCTGGACACGATCAAAGCATAATTTTTTGGAGGCTTGAATCAAAGTATAATTTTTTGGTTGGATCCCCTATTGAAAAATCTAGGTCCATTGCCTTTTCTTGAGATCCTTTTGGTTGTTGTGCAGCGATGGTCTTAGCAAGAGTTCTGAGTAGTCCGACCGCGACACGATGAGATCGATGGTGTCCGGCGGAGGAGCTGCTCGGCAATGGTGCAAACCGGAGCGATGGGAGCAACAACGAACTTCTCGGTGGTTGGAGATGTCAGGCGACAAGCCACGCCCTCATCAACGATTTTGTGAGATTAGATTTGGCAGAGAACGCTATTCGCCGCATCGGATCTGACGGAGAATGGGGTTGAGTCCAATCTGGACAGTATAAGTGATGGGTCTGATGTCTCTGGTGGTTAGCGCTTGCGGATTGGGTCGAGCTTGTTCCGGTGGGTTCGAATGGCGGTTGCGGACTCGATTGGCTTGATTCAATTGCACATGCCGTTTGGTGGTGGGCAGGTGATTCGATGTTGGTTGATTTTCGGCACGCTCCTATGGTGGGATCGACTTCAGATCTGGCGTCGCCGGCAGACGGACGGTAGAAACTGCTTCTGGTTCTCATACTTGGGAGGGAGATGAAGCGACACAGGGCACACCGGCGGCAGCAGCACAATCAGGCATGTGGACGCCGACAAGGACTGGATGGTGAGCGGTGACAATGACTGGTTCAATGTGAAGGTTGTGGTGGTCCGGCGGAGTTCTGGTTCAAGTCCGGCAATGTGAGAGAGATTGATGAGCTCAGACGGTGGAGGGAAAGTGTGAAGTTTGATGATAGAAATGAAAGTAGAGGTGAATATGTGAAAAATGTAATTTGTAGGAGATAAAAGAAAAAAATTGTATAAATGAGGGTTAATTTGAAATTTGATTAAGGGTATTTTCGTCATTGTAGATTAATTAACGGTCAACTAATGGATAATTAATGGGAGGACCACAAATGATACAATAACCAAAGCTACAGGACTTGGATGACAAGAATTCTTAAAATGAGACCTGAGTAAGACAAACCGAAAAGATAATGGACTAAAACTAGAGTTTACCCTTTATAATTCATTAAATATCGTGAAACGTAGTGATCACATTGCATAATTAGTCTAGAATAAAATCTCTTTGATATAGAAACTCACCATAGTAATACCAGTCATACTCTGAAATCTTTAACCTAGCCAAATGCATTCAAGTGCTACATATATATCCATCACCACAACTTGCTCAACAGACAGTGATGGGTAAAACACCTGTTGCTCTTGTGTCCAAAATAAATATTTTGAAAACTTTGCAAATAATGAATAATTTTCAATACCTTTTGAGATAGAAGTAATATATATAACCGCCACGTTGGATAATTTTCGTACAAAGTGGGATTGATGTAGTAATAAATATGGATATGGGGTAAAGTCCACGTACAGTCCCTTAGTTTTAATGTGTGTCATATTTTGGTTATGTTCTAGAAATTCATCTCATATTAGTCCTTCAATTTTCATTTTGTCTCAAAATGGGATCCTTTCATTAAATTTTCTGTTAAATTTTCCGTTAACTTCGTAAATTTACGTAATGTCCTCAACCTATTATTAAATAAATCCTCAACTTTTCCCAAATTTGACAACTTAAACCCAAACTCTTTTAATTCTCTCTTCACTCTCACTCTCTCTCTCAGAGATCTGCTCGCCTGCCCAAACCATTAACTCCTAGAAACCTAAAATCTAATCTCAATCTCCATCCCCAACCAACCATAAATCTAGGCCACTTCCAATTTTCTCGCCCCAAACCCAGCATACAGTTAAGATCATCAGAGAAGATAAATTGGAAGAAATCGTCGAGATTAAGCTTGGTGTAAGCATACATGGTGATGGTGTGATGGCGATTCAAGACCTCATGGATATGCTTCTCGGCGTCGTTAACCACGCCGTCTTAGTGGCCCTGGCAAGCACTCAGCGAGGAAGAGGTTGAGTTGCTCCGCTGACATGTGGGAAACTTCGCCCCCGGTGTACCTTTCGAAGGCTTGTTTAACGTCATCCGTCCGCTCCACCGCATGGATCTTGAACTTGCGGTTGAAGAAGTTGAACAAGGTGTAGTTGTGACTTCTACTATCGTCGGAATTACCCCAGTTGTTCTTGTCGTTGTCGCTATTGCTCTCCTTCCCCAAACCCAATTAAGGGTGAAGAGCACAATATTCCTACAGCTGAGCATGTTGAATGATTAGCAAGTAAGGGTGAAGAGCTCGCAGGAGGGTAGGCTCAAGTAGAGTCAAGCAAGGTTTGTGGTTGGCGTGTATGACAAGCAACTGAGGAGGTGATGCATCTGGAAGCCGAGAAGTTAGGTAGCTTATCTAAGTCTAGTAGGATTAGGAATTCTATTATTAGAAGCAAACTGTAATTGCTCTTCTAAGAGTCCTAGGTTATATGTATGTAAGCCTATATAAGGCAGCAACATTATTGAACTAATAGTAAGTGTTCTCGGCTCATTGGTTTCATTCCTTACCTTGCACTGCTTCTGCTTTTACATCTTGAACTTGCGGTTGAAGAAGTTGAACAAAGTGTAGTTATAACTTCTACTGTCGTCGGAATTACCCCAGTTGTTCTTGTCGTTGTCGCTATTGCTCTCCTTCCCCAAACCCAATTTTCACAGTTTCACTAGCTAGTATGAAAACTAAAAACACATGAGTAATTAATAATGAACACCAGCCTCCTTGTGTATATGCATGAATATTTTTGAGCTAACAGAAACCGATTAGTTTTGGTTCCTACTGGTAGATGATGATTTGAGCCAACAGAAACCGATTAGTTTCAGTTCCTACAGGTAGACGATGACGCTCATTTTTTGTTTAAAAAATAGTGAATGTGATGATCTGTCGACATCAATCCATGAGTTATTTAATGAATTAATTGTTGATTGAAAGCACAAACCCAAGAGAGCTGAGCAACAAAATGTTGGGTTTGGGGCCAGAAAATTGGAATTCCAGCTCTTCTATTTACCCACTAGTTGGTAAAACCACTAGCTGATTCTAATACTATTTAACTAATTTAACTAACTAACTAACAATTTTAAAGACTAAAATACCCTTCTAACTGGGTATTTACACACATAACATAACTAGTGATTTTTCCAACTAGTTGGTAAATAACATCATTCCTGGATTTATGGTTAGTTGCGGATTGAGATTCATATTAGATTTTAGGTTGCAAGAAGAAGTGAACAGGTTTGGGCAGACATGCGGATCTTGAAGGAGGCAGAGAGAGTGAAGGGAGAGTTAAAAGAGTTTGGGTTTAAGTTGTCAAATTTGGAAAAAGTTGAGGATTTATTTAATAATAGGTTGATGACATTTACGTAAATTTACGAAATTAACAGAAAATTTAACAGAAAATCTAACGAAAGAACCAATTTGAGACGAAATGAAAGTTGAAGGACTAATATGAGACGATTCATAAAACATGATCAAAATAGAATACTCATCAAAGCTAAGGGACTATATGCGGACTTTACCTATATATCCGAAAAGCACTTTATATTGATCATTTCAAGTTTTCGTTGGAGTGAAGAAAGCTGTTTTCAAGTTTAGGATGACTAGGCTTAAGCTTGGGCTTGGTGGTATTGGGCTTGATCCATATTTCTTTGTATGGGCCTGAGCCTTAAGGCCCGCCTAGATGCAATTTAAGGCTTCCTAAGTTCTTGGAGATTGCTACCTAGCTAGCTAGTGTTAAGATCATTACGACATACCTGAGCTGTGGGACCCTTTTTCTAAACGGGTCCCCCAATGTGGACTTGCAAGTTGCACCGAAACATTGTAACGAAATTACTTATATCCCCTGAAACTTTGTAAGAGTTTACAATTTTTCTCCTAGTTTAATAAACGGGTCTTGTAATTTTAATTATTGTGCCACTATTATTAGGGTTCTGTTTTAATTTGTTGTATTAATAAAGTCCTGTTTTTTAACTTTTTGTTACTTTAAGGTCATTTTTCTGTCCATTAACCGTTAATTTTAACTGATTTGAGGGGAAATGATCAAATGAGCAACTCAATTGTTTAAAAAAAGTTTATTTACATCCCAAATTTTAAACTTAACCATTTAAGCACTCCCCAACAGTTTTAAACTTAATGCTTTAACCCAAATGTTTTAATTAAGTCAAACAATACCCGGCCACCGTCAGGCCGCAGCCGACCAGTCGCCACCACCAGCCAGTCGCCGCCGCCACCACCAGCCAGTCGTCGCCACCACCGTCTGCCACCACCAAAAAATGTCGGAAACTCAAAAAAAATAGCCAAGAACGTAGATTGGAGCCTAGGATCGTCGGATACCGGCCCAGGGCCGCAAAATTGCGACCTAGAGCCGCTAGATCACGCCCCCAAGTCTGCGATTCGCGGCCTGGGCTCGCGATTCGGCTACCCTAGGCCGGAATCCGGCGGTTTTAGGCCCAATCTATGTTCTCGGCTATTTTTTTTGAGTTTCCGGCGATTTCCGGCAGTGGCGACAATTGTCGGCGGCGGTTGGCCGGTGGTTGTGGCAACGGCCCGACGGTGGCCGGGTTTTGTTGGACTTAATTAAAACAATTGGGTTAAACTGTTAAGTTTAAAACTGTTAGGGAGTGCTTAAATGGTTAAGTTTAAAATTTGGGGTGTAAATACACTTTTTTTAAACAGTTGAGTTGCTCATTTGATCATTTTTCAATAAATTCGTTAAAGGACAGAAAAAAGCCTTAAAGTAGCAAAAAGTTAAAAAAACAATAATTTATTAGTACAAAAAATTAAAACATGACCCTAATGGTACAATAATTAAAGTTATAGAACCATGAGTGCAATTTACCAGTTAATAAACCTACTATATTCCTATTCCTGGATCTTTTAGCCTTTTACACTATTTTACAGTTATGAATTTCTAATTTAAAATCTCAGATACATACTTTCCATTACTATTAAGTTGCTAGATATTTTTTACAGCTAGTTTTACACTTGAAAAGTATTTGTTTTAA
Organism: Stellera chamaejasme; assembly: GCA_024586325.1. Lineage (NCBI taxonomy): Eukaryota > Viridiplantae > Streptophyta > Magnoliopsida > Malvales > Thymelaeaceae > Stellera > Stellera chamaejasme. The sequence continues at coordinate 36,307,385 of CM044985.1, forward strand.
CTTTTACGCAGAGTAGAGATGTTAGATTTATTGATAATTTAAAAGGTTCTTAATTTACATAAAAGAAAAAAATATGAAATTAATTAAAATTACTCTAAGCTAGATATTATTTACTTTCTATCAAGAAAAACTAGATATTATTTACTTTAATTCGTAATTTATAATAACTTTAGATATTATTTTCAAAAAAATATTTAAAAACAATAAGTTAAATTCAGGATTCAGAAGAATATAGGGTGAAATTCACGTAGTTAGTATACTAATATCAAGGACATATTAAATGTATATAACAAAGCAAAATGCTGACATGGAGAAAAAGGAGCCACAAAATTGATTCCGCTGGAACAATATAGAATCGCGTGTGGTCATTTCATTAGTCAGGAGTATCTACTTGAGAGGTCATTTTCGTAGGAAAAGAAACACTCTTTTCTGGAGCATGCTAGGAACCTAATTGATTAGCGGAGTTATTTTGCAAATTTGATGTGTGTTCTTTTTGAGCAATTTTGCTCAATTTGACAATTTGTGTTGACCATTGAAGTTTGAGCACAGGGTGTGTGAGATAAAATTTTAAGAAAATATAAAAAGCTTGAAAAAATTGAGAAAAAAATGATAAGAAGAACAGATCTTTATCCATTTTCTACTGAATATAACCTAAATGTATGATTATCAAAACAATATCATAAGAAATAAACAAAAAAAAAATAGAAGGAATATTTACAACTCTACGGTTAGGGAATATGAAGGTTTCACCCATGTTATTATTATTTTTTTAAGTAACTTATTTTATTTATGTATAAAATTAATAACAGACTTTTAGTTCACCATGTTTTACTAGAGAATAGAACATATGACCCAATAACTTGAGATGCAGATACTCATAAGTTTGGTGATCACAGATCAATTACCCCATTACAGATTACTCCTACAAATTACAAAAAGAAGGTGCGGTAAGAATTTAGGGCAAACATAGTAATCTTTCACGTACGAACGAGAAGTTGCTAGTGAAAGGGACAATTAATCTTAACCAACCATATCATTACCTTAACCAACACGTAATACAAAGTTGGCGCGAATAATCTCGGACCACCCATCCTCCATACACCCGGACACGCGTGATCACATCTCTAATAAGGAAAGAAAATTGCGGACGTTCTAGTTTCTTCTAAATCCCCTCCCCACTATTAATTAATTATATATGGTCGGCTCTGGTACGAGAACCTTCGGGTGAACCCATCCAACCACCGTCAGATCTCCCACATTACACGTGTACGGCGCTCCAAATCTGGAAACAGTCCTCTTCGCTCTTATTTAAACACCTTCACCCACCTCAACACTTCTCAGTCACAGAACACCAGAAACGATCCTTGCACTCACCCGCCAAGAAATTATACAAAAAAGCTATCTTTTCTGCTTTCCTCACTAGTTTTTCACGTGCGATATCATCTTCCGACATGGCACCGGAGCTCGTCCAACCCGTCGCCAAACCAGCCATTGTAACCAAACCGGCGACTCTGCCTAGCCGCGCTTACGTGACGTTCTTGGCCGGTGACGGAGACTACTGGAAGGGAGTGGTCGGGCTGATGAAGGGTTTAAGGAAGGTGAAAAGTGCGTACCCGTTGGTGGTGGCGGTTCTGCCGGACGTACCCGAAGATCACCGTCGGGTCCTCCGGGATCAAGGGTGTATTGTCCGAGAAATCGAACCCGTTTACCCGCCGGAGAACCAGACCCAATTCGCGATGGCTTACTACGTCATTAATTATTCCAAGCTCCGTATTTGGGAGGTACGCACGTATATAGTCCCGGATCCACGTGTCTATCTCTCCTTTATTCTCGGTTACACGTGTTTATTCATTTGTTTTTGTTTGTTTGTGCAGTTTGTTGAGTACAGTAAGATGATATACTTGGATGGAGATATACAAGTGTTTGACAATATTGACCACCTGTTTGACCTGCCGGACGGTTATTTCTACGCCGTTATGGATTGTTTCTGCGAGAAGACATGGAGCCACACGCCGCAATACAAGATCGGTTACTGCCAGCAGTGCCCTGAGAAGGTGAAGTGGCCGGCTGAGATGGGCAAGCCTCCGGCGCTCTACTTCAACGCCGGCATGTTCGTTTTCGAGCCTAGCCTTGCCACTTACCGTAAACTCCTTACCACTCTCAAAGTTACACCTCCTACTCCATTCGCAGAACAGGTAATTAATGAATAATGATCTGATCTAATCTGACGTCATGCATAATTAACATTAATATTTAACTGATCATGAATTGAATTGTTGGTGGTGCATATTGCAGGACTTCTTGAACATGTTTTTCAGAGACATTTATAAGCCTATTCCAAACGTGTACAATCTAGTTCTTGCTATGTTATGGAGACATCCAGAGAATGTGGAGCTTGAGAAAGTGAAAGTGGTTCATTACTGTGCAGCGGTGAGTGATTATTGTGAATATTCTGCAGGGTTTGTAGCGTAAAAATTTAAACTTGTGGTACTGAAGTGCTCGGAATTGTGAAAAAAAGGGGTCGAAGCCGTGGAGATACACGGGGAAGGAGGAGAACATGCAGAGGGAGGACATCAAGATGCTGGTCCAAAAATGGTGGGACATATTCAACGACAAGTCGCTGGATTACAAGAAACCGGCGGGCGGCGACGCGGAGGCTGAGCCGGTGAACTTGAAGCCGTTCCTGGCGGCGCTTTCGGAAGCTGCAGGGCAAGTCCAGTACGTAACGGCGCCATCCGCTGCTTAATTAACGGAGTCAATTCACGGAGTGAACCGTAAACCGGATGTGGGACGGAGGATCAAATTGCTCTTAAGTGCCTTCGTGTCGCTACTACATATAGAGAGTACTTATTATTAGGGGTTTTCAATTTTCCTTTTTGTATCCCCGTTGTTTGTCACGTGTTGGTATATATATTTGAATTTGGTGAAATATAAGTGTGTATATTTTTGGTATAGCTCCCTGCTTTGTATTTCATTATTTTTACCTTTTTTTAATTGCAATCGTAATTGTGCTTCAATAATTTGGCAAGACTTTAGACATACCTCTGAGCTAAAGAGGACTAAGCTCCAATAAACAACAAGCACAAATAGGCAAGAAATATGAAATCGTACAGCAGATTAGCATCCACCCCAACCCAAGACGGACGCAGATCCTCTGTTCCCTCTTTTTGGTGTTCCTTCCGTGTTTTCTGTTGTAATAATTACAATAGGAGAAACGGAATGAATATCAAAAACTGGGATAGAGGAGGATCCGTATCCCCCAAGACTCTGGGATTTTGATTTTTGGCTTCCGTGGAACCGAAACCGTTCTTCAAATCAAAATTAAACAACAAAAAAAACCAAATAAAATTTCAAATTAAAATTAAACCCCCCCCCCCCCAAAACGGAGCTAATATTAAATCGAATTAATTCAGTTTTTTTTAAGTTTGTTTGGTTTTGATTGAATAATGCACATTTGTAAGTCCCCTTGAGAGAGCAATGAACATGGGTCATCATCCATATAAATTAACTTTTCTAATTTTGTGTGTATATGTATTAACCAACCATTTACACTACTTCATTCATTCACTAACTAAAGAGAAACTCAAGTCCTTTTTTGTCGGTGGTAAATGCCCATTTGCTCAGTTGCTCTACCGTTGTGTTGCACCCTGAAGCTTCGCAGCACATATATTCTTAATTCACATGAGCTCATTCAACGCTCAAATTCTTGGGAAATCCTGTATTGTTACGCAAAATGTAATCACTTGGCATATATTCCATCTGTCCCAAATCAATTATTACGTTTCTTTTTCATTATTTAATCTATAATTTTTTTAAAATATTTTATTATATAATGTTAAATAATTTATATACACGGGTCAAGCTTTTCACCGTGTTTGTCGGCGACGATTCCGGAATCTCGTGAACTACCACGATACATCCGTCCTTCCGCACACAACAACAAAATAAGAGAGGAATCAAGCCGATCGACCTTCCATCTTCGCAAATTCAACAAAACCAACAATAAAATCAACCGCCGGACTTCCTCCAGCAACAAAAACCACCGGCCCTTCATTTGTTCAACTGCTCAAAGTGATGCTCTCCGACAACAATACGATGCGTTTCCAAAGCACTTTGATGCACTTATGTAAAATTATGATGCACCCGTTCTAATGACTGATGCAAACATTTACATAACACAATGATATCGCTTGTTGACAAACTATGATGCATTGGTTCAAAATGATGTGCTTAGTGTCACAAATGATGAATTTCTGTATAATTATGATGCTCTTTGCTATTTGACAAAGTATGATGTATTGGTTACAAATGATTCTCTTGGTGTCACTAATGATGCTCTTTGTTTCAAGTACGATGCTCTACCTCACAAAAATGATGCACTTGTTCTGAGGACTTAATGATGCATGCATTTTCTTCAATCTCCTAAAATGATGTATTTGGTGACAATAACGATGCATTCTCGTTGCACTATGAAGCTCTACTTTACAGACATGATGCACCTGTTTTAATGACTTGATTATGTGTTGGATTTATTCTCATAGTTAGATTTTGATGATAACAAAACTTTGGGATTTTTTTGTAAAGTTTAAAAAAGTTTTTGGGTCTTGTGTAATTATACCTTTTTAAAGTTTGTAAAGTTGGTTTTTATCCTACATGAAACCCATCTGTAGTTTCTTGAATAAAATCTCACTTCAAGAATATAGCTATGCTTATCCGATTGAGGAGAGAAGTACAAAAGTTTTGATTGGTTTCAAACTCTTGTTTGTTAAAGCTTGATCTCTCTAACGTCTTTCCAAGTCCAGCAGATTCTCTAGAACGTTCAAGCGCTTAAACTGGAATCAGAAACAGAAAAGACGTTGGTGAAGCGCTCCTCCTTTCTATTTAAGCCAAGATCAAGCATTCATGAACAACACTTCTCCTACACACAAGCTCCCTCATCTCATAGGCAATCAAGCCAATCTCAAGCTCTCTAGTGTTGTATTTTCAAAGATTAAACTTCTGTTTCATCTTAGTTTCTTCGAATTATTTTTGGGAGAGTGAAAAAGTGCTTTAAATCATTTTTGAGTGTTTTCTGGAAAAAAACCTCAACAAGTTGAACTTTTTCGAAAAAACTGTTTTGTAAGGTTTTTTTTGTGAGCCTCGGGAAAACCAAACAGAAAATTTTGTTAGGTTATTAGTGAGCCTTGAGAAAACTAATTTTGGGAGTGTTAGGTTTTTTTGTGAGCCTTGGGGAAAACCAAAATTAGGTTTTTAGTGAGCCTTGGGAAAAACTAAAATAGGTTTTTTGGTGAGTCTCGGGAAAACCATTTGTTAGGTTTTTAGTTAGCCTTGGGAAAACTAAAATAGGTTTCTAGTGAGCCTCGAGGAAAACTAGTGGAGAGGCTTTTGTGTAAAAGCTTTCTTGTGGTTGATATAACTATTTTGAAGAATAGTGAAATGAACTCTCAAGTGGTGAACTTGAGGAGAGGACGTAAGTCATTGACCGAACCTTTATAAATCTTGGTGTCACTTTTATTTATGTTATTGCTCCGTGTCAACGTTTAAAGTTATAATTTTGCTTGAATCGAGCCTTGTCAACAGGTTGAGCACATAGATTTATAAATTCTATACTTCAAATAAAAATTATGATAATATGGCACATAACTTGGAAATAACTTGGCACATAGATTTATAAATTCTATACTTCAAATTATATTATGATATGTAAATAAATTATTAATTTTAAATGTCTAAATATTTATGAAAAAAATCATAGATTAAATATTATAAAATAATATATATATATATATATATATATATATATATATAATTATTTGAAGACGGAGGAGTACATCGGAACCGAATCGTCTCTGAGCAAGTCATATGCAGATAGTCTTGTTAAGAGTTGTTATCTTTGTTTCTTCCTGTTAGAATAAATCCCTTATTTACCGTGAATTTTAGGATGGAAAATTATGTAGTATCTAATTATTAAAGTTGGTATTAATATGGAAAAGAGAAGAAAAGGTCAACATTAATAAGAAAATAAATGGGAAAATAAATAACCATAGTTTAGAGAAAACCAAATCAAAATTTTTATCCATCTACTGCTACCGTCCGCAAACCTGGTTGCTCCAGTGGCCATCCGCAACCGCTGTAGCCTGCCATCGTTCAATCAAGCCGGATGCCGTACCACCCACTGCCGGCATGATTTAATGATCAGGAGCTAGCCGCGAAACCGTTGCAGATCCATTTTCAGTCTATTTGGAGTGAGTATATATATATATATATGGAGGAGGGGAAGATGAACAAGTTTGAGTGTCTGACCGAAGATCTGATCATAAAGATATTTGTGATGATGGCCCAAAACTTAAAGGTAGTGGTAAGATTGAGATGCGTATCAAAATCATGGCAGCGATTAGTGAATCTATACTGTCTTCCTAAATTGACTTGTAAAGGCGAATTGGCAAAGGATATTTTTGGATGCGGACTTTACAAGATTCCTCCTGTACTCAAGTACCCACCTGTTGATGGAGTAATTTGCGAGAAACTCAACAATGGCGAAGGATTGCTTCTGAACCGGTTATGTTCTTCTCCATTGGTGTATTGCATTTCCAACTTGGACGCCACTTCATGGCTTGTGGTGAATGGACCACCGGACATTGACGCTGCCTAAAGCCCAATTCTTAAACTTAAAAAACTTTCAACCTTCTTACTCTGCACCGGGCAATCAAGTAGCTACCATGAAAATTTGTTAATTTTGAATAAGAGAAGTCTCAAATTTCTATTTAAAGAAAGTATATTAATTTTTAAGACATAATAAAAAAATGTGTAAAATTATTTAAGAATGTAGGAAATATGTATCAATTTTGGATGGGATGAGTATAAAACAGCTATATTAAAAGAGACTACATATCAAACTTCCTGCTTATTTGTACTCCATTCCTTTTTCTTTATTCTTTTCTTTTTCTGAAACTATTTGTACTTCATTCTTATCTTCTAAGGACTACTACGGAGTATAATACTATGTTTGCATGGTGTTCAAAAAACAAAAAATTTCCTACTTATTAACCTGATGACATGACAGGTAATTAAGATTATTTTTGAATGATAGTATAATTTTTTTTATTAAAAGGTCATAAAAGAAATACTACAACAAAACTCAAAAGTGGTGTTTGGGTACAGTACTCTTGAAATTTACTTAAATGAAAATAACTCCATATAAACACCCTGTTACCAAAACACCAATATATCCCCATCTGAAAATCTGTCGTTGGAAAAAACTGAAGAAATTTTAAGTGTGATTGATTTGAAATATTTTCAGCAAATCTCCCCGCCTTCACCAAATTTTCTTCCCGCCAATCTACTTCAGCTTTTTCCCGTAATTCATTGATTTGAAAGTTTTTGAATTGCCCAAAAAACTGTTCTATAAATACTTGAAATGAAAAACAACCACACACCCGCTCTTTTTGGTTATCAATTTTGATCATCAATCGGATCAATTTTCGTCATCACTTCATGGCCCTATCAATTATCCGTTTCCTTAGAATCAATCAATAGCATGAGGGCTGCCATGGCTCAGATCCTCACTACAATTATACCAACCTTTGATAAATCCAAATCCACAATCCGCTGTTACTCTCCCCTTTTTGATCTAGCTAAAACTATCCAGTTCATCTCGATGAGCACATCCCCGACAACGGATGGAGAAGTTCTGAAAGAACAAGTGGAGGAGGTCCGCCGTCAACTCCGCGGGATGGATTCGGACTATCGCCACCAGTTCAAAGCCGATTTCGATAACATTGACTTAAATCGCAGTCGTCTGCGCAGCTTGAACCACGATAAGCTCGTCTTGACTATAATGAAGCCGCTGATTACTCCTCAGCATCCACCGTTGATTCCTTCCCTGTTGCACCTGACACTCTCATGGCAGAGCTTCGGCAGGTGTCAGAGGAACTTGGATCAGCCGCAAGAAAGATTTCATCCCTTGCATCTCAGATTCCGAATCTGATGATTTAGGTGAAGTGGTGGTTGTTTTGTCAATCTGTGTTGTTTGTGTTTCCTTTATTAAATGTTGGGTTTGTGATGTCTGTGTGTTGTTTAGTGATCTGTGTATTGAATTTCGTTGAAATACGTTGTTGAACAGTTGGTCAGTTTTTGAAATAGATATGAAATGGTGAAGCGGCAAATAGATTTGCTGTCAATTAGCCAGTTACAGAATTTTGTTGTATCCAGGGTTTGTAAAATGGAATGGTTGAGGGATATCAATTAGCTATGCGCTTGCTTGCGAGGTTGATCCCACCATTTCTCACCTCTGCTATCAACAAGTTACAGATCTGTGTGTCATTTTGTTGAATCTATAAAAAACAGCCACTTTCGTTTACTGTATGAAACTCTAGTGCATGATATGTTTGCATCATATCATGCACTAGAGTTTCATACAGTAAACGAAAGTGGCTGTTTTTTATAGATTCAACAAAATGACACACAAATCAGAATTTGTTGATAGCAGAGGTGAGAAATGGTGGGATCAACCTCGCAAGCAAGCGCATAGCTAATTGATATCCCTCAACCATTCCATTTTACAAACCCTGGATACAACAAAATTCTGTAACTGGCTAATTGACAGCAAATCTATTTGCCGCTTCACCATTTCATATCTATTTCAAAAACTGACCAACTGTTCAACAACGTATTTCAACGAAATTCAATACACAGATCACTAAACAACACACAGACATCACAAACCCAACATTTAATAAAGGAAACACAAACAACACAGATTGACAAAACAACCACCACTTCACCTAAATCATCAGATTCGGAATCTGAGATGCAAGGGATGAAATCTTTTCAAGGCAGATCCAAGTTCCTCTCGACACTCCGCCAAGCTCGCCATGAGAGTGTCGTGCAACAGGGAAGGAATCAACGGTGGATGCTGAGGAGTAATCAGCAGAAGCTTCATCGTAGCTGGAGACGGGCTCATCAGGGTTGAAGAACTGCAGTATCAGCTTACAGTTTAAGTCAATGTTATCGAAATCGGCTTTGAACTGGTGGCGATAGTCCGAATCCATCCCGCGGAGTTGACGGCGGACCTCCTCCACTTGTTCTTTCAGAACTTCTCCATCCGTTGTCGGGGATGTGCTCATCGAGATGAACTGGATAGTTTTAGCTAGATCAAAAAGGGGAGAGTAACAGCGGATTGTGGATTTGGATTTATCAAAGGTTGGTATAATTGTAGTGAGGATCTGAGCCATGGCAGCCCTCATGCCATCGATTGATTCTAAGGAAACGGGATAGTTGATAGGGGCCATGGAGAGATGACTGAAAATTGATCGGATGACTGAAAATTGATAACCAAAAAGAGCGGGTGTGTGGTTGTTTTTCATTTCAAGTATTTATAGAACAGTTTTTTGGGCAATTCAAAAACTTTCAAATCAATGAATTACGGGAAAAAGCTGAAGTAGATTGGCGGGAAGAAAATTTGGTGAAGGCGGGGAGATTTGCTGAAAATATTTCAAATCAATCACACTTAAAATTTCTTCAGTTTTTTCCAACGACAGATTTTCAGATGGGGATATATTGGTGTTTTGGTAACAGGGTGTTTATATGGAGTTATTTTCATTTAAGTAAATTTCAAGAGTACTGTACCCAAACACCACTTTTGAGTTTTGTTGTAGTATTTCTTTTATGACCTTTTAATAAAAAAAATTATACTATCATTCAAAAATAATCTTAATTACCTGTCATGTCATCAGGTTAATAAGTAGGAAATTTTTTGTTTTTTGAACACCATGCAAACATAGTATTATACTCCGTAGTAGTCCTTAGAAGATAAGAATGAAGTACAAATAGTTTCAGAAAAAGAAAAGAATAAAGAAAAAGGAATGGAGTACAAATAAGCAGGAAGTTTGATATGTAGTCTCTTTTAATATAGCTGTTTTATACTCATCCCATCCAAAATTGATACATATTTCCTACATTCTTAAATAATTTTACACATTTTTTTATTATGTCTTAAAAATTAATATACTTTCTTTAAATAGAAATTTGAGACTTCTCTTATTCAAAATTAACAAATTTTCATGGTAGCTACTTGATTGCCCGGTGCAGAGTAAGAAGGTTGAAAGTTTTTTAAGTTTAAGAATTGGGCTTTACTTTATAAATGGTGGTGGAGATTCAGGGTAAAGAAGAAGGCTTTGTGGGTAAGGGTAGTAAAGACTATTCATGGCAAAGGGGGAGTTCTTGTTAGAAAGAGTGAAGCGCTGAAGAAGAAGATTAGGGGTATTTGGGGGGACATTATCAAAATAGGATGAGAATTGGAGAATCATGGAGTAGATTCCATAAATTATTTTCATAAATCAGTTGGGAAGTTTAAACAATTTCTTTTGGAGTGAAATTAGGGTGGGAAACACTAAATTTGAATCTCGTTTTCTAAGGCTGTTGGAGTTGGAAATGGATAGCGGGTGTAAAATTGCGAAGAGAGGCCTTTGGGTAGATGGTTCTTGGTCTTGGAAGTGGAGGAGGAATCCGAGAGGTAGGGAGTTGTGATCAGCTTAGGGACCTAATGAATATTTTAAACTCTGTCAAATTATCTACAGACTTGGAGGACAAATGGTGCTGGTCTTCAGATGCAAATGTCGAGTTCACTGCCTCTAGAATCACAAAAATCATTGTGGAAGCCAATCACACTTCAACTGGCACTGCGGTGCAAACATTTTTTTGCTTGGCCCTCTTGGATTTCGAAGAAGGTCCAGATTTGCTGTTGGCGTGCGTTCCTTGACAGGCTGCCTATGAATCATCACCTAATGAAGAGACCGGCTCCGATTCAAGATGCAGGTTGCTTCAGGTGCGTGGCTGAGTTGGAAACCTTGGATCATGTTATGATTTGGTGCCCTTTTGCATCTAAGGTGTGGAAATTAGTCCATTCTTGGTGTCAGCTCGATCCATTTTTGGGACTTCATATTCTAAATCTTCTCCTGCTTCAACTTTTAGTGGCTGCAGTACTAATCAGAACAATGGATTTCTCTCAATCCATTCTATCACAGTTTGGTGCATTTGGAATGAGAGGAATGAAATTGACCATGATGGTGTTCAGAAAACTCATTTTCGGTGTTGGATTCTATACAATGCTTCTCTTACACTTTAATAAAATATTAAAAATTAGTCTTAAATATTTTTAATGTGACTAAATATAGTATTAATTAAAATAAATTAATTTTCTCCTATAAACATTTTTATATTAAAATTAAGGAAATTATATATGGATATCTAATGTGAGAATTGAAATTACCAAAAAATAAATTCTCATAAAAGAAAGCTTTAGAAATACAGAAATTGTGCCCCCACATACCAAAAATCTTGCGCCCGCCACTGTGTAGCAGTAGCAGGTTTAGTTTGTTTTTGGTTTGGGAATAGCAGAGCTGCTAAGTCTGCTAAGCCATGCTAGAGATAGAAAGTATGCTTTCTTAGTCAAAGGATTGTTGGATATCTCACACCACCATGAATGCTTTGTTAAGAAATTCTTGAAGCAAGTTCCTCATTCTAAAAGCTTCTTCCATAGTATATAGTTATCCTACTATGTTAAGGGCCACCTCTTAGGACTAATTTAACCAGCCATGCAGCTATATTTAGATATTGCCTGTTTCATATCAATTGTCTGCAAGCCCTCTCCTCCACCTGCTTCATATCAATTGTCTCTCATGAATTCTCTGAACACATTTTTGTGTCTACAACAACTCATGAATCATGTCTTATACGAATAGAAGTAGTTTCCACTTTCCAAAGGTCCAATTTCTGTGTGCTTTCAGATGATAACATCCAAATACAAATAGCAAAGTCTGATACAAACAAAAAGCTAAAGACCTGGACAAAAGTGAAACAAAATAAAATAAAATAAAATAAAATAAAATAAAATAAAATCTTCACTCATGAGATTTGGCAATATAGCTTAAAATTTAATAAAATATGCAAGTCAACTAATTCCAGCAAAATAGAAACCATTTAAAAACAACAAATAGAGAAATTTCAAGTGAGACATTTATTAAAAGCTCATTTATATATGTGATGCACAACACAAACATCCAAAATGTAAAGACAAAAAACTAAACAACGATCCCCCTTTAACTAAGCAACAATGCTAACCTCAATAGCCACATAGAATGCAGACTTAATTACCTTTTCTTTTCAGCTAGTTCTCATTGCTTTTCTTTAAGAAATCTTTGAGTTCTCTTTCTTCTCTATTGCAACCTTTTCCTGCCAACATAGTGTAATAGAGATCACTATATACATGCAGTATAGTTCAAGGACTGGACATATCATATCAAGGAACAAATAATTGATGTATGAAAACCAATTTTATTATCTGAATACACATAGACAAATCCCTTTATCTTCCAAAGCAGGAGTAACTAAATTAACTTCAATAGACAACTAACAACCAGAACCTAACCCCATACTAGCTAAATGGCCCTAGCATCAAATTACACACGCAAAAGAAAACAATTAAGAGCTGCAACAAACAACCAATACAATTTTTAGGTGAAACAAACATTAACTTATTAAGCTTTTAGTATCTTTACTATGCCCTTTATGTGACCGTTCACTTACATGCCCTTTCTTCAAACCCCCCCGCTATTAACTGCAACACAACTTGATTGAATCAGAATTCAGAGAACTATTGCTTGTAAACATATCAAATAAGTCACTAACCTTTTCTTTGCTAAAACAGATTCACTTTCCTTCAAACAATACTTAACTGACTTGCATAAATAAATATCAGAACTTACACAGTACATGCTAACTTCCTGATTAGACAAGCAGGTTACAGAGCAAATATGCACAACAAAGAAATGCACAACACATGACACTAGTTTTGTTGTCTCACTACATATGACACTTAGATAGCAGAATAACTACTTCAATAACTCCAAAACGATGTTTATAGCAAGACTACTCTAGGTGACACCAACTGGAAGTTTGTTGAATGCCAAAAACTGCCACAGAATGACAAGTAAACAAGAAACCTTCATTGCTGCAAGTTCACCAATCTCACAAGTCATTATTGCAATAATGATCAGTAGCTAAACAGTTGTAGCAAAAAAACATTTTAACACTTACACAAAATTACAGAATATATGAACTAAAGTTAAAAATGCTAACAAGGGACAACACAGAGCAGCAGTCAGTATTCTTTAATCACAAGCAAAAACACAAGATGAAACACAATTCTAATTTATATGCTCTATCTAGTTTCATCACGATGGAGCACAAATATCCCTTCTCCAGTATTCCTAAAACCCCCTGAACCAATTCCAACAAGTTTCATGGTAGAAAATTTTAGTTAAATAAAAACGTCGATTATTACAATTAAGGTAAAGAAAACCATATTATGAACTCAATGAGGTAAAGAGATCTGAAGTCAGTTGGCCTCTCGCCCTTATCGAATCATCAACTCAATAAATAAAATTATCAAATCAGTGAAGTATGTTAGTTGGTGAAGATAACGTGAATCAAAACAAAAAGCTCGTGCGATTATGATCTATATACCTGAACTGTAAAAGTATCGGTTTTTCCATTTGTTCACTCAAATCACTTGGATGCTCAAATTTAGGGTTTTGATTCTTCTCTTGAGATGGGTTCCAAATTTCTGAAGATGGCGAGACTTGGAGTCGTTGTTGTAAAGGAGAACCAAGATATAATCCGAACTGCGGCAACGGGAGCACAATCATCGACTGAAAAATGAAGGTTAAAGCCCCAGACCGAATAAAAGTTTTTGCAAAAATGACTTTAAAATATGGTTTTATTACAAATATATAACTCCATTAAAAAATTCGTTAATTGATGACGGAAAATATTAGGAAGATGCTGAAATTTACCTATCTAGTTTCTAAAATATGATAGACAATACCCTAAGCTTATATCTCCCTTTTCAGGTCATTATTATTAGAGCAAAGAATAATTTTAAATAACACTAAATTAAGATTAATAATTCTAAACTTATCTGAATTCCACTCCACCAACATCAGCAAGCTACCCTACATCCATCATACGATACTCGACCAACCCACCTCACCTGATCAATTCGAGCCCCCCTGCATCCCAAATTTGTCCAATGGGCCATTCCAACGTCAAGTTCAACATCATTGTCCTTTAGTGCATTGAGTTGGGATGGAGGTGGACTAGTCGATAGATGAGGTGAGTTGGAGAAATTTGAGTAGTTATAATTTTGAAACGATAGAGTTATCTTTTGTAAATTGGTGACAATAATATATTAATTTTAATAATAATAATATATAAATTTACGTAAATATTTCGCGGTAACCGTTATTTTTATTTTTTTTGTAAAGTTTTTAGATTATCTATAGCTATAAACTAAAACGTAAAATTAATAATAAAATTTACAAAATTATTGGATATATATATATATGTGTGTGTGTGTGTGACTTAAAAAATTAATCATAAAATTAGGGGAGTATTCATCAAATTTCAGAAATTAGAAATATATTTGGACATTTTTCCAGCATTTCCGTTAGATTTTAATGGAGTTAATGATTATGTTTAATTCAGGCATAGATTTATAACAATATCATAATGTAAAGCCATTTTTGTAACAAATTCTAGTTCAAACATAGATTTACAATGATAAGTATAGTTTAGATATATTCGGCGCAATTTACTCCCTTGAAATGGTTGCGACCTCTTTATCCGATTGTACATAAGCCTAGCCGATGGAATACCCTTATCCATTAACAGTTAACATCCATGCAAACTAGTTTCAGTTTCATGTATCATTTTGGGTCAAGCCCGCTATATATATTTAACAAATGGGCCTGGGTCATGTTTACTTTTCGTATCTCTTTTTTTTTGTTATATACATAACTTTTCTTATATCTTAATAAAAAAGTATTGTCATTCAAGATTCAATGAATAAAATGAATACAAGGTGTTTGAGGCCGCGTTTCACTGCGGTAAAATAATATGATGATAAACGACAAAAAATTTAAAACGCAAAGATTTAATGTAATATAAGAATAGTTCTTGTTAAGAAATTTGTGTATCTAAGGGTGTTTTTTTGTGATTTTTTGTGAAAATTAGAAGTGGTGAAAACATTTTGTGGAAAATGTAGAGAATGAAGGCATGATTTTGAATAATGTATAAACTTGAAGATGTCATATTACTTAAAACAACAGATCTAAAATTTATTACAAAAAAACATCAGTCAAGTGATGAATGTAAGGTGTTGAGCAAATGATACATCTACATACATTTGAGGGGGTTTTCCCACTATTTATTACTGGGTTATGATTAGGTATGTAGATATACATCCAATTTGTACCGCACATTGATTATCTAAGGGTGGTGGGCAAGTTTCTAAGTGGATAACATTTTAATTTAATTTTTTTGCATTATATGGGGATTTTCTACTATAAACAAAATTTATGTTATTATTATTGACTAGTGACATCATTATTAATTGCTGGACTGTCACTATTTATTACGAGGGTGTGACATTCCGTAATTAATAGGGTGGTATCAACACAGCAATTCCAAAAAAGCAAACACATATCAATTATTCAAGCAACTCAAAAAGGTCCAACACTAGTTATCGACGGCGTCTCAGCCGCCACCGGCTCCTTCCGATTCAATTTCCGTTCACTGGTTGCTGCCCTGCCGTTGGCTGGGTCTTCCGGCCATGATTCGATTGGGCACCGCCGCCACGGCTTGCGAGTTCCAATTCGTTTAGATTCACCCAATCAAGCTCGCGCCCAATTAATTGGCTCCAGAATCGTCACTCCTCTTCCCGTAAGACGTCGGAGATCGTTGGTTAATCATCCTTGCTGCGAATCTCCTCTTTGCTGGTTATCAAGCATTTCACAGAACCCCTGGAAAGTCGAGGAAGCGCATTTGAAGAAGTAGAATTCTGGTTTTTGGTAAAAGTCCTTTTAGTCCTTGTTTTCTGTTTCGTATGTCACTTGAGGCATGAATGCTTGTGAAAGTTCCATTTCAATCACCTTACGTTAGGTGCCGATGTTCTGTCTATATGACGATTCTATGTTGTTTAGTTGCACATGATGGTTATGTGAATAGATTTCTTTTTTATTATTAATATTATTTCTTTCTTTCTTTTTTGTTGTTTCGTTATTTTTTGTTAGTTTTACTTTTTATGTCCATTAAATCTCCAACATTGAATAATTCCTCATGTGGTTTGAGGTAATTGTCCTATTAAAAAAAATCAAGCATAAGAAAATAAATCAAACTCGTGGTATCAATTTTGGGCGTATGGAAATTATTATTTTTTGTACGTAATTGACTAACAGACTTAGATCTCTCGTAGACCCGTTTAGGTTCCCAATCGACCTATCACAAATAGATTGGTGGCGACTCCGTCGAACACCCCGTCGTTACAGTGATTACCAGGTTGCATTCAAAACTGAGGATCTCGAGATGGAGCAAACCTTCAGAACTTGTGGCAGATGCGGGAAGAAGCTTGAACTATGGAGTTCGAAGAGATTGGGTGAAGTTTATGGACGCCGGTTTTTGAAGTGTCCAGAGTGTAAGGTAATCTTGAGTTTTTTAATGTTTCCAGAGTATAAGAGGGTTGGACAATGACAATTTGGTTCTTTGATTTCTGATATATTGAATGGTTGAATGTGTAGTTTCCCAATCACTTGTTAATTTCATCTCATAGAGCATCATACTTGAAACAAAAAACATCATTCCTGGCACCAAGATCATCATATTTAAAGAATACATCAAACTTTGTCCAATATCGAATAGCATCATAATTTTACAGAAGTGCATCATTCGTGACACCAAACACATCATTTTGAACCAAGACATCATACTTTGTCAACAATTTTGTAGAACGAAATGTTTGCATCAGAGTCATTAAAACGAGCACATCATAATTTTACATAAGCGCATCATAGTGCTTTGGGAACACATCATATTATTGTCAGAGAGCATCACTTTGGGCGGTTGAAAAAATACAGGGCCAGTAGTTTTTGTCGCCTGAGGAATGCCGGCAGTAGATTTTGTTGCTAGTTTTGTTGAATTTGCAAAAAATGAATGTTGATCTGCTTGTTTCCTCTCTAATTTAGTTGTTGCGCGCGGAATGCGCGGAATGGATGATGGATCATGGTAGTTTGCGTGTTTCCAGAATCGTCGCCGACAAATACGACGACAGACTGAAGCATTCTTTCGTATATCTTCCTTATTCTATCTAGAGGCGCACATGGTATGTCTGACACAACCTATCCACACTCTTGTGGGTGTCTATTTACCACATATGTGAAAAAACACACACCATGAAAATGTCAAGTTTACCTTTTTTATAAATTTCTACGAAGGATGTTTCAGTTATTTAATTTATTAGATTAGTTATTTGAGTTAGTTAGTAGTACATTTAGGTAGGTATTTTTTCACATATGTGGTAACTAAACGGACTCCAAAGTCTTTTCACA
Organism: Stellera chamaejasme; assembly: GCA_024586325.1. NCBI lineage: Eukaryota > Viridiplantae > Streptophyta > Magnoliopsida > Malvales > Thymelaeaceae > Stellera > Stellera chamaejasme. The sequence goes on from CM044985.1 coordinate 36,324,826, forward strand.
TTTGAGCGGCAAGTGGAATTACAGATTTTTGTTCCCTTCCTCGCAGGATTCTGTGAGCCCAAATCTTATGTTGGATAGCCCAATAATTACTGCTATCCACAACTTGGATCTTGTCAACGCCCATCCACCCGAAACCCACTCAAATTAATTTGAAACATGGAAAAAAAAACCGTTTATTTTTTTAAAATTCCCAGAGTTGGAAATTTTAATAAATCGACTCCAAGTATTATCCTAGTCCTAAGAATAACCAAGCTATACTAGTAACCAATATGCCTTTTCTCTCAGATCCAAATCTTAAATCCAACATGTCATCACATATGGCGTATATACGTAATGTATGAAACTATCTACAATTGAAATATATGTGATCAAGATAGAAAATTGTACCATAAGCTCTGAGTAAATATTATATCCATCGATTGTTTTCATCAAATCATCTATCTTTGGAAATAAATATGTGGATCCTTAGCTCTTTGTCATGTTCATCAAGAAAAAAAATTCCAACTTTTCTTAATTCCAATACACAAAATATCATTTTAATTTTCCATTAAATCACATTTTCCTTCAAATTTACCTACCCACATATATCTCATCTAACAATAAATAACACAAAAGAAAATCAGAAATTGTATCCTAAACACCCCTGGTAAGTGTTTTATTGTTTTTTTGCAGCAATAACTTTATTTATGTATCAAGAAGTACATATAATCGAGCGGAATGGTTGAATTGTCACCTAACAAAATAAAAACCAGTGCCCCTGTACAAAAAAGCATCGCGAAGCAAACCAAAAAGTATTTATTTTCCATAAATAGGTGATGGAAGAAAAACATTTGGGCAACCATGGGATATTAATTCATAATATATTGTCATTGTGTTACCAAAGAATCTGATTTCCATTTGTCGGTTATAACTTGCATGGACCGAAGAATTCTTAACATTTAGGAGTAACAAAGTTAAGAAACACAATTTGATCAATGACCAACATATCAGCAGCAACAAAAACAGACAAACGAAAATTAAGACAGACAGGAAGAGACAGTAGAGAAATGGGAAGAAAGAAATGACCGAACAGTGACTTGTAGAGCTTAATCACAGTTTTAAAGAATCCAAAGCTTTCTTTCTTCATAGACAAATAACCCTTCCCTTCTATAGATCCTGCAATCTACCATTGCCACCTTGCAGCAGGTGGGACAGAGGGAGTACTCTGTGTTTTTGTGCCACCAGATTCTTTGAGATGCCTACATAGCCTTCTTCAGAAGATGTTCCAACAACATCAAATGGGTCATAGGAAGATTTAGAATGTTTTCTATCTTTCTTGTTCTGCAAATAATTTACTAGGTCTACTTCTGTACAAGGAGTAGCAGTAAACAAAATTGATGTAAGTTATTGCAGCTTCCTTCAGTTTTGTGTTCTTATCATGGGCAAGAGGAGCTAACTTTGCAAGCCATAATTTAAGAATTCCAATGTTAGCAGAACCTTCAGAATTTATACAAGGCTTGTTAAAGGAACTAATAGCAAACTCAATAGCAGCCATATTGGCCTTTGGAGAACGTTGTTCATCCGCATAAGGCAAAGCAGAGCAGGCAAAATTTCTAACAATTTTCAAGGTTGTAGAGGAAGATTGTCTGAGCAACTCTTTCGGATCAATCAATCTTTAAAAAAAATGAGGTAAAATAATTTCAGAAGCAATATGTGAGATAATTAAAACATCAGCATGCAGAGCTTTACTAAAAGAAATTGCACAAGAACTCTGAATAAATTTAGGGCAAATCACTCTTCATTCCCATTCCACAATAGTTTGAACTTACATCTATGCAAAACATACTAAATGAAAAACAAAAACACATAAAACTAACATCAAGGATAGGTATATAACTCAGAAGCTATATTTCTGATTTTCTTTGCAACGTGCTGAAGATTGAGGACAATCTCAGAATGGTTTGGGTCTGTGAGCTTATCAGCTTCCTTCTCAATATCTTCAGCAACCATAGCAAGAGCGCACAAGTCACAGTAGGTCTTGTTCGTCGGCGAAACATTCAGGATCCTCAATATTGCACGGCAACAATCTTCAATTTTTTTAAAAAGGCATCTGTAATCCGAATAACTCCCCAGACCAATCACCAATCCATGAATCTTCTCCACCTGTTGGGAGATGCTCATGGAAACTGCAGGATCCATAGGGTTAATTTTGGAGCACAGCTCATCTTGTACTACAGTAGCCAATCTCAACAGGTCAACATTCTGGGCAAAAATTGAGGTATTGGTTGCTGAGAGGATGGGCTCTGCACTTACAGTAGCTGCCACCTCTCGGCAAAGGGCCTTCAACTTAGCAAGCTCTTCAGCAATCTGAGTCTCTGCAGCGTTGAGGGCGTCGATGTCAGCCATGATGAGTTCAGTATGAAAGTGAAGACGCAGTAGAGCACTATGCCCTGCAGAGAGGTAAGTTGCTTTTATAGGGAGAGAGCTAGTTATTGATTGGTCCGGTCTATCAGCGGAGGATTGCTGACCTGTCTAATGCCTGGTGTGTTTTCTCCGTTGGATTGGATCGATGGTGTGATTGACCTCCAATCTGAGCCGACGGATTCTCACAGAAGTTCATCTCCAATCTGAGCCGACGGATTCGCACAACTGGAATCTCAGCCGACGGATGATTGGCAGCTCTCCACAAAATGTTACGGATCGCTGACATGGCGAAAAACTGGGTTAGTCTCTCAATTGGTCATTTAGTTTTTCTATACTTATAACTAAGGCCCTTAGGGTTTTTTCCTAGTGCTTTGCTCTGTCTCTCACCTTTTTTAATGTTTACAATTTAGTCATTCATATTTTTAATAAAATATAAAATGACTTTTCTCTATTCCAATTTAAACTATTAGTTAATTAGCCTATTTTTCACGTTTCAGCACTTTTTCTATATTGCTTATAAATTAGTGACATAATCTTTTTTAATTGAATTGCTAATAATTTTTCTTCTTCAACTAGATCAAAATTTTTTTACTCATCCCGCTCTATTTGAATAGTGATTAGAATCTATGATGTGAATCTGCTTAAGGACCTAAATGCCAACATCTTCAAAGTTGAGGACCTATGTGCAATCACATAACAATAAAAGACCAAGAAGCATGTATATCAAAAGTTGAGCACATCGCGAACCTAAAGGACTTAAGTGACAAATTAAGAAGTTGTTGGAGAGTTATGTAGTAACAAAAGAGGCCAGAGTTCAAGGACATTTGAAAATTTCTCCAAGATTGAAATAGCTTGCAAAACATCACCTGCTTTTTTCTCAAATTGCGGAAAGTACCTCACTTTTATCCAAAAGTTCAAACCAAGCTATTTGCAAGAGTCACCAAAACCTTTTTCTAAAGGTTTTAGTACTTTGTATTTGGTAAATCTTGAGACAAGGCTTCTTGTTTTGTTCTCCATATAAACTAGTGTACATACCCGCCTCCGGCACGAGTACACTTTTGTATGATGAAAATTACGTAATAACATAAACATGAATTTATAATTGTTATGTGACTTCGTTGATCATTTAATAGTTTAAAAGTGACTAAAACTATCGCACAAATAAAGTAATGTAGTTACAAAACATCTTAAAATCCATAGATAAGAGAATGGATGGTAAACAAAGTAAGAATAACACATGACATAAAGTAAACAAAATGAACATCAATGTAACATAGGTTGAGCCCTTACTGTAATAAAAGTAACAAATTATATTTATTGAATCTTCGTTTATGTACATTGGAATAATGAAAGGTAAATTTGTAAGTAATGGGGTCAATTTGTAGAATTTTACGGGTCTAATTATAAAGTTTACACTTTGTCCCTAAGTTAATCAATTTAGCCACTTTTGTTTTAACATGTTAATGATAAAAGTTTATAAGTTTAGGGACAATTTCGTTAAGTTTTTAAAAGTTTACGGATGAATTGTTTATCTTTTGTAAGTTCTTCAAAAGTTTAAGGACTAAATATGTTGATATATGTTAAGTCCAAGCTTCACATGGTAAGAAATAAGAGTCTCTTGAAGGATATTATAGTGTTGAGGGTGGGTGCACTTAGAGCTTTCTAGACAATATGAGATATGTGACTTTCTAAATTGATGCACTTTTAAGACCTTTATGTGAGTATGTTGCTTTGGGCTAAGTTATACATGATTAATTCTAGTTTTTGGGTGGAGGGCCCACCAATATATAAGTGTAAAAAACTTCACGAACCGTTTTATAAAGTTTCGTAGTTGACGGACTAATTGTGTATCATTTTTTTTTGAAAATTTTAATGTATAAAACTGTAAGGAATGAATATGTTAATGTATAAAAGTTTATAATTAAATGGTAAAAGTGTGTCTTTAGAAATGATGGGAAAATTATTATTTTAAGAACTTTAGGTCTAATTGCCAATTTTATAACAATTAAAATGATATTGTTTATTAGTAATATGATTCAAAATATACTGTAAAGTTGTAATTTTTCCAAGAATATGAATATAATTTGTAAGTAAGGGTGTCAATTTGTAAAACTTTATGGGTCTAATTATAAAGTTTACACTTTATCCGTGTAGGTTATTCAATTTAGCCATTTTTGTTTAATATGTTAATGATAAAAGTTTATAAGTTTAGGGACCATTTCGTTAAGTTTTTAAAAGTTTAGGGAATAATTGTTTATCTATTTTAAATTCTCCAAAAGAAATTTGTAAAATTTTATGGGTCTAATTATAAAGTTTACACTATGTTCCTGTAAATCAATCACTTTAGCCACTTTTGTTTTAATATGGTATGATAAAAGTTTCTAAGTTTATGGACCATTTTGTTAAGTTTTCAAAAGTTTTAGGAATAATTGTTTATCTTTTAAAATTCTCCAAATGAATGTGTTCTGCAATACATTTAGATAAAAAAAAAAGGCCCAAATGGAATAAACATGTACTCACATAGATCTTGCACATGTGAGTGAGAATCGGTTTTCCTCAAAGAGCAACACTCATAGATTTAATACGGCTAATACAACTGCAGAGCAAAAAAAAGGTCTAATACAATTACAGTAAACATAATAGGTGAGAATAGTTTAAATATACGCGATGATGTCACGGGTACAAGGAGTATCAAATATCACTGATGTTGATAAAAATTCATAATTTCATATTTCAGTGTGAACGCCAATTTTTACAGTATTATTAATAAATAATGTACAGAAAAATACTAACTTCAAATTTTAAAAAATAAAAAGTATTAGCCCAAACGACGTTTTACCTAACACAAACAAGATTCATAACTCTTGCATATCGCATGTGGAACAAATAACAATACAACTGTGCATAACAACATGCCACTATTATGTTATTTTGTTATTTTTAAAATGTTGAGCATTATACATTGTTCTTCTCCATTTGGTAAAGCTTATACTTAGAAAATTGGTTCTTTTCTTCTTTAGACATATATGATAAAGGCCAACACAAACATTGTTTGCTACTATGCCATTAATTGTTGAAACCAAATGGTTGTATTTTGACACAAAGGGCATTCCGCACTGAAAGAGCTCCAGCCTCATATCACAAATAGAAGATCGAACAAACAAATCACCCGATTATTCATAATATTCAAAATAATGGGCTAAAGTAGACTACTTTCTTAACTGAGTACCAAACAAAATGAATATGTGTGAACAAAGAACATGAACAAAATCTAAGTGAATAAAGAAAATGAGACTTGTTTGAACAAAAAGATGTAAAGAACTCATTTTTCTTTCACAATCCAATAGCCCTCTATTTCATGCCCTTCATCATCAATGTCCTTCTTCTTCTTCTTCTTCTTCTTCTTCTTCTTCTTCTTCTTCTTCTTCTTCTTCTTCTCGTCAAAATCCCACAAATCGGTGATATTTCTTGAGAACAAAAAAACGGGCAAAAACAGTGAGTCCGAATTCGCAAGAGAAACAAAGAAACTCAGGAGAGGAAACAACGTCGAAAGAACAAATCAAAGAAAGGGAGTGAAAACTAAAAAACATTAATATGCACATCAATTTTTAAGATTTATATGCACATTAAAAGTTGGCATTGAATGGTTCATATATATGAGTATCAAGAAATTGGAAGCCTATAGAAAATCACAATCATTACTTGACTATAGAAAATCACAATCATTACTTGACTATTAGTCCAGATTCTAATTCATTAAACCATGCAATATTTATTATCTGAGAAAAAATATACGTCAACTAAAGAATTGCATCTTGTGGATGAGGTAAAAATCACTAACCTCCTTAATTAAATCACCTTATCCGTGATTTGATTGATCGTCTTTTGCATCTTATTTTTATTTTTCTCCTTCACACCTCCAACCTTGATTCCATGGCGTTTCACTTCAACTTCAGTTTACCACAAACCGCATCATCATAAGCACAAATATTTACTCGCAAGGTTTAAACAGGCAAAATGGACCTTTTCCGTTAAACTTAAGCTTTTCCAACCATGATAATTTTTAAAAATGAGGTGAGCATTTTTTTCCACCAATGACGTATATTACTTTACATGTCCTTCTTACCGGCTTTTTATTTTGTTACTTAAGTTTTGCACCTATTTTTTGAATAATTGTCTACCTAATCTTTCACCTTTTTTAATTGCAAACTCAGAGCATGATCTTCGCCCGCTTTTCTTCAAAATTAAATCAACAAAAGAACAAATCAATTATTTCCCTCTAATTTCTCATTTCAAAACTATTACATCAATTTTTCAAAAAATTAACAAAAAATTGTCAAAAAGTTATCAAAACAAAACCAGTTATTATTGTACACCCTAAAATCAGTTATGCACACACGTTCACTAAGATTTGAAATCCACGGCAGCGCGCTCACGGTTAAAATCTAGTACGGATTGAAGGGGTCGTCTTTGAGCAAGTCGTGTGCAAATAACTAACTAATCATTAAAGATGCTATATAAACACACAATTCTCTTAAAATTTAGATTCATCTAAATCAAATACTCTTTAAATTTTAGATTAAAAACCTTAAAAGAATCTCGAGATTCCACTGTCCCTAATGATTCGGATGTCTAATGACGTCATATCGTAACATGACCCACTGCCGGCACGAATCAATCCTCCTAGCTCTACAGGTAATCGGGAGCCAAAATGGTTGCTCAGATCCACTTTCAGTCTGTTTGATTTGATTGACCACCCTTTAGTTCTGGTAATCGATTCATTTTGTTTTCCATCACTTACCTTGGTTGTTTTACACGTCTATCATCGACATGTCAAAAAATACTACTATCTCCATCCATGTTTAATTGAGACGATTAACTTTTGATATTTCGTTTGATTTGTTTTTTAATTAATAAAGGTTTGTTAAAAAAAATTGAAAGTATTTTTATAGAAATTAGACTATTTGATTTTTACCTTTTGTATATAAATTATTTGACATTGTATAATAAAATAATGAAGAAATAAATTCATAAATTAGATACTGAAAAAGAAACGTAACAATTAAATCGAGACATGGAAATAATGCATTCAAATAATTTTCGCTAGTTCAAATAATGCATTCCGTATTTTGTAAGTTGGTTTAATTTATTAATTTCATCTATGTTTTATATAAAGTTTTCTTAACTCAACTAAAAATAGATAAGATTAACCCGTGTAACGAATTTGGACGAACTTGAAAATTTGTAATTTTGTGTGCATAACCCCATACGCCTCAAAATATCATTGTTAGATTTTCTATTTTTTTTAATATCAAAGTTGATTGGTTTGAAGCCTTTTGAGAGTTTTTAGGTATATGTTCTCTTGAACAAAATAAAATCTCACAATAATATGTTAAATCAACCTTTCTAACATTCCTTTTCTAATACAACATCATCATCTATTTTTCTTAAAAACTTCTCATTTTTCTCAATCTATTTAAAAGAACACACAAGAGTTTGTGCCGAAAAGGATTTTTATAAAAAATGCATACGGTGTGTTAATGTTACCGATTGCATGAGAATTGTTGAGGGATGCGTCGTCTAAGGCATAAAAATGTGTGGTCTTGGGAATGAGCTTAGAAGTTTCTCAAATCTTCATTAATTGACCTAATTTAATGAAAGATTAATTATTTACATATATCTCTTCTTCCAGCCCCTTTATTCTCATTAATGAGATTGATTTATGATAAACAGTTTGTCTAGAGTGAGTGTATATATATACATATGGCCGAGGAGGGGAAGAGCAAGTTTGACTCTCTAAGTGAGGATCTGATGGTGGAGATATTCTTGAAGATGACCGAAAACATAAAGGCAATGGTAAGATTAAGATGTGTATCGAAATCGTGGGGGCGACAGAATTCTTGTTGTCTTCCTAGGTTAACTTGTAACGGGGAATTGGCAGAGGTGGATTCTGAATTCGAACTTACTTTTGTCTCTCCAACATTTAAATACCCAGTTGATGGCGGAGTAGTAGTAGAGAAACCCAAGAGAGGCGTAGGATTGCTTCTTAACCGGTTATCTTCTTTTCCACTGGTGTACTGCATTTCCAATCTTGACACCACTTCATGGGTTATCGTCAATGGACCACCGGAAACCGGCACCAACGTTGTTGTTCCCGAACAAGAGTACGCTTTTCTTTGCTATTGTTCAAAGTATTGCATATTCTGTATCGATGTCTCGCTGCGGACCAATTGTCATAGTTGTGACAGATACATGAGCTACTTTCGAATTTACGATTCTGGTTTAGACAAGTGGATGTTTATGGAGCATCGACTTTGTGAAACTTGTTTTAAGAGGGCTATAGAGTTAAAGATAAAGTCTAAGAAAGAGGATAAATGAAGTTAGGATAAAGTTTTAGTTTCAATTTTGTTTCACTTTTTCTAGCTAAGTTTGTTCTTGATATTACTTGCCGAATTGCCTATAAAAGGCTAAATCATATATATATATATATAATCCTCTACTCTATTTACGGAAATTGCACTGTTGATGAACAATGGCCAACCAATGAGGTTGTGCCACATTAGAAAATGTTGTGTTTTTTTTTTGGTTTTTTTACATTAATGTATTTAATCTCTAATTATTTTATTTGCAAACTATTGTATTTTCCTAGTTGTTAAAGTTTAATTATGTGATTTTGTATTTCCTTTTTTTAGTGGGGTGAATTAAAGCTAATAAAATTGCACTGTTGATGAATAGTGGCCAACCAATGAGGGTGTTCACATTTTTTTCATGAAAATATTATAAATTTCACATTTTTTGTATGAAAGAATATTATTATCTATAACAGTTTTTTGCTTGATGTTACAATATTATTGAACTTTTTAGGTTTAAATATATATATTTTACCTATATTAATCATGATTTTTACATTTCTTGCATGAAAATATACCATTATTTATAACAGGTTTTTATTCGATGTTACGATATTATTAAATTCTTATAAAATTCTGGTTACATCTATTAAATCCAGAAAATTACTGTAGATGAATAGTGACTAAGTAATCAAATTGTACCACATCAGCCTTTTGCCGCTGCCTGCTAGCCCGCTGTGTTTGTGTGATTTTGGGCTTCTGCATACTGACCTGACTAAAGTGTGAGACTTCATGGGCCAAACTCCTAGGCTTTGAAAAGCCTATCTTTTTCTTTCCGAGTGTGACAGGGTAGCAATTAGCAAATGACAATATTATACTACTAATCTCAGAAAAGAAAATTAGTCACATTTATTTTTTAATATTTAATCTATAATTTTTATTTATAACATTTTAATTTATTAATTATATAAATTTACATTCAAATAAAGATTTAATGTATCTTATTTAGTGTGAACATCGGATATGTAGATAGTTTTGAATTACTAGGGAATTTGAGAGATTGGAGCCAAGAGTAATTAATTTCCTTTTACTAAACATAGTATTTCTAATCTGCCACATATATACCTTCTCTGAGTTTTCAAAATCATGCATTCAACTCTCTACTAAATAATCTTCCATATGCCAATAAACGATAGGAATAGACGTTTTATGTTATGGCATATTGCTCCCTGCTGTTAAACTGGAGAAAGAAATGGAATGCGCAGTTGATGAAAATGCTGACCGAGTCTCTAAAGTAGAATTCTATTCTGATGGAAGAGTGGAAATAACTTCAGCTGCAGTGATGAATGATGAATGATGGAGTTAAGGGAGCCAAAGCAAGATTTCACTGGTTAATTAATTGGGTGTGAAATTAGCAGTGAAAAGCTTCTTTTTTTTGAACAATGCAGTGAAAAGCTTCTTCAAGCACAGAGAATAGTTTTCAATTTAAGGAAGCTGATACTGTCACTTTTAGAGAATATATGTTAGCCACTGATTTGTATTAATTTTACATGTAAATCTCTCATTTCAAATATTGTATTTTGAATCTTATAATTTTAAATCGCAGCAAAGCGCGGATTTTAATCATTTGTTTTTTTTATTTCTCCATATTATCTTCTTTTTCGTTTCTCTTTCATTTTCCCTGTATAATTATTTTTTGCTTCGCATTGTTTTCTTCTTCCATTTTGTTATGTTTCCTTTTTTCCTTTCTTTTATGTTTTCTCTATTTCTAATTTATTTTCTATCCTTACAAGTTTAAAATTCATTGCTCATGAAACTTTTGTTCTTCCTTCTTACGGTTAACTCTTCATCCTCGATTCAACTATCACAATTGTTTCATCTCACTTTTCACTTTTGAATAAGTGGATAGTGTGTTTTTTCTCATCCTTCAATTGTGGTGGTGAATTGAACTTACTAGTTACACATTTTTTATTGTTTATTTTCCCTACCCCCCGTCTCTCTCTCCCTTAATTTGACATTTTGGAATTGAAATTGATTTTAAGGTTTACCTGCAAAAAAGAACCCTATCTTTACGTTTTCAGCTTTTGCAACTCAATCTTTAATACTTTTTTTTGAAGAGGAATGAAATCATTCAAATCTGGCTAAAGCCGATAACAACCAAGGGGAGGAATTAATCCCCAATCTTGTCTAGCAAAGTGCTCTAAGCCATGACGAGCAATGCAATGAGCAACACCATTAATAGTGCGCGGGATGTAAGATACAGTCTGATAATGAAACAAAGATAAGTAATGTCTAATGTCATCGATAGTTGCACCAAAGAAGTATCTAGATGGATACCTCTGGCTTGATATTTATTCCACAAGGAGCTGCGAATCAGACTCAAACAGAACATCTTCGATGCCTTGCCTATGCGCCTCCTTGATTCCCCACAACAGAGCAATTGCTTCCAAGTAAAGGACCTCATTTCCCATGTAATAGAAACCATAGGAGAAAGCGAAGCGTACCTCCCTATCTGCATCCCTGGCCACAACACCAATAGCAGCCCGGCTTCTTCTCACATCTAAGGAAGCATCTACATTGATCTTGATACGCCCACGAGGAGGTTGCAGCCATATTGTAGGCCGCGGCTGGCGCGACGATATTGGTTGGACAATCTTGTTCTGAGCCATTGTCCAAGCTGCAATCCAAGTCATACTCCTTGCTACTATCGCACTAGACTTGGAACACTTGTGTTCATGACGAACCATGTTCCTATTCGTCCAAAGCATCCAAGCAGTTACAGATAACTTTAGCAAAGAGGAGGGATCAGAAATCACCTTCTCATAGAACCAATCATGCCGATAATTATAGGAACCCTCCACCTCGCCCGAAGCCTTGAGGTTCACCTAGGACCGAAGTTCCTCAATCACATTCTTATCCCCTGTCGGGGTGACCGTCCCAGATGCGGGCGGAATGAAAATTTTGAGAATGGGACCTGAACTGGCCGAGAGGGTCGCCCCGTGTCCTTGGGCAAACCGGCGTCAGTCGGCAGAGTATCCTTTGGGTCTGAGATGTTTCCCACAAACGGCGCCAAATGTTAATACCAACGATTAACATTAATTGATATGGATGTAGCGATTAACATTAGTTGATATGGATGTAGCGATTAACATTAATTGATATGGATGTTGGGGTAAAGAAGATACCTGAGATTGTATCTGAGAAGCTCGGTTTCCCGAAGGGGAAGAATCCTGCCATGGTGCGGTGGCACGGGCTCTTCCAAGGGGTTTCGCACTTCGCCGGGGGACTTCTAGGATGAGCTGCTCCCAAACGCTTCGTCCTATGCCTAACCGCTCCTGAGGCGTGATACTTCAAGGCCGAACGCGCATCTGGTACAATTCTCCGACGCCCAAGTTAGATTCCGTGCGATAAGTTGTTCGGAGATGAATTGAATTGAAGTGAAGTTCCAAGGAAAAAGTCCTTTTCTGGCGTGGCGCTGACTGGTGTATTTATAGTGTCCAAGGGGGTATGTGCAACGGTATGGGCCGGGGGGACCGGTGTCCTCCTCACAGAATGCAAGGGGCCGCCAATCTAGCTCTACACCCAACACCATTCCACAACATACTCAGGATAGTATATGGAAAAGAACACCTGACGTGAAGCTAAAATACGCCAACTATAGGTGGTGTCTTGGGTTCCTAATCCGATCGAAGCTACACATAGGAACCCAAAACCGGACCAATCTGGGAGCCTACACCGTCACGATGCACTGCGGAATGAGTCCTTACTCAGCCTTACCACAACCTCCACTCCTTGCCCTTGGCGAGTTTCACCTTCTTCCTTGTCTGTGAATGACCAACACCACGCAGTGGGACCAGACATCGCTTAACACAACTCAAGAGTTACTGAAGAGTAAGCACGCACTCACTGGAAAAAGTGAAGACCCTCTTCCCATCCCCAGTTGGCGTTGCATCCATAGGTAAAGCAGTATCCGATTGGGAACCAAGGCTCGTGAGTCCACCGCATCCTCCTCTATCGTCCACTACGTCGTTAAAACAACGATTACCGCGGCCAAATACGCGGTAACGCCGCGGTACGCACCGCGGGGAAGGCCGCGGTAAAATCGTCCCCAGTTGCCTCGGTGGTCGCGGCCGAGGCCGCAGTGAACGCCGTGGCCGAGGCCGCAGTGAACACCGCGGCCTTGCCGCGCTCGCAGGCCGCGGTAAGACTTTGACGGCGGCGGCATCGTTCACCGCGGCCTGGATGCGCACAAGGCCGCGGTAAACGTTTTTTCGGGTAAATAGTTTATATATATAATTATATATAGTAAATAGTTTATATATATAGTAAATAGTTTATATATATAGTAAAATGTATTTAAAATTTAATAACAATGCAAAAATATAATTATATATATAGTAAATAGTTTATTTACAGCAAAATCTAAATAATATTTACAAAAACCCTAAAACCGCTTGGCCTGGTCCGCATTTGGATCGATAGGGTTGAAGTAATCAACAAAGTCGCTGCCCCCAATGTCCATGAATGTTCTGCCGCCGCCGCCGGCCGGTGTGGGATTTGTTGTGGATCCGCATCTCCGGCCGATAATCCTCGTGGGGTGTGTGAAGCCCGTGCCCAAAGTTGACATTAGGTCGCGATCGCCGAGGCGGCCGCGGCTGGGGTGACGCGCGCGCCCGTTGAAGTGGTGCCGCGGCGGCCTGGAAGTGGTGCGACGGTGGCTGTTGCCGGAATTGCGCGGATGCCGGTAGTACCGAGCCGACGGTGCCGGAAGTGCCGAGGCGGCCGCCGCCGGAAGCGGCGGAGGCCCGGAGGAAGATCCACTGATAAGGGATCTCGAGACATCACGTTAGGCGGGATATACCCCGTAACGCATAGCCGACTGGATGTTGCTAACGGCCAATCAAATGATCGCAATGCGTCTGTCTTCCAAGCCTCAAGATCAACAACCTCACATTCGGGCCGCGCAAGCCGGCCGGGCGAAGTCACGCATCGCATCCGTATCCCGCCGATGACGGTCCTCAAGCTCATTCTCGCTGAAAGTTAACGTGTTTTAAAAATTAAAATCTACTACATAAAAAAATAACTCAAATTATAGAAATTAATTAAACGACAATTTAATTACCTGAGATCGCAGAGGTTCCTCGAAGTGCTCCGGATGGGCAATTTGTGGCGGGACACCAATCCAGCGTCCTCGAGTGGGCCCACCCACAACAGATTTGTAGATCTCGTCATCGATCACTGAACGGTCCATTTGGCTCATACTTGGTAATGAGACGCGTCCTATACTCCTCCTAAGTAATAATAAAAATAAACTTACGTTAAATAATAATAAAAGAGACGATAATTTGAATTGAGGAAAACGAATGAATAATACCAGAACGGCCGATTCCTTCCCAAGCCATGCCTCCCCGAACTCCTCCTGCCGTAGCCGGTGCCCAGCTTGTTTGCTCTGTCCAACAGTATTCATGAAGTAATTAATTTTTTCATAAATTAAATAAATTAAAATTAGATGTTTAAATAATGAACTGGTTAAAGAAGATTACCAAGTCTTCATAAACTCTCTATTTGGAATTGTTGCCAAACGACTTAATCTTCGGACGATTCAGGCTACTCGCATTCCTTTTGTTCTTCTGGGATTCTTCATAAAAAAAAAAACATCCATGCAAACTGGTTTCAGTTTCATGTATCATTTTGGGTCAAGCCCGCTATATATATATATTTAACAAATGGGCCTGGGTCATGTTTACTTTACGTATCTCTTTTTTTTTGTTATATACATAACTTTTCTTATATCTTAATAAAAAAGTATTGTCATTCAAGATTCAATGAATAAAATGAATACAAGGTGTTTGAGGCCGCGTTTCACTGCGGTAAAATAATATGATGATAAACAACAAAAAATTTAAAACGCAAAGATTTAATGTAATATAAGAATAGTTCTTGTTAAGAAATTTGTGTATCTAAGGGTGTTTTTTTGTGATTTTTTGTGAAAATTAGAAGTGGTGAAAACATTTTGTGGAAAAGGTAGAGAATGAAGGCATGATTTAAAATAATGTATAAACTTGACGATGCCATTTTACTTAAAACAACCGATCTAAAATTTATTACAAAAAAACATCAGTCAAGTGATGAATGTAAGGTGTTGAGCAAATGATACATCTACATACATTTGAGGGGGTTTTCCCACTATTTATTACTGGGTTATGATTAGGTATGTAGATATACATCCAATTTGTACCGCACATTGATTATCTAAGGGTGGTGGGCAAGTTTCTAAGTGGATAACATTTTATTTTATTTTATTTTTGCATTATATGGGGATTTCCTACTATAAACAAAATTTATGTTATTATTATTGACTAGTGACATCATTATTAATTGCTGGACTGTCACTATTTATTACGAGGGTGTGACATTCCGTAATTAATAGGGTGGTATCAACACAGCAATTCCAAAAAAGCAAACACAGATCAATTATTCAAGCAACTCAAAAAGGTCCAACACTAGTTATCGACGGCGTCTCAGCCGCCACCGGCTCCTTCCGATTCAATTTCCGTTCACTGGTTGCTGCCCTGCCGTTGGCTGGGTCTTCCGGCCATGATTCGATTGGGCACCGCCGCCACAGCTTGCGAGTTCCAATTCGTTTAGATTCACCCAATCAAGCTCGCGCCCAATTAATTGGCTCCAGAATCATCACTCCTCCTCCCGTAAGACGTCGGAGATCGTTGGTTAATCATCCTTGCTGCGAATCTCCTCTTTGCTGGTTATCAAGCATTTCACAGAACCCCTGGAAAGTCGAGGAAGCGCATTTGAAGAAGTAGAATTCTGGTTTTTGGTAAAAGTCCTTTTAGTCCTTGTTTTCTGTTTCGTATGTCACTTGAGGCATGAATGCTTGTGAAAGTTCCATTTCAATCACCTTACGTTAGGTGCCGATGTTCTGTCTATATGACGATTCTATGTTGTTTAGTTGCACATGATGGTTATGTGAATAGATTTCTTTTTTATTATTAATATTTTTTCTTTCTTTCTTTTTTGTTGTTTCGTTATTTTTTGTTAGTTTTACTTTTTATGTCCATTAAATCTCCACCATTGAATAATTCCTCATTTTTATTGTATGTGGTTTGAGGTGATTGTCCTATTAAAAAAATCAAGCATAAGAAAATAAATCAAACTCGTGGTATCAATTTTGGGCGTATGAAAATTATTATTTCTGTACGTAATTGACTAACGGACTTAGATCTCTCGTAGACCCGTTTAGGTTCTCAATCGACCTATCACAAATAGATTGGTGGCGACTCCGTCGAAAACCCCGTCGCTACAGTGATTACCAGGTTGCATTCAAAACTGAGGATCTCGAGATGGAGCAAACCTTCAGAACTTGTGGCAGATGCGGGAAGAAGCTTGAACTATGGAGTTCGAAGAGATTGGGTGAAGTTTATGGGCGCCGGTTTTTGAAGTGTCCAGAGTGTAAGGTAATCTTGTGTTTTTGAATGTTTCCAGAGTATAAGAGGGTCGAACAATGACAATTTGGTTCTTTGATTTCTGATATGTTGAATGGTTGAATGTGTAGTTTCCCAATCACTTGTTAATTTCATCTCATAGAGCATCATACTTGAAACAAAAAACATCATTCCTCGCACCAAGAGCATCATATTTAAAGAATACATCAAACGTTGTCCAATATCGAATAGCATCATAATTTTACAGAAGTGCATCATTCGTGACACCAAACACATCATTTTGAACCAAGACATCATACTTTGTCAACAATTTTGTAGAACGAAATGTTTGCATCAGAGTCATTAAAACGAGCTCATCATAATTTTACATAAACACATCATAGTGCTTCGGGAACACATCATATTATTGTCGGAGAGCATCACTTTGGGCGGTTGAAAAAATACAGGGCCAGTAGTTTTTGTCGCCTGAGGAATGCCGGCAGTAGATTTTGTTGCTAGTTTTGTTGAATTTTCAAAAAATGAATGCTGATCTGCTTGTTTCCTCTCTAATTTGGTTGTTGCGCGCGGAATGGATGATGGATCATGGTAATTTGCGTGTTTCCAAAATCGTCGCCGACAAATACGACGACAGACTGAAGCATTCTTTCGTATATCTTCCTTATTCTATCTAGAGGCGCACATGGTATGTCTGACACAACCTATCCACACTCTTGTGGGTGTCTATTTACCACATATGTGAAAAAAACACACACCATGAAAATGTCAAGTTTATCCTCTTTATAAATTTCTACGAAGGATGTTTCAGTTTTTTAATTTATTAGATTAGTTAGTTGAATTAGTTAATTAGTAGTACATTTAGGTAGGTATTTTTTCAAATATGCGGATTCCACAGTCTTTTCACATTTGAGCGGCAAGTGGAATTACAGATTTTTGTTCCCTTCCTCGCAGGATTCTGTGAGCCCAAATCTTATGTTGGATAGCCCAATAATTACTGCTATCCACAACTTGGATCTTGTCAATGCCATCCACCCGAAACCCACTCAAATTAATTTGAAACATGAAAAAAAAATCGTTTTATTTTTTTAAAATTCCCAGAGTTGGAAATTTTAATAAATCGACTCCAAGTATTATCCTAGTCCTAAGAATAACCAAGCTATACTAGTAACCAATATGCCTTTTCTCTCAGATCCAAATCTTAAATCCAACATGTCATCACATATGGCGTATATACGTAATGTATGAAACTATCTACAATTGAAATATATGTAATCAAGATAGAAAACTGTACCATAAGCTCTGAGTAAATATTATATCCATCGATTGTTTTCATCAAATCATCTATCTTTGGAAATAAATATGTGGATCCTTAGCTCTTTGTCATGTTCATCAAGAAAAAAAAATTCCAACTTTTCTTAATTCCAATACACAAAATATCATTTTAATTTTCCATTAAATCACATTTTCCCTCAAATTTACCTACCCACATATATCTCATCTAACAATAAATAACACAAAAGAAAATCAGAAATTGTATCCTAAACACCCATGGTAAGTGTTTTATTGTTTTTTTGCAGCAATAACTTTATTTATGTATCAAGAAGTACATATAATCGAGCGGAATGGTTGAATTGTCACCTAACAAAATAAAAACCAGTGCCCCTGTACAAAAAAGCATCGCGAAGCAAACCAAAAAGTATTTATTTTCCATAAATAGGTGATGGAAGAAAAACATTTGGGCAACCATGGGATATTAATTCATAATATATTGTCATTGTGTTACCAAAGAATCTGATTTCCATTTGTCGGTTATGGATCAAGAATTCTTAACATTTAGGAGTAACAAAGTTAAGAAACACAATTTGATCAATGACCAACATATCAGCAGCAACAAAAACAGACAAACGAAAATTAAGACAGACAGGAAGAGACAGTAGAGAAATGGGAAGAAAGAAATTGAAGAAAGAAATGACCGAACAGTGACTTGTAGAGCTTAATCACAGTTTTAAAGAATCCAAAGCTTTCTTTCTTCATAGACAAATAACCCTTCCCTTCTATAGATCCTGCAATCTACCATTGCCACCTTGCGGCAGGTGGGACAGAGGGAGTACTGTGTTTTTGTGCCACCAGATTCTTTGAGATGCCTACATAGCCTTCTTCAGAAGATGTTCCAACAACATCAAATGGGTCATAGGAAGATTTAGAATGTTTTCTATCTTTCTTGTTCTGCAAATAATTTACTAGGTCTACTGTAAAAATTGATGTAAGTTATTGCAGCTTCCTTCAGTTTTGTGTTCTTATCATGGGCAAGAGGAGCTAACTTTGCAAGCCATAATTTAAGAATTCCAATGTTAGCAGAACCTTCAGAATTTATACAAGGCTTGTTAAAGGAACTAATAGCAAACTCAATAGCAGCCATATTGGCCTTTGGAGAACGTTGTTCATCCAGACAAGGCAGCAGAGCAGGCAAAATTTCTAACAATTTTCAAGGTTGTAGAGGAAGATTGTCTGAGCAACTCTTTCGGATCAATCAATCTTTAAAAAAAATGAGGTAAAATAATTTCAGAAGCAATATGTGAGATAATTAAAACATCAAAGATGCGAGCTTTACTAAAAGAAATTGCACAAGAACTCTGAATAAATTTAGGGCAAATCACTCTTCATTCCCATTCCACAATAGTTTGAACTTACATCTATGCAAAACATACTAAATGAAAAACAAAAACACATAAAACTAACATCAAGGATAGGTATATAACTCAGAAGCTATATTTCTGATTTTCTTTGCAACGTGCTGAAGATTGAGGACAATCTCAGAATGGTTTGGGTCTGTGAGCTTATCAGCTTCCTTCTCAATATCTTCAGCAACCATAGCAAGAGCGCACAAGTCACAGTAGGTCTTGTTCGTCGGCGAAACATTCAGGATCCTCAATATTGCACGGCAACAATCTTCAATTTTTTAAAAAGGCATCTCGTAATCCGAATAACTCCCTGCACCAATCACCAATCCATGAATCTTCTCCACCTGTTGGGAGATGCTCATGGAAACCGCAGATCCATAGGGTTAATTTTGGAGCACACCATCTTGTACTACGAAGAGCTAATCTCAACAGTCAACATTCTCGGGCAAAAATTGAGGTATTGGTTGCCGAGAGGATGGGCTCTGCACTTACAGAGCTGCCACCTCTCGGCAAAGGGCCTTCAACTTAGCAAGCTCTTCAAAGAACTGAGTCTCTGCAGCGTTGAGGGCGTCGATGTCAGCCATGATGAGTTCAGTATGAAAGTGAAGACGCAGTAGAGCACTATGCCCTGCAGAGAGGTAAGTTGCTTTTATAGGGAGAGAGCTAGTTATTGATTGGTCCGGTCTATCAGCGGAGGATTGCTGACCTGTCTAATGCCTGGTGTGTTTTCTCCGTTGGATTGGATCGATGGTGTGATTGACCTCCAACTGAGCCGACGGATTCTCACGTAAGTTCATCTCCAACTGAGCCGACGGATTCGCACAACCTGGAATCTCAGCCGACGGATGATTGGCAGCTCTCCACAAAATGTTACGGATCGCGACATGGCGAAAATCAAGTTAGTCTCTCAATTGGTCATTTAGTTTTTCTATACTTATAACTAAGGCCCTTAGGGTTTTTTCCTAGTGCTTTGCTCTGTCTCTCACCTTTTTTAATGTTTACAATTTAGTCATTCATATTTTTAATAAAATATAAAATGACTTTTTCTCTATTCCAATTTAAACTATTAGTTAATTAGCCTATTTTTCACGTTTCAGCACTTTTTCTATATTGCTTATAAATTAGTGACATAATCTTTTTTAATTGAATTGCTAATAATTTTTCTTCTTCAACTAGATCAAAATTTTTTACTCATCCCGCTCTATTTGAATAGTGATTAGAATCTATGATGTGAATCTGCTTAAGGACCTAAATGCCAACATCTTCAAAGTTGAGGACCTATGTGCAATCACATAACAATAAAAGACCAAGAAGCATGTATATCAAAAGTTGAGCACATCGCGAACCTAAAGGACTTAAGTGACAAATTAAGAAGTTGTTGGAGAGTTATGTAGTAACAAAAGAGGCCAGAGTTCAAGGACATTTGAAAATTTCTCCAAGATTGAAATAGCTTGCAAAACATCACCTGTTTTTTTCTCAAATTGCGGAAAGTACCTCACTTTTATCCAAAAGTTCAAACCAAGCTATTTGCAAAGAGTCACCAAAACCTTTTTCTAAAGGTTTTAGTACTTTGTATTTGGTAAATCTTGAGACAAGGCTTCTTGTTTTGTTCTCCATATAAACTAGTGTACATACCCGCCTCCGGCACGAGTACACTTTTGTATGATGAAAATTACGTAATAACATAAACATGAATTTATAATTGTTATGTGACTTCGTTGATCATTTAATAGTTTAAAAGTGACTAAAACTATCGCACAAATAAAGTAATGTAGTTACAAAACATCTTAAAATCCATAGATAAGAGAATGGATGGTAAACAAAGTAAGAATAACACATGACATAAAGTAAACAAAATGAACATCAATGTAACATAGGTTGAGCCCTTACTGTAATAAAAGTAACAAATTATATTTATTGAATCTTCGTTTATGTACATTGGAATAATGAAAGGTAAATTTGTAAGTAATGGGGTCAATTTGTAGAATTTTACGTCTAATTATAAAGTTTACACTTTGTCCCTAAGTTAATCAATTTAGCCACTTTTGTTTTAACATGTTAATGATAAAAGTTTATAAGTTTAGGGACAATTTCGTTAAGTTTTTAAAAGTTTACGGATGAATTGTTTATCTTTTGTAAGTTCTTCAAAAGTTTAAGGACTAAATATGTTGATATATGTTAAGTCCAAGCTTCACATGGTAAGAAATAAGAGTCTCTTGAAGGATATTATAGTGTTGAGGGTGGGTGCACTTAGAGCTTTCTAGACAATATGAGATATGTGACTTTCTAAATTGATGCACTTTTAAGACCTTTATGTGAGTATGTTGCTTTGGGCTAAGTTATACATGATTAATTCTAGTTTTTGGGTGGAGGGCCCACCAATATATAAGTGTAAAAAACTTCACGAACCGTTTTATAAAGTTTCAGTAGTTGACGGACTAATTGTGTATCATTTTTTTTTGAAAATTTTAATGTATAAAACTGTAAGGAATGAATATGTTAATGTATAAAAGTTTATAATTAAATGGTAAAAGTGTGTCTTTAGAAATGATGGGAAAATTATTATTTTAAGAACTTTAGGTCTAATTGCCAATTTTATAACAATTAAAATGATATTGTTTATTAGTAATATGATTCAAAATATACTGTAAAGTTGTAATTTTTCCAAGAATATGAATATAATTTGTAAGTAAGGGTGTCAATTTGTAAAACTTTATGGGTCTAATTATAAAGTTTACACTTTATCCGTGTAGGTTATTCAATTTAGCCATTTTTGTTTAATATGTTAATGATAAAAGTTTATAAGTTTAGGGACCATTTCGTTAAGTTTTTAAAAGTTTAGGGAATAATTGTTTATCTATTTTAAATTCTCCAAAAGAAATTTGTAAAATTTTATGGGTCTAATTATAAAGTTTACACTATGTTCCTGTAAATCAATCACTTTAGCCACTTTTGTTTTAATATGGTATGATAAAAGTTTCTAAGTTTATGGACCATTTTGTTAAGTTTTCAAAAGTTTTAGGAATAATTGTTTATCTTTTTAAAATTCTCCAAATGAATGTGTTCTGCAATACATTTAGATAAAAAAAAAAGGCCCAAATGGAATAAACATGTACTCACATAGATCTTGCACATGTGAGTGAGAATCGGTTTTCCTCAAAGAGCAACACTCATAGATTTAATACGGCTAATACAACTGCAGAGCAAAAAAAAAGGTCTAATACAATTACAGTAAACATAATAGGTGAGAATAGTTTAAATATACGCGATGATGTCACGGGTACAAGGAGTATCAAATATCACTGATGTTGATAAAAATTCATAATTTCATATTTCAGTGTGAACGCCAATTTTTACAGTATTATTAATAAATAATGTACAGAAAAATACTAACTTCAAATTTTAAAAAAATAAAAAAGTATTAGCCCAAACGACGTTTTACCTAACACAAACAGTATTCATAACTCTTGCATACTGCATGTGGAACAAATAACAATACAACTGTGCATAACAACATGCCACTATTATGTTATTTTGTTATTTTTAAAATGTTGAGCATTATACATTGTTCTTCTCCATTTGGTAAAGCTTATACTTAGAAAATTGGTTCTTTTCTTCTTTAGACATATATGATAAAGGCCAACACAAACATTGTTTGCTACTATGCCATTAATTGTTGAAACCAAATGGTTGTATTTTGACACAAAGGGCATTCCGTACCTGAAAGAGCTCCAGTCTCATATCACAAATAGAAGACTGAACAAACAAATCACCCGATTATTCATAATATTCAAAATAATGGGCTAAAGTAGACTACTTTCTTAACTGAGTACCAAACAAAATGAATATGTGTGAACAAAGAACATGAACAAAATCTAAGTGAATAAAGAAAATGAGACTTGTTTGAACAAAAAGATGTAAAGAACTCATTTTTCTTTCACAATCCAATAGCCCTCTATTTCATGCCCTTCATCATCAATGTCCTTCTTCTTCTTCTTCTTCTTCTTCTTCTCCTTCTTCTTCTTCTTCTTCTTCTTCTCGTCAAAATCCCACAAATCGGTGATATTTCTTGAGAACAAAAAAACGGGCAAAAACAGTGAGTCCGAATTCGTAAGAGAAACAAAGAAACTCAGGAGAGGAAACAACGTCGAAAGAACAAATCAAAGAAAGGGAGTGAAAACTAAAAAACATTAATATGCACATCTTTTTTTAAGATTTATATGCACATTAAATGTTGGCATTGATTGGTTCATATATATGAGTACTGAAGAAATTGGAAGCCTATAGAAAATCACAATCATTACTTGACTATAGAAAATCACAATCATTACTTGACTATTAGTCCAGATTCTAATTCATTAAACCATGCAATATTTATTATCTGAGAAAAAATATACGTCAACTAAAGAATTGCATCTTGTGGTGAGGTAAAAATCACTAACCTCCTTAAATCACCTTATCCGTGATTTGATTGATCAGGTCTTTTTGCATCTTATTTTTATTTTTCTCCTTCACACCTCCAACCTTGATTCCATGGCGTTTCACTTCAACTTCAGTTTACCACAAACCGCATCATCATAAGCACAAATATTTACCTGCAAGGTTTAAACAGGCAAAATGGACCTTTTCCGTTAAACTTAAGCTTTTCCAACCATGATAATTTTTAAAAATGAGGTGAGCATTTTTTTCCACCAATGACGTATATTACTTTACATGTCCTTCTTACCGGCTTTTTATTTTGTTACTTAAGTTTTGCACCTATTTTTTGAATAATTGTCTACCTAATCTAATTTCACCTTTTTTAATTGCAAACTCGAGCATGATCTTCGCCCGCTTTTCTTCAAAATTAAATCAACAAAAGAACAAATCAATTATGTCCCTCTAATTTCTCATTTCAAAACTATTACATCAATTTTTCAAAAAATTAACAAAAAATTGTCAAAAAGTTATCAAAACAAAACCAGTTATTATTGTACACCCTAAAATCAGTTATGCACACACGTTCACTAAGATTTGAAATCCACGGCAGCGCGCTCACGGTTAAAATCTAGTACGGATTGAAGGGGTCGTCTTTGAGCAAGTCGTGTGCAAATAACTAACTAATCATTAAAGTTGCTATATATACACACAATTCTCTTTAAATTTAGATTCATCTAAATCAAATTCTCTTTAAATTTTAGATTAAAAACCTTAAAAGAATCTCGAGATTCCACTGTCCCTAATGATTCGGATGTCTAATGACGTCATATCGTAACATGACCCACTGCCGGCACGAATCAATCCTCCTAGCTCTACAGGTAATCGGGAGCCAAAATGGTTGCTCAGATCCACTTTCAGTCTGTTTGATTTGATTGACCACCCTTTAGTTCTGGTAATCGATTCATTTTGTTTTCCATCACTTACCTTGGTTGTTTTACACGTCTATCATCGACATGTCAAAAATACTACTATTTGTTTAGAGACGATTAACTTTTGATATTTCGTTTGATTTGTTTTTTAATTAATAAAGGTTTGTTAAAAAAAATTGAAAGTATTTTTATAGAAATTAGACTATTTGATTTTTACCTTTTGTATATAAATTATTTGACATTGTATAATAAAATAATGAAGAAATAAATTCATAAATTAGATACTGAAAAAGAAACGTAATAATTAAATCGAGACATGGAAATAATGCATTCAAATAATTTTCGCTAGTTCAAATAATGCATTCCGTATTTTGTAAGTTGGTTTAATTTATTAATTTCATCTATGTTTTATATAAAGTTTTCTTAACTCAACTAAAAATAGATAAGATTAACCCGTGTAACGAATTTGGACGAACTTGAAAATTTGTAATTTTGTGTGCATAACCCCATACGCCTCAAAATATCATTGTTAGATTTTCTATTTTTTTTAATATCAAAGTTGATTGGTTTGAAGCCTTTTGAGAGTTTTTAGGTATATGTTCTCTTGAACAAAATAAAATCTCACAATAATATGTTAAAAAATCAACCTTTCTAACATTCCTTTTCTAATACAACATCATCATCTATTTTTCTTAAAAACTTGTCATTTTTCTCAATCTATTTAAAAGAACACACAAGAGTTTGTGCCGAAAAGGATTTTTATAAAAAATGCATACGGTGTGTTAATGTTACCGATTGCATGAGAATTGTTGAGGGATGCGTCTAAGGCATAAAAATGTGTGGTCTTGGGAATGAGCTTAGAAGTTTCTCAAATCTTCATTAATTGACCTAATTTAATGAAAGATTAATTATTTACATATATCTCTTCTTCCAGCCCCTTTATTCTCATTAATGAGATTGATTTATGATAAACAGTTTGTCTAGAGTGAGTGTATATATATACATATGGAGGAGGGGAAGAGCAAGTTTGACTCTCTAAGTGAGGATCTGATGGTGGAGATATTCTTGAAGATGACCGAAAACATAAAGGCAATGGTAAGATTAAGATGTGTATCGAAATCGTGGGGGCGATTGGTGAATTCTTGTTGTCTTCCTAGGTTAACTTGTAACGGGGAATTGGCAGAGGTGGATTCTGAATTCGAACTTACTTTTGTCTCTCCAACATTTAAATACCCAGTTGATGGCGGAGTAGTAGTAGAGAAACCCAAGAGAGGCGTAGGATTGCTTCTTAACCGGTTATCTTCTTTTCCACTGGTGTACTGCATTTCCAATCTTGACACCACTTCATGGGTTATCGTCAATGGACCACCGGAAACCGGCACCAACGTTGTTGTTCCCGAACAAGAGTACGCTTTTCTTTGCTATTGTTCAAAGTATTGCATATTCTGTATCGATGTCTCGCTGCGGACCAATTGTCATAGTTGTGACAGATACATGAGCTACTTTCGAATTTACGATTCTGGTTTAGACAAGTGGATGTTTATGGAGGATCGACTTTGTGAAACTTGTTTTAAGAGGGCTATAGAGTTAAAGATAAAGTCTAAGAAAGAGGATAAATGAAGTTAGGATAAAGTTTTAGTTTCAATTTTGTTTCACTTTTTCTAGCTAAGTTTGTTCTTGATATTACTTGCCGAATTGCCTATAAAAGGCTAAATCATATATATATATATATATAATCCTCTACTCTATTTACGGAAATTGCACTGTTGATGAACAATGGCCAACCAATGAGGTTGTGCCACATTAGAAAATGTTGTGTTTTTTTTTTGGTTTTTTTACATTAATGTATTTAATCTCTAATTATTTTATTTGCAAACTATTGTATTTTCCTAGTTGTTAAAGTTTAATTATGTGATTTTGTATTTCCTTTTTTTAGTGGGGTGAATTAAAGCTAATAAAATTGCACTGTTGATGAATAGTGGCCAACCAATGAGGGTGTTCACATTTTTTTCATGAAAATATTATAAATTTCACATTTTTTGTATGAAAGAATATTATTATCTATAACAGTTTTTGCTTGATGTTACAATATTATTGAACTTTTTAGGTTTAAATATATATATTTTACCTATATTAATCATGATTTTTACATTTCTTGCATGAAAATATACCATTATTTATAACGAGTTTTTATTCGATGTTACGATATTATTAAATTCTTATAAAATTCTGGTTACATCTATTAAATCCAGAAAATTACCGTAGATGAATAGTGACTAAGTAATCAAATTGTACCACATCAGCCTTTTGCCGCTGCCTGCTAGCCCGCTGTGTTTGTGTGATTTTGGGCTTCGCATACCGACTGACTAAAGTGTGAGACTTCATGGGCCAAACTCCTAGGCTTTGAAAAGCCTATCTTTTTCTTTCCGAGTGTGACAGGGTAGCAATTAGCAAATGACAATATTATACTACTAATCTCAGAAAAGAAAATTAGTCACATTTATTTTTTAATATTTAATCTATAATTTTTTATTTATAACATTTTAATTTATTAATTATATAAATTTACATTCAAATAAAGATTTAATGTATCTTATTTAGTGTGAACATCGGATATGTAGATAGTTTTGAATTACTAGGGAATTTGAGAGATTGGAGCCAAGAGTAATTAATTTCCTTTTACTAAACATAGTATTTCTAATCTGCCACATATATACCTTCTCTGAGTTTTCAAAATCATGCATTCAACTCTCTACTAAATAATCTTCCATATGCCAATAAACGATAGGAATAGACGTTTTATGTTATGGCATATTGCTCCCTGCTGTTAAACTGGAGAAAGAAATGGAATGCGCAGTTGATGAAAATGCTGACCGAGTCTCTAAAGTAGAATTCTATTCTGATGGAAGAGTGGAAATAACTTCAGCTGCAGTGATGAATGATGAATGATGGAGTTAAGGGAGCCAAAGCAAGATTTCACTGGTTAATTAATTGGGTGTGAAATTAGCAGTGAAAAGCTTCTTTTTTTTGAACAATGCAGTGAAAAGCTTCTTCAAGCACAGAGAATAGTTTTCAATTTAAGGAAGCTGATACTGTCACTTTTAGAGAATATATGTTAGCCACTGATTTGTATTAATTTTACATGTAAATCTCTCATTTCAAATATTGTATTTTGAATCTTATAATTTTAAATCGCAGCAAAGCGCGGATTTTAATCATTTGTTTTTTTTATTTCTCCATATTATCTTCTTTTTCGTTTCTCTTTCATTTTCCCTGTATAATTATTTTTTGCTTCGCATTGTTTTCTTCTTCCATTTTGTTATGTTTCCTTTTTTCCTTTCTTTTATGTTTTCTCTATTTCTAATTTATTTTCTATCCTTACAAGTTTAAAATTCATTGCTCATGAAACTTTTGTTCTTCCTTCTTACGGTTAACTCTTCATCCTCGATTCAACTATCACAATTGTTTCATCTCACTTTTCACTTTTGAATAAGTGGATAGTGTGTTTTTTCTCATCCTTCAATTGTGGTGGTGAATTGAACTTACTAGTTACACATTTTTTATTGTTTATTTTCCCTACCCCCCGTCTCTCTCTCCCTTAATTTGACATTTTGGAATTGAAATTGATTTTAAGGTTTACCTGCAAAAAAGAACCCTATCTTTACGTTTTCAGCTTTTGCAACTCAATCTTTAATACTTTTTTTTGAAGAGGAATGAAATCATTCAAATTCAAGCGGCTAAAGCCGATAACAACCAAGGGGAGGAATTAATCCCCAATCTTGTCTAGCAAAGTGCTCTAAGCCATGACGAGCAATGCAATGAGCAACACCATTAATAGTGCGTGGAATATACGACACAGTATGATAATGAAACAAAGATATGTAATGTCTAATGTCATCGATAGTTGCACCAAAGAAGTATCTAGATGGATACCTCTGGCTTGATATTTATTCCACAAGGAGCTGCGAATCAGACTCAAACAGAACATCTTCGATGCCTTGCCTATGCGCCTCCTTGATTCCCCACAACAGAGCAATTGCTTCCAAGTAAAGGACCTCATTTCCCATGTAATAGAAACCATAGGAGAAAGCGAAGCGTACCTCCCTATCTCGCATCCCATCTCTAGCCACAACACCAATAGCAGCCCGGCTTCTTCTCACATCTAAGGAAGCATCTACATTTATCTTGATACGCCCACGAGGAGGTTGCAACCATATTGTAGGCCGCGGCTGGCGCGACGATATTGGTTGGACAATCTTGTTCTGAGCCATTGTCCAAGCTGCAATCCAAGTCATACTCCTTGCTACTATCGCACTAGACTTGGAACACTTGTGTTCATGACGAACCATGTTCCTATTCGTCCAAAGCATCCAAGCAGTTACAGATAACTTTAGCAAAGAGGAGGGATCAGAAATCACCTTCTCATAGAACCAATCATGCCAGTATAATTATAGGAACCCTCCACCTCGCCCGAAGCCTTGAGGTTCACCTAGGACCGAAGTTCCTCAATCACATTCTTATCCCCTGTCGGGGTGACCGTCCCAGATGCGGGCGGAATGAAAATTTTGAGAATGGGACCTGAACTGGCCGAGAGGGTCGCCCCCGTGTCCTTGGGCAAACCGGCGTCAGTCGGCAGAGTATCCTTTGGGTCTGAGATGTTTCCCACAAACGGCGCCAAATGTTAATACCAACGATTAACATTAATTGATATGGATGTAGCGATTAACATTAGTTGATATGTAGCGATTAACATTAATTGATATGGATGTTGGGGTAAAGAAGATACCTGAGATTGTATCTGAGAAGCTCGGTTTCCCGAAGGGGAAGAATCCTGCCATGGTGCGGTGGCACGGGCTCTTCCAAGGGGTTTCGCACTTCGCCGGGGGACTTCTAGGATGAGCTGCTCCCAAACGCTTCGTCCTATGCCTAACCGCTCCTGAGGCGTGATACTTCAAGGCCGAACGCGCATCTGGTACAATTCTCCGACGCCCAAGTTAGATTCCGTGCGATAAGTTGTTCGAAGATGAATTGAATTGAAGTGAAGTTCCAAGGAAAAAGTCCTTTTCTGGCGTGGCGCTGACTGGTGTATTTATAGTGTCCAAGGGGGTATGTGCAACGGTATGGGCCGGGGGGACGGTGTCCTCCTCACAGAATGCAAGAGGCCGCCAATCTAGCTCTACACCCAACACCATTCCACAACATACTCAGGATAGTATATGGAAAAGAACACCTGACGTGAAGCTAAAATACGCCCAACACCTAATCCGATCGAAGCTACACATAGGAACCCAAAACCGGACCAATCTGGGAGCCTACACCGTCACGATGCACTGCGGAATGAGTCCTTACTCAGCCTTACCACAACCTCCACTCCTTGCCCTTGGCGAGTTTCACCTTCTTCCTTGTCTGTGAATGACCAACACCACGCAGTGGGACCAGACATCGCTTAACACAACTCAAGAGTTACTGAAGAGTAAGCACGCACTCACTGGAAAAAGTGAAGACCCTCTTCCCATCCCCAGTTGGCGTTGCATCCATAGGTAAAGCAGTATCCGATTGGGAACCAAGGCTCGTGAGTCCACCGCATCCTCCTCTATCGTCCACTACGTCGTTAAAACAACGATTACCGCGGCCAAATACGCGGTAACGCCGCGGTACGCACCGCGGGGAAGGCCGCGGTAAAATCGTCCCCAGTTGCCTCGGTGGTCGCGGCCGAGGCCGCAGTGAACGCCGTGGCCGAGGCCGCAGTGAACACCGCGGCCTTGCCGCGCTCGCAGGCCGCGGTAAGACTTTGACGGCGGCGACATCGTTCACCGCGGCCTGGATGCGCACAAGGCCGCGGTAAACGTTTTTTCGGGTAAAGAGTTTATATATATATAATTATATATAGTAAATAGTTTATATATATATAGTAAATAGTTTATATATATAGTAAAATGTATTTAAAATTTAATAACAATGCAAAAATATAATTATATATATAGTAAATAGTTTATTTACAGCAAAATCTAAATAATATTTACAAAAACCCTAAAAACCGTCGGTCTGGTCCGCATTTGGATCAGTAGGGTTGAAGTAATCAACAAAGTCGTCGTCCCCAATGTCCATGAATGTCTGCCGCCGCTGCTGCTGCTGCTGGTGTGGGATTTGTTGTGGATCTGGCATCTCCGGTCGATAATCCTCGTGGGGGTGTGTGAAGCCCAGGCCCAGGTTGACATTAGGCTGCGACTGCTGAAGGGCTGCTGAGGCGGCTGCTGGGGGTGATGCGGCGGCGGCCGTTGGAAGTGGTGCTGCGGCGGCTGCTGGAAGTGGTGCGACGGTGGCTGTTGCTGGAATTGCGGCGGATCTTTGGTAGTACCGAGCCGACGGGTGCCGGAAGTCTTGAGGCGGCTGCTGCTGGAAGGGCGGAGGCCCAGAGGAAGATCCAGCTGATAAGGGATCTGGAGACATCACGTTAGGCGGGATATACCCCCCAGAACGCATAGCCGACCAGATGTTGCTAACGGCTGAATCAAATGATCGCAATGCGTCTGTCTTCCAAGCCTCAAGATCAACAACCCTCACATTCAGCGCGGCAAGCTGGCTGGCGAAGTCACGCATCGCATCCGTATCCCGCCGATGACGGTCCTCAAGCTCATTCTCGTACTGAAAGTTAACGTGTTTAAAAAAATTAAAATCTACTACATAAAAAATAACTCAAATTATAGAAATTAATTAAACGACAATTTAATTACCTGAGATCGCAGAGGTTCCTCGAAGTGCTCCGGATGGGCAATTTGTGGCGGGACACCAATCCAGCGTCCTCGAGTGGGCCCACCCACAACAGATTTGTAGATCTCGTCATCGATCGCTGGGAACGGTCCATTTGGCTCATACTTGGTAATGAGACGCGTCCTATACTCCTCCTAAGTAATAATAAAAATAAACTTACGTTAAATAATATTAAAAGAGACGATAATTTGAATTGAGGAAAACGAATGAATAATACCAGAACGGCCGATTCCTTCCCAAGCCATGCCTCCCGAACTCCTCTGCCGTAGCCGGTGCCCAGCTTGTTTGCTCTGTCCAACAGTATTCGTGAAGTAATTAATTTTTTCATAAATTAAATAAATTAAAATTAGATGTTTAAATAATGAACTGGTTAAAGAAGATTACCAAGTCTTCATAAACTCTCTATTTGGAATTGTTGCCAAACGACTTAATCTTGGACGATTGGGCTACTCGCATTCCTTTTGTTCTTCTCGGGATTCTTCCTTGAAGTCGTTCTTTGTTGTAGTACTCGAGCAAAATCCTCCACTTGTCAGGGTTGAGGCGAGCTGGGA
Source organism: Stellera chamaejasme (assembly GCA_024586325.1). Taxonomy (NCBI): domain Eukaryota; kingdom Viridiplantae; phylum Streptophyta; class Magnoliopsida; order Malvales; family Thymelaeaceae; genus Stellera; species Stellera chamaejasme. The sequence continues at coordinate 36,356,387 of CM044985.1, forward strand.
TGAGCGGTAGCCAATCCAGGTAGTTAGGATTGTCCGAATCCAGCGGATGCAATCGCTTGCACTTCTTCCGAATGTTGTTCTGCGTGTTCTGGTAGAACTCCGCAAACCGGGAGTGCAACTTCTCCAAAAGCCCGGCTCATCCCACACATGTTCCTATAAGAAATTTAAAATACGACGTCATTATCCTAAGTAATTTATAACAAGTATTAATTAATGTAATATATGAAATATTAATAATTGTTAAACTACCGCGAACTTATTTGCCCAAGCGGCAAGCTCGTCCGCCGTCTGCTGGTAGTATTTGGGAGGGAATCCAGAGAAGTGGTTCGCGACGACATTCGAAAGCGCGCGCGTGATCTGCTCCGAATGCAAACTGCACATTAACAGAAACCGTGATCGGTAATGAAACGTGTAAATAAAAGATATAGCAAAATTTTCTATGTTAGAGACTTACTGTGCGATGCGGACTATAAGGCGTCCGTCTGGGCCTGCGACCGGCGGAGGTAGTGGTGGCGGGGGCTGCGACAGTATCCGTGGCCGCTGCGGTGGAGGTGCAGCGTCATCATGCAGGGGAGGTGTAGCGTCATCGTTCGATGCATCCTGATAATTAAATTTTACTAATAATTAAATTTTTAAACTAACAACATTTTACTAAAAAACAAATAAAATTTTACTAATAATTATATTTTTAAACTAACAACATTTTACTAATAATTATATTTTTAAACTAATTTTGTAAAATTATATTTTTAAACTAACAACATTTTACTAAAAAACTAATAACATTTTACTAATAATTATATTTTTAAACTAACAATATTTTACTACAAAACAAATAAAATTTTACTAATAATTATATTTTTAAACTAACAACATTTTACTAATAATTATATTTTTAAACTAATTTTGTAAAATTATATTTTTAAACTAACAACATTTTACTAAAAAACTAAAAACATTTTACTAATAATTATATTTTTAAACTAACAAAATTTTACTACAAAACAAATAAAATTTTACTAATAATTATATTTTTAAACTAACAACATTTTACTAATAATTATATTTTTAAACTAATTTTGTAAAATTGTATTTTTAAACTAACAATATTTTACTAAAAAACTAATAACAACTCACTAAATACATAATCAAATCCGAAAAAACTAATAACAACCTAAATGCAACCCAACAAATAAAAACTAAACAAATTAAATGCTATTACTTAATCAAATCCGAAAAAAATAGAAAAATATCCGAAAAAAATTAGGAAAAAATTCTAAAATTAGTTACCTCCTGTTTTGGTGATGAGGATGGAGTTGGAGATGCAAATGAGGACGGTGGAGCACCTGCAAAACGAAAAACCGAAAGTTAGAGAAAAAAATTGACAAAACGAGAGGGAGGCGAAAAATCAAAAACAACAAGGGATAAACGCATACCTGATGTTTCTTGATGGTACGACGGCCCAAGGAGGCTCTAAATCGGCCGGAAACGCCTGTGGAAGGGAGGGGAGAGCGGTGGTCGCCGGTGAGTTCGGAGAGGAGAGGGAGGCCGAAGAAACGGATGAGGAAGAGGAAGAAGAAGGGTTTCAGTCGGTTTAAAAAGGCCTACCGCGGTCATGGCCGCGGCCTACCGCGGCCTTGCCGCGTCCTAGGCCTCGGTAAGGCCCAGGCCCACTGGCTTGCCGCGTCCCTGGCCGCGGCACGGCCTCGGTACGCTCAGAAAATGCCAATTCGAACTTTTTTAATTTCCCTCCCTTAATTCAAACGTGCATTGATTTCGTGGGCCCCACGAGCCCATTTAAATGCGGTCCGGTGCGCGGTAAAAAATTGTAATTTGATCCAAATGTTTTGAAAACTTGCAATTTCATCCTGAAATTGTAATTTCAATGATTCAAAATTTCAAATTGTTGTTCATCAAAAGATACATTTATCTAAAATTGTCGAATTACGTCATACATTTTACTATATTCCGACCGGATCATCGTTATCGTCATCTTCGTCCGATTGGTTGTCCAAATGATCTATGTGCTCGGGATGTGCTTGACGATCCAATAATATTGGGGTCACGTCTGGTCACGGGCGTATACTTTCACCAACTGTCGTCGACTCTTGCAATGGATTCGCCGTAGCTATCTCCGGCTCTTGCATCAAATCTTCCTTAAAGCGTCTCGGTTTAGTTTTGAAAACTGTCCACCAGTTTTTCAGATTTTGCCTCTTTGAAGGGTATTCAAGATAAACCACTTGTTACGCTTGGTGGCAAGAATGAATGGATCTTCTGGATAAAGTCTGGATGTGCAGTCAACATCGATGATCCCCGAAAGTTTATCGTAACGGACGCCTTTATTCGTACAGAACCACGTACCCTTGAAGACTGTAATACTCAAGTTACTCTTGTACTGAAGGACAATGATTTCGTCAATCCAACCGTAGAAATCCATATAGTCTTCTGCATTTGTATCTCAGAGGACGCAGACGCCCCACCAGCGTACATCTTCTGTTGGCCGTATTGTTTTGTGTGAAACTTGTACCCGTTCACATACAGACCAGGAAATGATTTAGCTCACACTTTCGGTCCGCAGGCCAAGGCGTACAATGCTGGAGGTAAAGTTGTCTCATTTGCAGAGGCCTGCACATTAAAAATGTCAATTTAAAATCAACATACATATTGGGGTTATCTTTAAAACCATAAACAATCAAGTGCACGACTAACCATGTTCTTGAACCATTTAGGGAATTGTGCAAGTCTGAAATTGTCAATACCAGCGTCATCCAAGTCTGGAAAATTCCATCGGGCCAACTCGTTGAATCGATCTATAAGTGGATCAACTTCCCGACAGTTTTGCAGAATATAAGTTTGTACATGTTCCCTTTTTGCAACCGTCAACTCCCGAAAGTGTGCTCTGCCCATTGGTTTAGATGGATGATCAAATATTGATAGTCCGCTCGGATTGACAGTAACGGGAACAATTTCGTTACGTATGTTGGGGTTCACATGTGTTCCATAATTATCTTCCATGTAATGCTCGCAGAAAATCACAACCTCCTGGATAAGAAACTTTTCAATGATGGAGCCCTCCAAGAATCTTTTGTTCACAGCTTTTGCTTTCAATCTTTTCATGTTCCTTTCGAAACTATACATCCACCAAGATGACACAGACTCCACACGTTCGAAGATGCCAAGGAGATGCATCGTGAGATGTTCCATCGAGTCAAAGAACGATGAAGGGAATATTTTCTCCGGTTGCAAAGTGTAACGACGATAAATTCATCTAACTTTTCGACATCGTCCAATGGAATATCCTTTGAACAAATTAGTCGGAAGAATTTACTGAATTCAGATATTGTAGTCCAAATACCGTTATCGAGATAGCCCTGCAAAGCGATTGGGAGTAACTTCTGCATGAAGACATGACAATCATGGGTTTTCATATTGTAGAACGTGTTATCGGACGTATTAACACACCTCCCAATGTTAGAAGCATAACCGTCTGGAAGTTTGACGGTATGTTTCAACCAATAGCAAATACTCGCAATCTGATCTGCATTTAAAGTATACGTCGCCTTTGGTTTGAACGGTTCTCTCCTATGAGGATCACCACCAAATGCAATTCAGGGCGAAGTCCTAAATATTCTAGATCACGTCTCGAATTTGCGTTGTCCTTAGTTTTCCCTTTCGATTGACAAGCTGTGTAGAAAACATTGTCGAAACAATTTTTTCGATATGCATCACATCGAGACAATGTCTAACTTTCAGATCTGGCCAATATGGCAATTCCCAGAAAATCGATTTCTTAATCCAATTATGCTGCTTCCCAAACATGTCTGCCCTCATGTGATCCCACGGTGTCCCGAATGGTGGAAACACGATGTTTTCGACCTCGCTTAATATCTGGTGGCCTGATTTGAACTCACATCTTGGCCTTCGATCTGTATATTTCCATGATTGCTTGTTGTTACGGAGAGCATGTCGTTGCGGTAAAAATCTTCTATGACAACCAAACCAACTCGTTTCTTCCCGTTAGTCAGCTGAAAACTATGAACATCCTCCATACAGTACGGGTATGCAAGTCTTCCATGCGTGCTCCACCCTGATAACATTCCGTACACTGGGAAATCACTAATTGTCCACAGCAGACAAGCCCGCATGTTAAAGTTCGATTACGATGTGCATCTCAGGTTTCCACTCCTGTATTCCATAGATTTTACAACTCGTCAAGCAGCTGACGAAAAAACACATCAATGTTACGGCCCGCAGACTTTTGGCCAGGGATTCGCAACGGCATGAAAGTGTACGCCTCCTAAATGCATAAATCAGGAGGCAGGTTATAAACCTCGATGAATACATGCCACATAGAATATGATTGTCCTGGGTCTGACAACGGGTTGAAACCATCTGTACATAACCCCAATCGAACATTTCTATACTCACATGCAAAATCAGGATAACACTTATCAACATGTTTCCATGCCTCGGCTTGGGATGGATGTCTAATAATACCTATCGAATTCTCACTAGCTCTAAGATGATACGTCATAAATTTAGCGGTTCTCGCGGACTGGTAAAGCCGTTGGAGCCGCTCAGTAATTGGTAGATAACGTAAAATCTTTTTAGCTTTGGGTTTTTGATTCGCCTCACGTTCTTCGAAGCGTTCCGCACCACATACCCTACAATTATTTAACTTTTCATATCTACCATCAAACAACATGCAGTTGTTCTCGCATGCATGAATCTTTCTGTACGGTAACCCCAACTCTTTCATCATCGCTTTTGCACTACACATGCTCGTAGGCAAGGTTGCCTCTTCTCCGGGCAGTATTTCGTTGATAAATTCAATCAATTCCGAGAAAAACGCGTCCGATACGTTATGCTGACTTTTCATGCTCAAGAACTTAGAAATAACAGCCAACTTGGTGTGCTTATCAGTACATCCCTCATATAGAGGCTGCGACGCATCGCGTAATAAATCAAAAAACTTTTGAGTCCTTGCATTTGGCATTTCGGGTGTGACGTCATCCTCATCCATCTGCTCCATATCATCACCTTCAAAATTATTTCCATTATCACGAATCTCAAAAGCCTCGCGAACCATTTCATGGTAATCACTCCTTCCTACATTACCCTCAAATAAATTATTCGTACTTGCAATATTCGATGATGATGATGACGACGATGCCACATCAAATTGATAACCTCGATAAACACATGGATTTATTTGACGTCGTTCACCATGACAATCTCACACATGATAATTTAGTTGAAATCCATCTAACAGTAAATGCTTGCCAATAGTTTCTCGATCACGGTAATATCTATTTTTACATTTTCTACAAGGACATTTAACAAATTGTTCTCCCTTTTCCCGAGCAACACGAAACGCAAAATTCAAGAATTCCACAAGCCCGTTCCAAAATCTCTGACTAATATCGCGAGTCCCCTCCTCAAAACGCTGATACATCCAATCACGATCTTCGGCCATTATATAGTTCCTATAATATTTGTGTCAATAAAACAATATGATAAATAAAAAACATAACAATTATAAAATATATATATATATATATATATTCAGCAGTACAGAACTTAATTAATTCCACAATTTACACTACCGGTTTATGTCCTAATTCAAGGTGCATGGGTCCTAACCTATTCATAAAAGTACTATTAGTTAATCAAACTTTTATCATGTGTATGGAGAAATCGATATTATTACGTAAATTTCAGCGGCATTTGCCTTAGTTCCTCGTTCTACCATTTCTCCACGTAACGCCTAGAGCGGGTACAAAGAGGAACAAGACGAAATATTGCATCCGAAATTTACGTAGCTCTCATCATTTCTCCATACACAATCATAAAAGATGAATTAACCGATAGTATACTTTTACAAACTGTCCAATGGGACAATCCATGAAAACCTTGTAGAATATATAATTTTACACCGTCATTTCAATACTCTGAAATAACTCGTAAAATAATATATTACTACAATTTTTCATAGACAGTACTATGGCTCATGAACTACTTTAGTTTAACTACATAATTAGGCAACTCATGAAATACATATAAAAAATTAAAAAATTAAAAAATGATAACAATTTATATAAACAAATCTAAAATATAATATTTATTACCTAAAAGAGACACAATAATAAATTTAGGTAGATCTCCAACTGAAATAATGAGATGCTATATATTTTCTTCAATTAACAAGAAATTGAAAGGAGAATAGTTGGAGGAAGAAAATGTAAGTGTTCGGTGAAAATGTGAACCCGACCGTTTATATAGGGAATTTTTACCCCGGCCACGGCCGCGGTAAATGGCGCGGTAACGGACCGGTCAAAGCACCTCGTGAACAACACGGTGTTACCGCGGCCTTCACCGCGGACGAGGCCGCGGTACACAACTTACCGCGGCCTGCACCGCGCTTTTGGCCGCGGCGCGGCGACTGGTGGCCAACCGGCCGCGCGCGCTGCCAATTACCGCGGCCTCTTGCGCGGTACAGGCCGCGGTAAGCAATGCATCACCCACGTAGTGGTCTTTGTGCAGGCCGCCATCACCTTTGAGGGAAACGAACCCTTCCCCCCATCAATAAGCAGCTGCTTCATCTCTAATGAAGGAGGCGGAGTGACCTTCACCTGGGGCGAACCATTATCCGCTTGCCTATGCTGAACCAAAGGATCATAGGGTATAAAACTTTGGAATCACAGTCGGTCCTGAGCTGAAAGACATCATTGGAAAGGGCTACCAAGGGTTGCAAACATTCCTTTTCAATGTGGTCACAACAACCACACCTAAAGCAGAAGTCAGACAACCTCTCATACGTCAGAAACAACCAGCTCTTACCCGCATCACCTTCCCACCCACAGACCTCTGCGTAGTGGCTTTGTAATGTCCAGCAGTGGTTGCCTCTCCAATTGTGGAGGAGACTGACGAAACCTTTGTAAGGGTGCGGGGGTTGATATCATGTAAACACCTCGAAACCTGCTGAGAAAGAAGCCAATGCAAATCCGAACAAGATGAATGCGAATCAAACTAGCAGGCGTGACACTGAAGCCAAGGCAAATAGGACAAAACTTTGATGATCCCTTCTTGATTCTTAGAAATACGATATAGACTTAAGCTCATCATTTATGACTAATGAGTAATAACCATAAGGAATTGTACACACTCAATGTGCCATTAATTGGTTCATTTGTTTTGGTTGTTTCATAAAAATTTATTCTATAATTTTTTTCATGAATATTTAAACATTTTAAGTTAAATAATTTATATGCTTATAATAATCTGCAACATGCATTTTCTAAATATATTTTTTTGTAATTTTTTTTCACTATTTTATCTTTATAAAAAATTTAAATCAAACAAGGAATCTTCTAACATAAAAGTGAAATGAACCAATTAATAACAGACGGACGGAGTAGTTAACAGTGATTTATAAAACAAAACTTTAAGCAAAGGACATAACTGAAATTTTTTCTTGAATGTTTAAACATTTTAAGTTAAATAATTTATATGCATATCATAATATACAACATGCATTTTCTAAATATATTTTTTTGTGATTTTTTTCCACTATTTTATCTTTATTAAAAATTTAAATCAAACTTGAATCTTCATTTCAAACATAAAACTGAAATGAATCAATTAATGACGGGCGGAGTAATTAACAGTGATTTATAAAACAAAACGTAAAGCAAAGGGGATAACTGAAATTTTATTTTGAAATGTATTAGAACTTAACTGTTAACCGGATGAACAATTTAAAGTGAAAAAAAAATCATACTCAATTGTTATTTTGAAATGTATTAAGACTAAATTGCTACCTAGCTAGCTGACCAATTTAAAAGTATGAAATTAAAATATTTATCACTGAATTTTTATTTGAAAAGTTTTAGTACCGAAATTTAGTAGTAAACATTATTAATCGTGATTTCAAAACTTTATAAAAATATTTGTTACTATAAATAAGGACTATTCATGATTTTGAAAACTTTATACTCCCTCGTCCGTAAAAAAAAAAAAAAAATTGCACATTTATTTTGACAGCTTCACAATATTGTCCAGAAGTGTAGCACACTAATTAAGCTCATGAATCTTGAATTCAAGTTTTCAACATCTCTAATCGGAGGATTCCAGAAACTGCCGAAAAGTGGCTGATTCTTTCCCGAACATCTTGTAACTTCAAAACTACAGACCACGCCATTAAAATCTCAAGCAAATTATTCAAATTATCAGACAACATTCTTTTGAATATCAGACAATCATAACTAATTATCAGACAACCTAATTCACCCATATAATTGCATTACATAAAATCGTATCACTGTGTTGTGAAATTATATAACACCAGACAAATTGTCCAAAATATCAGATAGATGTTCATCATCATACCAAATCCCCCCTCCAAGTAAACAATTTGCAGGTCATGAAATATTTTTCAATTGAGAAACCCATCAGACATATATATTTTAATCATTAGACTAATGCTCATTACAATCAGACTACTGTGGGGAACTGGCTCCCACTATTTCATCAGACTAATGCTCATAGTAATTAGACTCCCAGAATACTATATCATCAGACAACGCATTTAATGTAACATCAGTATGCCACAATACTTTAAGTCTAACAAATTACTCCAATTATCTCAGACATTTTCACAACTCATGTACTCGAACCACCTTCAAAATATCAGACAACATTCTTCTGAATATCAAACAATCATAACTAATTATCAGACAATCTAGTTCACTCATATAAATTGCATTACATAAAATCGTATCACTGTGTTGTGAAATTATATAACACTAGACAAATTACCCAAAATATCAGATAGATGTTCAACATCATACCAAATCCCATACAAGTAAACAATTTGCAGATCATGAAATATTTTTCAATTGATAAACCCATCAGACATATATATCGTAATCATTAGACTAATGCTCATTATAATCAGACTACTGTGGGGAACTGGCTCCCACTATTTCATCAGACTAATGCTCATAGTAATTAGACTCCCAGAATACTATATCATCAGACAACGCATTTAATGTAACATCAGTATGCCACAATACTTTAAGTCTAACAAATTACTCCAATTATCTCAGACATTTTCTCAAAATTTCCACTCAAACTCATGTACTCGAATCACCTAAAAAGTACACTACATTCACCATAAAAACTTTAGACAAATCATGCTTCGGATGCCTAAGAATAAAAATTAGACTAATCCATTTATTTGTCAACCTGCATGCATACGAACAAACCATCAAACTGTATATATATTTTCTGTTTGGCCAATATAGATTGATTGAAGAAACAAACAAAAATTTAGAACAATGTATAAATAATTTCAGACAGTTTGCGGTATTCCAAAATTCTAAGAATTAAGAAAAAAAACCCTACTTATCTCGGTCGCCGGAAATAAGACGGTGAGACGCAGCAGCTTGATCTAGTCGGAAAGGGGGGACGCCGGCACAATTGCGCCTCCGCCACGAGGAATCAAAGGGCCGGTTGTCGGTGCAGTCCAAAACCGGGTGTCTGCCGCCGTGAACTAGTCGTCGCCGTCGCTGGGAGCCGGTTGCCTGGTGGCGGTTGGAAGGAACGTAGCTAGACGCCGAAGAGGTCTTTATCGGTGAAGAAAACTGGTGGCGGCGTCTTGGTGATGGAAGTGGGGGACCATTAGGGATGTCTGATGTTTTCAATTGAGTCAACTACTACAATTATGTTTTATTCAAAAAGGAGAGTTTTGGTAGTGGGTCCGGATTCAATTGAATGTGAGAAAAATCAGGGATTCTTTTATGATAGTCTAACAAATACTTGATAAATTTATAATTAAAAAAAAACTGGGATATTGGCCGAGAGACGGAAACGTCTCTATAGACGTTAGGCACAATGTGCCTGGGTAATGCATGTACTATCCCTACCTGTGATGCAAAACACATGTCAAAAAACAAACAAATGAGAGTGAGGGAGGTAAATGCAAGGCAATCAGGTGTCATGCATAGTGTCTGAAAATTCCTACCAGTGGCGCTGGCGGAGTGAATGAAGCCCCAGCTTATCAGTTATCTCAGCAGCATTCATGGCATTAGGAAGATCTTGTTTGTTCGCAAAGACGAGAAGAACAGCATCCCTCAACTCATCCTGTGTCCCATGGAAATAACGCAACACATCAGATTCCAATGTCACAAAAATCACTCGAGCAAAGAGATCACACACACCTCATTCAGCATTCTATGCAGCTCATCCCTTGCTTCACCCACACGATCTCTATCATTGCTGTCAACCACAAAAATAAGCCCTTGGGTGTTTTGAAAGTAGTGCCTCCACAAAGGTCGAATCTGATGTAGAAATATGACATGTTACCAACAAGTGATAATTAACATTCCATCTTCTAGAAAATGTACAGAGATAATTTTGACCAGCTCTGATTTAGTATCTTCAAGAAAAGTAAATAAGGTTCTCTCCTCTGATTGTCAAAGAAGCCAATGAAATAGTAGAAACTGTTTTAAAGGAGTGTTTTGGAAGCAAGCAATATCCATCAAACGGAATTACAAAACAAAACCCTTGATCACCAATGGACAAGAGCATGTGTGAACAAGCCTACCCATTTTATTCGGAATAAGCTTATAAGCTTACAATTTCTTTGAAAATACAGTAAATGGGGGCAGCTAAATTTGTTAAGCCAATCAATAGAGGTGTACATAACACTAGTATCAGACCATGGTTGACATGGGCTAGTTTTACAAGATCTAGCATTTTTCCTGTTGAAAAAGGTTTAGTCTGTTGTTCAAGAACCTAATTCCCCATTCAATTTTGTTTTTATGGGTTGATGATGTGTAACAGCAACTTAGAAATGAGTTAAGGTCAGTTTAGTTTTATAAAATATTCCAAGTTTTATATTCCAAATTTCCTTTATAAACGTTTGAGTGTATAACTTATCTTTAAGGGGTGGAAACCTTAATTTCTAAGTATGGAAAAATCATTTGTTTAAATTGGGAACATCCAAAAGAAAGTTTTCCATTTATACACATGAGTTTTCTAAAGTTTAGAAAACAAAGTTTTCATCCCCAAGAAACAAGTTATATACACTCAAACATTTATCAAAGAAAATTTGAAAGAAAAAAAAACCTGAAAAATTCTCAAAAACTAAATTGCCACTTAGATGACTATCTGTTGTCACTACATTACCCAATTCAACTGCATTCCTAAAACAGTTTTCCAACCAAAGATCCAGGTTGGTGCCTACTTAAAAAAAGCCTTATCTTTCAAGTAGTGTTCTCTGTTACCATCATCAGAGTACTGAACATGGTCAAGACCAATCTAATCAACGATATCTTGCTATGCAAAATAAATTTCAATTTCTGGGACAGAACAGTGAAAAGAATGGGTTAAAATGTTGCCAGACTTCTTAGAACAGAGCAGATACGATCAATGTCCAAAGCTACATTTCTTCTGGCGGCTCCAAGTGGCAGACACCACCATGAGACTGGCACTCACTGCTGACTCTATGAGGCCTCACTGAGGCCTTAAATTTTGACTCAAATTTAAATCCAATTTAAATCTTTAAAATCGAGAAAGAAATAACTGCAAATGAAAACTAAATAAGAATATTGCTGCTTAGAATTTGAAGGAACCGCAGAGCAGAAAAAAGGGCCAACTTCCTTCAATCGTGAAGTAGCTCCAATTTAGGCACCATGCAAAAGGTGGATTGTTATAATCCTTACAGAACAAAAAACCACCCGTGTTTGAAAATGCCTTACTTGCAACAAGAATCAATTACAATAAAAAGGTTAATTCATTAAATAATTGCGTATTAGTTGGATCTGCAACTGCAAGAGGTATGCTCTACCTTGAAATAACATAAAAAACAAAAACAAAAACAAAAAAAAGAAAGGAAATAACCGCCTGAGCTATTGAAGATTTGATTAAAACCCAGGAGAAATGAGAAACCGAAAAGAAAGTTGTCCTCCAATAAGGGAGAAATCAAAAGCAGATATTTTCCTTATCCGTGTAGATGCAAAAGGTAAAGAAGGCATTGAAAAACTAAAGATAGTAAGGATCACATGGAAATTGTGAGTCAACATACCTTGTCCTGGCCACCAACATCCCAGACAGTAAAGCTGATGTTCTTGTATTCCACAGTCTCCACATTAAAACCTATTATCACGAAAAGGCATAAGATTCAAGAGCAAAATAGGGAAAGTGGAGGATGCAGACTGATTTTCGGTAATTCTCACCAATGGTAGGAATTGTGGTGACAATCTCTCCCAACTTCAATTTGTAGAGGATCGTAGTTTTACCAGCAGCATCAAGACCCACCATCAGTATACGCATCTCCTTCTTCGCAAACAACCGGCTGAATAGCTTAGCAAAAGACAGCCCCATCTTTCACACCTGCGGACGACATAAAACTCAGATCAACGACAGATCAAATTCAATAATGCAAATGCAGAGAAATCGGAAGTCTTCATCTCCATTCCAGCATCGATCCCAAAGATCCAGAACCAAACAACAAAAGATATCAACATGCGAATCTAGGTGTAAACATGCGAATATCGTTCACCAATTGCAAGCAGTAAACCTTGTAATCGCATAATAAACAATTTCCAAATCAAAATGATCATGATTAGGAAACCAGAGATCGCGAAGATCAGAAGAGAGACGAGATCGGAACCAGAAGGAAGAGTTACCTACCTGGCTGAGGAGAGGAAATCAAATCTACCCTGATGGTGTTGAAATGCGAATAAAAGCTGTCCTCGAATGTTTTACGCGTGAATGAGAGGCGAATGCGATATATTTATAGATCCAAGATGAAGAAAGAACACAGAATAAAAGAAAGGCGTCGCTTACTTTTCAAAAACATATTTTGTGGCCGTTAGTTAGTCATACTAGTCGGTTGACGCCGTTATGACGCCGCATGGCTTTTGTTGCATGCATCAAGCAAGAAAACTGCGCCCGTCCGTTTGGCAAATGGAGTGGAAATGCCAACGTTAAGATGGGCTGTGGACTGCGGTTTCGGGGCAAAAAGTAAGTAGATAAAAGAGAAGAAAGTGAGGGAAATTGTAGAATTTGATAATTGTAGAATTTGTTCTCAACAAGTTATAGTCACCCAGAAAGTCAACTAGGACACCACAGAAATAATCGATAAGGAATACACCCATGATTACTGTTCAATTCTCAGTAGCTAGCGACTCCAACTTTCACCACCAGGTGACAGCTTACATTACCAGTTATTCAAGATTCCGGAAGACCAGTAACAAGAGGTTTTTACAAAGGGAGGGTGGTCACAGACAGGCTAATCAACTGCCATTGCACCTCCGGTGGTCATGTGGATGATGACATTTCAGCACGTCCTCCTGTCATGCGCTCGCCCTTCTCTCCACGCTCACCTGTCATAGTCTTGCAATGTTCATATGCAAAGGTGCCGGTCTAAGATCATTTCTTAAAGTTGAAGAAAAATCACCTGTGCGAACTCGAATGACATCGGATACTGGCACCACTGCATAACCAGTGAACTCAGTTTTAACCTTTGGTTAACAACAAATCAGTTCAACACATGAACATCAGCTTAAAATCTTCAAACTGGACAGGATTCACAAAGACTTCTGATCTTAGAGTTTTAATTTCACTTAAATCTAGTCAAGTAAGACCCTGGAGAAACAGTGAAGACATAGTTCAATGATGACACGCAACTATAGAGACAGTGTTGGAGTAAGCCATGAACACGACACTAGCTTACACAAGTGAATCCCTTTCACAGATGCATTATTGTATAAAGAACATCATCTGGGGTGTATTATTTTGGTTAAGAATTGAGAAGAAAAGTTGGAGTTTCTTAAATGGATGGAAATTTTGTGAGAGGAAAATTGTAAGGAATGGTTGATTTTGAATATTTTGAGATAAACAGTCGGAATTTTAGATGAAAAGAACACACGCCTGGCCACAAACCACAAACCACCAACCCCACATCCCCCCACGGTCCCCCGAAAAAGAAAAGAAAATTCTCAGATGTTCATATGGAAAAAAAAAGCATCTTACAAAATATTTTGCCATCACCGATCTCTCCGGTCCTCGCTTCCTCAATTATTTTATCTACTACGGCTTCAACCTGTGTAGGTAGATAAGTCAGGGGGGAGGGAGGGAAGGAGTTTCATTAAAAACACAAAATCTAATGAAAATCCTTTTCTCCTAAGTAAATTAGATGGCTCTTTGCTCTTGCTCTTATTTATTTACTGATGTAGACAGGATTATTTCTAGATGGAAAAAAAATCTAAAGAAAATACGAACCTGATCCTTGCTCACCACAATCTCCATCTTAACCTTAGAAACAAAATTACCTTCAGAAAATTCTGAGCCTAAGTCATAGAAGAAGAGAAATTAACATATCATGGAGTAAGGATCTTGGAAACAAAACAAAACAAAACAAAAAGGGAAAGGCAAACAAGTATATAATAGAAAAATAACATCCCAAAGTACTCGTATCAACTGAAAAATGAATAGAAGCTGAAAAGGTAACTATAGTCGTGCTTACCTCCATGTCTCTCTGTTGAACCACCTTGAGCACCAAAGCCTCTCACGTCTGAAACAGTAACACCACGAATTCCCATCTTCAGCATAGCCTGCATATGTAAGACATGGTAGTAGATTCCACAGATTGCTATTAGAAGCATTTGAAGGTGAATGGTAGAATGAAGAAGTAAACTCATGATTTCCCATCTTTAGCATAGCCTTATTGAGTGAGCAAACTTGAATACAAACAGATTTCTAATGGAAAGGACTGCTTTTACCCCAAAATGCAATGTTTCTATGAAACCAAACAGAAGAAAGATCTACAAAATGTTGAGATGCATCAAGCTAATGTTTTGTGAGGCAAAACAGTAAGTATCTTTTTCGTTGAGATGTTGATATGCAAAATATTGAGATGCAAAACAATGAGTATCTTGTTTCAAAGAATGAATAAAAGCAGCACTTTGAGAGGCAAAGAATAAACATGGGCAAACACAGTAGCATCACGAGAATATAAGCATATGCATGGATTTACAAAAATCAAGACATAGAGCAAGTATTTGATCCTATAAAAGAAGCTTGAACCTGAACTAGAAGCACAGCATTACTATGACTAATAGGATCCAATGTTGCACCTAACAATAGCTTTACGGGGACTGGGAAGCAGACGCGACTATTGCAAAAATAAGGCAATCTATCCAACTAATTCGTTGCCCCTTAAAAACCTTTGCATAGGAAAGCGTAAAAAAGGACCGAAAAAGGATTATCCATTAAACCAACCAGCGAACGTATGGTTTTTCAGGACTTACCGAAGAAACGTGCTGAGCTCGCCAGGGCCTGTTACAGTTATAATGGACATCAAAACGCTAGAAAAGGTTACAGATCACACAATTTATAAAGGAAACTAGGAATATCGCCACCTGATAATCGCTTCAACTTTATAGAACTTGGAATCAGAAACGTAGTCTGGAGACAAAGAGAAGAAGGACCCATTACAATTGACAACCAGTAAACCTAAAAAGCCTCTTCCCAGAAACAAAGACAACAATAATAGTAGGTACCGAGAGAATTTTGAGCTCTAACTACAGGAGTCACGAAGCTCTTTCCCGATCGTCTGATCGCCACGTTAAGAAGAGGAAAATTATAGAAACGGACCTCAGAGAATGCAGAGCCTTTGGAATCGGCGAAGTGATGAAATTGGGGGCGAGGAGAAGGACGAAGATGAGGTAGCCAGCAAGCTGCCTTCGCCATTGCAGCGATTTGTTCCGATATCAAAAGATTCTGAGTGGGGTTTTAAAAGAAACCTCGCAGTTAAGAGGAGTGCATCGTTTGCCCCTGAACTTGAGTGAAACGGGCAAACAAATCCTCCGAAAAACATTTGTTACATATAACCCATCAAACTTGGACAAATAAGATCCTTAAAACAAGAGAGCACTGAACTGTAGAAGTTTGACCTCTGTGGAAATGGCTGCGAAAGAGGGCTCTGCGGAAGGCGAAATCTTGGTGTATAGAATTAGCACTGCCGAGGAGTGGGAAGATCTTCAAAAGAACCAATCTACGCTTGGCGGTGACTTTGACAAGTCCTCTGGTTTCGTTCACTTAAGTAGTCTCCACCAGGTTTTTTTCCTCAAAAAATTTCTCCCAGTTTTGGATGATTTATTAGAAACCCGAGTTTGGATTTTAAGTCTTAGATTGTTTCTGGATAATTTGATGCCAGGTGAAGTCGACCCTCGATAATTTCTTCAAGGACGTTAAGGTGGAGTTGTACCTTCTGCAAATCGACGCCAAGAAGGTACGAAAAGCCTTTGTTTTTTTTTTGGCCAGTGAAATATGCTCTTTTTTTAGAAAACCCTCACAGGGTAAGAAATGATAGATAACATCCTGCTCAAGGAGATGGGAGAAAGGTGATGAGGGACTTGATGTCTACTCTCATCACCTTATTACAATGAGCTGCTATAAGATCAGCTATACAGTTATGTGACCTAGGAATATAGATTACATGACAGTAATCAAACTTGGTTAATATCTTCCACAATTGGCCTTATGCACCAGTTATGCCTCCTCCCTTTACCTTTAACTAGATCAGTAAGATCCGTCAGAGGAAAGATTTTAAGTTTGATGTGCCAATTCAATCTTTAAGTTAGAAGAAAACCTGGCGAAAAATGAGAGTTTGATTTGGTCCAACTTGTTCTTTACTTTATGAATCTCCATCAATGAAAGGACAATGTTTTCCATCAAATAAACTTTTACAAACCTTTTAACTACACAAGACAATAGTGAACTTCCAGTACTGTGTCAACTGTATCAGCATCCCCGCCATCATAGATGTTGCCATCAGTTTTCTCTTATAGGAAAAGAGTGTCTGAAAAATTCATTAGGCGAATGATGTCTGTAAAAAGTTAAAGTTGAGTAGTAACATTGCAAATGAAAGAAAAATCTTATGATCGATGGTTTTTTCGAATCTTTCTTTGTTTGAATGACAAACTTGTACAAGGAGCATAAGTGTGTAAATACAGATCAAACCAAAGCTATCATTCTTAAGCTGATCAAGATCTTAATTTCCAGCATTCTGTATGGGCTCAGAATTCAAGTGGCAAAGAGATTCGTCCTGAGTTTTTGTTTGCAGGGCTGTTGATAGTTAGAGTTTGTAACTGTACTATAACCGATCTGTTGATAGTCAATCAGGTTTCTATCCTTCCAAAACATTTGAAAGGAAGAGGATATTCATTATACTTGGACTCTGTCGTCTGTCTCTAAACTCCAAATTAATGGCTGCCAGATAAAATTTATGTAGAGTAGTTAAGAGAGGACTTATTTGATGTGTGTTTCCATATCTTGAAACTTTTTGCAGTTCAACTGATTATTGATTCTTCCAAAGAAAATGTTTCCTCACAACTAGATTCGCTCTTATGCAACTGCTCCTTAAGATATTTCAAGATCTTGGGTCCATGCAATGGGTAACTGTAGTAGTAAGACCAAGAGAGATAATTTTTTTAATGAGATAGATACTTAATCATCCTGCAATATATTATTAGGGGATGTGGTATTTATATTCCTTCGTAAGAAGGTTGTGTCAGGAAGGGGATCCGGCATAAAACATTTTCACTATACTCTTGCATGAATTTATAGTGTTAACTAATTTTCAACAATTAATTGCACTATAAACTTCATGCTCATGTGGCATTAAGATGTGACATGGCTTGGTTGACATTAGCACCTTAACGCTAATTGCAAATACGAACACTTGGAATGTGCTAAGCACTGCTGATTGTACGTGGAGTTGATAGTTGAGCTAACATATCTTTTTATATGCAGCTGGGCAATGAACTAAAATATGAGCGTGTAGATGCCGTCAACTACTTCCCACATTTATATGGTCCACTTCCCTTAGATGCAGTGGTAAAAGCAGAGAAGCTGTTTGTATCAAATGGTCAGTTCAGTTGCGATTTGCTGTTGGATCAGTAGCATCAAACTAAAGTGTCAGGATGTGCATGGATGGTGCAGCAATCACAGTGGTTTGCTATAAATCAGAATCTATCAAGTTAGTACTTTGTCTCTTGAACTGTTGTTTGTGTCAGCTGAAGTCTAAACAGATTCTATAAAGACTCCAATTTGTTATTCTTAACTTTCAAGCAAAGGGACTGACTGTGCCTGTTAGGCGGGCAGGTTGGCTTGGGATTCGAGAGAGCTATTTTCTCTTATACCCACAAGCATGAATGTTGTAAGTCTCAACACATGCGTCTAAGATCAAGTGCCAAATAGATTGCCATAAACAAATGGCCCATCTTGTTTTGTTTATGCGATAGAGCAGAAATTCTCTCATTGGAAATAGTGGAAGCTGTCAGACCATTTACCTATGCTTTTTTATCCCTCGTCATCAGTGTATGCACGCCCCTCACCATCACTAAGAAAAGCATTTTTTGTATACCGTCATGCACATTTTACCTTTATTATTGACTCAAACCTGAAAAAATATCAAAATATTGTTACAGTGAGTACATATTTTGTTCTAAAAACAATCTGAAGGGGTCTCATTTTTTGCCACATTTAAATTTTAATCCGCAATTTCACCGAATTAAAAATCTAGATATGAAAAATACCCTGAAAGCTGTTTGGCATACTGCCAAATACGTGAGTGCCAAGTTTGTGTTTTTATCCGTGTCTAGTTTCATTGAAGCCAGAAAGCTGTCTAGCCGAATGGGAAAGCATGAAAATGCTCCGCTCCAGAGCCATTAGTCGATCTGCTCCGACCATTCGGACAAAACAACAGACAAGACGAGCAGTTCGGACTAATTACTGTCCTTCCTTCACTGATTAATGGGCTAATAACGGAGTCTTCAAAGGTATGTAGTCTCTTTTTAGAAACTTGTCTTCTCTTCATTAAAGGATTGTTGCATCAATCTTCCCCTGTTTTGATCACTTATTATAGGGCACAGAGATTTGATTGGAGAGGAAGGCTTCAAGACTGCACTCTACACTAGATATTGGGTAGAACGATCTAGCTGCTGCCTTTTACTTATCTCTCCTATGATCAAGTCATTGAAAAGATTCCCTCTTTCATCTCTGAAATTAAAAATCCCATTTGGGTTGGTCTCAAATTTGTTCCTTTCCTCAATCATTGATTTTTTTTTTTAATTTAATATCAATCGTTCTGATTTTGAATCCGGAAAAATTAAGGGCATATACCAACGTGGTGGGAGGAATTTCTGGGTGCACAGCACCGGGCCACTGGGTTGCTTGCCCCAGAAGCTAGCCACCCAAGCGCACAACGTCAGCAACCTAGATGAGATCGGATGCTTGAAGCCTCTTAACGAAGCTGCAAAAGTTTTCAATCAACAGCTGCATGATTCATGCAAGGAGCTCATGTCTGAAATGAAGGATGCAGCCATAGTGTGCGTAGATGTACACAATCAAATACCAAGTCATCGCTAATGCCTCTCAACTCGGTACGTACCCATCCATCATCAGATTTGATTGAAAAAGAAAAGAAAAAAAGAATGTAGATGCAAATGTTGTTTATTATTCCATGACAACTTAGCCTAGCCAATACAATAAGTGCACCCTCATTGCTCAATGGAGACAAGTTGAATCTCAATAAGTAACGTCAAAATCAAACTTTGCCAAGCAAACCGGAGCAAGATTATACCTAGCAATAATTTATTCTAAGATAAATCATCTTATGTTTCTCCAGCAAATTAACTCCAACGATTTTCACCTTGACCTTCTTCTCCTCTTTCTTAGGCTTTACGTCACTCCTCTCTCTTGCCATGTTGGATCACTCAGTTACACAAATTTGATGGTCAAAAGGGAATTGTGAACTCCACTCACCCCTATGAGAATAGTAAACCCGCGTGCAGAGCATGCTTCCGTTACTGCTGGAAGAATTGACCTGCATTGAGACAATGATTCTAACAACGAGTTCCCAATCCGGTGGAGCATGAAGAAGCGCGGCATACTCGATTTCGGGTATG
Organism: Stellera chamaejasme; assembly: GCA_024586325.1. Lineage (NCBI taxonomy): Eukaryota > Viridiplantae > Streptophyta > Magnoliopsida > Malvales > Thymelaeaceae > Stellera > Stellera chamaejasme. Next base: position 36,376,366 of record CM044985.1, read on the forward strand.
GTCGCGTTGCCATTTGTATCTGGTGGTCCGCTGATGATAACCCAGGAGGTGGCGTCAAGGTTGGAGACACAGTACACCAACGGAGAAGAAGATAAGCGATTCAAAAGCAATCCTCTGCCTCTCTCCAGTTTCTCCACTGCTAATCCACCATCACCTGGGTATCTGAATACAGGAGAGATCAAAAGAAGTTGGGATCCATAATCGACCTCCGCCAATTCCCCTTTACAAGTCAGCCTAGGAAGACAGCCGGAATTCACCAACTGCCGCCATGATTTTGATACGCATCTCAATCTTACCACCGTTTTCATGTTTTGAGCCGTCATCAAGAATATCTCCACCATCAGATCCTCGGTTAGACACTCGAACTTGTTCTTCCCCTCCTCCATATCTATACTCACTCCAAACAAACTAACCATCATCAATCAAAATCAGCCTCATTAATGAAAATAAAAGAGATGGAAGAGATATGTAAAAGACTAATGTTTCATTGAGGGTCAATTAATTAGATGTGACAACTTTTTTTAGACATAGGGGTAAGGAATTGGGCCATGGGGATTGGTGAAGCTTGAATCCAAGACCTTCAGTTCATGTCCTTTAACCACTTAAATTTCATGTTCTTAAAAGTTTAGCCATTAGATTAGAGGATCACGATAAATATGAGAATTTCTAAACTGATGTGATGTTTATGAAAGAACAAATTTGAGAAAAAAAAAATACTTGATAGATTTTAATTTTATTTTATACAAAAGAACACATCCGAAAATTCCCAAAGCTTCAAACCAATAAGTCTCCATATTAAGATAATAAAGTAACAATGAATATCTGACACGATAAATGCACAACAAATACAAAGTTTCAAATACATAAATTTGGTAACACAGGTTAATCCTACCTCTTTACTTGATTTAAGGGGGAAAAATAGATAAATCATAGATGAAATTAAAAAACTAAACTAACAATTACTAAAAATAATAAACAAATGGAGGAACAACATAAAATAGATCATAACAATTTTAAACTTGAATTGGTGAAAAAATTTTGAATGCATTAATCCCGAACATGGAAATAATAATAATAATAATAATAATAATAATAATTAATAGGTTAGTTGCCCAAACTCTTAGTAGCTTTTATAATAGACATACAAGATAACCAAGATAAAGTGAGTGAAAACTAAAAAAATCCCCTAAAGACAGTGGATGAGAGCAAAATTTACCAGAACTAAAGGGCGGTCAATCAGATTAAAAATGGATCTACAACGATTTCAAGTCCCAATTGGTTGTACAGGAGGATTAACTCGTGCCGGCGGTGAGTGGTGCAGCGTTGTGCGTGCAACCATGGAGGTCTCGAGACAGCTTGATTGAATGGTGCAGCAGTTGTGGATTATGTGTTAAACGTGTGTGTGTGTGTGTTCTTTTGAAGTTTTTAATCAATTTGAAGGATAATTTGATTTAGATGAATCTAAAATTTGATTGCAAGTGATGACGTGTCAAATATTGGTTGTTTAGTTAGTTATCAGTGGCAACTTAAATGATTAGATACTTGGGACTTTTCCATATTAAAAACAAATCAGAGTAGAGTAGATCTTAACAAACTATCTGCATATGACTTGCTCAAAGACAATCCCCTTCCCAACTACATTTTATACACCAGGCAATTGCCGGAAACAACCAGGGAGGGGGAACTTGTCCCCAAACACAACAAAAAGAAAGCTCTAAACCATGACGAGCTAAAACAATGGGTTGCACCATTAAGGTGTCACCGAACAAAAGAAACAAACTTAACTAAACTAGAGTAAATCGAAACGACGAAAAAACATAAAAATAAATGATAGTGAAGCCGCCCCCAAACGACCAGTTAGACGGGATGAAACGAGAAGACTGAGTAACATGCCAAAGAACCACCAACGCCAGAGGAACACACCAGTGAACTACACTAATCCACCAAAGGATTTCAAAGAGGTGCCCGTATGCAGCATCTTCATGCCATGTATATACATCTAATAACAAGCTCTCAATCAATTGGGAAACTAAGCGATGTCTCAACCTTACACGAACAACCATCACAAAACTCATATATGACTCCCATCAACAAAAGAGGAACAATGGACACATCCACATCCACAAGTCCATCATCCAAATCTCACTAGTAAGGATCATCCCAACAGGCAGGTGAGACAACGTTCAGTCCTGTCGTACCATAAATCTTCCCTTCCAACATCACCACCTTTACATGACCAAGACAAATCCTCTTTCAATCTAAAGCCCACCCCACAAAAATCTGCAACTATCATCCACGAAACCCACCATATCAATAGAACCAGACAGGTCCTCATTGTCCCACCAAGCAAACACATGTAAAAGAGTCATCGAAATTGGACCGAATACATCCAAATCCGTTTATTTATCACATATGTAAAAAAACACATACCTAAATATACTACTAATTAACTAACTCAACTAACCTAATAAATTAAGAGATTGAAACACACTTCGTAGAGATTTATTAAGAGGGTAAACTTGACATTTTCATAATGTGTTTTTCTACATATATGGTAAATAAACACTCATGATACATCCTCCTCAAAACCTGTTAAACCATAACCACCCTTCACACCAAACTTGGTCGACCCACCCGGTTCCACCATAACCTTCGATTGTGGCCAAGCAGACTGAGGTGGCTCCACCTCCAACCAATAGTGCCAATAGCGATCAACCACTATCACAGACCAGAGGCGACCCACATCCATCGCTGGCGCCGACACCACCCAGGAGATAGCACCGACAGAGACAGAACTAAATAGGGACCGAAGGGGGCAGCTGCCACCCCTTCAATTGTGAGGGTATTGGGTACATAGGAAATATTTTATGAATCTAGATAATAATTTGTCCATTTAGCCCCTCCTACCCATCCAAAATAAAAAGTAACCTCAATTTTAATTAAAATTCAACACAATTTCTCTCAAATATATACAATTTCTCTCAAATGATTTTATTTGAGAATTCATCGAAAATACCTAAGATTTGGCCTAATGTACTACTCGTTCTTTGTGTATTACTATTTGCTCGCCCCTCCAACACCAAAATCCTAGTTTTGTTACTGAGCACTGGCGAGAAGGAACCACCCGCAGCGCCGTCTATCAACCCAGAAACGAACTGGATCATACCTGTTTTCTTGATATGTATATGATTTCAAGGGTAACACATATACCAAAGCAACATTTCAGAAAATAAAAGAGTTGTAAATCTATCAAGTCTGTTATCCATTGCTTGCCAAAAACCTAAATCAGCAACAGCGTAATCGCAGAGCAGCTCTACTTTTTCACCAGCCAATAACAGCAGTAAAATATAAACTGAGCATTCAGGTTATTCAATCCACCAAAAGTTGGAAAAACTATGTATGTATATGCATGCATGCCCTGCTACAACTCCAACACTGGAGTTCGCTTCACGCCCATTTTACCTGCCCATAATAATAACCTTAACATTCAGAACTACTAAACATAACTAGCTAGTGGTACGTATATGACAGCCAACACGGAGCTAGTTAGGGAGGTAGTGAGTAATCCAGAGAAGGGGGAAGAAAAACAACGCACGAACCTCAGCAGTAATTTAGATCTGGAGAGTGGAAATCACAGAATTGACCTTTTCCTTGGCTGAGTCAAGGTCCAGCAAAACCCGTGCTAGATCTGCCATAATCACCGTTTCTTTGGTGGGGAATGAGTCGGAGGAGGAGGTGGATGAAGCAGCAGCAGCAGCTCTAGCAGAGGTGTCTAGGAGCTCTCCACCACTCAGATACTGCAACAAAATCCTGCAGCTCCAGTTGATATCGTCAAGAAATTTTGTGAACTCCGGATACTCGGAAGCAATGGCGGACAGTTGATTTTGCAGCCCCTCCAGTTGCTGCTTGACTATGGCATCATCCAATGAGTCAGCTCCACCAATTGATACAGCCTGGACATCTTTAGCCAGACTCTCGATACTTTTCGCAAGATCAAAAACAGGGAGGTAGGAGCGATAAATGGCAGAACAGAGGGATGGTATCACAGCAGTGAGGATCTGGGCAAGGGCATTCCTCATGTCAGCGATTTCCATTATGAACACTGGAATTTGAAAAGGCATGATTGAAAATTGAAAAGAGCTTTGATCGAAAAATGAAATGAGCTAGGGTTGATTTCCATTCCATAGTATTTATAGAAGAGTTTCAGCGGCAATTCAAAATATTTCAAATGATGAATTGCTGGAAGGAGCTGAATTATAATTGCCGCCCAAAAAGATCTACTATTATATCTTATTAAAAATTTGAATATTGAATTATGGTGTATACCTCACCGCCACATAGACTAATTCTTTTCTTTTTTTTGACATGAAGCCATATTAATGAGCTTATCATTTTCTAAGCTTGTGGTTACTATTTTATAAACCTTTTCTTTTCAGTGCCTTAATTAGTGTTCATGTCAGTGGGTAAAAATCATTTTTCTTTTCTAAACTGTTATGGCAAGTTTTTTTATAGCAATTAGTACATAATAAATTTAAATCAATTTGCTCTCTTTTCTATTACTCATGTTTCTTTCCTGTTAACACCTCCCCTTTGCATTTATGCCCTCACCCTCCCCCCAAAACTTTTCTTTTATCTGTATTTCTTTTTCCATTGGCTATCACTCTTTTTTTTTTGTTAGCCTTTATATTAGCATTTTTGGTAAATTATAAAGAATATTTTTGGTTTGTTTCATGATTCCTAACTGATTTTCTCCTAATTTCTTCATAATTGATCCGTTTCTCATTTTCTTCCACTACTTCTGTATCGTTTTTCCTCTAATTTTGGACACAATCAATCAAAATTGGTAAATATAATGGTGTGCAAGGTTGGGTTGTCTAATAGGGGTTAGGTTTTTCGGTTTCAAAGGTAGTGGTCTGATTTCGAAAAGGAAGAAAGTGCTTGTCTGGGAGGCCGTCATGACGGGGAATGGCTGAGCCGGTGCCGAGACGGCCAAGGGTCACAACCACGCCTCAATAGCGAGATACTGAGATCGCGAGCACCACAACAGCGATAAATCATCAATGTGGCTGTGATATTAAAGGGAGCGTCAATGCAGTGGGATGACAAGGGAGTGTTTGGCCGTTCGAGTGTTTGCTAAATTGAAAATTGGAAAGATCTAAGTTGGGGTGAGAGGAAGTAGAAAATTGGAATCTTTCCCCCTTCTTTGTCAACGGATCTGACTCAGGAAGAAACAGAGTCAAAGATACTTTTGAGAGCAAGAGATGAAGGTGGGAAGTGGGACCACAAGTTGATGTGCATTTTTGTAAAGTTGTCACTGGTATAAAAAAATGCCTTAATATGCGTGAGGTCAATATGTGGGTATTGATTTAGGAGGGATGAAGAATAATTTAAAAAGTTCCAAAATGAGTTGTAGAGGTTTTCGAACAGAATTTAAGTCTATTTTGAGCCAAAAATCGAGCGTAATATACTGGGTTCGGTGAATTCGCTCTGGAATACTACCGATAAGTTATGGGCTAGAGCCCGCGGACCCATTTACACCTCTATTCCTAATACAACCAGCGAGGCTCTATTTGTTGAGTTTCTCATTCTTTTCTTCCGGATTACAGAAGAAAAACCGGAAAATAACAAAGCTTATGTTTCAGAAGGAAATATGAAATATTATTGAAAATAATAACCGAGATAAGATGTGTATAATGGGAATGTAGAACAACGTAAATTAAGAATGAAGTAGCGTACGTGAGGTGTGTTCTTCTCATTTCTTTTCGTTAAAGGAAAATATCTGTGATTTCCTCACCCAACATCACACCAATTTTCAATTTTCAAGTATTTCATCAAGAACAAAAATTATACTTAAGGGTGAGGTTGAGATTACGACGAAGAGGTTTATGCTGATCGTGCGATAAATATTGTGGGTCACCATCTACTTTTTTCACCATCATCTCCTCTTTCTCCGGTGCTCCTCCTCCTAGGAATTGGATATCCTCATGAACCGCGAAATCCTCCACCCGGAAGGCCGGAACCCAACAGCTAGCCGCCTGATCAATTAGCGATCGACGGCGGCGGTGGAGCTCCTCTTCGTCCCTGAGGTGATCGCGAGTCTGGTGGAAATTCCTGATGAGAGCGAAGAAGCGTTCCACCTCCTCATCTTCAACCGCGGCCTCATCATCTTCCTCTTCCGGTAACCTCCTCGTGCCTTTCATCACTTCCTTTTCCTCCATGGGAATTAATTAACCTCTCTAATCCTTCCCCACGTACTAATCTAATTAAATCGATGGATGAGACTTGAGAGGTATATATAGAGGATGGGATGGAAATGGGGAAAGACAGGTTTGCCCATTGATGGTAACTGGTTTGTCAAAGGTGGTTCGCGAAGACCGAAAACATGATGATACGGTGGGAGATGACGTGATGGGAATGACGAAATATATAGATAGTCATAGTGTTGGGCCGTTTTTACGTTTTTTTATATATTATTTTCTAATAATAAATCAGCAAGTTTTAAAATCTTCCCGTCAAATTATTACATTCTATCTCTCAAATTCAAAAAACCGTCACGCCGTCACCTTCCACTTTTTTTTCCCGTAAAGAACACAAGCAACCTTGGCAATGCAGGAGGCCGGTGGGTAAGCCATTTTTTTTTTGTCAAAATTCGGTGGCCCTTGCATTCTTAATTAAATTTTAAACTTTTATATGTACTCTTTAGAATACTGTCATATCTTTACTTTAATTCCTTATTTTCATTTTCTTCTCTTTTTTCAATAATTTATCTTTCTATTAATTTTCATGTTGAATCTGAAGTTGAATTGGGGACTTGGTCCTTGCACTATCAGGAACCTTAGGTTATGGCCTGCAAATATTTAATTTACAACACAGGTGAAAGAGAATTAATATATGTTACTCTACGAGTGGTGTTTCTATTTGTGTCTTACAATTGGACTATCACACGGTCCAGGCACTGATTTGGATTTTTTTTTTATTAAAAAAACGTTTTGAGTTTGGCAAATGAATGAGGATCATCAATTCAATTAGGTACCTTGTGGTTGTGGGCTTCCAAAGTACTCCCTCCGTCCCAAAAAAAATTGATGATTTGTTTGACCACAGATTTTAAGCTGAATGTAAGATGTTTATATATGTTTACTTAATTGTTCACTGGTTGAAAGTGCACAAAAAATGAAGTAGAAAAAATAAAGATAAAGTGAGAATAATTTAGTAACTTTGAGAGTAAAAAGTTTTCTTTAAAAAAAATTGATCAATTTTTGTAGGATAACCCAAAATAGAAATGTGTTTCACGGATAGAGTAGATAGATAGATCCCACCATTTCTCTCCTCTGCCACATGCCATCTAATTGCCGTCTTTCTTCAACCAAGCCTAATTGGTTGGCCCAATTGACTCAAACACTAACCCTATTGGACTATCCTAAGCCCATTTCTTCTTGGAGGTTAACTTGTTTGTTGGATAAGTTCAACATTTTTTAGGGTAATCCTATTGAACATAAAGTGCTTGTTTAGCATTAAATTGACCAAATTAGACTCGATCACTTTCGTTCATTCTTTTTTTGTTAATCAAACAAGAAAAAGAAAATCAATAATTGCAACAAGGCTGACAAGCAAGTTGCATTCATCAGAACAGGCTGAAGACACAACACTAATCTTGTGATGAATCTGTGATAAACTGAATAAGATTGACAGCAATTTCTGGGGTCTTATGAACATATATATATCTTAATTAGCAGACTTCAAACAACCCTGCCTTTTCTAAAGGACAAAAAGAACATAAATACTGTTGAAAAATAAAATTAATCAACGGGGTAAAATAACGCCAAAGACCAATGAACAATTAGCATAGCTACTTCTCTCTACAACTAAACTGCGGTCCTGTGGATGGATACTGCAAGACGCAGATAACATAAAGCAGATCATAGCCCTAAGAAGGCACATTGCTTCCTCGCATGCTCAGGGATCAGCTTCGCAAGCATATCTGTCGGTACTCCCTTGAGTTCTGATCATAATCACAAGAGACTAGCGTTAGAACTTTGTTCAATGTCCACCGTTGACGGTGATAATAATTGATCAGAGTTCTCTTACCATGAGATTTGAAGTTGAAAAGAGGGGGTAGGAAACGTGCATTGGGAAGGCGGGTATTTGGATCCCTTAGCTCATCGAAGAACGGATGAACCAAAGCCTCGAGCTGTCAAGAATTCAGACCTCCATTAATTAAACCAAATGAACTGAAATTATAGTTTTGAGGATAGAACTCTCATACAGTACAAATATACTCACAGCTGTACTGCGAAGGTTCGGGGAGTACTGCAGAAGTCTGGAGACAAGATCAACAGCCTCTGGTGGCATGCGCTTGTGGAATATCTGCATTTAAAAGAGTAAGCACCAATTAATATTAGTATTGTTATTCTACATGTCAGTTACCCAAACTGTTGGAAACAAAAACCACAAACCAAAACCAAAAGTAAAATAAACAGGAAAATACAGAAAAGAGGATGCAGCCACTACCTTGTGCCACGGGTGAGCTTTAATTTGAGGAAATTTAAATTCAGTGTAGTTTGGATTCATGCATTTAATTTCTTCTCTTGTAGGGGTTCCCAGAACCTATAAAAACAGCTTAAAAACCAAAATTAGAAGTGATAAACAAAACCAGGAATGTTGCATAGCAAAGTACAAGTTGCTTCAAGGGCACATATAAGTCAACTTGGCACAAACCAAGACTAAAGCAACATTTAGAGTATCTTTTAATTAACATTATAGATAAAGGTTTGCAGACTTCTTATATTATCAATAATCCAAGATACTCAAATCATGATATCAAGTGAACCATCGTTACCTTGATGATTTCAACAAGCTGATCGACACCGCTTTCCCCAGGAAACAGAGGCTGTGATAGAAACATATCAATTCTTAGTTTACAGACAAAGCAGAAGTATATAATAATAATAATGATGAGGTAGTGAAATCACCTGTCCAAGCATCAGCTCAGCAAGTACACAACCAGCAGACCAGATATCTATAGCTGTGGTGTATTCAGTAGCTCCAAATATAAGTTCCGGGGCACGATAGTACCGAGAGCAGATGTAAGATATGTTCGGCTCGCCTTTTACCTATAAAATTAAAAGCGACTTCGGTATCCAAGAGAATATAACGCAAGTAATGTCAACAGTCCCAGGATGAAAAATACAAACCAGAACTTTTGCACTTCCAAAGTCGCATAGTTTCACTTGATGGGTGTGAGGGTTGACCTGTCAGAAAGCAACATAGAAAGGTGAGCAGCTGTCCTCAGAGCAGACATCAAAGATTACTTTTCTAGAACATTAAAAGATGATCCAGTGGCTTTATCATTCTTAGTTCAATATTAAAAATAAAAAATAAAAAATCTACTAGTGATTGCTAAACCCTACAAATACAGAAATTAACGACATACCAATAGATTCTGAGGCTTTATGTCCCTATGGCACACTCCAATGGTATTGTGAATATAAGCAAGAGCCCGGCAAATCTGCATAGAAGAAAAGAAGGAAGCAAATATCAATAAATCAGTGGATCACAAGCTTTGCTATGATGCGTTACACCCACACAACCGTGCCAGTGATCACAAGCTTATATCATCTAACTCGAAACAGGAGACGGTTCGTAATAGTATACCTGGTAAAAGTACAGTTTCACATATATTAATGGCATCCTGTGGTTCATCTTATGGTAATGCTTAATGACTCGATGGACAGTCTCAGGTACATACTCAAGCACCAAGTTGAGATAGAGTTCATCTTTCTCTGTGGTTGAGAAGAAGCAATGTTTTAAGGAGACCACATTGGGGTGGTCCAAGAGACGCATTGTTTGGAGCTCCCGGTTCTTGTATCTCTTGTCCTGAAGAACCTTTTTAATAGCAACAGTCTCGCCTGTTTCCAAGCACTTAGCCTGTAGGATGAAATTAGGAAGGAATCGTCAACTACAAGACAAGAGACCTTATATCAAGACAGATAATCAACTCAAGACTTATCAAGTAAATCCAAACATACAATGACCGCACCTGGAAGACTACTCCGAAAGATCCCTGTCCAACCGCACGTTCAGCCATGTAGCTTATGGTCTAAAATCATCGCCAAAACAAATTTATAAGTACGGAATGCACGCCAATTATGAAATATACACCAATTTTTTCAAAAAGAGCACATGCATCTGTGTACCTGTTTCGGCTGGCCATTTTTACCGCCAATGGTAGTGACAATTATGTGGCCTGTTTCCGTTCCATTACCATCAACTACCGTTGCTTCCATTTCCTGCAAATCTCAACCATCTTATGTGAGCTAATTCCTGATCAGATAAAATCAAAACACGCACAGTTAAGAACAGAATAACAATGAACATGATCACCTTATCATCTCTGATTTTCATATCGTTCATTTCATCATGCAACTTATCAGCCCCTACTGTATTTCCACTGGCATCTCTAACTCCAGAAGCCGGTGCTAGGCTCACCGAAGCCATTCAGTAATAAATTGAACAAAAATAGAAGCGCCTTTTAGATCCCACAGATCTGACCTCTCAACTCCTTTTCTTAGCAGAAAAACCTCAAAAATTCGCCTGAAGCAGAGCTGAAAATATCGATTGTTAGCATAAAAACTAACAAAAAAGCATCATCACACTGAAACTGGCCCCAGATCAGAGCTTATATCTCCATCCATACTAAATCTGAGTCCAGGCGATGAAACGGTCTACAAAACTATCTCTATCCACAGCTAGGGCGAAGAAAAGTTAGCCAGAAGAAAAACTAAAGATGTACACTTTCCATTTTCCCTCTATTGAAACCCTAAAAAGGAAACAGGATCCATAACCAGATATAACGATCAAATCAGGGGAAAACAAAGCTGAAAATTTCCAGACAGGAAAACAGTTTGATGGTATAAAACAGTCAAAACACGCGAGAAACTGCTAAAAGACTAAAGATCATAGAACAGAAATTACCGATCGGATCAAGAACAAATGAAACAACGATCCTACAGGGATCTTGAGATGGATCTCCGGAAGTACAACAGATTACAGACAATGAAATGAAACTTGTGGTGGGTATGTTTGGATGAACAGAGAGGGAAGAGGGGGAGATTTGGAGACAGTGAGGATTGTTTGGTGGTGGAGGCTGATGCCAGTCAACGATTAACAAGAGAGCCAGACATGGTCATTGAAGGAGAAATTTTTAATCTATTTGATTCTCTCTCTCCCTCTCTCCTCACTTTGCTGCTTTTTGACCATTCAACCCCATTCCCCACTCTCCCACTTTCAACTTTCAAATCTGTCCCTCTTTTATTTATTTTCATTTTTATCTTTCCATCTCTTTCAAGCTTTTGAATATAATCTTCTTTTCTGTCTTTATTCTCCTATACTCTTCTTCTCCATTCGTACTTCATATGAACAATCACAGCAAATAGTACACGTCACTTGAAGAAATACCCAGCCTTTTTTTAGGATGCGGTTTGATGAAATTTGCAGCAAGCTTGAACATAATACAGGATGATTATATGACTATCTGCAAATGAATTTTTAGCATTAAGTTGATTGGGTCATCAATTATAAAAGACGATTAGATAATTCCAAAATAACGATCATCAACGTCTAAACCATAACATGTAAATATTCAAAACATCTTGGCGTATAACTATTTGTTTGATTGTTTGATTAGATTCGCCAGTAAAAACAGCCGTTTCATGTAACAAGTGTTTTTTTCTCACTCACAATTCCGCGAAATTGGTTTTCCAGCGGGAGAATTCGCTGCTCCTCTAATTTAATTTAGGCCCCATTTGAAATTAGTTGTTTGAAATAGATAACTAAATGTTAAAAGTTTCCCGTAAATAAACTTTTAAAAATGTAAATGTTACTTTAAAAATTTATCAAACACACCTTTACTCATATACATATCATCGTATGATTCTAACTAAAATATAAAACCATGTATTTTCATTAAATGAGCAAACTAGCTTGCTTACAAACTCATCTTTCTTCTCCCCGTTAGTCCATCTCTTCCCTATGCCCCCATTGTCACCACATCCTCACCATTTCACCGGCAAGATCAATAAGGGGTTTCAAAGTTGGGATGAGGTAGAAATAAATTCATCCGATTTTGTTGTGGTAAATCAAGAAATTCATCTCTCAAACACGGGTCTTCAAACCATGTGCGACCCGATGAGGGGAAGGGACAAAAACGTGAGGAGTGGGGGTGAGGTGATGCTAGTAGGCGAATCGGTGAGGACGTGATTTTTCGATCGGTTTCTCACTTCACGCCACGTCTCCATTTTTTTACGTGAGCTCCGAATTTCGTGAGGCATGATTCACCGCATATCCGGGGGTGAATTTCCCACAAATTCATCTTCGCATTGGAAGGTTTGAATCCCCCTTCTAATAGTTGCCTACCTTTAACCACTACCTCGCATGCAGGGGCGGGCCGAAGATTAAATTCCTACGAAGGTAAATTTGAAAGCTTACAAAAATCTTACATGATATATACATTTACATAAATACAACACATAATAATTATCGTCGTTGTTTACGACGAGTTTTCATATTTTGAAATCTTTTCAATATCAATTCATTGTCAACACTTCGCAACACATCTTTCTCTATGAATGTAACCAAGCAATCATTCATCCACTGATCTCCAATTTTATTACGCAGTCGAGTCTTCATAATTTTCATTGCAGAAAATGCCCTTTCTACTGAAGTTGATGAAACAGGTAACACCAAAGCCAATTAATCAACTGGTAAACAAAATGATAAACAAGGTGTTTCTTCGTCTCAACTAATTTTGCAGCAAGTTCTCCAATTCCTTTTGCCACTAAACTGAAGGTTAGATTGCATGTCCATAATAAAGGTATTCAATTGGTTCTCGAGAACAACACAATCTGTCTCTAAAAAAATTGAAGGATACAACTCAGCTAAACGGATCAACTTCTTCAACTTTACCTCGTCAAATGATGAGACCGAATCAACAGGATTCAAGCAAGTCATGCCAAGTAGCAATTATATGTTGACCTCACCAAATCTATTGTCATGCGCCTGAAGCACCCAATCTATGACAGTTTTGAATAATTCATTCTCAAAATGATGAAGGTTTAGCACTTGTGAAGCTTTACGACGAGATCTACCTCGAGGTACAAATGGATCATTCATATTAAGAACAATAATACCATGCTTGACACAAAATGAAGACACTTATTTGATCAAAGATTTCAAACCACTATCTCTTATCATCTATAATCTTTGCTTGGATATAGCAACTAAATCCATTGCATTCACTATATCTTGATCTTTTTTTACAATGCTACTGGCAACTCATTTGTGATCCCAAGAATATGTTTCATCAAATTTAAAGCAAAAACAAACTCAAACGATTGTGCCCAATCTAACAATACAACTGCTTATGCCTTTTGATCGGAGCTCACACCATCTTCAACAACATTTTCAATTACTTCAAGAATAGAAGAGAACGAGAAACCGATATTTACCAAAGTTGAAAAGTGAGAAACCCATATTGTTTCAGTTGCCCTTTGAAGACTATATTCTTTATGCAAGCCCTTTCCATTTGAAATTTCACCAATGTCGATTGCTTCTAAAATTTTCTTTGTTTTTCACGAAGTATGTCCCTACGTTTATAAGAGGCTCCAATAAGATTCACCATCCTACTAATCATATTGAAAAGTAAAGCGAATCCTTAGCTACTGCAACAAGAACTAATTGTAGTTGATGTGCAAAGCAATGGACATAAAACGCGGAACTATTCTCCTTCATAAATAAGCTCTTTAGACCATTGAACTCACCTCACATATTGTTAGCTCCATCATAACCTTGCCCATGAATTCTTAACACAACAAGCTCATGTCTTGCAAGTAGTGACTCAATTGATGCTTTCAAGGATAAAGAACTAGCATTAGTGATGTGCATAATCCCACGAAATCGTTCAATGACATAACCTTTCTTGTTGACATATCGAAGAATAAGTGTCATTTGTTCTTTACTGGAAGCATCACGACATTCATCAACTCATCAACTAATATTGAAAAAATATCACTCCCAATATCATCAACAATAACCTTAGTTGTTTTCAATAGCACAAGCTGATGCTATATCCAATTGAATTTTATGAGAGGATAATTTATGATTTCTTGGTGCATTTTGTAAGACAACTTTTCTTGCTTCTTCATCATGTTTAGCCAAAAACTTTAGAAGCTCTAGAAAGTTTCCTTGATTAATTGAATCCTCTGACTTATCATAACCCCGAAATGGCAAACATTGATGTAGAAGAAACCTGACACAATCAAGAGAGGCAAGCAAGCGAGTTTCATACTGAATTTTGGTTTGTTCAGATTGCTTAGCAAAAGAATGTCCAATGTGTCGATCTTGATTCTTCAAATCTTCACATCGTTGTCGAGCTTGGTTAAGAGCACTATTTATGCCTCCAACATGGACTTTAAATCTTTCTAGCTTTTTCCAATTACTAAAACCCTCAAATGCAAAAGAAGCTTCACTTTCTCCAACATCATTACCACATAAGTAACAATATATGCAAAATGTAGAATCTCTCTTGACACTATATTTTAACCAATCATATACTCCAAACCAAGCAACATTAAATCTTCTTTTTAGCTTACCAATTTATCTTTGAGGGAAACTATGACCATGAGGTTGACAAGGCTCTCTTTGTAATTATGCTCTCCGAATTTTGTCACGGTCATTAGGATGATATTCAAATATTTTTCTTTGTTCTCCGGGATCTCCAGGAAGTTCATATAAATTAATCTCTTCATGAATCCTTTTTTGAGCTTTCAACAATATTTGATGTTTGCTTTGATTTCTTCGTCCTTATGAGAAATTTATTCATCTCCTATATAAATTGAAAGTATATGTTAATACATGTCAATTACATATACTATAAAAAGACAAACATACATCACCATTGTTGAATTAAAAATGAAAATTGGCAAACTAAAACAACTCACACACTCACACTCACGGTCCCCACCATTCCCCACAATGTATTTGAAGTTATTTTAATTGAATTAGAACCCAAGTTATTTACTAACAAGTAGACAAGTTACAAGTGGAAGCTAGAAGGGATGGGTTGGGTAGATGGCATAAATACAAGCCAAAAGTTTGACTTCTCTAGTTCTCTTATCTCTCCAATTAAAAGCAAAAATAAGAGCAGAACAATTACCAAGTGCAGAACACTAGAGAGCAGAGCAGCCAAGAGTCGGGAGGACTGAGGAGTGAGAAGGATGGCAACAACTGCAACTTGCGCGTTGCGCCTCACTTCCGCCATGAGTGGTGGGTGGAAGCCGCCAGGCCGGTGCTCGCCGGTGCCTCGTCGGTGGGTGGAGAGGTCAAAGTATAACGGATGGTACTGAAACAAGATGAGATTTCAAAGTGAGAAATCAAAGGAATATCTCGATTCCTTCAACTTATACACCAAATTAAACAATAAGTTGCAAATTTGGTAAAAAATTCATACCTATATCTTAGATTTTTGTTTAATTTCTTCAAGAAATTGAAATTGCAAACCCTAGGTAGAGCTTCTCTTCTCACTGACTGACTCCAAATTGAAATTGCAAATTTTTTAGTTTATATAGTGGTGGGGTCAAGTGTGATTAAATTGTAATTTTTACAAGTTAGGGGAATTAGAGTGTTTATAGGTACAGTTTAGGGGCATGTACAAAATAAAATTTCAGTTGGATTTTGGTGGGGGAAAATTACAAGGATAGGGTTCATACTTATGCAATACATGCATATATACCCTATACTTCAGAAACGTTCAGTGGGGGCACTTGCCCCCATTGCCCCCACATTGAGTCCACCCCTGCTCGCATGTACCACCCAGCCAGTAGGATCGACCAACACCGAAACCACTTATCATCTTTGTCGACTTTAACAACTTTGGCATATTTGACCTCCTCGGCAAATAGCTTTTCATCCACATCGATGACAATGATATTGTCTTATTTCTTAACATTCTAGTGATTTATTATTGTACATGGTTCCCAAAAAAGGAATGGTGATGCCAGAAAGCAAGGCTTTGTCGCGAAAATCTAAAATGTCTGCAGTGACAAGAATAATTGGAAAGGGAGGAGGAAGAAGCGGGGGATGAATGTGAATAATCGACACTATAGCATAGAGAAGGCTAAGATGGAGGTCGGAGGTAGTGGAAGAAGTGACAATGAAGAAAAATACTTAAGCTTGAGAGGTTGAAGAATGATGAATGCAGAATATGAAATTTAAAAATTTTAGGTTTCTCTGACCAATCTCACATACATAAAGGGTTTATTTTTCTATAAAAAATGGGTTTATTTTAATTTTCCATATTTTCAGTCTTCATATTGGTCAATTTAAGATTTTGTAAGTCTTTTTTCATGAAGCTGAGAACACACATAAAAATAGCCTACTTTTATTTGGCAATTTGCGGTTGTGTTTACATGTGATATGTGAGATGTTATACTACTAATGAATTACAAATGATCCTTTATGCATGCAAACTTCACGTGCTTAATATGCTATTTGGTTAGAATCAAGCCATTTTGTGTTATTGATTCATGGAGTCGGAATCTCGAACTTTATGATTTTTTCGTTATCTACAAATTATTTTTGTTATTGGAAGATATCTCTCCAACTTGGTTAGGGGAGCCGCCCTCTTGCCATGGTGATCCTGGGTGCCAAAAAAGTCCAAATTTGCAGCTGGAGAGCCTTGCAAGACAACCTCCCTTTCATCGAGCAGCTACAAAAAGGAGTTCAAATACAACATGCTGGCTGCTCGAGGTGTAACAATGAGCTGGAAACCTTGGAGCATGCATGTGCTTATTTGGTGTCCTTTTGCTATGGAAATCTGGCACTCTTGGTGCCAAGCATGTAGCTTCCTCGAACGAGACGCGGGCTCGCTAGACTAGAACACAAAATCAAGGTTGGCTTGAAATCAGACATATCACTATATGGTGTATTTGGATAAAAAGAAACATTGTGGTTAATGACAATTAAGTTAAATCCAGTTCTGAAATGTTGGAATACATTCAATACATATCTTTCCTTTTTATTTCAAACAGGCTCACATTGTCAAATGTCATGGGGTGATTGATTGTTGTTCCACTATCAACAATTGTGGCCAATTAGCTACCTTTCGTGCTCTCTAACACGTACTCTTTGGTTTCTTGCTTCTTCATTGTTCTTGAAAGTAATTAACCTTTTAATAAGTATATCTTTTGTTTTTCAAAAAACATTAATGTTATTGGATTAATCAATGCTTAGGTTTGATTATATTATCTTTTAAAATAAAAGTTAATTAATACATCAAATACAATACATTTACTTAATTGAATAATGATTTTCAATTGTTAATCACAAAGGATTTAACCCATTGAATTAAGTTGAAAAAATTTAAGCTAAATAATCTATTGAATTAAGCCAATAATATGAATAAAACAATTCAGTATTCATTTTTAAACAAGATAAACTAATTCTTTTAAATATATGTATATGATTATTAATTGTTGGATAGGTTGCAACGAAAATGTTTTGTATATTTGATTAAGTTGAATTGATTCGTGGAGACTGAGTTGCTAATGTATTGCTTCCATCGTAAGTGATATCCGTCAAATTACGACTTGGAATATTGTTGATCATTCGATTAGCTTTTTTTTTTATAACCCGAATGCTTTTGCTTATCATACGGATAAACCACCCAATTGTTTTGTTTCTTTGCACACACTTTCAAGCCTGGCGGAAGTACTCCAAAATATACTCCCTCCGTCCGCAAAAGACTCCACTATTTGAATTTGTTGTTTCAAGGTTCAATGTTTGACTCAAATTTTAACAAAGATAAATAATTTTAAAAAATTCAGAAAAAATATATTCATAAAATTTAGATTTCAAATTATGATACACATATGAAATATTTAATTTTCGGTGTCTAAACATTCGTAAAAAAAATCATAGATTAAATATTGTGAAACTGTCAAAATAAATGGTGGAATCTTTTGCAGACGGGGGAGTATAATAGACTCGACCCACTCGGTTTTACCCTTTCGAAGTTTGAAAATTTTACTTAAGTTGAAATATTATCAGTAGATATGTCTCTCTTGAAAAATAGGACTTTGACGTCCTAATTACAATTTGTGTTCTAAAAATGCTTGCTTACTGGAGTCTTTTATTTTTTCTTCATTTACACGTTTCTACCATCTCTCTCTCTCTTGTTCATTTAACCATCGGCAGATCACATATTTTGGGAATAAGACTAAATTTAAATTCTTGGCACATACTACATCTTATTTTAATGAATCGAGTTATAATACTAATTTGGAGAAATTATGAAACTTTTACATAATTTCTGGAAATTCTTGCTTTGCAGTATCACAATATGAGAGGTTAAAAAACACACCGTTGCTCAATCAAACTCCGATCGGTATCAAGCTAGCCAGGTGACTCAGGTGAGGACTGTGGTTAGGGGTGTGCACGGGCGGGCGGGGCGGATAGTGAGAATTTAATATTGCAAATCAAACTCCGATCGGTATGAAGAAAAGTAGTTTTTATAAATAGAACAATAATATATTATTGCAAATCATGTATTATTGTTGTATGAAATGAGTTTTTACACATAATATAAAAGAAATTTAAAGGAAATTGAGATGAAGTAAGCAATTTTAGATAATTTATTTGTAAATAGGCATATGCGGATCGGTTCGGGTATCCGCGGGTTTCTAAAATTAGAACCCGCGGGTTATCGATTCTTCGGTTCACGGGTTTTTTCGATTTGGATCATGCGGTTCGGTTCGGTTTACCGGTTTTGCGGGTTTTGAACACCCTAATGTGGTCTTCTTTGCCGTGCACACAGTCAAAAGAAGGGTACTAGACTAAAACTAGTAGTACTAGTAAGTAGTACAAAGCCGAAACGTGAGATTATCTGTGCAAACGGATCCAAAGCCAGCCTCTTTAACATGCTTTTGGGCCCGGGCCCACTTCTTAAACATGCTTTTGGGCCCGGGCCCACTGTCTATGGCCAAGCATAACGAACATACTCCCTCACTCACTACCGTGGATTGACTTTTATATTTGTGTTTGTGCCAACTTTTAACTAGGAATATTTTGTTAATTTTTTTAAACAAATATATGTTTAGAAACTATTGAAATAAGAAAATGGGTAAAAATGACACTAAAGTATTTGAAATCTCTCAATTTGCGATCAAATTTCATTTTGAAGCTAAAGTGTCATATACTTTTTGAAACTGGGTTAAAAATGTTATTACTGTTAAAAACTGTTAAAAATTTTGTTAACTATATGATTTAATTACAAAAAGTAGTGCTTAAAGTTTTCAACAATTTACAATTTGATACTAATGATTTTACACTGTAATTTTCGTCACCTTGCTCCACCTTTTACAATCGCCGAAAACTGGGCTTGGCGGCGGCCAACGGCGGCGGTTGAGTTTTCGTGGCGAACTTGGGCCGAGATGGTTCGTCGTCGACTGGCGGTGACAATGATGTTGGTTGGAGTGGAGTAGGATGGCTGGAACGGCGAATCGAAGCGGTTATACTTGGAGACGAGTTGACGATTTTTGATGAAATTCTTGTCGATCGGGGCATCTCCGTCCATGGGGCTGGTTGGGGGAGCTCCGGCGTGACCTGACGGTTCTGATGGTGGGCAAGGTTGAAGAAGAAAGTGGTTGGAGGGAAGGGGCCGATTTACGCGATCTGCTTCTTTCTCCGGCGACGAACCTGAGTCCTTCGGCGACGAATCGGGGATGGGATGGTGCACCGGTGTGTGGGACAGCGTCCGCGACGTTGGAGTGGGTGATTGATGCGGCGGCGGTGCTGGAAAATCCCCCAAAGTTCTGGCGAGCCTCACCATGCAATTCCAACTCGATCCACCGCCCAAAGTTGTCGGAAAGTTGCAAAATCTTCTCAGGCTTGCTAATCAAAGATTTAGAATCAAATTGTAAAGGTATAAAAATTTAAGCACTATTTTTGTAATTAAACCATAGAACTAACAGATTTTTAACGACAGTGACATTTTTAACCCAGTTTCAAGACTTGGATAGCACTTTAGCTTCAAAGTGAAGTTTGATAGCAAATCGAGAGATTTCGAACATTTTAGTGGAATATTTATCATTGATAAACTTACAAACACATTTCTACGTTTTACCATGGCCATCCGATTTACCATAAAGAGTATTTACCTTTTTATGTATTACGCCCTCTTGAATGTTTTTACTATATTATAATTTATATAAGATATTGTAGTATTTTATTAATAGTAGTAATTATGATTAGTAAAAAATTATCAATTTAGGTGTACGTTTAAGTTGTATAAATTTTTATGGTATGTTGTATTTTTTTTGATTTGTTAATTATAATATATAGTTTAGAAAGTTTTAAAACGGCCCTATCGAGCTATTCGAGATTACTTCGAACCGAGCTGAAGCCTAACGTATTGGGCTCTAGCAATTCAAGCTCGAACTCGAGTAGTATCAATAAATACGTGATGAAGATCAGTCTTTTCCGATCTTCAAGAAAGGTATTGTCACGACAACTCAATTTGCGCGGTAAACTACTCGGGACTCCCCATGGTTTAGTAAAAAAAGGGGAGGGCAGATTTTATCTTCATCCGGGGGTTCATTTAATGAATTATGAAAAAAAAAGTGGAAGGCTGATTAGTGAGGTCTTAAAAACTTCATACAATGAATGATCAGCCATTCTGCAAGGTTAAGAGACTAGCTAAGGTCAATTCAAGAAAAAAAAAGCTCCAGTAAGACCTGCAGTAGAGAGTCTTGCTTAAGGGTCTCCACTATTTAGCGATCGATGATATGTTTCCCATCAGCGTCTGATCCGAAGTCAACACCCCTCTCCCCTTGGTCAATCCGACGTAGTACTGGTTATCCAACGAACCCAGCGTTGAATCAAGCCCCACTTCTGTCAAATCAACACGTCCCGCCCTCGGCGGCGCACATTTGGTCCGTAGAAATGCCGCGAATTTTGGATCCATTGAAGGGTCTTGAACAACGGTTCCGTTGGCGGCGTAGAGGCGGTTGGAAAAGACGGTGCAATGCGTGATCCCGATGGAGTGAGCTCCGGAGAGTGTCACAAGCTCGTCCGCCGTCAGACCCTTTCTCTTGAAATGCTCGATCATTTGGTTTGCGCCGTCGTTTCCGTTAGGCAGGTCGACATCATTGAGGAGCGAGATGCGGCCGTCTCTACGGCCACTCGGGACGGAGTAGGATATTCCGCCGAGTCTGTAGGCGGCGTCACGGGCGGCGAACTGGATGATGTCGGCGCAGGAGACGGTGCGTGGGCATGATGCTTCCAGCTGTGTTTTGACCTGGTCAATCACTTCGAAGCCTCGAAGGCTCAAGCCGTTGCTTGGATGATCCCTCTCCGACGCTATGCCATTTCCTGATTTCACTAACACGGAAGCATCGCAACCCTAAAACCCACAAAAGGAAATTAAGAGATCAATTAAATTTAACATGCACGATACATATAGTACTAGTAGTAATTAGTGTGAATGTTTCATTAATTAACTTCATTGGGATGGAAATAAATTTGTGTGTTTTCATAAATAGTTGATGGTGGAATTAAAAAAGTTTTCTAAGATTTGTGGGATAGAATATTGTATACTATATGAGATAAAATGAACATGGGAAAATTGGGATAATAGATTTGAGTTAGTTATCCATTATATATACACTCAACCTAGTAAATAACGTACCCGGACAAAGCAATCGTGGAAAGGCATCCGAACAAGGCCAGGGGCAATGGTAGGATCACGAGACACGGCCTGGTTAACGACTTTCCTGACGATGGCCTCCGCGGAAGGGCAGCTTTTCAGGTAGAATCCGACCTTGAGGTCGGTCCAGCCGCCGGAAGTGTTGGAGGGGAAGAGTAGCACTAGACACAAGAACATGGTGAAGGCAAGTGACAAATTTGAGCCATGCGAATCCATGGAGATGATCAGTAGCTAATTAATTAGCTTCGAATTAATACTAATACGTACTGATATAACTAATTATATATGCTGATCAACCGATTGATCCGCTCAGCTCTTGCAACATATGTATATATATATATATATATATATATATATATATATATATATATATATATAGCTGGAGGATTGATCATAATAATTAATGAGTCTATATAAGGGCACTTATATAACTACTTTGTATTGCTTGGTCCCGTTTGGAAATATTTAATCCGTGGTTAACTAATTAATCTTGGATGAAGCATTCGTGTATGGAATCTTTAGCCTGTTTGATTGTCCTTATGTCATGCCTTTTTCCTTCATGGATCGATGAAACGGTTCCCCTGATTCATACAAGCATCGAGGATCTCCGTTGAGTTGAGCATCTTGGAATCAGTATTAGCTGCGAGCAGGCCGGCATGGCATCTCCAACACCATCGCCACATTTGTCAACCCCAAAGCCGAAGGAAAAATTAAAAAGCCTCAGCGAATCACTAATAACTACTAATTGCTCTTTCTTTTGGACAAAAATTGTAGTGCTGCTTAATTTGTGTGGTTTTGCAAGGAATTAGCTAGGTTTGATATTAGATATTAGGAGAGAAAGTTGAAAAGTTGAGATAAAAAATGTAGGGAAATTATAAAACATGAAACTATCAGATATCGAGTTTGAAATTATAAAATTTTGAAATATCAGAATTTTTTTATAAATATGCTAGAATTTAGCTCAGATGGGTAGACTACACAAATGGTCGTTAATTATAATTGTTGAATTAAAGTCATTTTCTTCAAAAAAAAGAACAAAAAACATCTATTGTGTTACGCTCATATTGGTGGGGAGTGTTTGTGTTGGATTTTGGGCCCTAGCTCATACTTTGGGCCTGAGACCCAGGTGGCCACCAGGCCGCTACTAAAAAGATACAAGTATACTCTTACTATAGACAATGAATAAATACACTTGGCATTTAGAGTCCATTTGGTAGGCGTTAAGCTATTGGCTTAATCAATTTGCTTGAACACCACACATTTGGAATCTAACAAATGCCCAAAATTCAAAACGTAATCACTATTTCTTCAAGCAGCAGCAGCAGCAGATGCTCTCAATGATCCAAATCAGATCCAATAAAGAAGCTAGGGCAATCTTGTAATTACGCATGACACTTGTGAAAAAATGGTATGGAGTCTGGCTTCAACATTTTGATTACCAGTGTGTAAAGCAACCAAATTGCTCTCGTCGTTTCAAACCAGCCAATTCTACGGGCTACATGCTTTATTACCTTCATTCCTTTATTCTTCATGCCTCTCTAATTCTATCCGATTCTTTTACATTTTCTGCATATTCAAGGATTTTCTGTTGTTTTGTGCTTCGTATGTAGATTGAACAAAACAACATGAAAAAGAACTGAGAAATGTAAACAAAGAGAAAAATAGACAACAATTATTTTGGCAAGCAAGAGAAGAAAATATATTAAGAGAAGAAGGGGTTAATTGCATCCAAGAAGGAGGCAAAAAACCAACTTAAACATATACTCCCTCCGTCCGCAAAAGACTCCACCATTTATTTTGACAGTTTCACAGTATTTAATCTATAATTTTTTTACGAATGTTTAGACACCGAAAATTAAATATTTCATATGTGTATCATAATTTGAAATCTAAATTTTCTGAATATATTTTTTCTGAATTTTTTAAAACTATTTATCTTTGTTAAAATTTGAGTCAAACATTGAACCTTGAAACAGCAAATTCAAATGGTGGAGTCTTTTGCGGACGGAGGGAGTACTAACCAGTTTGACAACAACAATATTTAGTCGATGTTTCTAATGGCATCAATTGGAGAAATTAACCAAGAGCCCCATGAAATATTACATTTAGACCATCTATTGGTGATCCAGAGAATGGAAAGATACTGGATTGAATCCAGTACATTAGAGCTAGAGTTAACTGAACCATTATGAACCGCTTCATTCCTTGCTTTCCAAATGCACCATACGGATATATGTCATGATGGCGAGCCACCCCTTGTTTTGTGTCATTGTCCAGCCGCGTCGGTGAGTGTCTTCAAGGAGGGATGAAATATCTAAGAACTGGCCAGCATTGCACCACGAGTGAACCTTGCTCCAGACGTCCATCACAAAATTGCACCAGATCACCTGCAGCAACCAATCTGTTAAATCTGCACTCCTCTTCGCTGCAGCTAATCAATTGATGGGAGGTGATCCTGCAGAGTTCTCCAGCAACAAATTTGAACCTTTTTAGACACCCAATCTGACCATGATAAGCAGGTTTCATCGTCATTGCTTGATTGCGTGGCATCTTCGAGGAGGGAGGATAACTTGGAGATAGTAAATAGACCGGAAGGATCAAGAGTCCACTTCCATGAATCAGTAGTATCTGTAGAAAGAACAACATTGTTTATGAGAGATAAGAGGTTCATGAACTCCCCTAACTCTCTCCCTCGTGGCTCCCTCATCCAAACTCCCTCTACCCATTCTCCTCTCTCCGCCACCGAGCAGTCTAGATCTAACTTTAACCTCAGTAATCTAGAGAAACGATTTTCAAGAGTTAAAGACCCCACCCAAACCTCTCTCAAGAAGAGTGTGCTTTTCCTATTTCCTAAAAATTTTATGAAGGAATTTGTGAAATCGACACGAAGACTTGAAACTTCTCTACCAGATTTATTAATGTCACCCCATACCCATCCGATCGCAGCGCCACCTTCTTCTTCTTCACTCACTAGACCCCCTCCCGTCATTGGATAGCCTTAATGACTCTTACCCAGAAGGAGCCCTCCTCCACCTTGAAACGCCACCACCATTTGGAAAGGAGGGCAATATTTCTGGTTTAGACTACCCACTCCTAAGCCACCACACTCCTTTTTCCTTACGACCCTATCCCAACCCACCCAGTAAATCCCTTTATAATTGTTGTCCCCACCCCAAAGAAATTTTTCTCTCAAGCTTTCAAATGCGTTCAGTACTCTCACAGGGGCACAGAACAATGAGAAGAAAAGCATAGGTAGAGCAGATAACACCGATTTCAACAAGGTAAATCGACCACCGGCATAAATATTCTTTGCTTTCCACATAGATAACTTGCTTCTAACCTTATCCTCCATAATTTCCCACGGCTTGGTTTGAGACACACTAGATCCAACTTGGAGGTGGGAAAGGGGGATTGAAAGGCTGCCAACTTAAAGAGCTGAAATAAGAGCTTTATCCTTCACTTCTTCCATTAGAATGCTGAGACCTTCAGTCGCAAGAAGGAATAAAAATGGGGAAAGAGGGTCCCCTTGCCTTAAACCCCACTTGACTCTGAACTCTTTTGTGGGAGAGCCGCTGACGAGGATGGAAACAGTTGCTGACTGTAAACAACTTTTTATCCAACGAATCCACTTTTCACCCATTTGCATTTGATTCATGACGGAGAACAGGAATTCCCAACTTATTGTATCAAAAACTTTCTGAAAGTCAACCTTAAAAATCACGGATTTCCTTTTTACCTTCTTGATAAATCAGATTACTTCATTGGTCACTAGCAGTTCATCTATGATTTGTCTCCCTTTAAGGAAGCCTGACTAATGCTCGCTGATAAGAGAGGGAATAACCTTCTTTAGCTTTTCTGCAATGATCTTTGAGATAACTTTGTATTGACATCCAATAAGACTAATGGGTCTGAAATCCTTGAGGCAAACTGGATCTTTCACTTTAGGCACCAGTGTGAGAAAAAAAGTATTACAACCTTTACCAATTTGGCAAGCAACTTCAAATAATTTCGTTGCCTTGATAAAATCTGCTCCTACCGTGTAAGTCTATTATAAGAAAAATAGTCTTACCAAATTGTCTCCCCTATATTTTTAAAAATTTTTGGTCCATGCATTGTGCATTTTCGCAGCTGTTGGTGTTTGGGAACGCAAAGAACACAATTTGTTCAAAATCCATATAGAAGGGTGTCTTATTCTTATTGAAAGGATAAGGAAGCAGAGAAAGTTATGATGTGTAATGAGAAGCAGAAAAATTAGGATGATATAACACCCCTAGTTTAAATTGCCAAATACTTTTACAAGAGATCTAATGTAATATGTTCATAAATAAAGTTTATATTGATTAAAAAAGAAATTTTTTTAGAACTTAGTATAATGGAATGTACTTTCCTATCTTTAACTACTTAGTTCGGTTACTACGTGAGAAGTCATCGTGAAAGTGTTGGAATTTCTTGGTGTACCAAATTCTTTTGAGGTAGTACTTGAGCTTGTGAACTCAAATGCAGCTAGAAGTAGCTGTACTTGGCTCATCTCCAGCTAGAAGTAGTTGGGCACAACTCAAGTCAGCTCAAATGAGTTCAATTTGAGCTCACACTAGCTGGATGTAGCTAGACTCAGCTTAAAGTGAGCTCACTCCAACTAGAAGTAGCTGTGTGCAGCTCAAGTTAGCTAGACACAAACTCAAGTTGACTAGAGGTTGTCAACTTCAGCTCATGGTAGCTAAAAGTAGCAACTCTCAGCTCAAGACAGCTAACCCCAGCTTATGTTGATTAGAAGTAGTCAACTTGATCTCAAATGAGCTAGTCTTGAAGGAGAAGTGACTTTCAGCTCAGTAAGCTGAAATGAGCTCATAAGAGCTCAAGCATATGTGATATGACCAAATGACATATCTTTGTGATATTTCATAAGTAATAACTGCCAATTACACATTTTGGACAATATAAGGGTATTTTGGACAAAAGGAGTGAACATAGTGCAAGGAGTATGCACCATAAAGCATAGGAAAAACTCATTGGCAGTTGCATGGGTGCAACCGGCCATAAGGGAGTTATATGGCCGAATAGGTGCCATCTTAGGAAGCACCCCTTCGGCTAAAAGGGTAGTTATCAAGCCTTTAAGGCTTGTTTGTGTACAAGGGAGGAATAACTTCCCTCAAGGCCGAAAGTATGTGTATTTTCGGCCATGAAGAAGTTATTCACTCTCCTCGTAACTTTCATATTCTTCTATAAATATAGGAAGGATAAATTCGGCCAACACACTAGTTTTTCGACAACCGAATTCTTCTCCTATTCTCTCTTCTTCTTTGGCCGAAATTTATATAGAACTTTCCTTAGAACATTTCGGTTGAAACTCTTTGTGTTTATTCAACACAAAACCACCCCATTCTATCTCATTCAATCAATACTCTTGAAGCAACTCGAAGGCTTGAAGATCTAAGAAGAACCTGTCACCAACTTGGAAGACTTGAAGCAAATGTTTTTTAGGAGCAAGGAAGTGTTTTCCTTTTGCTGTTTTCCAAGGAGCAAGGTACGCCCCTTCCTTCTTCTTCTCCTTCTCCTTCTTCTTCTTCTTCTTCCTCCTCCTCCTCCTTCTCCTCTTTCTTCTTCTTGAAAGTGGAGAGACATGATTATGACAAAACATATCATGCTATGAATCTCTAAAACGAAAGATGTTATCCGCATGTATATGACATGAAATGAGATTGTGTGAAGATCTAAAATTTTCAAAAAGCCCTCCGCCGCTCCCTAACTTCTTCTCCAAGTTTGCTCTCTCTCAGCAGTCGCCAGCCATCTTATCCTCCAACCACTACGTGTTCGATCCCGTTTTTAACACGGTCAGTAATGCGGTTTTCGCCGCATTAAAAGCCGACCATAGTAAAAGTCGTTATTTGTGTGGTTCAAAGCCGTAATGCTGCTTTTAATGCGGCCAAAGCCGCATTAAACGTTTATTTAGGGTTTCAGCTCCACTATCACATAAACATTCGCCGTTTTCTTCCACTTCTCCTTCTCTATCTTGCCCTCCAAGTTTTATTCTTCTTCTTCTTCTTCTGTTTTCTTCTTCCGTCCCTCCTCCTCCCTCTCCTTCTTCATCTTTGTATGTTTCTTTCTTTCTTTCTTTCTTTCTTTCTTCTTCTTCTTCTTCTTCTTCTTCTTCACTTTTTTGCCACTACTGCTTTAACTGCCACAATCGCCATCGTTGAAGACAAAGCTCCACCGATACCACTCGCTCACCGTCGCCACCGCCTATCATTGCCAAAATCTAGAAAATTCTGGGAATTTGGATCCAGTTTATTTTTTTAATTTTTGAAAATATGTAATGCGGCTAAAGTCGCGTTAACCGGCGTTAAGAATTTCGGCAAAACCACATTGAATGATTTACTGCGGGCTTATATAACACGGTTTCTAATGCAGCCAATTCCATAGTATTTACCGCGGATGTAACGTGGATTGGCTGCGTTAATAACCCTCCCAACGACGTAGTGAACACTATCGCCGTCTCCATTGCAACAACAAAATGTCGTCCTCTCCACCACCATTGGTTCTTCTCTGCCGTCACGATGAGGTCCGCTAAGTTTTTGCAATTTCTCTGCTATTTTCAACTGATCTGCCACCGCCGCTACTACTGTCGGGTGTCATGCCATGCCGTCGTTGTTGTGCCACTTCCTACCGCTACGAGTTGGCTTTCTAGTGGCGGTCCGGAGACCTGGGCTTGCTTAGGCTTCCCACTAGCTCGGTCGTTTTTTTGTTGTGCCCCTCTGTTGAAGCTTCCTCTTATTCACAAAGAAGAGCCGTGACATTTCTCTAATCGGAGCGTGCTTTCTAGAGTTGAACTTACTTTGATTCGACAAGTCTTAGTCGGTTATGCTGGGCATATGGTTTCGATATGATGTTACATGTTTTTTGTTGGAGTTTTATTCGATCCGGGTGAAATTGGGTTGTGGATGGGTTGCAGGATTGGTGATGTTTGGAGTCACGAGAGTGCTGGTCGGGTCTCTTCTGTTTACGATAGGATTGAGCGAAGTCTCGTCCTGCCTGACGTCATGATCTCTGGCTAGGAGAACTGTATGGGTGGTGGGTCTCCCCGATCAATTCTGGTGTTGCACAAATTGGCCCATTGGTGTTGTCAAGAATTCGGACCGTCCTGATGATGTTTGTTCTTGTCTGGTGCAAGTCAGATACCAAACCCAGCATAACAGTTGCTCTCAGGTGCAGAGAACTTATGTGAATCATTAGATGGAGCAAGTCGTTGTTGGAGGGGTTTTCAGGCCATTCCGTCATACTATCTTCTTAACATCTCAGACCGATTGTTACAGGCGTGCATATGTTTTTATCTGAATTACTCGTTGCTTTACGTTTTTAGCTATTTTAGCTTATTTCGTTGTGTCGTCTTTATTCAGTTTCTTGCAGCCCTCATGCATTAGGCTTTCATTTACTTTTTTATCGTTCGTAGTACTCTATTGTTTTGGGTTTGTAGTTTCCTAGCGTGACTTACATTACAAGTCGGTAATAATCCTCTTAATTTAATAGAATATTTATTTTAAAATACTAAAACTTTGTAATTTTGTTGCTGGTGGCCCAACGTCTGTAGGTCGGTCATCGGGTTGTTCTTCTAGTGACAGATCATATGGGAGACCATCGTTGGGGAAGAAGTTGCTCTACTTGCAAAGAAAGCCGTACCAGAGGTTTTTTCTGTTCACGGACTTCCGACGTTCAAGTCAGTAACTCCATTTGTAGAATGAGAAAGTGGATAAAAGGTAGAGCTATGTGATAAGAATTTCTCTGCGTTTACATAGGGTTTAGCTTTTATATGATAACTTCCTGGTGGTATGCTTGTAATTAGTCTAAGGTCCGAACGCGGTGGTCGATCGACGAATTTTTGTGTGTCAGGTTGTACCTTTAGGGGTAGTTCGATGTGCAAGGGGAAACATGTTTGTCCACTGTCAGCTTTATGATAATGTTCTGGTGTCAGAGGGTTGGTGGATTCCCCAGGCAATAGAAAGCA
This sequence comes from Stellera chamaejasme, assembly GCA_024586325.1. Classification (NCBI taxonomy): domain Eukaryota; kingdom Viridiplantae; phylum Streptophyta; class Magnoliopsida; order Malvales; family Thymelaeaceae; genus Stellera; species Stellera chamaejasme. The sequence goes on from CM044985.1 coordinate 36,406,119, forward strand.
CGTTTTGCATTAATGGTTGCCGTTGTTGGCGGGAAGCATGTCCGGAGCTCCCCCTTGTTGGTTTGGAGCAGTGTTGTTTGGGCTTCTTGGGCCCAAGTTGTTTTGGGGACTTTTTGGGCTTGGTGACTGGGAGCCAATTGGGCTTTTCGGCCATTAGTTTCTAATCGACTGAATTTTATATCCATGAAGCATATTTATGTAAGGACAATATTTTCCTCCAACCAGGGTCGGAGGAAAGTCATGTAACATATATACGTGACATGATGTTAATATAAAGGATAAACTAAATATTTTAATATAAATGATAAATCACATTTGTGGTTTTTAAATAGGGAAATTTTCATTTATCCCAATGAGGTTTGGCATAATCATCACTTTGCTCCCCGCATTTTTTTAATTCTCTCTTTTTCCCCCTGAGGTTTGGCGAAATATACGAAAACCCCCGGAGTCCAACTTCCGTTTATAAATCCGTTAGTTTTTAAGTCTAATTGCAAAATTAAACCCCTAGTTTTTTATCCCTAAATATTATACCCTAATCTTTTCACCCCTTACATTTTTACCATCTCCCTTCTCCCCCTCACCTTTATCCAGCCGACCCCAGACCAATACAGACCTTTGTGGTCGATACATCCCTTCCACCAGCCCAACCATGGTCGGCGCGATCGTGATTTGATTCGATGGCTTCACGAATTGCCCCTTCCCGCTAGGACCCATGTAATTGGCCTTCTCCATGAGGATGAAAAGGGGATTCAAACGCCCCACGACAGCCTCATCCCCTTCAGCGAAGATCGCCAGCGTTTCGTTCTTGGCACCGCGATCGCCGCTGGAGACGGGAGCGTCGATGGAGGAGCAGCTCTTGGCAGACGTGGTAGAGGAGATATCCTCGGCGAGGGAGGGCTCGGAGGTGGTCATGTCGACGAGGACGCCGCAGGGGCGGAGGCCAGAGAGGGCGTCGGTGGCAGGGTCGAGGACGTGGCGGACGTTGGAAGGGTAGCCGACGATGGAGAAGACGACGTCAGATTGAGCGGCGACTTCCTGTGGGGAGTGGGCGAGGCTAGCGCCCATGTCGAGGAGAGGCTGTGCCATAGAGAGGGTGCAGTTGAACACAGTGAGGGAGTGACCTGCTTTGATGAGATGTGAGCACATGGAGCAGCCCATGACGCTAGTGCCGATCCAGCTGACGCGGGTGCTGGAAGGGATGATGGTGTCAACCGCTGTAGCCATGTGGCGGCGGAGGTATGAAGAGGATGAGTGGGGATGGAGGAGCGACTGCTGGTGGTGGTGGGTGAGTGAGCGGAGTAGTAGTGGTGGTTTAAATGTAGAAGTATAAAATAATTTAGGGTAAAATTGTTAAGGTTAAAAGTTTTAGGATCCAATTTTGTAATTACACCTAAAAGCTAATGGTTGTTCTAACGGAAGTTAACGTCTAAGGGATTTTTGTATATTTTTACAAATCTCAAAGGGGTTTTTCGAGAATACTGAAAATGCGGGGAAAAAGTGGAGATTATGCTAAACTTAAGGGGGGTTTTGTTAATTTCCTTTTTAAATACAATTTTTGAGAAATTTTTTAACGAAGTATTTTTAATAATAATTCGAGTCAAATAAAATATCAAAAATCAAAATGTATGAGAATTATTTTGGGATGGAGTAATACTATTTACAAAATTGTGTAGGATTATGAAAATTGCAGTTTCAAAAAAATATAGGATTATGAAAATTGTGTTTAATTAGAATTTGGTTTATTGTAGCTAAATAAATAAATACTCCTATATGTTGAACACTGTTTAAACTGGGGATTCTAGTGTCGGTTCTCTGTGACGTCTGAACTTCTCCACCCCACGACGAGTCCAAGAGGAACGGCTACCGATTTCGGCCTAACCGAGTTTCTGGGGAAAGTAAGAACAGAAGCGAAATCGAATTTTCCCCGATCGGTCTTCTACGGTCTACCGAGCTTTTGTTGGGCCAACAAGTACTAATTGAAGAGATATCGAGAACCCTAGATCTCCTCTCTACCATTTCGATACTCTCAATCTCCATTCAATTCGTGCTTTATCAGAGGTTTGAATATTCGATCGAACGATGGACGACAGTTGTGCTGTGTGCGCTGAAAATTTGGAATGGGTGGCGTACGGTTCGTGCGGCCACCGGGAAGTTTGCTCGACGTGCGTTGCCCGTCTCCGCTTCATCTGCGGCGATCGCCGTTGCTGCATCTGCAAGGCCGAGGCAACTGCTGTCTTTGTCACTAAGGTTCGCCTTCCCTTTATACGTTCTAGTCGCCCTAGTTGGAATATCAACGCCCGCTTGCATGCTTTTTATCATTTGAAATTGAGATTATCCCTCGATCACTTATTTGACTCTTGGATTCACATGAACTTAGGTATTGTCAAATTAGACTTCTTGATATGAGTCGAGCATATTGTCAAAGCATAGTCTTTGATCTTTCTTTTGATTTCTGTTCATGGTTTTGCTGCGTTTTGGGTATAACTTTATGTAAACCAAAAAGCTTTTGTTACCACCAAGTTTCGGCCTTCCCTATCTTTGGCAGTTTCCATGATGCAGGTATTTGCACTGAAATCCGTATGTAATTTTCGTTCTTGTTCATTTAAGTGCTATATTGGGATGTATCATATCTTCATTATGAATTCAAGTCCTTGAGTAACCTCCTTTACCGTTTCTGATTTGTTGTTGTTTTGATGAGCTATTTATTTTTTGTTATTACAGGCTATGGGGGACTATACAAAAATGATCAATGATTTTTCCATCTTTCCATCTGAAGTTAGAGAGGGCAGGGTGGGTTCATATTGGTATCATGAGGATACAGAAGCATTTTTTGATGATCCTGACCACTACAAGATGATCAAGGCCATGTGTAGGCTGTCATGCAGTGTATGTGACAAAGTGGAGGATCAATCAAGTGAAGGGCCTAAACGCCGTGCGAAGTTCAGAAATATTGAGCAATTGAAGGGTCATTTGTTTCATCGCCATAGATTGCTGATGTGCAGCCTGTGTTTGGAGGGACGGAAAGTAAGCTCACAGTTTCTGTCTTTGGTTTGTTGTTTGGGTGATCAGTATTATACTGCTATATATTTACAGAAAATTTACTTTAGATGAATAGTGTCAAACAAATCAAATATTTACACATCAGCCTTTGTTTCAACTCCTTTCTTATATTTCATGATTTCGTTTTTCTCAATCAACCTATCTACAGCCGCAATTAAGCGGGGACACTGAAAACCTTGTTGTCTTATATTTGTGAATAATTCTTTCGTGTTTATATGTGTGTGTGACGCTTGTGCGCATGTGCACACACACTATGGTGAGCTGGTGGTTATTGACATTTGATCTTGTTGGCATCATCATTGCCTGTCAAAAGTAGGGCAAATAACTCAACAGAGGTGGTTATAAAAGAGATAACCTATCTACTACCATCATGAACAAACTAGGTTAAGTATGTTAAAAGTAGACGTTTTCAGATCTAATGGTTTAATTGTTGAGTGTGTTCTATTGCTGCTTCGATACTTTTCATTTTATTGCTCTCTGATATTTTGTGTGAACTAATGGGACCTAAAAGCATTATTTCTTTTACCTGCTTCTCTAAAATATGCAGGTATTTATCAGTGAACAAAAACTATACACTAGAGCACAATTAAACCAGCATATAAGCAGCGGTGACTCAGAAGTAGATGGAAGTGAGAGTGAGAGAGGTGGCTTCACAGGTCATCCTACATGTGAATTTTGCCGGACACCATTTTATGGAGATAATGAACTATATTCACACATGTCCACTGAGCACTACACTTGTCATATATGTCAGAGGTATCTTGCTTAGTTTTTTGGAAGCCTACAAGATATTCAAGGGTTTCGCCAAATAATTATTATTTTTTCTTTTGTTCATTTGATGCCTTGCAGGCAACATCCAGGACAATTTGAGTATTACAAAAATTATGATGACCTAGAGGCAAGAGTTAGCATTCTCTGTTGTCTTTATCTATAGGGTGAAACATCGTGATTGACATCCTTTTGTGTTGCAGATTCATTTTCGCCGAGATCATCTTCTATGCGAGGATGAGTCATGTCTTGCCAAAAAGTTTGTTGTCTTTCAGTCCGAAGCGGAGCTGAAGGTTTGTCTTTGCTCCTTTCCTTATCTAATTCATTTGTATCTCTTTTTCTAGATTCTCGATGTTCCAAGTTCTTTTATCCTCTTTCAGAGGCATAATGCTATTGAACACGGAGGTCGTATGTCTCGCGCCAAGCGCAATGCAGCACTACAGGTGTGTAATATCAATAGTCGAGGGTCTTATCTTAATTTTTTTTATAGGTTGTCTTTTTGTGTTGGATTCTTTTACATGGTTTCCATTCTCGTCTGGCTTATCTATGTTTTTTTATCTCATGTCTTTCCCTAGATACCTACTAGCTTTAGATACAGAAGAGCTGTTGAAGAGAATCGCCGTGGAAGGGGACGCTTGTTTCAACGAGAGCCTTCTGATTATCAATTGTCTGCGGCTATTCAGGCTAGTTTAGAGACAGCTATGGATCCATTGCCATCTACATCTAATTCTCAGGTGATTCCTGACCATGAAGAAGTTGGCCTTGCGGATCCCCTTGTTCAGCCTTTTGAAGAATTATCTACAAGGGATTCAGAGTCATCTTCAAGATACCTTCAGGCATTGGGACCAAACTCAAGAGGATCAGCGTTGGGAGAATCTTCTTTTCCTCCCCTCCCTATGGCTCCCAGTTCAAGTCAATCAAAACCAAAGAATAAGAATCCTATTGTGGCAAGAGGATCAGCGCTGGGAGAATCTTCTTTTCCTCCCCTCTCTATGGTTCCTAGTTCTAGTCAACCAAAATCAAAGAACAAGAATCCTATTGTGGCACAGTCGTGGGGTCAGAACAGTAAAACTAAAAATAGTCTTAGTGATGGTCAGTCTTGGCCTTCTCCAAGTGGTCGCTCTGTCCAGCCATCTGCCAGTGCAGTTCAGTCAAGACCTGCAGTGAACAGTGCAGTCCTAACATCACAAAATCTCATCTCTACTGCTCCACCAAGTTATGCTAGTTCAGCTCAGGTACGGCCCTGGAGTCAACATCAACCAGTAACAGCCGATGGATCTGTATCTTCTAGTACTACGAAGACCTTTGGGAAGAAAAGTAGGATTAAACATTCTGCGTCGGATCCATGTCTTTCTGAGACTGACCTAGCTGAATCTTCTAGTTCTGATTTTCCTCCTATCTCAGCAACACAAGTGCGCAAGTTACCTGTTAGCAACCAAGCTTCGGTAAAGGTGGAGGATGTTCAGACAGCTAACAAGTCCTTGGTGGAAAAGATACGTTCTGCACTTGCACACGATGAAGAAAAGTACGCTGCATTCAAGGAGCTATCTGGACAGTATCGTCAGGGTTTAATTGACACAGAAAAGTATTTAGATTATGTTCGCCAGCATGGGTTGTCTCATCTAGTTATTGAGCTTGCAAGACTCTTGCCTGATCCTCAGAAGCAGCAAGAGCTTGTTGAAACTTACAATTCTAGTTTGAGAAACAATGTACAAGAGAATGGTGGAGTTAGTAATTTCCGGTTGAAAGACATTAATGGCTCTCGGAAAGCAAAAGGGAAGTCTCCTGCTGGAAGTCTTAAACCCAAAGATGTCTTAGCAGACAACATCTTGAGCAGTGTAAGAAAATTGCAGTCTGATTATAAGTATTCAGAAGAGGAGGTTGAAGTGCTATCAAAGGATGGATACCGTGGTTCAAAAGGTAAGTCAAAGCTGACGGTTGATGAACAGCCTATAGAGATTTGTTCTGTTGGTCAGGCCCTGGAGAGACTGGGCCTCCAGAATGATCCACAGACGATTGGAAATGGATCTGGTGATGGGGTCAGTGGTGGTGGTGGCAGCTCTAAGCAGCGAAAAAAGACTTCTAAGTTTCACAGGGCTAGGCTTGGTGATGGTTCAATGGCAGCACTCTTGGACCTGAAAAATACCGAGCCAGATCCTGATCCAGAATTGGAGGACAAGAAGTCAAATGAAGATCAAAACTCCATGGCACAATTACCTATTCGAGGTGCTTGGCGGAAAGGAGGGCAAAAACTCTTCCCTTAATAAATGAGAAGTTGATTTTTCTCAGCAACATGCTTCTGGAAGTGATATTGAGTTTTAAAGTTGGCGATGAAGTGATTTTTGAGCCTTAAGAGTTTTTTGAGGTTCAAAGGCTGCTCGATAGATCCGTAGTTGCGTCGACCTATTTTGATCCGGAGTTGCTTCGACCTATTTTGCCTACTACGAGATTATTTTGGTTGAGATGGACGCCTTCTGGTTGCTACAAAATTGTTTATATTACGGATGAAAGAAGTGCATACTGTGGTTTTAAATTCGTCGCCGATCTTCTTTACCTTAGGTTTTGGCAACAGAGGAACACAACACAGCCTTAACTAAATTGCCTTGGAAGTCGAAGGGTGCCCTGATGTTCAAATGATGCCATCTTATTATTCTGAAATCCATTTGAGTGATGGCTTTAGAAGTTTTTGTTAAGTGCCAAAGAAAGAAGTCTAATTTACATTACAATGTCTCCTGCCCCTGTTAATATCGTCATGAATATAATGCGGCATCAATGGTGTGATTTTTGCTTAGTTTGCACCGTTTATAACTGAACCATATGTATTAGCATGGGTTTATACTTTCGGCTCACGAACTTTTCAGGAAAACTTCTCTGTTGCCATATGTATTCGTTTCAATTGGCTGTTGCATTTTAAAAAAAAAAAACATTAACTGTTGCGTTTTTAAAAAAAAATAGATTTCTACAGGTAAACTTTTCAACTTTTAATACTCCACTAGATAGCATACATTCGTTCAGCAAGCAAAGAAGGTGAGACAAACAAACGAATCAGATTACATTTTCTGACATTCATCTTTTACAAGTTCATGATTCTGATAAGGCACAGCACCGATATCAGCTTGCCATCTGATTACAAACATATACATACACGTAAACAGTGTCACAGTTCAAGTGGCAGACGCAGATGAACCGAAGGTCTTCTCGCTGCTGTAACACATGTAGAGGAAACCATCCTCATCCTTGAATGATTCATACACAGAGTTCATTAGTGCCGCTGTGACAAAACCGGGGTAAAAAAAAAACATCAGAAGAAGGTAACAAGGTGATTGAGACAGTGAATGAGATATTCCAGGCTCAGTTGACCTGTTTGAGGTAATGTATTATTCACAAACACAAACAGAGATTTTCCCGGAGCAAGTCCAAGCCTCTGGCTTAGTATATGAATGAATTGACCGATAGACATGTCTCGAGGCACCATATACCTAAACCAATTATCACGTTAGAATCAGACCTCAACAAGAAAACCTAAACTTTCATCATTTGTCACAAAACAACTTGCAATAATAGTCTTTAATATTGATTGCATGTTGCATTTTAATTTGGCGATGAGCAGTGGAAAAGAGAACCGAGCCTCTCGCTGTGGCATCTTACAGAAGAACTATTTCTACATCTGCACCAACTTCTTGCTGTCTTCTTCTTCTTCTTCTCATTACATCTTCTATTATTAATTTATGGAACTTAAACTTGTGAAAGCTACGGTCACCGAATGGACATCATATTCGTGTCAGAAAGGGCTACAACTTGGGGGCAACCTACACCGTAGAAGGAAACATGATCAAGAAGGGCAGAGCTCAAAACTTACTTCCTTTTTTCCATATCGGGGATGTCACTTTTCGCATATCTCTCCACAATTACCTGCAAAGCAAAAGAACCTAAGCGTAACGAAATGCCCCAAATCACTCCCATCGAAATTTCACTCCTACTGCTCTATGCACCGTCGATTCAAATCCCAAAACAATTAGGAAGATAATGGCGAACTTGGAAAATAACTTGACGGAAAAAACATAAATTTGAGCCACGGAAAGTGAATCACTGCCTAGAAACTCGCAGTAACGAAAAGGGTAATAAACTGGGCGGAGCTTACAGGAACCCGGTTGGGATATTTGGCGATGATTTCACGCGATTCATCGAGCCTTTGCTCTGCAAATAAGAAAATCGACCAACCAAAAGCACCAATTAGAATGAACCTATTGTTTCAAATTCGCGGTCTGGGATGAGGTAAGAACAAACCGAATGGGAACTCATCCTTGAAAGGCGTCATCTTCCCCATTCGAACTTGTCCGTCGAATCGTATCGCAGTTCGAATTCACCCACGGACGAATCAAGACGAAGGAAGCAAGATGGATCAGTATAAAGAAAGTAGAGACCAGAAGAATGGAATATGTACGTCACGGTGGCACCGAAACTGGAAAAAAATCGAAACTTGAACAGATAAAACCATCTAGGAAAGGAAAGGGTAAATAATAGGAATCGTACACGCTACTTTGCGGATGCGTAAATAATAGGAATTGTTCAAAGCTTGAATACATAGCGGGGATAGCTCAGTTGGGAGAGCGTCAGACTGAAGATCTGAAGGTCGCGTGTTCGATCCACGCTCACCGCAACTTCATTTAACTCTTTTATTATCAAAGTCGTGGGCTTTTCTCTTTTCTCTTTTCATGGGCTTTCGAGCTACGTATGGGCCCATGATAATAAGCCCAACATCCTCCTCTTTATTTCACGACTTGCCCAGTGACCCCCAGTCTGAAACTCTGTTTGCGAAACGGGAGCTCCAGAGAAGAGCAGCAGCGCGCCACCAAATCACATAAGCTTCAACTATGGCGGAGAAGCAGCAAGAGTGGCGTCTTTACAGCGGTCAATACCTTGGAGAAATCTCAGCTCTCTGCTTCCTCCACCATCCTGCTCACCTTTCTTCTTTGCCGTATCTTCTCGCCGGTACCTTTTATAAAACCCGTTACAAGGAAAACTCTGCAACCGCTGAATTATCTTTCCTTTTGGAACAGGTTCTGGGTCACAGGTTCTGGTGTACGATTTGGAATCTGGAACGACGATAAGTTCGTTTCGAGTATTTGACGGCATTCGAGTTCACGGAATTGCCTGCAGCTTGATCAAATGCAGGGAGGAGTGTTCTGTTTCTTCCCTTTCTTATGAGCTTGTTGTGTTTGGAGAAAAACGAGTAAAGATGTTCACTTTGAGCTGTGAGTTTGCTTCTGGGGCTGAAGGTGGAGCAGAAGTCCGCCTGCACCTGAGCTTACTTCATTCGCTGCCCAAGTTCGCGCATTGGGTTTTGGACGTCTTGTTCCTTGAGGTAATGCCTTCCTTCATATCACACTCTTTTTTTCGTTTGGTGGTTTGTGTTTTTTCATGATTCTCTCTATTCGCTCCTGTGCTTCAGTTCTGCCCATTGCTTTTTTATTTCATTGGCTTGTAGGGCTTGAACGGGACCGCAGATGGTGACGGCAGTTATCTCGTTATAGGATGTAGCAATAACTCTGTCCATGTCTGGGACATATCAAGCTCTGCAATGCTCCTTAAAGTTCAGTCTTCAGGTTATTTTTCGCTGATTTATGGTGACCCAATTGATCTACATTCTGCTAAGTTACTGTAATCAGTATTGTTTGCGTCTCCAGATAGGTGCCTTTTGTACTCCTTGAAATTCTGGGGCAACAGTCTCGATACTCTTCAAATTGCTTCGGGTACAATTTATAATGAGGTATCTATTGTTTATACTCAATTCCCTTCCAGGACTCCTAGTATCATTAATTGTGCATCCATATAAAGTTAGTGTCAATACTCAATATGACTTCTAAGACTTAAGTGACTATGAGCTCCATTCTGATTTCTGCCAACCCAACGTGTTCAGTGTCAGTATTACTATATCTTTGCATGTTTTTATCTTTTAGTGATCACTACACTGAACAGTCAAGTTTGTGATATCTTTTGATTTTTTTTTTTTGGAAACAGGTTATTGTTTGGAAAATTGTTCCTTGTTCCGGTTCTGCTTGTCAGGGCCGTTCAGTGAAAGAAAACACCCATATGAGCAATTTGAGTTCCACCTATTTGGAAACCGGAACGACTCATATTTGTAGGCTCATTGGCCATGAAGGTTCTATATTTCGCATTGGGTGGTCTTGTGATGGTTCGAGATTGGTGTCTGTCTCTGATGATCGTAGGTGGAAAAGTTTTTTTTCTTTTGTTCTCTTCTTCTTTTTCCTTATATCTACGTTCTACATATGGTTCAACTGGTTACTGGATATTTCTTACACATTAACTGTTGATTCTTTACTGGATCAGTGCTCGTATTTGGAGTATTCATGTTGAACAAAATTCTTTTACAAATGGGAATGATACTACTGGAACCATCCTCTTTGGTCACAGTGCACGGGTTTGGGACTGCTGTTTTTCTGATAATGTGAGTTCAGTTATCTTATATCTTTTGGAGCATAACTTAGAATGACAATGAAAAGCATATAGTAGTGTTGATTCACATTGGAAGATCATTTTCTGATTGTAAGTGGTGCTGTCATGTATATGACCTTTCAAAGTTGCCTCATACTAGTTGAGTCTGTTCCTGGATCTTGTCTTTATTGGCTAGAAGCTTAAACTGTTTAGGAAATCTCGTTTGGCCAGATGAAGATAGGCTCACAATATTTGGAGTTGGACCAGCACTTGTAAGGTGATGATTAGTGTATGGACCAAGAGAAGAATGTAATTTATGTAATGATATGTTTCAGGAGCATTTATCCTCACTTAGCAATAAACTAGGATTCTAATAAAAGTTAATGGTTATTTGAAAGACTTCTCATATTGTGTTATAATTAAACTTGTGTGAATAGTTGAGCTTAAGTTTCTCCTAGAGAATTAGAAAATGGCTTGCATTGGAGTAGATCTTTCACCTGTCGCACCATGGCCTTTGTATGTACAACCTATACAATTCAGTAAAAGATGACCGGATAGCATGTTATGGCCTTCTGTGTGAAACTGCTAAGTTTGTTTCTTATGTTTGGCTGCTTTTGTAGAGCAGGTACGCAAGTCCAGGATCCACAGGGCACATGGTTTTAAACATATTGAGAGATTAGAATTTTCAGTGCCTTCATTTCATCATGTCGAAATATTTTGCCTTTAAACTAGTCACATGGATTTGAATTTTTTCACTTGCAGTTTTGTTTTCCTGATCTAGATGTTACTATAAACCAGTATCGAGGCCTCCTGACTCTTTTCATTATTTGATATAGTTAATTGTTACAGCTGGTGAAGATTGTACATGCCGCCTGTGGGGAAAGGATGGTACACTGCTTGGATTGATAAAAGGGCATACGTAAGTGTAACTTTATTTATTTTTCCTTCTTGTGGCATTTTTGTTGAGTTTACTGTTTCTTTCAGCTTTCGTTTCTATCAGAACATGCTTGCGCTGTAAATTACAATTTCCTGATGTAACTATCAGCTTGCTGTACTTCTAGTTCATCAACTCAAGAGAAAAGTATAAGCTGTTTTCTTTAACGTCACATTTTTTATTTATTACAATTTTCTGATGTAACTATCAGCTTGCTGTACTTCTAGTTCATCAACTCAAGAGAAAAGTATAAGCTTTTTTTTTTTTTTTTAAATTTTACGTCACATTTTTTTTAACCTTTTCATCTTCTATAACATGGTATGTGTTATTTTTGTTGTCTGCAGAGGAAGAGGCGTATGGAGATGTTTGTATGATCCAAACTCCTCAGTTCTCATCACTGCAGGATTTGATTCTGCAATCAAAGTACATCAGGTGCAATTACAGAAATCTTCGGAATGTAATGAACAATCCAGGGGACACCTCCAGTTCAAAAAAGAACCGGAATTCACTGTTCGTATTCCAAATTTATCGGGGCAAATTGGACTTATGGACAGGTATATGCTATGAATATTCCCAGGTTTCCTGTTAGATATATGGTACTTCTGTCCTGGTACACCATCCCAAAATTGTAGCCGTGCCCATTAAAGTTGGATGAGTGACAATGACTAGTGAGGAAATTTTCCTAAATAGTAGCACTTCCATCAGGAATGCATTTACATTGTTTACAAATACACACACTGTCCAGATAACTACGAGTATTCTTTTTCTTTTTTCTACTCATCCATTCTATCAATAAGTTTCTCTCTATTTGGTCTTGTTATTTTGTTTCTGTTTATTCACTTGCATATTGGTTGAGATTATTGGTTTTCATTGCTGCAGCAAGAGTGAATATGTACGCTTTTTGCATTTCAAGTGCGAGGATAGTCTCTACGTAGCAACAAATCATGGTTACCTGTACCATGCCCAATTAAGTGATGCAGGCCATGTCAACTGGACTGAGCTCATCCATCTCAAGGAAGAAATTCCTGTGGTTTCTATGGATATCTGCTGCTTTGGGTCAGATGATTGGATTGCTTTAGGGGATGGTAAAGGAAACATGACAATAGTTGTGGCTATGGGTGATTGTCCACAAGTCTGTTTTGTCTCTACTTGGCCTGCAGCAAGAGAAAGACAGCTATTAGGAGCTTACTGGTGCAAGTCACTCGGTTTCAGGTGCTAGATTCTATCTAAAAATCTTAAGGTCATTGCCTCAAGTTGAACAAGCAAGCTCTGTATTCGCACATGCTTCATCTTTCTCTATTGCTTTTCGTAAACCTACTGTCTAAACTGTTTGGATGCGTCAGTTATTTACTTGCTAGTAGGGGCAGAAGCATTACTCTCTTTCAGTACTTTGTAGAATGACCTAATTTATATACCACGTTGTCTAATGCACTAATATGTTAAAATCGTTTATGCATTTATTAAGATTTCTTTCCCAATTAAAGTGAAACTTTTTCTGCTCTGGTGTTTAGTTATGTCTTCACAAGTGATCCTCGAGGATGTTTGAAGCTATGGCAGTTGTTTGATCCCACAGTATCTGGTTTTCATTATACAAAAAGAACCTGTCCAGTTACTCTCATCGCTGAATTTTGTTCGGGTTTTGGAATACGAATAATGTGTTTGGATGCTTTGTTGAAGGAAGAGGTAAGTTAATCTGCCATTTTTTCCTATGCAGTATATATACCTCAGTTATTTTCATTTAACCTGTTGCACTATGTAAATAGTCTTACGCTCTAGAGCATCTTATGGATAAACATTTTTTGAGAGCAGATGTGAAGGGTTCATGAGGAATGCCCATATGACCTGTCTGAATGCCGTACTTTTATTTCGCAGTTGCTTGTCTGTGGGGATCTACGCGGTAATATAGTTCTTTTCCGTTTGTCAAAGGATCTGCTACTGGGTGCACTTGTCACTACAGGAGTCAGTATATCTCCAATTTGTTGTTTTAAAGGAGCTCATGGGATTTCAAGTGTCTCTGTCATTTCAGTTGCTAGATTGTCTTCCAGTCAGATTGAATTACGCTCGGTATGATTGATCAGTAACCCAAATGTTGTTTTATAAAGAGATATTTGTATGAAGTTTTCCCTTTTAAGTCCTTGTTGATGGTGATGATGTCAACACTAAAGAAGTTTGAACAGTAATCTGCTTTGAATAGTTACGAAGATTGTTAAATCACCCGATCATATTTAATCTTTTCTTTTTCTTATTTCACACCACCTATTATGCAAAGAATCTTTAGTATAATGAGGTGAACTTGGAAAGCTTGGTGTACAATATCCATGTCATCATTTATTCTAGGACAGGAATATTGAAAGTGACATTTTGTTTGGGAAAAAGGTAGTGCATTGTAAACTACTAGTTAACAATATCAACCATCAGCTCAAATTTAGGTGCCAAATGCTTCAGAAAATGGAATATTCTTTGGAGATTTTGTTCTGAAATTATGTCTGTATGTGTGTGCCTCGATATGTATGTATTATCACTCAAATAAGCCGCCCTTTTCTTTTTCTTGTTCAGACTGGCGCAGATGGTTGCATATGCTTCTTCGAATTTGACAAGGGTCAGCTTACTATTGAATTTGTAGGGATGAAACAAGTGAAAGAATTGAGCTTAATTGAATCTGTATCTGCTGATCATAAAGATGTTGATGATTTGGCAAATTGCAAATACGTGGCTGGTTTTTCATCTGTGGACTTCATAATATGGAATGTAGTGAATGAAACAAAGGTCAATTTCCATATCCTCTCATCTTCAGGGAGTAAGAGGGAGGAACTGTGTAAATTAATTTTGGTTTATTTGTTCAATCGAGTAGGTTTTGCAAATTCCTTGTGGTGGATGGCGTCGGCCTCATTCTTTTTACATTGGTGATTTGCCAGAAATGATGAACTGCTTTGCATATGTCAAGGTAAGTCAAAATATATGAGCCACACTTAAATGGAAATACATCAAAAGACTTATGATTGCAGTTTGTTTATGTATGACATGATATATGTAGGACTGAACCTTAGCAATGACTTCTTCTGAAAACACAAACGTGTACGTGTGGTGTGGGTGTGCTTACACACAAACTTAAATGGTGGAAAAAAATTTGCCTTAAACTTAAGGTATCTGCTCTATCGATCTCTTAATGAGAATCTTGATTTTGGCCAGAAAAAACCAGAAACCAGATTTTTTTTCCTTTAAAAGGCCAGATTTAAATACCTAGTGCATATGCAGTACAAAGAGAAAAAGTAGGAGCACTTTTTTTTGTTTTGTTTCAATTTGGAATGTATTTAATTTTGTAGACATGTTAGTGAGAATCTTGATTTTTGTGTTGGTGTACCTGTCATAACGCTTAGCACATAGTCTTCTGGAATGCCGATTCTTCATTACCCATATCTGAGTGAGCTGTAGGTTGGACCGCCAGGCCATAAATTTGTAAATCATAGGCTCCTTTGATGTTAGCTTTTCCAAGTTCACTTGATTTTATATGGGAGTATCAATTTACACAATTCTCTTCCACAGGATGAGCTTATATACATTCATCGGCAGTGGCTACCTGAAAGTGTGAGAATGTTATTCCCCAAGACTTTGCACGTGCAGTTTCATGGGAAAGAGTTGCATTCACTGTGCTTTGTTGATGGGAAGTCCCACATTCAAGCATGTGGCAAAGAGAGTTTACTTGGTAGCTCTAGTTGGATTGCAACTGGATGTGAAGATGGAAGTGTGAGGTTAACTAGGTATGCAGTATGCATTAAGCATCAATGTTTCCCTCTGTAATAAGTTGATAGAATTGCGCTTATCCTAAAAGATTTCACAGGTGACAGTCGATCTTAGGATGCCTTTTTCGTTTTTGGCCTTAGGATATTTTGAGTTTTTTTTTTAAATAAATAAAAATACAGATATGCTACTGAAAATGATTAGCAAGGTGTATTTACCACTTGGGTCTGATGTGCTTACTGATATTCATATATGCCACCAAAATCTTCTTTTCTTGTATCTATTCTCTTCAATCTTTAATTCTGGCATGCTTACAGTTGTCATCCAAAGATTTGTTTTCTGTAGATATTACGATAGTTAATATGAGTGAAGCTTAACAATGACTGAATCGACGTAGGTTTACACCTGAGCTGGAAAGTTGGTCAGAATCAAAATTGCTTGGGGAGCATGTTGGGGGCTCCTCTGTCAGATCTCTATGTTTTGTGTCAAAGACACATATCCTTCGGGATTCACATGGCATCTCTGGTGGGGTAGATGGACAAACTAACGGTACACAGGGAGAGAATAATCAATGTGTACTGATATCTGTGGGTGCAAAACGTGTCTTAACTTCATGGATGCTCAGAAGCAGAGGATCAGATAAAAAGGGAGGAACTTATGTAGAAAATTCAGATTCTCAAGATGTGAATGGCTTAAAACCATCATCTGAACAGTGTTCATCATTGTCGTTTCGTTGGCTCGCTACTGATCAGCCAACTAGAGCTGTCGGCATTCAGAGAAGAGATGAAATAACCAACCGAACAGGAGACTCCACTAATTTGGGAAATTTGGTTCAGGGAACAAGTAATCTTGGAAAAAGGGAGTCAGAATTAAAATTTTCTCGGGAGACTATAGATGAAGATGATTGGAGGTACCTTGCGGTCACAGCTTTTCTTGTCCAATGCTCTGGTTCGAGGTGAGATGCCCGAATATTTCTTACCGATTCTTCTGTCTCAACCATTTACTTCTTTGTGCATGGTGGTCAGATTTTGACTTGCCATTCTTTTCTTCTTCTTATTTTTCCCTGATGAGCGCCATCTGTTACAGGTTGACTGTCTGCTTCATTGTTGTGGCTTGTTCAGATGCAACACTTACATTACGAGCTCTGCTATTACCACACCGTCTATGGTATTTAGTAGTATCTTTTTCTTTTGCCATTCTTGTTTTTATTTTTTTACAACATGGGTACCTTTATTCTTAGTTCTGAGATCTTATTTAAGCTTGTTTGTAGTCTCTTTCTTTATGCTGTACTGGAGTTTCAATTTGCTTCTTGTCCAGGTTTGATGTTGCTGAATTGGTTCCTGCGCCATCACCAATCTTGTCATTGCAGCATGTTGTCATTCCAGTCCACCCATCTTTTAAAGGTTAATCAGTAGTCTTGATGTTCTTGAACATAATCCTCAGGGAGGGAATAGCTGAACTTGTTCAAACTCTCTTTTGCTTCAGTCTTTTATGTGAAACACCAGCTTAGATATGATGTTTGTAGACAAGGAAGATTTGCAAAAGTTGGATAATTTCCTCTCCCCAAAGAATTGCGCAGTTTTCTATCTTTCTGTCTTTATTGTTTTCACTGAATTTCATTTGGGAAAAAAATAGTTTATACCTGCATTATCCAAGCGTTTGAAGCAAAACACTTGTGTACTTACATTGTTTTGTGTAATTTTTTCTTTCAGAGAAGAGTGCTTGCAGCAGCATTTATATGGTAATTAGCGGGGCTACTGATGGAAGTATTACCTTTTGGGATATAACGGAGGGTGTCAATGCTTTTGTGCGGCATGTGTCGAGTCTTCAGGTGGAAAAGTTCATTGATTGTCAGAGAAGGCCACGCACTGGAAGAGGAAGCCAAGGTGGACGCTCGTGGAGAACATTGGATGCCCTATTGAGAAGAAGATCTAATGTTGTCTCAGTAGCTGAGAAAACTGCAGATGAAGCTGTAAATATACCTCTTAACACTTCTTCCGACTCTGGTCAAGTGCAACCAGAAATTTCCGCCGAGTCAGAAACTGAAAAAGTCAAATATCTGGCCGAAATTTTTGAAATAAGGCCTACTCATGTTGTTAATAACGTGCACCAATCAGGTGTGAATTGTCTTTGTGTTTCACTAATGGAGTGCAGAAATTGCTTGAGTGAAGAAGAAAGCCTTTTCTGCGTTGTCAGCGGGGGTGATGACCAAGCACTTAACTTTCTCAACTTTTCAGTATCATTTAGCCCTGATCTAGGTTCTAGGATTATCGGACCTATGATGATTAAGCCAAATGATAAGCTTGAAAGTATTGAGAAGGGTATCTGCTTCAGTCAACAACAGATCATGAATTATCAAATCCAGTTCATTGTTCACCAAGGAATAGCCTCAGCTCACAGCTCTGCGATCAAAGGTAAAAATAAATGCTCAATAACTTTCTTTTCCTGTGTTTCACTTGGACTTACTTCTGCTTTTATCATGATGAAGGTATTTGGACAGATGGAAAGTGGATATTTTCTACTGGTCTTGACCAACGTGTCAGGTGCTGGAAGCTTGAGGAGCATTGCCAACTGACTGAGCATTCTCATTTAATCACCAGTGTGCCTGAACCAGAAGCATTGGATGCAAGACCCTGTGGCAGGTCAGTAATTGATCTCAAAATAACTGACCTTTTTAAGTCATTAATAGTGTATTACTAGTTAAATTTCATCGTATTGTTAGAGAAAAATGTTTAAAAAAATGAATTGATGATTTTCTTCTGATGATTCTCAGGAACCACTATCAGATTACTGTTGCTGGAAGAGGGATACAAATGTTGGAATTCTCTGCAGATTTATACTAAATGAGTTCAACTTCCATCAACTAGACCTTGCATGACACTCTTTTGCTACGCTGAATTGAAATTTTTTGAGTATTGTCCATTAAGAATTAACGCGCTGACCATTAAGAATTGACCACTGAGGTTGAAAGGCCTCCTGATCAGATTTACCTGATAGGAGTATATTACACAAGCATTTTACACACTTACTTACAATCTCAGTTTACTTCCCTGGTACAAAGTTAGTAGCATAAGCCCAGGCATTGTTGTTTACAGGGTCAGCGAGATGATCAGCCAGGTTCTCAATTGGCCCCTTTCCGGTTACAATGGCTTGAACAAAGAATCCGAACATCGAGAACATGGCGAGTCTGCCATTCTTAATCTCCTTCACCTTAAGCTCTGCAAATGCTTCAGGATCATCTGCAAGACCCAAGGGATCAAAACTACCTCCTGGATACAGAGGGTCTGTAACCTCCCCCAGTGGCCCTCCTGCAATACGGTACCCTTCAACAGCACCCATGAGAATAACCTGGGTGGCCCATATGGCTAAGATGCTCTGAGCATGGATCAAGCTGGGGTTCCCCAAATAGTCCAGACCTCCTTCACTGAAGATCTGAGCACCTGCTTTGAACCAAACTGCCTCACCGAACTTGACCCCGTTTCTTGCAAGGAGCTCCGGGAAGACGCATCCCAAAGCACCAAGCATTGCCCACCTGCAGTGGATCACCTCAAGCTCCCGGTTCTTCGCAAAGGTCTCCGGGTCAGCTGAAAGGCCAGCGGTGTCCCAGCCATAGTCACCGGGGAATTCACCCGTAAGGTAAGATGGTGCCTCGCCGGAGAAGGGTCCAAGGTACTTGACCCTGTCTGGACCGTACCACGGGCTTCCGGAGGAAGTAGCAGCCTTTCCAGCGGTCTTCCTCATCATGACTCTCCCATTGCTGCCGCTGCTCCGGGCAGCTGCCAAGAGCTCAGTCTGTGCATTGTGTGGCACAGCTTTTCCGGTGAAGGTTGATGAAAGAGCCATGGCTGCCATGTAAGTAAGTGCCTTGGAGGAGACAACTAGTGAGAATGTGGATTTGATGAGATTTAGGGGTGACAGGTTGTTCAATTATATACAGTGTGGTTGGGTCCACAGATCTATCCGTGTAGATTTCTCCATCCGTTTCTGATTGGCTAATGTGGTGGTGATGGGTGTTCTTAAACATCTTGCAAACCACCTTTGCCAATCAAACAAGGCCACCTTGGATTTTGATTCAGATCATTTGGTGGTTGTGGATCAATAACCATTCACTGCGAGGACTAAATTACTATATAGACTAAACAGTACTCAACCTCAGTGCACTGTGCATCACTAGGATCAGCCCATCCATCCAGCCCAATGATTGGCCCAACCTTAGCCCAGGTACCTTCAGAGAGAAAACCAGCCCTAGACTAGAACCAGTGTCGGTGAATATGGGCAATGACCAAAATTTTAGAAAGGAAAAACGACGTTTATTAAATTGTACGTGGTATTTTGGGAGGTTTCTTTTTGGTTTCTTCTCTCGTCATGACATATAACGAACCAAATAGTAGGAGTAAATTTTGGTAAATTAAAACCCGTTACAGTAATATTTTACAATATAAATCAATAAAGTTGCTTTACCAAGAAAAAAAAAAACTGGTTAAATTAGATTGTTGGTGATGGAAGGGAGAAACGATCCAACAGCAAGCTATCCCCGAGATGAGTAAAATGAAGAGCACATGATGTGTGTTGTACCTGTACTGCTGCAGATAACTGATTAGGAGGGCTAAACATTAATTAATTAATTAGGGCCAGCACTGCACATGATCATCTCTAATTTTGCCGTTATGCATGTTGGGAATTGTTATTAAGCTTTCATGTATAGAAGAGATCAATTTAAATAAAACAGATGAAATTTAAATGTTCGTTGAGAACGTAGAGAGATTCCGCAGAAAGATCTTCACGCTCTCCATACGGTACCTACCCATGTGATCTTTTTCTATGTATAATAGTGTTTTAGGTGTCGGCGGTCGATGTGTATCCTCTTTGTTTGTTTTAGACAAGGATAAGCAAATATACAAAACGAAACAAAAAAATACGCCCGATTAATATTTGTTATCCAAAATATAAAATAAATCAATAGTAGGATATTCGTGATGATATGATAAATCAATACAAACATAAGTATATAGTCGGACAATTTTCAATGTATTTTTTATTTCCATGGCTAAATTCTAAGAATTAATAAACATTATAACAATTCAAAGAATTAGACAAGAATTTTGACCTTGCGCCTTCAACCCCTTCTTCCTTTTTTGATTAATCTTTGTCAGGGGGGTTTGTATCTATTGCTGATAATGTGCTGCTATGTCATGAACAAATTAGGGGGTACGGTAGGAAGTCTATTTCTCCTAGAATGCTTATTAAGGCAGATCTGAAGAAGGCATATGATTCAGTGTCTTGGTATTTCTTGAGGAAATATTTGTCTTTGTTTGGTTTCACCCCTACTTTTGTTCAGTGGCTTATGACTTGTGTTGAAAGTCCCTGGTTTTCTATTGTGGTAAATGGAAATTTGGAGGGTTTTTTTTCCAGGGGAAGAAAGGTTTAAGACAGGGAGACCCTTTATCACCCAAAGTGTGTGCTAAGGTGCATCTATCTCAATTGCTGTTTGCCGACGATGTGATAGTCTTTGCTAAGCCATCTGTGGACTTGGCTATTTACATAGGGAGTGCCTTAGAGGTGTTTGCTGGTTTTACTGGCTTAAGATGCAATGCTTTGAAGAGTCACATTTTCTTTGTTGGTGTGTCTGATTCTCTTAAGGAGCAGGTGGCAGAATTCTGAATATGCCTGAGGGTGTTCTTCCTATTACTTATCTTGGTGTGCCCCTTGTCCACTCTAGGATTTTAGTCAAGCATTGTCAACCTTTGAAGGATAAAATTCTGAATATGCCTGAGGGTGTTCTTCCTGTTTGGGGGCCGCTCCATGCTCCTAAAACTTCTATTATTATTTGGTTAGCAATGTTGGATCGGTTGGCTACTTGATAGAGTTATTCAGTGGGATGTGAATGCTAATCCTTTTTTGCAGATTTTGTAATTCTGAGTTAGAATCTCGAGACCATCTATTTTTTCAGTGTTGGTTTTCAAGGAAGGTGCTCCTGGAAGTCTTGAAGGATTGGAAGCTTGTGGGGTGTTCGGCGGATTGGGTAAGGGCTTGTGCTTGGTTGATCAAAGTTTGTAAAGGTAAGTCCCTTAAAGCCCAGATTAGGAGAAGTTTGGTTGCTGCCGCAGTTTATTTCCTTTGGTCGGAAAGGAATGGGAGGGTCCGTTCGAAAGGTTGTAAACATATAGTCTCCAAGTGTATAGAGTTGGTTCAGATTAGGACAGGTACAGATGTAGGCCTCTTGTTTGCCTCTGATATGTTCTTCTTAGTCTAGTCCTAATTTTCCTTCTTTCTTTTTGGGGCAGGTTTTGCCTTTTTGAGTTCTGCTACTGCTTTCATTTTTTATGTAAGTGCCGTTGGGATTTTGATGAAATGAAGCTACGGGGTGGTGTGCTCCGCCCTTTCTTAAAAGTGGTGTGGAATGTAAGTTAGGGTAAACCATAGGAGGGGGTTTGTAATATTCTTAGAAATCTATGAAGAATATCCTATATATCTGACGAAAATATGGGTTGAATTGGATCCGTTTAAAATAACATGTTTTTCCCAAAAAGAAAACATTAGTAGTAAAAAGAATTTACTGAATTTTTTTTAGTGGTAAAATCTGACTTCAAAGCTAATTAATATTAGTGGCAAAATCTGTCTTTCTCCCTTAGTTTTGGTTTAACCACATGAACCTAACCTAAATAGCCAACTAGGCCTGTTGGATTTTGACTTAAATTATCACATTAAAAGGGTTGAGAGACTAAAACTGTAACTAGTCCAATTGAAGATGTTGCATAGAGTCACAAGATTAAGACATTAGGTGTTTACTTGATAACCAAGCATGGAGTTGATTATGGTTTAGGAAATCAAGTTTATTTAGGACATTTAGGTTCGGTTGTTTGTGGTTTTTTTAAGGCATGAGCTGTTTTAGTTTTCTTAGGATTGTTTCTTGGTGAGTAAGTTTAGAATTCCCTAAATTAAGTGAGATCGTGTTTTCCTAATTAGAATGTGATTAGGATTTTGTGTAGCTATATAAAGGTAAGTTGTGCTAGGGTTTTGGGTATGAGAGAAAAGCCAATGTGGTAGAGAGACAAGATGTGAGGGTCAAAAAAAAGAAGAGAGATCCGGAAGCCGAGATAGCTAGGACGAGAAGTCTTTTGTAATTCTCATATCGTGTTGAGTTGTTCTAGTGGATTTCTCTGATCCATGGATGTAGGCTATAGTTAAGAGCCGAATCACGTTAAATTGTTGTGTGCATGTGTTTTGTTCGAGATTGTTTATTTCCGTTGCGCATGAAGGGTGTTTGGGGAAGAAAGTTGTCAGCTTGCTACTTTTTTCCCAACAAATGGTATCAGAGCTGATGGTTGGATCCTGGTGAAGTGTGACTTGATCCAGATGGAGCATATGGTTGGATCCTGGTGTAGCATGTGTGATGATTTTTGGTTTGGGTGGAGCAGTCTGGAAGTTGTGGAAGAATTGCAATGAGGTGGAGCCCGAAGAAGCATCTCGAGGTGGATGTGTGCAGGTTTGAAACATGGCAGCAACGGTTCGGTGTGTGTGGTAGCGGCGTGGCACCAACGACTTGGTGTGTGATGTGGTAGCGGCGTGGAACCAACGGCTTGGTGTGTTATGTGGTAGCAGCGTGGCACCAACGACTCGGTGTGGTATGAGGTAGCGGCGATTGACGGCTCGATGTGATAGCGGAGTTGTACCGATGGGTCGGTACAAGAAGATTGAGGATTGATGATTGTGATCGTGATCGTATTCGTGTTCGTTCGTGTTTAGAAGATTTGTGAATCGATAAGTTAGAGAGAGGTTTTAAAAAGTACAAAAACACGATGAGTGTGTATTTATTTAGATGCCTTCACATGCTAGTCCTACCAACCTCGTGGGAATTATTTTTATCTTGGGTGGTCAAGACAAATTTTTGGAAAGAGGTTATATATATATATATATATATATATATATATATATATATGACGGTGAATGCTATCATTAATAAACAACGAGAAAAAGCCCATAAAGTTAACAAAACATGGACCAACCCCTAAACCAGAAATCGCCCTGAGCAGAAGTGGGCATAACAACACCTACTAACCATGCAACTTAAGGTTACATGTCATGAAAAACAAGGAAACAGTCTAACCAAAAATAACAACCTAAACAAAAATAGGAGGTGCATCAAGTCAAAACTAAGTTGATAAGTGATAAGCTGGTCGAGTTCATATCGGACTACAATGTAATCTTCAAAGCACTCATTTGCTTGAGTCAGGTATCCGTGCGCAACATCTCTCGCGTAATATCCGGTAACCGACCTCATCCACCAAGCAAGCTTGCATATAGCAAGCTACTAAAGACATGGATATTGCATAAATACTTGGAAGAACACATCTAGCCATAGACGAGATCTCGATGCAAGCTATCAAGCACCAACTTCAGAGCAAACGTACCTGGATCAATTGAGCAAAACAGATAGTGAGGAAAGACATCGTACCCACACTACCTAATACCAAGAATCTCACTGCTCCAGGCAGGGAGAGCCATCGTTGCTCATCCCTGTCGTGCCATCTTCTAGCTTTACCCTCCTTCGATGAAAGGGCCAATTCTCACTCCCCTCCTCCGAGGAGTCATCCCAATACCACTTCCTATGCCAGAACCACCAAACCAGAAAATCGACCAAACCCCAACCAACGACGGTCCTTGATACTTTAGGGCGTCCACGCTCCAGGGGTAGGCAGATCGGCGGCTAAGGGTGTCATCGGAAGAAAGGAGCAGGGCGAGGCGTCGACGGCTCCAGACTAGCGGACATCGCCGAGCGAGGCCTCGAGCCAGCCCATCGTTAGTCGCGAGAAACCCGAGCTCCTAATGAAAATTGATGAATAAGGACCTCCACGCAGCGCCATGGACGAAAAAATATCTCGGACAACCGTCGAAAAGAAGAAGATCGGAAAGAAAAACGGCGGAGCCTTGTTGGAGCAAGGCGGCAGCAGAAGTATCGAACCCTGACCAGGAGCGGACCTAGCATGGGGGCAGTAGGGGCAACTGCCCCCATTAAACTTTTCCAAGCTATAGGGTATATTTGTAGATTCAAAACAAGTTTAAAACCTACCTTTATAATTTACCCCACACAGTTAATACTCACAACTTATTACACACATATCCTTATACTATACCTGAATTTACTCTCACACCCTTATCTTAGAAATTAAACACTTAAATCCCTATAATTACTAAATCCCTATGACCTGTGAATAAACGTGCAAAAAAAATGACTCGAGTTCGAGCTCGAGGCTCAAAAAAACTTAGCTCAATAGACTCGTTTGGGCTCGAGCCGAGCTCGAACGGGTTCAAATTGTTACACAACCCTAACAGTGACTCAAGCACATGCCAACGTCTGAGGTTTATATTTTTAACAATGAAATTGGCTATTTATGGGAGAATAAAATAGAGAACAGATTCAGTTTTCCAATTTATGAAATAAAAGGTTGTAAAAAGTAGTGATGATACACCTATAGAGTAGATTAATCGCAAAAGCAAAAAAGATATAAAAAGGAGGGTGGCTTGTTTTAGCGAAGGTTCCCAGTGATTTCACCAACCGCAGTGGAACAGGCACGTGCCGGTCACGATCCTCCCAAGCTTTTGGGGGACTAGCTATTTCTATTTCTAAGGAGAATAAAATAGAGAACAGACTAGCAATTTCTCCAAATTATTTTACTCTAAGGTTGGAACCGCATTTATTACAACAATAAAATATTCTACATATTTGACTAATAATTAATGAATTAATATTTTTATTTGAAACCAACCAATTAAATGTTGAGTTAACATGATGAGAGGAGAGAGGTGCCCACTTCTCAATTTTGGGACTATTTTTCATTTCCTTCCCCAATGAGATGGAGAATCTGTTTCTTCAATAAATCAAAATTCCAAAAATGGAAGCTCCTTGAGACCCCACTTCTCAATTTTCAGAGCCATTAATCATTTGTTTCTTCAATAAAGCTAGTTATATATGACCAATAATATTATAACATGAAGCCAAAATTAAAACATGCTTAATTGGGTTGGTGAGCCAAATAGCACAACTAGGTTTGACTAATACGTCTTCCAATTAACTTGATCAGGACTTTGGAGAGGATGATTGTTGAGACATCCGACCAAACCAACTTCAACCCTCCGACTCTGAGTGTAGAGTTAGCTAGCTAGAGACACAACACATCGACGTACTAGAATTTAATTAGAGGATCTTATTAATGTAAGATTAAGCTAGCTAGATTGAGGAACTCTACTTATTATTATTATTATTATTATTATTATTATTATTATTATTATTATTATTATTATTCAATGGGGTCAACATCTTGATATCAATTGCCCACCTACCTTCATAAGTGTGATGAGATGCCATGCATGTCACGACTATCCTCATTAATCCATTAATATTCCTCTTTGCTAATTAAAATATCACAGTGAGAGTACAAGATTGAGAAAAGTGCATGTCGGTAATATTTCGGCCAACTATACATCTGCTCATATAGTATACCATTAATGAGATATAGTGAGATATTTTCTTGCTCATGTTGTTGGGAAAAAAGTGCCAATCAAACATCTTTTCTCCCAAAAAAATCTGTCATTCGCAGCAGAAATAAATAATCTCGATCACATTATACACACAACAATTTAACGTAGTTCGACTCTTAACTAGTTTACATCCACGGATGAGAGAAATTCATGAGAACAACTCGACATGATATGAGAGCTATAAAAGACTTCTCGTCCTAACCATCCCGGTTCCCGGACCATTTTTCTTTTTTCTCACCCTCGCATATTATTTCTTCACCACATTGATTTTTCTCTCATACCCAAAACCCTAATAAAATTTACCTTTATGTAGGTTACACATAAAACCTAATCACATTCTAATTAAAAAAACAAATTCCTAATCTTACTCAAACTCCTAAACAAACTAAAATATGTGAAATCACAAATACCTAGCTACGAGAACCAACAAAAACCAATCCAAATATCATTTGGACTCTAAACAAAAACTAACATAATAGCCTAGAGGCCAGCTAGTTTGACTCCACGTCAAAACACCATTGTCAGCCAAAACTTCAAAACAACAATAATAGGGTTATTTATAACCCAAGTCCTCAAGCCCTTTTAATTTCAGCAAAATTACCCAAAACATGTGACAGTTTCAGAATTAGTACTAGTGTTTATAACAAAGCTTATGTTACGTATAATCCCCAACCAGTTGGTGTTACAGTTAATTTATTATAGACAGCAATATCAGAATTAATTAGCTAGGGATGTCAAAAGTTTAGTCGATTGAACCCAAACTAATTAAGCTTACTCGATTTGATGTAAATAAGTCAAACTTCCGGTGCATCTCTACCGCTCTACGGACTCTTTGTGCTTTTCATAACCAACATTCTGTTATATAGTACATCATTCATTGAAAGGTTTGAAACATTCCTTTTTCCGTATTTTAATTTTCGATGTTTGTTTTTTTGTCGTAGAAGTTAGAACTATAAATTGAAAAAAAAAATATGTATAAATGATAATTTTATGTTTATTTATTTTGAATACGTGCATGTACAAACAGTACGTACTTTGATTCGCTGTTGAATTTGCACATGAAATACTTCCTCTATTTCATAAGGCTGAGGTTACGATGCGCACCACCAATGGTGCGTCATGCCATTTCTTTTTCCTTACATTTTTTAAAAAATGCACATCTTTTTAATTCATACTAAAAAAATTACAAATATTTAGTCTAATGGAATTAAAAAAAGAAGACGAAGAAATAGATACTCATATGTCATATATTTTGATGTTTTTTTGGAGTCGTTTAAGTTTCGATATATTTTTTTACTATTCATCTGAAGTGATTATGAAATTCATATTGGGATCATGAAATTATACTGGTTGATCAAGATTTTTCACTTCAGGGATCATAAATCATAAGGATTGTGAAAATCTTACAACGGGATCACTACCTTTTCATTGCGAGATCACGAATCTTCTATTACGAAAAAATGACAACACAAATGGAACATAGGGAGTACATTTGAGAAAGAGAAATATATTTTTGTATGCATAGTCTGAATTCTTCCATGTATGAGATTATGAATTCGTACACTAAATGGATTCACGCAACAGGCGTACGTTTGGTTTTCAAGTGGATAACGGGATAATGATCTAGAGCTGGTTTGATGATCTATGATCAGACCGGAACTGCTGCTTCTGCTTCCCTTCTTGGAAAGCTTGGTTGGAGTGGAAGCTTGGTTTGGTTTTAACAACGAAATATGGATTCTAGAAATAAGCCCACAAGTGGTTTATGTTTGGAGTTGAGAACAGATCTTATAATTGGATGTCATTCAGCTATCAAGAAATTGCATTTTTTTTAAAGGAATTACTACTTAGTTTATGTTTGAAAATCTTGCTATTGTATCACTATACGTTTTCACTGCGGGATCACCAATCTTTGATTACGGATCACGAATCTCTTACCATGGGATCACGACTCTTTTACTGCGGGATCACAACTCTCCTACTATGGGATCACGACTCTTCTACTACCGATCACGACTTTTCCACTATTGAATCATGAAATTTCCAAAAGTAAACATAAAATTCCAACCATAATCATAATTATTACTTAATTTAAAGATCGAGGAGATTGAAACTAACTTTCAATTTGTGTTTTTTGTTTTCTTAAAACTAGTTCTAATACCCAACTTCGTCACGGGTTCATTGAATTAATAATTATCAAAAAATTTAATGTAGTAAATAATAATATATCCGGTGTAATAAATTTATGAAAATTTAGTTCGTTTTAAAAATTCTGGCTTAGATTTATGAAAAATTAGTTCACTTTTAAAAGTTTTGGGTTAATTTTATAATTTGAATAATGACATTTATACCAGTTCTATCTTTCATCTAAGAAAAGATATCAGTTCTCTCTCTGATGATTTAATTTGTTTTGTTACCCATTCCTAACTCGACCACGTCACGGGTGGTCATCCCGTGGACTACTTTTGACCATCTGGGGCCATATTGGAAGCTCTCGACGGCGAGCCCAAGCATCATGATTGTTCACAGTAAATGATTCTGCTCGAAGCGCTTGCCACCCGATTCGACCACACGCCGCATCGTCACCTCACCATGATTGTCCCTACTGGCGACTAAAAGAACACGAAAGAGATCAGAAATCAGATAGAGAAATTTGCACAATTAACGGTAATGAATAAGAGTCTCTTAGAATTACCTTTCGTGTTTGGTTGATCATTATCTACTCAGCATTTTCTTCTTGGTATTTACTAATTCCTTCTTTAATGGCATGAACATCTACCCCTTCAATCAAATTAATTACTACAAACAAATGACATGAAAAGGGAAAATGTGAGTAATCAAACGTATAAATAAACAAATATAAGCACCATAATTTTCTTTTAAAAGTGTTATTGCAAACATGTCCATAGTGAGTGCTCTCTCCACAACATCTTACGCTAGAAATGACACATTTCAAAGTAACCTTTTTAAGAACTTCATTCAAGTCTTTGCAGAAATGTATTTTTCCACACTTGTCTTAAAAAATTTCAAATATAATGATATGCTAAAATTCACTCATCAAATGAAGCCTAAAGGACAACTGTATCCTATCCTAACCCTTAGACCTCGAGCAAACAATTCTGACTGAATTTCTCTGTACGCACAATTGTGTATACTCACCCAACAGCGCCAGTATGTAAAATTTATTTCCCTTGCTTGCTGCTAATGCTGCTGCAAAATCTTAATCCTGTTTGATCAGCATAATTTTTGTTGCGCTTCACCGTTAATATTTATTGAAACGATTCACCTATTCTTTTGATGATTATAAGACACTGAAAGAAGAGGTGAGAACAAATAATGAATAAGAATCTGTTAGAATTATCTTTCGTGTTTGGTTGATCATTATCCGCTCAACATTTTGGTTGAGAGAAATTTGTTAATCACTTATAACACAATAATCTAAAATTTTAATTGAAAATAAATAAAAATAAAAAGGAGGAGGAGGAAGTGTCTGCTAACATAAATTCACTATCAGATCTGGAAGTGTGAAGTCATAATTCATCCCAACACTAAGCCCGGCAAGCAGTGCCCTCACGACCTAAGACGTTTCAAATCTGGAATAAACGATGATCTTCGGCATCGATTCATCCCCTCCCGCCAAGCGTCATTGTCGCACCATCGATTCGCTCGCCTCCCACCGTCAAATCCGCACCGATACTCAAATCGAGCGCTTAGCATTGTGGAGGACCCAGGATAAAGGGTTTCTTCATGTTTCGGTGTGGCATGCCGAGTCTGAAGATTAGATGGTAGGTCAAGCTCAATCAATGGTTAGCGGCGATGCTTTCAGACGATTGGAGCAGCAGTGGACATGGAGAAGCTCCGGTGCTATGGAAGACGATTGGAGCGTCAGTCGGGGGGAACTCTGTCCGATCGATTTCAGCCAATGAGGTGGTTCTCTATCGGATCGACAGTGATTGGGTAGCTCAGGTGGTGGTGGTTCGCAAAGAATGACGGTAAGATGATGCATCAAACGATAGAGAGTAATATGAAGGTGGAGGCTAGGGATGGCAGTGGGGCGGATTAAAACCGCAAATCGCGGATAACCACCCGTTTCTGACGGTTTTAACCGTGGTTTTTATCCGCGGTTTTACGGTTGCGGTTTTTTTAATAACCGTGAGGTTGACGGTTACGGATAACGGATAGGGGGTATCCGCACCGCGGTTTCACGGATATCCGCTAACCGTTAGAATATACAGATTATTAATTACGCCCACATTTTGTTAAGCCGATTATAATCTAACTTTTATAGCCGAATTCTTCAAACACCCAACCTAATCCAATCATTTTTAAATTGCTTCAACCCCAACCTAAACAAAACTAATCGTACCTATCCATTTTACACCAAATGCATAATCTTCAAAGAAATTTGCTCATGGTTATCTGTACAATTGTTTTCAATAAAAGTTTGCTCATGGTTGTGCAAAAGATTTTTATCTTTCAAAAATTTTTTTGTTATTTTTATGAACTTATTTGGATGTTATTATGTATATTTTGATAAAATTATTGATATTTAGATATTTATAATTGATTGAGTTAATAACCGCGGATATAATCGCTAACCGCGGATATCCGTGGATAGCGGTTATGGGCGTCAGCACCTAACCGCGAAGGACAAAACTACAATCCGCGGATAGGGAAAAAACCGCGGATTGCGGTTAGCGGTTTTACCCCAACCGCGGATTATCCGAACCCTTGCCATGCCTAGTGGAGGCGGAGCTGGCTGGCTTTCGGCGAGAAAGCTTGTCAAGGATGGTCGCTAGGCGACAAGCTTTGAAATAGAAAAGAGAAAAGAAAAAGCGATTAGGAAATAAACGGATGGAGATGAGAGAGGGGGAGTAATCAAATGATGTAAAAATGTGTTTTAATTATTTTTTGATTGGGGGTGTTTTAATTATTTTAATTACATATGCGTAAACAAAGGAGAGTGATTAGATGCTTGCCTTAACTACAATTGAAAATTTTGGAAATTACCATATTCAGTTGTTACCTTATGGGATCAGAAAAAAAACTCCAAATCTGATGTGGAGCTGAGGTGAAGCACATGTGGTGCAACCAAGAAGCGAGTTTCAATTTTTTTGGCAATTAATGCAGTTATCCTGTATTAATATATAATAGTAGATACTAATAATAATCTAATTTTTTAACGGACTAATAATAATCTTATAAAAGGATAATTGCTACTGCAATCATTATCTCTACTTAACGAGGGAGCTTCATTCGGCCAGATCTAGCCATCTCCATTCGCCAAATCCTTTCGAGCTTGGTTATGTAGCCACCATCATCGTCGATCTCTTCCTTGACGGCGTCCATTACGGCCCAATCTTGCACGTGGATTTGACGGCCGTCGGAATCACGCCTAGCGGTTTGGATGCTGATAATCTCTCTCGTGTACGACTGCTTTCAGTATGATGAAACGAAGAAGATCTGCAATCAATTTCAATTGAATTTGAAATTTAGATCTTTTTCTATAGTTAATGAGTTTATGGGTAACGGAGGTCAAGTGATGAAGAAAAAATGATTATGACTTTGTGTTCTGATGAGGCACTGATGCTGAGGACAAAGGGGATGATTGGTGGCATGTTTTGTAATTTATATTAAATTTTAAGCACTTAGGGTGCTTAAACGCACCTTAAATTGACTCATTTCATAATAGTTGTTCCATTAGACTATCGTATTTATATTTGACTCAATTTAAAGAATCTATTAAAAATTTTGAAAAATTATAGTATTTAGAAACTAGACATAACATGATATGCGCAGATAAGTTATTTAACTTTATGTACTTATCAATTTATTTGCAGAAAATAAATCATAAATTAAATGTTGAAAATCAAATAGAACAATCTTTTCGATACGAAAGGAGTAATTATTTTTTATTCTATCCAATTAACTCCGGATGCTTAGAATTTCCTAGCTAGCGTAGGTAAGAGTACAAGTGTTATACTAGGAGAGCGCACCGCGGCTTCTCCCGCTTTTCAAGCTGCCGGCTTCATGTGCAGCGGAATCATCGTCGATGACACCGGTGCTCGTCATCCACTCAGGTTCTGACCGTGCTCGCTTCGCCAGTTTCCCTAGCAACCGACAATCGTGTGTTGATTATCATCTGCGAGATACCGGTGGTTCGTCGTCATCTTCTCCGGTGTAGGGCTTATCTCGGTTTCGCGATGGGGTTCGCTGGGCTCTGGCATCGCTAACCCTCAATTGTCAGCCGAGTAGGGTACCACACTCCGGCTTGGTGCTCTACCTGTGGCGGCGGTGCTGCCAACAATAGTAGCCAAGCCCCTCTCGCCAAGGGCACTTCGAGCGGACCATCTGGAGTTGGCCATGAAACG
The DNA here is from genome assembly GCA_024586325.1 of Stellera chamaejasme. Lineage (NCBI taxonomy): Eukaryota > Viridiplantae > Streptophyta > Magnoliopsida > Malvales > Thymelaeaceae > Stellera > Stellera chamaejasme. The sequence continues at coordinate 36,437,982 of CM044985.1, forward strand.
CCTCTGGCCGCCTGACGTCATTTTTATGGACCCGCTTGCAGTTTGTCATTTTTTTGCACTCTAGTTGTTTGTGTCGAGTGTTGTACTCCCTCCGTCCCAAAAGTAATGCAACACTGTTTTTTCAGCATTTTATCTATAATATTATTTCTCTATCAATTCAAATTAGAAAATTGAAACTTTTATATACAACTAAAAACTTGATATCTTAACTTTATGAATGTGTGTTTTTGATATTTTTTCATTAAAAAATAATATAGATAAATTGAAGTCAAATTGACATCAAAAGTCAAATATTGCGTTACTTTTGGGACTGAGGGAGAGGGAGTAGTCTGGTTGTTGCTCGGGAATTGGTCTAGTTAGTTTATCTCCTACTGGCGCACTGCTGTGATGTGCGACACTATTTTGCTCCTTGGAAGATGATAGGGGTGCCTTCGTTTTTATCTTCTATCCATCACAGCGCTCACAGTATCCTTAAGCCTCTTTAGGCAGTTGTGAGAGTATGTCTGGTCCGTCTTTGTTGCTTTGGGTAGCCTATTACTCCCTCCGTCCCGCAATGGTTGTAGCATTTGGTTTGACACAAATATTATGAAGAGTTGGGGAATAGTTGTTGGTTGACATATATACTCTTCCCTAAATAAATGTGTGTAAATAAATGTTAAAATGAGAAGGATATGTAAGGGTTATTTAGTAAAAGTTGTAATAAAAAGTTTATATTTTAGGAAAGTTGACAACCTTTGTGGGACAACCCAATATAGCAATGTTGACAACTTTTGTGGGACGGAGGGAGTATCTTATTGCCTTTTCAGGAGATTTACTGAGGCCTAGGTATACCGTTTCCTAGTATTTAGTTAAAAAAGAAAAGAGAAAGTGTTATTACATCTAGAAAAATTCAAGTCCAATGACATTTAGCAGGGGGGGCAAGGATGCATATCTATAATCGTGAACCGAAAAAATATTCAAAGGATTTAACAGATGTAGTAAAAGTTAGGCTAGGTGGAGAAAATTCAAATCAAATAAAATACACCTTGTTAGAATTCAAATCGCGACTGAGTATTAATTAGAGATCATTATTTTAGAAGTTGTTGACATTAACGTTCCAGTCAAGGCTGGTGAAATAAGTTGACTTGTTCGTATATACATTCAATATACATTTTTTAAAATGGTAAAACACATTTTAGTCCTTTAGTTTTAACACGTGTCATATTTTAGTCCACGTTTAAGAATTCGTCATATTTTGGTCCTAAAATTATAGTTTTTTGTCATATTTTAGTCATTTCGTCTGTTTGACCGTTATATTGATAGTTAATTAGGTAATTTTTACACAAATACCCCTAAAAATACAATCTAATTACACATTTAATAAAGATATGACCACTAAACTTTTAATAAATATACAAGTAAGTCCTTAAAAATTTTCTCCCTTCACCTTTTGTCGTGATGAAGCAGGGCATTCTCAGCCTTGGCGTGTAGTACCTAGGACTCGATGCTCTCGCGCGTGTTCATCTTGCTCGTGTTCGCCGTCCTAATTGCGTCGGGAGTCAGAAGCGGAGATCGAGACAGCGAAGGTGAGTGGAGCTGTGACGGCGGAGCTGATATCAGCGGGGTAGAGTATCTTGGGGTGTTGGCTTTGCTCGCCGTCTTCGCAGTTCTGACGGTCGCGATTCGGGCTCGTGTGCAGGAGAGGAAAGCAGGGGAGAACGAGACAGAGATGGAGTTGCGATGGAGGAAGTGAAGCCATCGTTCAAGATTTTGTTTGCTGGCACTCGACCTAAGGCTGTTGGCGCCACCGCCTTGAGTCGGCCTTGCTGCTGCCTTCGTCTCCTGCTCCGGCCTTCGTCTTATCAGATCTGGGCTCCGCCTACTCAGGGTGGAGATTGGGAAGACGATGGAGGTTGGGTTCAGATCTTCTCTCGAACCTTCCCACTTTCATCATATTCACATTTTTTTGGGTACAAAATGATAGATTGTTATAAATTTATGACTTAGTTGTAAATTAAGTTATGGGTATATTAGTCATTTCATTAATGTAATGTCGTATTTAACAAGAAAAACTTAACGAAAGGATTAAAACATGACACAAAACCATACTTTCAGTATTAGAATAAGACGAATTCTTAACGTGAGACTAAAATAGGACACGCATCAAAGTTAAGGGACTAAAAATATATTTTATCCCTGATATTGATCGGGTTTCGCTGGTTTTTCGAGTTGGGCCGCAGACCCACCCAAACAAATGCGTATCTTAAATCTAATAAAAGAGAAGCTAAATAAAATTTCTCACGTTTGTAAAATTACTTTAAATGAGCTTTATCAAATTGTCATCAATTTAAATCATTTACACTGTTCACTTTTATTTTATTTATGTATGTCGCTTGTGTTTTAAATGTGCCCAATATTAGCCCTAATCTGTTGTTCACTTTTATTTTATTTATGTATGTCGCTTGTGTTTTAAATGTGCCCAATATTAGCCCTAATCTGTTGATCACAATGATACTAGCTTATTGAGGATTAAAATATACGGCTTTTATTCCACTTTGCATGGATCATTTAGAGTTTCTGATCAAATTTTGATTTAAATGTAATTATATTGTTTCTACTAAAACAATCTAAAAATTTGGCTAAATTGATTAATTATGCACTACAATTTAATACGGTAAGTTTTATTTAAGGAAAAGAAATCGTCATTTTGGCTAGAAAGTGCTAATAATATACGTTTCATTTTGGCTAGAAAGTGCTATAAAATTACTCTCTCTGTCCCTTTAATATACGTTTCTTTTTCAGCATCTGATCTATGAATTTTTTTATTCAAGATTTTGTTATATAATGTCAAGTTACTTATATGTATAAGGTAAATCAATGTCTTTAATTTCTAAAAATATTTTTTTTCAGATTTTTTAAACAAACTATTTCAAGTGAAAAAATTAGTCAAACAAAACATCAAAAGTCAAACGGAATTGGAAGAAATATATGCTAAATAGACTACCAAATTGAGGAAACAACAGTGACTAATTTGATCACTTGAAAACGTAAGGGTTGTTTAAGACAAAGAAAGAAGCTGACGAAGAGTCACGCGCTCTTCCAACTGGCAATTTGTCAATATTATTGTATAAAGACCATCATCATGTCCACCTTCACCGAGCCACGCCGACAGTTGAAGCCGCGTTTCCGGCTAACACCGGCTGTACCCGTAACAACAGTAATTAGTTTAGCGTAATTCAACTTAATCAACCCATAGCATAGAATAAGAGTGTCTAATTTACAGTTTCATGAAAGCTTTTCAACAAACAAACCAAATGTCAGCCTCGCTCACCAACTCCCTACCAATCTAATCTCTGACATCCAACGGCTCTCAGCCGTCAGATCAGGTCATCTAGATTCGCATCTACTGCAACCGCCTAACCCGGTGACCGGTACCCGTCTCATTTTCCTATAAATATACGAGCTTTGGTAGTGAGGACCTTGCGTCTTCAAGCTTTGCCTTGTTTGGGGGTTGGTCCGTTTGTTTCAACTACAAACTCAGATCTACTCTCAGGTTCCTTCTTCTACCCATTCCCCTCTGTCGTCTTTCTGTTTCTACACTTTGTGCTTTTTGTTTCCATGGAGGTCGAATGTTTTCATGCCTGCTTATGGCAGAAGGGCTTGTAGATCTGGTTATTTATCAGTTTCTTGGTTGGGTTCTGGATTTTCTATTTACTTGAGCCAGTTTTCAGATTTGGATCTGGTGCTTCTTCCGGTTCTTGCACTTTAATAATTACGAATTACTAGTTACCTAGATTATGATTTAAGGACAACCATCTTTTTTCTTTTTCTGGATTTTATTCTCATCTAATTTGATCGATTTATGCTCGTCTTAAGTTGATTTCTTCTCGCGGCAACAGTTTCGTTCTACGACTCGATGTAGATCTAGTTTTCGGCTTTGGAACTATAACATTTTACAAGATACTGCCTAGATTAGCAAGCAGATTTTTTTTTTTTTGTATATGGAGTTTTTTTTTGTGGATTTAGGTTCTTTTGCTTGTAGTAGTGACTTAGTGTTATGATGGTGACGCTCGACGTATCTGATACTTGCCTTTCGATTTTTCTGAGAAGACAACACTAGTAAAGCATCGGGGAATATATCTGGGTTCACGAATTTGTTGACAGAATTTAAGTAGTAGTCGGAAATTGCTTGTTGTCTGGTTTATGGGGAATGTTTTTCCTGCTCATTACTGCAATCATGATTCCTTCGTGTTAGTACAACAAGTATTAAATTTTGTGCTGCGTTGTTGGCTATGCAGATCCAGGAAATGGAAACTTTTCTATTCACATCTGAGTCTGTGAACGAGGGACACCCAGACAAGCTCTGTGACCAGATCTCTGATGCTGTCCTTGATGCTTGCCTGGAGCAGGACCCCGACAGCAAGGTTGCCTGTGAGACCTGCACCAAGACTAACATGGTTATGGTCTTTGGGGAGATCACCACCAAAGCCAACGTAGACTATGAGAAGATTGTCCGTGAAACTTGCCGCAACATTGGATTCACATCTGATGATGTTGGTCTTGATGCAGACAACTGCAAGGTCCTGGTTAACATTGAACAACAGAGCCCTGATATTGCTCAGGGTGTTCATGGTCACTTCACTAAGCGCCCGGAAGACATTGGTGCTGGTGATCAGGGCCACATGTTTGGTTATGCTACAGATGAGACTCCTGAGTTCATGCCTCTCAGCCATGTCCTTGCGACCAAGCTTGGAGCACGCCTTACTGAGGTGAGGAAGAATGGCACCTGCCCCTGGCTAAGGCCTGATGGTAAGACTCAGGTTACTGTTGAGTACTACAACGAGAATGGAGCCATGGTTCCAGTCCGTGTACACACTGTTCTTATCTCCACACAACATGACGAGACAGTCACAAACGATGAGATTGCTGCTGACTTGAAGGAGCATGTGATTAAGCCTGTCATCCCGGAGAAGTACCTTGATGAGAAAACCATCTTTCACCTGAACCCATCAGGGCGGTTCGTCATCGGTGGGCCTCATGGTGATGCAGGTCTGACCGGCCGCAAGATCATCATTGACACATACGGTGGCTGGGGTGCCCATGGTGGTGGTGCTTTCTCCGGAAAGGATCCCACCAAGGTGGACAGGAGTGGTGCGTACATTGTGAGACAGGCTGCTAAGAGCATTGTGGCCAATGGCCTTGCACGAAGGGCCATTGTGCAGGTCTCCTATGCCATTGGTGTGCCTGAGCCATTGTCGGTCTTCGTTGACACCTACGGAACCGGAAAGATTCCTGACAAGGAGATCCTTAAGATTGTGAAGGAGAGCTTCGATTTCAGGCCCGGAATGATGACCATCAACCTTGATCTTAAAAGAGGTGGCAATGGCAGATTCTTGAAGACAGCCGCTTATGGACACTTTGGAAGGGATGACCCAGACTTCACATGGGAGGTTGTGAAGCCACTGAAGTGGGACAAGCCTCAAGCTTGAAGAGATTGGAATTAATAATCCCTCCGTTGCCTCTTATATATTATGACTTCTTCTACTCCACCCTCTTGATGTTCGGATCTCATACGTATGATGCCTTATTCATTTCTCATGTTCTGTTTTTTTACCCCCAACTTTGGTCGTTCTATTCCCTTATTGAATTTGTGTTTTCTGTAACTTGGCTGATATATATGGGGAAATGTACCAGAATTTTGCTTAATTTGTGGATCTGAAGACGACCATATATGAATGATGGGTTGGCTGTGTTAATTCCCACCATCGCAGATCTAACTAACGTAGGGGCGTCATATTTTGTTCATTGATTGTTTATACGCATGTCACGTTATCTTGCTTACAGTACCACTACCGAATCAAGCTCTACAAAATATAACTCGAACACTGGAAGGAAACAAGCTCTTCTCCTCTTGCAGGAAATGTCCATTGATATGCAGATCACAGTGGATAATCGCAGGTGCGGAAATGCCCACACCACATGTACCGAGCAATTAGCAAAACTTATCATTCCATGATATCAAATAAATGAATTGGCCATTCTTCTTCGTAGCTAATACTCCCTCTGTCCCTGAATAATTGTACATTTTGTTTTTACTGTTTTACAGTATTTAATCTATGATTTTTTTTTTCATGAATTTTTAGACTTTAAAGTTAATAATTTATATGCATGTCATAATTTGAAGTATAAACTTTCTAAATATATTTTTTCTGAATTTTTTAAAACTTGTTATCTTTGTTAAAATTTGAGTCAAACATTGAATCTTGAAACAACAAATTCAAAGTGTATAATCTTTCAGGGACGGAGGTAGTATAACCGAGCAGTTAGCCAGGGTGTGTTCCGTCCAGTCCTAGTAGGTCATGAAGGGGTACTTGTTTCCCACTTGCAGTTCGCGGATGATACGGTGTTCTGCGGGGACTGGTCGGATGAGAATGCTAGATCGTTAATGAGTCTTTTGCAATGCTTCGAAATGGCTTCAGGCCTAAGAATCAACATGTAAAAGAGTAGGCCTTTTGGCGTGGGGATTGACCCAGAAGAAGTGTCCAGGGTAGCCTTTTACCTATTTGGGGATGCCACTGGACTTGAATATGAGCAGGATTAAAAGTTGGGACCCAATTGTTGAGAAATTTGAGAAAAGACCGACAGGTTGGAAGGCAAACTTTTTATTTATCGGAGGACGTCTAACATTGGTGAATTCAATTCTGGGAAGTTTACCCCTGTACCACCTTTCGATGTTCCGTGCCCTGGCTGGAGTGGTGATGAAATTAGAGAGTACCGGAAACAAATTTTTTTTGGGGGGTTTTGGGGGAGGGTAGGAGATCCGTGCCAAGATTCAAAGGTTATTTGGAGATAGTGAAGCAGGGAGGTAGTCTGAAGGGGAATTTTTTTGGCTTTGCTAGAAAAATGGCGTTGGAGGTGGCTTAGGGATGGGGATCGGTTATGGATGAAGGTGGTGGCCAACATATATGGTGGGAGACCCGACTTGTTACAGTTGGGAGAGGCTGAGGGAGGGTGGAGTGCTTTGAGATATTAGGAAGGCGGTGGAGGAGGTAGATGCGTTAGGTGCGGATTTCAGAAATCTTCATAGGAGAGAGGTGGGGATTGGTAATAAAACAAAGTTTTGGGACGATGTCTGGGTGGGCGGAAGAACTCTTAAGTCTAGGTTCAAAAGATTGTACGAACTTGATACAAATAAGGAGTGTTGGGTGCTAGAGAAGGTTAGGTGGGAGGAGAGGGAGTGGTGTTGGCAATGGAGTTGGAGGAGGCCGTTGAGAGGAAGGGCGGAGGGAGACTTTCAGAGACTTCTAACCACTTTGTAGGATTTCACGCCATCCAAAGACCAGTCGGACAATTGGCGGTGGAGCCCTGCGACTGATGGGAGCTTTACCATCTCTCTTCTTTCTCAGATGATAGCTTCAAAGATTTCGGCCGGCCACGACATCCCGATGTGGTGGTGCATCAAAGTTCCAAAGAAAGTCAACGTCTTCATCTGGAGAGCCACGCGTCGGTATATTCCGGTGTTGGATCAGCTGTGACGACGATGATTAGAGATCGAGTCTACTCAGTGCCCGTTGTGTCAAGATGCTCCCGAAACTACAGTTCACACTCTTGTTCAATGTCCTCGAGTAGTGGAGATATGGCAAGCGGTGGTAACATGGTGCAATACTGACGGTTCAGGCTTCCTGGATTTTATCGAGGTTGTAAGAGAAAATCAAATGAGCAAGAGAAAAGTTTGAGAACTAAAATGAACAAATTACTATAGTCGAGGAGTGAGAGTAATTCAAGCTTTTCTAATGTCGCAATTTTTGTAAGGACAAACATAAACTTTTTTTTTTTTGAACAGGAAACATAAACTAATTCATCTTTAGCATATTTACGTAGTGCTTGGTTGGTGGACACTTGGGCTTAGTGCCCTTGGTGATGAGCTTGGGCTGCCTGGGTCTGCAACATTTTTTGTACCCATTTTGTTATTTTACAATCTAATTAATGCTCTTTCCATCTTTTCCTATTATCTTCTATACTTTACAAAAATGTATAACACATGAATGAGACATGAAGAGTGATTCTTCTGAAAATAAAATCGGCTGAAAGCTGGAAGACAGAATAAACTGTTTCGATCAAAGCAAACATAGACGGCAAATAGTTTTGTTTTTTAGAGAGTAACATGGATCGCAAGGTTCGCTGGGATCAAAGCAAACAAGACGGCCCTTGAACGCATCGCCAAAAGGAATGGAAACTGATTGATATGGCTTTATAGACAGACGCGCACACACACAGACACACACACAGGCACCCTGCAACACACATCAAAAGAAGCAGGTTTGCAGTGTGATCTTTTATAATTCAGGGATGTCGATGGTGATGTTGAGGCTTGCAGTGATCATCACGCTCTGGCTTTGCATTCTTCTACTCAGCAGCGGTGAGTTCCTCCGTCTATTACCTTATGATCTTGATCGTTGACACTATCCTGATGAGCTTCTCTGAGCTTGCTTGGATTCGATGGTGAACTAGTTTGGTTAGCTAGCTGATCAGACTAGTGATGATTCCCACTGCCCTTATACAACACGTGCATCCCAATTAGGGGCGGATGAACATAGGGGGGGCTTTATAGAGATTTATTAAGAGGGTAAATTTGACATTTTCATAGAGATTTATTAAGAGGGTAAATTTGACATTTTCATGATGTTCTATTTACCAGACACCCACCTTTTGGATGCTTTGTATTTTGTGCTGGGTTGGCTATTTGTTGTTGATCTTGCATTACAACTGCAACTAAATCATACTCCTAATTAATATCTGATCTCCTCCATCAAAGAGTACCAAACCATGAAGAGAGGATTCTTAGGATCATCTATTAATTAGTTTTTTTGATGCTGGTTTTTGCTGCTTCAATTTTGTTGTGATTGCTTTGCCCTTACAGTTCTTGTTAAAGTTTCATTGCTTTTGACAAATTAATCTATATTGTATAGGTGACAATCCTTTTCTTTATGATCAAACTCTACACCTGCTGCAGCTGAACTATGCCCTTCATAATTTTTTCTTCCTTTTTTTATATATACTTTTGTCACCGTCTCCCTTCTTTTATTTGAACGGATTAAGGGCAACAATATCATGCTAGCGGTTAGGACTGAGAGTACTGAGGCATTAGCTTAACTGGAAAATATGTGAGTGTCTATTTACCACATATGTGAAAAAATACATACCATAAAAATGTCAAGTTTACCCTCTTAATAAATTTCTATAAAAGGTGTTTTAGTCTTTTAGTTTAATAGATTAGTTTGTTGAGTTAGTTAATTAGCAGTACATTTAGGTATGTGTTTTTCCACATATGTGGTTAATAAACGAACTCGGAAAATATATCATCTATTGAAATGTGTGACTAATATATACTCCCTCCGTCCCTGAATAATTGAAGGGTTTGTTTTGCTGTTTTCAGTGTATTTAATCTATGATTTATTTTCATGAATGTTTTGACATTTAAAATTGAATAATTCACATGGATATCATAATTTGAAGTATAAATATTTGAAATATTTTTTTTTAATTTTTTTTTTCACTATTTATCTTGAAAAAAAATTGAGTTAAACTGTACTACACAAAACATGAAAGTCGAACTCTTCAATTATTCAGGGACGGAGGAAGTATTTTTTTTGATGGGGATGTGTAACTAATTTCCTTCTCATCAACGGAGCACTTTGCCGTGCGCAACGCTCCAAAAAAATCGGACCACTTTGTTTTTGAGTTATTTTCATTGGTTAATTAATGAGGAAACTTCACTGGTAATCCTATAAGTTTGGGGTTTGTCATATTTGAGTTCCGTTTTAAGAATTTGTCTCATTTAGTTATGTAAATTTCAATCGTGTGCACCGTTAGTCCCCTATTAAATTTTCCGTTAAAACTGCGTTAAAGTGGTAAAATTACCAAAATGTCTAGGTCTAATACTAAATTTAACACCAATCTCCTTAAAAAACTACAAATGAACCCTAAAGTTATACAATGCTTGAACACTTGATTACACCCTAAAGTTATTTCACAAAGTCTTATTTTTATTTCACAGGCCGCGGTAAGCAGTGCACCACCCACGTAGTGTACATCTTATTTTTATTTCATTTGCACTTTGACCCAAATCTTTATAATCTAATCATTTTGATATTTTTTTTGCTTTTGTTTGTCAAAATATAACTTACTTTTCAGCTCTTATTTGTAAATCTTTTTGGTTATTTGAGTTTTTTCTATGGTGCATATATGTTAAAATTGTGAGCTCATTTAAATTTTTTTCTTCTGTTTGTTAATTAATAGATGTAAACGTTCGAGCTCATGTAAATGTTTTTAATCTAATCATGTAAATGTTCAAGCCTATAAGTGACTTTAATAGGATACATTTTTAAAATGGGACTGAAATAGGACAATAGGCAAAATTAAGGGACTAACCATGCACTTTACCCCTATTATTATTTAAAAATTTAAACATTTTTACATCCTAAAATTTTTACTAGCAGCATCAAAATGACCCGTTGCAGACTCGCTTAGGTGATTGAACCCTCTTGTATCTCTTGGTCTGATTTGCTATGGATGTTCCTTCGGTGCTTCCATTCAGGCAGCGGGATGATCCGACCTTAACCAGTGGAGGTTCGACCACCCCTTTTCCAACAAGTTTTTGGAGGATGGCAACGCTAACACCCTTACCCCTTCGACGCCTTCCTCACGACACCTTGTTGGCACTTTAGGACTCATATTTTGCATCTTCGGCCCTTAAAGCTAATAACTATGCTTGAACACTTGATTACATTCATTTGTGGACGTACTTTTTGCAAGCAATAAAAATCAAAAGGAAAAGAGGTAGAATTTGCTACTACGTTTAATCGAAAGAGAAATTTCACCACCGACCTATTTTTGGGGAATGTTTTGCCATCAGTGTTATGTTTGAGGGGTGATTTTGCCATTATTAAGCTCTAACGGAAAACATTACAAACATGTTAGGTTTAGTCTAAAACTCTAGTCAAGCCGAGTACTAGGTTGTTCATTTTACGCTTGAAATTATATCTAGCCTGAAATTGTGTTCAAATTTGGCTTGACAATAATAGGAACAAGCTCAAACGAGCTTTACATCAATCGAACTCGAGTCGAGCTCGAGCTGTTCGTTCAACTTTCACACTAGTGAGAAACCTATCTTGCATAAGTTAGAGAAAATAGACATTTTCTATTTGTTGGTGTTGGATGCTAATAATTTTGGATATTTTTGTAGATTCAAACAATTTCAAATGCTTTTGCACTACGGATACGCCAGAGGTTAGTGTTCCTAAAACCAGGAGGAGTACAGATGGTCAATTCTCGGATCTAAGATCTGCAGAGGTTATTGATCCTCTAAGTACTTATCAGGGGATTACAGAATCCTCGGAACCAACGGATGCTATGACTATGACTGAGGAGCCCGAAGAACTTTATTCCGCGACTGAAGGTCTGACTTCTTTGTGATTTATGTCTTCACGCTTCTCATGCATGGCTTATTTAATGGCACTATTAAAATGTTTTCCGGTTTTATATATATTCCTTTTGTCCTATATATACGACGAAAGTAGTGGATATGTTTTACTTTAAATGAAAAGGAGGTCTTCAGTAGCATTAGTTCTTCGCTAATTACTATACAGGTGCAGTTTAATCATGCATGTATTGATCAATGAAAATAAAACAATGTTCAATATATGTTGACATGCATGCATAATCAATACATATATATAGATTGGCCAATGGGTGAATGCTACGCAAGGGTTCCTTGGGATCCATCATGGGGTCCTGATTGTGTTTCTGCGAAGTGTCGCGAGAAGTGCGGTGATGATTCGACTTCATTTGACCAGTGCGAGGTCGATGGCCAGTCTTGTGTTTGCGGTCCAAGGTGTCATCCATATCCATACAAAAAGTTTCCTAACGGCGATTGCGATGTTGATACTCTTCAAACTGCTTGCGAGAATGAAGGGCATAGATCCGATGATGACTTCTGCTATGCTGACAAAAAACGTGGTTGCTGCAATCCTGCATGGTTAGATGAATAACCATTACAACCTTTAATGCCCTCTAGAATAAAAACATTTGCAACAATTAAAGCTTAATTAGCCAGCCTACTAGATTAAGCTTTGAGATTGTTACTTATGTTTAGATAAAGGTTTGGATTTCCAGAATACACGATCAAACACACACATGCTTGAGTATGTAATAAAAAATAATGTCTGATTCTCCTTTCCTAGATTCCCAAACCCCCCTATATATAAATTTATAATGTTTGTATTTGATTTCTATGTGCTTTGCAATAACGTTTATATAATCATGTTCTCACTTTTTAAAGCAAAATCATGAGAGAAAAAAAATTGATATACGTACGTGTGCATGCTTTTTTCTTATAAAGACAACACCAAGATTTTATTTATGAAAAGTGAAATAGAGACTTTCCTTCGAGATAGACAAACCTTACTAACAGAAACATACATGTGACCATAATGCTACATCCATATCAAAAAATAAGATACATTTGTTTTTCAACTTTTTCTTTCAATAATCTAATATCTAAAGTTTTATAGTCCTAGTTTATACACAAATGATAAATTAACATTAATTTCTAATTTTTAAATATATTTTCTTAGATTTTCCTTTTATAAATCTTTGCGATAAAAGTTTGAGTCAACATAAGGCTATATTTGACAATAACTTTTTCAAAGTAGCTGCTGTGTTTTGAAAAAATTATCAACGGTAACTTTTTTAGTATAAATGTTAGTTGTTATATATATATATATATATATATGTGTGTGTGTGTGTGTGTGTGTGTGTGTGTGTTGATTACACCCAACTTGTCCAATAATGTGTTGAATTGCTTGCCGCCCAATGGTTTAGTGAGCAAATCTGCTAACCGTCCCATCGTCCGAACATGAATAGCTTTGATGTGTCCTTGTTGTATCTGTTCGCAAACAACGTGACAATCAATTTCAATATATATGCTTCATCCGTTCACGGAAGACCGGATTGGAAGCTATGTGAATGGTTGCTTGATTGTCACAAAACAAACAACTAGACTGGTTGAGTAACATCAACATTTAAATCCTTTAGTATGCTTCGCAACCACAGTATCTCACAACACGTTTTAGCCATTGACCTATACCCTGCCCCTGCACTTGAACGTGAGACAGTGCTCTGCTTCTTTGTTCTCAGGAGATGGGTGCATTACCAAGGAAAATGCAGTAGCCAGTTGTGGATCTTTGTGTATCCTTGCATCACGCCCAATCTGCATCACAGAATGCTTTAAGCTCCAAGGATCCAATAGATGGAAGAAAAATGCCCTGCCTAGGTGTTTGCTTTATATAGCACAACACTTTGTAAGCTGCATCCAAGTGAGGTTGTCTTGGTTTATCCATAAACTGACTCAAGATGTGGACAACATAAACTGCAACTGGTCGCGTAATAGTTAAGTAAATTAAACGACCAACTAGCCTGCGATATTGTGAGGCATCTGGTAAGAGTTCCCCATCATCTCATGTTAGAGCCAAGTTGTGATCCACTGGAAAGCGAGATGGCTTGGCACCCAAGAAACCCGTGTCTTCCAAAATTTCAAGCGCATATATACTTTCTCTGGCACAATGATATGCCTTGTTTAGATCTTGCTACCTCTATGCCGAGAAAGTATTTCAGAGGTCCCATGTCCTTCAGTTTAAAACGATATGACAAGAAGCGTTTTGCTTCTTGGTTATCTTGCAGGCTATTCCCAGCATGTATAACATCATCTACATATACCAATATCATCGTAAAGTTACCTTGTGAGTTTTGGATGAATAGCGAGTAGTCAGACCATGACTGCCAAAATCCAACAGCCTTTAGCGCAATGGAGAGCTTTAAGAACCATAGTATAGATGCTTGTTTGAGGCCATATAAAGACTTGTGCAACTTACATACAAGAGACTCCCCCTTTCGTCCGAATCCAGGAGGAAGGCGCATATAAACTTCTTCAAACAGATCTCCATGAAGAAATGCATTATTAACATCCAACTGATGGAGATGCCATCCATGAAGCGCTGCAAGACTTAGCAGGACCCGAACAGTGTTGAGTTTGGCAACCGGTGCAAAAGTCTCGCGATAGTCAACCCCCTCAATCTGAGTAAACCCCTTAGCCACAAGGCGAGCTTTGTAGAGCTCAATGGTCCCATCAGGATTATACTTGATCTTGTAAACCCAACGACATCCAATGGGTTTCTTGTTGGCAGGAAGAGGAACAAGACTCCACGTCTTGTTGGCTTGGAGTGCATCAATTTCAGCCTTCATAGCAGCTTGCCAATGAGGAGACAACATTGCCTGTAAAAAAGAACTTGGCTCTCTAGCAATAGTAAGCTTGGAAGTGAAAGCTTTATGAGTAGGTGAGAGTTGATTATAAGATAAGACATGTGAGAGGCAGTGTTGTGTACCTGGTACATTACCTTCGGTCAGAGAAGAAGCTGAGACGGTGCGAGTGGGAAGGGTCGCCTCAATGTGAAAGTCTTGCAATGTAGTAGGAACTCGAGAGTGGCTCGTGTAGAGCGACGAGGAAATAGTGCAGTGGGTGAAGGTGGTGAAGGATCTTGTAGTTCGGAATGTGACCTAGGTTGTTCCAAAGTAGAAGGGATGGACTCGGATGGTGCCAAAACAGGTGGTTCTATGGAGTAGGGTAATGGAGGAAAGGTAGGAAAAACATGGCTGGAAGGAGTGTTATGGGTGACAGGAGAAGGATGGCTTTGGTAGGGGAATTCAGTTTTGAAGAAGATAACATCTCTAGAAACTATTACTTGTTTGGTTTTATGGCAATAGAGTCGATACCCTTTTTGACCATAAGGATAGCCTAGAAAAATACATTCAGTAGAGCGTGGATCAAATTTGGTAGGTCGAAAAGGGTGGCTAGAGGCAAAGCAACGACAACCAAAGACTGGAAGGTGAGAATAGGTTGGAGGTTGATGAAAAACTTTTTCAAATGGAGTCAAGGCTTCAAGAAGAGGTGTTGGTGTTCTATTTATCAAGTAGGCTTTAGTTAATATGGCATCACCCCAGAAGTGTTTTGGGAGGTTGGCTTGGAATAGTAAGGCACATGCAACATTTAGAAGGTTGTTGAGGTGTGTGACCGCAACTAGTTTAATGTACAATACCTTTAGAAGAATAAAAATACGTGCACTTAAATTCTATCCCATCATCACTTCTCACTATCTCTACATTTTTGCTAAATTGGTTTTCAACTAAGTTGACAAAATGCATGAGTAAATTTCGTGTCTCAGACTTATGTTTCATTAGATAAATCCAAGCGCATCTTGAATGATCATCAACAGTTGTCAAGCATCTTCACATTGGCTTGGTGATAAACCAATGCTCTCTTTTGTGCTGCTTGGGGAGGCTGTATGATTCACTTTAGCTGAAAATGATCCATTCTCCTGTTCGCTCTTTCTCCTGCGGAAGTAATCATAGGTGTGTTCTTTCATCCCACAATATGTGCATTGTAGATGTGCTCTGCAATTTAGTATCACATTTAGTATCACGTCCACTCGGGATAGTTGTCCTCCCGGCCTTCTTGACTGCAAAGGCCAAAGCCTCCGTTACTGGATGTGGTTTGCTATTTGACCCTTCTGCCTGTTTCTCATGACGCATAAGCTTTGTTCACTGCAGGTAAAGGATCAAGGCTGATGATGTGGCTCCGAACATTTGCATAATTCTCATTGAGCCCCATCAAGAATTTCATCGTCTTTTGTGTTTCAATGTAACCATTCACCTTAGCGTTAGCATCGCATGTGCAGGCTGAAAAACCGCAGAGGGCGTCTCGCTCATCCCACAACCCCTTCAATTTAGTGAAGAAGGAACTAACAAATGCGGTTCCTTGTTCACATTCATGAATGGAGTTTTCAACTTGGAACAATTAGACAGTGTTGGTGTGAGAAAATCTTTCTTGTATTTCAAGCCAGATGTTGCGTACGCCCTTGCAGTGGATAACACTTGCTGAAATTTCTTTGACATTGCTCCGATCGAGCAACCAGGTTTTGACGAGTGCTCTACAACGACCCCATTGCCGATATTCTGCCGCTTTAGTGTCTGTAGGTTTTGGCAATGTTCCATCGATGAAGCATATCTTATTTTTGATGGAGAGTGGCATGCTCATGGATTGAGCCCATGTGTTTTAATTGTCCTCCATCAACGGTTGTAGTGCCCCTGGTTGGTCCGAATGATGGAGAAAGAGTGGGTGATTGGGATTCTCCCATGGTGAGGTCTTCTCTGAAAAGATGATGTTTGAATGAATGAATTTGAGTGAGTTTTATTGAGATTATTGGAGCCTAATTATACAACTACAGCAGCAACGGTACAATAGTTTTCTAATGGAAACTAACGTACACTAACAAGAAATGGAAAGAAGATAAAATCAATTTACAAGATTTTAGAGATATTTTCTTTACACTCCCCCTCAAGTTGGAGAATGGATATCAAACATTCCCAACTTGCGATTCATAGGAATGAAAGTCTACCCAAGGCTTTAGTGAATATGTCTGCCAGCTGATGTGTTGATCTGACAAATCTTGTAATAACTGAGCCTTCTTGAATTTTATCTCTTATATAGTGACAATCCATTTCTATATGTCTCGTTCGCTCATGGAAGACGGGATTTGCAGCAATGTGTAATGCGGCCTTATTGTCACAGTATAACGAAGTAGGTTCATGATGCTTTACGCCCAAATCGGTAAGCAAATAGCGCGGCCAAGTCAATTCACAACAAGTACCAGTCATAGCACGGTATTCAGCCTCAGCTGATGAAAGTGACACAGTCTTCTAGCGCTTTGATCTCCAAGAAATAAGTGAAGATCCAAGAAATACACAGTAACCCGTAGTAGACCTCACAGTAGCGGACATCCTGCCCAATCTGAATCACAATATGCCCTCAATCTGAGGTCATTATTAGAAGAGAAAAATAAACCTTGACCAGGAGCGTACTTAAGATAACGCACCACTCTAAGTGCAGCCTCCATATGAGCTATTCTCGGCTGATGCATAAATCGACTTAATACATGAACTGCATAAGTGATATCCGGTCTGGATACTGTCAAATATATCAGCCTTCCAACCAATCTCCTATAGCGACCTTGATCTTTGAGCAAATTACTCTTATTAGACAACTTCAAATTTCTTTCCATGGGAGTATCGACTGGGGCTGCTCCCAACAACCCTGCATCCTTGATGATCTCTAGTGCATACTTCCGTTGGGAAATAAAAATTCCATTTTTAGAGGAAGAAACCTCTATGCCGAGAAAGTATTTCAGGTCTCCCAAATCTTTGATATGAAACTGACTATGTAGAAAGTCTTTTGTTGCAGCTATACTTCGAGGATCATTGCCAGTAATTAAAATATCATCGACATAGATCAATAAAATAGTGAATGACTTGCCTTGACTTCTAGTGAAGAGTGAATAATCAGCTCGTGATTGTTTATAATCGATTGAGCAAATGGCTTTAGAGAACCTGGCAAACCATTGGCGAGATGCTTGTTTCAGACCGTACAGTGACTTGTGAAGGCGACATACCAAATTTCCCTCCCCCTGTCGCTGAAGTCCTAGCGGCAAAGACATGTATATCTCTTCTTGTAATTCACCATGGAGAAAGGCATTGTTAACATCCATTTGATGAAGAGGCCATTTCTGGGCAGCAGCCAAAGCAAGTAGGCAACGGATTGTGATAATCTTGGCAGTAGGTGAAAATGTATCTTGATAGTCAACGCCTTCAATTTGAGTGAAGCCTTTTGCAACCAGTCGGGCTTTGTACCGCTCAATTGATCCATCAGATCGGTGCTTGACTTTGTACACCCATCGACAACCAATTGGTTTCTTCCCAGCTGGAAGAGAAGTGAGGGACCAAGTGCCATTAGCTTCAACAGCACTGTAATTCGATTGCATTCCTGCTGCCATTTTGGATTAGCTACAGCTTCTGAATAAGATCGAGGTTCTGTAACTGCACTAATGTTAGCAATAAAAGTTCTATATCCAGGTTTATATCTGTGATAAGAGACATAATTGGCCAATGGATAACGTGTACCTTTCATCGGACCTGGAGTCAATGAAGATGATTGATTAGAGCAAACAAATGAGCAATCATAATCTTTGTATTTAACCGGTGGCCCTATGTTGCGACTGGAACGACGAAGTGGTGCAACAGGTTTAGTGGATGCCTCTGGTGTAGAAGGCAAAAGAGGTTGTGTCTCGGTTGAGTGAGTAGAATGTAGCGAAGTGGATGGTGACACCGGGGAACCAGGAGGCAACTGTTGATGTTCATCGATAGGAGAGGGAGGATGAGGGGCGGGTTCGATGGAAAGAGAAGATGGTTTGGGGCGTCGACCATATGTGTGGAGGATAGGAAGTGGGGCTGGTTGTGTCACTGGAGTGGGTGAAGTCGGCTCAAGAGAAGCTGAATGAACAAATTCTTGTTTTTTTAGATGGGGGTCATCAAAAGTATTGTCAAAAAAGGAAGGCAAAGAATTTCGTTTTGGAACTTGATTCTCCAGTGGGAGTATTGAACTAGTTGGAGAAGAGTAAGGGAAAACATTTTCATGAAATTTGACGTCTCGACTAGTGAAAATTTTCTTTGTTGATAAATCATACAATTTGTAGCCTTTTTGTCCAATGGGATAACCAATGAAAACTGACGGCATGGCACAAGAATCAAATTTGTGAGAAGCATGAACATTAGTGGCATAAGCTAAACATCCAAAAATGCGGAGATGAGAGTAAGATGGAGGTTTGGAGTAAAGTAATTCATATGGAGTTTTGTATGAGATAACTGGTGAAGGTAGTCGGTTGATGATATGAACGGTGGTTAGAGCACAATCCCCCCAAAATTGAGTAGGGAGTTGGGCTTGAAATTTTAGTGCTCGAGCGACTTGCAAAATATGACGATGTTTTCGTTCCACAACCCCATTTTGTTGGGGCGTGTAAACGCAAGAATGCTGAAAAATGACCCCTTGATCTTGAAAAAAAGAACGAAGTGAGAGAAATTCTCCACCATTATCACTTCGAAGAGTTTTAATTCGAGAGTCAAATTGTGTAAGAGCATAGCTAAAAAAACGTTTAAGAATGCTTTGTGCTTCATCCTTGTGCCGCATTAAAAAAATCCAAGTAAATCGTGTAAAATCATCAACAATTGTAAGAAAATAATGAGAACCAGAAAGACAAGGATATCGATAACGACCCCAAATATCACAGTTAATAATTTCAAATGGTTTTGATGAAGAAATGACACTACTATTAAAAGGTAAACGAGTTTGCAAGGCCAAAGGACATATATGACAAGCATTATTTGGATGAATGGAAAATTTTAAGAAATTTTTTGCAATAAAGCTTAGACGAGAAGGTGATACATGACCGAGACGACTATGCCAAAGATCAGTGGATGAGATGGTGAGGTTGCAAGCTGGGTGGTTTGGGAAGGATTCTTTTTTTGCCATTGCTAGTAAATAATATAATCCGTCATGTTGTTTACCCAAACCAATCGTCCTCTTCGTCTCCAGATCCTGCAAAACACACCAATGAGGATAAAATGTTACTGAGCAGTTCAAACATTTTGTCAGACGACTGACAGACATAAGATCAACTTTGAAGGTAGGAATACATAAGACATCATGCAGATAATAGGCGGAATTTAGGGGCAAAGTTCCTGTAGCAGCAATATTCGCCTTTTCTCCACTAGGCAATGATACGGGTGGCAATGAAGGATTTTTAGTCATATTTAATAAATTGGATGACTGAGTAATGTGATCGGTTGCCCCACTATCAATAATCCAGTTTGATGAGATGAGTTTAGACAAACCTGACTTTGTTACCGTGTTTCCCTTGGAGCTAGTATTATCATCCTTGCTAATGAGTGATAACAACTGTTGGAGTTGATCCTGGGTTAATGAGGTTGAAGTTATGCCCCCTGTATCTGCTACATTATTTGCAGCTTTGTGATTACCATTATAACGTTGTGGGCCTAAATTATCTCTTGCTCTTGGATGACCTTCCGGATAACCATGTAACTCATAGCAAGTTCGTTCCCAGTGGCCTAATTGATTGCAATGTGTGCAACGAGGCCTTCTTCTTTCTGAACCGAAACGACGTTGACTTGAATCAAATGGTCGTTCTCCTCCATAGTTGCGATTTTTGCGATTCATCCAGGATTCTTGAGTTCCATATGATCGATCTAATCGCTCCCCCTTTCTTGCATCATCTGAAGAGAGTGGCTTGTTGTTGCTCGCTCGAACGGCCATTGCAGCACTGTTGCTGAGATCCATCACGGCAGTTGTCGAAGTGATCATTCATTGTTTCTCTTCTTGTGATAAAGTTGAATATGCCTGACGGATTGTGGGAAGTGGTTTCATCAAAAGAATTTGACTGCGAATTGCACTATAAGAGTCATTCAACCCCATCAAGAACTGCATCAACTTCTGCTCATCTTGATGTGCTCCTTGCATCAAATCTGTATAGGAGCCCAATTCTTCCCACAATCCTTTGAACTTTGTGTAGTAGGACGAAATTGAAGATTGTTCCTAGCGAAGACAAGCAATATCTCTTCTGATTTCAAAGATACGAGAGGCATTACCTTGTGAGAAACGTTCGTGAAGATCCTCCCAAACTTCTTGAGCAGTGGAGTAATAGATGACAGTATCTGATATTTCAGAACTGAGAGTATTAACAATCCATGAAAGGACCAAATCATTGCAGCGCTTCCATGCCGAATACCTGATTTCATCAATTTTTTCTGACGGCGCTTTGATTGAACCATTCGCAAAGCCTATCTTGTTTTTTGGTATTTAAGGCCAGCACCATGGATTTGCGCCAAGAAGGGTAATTATCTCCATTAAGGATTTTGGTGTGTAAAACCAAACCTGAGTGATCGGCATGATGAACGAAATAAGGGTCCGAGAGTTCAGACTTTGACACATCAAATTGGGGGACATAGGAGGAATCCATGTCCTTAGATGCCGAGTCGACGCCCTTGCCTGTATGCTTGGGAGATTCAGTCATGACTATTGAGAGAAAAAAAGGGAGCAGCACGAGAAGGTAAAGTGCAGCTTGTGTTGAATCTGTAACAGCAAAGGGGTAGAAGAAATGGGCAATGAAGGCCCCTTGCTAGAAGTCAAAAAGACTAGAGAGGAAGATTTCTCAAGAGAAGGTTGTCTAGCTCTGATACCATGAAAAGATGATGTTTGAATGAATGAATTTGAGTGAGTTTCATTGAGATTATTGGAGCCTATTTATACAACTACAGCAGCAACGGTACAATAGTTTTCTAATGGAAAGAAGATAAAATCAATTTCTTTACATTCTCTGCCATTTGGAGTAGAAAATACTCCTAATGCCTTTTGGAGTAGAACTTCCTAATACAAGTAGGACTCACTAAATACTATACATGAGATTTGACCAATGCGAGCTCGATGGCAAGTCTTGTGTTTGCAGTCCAAGATGTCATCCATATCAAGTTCCCTCCTGAAAGTTGCAATCTTGATACTCTTAAAAATACAATTGCCAGGCAGGAGGATGTCATATACCTCTGATGATGACTTCTGCTATGCTGACAAAAGGCGTGGTTGCTGCAATCCTGCATGGTAATTAGATGAATAACTATTATAAGGATTTATATATATATATATATATATATATATATATATATATATATATATATATATATATATATATATATATATATATATATATATATATGTATTGTCACAACATCAAGATATTTTTGTCCCAAATGAAATGACATTTTTCTCCCTTGTGTTTTATTTTAGTCCACTTCTACCATTGCAAATGCACACATTTAAGGAGTCTAGAGAATGGGTTGGGAGATGTGAGAATGAGTTTGGGAGGGGTAAAGATGGAAGTTCATGTGAAATGACTTAATGAACAAAGACAATCTTAATCTACACAAAAAAACTAAAAATGACAACACACTTGGGATAGAGAGAGTTTATATATATATATATACACACACTCTCTAAAATTAATAAAAACATTTGCAACAATTAAAGCTTAATTACCCCTACATATAGTAGATTAAGCTTTGAGACTGTTACTTATGTTTAAATAAAGGTCGTTTGGAATCCGCCTTCCTTTCCACACCCTTTATATATTTACACACATGTATGCTTGTGCTTATTTTGTACTCCCACCGTCCCTCGAAAAATTGAACATATTTCCTTTCTGCGCTATCTCGGAAAAATTGATCACTTTCCTAAAAGGAAACTTCTCACTCTCAAAGTTACTAAATTATCCTCACTTTATCTTTACTTTTTCTACCTCGTTTTTGTGCACTCTCAACTAAGGGTAATTAAGTAAACATATACAAACATCTTATATTCACTTTAATCTACGTAAACAAATCGCTTGAATCTTTTAGGGACGGAGGAGTATGTGCTTTGCGACAACTTTTGTGTTCTCCCTTCTTTGGGCTCTTTGTCATTTTGTTGTAACAATAATATATAGCGATATATAATGGCAATAATGCTTCTGTTTATTCTGTATGTACTTTGCAATAATGTTTAAGTACTTATCCCTTCTTGGAGCACTTTTGCCATTTTGTATCTAGTAAAAATCATAAATTGACGCTATACGTATGTATGTAAATATGATGATGGATAAAAATCATTAAAAATTGAGGTTAAAGTGATCTTTTAATAAAAGTTTAACGACCAAAATTTAAGTAAAAGTGTAATTAGGTTAATATACAATTTGTAAAAGTAACAGAGTAACGAATTAATTAACGACATGAAATCAATAGGACACAAAATCGCAACTATAAGATCAGAATATAACAAATTCTTAAATCAGATTAAAATAGGACACATATGAAATGAAATAGACTAAAAATATATTTTATCCAGACTACATTTGGGAGAGCTAGGCGGAAAAAAAATTCAGATATTTTTCAAATTCTGAATTGAAAAGTGGAGGAATATTACCTTTTTTATTTCTATCATCAACAAATATGACAAAAGTTAACAAAAGGACAAAGGATAAAATTGTAAAATACATACCCTATAAACACTTTTGTTGTCCCGATAATGGTGAAATTTGGAAAAAAAAGTTTCCAGATATTTTGTGCTGAACTGAGCACAATTAATTAACATCACTGCTTTTTATGTGAAAAAAGTACTCCCTTCGTCCCATTATTTTTGAAACGTTTTGATTGGACACGTTATTTTAGGTGGAGCTGATTTTGAGTTGATTTGGTAAATGGAAGAGAGTGATGAGGGATAATTGAGTAAATTCATGTACAAAAGTTTACTAAAAGTGTTTCAATAATTAGGGACAGTCCAATAAGGAAAGTATTTCAATAATTTTGAGACAGAGAGAGGGAGTAATAAATTGTTTGATGTTGTTAATTAATTTCAACACGGAACATAAAGGGAAAAAAAAGGGATTCCAGCAACCGAGCTAGACAGATACAGACAATGAACAAAGAGCTCAAGTCTATAATGGATTAATATATTTAACACAAAGTTTTATAAGGATTTTTTCTTTAAATAGATCTTTAAAAAATATGTTTAAAAATTAAACGCATACATTTAACAGTTATATATTAATTATTAAATTTTATATGCCAAAATAATTAATAAAAAACCTCATAAACAAATGCTGAAAAATAAAAGTATATAGTAATTTTTTTTTCATTTATGATAGGCCCGATATATAGCTGTCTTGTTGATTAACACGGTGTAAGTTTCCCTCCATATATATAGTCTAGAAATAATCGACACTTTCTTTAACGCTTCTAGCAGTCATGTCTTCTGCACTGAGGACAAGTAATGTTCTGGCTGAGGAGTAAATTATTCCTAATTTGCTAATTAGTTTTGTCATGTCTTTAATTTTATTCCAAAAAAAAAAACAAGCTGCCAAGAAATAATTAACTCGATCAGTTGCTGAGAAGGAGCCATCGCACCGCGCGGTGCCTAAGTTAAAATAGATTGTAACAATGAATGAACAAACACGGTGGTCTCTATTACTACGTTGGTGGTTGGCTATTCAATGAAAGAAATGAATTTTTATGATCGAAAAGAAAAGAAAAGACAAAGAAAATGAAATAAACCATTTACAGTTTTCATAAGCTAGGGCATGTTTATTTTGAGAAAAAGAATGTTTTTGAGTGAAAAATAAGTGTTCTTTTTAAAATTTGATGCAAAAAAAAATTGATTTGATGGATTTTTTTTTTCGACCAAGTGAACATCCTCTGGAAATCTCCTTTCTTGTGCTTTGATCCCTTCCTTCCTGGTTGCTTTATCTACTCATATTGTTGCTTTATCTACTCATATTCTTTTAAAATCTTGAAAATTGAGCATTTAATCGAATAATCTAGCTACAAAATTTGTTAAGGTCAATTAGAGTGATTAGCTAAATATATAATCTAGTTGTAAATTGACAAGGTTAACCATTGGGTAGTGCTCGATTTCGTTAAATATCTTATGCGTAACTGTAGATTTATAGAAATAGTTATTTGAAGTAATCGTAAAATTTGTTAAACCTCAAGGATATTTATTAGTTTTTTTTTTGGACAGCAATAATAGTTTTTTTATTAAAAAATAGAAAATTATACCTGAATCCCAATAGTATGGGCATGAACTCCAAGAAAGAAAAAACTCATTAAAAATGGTAAAAACGTCTATCACCCATAAAGAATCCCCACTAAAAACATAGAAGTAACTTTTTTGTTATTTTCCCAAAAGGATATTTATTAGTTACTCAATACATATGCATTTTCTTGCATATACATATGGGTAAGGGTAAGTGGGTAGAGTGGAGGTAGAACTTAAACTCGTGATCTTACCCCGTATTCTTATATGTTAACCAATTAGATTAGATGCTCGTGACACTTACTCAACACCTAGTTTGCTTTGTGATCCATGTCCAAAACGAACGATAGAACTCTTGTCTTTAGGCGCCAATTACTCCATCCGTCATTGATAGTTGATATTCTCGTTTCTAAACGGGCCGAGCTAGCAGATAGAGGAGCGGGGTGTGTAGATAGTGTGTACCTTTCCCAAATCTGCTTTTTATAGGAGTTGAAGGAGGGCGGTTGCCTCCGGTGCTCTGTGATCGCGAGCCTTGATCTTGGACACATTTATGGAATGTGGAAGACGCTCCCTGAGATCATAGAAGCAGTTATGGAAGGTGAGGGACACTCCCCGAAATTGTGGATGATCTAGCGGGATCGCATGTAGAGCCCTCAGGGCGAGTTCCAAGTTACCAAGTGTGTAGGCCTCGCGCGACGAGGGGTCGTGGGCGGAGGCCCTCCTTGTGGATTAAGACAATCATGCTTTAAGTCAGGACGAGGTGGAAATTGGGTGAAACGGCGGTGGGGTGCCATCGCAGGTGGCACCCCCTCGCGGTTGTTCGTGCCTTGGTGGAATCCTCAAGCAATCGGGATGTTGGGCCAGCTTGTTGGGCCGTGACCTGGGGCCCACCTGGAGGATTGGCTGCCCCAGTGTCGTTACCCCTGTTTGTTGTCTAACAGTCACTTTAAACCGCAAGCAGTTTAGGAGTCGCTCCTGTTAACAATCATTTTTTTTCTTTTCCAATCGACTAATTCAATTTTTAGGGACTTATTCGATTAACTTAATGTTGATTTTGGCTCAATTAAAAGAAGGGGGATTGGATTGAACATTTTAGACCTTAAGCATGGTGAGGGTGTCATTTGCCCACCATTTCCCTAACTCACAAGCATGCACATATACGTAAGTTGCTTCCACGAATATTCATCTCCGCGATTCTCGATCTTCAACTCCACCCAAACTTCTCAACTCAGCCTAACCCTAGCCTCCCTCACATCTATATAAATACTCTCCCAACAGACTTAACCTAGCATCAAAAAAGAGAGAAAAAAGGCTTGCTCTCTTCCTCGCCATTATCATCATCAAAGCCACAACACTTCTTCCTCCTCCTCACCTCCCAACCTCGGTTCCAGCCCCAACAAACATAGAAAGCACTGCCCAGGACGCCGTCAGAGCGAGAGAAGGTCAGCAGCAGTCTCTGCTCCCCAAAATCGCCGGCGAAGGACTCCGCTTTACAGCTCATCCGCCAGACCCTGCCAGCTTTCGTCCTCACCTGCAAGACCTGAACCCAGAACACCCAGCCACTGCTGACGCATCCTTAGTTACATGCGCACCAGCCCAAGCCATCACCACTGCCGGAGAGGAGCCCGATCTCGCCAAACCACCGAGGAAGGCCGAAGCCAACCCGACTCGGTTCGGCTAGCCAAGGCCTTCAAAAGACTACCCTGTCGCCGCCAAGCCGCTGCAGATCACTCCCCAGTCGCCGGAGCACCTGCTGCAGCCCGAGTCATCGCCGCCTGTCGTCGTTCGCCGTGAAACCGCACCACCCAGCCCCCGGACTTGCGAGCTCCGTCACGACTCGCAGTTACCAGGAACACGTGTCGCATTCTTGTGTTAAAAGAACCCGAGTTTAGCTCGGGTTTTTTGGAATCTCCGAGAAAAGGCAATTCGACCGTCACACCAGACAAATTCTAAGACAATTCGACCGCCGCTCCACCGATTTGACAAGTACATTATCTAATCCAAAAATAACTCTCCCAGTCCAACTGG
Organism: Stellera chamaejasme; assembly: GCA_024586325.1. Taxonomy (NCBI): domain Eukaryota; kingdom Viridiplantae; phylum Streptophyta; class Magnoliopsida; order Malvales; family Thymelaeaceae; genus Stellera; species Stellera chamaejasme. The sequence continues at coordinate 36,464,566 of CM044985.1, forward strand.
AGCGAACTACGTGGGCTTTGATCCTGATTCAAACGTGTACGTAGGCAGCTTGGAAGCCTATAATCCAGGCCCAAGTACAATTAACTAAAATTAATCCATTGTTTGAAAATAAAAATTAATCATTTTGCATTATTTAATTTATGGGAATCGGCTTTTATTTTGTTTTAAAAATTATTTTCAGACAAATTGGGTGCCTAACACCTTCCCAATTTGTACCCAATCCCTGGACTTAAAATCTCTGGTTTTCGCAGAATTGCCTTTTCTAAATTTCGGAGTAAAAAATTGGGTTTTTCCTTAATTTCCTATTTTCTAAAAAATAAAGGTGGCGACTCCCTCGTTTTCCACAAAATTGGTGGAAAAACCCCCGACGAGCGGCCCTCCCGCTCACAGCTCCCACCTTATAAAAGGAGAGGACTTGGGCGAAAAAGAGACACCTTTGTGTTGTGCGCTTTGAGATTCTTGCTACTATTTGTGAAATCTGGTTTGTTGTTTGCTTCGCTCGGGTTACGTAGAAAGTCAAAGTTCTTCCGCTCGTTCAAGTCTTCCTTGAAGAGGTAAGAGTTGTGTAGCCAAGTTGTTTGTCGAAATTCCTGGATGAGGAATCTGCCTGTTAATGTTGTAGTTCTGTTGTTGTTTAAGTACTCATGGTCTGGGAATTTTTGTTCGAATTTCTGGCGCACTAAGTTCTTGAGATGGTACTTGAGCTCGTGAGGCTAAATGTGAGCTAAAAAGGAAAATAAAAGTAGCTTGCCTTAGCTCAATGTAGCCAGTGGCGGAGCCACGTTGTGAGTGTGTTGGTCCTTGGCCCCACACAAATTTTTTAATTAACTAGTAGTATTAATACATTAATTGTGATAATAATTATTTTTTAAAGTTTATATATATTATTTAAAATTCATTTAATAAATAAATTGATAATTAATTTTTAAATTGGACTTAATTGATTAATCCAATCTAAAAAAACTGTATTAATTTAGTCCAATAATTAACCAAAACACTAACTTGCAGCTATCCTAATTATAATTCACTTATCCGCCACTTACCCACTACTCCTTAAGCTCTGCCTTTTGACTCTTTGTTCTTGTTGAGAGCTTAATTGGCAATTTGCAGTTTTCAATCATACCACCAATTGCATTGATTCAATAAGATGAGTTATGTGAGTATATGTAGTTTTTTTTCCATAACCTCAATTCCTTAATCTTGACATTAATTTTTATTTTTCCGTTTTTTGTTTCTATTTTCAAATTTATTTTTGAATTAAATATTTTATATTAGTAGCCTATTAGGTGGAATTATTAATTACGAGTACTAATTTCTTTCTTGATAGTTTGGTTCTTTATATTGAAAGGGAGTTTGCTGAAACTTTTAGACTAGATTCTATTCTGAAAGATTTTGTTGATGTTAAAGAGCGGCGTGTCCAGATCAAACTTCCTAAATAAACAAATGGATGTATGACGGATTTTTATATCATATTAATTTGTAGTCATATCACAATCTTTTGACAATTTTTTTTTCTTGTTGCCATTTAACCTGATTTTTTGTAAGTTACTGGCCCCCACGAACCTAAATTCCTGACTCCGCCACCGAATGTAGCTAGAAGTAGCTAAACTAAGCTTATCCCTAGCTAGAAGTAGCTAGATACAGCTCAAGTCAGCTCTCTCAAGTTAGCTCAAGGAGCTCAACTTGAGCTAACACTAGCTAGATGTAGCTAGACTCAGCTCAAAGTGAGCTCAATCCAACTAGAAGTAGTTGTATACAACTCAACTCCAGCTCGAGTTAGCTAGAATCTAACGCCAGCTCAAGTAGACTAGAAGTTGTCAACTTTAGTTCATGGTAGCTAAAAGTAGCAACCATCAGCTCAAGATGGCTAACCTCAGCTCATGTTGACTTGAAGTAGTCAACTTGAGCTCATATGAGCTAGTCTTGAAGGATAAGTGTTTTTTAGCTCAAGGTGAGCTGAAAGGAGCTCACAAGACCTCAATTAGATTTGATATGGCCAAATGACATATCTTTGTGATATTTCATAACTAATAACTACCAGTTAAACCTTTTTGGACTAAAAGAGGACATTTTGGTAAAAGATACCATTGGAGGTGCATGGTGTATGCACTCTACCACATGGGACGAACTCCTTGGCGGTTACATGTGTGTAACTGGTCAAGAGGAGTCCATTTAGGCCGAATGAGTGTCCTCTCTTCTCTCTTGTTCTTGGCCGAAATCTTCAAGCATACTCCTTAGAGCATTTTGGGTGAAACACTTGTGTTTCTTCAACACAAACTCACCCCCTTGATCATACATGCAATCTGCCCTCATCCAACAACTCGAAGGCTTGAAGATCGAAGAGCAATCCGCCACCAACTTGGAGTATACGTTTTTAAGAAACAAGGAACAAATTCCTTTTTCTGTTTCTCCTTGGTGCAAGGTACGTTCTTCATCTTCTTTTTCCCCCCTTCTCCTCTTTCTTCTTTGTGAAAGTGGAGAGACATGATTTTGATGAAACACATCATGCTGTCAGAATCTCTAAAATTTTTCAATTATGTGGATGCTCAGAACACTTGGGGGGGCCCTGAGGTCCAAGAAAATTGACCCTACGTCGGAAAATCTCTAAAATTGTGCAGGATTTGTGCACGTGGTGGCAAGTACCCCCAACACAGCTGGGGCCCAACGTGTTTGGGCACATCACGGCCTTCGTCGTGGCTTGCAAATTGGCAAAGGTGCTTGTCTTCGCCGTTGTCTTTTTGAGGTTCTACCGCCTCGATTTGCAGAAGGATGAAGCCTTCTGCTCTCACGTTACCCGCACTACGTTGGGGTTAATCAGATGGTGTCGTTCATGATTCTTCTTCTTTGGGAGAACATGATGTTGGTCTTTCACATGAATAAAGAGATTTAGGCTCCGTTTAGTTGTGTAAAAATTTTCAAATTTTCAACTCCAATTTTCAATTGTTAATATTGGATCATATAACTACCTTTTAAGTGATGGAAAACCTAGTTTTTCAAACTTTGAAAAACTAGTATATTAAATTAAGGAACATTGTTTAAAAGGTTTCCATGGTAATACTATAGTTTTTCAAAGTTTGGAAAACCTTATTTTTCATCACTTGAAAGCTTGTTGTATGATCAAATATTTAAAAAGGAAATTTAGAGATGAAAACTTGAAAAATTTTCAACAACTAAACGGACCCTTAAGTTTCCACTTTCAAGATTTTCTCGATAGTCTAAAGTAGGAGAAGAAGAAAATTGTGGATTTGTGCCACGAGCTCCTCTTTATCAAATGAATTAAAAGGATTTAAAAGGGGTCTTAAGAAATAGTGGCATGGGATCGCTCCTTATCAAATAAAAATCTTTCCTTTTCCTAATTTCAAAAATATGTGTGAAAGGTACCATCGTTCGGTGATTAAGTTTATAATTACCATGCTTTCGGGAAAAAAAGAAATATGGGAGACGATCTCTAGGTACCAAACACAAACACGAAGTAGTGAAGCATTGCAATGTACACCAAAAAAAATATATATAAACGTTATCAATTGCGTCTTTCAAATGCATAAATCACTTGAAAAACTTTTCCTTCTGATCGATCTCTCATTATTACAGCGGATCCATCCGGCTCCAATGGCCGTCTCAAGGCTTCAAACCTTCATCTTCTTTTTTGCCATTATCGTTCGGCTCCTTTCTCACAGTAAGTTTCCTAATTATTACCTTTTCATCTTAAAGCACTAAAAGTAAACACTTCTTTTTCCGCACTTAATTTATTATTTTAATTATCTATCAATTCAAATTATAAATTTGAAAATTTTATATGCAACTAAAAATTTGATGTCTTAACTTTATAAATACTATAGTTTTTAATAATTTTTCCATTTAGAAATAATATATATAAATTGAAGTCAAATTAATATTAAAAGTTAATTGTTGCATTACTTTTGGGATAAATCATTGTCCTTATTATTACTCTATATTTACAAAAAAAAAGATATAATCATATTTCTTTTTTGAGTTGTTCCAAAAAAATTACTTAGCGTCTTCTAATTAGAAATATTTTAGCAATGGCTTAATCTTATCACCCTTAATTTCTTTTGTCTATACAAAAACTTACTTTTATGATCTTATATATCAGTTTTCCTTCATTACATATAAGTCGTCAATAGTCATTAATCTCGGTGTCCAGTTAAATATTCAAATGTTGTGAACATTGCTAGCTAGCCACCTAGTTACCATCGCCGTGCTTGTCATGGTGGTGTGTGAGGGTCGACCAAGTCATGTATATGACCAGGTGCTCGCTCGATGAACCTTGGGTCTAAAGGGCGGTTAGTCACACATCAACAACTATCGTTAGCAACCACGGAGACCAATCGATCTCCATTACTAATTGGTCGATGACAAGCAGCAGAGCAGGTTAATTAATTGTGACCTGCAACCACCGAGAATTGCATCTAATTATCTTTGCTCAAATTACCACCCTACCTACCTCTACCATTCTCTCTCTATTCCTCTAGAGGTTGAAGTCGTCATTTGAAAGTACTGGCCCAAGCCTCTGTTTTCACACTGGTGGGCCGGGAAGTAGCTTTCAGTTCTGCAAAAATATGCAAAACCACCTAATGAAATACAACCTTTTCCCTCCCATTAATTCTCTCTTGCCCTAAACAACCTATATGCTAAAACCAGTGGCGGAGCCACATTGTGAGTGGGGTGGGCCATGGCCCCCCCACAAATTTTGTAATTAACTAGTAGTATTAATACATTAATTGTGATAATAATTATTTTTTAAAGTTTATATATATTATTTAAAATTTATTTAATAAATAAATTGATAATTAATTTTTAAGTTGGATTTAATTGATTAATCCAATCTAAAAAAACTGTATTAATTTAGTCCAACAATTAACCAAAACACTAACTTGCAGCTATCCTAATTATAATTCACTTATCCGCCACTTACCCACTACTCCTTAAGCTATGCCTTTTGACTCTTTGTTGCTGTTGAGAGCTTAATTGGCAATTTGCAGTTTTCAATCATACCACCAATTGCATTGATTCAATAAGATGAGTTATGTGAGTATATGTAGTTTTTTTTCCATAACCTCAATTCCTTAATCTTGACATTAATTTTTATTTTTCCGTTTTTTGTTTCTATTTTCAAATTTATTTTTGAATTAAATATTTTATATTAGTAGCCTATTAGGTGGAATTATTTATTACAAGTACTAATTTCTTTCTTTGATAGTTTGGTTCTTTATATTGAAAGGGAGTTTTCTGAAACTTTTAGACTAGATTCTATTCTGAAATATTTTGTTGATGTTAAAGAGCGGCGTGTCCAGATCAAACTTCCTAAATAAACAAATACATGTATGGCGGATTTTTATATCATATTAATTTGTAGTCATATCACAATCTTTTGACAATTTTTTTTCTTGTTGCCATTTAACCTGATTTTTTGTAAATTACTGGCCCCCGAACCTAAATTCCCGACTCATGCATGGCTAAAACCAACATTAAATTTCTGTTTTAGGCTTGTGTGAGAACCCAGGTATGGACACAGGAATTACAGGAGAAGAGTTCGACGACCACTTTGATATACCCGAGGAAGAAAATTTGGAAGGTGGTGATACCAATTGGCTTGATGCCAATGTCAATAATGGACCCACGGATGCAGGTATGACTGTAAACAAGCTAAGTCCTCTTCCCCCCTATTTTACAAACATAATTTTATGTATGTATATGTAAAATGTTAGGATTAAACTATAAATACTACATAAGTGAATCAAAGGAGTTGTTGAGCATATATACATGTTAATTTCCTTCAGTTTTCAGATACTTATAAAACCTATAGAATCCCATCAAGGTTTAGTGAAATCTACAAATACTTACTCTTTCTTTAAATAAACTTGATACAAATGAACCTTAAACTTTCATAACCCTAATAACTTTACATTATCCCTCAACGCTTTCCCAATTCCCTAGCACCATTTCAATCACTACGTAGTTATTTACTTTTTTTTGTAGCGCATTTGATACGCCACTCATCACAACAAAGGAAAAATTCGCTACATCTCGCTACGAATCCGCAACTCAATTAAATTTTCTGTTTTTACCATTTTCTTTCATCCCACCCACTCTCCCACTCCATTCAACTTCCCTTTTCATTTTTTTTATCTCCATCTTTCTTGCCAATATTTGTTTCCCATATAAACTTCCATTTATGTCTTTCCTTTTTCACCACTCTCTCCTCTTTCCTCCTTTAATTTATTTTCTTGGCTATGATCCGTTTCCCATAAACTTCCATCTATGTCTTTCCTTCTTCACCACTCTCTCATTTTTCCTCCTTTAAGATCTTGTGATATTTTTTGAGATCTGGTGATGATTTTTGGCGAGATCCAGGATCTCGTGATGCTTTTTTTTCGAGATCCGTGATCTGGTATAGATTTTTTTGCGAGATTGTGGATCTAGAGGAGATGGAAGATGGTGGAGGTGGAGACCGGTGACGGCAGCATTGAAGCTGTTGAAGGTCGGTGATGACGGCATTGAAGCTGTAGACATGCATGTGCCTTGTTTCTTCTGAGTTTTTGACAATTGTTGGAGGTTGGACGATGTTGAAGGCTAAGAACAATGAAGGCAGTGTTGAAGTTTCCTTCTACAACAACGGTGAGGGCCAATTTTGTTATTGTTATGGGTAGTGTTTGTAGGTCTCGAGGTCCGATCTCTTCACTCCGAGAATCAGTTGTTCTTGTTCTAGGTGTGATATGGTTGTGTTTCTTGTGATTCAAAGTAGAACATTCAATTTATGTGTTTGATGTTGTAATTGAATTTCTGATTTAAAGCATTTTTTGGTTGAAATCTTGATAAAATTCATAATTAATTGTAATTGAATTTTGTAGAGACTTTTGTCTCTGCAATGTTTTTTTCTCCAACATTGCTTGTAGCACCCTTGAAGCGGCTCTCAAGAAAAAAGCATCACTTGATACAAATTTTGGCTTTGCTAGAAAAATGGCGTTGGAGGTGGCTTAGGGAGGGGAATTGGTTATAGGCGAAGTGGTGCCAACATATATGGTGGGAGACCCGAGACGTTGCAGTTGGGAGAGGCTGAGGGAGGGTGGAGTGCTTGGAGAGATATTAGGAAGGTGGTGGAGGAGGTAGAGGGGTTAGGTGCAGATTTTAGAAATCTTCATAGGAGAGAGGTGGGGATGGGTGAGAAAACAAAGTTATGGGATGATGTATGAGTGGGCGGAAGCACTCTTAAGTCTAGGTTCAGAAGATTGTACGAACTTGATATAAACACTACGTGGAGAAATCCGCTTACGGCGGCCTCCGCCGATAAATGCCGCATGATAAAATGGCGTTTCTTTGCGAAATTTCTGCGGTGGAGGCCGCATGAAATCTCGTCTTCTCTACGTAGTGAAATAAGGAGTGTTGGGTACTAGAGAAGGTTAGGCGAGAGGAGAGGGAGTGGTGTTGACAATGAAGTTGGAGGAGACCGTTGAGAGGAAGGCGGAGGGAGACTTTCAAAGACTTCTAACCACTTTGTAGGATTTCACGCCATCCAAAGATAAATCGGACAATTTGCAGTCGAGCCCTGCGACGGACGGGAACTTTACCGTCTCTCTTCTTTCTCAGATGATAGTTTCGAAGATTTCAGCCGGGCACGACATCCCGATGCATGGTGCAACAAAGTCCCAAAGAAAGACAACGTCTTCATCCGGAAACCACGCACTACGTATTTGCGAAGGGCTGGTAACGCCACTTTCGTTACCAAGGCGTTACGAATGGTAACGCCAAAGGCGTTACGGGCGCTACCATTCGACGCGTTACTTGAAAAAGCAGCGTTGCAGGCGCTCACCGAGCGACAAAGCCTGACAGGCTGGTAGCGCCACACCCCCCTACCAGGGCGTTACTATCCCAAATTCCAATAATGCGCAATTTCCTCCGCATCCCACATCAGTGTGGTTCGAACCCCAGCTCTCTGGGGGTGAGAAAATGGGTAACAAGTATCTCCCCACTGCACCAATTGTCTATATTGCATGATTCCCAAGTATTGTACTTATAAAAGATGCCATAGTCATTATGGATTGTTCTATATTATTTTTATTACTATAATGGGATTCTATATTATTATTATCATTATTTTAGATAAACTAGTAAATAATAATGAGAGTAAATTTTATTTAAAATTATATTTTCTTTATCTTTCCATGGTTAGAAACTAATGAATTTTTCTATCAAATCGAAAAGAAAACATGAACATACTTAATCAAAAAAATGATCATTAATTTTAATGGGAATTTCTAAAAGAAATATGAACATACTTAATCAAAAAAATGATCATTAATTTTATGTGCACCTAATTAATTTATTCAGTTAATATTTATTTTTGTTAATATCGTAATTAATTTGTTAATATTTTTAATATCATTTTTTGTTAATATTTGTAAATTATCTTAATTTGTTAATATTTGTAAATTATCGAAATTTTTAAATATTTGAAAAAATATTTTAGTATTCTGAAATTTATTTTAATAAATAGAAATAGACGACCGTAATGCACAATAGCATTACCAGGCGCTACTCTCTCGACAAGTTCGACCGCACTGAGTAATGCCTTGACGCTACCAATACTTTCGGCCCACGCGCCAGGGCGTTACCAGGGCGCTACTAGCTCTGACACGCCTCTGACTGGTAGCGCCCTGAGTAACGCTTGGGGCGCTACTGCGCTTTCCGGCCCCATAGTAACGCCCCAGGCGTTACCCCATGCATTACTGCATTGCCTCCAAGTACGTAGTGACGCATCGGTATATTCCGGTTTTGGATCAGCTGCGATCGCGAGGATTAGAGATCGAGAATACTCAATGCCCGGTGTGTCAAGATACTCTCGAAACTACATATCACACTCTTGTTCGATGTCCCCGAGTAGTGGAGATTTGGCAAGCGGTGGCAGCATGGTGCAATCCTGACGCTTCAGGCTTCCTGGATTTTTTCGAGGTTGTAGGTGACAATTTTATCCGCCAGTGCCTTCCAAGGAGGGCCAAGCGTGGCAAACCATTGTTTACGTTATGACGTGGTCACTGTGGAAAGCTCGAAACAAGTTGGTCATGCAAAATCTTCCGTGGAGAGCTCCCGAAATTCTTGGCAACATCCAGGTGCTCTAGTACCTTTGGTTTTCATGAAGAAGTCAGAAGCTCAACATAGCATGGAGTGAATGGCTTCTTGCCCCGATTCTCCGAGTAGTAGATGCCACATGCTAGCCTTCGATCTCCCTTAGTTATTCTGGTGTTCAGGAGCGGTTCTCTTTCGTGTGCAGAGCTATGTTGTATGCAGGGAGTGGTCTTGTAGTTGGTGTCGGTAGGGGCTGTCCTATTACCCCTTGCAACTGGCTCGTTTGTTCGTTGTCTAGGGGCGATGTTGTGTTCTCCTGCCTTGTGGCTTAAACCCTCTTCCCATGGGTTCTAAGCCTTTGTTTTGTACACTTGGTCTTTGTTTTTCCTCCCACTCTCCCTGTATTTTAATAATATTCACCCTTTGCTGTCCAAAAAAAAGTTAAAAAGGGACTGAGGGAGTACTAGTATAGTAGTATTCCCTTGAACAACATCTCATATTCAAGTATCGTGCACAAATGCGGGTCACACTAGATCAATTTTATTAATCATAAAAAATATTGTATATGTGTACATATAAATTGCTAATTTAATGAGTTCTAATTCTCTATGTTTATTGCAGGATTGGAAATAGGGGATTGCACGGTAAGAAAGCTGTATACTTCTGGTGGTGATTGTACTGATGAAGCATGTATGGTGTTGTGCGGAGCCGATGGAAATACCCTTGACGTATGTGATCCAAATGTTACTCAACTTGGTGTCTTTTGTTGTTGCTCCCCCAGATGTCGTGTATTTCCTTATATACAATTCCCTGAGGGTTTCTGCAACCAAGGTTTTTGCCAACACGAATGCGCGGCTCGTAATATTGGAAACCAATATGACAAATGTCTTAGTAGTACTCGTTGTTGTTGTGAAGCTTTATGGTAAAAATAATAAAACGAGTATTATGCAAACATACGTTGTATGAGCATCAATAATAATATATAAAGAGTTTGGTCGCTCCGAAACCTCTGCTAGGACTTCGTAAATGCTTTTGCTGTCGCCGTGCTCTTTGTATTGCAACTCACGTCCTTTGCTGCCTCCGCCTTTGCTTCCACCTGCCTCCACCTTCAAACAACCTTGCTTCATCAACCAATCGTCATCTCTGGCTTCTCCATGCCGATCATCGCCTCCTCAGCGTCAATTGGCTGATCTAGGCCGTCCGCATCGCTGATGGGAAGCTTCAATCTCTCTAACAGGGTTTGCCCGGCTTTTGTGCATCAACAAGGCTGCCTAGCTCTTTGCTGGCACCATCGATGGCTCTCCTCGGGAAACCTCCGTGCACCGATTTCCATCTCTGCCACGGCTCGCGTTCGCTGGCCACCTGCTCGCCTCACTTCCGTGTTCTCTCCTCCGAGCGGCGCGATGTCCTTCATCTGGCGTCGGTCCTGGCCTCTATAGACATCCGGCGGAAGCTTCTCTCTCTCTCGATTGTTTGATTACGCTTTTAGCTCTCCTGTCGGGTGGATTGGTGTGAGGTCTGGACCCTGCTCTACTGTTCTTCGCTGGCGACTCTTGTTTGGTTGTGGATTGAATGGTGACCCTCGCCTTGGTTGGAATTTGGGTGGAATTCGGGTGGTTTTTAGCTGGAACTGAGAGCCAATTGGTTTTGGCTGGAATCTTGGTTTTTTTTGTTGATAAGGTGGATTTGGTTAGTCTCTTGGATTGGTTTTTTTGGTGTAGGATGGGAACAAATGAAAGTTGGTTCCTTGGAGGACGAGTGGGTGTCGAGGATGGTGTTGAGGTTGGCAGGGTCGAGCAATTGCTCACTCTGCCTGGGGCTGTGATCCGTAGCATCCTGAGTGTGCAGCGTCTGGAGCCTCCCTTGTACGCTCAGATTTATGTATTGGCTTGGGCCAGCTTCTTTGTGGATTGGCTGATTAGCAAGTGTTCTTTGACATGCGTTATGCCGGTGTAAACGAAATTTTGTACATTCTACCCGGTTTTTCTTGCAGGGGACGAACGTTTACAAGCTTGTATGAAACAGCTTGGGTGGTGGCTGGTTGCCCCCGTGCCGAACGAAGATACTGCAGAAGGAAGACCGTATGAAGCCGCTTGGATAGGTGGTAGGAGTTCAAAATCCGTTCTCCACTTGCTTCTCAACATCAAATTTGACTCATCTTTAACAGCTTTGTCCCTCCTTCTTAGGTTGTTCTTCGACTTTTCCGTCTGATTTTGAATGAATGTTATTCTCTTCAAAAAACAATATACGTATGTATGTACTCTGAATGTTTTGCCCTGTACTGTCAAATGGAGTAATACTATACTATTCAGATTTAATGTCATACTATTACAAGATCTAAACTTGAAATTACAGACTGGATATATATATATATATATATATATATATATATATATATATATATATATATATATATATATTGAAATGCAACAATGCGATTTTATTAAAAGATCAAAGCATCAAATAGCCTCCAAGGCGGAGATTAGCTGATGATCGGACAATTTATGAGCTATAACAAAGAAAGCAACAAAACTAAAGAGTTACAAGCAATTTAGAATAACATCATGAATTTATCAACTAATCTCCTCAAGAGGCTCTAAATTTTTTCCTTATGTTAGACAACCATAGAAAGACGTTGAATATTCATCTGACTTAAAATCACTTAATTCTACGGATGTCCTTTGAATTAAACCTGAATCTGAACTACGTATTACATATTTAATTGAGATTTGGTAACGGCCAAATCGCTACCTAACCACTACTAGCAGAAATGTTGCTATTGAAACCACCACGAAATCTGACGCTACTTTGTTGAAAAATCGTTACCATACAATTTAATTTTATGAAATTAAAAAAAGAAACCCTAAATTCATCCAAAATTCATCATCAACCCAAATTCATCCACAATATTCAAGCCCAGAAATCCAAGAAAACTCAAAAGAAACTACCTTACCTTAACAATGCCGGTGAGAATCGACAATAGACAGCAACGAAACAACGACAGTTCTTGCTTGTAAATCACCGGAAGGAGAGGGAGTTGAGAGACTGAGAGAGTAGTGTGAGAGAAATGAGAGAGTTGTCCGGTTGAGAGAGATAAGAGAATTGTGTGTGTGAGTGAGAGAGGTGGGGGGAGAGAGAAGAAGAGACTTCGTAAAGAAGTTGGTGGTTGGTAGCGGCTAGCAAAACCGCTACTATTCTAAGGTCCCGTTTGGGAATACCTGTTTCAATTAGTTATAGCATTTTGAATACATTTTTAATGATTGAGACCAAACCGGTAACGGTTAAACTCAAAAACCTCTGTTGATAGTTTTTTCAAAACGCAACAGTTACTTTGAAAAAGCTGTTGCCAAACACAGCCTAAAAGTACCAATATGCACCGCTATCATCCATTCAACGATGAAATAAGTTGGTTTAAGTGGGGGTTTCTAAATTATTAGTGGAAATAGCTAAATCAACTACCTGTGGCTTGGGAAGGGAGTCGGCTCTCCAGTTGCCTGTTTCTTGAACCTTGGAGATCTTGCGAGCTCTTGTACGTTCTTCCCTTCCACCCTCCAGAGTTGTTGCTCATTACTTCAAACACCTGATTATAGTACTAATTTATAACCCAACTCGCCCCTGATGGATCGAATACTTACTTGCCTGAATGGGCCGGGTCAAGATGATTATCATACAACCCAACTCGCCATCCTCTCACTTCACAACAGTTTTCCAAAGCGGACTTGATTGGGCTCTGTGGATTAGTCGGCCCAATAAGTTTAAGGGAAGCGTCCTCTCTTCTCGACAAACAAGCTTCAATCGGCAACCCTTCAATCTTGAGCTCGAGAACCCATTACTCGAGAAAAAAAACCCAACAACAATAAAGATTCTAATTTGAACTCAAATTTTCTTGCAGATCTTGGGCAAAGCCAACATATAATGGTTTCTTGGAATCATTGTTTGAACTTTCGCTCTTCGTTGTGATCCAAGTCCAAAATGAAGAAAAAGGTGCAAGTTTGCTTTGTAGTCGATAATTTAGAGAGTAGTAGGTTTGAACGATGAGAGTTGGATGATTAATTATATATAAACCGAATCAATTGCATCCTTCAATTGCCCTGCTCACTCGAAAAACACTTTCTTTCTGACCAATCTGCTGTTAGCGGAGTCGTGAAAGCAAGCAGCTTCATCCGGCGCTAGCTAATGGCGCTGATCTCCAGGCTTGCATCCTTCATATTCTTTCTTGTTTTCACCATTCTGCTTCTTTATTGCAGCAAGTTCTTTGATCGATCGATCACCTTTTTGATCTTGTGAGCTTTGATTTTAAAATACACTAGTCCCTTACAAATTCCATCCGGGGTGTGTTCAGCAGGTGGAAATTTATATTGGTAAATTTATGAATGTGCGTTTTAATTAATGCATACTACCCATATTTTCGAGAGAAAGACCCAAACTACAAATTCATTCCAAACTCTAGCATACGTTGATGAGAAGGAAATTAAAAGGCATGTTGAGACCATATAGATCAACAAACCCACAAACTAAAATCCAGCTTCTCTCCTACTCTCTACCTCCAGTCACATTTCCAGTCCTCCAATCAGCCAGCCACGTCCCTCTCCCCCTACATTTCTTTTTGTTTTCCTTTTTACTAACTCATGGAGTATATCCAATGATGGATCCAGGCTCAAAAAGTTAGATGAGCGGGAAAAAAAAACCCATCGAATAGTATATGTAAAGAACAAGGTTTAGCGAAGACCATACACTTCATTTTTAAAATTTGTATGCTCTATAGAGAGAATCATGGTCATGATACAGTGATTTCTCCGATAGTTATTATCTGAAATGTTACCATGTGGAACTAAAAATTCTAGTTATTTGGACTTATATAATTTGCGCTTGGTTATGTATTGGTTAGTGTCAATTGTCAAGCTACTTAACCTCCTCCATACTTACAAAAAATGAAGAAGTGTTTGTATTCAAATATATTTAAATTGTTTAAGAATGCAAGTATAGCAGAGCACGTCAAAGACGAATCTAACACACACACACACCTGGAAAGCACAAATGCAAAATAAGCATATTCAAAAGCAAGTCAAATCCAACCTTTCTCCATTATTTGTCTACATACCGGTTGAACAAAGTTCAATGTGATGGAAAGTTTTACAAACTAGAGCAGCTTGAAAGTTTTGCAAAATAGGTGACAATTTGTAACAAGTAAATAAGTATTTAGGATTAATAGCCAACTTAGTTCGGGATTTGAATGCTTTCTACAAAGATTGTACAATAAAGTTGTAAACAAAGTATTAGTATAAAAAACTGTTAGTACAAAGATTTTAAGTAATTAAAGAATACGGTGTTTTTTCTAAAGAACTTTAGAAAATTTTGGGAACTTTTTTTAAAATAGATTTCAAATATTTGAGAGGAAAAAATTAGAAAAAGAGATTGGATATTTGATAAATTGTTGATGTTTAATTTTATAAAGAAAATACCTTCTGGGGGAAAAAAAGTACTAAAGAAGCTAACTCACGCATTTTCTAATACTTGAGGGGATGAGTTGCCCTCAAACATTCTTAAGGGGGCAAGTAGCCCGAGTTGTAGAGTTGAAGAACTTCTCAAACACTTCAGCCATTGAAGGGATTGAGTGTTGGGTGGGCTTGGTTATTGGAAATTGAGATGAGCTATGGTTTGGGTATAAGTAGGTGTTAATTTTGGGCCAAAATCCAACCCTACGGGAGCTGGGTTTGGGACAAGGCAAATCCGCCCCTGAGTATATCATATATAGCATTAATTAAATACTTATAATCGTATTTTTTTAATTTGTTAACGAAAGTTTTTATAGTTTTCCACCTTAAAAACATTAAAGACAAGTTGAAAAACAAATTTCAATAAATAATAAATATAATAATAACATATGTATTTTTTTAAATGTAAAATTAATAACAAAAATAATCATATATTTTATTTTAAAAAAATTTTAAAGCCATCAATTCAATAAGAAATACTCCCTCAATCATCAAAGAGATAACTCATTTAGTTTTTACTATATTATTATTGCTTTTTTGGCAAGCAAGAGACGTAAATATATTAAGAGAATAAGGGGTTTTCGCAAAGTGTCGCGAGGAGTGCGGTGATGATTCAAGTTCATTTGACCAGTGCAAGGTCAATGGTCAGTCTTGTGTTTAAATTTTCTAATTTGAACTGAATTTAATAATTTAATAATTTTACACAAATTTTAGAACTTATGACTTGGAGAATTACAATACAAAATGGGTTAGAAATCGGATAGAATGGGCTTCTTTATAGCTTTTTTTTTTACGTTTTATTGTTTTCTACGTTCTGCTAGTAGTGAATAAGAGTTCAAAGTGCAAATGAACTCTTCAATTAGTTATTTATTGCGCTTTTCTTTCTTAAAAAATTACGACAATAGTTCTCATTAAAAGAATTATTGAAGAGTAAAAAAATCGATCAACATTTATCAAAGTCACATTATATATATATATATATATTGTTGTCCTTTTTCTAATCTGGTAGAAATGAAATATCGAATAAAACAAGCTGATAGCAAAATGTAGCAACACCTAACAGAGACGTAGAATAATCTGAGCAAAGAGCTAACTAAGTTATCTAGCAACTTGCAAAAATCATCAAGACAAAGCGACTCTTCATTGCCTCATCTCCACCTAAAAAGGTTATCCAGTACCAGTATCGCCGTGATGGATTGTAAGATGAGTAGTGCGAGCTCCCAATACCCTTGACAAACTTCTGAGGAAAATGGTACTGGCCTATCAATTATTAAAATTAGTAAAATTCCAAGAAGAGAAATAACTCCAAATGACTTGCAAACTCCAAGTAGCCAACAAAAAATGAACCTAAAACTGAATCAACTAAAAAGCTCAATAGGGTCCAACACAACATAAATAGTAAAATTTTGGTGGCTCTATCAATTATTAAAATTAGTGAACAATCCATCATGAATCGCCCGCAGGCTGGGATTCCCCCAATCTCGTGAGGGCTTGTTCCACAAGCGCAACTACCGTACTCGAAATCTTCGGCTTCTCTTCTTCGTCCCACTAATTGAAGGGATTCCCAAAGTCGGCTTCATTATCAGAGCAAGGGCATCATCTGATGGCTAGAGTGGTTCCTCCACCTCAAGAGATAGCTGGAGGCTGGAGAGATTAGCGCCTAGAGCATCCATGGCCGAAAACTTGGAGAATAAGTTGGGGACTTGTTAAACAAGTCGAAAACTTGTAGGAGAAGAAATACACCAAGAATAAGTCAAAAACTTGTAGAACAAAAGAGAAAGACGATATGAAGGACAAAATAAACGATGGTTGAAGAAGGCAGGGAGACTTGGGAAGGCCTTCGCACGCACCTACGACCACAAAGAGTACCAAGTTGGTCTTGACGGAAGGAGAAGTGGCAACAAATTTGTGGTGAAGATTGCAATAGAGACAACGACAGTATTCGTTGAAGCCTGATTTCATCAATCAGATTTTGATTGAACAGTTAATTAAGAGACGGTAAAAAGCTAAGAGAAGGTCCAACCCCCAACAACACTGTAAATTATGTAAAATATTCCACATGCACCTAGACTTAAAATTGAATCAAACTAATTCCTGAATTAGCAAATTGATCACTTTTAAGTTACTTCGATTAATAGTTTATAGACTCGTTGTGAGCGGAGGACCGCTCGAGGGCTTGCTCTTCTCTTTTTGGAAAATGTCACCTTAATTTTTAGAAAACAAGAAATTTTTAGAAAACAGGAAAAATTAAGAAAAGCCGCGTAATTCGCTATTGCAAGGAGAAACTTGGGAATTAGAATACTTATCTGTCAAATTGACGGTGCGTCCATCTGAGTTGCCCGGAAGTTAAGGCAATCTACTCACCTTGATCTGTTGTCAGAAATATCGGTACAGTTGCTTGGAGTTATTGCACCTTCGGTGGTTGCCCAAAAACCTGATGAACGATTGCAAGGCAAAGAGAACAATTTTACTCCGATGGAGGCGGGCTTGGGCGGAAAAGGTGCGGAGGACGTCGAGGATGGCGTCGGCGGCGCTAGGACTGTTGATTGCGGCTGTGAGAGGGCTGGAAAGACGCCGGGTCGGAGGACCGTGTCAGCTAGTCTAGAAGCGGGTCTCCGACGATTTGGCGTCGTTGGGCGTCGGGATTCGCCGGGAACGACTCGCCAGTGTTTGGAAACAGCGGTGGTGGCGCGGGGACGGACTTCCCCTTGGCGCAATTTTCTGGAAACGTCGATCATCTCGCGTCGATTGAGGGAGGAGCGGACTGCTACTGGTCTGGCAGTAAAAGCGAGAGATGGAGAAGAGAGGTGATGAAGAGGGATGCTGGAGATGGGATTAACGGCGTAGTTATTATTTCTTGGTTTGTTTTCCTCCCGGTCATTCTTTGGATCCGATGGCTCTATTTATAAGAATGGTGAAGGAGTTGCGAAGAGTGTAGATGGAGCAGCCAGTAATGGTTTGGAGGATCATTCACAAGAACACCTGAGCTTTAAATATTTTCCTTGAAAAATCTCCACTAACACCCTCAACCCTTACCAAATCATTCACAAGAATACCTAAGCTTTAAATCGGTCCAACACACACCATTTAGGAAGGCGTAAGCCATCAATTTATGTACAAAATTACTTAAACTTTAAGTGGGGGTGTTGATGTGAAATACTTCAAATAGTTTCTCTTTGCATTCAAGGGAAATTTCGTAATAATCGACACTTTCTTGAACGCTTCCACTGCCTTGAATGCACCAAGTATACATTACGTTCGGCTGCCGAACAAATTATTAATCCTAATTTGCGATATTGTATATGACAGAAACGATAAAGCGACAAATCATTTGGAATTACCAATGTTGTCTTCAAACTGTCCCCCTCCTCCCCGAACCCACCCACTTTCTGCATTGCATAAGAAAAATGCTTTTATTTTTATTTGTCCTTAAATTTATTCGGTACTCTTTATTGATTCTATTGTTATTATGTTAAAATTCAGATTATTCAAATTTTCGGACTTTAAGAAGTATAGTTCATCTTTTCGAATGATTTCTGAATTTTGAAATATAGTATTCCATGTCATTTGTTTAAATAAACCTCCTCTATTAGTAAAAACAATTGTCACATTTGTTTTCATTGTTTTAAAGTATTTAACCTATGATTTTTCATACATAAGCACGAATGTGACTTTAATAAATGTTGATCGCCTTTTTACCTTTCATTAAATTTTATAATGAGACCTATATTTGTACTTTTAAAGCCATGCTAGATTTACATCCGATAACAGAAATAAAAGCGATAAACGTAAGAAAGGAGGTTGCTTCAAACACAATTGTGGTTTACCAATCCAAGTCTACTTAGGTTTAGTTGGATCTTTTAGATGTTAAGAGCCTTCTTTTCTTTCTTTTTTTCCCCTAAAACCAATTGCAATAGACGATGCCATCTCACACTACGTGTCCGATCTGGACACAGTAGCGCCCTACCAGCTACTAGGCCATTATCATTGGTAACGTGCAGTAGCAGGTTGGAGGGATACTAATTAGGCCGCCTCGTGCTCCAAATCCGTTAGAAGCTACCACCGCCTATGGCACATCTAGCCGGCCCAGTGGTAGTGCTCCACCCAGATTACCATCCATTTACTAGTTTTTGTTTTAATTTAATTATTTTTATATTCTTCAAATATCATAAATATAAAAATTCTTCACAAATTAATAATTAATAAGCATAATTAGTAATTAAAAGCATAAAATAAAATGAATAGATACTAATTAAATGTCATAAACACAACTAAAACATCCAAATAAGTTTTTTTCATTAAAATACGGTTCGACAAACGTGGGAGGAAATCCTAATCATTGTGCGGAGGCTGCTGCGACGGTCATTTGCTGCTGCTGTTGCTCAGGTACCCGAAGCAACATCGAGAGGGCCTTCTTCTTTTGGTGTGGGCCACCTCAATGTGGTATGCAAATCCTCATTATGTGAGGATGCGGCGGAAGTGGAGGAACATATATAATTCCTCAAATTAATAATTCCTTAATCAAACATAATTCCTTTAAACATATATAATCATAAAAATAAATATAAAATCAAACATAAACACATGCAACAACAAAATAGTTCTATTAAATAAAACATTATTCTATTAGTCCATACTCACAAAAATACATATTAATTTCTTGAAATCATTAGAAATCTTATATGTACCGATCTCAAGTCAACGGTGGTGAGGGTTTGTTTAGAGTGGAGGCGGTGGACCACGACAATGATGGTGACGGCAGAAGGCAAACAAAAAAAATGGTGTTAGAGCCTAAAAGAAATGACAACTTCAAAAAAAAATTTAAAGCCGCTTACCTTTACCAGCGTCGACCGAAGAAGGAGGAGATGAAAAGCACTTGTGGTTGGCTTGACGGCGTCGACGACGGTTTAGGTAGGAGATGGAGAGCACCGGCTGCTGTGAGTTATGAGGGAAAGAGATGAGCCGAGGGAGGTGAGGGAGCTGAGAGAGTAAAGACGGGAGGAGAGAGTAAATGAGGGATGTAAATCAGTGAAAGTGGCAGGTTAACTGCATGGTAGCGGGCTGGGCCGTTACTAGCCCGCTGCCAATCATATTTAATTTTCAATAAATCCCGCTTTATTTTTCAAATTCCCCATTTTACCGTTATTTGAATTGGTAGTGGTGGAAGGGGCCAGCCGTTACCCGGCTGGTAGCGCCGGCCGCTTATTGGGCCATTGCTAGTAGTGAGCCGATGCGCCTTGACCCGCCACCACGGTCAACAAAGCGAGCTAACCACCACAGTAACGGGTTTGACATTACTGGACTGTGGTCTCAAAGAACTATGTAGTGTCATCATTACACACAAATTTATACCTTTTCTCGGATAAACATGCATACAGGTACTCATAAGTTATAAATGATAGGATTGACATAAAAAATGATATGCAATTAAATTTGGTACATGATGAAAATTCTGAAAGGATAAAAAATTATTTACAATTGTATTAATGTTGAATTCTAGGGGGAAAGAGACGCAAATGACTTTGTTTATTGCAATTTTATATCAAACTCTAGATTAATCTTAATATTCAACTTCACTTTTGCAGTCCTTTAAACCTTTGAACTTGATATAGTTCACAAACTCACATTTCTCTCGAATAACCACCCATAAACATAGCCATAAGCCATCAATGATCGGAATAACTTACAATTTGATAGAATTATACTCAATGCAAATTAAAGTTTCTAAAAGGAAACTGAATTTTATTAACAATTTTAAATAATGAGAGAACTCAATAAAAATATAAATTGAAGAGACAAAAAGATTTTGTTTATCACAATAATATCTAAATTTCTTGATTACATTTCTCTTATTACATACTAAATGTTAGCTTATCTCTTGAGTTATCATTATGATAAGTTCGGGTACATGAGATGTTTTAGGCTTGAACTCAACACCTTTAACTTGTGTCCATAAGAGGTTACCACTGGGATAAAGGCTCGGCTTTGAGTTTCATTTGTTCATGAAATACAAATTATTTAAAAAAATACAAATAACCATACTCATAAATCATAGATAGTAGGAATCGTATAAAATATATTTGATACGTCATTAGTTTATTTTAAGTTACATTAACAATATTGAAAAGCGTGAGCGATAAATGTTAAAATATTTTTAATTCATTAATTTCAATTGATATGACATTGATTTCAATTAAATGGAAACTTTTTAAAAGAAGGAATGAATTTTTGTTAATTATTAAATGGTTTTTTTACCCTTTAGCTTAAAGTTGTGTTGTTTAACAGTAATACCAAAATTTATAAGTCACTATTTATTGTAGTTTCAATAACGATAGAATTATTAAAAAAAATTGCAAGTAATATTTTTTTTATTACAAAATCTATCTCAAATTTTAAAACTAAATATCTCTTATTTGTCAAATTCAATGTTTCAACACTTTTACAAAAAAAAACACAAACAAACAAACATATACACACTTTTAAGTCATAAATGACACGATCATTAGCATAACAAGTTTTTTAAAATCTACACATGAATGATATTTCATTTCACCTCTATCTAAACATTTTCACATAACTCTCTTTTAATCATCAAACTTCCACTTTTGTAGTCCATGTCCTTGAGTTTAACTAATAAGTAAAGTGCACCAGTGTCCCTTAACTTTAATTATCATCATGTTTTGATCTTATTTTAAGTTTTCATCTGTTGAATTCTTGTTTTAAAAATTATGTTGCATCCATAGTTCTTTTTGACAACATTTGACAATTTTACCCTTTAGAATAAATGCTATAACAACTAATATAAATTTAATTTCTTTTTCACTCTCTCTAGACTCTAAAGTCTTAAAAATTTTACAAACCCACTCACCCTTTTCATTGTTTTAACAGTTTACCAGCTCCCTTTATGTCCTCCTAAACCTTCCCTTCCACCTAACTCAGCTCGGTAGCCATCGCTCCTCACCGGCAGTGCCGCCGCCTTAATCTGCTATAGCCAACACCTTAACCCGCAACTCTAAACCCCGCCCTAACCCACCTGGCCGATGCGAATTCTTCTCCACCCAACGCCTCCACCCAACGCCTCCATCTTCCATGGAATTCTTGGGCTTGATTCTTTTTCTTCTCATGAATCTAGATCACTTTTGCTCCAAATGGTGAATGATTTTGTTAATCGAACCTCTGCTACTCCCGATTCTTCCGAATTGATATTGGAATCGATTTCCCTAAATTCCCCTCCATTGCCGCCGTCTGGGACTCCTTCACCGGTCTCACGAAACCCGGCTCGATGCAAGCTCTCTTCAAACCGCTTCTTGCTTCACCTCATTGCCCGTTCTTCCCTCTCCATGTATGTGCCAAGAAAGCCAGGATCGAGTCCGTCTCCAAATGCCTTTCCCTTATTCTTTCCCTTTCATCCCAGCCACATCTGTTTGTGTCTAAAACGTGTATCTGAAATTCGGGCACCGAGGCTTTGGCTTTGGGGTCAAAATGCAATTGATTGTGTAGGGTGCGGGATTTGGTTAGGGTTAGGGTTGCGATTTAGTGCGAAGCCTCCGACGGCGGAGATAGTGTAGGATTTGACATTGTTTGGAAGAAGCCCTTTGAGAAAGCGTACAATTGGAGCAGATCATGGACGACGGTGGTGGCACGGTTTAAAGTACGGCTCGGATCGATTTTTTTAGAGAGAAGCAAAAACAGAGCAGTGGTAGAATAAAGAAAGTGGTGGGTGAATTGTCAAAATTGTAAAATTCTGGGTTAAAATAGAATGATTGAGAGAAGTAAAACCATAAAAGTTATTGTACCATTTGTTTAAAAGGGTAAAATTGTCAAATATTCAAAAAAATGACCATGGATGCACTATAAGTTTTAATACGAGACTTCAACAGACGAAAACTTAAAATAGGACCATGACGATAATTAAAGTTAAAGAACCACCCATACACTTTACTCTTTAACTAATTAAAGAAAAATCAACGTCCTCTAGGTAAAAATGAAAAACACACATATTTATCTGTAACCCATAAATTATTAGATTAATATAAAAAGATACTTCATCCGTTTCACAAAGGTTGTCAACATTACTATATTTGGTTATCCCACAAAGGTTGTCATCTTTCCTAAAATATAAACTTTTCACCACCACTTTTACCAAATTACTATTACTCATCCTTACCATTTTAAATACTTATTTTCATACATCTTTTTTATATTAAGGGTAAAAAAGTCAACATGTTACTATTCTCCGACTTTACTTAATATTTGGGCCTAAAAAAATCATACAACCTTTGTGGGACGGTGGGAGTACAATGTTAAATTTAATGAAAATAGAAAATTTGAAAAACATAACAAATCACACAAAAATGGTAGAATATAACATAAAAGGATGAACTGAAAGATATTAGTTTATGGCATTTGAGTTATTATACTCCTTTAATAAGACCTAAATTTGTAAATATCTAATATTTAGATTGTTCGTGACAATATACTCCCTCCGTCCCTGAATAGTTGAAGGGTTTGTTTGATTTTTATAGTATATTTAATATCTATGATTTATTTTCATGAATGTTTTGACATTTAAAGTTAAATAGTTCACATGTATATCGTAATTTGAAGTATATATTTTCTAAATATATATTTTTAATTTTTCACTATTTATCTTAGAAAACAATTGAGTCAAACTCGCTACACAATACATGAAAGTTAAACCCTTCAATTATTTAGGGATTGAGGAGTATATATATAGTTGTAGAATAAAAATGGAAAAGACATCTGATAATTTATTATCAACTTCACTCTCTTAATCCTTGAACTTTACTTTTGTAGTCATTTAACATCTTAAATGATTCGCGATTATTTGATAGGAAGATACATTCTCTAAAATGAAAAAAAGACAACTACCATAAGCATATACTCACAAGCCATATCATAATTTTGAAAATCACTAAAATGCTTATGATAAAATTGATTATTAAATTCAAATAGAAAATTTTACAAAAATCACTAATATGTTTATGATAATAGTATCCATATCATAATTTTGAAAATTTTGACTTTTGCCTCACATTATCATTAACATTATTTTTTTAGTAGAAACAATAATTTTTAAATCTTAAAAATGTCTTAAATAAAAGACTTTTAGCATACGCATATATTTATTCTACAACATTTGTTAAAAAGATGAATTAAAAAAATAAATAATAGAAAACAAATAAATCATTTTTTTCCTGTAATTTCATTGAATAAGAAAGCCAAGCGGCACTTGCAAAATGATCGTTCTACTTTTGAGGGCCTTACATGAAACACGACAACCTCAAAACCAAAAACAGAGACTCAAAACTTAAGCAGCGGGCTAGCAAAAACAAGCCCAGCTACACAAGGCTAAGCTAACTAAACAGGTCAGCAAAGGCAAATGAAAACTTAAGCGCGCTCTAAGCTGCCAATAATGTCCTTTAGGACAGTGGGTGTCTATTTACCACATATGTGGAAAAACACACACCATGAAAATGTCAAATTTACCCTCTTAATAAATCTCTATGAAGGATGTTTTAGTCTTTTAGTTTATTAGGTTAGTTAGTTAAGTTAGTTAATTAGTAGTACATTTAGGTAGATGTTTTTCCATATATGGTAAATAAACGGACTCAAGCAAACATGCCCCTACGAACCTTGGCCTTCGTTGCCTTCCCTTTAGTCATCTGGAGCAATGGTAAATCAATCATTTTTATTGAATGGATGGAGTAACACTTTTTACCTATAAATGTAATTGTTTTTCTTTTTAATTTGACATAAATTTTCCAATGGCTATGCACAGAGTTTTTGATGGTGTTAAGAACTTTAAAATCAAAAACATTAATTGAAGATATCATGACTATTTCAAACTTTTATTACAAACTTTTGCCCATATCTATATTTATTGGCAAACATTTATGATTTTGTATCTCACTATTGATATTTTGGACGAATGATAAACATCTAAATATTAATAAAATAAACCATATAAACTACTTCCTTCATACAAATATTTTTGAAATACTTAAAATTTACTATTTTATCTATGGCTTTATTGTTTAACTTTCTCTAATACAAAAGTAAAAAAGTACATAAAATAACAAAAATGATGAAAAGTATGTAAAATAAGAAAAATGACAAAAATGACATAAAATAACGAAATAAATCATATGAAATAAAAATAAGAAAAAAATACCGAAAAAATCTAAATTACTAGTCCGGATAAAATTGGGTGAGCAACAAATGGAATGTGTATATATATATATATATATATATATATATATATTAGTTTCTTTCTTGTTTTGATTTTTGTTTTAATTAAGGAGTATAACACACTTAAGTCCCAGATTAGTGAGGAAAAACACATAAAATGATGAAATGAAAAATGGTACGTAAAATAATAAAAATGATAAAGATCACAAAAAATAACGAAAGTGACAAAAAGTACATAAAATTATGAAAATGACATAAAATCACATAAAATGTCGAAAATGACAAAACAAATACGTAAAATCATGAAAATGTCATAAAATCATGTAAATTACGGAATATCACATTTACAAATTAGGTATTAGTACAACCTAAATTACTAGTCCGGACAAACTTGGGTGTCAACAATAAGTAACTGTAGATATTTGTAAATTTTGCTAAACCTCATGGATATTTGTTGTTAATCGATACATTGTTAACTTTGTGATTGATGTCCAAAACCAAAACAAACCAAACAAACCAAACAGAAACACAAAGTAGTAGCATTGAAATGTACACCTAAAACTTTTATATAAACCGATATCATGAATAGCTGTTCCTTCATCAAATGCATAATATATTTTTACTCCTTCAGTACTTGATGATCAAAAGCTAGTTTTTCCTTCTCTCTCTCTCTCTCTCTCTCTCTCTCTCTCTCTCTCTCTCTCTCTCTCTCTCTCTCTCTCTCTCTCTCTCTCTCTCTCTCTCTCTCCAATGGCCGTCTTCTGGAGGCTTCAGACCGTTATGTTGTTTGTTGGCGTTGCAATTCTGCTCTTAATTTCTCAGAGTAAGTTCCTTGCATTACTACTACCGTTATGTCCCTTTTTAATTGATAAGTTTGATTTTTAATACTTTGTTTGACTTAATTTTTACTTAAAAGAGTATGATGATTAATTACCTTTTGGGCGCCGGTCTCGATCGATCGAGGCTAGGCTAGGCTAGGCTAGCTAGCTTCAATTATGCTTATATAGTTTCCATGGCCTGGCCTGCTCTGCTTGTCATGATGGATCCATGAACTTGCTAGGTCGTCCATCGATCGGCAACCATGGATCAGGCCAATCGATATAATCGATATATATATTGGGCACCGTGGCAAGTAACTGGGCGACATGTTCACGTTAATTATTGTGACCCGCATGATGCAACGACAGAGAATTGCATTAAAAATTTATGTGCATTTTTAATTTGTTCATGATTTATGGTTTTTTTGGAATTATTTTAAATTTCTTATGATTTTTTTTTCTAAATTTGTATACCTTTTATTTATTTTTTTAATACAATTTCTGATTTCCGATCATTTTCGAGATCAATTTCCAATATATTTTGAATTCATATATATTTCTGAGTATATTTTTTCATTCTAGAACTTTTGTTGTATTTATTTAGTCTTTAACAAATGTGATACATTTAACTTGATACCGAAATTCATAAGTTTGTTGACTTGAGGGTAAATGATAGTAATCTAAATGTGGCGTAAAAGTTTCCTTGAAACACATTAGTTTTTCTAATAAAACCCCCAAAAGAAAAACATCAATTTCAAATTTGATGGATGCGGGGATTATGATTTTAGAATATTGTAAGGACAAATTGTTTTACATAACATTAGTTTTTCTAATAAAACCCCCAAAAGAAAGTAGTGTCGAGCATCCATGGTGTAAGGGAGGGAGAGTTTCCGGAAGGGAGGCGTTCGGGGGGGTGGAGTGTGTGGAAAGATATTTGTAAGGTGAGTGGCGAGATGGAGAGCAAAGGGGTTATGTTTCGTTCCTTTTTTAAAAGAGAGGTTGGGTTAGGAGAACAAACGAGATTTTGGGAGGATGTTTGGGTGGGGAGGTCGGCTCTCAAAGATAAATTCAAGAGACTGTTCGCGTTAGAAGGAAAAAAAGAGTGTTCGATAGCTGAGAAGATTAGGTGGGAGGAGGGGAGCTAGAAGTGGGAGTGGAGCTGGGAAAGGCCGGTGAGAGGGAGAGCAAGTGGCGAGTTCCAGATGATGATGTCCCTTTTGCAGGATTTCGTCCCAAAGGAGGGCTGTGCGGACAAGTGGCACTGGGAGCTTGGGAGAGACGGGTTTTCAGTCCAAAGCTTGGCCAAGCTCATCGACGCTAAGCTGGCAAACAAGATTTCGCATTCCGACAAAGTGGTGTAACAAAGTTCCCAAAAATGTGAATGTCTTTATCTGGAGAGCAACAAGGGGCATGATCCCAGTCCTAGATCAACTTCAACATCGCGGGGTTCCGACACAATCGGTGCTATGCCCGCTGTGTGGGAACGAGGAGGAGACTGTTGATCATGCCTTGATTAAGTGTAAGCAGGTTTCAGAGGTCTGGAGAGCCATTGCGGTGTGGTGCAGTACCGATGTTCGGAACCTTTCGGACACATATTCGCTAGTGGATGATGGCTTTATCTCCCGTGTTCAACCTTAGGTGCTCCAGTGTGGCAAGGGATTGTCTATGTCTCGGCATGGGCAATATGGAAGGCTCGGAACAAGTTCGTGATGCGGGGTGTGCCTTGGAGATCATCCGGTCTCCTTTCAGAGGTGCAAATACTTTCTTTTTTGTGGATAACTAGCAGGTGGACTAAACTGAATCTGGCTTGGGGGGATTGGCTTCTAGCCCCCTTGGTCGGAGCGGCGACGATGCTTGCTTAACTTCCCCAGGTGTTGCCTTTTTCTGCTCGTCGTGTTCGTCGGGTTTTGGATCTTGGTGATATGTTTCGTTAGTGTTTGTCCGGGTGTTGCAAATAGCCCGCATCTCGTTGGCTGTGTCTTGTAGCTTCAAACGTTTGCATTTTTAATATATTCTTTGTTGCAGTTCAAAAAAAAAACTTTGATGCTAATCTATGCATTTTAGATGGTCCATCGACTTTCGTTGATATCTACAATTGCTTCTGTTTTTTATTTCTGCGATCTTTTTCATACTTTAAGTTTAACTATATTGACAACATTTGTTTGTTCATGTGTAGCTAGATTTAAAACTGGTTTTACAGTTTTTGTATATCTGATGCATTTTATTCCTAATCAAACCCACTATTAATATTGCAAGGTTTCATCAAAATTACGCTTTAAAATCCCATTCAGAGAAATAAAAGGCTTTAAAGTGCAACATTATTGTGTTACTTAAACATCCATAGGATGGCTCATGATAAGAGGACAGGTGATTGAGACAGAAATTGGATAAAAGATTTTGAAAGGGGAAAACGATCCTTTTTGCCACCCATATTTAGTTTAAAAACTTTTTTTTGCCACTTTTTTAAAAATCGGGTTCATTTTTGCCACTAGTTTACGTTTTGTGAACTCATTCTATAACTTAACTTGTATCTTGAACCTATTATACCACTTTTTTGACTAACGGTGAGAATATTCGGGAATATTCCATCACGGACGTATGATGTGGATTTTTTTGTCCAATGTGGCGTCTAGGTAAGTTTGGATCCATTATACCACTGAATTTGTTTTTGTACCCATTATACTACTTAAATTGTTTTTGGACTCATTATGCCATTCTTCTCTGTGATTCAAATTTGGCCCCGATAAATGAAAAAATCAAAAATCTCATTTCACCCAACATCTCCCTTCCCGCAGAGAGCCTCTTTTTCCATAATCATTGCTAAATCCCAAGCTACCCCGCCTCCACCGCTAAACCGGCCCCGATCCCCACCGAGTCCGAGATGAAGGCATGGGTCTACAACAAATATGACGTCGTTGAATTTTGAGCCATTTGATTGTTAATTATTTATAATTAACCACCATTTCTAATTTCTAAATCCATCCACCAAACACAAAAATCCATAAAATCCATCCCCTTGTCTCTTTGCGTCTTTGATCGATCTCTCACTTCTTCCCGTTGCTCAAAAAGCCCACCCTTAATCCTTTCGTTTCAGTGCCCTCTATTTCGCACTACGTAGTTGCACTGATGTCGTAATGCATGCAGTAACGCCCGGCGCGCGTGGGGCCGAACATCGTTGTAGCGCCTAAGGCATTACTGAGGGCGCTACCGGTCAGAGGCTAGTAGCGCCCTCGTAACGCCTTATGGCGTTACCAACCACCTTTTCGATTCCCGGGCATTAATCTGGTAACGCCCTCGTAACGCATTGGGCTGAAGTAACACCTCGATTTGTAGCGTCCTGGTAACGCCCTTGTGCGTTACATTCGTAATGGATTGGTAGCGAATTTGGCGTTACCAGGCCTCCTTCAGATACGTAGTGTCGCCGAGAGAAAGATAGGAGAAGAAGAAGAAGAAGAAGGAAGGGAGAAAGAGAGAAAGAACATAGGAGAAGAAAGAAAGAAGGAAGAAGAAAAAGGAAAATGGTAAAGAAAGGAAGAAAGAAGAAGGAAAAGAGGAACATGGAGAGAAAGAGATGAAAGAATGAGATAAAGATGGATTGTGAATGGCGGATTCTTAAATGAGGATAAAACCCCTAAAAATGAGCTTTACTGTGGCCTTACCATGCAAAAAACCGCGGTAACTTGTGGAAGTGGAAGCGAGTTTTACCATGAGAAAAGTTTCACCGCGGTCCTAGCCGTAGTAAAACGGCGGTAAGAAATGCCTTACGTAGCGCAAAATCCATTTACAAAGCTCCAGTTGGTATTCATGAGCTGAAGCAGATCTTGGTTAATTGAAAATCAAAAGACACGTATAAAATTTTAAAAGAGAAAATATGGTGGTTTATGGGGAAATGGATTATCATGGGTAATGTGGCTCCTGGGTAAATGAAACGCATGAGCCATGGGGACTGGGAAGCGTGTTGGTGGGAAAGGTAGAGTAAGTGGGAGAGAGGAAATAAATCAATAATAGTATTAATTAAAAAGGGTTCAGGGAAGGTAACATTTAATTGAGGGTGGAAGTATAATTTTGGTTAGGCTAGATAAGGCTCATGAGCCTTTTCGAGCCGAGCCTCCAACTCGACTCGTTTATTACACGAGCCTAAAAATCAGCACGAGTTCGAGGTTCGTGAAGGCTCGGCTCGACAGGCTCGTTTAAGCTCGAGTCGAGCTCTAACGGGCTTGATTCGTTTCTCACCCTACTCAGTCCTTATAGGTTTCTGGTGTTTGACCCACTTTTCTATTGCTACTTGCTTTCGTTGCTTTCCATTCACATTAGTTTGCTTTCATTGTTCTT
This sequence comes from Stellera chamaejasme, assembly GCA_024586325.1. Classification (NCBI taxonomy): domain Eukaryota; kingdom Viridiplantae; phylum Streptophyta; class Magnoliopsida; order Malvales; family Thymelaeaceae; genus Stellera; species Stellera chamaejasme. The sequence goes on from CM044985.1 coordinate 36,494,507, forward strand.
TTGTGGTCTGGTGTTTGCTGGTTACTCATTTCTGCTTGAGGTGCTTTGTAATTTCTGGTTTTTGTGGCCCCTGGTTCGGCCAAACACTCTTCTTGCTTTCAACATATTAGCAAGTAGTGGGCACTTTTAGCTATTTTGTAGCTCTGTGTATGGTCAGGACAAGGTCGATGATCGATATGGTTATTCTACTTGTGTTCTTTGATGCCCTTTCGGCATTGTCGAGTTGATCTGGTTGTTGTTGTTAATTGTTAGAGTTTCCCTGATTGATCTATGATCACACCATGCCTTATGGTGTGTGCAAACATTTAATTTTTCCTAATAGATATTGATTTTTCAGTTTGCTTTTGGCGTTGTGTCACCTTTTTTGGCCTTTCCGTGGCTTGTTTTTTGTTTTTCCTTTTTCCTGGTCGGTTAACTTTGGCTCCATTTTTTGATATATATAAAATGCTTGGATGTTTGTCTGAAAAATTAATATTTAATTAACAAGTTCTAAACAAATGTAGCAGTAGAACATTGGACCAAAACATGACCAAACGAACCAAAAAGAGACATAACAATTAGGAAAATTGACCGGAGCTTTCCATCCCGTAGTAGAAACATTTTCTATTTGTTGGTGATGCAGACTAATCAATTTGGATATTTTTATAGATTCAAACAATTTCAAATGCTTTTGCACTACGAATACGCCAGAGGTTAGTGTTCCTAAAACCAGGAGGAGTACAGATGGTCAATTCTCGGATCTAAGATCTGCAGAGGATATTGATCCTCTAAGTACTGAGGGGATTACAGAATCCTCGGAGCCAACGGATGCTGTGACTATGACTGAGGAGCCCGAAGAACTTTATTCCGCGACTGAAGGTCTGACTTCTTTGTGATTTATGTCTTCATGCTTCTCATGCATGGCTTATTTACTGGGCACTATTAAAATGTTTTCCGGTTTTATATATATTCCTTTTGTCCTATATATACGACGAAAGTAGTGGATATGTTTTACTTTAAATGAAAAGGAGGTCACCAATAGCATTAGTTCTTCGCTAATTACTATACATGTGCAATTTAATATTATTTGATCAATGAAAAAATATAAAACAATGTTCATGGATATAGTTGAGCATCAGAAAAAAGAGTATAATTTACTTTCTTAGGAAATTAATTTAACAAAAGAACATATGCTAACATGCATAATCAATATATAGGTTGGCCTAGGGGTGAATGCTACGCAAGGGTTCCTTGGGATCCATCATGGGGTCCTGCTTGTGTTTCTGCGAAGTGTCGCGAGGAGTGCGGTGATGATTCGACTTCATTTGACCAGTGCGAGCTCGATGGTCAGTCTTGTGTTTGCGGTCCAAGGTGTCATCCATATCCATACAAAAAGTTTCCTAAGGGCGATTGCGATGTTGATACTCTTCAAACTGCTTGTGAGGATGAAGGGCGTAGATCTGATGATGACTTCTGCTATGCTGACAAAAAGCGCGGTTGTTGCAATCCTGCATGGTTAGATGAATAAACATTTGCAACAATTAAAGCTTAATTACCCCTACATATAGTAGATTAAGCTTTGAGACTGTTACTTATGTTTAAATAAAGGTCGTTTGGAATCCGCCTTCCTTTCCACACCGGCCCCTTATACATATACACAGACATGTATGCTTGTGCTTATTTTGTATGTGCTTTGCGACAACTTTTGTGTTCTCCCTTCTTTGGGCTCTTTGTCATTTTGTTGTAACAATAATATATAGCGATATATAATGGAAATAATGCTTCTGTTTATTTTGTATGTACTTTGCAATAATGTTTGAGTACTTATCCCTTCTTGGAGCACTTTTAGCATTTTGTATCTAATAAAAATCATAAATTGATGATGATGGATAAAAAATCATAAGTTTTTTGGGAAAATGATGCATTTTACCGCGAAGGTTTTGTTGAGAAGATGATACAGAAGTAGAAATCCTAGTCAAACTTGTATTTTTTGTTAGAAGTATGCCTCAAATTATCTTTGAAAGTTGGAGGACTAATATTATGATTAATCCAATTAGTTATATATCTAGTTGACTAGGAGACCTTACTTGTCCTACCTATATGGACTAGGTTTAGGGGTGCGTGGCTGTTTTATTGAATTATTATAGGTTTCAATTTCCTAGGTCTGTTAGTTTTAGGATTAGTTTGTGTCCTATAAATAGTTGTAGGTAGTTTTATTTTTATTTGGGTGTGTTATACACTACAAGAAAACACATCAAAACCAGCAGCCAGTAGGTCAACATATTGGTATATGTCAAAACCAACAAACTTACTTGTTGGTAAAAGCCAGTTGGTATTTGCATCGTTGGTAAAATACTAATCAATGGACTGAAGCGTTGATTATTTTTTACAACCAACTGGCTGATACGTTGGTGCCAAACTCCGGTGACCAAAGGCGAAGCTAGGATTCAAAGTTAGGGGTGGCGGGAACTAGGGGTGAGTAACGAATCGAGCCGAGCCGAGCTCGGCTCGAGCTCGAGCTTTAACGAGCCCGACGAGCCGAGCCTCACGAGCCTCGAGCTCGAGCCGGTTTCGAGGCTCGAATAATATACGAGCCGAGCTCGAGCCCAACGAGTTCGGCTCGTAAGGTTCGCGAGCCTTAACGAGCTCGCGAGCCTAACGAGCTCGCGAGCTCGTTTGGGGCCGAGTTGAGCCTAACGAGCTCGAGCTCGCGAGCTCGTTTGGGGCCGAATCGAGCCTAACGAGCTCGAGCTCGCGAGCTCGTTTGGGGCCGAATCGAGCCTAGCCGAGCTCGCGAGCCTAACGAGCTCGAGCTTCACGAACCTTCGAGCCGAGCTCGAGCCTGTCTCGAGCCGAGCTCAAGCTCAATTTTCGGGCTCGTTCGAACTCGAGCCGAGCCCGAATTTCACTCCCAACAACAGATCATTGTTTCTTACTACTTCTGGAGCTTTTTCTTCAACATTAAAAGCTTCACTCCTCATAGGTTGAAGTTGAAGTTCCATTTCTGGGCCAGCTGAAGTTTTCTTTTGAAAGAAAGAAAACAACTTCTGTTGTTTGCTAGCCATAACTGAAACAAACAACACTTATCATGTGTATGTATACAACATTAATATTGATAACAAAATCCGTGCCCGTTGATCCAATTCTCAATGGTATCATCTAATGATAAAGCGCTTTCAACTTTGTATACTAAGTTATAATCCCATGAGTGGGCATTAGCTTCCTTTCTTTTGTCATGCAACAGTTGTATTCTAAGGATAAAATGAGTTGTATTATATAAATGGTATCACATCAATTGCCAATCCCTTTCTAAAGATAAAATGAGTACCGACTTCCTAAGCACGTGAATTTATACCATATACTCTTATATCCCTCTTGTGCTTAATTTATAGCAAGACAAGAAAAATGATGTATGTTTCGGACTATTGACAAGTCTTGGTTTAACCCATGCTTTAACGGTTTAACCGTCCATAACCCACTTCAACACTCAATAGGGGGTTTCAAACATGGATAAAAAGAGGCGAATAACGCCACTATTCGCCTCTTTTTATCCGCGTGAGTAAGGGAAGCATGTTACACAGGTTGTGCACAGGCTTGTGCACAGCGCACAGCCTTGCGCACAGATTGTGCACAGGCTTGTGCGCAGCGCACAGGCTTGCGCACAGATTGTGCACAAGTTGTGCACAGGCTTGTGCGCAGCGCACAGGCTTGCGCACAGATTGTGCACAAGTTGTGCACAGGCTTGTGCGCAGCGCACAGGCTTGCGCACAGGTTGTGCACAAGCCCCTCAAAATAGAATTGGGTTGGGCAGCAGCAGGGCAGACACGCAGAACAAAATAGAATTGGGAATTGGGAAGGCAATTGGGGAAAAAGAAGCTTCAATCCCTTAATTTTTAAAAATATACATTATATACCCTATCTTTTACAAAATGTTGGGGGTGGCGGTGGTCACCCCTACCATACAATAACCGCCACTGCCGGTGACCGACATAATTTAAAAAACCGGACCGGATATCGAACCGTTCATTTAATGGTTCAAGGTCTAACCGGTTCAACCATTTAAACTAGTGGTTGGACCGAATTTTCATAAAATATAGTAATAGATATTCATCTTATAAAGTTATTATAAAACAAATTTCATATACAACATAGGGGTGTGAAATGATTCGAGCCGAGCCGAGCCGAGCTCGAGCTCGAAACGTTCGGCTTGTAAGGGTTCGCGAGCCTTAACGAGCTCACGAGCTCATTAACTCAGTGTTGGGGCCGAATCGATCCTAACCGAGCTCGCGAGCTCGTTTACTCAGCCGAATCGAGCTTAACTGAGCTCGCGAGCCTAACGAGCTCGAGCTTCACGAACCATCGAGCCGAGCTCGAGCTCGAGTGCTCGGGCTCGATCGAGTTCGAGCCGACACTACGTGGTTGATACTGGTTTTATTGCGGCTATTATTGCGTAAATGGCCGCATTACAAAGATATCGCAATAGAAGGTGAATTAATTGTCGCAATAACATCATATTGCGGCCTAAGCCGCAATAAGGCGCAATAAGGCCGCAATACGTTAAACTTTAATGCTCTCACTCTCGCTCTTTCTACAGATTTGATCTCTTCATTTTCTTCTTCTTCCATTGCTCTCCTTTCCTCGTCTTCCATTGCTATCCTTTCCTCACTACCTCGTTGATATCAGATATAATGCAGATCCGGCCTCTCTCCTTCCTTCCGCCGCTGCCGCCGGACTTCTTCGTTGTCGCCGGACTTTAGAGACGAGGAAGATGGAGCCATTTCCAGATCTCAGATTATTTGAGAGTTGAGGAATACTAGATCTAGTATTTTTTTATTTTTCTATTTTTGTTTTCAATTTCAGTTGTTGGCTTGATTAATCGAAGAAATGGAAGAAACACAAGTCTGTGTTGTACTTCTTTTGAATCTGAGTTTTGTTTTGTTTATGAATTTCTGGGTTTGATGAACAATTCTGGGTTTTGGGATGAATTCGGATGAATATTCATCCGAATTCATCCAACTTTTTTTTAATTAAAAACATCCCATAATGCGGCTTATGTCGCAATAACCGAAATACATATTGCGGATATGTGCGCAATAGCCTTGCTAGTGCAGGCTTAAATATTACGACTTCAATTGCGGCCAATACCGCGCTATTTAGTGCGATTGTATTGCGACTTGGCCGCAATATTACATGTTTCAACGAGGTAGTGCCAGCTCGAGCCGAGCCGAATTTCACGAGCCCGAACCGATTAAATATGCATATGAAGTTGTTGTCCCAAATAGGCAGCCAAGAGGGGGGTGAATTGGTTGGCCTAAAAAATAAATACTTTTTTTTCCTTAAAACGTAAATACTGGAGCGGTCTCAACCTGTTGAGAAAAGCGCGACTGGAAAAACGTAAAAACGAAGAATCGAATAAAAACGCTTAGAAAATTGACACCAGCAATTTATAGAGGTTCGGTCAACGACCTACGTCCTCTCCTCAAGTTCACCACTTGAGAGTTCCTTCCACTATACTTTAAAATGGTTACACCAACCAAAAGTATACAAAAATTTTCCTGAGGCTCAACTAAAACCTAACTTTGGTTTTTCCAAAGGCTCACCAAAAACCTAACTTTGGTTTTCTCAAAGGCTCACCAAAAACCTAACACTTCCCAAAATAGTTTTCCCAAGGCTCACTATTAACCTAACAAAAATCCTTGTTTGGTTTTCCGAGGCTCACCAAAACAAACCTTACAAAAGCTGTTTTGTCGAAAACGACTCAACTGTTGAGGTTTTTCACGAAAAACACACAAAACGCGTTTCAAACCAGTTTTCTCTCTCCCAAAAATAAAGTAATAAACCGAGATGGAGTAGGAGCTTGATCTTGAAATACACGATCTTGGAGAGCCTTTTGCTGCTTGTTCGCTTGTATGATGAGAGAGCTTATGTTCTTGATCAATATTCGAACTGTTCTTCCATGAAGACTTGTTCTCTTTTTAATACTGAAGAGGAGGAGCGTATAACGTCTCTTTCTGTTCTGCAACTCAGGAGTTGAGCACGAAATCCTCCCCAGAATCTGCTGATGCTAACGTTCAAATTCGAATCAAGAGAGTTAACTATGAAGGAGTCCTAACTAATTACTTCATCCGTCCCATAAAGGTTGTCAACATTACTATATTGGGCCGTCCCACAAAGGTTGTCAACTTTCCTAAAACAGAAACTTTCTAATAACATTTTTACCATTTTATCCTCTTATCTAACACAAAGAACCCACAAAGTTTTCTCTTTCCTCCCATTAAACTTAAAATTGTGGTCCACAAAATTTTCTCCTTCTTTCTTTTTCATGAGGGTAATTTTTTCAACACTCTACTATTCTCCCACTTTCCTTAATATATGTGCCTAAACAAATCCTACAACCTTTGTGAGACGGAGGAGTACAACTTAGAGTTCTAACTAAATACAACTCCTTTTAAACACATCTACATAATGGGCTTTAACAGGCTTAAAAGTTTGGGCCTCTCGAATCGCAACTTACAACATAGCATTTGGACAAAAGTGTAAAACTATTTAAACACCAGTAGCGACGGGGTTTCCGACGGGAGTCGCCACCAATCTTTTTGGGATAGGTCGATTGGGAACCTAAAAGGTCTACGTGAAACTCGAGGGTCCGTTAGTCAATTACATAAAAATAATAATCAATTTTCATATGCCCCGAAATTGGTACCACGGATTTAATTTCTATTTTTCTTTCACTTGATTTTATTAAACAAGGTGCGAAATTAAATAAATAAAGAAATAAATGGGACATATCAATATACACAAACAAACAATATAATCAAAGTACAATTAATTAAAAAAAAGGTATATGTATGGAAATATTCATAAAAAAATAATAATAAATAAAACAGGCAAACATTTAAACCTTCTACACATATATCACAATATTCCCAATGCAAGACGTTCAATGAAATATGGAAGCCATGCCATTAATCCAAAAGTTCTAAACCATTGATAAGGGTGCCTAAACTGTCACATATCAAACGCTCAGCACCTAGATGAAACTAGGGACTCATTCCAATGACTAAATGTAAATTTACCTAGCCCAAACAGTAGCATTCTTCCTCAAATAGCTGAATCGCAACTTGGCTCTGTGGTTGCCTCTTTGCTTGATGAAAACTCGATGTTTACGGGAGTAGTAGACGTTTCCAGCGCTAATCAACGGAGGCGAGATCGAAGAACTGGCTGTCGTGCGGAGCTAAAATGGGAGGCTTGCGACCAGTAGCGGTTGCGGGAAAACTTCCAACGGCGGTCACAGCAGCGGAGGAGCGAGGATGAGATCGACGGCGGATTGGTTGCTGATGGCCAGAAACAAGTCGGACGAGATGAAAGCTAGCCCGTACGCCTCCAAATCGGGAAAAAGCCCCAATTTTTCTCTGCGGATTCTTGCGTTTTTGAACGATTTCAGTTGCTGCAATTTTCGTTCTTTTCTCTGTGATTTTTGTGTGTGTTGCTTCGGTTCTGCACTTGGTGATTTATAGCAGGGATTGGGAGCGGTTCCATCCGCCCACGACGCCGCCAACCGTTTGATCGTGGGAGAGGAGCGTGAATCGAGTCCGCTTTTGTCGCGGCGAGCTCTCGGCTTTCCACGACGCTCTGTAACAAGCCAAGGAAGAAAAGGGAAAACCGGCAAGTTAGCCCACAACTTTGTAAATCGTTCAATGTAGTCCCTAGCTTTCCCAACCTTTCGATTTTATCACTAATGACCCATTCCTCTCTTAAGTCCTCGCGTAATACGTTTTCAAAAACCTCGGGGCAAAATTTGAGTGTCAACAACACCTACCAAGCTTTTCTAAACTTTACACAAACAACCCAAACCTTTTGTAATCATCAAAATCCTTTTCTTGGAGAGGAATTAATCCAACAATCTCCCCTTTTTGATGATGACAAAACTATGTGAAACTAAAGTTTAAAAAGTAATTTTGGTTTTCAAAATCTCCCCCTCACTAAAACAGAATTTTACTTTAAAACCCCCCTGAGTAAAACAACTTCTTATACGTATCTAAGCATGCAGGCTCACATATCACATACATCTCTTCCCCTTTTTGTCATAATCAAAAAGTGAAATAACAAGAGTTAGTATAACCAAGTTAAAGCATAGGAGAAGGAACTATCCATAAGGCAACATGTTTGTGCATTCTAGAGTTTTTACCAAAACACGTTTGTGAAATCCAACTTCGCTTGATGAAAAATCATTCTTTTAATGTAGTGAAATCCACAAATGTTTCTACTAGTGAAAATTCAAGTGAATGAAAAATATGCAGGTAGGGGTTTAAAATTGAATTTAAAACTTTTAGAGAAATTAAATACAATTTATTCAATAGGTTGACAAAAGAAATCTCTAGATTGTTTTGCACTGATTTCTCTATGAAATTCGAACCATATGTGCATGAAATCAATTTTCATGACAGATAATTCCTCTTCATTTACTCAGACCAACATAAGATTAAAATTTACCTCATTTTACCTCGAATTTGCTCTTTCCCAATTCTTTCGGTGAAGGTGAATCTCTCTTCCATAGCCTTGCCAAAAAAATCAGTTATTCTTACATTTATTGCACAGCTTTTGAGATGGATTTAGCAACAACCACTACGTACTTGGAGCTGATTTCGTAATGCATGGAGTAACGTCCCAGGCGTTACTGTGAGGCGCGTAGTAGCGTCCAAGACATTGCGAGGCGCCACCGGTCGAGCTGTCGAGCTAGTAGCGCCTAGTAATGCCTTTGTGCGTTACTGTGGGGCCGAAAGTAGTAGTAGCGCCCAAGGCATTACTGATGGCGTAACTGGTCAGAGCTTGTCAGAGCGAGTAGCGCCCTGGTAATGCCATTGTGCGTTACGGACGTTCAATTTCAAAATACTAAAATAAATTTCAGAATACTAAAATATTTTTTCAAATATTTAAAATTTTTGATAATTTACAAATATTAACAAATTAAGATAATTTACAAATATTAACAAAAAATGATATTAAAAAATATTAACAAATTAATTACGATATTAACAAAAATAAATATTAACTGAATAAATTAATTGGGTGCACATAAAATTAATGATCATTTTTTTGATTATGTTCATATTTCTTTTAGAAATTCCCATTAAAATTAATGATCATTTTTTTCCTTTTTCCTTTGACATATTTATTTTGTCATATACATGTTTTTACATGTTTTCTTTTTCAGATTTGATAGAAAAATTCATTAGTTTCTAACCATGGAAAGATAAAGAAAATATAATTTTAAATAAAACTTACTCTCATTATTATTTACTAGTTTATCTAAAATAATGATAATAATAATATAGAATCCCATTATAGTAATAAAAATAATTCTGAAATTATAATAACAACGAACATCTAAAATAATAGGAGCATTAGCTGATAATAGGAATGAGTTGTATGTTATTTTATTTTTTAAAACGGAATGAGAACAATCCATAATGACTATGACATCTTTTATAAGTACAATATATACTTGGGACTCATGCATTATAGACAATTGGTGTAGTGGAGAGATACGAGTTGCCCATTTACTCACCCTCAGAGGGCTGGGGTTCGAATCACGGATGTGGAGGAAATTGGTGCATAATAGGATGTTGTTGGATGCTCTTTTGGAATTTGTTAAAACATTAAAAAAAGATTTGGGATAGTAACGCCCAAGCAGGGGGGTGGGGCGTTACCGAGGCTGTCGATTTAGCGGCCATTTGTCAGCAGTAGCGCTGTAACGTCGGACTGAAGTAACGCCTCTATTTGTAGCGCCACAGTAACGCCCTAGTGCGTTACATTTAAATAACGCCCAGTAGCGAATTTGGCGTTACTGCAGCCTTCAGTGCGTAGTGAACATCCTCATCTCTTGATCTTTCAGAATCTGTTCTTTTGAATTTCAGAATTTGTTCAACGTGTTGAATGGTCCTCTATTCTTTTGCTCACGTAACCTACAATGTTTCAATTGGTCTCTTGTTTCTTTGACTTTCTCATATGAAGGCTGTGAGACTCTCAAGAGCATCCTCTTTTCTCATCAAGCTCATTTCAGATCTTGCATTAAATTAAGCGAATTCTTGCACAAAGATGGATTAGTACAACCTCGTTAATCATCACCCGGGTGATTTTTCACCCACTTGTTCAAATGACTTATTTATAAGGTAAGTTAGAAGCTCAAGCCCAACTAATTAGACAATTACATATCTATACTCTATTTTTCAAGTGCTCTAGGTAAGTGAAAAATCACCCGGTGATAAATAACATTAATGGGATTAGTAGCCCTAAAAAATATTCATACTATATAGATAAATTATTGAACAACTGAGATTTTATTTTTCAAGTCAGCCTGAATAATATGATAAATGATAGTATTAATGAGAATAAAAATAATCATAAATATTAACAATACCTTTTGTGAACAATGTCTCCTTGTGCGAAACCTAAACAGGGTTGAGTATTTAAATCGACTTTTGGTACCCATATTCTTTTGGGTCCAGAATAGTTAGTAACACTTTTAACAACCCAGATTTGCTTAACACCATAAACAAAATGCCTATTTCGAAAAGTCATTCATTTTCATTATGCCCTGTTTGCAAATTTTACAAGTCATATAAGTGATATTAGCAAACCTTGTTTGAAAACTAGGTTTCTTTTGTTCATAACCTAACCCAGTTTTATCATAATAACACTTCTGACTCCCAAGCAAACTGTTCAAATTCTTTTCACCATTGACAAACCCAGATAAAGTCTTTTCCAAATTTTCATTCTTAGCTCTTAATTTTGTTACCTCATCTAATAATGTCATACTTTCAGTTTTAAGTTTTTAATAAGAGCATCATAATCCGACAAACTTCAACAAATTCTCTAAGCATCTGGGCTCTATCATCAATATAAGAAGAACTGGAAGAATCAGAAGATTCAGCAGAACTAATTACCTCAGATTCTGCTATAGCCATCAGGCATTTCACAACAGGTTGACAATTCTGAAATATGCAGCCAACAGGTTGACAACTCTGGAACGTGCAGCTTTGTTCATCCATTTCTTCCTCATCAATGAGGCATATGTGTGCCTCTTCTTCTCCATTTGAAGATGAATTTTACGTAGTTGAGCATTTGTCACTCCATCTGTCATTCCCTTCAATCCGGGCTTTCCTCTTCTCTTGAAAATCTTCTCTTCGAAACTTCCTTTTTGTTTCTTTGAACAACTTTCATTTATTGGACAATCATATCTCAAATGTCCCTTTTTGTTGCAGTTGTAACAAACAGGTTGTTTGATGTAGCTTTCCTTCTCCTTTTCCTTGCTACTTTTGCCCTTAAGCAACCTTTTGATCCTTCTTGCAAGTATGGATGCCTCATCTTCCGTTTCTTCTTCATTTGAAGAACTTTCTTCCATCTCTTTTGCTCTTAAAGCAATAGATCTGTTTTTCTTGCTAGCATTTTCATCTTCTCTATCCTTCATTTCATATGTCATCAATTTTCCAAATAATTCACCAACACTAATAGTTTTGATATTACCTCATTCACTAATTGCTTCAACTGTGCTTCTCAAGTTGTTGGTAGACTCATAGGATTTTTCTAACCAACTCTTCATTTGTATAGATCTTACCATATTGCCGCAGTGGTGTGATGATTTCATTGAATCTCCTATTGATGTGGACATCAGCCCCATTTTTGAGACAAGGCGCGACCCTCATCCGAGAAGGTCTAAAGGGGCCTTGGCGAAGGCACGGGCGAAGAAGAAGCAGCATTCTAGGCACCGGCGAGGCCCCAAGGCAAGTCCGTGGTCGCTATGTTCTTGGCGCACCCACGCCCCGTTGGCGAACCCTTGGCCTTTGGCGAGGCCAAGGCCATTCATGAGGCCATGGCTCTTTCGACCCCATGGTCGTTGGCGAAGACGCCGTGCCTCGATCCCGAGCAAGCGAAGCCTGTGTTCGCCAAGCGAAGAGGCTTCCACCCTTCAACTTGTGCAGAGGCCCTCTTCTTCCCTCTCCCCGCCGAAAGCAATTCATGGGGAAATGGGAGCCGCATGGCAGGTAGCCTACAATGTCACATCCATTGCCACCTCTCATTTCGCCTACCATAGATCCAGGAAGCTGTTCCCTTGGCAAGACATCCTTTATTATTTCCTTCTTTCTTTCTCCTTCTATAAAAGGAGGTTGTAACCTAAGTATTAGGTAGAACTCATTTTGTAAGAACACATATTTGCGGAAGTACGCATATTGTTCTTCGTGGGTCTCAAATCTTGCTCCACCAATCCATTAGTGATCCATTGCAAGAGGATCCAATATAATACCTAGCATTGTTTGATCTCGTAGTCAAAAGGTTCTAGGTCCCATTTTCCTTTCCAAGGCATTTTCAAGGGCATTGCCTCACCTCGTAGTGAGGAGGTTCCCTTGGCCGACTTTGTTTCCTTGGTGTTCTTCCTCTGTTTTGTTTCCATTCTTGCTGGAAACCGCCTCCAACGAGCTAGATCCGAGCTCGTGATCACGTACCCCCACCGTGATCACACCAGTTGGTATCAGAGCCAAAGTGCTTGTCGGAGGTATCTTACCGTATCAGTTGTTTGTTTTCTTCAAGCAAAACCATTGCCTTCTTTCTTACACTTGAAGAAAACGTTTTTGTTGTTGAAGAGAAACCAAAATATTTGTGCGTGGTTCATGTGATTCGAGCAAAGCTCATATTTGGATGTTGTTTATTGAAGTTAAGTAAAGAAAGAAACATTTTCGGATTAAAAGTTGAAAAGAGAAGAAAAGTTGTTGTGGTTGTGCATTAAAAGAACATTTGAAGAAAGAAAAAGTTTGAGTGTTCTTGAGCGTTCTTGAGTGTTCATATCAAAACACATCCGAACAGTGATTTGATCCGAAAATATTTTGAGGAGCTTGAACAAAAGTGTTTGTGTGGATAAAAGAGCCTTCTCTCATACATACCTTACTTCTTTCAACCCCCATCTCACCCTAAACTCTCAAAGCTAGTTTCAAGTAACTCGAACTTTGCGCTTTACTTGTTTCGGATATTGCTAAGATTTCATTGGATATTCTTTGCATGTTCGCATTTGATCTTAATCGAGATTGGTGGTAAGTTTTGAGGCTTGAAAGAACCGTTGTGTTCTAAACACGAGAGAAGTGGTACCGAGTGTGTTCTCCATCACAAACGAGAGGCCAACCATACACGTGAGAAATGAGTGATACTAACATTATTGTTTAAGTGTGCAGGTATACAAATGGCGCGAACCCTTAAGTTACGAGGGGATGATGACCCTTTCGGGTTCGAATCATGGGAACACCATCTTGAGGCATTCTTTGCCAAGAGCGGTGTTCATGAATTTGAAAAGCTTGACATAGCCCTCGAGATGCTAAGAGGCGAAGCATGGTATTGGTGGAGTGACTACGCCACCAAGAGAAGCGACCGAGGGTTAGAGTTCATACCCTCTTGGGACCGCTTGAAAAGCGTGATGAGGCGGCGGTATGGCACCCAAACCCCCATCGCCCACTTGGCCCCAGCCCCTACCCACAGATCGCGACCCCCCACCACTCATAGCTCATTTCGGTGTCCCACAACCGATCCCACTATCACACCCGAAGGGACTGCCACACCTTCAAGAGCCTGCTCACCCCCTTCTTCAAAAGCGTGCCCAACCCTCCTTGTGAACCAATCTCTTTGAGAAATCTCACTCAAGAAATTAGAGCAGATTTCGAGGAGATGGGAAAAGATTTAAAGGAGATAAGAAAGGAAGTCTCACAAGTGGGAGATCTTATGAAGGAATGGTGTGAGAGTGAGAGAAAAAGAGAGAAAGAGAAATGAAAGTTAAAGGCTCTTGAAAAACCAGAGTGAAACACCCAAGCTTTCGACCGAGATCAATGGAGGGCTAACGCCTAAATCTTTTAATGAATGTTGTTCTTCTTTGATTATTCCAGGAATCGATGAGAAAGAAACTTTGGGTTGTTTACAAGAGGAAGAAGACGCCTCGGTGTCGGAGCAGGAGCCTCCCTCCCCTAGCTTGGGGAGAGGTAACATACCATTTCCTCCTAGTGATGAGACTTTGCAATCTTGTGACCATGAAATGATTTATGCTGAAGCTGTCATGTGCATGCCTACTTTAGCTAGGAAGCACTCATACATTTTTGATGTGAATATTGATGGAACCATGGTCATGCGCTGCGCTAAAATGGATGAACCCACCCGAGTATATGCGATGCAAATGAATGGGTTATGCATGTTGCGAATGATAGGAAACTTGCCAGGGTAAGGTTCATACATGACCCCGCACATGTAAAAATAATTTGTTTGGAAATGAGCATGCCATGAATCCTAGTTTTGAAAATCGTGTTGAAAGTGCATGCTATTTTGTTAAATTTATTTTCGGCCATAAGGAAGACTTTGGACATAAGGCCCTTGTGTGCTTTCAAGGCACGGGAGCAAGAAAGAACGGATTGTTCATCTTGCCCCAACTTGGTGCTTCCTTGTTTGCTACCCATGAGCTAGGTACCATATGTTTCGAGTATAAGAATGCCCATCACCTAGCCATGTATAAAGTAAGTCGCTGGGCATCCCCACATTATGCCCCTTTGTCTAAATGATTGGAAATATATCATAAATTCATTTAGACTTTTGTCACTGCACATAATACATATTAGGATCTTTACAATCCCATTTTTGATATGGGCACATCCACTTGACTTTAGTTCACTAACCCTTGATGCTTCTTCAAGTTTGTTGCGGTGTCTTAAGATTTGTAGGAACAATTTCCTGATGAATCCGAGGACGGATTCTTCTGAAGAGTGAGGGTATGATGTGGACATCAGCCCCATTTTTGAGACAAGGCGCGACCCTCATCCAGAAGGTCTAAAGGGCCCTTGGCGAAGGCACGGGCGAAGAAGAAGCATTCTAGGCACCGGCGAGGCCCCAAGGCAAGTCCGTGGTCGCTATGTTCTTGGCGCACCCATGCCCCGTTGGCGAACCCTTGGCCTTTGGCGAGGCCAAGGCCATTTGCGAGGCCATGGCTCTTTGCGACCCCCCCATGGTCGTTGGCGAAGACGCCGTGCCTCGATCCCGAGCAAGCGAAGCCCAGTGTTCGCCAAGCGAAGAGGCTTCCACCCTTCAACTTGTGCAGAGGCCCTCTTCTTCCCTCTCCCCGCCGAAAGCAATTCATGGGGAAATGGGAGCCGCATGGCAGGTAGCCTACAATGTCACATCCGCTGCCACCTCTCATTTCGCCTACCATAGATCCAGAAGTCGTTCCCTTGGCAAGACATCCTTTATTATTTCCTTCTTTCTTTCTCCTTCTATAAAAGGAGGTTGTAACCTAAGTATTAGGTAGAACTCATTTGTAAGAACACATATTTGCGGAAGTACGCATATTGTTCTTCGTGGGTCTCAAATCTTGCTCCACCAATCCATTAGTGATCCATTGCAAGAGGATCCAATATAATACCTAGCATTGTTTGATCTCGTAGTCAAAAGGTTCTAGGTCCCATCTTCCTTTCCTGCATTTTCAAGGGCATTGCCTCACCTCGTAGTGAGGAGGTTCCCTTGGCCGACTTTGTTTCCTTGGTGTTCTTCCTCTGTTTTGTTTCCATTCTTGCTGGAAACCGCCTCCAACGAGCTAGATCCGAGCTCGTGATCACGTTCCCCCACCGTGATCACATCACCTATGCATGTCGAAATTGTTTCTTTTGGATCCATTGCGAATATTTCATAAGTTTTGACCAACATGAACATTTTGGTGTCTTTGACTTTATCTGTTCCTTCGTAGGTCACCAGTAGCTTATTAAAAATTTCATGTGCACTGTCACAAGCAAAAACAATGTTAAAAATATCAAGAGTTAAATCACAAAGAATTACATTTACTGCTTTAGCATTCATGGTGCATAGTTTATCATCCTCTGGTGTGTAGTCTTTCAAAGGTTTTGGTATAACACTTCCATCATCTGTTTTGACAGTTGGAATTTGTGGTCCTACTTTGATAATCCTCCAAAGATGATGATCTTGAGCCTGAATATGATTCTGCATCCTTGTCTTCCACCAAATGAAGTTTGCGGCATCAAGCAGTGGTGACCTAAACGGGTTGTATCCTTGAAGAAGAATGCTTGCCATCGATCTTTAGATCTGAAACCGTGAGGTTTTTAATCACAAATCACTTGCTCGATACCAATTGTTGTCCCAAATAGGCAGCCAAGAGGGGGTGAATTGGTTGGCCTCAAAACAGATACTTTTTCTTAAAAGCGTAAATCGGAGCGGTCTCAACCTGTTGAGAAAAGCGCGACTAGAAAAACGTAAAAACGAAGAACCGAATAAAAACGCTTAGAAAATTTACACCAGCAATTTATAGAGGTTCGGTCAACGACCTACGTCCTCTCCTCAAGTTCACCACTTGAGAGTTCCTTCCACTATACTTTAAAATGGTTACACCTACCAAAATTATACAAATGTTATTACCTAGGCTCAAATATAACCTAAATTTGGTTTTCCCAAAGGCTCACCAAAAAACCTAACTTTGGTTTTCCCAAAGGCTCACCAAAAAACCTAACACTCCCCAAAAATAGTTTTCCCAAGGCTCACTATTAACCTAACAAAAATCCCTGTTTGGTTTTCCCGAGGCTCACCAAAACAAACCTTACAAAACTGTTTTGTCGAAAACGACTCAACCTGTTGAGGTTTTTCACGAAAAACACACAAAAACGTTTCAAACCAGTTTTTCTCTCTCCAAAAAAATAAAGTAATAAAACTGAGATGGAGTAGGAGCTTGATCTTTGAAATACACAGTACTGGAGAGCCTTTTGCTGCTTGTTCGCTTGTATGATGAGAGAGCTTATGTTCTTGATCAATATTAGAATCGAAGACTTGTTCTCACTTTAATACTGAAGAGGAGGAGCGTATAACATCTCTTTCTGTTCTGCAACTCAGGAGTTGAGCACGAAATCCTCCCCAGAATCTCTGCTGATGCTAACGTTTAAATTCGAATCAAGAGAGTTAAGTATGAAGGAGTCCTAACTAAATACAATTCCTTTTTAAACACATCTACAGAATGGGCTTTAACAGGCTTAAAAGTTTGGGCCTCTGAATCCGCAACTTACAACATAGCATAGAATATCTGCAAAATAAAAAAATCATTAAAACGGATTAAAAAAGATATATAATACATAAAGTCGTAGCAAGTTAACTAGATAAAAAGAAAGCAGAAAAACTCATAAAAAACAGAAAAAAAAGCAGATTGTATGAAATGTATTTATTAGCATTCAATTGTTTTAATTTGTGTTTCACCATTTTCCAAACCCTTTACATAACCGAAATAAAGAGAGAGAAAGAGGTGTGATTTAATGTGGGTATCTATTCACCACATATGTGGAAAAATACATACCATAAAAATGTCAAATTTACTCTCTTAATAAATCTCTACAAAGAGTGTTTTAGTCTTTTAGTTTAATAGATTAGTTAGTTGAGTTAATTAATTAGTAGTACATTTAGGTATGTATTTTCCACATATGTGGTAAATAAACAGACTACGATTTAATCCTGTAATTAAGTTAATTGGATGGTAGAATCCATATTAGGGTTGTAATCTCTGTAATTAAGTAATTAATGGGTTAAAAATTGGTATAATTAATACGACATTAAATACGACATTCAATGCTTGGAAAAAAACAAAATCTTACATGGCGTCTATGTGGATCCTTGGTGGCTTCATGAGAACACTTCATTCACTTTTTTCCTTGGTTATTTTTGGAAGTGGTTCCTTATTAGTATATTATATTAGATAAGAGTTCAAAGTGCAAATGAACTCTTCAATTAGTTATTTATTACGCTTTTCTTTCTTAAAAATTACGACAATAGTTCTCATTAAAAGAATTCTTGAAGAGTAAAAAGTCGATCAACATTTATCAAAGTCGATCTAGCAACTTGCAAAAATCATCAAGACAAAGCGACTCTTCATTGCCTCATCTCCACCTAAAAAGGTTATCCAACACCAGTATCGCCATGATGGATTCTTAGTGCGAGTTCCCAATACCCTTGACCAACTTCGAGCAAAATGGTACTGGCCTATCAATTATTAAAATTAGTAAAATTCCAAGAAGAGAAATAACTCCAAATGACTTGCAAACTCCAAGTAGCCAACAAAAATGAACCTAAAACTGAATCAACTAAAAGCTCAATAGGGTCCAACACAATATAAATAGTAAAATTTTGGTGGCCCTATCAATTATTAAAATTAGTGAACAAACCATCATGAATCGCCCGCAGTGGGATTCCCCAATCTCGTGAGGGCTTGTTCCACAAGCGCAACTAACGTGCTCGAAATCTTTGGCTTCTTCTTCGTCCCACTAATTGAAGGGATTCCCAAAGTCGGCTTCGTTATCGAGCAAGGGCATCATCGATGGCTAGAGTGGTTCCTCCACCTCAAGAGATAGGCTGGAGGTGGCGAGATTAGCGCCTAGAGCATCCATGGCCGAAAACTTGGAGAATAAGTTGGGGACTTGTTAAACAAGTCGAAAACTTGTAGGAGAAGAAATACACCAGAATAAGTCAAAAACTTGTAGAACAAAAGAGAAAGACGATTTGAAGGATAAAATAAGCGATGGTTGAAGAAGGCAAGGAGACTTGGGAAGGCCTTCGCACGCACCTACGACCACAAAGAGTACCAAGATGGTCTTGACGGAAGGAGAAGTGGCAACAAATTTGTGGTGAAGATTGCAATAGAGACAATGACGGTATTCGTTGAAGCCTGATTTCATCAATCACATTTTGATTGAATAGTTAATTAAGAGACGGTAAAAAGCTAAGAGAAGGTCCAACCCCAACAACACCGTAAATTATGTAAAATATTCCACATGCACCTAGACTTAAAATTGAATCAAACTAATTCCTGAATTAGCAAATTGATCACCTTTATGTTACTTCGATTAATAGTTTATAGACTCGTTGTGAGCGGAGGACCGCTCGAGGGCTTGTTATTCTCTTTTGGAAAATGTCACCTTAATTTTTAGAAAACAAGAAATTTTTAGAAAACAGGAAAAATTAAGAAAAGCCGCGTAATTCGCTATTGCAAGGAGAAACTTGGGAATTAGAATACTTATCTGTCAAATTGACGGTGCGTCCATCTGAGTTGCCCGGAAGTTAAGGACAATCTACTCACCTTGATCTGTTGTCAGAAATATCGATACAGTTGCTTGAGTTATTACACCTTCGGTGGTTGCCCAAAAACCCGATGAACGATTGCAAGGCAAAGAGAACAATTTTACTCCGATGGAGGCGGGCTTGGGAGGAAAAGGTGCGGAGGACGTCGAGGATGGCGTCAGCGGCGCTAGGACGGTTGATTGCGGCTGTGAGAGGGCTGGAAAGACGACGGGTCTTGGACCGTGTCAGCTAGTCTAGAAGCGGGTCTCCGACGATTTGGCGTCGTTGGGCGTCGGGACTGGCCGGGAACGACTCGCCAGTGGTTGGAAGCAGTGGTGGTGGCGCAGAGACGGACTTCCTCTTGGCGCAATTTGATGGAAACGTCGATCATCTGGCGTCGATTGAGGGAGGAGCGGACTGCTACTGGTCTGGCAGTAAAAGCGAGAGATGGAGAAGAGAGGTGATGAAGAGGGATGCTGGAGATGGGAGAAACGGTGTAGTTGGGTCGGCCAAACCAGGATGAGTAGTAGCGAATTGACGATTACGCTGTTATTATTTCTTGGTTTTTTCCTCACGGTCATTCTTTGGATCCGATGGCCCTATTTATAAGAATGGTGAAGGAGTTGCGAAGAGTGTAGATGGAGCAGGCAGTAATGGTTTGGAGGATCATTCACAAGAACACCTGAGCTTTAAATATTTTCCTTGAAAAATCTCCACTAACACCCTCAACCCTTACCAAATCATTCACAAGAATACCTAAGCTTTAAATCGGTCCAACTCACCATTTAGGAAGGCGTAAGCCATCAATTTATGTACAAAATTACTTAAACTTTAAGTTGGGGTATTGATGTGAAATACTTCAAATAGTTTCTCTTTGCATTCAAGGGAAATTTCGTAATAATCGACACTTTCTTGAACGCTTCCACTGCCTTGAATGCACCAAGTATACATTACGTTCGGCTGCCGAACAAATTATTAATCCTAATTTGCGATATTGTATATGACAGAAACGATAAAGCGACAAATCAATTGAAATTACCAATGTTGTTTTCAAAGTGCCCCCTCCTCCACAAACCCACCCACTTTCTGCATTGCATAAGAAAAATGCTTTTATTTTTTTATTTGTCCTTAAATTTATTCGGTACTCTTTATTGATTCTATTGTTATTATAGGTATGATCCGGGTAAGAAACCGAAACCGAAAAAGGTTTTATGATATTTATCAATCATTGAGCGGCTACAACGGCTTTACCAGTCGTCTAAAACCGCAGAGTTCATGACATATCATATTAGAGCAAGTGGAAATGTATCGACATCATTGGACATCCATCTCGAAGGTGAGGCATGGAAACACGTTGGCGAGCGTTATCCGGTTTCGCACGAGTACCGAAGCGTACAATTAGGGTTAAATCTTGATGGCTTTAACCCGTTGTCAGCAGGACAATCGTATTCGATGTGGCGGTATTCATCGTTGTTTACAACTGCCGCCTGATTTATGCATGAAGGAGCCGTACGCTTTCATGCCTCTGCTAATTCCTAGTCGCCGATCTCCTGGCCGTAACATTGACGTGTTTCTACGTCCACTGATTGAGGAGCTACAAGTTTTATGGAATACGGGAGTGGAAACTTGGGATGCGCACCGTAATCAGAACTTTATTATGCGAGCATGTTTGTTTTGGACGATAAGTGATTTTCCGGCGTACGGAATGCTATCGGGCTGGAGTACGCATGGCAGACTTGCATGCCATACTACATGAGTGATGTTAATAGTTTTCAGTTGAAGCATGGACGAAAAACCAGTTGGTGGGGTTGTCATAGGAGATTTTTACCACGTCACCATGCTCTGCGTAACAATACCGAATCGTGGGGACAAACTGACCGTAGACATCCGTGTGTGTATAAGTCAGGTCATGAGATCTTAAGGGATCTTAATAGGATTATATTCCCAGCATTTGGAACACCGTGGGACAAAATGAGGGTTGATAAGTTTGGTGATGAGCACAATTGGGTGAAGAAATCAATTTTCTGGGAGTTTCCGTATTGGGCAGAGTTGAAAGTACTTCACTGTCTGGATGTAATGCACATTGAAAAAATTGTTTTGATAACATTTTCTACACAGTTTTGAACGTGAAAGGGAAAACAAAGGATAATGCACGTCGAGACGCGATTTGCGGGGAGTTAAATATCCGTGATGAACTGCATTTGAGCATTGGCCAGAATGAGAAACCATTTCAACCGAAGGCGTTATACACGTTAAACGATGATCAGATTGCGATGATTTGCAATTGGTTGAAGCATATCGTTAAACTTCCCGATGGGTATGCATCTAACATTGGCAGATGTGTCAATACGTCAAACAATACATTTTACAGTATGAAAACCCATGATTGTCATGTGTTCATACAGAAGCTGCTGCCCGTTACATTACGTGGTTTCATCCCTCACAACATTTGGACGACAATTGCAGAATTTTACAAATTCTTTAGACTACTATGTTGTAAGGATATTCAGTTGGACGATGTGGAAAAGCTTGATGAATTAATCATCGTAACATTAGTAGAAGAAACAGAAGAGGAAACAGAAGAAGAAGAAGAAGAAGAAGAAGAAGAAGAAGAAGAAGAAGAAGAAAGAAGAAGAAGACGAAGACGAAGAAATAGAAGAAGAAGAAGAAGAAGAAACAAAAGAAGAAGAAGAACCACCACCCCAAGCCGAAGAAGAGGAAGAACAGAGAAAAACGGAGAAGATGAAGAAGAATTGTGCGGTGGATGAAGAGAAAGGGGAGTTTAAACCCTAAAAAAAAGTTATTGCGGCCTTACTGCGGCCAAGGCTGCAGTAAATTCTTACTGCACCGGCAACTACGCCATTTACTGCGTAAATGGGCTTACTGCGGCCCAAACCGCAGTAAGGGCCGCAGTAGCTTTTGTCCTCCCCACGTAGTGTCAAATCGTACCGTCGTAGTAACGTCCTCGTGCGTTACCGTTCGTAATGGGCTGGTAACGCATTTGGCGTTACCAGACCCCTTCCAGATACGTAGTGTAGATATTTGTAAAATTTGCTAAACCTCATGGATATTTGTTGTTAATCAATAAATTGTTAACTTTGTGATTGATGTACCAAAACGAACAATAATGTGAACTCTTGTCTTTAGCGGCCATAAAAAATCGCGAATGACAGATAACCTCATGGATATTTGTTGTTAATCAATACATTGTTAACTTTGTGATTGATGTCCAAAACCAAAACGAACAATAGGGGGCTTCAAACATGCGCATATAGAGGTGAAAAACAAAATTTTCACCTCTCCTTTTCACTTGAAAAACAGATGTGAGTCACCTCAAATACGCGGACCTCGGTGAAAAACACGAAAGTGAACCGTGTTTTTCACTGAGAAGCCCTCCTTATTCACCGCTCGGCGCTTCCGACACAGCCATTTGTTGAAGGTCATCGACATTTCATCGTCTTCCTGCTGTTCGACCATGTATTTGTCGTTCTACTTTCATATTCTCCATCGTTGTAGCGCTTTATCTCCCTCAATTTTCTCTCTTCCCGGCTAAATACGGTACAAATTCTCGATGGGTTAGGGCAGAGGTTGCTTGATTTTGTCTTGGCTTGCTAGATTTGTGTTGTCTTGATGTTTAAATTTGAACTCTCTGGTGCATCACGAAGTTGTGCGCATACACAACTGTCCGCACATAGTCCGCACATATTGTCGCGAAACACGATTGTATGCACACATAAGCGCACAAGTTCTAAGCGATACAATTCCGATGGCGTTCGATGAATTGCATCACGAAGTTGTGTGCGCGCGCTGTCGCACATAGTCTCGCACTATATTGTGCGCGGAACACAGTTGCATGCACACATAAGCGCACAAGCGAGAAAAGGAAGGGTATATGAGGCGGGAATTGGGCTGGGTGTGTGAATTCACGCCCAGCAGTCCTCCGAACTCACGGGGCCTCAAACTTATAAACCCCATCTTTTCACTTTTCTCACCCACTTCTCACTTCTCACAAAATAGGTGAATAACTTATCACTCACTTTTAAGTTTGAAGCCCCATAGAACTCTTTGTCTTTAGCGGCCATAAAAAATCGGAATGACAGTTGACCTCATGGATATCTACAAATTTGTTTTTTCCCGAAAGTAAAAAGTGAAAAATGTTAAGTTGGTTAATAAAGGTGTTAAAGTTAACTGCTGGTGAGAAAAAAATTGTCCACTGCCGAAGGAGTAAATATTAATCCAAAAGTTAAAGACAGTAGATTTCAAGCTAGGAATAAAACCCCCCGGTTGTTTTATCATGCTTTCGGAAAAAAGGTCTGGCCGGGAGGATCTCCAAAAAAACCAAACAGAAACACAAAGTAGTAGCATTGAAATGTAAACCTAAAACTTTTATATAAACCGATATCATGATTTGCTGTTCCTTCATCAAATGCATAATTTTTACTCCTTTCAGTACTTGACGATCAAAAGCTAGTTTTTCCTTCTCTCTCTCTCTCTCTCCCATGGCCGTCGTCTGGAGGCTTCAGACCGTTATGTTGTTTGTTGGCGTTGCAATTCTGCTCTTAATTTCTCAGAGTAAGTTCCTTGCATTACTACTACCTCTACCTCTGTCCCTTTTTAATTGACACGTTTGATTTTTAATACTTTGTTTGACTTAATTTTTACTTAAAAAGAGTATGATGATCAATTACCTTATTGGCGCCAGTCTCGATCGAGCTAGGCTAGCTAGCTTCAATTATATTGCACCCCTGGCCTGCTCTGCTTGTCATGATGGATCGATGAACTTGCTAGGTCGTCCATCGATCGGCAACCATGGATCAGGCCAATCGATATAATCGATATATATATTGGGCACCGTGGCAAGTAACTGGGCAACATGTTCACGTTAATTATTGTGACCCGCATGCAACGAGTTGCATCATTTTTTAAAACTTATGTTCATTTTTAATTTGTTCACGATTTATGGTTTTTTTTGGATTTTGTTTAAATTTCTTATGAATTTTTCTAAATTTGTATACCTTTTATTTATTTTTTTAATACAATTTCTGATTTCCGATCATTTTCGAGATCAATTTCCAATATATTTTGAATTCATATATATTTCTGAGTATATTTTTTCATTCTAGAACTTTTGTTGTATTTTATTTAGTCTTTACATTCCAACAAATGTGATACATTTAACTTGATACCGAAATTCATAAGTTTGTTGACTTGAGGGTAATTAAGTAACATGGGCATATTAGATGATAATAACTTTTTTGAATGAGAAATTAAATGAATAATAATAAGCTAAATGTGGCGTGAAAAGTTTCCTATAAAAGGAAACACATTAGTTTTTTAAATAAAAACCCAAAAGAAAAACATCAATTTCAAATTTGATGGACGGGGGATTATAGTTTTAGAATATTGTAAGGCCAAGTTGTTTTACATAACAAAAAGTGTTTGATAGCTGAGAAGATTAGGTGGGAGGAGGGGAGGCTGGAAGTGGGAGTGGAGCTGGGAAAGACCGGTGAGAGGGAGAGCAAGTGGCGAGTTCCGGATGATGATGTCTCTTTGCGGGATTTCGTCCCAAAGGAGGGCTGTGCGGACAAGTGGCACTTTGGGAGCTTGGGAGAGACGGGTTTTCAGTCCCAAAGCTTGGCCAAACCGATTGGCGCTAAGTGGCAATAGGATTTCGAATTCCGACAAAGTGGTGTAACAAAGTTCCCAAAAAGGTGAATGTTTTTATCGGAGAGCAACAAGGGGCATGATTCCAAATTCTAAATCAACTTCAAGATCGCGGGGTTCCGACACAATCGGTGCTATGCCCGTTGTGTGGGAACGAGGAGGAGACTGTTGATCATGCCTTGATTAAGTGTAAGCAGGTTTCAGAGGTCTGGAGAGCCATTGCGGTGTGGTGCAGTACCGATGTTCGGAACCTTTCGGACACATATTCGCTAGTGGATGATGGTTTTATCTCCCAGGTTCAACCTTCGGTGCTCCAGGTGTGGCAATGGATTGTCTATGTCTCGGCATGGGCAATATGGAAGGCTCAGAACAAGTTCGTGATGCAGGATATTCCTTGGAGATCATCCGGTCTCCTTTCAGAGGTGCAAATACTTTCTTTTTTGTGGATAACTAGCAGGTGGACTAAACTGAATCTGGCTTGGGGGGATTGGCTTCTAGCCCCCTTGGTCGGAGCGGCGACGCTTGCTTAGCTTCCCTAGGTATTGCCTTCTTCCTGTTCGTTGTGTGTGTCGTGTGGTGGTTCTCGGTGGTTTGTTTCGTTAGTGTTTGTCCGGTGCTGCAAGTAGCCCGCATCTCGTTGGCTGCGCCGTGTAGTTTCAAGCGTTTGCATTTTTAATATATTCTTTGTTGCAGTTCAAAAAAAACTTTGATGCTAATCTATGCATTTTAGATGGTCCATCGACTTCCGTTGATATCTACAAACGCTTCTGTTTTTATTTCTGCGATCTTTTTCATACTTTAAGTTTAACTATATTGACAACATTTGTTTGTTCATGTGTAGCTAGATTTAAAACTGGTTTTACAGTTTTTGTATATCTGATGCATTTTATTCCTAATCAAACCCACTATTAATATTGCAAGGTTTCATCAAAATTACGCTTTAAAATCCCATTCAGAGAAATAAAAGGCTTTAAAGTGCAACATTATTGTGTTACTTAAACATCCATAGGATGGCTCATGATAAGAGGACAGGTGATTGAGACAGAAATTGGATAAAAGATTTTGAAAGGGCAAAACGATCCTTTTTGCCACCCATATTTAGTTTAAAAACTTTTTTTTGCCACTTTTTTAAAAATCGGGTTCATTTTTGCCACTAGTTTACGTTTTGTGAACTCATTCTATAACTTAACTTGTATCTTGAACCTATTATACCACTTTTTTGACTAACGGTGAGAATATTCGGGAATATTCCATCACAGACGAATGATGTGGATTTTTTTGTCCAACGTGGCGTCTAGGTAAGTTTGGATCCATTATACCACCGAATTTGTTTTTGTACCCATTATACTACTTAAATTGTTTTTGGACTCATTATGCCATTCTTCTCTGTGATTCAAATTTGGCCCCGATAAATGAAAAATCAAAAATCTCATTTCACCCAACATCTCCCTTCCCGCAGCAGAGCCTCTTTTTCCATAATCATTGCTAAATCCCAAGCTACCCCGCCTCCACCGCTAAACCGGCCCCGATCCCCACCGAGTCCGAGATGAAGGCATGGGTCTACAACAAATATGACGTCGTTGAATTTTGAGCCATTTGATTGTTAATTATTTATAATTAACCACCATTTCTAATTTCTAAATCCATCCACCAAACACAAAAATCCATAAAATCCATCCCCTTGTCTCTTTGCGTCTTTGATCGATCTCTCACTTCTTCCCGTTGCTCAAAAAGCCCACCCTTAATCCTTTCGTTTCAGTGCCCTCTATTTCGCACTACGTAGTTGCGGTGATGTCGTAATGCAGTAACGCCCGGCGCGTTCTTGTGGGGCCGAACATCGTTGTAGCAGAAAGAAAGAAGAAGAGAAGAAGAAGAAGAAGAAGAGAAAGAAATTAGATAACAAAAAGAAGAGAAAGAAAGAAGAAGAAAAAGGAAAATGGTAAAGAAAGAAAGAAAGGAAGAAGATGGAAAAGAGGAACATGGAGAGAAGAGATGAAAGAAGAAGATGAAGATGGATTGTGAATGAAGGATTGTTAAATGAGGATAAACCCCTAAAAATGAGCTTTACTGCGGCCTTTCAATGCAAAAAACCGCGGTAACCTGTGGAAGTGGAAGCGAGTTTTACCACGAAAAAAGTTTTACCGCAGTTATAGTCGTAGTAAAACAGCAATAAGAAATGCTTTTTCTACGTAGCGCAAAATCCATTTGCAATGCTCCAGTTGGTGTTCATGCGCTGAAGCAGACCTTGGTTAATTGAAAATCGAAAGACATGTATAAAATTTTAAAAGAGAAAATATGGTGGTTTATGGGGAAATGGATTATCATGGGTAATGTGGCTCTTGGGTAAATGAAACGCATGAGCCATGGGGATTGGGAAGTGTGTTGGTGGGAAAGGTAGAGTAAGTGGGAGAGGGAAATAAATCAATAATAGTATTAATTATAAAAAGGGTTCAGGGAAGGGAAGGTAATATTTAATTGAGGGGTGGAAGTATAATTTGGTTAGGCTCGATAAGGCTCGTGAGCCTTTTCGAGCAGAGCCTCCATGGCTCGAGCTCGACTCGTTTATTACACGAGCCTAAAAATTAGCTCGAGCTCGAGGTTCGTGAAGGCTCGGCTCGACAGGCTCATTTAAACTCAAGCTCGAGCCAAGCTCGAATGGGCTTGATTCGTTTCTCATCCTACTCGGTCCCTATAGATGTCTGGAGATGTCTGGTGTTTGACCCACTTTCTATTGCTACTTGCTTTCATTGCTTTCCATTCACATTAGTTTGCTTTCATTGTTCTTTTGTGGTCTGGTGTTTGCTGGTTACTCATTTTCTGCTTGAGGTGGTTTGTAATTTCTGGTTTTTGTGGCCCCTGGTTCAGTCTAACACTCTTCTTGCTTTCAACATGTCAACAAGTAGTGGGCACTTTATAGCTATTTTGTAGCTCTGTGTATGCTCAGGACAAGCTCGATGATCGATATGGTTATTCTACTTGTGTTCTTTGATGCCCTTTCGGCATTGTCGAGTTGTTCTGGTTGTTGTTGTTAATTGTTAGAGTTTCCCTGATTGATCTATGATCACACCATGCCTTATGGTGTGTGCAAGCATTTAATTTTTCTTAATAGATATTGATTTTTTAGTTTTCTTTTGGCGTTGTGTCACCTTTTTTGGCCTTTCCGTGGCTTGTTTTTTGTTTTTCCTTTTTCCTGGTCGGTTAACTTTGGCTCCATTTTTTGATATATATAAAATGCTTGGATGTTTGTCTGAAAAATTAATATTTAATTAACAAGTTCTAAACAAATGTAGCAGTAGAACATTGGAACAAAACATGACCAAAAAGAGACATAACAATTAGGAAAATTGACCGGAGCTTTCCATCCCGTAGTAGAAACATTTTCTATTTGTTGGTGATGCAGACTAATCAATTTGGATATTTTTGTAGATTCAAACAATTTCAAATGCTTTTGCACCAAGGATACGGAAGAGATTAGTGTTCCTAAAACCAGGAGGAGTACAGATGATCAATTCTCGGATCTAAGATCTGCAGAGGTTATTGATCCTCTAAGTACTGAGGGGATTACAGAATCCTCGGAGCCAACGGATGTTATGACTATGACTGAGGAGCCCGAAGAACTTTATTCCGCGACTGAAGGTCTGACTTCTTTGTGATTTATGTCTTCATGCTTCTCATGCATGGCTTATTTACTGGGCACTATTAAAATGTTTTCCGGTTTTATAGATATATATTCCTTTTGTCCTATATATACGACGAAAGTACTAGATATGTTTTACATTAAATGAAAGGAGGTCACCAATAGCATTAGTTCTTCGCTAATTACTATACATGTGCAATTTAATATTATTTGATCAATGAAAAAATATAAAACAATGTTCATGGATATAGTTGAGCATCAGAAAAAAGAGTATAATTTACTTTCTTAGGAAATTAATTTAACAAAAGAAGATATGTTGACATGCATAATCAATATATAGGTTGGCCTAGGGGTGAATGCTACGCAAGGGTTCCTTGGGATCCATCATGGGGTCCTGCTTGTGTTTCCGCGAAGTGTCACGAGGAGTGCGGTGATGATTCGACTTCATTTGACCAGTGCGAGGTCGATGGCCAGTCTTGTGTTTGCGGTCCAAGGTGTCATCCATATCCATACAAAAAGTTTCCTAAGGGCGATTGCGATGTTGATACTCTTCAAACTGCTTGTGAGGATGAAGGGCGTAGATCTGATGATGACTTCTGCTATGCTGACAAAAAGCGCGGTTGTTGCAATCCTGCATGGTTAGATGAATAAACATTTGCAACAATTAAAGCTTAATTACCCCTACATATAGTAGATTAAGCTTTGAGACTGTTACTTATGTTTAAATAAAGGTCGTTTGGAATCCGCCTTCCTTTCCACACCGGCCCCTTATACATATACACAGACATGTATGCTTGTGCTTATTTTGTATGTGCTTTGCGACAACTTTTGTGTTCTCCCTTCTTTGGGCTCTTTGTCATTTTGTTGTAACAATAATATATAGCGATATATAATGGAAATAATGCTTCTGTTTATTTTGTATGTACTTTGCAATAATGTTTGAGTACTTATCCCTTCTTGAGCACTTTTAGCATTTTGTATCTAGTAAAAATCATAAATACGATTGGAAGCAATGCGGCCGATGGATTCTAAATATGGCCAAAGGAAAAACTATCAAAGCAAAGGTAAGGAGATCTATTTTTGCTTCAATTGTCTATCATCTTTGGATTGAGAAAAACTCAAGAATTTTCAAACATACTGCCAAAGATTGGACCTTAGTAATGAGGGATGTGCTGGGGAGTGTCCAAGCTAAGAATTTCATTCTTCTGTCCGAGTTGTTTAGATAGGTTACACTTTTTGTAGTCTTTTTGTATAGCGGAGGCTCAGATATATTGGTGTCCTGGTGGCAATTTTTGTAAAGCTCCAGGTCTTCTCCTTGTAAGTGTCGCTGGGCGTTAAATCAATGATGATGAAGTTGAACAAAAATCAAAAAAATATGATGATGGATAAAAAATCATAAGTTTTTTGGGAAAATGATGCATTTTACCGCGAAGGTTTTGTTGAGAAGATGATACAGAAGTAGAAATCCTAGTCAAACTTGTATTTTTTTGTTAGAAGTATGCCTCAAATTATCTTTGAAAGTTGGAGGACTAATATTATGATTAATCCAATTAGTTATATATCTAGTTGACTAGAAGACCTTACTTGTCCTACCTATATGGACTAGGTTTAGGGGTGCGTGGCTGTTTTAGTGAATTATTATAGGTTTCAATTTCCTAGGTCTGTTAGTTTTAGGATTAGTTTGTGTCCTATAAATAGTTGTAGCTAGTTTTATTGTTATTTGGGTGTGTTATACACTACAAGAAAACACATCAAAACCAGCAGCCAGTAGGTCAACATATTGGTATATGTCAAAACCAACAAACTTACTTGTTGGTAAAAGCCAGTTGGTATTTGCATCGTTGGTAAAATACTAATCAATGGACTGAAGCGTTGATTATTTTTTACAACCAACTGGCTGATACGTTGGTGCCAAACTCCGGTGACCGACATAATTTAAAAAACCGGACAGGATATCGAACAGTTCATTTAATGGTTCAAGGTCTAACCGGTTCAACCATTTAAACTAGTGGTTGGACCGAATTTTCATAAAATATAGTAATAGATATTCATCTTATAAAGTTATTATAAAACAAATTTCATATACAACATAGGGGTGTGAAATGATTCGAGCCGAGCCGAGCCGAGCTCGAGCTCGAAACGTTCGGCTTGTAAGGGTTCGCGAGCCTTAACGAGCTCACGAGCTCATTAACTCAGTGTTGGGGCCGAATCGAGCCTAACCGAGCTCGCGAGCTCGTTTACTCAGCCGAATCGAGCTTAACTGAGCTCGCGAGCCTAACGAGCTCGAGCTTCACGAACCATCGAGCAGAGCTCGAGCTCAAATTATCGGGCTTGATCGAGTTCGAGCCGAGCTCGAGTCGAGCCCGAATTTCACGAGCCCGAGCTCGAACCTGCTATGCTCGGGCTCGGCTCGAGTTCGGGCTCGGCTGGGCTCGAACTCACCCCTAATACAACGTAACAAAGCAAATTTCTACACATGAAGGATTGTTTATATAAAAGATTATAGAAGTAATAATATATATATATAAAAATGTAAGAGCTAATATGTATAGTAATATAAGGTTTGATGTCTGTTTTGTATAATAAATAAAACTTTAATGGTTTGTTAATATCGAATTATTCATTTAGTTGAATATCGTTCTTTTTCATTTAGTTGACTACTTTGTTATCGTTATTTTCAATTTTCTTAGTTGAATATCAAAATTTCCTTAGTTTTGTTGAAAAAATTCAAATTGACCACAAAATCAATTGAACCACCTGTTTAAGGTTCAACCGGTTCAAACGGTTTTTATGGTTTTTTGCGGTTTTTACCGGTTCTTACATCCTCAACTAGTTAACCGGAACCAGGATAGGAATAGAGACCGCGTTCACGGTCCAACCGGCCGGACCGGTTCTTACAACCTTGGTCACAGAGAAGGAACCAACGGATGAGCCCATTGGTATAGCTTTACCAATTGGTCAGCCCATTGGTATGGCTACCAACAGGACAACCTGTTGGTACTGTAAATACCAACAAGTCTGCCCGTTGTTATGTGCTTCCCAACAGGTTGACTCGTTAGTATTTGTGAATATTTCATATTTCCAACATTTACCAACGTTTTGCCCGTTGGTATGTCGTTTTTTTTCCCGATGAAGAAGAAGGCTGGTAGCGGGTTGCCTGTTACCGGCCCATTACTTTTTGCAAATGGTAGCGGGCAGCCCGTTACTTTAACTATGCTTGTAATCGCGTGGCATCAATGAAAGAAGCTTTTCAAAGCTAAAGTTTATAAAAACTTACTTGAGGTCATCAATGTCGCAAGAAAGGTTGAATGGTTTGACAATATTATCAATTGAGAAGTATTTATTAAAAAAACATTGATGTTGATATTATTATTATTATTATTAATGATTTTGCATCCCAGAATGATCGTAGAATCCGCTTTTGTGATTTATTTTTGGTTTTTTTTGTAGGTGATAAGGGTGACCTTACAAGGAGTGGATTTTTAGATGGTTGACAACGTTGATGGAGGTTGAAGGAAAAATGTTCTTATTTTAAAGGATGTTATTGATGTAATGTAATAAAACATACTCCATGTTATTGATGTTATTTTAAAGGAGTACTATTTTTTCATTTTGTCCAGGGCCCCATTTTTTTCATTTTACCTAGGGCCCATAGAATGTCGAAACGACCACGATTTGGTGTACGGTCGACCCTTAAAGCTCTTAACTCTGTATACGTATATATTGTTTAACACTACTTGTGCATGCTAACAAGCATTTTGTGGACTTGATGCATGATAACAAGCATTTGTGGACTTGATGCAAGCAAGTAGGGCTCAAAAACATCAACCGAATTATCTCTCCTAAATTTGTGAGGCTCGACAGCACAAAATGACCTGATGATGAGAACATTAAACGAATTTCAGATTTGTTCACTAGTATAACAACATTATTTGCAAGGTTGTTTCCTAGGATTTGGAAAATCCAGACGTAGATTTGGCCCTAAAACATCATTAATATAAAAGCCAAGGTGCAAGCTTCGATTTTCGGCCAAACAGCCCACACGTACAGCAAGCAGTTCGGTTGACCACTTAACACCAACACCAATTAACTTGCTCTTACCAAAGTTTACCTTCAAGCCCTGATCATCTGAATGTAGTTTGGGTCTAAATGGGCCTTCCTGCCCTGATCAGATCGAATACTTACTTGCCTAAATGGGCCAGGTCAAGATGATTATAACCCAACTCGCCATCCTCTTGTCCAAAGTGGACTTGATTGGGCTCTGTGGATTAGTCGGCCCAATAAGACACCAAGCTTCAATCGGCAACCCTTCAATGTTGAGCCGGACTATGAAACTTTGATTTGATCACCCACCGTGATTATAACAAGTTTGAAAAATCCACAATACTTAACAAGTTTCAGACAAATTTGAGCATAAGACATTGGAACAAGACATGACCAATTGAATTCTAACTCTATAAACATTGGAACTAATACCACTTAACAAGTTTCATTATGCTATTGTGAACACTGTGAATGGAATGTTTGTCTGTCTCGCTCTTCACGCAGCTC
Source organism: Stellera chamaejasme (assembly GCA_024586325.1). NCBI lineage: Eukaryota > Viridiplantae > Streptophyta > Magnoliopsida > Malvales > Thymelaeaceae > Stellera > Stellera chamaejasme. Next base: position 36,527,460 of record CM044985.1, read on the forward strand.
TTGCGTGTTCTTTCTTCTCCTATGAGTCTTCTCTCTTCTCTACCTTCTTCTTTCTCCTCCTGTCCTCAATATTTCTTCTTCTACTTCTCATCTGACCTTTCTTCCTGGATACGTTACTGATTGATTTTGGAACTTCAAGGTTAATTAGAATCTAGAAAATTCCAGCAATCCAAATCGACCATAGTCAAGCGAAGGTAACGATTAAAAGGATTTACTATACGACTGAAAAAAATGGAAATGTAGTTAATTGTATCGTAAGTCTGACAAGTTTTCCTAAAATCAGTGTCTGAATTTTTGCTCTACGCACCAAAAATCGTTCGGCTTTGTGTTGCAAATTACTGAATCCGTCCGATGATTACTTTAACTTTCTTTCATGTATTTATTTAATTGGGAAAAATATTAAAATAATTAGATTAAAAACAATAAATACTAATGATATATTACTTTAAAAAAACGTAGCAATTAAAAATCGTCCTGACTAGACAATTAACTTTGTGATTGACGTTGAAACTGAACAAGAAGGTGACTTAGCAATTTTAGACGATGATTTAAAGACTAGGGTAGGGAGCTATAAACACTGTTGAAATCCAACAAGCACTACGTAATTGCGGGGGCCTCGTAGCGCAGAAAAACCTACTAAAGATGTTACCATGGTAGCACAATTTGCGCTAATTTTCCGGCTACCTTTTGGGCAGCTAGCAACCCGTAGAGGAGGGGCTACCAAGGCGCTACCAATGGTAGCTCGGTTGGTAGCGCATTTAGCGCTACCACTATCCACGTGGCAAAACCCACCACAATTTATTTTAGCGTCTTGGTAACGTTTGGCCGGTACTAGTTAATTAAATTTTTCTTGTTTTTTCATTTGAAAGTTTATTGCCTTTTAAATTAATAAATGTAGTAATATGAAATAAAAATGTTTGTAAATAAATGATACATTTTTTTGACACTAAAATTAAGAAATGATAAGAATAAACAAATTTGGTAAAAATACCCTTTAAATAAATGGTGCATTTCTTTTGGCTCTAAATATAGATGGAATGTTAAGGATAATTAAGTAAAAACACTCCACCTAAATTAGCAACCACCGGCTAGTCACATAAACACATCTCACCACACAAAACTCTCCGCCGCTCAACAAAACGTGCGGCTCTCACTCACTCACACACAAAACATAAAACACTATATACCTATTTATACAACTCAAGCAAACGTAATACTAATGTGACTAGGAAAACAAAAACTTAAACTCCCACGAATCCTAGCCAGCCTAAAACACAATTAACTCTTGTTTGGTTGCCAAGCAACTTCCGTTTCTGTTTCACACGAACTCATGCCTTCAACTTATACTAACTACAAAATTAATCCACCATCTTCCATAATATGATAATTTGAGGCACCACTTTAACACTCAGTTCCTTAATTCCTCACTGACTTTTGTTATCTACTAATCAACGGTGTTAACCAATCAGTTAAATTAATTAATTAATTTAACGGTGAGATCCAGAGCTGGCCGGATCATGATTCGATCGCCACGAACTCACCTCTCACATTGACTCCGTTCGCTGCAATCTCTAGCGGCCTAGCTAGTGGCCGGCGTGCATGCACCGACTTTCAGTTCGCATCTGTTAAGTACGTATTAATGAATGAGTCCATTTGAGAATAACGTTTTTAGAGGTTGAAAAACCTATCGATCTAACGGCAGCTTTTAACATTAGAGGTTTGAAAAACTCTCATAATCATTACTTTTTCTTAATTTCTAATGTTAATATGTACTCCATTTTCTTTTCAAACTTGTAGATCTAATGTTTGAGAATTCTTATTTTTATTTTTAATAAAGGATTACTGTTAAGTTTACAGAACTTTTAGTAGTTTTTGAAAATTTATGTGCATTTTTTTATTATACTTACCACTTTTTTCAATTCATTGTGATTTTTTCTTCTAAAACTCTTACCTTTTTTAAATTATAAAATTAATTTCAAATTTTTCATTGTTGATAATCTTTTATATTAATCACGTCCCATGTTACTAATAAAAATGTCTCATTATATTTTTAATATCCTTTTTTATTTAATTTTTTTCCTAGAACTTTTATATTTTCTGAAACTCTTACCTTTTTGTAACTTCTAAAATTAATTTCAATATTTTTCATCGTTGATAATCTTTTATATTGAACCTGCAGTCTTTGGAAAGGGACCGGTTGGCTGGTCTTAGCTCGGTGTAGGGCTTCTTTTCTGTTGTAAAGAGAAGGCGTGGGTGTTGCTGGGAGAAACCGGTGATGCAATGATTCGAGCTCTAGCTCAGTACTATTTAGGCTCATCTCGAGTTCGGATCGTGAGAAGTTTGAGTTCGGCTAGAAGCTCGTTGGGCTCGAAAACCTACCTCATCATACCATCGCCTGTAGCCACCTCACAGACCACCGCCGACATATAACTAACACCCAGTCCATCAGATCATCGTCAATAGCCACAGCACACCTAGCAGCTCAATCTCATGTCCTAGCACCTCCACCTCCTCTTGGTCTCCATGTTGCCACGACCGTCGTGAAGTTAGATGGCTTCAGTTGGGCAACCTTTTCATGAGACCAACACTACGTAGAGGAAACAAGCCTTACCATGGCCATCCCTGTGGTAAAGTCGCGGTAATTACTGCGGGATGGTCCGTGGAAGTCCACGCAATAAAAAGGGCTGTTGCGCCTGGAACCACAGAACTTACTGCGACTTACTTTAGCCACAGTCGCAGTAAATATTTTTAATAATTAAAAAAATGGTGGATGAATATCAAACCCAGAAAAGACCCGGATTCATCCACCAAACACATAAAAACCCATAAAATCCATTCCTCTATCTCTTTGCGCCTTTGATCGATCTCAATCTTCTTCGTTGTTTCTCAAAAAGCCCAGCCCCTTAATCCTTTCATTTCCAGGCCCTCTGTTTCGCCGAGAGAAAGATAGGAGAAGAAGAAGAAGAAGAAGAAGAAGAAGAAGAAGAAGAAGAAGAAGAGAGAAAGAAAGAAAGAACATAGGAGAAGAAGAAGAAAGAAAGAATAGAGAAGAAGAAGAAGAAGAGAAAGAAATTAGATAACAAAAAGAAGAGAAAGAAAGAAGAAGAAAAAGGAAAATGGTAAAGAAAGAAAGAAAGGAAGAAGATGGAAAAGAGGAACATGGAGAGAAGAGATGAAAGAAGAAGATGAAGATGGATTGTGAATGAAGGATTGTTAAATGAGGATAAACCCCTAAAAATGAGCTTTACTGCGGCCTTTCAATGCAAAAAACCGCGGTAACCTGTGGAAGTGGAAGCGAGTTTTACCATGAAAAAGCGTTTTACCATGCTTATAGCCGCAGTAAAACAGCGATAAGAAATGCTTTTTCTACATAGCGCAAAATCCATTCGCAAAGCTCTAGTTGGTGTTCATGCGTTGAAGCAGACCTTGGTTAATTGAAAATCAAAAGACACGTATAAAATTTTAAAAGAGAAAATATGGTGGTTTATGGGGAAATGGATTATCATGGGTAATGTGGTTCTTGGGTAAATGAAACGCATGAGCCATGGGGATATTGGGAAGCGTGTTGGTGGGAAAGGTAGAGTAAGTTTCCTAAGGGCGATTGCAATGTTGATACTCTTCAAGCTGCTTGTGAGAATGAAGGGCATAGATCCGATGATGACTTCTGCTATGCTGACAAAAAGCGCGGTTGTTGCAATCCTGCATGGTTAGATGAATAACCATTACAACCTTTAATGCTCTCTAGAATAAAAACATTTGCAACAATTAAAGCTTAATTACCCCTACATATAGTAGATTAAGCTTTGAGATTGTTACTAATGTTTAAATAAAGGTCGTTTGGAATCCGCCTTCCTTTCCACACCGGCCCTTATACATATACACAGACATGTATGCTTGTGCTTATTTTGTATGTGCTTTGCGACAACTTTTGTGTTCTCCTTCTTTGGGCTCTTTGTCATTTTGTTGTAACAATAATATATAGCGATATATAATGGAAATAATGCTTCTGTTTATTTTGTATGTACTTTGCAATAATGTTTGAGTACTTATCCCTTCTTGGAGCACTTTTAGCATTTTGTATCTAATAAAAATCATAAATTGATGATGATGGATAAAAAATCATAAGTTTTTTGGGAAAATGATGCATTTTACCGCGAAGGTTTTGTTGAGAAGATGATACAGAAGTAGAAATCCTAGTCAAACTTGTATTTTTTGTTAGAAGTATGCCTCAAATTATCTTTGAAAGTTGGAGGACTAATATTATGATTAATCCAATTAGTTATATATCTAGTTGACTAGGAGACCTTACTTGTCCTACCTATATGGACTAGGTTTAGGGCGCGTGGCTGTTTTATTGAATTATTATAGGTTTCAATTTCCTAGGTCTGTTAGTTTTAGGATTAGTTTGTGTCCTATAAATAGTTGTAGGTAGTTTTATTTTTATTTGGGTGTGTTATACACTACAAGAAAACACATCAAAACCAGCAGCCAGTAGGTCAACATATTGGTATTTGTCAAAACCAACAAACTTACTTGTTGGTAAAAGCCAGTTGGTATTTGCATCGTTGGTAAAATACTAATCAATGGACTGAAGCGTTGATTATTTTTTACAACCAACTGGCTGATACGTTGGTGCCAAACTCCGGTGACCGACATAATTTAAAAAACCGGACCGGATATCGAACCGTTCATTTAATGGTTCAAGGTCTAACCGGTTCAACCATTTAAACTAGTGGTTGGACCGAATTTTCATAAAATATAGTAATAGATATTCATCTTATAAAGTTATTATAAAACAAATTTCATATACAACATAGGGGTGTGAAATGATTCGAGCCGAGCCGAGCTCGAGCTCGAAACGTTCGGCTTGTAAGGGTTCGCGAGCCTTAACGAGCTCACGAGCTCATTTACTCAGTGTTGGGGCCGAATCGAGCCTAACCGAGCTCGCGAGCTCGTTTACTCAGCCGAATCGAGCTTAACTGAGCTCGCGAGCCTAACGAGCTCGAGCTTCACGAACCATCGAGCAGAGCTCGAGCTCAAATTATCGGGCTTGATCGAGTTCGAGCCGACACTACGTGGTTGATACTGGTTTTATTGCGGCTATTATTGCGTAAATGGCCGCATTACAAAGATATCGCAATAGAAGGTGAATTAATTGTCGCAATAACATCATATTGCGGCCTAAGCCGCAATAAGGCGCAATAAGGCCGCAATACGTTAAACTTTAATGCTCTCACTCTCGCTCTTTCTACAGATTTAATCTTCATTTTCTTCTTCTTCCATTGCTCTCCTTTCCTCTTCTTCTATTGCTATCCTTTCCTCACTACCTCGTTGATACGGATATAATGCGGATCCGGCCTCTCTCCTTCCTTCCGCCGCCCGGACTTCTTCGTTGTCGCTTTGGCTTTAGAGACGAGGAAGATGGAGCCATTTCCAGATCTCAGATTATTTGAGAGTTGAGGAATACTAGATCTAGTATTTTTTTATTTTTCTATTTTTGTTTTCAATTTCAGTTGTTGGCTTGATTAATCGAAGAAATGGAAGAAACACAAGTCTGTGTTGTACTTCTTTTGAATCTGAGTTTTGTTTTGTTTATGAATTTCTGGGTTTGATGAACAATTGGTTTTGGGATGAATTCGGATGAATATTCATCCGAATTCATCCAACTTTTTTAATTAAAAACATCCCATAATGCGGCTTATGTCACAATAACCGAAATACATATTGCGGATATGTGCGCAATAGCCCGCTAGTGCGAGCTTAAATATTACGACTTCAATTGCGGCCAATACCGCGCTATTTAGTGCGATTGTATTGCGACTTAGCCGCAATATTACATGTTTCAACGAGGTAGTGCGAGCTCGAGCCGAACCCGAATTTCACGAGCCCGAACCGATTAAATATGCATATGAAGTTGTTGTCCCAAATAGGCAGCCAAGAGGGGGGTGAATTGGTTGGCCTAAAAAACAAATACTTTTTTCCTTAAAACGTAAATACTGGAGCGGTCTCAACCCGTTGAGAAAAGCGCGACTGGAAAAACGTAAAAACGAAGAATCGAATAAAAACGCTTAGAAAATTGACACCAGCAATTTATAGAGGTTCGGTCAACGACCTACGTCCTCTCCTCAAGTTCACCACTTGAGAGTTCCTTCCACTATACTTTAAAATGGTTACACCAACCAAAAGTATACAAAAGTTTTCCTGAGGCTCAACTAAAACCTAACTTTGGTTTTTCCAAAGGCTCACCAAAAAACCTAACTTTGGTTTTCCCAAAGACTCACCAAAAAACCTAACAATCCCCAAAATAGTTTTCCCAAGGCTCACTATTAACCTAACAAAAATCCTTGTTTGGTTTTCCCGAGGCTCACTAAAACAAACCTTACAAAACTGTTTTGTCGAAAACGACTCAACCTGTTGAGGTTTTTCACGAAAAACACACAAAAAACGTTTCAAACCAGTTTTTCTCTCTCCCAAAAATAAAGTAATAAAACTGAGATGGAGTAGGAGCTTGATCTTCGAAATACACAGTACTAGAGAGCCTTTTGCTGCTTGTTCGCTTGTATGATGAGAGAGCTTATGTTCTTGATCAATATTCGAACTGTTCTTCCATGAAGACTTGTTCTCTTTTTAATACTGAAGAGGAGGAGCGTATAACGTCTCTTTCTGTTCTGCAACTCAGAGTTGAGCACGAAATCCTCCCGAGAATCTGCTGATGCTAACGTTCAAATTCGAATAAAGAGAGTTAACTATGAAGGAGTCCTAACTAATTACTCCATCCGTCCCATAAAGGTTGTCAACATTACTATATTGGGCCGTCCCACAAAGGTTGTCAACTTTCCTAAAACGAAACTTTCTATCACCATTTTTACCATTTTATCCTCTTATCTCACACCATGAACCCACAAATTTTTCTCTTTCCTCCCATTAAACTTAAAATTGGGGGTCCACAAAATTTTCTCCTTCTTTCTTTTTCATGAGGGTAATTTTTTCAACACACTATTATTCTCTCACTTTACTTAATATATGTGCCTAAACAAATCCTACAACCTTTGTGAGACGGAGGAGTACAACTTAGAGTTCTAACTAAATACAACTCCTTTTAAACACATCTACATAATGGGCTTTAACAGCTTAAAAGTTTGGGCCTCTGAATCTGCAACTTACAACATAGCATTTGGACAAAAGTGTAAAACTATTTAAACACCTGTAGCGACGGGGTTTCCGACGGAGTCGCCACCAATCTTTTTGCGATAGGTCGATTGAGAACCTAAACTGGTCTACGAGAAACTCGAAAGTCTGTTAGTCAATTACATAAAAAAATAATCAATTTTCATATGCCCCAAATTGGTACCACGGATTTAATTTCTATTTTTCTTTCACTTGATTTTATTAAACAAGGTGCGAAATTAAATAAATAAAGAAATAAATGGGACATATCAATATACACAAACAAACAATATAATCAAAGTACAATTAATTAAAAAAAAGGTATATGTATGGAAATATTCATAAAAAAATAATAATAAATAAAACAGGCAAACATTTAAACCTTCTACACATATATCACAATATTCCCAATGCAAGACGTTCAATGAAATATGGAAGCCATGCCATTAATCCAAAAGTTCTAAACCATTGATAAGGGTGCCTAAACTGTCACATATCAAACGCTCAGCACCTAGATGAAACTAGGGACTCATTCCAATGACTAAATGTAAATTTACCTAGCCCAAACAGTAGCCTTCTTCCTCAAATAGCTGAATCGCAACTTGGCTCCTGTGGTTGCCTCTTTGCTTGATGAAAACTCGATGTTTACAGGAGTAGTAGACGTTTCCCGGCGCTAATCAACGGAGGCGAGATCGAAGAACTGGCTGTCGTGCGGAGCTAAAATGGGAGGCTTGCGACCAGTAGCGGTTGCGGGAAAACTTCCAACGGCGGTCACAGCAGCGGAGGAGCGAGGATGAGATCGACGGCGGATTGGTTGCTGATGGCCAGAAACAAGTCGGACGAGATGAAAGCTAGCCCGTACGCCTCCAAATCGGGAAAAAGCCCCAATTTTTCTCTGCGGATTCTTGCGTTTTTGAACGATTTCAGTTGCTGCAATTTTCGTTCTTTTCTCTGTGATTTTTGTGTGTGTTTGCTTCGGTTCTGCACTTGGTGATTTATAGCAGGGATTGGGAGCGGTTCCATCCGCCCACGACGCCGCCAACCGTTTGATCGTGGGAGAGGAGCGTGAATCGAGTCCGCTTTGTCGCCGGTGAAGTCTCGGCGTTTCCACGACGCTCCTGTAACAAGCAAAAGAAGAAAAGGGAAAACCGGCAAGTTAGGCCACAACTTTGTAAAACTTTCAATGTAGTCCCTAACTTTCTCAACCTTTCGATTTTATCACAAATGACCCATTCCTCTCTTAAGTCCTCGCGTAATACGTTTTTAAAAACCTCGGGGCAAAATTTGAGTGTCAACAACACCTACCAAGCTTTTCTAAACTTTACACAAACAACCCAAACCTTTTGTAATCATCAAAATCCTTTTCTTGGAGAGGAATTAATCCAACAATCTCCCCTTTTTGATGATGACAAAACTAAGTGAAATTAAGTTTGAAAAGCAATTTTGTTTCTCAAAATCTCCCTCTTACTAAAACAGAATTTTTTCTTTAAAAACTCCCCCTGAGTAAGACAACTTCTTATACGTATCTAAGCATGCAGACTCACATATCACATACATCTCTCCCCCTTTTTGTCATAATCAAAAAGTGAAATAACAAGAGTTAATATAACCAAGTTAAAGCATAGGAGAAGGAACTATCCATAAGGCAACATGTTTGTGCATTCTAGACTTTTACAAAAACACGTTTGTGAAATCCAACTTCGCTTGATGAAAAATCATTCTTTTAATGTAGTGAAATCCACAAATGTTTCTACTAGTGAAAATTCAAGTGAATGAAAAATATGCAGCTAGGGGTTTAAAATTGAATTTAAAACTTTTAGAGAAATTAAATACAATTTATTCAATAGGTTGACAAAAGAAATCTCTAGATTGTTTTGCACTGATTTCTCTATGAAATTCGAACCATATGTGCATGAAATCAATTTTCATGACAGATAATTCCTCTTCATTTACTCAGACCAACATAAGATTAAAATTTACCTCATTTTACCTCGAATTTGCTCTTTCCCAATTCTTTCGGTGAAGGTGAATCTCTCTTCCATAGCCTTGCCAAAAAAATCAGTTATTCTTACATTTATTGCACAGACTTTTGAGATGGATTTAGCAACAACCACTACGTACTTGGAGCTGATTTCGTAATGCATGGAGTAACGTCTCGGGCGTTCTTGTGAGGCAGCGTAGTAGCGTCAAGACATTGCGAGGGCGCCACCGGTCGAGCTGTCGAGCTAGTAGCGCCTAGTAATACCTTTGTGCGTTCTTGTGGGGCCGAAAGTAGTAGTAGCGCCAAGGCATTGCGAGGCGCCATCGGTTGAGCTTGTCGAGCGAGTAGCGCCCGGTAATGCCATTGTGTGTTACGGACGTTCAATTTCAAAATACTAAAATAAATTTCAGAATACTAAAATATTTTTCAAATATTTAAAATTTTCGATAATTTACAAATATTAACAAATTAAGATAATTTACAAATATTAAAAAAATGATATTAAAAAATATTAACAAATTAATTACGATATTAACAAAAATAAATATTAACTGAATAAATTAATTGGGTGCACATAAAATTAATGATCATTTTTTTGATTATGTTCATATTTCTTTTAGAAATTCCCATTAAAATTAATGATCATTTTTTTCCTTTTTCCTTTGACATATTTATTTTGTCATATACATGTTTTTACATGTTTTCTTTTTCGGATTTGATAGAAAAATTCATTAGTTTCTAACCATGGAAAGATAAAGAAAATATAATTTTAAATAAAACTTACTCTCATTATTATTTACTAGTTTATCTAAAATAATGATAATAATAATATAGAATCCCATTATAGTAATAAAAATAATTCTGAAATTATAATAACAACGAACATCTAAAATAATAGGAGCATTAGCTGATAATAGGAATGAGTTTTATTTTATTTTATTTTTTAAAACGGAATGAGAACAATCCATAATGACTATGGCATCTTTTATAAGTACAATATATACTTGGGACTCATGCATTATAGACAATTGGTGTAGTGGAGAGATACGAGTTGCCCATTTACTCACCCTCAGAGGGCTGAGGTTCGAATCACGGATGTGGAGGAAATTGGTGCATAATAGGATGTTGTTGGATGCTCTTTTGGAATTTGTTAAAACATTAAAAAAAGATTTGGGATAATGCTTGCGCCCAGTAGGGGGTGGGCGTTACCGGGCTGTCGATTTGCGAGCCAGTGTCAGCCCGTAGCGCCTAGTAACGCATCGGGCTGAAGTAACGCCTCTATTTGTAGCGCCCTGGTAACGCCCTAGTGCGTTACATTTCGTAACGCCCTGGTAGCGAATTTGGCGTTACTAGGCAGCCTTCAGGTACGTAGTGAACATCCTCATCTCTTGATCTTTGAATCTGTTCTTTTGAATTTCAGAATTTGTTCAACGTGTTGAATGGTCCTCTATTCTTTTGCTCACGTAACCTACAATGTTTCAATTGGTCTCTTGTTTCTTTGACTTTCTCATATGAAGTGTGAGACTCTCAAGAGCATCCTCTTTTCTCATCAAGCTCATTTCAGATCTTGCATTAAATTAAGCCGAATTCTTGCACAAAGATGGATTAGTACAACCTGTTAATCATCACCCGGGTGATTTTTCACCCACTTGTTCAAATGACTTATTTATAAGGTAAGTTAGAAGCTCAAGCCCAACTAATTAGACAATTACATATCTATACTCTATTTTTCAAGTGCTCTAGGTAAGTGAAAAATCACCCGGTGATAAATAACATTAATGGGATTAGTAGCCCTAAAAAATATTCATACTATATAGATAAATTATTGAACAACTGAGATTTTATTTTTGAAGACAGCCTGAATAATATGATAAATGATAGTATTAATGAGAATAAAAATAATCATAAATATCAACAATACCTTTTGTGAACAATGTCTCCTTGTGCGAAACCTAAACAGGTTGAGTATTTCGTCTGACTTTTGGTACTCATATTCTTTTGGGTCCAGAATGGTTAGCAACACTTTTAACAATCCAGATTTGCTTAACACCATAAATAAAATGCCTATTTCTGAAAAGTCATTCATTTTCATTATGCCTGTTTGCAAATTTTACAAGTCATACAAGTGATATTAGCAAACCTTGTTTGAAAACTAGGTTTCTTTTGTTCATAACCTAACCCAGCTTTATCATAATAACACTTCGACTCCCAAGCAAACTGTTCAAATTCTTTTCACCATTGACAAACTCGGATAAAGTCTTTTCCAATTTTTCATTCTTAGCTCTTAATTTTGTTACCTCATCTAAAAATGTCATACTTTCAGTTTTAAGTTTTTTAATAAGAGCATCATAATCCTGACATACTTCAGCGAATTCTCTAAGCATCTGGGCTCTATCATCAATATAAGAAGAACTTGAAGAATCAGAAGATTCAGCAGAACTAATTACCTCAGATTCTGCTATAGCCATCAGGCATTTCACAACAGGTTGACAATTCTGAAATATGCAGCCAACAGGTTGACAACTCTGGAACGTGCAGCTTTGTTCATCTATTTCTTCCTCATCAATGAGGCATATGTGTGCCTCTTCTTCTCCATTTGAAGATGAATTTTACGTAGTTGAGCAATTTGTCACTCCATCTTTGTCATTCCCTTCAATCTGGGCTTTCTTCTTCTCTTGAAAATCTTCTTTTCGAAACTTCCTTTTTGTTTCTTTGAATAGCTTTCATTTATTGGACAATCATATCTCAAATGTCCCTTTTTGTTGCAGTTGTAACGAACAGGTTGTTTGATGTAGCTTTCCTTCTCCTTTTCCTTGCTACTTTTGCCCTTAAGCAACCTTTTGATCCTTCTTGCAAGTATGGATGCCTCATCTTCCGTTTCTTCTTCATTTGAAGAACTTTCTTCCATCTCTTTTGCTCTTAAAGCAATAGATCTGTTTTTCTTGCTAGCATTTTCATCTTCTCTATCCTTCATTTCATATGTCATCAATTTTCCAAATAATTCATCAACACTAATAGTTTTGATATTACCTCATTCACTAACTGCTTCAATGGTGCTTCTCCAGCTTGATGGTAGACTCCATAGGATTTTCCTAACCAACTCTTCATTTGCATAGATATTACCATATTGCCGAAGTGGTGTGATGATTTCATTGAACCTCCTATGCATGTCAGAAATTGTTTCTTTTGGATCCATTGCGAACATTTCATAAGCTTTAACCAACATGAGCATTTTGGTGTCTTTGACTTGATCTGTTCCTTCATAGGCCACTAGTAGCTTATTCCAGTTTCATGTGCACTGTCACAAGCAGAAACAATGTTAAAAACATCAGGAGTTAAAGCACAAAGAATTACATTTACCGCTTTCGCATTCATGGTGCATAGTTTATCATCCTCTGGTGTGTAGTCTTTCAAAGGTTTTGGTATAACACTTCCATCATCTGCTCGACAGCTTGGAATTTGTGGTCCTACTTTGATAATCCTCCAAAGATGATGATCTTGCGCTGAATATGATTCTGCATCCTTGTCTTCCACCAAATGAAGTTTGCGGAATCAAATAGTGGTGGCCTAGACGGGTTGTATCCTTCAAGAAGAATGCTTGTCATCTGATCTTTAGATCTGAAACCGTGAGGTTTTTAATCACAAATCACCTGCTCTGATACCAATTGTTGCCCCAAATAGGAAGCCAAAAGGGGGGGGGGTGAATTGGTTGGCCTAAAAAACAGATACTTTTTCTTAAAACCTAAATACTAGAGCGGTCTCAACCCGTTGAGAAAAGCGCGACTAGAAAAACGTAAAAACGAAGAACCGAATAAAAACGCTTAGAAAATTTACACCAGCAATTTATAGAGGTTCGGTCAACGACCTACGTCCTCTCCTCAAGTTCACCACTTGAGAGTTCCTTCCACTATACTTTAAAATGGTTACACCAACCAAAAGTATACAAAAGTTTTCCCCGAGGCTTAACTATAACCTAACTTTGGTTTTCCCAAAGGCTCACCAAAAAACCTAACTTTGGTTTTCCGAAAGACTCACCAAAAAAGCTAACACTCACCAAAATGGTTTTCTCAAGGCTCACTATTAACCTAACAAAAATCCATTTTGGTTTTCCCGAGGCTCACCAAAACAAACCTTACAAAACTGTTTTGTCGAAACGACAACCTGTTGAGGTTTTTCACGAAAAACACACAAAAACGTTTCAAACCAGTTTTTCTCTCTCCAAAAAATAAAGTAATAAAACTGAGATGGAGTAGGAGCTTGATCTTCGAAATACACAAGATCTTGGAGAGCCTTTTCTTTGCTTGTTCGCTTGTATGATGAGAGAGCTTATGTTCTTGATCAATATTCGAATCAAGACTTGTTCTCTCTTTAATACTAAAGAGGAGGAGCGTATAATGTCTCTTTCTCGCTCGCAACTCGGAGTTGAGCACGAAATCCTCCCGAGAATCGATGATGCCGATGTTCAAATTCGAATCAAGAGAGTTAACTATGAAGGAGTCCTAACTAATTACAACTTAGAGTTCTAACTAAATACAACTCCTTTTTAAACACATCTACGTAATGGGTTTTAACAGCTTAGAAGTTTGGGCCTCTGAATCCGCAACTTACAACATAGCATAGAATATCTGCAAAATAAAAAAATCATTAAAACGGATTAAAAAAGATATATAATACATAAAGTCGTAGCAAGTTAACTAGATAAAAAGAAACAGAAAAAACTCATAAAAAAGCAGAAAAAAAAGAAACAGATTGTATGAAATGTATTTATTAGCATTCAATTGTTTTAATTTGTGTTTCACCATTTTCCAAACCCTTTACATAACCGAAATAAAGAGAGAGAAAAGAGGTGTGATTTAATGTGGGTATCTATTCACCACATATGTGGAAAAACACATACCATGAAAATGTCAAATTTACTCTCTTAATAAATCTCTACGAAAAGTGTTTTAGTCTTTTAATTTAATAAGATAGTTAGTTGAGTTAGCTAATTAGTAGTACATTTAGGTAGATATTTTTTCACATATGTGGTAAATAAACAGACTACGATTTAATCCTCGTAATTAAGTTAATTGGATGGTAGAATCCATATTAGGGTTGTAATCTCTGTAATTAAGTAATTAATGGGTTAAAAATTGGTATAATTAATACGACATTAAATACGACATTCAATGCTTGGAAAAAACAAAAATCTTACATGGCGTCTATGTGGATCCTTGGTGGCTTCATGAGAACACTTCATTCACTTTTTTCCTTGGTTATTTTTGGAAGTGGTTCCTTATTAGTATATTATATTAGATAAGAGTTCAAAGTGCAAATGAACTCTTCAATTAGTTATTTATTACGCTTTTCTTTCTTAAAAATTACGACAATAGTTCTCATTAAAAGAATTCTTGAAGAGTAAAAAGTCGATCAACATTTATCAAAGTCGATCTAGCAACTTGCAAAAATCATCAAGACAAAGCGACTCTTCATTGCCTCATCTCCACCTAAAAAGGTTATCCAACACCAGTATCGCCATGATGGATTCTTAGTGCGAGTTCCCAATACCCTTGACCAACTTCCGAGCAAAATGGTACTGGCCTATCAATTATTAAAATTAGTAAAATTCCAAGAAGAGAAATAACTCCAAATGACTTGCAAACTCCAAGTAGCCAACAAAAAATGAACCTAAAACTGAATCAACTAAAAAGCTCAATAGGGTCCAACACAACATAAATAGTAAAATTTTGGTGGCCCTATCAATTATTAAAATTAGTGAACAATCCATCATGAATCGCCCGCAGGCTGGGATTCCCCCAATCTCGTGAGGGCTTGTTCCACAAGCGCAACTAACGTACTCGAAATCTTTGGCTTCTTCTTCGTCCCACTAATTGAAGGGATTCCCAAAGTCGGCTTCATTATCAGAGCAAGGGCATCATCTGATGGCTAGAGTGGTTCCTCCACCTCAAGAGATAGCTGGAGGCTGGAGAGATTAGCGCCTAGAGCATCCATGGCCGAAAACTTGGAGAATAAGTTGGGGACTTGTTAAACAAGTCGAAAACTTGTAGGAGAAGAAATACACCAAGAATAAGTCAAAACTTGTAGAACAAAAGAGAAAGACGATTTGAAGGATAAAATAAACGATGGTTGAAGAAGGCAAGGAGACTTGGGAAGGCCTTCGCACGCACCTACGACCACAAAGAGTACCAAGTTGGTCTTGACGGAAGGAGAAGTGGCAACAAATTTGTGGTGAAGATTGCAATAGAGACAACGACAGTATTCGTTGAAGCCTGATTTCATCAATCACATTTTGATTGAATAGTTAATTAAGAGACGGTAAAAGCTAAGAGAAGGTCCAACCCCAACAACACTGTAAATTATGTAAAATATTCCACATGCACCTAGACTTAAAATTGAATCAAACTAATTCCTGAATTAGCAAATTGATCACCTTTATGTTACTTCGATTAATAGTTTATAGACTCGTTGTGAGCGGAGGACCGCTCGAGGGCTTGTTATTCTCTTTTGGAAAATGTCACCTTAATTTTTAGAAAACAAGAAATTTTTAGAAAACAGGAAAAATTAAGAAAAGCCGCGTAATTCGCTATTGCAAGGAGAAACTTGGGAATTAGAATACTTATCTGTCAAATTGACGGTGCGTCCATCTGAGTTGCCCGGAAGTTAAGGACAATCTACTCACCTTGATCTGTTGTCAGAAATATCGGTACAGTTGCTTGGAGTTATTGCACCTTCGGTGGTTGCCCAAAAACCTGATGAACGATTGCAAGGCAAAGAGAACAATTTTACTCCGATGGAGGCGGGCTTGGGAGGAAAAGGTGCGGAGGACGTCGAGGATGGCGTCGGCGGCGCTAGGACTGTTGATTGCGGCTGTGAGAGGGCTGGAAAGACGACGGGTCTTGGACCGTGTCAGCTAGTCTAGAAGCGGGTCTCCGACGATTTGGCGTCGTTGGGCGTCGGGACTGGCCGGGAACGACTCGCCAGTGGTTGGAAGCAGTGGTGGTGGCGCAGAGACGGACTTCCTCTTGGCGCAATTTGATGGAAACGTCGATCATCTGGCGTCGATTGAGGGAGGAGCGGACTGCTACTGGTCTGGCAGTAAAAGCGAGAGATGGAGAAGAGAGGTGATGAAGAGGGATGCTGGAGATGGGAGAAACGGTGTAGTTGGGTCGGCCAAACCAGGATGAGTAGTAGAGAATTGACGATTACGCTGTTATTATTTCTTGGTTTTTTCCTCACGGTCATTCTTTGGATCCGATGGCCCTATTTATAAGAATGGTGAAGGAGTTGCGAAGAGTGTAGATGGAGCAGGCAGTAATGGTTTGGAGGATCATTCACAAGAACACCTGAGCTTTAAATATTTTCCTTGAAAAATCTCCACTAACACCCTCAACCCTTACCAAATCATTCACAAGAATACCTAAGCTTTAAATCGGTCCAACTCACCATTTAGGAAGGCGTAAGCCATCAATTTATGTACAAAATTACTTAAACTTTAAGTTGGGGTATTGATGTGAAATACTTCAAATAGTTTCTCTTTGCATTCAAGGGAAATTTCGTAATAATCGACACTTTCTTGAACGCTTCCACTGCCTTGAATGCACCAAGTATACATTACGTTCGGCTGCCGAACAAATTATTAATCCTAATTTGCGATATTGTATATGACAGAAACGATAAAGCGACAAATCAATTGAAATTACCAATGTTGTTTTCAAAGTGCCCCCTCCTCCACAAACCCACCCACTTTCTGCATTGCATAAGAAAAATGCTTTTATTTTTTTATTTGTCCTTAAATTTATTCGGTACTCTTTATTGATTCTATTGTTATTATAGGTATGATCCGGGTAAGAAACCGAAACCGAAAAAGGTTTTATGATATTTACCAATCATTGAGCGGCTACAACGGCTTTACCAGTCGTCTAAAACCGCAGAGTTCATGACATATCATATTAGAGCAAGTGGAAATGTATCTGACACTGTTGGACATCCATCTGAAGGTGAGGCATGGAAACACGTTGACGAACGTTATCCGGATTTCGCACAGGAGTACCGGCGTACAATTAGGGTTAAATCGATGGCTTTAACCCGTTGTCCAAACAGGACAATCGTATTCGATGTGGCGGTATTCATCGTTGTTTACAACCTGCCGCCTGATTTATGCATGAAGGAGCCGTACGCTTTCATGCCTCTGCTAATTCCTAGTCGCCGATCTCCTGGCCGTAACATTGACGTGTTTCTACGTCCACTGATTGAGGAGCTACAAGTTTTATGGAATACGGGAGTGGAAACTTGGGATGCGCACCGTAATCAGAACTTTATTATGCGAGCATGTTTGTTTTGGACGATAAGTGATTTTCCGGCGTACGGAATGCTATCGGTCGAGTACGCATGGCATACTTGCATGCCATACTACATGAGTGATGTTAATAGTTTTCGGTTGAAGCATGGACGAAAAACCGGTTGGTGGGGTTGTCATAGGAGATTTTACCACGTCACCATGCTCTGCGTAACAATACCGAATCGTGGGGACAAACTGACCGTAGACATCCGTGTGTGTATAAGTCAGGTCATGAGATCTTAAGGGATCTTAATAGGATTATATTCCCAGCATTTGGAACACCGTGGGACAAAATGAGGGTTGATAAGTTTGGTGATGAGCACAATTGGGTGAAGAAATCAATTTTCTGGGAGTTTCCGTATTGGGCAGAGTTGAAAGTACTTCACTGTCTGGATGTAATGCACATTGAAAAAAATTGTTTTGATAACATTTTCTACACAGTTTTGAACGTGAAAGGGAAAACAAAGGATAATGCACAGTCGAGACGCGATTTGCAGGAGTTAAATATCCGTGATGAAGCGCATTTGAGCATTGGCCAGAATGAGAAACCATTTCAACCGAAGGCGTTATACACGTTAAACGATGATCAGATTGCGATGATTTGCAATTGGTTGAAGCATATCGTTAAACTTCCCGATGGGTATGCATCTAACATTGGCAGATGTGTCAATACGTCAAACAATACATTTTACAGTATGAAAACCCATGATTGTCATGTGTTCATACAGAAGCTGCTGCCCGTTACATTACGTGGTTTCATCCCTCACAACATTTGGACGACAATTGCAGAATTTTACAAATTCTTTAGACTACTATGTTGTAAGGATATTCAGTTGGACGATGTGGAGAAGCTTGATGAATTAATCATCGTAACATTAGTAGAAGAAACAGAAGAGGAAACAGAAGAAGAAGAAGAAGAAGAAGAAGAAGAAGAAGAAGAAGAAGAAGAAAGAAGAAGAAGAAGAAGAAGAAACAAAAGAAGAAGAAGAAGAAGAAGAAGAACAACAACAACAAGACGAAGAAGAGGAAGAACAGAGAAAAACGGAGAAGATGAAGAAGAATTGTGCGGTGGATGAAGAGAAAGGGGAGTTTAAACCCTAAAAAAATTATAGGCTGCAGTAAATTCTTACTGCACCGGCAACTACGCCATTTACTGCGTAAATGGGCTTACTGCGGCCCAAACCGCAGTAAGGGCCGCAGTAGCTTTTGTCCTCCCCACGTAGTGTCAAATCGTACCGTCGTAGTAACGTCCTCGTGCGTTACCGTTCGTAATGGGCTGGTAACGCATTTGGCGTTACCAGACCCCTTCCAGATACGTAGTGTAGATATTTGTAAAATTTGCTAAACCTCATGGATATTTGTTGTTAATCAATAAATTGTTAACTTTGTGATTGATGTACCAAAACGAACAATAATGTGAACTCTTGTCTTTAGCGGCCATAAAAAATCGCGAATGACAGATAACCTCATGGATATTTGTTGTTAATCAATACATTGTTAACTTTGTGATTGATGTCCAAAACCAAAACGAACAATAGGGGGCTTCAAACATGCGCATATAGAGGTGAAAAACAAAATTTTCACCTCTCCTTTTTCACTTGAAAAACAGATGTGAGTCACCTCAAATACGCGGACCTCAGGTGAAAAACACGAAAGTGAACTGTGTTTTTCACCTGAGAAGCCCCTCCTTATTCACCGCTCGGCGCTTCCCGACCTGTCGCTGTTGAAGGTCATCGACATTTCATCGTCTTCCTGCTGTTCGACCATGTATTTGTCGTTCTACTTTCATATTCTCCATCGTTGTAGCGCTTTATCTCCCTCAATTTTCTCTCTTCCCAGCTAAATACGGTACAAATTCTCGATGGGTTAGGGCAGAGGTTGCTTGATTTTGTCTTGGCTTGCTAGATTTGT
This sequence comes from Stellera chamaejasme, assembly GCA_024586325.1. Lineage (NCBI taxonomy): Eukaryota > Viridiplantae > Streptophyta > Magnoliopsida > Malvales > Thymelaeaceae > Stellera > Stellera chamaejasme. Next base: position 36,546,857 of record CM044985.1, read on the forward strand.
GTTGTCTTGATGTTTAAATTTGAACTCTCTGGTGCATCACGAAGTTGTGCGCAACGCACAACTGTCCGCACATAGTCCCGCACAATATTGTGCGCGAAACACAGTTGTATGCACACATAAGCGCACAAGTTCTAACTGATACAATTCCAGTAAACGTTCAGTGAATTGCATCACGAAGTTGTGTGCAGCGCACAACTGTCCGCACATAGTCTCGCACTATATTGTGCGCGGAACACAGTTGCATGCACACATAAGCGCACAAGCGAGAAAAGGAAGGGTATATGAGGCGGGAATTGGGCTGGGTGTGTGAATTCACGCCCAGCAGTCCTCCGAACTCACGGGGCCTCAAACTTATAAACCCCATCTTTTCACTTTTCTCACCCACTTCTCACTTCTCACAAAATAGGTGAATAACTTATCACTCACTTTTTAAGTTTGAAGCCCCATAGAACTCTTTGTCTTTAGCGGCCATAAAAAATCGGAATGACAGTTGACCTCATGGATATCTACAAATTTGTTTTTTCCCGAAAGTAAAAAGTGAAAAATGTTAAGTTGGTTAATAAAGGTGTTAAAGTTAACTGCTGGTGAGAAAAAAATTGTCCACTGCCGAAGGAGTAAATATTAATCCAAAAGTTAAAGACAGTAGATTTCAAGCTAGGAATAAAACCCCCCGGTTGTTTTATCATGCTTTCGGAAAAAAGGTCTGGCCGGGAGGATCTCCAAAAAACCAAACAGAAACACAAAGTAGTAGCATTGAAATGTAAACCTAAAACTTTTATATAAACCGATATCATGAATTGCTGTTCCTTCATCAAATGCATAATTTTTACTCCTTTAGTACTTGATGATCAAAAGCTAGTTTTTCCTTCTCTCTCTCTCTCTCTCCCATGGCCGTCGTCTGGAGGCTTCAGACCGTTATGTTGTTTGTTGGCGTTGCAATTCTGCTCTTAATTTCTCAGAGTAAGTTCCTTGCATTACTACTTCTGTCCGTTTTTAATTGACACGTTTGATTTTAAATACTTTGTTTGACTTAATTTTTACTTAAAAAGAGTATGATGATCAATTACCTTATTGGCGCCAGTCTCGATCGAGCTAGGCTAGCTAGCTTCAATTATATTGCACCCCTGGCCTGCTCTGCTTGTCATGATGGATCGATGAACTTGCTATGTCGTCCATCGATCGGCAACCATGGATCAGGCCAATCGATATAATCGATATATATATTGGGCACCGTGGCAAGTAACTGGGCAACATGTTCACGTTAATTATTGTGACCCGCATGCAACGACAGAGAATTGCATCTTTTTTTAAAATTTATGTGCATTTTTAATTTATTCATGATTTATGGTTTTTGTTTGGAATTAGTTTAAATTTCTTATGATTTTTTTTTCTAAATTTGTATACCTTTTATTTATTTTTTTAATACAATTTCTGATTTCCGATCATTTTCGAGATCAATTACCAATATATTTTGAATTCATATATATTTCTAAGTATATTTTTCATCCTAGAACTTTTGTTGTATTTTATTTAGTCTTTACATTCCAACAAATGTGATACATTTAACTTGATACCGAAATTCATAAGTTTGTTGACTCGAGGGTAATTAAGTAATATGGGCATGTAGTAAGACAATAACTTTTTTGAATGAGAAATTAAATGAATAATAATAATAAGCTAAATGTGGCGTGAAAAGTTTCCTATAAAAGGAAACACATTAGTTTTTTAAATAAAAACCCAAAAGAAAAACATCAATTTCAAATTTGATGGATGGGGTGGATTATGATTTTAGAATATTGTTTTTTTACCAGCAAAATGAATTTCATTAAAAGAAGAGAAAAAACAAGGAGAAACAACAACAAAGGCCCGAAGCAAAGCTACCGGCCCATGAGGGATGGGCGGCAGCCTGCGGATCAACCCACAGCGCCAACCAGTCTAAGACCAACCACCCGGAACACAAACAAAACAAGGCTAAACAGCAAACAACATGAACAGTCACCCCAACCCATCGGCAGCTTTCAGAATAGGAGCAGTTAACCAATCCCCCAAGAGAATCCTAGCTTCTTAAACCTGCTAGTAATCCAAAGAAAATACATCACTTGGATATCAGCAAAAGTTCTAGACACGTTCCAAGGGACACCCTGCATGACATAAGAGTTGCGGGCCTTCCAAAGCGACCACGCAGTGACAAACACTATAGCATGCCAAACCTGAGATGCCTGAGTAGGTACTTGAGAGATGAAGTCCTCTCCCAACACGTCAAGAAAAGTGTGGAGACCGTCTACCTTCGTGTCGCACCAAACCGCAGTGGCTAGCCAAATCTCTCTAGCAAAGGAGCATTGGACCAACGCATGGTCCGTGGTCTCTAGAGCACCTGCACACAGCGGACATAAAGTAGTCTCCAGGACAATGCCTCTTTGCTCCAACTGATGCCGCACTGGGAGGAAACGACGCATCGCTCCCCATATGAATACATTCACCTTCTTTGGCACTATGTTGCACCATCGCAAGTGGACGCCTTCGCTTATTGCAAGATGAGCCGTGATCCTCTGGGAAAGACATCGAACTGTGAACATGCCATCTGATGCCAGCTGCCATCGTCAAGTGTCCACAACGTCCCGTTTTGGGGTGAAAACCTGTAAAAGAGAAAGCAGTTGTTGGAACTCTCCTTCCGTTCTTCCCCTCAGCCTCCTCCTCCAGCTCCAACTCCAGCTCCAACCCCCATCTTCCCACCTAATCTTCTCTAACACCGTGCTTGATTGATTCAAATCTATGTTGTACAGTCTCCTAAATCTGACCTTGAGCGAAAAGTCACCTAGCCACTCATCATCCCAAAAACTAGTGTTATTCCCCCTCCCACCTCTCTTTTAAACGGGTTAACTAACTCATTCCCAAAACTCTCTACTTCTCCATCCGCCTTCTGAATATCCTTCCAAACACTCCACCCCACCGCCGCTATCCCCATAGAAAGAGTACCCGGGACCCCCCCATTTATACTAGCCACCACCTTCGCCCAGAGACTACCAGTTTCTTTTAACCACCGCCACTTCCATTTTCCTAACAACGCTAGATTTTTGCCCTTATGCTACCCACGCACAACCCCCCCACTTCACTATCTCCAAACAGCCGTTCGATCCTAGCCCAAATCAGTTTTTTCCCCTCCCCTGAAACCCCCCAGAAGAATTTGTTCCTCACCATTTCAATTTTTTTAACCACTCCCTCTGGGGCTCGAAACACCGAGAGGTGATTTCAGAATATTGTAAGGCCAAGTTGTTTTACATAACCTTTAAAACTTTGATGCTAATCTATGCATTTTAGATGGTCCATCGACTTTCGTTGATATCTACAATTGCTTCTGTTTTTTATTTCTGCGATCTTTTTCATACTTTAAGTTTAACTATATTGACAACATTTGTTTGTTCATGTGTAGCTAGATTTAAAACTGGTTTTACAGTTTTTGTATATCTGATGCATTTTATTCCTAATCAAACCCACTATTAATATTGCAAGGTTTCATCAAAATTACGCTTTAAAATCCCATTCAGAGAAATAAAAGGCTTTAAAGTGCAACATTATTGTGTTACTTAAACATCCATAGTATGCATGATAAGAGGATAGGTGACTGAGACAGAAATAGGATAAAAGATTTTGAAAGGGGAAAACGACCCTTTTGCCACCCATATTTAGTTTAAAAACTTTTTTTTGCCACTTTTTTAAAAATCGGGTTCATTTTTGCCACTAGTTTACGTTTTGTGAACTCATTCTATAACTTAACTTGTATCTTGAACCTATTATACCACTTTTTGACTAACGGTGAGAATATTCGGGAATAATAAGGGGCTTCAAACTTCATTTTGTGGAGGTGAGGATGATGAGTGATTCACTTCCAAAATTCATGGTGATTTTGGAAGTTTTTCACTCCTCCAAAAATCACTTGAGGTGTGAAAATCAGTTTTTCACCGTGAAAAAATGGAATTCAACATTTAATCTATGATTTTGTTCTTCAATATTTTAATAACTAAAGATTAATAATTTATATGCAAATAATAAATGAACATAAAGTTTCTAAATATTATTATTGTCACCTCACGAGAATTCACGGCGACTCTTCAATTTCTCATCTACCCTTCTAAGTTTGAAACCCCCTAATATATTATTTTTCACCCCACGAGAATCCACGGCGAATTCTTCAATTTCTCACCTCATGAAAATCTCTCCCCCTCCTAAGTTTGAAACCCCCTATTCCATTACGGACGCATGATGTGGATTTTTTTGTCCAATGTGGCGTCTAAGTAAGTTTGGATCCATTATACCACTGAATTTGTTTTTGTACCCATTATACTACTTAAATTGTTTTTGGACTCATTATGTCATTCTTCTCTGTGATTCAAATTTGGCCCCGATAAATGAAAAAGTAAAAAAAAATCTCATTTCAACATCTCCCTTCCCGCAGCAGATTCCATACTGCTAAATCCCAAGCTGCCCTTGCCTCCGCCGCTAAACTGGCCTCGATCCCCACCGAGTCTGAGATGAAGGCATGGGTCTACAACAAATATGACGTCGTTGAATTTTGAGCCATTTGATTGTTAATTATTTATAATTAACCACCGTTTTTAATTTCTAAATACATTATATTAAAGATTTGTTTTTAGTATTTTATTACTTACATAAAATTAAATTAAATAAAACTTTGAAAACCAAATGTGACAATATTTATAAAACCTGAAGTGATTTACGTACCACAAAGCATGGGGTGTATAAATTTCGTTATATCTTTTTATATACAAAGGGGGTAGGGGTAGGGAATATCGTATGCTTGTATTCGAGCCCCCACCAATCCATGTCCCCTACCCCTATGTACTTGAAAAATAAAAATCCATAGAATTATTCAATCTGAAAAATTGCAACAAAGTTCTCGAAATTTAATATACTAACAAGTAGCTCCCTAAGACGCCGAAGGAAACACTGCTAGGGTGTCATTCCCAGAATCATATGGATGCTTGTTCCAACCTCGATATCATCGGTCATCCGAAAATGAAGTGTGTGGGCCTTCCCAACAATTCCTCTGTCGATTGCGAATCCTTCCTCGTCGATAGGATTTGCTCGGGCCGCGTATGCTCATCGCTCATCTGCTCCGATCGTGCCCTCTCTCAGGCCGTGCCGGCGTCCCTCATGTTGCCTGTCTCGTCTCTCCTGGTATCCCACCGCCCCATAGCTAGTTCGATTAGGTTGAGTAATTTCTAAGGCCCCTCGATCGTTGGCTTGAAACCTCTCCACGATCGATGAGCCCTTCTACCGCGGCACTATTCCGTTATAGGAACCCCACCGAGGGCCCCTTAGTTGTCACCTTCATCATCTCTCCATTCACGTTGCCCATGTCTCACCGAGTCCGCCGCTCCATTGAATTTTTGAGGAGTTTTCGGCAATTGAACACGTGTCTTTGAGCGGGAGTCATTGGCTGGTCCTAGCTAGGTATAGGTTTCTTTTCTGTTGTAAAGAGAAGGCGTGGGTGTTGCTGGGAGAAACCGGTGATGCAATGTTTTGGTTGCTTAAACTAGCTAGTGTTGGAGAGGTCACATCGGTCCCTTCCTCAATAAGGCTGAGCCAAGACTCTCTCTGTCAAGAGATATGAGCCTAGTTTGCAGGGTTAGCTGGGTTGTGGGTTCGTCTAGTCGGTCCCTTTAGGTGTCTCGTGTTTGACCCACTATTCTCTTGCTACTTGCTTTCGTTACTTTCCATTTACATTAGTTACTTATTTTCTGCTTTGGGTGGTTTGGAATTTCTAGTTTTTGTGGCCCCTAGCTAGTTCGGCCCAACACTCTTCTCACTTTCAACATGTCGGCAGGTAGTGACCACTTTTTAGCTCTTTCAGCTTGTTTGTGTATGCTCAGAAAAACTCCAAGACGGATATGTCTATTCTACTTGTGTTCTTCCATGCCCTTCGACATTGTCGAGATGATCTGGTTGTTGTTGTTAATTCTTAGCGTTTTCATGATTGATCTATTGGCGTTGGGACGATCACACCATGTCGTATGGTGCTTTTAGTTTTGCTATTAGGTATTGATTTTTCAGTTTTCTTTTGGTGCATGCCTTTCGGTGGCTTGTTCTTGATTTATTCCTTTTCCGGGTTGGTTAACTTTGACTCCATTTTTCCGATATATAAAATGCTCGGATGTTTATCTCAAAAATATATTAATAGACGGCGCCAATGTTAAATATCAAATATTAACATAATAGTAATTGTGAGTAAGGGATGAGAGGACTGACCGTTGGTCCTTCCAGCAGTGAGAGGGGGCAAAGTATCCATCTCGGTCGAGAGGATTGAGTGAACCCGGTTGGCGGGCGTCGTATCCACGAGGCTCCGATAGGATAGAGCGAATCCGAACACGAGTGTCGTATCCTAAGGCTAGGTTCATGGTCCTGCGATCCATTCGCCAGTCAGTCCATGTTTGAAATGTAGGGTTTGGGGAATCTTTAGTAGTATTGTAGCATTCATGGTAGTGAGAAGGATGATTATGATGTTGGATGAGGTATTTATAGTATTGAGGGGTGTAAATGCGGACGAGTGGTTGACCAACATGATCGTGCTACGTGTCATGTCGGTGGAGAGGGTTACCTTGGAGAGGACACGTAAGGGAAATCTCCCACATGCGAGATGTAGCTATCCGACCGTCGTGCATGTGGGCTGATACGCTCGACCGGCCCGGTTGGACCATGGGTTGTGTCTCTCATCCGAGACACTTGGGTCGAGGGTTGCTTCGGATGTGTCTCATCCACAAGGTTTCCATCGCGGAGGAATCAAGTGTCTTGGGTCGAGATGCCGTAATTAGGTTGAAAAGGTTACGGCCGAGACCCACTCGCACTTGATGTCTTGGCCGTGGAGCATAGGGGCCCACTAGATAAAGAATTTCTCATCTTTTTAAAATTCATTAAAGGACAAGGTTAATGAAAACTCAGAAGTTGGATATTTTGTTCTTTAGTTCCAAATCCATGCTTGGCCATTGGAATTCAATTGAACTTCTTCTTTGGTGGTCGTGATTGCCTTAATTGCCCCATTGTTTGGTGATACAGGCGTCGATGCCTCCTCCACGGCTCCAATACATTTTCAGATCGATTAAGCTCCTCCATTTTCTATACCCAATATTAAAATGTGCTCTAAACTATTGTATCAAATCAATAACATTATTCCTTAATTTTCCGGTGCTCAGCCAAATGTATCAATAAATACATTTATTGGAATAGATAGACTACTATAACACTCCTATCTTTGGAAGATATAAGACTTGTTTTGCGTAGCCTCTAAATCTTTGATGTTCATATAATTATTCCTAGATTGGTTCATATTAGACTTTTCGTTGGTATCTAAATTAACTTGTTTAACGTCTGATGCATAGTCTTTTGGGTTATAATACTCGTGGAATATTTTATGCAGCTGGTTTATCGCTTGATAATCTGGGCGGGTAGATTTGGGGTGGTTTAAGATTCGGGATTTCAGCTCTTTACTGAATATTTGTAATATCTTTTCCATTTTTTGAACATCAAATATCTTTTCCATTTAATAAAGTTTTATATTGTTGTTCAAATATATATATATATATATATATATATATATATATATATATATATATATATATATATATATTATTTACACAACAATTGTTTGTTCATGTATAGGTTCAAGGAGACTATACATGTTTTTATTTTATTTTTTGAACAAATTTTTTTATTATTAAAAAGTAAAAAGAAACATTACACCTAAACATTACAACATGGCTCTATGCTTCTTAGCAAGAAAAAAGTTGTCAATGCCTCCAACTAACACCTCTACACCTAGACTTGCATTGAAACCATGACCTTCGAATGCAAAGTTCAAGACCGGCAAAAGTAACCGGACACCTCCACACAGCCATCGAACCTCCGCAGCCCGCAGCCTCCTTTAGACTCGCTTCGCCTTTGCAGCTGCGATTGCTACCGAACTCACCTTCGCATCTCCGCCACCAAGCCTATTCTCCAATGTCAACGAGAACTGCCTTGTCTCCACTAGTCTCAGCCAACAAGGCCCAACACCTTATCTTATCAATCGTCGATGCCTCCTAACCTCTCCACCTCGGATCTTCCAAACACACCACAACACAAGTTGCCATCACACCAATGACCCCAACAACTCCTCGGATCCATGCCTCGAAGAGATAAAAATCGCCAAAATCGAATCTCAATGTTCACCGAGAAGCGTACTCATACACCCACGAATCACCCATTTGTAGCAAGCCCGAGTCTAGCGTCTCTTCCTTTCATCCCCATTTAATTCTCTACATTGCACCAACACGTTCGGCGGCCTTTCGTCACAAGTCAATGCTTCCATCGGTACCTCCGGCCCTCCGTAATCCCACCGGTGTCCTTAGCTCCGCGGACATCGCCGGGAGAAGGAAGAAAGAGCCCCGACCCGCCACCGAGCTTGCAAACTCGACCCGATGCTTGCTCCGCTGCTCGACTCTTTCTGCCGTGAAACCGCCGAACCCGACAGCACCTCCATGCCCGCCACATCTGCTTTCCACCAAAGCTAGTCTTGTCTCCTCGCCGTCCCTGCCGATCTCCGAAACTCCCAACTACGAAACGCCTCTACCAACCGGATCTAACATGGAGCTAGATTTGAAAAGTAGGAAAAGAACGAAAATGACAGGGAAGGAAAGAAAATTGAAGAAACAACGAAATTAAAGAAAAGAAAGGATACTACGGCCACAAAAAGAAGATCGGGAGCAAGCTTAAAACTAAAAAGGAAAGGAAAGTTGGCCGGAATCCAAAGCTGGATCCGGCCACTAGATGAGATCGGAAGCTTAAGGTTTATACGCGGATAGAGATAGGGAGAGTAGTGAAAGTGAACGCTTCTTCAAGAATTTCTTCCTCTCTAAGGGAAAGTATACATGTGACTATCCAAAAGAGTGTGACTAGCACTTCTCTAGGTTTAAAATGGGGATTATATAGTTTGTGTATCTGATGCATTGGTTTGGCCCTTCAAGTTCGTAACTTTGTATGCAAATTGCTTAACGCAAGCGATGCAAGCATGCATACAGGGTTAATTAGAAAATCAACACCATGCTCTCCTTGAAATACCACAATATAATAGAGCAAGAGAAACTTGAACGATTTCCAAAATTGTTCATTAGTATGATTAACAATGTTTGAAAGGTTGTTTCCATCTACTTAGAAATCCACACAGTTTTTTTTTTGAAGGCAAGAAATTGTATTAAAAAGGAGTAGTTGACTCCAAGGTGGAAGCAACTACCAAATAGACAAAGACAGAGTCAGGCTAAAAGTCACGATAGGGAACACGATAATTAGTTACAATTGCCATTCAGCCCATGAGCAACGCCATTTCTTTCAACGGTTTTAGATCCACAAACAAGAATGACAAATATTGGATGGAATCCAAGATTTGTGAGCCGTGTTTACTTGTGCCACCATGAACCACCTTGTTCCTCTCGTTCCAAATACACCAAATCGATATAAACCGTATCGCTAACCATCCTTGTTTTTGGTTAAAATTCCAGCCAGCAGAGTTCGATCCTTCAAGAAGATCCGCCACTTCAATGCCTCGAAAAGAACCGATTTGGCACCAAGAAAAAACAAGCTGCCAAATCGTGGATGAAGAAGGGCACCAAATCAGTGCGTGATCAAGAGTCTCCAAACTAGTAGCACATCTGGAGCAGCCTCGCAGAAGCAGCAGCTGGTTGCAAGTAGGAAGTCTGTCCAAGCTAGCTTTCTTTGGCACCAAATGTTCAAGAGTCTCCAAACTAGGGCACCAAATCGGAACGCCTCGCAGAAGCAGCAGCTGGTTGCAAGTAGGAAGTCTGTCCAAGCTAGCTTTCCAACAGCAAACTAAAACTTTCTTTGGCACCCATGAAAACCATGTTATCGGACTAGATGAACCATCAGGAGGATGTAAACAAAGCATCTTCGATAACTCCAGTGAGCTTGGAAACTGAAAAGAGCCAGATGGATCCAGGTTCCAGCTCCATGAGTCCGTTGAATCTGCATTGACGATAACATTGTTAAGCAACAAAATCAAGTACCCAAGCTCTCCTGCCTCCCTCCCTCTCGGTTGCCTCCTCCACTGCCACTTCCACCGCCAAACACCCGCAGACCACTCGCCCCAATCAGCCACCTTACACCGAAGGTCTAGCTCCAATTTCGCAAGCCTAGGAAAGCGCGTCTCCAGAGGTGAATTACCAACCCAAGTGTCCTTCCAAAATCGAGTGTTTTCCCCATTCCCCACAATTTTGGTAAAAGAATTGACAAAAGCAATCCCAATATCAGACAACTGCCTTCCCACTTTGATTATCTCCTCCAAACTCCACCTGACACCTCTCTTTCTTCTTGAACTCGAATCAGCCCACCCTCCTCACCATGGATCGCCTTCACTACCCTAACCCACAAAGCATTATCCTCCACCACCACTTGCAAAGCAGAGCCTAATTCTTAATTTTTAAATTTCCCACCCCCAAACCTCCCACCTCCTTTCTCCTCATAACTTTTTCCCATGCCACCCAGTAGATGCCAGTAGTCCTCATCCCCTCCCCAGAAAAATTTTGCCCTCAAGCTCTCAAGTGTTTTCAGAAGAGTGGTTCGACCACCTGCAGAAATATTTTTAGCATTCCACGAAGATAATTTATTTTTCATCCTGTCCTCTACTTTTTGCCAGGGCTTGATGTTGGCCATGTTAGATCCAACCGGTAATCCAAGATATGGCAAAAGGAACTGACCTAATGCACACCCAAAATAATTTGCCATACAGAAGCACCAAAAAGATGCTGAAAAATTCTGTTGGACTAACTCCAACACTGAAAAGATGGCTCTTTTCCATATTCAAATTCAGGCCTCAAACCATACTAGAGAACTTCAAAATTCTCAATAAGTTTTGGATGCTTTGGTGTTGCTATGGTCTGAAGAAGATGACATCATCTGCATATTGCAAATGGGAGATGCTGATTGTAGGAGACCCAATTTCTAATGCTGAAAAATGTCTTTTCTTCAGCTTCTTCCATCAATATATTTAATCCTTTGGTAGCGATGATGAACAAGAATGGAGACAAAGGTTTCCCCTGTCGAAGGCCTCTTTCCATGAGAAATTCCCTAGTAAGAGACCCATTTACCAATACTGAGACTGAAGCGGACTGGAGACATGCCTTTATCCAATGCAGCCATCTTTCTACCATGCCCATTTGAGACATAACAGAAAACAGGTAATTCCAACTTACCATGTCAAAGGCCTTTTGGAAATCAATCTTGAACAACATCAACTTCTTCTTTGCTTTCTTGGCAAAATGCACCACTTCATTAGTTATTAGAACCCCGTCAGGAATTTGTCTTCCTTTGACAAAACCTGATTGAGATTCACTTATAAGGGAAGGAACTGGATATAATGTAACACATGTCCTTAAGGTTGGTAGGGTCTTTAGTCTTCAGAACTAAGACTAGGAAGGAAGCATTACAGCCCTTCCCTAATTCACCGGTAGCCTCAAACGAATGGACTGCTCGAGAAATATCTGGCCAATAATGTAACACATGTCTCAAATTACATAGAAAGTCAATCCGTCAGGGCCAGGTGATTTACTACCGCCACACGCCCAAACCGCATCTTTGATTTCCTTATCAGAGATAGGAGCTGTTAAACGTTGTTGATCCAACAATGAAAGGGTCTTGAATTTAGAACTCTGACATTTAGGTCGAGATGGGGAAGGTTCCTTGAACAGATTTTGGAAAAAGAAGCAACCTCTTCTTTAATCTGCTCTGGATTTTCAGACCAAATTCCATTGATATTTGAACCTCTGATTGCCATAGTTAAAAGTTCTGGCATAGAGACTTGGCCAAGAATTAAGGAACTGGATATTGCAAAACACTCTATCCAATTTACTTAATTTGTCACCGGCTTTGTTAATCCATGTAAACTTCCGATCTGCACAATGGATTTCCTGAAGTTCTGATGATTCTATGAAGTAGTTGAATTCAGAGGCTTCCTAGGATTGAAAACTAACCCTCTTCTTTCTTCTTGTCTCCTGACTATATTAAAGTCAAACATACAACAAATACCACCACCAAAGGAAGCCATCAAGTTTGATAGGCTATCCCATAAAAATTTCTTATCAAGCTCAGAATGAGGACCATAAACATTAATAAAAGAATTTCCATATCATTCTCTTTGCAAATGCCCTGGACTGCCAGAAAACCTGCTCCTCTGTGATGATGGAATGAGAAAAGCTATTGGTAGACCAAATCAAACAGAGGCCGCCAGATCTGCCATTAGAGTTTTTAACAGCAAACTCAAATTTATCAGTCCCAAAGCGATTTCACAACAAGAGTGTCGAGGCTTTCCAGCTTAGTTTCTTGAATTGCCAAAAATCTAGGCTACGTTTAGTTGTGTAAAAATTTTCAAATTTTCAACTCCAAATTTCCTTTGTTAATATTAGATCATATAACTAGCTTTCAAGTGATGGAAAACCTTATTTTCCAAACTTTGGAAAACTAGTATATTAAATTAAGGAACATTGTTTGAAAGGTTTCCATGGTAATACTAGAGTTTTTCAAAGTTTGGAAAACAAGGTTTTCCATCACTTGAAAGCTACTTGTATGATCAAATATTTACAAAGGAAATTTGGAGATGAAAACTTGAAAAAATTTCAACAACTAAACAGTCCCCTAGCTTTTCTTTAAAAACTAGGTCTTTTATCCACTTCCTTTTCCAAGCTTGACCCAATCCTCTAGCATTAACTGATAGCATCTTCATTTAAATAACAACAGAGCTCCTCGAATCGATACTACAACTAGAAGTTGGCTTACTTGATTAACCTCACCTTCCTCGCACTATGGTCCACCATCAACAGCTAGGAATTGAATCCCCAGTTTTACACCAAGAAGCTGTATCTGGGAGTCTTCAATTGAGGAACTTACTGTAGTTTTTTTACTGTAGCGGATGATTTAGATCATGGTATTAAATACCGCTTGCACCGCCAAAACGCCGGTACAGTCTTTCCGATACAACAGGTATATCCCGGTGTACCGGTACTATATCGTATCACTGTCAAAACGGTACGATATTTAATACCATGATTTATACCCTGGATGAACATCTCGATTAATCTAGCTAAATTCTCATTTCTCATCCCTTGGTTAACGAAAGTTTGGTGAGAGTTTGCCATGCTGCTAGCCTTTTGCCTTGCGAGTCTAGGCCTGAAAGCTGGATTAGAAAACGATTTCGTGCGTGGAGGATTCAATGGATTTCAGAATCAAAATGTGTTGCTTCTGTGTTTGACTCAAGGAGATTGGTAGGTGGGATCTGAAGAGCTGAGAATCTTAGCTATTCCCGAAACTTTAGCTGGCTGATTGCGGGACTCCAGATGCAGACTTTTCAGATTCTGACTTGAACGTTGGATGTTTTTCTTCCGAGCTTGAGCCGAGTCGTCGTCTGAGTCAGAATGTTCTGACCCGTCCGAGTCAAAACTTCTCTCTGATTCTTCCTCTGAGTACCAATCAGAAGATGTTTCATTTTAAAATAAGAAGGTCCAAGACTTGCAGAAGCATGGAGATCCTCAATGATTCGAATCTTGGCCACTTTGCTTTCAAGTCCCACATTTAAGGTAGAATGATCAAATCCATGTGAGAAGTGAGAAGACAAATTAATCTACGTGCATCTAGATGAAGATGGTTCACCGTTACCCCTTCAACACGTAGGATGGTTCCCCAACGCCTAACAATTCTTGTGAAGGTCTCCTAAGTCCATATTTCAATTGGCACACCTATGATATTAATCCAGACATTTCTGCCAGGAAAGGCTAAACAATCAGACCCACGTTGGTGAACCAATTAGAGAGCCATTCCTTCTTTTCGGACAGTAAACAATTCACCTTCTCTTCTGCCCCGCACTCAACTAAAATCCTAAGGCCGCCAAGGTATTTAATCACCATATTTCCTAGGCCCTCCTCATCGAATATTGCAATTATGTTCAGGAGAGATTCGAGAGATTTGAGGTCTCCAATAACACAAGATTTTAGCCACTTGGTTTCTCGATTTCTAGGCTTGAAGACATAATTTGCACCATCATTTCCAGCAGTGTTTCCTGGTACGACGGGAGGTTGGGTCCAATATCTTCCTTTTCTGTGCCATTGGATCCAAAATAAGTTTTATTGGGGAGATTGGGTACTCTATACTGTTGGAGCTATTACAAATTCTGGATAAATAGACTTTGTATCTATAAGCTCTTTGGACTTTCCTCCTTGGATCCGTCGATCTTGCTCTGCCTTGCTTTTCTTCTAGTGATGTTGGCCCCTAGTGCTAACTCTCCTCTCAAGTTTCTCACCATGTAGGATGTCTCTCACCACTCTTCCCCCCCTCACGGCTCTCTCTCTCTCTCTCTCTCTCGCACTCCTCCCCTCATTTTTGCCTCAAACTTGCTCCTATGAATACTTTAAAAAAAATTTAAACAAATTTTGCAGTGGAATATTGGATCAAAACATGACCAATCAAACCAAATAGAGACCTAACATTTAGGAAAATTGACGGCATATTAGCTAAATTTTCTCTAACTATTATAAGTTCCCAAAAAAAAACATTTTTTTCTTTGTTGGTGATGGTTGCTAATCAATTTGGATTTATTATAGATTTAAACAATTTGAGAGGATTCTGTGTTAAAGAGACTACAGAGATCACTGCAGAATCTACAGAGCTGATCACTCCTGTTACTGAGGAGAATGCAGAAACCTCGGAGCTCACAGCTAATCCGCGTGAGGAGTCCAATGAACCATATTCTGCCGATCAAATAGGTAGGACTTCTTTATGATTTATGTTACATGCATGTTTCACATGGATTATTTAGTTGGCACTATTAATATGTTTCCGGATTTATATATATCCCTTTTGTAGTAATATACGATGAAACTTGAAAAACGCTATTTGAGTTGTCCAGCAAAATTGATAAATTACTTTTTGCATGTTTCAACTTTATTTATTACCTTTACTTTTCTTTTCTTATTAAAAAAGTTACTTTATTTTAATACTATATGTTAATTTTACTTTATTACTTTTACACCTTAAACATTCATTTATAATCATACCAGTCTGAACTCATTAGGGTGAAGGGAATATATAAAAGGTCATATATGTTTATCTTTCACTATTTTCGGTAAATTTCTTTCACGATTTTCTTTTCTTTTGAAGTATATTTACTTTCTTAGGGAAATTAATTTGACAGAATTATATATGTATATATATATATATATATATATATATATATGTATAGAATGGCCAGTTGGTGAATGCCTCGCAAGAGTATATTGGGACGAGTCATGGGGTGCTTGTATTAATACGGAGTGTGAGAACAAGTGTGGTGATTCATCAAGTTCATTCGACCAGTGCGATCTCAACAACAAGTTCTGTGTTTGCACACCAAGGTGTCATCCATATCCATACATAAAGTTCCCTGGTGGCAATTGTAACCTTGATACTCTTCAAACTGCTTGCCAGAATGTTGGACAGAGAACTGATGACGACTTCTGCTATCCTGACAAAAAGCATGGTTGCTGCAATCCTACATGGTTACCTGATGAATAACCATTACAAGCTTTGTTGATGCTACCTCTCTTGAATAAAAGCATTTGCAACAATTAAAGCTTAATTAGCCTATTGATTAAGCTTTGAGATTATTACTTATGTTTAATTAAAGGTTTGGTTCTGCTTCCTTTCCAAACCCAATATTATATATGTACATGAACCGGCACACACATGCTTATACCTTCAATTATTGAATCCAATTGAGTCTGAGTAGAGGTTCTATCATTGATGCAGTTCTATGTAACCTGTATTCTCTTATTCACACTTAAATATCAGCATTAAAAGCAACAGATGATTAAAAGTTTGATCCTAGCTTTCTATAGGTTTCTTAGGTTATCTTTTCATCAAGTAGTTACTAAAGGTATCCATCTACTCAAGAGGAAGAATAAACATAGTACGACTCGATAGCTCGACGAGCCTTCTTGATGCAGGCATAAACTCGGCTCGATTGATTGCTCGAGTTCGGCTCGATATCTCGCTGCTGCTCGAAAACATGTCAAGAATTATTCAAACAACGCTCAAGTTCGGCTTGATAGCTGCTCGTAATCTAATACTTTGCAATTTTAGTTTTGTTGCTTTATAATTTTAGTCAACTAGGTTATGCTACATTCAAATAACTCATTATACTTTATAATTGTATTAAATTAGGTCCTACTACTTGAATTATGTATAGATTCATTATCCTATAGTCTTTTTAGTATGTATTACTCGAAAGCTCGATAAGCAATCGAATCGAACTCAGTTCGGTCAAACTCGGCTCGATAAAATTATTGAGTCTTGAACTCGTCGAAGCTCAATAATACATTGCTCAATAACAAATAAGCTGAGTTCGAGTTCGAGTTCGAGTAAGTTCGATAACGACTCGGCTCATTTACAGCCTTAGCCACAAATGCAACCAATTACATTAGACAAAACGTAGCCCTAGCCATAAATGCAACCAATTACATCAGACAAAACATACCTGTAGACCAAGACCAACAGATTTAATTCTTCTTTAAAACAAAAGAGAGAACAAACTCAGGGAATCAGTCATGAAGATAAGTGGATAAGTTACCAATCTGAGACAACAAGGTACAAAATCTAAAGCATACTTTTATTAGAGTAATAAATGCATCTATATGCTTCCAACAGCAAGCAAGGGTACCAAATAACACAAGCATGCTTCAAATTTAATCAGTTAACGGAGAAGTTCATACCATTTATAATTAAAGCTAACCATACTATTAATTTAAGAAATTATCATAAGACATAATCAATTCAGTAAGGATTTAGAATGATATCACCTATTTCATGTCAGACTTCATTCTTCTCGATTTTTAATTGAGAGCCAAGCTTGGTAAAACGTCGACAGCTCCTCCGCCATCATCTCGGCGCTACTTTGTCGAGTCGCTTTTCCCCACCAACTCCTCCGTTGCAATCGCTGCTACTCCTGCTCCCTCCTAGATTGCTCGAGTTCGGCTCGATTGCTCGCGAGCTGTTCGAAATATGTCAATAATTATTCAAACTACGCTCGAGTTCGGCTCGAGAACTGCTTGAAATCTGATACTTTGTAATTTTAGTTTTGACCTTTATAATTTTAGTCAACTAGGTTATGCTACTTTCAAATTACTCATTATACTTTATAATTGTATTAAATTAGGGCATACTACTTTAATTATTTACATATGAATTGTCCTTGATTCTTTTTAGTATGTATTGCTCGATAGCTCGATAAGCAATCGAATCGATCTGAACTCCACTCGAACTCGACTCAATAAAATTATCAAGCCCTGAACTCGGCTCGAACTCGAACTCGAAGCTCGATAATACATTGCTCAATAACACACGAGCCGAATTCGAGCTCGAGTAAGTTCGATAACGACTGGCTCATTTACAGCCTTAGCCACAAATGCAACCAATTACATTAGACAAAACGTAGCCCTAGCCATAAATGCAACCAATTACATCAGACAAAACATACCTGTAGACCAAGACCAACAGATTTAATTCTTCTTTAAAACAAAAGAGAGAACAAACTCAGGGAATCAGTCATGAAGATAAGTGGATAAGTTACCAATCTGAGACAACAAGGTACAAAATCTAAAGCATACTTTTATTAGAGTAATAAAATGCAACTATATGCTTCCAACAGCAAGCAAGGGTACCAAATAACACAAGCATGCTTCAAATTTAATCAGTTAACGGAGAAGTTCATACCATTTATAATTAAAGCTAACCATACTATTAATTTAAGAAATTATCATAAGACATAATCAATTCAGTAAGGATTTAGAATGATATCACCTATTTCATGTCAGACTTCATTCTTCTCGATTTTTAATTGAGAGCCAAGCTTGGTAAAACGTCGACAGCTCCTCCGCCATCATCTCGGCGCTACTTTGTCGAGTCGCTTTTCCCCACCAACTCCTCCGTTGCAATCGCTTAAATTAGCCCTACTTCCTCGCATCGCTCCCCTTCTTCCTCTCGCATCCGCTCGTGAAATCAGAATCAATTTCAGCACCGGCGAGCTCCAAATCGGCCGGAAGTCACCAAGCATGAGACTGAGCCTTGCATCGTCCTTCTCTCTCCGTAAAAGAAAACCCTGCAGTAGTCCATCCCCGTCGTTGGCCTCTCCTCGCCGGCCAACCCAACTTCCATTTTTCTCTTGCTTTCGCTCTCGCTATCCCCCCGAATCCCCCTCCTGTCCATCGATTCCGCTCTCCTTTTCAACCAGAACCAGCTCGTGTTCCCAAAACAAACTCGTGTCTGTCCCTCTCCTTCCACGAGTCTGTCATGTGTCTAGGCTAGGTAGTGCTTACTGTCTAGGTTAATTGCAACTCAGTGCTTGGTTTCTTTTAATTTCTACAATTTTACCCCACCTCACTTTTATCCTTCAATTAACACTAATCTTTGTAAATTAATTCAGTTAAGCTCTAATTTTAATCCTTCTTTCATTTCAGTCTTTCTAGTTATTACTAAATCTCAATTAAGTCCACAAATTTTACACTGATTTCAATTTAGTCCTTATTCTTTATATTTCTTCCAGTTATGAGGATGGGTCATAACAAGCAGGTATCTTGTTGATCGCGATCTATCCGTTAAAAGATGTCCAAATTTATGGAAATGATTTTGTTACAGCATATCAACAGAAAACAGTTGACAGTCCTCATGTATATGCTGTAGATGATGCAGCATATAGGTGCAAGGATGAGAGGTGAATGAAAGGAACCGTCTTGCCTTTTTAATTTTTGGTTATGGTTTGAAGATAGGTTTGAAAAGTTTAAAAGTACTTTCTGATGCTGCCTAACTCGTTTCTGACTCATTCCTAATGCAATCATAAGTTTGGTGTGATTTCCATTTTTCTTCCAATCCCTTCAAATGAGTACCGCGTCTTCCCAGTGAAGGAGAGCCATCTTCATGGGGTCTCAACGATCCCGGTGACAAAGCGTGACAGACTAGGTAAAATTGAGGAGCTTTCAGTGGAGATAGGTCTCCGGTTCGTGAACCGAATGTCTCACCTGACGACTCCAGACGCATTTGAGTCCTGGAACCGCAGCCATTCAACGGGATTTATAATCTCTCTGTCCCTCCCAACCATACCTCCCTTACCTTCTAAGGAAGGGGCACGGTTAGCCAATCACCTGGCATTGGGTCAAGAACTCTGAATCAAGCTAACTTGTAAGCCAACATCAAATTGTACGAATCAAGTAATTACAAGAACAAATGTCCGTATAATTCAAAGTTTTGTTTTTTTTAAACACAAAGTTTTTGTTTTTTACATCATGTTCTTCTTTAATTTTGCATATTGCTCCATTTTCTGCTAAACTTTTCGATTTAATGAAAAACTATGCACCGCTTCCATTGTAGTTTTCCTTTTCCTTGTTGCACAGTTCCATCTTGAATCAGCCATAATAAACCAAACAAAAAGTCCATTAGATGTAAAGTGGAAGACATTACTCCTTTTGTTCTCAATTAATGTATATATTTGAGTTTATTATTTCAAGATTCAATATTTAACTCAAATATTTAGTAAGATAAATAGCGAAAAGAAATTCATAAAAAAATATATTTAGAAAAATTATATTTCAAAGTATAATATGGATAAAAATTATTGAACTTAAAATTCTTAGACACTCATAAAAAAAGATAGATTAAATATTGTGAAACAGTAAAGACAAATGTATGTATTTTTTGAGTATGGAGGGAGTATGTAATAAAAAATAATAATGAGTGGATAAGTCTTTAAATTTTACAAAGATATGCATCTTTGTTAGGTTAATTAAAAATTGCGAAAAGGGTTTGCAATGACAATTTTGACTTAAATATTTTATCATTGAATAAAGTTATTTGATGATCCATTGTGTAAATTTGGTGAACTATTGTATAAATGTTTTGACCTTGTATAAATTTGATGATCTCTTTTATAAATTTGAGAGGAAAAAAGAGTTAATGGGATGGGAAATTGAAAAGTAAATTATGTAAGATTCATTATAGAATCATGATCTAGTAATGAAAATTCGTGTTCCACAATAGGAAGATCATGTCTATGTAGTGGAAAGTTATCTACCGAAGAAATTCATTATCACACATGAGGAGGGTCATGATCCCCGCGGTAAGAGACCGGTGATCCCATTGTAGGAGAGTCGTAATAACACAGTAGGAGAGTCATGATTCCATTATAGGAGAGTCATGATCACGCAGTAGCAGAGTTGTGATTCCGCAAAAGAAGAGTGGTGATCATCCCATTGGTGAAAATTAGTGATCTCATAGCAAGAGTTTCATGGGCCGTGTAATTCATGATTCCCTTACTGAAATTATATTATGATCCTCGGTAATTTCATGATCTTAGTATGAATTTTATAATTAATTAAGATGAACAATAAAAAAAAATATGTTGAAGCTAAACGGACTCCGAAAAAATATCAAAAATATGACATATGAGTATCTTTTTCTTCGTTTTCTTTTTTTTCTCTTCTTTGAACTAATTGTTTTAGTTTTTTATTATGGAATAAAAAAATATTCATATTTTTAGAGAAATAAAAAAATGATGTGGATGTAAATAAAATAAAAAGTGTAGAATGCTCACTTTTGAAGCTGCATAACATTGTCCATGTATATAATCGCCACTTTCATCACACTTGTGCCTGAGACTAAGGATTGGATAAGCCTCAGAGACTATAGATGGATCAGCTTAATTGGCTGTCAGTATAAGATACTTGCAAATGTGTTAGCAGAGAGATTGAAGAAAGTCATTCCGCTAGTAATTGGTGATTCTCAGTCAGGTTTTATTGAAGGTCGGAAAATCATCGATCGGGCTTTGATTGCAAATGAATTGGTCCAAAATGTCAGAAAAACTCAAGTCCCAGATGCATCTACTATTAATATATAAACATGAACATACTGAAGGAGGATCTGTCACGTGTAAATTATTTTTTAATATTTATTAAAATCACATGATAAATTTAATCAAGAGATAATATCCGAACAGATTGAATCTTCAATAAACTATATCTAAACTCTCTAAAAATTTGAAATAACCCACAAAATCAGGTGTCAAACTCGATACCAAGCCTACATTCTAGATATTTCTCATTATAATATTTGATCTAAATGAAAATATAAATCTTTAAATAGTTGTTTACAAAGAGAAAGCGGAATCATGATGAATCTACTATTAATATATAAACAGGAACATACTGACGGCGGACCTGCCAGGTGTAAATCTTTTTAATATTTATTAAAATCACATGATAAATTTTATCAGGAGATAATATCCGAACAAATTAAATTTGCAACAGACTATATAATAATCCACAAAATCAGGTGTCAAACTCGATCCCAAGCCTACATTCTAGATATTCCACATTATAATATTTGATCTAAGTGGAAATATAAACATTTGAACAATTTTTTACAAAGAGAAAGCGGAAATCATGATGAATCTACTATTAATATATAAACAGGAACATACTGACGGATGACCTACCACGTGTAATTTTTTTAATATTTATTAAAACCACATGATAAATTTAATCAAGAGATAATATCCGAACAGATTGAATTTGCAACAAACTGTATCTAAACTCTCTAAAAATTCGAAATAACCCACAAAATCAGGTGTCAAACTCAATCTCAAGCCTTCATTCTAGATATTACACACTATAATGTTTGATCTAAGTGGAAATATAAATCTTTTAACATTTTTTTACAAAGAGAAAGTGGAAATCATGATGAAAAAAATGTTAAGCATGTTTGCCACCATCGGAAAACATTTTTTCACGGTGTACACTCGACGGAAATGCATCTACGAGGCGATTTTGGTGATTTCTCATGATAAACAGTAAGAATTCGGTATGAACACGGTTGAAATTTTACACACACACACACAAAGAGAGAGATGTAGCGGTTTAGGGTTAGAAACGTAAGAAGGTTGAACACTATGTTATCTATATGAGGGTAGATGGGTTAGAGTTTCGGTTAGGTTACGGGTTGAGCTAACAATTTGGGCTTAAGTGTTTAAGGCCGGTTGGGAGTTTAGGCAATGTTGGGTGTGAAAACAAAATTGGGTTGGGTAAGCCCAACTCGCAATTTGTGAAATTTTTGGATTACTATTTGTATTCAATTCTTTTTTTAATATGTAAAAGTAACTTTATTTATATTTGTGAGTATTATTAATTGTAATAATTATATTTTTAAAATACGATACATTACGTTATAATGAAATCTTGTAATAATTAGCAGCTAAAAAAGCAGTAGCATGCATAAATTGCTTATTATCATATTCAAGTCTATTACTATTATCTATAAATTTAAAACTTTCTATCCTTTTTTTGATATATTTGGGGATAGGAGAAGGGGGTTGTGGAGGCTCGACACTACGTACTTAAAGGGAGTCCTGTAGCGTCTTAAGAAGCGCCAAAAGGAGTTACAAAACCTCCACCAGGCACCTGGTGCTACAAGGTGCTTCAGGAAGTGGCTGTGAAGCACCTTTTGTAGTGCATGGAATAAGCGGTTCCCGAGACCTCCACTTCATGTCCAATGAGCATAGCCACTAGACTGGATGTTCATGACTAAAACTTTCTATCATTGTTTCACTAATACATAATTTCTTTTATAATTTACAAGTTTCATAAGTAGCTAAAAAGAAGATGACACAAATAAATTGCTTTTAATAAAGATTCGGCCTTCCATGACTTTAAAAATTTTCATCTTAATTTTTAACAAATTAAACTTTTCTTAGATTTAATTATACATCAATCACATTCATGAACTTAATAGAAGTCATTCATGTTTTACTGATAGTGATTTTCTTCTATGATTTTCAGTCTTAATGACTCAAGGATTTAAAAGAGGCAAACAAGAGAAGTTGCTTTTACTCAAATTTTTAGTGATTTATGTTTTAATGGTTTAGAATATTTAGGTAGATGTGAAAAAATAATTAAAAAAGTGGGATTAAAAGATTTAGCACATAAGAAAAGAGGTTTCAAGTCGAAAATGAAAACATTTGATAGACTTAAATTATAAATTTGAAAACGTTTAGGATTGAGATGAAAAAAATAAAAAACTTGGTGGCATAAAAAGATTATCCCCAAACTAATAATAGGAAAATAAATGAGAAATACTTACTCCATCCACCAAACTTAGGATGTAGTAATTATTAACTAATAAAATTGATGGAATATTGGAAATTTCTATGTCCCATAATCCTTGATGAACAAACCCCAAACAATTAAAAGAGAATGTAAAAAATTAAAATTCTAAAAAGAATAATAACAAAATAACAAAAAAATAATTAGAAAGAGAAAGGAAGAAACGAAAAAAGAAAAGAAAGATTCAGTAATAAGCTCGAATGTTTTACCTTTTTGGTTATCGATTCTTAAATAAAATAGCATACAAATTATCTTTTTAGGAATTTATACGAATACATCGATAATATCAAGACATGGACGTTAATTATTTTTACCCCGTCCCGTAGGAGGGGTACCAGCTAGTTTCTAATATCGTCTGTGTAAAGGACAAGTTATGTTCGTCCGCCGAATAAATTATTCCAAATTTGCTTAGTTTTGTCTTGTTTCTAATTTTATTTTAAAAAAAATCAAGTTGCCAAGAAATGTGGATCGAACGATTAATTCAATTATTGAGAAGGAGCCGTCTCATCATTGCAAAAGCTAAACAAGTATAGCTTTATTTTTTTTATAGATTATATTCATTGTAACAATGAACAAACACGGTGGTCTCTCTCATCCAAAAGGAAAAACACGGTGGTTGATCTATTACTAATTTGATTACTCAATAAAGGAAACGATTTTTTTATCAATAAAGTAACTATGGAGAAAACAAAATATAAAGATAAAAAGTCATTTACCGCTTTCACAGGTTTAAAGGGAAATGCAATTCGTACATACAATCCGTTCTTGAAAAATTGAATATATTATTTTTCATGTTCTTGTTCTCATATTTATATTTCAAATTATGATATACATATAAATGATTCAATTTTATATGTCTAAACATATATGATAAAGAAATATTATAGATTAAATACATTGAAAATATGGAAACGATTCACTCAATTGTTCAGGGATGAATGAAGTATATATGATGGGTAAAATTCAGTTTGATGGCGTTCTATTCGTGTTATGTTTTAGAAATTTGTCATATCGAAATCATTTATCTTTTGATTTTTCCCTTTAAAAAATATTAATCTATTTTCGCCATTAATTAATCCATTTATTTTTCATGTTTCACACCAATTAACCTATTATTTTCTTTCATGTATGGTTAGATATTTTAAGTTAAATAATTCATATGTATATTATAATTTGCAACATATCTATTATAGATACTCGCTCCGTCTACAAAAAAAAGGCTCATTTGTTTTGACTGTTTTACAGTATTTAATCTAGATTTTTTTCATGAATGTTTATACATTAAAAATTAAATATTTCATATATGTATGATAATTTGAAATCAAAAAAATTTCAAAATACTTTTTCTGAATTTTTTAAAAATATTTATAATTTGAGTCAAATATTAAACTTTGAAATAGTAAAGTCAAACGGGACAATTATTTGCGGATGGGGGGAGTATATTTTTTGGGGATTTTTTTTCACTATTTATATTTGTTACAATTTGAATCAAACATTGAACCATAGAACATGAAAGTCAAATGGATCATGTAATGGTGAACAGGGAGTAATTTTTACATTTTTAAAAATAAAAAACATATGTTGCCTTCCGACAAAAAACAGACTTATGCAGAAAACAATAATTATTTATCGTTATACTTTGCATTCTGAATTTTTATTTATAATATTTTAACATACTTAAAATTTTAAATCTAACATTTTAACCACCCACCTAAACTTCGACAACCAAATACTACTCCGACCACTCCCCAAGTGGTGGTCGGCCACCTCGAACACACCTTCGCGCCACCCAACACCTCGCCACACCCTCTTTGATCTCTTCCCAGCCAGTGACAAATCTAGGATGTAAAAGTTAGGTGAGCGGAATTTCTTTATCATTAATATATAGGTATAATTTTTGATAAACTAAAACACAATTTTTACATAGTGTTAATAAATATTTGATAACAAATATACATAAATCATAAATTAAAACACTGTAAGATATATACTTAAAAGGCGTAGTTTTGAAAATCCACCCAACGACAGCTGGGTGTCCTCCGCTGATGGTCCGTCTCTGTTCCCAGCCTTTCCTAGTCTTCTACGACCTTCCCCGGCTCTCTACAACACTTCCATGGCAATCCACCAACCCACCTAGTCTTGACCCCGGTAGGGGCATCTATGGGCAAATATGTGTCGAAGCGGCAACCCGATACTACTCCAACTAGCCAACCCAGTGGTGGCCGGTCACCTCCACACACTTTCGCAACCTAGCACCTCGCCCCCCTTCCCTCGTCTCTTCCCAGCCTTCTCTAGTCTTTTGCGGCCTTCCCTAACTCTCCACAGCACTTCCTTGACCATCCACCGACCGACCCAGTCGCGACCCCGACATGGGCATCTATGGGCAAATATGTGTCAGGACGGCAACAGGCTTGGAAATGCGTTGTTGGGAAGGACAATGGAGGCCTGGAGAGGGTTGTACGATTCTGTTGCTTCCGCTTCACCGGGTCATAACTGGTTGTTAGGTTCGAGGAGGGCCGTTGAAGGCTGGAGGCTAGGGGTGAAAATTGAACAAACAAATCGAGCTGTAGCTCGTACTCAACTTGATTAAAAGCTCGTCTATGGCTTGTTCTAGTAGTTATGAAGCCAAGTTTGAACAAATTTTCCATGTCACCTCAAGGTACTTGAATCTTCTAGGTTTTGGATTGTTGAAGCTAGAAACTCAGCGAAAAGTATAAAAATCACCAAACTTACCAACTCGTCATGAATCAGTCAATGAACTCTTTATTCGGTTGATTAAACCACTAAATTTTCCAACTTGTTACGAATCGATCACTGAATTTTTTATTCGAATGGATAAACCACTGAACTTTTGAAACATACCAATTTAGGCCCTTGGTCTACTCTTTGCTGAAGTGACAAATAAAAGAACGACATGGATCGAGCGTATAGTTAAACTTAAAGTGTTGTTAAGTGTTCGAATTAAAGAAAAAAGCATATTAAGAGAATTTCACGTCATTTTCCTCATTATAATCATGCACTAAACTTTTCATTTGATATTCGCTTAACTTATTTTTTTAAAACAACTCTAAGAGGCGATGGAGTTAACTTGGAACTCAAGTAATCGACGTCTGTAGAGTTCTCATCTTGTCCAGGAGTCCTAACTAGGACTCCTTCACCTTGTGCTGTATAAGTACCTCATGTAAACCAAGCCTAATTGATACACAAAATAATCAATATCTTGCAGACTAAGAACATTGCTAGCTGCACCAAATTCAACTTATTACACGATATCAGAGCAGTTCTGATCCGAGAAGCACCACAATGACAAACGCAGATTCGAGCAGTGCTGCCATCAAGCTTGTTTCACCTATCTTCTCAACCATCTGATAATCCAAGCGCCATACTCGTGACCTATCTTCTCATAGGAGATAACTATCCTACCTGGAGACGTGCCATCCTCAATGCCTTGAGAGCCAAGGACAAAATAGGTTTTGTCAATGGTACAATCAAGAGACCGGAAGAAGACTCAGAATTGTTTCAAATCTGGGATACATTCAACTCAATGGTAATATCCTGGATTTTCAACTCTCTAATACCCGAACTACACAACAGTGTAGCTTATGCAGATACTGCCAGAGATATGTGGGTTGATCTCCAAGAAAGATTCTCACAGAGGAATGCACCAAGGATCCATGAACTCAAGAAGGAGATATTCTTCTGTTGTCAAGAGAACATGACTGTTACAGAATATCATATCAAGCTCAAAGGTCTGTGGGATGAGTTGGACACCTACTCAAATGCCCCAAACTGCACCTGCAAAGCATATAAAGAAGTACATGCTGAGAAGGAAGATGAGAAGTTGCATCAGTTCCTGATGGGCTTAAATGACAGCCTCAGTGGTATTAGATCTTTGATCCTAAACATGGAACCCTTACCTAATGTTAATAAGGCTTATGCACATGTGATAAAGGAAGAAAAGCAACAGACTGTTTCGATAAACAAGACTACACGGATGTTGCCGCCTTTGCTAAGAAGCCAACAAGAAAAACAAAAGATCCTAACAAGGCCAAAAAGGTGTGATCATTGCAGCAAACTTGGTTATTACACGAGGACTGTTTTGAATCAAAGGTTACCCAGATTGGTGGGTGAGGACAAGCCACCACTAGCCAAACCTGCAAGACAAATCAATACTGGTAAAAAACAACACAGAGTTTCAGCAAAGGCCTCGGTTGGACAGCAAAATCAATCTACAAAGCCTGGAAACCTCACTACAGCACAGTGTGACCAACTCCTGTCAATGCGTGTAACTCACAAAGGCAATGACACTCTCAATTTCTCTAGTAAGGTCTCTATAAACTCATGCGGTTGGATTATTGACAGTGGTGCATCAAACCACATGACTTCAAACAAAGATATTTTGTTGGAGATACATAAGCCATCTGCAAGTCCTCAAGTGCTCTGCCAAATAGAGCAAACATGAAAGTGATGTCAATTGGAAAAATTGAGCTATCACCTTCTCTCAAATTGGACAAAGTTCATCATATTCCAAAATTTGAATGTAACTTACTATCTTGTCAAAGATATGAACTGTTGTGTGACCTTCTACCCATCTTTTTGTGTGTTACAAGACCTAGCAACGAGGAGGATGATTGGGATGGGTGAGCATCAATGAGGATTGTACTTCTTGAAGGGGTTCAAAACTCATGAAGTCCTGTAACTTGGAACCAGTCCTCCAACTTGTGGCATATGCGCCTAAGTCACCCTTCACACCGAAACTTTCTCAATTTCAGCAACTCTCAAATTTAAATTTCAAGCATCAAGTCACACTGTAACTCTTGTCAAAGGGCAAAACAAACTAGAAAGCCCTTCTCTTCTAGAACTCATTGTACCGATGACTTACTTCAGAATACATTTGGATATTTGGGGTCCCTATAAAACCTTTCTCTATCCGGTGCACACTATTTTCTCACAATAGTAGATGACTTTTCAAGATGCACTTGGGTTTACTAGCTCGAATAAAAATCTGAAGTGGCAACTCACTTCCTGTTTTCTTTGCAATGATCAAAACCAATTCAACAAAACCATCCTTCAAGTCAAGTGACAATGCAAAAGAGTTTGTGTCAGACCCTTCTTTAAATTTCTCTAGAAACATGGGATTATTGTCCAAACCTCTTGTGTTGAAACACCCCAACAAAATAGGATTGCTGAAAGAAAACATCGTCACCTACTAGAAAACATCGTCACCTACTAGAAACTACAAAATAGAGATTTCATGATTGAGGAGCAAATTTGATGTTTCTAGGTAAGAGAGCACTTGTCTGATCTATTTATGATTTTAACTTCACCGGGTTCCATTTTTAGGTTGAGTTTCTTGGAGTTGTTTTCTTGTTTGCTCAATTTCTTCACACTGTGCACGGTTCTTGATTTTATCTTCATCGGGTTCCATTTTTAGGTTGAGTCTCCTTCTCTTTAGCTATTTATTGAAAGAATTTAAGAATAGGGATTTCATGATTGAGGAGATAATCTGTGGTTTGAAATTTTGAGAAATTTGGAAGAGAATGTTTTCAAGTATTGAGTTATAAATCAATGAATCAATAGTCTAGCCAAAATTCATGGTCTCATACAGGAACTCAAGTTTGTAAGGTGCATTGTTTGTGGGATTGGACCTCTTTGTTCGTGGTCAATGCAGGGAAGATTGTTGGTTGCTAAACAAATAGATGGTGGATATTAGTATATAAACTATTAGCTAAATACAGAAGTATTGTTTTATTATCTTTTGTCTTTAGCTAATAAAAGCCAAGTCATGACCCAGATCTTGATATTTAAAACTTACTAACTTGATCTTGCTGCCTTGTGTGCCAAATAATTATGTTAAAAAGCTCCTCTAAGAACCTTGTTCTGCAGTAAGTTGTACACTCAGTTGGGTGGTCTTTCTTCTGGTTCCTTCATCTCCAATACTGCTTTTAATGTGTATTTTTAATGAATGCTTGCTTAAGGTTCTACAAGACCTTCCCGTACTACATCTCTCGAGTTAAAAGGAAGGTTTGTTGGTTTTTATGTGTCTTCTATGACATAATTAATGTGAACAATGGTACGAACCCTTAACTAGTGCTCCTATAAGCCATCTCAATCCTGCTGCATGAATTCTTATGAGTGTTCCTTGATGCCATTCTCATGTTCGGGTAGGTATCTTTTTGTGTGTTTCCTTGATGCTTTCCCTTGAATTCTTATGAGTTGTACTTGCTGCCCTTGTGTAATTGTAGATGTCTACAAGTTCGAAGGACGTTGATGAGAAGATGGATTGGCCGGAAAAGAATAAACTTGCCTTCCTTCACATGCTACATGAGAGGACCATCAATGACCCTCACGAAGCTCCTGTTTACAAGCTAACAGATTGGGAGGCTATGAATAGAGAGATGTTCGTTGCTACGGGGTCAATTGCGGAGGTGAGAAGTTGAAGGCGAAGTATCATAGACTTCGGATTAGGACTCATGTTCTCACGGCTATTGGCACATACGGAGTCACTTGGAATGAAAACTCCAACATTGTGGAGGCACCGAATGAGGTTTGGGAGCATTTTCTTAAGGTATTATACCTACTCATCTCTTCTATACTTGATGTTTTGTTCACCTTAAGAAGCATGATTGTAAATTCTTTATTTCCCTCAAGCATGTTCTGTTTTCGTACTTAGTTGCTGCCTTTATTTAATTAAACATGATTACTTGATAGTTGATAGGCTCGGCCATGTTGTTCAATGATCATCTGCCAGTAGATTTTTTTTGTTTTAATGTATATGCAATTTCTATTGCCTTAGAGTCCAGTAAAGGTAGGTTAGGCAAGTGCTGATTCTGTACTGCTGAGATGGATTTGAGACATATGTCATGTAATCTCCATTCTTTTGTTCCTTTAGAATCAGTAAAGAGCTAAATTCTTTCTTTTATTTTGTAGCTTCATGATCCGGTTTATATATGCTTTTTTGTTGCAGTTGGACAATAAGCATTTCAATTCAATTCGAAAAAAGTGACTGCAAGAATTATTTCTTGTTATGATCCGGATGCAAGATGAAGCAGATGAAATATTTACCGAGTTTAGGAGGGAGGACATGATAGTGGAGGGTGAAGATGGTCTTGGTGTTGATCAAGTGGTCGAAGTTGATTCTTCTCAAACAGCTCGAATGAGAAGTATGGGAGATGAGTTAGCCACAAGGATGTGGAACGACTACCAGCGGAAGAATCGTCAACGTACTTGATATACATTTTCAAGTTTGACAAGGTTGACATAGAAAAGAAAAATGAAAACTATTTTCCACAACTAAATGGGACCATAAGATTTCAAGCCAACCTACCAAAGAAATTTTGAGGAGAGTGTGTTCTATCTGCAGCATATCTGATTAACCACACACCCTCACCTAAGCTAAAAGGTCTTAGTCCTTACCAAAAGT
Organism: Stellera chamaejasme; assembly: GCA_024586325.1. Classification (NCBI taxonomy): domain Eukaryota; kingdom Viridiplantae; phylum Streptophyta; class Magnoliopsida; order Malvales; family Thymelaeaceae; genus Stellera; species Stellera chamaejasme. The sequence continues at coordinate 36,577,508 of CM044985.1, forward strand.
TGTTTTAGAAAACCCCAGTTTTAGATCACCTTGAAGTGTTTAGCTGCTTGTGTTATGTGCACAACAAACAAAGAACCAAAGGTAAGTTTGGCAGCAGAGGGAAACCATGTGGCTTTATAGGGTACCCTTTGAACCAAAAAGGCTACAAGGTCTATGATCTAGAAGATCACAAAGTCATTATATCCAGAGATGTGACATTATTTGAACACATCTTCCGATTTTAGCAAGACAAGATATTCCAGAACACAACAAATCCATTGCTGTTGAAAATCTTCCTTGTGATGATGATGATAGTCCACCTGATCCAAAACCTCAAGTCCAAGAACCACACCCTAAACTTCAAAATCTGGAGCGAGAACCAAATAACACATCATCACCTTCTATTCCTCAAAACACCAGGCCTGTTCGAGAAAAAAGAGAACCTAGTTACCTAAAATATTTTGTTGTTGAACTCCCAAAGAAGAACAATCCCCCTGCTGCTACCTCCAATGCATCCACCTCTAGTAAGTCCTATAATATTGCAAATTATTTGTCATATAACATGTTTTCTGAGCAGCACAGAGTCTTCATGGCAAATATAGACAAACACAGAGAACCACAGTCCTTAAAGCAAGCATTTAATGATCCTAACTGATGCAATGCTATGAATGAAGAGATATGGGCCCTTGAATTGAATAGAACCTGGACTCTTTCACCTCTACCTGCTCGAAAGAAGGCTGTAGGGTCTAAATGGGTGTTCAACGCATTGGGCAGATGGTACTATTAAGAGGTATAAAGCCAGGTTGGTAGCTAAAGGCTTCACTCAAAAAGAGGGAATTGATTTTCATGAGATCTTTGCTCCTGTAGCAAAGATAACCACTGTGAGGCGTTTGATGGTTGTTGCTGCAATAAAGCACGGGGAACTACGTACACCAACTAGATGTCAAAAATGCTTTTCTTCAAGGAGATTTAGAAGAAGATATATATATATATATATATATATATATATATAAAACCTCCGCCCGGATATTCAAGTGCAAATAATCTGGTTTGTAGACTTCAGAAGTCCTTGTATGGACTTAAACGAGCCCCACGGCAGTGGTTTGCTAAGTTCTCAAAGGCATTGCTTCATTTTGGTTTCAAACAATCAAAATCTGACTACTCTCTTCATCTTCAGGATAGACACGACCTACACAGCCTTGTTGGTGTATGTTGATGATATAATAGTGCCAGGAAACAATTCAGATTTTATTACCAAGCTTAAGAATTATTTACATGAAACCTTTTCCATAAAGGAACTAGGTAAATTAAAATACTTCTTAGGACTAGAAGTGGCTAGATCCTTCTGGTATTTTTCTCTCACAAAGGAAATACTGCCTGGACATTCTAAAAGACAGTGGTATGACCAGCAGCAAACCAGCTTCAGTGCCAATGCAGCAGCAACATCACTTGGCAGTAGCTAAAGGCGATCCTCATCATAACCCAGGAAGTTACCGAAGACTCATTGGTAGACTTATCTACCTAACAATCACTAGGTCCGATGCCACCTATTCTGTTAATCTACTTGCCAGTTTATGCATAAGCCACAGAAAGCACACTACAAGGCAGCAATGTATCTTCTTCAATACCTAAAAGGTACTCCTGGGAAAGGTATATTTTTCCCTTCAACTAGCAACTTATCATTGGAGGCTTACTGTGACTCTGATTGGGCAAGTTTTCCACTCACAAGAAGACCAACAACAGGATACATAACTAAGTTGAGAGGTGCTTTGTTATTCTGGAAATCAAAGAAATAACCTACTGTCTCCAGATCATCAGCTAAAGTTGAGTACAAGGCAATGGCTTCAGCTACAAGTGAGTTGATCTGGCTCAGACGACTACTTGCAGATCTTTCTCACTCATTTGCAACCTAGTGGATTGCATTGTGATAACCAAGCTGCACTTTACATAGCAAATAATCCAATATTTCATGAAAGAACGAAGGACTGTCACTTTGTGCGAGAGAAGATACAATCAGGGGTTGTTGAAGCCCGGCATGTCTCAACCACCTTGCAAATAGCAGATATACTTACAAAGGCCTTAGGAGCAGATCAATTTCAGTATCTATCATCCAAGTTGTCTTCTGGTGATCACCATTCTTCAACTTGAAGGGGGTGTTAAAAGAAAAATCAGATCCTTATTTGTATATTCTCTGTTAGTTAAATGGCTACACTTATTGCAAGCTCTAACTGGCGATGGAGTTAACTTGGCACTCAAGTAATCCACGCCTGCAGAGCTCTCATCTTGTTCAAGAGTCCTAACTAAGTTAGAACTAGGACTCCTTCAACTTGTGCCGTATAAATACCCCATGTAAGCCAAACCTAATTAATATACACAATATAATCAAAATCTCGCAGACTAAGCAAAAATTGCTAGCTGCACCAATTTTAACTTCTTACAATTCCTGACATGTTAGAAAGTTCAGGGATTTTGTGTGTGTGTTTGCCCATAAAAGCCAATAAATTGCAGAGATTAGGTGAGAAACCTCTATTAAATTACTATAACTACCATCAAACCTGGGGATTATGTGTGTGAACGGTATAAAGGGAGAACAAGAAATCAATAATTTTATTTTTAAAAGAATACGTAGTAAAGCATTGAAATGTACGTTTGATTCCCAGTAAACGTTAGATGGCCAGCCCTATAAACTGCAGCACTCATTTGATAAATTTTCTTCCGACCGATCTCCCTAGCTCTTGCAGAAGGAAAACCAACATCAAAATTGAATTACCAGAAATTTGGTAAAATTATGGTGATCACGAGGCTTGCAATAACCATCATGCTCCTGGTTTGCATTCTAATCCACCGCGGTACGTAATTTCCTAATAATCCTTGCTCTATACATGATTTCAATTGCCTTTTGATTCTGATTTTGATAATTGATAGCCAATTCTTGATAATGAGGTTCTGAGCTTTGGATTCTACGGTGAGCTTCTGGGTTTGATAGAATCATTGACTAGATAAGTGAGATTCGTTTCTTTTCTTTTCTTTTTCTTCTTTTTGGTCTATTTCCGGTGCTCTGTAACAGGAGCATCCCCAATCTTTTGATGCTCTGTTTTCTTGTGCTGGGGTAACTTTGCTAATGGAGTTGATCAACAAAGGGACGCACCTAAGAAATCCAGATCTGCTATCTTCTCTTCCTTCTGTCCGAAAACTAAGTACGTTCTATAGGAACAAATTTTGTTCGATTATGAAACGGATTTGACTTCTTCTCACCTGATTTACGACTCACGGATCTGGCGGAGGGCTGTGTCGTGTCTGCAATAAGTGGCTATGATGAGGGCGGTGCTGTCTTGGGACTGGGGAACGAGATGATGGTGACGATCGAGTTGCTTCCTTCCTCCAACGGTTGATGATTTCCGGCGATGCGCAACTTCGGAATCTCTCTCCTCCAATTCTCGCCGGCACTAGCGGTGACGAGTTCGTGTTGGTTTGATGGAGGCCACAACAGCTCGTGGCGGTGAGGTTGAGCCGAGCGGCGGCCGATCCCTTGCCGTGCGACGCCAGCTAGGGTGGCGGGCGAGAGCAAAGAGGAGACTGATGGTGGCAGAGTTGGGCCCCGTGAAAATCATTGTTTTATTATTATTATTATTATTATTATTATTATTATTACTATTATTATTATTAGGGAAAATAGGTAAAAATGTCATTAAAGTATTCAAAATCTCTCAATTTACCACTAAATTTCATTTTGAAGCTAAAGTGCCATATAATTTTTGAAACTGGGTTAAAAATGTCACTGCCATTAAAAACCGTTAAAAATTTGTTAACTTTATGGTTTAAGTACAAAAAGTAGTGCTTAAAGTTTTTAACCTTTTACAATTTGATCCTAAATCTTTGATTCGCAAGCCTGAGGGCGGATCGTTCGCGGATCGGCCGGATTACGGGCGAGATCGGCGCCTTCCGACAGCGGTGTACGTCAGGAACGGCAGGGTGGAGTCAGGGAGAGGTCTCGGCGATTCTGGCGCTGTCAATCAAGGAGGAACAAGGACCTGAATCGCGCTGGATGAGCGATTCGGGTCAGCGAGTCGCTGCTGAGCACTCCTCTGTTTAGTGTCTCCGACAGCGTAGGATGGACGGTTGTGCATGGCGTGAGGCAGAGATGCTAACGAGGCACAAGTTTGGTGATAAGGGGCAGCGGATGTGGAGGAGCAAGGTGGAGGTTGATGGCTCACTTGAGTGAAGAACAGAGGAGACGATTTTTTTTTTGCTGCTGTGTCCTCTAGCGGTGAATCGGGGATGGGATGGTGGGATGGCGTCCGCGACGTTGGAGTGGGCGATTGATGGGCGGTGGTGCTGGAACGACATCAAGTCGGTGAGTTTGCTCCGCAGTTCTTGTTGCGAATCAAAGATTTATGATCAAATTGTAAAGGCTTAAAAACTGTAAGCACTACTTTTTGTAATTAAACCATAGAGTTAACATATTTTTCAACGGTTTTTAATGGCAGTAACATTTTTAACCCAGTTTCAAAAGTTAGATGGCACTTTAGCTTCAAAATGAAGTTTAGTAGCAAATTAAGAGATTTTGAATACTTTAATGACATTTTAACCATTTTTAATTATTATTATTATTTAAAGGAATAAAACTTTCTAATGCTTGTGTGTACGTACGTAGCAACAAATTTGGATGCATACATGAGAGAGGAGGAGAGAGGAGACTCAGGAGAGGAAGGATCAAGGAAACACAATTAATGAAAAGGGAGAAGAGGTATTTTGCCACTAACCTTTTCAAAATCTCTTTTTTTACCACCAACATTTTTCCAAGGTAAAAATGACATTAACGTTTCGTCAAAGGGGTATGTTTGTCATTGGACATTATGTTGTCCCAGTTGGCTTTGAAATAATCTTAGATGGTGTTCGCTTGCCACTAGGCAATTACGTGGATATTGACTTTACGTTTCATATGGTTAATACTTTAATTTCACCTTAAAACACTACGTAGAGAAACTGCCTCACTGCGGCCTCCGTCGCAGTAAATGCCGCAGTAAATTTCATTTACTGCGATATTTACTGCGGCAGAGGCCACAGTGAGCCGCAGTAAATCGGTTTACTGCGGACTCCGCCGCAGTAAATCATTGGCTTATCTACGTAGTGAAATTTGTAAACGTACCAATTTAATCCTAAAATTTTAGAATCTTAAGGTGAAATTAAAGCAATAACCATAAGAATTATTTAGTCAATGTCCACGTAATTACTCAGTGGCAAGCCACATCAGTGACATCTAAGCGTATCTCATTTTCGACTGAGACAATTTAACGTCTGGTGACAAACATACCCCTTTAAAAAAACGTTGATGCCATTTTTACCCCTTAAAAGTAGTTGGTGGGAAAATGAGAGATTTTTAAAAGATTAGTGACAAATTTAGTCTTTCTACCTAATGAAAAATAATGTTATGGATTGTCATTTTCGACAATCATTTAAACACTTTTCCATTAACTTTTGTCGATATTCATTTTTTGGATCCAAAATCAAATACATCCACAAAAGTGAATTCATGACTAATTATAAATGGAAAATGTCTAAAATGACTGTTTATATAATTTCTTATTAATTAAAATACTAATTACTGTATTTTAGATTGTCCAAAATAACTTGCTACATTTCCTTTTTATTTAAGGTTTTTTACATTAATTTTACTTTATTACCCGTACTCTTTATTCCCACTCAAAAAAAAAATTATCCTATATACATATTTTATTCTTTTACCCTCAAATCAATACACATTCTTAATCTCATACTAGTCAAAATGGAACATGTTTAAAGGGACGAAATGTGTAATATTAAAACTATGATTCTCTTTCATGAATGGTTAGTCATTTAAAATTAAATAAATATTCATATGCATATCATAAATTGAAGTATAAAATTCAAAAAAAAATCATTATTTATCTTTATTAAATTTTGAATCAAATATTGAGTTATTGGCGAACTAAGTGAGTATATATACTTTGAACCTAAAAAGGATTAATCATGAAGAAGGTAATGACGTGATCATAATAAGAAGGCCCAACGGACAACATTGACACCATTAATGATGTCACCATAATAATATACTACTATATGATTATATATTTAGCCTTTAAACTCTTTATATATATATATATATATATATATATATATATATGTACTCCTTCATTTCTCAATTAATTCTATATTTTGTGTGGACGTGGAGATTAAGGTAAATGCAATATTTTATGTAACTTGATATAATTATCTTTGAGTAGAGGTTGCACAAAAAACGATATATGAAAAGTCAATATAAAATAGGGATAGTTTGGTAATTTTAGAGAAGAGATGTTCCTCTTTAAGGAAAGTGTAGAATTTTTTAGGAATAATCTAAAAAATGTGTAAAATTAATTAGGGAAGAATAAAGTATACATTGGTGATAATTAGGCAAAATTTCAACCGCATCATCCGGTTGAAGTGGCTGTGTTTTGAAACCTCATACAACTTGAAGTTAATAAAATGTCGCTGCCCTCAATTCCAATCTCTGCGCGCGCGCATATATATATATATATATATATATATATATATATATATATATATATATATATATATATATATATATATATATATATATTGTCTTTGGAATTTAGAATCATAAGTGAGCAAGTGAGGATCTTTTTTATATTAGAGTTGTAATTTGATTAACTTTTGGCAAACTCTTTCTTGAACTAAAGAATTTATTCAAGTAGGGGGAGTATCATTGCCAATGGTGGATGAAGATAGATCCAATATCTCTTTCTCCAAGAGAAAACAACATTGGATTAAGATAAACTTGATCAAAATTTTGAACAAAAGTTGTGTGGAAAAGTGTTGTGAAAATGTATAAAATTTTCTCTTAAATTTGCATATGTTGTGTCCTTCAAAGTGTAGAAACAACCCTTATTTATAGGTAAGGAATTAACCTAGAATAGGAAGAAAAAAAAATTACAAATCAAATTGATAGAAAATTAATACTAATTGTCTATTTTATTTTATATTGATGCTTGTAACCTTTGGAGATGAAAGGTGCAGAATTTGTGAAATTGTCTTTTATCCTCCAACTTTTTTCATCTTGTCACTTGAGTTCTCTAGGTTTCCAAAGTGATTTGCTCTTCTTGGACCCAAATTATGATGGAGAATATTTGGGCCACTCATTTGACTTGGTCCTTGAATTTGGTGTAAAAAATATCAACTTTTTCCTCTTATTTTTCTTCAATCTTTTCGTTTTGCTCCTCTAAGTTAGCAAAATCCATCATGAAAAGGGAAAAGAGCTTGTTTGACCTTCTTTGCTCTTGCTCTTGTGATTGAGCCTCTAATTCCTTGTGGGTTCACATCATCTATATATATAGTTCTTCATGAATCATTAAAATTTAGTTAACAATATATTTGATGATCGATGCATGATTAGTTAATTTGAAGTTAGTTTGTTTGTTGTACTACTAGATGAAAGCAATTTTGGAGGGTTGTGCACGGAAGAGGATGATGACCCGGAAACTGATCAGGGAACCAGCAGTAGTACTACTGGTGCCTATTTAGATATGGATGAAAGTTTACCAGATTACTCAACGGGTTCCAGCGAAGATGGTTCTCCGTGGAATTTTGACAGTAGCAGTTCAGAGGAAACAGAAAGCTCAACTGGTGAGGAAGGCTCAAATACTGAAAGCTCAGATGATGACAATGGCAATAACAGTGATGATAACGGTCAGACCTTAAATACACGCACTATATATATAGATTCTCTACGTATATATACTACATAACTAAAAATTGAAATTCTTTTTCTAGAATAATTATGCTCCCTTTTTTTATAAAAATATTTAAATAGAGTAGCTATACGGTGCGCCTCTAGGCGCACTTTAAGCGCCTAGAGAGAAGAGGTATATGAAGAATAATGATGCATTCCTGATACACTGTGATGCACTCCCATAACATTAATATGATGCACTCTCTTTGACGAGTTAATGATTTGTTCTACAACCCCACGGTGATCCTTTTTGTTCTACCCAATGATGCATTTGCGATGCATAATGATGTATTTCCGTAACAAACATGATGCACTAGTTCTGATAACTTAATGAAGCACACACTTCCTTCAACCTCCCAAAATGATGCATTTGGTAAAACACTATGATGCATTTCCGATACATTATAATGCTCTCCATTACAAAATATGATGCACTCGCTCTCATGACAAATGTTACACTCTTTTTATTAACCTTTCAAAATGATGTCTTTGGTAAACCACTGTGATGCACTCCCTGTTGCATTATGATGCTCTCCATTACAAAATACGATGCACTCGCTCTCATGACAAATGTTACACTCTTTTTATTAACCTTTCAAAATGATGTCTTTGGTAAACCACTATGATGCACTCCCTGTTGCATTATGATGCTCTCCATTACAAAATATGATGCACTCGCTCTCATGACAAGATTAATGCTCTCAATTTCCAGCTCACACACCATTAAGGTACGTAGGAGCATCATTTGGAGTCGAATGCGCATTATTTAAAGTACGCAGGAGCATCATAATTACTGGCGATTGTACTTAGACGAATTTGAATGAAAATGGCAATTTTGTAAATAACGTGAAAGTGGCGCACGGAGGCCCACGATAAGCGTGGGCGCACCGTATCCTCTACCATTTAAATACTAGTACTTATTGATCAGTATATATATAGAAACCTAACCTTCCATAAATAACCCTTAATTAACTCTCCATCAAATTAATTTTGTTGTTCAACTTTTGAGCTATATATTGTTTTAATAATTGGCCCTCACTGATGAAATTTTCTTTCGCCCTGCATTAGTATATAATAAAAAGCACTAATTCCATAATCTGGCCGGCTTCTTTTCGCTCTCTCTCTCTCTCTCTCTATATATATATATATATATATATATATATATATATATATTATACTCATCATATTATAAATTATGTTGACAGAAGAAGTACTGGTGAACGATGCGGATTGCTTGGCAAGGACACCACATAATCTTGGTGAAGTTGTGTGTACTAAAGAAGCCTGTGTAGAGTTGTGTGGAGTAGAAGACGCTGGAAATGGAGATGATTACTGCGATGGGGCACACTGTTGTTGCACTCCTAGATGTCTTCTACTGCCCTTTCTTCTTGCTAATTGCAATGCAGCTTCCTGTGGCGAGGAGTGCCAACAAAGGAATGTTGGGAGCACAAATGACAGATGCCTTCACGGCTCTCGTTGTTGTTGCAGAGCTGCCTGGTAGGAAGTATTTACATATATTTATAAATAATAGTAGTAATTAAACCCTTTCGGTGATTCATCCATCACATGAATAAATTAATTTCTAAGTGTAATTTCCAAGTACTTTCTATGGTTGAATAAGTTCATGTATGTGTACTTCATACAAGGAATGAGAATGAAGAACCAAATGCTATGATCACCTTACCTTAACCATATATATATGTTTACCCAAGTAAAAAATTAAAGTGAATATTGATACAATTAGCTCTTTACATCTCATCGCAATCAAACTCTTCATTTGGAATGAAAACAACATTTCCTAATTAAACACGGTCCATTAATTTCTTCTTTTGATTCTTATGATTATTGAAACAATCGGGGAACTATAATTCCAACTCTTTGCATTCATCTATCTGGCCTGACAATCGATTTCATGCTCCTCAAAATAAGAAGATTCCTTCTCACCTTTCCACTAATCTCACTTTCTACAATCTTCTTGCCCTTTAATTATATGATCAATGAAGGTGAAACCCTAGTTCACCGCTGCCGCCAGGTTACTTTTTTCATCCGATCATCGTTCATCGCCATCACCGGCTAGATCATGGTTTCCTTCCTCCGCCGGCGATGTCGACTCCTTCTCTGCCTGGTTTGTTTCCTTGCGTTTTCTCTCCCTCAGTTGATAACATGAGGGTGGATGGTCCCTTCTACTGGTCGCGAATCTGCCGGCCCAGTGCTTCTCCAGCGCTCGCGTCATCATTTCCGATGACGCTGTCACTTTCGGTGGGATTCACGGTGGCCCATGAGCACTGCATCGATTTGAGAGGCGGTGCTGCTCTCCGGCCCCAGTTGTTGCCGAAGGTGGAGATTTTGGATCAGGGGTTTCTGGCCTTATCTCTCCTTGCGAAGCTGCCGCTGGTGCAAATGAGGGGCTCCGGATGCTTCTGATGTTGGCCTCCCAGCGATGGTCACGATGCAGAAGCTAGCTTCTGATTTCGATATAGTGGGATGGGATGGTGTTGGGCGCGTACAGTTGTGGAGGGATCGTTGAATGTGGATTGAGTTTTTTGTGTGGGTAAGATTGATTTTGTTCATGTCGTGGCTCAGTGGTATTATTGGTGAGAGATGGAATGTTTGGGTTCGCAAAAGGAGGGGCGGCAAGATGTCTCGAAAATTGGAGGATGGTACGATAGGGCTATGGATCTTCCCTATCCGTTTGTACCCGGAGCTTGCGTGCAAAAATGATCCCCATTGGTGTGATCCGCTCGATGAACCTGTGGCGGTGGGTGCCTCTGTGGTTACTCTTTTACTGGTGGGAGTTATTTCCGACCTTTTTAATTGTTGTCTGTACAAGGTTGAGACATCGTTTAGCTTCTCAATTGATTGGGAGCTTGTTAGATGTATATGCATCTCTTGAAGACGTTGTATACAAACACAATTTTAAAATCCGTAGGTGGATTAGTGTAGCTCACTGGTGTGTATGTGTTCCTCTTGCATTAGTATTTCTTCGGTGGCATTACTATTTTTATGTCTCCTTCTTTTAGGTATTTTAGTTTTCTTCATATTACCATCGGTTATGCTATCTTTAAGTACTTTAGTTTATTGCTTTTGGTCGTACTGCCTTATAGCCTTAAACTATATGATTTTTAGTCTTATTTATACTCATTTCAGACTAAAAGCGTTGTTATCTTTCAGGGTTTTGTCCCTGCTTAGGTTGTTCTTGTCACTAGTCGCTTGATATTGAATGAAATCATTCCCCTTCAAAAAAATTATGATCAATGAAAAGAACCTGACGACTACTAGACATTACAATGTAAGGAAGAAATTAACTTATTTGAGCTCTCTAAAAAAGAAGTGGAAATTGGATAACTAGGAGGAAATGAAAGAGAAAAAAAAACATTACTATCCAAATAGCTAGCTCCAAAACCCGCCCATTCCCCATAGGCTTTATATTGTCGCTTGCATACAATTGGAGATAATTTAACCCATTCTATAATTGAACCGTTAAAATTGTTAATGTGCAATCAATAGAGCGTCTAATGATTTTAATTTATTGTACTCCATCCGTCCACGAAATGATGATGCATATTTCTTTTAAAGATATCACTGAAAGAATGATGCATTTTCTTTTGAGTAATTTTGGTTGACCTATTTTATTGAATTACCCTTAACTTTCCTTCCATTTCATTAACTTTCCTTTCTTCTACGGGTAAAGTACACAAATAGTCAATTTGTTTTAATACGTGTCATGTTTTAGTCCTATTTTAGGAATTCATCTCATATTAATCCCTTAGTTTGCATTTTTGTCTCAAATTGGTCATTTCATCAGATTTTCTATTAATTTTCCGTTAACTTCATGAATTTACGTAAATATCTCCCACCTACTATTAAATCAACTCTTAATCTTTAATAAATTTTACAATTTAACCCCATAATTAAAACTTCACAAACCTTACCCTAACTTTGTTGCCTTTTCACCACCCTGTCAACTTCCATCTCAACCATGTAATTATCTGAAACATCAAAGAATCAAAACCATGCTATCTACAAGATCAAAGAATCAAAACTCATAATTGAAACCTCATTGAAACTAGTTTCTTCATCATGATCGAACCCATCTGTCTCAATCTCAAAACCCAAAATCAAAACCCATCTGACTCAATTTCCCAACTGGAATGAACAAGAAAATCAAGTATAAATCCAAAATTGAGCACAAAAATAGTTGAAGAAGTTGTTATGAGCAACTGATTGCTCTACTTCTCAAATTCAATAGGGGACATAGACCAAGTCCATGGCTTTCGAGTCTTGCATTAATATGGGTATCTCCCACTTTTTCAAAGGACAGCTGAGACTGACGCTACATGCTTACTTCAGGTTCTTCGTTTTGGGCTCTAAAAAGCTCGCAAGATCGGCACCTGAAGAGACACGAATATGGATTTTTGAACGCATTGGAGGCGTCGAATCGGGAAATGAGAGCGACGTCGCTAAGAGCACATCGTCGGAGCGAAGGGGAAGAGACAGCAACAGGTCGAGAAAGACCAGCATGCTCCTCTCATCTCGTCTCGTTTTGTCCCTACCCCAACCCCAACTCCAACGTGGATTCGCATTCTCCGGCATCGATTGGCCTACTCCGGCGCCGATTCGTGTTACTCTGACGGCAGCAATTTGAAGTAGGATATAGTCTTCAGGCTGATCGGAATCAGGCGGAGGAAGTAGGAGACGTAGCAGCGTTTCTGGAACTCCAATTTTAGGTTTTGGGCCAGTTTCAAAAGCTAAATTTTGGGTTTAAATTGTTGGATACCATTTTTGAGAATGAGACTCAATTTTCACTCCTGAACTGGATCAAGTGGAGGAGAGTGGTGGAGAGGGAGGTTAGAGCTGGTTCATCGTGGTTAGGATGTTGAGGGCGGGGCTGGTGTCGGAGAACAAAGGAAGAGAAAGGTTTAAACAGTTGGGTTGGGTTGATTCTGTAACTTGTGAAACTTAGTTGGGCTTAACTTATAGATTATTAAAAAGGTAAGGTTAAATTCAATTTTAAATATAAACATTTTACATAATTATCCTTAGTTAAATAGTAACTTTGACAGAAAATGTAACGAATGACGTGTTTAGGATAAAAATGAAAACTAAGAGATTAATATGAGGCATTTAATTTAAAGTATGGCGAAAATATGGCCACATTAAAGTAAGAGACTTTATTCGTATCTTTACCCTTTCTTTCACCAACACTTAATTATACGCTCTCCTTAACGAAAAAAGTTGTACATTGTTTCTTGATCGTTCCCTAAATTAAAATTTAGTCTAAAGCCTTCTTGAAACAAGCAACCCAAAGAATCAAAAAAAAGCAAAGGAAAAAGGAAAGAAAAGAAACCAGCAACCCATTTCTCCATGAATTGACACCTACTCCTTAACCATTTATCAAGCTCCTTCTAACTGATGGAGTATATCTCAAGTCTTTTTGACTTCCAGACAAGTTATAGCGCCAACATGCAAACTGGAGCGATAAACGAATAAAAGTACATTAACGTCCGTTTCTTTACTCATCAATATTGAGGGTAATTTTGGAAAATTTATTCTCATTTACTTATCTTAATCTCTATGCTCAAAAATGTATCATCCTTTCGGAATCGGAGATGGAGGAAGTACTAATGACACACAAATAATGGGATAGAGGATCATGGTTTTCCTTACATTCGGACCATTAGTCAATCAACAGACTATTTGATGATTGTACTTTAATTTAACATTGACATGCCCATCGACTAAAAGATGTGAATTATTTTTCCTAAAACAAATTACTCCTTGGTACTTTTTTATTGAAATAAATGTTTTTGACATGAAGATTAAGATGAATGTAGAATTGATCAACTCCCATAGAATTGAATTGACTCTTGACCTTGCCCTCAATTAATCAACTCCTGGGACAAATACATAAAGAGTCCTGAACATTTCATATTTCTAACAACATAGTCTTACAGGTTTTCGACTTAACATTCAAGTCCTAAAACCTTTGCCCGTTACCATAAAATTAACGTTTCAGTCCTAAAGTATCATTACACCCACACATCCCCTTTCTTCTACACCTAAAGGTTTTACGTATGTCTTGATTCTTTCAGAGTTCGGTAGCTCCATCCCAGCTCCGCTCTTGTTTGATCGCCTAGAGGCTATCAAATATATATAGTGTGGGTTTAGTAACACTTTTAAAAAAATTACTGTTACATTTAATTATTAGTTGTTTGATTTAACTATTAAAAATTATTAAAAACAGTATATCCCAAAAAGAGTACCATGTAACAACCATGTTAGAATCCTAGTTAATTAAAACCGTGACTGCGAAAGTTTCATCGTTCCCCATGATTTTGGGTTTAATACGCGTTTTATTCCAGTGTTTGACGCTTTTGCCCGTATCACAGGAAGGACTACTCACTTCACCGATTCAGCCAGTACATGCATGTTTCGAGACTAAGAAAGGGCAGGTCGTAAATTCATTCTAGAAACAGGATTATTACCGGAACAGTAACCGCCGATGCAGAGAATCAATCAATTGGAGCATTGGATTATTCTTGGATCAAGGAAACAGAATTGATAAAATCGGTGCTAACTAGCATCGGAAGGTACGTTGGTCATAAAACGATAGCTAGAAATGCCTGCCCATGAAATGCAGAGCAGCTTCAATAATTCTTCATAAGTATTCTTCACAGCTTGTGATTGAACCAAAAGGAAAGTAATCAGAAGAAGAAGAAGAAGGTGATATGTAGCTCTGGCTAGTTTCGATGGGGGAGATCTTGAGGCTTTCAATAACCACCATGTTGTTGTTAGCTAGCATTCTGCTCCGGCGAGGTAAGCACAGTAAGTACGTGCTCTGTTGTTTTCTTTTTGTGCTCTGTTTTCAGTACTGCTCTGTTTCGAAACCCAGAAACTATTCTCAGAAACGGAACGGAACACTGATCGGACTGCATGCATAGAGGCCAGGCAACGACGGTTCCTTCCGGGAGCAACCAACAATTCTCAGTAACGGCTTACAGGACTGTTGGAATTTAGTTAGAAACCCCAATATAAACTCCAAAATCGAAATCTCCAATTTTCTCCCTTATTTTTAACAAGCTTATAATTACCCCCAACTTATACTCTGGGTTTTATTAGTTTTCATTCTTATCATTCAATGTACTAACCTGTACAAAATTACTCTGGTGGTTCTGAGCATAAGAGGTGAGGAACAAAACAATGAGGCAAATCATACATAACTCTGTAGATTTGAGTGTGAGAGAGAAGTGATTTGTTGTGTAACACAACAAGAAGAGGCTAGGAATTAGATCCAGTACTAATGGACAAATAATTACTCCTACTTATTTGATAATTAATGACTGATTAATTTGAAATTTTCTTTGTTATGCATGGTAGATCAAAGTAGTATTTCTGGAGGCCTGTGCAATGAAGATGAGCAGAAACGTGGCAATGATGCTGCTGAAACGACCTTCATAGACCTCAATGAAAATTTGTCTCGTGTATCCTCAGGTGATGAATTTAATAGTAACAATTATGAGGATGAGCCTTGGGATTTTGATGATCAGACTACCAGTGAAGCTAGCCCGGAATCCTCATCAGGTCACGATATTGACGATGAAACTAGCCCAGAAACCAGCTCAAACGACAACAACAATATTAATGATGGAGTTGAAAATCCAGTTAGCACTGCAGCTGTTGATGATGGAACTACTAGCTCACTCACATAACAATGAAGTTGGCACAGAACAATCAGAAAGCAATCAACCTGCAGGCTCAAATGGCCGGCGATCAAGGTCAGACTTTCTTTAAGAAACACACCAACTTTTATATTCCTTTTTTTTAAATTTTCTAAATAAAAAGGTCCTACAAACCAAGAGTTATATAGGCGCATTACTTTTCTACAATCATATTTTTCTTTTTACCATATTTATAATAATACTTATATATTGCGTATCTTGAAAATTTATAATTGAAAGCAACTTTTATGGTTTTTAGTCTTTGTACTTACCTTGGAATGTACTTATTTAGTCTCATAAACTTTTATATTTTGTTTTTACAACTTAACTGTGATTTTTCCAATAATATTTAAACATATAGATAAAGCTAAATAATTCATACACTTATCCTAATTTGATATTTAAATTTTCAACATATATTTTTATAATTTTTTTACAATTTATCTATGTAAAAATTTGAGTCCAACACCTCAACTTAAAACATCAAAGTTAAATTACTAGTACAATTTATTTTTAACAAAGGGAGTACGCTTACTAATTTTTTTGCGAAGTACATATCTACTATTAATATATAAACAGGAACATACTGAAGGAGGATCTGCCACGTGTAAATTATTTTTTAATATTTATTAAAACCACATGATAAATTTAATCAAGAGATAATATCCGAACAGATTGAATCGGTAACAAACTATATCTAAACTCTCTAAAAATTCGAAATAACCCACAAAATCAGATGTCAAACTCGATCTCAATCCTATATTCTAGATATTCCACACTATAATATTTGATCTAAATGGAAATATAAATCTTTGAATAATTGTTTACAAAGAGAAAGCGGAAATCATGATGAATCTACTATTAATATATAAACAGGAACATACTGACGGAGGACCTACCACGTGTAATTTTTTTAATATTTATTAAAATCACATGATAAATTTAATCAAGAGTATATCCGAATAGATTGAATCTGCAACAAACTGTATCTAAACTCTCTAAAAATTCGAAATAACCCACAAAATCAGGTGTCAAATTCAATCTCAAGCTTTCATTCTAGATATTCCACACTATAATGTTTGATCTAAGTGGAAATATAAATCTTTGAACAATTTTTTACAAAGAGAAAGCAGAAATCATGATGAATTTACTATTAATATATAAACAGGAACATACTGACGGAGGACCTACCATGTGTAATTTTTTTTAATATTTATTGAAACCACATGATAAATTTAATCAATAGTATATCCGAATAAATTGAATCTGCAACAAACTTTATCTAAACTCTCTAAAAATTTGAAATAACCCACAAAATCAGGTGTCAAACTCAATCTCGAGCCTTTATTCTAGATATTCCAGACTATAATGTTTGATCTAAGTGGAAATATAAATCTTTGAACAATTTTTTACAAAGAGAGTGGAAATCATGATGAAAAAAATGTTAAGCATGTTTGCCACGATCGGAGGCCGTCGGAAAACATTCTTTCACGGTAGACACTCGACGGAAATGCATCTACGAGGCGATTTTGGTGGTTTCTCGTGATGAACAGTAAGAATTCGGTATGAACATGGTTGAACTTTTACACACACACACACACACAGAGATGCACAGGGTTAGGGTTAGAAACGTAAGAAGGTTGGACACTGAGTTATCTATATGAGGGTAGATGGGTTAGAGTTTCGGTTGGGTTAAGGGTTGGGCTAACAATTTGGGCTTAAGTGTTTAAGGCCGGTTGGGAGTTTGGACAATGTTGGGTGTGAAAACAAAATTGGGCTGGGTAAGCCAACTCGTAATTTGTGGAATTTTTGGATTACTATTTGTATTCAAATCTTTTTTTAATATGTAAAAGTAACTTTATTTATATTTGTGAGTATTATTAATTGTAATAATTATATTTTTAAAATACGATAAATTACCTTAAATTTATAATGAAATCTTGTAATAATTAGCAACTAAAAAAGCAGTAGCACGCATAAATTGTTTATAATCATATTCAAGTCTATTACTATTATCTATAAATTTAAGACTTTCTATCCTTTTTTTGATATATTTGGGGATTGGGGTAGGGGGTTGTGGAGGCTCGACGCTACGTACTTAAAGGGAGTCCTGTAGCGCCTTAAGAAGCACCATAAGGAGTTACAAAATCTCCACCAGGCACCTGGCGCTACAAGGCGCTTCAGGAAGTGGCTGTGAAGCGCCTTTGTAGCGCATGGAATAAGCGGTTCCCGAGACCTCCGCTTCATGTCCAATGAGTATAACCACTAGACTAGATGCTCATGACTAAAATTTCTTTTATAATTTACAAGTTTCATAAGTAGCTAAAAAGAAGATAGCACACATAAATTGCTTTTAATAAGGTTTCGACCGTCCATGACTTTAAAAATTGTAATCTTAATTTTTAACAAATTAAACTTGTCTTAGATTTAATTATATATCAATTAAATTCATGAACTTAATAGAAATCATTCATGTTTTAGTGATAGTGATTTTCTTCTATGATTTTCAATCTTAATGACTAAGAGATTTAAAAGAGGCAAACAAGAGAAGTTGCTTTTACTCAAATTTTTAGTGATTTATGTTTTAAGGGTTTAGAATATTTAGGTAGATGTGAAAAAATAATTAAAAAATGGTATTAAAAGATTTAGCACATAAGAAAAGAGGTTTCAAGTTGAAAATGAAAACATTTGATAGACTTAAATTATAATTTTGAAAACATTTGGGATTGAGATGAAAAAAATACAAAACTTAGTGGCATAAAAAGATTATCCTCAAACTAATAATAGAAAAAAAATGAGAAATACTTATTTCATCCCCCAAATTTAGGAGGTAGTAATTATTAACTAATAAAATTGATGGAATATTGGGAATTTCTATGTCCCAAAATCCTTGATGAACAAACCCCAAACAATTAAAAGAGAATGTAAAAAATTAAAATTCTAAAAAGAATAATAACAAAATAACAAAAAAAGAATTAGAAAGAGAAAGGAAGAAACGAAAAAAGAAAAGGAAGATTCAGTAATAAGCTCGAATGTTTTACCCTTTTGGTTATCGATTCTTAAATAAAATAACATATGAGTTATATTTTCAGAAATTTATACGATCGATAGTATCAAGACATAAACGTTAATTATTTTTACCCCGTCCAGTAAGAGGGGTACCAGCTAGTTTGTAAGTTCAAATGCTTTAAGTCATTCGACACCGGTAATTCATGGCACGTGTCATAAAACGTTGTTAATTTATCATGGCTCAGTGCTCTACTTGTAAGAATCTAAAGCTTTTAAAGCTGAAGTTGATACAAAATATAGAAATGGGGTAGAATTAAAAATAGAAAGCATTTGAGGCTCGTCTCCTTCACTGGATCCGCCGGAGTCGCGTCCTCCTCAGCTGAGGTTCACACAGTCGAGTCGTCGGATCCGCAAAATCCTTCACCGGATCCACCAACAAGTCCGATGAAACTGCAGCGATATTCCCCTCCAAGATTTGAATCACGCTCCCTGCCCAACATCCTCGCTAATTGAATAAGATTTGGGGCTGTCTGTAGCATTTAAGTCAAGTCTGTACTGTAGCTACACTACTCATGATATGCCCTCTCATGGTTTTCTGTTAATTAATACTCCTTCCATTCTAAAAAAACATAATAACAAGTGAATTGTTTTCATATTTTAAAAATATTTAATTTATATTTTTCATTATTAATGTTTACCAATATAAAATTGAATAATTTATGTGTATCATAATTTGAAATATGAATTTTTAAATATATTTTTGAATCATTTATTTTAGTGATAGTTTGAATAAGCATTATAAACATGAAAAACAATTCACTCAATTATTAGTGATGGAGTGAGTATTTATCATTATTGTAATTGTTCGTTATGTAGATGGCTCATAGCACATTTGGTTGGTGCGAAGCCAATGACCCTATATGAAAATTGTTTTCTAATTTATTTGATATTTTTATGATTACAAATTTATAATTCAACCACAACAAATTGAGTAAATTTACCAACCAAATGCACCCTCAAACATTGACGACCCAGTCCAAATAATCCAATGCTTTGATTAAACTTCTTCTGGTTTTGATGCGATTGTTGCCATATGCGCAAGGAGTTTCCAGAGCCTCTCATGACTAGTAGCTTTCTTTTTAGCTGCTCTGATTCTTTTGCACTCAAAGAGAGACTGTTTCTTTTGCACTCGGAGAAACTGAGGTGAGGTTTCAAAGAATTTCAGAAATTAGTAGCCAAAACAGAGCATGTGCGTTTTGTGAATTGGAATTTGAGGGTTTTAAATGAAATGGGAAGAGGAACAGAAAGGGGTTTTATGAGAAGTGAGACGTAAAGAGAGAAAGATTATTAAATTACAAGAAAAAAAGCAAGAAACAAAGAGTCAACAAGGAGAGAAAGAGGGAGAAAATGCGTAATTAATCCTATAACTTTTTAAGTTTTCGAGATATAATCCTAAAACTATTGTACTTCGAACCGTCGTTCGAACCGTCGTCCTAAACGTCTAAGCTATTACCGGGTTTTAGTCCTAAAACGCAAGGTGGCGGACGGAAAGACTGACGGTGTTAATTTTTTTAAAAACGCGGACACCTCATCAAAACGACGTTGTGTTGATGCGATATCGAAAGCGAAGGCGACATCGTTTTCGTTCTTATATCGAAGTATCGGGACTCTTGCTTGTTAAATATGAAAGGTTATAGAACTAGTATATGGTCATTACAGAAAGTTATAGGACTATTATATCTTTGAA
Source organism: Stellera chamaejasme (assembly GCA_024586325.1). Classification (NCBI taxonomy): domain Eukaryota; kingdom Viridiplantae; phylum Streptophyta; class Magnoliopsida; order Malvales; family Thymelaeaceae; genus Stellera; species Stellera chamaejasme. The sequence continues at coordinate 36,597,729 of CM044985.1, forward strand.
GATATAATGCTATTGTTGATATCGGCATCAACACGATGTCGTTTTGATGAGGTGTCCGCGTTTTAAAAAATTTAACACCGTCGGTCCTCCACGTCACTATTCCGTCCGCCACCTTGCGTTTTAGGACTAAAACCCGGTAATGGCTTAGGCGTTTAGGGCGACGGTTCAAGTACGATAGTTTTAGGACTACATCTCGAAAACCTAAAAAGTTGTAGGACTAATTACGCATTTTTCCCGAAAGAGGGACTTTTGACATCATCTCCAACAACTTTTCCATTTTTACTGGTGGTTGTTTATTTACCATATATGTGGAAAAACACTTCATTAAAATGTCAAGTTTCTCCTTTTAATAAATCTCTACGAATGGTGTTTTAATCTTTTAATTTATTAGGTTAATTAGTTGAGTTAGTTAATTAGTAGTATATTTAGGTAGTTATTTTTTCACATATATGATAAATAAACAGACTTTTTTATTAATATGCTCATTTTTAGAGATTTTTAGCATTCTTTTGTCTAACAACTTCTCATCTCACTCTCCAAAATGGGAAATGAGGGTAAAAAATTGGGAGCCTTCCCCGTATTTTGGAGAGTTCCCAAATTTCCTTTTTTAAAAAAATCCTTATCCTCTCTTCTCTCTTGACTATTTGTGATGTGATTGGTGAAACATCTCTTCTCTCTCATCTCTCCAAATAATTTATTAATTATTATTCAAAGATTTAGAATATTTTATTCTTGTAACAAATGCATGGTTCTTCAAAATGGGGAAGCTGTTAGAGTTGGAGAAAATTTCATTTTTGGAGAATATGAATTTTGCCCCATTTTAGAAAAATTTTGGGAAGTTGTTGGAGATTTGCTAATGGTGGAGGTGAGAGAAGAAAAAGATTTGCTCTTAGTGCGCATGTTTTTGGGGTAGAGCAAGCAGTAGGCAATGGTTGAAGAGCAACGAATGGACAGATTGAAATGTAGATAGAAGGTTTAGGGTCCTTAGCATGTATTAGAAAACTCATAGGACCAAATTGGGTATTTTCTCTGAGATCAAGTAACATTGGGACAGTCAATATAGAGCAAAGTGCTTAAAGGTGCATAGTTTAGTGACTTAGTCACAACAAATCAAAATAAGGAACCCGAATCAACATAATTTAGGGAAGTAAATGGTAATTTTCTCACTCATATTTTTAAAATAAAAGATCGGACTATTTAAAATTTCGTATTTAGTTAGTAGGGTAATTATCATTTAGCCCCGAGGTTTGACACAATGATCACTTCACCCTCCATTTTTTTGGAATTCATTAAAACCCTCTTAGGAATGCTAAGTGCTATTAGATTTTAAGTTTAATTATAAAAGTCAAACCCTAAGTTTTGACCCTAATTATTTTACCTCTCAACTTGTTTATTTTACATATAGACATTAACTCTCCACATCAACAACCCCTCCACCACTGGACCATAGTTACCACCGCCACTGTCACTCCTCGCACATCATTGCTGGCCTTCTTCAGCACCCCGCCTCATATCGCATTTCGACCCTAGACTTCCTACCACTGCAAGAAGCTGAAACCATATTTGTTTTTGCATTGCGAGCGGGTTGGGGACCCACGGTCGATGGAGTGGTGCTAGGATGAAAATCGGAACGAGATGTACGGGTGGCAGGTGAAGGCGGCGGGCGGTGGGAGAGGGCTACAAGGGTTAGGGTTTTGAAGGGTGGGGCCTAAATGTACATCCGTCCGCAAAAAAATACACCATTTATTTTTGTTGTTTTATAGTATTTAGTTTATAATTTTTTTCATAAATGTTTAAACATTTTAAATGATCTAACTTATTTTAAATATATTTTTGATAATTTTTCACAATTAATGATCTTTGTAAATATTTAGCTCAAACACTGAAGCTTGAAAATGAAAGATGAAAGTCAAATGGTGCATTTTTATGTGGATGGATGTAGTAATTTAAACGGTAAGATTGCTAGGGTTAAAAAAATTAAGGATCCAATTCTTGTAATTAACCTAAAATCTAACAAAAATTAGGCTTCACGGGGTTAATTGTATATTATATTATGCCAAACCTTACTGGGAATTTTAACGAATTTCAAAAATATATGGGCAATGTAATCGGTATGCCAACTCCTATAGGGTAAAAGATAATCCCCCTAGTTTAGTATACGGTCATTCTGCTTTTCTGATGTATAACTATATGCTTTTTGAGTATATAAAAAACAAAATTTCAAAACTGATGGAACAAAAGGTTCTTTATTTTACTAAAGTACTCAATGATTAAAATTATGTTATAGTCGTAATTAAGGATTTAAATGTGTTAACTTGTTTTATTTGTGTGTATGTATTGTATGTATGGCGCAAATGACAGATGTCTTCACAACTCCGGTTGTTTCTGCGGTGCTAGGTGTTAGATATTCTGTTAAAAACTTAATGGAATAATTAACACCGTTAATTAATTCCCAATGATTACTTCCAGTTTACCTGAAAAATGTATCTTTGAATTGTTGACTAATCTGTGCGATTCATGGTTCCTAGAGGAAGGATCGTTCTTAACAAATAAATCAATTCTAAGAATTGAAAATAAGCCACAAATGCCACTAGTACTTGGAATAAATGGAGTAACATAACTTACAATCACCCCACATGATGTTTACCTTGAGTACATTTCTCTTGATTTTCAAAATTTACATTTTCACAGGTTTCACATACATTAAACAAAAAATATATGAAGTAATGTTTCACAAATTCGGGTTATTTAGGTTAAGTCGACCTGAACCTTTATTCAAGGTTTCGAAAATTCAGGTGCAACTGGTTTCGGGTTTAGGTAGAGTTGAAGTAATATCGCAGATTGGGTTGATCCAAAATTCGTCCCTTTGGACCCTAATTTCAGCCCTACTACATTGCTTGTTTACTTTACCCACATGAGTTGGTTTAGAAAAGTTTATTTGGGCCTCCACTTTAGACAGCCTAACCCAATTTTTTTTTGTAATTTGTGTTCCTTCCGAAGAAAACAACATGTCAAATCAAATATTTTCTTCAATATTTTTCTTATAATGTTTACATAATTTTAAAATATTCCCAAATTCTTACTGATGGCGAATCTGTGGTGGCAGTCGCCATTGTCCTCCTGTGTTGCCTACGTCGAGTCATAACGTTGGTTGACGGCATTGGGATCAGTGAAAGTACAATTGGTCAAAACACAAAAAATGGGAAGTAGAAGGGGGCCCTTTATTTAGTATTCCGACGTCAAGTCAGTATTGGTGAATTTAGGAATGAGTGTGACAGCACCAAGAGAATGAGAGTGAATAATTACCTTGAAATGTGTGTTATAGTCCAGTATAATAGTGTCATTATTGTAATATCTCAATATAAAATGGCGACGTGTCAGAGGACAGATGTTCTCAAAGTCTAGAATATGTATGATCCGAGAATGTCTTTCGTATGTTCGGATATATCCTTAGCATGTAGATAAGATTTATTGAAGTTGATGATTGAAGGACTTTCTTTTTATTAGGGGGTTTCAAACTTAGAAATTGGGGGATTAGTTTTTCACCTAATAACTAAAGATTTGAGAGGTGGGTGAGAAAAGTGAGTAAAGGGGGCCCAAGTTTGATGAGCCTGTTAAATTGAAGGGGTCTGGGGTCTGAATTCGGCGGACCCAACCCTTCCCGCCTCTTTTCCCTTAACTTTTATGTTGTTTTTCTACCTACTGTACCTACTTGATTGATTAGCATAAAATGGTGATCAGCATGATGAGTTGTTTAGATCGACATCACTATCTTGTTAGATCGATATGACTACCTAGATAGATCGACATCACTATCTTGTCCCCAGACGTGCATTCGGGGTGCTTGAAGATCAAAGGAGGTGGATCACATTTTGAAGCTCATTTTGTTGATGAAAGCCCCCAGGCTGCTTGGACAGAAACAAATGACGACGACAAATCGTAATGCTCATGAGTGGCTCGATTAATAATTAAGCTATTAAACATGAGGGGGTTTATTTAATTGAAATAAAACAAAATGAATTCATGAACAAGATGGATTGTAGCATTGAGATGGTTGGTGCTCATAACTTGGGAGGCAAGCAAGGCAATATATATATATATATATGCTCTTTAATTTTTTTCAACTGGGCAGTGAATGCCTGACGATGTTACCGCGCGAATTTACACGATTACTGCTTTTTTCCAAGTTACTTGGGTTGTTTTCTCCATTAGTTGAAGCCAGAAAACGGAATAACGTACATTGGGATAAACTTTTCAAACTCTTTTAACTTATTCAAAATTTCAAACTTTGGGGTGAAAGCAACGAAAGATAGTTACTAGATCGAGAATAACACAGACCATACTGGGGAAATTAAGCATTGAAATGTACGTTAAATTTGCAATAAAACGGCAATATTAATCAGTGGAGTGGGTAAGTGTGTATCCCTCAAATTCCAGATTCCCATCGGCCGGCCTCTTTGTTTGCAACAGAGTTCCAATGGTGATCTTGAGGCTTGCAATGACCATCAGCTGCTTCTTTGTTTGCATTCATCTCCTCTGCGGTGAGTACTTCCTACATAATAATTACCTTCTTATGGTGGATTAGGTTTTGGGCTCCAGCTGTTTGGTGTCGCTTTTCCTGCACATGGAGCTCTGTTCTCTGTGCTGTGATTTTGAAACCAGGAACTCCATCTTCTTCTTCATCAGTTGCTGCTGCTGCTGAGCTTAAAAAATTGACCGTGGCTTAATTTCTCACACGTAAAAAACAAAGCTACCTGTTTTTCTTCGAAAGTTCCCCGGTGCTCTGCTACAAGACCATCCCCGATCTTCTCATGCTCTGTTTATTCAAGATTTGTATATATCTATATATGTATAGCTCTGTTCCAACTTCCAGTCCTGAACTTTTAGATTACACTGAAAATTTATTGTTTTTGATGACAAGTACTAACTCGCCATTTCTTATGCTAGATCAAAGCATTTTTCGGGGCATGTGTGTAAAAGAACTCGACCGCGGATCGAGTGTTAGCTACTTAGATTACAATCAACATTTGGCAGATGATGAATCCTCAAGTTCCGATGATGAATTTTTTTCATGGGATTTTGGTGAAGATGACCAAGAACCCTCATATAGCGATGAAGGTCAGATTTCGGCTCCCTCATTTTGTCAGGATTTTAAACTTTTTACTCCACAATTTCCTCTCGTTTTTCAAAAATATAAACTTTTCCCCTTAAATATATCTCATAGCAAAAGGCTTGATTATCATTTAGTCCCATGAACTACAGGTATTTTAGTTCCAAAATTATACTTAACTCAATGTAACTCGAAACCTGAAATATACATATCATCAAACATTTTACCCCTTTGATCATTCCTCCACATTTTACCCAGAATTCAAGCTCAACATCATCGTCAATGGAGAGGATCTACCATGCAGACGAACAATTGTGCTTCAAATCTTAATGTTCTTAGTTGTTTTGGTTTGCCCACATTTCATTTTTTCAATCTGCTCTGGAAGTTTTAAATCCGTACAAATAAGGCACTTAATTGTTAAAATTTTAATGCTTTTAACATAAGATGGAGCAAATTACTAAGTCGGGGGACTAAAGTGTCTTGATTTCAATAGGTTAGAGACTCGGTCACAACAAGTTATAATTCAAGGATTAAAATGCAGAAATCAATATAGTTCAAGAGAGTAAATGATAATTAAGCCCATAGAAAAAACAACCTTGAAGTACATTAAATTTCTCGCTACTACTTTTCAAATAAAAGATCAAACTACTTAAAATTTCATATATAATTAGTAGGTAATTATCATTTAAGGTTTGATAATGATCACTGTACCCCGCCTTTTCATAATTCATTCAAACCCTCTAAGGAATGCTAACCACTATTAAAATATCTGCTAGATTTTAAGTTTAATTACAAAAACTAGATCCTAAGTGTTTTAACCCTAATAATTTTACCCATTAACTTGTTTATTTTACATTGACACTCTCCAGATCTACTACCCCTCCACCACTAGACCATAGCTGCCACCATCACTCCTCGCCCACCGTCGCCACCCTCCTCCAGCACCCTGCATGCCGACCCTAGACCTCGTACTGCAAAAAGGCAAAACTAGATACGGATCGCTCGATCGATGAAGTGTTGTGAGGGCGATGATCGAAGTGAGCCATGAGGTAGAGGGTAGAAGGTGGTGCACGAGTGGCAAGTAAAAGCGGTAGGAGCTAAGTGGTTGGAGGTACGACGGTGAAAGGGGTTAGGGATGTGAAGGGTGGGGTCTAAATGTATACTCTCTTCATCTCTTTGCACCATTTATTTTTGTTGTTTTACAGTATTTAATCTATCATTTCTTCATGAATTAAAACACTTTAAGCATATAATAATTTTCAATCTAAATCTTATAAATAAATATATTTTTTAAAAATATTTCACCATTTTTCTTTTTAAGTATTTTAGTAAATATTGAACAAAGGCAAATTGCACATATTTTGTTAATTTAAAGGTAAATTGCTAAGGATAAAAAACTTAGGGTGCACTTTTTGTAATTAAGCTAAAATTCTAACAAAAGTTGGCCTTCATGGGGTTAATAGTGTATTATGCCAAACCCCATGGAGTTTTTGACGAATTTCCAAAATATATGGGCAATGTACAGTGTGTCAAATCTTACCTAATTAGTAAGACATGTTACTTTTCTACAGTCATACTACTTTTCTGATGATATAGCCAAATGTTTTTTGAGTATAAAAAATAAAGTTTCAAAACTGATGGAACAAAGGTACTATTATTTTACTAAAGTACTCAAGGATTAAAATTAGGTTATAGTAGTAATTAAGAATTTAAAAGAGTTTAATTATTAAGGTGCTCTTCTCCTCTTCCTGATTGGCTACTGCAGTTGGGCATCGTTTTTGCCACATCGCTTATGGGGTTGCTGCTACTAGTGATCCTCCCTTGTCACCATGGTTTTAAAAATCGAACCGAAAGTTGAATCATCCAAACACAGGTTTATATATGGTGTAACCGATTCAATCGTTTGGATCACTAGTCCAATCGGTTACTTTATTAAAGTTAACTATTATCATTTATTATATAAAATTATCATGAAATAATCTAAATATGAAATAATAGTGCGCATTTCTTATACTAAAATAGTATTTTTTTTAATATAAATTAGTCATTTTATAAGAAGAAAAATAATATTCTATATTTAATTAATTATGTAGTTGAAAATAATATAAAATAATTGAAAATTATATTTTTATGTTTATATTATAGTTTACAAAAACTGTAAAAGATATTATGATAAAATATTTTTAAAAAAATTAATGTGTTAAATATGAATTAATAAACAAATGTGGAATACAGTAAAATTAAAAATAAAAATTTGGGAGTTTAAGAAAAGTTTCTTTTAAAAAATGCAAATAAAAAAGGAATCATCGGTTCTTCCGGTTCTTACCGGTTTTGACCGGTTCCTTATCAAGGTACCTCAAAACCAAAAACCGGATTGGTCGCCAAACCAATTCGCGTTCGACCGGACGGTCCGATCCGGTTTTCAAAACCATGGTTGTGCGACCTCCCCTCGCTATCGATGTATGAGGTCTCTCGTGTCCAGCTCGCACATCGTCGTGGCCGAATCCAGCCTCTCTTGTCGCCTTGGTCTGCTTCCTTTCGTTGTTGGGGCTTTGTCCTCTCTCATTTGGAAGCGGAATCCTACCTGTGTGCAGTGCATCATTGTCGAATGAGTGAGGGCTTCTTTCGAGCCTTCCTCGCTGGTGCTCTCGGCTTAAGTGCCTATCCTTTTTACGTTTGTATGGTTGTATTTTATGGCAGCCTATGGTTTTGGAATGTAAGGGTGACCTAATGCAAGTATGGCCAATGCACCTTGCTCTGGACTTCTCTTTGCGAGGCTCTGCTATGGTTAAGGGTAGGGCTGAGAAATGAATCGAACCCGTTCAAGCTCGGCTTGAGCTCGAGCACAAACGAGCCTGTCGAGCCGAGCTTTTTCGAGCCTCGAGCTCGAGCCATTTTTTAGGCTCGTTTATTAAACGAGCCGAGCTCGATCCTCGGCTCGATCAGGCTCGCGAACCTACACGAGCCTAACAAACGAGCCGAGCTGAGCTCGAGCCTATTAGATTCGAGCCGAGCCGAGCCCGAGCCTATTAGATTCGAGCTCAAGCTCGTGAATTTAAGAATATTTTATTGAATTAATTTAATATATCTCAATTTTTTCGAGTCTCACGAGCCACTTCGAGCCGAACTTTATAATCGAGCCTAAACGAGCTACCCCCGAATCGAGCCTCATGAGCTTTCGAGCCGAGCTTGGACCTTTCATGAGCCGAGCTTGAGCCAGAAAAATCGAGCTCGATGAAGTTCGAGCCGAGCCTGATTTTCACGAGCTCGAGCTCGAGCCTGCCAGGTTCGGCTCGATCTCATCCCTAGTTAAGGGTCGCTAGGCTAGTGGCTTGGGTTGCGTCGATGTCATGTTTCTTCTAGGTGATTGGATTGTGGTTAGGGCATCTAATTCAGTTTACGGGCAGTTGGGTGGATGGTGTACTTGAGTAGGGATGGTGAGGGTAATATGTAGGATGTCGTGTTTCCACTGATGGCAGGGACTGAACCGGGACTCGTCATGCTTGGAGTCATGAGTTACCGCTCTGAGAACTTTTTGGGTTTCGGTTCTCCTCAAACAATTCGATTGTTTTCTGAATTGTTCTCCAAGTATTATCAAGGACGTGGATCTAATTTCTGGATAACTCGAGCCCGTGCGATGGAAGATGAATTGGTCCCAACTTGCTTCTTTGTTCATTGGAGGAATGACTATTGGAGTGGACGTTCCCTCGGTCCCTCCGCCTTGTTTTTGACATCTTTAGCATAGAGTTTACTTTGTTTAGATGTGTTTTGGTTATCTTTTCTTTATCCCTCCTACTTGAGGCCTTTACCCTTTTCAATTATTTTGTTAGCTACTTTTGGTTTGGTTTTGCTTTCCCCTCGGTTATTTTTGCTTGCTTCCTTAGCTTATTTGTTTCAATTCCATGTCTGGATGGGCTTTGTATTACTCTACCTTTTGGTATAATTAATATACAAGGCTTTTCCTCTATAAAAAAAAAAGAATTAAACTGTTTTAGTTGTGTACATGTATGTATGGTACAGGATTGGAGATAGGAGACTGCATGGCCAGGACAGCGTATGTTGGTGATGAGAATTGTAGCCCTGAGGCTTGTCTGGTTCTGTGTGGAGTTGAATATGAAGTGGCCAAATGTGATTTTAGTAACCACCTTGGTCTTGGTGTCTTTTGTTGTTGTGATCCAAGATGTGTTCCATTTCCATACATAACCATTGATGATAAATGCGACACACAAATTTGCCATGATCAGTGCAGCGAGAATAACGCTGGAGACGAAAATGACAAATGCCTTAATTCTACTCGTTGTTGTTGCGGAGCTTTGTGGTGATCATTGTTCCCTACCTACACTAAATACATATGAAAATCATATTTGGTGTGTATGCTTGTTCCACTATTTATTTCAAAGCAATTCCATTCCTCCCCTCCCCTCCCCTCAGAGAAGATGATGCTTGTTCGACTTAGACGCAAGCTTTGATTTAGAAAGATGGATGTAAAATAACTTATGTATAATACATAAATCAGTGTTTTAAGTTTCAATAAATATTACTCCATTTTTAATAATTGTTAGACAAGTTCTTCCGTTAATGTTATTCTTCATCTACATGATTTTTAACTCACTAGATTGAAGGGCAGAATTATCAAACTAATTTTTTAAAATAGTTTGGGCCTTCCTTGCTGTATAGTAGTGGGCGGGCTCGGATATACTAGGTGATAAAATCACCCAAGTAAGTGATGAATATAAGAATTGTACAAAATTAAGTCAAACGCAATGACAAAAAATTTAACATAATGATTAAATAATAAAATATTAAGAGTATTATTCTAGTCAGTCAGTCCTTACCTACATTCCACATCCATGTACGTACGTACTAAATAAAATAATAAGCATGGGAAGGAACTAATTCAAGAAACTCTCCACTTAAACATCTCTAATGAATGACTTGCAAGGCTTTTCTAGTATTGCTCTCTTGGGCAGATGGTAAAAAAACCAGAACAGAAAGGTCAGCCAAAGCTGAAAGTTTTATTTGCAAAAGTAATACTACTAGTTAAACAACTCGGACAATACACAGCATTAAATAAATGCACAGAGAGCATGGATCAAAAGGGAACAATGGACAAGCAATTAACTAAAACTTATTCCTGCTATTGAGCCAGAGATCAAACTCTTACAGATAATCAATCGCTGGGTTTTCAACATCATGAAGCTTCCTGAAAGCAAATCTGAACGCCCTTTCCGCCAATTCCAGCAGTGAGGCACTGAAACCCACATGATTGCAACTCTGCTACTACTTTACCTACTACTGTTGCTGATAGCACTGCAATGCTTTGTTAAAGGAAACAGAAAATAGCATGAAACTCTGTTTAATTGTTAGTGTTCCTGTTCCTTCAAATGGTGATACTTACTGAAGTTGGACCATAGTGCTGATGAGGAGGAGGCTATGGAACTTATGATGATTTTCCGGGGTGAAAAAAAGAAAGAGGGGAGATGCAAATTAGTCATGTTACATGAAGCCAGGATTTGTACTGTCCTAAATGAAGCAAGCCAGAAAAGGCAAACCGGTAAATCAAGTGTAAGGATACATGTTGGAAGAAGAGTGAGAACACAGCCACCACCACCAGCCCCAGTCAATTTAGAAGCTAACTTGTACTTCAATGTTGTTCTCAGTACAGTTTCGATGGAAGCATGACTCACGCCCATGCATTGGAGAAGACCTTGGTTCATTTCCATTAGCTCTCCAAGTTTTTCTTCCTTTTCAGTTATTGAGATCTCGTCAGAAGCACGTGACTGGATTAGGGTACACAATTCATCGCTGATTGAGTCAACCGCATTGAACACAGAAGCCATGGCTCCAGGATGTCTGGAGGTGCGTTCTGAAACGCCAGCCACTAATGCTTTTGTGTTTCTTCCAACTTTAGTGTTGGTTATGAGCATTTTGAGTGGCATATCTGATTTGAGAAGTGTCAGGTTTCCTGTCTTGAACTTGATCATGTTGCCTGATGAAAAGAAAACGAAGAGAAAGAGATTTACTTGGACACATACAGCAGAACGAGTCTCGTGTACATTTGAAGGCAATAAAAAAACGATATTCTAGTAGCAACAGAACTATCCAGGCTGATTAATCTATAATCTTATTCTTCTAACTATGTTATGCTCTATGCTTTCAGTAGAAACTCATTTTCAATGACATCGGAACTACAAAGGCGGATTCATTTCTGATTTTATTCCCTGAATGATGGTATGCTCTATGCTCTCATTAAACATGGAGAAGAAACTCCAGAATTTCTGATGATAAGATTGAGAATTTTCTCATTTTTCTTCCACCCTTCCTGGGTGATTTTCTTTCAGTGTTGGCCTGTTGAGTTGTAAAGAATTTCTGTATGCAATGCTCCACATAAGTTCTATGAATGTGTACATTGTTCAACAAGAAAAGATTTCAAGATCTTTAAATGTAATGAAATGGATTTATGCAGGTGCTTAATTACTATGAATATTAATCTTGTTTGCTTTTCTAAATTGCAGGGCCTGATTCAGAAGTTCGGGTTCAGATTAGTCTATCCATGCAATAGTAACGTACCATGAGTGCTGACTGTGTTATCAATTCCAGAAGGCTTCCCATGAATTATCTTTTCACCTTGAAAAGCCCATTTGTTCAATAGTTCAAGGTCAGCGTCATCAAACACTAACCAACCTTTCTGGCCAATATCCACAGTTACAGCATTAGAGACAGCAAGGATTGCAGCTGAGAGTGCTACACAATATGCAGCTGATGACCCTAAGCCTGCTCCCAGTGGAAGCTCAGAGGTAATAGTCACTGTGGCAGGCTTGAAACTATTTATGATGATATCAAACACAAGGATGTTAGATTCGCAAGAGCAAGGCAAACAGGTTAAGCAAAACATTCAACACTGATACCAACCCCAAGATAGAAGTGTATAACCAAAGAAATGCAATGACTCCAGATGCAAGCCCGATTTTTGCCTCAGGAAAACTCTGTTCATCAACTAGAGCAGCAAGAGAAGTGATGAATTTTGGGGAGCACGAAGTGGGTTGTGAAGGGAATGGACCATTACAACTAGACAGAGCCTCTTTAAGTCTTTCAATCGACCATGATAAGTCTAATTTGGCATCCTTGAGCTCAAGCTTTAACGTATCTTCATTTCCTTCAGAAATGAATGCAGCAAGTCTCAAGAGACATGTAGAAGTAAAAGGGGGCATCAAAGGGACTAATAGAACATGAATCATGACAGTCTTCTCCAAGTGGAAAAAGACTGGGTTAAGCAGGTTAAAAACTCTGACTCCATAAATTCAGTATGGACCATCTAACTCCATAAATTTATTAGTTGAAGAATAAACCGATTAATTAACCAGTGCAAGTGAGCAAAGAGGAAACTCTGGACTGCAAATTACCAGAATGTAAACGAAGATGGACAGAGGTGTAAAGATCAATGGAGGCAGCAACGGCGGTTGATCCATGAACCACCGCGTGCTCGCCGGCGAGTATGATCTTACCCGGAGCTCTGGCCTTCACATCCATGCCCTATCTTTTGCCGGACAGTCGGATTCCGTCTCAGTTCCGGTGCCGGTAGCTTGAAGTTGTGATGTCGAGGCTGCGAATTGGGGAATTGACGACGATGAAAGCTAATTGATCATTACCCTATACCGGACATTCATAACAGAGACGAGAATTCTTGTTTAGTTGACGCTGAGATTTGTTTGGATCGTGCAGTGCATTCCGCCACTTGGCGCGTGGTGAACGCTCTTGTCTTTTCTCATGTTATCATCTTTCACTCACATGAAATCCACCATTTCAGAGTCAAAATCAAAAGCATCCATTTTTGACCGCACGAAAACAGAAAAGAGAAAGAAAAAGAAAAGAAAACGAAAGCTCAAAGTGACTGAAACTGGAAAAGGGATCAGATTTTTCCGGTTGCATTCTTTCTTCATCATATCTTGTTTTCCGTTGAAAGTTTTGAATCTCTTGAAGCTTGACTTCCTCTGCATCTTAGAGCTTCATCATCATTGTAGTAGTTCCTTTGTCCAATTTTAGAAAAGCTTCCCCAGGCTTTGCAGATTTATTCCCCATGCATGCAACAAAACAGAGAGCATGTCAAACAGAATTCCTTAACCTTTAGCTCCATTGGGTACAGTTTAAGGTCGGAAAAGGCTTTGCAGATTTATTCCTCATGCATGCAACAATCAAGTAATGAAAATGAGTTTAAATAATAAGTTTGTGTTACAGACTTTGAAGTATTAATGAAAAAAGTTATGGTAGAGTAAAGGCTATATATAATCTTGCAGAATTCTTTGTTGACATTTCATGAGCGGGTTACGACTTCATTGATGTTTGGAAGAGGAACTTTGAAGAGATATGTGACTACTTTAATTTTAGAACATGTAAAAAAGATGATGTTAGTCATATGCTTGTGGTGGAGTGAGGTAGTGAGAGAAGATAAGTAGTTGGGAATAAGTGAGTTAAGCGAAGAGTCATGGAGATTATTTTTATAAGTTAGAAACTCACACCTAAAAAGTGTCCCTTGAACTTTGCACCCATTCACTTTGCACATATATTAAGAGGAGTTGTTGATTATTACAACTTTCCAATTTTGCCCCTACCCAACCTTTTCGTCACTATGTTCTGTTATTTCCACCCGTCCCAATCTCTGCATCGCGATTCTTACCGAGTAAGATGTCAACCAACCATCGTCCTCCCTCCGTCTACGTCGTTCAATCTCCTTGCCGGCCCCAATGCCTCCACTATCCACAACATCGATTGCCCGGAACATCACACGAACAACATCAACGCTCAATCTGGAGAGTAATTGGGGAAACCATGGATGTCGGCTCCAGCCTCAGAAGCTGAATCGATAGTCGCTAGCGAGCTCGCTGGAGAAACTGGGCCCCACAACACGAATTCATCCCTCTTATCTTTTTCTTGTCTTAAAAATAGAAAGAAAATTTTCTGAATTTATCTCTTTCTTGTTCTTCGTCACTCTGTTTCTGCTGACGAACAGTTGAATTTGTGCGAAAAAATTCTTACTCTGTTTGAAAACTACACTTAAGAGATTCTGGAGAAGTTACCGATTCTAATCGATAATTTACTGTTTGATTTTGGAAATCGAGGGTTCCAATCTTCATCAGTATTCTTAGATTCAAATCTGAAGCACTTCCTTACCATACTGCTCAAGAAGAGATGAACAAGATTACCCTCGGGAGAAGATTGCTTGTAAGTTCCAAACTCTCCTTGAATGAGATTCTATTTTGTTCTGGTTGAATCTCATAATTTCAGGAGTCTTTCCCTTCAGTTTACATTGTGTACTTTAAAGGAAAGCCAAGTTTATAATCTTTAATTAATTAGTCAAAGGTTTAACCTCCTTTCTAAGTTCTAGGTTCACAGTGATGTTTGAGTGCGGGGGAGTTGATGGAAGGTCTTAAGCGTCGTTGATTTAGCTTTATCTTTATTCTGGTTCGGGTCTCTTCAGATCTTGTGTGAATGCCTGTTGGCTTTATTTTGATGATCACAAGAGTTTGGGAGTTTGTTTGACTGTTTGGTAAAGTCTAAGTGGTTAGTTTGTAGTTTTACTTTTGCTGAGTCTTTAAATTCGGACTCACAGGCCCAATTCTATAAACCTGTTAAGCCCAGTCTGCTAGCCTATTGTCAATAGAGTTTGTACTTAGCTAGAACTCTAAGATGTATTTTGCTAGGACTCTTTCCACTTGTAATTCTGTTCTTTCGAATTTGAACGGGAAGATTAGCAGATTTCTGGGAGGATACGTTGGAGACGCTCCTTCTACTCAGCATAAATACAAGAAGGTTATTCGAAGAAGCCACAGAAAATCGAAAGAAAGAAAAAGCTCTTGACCATTGACGTATTCGAATCTCTCAAAGCTCTCCGTGTTCAGTCATCCCAGTATTAAACTTTCACTTCATCTCTGGTTTTATAGCTTACTTCGAGAGAGAGAAAACCGCTTTTAAATCGCTTTTTAGTAAGTTTTTCGAGAAAACCTCAACTCGTTGAGTCATCTTCAACAAAACTATTTTACAAGGTTTGTTTTGGTAAGCCTCGGGAAAATCAAACTGGATTTTTGTTAGATTAGTAGTGAGCCTCGGAAAACTATTTTGGGAAGTGTTATGTTATTTTGGTGAGCCTTGGGAAAACCAAAAATAGGTTTTAGTTGAGCCTCGGGAAAAACTTTGTATACTTTTAGGTTTGTGTAACCGTTTTAAAGTATAGTGGAAGAAACTCTCAAGTGGTAAACTTGAAGAGAGGACGTAGGTCGTTGGCCGAACCTCTATAAACTCTTTGGTGTCGTTTATCTCGCTTTTCCTTCGGTTTTATTTCAGACGTTCTTGTCATTCGACTTTTCTCAACGGGTTTAGTTCGACCGGTATAAGTGTTTTGAAAAGAAACGTGGTCGTTTTTAGTGGTCAACCAATTCACTCTCTTGGTTGTCTATCTGGGACAACAACGCCGACGAGCTGGCAGAAGAAATTGGTTGTCTCTAAGCAACCAATTAAGGATATGAATGTATGATTTTAGGAAATGGGTCCTATGGAAAAGAATGGAATAATTGAGTGATGTTTTAGCAATTAACTAAATTATTAATGGGAAGGAAAGTTGAGGACAAATCGGTAAATTTACTAGATAAAACTTTCTAAAAACAAAACAAAACACAATAAAATCTGGCCAAATAGAGAACTGGAATGTCCCCAAACAACAACGACCTAGTCCCTTATAGGAGATTTGGACTTAAGTTTCTTTCATGAACTCATCATACCATATTGTAGGACTCGTTATCCGCATGAGGATTTGCATTGGCTATATGTGTGAAAAATGTCAAATCATGCATGCAATTAAAATGCAGAAAGGATTTGCACTGGCTATGATGATTCGATTTGATCAAATAATCTCAGAATTCAAGGCGCCAATTGTTTACACACAGAAACACAGAGAGAGAATGAAAGGACACCACTATAAATATGAAACCATGCAGGCTAAGTTAATACTCTCTCCATCCCTCAAATTTAAATACATTTATTTTTTAAGTTATCTCAGAAAAATTAATCCATTTTTTTAAAAAGAAATTTCTCATATTCAAAATTACTAAACTATCCCATTTTATATTTATTTTTTTACCTTATTTTTTGTGAACTTTCAACTAAGGAACAATTAAGTAAACTTGTAAACAAATCTTACTTCATCTTAATTTTCGTATCCAAACAAATTCATCAATCTTTTAGGGACGAAGGGAATGTTATAGAGTAACTTTTTTATTGAACACCACTAAAAAAAATAAATGTAGACACTACTAGTATTACTGGACTCCTACTGAAGATCAAAATAAAATAAATGAAAAAAAACAACAAAATTTATATGTACATAACTCATGTAAATGTCAAGGAAGCTTTACAATTAGATAACTTTGATCACTGCTTTTAGATCATTGTTCAAATTTTATAATATTCAAATGTCTTAACTTATATTCACTCCGTACTTTAAAGATTGCACCATGTGTTTTAGTTGTTTTATAGTATTTAATCTATGATTTTTTTTCATGCATGTTTAGACTTCTAAAGTTAAATATTTTTTATGTGTATTATAATTTGCAATATACCTTTTCTAAATACATTTTTTAGATTTTTTTGTACTACTCTCTTCGTCCTATAAAGATTGCAGCTTTTTTTGGGTCATTTTCACAGTATTTAATCTACGATTTATTTTAATGAGTTCATAGACATGTAAAGTTGAATGACTAATATGAATCTCATAATTTGCAATATAAATTTTCTAAATATATTTTTTCTGAATTTTTTCCCACTATTTATCTTAGTAAATTTTTGAGTCAAACACTGCTACTTGAAACATCAAAGTCAAACACTGCAATCTTTACGAGACGGAGGGAGAATTTTTCTTTGTAAATATTTGAATCAAACATTGAATTTTAAAACATGAAAATCAAATGGTGCAATCTTTAAAATATGGAGGACTTACTTTTCTCTTAAAATTTAGCTAAAATCACTTTTTAAATGAAATCGTACAATGTAAATATCCCACCCGCCCACCCTCTTCAAACACCTCTAACATTGACGCTACCATGGCCAGCCCTTCACCACGCCATCACCCTAGATAAGTAAGTGGCTAAATTTTTGCTGATAATTTAGTAACTTATCTCAAAAAATATTTATTTGATTTTATTAATAAGAATGCAATTTAAGGATCATCTTTTTAAAATCCAAATTGTCATAGAGATCAATTGTAAAAAAATTGATTTTTATCATATGAAATTAACACTATATGATATGATACCACTCAATTAAATTTGTGGATTATAAAAGAGTACAATAGTAGCCACACTTGGGGCCATTTAGGTTCCAAATTTAGTTTAAGGGCTAAAATGTTGAGATTATGGTAGTTGAAATGCCAATCGAGAAATATACAAACTTGGACGGCATAATTAAGGACGAAAAAACGTAACAAAACAAAGCAGGGTGCTGTGTCTGTATCTAAGCTGAGGCTGCCTCGACATTCACTTTCTTTCTTTCTTTCTTCTTCGTCCGCGTCTCTCGCCTGCTTCATCGTTCCAGATCTCACTGGTGAGAGAGTGATCCTAGTGGCTACTCTTCGCTCCACCCCGACCAACTCTCAATTTCAGGTACTGATTTCTTAATAAATGGTTTCCCAAATATTTGTGCCTAATTTGATCTTCCAGTTGTTTCTGAATTTATGTTTTGAAGTGATCGGAGAAATTTTCAGGGATTTAAATATTTGAATACAAGAACTTGAAGCTGAATTTTATAGATGTCCGAAGGTTTTGGCTTAGATAAGATTTTGTTTGATCAGTCTTACTTGGTCTGATCTGCGTTTACTTGGGTTTGTTCAAGTTGACCGCCTCGTACAGTTCAGTTGAATTCTTCCATGTCAGATTGCGTTTACTTGGGATTGTTTTTTTGCATAGAAGCTTCTTTTCTTGCAACTAGAATGGGTGAATTGAGAGTTATAGTTTAACAGCTTCATTTAGGATTAAAGCTCTTTGACATGGATAAGGCCACCCATATATCCATCTTAGAGATCTTAAGATTTCAAACTTAAGCAGATGTCTGACTGTTGTAAGTTGTAACTTACGTTTGGTCAACAGAACTAGTCTCTCTGTCCATCTGGTTCTCCTTTCGAGTAAAATTTTCCCCAACATAAATATTTCATTTATACTTTTGCATTTTGTTCTCCCTGTTCTATCCATGTTAGTTTTACTTCTTCGTAATCTTCTTAATTGTTGTTTTAAGATCAGATAGCGGCATAGTTGGAAAAACTTGTTTAAACATGCTTAGGTGGATAATGGGCAATCAGTGTGGACAGAGAAAGTACTTTGATGAAACGGGTAGTTAAGTTTGGATGGTCAGTGGAATTTCAGAATAAAACTGTTAAACTACATGGATATATGGACTGTATCTTCACATTCTGTAGTGTGCTTTCTGTTGTTGCAATTAAGAATGTATACGTAACCATACCCATTTTTATTGTAAGCAAATCTACATATAATGTCTTATAAGTAAAATTCAATGTTTTAACTTTTCAATTTAGACAATCTCAGGCGGGATTGAATCATGAGTTGCTTCAGCTGTTGCGAGGAAGATGATTACCAAAAAGCCACTGACAATGGTGGTCAATACATGGCTAGAAGCTCAGCAGGTGATTCTAGACCTGATTTTCAATGCTTTTTACAATTGGTGTTGACAAAAGCTGTCCAAAATTAATTGCTTTGATAATCAAGAGATCATTATATTCAGATGCTGAAGTTAATAAAATTTGTTGTCAAATTGTCCAGTATAATAAATAAGATCATAAATGAAGACCACGCACATTCATCCAAGGTGATAGCTCCCACTCTCACTTCCCCGCCCCTCGATGTCTGTTGAACCAATTTGGCATACTTAAGCTCAATTGTATGGTTTTTTTTTGTCATTGCCTGGTGCATATTTTAGGTTACATATATTTGATGATGGGATCTATAATTTAGTTTGGGTTGCTCTCTGAGCTAGTTTCTGGCACACAGGTAACGATGGAGGATATCATACTTCTGAGACTGCATCCAAGAGTGCTGCAACTGTAAAACTTCAGCCAATTCAAGTCCCTGTCATTCCAGCAGATGAATTGAGGGAAATCACCGACAATTTCAGTACGAATTCGTTGATTGGAGAGGGTTCATATGGCAGAGTTTTTTATGGCACTCTTAAGAATGGACAGGCTGCAGCAATAAAAAAGTTAGATACTAGCAAACAACCAGATGATGAATTTTTGGCTCAGGTTCTGCACTACCCAATACTATTTAGATTTGAGCCATGGAGCAACTTCTGCGGATAATTCTAAATTAATTTGGTTTCTTAGGTTTCAATGGTGTCAAGGCTCAAGCATGACAACTTTGTTCAGTTGCTTGGTTACTGTGTTGACGGGAGCTCTCGTATACTTGCCTATGAATTTGCTTCCAATGGATCACTTCATGATATTCTTCATGGTATGTTAAGCCTTCAGTTACCGTCTTTTCCCAGATAATGGTCAAGGGAGGAGGTTATTACTGTCAGAACAAGTAGCCTTTGCTCTAAGTTGACTATTACAATCACACAGTGGCATAATTGTGAATTCTGCTGCGCAATATTGAAGTGTTTATCAACTTTTTCTATTATATTTGGACTTTGTACTCTGGAGGTAAATGTTCTGTAATTTTAACTATTCTACTTGCACTCTTGTGCTGAAGTACTGTATTTTCCATACAGGGAGAAAAGGTGTTAAGGGAGCACAACCAGGGCCTGTTCTAACATGGGCACAAAGGGTGAAAATTGCTGTAGGAGCTGCAAGAGGCCTTGAGTACTTGCATGAGAAGGCAGAACCTCACATCATTCATCGTGACATTAAGTCAAGCAATGTTCTAATTTTTGATGATGATGTTGCAAAGATTGCTGATTTTGATTTGTCTAATCAAGCACCTGATATGGCTGCCCGTCTCCATTCAACTCGTGTTCTAGGAACCTTTGGCTACCATGCCCCTGAGTAAGATATAGTCTCCATTCATTGATCCTTTGGCTACTATAAATTCCAAAGTCTAAGGATTATGGAGAACACATCGAACATATGATTTGCTACGTGTACTTTGTACGTGATATTTCACATGTGAGTTTCTTTTTCTTTTGGGTGGCAGATATGCAATGACTGGACAATTAAATGCAAAAAGTGATGTCTATAGTTTTGGAGTTGTGTTACTTGAGCTGTTAACTGGGAGGAAACCTGTAGATCATACGTTACCTCGTGGACAGCAAAGTCTAGTGACATGGGTAGCATATCCTTTCATTCTCGCTTTGTCTCTGTGGCTTTGGTGTTGCCTTTTGCTTCTGACTTCCGAAGAAAGCTATTTCAGAATCTCAGATATTCCACATATTAAAAAGCTAATACAGGTCTGATGTGCATGGCTTCAAAGAGCCAATTAATGTCATTTTCTGTTTTCTGACAGGCTACACCAAAACTGAGTGAGGACAAAGTTAAGCAGTGTGTAGATGCAAGACTAGGGGGAGAATATCCTCCTAAAGCAGTGGCAAAGGTATTCTTTTGGTTGATCTGTAAATTAGTAATTTTGTTGAAGTAAAGGCCTCCACATGGGAGCTAATATGATGGTCCTATTTTGGTCGCTTTTAATACAAAACTGTGAAGAGAGAGATTTTTGAAGGAATAACTTTATTTGACACATGTTGTGTGATCTAACTGAGTGACGCAAAAAACATTTCTGAATCATTATTTTTTTTGATATAAGCGATGAACTGAATGGTGCGCGAGTTCCTGTCAAATGAATTTCTCATAAATATGAGAATAATAGTGGGACATGGAAGTTTGCAGGGTGTGATATATGATTAGGGGCACACTTAAAATTGGAGACGAGTAGTTTAATAGAATTTGTTCCGTCTCCGTTCTTTAATGGGTAGGATGCCACAATTCTATAAGTGTCTGAGTGGTTATGAGATGGAAGTTATAGCTTCTGTCTTAATCTGAAACATGTTGTAGATGCTGCCATTAATAATGCCCCAACAGAGAAAGCTTGAAACAGTATATCTCTATAATTGGAGCAAGTTCTTCAAGAAACTGAAGCCCTTCGATTTTTATTGGTTGCAGATGGCTGCTGTTGCTGCCTTGTGTGTGCAATATGAAGCTGATTTCCGGCCAAATATGAGCATTGTCGTGAAAGCTCTCCAGCCCTTATTAAATGCTCGGCCAGGACCTGCTGGTGAATCGCCAAGCACATGAGATTCTCTCTGTGTATGAGTTCTGCCTCTCAATTCTACCAATGAGGTTGATATTTTCATTGTTCCATTTCTTTTATATATATATTTTTTCTGGTCTGTTTGTATCTGATTTGTTTATGATGTGAATGAGAGAATCTGGTGTCATGAGCCCGTGTAGGTCATTTTCTTGACATAAGGAACAGAGATCTGCAAGGATTGTATTCAAAATGTATATTTGCTTCTTTTGGGGCACTCTGTAGTCTGTAGTTACATCAACCCATAGGCCGATAGCATGTAAACAATGGAGGTGTTATAAACTACAGGAACAGCCTCCCAGTGAGCTGGAAGTCATGGTTTTTCCAACTTTCATGATTCTTTACTGCTCCCCTCTTTGTATATACTCTTGCACTTTCGCTTTCAAATTACGGCTGTGTTCTTTACCTGAAAATAATAGAGTAAAATCCGTCTTTTCAAGTTTTTGACCCATTTCGGTCTCATTTTAAGTTTTTGACCTATATTGGTCATTAATTTATAAATCGTGACATATTTGAATCCTTTCTGTCTATTTCTCTATTGAGATGGACAGTGATCCATTAAATGTCAATTTTACCCTCAATAAATTGCTAAAATACACCCTCAAGATTTTTAAACTAAACAAATCTAACCAAACATTTTTAAACTCACATTTATTAGTCCTCTCCAAGCTCCGGTGAACCTTCCCTACCCCAGGCCGCCGCTGAAATCTTCAAAACAGCCGTTGATGCGCCAGGAGAAATCGCCCCTAACTTGACTCAATTCTACCGGAATTGCAGCTCCACGGTTGGAAATGTCCTCGCCGGCTTCCAATGACCCTCTCTGTCAATCCGCAAGCTCTCTCCGTCAACATCTGAACGTGTCAGGAATGCATGAGTTTAAAAAATGTTTGGGTAGATTTGTTTAGTTTAAAACTCTGAAGGGTGTATTTTAGCAACTCATTAAGGATAAAATTGACATTTCACATATTACCGTCCATTTAAACGGGGGAAATAGACGGAAAGGATTCAAATAGGTCACGATTTATAAATTTAGGACCAACATAGGTCAAAAACTTAAAATGAAACTGAAATAGGTCAAAAACTTAAAAAGTAGGACCGATGACGGATTTTACTCGAAAATAATAAAATTAAATAAATACAATCTATTTAATTAAGAGATGGCAGTGAGGTGGATCGAAATTACAAACCGTGTATAGCTGCCCGCTTCAGACAGTTTTGTGGTTGGGTTTTTATTTTGGTATCTACCAATTTCACGGTTGCGAATAACGGTTAAGTGATATCCGTATCGTGGTTTTGCCAATATCTGCAACCGTTAGAAATAAACATCTCATATATATATATATAAGAAAATACTATAACCTAAACCTTATAGCTCACATCCTCGAACACCCAACCCAACGTAAAATAACCCTTCCAAATTCCTTACTCGGATTACCACTGGACTACTAAGATTGCGATTTTTCTTGCTAAGTTATAGATTAAATATCGTAAAATAACAATAAATGAACCAACTTTTTTCTTATGACGGATGGAGTATCATGTTTCACATATATATTAGAAGACTGCTCCAGGCGGATCGCACGCCCAAAGCCGCGAATCACCTGCCCAGGCCGCGAATCGCGGCCCCGTGGCATCCCAGCGGCTGCCCGTGGCATCCCGACGGCTGCCCGTGGCTTTCCGGTGATGGTGGGTCAGATGGTGGTTGAGATAAGTGAGTTGAAAAGTTTAAAGTAGATTGGAGGGTTTGTTTGTAGAATTTTAAAATTTGAGGGTATAAATGGTATAATAAGAAAAATATACACGGTTTGTAATTTCGATCCACCTCACTGCCATCTCTTAATTAAATAGATTGTATTTATTTAATTTTATTATTTACCAAAATAAAAACCCAACCACAAAACTCTCAAGTGGGCAGCTCTCACGGTCCACTTCAAACCATTTTTGGAAAGGGTAAAATGGTAAAATAATCGTAAAAATGACCATAGATGAAGAAAAAACTTGAAAACATGACTTTATTAGTACAAAAAGTTAAAACAGTACCTTAGCAGTACAATAATTAAAGTTATAGGACCATGAGTGCACTTTAGCCTTTTATATATATAGAAACATAGTACTAGTTTCAAATAAACAAAAACAAAATTATAGAAACAAGAGCACATTCCAGAAATCCCAGGAAAAAAATGGAAAAAAGGGGGAAAATGCCAGTTCAACAGATCATGACTTCAACGACATACTACCTCCACACAAAAATTGCATCATTTAGTTCTCAGTATTTATTTAATGTATGATTTTTTTCCTTAAAAATTCAATATATGAAGTCCTAATCTAGCACCGTCTAGCTGCTTCCCCTAGGGTTTCGGTTTTTCTTGCTGGTCAAGGTGGTGTCGGCGCTACTCCAATCGCTTCTTCTCCAACATTGCGGTCTCTCTCTCTCTCATGGAAGTCGATTGGTTTATACCAGGATGGCAAAGATGGCACTGGGCATTGAGGAGGAGGCGGAGGTGTACATCGCTGTTGTGGCTGTACGGTCGGCCGCTAGTTTCTGCCTTATCGCGAAAGTCTTGATGGAGTGGACCGTGAGGGCTGAACACCTCATGTTCGTGATGCGGGTTGCCTGGAAGGGTGACTGTTATCGGTTCCATGTTCATCTCACTCAGGCGGGGGACAAGGTGGACACTGGCACGGTAGGTTGGGCTCTAGCCCACCCTACCCGGCCCAGTGAGGTCGTTGCCTCGCAATGGGTAAGGTAGGTTCGAAGTCTCCTTCCTTTGCCCAGTTTTCTTTACAATTGGCTTGGGTGGAATACCATCAGATTTGTTTGGCATATTTGTGGATGAATGTCTGTGAGGTTTCGGTTCTGACCTTTTCTGGATGCTCTTCTGGCATATGCTTATGCAGGGACTAGACAGTTTTAGCTCTTTATGAGCTTGTAAGGTGGGGGTTGGTTGCTTCTGTAAATCTTGAGTATGTTGCACATTGGTGTGTACTGTGGGATCCCATTTTCTGGTGATTGGCCCCAATCATGTAAAAATGTTAGCCAAACAGGCCTGAGTACTACAAAGGTGCAATAAAGCCCATTGCAAAAGATCGAGTAACCCAGAAGAATGAGCCCATTAAAGCCCAAATGCACAATCACCCGAACATAGTCAAAGCACGCCTGAAAGCAAGCATCTAGAACGCAATTGCCACATGTCCTCTCACACCCGCCGCCTCTTCCACCTCTTCTTTGTGAAATATTACGAAAACACCACTCTATTAGACAAGACTATAAAAACGCACATCATTCATTCATTTGAGGTAATTATTCACTCTCAACCTTGGTCCTGACACATTCTTTTCCAAAAACACTCGTATTGTCTTGAACGTCGGAGTACCAAAAACTGGGCAAACATCAGTCTGGTCTTTAACTAACCCCTTAGATCGCAGGAAACACATGGAGGAGACATGGCTTCAAGCAACGTCAGGTACAGACTACGACAACAACACAAGAGCGTGGTTATAGCACCCACAGGCCAGCCACCACTTAGGCTCTTTGGTCGTTCAGGTTTGGCTCATTTCTGAGGACTTGCTGCTAGTTCGTCTACAAATTGCTTGGAGCTGGTGTGATCTTATTTCATCTATTACCTTTATTTTATTAGTGTCTGGTAGGTTTCATTTTAGTTAATTGGTTTGTTTGGCTATGTCAAGCTACTCTGATCTGGAAGGATTTGTACTCGCTTTTACTTTTGAGTCTTTCGCTTAGTTTTGTTGAGGACTGGTTCCTCTTATTTTTGTTCCTCTTATTTTTGTTCCTCAACGATCCGTGCTAGTTGAATGAAAATCATTCTCTTTAAAAAAATGAGTCAAACACAATTTCAAAAGTCAAATAGTACGATTTATTTTTGCCGAGGGAGGAAAGCACTAAATGCATACATATCAAATACAATTATATAAAGATAATTGAAACATAAATACAAGATAATTGTAGAAAAATGAAATGAATAATAAACTTATTTATAATTTATGACATTTTCATTACACATATCTCTAATCATGACCTGCACGTTCCAATCTAGGGACTTTGTACAGTATTACCTTACAGGTTGTCTTGCAAAGATGATAAATTAACTGATTTCGACGTATAGAGGCTCAAGGAAGAAACGGATTGTGAGAAGGGTATGCATCTTTCTGCTTTCTGTAAGCCCTGCAAAGAAGACGAATGAAACTGTTAAGATCTTACAAGGTAAGCAAATTCTAAAAAGTAGAAAAGAGAAAACGCCTCCTCTCCTAAGATGAAATATGGCTAAGCACCTAGTAGCATTTAAGCCCCCGAGTCCAATAGTTCCTAGAATGATAAACAGGAAAGGTATTCCAATCAATTTGTGGTTGGTTCTTCCTCCATTAGTTCTCGGTACTCCAGTTCTCACAACATGTGAATACCTGGCTGAAAACTGGACTGTGGGTGAACACGAAATGAAGGAGCTTTGAAAGTAGAAAGGGAAATTAGAGAAAAAACATGGGGCAACTTTATCCAGGCATTTACCTGAAGCAAAACCTTGTCCTCCTCCTGTACCTGACAAAGTATCAAAACATCATAATGATATAATGCCTTTATTTGAGTACCAAAACACATTCATAGATAAGTTTAGGAAAATGCTAGCAAAAGAGCTTTCTACAACAAGCAATTTTTATTTTGGAAAAATGCTAGCAAACAGTTCAATAATAATTGCACGATGGAATGAAGGCAGATAGTTGTTTCAACCAAACTAATATTTCCCTGTGATACTTCAAAAGGAAAAACAAATCACATTCTAGTCCTTTCCTGTCTTCAATCTTCACCAACATGAATCCAGCTAGCATAAATTATCATATTAGCTGTAATATGATGCACGTGAAAATTGGGCTCTTTACAACCAGATGGTAAGCAAGGATTGGTCAAGCAACTCCAAACCATGAGGTAGTTAACGAGAACTACTGAAGCTGTATAATCAACTTGTCAGTCTGAAGCACTATGAATGAATCCATACACAAGTGCTAAGGTTCCAATTCCCTAGTTAAGGTAATCTATTCTTTGGCAGGATAAGTTACCAGAATAACAGCCACAACCGAACCGCCTACTGAAAATCGAGCTAATGAACAAAGAAAATGAAATAGAGATTACCAGTGAGTAGACAACCATATGCTTCCGAAATCTGCATCAAACACAGATACTAGGAGTCAGCCTCATCGACACGTCGCCTAATTCAGCAATGCATAAAGTTAATTCTTCAACCAGAGAAACTCCGGAAGTAGAGTTTACAAGTAAACGCTTACCAATTTGAACCTAGATTCAGCTTGAAGCTTCTCGTGAGCTGGAAACAGGTCTGGATGAGACTCCCACACTTTCTTCTTGTAAGCTTCTTTGACCTATGAATTATAAGCAACGATTTAGTTCCATGTGGCGTATTAGATCCGCTCAAGCGATCGAAGCAACCGAACCAATTCGATCTGAGGAAGAGCAAGTCAATTTGACCGGTTTCATCAATTCGATTTGCTAAGAAACCCTAATTTCGGATCGGAGCTAGAGCGAAGTATACCTGAGACGTGTTAGGACGAGAATCGGGTGGAAGGCCAAGCAAAACTCTGGCCTCGTCGCCCCGCATTTCTGAAACATAATCCCCGGTTCTTTGCCTCGCTTTTGTTTTCGAATTTATAGTTCTTCGACTTTATGTTGTCCAGCTAGGCAGCCAAGAGGGGTGAATTGGTTGGCCACAAAAACTTTTCGAATTAACAAAACCGAAGGTACTGACTCGATGTCAACCCGTTTAGAAATGCGACTTCCAGCAAAAACAAGAATGGTAAAGAATGACACTTGAATTTATAGAGGTTCGGTCTGAGACCTACGTCCTCTCCTCAAGTCCACAACTTGAGAGTTCCTCCACTATACTTTAAAAAAGGTTACACCAATATAAAGTACAAATAGTTTTTCCCAAGGCTTAACTACAACCTAACTATGGTTTTCCCAAAGGCTCACCAAAAAACCTAATAGTTTTCCCAAGGCTAACTAAAAACCTAACAAATGGTTTTCCCAAAGGCTCACCAAAAAACCTATTTTAGTTTTCCCAAGGCTCACTAAAAAACCTATTTTAGTTTTCCCAAGGCTCACTAAAAACCTAACTTTGGTTTTCCCAAAGGCTCACCAAAAAACTAACACTCACCAAAATAGTTTTCCCAAGGCTCACTATTAACCTAACAAAATCCTGTTTGGTTTTCCCGAGGCTCACCAAAACAAACCTTACAAAACAGTGTTCTCGCAGTAGCTCAACCTGTTTAGATCTACCCGTAAAACACTCGAAAACGTTTTGAAACAGATTATTTCTCTCCCAAAATAATATGAAGAAACCGAGATGAACCAAGTATGATCTTGAAATAAACAAGACTGGAGAGCTTTTAGAACAACTTGATTGCTTGTGAGATGAGAGAGCTTGAATCTTGGAGTGTTGTATTCTTCATGGATGATTGATCTTCATTTATAGAGGAGGAGGAGAGGAGCCTCTTCTTCAACAGCTCTTTTCTTCAACAGCTCTTTTCTTCAACGTCTCTTTCTGTTGATGATTCCTGTAGCTTGCCAACGTATTAAACCAAGAGAGATACAAGGAGAGTCCTATTCAAATACATCTTCTTTTCTTTCTTATCTCTAGTAATTTAAATAAAGACACAAATAGAAATGGGCTAACAATTAAATGGGCCAACAAAGTTGCAGCCGACACTTACAACATAACAACTAGATATAAATGTAAAACTATTAAGCACACACCAAGCTTTTCTAAACTTTACACAAACACCCCAACGTTTTGTTATCATCAAAATCTAGGTTATATGGGAATAAACCCAACAATCTCCCCTTTTTGATGATGACAAAACCTCTTGAGAAAGAACTCAAGTTTTCAAAACTTTCTCCCCCTTTGTAAAATATTTTTTTTCACATAATTATTCCTTCCCCTTAATCTCACCTTTCTTTTCTTCCCCCTTTTGAAATATTTTCTACTTTCTCAAAACCATCTACTTTCTCAAAACCATCTTTTTCTCCCCTTTTGTCATAATCAAAAAGGTTAATGAAAGAAGGCAGTAGAAGATGTAAACTAGATTGTAGAATAGTGAAGGAATAAACCTGACAATGCGACATGTTTATGAGATCCAACTCCACTTGAAGAAAGTCATTTTTTTTAATAATGTGGAAACCACACATGTTTTGTCCAATGACAATCAAAGTGTATCAAAAATTCATATATAACATGTCTGTAAAACATTCAAAAGGAAATATGAAGGTATGTATTTAAAACTGAATTTAAAACTTTTTGAGAAATACGATCTCAACAGGTTAACAAAAAAAAATCTCCAGATTTTTTTGTACTGATTTCTCTATGAAATTCGAACCATATGTGCATGAAATCAATTTTCATGACAACAATTCATCTTCATTTACTCAGACCAGTATAAGATTAGAGATTACCTCATTTTACCTTTGATTTGCCCTTTCACACTACTTTGTGATGTAGGTGAATCTCTCTTCCATAAGCCTTGTAGAAATGGTCAGTTATACTTACAAATATTTCATGCTTTTTCGATGGATTCATGGCAGCAACATTTAGCTCTTTTGAATTTCGTAACTGCTTGTTGCTTTTCCAGATTTTTCTCATCATGCTCATTTCGGATCCACCTTGCATTAACTTAAAAATAACCCTTGCACAAAGATGGATTAGTAGCTCCAAAGATATCCATGCTATATAGATAAAAAAATTGAACAACTGAGATTTTATTTTGGAATAGAAATCTGAATAATAACAATACCTTTTGCGAACAATGTCTCCTTATGCGAAACCTAAACAGGTTGAGAATTTCGTCTAACTTTTGGTACCCATATTCTTTTGGGTCCAGAATGGTTAGCAACATTTTTAACAATCCAGATTTGCTTAACACCATAAATAAAATGCCTATTTCTGAAAAGGCATTCATTTTCATTATGTCCTTTTTGTTTGCAAATTTTACAAGTCATGTAAGTGATATTGGCAAACCTTGTTTGAAAACTAGGTTTCTTTTGTTCATAACCTAACCCATTTTATCATAATAACACTTCGACTCCCAAGCAAACTATTGATTCTTTTCACCATTGACAAATCCAGATAGGGTCTCTTCCAATTTTTCATTTTTAATTCTTAATTTTGTCACCTCATCTAATAAAGCAATATTCTCAATTTTAAGCTTTTTAATGAGAGCATCATAGTCTTGAAATACTTCGCAAATTCTTTAAGCATCAATGCTCTATCATTAATATATGAACTAGAAGAATTAGAAGATTCAAAGAATACTCATTACCTCGGATTCATTGTAGCCATCGACACGTCTCAACAGTTGGACAGTGTCCGGAACTTACAGCTTTGTTCATCTATTTCTTCCTCATCAATGAGGCATATGTGTGCCTCTTCTTCTCCATTTGAGGATGAATTTTCAGTAGTTGAGCATTGTCACTCCATTCTGTCATTCCCTTCAATCCGGGCTTTCTTCTTCTCTTGAAAATCTTCTTCTTTTCAAAACTTCCTTTTTGTTTCTTTGAACAACTTTCATTTATTGGACAATCATATCTCCAATGTCCCTTTTTGTTGCAGTTGTAACAAACAGGTTGTTTGATGTAGCTTTCCTTCTCCTTTTCCTTGCTACTTTTGCCCTTAAGCAACCTTTTGATCCTTCTTGCAAGTATGGATGCCTCATCTTCCGTTTCTTCTTCATTTGAAGAACTTTCTTCCGTCTCTTTTGCTTTTAAAGCAATAGATCTGTTCTTCTTGCTAGTATTTTCTTATTCTCTATAATTCATTTCATATGTAATAATTTTTCCTAATTATTCTTCAACACTAATAGTTTTGATATTACCTCCTTCATTGATTGCTTCCACGGTGCTTCTCCAAGTTGTTGGTAGACTCCATAGGATTTTTCTAACCAACTCTTCATTTGTATAGATCTTACCATATTGCCGCAGTGGTGTGATGATTTCATTGAATCTCCTATGCATGTCAGAAATTGTTTCTTTTGAATCCATAGCAAACATCTCATAAGCTTTGACCAACATGAACATTTTGGTGTCTTTGACTTGATCCGTTCCTTCGTAAGTCACTAGTAGCTTATTCCAAATTTCATGTGCACTATCACAAGAAGAAACAATATTAAAAACATCAGGAGTTAAAGCACAAAGAATCATATTTACCGCTTTTGCATTCAAGGTGCACATCTTGTCATCCTCTTGTGTGTAATCTTTGAAAGGCTTCGGTATAACCCTTCCATCATCTTTTCTAACAGTTGGAATTTGTGGTCCTGCTTTAATGATTCTCCACAACTGATGATCTTGTGCCTGAATATGGATTTGCATCCTTGTCATCCACCAATTGAAGTTTGCAGCATCAAACAACGGCGGTCTAAACGGATTGTAACCTTCTAGAAGAATACCTGCCATCTAATCTTAAGACTTGAAACCGTTAGATTTTAATCACAAATCACCTGCTCTGATACCAATTGTTGTCCCAGGTAGGCAGCCAAGAGGGGGGGTGAATTGGTTGGCCACAAAAACTTTTCGAATTAACAAAACCGAAGGTCTTGACTCGATGTCAACCCGTTTAGAAATGCGACTTCCAGCAAAAACAAGAATGGTAAAGAATGACACTTGAATTTATAGAGGTTCGGTCTGAGACCTACGTCCTCTCCTCAAGTCCACAACTTGAGAGTTCCTCCACTATACTTTAAAAAAGGTTACACCAATATAAAGTACAAATAGTTTTTCCCAAGGCTTAACTACAACCTAACTATGGTTTTCCCAAATGCTCACCAAAAACCTAATAGTTTTCCCAAGGCTCACTAAAAAACTAACAAATGGTTTTCCCAAAGGCTCACCAAAAAACCTATTTTAGTTTTCCCAAGGCTCACTAAAAAACCTATTTTAGTTTTCCCAAGACTCACTAAAAACCTAACTTTGGTTTTCCCAAAGACTCACCAAAAAACCTAACACTCACCAAAATAGTTTTCCCCAAGGCTCACTATTAACCTAACAAAATCCCTGTTTGGTTTTCCCGAGGCTCACCAAAACAAACCTTACAAAACAGTGTTCTCGCAGTAGCTCAACCTGTTTAGATCTACCCAGAAAACACTCAGAAAACGTTTTGAAACAGATTATTTCTCTCCCAAAAATAATATGAAGAAACTGAGATGAACCAGAAGTATGATCTTCGAAATAAACAGCACTGGAGAGCTTTTAGAACAACTTGATTGCTTGTGAGATGAGAGAGCTTGAATCTTGGAGTGTTGTATTCTTCATGGATGATTGATCTTCATTTATAGAGGAGGAGGAGAGGAGCCTCTTCTTCAACAGCTCTTTTCTTCAACGTCTCTTTCTGTTGATGATTCCTGTAGCTTGCCAACGTATTAAACCAAGAGAGATACAAGGAGAGTCCTATTCAAATACATCTTCTTTTCTTTCTTATCTCTAGTAATTTAAATAAAGACACAAATAGAAATGGGCTAACAATTAAATGGGCCAACAAAGTTGCAGCCGACACTTACAACATAACAACTAGATATAAATGTAAAACTATTAAGCACACACCAAGCTTTTCTAAACTTTACACAAACACCCCAACGTTTTGTTATCATCAAAATCTAGGTTATATGGGAATAAACCCAACACTTTAGTTTAAATTAGCCCCTGAAATTGTAAATACTGTGCGTTCAAAACATTCCAAAGGTTCATAGACTGGAGAAGTTCTGCAATTACAAAACTATTCATTGGTCACATGAAAAAGGTGGTGGATCAAGCTAGGTTATTTATACTCCCTCTTCCCGGTGTTTTTGGAACGTTTTGTTTGAGCACAAATCTTAAGAAACACGCCCTCTGTTCCCAGTGTTATTAATATGATATTTGTGAGAGAAAATGATTAATTTGAAAGGGAATAAAAGTACTCACGAACACGCCCTTAAACCGTGATTTTATAATAAGTACTCACGAACACGCCCTTAAACCGTGATTTTATAAGAAAGTGTGAACTTTTTTTGTTATAAGGTAAATAAACGAAAGTCCCTAAAACAACACATCCAAGAGTGCAAGCTAGGATAAAAAGGTTAAATCGAAGGCACGGACTATTGTGTGCCGGGCTTTAATATGTGTTTCTTTGTGCCCAACTGCATTTATTTTCAAAATTACCATCCCTTCTCCTTCTCTGTGTTTTTGTCGTCGCCGTAACTCCGGCATGAATCGGACCACCACCCTCCATCTCTCATTTGCAGTCTCGACCATTGTAGCTCCTCCTTTAAGGACCGGTGGGCCGTTAGCAACTCAGTGGTAGCCTCCTCTATCAACAATCACCGAAGTCACAACAGTTGTAGGAGATCCGTTCGGACGACCCACTATCCGACCCGGCAAAATCCGCCAATAGAAGTCGCAATCGATCGCGTCGGAACAGCCAATCGCTTCCCCGATTGCCGACGCTCCATTCCTAGCCATTTCCCGAGCTGAGCGACGTAATTCATCCCACGCCTTGAAACTAAAACCTGCTGCAGATGACAGAATTATGATGCGCCTACATACAATTATGATGTGCTCTCGACTAATTATGATGCTCATATTTATAAAAATGATGTAACCAGGAATTGCATATAAATAATGCTCAAATCTATCAAAATGAACCTAATAACGCCAATTAGTGATGAACTGGAAGAATATCAACAGAAGTAGATGCAAGTAGGGGTGTGCACATGGCGGGGCGGATAGTGAGAAAAATAGTATCCGCCCAACCGAATGAGAGTACCCTAAATGCGGGCCCGCGGGTTATCGGTTTTTTTGATTCATGGGTTTTTTCGGTTTCGGATCATGCGGATTGGTTCGGTTTCTTAGTTTTGCGGGGTTTTTGAACACCCATAGATGCAAGAAGATAAACTTTTTAGCGAAACAAGCATCACATTGCTCCATAAAGCATACTTACTAAAGGGAGCATCATTTTAAATGTTAAGCTCATCATATTTACCAATGGGGGCATCATTTTAAGCACATAGAGTATCAGTTTAAGAACTCCATCATTTTATAATGTTAAAGAAAACGAGTGCATAATTAAGTCATCAGAACGAGTGCATCATGTTTGTAATTGAGAACATAATAGTGCAACGAGAGTGCATCGTTGTGGTCGTCAAAGACATCATTTTAGGAGATTAAAGAAAATGTGTGTACGGTTAAGTCATCAAAATGAGTGTATCATTTTGCTGAGGTAGAGCACCATACTTGAAACAAAGAGCATCATCCATGGCACCAAGAGCATCATATTTATTGAATACATTATACATTGTCAAATATCGAAGAGCATCATAATTTTACAGAAGCGCATCATTCGTAACACCAAGCCCATCATTTTGAACCAAGAAATTATACTTTGTCAACAAGCGTAACACTGTGTTATGTAGAGTGTTTGCATCAGAGTCATCATTATGTCACCAGAACAGGTGCAACATTTTTGTATGGTAGTGCATCATACTTGAAAACAAGAGGATCATTCATGATACTAAACGTATCATTTGAAACCGAGAGATCATACTTTTTAGAATACAGAAGAACATCATTTTAGGTGCTAAACTCATCATACTTACCCTATAGAGCATCGTATTAATCATAAAGAGCATCAGTTTGAGAACTCCATCATTTTGTAAGGTTGAAGAAAATGAGTGCATAATTAAGTTATCATAACGAGTACATCATGTTTGTAAGGTAGAGCTTCATAGAGCAACGAGAGTGTATCGTTGTGGTCACCAAATGCATCATTTTAGGAGGTTGAAGAAAATGTGTGCACCATTAAGTTCTTAGAACGAGTATATCATTTTTGTGAGGCAAAGTATCATACTTGAAACAATGAGCATTAATCGTTACACCAAGAGCATCATATTTAACCAATACATCATACTTTTTCCAATAGCGAAAAACATCATAATTTTACAAAAGCGCATCATTCATGACACCAAACGTATCATTTTGAACAAAGACATCATACTTTGTCAACAAGTGTATCACTGCGTTCTGTAGAACTAAATGTTTGCATCAGAGTTATCAGAACGAGCACATCATAATTTTACATAAGTGTATTATAGTGCTTCAAGAACGCATCATATTGCTGTCGGAAAGCATCATTTTGGGCAGTTGAACAAATGCGGCAGACCAGTGGTTTTGTCGCCAGAGGAAGGCGGGAGGTTGATTTTGTTGCTGTTTTTGTTGAATTTGCAAAGAAGGAAGGTCGATCCGCTTGATTCCTCTCTAATTTTGTTGTTGCTTGTTGAAGGAATGACGGATCGTGGTAGTTTGCACGATTTCGGAGTCATCGCCGAGAAACACGGCGTGTTGGTGGAGTCGTGTTCTTCTGTGTTTCTTCCTTCCTTCTTTTATCTAGAGGTACACATGTGTGTCAGACACAACCTATCCACACTCTAAACCGAATCAGTTAGAATCTTTACTAAGTTGCCTCAGATTCTTACACACGGTCATATATACCCCAAAACTTATCAAACCATTTCCTCTGTTTCATTATTCTCCATGCCAACAACCGAAATTGTTTATCGCAAACAAAACAAATCCCTCAAACAAAGGTTAACCGAGTAAAAAGTACTTAATAAACAAACATATGCTACTAATATCACACCAAACCGTTTACTTAGGCTCAAAATAGTGCACCTATATATAACTCTATTCTTACTGTTATAAGATAATGAGAGATTCATCAAATGTTCTTTTTCCCATTTCAACCAAAGGGGTGATGGGTACATAACACCTTTCCTTTTCAAAATAGGTGTTGAAAATTGATAATCTCTCTTTCTCCTCCTCATACATAAGGAGGGGGAAGAAGAGACCAACATGTTGGAGCCTAAGAAGAGTGTGATATGTGCTGTTTCAGCCATACTGGTGGTAGGTGTAGCCATCGGAGTGCTAGTTCTGATGAGCGAAGACTCCAAGACCAAGCCCTTGTTGCCTCAATTTAAGGCTACATCACAGTTATGCCAAATTACAACGTACAAAAATACATGTGAGCAAGGCCTAGGCTCTGCCAACAACACCGACCTCAAGGATCTCACGGAGCTCGCTCTTGTCGCAGCTCATGAAGCCTCGAGGAAGATGTTCAACTTCATCGAGTCCTTGATCCAAGAGGTTATGATGAAGAACACCAATGATCGGAAAAATACAACCAGAGAGTTGGAGATTTGCAAGGATTTTTTCGGCTTGGGAATTCACACGCCGAATAAGACATTGGTTAGTGTCAAAGAAGATTACCTCTATGACTTCGGACACCTTGAGAATGACTTCAAGACATGGCTAAGTGCCACAATAACATTTCAGAAGACATGTCTAGAACAGTTCAATGGGGATGAAAACACAACGGTGATTCTAACAGTGGGTATGGAGAAGCCATATCAACATGCAATTAATGCTCTAGATATCATTTCTAACCTTCTAGACATACTCCAACAGCTGGGTTTTGAAGTCAGCAACACCACATCCAGGAAGCTCTTGGCTCATGAAGATGGTCATCCGAAATGGATGCATTCTGCAGATAGGAAGTTGATAGATAGCAATAGGGTGAAGCCTAATGCGATTGTAGCTCAGGATGGAAGTGGACAGTTTAAAACAATTAAGTCAGCCCTTGATGCAGCTCATAACAACTCTGAAACCAAGTATGTCATCTATGTAAAGGCAGGAAATTACCATGAATTCATTAGTATTGATATGGTGACCACCAACATCTTTATGTACAGTGATGGTACAAAACTGTTGACACCGGTAAAAAGAATTCAAAGATTATGAAACTTCAAACTCCAGACACTGCCATATTTGGTTAAGTACCGGCATTTTGTTGAATACTACAGATACATTCACATATAAGTACTTTTCTAAAAAATATAGTACTTGTGTGTAGTTGTGAAAGGGGATGGGTTTATGGCCAAGTCCATGGGATTTCAGAACACAGCAGGTCCTCAAGGAAATCAGGCTGTGGCACTTCTTGTGGCAGCAGATATGACAGCATTCTACAACTGCATGATAGATGGATTCCAAGACACCCTTTATGTTATAGCAGAATGACAATTCTACCGCAACTGCACCATCACCGGAACTATTGACTTCATCTTTGGCAACTCCATGTCAATAGTCCAAGACTCAACCATCCTTGTTAAGAAAACAGCCACAGGCCAATTCAATGTCATCACATCACATCAGCAATTCGAAAAGAGTCAAAATGATGTGATTGTTATCCAGGGGTGTAAAATCATTGCAGATCAAGAGCTGATTCCAAAGAAGTTGAACGTGAAGACCTACTTAGGCAGACCTTGGAGAGATTATGGTGCCCATGTTTTCATGGAGAATAACATTGGTGATTTCATAGCCCCGGAAGGCTGGCATGAGATGACTGGTAAAGAAGACTCTAACACCGCCTTGTGTGCAGAATATAAAAACACTGGCCCTGGGGCCAACACCAGTGAAAGGGTGAATTGGAAGGGTGTGAAAAGGAGTCTTACAAAAAAGGATGTTAGCAAGTACACTATATTGAGGTCTTACTTCATTCCAAAGGATCATGGTTGGCTCATTCTGGAGTCTCATTTGTGCCTGGATTCATGAAATGCTAAAACTAGTATAAGTAAAACAAAAAATGACAACTTTTCAAGCTCGAGACGTCAATCATAAGCATGTATAAAGGGTTGATGTAGTATTGTTTGTATCTACGTAAAGATCCACACTAAGAACAACAAATAAGACATGGTATCGATCGTTTTCTTCAACTTCTTAATACTTGTCAACAAAGATGTGACCTATTTAATGAATAGTAAGTGCTTAATAATAATTAGCCAAGTGAATAGAACAAGAATGTCAAATCACTATTAAGCAGAATCTCAACTTTTGCTGTGTCTATTTTAGCTATATAGTTGGATTTATTAAGCTTTATAATGCTTTGAAAATTTGTAGATATTTTTATATTTGGCATGCACCACTAAAAACTACTATATATGAGAACACAACTCTTATAATTTGAAGTTCCGTCATACTCCCTCCGTCCTTTTTAATAGTTACGTTTCTTTTTCAAAGATCTAATCTATATTTTTATTCTTCAACATTTTAGTATATAAAGTTAAGTAACTTATATACAAAAGATAAATCAATGTGTCTAGTTTCTAGAAATACTTTTTTCAATTTTTTTTAAACAAATTCTTTCTAGTAAAAAATTGAGTCAAACAAAAGTGTAAAAGTCAAACGTAACTATTAAATAGGGACGGAGGAGTAGTTCATTAAATCAGAGCACTATTATGTGTATAAAAAAACACTAGAACACTTACGATTTACTAACTTTTTGTTTCTATAATTAATGTTAGTAATGATACAATCACATGAAACGTTGGAAATTTTAGGCAATATTAATTTAATTGTACAGATTTAGTCATAAAATTAATATGGTAATTTTTTTATTGGATAGACCTAAATAATGGATTATATTACGTTGCAGTATAAAATGGATCACATGCATCATGAGAGTGCTCTTTTCCAAAAATAATTTGAAAAATATTTCTAGTTTCAGAAAAGTGGAAGGAAAATTATTAAAATGTAAAGAGAGAAACTACTTAATTAAAAAAAAGTGAGAAATTATTTTAGATAATGAAAATAACCAAAACGATCTATTGGCAGGCGAGAATCCATTCATTCATTTGGCCTCTGCGGGGGGTAGAAATTCTTATGTGAAGGCAAAGAAATGCTTTAATGACCACAGATTATAGAAATGAACAATGCCATTGATCACATTCTCTGTATACATAGGAACAGAATTACGAGTCCACTACTTTGAGAAACTGTGTGCTCCATCCTTTTAGTAAATTTATGAATATCATGTAATAGATAGCCATAAATATACCTGTGATAAGAAAGAGTCGAGGACTGGTTCAACCATTTCAACAAACACCTTCCGGGCTACTTGACTTATCGGGCATCGATCAAATCCCGGCCCTTCGGTGCTTTGCCCGCACGTTGCATGTTTATAACAGGCATGGCGGCCCTGAGGCTGCGAAAGTGATAAGAGAGGCCTTGTCGAAGGCCCTGGTGGAGTACTACCCACTCGTCGGACAACTGAAAGAGTCCACCCAAGGACGCCTCCAAGTTGATTGTTCTGGCGAAGGAGCGTGGTTTGTAGAGGCCTCCGCTGATTGAACTTTGGAGTCTGTACATTTCTTCAATGACTATTTATCATCCCGTTTGATCTGCATCCTCCCGATGAGGTCCTGAAACTGAACCGCTTGTGCAAATGCAGGTATGTATATACAACATATAACCCCAACAAACCAAAAACACATCTTCAGAAAACAAGAAAATTCACATTTTCTTCCATGTTCAAAACTAGGTGACAGAATTTGCATGTGGTGGATTTGTAATCGGCCTGTCATTTTATCACACCATATGCGATGGTTTAGGATCTGCCCAGTTTCTAAACGCCGTCGGTGAATGGCCAGAGGTTTTTCCTTTAAGTGTAACCCCAACATGGCACCGAAACTTTTCCCCAATTCGCCCAACAAATACCAGTGTTGCAGTACCGATCTCGCTCCCTCCAATTCCCAATTACAAGCTCGAACACACCAACATCGACATCGTCGTCAAAGAGATCAATCGAATTAAACAGCATTTCCACGAATCCACTTGCCGAACTTGCTCAACCTTCGAAATCGTAGCAGCCATCACATGGAGCGGCCGTATAAGAGCCATCAACTTGAGCCCCAGTACAGAGGTGAAGCTCGTGTTCTTCACGAATTACCGAAAAATCCTTGACCCTCTTCTCCCCGACGGATTCTACGGCAATTGTTTCTTCCCGGTAGCGATCACAGCCGCAAGTGGATTGATCATTGAAGCGTCCGATCTCGAAGTGATCGTTTTGATACAAGAAGCGAAAGCGAAGCTTCGCATAGAGTTCGCTAGTACATGAAAGGCGAGCACTTGGGGAATAATATGGACCCATTTGGGCCCCTATTGGGCTACACTACGCTTTTATATCGGAGTAGGGCCAACTTGGGTTTAACAACGTGGACTTTGGGTGGGACCCGCATGTCCACGTGGTGCCAATCAAGGGGTGCGGCTCATGACATGACTTGGTGCGTGAAGAAGGCCCACCATGGGTCTTTTATTCATCTCACGGCTTCGGAAAACGGCCATAGGAATGAAACATCCATTTTTGAATTCAGATAAATAATTTGTGGGAGACAAACTGATTTGTAAATAATAACATTGGACAAAAACTTTCCATTACATTATATCCCATCGCAAAAGATGCAAGGTTCTAATTTTCAATGTTTAATGTATTATTGAAGGAGGATACACTACTGGGCCTTATTGTGTGCCAAACTGTGCCACTTTTCTATTAATTAAAAAATTGTTATCATTGTCCTAAATTCTCCCCAGCTCGTTCCTTTCTTTTCGTTCTACGATTTTCAGCTCAGTAACGAGTTTCGTGGCTTCGCTCTACTTGTGTTTTGCTCTGTTTTCTTCAATCGGTATGTGATTTCTATTTGTTAATGACCACGAGTTCGATTTTGATCTTTGGTCGTCGCAATGTGTTCGGCCGTTCATGATTTGGACTTAATTGCTGCACCAATTATTGATTCATGTTCGTGATTGAATTGCCTCGTTTAATCTTCTCTTTCACCATTTCTTTGTTTTGAATTTGCTTCGATGTGATTGACAGAGTTTCTCCTGTTTCTGTTAATGGTGGCGATGTTGTAAGGATTTGCGATCAGAGCTCTAAGGATGATGTGGTTTTAGATGGTTTCGCACTTGAATCTTTGGTCGATTTGATCGGTTCTTCTAATCTTCATTATTTGTCTGTTGAACTTGAAGGAATTGTGGTGTGGAGTCTTTAGGTGTTTGTTATGTATTTCACTTTTTGTTCTTTGTTTATTGTTTGAACATTCTATACAAGTATGTGATCATCATATTGTACCATATACGCATCATTCGATTATGTATTATGGCCTATCATGTTTCTAAACTACGTATAGTTTCTTTTTTAATGTTGTTTTATTATTGTCATCATATAATATCATGTATGCATCATTGTGCTTTGATAGTGCATCATTAGTTACTCCATGCACACCATTCTTTTTGTTATATTTTATTAGTCACCCCGAGCGGGTTGCGGCCGGGTGACCGGGGCTCGGTTTTGGCTGCGGGTCACGTTTTCGGCGTTCAGGCGGCTCCCGAGCCCTATCCGAGTATCATTTTGGCGAACCCTTCCGTATTTGAGGTCGTGTGGGTCCCCGGACGTTTCCGCCGAAAATATTTTTCTCGCGCCGGGGTTGTCGGGTCGTCTCGGGGCGTCTGGCGGGTTCGGTAGCGTTCTCGAGACCTCGGTTTGGAAAACCGTTTGCGGTTTTGGAATCGTGGGAACGTCCCGGAGCTTTTTACGCTATAAAATATTTTTGGGGCGGGACGTTCGCTGTGAAGGCATGTGCCCTCTCCCGTAGAAGGCATGTGCCCTCTCCCGTAGAATGCCGGTGCCCTCTTCCGTAGAAGGCATAGGCCCTCTTCCGTAGAAGGCATAGGCCCTCTTCCGTAGAAGGCATAGGCCCTCTTCCGTAGAAGGCATAGGCCCTCTTCCGTAGAAGGCATAGGCCCTCTTCCGTAGCGAGGCATAGTGCCCTCTTCCGTAGCGAGGCATAGTGCCCTCTCCGTGAGGCATAGTGCCCTCTCCCGTAGCAGGCATAGTGCCCTCTCCCGTAGAAGGCATAGTGCCCTCTCCCGTAGAAGGCATAGTGCCCTCTTCCGTAGAAGGCATAGGCCCTCTTCCGTAGAAGGCATAGGCCCTCTTCCGTAGAAGGCATAGGCCCTCTTCCGTAGAAGGCGGAGGCCCTCTCCCGTAGAAGGCATGGGCCTTCTCCCGAAGAAGGCATGACTTAGACAAATTTCAGATTTACGGTGGATAAGGATAACTCTTAAGTGTTGACCAAAGGGAAAGGACACTTGTCATGCACATATTAATGATGTAAAGGAAAGAGGACACTTGTCATGCCCATGTTAGAGATGGAAAGGAAAGAGTTTTAAAGGGTTGTGGAAAGCGTACAGGAGCTATTTCAATTCATTTCTCCTTCTGCTTCGTTCATTCCTCCGACTCGTTGCCGCCATAGCCTCCATTTTCTTCAAGCTTTGGATTCTTCATTTTCTTGGCTGATTTTCACCAAGTGTGGACTCCAAAAAGAGTGGTAAGCTTCCTCCCTTGCTCTCTTTTCTTGTTGGAAGTAAGATTTGGATGGAAAAAGAGAGATTTGTGAAATATGGGTTTGTTCATGACTACCATCTAGGATGATTTTCTTCCTCCCATCTTTTAGTATGTTGTTCTTGGGTTGTATGGGAGTGATAATCAAGTGTTGGATTTTGGAAAACATACCTTGGATGAAAACCCCCAAAATGCCGAAATTCAGGAATTTTCCAAAATGATGTGTGTTTGTTATCTTGGTTCATGCTTCAAGTATGTTAATCCTAGCATGATTCTAAGCTCATGTGTGGATTCAATTTGATGGAAAACAAGTTGGGTTAAAAACCCCTCTTTGGCCGAATTGTTAAGTGAAGAGGTTTTGGTTGTTTAGGTGAAATTGGTTAGTGATCTTGCTTAATAATTGCAATTGGTGATTAAAGAGTGCTAATGGAACTTTGTTTGGATTGAAATGGAGGTTGGGTGAGAAATCCCCATTAAGGCCGAATTATTCAAAATTGGGGTTTTGTTGTTTTGATGCAATTGGTTAGTAAGTTTGGTTAGGAAGTGAAATTGGTGATTAGTGGGATTAATTGGAAGCTTGAACGGTTTGAATTGGAAGTGTGGTGAAAAATTGGTTAAGGATCAAATTGTTGAAGGGATTCTTTTTCAATGTTGGTGGTGTGTGTTGATTGAATTGGATGCTAAATTGGTAATGTGGGTGGAAGTAGGTGCGTTATGGTGTTTGAAATACCATTTTCGGGTTAGAAAAGAGAAAGTTAGTTTTATACGAGTTTACCGGGAAAAGTGTCTGGAATGCGGGTTTAAGGGTTGGAATATGTTTGTGGGTGTTGGAATAACAATGTTCAGGCTCGGTTTGTAAAACCGAGCTTTCTGTGGAATTTTCCGGGAAAGTGCGGGTTTGTGCAGAAATTTCTTTCTGGAGTTATTTGGATGTGTTCTGACTCAACAATGGTTATCCAGCTTGATTCTACGTTAGTGGAGTAGC
Source organism: Stellera chamaejasme (assembly GCA_024586325.1). Classification (NCBI taxonomy): domain Eukaryota; kingdom Viridiplantae; phylum Streptophyta; class Magnoliopsida; order Malvales; family Thymelaeaceae; genus Stellera; species Stellera chamaejasme. The sequence goes on from CM044985.1 coordinate 36,640,380, forward strand.
GTGGAACCATAGGAGTCAAGTTTGGCGTTTCGGGTCGGGAGTCGGGGTTTCACGAGTTTTGGGCTGCGGGGCAGCGCTTCTGAGGTAAGGGCTTAATTTGGTAAAAATGTACGTTTGTTCCGTTTCAAGGCCCGGATGACCTTAGAGGCCCGGGTTCCTATTCTGTTATGTATATGTTTATCAGGTAATGTTACTTCTGTTTGTGTTTATGTATTCTTATTATTATTATGTTACGCTCGTGACGAGACCCGAATGGTCGTAGAGGCCACGGGTGCTCCTTGATTCTGTTATGCGTATCCGCACCGGGAGTGCCGATACTTCTGATCTGTGTCCGCACTGGAGGGTGCCGACATTCTGTGTATATCCGCACTTGGGGTGCCGATATACTTCTGTGACCCTACGACAGTTTGGGGATCGCGACCCCAGCCGGTACCGTGCTATCATTACGCTTCGATCAGTATATTTCGACCTCTTAGAGAGGGCTGTCGTTTTGGGTCGTTAAGCGGTTGGACCGCATGCGATGGTTTATGACTCACTATCGACTTTGCTTACATGTATATATGCGATTGTGCTTGTGTTATTCTGTTTTGCAGGTTCAGTTCGCGCCATATGGGCAAACTACACTTTTACCTTAGTCCTTACTGGGTCCTTTCGAGGACTCACCCTTTCATTTGTTTACACCTTTCAGGTTGTTCTGAAAAGCAATTGGCGGAATAGAGATCCGCGGTGCTTTCGGATTTCTTGGGTTTCAGCAGCAGCAGTAGTACCACGGGCGGAAAATCTCACAGTGAGAAAGTTTCCGATTCCGCACAATAGGTATATATATAGGTTTTGGTTTAATGGCTCAGTAGTGTAGCTGCATGCATGTAGTTTAGATCATGTATTTGTATAAGACGTATAATCGAGACATACTCGCCTTTGTTGTCTTCTCGAGTCGAGGCGGAGCCCGACTTGCTTATATTGGAGTTGTGGTTATATCATGGATTTTGGTGTTTCGTGTTGTGGCGATGTTTGATGTTTGGTACACCATGAACGCATGTTTGGTAGAAGTTGGATTTTATCTAGTATGCTTGCCATGAATGAGTATCAGGGTTGCTAGTTGCCACTTGGCTGTTACGTATTTGAGCTCGATGCTCACGCCGCGCTTTCCGTCGTAGGTTCCGGTTCTCGACGTCGCGGCCGACTCCGCCTCCGCAACCGGGCGGGGTGGCTGTGACAAGTTGGTATCGAGAGCAGGTTGGGTCGGATTGACCCAAAAGGTAAAGTATGTTTGGTTTTGATATGAAATGTGGAAGGCAAGTATACAAGTCCGAGGGTGGACTTTTGGAGTAAGTTAAGTCTGTTCATGGTTAAGTACTGCGGAAGATGACTTGAAGTGCGAGCCACCGGTTCTACGTTTCATTCTAGGCGGTTACGTACGGAGACTGGCCACCTCCTTATTTGAACCACCTTGGAATGGGTGTGGAGCGTGGGCGGTTCTTTGAAGCATTTTGAAGGTTTAGAGTTGGACTTGGTATGATCCGGGTACTTTAATTCATTGTTTGGTATATGGTGTGATTCTGTGATATGAACATGAACTGATTCTGTGTTTGAGGATTCGATATTTGGTTGTGTGATTCTAAAATGAATTTCTGCATCATGCATTGCATTACACTACAGAGCCTTAGAAAACTGCTGCTAGCTTCTGTAGAGATTAGGAGTGACCGATTTTTGTCTGGACTCTGTTTGGTCTGAAATTTTTAAGATATGGTTAACACGCGTAGATAGCGTGATTTGGTACCGGAGGGGCGGGACTGGGATCCCACACCTCCGTGGAATAGGATACGGGTTCAGTGTAACCCAGGGTCTGAACAACCACACTCACCGCCCCGAGGTTTGGTGGTCGCAGGGACCCCTCTCTGATTTGGTATTACCGCCAGCCTAGCTGGTTCAGGGGCGGCAGTAGGCAGGGGAAAATCTGTTTATGCCACGGTAAGGGCATTTTGATCGTGTGGTGATAGCGAGACTTAAGCCACCGCTCGCCATAGTTTTGGGATCGGTAAGTGAGTGACTCGAGGAGGGTGGTCACTACGACACCTAGACTTCTCGTCGGTCCTATTAACGACGAGGAGATCTGGGGACCCGGTCTGACGAGGTCAGACTTACGGAGAGGTTTTAGAGTTTGAACCCCCGAGGTTCAATGACCGAGAAGGGCAGGGTAGTAGAGATTTGGTCTGCAGGAGTTGATAAACTCCTGGGGGAGGCTACATTTTCCACCAGCAGTGCAGCGGGGATGTAGCCAGGAATCTGCGTTAGGCACAGTTTGATGAGTTTCATCAGGGAGACAGGATTGTCGGAGAGTTCGAGTGAGAGTTTGATCGGTTGGTTTACTATGTACCGTAGTATCAAGGTATGGAAGAGGAGAAGGCCAAGAGGTTTATTTCGTCGACTGCGCCCCGAGTTCAGGTGGGTTTTGAGACCTTTAGACATTACCTTGTTTCGGGAAGCGGTTATTGGGCTCAACTCCTCGAGCAAGAGGAGGTTGAGAGTCGCTTCACCTTGCAATGAGGTTAAGGGTGTACGAGGGGCTCCACATAGCAGGGACCCCGGTAGATTTCTGGACGGCCGAATAGGTCTGGGCAGTTTAGTAGTGGTAGAGAGGGAGCACCACCGGCACGATCTTATCCGATTTGCAGTAGGTATCATTCGGTTGAATTTGTTATCGGCGGGAGGGCCGATGTTTACGTTGCAGTCGACACTCTTTGGAGTGCAGGATTGCCCTCTTACCGTAGGGCGGGGTCGAGGAAGTTACTGTAAGGTACTATATTTCTGAATGAGATACCGGTTCATGCGTTATTTGATACAGGAGCATTTGTTCCCATTGTAACACCGAAATGTGTTACATTTCTGCATCTGTCTGTTAGTACCTTGCCTCAAACGCATTTAGTAAAAACTGCAGGAAGTCAGTTTCTGTTTTCCAATGAGATGGTTCGGGGTTGTACGATATCTGTAGGCGGACATGATAGTATCGGATCTGTTGGTTTTAGACACGCCGGACTATGATGTTATTCTTGGAATGGACTGGCTATCCAAGAACTCTGTGCACGTTGATTGTGCAACCCGTACCATTATGGTTTCTGGAGAGGTACTACCTCTCACGACTCCGATTGGTTTGACTATCGCACAGCACAGTAAGGAGCTACAGATTCTGGATCAGCTGTCGATAGTTGGTGTAGGGGAATGCTATGATCTGAATGAAGCTAGTATTAGGTTGAAGTTGGATGGTTTACCGTTGGTTCGAGATTTTCCGCAGGTATTTCCGGAGGAGTTGCCGGATTACCATAAGAGCGGGGAATTGTGTTTGACATCCACCTGCAGTCAGGTACTGCTCCGATATCTATTCCTCCTTATCGGATGCCTATTTCTGAGATGCAGGAGTAGAAGAAGCAACTGGAGGAATTACAGCAAAAGAGTTTCGTCCGACCGAGCACTTCAGCGTGGGGTGCTCTGGTTTTGTTTGTTAAGAAGAATGATGGGACACTCTGACTTTGTATTGATTACAGACGGTTGAATGCTCTTATTGGGAAGAATAAGTATCCGTTACCGAGGATTGACGATCTTTTTGATCAACTTCGTGGTTCGAGGTTTTCTCAAAGATTGATCTCCGATCTGGGTACTTTCAGCTTAGGGTGAAGGATGAGGACATACCTAAGACTGCTTTCCGCACCCGATTTGGACACTTTGAGATTACGGTCATGCCATTCGGGCTGACCAATGCTCCGCGGCATTCTTGGATCTGATGCATCGGGTGTTCCGACCGTACTTGGACTCATTTCTCGGTGGTTTTATTGATGATATTCGATATATTCTCGGGATGAGGATTCGCATCGGGATCATCCGAGGGTAGTTCTGCAGATACCACGGGAACATCAGCTTTATGCTAAATTCTCAAGGTGTGAGTTCTAGATTCGGGAAGTCACTTTTCCGGGACACGTTATTTCGAGCATGGTCATGCTCTGTGGATCCAGAGAAGGTGAGGGCAGTTCGGGATTGGAAACAACCTACCACGGTGCGGGAGATCGGGAGCTTCACGGGGTTAGCGAGGATATTATCGGAGGTTTGTACTGGGATTTTCTATTCGCATCTCGCTTACGCGATTGACCAAGAAGGGTCAACCGTATATCCGGTCCGATAGGTGTGAGCAGAATTTTCAGGAGTTGAAGCGGCGGTTGACTAACGCTCCGATTCTCGACTCTTCCAGATCCGATCTTACCGTATGTGAATTATACGGATGCTTCCACATCTGGTTTGGGGTGTGTGTTGGTGCAAGAGCGTTTTGTGGTAGCTTATGGGTCGAGGCAGCTGCGACCGCATGAGCTGAACTGACTGACACATGATCTGGAGTTGGCTATAGTAATTTATGCGCTGAAACATTGGAAGCAATATCTGTTTGATAGTAAATTTCAGATTCTTACCGACCATAAGAGTCTGAAATATCTGTTTACGCAAAAGGAGCTTAATTTGAGGCAGCATAGATGGCTCGAATACATTAAGGACTATGATTGTTGTATCGAGTACATCTCTGGCAAGGGCAACACGGTTGCCGATGCCTTTGGCGAAGTATACCGGGTTAGTTAAGGGAGGAAATGTTGGGGACTGATCTGAGGAGAGTGATCTGACGTGCCTTTGGCACAGGTGGCAGCTCTGGGAGCGTGCTCAGGTTATTACACTTATTATACATTCTGAGTGGCTTGATAGGATGCGCGAAGCGCAAGGTAGAGATTTGGTATTGAAGAAGTTATCTGGGGAAGATAAGGGTTTATGTGTTACCGACGTTTCAGTATAGGCAGGGATTGCTATACTTCCGAGACCGCCTTTATGTACTAGAGGATCAGGAGTTCTGGAATGAGATTTTAGAGGAGGTACACCCGAGTAGTTTGAGCATCAGAAACCGGCAGGGACACTGCAGACTTTGCCCATTCCAGTCTGGAAGTGGGGTAATGTTACTATGGACTTTCTGACTGCACTGCCCCTGACACGGTCTCGCCATGATGTTATCTGGGTTATTGTGGATCGGCTGATAAAGTGCGCACACTTTCTGCTTATTCGGGTCACAGACCCTCTGGAGAAGCTTGCCCGGCTTTACATCAGGGAGATTGTACGTTTACATGGAGTACCAGACTCCATTGTATCTGACCGTGATCTGCGTTTTACAGCACGGTTCTGGAGTGCTTTTCATGAAGCACTGGGCACGCGACTCCATCTGAGTACAGCTTATCACCCACAGACGGACGGTGAGTCGGAGCCGGTGATTCTGATACTGGAGGATATGTTGCGAATCTGTACTTTGGATTTTGGAGGAGTTTGGGACCAGCAGTTACTTTGATAGAGTTCTCGTACAACAATTGCTTTCAGACTACGTTTGACATGGCACCATATGAGGTGTTATGCGGAGGAGGTGTATGACACCATACTGTTGGACAGATGCGTCTGATCGGGTTAAGCTGGGACCCGAGCTTTTTGAGGAGTCTACGGCAAAAATCAGATTGTTACAGGCGCGGATTGAAACCGCGAACGACTGCACCACTGCTTATACGAACCGCCACCGTAGGGCTCTGGAATCCGAGTTTGGTGATAGAATTTGACTGGAGGTAGCACCGTTCAGAGGAACAGTAAGATTTGATAGGCGGGGCAAGTTACCCCGAGTTATATCGGTTATCATGAGTTTCCAGAGTAAGTTGTTAGGTTGGCCTTACCCCCAATCATTGTTCTTTGTTTTATGTGGTAACATCAAGGATAGCCGGTTGTGGATCGGTTAGATTTAGGTTAGGTGATGTATGGGGTTGTCTGGTAGAAATAACGGCAACTGACTCGGGGTGCAATAAGATGCACCCGGAGGGTGGGACACCGTGAGGCTCAGTATGGTAGTCTAAACTACCACTCCCGCCGCACCAGTACGGTGGTCCGATTGTTCTGGATTAAAGGAATGTTTATATTTTCTGGTTGGTAGCGACACCTGTCTGGTTGGTTCGAGCTACTCTTGGAGGACCAAGAGTTCTAAGGGGGAGAATGTTACGGTCACCCCGAGCGGGTTGCGGCCGGGTGACCCGGGGCTCCGGTTTTGGCCTGCGGGTCACGTTTTTCGGCGTTCAGGCGGCTCCCGAGCCCTATCCGAGTATCATTTTGGCGAACCCTTCCGTATTTGAGGTCGTGTGGGTCCCCCGGACGTTTCCGCCGAAAACATTTTTCTGGCGCCGGGGGGTTGTCGGGGTCGTCTCGGGACGTACAGCGGGTTCGGTAGCGTTCTCGAGACCTCGAATTGTTAAACCGTTTGCGGATTTGGAATCATGGGAACGTCCCGGAGCATTTTACGCTATAAAATATTTTGGGGTGGGACGTTATTGTGAAGGCATGTGCCCTCTCCCGTAGAAGGCATGTGCCCTCTCCCGTAGAATGCAGGTGCCATCTTCCGTAGAAGGCATAGGCCCTCTTCCGTAGAAGGCAGAGTGCCCTCTCCCGTAGAAGGCAGAGTGCCCTCTTCCGTAGAAGGCAGAGTGCCCTCTTCCGTAGAAGGCATAGTGCCCTCTTCCGTAGCAGGCATAGTGCCCTCTTCCGTAGCAGGCATAGTGCCCTCTCCCGTAGCAGGCATAGTGCCCTCTCCCGTAGCAGGCATAGTGCCCTCTCCCGTAGCAGGCATAGTGCCCTCTCCCGTAGAAGGCATAGTGCCCTCTTCCGTAGAAGGCATAGGCCCTCTTCCGTAGAAGGCATAGGCCCTCTTCCGTAGAAGGCATAGGCCCTCTCCCGTAGAAGGCAGGAGGCCCTCTCCCAAAGAAGGCATGGGCCTTCTCCCGAAGAAGGAATGACTTAGACAAATTTCAGATTTAATGTGGATAAGGATAACTCTTAAGTGTTGACCAAAGGGGAAAGGACACTTGTCATGCCCATATTAATGATGTAAAGGAAAGAGGACACTTGTCATGCCCATGTTAGAGATGGAAAGGAAAGAGTTTTAAAGGGTTGTGGAAAGCGTACAGGAGCTATTTCATTTCATTTCTCCTTCGCTTCGTTCATTCTCCGACTCGTTGCCGCCATAGCCTCCATTTTCTTCAAGCTTTGGATTCTTTATTTTCTTGGCTGAAATTCACCATGGGTGGACTCCAAAAAGTGGTAAGCTTCCTCCCTTGCTCTCTTTTCTTGTTGGAAGTAAGATTTGGATGGAAAAAGAGAGATTTGTGAAATATGGGTTTGTTCATGACTACCATCTAGGATGATTTTCTTCCTCCCATCTTTTAGTATGATGTTCTTGGGTGGTATGGGAGTGATAATCAAGTGTTGGATTTTGGAAAACATACCTTGGATGAAAACCCTAAATTGCCGAAATTCGGGAATTTTCCAAAATGATGTGTGTTTGTTATCTTGGTTCATGCTTCAAGTATGTTAATCCTAGCATGATTCTAAGCTCATGTGTGGATTCAATTTGATGGAAAACAAGTTGGGTTAAAAACCCCTCTTTGGCCGAATTGTTAAGTGAAGAGGTTTTGGTTGTTTAGGTGAAATTGGTTAGTGATCTTGCTTAATAATTGCAATTGGTGATTAAAGAGTGCTAATGGAACTTTGTTTGGATTGAAATGGAGGTTGGGTGAGAAATCCCCATTAAGGCCGAATTATTCAAAATTGGGGCTTTGTTGTTTTGATGCAATTGGTTAGTAAGTTTGGTTAGGAAGTGAAATTGGTGATTAGTGGGATTAATTGGAAGCTTGAACGGTTTGAATTGGAAGTGTGGTGAAAAATTGGTTAAGGATCAAATTGTTGAAGGGATTCTTTTTCAATGTTGGTGGCGTGTGTTGATTGAATTGGATGCTAAATTGGTAATGTGGGTGGAAGTAGGTGCGTTATGGTGTTTGAAATACCATTTTCGGGTTAGAAAAGAGAAAGTTAGTTTTATACGAGTTTCTGGGAAAAGTGTCCGGAATGCGGGTTTAAGGGTTGGAATATGTTTGTGGGTGTTGGAATAACAAGGTTCAGGCTCGGTTTGTAAACCGAGCTTTACGTGGAATTTTCCGGGAAGTGCGGGTTTGTGCGGAAATTTTTTACGGAGTTTGTTTGGATGTGTTCTGACTCAACAATGGTTATCCAGTTTGATTCTACGTTAGTGGAGTAGCGTGGAACCATAGGAGTCAAGTTTGGCGTTTCGGGTCGGGAGTCGGGATCTTCCGAGTTTTGGGCTGCGGGGCAGCGCTTCTGAGGTAAGGGCTTAATTGGTAAAATGTACGTTTGTTCCGTTTCAAGGCCCGGATGACCTTAGAGGCCCGGGTTCCTATTCTGTTATGTATATGTTTATCAGGTAATGCAACTTATGTTTATGTTTATGTATTCTTATTATTATTATTACGCTCTCGTGACGAGACCCGAATGGTCGTAGAGGCCACGGGTGCTCCTTGATTCGTTATGCGTATCCGCACCGGAGTGCCGATACTTGATCCGTGTCCGCCTTTGAAGGGTGCCGACATTACGCGTATATCCGCACTTGGGTGCCGATATACTTTTGTGACCCTACGACAGTTTGGGGATCGCGACCCCACCGGTACCGTGCTATACATTACGCTCGATCTGTATTTCGACCTCTTAGAGGGCTGTCGTTTTGGGTAGTTATGGCGGTTGGACCGCATGCGATGGTTTATGACTCACTATATGCTTTATGTTCGTATGTATATATATATGCTGTGTTATTCTGTTTTGCAGGTTCAGATTGTTGCCCTGTGGGCAAACTGCACTTTTGCCTTAAGCCCTTACTGGGTCCTTTCGAGGACTCACCCTTTCATTTGTTTACACCTTTCAGTTGTTACGAAAAGCAATTGGCGGAATAGAGATCCGCGGTGCTTTGGATTTCTTGGGTTTCAGCAGCAGTAGTACCACGGGCGGAAAATCTCCCGAGTGAGAAAGTTTCCGATTCCGCACAATAGGTATATATATAGGTTTTGGTTTAATGGCTCTGTGTAGCATGCATGTAGTTTAGATCATGTATTTGTATAAGACGTATAATCTGAGACATACTCTGCCTTTGTTTGTCTTCTGAGTCGAGGGCGGAGCCCCGACTTGCTTATATTGGAGTTGTGGTTATATCATGGATTTTGGTGTTTCTGTGTTGTGGCGATGTTTGATGTTTGACACCATGAACTGCATGTTTGGTAGAAGTTGGATTTATCTAGTATGCTTGCCTTGAATGAGTATCTAGGTTGCTAGTTGCCACTTGGTGTTCGTATTTGAGCTCGATGCTCATTGCCGCGCTTTCCGTCGTAGGTTCCGGTTCTCGGCGTCGCGGCGCTCCGCCTCCGCAACCGGGCGGGGTGGCTGTGACATGGTGCATCATTTGGCACACAGTGATCATCATTCCCAAATTTGAGCGCATCATGTTTCAAAGTGTGTTCATCATCTTTTAGTAGGTCTGCATGTCGTACATAATGAGTACACTCTGCAACATGATTTTGGTAGCGTCGCGAGGAAGGAAGGTTGATCGGTGGATTTTGTTGCAATTTGGGTGCCGTCGCGAGGAAGTAATGTCGATCTTTGGAAATAACGTCTTTCAGATTTGGCGCTGCGATATTCATGTGATGTCTTCCTGCTTCCTTCCTTTCTATGTAGTTGCACTTATAGTGTGTAACACACTATATTCCTACTCATTTAGTATTATAGTGATTGGTTACGTATGTAAAGAAATTCCCTCATTTAGTAGTTATAGTGGTGATTACATCTGTCACAGTTTATTGCAATGCATGTAGTGGATATAGCCACTATAAACACTGTAACTCTACTGTACCATGTATTAGCTTTCATAACGGCTCTATTACGGTTAATAGTGACAAGGTGTTTATTAGGCCTTCACCGCTAGGTATGGCTGAAGAATTCTACATCTTTCGCATTCTGTGATGTTATGATCCGTCCTTCCGGACGTGTCATAACTGGAAGAAATAAAAAGAATAAGGACTAAAATGGAGAAATAGAGAAATTGTGGGAAAATTTGAAAGGATTAAAATTGAACTAAGTAGAAAAGGATCTAATTGAAAACTACTAGTTAAAGTGGGGTAAAAATGTAAGACATAAATTGATCTAAGGACTAAGGTTGTAAATAACCTAAAATCTATCCTAAACCAAGGCATAGACACGGGACTAAGGGAAAGGAAGACACATAGGGGAAGCTGAAGCAGACAAGGATGAGGTGTGAGTAGAAGAGAAGAGAGATAAAGGAAATCGAGCAGGGTAAGCAGGGGACAGGCTCGAATTCTGGAGAGAGAGGCGAAGCAATTGATTTTTGGGGGGAGATGGGTAATAAAGAGAGAGAAGCAGATACAATTTTGGAGGTTGGGCTTTGATGGGCAGAGAAAGGATTTGGGATGAATTTGGGGAAACAATCGATTACAAGCGGGAGAGCGTGATTTTCGGGCAACTAGTGCTACCGGTGACCGGCGGAGTTCGATGGAAGATGGTGATCGAGCAAGGTTCACAGCTGCTGACTTCGCGAAGGATTGGAGGACGACACCGGAAATTCCGACGGCTTCTGACTGGCGAAGCTTCCCAACTACTACTGCTACCGGTAATATCCTTCCTTCTCCTCAATTATTTATATCTTCATTTTTTTCTCCCATCTTATGAGTTGATATACTGGTTAATACTTTTGATTATTCTGGGATTTGGCTCACTTATGAGTTTATAAACATGGAGCCGTGAGTGGGGTTATACTTTTTAGTTCAATGTTTAAAGCCTATTCCTTTATTGAACTTGAACTTTCTAGGCTTAGTTAATTAATTAAGTTGCTGCCTTTCTTGCTCTCTTCTTTTATATCAAGCACGGTCCTTAATAAATTACTATAAGGTAACCTTGTTTATTCTTTGGAAAGTAGTGTCTAGCTGAATTATTTGGTTAGTTCATACTGTTATGAATTTATAAGCAGAGATATGATGTAACTTCTTTTTAAATTCAGTATTATAGTTGCATTCCTATAGGCTTTTTACTGCCATGACTTGATTTACTTTCTTCTATGTTTTACTTGTTGGAATTCATTTGTTTAACTCTCTTGTGTGATTAGGTTTTCTTGTTACTGGTGAAGTTAGAAACCTTTATGGCTATACTCTCGGCTAGTTGATACTTGGCTTATTACATTCGGTTAATTGATTAGGAAATTACTTTTAGGTAAATCTTTCTTAACTCCCTCTTGTGTGGTTCACGTTGAAAGACTATATGCTTCCCTCAAGTTCTTTGCTTCCCGAGCTGTTTTTAATGTTTCTTCCTATAAATAATTTGTGGCTGCCTTTAGTAACTACTTGATTGAAAAGGTAACTTAGAAACCTATATAAAGCTAGATCAAACTTGTTAATCCTCTGTTGCTTTTAACGTTGCTATTTGAGTGTAAATCAGAGAATACAGGTTACATAGAACTGCATCAATAATAGAACCTCTACTCAGGCTCGACAGAAGGTATACTTCTTTCCTTTTATTTTATTTTCTTCCATTCTTCCTTCAGATCAGATACTGACTAAACAGGTTGAGAACTACGTGATTCCTCTAATCCCTCTCTATGTAGTATCACTGATACTGAAAGGGTACGTAGGCAACCTTCGGGCCCAAGGAACTTTTATAGTTTGCAGGTATTGTCCCACACTCCTCCAGAATCTTATCAATTGTTCGAGGACTTGAATCTTGGAGAACAAGGATACTTCTTAAGGAATGGACTTAGGACTAGGGATTTAAATCGTATTTTTTATTCTTTCCTTAAACTTGTAAATTTCTTGTACACACTAAGTTACTTATTCTTATTTTGATTTGTAAACACTTAAATGTTTTCTTTAATATAGTAAAAGAATAATTATTTTCTATCAGTTCATAGTTCTCTGTGTGGTCGGTTTTGGGTCGTAATAGTGATAATTCAACAATCCAAGTTTTCAAATTTACTTTTAGAAAATTTTCCAGATTTTCAATTTTAAAATTTCCTTTAAATATTTAAATGTGAAACTACGGGAAGGAAACCACAGATTAAAATGGGATACTCATTTTGTAAGTTTACAATTCTTGACTTTTCACATCCAAAAGAAAACAAAAATGGACAAACCCAAAAAGTACTATTTTGTATTCTGTTATGGAAATGGAAGGCACCCGGCCACTCAATACATTGCACTCAATACATTGCATAGAAGTAAAATGAGTAAATTCCACAATTTATACTTAAACTATATCCTTTATTGATATACTTAAATTATATCCATTATTGACGGGTGATTTAAAAGTATATAATAATGCACATTATAAAGTAATAAAACTCATTCCACCTTAAGCGTAAGGTTTGCAATTGTAATAGGGAGAGTGGGGTCGAACCCTAGAGATTGTTGTGAGAGTTATCGAATTTAGCTAAGTTCAATATTTTTAGGAGTTTTGGTTTTAAGTGATTTGGATAAAGTGATAAGATGCGAGACTTGTTCAGGAACAGTGGCAAGTAAAATAAATCTAATATGTGACAAATAGCAAGAATAGGAATTGTAACCAAGGTAGATTAATGTGATGGAAATGAATTTTTATAGATTTCAAATACTAAAGGCCCCTTTGGTTGTTTAGGATTAAAGATATTAGATGACATGTTAAGTGAGATTAATACAATGATGGAGGAGATTGGATAAAAGTCAAACTCTAGCTCACTAAGCTAGAATTATCCTTACCGTAATTGACCAAATGATATCTCATCATTTGCATCATTTATGGAAGCCTTAAGCAACCCAATTTTAGTCTCCTAATAATCTAGATTACCATACTCTAGTAATCTTAGAATACCTAACTATTTCCCATGGTAAATACAATGAAATGTTTTCTCATCACTTCTTTGAACATTTTATGAGTGTTGAGGAGAAGTAAGCTTCCACCTCCTTTCGCACCTTCTTTAAGCTCAAGAAATGATTACTCATCATGCATAATCATCAAACTAACATATTTACATCATCTAACAATCATTCAACTACCTAAACAGCCAAAGAGATGAAGAACTACTCACTACTCATGTTCAACACGTTTTGCTCAAACATAATGAACATATATGATAAATGAAAGTAATAGAGATAGAGAAAAGCTTAGCAACGATGTAGCAATCTTCAAGCATCCATAAAACAAGCCAAATTCGAGCTAGGAAATTGAGAGCTCTAAGCTCTAGTCAAGGTCTCTATAAGGAAATATATATTTTGCCTATGAATACAATGAAGCTTATATAGATGGAAAAAGGAGCCAACCATCATCACAAATAAAAGAAAAGCACATGGAGGTAACATGGAGTGGTGTTGGAAAGCCTCATTGATCTGGAAAGATGAATTTTTGGAGTAGTGGTTGACCAAGAATGGTGGTGAGCAGACAAAGGGGCCTACCTCATGAAGAGCATGATTGCAGGAAATCCGCATCTGCGAAATCTGAGGAAAGGGTCAAGTCTGGGGGCTTTGCCTCCGGGCGATGCCTGGGGGCTAAGAGAAGGACTTCGTGTTGGCGGCTTCGCTTGGCGAAGCCTGGGGGCTTCACCCTAGGGGATTTCGTTTGGCGAAGCCTAGGGGCTTCACCTTCGCCTCTCTTTGTGCTGGGCATCGGGCGACCACCTGGTTGGGGAGCTGGGCCGCCTGGCTGGTCGCCTGGGCCACTTTCTTCAACATTTCTTGAACTTTTCCAGATTTTTTCAATCTGGTCATTAGCTTTCTCTTAATGGCCATTTTACGTCTCAATTCTCCCGTTTTGATCTCCGACACCAAACACCTGCAAAAATACTTGCGTCCACACTAAGTACTATCATAATTATCGATAAAGCATGTGAAATGAGGGCAAATATGTATCGATAATGCACAGTTATCAATTATTGCAAATTTATTTCCGAATAAAATTTTGTTGTAAAAGTGGCTCTAAAGTATGAGTTCGTTGCAAATCTATACCTGTAGTTTAACTTCCGTTAAAAGTTAACAAAACTCATTGTTAAAATGCTCAAATTAACCCTTAGGGTTTTTGAAATGTGTTAAAAACCTCTCTATCTTTATAATTTTATATTTTGAGTCATTATTCTTAATTACTTATGTATTATTTCAAATAGCCTTTCCAAATCAATAAAATTAGTTATAGATTGTGTCTAAAATATCCAATTTTTTTATCAAATATGAAAACAAATGTGTAAAATAATATCAACAATAATATTTGTACTTTTTTGATGAAGATAATATTTGTACATATATCTACTTTTTTATTGCAAAAAGTAGTAATTATCAAAATAAAATGTGAGAATGAATAAAAAAATTCTAAAAAGTTTCAATAGTTATATTAAAATATTTAGATGATGTACTTTAAGAAAATATTTTAATAGATTTTTTTAATATTTTAGAAAATAAATATTCATTTTTACATTTTCTTTTGATAATTACTATTTTTTTGCAATAAAAAGTAAAATTTTTAAAAAATATTATTATTGATATCATTTGAATCTTTTTTTCTTCATATTTGATATTTTTTGGATATTTTAGAATCAATATATAGTTAGTATTCATGATTTGGAAAGAATATTTGAAATAATACAAATCTAATTAAGAATAATGACTCGGAAAGTAAAATTATAAAGCTAAGCGTATGTTCAACACATTTCAAAAATCCTAAGGGTCAATTAGAGCATTTTAGACAAAATTTCCATTAAGTTTTAACGGCGTTAAATTGCAGGTATAACTTTGCGACCTATAAATGTTTTATAACCACTTTTACAACAAAATTTTATTCATTTATAAATTTGCAACAAATGTATACTTTATTTAGATTTAGATGATGTAATTTTCCCGAAGTACAATTAAGTTAGCTTAAGCAGCAAGCAATCAACCAACCAAAATACTCGATGCTCCTATTTTCAACACTGACGACTGAGTGGTTGAAGTTGAACCGCAATCTATCTGGTCAAGACTCACGAAGTAACTCGGAATTATCGTGAATCCTTCCTACTTTTTTTTTTCATATATATTAATGATTGAAAATTAAAAGTCAAACCCTTGCCGCCTAAGACATGCAAGCATGAACTTTTAATGAGTAATTAATTAACCTCCTTTTTTATTTAAAACAGTATATCCAAACGATAATTGGCTCTGCCTCTGCTGCAAAACACATCTGACATCAGCTTTAACAAAATGTGAATGACATTTTTTTTACCCCTAGAACAAATGTTTGTGACAAAATAAGAGATTTTGAAAAGATTAATGACAAAATCAGCATTTCTTCCTTCCTTTTCCATTTACGTTATCTATTCTCTGTACATTTTGTGATTGGAGAGGGACAATCAATATAAGATGGAAGAAATATTTACCTCTAGAAATAAAAAAAAAGGTCTTATGATGTATTATTATTGTGAAGAATGTTAAGGATAGTCGATCCACTTTGGAATTTTTTTTGGACACTTTCCCATTAAATATTCATGGATCCAAAATCATCAAATCAATCCACAAAAATGATTATATGACAAATTTTAAATAAAAAAAATATTAAAATGAGTGTTCAAAATAACTATGCAAAACATTTCTAATGTCGTCTTGCGTGGAGCAAAAGGGAATCGGGAAAAGGATATAAACGGGGAATGTCACATGGGGTTAGGGATGACCTAGCACTCAAGTACGTAGTAGTACTTCTCAAATCTTACAATAAGCTTGTGTTATTAGGATGAAAATTTTGTAGAATTTAGTGAAAAATTTAAAATTTAATACTATAATATTTGTGAGAGGAGAAATTTGAAGGGAATAATTGGTTTGATATTTTATTAATGAAAATTTGTTAAAAATCACACTCTAAAATTGTGTCCTACACTTAAAGATTCCACAAGCTTTCCATATTTTTTTTAATCAAATCACTCATATTTTCTTCTATTATATTACACATCCACTTCCAAAAACTTCCCATTTTTTTCACAAGATTATACTCCCACCGTCTGCAAAAAGTTTTATCGTTTGATTTATTGTTTCAAGGTTCAATATTTGACTCAAATTTTAATAAAAATAAATAATTTAAAAAATATAATTAGAAAATTTAGATTTCAAATTATGATACATATATGAAATATTTAATTTTTAATGTTTAAACATTCATGAAAAAATGAAAAAAGATTATAGATTAAATACTATAAAACCGTCAAAACAAATAGATCAACTTTTGGGAAAAAGAGGAAGTACAAAAAAAAGAACACTCCCTAACTTCCATTTATCCATCATCTTTTACTCCCTTCCAAAAGAAAAGTAATCCTTATTTTTCATTTAATCTATGATTTTATTTTTATATCTATTCAAATTATTGAATTGAGTATAAATGTTGCTGCAATTTTTATTTTCTTATCCAGTATAAAAGGTAATGTTGTAATAAATGAGTATACGTCGCGGATTCTCTATATTATAGTATTATTTTGCTGGAACGCTCTGGATTCGATTATCACAGAACAGACACAGACCTCTTTCCGAATCAAGCACCCCACTTAACTATTATCACGAGTAAACTATACTCATCACGTTTAAAAGCATTTCTATTTGTCATGAGAAATAAACCGAGAGGCTACGTGATAAATAGTACTAGTACTACTATTAGATACTATTACTAAGAAGAAAAGTATTTTGGTAGTACATATAAGAAGAAATTACTTATTCTGTCCGTTCTTTAACTTAGCAGTATCATTTCATATTCGGATATCTCCTCCGTCCCATGAAGTTGTCAGCATTCTTATATTGGCCGTCACAAAGGTTGTCAACTTTCCTAAAACAGAAACTTTCTATCACCATTTTTACCATTTTATCATCTTATCTCACACCATGGACAAACAATTATTTATATTTCCTCCCATTAAACTTAAAATCGTGTTCAACAATATCTTATCATTCTTTCTATTTCATTATTGTAATTTTGTCAACACACTACTATTCTCCAACTTTCCTTAATATATGTGCCCAAACAAATCCTACAACCTTTGTGGGACAGAGGAGTAGTAAATTGCGCTATGAAATTACTTTAGGTATATATGGTTTTGTTGCAAATATATATCCCTTTAAAAATTTCGTTAATTTATGATGAAAAATGTTGAGAAAATACCGAAGTTTATATACCTATTTTTTAAAATGTGCTAAACAACACTCTATATTTATATCTTATTTTTCAGTCATCTTTATCGTAAGAAGTTATAATTTTAAATAACACCAAATTATGATCACATCACGTTGAGTTCGCGATAATTACTAAAGCGTGCATGATGCCGCGGCATTTACCATGACGTGCCGTTTAGCGGTTCAAACCGCATGAAGAGCCACGGTAAATTGTGTATTTCTCACGTAGTGTCAATAATTCCAAACTTCTTTCAACTCCACACCACCACCAATGTCAACGAGCCATTACCTTATCATGCGATGTATGACCAACCCATCATACCCGATCAATCGAGGCGATTGCGGCCCAACCGTGTCCAATAAGTCATTTCGATTAGTGTCCTCTACTACGGGGTTGTGATGCAAGTGGGCTAGTCGATAGGTGGGGTGAGTTGGAGAAATTTGTAAGTATTTATATTTTTGAAACGTTAGAGTTATTTTTTTGTAAATTGTTGGCAATAACGTATATTAATTTTAATAATAAAGTATGGAGTATATAAATTTACGTAAATATTTCTTGGTAATTGTTATTTTTATTCATTTGTATAGTTTTTAGATTATTTATAGTTCTAAACTAAAATGTAAAAATAATAATAAAATTGGTAAAAATATTGGAAAATATGATATTATTAATAAGAATAATGACTTACAAAATTTAATCATTAACTTAGGGGTATTTGTCAAGTTTTAGAAATTAGAAATGTCAACTTGAACATTTTTCAGCATATTTGTTAGATTTAATAGAGTTAATAATTATGTATAGTTGAGGTATAGATTTACAACAATATCATGATTTAAAGCTATTTTGGAACAAATTTCATTCGATTATAGATTTGCAACGGGGGTATAGTTTAGGTATATCTGACGCAATTAACTTGAAAAGCTAGCTTCAGTATCAGTAATCCATAACCCCTCCCCGCCCCCGCCGCCCCCCCCCCCCAAAAAAAAGCATTCAAAATCCATATAAATAAAACATCTTTAAAATCATCAGTTTTTCATCAGATAATCACATTTTACTCAAATTTCTCTGCTCAAGAACATCACATCTAACTTTCTAAAAAAACAACAACAAAAATCCTAAAATTATTTTCCTGAACACACATAAATTGGTTTTATGTAAGTTGTGCTCTTTCTAAAATGCAAGTGCCGTTGAGATTTGTTATCAATGAAATTAGGAGGTGAGTTCCCTCATTTGCTTAAAAAAATTGGTTTACTAAAAGGAGAAGCGAAAATGTGGTTTTGTTATTACGAAAATGTGATATATTTAATCTTTATATTTAGTACTTTTCAACACATTATTATACAACCTTACAATTCAGATGTTACTATTCATAATAATCATGGGGTTTTGTTGGAATTTTCTTCACTTTGATTCGAATGCCCGAAATCGAAGCCTTTGACTGAAACAGGGCAGCTCACCCATTTTGTTTTGCTCCATGTTTGATTCCGCCGTCGACAAGCTCACACACAAATAAATACTCCCAGCTTGCTCGCCAAGCAAAACCACACTACAAAACTTGCTTTCCGAAGCCCACAACGAAAGCAAGTAGCTTGGAATCAGAGGAAAAGGCGACACACACTCCCTCTTCTCTGGGATTGACATTTCAACGACTCTCATCTTTCTGTCCGCTTTGGAAAAGAAGAGTAAAGCTTGAGAAATAGTGCCTGGTAAGATTTTTTTCCTTTTTATATTCCTCAATCTCTGTTCTGTTTTGAGTCATCTCTCCGATTCTCAAAATTGCTGCTCTCTTCTCGTAAAGCTGTTTTTTTTTCTTAATCTCTTTGCCCCCTACTTCGCATTTTCTGAAAATTCTACACACACAATCCCAATCATGTTCCTTTTCTACTAAGATACGGACTCCTGGTTTCTTGCGGCTTGGAAAACGGTTTTCCTTGTTAGTAGTATGATTCGTCTGGGTTTCTAGGAAAAAAAAAGGATTCTTTCACAGTGGACTCTGAGCTGTTAGTTTCGCAGTGGAGGGCTCATCGTTGATTTCGGCTTCGGCTTCTCTGTTTTGCAGCTCAGTTGGGCTCGGTGAAGAATCTTTCCGGTTGGAGATTTAGAATGGGCACGGAACTTGTGCCCAAGGGCGACGGAGATTCGTCACACGAAGCGAGCACATCCAAGGGTCCCGAAACGGAGAAAGCTTCTGGAAACAACAATGGAGAAAGTCAGGACAAAGGAAATGAGAAAACCAAGAGCGTCCCTTTCTACAAGCTCTTCTCTTTTGCAGATTCGACTGATGTCTTGTTGATGATTGCCGGGACGGTCGGTGCCATTGCAAACGGCGGTTGCATGCCTCTTATGACAATTCTTTTCGGAGACCTTATAAACTCTTTTGGGGACCAGAACAACGAAAACCAGAACAACCGTGATGTGGTTCATGAAGTCTCTAAGGTACTCATCTCTCATCAAGATCTAAACTTTGTTCTTCTAATGCTTGTTGGGAAGGTGGACAATTTTGGGTATTGAGCTTTTTCACCTTTTTTTTTAGGTTTGCATAAAATTCATATATCTGGCAGTGGGAGCAGCTGTTGCAGCGTTTCTGCGTGAGTGAAGCAACTCGGCTTTTGTTCTTTCTTCATTTCTGGGTTCATTATTCTTGTTTAAAGTATTTGGCTTTCCTTGTTTGCAGAGGTGAGTTGCTGGATGGTTACAGGGGAGAGGCAAGCTGCGAGAATAAGAGGCTTGTACTTGAAAACGATTCTCCGCCAAGATGTTACCTTCTTTGATGTTGAGACCAACACTGGTGAAGTTGTTGGAAGGATGTCAGGAGACACAGTTCTAATACAAGATGCCATGGGCGAGAAGGTATCAATTAAACTAAGAATTCATCGTTTTTGCAGTGATCAGTGAGCATGCTGCTAAGTGTTATCAATCTCGTGCAGGTTGGGAAATTTCTGCAGTTGGTAGCCACGTTTGTTGGAGGCTTTGTGATTGCCTTTGTCAAAGGTTGGCTCCTTGCCCTTGTTATGTTATCTGCAATCCCTCTTCTTGTCGTAGCTGGTGCAACTGTTGGGCAAATCATAGCCAAGGCAGCATCTCGTGGGCAGAATGCTTATGCTAAAGCAGCTACCGTGGTTGAACAGACAATTGGCTCTATTAGAACTGTAAGTTGCTGCTGAAGAATTTGTCTGACATGAATTGTTAGTGTTGCTGGTCTGTTTAATTTATCTGACAATTTTGCTGTAATTCTTCAAGGTTGCTTCATTCACCGGAGAGAAACGAGCCATCAGCAACTACCAGAAGTTTCTTGTCAATGCTTATAAATCAACCACTCACGAAGGTCTTGCTTCCGGTGCTGGTATTGGGGTAGTTATGCTTATTGTTTTCTGCAGTTATGCTTTGGCTATATGGTTTGGTGGAAAGATGATTCTTGAGAAAGGATATTCTGGTGGTGAAGTTTTCAATGTGATCGTTGCTGTTTTAATTGGTTCAATGTAAGTGACACGATACTTTTGTAGATAATTGTAGGTTGTCTTGACCAGATTAATATGTCATGTTGAAAATGTAAAGAAAGCTAATTTAGTTTTCATTGCTTTATGGATGGTCAGGTCCCTTGGTCAGGCATCTCCTTGCATGAGTGCCTTTGCTTCTGGTCAAGCTGCTGCCTATAAGATGTTTGAAACCATCCAAAGGAAGCCGGTGATAGATTCTTCTGATCCAAAAGGAAAGGTATTGGAGGACATTCGAGGTGATATAGAGTTAAAAGATGTTTACTTCAGTTACCCTGCCAGACCTGATGAGCAAATTTTCAGTGGATTTTATCTCTCTATTCCAAGTGGCTCTACTACAGCTTTGGTTGGACAAAGTGGAAGTGGGAAATCAACTGTGATCAGTCTGATTGAGAGGTTTTATGATCCGCTAGCTGGTGAAGTTCTCATTGATGGAATTAATCTCAAGGAATATCAACTAAAATGGATCAGGAGTAAAATCGGCCTTGTGAGTCAGGAACCTATTCTGTTTACATGTAGCATTAGGGATAATATCGCTTATGGAAAGGAAGGTGCAACATCAGAAGAAGTTAGAGCTGCAGCTGAACTTGCAAATGCTGCAAAGTTCATTGACAAACTTCCTCAGGTATTATTTTCTATCGTCAGCAGGAAGGTACTGTCTTTGCATTTCATTCTGGTTCTGATAAAGAATTCTTCTTTGTAGGGATTAGATACAATGGTTGGCGAGCACGGCACTCAACTTTCAGGTGGACAAAAGCAGAGAATTGCAATAGCGCGAGCAATTTTGAAAGATCCACGGATTTTACTTTTAGACGAAGCTACTAGTGCACTCGATGCTGAATCAGAGAGAGTAGTACAAGAGGCATTGGACCGGATCATGGTCAACCGAACTACTGTTATTGTTGCACATCGTTTAAGCACAGTAAGAAATGCAGATGCAATCGCTGTCATTCATAGAGGCAAGATGGTTGAAAAAGGTATTTGACTAAAGGTTTAGTTTCACTGTAAATTCTCCATTAACTTTATAATTCTGTTATTTTTAAGTAAAGGATTGGTAAGAAGGATGATTTGAACCATTTTAAAAAATTGATTGGGATGGAAATGAGCAGGTTCGCATGATGAATTGCTAAAGGATCCTGAAGGAGCCTATTCTCAGCTTATACGCTTGCAAGAAGCAAACAGAGAATCTGTTGGTGATGAGCTGAGGGAGGGTGACATAAACACAGAGTCATTTAGAGAGTCAGGCTCGAGGAAGTCATTTAAACGGTCAATCAGTAGAGGATCTTCTGGAACAGGACATAGTAGTCGTCGCTCTTTCACTGTCTCTTTTGGCTTACCTACTGGCGTCGGTTATATTGATTCTCCCCATGCAGATGTTGAATCTCATGCTGCAGAATCATTTAATAAAGCTCCTAAAGTATCAATCCGTCGGCTTGCTGCCCTAAACAAGCCTGAGATTCCAGTGCTCATATTTGGAAGTATAGCTGCAATCGCCAATGGTTTGATCTTACCAACTTATGGTTTATTAATCTCTCACGTCATCGAGTCATTCTTCAAGCCGCCTCATGAACTGAGGAAGGATACCAGATTCTGGGCACTTATATTTATGGGACTTGGTTTAGCTTCCTTTTTAGTTATACCTTTCCAGCAATACTTTTTTTCTGTGGCTGGAGGTAGATTGATCAAGAGAATCAGATCTATTTGTTTCGAGAAAGTTGTTCATATGGAGGTTGGTTGGTTTGATGAACCAGAAAATTCAAGTGGTGCAATTGGTGCTAGGCTCTCAGCAGATGCAGCAAGTATCCGTGCTCTGGTTGGAGATGCATTGGCTCAACTAGTCCAAAACGCTGCATCAGCAGCTGCTGGTTTGGTTATTGCTTTCATTGCATGCTGGGAGTTGGCGTTCATTGTTCTTGTAATAATCCCACTCATAGGTGTCAATGGCTACGTTCAAATAAAGTTCCTGAAGGGATTTAGCGCTGATGCAAAGGTATGTTTAATTGAAAATGACTAGTCCTTAAGTTCATTTGATCAAAGCATATAATTCACTTATTTGTAATGCAAATAATGCAGTCGAAATATGAGGAAGCGAGTCAAGTTGCGACAGATGCAGTTGGGAGTATAAGAACGGTTGCTTCATTTTGCGCAGAGGAAAAAGTGATGGAGATGTACAGAAGGAAATGTGAAGGGCCTTTGAAGAGTGGGATAAAGCAAGGGCTTGTTAGTGGGACGGGTTTTGGAGTATCATTCTTTCTGTTGTTTTCTGTATATGCAACATGCTTCTATGCTGGTGCTCAACTCGTTCAGCATGGCAGAACAAACTTCCAGGATGTGTTCCAGGTGAACTTCTCTTTCTGATTTAACCAACACTTACGACAACTTTTGAGAACATAATTGCATTACTTAACAACGATCCTCCATTCTCCAGGTTTTCTTTGCCTTGACCATGGCTGCTATAGGCATTTCTCAGTCAAGCTCATTTGCTCCTGATTCCGGGAAAGCCAAGAATGCTGCAGCTTCGATATTTGCGATCATTGATCGTAAGTCCATGATAGACGCAAGTGATGAGTCTGGCCAGACACTAGAAAACGTGAAAGGTGAAATTGAGCTGCGGCATATTAGCTTTAAGTATCCATCAAGGCCAGACATTCAAATTTTCCGAGACCTTAGTATGGCTATTCATGCTGGCAAGGTAATTCTATGCTTCCCTTGTAGCTCAAGCTAACTAGAGGCCAAATAAAGTTCATACCTAAAATTTAATCTTTTTGTTTCAGACTGTTGCTTTAGTGGGAGAAAGCGGGAGTGGGAAATCGACGGTGATTGCATTGTTGCAGAGGTTTTATGATCTTGATTCAGGTACTATTACTCTGGATGGTGTGAACATTCAAGACCTTCAATTGAAATGGTTAAGGCAGCAGATGGGGCTTGTGAGCCAAGAGCCGGTTCTATTCAACGACACGATTCGAGCCAATATAGCTTATGGCAAAGAAGGTAATGCAACTGAGGCAGAAATCCTAGCTGCAGCAGAAATGGCCAATGCTCACAAGTTCATCAGTTCATTACAACAGGTTAGTAACACATCGCATCTCTTTCTTGTTTCTAAAATTCCATTGATCTCCTCTTACACAGAATTGGGTTTGAAATTGAAAATGCAGGGTTATGATACAATGGTGGGGGAGAGAGGTGTTCAGTTGTCCGGAGGACAGAAGCAACGTGTGGCCATAGCGCGCGCATTGGTGAAGAGCCCCAAGATACTGCTGCTAGATGAGGCAACCAGCGCTCTTGATGCGGAGTCCGAGCGTGTGGTGCAAGATGCACTAGACAGAGCGATGGTGAACAGGACGACGGTGGTGGTGGCTCATCGGTTGTCGACGATCAAGAACGCTGATACAATCGCAGTGGTGAAGAATGGAGTGATTGTAGAGAAAGGGAAGCATGAAACTTTGATCAACATTAAAGATGGTTTTTACGCTTCCTTAATAGCGCTTCACACCAGTGCTTCAACTGCCTAGCACACCCAAAATTGTTATGATTCCCTTTTCTTCTTCTAATCCTCCTGGATATGTAGCTCATTTCTTACTTATAATACCCAAGTGAAATTTTTACCTTTTTTGGTTAGAGCACTCTATTTCTCCAAGTGAATGTAAAGAACTGTATTTAACAAAAAGAAATAGAAAATTTTGGTCAAGCTGATTTTGTTTTGTTTGGTCCTATTCTATTCTGGATTTTTACTTTATTAAATTCTTTTTTCCACAAAAAGTATCACTTTTACTTTATTATCTTTAATCTTTTTTTAGCTATATAATGCTTCTTCGGTTGAGTTTGAACATGAATGAATGATGAATACTGTATATTGATGTGGAAGGCTGCAGGTTGTGCGGCCGGCCTGGCCTGGCCTGGCCCGGTGTGGCTGTGGATGTCGGCACTCATGTCTTATTCGCATGATTGCATCAGAAAACAACAACACTCAGGAGAGTCTCGACGACTCACAGAGCGAAAAGCGTCATGGCTGACGATTAATTCATCCAATCAATTCAGACTTGGTGTTTTGGACTCCACCTCATGAATGCATGTCTCAAATTGTTAGTCCAATAACTTAGTACTCACTCCATAAATTATGGAGTTTCCCTAATCCAGAGTTCTCAGGATGGATAGATGGATTTCCAACATTCATGATCATGACGTTTTGGACATGCATATTTACAACTAAATAAAATGAAACATTTGGCACATCAATTTACCAAGAATATGGAATAATCTAAAAGATTGTTATGTGAATTTTAAGAATGTATTTTATGATGACATGGAAAAACAAGTTTAAACTAACAATTTATTTCACAAGAGATCTAATTAGGTAATTTTTTATAGAATTTATTTTGGTTAAAAACTCCTAAAAAAATGGGTAATCACTTAATTCAAAATGTATCTTCAACGCAGCGGTGCTATCCTAAAATTGGTTCAGATGGCCGCTCTTCATTCACGTTCCTACGTGGTTCGGGATGCACCATCGTCAAGTGGGGCTAGGGGAAGTCCCGCCTCACCCAGAGCCACGGGCTTCTGGGTGCGGAGTTGGCTGGGTGTGATGCCTATGTACATTGCTCCTTTTTGTGCCTTATTAACCTCTTGTATTGTTTTCCTTATTTTTGTGTCTGACTTTACCGTTGTTGTTGTTAGTCCGGTTTGTTGTTCGTTAATTATGGTTGGTGCGTGCTAAATGAATTGGGTAAGTTAGCTGGAAACAACAGAGAGCATCCGAGCCATGGCCAAGCCATAGCTGAGAACGCCAGACAACATCTTTAGCCATGGCCTAGCGATGGTTGGGCGCCGAAAATCAGATTTAATCTCAGTCGTACATCTATTTGTGAAGTGTTTGAAACCAAAAATCTACAATTGATACGACACTTTTTGGTGAGGAGAAGAGGAGCAGGAGCCGGAGCAGCACAATGCGCATAGGAGAGGGGAGCCATCTTCATCTTCTTCATAAGCTCATCCAACTTCATTTCTTCATAGATTTTAGATTAATTCTAGGGTTGTCTTCAGTTTTCTTAGTGGATTTCATTTTTAGCATCAAATTTAGCTAGTTTTCTTATTTCCCCTCTTTTTGGGATTATATCAACCTGAGTTCATCTCCACCATAAACATGGGTTTACTTCACTTATCTCCATTTATGATTTTTGCTATGTTGAGTAGCTAGTTTCCTATTATCTCTTAGGAATTAGTGAAGCTTCGATTATGGGTATGTGATTTTCTTGATGAATGAATATTGTTTGATGATTTATGTTTGTATTTCTTTGAATTTATTGATTAAATACCTTGATAAAGGATTATTGTTGGCATGATTAGACTTAGACATAAGCTAATTATGTTAGATCGTAGAGAAATGCGTGTTAGGTTAGTTATAGGATGAGAGTTCATAATTAACCTAAGAGGAAAATTAATTAATTCACAATAAGTTAGAAAACAAGACATTGTTGCTAGTTTATCTCTAAATACCCTTGAGAGAGGGATTTATACCTAATATATTTTCCTACATAGACTCAAACAATGTTCATGAGCTAGTTGTTATACATGTACCCATGATTCAAGTGGAACAAAATTCGTAAGAGGTAATTTAATTCCGTCGCATGTTTTAGTCATCCAATTTCTAGCTCTAGTTTAATTGCTCTAGTTGTTTAATCAATTGAAGTATCGTTCTTGCTTGTTAGTTTAATCATCACCAACTATTCAATCAATTTCTTAGCGTAGTTTATTTGTAATTCACACACAAAACACACAAAAATTCAAGTCCCTGTGGTTCGACTCGGTACTCCCGGTTTTATTACTTGTAACCACCGTTCACTTGCGGTGAGTCACTGTCAATGGGGGTAAATTGGATGACCTCAAAAACTTTCTTTTAACAAAAATGTATAGTCTGGAAAACGCTCAACCTGTTGAGCAATTCGTCCCAAGCAGAAAATCGCTCAACCCGTTGACCGAACTCGTTTCAAGCAAAACAATAACTCTAAATGTTGAAATAGAGCAATAACATAAATAAGAGTGACACCGAGAATTATAGAGGTTTGGTCAATGACCTACGTCCTCTCCTCAAGTTAACCACTTGAGAGTTCATTTCATTATTCTTCAAAATAGTTACATCAATCACAAGAAAGCTATTACACCAAAAGCCTCTCAACTAGTTTTCCTCGAGGCTCACTTGAAACCTATTTTAGTTTTCTCAAGGCTAACTAAAAAACTTATTCTTGGTTTTCACGAGGCTCACCAAGAAACCTAACAAATGGTTTTTCTGAGACTCACCAAATAAACCTATTATAGTTTTCCCAAAGTTAACTAAAATACATGTTCTTGGTTTTCCCGAGTCTTACCAAGAAACCTAACAAAAACCTCTTTTGGTTTTCTCAATGCTCACCAAAAAATCTATTTTAGTTTTCACAAGGCTAACTAAAAAACTTATTATTGGTTTTTCCGAGGCTCACCAAGAAACCTAATAAAACAGTTTTCTGAAAAACGTTCAACCTGTTGAGTTTTTCACTAGTACACTCGAAAAACCCTTTTAAAACACCTTATGCACTCTCCCAAAATACTTTTGAAAAAGTTCAGACTTTGCAAAAAAAGTGACTCTGAATAACTATGAGAAAATCAACACTGGATATCTTGAGCTTGGCTTGAATGCTTGAGAAATGGAAGATATGGCTTTGAGAGTGACTTAGTGAGTGGTTTTCCTTGATTTGCTTACTCTTGAATATATATAGAGGAAATGAGCGTCTTGAGCATCTTTAGCAACAAGTCTTTCCATCATAGAGCTTCTGATAATCTTCCAACCATGATTGCAAAAGCCTGTTGTCTTTCCTCAACACGTTAAGTACATAAAGGATAGTTGTTGTCTTTCCTAAACATGTTGAGCATAGAAATGAAAGATATAATGTTGAGAAATGAAAGTAGATCTTTCCAATCTTTACAAGATATCCGAATATCTTCAGTCAAAGGCCTTCAACAACAAGGACTCATGCTTTCTAAACTTTACAAAAAGACTCCAAAGTTTTGTTATTATCAAAATTTAACTTATATGGGAATAAACCCAACACATCTTACTCCATGGAAATGGATGCTACTGTGTGACATTGCCATGCATCTCCTTGTGCGTTTTTTACCCCAGATTCTGAGCTTTCCCATGCTGCTGTGGTTAACACTTTCTACGACCACTTTTAGCTTATCAGGCTTCTTGTCATTTGCTTTAGTTGAGTTGCTTCTTGCTACTCCATTTGTCATCTTCCGCCGTTTTGTGATCTATCTTTCACTAGGATGATTTTGGCTGACTTTTCCCATTATCAGATACTATGTCTTCTTTGATGATGATTAATGATGTTGGCTCTTTTCCCGCTCAAAAGAAATTTGAAATAACATCCTTATGTTAACCAAATCACAATTAATGTGACACTTGTAGCTCCAAGTTAACAAATGGAAAATCACTAATAATGGAGCTCCATTTGAATTTGAGAACCGCATAAAAGAAATTTTGGGGCTAATAAGAAAATTACTCCATCATGTAACTCTTGAACCGTGGTTGGGCCAGAAATTGGTGCTTGAGTTGGACGTGACTAATAGAAGCCCATCTTCTTCAGTTTTCTGTTCTATCCCACCCCCCCCCCCCCCCCCAAAAAAAAGTTGCATATAGAGCGCACAAAACTCCACGTCGGCCTCCTAGGTTTTTTTCATTTGGGCATTTGTGTCCTGACTCCTCCTTCCAAGTTCCAACGTTTTCTATCCCACATCCATGCTGGTCCATCTGACAAAACGCTCATAAAATAAAGGTGAATTAATGTTATTACAGATTTTTTTTTTGAACATCAACTTTTTATTTATTAGATGAAAAAGAAAATTACACCTAAATTATCTAGAAATACCCTTAGACCCCACTTCTACTTGATCCAAGCCCACTAGCCCAATAACCCACATACAATTTGAAACCCCCCTCTCACTAATTAAACACTCCATCGACACCTCTGCTCCCTATTCACCTCGACACCTCTCTCGGCCTCCACCCGCTGCTCTACACATCTCCTTCTATCTCGTCAAAAACAATCTCTAAAAACTCTCCCTTTCCGGCTCTCCTTGCCACCGGGAACGGGCGCCAAGAAGCATGCGGTCTTCCTGTGATGGTCGATCGGATTTGATGAAGAAGAGTCCCTAAGTCCATTTTCCAGAAACCTGGGAGCCTTACCGTTCAACGGCTCTCTGGCAGATGGATAAGTAAATAAAGAGTATTTGGGGTTGGGCCATTAATTTAATATCTAGGCTAGCCTTCTCTTCCAGAGAGAGCAGGGAGGGATGCGGAAATGTTCTCTGTAAGTTCTTGTCCTCTTTCTGAAATCTGAGATTTGCTCAGTGTTCAGCTTACCAGGCTCACGTAAATCTACGTTTTCTTCAGGTACCTTGTGGCCTTGGATCCGTAGTGTCTATCCTTCTTTCTACAAGCTGGGATCACCATTCTCCTAGCTAGCTTAGTTCATTTATATTTCAGTTGCTTGGGCTGTAATTAATTTCAGATTTAGCTCGAATTCTGTTGAGTTTACTTCCGATCGTTATAGATTTTATCTAACGATACCAATCGTGTCCCCTCTTCTCCTCGCATCCTCCCTCTGTCTTCCCCTGAAACTTCTCAGTCTCCGCCTCTTTCGCCTCCTCCTCCACCGCCACTTTTCGTACGGCGCCACTGATGCTCTCCCTTACCGAAAATAAACTGCAACCCCTGTTTCAACGCGAAACACAGTCTGGGCCTTGCCGGCTCTGAATCGTGCTTCCAATCGCCAGCCCCAATTTCACCGTCGGCTCCTCCCTTTCCGTAACAGGAATCCGCTCCTCTTCACTCGCCGGAAATGACCCCTCACGCGCCATCGTCTCACTCCCTCTCTTCTCCCTTCTCGGTCTCCTCACAACCAGAGCCTTCCTTTTCTTTTTTTCTTTCAGAATTGATAAAAGAACTGCCAAAGAAAGACTAAAAAGAAGAAAATACATAAAAAGAAAGAGATGAAAACCAGAAATGAAAGTAGTAAAGCTGGCCCGATCCTGCCAAGCCAGATCCGGCCACTGGAGAAGAACAATATGCTGATTTCTATGCAAGAGCGAGAGTGCTGGTTTCTGATGGGTTTCTTTAAGGACAAACGAATTGTAAGTTAATGTTGTTACAGAATCGAAACAAAGATGATAGAGTAAAAAGTTAGTGTAAAAAATGCTAGCAAATGAATGTAAGAGTAGAGTATTTTCGAGATAATAAATGTAGTTTTGTACGCGAATTATGTGTAAAATGTAGTTTATTCACTAAATAGTTTATAACTATCGCATTATTTTTTCTTTTTTGAATGAAACTGTCACTAAAACGTAAGATTTAGTATTTGACTCAAATATGTAGTAAGACAATAGTGAAAAAGATTATGAAAAAATATATTTAAAAATTTTATACTTCAACTTATGATATGGATAATAATTATTGAATTTAAATTGTCTAAACACTCAATAAAAAGATGATATATTAAATACCTTAAAATAGTAAAAACAAATGTGTGTATTTTTTGAAAACAAATGAAGTATAAATACCTCAATTTCCCTTTGCACCCATCTTCATTTCAATATGTAATCTATTCAATTTCCATTTCACTTGAGTCAAAATGAAAAAATATTTACAACTTATCCCTAAATCATCGTATCAAAATACGTACTTTAATTTTTCTTGGTATATCGGGTCCAACCCCCTAATTGGGCCTCCCGATCAAGGCCTAATGCGCTTGGCCCAATACTCTGGACACTCGACAATTTCATCATGGCATGGTGAGCCGCGAGGGGGTCACCCACAATGCCTCCCTCCTCGCCAGAACAATAATCATGCTAAAGGCATGCCCGACCACGAGCATAGTTAAAAGAACCGGACCGGACCGGCGGTCGGACCAGATTAAACCGTGAACCGCCGCATGTCCGGTCCGGTTATTGGTTTTACACCACCATGGTCAAAAACCGGTCAAAACCGGGAAAAACCAAAAAAACCAGTCAAAACCAATTAAACCGAAAACCAATGAACCGGCGGTTCAACCAAAATGAGGTGAAAAAATTCAAATTTAATTTTTAAAAAAAAAACAAACTCAAATAAGGAAAAAAACTCAAATTTAATTGAGGAGTGAGAGTCAATATTAGGGTTTTATCTACTTAACTCTAAATCATCCACAAAGTTTTATTTTTTGTACAAATAAACTCTTATATTCTTTACAATTATTACTTTAACCTTTCATCTTTTAAGTAAATAATAATAGTTCTTATTGATTCTTAAAAATATTCATTATTATATGAATTATTTTGTTGCGATTATAAGATGGGTACTTTATTAATAATTTATAATAATATAAAAGTAGCAGTCAACCATTTGGTTCAACCGATTCGACCGATTAAACTTTGAACTACTAACTTTACGGTTCAATGACCGGTTCGTTTTTTTAACCATGGCCACGAGCGGGTCCTCCCCCCTCCTTTTCACCTAGCTTCCCTCTCGTGATGACATCAGGGCCTCCACCTGCGAGCCCCTGCCCTCTGCACAGGTCCTCAACACTTGGCAAGTTCAATAAAAATGGAAGGCTTGCCACACAAGGCGGTCACGATCTCGAGGAGCGTTCTCCGCTTCCTATAACCGCACGTATGATCGCTGGGGGCGTTCTCCACCTTCCGAAAACGTGCCCCACGATCACGGCGCGCTAGAGGCAACTCCCTCCTCCGACTCCTATATAAGAGACTTAAGAAATGTACACCCTACCTGCACAAACTCACTCGATCCCCATTATGCACTTGAGTTCTCCATTTCTCCTCTTGCATATTACGTCCTCCAGAGATGACTACTCCTCAAACATCTTGATGCCTAATGAGCAAGGCGTCATCAGAGGTGCTGTTCTCAGTGAGGATCGTTTCGCAGCGAAGTTCGGATGAGGCCGAACTCCCTGTCCTACTGAGGATCTTGAAATTGTTGTTCCCCATCGTCGAAAGAATCTCCGCCGGAAGTAGTGTTCCTACAAAAAACCCGGGAGTGGTTCCCCGGGGGAGGGCCTCCGACGATCAAGTCAGTCGAGAAGTGTTTTAGAGGGGAGAGTGAGTAGCAATGAATGCGTACCAACCAGAGTAAATGAGGTTGGTATTTATAGACTAACCTTCGTGGCATACTTGGTAAATATCTTGAGTTCCACGCTGGTCCGAACATCCTCTCCTTCTATTATCTGGGTAAAAGCCATGTTCGCACGCTACCGCTGTTGCGTGAACGCGTTGCCTTCCCGTCAGATCATCGTCTAGGCCACGCGCAATGGGTCGTTGCTCTATTGTCTGGATAATAGCAATCACCCCATGGAGGCATGTTTGGCGGAGTCCCCTATTCTGTAATGGCCATGTTCGGCAATGAACATCTGATGCCCATGTTCGGAAATGACCATCACATGCCCATGTTCGGAAATGACAATCACATGCCCATGTTCGGTTATCGTCATGATCGTCAGATGATGTTGCCATGACCCATGTTCAGGAGTGGCCATGTTCGGTCACTAGTCGTGTTTGGCCATCACATCTGAGAGCTCGGTCCGCTTAGTCATTTCTCAAGATGAATAATGTATTAGAGTTTATAGTCCCAAGTCCCAATGCCCTTATTTTTTATTGATAAGCCCAAGTCCCAATGCTAAAACGGTTATAATGCTAAGGTCCACATTGAGATGCTCACGTACAGATTGTAGTGGCAAAGTTTCGAGTGCTTAGCTGTGATGATATGGCGTGTTTGTTAAAAACACGAAGGGATACGAAAGATGTTTCCTTATAATAAAGTATTCCATCATTATTATTACTCCATATCATGACACGTATATTTTTAATACCACCAGTTGATCTGTTGATGTTTTTTTCCGCAAGTTCCACGTGCACCTGGCGCGAATTGAACGCGACATACTAAACCTTTTCCATGATGTATGACAATATTTACATTTTGATCCCCATATTTGATATCGTTTATGTATGTATTTATACAAATCACACTAGTGGCGTGGCGTGTGGTAATCATGATCAGTCCGTGTACAGCTCTGTAGATGAGAAGGGGACCTGTTGTGGTAAAGTCTCACTTATCCAATTCCAAACTTTGAGCGCTTATTTGAAGAAGTGAGCAAGTGATTGGGCATGTGGAATTAAGTCACGTGAAATTCTTATTCATGCAACTCATCCCACATGGAGTATTTATCGAGGAGGTTTGGGGACTGCAAACATATAAGGAGGCCTCGCTTCTCATTCTAATCATCCCTCAAGAAGTTGATATTTCCTTCTTTGTTCTTTCTTCTTCTTGTATTATTTCACTTGTTCTTCTTAGTGAAATATATTGGTGGTCAGGGACGTAGGCAAATTGCCGAACCTCGTATATGGTGTCTTCTTTCTTCTATGCTTTAATTTCGGTATTTATTATCTGTTATTATCCAAGTAAATGCGATAGGGTATAGTTTGTAGTGATATATTGCGCTCTAAAATTACATGAGGAAATTACATCTAAGTCGGGTTTTAAGTGGGACCATTGTGACCCCTCCGTCTTTCACAGGAGTTATCCTTAGTGTGGTTTCTGATTCAATACTTCACTCTCGTACCCGTTAGGGCGAGAGGAATTATTCCGCGCTCGCATGACAACTCTCAACAAGTGGTATCGAGCCAAGGTTATTACGAGTATGCTCGTGGTTGCGGTTTAACTGATCTTCCACATCGAAAAGATTCCCTTAAGCTAGTTGGTATCCGCATTCGCGTGCGGAGCCTTGGTTTGGTTAGAGGAGAAGATATGGGTGGCGGTGGTCTTTGGTTCGATGATTAAATTGACTTCATCGAACTATTCAGTTTGGAAGCCAATGATGGAGGATCTCTTGTATTGCCTCGATTTGCATGATCCTCTTGCGGTGATTACGCAAGCTGCGAGATATGGCGGTGACAAATGGACCAATACGAAGCGCAAGTCACTCGGTACCATAAGAAGATGGGTGGATATCGGTATATTCCACCATGTTTCCATGAGACAGATGCTAAAGCTACGTGGGAAAAATTAGAAGGCTTGTTTGAGAGGAAGACCGCAGAACAAAGCTTTCACAATTCGCAAGCTTGTTAATCTGAAGCTTAAAGAGGGACAATCGGTTTGAACACTTGAATGATTTTGAACTTGATTAATCGGTGACTAATATGAAGTTGGTGCTTGATGATGAGTTGCAAGCTTTATACATTGAGTTCCTTACCGGATAGGGGAGACTTTAGTAGTTACTCTTAGTAACTCATTGAGATGGCAAGCTCACATTGAGTTTGGTCAAAGATAACTTGTTCAACGAAGAAACAAGGAGGAAGGAGTCGGGCACCGAGTCTTCGCAGCTCTTGTCATCAAGTCGAGGTCGCAACAATAGTAAAGGATCCAAGGGTAGTCGGGAAAATCGTAATCGTTCGAAATCTAGAGAAAGCAGAGAATGTAATTCTTGTGGAAAGGCTGGTCACTTGAAGAGAAATTCTGGAAGAGGAAAAAGGATCGGAAGGAGGGTAAAGCTCTGAAGAGAAAGATCTGATTGCTATTGCAGTCGGTAAGTGATGATCCGGTTGTACTAGTTTGTGCACATGGGGCTGCGATCATGTTAGTGATCCTAATGTCCAGTGGATTGTCGATTGGCCGCATCCTATCACGTTTCGCCCAAGAGAGAGTTGTTCACTACTTACGGGCAGATTGACCTCGGTGTAGTGAAGATGGGTAACACTACCCACTCCGAGGATTTTGGGGATCGGTGATATTATTGTGCGTACTAGTTTGGGTATCACATTGACGTTGCGGGATGTGCGACACATTCCAGGATATGCGGCATAATCTTATTTGATAAATGTTCTTGACCGAGAAGGGTTTGACCAGACTTTCGAGACAAAGTGTGGAAGGCTGAGCGTGGTTCTTTGATGGTGGCAAGAGGTGATCTTTCTTGCACCTTGTATAGAACGCGAGTTGGTGTATGCGTGGCGGTGGTTATTTGAATGTGGTTGAAGATGGTGCTTCCAAGAATTTGTGGCATAAACGGTGGCACACATCAGCGAAAGGGTTGGAGACTTTGGCAAAGCTGTCCCTCATTCCTATTGCCAAAGGTACATCACTCGACCCTTGTGATTTCTGTTTGTTAGGGAAGCATCATAGAGTTTCTTTCAATGTTGCCTCGACTAGAAAGAAAACAAAACTTGAGTTAATACATTCTGATGTTTGTGGTCCCCTCGAGGTGGAGTCATTGGGTGGTAACAGTACTTTGTGACTTTTATTGATGATGCTTCACGCAAGACTTGGGTGTACATGTTGAAGAAGAAGAGTCGGGTGTTTGAGCTTCAAAACTTTTCACGCCATGGTTGAAAGAGAGACCGATGTGCACATGAAGTGTCTCCGTACCGATAATGGCGGTGAATATACCTCTAATGAGTTTAAGGGTATTGCAAGAAACATGGTATTCGTCATGAGAGAACGACACTGTGCACACCGCATGACATAATGGGGTAGCGGAAAGAATGAACCGCACCATTGTTGAGAAAGTCGGATGCATCTTGAGGATGTCTAAATTGCCAAAGACATTCTCAGGGGTGAAGGCTGTAAATCTGCTTTTATCTTATTAATCGGACTCCATCAGTTCCTTTGGGTTTTCAGTTCCGAGAGAATGTATGGACAGGGAAGAATGCTTCTTATGCACACTTAAAGGTGTTTGGTTGCAAAGCATTCATACATGTGCCCAAGGATCGAGAGATCGAAGGTAGACGATCTTGCCAAACCATGCATATTTGTTGGATATGGTGGTGAGGAGTATGGCTTGAGTTTGGGATCGAGTTGAAGAAGGTGGTCGAAGCGGGGATCTTGTCTTCCGTGAGCATGAGAACATTGATCATATTGGGCTGCGAGAGGAGACTTGAGATCTGCTGGTGGTGATGATCTAACACCTATACCTACTCCATTAGTTGCCACAGATGGAGATGATATAGAACCTAGAATGGAGCAGCCAGTTATTGTTGATGAACGGGGTGATGACGACTTTCTTGAGCATGACATGGGTTTTGAGCGGGGAGCAGCCCCGTCCCTTGGAAGTAGTAGAGCCTCGGCCGAGGAGGTCTACTAGAGAGCGTCGTCCATCTACCAGGTACTCTAGTTACGATTATGTCATGCTTATTGATGCGGGGAGCAGAGAGCTTCCAAGATGTGCGAGTTCATGCGAGATAAGGACCAATGGTTTCTGCAATGCAAGATGAGATGAGTTCTCTTGAGAAGAACAACACCTACGAGTTGGTGGACTTACCTAAGGGTAAGAGAGCATTGCAAAACAAATGGGTGTTCAAGTTAAAGAAAGATGGTGACAAGCTGGTAAAGTATAAAGCTCGTTTGGTTGTGAAGGGTTTTCACCAGAAGAAGGGAGTTGACTTTGATGAGATCTTCTCTCCTGTTGTGAAGATGTGTTCCATTCGGGTTGTACTTGGACTAGCGGCAGTCTAAATCTTGAACTTGAGCGGCTTGATGTGAAACCGCATTTTACATGGCGACTTAGAGGAGGAGATTTATATGGTTCAACCGAAGGTTTTGAAGTGAAAGGGAATGAGAATATGGTCTGCAGTTGAAGAAGAGTCTTTATGGCTTGAAGCGGGCACCCGAGCGGTGGTACCGCAAGTTTGATTCTTTTATGATCGGGAAGAGCTATAAAAGAACTGCTGCAGATTCTTGTGTCTATGTTAAGACATTTCTGATGGATGAAGCTGTCAAAATCCTTTGACATGAAGGACTTAGGACCGGCGAAGCAAATTGCAGGCATGAAAATTGTTCGTGACAGAGAAGCCGGTAAGCTGTGGTTGTCACAGGAGTCCTATGTTGAAAAGGTTCTTGACAGGTTCAACATGACAGATGCTAAACCAGTTAGCACACCTTTGGCGAATCATTTCAAGCTGTCAAAGAAGTTGTGCCCAACAACAGCAAAAGAAAAGGAAGAGATGTCATCTATTCCTTACTCCTCGGCAGTTGGGTCCTTGATGTACGCCATGGTTTGTACTCGGCCAGATATTGCTCATCTTTGTTGGATTGGTTAGTAGGTTTCTATCTAATCCAGGAAGCCTCAGGGAAGCGGTGAAGTGGATTTTCAAATACCTTAGAGGTACTTCTAAATTGTGTTTGTGTTTTGGTGGTGCTAAACTGTGTTAGAAGGTTTCTTTGATGCGAATATGGCTGGTGACCTTGATGGAAGGAAGTCAACATCGGGTTACATCTTCACTTTTCTTTGGGGAGCTGTCTCGTGGCAGTCCAAGTTGCAAAAGTGCGTTGCTTTGTCCACGACAGAGGCGAGTATATAGCAGCCAATGAAGCGGGTAAAGAGATGCTTTGGATGAAGCGGTTCCTTCATGAATTGGGTTTGAAGCGGGGAGGAGTATGTAGTACATTGTGACAGCCAGTGCTATTGACTTAAGCAAGAATTCAATGTACCATGCTCGCACAAAACACATCGAGGTGAGGTACCATTGGTTGCGGTTGGTAACCGAGAACAAGCTTATGAAGCTTAAGAAAATCCATACAGATGACAATGCGGTGACATGTTAACAAAGATCGTTTCAGAGAGAAGCTTGGTATGCGGCCTTGCGGCGGCATGTGCTCCGTGTAAAGCACGGTGCTGATATCTCTTCCTTGTGGAATTGGAGGGGAGATTGTTGTGGTAAAGGTACCACTTATCCAATTCCAAACTTTGAGGCCTTATTTGAAGAAGTGAACAAAGTGATTGGCTTGTGTGGAATTAAGTCACATGAAGTTACTATTCATGCAACTCATCCCACATGGAGTATTTATCAAGGAGGTTTGGGGACTCTAGCTTATATAAGGAGACCCTTGCTTCTCATTCTAAATCATCCCTCGAAGAAGTTGATATTTCCTTCTTTGTTCTTTCTTCTTCTTGTATTATTTCACTTGTTCTTCTTAGTGAAATATATTGGTGGGTCCGAGGACGTAGGCAAATTGCCGAACCTCGTATATGGTGTCTTCTTTCTTCTATGCTTTAATTTGGTATTTATTATCTTTGTTATTATCTAAGTAGTGCGATAGGGTATAATTTGTAGTGATATATTGCGCTCTAAAATTACATAGAGGAAATTGTCTAAGGAGTCGGGTTTTAAGTGGGACCATTGTGACCCCTCCGTCTTTCCCAGGAGTTATCCTTAGTGTGGTTTCTGATTCAATACTTCACTCGTACCCATTAGGCGGAGGAATTATTCCGCGCTTCCGCAACAACTCTCAACAAGACCATTGATGATACATGCTGATAACTTGGACCTGGTAAGCTGAAGAGTTTCAGGTACGTCTCGAGGGGTATATGCTTGGCCCTGAATTTTCAACACAAGTTGTGAAAATAATTTTTTTTGTAAAGGAATATACAAAAAATGAACATTGCCTTAGCAAAAAAATAAAAATAAAAATAAAATGACCACATGGAAGGAACACCAGGTCCATCCTTACGAAGCATGAGATGATGCTATTCTTTACCCGGTTGTAGTTCTAGTGAATTTTCCATAGCTTTTGCAATTGTTGAGGGCATCGTGTAAGTGTGTTCATTGTAAGATGCCTTAATTGATCAAATGAAAACAGAAGAAGGGCCCATCACGTATTTTCCCCTTAACATTTTCAATTGTATAGTTCCCACTACCAATGAAACGAGTACGGGGAAGGTCAAGGAATAGCGACTATGGCTTTGACGGTGACGGATCCTTGGACTGGACCCATCTTGATACGCTCTGCGTCTGCGCCATGGACGACCTTCCTCGCCACCCTACTAAGTACATGATAAAAGGCTCAACATTCCATGGCCAACACAACCAAGTAGCTAGCTGAATTCAGATTCAAATACGATTGAACCCTCAGCTAAGGACACACACATTTCACCATTCTCTCTTCCTTCTTCTGGGTGGCGGGAAGAGAGCGAAGTTTGAGAAAAAAAAAAGGTCTGGTCTGGTTTGCTCTGTTTTCTCCTCTGTCAAATGTGATATCTTCTTTCATGAATTAGTGTTTTTATTTTCTCAAAGCATCCACATTTGTGGATATCACTTTCTGGGTTCTTTCAGAGTGACTTGAGCTCGATTGTGCTGCGTTGTACAGTTAAGTTGGGCTCATGGGCACGGAAAACGAGAGAGATGTGTCGCCTGACGAATCGACCACATCCAGGCTTCTGGAAATGGAGAAAACGAAGGGCGTCCCATTCTACAAGCTGTTTTCTTTTGCGGACTCGACTGATGTTTTGTTGATGATTGTTGGGACGATTGGAGCCATTGGGAATGGAGCTTCCATGCCTCTCATGACCATTCTTTTCGGCGATGTTATCAACACTTTTGGGCAAAACCAGAATAATCATGATGTCGTCCATGAAATTTCCAAGGTAATAATCTTTTATCAAGATTCTATATTTATTCATCTGATGCTAGTTGCAAATGTAAGGAGTGTCTCAAATTGAACCGTTTTAACTTATTAAGCTTGATCCTACCTTTCTCTTGCTAGGTATGTGTCAAGTTCATGTATCTGGCAGTGGGAACAGCTGTTGCAGCGTTTCTGCGTAAGTAAAGAAATTAATTCTACCTTCTCAACTCTGCTTTCCTCAGTTTTACTTCTTCTTTTTGGTTTATGTTTCATTTTTTCAAGTATTTGTGTTCATTGTTTGTAGAGGTTGCTTGCTGGATGGTTACAGGAGAGAGACAAGCTGCAAGAATAAGGGGCTTGTACTTGAAAACAATCCTTCGCCAAGATGTTACTTTCTTTGATGTGGAAACCAACACCGGTGAGGTTGTGGGAAGGATGTCTGGCGACACAGTTCTTATACAAGATGCCATCGGCGAGAAGGTAGCTTTTAAGACAAGAATTCAACAGAACAGAAAATACGCTTCATTCATCTCCTTCGTAGTGACTGCTTTTACCAATGCTATGCAGGTTGGGAAATTCATCCAGCTGCTAGCCACATTTGTAGGAGGCTTTGTGGTTGGCTTTCTCAAAGGTTGGCTTCTTTCCCTTGTGATGTTATCTGCAATCCCTCTTCTGGTGATAGCCGGTGGAGCTATGTCACATATCATATCCAAGGCAGCGTCTAGTGGACAGAATGCTTATGCAAAAGCAGCAGCTGTGGTTGAACAAACAATCGGTGCGATCAGAACAGTGAGTAACCAAAAAGCAATTATGCAGAATACGAATTGTTGACGTTTCCTATTCGAATGTCTCACTAATTTACTAAAATTCTTCAAAAGGTTGCTTCATTTACCGGGGAGAAGCAAGCTATAAGCAACTACAACAAGTTTCTTCTTAGTGCTTACAAATCAAGTGCGCACGAAGGCTTTGCAGCTGGTGCTGGTCTTGGGGTAGTTAATCTTATCATCTTCTGTAGTTATGGTTTTGCTGTATGGTTTGGTGGGAAGATGATTTTGGAGAAAGGATATTCTGGTGGTGATGTTTTAAACGTCATTATTGCAGTTCTGGCTGGTTCAATGTGAGTGACTTGCAACCGATATCTGAAATGTAGTTTGCTTTATTTTCCTGTTTTAACATCTGCATTGAAAATTGAAAGGAGTTAATTTCCTTTGCATTGCTTGATGTTTAGGTCCCTTGGACAGGCATCTCCCTGCATAAGTGCCTTTGGCGCTGGTCAGGCTGCTGCGTATAAGATGTTTGAAACCATTGAAAGGAAGCCAGAGATTGATGCTTATGGCACTACTGGAAAGGTATTGGAGGACATTCGTGGTGACATAGAGCTTAAGGATGTTTACTTCAGTTACCCAGCCAGACCTGATGAGCAAATTTTCAGTGGATTCTCCCTTTGTATTCCGAATGGCACTACAGCAGCTTTGGTTGGACAAAGTGGGAGTGGAAAGTCAACTGTAATTAGTCTGGTTGAGAGGTTTTATGATCCGTTAGCTGGTGAAGTTCTCATTGATGGAATTAATCTCAAGGAATATCAGCTGAAATGGATCAGGTGCAAAATTGGCCTAGTGA
Organism: Stellera chamaejasme; assembly: GCA_024586325.1. Lineage (NCBI taxonomy): Eukaryota > Viridiplantae > Streptophyta > Magnoliopsida > Malvales > Thymelaeaceae > Stellera > Stellera chamaejasme. The sequence goes on from CM044985.1 coordinate 36,681,000, forward strand.
GTCAGGAGCCTATTTTGTTTACATGTAGCATTAGAGATAATATAGCTTATGGCAAGGAAGGTGCAACAACTGAAGAGATTAGAGCTGCAGCCGAACTTGCAAACGCTGCTAAATTTATTGACAAACTTCCTCAGGTAGTATGCTATTTCACTAGCAAGAAGGTTTCTGCTCTAGCACTTTATTTCATATCTGACAAATAATCTTTCATGTAGGGATTAGATACAATGGTCGGAGAGCATGGTGCTCAGCTTTCAGGTGGACAAAAGCAGAGAATTGCCATTGCCAGAGCGATACTTAAAGATCCACGGATTTTACTTTTAGACGAAGCTACTAGTGCACTTGATGCTGAATCAGAGAGAGTGGTACAAGAGGCATTGGACAGGATCATGGTCAATCGAACTACAGTTATTGTTGCACATCGTTTGAGCACTGTGAGAAATGCAGATGTAATTGCTGTCATTCACAGAGGGAAGATGGTTGAGAAAGGTACCCGCATTAACTTAGTTATTTGCAAAATTAGCTCCCCGCCCTATAGTATCCTGTTTTTATTCAAGAAGAATGTCTATACAGATTCATGGACTTGAATAATGGCTCAATCATGTCCTTAAATTGATTGTTTGTATTGGAAATGAGCAGGGTCACATTCTGAACTTCTCAAGGATCCTGAAGGAGCTTACTCTCAGCTTATACGCATGCAAGAAGCAAATAAAGAATCAGAAGAGGCTCGTGGTGAGCATAAAGTGACTGGCATGAACACAACATTATCTAGAGATTCAAGCTTGGGAAAGTCAGTTAGGCACTCAATCAGTAGAGAATCATCTTTAAGGGCATCCAGCATCAGGCGCTCTTTGTCAGTCTCTTTTGGTCTTCCTGCTGCAGTGACTTTTGTTGATTCTCAAATGATGGATATCGAATCTCATGCAACGGAGCCATTGGAAAAGGTTCCTGATGTCTCCATTCGCCGGCTGGCTGCTCTAAACAAGCCTGAGATTCCATTACTTGTAATTGGAAGCTTAGCTGCAATAGCTAATGGCTTGATATTTCCAATTTTTGGTCTGCTACTCTCCAATGTGATCAACACATTTTACAAGCCACCTCATGAACTGAAGAAGGATTCCAGATTTTGGGCACTTATATTTGTGTCCCTTGGCCTGGCTTCACTAGTAATCATACCTTTGCAACAGTACTTCTTTTCCATTGCTGGAGGTAAGTTGATCCAAAGGATTAGGTCAATGTGTTTTGAGAAAGTTGTCCAGATGGAGGTTGGCTGGTTTGATGAAGAAGAAAATTCAAGTGGTGCAATCGGTGCAAGGCTTTCAGCAGATGCAGCGAGTATTCGAGCTCTGGTTGGAGATGCATTGTCGCAACTGGTTCAAAACATGGCATCTGGAGTTGCTGGTCTAGCTATCGCTTTTGTTGCAAGTTGGCAATTGGCTTTGATCATTCTCGTGATTATCCCACTCATAGGTGTCAATGGATACATTCAGATAAAGTTCATTAAAGGATTCAACGCAGATGTAAAGGTAAAAAAAAAAAAGATTCTAATAGTTTACTACTATAAGTAGTATAACTTCTGGTTTTGGAACATTTTTATTCATTGATATATGATAAAAATGCAATTCAATGGTGCAGTTGAAGTACGAGGAAGCAAGTCAAGTTGCTGCTGATGCAGTTGGGAGTATAAGAACAGTTGCATCCTTTTGCGTGGAGCAAAAAGTGATGCTGATGTACAAAACGAAATGTGAGGGGCCTTTGAAAACTGGGATAAAGCAAGGGTTGGTGAGTGGGATAGGGTTTGGAGTTTCATTCTTCTTATTGTTTTCTGTTTACGCAACATGCTTCTATGCTGGCGCTCAGCTTGTTCAACAAGGGAAAGCAAGCTTCAAGGATGTTTTCCAGGTAAAGAAACAAAGAAATCCTTGCTTTCTTATGCTTTTAATTACTAGAAGATTTTAGTGAAGCTTGTGAAGCCCTCAAATACATAGGCTAACATACTAAAGGTCCTGTCTTTTACAGTCTTTCTTCGCCTTGACAATGGCCGCTCTCACCATTTCTCAGTCGAGCTCATTTGCTCCTGATTCTGGCAAAGCCAAGGGTGCTGCTGCTTCAATATTCGCAATCATCGATCGTAAGTCTAAGATAGACCCAACTGATGAGTCTGGCCAAACACTAGAAGATGTCAAAGGTGAAATTGAGCTGCGAAATGTTTGCTTTAAGTATCCATCAAGGCCAGATGTGCAGATATTTGAAGACTTAAGCTTGGTTGTTCATGCTGGCAAGGTACATATATATACATACACATACATATACAGAGAGAGAGCATCCAAGCTACCTGAAACTTAAGTAACATAACATCAACTTCAAATTCTGTGTTTCAGACTGTTGCTTTAGTGGGGGAAAGTGGGAGTGGCAAGTCAACAGTGATCGCGTTATTGCAGAGGTTTTATGATCCTGATTCTGGTCACATTACTCTGGACGGTGTTCCAATCCAGAAGCTGCAGTTGAAGTGGTTGAGGCAACAGATGGGGCTTGTGGGCCAAGAGCCAGCTCTGTTCAACGACACCATTCGAGCAAACATAGCATACGGCAAACGAGGCAACGCGACTGAGACAGAGATCTTAGCCGCAACAGAGATGGCCAACGCTCACAAATTCATCAGTGCATCACAACAGGGTTATGATACAATGGTGGGAGAGCGAGGGGTGCAGCTTTCTGGAGGGCAGAAGCAACGAGTGGCCATAGCTCGTGCCATAGTGAAGAGCCCGAAGATACTGCTTTTAGATGAGGCAACGAGTGCTCTTGATGCAGAGTCGGAGCGTGTGGTGCAGGAGGCACTGGACCGGGTGACTCGAAATAGGACCACGGTTGTGGTGGCTCACAGGCTGTCCACCATCAGGAACGCTGATATAATCGCGGTGGTCAAGAATGGGGCCATTGTAGAGAAAGGCAACCATGAAAGTTTGATCAACAAACCAGATGGTTTATATGCTTCTTTAGTAGCACTTCACATGACCGCTTCAAACGCATAGCTGCCTCCTTGATCCATTCTCTTACCAAACACCCACATCCTTGCACTTGCATCACTTAGCTTTATCATGGATATGCTCGATCTGTAGTGATATAGCTAGCAAGGTCGCTGTGAAGAGCAAGAGTTGGGACTAGTGTAAATGAAGACTTGTGAAATGTAGTTGGATACTCTCTAGGTTATTATTTAATTGTTATGTTTTCCTATTCAAGAAGTTCCCAAATGTTAACTGATACATTTTCTTTTAAGAAACTTTTCTTTACCTCATATTATCATGTTATTCAATTATTTTTGCATCAATTTTGAATAAATTTTAATTACTCTATTTTTTTTGTTGGTTTATACTCCTTTCATCCCAACGAATAAGAAAGAATTTTGCGAGGGGCGTAGAATTTGTATTTACACATTAGTATCGAACTAGGATTTAGCTTTCCACTGGATACATATTCAGCATTCAGTATGTATCCAGCATTCAGTAAGCATAAGTGTGATAATACATTTAGAACAAGTTCATATATATATATATATATATATATATATATATATATATATAACTGGTAGGTAAAAATGTCATCTTCAACTATTCTTTGAATTTAAATGTTGACCATTGTGGTTCTTATAATATTAATATTAGCAAAGCAAAAAATTACTCCATCCGTCGTCAATATATATATATATATATATATATATATATATATATATATATATATATATATATATATATATATATATATATATATAACTGGTAGGTAAAAATGTCATCTTCAACTATTCTTTGAATTTAAATGTTGACCATTGTGGTTCTTATAATATTAATATTAGCAAAGCAAAAAATTACTCCATCCGTCGTCAATTAATGTATACATTTGATTTTCATGTTTGAAGGTTCAGTGTTTGACTCATTTACTAAGATAAATAGTGGGAAAAAATCATAAAAAAAATATTTAGAAAAGGCCAAATTATTGATTACTATCCTGAACTTTCGTGACTTGTTCAATGAAGGGCTTGGATTGTAACTCGTTTAGACTCAGAACTCAAAATATCAAAATGATGTAGATAAGGGCCTGAAGACGACGAAAGTTTAAACAGTGATGGTGAAAGCTTAAATGTTTAACGGAGGTTAGTGACCCATTATAAGGCAGCCCCAAATCGACCATTTCATATGTTTCCCTTAAATTGGCAAGAAAACCTAGATCAATATCTGTAATCGTCCATCACAATTGAAGTGGAAGATGGAGAAACTTGATTCGAAGTCTGAAATTTTTATTCCACATGAAATTGAGCCATTACCATTGTGCAAGTGCTATAGAGGGGGTTGAGGGTGAATTGGTTCAACTAAAAGGGGTTGAGAGCGAGAGAACATGCATAAAAGATCATGGTGTTGAAGCTAGTTTTGGGTCTCATACAAAGGCTTTGAAAGGGTTGAAAGTGTGGAGTGCTCACCTTTCCACGCCAAAAGCCCAGAAACACCAAATCGATCCTTGCTTGTGACCCTACTAGAGATGTTCCTCACAATGGCTGTCACTACTCCACCAGTAGCAGGAATCTCATGCACTCTTACTGTCGCGACAACAACAGCATCGCTTTACAGAGATTTCCTCTCAATATCTCACTTTCTCACTCTCATTAAACAAACCCTAATATTATTCTTAACTCTTGCTTTTGTTTGGGGATTGAGAGTATCTTAAATGTTTAAGATCTTCCCGTTACAATCACCGTCGAATTCTGTTAAACTCCCCTCACGCCCATTTTTCCACATGCCAGCACGTGCCGAGTCAACCGAGTTGGGGCCCTTATCTGTACCATTTTGATAGTTCGAGTCCTGAGTCTGAGCGAGTTACAATCCAGGCCCTTCATTGAACGAGTCACGAAAGTTCAGGGTAGTAATCAATAATTTGGCCTTTAGAAAATTTATAATTTAAATTATGCTACATATAAAAATTATTGAACTTAAAATGCCTAAAGACTCATGAAAAAAATGATAAATTTTAGGTCAAGGTTAGGATGCGCTATTTCAAAAATGCGTATCCTAATTGCAACACTTTTCATTTTATTTACATCTATGAAATTTGTATTTTCTCATACTCTAAAAAAGTTCATGTATTTTTATTCTATAATCAAAATTTAAAAATAATTAGTCAAGTGGAAAGAGAAAAAAAACGAAGAAAAAGAGACTCATATGTCATATGTTTTGATAATTTTTTCGGAGTCCGTTACCGAATATATTATTATTTTTCACTACGAGCATCATCAAGTACAAATATCATTTTTTTTGTATAGTGCATCGCTATCTTTTGGTACAAGTATCATTTTTTTAATACGGTATCATTAATTTTCTATAATGCATCACTTCTTCTTTACCGCGGATCACTCCACTCATACTATTGAATCATAAATTTTGTTACCAAAGCCCAAATATTCCCAAAACCTCTCCACCAGACAAGCCCATTGCTCCGCCGTCGCTGATGAACCCACAAACGGCCAAAACCCTCCTCTGTATCTTGGGATGCACAGTCCACTTGATGGATGAAGACGAAGCCATCGAGATCGGCACCGGAAACTTCACCATGCTCGTCATCATTGACCAGAACGTCCCTTTGGCCACAATCGTCAAAGTCGGCGACCACCTCCAGTGGCCGGTGACCAAGGACAAGCTGGTGGTGAAGCTCGAACCCACCATTACCTCCTCTCGTTGCCGATATTGAAGGCCGACGGCGGCGAGGATCCGTTGAGCTACGGCATCAGATGAACAAAAGTTTTATGGATCTAAAAAAGTTCTAGATACAGAGTAATGACATATTTTGTAATTTGTTGGTTTTCTTAAGCACTTAGAGTGCGCTTAAGCTCACCCTAGAGCGACTCTAAATTAAATACCGTGAAATAGTGAAAATAAATGTATGTATTTTTAATGACAGGAGGAGTATTATCCAAGAAATGAACATGTTAGCCTTATCTAATCGTCAAGTATAGTAAACGAAAGAAATATGGAAAAAAACGAATAGATTGAATTACAAAATAGAAGAAAAAATACTTTGATTTGATATGAAAAAATCAATTGACTAAATTATAAGTATCATAAATGTAAAGAAAAAAATGTAAGAAAAGATAACAGAATTAATTTGAGAAGGAAAATAAACATCAATCTAATTAAAAGGTTAAACATAAATCTAATTAAAAGGTTAAGTGACTAATTGTAAGCATTTTAAAAACAAAGGAGGAAATATGAGAAAACGATACCATAAGGACTAAGAAATAAAATTAATTTAAAAAAATGCTAACTAGTGACTAAGATATACTCATATGAAAAAGAGAGCATAAATAAAAGAGAATGAATGATAAAAACTAAATTAAATGAGTATCAATATATAATCATTTGTGTCTAAATTATACATTGTGTAAAAGAGAGAAAATAATGTGCAAACTACTCATAAAAAGAGCAAAGAGCTTCAGTAACTTTTAAAAAATGAACTATCCTAACAAATTATTTCCAGCAAAGGTAAAGGGAATTAACGGAGAAATGAAACAAGGTAAATAGATTTAATAAGAACAGAATTATATCATGAATACAAACAGAAAAAAGGACATGTAAATCATATTAGAAATAAAATGGGAAGAAACATAACAAATAAAGGAATTCGTTTGAAAAGAAAAGAAATTAAAGGATATTAGCATTCAACTTGATTTTAGGCAAACAAAATAACATTATAATGAACATTGATACCAAAATTTAGCAATTTTATTTACATGCATAAATCCAATTGAGTTTTTTTGGTCAATTTACACTTTGAACCGAAAACCTAAAATAGAAAAAGGTCAAGGGACAGGATAAGCTGCAGCAACATGAAGAAAGCCTAGCTACTTCCTTTGTCCCAAAAATAATACAACACTAGTTTTTCAGAATTTAATCTATGATTTTATTTATCTATCAATTTAAATTTGAAATTTGAAACTTTTATATACAACTAAAAATGTGATGTCTTAACTTTATAAATGTATTTTTTTGATATTTTTTCCATTAATAAATAATATAGATAAATTGAAGTCAAATTGATTAAAAGTCAGCTGTTGCGTTACTTTTGGGAAGGAAGGAGTATATGGAGTTAAGATGCAGGCAGCTAGGAATTAGAAGGGGTCATGTGAAGTGCTGTCAAAGAAGCATAGAAACCATTTTTGATGTTAATGAGAGTGTCATGATTCCCTTTCTCCACAACCACTCCCCTTTTCATCACTGCAACTACATCAGCGTTCTTGATCGTTGAGAGGCGATGAGCCACCAGCACCGTCGTCCGGTTCACCATCACCCTATCCAGTGCTTCCTGCACCACACGCTCCGACTCCGCATCAAGGGCACTCGTCGCTTCATCTAGCAGAAGTATCTTAGGGCTCTTCACTAACGCCCGCGCTATCGCCACTCGCTGCTTCTGCCCTCCTGATAACTGAACCCCTCTCTCTCCCACCATTGTTTCATATCCATGTTGTAACGTGCTGATGAAGTTATGTGCATTTGCCATCTCTGCCGCGGCTATGATCTCAGCCTCGGTCACATTACCACCTTGTTTGGCGTATGCTATGTTGTCCCGGATTGTGGCGTTGAACAGAACCGGTTCTTGGCTCACAAGCCCCATCTGCTGCCTCAGCCACTTCAACTGCAGGTTCTGGATTGGAACACCGTCCAGCGTAATGTTTCCTGAATCAGGATCATAAAACCTTTGCAGCAACGAGATCACCGTTGATTTCCCGCTCCCGCTTTCCCCCACCAAGGCAACAGTCTGCAAATCAGCATTCAAAGGAAACATTAGGACCAAGCTCCAGTTGGCGTGTGCTGCAAGAAAAAGAAAAAAGAAGGATTGAACGGATTACCTTGCCGGCAGGAATAGTCAAATTAAACCGTCGGAAAATCTGAGTGTCTGGCCTCGATGGATACTTGAAGCTAACATGTCGCAGCTGAATTTCGCCTCTGACATTATCTAGCGTCTGCCCCAAGTCATCACTCGGGTCTATCTTAGACTTTCGATCAATCATTGCGAAAATCGAAGCTGCAGCTCCCTTGGCTCTGGCGGAATCAGGAGCCAACGAGCTTGTTTGAGAAATGCAAACAGCAGCCATTATCAAGGCAAAAAACACCTGGAAAACATCCTTGAAGGTTGCTTCGCCGTGCTGAACGAATTGAGCACCAACATAGGATATTGTAGCGAAAACAGAATATAGCGAGAAGAAGGAAAATCCAAATCCTATCCCACTAATCAACCCTTGCTTTATCCCAATCTTGAAAGGCACCTCACATTTGCTTCTGTACATCTGCATCACTTTTTCCTCTGCACAAAATGAGGCAACTGTTCTTATACTCCCAACAGCATCAGCAGCAACTTGACTTGCTTCCTCGTACTTCAACTGCATTTATTTTATCATTAAGTAAATAAGCTCCAACTAACATGAATTCAACAGGAAGCAGTTGATGCAATAATTGGCAAATACCTTTGTTTCTTCACTAAATCCCTTCATAAACCTCATCTGAAGGTAGCCAGTGACACCTGCTAGTGGCATTATTGCGAGTGCAACAAGTGCCAGCTGCCAACTTGCGACAAAAGCGATAACCAAACCAGCTATTACAGATGCAATGTTTTGGACTAATTGAGCCAAAGCATCTCCAACCAGAGCACGGATACTTGCTGCATCAGCTGAGAGTCTAGCACCGATTGCACCACTTGAATTTTGCGTCTCATCAAACCAACCAACTTCCATATGAACAACTTTCTCAAAACACATCGATCTAATTCTCTGGATCAATTTGCCTCCAGCCACAGAAAACAAGTACTGTTGCAAAGGTGAAATAAAAAATGAAGCAAGACCAAGGGACACAAACATAAGGGCCCAATATGTGGAGTCCTTCTTCAGTTCATGAGGCGGCTTGTAGAATGTCCTGATCACATTAGAGATTAGCATTCCGTATAGTGGGAAAATCACACCATTTACTATTGCAGCTACACTTCCAATTACAAGCACTGGAATCTCAGGCTTGTTTAGAGCAGAAACTCGACGAATTGAAATCCTGGGTGTCTTTTCTGATGAGTCTGCAACATGATAATTGGTATCTGCAACCGGAGAACTGACAAAACTTGCTGGACTAGGTAGACCAAGAGCTAAAGAGAAAGTTTGTGGGCTCCTGTATAGCCATGCTGCAGGAGATCCTCTACTAATTGATGGCATCGGTGACTTTTGAAATATTTCAGTGTTGATGTTAGTCTCTCTCTGCTCATCAGAGACGTTTTCTGAATTTTTTCCTGTTTCTTGTAAGTGGATGAGCTTAGAGTAAGCTCCATCAGAATCCGTGAGGAGCTCATTGTGTGATCCTGCTCATTTTCATTACACGTTATTAATTTTATGGTAAAAGAGTCAAAACCAAAAATATGCAAGATGCAGCTGATTGAACATTTATATACTTAAGCAACTGACAGAGCTATATACTCCTTTCAAGTGAAAGTATGATACTATACTGTACCTTTTTCAACCACCTTGCCTCCTTGAATGACAACGATTACATCTGCATTCTTCACGGTGCTTAAACGATGTGCAACGATAACAGTAGTTCGATTCACCAGGACCATGTCCAACGCCTCTTGCACTATTCTTTCAGATTCAGCATCTAGTGCACTAGTTGCTTCATCCAACAGTAAAATCCGTGGATCCTTAAGGATCACTCGTGCTATTGCAATTCTTTGCTTCTGTCCACCAGAAAGCTGAGTTCCATGCTCTCCTACCATTGTATCTAATCCCTGAATAAAATCAATTCCTTATCACATCCAACTTAAAATGCAAGAAGGAATACCTTCCTTCCGGTGAAAGAAAATAATACCTGAGGAAGTTTGTCAATGAAGTTAGCAGCATTAGCAAGTTCAGCTGCAGCTATAATCTCTTCAGTTGTTGCACTTTCCTTTCCATAAGCAATATTATCTCTGATGCTACATGTAAACAGGATAGGTTCCTGACTCACGAGCCCAATTTTGCTCCTGATCCATTTTAGTTGATATTCCTTGAGATTAGTTCGATCAATGAGAACCTCACCAGCTTGCGGATCATAAAACCTCTCAATCAAACTAATCACAGTTGATTTCCCACTTCCACTTTGTCCAACTAAAGCTGTTGTGGAGCCACTTGGTATAGATAGAGAGAATCCACTGAAAATGTGTTCATGAAGCCTAGAAGGGTAACTAAAGTAAACATCCCTCAACTCTATATCACCGCGAATGTCCTCTAACACCTTTCCCTTTGTGTCATAAGCATCAATATCTGCCTTCCTGTCAATGGTTTCAAACATCTTACGAGCAGCAACCTGACCTGCAACAAAGGCACTCAGACAAGGAGATGCCTGACCAAGGGACCTGCAAAGTGAAAACCCTTTTCCATGTCACAAGCTGAACAAATGAAAACAACAGACAATGATATATCCAAGAGTAGTTTGAAGTGACTCACATTGAACCAGACAAAACAGCAACCATGACATTTAACACATCACCTCCAGAGTATCCTTTCTCCAAAATCATCTTCCCACCAAACCAAACAGCAAACCCGTAACTGCTGAACATGATAAGGTTAACTACCCCAAGACCAGCACCCGCAGCAAAGCCCTCATACGTGCTTGATTTGTAAGCACTAACAAGGAACTTGTGGTAGTTGTTTATAGCTTGCTTCTCCCCGGTAAATGATGCGACCTTTAACAATTAGAGCAATGCAAATGAGAATTTGAAGTTAATTGTCAAAGAATTCTAAACTAAAAATCGTACATCACTGAGCTAGCTAGTAGTAATAGTGCTGCAGAAGCTCGGGTTTTGAGTAGACGCCCTAAAAGTTCATTGCTGATTCGGCCCGCAGCGCAGCACCATTATAACCAGTGTCTAAATTGACACTTTTCATACTCTGTTGACCTGACTAAAAGGCTTCATGAAGTTTAGGAGTTTTTTTAGAAGTTTTCAGAAATATGAGGCTTTTGAGTTTTTTTTTCCTTGACAGCTGACTCAAAACGGAAGAAAGTAGAGTGATTGGAGCTTCATGATTTAGTAGTGTGTATTATCCCACTTGTAATTATTTAATTTTTCTAATCAGATCTCCTATACGTTTTTTTTGTCTCAATGAATTTTCACATATTTTTCCAGATATTTCCACAGCTAATTGTAACAGAATTTCAATCAGTTAGGTCAGAAGTTTTGAATTTATATCTAATGCAAATTAGAGAATATGGTAGTTGAGATGTTAGATATACAAGCATTCAGAGCTCGCACAATTGACCGTGAATGTGACACCCATGTTCGGATTGATAATCAGTGACAATCACCTAGGTAGTGTTGAGAAGAAGGGAAAATTCTCAAAAAACTTTTTTAACTTTTCTAAACCCCAACATACAAAACATTCATAAATTTATGAATTCTCATCAATTTTCTATTAAATCGCATTTTCTTCAAATTTGCATAGTCATACATCTCATCCATAAATAAAAACATTAAAAAAAACCTCCAAATTAAAAAAACAAAAAAAAAACAAAATTCCCTGAACTGTACCCTATGATAAAATTTGAAGGTTTAGGATTGATCTGATAAATTAAGAAAACCCACAAGACTTTTAAAATTATTTCCCCCATAGATATAAGACATGGGCTTTTATGGTGAAAAAGGTGTGGTTGAACACGAATTGAAGAATAAAATAAGTTTAGGAACGCGATTGATTAATCAGGAGTATGTGAATAAAATCGATCCCATTCCACTTCCAACCGCTTTTCTGCACAGTTGGAAGATCAATAAATAATGGGCCACCTTATAGTGACGGTTACTTTGTAGGTTTTGGTGACTAATAAAGATAAAAGGCGACATATGTAGAATGTTATGTGAGTCAAATTTTCAGTACTGGACAACTGAGAAACTTTTAAAAAACCTTTTTGGTATGAGGATTGAGGAGTCAGACTCTAAATAGAATAGAATAGAATAGTATAGAATAGTTTTGGGAAAATTAAAGTTGAAAAACAGAGAATGAAATTGCCGTTACTAGCTACTTACAGTTCTAATTGAACCAATTGTTTGTTCCACTAGAGTTGCTGCGGTTGCATAAGCATTCTGGCCATCAGCCTCTGCTTTTGATATGATGCGTGACATGATTCCACCGGCTATCACCAAAGAGGAATCGAAGACACCATCGCAAGTGTGAGTAGCCATCCTTTCACAAACCCCACCACAAAGCATGCCACAAATGTAGATACCAACTGCACAAATTTCCCTACCTGCAGTATGCATGCATGTAGCACATTAGCATACAATATTCCGATTAATAATAATAATAATAATAATAATGTTACTTCCTCTGTCCCATTCGTGTCGTGTTGATCATTAACGTTATAGTCTCGTACCTGCTCTCCCATGGCGTCTTGAATGAGAACTGTGTCGCCGGACATTCTTGCGACAACCTCACCGGTGTTGGTTTGGAGATCAAAGAAGGCAACATCTTGCCGGAGAATTGCTTTCAGATACAAGCTCCTTATTCTCGCAGCTTGTCTCTCGCCGGTAACCATCCAGCAACTCACCTCTGCGGATCGGATGGATTAAGCAGCAGAGTAATTAATATTAATTAAGATGAGTAGTGAATTAGTAGTTACGTACGCAGAAACGAGGCCACAGCAGCTCCGGCTCCGAGAAAGACGAACTTGAGAGAGACCTTGGAAACTTGGCGGAGCGTGTCGGGACTACTGTTCTGGTTTTGTCCGAAATTGTTGATGATATCTCCGAGAAGAATGGTCATGAGAGGCAAGGCACCTCCGTGGCCAATTGCACCAATGGTTCCAGCAATCATTAGCAACAGATCTGTGGAATCTGCAAAAGAGAAGAGCTTGTAGAATGGGACCCCCCTGCTGTTGCCATTCGTAATCGACTGATCATTATCTCCATTTCTGCCACAACCTAGTTTCTCATCTTCTTCACCGCTCCTCGTCTTACTGATCACGTCTTCCTCCTTGATTAAGTATCTTTGGCTTTCGGTGCGCATTTTAATTTGATCCAAGATGCAGAAATCAACAGATCAAAACTCGAAAACTGAATTAACGTAGTTACACCTAGCTAGATGATCAGTCGAATGGCTCTTATAAATGTATTATGTCAGTCCTTAATTTATACGACACAAAAGAGAACGTGACGGGTCTCTCTCAAGTTTTAATTAAATTGGACTTTAAGTAGTTGACTGTTTGAGTTAATAGCAGACTTTAAGTACTCAAATAATTGATAATTTTGTTTTTTAATATTCTATTGTATTTAATTTTTTTCATGAATGTTTTAGACATTTAAAATTAAAAATTTCATATGCATATCATAATTTGTAACATACTTTTTCTAAATATATTTTGTTGGTATTTTTTTCCATTACTTATCTTTGTAAATATCCAAGTTAAATTAAAACATGAGAGTCAAATTGATCAATTGTATGAAGACAGAGGGAATGGTATTATTTTTCTTAGATTTGTGTTTATCTTACTCCATTCTTTTTTGACGGCCTGCTATTACTTCAAAATAAATAATACAAGCCCGAGTTTAACGAACCAAAGCAAAGAGATAGCCTGAAACTAAAGCACGAAAAGAAATATAATAGCAAACAACGCAATCCTAAAAGTACGGGGCAGACAGTAGAGGGAGGACTCGAAGTAGCATCCGGGACAGAAGCTATCCAGTGACACATCCACCACCACCAAAGGCTATGAATCAGCCCGAACTAAGCACATAAAACCATAGTGAAGTTGTATTCATCTTCAATCTCGACCTTGGCACACAATATCGGCTCCCATGGAACCCAATGTCATCTCACTATGAGCGTGCGGACAGAAGGTGATCTGCCAAAAAGAAAAGCAAACCCAGGCAAGCAGAAGGCAACAAAGTCCAACCCAGGAAAAGGAAAAACTAAAAAAGTCTGAGAAAAATAAAATGAACTACTGGACCAGAAGAGAGTGGCTGAAGCTGGATGATCTTGAACCGTGCTCAGACCGCCCTAGATCCGATGCCTCAAGGCGCAAGGTGAGGCGGGAAGTCCCCCTACCCTAAAGGTCTCGCCCACAAGACTTAGCCGGCGATGACTCCAAGAGGACGGCGGATGATATCACACCTAGGAGAACCACCACAACCTCCTCTTCTTCACGAGAGAGCACGAGTTGCGATAGCCGTGCATGGATCGAATCCATCTTGTTGAGCAAGGAGGCGAGACAAATGGGAGACGAGACGAGAAGAGCTACGACGCCGATGAACTAACACCGTGAAAAGCACACAAGTAAAATTGCTTGGCGATGAAGAGACCACTAGGAGCGTGCAGTGCTGCTAGGGTTGAAAAATTAAAAAAAAACGATCAAACACAAAAGTTAAATTGATCAATTACATGACGAAGGGAATGGTATTTTTTATATATCTTTGACTTGTTTTTATCTTACTCCATTCTTAATTACGTGCAAACTTGATGCTCCTATATTTTTTCCTTCTTACGATCTAGTAAAATCGATCACCTTTTCTTTTTAGAAACATTTTTTAACATTAACTTTACTTATTTCTATTCATTTTTTTACTGGGTCTATTTATCAACTAGTGAGAAAAAGTACTAGTTGTGTTATTTGTGTAAGACTTAACTAGAAAAAGTATTTTAGTCTTTAAAATTGTTAGTTCGATAGTTAGTTAAATTAGTTAGTTAGTCTTAGGATCAATTAGTGGTTTTATTTTACCCACTAGTTGGTAAATAATATAACTAACCGTTCTTTTCAACTTAAAAATTTTCTTATTGTCTTATTCTTATATGCTTTTACTCTAATACCCTTAAGAGTTAAGTCAACAGTATTCTTTAAACTTGGTACTTATTAGTCAAACCCATAATATAAAGTGATTATCGGCAATTATTGCTAACACTATGTTTCTCTTCGGAAATATGCATGTACTTCCTCCTACCAAAATTATTTTTCAATATTTAATTTATAGTTTGTTTGACTAATGTATTAACAGATAAAGTAAAATAACCTTTATACTTAACTAATTACATGATTAATTTATATATACTTTCTAATTATAATTAAAAATATTATTAGATTCTACTCCAATAATAATATGACCTAAAACACAAGTATGAAGTCAAATCTACGAAACAAATTGTTTAAATGATTGTGCAATTTTATTAATTACCATTTAGTTATTTCAAAACTCATCACTTTATTATATACCCAATAATTAAAGTAATCGACGTGTTGGTTGTAAATAAAAGTTTCTACGTACATGCATGATACACCGCTTTTGTATAGAAAGACTTGAAGTTAAAGGAAAATAACCTGGATTATACACTATCACATATCTTTTTGAAAGGTAATTACCATATGATATAATTATCCCCTCCGTCTTAAAAAAATTGATACAATTACTATTCACAACATTTAATCTATGATTTTTTTCATTATTTTAACATATAAATTATTCAAGTAATTTATATGAAAATGAAAAATGGAAGTGTCTAGTTTCTAAAAATAATTTTTCGATTTTTTTAACAAATTATTTGTGTAAATTTGAGTCAGACAAAAGTTCAAAAGTTAAATCGTATTATTTTTCTTAGGATATGGGGAGTGCTAGAGATAAGCTTAGCCCAATTTGAGGTAAGGGAGATAAGCAAATTACAACCTGCAGCAGCGTTTAAGCAACCAAGACCATTAATTATAACAACACGCTAATCCCGAAGTAGGAAATAACGTACGTCACCAAAATTAAGAAATTAGTAAACACTTATCAAAAAGCAAAAAAGAAAAAAGAAATTAGGAAACAAGTGGCCGGGTTTGGCTTGGCTGGCTCCGAAATCAATTCTCTCGAAAAGTCAAAACTTGTTCACCAATCAAAACCGTACCACGAGAAAGATCTCCAATAACAAGGTCACAGCACATGTAAGTATATGTGCACAACAGTGACACTCCATAACTAACCTAGCTGTATGCAATTAATTAAAAGATAATAGAGTTTAACTATGAGCATTAAATTAAACTTTAATCTATTCTTGATCATGTTATGAAATGAAATGTTCATGAAGAAGCAAGCTTATTTGCTACCGACTGGGAGGGGGACACAACTGTTTGCTGCCTGGTTAAGTAGCATCTCATAGCTTGTTGGTTGTGCCTCACATGCATCTTCTCTGCTATAAACCATTATTGGTATTGTTTTAATAGAAAGTTCATGAGGGAGAAAGAGAAAAAAAGAAAGAAACACATGCATGCATGCATGGCTCCCTCTTTTAAATTTCTTTTCTTTTTTCCCTTTTTGTAATTATAAAATAATTTATAGCGCTTTAAGCCGCTACAAATTATTTTATGAATTTTGTTAAAAACCTAAATCATTTCTAAAGTAGAAGGGCTTACTTTGATGTTTCGTATATGAAGTAAAAAATCAAATTTGGAATTGAGAGTTTAAAGAGACTGGTGCCTCCCACACTAGATCCAAGTCATATGAGAGTTAAAGAGATGAGAAGATGAAAGAGTTTGAGAGAGAGAGAGGGAGTTGATGAGAGTGGATCTGAGAAGCGGAATGATTTAATTGAAATTTAAGATTTTTTAATGGCATGTAGCGGTTTGTTGTAGCCACAACAAATGAAAACTTTTTATTTATATCAACAGCTTTTCACCAAAGTTGGATTTGTAACGATGTGCTTAGCAGCAAGTGGCGGTATTCACTTTGTAGCGGTCTTCGTCACCACACGACCGCTACATAACTAAAATCAAATTACGAAGTACTGTCGAAACCCTTATCTTTTTTTCCAGAAAAATAAAGATAAATAGATCATGTATAAATTATCCTTTAATTACATACATCCGGCTAGGCTTAAAATTTATTGGATGTATCGGAAGAGACGACACAACGACATTCTTTAGTAAAGTGCAAATTCCGAACCCAGATTTGCTGCAAGTGTGCGAACACTTTGGAGAGTACTCTTGATCATGTTTTAATTTTTGGTGCCTCTTTGGTGCAGATGTTTGCCGTTTGGTTCATTCATGTGTCAATTAAGCCGGCCGGTCTAGACGTTCCTGAATTATTTGCAGAAGTCAGGCTATCGTGACGGCTGTTCAAGCAACGAGAATAATGGTTGGCTAGCTATCCATTTCATGATCTCGGTTTGGAGCATTTGGAAGGAGAGGAATGATGTAGCTCATGATGGAGGTCAGCAACTGAGTTCTCAATTGCTAGATTCTATTCAAATCTACTATCTTTCTTGTGGATATCAAATAGATGGCATTATAACAGATTATCTTGGGAAGAGTACTGGATATTATATCCATTAGAAGCCATCAGAAATTGAAGTTAGCTCATATGGTCTCTCTGCTTTTGTGAACTTCTTTGAGTCTGTTTCCACCTTGGAGATAGACTCATCTATTTTAATGCATTATTCTTTGCCTTTTCAAAAAAGGAAAAAAAAAAGAAATTTCATCTTAGATAAACGGAGTACAATTTAATTATTCTCATTGATCATGTTATTCCCTGCAATCTAACTTTGGATTCCTCTTCTCTCCTTTTTTTTCGAATTACAAAGCTAATTATTAACCTAGGATTCTTTTATCACTTTCGGACGGCAAAACCATCTATACATATATTCAAGTTAGGAGGGTTTTCCTTTGTGGATTATAGCTAGCAAAATTACCTACTCCCTAAATAATGACATTCTGGAGCACTAAAGGTTTCGTTCGGGTATAATATACTAATAAAGATGCAGAGCTCTTAAATGTATCAGTATAACAACCATCATTCCTCTAAGTATAGATCACTCGGAAACTTTTATATGTTACAATCTGGTCATCAAGTAGTAAGTTAATGTTAGTGAATTGAGTTGTTCAATTACACGAATACCCTCATGATCCCTAGATTAATATTGAAGCATTTTTATTTTTGATGTTTATTTGACTTATTCAATTTATCGAACACTATGTATTTAATGGGGCTTGGGTAGGGGGCATCCAAAATTAAATTGTTTTTACAAAAATGTCCTACGGGGAGGTAAATCATAATCGCCATCTTGATCCTCACGCGGCGGCGAACAGTGCTCTGAACATCTATGAGTCGAACACGATGTTGGGCGGCGGCATCATCGGGCTGTAGTAATCAGAACCGCGCGCGGATGTAGTAATCAGAACCCACAAAAATCATAAATAATATCTAAAATGCCTAAATAAATTCCTAAAATACTAAAATAATTCCTAAAATACAAAAGTTCATAAAATAATATTATTTTCCTAAAATACCTAAAGTATATACTAAAATAGCACAAAATAGTAAAGGCTTAAGATTACTAAAATATCTAAGATATCGATGCTGATCTAGCAAGGTATTGATGTCGATCTAGCAAGGTATTGATGTCGATCTAACAAGGTATTGATGTCGATCTAGCAAGGTATTGATGTCGATCTAACAAGGTATTGATGTCGATCTAACAAGGTATTGATGTCGATCTAACAAGGTATTGATGCTGATCTAATAAGATATTGATGTTGATCTAACAAGGCATTGATGCTTATCTAACAAGGTATTGATGCCGATCTAACAAGGTATATTGATGTCGATCTAACAATGTATTGATGTCGATCTAACAAGGTATTGATGCTGATCTAAGAAGGTATTGATGCTGATCTAAGAAGGTATTGATGCTGATCTAAGAAGGTATTGATGTTGATCTAACAAGGTATTGATGTTGATCTAACAAGGTATTGATGTCGATCTAACAAGGTATTGATGCTGATCTAACAAGATAATGATGTCGATCTAACAAGGTGTTAACAAGGTATTGATGCTGATCTAACAAGGTATTGATGCTGATCTAACAAGGTATTGATGCTTATCTAACAAGGTATTGATGTTGATCTAACAAGGTATTGATGCTGATAAACATAATTCTATAAAATTAATATAATTCATAAAATATTCTTATTTTCCTAAAATACCTAAAGTATATACTAAAATTCCATAAAATACCAAAAAATTCATAAATAATACCTAAAATACCTAAATAAATTCCTAAAATACTAAAATAATTCCTAAAATACTATCAACTACGTAGTGATACATGCAAAAATAAAAACAAATTCATAAAAAATAATTCCTAAAATAAAAATTACATACAAAAAATACATAAACAAAACTTTGGACCTAAAATAGTTACTAAAACATAAAATACATACACAAATAATTCCTAAAATAATTCATAAAACAAAAAATACATACACATATAATTCCTAAAATAATCTTTAAACATAAATAGCAATAATAAATAAACAGAAATTACTAAAAAGATATCTAAAATACTTAAACACCACAAAAATACTAAAGTATATACTAAAATACCACAAAATACCACAAAATTCATAAATAATACCTAAATTACTAAAATAATTCCTAAAATACTAAAATTCATAAAATACCTAAAACAATACCTGTAGATGGCGGTGGAGATGGCCGGTGACGGAAAATCTCAGGTGGCCGGAGGCGGTGTTGGAGCTTGAATACCAAAAAATTAAAATCCTAAAATACACCATTTATAACCATTAAAAACCAAAAAAATAGAAGAGGAGAGTTTATATGAACTTGCTGATGTAGTTCCACCTGAAAAGCGTGTGAAACGGCATCGAAAATCAAGAAAGAGGCGGTGGCTGGCGATTTTGGAGGAGAGGAGAGGAGAGGGCTGCGTCGGGGAAGAAATGGGGGAGAGAGGAAGCATAAGTAATTTAACAGTCTCGGTAGCGGGCGCCCCCCTACCCAGCCCGCTACCATCTGTTTTTTACGGTTTTGAAATTCAAAACGCCCGCCAACAATATTAATTTGGTAGGGGGCATGGTAGCTGGCTGTGCGCTACCATTGTGGTAGCAGGTTGCCCGCTACCATTCCCGCTACCCGGTAGCGCCTCCAGTAGCGGGCTGCCCGCCCCTGAGGCCCAAATGCACTTTTGGGAGCTTGGTAGCAGGCCGCCACCTACTAGGCCCGCTACCAAGCTCTTATCAACTATGTAGTGGCGAAACTATTTGTAGTAGAAGATATTATTAAAAAATGTTCATAAAATGGACATGTTAATTTGATATTTGTAGACAATTGTGTTTACATTCAGGATATTAGAAAAATGACATCATAAATTAAATTTTAAAAAAATGTTTAAATAATAGCACCAAATAATAATTTTGGGTACAAAATGCCTTAGTTAACATAGGGGAGTAAAAATAATTTCATGCTTCACTCTATATATCCTTACCTCCCAGCCTCCTGCCCTTCAAGAAATCTTCATTCCTTCATTCTTTCTAGTGGAATCTACCACTTCCTTTTTTTTTTATTGAAATCTACCCTTCCTTTATTAAGGGTGTGTTGTTTGCATTTATTTTTTGAGAATATAGTGAAGTATTTGTAAATTGATGTGATCGATTTTCGTGAGGAAAAATTGGAGAGAAAAATGTTGTTTCAATGTCTTGTTGGTAGAATTATTTGCCAATGAATACACTAAATGTGTTATTTGCCAAATAATTTCATAACAAACCATCAATTTTCAAATACGTCAATTAATTTACAAAAAAAAAGCAAAGAAAGAACAATCCCTAAATGGTGACCGTTGACTAAGCCTACATCATGTTGGCCGGTATATTCCATGGAATTTAATTTTTTTATACAGATTCCAACTGCACCCGTTTTGATCAATGCCTGCGCACCCTATAACCTCCCGTCCGGCGTCAAGTACTCATTACTTATTTCTGTAATTCAATAGAACACCAGAATCCGCAACAAAAGTTGTTGCCGGCTCACATGCCGTATCGATCAAGTACTATTTTCATTCCATTTTTTTTATTTTTACAAAAGATAAATTCAATAATCAGAAGAACTGATCTATCAAAATGGAACAAGAAGAAAAGGGTTTGATGCACCAATAAGCCCCACTACTTTGTCAACTTATACAGTTAGTTCTTTACCTTTGCCTTAATATGACTTAGTCCTGTAACTTTACAAATGATACGAGCTAATCTCTTAAGTCTTAACTTTCTCACAAGAATTTATCTCTTAATTTGATGGATTGTTTGGTTGAAGAATTGTTAAAATATAGATTCTTAAATCATACGATCTCTCAAACCTTAACAGTGGTGGGCTCATAAAATTTCTCTTATGGGGGAATGATTCTAGCTATAAATTTCTCTTATGGGGGAATGATTCTAGCTATAAAACTAAGTAGGAATAAATCATCGATACTTTGTTCCAAACTTTGTTTGTGGAAATCATGATCACGTGATTAAGAGGATCATTTTGTAAGTAAGCTATATATCTCTATTATTAGGATGATATACACTAATATTATGTTAAAAAAATTAGTTACTTTCATCAACCTTTCACTTTTTTATAAGAAATTTATCTTAATTCACATTTAAGTCAAATTGATTCAACTGTAAAGCGATGGAGGGAGTAGATTGTAAGCTTACTCATTTTCAAAATCTTAAAAGAAACCTTAATTTATCCACAAATCATTACCCGGTTCGGTGTTCCTTAGGGTCCGTTTAGTTATGAAAACTCTCCATTTCAAATCTTCTTTGTAAATATGACTATAGTTATTTAGAATGAAAAATCTTGTTTCCCAAATTTTGAAGAACTTTAGTATTAATTTGGAGAACCTTGTTTTGAAATTCTCTATCTGGTGGCCGAGCTATGGGTGGGACGACTCACTCTTGATTTTCTGTTGGTTCCTTGTATTCTTGGTGTTGAGAGAAGCCACTGTGCTTGAAGGATATGGGCTATCTGTAAAAGAAAGGTGAGCTAAAGACCAACAAAGGGTTGCCCTCTGTCTGGTACTCCGACACTCAAGTAAGTATTGGTGTATCGCCTTATAGAAGGAGAGAATTATGGCATAGTAAGGTTACATCGACAATGCAAATGACTTAGCTTTTATAGTTTGGGTCTTGAGGGGCAGATCTGTAATATTTCCTAGGCAGCGGACACGTGTACGGATTGTTAGATAGTTCTGATAGCAATCGATGTGAATCTGAGAGGGTATCCTGGAACACGAAGAGCATATCTAGTCAACAAAGGAGCAACACGGGTTAGATATGATTGATGAGGCGAAAATGTCAACAGGTTGACAAATCTTGAATGTACTAAAATAAAATGATGCGGAAGCTTGTGAAATAGACTGATATGGCCGCCAACTCCTACTGGATCTTTGCCCATGCAAGAGATGTTGTTCTGCCTTTGGCGACTCCTCATTCTTGATACCAAAACGGTCCAAGACAAAGAAAGTCTTCGTTGCCAAAATTGTGAGGGGAATGATAATGGGGCCAACACCTCCTTCTTTCAATGAGAAGGTAATATTGGTCTTAGTAGACTTGTTAAGAAAACTTAATAAAAGAATTGAGTGGAAAATCTAGATAGGTAGAAAAAAGAATCACTTTCAATTTCAAGGAAAAAGTGTAATATATTTAATAGATTATGAAATAAGAATTGTTAGCAACCTTTTTTAGAGGAAAGTGCCAAGTAATTACGTACCTATTAACATTTGTCTATTTCTATGTGAAGGTTAAAAACGTCAATACCTTTACTTCTACTAAAATGTTATTTTAAGTTTAATTCCTAAAATAAATCACAAAAATAGTTTAATTCCTAAAATATTTAAAATAGTATAAACTAATGTATATGGGCTAAATCGTATGAAGATTGGATACTAAAGAGAAAAAAGAAAGATTGGACAACTAAATAATGTATAAGTAAAGAATGAAAAATAAATGAGAATTAATGTCACGTGAGTGATCAGAATGGGATGGGAAAACTCTCCAAAAATTTGGAGAATGCTGCAAATTTAGGAAAATCTCCTCTTTTTTTCTCCTCTTTCCCCATTTTGGGAAATGAGATGGAGAATCTGTTACTTGGATAAAAAAAGAGCACAAAAATCTCCAAAAGTGATAATACCAACAGTCTCCTTGAAATAACTAGTACTCTCGCTTCTCTCTGTCTAAAAAAGTTGAAACATACTCTATCTGTCCCCAATTAATTGAACAGTTTGACTGAATATGAGAATTAAGGTATGTGTAAAACGTTAGGTGTGTTCTTTTGGTAAAAATTTTAGAAGAAAGCGAAATTTTTTGAAGATTGATCTCAAAGAACAAAATTGAAAGAATAATACTCCTGATTTTATAGATTTTGGATGTTTTGTTAAAGTGAAAAACACACCATTGGTATAATTTGACAGACTATCCTTACGTTGAAGTAGCACGAGAATTGAGAAAAGAAAAATAATGCTAAGATGATAATAAATTAGTAATTTTTAGAGTGAAAAAGTATCATTTTTAAAAAAATGAACAATTTTTTCGGGATCTTAAAAAGAAATGTATTCAAATTTGTGGGATATGAGAGTATTATTTTTCGAGGGGGAATAACTTAATATTTATTAAACCTGAAGGTAGAATAATACAAAGCTCAACCGATCAGGGAAACGAAACGAGTTAACTAAGCAAGCAAGCAACAAAGTTACAAAAGCCTCGCGTAGGAGGGAAACCAAACCAGAAGTAGCAAACTGAAAAGCAGAGCAAAAGAAAAGCCTCATGCACGAGGGAAACCGAAACACTTCTAAGCGGCCGAAACATATAGCCTAAGATACTAAAAAGGAGGCAGAGCTAGGGACTTAACGGATGCCCACTCACAACCAAATCCTTCGATATTGAAAGAACGAAGTTGGAATCGGAGACCGGGTTTGAGCTATCGAGAAAGATCTAAATCTCAAATAGCCTGCAAAAAACCACTCATGTCTCTAAGCATGGCAAGTCATAGCTAGCTTAGCCCTACTAAAAGACTACTTCCACCCCAACAACCTCCTTAGAAAACCGTGTCATCCTCCTTCCACTTCCAGAATCAATTCCTCCTTCACCATGCATCCCAACAGCCTATGCGCTTATCACCAGCAGATGAATTCCACCAAAGAAAAACTAGAGATGATAGCAACACAATAAACTTGAAAGAGGAGTAGAGGCCACGTGCAGCTTGGCGGATTGATGAAAGCATATTTTAAATGTTGGTCTTCATACAATTTTTGTACAAAAATCATGTAGGTGCTTCAAATTGCAAGTTTGGAGCTAAATATATTAAAATGTAGCAAGTTGAGAAGTCTTGGGGCTAAAATGACACAAGGGAAAAAGGCTAAAGGGCTTGATGTGAAAGAATACATGCAAATGGGGTTATTTTGTCAAAACTTAAAAGCTTCAAGGGTGATTTAAAGGTTCATCCCAAAAGTGGCCCGAACCCTTCTTCTTCAACTCGTAGATCGCGAGCAACAACCAGCAGGGAGGACCAGATTCGCCGCCACCTGAGGTTGGCTCCAGCCCAGCCTCGCCAGCCCTCCCCCAGCCACCACCGCCGCTGCTCGCCGGCCTCCAACCACCGTCGGACCTCCCTGTAGCCTGCTACAGCTCCACCATCGAGGCAGTAGCTAGATTTTGCGAGAAATCTTGTTGCTGCCCTTTCCCCAACCGACAGCCACCACGGCCAAACCCAGCCACTGCCGGAGCTCCACCAGCTCATCCCTGACCACCGGAGACAGCCCCAAGCTCCGATGCTCCTTCTCCGGCCATTCTCCGACTAGTTTTGCTCGTTTCGGATTTGGTTGTTTCTAAACTTTAATTTCGGATAATTGTTGATTTTAATTTAGTTGTTCTCTGATGTTACTTGCTTAATTATTGTTGATTTGTGATAAATTTTTGAATTGTTGATTGGGTTAGTATAGTTTAATCGGACCTCCTCGGGACCGAGTCTTTTACGGATTGAATTGTTCTAACTTGCTACGTATGAGAAATTGATGATTTTAGGTTGCTCAATTAGTAGATATATCTTGACATTTGCACAAATTTATGGTACCACATGTTTATGTTTAATTGGTATTTGATGAGTGCTCGAGAGAGACTCGTTGAACGTAGGCCACAGATTGAACACGAGTTTCCCGCTCCAATCGAGAGATTTGGAGGGGGTTATTATTAGGAGAATAAGGTTAGAGCATAACGGTCTTCATCTCGGTGCAAAACAAGAGATTGTTCTTGGTTGAGGTAGAAGAACAAGTTCCGTGACTTGAGAAAGCTGGAACCGTTATTTGAATCATCTCTTCGTTTATCTATCATTTCTCATCGTTGTTATTGATGCATATGCATTTTCTAGGAGCTTGTTTCATGTTTAATTAATGGTGTGTGTTCGGGTTTTAGATTACACTTGCACATGCTCACATGGTGTTCGGGAACAAACGTGAAAGTGATTTTCCTGAGTTTTGGCCAAAAAACAAGTTCGAGTGGTTTGTCAAACCACTTAGGAATTTATGGTTTGCACTTAAAGCCCTCTTGTTGGTGCGGGACGAGAGATTGATCTCGATCATCATGTTGGAAACCGACTCGAGAGATGTCAGAAATTTTGAATCCATTTTCTCTAGCAACAAATATAAATCATGCTTGTTTGACTTTCATGAAGCATTTGACTCAATCCCCGAGGTGGTTATCTATTTATTTTCATGCATGCATTAGATTAGTTTAGTTTAGTTTAATGTAGTTGAGTTCGGTAGTATAACTATTTAGCATTTCACACATCTAGCCTCTGTGGATTCGACCACTCATTGAGTGCTACACTCGACATGTACACTTACGGGTGTGTAAGATTTTGTTTGTCTGACACACGTCATCAACACGGATCCCAAAATCAATGGCGATGATGCGACATCGCAGAAATGGGGAGCCCTCAACGCTAAGAGCAGAGCGATAGATGCCACCAGCCGTCGCCGACATCAACAAGTATCCAATCCAAACCACATATCGGTGCTGAGTGATGATACCCAACCTGTGTGGGCACGAAATTTGGGAAAATCGAGCCAGTAGGGTGGATAGGATGAGGGAGTCACTTGAATGACCATACAGAATGACAACTCATAGCTGGAGCGGCGGCAAGGCCAAAGAAGAACCCCAAGTGCGGCTATGCGATGCACCAACGAGGAAGCATCATATAGGGTTTTTCTAAAATTAATCATGTTGATTTTTTAAAAGGAGGAGTGGAGAAGAAGATAAATTAAATTATTAGAAACCATTGTTGATTTATTTGAGAAAATAAAAGAAGAGAAGAAAGAACGTGAATGAACAAAAATAATTCTTGAATTCTACATTTTGACGTCCTTCGATGTCCATCAACTTCAATTCATACAGACTTATAATTACATAGATATAAATACACGAGTATTCAATAGTTTCTCCATTTTTTTGATATGTTTATTTTTGGAGAATTTTAAGCATTTTTTGGCTTCAACAACTTTGCCATTTGAAAATGGAGGGAAAAAATAGGGAGCATTCCGCATTCTCCAAAATTTGGAGAACCTCTCCAAATCCATTTTTTAACCTCTCTCCTCCATCTCTTTCATGGTAATTATGATTGGTTTAAACATTTATTCTCTCTCCTTTTTTCTCTATCCAAATATTTTATTAATTATTATTAAAATATATAGAATATTTTATTGCTATAATAAATATATGATTCTTCAAAATGGAATGACTATTAGAGTTGGAGCAACTTTTTTTCAAAAAAGATGGTTTTCGCTTCTCTATGTTAAAGAAATTTTTGGATAAACTGTTACACATACCCTAATTAACTTCCTCTAAAAAACTGATAGAAACCGCGACATTTAAACAAAAAACATAACTCCTGAAAATTGCCACATACCACATACCTATAGCGCTAACTTGTAACACAAGAATTAATTCCGACTTTTAATTTAAATTTGTTGCCTAAATCATTAATTTCAACACTTCTCTTTGATTTAGATGCAACTGACAGCAAGAACTTCAAATTTTCTTCATTGGCAGTCAACTGAGAATCACTTCAACTTTCAATTGAATTATAGTTAGTGTTCTCTAGGGTTGCAATGGTTGTTTCATAACTTTTTGGTACTGCGACCAACAATTTCTTCACCATTCTTTTCGTCTTGAATGATGCAATTTGTCTCCCTTTGTTAGTAAGACCCAATTGTCAAAGTACTATATTTGTCTCGGATTTATCGGATTCCTTTATTCTTTTACCGTCGATCTATTTGATAAATATAAAATTACACTCCTTTGACTCCTTCATGTTCTTTAAATTCAGTTTTGAGATTCTCAAGATCTCCTTTTGCTGATTGATTTAAGAGAATTAACTTTGGTGGAGATATGATGACCATGCCTTTGCCTTCATTTTTGTTTTTGTTTTTGTTTTTTTTTGAGATTTAATATGCGCCATGGTTGGATCCTGAAGTGTGATTCTATAATTTCTTCAACTGCCTCCCATAAATCAAGTGCTTCATGGTAATTCTCCATTCTCAACGAGGAGAAATCCAAATAAGCTACATCCATGGCACGGTGGAGGTTAATTACCACATATGTGGGGTACCACGTATCAATAAAAATACCAAATCTACTATCTACTATTATATATTAATACATGATCTCTACAATTTGACATCCTTCAATGTCCAGCAACTTCAATTCATACAGACTTACAATTACATAGAATAATTTTTTTTAAGGATTTTCCCTCAAATTTCTCATCTTCATAAACTTTACATCAATTTCAAATAGTATCAATTTCAAATAGTACTGAATTCTTCAAAATTATCACGAAATAAACAAAGCCAATGGATCTAATGTTTTACTACTTTATCGGTCCCAAAATGATTCAATCATATTTGTTTTTGGATTGTCCCAAAAAAAAATTGATCATTTCATTTTAAGGAAACTTTTTCATACCACTTGTACCTTTTAACCCTAAACTTCCAATCTTCACAAAAAAATTATTTTTGTCTTATACGATAATTTTACTTTATTACCCTAATATTTTCAATACTCCTCGATCTCCCCGTAGCTAGTGAAATGTTTAATCAATTTAGGAAGGAGTGAGGACGTAAGGATGTACTCCCTCCGTCCCACAAAGGTTGTAGGATTTGTTTGGGCACATATATTAAGGAAAGTGGGAGAATAGTAGAGTGTTGACAAAATTACCCTCATGAAAAAGAAAGAAGGAGAAAATTTTATGGACCCCAATTTTAAGTTTAATGGGAGGAAAGAGAAAAACTTGTGGGTCCATGGTGTGAGATAAGAGGATAAAATGGTAAAAATGGTGATAGAAAGTTTCTGTTTTAGGAAAGTTGACAACCTTTGTGGGATGGAGGGAGTAGTATTTTGGTTGGAAGAGTATCATACAACACAACAAAACAACAAGTATTATGATGGCCCCACAATTTAATGCTGATCTGAAGGGAGATGCATACAAAAACCAGAAAACGAAGAGATTGAAAAGTAGCTGGGAGTGGGATAAAAAGGCGAGAGAGACCCGCCACTTTCTCTGGGTGGCGTACGTACGTATACTACTGGGAAAGGAAAGGACTAACATATTTATTAGTATAAGAATACCCACATTCCACACTCTAGCTATTATGAATTCAGTTTTGGTGATTGTTTTCTGTTGGTTTTCGTATCAAAATGCGCACCGAAAGCCAAAGATACTTGATCAACGACGACCAAGTGATCAGTAGTACTGTTGGGACGAAGACGACGAAGAGTACTACTAGGGAAAGTATTGGAGATGATCATGATCAGCAGAGCAAAGGCAACAGCAGGGGGGTCCCTTTCTACAAGCTCTTCTCTTTTGCAGATTCCACCGATCTTTTTCTGATGATTTTCGGAACCATTGGTGCAACTGCACATGGAGCTGCCATGCCTCTCATGACCATTATTTTTGGAGATGTCATCAACAGTTTCGGACAAAACCAGAACAGTAGTCCCGACATGCTTCACCAAGTTTCCAACATCTGTCTCCAGTTCCTCTATCTGGGTGCCGGAGCCGCTGTTGCCGCGTTTCTGCGTAAGCCCGCCCCCACAAATTCATTCTTACTATTAATTACTCTGCTTAATTTGTTGGAGTAATATAGTAACCAATTAGCTGGCTTTTAATGTACTAATATCCGATCCGCAGAGGTGAGTTGCTGGATGGTTACCGGCGAGAGACAAGCTGCGAGAATAAGGAGCTTGTATCTGAAAGCAATTCTCCGGCAAGATGTTGCCTTCTTCGATCTCCAAACCAACACCGGTGAGGTTGTCGCAAGAATGTCCGGCGACACAGTTCTCATCCAAGACGCCATGGGAGAGCAGGTACGAGACTATAACGTTAATGATCAACACGACACGAATGGGACAGAAGAGGAAGTAACATTATTATTATTATTATTATTAATCGGAATATTGTATGCTAATGTGCTACATGCATGCATACTGCAGGTAGGGAAATTTGTGCAGTTGGTATCTACATTTGTGGCATGCTTTGTGGTGGGGTTTGTGAAAGGATGGCTACTCACACTTGCGATGGTGTCTTCGATTCCTCTTTTGGTGATAGCCGGTGGAATCATGTCACGCATCATATCAAAAGCAGAGGCTGATGGCCAGAATGCTTATGCAACCGCAGCAACTCTAGTGGAACAAACAATTGGTTCAATTAGAACTGTAAGTAGCTAGTAACGGCAATTTCATCCTCTGTTTTTCAACTTTAATTTTGCCAAAACTATTCTTTTCTATTCTATTCTATTTAGAGTCTGACTCCTCAATCCTCATACCGAAAAGGTTTTTTAAAAGTTTCTCAGTTGTCCAGTACTGAAAATTTGACTCACATAACATTCTACATATGTCGCCTTTTATCTTTATTAGTCGCCAAAACCTACAAAGTAACCGTCACTATAAGGTGGCCCATTATTTATTGATCTTCCAACTGTGCAGAAAAGCGGTTGGAAGTGGAATGGGATCGATTTTATTCATATATATTCCTGATTAATCAATCGCGTTCCTAAACTTATTTTATTCTTCAATTCGTGTTCAACCACACCTTTTCACCATAAAAGCCCATGTCTTATATCTATGGGGGAAATAATTTCGAAAGTGTTGTTGGTTTTCTTAATTTATCAGATCAATCCTAAACCTTCAAATTTTATCATAGGGTACAGCTCAGGGATTTTTGTTTTTTTTTTTTTTGTTTTTTTTTTAATTTGGAGGTTTTTTTTAATGTTTTTATTTATGGATGAGATGTATATGACTATGCAAATTTGAAGAAAATGCGATTTAATAGAAAATTGATGAGAATTCATAAATTTATGAATGTTTTGTATGTTGGGGTTTAGAAAAGTTAAAAAGTTTTTTGAGAATTTTTCCTTCTTCTCAACACTACCTAGGTGATTGTCACTGATTATCAATCCGAACATGGGTGTCACATTCACGGTCAATTGTGCGAGCTCTGAATGCTTGTATATCTAACATCCCAACTACCATATTCTCTAATTTGCATTAGATATAAATTCAAAACAACTGACCTAACTGATTGAAATTCTGTTACAATTAGCTGTGGAAATATCTGGAAAAATATGTGAAAATTCATTGAGACAAAAAAAACGTATAGGAGATCTGATTAGAAAAATTAAATAATTACAAGTGGGATAATACACACTACTAAATCATGAAGCTCCAATCACTCTACTTTCTTCCGTTTTGAGTCAGCTGTCAAGGGAAAAGAAAACTCAAAAGCCTCATATTTCTGAAAACTTCTAAAAAAGCTCCTAAACTTCATGAAGCCTTTTAGTCAGGTCAACAGAGTATGAAAAGTGTCAATTTAGACACTGGTTATAATGGTGCTGCGCTGCGGGCCGAATCAGCAATGAACTTTTAGGGCGTCTACTTGAAACCCGAGCTTCTGCAGTACTATTACTACTAGCTAGCTCAGTGATGTACGATTTTTAGTTTAGAATTCTTTGACAATTAACTTCAAATTCTCATTTGCATTGCTCTAATTCTTCAAGGTCGCATCATTTACCGGGGAGAAGCAAGCTATAAACAACTACCGCAAGTTCCTTGTTAGTGCTTACAAATCAAGCACGTATGAGGGCTTTGCTGCGGGTGCTGGTCTTGGGGTAGTTAACCTTATCATGTTCAGCAGTTACGGGTTTGCTGTTTGGTTTGGTGGGAAGATGATTTTGGAGAAAGGATACTCTGGAGGTGATGTGTTAAATGTCATGGTTGCTGTTTTGTCTGGTTCAATGTGAGTCACTTCAAACTACTCTTGGATATATCATTGTCTGTTGTTTTCATTTGTTCAGCTTGTGACATGGAAAAGGGTTTTCACTTTTCAGGTCCCTTGGTCAGGCATCTCCTTGTCTGAGTGCCTTTGTTGCAGGTCAGGTTGCTGCTCGTAAGATGTTTGAAACCATTGACAGGAAGGCAGATATTGATGCTTATGACACAAAGGGAAAGGTGTTAGAGGACATTCGCGGTGATATAGAGTTGAGGGATGTTTACTTCAGTTACCCTTCTAGGCTTGATGAACACATTTTCAGTGGATTCTCTCTATCTATTCCAAGTGGCTCCACAACAGCTTTAGTTGGACAAAGTGGAAGCGGGAAATCAACTGTGATTAGTTTGATTGAGAGGTTTTATGATCCGCAAGCTGGTGAGGTTCTCATTGATCGAACTAATCTCAAGGAATATCAACTAAAATGGATCAGGAGCAAAATTGGGCTCGTGAGTCAGGAACCTATCCTGTTTACATGTAGCATCAGAGATAATATTGCTTATGGAAAGGAAAATGCAACAACTGAAGAGATTATAGCTGCAGCTGAACTTGCTAATGCTGGTAACTTCATTGACAAACTTCCTCAGGTATAATTTTCTTTCACCGGAAGGAAGGTATTCCTTCTTGCATTTTAAGTTGGATGTGATAAGGAATTGATTTTCTGCAGGGATTAGATACAATGGTAGGAGAGCATGGAACTCAGCTTTCTGGTGGACAGAAGCAAAGAATTGCAATAGCACGAGCGGTCCTAAAGGATCCACGGATTTTACTGTTAGATGAAGCTACCAGTGCACTAGATGCTGAATCTGAAAGGATGGTGCAAGAGGCGTTGGAAATGGTTATGGTGAATCAAACTACTGTTATTGTTGCTCATCGTTTAAGCACCGTGAAGAATGCAGATGTAATTGTCGTCATTCAAGGAGGCAAGGTGGTTGAAAAAGGTAGTTAGATAATCCCTTTCCATTATAGTGAGTATTATACTTTCACTTGAAAGGAGTATATAGCTTTGTCATTTGCTCAAGTACATACATGCTTAATCAGCTGCATCAGGCATATTTTTGGTTTTTGACTTTGTTACCATAACATTGATAGCTTGTAATGGAAATGAGCAGGATCACACAATGAGCTCCTCAAGGATTCAAATGGTGCTTACTCTAAGCTCATACGCTTACAAGAGACAGGGAAAAAATCAGAACACGTCCCTGATGAGCAAAGAGAGACAAACACCAACACTGAATTGTTTCAAAAGTCGCCGATGCCATCAATTAGTAGAGGTTCTCCTGCAGCGTGGCTATACAGAAGTCCACAAACTTTCTCACTAGCTCTTGGACTACCTAGTCCAGCAAGTTTTGTCAGTTCTCCAGTCGCAGATATCAATTATCATGTTGCAGACTCATCAGGAAAGGCTCCTAAGGTCTCAGTTCGTCGAGTTGCTTCTCTAAACAAGCCTGAAATTCCAGTGCTTGTAATTGGAAGTGTAGCTGCAATAGTAAATGGTGTGATATTTCCACTATACGGAATGCTAATCTCTAATGTGATCAGGTCATTCTACAAGCCGCCTCATGAACTGAAGAAGGACACCACATTTTGGGCCCTTATGTTTGTGTCCCTTGGTTCTGCTTCATGTTTCATTTCACCTTTACAACAGTACTTGTTTTCTGTGGCTGGTGGCAAATTGATCAAGAGAATTAGATCTGTGTGTTTTGAGAAAGTTGTACATATGGAGGTTAGTTGGTTCGATGAGCCACAAAATTCAAGTGGTGCAATCGGTGCTAGACTCTCAGCAGATGCAGCAAGTATCCGTGCTCTGGTTGGAGATGCGTTGGCTCTGCTAGTACAAAACATGGCATCAACAGTTGCTGGCTTGGTTATTGCCTTCGTCGCGAGTTGGCAGCTGGCACTTGTTGCCCTCACAATAATCCCATTAATAGGTGTCACTGGCTACATTCAAATGAGGTTTATGAAGGGATTTAGTGAAGAGACAAAGGTAACTGTTAGTCACTGCATAACTGTTTCTAATTCAGGATCAGTTCTTATTAGTTGGGGTATGTTAATTATAAAATGAATGCATATTAATGGTGCAGTTGAAGTACGAGGAAGCAAGCCAAGTTGCTGCTGATGCGGTTGGGAGTATCAGAACAGTTGCTTCATTTTGTGCAGAGGAAAAAGTAATGCAGATGTACAATAGGAAATGTGAGGTGCCTTTGAAGACTGGGATAAAGCAAGGGTTTGTTAGTGGGGTAGGATTTGGAGTTGCATTTTTCTTACTATTTTCTGTTTTCGCAACAATCATGTATGCCGGAGCTCAATTCGTTCAGCACGGCGAAGCAACCTTCAAGGATATTTTCCAGGTGTTTTTCGCCTTGATCATGGCTGTGTTTTGCATTTCTCAAACAAGCTCGTTGGCTCCTGATTCCGCCAGAGCCAAGGGAGCTGCAGCTTCGATTTTCGCAATGATTGATCGGAAGTCTAAGATAGACCCGAGTGATGACCTGGGGCAGACGCTAGATAATGTCAGAGGCGAAATTCAGCTGCGACATGTTAGCTTCAAGTATCCATCGAGGCCAGACACTCAGATTTTCCGACGGTTTAATTTGACTATTCCTGCCGGCAAGGTAATCCGTTCAATCCTTCTTTTTTCTTTTTCTTGCAGCACACGCCAACTGGAGCTTGGTCCTAATGTTTCCTTTGAATGCTGATTTGCAGACTGTTGCCTTGGTGGGGGAAAGCGGGAGCGGGAAATCAACGGTGATCTCGTTGCTGCAAAGGTTTTATGATCCTGATTCAGGAAACATTACGCTGGACGGTGTTCCAATCCAGAACCTGCAGTTGAAGTGGCTGAGGCAGCAAATGGGGCTTGTGAGCCAAGAACCGGTTCTGTTCAACGCCACAATCCGGGACAACATAGCATACGGCAAACAAGGTGGTAATGTGACCGAGGCTGAGATCATAGCCGCGGCAGAGATGGCAAATGCACATAACTTCATCAGCACGTTACAACATGGATATGAAACAATGGTGGGAGAGAGAGGGGTTCAGTTATCAGGAGGGCAGAAGCAGCGAGTGGCGATAGCGCGGGCGTTAGTGAAGAGCCCTAAGATACTTCTGCTAGATGAAGCGACGAGTGCCCTTGATGCGGAGTCGGAGCGTGTGGTGCAGGAAGCACTGGATAGGGTGATGGTGAACCGGACGACGGTGCTGGTGGCTCATCGCCTCTCAACGATCAAGAACGCTGATGTAGTTGCAGTGATGAAAAGGGGAGTGGTTGTGGAGAAAGGGAATCATGACACTCTCATTAACATCAAAAATGGTTTCTATGCTTCTTTGACAGCACTTCACATGACCCCTTCTAATGCCTAGTTGCCAGATTCGCTAAGAGCATCTACAACAATACTATCTATTTTTAAGTTAAATTGTAGCTAAAATTACAAAAAAAGTTATTTTAGCTAGTGAGTTTAACATCGTCACCATATAAATGTTAGCTATTATAAGTAGTCATATTTATTACTCCCTCCGTCCCACAAAGGTTGTAGGATTTGTTTGGGCACATATATTAAGGAAAGTGGGAGAATAATAGTGTGTTGACAAAATTACCCTCATGAAAAAGAAAGGAGAAAATTTTGTGGACCCCAATTTTAAGTTAAGTGGGAGGAAAGAGAAAAACTTGTGGGTCCATGATGTGAGATAAGAGGATAAAATGGTAAAAATGATGATAGAAAGTTTCTATTTTAAGAAAATTGACAACCTTTGTGGGACGGCCCAATATAGTAATGTTGACAACCTTTGTGGGACGGAGGGAGTATTATGTTTAAATCAACCACATTTATTTTTTGGTTAGCAACAAATTATTCATTCACTCCTAAATTTGGAGAACCAAATAGCGAAAGCTATTATGACTAGTATGATAACTAGTATTGTTGGATCAAAGATTTCTACGTTCTTTTTTTTGGCTTTGGCAATACTAAATTTGATAGTAATGTGTAAATAGAAATGTACTACTGTATATCAAAAAAGAAGAGTGTTGTCCCAATTTCTACATTTGCCATTGATTCGATTTGGGGGCCTAGCCTACAAATCAAGAAGAGATATATGACACCACTAGTGAAGTACTCCATCACCCCCCCCCCCCAAATTATTGCGTTTTATTTTTAGCATTTAATCTATATTTTTATTTTATTTTTATCATTTTAACATGTAAAATCAAATATTTTAAATAAAGATTATAGATTAATGTGTCTATTTTGAAAGAAATTTTTTTTCAAAAAGATTTAATGAATTTTTTCTATTAATAAATTAAATTTCTCATAACATCAAAAATTGGTAACCGAGTAGGATTTAGGAACTGTTTCGACTAAAAAAGATTGGCATTGGTGTGGCACTGGCAGGGACAGATTTTTAGCAAGGATTACAAAGTGAGACCAAAGACAAAGCAAGGAACATGCAAGAAAAACCTCTAGAGACAAGGTTAGCTTTTAACTTTTTCTTGCTTTCATGATTTGAGTTGCTTTTCTTTTCTTTTTCTCTCTTATCCTTTATAATTGGGGTTTATCTACAAGAATTTAGGTTGATAATCATCAAAAGACCAGTTTTGAAACACATGGAGGGAGGGGTGATGTATAAATTAAAGTATATATCAGGGTGTAAGTGTTCATTTTCAAACTTGAAGATGTAAGTATAATTTCCATTTCTGGGGTGGAAATGAAAAAAACAGTTTTTTTTTGCAGTGTCCATCTCATTAATCCCGGAGCATTTCATTATATATAGTAGTATGTCGTTTTTTGAACAAGAAGGGTCGTAACTTTATTAATGTATAGTAGTACATAACCAATTTGGCATATTTTTCGGCCAAGAAGTACGACCAATGGTAGAAAGGCCATAACGAGCAACTACATGAGATGCAATATTGGCAAGTCTAGGAGCAAAAACAAAGGAACATGAGGAGAAAAGATACTTCAAATATAAATTAAGTCTCATCTAAAAGGGTTCCAAAGCTATACCAGAATGGATCATTAAAAGAATTAAGCTAGTTAACCAACACCTGACAATCGGAATCAATAATAATCATAGACCAATCACGACAACACGCCTCCCTGAGGCCCCACAATATGGCTTATGCTTCAACATAAAGCGGATTTGCAACTGCGTACCTAAATCCCAGCGAAGAAGCTTCCAACAGACTACCTGAATAGTCTCTCGCCACACAACCAAAAGAAGCATAATTTTGCTCCACACACAAAGCCTTGTCAACATTGATTTTGATGTGGGAAAGCGTCGGAGGTGTCCAAGATGGAGGGGGATGGCTCGGTTGAGGTGGTCTAACCGACCCCTGCACAACATTCTAGCCCTCCAACCATGCTTGGATCCAGACTGTGGATGCCAAAGGAACTTGACACTTAGATTCAAAGACCACCATATTCCTATTGGACCGTAGAAACAACATGACTGCAATACGAAGAATAAGATCATATTATCGGTACTAAATAAAGATCTTACACATTCTCACCAATCCTCCGTTATGGTGTTAAATTGTCTCAAGTCTACTCCCATGAATCTCTAAATAAAAGAGGCAAAGGGACATTCCTAGTAGAGATGTAAAGTAGATTCAGGGGCAACATACCGGACACAAAGGATCTACCGCTATGCCATCACCGTGATGGGAGAATATTTCTAGTTGGCAGGAAACCACCAGAAGCGTGCCAGAGATGGATATGAACTCGTGGGGAGAGCTTGAGAGACGCCAGAGCCATCTCCAAAAGTCTATGATGTCATATGGATTTTGTTGGTGCAGAAGCGCGTAAGACATATAGTAGGCTGTCTTTACCGAAAATTCTCCATTATCGACCATGCCCCAAGTAAAGATATCTTCTTGACAATTCAAACTGAGAGGAATACCTTTGATTAACATTGCGTCCTCCTAATCAAAGGTGATATCCACCAGATCTTCACACCAACTCATGTTAGACCGATCAATCAAGTCGGCCACTTAGAGGTCACCTGCCTGCTCAGGCCACGGCGTAACCAGTGATGGAGTTGGGCCGGGAAGACCTCTCTGCTCGCCATTAAACCCTTCCAGACCAAGGAAAAATACTTTGGAGAGACCGCATCAAGCCGAGCCGAACACTAAGTTGTTCATGTTAGATTTGAAATTTGTATTGATTCTGAATTTTTGTTCAAACTAGACTTGAAAAAAAATGAATGAGCTACGAAGAAGCTTTAAATAGATGAAGCTCGAGTTGAGCTCAAGCTGTTCGCTGAAATCAAAGGAAAAAGTTGAGATAAAATCGAGCCAAGTTAAGCACTAAATTGTTCATGTTAGGCTTGAAATATGTATCGAGTCTAGAATTTTGTTTAAGTTTGACTTGATAGACACTCGAGCGAGCCACAAACGAACATTTAATCAAGCCGAGTTCAAGTTGTTTGTTAAATTTCACCCCTAGATAACATTGTTAACTTTTCATGCTAATTAATAGAGTATCAAATTTTCTTTCCAAACGAAATGTTTTTAAACGGTAGGTAACAATAGTTGAGTAAATTTAGTCTATTTTGTACTCCTCTGTAACTTTTTGTTTTAATACGTCTATGAAACAATGTTACGTGTGTTCGAGAAAAAGCCAATTTTGAAAAGTGTATGTAATGTATAGAGATCTAGGAAATACTCCCTCCAACTTATTCTCATAACATAAAAATAATAATAATAATAATTATTATTATTATTATTATCCCAAATGAAATGATATTTTTCCATTTTTGTTTTATTTTAGTTCACTTTATCCTTTTAAATGCACTGAGATGTGAGAATGTGTTTGAGATAGGCTAATGATGAAAGTTTATGTAAAATAAGTTAATGACTAAATATAATCTTAATTTATACAAAAACCTAAAAAGTGATAACACATTTGGAATGGAGAAAATATTAGATTTGGAAAGAAAAAAATATATGAAGAGTTGGAACAAGGGCCAGATAGGTTTGTTTCGAATTGAAAGAAAAGTTGGAACAAGATCCAGGATGATTGAATGCATGATTACATATAGTAGTAGTTTATATCACAGCTCTTGTTTGCTGGACTGTCATGATCTGCAGTATCTTATCTTGATGAATTGGGCAATGAAAGATCATGTTTCTGGATTGACCTTCCTCTCAAAGTTGGAGAGACTATGAAGCAACTCTTTTTCTTTTTTTATTACTCTTCCTATATTATACTTCCGACATCCTCAAATAAATGGTATTTTTCTTTTGATACTTAAATTAAGAAATGATGGGGAAAAAAATTGATCAAAGATACCCTCTGGTTAATTTGGAGAATGGATGTTCAAAATTGGAATATGAATGTTAGGGATAATTAAGTAAAACAACTTAATTAAAGTTTCTGAAAAAGGAAACACACTAACTTTTTGGGGATATTCCAAAAAGAAATACACACTTTTTATTCGTGGATGGAAGAAGTATTAGTATCTCACTCTTCTATTATGGAGTAATCATCATCGGCTTTAAACCCCAGTGTACACCTTTCTTTTTCATCAATGCGGTCGATTTAGACCTCCACTTTGATCCAGTGCGTTTTAGTCCAGAGACCCAAGACAGAGCAAGACGTTATTATAGCTTTATGAAATTCCAACCAAGCATAGGCGGGCGTGTTCATTCGGAATAGAAGGTGCCTCAATTCATCAAAGGGAGCAATTTTAAGGATCAATTAGGGGTTAAGCCATTTAATAAATAAAGGAATGGGCTCGAATCGATTTGGTGAATAATAATAATAATGCACTTTGGCGAGCCGGGTAGTATGGGATTTGGCTCGATTTGGTCAGCATGTACCGGATTTAATTAATACACACCTGAACCGCATGCATGCTGCACAGCTGCGATACCTTCATCAAAAAGAGTTCACCATTGACTTTTTTTTTTTTTTTAAACCTTGTCTTTTTACAGAACAAGTTATAAATCATGTTTTAATAATTTCAAGTTAGTAGATAGTAAAAGCTGACAAATTTAACTTGTTCATTAATTAATGACTCAAATTAATTAGTCATATTGTTCCACGATAAATTAAAACAATCTTGAACCACTCACTATTCCTAAAGGGCGATTTAATCAATACCCATTCACCAGTGCACCTGCAACTGCGGAATTAGTCAGTCTTCTCATGAAAGTTGAAACATGAACATCCTGGAAGGCTGGAACTTGTTATGCAGTAACAAGAGAGCTAATTGGTGAAGTGCAATAAATTCCTTTAACGACATAGACTTGTTAATAAAGATATCTTGTATTAAGGTTTCCAATATGGAAGAGTATTTAATTTGATGAAGAGATAAAATATCAGGGTGAAAAAAGGAATCCAGTCAAAGTGTAGTTATTATTATTTCAGGACAACGTGCCCTTTAAACAAAAATAATTTCTTTATAAATTTTGTTCAAGTTGGAAGACGTGAGTGAAAAGTGTTTAAAAATATAAAAATCGAAAATATCTTAATATTGAAACATGGAAACAAGGTGGCACGAACCATTATCATCTCTTGGCTATATATAATGCTTCCACCGGAGAAGCATAAAGCAGCTTGTTCACCAAGCAAAACCAGTCCCAGATAAGGCCGCTCTGTATCCTGCGCTTATGGGTCTAGAAACTGGGAATGCTTCCACCGCAAATGGAGAAAATTCAAATCGGGAGAACAAGGTTCAGAAAACGAACAGTGTCCCGTTCTACAAGTTGTTTTCTTTTGCAGATTCAACTGATGTCTTGCTGATGATTGCTGGGACAATCGGTGCCATTGGAAATGGAGCTTCCATGCCTCTTATGACCATTGTGTTCGGTGATGCCATCAACTCTTTTGGGAAAAACCAGACAAATGGTCATGTGCTCCGCGAAGTTTCAGAGGTACTCATCTCTCATCAAGATTCGAACTTTATTCTAGTAATGCTTGCTGTAGAATAGAGGTGAAATCGGTTTTACTGATTTAGTTTTTCCTCATCTTTTCATTGCTATGTAGGTCGCTCTCAGATTTGTGTATCTCGCAGCGGGAACAGCTGTTGCAGCGTTTCTGCGTAAGTGGTCTACTTCTGAATCTGCTTTCCAGTTTTTGTTCTCTATTTTCTGGGTTTATGACTCATTTTCAAGTACTTTTATTGGTGGCAGAGGTGGCTTGCTGGACGGTAACGGGAGAGAGACAGGCTGCAAGAATAAGGGGCTTGTACTTGAAAGCCATTCTCCGGCAGGATGTCACTTTCTTTGATGTCGAAACTAATGTTGAGAGTTGTTGCGGAAGCGGAATAATTCCTCTGCTGCAATGGAGTGCAGTGAAGTATTGAGCTGTAAAGCCACCTTTAAGGATAACTCCGGGAAAGACGGAGGGTCACAATGGTCCCACTTAAAACCCGACTTAGGCAATTTCATACATGTAATTTTAGAGCGCGATATATCACTACTGTTTATACCCTATCGCATTCTTGGATAATAACAAGTATAATAAATACCAAATTAAAGCGTAGAAGAAAGAAGACACCATATACGAGGTTCGGCAATTTGCCTACGTCCTCGGACCCCACCAATATATTTCACTAAGAAGAACAAGTGAAATAATACAAGAAGAAGAAAGAACAAAGAAGGAAATATCAACTTCTTTGAGGGATGATTTAGAATGAGAAGCGGGTCTCCTATATAAGCTAGAGTCCCCAAACCTCCTTGATAAATACTCCATGTGGGATGAGTTGCATGAATAGTAACTTCATGTGACTTAATTCCACACAAGCCAATCACTTTGTTCACTTCTTCAAATAAGGCCTCAAAGTTTGGAATTGGATAAGTGGTACCTTTACCACAACAATCTCCCCCTCCAATTCCACAGAAGGAAGAGATATCAGCACCGTGCTTTACACGGAGCACATGCCGGCCGCAAGGCCGCATACCTGAAGCTTCTCTCTTGAAACGATATTTGTTAACATGTCATTGCATTGTCATCTGTATGGATTTTCTTAAGCTTCATAAGCTTGTTCTAGGTTACCAACCGCAACCAATGGTACCTCACCTCGATGTGTTTTGTGCGAGCATGGTACATTGAATTCTTGCTTAAGTCAATAGCACTCTGTATGTCACAATGTACTACATACTCCTCCCGCTTCAAACCCAATTCATGAAGGAACCGCTTCATCCAAAGCATCTCTTTACCCGCTTCATTGGCTGCTATATACTCTGCCTCTGTCGTGGACAAAGCAACGCACTTTTGCAACTTGACTGCCACGAGACAGCTCCCCAAAGAAAAGTGAAGATGTAACGATGTTGACTTCCTTCCATCAAGGTCACTGACCATATCTGCATCAAGAAAACCTTCTAACACGGGTTTAGCACCACCAAAACACAAACACAATTTAGAAGTACCTCTAAGGTATTTGAAAATCCACTTCACCGCTTCCCAGTGAGGCTTCCTGGATTAGATAGAAACCTACTAACCAATCCAACAGCATGAGCAATATCTGGCAGTACAAACCATGGCGTACATCAAGGACCCAATCGCGAGGAGTAAGGAATAGATGACATCTCTTCCTTTTCTTTTCTTGTTGTTGGGCACAACTTCTTTGTGACTTGAAATGATTCGCCAAAGGTGTGCTAAGCTGGTTTAGCATCTGTCATGTTGAACTGTCAAGAACCTTTTCAACATAGGACTCTGTGACAACCACGACTTACCGGCTTCTCTGTCACGAACAATTTTCATGCCAATTTGCTTCGCGGTCCTAAGTCCTTCATGTCAAAGGATTTTGTGATTCATCCTTCAACATGCGAATCATCAAAGCGTTTTTCCCAACAATAAGCATATCATCAACATACAACGAGAAGAATAATGAAGTTACCATCGAAATGTCTTAACATAGACACAAGAATCTGCAGCGGTTCTTTTATAGCTCTTCCCGATCATAAAAGAATCAAACTTGCGGTACCCTTTGCACTGGGTGCCTGCTTCAAGCCATAAAGACTCTTCTTCAATCTGCAGACCATATTCTCATTCCCTTTCACTTCAAAACCTTGGTTGAACCATATAAATCTTCTCCTCTAAGTCGCCATGTAAAAATGCAGTTTTCACATCAAGTTTGCTCAAGTTCAAGATTTAGGCTGGCCGCTAGTCCAAGT
The DNA here is from genome assembly GCA_024586325.1 of Stellera chamaejasme. Classification (NCBI taxonomy): domain Eukaryota; kingdom Viridiplantae; phylum Streptophyta; class Magnoliopsida; order Malvales; family Thymelaeaceae; genus Stellera; species Stellera chamaejasme. The sequence goes on from CM044985.1 coordinate 36,723,265, forward strand.
ACAACCCGAATGGAACACATCTTCACAACAGAGAGAAGATCTCATCAAAGTCAACTCCTTCTTGGTGAAAACCCTTCACAACCAAACGAGCTTTATACTCTACCGACTTGTCACCATCTTTCTTTAACTTGAACACCCATTTGTTTTGCAATGCTCTCTTACCCTTAGGTAAGTCCACCAACTCGTAGGTGTTGTTCTTCTCAAGAGAACTCATCTCATCTTGCATTGCAGCAAACCATTGGTCCTTATCTGCATGAACCTGCACATCTTGGAAGCTCTCTGGCTCCCCCGCATCAATAAGCATGACATAATCAGAACTAGAGTACCTGGTAGATGGACGACGCTCTCTAGTAGACCTCCTCGGCTGAGGCTCTACTACTTCCAAGGGATGGGGCTGCTCCCCCTGCTCAAAACCCATGTCATGCTCAGCAAAGTCGTCATCACCCTGTTCATCAACAATAACTGGCTGCTCCACTCTAGGTTCTATATCATCTCCATCTGTGGCAACTAATGGAGTAGGTATAGGTGTTAGATCATCACCACCAGCAGATCTCGAAGTCTCCTCTTGCAGCCCAATATGATCAATGTTCTCATGCTCACGGAAGACAAGATCCACCTTCGACCACCTTCTTCAACTCGGATCCCAAACTCGAAGCCATACTCCTCACCACCATATCCAACAAATATGCATGGTTTGGCGATCTTGTCGGCCTTCGATCTCGATCCTTGGGCACATGTATGAATGCTTTGCAACCAAACACCTTTAAGTGTGCATAAGAAGCATTCTTCCCTGTCCATACATTCTCTGGAACACGAAAACCCAAAGGAACTGATGGAGTCCGATTAATAAGATAAACAGCGGTATTACTGACTTCACCCGAATGTCTTTGGCAATTTAGACATCCTCGGATGCATCGACTTTCTCAACAATGGTGCGGTTCATTCTTTCCGCTACCCCATTATGTTGCGGTGTACAGTGTCGTTCTCTCATGACGAATACCATGTTTCTTGCAATACCCCTTAAACTCATTAGAGGTATATTCACCGCCATTATCGGTACGGAGACACTTCATGTGCACATCAGTCTCTCTTTCAACCATGGCGTGAAAAGTTTTGAAGCGATCAAACACGACTCTTCTTCTTCAACATGTACACCCAAGTCTTGCGTGAAGCATCATCAATAAAAGTCACAAAGTACTGTTACCACCCAATGACTCCACCTCGAGGGGACCACAAACATCGAATGTATTAACTCAAGTTTTGTTTTCTTTCTAATCGAGGCAACATTGAAAGAAACTCTATGATGCTTCCCTAACAAACGAAATCACAAGGGTCGAGTGATGTACCTTTGGCAATAGGAATGAGGGACAGCTTTGCCAAAGTCTCCAACCCTTTCTCGATGTGTGCCGGCCGTTTATGCCACAAATTCTTGGAAGCACCATCTTCAACCACATTCAGCGAACCACCGCCACAGATACCAACTCGCGTTCTATACAAGGTGCAAGAAAGATCACCTCTTGCCACCATCAAAGAACCACGCTTCAGCTTCCACACTTTGTCTCGAAAGTCTGGTCAAACCCTTCTCGGTCAAGAACATTTCTGAAATAAGATTATGCCGCATATCCGGAATGTGTCGCACATCCCGCAACGTCAATGTGATACCCAAACTAGTACGCACAATAATATCACCGATCCCCAAAATCCTGGAGTGGGTAGTGTTACCCATCTTCACTACACCGAGGTCAATCTGCTTGTAAGTAGTGAACAACTCTCTCTTGGGCGAAACGTGATAGGATGCAGCCGAATCGACAATCCACTGGACATTAGGATCACTAACATGATCGCAGCCCCCCTGTGCACAAACTAGTACAACCGGATCATCACTTACTGACTCTGCAATAGCAACTGTATCTTTCTCTTCAGAAGCTTTACCCTCCTTCTGATCCTTTTTCCTCTTCCAACAATTTCTCTTCAAGTGACCAGTCTTTCCACAGAATTACATTCTCTGCTTTCTCTAGATTTGAACGATTACCAGATTTTCCCGACTACCCTTGGATCCTTTACTATTGTTGCGACCTCGACTTGATGACAAGAGCCTGTGAAGACTCAGTGCCCGACTCCTTCCTCCTTGTTTCCTCATTGAACGAGTTATCTTTGACCAAGCTCAATGTGAGTTTGCCATCTGCGGTCGAGTTACTAAGAGTAACCACTAAAGTCTCGACTATCTGGTAAGGAACTCAACAAGTAAAGCTTGCAACTCATCATCAAGCACCAACTTCATATTAGTCATTTGATTAATCAAGTTACGAAAATCATTCAAGTGTTCAAACTGATTGTCCCTCTTTAAGCTTGATTAACAAGCTTGCGAATTGTGAAAGCTTTGTTACGTGCGGTCTTCCTCTCAAACAAGCCTTCTAATTTTTCCCACAGAGCTTTAGCATCTGTCTGCGAAACATGGTGGAATATCCGATATCCACCCATCTTCTTATGGTACCGAGTGACTTGCGCTTGATTGGTCCATTTGTCAGTGCCATATCTGCGGGCTTGGCGAGAATCACTGCAAGAGGATCATGCAAATCGAGGCAATACGGTAGATCCTCCATCATTGGCTTCCAAACTGAATAGTTCGATGAAGTCAATTTAATCATCGAACCAGACCACTGTCACCCATATCTTCTCCTCTAACCAAACCAAGGCTCTGCTGCGAATGCGGATACCAACTAGCTTAAGGGAATCTTTTACGATGTGGAAGATCAGATTAAACCTGCAACCACAGAGCATACTCGGAATAACCTTGGCTCGATACTACTTGTTGAGAGTTGTTGCGGGCCTTGAATAATTCCTCTGCCTAATGGAGTGCGAGTGAAGTATTGAAGCTGTAAAACCACACTAAGGATAACTCCCGGGAAAGACGGAGGGTCACAATGGTCCCACTTAAAACCCGACTCCTTAGGCAAATTTCCTCTATGTAATTTTAGAGCGCAATATATCACTACAGCTATACCCTATCGCACTACTTGGATAATAACGGTATAATAAATACCGAAATTAAAGCATAGAAGAAAGAAGACACCATATACGAGGTTCGGCAATTTGCCTACGTCCTCGGACCCCACCAATATATTTCACTAAGAAGAACAAGTGAAATAATACAAGAAGAAGAAAGAACAAAGAAGGAAATATCAACTTCTTTGAGGGATGATTTAGAATGAGAAGCAAGGGTCTCCTTATATAAGCTAGAGTCCCCAAACCTCCTTGATAAATACTCCATGTGGGATGAGTTGCATGAATAGTAACTTCATGTGACTTAATTCCACACAAGCCAATCACTTTGTTCACTTCTTCAAATAAGGCCTCAAAGTTTGGAATTGGATAAGTGGTACCTTTACCACAACAACTAACACCGGTGAAATTGTGGGAAGGATGTCAGGCGACACAGTTGTTATACAAGACGCCATTGGCGAGAAGGTAGCTTTCACAATATGAATGAACACCAAAAAGGAAATGAGAATAGTATGTTGCTAAGTCTTCCTGTACGTTGTGCAGGTTGGGAAAGTTCTGCAGTTGGTGGCTACGTTTATAGGCGGATTTGTGGTTGGCTTCTTTAAAGGATGGCTTCTTACTCTTGTGATGTTATCTGTAATCCCTCTTCTTGTGCTAGCCGGTGGGATTATGTCATATTTCATATCCAAGGTGGAGTCTCAAGGCCAGGGTTCTTATGCTAAAGCAGCAACTGTAGTTGAACAAACAATTGGGTCAATTCGAACTGTAAGTGTTATTGTCCAATACTGAGATATATTGGACATGAATTGCCTATTGGCTTACTTGCTTTGATCTAATTCTTCAAGGTTGCATCATTTACGGGAGAGAAGCAAGCAATAAGCAACTATCACAAGTTTCTTGTTACTGCTTACAAATCCAGTGCTTACCAAGGCTTAGCAGCTGGTGCTGGTCTCGGGGTAGTAATGCTTATCGCTTTCTTAAGTTATTCTTTGGCAATATGGTTTGGTGGGAAGTTGATTTTGGAGAAAGGTTACTCTGGTGGTCAGGTTATAAATGTGATGTTTGCTGTTTTGATGGGTTCAATGTGAGTGACATGAAATTTTCTGCTGTCAATACAATTTTATGATGAGATGTGACACAAAACATGGAAAAGGAGCTAATTTGTTTTGGATTATTTTTATAAATTGGATGTTGGTTTAGGTGCCTTGGCCAGACGTCTCCTTGCATCACTGCCTTAGCAGCTGGAAAAGCCGCTGCCTATACGATGTTTGAAACCATTATAAGGAAGCCGGAGATAGATGTTTATGACACAAAGGGAGAGGTATTGAAAGACATTGATGGTGATATAGAGCTCAGAGATGTTTACTTCAGTTATCCAGCAAGACCTGATGAGCAGATTTTCAATGGATTCTCCCTTTCTATCCCAAGGGGCACAACTGCAGCTTTAGTTGGACAGAGTGGAAGCGGGAAATCAACTGTGATTAGTCTGATCGAGAGGTTTTATGATCCGCTAGATGGTGAAGTTCTCATCGATGGAATTAATCTGAAGGAATATCAACTAAAATGGATCAGGAGCAAAATCGGTCTTGTGAGTCAGGAACCTGTTCTGTTTACATGTAGCATTAGAGATAATATTGCTTACGGAAAGGAAGGTGCAACAAACGAAGAGATAATAAGTGCTGTTGAACTTGCAAATGCTGCTAAGTTCATTCACAAACTTCCTCAGGTACTAATCTGTTAGAAGTATTCTCCTTCACCAACATGAAAATAATGCTTTTGTTCTTTGCATTTGATATCATGTATGAAAAAGATGAATGGCTGGTGTGTAGGGATTAGATACAATGGTCGGGGAGCATGGCACCCAACTTTCAGGCGGGCAAAAACAGCGAATTGCAATAGCTCGAGCAATTCTGAAAAATCCACGGATTTTACTTCTCGATGAAGCTACCAGTGCTCTAGATGCTGAATCTGAGAGAGTAGTGCAGGAGGCACTTGACAGGATTATGGTGAACCGAACTACTGTTATGGTTGCACATCGTTTAAGCACTGTGAGAAATGCTGATGTAATTGCTGTCATTCACAGAGGAAAGATGATGGAAAAAGGTACATTCTTTACTTAAATAAACCATAGCTAGTTCCACAGTAAATTCACCATTCACTTCATATTCTCTAATGTGTCTCATTGCTGAATTTCTTAGTTTTTCGTTGTCTGGAAATGAACAGGTTCTCACTTTGAACTGCTCAAGGATCATGATGGAGCTTACTCTCAGCTCATACGCTTGCAAGAAGCTAACAAAGAATCAAAACATATTTGCGACACAACAAAGAGAGAATCATTTAGAGAGTTAAGCTCAAGGAAGTCAATCAGCCGATCAATGAGTATAGGATCATCTGGAAGGGGACATAGCAGTCGCCACTATCTGTCAGTCTCTTTCCGTTTACCTACTGCTGTAAATATTGTTGAATCTCCAGCTGTGGATAATCCTGAATTTGAATCATCAGAAAAGATTCCGAAGGTCTCAATTCGACGACTTGCCTCTCTAAACAAGCCTGAGATTCCTGTGCTCATAGTTGCAAGCATTGCAGCCATGGCAAATGGTTTGATATTCCCAATTTTCGGTTTGCTATTGTCTAATGTGATCAAGACATTCTACAAGCCGCCTCATGAGCTGAAGAAGGATTGTAGATTTTGGGCATTTATGTATATCACCCTCGGTCTGGCTTCTCTTGTAGTTATACCTTTGCAGCAATACTTATTTTCAGTGGCTGGAGGCAAGTTGATCCAGAGAGTTCGATCCATGTGCTTTGAGAAAGTTGTCCGTATGGAGGTTGGCTGGTTCGATGAACCACAAAATTCAACCGGGGTGATTGGTGCAAGGCTCTCAGCAGACGCGGCATCCATTCGTGCTCTGGTTGGAGATTCTTTGTCTCAACTGGTTCAAAACATGGCATCAATGCTTGCTGGTTTGGTTATTGCTTTTGTTGCCAGTTGGGAGCTGGCATTCATCATTCTCATCTTAATCCCACTCACAGGCATCAATGGCTACATTCAGATAAGGTTCATGAAGGGATTCAATACAGATGTAAAGGTACACATACATGTGCCAAGTATTTCATATTATCCAGCTACTTCAAGTTAAATACTTAGAGCACATAAAAAATGATTGAATGGTTGATTAATGGTGCAGTTGAAGTATGAGGAAGCAAGTCAAGTTGCTACTGATGCAGTTGGAAGTATGAGAACAGTTGCTTCATTTTGTGCAGAGGATAAAGTGATGCAGATGTACAGAATGAAATGTGAGGGGCCTTTGAGGACAGGGATAAAGCAAGGGTTAGTTAGTGGGACAGGATTTGGAGTTTCCTTCTTTTTACTTTTCTGTGTTTATGCAACTAGCTTATATGCTGGCGCTCAACTGGTTCAACATGGGAAAGTGAGCTTTACGGATGTTTTCCAGGTTGGTTTCATATTCCATCAAAATCTTCAGAAGACTCGAATAAGTACTACATGATTAGGTAACAATCATGTCCCCTACTTTGTTTCAGGTCTTCTTTGCCTTAAGCATGGCTGCTATGGCCATTTCTCAGTCGAGCTCACTTGCTCCTGATTCTAGTAAAGCTAAAGGTGCTGCGGATTCGATATTTTCAATCATCGATCGCAGTTCTAAGATCGACCCAAGTGATGAGACTGGACAGACACTAGAAAATGTTGAGGGGGAAATTGAGCTACAACATGTTAGCTTTAAGTATCCATCCAGGCCAAACATTCAGATTTTCCGGGACCTCAATTTGGTTATACATTCTGGCAAGGTAACTTCATGCTTCCTTGTAGCCCACGCAAGTCTAACTGAACACATAACAATCACATCAATTTGCTAACCTTCTTTTTTCCATGATCTAAATTATGCGACTGATAAGAAAATTCTATGATATTTTCAGACAGTTGCTTTAGTGGGAGAAAGTGGGAGCGGGAAATCGACAGTAATTGCATTATTGCAAAGGTTTTATGATCCTGATTCAGGATGCATCACTCTTGATGGCGTTCAAATCCAAAACCTTCAACTGAAGTGGTTAAGGCAGCAGATGGGGCTTGTGAGCCAAGAGCCAGTTCTGTTCAACGACACCATTCGAGCCAATATAGCTTACGGAAAAGAAGGCAACGCAACAGAGGCAGAGGTTCTCGCTGCCGCAGAAATGGCCAACGCTCACAAGTTCATCAGCGCATTACAGCAGGTTACGAGCACATTACTAACTTTTACAGTTGCTTGGCCTTGGAGAAGTTTGAGACAAGGGCATGAGCCATCATATATACTCCATTTGAGGTTGTTATCTCATTATAAAGATGGGTTTTGCTTTCGATTGCAGGGATATGACACAATGGTGGGAGAGCGGGGCACTCAATTATCAGGAGGCCAAAAGCAACGCGTAGCCATAGCGCGCGCAATGGTAAAGAGCCCTAAGATACTGCTTCTAGATGAGGCAACAAGTGCCCTAGATGCAGAGTCTGAGCGTGTAGTACAAGATGCACTGGATAGGGTGACGGTCAACAAGACGACAGTTGTGGTGGCACATCGACTATCCACCATCAAGAATGCAGACCTGATCGCTGTGGTTAAGAATGGAGTGATTGTAGAGAAAGGGAAGCATGAGAGTTTGATCAACATTAAAGATGGCTTCTATGCTTCTTTAATAGCACTTCACTCGACTGCTTCAACTGCCTAGCATTATATGTACATCATCTCTTTCTAAGACTATACGAAACCCACACGTACTTGCACTAGTACGTATTCATAGCTTTTCAATTAGCATTCAGATGTAGAAATATGTAGCTTTGACAATTTTATTTTTTCTGCTTTTAATCGTTTGAATTCTCTAAAATCTCCACTGTCCCCCAACGTTTAATTTACAATTTTAAACTCTCCAAATTCCAACTCTCAGCGCACTAACTTAAAGGTCAAAATGAGTGATTGTAAATACCTCAAGGTTCTTTTGTAGGTTTGTGGAAATCAAAGGAGATAATTGTAAATTTCGACAAACATCAAAAGGTTTGTTTTTGTAAATTAACCTACAAAAATGATGAATCCTCTCTTCCTCAAATTTTCTGTATTAGTTGGAGCAGACGCTTCAGAACTAACAGCAGACCTGAAACTAAATTTGTCTCTTCTAAACGTGTAAGCAAATGTAGGAAGAGTAGAGAAACATCTAAATGTTGAAACTCATCAATAAAAATATAAACTTTAACCACTACTAAAAAAGACCTTTGGCCCTTAGAATGAATCGCAAGTTAATATCAGAAGAAAATATAACCATGGTCGATGCACCAAGACAGGAAAACAAGAATAAAATATCAGAAACAATACAGATATACATACATACAAGTCAAATTGGATGCCGGAGTCGTAAGATTCAGGTGATTTCAATTGTCTCCTCAACCTCCCGAACTCTACCAAATCTCTGCAATTCTCCAGCTTCTTTATCTTCCCTTTCTCTATTTAGCTCCTAAATAACCTGAAATATCATGACAAATTACAAGTTAGACAAAAACCTGCAATATCATGAAAGAAAACAAAGAAATAAACCATAGGTCCATAGGACAACTACTCTGTAATTAAAAACATCACCAATGTCATCAAAGTAGAGGCATGTGACAGATATTCACGCATTGCAGCACAAACTCTTTCAACAACAGGAAAACTTTGTTGTCCCCGCTGAAAGGTTTACCTCAATTTGAGCTTTCTACATATGCAAGGATCTAAAAGTAACTACGGTTAATAATGCTCACTGTCTCAATTCCAGGTTTTAGTCACGTCGGTAAACCAAGCAGCAAACGATGTGATTATCTCTGTCGACTACATGACCATGGACTTCAAACCAGATAGATATCCAGTCACGAAGCAGTACTATATGATCACAGGTTTCGGAGAACACACAAAATGAACAGGATGCACCATACCTACAACTTCTCTTGGCTACAGTTAAATTTGAAACTAGGCCGTGATGACAGAATCTCCGCAAGAAGTTCAATATTTGGGAGCAGGGGTTCTATATCCCAGAGTCACTTCCATAATGCTTCTTCAATCTGATAGGGAGATGAAGGCTTCATTTGTTGTCCTCAAGGAAATTTAGTATAGAATAAACTGACTTACCAACATTCTCCAGTTTTAAGATGAGGCCACAGTATCATATTGACTCCTGCTATTCTGAGAAAGAAATTCGTCTGATGCCAGCCACCTCATCCTCAGAAATTCAGTCCTGAATCCTGCTAAGGTTGCAGCTGTAGCTATACTGACTAATTAACTAATCTTGAAACTAGTTTACCAAGATGACTAATATACTTACATTGGTGAATTCAAATTAATCTTCCGACTCTTCTGATTCGCACAAGATGACAGGAAGGAAGATGTCTGTTGCGCCTCCCCTTTCCTTCGCCGGAAGATGCTAATCCAGGACCAAAACGAATTTGAATTCGAGCTTGAACTCGACGAGCCCGACACGCTTGAATTCGAGAACCAAAGCAAAGCCCGACAAGCTCTCCTATGCTCGGCCTCAATTCATGCTTGAATTCGAACTTCCAAAGGATAGCGCATTGCAGATAATGGCGAATTTCAGAAACAAAACGACGAACGAATTGAACGATTAATTCAGCAATTGCTTAGAATTGCCTTGTTTGAGAATTTGGGAATTCTGAAACCCTAGCTCTTTGGCTGACAGTTGGGAATAGGGGTGTAAACGAGCCGAGCCTCGAGCTCGAGGTTGAACGAGCTCGAGCTCGAAATTGCATTCGCCGAGCTCGCCGAGCTCGAACGAAAAAAGCGAAAAAGCTCTGGCTCGAGTTCATGGTTCGAAGCTCGAGCAAGCTTTCGCAGCTCGCAAGCTCGGCTAGGCTCGATTCGCCCCAAACGAGCTCGCGAGCTCGAGCTCAGTTAGGCTCGCGAGCTCGTTAGGCTCGATTCGGCCCCATACGAGCTCGCGAGCTCGTTAGGCTCGTGAGCTCAGTTAGGCTCGCGAGCTCGTTAAGGCTCGCAAACCTTACGAGCCGAACTCATCGGTTTCGAGCTCTACTCGTATATTATTCGAGCTCGAAACGGCTCTCGAGTCGAGGCTCGAAAAGCTCGGCTCGACTCGACAGCTTTACTGAGCTCGAGCTCGAGCCGAGCTCGAACGGGCTCGATTCGTTTAACAACCCTAGTTGGGAATACGAAGACCAACCTTCTTTGACAAAGACCAAATTGATTAAGGGTAAAAATACCATTTATGTTCCCAAATTTTCTATATTTACCACTCATCCTTTTTTAGAGTGAATGTATCATCTAAGTTTTAAAATTGGGTTAAAAATGTCATTGTGTCTTTGTTTTAGCCGGGTAGCTAAAACATTAATTGTTAAAGGGTAAACTTCAGTTTTGGTACTTTATTTTTGCAGCTTGTCATAATCGGATCTTATTTTAAGAATTTGTCTTGTTGGAGTCTAGACCCCCAGTCCCTTAGCATAATTAACCGGAGCAGAGACTAAAACTGAATTTTAATCATTTATCTTTGCAGTTTGTCCTATTCAGATTCTAGACGAGGTAGTGGTTGCAAACGCGCCTATCAGTTATGCAAAGGCAACAAAGAAAAAATCCTTCATCTTCAAGGTTGATTTTGAGAAGGTCTTCGATAGTGTCAACTGGACATTTCTCTTATCTACAATGAATCGGATGGGTTTTGGTGACAAGTGGATAGGACAGATAAAAGGGTGCTTTAATTCCAATTCAGTCTCTGTCTTAGTCAACGGCTCTCTTACAAAAGAATTCAAAATGCAAAGAGGCTTGCGACAAGGTGATCATCTTTCTCCTTTCCTGTTTATTTTGGCGGCAGAATCTCTTAACATAATGATGGAAAAGGGTATAAATCAACAACTCTTCAAAGGTCTAGAAGTGGGAGAGACCGGCCTACAAATTTCCCACCTTCAGTATGCCGATGACGCAATTTTCTTTGGGACTTGATGAAGCTCAAATGCAACAAGTTTACTCAGGATTTTGAGATGCTTTGAGAGGGTTTCCAGTCTCAAACTTAATCTGGCCAAAAGCAGGTTCTATGGAGTTGGAGCATCAACCAATGTATTGAGCTCTTTGGCCACATTTATGGGATGTCATTCGGGTAGTTTGCCCTTCCAATATTTGGGGGTACTTGTAGGCTCGGTCATGTCACGAATTGAAGCTTGGTCAATGGTGGTAGACAAGGTAAAATCCCGTCTTTCCTCCTGGAAGCAGTAAAATTTATCCATTGGAGGTTGGCTTACCCAGTTGAAGTCATTTCTGGGATTGCTGGCCCTTTATTTCTTCTTGGTGTTTCGTGCCCGTATGAGAGTTTTAAAAACACTAGAGAGTATCAGAAACAAATTCTTCTAGGGTGGGAATGGGGAGGGAAAAAGATATTCTTAGGTGGCTTGGGATTGTGTGTTAAGTTCAAAAGAAGTAGGGGGTTTAGGGGTTGGAAGTCTTTGGGCAAAAAAATCGTTGCTAGGGAAGTGGTGGTGGCGTTTTAAGACGGAGCCGAATACATTATGGGTTAGAGTCATAAGGAGTATTTATGGTGAGAAAGGAGGCTTAGTGAGATGGAGGAATCAATAATGGTGTTTGGAATGATGTCATAAAAATAGGGAGGGAGCTAGATGAGTTGGGAATCAATTTCTCGAAGTCTTTTCGAAGAAAGGTGGGGGATGGGAAACACATTCTTTTATGGAAAGACGTTTGGGTAGGCTCTTCTTCATTACAATAGTCTTTCCCTCGACTAGCTAGGTTGGAGGAAAATATGTTTTGTAAGGTTACGGACATGGGGGATTAGGAGAATGGTCGGTGGAATTTGAGGCCTAGTTGGAGAAGGAGGTCGAGGGGTAGAGAAGAGGGAGAATTAACGTAGTTTTTATCTTGTCTCCATGATGTCAAACTAAGTGCAAGCGCTCTGATTCTTGGGAATATTTTGCCCATCCTTCGGGCGTTCTATCGGTGGTTCATTTATCTTCTGAGGCAGATAAGCAAAGGCTGGAATTTCTAGGTTTGATGCTCAATGCTCCTACAATCAGCTGGCTGCCAAGAAAGATCAATATTTTATGTTGGAGAGCAATGATGGACCGACTACCGTCTCAGGAGCAACTTCTTCGCCGCGGGGTGCACCTCCCTACCACAGGTTGCCCGAGATGCAATGCTTATCTGGAAACGACTTGCCATAGTCTAGTGAGATGCCCCTTTGCATCCTCAACTTGGCAACTAGTATACAAATGGTATCAAATGGGGGTGTTTCTCGGCATTGATACGAAAGACATCATTCAGATGAATCATCCGCTCAATCTCAGCCGAACTCAGGCACGTGTTTGGTTTGCAATCCAACTAGTGATAGCTTGGGTTCTTTGGCAAGAAAGCAACAAAGCTATTTTTGAAGACATGACATCATCTCCGACCCTTTCTCTCGACTCAATTCAATGGGTTGCCTTTCTAATCGCTGGAGTAATTTTAAGTGTTGTTGGGTGGATTGGCTTATGAATCCTCTAGTTGCAATCTTATCTAGCTTTTAAAGATTGCGCTAGTATGCTTATTTGTTTGTGTTTTGTAGGATCAAGTTCCATTGCAGCCGAGTGGTTTGTCAAATTACCACTCGTCGCAGTCAGCTCTTGTTCATGCCTCTTTGTATTTGTTTTTTGTATCTATCTTCGTTTTCTGTTATGAGTTGTTTTTCCTCTCCATCTTGGAGGGAGCAGCTCTCATTTTAATGAAAAGTTGCAGTTTCAAAAAAAAGATGATTAATTTTGTTGTATGGCGATTTCAAATAGTTTATGTACTATTACTTCCTCTATTTTTTGTTCTTGGTTTTTTTGTTTAATTATGTTCTCTCTGAGTAATAAAGTTCAGAATTTTTTTAATTTTATAATTTTCGTCCATTCTTCTCTTCCCTACATAATCATCCTCCATAAATCATGTGCATGACTTCAAACTAAAATAATAATGAGAAAAACATTGAGTGAAAAATATAAGAATAGAAAATCATACTCCCTCCGTTCTAAATATAACGCAACACTTTGATTTAGCATGGAGATTAAGGTGAGAAAATTTTGGTATCGACTTTTCAATTTTACCCTTTTCTATATTTAAAGATTTACTTAAACACAGAAATCGAGGAAGAACAACAAAACAAAATTATGACGATAAATATTTTAATAATAAAAATTAAATAATTATATGATTAAATAGAAAGTTTTAATCGGAAAAGAAAGAGGTCCATATTGACTATGTTTTGATGTTTTATTTCTTAAACTTTAGAGGTAAGGATGATTTGGTAAATTAGTATGTAAAAGTTACCAAAAAGGGAAGTGTTGCATTACTTTTGGAATGTTACAAAGAGGAAAGTGTTGCAGTACTTTTGGGACGAAAGAAGTAATAAACATGCAGTATATATCCAAAGTCGTGGCAAACTTTGGGAAATAGGCTGGTGGGGAGGGTAAAATTGTTAGATGTAAAACTGTTAGGATCAAATTATTAGGGTTAAAAACTTAAAGTACAACTTTTTAGTTAAACCAAAGATTTAACATTAACGATAATGACATTTTTAATCCAGTTTCAAAACTTAGATGACACGATTGTTCCAAAAAAAGATGAGTGGCAACTATAGAAAATTTAGGAACATAAGTGCCATTTTTACCAAGAGATTTTTAAGACCAAATGAGCCATCAAACAGACAAACACCCTCCGAAATCCTCAGGAAAATTTCTCCTTATCCCTCCATTTTTATCGTTTGATAGAAAGTAACCAAAATTTTGAATCTAATAAAAACATTATCATCATCATCATCCTTCTACTATCATGTTTTACGGTTACAATTCTCGGGAAAAAAGCCATCTAATCATGTAGTTGTTGGCTTCAGCTTAAGTCGCTTCACTTTGTGTACAAGAAAACCCAACTAGGGGTGAAAATGAGTCGAGTCGAGCCGAGTAATAGGTTTGTTACCCCACGGTGGAAGCACACAGGTGATTAGGATGTTCATTAGACACCTTAATCATACTCACTTGGGATAACAGTACACACAAACTCTTCCAATAGGTGAGCTACTTAAATCCCCACGCCATTTTAAACTTTTCGTTCACAAACATGTTCATACATGACAATCACTTTAATTTCTTACACATGATCACTTACTTGCACACATTTGAACACAAAGTGCACAAGGTAGTGCACACTTGCATAGTTTCACAGAACCTGCATAAAATCTTTCCCAAACACACTTACACGCTCACAACTGATATTCGACACTGTCTGATATCACAAACACATTTACACATATGATTTCCAGCAGAAAACCCTAAACATGATACTACTACATGTATGCATGTCATTTACAATATACAGAGCCAAAAGACCTCCTATTGGAGTACATACAGAACGTGCGAGGTGGTAACACTTCAAGGTCCAACCAAAGTCCTCGACGTAGAAGGTACTGCTACTGCTACACACATATAGAAAGTTTAACCGTAAGATAACCATTGTACTCAATTATAATTGAAGCTCGGAACTAAATACACACACATCAGAAATCCAGATCACAATTGATCACACACAACAGAGATTACCCCTTAACACACACTGAATCACAACTGATCAGAACACACACATGTACCTGAAAGATCACAAAAAACAAAACCAACCCCTGAACTCTATTATGCGGGTTGCTTGTCAGGTACTCCTGAAAATGATAACATATAAGGGGTAAGTCCTCTTCGAGAACTTAGTAAGGGCTGAGGTATATAGACATGGTTTTCTTGATGCACAAGAAACCTGCAACCAAAGATAAAAGCAGATATACAAGAATATATACCTACATACACATGCTCAACCAATGCAGATTCGATCAAATGCAATGCAATTCAAACAACAGATTATAATAAAATTTAACAGAACACGGTGACAGTCTTCTCAGCGAAAGCTGAGGCACACACAAGAGCATGACCAGCTCGGGGTCATGATCCCCATATCGTCTTATCACAGACACCTTATAGGTGTATCACATCACCACACCATTTAGGTGTTGTATCATATCTAGAATGTTGATCCAAAAACCTGCACACCAATGCCTAATACCATATGACTAAGTTTGGCATCACTAGGGCCACCCTCTGACCAAACTTAGCCTGGATATCCTCTGATATACACTTTATAAAATACTCCAAAATGGAATATTGAGAGAAACACTGAACCCTTACCTTTATACGTTTAAAATTGTGCACCGATCTTCATAAAAATTACCAATAAGGCGTGATTAATTAAATACACACTATAATTCACATAGTTATGTAGTGATTGTAACAAGGTTGTTCATATTAAGCTTGAAAATTGTATCAAGCTTAAAATAGTGTTCAAATTTGGCTTAAAAATAATATGAACGAGCTCGAACGACCTTTAAATCAAGCCGAGCTCGAGTGGAGCTCGACTTATTCACGAATGGCAAGCACTAAGTTGTTCATGTTAGGTTTAATAAATGTATTGTGATTAGAATTTTGTTCAAGTCTGGCTTGAAAATCATATGAACGAGCTTGAACAAACTTTTAATCGAGCTGAGCCCGAGCCGAGCTCGAACTCGAGCTGTTCGTTCAACTTTCACCCCTAAACCCAATAATGGCAATTCTGGAAAAAAAACAATTCTGGAAATAATTCAAATTTCAAATGTAAGATTGGGTTTAAAGTTTCCTCATTTTACATAATTGCCATTCAAGATTAATGGTGTCTTTTTCAATTTCACAAATGCATGTAAAAATGGGTACATGTAGGGGTAGTTTAGACAAAACAGTAGTTCTACCATGATAATGCTTCTCGGGAATATAAAAAGCAGGATATTTTTTTCAAAAATTTCCCGACCGAACACAACCCTAGTGCCTTCACAGTTTAAATCGACAAACTAGCAAGATTTCAAACACAGTGTAGTGCAGTAGAACTCATGGGCAGGAACAATAGACTTAATTAAAGGAAAAAGAAAACATAATTGAATGTGTTTTTTTAAAAGCATCCTCATAAATGAAAAAAGGAAAGGCTATTTCTCTGCCTCCAAGAAAGAGACAAAGTAAACAAACCTTAAGATAAGTGGCGATGATTACAGTCCTCTGCTAGCAGTTATCTATA
Source organism: Stellera chamaejasme (assembly GCA_024586325.1). NCBI lineage: Eukaryota > Viridiplantae > Streptophyta > Magnoliopsida > Malvales > Thymelaeaceae > Stellera > Stellera chamaejasme. Next base: position 36,739,404 of record CM044985.1, read on the forward strand.
GCATGGAGGGCAAACACCAGTGTTTTGAAAAAAAATAATAGAGTTGACAAAAACCACCACCCGCTTGACACAGCTGCGAACCGAGTGCGTCGCAGGCATCACGGGTAAGCAATTCTGGGTGGAGGATTTCGAGTCTCACAGAAAAAGGGACCAAGAAAACCCCCGAGTCCCAACTGATTTCCATGGATAAGAGGGAAGTTTAAGACACTTTAGATAAAAATGAAAGAGAATGGGGGATGTAGGTGTAATTAAATTTGCTAGAATATTCTTTTTTTCGTCGGAATATTCCCTCAGATGCCTGTGGTTAATGTGGTCTTTGAATCAACGCACTAACAACTCGGCCAAACGTTCACCAAGGCTAAATCCCCAATAACATTCTAGTTAAAAGTTTCATTGCACCCGGTAATTTTAAAGGGGCAACTTGCCCGAGTCCTAAAAGTTTAGGGGCCCAACAATCTATGAATGATTCAAAAGAATTCGGTCCGAGGAGGAAGCTGAGGTGGTGGGCGAGTCCGAGTTGAACTCGGATACAAAACCAAACACTGATCGAGCCTCGAAATCGACAATGGCCGACCACGACGAGCACCGCCACCCGCCACCGGTGCTCCAAACCAACGGCTACGTCGCGCACATAAAGCCTCAGCCGAGCTTCCCGAGGCCGACGCAGCGGCAGCGTAATTACCTCAAGCGCTCGTTGTCCACCTCGATTGGCGATAACATTGGAGAGTGGAGGTCCAGCTTGTCCGCCGCGATCACGAGGCAGGTGGTGCTGGTGAGAGAGCGGCGGTCGTTACGATGGAGCACGATGAGGGAGCGCCGAAGAAAGGAACACCGTTAGGGGGAAGAGAAAGCGCCTCCCTTGATCCACGCTTGACCAACTCCTCACAATACCAACACTTGCGCTTCTCAAGGATCACTACATCAAATCAACAGAAACGATCTCCCCCCTTAAACTCCTCCTAGCTAGCTTGGACTCTTGACTGCAACTTCAAGTCAGTTACTTGCTCGCCCCCCTCGATCCACGCTAGACCAAATCCTCACAACACCAACACTTGCGCTTCTTAATGGATCACTACATCAACACAAACAGTCTCTGCGTTTATGGCTCTTGGAACGGGGAATGCTTCTACCGGAAATGGAGAAAATTCAAATCAGGACAGGGGACGTCAGAAAACGAGTAGCGTCCCGTTCTACAAGCTGTTTTCTTTTGCAGATTCAACTGAAGTCTTGTTGATGATTGCTGGGACAATCGGTGCCATTGCAAATGGAGCTTCCATGCCTCTTATGACCATTGTGTTTGGTGATGCCATCAACTCTTTTGGGCAAAACCAGATCAATGGGCATGTGCTCCGTGAAGTTTCAGAGGTACTCATCTCTCGTCAAGATTCAAACTTCTTTTTTCTTATTTCGTTAATGGCATCATGATTCGAGCTTTATTAGACCATTTTTTTACTGATTTAGTTTTCCCTCATCTTTTCATTGCTATGTAGGTCGCTCTCAGATTTGTGTATCTGGCAGCGGGAACAGCTGTCGCAGCGTTTCTACGTAAGTGGTCTACTTCTGAATCTGTTTTCCAGTTTTTGTTCCCTTTAAATTTCTTTTTTTCTCTGGGATTATGCCTCATTTTAAGTATTTTTATTGGTGGCAGAGGTGACATGCTGGACGGTAACAGGAGAGAGACAGGCTGCAAGAATAAGGGGCTTGTACTTGAAAGCCATTCTCCGGCAGGACATTACTTTCTTTGATGTCGAAACTAACACAGGTGAAATTGTGGGAAGGATGTCAGGCGATACAGTTGTTATACAAGATGCCATTGGCGAGAAGGTAGCTTTCAGAATATGAATCAACACCAAAAGGAAAGAAAGTGAAATGAGAGTAGTATGTTGCTAAGTCTTCCTATATGCTGTGCAGGTTGGAAAACTTCTGCAGTTGATGGCTGCGTTTATCGGCGGATTTGTGGTTGGCTTCTATAAAGGCTGGCTTCTTTCTCTGGTGATGTTATCTTCAATCCCTCTTCTTGTCCTAGCCGGTGGGATTATGTCATATTTCATATCCAAGGCGGAGTCTGAAGGCCAGAATTCTTATGCTAAAGCAGCAACTGTGGTTGAACAAACAATTGGGTCAATTAGAACTGTAAGTAATTGCCCAATACTAATTCGTATTTGACATGAATTGCCTATCGGCTCACTCGTTTGATCTAATTCTTCAAGGTTGCATCATTTACTGGAGAGAAGCGAGCTATAAGCAACTATCACAAGTTTCTTGTTACTGCTTACAAATCCTGTGCTTACCAAGGCTTAGCAGCTGGTACTGGTCTCGGGGTAGTTATGCTTCTTGTTTTCTCTAGTTATTCTTTGGCTATATGGTTTGGTGGGAAGATGATTTTGGAGAAAGGTTACTCCGGTGGTCAAGTAATTAATGTGATCTTTGCTGTTTTGACTGGTTCAATGTGAGTGACATGGAATTTTGTCAATACAATTTTATGATGATATGTGACACAAAACATGAAAAAAGAGCTAATTTTCTTTAAATTGTTTTTATGGATGGATGTTTGCTTAGGTCCCTTGGCCAGGCGTCTCCTTGCATCACTGCCTTGGCAGCTGGTCAAGCCGCAGCCTATAAGATGTTTGAAACCATTAAAAGGAAGCCGGAGATAGATGCTTATGACACAAAGGGAAAGGTATTGGAGGACATTGATGGTGATATAGAGCTCAGAGATGTTTACTTCAGTTATCCAGCCAGACCTGATGAACAGATTTTTAGTGGATTTTCTCTTTCCATCCCGAGGGGCACAACAGCAGCTTTAGTTGGACAGAGTGGAAGTGGGAAATCAACTGTGATTGGTCTGATTGAGAGATTTTATGATCCACTAGCGGGTGAAGTTTTCGTAGATGGAATTAATCTCAAGGAATATCAACTAAAATGGATTAGGAGCAAAATCGGCCTCGTGAGTCAGGAACCTGTTCTGTTTGCCTGTAACATTAAAGATAATATTGCTTACGGAAAGGAAGGTGCAACAATCGAAGAGATAAGAAGCGCTGTGGAACTTGCAAATGCTGTCAAGTTCATTGACAAACTTCCTCAGGTACTAATCTATTAGAAGCATTCTCAAAAGCAACATGTAAATAAGTTTTTTCTTAGCATTTGATATCATGAATGGGAAAGATCAATGGCTGGTGTGTAGGGATTAGATACAATGGTGGGGGAGCATGGCACCCAACTTTCAGGCGGGCAAAAACAGAGAATTGCAATAGCACGAGCGATTCTGAAAAATCCACGGATTTTACTTCTGGATGAAGCTACCAGTGCTCTAGATGCTGAATCTGAGAGAGTAGTGCAAGAGGCACTTGACAGGATTATGGTGAACCGAACTACTGTCATGGTTGCTCATCGTTTAAGCACTGTGAGAAATGCTGATGTTATTGCTGTCATCCACAAAGGAAAAATGGTGGAAAAAGGTACATTTCTTCAATGAACCATAGCTAGTTCCATAGTAAATTCACCATTAACTCACTTGTCTCTAATGTGTGTGGAATTGAACAGGGTCGCACTTTGAACTGCTCAAGGATCATGATGGAGCTTACTCTCAGCTCATACGCTTGCAAGAAGCTAACATAGAATCGAAACATGTTTGCGACACAACAAAGAGAGAATCGTTTGGAGAGTTAACCTCAAGGAAGTCAATCAGCCGTTCAATGAGTATAGGATCATCTGGAACAGGACATAGTAATCGCCACTCTCTGTCAGTCTCTTCTGGTTTACCTACTGATGTAAATATTGTTGATTCTTCTACTGTAGATAATCCCAAATTTAAATCATCGGAAAAGGTTTCGAAGGTCTCAATTCGACGACTTGCCTCTCTAAACAAGCCTGAGATTCCCGTGCTCATAGTTGGAAGCATTGCTGCCATGGCAAATGGTTTGATATTCCCAATTTTCGGTTTGCTATTGTCTAATGTGATCAAGACATTCTATAAGCCACCTCATGAGCTGAAGAAGGATTGTAGATTTTGGGCATTTATGTATATCACCCTCGGTCTGGCTTCTTTTGTAGTTATACCTTTGCAACATTACTTGTTTTCTGTGGCTGGGGGAAAGTTGATCCAGAGAGTTCGATCCATGTGCTTTGAGAAAGTTGTCCGTATGGAGGTTGGTTGGTTTGACGAACCACAAAATTCAAGTGGTGTGATTGGTGCAAGGCTCTCAGCAGACGCAGCATCCGTTCGTGCTCTGGTTGGAGATTCCTTGTCTCAACTGGTTCAAAACATGGCATCAATGCTTGCTGGTTTGGTTATAGCTTTTGTCGCCAGTTGGGAGTTGGCATTCATCATTCTCGTCTTAATCCCACTCATAGGCATCAATGGCTACATTCAGATGAGGTTCATGAAGGGATTTAATACAGAAGTAAAGGTATACATATATGTGCCAAGCATTTAATTTAATCCTACTACTTCTAGTTAATTACTTAAGAGCATATATACATGTAAATGCAAATTAATTAGTGAATTAAGGGTGCAGTTGAAGTATGAGGAAGCAAGTCAAGTTGCTACTGATGCAGTTGGGGGTATGCGAACAGTTGCTTCATTTTGCGCAGAGGATAAAGTAATGCAGATGTACAGAATGAAATGTGAGGGACCTTTAAAGACAGGGATAAAGCAAGGGTTACTTAGTGGGGCAGGCTTTGGAGGTTCCTTCTTTTTACTTTTCTGTGTTTATGCAACAAGCTTGTATGCTGGTGCTCAACTGGTTCAACATGGGAAAGTGACCTTCAAGGATGTTTTCCAGGTTGGTTTCAAATCCCATCCATCAAAGTCTCCAGAAAACTCAAATACTCCTACCTTATTTGGTAACAATGGTACCCTACTTTGTTCCAGGTTTTCTTTGCCTTGAGCATGGCTGCTATTGGCATTTCTCAGTCAAGCTCACTTGCTCCTGATTCTGGTAAAGCCAAAGCTGCTGCTGATTCGATATTCTCAATCATCGATCGCAGTTCTAAGATTGACCCAAGTGATGAGTCTGGGCAGACACTAGAAAATGTTGAAGGGGAAATTGAGCTACAACATGTTAGCTTTAAGTTTCCATCCAGGCCAGACATTCAGATATTCCGGGACCTCAGTTTGGTTATCCATGCCAGCAAGGTATGTTCATGCTTCCTTATATCCCACGCCAATCTAACTGAACACATAAGAATGACATCAGTTTCTAAACTTACATTTTTTCATGATCCAAATTCTGTGACTTATAAAGTAAAAATCTATGATACATTCAGACGGTTGCTTTAGTGGGAGAAAGTGGTAGTGGGAAATCGACAGTTATTGCATTATTGCAAAGGTTTTATGATCCTGATTCAGGATACCTCACTCTTGACGGCATACAAATCCAAAACATTCGATTGATCTGGTTAAGGCAGCAGATGGGGCTTGTGAGCCAAGAGCCAGTTCTGTTCAACGACACCATTCGAGCCAATATAGCTTACGGAAAAGAAGGCAACGCAACAGAGGCAGAGGTTCTCGCTGCAGCAGAAATGGCCAATGCTCACAAGTTTATAAGCACATTACAACAGGTTAGAAGCACATTACTATACTATTACATTTGCTTGGTGTTGGAGAAGTTTGGGACTTGAAATGTTGAGGACTCTTTGTCTTGGACATGAACCATCCATAATAACTACTGTATTACATTATTATCTCAATATAATGATGGGTTTTGCTTAAAATTGCAGGGGTATGACACAATGGTGGGAGAGCGAGGCGTTCAGTTATCAGGAGGGCAAAAGCAACGCGTAGCCATAGCGCGAGCAATGGTAAAGAGCCCTAAGATACTGCTTCTAGATGAGGCAACAAGTGCCCTAGATGCAGAGTCGGAGCGTGTAGTACAAGATGCACTGGATAGGGTGACAGTCAATAAGACGACAGTTGTGGTGGCACATCGACTAACCACCATCAAGAATGCAGACCTGATCGCTGTGGTTAAGAATGGAGTGATTGTAGAGAAAGGGAAGCATGAGAGTTTGATCAACATTGAAGATGGCTTCTACGCTTCTTTAGTAGCACTTCACTCCACTGCCTCAACAACTTAGTGTTGAAAATATTTTCTTGAGGTCAGCAGCTGAACTAGCCAGTGCTTTATTTTTTAACAATATATATGTATATTTATATAAACAGTAAAATTCGCGGTTAGTCCATTGATTTTGATTGTTGTCTTAAACTGGTCCTTTTTTTCCCGAGGGTTTTGTTCTATTCAAATCTCGTAATTTACATTTGGAATTATTAAGGTTTTTTCATGAGTTTTCCGTGTAAATTTGGGATTTATGTAAATGTACATGTTTAGTATTTCATTTAACTCCAATAGTTTAAAATGTAAGTTATGAAATTTGAATATGAGGAATTCAAAAAAAAAAAAAAACTGTTTAGGACGACGTTCAAAATTAAGGAACCAATTCTTGAGTTTACTCCATAATAAACATTATTATTTCATTATTCATTATTATTATTTTATTGCCTTCACTTACCTGAATTCTCTAAATTCTTCAATGTAACTCCACATTTAATTTACAATTAAAGGAAAAAGGATAATTTTAGCACTTAAGTATAGGTGAATCGCAATCTTGCTTTGTGAGCATACTTTTGCCACTTACGTTTTCTAATAAGAGGAGAGTGTTTTAGTAGGGGCCAGTAATTGGATTATGTGCTAAGTTACTACCACTAATATAACTACTGATGATGTAAGGGTAACAGAAGCGCAGGCAGAAGATTCCGTCAAATTGTTGTGGAGGTGGCGTCCACATCATCATATGCTTAAAGATTGAATACAAAAACATACATGGAAGAAAAAGAGAGGATGCCATGCCTCCCTACCACGAGCTGAGTTGAGCCCCGCCAGCCACCACCCTTGCCGCTGACGCCGGCGATGTTAACCGGCGGCAGTGAGTGAGTGATTATGTGACGTGCCTCGAATTTCCCCGTCGAAATTGTCAGTGCTAAATTTATGATAAAAAGTTTGGTACAAAGACCGCCATTCACCCTACCATACTTTAACTGCCAAAATTACTACGTACCTTGAATCCTCTCTTTCTCAAAATTAGTTGGGAGCAAACGATTCAGAACTAACAGCAGACCTGAAAATCTGTTCCTTCTAAACGTGTAAGCAAATGTAGGAAGTGTAAAGAAACATCTGAATGTTGAAACTTGTCAATAAAAATATAAACTACTCCATATCCATTACTAGAAAAAACTTCGGTCGTTTGAATCACAAGTTTATTGCAACTCCAAGTCCTACAAGGCTACAATGGACCATGCACCAAGACAGTAAAAGAATACGGAAATAAATATCAGAAACGATACAGATGGATATACACAAGTCAAATTGGATGCCAGGGTCCCAAGATTCGGGTGTTCTCCTGCTGTGAGCACGGGCTAGCACTTGTCGCGGCAAAGGCCAGAAGAACTCATTGACTTCTCCTGCCTATATGTTATCTCGCTTATGTTTTTCCAGTTCACAATCATCACAGGCAAGCACATAAAACTGGACGGGAAAAAATGTGACAGTCAGAATTGGTGATTACCCTTCAATCTGCAGACTCAAACAAAATGGGCGTGTAATTTCAAGTGGAAAACAAGGATAAACAACTTCCAACAAGGGAACCAGGTTCACAATGTGCAGAATCATGAAGATTACAATTGACAGGCATTTGCACAAACACATAACCAAGCACCATACTTGAAATAGACTTGCAAAATTACTCATACAAAGCTACAGTAGATTTGGTTGCAGGGGGCCCTTAACTGAAGAAGGCAAGCTGAATTACAAAAGTTGGATATGTCTTGAGCAAAAAAAAAAAAAACCGAGTCATTTCAGCTTCTGGATTAAGCTACTATATTATGGGGCAAAAGACCCTTTGACAAATAGCCTATTTCCTTGGGGCTGTTATTCATCTAATTACAGCCTTACAGGCCTTTCAACACCTATTCCCATATAGCCCCCCCGGCCTCCACACACAACCCTGACAGCATATGAGTGCAAAAAATAGCAACCAAGGTTTTAGCACCATGTTAGTGCTTACGGCCAAAGTTCAAACACTCCCAAACAACTAAAAACTAGCTGCGGTAAAGATATGTTCATCATCACAATTATACGTCAAACTCACCAAATTTTTTACTTGTATATATTTCAAGACATTTAAAAAAAAAATCAAAATTTTTCTCAAGTTTCTTTTTTCTCAGTATCAGCCTTACCCCTAAAAGCATGATGAATCGATGTAATTATTAAGTTGTTAACTAAAGAACTTCAGTAACAAAAGCACGTAAATTTCTTTTTATACCCACCCTCTTCTTCTATTTCCTAAAATGGTTAAGAAAGAAACAGGAGCAGTTCTCAAGGGACTGTAATTACTATTGTAGGGCGAAAAAATAAGGCTTTATTTCAGAAGCTACTCAAACTATTAGATCATCTAAAAGTTCAAATTATTTAGCTTGTAACCAGTCGTTTGCATTTTCATGAAGCCTTGAACATTTTCTCTTCTTCATAGGGAGGGGAGGACTGAAGAGGGTGGATGCTCAGACTGTTCAAAAAATACAGCAACGCTTCAAACTTTTGGTGTCCAACACCAACATATAAATAGTACTCCCTCCATCCCAAATGGGTTGTCAAAACATCAAAATATTTTTGTCCCAAATGAAATGATACTTTTCCACTTTTGTATTATTTTAGTCCACTTTTACACTTGCAATGCACTCACTCAAAAAGTCTAGAGGGTGAGTTGGGAGGGGATAGAATGGGTTTGAGAGGGGATAATGATGAAAGTTTATGTAGAACGAGTTAATGACCAAAGACAATCTTAATCTGCACAAAAAAGCTAAAAGTGACAACCCACTTGGGACAAAGGGTGTACTAGTATCATTGTTCATCCAACTTTACTCGGTGCATTAAACTAAAAAAACACACCCTGATATACATCTATACATCACATAGCAAGGGTGTAAAATGTAATGTACATTATGAATAATAAGGCAATAGAGCATCAAAAAAAATATGAAAATGAAAAAAGTTATGTTACGAAAAAAAACTACAATATTTAATTAAAAATAACAGTCCTAAAACGTGTGCACACCTATAGACAAGTCCAAACAATGCTTAGGTTCCATATGGTCGCATTAATCCATAATAATCCAATAGATTAATCACTTGGCTTAACATATGAAGAATAGTTTTCAATGCTTCGGGTTGGGTAGATTTATGTAAAATCACTTCTCAAGAATGAATTGCATATGATGCTCCACAAATTAATACACTAGCTTGTGTGGATTAATACAAACCAAAACACTACAAGCCATCTAGCACACACTTTTCACACTGAAAGGAAGTTTTGAAAGGATAAGAAAGGGCTTCAATATATCCAACTAAACACAAATTGATGTATGGTGCACGTTAAAATCCTATATCGAGTAGGTCTAAGTTATGGGAAGACCAATTTACCTATGTAAAACATAGAGATATTGGCAGATTGCAGAAAATGAAGCCATTTCAGAATGAAATTTATCTGGGAAGATGTAATGTAACAAATATATAGTGAGATTGTAATGCCAGATATTAACTACAATCAATTGAAGGTAGTTGGAAGCTGAGGAAACGTGTAAGGTAGCATCTACAAGGTTATTTCTCTGGTAAATATAATACACCAAAAACATACCTTCCCATTATTTTGAAAGCATTTCACAGGTCATCCGGTCTTTGATTAGCTTGTCAATTGCATCTCTAAACTTCTCGTAATCCTCCAATGTATTGTAAACCTGATGAGAAATCCGAGCATACCCAGTTATTACCCCATCTCTATCCCTCACTCCTTCCTCTCCATCTTTCATAACCTGAAAATAAATGGGTACTTCAACACCAAAACAATCCCGTAGATGTGATCGCAACCTTACAGCTTCCTCCTCACTAGAAATGCACAAGCTCGAAGGCAAACCAACCATAATCATGCTAGCACACATTTCAGGTGGTGAACCAATATTAGTTCCCCAAGACTCAGCCAACATCCTCCCCATCCTCACCACTTCCTCATGGTTCCTCTTCATAATCCCCTCCATTCCTCCTTCAAACCTATCAACAAACTCCAAAACTGATGGCACCACAAGCTGAGAACTATAATCCCGTGTCCCGATCCATGAGCTCTCTATTGCCAACCCATTTCCATACTCATGGGAAACCACCGGATGGTGCAAATCTGACGACAAACTGGACTTTCTACAATACAAAAGAGCAACTGAAGGAGGGCAGAAAAACCATTTATGCAAGTTACTGACGTAAAAATCAGCTCCGACTTCTTTAACATCTACTTTCACACTACCAATAGCGTGAGCAGCATCAACGAAAACCTGGTCAACACCTTCCTCTCTGCAAATACGAACTAATACACGAACGGGAACTACCACACAAGGCATTGAAGTAATGTGATCGATTATCGCTAGCCTAATTCTCCTACCTTTGGATTTCCCTCTTTCTATCGCCCTCCTGAACTCCTCAATGATTTCTTCCTCGGAACTCACCGGAAAAGGCAACCTGACCTCTATCACCTGACCACCGGCACGCGTAACGTAAGCCTGAATCGACTTCTTCACGGCCTGGAACGCGCAGTGTAGCATCAAAACGGTGTCGTTCTCTCCAAACCTCCCCTCAGCAAACCCCCGGCCAATTTGCTGAAGGACTATGGCAGCGGCGGTGGTGGCGTTATCGACGATCGACACCTCGTCAACGTGGTCGGCGTTAATGAGGTTTTTAATGACTGTCCGTGATGCTTGAATCCCCTTGCGGAGAGTGTTGAAGTAGAAATCGTCAGGCTGTCGGAGGAATTGCATCTGCCACTGCCTTTGAGCGGCCAGCACGGAGCCCGGGCAGCTTCCGTAGCTGCCGTTGTTGATTCGGGCAACACCGGGCTGGTGGTGAGAGAACTCCGCCTGAATATCGGAGCGACCCATGAATCGGGGGGCAAGCTTGGGCTTTTTGGAGACGATGTGAGCCGAGTCGCCATTCAGATAGTCTTCGTTGTCCATGGGCGAGTGATGACTGAGTTCTGAGTTCAGTTAGGGTTTGGAGAAGATGGTGGGCATGGCCCGGTTCGGGAAGAAACTCTCGCTCGACCAGGAATGAATGAGCGTGCTGCTATCTGCATTCTGCAAGAGTTCGCGTCAGGACAGGAGCGAAGTGTGTGCTACATTAGGTAAGACGGCGCCGTTTTGGGTACTTCACAGTTCACTCTAGAGTCGAAACTTGGAACGAGATGACAATGAAAAAATTAAAGAAACACGAAAGAGGAAATGACCTTTTGTGGTTTTTACTGTACGAGTCGATCCTATTTTTAAAAGTTGATAACATTTAATAAAAAAAATAAGTTGAACACAAGTTAACATGTTAATGTGATAAAAAAAAGTTTAAGAAAAAATGCACATTTTTTAATTTTTGTGATAAAAAGTTAGAGATCAGTGTTAAAAAACAGGTTAAAGTGTGTTTTTTTGTTGAAATATCAATCTATGTATTATGAGAGAAAATGCATGTATTCTATTACTAACCATACTAGTACACTACCATAGTGTGTCAACTCCCTTTACATTGCTACCAACAGGTCCAAAACAACATATGAATAAGGAGTAAATTGCGTCAGATATATCTAGGTGTCAGATATATCTAGGTTTGGCAATTTGACTGATTATCCGCGATACCCATACATTTGCAATCCACAATCCACGGTTTTTTCAGTATCTACGGATTGCGGTTATACCAATTACGGTTATAATTTTAAATCCGTATCCGTAAACCGCGGATACCCGCGATTCGCGGTTAACCCACGGTTATTACAACAACCCATTATTGATACCTAAACATTCATAATTTCATTAAAATAGAAGGTAATGAGAAGTGAATTATTTTGAGGTGAAAATAGAGGGTAAGTTTGAGAGTCCATGAAAAAATGGTGGAACTTTGAGATGAATAATACAAGGCCGAGGATAAAATGCGCACGGTCGTACGCGTGCACATAAACGCTTTGTTTAATTACAAATTTGCCACTCGCGTTTTCGGTTGACATTATCTTGATAGATCAGCATTGAATATAGATCAGCATGACATGTTATTTCGATCGATATCGCCAGAATGAATATCCATCTGTATAGTGATCGACATTGTTAGATCGACATGACTACCTAGTTAGATCGACTTCACTAGTTGGGCTTAGTTTATGGGTCTAACTTATTTTAGCACACAAATCACAGCTATGGGCTGATGGGCTGACTTGTATAAGCGGATGGTGGGTATCACAAAAACCGCGGATGGTGGTTAACCACGGTACGGATACACCCTATCCGTAAACCGTAACTGTAAACTGACGGATGCAAATAATAACCGTAACCGCAAATCTGCGGATAAAAACCGCGGTTAAACCCGCCAGTAACTGGCGGTTATCCGCGGTTTGTGGATTCTGTCCGCCCCACTGCCAAGCCTAGATATACCTACATTATACTCCTCGTTATAAATCTATATCTGAACTACAGTTTGTTGCAAAAATGGATCTAAATTATGATATTGTTGCAAATCTATACCTGAACTATACGTAATTGTTAACTCCGTTAAAATCTAACGAAAATGCTGAAAAAAATACTCAAATTGACATCTCTAATTTCTGAAACTTTACGAATACCCCCTAAGTTTATTATTAATTTTTTAAGTCATTATTCTTATTAATAATATCATATTTTTCAATAATTATACCAATTTTATAATTACTTTTACGTTTTAGTTTAGAACTAGAAATAAGCTAAAAACTATACAAACGAATATAATAACAGTTACCATGAAACATTTACGTATATATATATATAAATTAATATGTTATTGTCAACAATTTTCCACAAAAAAAAATCACCCTAATGTTTCAAAATATAAATAGCTCAAATTTCTCTAACTCACTCCGCCTAATGATTAGCCCACCTCCATCTTAACCCACCGCAATAGAGGATGCTAGTGTTGGAACTGATGTTGAATGACTCGTTGGACACGGTTGGACTGCAACGAGTCTCACATTGATCGGGTGGGAAGGGTTGGTCGGGTATCGCATGACGGGTGTAGGGTGGCTCGGTGAGGTTGGTGGGGTGGGGTGGGGTTGAAAGAAATTTAGAATTATTAATATTTTGGTGTTATTTAAAATTATACTTTGATAATGATGACCTAAGTAGTAAGATATAAACTTATGGTGTTGTTTAGCGCATTTTAGAAACCGGATAGGTAAAATTCAGCATTTTCTCAATATTTTTCGTAATCAATTAACAGAATTTTTAACGGATGTATAAATTTGCAACAATATCATAGTTTAGAGCCATATTTGCAACAAATTTTAGTTCAGGCATAGATTTGCAACGAACAATATAGTTTAGGTATGTTTGGCGCAATTTACCTTATGAATAAGTGTTTCTTTTGCTAATAGTCTCTACTATTTTTGGAATATTTTTTTTCTATTTTCGCACACATTGTTTGTTTCTACATACTCCCTTTGTTCCACGAAGATTGCACCATTTCTTTTTCTGTTTCAAGTTGCAGAGTTTGACTAAAAATTTAACTAAGATAAGCAGTGAAAAAAATCAAAACAAATGTGTATAGAAAGTTTAGATGGTAAATTATAAGAAACATATGAATCATTTAACTTTACATGTCTATGAATTCATAAAAATAAATCGTAGATTATACTGTGAAAACAACAAAGAAATAATGCAATCTTCATGGGAGGGTGAATATAAAACATCATGCTTTCATCTACAAGACACGTCATAAATGTCATAAATACGAAAATGAAATAAAATCTACCAATAAGAGAAGGCGTTTGTGCCAACAGTGCGAAAAATGAGTTATGCATTGGAGGTTTTCATCAATGTTATTTATCACCCAGATGAATTTTCAACCACTTAAAGTACTTGGAGAATGAAAGGTACATATATAATTATCGTGTAATTATCGGGTAATTAGGTATGAGCTTTCATATATTAACTTATAACTGGGTCGTTTGAAATAGTGAATGCAATATGTTGAGGAGGCTTTAAGGAGCATGTGCAGTCCGTCATGGTAAAGTAACCCTTGGTTAGATCGCAGGTAGCAACTGGCACGGGCCATAGCCGATCGGCTTTGCCTTGTTTGTCCTGACTCCCAAGTCCTAAGCAAAGGATCAAAAGCTCGGTTCTTGGACTACAATATCATACAAATTCATGCCTTCCTGCTTGGTCTTAGATGTTTCAAAATAACAGTCTTCTGGGTCAATTTTCTGACGCGCATTAAGAAGAAGGTAATCATAATTGTCCTTTCCCTATCGTCAAAACCCTAACTCCTTTTCTTTCTAATCTCACACGATGCTCTCCATTGTATGAATTTCAGGTTTTTATTATGAAAAAAGGATTGGTCTCATCTGGGTGTCGAAATGCTTAATTGGTTTTGATCAAAAAGTTGTGTCTTTGCCGACGGGTCCCTTGGCTGAGCTCTTGATTTTGCGGTGGATATCTTGGACTGGGTTTCGACCGAAATTCGTTATTGTTGCGTGCATTTTCTGGGGTTAGGCCTTCTTGGTGCAGTTTGGTATGCTTTTTACTATCAGCAATCCGTATTGCTATCTAGAAGACTAGAACTTTACTGCAAGTTATCGATCAAAATGCAGAATTGATTTTGATCCAGAAGTCGGTTTCGTCAACAGGTCTTGTTTGAGTTCTTAAATCAGAAATTGTGGACTCGTCTTTTTTAAAAATTTGTTCTTGTTGGGTGCATCTTCTGAGCTCGGGCATTCTTGTTGCAGTAAGGTATACTTTTATTCTCGTGAATCATGCTTCTATAATTCTGACTTTGTGTTGATATCTGGACTTCTGGAATTTCAATACTACCTTTTGACCTGAACCTTGTTTAGGTCTTACCTTCATTTACGTAACTCTGAATGTTGATTTTAGCTTGTTTTATTTGATAGGAGTACTAAATAGTGAAAGACTTAAGATCTCCAATGGCTGATCCTCAACCGCCCATCGGATACTCTTCAACTAGTCCTCAGCCCGAGGCACCATCACAAAACCCTGAAAAGAGCCCAGTTCCTCATTTAGTTCCTGCCACCCCACCTAGATTTCCTCCACCGCCATTGCAAAGAGATCAATTTTCTTCTCCTGCCAGAGTGCCAAATATGTTATCCCCAGCTAATGGAGGCAAAACAGGAAGCCCTGTTCCGCATTTGAGCACGCCCCCTGGACCTCCTGTGTTTTCCTCACCAGTTCGACCAGCTTCTGTTCCTTTTCGGACTTCTCCTGCCACCCCTCAGCCAGTTGCTTTATCGTCAGGTTCATCTTTGCCCACCTCATCACCTCCCCAAATGATGAATGGCTCAGTTGAGTCAGACCATCAAGTTTCTGATGCTGCTAGAGAGTCATCAGCGGTTGGAGAATCGCCAGTTGTATTTTCAGCCTGTAAGGTACTTCCATTTGTGTCTGAACCTAATGATATATATGGATTATCTTGTTATTAACTGCTCATTTTAACTTATTATTCTTGATGTCTCCATGCTTTTTACCAAAAACAGGTTCTGAAAAAGAAAAAACAAGCAAATGTACCTAGCTTAGGTTTTGGCGCTCTGATTTTATTATTCTTGATGTCTCCATGCTTTTTACCAAAAACAGGTTCTGAAAAAGAAAAAACAAGCAAATGTACCTAGCTTAGGTTTTGGCGCTCTGATTTCTCCCGGGAAGGGTATTTCATTTGATTCGCAAATACTACAACGTGATCCTCATCGATGCCAGAACTGTGGTGCATATTCAAATCTTTATTGCAACATACTAATTGGATCTGGCCAGTGGCAGTGCGTGATTTGTCATAGCTTAAATGGAAGTGAAGGCGAATACATAGGTTCCTCCAAGGGAGATCTTCTGAAATTTCAGGAGCTTTTGTCACCTCAGGTTGAGTATGTCCAGACTAGTAACAAGGTTCCCAGTTTCATCCCAGTTTCAGATTCTCGTTTGCATACGCCAGTTGTACTTGTTATAGATGAATGTTTGGATGAACCACATCTGCAGCATCTGCAAAGCTCTTTACATGCGTTTGTTGATTCACTTCCACCAACAACTAAGATTGGAATTATTTCGTATGGTCGAACTGTGTCAGTCTATGACTTTACAGAAGATTCAATAGCTTCATCCGATGTGCTTCCTGGTGGAGTATCACCAACCCAGGAGTCTTTGAAAGCTTTGATCTATGGAACTGGCATATATCTGTCACCGATGCATGCTTCAAAAGATGTTGCTCACCAAATATTCTCTTCACTTAGACCTTACAAGTTAAACATCCCAGAAGCTTCCAGAGACAGGTGCTTGGGTACTGCAGTGGAGGTTGCACTGGCTATTATTCAAGGCCCGTCTGCTGAGATGTCACGTAGTGTGGTGAAAAGGCCAGGAGGTAACAGCAGAGTTATTGTTTGTGCTGGTGGCCCAAATACATATGGTCCTGGATCAGTTCCGCATTCTTTGAGTCATCCTAACTATCCCCACAAGGGAAAGATAGCATTGAAGTATATGGAACATCTTGGTAATGATGCTTATCGGCAAAATACTGTGATTGACATTTTGTGTGCTGGAACATGCCCTGTAAGAGTTCCTATTTTTCAACCACTTGCAAAAGCTTCAGGGGGTGTCTTGATTCTTCATGATGACTTTGGAGAAGCCTTTGGAGTAAATTTACAACGAGCATCTGCCAGAGATGCTGGTTCTCATGGTTTCCTGGAGATACGCTGTTCTGATGATATCCTCATAACTCAGATTATGGGTCCTGGTGAAGAGGCACACGTTGATAATCATGAAACGTTCAAAGCTGATGCTGCTCTATCTATTCAAATGCTAAGTGTCGAAGAAACCCAAAGCTTCTCAGTTTTCATGGAACACAAAAATGACATCAAAGGCGATTGTGTATTTTTCCAATTTGTTGTTCAGTATTTGAATGTCTATCAAGCTGACATAACGAGAGTAGTTACCATCAAATTGCCAGCTGTGGATAGTATTCAGGCATACCTTCAAAGCATTCAAGATGAAGTGCTTGCAGTACTTATTGCCAAGAGAACCCTCCTGCGTGCGAAAAATTCAAAGGAGGCGGTTGATATGCGGGCAACTATAGATGAAAGAATTAAGGACATCGCATTGAAGTTTGATTCGCCCATTCCAAAATCAAAGCTTCATCGGTTCCCAAAGGAACTTTCTTCACTTCCAGAATTCCTATTTCATCTGAGGAGGGGTCCTCTATTAGGAAGCATTATAGGGCATGAGGATGAGAGATCTGTTCTTCGAAATCTGTTTTTGGATGCATCGTTTGATCTCTCACTCCGTATGGTCGCACCTCGTTGTTTAATGCATCGTGAAGGGGGCACTTTTGAGGAGCTACCAGCACATGACCTTGCCATGCAGTCTGATACTGCAGTTGTGCTTGATCATGGCACAGATGTCTTTATCTGGTTGGTAAGTTAATCAATCACTTCTACTTGAATCAATGCATTATGTTTTCTTAGCTGTATGTTTTTTTTCTTTTCCCGTAAAAAAATCTACATATTCAATTCTTATAGCTGATATAAGTAAAGCTTGAATTTCACATGCTTGTGGGACATCTGTATTTCAAGGTATCACCTTTTTAATGGGATTTCCAAAAATGTTTAACATTTAAGATGTTAATGGCTCCATGATAGAAAAGAAAATAAAATGGAAAATTGTCTGATATCGCTACCTTTGAAGTACAATCTTGCCAAGAACGTTTCATGCATAGATACATACTAGAAAGACGTTACCGTAGGCTTTTTCATGTTTCCTTGTAGAAGCTGAAGTTTTTCCTTGTAGAAGCTGATATAAGTAAAGCTTGAATTTCACATGCTTGTGGGACATCTGTATTTCAAGGTATCACCTTTTTAATGGGATTTCCAAAAATGTTTAACATTTAAGATGTTAATGGCTCCATGATAGAAAAGAAAATAAAATGGAAAATTGTCTGATATCGCTACCTTTGTTTCTTGCATGTGATTTCCTAGGTATTCATGGTTTTTTTTTTTTTGCTTGGGATACTTCTTGCCTTTGTGCTCAATTCCTTTCCTGCAGTGGATATTGAAAATCATAATGTTGGTATAACAGGGTGCTGACCTTGCTGCTGACCCGGGAAGAAGTGCAGCAACTTTAGCTGCTTGCAGAACGCTGGCTGAAGAACTTACTGAATTCCGGTTTCCAGCTCCTCGAATCCTTGCATTCAAGGTCATCTCTTTTCCAAATGATTTGAAGCTGAAACTCCTATTTAATATGGCATGACCTTGGAAAATTTTGGGATGACAAAACAAAGAAGCTAATTGTTTTGATTCACGCAGGAGGGAAGCTCCCAGGCCCGTTATTTTGTTGCTCGGCTCATACCAGCACACAAGGATCCTCCTTACGAGCAGGTATTTCACTCACATCATTCCATACTCATGTGCAAATCAGGCAGAATTACATGGCCATCAGCATGAAATTTGTTGAGTATATCTTACTTTGTGGCTTGTTACAGGAGGCAAGATTTCCACAGCTTCGATCGTTGACGCAAGAACAGCGAACGAAATTGAAAAGCAGCTTTATTCAATTTGATGAGCCTAGCTTTTGTGAATGGATGCGAACCTTGAAAGTGGTTCCACCAGAGCCAAGATAAGTGGAAATTGTTTCTGCTTTTGGTGCCTAACATTCCTCCCTCATTAACATGGGACACGAGCTCTGCATCCTCTTTCGCGATCCAATGGGGTCCCCCGCTCTCATCATCCCGCTCGACACTCTAGAGAGGCCTTGTAACTCAGATCTTCGGCTTCATCTCTAGCTACATTCGTTTTGTTTTCTTTCTCCCCCTTAAAGGTTTTGCATTCTTATAGAAACATACTACTATATAGTGGAGAACATCATTCAGGGGTTTAGATTTTTTTATTTGTTTTGACTGGAGAAAATGCTTTGTAGAGCAATAAGGTTCTTCTATCATTGATCTTTTCATTTTGCTTATACTCCATTTCTGAAGTTCCTAGGTGTATCTTGTTTCTCCTGCTATTTTTTAGACTCGGACAATGTAATGTTTTCATTTTCTGAGCACTTTTCAGTTGGACGCTGTTTCATAGAAATCTCCCTTTTAGTTGTATTTTTTTTCTCTCTTATCTTGAAATTACTGGAGTTGATTTTAACGGCATCATCCTTACACTTCCGTTCTAGTTCCATCGTGGAAAAGACAAAAAAAAACCGTGGGAAATACGTCAAGCATGCATATCTCTCATGCATTTATTCCTTAAAAAGAGAAAATTGTAAGTTTATGAAAATGGAGGGAAAATTGTAGAATTTGCTACACCTCAGGGGTCACTAGTAAGTTCCCTTTATTTTTAACGAAATGAAAATGTGTTCTTAAGCGCTGCCACTTGTTCATTCGTTCACCTTATCTCCAACCCGGAAAGAGTAAGAAGCTCAGACTCAGATGCAGAACATAACACGGAATTTCTTCAAATCACTTGAAATTTGTTCAGTTCGGCTACCGGAACGATCAACTCTGCTGTAACTTATTATCTCAAAACCTCCCGTTTCATTCGCACCTACGTTTAAAAATGGCGGCGCCACCTTGCAACTTATGTAGCATCAACCACCACTGCCCCTCCCTCCTTCCTCTCGCCACTTCAAAATCTCTTCTTTCTGCTGAATCCAGAGACTGTTACCTCATAACTAACTTGGGCCGTTCATATATTCTCGGAAGATCCCTTAGGCTGGTCAGCAGAAGGAAACAGTTATCGAGATTGGGAAATGGCAGGAGGAAGATGGTTGCTGGTGCTAGGGCTTCGTTGGGAGGTCTTCTGGGAGGGATTTTCAAGGGAACGGATACTGGAGAGTCCACCAGAAAACAATATGAAGGGACAGTGAACGTTATCAATAAATTGGAGCCTGAAATGGCTGCATTGACTGATATTGAACTGAGAGAGAGGACTTCCGTCTTGAAGGAACGGGCTTCTAAAGGCGAATCTCTGGATTCTCTCTTGCCTGTAAGTATGAAATCACCGGTCACCTTTTTAAAGCAATATGTTTAAATAATGATACTTATAGGAAGAACAGGCTATGGTAATCGAGCTGTAGATTTTCTGCTCATATGTATTTGCCTGCACTATTTGAGTATCTAGTTTATCACTACATGTTGAGTTAATCTATATGCATAGTTGTTCAACGTGCTTCGGCGCCATTGCTTGTAGGAGGCATATGCTGTTGTAAGAGAAGCTTCAAAGAGGGTCTTAGGACTTCGCCCTTTTGACGTCCAACTAATAGGTAAACGCTGTAGGTAGATGATTTATAGTATCTCTTTCTGCTCACCTTAAGGTCCAGCAAAAGATTTACGAGTATTATTCTCAGAGGAAGGTCCTTTGAATTCCAGGTGAAAAGTGCATTATTGAAATTTGAAGATAAAAATTGACTGCCAACTTTAATTAACAGAGATGGTTTTTTTGACAAACAAACAAGGACGATCATCGCTTTCATTGCAGCTGCTCTGAGAATGATACAATCACTTATTATCTGTACAAAAAGTTCTGGGAATCATAATTCTTACTGAACCAATACAACATTCTACTTGTTTCCCCCTTTTTTACAATTAACAGAGATGGTGGCCAGCTCTTCTGCGCTGCTAACATGCCGCTCTTACATATGTTTCCCCCTTTTTTACAATTATAGGTATCTACTTGCTTCTGACCTTTCCTTTTTCCTTTTGTTTGACCAAATCATCCAAATCATTAAAGTGAAAGTACTTTGGTGAAAGCCCGTTGGCCTATTTTCAAGCCCTTATCAATAAAAGGAATTGCTTCTATTGACCGAGTTACAGACGTAATTCAATGGATTGAGTCGATCAAGGCTGCTCCTAGCAGAAGACAAGGTGGCGCGGTGTGTATATTATATGTGCATTCATTCGTTTAAAATAATGATTTTTTGTAAAATGCTTCTTCTCTTTTAATTACTTTTGTGACTAATGAATGAACTCTCTTTTGATCAGAGAATATGACTAGTGAACAAAGAAGGGAAAACTACTTATGTGACATCACATATGTCACTAATAGTGAGCTAGGTTTTGATTATCTGAGGGATAACCTTGCCACGGTAAACATTGCTATCTTCTTAACGTGCTTATTTGATTTTCATTTGACAACTTCACCATAGTTAAATACCCAATTTCTTTTGCATACAGAGTGTGGAAGAACTTGTCCTGAGGGAATTTAACTACTGTATCATTGATGAGGTTGATTCCATCCTCATTGATGAAGCACGAACACCTCTCATTATATCTGGGCCCGCAGAAAAACCAAGTGAGCGTTATTACAAAGCTGCAAAGATAGCCGAAGCCTTTGAACGAGACATACATTATACAGTAAGTCCTACACCTGCTTCAGCACCTTGGGAATTGAAGACTCTTTATCTAAGAAAACTCCTAGCCCTTTGTTTATACATTGTGTACTCCTAGCCCTTTGTTTATTCTGCAAGAAAACTCTCAGCGAAAGAGCAATTTACAAAAGATGATTTCAGCTTTCAATATCCAAGCCACAGAAAGAGCAATTCTTTTTTCTTTTTTTCTTTTTTTGAGAAACAGAAGGAGCAATTGATTACCATTTAAAATGAATCACAAAAATGGTCTATTGTGTTATTCATGTGTTTGCCTAGTTGCTATTAATGTGGCCGGGTTACGGTAAACAGAGCCAATTAAGCAAGCATGTTTGAGGGGCTCATTCTTGAAATTGCTTCTTACTATAAAGCTTTTCTATACAGGTAGATGAAAAACAGAAAACTGTTTTGCTCACAGAACAAGGTTATGAGGATGCTGAAGAAATTTTGGATGTGAAAGATCTGTATGATCCCCGGGAACAGTGGGCATCTTTTCTTTTGAATGCAATAAAAGCAAAAGAATTATTCCTTAGAGATGTGAATTACATCATCCGTGGCAAGGAGGTTCTTATTGTCGATGAGTTTACTGGGCGAGTTATGCAGGTTAGAATTTTTAATTTTCTTTGTCACAGAAATCCAAGGACAACCTTATTTCTCAAATTGTAATGCTCTGTTTTGTGTCAGGGACGTAAGTAATGTGAAACTTGATTTACTTTTATGGTTCGCGTGATTTATTTGTAAGTGGTTAAATAACTAGGCACCATCACTGTTCATGGAAGTTACTTTAATATCTAACGACTTCTTAACCCTTCTCTCTTCAAGGGAAGATTTCTTTGCACCCTATTATTTTAAAAAAATAATACTCCCCCCGTCCCCAAAAGATTGAAGGATTTGATTTGGAGCGGAGATTAAGGTGAATGTGTGATTTTTGTACATATTTACTTAATTGCCCCTTGGTTGAAAGTGCACAAAAAACGAGGTAGAAAAAGTAAAGATAAAGTGTGGATAGTTTAGTAACTTTGAGAGCGAGAAGTTTCCTTTTAGGGAAAGAAATCAATTTTTCTGGGACAGCCCAAAAAAGAAAGGTGTTCAATTTTTCACGGACAGAGGGAGTATGTAAAGCCCTCAAAGTTGATATTAGTGTGCATCTATCAGCACTCATATACTGTTTCTGATTTCTTTTAAAGTTTATAACAATACAAGCGAATCTAGGTCGTGTTCTTTCACAGAAGCACTTTCTCAAAATTTTAAAATCCTATCTTTTCCTCCATTTTTTTTCTCTACTTTTTCAGAATTTTCCCCTCCATTTTTAAAACTAAAAATATTTCTTAAAACTCTTTCTGAAGAATCACCTCTCTAATGAGAAGTTCGTTAATATAGAAAAGTTGAAACATAAACTGATTTCTCCCATCTGGATTTGGCTCTTAAGATGTCTATCTGTTATTAACAGACTGATGAGTAACATTACAGTGTTCCTTGTCAATAGGGG
The DNA here is from genome assembly GCA_024586325.1 of Stellera chamaejasme. Classification (NCBI taxonomy): domain Eukaryota; kingdom Viridiplantae; phylum Streptophyta; class Magnoliopsida; order Malvales; family Thymelaeaceae; genus Stellera; species Stellera chamaejasme. The sequence goes on from CM044985.1 coordinate 36,762,329, forward strand.
AGGCGTTGGAGTGATGGACTTCACCAAGCAGTAGAAGCAAAAGAGGGATTGCCTATTCAAAATGAATCTGTAACTCTGGCATCAATCAGCTATCAGAATTTCTTTCTCCAGGTGCACTGCTATAGAGTATTAAATTATCTTTAAATGGTCCTTTGAGTTAAACACTGTTGAATTTCAACTTTCCTGACCTTCTTTGTCCTTTTTGAGTACCACAGTTCCCGAAACTCTGTGGGATGACTGGCACTGCAGCTACTGAAAGCACTGAATTTGAAAGCATTTACAAACTGAAGGTTACAATTGTCCCAACAAACAAGGCTATGATACGAAAGGTAAGGTTTATCTTGCATTTGCATAGAACTATAGTGAAACCTTTCTAGACTGACATGAATTGCTTAGAAGTACGCAAGAGTGTTACCTTGCTAAGGGGAATCTGTATTATGTGCAGATGAGCCATATTTTTTGAGATGCCTGTATTAAATCCATTTTTATTCTAACTTCCGTAGGATGAGTCCGACGTAGTTTTCAGGGCAACAATAGGAAAATGGAGGGCAGTTGTTGTAGAAATCTCCAGAATGCACAAGACAGGCCGTCCAGTGCTTGTTGGTACAACCAGTGTTGAGCAAAGTGACTCATTGTCAGAGCAGTTGCAAGAAGCTGGAATCCCACATGAGGTAAAATTTTCTCTACAGTATAACTCTTTGAATTCAGAAATTACAATGCCCGATAAATGTTGTTTTTCTTTTTTCCTTGGCTTATGCATCATAGTTAATGTTTTATGGATGAGGGTCGTAGTTTACCCTTTATGGATGATGAAAAGATTGATAAACATATTTTTTAAAGGTTCTCAATGCCAAACCAGAGAATGTGGAGAGAGAAGCAGAGATTGTTGCACAAAGTGGTCGTCTAGGGGCTGTAACAATTGCTACCAATATGGCAGGGCGTGGAACTGATATAATACTGGGTGGCAATGCAGAATTTATGGCAAGATTGAAGCTGCGTGAGATGCTTATGCCAAGGTATCATCTGTCATCCTCAGTTTTCTGTTTGCTTCTTGTATGATTGGATCAAGTCTCTGGCCATGCATAATCTTCTTTCTGATGTAATGGAGTCCAATACATGATCTTTTTATAATTTGATCAATATTGAACAGAGTTGTCAGACCAGCTGAAGGAGGTTTTGTCTCTGTAAAAAAACCTCCTCCGATGAACATATGGAAGGTACTGTTCATTCCCATGTGAAACAAATCTTCATGGTGGAAACATTGGTTCCTGTTATGCCTGAGCCTTTAAGAATTTCATATGCCTTTCTAAGCTTAGCAATAAATTATTTCCAGGTGAATGAAAAGCTATTTCCATGTAAACTATCCAACAAGAACAGTAATTTGGCTGAAGAAGCTGTCGAATTAGCTGTCAAAACTTGGGGTAAGAGATCCTTAAGTGAGCTGGAAGCAGAGGAGCGGCTATCCTATTCTTGTGAAAAGGTAGAACATCTCAAGATGGCAAAACTAAGCTGCTGTTCTTTTAATCTCAGCATGTTGTCTTCTGTATAGTTTGAAACACTAGAGATAGTAATATTACTTTTGACAGGGACCTGCACAAGATCAAGTCATAGCTAAGTTGCGAAATGCCTTTCTAGAAATTTCTAAGGAATATAAAGTTTACACTGAGGAAGAGAGGAAACAGGTATGTTCTTCTTATCATAAAACAAATGCATTTCTTTACTTTATAGATGTGAGCTGCATATTCGGAACTTTGTGTAACTAAAGGTTGTGGCTGCTGGTGGGCTTCATGTGGTGGGAACTGAACGTCATGAATCACGCAGGATTGACAACCAGGTTAACCTAATTTCCTTCTTTCAGTTGAGTTGGGAAATAGCTACATAGATAAACTCCTTTAGCAGTCTTGTTCATGATTTTGATTTCATTTTTGGTGTGGTTGACTGGATTGCATTTTATTTACCTGCAGCTGCGTGGCCGTAGTGGTAGGCAAGGTGACCCTGGAAGTTCCAGATTTTTTCTGAGTCTTGAAGATAACATCTTTCGCATATTTGGAGGCGATAGGATTCAGGTTAGAATATGTATGTTTTTTTATTATGTCTATCAGGATGCTGTTTAATACATCCGTTAATAATATTCCATCTGTGTCAACCTGAAGGGTTTAATGAGAGCTTTCAGAGTTGAAGATCTGCCTATTGAATCCAAGATGCTTACCAAGGCATTGGATGAAGCTCAGAGAAAAGTGGAAAATTACTTCTTTGATATTAGGAAACAATTATTTGAGTATGATGAGGTCTTGAATAGTCAAAGAGACCGTGTTTACACTGAAAGACGAAGAGCCCTTAAATCTGAGAATCTAGAATCTCTTATAATTGAATATGCTGAACTCACTATGGATGACATTTTGGAGGTGAACCATTCTCCTACTGACTAATTTTATTATGTCTATTATCTTCCATTTTACCGAATTCTGGTTTCTAAATGCATTGTCTGGCTATTCTGGTTTCTCATGCTTTTGTATTGATACTTGAGCTGTTTGCTGATACCTTGTGCTATTTGCTATGGTTGAACAGGCAAATATTGGGCCTGATACTCCAAAAGAAAGCTGGGATTATGAGAAGCTCATTGCGAAAATCCAACAGTAAGAATGTTTTTTAAAGTCTATAGAGTGAGATTGAATTAGATGATACTATGAATAGTTATAGTTTGTAAGTAGTCTCTTTGAATATTGTTACCGCCCTGATAAAAATTTTCTTCACTAAAGAACAGAAACAGTAAGAATGCTCATCTTTCAGGGGGAAACCCCCCTCCCTATTATGGTTTAAGATCTCAATGGAAATGAAAGTGATTTTGATGTGTCAGTTGATTGAAGTTAGCTATCTCTTATTCTGCTCTGAAAAATCTGGCAGCTCGTATTGATGATTCGATTCCATATGTAGATCTTTATGTTGAAAAACAAAATGCTTATTTAAGTCTGTTTGAACTTAAAGGATAGATTCTCATAATACAGGTACTGCTACTTGTTGAATGATTTGACGCCGGATCTGTTAAGGAGCGAGTGCTCAAGTTACGAGGAATTGCAGGCTTACATGCGTCTTCGTGGCCGGGAAGCATATTTACAGAAAAGGGTCAGCTTCTTAACGCTGCTTTTGCTGATATGACACTGCTGAGATACTCTTATATGTCATGGTTTTCGTATTATCAGGACGTTGTGGAGAAAGAAGCACCAGGCCTGATGAAGGAAGCTGAAAAGTTCTTAATTCTAAGCAACATCGACCGTTTGTGGAAAGAACACTTGCAAGCGCTTAAATTTGTGCAGCAGGCTGTTGGTTTGAGAGGGTATGCGCAACGTGATCCACTCATCGAGTACAAGCTTGAAGGTTATAATCTTTTCCTGGACATGATGGCACAGATTCGGCGAAACGTAATATACTCCATATATCAGGTAAGTACCAAAGCTAGCATCTGATCAAAGTAGAAGCCAAATCTTGAAACCATTACATGCGAGACGCACCATTATGATGGTTGTCCGTTGTCTCTTTGCATATTTGACAATTGTGGATACTTGTTTCAGTTTCAACCGGTGCTGGTAAAGCAGCAGGATAAAGAAGAGAAGTCTGGCAAGCTTGTCACGAGCAGGAGTAGGAGTAGCAAGACTCATCCTGATCCTGTCGGCGCAGTGGAATCATCCTCTCCATCTGCCAGTGCATAGGCTGTGGAAAGGTTGAGTTTTTGTACAACTCCTAGTTCAGTAGCTTTGCTGTGATATGGGGGCCATTTGACCCATTAGGAAGGAATATGTACAGAAAGATGGATCTCAAATCTCAGGAAAGGGTAAAGGAAAACAAAGAAATGAGTATGTGCCCATCAATCATATCGTTATTGTCTTGAAACAGAAAGTTCTCATGTGTTTTTCAACGTAACAAGTCCCCATCATCTTCATGTAAGCTTCACTGCACTTCTAATGGATTACTACGTTTACCCTGTTCTGTTGGTAGGAAGACATGTTAGAAGACAAGAGAAAACATACTAACTCAGGTTGGTTAAAACTGCATAATCCACTCCATGTCTCCAACTTCTAAAGTTAAGTATGAGAGACAAATACTAGTACTAGTATTAATGATTGAAGTTGAAGCTTTGAGAGGAAGCAAATACAAAATGTACCCTTGGTCTAAGAAAGAGATTGTTAGGGGAGTCATTAATTTGGGTTGGTTGGGCCCATAAAAAAAGAAAACACTAGAGACTCTTCTTGTCATGACCAAGAAGATAGAAAAAAGAGGACAAGAAGACACTACACTACTACATACAGTGGGTAAAATAAATGTTAAGAGGCTAAAAAGAGGCAAATCTGTACGAGTTTGTATTGTTTAGGGGTTAGGGTTGTGTTTTCTGTTGAGGGGCCAAGCCAAGACACAAGGCCTGGGTGAGTCACTCAGGGCTTGGTCTGGTCTGGTCTGGTCCTACGTAATTTCATTCTTTGGTAGTTGGTACGTTGGAGGAATCGTCGTTAACATGATTGGTTTGAATTTGATTCCTTCAAAAGGAAGCTTAAACTTGACCTAGGTGTGTGTTCTTTTGAATAATTTTTTGAATTATTTAAAATTGATATGATGCTATAAGACAGTAAAAGAGGAGGAAATTTAAAGGGAATTGTTGATAAATGGAATTTTGATGAAAAAATATGTGTAGAACACACCTCTCCCAACTTTTGTAATTGGATAAGCACAACTCTCATAATTCCTTATTTTTAATACCAACTAGTTCCATGATATATTATTATTCGCTTAGATTAGAATTTTACAATTTTGTCACTTAGAATGTGTCTCATGTTAAGTGTAACAACCAAGCCTCTCATCTCTATCTCATGTGAAAGAGTAATCAAATATGTCCCAGAAAAATCATATAAAACTCGAGTCACACTTACAAAGGATTAGTGTACATATGTCCAAAACTCCCCATCACCTTAAATTGTAAAGTGATGGTTCTGTACTACCTATTCCGTCCACAAATAATTGTACACTTTAACTTTGTTGTTTCAATGTTCAAACTCAAATTTTAACAAAAATAAAAAAGTTTTAAAAAATTCAGAAAATTTATACTTCAAATTATGACATGTAAATAAATTATTAACTTTAAATGTCTAAACATTTATGGAAAAAAAATCATAGATTAAATACTTTAAAATAATAAAAATAAATAGTATAATTATTATTTTGATTACGGAAGAAGTACGTTATTATTTGAAAAGCTTTGCGAGGAACGAGAAGACCGGGAAGAGGACAAATCCAATGCAAAATGATGTCATCATCTCACACCCACATGCCTTTCTAATAATATACGGGAGCCTCAAATGCGGGAGTTTTGCGGGAGAAACAAAAACACGACGTCGTTTTAGTTTAAATACTAGAAAACACGTTTACGCAATTTTAAAAAAAATGTTTAAGAAATTAAAAAACGTTTGGAAGGATAAAAAAATGTTGAGAACATAAAAAACGTTTGAATTTTGAAAACTATGGAGACTAAAGCGTATCGATGACACGTATAGAATCCTACAATTGCGTGATGACACGTATAGAAGCACTGCTAAACGTCGATGACACATATAAGAAGGCGCAAAGCTGCGTCAATGTCGCATCAATGGCTTTTGTAGGTATTTTGGGATTACACAGTGAATTTTATTGTTATTTAACAATGTCACATTTTGGGATCTCCGTGTGCGTCAATGTCACATCTTGGATCTTGACTTTAACATAGTCACGCTTTGGGTCCTCCAACTTTAACATAGTCACATTTTGGAACACTTCCCCACCTCTCCTCTCTTCGACTCCCAACCCATCTCCTCCTCCTCCACCGCCTATCTCCTATCTCCTATCTCCTATCTCGGACTCCCCGCCTATCTCCTCCTCCACCGCCTATCTCCTCCTCCACCGCCTATCTCCTCTCTCCGACTCCCCACCTCTCCCCAACCGCCACCGTCACCGAGAACAAAGATTCATGGTTTTTGTCCTAGTGGCCGCCATGTGTTAGTTCTTATGCGTCAAAGAAACAAAATTCAAGAATTGATCATCATCCGCCAATTTCGTTGCAATCTCAATCTTTAGCTTTGCCGACATCTCCGACGGGATCTCATGCCATTCCTTCAACCGATTTTGACAATGAAAACTTTTGAAAACGTGTTTCGTGTGATGAACAACGTTTGGGCTTTGACTTTGGGCCTTAACTTTTACATAGTCACACTTTGGGTCCTCCAACTTTGATAAAAACATTTCGGCCTTGACTTTTAGATAGGCACATTTTAGGCCCTACCAATGTCTCCAAGACAAAATGTAGACTATGTACTTTCTCTCAAAAAACAAAAGCGTTTGGACACCCGAAAATGACGTTTATGAAGAAAAAAGGCATTTGGACGGAACAATGACGTTTTCGATTTTAAAGATGTTTAACCTCATTAAAAATGTCAATGTTGTAGAAAATTAAGCTTAAAGAGAACTTTTTAATGTAAATTACTTGATTGCATAGATTTGAATAATTAATATTGTCAAATATGTTTTTTGGTAGTAGTTGGGGTGAAATAGTTTTAAAAAGAGAATAAGTAACTTGTTGAATAACTAAAAGTTCTATGAATCTCAAGTTGGATCAATCAAACTTGAAGATCTTTCTTAGTGTTGTTTTTCCTATGTTGTATTGTTAGTTTAAGGTTAATTATATATTTAAATTAACAAAAAAATGGTGAAATCAAAGATTTTTTCGGTGTTTTTTCATTCATGGAGAAAAAACGTCAAACGTTTTTTCATTCAAACGTTTTTTGTTCATATCTAAAACGTTATTTAGGACATGCAACGCTTTTTTATCCTCTCCTAGCGTTGTTCATCAGAAGCTAAACGCGTTTACTTTGCGCTGGAGGGTCAAATATTAACGTTTAGCTAAAAAAAGCGTTGAGAATCCATAAAAGAGCGTTTGCTTTATTCGAAATGACATTTAACCATAATTTGTTCGAAATTTACGTTTAATCCTAGAAAAATGTTTGAGTAAATAAGAAGAGCGTTTGGGTAAATAAGAAAAACGTTTGGGTCAATAAGAAAAACGTTTGAGTTTTTACATTCTGGGTGCTTCTTCTTTGACCAATGTCTCTAATGTCTCTAAGACACATTTTAGGCCCTACCAATGTCTCTAAGACAAAATGTAGACTATGTACATTTCCTCAAAAAACAAAAGCGTTTGAACACCCGAAAATGACGTTTATGAAGAAAAAAAGGCGTTTGGACGGAACAATGACGTTTATGAAGAAAAAAGGCGTTTTAAAATCGAAAACGTCATTGTTCCGTCCAAACGCCTTTTTCTCTTCGTAAACGTCATTTCCGGGTGTTCAAACGCTTTTGTTTTTTGAGGAAATGTACATAGACTACATTTTATCTTAGAGACATTGGTAGGGCCTAAAATGTGTCTTAGAGACATTAGAGACATTGGTCAAAGAAGAAGCACCCAGAATGTAAAAACTCAAACGTTTTTCTTATTGACCCAAACGTTTTTCTTATTTACCCAAACGCTCATCTTATTTACTCAAACGTTTTTCTGGGATTAAACGTCATTTTCGAACAAATTGTGGTTAAATGTCATTTTCGAACAAAGCAAACGCTCTTTTATGGATTCTCAACGCTTTTTTTAGCTAAACGTTAATATTGGACATTCAAACGCAAAGTAAAAGCGTTTAGCTTTCGATGAACAACGTTAGGAGACGATAAAAAAACGTTGAGTGTCCTAAATAACGTTTTAGATTTGAATAAAAAATGTTTGATTGAAAAAACGTTCGACGTTTTTCCTCCTTAAATGAAAAAATACCGAAAAAACTTTGATTTCACCATTTTTTTGTTAATTTGAATATATAATTAACCTTAGATTAACAATATAGCATAGGAGAAACAACACTAAGTAAAATCTTCAAGTTTGGTTGATCTAATATGAGATTCATACAACTCTTTAGCTATTCAACAAGATACTTATGCTCTTGTTATAACTATTTCACTTCAACTTCTACGAAAAAGCATATTTGACAATATTAATTGTTCAAATCTATGCAATAAAGTAATTTTCTTAAAAAGGTTCTCTTTAAGTTTGATTTTCTACAACATTGAAATTTTTAATGAGGTTAAACATCTTTAAAATCGAATTAAAATCGAAAACGCTATTGTTCCATCCAAACACATTTTTTTTTCATAAACGTCATTTTCGGGTGTTCAAACGCTTTTGTTTTCGAGGAAATGTACGAAATCATACAAATTATAAACTTTTGGGTTTAAAACGTACATAACAAAAAGAACGAGGACTAAAATGTTATTTCCCCCACTTGGTACCGGAAAACTCCCGCAAATTCGGTTACCGGAAATTAGAAAAACCTCACACCCACTGATGTTGCAGCTGTGAAGTACTAATTAAGAAGCTAATTGACTTCACTAATAAACAGGTCGTGCTCCTCCAATCCTAGAAAGCATGGCCTTGGATTTTGAAGCAAAGAGTGAGGCCATCTAGATTTAGGATTTTGTTAATTGAAACAATGATAGAAAATTACCCATTTCATGCTCTGTACTTTCTCGTACAGATGAACTTCTTGGCTGGTATTCTTGCTTGGAGAATTTGATTGGAGAATAGACGGTTGTAGGTTGCGTAACGAGTTGAGGACGACAACAAAGGAGGCCCCCTCAGAGTCGCCGGCGCAACCGGCATCTGGTCGTTGTAGAACCGGCATAGTTGAAGGACTGAGTTGGACCAGTTTATAATTTAAGGACTAAAATGAGTAAGTCAACATAATTCAGGGGTGTAATAGATAATAAAACCTTCTTCTTAACGTCATAAAAAAAGTTATAACCTAAAATAATGAGCATGTAAACTCCACATCATCTTCAAACAAAGAGTGATTAATTTGATGAAAAAGCACATAAAATAAAAATCGTAAGTATAAGAAAAAAGAAGAGTAAAAAAGTAATATTAAAATTTGAACGGACTGAATTAAATAATGGGAAAAGAGTTGCATTAATTTGATTAAAAATATAAAGTAAGTAAACTTGTAGCACAAACATAGATTTCATCCATCTGCAAATGATAGTATTTAATCTATGATTTTTTCATGAATGTTTAGACATCAAAAATTAAATAATTTACTTTGGATGAAAATTTTCAATCTAAATTTTTCTAAATATATTTTTTCCGATTTTTTTCACTGTTTATATTTGTTAAAATTTGAGTTAAACATTGAACCTTAAAATAGTAAAGTCAAATGAGACAATATTTTACGACCGGAGGGAGTAATAGGAGAAAAAAATTGCCAAAATTCAAAGGAGCTTAATTATAGAAGGAAATGAGTGATATAAATTTGTCAAAAAAAAGTTATGAGATTAAAAGCATAAACAATTATGAGTACAAAACTCAAAAACCTTAAGGGACTTAACTTGAAAGTGAATTAATTGTAAGAGCTGTAAGAAAGAACGTGTAAAAAAATGATAGCATTAGTTCGGAAAAAAAATAAGGCACTAATTAGATTGGAGGTAAATGGAAAAATAAATATTCTCAATTGAAGAGGGGAAAAACATTATTGTAAAATACTTTGACTAAACTATAAGTATTAAGAAAAGAGAAGTAGCATGTGTTCGTTCGAAAAAAAAACTAACAACAAATTAAAAGTGACGTATATTTGAATTTTGAGTGAAAGAATGTAAAAAAAAAGGTGGGAATTTAAAAAAAAAATTGTCAAAAATTTGCAAACTTTGAGCTAGATAACGCACCCAATATAAAGTGATCAAAAGGGCAAAGGATGGAAATGTTTGAAAATTGTATAAGAAAAAATCTTCAATTTATTTCATAACAAAAAATCAATTTTTGAATAAATACACAATATTACGAATAATACTGAAACCCCAATAAAAACAGTTTAAATATTGAATTATCGGAAAGAATGATTATATATATATATATATTGTTCATCAATTCAGTAACATTAAAATGTCATTATTTCTCTCTAAAACAGTAAACAAAATGTATAGTAAGAATAAGAGTGATACTTAAAAATAGAAAGAAAAAAATCTAAGTAATGCAGATCAACTCCAATTCGAAAAAAATGGAGATTTCAATATGAAAAATTAAATAAAAAATGAATGCAAAAGTAAATATAAGATTGTAATGCAAACAATTTAAATCTCCAGTGAAATTTTTTCTATTACCGTTAAAAAGATCGCATTGAAATAAAATGTAATTAGAATGAGTGAATGAATTATAAGAAGTGGTAAAAAGGAGATATTAATAAATCCTTCATGGAATTGACCATTGTTTTTTTTATAGTAGATCAAGTGGACTAAATGGTAAATGAAAAAAATAATAATATTGAAAAAAAATAAAGGATTAATGTGTGATTTGTATAAATTCAAAGATTCATATATAAATTGAAAGAAATTATAGAGTTCTCCTTGGAATGTATAAATGGCTAAAATATAGGAAGATTATATGCTTTATCAATTGAACCTTCATGAATTTTAATTATCATCATTGCCACTGTCTGAGAATGAGCAATACCGGATTTGGATGTAACATATACAAACAGTAGGGACTTATATGTAAGAGAAGAGGAAGGGATCTGATTTTTCAAACATTACCCGCTTTTCAAACACACGTGGTTTTTTTGAAAAAATTAAAATAGTTTGATGACTTTAAGTAGAGTCGAGTAGACAATGCATCAAACGGCTCTAGAGATTATGGGAAAGATTGGATGGCCAGTATGATTCACCAAAACGACGCCGTATTATAAAAAAACGCTACAAATAACAAATAAAGCCTCAATCCATGTCGTTTAAGTCAAAATCGGCCCAAATTGGATTGTTCATGAACACCCATCAATAGTAGAGAGTAGAATATGGACTCCTTAACTATATATATAATCGATTGTAGGATTTTCAGTGCATAAGGAAATGATTTAAATAAAAAATAACAAATGCTATGCAATAAAATAATCTATCATGTATGTGGGTATTATTCTATACCCTCAGTACAAATATATGCATGTAAATGTTAGTAGAGGTGTAAATGAGTGAAGAGGCTCCGGCTAGAGTTCATCAAACTCGGTAAATAGCGGTTTGAGCTTACTCATGAAATGAAATGTTTGAGTTTGGTGACCTGAATTTCTGTGACACTAGCACCAAAGTTCAAACTTGGCAACTTCAAACTCATATAAGGTGAGAATTGAGAGGTTAGAACAAACTGAATAAATCGAATAAATTCGCCTCCAAAACCGAAAAAATGAACCGATCGGGTTTGGTTCGGTCAAAAAATCGAACTCCATTTTAATTTTCATTCTTTGAACAAATATTCCTAGTTTAGTCTTAGATCAAGTATGTAGTAAAGTGGGGGTGGGTGAATTGAAATGAGTTCCAATTGAGGTTTGAGAACGGAATTGAGAGATTAGGTAGTTGACTAATATTTAAGTGAGTTAGGTTAACCCAAATTTTAAAAAAACTTCGATTTTTTCGGTCACCGAATACCGAACCCCCATCAAAACCACACCGAACCATATTAGTTATTATTCAGTTTCGACCGAAAAACCGAATATGCCGAAGCGGTTCGATTTCTCAATTTCCTCGATTTTGACAGAATCATGAACACCAGTGGTTAGAGGAGTGAATGAGTCTTTTTTTTGTGAGGCTAAACTTATATGAGGTTAGGTTACAATAAATGGCTGAGTGTGTCTAGTAATCGTTTTTTAAAGTAATTATTACATTTAAAAAAAATTATGTACGAATAACTTTTAATGTTTAGCTATAACTATTTGATATCAATTATTAAAAGTTATTTGATATCTTTTGTTAAACAATTATTCAAAACGGTGCACTAATTCAGACACATATCCCAAAGAGACTCTAAATTGGACATTTCTTAAAGGGTTTAAGGGTAAAAATGTCACCAAAGTATTTAAAATTTATAAATCTACCACCAAACTTCAATTTGAAGCTAAAGTGTCATCTAAGTTTTGAAACTGAGTTAAAAATGTCATTGCCGTTAAAAAATCCGTTAACTCTCTAATTTAATTACAAAAAGTTATGCTTCAAGTTTTTAACCCTGAACAATTCGATCCTAATAATTTTACATCTAACATTTTTACTCTCTCCACCACATGCGATGGATTTCGAACTTCTTCCACTCTTTTTAAACTCATTGAATATATATATATATATATATATATATATATATATATATATATATATATATATATATATATATATATATATCCGCACTTCATCTTATAGTTAAGGAACAAGGTGTAATATAAATATATTATTTATGGAGCCTAAAGTCAAACAATCAAATGAATTTAATAAACATTAGATATCAAGAATTCAAAGTAAAATGATTAGAAGTACTCTTTTTGCTCGTTCTTTTTCTCTTCGTTGCAATTCAATCCTTAAGTTTCTATTTCTTTTTGGTTGTGACACGAACAAAGTCCGGGTCACAACATAAATACCCCAAATCCCTCATGTTCCTTTACACTAAGTCTTTACAAGTTTATAAATAAAAAAGGAAGAAATTCAAAATCCATCGCATGTTATCAGAATGGTAAAAATATTAGATGTAAAATTGTCAAGATCAAATTGTTAAAGGTTAAAAAATTGAAGTACAATTTTTTGTAATTAAACCAAATAATTAACATACTTTTTAACAGTAGTGTTATGTTTAACCCATTTTCAAAAATTAGTTGGCATTTCAACTTCAAAATAAAGTTTGATGGTAGATTTAGAAATTTTGAATATTTTAGTAGCATTTTTATCTTTAAATCCTCTGTTAAACTTGTTAAACTTTAGAAACGCTACTTAAGCAGTTAAGCCCTAATTAGTAGGAGTGTAGCTCGGGATCAATTTCAATGATGATGAGTTTGTGAGCCAACAGGGGACCAAGACAAGTGAAACGACGCCACCTCACCCTCGTAAAATTGATTTGTTTTTCTTTTTGGGGTTTCGAATTCTACCTGTTGTAACTCTTTGATGATTGCTCCACAAATCCAAAACAATGACATTTCGTCCATGGAGGAGAGAGAGAGAGAGAGAGAGAGAGAGAGAGAGAGAGAGAGAGAGAGAGAGAGAGAGAGAGAGATGAGGAAGCAAATTAGTGAAATTACCGGCCAGTCTCTTATTTTGACGTTTTCTTCCTCGAATGGGATTGCGATATTTTCACATGAAGTGTGATGATCGGGGAGGAGCGTTGAAAATGCCTGCAAAATACCTCATGATGGTGTAAAAATATAAACTTGGCTTTTGGTAATGATAATTCTTTCTCGCTGTTCAAAAAAAAATTTCAATGATGATGAGTTTGTGAGCCAACAGGGGACCAAGACAAGTGAAACGACGCCACCTCACCCTCGTAAAATTGATTTGTTTTTCTTTTTGGGGTTTCGAATTCTACCTGTTGTAACTCTTTGATGATTGCTCCACAAATCCAAAACAATGACATTTCGTCCATGGAGGAGAGAGAGAGAGAGAGAGAGAGAGAGAGAGAGAGAGATGAGGAAGCAAATTAGTGAATTTACCGGCCAGTCTCTTATTTTGACGTTTTCTTCCTCGAATGGGATTGCGATATTTTCACATGAAGTGTGATGATCGGGGAGGAGCGAGAAAAATGCCTGCAAAATTTGATCCACCATTGGAATCCTAACGCTCTGCACAAGGTTTGTCCAACCAAAGGCAAAAACAAATCACGAGCCTTTCCTGGTTAAATCCAGTTTCAGCACCTGCAATTCGCTCGACGTTTTAAGGTTTTCCTCCATTTTCTATCTCAGACAAGTGTGCTCAACAAGGACAAGTGAGACTGTGTGTGGAACAACATACGGGACCTACTGCTTTATTTCTGGCGGGCAGCAACGGTCACGGTCAATAATTTTTTTCTCGCCCTTTCTTGTGTGTGGATGATGGAGGAAATGCTGGTTACTGCTTCTAAATTGCCCACCAAGTACTTGATAAATTGCCTAGCTTGGAATCGATAGACTAAAAGATGCTCTGATCACGAGATCCCTCCTGTTCCATTACATCTTTTTGTTTTCTTCTGTTTGCGTTCGGTAACGTTGGGAAGTTGAAAAGGTTTTAGCTGGTGCCTTGGTTTTGCTTCAGACCGAGGTGCTTTTGGCTGGAGGGTGAACAGCTAGCCGATCTCATATGAGGAGACCTTTCACTGTGAGTTGTTCTGTAACTTGCTTTTGTCTTCTTGCTGATATGTGTCTCTCTTCCTGAATTGATCTTGCGCTGTCTGTTCTTGAACTGATAGATTTTGTATTGCCCTCTCTCTGAGCAAATGTTTGAAAGCTGTGTCTTACAGGTAAAGGTTTGACTTACTAAATCTGTCATAAGGGAAATGAAAAACATTAAACAGTTAAATTAAAGAAGTTCCGGGATCTACACATGTATGCAGTCGGTTCTTTAAATTCTTTGTTTTTTTAATTTTGATTCTGGGTATGAATAGCAGGCTACTGGGATTGTAAGCATCCCATTCCTCTTTTTCACTTTTGTTGTCCAGCCTTCACTCAAGTTTGAGTATATTTATTGCCAAAATGCAGTTCAGATTTGTCCCGTTTCTTATTAACTATTGTAGTCGCGGAAGTATGTTACTGTGAGTTCAGTACTCCATTTTTTTTGGGTTCAAGTTCCGATCTTGAAGCTCCTCTAGTCATCAGAGTAACCTAATTTCTAATACGACAAACTAGTAAAGACTTTTTCTGCATAGCAATTAAGAAATGCCAAGAGAAGTGAAAAGGGTAAAGAGGAGGGAATCTGGGATCTGATTGTAAAGTCCATTTTCTGGAATTAACCAATTTAATCGCTTCTTTCAGCTGGTGGACGCACTTCTGGTACTTGTACTCTGCAGTCAGGCACTATGGGTTGTAGAGGGCAGCTCATATTGCAAAGAAAGCCACTCCAGGAAGGTTCGGCCTCACAGTGTCAGCATCACTGAGTTTGGTGCTGTTGGAGATGGTCTCATTCTCAATACAAAAGCATTTCAGAATGCCATCTTCTATCTGAATTCATTCTCTGACAAGGGTGGAGCCAAGCTTTTTGTTCCTGCAGGTCGATGGTTAACAGGAAGCTTTGACCTTATCAGTCACTTAACTTTGTGGTTAGATAAGGATGCAGTGATTCTGGGATCAACGGTAAGGCATAGTCTCTGAGAGATTATTACCTTAAAACTTTCCAAGTGCTAAAATAAAATATTTTTCATCATTCATATCATTGATTGCTTGGACTCTAGAGCATTTCATGTAATAAAGTTTATGGCTTGATGCTACAGAGAGGTGTACTTCATAGATTTTTTTTTTAAATGTCTTCGAGAGAACCTAACCAAAAAGGTCCTGTTTTGGGCACCATGCACCATTCGTTTTTCCGTCCTCTTTCACACTCAATATGATGTATATACTTCTTGGATAATGCTTGCATGATCACCTTTTGTTAACTGCTAGCTTTTGTGATAAGTTTTAAAAGGCAAGAAACTTTTGTCCAAGGTCAAAATGCGTTCTTATTTGGGTACTTTTTTTTTGGAAACTATTAACAATTGCTATGAATTTTTTTGTAGAACTCTGATGATTGGCCAATTGTTGATCCTCTGCCTTCATATGGCCGGGGCAGGGAGCTGCCTGGTAAAAGGCATAAGAGCCTTATTTTTGGACGAAATCTGACAGATGTCACCATTATGGGTAGTTCGCATCACTTGATAATTTATAACTTCCTCCCTGTTATTTTCTAGAATTTTTTCTCAGTGCTGAGCTTTTATGTAGGCGACAATGGAACTATTGATGGCCAAGGCAGCATCTGGTGGAACTGGTTTCATACTAAAACCTTAAACTATACGAGACCCCACTTGGTTGAGTTGATGAACTCAACTGGGATTGTAATTTCAAACCTGACCTTTTTAGATTCACCATTTTGGAATATCCACCCGGTTTACTGCAGGTATGCCCTTTCAGTACCCAGAGAAGACTAATACTTATATCTAATACCTTCCGTTTCTTTTGACATGCATCATTTGCCCCCTCCCCCTTTTGAAACACAGCACCTATGAATCTGGAGATTGAGACATTTGATTAAGTGTTATTTTTGGGATGAACAGAAATGTAATTGTTCAGAACGTCACAATTCTGGCTCCACTAGATGCACCAAACACTGATGGGATTGATCCAGGTAAGCTTCATCTACTGGCAAAAGGAAAGATAGTTGTTTATTACTCCATATCTTGAACCAGTGTTGGGTTCAGTTCAACTTTGTCGGTTGCTTTAAGGATGAGTATCATGAACTTCTATTTGCAAACATCAGTGCATTTAAAAGCAGGCAGATTCTTCATCCTTATAATTTTCTGAAGTGCACCGTGCATTAAATTAATGTCAAAATTTGATCATTAGCAGTTTTTATGAGGTACTGTATTATGCAATGAGAAAGAAAATATCATTAGCAGTTTCCTTTCCCTTTTTCAGTGCAGGACTTTGTTATTAAACTTTGGATATGTTTCTTATATATTTTTAATGCATCCAGATTCTTCTAGTGATGTTTGCATTGCAAACTGCTACATTAGCACCGGTGATGATTTGATTTCCATCAAGAGTGGCTGGGATGAGTATGGAATTCAATTTGCACGTCCTAGTACAAACATTACCATCCATAACCTTACTGGACATAACCATCTCGGTTCAGGGATTGCGATAGGCAGTGAAATGTCTGGAGGTGTATCTGAAGTCCATGCAGACAACATCTATTTTTTCAATACAACAACCGCTTTTATAATTAAGACTGCTCCAGGAAGAGGCGGATATGTGAGAAATGTCCATATATCGAATGTGACCTTGGTTGGTGTAGACACTGCCATAAGGTTCAATAGCAATTTTTCTGAGCATCCAGACGAATCCTATAACCCAAATGCTCTCCCTGTTATAGACAAGATTACTATTGAACATGTTAAAGGAGAAAACATAAAAATTGCAGGCCATTTGAAAGGTATTGAAGGGGGCGATTTTCTAAACATCTGCCTATTCAACATTACTCTCAACACAACTGAAAAATCTGCATGGAACTGTTCATTTGTTCGAGGTTATTCTGAATTGGTTTTCCCAGAGATCTGTGAGCCTCTGAAAGAGAGAATCACCCCGAAGCATCTCTCAGATTGCTATCATTTACCAGATAACTTCCAGAGTTCAGGTAATCGGAAAAGAGGTTCGTGGTTACTTTCATGGTAAATGATGCTTGACGAAAAGTCGAATGGAACTGGTGATAGTTACATTCATTAGGGTCGTTATTTGGAATGAGATTGTTTCTCTTGTAACTTTTGTATGCATGCAGTCAGAAATAATTGACTGTCCTGTCAATATAGAATGAGAGTGTTTTTGCTTGCTTGTTCTCTGGTGTTCGCTTTTCTAAATTTTGATTGTTATACTTGGAAACATTCAGATAGATTCGTTTTCAGTGTGCTGCTCGACTAATTTTGAGCAGTGTCTCCTGTCTACTGAAGAGGGTGGTAAATTCTGTGCCATAGGAAGATCCAATCTGGACATGAGTAGCGGAAGTACTATTTTTTCTTAAAGTATGTTGTAAAATAGGCACAAATAACAAATAGATTTCTCAGAGGCTGAGAGATGGAGGGAAAAGGATAAGGAGGGGAAAAGATCCCAAATTTTTATCTAGGTGATGCCTGAGTGCCATCTCTTTTGATAACTGAACATAAAACCTGTCTTGAAATGTATGTTTCCAGCTCCCTTGACACCTCTGTCAACTTCAAATCAAAGTTACTTCTGTACTTCTGCTTTGGCGATGGTACAACACCAGACAACATTTTTGGCGAGCTAGAAAATCGTCTTCTTGGGCTTGAAAACCTTCCTGGAGATGATGGAAGCATCACCTTTGAGATGAAGGGTGTTGAGGCCAACCCTGTATTTGTTGAGTTTGTTTCTGTAGTTGTTAGTCCACGTTTAATCTCCAGAGGTAGTGGCCTCAATGAGTCACCTTTTGCTTCTGGTATCTGTTTTCTGAGACGTTCTCTAGCTTTCTCAGCTGCTAGAAGAGCCTTCTCTCTGCTAAGCGTGATCAACTTCCATGGATTGATGCTAATATGGAAACCCTGTTTCTTGTTTGCAGTCTGAGTTTCAGGACCTTCATCAATCCTGATGGACAGCCTTGCAGGATTCTGAAACCACACCGGCTTGTCACGGATAACTCATGTCTGCTCAATTCTATACATAAATCAATATTTACATGCCTTGCTTACCTGATCAACTCTCTGATTTCTGCAAATAAATCTCGAAAGAAGTGATGATTTTTCATGTGAATCAAAATCAGTGCTTTCATCTGAGGAAGTATCTGAGTCTTCAAAAGGATCTGTGAATTGGTTCTCCCGCATTGCCAGTATATAGTCATATGTTCTCATCCCCTGAACCAAACTTTCTAGTGTTTAATCATATGTTCATATTCATATATGTTATTCTGCCTCTCACAACTACTGATTTGCAAGAAGTAACTTTTTTTCAAAAAATTTACCTTCCTTATTAGAACTACATGGAAAAAGAAGAGTTGCCCCATTGCTGCTGAACCATAAGCAGTTAGTAGAACCAACACTACCTATGAAATGAAAAACCATGAGCTTCCAAATTCAAACGAAACTAATATGAAAAGTTCGAAATGAACTAGAAGATTACCGATATCGTTGCAAGAACCTCTCTGGGAAATTCTGCATGCAGCCTTTTCTTAAGTTCCTCCTCTATCCCTTTCTTGTCTGCAAAGCACCTGATGAATATGGCAATGCTTGTTCCTCCTTCTATCATTAACTGTGACAAGACAACAGAACTTTGTTGTGCCACCAGGCACATTGAAACAGTAAATTAAAAGTACTCTGAGCTTGTGAAACCACCTACCATCAGTAACACAAATGTCATCAGAAGAATGAATGTAGTGTAATTCCTCTTCCCAATACAGTTGTTTAACCACTGGAAAGCAAAAACCAAGCAAAGAATTTCGTATCACTGAAAGACAAACGATACAAAATGATGCACAAACAAAACGTCCTTGATTCGTACCCTGCAATGGTGATCGAATCCTTCAACACATCGGTTGCAAGTTCGGCAATGTTTGCTGCACCTTTTCACCTGAAAATCACACTGGGTACAAAAGGAGACATCATCCTCCTTCATGTCAGGTGCAATTGCATCATCCTTCATTACAAAAGGAAATGGTAGCAGTGGTTCCATTTGAATTGTGGCATGCAAAGGGTCTAGGTATTTCCTCCTAATGAAAGTTTTAAGTATCTTCTTCTCAACTCTTCTGAAGAACCTGACAACTATCTGGCTCAATATGAACCCATAATTCAGTCTCAAAACCCCTGTTGATTTGCCTTTCCTCTTCTTCTTGAAGCTGGTCCTATCAGTTGGATCTATGGCAGTGCACCTAATAAATAGGAACATCACCGAGACAACCTGGCATGAGAACAGAATATAACATTATAAGAGTCATTAAGCTGATAAAGCTTGTCTGGTTACAAGATTCTAAAATTAGAGTTTTTGATTTTTGCTCCCAAGACATTACCACAAAGGAATATATGGAAGTTACTGTGATTTCTGCAATTCTGTTCCCAAGAAGCAAGCCTAGGAATGTATAGAAGGCCACAACAAGGACAGTGTATATCGCCATTCCCACAACCTGCAACCATTAAGACTTTAACTTCAAAACCAATGATAGAAACTTTCCAGATAGAGATCCTTCATTGCCCAGATCGAATTTTCTTCAACTTAAACCACTGGGAACTTTTTTCTTCCACCTAGGAGAAAAAATGTTGCCTCATTCTTTTTTTTCCCCCTGATCAAGAGTAGAAGAAATTATACCTGTAGAGGGTGCAGAGGGCATTGCCAGCCATGGCGTCTCATCATGGTCGTCATATTTCTGGGATTCTAGTTTAGAGAAGGCTGTGCTGTTCGTTTGGGTGATGGAATGTTGGAGGATTAAAGATCCATTGAAGAAGCTGGATGTTTTCCAGAGGTAGCTAGAGCTTTTGAATTGAAAGTTGGGTTCTTTATGAATGAGGTGGGCTAGGGTTTGGTTACACGGGAATTTTGCCAGCTCCAACGGTCGAATCCTCGGCTTGGGTTTTGAAATTTGAAACCGGCCAGCCACCCCACCCCCACCGGTGTAAGCCAACCTAGGGGGCTGCCTGTTACTTTGGATAAAGCACGTCAGAAATTGTGCGTTTAGTCCCTATATAATGTAAAATGTTTACTTATAACCCTAAACTACAGAAACATTCGTCCCAAAATTAACATAGGACGTTTAGCCTTCTGGCCTGTAATTGTATGTCCGTAAACTAATCTGTGAAATCTAATACAAGGGGGGACTGCCTCCGCAACCAGAGAAAAAATGTGAAGGTAGTAAAACTTTAAAAGACTCCATGTCAATCTCCAACATGTCTGGAGAACTATTGCGGTGTGGTGTAACTAATGTTCGGACCCTTTCGGACTCATCTTCACTAGTGGATGATGCTTTTATCTCCCAGGTTCAATCCTCGGTGCTCCAGGTGTGGCAAGAGATTGTTTATGTCTCGGCATGGACATTATGGAAGGCTCGAAACAAATTTGTTATGCAGGATATTCCTTGGAGATCAACTGTTATCCTTTCGGAGGTGCAAATTCTTTCCTTTTTGTGGATCACTAGCAGGTGGACTAGGCTGAATCTGGCTTGGGGAGATTGGCTTCTAGCCCCCCTGGTCGGAGCGGCGGTAAAGATGTCTTAAGTTTTCCAGGTGTTTCCTATTTCTGCTTGTGGTGTGCGTCGGGCAGTCGGTCTTGGTATGTTTTGTTAGTGTCTGCCCAAGTGTTGCAAATAGCCCGTATCTCGTTGGTTGTTGTCTTGTAACTTTAAACGCTTGATTCTATTAATAAATTCTTTGTTGCAGTCCAAAAAAAAAAGTCAATCTCCAACATGATAACGATTAAAGATCGATTATTCAATTGTAGTAGCTCTTTCGTAAATTTTTTATTTTTGTACTATTAAAATTCTAAATAACTCCCTCCATCCGCAAAAAATTGCACCGTTTGACTTTGTTGTTTTAAAATTTAATATTTGACTCAAATGTTAATAAAGATCAACATTGAAAAAAAATATATATTTAGAAAATTTATATTTCAAATTATGTTACACATATGAAAATTTTGATTTTTAATATCTATAGATTGATAAAAAAAATCATAAATTAAATATTGTGAAACTGTCAAAATAAATAGTGGAAACTTTTACGGACGAACGAAGGGAGTAGTTCTTTCATAAATTTTTTATTTATTGAAAATGATTATTATAGTGACTATATTTTTCATATCACTGTCTTTAATTACATCTTGAAAAGATTTAGATATAACATTTTGACCACCACCCCCCCCCCAATTCCCAGCCCCAGCTACCCCCCACTCCCCTACCCACTAGGGGTGTGCACGGGGGCGGGGCGGATAGTGAGAAAAATAGTACCCACCGAATGCGGGTACCCTAAATGCGGGTACCCGATTTTCACGATTTCTTACGGTTCGGATCGCGGGTATTCCTAAGTATAATTATTCTATAAAAATTTTCAATTTACTTGGAGATATTCTAAAATTTTGCATCATAAATGTACATATCTAGAGCATCAAAATGAAGAAAAGTAGTTTACATAAATAGAACAATAATATAATATTGCAAATCATGTATTATTGTTGTATGAAATGAGTTTTCACACATAATATAAAAGAATTTTAAAGGAAAATTGAGATGAAGTAAGCAATTTTAGATAATTTATTTGTAAATAGGCATATGCGGATCGGTTCGGGTATCCGCGGGTTTCTAAAATTAGAACCCGCGGGTTATCGGTTTCTTCGATTCACGGGTTTTTTCGGTTTCGGATCATGCGATTCGGATCGGTTTCTCGGTTTTGCGGGTTTTTTGAACACCCCTACATACCCACGCCCAGCCCTTCCTCAGGTGGAGAGATATTTTGTTTAACATTATGTTTTTGTATATTTTATTTGTTTAACATTATGTTTTTTTTTTATTCAAACGTCTAGCTCTCCTCTTTTTAATGAAATGTGAACAAAACTTCACAAAATTACACACGTCAATCAAAAGAAAACACACGATGCAACTAGGCTTTCTACTTACTTTTAACGTTTTTTAATTTGCAGTTGCTTAAAAATTATTATCCCAAGAAAACATCCAATCAGAAGTAAAGCAACTTCTTATAAGTTTTCACCTTATATATACTACAAAATTATTGTTCTCAACTTTATACGACATGTATGCTCCTGATTTTTTGGCCACAACATATCCCATACTTGACAAAATTAAAATATATCATCACCATTTCCATATGCGAAGAAGACTTGGCAGCGTACGTAGTGTAATACAGAAATCGTAGTCCGTATATATACTGTGTATATATACATTAATAATTAACTTGTTTTTTATACAACCCAAATTAAAGTCTGTGAAGCATGCAGTTTCTCGTATATTTGCACAAACTATATTAATTAATTCCTCAAGAAATACGAAATTTTCTGTCTGCTCGATCCGGCCCGTAAGATTGTCTTCTTTTGAATCCAGAAACTTGATTGCGTAACTGTAAATCGCGATCTCCGTTTTAGGCTTCAGCTTAACGAATGGGGCCAGAGAACGTTGTGCAAGATTGTGGGAGCTGAGGCGAGCTGGGACCCACACTAACGCCGTTATCATTGTTCCCGTTGGTAGTACTCACGGTCGTCGGCGCTTTTATGACGGACGAAACGGCAGCAGCCAACACGGTCGTGAAGTTCGGGTCGGACGCGATGGCGGCAGTGATCGTATCAACAATCGACGCGTCCGCTTGCAACATGGGTTGAGGGTAGCCGTGAAGCGGCGTCCGGAAGAAGGGCGGGTGTCCGCCGTGAGTGAGGTCAAGGGTTACGGTGGGGAAGGGAGCGGAGGCCGAGAGGGTGGCCATGGTGGAAGCGTATAAGTAGCGGGCGGCGGAAGGCTGTAATATGGAGGTGGAGGAGGATGAGAGGAGCATAGCTGCGGCGGCAGAGGTGGTGGTTGCCATGGCAGTGGCGGAAGGAGGAAGTGGGTGGTTGTGGTTTCCTTCGTAGGTTGTGGTGAGGATGGTTCTGTCGTCGGCACATCGCTGGACTTGCTTGCGAACAGGACACCCCACCGACATAGTGCAACGGTAGTAAGCTCGCGGGCACGGATTGCCCTTCGCCATTTTCTGCCCGTATTTCCTCCAGTGACACCCATCCCTCATCTGCATTCAAATTAATTAATACTATAGTATATGATAACGAATAATATATAAAAAATCCCAGTAACCTCACAACGCCAAACCAGGCCACCCAATAAATCGATGTATAGCCAGCTATCCATATATAAAAAAGTTTGATGATGGTTTCAACTAACGTATTTGGAAGAAGCAAATAAGAAATAGCTAGGTTTCAAGTTTTCGAGAATATATATGTTGATCATGCATGAGGTCATATATACATACCAATGGAGCTTCCGATCTGGCTCGTACTGAAACCCTAGCCTTTCGTAATGGCTCATGAGACTGGTCGTCATTATTCCTAGTTTGGTCCATGTTGAGCTTGGGACTGTTCTTCGATGAGGCAGCTGTGTCCAGATCATGATGATGATCAGTAATTTCTAGTTGCTTTTTTGTAGGACTTTTTTCGCACTGCATCTGCATCTGCATCACCTCCGTGTTTTCATAAGACAGTAGAGATGCAAGTTCTTCATGTCTCATCCTTACATC
Source organism: Stellera chamaejasme (assembly GCA_024586325.1). NCBI lineage: Eukaryota > Viridiplantae > Streptophyta > Magnoliopsida > Malvales > Thymelaeaceae > Stellera > Stellera chamaejasme. Next base: position 36,786,111 of record CM044985.1, read on the forward strand.
ATCATAGATCAATGGCTCGTTCACATCTATGCCGCCACTTGGTGCTTCCATTGTCCCTTCAGCTGCACCTGCCTCTCCCTTATTCTGTTTGATATATATATATACCATGCCACGGTTAATTCCGGGTATTCATAAGTGACTCATCTCATATATAATTGATATGAGTGAATAAATAAGATATGCTGTTATTCTAGCTATATATTGGTTTAAAATAGCATAAGCATAAGGATATGTATACTAGCTATAATCAATAATACTATAATTTATGTTCCGGGATAAACTTTGAACGTCATAGGCGTTTTGTTGATTTACAAGTTTGTCACTCGCTATTTTTTTTTATCAAAATAATGACCATGTCTGATCATCATGATTAATCGATAAGCAACGTCTTTTCATGTGAACAACATCAATATATCTACATGACAAAACTACTTATCAACACTGGGTATAAGCAGATCAACATGACAAACTACTTATCAACATTGGAAAAAAAAACATATCAACATGACAAGAGTACTTCTTATCAACAATGGACAGAAGCAGATCAACATGAAAAGACTATTGATCAACATTGAAAAGGAGTAGATCAACATGACTAGACTACTAATCAATATTGGACAGAAGCTGATCAACATGACAATACTACTTATCAACATTGAAAATGAGCTTATCAATATACATGACTACACTACTGATTGACATTGGACAAAACCTGATCAAGACAAGACTATTGATCAATATTGGAAATGAGCAGATCAACAATTAGACTACTGATCAACATTGGACATAAATATATCAACATTGTACAAAAGCTTATCAACATGACAAGACTACTGATCAACATTGAAAATGAGCAAGATCATCATGACTAGATCAACATTGAACAGAAGAAGACCAACATGATCAATTGGAAAGTAGCAAATCAACATGGTAAGACTACTGATCAACATTGAAAATAAGTGGATCAACAAGACTAGACTACTGATCAACATTGGACAGAAGGCGCAGGTCAACATGATTATCTATTGTGATCATCATCGTTTTATCTAGATTTTTTATGTTAGAAAAACATCAATTTTGCATCATTTGCAATTTTGGTAATTCTTGAGTTTCATCGCGTCGAAATTTTAGCGATGGTTTTGGGTGAGTTGCGCTGGTTTCTAGAAGCAGCTCTGAATCATGACGGGAGAAATCACAATGGAAAGCTTCCCTGGAAGAGACGGTGGTATGTTTTGGTGGTGCTTGTGTTACTGAGTTTTACTGGTTTGGTTAATTGAAGCAGTTAGGAAATAGCGATGGAAGAATTATGATGAAAAAAAGCTTAGATGAGAAGTGCAGTGGTACATGATACAAATAAGAGGGACGCTTATGCATATAGATTTCGCATATGAGCCGTCTATAGCTACTCATAATTTATAAGAGCATTGATATATGGAGTGGTATTTTTGTCATGAGAAATTGGTATTTATATACCTGCAGCTGGTGCTTCCGGTTACTGGAATCCCGCGGCGTGAGTAGGAGTACAAGTTGACCTTGTAGGTCACTGTATTTGTGCATAACCTGATCCACCAAGCTCCGTAGTCTCATGTTTTCCTCCTGCAATCTCTTTAACTCCTTCTCAGCATCCTCACTACTACTTATAACTATCATCTGCATAAAATAATTGATTGAACAGTACCCAAAAACTTAATTCCTTAATAAAAGAACAAAAACAAAAACAAAAAAAGAGAGATCAGCAACCGATCTGGATCAAAAGTATTAATTATAAACTGCTATTTAATTAATTAATGGTATATTACTGGAATTGAACATACATGATCAGCGTCGGTTTTGTTATTTGCATTTCTTGTAACTCTACCTGCAGTACTGGATGAGCACAGCAGATCCAATCTAGTCTGAAAATATTAATTGAATTAATTATGATGATCAATCGGTCAGAAGGAACAATAATAGTAAACACTGCAACAAATATTACTTAATTCAACTATATATTCAAGTCTAGTAATCAGGTATATATATTTTTATATGTGACATCAATTACACAAGTATAATTAATATATATTCTTAAGAATTATACAATATTAAAAGCACTTAGAAAAAAAAAACAGGAGGATCTATCCAGAACGGGTTACGTACGTTCACACAATTAGAATCCTCCGGCAAAGAAGATGATACAGAATTAGCGGCCTTGCTAATTATCTGATCAGCTTGTTGACGTCGAGGATTCAGCTGTACTACTTTCTGATTTGCTAATTCATCACCGGAAAAGAAATCCACTTCCTTCATCATCGTATTGTGCCGCTGCTCAATGCGCCGGATCATAAAGTCTTCGTCGGAGTAATTAGTGGTCCATTCACGGCGCTGCTGCTGCTGCTCATGATCATCCATAAGGAGTTAATTAAACGAAAAACTAAGATTTATTATGGTCTAGCTAACTAGCTTGCTAGCTCTTTTAAAGGGGCAAAACAAAAGTGTACTGTATTTATAGAAATCAACCTAAAAAAAAATTAAAAAAGCAATTATCCCCAATTAAATTGGAAGGGAGACTTGACTTAAGTTCCCCGTGGTCCTAGATTTTTCTTTTGCTCTAAAAATATACTCCTATATTATATCTTTCTTAAAAGTTGGTGGATTTTCGTTTTTAAAACATTTAAACTACAATTTTATTTTTTTAACATTTTAATATAAAAATTCAAATATTTTAATTATAAATTATAGATGAATGTTTGTAATTTTTAAATATGTAATTTTTAAAAATTGTAATAATTTTTTTTGTAATAATTTAAATTTCTCGTAATATCAAAAAAGAGAAGCACAATTTTTTAGGTTATCAAAAAAGAGAAGCACAATTTTTTAGGTTTAGATTGAAGATTTGAAGTTTGATGGATGACTGGGTAGGATAGGAGGGTAGTGTGGTAAAAGGCGCCGGGAGGGAATTAAGAATAGAGTACGGGCAGTGCACGTGGAGGCGTCGTCCTCGTCCGGTCCAGAGGTCAATGCAGTTGACGGCACGGCTAATCTGACGGTGGTTAAGCCATAAACAAGTGGGACCCACACACCTAATTCTATTGACTTTGTTTAGTTAGCCGTGGCCACCCCCTCACATCATTTTCTTTGGATTCATTCATTTATATCCACCCGGCCTTCAACGGTCAGCTCAAGCTGAATGAATGCACACGAATAGATTATAGTATCTCAATTTTGTGGGAAAAATCGTTTTTTTAGACATTAATCCGTAATAAAAAGAATACAGTTCATGTCCACCCTATGAAAATAAACAAGTAGAATGCTAAATTCTTTGTGATTATTTTTTCTGAAATTGCTTAACTAATACCATCAATTGATCTGTTAATTAACGTTTTCTAATAAAGCAATTAACAATGGTATTATTACTCCCTCTGTGCTAAATGAGTTATCACTTAAACTGACACAGGACACCAGAAATGCGGGGCGAGAGAGCGAGAGAATCAGTGAGGGGGAGTGACATCTGTAAGCAGGGGTGGGAGAGGGGTGAGGTTCTTCAATTCCAGTGAGCAGCTTCAGAAGAGAATTAGGGGACAACAACTTAGGAAGAACGACACGACATAATCGGATAGACAGAATCTAGATAGAGTTCTCAAAGTCACTGCAACTTCGTTCTTCATCAACAATTTTTCGGAATGGTGCAAGGAGAATGACTTATGGAATCTTTTCCGAGACCATGGATTGGTTATTGACGTTTGCCTTCCAAACAAGTGATCAATAAGTGGAAGGAGATTTGGTTTTGTAAGGTTCAAAGGGGTTAATGATCCAATTCGTATGGAAATGAACCTTGAAGGACTTTGGTTGGACTCATACAAACTCAAGATCAACTTGGCAAAAACCAACGCTGCTTTCACTACTACGACCCGACTGACAAAATCAAATGTGAGGAAACAGCTTGTGGACTCCAGAAGCTTCAGAGAGGTCACCAAAACTTGGATAAAAAAGAAAAACCAAGAACGGATTTCAAACCCACCCACTGTTAAGCCACAAATTAATCCAGCCCAGATTACAACCAAGGAAAATTCAGACAGAAAAAATGAACATGATCCGGAAGAGCCTGAACTGGTTTTCCTATCAAGCCACAAAGAAACAAAGTGGCTAAAGAACTACATCATAGGAGAGACGAAATCTCTAGAAATTCTACAGAACATCATTAACATCTTTGAAGAGGAGGGAATTGGTAACTTAGTAATTCGTTACCTCGGAGGTCTCAAGATCCTAATAGATTGTAACTTAAAAGCAAAGGCCCACCACCTTCTCTGAACAAAAGCAAAGTGGCTCCCCTCCTGGTTTTCTCATGTCTCGCAGTGGACCGGGTCAATCGATTCTCCGGGAAGACTCGCTTGGATCACAATTACCGGCGTCCCAATCGAAATCTGGAAAGAGGCTACATTCCAAAAAATCACCTCTCGATGGGGAAAATTCTTGACTGCAGAAGGTGCCTCAATTAAGAACATTCATCTCCACATAGCAAAAATCTACATCTTAACAGAACATATGAAGATGATAAACTCAATAGTAAAGATCCGGGTGACCAACAAGCTGGTAAGCATCAGGGCCATGGAAGATAACGGTGCCTCTATCAGATTTGGACCGTCCTCCGATGAAACTTCCGACTCGGACTCGGAGTGGTGCTTCGGAATCGGAATCGGAATCGGAAGAAGAACGTACCTTCATGTGCAATCTCCGGGAAAAGTTGCCTGCAGCCTTTTCGCCGCCTGAAACTTCTGAATCATCTACAAAAAGAACATTGGGAACTCCTCAGCCGCCTCCTACAAAGAAAGCACAAACAGTGAGCTTACCAACCAAGTCAACCCCTAAGGCTTCTTGTACCCTAAATCCCATCCCCACCTCTCACCCTCAAACCCACCTCAAACTTAAAACGGTTTCAGCCCTGACCCCTCCTTCCGATACAAGCTAAAACCAAAACCTCTCCTCGGGGCCTTCTCGCGTTCCCGGTAGCCCAGTATCAGACTCTCCCAGTCCAACCCACATTTCCCCTTCTCCTCAGTCTATACCATCCGATTCGGAAGTCACTTTATCAGACTCTGAACTCTTTTACAATAACAGAGCTGGTAAACGATTTCATAAAGTTAACCTCCAAAATCCCTCTATCACCACCACCAAACGACCTCTGGGAGCTCCAATTCCTTACGAAACCTCAATCAGAATTCAGAAAAGGAATCATCCAACAGAGAACCCCTTCCCCTGCCCTTAGCTCAAATTTTGAAGAATCACACCACCCGTTTCGGCACAAAACTAGGCATTCACTATGAACCGGGAGAAGGTGAGGAAGTAGTGAATTAGAATAAGGTACGTTAATCGAACCTTTCTCTAGGTGAATCCGATTGTTTTTAACTTCGTCAATGAAGCGGCTCTCTCTAAACGCCCGTGGTCTGGGTCAGAATTGGAAAAGAAAATGGATTCGAGAATTGGTAGGCAAAGAGAAATTAGATTTTGTGGTTATCCAGGAAACAAAGCTTCAATCCATGAGTGACCTAGTTGCTAGATCATTATGGGACTCTCATGACTTTTACTTTCTAGTGAAAGATTTAGTTGGTAGATTTGGCGGCCTCTGTATCTTATGGTCCTCTACATGCTTCAAGCTAAAAGTTTCTTTTGTTGGGGAAGGCTTCCTAGCCATCCACGGAATTTTTCTAGCAAACGATCAGGAGATTTTGTTAATAAACATTTATGCCCCTCAGGCAGAGAATGATAAGCGTTGTCTATGGGAAACATCTCAGATTTGATATCTTATTTGTTTTTTTTTGGGGGGGCTGTTTGCTGTGTTGGAGACTTCAACGTTGTTAGAAAGAAAGAAGAAAGAAAAGGGTCAGTCTACAATACAAGAGAAGCTCTTCACTTCAATGAGTTTATCGACTCAGCTGACCTTCAAGATATTAGATGTGTAGATCGCAAGTACACTTGGATAAACAAATCCGGCACCAAACTAAGTAAGTTGGATAGAGTGCTTTACAATAATCTTCTCCTGAACTATTGGCCGTATCTCTACACAAGGACTTGCAACATGTATATTTCAGATCATCTGGCTTTACTGGTAATGGACAAATCTGCCTCATCTGGTCCAAAACCATTCTGTTATTTCAACTCTTGGCTTCAATACCCAGAATTCAAAGAAACTCTCATTTCATCTTGGACCAACCACATCTTTTGTTGTCGACCATATTTTGTCTTCAAACAAAAGCTCCAGTTGTTGAAAGCAGATATAAAGCAGTGGAGGAACTCTAAATTTGGTTCCATAGAATGGGAAATCAGCAATTTACAACAAGATAAAGAGCAGTGAGACTTGGAAGCAGAAAAAAAGAGATATAAAGGAGGAAGAGTCCTAATAGAGATCCGATTGCTTAGACAAATTAATTCAGCTTGAGAAGACCCATGCAGGAATGTTAAGGCAACGAGCAAAGCTAAACTGGGCCGCGGAAGGAGACGAGAATACAAGAGTGTTCCATGCTGCAATTAAGAAAAGATCCAGAACTAATACAATCAGAGGATTGACCATCAATGGAGAATGGACTAAGGATCACAATTCCATCAAAACTGAAGCCTCGTTCTTTAGAAACCTCTTCAGCGAACCCCTCCCAAACAGACCTAAGTTCTTCAGTGCCAAGTTGAAAACACTCTCATTTTCTTAGCAACATAGTTTGACATCACCTTTCACTGATATTGAAATTAAAAATGCAGTATGGGAATGCGGAGGAGATAAATCGACGGGGCCGGATGGCATGACCTTTGCTGTTATTAAAGATATGTGGGAGATTCTTGGACCAGACCTCATCAGAGCAGTTAAATATTTTGAAGCCACTTGCCACCTGGGGAAAGGTTGCAGCCCCTCTTTCCCCGCCCTTGTTCCAAAGATGAAAGACCCCACAAACCTAAGAGACTTCAGACCCATCAGTCTCATTGGATGCCAATACAAAGTCATTGCTAAGCTGCTAGCCAATCGTCTACAATCAGTCATCTCCTCTTTAATCAGTGAATCTCAGTCAGGTTTTCTGAAAGGAGACAAATTCTGGATGGAGTTTTGGTTGCAAATGAGACCGTGGAAAGCCTTTGACATAGTAAGTTGGAACTATCTCTTCTCAATCATGTCTCAAATGAACTTCAATGAAAAGTGGATGAGATGGATTAGAGTCTGCCTATTATCAGCTACAGTTTCAGTACTCATAAATGGATCTCATTCTTCTGAATTCAACATGGAGAGAGGAGTTCATCAAGGAGATCCGTTGTCCCCCTTCCTTTTCCTTCTAACAGCGGAAGGCCTTAATATTATGATGGAGGAAGCTAAGGAAAAGGGTCTCTACACTCCTCTAGACATTGGGAGACCTTCCATTGCCTTATCACACCTTCAATATGCAGATGGTGTTATATTCTTTGATCCGTGGTAAGACTCCAACATCAGAAATCTACTGAGAATCCTAAAATACTTCAGTAAAGTTTTAGGGCTGAACATAAACTTGGGAAAAAGTACATTATACGGGGTCGGTACATCTCTAGTGGATCTTCAAAACGTGGCTGCCCAATTCGGGTGCACTTCGGGTACTCTCCCTTTTACCTATCTTGGTCTTCCCGTGGAAGGCATATGAATAGATCCAAATCTTGGGAAAAAGATGAGGAAAAGTTCAAGTTCAAACTCTCTGCTTGGAATGCCAAAAATACATCTGCAGGTGGTCGTTTGACTCTTCTGAACTCTGTCTTGTCCGCTCTGCCGTTGTTCTTCTTCTCTTTGTTTTGTGCCCCTGTGAGTGTGATAAAAACCCTTGAGAATCTTCGTGCAAAATTCTTTTGGGGTGGGTGTGAGGACTATAATGGTATCTACTGGGTGGTTTGGGACAAAATTCAAAGGAGTAAGGAGGTGGGAGGCTTGGGGGTTGGAAAATTAAAATATAAAAATTGGGCGCTTTTGTGTAAATGGTGGTGGAGATTCAAAGTGGAATCAATTGCTCTATGGATGATGGTTATTAAGGTGTGTTATGGTGAAGCGGGTGGGTTGGAGTTTGAAGGGGGCATACCGGGAGGAGTGTGGGGGGAAATAATTCAAGTAGGGAGGGAGTTGTCAGAGATTGGAATAGACTTTGTTAATTCTTTTCACAAAAGGGTCGGGAACGGGCTAAAAACGTTTTTCTGGAAAGAAAGGTGGACGGGAGACACCACTCTTGAAGAATTATTTCCTAGATTATAAAAGCTGGAATCTAATCCAGTTTGCTTAGTGGCGGATAAGGGGTTTGGGTTGAAGGGGCTTGGTCCTGGAGTTGGAGTTGGCGGAGAGATCCAAGAGGCAGGGAGATGGGAGAGCTCCTGGAACTCAAAAGTTTCCTTTCTAATATTGTCTTATTTGCATATTGTAATGATTCTTGGGGCTGGTCGCTAAGCTCCTCTGAATATTTCACGGTGTACGTCCTCTCAAGCCAAATCGAAGCTGCTACCGCTCACCACACCGGTATCCAAAACACCATCAATTGGACCTCCTAGGTCCCTAAAAAGGTCCTCCTCTGCTGTTGGCGCGCAATCTTGGATAGACTTCCAACTTTTCATAAACTTCTCCTTTGCAACATCACTATACAACAGTCCGGATGCTCTCACCGTGACTATCACTTGGAAACTCTTCATCATATTATTATCTGTTGTCCCCTTGCTATAGATGTTTGGAACCAGGTCCATTCTGTTGATTTTAGGATCATCATTAACCTGCTTTCATGTTAACATATCATATATGCATCACAAGCATATCACATGATATCATGTCATACATGTGCAAACATATTGTATACATACTTATTCTAAGTGTTAGTACGATATCTCGGTATATCATGCCACTTATCTATGCTACATAAGCACCACAATGGTGTATAACCTAACATGGTACTAACTATGTAATAGTATTAGATAAGAGGTATACCTTTCACCAAGGAAACAGCTTAAGAGCCTTGAAGGCTCTTGCTCCTAGTTGAGGTGAGACTTCCTTCTCCTAAGGAAGAGGCCAACTTGGAGGCACACCAAGGAGGTGGATCAGAGTATCCATAACATATATATAGAAACAGAATACATTTAGGATACATAGCATGATTAGACAGATGACATGCATGCATATACACCTACAGAGCCGACCGAGAAAGACCTCAAAATACCTACGTGCGGGATCTAGAAACTCTGAGATCAGAAGATCCCCGCAAGTACCGTTGTTGCTGCTAACACACCAACAGAAGAGAGAAGTAAGTTAACTGTGAGAAAACCCATATACTATCCTTAGCATAAATCCATAAGTCAGAAAATAGACTATAGGTTCAGACTCAGATACAGATACAGATTCAAACTACAGATTCATATTCAGATATAGATTCAGATTTCAGATATCAAATCCCAAATTCAGATACAGATTCAGATTTCAGATACAGATTCGGATTCAGATACAGATTCAGATTTCAGATATCAGATCCCATACTATAGTTACTCAAAGAGACTGCCCCTTACAGACAGAAAAGCAGACATAAGATAAGGGTATAAAGCAGAATCGACAACACACCCCAGAGACTCACTTTGCGGGTTGTTGGTCGGGTACTCTGAAGCAGTAAAAGAAAGGGTAAGTTCTCTTTTGAGAACTTAGTAAGGGCTTGGGGATAGACACGGTTTCTCTTTACGTATAAAAACCTGCAAAACAAAGACAAAGACAAAGAAAATACCAACACGCAGCAGATAACCAACACATGCTCAACCAATGCAAATCAAACATATGCAATGCACATAAGCAAAATTGTTAGTATAACAAACAGACACGCTCTGAAACGATAGTCCATTCTGGCCCAGCCACATAATGAACTACCGTAGACACATGAGTCTGGTACCAGCTCGGGATAGCTAACCCCATCAGAACACCATCCTCGTAGGAGTTGAATCAGAACACCCCCCGAAGGAGTTGAATCAGAAAACCACCCCCGAAGGAGTTGAATCAGAACACCACCCCATAAGAGTTGAATCAGAACACCATCCCCATAGGAGTTGAAGCAGAACATCAGCATCTTCGAGTGCTCGCACCTGCACACTAATGCCTATCCCGACTGACCAAGTTTGGGTATCCTCGGGCCACCCCCAATCCAAACTCAGCCTCGATACACCCAGACACACATTTCATAACATAATCCGAAATGCAGAATCGAGAGAAATACTGAAACCCTTACCGCACTATTACCGATTCGCAGAAGAATCCCGGGAAAATCCCGACGCTCTGCCCGAAACGTGGTAGTGTGACTTCCGAAGTCCCGCACTACTCCACAATTGCTAATTCAAGCTGAACAACCACATACAAATCAGAAATCACCAATCCAGACCTCCGGGAACTAATCTCGCACATTCCCGCACATTCTCGCAAAATTTCACAAAAAGCTCGGATTCTCAAACCGAGCTAGAACATAGTTATTCATACTTACACATGCACAACTAAGCATCCAAATCATACTTTCCCAAATTTACGTAAGCAAGCAAGTAGGTCGGTTACGTTCATAATTCAGAAAACGATGTTCCAAACACCGTTTGTTACCTACTTCAATTCCTGATATCATTCCATTATCAATACATCCCCGAAACACACCACAACCATAAACATACCCCTAATTCTCACACCAACATCATTTTCAATCCAATTAGGGTTCCATTCTCATGCTTAATTCAACAATTAAACATTCTAAGCATGCTTACTAACATACTTCACCATAATTTCCCAAAATCATACAAACTTCACATGAACAATTCGGCCAAATTAGGGTTTCTTAACCCAATGTGTTCTTCCATAATCCAAACCTTGATTCCTACACTAAATCATACCAAGAACAACATACCCAAAGCTTGAAGCAAGAAGATGAACAAATCATCTAGCCAAGGCTTGTCATGATTTCGGATTCAACATGTATATCAACCACAAATCATGCTCCAACACACCAAACTCATGAAGAGAACAAGCTTACCTCAAGCTTAGCACCAAGATCAATCATTTCTTACCCTTGCAAGATGAAGAACACAAGTGAGGTAGAGAAGAGAGTGAAGAGCCGGCGGTTGAGAGAAGAAAATGAAGCCAAAATGTATTTCTTTCTAACTCTCACCTTTTATACTTCTTAACTTGACAAGCATACACACACCTTAGTCACTTGCCAAGCACACACAGACCCTAGTCACTTGCCAATCACAAACACAACTTACTCACCATGGTGACTCACTACACCAAATCCGAAATTTGCCTAAGTGTTGAAGTATCGTCCTGCGCCAACTTAACCTGAGCAAATCCCGACGTGTGTGCTTGCTATCCCGACCAAATAATCCCGTCATGTGTGCTTGCTTGATTACCTCCACAATATTCATCCCGAGTCGTAAAATACCATATACCCTTGGCACCATCAAATTTTCCATCCCGAGCCCCGAGTGTCACCCGAGAACGAACGTCCCGACCCCGAAAAATATTTTACGCGGAAAGGTACGGGGGACTCGTTCGACCTCAAATATATAAGCATTCCCGAGAATGTTACCTAGAAAAGATCGGGGAGCTATCTGACCAACAGAAAACATGCCCCGCATGCTTGGAATGGAGCCCCGGGATACACAGAAGTCACCACCTGCTCGGGGTGACTGTAACGTAATTAGAGCACCCGAATGTACAAACTAAGTAGACACAAGTCCAAACTTGGGCAGAGTAACACGCCAAGATAAAATGTCCAACTGTGTCGAAAATAGAGAGGTCTGAACCTCAGACCCAGCTAATAAAGGGAAATAAGCAAACAAAAGGGACTAAGGATAAAGCATGTGATCCAAGAGTAGTGCGAGAAACCCTGCCGTGTCTAGATTGCACATCGTCACAGGCAAGATGTTGTAGGCCCCCACTTCCTGAAAAAAGAGGTATATAGATATGCGATATGTACCAGGACATAAACACAGAGTTGCATGCAAGCTAAATCATGTTTGCCCCCGACATCAAGAGGAAGCGAGAAAACGACCCAATCCACCAGGCCCTATATATAAGGTGATCCACCAGGAAGATACCACGAGCACGCCACAAAAGGACCAGCGGGATGCTGCAATGCGGAATAAATACTAACAAAATAAAAACATAAAGGGGTCGGAAAAACCGTGTGAGCACAAGAAAATGAGACATGTAATTTAGGTTACTCTCTCTTTTGTTCAAGTTGTGCTTCTATTTGATTTTGTGACATTGGGCTCTGGCTTTGCCCTTGCGATGTGCTTCATCTGGTTTGATAGGTCTACATGTGCAAGCAGTTTGCAGCGAGATGAAATTTGGCTTCTTGGAAGCCGTTGTGGTTTACCTTGTTCGAGATTGAGGATGAATATTACTTAGATGTAACTTGTTGTGCGTTTTTAAAACTTTGTTGGTCAGTCCAGGAAGTTGATGCTTCGACTAGTGCGGTCGTCTCCTTTAGTGATTACATTTAGCCTTTTTGTTGTTTCTGGTATGTTATTTTTCTTTCTAAGATGAGCTATTGCTTCTCTAGCTTTACCTTAGGCTTTCTGATGTTCTTTTTAACTTTTATTCTAGGCATCTTTCCATCTGGCTTGTATTATTTTTTTTTGAAAGTAAAAACAAGCTGCTTTGCTTAAAAAAAACCAAATTATCATCGGTTAATAGCTAGCTCTGTAACCACAGACTGTATTTGTTCACGCTAACAAGTAATTATAATTTTACCTGTTGTTTAATTAGCACTTATCAAAACTCTTTCCACCAATTGCTATATATATATATATATATATATATATATATATATATATATATATGTAAAGTTACATCATGCATGCATCGAAAAAGTTAATTACGGAATGAGTGCATAGATTCGTTATCCATTATACTTCTTCATCCTCCAAAAAAAAAAGAAAAAGAAAAAGAAAATTGGTTTTTTCTTAAAAACAAGCTTAAATGGGTTCTAGTATCTACTATCTACTATTACTATTAAAGCAGGAACTTACAAAATGACAAAATTGCAAATTCATGTTTGTTAGCGTCACGTGGATAGAATCCTAACCTAAACCAAATCTCAAAATTAGTTGCATCCCTTAATAAATCAAACATATTATGGTAAGTTTTAAAGGAGACAAATTTAATTTCATTTTGGTTTTCTCTTAATCTATTTTATTTCTTACTTTTTTTATTAAGATTTTATTTGTTACTTTATTTGTGTAATCTCTTTCCATTCTTCCAGCGCTTGCCACACATTTAGTTATTTTCTTTCATTTGTTTCATATTCTGACATACCCGGCTCATCATTGGAACATGATTAACTTTAGAAAGTAGGCACTGTTCCACTCCTTGTAGTGATGATAATTAGTTTTCAAGTTCTTTTTTTCAGGATTATACTTTTGAACAGTTGTGTTTTTTTCTTCTTATTTTTGATAACCAATCATTTTCCATTACAAGGCACAACCTCAAAAGTAGACTTTGTTTTTATGTAGTTTCCTCATATTGTTTGGGTAAATACATGCATTTTGATATGGGTTTTCATGTGTTTTCTATTTATGTTTATGAGTGTTATCTATTTGAATTTGTGTCGCAATATTTTTGAGTCCGATCAACTAGAGATGTGATCTTTGGTTCCTTGATGCCAGTTTGATCTGGTTCCTCACATTTTTTGTTTAGAGCATTCTTTTGTTTGATGACAGACTGATTTATGTTGTAGATATTTGAATTTGCTCATATTCTCTTCAATGCAGGGTTTATGCTTACCTCTTCCATTAAGAAGGTAACAATTGGGCTGCCCTTTATGTTCAATACAATGCCTTTGGTAAAACATTGGGTTTATTAAATATTTCATGCATCCCAACTATTTAATTCTTGCAGTTTTATCAGTGAACCAAAATTTGGCTACATCAAATGCTATTATAAGATCTCACATGACGTGCATGTCGAATGCTATCAAGATTATAATGCTTATGATGTGTTGGTCACAAATAAGCAGAAGTGAAATATGTAATGTTTGCGATATTATCAAGGACATGCCTTGATAATAGCAGAAGTGGAATCTTTTATTTAGATGGGGCATGAACTTTAGTTCAATAGATTAAAAGAACAATCAGTAATGTTTGTGATTTTATTTCTTTTACGTAGCTTCCAGTAGAAGAAATTTGTCATGTCCTTAATAATGCCTTTGCTATCTTATTTTCTGAATATTTTACTTTTGGGAAAGCTTTAGAGAAAAAATGTGAATTATTTATAGTATCACTTGATCTTTTAATATGGGATGTACCCAATTTTTCAATAATGATTAAATTAACATCACCATTTGTGTTGTGCATGTCTAATTCGTTAAATGGCAGTTCCACTAGACTTTGTGATTTTTCTTATATGGTGTGTAGAACAACGTTTGGTTGAATCATTGACGGATCCAGTATTTTCGGTATGTGGGGGCACAATTTCTTCGTTATTGGTTAAGTTTTGTTATTAAAATAAAATCCGGCAATTTCATACTTTCATATTATATGCTTATAGTTCCTATAATTTTAATAAAAAAGATCTTTTAATTAATAACGGTAATTAAGAAATAGAAAAAAGTGTGTGGGGAGGGGATGATGTTACACTAAATAATTTTCAATCATTTTAATTATTTAATTTCAAGTATAAAGTCATAATTTATTTAATAGTACATGGAAAGCGAAATAAATTTCTAAAGCAAATTGAACTAAATAACAAGATATTTTAACTATCTTTTATCCATTTAAAATATTGTGATGGTATATTTTGTATTTTGAGTATATTATACTAACACTCTTATTTGTAGAATAAAAATATTTATTTTATCTAATATGGTTAGCCAATATTTGGGACTCATTGTTACTAACATTTTATCAAAATTTTGATATTTATCTGATAAAAACCAATCTTATGACTTAAATAGAAATATTTTCATAGTAGTATCCCGAAAATTATTTAGCTAGCCTATTTCAGTTGATGCGTTGCGACTTCCGAGCCCAAAAAAGCGTCGGCCTGTTATCCTTTCCGTTTTATTCATCCGTTTACCCCTTCAATTATGCGTACATGTTATCAAAAAAGCCCTTAAACTTCATTTTAATCAGATAATACTACTAATACAGCCTTATTTTTTCCATCTTACATAACTACTGGCCTGAAGAACACTGATGTTTCTCTTGCATGGTTTTTATTTTCTAAGAACAACACATACTCTCATTTTGAGAGAGGTGTTGTTTTTTAAGAAGCCATAACATTCAATGATGCCAAGATAAAAGGATGAAGTTGCTCTTAGGTTTGTGTCACATTGCCAAAGTTGCTTGGTTTCCAGAACTTCTCTTATTTTTTCAGTTAGTTTTGTAGTTCCCTACGCACAGAAGATTGAATATTGGAGACTTACTAATTTTATGTATCTTTTTTACATTGATTTTATGTCACTCATTTGGTGGATCGCATAACAAGTTCAGTTGTACAAAAGAGAAATATGTTAATATTATCTCGTGGTTGTTGGTTATAAAAGTTTTTATTCTCATATTTATCCTATTTGGTACGTCTGCAATGATCAGAATTTAAAAAAGATTGAAAATAAGAAATCATAAAACCTTAAATTTCCATGTCAACTTTTTTGTAATGTTTGGATTATTCTATTATAATGAATAATGTTGTATGTAAAAGAAATTGTTTATCATATTTGCAATGATCGCAATTAGAAACATGTTATAAAATAAAAAATCATACCACTTCGATTTTTCACGATAACTTTTTGTAATGTTTGAATTATTCTATAATATTGAATAATATTATACATGAAATAAAATATTTATCATATTTGTTTATACTTTTTTTTCCTAACCCGTCCCGAATGAATGAGGGGGTATAAACTAGTTTTCACTGTTTGACTTTGGGGATTTGTCAATTCCGTGTGAAACTCATCGATCTTATGTGATCATATTGAAAGTTGGAAATGGACAAACTTTAAAGTCATGTTTTTCCTTCCATTTTCGCTCCTCTATTAGACATTTGAGATGGTTAAGTCTAAGTTTTAATATACTAGCTACTATGTAATTGGGTATATAATAATTAAGTATCGTAAAAGTCATACCGATCGAAGTTTGAATATTCCAATTTAATCTAATGATAATACCTATTTCGGATAAGAGTTCTCTGTTAAATTAGCGGCATTTACTTTATACATGTAATCTCACACCAAAGATCTTACTTAAAAAGAAGGCTTAAATATCCGGTACTACTCTATATAGTGACCCGGACGAGTTAGGGCCTGAATAATAAAATTGGTAGATTGTTACCCTCAACTATTAGAGTAGTGTAGATAAGGGCATTGGCTCAGTCAACTCGACACGTGTCATCACGTTTCCATTTAACAGTAAGAGTTAATAGAGCAAGTCTTCACGTTTCACAGTGACCTAATTGTAGGGTTTTAAAACCTAGGCCCAACCCCTAATTTTTTATTTAAAAAAAACGCAACTGGAGTAAGATCTGTGTGGAATCCAAACGCACCGACGTTCATTCCAGTTGCACTGCATCTAGTGGAGGAATTCTCTTCGGAGTGGTGGAATCCAGTGCAGACGTCACTGTGGTACCACGATAACTAGTTGAGCGAGCACCGGGAGAGTTTCGACGCCGATTGCGACGAAAATGATGAAAATGTCCTTGATCTGCCCCCGATTCGATCTATTTTGGATTTGACACCGAAATCGGCGAATTCGAGGCTGTGTTCGGGGAGTTCGTGGCTAAATCGAAGGATTCAGATAAGAAAGAAGCGAAAGTTCGATGGCGGGAAGACATAGAAGTTTTTCGGTCTCGCCTGCCTCTTGGGGACGAACGACGCCTCTGTCATGATCATGCTGGCCGGGAAGCCGAGGTACATGTCGCCAGAAGTTTGTAAAATTTTCAGAGTCCAACATCTATGCGTTCGGGATGTTGGTTCTGAAGTCGTTTGCGGAAGGAAATCAAAAGTGGCAATGGAGGAGAACATCTTGGTGGATCTCATGTGGAAATTACTGGGGAAAACACAAGCTTGGAGTCCATTGATGAATGTCTTGGTGGGGGGTTTTGATGAGGAGCAGGCGAGGCGGAGCTTGGTGGTAGGGCTTGCTTGAGTTTTTTTGTTTTTAATTTGGGGGTTGGACCTAGGTTTTAAAATTTTACAATTAGGTCACTGTGAATCGTGAGGGTTTTAAAAGCTTACAGTTAGGTCACTATGAAACGTGAAACACTATCTTTGTTAACTCTGGCCATCAAATGGCAACGGATGTGACGACACATGATTGCGCATGCCGAGTCAACTGAGCTGATGGCCTTTATTTGTACCAGTTCAATAGTTCAAGGTACCATTCTCCCCGTTTTATAATTCAGACCCTAACTCGTCCGTATTACTATAGTTCAGGGTACTATGGGATATTAAGCCTTAAAAGAAAGATGAGTTTTATCTATCTAAGAAATAATATATGAGTGCCGTATCACTTAACCTCGACAATTGTTGATTATAGCATTATTAACTTCTCTATCCGCCCTAAAATGGTACAATATGTTTGACTTTCAACGATACATCAATTTCAATTTATTTATATTTTTCTTTAATAAAATTTCAAAAAATATGTTTATAAAGTTTAAGTATCAAATTATCATTAAAACCCTAGCCGCCCCTCTCCTTCTCCCCCTTCGATTTCTTCTCTTTCTCCATTAGTTTTTTCTTCTTCTTCCTTCTCTCCCATGTTTTTCTCTTGAATCCCCTTACTCCCACCCTCTTCTTCCTCTTTTTCTTCTCTTTGTCTTGATATATTATTTATTACTATGAGCCTCCGCTGTTGCATCTCGGAGCGGGGCGGAAAATACAACCGGCTTGTTTCTCAGCGTATATTGGATTAGGATGCTTTCCCGTTGGTCGGGCGTTCGATGGTTTCTCGTCGCGAGTTGGAGCTTGCTTCGATCCAAAGAATCCTTCGTGTCAGATGGTTGCCTTCTACTCTAGGCCACCATCGCGCCATACGAAGGGCCACTCCTTGGCCTGGTTGCGCCGACGGTGGAAAGGCTAGGGTGGACCATTTGGTGATAATGACGCAAAGGTTACGGTAGGGATGGGCATTGGTAGCCCGCCCTGCTTGGAGTAATGCGTGATATTTCCGGGTGGAGGGGGTTTGGAGTCTTCCTCTTCCACCCGTATTCTCAAATTGACTCGGGTTTCTCTCTGACATGGGTGTTTGATAGCTTGCTCGGAATCTGTTTCTATGGTTATGTATATTCTTCCAGGTATTTATGTAGGGACTGGGCCTTGTGTAGCTTATTTTTTGCAGCTAGTTTGGTGGAAGAGGTCGGTGATCGGGTATTACGAGAGAGACATTGCGCACGGATACCTATATACAGCAAATTATCGCTATGAATAATATATCCTCCCCAAGAATGGAATCGATGGCTATCTTCCATTCATATTGTTTCAGAGATCTAAGCCTGCTATCTGTTTTTAGATTTTATTTTACTAAACTTAATTTAGTTTCAAATTTCCATGCAACCTTAAGTTGCAGGAAAGGTAGATTTGATTATGTTCATCTATTCTTAGAGCTGTTTGGTGTACAGGGGTTGGTCCCTAAATCTAATGAATTACATTCACCTTAAAAAAAGTATCAAATCATCATTTGTACGCATGTATAAACCTTTTAATATTGTATTTCAAAATTATAGTGAAATAAAATCATAGATATCTAATCCTAAAAAAGATTTGTTGCACCACTCATGGGAATGTAGTATACTATACTAAAAAAATACCTTTTTCTTTATGAAATGAAATTCTAATCATCAATAATCTTCTTTTCAACATGAAACTACATATACAATTGTACATATTTATAAACCTTTTAATAATGTATTTCAAATTTATAGTGAAATAAAATCATAGATCTAATCCTAAAAAAAGATTCGTTGCACCACTCATGGGAAGAATGTAGTACTATACTAAAAAAAAGGTTTTGCTACACATACTTCTTTAATCTCCATAAAAATCTATGTATATTGTCATATCATCCTTACTTTCACGATTTATCTATTATATATCATTCATTCACCTATTAATTAGCACATCACCTGCCACATTAGTAGGAAGGAAAAAATGAGTGTCATTTTTAGTGACTGATGACATTTTCTCCCTACTAATTTACTAGTTCATTAGTATATTATTCACGTATTTTCTCAATTTCTTTAATGCTTATAAATTTAGTTAACCAACTCATTGCTCTTTACTTCAAGAGTAATTAGAGGTTACCTGATCGATTTTTTGGATTACAGCTTTTCACTTTGTGTAACTTTAAAATTAGAGTTGGTCATAATTTAACTTTCAACTGGCTTACATATTTTTCGGACTTTAAAATCAACATTGACATTGTTTTCAATTGTTTTTTTTCCCAAACATGCATGATCTCATTTATGCTCGATGAATGTTGAATCTTTCGAACAATTTAGTACATTTATACTTGATGAATATTTGTACATTGTTTTTTATAATTCATTTTATGGTTAAACATGTTATTATGTCACTTTTTTATGTTATTCTCTTTCAAATCAGAGTAAATATTTTAGTTGACCTTTTTGTTTCGCAATTATGTTACCTGTTTTCCCCCATTTTCATTTACAGTTTCAATTTCATGTTCCTTATTTTATTGTCACTCCATAACATCACCATTTTTACTTGTAATTTTATTTATTTTCACGAATATATGTTGGATGAAAAATCCGCAAACAAAGTAGAACAGAAAAATCCTAGTTTTGAAACTATTACAGGGCGAATTTTTCATCTTACTATACCACCGTCCCTAAAAAATGATGTGTTTCTTTTTCAGCATTTAATTTATAATTTTATTTATTCAATATTTTGATATACAAAGTCAAATAATTTAGATGCGAAGCATAGTTTAATGCGTTTAGTTTCAAAATATATTTTTTCTGAATTTTTTAACGAGTTATTTCTAGTAATAATTTGAATCTCCCACAACATTAAAAAAGAAATACACAAATTTTTCAAGGATAGAGAGATCACATTTGTTCGGTAGCCTTTAGTAAAATCTTTATTGGCTATAGCACATGGAAGTTTTTTTTTGTTCTTTAATAAAATCTTATTATTATTATTATTATTAAAAAAGACCCACTGATCAGAAATTTTTTGGTTACATGGTCAGGTGGGATGTCAAGTACATGTAAATGAGGAAATCTCACATGATCAAGAAAAAGGACAACTAATGATGAAATCTCAGCACTAAGGGTCTGTTTATTAGTTAGGTAATTTATTCATTTCAAATTTCCTTTGTAAATATTTAAATGTATAATTAGTTATTTAGGATGGGAAACCTTGTTTCCCAAATTTTAGTTGAAAAATCTTATTTTGAATTTCTCCATCTTAATATTAGAGTTCTCCAAAAAAAATTTTAAAAAAAACAATCACTAAATAATTAATTATACATCCAAACTTTATAAAAAAAAAATTGGAATGAAATTATTTTTCAAGTAAACGGACCCTAAAGATCTTTTGGAAAGTAAACTCATTGCAAAATGTCCATCGAATCAAACATACATTCATAAGCTAGCTCAGATTCTAGAAATTCTGTATGATCCACGTAACTTATGAAGTCGTCGGCCAGTAACTAAATATTCTTACTGTGGCAGGTAAGAATTTTGCTTACTTGATCAGCTTAAATAATAAAATAAAAAAAATAAATATATTCCATTTATATAGGAGCGCAAAAAACTTGACTGAAATTAGGGTTTGGTGGAAGAAAACGATGGAAACGAGGTTTTATATCAGAAAGGCGTCAAGTAAAGGCAATAATGTTGAATTTTGTCTTGGCGCGGAAAATATGTTGAAGAATGGTCTTTGCAAATGGACCCTTTCACTTAAAGAAAATACTACTCCTTTTATCCTAAAAAGTTGCACAAAGTTTATCTTTTAATATTAGTTTTTTACTCAAATTTTAATAATAAATAATTTATTTTAAAAAATATATTAAAAAACCTTAAGAATTTGTCTATATGCACATATTTTTTTTAAAGAATTTTTTAACAGATTATTCTTTATGAATGAATAAAAAAATAATGTTAAAAGTTAAACACGTGTAACTAGTATTTATTGTATTCTACCACTATACCCCTCACCTCAAGGCCTTTCCATTAGTGATAAAATATTCCCTTCGTCCAACCTTTATCACAGCATCAAATATTTTTATTCCCATTTTCCACATTTGTTTTATATTAATGCACTTTTACCCTTATAAATGCATGCACTTATTCAAAGAGTTTAGGGAGTGAGTTGTGAGGGGTGAAAATGATTTTAGAATTGGGTAATGATGGAAATTTATGTAAAATGAGTTAATAACCAAAGATAATCTTAATCTACACAAAAGACTAAAAGTAACAACTCATTTGACGGGGGAGTAAAACTTCAATTATTATTAAGAAAGGAAATTATCATTTACCCTTTGAGGTATACCATAATCTTCACTTTACCCCCACATTTTCAGAAATATACAAAAACCACCCTAAGGCCAATCACCATTAATACTTCCGTTAGATTTTTTTTTGTTTAACTACAAAAGTTGTACCCCTATTTTTTCCCTAACAATTCTACCTAATTTTTTATACCCCTTTTACACTTTCAACCCAACTCCCCATCGTCCACCTTCTACACTCTCAGCACCGCCGCTGCTGACTCTTCTCCCTCCACCCACGCTCTGGTCTCAACTGATGCCATGATCTTCTCGCGAAATCGGCGGCCTCAACGACAAGGAAGAGTACTGACTGACATTCCCACATCGTTGCCGGCTTCTAAGGATCTAGACATCGCGTCGCCAGAAGAAGCACCTCTGGTTTGAGCGGTGAGAAGCTGTTATGGTTTGTCCACGAGTGTTGAGATGAAGCTGCAACAAAGAGTTGTGCCCTTTCCTACAATTAATTTTATAGTTACTCAAATTGAATTAAGATTAGCAGTGAATCTGTATATGAGACGAAGTGATGTGATGAACCACTGACTTCTTGTTGTCTCTTAAGATCCTGTGAGGGCTTGACCTAGAAGTAACGAGCGAGAGTGTCGGCGGCCACCTAGGAGGCAAGGTTGCTTCCACAGCAAAGTCCTCCCAACCATCAACCTTCGGGCGTGCAAAGAAAATATCAAGGTGATAGGACAGGGGCAAGGGCGTTTGGACAAGCACTTTTGAGGTTGGGGGACTCCCAACCTTCGGGCGATCCATGAAGTTTCGTCCATTATCGATCGCTTAATGGATGACAGAGACATCCTGCTTTTAATTTTTGCAGCTATTTATTTTGAGACTATTAGTGTTTGTTTCTTGCTATTGCCTTAGAACTTTGCTACTTTGGTATGTGCTCTTCGGAAGCAGATGTTTTTCTTGTTCCACCGATCAGCACGCCGCAATGATGCGCCAACACCATTTTGCTCTTGGAAAGCATATCAGGGGTGTTGGGTACTTGCATCACCAATCGGTCAATCCATCATGGCATTGATGGTGCTCTTAAGCCCTTTTAGGTTATATATATCGGGATAACTCGAGGTTACTCATTTATTTTGCTTTTAGCATATATTTAGCTAGCAGCTTAAGCTTTTGGTTCATGTACTCTTGCATCTCTGTTTGGTGCTATTTACTTTCATGTTTGACTGTTTAAAAAAATGAGTCTTACTGTTTAAAAAAATGATACTAATTTAACGAGAGAGTAAGAAAGGGAAGAAAAAACACAATGTACAGTCCGTGGTGTGAAACAATTTTTTTTGTCATAATCTTGCTAGTAATCTCCGCCGCAGTAAAACCGCAGCTATTCTACGTAGTGTTCTCCGCCATCGTGTTCTTGGTTGTCGCCATTGTTTGCCTTCAACAGACATCACAATGAGGTTCACAAATTCTTTATGTTAACTTTTCCGTTTTCGATTTATCTGCCGCAGGGTACTACCTCCTGTTGTCGCTACTATGTTGCCTCATGCCAGCGTCTTGTCTGGCCATCTTACGATCAAGGTGTTTGCTTGTCCAGCGCCTTTGATTTGTCTATTCCATTGCTGCCATAGGCTGGTCTTTTGGATCAAGCGTTGCCACAGTCGTGTTCTGACTTTTCAAGGAAGGTGCTTCTCCGCCGTAGATGGATGTCACGTTCGCGCTTCAGTGGTGCACCGTCTAGGAGCTCATGGTCCTCTAGCTTTCTAGCTGAGTCACAGACCACGGACTGTCAGAAAAGTTCGTCACAGGGGGCCTGCTTCTATTTTAGGCTCTTTCGGCATTGTAATGCAATGTCGGTTCAACTATGTTGGCCAGATTCTTGCTGCAATGGTGGCTAGATTCTATCCTCCGGCCAAGGATTGTTTGCTGCTTGAGTAGTTTCTTATTTTCCGGGGCTGGAGTTGGGGGCGAAATTTTTCGAGGGGTTCGGCTGATTGGCCTTTCAAAGGCTTGGATAAAGATGGAGTTGGATCATGGATTGCAATGTTTCGAATTGGGTGGTGTTGATACTACAATGGCTCATAGTTCAGTTTCCGAATTTGGTCTGGTGGGGTTGCAGTGTTCCTCGCCCCACCCATCGACATGATTTGGTGGCCACAAGGTGTGCTAGGTGTAGGATCGGACTGATGTTCCTTGCGAAGTTTACGGACCCGAGTCTCGAGTCTTCTTTTTTTGGTGTCTCGAACATCTTTCCTCTCATTTTAGCTTCTTTTATTGAGTCAGTTTTAGTGTCTTCCTGGTTATGGTTATGTTGTTTAGCACTTGCTTGTCATTTGCAGGTCTATCTCTTATTTCTCCCATCAGCACACTGCCGTGATGCGTCAGTACCATTTTGCTTAGGTGGAGCATATCAGGGGTGTTAGGAGTTCGCACTACTTATCTATCAATCCGTCATGGCAACTATAATGCCCATTGACCTTTTTAGGTGGGGATGAGCCAATGAGAGCTTTTAACAGGCTGTTAGGTAGCCTGTTAAGCATTTTGCTCTGGTACTTTTGCGTCATTGTTTGGTGCTGCTACATTTCTTTCCCGGCTTGTTTTATTTGGTTTCCTATCTAATAAAAATAAGTCTACTAGTTTCAAAAAAAAAATACTACTATAGTTTATTTTGTAGGAATCTCTAACAATTGTAATTAATCCTTATATTTCATAATAGTTCGTTATATGTAACTAGTTCTAATACCCGACTTCGTCACGGGTTCACTGAATTAATAATTTCAAAATTCTTAATGTATTAAATAACAATATATTCGGTCTAATAAATTTATAGAAATTTAGTTCGTTTTAAAAAATGTTGGCTTAGATTTGTGAAAAATTAGTTCACTTTTAAAAGTTTTGGGTTAATTTTATTATTTGAATAATGACATTTATACCACTTCTATCTTTCATCCAAGAAAAGATATTAGTTCTCTATCTGATGATTTAATTTGTTTTCTCACTCATCCCTAACTCGACCACGTCACGGGTGGTCATCCGGTGGACCAATTTTGACCATCTGGGGCCATATTGGAAGCTTTCGACGGCGAGCCCAAGCATCATATCGTTGACATAACTTACACTTTTTGTTCACAGTAAATGACTCTGCTCGAAGCGCATGCTACCCGATTCAACGACACGCCGCATCTCCACTTCACCATGATTGTCCCTATTAGCGACTAAAAGAACATGAAAGAGATCGGAAACCAGATGGAGAAATTCGCACGATTAACGGCAATGAATAAGAGTCTCTTAAAATTACCTTTCGTGTTTGGTTGATCATTCTCTGCTCAGCATTTTCTTCTTGGTATTCACTAATTCTTTCTTTAATGGCTTGGACATCTACCCCTTCAATCAAATTAATTACTGCAAACAAATGACATGAAAAAGGAAAATGTGAGTAATCAAACATACAAATAAACAAATGTTAGCACCATAATTTTCTTTTAAAAGTGTTACTGCAAACATGTCCATAGTGAGTGCTCTCTCCACAACAACTTATGCTAGAAAGGGCACATTTCAGTGTAACCTTTTTAAGAACTTCATTCAAGTCTTTGCAGAAATGTATTTTTCCGCACCTGTCTTAAAAAATTTCAAATATAATGATATGTTCAAATCCACTAATCAAATGAAGTCTAAAGTACAACTGTAGTTTATCCTAAGACCTAGACCTCGAGCAACAAAGGTAATCGAATTTATCTGTATGCACAATTGTGTATACTCACCTAATCAGCGCCAGTATGCAAAATTTATTACCCTTACTTGCTGCCAGTGCTGCTGCAAAATCTTTATCCTGTTTGATCAACATAATTTTTTTTGTGCTTCATAGTTAATATTAATTGAAAAAATTCACTAATTCTTTTGATGACTATAAGACACTGAAGGAAGAGGTAAGAACAGATAATGAATAAGACTCTCTTAGAATTACCTTTCGTGTTTGGTTGATCATTATCTCGCTTTCGGCATTTGGGTGGAGAGAAATTTGTTAATCACTCATAACACAATAATCATATATTTTAATTGAAAATAAAAAAAATAAAAAAAACGAAGAGGAAGAGCCTGCTAACATAAATTCACTATCAGATCTGGAAATGTGAAGTCATAATTCATCCCGCCACTAAGCCCGACAAGCAATCCCCTCGCAACCTAAGACGTTTCAGATCTGGAATAAACGATGATCTTCGACATTGATTCATCCCCTCCCGCCAAGTGTCATTGTCGCACCATCGATTCGCATGCCTCCCACCGTTGAGTCCGCACCGATACTCAAATCGAGCGCCAAAGGTTTCTTCATATTTCGGTGATGGCAGGAAATAAACGGATGGAGATGAGGAGAGCGCAGTAATCAAATGTTGTAAAAGTGTGTTTAATTACATATGAGAAAATAAAGGAGAGTGATTAAATGTTTGCCTTAATTACAATTAAATTTTTTGGAAGTTACCATATTCAGTTGTTACCTAATCGGCGCCAAAGATGCAAAATTTATTACCCTTACTTGCTGCCAGTGCTGCTGCAAAATCTTTATCCTGTTTGATCAACATAATTTTTTTTGTGCTTCATAGTTAATATTAATTGAAAAAATTCACTAATTCTTTTGATGACTATAAGACACTGAAGGAAGAGGTAAGAACAGATAATGAATAAGACTCTCTTAGAATTACCTTTCGTGTTTGGTTGATCATTATCTGCTCAGCATTTGGGTGGAGAGAAATTTGTTAATCACTCATAACACAATAATCATATATTTTAATTGAAAATAAAAAAAAATAAAAAAAACGAAGAGGAAGAGCCTGCTAACATAAATTCACTATCAGATCTGGAAATGTGAAGTCATAATTCATCCCGCCACTAAGCCCGACAAGCAATCCCCTCGCAACCTAAGACGTTTCAGATCTGGAATAAACGATGATCTTCGACATTGATTCATCCCCTCCCGCCAAGTGTCATTGTCGCACCATCGATTCGCATGCCTCCCACCGTTGAGTCCGCACCGATACTCAAATCGAGCGCCAAAGGTTTCTTCATATTTCGGTGATGGCAGGAAATAAACGGATGGAGATGAGGAGAGCGCAGTAATCAAATGTTGTAAAAGTGTGTTTAATTACATATGAGAAAATAAAGGAGAGTGATTAAATGTTTGCCTTAATTACAATTAAATTTTTTGGAAGTTACCATATTCAGTTGTTACCTTATGGGATCAGGAAAAAAAACTAAAAATCTGTTGTGGAGCTGAGGTGGAGCATATGTGACTTAACCAGGAAGCGAGTTTTGTTTTTTTTTTGACAATCAATGCAGTTATCATGTATTAATATATAATAAATATATAATAGTAGATTTGAAGACGAAAATGAATCTCTCTTTCGAAAAAACCAGGATCCGCCAACCGGTCTATCTATTGCTAAAATTCATCAATTAACATCAAGTCATCACCCAAAAAGATAGATTTGCTAGTATTTAAATTGGCATAAATAATTACTCCATATTTTCTTTTTCTTTGCACTAAAGTCTCATTTTCAAATTTCAATACATATCTTTTTTGAGAGTGTAGATATATGTCTAAATAATTGCATGAACTGGGATGGTGGGCACAAAATAGACCAACTTTATACGTAATTTAGATAGTTGGTCAAGTACGTTGATGAATAAATGATCCAGCTTCTTCTCCTTTTTCTTCACTTCATTTCATTTCGTTTAATTCATTACCTATTTGTGTGGGGTTTCTAGATGACTGTTCATTTAATGCCAAGTCAATGCGTATCAGAAAAGAAAAAAAGGAAAAAAGAAAGAAAGAAACTAGTCAATGCTTCTTCTTTTTATCTTTTTCTTTTTTGTAGATGTATAGTATACTCATCATGGTAGTGGTCCTTAGTCCTACATCAAATACTCCTTCTCCCTGCACTTCCACTTTTAATTAAGTTTATAATTGGCTCAAAATTTCATAATAAAAAAATATTAAATGTTGGAAATATTATGAAAATTGTATGAATGATAAATTGTCATTTTTTCACATTTTAATTTTAATTTTTACAATTACTAGGAGGTTTATGTGCCATTAGTGGTGAAGTTATGGCCAATAGGGAAGTTTTATCACCATAATTATGGTGGTTTATAACCTTTAAGGTGAAAGGCTATGACTAACATAATGGTGCTTTATGGCGCCTTTATAGCTAAGTCTCTCCCTACCATAATAAAAGGGCATCTCTACCATTCATATTCTCCATCCCTTGCACACTTCTTCTCGGAAAAACTCTCTTTATCTTTTCTTGAAAAATTCTTCTTGCATATAGTTTTGTGGTGTTTCATGGGTCCTCCGTTCAAGTTCGCCGGTGAGGGAAGTTTGGTGCAACTTCACTTCACGTATTCCATTGTATCTTGGGAGACAGACGTCCATCAAACCTCGAGCATTCGTATCGGAGGGGAAGAATTTGTTTTAAGGAGATTATGTGAAACACAAGCCTCGAAATTTCATCAAAATTCGGTTTTGGATTTCCAATCTCTCTTTTAATTCTATTTTAATTCTATATTAATTCTATGATTTTTCTGAAAGAACTATAGAATTGGAATTATTTTTGCCTAATTCTTCGAATTATTATATAACTTATTAATTCTTGGAATTGAAATTTGGCAATAAAAAGTATACTGAAATTTTGTTCAATCGTGTACTTGTAATGTTATATTTATCGATTGTTATTACGAATATCCCCTTATTGTTTTATTTGATATATTTTTATAACAATTTTAAAACAGTTCAATTCCTATTCGTAATGACAATTGTTGGTGTGAGCATAGATCTCAAAATTTTAATGTTCAAATGGTGTATTTGACATGTGAGAAAAGTTTTTGACAAATTATCATTTCACACAACTGTTTTTTGAAAAACTTGGTGGAGATTTTTTTTAGAATGTATTAATTGTCTAATTCATGTGTGTTTATTTGATTCCTCGTGACATAATTTAATAATGGAAAATATTTTATATTTATCTTGTCAATTTTTCCAACTTGTTTTATGTTACAGTGGGAGATGGAAAATTCTCTTAGAAAAAGAGAAATATCTTGTTGGAGATTGAGAAAAAAGAAATATCTTCATATAAGAGAAACTATTTTGTTGCTATAGGATTTGGAAACTCTCATAGCGAGAGAAAATTGTTGGTTGTCATTGGATAACTAAAAAGGAATTTTTCTTCATAAAAGAAAAATTGTTTTGTTGTCTTTGATGTCGGAAACTCTCTTTGTATGAGAAATTTGTTGGTTGTCACGGATACAAGTCAGGAAATTCTTGTTCCAAATTATATGTTTGAGAAACTCAAACTTTGTTGCCTATGGAAAAAATGGAATAATTTAGATCTTGTGGGAAAAGATCAATAAAAGATTTAAGACTCGCAATGTTTAAATCGGTTGAGGAAAAAAATTGTAGGATGTTTCGACGTATTAGACATGAGTCTAAATAAAGTGACGATTCGGGATATGAGATTGTTGACACCTAATTTTATCCGGACTAATATTATCTAGTTCGTAATTGTGATTTTTCAGCATTTTTATTGTGTGATTTTTGACATTTTTTTATTTTTTTTATTTCATGTGCATTTTATTATTTCGTGTGTTTTGGTTATTTTCATGACTTTTATGTGCTTTTTATTCGGTTTAATCTAAAATTAAAATGTGTTTATTTTATTTTATTAATTAATTAAAGAAACAAAAAAAAGATAAAAGAAAAAAAAAGGAAACTTATCCACGAGCTCTCCGCTGAACTCCATCATCACTCTTTGCCACCCTCCTATTCTATCCATCAAAGCCAGCTTCAGACTCCATCATCATTGCTTAAGCTTTTGTCAATCGACCATTTTGGCTATAAATAGAGCAAATTGGAGAGGAGAAAAAGGGAGAGACCGGAGAGACCGACTCTGTTTTTGCTCACCGACGAAAAAACGTCCTCCACCTCCATTTTGCGTTCCGGCCATCCTCGCCGCAAACCAGCCATTCCATCCTCACCGCCAAGACTTCAGAAACACGCCGGTCCACCTAGCTCCGCCCGAAACCGCCGAAAAACGGAGCAAAGCGCCGCCGACACGCCGGACCGTTTCCTTCATCCCCTCCGATTTGCATCCTTTCACCACTACTATCTATTACCATTAGCTCCGCCACAACGAGACAAAGCCAACCCATCCTCTCATGCTGCCAGAGATGGCCTGACGAAGGAGAGCCGGTCGAAAAACCGTTTCCGTCACGGACTCATTTTTCTCTCCAAACCGGAGCTCCGTACGCCGTGAAACCACCGCCAAAAGTCTCCCCTTCCGCCTCCGCGCCAACATGAACCTGAACCGCCGCTGGAATTTGTCACTGTCAATGTCACCGCCGTTGCCGCTACAACTTCCGGGAAGACACGAAGAAGAAGAAGCTGCGCTGCAGGCACGTTTTACTTTTTTTGGGAAAATTACAAATGTAGTCCTTGTCCCTTTACTTTAGTCCATTTTCCACATAAACCCCTCTAGTTTTCTATAGTCTCATTTAAGCCACTCTTTCAAGTTTAAAACTCAACATTTTAGGCACTAGGCCTAAACCTTTTTAGTGTTTTAGTTAATATTTTTTGTTATTATGTCAATCTAAATTATTTTTAATTTTATTTTCAAGATATTTTGAGTTTTATTAGCTATTTAATTTGCCAAGAATCCTTTT
The DNA here is from genome assembly GCA_024586325.1 of Stellera chamaejasme. NCBI lineage: Eukaryota > Viridiplantae > Streptophyta > Magnoliopsida > Malvales > Thymelaeaceae > Stellera > Stellera chamaejasme. Next base: position 36,816,255 of record CM044985.1, read on the forward strand.
CTTTTTATTTTTAGTGCTATTATTTATCTTTCTCTTTATTTCTTAAAATCAAGCAAAATTTATAAAAATACCTGTGGTATGAATTTTTGGGCGTTTCTCCTACGTTTGGGCACCTCCGGCGACGAGGGATGGATGGCTGAGATCGGTGTAGCGTGGCGGTTCTGGGAGGTCAGAGTGTTGGTGACGAAAGGAAGCGGATGTGGAGGAGAAAATGTGTAAGAAGGGGATGCCGAAACGGAGCTCGTGATTTTTTTTTCGGCCTCCGTTTTCCTCTCTAATTTGGCTCTATTTATAGCCATTTTCTGGATTGACACAGGCGGAGGTCGCACGGGTTCTCTGTAAGTTTTCCTTCTTTTTTCTTTTTTTAATTAATAAATAAAATAAAATAAACACATTTTAATTCTAGATTAAACTGAATAAAATGATAAAAGCACATAAAAATCATGAAAATAACAAAAGCACATGAAATAATAAAAGACACATGAAATAATAAAAATAAAAAAACGTACATGAAATTGACAAAAACTACGTAAAATAATGAAAATGACAAAAATCACATAAAATAACAAAAAAGATAAGGAGTACATAAAATAATGAAAATGACAAAACATATGAACAAGGAAATGACAAAACAAATAAAATAACATAAGTGAACAAAAAGTGAATAAAATAATGAGAATGACGAAAATCACCGAAAATACACAAGAGTGACAAAAATTACATAAAATAATGACAAAAATCACACAAAATAAAAATACTGAAAATCGCAATTACGAACTAGATAATATTAGTTCGGACAAAATTGAGTGTCAACAACTGTCATGAAATAGTGATGTGGACCAGGATAGAAATAGTTGCTTTAATGATTTTTAAGTAAGTAATCAGGTTACTTAAGACTTAAGAAATCACCTATATGAGAGATAAGTGGGGCCGCTTCGAATGAGAATTGGTCGAGCTTAATTCTTTAGAAACTCTTGCAGAACCAGGACGTGTTCATGGCCAAAATGAATAAAATCGCGAGAACTGAACAAATGAGGGATGTTTCCTATGTAAAATACATGGGTTCTTTACACAATAAAGCAAAATAGTTCAAGAACATCGTGTCTACTGGACAACTATTAAAGAAAATGTATTTTACAAAGACAAAGTTCAAAGGGTTACACCTACTTTTCCTATACAGGATTTAGTTGATGAACACCACCATATACTCAAAATGGAAAAATAATTTTTCATTCATGTGGGGATTGTTGGAAATATTGTAAAAATTGTGAAAATTGTATGAATGATAAATTGTTATTTTTCACATTTTAATTTTTACTATTACTAGGAGGTTTATGTGCCATTAGTGGTGAGGTTATGGCTATGGTTATGGCCATTAGTAGGGAAGTTTATCACCATAAGTATGGTGGTTTGCGACCTTTATGGTGAAAGGTCATGGCTAGCATAATGGTGCTTTATGGTGCATTTTATGGCTAGGCCTCTCCCTACCACTATAAAATGACACCTCTATCATCCATATTCTCTATCCCTTTGCACACTTCTTCTTGGAAAAACTCTATTTATCTCTTCTTGAAAAATTCTTCTTGCGTATGGCTTTATGGTTTTTCATGGGTCCTCCGTTCAAGTTCGCTGGTGAGGGAAGTTTGGTGCAATTTCACTTCACGTATTCCGTTGTATCCTAGGAGACAAACGTTCATCAAACCTCGAGCACTCGTATCGGAGGGGACAAATCTGTTTTAAGGAAATTGTGTGAAACACAAACCTCAAAATTTCATCAAAATTCGGTTTCGGATTTTCAATCTCTCTTTTAGTTCTATATTAATTCTCTGATTTTTGTGAAAGAACTATAGAATTGGAATTATTTTTGCCTAATTCTTCGAATTATTATATAACTTATTAATTCTTGGAATTGAAATTTGACAATAAAAAGTACACTTAAATTTTATTCAATCGTGTACTTGTAATATTATATTTATCGATTGTCATTACGAATGTCCCCTTATTGTTTTATTTGTTAAATTATTAAACACACGCGCGCTTTTGATTTTTTTTGAATTGGAAACATCTCTTTTCTATTTCTATTTATTCATTTTAAAAAAGATTGAGTCAAATAAAAATTCGTAAGTTAAACTTTTGGAACTTTTAATGAAGTAATCAGCTCTCTTTATGCTCTTTAGCTCTCCATTCTTTTTTTGCACTTCCCTGTATAGTTCTTCATAAATCTCCAATGCTAGCTACATTTTCACAACCTTCAAAAAGAACCCCTATTACCTTACTAGTACTTTATTTACAAAGCTTTAGTTTTTTCTCTCATTATATATATACTAGATGTTGCTACCCGTGCGTTGCAGCGGATTTATTATCAAAGAAGTACATGCAAATATAATTGAGTTTAATTTACTCATAAATTGCATAGATTAAATTAACATTTGTGTACATATAGTTAGAATTTACAATTTAAAATATATAATTATATATTAAATGTTGAAAACTTTATATTTTAAAATATTGAGATAAATAATTACTAACAAATCTTGAAATAACATCCTCAGTTTAAACAAAATCAATACATTGATTCTACCTTAGTAAAAGGGTTATAAAAAAAGTAAGTAAAAGGAAAATTTAGTGATGTTTTAGGTTGGTAAAGTATGGGTTTTAAAAAATTCAATAAGTCCATGAAAAATTAATCTTTTTTACTAACATTTTAGCTCATGCATTAAAGAGGTCACTACGTCGAGGAAACGGGCTCTACTGTGGCCCACCACACAGTAAGCACCGCGGGATGGGCCGTATTAGATGCCGCAGTAAAAATGAGCATAGTTAGGCCCCTCATTGCGGGTATGGCCGCAGTAGAAAGATTTTTTATTTTAAAAAAAGTGGATGAATTTGGATGAATATAACAATTCCAGAAAAACCCAGATTTCAGATGAATTGTGACCAAGTTGCAGCGGCATCGGCGGTGGAGCGGTGGTGGTGGAGCAGCGATGGTTGAGCAACGAAGAAGAAGAAGAAGAAGAAGAAGAATAAACATAGAAGAAGAAGAAGAAGAAGAAGAAGAAGAAGAAGAGGAAGAACGGAGAAGATGAAGAAGAAGAAGAAGAATGGTGGAGAAAGAAAGGAGAAGAAGAAAGAAGATTAATTGTGCGGCGGAGATGAAGAGAAAGGGGAGTTTAAACCCTAAAAAAAAGTTTACCGCAGCCTTACTGCGCCAGCAACTGCGTCATTTACTGCGCAAATGGGCTTATTGCGGCCTAAACCGCAGTAAGGGCAACAGTTAGGCTTGTATTCCCCACGTAGTGGGTTGAGGAAAAGCAATCAACTCTTAAGAAAAGAGACAACTGCGATGCAGACTTGGTTGAAACAAATACAAAAGTTAGAAAGAAAACAATGAACATAAAAAATGGGAGGACCGTGTTTGGCATTCTTTCGAATGTTGTTGGACACGCGGGGTTCATTTATATATTTTACAAAAGTTCAAGGAGCTGTAAGGATTTTGTATCTACGGTTTTGGTCCTTGACTTCAAACTTATTAAACCGCTAAGTACCTAATGCGTACCATTGAACAGAAATAAAACTTAGGAAAAATAAATATAATAATACACGGTCACATATCAAGCTTGTTATTCTCTCGAATACTGTACATATGTACAGTAAAATTAGTCTCCACCTTTAGTATATATAAATAATATTTTTTGGTCTTTTAATGGTTTTAGTCCGTTATGCTCTTTTACTGGGCTCAATTAATTAAAGACCCATATAAAAGGGCCCAGCTTTACCTTGTGATCCGTTGGGATATAATTTTGGGCTCAACGTAACTGGACCTAAAATGAAGGTAAAAAACAAGATGTTCAAACACTTGCCTCAATGCAGCAATAGTATGTACGTGAGGGTTCTCTGGGACATTTGAATTTTTAGGAGTGGATGATTGCGGTTTGAGATTTTTTTTTAGAAAGAGTAAGACTTATTTTATTACGGAATCATCCAAATAAAACAAGCCAAACATGAACATAAATAGTACCGAACAAAGGTGTAAGAGTACTTGAACCGAAAGCTTAAGCTGCTAGCTAATATGTGCTAAAAGCATAATAAAAGAGTAATTTCGAGTTGTCACAATATTGCATAAAAAGGCTTAAAAACACCATCAATGTCATGATGGATTGACAGATTGGTGATGCAAGTACCCAACACCCCTTATATGCTCTCCAAGAGCAAAATGGTGTTGGCGTAGCATATACCTAAGAAACACTCAACTAATAGTCCCAAAATAAATAGCTGCAAAAATTAAAAGTGAGATATCTTTGTTATCCACTAGGGATAATGGACGAAACTTCATGGATCGCCCGAAGGTTGGGAGTCCCCCAACCCCAAAAGTGCTTGTCCAACTGCCCATGTCACTGTTCCTATCACCTTGATCTTTTTCTTTGCATGCTCGGCAGTTCGACGTCCGAGTCGCACAAAGTTGGACACGAGCCATCCAATGTTGTGTTGGTCTGACCAAGAGCGACGCCCCCAAATCACCAACAGTCCACGCAAAAGCAGCCCTCGGGAGCTAAGAACGACGCCGACAAAGGGCATCGAAGCCTTCCGGTGAGAAAATCGAATTGCAACAACAGAAAGAGAGCGCCGAAATCCAGTAAAAAGCGGTGGCGGATCCAGGTGAGTGAGAAAGGCCAACTTCCAAATCCGAGCCGAGCCGCCAAAGAGCCCGAGCACACTCCAACACTGGCAAAGAGCCGACCCACTATGGCGGCAATGAAAACCATCATGTGGCGGCGCTCAACATAAAACCTCGGTTTGAGATTTTTATGATGTACTTTTTTTTCTTCAAATCTTTATAATAAAAAACTTGTTTCCTTTCAAAAAAAAGTACATGAATTTTAAATTAATTAACATTTATATTTTTTTTCTCATTTTCCATACAATAGTACCAATCCTTTTTTTTTTGAAAAATTGACCATGTTGACATTACAAAAGGACGGTATTGCACGTTTTACATTTGGCTATTGGGAATTTCAGAGTAAACTAAAAGTATAATTATGTAAAATGTGAGTTTCAAAAAATAGGGGTAAAATATGAATAAAACAATATATAAGGGGTATATTAGTCTCCTTAACTATAATGACTCATGCCTTTTAAGTCCAGGATATGAGTCAGGGTGACTTATTATAGCTGTATTGGCTTTGGATTTTAAGAAACTTGAATAAAATAAAATCCTTTTCTTTTTGTCACTTTTATCAGCAGAACATGAATAAGTAAATATAGACGTACTCTAAGGGGCGAAGCTATTATGGGAGAGGGGACTGGGAAGCGATTGTCCGTCCGTGATTTTTGTATAAATATAGGTATATAATATGTAATTAATATAATTAAGAATGTAATTTTTAATTGAACATAATTATATACTCTATTTTATTACAATTCAAATGTGAGTGTAAAATTGATCCAAATATGCAAAATATAAAATCCAAATAATAAAACTAATACACTTAATAAAAAAAATCAACTATCCTACTTGGCTAATTCCCAGCCCAAGCCCAAGTCTATGTCTAAGTATGGTTTTAAAAACCGGACCGACAATAGAACCGTTCGAGCACCGGTTCATGGTCTGATCGGTTCAACCGTTTGGATCACCGGTCCAACCGGTTATTTTTTAAAAGTTAGTTATTATCCCTCATTGTTTAGAATTATCATGAAATAATCTAAATATGAAATAATAATGCACATTTTTTATATTAAAATAATAATTTAAAATACAAATTAGTCATTTTATAATAAGGAAAACAATATTCTATATTTTAATTAATTATGTCATTGAAAATAATAATTTAAAATAAATGAAAATTATTTTGTATATTTATATTATATTTTAAAAATGTTTTAAAATATATTATGAGAAAATATTAAAAAAATTAATGTGTTAAATATGAATTTATAAGTAAATGTGGAATAAATTAAAATTAGTGATAAAAATTTGGGAGTTTTTTACAAAATTTTTCAAAAAAATGCAAAAGAAAAAAAAGGAATCACCGGTTTCCGGTTCACCGGTTCTTGACCAAGTGCTTCAAAACCGAAAACCGGACCGGTTGGCTAACCGATTTGCGGCCGGTCCGGTCCGGTTTTCAAAACCATGACTATCCGAACAAAAGAAATCAACAGTAACAACATACTTGTATGCTTAATTTATTCATATGTATGCTTAATTTTGGTTTAGTATGAATATCAAGAAAAAGAAATTGTTTTCTTTCTTTCAAAAGAAAGATTCAAATAATTTGGAGAGTGGAAATTAATATAAAAATACGGAAGCTCCAAAAGATGGAGAATAATTGTCTACAATTGATGCAATATGTCAAGTTTTGGCAGCAACTCCGAAAAGAAGTATTTATTATTTTGTTGACAGATTGATCCGTCTGATATTGACTTTGCCTGTGTCTACTGCTACTATGATTTGTGAAGACCAGAGTATTTAGTTTTGGCAGCAACTATGATTTGTGAAGACCAGAGTATGAACCAAGATGAACAATAATTTCTAGCTAGAACTCTTATTTTGTACATTGAGAAATATATTGCTATGAAAATTACTCCATTCATCCTCAATTAATTCTATACTTTGTGTGGATGCGGAGGTTAAGGTGAATGTAAGATTAATTTTATGCAGTTTGGCATAATTACTATTGAGTAGAGGTTGCACAAAAAACGAGATAAAAAAATAAAGTTGAGATAGTTTCGTAGCTTTAGAGGAGAGAAATTTCTATTTAAGGAAAGTGTAAAATTTTTTAGGGATATCCCAAAAAGAAAATATGTAGAATTAATTGGGGACGGAATGTGTAGTTTAGAAGAGTTGGTCGATAATTTCAAGAATTTTAAGGAACGTTGTGTTAGATTTTGACAACTTTTACTATGTATTTTAAGTACTTTTGATATACATGTGGTCAAGGAATAAAAATGTATATATGATATGTATCTCCCGTCCGCCCATAACTTATTTCCGAGAGGGACAAATTGATGGAGCTTACAGAAAGAAATAAGAATAATGTGCACGCAATAAAAAAAATTAATGGACCAAGTTTTGGTTTCTGAAGATCATTTGTTTGATTTAGCCCCTCTTTCTACGAATTAATGTCTTAAGAAGATGCACATGTGATAATAAATAAATAAATAAATATGTAAATTAACTGACCACAATGCGTGGTGATGACTCATGACTTTACTTCATTTTGCTTACTAGCCACAAATCCAAAATCCAGATGCATTGATCTTGGGTATATGTTTGACTGGTTCATATCAGGATATAGATCCCAGATGCTAACTTTTCTCCACTAGTTCAGCTAAGTTGGTTTGTGATGTGTGTTTCGCAACAGTTTTTTAAAGTAATTTTTATTGTCTGAAAAAGCTATCAATGGATAGTTTTTAACCTTTAGTCAGGGGCAGGCTCACAATGGGGACACGTGGAGGCACGTGTTCCCAGTAAATTTTTACAAATTTTGGTGATAGTGGTAGTATTTTTTTTATATAAATAAACTATAGAGACCATTTTAAAAATAAATACGTAGTTAAAGGATTAATTGATAGTTACAGCCAAAGAAAATGAAAAATGTGAGCGAGTGTCGCGCTCTCTGCTGGCCCATCCCAGGGAATAAAATGGCTAAACTTATTTTTACATCCTGCAACTATGTATAACTTTCCATTGAAGTCACAAAACTAGTTATTTTATTATAAAACTCTTATACTTTAATAAAATATTAAGAATTAATTAGTCCTAAATATTTTTAATGTGACTAAATATTATTAAATAAAATAAAGTAATTTTCTCCTATAATTATTTTTATATTAAAATTAAAGAAATTATATATGGATATCTAATGCGAGAATTTGAAATTACCAAAAAATAAATTCTCAGAAAAGAAAGCTTAAGAAATACAGAAATTGTGCCCCTACATGCCAAAAATTTTACGCCCACCACTGCCTTTAGTTATAGTTGTTTGATCTTAACCACTAAAACATTACCTAAAACGTTACAGCTACTTGAAACAACTATTCACAAACGGACCATAATGTGGGTTGCACAATTTAATGGACACTGTTCATTTAACTAACAAAAAATGTTTTTGTCATGTTTTTAAATAAAATTCTTTATTGTTGTTCAAGTTGTATTTGCATTCCCTTAACCTCGAGGGGCATTTCATCATGTTTTTAAATAAAATCCTTTGTTGCTGTTAAAAAAAACTAACAAAAAATGTGAGTTTCTATACCTTGCACATTTGTTGCTAAGCATGGATAGTCATTTTTATTGATCTAGTAATCTTATGTGTTCCCTCAAAGATACTCAACATTAATGCTTAATTCAGGTAAACCTTGAAAGAAAATGTGTTTTTTTTAAATAAAAAGAAAGATTTTTGTTTGAAAGGCAACTAAAGAAATTTTATTAAAGATCACCAAAAATATTACATCAAAGACCCAAAAGAGAAATTTTGATACAAAACTCCTATAGAAACCACTATATTAACCAGTGACGGAACCAGGATTTCGGAGTTAGGGGCTGGTGGGTAGCTTAAATTAGGGGTTAGAATTTGCAACCATAAAACGTCGATTTTAACCCATTTTATAATGACCGCAAACCAACATCCATATATAGTAATATTTGAAGTAATGGAGGTTAGCGACATGGTTTTCCAATGGAGCCACTACTAATCATTTCCTCATAACTCGATTGAGAACCTAAAAACCAACCTACAAAAAATTCTGAGACCGTTAACCTTTTTACGTACAAAAAAATATATCATACAACCAAATTGGTGTCATGGGTTCATTTTTATTTCTTTTACTTGATTTTTTATAGTAAATCAATATTTTCAAATAAATAAACAAAAAACAGTGAGAAATTACTCAAAAAAACAGAAATTTGTGAAATAATAAACTCAAACTCATGACAAGTACAAAATAAAAATGGATTAGTAATAAAAATTAAATTATATCCAAACAATCTCACAAAACTACCGCACATAAATCCAAAATTTAAATGTACTAAAAGATGATTAAAAGGAAAATTAAAGTTTAATTAGGCACAGTCCCAAACTACATGTCGAATTTAAATGATTCAGATAAAACTATAGATAAAATATAGAGAGCAAAAAGAACTTCACTTAACCAAGTTGATTTAGCTTCTTTTATGGATGCGATTTGGGTGTGTGAAAAAGAAGAGACCATTTAGGTTGGGGTTTAATAATAATTGAGTTTAAAAATTATTTTGGATTGGGGGTGGGGGTGGGCTAGCGGGTAGATTATTACACTAATTCTCATAATTTATACCATATACTCTATAGACTATACCCTATCAACTTTGTGTCATTATGTATTTGGCAAAAACATTAGGGCGGCCAATCCGTCACAAAAATGAACCAAATCCGCCATTATAGTAACGGCGCGGGCTGCCACAAAATCTACCACTAATTTTGTCATTCCCCTTCAATGAAGCGGTTACAAGGCGCCACAATATGTTTTGATGAAATAAAAAAACCAAAATCACCCCATCTTCAACCAAATTTGCAAATCTTCAACCAAACCCAGAAAAATAAAAACATCTTCATCTAAACTCAATTCTTCAACTCTTTTATTCATCATCAAACTTAGATCTTCATACAAACTCAAGTATAAATCATTTTATATTCATATTTGACTAAAAAATACGAAAAAAAGTCAGATATAAGCTTGCAACATTTGAAGAAAACTTCAAAGCAGATCTAAAGAAAAAAAATAGCTCGCATTTTTCCTTGCCCTTCTGCAACCACGTGATCAACCGGTGCTTCCGACGCTAGATCCAACCTCGTCGTCCTCCACCAGATTTGATATAAGGAGATAAACGATTATGCCAGATCCGAGAGAAAAAATGAGTGAGAGAAAGAGATGGAGAAGTACCTGTTTGACGAGATCTTTGTCGGAGGGTAGGAGATAAATGATTCTTCCATGCCGGGCAACGAATTTTGTGGCGGGAGAGGGAGAGGACTTGGAGAGGAAGAGGAATAGAGAAGAAGGAGATGGAGAAAAGTTGGAGAGTGTTGTGAATTGGGGAAGATTCGGGAAGGGTGACGATGTTTAAATATGGTTGTTGCGTCCCGAACCGTCACAAATGGCGCCACAATAAAAGTGGCATGATCAACTTGTTGCACTAATTGTAATGGCTTGTAACGCCTACCACTTGTTGCGCCCTCCACCGGTACAAAATCCACCACAAAGCTTCAACATATACGTTGTGTGTGGGGGGAGGGCAGTAGCACCCCCTGTCTACTGTAGTTTTGTCACTGTCCCAAACCCACAATTGAACAACGCCATATAAAACACCAATAAAATACAATCCCCCATCAAAACTCGAGCAATTCCAACATCCTTATCATAATGCAAATTACCCTCTAAATTAAAATTCTATTACTTTTTCATACCAATAAAAAAAAAGATTACATAAGGATCAATTGCACATCACATACACGTAACGGAAGCATAAAATATATAATCAAAATAATGGAGCCCGGTTCACATTGTAAAGTCTCAAATACGATCCTGTTAATGCATTCAACCCAAAACCAATTAACGATAAGTGGAGATGCCTCATCATATTATATAGCAATGGTTAGTCCATTCTATTAACCATGTGGGATAACCCACTTCAACACACCCCCTCACGTGTAGGCTAGATTTTTCGCTCTACACGTTGGTATTTTTTAGCTTTCTTTGTGCAATGGCCGGGTCCTTGATCAATCTGCTCTGATACCATGTTAAAGCAAGCTCAAAAGTACCCATATGTAGAGCGAAAAATCTAGCCTACACGTGAGGGGGTGTGTTGAAGTGGGTTATCCCACATGGTCAATAGAATGAGCTAACTATTGCTATATAATATGATGAGGTCTCTCCACTTATCACCAATTAGTTTTGGGTTGGATGCTTTAACAGATCCTTCTAAGGTTGATTTATATGAAGACGCATCACTCTGATGGTTACACATCCTCAACCAAAAAGAGCCACTATTGTCCATCTACTATTGTGATGTCTTCACTTGGGCTACTGTTAATTTTGTTGTTTAGTGCTATCATACTTCAATGTTCATGGTTAAATTTGAATTCATCCCAGTGATAAGAAAAATCATATTGCCTAACACATCAATATGTTGATCCCTTGTTGCCTAATCCATTCAATGATTCCAACCAATAATGCTTAATTGACTTGCTTAAAGTGTAGAATCAAAGGCTACATGTATCGTAATGTAAGCAGAACATGATACTATTATATGGGAGTGTTGCCATTTTCAAAACAAGCATGTGCCCTTCTTTGTGCCTTCAAATCTGCCACCCCGGCAAGCCACACCAAAATTAGGGAGGGATTTTTTTTTCAAACAGATTAATGCTTTAACTACCAATCAATCTGTCATAAGAATGGATTAGGTGGTCTAAATTAAACCAAATTAACTTTTGCAATACGGGAAGATATATGGGTTACCATTTCATGTTACTCCATATAGTTTTCCTAATTATGCTGGTTGATATTAATGAGTCAATATTATGTTGTTAAATTAGCGCATATGCCAAGGAACGAATTTTGAAGAACCACAAAACATATTGATTGACAGATTGATTTGTTATGAAGCCATATATATATAGAAAGAAACAGCTATACCTCATCCAGCCTGAACATACACTAATCTTGCGTGCAACCGCACTTTGTGGACATCCCCCACGATGCCATTTTGTCCATTGTTGCCATCTTCCACCCGTTTGGAGATCTAATTGTAACCGTTTGATAATAAGTTTTTATTAATTGTGTTTTGAAAAAACGATTTATGGGTAATTTTTAGTATTTGGTTGTAACTATTTAATTTTAATCATTAAAAAAAGCATGAATAGTTAATTGGAAACAACTTGTAAGAAACAATTTAGAGAGATACATATAAGTTGATCAAATGCGAAATTGAGAGCAGGTGGAAGGAAGGAATTGAATATGATTAAGAGTAATTATCAAACACCCATGGGTGGTTTGACATATGATCACTTTGCTCAACGTATCTATTATTAATTTATAAAAGCGAAGCATACTGAGAGGATGTTTTAGTCTTTTTTTTTTAGAGTATTCTCATGACGACACGTGTCCCTTTATTTTAGGAGTGTAGTATAGTTGAAATGACATTTTTCATAAATATAGAGTAGGGGTGAGGACAGTTAAGTAATAATAAATAAACTAATCTGTTACAACAAATCCGCAAAGGATCCAATCAGTAATATCTCGGTAGTTAAAATCCATGAAGATACTTTAAAATTCGAAATTCAATAATCAAAATTCGAACTGAAATCCGCAAAGGATCCAATTTAAACATTTCCCTCCTAAACTTTAAATTTGAATTCAATAATCAAAATTGAATCTGAAACTATGAAGCGGGAAAAAACGTTTTTCAAAACCTTTGGATGATCTAGATGTTCTACTATAAATACAATATTTCGGATCCCATTTCTACAGCAACAACAATCAGAGGTGAGACAAAACAATGTCACAAGGAGCATCTCAAAATTCCATAAGCCGGCTGAGCGAGTTGATTGATCAACATGAGCTTCTATACAACAAGATCGAGCTGATCCACACAGAAGTAATTTCTCATTTATGATCAAGTTGGTTCAATCATCACAATAGCGAATAAATAATATATATACCAATGTTGCAGATTGTTAATATTCGCTGCAGACAGATGCGAATCTTCATATTAGAACAAATTAAGCAGCTATTGTTTGAGTTCAGGCTTCTCAATAGTCGTTTGGAGTTTATTAGGTTCGTGGTGGTTATTCATATTCAAATTGTGAACGCTTAATAGAATACGAGATATCATACTAATGTGAATATAATATGCAGATAAATGAGGTGAGATATCAAAGGGTCGCAGTTACAAGAGCCGGAAGGCGTAGTGAAAACAACAATGTGGAAAGGATGGCGAATCAAAGTTTGTTATGTTTCATAATGTGGCGGCTCGCCTTTTCCATTATGATGCGCAAACATTTGCGAGTTACGAAAAAAGGGTAAGTCGTATATTTTACGATGTTTGATATTATGATCTTAATGGTCTCATGATAACTTCAATTGTACATATATATATATATATATATATATATATATATATATATATATATATATATTTGTGCAGAACGATGGACGAAATAAATTGGATAAGATACTTGAAAGTGTCAAAGCGATGAAGCTCTCCTTTGATATCAAAGTGACTGATTTTAATATTACAAATAAACGATCGGGGTTTACGGTCACGACATACTCTGAAATAGATTTTGCATCTGAGAGTCGGGAGATAATAGAAATCATCAAAGAGGTATGCTATGCCACATTAGCTATTTTAGTTGGATGTGTTTTTATAAATGATTTATTTTTTAAATGCGTATATAAACTTAATTATCTTTCTGAATGCAGCGACATTTACGGGGTAAATTAATGCTGCCTCTTAAACGTTTAGCAGATCAAGATGATAGAAGTGGTGATAACACATCAAAAAGGTATTCGATATTTTGAATGTTGATGGTTACATTGATGTAATATTGTTTACTAATTTTTTTGTCTACGTTTATAGTTGCACGGTTGTTGTAGATACCGGAAGTTGCGATGTCGTCTAATAACAATAAGGGGAATAACGCTGACGTGCGTTATGTTAACACCGATATAGATGACACGTACGTACATATATTTATGAACTATTGCGATTGAAGATATTTCAATATTTAATTTATTTTTGTGACATGTATTTGTAGATTGGAGTGCATCAACACTCGATATCTTCTATAACAAATTCGGATGAGATTGTTACCGATGGCCGAGATGTGATGATGATCGTAGATTTAACCTTTTGAGTCACTATTGCGGTTTACTTTGCTTTGGCTAATAAACATGTAACATTGTTTGATTTTTATAATAATATTTCATTTGATGTTTAAACATGACTTACAATGATTTTTGTGTTACGTTTGATGACATTTGTTGTTTTATTCTAATTCTTACCTATGAATTTTGTTACCGTGATTTGGTTAATTAGAAAATTATAATATTATTATAATATTTACTATAATTTGCATTTTATTCTTTTTTTCCGTCCCGAAGGAGGGGGTGCAAGCTAGTTTCAATAAATCTTAAGAATAAAACACCTCAAATTTTGCGAATTATGCAATTTAACCCTAATGACGTTTAAAATCTGTTAGATTTTTTAGTTTAATAACACCATCCAGAATCTAAATCTTTTTTACCATACCAATTTACCCGTTACTATTACCCTAATCTTTAAAATTTTAGGACTAAGAGTGCAAATTTCTCTTTTCGAATATCGATCTGTAATTGTGTTTAGTCAACTTTTGACTCTGTAATACAACCGCTTGGTTTTCATTTGTAACGATACCATCATTGACTTCAACTCCTTTTATATTATAACAAACAAATTAACACACCTCAACACAACATAATTAGTGCAGCTGGGTGAGTTTATTTTAATCTTCTGTGATATTCAATTGTACATAGCTAATTATATTCACGCCAATGGAGAGATATGCATATATACAGATATACACACGCACACATTGCTTCAAAATGAGGTGGATCTCTCGCATCAAGGATAAATTATTATGAAGGGACTTGATTATCAATATTATCAAGGAAATTTCTTTAAAAGATGTCATTTTAAAAATAAAAAAAAATCAAATGAAAATTGTTATAATTTGTTTAATACGTAATGTGTATTAGTATAAGTAGAGTAGTATAAATACACAAGCTGGTGAAGCGCTTGAACTAAGTAGCAGGCACTTGACGAAAAATGCATCGGTTTGTTGTTCCCTTGTGTTGTTCTGTGCTGGTCCTATTGGTATTCGGAGCTTCAGAGGGCGAAGCAGGGTACAGAAGCAAACGCATTTCTTCTTTCATCACAAGACAACTTTTTGACGCCATGTTTCTTCACAAGAACGACACCAACTGCCCAGCCAAGGACTTCTACACCTACGACTCCTTCATCACGGCAGCTAGTTATTTCCCGGCCTTCGGAAACATCGGGAGTTCTATCACCCGGAAGCGTGAGATCGCCGCGTTCCTGGCTCAGATATCGCACGAGACCACCGGTGGGTGGGCCACTGCGCCGGATGGACCTTACGCTTGGGGACTCTGTTTCAAGGAGGAAGTTAGCAACCAGAGTAGCTACTGTGATGCTTCAAACTCAGCTTGGCCTTGTGCTCCTGGCAAATCTTACAAAGGGAGAGGACCAATCCAACTGTCATGGTAAGTCTCACAACTCCAAATCCTCATCAGACACAAATTGGGACGACGCTAATGATCCACCACCACTTGCAGGAACTACAACTATGGGGAAGCAGGAAAGGCTTTGGGGTTTGACGGGCTGAAGAACCCGGAGGTTGTTGCCAAGAATCCGCTGATCGCCTTCAAGACCGCGCTTTGGTTCTGGATGAAACAGGACATGATCTTCAGTTGCCACGATGTGATGGTCGGAAACTATGTTGTGACAGAGATTGATGTGGCTGCGAACCGAACAGTGGGGTTCGGATTGGTGACCAACATGATCAATGGTGCACTGGAGTGTGGAAGACCCAACGATGCACGCTCTAGAGATCGGATCGGGTACTTCAAGAGATATGCTAAAATGTTGCAAGTTGGTACTGGACCTAACCTCGACTGCCAGTACCAGCTTCCATTCTACTAACATCTCTTTTACAAGACAGGCTTGTTGCAAATGATCTAAATAATCTACTATTTGGACTATACTACACTAGTATTTACAGTTTGGAAGAAGGCATTACTTTCTTGCTTTTCTCTTACAAACTCACTGATGCTACAAAAAAAGAGTAATAATAATAATAATAATAATAATAATAATAATAATAATAATAATAATAATAATAATAATAATAATAATAATAATAATAAAAGTAGCAAACCGTATCATCATGGTTCATACGTGAGTCGGAAGACAGAGTGATCACCCACAACACATAAGAGGGGGAAACAGAGACCGTTCTTGATCAGAAACACGTAAATTTCACTTTGTCACAGCTGTGCTATTCTGCTATATACAGTCTGACGAAGATTTGTTGGGAAGATGAACGTTTCATGGAATGGTTAATTCAGTAAGGAAGATATCATGCTCATGAAACATTGTTCTCAAACTGTAACCTTTCTAACTCAACCAAGGACCTCTCAGCAATCACTACTGTTCAACACATTTTCTACAAAACGAGTTCCGTCCCTAAATGTTTACTTCAAACCTGTACGTTTTCGGCCTTGAAGCAGTATCATTTGTAGGCATATAGAGAGAGAAAACTGCTTACCTCAGCAGCAACCTCGTAAGCACCTTCAACGCATCGGCCCAAGGCCACACCAGAAACATAGTTTCCCCCAAGGTATAACCCCTGAAACCCAGAAGTCTCGAGCGCAGCTTTGGCGGTATTCAAGAGATCAAAGTGCCCAACCAAGAACTGGGGAATGGCTTGGGGCCACACCCTTACACCTAATACAAGAGGATCCTTTGCATTAGGATTAATTAGCATTTTTCTCAAATCCCTGTCGACAGCCGCTACAAGTTCACCTTCAGACTGCCAGAAAATAGTTGTATACCGCATCAGTGCAAACAGAGACTTGAAAAATAATATAAATAAATAAAGGTTTTCAAAACGCAACACCAGAGAGCATCATCCTATCTATTTCTTCGATGTTAAAGAAGAAGATGAAAAGATGAGAAGGAAACTTGAAATCGTATTAAACACAGTGCACTGATGGTTTAACATGCATTGATTCATTTCAAGCAACTTATAGCAGATGTGAAAACTACTACAAAATACAATTGATAAATACTACAATGGTAAACTGAGCCTGAGCTCCCATATCGAGAAAAAACTGAACCCAACGAGGATAAGCATGGAGCACAAAAGTTGGCTGCAGTTTGTAAATTTGATAGAAGAAGGTAGTCAATACTAACTCTTCAATTCATTTCCTTCTGCATTCTTAATCATCAGCAAGAATTCAGACAAGGATGTATTCACAGTTAACTTTCAGATTTTCACAAGAAAAGTTTAGCAAAAGTCAAAGAAATTTCAAAAGAACTTATAACATATGCCATCGTATCATCTTACCTTAGACAGAACTCCAGGGTTGGTTGCTCCACCAATGTAGTTTAACACCAAGACTCTGCCTGGCGGTGCTCTATTGGGAAAGAGTGATGAACTGTAGATAGTTCCTGCAAGTTTTTGTTATATACTATGATCAGACTGTTGTTCTCAGTTCTTTGGTTCATAGCAAGCAGAATCAGCGGAGATGGAAGCAAAAAAGAGTCTCAAGAGTTAGAACTACCTAATGTTTCCACTCCTTGGCTTCGTGGATGCAGCTGACCAAACCCTTTAAGCTCACCATCAATCAAGCATTCCTTCCTAATTGCTTCTTCTGGATAAGAAATAGAGACTGCTGCAACTGGCGGGTAATAGAATTTGGATAGTGCATCTGCAGCAGCACCCTGAAGAAGAAAGTCAAAACTATAACAAATCATCAGCATCCAACAGCCTCGCCAGAATATCATTGAGGGATGAAACATGAGTCATGACATCACAGTATTGTGGATGATCAATTTTCTACATAAAGTGAGAAGTGTTATAGTATAAGATCAACAGCCAACATGGATTTTTTACAAGGCAGATGATGGAAGCTTATTAAAAATGCCAGACAAGTCATTAAAGAACCTTATAATCTAGCTACTACAAGGAATAGTTCACTCAGAAGTCAGGACGCAGCACTATAGGAGATACAGCCTTCTGAAATGATACAAATATTTTATGCAAATAAGATGTGATTTTTCACTTAAATACTACATTAAAACTTAGCATAAAGGGGGAAGATCTTAAAAAGGGATGAAAATAGAGTACATACCGAGAGAGGATGCAACAGACTACTGGCAATGTAGGATGGAATTGTCATGACAACACTTTTACTCAAAAGAGAAACAAATCCTTCTGGTGTTTCGTATGTCAATCTATAACCCCTGTTATCCAATTTTGTAATGCTTTCGAGTTTCCATGATAACTTAACTTTGTCACCCAAACTGCAAATATCAGCACACGGACACGGTATATTAGAACCACAGTACTGCAGACCAATTTACGAGACTCCAAAAACCATTGCAATGACTGATATTTTACATTAACGAACCAAAGCAGGAACAAATCAAAGAAATACTTCTCCATGTTTAATACCTAGAAGAAATTGCCTCAGGTAACATAGTAAGCCCTTTCCTGAAAGATCCAACAGTTTGACCTTTTGGTTTTGGCAGATGTCTGCAGAAAAATTAAAAAAGAGAAGAAAAAGAAAGATATGAAAGAGGGGGAAAATCTAAAGAGCTTAGCTTATCTATTAATCCAAGGTATCTAATATTTACGGGTCACGGGGTGGCTTGGGTGACTTATTTCTCTCTTGAATCGCCTTGAAAGTACCCCCAATGATACTTCCACCATTCTGTTCCAGATTCCAAACTTTTCCAAAAGCAGCTTTCATGCTTAACTTTGCAGGATCCCCGGCATAAACTCCTGTAATAACAACATATCAAGAGGTATTAAACTATAATCTGCAAGAAAACATTAGGGGGTTTCCATGTAGGCAGTCTTAACTGAAATCCTGACCACAACGTACCAAGAGTAATGTTATTGGATGTAATGCAGGACAGTAGGTTAAAATTCCAATTTGAAATAACAACCTGAACAAAAGGGCTCAATGAGCCGCTCAAAAACCTCATCACCAAGATTACGGCGGACAAACTCCTCCACTGATTCTTCACGACCCTGTCACCTTTGTCAAAGTTGAAGATATGAGAAACTTCAATTAAGCAAGCATTTTGGCAAAAGCCAACTAAACATGAACAAAATGTAGATTGTCTAGAAGACACACTGGTGGAGGAGGTCGAATGCCAATAGCACCAAATCCAGCTCTAAGTTTCCCACCAATGCTCATCAAATCAAAAAATGGCAGGTCAGTTAGCTTAGAGGGTACGGGCCTCAATTTTCCATCCCATAGCACGAATCTTGGGGCATTCGGGTCACCCAACACTAAATCATCCTTCAGCCCACTATCAACCTGGAAAGGTGTTCAAGGAATACATAATAGACCTAAATTAAGATAGATACTCATGATCACTCGAAATGGGCGGATAAAGGGAAGCACAACTACTTCCTCAGTTCGACACTTAAATCGTAACGTACGACCCAACTTGGAATCAGAACCTACCACCATGGTGAGCATAGGATCAGAGGGTTGAAAACTGTTTGGTCCTTCCTCCCACAGGTATCCATCTTTCTCGACGGTGATGATGTTGCCTCCGACGCGGTCTCTAGCCTCCGTGACAATAACATTAGGAGCAACGTCACGGTGCTTGGTGGCGAGCGCTTGGGCAATGCAGAGACCACTGATTCCACCGCCAACAACGACGCAGTCCGCTGTGCTGGATTCGCCGCCATCTACCTTCGACGAAGGAATAGTAGGGCCCTCCGCAATGGAGCAGCGAAGCTTGAAGTGGCTTAAATTCTTGCATTTCCGTTCAGGTTTCGAGGAGGAGCGCAGCGGCGATGGACGGAGGAAAGAAATGTCGGTGAGAGTCGCCATGGCTGGCGGGCCGGGCCAAAGCTAGACGACGGAGACCTGTAACCTTGTGGGTTGCCAATGCCCAATGCTCAGTGGGTGAACGCTACGGTCCCGTCAGATTTTTTCGTTATCTTTTCTGTTGTCTGGAAAACCATACTTGGACCCTTAACTTATGAGGTTCTGCCAAAAATAGACCGACCCTGAACTAATTTTCTTCGCAGTCCATTCTTTCTTATATTAGAACAGTCATTCTTATATTATTATTATTATGTTAATGAACAAACAGATCGTATCTATCGTACTGTTTGTTCCGTTCACAAGTGAATCATCAAGCAACTTTTCTCATAGAAAACTTTACATAAATAATGAAACTGACATACATTTCTTGAGGTGAGTTTTCGAAAATTCACTCCCCATTTTTTGGTGAATCAGTTCAAAAATTCACTCCCCATATTAGGACCTCACCATATTCACTATAGGTGTGAATATGAGAAACAAGAAGTGATTCACGTTTTGTTTGGTGGGGCCCCCCTGCTGACCCCCTGCCCAAGCTGCAGCGCATCTCTCCACCCACTCATCTGCTGCTTTTTCGATGGGCCCCCCTGGTGTGTTTGGAGTGAATTTTTGGAGTTGTTGTTCAAAGGTTTGAGGTTCCAAAAAATTGGGGTGATTTTTTTGTTCTTGGAGGACTCCAAATTAGGTGAAAAATTTTCTCCCCACCCCCAAGGTTTGAAACCCCCTAATGTCTGGTATATGCATTGCTCACGTACTGCCTGCCTGGTGGGTCGGACCTGTCTGTCCATGGACGTTCTTTTCAATTGTTGAATCAGCAATGTTTGTGTGTATATATAAATAATATACATTACTCAGTACGGTACCCATGCAAGAAACTAGTAGTATTTCATAAATGTCTGACAATTCATTTATATATACATTGTTCACGTACGGCATCCAGCAATTGGGCTGTTGAAACGTTATTTTCCTTGGTAGAATCAGCATGACTACACCATGCATAGACGCCACCGTAATTACATGATCCTCCTTGCTTCAACATATATATATATATATATATATACACACTGCTAGCTAGCTAGCTAGGATTATATATAGAACAGGCATATATGGCTTTGGTAATTGGTCTTACGGCCTATGAAGTAACAACTGCAGTATTGATACTGATCATATGCAGCGGTTTAGCATGGAGAGTGGTAAGGGTTGTGTTCTGGCGGCCATACGCTGTCACAAAGCGTTTCCAAGAGCAAGGCGTGTCTGGGCCACCTTACTCTCTACTAACTGGCTCTCTCCCATTCATCAAGGCCCTCATGAAAGAAGCCAGCGAGCTTGTGCTGGATACTAACTCAAACGATATCCTCCACCGTGTTCTTCCACACTACCACACATGGTCCTCCCACTATGGTGAGCTACCTACCTGATTTATTCCCCTTTTTATGTAACTCATTCAACCTGACTACATGGTTGTATCGTATTTGCTTGATTTCAGGAGATATGTTTCTGTATTGGTATGGGACAGAACCTCTCTTGTGCGTTTCGGATCCGGAGATGGTTAAGCAGATACTATCCAGCAAGTTTGGTTTCTACGACCAGCCACGGCCAAGGCCCTATTTGGAATACATGTCAGGACAAGGCGTGGCTTTGGTTAACGGGCACGACTGGGTCAGGCAAAGAAGAGTCATGAACCCTGCTTTCTCCATTGATAAGCTCAAGGTAATTTAGTTCGATCCACCTCTCTCTGTATGTTGCAGCACTAGTTATATATGCTTGACAAATTAATTTGAAACAGGCCATGGTGAAAGGAATAGCAGAGTGTGGGGAGAGAGCTCTTGAAGAATGGATAAAGCAAGCCAGTGTAGCTGAGGACCAAGCCATAGAGCTAGAGATGTGTGGAGAGTTCCAGAAGCTGACAGCTGATATAATTTCTCATACAGCTTTTGGAACCAGCTATGTTCTTGGCAAGGAGGCCTTCAAGGCACAAAAAGAATTGCAAGGATTATGTGCAGCCGCCGGTGCCAATCTTTTCATCCCTGGAATGCAGTACTTTGTCACCTTATTCCTACCATTAATTTCTCTAAATTTTTGCCTGCGGGCTAGCTACAATTAATTGTATGTATGTATGTATGTAGGTATTTGCCAACCCCATACAATCTTCGATTATGGAGGCTTGACAACAAACTGAAGAGCTTTCTAAGGCATATAATTCAAAGCCGGTTCCAAGATTCTGGTTGTAGCAGCAGTACTACCAGTGATTCAAGGAACCGGTTCGGAGATGATTTGGTTGGACTGCTGATTGAGTCATCCGAAGCTCCTCAAGTGATGAAAGAAGGCCTGAAGCTGAAGCTGACCATGAACGAGATTGTGGAGAACTGCAAGACTTTCTTCTTTGCAGGCCACGAGAGCACTTCCAACTTTCTGTCATGGACCATGTTCTTGCTTAGCGTCCATCAAGATTGGCAGGAGAAACTCAGACGAGAAGTTCTCAGGGAATGTGGGGTGGGAACTGCTCCAGATGCTGACATGTTAGCCAACCTCAAACTGGTATCAAGCTCAACACTTTTTGATTAATGAGTTGAAATACTTTTACTAAGTAGTACTGGTATTTATTTATTTATTTATAACAGGTACATATGGTGCTAATGGAGGTGCTGAGGCTGTATTGCCCTGTGATACAACTGGGAAAAGTGGCATCACAAGAAATGGAGCTTGGTAAGGTGAGAATCCCAAAAGGCACACTCTTGATGATTCCAATAATAAAGATCCACAGAAGCAGAGAGTACTGGGGAGAAGATGCAAACGAGTTCAATCCGATGCGGTTCGCGAACGGGATGGCCAAAGCCGCGAACCACCCCAATGCTCTGCTGCCCTTCTCAATGGGGCCTAGAGTCTGCATTGGCCAGAACTTCGCCATGCTTGAAGCTAAGACGCTGCTGGTTCTGATTCTTCGGTCCTTTTCCTTTTCCCTCTCCCCTGAATACAAACATGCTCCCACAGATTTCATCAATCTGCGGCCACAGTTCGGCCTCCCTATTATTCTCAAACCGCTCAACCTCTGACCTTTTGCAAACCACAACGAAGGCCACCTTTCTTTCTTAGGGCGCCGTACGTCCATATATGCCAAG
Organism: Stellera chamaejasme; assembly: GCA_024586325.1. Taxonomy (NCBI): domain Eukaryota; kingdom Viridiplantae; phylum Streptophyta; class Magnoliopsida; order Malvales; family Thymelaeaceae; genus Stellera; species Stellera chamaejasme. The sequence continues at coordinate 36,839,030 of CM044985.1, forward strand.
CTTCCACTTTCTGTTTCTTACAAATAAGATTTGTAACAAAAAGTAATAAATGTAAATTGATGTTTTTTTTTCCTTGAACAGAAATAAAATTTTATTAAAAAAAACTAAGATAATAAAATTTCACCAATGAGAAAATGATGAAGTATCTTCAAAACATCACCCAATGACTCCAAGACTCCCAAAAAGATCACAAAATAACCACATACCCCAAACCAAAGACAAATGATCTCAAAACCAAAGACAAATGCTCCAAGCTAATTTATGGTGACGAGCTTAAACTTGAACCTGAACTCGAACTCGGTCTTAATGAAATTTTTGTAATCTGAAACTTGAATGACCTAAACCCGACCCAACCTAAAATAAGCTCGACTCGAAGTAACTCGAAATTCGAAATCAGTGTGACACGACTGGAACTCGACTTGACCCAAAAGCAGCTCAACCCGACCCAAATGGCCTAACCTGAACTCGACCCAACCGATTGACATTCCTATTGAAGTGTGAACGTGATGGTAAATATATACCCTCTGAAATCTTAATTTCAACCGTTGATTCAAAGAACTTTAAAGTAATTGAATTAATATCCTACTCACTCCTGATGGGAACTTTTTTTTCACAATCAATCAACTTGACTTTGTTTTTAGGGGGAAAATGCATATAAATCAAGTAGCTAATTAAAGCTACTAAAAGCCAGTCAGGAGTGTTCATCCATGACCATTCACAAAGATGGTCTAAATCATGGCGAGCGATAACATGAGCTGCACAAACTAATCAGAGCCAAACAAAGAGGCTTGATACCCAATCTCATCAATCAAAGAACCAAAATAGAAAAGAGAAGAATAGTGCAAACTATGAAACTCGCGAATCAGAACCTGCGCATCAAACTAAAAACTAACACTTAACCACGAACGACGGCGGGCCTCCTTGACAGTACCCAGAGCAACGCAATAGTCTCCTAATAAGGGAAGCCAACTGAGGTTGCAAAGAGAATTAAGCTGGCCTAAAGCATCAAGAGCTATCAATCCAACGGCAGCAGACGAAGATTGACGGTGGGAGGTTGCATGCATCAACGTTGATCTTCAACGTTCCGGGTGGAGGCGGTACGTAGTTAAACCGCGGGTTGCACACGAGCAGGCTGCGCAGGAGGGGGAGGCCGGTGGTGAGCAGCCCCTAGTTCTTCACCTAGGCGAGAATCTTCATGACCGCCAACGGCTTTAGGAGGGAAATTCGGAACTCATGAGTACTGCATGGTTCCTGTTTGTCGAGATAAAGCAACACGCGACATGAGCTACGGAATCAATTTGGTCATCAAATCGTCGTTAAGAATCTAACGTTGTCAAACCAGTTACGAAATCAATAGCCGAAATTGTAGTGGTTTGCATAGCAAACCGAGTTGAAGTTTAGATGCTTCTGTGACTGAGTTACTATAGTTACGAGTATTAAACTAATTAATTTGACCTCCTTTTCAAAAGAAAAAAAAACTATAATTTGACCAAATATTTATAATGGTAACTGGATTTTTTGGTCATTAATCATGTGTTTTTTGTTGAATGATAAAAATTGTAGTAATTTCTATTAAGCACCTGAATGCAACATGTGGATATGTAGTGATAGTCGTTTGGTCATATCAACATATATAGAAAGATATGTAGCCTTGCATGATCGATGTACATGCATGTGAAGTATGAATAGAATCCAACATAGATGTGGTCCAGATCTCCATAATTAACCTTCATCATGGTCTTTCTAATATTTCTTAAGCACTTGAACGCAACGTATAGCGACTCGAGAGAAATATATGTGGGTATGTCAACATAGAAAGATATGTATGTAGCGCCTTGCATCATGCATGAAATGTGAAGAGAGTCCAACATAAATGTGGTCCAGACTCGATCCCTTCATTAGCTGTTGTCACTTCGATCCTCATATTTTAGTTTTCTTTCTTTTTCCTTCGCCAAACACTTATCCAACATTTAAAATATAAAAACACATGTAATCCCAAAGTTTTAACATTTTTCCTTTTTATCATTTGAAACTATTTGGAATGAAATATATTTTTTTGAACAGCAAAAAGGTATGCATTAAAGAACCATCAATGTCCTTAAGATAAGGACAAAGAAAAGAGTCTCCACAAGAGCAACCACGCCTAAACTCCAGAAACTAAAGAGTATAACAACTCCCAAAAACACAGAACAAAAAAAGGAGCCTAGAGCGGAAAGGTGTCACACAGTATCGCCAGTTGAGGGGATTGCATCCAGACAGAGCGGGGACCTATATAGTTAGGCTTCCTTGAGGAGATCCAGAGGTGAGAGTAAATCTGAATATTGGAAACTACCTCGAGGAGCCGCCAATGCTTGCCTTCCATGACGAAACTATTGCGGGCATTCCAGATAGCCCAACCCGCAATAAAGAGAACCGCCTCCCACGCTTGGCGGGTAGCCATCGGAACCAGCTGAACAGTTTCTGTCGCAAAAAGATCATCCATATCCCATAGGAAGAGATGAGGAACCCCCCACCACACAGCAATATTATCCCACACCTTTGGAACTGGAGCACACCTAAAAATCGCATGCTCCTCATTTTCAATAAACTCCGAACAAAGCGGGCACATAATAGAAGGGATGGCCGAGCCTCTCATAACAAGGTGAAGCAGAGTGGGCAGAAATAAATTACGGAGTCGCCAGATGAAAATATTCACCTTTTTTGGAATCACTCTTGACCATCTCGTTGGAATGTTCGACGAGGTAGCCGAAAATTTATCCAAATCGTTAGAGATGTCACGCACCTGATAGCTCCCAGTAGTAGATCGAGCCCAGGCCCACGAGTCCTTCTTCTCCTGCGAGAAAGAATAGCTTTTAAGCGAGGCCGGCAACTCGGCTAGCTCTCCCTCTTCACGGCCTCTCGGCTCATGCCGCCATCTCCACCGCCAAGTTACCCCATTACAAACCGATAAGGCCATTTTATGTTCTAATTTTGAGGAAGTATTTAATGGATTAAATTGAAAATTGAATTGTTCTCCTCATAAAATTATTGATTTTGGCACTTCAGATATTTTGGGCAAGATGTAACAAAAGAAGAAACAAGAGGATCAAAACAAGGGAAATTTCGTGTTCGGTGATCACCTAAAAGGCGGAGCTCTCGCCCATCGCCCGGTGATCACCTGATGATCACCTAAAAGGCGGAGCTCTCGCCCATCGCCCGGTGATCACTGATGATCACCTAAAAGGCGGGAGCTCTCGCCCATCGCCCGGTGATCACCTGATGATCACCTAAAAGGCAGGAGCTCTCAGTCCATCGCCTGGTGATCACCTGGTGATCACCTAAAATGCAGGGAGCAACAAGTTGCAGAGTACTGAAGTTGGTGATCACCTGGTGATCATCACGCCAGGTGATCACCAGGTGATCACCTGCCGGGAATCAATCTTGACCGTTGATTTCTTTAGTGAATCAATCCTAGCCCTTGGTTGCCAACTTGCCCTAAATAAAAGAAGGGCTCATTCTCAGCAGCAAGGATCGTTCATTTGCGCAGCAGCCAACATCTTCCATGGAGAACAACACGCATGAAGCAAGCACCACCATCCAAGTTCCATTTCTTCACCTCTTTTAGATTAGAGCTAGGGTTTCATCATTTTTCTGAGTAGAATCCAATTCTTAGCTCGATTTAGTTGATTTCTTTTGCTTCACCTTCATTTGAGCTTTGTTCATCTCACACTCATTTCCACTCTAGAGCATGGGTTTCTTTCATTACTCTCCATTTATGCTCTTCATTAGCATGGGTAACTAATTTCCTATTATCTCTTAGGAATTTGTAAAGCTTGGATTATGGGTATATAATATTTTTGATGAATGGATATTGTTTGAACATTTATGTTTGTGTTCTCTGAAATTATTGATTAAATACCTTGAGAGAGGATTAATCTTGGTAAAATTAGACTTAGACATAAGCTAATTTTATTAGATCTAATAGAAATGCATGTTAGGTTAATTATTGAATGAGAGTTCATAATTAACCTAGGAGGAAAATTGATTAATTCATAATAAATTAGGATGCAAGACATTGTGGCTAATTTATCTCTAAACACTCTTGAGAGAGGGGTTTAGACCAAATGTATTTTCCTACATAAATCCAAATAATATCCATGATTGTTTATGAGCCATTATATAATCCATGTACCCATGATCCAAGTGGAGCAAAATTCCTAGGAGATAATTTCATTAATCGGTTAATTAAATCCATCCGTCTCCATTTAGTCTAATTTAATCAATTTAGTCCCTTTTATTTAAGATAAGCTAGTATTTGGAACACATAGAATTAAAAGTCCTCATGGATCGACCCGGTACTTCCGGATTTATTACTTGCGACCACCGTACACTCATGGTGAGTCACTCAAGTTTTTGGCGCGTTGCCGGGACTTGTTCTTTTTGTGTTTTTGTGTTTGATTTAAATTGTACATATCTACATAATTTTCATTTTTTTCAGAATTTTTTTAAAAAAGAAATGACAAGTCTCAAAGATATGTCATGGATTGAAGAGGAGTGCATCCAGGACTTTCATTCCAGAGGATCAATTACAACAAGACCAATTCTCAGAATTATCCTCTCAGATGTCACACCTCTTTGAAATGGTAAAGGCATATGTGGAAAATGTGGAGCTTCGTCAGAAGTTAGCGGCCATTGATGCTAGAAGTGACGAGCCAAATCATGCAAACCTTGGAGGTTGGGGAATGACTAGTGCATCTTACTACGAGGAGTACCCAAATATGGAACAAGAGTACTATGAGAATCAAGATTTCTATGGGTACTCACATTTCCCCGGAGATCACTATGGGAACCAAGATGATTATGGCGATACACAATATTCCTATAGTGGCCAACACAACCTTCAAGACAGTCCACCATTTATAGCTCAAGAGCAGATCAAGAAGGAACGAGAGAAAATCGAGCAACAACTTACTCAAGCTTTGATAGCCATGGTGAATCAAAACAAGAAAAAGCCATACGTCAAAGGATTGAAGAATTGAAATATCTGGAGTATCTTGACGCAATGGATTGGATAGAAGTGTCATGCATGAATTTTAATACGCCAATCGGTCTACACTTGGAACTTCAAGGAGAAAGCTCCAAATGTGGTAACATTTCCTCTTCTCATTCTCTATCTAATTTTAAACCTCAACATGATGATTTGCCTAACATTCCCTTGCATGAGCATATGGAAATTGTTGATGAGCATGCTAGCATAATAAATTCCATGATTTTAGAACCTAGCATGCATGAGAATGATGATGAGTTCAAGACGATGATGAACATGATTTTGTCCCAAATGAAGAGAATGAAAACATGAGCTTTAATGCTATATACGATCATTGTGCAAACTTGGATGATATGCATGCATGTTGGAATCCATTATTTGAGCTTGAACACATGGAAAATGATGCAAATGAAATTAACTACATTGATGTCCATGCATTCACAAATCATATGAAAATTGAAACCGCACATGATCATAATTGTGTTTCCATGCTTGATGAAAAATTTATTGATGACAAGAATGATAAGATTGGTCTTGAGTTTGTTGAAATGGATGTGAAGTTTGATAAAAACTTGAATGTAAAGCATGCTTTTAAGGAGGCAATATTGAGAAATGTTGTGAAAGACAATGCTTCTTTGAAATTCTGCTCAAACATGAACTTGATGTGGGGTAGAACTGAAAAGCTTATTGTGATGGATATGGTTGTTCTCCTTTATCCATGATTTTTGGTTTCAAAGAGCCATATTATGATTGCATGGTTTCAAGGGACATGCATTTGTTTGATGGGTTGCCACTAGCATGTAATGAGTTTGAGTCAATTTTTGCAAAATTTGGGACGCATGCTAGTGTGGATTATGGTGAAGAGATGTTGAATCTAGAGGAGTTGAAGCATGTTGTTCCTCACTCACTTTATGAGCCTTGCTATGAAAAATTCTCTTTTGGTAGTGGTGATAAGTTGTGGGAATATGTTATGGTTCACTCATACTCTAAATTTAAGGGTTGGTTGCTTGAGAGATGCACTCTTCCCAAGTGCTTGCATATTTCAAGCACTAACCATTTTCTGGTTAAAACTGCTAATCTTGCCATGAAAAAGGGGCGTTCATTATTTTGTAGGTTTGAGGACTATTTGTTTGAAAACCTACATCATGGAAGGAAGGTTCATTTGGGACACTTCTTTCCTCTTGAGCCGGATTGAGTGCACAAGTTGGATGTCAAGCTAGCGACATAAAAACAAGCATATTTAACAGCAGTATATGTAAATAAGTTTGAATTTTGCACACTTGATACATTGGGGGCAATGTATGGAGTAAGTGTGGGGGAGGAGTAAGGATAAGTAGGAGTATTATTATTCTGGATATTACTGACTCTCGAATGTTTTGTTTTAGTGAATGTTGTGTATGTTTGGGCATGGTTGTTTTTGTAGGGAAATGGTGCAACAAGGGACAAAGAAAGACCCCAACCTGGAGAATAGGGTGAACTTGAAATCAGGGCGGTACTTTAGGTCTCTACACTTTATCTTGAGCATGAAGTAATATTTTCAGTTTTTGTGTATGTTTGAGACTAAGTGTGGGGGAATTCGAACCTTTGAACTTCCTTATTTGCATGCCCTCTTTTGCATTAGGTAGATTCACGTTTTATTTCATTGTTTTTCATTTTCTTTTAGGACTTAGGTTGCATTTAGGACCCGATGCTCCAATGAATTGAGTTATGGCAAAGAACTTGTATTGATTAATATGCATTTGATCTTATAGGTGGTGAAAATTTATTTTCATGTTTCAAACATAGATTTTTACCATGTGAGGTTTTGTGCCTAAATTTTTCCGATGCATGAAATATGTGTGAACTGTTATTTCTTGAGAGTATCTTGCTAAGTGTTCGAGCTAGAACTTGCTTGTCAGGAACCGTTGCGAACCTACATTTGTTGTATGTTAAGTCGGGACGATGATGGCAATTTTAGGATGAGCCTACTTTCCAAAATAGCCAACCTAAGCATTAATACCATTAGATAAACCCATGTTGAGCACGATGACTGAATTCTTTCATCACCCACATCATGAGCCATTCCTTTCTCTATATTATCTTCTTGTCCATAAAACATTTTGAGCATGTTATTTTGGGCATAGGTATAAAAAAAATGTGGTTGGTTCAATGTTGAATTTGGGAAATATTAATTGTTGTGCTATGTTGAAAGTGAGCAAATAGTGAGAGAGGATCCTGGAAAAGTTTTGTGCCTTTACTATTAAAAAAAAGAAGAGAAAAGCAAAGAGAAGTTTATGAAAGCAAGAAAAAGGCATTTGTATTTATGGTTTATACCAGGACTTATTTTTTTGTTGTTAAAGGAGTTCGGGTGTCAAAAGTGGTGTGTCGCTAAAAAGAAAGGGGGCAGAGTAATTTTGGGTATTGTTGTACATTTCATGCATTAGTTGCCCCGGTGTTTGTAAGCTCAGAATGTTTCATATAAGCTCCACCAATGATAACCTCCAACCGAAATCCATTCTTACCAAGCCAGGCCTCATTACAACCTCAATGAAAGACCATCTGACTGATAAGGCATACAACCTCCCTTCAGGGATTCGAGTAGAGGAGTTTTGGTTCACTTGCAAGCTTATGAATAGAAAACACTTGGCAAGATCAATATATACACATGCACGCCCACTTTCGAACCAGAGTGAAACACTGAGGGAGAGACCCTCTATTTTTAGGATTGAGAATAAATTTTTGAGAACCTGCTAGATCGTTTGCATATTTATTAATGATTGTTACTAAGCTAAAACTCAATTCCAGCGGATATTGGTACACATGCATGTAGATAAGATTTGCTTGAGGACAAGCAATTTCTTAAGTGTGGGGGTATTTGATAAGGCCATTTTATGTTCTAATTTTGAGGAAGTATTTAATGGATTAAATTGAAAATTGAATTGTTCTCCTCATAAAATTATTGATTTTGGCACTTCAGGATATTTTGGGGCAAGATGTAACAAAAGAAGAAACAAGAGGATCAAAACAAGGGAAATTTCGTGTTCTGGTGATCACCTAAAAGGCAGGAGCTCTCAGTCCATCGCCTGGTGATCACCTGATGATCACCTAAAAGGCAGGAGCTCTCAGTCCATCGCCTGGTGATCACCAGATGATCACCTAAAAGGCAGGAGCTCACCATCGCCCGGTGATCACCGATGATCACCTAAAAGGCGGAGCTCTCGATCCATCGCCCGGTGATCACCTGGTGATCACCTAAAATGCGGTGGAGCAACAAGTTGCAGTAGTATCAAGTTGGTGATCACCGGGTGATCATCACGCCAGGTGATCACCAGGTGATCACCTGGCTTCGGGAATCAATCTTGACCGTTGATTTCTTTAGTGAATCAATCCTAGCCCTTGGTTTGCAACTTGCCCTACTTTAAAAGAGAGCTTCATTTCAGCTGAAAGGAGGCACGAAACGTTCATATTTTGCAGCAGCCAACATTTTCTTCATCACTCATCACGCACAAACAAGATTTGGAGGAGCTCTACCATTTGAGGCTTGATTTCTTCACCTCTTTTAGATTAGAGCTAGGGTTTTCTTCCATTTTCTGAGTAGAATCCATTTCTTAGCTCAGATTTAGTTGATTTCTCTTGCTTCACCCTCATTTGAGATTTGTTCATCTCACACTCATTTTCACTCTAGAGCATGGGTTTCTTTCATTACTCTCCATTTATGCTCTTCATTAGCATGGGTAACTAATTTCCTATTATCTCTTAGGAATTTGTAAAGCTTGGATTATGGGTATATAATATTTTTGATGAATGGATATTGTTTGATAATTTATGTTTGTGTTCTCTGAATTTATTGAGTAAATACCTTGAGAGAGGATTAATCTTGGCAAAATTAGACTTAGACATAAGCTAATTTTGCTAGATCGTAGAGAATGCATGTTAGGTTAATTATTGAATGAGAGTTCATAATTAACCTAGGAGGAAAATTGATTAATTCACAATAAATTAGGATGCAAGACATTGTGGCTAATTTATCTCTAAATACTCTTGAGAGAGGGTTTAGACCCAATATATTTTCCTACATAAACTATCCATGAATGTCTTTGAACCAAATTTTTATCCACGTACCCATGAACCAAGTGGAACAAAATTCCTATGAGGTAATTTAATTTCATTCCATGTTTTAATCACCAAAGTTCTAGTTTTAGTTTAATTGCTCCAGTTGTTTAATCAATTCATTTATCATTCTTGCATGTTAGTTTAATCTTCACCAACCATCCAATCAATTTCTTAGCTTAGTTTCCTCGTAATTCACACACAAAAATACAAGTCCTTGTGGTTCGACCCGGTACTCCCGGATTTATTACTTGCGACCACCGTACACTTGCGGTGAGTTCACAAACCCACAAAGAACTTCTCATGCACAGAGACATTTTTTTCTAAGTCAAGGGCGTATAGTCTTTTGAACTTACCCTTCAAAGAAGAGTCTCCCAGCCAACAGTCATGCCAGAAGCTTGTGTCTTCACCATTTCCCACGTTTCGCCTCAAATTCCTGAAAAAGGGAACTCCAGATTTTTCAATATCTAACCCAACTCGAATAATATCAGCCCAAAGGCCCCCACTAACACTTGGCTTCCCACTGTCAATCCCACCGTCATTACCGTAAATCGATTTGATGATTCTAGTCCACAGAGCTCCCTCCTCTCTTTTAAACCTCCATCACCACTTGCCTAGAAGGGCAAGATTCTTCCCTTTTAGGCTGGAAATATTCAGACCTCCATCCTCCCATTTTCCGTACAACCTTGAGCTTTTGGCCCAGATGATTTTCTTGGAGTTGCCAGTATCTCCCCAGAAAAATTTATTGCGCAGATTTTCTAGGCTTGAGATGACCGCTTGGGGGCTCTGAACAGCGAAAAGTAATAGAGGGGGAGGCTGTTTAAAACAGATTTAACAAGCGTTAACCTACCTCCGAAAGACAGGCACTTAGCCTTCCAGGAGTTGAGCTTCTTAGCAAACTTCTGCTTCACCACATCCCACCTATTAACTCTTTTCATGTTGCCCCCAACCGGCAGACCCAAATACTCAAACGGCAAGGCATCAAAAGAACAGTGCAGCCAACCGGCCAGCCACGCAATCTCCGGATCCGTCACACCCACACCAAAAAGCCTACTTTTATTCAGATTTATTTTCAGACCAGAGGCATCTTGGAAGCAGTTTAGGATCAAGATTAAGTTCAAGGCGTTGCTAGCTGACCACTCTCCCAAGAACAACGCGTCGTCCGCAAATTGGAGGTGACTAATTGTTTCGCTGTTATTGCCAACCTTGAAACCCCTAAAAACATCCTTCTCCACGGCCTCCTCCATCATAATATTAACAGCCTCCGCAGCGATAATAAAGAGGAAGGGATATAACGGGTCTCCTTGTCGCAGACCTCGTTCCATGGAGAATTCCTGAGTTGGGCACCCATTAACGAGAACAGAAATCCTGGTCGTAGTGATACAGCCCGTAACCCACTTCCTCCATTTTACACCAAAACCCAATTGAGATAACATCAAGTCGAGAAAATCCCAATTGAGACAGTCATAAGCTTTTGCAAAATCCACCTTGAATAACAGCAATCTCTTCTTTGTTTTCTCTGCCCATCGAACAACCTCATTCGCTGTTAGGACACCATCCAGGATTTGCCGACCACTCACAAAAGCAGACTGACTTTCCGAAATGGAGCAACATATTGATAAAAATGAGCATTCGAGTTACCATTCATCTTTCTTTTTTTCCTCCCTCTCTTTATAACTCATGTTTTGCGCCAATTTAACGGTTCCTAGGCCGACAAGGGACTAAGATGGGACAAATTCTAAGGTTTGGGTATCAATGTACAACGAGATGGAGGTTGAGCACCAACTTGTAACACTTGTAATTAAGGGTTTAGGAATACTTACCCATAATCGATCGGCCAGAATAATGTGGAAACAGATCAGGCTTGTCTTTTATGTCCTTGATCATGGTAAGAGTTCCAAAAAGTATGTGTATATTGGACTAGCTAGCATCTTATTATAAATTAACATAATTAGTGTTATACTCCTTTCTTTGGAGATACCATTTGCGCGATGTCATGTGGCTAATAATTTGACATAAGCAGTCCGTTCATTTTCTTTTTTGAAGGGAATGACTTTTATTCAAAGATACGCGGCTGTCGTCGACAAAAACCAAGAAACAGGGAACAAGTCCCTAACAAAGTTACCTACGTGCTCTAAGCCATAGTTAGCATTAACGAAGGCAATACCATAAAGGCGTCGCCTTACAAAGAAACTAGCAAATCGGAAAAACAAGAACATGCAGCAAACCAAAAGCAAATTAAACGCCATTAACACCTGGGAGAAAGCATAATCTCAACACTAAACATCAGTTCCTCTACTCCTAGACTAACACAGAGGACGCTTCTAATCCACATAACGATTTTAAAGGAATATCGGTCCGCAACATTCTCAAGATAACCAAAAGCAACCATCCCCGCCTTGGCAACTTCAAAGAAACTACAATCTGCCTGGTCCCTGCAATGATAAAACGATCCATCCATGTACCACCCAAGAGCGAATAAAAGATGACCACTTGAGACGACACATCTGAATGCCAAATACAACTGGTTAGGATCCAACCACGGCCCTGCCCGAGGCCAGGGACAAACAAGGGGATCCAAGGCCCTGAGAGTCCCAAGCTAGTTTCCTCATTTCGGCAGGTAGGGCGAGCCCTGGCTCAGCCCTGCCATGTTAGTATCCACTTCCTCGGCCTCCTCCCTTCCTAACATCCGCGCACTTTTACGCACACGACCACATCCCACATCCCTCGACACCTTGCTGCTCGAGTATCCTGACAACAAAAATGTTGCATGTTGCCATGGCGGGGCTGCACGCAGGGAGGATGTAGAGCGGGTAGCAAAACCTGAGCGGAAAAGAGACTTTGCTGCAACCCCAGATCCACCTATGTGGATAAAGAAAAGGGCACTGCAGGTGGAGGCAGCCACAAAGGCGGCACCGGATATATACTTGAATATGAAATCAACGTTAATGAAAGATGGGTATCCTAGAAGCAATGCCATCTGATCATATATAATGATGTTCCTCTTAATTATCGCCTTAATTGCTTATACAAAAACTTCCAAAGCATACAGAACCCTGAAGAAAGAATCAAGTCACCCCATCATTTTGGATACAAACTCAAATGATCATATATATTCTCTATCGAGTTCTTCCACACTACACTACCACACATGGTCCTCCCAATACGGTAGGGCACTGCTTATATATTTAATCTGATTAATTAGGAGGCCCCATTTGGGAACAATTATTTTAATTAGTTAGACTGCTTTGGATTATTTTTTAATGGGATGCAATCAAACAAGTGCAACTAAACATTAAAAGTAAGCTAGCTACCTGTAGATAATTTTTTCAGAAATTAGTTATGAGAACATAGCTGGGTTTTGCATATATATGTATATGCATGTTTGTCCCAATTAACAAGTTGAATGTGTTTAATTTCTATAACAAACGAGGCCTGCAGGCTTAATTTTCTCAACGCGCTCGCGCGATTGGGTTAGCTAGGCAAAGAAGAATCATGAAACCTGCTGCTTTCTCCGTCGATATTAATTACTATTGATCATGCTTGCAACATGCACAAATTAAATAGATGATGGTGAAATGAATACCTAATGTGGTATAGAGGATTCATTTTGCAATTTTTATGGGATTTAACCAATAAATAAACACACACACAATGACAGGAACCAAAATTTTCTAATAGAATGGGCTAGAGTTGCTTACCACTCAATCATGCATTAGTTATAGGAGGGCAGCACACAAAACTATTACATAAATTCCGAAAAAAATTTCTAACCACCCTATACGTAATAATACATCTCATACTTATAGGAGGTTCTCTTTTCATCCGCCTCCTTCACATTTTTCTTCATTCTTCCATCTTCATCTTCATTCTTCTTCTTCATTCTTCCATCTTCATCTTCCCCTTCATCATCATCTTCATTCTTCTTCATCCTTCTTCTTCTTCTTCTTCTTCTTCTTCTTCTTCTTCGAATTCTTCTGTTTCTTCTTCCTTTTCTTCTAGTTCTTCTTCTTCTTCTTCTGTTTCTTCTTCTTCATCATCTTCGAATTCTTCCTCTTCTTCTTCCTCTTCTTCTTCTTCTTCTTCTTCTTCTTCTTCTTCTTCTTCTAGTTCTTCTTCGAATTCTTCTTCCTTTTCTTCTTCTTCTTCTTCTTCTTCTTCTTCTTCTTCTTCGAATTCTTCTTCTTCTTCTTCTTCTTCTTCTTCTTCTTCTTCTTCTGTTTCGTCTTCCTCTTCTTCATTTTCTGGGTTTCGGACGAATCCGGATGAACATTCATCCGGATTCGTCCATTTTTTTTTAATTATTCAAACAGGTTACTGCGGCCATGGCGCGTGAGGCCGCGATGCGTCTTTGCGGCCGGCGCCGCGATGAGTTGAAAGCTGCGGGCATTTTAATCTGCGGCGTTCACTGCGGCCATCGCGCCGATTGGTACGCCAAGCTAGCAATGGGCCGCATGAGGCTGTCTTCTCTACGTTGTGCTTACTACTCAATCATGCATTAGTTATAGGAGGGCAGCACACAAAACTATCACATAAATTCCTAAAAAAATTTCTAACCACCCTACATAATAATACATCTCATATTTATAGGAGGGGTTGCTCCCCCTCCCGTCCCTTATATATTCCGTCTCTGCGCGCACACACATATATATTTATATATTAAAAAGTACGAATGAACTTTTGATAAATATTGATATTTATGTGACTTAAAATATATAGCAGCTGGGTTGCTGGATAAATTGTTTGAATATATAGTTTCATCTTTCCATATGCTTCATCCTGGTATTAAATGAAATTCTTTGTTGTTGTTGTTCAAGAAAACATCTTTAAATATGCTTAAATTCAATAAATTATGATCACTTGATAAAATTTAATAGAAAAATGTAAAAGTAAGTATCTAAATAACTATCATTAGCATTTACTTTTAGAGAATACATAAAACTCATCTCACATTCCTTTTAGGGTAAATTACATCAACAAAAAACAACTAAGGTTTGGTAAAATCATCACTTGCCCCTCTATATTCGAAAATCTTCAGTTTGCCCCCTTAATAGCTACACAGTTAGTTTGACCGATAGCTTTTAGGGTAAATTGCACTAATAATGCTCCAACACTTTCAACCCTAACAAATTGACTCCAAAATATTCACAATTCCATTCAGCCTAGCTCCCTTCGTCAGACCACTGCGGGAGCAGCTCACGAAGCCTCGAAAAGCAGGCCTAGCTGCCTTGGGAGCAGCTTAGGCCGCCACGGAAGCAGCGTAGGCCACTTCACAAGCAACCAAGGTCGCTGCAAGACTAGCTAGCCTAAGTCGCCTCGCAAGCAGTCCAAGCTGCCATGAGCAAGCCAGGCCACCAAGAGCAGGCCGCGGAGGGCGGTGGCAGAGGTCACGACAGTCAGTGATGGGCCGTGGTGGTCAACCAAATGGTGGGGCAACGTAGTTGTGGGCTGTAGCTTGTTATGTAAGGGTTGCAAATGTTATGGTCAATTTGTTAGGGTTAAGAGTATTGTTAGTGTAGGCAACCCTAACAATATAACGGTCAAACTAACTGGTCTAATGGTTAAGGGGCTAAACCGAAGATTTTGAAAATACGGAGGGTAAATTGAAGGTTTTACCAAATCATAGGGGGGTTTTGTAATTTACTGCTCCTTCTATTCCAATCTCCCCTGTATACTTGTAGCAGAATAAACAAATACTAACAATATTCAGAAGCAGAGTAGCTTATTTATCCGTTCCAAACCAATCCTGATTATACACTAACCCTACAATCAATCATCCTATATATTCCTATCTAATTGAGTTATATTTACCACTCAAGTCTGCAAACAACACATCAGCCGAACGAAATACTAACGGGAGTTGTTTGTACATTAATGTTGGATAAATTGTTTGAATAGTTTAATCTTTTTAAACTTTAAATTCAATAAATTATCACTTGCTAAAATTTAAATAGAAAAGTGTGAAATTATCTAATTAGCTGTCATTAGCATTATTATTAGCATTTACTCAACACGGAAACCCATCTCACATTCCTTTTATTCCAATCTCTTGGATATACTTGTGGATGAACAAACAAAAGCTAACGACATCCAGAATTAGCAGAGAAGAGAAGCTATCCGTTCCAAACCAATCTTGATTGATTATCCACTTTTCCTACAATTAATCATCCTATTCCTATCCAATTTATCATAATCCCCTGTAAGAGTTTTTGACTAATCTAACCATCACCAAATTTCAAGTGAGAAATATGAGTAAAGACCTAATTTAGGACCTAAATACCCCTCTAATCTTATTTACTGGGCTTCTGTATCCATAACCTGAGGATTCGAAGCGAACAGCGTCTCTAGCTCCGGCGGCTCCAAGAATTCCACCTTCCCTGGCAAGAGCCCTTCTTCGGAGACAAGTGGCCTCCGCTTCCTGGGCGCCGGTGGACAGGTATCCGGCGGCGTAATCCGGTGCTTGGCGGCAGTGGGAGTTCTGCAACCGCTCTCGTTAAATGGGTCTGTTTCGGCGGGGGCCAGATTGTCTACAGTAAGCCTGGCCATCCGAGCGGAGAGATTGATTCCGGCGGCTTCCTCGTTGGCCAATCGGTTGACCACGTCGGAGTGATTTGGCGCCTGAAATTGCATCTGAATTTGGATTAGAAGAGAGGGCAAAAACAGGGTCGAGGTTGAGGGAGGGAGAGCTTGACTTCCTTTTCTGTTTCAAATTCAATTAATAGGCGGCTTAACCATTCCGTTGCTTGGCGGCCGACATTACTTCCTAGTTTCTTTATTTATTTTTTGGGTAAATTATAAAAAGAAGTCTTGATATTTATTCTAATATTCTATTTCCCCCTCAATTTTGAGAATTTGTCTAAAACACCCTAGAGGTTTCGTCTAATATACAGCTTTCCCCTATATTGGTATACCGTAAACCCATTAGAATTTCTATTAGATTTAATACAAAAATTGGATCTTTAGTTTTTTTAGTTTTAAAAGTTTTACTCTAAACTTACTTATCCCCCCCTCCGCCCCCCCAACTTTCCTTTCCTTAATTAACATCTCCATCATCGGATCCCGGTGTTCTCCCAATCCCGGTATTCCTCATTTGCGCCCTAACCTGGTGGCCTCCCAATCCTGCACCCATCCCCACACCACATGGTCACAACTGCCCCTCACGGCCCGCATGTTGCTCTACCTCATTGACCGTATGTCGGATCTATCGCAAAAGCCGATAACAGTACGTGGGGAGGACAGGCTTCACTGCGGCCAAAGACGCAGTTGGGCCGTGGTACCAACTGCGGCGAGGGCCGCAGTGAACGCCGCGGTGAAAATGTTCGCCGTTTCAGTTTCGAACTCACCGCGGCTTAGGCCGCGGTACCTACTGCGGCCTCACCACGGAAAAGGCCGCAGTAAGACTGGCAGTAGCTGACAACCGTCTGATGGCGCCGCCATTGATTACTGCGGCCTTCACTGCGTATTTAGCGCAGTAATTAGAATATTTTGTGAATAAAATAAAATCTTATAAATATTTAGTAACTATTATTTAAATTAATAAACATAAATATAATAATAATGTTAATTAAGAAAGTAATTATTAATTGAAATAAATATAAATGGAATGTATAGTGAATATAATTAACCAATTACATCCTAAAAATATTTACAGTAATCCTAATTCTAATTGTTCGGAGGATGAAGTTGTTGCAGAAAAGCGTCGAAATCTGGATCATCCACCCCAAACAAGTTGTTGAAAAAGTTGATCGGCGCTGCGGGATCCGGGCCGATCTGCTGCTCCAATGTCCGTGGCAGCACCGGTTGATAATCAAATTGGGTGGAGGTGAGGGTGAGGTTGGGAGAAGGCGGCCTCGGAGGATGCCTGTGACGTGGGGCGATCCAGGGGGAAGGCTGGGATGGTTCGGCGACCAAAGTCGTTGGCACGTCGGAAAGTCGGACATGTCCTCCCCCCTGTGTAGCGCCGACCACATGCTGCTGATCGTTGCTTCCGTGGAACGCGTCAGCTCGTTCACCCGGGCTTCCACCAGGGCTTCCACTCGAGCGTCAACCTCTCTCTGCACACCAGCAACTTGGTCCTCGAGAGTGGCGACCCTGCATCTCATCCATCTCCCTCCGATGCTGCTCCTCCAGGTCGATCTCACACTAAAATCAAAATTTCGTTTTGAAAATGTTATACTTATAATGATGAATTGTCAATGTACCGTAAAGGTATGGAAGTGGTAAAAGTTCAATTTTATTACCTGCGACGGTCGAGGTTGCTCGAACAGCTCGGGCTGAGAAAGCTGGGACAGGACACCGACCCATCGCCCTCGCGTGGGCGGGTCCAGGACATCCTTGTAGATGTCCTCATCAATATCGGGGAACGGGTCCTCCCCATACTTCTCAATCAAGCGTTTCTTGTATTCCTCCTAGTTAAGATATAGAAATTTGTGTTAATGAATAATAAATTGAATAATTTAAACATATAAATGATTGAGAAACTACTTAAACTTACCAAGACCGCATTTTTCTTGCCCAGCCAGTCCTCCCCAAACTGGTCTACCCGCAGCCTCTGTCTCGTCTTCTTGCACTGCCAATTAAAATATGTTAGGTATTCAGAAGTTTCACTTATACATACATAATTGTATATAAATATTTTGAAATACTTACCATTTCCTCATAATTAGCAGAGACATGAAAGTGTACGCCTCCTTCATGCATAAATCAGGCGCCATGTTGTAAACAACGATGAATACCGGCCACATCGAATACGATTGTCCTGTTTCGGACAACGGGTTAAAGCCATCAGTACTTAACCCCAATCATACGCTTCGGTACTCCTGTGCGAAATCCGAATAACGTTCGTCCACATGTTTCCATGCCTCACCTTGAGATGGATGTCCAACAGTGTCAGATACATTTCCACTTGCTCTAATATGATATGTCATGAACTCTGCGGTTTTAGACGACTGGTAAAGCCGTTGTAGCCGCTCAGTGATTGGTAAATATCGTAAAACCTTTTCGGTTTCGATTCTTACCGGATCACACACTTCATACCTATTCGCTCCACACACCCTACAATTCAATAACTTGTCAAGCTACCGTAGAACAACATACAATTATTCTCGCAAGCGTGAATTTTTCTATATGGTAACCCCAATAATATCTCATTGATATATCCGATCATCTCAGAGAAAAATGCATCTGATACGTTGTGTTGACTTTTCATACTCAACAACTTGGATATAACCGATAATTTGGTGTACTTATCACCACAACCTTCATATAAAGGTTTTGACGCATCACACAACAATTGAAAAAACTGTTGCGCCCTTTTGTTTGGCACTTCGGGCGCTGAAACGTCGTCATCGTCATTATTACTCTGATCATTTTCAAAATTATTACAGTGCAACCCAAAAGCATTAGGAAACATTTCTTCATAGGCCGGCTGTTCTTGGCTACCCTCAGACGAATTATGTACTGCAGTACTCGTACTTGCGCGGTTTGATGATGTTGACGTTAGTTCATCAAATCGATAACCTCGATAAACACATGGATTGATCTCAGGTCGTTCACCATGACAATCCCATACATGATAATTGGGTTTAAATCCGTCTAATAGTAAATGATTGCTAACTGTAATTCGATCATAATAGTATCTATTTTTACAAAAATTACATGGACATTTCACCAGTTCTTCTCCATTTGATTTAGCAACAAAAAAAGCATAATCCAAGAATTCCTGAAGCCTAGCCCAAAATCTTTCACTTATATAGCGAGTCTCATCCTCAAAGCGCTGATACATCCAATCACGTCCTTCGCCCATTTATGGTCTTTCCTATGATCATTCATTCATTAATAAAAACAATAACAAACATGACAATTAATTATATATTACAATAAACAAACACAAAAGTACTTAATTAATACTACACATACATTCATATATAAATATATATTCACATATCATTTTTTCCTAATCCAGGGTGCATGGGTCTTATCATATTCATAAAAGTACTATTAGTGAAGATACTTTTATCGTTGTGTATGTAAAACTGAAATTACATAAATTTCGAAAGCATTTCGCCTTAGTTCCACACTATACCATTTCTCGGGAATATTACTCCCAGAACAGGTATAACGTGGAACAAGACTAAAATGCGACCGAAATTTATGTAATTCGATCAGTTTTACATGCACAACCATAAAAGTTTAATACACCGATAGTGAACTTTTACAAACTGTCCAACTTGGACAATCCATGAAAACTCAGACAATATCTTATTTTACAACGTTATTCCAAAATTTTGAAATAAAGTGTAAAAATATATTTTACACGTTTTCATAGGCAGAACTATGGCTCAGCTAATTTAATTAAATTATTTAAAAAGAAAACAAAATTACCAATACATAAATTAAATTGAATTAAATGAAAAACTATGTAACTATAAATAAATACATAAAATATTTATTACTTCAGTAATGCACCTAAAATCGAAGGTACTGCAGCTTCCACCTGAAGTTGAAGTTTAGAGAGAAGAGATTTTGTGAAGTGCTGAATGAATTGGAATGAAGTGGTGGGGGGTATATATAGAAGAGTCTACTGCGGCCTTATCCGCAGTATATGACCGCAGTAGGGATGGTGGTAGGTAGGGTACGTGATCCACGAGGGCTTACTGCGGACTCACTGCGGTTTCGGCCGCAATAAAGCAAACTGTCATCGCCGCGCAATTCATTCACTGCGGGGGAGTCGTCCACTGCGGCCGTAACTCCGCAGTTACGGCCGCAGTGAAAAGAGACCTCTTCACGTAGTGTAACACTCCTAAAGCGGATCCACATTTGAACCATTTCTGACACTAACTCGGAAAGGAAGCCAACAATGTAGTGAGGGTAGGGCTGCGGACAGTGAGGGGAAAGGACGAAATCTTGAGTTGGGCACAACTTGGAGGACTTCCGGGTGGGATGTATGGAAACTCTAATTGGTTACAAAAAGGGTGAACTGTATATTAAACGAAATCTTGGATATGCGGTCCCCAGTTGATCTCCTTAGAGCAAACCTTGAGATTTTTTTTATAGTTATTACTTCCTCCATCCCTTAATTTTTGCAACATATAGATATGACACGAGAATTAAGATGAGTTAAAAAGAATGGATTTTTGACAAAATTACCTTTTAAAGAGAAAAATAGTTGAGTTGGTGGTGTGAATGGAGTTAGTGGTGTCAAATCATATAATAAAAAAATAAAAGAAGAGATGAGTGAATGGAGAGGGTGGGGTTAGAGGTGTCAAATCATATAATAAAAAAATAAGAAGAAAAATAGTTAAAGGGTTAAATTGGTAAATTTATTTATAAGAGTTTACTAAAAAAGGAAACGTTGCAAATATTTAGAGACGTCCCAAAAATGAAAGTGTTGTAATATAAAAGGGGACTGAGGGAGTTTGTTTTTTTTTTTTTTACGCTTTTCCATTTTTTTTCTTCTTCTTATATCCTTCAAATTTCCATTTTACCTGTTTCTTTTCTATTTTCTATGGTCCCAAATTTCTTTCAATTTTCTTCAGCAAAAACGTGTATGAACCATTTAACTTGTTTCTAGAGATTTGAAAATATTATTTTAGCATACTATCCCTATCCCAAAAAAATTGAACCATTTTAGTGTCAACCTTTAATCTACAACTTTTTTAGATCAAGATTATGATACGTATAGAATTAGATTCAATTGAACTTGAACCTTGAAAAGGCGGTCGTTACTTCAATAAGTGAAATGGCCAAAATGTAAAATCACTTTAAAGTTCAAGGACCGTAACGTTATGCCAGCAAATGCTTTGGTACAGTCTTAAATGTATAATGGAGCAATTAAAGAGTATTAATTCGACACCTCATATGTGAGTTGGGTTCCATTCTAAAGAAGAAACGACGAGATGTTAATTCCCAATAGCGAGCAATTTGGTTAATTATTGAGTAATAGAATTTATTTTAAACTTGTTCCAAGTTTTCTGTTTTAATATACTAATACTAAAAATTTTCAAAATTTAGAAAATAAGGTTTTTTTTATCTCTTAAAAGCTAGTTATGTACTCAATAACATAACTGTGAGGCCCGATCGAAACACAAACGACTCTCGGTGCTCCATTTTATTTTGATGGGGCCTCACAGCATCTCGCTCAGTTTACCCCGCGAGATCGCCGTCCGAGGCGCCTGGGCTCACCCCGCTACAATATCTCCACCCTCCGTTCCGAGCCTCACGGCGGTGCTAGGCACTTGTAGAGTGTCGTCTCCGCTTGGGGGCTCTCCTCTGTCACTACTCTCGCTAATCTCGTTACTTCTTCGTTTGAGAGCACTCGGTCCGACGTCAAGTGTCGTTTCGGGTACGGCCGCCAGCACAGAGGGGTGTAATTTGCTGAAGGAAACAGACTGCCTGGCTTCGGGTTTTGGGCCCTTTGCAAAGGGGTACCGCCATGGAGATGGGTGGGCGTGCTAGAGAGGCATTTTGTATGATAGGGGCTTCTGAATCCAGACCTGTTCCGACAAGGTGTGGCTGCCAATACGACAAGTTTATTGCTGGTTTGGGATGGTGTGGGGGAAACACTTGTGATTTAAGAGAGGAAGGTTGGTTTGCTGCCTTGAGTGGTGGTGCAAGTGTGGATGGAAATTGGAAACAAGCTCATTTCAATTGGGTGTGGGATGAGGCAGATGTTGATTCGGCAGGGTTGAGCTATGGCTCACCCTGCCAGAACCAGTAAGTGTTTGTCAATCGGGTATGGTGGGTTCGGACTCTCCCTGTTGTACTCGTTTTGTACTACAATTTACTCGGATGATGCGTTGCTTATTTTCATATATTGCTTATCGGAAAAATATGTGGTTAAGGTCATTGAGTAGGTTCTTTCTGGCTGCTTTTCTGGTACACTTATGCATGGACCATACAGTTTTTAGCTCTTCTTGAGCTTGTAAGGTGAGGGTTAGATACTTCTGTTTATCTTGAGTATGATATGCACTGGTGTCTACCATCTCAGTTCTTGTATAGAACTATTCAGTGGTCTAGTTCGGATTCAGCTCAGAGATCTTATCGCGGTTTTATCCAGCGCTTATAATATATGGAGCTGGAGATACTATCCATCTACTATCCTTAGGTTATTTGGTTAGTTCAATCTTATTTTCTGCAATTTGGTTATTCACCATAACCACAACATGTTACAATACTGGTTAGTTTGGTTTTTGTTCTGCTCACATTTGGTTAGAGTTAAATTGTACCATTTTTGTGATTTGAATGAAAGTCATTCCCTGCTCAAAAAAATAAAAAAAGTTAGCTATGCACTCAATTATTTACCAATGAATTTTGCAATGGAAAACTTGAAGAAAAAAAATCAAAAAAAAAAAAACTGCCCGTAATGTTCAATAATCTCAGACGAGTTGCTACAGAACATAAACATAACGTGTGGCCTGAAATTGAAATTATGAGCCCAATTAGTTGGCCCAAGAAACCATACCCTGGTTCATGTTACCCAAGCATGGGTACTGTGTTCATTGGCTTAAATTAGTGCTATATAAGGGTTTTGTTTTCTAGGGAAATGATTTTTTTTTTTGAAAAAAAAACTTGGTGTTTGAAGTGATGAATCCATGAAGGAACCTTGCTCAATAAGCAGAATGACAAGGAAGAATCTGGCCCAAATCTGTTACTGGGGCTTATGGAAGCTCACAAAGAAACATGACATTACGAAGAACGGAATTGTGTGATTCTGCCACTAAAATTACTATTCAACGAAAATCAAACTCAGCCTAAACGCAAAATTTGAAAACTGAAGGGTTATTTGTACAAAATTCTAGAGCTTAGGGACCTGGAGTTATAACTTTACATTGTGATTTTTTATAATGATTCAAAAAACAAAAAAAGAACTCATTTACACAGGTTCAAGAAGTTTGCAAATACTTCCACATTAATTAATTTGTTTCCTTTTTCAAAAACTTTTTCACACTCATTTTACATTATTACCATCCATTTTTCTACTCACTTAAACAAATTACTCGTTTATCTTTTATTATCTATTCGTATAAGTTTTTATAAAGTTTTTTTTTCTGAAAGACAATAATTATTATTATATATTAAGCATAGTGGAGGCCAAAAATGACCAACAGTTTCTTATTTACCCTCAAATTAACAATATTTATAATCTTTATATCTAATAAAAAATATTAAATTTGTTGGAACGGATATATAGTATTACATTATTCAATATTATCACTATAATGCAAATTTTTTTAAACTAACCCTTAGATTTGGGGATTCATATTCATAAAGATCGTGTTAGCCAACTTTGGGTTTTTTCAAATTCTGACATTTTCACTTATAGAAAAACAATTTTTTAATGTTAAACATTTTAACGGATAAATTATAAGGATCAATAATCGAATGAAATTAGAAATTCTATATGTTTTGTTGGATGATATTAGAATTGTTATCGAATTAATAATATAGACTTTTCCAGTTCAAAAAAAAAAAATTGTTATCTCATACATTCTATATAAGTAGTAGATGATCCGTTAATTATTCCCTTTGGACGAATATGTAAGTTTTTGAGAAATGAAGCGATAATTTGGAGGCTGGGCATAATATAGGGAGCAACTGTAATCCTTTGACTGCTACCGGTATGAAAACAAATCGCAAGTCCGACACCGTCACGCAAAGCATTCATTATAATGGCTCCACCAGATTAATTGCAAATTAAGCTAAAATAATTTTGTGCATGAATAAATACTCCCTCGGTGGCCATTGGGTTGTAAGAACCAGATCGGACCGGATATGCTGGTTCAACTGGTCAGACCGTGAATCAGTACGTATTCCAGTCCTGGTTCTGGTTAACTAGTGGAGTATGTAAGAACTGTAAAAAACCGCAAAAAAATCATAAAAACCGTTTGAATCGGTCGAACTTTAAACCAGTGGTTTTATTAATTATGGGATCAATTTGCATTTTTAACAAAAATAAATGAGCAATTTGATATTCAACTAAGAGAATTGAAAAAGAACGAGAAAGAGTGAAATATTCAACTAAATGAGCAATTTGATATAAACAAATGTAGTCATTAATCTTTTCTTTATTATACAATTTATGCATCAAACTTTCTTTACTATACAAATTAACACTTACTTTCTTTATATTTATTACTTACACTCCATCAATTTTTTATGTAAACAGTAAGATCTATTCATCATGCGTAGAAATATTCATTATTATGTTATATATGAATTTTTTATTATAATTTAATAATGTGAATATATCTACTATTATATTATATTGAAATACGGTCCAACCACTGGTTTAAATGGTTGATCCGGTTAAACCTTAAACCAGTAAGTGAATGGTTCGATGTCCGGTCCGGTTTTTCAAACCATGTTGGTGGCTAAACATTACTCTATTTGATTTTAATATTTCAAAATTTAATATTTGACTCAAATTTTAACAGAGATAAACAGTGAAAAAAATTAAAAAATTATATTTGGAAAATTTATATTTCCAATTGTGATACACATGAATTATTAAATTTTCAATGTCTAAACATTTATGAAAAAATCATAGATTAAATTCTGTGAAACTGGCAAAACAAATAAGACAATCTTTTACAGACAGATGAAGTATCATAGAAAGAAGGTAATTTATTTATTGAAAATAAGACTTAACATATGATTTCTATCATTTTTAAAAGCAAGGCGGCTTAGTATTACTTTTAGGGAAAATAACATAAGCTAGGAAGATCCAGAAAGGATCCTGATACAAATGAAAAACTAGTAGTCCAGCAAAAGAACCAAAAGCCGCGAGAGGGAGTAGATGAGGGTGGTTCAAAGTCAAGTCCACTCCCAAGCCTGGAGTTCATTGGTCCAGGCGAGGCGAGGAATTCACCTGCCCCACCGGACTCCAACCACCTACCTCAATCAGAGACTGCGCCTAACCACTGCAACCACTCCCTCCAATCCTTCGACCATAACTAGAGGCCAATCCACAATCGATAGCAAGCAAAATTCCGCAACACCATCCAACTCCATCAGCCCTTGCACCAGAACACCTATCCCACCACCTTGAGCAAACAGAAATCCGGCACAAAAGAGTCGTCCACCCAGAGAAGCCAACGATGATGGGGCCACAACCCAGGTCAGCACCATCAGTTTTCCTGCAATTAGAGCCGGCACCGGCGTCCACACCATCCAATGGGTCCACCTGAGACCACCATCGCACTCCACCCGAGCCAAACCAGATGCCACCGTTTGGAAGCGTTGCGAACAGGGGAGGGTCAGACTCGGCGGAGGGTGGGCGGTTCACCACAGAAGGGCCCAATCCCACGGTCGGCCTGCGAGCTAGGTGCACTGCCCCAAATACAGGGCCTCGCGATCTAAATTGACCATGCGGAGATGTTGTTGAGTGTCAATAACACAACATGTTTTCTCATACTTTTGATGCAAATCTACTTTATTTTGAGCTTAATTGGATATCATCTAGAGCAAATTACTTGTTATAGATGCTTCTTATTGGTGTAGATAGTTGGAAGAGAAAAGTGTGTTGAAGTGGAGCTTAAGGCGTTGAAGGTTAGAAGAGCTGAAGGTCTTAGACAATATCAGAGCAACACTAAGGTGAGCCCGAGGCACCAATCCGAAGGGTGCCCGAATTCCAGTTTCTATCACTTGGGGCGAGCATGGGTCACAAAGTAGAAGTATAATGCCCCAAATTTCTGTCAATTAGGGCACAATTGGGGCGAGCACGGGGCGCCAAGCTAAAGTCTGCCCCAAGTTCCAGCCATTCGGGGCAACACCCGAGCAAGCATGAGGCGCACATGAATACTCGCCCAAAGGCAAATTTTGCAGATTTTAATTACGACCAGTGGTGGTTGCTACTCAGTAAAAGGACGGTTTTCATTAGTTACTTTTCACATCTTGCTCTCCCATTGGCCTAGAGATATGTGGGCCTTGAATTAGGTTAAATAGACTTTCTAAAACACATTAGAAAAGTTACCACGTACAATTTCAGATTCTAGACTAGTTTTCTCTCTACTATTCTTCCTCAGAGCCTAGAGCTCTGGGAATTTTCTGGAGATTTCCATGGAGGAAAGTGAATATCAACATGGGAACTTGAATAACCAAAATTGGATTTGATTCTTCTACCTTTCTCTTGTTATTTTCACTATGTTTATGCTTAGTTCTAGAGTAGTTATGGAGTAGACATTTAATCTCTTTAGATCTAGTTTGTGATGGATGATTGAGACTTGATTCATGACTTATCATGGTTATTTTCCATCATTTATGTGTTATTCCTTATGCTTCATGGTTAACATGTGAGATTCAAAGTATTGCTTACATGTTGTTATCAAGTGCTCGATGAATTGTTTGAGAGAATATTTGTAGAGCATAGATGAAGGAATAACGTAGTAGTTCAATTAGCTTGAGAGGGTTAATGAGAATCTACTAGGTTTGTTTTAAAACTTGAGATTACTGCAATTCTAGGTGCTCAATTGAATAAGAGATTTACCTTGAGTTACTTAGTTAATTAGGATAATTCGCTTCCAAAAGAAGGAGTTAGACTTAAGAAAGTTAGCACCCATAAATGCAGCTCATAATTTTGTCTCAATCCATATCCTTTAACTAAGATGTAAAGAGAGATTTGGTTAGTAAACTAACTAGATTCTTGTTCTCATAGTTTGCTTAGTTATCATTTAGTTGTAGAATTGCATTTAGTCGTAAATTCCCATCTTGCATATTCACTTTGTATTTCACGTTAAAGTTCTAACCTCCTTGAACAATTGTTCATCTTAGTTTTTCTTTTGATAGAAAGCATATTCGCACACACATCACACACTATCTTCATGGGATCGACCCCTACTCACCACTCTACTACAAAACGATCCTTACACTTGAGGGTGGGTCGGACATACATTTATTTGCCTCTGTCTGATTCACGACATAGCAGATGCGGGCCAGGGATCCGACGGTGGTGGCAGGAGCGACGACTTCGGAAGAGGACACAAATGTGGAAGCCTTGGACCTGCGACGGCGACGACATCGCGTAGAAGTTGCTCGCATCCTAGGGTTGACTTACATTGTTTCCGTTAGTGTCTTAATTATGATTTCTATCATTAATTAATAATTAAAGTACTTGATTTGTTCTAATACGTACTTTCATGTGTGCGAAGAAGAACCTCATGAATTTTGGCTAGATACATAGCCTTTGTTTTGAATGACAATAAATTTTGTTAGTAAGAATAGAGAAAAAATTCATGAATTACTAGAGTGATTGGGATTAAGATCGTTCTCAATTATAGATTAATGTAAATCTTAGGATTAATATAGAGATGGAATAAAATAAAAGCTGATCGAAAAATCATTTATCAATTGGGAAAGTAATACCCTCCGTCCCTGAATAATTGAACGATTTGTTTTGCTGTTTTCAGTGTATTTAATTTATAATTTATTTTCATCAATGTTTTGACATTTAAAGTTGAATAATTCACATGGATATCATAATTTTAAGTATAAATATTTGAAATATATTTTTTAATTTTTTTTCATTATTTATCTTGAAAAAAAATTGAGTCAAACTGTGCTACACAAAACATGAAAGTCAAACCCTTCAATTATTCAGGGACGGAGGGAGTATATAATTGATTACACTAATTTGTAG
This sequence comes from Stellera chamaejasme, assembly GCA_024586325.1. NCBI lineage: Eukaryota > Viridiplantae > Streptophyta > Magnoliopsida > Malvales > Thymelaeaceae > Stellera > Stellera chamaejasme. The sequence goes on from CM044985.1 coordinate 36,866,779, forward strand.
GGGTCTGGTAGCGCAAAAAGCGCTACCAATAGTGCTATCCTGGTAGCTACTTGTGTGCTACCTTTCCCGCTACCATTTGGGCCGCAACCTGCAAAGGAGGAGCTACCAAGGCGCTACCAACGGTAGTGCACTGGGTAGTGCATTTGGCGCTACTAGTTTTTTTTCTTCTTTTGTTTTCATTTTATAGTTTATCGTTTTTTTTAAAATCAATAAATGTAGTAATATGATATAAAAATGAATCATAATTTGGAATTAGAATTAAAATGCATAAATGAAATTAAATATAATTTAATCAAATATTTTATTTACAATAAAACTATCCAAAGTAGTTTAAATACATCAAAATTTTAAGAAGCCGAAGGAGGATCGTCGTCGTCATCGGTGTTCGAACGAGGAGGTCACTGTTGTTGAGGTGTGCCCATCAGTGCTCTCCACACAACCGAAGTAAGCGGGTCGAACCCGTCTTAATAAGCATAAAAGTCGTGAGGTCCAAAGTCGTAGTTGTTTTGTGACTCCAGATCGTAATAATCAATCTCGAAATTGAAGTTGGGACGGGAGACATGGTCCCGTTGTAGTGGTGGCGTTTGATGGTACGTCGATGTAGGATTCAAGGATGCAAAAATAATACGATCAATAAACATTAGTTACACATTAAGTTTAAAAAAAAGAACATATATAAATATATATATTTAAATAGGGAAATAAAATTGTAAAACACTTATTGCCGAGGGTGTGAAGTGAAGCCATGATCGGAACCACCCCAGTACCGTGGGGTAGAGCAAGGATGCGATGCAAAGTGGACAATCGGAACTGTGGATGTCATCTGGCGAACGACATTTTATATCCTTACATGAAGGCCCAAATAAATAAAAATTTCAATCAAGTGGTAAATTTTCCAAAACTTAAAAAAGAAGTAGAAAACTTTTTTTAAATTACGATCAAGTACAAAACTTTACAAAGAATTCCAAAAGCTATAAAACTTTTTCAATAAAATCCAACACTTTCTTAATTTACAATCAAAGCCAAAAGTTATGAAAATTTTACAATCAAGTCTAAATCTTTACAAAACTTTACAATAAAGTCAAAAAGTTTTAAAACTTTTTCAATAAAGTCCAACAGTTTCTTAATTTTGCAATCAAAGCCGAAATTTGAAATTTTACAATCAAGTCCAAAACCTTTCAAAATTTTACAAAAAATTCCAAAAGCTTTGTAACTTTTTCAATAAAGTCCTACACTTTTTAAAATTCAACAGTGAAGTCCAAATTCACCCAAAACTTTCAAATTTTCACAATCAAGTTTGAAACTTTTCTAAAATTACAATCAAGTACCAAAACTTTTCAAAACTTTGGTAAACTTTTCCAAACTTCACAACCAAGTAGAAAATTTTCAAACTTTTAAAACCAACTCCAATTAATAATAAAAAACTACGGGATAAAATAGAAATATCATAAAATCATAAATAATCCGAAAAAAAATTGAAAAAAACATATTAATATATAACAAATTCTGAAAATGTTGAAAAATATTAGAAACTCATCTTAAATCTAAATCTAAATCACCTAAACAACTTAAAAATATCCACAAATCTAAAAGAAATCTGGAAAATTAGAAAAAGAAAATGAATCACCTTTATCACCGGTGGTGGTGGAGAGAGCATAGCAGCGGCGGTGTGATGAGTGCAAATTGTTATAGATTTTATACTCTCAATTTTGCATATAAACTCATTTAAATTGCTATGTTCTTATTATTTTGTGCAAGAATTCTATAGGATTCCACTTTAGGAGGTATTTGAGCAAAATTAAGGAGTTCAAGGCTAAATTGGCAAGATAATGGAAGTTGGAGGCAAATTAGAATGAAAGATGGAAGTTGGTGACTAAAATGACATAAATGACACTACGTAGTTAAAGGCTTTCTGGTAGCTCAAAAACGACTTAATTAGCTACCATGGTAGCTCAAACTTGAGCTACTAAGGAGCTACAAAACAGAGCTACTTTCACGTATGGACGCTACGCTTCCGCTACCCATGGTAGCCGCATTAGTAGCTCACTGCATACCGCGTGCCACACTCTTCATTGTAAAGCCAAGGAGTAGCTCTTTTTCCCTACTTCTGGTATTTTTTTAAAAAATTGGTAAATGAAGAAATAGTAATGAAATTAATATGAATTATAATTCAAAGATTGGAATAAAAGCATAAATTAATATAAATATATCTTTAAGTGTATTTTACATTTAATATAATAGAGTACTTGAATATAAGAAAATCAAGGAGGAACATCCTCCTCATCCGGGTTCGGTCGAGGCGGCCTTGTTCGCTTGCTTGGAATTCCCTTGTAATTCCACTTCATTCCCGGTCGGTGCTAGAAGGCTTGATATCTTATTTTATTTGCTCCTTAATCTTTACTTGTTCAACTTGGGGAGATAAGCGGGGTTGGATTCCATCCCTTGGCAATGATCCTCTTCACTTATGGATTTACTTCTGAAAGTGACTTGGTACAAATGACTCAATCGGACACAAGGCAAAGTATTAGTGTACAAGTTACATCATTAAAGTAATACAAGTAACTTAGGTTGAGAGACTTACCATTTGGTCTCCTAGATGGTCCTACACTTACCAAAAACAAGGTAGCCCGAGACTTACCAAACCAGCCTTTGCCTCTAACGACTTGATTTGCAAGTTACGTAGTCCACTTGCTCTTTCATAATTCCTAAAAATGGTCCACCCAATTGTGCTCAACCAAACAAGAAAGTGTGTTAGTACAATCACACTTGAGTACAAACTGAGCCAAGACTTAATGAACCAAGGAGGAGAGGTGCTTGCCTTGTTGTTTTCTAAAATCGAAACTACTCACTTACCTTGTCCAGCCCACATTACTAAACAAATCTCAGATTTACCTAAGCATTTTTCAAAGTGTTTTCCTTAAATTCTAGGCTGATTTCTCTTATGTAAATCATCAGATCAATAACAGCAATTTCAAATCAGTAACTACCAAATTTCATCGATTATACATTCGGTCATCAACTCTAGTTTAACCATCAATTATGCGGTTTCGGTTGTGAAGCAATATACTCCCATCATCCACAATTAACTGGTTTCTACCTTATATTCAAAAGTTTAATTCCAGCATCCCTCAATAGTTCATAATTTCATAAATCAGTATTCATTCATTTGAGCACTCACCAAAACAGAAAGAAAATTCCTAAAAATAAAAGAGCATTTGGTCGAAAGCTTAAAGGATCTTTACCAACACTATTCACTTATCATTTTTTGCATCTATTATCAATACAGTTTTCTAAAGCTTATTAAGTTCACATCCAGTCTTCAAGATTATGCAAGTTCACTTGTACAATAAAGATTCACCATAAAACCACAACCACCATCATAGAACTAAACTATCATTAACAAGTCTCATTCTCTCTTACCAATTAACTACTCTAGCTCCTATTATCAATCTTGATTGTTAATCAATATCAAGGCTCGATTCGTGATTTAACCCACTTATAAGTATTCATTATATTACTTTCGACGAAGGAAACTAGCCATACACGGCTTAAAATCAATACAATTTATAATATGGCAAAGAGTGCCGTCACATTCTCTCTTCTTCCCTTCCACAATTTATTATTAAATCACATGATAGCAGTACATATTACCAATGAACTTGCATAGATAAATAATGATAGCTCTCAACTATCCATCATTTTCCAAGGGCTTGAACTCCCCTTTTAAAACACCCAACAACCACATACAGATTTCAAGTCATGCATCTCAAGTTTAGTAATTAGCATTCACGTTATTGAAGGCATTTAATTAGAACTCATAAGCATCAACATGCAAAGCCTCAACCATCAAGCTTCTTCAAGGAACTTCTCAAACTCACTTGAAACAACATGCATCGGTCCCATTTAATTAACCAACAAATTTAGAGCAGTCATTCCACACGAATTCCATCACCATAAATCAAGTCACAAGTTGTAAGTTTCGGTCAGGCCCATAATCCGGTTACAAATCAACATGAAATGAAGTTATAAGATAAAAATTACTCACAAATGAAGAAAGGAACCCAATTGTCTCAAAGGATTGGGTTTTCCCAATTTGACCGAAACTTCAAATGAAGTTTCCTTGATGTTTTCTGCCACTAGATACGTTCTCCTTGAAGGAACAGGTCGATTTCGCCAATGATTGAAGGTCTTGAGCTATTCGATGAAGGAAGAGAAGAGCGAATGGAAGAAGAGTAAGAACTTGCTCTGTTAAAAGCGGAAGAGGCGTATATGATCCGAATCATTGGCTAGTTAGGTTTTTATCTAGTAATTTTAGGAGTAATTTCATAATTATTGCAATTTAGTCCTCAACTTCTCTATTTTCTCCAATCCGGTCCTTATTCTTTTTATTTCTTTTAGTTTTGACCGTTTGGAGGACGGGCACGTGGGTAGCGAGGCGTCACGGTAGAGTAGCACATTCGTGGCTACTTTTGGAGCTACCGTGAACTTTTGGTAGCTAAGTAGCTCCAAGGTAGCTACGCATGTTTTGCAAACATTGGTAGCTACTCTAGGCTACTCTCGGAGCTACAAAACGAGGCTTATGTACGTAGTGTGAAAACTTTTGGGTCAAAGAGACCAACTAATGAAACTTTGAGGACGTGATGGCTAATTGGTCCCATATGCTACATTCCTAATCCAATTTGGACTAGGTTTCACGTAAAAAGACAGGCAGCAAACATTGGCCAAGGGATTCGTCCAATTCGGCTAGAAGGGAGAGAAGAACATAGATCGGGGAAAATTGATAAATTTGATCACCGTTCTTCACCATTTTCATTCTAAACATACTGATTTCATTGTTTTATTATTTCTTGCCAGTGAATATGTTTAGTGGCTAGTTTTCTTATTACTTTCTAAAATTAATTTGTAAAGCTTGACTGTAGGATTTGACACTTTAGTTCTATACACTACGTGGAGAAGACAGCCTTACTGCGGCCGTCGCGTAGTAAATGCCGCAGTAAATGGCGTTTACTGCGAAATTTACTGCGGCAGAGGCCGCAGTACGCCGCAGTAAAATCTGACTTCTCTATGTAGTGATATATTATTTCTCCACTATGCATGTTTAATTACTCGGATAGTTCATGCATTATTCTTAAGTACACGGAATATTTGTGGTTTGCTTCACATAGACATAAGGGAGTATTACTAGACCATAGGGTAATTAGGCTATATTTGGCTGTGAAGTGACGACTTGCAACGTATTTAGGAAGAAGATAGATCACTTGAATTATTAAAGTGAGGCAACGACTTACTTTAATCACTTAGGTGAAACCTCGACAGAGGACATCTAGAATCGATACATCAACTTACATGTTGAGAGTAATGATTTTAGGTAAAACTAAAGTATCAATCTGAAGGTCAAGTGGATCATTAATCCTAGGTAGTAGTTTAGTCTATTGATTTCTTCACTCTACAATTTTTGTTAATTAGTTCATTAATTAATTCAACCAATCCAAAATTCAATCAACCTTTCTTTTCCATTTGATAATTTTTACATAACTTGTTAGAATCACAAGTCTCTGTAGATTCGACCCGGTACTCACCGGATTTACTACTTGTTTGACCACCGTACACTTATGGTGTAGTGACCATGGTGTGGAGAGACACTGATGGTGGCGAGGTTTTGAGCCAGAAAAAAACATAGTGAGTCTGATTTGCGGAAAAATAGAGGGAAAAAAAGCACAAAAAATAATTAAAGCCACTAAAACCTCACCTAATCGCCAACAGTGAGATGGGCTTCAGAATGAGCGTATCGACGGTGATTTCCCATCAACAGCGGTGGGCTTTGCGACAGTGGTTTAGGGGGTTTGGGAAGGAGAGATGTAGAAATGAAGTGGTTTATTGGGGAAGGAGAGCGTTGAAGGGAAATTAGGTGTGTGGTAGCGCAATGTGAGCTACCAGCCTCTACCCTATTGTCAAAATGGAATAAAGAATGGCACCATTTGTCAGTATTGGTAGCAGAATGGTAGCAAAAGATGCGCTACCATTGGCGCACCCATCAATTCGTTTCAGTATCAGGTAGCGCTTCTGGTAGAAGTGGCTAATTGCGCTACCATGGTAGCTCCCAACCCTCAACCAGGGCATTACCAATCTTAGTGCAACTATGTAGGGTTAAATAAATAGAGTGATGTTAATTTCAATAATGCTACCAAACATAAACTAAATATTACTATTGCACTATGCAAACTCAGTATAGGAACTTGAATTATGACTGAATGAATCATTTTTTGAACTACTAATAATCAGGTTTCTGCTAGAATTTATTTAAGACGTAAATTGGGAAATCTCATATGATTCATAGAAAGGGATTAACCAATATCCTTAAAGGCTCAGTTCGGGAGAGGTTGGAAACTTTTTTGGGAAATTTGGGAAGGGAGTAAATTCCGCTTGCAGTCCCGTAAAAATAATTACTGTCATGTTTTGGTCATGTTTTAAAAACTTGTCTTGTTTAGGTCCTATCCTATGGTGCTCAGTCCACATAAACAATTAGTGCTAAAGGATTTATATTTACCCGTATGAAATTTTCACTTCAGTTTTTAAACTTATATTTACCTAAAAGTTTAACCTCAAAGTTTGACGAGAGGAATTTGCGGGTCGCAAGTTCTCCCTGGAACGGTGTTGGCTTGCGACGGAGCAGGTCGGGATGGGGTCACTGGAGGTGTGGGGAGCATCGACGGCTTCGAAAAGGACTATATGAGGTATGAGGTGAGCTGTAGGAAGGCGGATCGGGTTTGTGGGCTGTTGGCAGTTTTCCAAGGATCTGACGTCGTAGAGTACGGATTCGACCAAAAAGGGGTGTCGGTGGTCAGAGGATAACGGCAGAGGTCCAATGGAAGTTTGAGGCGGTGGATTGGAGCCAAAGATAAACTAGATAGCCGTTGGGTTTCTGAATTGAGTAAGGAATTTGAAGAAAAAGTGATTTGATAGATAATTGATGGATTTAAGGTTGTTAAATGTATCGGATTGAACCTCCCCACCCATGGTCAATTTATTTAGCGTTTGATATTTTTACATAGTATCAAAGTAAGTTGATCAAGATCCTCGTTACATAAAAAAGCCCAAACAATGCCCGCATGATATATAGAGCAGAAAAACTAGCCTACATGTAAGGGGACGTATTAAAGTGTAAAATCTCATATGATCCATAAAAATGCATTAACCAATGCTTATACCTCTCTACTTATTGTCAATTAGTTTTAGGTTGAATGCTTTTACATAAACAAATGGTAATTAAACGGTGACGCAACAAATGGAGTTGAGTTATGCAGGTAATAAAATCTCGCAATTGCTATAAACTATAGTTCAAGTGTTGATAGACATTCTTGGTCTGGTCTAGCCCGTCTCCTCCTGGTTGGCTAACTTCTATGTCTGCTTTTAATATATATATATATAGAGAGAGAGAGAGAGAGTTCAGATACTTATCTTTAAAAAAATTGTTCAAGTGAGATCATATAATTATGTAATTTATCCAATCGAGTTGACAATTCTTTTTTCTCATGTAGATGAATAACAGTATTTTGTTATTCCCGGAATTGAATTAGTAAGTGGTATAAGATGTGTTCTTTAAGGGTCAGTTCATCTCCAACAATTCCCAAAAAAAAAAAATCAACTTTTTCAATTCCAATACATTTAACAACCTTAAATCCATCATTTTTCTATAAAATAATATTTTTCTCAAATTGTTTTATTCACATACATCTTATCTATCAATCAAAACACATTTCTCAAAATTTCCCAAAATAAACTCTCCTGGACTGAGCCTAACAAATAATTTCAACAATATCAAAAGTTTTTGTGCCTGTCCACTGGACCAAATCAAAAGTTGGGACAATACGGGTGACAGAAGAAAAAGTTAACGAATGCAAGCAATTATATTATTAGCGTTAATTAAAAGCAAGGTCAATGATGAGGTGTGTGATGAATCTAAGTTGACTATTTACATTCCAATAGCTAGGTGCAAAATGGATTAATGATGCCCATATCAAAGGACTGGAGACAAGGCCAAATGTTTAGCAACGAGCTTAAATACTGGACTTTAAACTCATGATTAAGTGAAGCTGCTTAATTAATTAATTAATCCCAACACACATCTAATTAATCCCAATTCTTCCATCTAATCAAACTCAAAAGCTTCGCATTAACCATACCACTGTAGCTCCTACGTCATACTAATCATTAGATAATAAGGAATATTAATTAATTAGTGCCGGAACATAAACAATCACACCTTTTTGACATTTTTTACAAAGGGGGTCTAAATAACAGTGGTTTGAATTGTGACTAACTCAAATTGGGGTAATAATGATGATTATTGAGCATGATCATTTTGTAGCCCATTGGATCTGGCTTTAATTGGAAAAGACCTAGAGATTTGATGGCATTCCAGAGCCTGGTTAATATCTGTTTAATTAGTTGGGGGGGCTGCTCATGAAAGCTTAATAGTGAAATATTGTAGGGCAAATGCATGTGCTTATGTTGGTGAATGGCCTCTAATTTGGTGGGGCTCTTCTGTTTGGGGTGCCCTTAACCGTCCTTTTTTGGAATGAATAGACCGCCCATTTCGAAGCTAAGGGCGTCGCTCTTTGCTTAAAAGGAACGTGGTGTGCTTCCTTCATGTACCCTGATCAAATTATTGTGATTTTCGAAAATTAGTCTTGTTTTCCGTCTAATCAATTGATTAATTTGTTTTTTCAAAAAAGATTTTTCATCAATATTTGGTCAATTGGAACTTTGATGATTAATCATTATTTATGTCCACATGTTCAATTTACTTGGAAATCATTTCATTGAATCAACAGTTAAAAGTATCTCACAAATTTCCCCTCCAAATTTTCTACTCACAAATATCAAATCAAAATTCAAATACATCTCACTTTTATCAAAATACTTTTGGCGGCAAACACATCCTAGGCAAGTTAAACCAACATCTGTGTGTATTTCATGTGAATTAAGAGTTCCATATCTTCATCGAATTAATTTCGGTAAATACTTGTTCATAATCGTGTTTTTTAGACTATTTGAGATTTTAATTATTTCTATCATCTTCGTTGAGTTAAATAAATCTCAATATTGTATTAATATCCTTATTTTAACTTCATCTCGACAAATTTAAATACCAAAAGTTTGATTAGTTTCTTCTATATCCACTTTACACACTCACCAGCAACCTTAAGATTTATAAATATATAATTTTCAAAGGGCATGACCGCATAAGTGAAATAACATAATTAGCAATTTGTACTTTAAAATTAAAATGGATGGAGGGAGTATTTCCCAAAAAGCTGTCATGCATCTCAATACAATCTCTATATAATTACTGATCTTACTCTATATGTAACCACGAAAACATTAATTAGTACCACTAACCCAACAAAGTTAATTAACACTCATGCCTAAATAGCTACTTATGGGTTTATGAAAACCGTGCACAGTGGTGATAAATTTATTTGGCTCATTTTTGGTGCAGCTGCAAAACAACGTAATTAATATATATTCCTCCATCTAATATTGAGTGTCCAATTTCCTTCATAAAATGTAGGAAATTAATGAAACAACCTGAATAAGACAGTGAGAATGAGCTGCCTAAATGAGACATGAGTATACGTCTGGGCAAATTGAAGGATTAATTCATTTAGAAAAGTGTTTGAGATCAAAATTAGAAATTGAGAAAATTATTTAAAAAATATCGTCATAGTTTTTCCAAAGCACTAAAAACCAGGGGCGACGCTGGTACTTATAAGGCACCAATGGTAACAATTGCCATCATTGAAAGTTTGGAAAATAAGGGAAAATATGCATTTAATTAGCATCCACTGAGTTTTTGTTTTGCCCCTTATACTCGGATGATATTATTTACCAATTAGTTGGAAAAATCACTAGTTGTATTATGTGTGTAAATAGAAGAGCCGCTTCCAATGATAATTATTAAATTAATTATCTCACTCCTTAAATTATCTTTTAGCTACTAATTATACTCGCGCTTCCAACATTTCTTGACTCCACCACCCCTGCTGTAAAAACTACTACTCCATATTTTTAATCCTTAACATTAAACGTTCAACGTTCAAATCCAAATGGACCCAAAATTGAATGGCACACACACACACAGATACATGATCGCATACATGCTCACATACATGCATAGTGATGGTTGATCTTTCACGTCAATATATTAGTACATATTGGTTTGTCATGATTAACGAAAGACAATTGGGGTTTTAGGATAACGAAGATGTGTTGTTTGTGAGGTGAGCTTCTTCCGTTCAAGGACATATAGATGATGTCTTGCTGGTTTTTTCAAAAACATTTTGATTAGCTACGACCCCAAACTCTTAATTAACACCTAATTTCCTGCATTATATTTCAACTTTTCGCTAATTCTCATGTAATATTATTCTATCAATAATGTCTCGTCTTTTACTTTTCGAAATTTGACAAGAATCAGGAGACTGAAACAGTTTTGTGAGTAAAAATATATTGTACAGAATAAGGCTTAGAATTTAAGCAATTTATGGCTTAGTTACTTTCTGAAAACGAAAAAAGAAAATAAAAGGAATAATGGGTTTAAGTGAACCTGGCTTATTCATAATATACACTTATATTCTTGTATGAGTCTAGGTAGTCCAATAAAGTGCTCCAATCTTCTTGGTATGAGTCTAGTCCAATGTGACTGCAGGCCGAAGGACACAGGCCCGAAACAAAATTAAATTAAATAGTACTGTTTTCATGTCAACCCTAACTTGTCCACAATAACAATACAATACTGCCCTAATGATTTGATGGTGGTAAATAAAAGACGGTGACTTTAATCGAAGGGTATAACACAATTAAGATCAAAATCAAGCAATCAGAAAAATCAATTGGATGTTAGTTAATGATCAACGATGTTTCATTTGCCCCCTGCTTTTGCGGCGGATTTATTTCATATAATTAATTATGATTAGAAATAATTACGAAGTCAGTTTACACAATTTTAGGGCCTTCCAATTTACCAAAAAGTAAAGTTAGAAGAATAAATGAAATATTTAAAAAATAACATCAAACATTGAACTTATTCGTAATCAAACAAACTTTCGATGTTATCTTTAATTCAAATTATTGCTAAGAAGAACTTATAGTGTTGTTTAGTACATTTTGCCACCCCCTCCTATTAAGTACGCAGTGTTGATCAGGTGGGATGGCTTGGTCGGACATCACAGGATGAGTGTAGGGTGGCTCGCTGACATTGGTGGGGTGGGGTTGAAACAGGTTTGGTGTTATTAATCATAATTTGGTTTTATTTAAAATTATACTTTGTTATGATTATGATGACCTGAAAAGTAATATATAAACTTATAGTGTTGTTTAGCACATTTTAGAAATTAGGTTGGTAAATTTCAGCATTTTCCTAACATTTTTTGTCATGAATTAATGAAATTTTTAACGGATGCATAGATTTGCAATAAGACCATATTTTAAAGATATTTTTTCAACAAATTTTAGTTCAAACATAGATTTGCAACGATCAGGTATATCCGGCACAATTGACCCTTTAACTAGCTAATTAGAAATTAAATTCGATTGTTTTTTATTTACAAAAAATGTTGGTATCGGTAAATCAATGTGTAGCGCCATGAATTTAAAATTTTGCGTTTTTATTTTATTTTATTGCACTCATGCAGTAATTAAACAGGATATGGAACAACACGCAGCGATGTCTAGCAATATTTTATTACTTACAGCTTTCGCTTTCAACTTTGCTACAAATATGCCTGAATCTATCTTTCAATTAGAAACTTAGACAATGCAGCAAACTTTTCTGAAGAAGTGATCATGAGTAATAAGTAGAGTTAAAGTTTATGAGGGGACTGCCGACAAGTAAAGTACCGTTAAAAATGATATTATAATACTAAATTGTTTTTGATTTTGGGTAGAACACTTGGTACTAAATGCTATATAGAGTAAACTCCGTTAATGGTCCTTAAGTTACACTATTATCATATTTGGATCATGTTTTAAAGTTTTGTATCATTTTAGTCCCTTAAATTATATTAGTGTCCTATTTAAATCCATTTGTTAAAATTTTCATCCAATAGCTGTTAAAATAAGGATATTTATGTAAATGTCCATGTATAACCCTAACCTTTTCTAAAATGTACAAATTAACTTAACTAATTTTACATTTTACAAACTCACCATATCTTCAACTCTTCCCATCCTAGCCACGTAGAACCCCACCATGGTGAGTCCAACATAGCCTCTCCCAGCCAGTAAGCCCCACCCTGCCACTACCTTCACCGTCTATGCCCACCCCTCGTCGACCTTCTACCCTACCCTACCTTTGCCTTGGTCCAGCCGAACCAACACCTTCAACCTCCAACCGAACCTTGCCCAACCTAGATCAAAGGTTGTCCCGTGCCGCTCCACCAGCCGTTCGTGTCGGCCCCCGCGTTGCATCCCAAAGCTTGATCCAGATCGCATCACGATGAGCGAGCTCGATAGCCTCTCACCCGCCCTTCACGAAGCCAGATCTGGAAGGAGCTTCGTCTGGCTTTGTGAGTCAAACAGAAAAAGGCAGAGCTGTGTCGCTGTGAGCCTATGTAGGCAGCGACCGTGGCAGCAAGGTGCGAGCACTACGTATTTGCAGAAAGGCTGGTAACGCCACTTTCGTTACCAAGGCGTTACGAATGGTAACGCCAGTGGGGGTTACCAGGGCGCTACCATTCGACGCGTTACTTCAGAAAAAAGCGTTACCCGGGCGCTACCGGCCTGACAAAGCCTGACAGGCCTGGTAGCGCCCCAACCCCCTACCAGGGCGTTACTATCCCAAATTCCAATTATGCGCAATTTCCTCCACATCCCACATCCGTGTGGTTCGAACCCCAGTTCTCTGGGGGTGAGAAAATGGGCAACACGTATCTCCCCACTGCACCAATTGTCTATATTGTTCTATAATGGGATTCTATATTATTATTATCATCATGGATTGTTCTATATTATCTTTATTACTATAATGGGATTCTATATTATTATTATCATTATTTTAGATAAACTAGTAAATAATAATGAGAGTAAGTTTTATTTAAAATTATATTTTCTTTATCTTTCCATGGTTAGAAACTAATGAATTTTTCTATCAAATCCGAAAAAGAAAACATGAACATACTTAATCAAAAAAATGATCATTAATTTTAATGGGAATTTCTAAAAAAAATATGAACATACTTAATATTTATTTTTGTTAATATCGTAATTAATTTGTTAATATTTTTAATATCATTTTTGTTAATATTTGTAAATTATCTTAATTTGTTAATATTTGTAAATTATTGAAATTTTTAAATATTTGAAAAATATTTTAGTATTCTGAAATTTATTTTAATATTTTGAAATTGAACGTCCGTAACGCCCGAGTAATGCCGGGCGCTACTAATACTGGCCCCACGCCTGCGGGCGTTACTGTGGCGCTACTAGCTCGACAGGCCTCGACCGGTAGCGCCCGAGTAACGCCTGGGCGCTACTGCGCTCGGCCCATAGTAACGCCCAGGGCGTTACAGGCGTTACCGAACCGCCTCCAACTACGTAGTGGAGGCGATGACGGCAAATGGTGGTGGCGGTGGCATGGAGAAATGCAATAAGCTAGTAACGTTTATGTTGATGGTGGTGAATTTGTAGAATTAAAAAACAAGTTAGGGTGATTTTGTAAAATTTAAATAAATTAGGTGTTAAATTGGATATTAAAAGAAACATTTACATAAATGTCATTGATTAAATAGTACCAAATTCGGGAGTGATCATGAGAGAAATTTTATTGTATATATGATAATTAACATGGTTGATTTCAAATCAATAATAAATGTCAAAAGCTATAATAGCTAGCATTGATGCAATAACAATGTTAAACTCACTAGCCAATATAGTTTTTTTGTCATTTTACTACAATTTGACTTAAAATTAGCTGTTGTAGATGCTCTTACTTTATTCGCAGGTCAAATCTTGAGAAATATAGAAAAGATCGACTTTATTTCCAGCTTTTAAAACAGTTAAAGATTGTTTATTTCCTTGAATATACTAATAAGCTGTGTGTTAAAAAATCATTAATAAGTGGAAACAGGGCCCTAAATTATGTATGTAGTGCAGAAAAAAATTGTCAAAAAAAAACCGCTAGCTGCACCCTTCGATTTTTTCTTCTTATTCTCTTCAGATTCTTCTTCTTCCTTCTTCCCTGGATCCATATGATTTCCTTTAATCCCAGCCTTTTCTTCCTTTTCCTTTTCTCTTTGGTTCGATATACTTATTGCTAGGAGCAAGAAAACATAGCTCTTTTAAGGTTTCGTGGTTTTTTCACAGCGGGTCATCTGAGCATGCTTGGCTTCCTCGATTACAGGCATCACATCCTGAATATTCAATGGACTAGCTCTACTCTCTCAGTTGATTTTTCATCAAAATTTCGGTTTGGAGAATGAAAAGGCAGTATGGATATCTAATGGATCGTTAAGAAGAAGATGACAATGAAGAGGGATATGGGTTTTTCTCCTATGCAATTGGATGAGGGAAAGCTGAGGTTGGAGTGTGTCCAGCCTCGCCCGAAGTCATGAGAACGATGGAGTAAGCTGGGTAAAGAGTCAGCCTGGTTTTCTCCAAATTGCTTACGACTTCTAGCTAGTTATTATGTTTTGATAGTTGTTAGACTTCCTGTTTTTGCTTTCCCCCACGTTATTTAGTAGATTATTTTTTCAATATATTTATAGGATTAGCTTATACAGTCAAACATGTTTACTATAGATACTTCTTGTCAGCACACTGTCGTGATGTGCCGATACCATTTTACTCATATGAAACATATCAGGGGTATCAGGAGCTTGATCCAGATGCTTCTTCCATCATGGTTTTATCAGTGCTCTCAAGTCTTCTTAGGTAGAGCAAGAACTACTAAAGGTTATACCTTGGCAGTATGAGACTTATGCTTATCTTATTTAGTCTAGTATCTTTAGTAGAATGGGGAAATATGGTAGCGATTATCTATGTTTCTCGTTTCTTGCCTTATTTTGTAATATTCATTTATTAATAAAATAAGCCTTCTGTTTCAAAAAAGAAAAAGAAACATGGCCCTATTTATCACTTTTACGCCCTAGCCTCTCGTATATTTCACATTAATCCTTTTGACATCTAATTGTGTTAGTGATTGTGAGAATATTGTTATAGTTTTCATATAATCTTCATATATATTGTATACTAAATATTAGTACGTAATAGAGGTGATGAATAAAGGGGTAATTGCAGGATTTGATGAAAAGAGCGAGAGTTAAAGTGGAAGATAATGTAAAACTCAAGGAGTGCTGATAATTTTCCTAATTACTAAGATTTCAAGTCTGTGTTCACTGTTCTCTCACGAGGAAAATTTCTTCTTAATATTCAATCTTATTTAACTCCAATCCATCGAATTAATTAATGTTCATGATCATCTACCCAACTTCGACGTCAAAAAAGCGGCATTCATCACGTCATCGCCTGCTCATCATTCCGGTACGGCAGGATTCGGAGGACCCATGGATTTACCACCGGCGTTTCCCAGAAATTATTAAGTTTAATTAGTTGTAATAATGAAATTGACGCAAATGAAAGTTGGTTTTAAAAAATACAAACCTTTCTCCCAGTCCCATATGGTTTATCCATTTTTCTTTATACTTTGCAAAGGACAGAAGAACAAATTATTTGCGACGGAGGGTAATTTTTAAGTCTGCGTAAATTAAAAATGATTAGACAAATTTTTCATAGAGGAGTACAAACAACAGTTAAAGTAATTGTTGCTAACATTTTATACAGTAATTATTTTGGGGGAAAATATCTTCTTTGAAGTCGCAAGCACTCAAATTTTTATTGCTTTTAAAAATTACAAATAATTAAATATTTATTTGGTGAAACGTCATCGATTGCTAATGATGCAACAATTATTTTAAACTATAAATTAAAAAAAAAACATTGTATGAAAATGTTACTTTTTTTCTTTTGATCGGGTCAAAATGTTAGTTTGTTACTTTCCAAACATTATAAATGTGTTTTTGAAAAATACGATTCTACTTTCCAAACATTATAAATGTTGGTTTTATATAATAAAAAAATATTATAAAAAACTTATGAGCACATACTATATTGATATAAAAGGTTAAATATGACCAGATTTATGGACGGGGTTATAGAAAACCTAAATTGATGGAGTCTGTTAGGAAAACAAATTGGGAATTTTTTATATAGTTTTGAAAATTAAATATGTTGCTAGTGAGTTGTGATTGGGAAAATGTGAGGAAAATGTTACCCCAATTATGTATAAATAAATGAACGAAATTTTGCTCCATCCTACGGAGGAGGAAATCCTCATTCCTGCATATGTTAGTACCCCAATTATGTATAAATAAATGAACGAAATTTTGCTCCAACCAATGGTAGTATGTCACGTATGCAGGAATGAGAACTTTCCTCCACCTCGGGGTAGGAGGAAATTTTTTCCCCAAATAAAATGTGAGTATTTGATAGAAAATTGATAAAATTTTGAGGAAAACAATTCGCATTTGCACCAAATGAAAGCACCCTGTAATATACAAACCTAGCCGCCCCTCTCCTTCTCCCCCTTCGATTTCTTCTCCTTCTCCATTAATTTTTTCTTTTCTTTCTTCCTTCTCTCCCATGTTTTTCTCTTGAATCCCCTTACTCCCACCCTCTTCCTATTTTTATTCTCTTTGTCTTGATATATTTATTGATATGAGCAACTATGGAGCTTTATGAATGCCTAAGTTTTAAGGCGCGATAAATTTGCGCGATAGCAAAGAAATTTGCGCGATTGCGAGAGCCGCTGGTTTAAATACCCCTTTCTCTTCATCCACATCCCTTCTTCGTTCTTCCTCTTCTTCTTCTTCTTCTTCTTCTTCTTCTTCTTCTTCTTGTTCTTCCTTTGTTTCTTCTTCTTCTTCTTCTTCTTCTTCTTTAGCGAGGTGTCGGAAGATACAAGCGGCTTGTCTCTCGGCGTATATTGGATGAGGATGCTTTCCCGCTGGTCGGGCATTCAATGGTTTCTTGTCGCTAGTTGGAGCTTGTTTCGATCCGACGAATCCTTCGTGTCAGAGGGCTTCCTTTTACTCTAGGCCGCCACCGCACCATACGAAGGGCCCCTCCTTGGCCTGGTCCACTACATGGGGAATACAAGCTTAATCTGGATGCGGAGCCTTCTGCGGTTTGGGCGCGGAAGATACAAGCCCATTTACACGTATAATGAGGATGCGTAGTTCTTTTCTTGGCGTAGTAAGAATTTCTTCGTGCGGGGCCAAGGCCGCACCGCACCATACGAAGGGCCTCCTTGGCCTGGTTCAATTTTTTTGCGGTTTAAACTCCTCTTTCTCTTCATCCGCCGCACAATTAAACTCCTTTCTTCTTCTCCACCATTCTTAATTCTTCATCTTCTCCTGTTCTTCTATGTTCTTCCTCTTCTTCTTCTTCTTCTTCTTCTTCTTCAATTCTCCTTCTTCATCTTCTCGATTTCTCTTCATCTTCATCTTCATCTTCTCCATCTTCATATGCTCCTTCTTCTTCTTCTTCTTCTTCAGATCCAATGATATTGTTTCCAATTTCTCCATAGCTAGGTAAGGCTGCCTTCATCATCATTCTGCGTTCCTTCCTTTGTGCATGCTCTTCCTTCTTATTCAGGTATTCAGCATACTCCTCTTCCTCCAGCTTGAAGAGCTCCTCAGGTATTGCCATGAATTTATTGGCATACATCATACTAGACTTCAGAGTTGCAAAACCCACCTTTTTGGGTTTTTCTGGGTTTTATTGGACGAATTCGGATGAACATTCATCCGGATTCGTCCACTTTTTTTAAAATTATTCAAAATGGTTACTGCGGCCTTGGCCGTAGTAAGGCCACAGTAGCTACTGCGGCCATGATCGTAGTGGAAAATGAACTGCGGAGGTTTTTACCACGGCAAGAACTGTGGAGGTTTCTATTGCAGGGAAGGTAGATTTGGTTATGCTCATTTCTACAAAAAGTTGTTTGGTGTACATGAGTTATTCCATGAATTGAATTTTTCCTTTCGAATGAATTACATTAATCTTCAAAAAAAATGAAAGCATCCTGTAGAAAACAATTACTCCTAGTAAAGTTACTCTGTTTTCTAAAAAGAATCATAAACTGCTTTTATAAACCGAATCTCTTCATTTTGACATTTCGAAAGTTAATATAAAACAATCAGTTTTGCAGTTTGACAATTGAAAGGTGACATATCCTTAGCGAGGCTCATCTCTAATTCTCTAGGGAACACAACTCATCTCATGTACGTACGTACATCTTAGGCTTTATGGTCGTGGCCCCCTTCTCCTATATACTTTTTATGGGAAAATTACAATGGCCTAAAATATACCTTATATTATGTTGATTCATTCATTTAATTAGTCATTGGTCAATTATAACACAATACTCCAATTCTGTATTAATAATCTAAGACTACTAGGAAGCAACGTAGTTTACTTTAATTATACTCTATTTACAAAATTACAAGCATATATTTGTAAAATCATCGACTGAATTGATACTTAAAACTTTAAAAATTAAGAAAACTTCTATACACTATGTAGAAGTTGAAAATTTTATTGCAGCTCTACTCCGAAACAAGCCGTGGTATTAATGCAGCTAGTGCAGTAGATGCCGTGGTTGAAGGCGCGGTAGAGGTTTACTGTGGTCGATCTTAGCCGCATTAAGGCCACCGTAAACCCTTTGTTAGGGTTTCGCCGTCACATCCTCTGCCTCTTCTTTATTTCTTCCTCATTTAGATCTTCTTTTTCTGTTTGGGCATTTATGGGAAAAAGTAGATGAATCTGGATGAGATAAACACCTCCTATATTTCTTTTGCTTCTTAATTTTTTTCGAATGCAAATAAAACAGAAATTTGGCAGAAATAACTTCTAATGAAGTAGTGGAGTACAATAATTTAGTAATTTCCATATGCAAGCTTAATCTGGGTGTGTGGTGGTGCAGCCAGTTGAATGGAGACAGCAAGAACACAGCTGTGTATACCTAAAGTTCGATTTGGGAGCGATTTGAACATTGAACCTAGACCAAGCCAAACCCCAAGGTGACCGGCTTTCTTCTTTTGTCACAAATCCATGTAGGCCACAATTAATATATATGCTGGCCTAATCTACTGCATGCAATCACATTTTGATTAAAGCCTAATTACTAGCTATACAAGTAATTAAGATAATCAGTGGACCTATCTAGCTCCAATATTACCGGCCCATATGCATGCTTTTAATTAACTTTTCAATATCCATATATATATATGATCCTCTAGTTGCTAGCTTTTTACAAATTTAATTAACTTGATTTTACAATCTCCCGGATCTGATGATTATATGTTTAAATCATCTTCCGGCAATTCCAGCCAGCTAGCTTCTAAGATTCTGGAGCCTCATCTCCATCTCACTCACATGAAAACAAATCAAATCATCCACTATTTTTAATTATATTATAAGTAAATAGTAATGATATATGATCAGTTACAAAGTTACCCATTGTTTACGCAATGATATTGGGCCGGCCGGGTAGAATATTGATCCTGACTAATTAGCTAAAAAATGGAGAATAATTAAGTAACAACATAAAATGATATATCTATTTATTTGTCAATGTTAACACAAATTAATTTCTGGTTCAGCGGACAAATCGGGGTATGTTTAATTAGTACTCATTACTCTTTCTACCAACAATATATTATATTATGTAGCTAGGAATATTTGTCATGGCTGGCTGCAATGATCTCTGAGAAACCGACAACTACAAGTTGGTCTCAAGATAATACTCCCTTATTGGGATACTTCTTAATTAAAAGATAAAAATAACTAAATCAGATCATTTGTTCTAATAAAGGAGTATTTATTTATGAGCTGTATGGTAATTTGTTCCGTTATCTTCCACATCTACAGAATCAATCTCAGACGTTGTTTATACAAATTGATTGAGCGCATACAGTCCCCCCCAAAAAAAAAAACATCTCATCAGACGTTGTCATTAATAGTCAATGGATCATTTTAGATGAACAAATAGTCAATGGATCAATTAGTTCCGTATTTGCATTTCGGAGGAATGAAGAAGAAATTTGTCCAACATTATTTTTTGGTATGGTTATCAAAAGTGTCTTTGAAAAACTCGTGAGTAAACAATTTACTAAGGCCATGGCCGCGGTAAAGCCGCAGTAAACGTTTTTTTTCTCTCTTTTTCAACGAGATCCCATTCATTTTCAACAGAAAAAATTCACTCCACCCCTTATTCTCTTCTTCTTCATCTTTCCTCTTATATTCTTCCTCTATCTTCTTCCTCTCTTCTTCCCCTATCTTCTTCCTCTCCTCTTCCGCAAGATCTTTTCTTCTTTCGCTAGATCTCTTCTTCTTCCTTAGATCCACTCCTCCCTCTTCTTCTTCTAGTCAGATGTTGCAGAAGGGCGTTGGAATCGCCGGATCTTGAAGAAGGACGCCGGATCTCACCGGATCTTAGGGAAAGACGTCGGATCTCGCTAGATCTCCACGGTTTTTAACCCTGGTGGCGGATCCGTTTGGGCTGCCGCCACGTGTCTGCGGAGTTGACGTGTGTTGGCGTTGCTGGATGCCATTGGGATTTGTGCAATATGCGTTTCTCGGGATTCGAGGATGGGGGAGGTTCTGTATGTCTTGTTCTTGTTCTGTTTTAGATGGAAGTGATTGAGAAGAGACGTCCCTTTGACTTTTGTCATAAATGTCTTATATAGGCCATATTAATGGTGACAAAGTCGTAATATTTCAATATAGCGTTAATGGACACGTGTTTCGTGTCTCCGGGTATCTTTCCTCGGGAATATCCCGTGTCCTGTTCGGGTAAGTTTTTGTTAGGTTCAGGGATGGAACATTAACACTGGTTTTTTTAATGAGGCCCTTATATTGGGCTGCTGACTGGGCCTTTTGCTATGCCTTTTTGGATGATTGAGCCTGGCGGCCATCAAACCCAAATATAAGTTGGAAACCCATCTAAATCAATAAAATGAAAAGAATGATTTCTGAGTTTTTTGTGAAAAATATATATGCAATTTGTTCTTGGTTTGATATATAATAAATAAATTTCTTCACAAAAAAAAGAAAAAAAAAAGAAAAGGGAATGGAGTGTTGTGCCGATGAATGATGAAGATGATATTTTTTTGGGAATGGATGAAGATGAAATTTTGATTTTTTTAAAAAAATTAAAATTATGTACTACGGCTAAAGTCGCAGTACTTGTTCATACTGCGCGCATTTGTACTGCGACATTTACTGCAGCCTCTCCCGCAGTACTTACTGCGGTTGTACCGCGGCTAAAGCCGCAGTGATGCTTGTCTTTTCGACGGCTTGCCATTATATCAGAAGAAATAATACAAGCCAATGTTGAGATAGCCAAAATAAAAGGAAATTAACCTAAACAAAACAACACTAATGGAGGACTACATAAGCAAACTAGACACTGCAAAAGAAACAAAGCAACAAAATATAGAATGAGATCTAATAGCTACGCTCAGAAGAGAAGCCACCAGATGACCTCCATGAAAGACTACAAATTAGCCAGAACGGAGCACATAATGTCATAGCGAAATTGTATTCATTTTCAATCTCGATCGTGACACACCAAAAAGACTCTCATGGAACCCAATGCCATCTCACTATTAGTGTGTAGACAAAAGTTTATCCGCCAAACCAAGAGACCACAACAACAAAAACATAGCTAAAGAAAACCAACCAGAAAGCAGAATGAACAATAAAATTCTGACTGGAAATTAAACGAAGCTTAAAACTGGACCAAAAAGCATAACTAGAGCAGAAAGAGATGGACCATTGCTCAAACTACTCCAAAACTATTCCTTCATGGCGCAGGGTGAGAAAGGAAGTCCTCGGGCCTCACTAGACTGCAGCTAACTGCTTCCAGTTGTTGTCCTTCCACCGAACCCAATAAACGCCACCCAACAACACGAGGAGCGGATCCCAAATGAACTGATCCGGTAGGCCAACCACTCTTATAGAGGATCAAACGGGACGTCTCTATGTCACCGGCTGGCGGAATCAAGCTCCTTCGCGGGAAGAAACCATGCCAGAACCCGTCCAAATAAAGCCTAGGCGTCGAGGCCCCAACTAAAAATAGAGTGGGGGAGGGCACAATTCCACCGGAGACCAGCGCCCAGAACCCACAGCGACCGCGCCAATCAACTATCCTAGCAACAACGATGGCCTAAGCAGAAAACGTACTAGGACCGAACATAATCTGAGCTTCGATAAGCCAGGGACGAATTTGAAGGCCAGAAAAATGTTGGCCACATCAAACATGGACCGGCGAAGATCTGAACGAGATGGGTGAAAGGCCAAGCAAATCGCCGGTGAAAAAACGGCCGCACTAATGGGGCGGCTACTCGAAACCCTAGGCGCATGCCGTTTTTTAGGATAACATATGCCAGCCATTTGTCTACAATTTTGTAATGTTAAATGGTTAGTTAATTAACAAAGTACAAGTATTAGTGTTTTTTGTTTTGCTGATCTCTTTAGAAATTAAAGGTAGCTAATCTTAATCATTGCGAAGAAAAACAGGATCTATAATTTGAGTTTCATATCTACACTTTTTGACAACTTTCATCCTTAGTTAGGGGATCGGAAATGAATTCTTTTTCTTAGAAAAAAAGATGAAAATTGCAAAGAAGAAAAGAAAGAAAAGCAGGAGACAAGAGTTTGTCTTACCTAAACAGCTAAACTGATGTCGGTACATGATCCGAATCTCGGCCGGGGCATGCATTTTCTTGCCACGACCACATATGTATGTTGGTGTGTGTGTGACCAATTGTTCATGGGCAAATTAGCTTGTTTGTTAATCCCCTCCATTCCAAATATTGTTTGACCTTTGAATTTATATTAAATTTAAATAATTTTTTTTGAACAGCACTGCATTTAATTAAGATATATGCTCAGAACAAAGAATTAGCCCAAGCTTCAGTCCTATGAGAAATAGGAGCAAGCTACATCATATGATTAGAATCACTGATTCACTACGTACTTGTTGGGACCTCGGTAGCGGACCTGGTAAGTGGCAGCCCGCTACTGAGGTCCCTAAAACGTTTCTGGCAGGCTGCGGCGGGCTTCCTGCTAGCTACCGATGGAGCCACCTTTTCGATTTGGTAGCGGGCTTGGAAGCGGGCTAGCCCACTACCACAATAGTAGCGCCTATCCCGTTAGCTTGCCAGCTACCACCATTGTATTAAATGCTGGGCATGCGTTTCAAAGTATATGGTAGCAGGCTGGGTAGCTGGGGCCCTGCTACCACCCTTCATAAACCAGATCTCGGGCATTCTCTACCCCATCTCTTCCCCAACTTCTCCTTCTTCCCCTCCAAGAACTAGTCGCCACATCGAAGCCATTTTTGACAGTTTCGGCGCCGTTTCAACAGCTGTTTGCGTGGATCTTCATCAGCAAATGAAGGTAAGCTCGAATCTTCTTTTATTTTTAATTTTAGTGGGTTAAAAATGGTTTATTTCACCATTTTCATTTTTTTGAAGCTCTCTTTTCAAACCGCCGGCCACCTCCGTTTTTCCGTTACCGGACGTCGTCTCCACCGCCATCTACAGGTATGCTTTTCATATACATGTAAATAATTTCAATTTTATATGGTGTTTTAGTATTTTTGTGGTGTTTAAGTATTTTAGGTATATTTTTAGGAATTTATGTTTATTTATTATTGGAATTTATGATTAGGAATTATTTTAGGAATTATATGTGTATGTGTTTTATGTTTTATAAATTATTTTAGGAATTATTTAATTATGTCTTTATGTTTTAGTAATTATTTTGCATGTATTTTATGTTTTAGTAATTATTTTAGGAATTTGTGTATGCATTTTAGTAATTGTTTTTAGTAATTAATTATTAGTGTATGTATTTTATGTTTTAGTTATTGTTTTAGTAATTAATTTAGTAATTTATGTTTATTTATTTTAGGAATTTATGTTTAGGAATTAGTTTGGGCTGTTTTGGTATTTTAGTATTTTTGTGGTGTTTTAGTAATTAATTTAGGAATTATTTTACTATGTAAAAGCTTTTGAAGGTTTTGGGTTAAATTGAAGTTTTGTTTTAAACTATTAGGTAAGAATGAAAATTTTGTAAAAGTTATAGAATTAATTAAATTTTACGTTTGTAAATTATGTAAGGATATGTCGTCTCCTCCGCGAATTAATAGCGCCCACGAGTCAGGCGGGGCGGGGTGGATAGTGAGAAAATAGTATCCGTGATTCCATGGTTTTTCGGGAGCCGTTCTTAGGAGATTGCACCATAAATGTACATATCTAGGTTAAAATGAAGAAAAGTAGTTTGCATAAATAGAACAATAATATAATATTGCAAATTATATATTATTGTTGTATGAAATGGGTTTTCACACATAATATAAAAGAAACTTAAAGGAAAATTGAGATGAAGTAAGCAACTATATAATTTATTTGTAAATAGATATTCGGTTGTATCCGCTGGTTTCTAAAATTAGAACCCGCGGAGGCTTCGGTTCACGGGTTTTTTCGGTTTCGGATCATGCGGTTTGGTTCGGTTTCGCGGTTTCGCTGGGTTTTGAACACCCCTAAGGAGCACTACGTAAAGAAGCTAAGGATTTACTGCGGCGGAGGCCGCAGTAAACCGATTTACTGCGGCATTTACTGCGACGGAGGCCGCAGTAAGATGGTTTCTCTACGTAGCTCGGCGCACCGATACCAGTGGTCGAGGAGGGGTCGCACTCCGCGGTCCACCACTTCAGTTGCATCCTCGCGCACCAAGGGTTCGGAGCACAGCGTGGAGGATCAGCATGACGTTTGAGCAATTCTCTTAGGGGTTCAAGTTCAACAGACGTCCATTTGGTGTGTCGGAGCTGCGGTCACCGCCACGTGAGGACGAGGGCGACGATTACGTTTTTCCTCTCCTGTAAGACACTTTTGTAGAAACAATGTAAAAACAATTTGATTTTGGATTTTTTTATTGTAATTGATACATTTGGTTAATTTTAAATTGATTTTATTTATGTTTTTAGTTGTAATTTATAAATACTAATAAATAATATTATTATTCAATCATTTATTAAATGTTGAAAATAATTTTTTTTTTAAAAAGACGTTGGTAGCGGGCCTGGTAGGGGTAAGGCGCTACCAGGTGTGTTAGCTGGCAGTGCCCACGTGACCCTAGGGTAGCCAGCAGCCTGTTACCGTGCCCCCTACCAACGGTAGCGGGCTAGGTAGCGCCAACCATCAAGGAAGCGGCAATCTCGTTACCTTGGTAGCGGGCTTGGTAGCGAATTGCCCTCTACCCAGAGCCCATTAACTACATAGTGTATTTAAGAATATATTTATCAATAATTGTTTTAAGATGTACTATTTAATTTTAAAACCAAAAACATTGATATGTATATTATTGTCATACTATTAACTTAAAATATTTTATTAAAAAAACTTAAATGGAAGTGTTAAAACTAATCCATTAAATAATCTAGAATGAAGAGAAACCTACCTACCAGTTATTACGCATGTTCCACCGTCAAGCTACATATATACATTACGGGTGCGTTTGGTTGGCGGGATAAGGAGGGATGAGATGATATTTATCCTTCCCTCCTCCTTCATCCCTCGTTTGGTACGTCCAGGGATGGGATGAGTATTATCCCTTTTAATATTTTTATCCCATAAAAGTGAGACTAAATAATACCTCACCCACCAATGGATAAGGAGGGATGAGATAAAAAAAAGAAATTTGAGACTATGACAAATTTATTTGATATAATCTCATCCTATCCTATCATAAATAATCTCATCTAATCCTATCCTAGATAATCTCACCCTATCTCATCTTAATCATCTCATCCCACTATTTTTTATCCCTGCAACCAAACGAGCCCAACATGAATATGGCATAATTGGCAAAGGCTATTTCCATGTACTATTTCCACGTACATGTTTTAACACATGCATGTGAAAAGGTCATCCTACGCCTTATTTAATGTCATCCCTATTTCCCTTAACTTTACAACTTCCTTAACTTCACCCTAAAATTTCAGAAGATAACATTTCTATTCTTATTGAAGCTTTCAGAGTATTCGATTCTTTAGGTTTCCAAAATTACTTTCAAAGGTTTTGTTGATTATCACCCAAGTCGCGTTTCCTCAATAAGACATGTTGTCAAAAGGCTATAAAAATGTATAAAAAAATTCATTGACAGATAACTCCTAAAACCTTGAAATAAATTTTATTTTCACAATGCCTGTAATCTTCAAAAGCTTGACAAGATCTACTTCTAAAAGATATGAAGAAGAAGAATTTAAGGGAAGAGGAAAAGTAAAAAATGTTCAAGCTATAATCATAAGGGACATAGAAAAGAGTCTGAAAAATTGGAATATTCCAAGAATTAACCAATCCGAAGTTTACCAAAAGGGGACTTTCGAGCTTAGAACTTCATATGCCATTAAAACGATAGAAAGAATTGTTCCAATAATGGAAGAAGATCATAAATTTGAACTACTATCCAAATACATGATAGAAGATCATCTAGAAAATCATTATAATTATCTGCATGTTGGATTAGTTCAGATTGCTTTAAAGCCACTAACTATGAATGAGTTAAACACTTCTATTGTTATAGCTTTGAGAGATCAACGGCATAACAAGTTTAATGATTCCTTGTTAGGAATGATAGAATTTAGTTTCTGTGATGGATCCATATATTTTAAATGTCATCCCAATTTTACATTGTCCTTAAAAGATCCACATATCATAAAAGTTTTAACTGCAAATATCCTCACTTCATGATTTGACATGCTACAAGGATCTCAAAATTTAGCCCATGTATACAAAATTTACTACAAGATTATGACAACTCAAATAGAGCCAAAAGCTTTAGAATTTGATACAAAAGGTGAAACCCTTTTAATACAAGCAAATGCTGAGAAAACCAATGTGGTAAGTCCAAAACCAATAAAATGGAGTGATATCCATCTACCTAAAAGATGGATAATGCAAAATGAAAAATCAATAAAACCACTTAGAACGGCAAAAGTAGAAAGAATAATAGAATTCGTGAATGGAGAAGTTTAGATTAAGTTTGGTAAACATAGAATAACTAGAATGATTAGCTTCTCAGACAGGCCTCCCAAAATACCACCAAGGGCATCATGTTCACATGTGCCAGAAACAGATTATGAAAAGTATATTGGTGGAATAAGACAATCAACAAAACAAGCTTCTCATCCTATTTATAAGATTGATCCAATCAAAGTAGAAGAAGGACAGTCATCCAAATCATCCATACCTGTCGATGATGATAGAAAGTTTTTCAGATTTTGAATTAAATACTTAGAGAGAATCGTTTAGAATAAACTATGACGGTCTAAGAAATGAATTCGGATCAGAAGAAAATAAAATAAAAAGAAAATGGCTAGCTGACAATTATACCAAAGATGAGAGAAAGGAAATATAAAAATTATGGTATAAAAGGATTAGACAAACCAAAACCAACTTAAAATTCTTTGAGTGGTTTGTCCCAACATTGGTCTTAAACCAAGAAACAACTATGGCCGTATTAGAAGAAACTTGGAGTACATACAAAGTTAAGGATGAAGAATAAATAAAGGAAGTGACCACTGCACACCCTCCATCTAAGACATTTATCTTAGGAGAACAAGCAACTACTTCACCTTTTAAAAAAATTACTAAGGAAACTAGTTTTAAGCAAGCTGAAACAAAAGATCTTCAATCACTAATCGAACAGAATAACTATACAAATCTTTACCTACAATCGTTAGAAAAATAGATGTGTAGGATAGAAGAAATTAAGAAAATAGAACAAAAGCCTACCACCTCTAAACCCCCGATTCATTTTCCTTCCAGAATCTCAACATTCAAATTAGGAAAAAGAGATGATGGAGTTTATGAAAGAATGAAAGAGTTGGTCGAACAAGTAGAGAAACTTACTATCAAGAATAATAAGCAGAAGGGACCTCAGATTAACGTAATTAAAGAAGAAAAATTTGAAGAAGAAGAAGATCAGCCTTCTCTTAAGACCTCTCAAATTAATAAGATCAAAATGGAAAGAGGAGGTTCATCAAAGGTATGGAATGTCTCACATCCATATACTAGCAAACCATCTCCAGTCGATATTAGGTAAAACAATTTTTGGTCACCTGAGTCGTTTGTTGCATATAGAGGAGATGAAATAAGAAAATAGAATATTGATGGTCTTTCAGGATATCAAATATCCCAAATCATTCATCATATGATAATGTATGAGATAGCTGTTAAAAGTATGACTACAAATACATCAGACCAACAAGTTGCAGAAATGATAATCTCTGGACTTTCTGGGCAGCTAAGAAATTAGTGGGATAAATGCATGTCAGAACAAGCGAAAAAAGAAATTAGGAATGCTAAAAAAGAAATAACAATGGTACATCGAAATGAAACCCTAGTAACATTAGAATCTGATGCTGTTAATACCCTGATATTAACAATTTATTTGCATTTCATAGGAACAGGAGAATCTAAGCAAAAGCTAAATGGAGAACTTCTGCTCAATTTGAAACGTAGGACTTTATCAGATTTAGAATGGTATAAAGATGTATTTCTTTAAGAGTTTATGAAAGAGAGGATTGTAACTCCATAATTTGGAAAGAGAAATTTATCCAAGGACTGCCAAAACATTTTGGTCAATTAGTCATTGATCATATGAGAGAAAAGAATCAATGAATCTTAAATTTAGACTATTATATTTATGGTTAAATATTTTCAGAAATAAAGGAAGTTGGTCTAAAAATGTGTCATGAGCTAAAATGGAGAAAACAAGTCAAAAAGGAAGACTTGAAGGAAGAAAAGAAATGAGAAGTTTTTGTTCCCAATATGGTTATAGTCTGGATACTAAGCCGGACAAAAACCATAAAAGGTCTAAGAATTACAAAAGACATAAAGAAAGAAGATATGAAAAAAAAGGAAGAAACACCAAGAATGTACAATAAGTTTAGAGAAAGAAAATTTAGAAAAAACAAATCTGAACCAATTTGTTGGAAATGTGGGAAAGTAGGATACCTTCAAAATAAGTGTAGAATCAAACAAAAAATAAATTCACTAGAAATTGATGAGGGTTTAAAACAAAGCCTAATGCAGATAATGGTAAATAGTGAATCAGGAGAAGATTTTGAAGGAGGATCAGATAGTTCAGAAAACTCAAACGAGCTTAACGAACTAGACTCAAGTAGTGAATCGAGTAAAAAATCATGTAATAGTTGAATTCTAAATGCCAATGTGACTCTTGTGATATACAAAAAATATTTGGGAAAATAGAATTAAATATGCTTCAGATAAATGCAATAACCGAAGAGGATGGAAGAATCTTAGAAATTGCAAGAAGCGTAGAAGATCCAGATACAAGGAAAGAGATCCTTTTAAGGTATCTAGAAAAGATAAATAACCAAGGACATGATCCTCCAAAATGACAAAAGAAGAAAACAGGTTGGAAGGAAATGAATAAATTAACCACAAATTTATAGTATTAACGAAATATTAAAGAGGGTTGACCAAACACAAATAAATTATAGGGAACCCACAGTCAAGGAATTAAAAATTGAGCTCCATCAAGTCAAAGATGAGGTAAAAGATCTTAGAAGAAGAATTGAGATCTTAGAATTACAAGGGATGAAAAATTACATCCAAGAAAATGAGGATGTCATTCAGGATTTAAATGAATATGATTTTAAAGCAAAGCAAAAGAAAACTGATAACAGAGTAATGCTTGAGGAATAAGTAATTCTTGAACCACCTCCTCAAAATAAATCACTTCAAATAAATGAGATTGAATTCATGCCTAATTAGTGGTACACAAGTTTAATCACTCTAAATATTGAGAAACAATTTGAAATTACAGCCATCGTACTAATTAACTCAGGAGCACACATAAATGTAATCAAAGAAGGATTAATTCCTTTTAAATACTTAGAAAAAACTTTTGGGTATATAACGCCGGCTAACAAGAAAATAATGCCGATGAGATTTAAATTAACTCATGTTGATGTTTGCAATTATGAAATTTGTATTTCCCAAATGAATCAAGATGTGATTCTGGAAACACCTTTCCTTAGTGCTATCATGCCTTATAAAGTTAACCAAAATGGATTAGTTACTAAGAAATTTGGAAGAAAAATAACTTTTAAGTTCGCTAAACCCCCTAGAACTAGTTTGCTTGAAGAACTTACTGAAAATTTGAATAGTAAACAATAAACATTAAAGAGTCTTCAAGAAGATATTAGACACAGAAGTGTTGAAGAAAAAATAAAAACTCAGAAATTACAGAAGCAAATTCAGACTTTTAAAGAAGTTCTGAATAAGAAGATTTGTGCAGAAATTCCTAATGCATTTTGGGAAAGGAAAAAACACATTGTTAATTTACCTTATGAGGCATAATTTGAAGAAAAAATATCTCTACTAGATCAAGAGCTATTCAGATGAATGAAGAACTAACAATTCATTGTAAGAAGGAAATACATGACCTCCATGACAAAGGACTAATCAGGAAAATTTCTTCACCATGGAGCTGCTCAGATTTTTATGTAAATAAAAATGCTGAGATAGAAAGAGGAGTTCCAAGGTTAATAATTAATTATAAGCCTTTGAACAAAGTGTTAAAATGGATTAGGTACCCAATACCTAATAAGAAAGATCTTCTATCTAAATTATACAAATCTACTGTATTTTCAAAATTTGACATGAAGTCGGAATATTGGCAAATTCAAATTGCAGAAAATGACAAATACAAGACAGGATTTAATGTCCAATTTGTACATTATGAATGGAATATAATATCATTCGGTCTAAAGAATACTCCATCAGAATTCCAAAGAATTATGAATGAAATCTTTAATCCTTACAGCTCTTTTACTATTGTTTATATCGATGATGTGTTAGTATTTTCTCAATCGATTGATCAGTATTGGAAACACTTACATAGATTCATAAAAATAGTAGAAGAAGCAGGTTTAATAGTATCAACAAAAAAGATGGAATTGTTCCTAGGAAGTCTAAATTATGTATCAGAATTTTACAAAGATATGACAAAGGATTGTCAACCTTTGTTTGATAGGCTAAAGAAAAACCCTCCAGAATGGGGGAAAGAGCAAACACAAGCAGTCAAGCTTGTAAAAAGAAAAGTCAAAGAGATTTCATGTGTTACCATTCCTATTCCAAAGGCTTTTAAAATTGTTGAAACAGATGCTAGTGAAATAGGATATGGAATCCTAAAGCAAAGAATTGATGGAAAACAAAAATTGGTAAGATTCACGTCAGGGGTTTGAACCAAGCCCAACAGAACTACGCTACAATAAAAAAGGAAATATTAGCAATAGTTATTTGTGTTACAAAATTTGAAGAAGATTTTCTAAATTAGAAGTTCCTGATTAGAACTGATTGTAACGCAGCCAAAAGTGTCCTCCTAAAGATGTTAAAAATCTTGCGTCCAAACAAATATTTGCTAGATGCCAATCAATCCTTGCAATGTTTGATTTTGATATTGACCATATTGATGGTACAAAGAATTCTTTGCCTGATTTTCTTACCCGAGAATTTTTACATGGGGGACATGGGGAAGAAAGAATCAACCAAGGATGAAATCAAGAGCAGGATGGAAGAGGTCAACAATCCAAACCTCTTAAGGACATTGTTTCATGGGAATGATCCCATGGACTTAGAAATCCAATTTTCTGAAGAAAGTCAAATGGCTCCCTACCTACTGATAGGAGCTTAGGAACTAGAGTCAGAAGAATTCTATGAATTACCTACTGGCCAAAAATAAAGATTGAAAGAGGAGAATCATCACAAAACAACAAAAGATCTAAGGAACATATTCTACCAGTACTCCCAGAAAAATAAAAAGAGGGAGAGCATTTCCCTATCCGTATCCTCATGCACAATGCAAGGACGAAAAATATTTTGAAGGAACTCTGGTTCCTAGAACAGTGGAAAATCCCATGAAATTACTCTATTTTCTCTAAGAATTCCACAAAAAAAGAGAAATGGAAGAGAATCTCTGTCCTATAGAAGATAAGGATCTCAAATCAATGACTCCTTTAGAATTGGCAAGAAAATATTGGCTCAAAGATAGGCATCCAGTATGAGAATTTCACCCCATTAGGAAATATGAATACTTTGAGTTAATTCTCCAAGAAACAGGTTCTGCGGATATAGAACATAGAAACAGAAATACCAAATCTTCAGAAGGAATGTATTTCAAGGAAATAGGAATTTCAAAACTATGAGTTTTGAAATTTTGGACTCCAGAAGAATGGGGAGTACCTCATTCTAGAAAAAGATTCATATTTGGAGGATAGAACAACCATGCTTATACTTATTGGGATTACATCCAAGCATGAGAAGAAGTTTTTAATATTCAGAATTCAGAACACAGACATTCTTGCCTAATCATTTTTAAAACAAACCAGATAAGATTTCCAAATTGGTTTCACCATTGGTTTGAAAAAAGAGGATTAGTTTCAGAACAATTTCCAGATGCTGTTAAAGAATCTTATGACAAGTTTGTTGAGTTCAACAGACATAAATCCTAGAAGAAAACAATCCCTTACTCTGAATTTTATTTCCTGGTCATTTATCGAATTTCATGGATTGTTAAATGACACTATAAGATCAATCAAGAAAGATATGTTCCTATCTAATTAGAGAGAGTTTGAGTTTCTCACTGGTGGGACAAATGTATGATTAATTCATATCTCATAGAAAATATCACACTCAAAAGAATTGGTCTATCTGAACTCTTAGAAGAAGAAAATATTGATTCAGTGCTTGGAAAACTTTACTCTAGATCAGAATTAGCTAATATCCACCTAGAAGAAATGAAGGATAAACTGATGAAGCTAGCCTTCAAATCAGCTCAAGAACAATTGCCCAAAGGACCCAGCCATAGATCATCATCTGGCCAAAACTAGGGCCACCATGTGCTAGAAATAATGGAGATTCCACCACTATGCATACCAGTTGCTAAAGATAATGAAGGGACCAGCTGCTAGAAATAATGGAGATGCTATCCACCAAGAAAGTTTTGTCCACCATTAAAAAGTATGGACCACTACCAGAAGAAGCCAACTGTGAGCAATAATAGAGGAGCCAGCTGTAGAAAATAATGGAGACTACTCATAGGAGTTTCTCTATATAAAGAGGATTCAGCAAGTAAGGAAGGGCATTCATCAATTTGCTATATGCATAATTCTCTCTCATTGCTCTTTCAAGTTCATGTGTTGAATGTCTTTCAGTAAAAATAGTGTTTGTACTTTGCTTTGTAATAGTATAGTTGTTGGAAGCTTGATGTAATCATCCAGCAGTTTTTGTTTCATTCAGTCATGTGTTTAACATCTGGTATTCACCAGATTGTTGTAAGTGTTAAGTTTGTAATGTTATAATATCAATTGTGTGGTTATCACATAATTGACCGGACAATTAATTAAAATATTTTTTTACCTGAATTGAATATTGATGGGTTTCTTTGAGAGATAGCTCTTTTACGGTGTTTTTTTATTCAAACGATTTGAATTCGAGACTTTATTTAAGGAATGATGAACCGTCCCTATCAAAAAAAAGGAATGATGGACCGCTTATCACTCAACTTTAATGACCATTGGTTATATAATAATAATAATAATAATGAGCATGTAGTGGTATTAATTAAGAAATCAATTATTTATGTTTCCGTTGAAGATACTATGATACCAAAAGGTGAAAAGGGGAAATGTTGAAAACCTTTGCCCTCCCTGCCGCCATGGAGAAATTAACTATTACATAGGTCAAAGGCCCTTTTGAGGACGACCAAGCTGGGAACAATATAGCTAAGACGATGTTGAATTGACCGCGCAACTGGTTATCAATACTAATTCCAACACTGAGGAAACACCTCATGTGCTTACGGTTCATGATGTTAAAATATAATTTATTTAGACTGATAATATATATTAAATAAGTTTAAAAAATATGAAAATTGAGAATATATATAAACTATGTTACGTACTCCTACTTGATATGTATCGTATGTACATAGTATGAATAAAAATATTTAATAAACTAAAAATGAGTCAGGAAGCAGCTGGTATTATTTATTTCAGTGTTTTAGTTGAGATTAAAGATTAAATATGATGCGCTTTTCTGCCTTTCTAGGGGCATTCAGATCATATCAAATCTCATTGCATTTATTATTATTATTATTATTATTATTATTATTATTGTTTACCATTTTCATCATTGTCAATCAATAAGCGAATTGAAGTTAACTGTAATGTAATATGGATAAAGTAAGAATATCAAATAATTATTCATCCTTATCAACTCATGTTTCTAAATGTGTGTGTATAATTGTTATGAATAATATATTATGAAAGTTATATATACAATATAAGGAGTAACAAACAAACAATAAAAGACTTATACTCTTATATATAACAAATATTTTTTAAGAAAATCAAAAAATAAAAACACTCAATTAACTATTTATCAAGTTTCTATATATATATATATATATAATTAGAGAAAAAAAGGAAAAAGAATAAATATATCATATATTTTTTTAAAGATGAATGTAATTCATTCAAAAGGAAAAATTCAATTCAGGGACCAACTCCAGTACACCAAACAGCTCTAAGAAGAGATGAGCATAACCAGATCTACCTTTTTTGCAAAGGTTGCATGAAAACTTGAAACTAAATAAAGTTTAGAGAAATAAAATCTAAAAACAGATAGCAGGCTTGCAGCTCCGAAACAATATGAATGAAATATAGTCAGATCAACTCCATTCTTGTGGATGATATATTCTTCATAACGATGATTAGTTGTAAACAGGTATCCGTGCGCAGCGTCTCTCTCGTAATACCCGACCACCGACCTCATCCACGAAACTAGCTGGAAAAAGTAAGTTACACAGGGTCTGGTCCCTACATAAATATACCTAGAAGAATATACATAACCATAGAAACAGATTCTGAGCAAGCTATCACACACCCATGTCAGAGAGAAACTGTTGAGAATTGAGTCCTCAATTGCCTATTCTTCATTAATCCAAGGGCCGCATCGATTACGGCTATACAGACTTTACTTGATACTCAAGCAATGAGTTGTAATCTGATCTACTTAGAACTCTAAGTAGACAGTAGGTTTAGGACTCTTATCATCTAAGCCTATATGTACTTCTGAAACGTAAATAATATATATACAAGAGAATTTCTCTCTAGCATGCAAAGCACCATTGCTAGTGCTCCTAAATTATTTACATGGTATCGAGCGAAGGTTTTGATCCAAGATCATCGCAATGACAGAAAAAGAAAAAGAATCAACCAAAGGCCTCAACCGCCGTGAGGCCTCGCTTCTCCTTATCATCTTAACTCATCGAGATAATCCAGCACTATACTCGTCACATGCCTACTCAAAGGTGACAATTACCCCACCCGAGGCGCGCTATTCTCAATGCTCTAAGGGCCAAGACCAAGATAGGCTTTGTTGATGGCACCATAAAAAGACCAGATGAAAATTCAGAACTATTTCCGGCACAGGACACTGCAATTCAATGGTAATATCCTGGATCTTCAACTCCTTGAATCTGAACTGCACAATAGTGTGGCCTATGTAGATACAAAGAAGGGATATGTGGATTGACCTTCAAGAAAGGTTCTCACAGAGAAACTCACCAAGAATCCATGAACTGAAGAAAGAAATCTTCTTGTTGTCAAGGAAATATGTGATATGAAATATCACACCAAACTTAAGGGTCTTTGGGATGAATTGGATACATACTCAAACGCACCCAACCGCACATGTCAAGCATACAAGGAAGTTTTGGCGAAAAGGAAGAAGAGAAGTTGCACCAATTCCTAATGGGGCTAAATGAAAATCTCGGTGGGATAAGGTCATTGATTACGAATATGGAACCTCCGCCTAATGTGAATAAAGCCTATGCGCAGTCACAAAAGAAGAGAGACAAAGAAAGTGTCTTGATGAACAAAGCTACAATGACGGCGGCATTTGCGGTTAAACCAATCGAAAGGTTAAAGATTCAAACAAAGCAAAAACAAGTGTGACCATTGTGGCAAGCTAGGTCATTACATCAAGATTGCTTTGAAATCAAAGGCTACCCCGACCGGTGGCAAAAGGACAAGCCTCCAACAGCTAAGCCTGCAAGACAAGCATCTGGTGGACAAAAACAACAAAAGATTTCGGCTAAAGCTGCTGTTTCACAGGACTCTCAACCCACAAAACCAGTGAATCTCACACCAACTCAGTGTGAACAACTCTTATCCATGCTTGCTGCCCACAAAAGCAATGAGAATCTTAATTTTTCTGGTAAGGTCACCATTAACTCTTGCAATTGGATTATTGACAGTGGTGCCTCCAACCACATGACTCCAAACAAGTCAATAATGTCACAACTCCAAAAACCATCCACAAGTCCTCAAGTACTTCTTCCAAATGGGGCTAACATGAAAGTGATGACAATTGGGGA
Source organism: Stellera chamaejasme (assembly GCA_024586325.1). Classification (NCBI taxonomy): domain Eukaryota; kingdom Viridiplantae; phylum Streptophyta; class Magnoliopsida; order Malvales; family Thymelaeaceae; genus Stellera; species Stellera chamaejasme. The sequence goes on from CM044985.1 coordinate 36,903,376, forward strand.
AATCAATTTATCTCCAGCACTTAAATTGCATAGAGTTCATTATATTCCCAATTTTGAATGCAATCTACTCTCTGTTAGCCAACTTGCAAGGGATATGAACTGTTGTGTGACTTTCTATCCATCTTTTTGTGTGTTACAGGACCTAACTACGAGGAGGACGATTGGGATGGGTGAGCGGCAAGGGGGTTGTATTACTTGAAGGGGTTCGGGACACATGAAGCAGCAAGCAACCTGCAATCAATCCTCCGCCTATGGCACATGCGTCTAGGTCACCCTTCTCATCAAAAACTTTGTCAATTCCAACAGCTTTCAAGTTTCAATTTCAAACAACAAGCCTCTCCATGTGACTCTTGTCAAAGAGCCAAGCAAACTAGGAAACCTTTCCCAATTAGCTCTCATTGTATGATGACTCTTTTCAATTGATACACTTGGATATTTGGGGCCTTATAAAACACCATCTTTGTCCGGTGCTCATTATTTTCTCACAATTGTGGATGATTTTTCTAGATGCACTTGGGTGTATTTGCTTAGACATAAGTCTGAAGTAGCTATCCATTTTTCAAATTTCTTTGCAATGGTCAAAAACCAATTTGACAAAACAATTCTTCAAGTAAGAAGTGACAATGCAAAGGAGTTTGTTTGGCCCTTTCTTTCAGTTCTTGCAAAAGCAGGGAATTATGCTTCAAACATCTTGTGTTGAGACCCCTCAACAAAATGGGATAGTTGAGAGAAAGCATCGTCATTTGTTAGAGGTAGCTAGAGCCTTAAGGTTTCAAGCAAATCTACCAAAAAAATTCTGGGGGGAATGTGTGTTGACAGACTTATTTAATTAATCACACACCCTCACCCAAGCTAAAAGGTCACAACCCTTATCAAAGGCTCTTTAAAAAATTCCCAGCCTAGATCATCTAAAAGTGTTCGGCTGTCTTTGCTATGTGCATAATAAACAAAGAGCCAAAGATAAGTTTGTGATGAGAGGGAATCCTTGTGTGTTCATAGGATATCCACTGGGGCAAAAAGGCTATAAAGTCTATGATCTTGAAAATCACAGAGTCATCATCTCTAGAGATATAACCTTCTTTGAACATATATTTCCTTTTCAACAAGAAAAATCAGATCAAAGAGGACCTATCATTTCTAAAGATCCTATACCTGGTGATGATGATGAGCCTTCATCATATACCGAACCCCAGAACCAAGCACCACTCTCACAACCAGAGAATCACGAAGTTGAGCAAAATACCTCACCTCCAACTTCAATTCCTCTAAACACAAGACCAGCCCGAGAAAGGAGACCTCCGCTACTTGCAAGATTATGTGGTTGAACCTCTCAAGGAAAATAACTCTCCTGCTGCCGCCACTTCCAATGCATCCACCTCAGGTAAGTCCTATAACATTACAAATTATCTGTCACATAACATGTTCTCTGCGCAGCATAAAGCCTTCATGGCAAACATTGACAAGCATAGGGAGCCTAAGACTCTAAAAGAGGCGTGTGATGATCCTAACTGGTGCAACGCAATGAATGATGAAATCAAGGCTTTGGAACTCAACAGAACCTGGACTCTAACCACACTACCAGCTGGAAAAAGAGCAATTGGATCGAAATGGGTGTTCAGAATTAAGCATAAAGCAGATGGAAACATTGAAAGGTACAAGGCTCGGTTAGTAGCTAGAGGATTCACACAAAAAGAGGGGGTAGACTTTCATGAAACTTTTGCACCGGTAGCAAAGATGACTCTGTTAGATGTCTGCGCGGTGGCTGCAATAAAACATTGGGAGCTGCACCAACTTGATGTCAAGAATGCATTTCTTCAAGGAGATCTTGAAGAAGAAATATATATGAAGCCCCCACCAGGATACTCAAATGAAAATAATCTGGTATGTAAGCTGCAAAAATCACTATATGGACTCAAACAGGCCCCAAGACAATGGTTTGCAAAGTTTTCAAAGGCTCTACTTCAGTTCGGGTTCAAGCAATCCAGATATGATTATTCTCTCTTTACTTTTAAAACCAGCTCTACTTTCACAGCATTACTGGTGTATGTTGATGATATTGTGGTGGCAGGAAATGACTCGGCCTTCATTTCAACATTGAAGAAATATCTACATGACACTTTCTTCATTAAAGAATTGGGAAAGTTGAAATATTTCCTAGGTTTGGAAATTGCCGGATCAAAATAGGAATTTCACTTTCACAAAGAAAGTATTGTTTGGACATACTCAAAGACACTAGAATGATGGGAAGCAAACCAACTTCAAAGACCCTATGCAAAGAACAACATCATCTTGCAGGTGAGAAAGATGATCCTTATTCTAAACCCGGTAGCTATAGGAGACTTATTGGGCGGTTGATCTATCTTACTATCACCAGACTGATATAACATATCTTTGTGAATCTATTAAGTCAGTTCATGCACAACCCGCAGCAAGCACACTTCAAAGCAGCCATGTACTTGCCGAGGTACCTCAAAGGCACTTATGACAAAGGTATATTTTTTTCTTCCAACAGCAATCTAGCATTGGTGTCCTATTGCGACTTCAGTTGGGCAAGCTGTCCACTTACCGGAAGATCCACTCTGGATACATCACCAAATTAGGTGATGCCTTGCTATCTGGAAATCAAAGAAGCGGTGATCGTGTCAAGGTCTTGGCTGAAGCTGAATATAGAGCTATGTCATCAGCTACTAGTGAACTCATTTGGCTCGAAGACTCCTCTCGAGATCTCACTCTCACTCATCCGAAGCCTAGTCGGTTATCTTTGTGACAATCAAGCACTCTACATATAGCAAATAACCCCGTGTTTCATGAGAGGACGAAACACATAGAGATTGACTGTCATTTTGTAAGGAAAAAATGCTCACTGGTGTTATACAAGGCAAGCATGTGTCAACAAAACAACAAATTGCGACATTCTCACCAAGGCGTTAAGTGCGAAACAGTTTCAATATCTCTTATGCAAGTTGTTTCCTGAAAACTACCATTCATCAACTTGAAGGGGGGTGTTGAGAATTAAGTCCTCAATTGCCTATTCTTCATTAATCCAAGGGCTGCCGCATCAGTTCTGGCTATACAGGACTTTACTTGATACTCAAGCAATGAGTTGTAATCCTAATCTACTTAGAACTCTAAGTAGACAGTAGGTTTAGGACTCTTATCATCTAAGCCTATATGTACTTCTGCTGCAGAAACGTAAATAATAACATACAAGAGAATTTCTCTCTAGCATGCTAAGCACCATTGCTAGCTGCTCCTAAATTATTTACAAAACCCGAGTCAATTTGAGAACACAGGTGGAAGAGGAAGACTTCAAACCCCCTCCACCCAACAAAATATCACGCATTACTCCAGGCTGGGGCGGGCTACCAGTGCCCATCCATGCCGCGACAATTTTCTGAACCTCTACGTCATTATCACCAAATGGTCCTCCCCAGCCTTCTCCACCGTCGGCACGACCAGGCCAAGGAGAGGCCCTTCGTATGGCGCGGTGGCGGCCTAGAGTAGAAGGCAGTCCTCTTACATGAAGGATTCGTCGGATCGAAGCAAGCTCCAACTCACAACGAGAAACCATCGAATGCCCGTCCAATGGGAAAGCATCCTCATCCAACATATGCCGAGAAACAAGCCGATTGTATCTTCCGCGCCGCTCCGGGATGCGGCAGCAGCGGCTCTCCAATATCCAGATAAACTTAGGCATTCATAAAGCTCCACAGTTGATCCTAGCAATAAATATATAAAGACAAAGTGAAGAAAAAGAGGAAGAAGAGGGTGAGAGTAAGGGGATTCAAGAGAAAAACATGGGAGAGGATGAAGAAGAAGAAGAAAAAAAATTAATGGAGAAGGAGAAGAAATCGAAGGGGGAGAAGGAGATGGGCGGCTAGGGTTGTATTAATATATCATACATTATGTATAGAGATGTATAATAAAAAAACAAAAAACAAAAAAATACTTAAGCTATATAATTAACAAATAAAATAAATTCTAATATATATGTGTGTGTATGATAATAAAAACCAATGAAGATAAAGGAAAAGAATAATAATATTTAGGTAAGTTTGGTTCTAGAGGATAATAATCTCAAAGGTTTACCCTACACCATAACAAATCCTATAAAACACTTAGATTACTATTCTTCCTATTTGGCAAAGTTTTTAATTGTATAGATGTATAATATAATTAGGTTTATATATGTGTGTCTATATATATATACACACACATTAGTTCATATATCTCTATTTAATTGAAGTGTTTAACTTATAACACTATGTTTTATAAAAAGTCTGTACCTCCGTGCCTTTTTAATTGAAACATTTGACTTTTGAAACTTTTTTAAACTAAGAAAAGTTTGTTGAAAAAATTTGAAATTATTTTTAGAAACTATACTCTTTGATTTACCTTTTCTATATTAATTATGTGACATTGTATAACAAAATATTAAAGAAACAAATTCATAGATTAGATGCTGAAAAGGAAACATAATAATTAAATTGGGATGGAATGAGTATTTGAATGCACAAAATTTAATTACTAGCTAGTTGTATGATATATAAATTTGTAAACTTTGTTGTCAAAATTAATATCGAGAGAGAAAAGATAAATTATTAGATAAGAGTTTTTAATGCAAGCTCGATAGAGTTTTTTTTAAGGTGATGACCATCAGGCCTAATCAACCAGATACCAAAGCGCAGAAAGGTCCAGTCTGTCGAACAACTGGGGGGAACTTGACGACCATCATAAGGGAACGACGTTCATTCAAAATCAGCCAGCAAAAGTCGAAAACAACCTAAAAAGAAGGGACAAAGCTCTTAAAGATGAGTCCAGATGCTCTGACCAGAAGTGAGCAGGGTTGCAGCTAGACTGCAAACAGCTAGACTCCAAACAAACTAAAAACCAAAAATGTAAATCAAAGTGCAAACCAAAATAGAAACTAAAGGGACACCTACAGATAGAGAACCAGCACAACATTGTGAACATGAATATAAGGCATAACTTGATGTTGATAACCAAGTGGAAACCGACTTTTGAACTTTTACCACCTAGCCAAACAGCTTCATACAAACTCCCGTTTGCAGCATCTTCGATCGATACGGGGGCAACCAACCACCACCTAACCTGTATCATACAAGCTTGTAAATATCCGTCCCCTGTATGAAGTACCGGGTAGAAAATGGAGAATCTCGTTTTCACCTCCATGAAAAACATCAAGGAACAACCACCAATCCACCACTTCACAACGTACAGAGCTGATCCAAGCCAAATAACTATACTAGATGCATGGGGGAGCCTCCAGACCCCACACACCCAGACCGCAGCACATCACTACTCCGGGCAGAGCAAGTCATTGCTCAGCCCTGTCGTACAATCGACCAATTCATCAAGGCCTAGACAGCCTCATTTTCCGATCCAGCCAGCCCCCGCTCCAGAAAAATGTAGCCAATGCCGACCTCCATACCAACCAACAGAACCACCACCATGGCACCCGTTCCTAGGTCTGCCCCTAGCCAAAAGCCATTGCAATCTCGCCAACGAAAACACCTAGCCACCCAAGAGTCGAGGAAGTAGAGCCGGTGTCCAGATCAAAATCGACCTGACCCACGTTGGATCTTGACCGGACCGGCACCAGACGCGAGCAAGAACAGAGACCGGCACGATCAGATGCCGGAGGCCGCGGCCCACAACACCGCACCGCACCGAAGCCTTGTCCCACGAACCATAGCCAGTTGCCCGCCAAATCGTTGGCCCTTTAATCTACAGCCGGACTTGGTGAAACACCTACTAGCGAAAAAGCAAGCTTCGGCTAAAACTGTGCCTCGTCGGGCACTCAGACCAGACTTCCACGAACCTTCAGACATAAATTGAAGCGAAAATTGCAACAAAAAAACATCTCTCAATGAAGCAGTGGTAGCGGATGGAAAGCGAACATGGCGAAACCAGGAACCCTTGCCGACGACCAACGATGGTTGCGACGCCTGAAAGCCAGTGTTGAGAAAACCGGACCGGACCGGCCGGTCGGACCGCGAACTGGTGGCCTGTCCGGTCCGGTTTTCGGTTTTGAGACATTTGCTTCAGAACCGGTAAAAAACGGCGGAACCGGACAAAACCGGCAAACCGGTCGAACCGGAACCGCCGGTTTTCAAGAAAAAAAAAACTAAAAAAAAACTAAAAAAAAATTATTTTAAATTTTTAATGCTCTTTGTAATTTTAAAGCATATATGTGTTAACTATTTTGAGTTTTGATGGATATATGTTCTTGAGTTTATTATAAATTACTTATTTACTTTAAGATGAATGATAAATGTTAGATATCCCGCGTATTTAACTAATGGTTGAGTTGAACGTGGCAATCAATCAAACCGCCAAACCGCGAACCGTGAGCAGCTGAATCTGTTACATAGGTTGGTTTTTACAAACCATGAAGAGGAAACCCCTAAGAGCCATAAGGTCAAACTCATAGAAATTTTTTCACATTTAAGCTAGATAGAGTATTAATATAATATAGTAGTAGCATGCAATAAAAGAGAATTAAGGGAGTATATTTATAGATATGAAGAAGAAATGAATGTCGGTGGGGGGAGTACTGCATGCGCTGGCTTTTGAACAGCGAGCGTACGTGCGTTTCGAAATGAAATGAAACGAAACTTCATATCCGCCCTTTTGCCTGATACCGACCGCTTTCTTTGATTAATTAATTTGAATTAGTTTTATTTTTTTAATCAAACATCTAGCAATGCACACACAAAAACACACTCTTATAGTCTTGTGATTATATATATGCCCTTTTTTGACATCTAAGAAAATGAAATCCATTTTAATTTTCCCGGCACAAGCAAAAACTCATTTCATTACGGTAATGCTTCTTTGCAATTACAAGTACACGTACCAAATAAGAAAGTAATGTATCTTTGATCTTTCAATATTAATTTATCTTGAATTTATTTGTACCATTTATCGGTAGAAACGAAACTTGTAAATGAAATTATGTCAAAAGTTGCAAAACAAGGGAATATTGTAAAATTAATGGACACGTGGAGAGTAATATTTGATCGCAATCTGACAGAAAGACAGGACACATCCCGTCCATCGTGTGTGAGGTCTGTATATGTGGCTGGATCCATACAAATGGATAAAGTACTAGAATTTCTTTGTTATTATACGGTTTATCGTACTTAACTAAAACACCCCATCACCATCACGTATATGTAAAAAAACGCACACGTGAAAATATCAAGTTTACATTATTAATAAATCTTTGTCAAGAGTATTTTAGTTTTTTAATTTATTAGATTAGTCAGTTGAGTTAGTTATTTAGTAGTATATTTAAGTAGGTAACAGATTTTATAATTTGAATGAATACATAAATTAAGATTAATGTATAATTTTAAGTAGTTTGACAAAAAATTTTATCTAAGAAAAATATATAATTTTTTAGGAACAACCAAAAAAGAAAATGTCTACGCTCTTTGTGCTCAATTAACCCTACACAATGTGTGGACGCAAAGATTAAGTTAAACGCAATATTTTATGTAGTTTGACATAATTGTACTTAAGTAGAGATTGCACAAAAAATGATATATAAAAAGTAAATATAAAGTATGGATAATTTGATAACTTTAAATGAGAGAAGCTTTCATTTAAAAAAAATGTATAATTTTTCGGAGACGATCAAAAAATGAAATTTGTAAAATTATTTGGAAATGAAGAAATACATTTATTTTTTCGGGACGAATGAAGTACTAATTTCATACTCCTTTCCAATTTTATTCAAATAATTTTTCAGTCAGAGGCGGTACTACTTTCCTACCCCTTTTCAATTGTATTCATTTGGATTGTCCAATAAAAAATTTGATTGTTTCATTAAAAAAAATTAACACCACCATTATCCTTTTAATCATCAACTCTCATTCCCCACAAAAAAAATATTTTTATTTTATATTACAGTTTAACTTTATTACACGTAAATCTTCAATACTCACCAATTTTTTTGTCCAGTCAAATAGTTAAAATATTTTTGGACAGAGTAAAATATAAATTTAAAAGTTGACTTCCATACAAAAATAATAATTAAAAGTTCAAATGGGCAATCAATTGTGGATAGAGAGGGAGTAAGTGTATAATGGTTAAGGGAAAATGTTAGGGACACTTACTTGGACACTAATTTTAGACACTCTCTCACTCATCAACAAATGTTATGTAATCATTTTTGTGGGTCTACTTCATTTTGGGTTCACCAAAATGAAGACATGACAAATGTTGAGTGGGAGAGTGTCCAAGAGAGTGTCCATAACATTTTCCATGGTAGAGATATAAAAACCCGCCGATGCTCCCAACATCGTGCATGATTCCTTTTGTCCCGACATTCACTACGTAGTTAAAGGCAGTATGGTAGCTCAAGAAATGCTACGAAATTAGCTACCATGGTAGCTCAAATTTGAGCTACTAAGGAGCTACAAAAAACTGAGCTACTTTAGCATCAGAAGGCTACCCTTGCGCTACTGATTGTTGCAGCGATGGTAGCGTCGTTTGCAGCTACCACGTGCCAGGTAGCTGCCACCTGGACGCCAGCAGATGGTAGCCCTAGAGTAGCTCTTTTTCCGCTACTCTTGGTAACTTTTTTCAGTGTCATTGTTTGTCCCAAGATGACCCAAAAGGTGGGAATTGAATCGATCAATCTCCTCAAAATAGCAACACCGATTTATACTCAATCGGATTACCACGCCTCGATTACCCCATGCTTGAATGTTGTTACGAAAAGGATGTCGACGATGTAAAAATCTTCTATGACAACCCCACCAACAAGCTTTACGCCCATAAGTTAACCGAAAACTTTGCACATCACCCATGCAATATGGGCATGCAAGTTTTCCATGTGTACTCGGCCCGATAGCATGCCGTACGCCGGGAAGTCACTGATCGTCCAAAGTAAACAAGCTCGCATTCTAAAGTTTCTTCTACGGTGTGCATCCCAAGTTTGAACACCTATAGTCCATAGACTCTTTAACTCATCTATCAATGGTCGTAAAAAGACATCAATGTTACGTCCGGGCGATCGAGGACCCGGGATTAAGAGTGCCATAAATATATACGGTTGCTTCATGCATAAATCAGGTGGCATATTATATACGTGATGAATACCGGCCATATTGAATAAGGGTTACCAGTGTCGAGACATTGGGTTAAATCCATCAGTGCATAATCCTAATCGTACATTCCCAACCTCTTCGGCAAAATCAGGATACAACATATCAACATGTTTCCATGCGGGCGATTGGCAGGGGTGTCCAATGGTAATGTTTCCATTTTCTTTGGGTCTTACATGATAACTCATAAACTCAGCTGTTTTCGATGATTGGTAAAGCCGCTTAAGGCGCTCAAGAGTGGCGAGATAACGTAAAACCTTTTTGGTTTCGATTTCTCCTTACCACGTCTATCTGTACCCCCTCTAATGTACTGTCCACCCCGCACATTGGACACTCCAACAAACTGCTGAAACTACCATAAAACAACACACAATTGTTCTCGCATGCATGGATTTTATGATACGGTAAGCCTAAGTCTCTGATCATTTTCTTCGCCTCAGATGTACTCGTTGGCAACGAGTTTTCTCCAGGTAATATTTCACTGATATATTTTATCATTTTGGAGAAGACGGCATCAGATATGTTGTGTTGACTTTTCAGGCTCAAAAACTTTGTCAAAACTGATAACTTTTTATGTTCAGTACGAGCTCCATCGTATAGAGGTTGTGATGCAGCTTGCAACAAATCAAAAAACTTTTGCGCCTCTTCATTGGGAGTTTCGACTTGCATGTCATCTTCATTTTCGTCCACATTATCCATATAAAAATCATGATGATCATTTTCATCATTCTCATGTTCATAACTACTGACATGGATTCCCAAACCTTCATCAACCATTTGTTGGACGTCCCCCCCTTGATAGTTATTAATAATTTACATTTTGATACTTTCACGTGCATTCTTTGGATGATGATGCTTCATTGGTTCGATTAAAACCACCGTACAAATGCGGATTGATCCGTACAACCTCGCCATGGCAATCCCACAAGTAATAATCAGGTTTGAACCAATATTCACATAGATGATTTCCAACAGTAAAATTATCGTAATAGTATCGATTTTTGCACTTTTTACACGGACATTTCATTGTGTCAAACCCTTTCGATTCTGCATCCCTTAAAGCAACCTCCAAAAAATGCTTCAAACCCTCCCAAAATTGCCAAGCTATTTCCCCAGTATTCTTGTCTAAACGCTGATACATCCAATCGCGTTCTTGAGCCATTTTCACTCCTACATATCAGAGTTAAATGACAAAACATAATAAGTATAAAACACAAAATTAATTACCCCTAGAAAAAAGTTGCTTAAATTAATTTTCCTAATTAAGGGTACATGGGTCCTATCCTATTTATAAAAATACAATCGGTATAAAACTTTTATGGTTGTGTATGCTTAACTTGTACAACTTACATAAATTTCGGCAGCATTTTGTCTCAGTTCCTCATTATACCATTTTTAGGGTTTTTTATTCCTAAAGTAGGTATAATAAGGAACAAGACTAAATACTCGACGGAATTTATGTAACTGTAACGGTATGCATACACAACCATAAAACTTTCATATACCGGTTGCACTTTTATAAACTGTCCAACCTGGACAATCCATAAATATTCAATAGAATATTATATCTTACAATATTATTTCCAAACTTGAAAATAATATTATGCATATAATATTCTACGTAATATTCACAGACAGGAACTATGGCTCAAATCTATAACATAAAATTTCACCATTTTCAGCATATATTAAAATAGTATACGAAATTTAAAAATACACAATCTCAGATATTTAAAATAACAAAACTCATAACAAATTATGCAACACATACCAACCTCAAAGTGCTTTCCTCTGTTACTTTAGATCTACTCGAGAACCACCGGAGAAGCTACAGTTCACTAGATCTGAACCTTGAAAGAATATTTTCAGATGTTTAATCACTAGAGCCAAATATTTGAAATCAAAAGTAAATATTTGATCTCTAACTAGATCCAGCATACAAAATAACAAATCATTTAAGAAAAAAGACGGATACCTGAATGTTGAGATATTTGAGTTCAGAGCAATTTTCTTCATCACCTCGCCGAGTTCTCTGCTGCAAATGAAGGGAAAGAAGAAGGGGAAGGCAAATAAAAGGTTTGGTAGCGGTTATTGAGCTACCAAGGGAGCTACCAAGAATGCTCACGTGACCAAGGTAGCGTCCTCGTAGCTGCTTGGCAGCTGGTTTTGGTGGTACAATTGTAGTAGCGCAATTGTGGCTACTTTTGAAGCTACCATCAACTTTTTGGTAGCTCACAAGTAGCTCTGCGAGCTACGCATGTTTTGCAAACTTTGGTAGCTGCTCGGGGCTACTCGGGAGCTACGAAAGATGGGTTATGTACGTAGTGATTGTTATCTCTTTTAGTTTTTTATATAGATTGATATTGTCTTTTATCATTAATTCATTATATAAATTTTTATCATTATCCCTTTTCAAATTTATTCTCATCCATTCCAATCCATTCTCTAGACATTTTAATGTATGTTATTCGTAATAGTAAAAGTGATCTAAAATAAAACTAAAATAGAAAATAGTCATTTTATTTGAAATATTTATTTTTTCAATATTGTGTTAATATGACGAATGGAGTAAGCACTTATACTAGCACTACTATTCATATATTAGGGGTTTCAAACTTAAAAAATGTTCGATTCGTAATTCACCGAAAATGAATCCGATTCACTAATGAATTAGATTTATAATTCACCTTGTGCAAAGTTTGAGGCACCCATGAAAAAATGTTAAGAATTGGTGGTGAATTTAGCATTTCTTAATTCCTGTAAATTTGTGTTGTTGGCGAGTCGAAGAGGAGCAGGAGGGATGCGAGATGACCTATTGTTGAAGAGGAAAAAGATGACGATGGTGAAAAGAGGAGAAATTCATGGTGAATTATTGAAATTCACACATCCTCAAAATCACCTCATGTTCTAATTACATGAGGTGAATTAGGTACTAATTCACTAGTGAATTATAGGAGGTGGATTATCCACTAAATCACTTTAAAGTTCTAAGTTTAAAACTCCCTATTGTAAAAAAAGACGAAAGTGTCGGTTGGCATGAGCAAGTGGAAAGTTAAGGCCCAAACCCACATTTTTTAATCCTTTTTAGTAATTGGCCAAAATATGGAATAGTTCCCTCAACTATTCCAACTCAGTGAAAGAAGGGCTCGAACTATAAATAGTACAGACTCGTACCCTGAATTATGTGAATCGATGCAATTAAGGACCCAGACTTGTAAAACTCGGCATACGGTGTCACGTGACCAAACGACCGTTTGGGAATAATCGTCTCTTGGGTCGTAAAGTTAGGGAGACATATTTCCATTAACGGAAGTCATTTTTTAAGCGCGTGAGTGCATCTGAGCTGTTAAGTGTGATGAGTTGGGCCAAATTCGGTCCATCAAGCGTCCAGCACGATTGTATGAGTGAGATTGGTAGAGACAAAGGGGGAGATGAGGTTACCAAAGGATTGAATAAATAGACACAGGTGAGGCAGGTGGTGCGTCTCCGGCAGTCACCGGCGTTAGTTTGGGTCGCTGCGAAATCGAAGTTTTCCGGCGGCAGAGCAAGTAGGGAATGCTGGGCGGCATCAGGGGGAGGCTCCAGTGGTGCTGGGGCGGCCGAATGGTTTCTTGAGTGACAGAATCGAAGTGGTTTGCTGCGAAGTCAAGGGCGTTTTCTCTTCCATCAGAAGTTGTCTGACGACCTGAATTTGCTTGTTGGCGTCGGCAAGGTGTAACGGTGCTCAGGGAACCTCCGGTTGACGACGAACGGATGCAAGTGAAGGAGGAGCCAGATGGAGTGTGTGAGCTTCGGGTTTTGGCGAAGAACAGGACCGCTTCTCCTTCTCTTTTTTTGGTGATTTTTTTTTCAGTGTTTGATTGCAGATTATGTGTGTTTTTCTTCAGCAAATGACTGATCAATTTATAGTCTGATTTCAAAGTTGAAGCATCAATTTACACACTAGAATGATCCGTCTTTTTGTGCAATGGTGAAAGGGGTCCAGTTCAAGTATGTTGAAAAGAGAAGCGGATGATCAGCAGAGCATGCCTTGGACATCAGCTTCTTTTCTGGTTTTTGCATGAGAGAAGCTAGGTGCTTAAGTGTGCTGTGTTTCTTAGGGTTTCTTTCTTCCTTAGAAATTAGGATTTCTTTCGACTCCTCTCAGATCAAGATCCCAAATTAATAGACTAACGTCTGTCGTTAACGTTACGCCATCAGTAACGTCCATTGACTCCAGACCCTTATTTGCCCTCGTACAGTAGTTCAGGGTATTGCTCCGTCCGATTTATTGTTTAAGCCCTTATTTCACCGATTTGGAATAGTTGAGGGTGTTATTTTGAATTTTTGCCTTAGTAATTTGGACTGTTTCGTTGGGCCCAAAAAGATGGTGTAGAGATCTGCTATAACTGAGTACTTGCGTGTGCCGGTAGTATTCCTCTAATTCCGTCAATTTCCCCGTTGACTGTCTGCTTTGTTCGTTTCATGACGTATTTGTAAACCTAATCGATGGACGGACGGCTCAGGTAGTACTCCACTACCGTTACATCTCTTTCCAATGTCATTAAATCCTAGTATGTAAATCGTGCTTTATGAATTTTAATATACAACGTTAAATAGTTTCATCTTCGCATTTGAGAAGTCTATTTATTGAGATTGGAATGTAACGTTAAATGGTTATGGATTCAGGAGTTCTCAATATAGTCAAATAGGAAAGATAATTCATTATTGAATGATAACACAATGATTTTATCATGAACAAAACCTATCTCTTGAAAAACTGAAAAATTTGGGTTATATTTTGAAATATTGAAATATAAGGGTGCTATATGGATATTTTGAAATTTTTGTGTAAAATGCAATCACATTCTCATATCTTAAACATTCACTTCCCCCTTTTATTTTGTCACACACACACACATATATCACTACGTGGTGGAGAGTGAATTTAGTGCGGCCGATATTGCGTATTTAGCTGCACTTAGTAGAAGCCGCAATACTCTACGTAATTTTGGGTGCAATTTATGTCTAGTGCGGCTAAATACACAATTGGAGCTGCAATAAGAGTGCCTCTCCTAGCTTATTGCAGCGAAATGCGCAATAAGCCGCATTAGCACCAATAAAAAAACTGTTAATCTTCACTTTCACTCATTTTCATCCGGACTCAAAAAAAATTCTTGACTTCATCTTCCCTTCCTTTATCATCCATGGCCATCTCTTAACTTCCGCTTCCTCTTTCATCTTCATCTCTTTACTTCCCTCCTCTTCCCCTCCTTTGCCCACAATTGCACCTAGATTTGGCAGATCATCCGCATTAGAACAAGCGAACGAGCAAGAAGATTTGAAATTTTTCAGATCCAACATGCACGTTGAAGACGGAGATGACCAGGATTTTTTCGCACTGCTCCATCAATGCTTTTTTGAAGTGTTAGAATTCCGATCTAAGATGAAGTATTTTTTTAGTGTTGAACGAAAGTAGATCTAGGTTTATTTATTTTCTTTTGTTTTGTGTTTGATTTCACATTAGTCATTTTATAAACAAGTTTGTCACACACACACACACACACACATATATATATACACACACTCCATCATTTGGAAAAATTCAGAGTCGTAGATCACTATTCATATGGTATGTGTTACATCCTAGATCAAGAATATTCATTTTTTGTTTAATCAAGTCAATATTTTTTAAGTTTTGTTAGATTCAAATTATCGGAATATGGATAACATACATACAAAGTATAATTCAATACTAGTATAATTTAGAAACCTTTTGCATTAGTGTAATGAAATACAGCTGCAGATTCGAAATTTTCGAACTGTGAAATGTATACCATTAATTAAAATAATCAGGGATAACTATAGATAAACAAATTCAATAATTTGATGGGAATTGAAGGTCATCTAGCTTGCCGTCTGTGACATATATACCTGTAGAAAGAATACTCCTATATAGATTCCCGGGGGCTTCCCGATTTTCCAATTTCGCGGGCCCGAACAGCTACATTATTTCATTTCTTAATTTACCATGCTTTTTTTTAAAAAAAAAAATTCATAAGAATGCACAACTTGTAATTAAACAAAATACTCCATTTTGTCCCTTTTTGCACTATTTTTCTTTCAACTACATAGTTTTTTGTTTCACGTCTTGTATTCTGCAACTCTTTACCTTCAATCTTTTACCAATTTTTGTTTTGTTTTTGCAATATCACCTATAATGACTTTAATTAATTGCTTCACGGATCTATCCGTGTGATACGTTTAAGTGGAAACTCTATTTTAATTTTTAGGAAATATTTTGAAATCGTCAGAGGATGTTCCAATTGACGAGCATGGGCGACCGACGAGACGTAGGAAGGGTCACCGGAATTTTTAGAGGTCAGCCCACTGGATTTAGACCAAGGTATTAAATATCGTCTGGGTGATCGTCTTGGTTTCTTACGATACGAGACGATGCTGATCTGCAGGGTATACGGTTGTCTGCAGTAAAAGCTGTAGTGTGTGTGTGTATATATATACTGTAAAAGTATACGAGATTCTAAATTTTTACAGGTACTTGGGTGATCACCTATTTGACTAAGAGAAAAAAATGTAATAAACAAGTATTTACTAGCTACATACAAGAACTAAATATACTAATTAAAAGAATTAAAAAAATGAATGAGGTAAATTAGTTTTTAAATTACAAACCTGGGAGTGTGAAGAAATATAAACATGATAATTCTAAATGATCTCATTAGTCAACATCAAAAACTAATTTAAGTATGGAAAACAAATTTAAATAGCATGGATCTCAAATAGATTAATATATTATTTCTTTCTTTAACGTAATTAACATATTCCAAAACAATCGGTGAGAAGTTTTTATGAATCTTGTGATTTTGTATTTTAATTTCTTTAATTTAGTAGATATTTTTCATTCGTGATTCATCCTCAAACTTTTAAAAAATGTTCATTTAATCCCTGTCGCCGTTTTCTTCGTTTGGCGGTACACACGCGCCGAAACGGCCGAAACGGCCGCACGGTCCGGTACGACCGGTACAATTTTGGCCTAAACGGTACCGTTTCCCGGCCGGTACCGAAACGAAACCGGCGTACCGGCCGGTACGAAACGAAATTTACTACTATGATTTAGACGCAACAACTGACGGGGGCGTCTGCGCGAGGGTGTCTTTGAGAGAGGTTAAGAAAGCAACTAGGATGAAAGGGGAGAAGAAATCCAAGGGGCTCAGATGCATATCTACGGGTGCAGACACGAGGGAGCAACATGACTCGGGCTCTTCTTGGTGTATGAAAGTGGTGTCATCATCCGCATCGCACGAAGATGAGCAGGTAAGGGCTGATTCGGTTTCTTCAGTTAGTAAAATCCAGAATATTGGGAGAGCAGTGGGTTTTGTTTTCAGGAAGTCATCAGAGATAAGTTGCAATATTGGTGAGTCAGAGTCAGTTAAATGAAGATAGTAACGTTAAATATCAGGGGATTCGGGAGTGGAGAGAAGGTTAGAGAGCCCAGACAGTTAGTTTCAAAGGAGAAGTTGGATGTTCTAGCAGTTCAAGAGACGATCCTAAGTCAAGGGGTAGGTGCTTCGATTACTCAGATATGGAGGCACAGTGAGTTGGGCTACGCCCAACAATTGGCGGAGGGTAGGTCCGGTAGGTTGTTATTTTTCTGGAATAAAGAGGTGTGGACGACTGAAGAGATCGTATCAGGGGTTGGTTATTTGGGTCTCATTGGCCGATGGAAGGACAAGCATAACAAATATTTACTGCTTAATATTTATGGTCCGCGGTTGACAAGCCGAAAGAGAACTCTATGGGCAGAGCTTGGTCCGTTAATCAGGGGTGATGGTAAAGCAGTCTGCCTAATTGGAGACTTCAATGTAGTGAGAAGAGCGGAAGAAAGAAGAGGGTGTAGGTTCAAACCAATTAAAGCTGCGGACTTCAACTCGTTCATCCGGGAGAATGATCTCCAGCAAGTTAAGCAAGGTGGCAGACGGTTCACTTGGGTAAGTAGCGATGAGTCCAAAATGAACAAGCTGGACCGGTTTCTGGTCAACAAGACCTTCATGGGAGATTGGCCGGATGTGGCGGCCGTCGTCAGAGATAAGTGTTCTCAAATCACTGCCTTGTTCTTCTTAAAGCGGGAACCATGGATTTTGGGCCTTCACCTTTTCGTTTTTTTACCATTGGCTTACTCTGGAGGGGTTTGGAGACTTGGTGAAATCGGTTTGGATGAAACCTACGGCGGGCAAAGACGCGAATTTTGTGCTGAAGGAGAAATTCAAAGCACTCAAACTTAGCATTAAAGAATGGAGAAGGAGCACATCCTCAGAGCTAGTAGGAAGGGTGGAAGCTTTAAAAGGGGAGTTTCGTTTTCTCGAGAAGAAAGTAGAGGATCAACAGCTTAGCATAGAAGAGTGGAGAATATGGCAGGATTCAAAAGTCGGATTCTAGCTTCAAGGAGTAGAGAAACCTAACAAAAGATCTCAAACAAAAAGGCAGATTGAAATGGGCGGTTGAAGGTGATGAAAATAGTAGATTCTTTCATTCAGTGGTGAAAGGGAAGAAATCCAGGAATTCGTTGCAGGGGTTGTTGATAAATGGCACATGGTCAGAGGATTCTGGGACGATCAAAGAAGCAGTTCTTGATTACTTCACTGAACATTTCAAGGAACCGGAGAAAGAAAGGCCTCAATTTAATAGCCATAGGTTTCGGAAAATAAGTGAAGCCCAGAATTCGGGTTTGGAGGCGCCGTTCTCGGAAGAGGAAATCAAGAAGGCGGTTTGGCTTTGTGGGGGCGGAAAAGCTCCTGGACCGGACGGATTTAACTTCAACTTTATCAAAGCCAATTGGGAGGTAATAAAGAAGGAGGTGTGGCGCAGTTCTCAAGTTTGAAGCATCCGGAAAGTTTGCCGCGGGATATAATTCCTTGTTTATAGCCCTGATACCTAAAGTGAAAGATCCTCTGCTCATTACAGACTTTCGGCCGATTAGCCTCATCGGGTGTATATACAAAATTGTTGCTAATTTACTAGCGGAAAGGTTAAAATTAGTATTGGTAGGACTGGTTAGGGAAGCTCAGTTAGCCTTCATCCAAGGAAGACAAATCACTAATGGAATTTTTGTTGTAAATGAGGCAGTTTCTTGGGCGAAAAGAGAAAAAGTCAATTGTTGCTCATGAAAGTAGACTTCGCTAAAGCCTACGATTGCATTAGCTGGAAGTTCCCGGACTCCATTCTTCAGCAGATGAACTTCGGGGATAAGTGGAGGAATTGGATAACAGGGTGTCTGGAGTCATCGAGAGTATCTATCCTAGTGAATGGTAGCCCAACAAAGGAATGTAAGATGGAAAGAGGTCTTAGGCAAGGGGACCTGTTATCGCCTTTCCTCTTTATATTAGCTACAGAGGCCCTCAATCTTATGATGGAAGAGGCGGTTACCCATAATGTCTTCCGCCCATTCTGGGTGGGAAGAGATGGTGTGCCGCTCTCTCACTTGTAGTTTGCTGATGATGCGATCTTCTGTGGTGAGTGGTCGAATGACAACGCACACTCCCTTTTGGCTTTGTTGCACTGTTTTGAAATGGCGTCAGGTCTCAAAATTAACTTGGGAGAAGAGTTGAGTGTTTGGTGTGGGTGTCGACATGGAGGCGGTTACCACTCTTGCTGCTTCTCTTGGTTGCTCAGCGGATGCGCTCCCGTTCAATTATCCGGGCTTGCCAGTGGGGTTAAAAATGAGTCGGATAAAGAATTGGGACCCTGTAGTAAACAAAGTGGAGAACAGATTGTCCTATACTACTCTTACCCCACGGAGAATCACGTAGTGTTTTTTTTTATATACAGGGTAGCAGATTCGCAATGGTGGAGGCCTTTTGAACTCAGGACATCTACTTCATGTTCTTAGGAACTTAACCATTAGGCTAAAGACTAAAGACACCATGTACATATGCAATGTTTAACTTGTCCCTGCGGGTGTTAGCTCTTGGAAAACTACACCAAAAAATGACACAAAAAAGGGGTCGTCCTCGGGGCCTCGGGACTGGGTCAGGATGCGGGCTCAAGAGAGCTCGTATTGGTCCGAAGGATGAGGATGTGAATGGCCAGGGCTCAGGTACGGCAAGGTTGAGTTTACCCTACTTGGGAAAACGATTAATTGTTCCCTAGACAATTGAGGTCTGGAGTCTCCCTCGGTTGTCTGCAGCTTTGAATTGACTTGGGTATATTGGTGTAAGGACAAGCGTGAGTGTTAATCGTGGTTATGTGGTTTGCAGATGAAGTTTTCTTTCTTGTTTCCCCTTCCAGGTAACTTAGCAGGGTTCAGCAGATGAATGCTTGCTTTTTGCAGCATAGGTGGGGGTTGGTTGCCATTGCTTTGATTGGAGATGTTGCAGACGAGTACTTGTTTCAAGCGTTATGACATTTTGTTGGGGACTTGAAGGTGAGGCTTTATCTCCAGCTACATAACCATATCCAAGCTTAAAGGATTTGCTCATGCTACTTATACATCCACATAAAAGTGAGCGATTGAATTTCTGTGTAGATTGAAGACGCGTTGATTCTCCATGGCCAATTTGTTTCGTCCCTTCCAAATCATCCAGGCAGTAACTAAGACAATGCCACACTGTTCTTGAATTTTTGGGAGCTTGGTCGATGTATAAGCTGATATATAATGAATAGCATTCACTTCAAAAAAAACCTGTAAAGTTCTATTTACCTCAAATTAATTTCCATAATTATTAATACTCTCTTCTATTTATTAATTTCTGATTCTTACGTTTATTTTATACTAATATCTAATCTATAAATTTGCTTTGTTGACATTTTGATATATAATGTCCAATAACTTAATTATAGGCATTAGGTCAATTGGTGTACTTTATGATTTGTAATATACAATACATTTTCCAAATTACTTAAATAAATTCATCTTAACAAAAATTCAAGTAAAACATAATATTGAAAGTCAAATGTAATGATTAAATCACGATAGAGGGAGTAATGTATTAAAATATTATTTAAAAATTATACTTATATATAAACTAAACACTACATTCATCATTTTTTATAATATATATAAATCTTCTATTGTATTATATATCAAAATGTTAAAGAATATAACCATTGAATAAAATTTGAAGAACAAACGTGATAATCTCCATGGGATGGAGTAATTAGAAACAAGACTGTATTACAGTTATTAATTAGTTGTCGTTGGACTTAATTTTTTTATTACTCTATGAATTAAGTATTGTTTAATTTGTCGACAACTCTTGATCATATATATTATCATGCCGCTTCATACCTCCAATCATTATGAGCATAAAAAATTAGATAACCCATAACATGTTGAATAGAATCTCCTTACTTTAATACTGCCCGGGAGCATTTCAAGATACTCAACATAATCAGAGATTTATATAATAAACTCCTCACTTTCGTCATCATCTAATAAACTCCTCACTTTAATTAATTAAATACATGGAGCTAGGCACATACACAGCTAAAGTAGATGATTTTTTTTACTCATTGAGTTATTGTGCTATTCTATGTACGTAGCAATTAGCATGTACTGAACAATATTATATTAACGACCACCACATCTTTGCATTCAAATTAATAATGATTTTTTGTTTCAATTATCGGACATTGGTACCCACACACACACACACACAGTATTTATATAATTGCAGTATTTATATAATTGCTACAGGTATTTTAGGGTTGTACGTACACTGTTTTACTTTATTGTAACAATATTTTTCTGACATTGGATCATATTTTTCCGGTTGCGTGGATCTGGTTTAATTGTTTCTATTCAACAGATTTCTGAATTCATTAAAGTTTTAAGGAAACTCCAGCTTAGATAGTTATAGTAATTGAAAACTATGAACTGAGAATGAAGTTAATGCTGACCTTAGTACAACAGTTATGAAAGTTGTTACCTTTTTTTAGCATACTACTAATAAGGGCACTGATGTGCAATTCAACCAATTTTTGAGGATAAATCAAATGAGTAACATCACACTTCTATTTGTGGTGGTTACCGTGTGGTGGAAGTAACAGAATAATTTGAACTTGACATACCAGAATTAAAATGCCTTTTGATTTTCCAAGGAAATGGAAGGAAAATAATAATGGCGAAGAATGGGAAATTGGTTGTAGTGAGGAAATGGAGACTGTGAGTGGGAATTTTGTAGAAATAGTAAGTTTGGGATTAAATTATCGGAAAAGAAAATGAACCAAAAAAATTAATCAATTGGCTGGTTCCACGTAATGATGATGCCTTTTCAAAGTGATCATGATTTACAAGAAATGCTCCTGAAGCTGAAATCAGACACTAAAAGCATCACTGTTTTACTGTCACCTTTCTCCTTTTTGCTCTCCACTACACACCGTTTTGAGTTTCTTCGAGTCCTCTCAGTACATGATTAGCAGAGTGTTAGTGATTACTGTCTAAAAGTACAAGCACAAGTAATGACGGATTATCATTAAGTATTAGTATTAATTTCAGAAAACTAGTTGATCATATACTACTGTATTGAACTAATTTGAACCTTTGCTTAAAATTTACCATGTTACCAGACTTAACAATTGTAAGAACAGATATATATATATATAGGAGTAAGGAATGAGATATCTCACTTTTTCCAACTTGTCCAAGGAGATGAACTGTCAGTCTTTTTCACTTCAAATGAATTCTTTTTCGTATCAGTGACTTGAGTGAAAAGCATGGGCAATTTTCAAACCTCATGTTCTGCCTTTTCTTGTCAATATAATATCAGAGGAAATACCCCACCATTCCTGTAGAAGACATAGAGACATGCAAACTCAGGATAACAGAATAGAAAATTGATACACAATTTCCTTTTCTTTTTTTCTTTGGGAGAAAAAAAGATTAAGAAAAGGGAAAAAAAGAAAAGAAGAAGAGAGAAACAAAAGAAAGAAAGAAAGAGAGAGAAAGAAAGAAATTATTGAGTGTGACTTTTCTCTCTGGTAAGCCTCCTGTTATATTTAATCAACTCCCTATCTCAGATGCTACTTCATTTTCTAGCCTCCCCATCAAACCTTACATCTTTTTCCACCAAAGCATTCTAGCGAATCCAAAATACATAGGCACACACAATTGCGACATGAGAACCAACAACAACATCTGCTTCATTTTCTGACAGATTTTCACCTAGGATTCACCAAAAATTTACTGTTTTGAGAAAGCTCCTCTTTTTTCCCCCATTACAGGACCTGGGCTGAGTCTCCTGATCTTCCTTGGTATTTGATTTTGTTTTTTATTACTGTTACTCCAAATGGGGAGACACTCTTGCTGCTACAAGCAGAAACTGAGGAAAGGGCTATGGTCACCTGAAGAGGATGAGAAGCTTTTGAGACATATCACCAAGTATGGCCATGGTTGCTGGAGTTCTGTTCCCAAACAAGCTGGTAATATATGGGGAAAAAGTACCATTTAATTTCTCCAGCTTCCTAAGTTTACTATTCTTCAACCAAATCCCATATTCCCGGTCCAAAAAAAGGAAAGAAAAAGAAAGGATTTTTCTTAATGAATGGTTTGAAAATGAAAATCTTTTTTCAGGTTTACAGAGGTGTGGGAAGAGTTGCAGATTGAGGTGGATTAATTACCTGAGGCCGGACTTGAAGAGAGGCACATTCTCACAGGAAGAAGAAAATCTCATCATTGAACTTCATGCTGTTCTGGGGAATAGGTTGGGAAATTTTTTTGTAACTTCAATCACTCCACACTTAGCTGCTTTCTTTTGAGTCTTTTTCAGTCCTAATAAACAACTTTTTCTTTTCTTTCAGATGGTCCCAAATTGCTGCGCAATTGCCTGGAAGAACCGACAACGAAATAAAGAATCTGTGGAACTCTTGCTTAAAGAAAAAGCTCAGGCAAATTGGCATCGACCCTGTGACCCACAAACTTCTCTCCGAAGTTGAGAATGGAGAAGACAACAAGAGCCAGCAGCAGGCCAAACCCTCTCCCGCACCCACCCAACTGACCAACTTCCAGGCCGAAGATCCCCAACCCGGAACCATCTTCTACGAGCATATCAGGCCATCTCCTCCCGCTGCTTCACAGGCCTGTCAATTGGAATTGGAGGGTTCTCCTTCCAGCTCCAAGGCAATCGCCAATTCAGGCCATTCAAAATTGATGACATGCACAGCCAGCAGAGACTTTTTCCTCGACAAGTTTGCGAGCAACAGCCAGTCTTCTGATATGGTGGTGCAATTTCCCAATGAGTCATTGAACAACTACTCTTCCAATTCCAGGCTCTCAGCAGGCACAACAAGTCCCAGTCTTTGGTTCACGCAAAACAACAAACACTTGGG
Source organism: Stellera chamaejasme (assembly GCA_024586325.1). Classification (NCBI taxonomy): domain Eukaryota; kingdom Viridiplantae; phylum Streptophyta; class Magnoliopsida; order Malvales; family Thymelaeaceae; genus Stellera; species Stellera chamaejasme. The sequence continues at coordinate 36,926,835 of CM044985.1, forward strand.
GTGCAACTCTGACTTCTCTTCAAATTCCACCATATCCTCCCTTTTTCCTTCACTTACCAGCTCAGTTCTCTCCTCTACGATCAACTTCAAGACGACTCCAATCACCATCTCTCAAGATAATCAATCAGCAATGGCCCCTTTTCCTTCCCAATTATGGGGGCCTTATGGGTCTAATAACACCACCACCACCAGCAGCAGCAGCAGCAGCAGCGCAGAGCTGCAGAGCAACAGCTCCTTCTTCGAAAACAGCGGCTTTTCATGGGGATTAACCGGAGATTGTAGCACCCCAGAGAAAGAAGCTCAAATCCATTTCCTGGAAACACAACAACCTGAAGACCCCAAATGGCCCGACTCCGTGTATCACAACTCGTTACTAGTGTCGACCAATTTCCAGAACCAAAGCCAGCCATCTTTGTTCAGTGAAATGAAATCAGAAACCAATAATCTGTTGGCCCAATTTTCGAACGGTATTTGGCCTCACACCCAGCAGCAGCAACAAAGCTTGCCAAATCCTGACATCCAGAGACTCACAGCTCTGTATGGGAATATATTGCAGTCCTAAGCAGCCAAAGAAGAAGAAAAACAGCAAGAGATAGTAAATTTCAAACACTGCAACGTCCTTCTTACATACGGGTGAGTTGTGTTTTCTCATCAAAATTCAAATAGAAGCTTTCTCTCTCTTTTCTCTTTTTAAACCTGTATATAGGTCTGATACAAACATCTGAGTTCTTCTTTCACGTTCTCTCTTGAGATTATTTGTGAGCACAGCATGCATTTTGTGGGTAGCATTCCTCTTCAATGGTGTGGGGTAGAATTGTAGAAGGAGGAAAAGGAGAGGCTTGTTTCAGTAATTTACCCTTTTGTCTCATTGCCCTATCTTTTTATGCTTTTGCAATGTCGGTACGTGTAATGTGCAAATTGGACAAGAACAATCAAATTCAAAGAAGAAACGTCAATTTGTTAACACAACTTTCCACTTGCATTGCAATAGGCAAATCTGAGGAATCAATCAATTGAGAGAGCTCCTTTGATTTTTTTTTTTTGATTTTTTTTTGTTCATAAATGTTGAGAACTTTGTCTAGTGTCTACTATCACTTTCCTAAGCAGCCAAGGCTGGAATCACTTTTATGACAGCTTTATCACTTTTCTTTATTTTTCTTCCTCACACCTTTCTCTCATGCTTTAATTCTTCTCACATAGGGAACGTGTTCATTGGTTGTTGCTTACATGCCAAAAATGCAATTTGATTTTGCTTCATTTTCAAGGCTTAAATCACTCACTCTTTTCTTTTTCTTTCATGTCATGAGAAAAGGGACTAAATTCCAATTTATCTTGATTTATGGTAAACAATACACTTAAATCTTCATATTTCGAAATCTACACATCCGTTTTTTTATTTTACACAGTTTGGAAAAACTGTAAATCTTCTCTTGCAATTACTACTCCTATTAGATTGCTATTGGAAGATTTAGATTTAAATTTAGAATATTTTCCCTTTCTAATAGAGTTAAGAAATATAATCCTTTTTTTTTAAACGGTAAGGATCTATATTATTAATTCAGAAGAATCATAAGACAAATCTCAAAGAATAGAGTAGCACGGATAATGAAAGAAATATATGAAAGCCTCGCACAGAAGGGCGGAACGAAACTGAATAAAACCAACATAACAAAATAAGCTAAAGTAGCTAAAAACAAAAAGCAGCTGGTAAAGCGGATATGGACATCTATACGGTTGAAACAACCGACCTCATATGTTGAGAAGATAGTGTCACAGAGGAGTCTGAAAACTTCCTTCAACAACGACTTGCTCCATTTGACGATTAACATAAGTTCTCCACACATGAGAGCAATTGCTACACTGGGTTGGGTATCTGACCTACACTAGACAAGAGCAAAAAATGTCAGGGCCAATTTACATCCCGTCGAACGGGTTTGAGTTGTTCTGGACGGTCCGGATCCTTGACAACACCGAGTGATCAATTTAGAAGATAAACAAACTGGCAAGCATGGTTGTGTAATGAACCGAGCCTATTTGAGCTCAGCTCGAGCTCAAATGAGTCTGTCGAGCCGAGCTTTTTCGAGCCTCAGAGGTTCGGCTCGATAAGGCTTGCGAGCCTACACGAGCCTAACAAACGAGCCGAGCTGAGCTCGAGCCTGTTAGATTCAAGCTCGAGCTCGTGAAATTTAAGAATATTTTATTGAATTAATGTAATATATCTCAAATTTTTCGAGCTTCACGAGCCACTTCGAGCTTAATCGAGCCGAACTTTATAATCGAGCATAAACAAGCTACCCCTTAATCGAGCCTCACGAGCTGAGCACGAACCTGTCATGAGCCGAGCTCGAGCTCGATGAAGTTCGAGCCGAGCCTACTTTTCACGAGCTCGAGCACGAACTTGCCAGGTTCGGGCTCAGCTCGTTCTCACCCCTACTGGCAGGGGAGATCCAAAACCCAACTAGTTCCAAGACCTATGAATCAATTTCCCTGGCAGGACGAGTCTCCGCTCAATCCTGCCATTTTAAAAAAGATTAGGCTGTGTGAGACATTTAATACCACAAGCGAACCGACAGTGATCTGGTAGTGGGACCAAAGAAAATGTACAGGAACTAGATGCTACAACAAGGCCAAGAAATATCAGATGAGAATTAAACGAGGAGGCCGAGTTGCTAGAGGACACACTCTAAAGCCGGCAGAAGACCGACCCACAACATCGGTAGTTCGAACAATGATAGCAGCAGCAGTTGAGAGAGAAGTCTTGGAGAAGAAGCAGTGGTATTTTTTTTCTTTTAATGATTTTTTGCTCCTAGCAAAAGTTACATAGAAAGAAGAAGAAGAAGAAGAAGAAGAAGAAGAAAGAAACTCGATAAAGAAAGAGAAGAGGAAGAAAAAGAAAGAAAGAAAGAAGAGGAAGGCAAAGCAAGAAGAAAAAGAAAGAAAGAAAGAAGAGGAAGGCGAGAGAGAAGAGAGACGGCTAGATCACTTTTTTATACAATAAAACTTCTTGTGATTGATTTTTTAAAAGCTTAGTTTTTAATATTTAATCTATTATTTCATATTTTCGATGTTTGAAATATAAATGTAAGCTTTTCTTCCAAATAAATGATAACTTGATATTTCTAACTTAAGAACATATTTTTATTGAATTTGTTTTTTCTAGATGGTAATAATATCAACATTTAAAGTCAGATTATATACGAAAATCACATGTTCTATAAATTTAGGGATGAAGGTAGTAAAAGATAAATATATAGGACTTTCATTCAGTGTGATTTTAACGGTATCTCTATAAAACTTTTGAATTTAAGCATGCTTTTGTATTGTCTCTCATTTAATCAATGAGTAGAAAATGTGAAAGTTACATCATCTCACCGTCGCTGCAACGATATTAGGGGTTCAAACTTAAAAGGGGGAGGAAATTTTTTCCAGTGCGCTTTCCAATTTTCACCAGTGAGACGGACCGATTTTCCCTGCACCCCCTCAAACCAAGACCAAACCAGGTTTCTCATTCCCCACACCCAATTGCCTCCTCCTTGCATGCCTGCTTCATTCAGCCCAACCACCGTGAAGAAACCAGGCAGGGAGGAGACAGGTGGACGGGTGGGGCATCTTTCGTATCTGGTCTGGTATGGACTCCGAAAAAGTCACGGTGAGTTTTCGGGAATTCACGTCGACGTGAATCACGGGAGGGTCGAAAAATTTGAAAATCACCGGTGATTCACGGAGGTGAAAGTTTCAATTAACTCACCTCAAATTGATAAACTTTGAAACCACTATTGATAGAATTTTCTTTCATTCAAACCGTGAATAAATAATTAAATATTTTAAAAGGATGAAACTTGTGTTTGTAAAATGGCCAGCGTGTCGTGTACAGGCACATCCGGGCACCTACATGTTAGAGATTTGTTTTACGATCGTGAAAATAAAAGAAAAGTAGGAGGGCGTGTCGGGGCAAAAAGTGGTACTATCAATTAAGAGTGTGTTCTTTATGTATGTGGTATTTTTGTGAAAAAAATGGATATATTTAAAAATTGATGTATTACTACGTCTTAAGGAAAATTGAAAGAAAAATATTAATTTGAGAATATATTAATGAAACTTTGATGATGAAAAACACAGCTAAGTAAGAAACGGAAAGCCCGACAGGCCCACAATCAGAGAGAGGTATTCACTTTGCTGGGCCGTACGAAGGGAAAGTGAGTGACCCTCATTCGCACTAGGGCCATAACCCTTTACCTATCCTATTAATCCATTCTAGGGTATCTATTCTTTTGACGATAATTTAAAAAAAAACTGAAAAATATTTAAATTAAATTTAGGTTTATAATAAGAAAATCTAAATAAAAATGGTTGATATAACGGATTATTAATGGGATTTTGATGAAATTATTTATGTAGAAAAAGACACTTATGTCTCATTGCTCAATTACGACCCTGACATTATCTCGACTCTATAAAGCAAGAAGCTTCCAACTATACGGCATAACATAGAGAAGTCACAATTCAAATAGTGACCATTCTCAATGTCCCCAAATGAATCCTCACCCTCCACTTGTCTCTTTTTCATCCCATCATCCCCTTTTCACGTATTTTCCAATAATGATATACTACTAGTAAGGAGTATATATACTTTTATAGTTGTATATGTGTATACTGTTAACTTGTCGTAAATAGATTGCTTATTCTTAAAGAGTGGTAATGGCATACCAAGGAGTTCAATGCATACATATGTGTTGTGAGTAAACACGCCTATTTATGATATGCACAATGATGAAACCTTGGAATGTTTGGAATTTATGTTTTCTTAACATTTATAAAAAAAGATAGTGGATAAATCTAATTTATGTTTTGCTCCCATTGTTTGGAAATTTACAAAGAAACTTTTTATGATCTAACGAAAGCTGTAAATACCTAAGTTTAAGTAGTTTCTCAATCATTTATATGTTTAAATTATTCAATTTATTATTCATTAACATAAATTTCTTCATCTTAACTAGGAGACAAGAAACACTGATTGAGAAGTATGGGAGGACGGGTAGTTCCTCTATCGATGAGGGCATCTGAGGATGTCACCGGGCCCGCGCGAGGCGATGGGTCGGTGTCCCGCCTCAACTTTCTCGGAAGACATTTGTTTGAAGAACCTCGATCGCGCAGTAATAAAATTGAACTTTTATCAATTCCATACCTTTACATTACATTGGCAATTCATTATTATAAGTATAACCTTTTAAAAATGAAATTTTGATTTCAGCGCGAGATCGACCTAGAGGAGCAGCATCAGAGGGACATGGATGAGATCCGTGACCTGAGATGCAGGGTCGCCGCTCTCGAGGACCAAGGTGCTCGTGCGCATAATGAGGTTGAAACCCGAGTGGAAGCCCGGGTGAACGAGCTGACGCGTTCCACGGAAGCGGCTATCAGCAGCATGTGGTCGGCGCTACGTATGGGGGGACATGTCCGAATTTCCGATGTGCCACCGACTTTGGTCGCTGGATCATCCCAACCTTCCCCCCCTCGGATCACCCCACGTCACGAGCATCCTCCGAGGCCGTCTTGTCCTCCATATCCCGACCTCACCCTCAACTTCGCCCAAGATGATTATCAGCCGGTGCTGCCACAGACTTCGGAGTAGCAGATCCCGCAGCCCACAGGGCCTGCAACTGCAGCGCCACCAATCAACTTCTTGGACCTGTTCGGGTTGGACGATCATGAATTCGATGTTTTTATTAATCAAAATAATCTTCCGAACAATTAGAATTAGTGTAAACATTTTTAGGAAGTAATTTGTTAATTATCTTAAATATATATTCCATTTACATTTATTTAAATTAATAACTACTTTCTTAATTAACATTATTATTAAGTTTATATTTATTAATTTAAATAACAGTTATTAACTATTTATACGATTTTATTTTTATCAAAAATAATAGTATTACTGCTGCCACAGGCCGTAGTACATAATGGCGGCGCCGTCTGACAGCCGAGCGCCAGGGCGTACTACGGCCTTATTAAATGGTGAGGCCGTTTATGCGCCGCGCCGGCCGCAATGCGTTTATGCTTCGACCGTTTTTCTGGCGGCTGCGGCACTCGCGCGGTGAATCTGCGCGGCTTCGCGTGGAGCGCTCCTCCTCCCACGTAACATTGCTAAGCTACTTACACAGTTACACTGCCTTACATGTTTTGAAACCTAAATGTACAGTTTTATCCTTCATTTCCCCCTCTGTCCCTCCACAAAAAAGAAAAGGTTGAATGAAAGCAATAACTCTAAAAAGTTAATAACCTGAGCACGATGTTAATGATAAAAGATGTATTTGCAGGATTCATGATACGATATAAAGTTTCTATTGCGGCTTTTAAGGAATCGAGAGGGTAAATTGCAGATTTCAACTGATGTTAGAGGCAATTGTAAGTTACCAGTTGATGGAGTATAGGATAATGTTATTTAATGTGTCTTGTTGAAATTACCTTTAACCCGAATTATTTGCAATTTGTTACTCCATTTAACATTACAAACATTTATTTCAATATCTAATTTCCCAGTTTGTGTTATCGAAATTACAAATGTTCGGGCTCCTAGAAATTCATTGTCATTCAATAGATAAATATTTATGTATTTTTCGAAGTATGATTAATAGTCCCAATATCCTGAATTAGTTGAATAGTTTGGCTGGATATTTAGATTAATGTGAATGTCAAACCGTGTCTTGACTTACAACAAAAAAAACATATTTTAGACCAGATATACCTAAACTATACATTTCGTTGCAAATCTATACATGAACAAACGTTTGTTGTAAAAGTGGCTCTAAAGAATGAGTTTGTTGCAAAAATATACTGTGACTTAACATCCGTTAAATCTTAACGGATGTTTCGAAAAAAATGCTCAAATTGACCCTTATGATTTCTAAAATGTGTTGAACACCCCTCTAACTTTATAGTTTCATTTTTGAGTCAATTCTTTACTGCGTATTTTTCAAATAATCTTCCCAAATTATCCATATTAATTTTAAATTGAGTCTAAAATATCCAAAAAGTTTTCACATGAAAAAAATGTTTTAAAATAATATCAATATTAATCTTTGTATACTAGAATTTACCTTTTTATTATGAAAAAATAGTATTATCAAAATAAAATGTAAGAATGAACAATAAATTTCTAAAGATCTCCAACATTTATATTAAAATAATTAGATAATGTACAAGATCTTATAAAAAGGATATTAAAACATTGAATGAATACAAATTTTTAAATAAATTTAAATATCTTTGAAGAGCTCACAAATTAATTTGAATCCCAAATCAGCACATTTTTCTGTTTTATTTTTGATAATTTTGAAAATACTAATATCCATTTTTCCTTTTATTTCCACTTTTTTATTTTTTTAGAAGTTTTCCATATTTAATTATTAATTTACTTGAGATTTGTAAGTAACATGTCAATAATTAATTTATGAATTGGAATGAATATATGAGAAATACGATGGTATAGGTTATGTATATATGATGCAATTTACTCAAGATTAAGAACATATGAGGACTGAATATGAATACTCATTTGCTGGACCGGAAATGAAAGTTCGTCGTTCTGAGCCTGTGATCAAGACATGGGTCCAGCCCATAGGAAGGCTCACGGGCTTTGAAGCCAGGCCCAACTTTTCTTGGACCGTGTTGTTGGCTAAACAGAAGAGACCATTTCACTTGCCCAAATAAACACAGGCCCACAAGGCCCAACATTTTCTTTTGTTGTAGGACTATATACTTGTGTTCTCAAAGAAGGCCCAATTCACTTGCTTCCTTGCCTCAAATATCAAAATCAACAGAATCCTTCTTTACTGGTAAATTCTTTTGCCCATTTTATCAATAAATTTGGAGGGAGTATTTTTTTTTTGAAAAGAAAAAAAAACCTTGAATGTTGTACTCCTTGTGGATCTGAAAAAGTAATATTTTCTGTTCTTTTATGTGATAGTTCCTTTCTCTTTTTTTGGCTATGAATTAGGTGGCTGTTCAACTAATTAAATAAGTTTGTTTGTTGCCTATTAATAATTACTTGTACTTATTATATCGCTGTCTTCTTCTTATGATCTTCTTACCCGCGCCTTACAGGTTAGTTCTGACTTTCAAAAGACTTATGACTCACTCTATTGTAAGAGTGAAAGAAGAAACTAATACACGTCCAGTACGCGGAATATATAGCTAATATATAAACCTATAAAAAAAAATGGAAATTGAGCATTGCGTTAATTAATATTCTATCCATCAAAAAGTAGTAAATAAATTACATTATCACTTGATGACAAATATAAATTAGGATGTAAAGAAATGTGTTGGTCGGTTGATTTGGAGAGCTTCTTTCGTTTCAAGTCTTGAATCACCTGTAGAAGAGAAGAAGTTGAGGTAGTTAGTAATCGCCCAAACGTTTATTTAATTAAGCCCAAACGTTTTTAACCGTTGTTAATTAATTATTAATTATCATTCCTAATGAGTATATTAAGCAAATCCACTTCATTGGTCAAATTCTTAAACCCATGCATTCATGCATGCATATATAGGGGGACACGAGTCGTACGACACCTGCAGCTAGCATCTTAAACCAAACATTAAGACAAAACCAGTTAATACGCGTTTTGTTAAATCAGACCTTTTTTTTTAATATAAATTATTCTAATCATTTTTACCCAACTTTCTTTTGTCCCACTATATGCCATCCTTTTCACTGCCCGGTCAAAAGAAATTGAATATAAGTTTCTTTTTGAGATGACGACGAGAAAAGAACAATTTTTTTCTATATACTGTAAAAGAAGAAAAAATATGAAGAGATCGTCTTCTGGGTCAAAAGAATGGTTATTTTTTTTGTAAATTAAGTAATAAGAAATAAATTTTTACTTAAATTTTTACTTTCTCTGTCCAAGAGAAATTTGAAACTTTTTTAGTCCCTCCATCTCATTTTGTTTTGAAGATTAAGGAGTATTGAAATATAAAGATAATAAAATAAAACTGTTATATAAGAAAAAAAATAAATTTTTTGATAAATAAGGAAATTTATGGGTTAAGGTAAAAGTCATGTAAAATAGTTTATTTAAAAGGAAATGATCAAATATTTTTGGAATAATCCAAAAAAATATGATTAAATTTTTTTGGAATGGAGGAAGTATATGTTATATTTTAAGGAAATTTTTACATATATGTACTTTACTTTATTACTTCCATTTTTTCAAAAAGTTATTTTTATTTTATAAACTATTTTATCACTTCATCCTCAAAAAATTTCCACGTCTAAATCTGTACTCACTCAAATACTATATATAAAAAAGAGGAAAAATAGGTTAAAATGCTACTAATTTTTTTTAAAGTTTTATATTTGTATTGATTTTTATTTTTGAGCTAGAGTACCATCCAAGTTTTGAAATTTGGTTAAAAATGCCACTATTCCGATAACTTTGGGCTAATTATGTTAACTCTTTGATCTAATTACAAAAAATAGTACTTAAATTCTTAACCTTTTACAATTTTATCTAACTCTTTGATTCGCAATTGTAAGGCGAGTCACCACTGTTCCGGCAACTTCCGGTGCCACCCCTGACCACCGCCGCTTCCTTCTCCGCCTCTGGTCGCTGCCAGAAACATCAAATCGTGGCTGACCCGTGAAGAAGAGCCACGACTTAACTTGCCCCGTTCATCCTCTCCAGCGCCGCTGCCAGTCTCTGCAACCTCCGGCGTAATCTCCGGCCACAGGCAAGCCTGCCACGACCAGCCCTCCCGCCATCTGACGCGATCTGCCGCTTGAGCCACCGGGAGTTCGCCGTCCATCGCGAGTCGCGGCCTGCAACAGCTGCATCCCTCTTTTTTTTCTTTTTCTTTCTTTTTTAATTTATTTAAATCCTGGTAACTTTCCTTTTGACCCTCATATTTTCTTATTTTGCTCACTTTAGTTTCTTATTTTGGATCCGCCTTTGTTTCACGAATGGAGGGCTTGTTAATCAAATAGTTAGGATAAAACTGTAAAGTGTTAAAAATTTGTGATATTTTTAACCCAATTTCAATTTCAAAATTTTGATGACATTCTAATTCGAAAATGAAGATCAATGACAAATATAAAACTTTAAAAAATATTAATGACATTTTTACCCATTTCCTCAAAAAAAAAAAAAGATAGTGTCCTATGGCAGCAGATGATGGAGTTTTTGGGAATACCCAGACGAGGAAATTATGTAGAGATACAACGTCCTAAGGTTTTGGAGCCCACCGCCCGTAGCTTTCGTCTGTCGGCACCGCAGCTCAATAATGCACGGTGGCCCGGCCCCTTAGCTACTACATGCATACATTTATGTGTGCTGAATTGCAATCACTAGTCTAAACTTGAGCTAATACCAAGCTAGTACTAAATTAAATATCTTGGCCTCGTAGCCTACATTAAACAAATATAAAGTACTCTCTCCCTCTCATACTAATTTTCGATGGAGTCTCATATACCGTGTACATGCAACGTTTATGTACACAAGATTTCATATAAATTACTCTTTCTGTCACTCGCATAGAAATCATATCTTCGTAACTTCATCTCCATCTTTGCCGTCGACTTTCTCGCACATTCAGACAACCCAATGTTTCATGATAATCTAGTAACTTCCAGATCTTCATCATAGTCATGCTTTTCATTTCCTTCAATAATATTCGATTTAGATAACACAATACTCTCGTGCAAGTCCGTTTCCACCTCACGCTTCCGATGACTTTACATTGCCCTCCAAATCATCTCCTCAACCATGTTTATCGTTTCCATCAATAATATTCGATTTTTACTAAGAAACACATACATTCATATTTTTCGGGCGACATCACCAGAACTATCATGGTTTTAGTGACATTACCTCGTCACTTCTGATGTTTAGATAAAATGATGATCGAACTTAACTTCATGAAATGATGATCACGATGTAAATATGTTATTTAGAATATGTTATTGTTGTAATTTTTGTTGTATATAATTTGGGATCAAATGTTACGAAATGCTAATCAGACTATATGAAATGAGATCAGGAAGTATAAAATGATGATTTTGTTACTATTTACATTTTAATTTCAGGGATATTGTTGATCAAATGTTATAAAATGTCAATCAGACTTTGTGACAATGATGACCAAGATGACAATATACTGATCAAATTCTATTACTGTTGTCATTTTAGTTCCATAGATTTTGTTGATCAAATATTATAAAATGTTGATCAGCCTCTTGAAAAGATGATCAAGATGTAAAATATCATCATCATTTTAATTTCATTTGTTGGTCAAATGTTATAAAATGTTGATCAAACATTATGAAATGATAATCAAGATGTACAATATGTTGATCAGTTTCTGTTGCCATTGTCATTGATCAAATGTTATAAAATGCTGATCAGACTTCAAGAGATGATGATCACAATATACATTATGTTGATCAATGTTGTCATTTAATTGTTTCATAGGCTTTTATTGATCAAATGTTATACAAATGTTGATTAAAATCCATGAAATGATCAAAATGTACATTATGCCGATCAATTCTGTTACTATTGTCATTGTAATTTGTCACAGACTGATTTTCTCTCTATGCCCGTGCCACCGTGCGGCAGTTAGTCACGTACCCTCGTGATTAAGTTAGCCTAACTCGCCCCAATGTGCCTAAGTCTTGTTTGAGAATACTTGAGAAGAGAGCAACGAAAGTTAGAATAAGAGAAGTACTTAGAAGCTATACAATTCGTTTGTATTGCTCAAGTGTTGGCTACACAACTTCGGACTTGACTATGTACAAATGAAGGCCTAAGACTCCAATATATAGGCCACCACCTCCTCAATGGACGGTGGAGATCACTTTGATCCAAGGGCTAGCATTACTGATCAATGATGTTTTTGCTCAATGCAAAACATGTGTGCATTGATTCAAATACATTTATAAACACCTTAACTCACATTTGTATTTGTCAAAAATAGTGCAGGGCGAAGAGTAAGGGAAAACCTAAATGCGCAATATGTATAACTAAGCTAGGATAAAATGCAAGGGGGCAGCAAAGACTTGATAGGTTGGTTGATGGAGCGTGCAACTAATCGAAATATGACAAATGCAAAGCAGTCAAGAGTGAAAAAAAACAAGTAAGAACAACGAAAATTGGGACTTGTGGACATTCAAGTATAGAGTTCTCTTATGGAGTTCATGCATATTAGAGGTTTTTTGTACATCTTAACTCTTGGTTTAGAGATGGATTTCTAAGGCTAACATGCTTCCATCTCTAGATAGCATGTTAATCGGGTAAAATCCATGCATAGTCCCTTAGCTTTGATGTGTGTCCTATTTTAGTCATGTTTTATGAATTCGTCTCAGATTAATCCCTTAAATTATTGTTTTGTCCTAAACGGGTCCTTCTGTCACATTTTCCGTCAAAGTCACTGTTTAATTAAGGGTAATTATGTGAATGTCAATATTTAAAATTAAATTTAAACCTTGCTTTTTGTAATAATCTTCAAGTTAACCCCAAATAGTTTCAAAAATCACAAAACAACCCCACCCTTTCCTCTTCCTCTGTTCTCCTTCTTCGCCGGTGGGTAGCATTCTCGGCCAGACCTCCACCCCTTCTCCGTCAAAGAATGCCGACTTCTGATCACGAAATTAATTATACTAGATCAAGAAACGGTGGCAAATCAATTCTTTCTTGTCGATCCTGATTTTGCGTCCACCATTTCCTCCTCTTCCCTCTCTATTGCTGCAAATGAAGAAGATGACGATCATGGATGAAGGCGCTGAAATGAACCTAGCCTAACCCAACCTAGCCCTCCTTCTCTAACTAAATCGATCAACAAAGGAAACCCATGCCAGCAACGCCACGGGTCGGCTTCGTAGCGGCCGGCGACCGTGAATTGCCTAATTGTCTAAGTCCGACGCTCCATTCACTCCCTGCGCACACCCAACAACTCAAACACTAGGAGAAAAAAATGACGATGGCGGTGGCAAGCTAGTCGGCGCGAGCAGCGGTGGCAGCGATCGGTTTGGCTGGGAACGGTCGGCGAAAGCAGATTCAAGGAAGTTGGTGGTTAACCAGATCTGGGTGAGGAAGTTGACCATGAAGCAGAACATATGAGGCTTCCAATTCATGCGGCAGCGACAGGTTCAAGCAATGGTGAACCAGATGCAATCTTCTTAATTTTTCAGATATTTTTGTTGAATTTTACTTTGAATTCTGGGTTGGTAAAGAAAATCATGTTGAAGAGGAGAATCTGATGGACGAGTGGTGAAGGTGACGGACTACAGTCCTACGAAGGAGGGTTAATTTAATGGTAGGTTGGGGATATTTAAGTAAACTTACGAAGTTAGCGGAAAATTTAACGAAAAATGTAACGAAAGGATCAGTTTAGGACAAAAATGGAAGTTAAGAGATTAATCTGAGACGAATTCCTAAAACAGGACGAAAATAAGACACACATCAAAGCTAAGGGACTATACGTGGACTTTACGCCATGTTAATCTCTTGTCAATCACTAACCTAACCAACTCTCATTGTGTTAGCATTAGGAGACTGCATGAAAGACTCATAATCTATTCATCAATTGACTCCTAGAGGTTATCTCTAACACTCAACAAGCCAATCAACCAATCCATATGGGTCAAATTCATCAAAACATCTCTCGAGCATTTCTTCGAACACCTAGAAAACTATATTAGGATATGCATCTTCTAGCATAAGTCATGCATTCAATGATCATGGAATTGGTATCTAAACTCATTCAAGTCAAGAATATCACAATCAAACCTCTAATAACACTAAATTCCAAGAAGAAATGAAAACTACCTACTCCTACTCAAAATCAGCATCAATAAAACACCAAAAGTAAAGAGTAAAAGAAAGAGATAGGATAGAAATCACCCTATAAATGATCATCCACAAGAGCCCCAATCAACCTCTCATATTTGTGAGGTTGAAGGGGCTCAAAAAACCTAGGAGAAAGAGGAAGAATAGCTCCAACTTCAAGTTTGACGTGAAATTCATGTAAATGGTGAGTTGTTCCTAAAACTCATCCTAAAAGTTTATTTATACTATATCTAATAGTCCAAAAAGTCCCTAGACATATGGGACATCTTAACATGGTAAAATAAGGGTAAACATGTCAAAAAAATAGGTGCAAATCGGATGGAATCAAAGCTAACTCAAATTGGCCTCATTAAATGATGTGAACAACAGGGGATGATCTGGGTTGCTATGGGGATGCGCTGGGGGATGCTCTGGTACTGTTCACGTATATCAAATGCTCCAAGGGATGCTCTAGGGATGTGCTGGTACTGTTCACAGAAGCCAAAATTTGGTGGGTGGCTCTCTTTCCATGCTTCACCTTGTTAGATCTTTTGATGAGATTCTTCACGCTTCATCTCCGCTCCTCAAGTATGCGCCTACGAATAAATAGTCACAGTGAATAAAACGCACACATAATGAAGAAATAGCTAAAATAAATGATGAATTTGACTTAGAACACCATAGAAATGTGGTATGTGTGTGCCACACATCAATTACTCCTCTAAATCCTTAAAGGCTAGCCCGGATCTCTCTACACCTATCTACATATGTCTAGCACCTGCTAGACCTCTCCACATAGTTTTAGCCCAGCCTAGAACTCTCTAGACCAAGCTAAAGACACCTAAAGTGCTTTGGAGTTCCACATGGTTCTAGAACATTCCAGCACCTCCTAGCACTCTCTAGTGCCTTCCAGAACCTTCTAGCGTGCCCTAGGACCTTTTAGCACTTCTCTAGTCTGTCCTAGGCTCTTCCGGTCCCTTTTAGACTCGTCCGGAACCTTCTGTTCCAGTCTAAACAAACCTAGATCACCTTGGAGCATTCTAGAATATTCCAGCACTAGAATGTCCTCCATGGTTCTAGATTCTTCCCAAGGTTCCTTCCTCATATTGTCTCCTCATAATCCGTCTTACACACTCTCAAGTGTGTCGTCCCGCGTCCCGGATCCTTTGCCCAGTGTCGTCCGCGCGCCTTGGTTGCTGCACCGCGCGCCCCAACACATGTCTCGCGCACTCCGTCAAAAGCGGGTTGTGACAAACTTCATAGAGAATGTTCTTAATATAATGGATGTGTTTGATTAACAGTTTTTTTAAGTAGTTTTTGTGTTTTGAGAAAAGCTATATATGGGTAACTTTTAACGTTAGCTATAGATGTTTGATCTCGAATATTAAAAAATATTTAGAATGGTACAACTACTTGAATAGCTATTCCCAAGCAGGGCCAATATGTTGATCAACCTTCTTGAAATGACGATCAATATGTACAATATAATGTTGACATTTTAGTTTCATATAGATTGTTGATCAAATGTTATATAATGTCGATCACACTCCATGAAATGATGCACGTACAATATGCTAATCAATTTTTATTACCGTTGACATTTTAGTTTCATAGATTATGTTAATCAAATAATTTGAATGTAAATTATATATAGATTAATATATGTAGTTTATAAATGTATTTTTTCCAGATTTTTTTTAGTGACTTCTTTCTAGCTAGTAGTATAGTTTGAGTCTGTCATAACATCAAAAATAAATGCACCAATTTTTTAGGGATGGATGGAGTATTTAGTCTGTTTAATTCAGTAGATTAATGGGTAGGTTAAGTTGGATTAAATTGAACCAAATAAGCCCTTAAACTTTCTTATGATGATCGGATCTCTTTACCTTCATTTTAAGCTTCACTATATTAGTACTAATTAATTATGAATTTATCTATGAAGTAGTTGGAAGTAAATGAGATTTGGTTTTCAGAAGCTGGTATCCTATGGCCATGCATTTGTGGTGTGGCCCAAGCAAATCTACATATATTTTCTGCTGACTTGTCATGTGTGGAACAAGAACATCTAGCATTATATAGTATTATTATTCATGGTTCCAGCCAGGAATCAATGTCAATGTTCGGTTCGGTCCCCAACTTTAACCATAACCACCAGCACCTGTTTCATATGGATTGCGACTCTGATATATACCTATACAACCATATCAGGAAGGCCACCGAGTTTCCGATATCTATCTATCCGGACCTTCAACTTTAATTATGCTCGGTCACCTGAAAAGCTCAAAAAGTAAAGTAATTAATTTGTATGAGTGAATGCTAATTGTATATGGTAATGATCTTTCAGTAGAATTTGAGGTTTAATAACTATCTTATTTCTAAGGATGCAAACCCGTGTTCTCTAATACTAATAATAATCTGTTGTGAGAAAGTCATAATTATATAATTAGTAATATACATATTCTACTATACTGTGATTTAATTAGTGCATGGTTATAAGTAGGTAGCATCCTTAATTATTCACCCAGGTAGCTGTTAATTACTACTACGTAGCAACCATAAGTGACCCAGACAGACAGACAGACCCCGTGAAGCGTAGGATTGTCGCTCAAAACAAATTAAGTATATGTATCATAGCCCCGGAAATTAAACCCAAATGATGAATTGTGGGATCCATGCACAATTAATTTCAAGAAACAAAGCAATCCCACCCACAAATTAACTTGGACGTTCATAGCTAGCTATCTAATTAATACCAGAGCCCACATTAAAATTGCTTGATGCGCATACTCCAACAATATTCTGATATATATATATATATATATATATATATATATATATATATATATATATATATATATGTTGATCACTATATATATATCCTCGATTTAGGGATGTGGTCTCATTTTTTGTTCACTTTGCATCATTTTTATTCTTCACTTAAACAAAGATGATGATGATATAATATATACTTGGATTGAATGTGTCCCTGAAATATTTTGTAGCATTCGTTTCAGATTTGTACTTGAACTAGCTAGCTGGTCAAACAAACAAAGAATAACTGCAACTTAATTTCACTATAGTTACGGGTTTACCTGAGAATTTAGAGGTTACCGTATAAACATGGCATTTTCCATTAAAATAAATGATTTTAACATAAAAATTGAGTAAAAATGGATGAAATAATAGAATTAAAGAGTAAAAAATTAATTTAAATAAATACAAACGTTTCAATTATTAGAGAAAATTGAGTTTTGTAATGAAAAAAGGTTGAAAGAGGATAGTGAAGTGAAGTGGGGTCGTTAAATGGTCGTAGCTAGGTGGTCGGAGAGGAGAAGAAAGGGAGGTGCACGTGGCTGGCTGTGGGTTGGGCTTTGCAAGCACCTCCTTGGATTGGATTGGACGGCCCGGAGCTACTGTGTACCGTAACGCGTTTACATCATCATCATCATCCATCCTCCTCACCATCTCCTGGGCCTCACACCCCCTTTTTTTTATTATCTTCAAATATTTATTTTTCAAGAGTAACAATAATTTTTCTAACAAAAAATCACATACTTTATCCAAAAAGACAATTTAAGGAAATGATACTCCAAAGAAACGCCTTTCTAGCGGTGAATAACTGACTTTTTAAACTTTTTCAGATGAATACTGAGGTTTCAAATTTAAACTTTTTCGGGTGAATAACTGACTTTTTTGCTCCCCTTTTTCACGTGAACCGGGTGAATCACGGGGACCTCAAGCGATTAGGACCAAAGTGAACTTAATTGTTCACGTGAGTAGGACCTCGTTATTCACCGGCGCTCCCATATCTCTCGTTTTTTAAGGTCATCGTAGATTCCATCTGTTTTGTTGCCGTTCAGTAGCAAGAAACGACAAGGTGATAGTGGGTCTTCTCTTTCCATTTCCTAAACTTCATTCTCCATCGTTTTATCGCTTGATCTTTCTCAGATGTTGCTTAATTTTTCTTGGGTTTGCTTAAATATTTATGCTGATCTGAAGTTTATTTTGAACGCTGGTGGATCACAAATATGTGCGTTGCGCACGGCAGTCCACACATAGTTTCACATAAAGTTGTGCGCGGCACACAGATGTGCGCACAAATAAGTGCACATATAATTGACACACTTCCGGTAAACATACAGGTTTGCGCACATGTTGATCTTACGACTCTCGTTTGTTCTTTTAATCAAGTATGTATGTCGATCTAACAAGGTAGTGATGTCGATCTAACTAGATAGTGATGTCGATCTAACAAGATAGTGATGTCGATCTAAACAACTCATCATATTGATCACTATTTTATGCTGATCAATCAAGTATCTAAACAAGTCATGCGCTGAATTCACACCCCAGCCCCTTTCAATTTCACGGGTTCCTCAAACTTGGGCCCTCATTACTCATTTTTCTCACTCACCTCTCAAACCCTTAGTTATTAGGTGAAAAACTCATCCCCAATTTCTAAGTTTGAAACCCCCTATTGAACTAACATATCGAGCTTGATTTGAACGTACGTAGATCGATTAAAAGTTCGTGCGCGGCTTGTTTAACTAATTATTAAGTCAAATTTGAACAAAATTTTAAGTTTGATATACTCCTTCCGTCCGCCAAAAATTGATTCATTTGTTTTGACTGTTTCACAATAATTAATCTATGATTTGTTTCATGAATGTTTAAATATTGAAAATTAAATATTTTATATGAGTATCATAATTTGAAATCTAAATTTTCCAAATATATTTTTTTGGTTTTTTAAAAATATCTGTTTTTATTAAAATTTATGTCAAACATTGAATCTTAAAATAGTAAAGTCAAACAATCCAACTTTTGGCAGAGAAAGAGGGAGTACATTTTAAGTCTAACATGAATAACCCAGTCCTTGGTTTGACTCGATTTATTTAAAGCTTGTTTGTAGCTTGATCGTATTATTTTTAAGCCAAATTTAAACAAAATCTTAATTTTGATACAAAATTAAAACCTAATATTATTTTTATTAAGAAAAAAATAAAATTGCATCATTATCTCAAAAGAGAATTATGAGGACAAGACGTTCTTTTATAAAAAATAATACTCCAAAATGGAGATGAAAACTTACCAATCACCAATGATGAATTCTCCTAATTCTTCCCAATATACAACGACTTTCCCTAATTCCTCATAGAGAAAAAAAAAGATGCAATTCAGCTCGAATGAACCCTCAAAGATCATTTCTGCTATAAAATTGAAAACGATATTTAATAATAACTCTTTGTGTTAGAGATTTAGAAAAGTTACCACAGTCATTATTTTATTTTTTTCAACATATATCTAATGCTTGTCTGATCAAACACGCTTTATCGAATTGAAGGAAAACTTTGTGGAGAATTGTCTATTGATCATCTTAAAAGAATAGTTTTTGTAAATTTATCATACGATTAAAAGCAGACTAGTAGACAAACTTATAGTGCTTGTTGACATATATAGACATAGAGAGATGATGAGATGATAATACGTACGTACGTCGAGGATGCTACGTACTCCCATAAGTATAGGATGAGGACGAAAGCCATTCAAATAATTCATCAAGCACAAACAAAAATTTGTAAATCATGCAATAATGGTTGTAGCAGATACCCAACATAAGAAAATAAACGACATCAAATTTACGTGAAAAACCTAAGGGTAAATAATAATATAAAATACACAGATTTAGGCCAAAGATTCAGATCATGTTCACCTTAACTTGAATCTATCACAGTAATTTCAGAACAAAACAATTATCTACGATTTCTGAAACAAGCGAACAACACAACTTCATGTCCTTCATGTCTCCCACTGTACGTAATAATTAACGGTATTAACTAATTCGCTAATGTCTTAACGGAACACGTAAAATGGTTAATCATTTATAGTGAAAAGAATGAGGGAACACATAAAATGGTACAATGATCTCTCTCAAAAGAACTAGCCTGGTTCTGATTTTCGATCTACAAAGTGAAGGAGTAGTGAGGCCGATTAAACCGGCCAGTAATGGGCCAACTACACATGGCCATTCAAATGTTTTCAACTTATCACTTAAACCATCAAAGTTTGGGATTGGACAAATGTGACACCTACCACGAGATACCCTACAATTCACACAAAGTATTTTGGACCAAGTAATCACCAATGGAGGGATTTGTTGTGTTGGAACTTTTGTGGCATGCATTTCAATTTTTACTCTCTTTTTGTTATTCTTTTTTATTTTCAAATAAAAGTACACTTAATTAAAACTCTATATATTTCAAATTAAAAAATTCCACCCACTTTCATAAATTCTTTATAACGTAACATTCTATACAATTTAAAAACACAAGTAAGAAAAAAGATATACTCGTACTATCATTATAGTATCATTTAACTAGCTAGGTGGGAAATATTGAATTTAAGATCACAGAAAAGTTGGGAGTGATCACAAGTCGAAAATGACTGAAGTGTTAAAGTGAAAACGAACGGTATGGCCTAAACAAGAAAATATGATAGTGAAGCAGTGAAGGGATGTATATACAATACAGGATAGGAGTTTGGCTGGACAAGCTTCGTTTGTCTTGTCTCGATCAACTCGAAACTTCCTAACTCTTTCTTTAGTTATACTCCACACTCGACTGTGTGAACTGGAACTTCCTGCTGAACACATGAATTAGATGGGCTTTGGGGAAAAATAGATTTGATGGATAAACACTTGTCTTCACTCGGCCTCCGTCTCAGTTATTGTTAATGGCAGCTCAACAAAGGAATTCCACATGGAACGCGGCTTGAGACAAGGCGGCCCCCTCTCACCTTTCCTCTTCCTTATTGTCGCGAAAGCCATGCACATTATGATAGAGGAAGCAACTGATAAACAACTCATCCAAGGTTTCAGGTTCAGTGACTCAGGCACAAAAATTTCTCACATTCAATACGCGGATCGTAGTCTTTTTCGGCACCTGGGAAAAAACAAACATGACCAACCTCATTAGGGTGCTCAAATGCTTCGCTCAAGTCTCAGACCTAAAGTTCAACTTGTCAAAGAGCACTATATTTGGAATTGCCACTTCTTCTACCAGCATCAATTCGGCTGCCTCAATTATTGGTTGCCAAGCCGGAATTCTGCCTTTCAATTATTTGGGCCTCCGAGTTGGTGGCAACATGTCTTTGACCACATCTTGGAAGCCGATAATAGAAAAAATCAAGTCAAAGCTATCACTATGGAAATCCAACCTTATCTCCGCTGGAGGTCGTCTAACTCTGCTAAGCTCGGTTCTGGGAAGCGTGCCTTTGTTCCGCGCCCCGGTAGAGGTAACCCACACACTCGAGAGTTCGAGATCAAAATTCTTTTGGGGTTTAAAAGGGGAAAGGAGCGGGATCCATTAGGTAAATTGGGAAACGGTTCACAGTGACTATGATCATGGCGAGCTCGGGGTGGGAAGTCTTAAAGCAAAAAATTGGGCTTTAATTGGGAAATAGAGATGGAGGTTCCTTTTAGAAAAAAGGCTCTTTGGGTTCAAGTTATAAGGGATCTCTATGGTGAAAATGGAGGCTGGGAGGGTGATGATTACAAGAAGATAGGAGGAGTCTGGGGTAGAATTTTAAAGACAGAGAAGTTAATTGATCATGCTGGGGTGGAGTTCTCCAATTCTTTTAGCAAAATTATAGGAGATAGTAAGGACACCTCCTTCTGGGAGGACACTTGGGTGGGGGGAAAACTCTCAATAAACACTTCCCTAGGTTAGCGAAATTAGAAACAGTGGCGGATTGCAAAGTAGCAGATAGGGGTTTTGGAGTTCAGAGGGTTGGTGTTGGGAGTGGAAATGGAGGAGAAGTCCTAGAGGAAGAGAACTAGGTGAATTTGAAGAAATAACAAATTTTATGCAGGTGGCAAATCTAAAAAAGGACACAAAGGACGATTGGAGCTGGAATTTGAACAACAACATTAAGTTCTCAACTGCTACCCTTTCAAGAAGAAATGATGATGCAGCCATCATTTGCCCGTACTCAATCCACCCGACGTTTTGGATCTCCTGGATTCCGAGAAAACTTAACATCTTTCCTTGGAGAGCTGCACTGGACAGACTTCCAACTCTGATTCAGCTATCTCGGCGCGGTGTCACTCTCCAAAGTCTGGATTGTCCGCGCGGTTGTGGTGCATCTAAATCACTTTCTCATTGCCTAGTCGGATGTACTGCAGCATCAAATCTACGGTCTTCCATTCACATGTGGTGCGATCTTAGCCCATTCTGAGGAGTGGACTATTCAGAGGTTCTCTCAACAACCCCCTTCAGAAATCTCACCAAGAATCAGAACAAAGCTTGGCTTGCAATTAGAATCGTAACGGCATGGTGCATTTGGCATGACAGGAACTCTACGGTTTTCGACTAGCATCAGTCGTTGCATAAAAGCACACTCTCCCTCTCCTCAATCCAGTTTCTATCTTTTCTTTGGATATCAAGCAGATGGACTAAATTCTCTACGCATTGGTCCGATTGGTTAATCAATCCATTATGATCAATTGCAAATTTGTAACTCCCCTGCTAATATTTTTCTGATATTTTTATGCCCTTGTAATTTTGTGTCCTTGGTCTCTCATCTCTTCCTCTTGTAGAGCTGAGTAGATCTTTCCTTCTTAATTTATTTTCAGATGCCTTCTCAAAAAAGTTACCTCATGATTGGGTTGGACTAATAGATAATTAAGGGCCACTTCGATTATTTTCTAGGAGTATTATTTTGGAGTTTATTTTTTTGTTTAATGAAAGATATATAAACATCTCAAATTGCTTGTTTTGTTTTTTCATTTTCATTTTCATTTTCATTTTCAGTTTTCTTATACTTTTTGTTTTAATGGTTTCACTTCATGCATATGAAAATTTAGGTGACTGTAAGATTTCATGTAATTACTAATTAATGAAAATTGCTCAAAAAAGTGAAATAGAAAAGGTAAACATACAATTTTAAAGGGAGAAAGTTTCATTTTAAAGAAAATAAGGTACTGATATATATCCGCGCTTCGCGGCGGGTACATATTATGATATTAATAAAATTTAGTCATAATTGTAACATTGATTAAGCAATAGATAGTGTAAAAATAATATTACTTCTCGTAGAGAGAATAATGAGTATATAATAATTTTAAATGGAAATTTTTTTAGAACATAATATATTAAATAAAGTAAGAGGATACCCACAACTAGAGTCGTACAAAAATAAAAAAAACCTGATAGAATAAATTGCATTTAAGATACATGTTCTCGGTGAAGTGGATACTATTTTCTATCCGTTCTGAACTGTCCCGTAAACACCCCTACCGATAATATGGAACAGAAGAACACCAAAAGCTTACGCGTCGAGTATATTTCGTAGAGAGGAGGATGGGTAGATAAAAATGTTAAAGATGAAATAAATGTATGATGAAAGTACCCTTTTATAATGGTTTAGATAATGAGATCAAACTGAATAGTGTTTGAGATTGGTATCTCATAAAACCAATTCTACAATCACTTCGTAGAGAAAACAAGTTTACCGCGGCCTACTGCGCAGTAAACGCCGCGGTAAACGACGTTTACCTCGCAGGAGGCCGCAGTACTGCGGCCTCCGCCGCAGTAAATCCGCGTACATTCTACGTAGTGAATAACCCTAACTAACCTCCCCTTCTTCTTCTTTTTTTTTCTAAAACCAATTCTACAATAACCCTTACTAACCTCTTCTTCTTCATTTCTCTTTTATGTTTGTTAAGAAATAATTTTTTTTACTCTTTCATTCTTTTTGCACATTAACATCGAATATTTTCAATCATACAATTTGGGTCATTTTAAAAATTTTCATTCTTTTTGAACATCAATACCAAATGTTTTTAATCTTATAATTAGAGTCATTTTAAAAACTTTCATCCTTTTTGCGCATTAATACCGAATGTTTTCAATCTTATAATTTGGGTCGTTTTAAAGTTTATCATTCTTTTTTCACATGAACAATACCAAATATTTTTTATCTTATAATAATTTGGGTCACTTTAAAATTTTCATTCTGTTGTCACATCAATATCAAATATTTTCAATCTCATATAATGGATCACTTTAAAGTTTTTCATTATTTTTACATATCAATATCAAATGTTTTCGATTTTATAATTTGGGTCATTTTAAAAAAATTCATTCCTTTAGTACATCAATATTAAATAATTTTTAATTTGGATCACTTTAAATTTTTATTTTTGCGCATTGAGATGTCAAATTAATATTTTCCTTGAATCTTTTTGTCTCACAAGTTTTACATCCATTTCAAAAACTTTGATTTTTTCAATTTTAAAATGGATGTATAATTTGTGAGAGAAAAAGAAAAAGATTTTTCCCCTTAAACTTTATCATTTCCATTTAGTTTTACATCCCATCCGTACAAAGTTTATCACGTTTATTTTACAGCTAGTTTCAATTCACATTCAAACATCTTTTCCTCATTCCATCACTCACATCACTCATATTCTTAGTGGTTTAATTTGTATAGTAGATAACTTTCTTAATAGCATATCATACATCTAGTCTTTGTGAGATTGACCTCTACTCACCTCTTTATTGCAAAACGATCCTTACACTTAATGGTGAGTTGGGCATATAAATTTATTTGTCTCGTCCAATTAGCGACATAACAATATACTAACTCATTAGGCAAAATTTATTGTTCCTCGTACAGTAGCTGTGAGAAATAGAAAATGATCCTTCATATTGTAGTCTTTTTACATTTAGATCCATAGAGACTATGTAGAGAGAAGACGAGTTACTGTGGCCAAAACCGCAATAGAGCCGCAATAACTACTGCGGGAGAGACCGCAGTGTTTCCTGCAGTAAATAAAGGTGCGGTAGAAACTTCACTGCTGTAATAGCCGCAGTACTTACTGCGGCTTTACTACGGTCATGGCCACAATAAACAAATTTATTAATTAAAAAAGGGATTCATCCACCAACTCATAAAAACTCAGAAGTCGGTGGTGATGGTGAGCAAGCGGCGGTCATGACGTTGAGAAAGCGACGTTGGTGGAGCGGTGGTGCTGAGGTGGGAGTGGCGGTGTCGGCAGTGAAGAAGAAGAAGAAGAAGAAGAAGAAGAAGAAGAAGAAGAAGAAGAAGAAGAAGAAGAAGAGGAGGAGGAGGAGGAGGAAGAATAGTACGAATAAGAAGAAGAAGAGGAGGAGGAGGAGGAGGAAGAATAGTACGAAAGAAGAAAATGAAGCAAAGATAGCTAGTATTATAGCTAGTATTGTTAGATCAAAATTTTGTACATTTTTTCTATTTTTACTAATTATATTTGACTTGATAGTGTGATAGCTAGTAGCCTAGTATTGTTGTAGATACTTTTAAGGGAAATACGATAATAACTATTTATGTTTTTTATTCCTCGGCTTATTTTGTAATACTCCTGTATTAATAAAATAAACTTTTCTGTTTCAAAAGAAATATAAACCCCGCGGTCTGCAATTACTAGTGTATACTGTAAAAGGACCGGTTATAAGAATTAAAAAGAAAGTTAAACATTTGCTCTATTTGTTGAAAAATGGTAGGGGGAAAGTGTTTCTAACACCAACAAAAAGACATAAGGACAAAATATGTTGATAAATCGAAAAGGGCATTTCTCAAAAAAAAAGAGAAAAAAAAGAACGGAAAGAAAGCAACAGATGAAATGGAGTATCTACCAACCCGCAGTTGGGTTCAGTGGTAACTGGTAACTAAGGTGTCGAGTTCCACTTTTGTATATGAAAAAATAAAACATTGAGAGAATTACTCCTAGAAAAAGCCCATCAATAAAAAAAAGGATAATCAATTCTTGATTCTAGTAAAACTACAAAAATACTTCATTCATATACCCGAAAAGTTAAATGTATTTTTTTAAAATTATCTCAATAAAATTAATCACTTTTCTTAAAAAAAATTTCTTAATTAAATATATTTTCTTTTTAAATTGTCTCGTAAAATTTGATCATTTTTCTTAAAAAGAAATTCCTAACTCTCAAAATTATTAAACAATCTCAGCTTTATTTTTATTTTGTATGCTTCATATTTTATACACTTTTAACTGATAAACAATTAAGAAACACGTATAAAAATTTTATATTCACTTAAATCGTTGCATCTGTCAAACCATTCAATATTTCACGTGAGGGAGGAAATAGCTTTTTGAAATAAAAATGAAAATATGAGAGGAGCAAAAGAAAAGAGGTGATATTAACCTTTTTGAGGCTTATCAAGAAAAATGAGAAACGAATGATTCGTGTGAGTCAGCCCAAAGGCCTCTCTCTCTCTCTCACTCTCTCTCTCCACTTCTATAACTGCGCTGCTTCCTCCAGCTTCATTCCCCCCCCCCCCCTTCCTTCACTCTCATTTCTCCCAACTTCTTCTGATAATTCCTTCCAATGGCCTCCGATGAAAGCATGACCCTTCTCTCTTCCCTCCACGATGAAGACTACGACGACACCGATGATGGCTCCGATCTCCCATTCGACCTCCACCGCCTTCCCCACAACCTCTCCCGCCTCTCCATGTGCAGCAGTTCTATGTACACCAACGACGGCGACGATGATCACATGAGGCTCTCCATGTCCAGGCTCTCCATCGAGGGGTTCGACGCCGATGAGGAATTTTCCGACGAAAAGGACGGCAAAGCCATGCCGGAGTTGTACTCCGGCGACGACTCTGACAAGGAGCCCTGCTACTACTCTCTGCCCTCGACGCCGCGCCGCCGACGGAAGGATCGGGGCAAGAGGCTGATTGTTAGCACGCCGGCGAAAGATTACGCCAGCGAGAATGATGCCGCCGCCGGCGAGAAGGATGTGAAGATGAAGAGTTCGCGGAAGAGGATGAGCCGGGAAAATTGCGCTACGGTGGGTGGCTGCAGCGGGGAGAGCGAGAGCGGCGGCAGAGGATTGATGGTGATAACGCGGCCCAAGGGAGGGCGGCGGTCGCTGTGCATGGACATGGAGGAAGTGAAGGCTTGCAGGGATCTCGGGTTCGAATTGGAGCACGAGCGGATGGTGGAAATGCCCAGCAGCGGCGGCGACTCTCCCATCGCTAACTGGCGCATCTCTAGCCCTGGTATTTCCTTAAAATGCGTTTGATTTGCAAATCTTCCTTCATTCTTGTGCAAGCCGCTGTTGATCTGTGAACCTGACCCTCTGTTCCTGGAAATGAATCATTTCAGGTGATGATCCAAGAGATGTCAAGGCTCGGCTGAAGGTTTGGGCGCAGGCGGTGGCGCTGGCGTCGACGTCTCGCCATTGCGTCTGAACATGTGCCGCCGTGTTTGGACTCTGTGATTATTGCAGTGTTGTCTTTGCCCTGTAAATATAACTGGAAATCACTGAGGCATGGTTGATTTTTGGCGTTACTACCAGACATGTACTACTGCTCTAATTCTAGTAAATAGTTTTACTGTAGCTGGCCGAAGTTAGATTAAAAAGATTTTACTATTAATAGTATGTTTCTAGTTGGATTGATCAAGAAAAAGCAATAGGCCATGGCCATTGCTCTTGTCTTGGTTTGTGAATATGACTGAGGATGATCATCTTTTTGTACTATGGGAACAAAGATTAACTCTTTATACTAGCAGACAGATACATAGAATACGGTCAAATTTTGCACTTGAAACTGGAATTGGAGTTGAATCCTGAAAACAATGCTAAAGTTCCCAGCTTCCAGCTCCAGATTATTGTTTCCTCCCATTTTAAGGAAAGATCCATTTAATAATCAACTAAAATCGATACCTGCACAACAGATGCCACCTGGTCAAATTAAAGTTGGGTCTTTTAGCTCTTTGATTCGACTGTAGGTTTCTGAAACCGATAACAATGAAAAAGGCCAAAAACCCAACCAACCAACCTATCTTTCGAGCACTTGCTTTGGGCTCAAGTTACAGCTTCCTTCCAAGCTGTTGAGACTGGGCTTCAGCTTTGTGGAAACTGTGACATGTGTAATATCTGTTCCAACATTATGAAGACAGCGGGGACAAGATTTAGAAGGGTAAATGCTAGCCTTCCACACTGTGAAACAGTGATCATTGATGAAACATCACCGCTGCAAAGGAAGATGCCGATTTTCAGTCTAGAATAGCAAACAGGGAGAGAGATGTGAAAGAGGATACACTTCTGGTTTGGGAGAAAAAAGGCTAGGCTTTGTTGTATTCAAGATTCCAACTTTACCCAACCACCAGTCCCCATCAAAATGCTTACAGGAACACAACCAGAGGGTTAGCTCAACTGCTAAATGCTTACAGTCGTTGCCACACAATCACAGATAGCATAATATTCAGATTCTTGAAAAGCCTACTGGAATTTTTTTATCAATCAACTCAAGCATTTTCCTTTTGCTGTGTGTTTTGACTCGCATTCGGCAAATTCCTCAACTTTCTGAGCACATGTGACGAACAAGGCATCAAATATACCTAACTCAGTACCATAAAAGATATAGTGCCAGTAGGGATACAAGTTCTTTTGAGCCAGCCCCAATGAGTAACAGACAAATGGTCCTACATATCTCAAGTCAGTCTGGACATAAATAGTAGTTACAACTTCTGGGGAACCTTAAGTTACCGTCTATGGCTGTGAATGACAATTTGGGAAGCATTGGATTGGAAGCTAGATCAACTAAGTTTCCATTTCTCTTGATTACATTTGGCCTATTGTCCTCCCAATGAAGTGTAATGCATTCATGATTCTCTTTTTCCATGACAATGAATAAAAAGGAGGTCATAGAGGAAGGCCCAGAAATAAGTTCCCACTCACTTGAATCTTAGATTGTGGCATGTACTGTCGCAGGGATACGGGCAGTCAATAGCTTTGACTGCAGTTCGATCGAAGAACCAATCTCCTAAAGACGCTGCAATTCCCTGCATGTTTACAATGAAATGAAGGTAAAGCGCCGTGATGAGTTGTACTTCTCTTGATTTTTCCACTATTTTTTCTTCAAGATAAAAATTATTAAATTATTGTCAGATGTAGTATTTGGCAATTTTTGCATAGCAGCAACTTCATGATTGTCCAGACAATACTCAGGTGCCTATACAATATGCAAATGATCAATGATGTTAATATACCAAATCCTAGGAATTCTAGAGTCGACAAAAACACTGATTGAAATCATAGATTTGGTCCTAGGAATATATGTAATTATTTTAAATAAATTTTACTTTCCCTTTGTTAGCCTAGGAAGAACACTAGTATAAATACCGTACAGGAGTATCTCTGTAGTCTAAATCATCAAATACACAACCTAAATCTCCATGCCTAGTCAAACGTCTCAAAATTTTTGAGACAAATGGAGTACCATTTAAGCATTTGCATGAACTTGGTAGTTTTCAAATGACTTTAACAATCAATTTATATTAGGCCCTCAAATTCAGTATTATACAATATTCAGACAATGGTGGTGATGAAGTTCAAAAGACATGCAACATCATATTTTCACTCAGGTAGGTACTGAAATGATGAGTACCTTGTTTCCTATGCTGGGAGAATCAGGAGCGAACCATGTATCCTGCATCTCTGATTGGCAGTGAGCAAAACAGGAATTTATAAACAGCCCGTTCTGACTTGACTTTGAGAAAGAACCTATGGCATTGAGCATCTGATTCCTAAAATCTGCTTTGCATGTAAGAAATAAGGTAAGAGAGGACAAATTTTCTTCTATGCATGTTTACTGATAATGAAAGGAGCAAATTTAAGTCAAGAGCCACCTTGAAGGAATTCGATCTGTGATGCATTGCAATGTGCTTGATCTGCTTTGCAATCACGCCAGTAGCCATGAGGGTCAGCGGATGATGATGCTAAACTCTCCCGAACCTGAGGGAGATATGGAAAAGAACTTAAAAGCTATATTCCATTAATGAGCTAGTCACTGCTTGCAATACTAGGCACATGGACAGATGAGAAATAGAAGCTAGTTTCTTCCCATCAGAGCCATGAACCCCACCAAAAAAAGTGGGCGGACGATACTTTACCTGCCAAGCGTCATAAGCAGCATTGAGCAGAAACATTGGAGTCTTTAAATTCGGGACCAAATTTTGAGGGAAGAAGCACTGTCATGGAGGTTATAAAACCAGCTTGAGTCAACAATTTACCCGTGTAGGCTCTATAAATACAGCAGTAAGAAAATCAAAAGCAAAGAAGTTTACCGAGGTCATGTCCGTTTGGCTGGTACAAGAACTTGGAAGATTCTTTCCTAAATCCTGCATGTTTTAATGAGAATCCTGGTGAGCCTTTAAACTCATGTTTTCAGTGTTTGCTTGATCCAGTGTTTGGACTTTGGAAAGTAAAGTTGAAAAAATTAGCACTGGGATTAGCTGTTTTGAGAGCTTCAGACAAAAGTTTAGTAGCTGCTTACCTGTGTGGTAACCACACCAGCAAAGAAGTTCCTCATGCTGTGACCTCCAGAAACATCTACTCTGTATTTTAATGTTATCATCAAAAAAATTAAGATGGTACCGCATAGTAGTATCAAACAATGAATAATACACACCAAGGGAAATAAGACTTACGCATCAAGGAACATTCCAGCATCACTCAGGCATTTCACTTTCGTAGTTCCTGGGAACAAATCCCTGAATTCATCACAATGCAGAATAGATGCCAAACCACCAGCTGAGCATCCAGAAAGAAGGGCCTGAAACAAGATTAGATTGGGCATCAATATAAATCACAACAATCAGTACCTTAGAAACAAGGGTCTCGAGTTCAAGTCTTGTGTATGGAGAAAACATCGCTGGGAGAGTAACCCCTCGAAGAGGCCCAACAATGCTCGATCCAAGTAAACTGGAAAAAATTGCTGTTAAAAAAAAGAACATGGGTCAAGCTATGATGCAAAAACCTTTTCAGCATTTTGCATCCCCTTGGCCATTAATTCTTCCATAGCAGCTGACCAGATGCGTTGTCCTCGAAAATAAAGGTTATTATTAACCTAAGGAAAGAAACATTCATCATAAAAGTTAGTCTCCAATTCTCATTTTCATGTAAACTAGGATGTCGACCAAGACTTTCTATTCCAAGGACAAATATATAACAGTGCCACTTTACAGCATATACTTATCCTAAAATAAGATTAGATGATGCAACTCAGAAGTCAATTCGATGCCAACAAAACAAGATAAAAATCATAAAAACAACAGAAAATAAGATCTTCGGAAAAAAAAAAAAGGAAAAAAAAGAAAGGGAAGGTCATACTGCAAACCTGACTGTCTCCGGTGAATGATGCCCCATCACAATAGCGGACCTTCACCCGGTTCCAGTTGAAGAAATCTGCGAGCACAAGAGAGCAAAATGAGAAACATATGAGAAGAAGTAAGCATGAAAAAGAACCAAAAAATGCCCAAGTTACTAACTACTAACCAGGATTTTCTTCAGCTTTATTACTCAAAATCCCGGTGAAATTTAGTTTCTTCTCCATGAACTTAGATGACCCTCTTCGTGTTGTCTTGCGGTTTATGCAGTTTTTTATAGAGTTACACCATCCCCCTCCCTAAGAGAAAACAAACTACATCAGGAAATTGATACATTTTGACAATAGAAACAAATACAAGATTGAAACATCCAAACTCTCTGGGAAATGGGAGATAAATCAGAATATAGGGAAACTTCAAGCAACTACCAACGTCCCCAAAGAAAACAGAAAACCCAAAAACGGTACTATTTGAAAAAGAACGTATTTTTATCAAACCTCCAAATGAACGAGCCAGCTGTTTGCACCTGACCCTGACCCAGGATCAAGATGGTAACCAGGAAGTGTCCCGTCCAGACACACTTCAAAAATAAGAAAAAACAAATGAATTAATACTCCACGAGATAGGAAAAATAAAGCACTATTCCAAGTAGAGCAAGACTGGTTGGAAAAAAACTTACCAGCTCCTTTAGTAGCGGCCCCTTGAATGATAGTGAGAGGTACTATCAGCGGCTGAGAAGCGGCGGACGAGGCCGAACCAGTCTCCAAGAAAGAAAGCAACCTCTCTTTGGCTATGAAACCTACAAGCCCATCTTCCGATCGGCTCAAGCCGGTCCAAATCACGCAGCAAACCAACATTGCAATCCCCTTCATCTTCGGTTGTATTCTCCTCCTTCTCCTCTTTCGTGTTCGTTTCTGGGCTGAATTTGGCTTCAGACGAAGACTAACAGTAACTGCTCAGTGGTCTCTGTCTCCGCCGTCCATTGGTGGAAAAGTTGCGAGCTTCGTGACGACAATGATGAGAAGAACGGAGAAGGGACAGTCGACCGTTGTCGCGTATAACATGAGTAAATTCGAGATTGGCCCTGAGCCTTTTAGGATCTAGCTACGTCACTAAAATTGACTGGAAAAAGAAACATAAGTGACAATGGGACAACTAGAAACCAAGCTTATAGATAAAAAAAATTACTTCATAGACTGTCACAATATTAAAAAAAATTGTCTCAGATAAAATAATATTTTTTCACTTTTATTTTATTTTTGTCCACTTTTACCCTTATAAAATGAGTCTTGTCAAATGAGTCTAAGGAATGGGTTGGGAGGGTGAGAATAGATTTGGGAGAGGATAATGATGAAAGTTTATATAAAATGAGTTAATGACCAAAGACCATCTTTATCTACAAAAAAAATGCTAAAAGTGACAATGGGATGGAGGGAGTAAGAGTTTAGATTAAGATTTTACATGGTATTAGTGTAATACTACTTCATCTATCTCATTTGGGTAGTCTTATCTAACATGAGGGAGTAGTAATTTTTTGTAGTGATAATTAACCAACCTTGTGCACGGAGGGAGGAAAAATTGAAAATACAAAAAGAGTTTAAGGGTGTGTTTCATCACCCAATTTTGCAAAAAACAAAAAAAAAATCAGTCTTTTTCAAATGCCAACACACAAAACATCTTAAATCCGTCAATTTTCCATAAAATCATTTTTTCCTAAAATTTCCTTCATCAGATCACATACTCTAATCCATTAAAAAAAAGGATTACCAAAATTATTTTCCTAAACAAACCCTAAGGTATCATTAAGTTAAACTAAGACTTGTCTAATTTTAGTTTCAATTCGGGCCTCTCGTAACTATGCTCCCTCTCTTAACACTAAAGCACAACTTCTGTGAACCGCCACAGCTCTTTTAATTGCCAACTAATTAGATTACTACATTACTGCCTTCTATCTGAAACTCCGCTTATTAATACTTGACTAAAATACCCTTCCTTATTAGTACCATCTATCTTCACTAACAATCATCACCCATTGTTGTCACCACTTTCATCACAACCATCACCCATTTGTGGAACAAGACTTTTAGAAATTAATTTTCACAATTTTTCTTTAATTTATAATTAATTGCACAGTGTCTAAAATGATATGCAATATTGTCTATTACATGAGTTAATACTTTTTATTTACTTATTTTACACATTTCTATAGTGTCTATTAAAAAGTGATATAATGTCTGAATAAATATTAAAAATTGTTTATTTGTTTGTTTTGCACATTTTACGCGATAGCGAAACCGTCTATTGCATTATAAACAATTAATTGCATAGAAAATCCTAAAAAATTATTTTTTGTAATGTATAAAAGCGTTTATTAACATAATATAAAACAATTACCGTTAGTTTATAAATAATTGCATAGTGTCTAAAGTAATAAGCAATACTGTCTACTAAAAAAATTTATACCGTTGTTTAGCTATTTAATGCATTTTTATAGTGTCTACTAGAAAATTGTATAACGTTTGAATAATTACTGCTAACTATTTGGTTCCTTACCTCTCCTTTGCCTTCGATCATCTCGCTCTGTCCAGATCCGGATGTGTCACCACTAGATCGCCAGCCCCTACAAGTGACCGGATCTAGAGCTTTGACAGTTGTCTCTCTTCGATGGCAAGTCACAACAATCAACCGATTATCTTCCTCCACGAACGAGGAAATGATCTTCCTCACGCTCGTTCGACGCGAACGAGAACGTCGTCGGCGATCTTTCATATCTGGAATCTTCGAAGAAGCTACCGATTCTAATCTTTGAGGCAGCCAGTGAGTCAACGGTCGTCCAGATCTGCAATATCCGAAGATAGCGGTGGCCGGAGTCCGTGGAGAAGATGGCGGCGAAGGGGAAGAGAGAAGATGGTGGACGTGGAGATGATCTTCCTCACCCTCCCTAGATCCAGAAGCTGTTCATCGTCGTAGGTGGAGATCGGCGTCGGAGTGGCGAGCCGCGACGATCTAGTGGCTCTCCTTCTGATGGCGAATTTCAGATCTGTCCGACAGTGAGCTCGCTGAAGTGACGGAGGACTGACGGAGAACCTGGGGCTCGCTGGTCGGCTTCCACGATCATGATCTAGCGTCTCTGTTTCTGAAAAGTGTTGAAAAGAGGCTTTAGAATCAGGGTAATAACAACTAATTGGTAATTAGCATCGGTGCCGGAGAAAAGCACATGTTAGTAGTTGCAAGAGTGATGATTAGTTCGTGACATGCCTCATTGTGTAGTGTGGTGGTGTGTTGTGGGACCAATTTAAAGCAATTCGTAAGACTCGGGCATTAGTTGTTCGTTCGTGACATACAATATACAACAACTATCAATTTCTTTTGAGTATTTAATTTAGTGACTAAGCTTGAAAAACATAAGGTGAAGGCCTTGTGTTCAAGTTTCCACCATTCTCGATCCCTACTCCCATTGTATAAAAAAAAACTGCCTATCAAGCTCCAGAGTTTTGAGGTCACACGGATTTGATTCTATAGGATCAGGAGCTTAATCACTAGAGTAGAGGTTCAAAACTTTATGCACTCTAATTTCCTTTTAGTAGTAGTCGTTTTCCCTAAACATTTTGAGGTGTAATGGTAAGAGATTTGTTTTGAGAATCTATCATCTCCCTTTTATATACTAACTTGAGAATCTTTTAACAATATCCAATATGTACGAGAAACAAATGTTTAAAGGCTGCCTAGACTTTGCAGTAACAATAAAAAGTAAAATGCCACCTTTCTCTAAAAACAAAAGATGTAATAAATAAATAAATAAAATATTGTAAAAGTTGCTTGTATGAAATAAATTTAGTAAAAGTTACATGTAATATTGTAAAAGTCCCAGTCCATTTCGTTCCTAGGTTTCCTTCCAACCCTGTATGCCCAACCGTCCAAAACTTGCACTGCGCTCAGAGGGGAGGTAGCATTTTCACTTGTCAGTTTCACCCACAACTCTCTCACTTGACTCAATCTAATTACTCTGATTTATGTATGATACATGTGAAAGTTTCCTGAATTGGAAATTTGAAAATCAAAAGAATAGGTGAAAAAAGCCACCTCATTTTTTCTTTTTATGATGGATGATGTTCTTGTGTCCTTAGAGGTTTAACCAATTGGGCTAGAGCCTCCGGACAAAAGGCCGCTTTATTATGATGCGGAGGAAGCGGAAATGATCTCACCACCATCTTCACCACCGAAACTATACTTGTTGTAAACTTCAAAAAGCATTTCCCTGCAAGGTACAACTGCCCTGAGCTTAATGCAAGCCAAGAATGCACCTGAAAGCTTACGATGAAGACTGTAGGCCTCCTCCGGGGGCGGTGTCAGCCTGTGCCTTAGCATCGTTGCCCCGAGGTCCGAAATGCTGCGTGTGATGTTGCCCTTGTGGAAATCATAGCCACCAGGTTTTGAGAATGGCAAGCCCACTATGAAACTGGCCTGGACGTGAGCATCTAACATCACTTGAGATTCCATTCCTGTTAGGAACCCAAGCCTCTTAGACATCTCGATCACTTTATCTCCATCAGCATTTGCACAAGCAACAACCTGTCACATTAAGGAAACTCCTCAATGCATGTGGGTTAAGGTAACAAACCCTAAACAACTACTCCCTCAGTGACACAGTCCCTAGATTAATGAAACACTCAGTTTTCAACATTTAATCTATGATTTTATTTTCCAAACATTTTGAAATATAATTTCAAGCGCTTTTTATACAAATCTTAACTTGATATGTGTACTCATATTTTTCAAATAGCCATCAGAACTCAAATGTTTCAATATTATTTTTTGGTAAAAAAATATTTGAAAATATAGTAAAAATTAGAAATATCAAGTTACCCATTTATGTAGAAACAATATTTCAAAATGTTGAAAAATGAAAAGAAAATCATAGATGAAATGCTGAAATATTTTCATTTACCTCCATGTTAATTTTGCAGGAAAACAAATCAAAAGTTCAGCCTTACATTCTTATGCTGCAGATACAAATGTCTGCTCCAAGCACTCTTGCATGAAAATATTGCAGGCCAGACAAATGTTACTTACCATTCTCAAGTAGTCATCTACAAAGCCTTTAGGAAAATCCCTAGCTGCTCCAAAGTCAATAAGATTCAGCATTCTTGTGGCTTCATCATATAAGAAGTTACTCCAATTAGGATCAGTCTGCACCAGAAAATTCAACGTGTAAACAAAATAATTGAAACCCAAAGGCAGTTGCAGCCACAGAAACATGTATTGAAAGAAAGCATGCCTGCATGAAGCGGAAGACAAAAAGCTCCATTAAAGTAAGCTCGAGCAGCTTCCTCCCAACATTGTTGCGAGTCTCTTGGTCCAATAGAGTGATCTTATCAATAGGGACACCTGCAGTAAGTAGACAGTTGTTTTACTTAAAACTGAAAGCTTTTGGTAGAATTCCAGACCAATGAATTGAATATAGTTCTGAAGTTCTTAGCAACCATGAGAATGAAGCAGATTTGACATGCTAACAATCGCTAAACTAGAAAGTCAATGTTTGTGTGAGCAATCATGTGTGTGTGTGAGAGAGAGAGAGAGAGACTAATTTTTTTGTTGCATCTGAAAATATCAACTTTCTGTCATAAATATAATATACCCTCTGTTTTTATTTTATTTTTTTCTGCCAACCACGGATCTGTCACACACTTTTCCAGATTTTCTCACAAATGTCAGTATTGCCACAAATTTATGAAGACACGCATTGCACACAGGGATGGAAGACAGACTTACAATTAAAACAACGAGTTGTTCGAACAGCTTTCAGTTTTGTGAGCAAATGGGTTATGTGGGTATGTTTTCAGGGTCAGTGAGTACATTTTGTTCACTATGCCCAAGCATAACTTTCCAGACCAAGAAAGTGTAAGGAGATTAGGAAAAGAAGACAATAATGATATTATTCTTTTCAAATATTGTGCATCATTACCAGAAACAAGTTCTGTAGTTAAAACTCTCTTGCTTGAGATATCATCTACAACCAGTGGAACATAAACCCCTTCTGTACTTGAGAGCAGATCTCGGAATCGTTTTTGATTGGCTGCCTCAATTTCATAGTCACATTCCCGAGATAATTCTTCTTTAGCGACCTGCAGAAAATAACATAAAACAAAATTCAGTAGTTGAGAACAAATTTTGTCCACCAGAAGTAATTGACCTGATAGTGATACCCGACAAAGTAGTTGATATAACTTTAAAGAGTCAGGCCATCTAAGTACCTTGTTTCAATTACAACCTTTAAGAAAGCAACACACATATTCATCCATCAATAACCAACACATACCTTGATGGCATTGTCAAGATAAAGCCCCTTGGGAATCAGGTTTGTGTAATTTAGAAGAAGTTTCACATTCTCAATGTCACTTTCAATGCTATTTGCCACACCAGGGTACTGAATTTTCATTGCAGCTTTCATGCCATCCTTTGTGACAGCTTGGTGAACCTAAAATAATTTAAAGTGTTAGTTGAAGAATAAGGAAAAGTGTAGATTACACAAGCTGTCACCAAAACTTTATGCAACGATAAACAAAGTATCACATTGTGCAAATGTTGATAATAAGAGGAAGGGCAGACCTTACAGAAATCTTTGGGGGGGGGGGGGGGACAGTCCAGAAAGAGATGAGGCACTGGTTATTGAAAGTACTAAGTAGACATAAGAAGGGAAACGTATAGAAGAAACTAACGTAAAGCAGAATTGCAAGTACGTTTCATTACCTGACCAATACTTGCAGCGGCCAATGGTTCATAATCAAAACTAGTCAATTTTGATGACCAATCAGGCCCCAATTCAGCATCCAAAACTTGATTGAGCTGACTCCTTGGCATCACATCAGCACCTTGACGTACCATGTCCAAAGCAGCCAAGATCTATGAGGAATGGA
This sequence comes from Stellera chamaejasme, assembly GCA_024586325.1. Classification (NCBI taxonomy): domain Eukaryota; kingdom Viridiplantae; phylum Streptophyta; class Magnoliopsida; order Malvales; family Thymelaeaceae; genus Stellera; species Stellera chamaejasme. The sequence goes on from CM044985.1 coordinate 36,964,760, forward strand.
CATTGACAATTATAGTTCATAAAGTTCTATAAGCAAGAAGATGAGGGTCCATTGTATATTCTTCACACAAAAAAAGATATAGGTACAACTAACACATGACAACAAAAGAAGTGAGAATACGATACATTTCCATACAATAAAAGCTATACGCCACTTGCATATCCTGGCAAAAGATGGAGATCGCATGCATATGCTTTGATCCATACGTTACACACTGTGATCAATCGAGACTTATCATTTTAGCATGTGAAACTTATGTAGGACAACATATACGGAGTATGAATTAATGCCTCACGTGCTCATCTCATTTCTAACTGGAAAAAATTTGTAACATTAACATAAAGTTCCTTCATACCGGAGCAGGAACAAGAGATTCATCCTGTATGCTCAACATCTGCCCTATCTTAAGAGCAGCTCCCCGCATTCGACAGAGTCCAAGGGCCAACCTTTCTGCATTCTTCTCAGATAAAAAAGGGGAGAAAGCAGCTTGGTCTCCCTGTGAGTTTGATGGGCCAAATGCAAGCCTCTTTGCAGACTCCTGAACAGTTCCCCATGCAAGTCCAGCGCCTAGAGCGGCAAAGCTTTAGATGTTAAGAATGTAAACTAGTTAGCAAAGGAATAACATGCATCATATCACACAAAAGAATCATACTTTTATTACAAAACGACTTCTACAGCAGCTAGACATGCAGTGTGAAGTCATATTGGGACAACTCCCTCAATCCCAGAAGCTACTATATTAAGAAGATATTTGGTGCTGGAGCAACTGTACCATGATAACAATGCCAAAAGATTTTTCAATTCAGATTTGCAAATGCTCAATGCTAGTATTGCTCTATCCGTTCTTCTTTTCAACTTTTATCTTTTCCCTTAATCCTATATTAATGTATCTGTTCAATTGTATAAACCCTGTAAGGTGAAAGTTGCTGCGGTTGATTTAAGTTCAAATAATCAAACAAGAACTAAAATAGAAATCCACGAAACATAAACAAATTGTAATTATGCGCACTGCACATTTGTCCCTATTCCATGAACTGAAACTTTATTGATTGGTCATTGACAAAATAAGTATAGCTTTTAGGCAAAAAACAAAAGCTATAATGCAACCGTTAAAAACAGAGCTTCAAAGTTAATCTCCAATGAAATGGTGCAGTTAAGAAGACAACAGATGCACAATAGCGTCCAATGCAATTACAGTAGTTCACAACAAAACCGCTTACGGCTTACCCGAAAGCTCTGGAAAATGGCGTTGAAGGAACCTTCCTTTCCCTCGGCTTCCGCTTCTTGACAGGCGCAGCTGTCACTTCCGCGACTGCTTCCGCAGAGTCACGACCGCCACCTGCACTGCCTTTGTCTTCTAACTCCGTGGGTAAACCATCTCCCTGTACACTTTCCAGTACATTGACGCTTTCAGCAACCTTCGCTTCCGCATTCAACTGACCGAAATTAACGCCGCCACCAGGATCTCGCCCCGCCGCTGGTCCTTCCTCAGCCGCAAGGTTCGGCTCCGGCACGACTGCCGGAGATGAATGATCAAAGTAGACGACAGATTCCTTAGGCCTAGGTCTGGAAAGCTCGTGCACACTGCCTTTCGTGAGACCAGAGAGGTCGGTGGCGGTGACTATCGCTTTCTTGAGAGACGAAGAGATTAGGGTTTTCAGATCGCCGTTTCTGGCACTATCGACAGCTTCCGACCGTTTGACGATCTCCTTAGCGACCAGAGCGAGGCCATCGACGAGCCTAGCAAGATTCTTCAGCGAACTCATTCAGACTTTTGCTCGCGCCTTGATTCGCATCAGTTTTCGTGTTTATTGATCACAGAGAACTAGAAGAATTGAAAAGAGAGAGAGGTTCATTGTCCGAATGGCGAATTCGGCAGCAACGTGGGGTTTGTCTTCGCCATAACACCGATGGGTTCAGGAGAGAGGCGCGGTTTTCCGTTCAATGGAGTTGCGGGAAAACTTTAACAATGGTCCCGAGCATTTATTTTTTGTTGCAAATTTATCTCTATCCTTTCAATTGTTCCAAATCGTCCCTTACGGTAACCATCTCGTGGGAAAATGGTACAATTTGCATTCAAAATTGATCTGTTGTATCATGTATGCGAGTACTCATACGGCGCACAGATATCTGCATGTTTTTCCTAATTGTAATTATGCTAAAAAATCATTCAGTGCAACCTTTCAATATTCTGTAACAAACACAACAAACACACTCCCCCCACCCACCCACCCAACGTTTTCCGAGGCATCGTAGCGTTAAAGGGTGCTTTTCTCACTATTGCCCATGAATCAGTCCACGAAATGAACTGCTCGAAGAACACACAAGTCACCGCCAAGGTCTCTGTACGTTGATACCAACAGTACTACTGCTCCGCCCTCCGGGCATTTCTCTTGCAACAATATGGGTTGCGTCTTGGGCGAGTGCTTTGTCCAACAGGACTGCGGGGAGGCGCTGCCATGGCGGAGCTTGGGTGTTCAGACTAAGGGGTTGGCTATGAAGTTTAGGAATATTAAATGTTGGAATAAACGTGTAATTAAGCTATAATTAGCCTTGTTGCACTTGGCCTGCAATTCCCTTACTTGATTTGTTGCTTGTGTTTGTCTCTTCGTCACTTTGTTTAGCTTAGGCATATCCGGCCACTGCCCGCTTACATATCCCACAATCTCTCTCACTAGACCTCTTAACTCTTTATATATGGACAGGCACCAAGCCTATTCATCCACATCCATCAAGCCCTTGTAAACATCACTCTCAAAGTTGGATTTCAAAATGGCTTCCACTACCGTTTCCTTGGTTGTATTACTGATCATGCTCATCTCCGCATCCACTACATTTGCTAAGGATTTCATCGTCGGTGACCTAGTCGGTTGGACTGATGGCTTCGATTATAAATCATGGGCTGCAACTAAGGAGTTTCATGTTGGAGATAGACTTGGTATGTTCACCCTTACATGTACATATAATTACCCTTTGTCCATCCGCTCTAGTTAACTATGCTATTTTTGCTTCTGTAGTTTTCCAGTACCATGTTGGAGCTCATAATGTGTACAAAGTAAATGGGACACAATTCAAGGAATGCAGTGTACCGATTCAAAGCCCACCTCTGAACAGTGGTAATGATATCATAACTCTCTCAACACCAGGTAAGAAGTGGTACATATGTGGTGTGTCTCACCACTGTCTTAACGGTCAGAAGCTGGTAATCACAGTGCTCCCTAAGCCAGAATTTGCACCATCGCAACCGCCAACAATTGCTGTGCCTCCAGCTCCAAGAGACCAATTGCCTTGGATTGCCCCTGCTCCTACTCCCTATGTTTCTGAAGCCATGGATTATGAAACTATTGCGCCATCACAACCACCAACAACTGTTGTGGCTCCAGCTCCAAGAGTCCAATTGCCTTGGATTGCTCCTACGCCTACTCTCTATGTTTCTGAAGCCATGGATTATGAAACTGTTGCGCCATCACAGCCCCCAACAGTTGTTGCGCCTTCAGCTCCAGGAGTCCAATTGCCTTGGATTGCTCCTACGCCTACTCTCTATGTTTCTGAAGCCATGGATTATGAAACTGTTGCGCCATCACAGCCCCCAACAACTGTTGCGCCTTCAGCTCCAGGAGTCCAATTGCCTTGGATTGCTCCTGCTCCTACTCCCTATGTTTCTATAGCCATGGATTATGAAATTGTTGCGCCATCACAACCACCAACAGTTGTTGCGCCTTCAACTCCAAGAGTCCAGCCACCTTGGATTGCTCATGTTCCCGCACCCTACTTTTTCTGAAACAATTGATCATGAAAATGTTGTCAATCAAAACATTTGTTATATCATCGATTCATTAGAATTCCTTTAATTATTAGCAATTGCATGTCATATATGGGATGGAAACTGTTGCCTCCCGATGCTTTCTTCTGAAATCTTTTATTCCCCTTGGTTTGCTTGTTGTACTCACAAATTAATTGTTCTCATCCATTTTTATCTGGATTTGTTTTGAGTGCTAAATATCTAATTGAATCATGAACATCTTAACCTAGTGTTTAAGCTCTAAGAACATGCAGTTGAAGTCTAGTGTTCAAGCCCCACTCCCCCAATCCCTTACCATTACCTAGTGTATCCAAAAAAATGTCTAATTGATGACACTTAAGTGAGCAATGAAAAAATATTTAGAATCGACCTTTTTACTCCATCTTGTTTACGTAATTTATTTAAAAGCTCACTCATGGAATTCATTATTAAATAATTTGCTCCTAATAAAGTTGAATAATTTCTACACATTTTTATTAATGGCTCCATTGCCCCCAATACTTTGAAATAAGCAAAACTTTTAGCACAAATAGTTTTAAAAAGGGAAATTAACAAATACCCCCTCTGAGGTTTTCCATAATATTCACTTTGCCCACCGTACTTTCAGAATTCATTCTTTTACCCCCTGAGGTTTGAAGAAATTTACAAAGACCCCCTTAGAGAGTGATGTCCGTTTAAATATCTGTTAACTTTTAGGTTTAATTACAATAATTGAAACCCTAGTTTTTTAACCCTGACAATTATACCCAAACCTTTTATCCCTTACATATTTACCATCTCCTTCTCTTCTCTCCCACCAACCCTAGGGCCCAGACCAGTAGGCCCGCCCTTTTTTGCAGAAAACCGTTACAACCACAGGCCTTCTTCCAAAAACCACCGCTCATAAGCGATCGCCATCGGTCCTCCGCCCAGCATCCCCGACACGCTAAGAAACAACTTGTCATTCCAAAGTCTGATCCTGTTCAAATTAAAGCAGAATCAACAGCAACTCAAAAATTTTGAGTTGTCACCTCCAGCTCGCTAGTCGTCCCTATCAGTCGCGCCAGGACCAACTTCGCGATCCGCTCACGTCGCATCCTAACACGTTCGACCACCAATCACTGTCGATTTCTTCTCGAACTGAAAGCAGTGACCTGCGAACCCAGGCAAGGTTCACGTCCTCTTCTCTCTGTTTTCAATTCAACCACAAGCCAGATTTGGGGGGTGTGCGGCAGTGGCTGGGAAATGCGAAGATGCTCGAACGTGAAGGACATAGGGGGCGCCTTCCTGGCTGGGCTGTGCAGCAACTGGTGGGGCTAGGTTGTGGGTGGTGGGTAGAGAAAGGGGTAAAATTTAAGTTTTTGAAACATTTATGGTCCAATTGTTAAGGTTAAAAAACTAGGGGTTGAATTTTTGTAAATAAACCTAAACCTTAATAGATTTATAAACGGAGGTTAGTCTCTAGGTATTTTGCATATTTCTTCAAATCTCAGGGAGTAAAAGAGCAAATTTTGAAAATGTGGAGGCAAATTGAATATTATGCTAAACCTCATGGAGGGTATTTGATAATTTCCCGTTTTAAAAATTAACCTTTCATGGAGGGGCTAAAATTAAATAGAACTCTGTTATTCGGAAGAAGCCCAACGGGCTCATGGGCTACACGGGACCCTTGAAAACGTTAATCCATAGACGAAGAGGAGCTCCAACTCTCATAAACTTCCCAGTTTGATAGAAAGAGGGAGAGCGAAGGTTCCTAATTCGGCTCCAGCAGCATCAAAATCGCAGGCAGAATTTAGGAGAAGCGATTCCATTTTCAATGGAAATTGCTTCATGTTCAATTCTGGGGACTGGTGGCGTTGTGGGCGACGCAATTGCAACCGCTTCCATCAACAGAGGCTTCCGCATCTCATTTTCGCAAAGGAAAACTCGCAACCACAATCTTCTATGGTTTTCTTGCTCTTCGAAGAGAAAATGTCTTCAACTCCAGGTCTTTAGTTCTTCCGACTCATCGTCTAGCTCCCGCCAACAGAACCCGGCTCAGCAACTCGCTGTTCTCCTCGAGGTTGACGGGTACGTACATTTTGTTCTTCACTCAGTTGCATCCGTTTTGGTGGGTTGTAGTAACTCAGTTGCGGTCTGTTTTTCTCCAATTAATCTCTGAAATGGATGGACTTAATTGGTTTTCTATTTGCTTGCTAATTTGGGCAATGTGAAAAATCATTTCTTTCAGGGTTTTGTTAGATGCCTATCGGTTGGGTAATCGGCAAGCATTTAACCTAGCATTTCAGAAGCTAGGGCTCGACTGTGCTAACTGGTCAGAGCCTGTGTACTTGGACCTTTCAAAGAAGGCTGCTGGTGATGAGGAGAGGATGCTGATTCTGTATTTCAATCGGATCGGTTGGCCTACTTCCCTGCCTACCAATGAGAAAGAAGCTTTTGTGAAAAGCGTCATGAGAGAAAAGAAAGCCGCTCTTGATAATCTGGTGGCAGAAACTTTACCTCTACGGCCAGGTGTTGCAGATTTCATTGACACTGCTTGCACAGAGGGAGTGACCGTTGTCATACTGGTATCTTACAGCAAAAGTGGAGAGAAAATCGCACGATCCATCGTTGAGAAGCTTGGAAACGAAAGGGTTTCGCAAGTTAAAGTTGTTGGGAAGGATGAAATTGAGAATAGCATGTATGGTCAGCTTGCACTTGGGAAAGCTCTGTCCACTCTAGATGAGCAGCTTGCTAAGGAAGCAAGGAAGGCAGCATCTGCAGAGAAGCAAAGGATCGCGGAGGAGGTTGCATCGATGCTGAAGTTGAGCGTCGACATTGACACCACGAGCTCTGAGAGCTTGGAGAAGATTGTGGTTGCGCTGCGTGGTGGTGCTGAAGTTGCAGGAGTTGAGGTATCGAACTGTGTTCTTGTCGCCGGAAGCCAACCTGGGGTTGCTGCAGCAGAGAGGATAGGGATGCCGTGTGTCGTTGTGCGGAGCAGTTTTACATCCAGAGCAGAGTTTCCTTCAGCCATGGCTGTAATGGATGGGTTTGGTGGTGCGGATTTGACAGTTGCAAAGTTGAGAAAAAAGCTTTGGTCCTCAAACAGGTGATCTGCAAAATGTTGGGACTTGGGAGCATTGCAGTGGTGAAGATCATACAGCAGGGATCAAATCTGTATTTATTTGATCAAAGTTATGGACTGATTTGCATTGTTTAAGATTTTAGAATAGGTGCAAAACCTGTAATTTTTTCCCATGCTTGTTGATAATACAAGGCCTTGAATCAGGTGATGGTCTCAAACCTTTTAATGGTCTCCCTTATAGTCATGACTCTTCTTTGCCTGCATTAGACCTCATATGGCAAGGGATTATTTATGTGATAAACAAATTAGAATCCATTCCTGAATCGATTAAATTTCTATTATTCTTGAAGAAGATCTATGGAGAATTGTAAATAGTTCTTGATCTACGTGAATAAATCAGGAGTTTTATTGCAGACAGTTTCCTCCTAATAAATAAATAAATAAAGCGGCTCAAGGTATCATTTCAATTCATCACAATTTGCTCCTCCATATTCTCCATTCCAACATGCAATAATAAATTCTAAGGATTATTCGCAGGCCAACTCCTCTATAGTTTCATTCATCCGAACGAATATCTTTTGCTATTTTATCTTCTTCTGCTTCCTAAAAATGCTTGCTTGTTTTGACACTTGGCCCATATCACATCATGTGTTATGACAAACCTTAATAAGTTGTACAGTCTGCAGTTGTGTCCGGATTCTTCACGGACTCTTGTTTATTTCTTTTCTCCATCAAAACGATAATAATAGTTTATCAAATTAGTAACATTTTCCTCAAATATTTTCAGTTATGCCAAAGGACCTTTCAGTTCAGATCGGTTTAATTTTTTTCTTTTCTTTTTTAAGAAAATGAAGAAACATTGTATATAGTAAGATTTCCCCATACACTAATAAAAAAGAGGCTTATTTATTGTTTAGTCCCCGAACTATTATCACTCGTTCCCTGAATTATAACTCGGAATTACTCAGTCCCTCAATTATACTCCGTCAAGCTCTTTGCTCCTTTGACCGTAGCAAAGTCAGCTGATCTCGGGGTAAAATGCTTGTTTTGATCCTAAAATTTAAAAGTTCTTTCCCAATTACCCCATGTTTTAAACTTAGCCATTCAGACACCCCCCAACAGTTTTAAACTTAACCACCGTCAGGGCGCTGCCACTGCGGCCGGACAACCGCCACCACCACCACCACCGGAAAATGCTAAAAACACAAAAAAAATAGCCGGGAACGTAGATCGGGGCCAGGACCGCGCCGGATCCCGACTCGGGGCCGTTGAATCGTGACCCAGGGCCACCGGATCGTGGCCCAAGGCTGTCGGATCGCGGCCCCAGGCCACGAATCGGTGACCCAGGGCCGCGATTCAACGGCCCTTAGTCGGGATCCAGCGCGGTCCTGCCTTGGGGGAGGAGAAAGAGAAATAGCATGTAAGTCCTTAAATTTCTTTTCCTTTTCTAATTTGACCCCACAAAATAAATCTTACCAACTTCAACTTTAAAACTTTAAAATTATACAAATCAGACACTAAACCGTTAAAAAGTTGACACCGTTAATCTAAAGTTAACCGAGTTACCGATTCCAAGGACTAAAGTGTCGGAAACTACATAGTTCAGAGACTGAGTGATTCCGATTTATAATTTGGGGACTAAACTGAACGAGTCATGATAGTTCGGGGGACTGAATGATAAATAAACCTAAAAAAGAGGGCTGTATAATAAAAACATACGGAGTAGAATATAGTAGAAAATGAGCTTGGATGAGATAGTAAAAATTACAAAAAAAAATACGTATATTATTAATAATGGGACCAAGGAAGTGTAACAGAGTAATATTGTCTTTTTTGGGGGTAAGTTACAAGAAATCTTCAGTTTGCCCCCTCTATTTTTAAAAATCAACAGTTACCCTCATGAGGTTTAGTGAAATCTTTAGTTACCCCCCTTGATCGTATATGGTGTTAGTTGACTCTTAAGGATTTTAGTACTAATTACATTAATTATACTCTGAAACAGTTAAGGGGTAGCCCGTGCTCACCTGTGTCGTAGCAGCATGGGCTTGCCAGCGTTTTTGCGGCCTGAGTTCGTTGCTTCGTGATAGTGACCAGACAACAACGACAGCTAGGTAGGGTGTTTGGTTTCATAGGGAGAAAGGAGAAAAACAAAATGTTTGGGTTGAAGTATTAGGGTAAGAAATATTGGTGACAATAAAAGCAATTAACCCTAAAATTCTTAACGGTCAACTAATAACACAAACGGTCAAAGGGATAACCGAAGATTTCATTAAACCTCTCAAGGGGCTAACTGATGATTTTTTAAAAAATAGAGGGACAAACTGAAGATTTCACCGATCCTCAGGGGTTTTGTAATTTACCCTTTTTAAGTTTCATCAAATATAGAATGTTTTTGTTCCACTTGATGTGCGGGCAATTGCAAGATTATTGGTCCCAAAAGCGCCAACATAAGGTTAATCTCCTAGATAGTGGAGGCTCACCGGTTACACATTGCAAGTTGAACAGTGTATGCAATTATTTAAAGGGACATTTTTAAATTAAAAAGAAAAAGAAAAACAAGGAAAAGGAATACCATCTCAACCTTGTGTTCTACAGGGTAAAATGTTTAGAACAAGATAAATTGGAGAGAAAAAATCAACTAAATTTGCGAAACTTTCATTTTATTTTAATTTATTTTTACAATCTTAATATGGTCCAAATTTGATAATCTCAAGTTTTACACTGTCCCTCCATTTTTCCATCTATATTTTTTCAATTTTCTCATGGCAGCTAATACCAGTATCGAATTTTATAACCCTCAAAAGAACAAATAAACTTAGAATATTTCAGCTTATCAGAGCATTTTTTAAAATCACCGAAAGTGGAAAGAGAAGTGGTATTTTCTGGAAGATCCATTAAGACATATGCATAGCGGCCAACCAAATAAGTAAAAAGTCGGTTCTCTCTATATATTGACAAGCTTGCCTCCCTTCTTTCCCATTCCATCTTCAGAAACTTGGTAGCAAATTAAGGACTGATCCTGATTAATCAACTTCTGCAGGAAACATACCAAACATGAGTGCTATTGGTACTGCTGCTGATGCAAAATATGAATGCTTGCTCTTTGGTAGGTCAAACCATAACCATTTCTTAACTTGAGCATGGCTAGATCTGGTTGATGCAGTGCAATTTACTTGTTCTTGTGTTTTGCAGACATGGATGATACTTTGTATTCCTTGAGCTCTGGGATCAACCTGGCATGCAGGAACAACATAGAAGGTGCATATCAAATTAGAGAAGAACTAAAAAGATGAACGGTATCGGTACTCAGTAATCTCCAAAATTATTTGATAAATAACGGGGTTTCTTTTCTGGCTATTTGGAGTGCAGAGTATATGATGCAGCACTTAAAAGTTGAAGAAAGTGAGGTGCAGAAGATGTGCTTGGAGTTATACCGGGAATACGGCACAACCATGGCTGGTTTAAAGGTGAAAAAAAGAGCTAATATATTTATTTTTCTTGCATTGGGTTCTTCTCTTATAAGCGCATTTTGCTTTCTCTGTCTTATTTGATTGTGGCTTACTATCCTTTTTTTAAACCTTCCAGGCTCTTGGTTATGAATTTGACAATGATGAATATCATGCTTTTGTTCATGGAAGACTGCCATATGGAAACCTAAACACAGACCCTACTTTGAGAAACCTTCTGCTCTCTGCACCACAGCGCAAAATAGTAAGCGCGCAACACAAGAAACACCCTACCTCTGATGGTTCAGAATAATCCGTTGGTTTTAATCTTCTGCCCTTTTTTCTTCTGTTGATGGTCCCCAGATTTTCACAAATGCCGACAAGGCTCATGCACGTCAAGTCCTGGAAAGGTTGGGGTTGGAAGATTGTTTCGAAGGCATCATTTGCTTCGAAACTCTTAATCCTCCTCCTGCACCAGCTGCTGATACTGATGCAGTCCACTTCCAATCCAGAGTTCTGTGTAAACCTTCACCGGAAGCGTTTGATGCTGCCTTTAGTGTTGCAAACATCAATCCAGACAAAACAGTAAAGACAGAATACATAAGCTCTCTGTTCTTCTTGCTTCACACATCAGACAACAATAGTACATGTATACTAACAGTCAACCTTTCTAATTTCCACAGATTTTCTTTGATGACAGTGCTCGAAACATTGCAACCGCAAAAGCTAAAGGACTTCATACAGTGATTGTAAGCTCTTATATTATGCTTAGAAGTTGCAAAATGCACACACATGCAAGATCTCAACCTTGTCACACTCAATGTGTCAAAAGACTTCCAAGTAGTGCACATATGTATAATCTTGTTATGGCAGGTGGGGAGCTCTGAGCTTGTGGCTGGAGATGACTATGCATTGAACAACATCCACAACATGAAAGAAGCAATACCTGAGATATGGGAAGGTGAAGGAGAGCAGCCGGAGAAACTACTTCAATCTTCTGTTGCGACAGTTGTCCTCGCGTAGTGTATCAGCTGGTGTGAGATCATGATACAACCCAAGTTTATGAAAACTCTCTCAATGCTTAAGATTTTCTGAACTACTATGATGCAGCTCCATTCGGAACTGGACGTCAAATGATTAGAATTATGTGCAACAAGTTTTTCTGGGTGAAAGAAAGAAATGCTTCAACTTTTTAGAGGACAGGACCAAATCTATGTAACTTCTAGAGTTAAATAAATGACTACACTTCCATAATTAACATGAGTTTTGGATGAATTGTGGCCTTTATCACTTGCTTCAGCAGAAAGTAAACCAACAGCAGAATGTTAACTTTGACACTAGCTCAAAGTCACGGATAAGTAACGGAGTACTTACTTTTTAGTGGGCCGTTTTCAAGCCCATATGAAGCCCAAATCTAGAAAAAGAGAGATCTTGGTTTAAATCTCGCTGCGCTGCTTCATCCGCCCTTTAATTCGCCTTATCCAACCAACTGCCGTCGTCTCCTCAAACCCTAGGATTTGAGAAGCCGTTCAATGGAGGTAGCGACTCCTCCGCCACCGCGTAATTCGAATACTCCGAAAGAAAAGAGGAAACAGATTCCGACGCCGCAAGATCTGATTTCGCACTACGAGGCTCAAGGCATGGACTCCAAGGAAGCCTCCGTCAAAGTGATCGAGGACCTTCAGAGCTTGGTAATGAGAGTTGTCTCCAGGAAGAAGAGCGAAAAATTCATGGTCGACGCCTCACGGAAGATCGACGGCATTAACGCCCGGCTGGCGGTCGTGGACATGAAGCTCGACTCGAAGCCTGGGATTGCGCAGACTTTCGCGATTGGCGTCGCCGCCGGCGCCGCTTTGCAGGGCTTCAACGCCGTCGTGCCTCGCCTCCTTGACATTTGGAAAGCTGCTACGTCTTCTACAGGCTCTTCCCACCCGCCTTGATTTAAAGAAGGACTGTTGTAATTTCTGTCTTGTGTTTCCGTTCGGAAAAATGTTGCTGAGGATTAGTTTCCAGTGATAAGCAGTGAGTCGAGTACGAGTCTTTAGCAGTGAACTTTTAACCTGAGCACTTGACTTGAACCCTGTGTATCAAAAATAAAAAAAACCAGTGAGTCGAAGCCCCGCTTTGTTTTTTTAGTTTCCTCATCCGAAATGATTTGGGTTCTTTGTAGCATATATTTGGTATAAAAAAAATTAACAACAACTTAAATTTTGGAGGGAAAATGTGAAAATAAATTTTTTGGGATCGATGAAAATTAAAATCGTTGTTGTTTTGTTTTACTAACTGTACTAAAGTAAACTGTCATGGAGTATAAAATAAAAGTAATTATTCGGTGAAAAGTTCAGTGTGAAGTGAAATTGGCGGTGAAAATGCAAAACTGGTGTTATAAAGAATTTCTTAAAATAAAATATTAGGGGTTTCAAACTTCATATATATTTTGTGGAGGTGAGGATGAGGAGTGATTCACTTCCAAAATTCATGGTAATTTTGGAAGTTTTTCATTCCTCCAAAATTCACTTGAGGTGTGAAAATCAGTTTTTCACCGTGAAAAAATGGAATTCAACATTTAATCTATGATTTTTATTCCTCAATATTTTAATAACTAAAGATTAATAATTTATATACAAATAATAAATGAACATCTAGTTTCTAAATAGTTTCTAAATATTATTATTAAGGGGTTTCAAACTTAGGAGGTGGAGAGATTTTCATTAGGTGATAAATTGCAGAATTCACTGTGGATTCTCGTGAGGTGAAAAAAAATAATATTAGGGGGTTTCAAACTTAGGAGGGTAGATGAGAAATTGAAGAATCACCGTGAATTCTTGTGAGGTGACAATAATAATATTTAGAAACTAGATGTTCATTTATTATTTGCATATAAATTGAAAGTATATTTTGGAAGTTTTTCACTTCTCCAAAAATCACTTGATGTGTGAAAATCAGTTTTTCACAGTGAAAAAATGAACATCTAGTTTCTAAATAGTTTCTAAATATTATTATTGTCACCTCACGAAAATTCACAGTGATTCTTCAATTTCTCATCTACCCTCCTAAGTTTGAAACACCCTAATATATATTTTTTCACCTCACGAGAATCTAAGGTGAATTCTTCAATTTCTCACCTCATGAAAATCTATAACTCTCCTAAGTTTGAAACCCCTAATGGGGATTTCAAACATCCACATTTGAAAGCCAAAAAGCGGAATAATCCACTCGCCGAATTCACAGGTGAGTAACGAAAAGATTCACCCTCAAAATTTGGACCTCCGATGAATCACTCGCGGAGTGAGTTGCAATTTTTCAAGGTGAATTGGAGAAAAACTCACCGCAAACTTGTTTTGACCTTCCTTTTTCGTGAAGTGCAAGGCCATTTCTCCGATCTCAAACGGGTCATCAACCACCGTCCCAGATTTGCTCGTCTGTAAAGAGAACAAGTGAAAGAACAAGTTTGGGCGTTTTCTTGAGCTTTGTGAGATCGGATCAGAGAAAAAGTACTGACCATTGTGGCGACTCTTGGTGACTTGGACGGTGTCATCGGAGCAGGCTTCGGGAATGCCGACGGCGGATTTGGTGTGAGAGAGGCGGAGAAATGCTTTAGTGGGGCAGTCAAAGGTCTTATGGAGGATGCACTTAGCGTCGCCGAGTCAGCCCTGCATGACGAGCCAAAGCGAGGCACCGACATCGCTAAGACGCCGACGGCGAGCAGTTCTTTAAACCGAGTCCCAGCAATGAAGAAGCAATCTGTCGATCGATAGCCCTAAATTCGATTCGAGCTCCGCTCCCAACTAGGGGTGTGAAACAATTCGGGCTTTAACGAGCCCAACGAGCCGAGCCTTACGAGCCTCGAGCTCGAGCCGGTTTTGAGGCTCGAATAATAAACGAGCCGAGCTCGAGCTCGAAACGTTCGGCTCATAAGGGTTCGCGAGCCTTAACGAGCTCGTCTAAAATTACGATACTACCCTTCACGAACCATTGAGCCTTAACCAGCTCGAGCTCGTTTACTCAGTGTTGGGACCGAATCGAGCCTAACCGAGCTCGCGAGCCTAACCGAGCTCGCGAGCCTAACGCTCGCGAGCCTAACGAGCTCGAGCTTCACGAACCATCGAGTCGAGCTCGAATTATCGGGCTCGATCGAGCTAGAACCGAGCCCGAATTTCACGAGCCCGAGCTCGAACCTGCTAGGCTCGGGCTCGACTCGAACTCACCCCTACTCCCAACCTCCGATTCTAGCCCAAATCGATTTTGTGCAGAAGATCACCGTCGGGCGAGGGCTCCTACTGGTGGGACCAACGATTAATTCCTGCGAGGCAAGGCGGACCTAGGAAGGCATAATCAATTTTGTGTTTTGAGTTTCTTTCACCACCCACTCAAACTTACTATATGAGTTTTTTCACGCTGAAGTCAAAAACTAATTCACTTCTCAAATTTCCTAACTAATTCGGTGATTTCTATTGTTGATGGAGTTGATGTTTGAAGCCCCTAATGAAAGTTTGACGGCCTAAAAAAATAATAATAAATAAAAAAAAGATCTAAAACTGTTTATTTCATCTCAAGTTTCCTTTAAATTTCGTTTATATTATATGTGAAAACTCATTTCATACAATAATGATACATGAATTGCAATGTTATATTGTTGTTCTATTTATGCAAACCACTTTTATTATTTTTGATGCTCTTGATGTATACATTTATGATACTAAATATTAAAATATCTCTAAGTATATTGAAAGATTTTATAGTATAAATATATTAAGAAACATATGCGAATACATAATCGAGCCATGGCAGTGAAATTTGGGTACACTCGGCGTGGCGGATCTTATTTTTCCATTTGTTGGCGTGGTGAACACCCCTAGGAGGCTAGGACTGGCAACATAACGTGAAAATGGTAATGTGAACAAAACAACTATGTTTATTTTTTATTTTGGTTGAAATGTCTGTGAGAGAACAATATTATTAACAGAAAAACGTGATTTAATGGGGAAAATGTGTTTTTTTCGTTGTGGGAAGGGTTGGGTGTGTTTTTTCAGAAGGTAATATTGTAAATTTCATGGTTCCATTATTACAAAGGTAAAACCTTGTTCATTTTTGTTTGTTTGATTTATCATTGTGTTTAGATTCCAGGACTTCGATTTGTGATTTGAGAAGCTTATTTGATACGATGGTTAGGATATTGATCATGAGATGTATCTTCATAGTTGCGATTTCGACGAATCCAGTGTCGTCTGCAACGGATCATGTAAATCAACTTGAAGTTTGCAGCGGATGACGATGTACTGCAAATGGGACGGTGGTAAGAAAAAAAAAGGAGCAGATACAAGAAGGCTCCGATCCTAATATGGAGTTCAAGAAACATTATACGTGTGGTTCATGAACGATGCCAATGTCTATTAACGGAGGGTTCATGAACGATGTACTGCAACACTTTATTTGAGATGAAGTTTTATCATTAAAAGTTTGTAAACCATCACCACATTATCTCCATTTTTTTTATAGGCATTATCTTCGTTTTTTATATGCGCTTTTCACTCAATGCCAATTAGGAGTATTTTAAAGTTCAGAGTTTTACATTCAATTTAATTTTCGTGTCTTGATACGAGGACTTATGAAAACCAACATTCCACAATTTTTTCTTATAAAAATTTATACGTTATTTTAAAATACTTCAAACTTTTTTTAAAAAAAATCTATTGAAGTAGTATGTTCTTTAACAAAAGCATTATCCTTTTGAAACTTACAAAAGCATTATCAATACTAAATCAATTTTTGTTTTCAATCATTATTCTCAAGACTTCGTATTATTTTACGTTATCCCTAAATTTCTTTCAAATGAACACGGCCTGTAGAAGATATATAGGAGTAATAGCTTAATTAACGGCGGAAAATGATTAGTCATCATTTTTGTATAATTTGATAAACAGAATAGAGATTTTTTTGAAAATTAATGTGAGAGAAAATGATTAGTGAAAAATGTGAGAAAAAATATGGTAGTGTTTGGTAAACAAGAGTTTCAAAATAAAATTTCAGCTTTTCCAAACCTTTCATTTTCCATAATTTGTTTTTTTTATCAAAATAACCATTTCTAAAATTCTTCTACCTACATACATTTCATTCAACAATCAAACACATATTTTCAAAAAATTTAAATTTTGTTACTAATAAATTGATTTGATTAGTATTTATTAATGAAATTTTGATCAAATTATTCATGTTAAACAAAACATTAAAAGGATAAGAACATAAACTTAGGTGGTGGTGACCCACTTGGTTAGTTTGACATGATGTGTACTGACAGTCGATTGACTTTAACAGTTGCAACACGTCACCAATGATTTGCATTCATGCGAGATGAGTTTGGTTGAATTTAAAATGGAGTTCTTTTTTTTAATGAAAATTTTAAAGAATTCTTAAAACCATTTTTTTTCTTCAGTTCAGTAGCAAATGTGAGAAAAAAATTACCGAAAAAAATTCAAAATTTAAATCCATCTTTTTGAAAAGTGTTGAAAGTGGGTTACAAAATTCAACAATTAACATCAATACCACTGATACAATTATTTCATATTGAGGGATAAAATAATTATTATCATATCTACCATCTTCCCTATTTATTTGGGACGTGTGAGATCTATAAATTAATTTCAAAAAAGCCTAGCCAAACAAATCTTTAATGAATTTGATGAAGTATTTGAAATTAATATAATATTAATTTAAATAAAAAGGTTAATTTGTTGGTTTATTGATTGTTTGTGGGAAAAGATGTCTAATATACCCTAATTAATATTGTGAACGAAAGATATAATGAAATGATTGATTTAGAGCTCTATTTGCTTGAGAAAAAGTAAAAAGATAAAGGACAGCATACATATAGTGCATCTCTAATATTGTAATAGAGTAAACTCTATGTGTAGTCTCTAAGTTACATGATTGTTCTATATGGATCCTGTTTTAAGATTTTGTATCACTTTGGTCCCTTAAGTTACAATCGTGTTTACCGTTAGTTCTTCCATTGACTTTTCCATCAAAATTGTCGTTAAGGGGGAAAATTTACAAAATTGTCTAAATCTAATATTCAAATTAACACCAAACTCTTTAAAAAAAACTACAAATTGACCCTAAATGACTCTAAAACTGACAAGCTCACCATCCCTCTCACTCAATCCCACCCACTCACGAACTCCAGCAGCCCCTACCTCCATGTCTGGCCACCCTCCCTCTTAAGGCCAGCCCGACCCGCTCCGCCTTGGCCCACACTGGCTTTGCTGATGACATCCACTATCAGAAACGGCTCTATCTGGCTCTATCGTCTCTATCATTGTCTCACCACCTAATCTAAAAGAAATAAATTAAAGGCAGCAACATTCCCGATCAAACACTTTTGAAAGTCATTCTTTAAACATTACCCCAAAAAGAACACAGAAACCCCAATATAGATCTACCGGCCGATTGCCTGAAATTACACAAAAATTTACACAACTCGTGACAGAGTTGTTGCCTTTTTCAACGATTTAAACGATTTACACATTTAACAACATAATTATAATCACATGGCATCAGTCAAACGGAAAACTTAGCATTGAAACAAAAACTAAAACTTATTATATGAAGTTGCTCAACAAACCTCAATCGATTTGATCAAGGCCTCACCGTGTCTTGGGCACCATTCGTGCGATGGAGGCAGGTGGTAGGGAAAGCACCTCGACATAACTAACCGATTGGTCGATCGAACGTAGATGGTTTCTGATCTAGATCTCAATTAGGAGAAAACCTCGAATCTAGGCATCGACATCTTGGAGTAGAAGAAGAGTGATAGCAATCCTTGCTGGAGCCTAGAGCTATTCCTCTAACGGTAAGCATTCTTGAAGACGGAAAGAACTAAACACTTTTGTTTCTATATTGATTCGCTTTTGACTCTGTTGTCGGCACATTGATTTGCTGCATTTGCTGGGACAGGGTCAGCGATGGGCGTGGTGACGTCGACGTGAGGCAGGGTAGCGGGGTCAAGCTAGCGAAAGGGGAGGGAGGGTGGCAGGGCAGAGAGGTCGTAGCTGTTGGAGTTCGTGAGTGGTTGGGTTGGGTGAGAGGGATGATGAGCTTGTAAACTCTGGAGTTTTTTAGGGTTCATTTGTAGTTTTTTTAAAGAGATTGATGTTAAATTGAATATTAGATTTAGACATTTTCGTAAATTTCTCACTTTAATGGCAATTTTGATGGAAAATTAAACGGATGGACTAACGGTGCACACGATTGTAACTTAAACGATTAAAATGATACAAACTCTTAAAATATGACTTATATAAGACAATCATGTAACCTAAGGGTTGTGTTCTTTTACACGTAAAATCAACAACGGACCAACAACAATTCAAATTT
Organism: Stellera chamaejasme; assembly: GCA_024586325.1. NCBI lineage: Eukaryota > Viridiplantae > Streptophyta > Magnoliopsida > Malvales > Thymelaeaceae > Stellera > Stellera chamaejasme. The sequence continues at coordinate 36,983,427 of CM044985.1, forward strand.
TCATAAATCCTAAAAACTTTTACTCTCGCATTTTCCCTCCCAAATTTAATTTGTTTCTATTTCTTTTGCAAGCAAGTGTGTAAATAACACACCTTAAACATAAAAAGGTGGGTAAAGGCCATGTATAATCCATCAGCTTTGATACGTGTCATATTTTAATTATGTTTAGAAATTCGTCTCATATTAATCCTTTAGCTTTTATTCTGTCTCAAATTGGTCATTCCGTTAGATTTTCTATTAAATTTTTCGTTACCTTTATAAATTTACGTAAATGTTCCCAACCTAATATCAGATCAACCCTTAATCTTTAACAAATTTTACAATTTAAACTCAAACTTTTAACTCTCTTCGCTCTACTTCTCTCCCCTGAGTAGCCGCATGTAGATACGCACAAATCTGGGTAGCTTTTGAGATCCAAATCGGAGATGACTGTAGGAGCAAGCTGCGACGGGTTAAGCCTCGGTAGCTGCCGCCGACGTTAAAGGACGGATAAGTGGCAGGAGAAGTGTTGCAACAACAGGATTGGCTGGATTTCTGCTGAACTTAGGCGATCGACCAAGAGGCTGAACTGAGCGGTGGAGGTTGAAGCTGTTGTGGTGGTTTCCAATGAGTAGGGACTTGGAGAGAGGTGATGGTACCAAAATTACGAAAACAGTGGCAGCGACAATTAAGGAGCAACAACAGGCCATCGACGTTGGATTTGTTGCTACAGAGGATGGTCGGATTCCATCGACGACAAGAGAAGGGAAGGTTGGGCACAAGTTGCAAGCTTTAGCCGGAACAACACCAACAGCCTTATGAGCAGCCTTTCACGAATTCGTTCTTTCATTTCTTTTTCCCTTTCTCCCTTCTGTTGGTTGTGCTTTTTTGCTTGTTTTCCCTCCATTTTTGTGCAATTTTCTCTGTTGTTTTTTGTTATTCTTTCCTTGTATTTATTCTTTGGGTTTTCGCTTGTTGTCTTATGTGTTGTGTCTGATTGGAGTTGTGCTTTTAAAGAATTGGTAAATTGGGACAGTTAATTTAAAAATCATGGGCATAGTGGAGTGGTCGGTTGAATGAAAACAACCATGTAGGTTGTGGACTGTGGTGGTATCGAGGAAGGTAGTGGAGGGTGCAAACGATTGGGTGGGTGGAGGTCCAGGCATTGTTAAGGAGAGGAGATGACTTCAAAATTGGCTTAAAAAGTTTGGGTTTAAATTGTCCAATTTGTTAAAGATTGAGGGTTGATTATTACTAGATTGGAGACATTTACGTAAATTTACAGAGTTAACGCAAAATTTAATAGAAAATCTAACGGAAGGACCAATTTGAGATAAAATGAAAGATAAGCATTAATATGAGACGAATTCCTAAAACATGATCAAAATAGGACATGCATCGAAGCTAAAGGACTATACGTGTACCTTACCCATAAAAGGTAGAAACTACTCCCTCTATCCCTGAAATATCGAAGGGTTGATCGAGTGTTAAGATTAAGATGAATATAAAAGTTTTTTATATGTTTATCCATTAATCATTTAAACGAGTTAGAAAAAGTAAAGATTAAGATGAAGATTAAGATGAATATAAAAGTTTTTTTATATGTTTATCTATTAACCCTTTACATGTTTGTCTATTAAGCCTTTAGTCTTTTTTGACAGTTTTACCATTTTAGACAATTGTAAAATATAAATACAGTCCTAAAGTTTAACGAAACATTCAATTTTACCATTAATTTTTATAAATCTACATAAACCCTAAAATTATACACTAACATTTATAAACCCTTACAGTTATACCCTAAGCTTTTCATCTCCCCTTTTATCTCACCAACCTTTGCCCACCACCATTGGAGTCGTCGGACCACCGGTGAGTCGGTGACCTTCTTCTAAATGCCGAGGGTCGCCACCATCCTTCACCATAGCATCTAAGACTGCAAATTATGAACCCAAACCACGAAACGCGAGCCTATAACGACGGATTGGCACCCCACAGCCTCGATTCACAAAAAATAATAATTTTTTAATTTTCTTTTAACTCTTGAACATGCCCTATGTACACTTTTAAAATGTTTTAATAAGTACATTTTTTATTTAAACTGTCAAATATAAATTAGAAAAGTTAAATGAATGGAACTGTATTAGCTGACCGAGCCTCGAATTTTATTCCAGGGAAAATAACAAACCCTTGTGACTTGTGAGTAAAAGAAAGAAAATATTTTGACCTCCCCTCGCAAACCATTTGAAAACCCCGAGAAAGAGACCCTCCCTCTTTCTCAACCAAACTTTGATTCTTCAATCTTCTCATCACCAAAACCAAATCCATTCCTTCCTGTTTATTTAATAAATACTAATTGGTACCCAATTTCCCCTTCTCTTCTCCTCCAACTCCACTGACTTTCACTCGCCTTCATATTTATCTCCTTCTTCCGTCCTAAAACTTGCTTGGAGAATCTCCTCCTGCGGGTTCTGTACATATTATTGAATCTGTATCTGGATTTTGAACAGTTCCTTGGTATCTGAGTGGTTCTGTACTTGATTACCTTCATGGGTACTCTGTCAGATTCCACAAAAATCTAAATGGGGTTGATGACCCCCTCTCTGATGTGTTCCATTCACTGTTGTCGTCACAGTGCTCATAGATCTGCTAGCCATGCTTGATCCGCTTCATAGTTCTGGCTTCAGAAGCAGTTCAAAGGTCAGATCGCCGCATTTCAACTTTTCTGGATATTTCTTCTGACTTTCTTCCGCTTCAGGTCCTCCTATCTGTATTGCGGATTCTGATTATTGTCTTTGCTTGCGGTTATTGGCAGAAGTTGCGGTCCCTAAAGATACTACCGCTGAGCTGCTTATTAGGGCGAGAGCTTTGATGATGTTTGGTTATGAGGATGTTGATAGGGTGGTAAAGGGGTTTATTGGGTTTTTGTGGGTTGGTTTGAGCTCTTTCATTTGGTTTATGCTTATGGTGCAAAGTCACTGGAAGCCTCCTTATCAGAGGACTGGTTTATAGGATCAAACTGAAGGAGATGGGGAACGGAACTTCTCGAGTTGTGGGCTGTTTCGTGCCATTTAGTGACAAGAGTGGCGTTGATTTGGAGTATTTAGAGCCTTTGGATGAAGGTTTAGGTCATTCCTTCTGTTATGTCAGGCCTCCCATTTTTGACTCTCCTGCCATTACCCCATCCAATTCTGAGAGGTTCACTGTTGATTCTAGCACCCTTGATTCTGAGACTCTGAGCGGGTCATTTAGACAAGAAAGTTTAGAGGATCCCTCTAGCTTTCACAGACCAGCTAAGTATTTCCCTGAAACTACATTCAAGACCATCTCTGGTGCGTCTGTAAGTGCTAACGTTTCAACAGCTAGGACTGGTAACCAGATTGCAATGTTCGCCACTGATGTGCAAGAGCCTGCTGCATCTTTCGAGAGTACCTCTTCTTTTGCAGCAATCCCTTTACAGCCTGTACCCCGTGGTTCTGGACCTTTGAATGGTTTCATGTCAGGACCTCTTGAGAGAGGTTTTGCTTCTGGTCCCTTGGAAAGGGGAGGTGGTTTTATGTCAGGGCCAATGGAGAAAGGTGCGATGTCTGGACCCATAGATGCTACTGATAAATCCAATTTTTCTGCTCCACTTTCACGTGGTCAGAAAAGGCATTCTCTTCATCGTTTCATGAGGAGTGTTAGTGGGCCTATGAGAAGGACCTTCTCTAGGCATTCAATGGGTTCTAGTTGGATGCAACGATTTTTCTTACACCCGGTTACCCAATTTGTATGGCATTCTAAGGAGTCAAAATTTCGTTCAGAACCCTGTCGAAACTCTATTGAAGGGCAGCCATCTGAAGGAGAGTACAGTAACAGTCGTAACCTGCAATGGGCTCATGGGAAGGCTGGCGAAGACAGAGTTCAGGTTGTACTTTCTGAAGAGCAAGGCTGGTTGTTTATTGGGATATATGACGGTTTCAGTGGTCCTGATGCTCCTGATTTTCTGATGACCCATTTGTATAAAGCCATAGACAGGGAACTGGAAGGCTTGCTCTGGGACTATGAAGATAAATCTATGATTGATCAATCAAATTCTGAAGTTCTGAAACCCAAAAGTCTCACTTCAGAAAGAAGCATCGCTAATCATCCAAATCCTCACCCTACTGAGCCTATATCATATAGTTTAGACGAATCATTTGGCCTCGTTTGTGGGCAACTGCCTGGTTGTGAGTTAGTCGAGGAAAGTGATGCTAGTAAGATTCACATGAAACCGATTTGCGTTGATACGGACATCTTCAGTTCTGCACCTGGTTCTGAAAGGAGTGCAGAGTTAGCTGGTCGAGGTAGGAAAACTGTGAGACTATATGAACTACTTAAACTAGAAGCATTTGAAGGAGAACATTTTATGTCAACCTTACCAGTTGACGGTCAAGTAAAAGTTTCTTCTTGTAGCAGGGCAGATCCACATAATACAAAGTTTAGCAATTCATCAAGTCTGACCTGTCAACGAGAAGAACCCACCACTTCAGGCCATGATGAAGAGAGGCCTGATCAGAGTACTACCATTGCAGATGCTGTTCCAGGGCATGTGCAGAGCTTAAAAAAATCTGTATTTGGTTCAAAGATTAGGGCTATGTATAGGAAGCAGAAATCCTTACGTAAGAAACTTTTCCCGTGGAGCTATGATTGGCATAGAGAAGAAGTTTGCATTGGAGAGAGGATAGCATCTGTCACTGGACCTATTAGGAGGTGCAGGTCTGGAATTGTAGACCATAAAGCAGTTTTAAGAGCAATGGCTGAAGCACTTCAAAGTTCTGAGGAGGGTTACATGGAAATGGTTCAGAATGCTCTTGACACAAACCCGGAGCTTGGATTGATGGGATCTTGTGTTTTGGTGATGTTAATGAAAGATCAGGATGTGTATGTCTTGAACCTTGGGGATAGCCGCGTGATACTGGCGCAAGAGAGGCAGAATGACCGTCACTCCCATCTGAATTTTCTCAGGGATGACTTAAGGCATAGGAACAGGTCAGGAGAGTCTTTAGTACGTATGGAGCTGGATAGAATATCTGAGGAGTCTCCTATGCATAACCAGAGCAGTCAAGTGAGCATGGTAAACAAGAATAGAGATATTTCTCTCTGCAGATTGAAGATGAGGGCGGTGCAGCTTTCAACAGATCACAGCACAAGTATCGAAGAGGTATGTACTTTTGTGCTTATCAGCAGGCAGAACTCAATTTCGTTCATTGGTCATTGGTCTGGAAGGTTTGTTTATGGATCTTTTAGTTGATGGAACTCCTTTAGCTTTTCTAAAAGCTTGAAAACATCTAAGAAGTGTGTAAACTTTTATCAGGTGCCATATCAAGGATATAAATTGCTTTTGCATGCATTTCAAACTGTACCTTTGATTTTAGAAGACCTTGCATTAAGATTTAATACGCTTCTTTTTCAACATTTAATCTATGATTCTTTCCTTCCAACTGTTTAATGTATGAAGTCATAATTTACATGCAAATGATAATTTGACGTCTGTGTGTAGTCCGCTGTACATTATTTGTAAGTGCCATTGGGCTTTTTGATGAAATGGACCCCAGAGGCACCGTCCTCTTTCACCAAAAAAAAAGAAGATAATTTGATGCCTGTAGTTTCTTATTATAGTTTTTAAGAAATTTTCTAACAAATTGTTGTAGTAATAGTGAGTCAAACACAAGTTCGAAAGTCAAAACATGTCTATTAAAAAGGGATGAAGGAAGTATATTTGGTCCATTTTTTTTTGTTGTAAAACTGATCTTCGCTTGAAATTTGTTTCTACAGTGTTTATGTGCCTGAATTCTTAAACTTTTTTTTTGGTGTCTAAAAAACTTAGCTTTTTGGCTTATTATGCCAACAGTTGTTTAACTGTAAATCTGTAATAAACTTGCAGTGTGTTCACAGTTGATAGGCCCTTTGCTTGGTCGTTTACCATGTTCCTGTCTGTAGTGATGTATGAGAGCCTGTTCAGTTCATGTGTTTCTCTGTCATTACCTGCGCATACAGTGAAAACCTATCAGATTTTTTTATTATTATTTTAAATAAAAAAAATCAGCGTTACTACCTTTCCTCATGTTTGAGTGCCTTGTTTAGGTAGACGTGTTAACCATCAAATTCATGTCAGTGTCATACAAGAGATAGATGCAGAAGTGATAAGTATTAAGTTTCTTTATATCTATTTGTGGCAGGAAATATGTAGGATAAAGGCAGAGCATCCTGATGATGATAAAGCCATCCACAAGGATAGAGTGAAAGGGCAGTTGAAAGTAACTAGAGCTTTTGGTGCCGGGTTCTTGAAAAAGGTTGGTTCACAACTTACTCATGTTTTGTTTACCTGTGTCTGAACTGTGAAACATGTGTAATTGTCACTATGGATATTTGAGTGGCGTGGGGAGTTCTGGGCCTTACTTTGCCGTCAAGTTATCAATTGTTAGGAAGACCAATGGTGATATAATACTCATGCAGGACAAGAATATATTTTTTTGGGGGTCTCTAGTATGACAGATGAACTGGTTTTGCATTCGCAAGTACGCTTGAGTTCAAATTTTCCTTTAAAGCTGCGTTTGTCTTCCTGTTTATGTTGTTAGTTGGGACGATTCAGGCTGAGTCTTCCTGGCTTCCATACTATGGAAACAACTATCATGGTAATTGAATTGTCCTGCTGGAGAAGAAGAAGAAAGGAAAATGAAAAAAAAAAAGCTGTGCTATACATTAGTTGGGCATGGGTCAGATAATATGGATGAGTATTAGAAAGCATACTCTATTGTCAAGGTTAGATTGTGCCTTCTAGTTAATTGTTGTCGGCCTAGGAAGATACTGCTGTGTTATTTATTGTACTTAAACTGATCCAATTTAGATCCCGAATAATTGATGATTTCATTAACCTTTGATGGCTGTTTTAGTCCGGAATTAGGAGAAGACATTGGTTAACATTATACAAATCAAACGATATTGTAATTGCATGTAGTTTATTTTACCTTAGATATTACTGTAATTTGGACTTTGGACCCGAAAAGAATCTGCAGTATGTTGAATATAACTGTGTAGTTTGCTGGGGTTAGGACTGAAGAGGGATATACATACAACTTGTGCCAACTAGTTTAGAGTCACCGTTTCTCAATTTTACCAGCTTTAGCTTCTCAAGTTTTAAAGCAGGCTAGTTAGAAAGAATCCTTACCATTGTGATTTTTTGTGCAGCCAACCTTTAACGGAGCTTTGCTTGAAATGTTTCGGATCGACTATGTGGGCACAGGTCCTTACATTAGCTGCAAACCCTCACTCATTCACCACCGACTATCCTCTAGTGATCGATTCCTCGTCCTATCATCTGATGGCCTGTATCAGTATTTCAGCAACGAAGAGGTTGTAGCACATGTGACATGGTTCATGGAAAACGTCCCCGAAGGTGATCCTGCACAATACCTTATTGCAGAGCTGCTATTTCGTGCTGCCAAAAAGAACGGTACGTGAAAGCAGTGCAGACTGTTACTGTCCTGCTCACTTCATCTGGTATCAGACGAATTTGTGATGCTGAGTAATTTGTTATACATGCAATTTTGCATTATTTGCAGGAATGGATTTCCATGAGTTATTAGATATACCTCAGGGAGACCGTCGGAAGTATCATGACGATGTGTCTGTTGTAGTGGTTTCATTGGAGGGCCGGATTTGGCGATCTTCTGGATAGGTCCTCCTCCTCCTCATTCTCCTCCTTCCGTTCTGTGTGATTTCTACTGCAATGTAATCCTCCATCTTCTGTTCTAAGGTTAATTCATTTATGCATCTGGGAGAAGGAATCCTCAATTTTCATGGCATCGTTCAATTGGGAAAGTTTTGGCTTTCATCTTTAGTAGCAACTAGAAATTATCCTCCCCGAGACAGCTGCTTTTACCATCACCAGCACATAAGTAAAGTCGTATCAATAATATTTCTAGGATAACAGGTGAATTCTAGGATAGCAGCTTCACATTTCTTCATCGACTTTGGTTGAAAGGACAAAAGATTTTCAGTTGAAGCATTGATCCCAGAGATATCAATTTGGGAACCATCGGGTTTGTGCTATCGCCACTACTCATTGGGGCATGTGTTTCTCAAGTTTTGATTTATAAAGATTTGTAAACTCGCCAAGCAAGTAGTCAAACAGTGTACAACAAGTAACCACAACACTTTGGAGTTTGGATTAATAAGGCTGGTTTTCAAATATAAGAAGTGAATGAAAATTTTTTCATCTAATTCGTGAATGAATTGTAGGTGAGTGAGAAAAGTGAAAAGAGGAGGGTTAAGTTTGAGGATCCTGTGAATAAGGAGGAGCGCACAATATTGTGCAGGACTATGTGCGCACAATTGTGCGGGACTATGTGCGCGCAGTTGTGCGCTGCGCACAATATTGTGCGGGACTATGTGCGCACAGTTGTGCGCTGCGCACATTTTCGTGATGCACCAGAGGAGAGTTCAAATTACACATCAGGGCAGCACAACTCTATCAAACCGAGACAAAATCAAGCAACCTCTGCCCTAACCCATCGAGAATTTGTACCGTATTTAGCTGGGAAGAGAGAAAATTGAGGGAGATAAAGTGCTCCTGGTCGAACAGTATGAAGACGATGAAATGACGATGACCTCCAGCTACGACAGGTCGGGGAGCGTCGAGCGGTGAAGAGAGGTGAATAAGGAGGGACTTCTCAAGTGAAAAACAATGTTCACTTTCGCGCAATTCACCAGAGGTCCGCGCTGCGCGAGGTGAGTTCACGTCTGTTTTTCACGTAAATAAAAACAGGTGAAAAACTCCGTTTTTCATCTGTTTTGAAGTATGTTCCCTAATGTCATGCTAGTTAGCCCTATAACTTGATTCACATTTTCGTTTCAGTTTTAAAACCGTTCATTTTTTTATTTTTTTAAAATTTGTGTCAAAGCTATCACTCATTGAATTTAGGGTTTTTAGGATTGGAACACGGAAGCATATCAGGTAATAGGGCCAGTCATGATTTTTTATCATCACTTTTATGAGGAAAAGTGCATTTTTTTTTCGTTATAGTAATAAAGTGCAATGATATGTAAACGGTTAACCCACATAAATCCAGAGTAAATTTTGTCGGCAATACAACTTTTTATTTTTTTGACCTATTATGATCCCGTTTTAAGTTTTTGTCATATTTCAGTCTTAAATTCTGAATTCTTGATCTAATCGAATCCTTTCCGTCTAGCTTCGCTGTTAAAGTGTACGGAATGAGTAAAATCCGTCAGATGTCCTACTTTTTATGATTTTGACCTATTATGGTCCCGTTTTAAATTTTTGTCACATTTTAGTCATAAATTTTGAATTCTTGACCCAATCGAGCCCTTTCCGTCTAGCTTCACTGTTAGAGTGGACAGAATAGTGCAAAATATTTATTTAACCCCTCTGTTAATTGTGCGATAACACACCTCAATATTTTTAAACTAAATAATTGGCAAAAAGCACGAATAAACCACTAAACTATTCGAATTGTCACTACTCAGCCATTGATTTATTTAACGGGCCGCCTGAACTCCTCATATTGTACCGAACTCATCATTCCGTTCATTTTTTGATGATGTGGCTGGCGGACTTTAACACGTGAATGTATCTGGCAGGAAATATAGAAATGGGTTAAGGGTGGACAGACGGGAATCAACATAGGTGACTTCTATTTTTCCCAAGTGAGAGAGGAGGGTTAGTGCCAGAGACGACAGTGGTGGTGGGGTGTAAGAATCAGTTTCAGAAACGATTCGATTCTATTCTCTCTACAAAAGACGCTTATGAGTTTGTGACTTTGTGCAGATGGAAGAAAACATGTATGTTATTTTATTTGTTCATTGTGCTGATTGAGTGAGTTTTGAATCTAGCAACCCTAGACATTGGTGGATATGGTTTTCTTGTGTTTTTTATTGTTTCCCCTTACACATTTCCTTTGGTACTGTATTATATTCGGGTAGTGGTATTTATGTCCAAAAAAAATCGGTTGGTGGGGTATTGAAATTGGTTGGTGGGTCTGTGTTGATGTTATGCTGGGGAACCGTTTTGGAGGGGTTGTTATAAAGTTGACATGATTGTTTTGCAAGTGAATTTCGTTGCTTTGAATGATTTAATGGTTTTCTTTTTTCACACTTAAAACAATGAGACAAATCGGACAACTGCAAAAGAAAACAGACACACACACACACACCAAGGTGGGGCTTTTCTTCAAACGGGTAGGGATGTCAATTGGGCGGGTTGGGTCGGGTTCATGTCGGGTTATTCGGGTTCGGGTTGAAATCGGGTTTATCTATTTTTGGGTTGGGTTCAGGTCAGGTTATTCGGGTTCGTGTTGAGATCGAGTTTTCTTATTTTTGGGTTCGGGTTGGGTCAGGTCCGTTTGGGTTTTTCGGGTCAAGAATAAAAAAATTAGAACTAAAATGAGACAAAAACTTAAAACAAGACTATAATAGGTCAAACACATAAAAATAGGACCGCTGACGGATTTTACTCATTCCGTCCTCTTTAATGGCGAATCTGGACGGAAAGGATTCGATTAGGTTAAGAATTCAAAATTTAGTACTGAAATAGGGTAAAAATTTAAAACGAGACCATAATAAGTCAAAAACATAAAACATAGGACCGCCGACGGATTTTCCTCAAAAAATCCATCACACGAAGTTCACGAACACTCTACGTACTCAAGGACCAGACTAAAATATCTTTGAAGATTAGGGACTGATGGTAACAATTCAACGTCACGAGCGCTTTTTCTTTTTCTTTTTTTTTTTGGGGGGGGGGGGGGGGTCGGCGGGGATGATTAACGAACGTATCGAACAGTCGTGAAGCTTTGGGTCGAAGTGCAAGGCTACTAATTCGAAAAAAGTTCGATTTTTTCCCTCCCAAAATCCGCGGAAGCCAATCGGAAGATGCAGAAGAAGCAGAAGAATTTCAGAAAAAGGCGTTTCGAAGGTGAAGATGATGCCGAACAAAACAAATCTGACGACGAAGAAGAGAGGAGGTAAGTATCTACTCCACTCCAATTCGCAATCGATGTGTTAGGGTTTTGTTATTCTGCCGCTTATGGAAGTGGGTGTTCTCCCAGATTGGCGTTGGAAGAAGTTAAATTCTTGCAGAGGCAGAGGGAGAGGAAGCTTGGAATCGCTGCGGTAACGGCAGTGCAGAGTGGGGGCTCGGTGGCGAAATTGAGCGGCGAGAAGGTCGATGCCGACGGCGAGAAGGAGGACCTCGTTCTGCAGGACACCTTTGCTCAAGAAACCGCTGTCATGGTCGAGGACCCCAATATGTAAGTTTATTTTGTGTTTGCAGTCCTCAAACTGCAGTAATTGCTCGATCAAGCGCTGTTATTTTCAGTAAACTGTTTTAGTAGTCTTGGCAATAGGAGGCCATATTACTAATCACAAGTATGCAATGTATCAAAGCGAGTTTATTGTATACCTCAAATTAATACCTCAAATAAATCAAGAAGATGGAGCTTCTGAGGACAAATTAATACCTCAAATAAATCTAATGAGTAACTAATAATCCTGTTATACAGAAAAGGGTGTTCGTTCTGAACTTGGTGGATTGGATTTGGAAATTTGTTGCTCCAGTTTGGAGGATTAAGATTTTATGGTTTCCCATGTCAATTTGATCTCTTCTGTCTGTCTCTCCTGATAGGTTGAAGTATGTTGAGCAAGAATTGGCAAAGAAGCGGGGGAAAAATGTGGATTCGAAGAATGAAGTTGAGAATGAGTTAAAACGTGCTGAGGATGAATTATACAATATTCCAGAGCATCTTAAGGTTGGTAATTTGATTTTGTATGCTCATCAGGATCCTATCTTTCTCATCCTCACTCAGGCTTTTAAGTTTAAACAGTGTTTAAGCGCTAGGTGCAAAGCTCCAAAGGTTTTGTGCTTATTGCCTCATACCAATGCAAATCAAGTGAAGCCAATGTGAGCGCACGAAGTGCACGCCTTTATCTAGGCGCAAAGCATGGACTTTGTTGAATTGTGATAAAATTAATAACTTTTCACTTATCAAGATGCGCTGAGATGACACCTAGGTCATATAATGCATCAGATGGTAGCCACTCAAATCCCTTAGTCATGCAACTTTTCACTTCATCGCGCTTTTGTTTTCTGCTTCGCATTTTGGGACCCTTAGTGCTTTAGCGCGCTTTTTCACTTTTGAAAGCATCGAGTTTGAAACATCATTACAACCTTTAACCTGTCAGTTCACACTAGCTTCGTTGAATGAAACAATTACCGTGTTATAGAATTACTTCATGAACAGCTACTGCTGCTCCATTCCTCGTTTTTTCCCCACTCTCTAAACAAAATTGATCCTTGCTTATTAGTACTTCAGTGAGAAATTGCTCACAAATGTCATTGCAGGTGAAAGGCCGTAATCCTAATGAAAGCTCAACTCAGTGGACCACTGGGATTGCTGAGGTTCAGCTCCCCATTGAGTATGTGTCCTAGAGTTCTTTTTTGTAGTTCAATTTTACTTGCATAACCTGATTGTTATTGTCATCTGAAAGTTTTGCGATATATGCTGGATCTTGTTTTTGTGCATTAGACCAAATGAGCAGGATGTGCGATGTTTTTTCTTCTGTTAAATTAAATATGGCACTAGAATGCCTGTTTCCTTATGAGGATTTCTGGATGAAGCTGCTAATTATTTCTGTTATTGCAGATACAAGTTAAGAAATATCGAAGAAACGGAAGCTGCAAAAAAGCTTCTACAGGAGAAGCGGTTGATGTGTCAGACAAAATCTGAAGTTAACATCCCAGCAAGTTATAGTGCTGATTATTTCCAACGTGGCAGGGATTATGCTGAAAAACTTAGAAGAGGTTGGTTTTGTTTTCTCTATGCTCTGTGACTGGGTAGACAGATAAGTAAAATATCAGTAGCCATGAGTAGGGTGCTCATTACTTGTATGTCGATGCATTGTTTATATGTTCATGGTGAAGAGACTAGATTAACTGGCCAAACTAACATGACATCATCCGGAAATCATGACTTGATAAAGTTGCATGACTAAGGGACTACCTGCCAGTATTTGTCAATTCTGTTTGTTCTGCATTCTGCTGGATTAGGAAGCTGGTAAGATTAGCTAGAACCGAGTGTCTCATTTTGTTCCCCGTTGCCTGCTTGCAGAGCACCCTGAGCTGTACAAGGACAGAGGTTCGCAGGATGATACTTCTGCACCAAAACCAACTGAAGGTACAGGTGATGCAGCAAGAAATAGACAAGCTGCAACAGATGAATTCATGTTGAATCGCTTCCGAAAACGAGAACGACAACGTGTGATGCGGAGATAGTTGACGTTTGTCAATCCTTACACCTTCCATATTTAAGTGTGGAAACAAATTTCAACTTTATTGTTTGATATCCTTGGAGCTGTAATACATTCACAAAATGCAAAGATCGTGTTGTGATGAGTAAATCACAAGTTGGTGGGCTTCATTGCAAAAAAGCTAGGCCACAACCGTGCAGTAAACCAGTTGTGGGAGTGCAAAGGAACAAGTAAAACAGTCAGGTATGTGTGGTTTTAAATAACGTAGTGGGATTTAGAACTGAACGTTGCTCTTGAAGGATTGCCCGAACTGCCAGTTGGAAGATGCAACATTGTAAGCTGTGCGAATTCTGCCATTGCTTGTTTGAATTCTGAAGGATAAAGCTTGGCCGTTAAGGTAGCTTGAGCTCTGCCAATTGGAACCCCAGTTCCTTGACATTTGTGTCCATTTATTGGTTTTGGAACCCATTATCCAGACTGTTGAAATATCTCCGGCTCCCCCAACGTTTGATATCAGCACAAGCTCAAAGTAGTCCCTGCCATTTATGGTGAATCTGATCCCTCCACTTCTCCGGCATCCAACTCTGTGAAAACAAAAAACGTCCTGTTTAGCATCATTAGAGCACTAGTATTTTGCTACATATCTGGATGTGATCCATCATCAAGACTACTAATCGTAGGATTTGAAATGTTTACATACTTCCTGTAGAAGATGGGGATGATTCCAGCTTTGTATTTGGCAATGGTTTCGAATGCAGGTTGCGACATATCAAAATGTCGTAGAGGAGGATTACACCAGCCACCATTGTTGTTTGGAAGAGCATAGTTTGGGGGACAGAAGTTGGTGGCAGTAATGGTGATGTAAGTCCCTCGAAGGCACCACTCTGGATCGTGGGTGGAGTCGCAAATGATCTGGTAGCACGCTCCACATGATTTGCCGTCGTTGAACAGAGCTGAGCTCAAAGCTGCCGTCTTTGTCCCATAACCATCCGTGTGGAGGTTGCCATATCCACATGCCCCACCTACAATATGTGATTCAAAACTCAGAAGTCATTTAATACCCATGATTAGCCGGAAAAATAAGAAGATTTTGGGCGTGTCTGGCAACAGTTTTTTAAAATAGCTTTTGCATTTTGAAAAAGCTATCTACAAATAGCTTTTAGTGTTTAGCTGTCAGTTATTCCTAAACGGGATCTTTGGAAGGAAGGAGAATGAAATAAGAATGTACCCATTGTGCCGGAGGCATCACTTCCGCCATAGAATGTGGCATGAGCAGTGAGCCAAGTAGCCGACGCTACGCCGTAAAAGCTGCTGCTGTAGAAGAGGGCTACAACGTAGAGGGACGTAAGTGTAGTTGGGAGCTTCATTTTCGTAGTGTCAACTGTCAAGTATGTAGCTTTCAGAGGCTGCAGGAGGGCGGGGTTAAGCAATGTGGTGATGATGATGGTCCAAGTCGTCGATAGAGCTTCAGCTATTTATAATCAACTGCTATGCTATGCTATGCTATGCCGACGAATGAATTGATGATTTGTCGTACAACTTGCAAAACTCGTTGACCCAAATCGTTATTCCATAATCAGATGTACATCATCACTGAAATTTGTTGCGTATGAAACATACACTCTCTATCCAGTGGATTGGATTTAAGAAATTAAAATTTAACCAGCCCATGTGCTCATATGTGGGGAAGGTCGTACAGTGCTCCAGCGTTCTGCTGTTTTTTTTTTTTTCCAATGGAGTTTCCATTAAGTTCTTTTCTAGCCGACTATCTCTTTTATCCATTTCTTAGTTGAAACTCGAAAGTCCTTATTCAAACCTCCAGACACTTAACCCGAATATTATTATTATTATTATTATTATTATTATTATTTTACAAAATAAAAAAGACGACCTTTTTTGAATGTAATAGGGAGTAGACGTTGCAAAACACTATTCCATCCTTCCAGTCCTAAAAAGGTCATCACTTTTGCTAAAAAGATCAGCACTTTTGAACTTGTATTTAATTTATTTTTTTCATAAAAATACTAATTCATTAAAAAATTCTTTAAAAAGTATTAGACACACCCATTTATCGTTTTCATATTAATTACGGAATACTTATTTCATTTCATATGTATATGTTAAGATGTTAAAAGTGAAAAGTTTATAAATAAAATGCCGAAAAGTAAACTTAATGGCCTTTGTGTGACGAATGGAGTGGTACAGTACATGCATTATATTGTGGCATCAACAATTTCACCAGTTTGAGATTACCAACGGTTACATTTTCTCAAACTCATAAATTTAAACTTTTCATTAATTATTTCTCCTTATTTTTACCCTCGCTTTTAAAAAAACCAAACTGTATTTCAGACTTCGCTTTAATAGAGCATACCAAACTCTATCATAAGGGGAAAAAAAAAGAAAAAGAAAAGAACACACCATAGAAGTTGTGTATAATTAATTATTCTCATTTTAGACGTAGGTGGGCTGTGAAAGTGGGAGTTATATGGAAATGGAATCGTAAAAGCTCTCGGATACCGTCACCGTCAAGCTATCCAACCGTACCACGTTCAAGTACGGTTGAGAAACGAGTTGCACTTGCCAGGGGATGAAAACTACGATTATATTTCTATTGGGAGTATATTATTTTATTATACTGTCGTTAGCCTCTTTTCTCCAATATTAAAAATCCGCAACCGACCTAACGACTCAATAATTTTGTAGCATAATTATTACTAGTATAAAAAATAATTTCATCGTTTGACGTGATAAACCACAATAATACAAAAAAATAATTTCTTGGTTGACAAGAATAATCAAATACTTCTATATATATCCACGACATAGCATAATTAATGGGTATGCAACTTCTGAATGCCATTCATTGTGCCGTATCTTAAGCCACGGCCTATGCATATGCCACATGGGTTCATGTTCGTGAACCTTAATTCTTCCATTCACATATGCAACTAGGAATCATACAAGAGCAGTGTCAATTCGGGGGGTATATACGCCTAAGCATCAAAAAGTTGTGTTTATGTTTCATGAACAAAGAATTGATCTGTTTATACATATAATCCATTCAAGAGCTAGCGAGGTTTTGAAAGAAAATGTTAACTATATACCCGAGGACTAAGCTAATAGTCATGCTACCAAGTAATGGCATGAGAGAGGGTAACAGCAATTACAAAGCAAAGGCTACTAATCAACCTCTGGAATACATGGGAGTATCAAATAGAAAATGCGGAACCGTACAAAAATGTTTCACTGAAGACTTGGGTCTCTAAATTCTGTATCGAACGATTCATTTCTCTTAAAATGTTGTCCATTGTCATTAGATAGACACATTTCTGATCTAATGATCGACATTTTACTAATAAAGCGTTAAGTGTATCGTTTGCGTTGTATTCCCAAGTTTAAGACCTGTGTACCAGTCTGCCTTATAGGCTCTGAACTCACATAGCTAACGTTACCTTCAGATAGTAATTAGCAAAACCTACTATAGGATGTTGCTGCATGCGTGTAACAAAATTAAGTGATGCCAAAAGAAAACACTAAACCATGGTCTTAACAACAGACTTCAGCTTAAGCTGAACTGTTAATGAAGATAATCTTTATAGGCAATGCAGAAGCAGAGAGACTTATTGTCTGCAAAAAGGAGATCAGCTTTAGCTGGAGAATATTGAATAAAGGCAAGACAGGCATTTCCATTAAGAATCAATAAAAACCAATTAGCTAACTTTCATTATTTAGTAAGACATTAAGACATCTGGATAAATAGCCGAAAGTAAAATTCAGCCAATTAATGACCAAGACTAATCTTAGCAACAGTAGCTCGTGATTATACTAAATCTCACGGTTCTATCACTTAAAATGTAGTATCTCTCATGGAGGAAGAGGTGACTTGTGCTATTAGAAAGCCCCCCATATTCATCCTATGTAGGACATGAGAAAACTAAGGTACCGCCAAGATCAAAATATGAGAGGCAAAAACTCTCGACTCACTCAAATGTCTGCATTTCACCAAAACCGTGTTTCACTTCAGAGGCACTTAAGATCTAAATTAGATTCTACATAAGATGATTTTAAGGAAGAGAAAAACTTGGTTGGAGCTAGTTACATGACACTTGAAGGATGCCACTCATGTTTTTGCCTTCTAATTCATAAATGGCACTTCAAACATCCTAGTTGACCTGATAAAATAATCACATCATCTCAGTGCACTACATATGTGGAGAAATGAAATCTAAACCATGTATGCTATTTACACTAAACTAGTCTAATCAGAACTGTTCAAAAAACTGAAAACAGCAGTCTGATTAACACCATTATTAACTTGAAGTCTAGTTCCTTTACATGCTCAGCACTGCTCTACTTTCCTTATTAGCAGCAGGCGAATACGCATTTACCAGTATTACCTCTAGCCCTATTTTTTTAATTTTCAAAACTAAGACCGCATGCAAACAAGCATCAGCAGTACCTTTAAGATTGGTTCTGAGGACTCTGGAGTAGATAACGGGCATTGTGAAGGACAGCATTGGTCTCCTCATTTGTACTATCAAGCTCCCGTAATTCTTTGAGTTCCTCCTGCCATTTCTCCACCTGTTCCTTGTGTATCCTGAAGAAATGGGCTTTTTCAGATGGAAGAAGACAAATAACTTCGATAAGATTGAGATAATATGATCCAGTTCATAACTCACATGAACAGTCGGTCTTCAAATTCACTGCTCAGATCTTTGAACATTGTCTTACCTGATTCCATTAGCTCGGACACCTAAGAGAACAACGAGCATTGATTTAGAAACCATATCTTGTGTGAGAAGATGCCAAGTAGTCATGTCTGTCCATTTGTAAACCTTCAAGCTTTCCTAATCTAGTAGCACTAGATTATAGGTGGATAACATATTGCTCGAAATTGATCGCTTATTGCCAGAGATCTAAAAAGGAGCAATTCCATGTGTTAACCAGACATAAGATGCAAAACGTTCATAATATATGCCTAAGCATTGTTACCAGTTGTGTGAACTGTTCAATCTTTTCCATAATGTGACTGATTTTAAGCTCCATATCCTCGGATCCCACCATGTTTGCTTCATTTTCTTTTTGAGGAACAACCATAACTGTGCCATCTGGAACATCGTTTTTACTGTCCTCCACCTAAAGTTCGAAGAAAAATCAGATGCTGGCGTAACTTGTAACCAGGAAAATTCACCTCCAAGCTGATGGATTCAACACACACACACGCGAACAGCAAAACCAAGAGCATACAGTAGGTTTCATGCGTTTCTTCAGAACTCCAGCCCCTCCATTTTCCATCTCGATCTCAGTAGTAATACAACTGCAGGATGAACAATGAAAAGTGTCGCTAAGACTTGTACAGAACCTTCAGAAAACAGACATGATAGCCGAAGATGTTTGGCATACAGAGCAAAGTATTTTAGGGTTTTCCAGTTCGAATATCATTCTGGGAACAAAATTCCGTTAATCCACTTGGATCAGAAATACATCTTAACTCGTTAGCAGCGTGATCAAACAACGATGATTCCACTCAAAATGAAAATTACCTAGAATAACGAAGCGTAATCTGACGAAAGCATAAGAACCTTCCAAGTCGAATGAAATCAACATGATTTCGCGAATAATCATGAAAAAGATGGGAAGAAACTCTAGCACTCGATAACAATTCAAATTAACGAGAAATCAAGAACGATCAACAACCAGAATTATCAAAATAAAATCCGAAAACCCGCTTCACTTACCAAACTAGCAGATTGCTACAGAGAAGAAATTGTATTTTTGTTAGTGTGTTTTGTTTTGAAAGGCGACGCGCGTCTAACCGAATTTCAAAATTCTAGAATGAGGCCGAAACGGCAAAATATTTATCGACCAATTTCACCAAGAAAACGAAGTACTCATCCCTGAAATTTATCCCGCTCTCCAATTTATTCCCTCTATTTACAATTAACCCTTTTAGTTGTTTTGATAAATAAAATAAAATTAAAAAACCCTTTTAGCAGTTAAGCATGTTATTCTTTCACACATGCGGACGCACACACACAATTTGAACCAATCAGTTCAATTGAACTTTTTCTTAAACGTATGCATAAAATTCCGAGTTGGGTAGGAATATTTTGTCCATAAAATTTTCACAATGTTTCATCTTCAGATAACCTTTTAAATATTGATTTATAACCTCTAGGCTGAATTTGGGTAGGAATATTTAATGGAAAATAAAGTTGGCATTTTAAAAAATAGAGGAAAATTTTGTAAGTTGAAGGAAAGTAGGAAAAGTTAGATTTGAATAATTTGTTATATAATTTGTTTGGTAACAGATTTTTTAAAGTAACTATTGCATTTTGAAAAAATTATCCACAGTAGTTTTTTAAGTTTAGATATTAACTATTTGATCTTATCTATTAAAAAAAATATCCAAAACGCCACGACTAATCGAAATAGCTAAATCTTAAGTAGAGCCATAAAGTTGATATTAAGTTCTCGAATTTCTGTCCTGCCATGTTCCATCCCCCTCACATAAGCTCTTTCCCGCGTCCCACATCTCTCTTCTCCATTTATTATCTGCCAAGCAAACTTGTGACCATCAAGTTAAAAAAAGGCTCTCCTCCCATGGCTCTCCTTTTCGCTTGATATCGCATATTGTTACTTTATGCATAAAGATTAAGAAACTTTACAAAATTTACAGCTCATACATGAGTAGCATAAGATATTAAAAGTAACAGAAACGCATAAAAGGATGACGACCCATTTTATCAAATTAATAAACACAAACTAACTCCCCTTGATGTGGAGATTAACATAAACTGCGCTCTCATCAACAGCTTTTAACAGTAATACACTATTGCTACATGTATGGCATCCTCCATCTGCAAGCCTAAGACTACATGAACTAAGGGCGGTCCCTTGGTACACAAGAACCACGACTCATATCTCATTTGGTTTATCCTATGATTTAAAACTCATCAAACCCTTGGACATCGTCTATGATTTTGGGGGAGAAAAAAACGAGGGAGGGAGACGAACAAAGAACAAAGGAACTAAGATGGATTGAGGGCTATACATAAATACAGTGAGAGAGAGAGAGAGAGCAGGTAATGTTCAAAATCATTTATCGATACTAAGGTTATTACATAAATGTCCAAGCTCAGGCCTCGAGTCCATCCATGATGCAAATTTGATCTCTGCAGGAGACGCACAGTAAAGATAGGACCTGAATGTGATGAGGTAAAAGTACCGCCTGCGACGTAACAAAAAATTTGGGAGTGAGAAGAACTGAGGAATATTGATGATACCTGGGGTGGCTAATAACAGAAGACGGGAGAAGGATTCAAGTAAAATCTGATACATGGTTCTAATCTACATCAATTGAAGACTATGTGTATGAATGCAAATCTGGTTCAGAAACTACTAGCTACTTGGTTAATGGTGTGTGTTTTCCTTCAATTAATAGTAACAACAACAACAATAATAATAATTATTGTTATCATCATCATCATCATCATCATCATCATCATTAGGAAAGTCGTATCAATACCGAAAGCATTTCAAGCCTGATACATGTATGTCAGAATCAGAAGTTCATAATGTCACCTTCACATGTATCATAGGCATGCCACATGTATATCTATGTATTTTCACTTTGATAGAAAACAGTAAGGGAAAAAAAAGAAACAAAAAACATGAATGCCAAATGCAAATAGCATAACTAACCGTAATGCTTTAACGCCCATGTCTTTGAGATACGCTTGATGCTCATCATCATCATTGCAGACTTTCTTCAGTTCTTCTCTGTAGTAGAGAATATCATCCCTCAAATGGCCAGCACCAGCACACCTGAAGATAGTAACGAATTCACTATCAAGCAATTTCACAAATAGAAAGCATATCTAAACCCCGTGACATGTCTCAGTATTTCCTATAACCCCGCATCAACATAAGGCACTATCAAATACCCTTAACATTAGTAGTTTGTGCACTTGATTAGTTGATTGCTTAACCTTACGAAAGCCTAAGCAAAGCAAGAAAAGCAAATACAGTCTGAACTCACCATCAACCATATGCAATGACAACAGTCTAACACGACTTCAATAAAAAATAATAATAATGATAAATAAAAAAAAACATGTAGCTGAGATATGAGAAAAATTCACATTTATTTTCTCCAGTCTTTGTGGGAAAAAGAAAAAGAAAAACTCTTACACCTATCATTTTAGAAGAGTACGATTTCTTGGAGAGTTCATAAAACATATAATCACTTAATCTGCTAAAGCCTCCGGTCATTTTTGAAACAACGAATGATCAGAGAAAATGCACACGCACATTATTTCCAGTTTCCTCAGAAAAAAACAAGGAGGCATACCTTTCAATGATACGATCAACATCTGATTTACTTTGAGGACCATTCATTAGAACTCTGGTAAGACTTAGTATGTCACGATAGTCGTCCATTCTGTGGGCATCATTAGAAACCTGGGATGGTGAGTTTTCTACAGGTGCAGAATATAGAGGAATATCAACCTTTGGTTGTAGAGCCACTTGTGGGTTTAATTTGGCCTGTGCATCAAGTCTGCAACAGATGATTGCCATTCCATAAGCTACTCCTCCAAATCCCGTATGAGATACAAAAAGGTAACACCCTGCAGAACTATAATGGAATTCAGTAAGTTCCCAAAACATACAGAAAACACCTATCAGGTTTATGGTTTCTTATACTTACTCATCTTTACAATACTGGATTGCATCAACATCTGAAACTAAGGGCTCTCTCTCTCTTGTAAATGGTATCCTCCTATATGTGATATTATAACCTTCATCTTTCAAAGCCGCATGAATTTCAGCAGGTGTCTTAACACTATCTTCAAAAATATTTTCCCAATACCCTACAATACTGGACTGCTTTGAGGATGGGCTATATTCTTCACGATGTAAAAGCATCCTACCACCAGAACGCTTGGCCTCTGACAATATATCTTCCTTTAATCTTAACTCCATGTTCTCAACCTGCATTATGTTGAATCTTGTAAACCAGCAAAAGAATTAATAACCACTCTCTGTAAATCATGAATCATGAAAAACTTACATACCACTTGACCAGTAATTCCTATGTGCTTAAGCGAATCTACAGGCTTCTTCAAATCCCTTTGGACAAATGGAGTCCCATTGATGTAAAGAACAGCTTCTTCTCTCAGATCAGTTACAACCACTTTCTGACCTACTAATCCTTCAGAACCAGCTTTTGCACCTAGATGTGCTAGCATCTCTTCAGCACCAGTTATTGTTGGAGTCGCCATGCTGTACAATGGGTATCCATCCGCCTGAACACATACCTGTGTAAGGTTGTAATAAAAAGAAATATACTTGTATATAGATATCCAGACCCATGAAAAAGTGCATGACTGTATAAAATCACAAATAAAATATGTTGAGCATATAACTACTGAAGCACTCCTAACACAATCTTTAAGAGTTGTGCGTAAGAGAAAACCAATGGCATCTGCATCATAAAACAAAGCCGAACCTTGTGCTCATGGACTCTTGTCAACCACACACACACATGTACACATATGGAAGGATTTTTTAAAGTAGAAAGCATGCATAATAAAATCATTCTAGATCTTAGAACTAAAAGGTATCAGAAAGTTGGACAGAGAACAATAAGCACCAAACCAACCAGAAACAGTTTGGGCCTTCTACAGTACGCATCAAACAAAGAGCAAGTACTGCAGCCTTGAATCTTACACCTTTAAGGCATGGGCATCAAAAACATATGCAGAAATGCATATAACATCAAAGATCTGTCAATAATAAACGTTTTTTTATCACCCTCTTTGATTTGTTATGGTAAATATACAATATAATTCAAATAAACACAGCAAAATGAAAGGCCCTAAAGGAACAACTTCAGGATTTATGTCTAGTAGAATTAATACCATTCTACTCATGGGGGTATTAACTTTATCCACAAGGAAAGCAGGTGTTATTATATCGTTAGAATTGCATGCCGCCTTCTCAACAAGGTGAAGAGGGTGCTTTGAAGAATGTAAGGGATTTTACTATATGGAAGGTCCCTTTTAGGAAGAGGGAAGAAAACTCTACAGAAAGACCTAGTACGTGAGACCACAAGTAGTTAGTTAAAAAAACATCAGGAAAGACCTTATACACCGACCCAACAAATTTTTGATGAACGTAGCATCGTTTATAAAGCATGCAAGAATCTCTTGACTTAATTCAACAAGAGATGATCAATGAGCTCCTCCAGTATCATATTCCAATCCATGTTAGAAAGGGCATCACAGGATAATCTGGGAATATATTTCAGTAGCAAAAGCTTTTTTAGAGGGGCAAGACACTGCCACATATTGCAAATATCTTCAACTTATTATACAGAGCAACACAGAATGACATGCAGGGTTTGTCATTAGTGCTGAGAACAATAATATCAATAAAATATTAACAAATCCATATTAGTTAATCATAGCCATATGAATCTCGTAGCTTCATTCTTTCTATGTAAAACAAGTTCCTCTAAAAGCAGTGAAGATAAAGTTCTATGTTAACAAAATAGTAATGAAAGAAAATGACAAGAATTAACCTCATTTATACCTTAAAAACGTTTGGTGCCCCGTGAATTTGGATGTGGCTGGAAGTCCTCTGTCCAGGAAAAAAACACATCTTAAGTATAGAACCTTTTCCCAAAACAGAACCATTTCGTGACTTCACAATAGCTTCCATTACTGCATCGCCATGTTGAGATTCATGTGGTGCTCTCAACTCCTCCTGTAACAAAAACATCCAAGTAAAAGAAACTTTATGAGGGATACTGGGTATGTACTGATGAAACACAAACAATACAAAAGTTGAGAGAGAGGATATACAGGGACAGTGAAAAATCGCCCAGGTCGGAGTCTTATACTCCATTTCATAGCTTGGACCTCAGGTCGCTGATGTAACCAACTTTTAAATGTCATCCTGTATTCTCCTTTCTCACAGATCCCATCAAATGCATCGCTACCGAGATATGCTGCAAATGCAATCAAACGGAAGTACCTCTCCAAGTATTCAGCACCACGATTCAGTGCCACTCTCCTCACCCTTTGCTCAACATGCTGTTGATTAAACACCTTTCTGTACCGCAGAACAGCTTCACGTATGTTCTGTAGCGCAGAACATCTGTCTATAATTGCATCCAGGGCTTCACGGCATTCCACCCCATCATCAAACAACCTAGTTATCTTCCAAAGCAAAAGGATATCATCAATGCCAAATGATCGACCTTGCTCACTTCTTTCTCGTACTTCGTTATCAGCAGTAGAGGTGTTTCCATTTTCTTCACCACTTGAGGAGCCGCCATCTTCCTTTTCCTGATTTATATAATCAAGGACTTTAAGTGGCCTCCCATAATCAATTCTATGTTTCACAAGACAAGCAATGACAGTACCAGTGGTCGTCCTTCCTCTGCCCATCTGTAATGAGGAAATCAGTATAAGAGGTAAACGTGAAATCAGCAAATATTTAAACATGGGTATAGGATAAAAGCATTGACCTGGCAATTGAAGACGAAAGCTGTATCCTTGGAAGCAGAAGCAATATTTAGGGCCAAAGTATCAAAATCAGAACTTTTAGGAGCTTTTCCATCAGTGATAGGTACACGTGCATACTTAATGGGATATCCTTCAGTCTCTAAGCAACTGAAAACTTCGAGCGGTGTTTTAATAGAATCGGGATTAACATGTTCCCAAGCATCAAATATTTGCCCATCATCTGTCTCATGTATGACCATAATGGCACCACCATAACTTTCAGCTTCTCGCAAAATATCTTCCCTTAGTCGAGCTTCCATGCCCTCTACCCTCTCACGGTCAATTCCCTGAATCAGATGCAATCACCACAATTTCAGTGAGACCTTAAATATTCTAATTGTATCTGCAGCTTTTGAACCTTGGATATTGTTTCACTCAAAAACAACTAGAGATACCTATACAATTGATCTCTTAAATAAATCCCGGAAACCATTTATGTGGATATGGTGAAGTATAGGAGACATAATTTACCGTATACTCCAGCATGTTTTTATAAGGTCTTTCAACTTCACGAAGAACGAAGGGCTTTCCATTGATGTAGATTACAGGTTCTTCCCTCATATTATGCCAAAAGATTGGCCGGCCACCTTTAGAGCTTCCAATTCTCTGAATTACGGAACGAATTCCATTAATTGTTGGATTTGCAACACCGTAAACAGGAAACCCAGGTACTTCTCTAAAGTTTGGAGCGCCCTCCACTCTCTCAGGTAAGGTTGAATTTTGACAACCAGGACAGTGGTCACTTTTCAGAACAGTTTGGCTCCCAAGCACTGCCCCCTTCCTTAAAGCAGCAACCACACCAACCTCATGTGGGCGGCCATCAGCAGATTCAGCAATCTTCTTTAAAGAAGGTGTTAGACTTGCATACTCAAGGGCACCCATAGGATCTCTCCTCAGCAACCTGCAACACCATATTCAGTACCAAGCAAAATCTTATACATTCCTGTGTACAACTTTAGTTATGAGATTAGTTAGCTTATTCTAGGAGTGGGAATAAATGGACCAAGGAACTGTCATCATAACAAGAAGGAAAGATTCAGTGAATCAAAGTATACAATGGCTTAGTTTAAGATGTCAAAGGATGCTTAATAAATTAAGAAGATACAACCATGTGTTTCGAGTCGGTAAACAAAATCCTAAAACTTAATTGAATTTCTAGAAAACACACATAGCTCTCCATGTTTCTGTCACCGTGAAATAAATGCCCATTACAGGTGAAGGAAACTAGCAGAGAAGTATTTGAAAATGCAGTATATTTCGATTGATGAAGGAAAATCATATATAATTAAATTCCACGAAATGCAAATTGACCTTTGGCATTCTTTGACCCTGAAAGGAATGCCCACCCATGTAAAAACGGGGCAGATGAGGCGAGCATGGCACTTGGGTGTGCACTGTCCCCACAGAAGTTCGGTATTTTCTAGGTCATCATAATCAAAACAGTAAGACTTCACAAAAACTAGTAATTGTGATAATTCTGTACCAAAAATGTTATCATATATGCAATGTTGTTTCTAAGAGCAAGGTCTAGTCCAGAATTGCAAGCAAGTCGGCATCAATTTCTAAATTCAACTATACAGCTTCAAGTTCGTAAACTGAGGCTGTAACTCATTGTGATGTTGTCCATAAATAGTTGAAGCACTATATAGACGTCACCAGAAAATAGTGATAAACTTTGTAAGGTAAACCTAATAAACTTACCTGCGAATGATACTATAAAGCTCTGGCCTTGCTCTCATCCAATCACAAAAACCAGTATGATCAAAGGAATTAGAGCGGAGAGATTCTCTCTCTGAATGAATGTATACTGCAAAGCATATGAGAAAGTAGTATCTCTCCAAGTACTCAACGAAGAATGAAAGTAATGTTTCCCTCTTCATCTCATCTGGCTGTCGAAGGATATTATTCCGGTAAGTGGCAATAGCTTCTCGTAGGTTCTGCACTTCAGTTCAACAAAAACCATCCTTGAGTTAATTGGCCTAAAACAGAGAAGCCACTCCCGGCAAACTACAAGTACGACAATGGCAATGACCAATAAACTGCTGTAATGATTCCCAGATGCATTCACTGCTGACTAATTGCATAATAACTTAAGTGAATAAATTTAAGAGCCACAATATGATAAACCAGGCCCAAAACAAAGCCAGCAATAATGTGAGTTAGAATACTCGAACTTGAGACCTGCATTGAGGCGCACTTATCGATGACCTTGTCCACTTGTCTTTTGCCTTCAACACCACCCTACAGGCATTACCAAATTATCAGTAAGACAGCGGGGGCATGTAAATCTTAGAGAAACGCCAAAGCTAAATCAAGCACCTCTAACACCCGTATTAAGCTTCTTATGACTGCATATTCTCCTCTACGAATTGCTTCTTCTGAGCTTGGTAGCTTATCTGTCACAGTTGAACCACTCTCTGAAACTCTCCCAATGGAATTGGTTCTAGGAATACCTTCATTAGTAGCATAAAACAGCATAATATTGTGACTTAACTTTCCTGTAATGACATGTTTCCCATTATTTCATGCATAGCAGAATAGAGATGCTTGATTTCGTCTACTTCAGAATAATTTGAAGATTTTTTGGTACTAAAAAAGATGTGATAATATCATGCTGACATGATAAGAGATGTCCTTGTATTTTTAGGTCATAGAACATAGAAAATAAACGAGAAAAGAGAGATTAAAGAAAATTATGGATGATTTATTAAATTGTGAAGTACAAAGGTTGTGTTCTTTTAGGAAAAAAATTGGGAAAAAGTTTGGGGGTCTAAAAAGTAAGAAAAGGTGGAGAGGAAACTAAAATAGAGA
This sequence comes from Stellera chamaejasme, assembly GCA_024586325.1. NCBI lineage: Eukaryota > Viridiplantae > Streptophyta > Magnoliopsida > Malvales > Thymelaeaceae > Stellera > Stellera chamaejasme. Next base: position 37,011,077 of record CM044985.1, read on the forward strand.
AGTTTGAGAAATCATTGTGTTAATGAACACAACCTGAATGATTATTAAGATATGATGATTACATGAGAATGGAAACTTAATTCACTACTGGATAACCACTATGATGGACGATTGATACCAATAAAAAATAAAAAAAAATCATTTCAATAGAAGCACTAAATACGATTTTTTTGGTCAAATATACCAATCAGATTATTTTGATATCCATAATTCACTTTAAGACCCTTCACCTTGTTAAAGAATCCAAGCCACCAATTGGAAATTGATGAAGGGGCTTCATCACAACAAAAAGTGAGCATTACCTAATTCACCGTATACAACAAGGTAAACTAGTCTACCTAGAAGATTACAAGAACTTAACAGATGAACCTATGCGCACATTCATTTGCAATAAACTTGATCAGTAGAAACAATTACCTGATGCTCCTATTCGGTTCAGGTAAGTCAAAGTCGCAATAACCATGCCAGTAGTAGTCCGTCCACGACCCATTTGACAATTAAAAATCACATCTGTGTTTATGTCAGCTTCAGAAATTTTATTGACCTACAAATAGGAAGAAGCAACACAGACGTTTTATAGGCACGCATTCATAAGCAACACAAACAATTAAAAATTAACTAGACGTTCAGCTACAAGAAAAGGAGGTGGAAACAGAAAATGAGGAAAATGAAACACTCACCAGTATATCGAAATCAAGTTCCTTTGGTGGTTTTTCATCTGTTATAGGCACGCGTTCATAATCAACAAGATATCCTTCAAGTTGCAATTCCTCATACACCTAATCCATGAAATGAAACCCCTTTAGGGAAAACGTTTCAGACTCAAGTGAATTTATATTGCACTTATACCTCTAGGGGCGTTTTCACAGAATCACGTGATACTGGTTCCCATTGGTCTACCATCTGACCATCTGGAAGTTCATCAGTGACAAGGATCTTATTTCCATATCTGTTATGTCAGATGTGCAAAACTGTGAGTTGAGAATGTTGAGTATTCTTTAGAGGCAGGCAGTAAATGTTGTGTGTAATAATTCCCAAAAGAAAAGGAAATGCTAGCAATACCTTGCAGCTTCCAACAATATATCTTCCTTCAATCGAGCTTCCATTTGCTCAACCCTATTTCTATTGATTCCCTACTTTAAGATAAAAGATAACAATCAACTTAATTGGAAGTGGGTAAAAGAACCATGTTATATGCCTCTGCTTTATAGCATGCACAGTTTACTTTTCCAATACTAAAGTGCATATTATCATCGCAGGAGACTCGCTACAAAATTGAATCAAGTACTCGCAAGTTAACGATTTAACATTTATATGCAAAAGCTAACTGTTGACACATACACTACTACCTAAGTACCAATTACACCACCACCAGTACACAAGGATTTCACAGGTGTCATTTTGAAGTTAAAAATAGTATGCAAGTAAAATTTCCATGACTGTTGCAGAGTGTCCACAAGCTAGGAACAAAACAATGTGTGCTAAGACTAGCATAGTTGACCAAAGTAGACGAAAAACCTTTTTTATTTTTTATTTATCACATACCGTATACTCAAGATTTGAAAAGGGCCTCTCCACATCTCGTAAAACAAAGGGTCTTCCATTGATGTACACTACCTGTTTAAGTGGGTATAGACAAAATTGTAAGTAATTTGCAACATTTTAAAAAATTGTGTTGCAGGATACAGGCTGCATACATATATACATAAACTAAATCTTGACATATAGCTAGTAAAACAGCTTCCAAAATGACTGATAACTTAATATAATAAAAACATGTCTAACACATCTACCCTGTTCAGAACAGAGCGTTTCTAGTTGACAGTCGGTTCTATTTTGCTCTCCTTTGGACACAACAGTTACGCTATATCAGTGCATATAGGGCTTCATAATTTGATGTTTAAAAAAATCCATGCATCAGCGGAGAGCCACATTAACAAGACAGGTAATCAAACGTACACTGGGGAAAAAAACAGTTGTTAGTCAACCAAACAAATCTCAGGACATATAGAATTTCCGGTAACCTGCATATAAGCCTAATGTTCTAGAGTCTAGACTACAGAAGGCACTATCTCAACAAAAGCTCTAAATTGTTGACCCCACCACAGAACCATTATTATCATAGATGCATGATGTTTTTGTACTTGCAGTATCACATTCACATTACTTCCACACAAAATTATGGAATTCTGTTCTACTTCCTTCCATCTGTGGGCAAACATGAAAAGTTATTCCTCCCAACTTTGCACATAAGATACTGGTCAGAATGGCTCTTTCAATTACTAAATAAGAAATAGAGTATCGTGACAAGAAAAGATGGGAACAGTAATACCATGAACCTTATGACAAGGACATGACAGCTATAGCTATCATATCTTTTCCATAAAAAATGCAATTAAACAACGCGGTTGAAGTTGTTGGTTTACTCTATTGCAATAAGCTTAGTTGTCATTAATGTTACGAATACAATCTTTGGGAGAATACAGTGAAAGAGACAAATATTTAGTATCTCTCCAAAAGTACTAGCATCACCCGTGAAAGAAAATGGTAGACTTCAAAACCACAATCCTGTTTCAAGAAGCCTGTGCACCATGATGAATACTAGCAACGGTTATAGAACCTTATTTAAATCTATATGAACTTCCAGTAGAATCTATGCCTTTAAACTCTGGCTTAACGAAGTGACAATGAAACAAAAATTGGTGCCAATACCCACTTGCTTAAGTGTTGAGAGCATGTGGTAAATTCTATGTACACACGTTTATCTGCACCAGGGCCACAGAGCCTAATCTATTGCTGACCTATAAAGAACCAAAATGTAATGTTTCCAAGTATAGATTGCTCTTCGGAACCAGGAAAACCATGCTTGAATAGGTTCCCATCGACAATGCAACCATAAAAACAAGCGCAACAACTGGTAATGTGTGACAAGTGACCTGATAATGTCAAGAAAGTAAAAGAAATGCCTGGTTAGAAAATAGTGAAATTTACCGGTTCCTCACGAAGGTTAATCCAAAGAACTTGTGCTTGCTTTCCTTCTTTTCTCGCGCTAATATGGTTAAGAACGTTCCTGATTCCCACCAGAGTAGGAATTGCGACACCATGAACATTCAATGAGTCCGCCTGGCCATAGGAAACAGAAGGAAAACATGTCAAGCTAAAAAAGGAATCAATCCAATGAGTAAAAGAAGTCGTTCAGATGGATGGGTCGCTTGTTGGAAGGCTAGCTGATTTTTGTTCTGCAAGCCTTTTTGTAGTAATTTTGATCTGATGATACTCATAAGAACCTATCAATTCAAACCGTGCATACGACAAAAAGGATGGACTAGATGTATAAAAACAGAAACTCATTTCAGACCTTGTTCTTGCGAAACTTTGGTTATTTGGCTACAGCAAGTATACTGAAGATAAGATATAGAAGTCACTTTAAAGCCTACTCACGCAGACGAAATTAGTTTCACTTGCCTCATGGATGAGTTCATGAAATACGATTTACTTGGTTAAGCCGCTAGGCAAGAAAACACGAACCGACACAAAACAAGAAGATCTCATCCACACAAAATCCGGTTTCTATCGAGCTTAGGACTAATCTCATTCTCAATCGAATTCATAACCATGTAGTGTAACTTTCAGTAGCCATGAGCTCCCAGCTGTAATTCGAATTCGAAACGAAAACAAAACAAAACCTGGAGCTCGAATTCCCAGGAGACAAGGCCCAGAAAAGGAAAAGAAACATAAGGAAGCTGAAAATAGAATGCTGGACCTGGCGGTAATTAGGAGCTCCATCGATCTGAGGAGACAAACGTTTGTTCTGGCAGCCGGGGAAATGGTCGCTCTTAAGAATGGTCTTCTTCCCCAACACAGATCCTCCTCGCATCTTCATCACCTGCTCTGGCTCCTTGGGAATCGACATCTTCGCGTCAAAACCCAATTACCAGCAGCAAAGAACAACTTCTTCAACTCTGGGATTACACAGTAATGGGTCGATGAAGTGATTGACGGAAGGATGGGGACGGGAAGCGAGATAGAGAAGAGTTATTTCATAAATATAAAAAAAAAAATCAAAAGGAAATGCGAGCTGACGCGAAGGCGAACGTGAAAGGCATGTGTGTGCTTGGGAAATACTAAATAAATGCGGTTGATGGAAATGGATATTCTATTCCGATTGGCTATGGATGCCCAACCATCCATAAAAAAGCCGCCACCTAATTCTTCTTTCCGGATAACAACTACGTACTTACATAATAAAGTTGGAGGCTTAAACTGAAATACCGGACTAAAATAAGAGCCTTGTCTGTGGAATTACTGCCCATTTGGATTTGCTTGGACTGACCATGGAATTCAATTAATGTAGCCTCGAAAATGCTACTAATAAATTTGCTTAATTTTAGAATAAATTCTGATTTTCTAATTATATAAATATGACTTAATTCAATGAATAATTAAGTTATTCAAGTTATTACAAATTTAGAATTTATTCTTAAGTGAAATGGTATTTCTAAAAGTTGATTTAAACAAATTTTCAAACAACTTTTAAGAATAAGTTGTACCAAGCACAACGTACCCCCTTCTTCACATAAGTACATAACACTCATGTATTCCTTTGTGGGCTATTCTATAACAGTTGGCACGTTTCCAATTAAGAAAACTTTTTAACATCATTTTACTTTATTATTTTCAATTTCTCTTCTCCATCTAAAAATTACTCCCTCGATTCTCAAAAAATACATATATTTGTTTTCACTGTTTCACAGTATTTAATCTATCATTTTTTTCATGAGTGTTTAGGTATTTTAAGTTCAATAATTTTTATCTATATCACAATTTGAAGTATAAATTTTCTGAATATATTTTTTGTGAATTTTTTCACTATTTATGTTATTATAATTTTGAGTCAAACATTGAACCTTAAAACAACAAAGTCAAATGTATAAATTAATTGAGAACGGATGGAGTACTTTTGTTTTCTATGCCAGTTTTACTTTATTATCTTCAAGCAACTCTCATATATCTAATTTCCATGTTCACTCAACTTTACCAATTAGTTTTTTTTTTTAAAGCAACTAACTTTATTAAGGTATAAAATATTAACAAATTTTAGTTCTTCATATTTTTTACCATTTTTTTATGAAACAAATGGAGTAGAATGTTAGACAACATTCATTTTGGGGCAAATTACATACCACTCCAAACATAGTACTTGTGCTACTCATAGTTAAAACGCGTACTCTCTCTCTATGTAGCATTTTTCCAAATGCACAGTGTTGCAACTTGCTGCTACAAACCATAAGCCTGTCGAAGAAGTGCATTTCAAACTATGTAAATTTCACATCAACAACTTTGCAATTGCAACCATGATCTTGTCTTGTAACAATGACAATCAGTTAATTAGTAGCAGTGAAGGAAGGTATAGCAACTTGTTCTTTGGGAAAGTCTTGGCGCTACCTTGCACTCATCTTATTTGTTTGTTAGTATGTCCTTTCAATTAGAAAATACTCCCTCCGTCCCCAAAAGATTGAAGGATTTGATTGGGCGCGGAGATTAAGGTGAATGTGAGATTTTTAATAAGTTTACTTAATTGTCCCTTGATTGAAAGTGCATAAAAAATGAGGTAGAAAAAGTAAAGATAAAGTGGGGATAGTTACTTTAAGAGTGAGAAGTTTCCTTTTAAGGAAAGTGATCAATTTTTTTGGGACGGCCCAAAAAGAAAATGTGTTCAATTTTTCAGGGACGGAGGAGTATCAAGATCAATATTGTATCATGCAGCAGAAACATAAAACAAATAATCAGTAAGATGAAACTTAGTTCAGGATGTATAATCTCAAGTGTGGCTTGACGTACTCCATCAATTTAATTTGCGTCAGTGGAAGAAAACAGATACTACTTGAAAGATATTATTTGTGATATTATAAATGAACCATCCCAGAGGCATATTCACGTAATGCATCTAGTAGTATACATCACAGGGTGTTGAAGGGCTGCAAGTTCATACACATACATCAGAAGAGCATACAGTTCAGTAACAGGTACATACAATGGCAAGCGTCACTGCTCATATTACATCATAATCAAGCACATTATAACGGGGGCAGCCTTTATTCTGAAGCATCAATGGTTGTAGTATCCATGCCAGTAACTTCCCTAACCAAATTTTTCACTGACGGCAACCCTGCGACGACTTCCTCCTCAATACCGCACTCGTTTGTACCTCTCCTGATCATGAAGTAGCCATCCTGTCATCGGACATGAAATATAAACATACATTAACCAGGCCTCTTAATTCGGTTAATATGATTTCAATGTAAAGAAGAATTTTGATCTAACATACATCACCCCAGCCATGATTCCACTGATTTGCGAGAAGCTGCATTTAAAGGAAAAACACAGATCATTAATTTATTTTTATTTTTTATTTTTTTTATAGGAAGATTTCAGAGTGCAGACCGCAAGCATATATATACTCACCCAGTAGTCTTCCCCATCATCAGTGGTTCCCCAGCCAATGAGTTTAACTGCATGACCTCCCATTTCACCCCCAGTAATATGTTTGTAAACCCCGGACTTGTAGTGAGCAAAATCCTGACAAATGAACAATCAGAATATCAGCCGAAATCTTCCCCATTTCAGAGTAGTCATCAATTTTCCATGTATTTGCAACTGCAACGTTCAGGATATAACACTACAAAGTCTACAATTGCAGATTGCAAAGCAGCAAACGAGGATAATACAAAAGAGAGAAAACAAAAGGTCGATAATGAAAATGGAATAAGAGGCCTAAAACATACTCCCTTGTCTCAGGGTTTTTTTTTTCAGTCCCAAAAAAACTGAAATGTTTCCTTTTACGGAAACTTTTTAACACTATTTTACCTTATTACCCTCGATTTCTCTTCTCCGCTTAAAAGGTTACTTAGTCTTATATGCATATGTTACTTTACCAGCAACAAGTTTTCAACACTCCTTAATCTCCATTCCAAGTTAAATGTTTTAGCATTTGTGTACAATTGCAGATTGCAAAGCAGCAAACGAGGATAATACAAAAGAGAGAAAACAAAAGGTGGATAATGGAAATGGAATAAGAGGCCTAAAACATACTTCTTTGTCCCAGGGTTTTTTTTACACAGTCCCAAAAAAACTGAAATGTTTCCTTTTACGGAAACTTTTTAACACCATTTTACCTTATTACCCTCAATTTCTCTTCTCCACTTAAAAGGTTACTTAATCTTATATGCACATTTTACTTTACTAACGTCAAGTTTTCAACAATCCTTAATCTTCGTTCCAAGTTAAATGTTCTAGCATTTGTGGTATGAAAGACATATCAGGCAGTTCAGTTAGCACTCCTACACCAAAATGTTGAAACAAATGAGACTTCATCTCAAAATACAATATATCAAATATAAGGGAATACATGTCAAAATACCTCATAAACAGTGAAGGAGACTTCAACAGGCCCATTTTTATAAACTTCAGCCATGATGCTGTGTGGATCAGAACTTATCTTGTATGCACTAACACTGTAGTGCTTGGACTCCCGCCAAAGCTGGTTTCCACTGACACACTTCCTCACACACCTAGGGGTTGGATATGCAGGCTCACAGCCAGGGTGAGAGCAACCAGTGTCATCAAAGTAAGGATCACACTGGCAGAACAAAATGATTTCACTATATTACAATACAACCTTAGCTGAAATTAAGTGTGAACAAATATATCAACCAATAGTTATCTTAAAAGGCAAAGTCCCTCAATATTGGAAGATGTTTAACAAGGAAAAGAACCACTGCATCAAGCAAAATCTTAGGTTCAGGCTCAACTAGATCACGGAAGTACAAATGGAGGTTTTTTACAAGTAAAGTACCTCTTCAGTCACGACACCACGACGCATAAAATATCGCCATGCGGAGATTGGATAACCTCCATCACAGCCTTCTCCGCACAAAAAGCCACAGCATGCGAGAAGGTCATTAACAGAAAGGGAAATGTTCTGCAATTGGAAAAATAATAGATAAGGAGATAACATAACTAGCTATCTGATATTGAACTTCCATATACTTTCAAAATTAGAAAATCAAGTTACCATGCCAAAATGGATACAGAAGCGATCAGACAATGATTCGACAGCTCCAAACGCCCAACAAGAACCACAGTGCCCCTGAACAGTCAGAGTTTCAAAAAATCAGAACTTATGCAACTTGCAGATGAAGGGCTCTGAAAATTATGAAAGGCAATTACCTGATCTTCAATGTGCAGCGAAGTCCAGAGATTGATGTGTCATGCCATGCATATAACAACATCATCAAACCTTGCCATGCGAAATCAAAAGATAAATTTAGCACGCAGCTTACCTAGAATCCGCCCAATAGATGTACATTGGGACCAAGCTGTTCTAGCATCAAAACTGGCTGGCAACTTCAAGGTCTTATCATGAGAAACAACAGGAACGGCACCCAGGACATGTTTGGGAGTTGGTTTAACCCCAAGCAATCGTTTAAATTCCCCTACCTATGCACCAGAATAAACTATTGATGTTAGAGCTTCGAAACAAAAGGCTAAAGTAAATGCTGAAATGCAAAATATAAGAGAACAATAGAGGATAGATTATATTGCTATTAACAGATGGTAGGGTTCTCCAAAAAATAAAAAATAAGAAAAATAGATACCCAAATCTACTAATAATTAACTAACTCAACTAACTAATCTAATAAACTAAAAGACTAAAACACCCTTCGTAAAGATTTATTAAGAGAGTAAACTTGACATTTTCACGGTGTGTGTTTCTACATTTGTGGTAAATAGACACCCACTAAAATAGATGGTAGAATCTCCACACTCACAGTAAAATCAGACAATTTGGGATTGAACGCAGCTTGCCATCCGGCATTGGGGTCTCCATTTACTTGTTTCACAATTGAATCCTGCATCAAAATGAATTTTCAATACAGAAACGCCAGTATAATCTTTGTAGAAGCACATCAAAGCAGTCAAATACCTGAAGGATTTTAGAGTTGAGCTTGAGCTTTAAATCTGTTTCCACCGCCACAACCTGCAGAGGATGTCAAAAAAAAAAATCATATTCAGAGCCCTAGCAATCAAGTAAAAACAACAAATCAACTTGCTGATTCTCTGGTTCGATCACTTCCCCTAATCTAATTATCAAACAACACCAACTCTCCAGAATCAAATAAGCCCAAAAAAGGATAATCACGAAAGATCAGCTACTATTAAAGAGAGAAATAAATAAACATAAGTTTGAAACCAAATCCGACTGAACGCGACAACAAAGGAATAAAGAAAGTAACTTTTGATTACCTTGAGATCGAACACAGAGACAATTAACAAAAGTGTGGCCAAGCAGACCGCAATCGACATGGCGGAGGATGAAGCAGCAGCCAGCCGGCGTTGCCCGAAGTTTTGGGAAGAGAAGAATCTTGACGTGCCTATCCGGATGACCCCCGTGTAACTTATAAAGGAAAGATGGAGAGGAAGGAAATTTGGCGAGAGATATTTATTATTTCTTCCTCTTGGGAAGTGCAAAGGTGGATAAATTTGGCAGCGACCGGACCGACCAACCAATAATCGAAAAAACTATAGGTTATGTTGATAAATTATGAAAAATAATGTGAAATGTGTGAGAGAAAATATTAAAAAAAAAATGATTGATTGACTTTATGTTTGGAAAGAATGAGGTATTATTCTACTCGTGTTTCATGTCACGGCATGAAATGTTGTGACCGTGTAAAGACCAATTGAATGATCTCGTGCCCGTGATTTGTGAGTGTAATGGGGAAAGATGACGGCGATGGCATTGAGGCGGGTTACTGCCTATGGTCTTCGGTCCTGGCGAGTTACCCATAGACGAGTGGGAGTCGGGAGGACTTGACCATGAAGGGATCGTAGTCGTATAAGACACAATTGGTCGGGAGCTACTGTCGCTTATCTGATGAGCTCATGGCATGACAAAACCAGTTGGCACGTGTATGGTAAGGCTAATCCCGGAGGTATCGTCTATGGCCTCGGGACGCCGCACGGGCGCTGTGGGCTGCGCCGGACTCTAAGCCTGTAACAAGTGGTATCAGAACGGGGACATACGCGTACCGGTGCACACCTTGTGGGGTCCTTAGGTGAGGACTATGCCGGTATGTCGCCAAAGTTGTTGGGACGTGCTAAGGAGTGCTCTGGCCCAACGGTGATGTCTGCGAGGAGATGCAGACTGGGGTAGCCACAAGGAAGCCTGACTGCCGTGTGTGATGGCTGGTTTGGGTGGTGTGCATTGCGAGTAGCGAGTACGGTATGTTCGGTCCTATGGCGGAGTCCTTCTCCCCCAGCACGAGGGTGTGCTGTTTGTTGAGTGGGGGAGAATATCACGACATGAAATGTCGTGATCGTGTAAAGACCAATTGGATGGTCTCGTGCCTTCGTGGTTTGCCGCCCATGGTGAAATGGGGGTGAGACAGTAGCATTGAGACGTGGTTCTACCTTGTGCTACGGTTTGGCCGAGTCAGGTTGGGAGGACTTGACCATGAAGGGGGTCGTAGCCGTATAAGGCACAACTGGTCGGGATCTACTACCGCTTCCCTGATGAGCCCATGGCAGGGCGAAACCAGTCGACACGCGTATGGTAAGGCTGGTCCAGAAGGTATCATCTATGGTCTCGGGATGCCGCACGGGAGCTGTGGGCTCGCCGGACTCTAGGCCCGTGACATTCGTCACGGGTGCCTAACTATCCTTTATCGATCGTTAATCAATTTAATTTTAATACAAAAAATAAAAAATGTGAAAATCATCAGTACAAAACTTCAGAGATAATATTCAAAATAACAAAAAAATGTACATCAAAAGAGAGCTAGTCCCTCAAGAAACAAAAATAAATGCTAGTACATCATATCACATATGAGGAGGAAAGAACCTAATCATATCATATCGAATCTTGTTTCATTTATTATTATTAGTATTATTTACCATTTTCATCATTGTCATCCAATAAGCAATTTAAAATTTAAATTAATTGTAATAGGGAAAAGGTTAGAATATCGAATAACTATTGATAATTATCATGTTTCTAAATGTATGTATGATTGAATTCATTTTTTAACCAGCCCCCTGATCTCTTGGAAGCGATACCACCAACACCAAACTTTAACCATTTGACCAGAGGCATGGCCGGTTCTAAATGTATGTATAATATATATATATATATATATATATATATATAATTGTTATGTATAATATATTATGAATGTTATATATGCAATATGGAGAAACAAACAATAAAAGACTCACTCCTATAATTAACAAACAATTTTTTAAAATAAAAAATAAAAAAGATGAGATCACATTGTTAACCCGATCTCACGATTCCCTACAAAACATTCAATTAACTATTTATTAAGTTTCTAATTGTTATATACACATATATATAACAATCTTTTTCAGATACACCTCTTATAAATACACATATCATAAGAGCCCAAAATATTAGACAAAATGTAAATAAACTCAAACAAACACCATGTAATTTTCAGACAATAATTACACATAAAATCTATTACAATAATACAACAAATTTCACACAAAAAAGTACAAATATCAGACAAATAAAAAATAATCTCATACTATTATCATAGAAAATCATACAATCTTACTCGAATATCACACAATTTTGCTCGAAATTTGTTGACTACTCTACCGAAACCAAGCCTCATAGGTTCACTCACCGCACCTCCATTCTGACCTGAATTGTCTTCACAAGCAAACCTTGAAGTACACCATAGCTAGCCTTCATGTAAAATATCAAACAGTAAATGGACAAATATTGGACAATAACATACCAATTATCAAACTTATTGGCTTCTTCTTCAAATTTAAAAATTATAAATATACTATATATAAAAGCAAAGTTCACATGCTATTCAGACCTTACCTATGTTGACGCACCATAACAACACAACGTTGTCCAACGCCGGCCGATCTAGCTGCAACCCACATCGGCGATCGAACTCGCTTCCAACATTACTAAACAACAACTGATTCTCATACATTTATATGTTTCCCAAATGTTATATGAATTTAAAAAACAAAACTTTGATAGCGTCGCCGCCAACAGTAGATCTTAAAACGCAGAAAGCCAGACTGCCCAGAAAGAAGGAAGAATCTCACCACCCCAAAACCCCACCCTCTCTTCAAAAAAAATCAGACCTCTAGGACCGGTAAGAAGAGCATCCCGATCGCCGTCAATTCAACGCTTCTGGAGTCCCCGGTTCCCAGAACGGAACCACTGGATCCGCCGAAACAGAGGGAGTCTGACACTGGAATGGGAGGGCGTTTGATATCGCTTCGAGGTGTCGATACAATGGTAGTGGAAACGTTTACGTATTTTCTAAATTAGTCAAATAATATAACTTTTAATGTTTAATCTTTCGCCGTCAGTTACGGGATTGGGAGAAATTTTGGAGATTTGGGTGAGTTGTCTGCCTTTTTTGGGTTTTAATAAATACCAGCATAATAAATATATGTATTACATATATGAATTAGAAACTGCAAACAATTTTTGTGAATTAGGGGGTTAGACACAGCGTGCCCAGGCTCTTAATGTACTATCCCGAGAAGAAAGGCTGACATGGTAAAACACAACATTTAAAGGACAATATTTAGAAAACACAATATTAAATGACAATATTTAGAAAACGCAATATTAAATGACAATATAACTTTGAGTAGACTGCACTATAACAATTAATTTTGATTAATTATAATTAGTTTCATTGGTGTTAATTCAATTTGATTGATTAGTAATTGATTGAGATTGCATTAATTAACCAATATAATTGTTGTATGGAAACAGAATGTGTTTATATGGTATGATAATTATAGTGATGAGGCGTTAAAAATGGTAAGTTGAGGTGGTAAAATTTACCATAAGTGTTTATTTTAAAAAAAAGTTGACATAGTCCTATATGACGTTGAGGTGGGGCTCTATATTTGCAACATTTGAATTTTTTTTTTGCACTTTAGGCAGGAGGCTCATGTAATAAGTAATAATAGTATATAGTAGATTACGAGCTCCTCCAGAAGTTATAATAGCTTAAGAAACCTTTCAACTATATTTACCCATGTAAGTTGAGGTATTCCTTTACGTCGTTTAAACTTCCCTAAATTTAACTTATTAGTTTGACGCACTAGCGCATCTAATGGTCTTCTTTGTAATCAATTACCCTTAAGATTTAACATAATTTTCACTTTATCCCATATTTTTTCAGAATTCATTATAAAAAACCGTGAGGTTTGAAATACTCCGTAATATACAGATACCCCCTGAACCCTAAACACCATTAAATTTTTTGTTAGATTTAGGTTTAATCACAAAAACCAAACCTCATATTTTTAACCTTGACAATTCTAACTTACAAGTTATTCCTTTACACTTTGACCAGTACTTATCATCCCATCCCGTTCACTCTCAACTTTGGTAATTACAAGCTTTTGTGTTCTCAGCAAATATACGACAATAATGTGTTGAGGAAAGGGATGAGATGTCTTTTCCTCCACAAAACGTTGTCGACTCTGTTGCCGACCCACTCCTCTTATGGGATACCCACAACTAGCCTTATGTAGATGCCTCAATTTTTTAATTCTCTACAACGGAAGGTGACTTCTTATCATTCTCTATTGCCTTTTTGAGATTCACCATTATCAACAACATTTGGAGGCTGCAAACCTACAATTCGGAGACTTGTATTTCAGATTGTGTGAGCATATCTCGAAATGCAAGGGACTCAGAGCAACATCAATGAATCCTCATTGTCATCGTCGAGTGCTGAAGCTGGTGGCACGATTGCTTGTCTTCCCGAGTCAAATCTGAGGGGGTAAACTCGTTTGAGGTCAGATTACTTTTCCATGTTCCTTCATGTTCTCCCTATAATAGGGGGATTCAAACCTTACATTTTTTAGGTGAGTTTTTGCAAATTCACCTCCTTAAAATTCGGTGAACAATCAGAAATTATTCGGACCTCGTCGTGAACGCCGGAGGCGTGAAAATGGAAAATTGACGTGACTCACGATTGTGAATCATAGTCATATGTGGGCCCCACCCCCCCTCCCCTTTGGCCGCTTCCCTTCACCTGCTCTTCTACCCCCACGGCCCCACTCACCCTGAGTTTGTGAACTATAGTTTGAAGTCCTCAAATTGGGAGGTGAATTTTTGGGAGATGAATACCCTTAAATTGGGTGAAAAATTTTCTCCCCTCAAATTGGTTTGAAACCCCCTAATGAATGGCGTTAATTAATCTATTAATTTTATAAAAGAATATGTAACACCGTTGATAGTGTTGGGCTCTATTCCGCTTTACGTGCGGACAGAGGAGTTTGGAAACGGGAAGAACGATATTGGTGGCTAATGTTGGGCTCAAGACCAGAACTGTCTCAAGCAGACACAAACTTTGTGTCTGTGAGCTACCAAACCATTTTGGGCCCGAGACACCCAACCCAAGCCGTGCATCCGCTACCCTATCTCTAGTCTGCATTGTTGGCTGCCCGGGTTCTTCATCAACAAAGCAACAGCTCTCCCGTCGCTCCTCCTGATTCTCATCATCTCACTGCTACAATTTTCTAATCTCACCGCTTCTCACTTCGCCGCTCCGTCCCACCGCCTCTCCGATCGGCGATTTCCTGCAACCGTTTCGTCCCAGTCGGTCACCTGCAGTGGTTAAAGAATTGCTCAATTTTGGGAGGTATTAATCAGATATTGGTACTTCTCCTGATATTAGACCATCATAATCTAGGCATCATCGTCCCCATTTCTGTTCCGTTTGCTTATATTCCAAGGAGGACTTGGTAAGTTTATAATGTTCAGGAGCTTCTTCAAAGCTTGCCCTGTTGTCTTTACTGGTGTGTGTAGTTGCTGATCATGTTAATTATGGAAATGCGCATTGCATACGGCTGGGCTCTCTAGTACTAGCAGTCAAATATCTGGAGCTGACATGATATGGGTGAGATTAAAAATATAGGGGATCGGTTAACTAGTGATGTTGTAGTGAGGTTACGGACGGAGGATGGGCGAGATGATTGGATTTATTGCCACTCCCAAGTCCTTGTAGAGAAGAGTAAATATTTTGCTGATAGGCTTTCTGAGAATTGGCCTACATGTCAAATTCTGGATTCCCGTAGTTGTGTTGAAGTTTATTGTCAGGAGAGGGACTTTGATCATCATGTCAGTGTTCTGCGACTATTCTATGTGATTAAGGATGGTTGTGTTGACGACCTATGGAATGGTGTGAAAAATGCCCTTGGTATTCTCCAGGTTGCTATTGGACTGGGCTGCCCGCAAATTGTTACTGCAGCCGTGAACTACTTGGAGGCTGTTCCTTGGGAAGAGTCTGAGGAGGAGGAGATTCTGAGGGTTATTCCTCGGTTGGGACCGGAACTGGAGCCTATCCTCGCTCGCCTTCGTCCTGTTGACGCTGCATCTATAGTTTCCATTTTTATCTCAGCAGTGAGGTTTGCTACTTCATCGCCTCCACCATCTTTGAGTGATCTTAAATCAGCAACACAGGAGCAGCTTGAGTACATGATTACTGAAGATGATGATGCCCCACTGCTAACTGCCGATATTGAGACGAAATCTGTGGTCAATGAATGTGTGAGACAACTTTTCACTAGGTTCAATAATCTTTTAGAAGCTTTGTTATGTGAACCTATGGATTCTGTTTGTGAAGGAGATGCTGTGAGACAATTGTATTCAGGTTTGGCAGACCTAGGATGGGCGTGTCAGATGTTAATGAAAATGGAAATTATGAGAGAATTTGTGAACAGTTGGGTGGATGGATCCAACAAAATAGTGAAGGTAGTTATGCAGATAGGTGAACTAGAGGCAAAGGTGAAGACAATTGAGATAACTGCAAAAGTCTTGGAAGCAATAGGTTTTGGCACAGTAATTCTACCGTCAGTTAAACGCCTTCATATGGTGAAGGTGTGGCTTCCTTTTGCTAGGATTATAAAGCCTTTAATCGACTCTATAGCAACAGAAGATGAAGATTCTTTGGCGCTGAAGAAAGACGATGAGATATGGCAATCTTTGGAATCTACTTTTGTGTCATTGATATCGGCATTGCCATCCGGGGATCAGACTCAGATCCTAACTGAATGGTTCGATAACGAGAATATCAGATACCCTGATTTGACGGATGCATTTGAAATCTGGTGCTATAGGTCCAAGGTTATGAAGCGAAGGTTAGCTCAGTTAAATGGTGAAAACTATATGGCGAACTGACTTTGTTCCCACCAAACTTCAAATGCCCCGTCAGATTAGGGTACCTAATATTCTTGTTATCAAACCATTCAGTTAAGATTTGAGCCCAGTCCCCGGATGGCTGCCGATATCAATGACATGAAAGCATAATCTAATTATTCAGCAGGTCTTGAAGACATGCTTAAAGAGATGAAAAGAAAGGTGCACTTAATTATTGAGCACCTTGTTTTTTTTATTCATCACTCTGGTTAATTATTCCCAGTTCTAGTATTGGCTGTTCTATCCTCTATTTTTTCCTCTCCAGTGCATTGGAGCAATTGAAAAAGAGCAAGTCATGATCATTTGCTTTAAAGAAGTGGATATTACTCTGATTAGGTTTTCACTCGATTACTGTCACTAGCAGGGGAAAAAACACTAGTAAAAAATCTGTAGGATATCACTCTGATTAGCTAACATTGTTTCATACGCTCCATTCATCTGTAGAATATACTCACTCTGATTTGCTTACGTGCTTGCATGTTTCCTTTGACTTCCACCCATTATATGCAGCAGCATTCCTGGTCGCACCTAGTCATTCTGGAAGGAGCTTGATTATGTCAAGTGTTTTTGGAAGAGCAGGAAGGACCTGTAGGTCGAGGATGCTGGCGTTGCAGCCTTGTTTGGGTTGGAGTGTTTCGTATGGTTTTGTGATGGTGAGATTGTGGGAAGGGGATTCACTTTCACTGGTTACTATCCATGAAAGTGATGAATCAGGATAAGGGTATTCAGGGAGCTGCGTATGCAAGCAGGGCTGGACATTGCTTACATTATCGAGAATTTTTTGAAGCTGAGAAATCAGTCAACAATTATAGAAAGGTCCAAATAAGTTTCCTGCAATTCAGCAACCTTTTTCTGGCCTCGCCCCTTTTATGTTTAAATCTGTGATACTGCTTTATCCATGTAAAGTAAGAGGAAAAGTGGAAAGGCTAATATTATGACCATTTGTCAAGATGCTGCATGCGCGCATGAGTTTTATCCTTTTTGGAACGGCTTTCTTCTTTCTCTCTTTCTTTTTTTGTTCCCGTTCGTATTGGAGCCTGAGCAGGTATAAGATTTTTTTTACTCGGTGAGATTTCACTTTGATTGTTGTGTTTTTTTGCCACATAATTTAATCAAGGAATCATCAAATCAGCATTTTCCCTCTATTTTTCTATCACAAATATCACATTAATTTTCAAATACTTCACCAAATTTTTCATAAAATCTTTGCAAAGAACACACCAATATAACAATAAACCCACTTCTCTTAATCAAGAACTGTTTGCATTATTTTGAAAAAGAAACACAGCAGCCGCAACGATGGAGCATACATAAGGTCATGTGCAGGCCCGGGTCCAGAGCGGTGCGCAGGCTCATAAACCCGCTCTGGACCTGGGAACTGAAAGCTAACATCCAAACAATTCAGTTGGATTTAATAGATTAAACATGTCACAAGTTATAAGGAAAACCGGATTACACTCTTGAAAACTCAATTTAGGAAGATTTCAGGTCAGAGTAATAGTCAGCCCACAGCTAGTAGTTGAAAAATCCTGAAGTCAAGGTCACAGCTGAGCAACAACTGCTGTTAACAGATTCACGTCCTGCAGAACTTGGGGATAACAAGACCACCACTATATTCATACACATCAAACCAGGGGAATTACTCATTACAGACAAATAAGGGAAACCTACCAATGCCTTGAGCAATTATGTTGTTTGGCTACAACCAATGTCACCCATTTCACTTCTCCGGCAACGTTTACTTCCAACGCCGCATCAAGGGATTAGCATTACAGCAGCTTTAACTTTATTATACTTACAGCAGAAGCATTCCTTAATCCTTAAACGATCAAGCAAGTCCATAAACAAAACAACAATTATTCTGGT
Source organism: Stellera chamaejasme (assembly GCA_024586325.1). Lineage (NCBI taxonomy): Eukaryota > Viridiplantae > Streptophyta > Magnoliopsida > Malvales > Thymelaeaceae > Stellera > Stellera chamaejasme. Next base: position 37,029,222 of record CM044985.1, read on the forward strand.
ACAGCAACTTTACCTTTATTATAGTGTAACATCCTTCTTAGGTCAGAATACTTTGTAATTTGTACTATTATATATCATAGATCCACTTCACATAACTTATTAAGAGTGAATATGGCCTCCGTGCTGCAGGGCGTCAGTGAAAGTCGTAAGTGCCTTGTCATAAGATATGAAACCCATAAACCAGAATTCATAGCCATCTCTGGTCAGAATGCTCATGTATTTGTCTGATGGATTCCAACTGTTGGCAGAAGGATTCACAGCCATCAACTGATCAAGTTCCACCACCACCTACAGTATACACATAAGGCTCATAAGTTCACAAAGCAAAATTCAGGAGCGACAATGACAACCTTCTACAGAATCAAATTACCAAGAGAGTGAACACCCAACAAAGGTTTTCCAATTAAAAGCAGGATATCACAGTAGTTAGCATCTTCAAGAAACCCCAAAGTACCTTAAAGTGCATCCATTCCTGATGCCCAGGGGAAGGATAGTAGCAAACAGGATAATCACTGCAGAAGGCTATCCTCTTGTTGGATACATAAACAGTCCCCATCACAGGTCCAGTAGATGTTGAGAGATAGCAAACATATGCATCTATGAGCTTCTCTCCTGGTAATATAGGAAATGCACGTTGGAATGACTTATCATGTCCTCCTTCAGTAAGCAATTTTGTTCCTTGAATGAGCCTTGCCATAGCAGCATCAGAGATCTTTGGGCTAACCCTGACTGCCCTTAGCAGTATCCAATACAATTACTTGTTAGTGACAAATGAAGAGTCACATGCTGGGTGGAGAGCAAACATGTGGTAAGACCAATTACTATCCACAAATAACTCTATCATCTATCACCAAGCAATATAATAGGCTAAACACACAACAATTCAGCCATCCACTGCATCTTCCCAAATAGCTCCTCCTACTGATGAAGGAAAAACAACATGTTGCAGTTCATATCTGATCTCTTACTTTTCTAGTTAACCAGGTGACAAAATTTTCAGGATTCACGAGTCACGAATTACATAGGACAGAGAGCACAAAATCTACTCACTTAGTCTTAGCATATTAGCAATATTGAGGCATTGAGCTAATATGATCCCAAATTATGTGAAAGAAACATTCATCAACCAACCAATTGAAACACATATATGACCTTCAAAGCAATCAAATTCCAAGAATAATTAGACTCCCACGTACGGAGAACTTACGGTGATGCCAGACATTATCAGCAATCGAGCTGGCCTTCCTGGCAGCATCGTCGACTCTCTTCCCGCAGCGATTCAAGGCTTCACAAATGGAATCCATGGGCCCTGAAAATCTAAGGTGTGTCGGATGAGAAAAACATCCAAATCACCGGGAGGTGTCGAGCCGATCAAGAAACAGAAACTCACTCCTGCCGGTCGAAGAGGCCGGCGAAACAGTGACGTAAGGGTTGCCGCCATGGCTGGGATCGGCCATCGTTGAAGTAGCCAGCTGCTCGGAAGGTCAGACTCAGTTCAGCATCATCTCTGGCCACTGCTCAGGTCGAAGAATCCGATCTTTCTTACACGTTCTTTCGGCGCTAGCAAATGGTATAGAATCATAGATACCCACTTCCTCCGAATCGTTGCACCTTTAGAATGACACGTATTCCTCTATTTAGCTATTTATTATTTTTACAGAATATTGAATTTTACTAAAGCAAATTGGTAGAGATTTGCTACTGTTCTAGTAATTTATTTTGCATACTAAAAAGATTCAATTATCTGTCTCACAATTGTATTTCTTTTTGAATTTGAATTGTATTTCTTTTTGAATTTGTGAAGACAAGTGACTTTTGGCTTAATATAGATATAGTATATAATTTTTTATAAAATATTCATTATGATCCTTATAAATTTCTATGTTATACCTCCACCTACCTCAAATGTTTACTAATTACCCTAACTTATAAATTTTTTTGACTCCTTCATTGGTCCCAAAAAGATGTGATTGTTTCCTTTAAAAAAATCTTTTAACATCATTATTATCTTTTAACCCTTTACATCCTTCGATTTATGGATTGAAAGAAGCTATTGTATCTTATATAATAATTTTACTTCATTATTCTTAAATTTTTAACACTCATTAATTTTCATGCCCAGTCAAGTCAAATGCTCAAAATATTTTGGGAGGAAGGAGTAATACTTTAAACTCTAAGCTATTGCTCACTTTCTTTGCTGCGATAGAAACCATCCCTTCTAGTGGAGACAAAAGTCTTCACATCTACTTTGTGTTATCCGTTCTTTTTATGCCTTAGCAGTATTTCAGTCATGATGCAACTTGAAGGCTTGATTCGAGATTAGTCATTTAAATTGGAGCTTCCACAAGATTACCGAAATTTCAAAAGTGTGCACTATTATTCTCTAACGAACTTAATCCGTTACTTCCATGTAGCACCATTTCAGTTTTTGTAGCCACAGTTTGCCAAGTTAGTCGGTAGATCTAACAGCTAACATATTTTCTTATTTTCCTTTTTCTATATTACCAAGTACCAACTCAAACACATCGATTTTCCAATTGATGGGCAACAAGGAAAAAAATATGTGAACTGCAAAAATGAGAAATTAGCCTTCACCTAGGCCTCAATGAAGAAGAAGCTATTTAGGCAACTCTTTAGTCCTTACAAAATATGACTAAGGATCACGGAAACAGTTAACTATTGCCATGCACTACAACTTAAAAGATCCCTTACATAAAATGTTGGTTTCCACATTTTACCAGCCTCGGGCTAAAAACCATTAGTTGATTCCTAGGAGAGATCAATACGTACAGCTACACTCAAGCCTGCCAAAGCTTTTATGATTTAAGCTTTATCTTGAGCCTAGCTTCCTCCTTTTATATGTTAAAAGAAGTGAAAAGTCATCTTTTGGCCCTTCTGGAATGCTAGAATTACCTGAATGCATAGTTTTGTAGTAAACCTGCACATCATTTGGGTACTTCATTGTTTTGCAGAAGGGTGTTACTTTTTCCCTCGAGCTATCTTCAATTCCTGAAATTTCCGGAACATAGTGTCTATCATTAGGGCATGTAATGATATCATTTTGCAACTTTCTAGTCTCTTGCTCTCCAGGGTTGTGGCCAGGAATTTGGTAGGACTTAAAGGATCTTCCGTGACAACCCTCAGTTCGTATGTCGAGAAATTTCCATATGTTTTCATGTCCATATCCATGTCTCCGGAAAGCAGCTGCATCTTGTAATGAATTATATCTTTCGTCTGCAACCGCTTCTATATTATGTGCAGAACAATCATGTGCACAAACGTCAGGGAACTTTCTCTTGGTACCTCTTCCAGAAAATGGCACTAAAGTTATGATAGCCTCATTGCCTTCAATCTTAGGGCTTCGTGATGGCCATCCATTGGTATCAAAAGCATTTCCCAAGTAAGAAGATACTGGCAAGAAAGGAAATTCACAATTTGCAGAATGTTTAGCACCAGGTGATGTTGGTTCTTGTCGTCCGGATTGCACCATGTGATGTTCTGAATGGACAGAAGGAACCCTTCGAACCACTTTCAACAGGCCCTTGGCTCCACCTTGATGTTCTTTTCTTTCCTTAACTAGCATCTTCTGGTTGATACTATTCACAAAAGAACCATTGACGTAGGTCTTCATTTTCAAAGCAGGGTTCATGTTGCTGTCCGTATTGGCAAATGGTTTCGCTGAAATAGAAGGAGAACTACCGGTTCCTCTAAAGCTTTTGAAGGACATCGCATTTTCTGATACATGACAGCACATCTCTTTTTCCTTTCTGAACATATGTCTGTCCAGAGGGACTGTATTAAGGTCAAGTAAATTGTTACCTTTACCTTTCCTCATTGTCTTCCATATATCGAGCTTTTCATCAACACGGATTCCTCTATCACATCGATCCATAACCCTCTTGATGTTCATGAACAATTCCACCATTCGGTTGTGGTAACAACATAAAGAATGATAGTACTTCCTCCTCTGTAGAAGCTGCGAAAGCTCTTTGAAATGCGCCACCTTTGGTGGATAAAATCCACCTTTCAACTTTGTGAAGAATGTATCCGTAGGATTCCCGAAAAACAAATTAGCACCACTAAAGAGGTCATTCAAAGTCAGGCAGAAAGTTTGCTGGTCCATATCTGGAAGGAATGCTGAGAGGGAAAACCTTTCGTCCTCCGTAAGATATGAGTTCCATGTGTCCAAAGACAATATCTCCTTCAAATTTGGCAGATCATAGAGCTCATATGGTATGCTGCACGTCTGGCCTTCAACCATTGCAAGCTCACAACAAACATCTGGTGAATCAGGGTCAGCTGAATCATCGTCAGAATCAGTTCCTAATAGAGGCTCGCCCTCCATCAACTTGGCATCAGCATTGTGGTAAACATTGTAACTTCGACTTCTGAGAGATGATCTCCGGTGATAAAGCTTATGTACAATCATCAGTAAGAGTCTCAAGATGTACAAGCTAGCCACCTTAGATAAGGCTCACCGGAGCTTGGAAAATGGGTTACATGATATGGGGCATCGAAGCTGTCATAAATGAGCATCTGCATTTAGCAGTGGAGCTTGGTGTATAACACCAGCAAACATTCTGGACTAACTGAGAGGGAAAGATATATCACCTGACCACAATTGAGCAACGGTGTCTACATTTCAAACTCGCGAAGTACATTTTGCGTCATGACCATGCTATATTTAACTTGGATTTGTTATGAAATTACATAGATTTACCCATACTCATGGATGTAAAATCCACAAAAAAAAGTACAAGATGCGACAACTTCAGAATGAGTATGCTTGGGTTCATTAAATATGATCCAGAACAGCATAGAGTTATTGAATGCTAAAGAAATCCAGTAAGCGATCAAAATTAGCTTGAGAGACTCATCGATCGAAGAGCACATGTAAAATAGCTACAAAGTTAAGATCACTACCGCTCGCCCGTGAAAACAAATCTGCCAACAAGAGAAGCTTACAAGCAGTCAAAATTTGGTTTCAACGAATCGAGTTCCACTCAGAATTCTTCAACGAATCATTCCATGGAGAATAATCCAGACCATAGATTGTTCACATAAGCAATTGAAGAAACACTTGAGACAAGCTTGAGAAAGATATCAAAGCGGCCGAGGGAAGTACCTTTGTAATTTCTTTCGAGCGTTCTCAGAAGACAGACTGCAGTAACAACAACGGAATCATCTGGGGGAAAAAATAAAGGCTGAAGGGAAGAGGATTGGGTGCAAAATGGAGGTGACGAAAGAGCTGTAGCAGCTCAGGCAGGCGTGTCGAGAATCTAACGGAAGAGAGGACGCATTTTCCTCGGTACAAGAAAAAATAAAGAAGTTGATGATTGGGATTTTTGGTTTTGAAGTACGGAGTACTTATTGCCGGAAAGGCAGCCATAAACGGAAACAATCGCTCGCTTCACGTTACGGTTAAGCTAGTTGATTTGATTTAAGTTAACTGTTCGAAATCCCCTTGGAAACTTCATGCGCGCTCCGGCACTATAACGTTAGTGAATTTATTTTATTTTAATTCTATTTAAAGTTTTTGTTACAAGGTGCGTTCCTGCCATTTTTTCCCCAACTTTCACGTTTAACCAGTAATTAGGCAAGAGAACAAGGTGGTGATTTGAAGATTTTACCAACTTCAATATGTCAACTTATGAGTGACATTTAAGGGTGAGAACGAGCCGAGCCAAACCCCGGCAGGCTCGAGCTCGAGCTCGTGAAGTTTAGGCTCAAACTCTAAAATCGGGTTCGAGCTCCGCTCGAAAACTCGTGAGGCTTGATATGGTTGCTAGGTAAGTTCGTTTCAGCTCTGTTCGATCAAGCTCGAACCAAGCTTGTGAGGCTCGATATGGTTTCTGGGTAAGATCGTTTCAGCTCGGCTCGATCAGGCTTGAACCAAGTTCGTGAGGCTCGAAAATTCCTTACCTATATACTATTAGGGTATAATGGGTATTTCCTTAGGACACGTTAAGGCCCGCGAGCCTCTAAAGCTCGGGTTCGACTTGTATAATATATGAGCTTAAAAATCAGCTCGAACTCGAGGCTCGTGAAGCTCGGCTCATTAGGCTCGTAAGAGCTCGAACCCGAACTCGAGCCGGCTCGACTCGTTTCTCACCCCTAATGATATTGTTGTAATTTCATCAATCTTCAAACCCATTTTCAACAACTCTTTATGATTAATGATTGAGTGATGCTTCAAAATTTAAAAAATTCTAGATTTTTTTTCTCCTCACCTCTACCGAACTTAGCTATATACAAGCTTATTATCTTCACAGTTTATCTAAATTTGATCCTTCGTTAAATTGCCTATTCATTTTTCATTTTTTGCTGTCACTATTAATTATGTTTCAAGCAATATAGTCTAACTAAACGTTTAGTGGAAGTATGGTCGTTGAATTTTCAAGTAGATACAAGTCTCTGGATGTTTTTTTTCCTCTTTTCTATTTCATCTCTCCCCCAATCTCCCACCCCAACTTCCGTCCACCACCGCCACTATCTCGCAACCACATTGTTGTTGTGTTGTTGCATCGATTTGTCGACCGCATACAAATTTATAGTAAGGGTAGCACAATGCTACCCTTGGGTTCTCCGGTCGTACCCAAATCCATGTGGTGGGCCCCTAGGCACCACAATCGAGACACCAGATCGCGAGCCGGGTCTCGGCCGTAACCCTTTTAGCCCAAGAACTGTGTCTCGGCCTGAGATGCCCGACTTCCCTGTGGTGAAAACCTTGTGGATGAGACACGTCCAAATCGACCCTTAACCTAGGAGCCACGCCTCGGCCCGAGACACTCGACTCCCTCAGGCGGACCCATGGGCGGGTCGAGCCTCGTGGATGAGCGACATTTAGAGCAACCCTCGAGCTAAGTGTCTAGGATGACAGACACGCCCCACGGTCCAACCGGGCCGGTCGAGTGGACCGGCCCGCACATATGACGGTCAGATAGCTACACCTCACACGTGGGAAGATTTCCCTTACGTGTCCCCTCTTGGATAGCCCTCTTCACTGACATGACATGTGGCACGATCGTGACGGTCGACCACCCATCCGTACACGCCCCCTAGGACCATAAATACCCCCTCCAACCTCATAATCATCATTGTCTTTACCATTAATGCTACAGTACTACCAGAGGCTTTTCTCAAGTAGTGTCTCGGATTTGGACTGACCCGTCTCGTGGCTTGCAGGATCAAGGCACCAAGCGTCGCAGATGAGAGACTGCCATCAACCGGACATCGATGACCCTCTCAGGTCGAGATGGACACTCCACCACTCACATCCCTCGAAAGGACTAACGGTCAGTCCTCTCGTCCCTTACTTTGTCAATTACTGGGGTGACCATGGCGCACCCGATTCTCACTGATAAGGTGGATCAAGATGGAAGTGTCTAATTCACAAAGTTAGGGGATAAAATGGATAGGTATGTTTGAAATCGATGATAATTGCAAAATAATTATAGACATTTTTGTAAATTCCCAAGCTTAATACTCCCACTTCGTTCCAAGTGGATTGTTACAACATGAAAATATGTTTATCCCAAATAAAATGATATTTTCCACTTTTGTTTTATTTTAGTCAATTTTTACCCTTGTAATGCATTTACTCAAAAAGTGTAGGGGGTGGGTTGAGAGGGGTTAGAATGAGTTTGGGAGAGAGTAATGATGGAAGTTTATATAAAATGAGTTAATGACTAAAGATAATATTAATCTATACAAAAAAAACTAAAAGGGACAACCTACATGAGACAAAGGAATATCAAGCTTAAGGAAAAAATAGGCAGTGGACTAATGGTGAACCAAAACCCAAAAGTATAAGGGGCATTATGTAATTATCGATTCGAGTGTAGTCTCATGGTAAATTTGCATCTAATAAACTGACAAATTCGTGGCCAATCGACTGTTAGCCACTTTCCTAATCCTTATCCATGAGGAAACTCTTCCTAACCAATAAAAACTGCTGGAAGATTAAGGAGCTTTTAGGCCGTGGCGAATGAGCCGACGTTAATAAGCAATCGGGTTCCTTCCGTCCGGTACAGGATTCTCCGTAATCCTCTGCGCGTTCTGATGTTACATTCGCAAGCCCTCACAAGCCATAATGCCCCATTTCCTAAACGACGCCATGTTCAAGGTGGTCTCGCTCTCTCATCCGGCCGTCTTCTCCGGCCAGCCGCTGCTCTCAAACTTCCGGGATGTTCTCCGGGACTTCGAGGGGTTTCCATGAAGCTTCTGGAATCTACAAGCGACGCCGTTGAACTGGACCAACTCAGTACAGTTAATACTTCTCCTCGAGACCAAGAAGAAGACGACGTCGCCGACGAAGAGGCCCGAGTTCCTAGAACTCAGATAAACAACGAGGAGGATAAAGAAGAACCCGGAATTTCGAGAATTCCGGTTCCAAGACAGAGATACATAGCGGTGTCGAAGGCAGAGCTTCGAGATGCTATCGTGTCGAAGCTGTTTGGCTCTGAAGCTGACGAGGATGCTCGTCACTTTTTGCTTCTTTGCGAGTGAGTTTGTTGCCTGAGATTCTTACAGAAGAAAGTAGAATTCTCAGTGATGCTGCAATCTCCTTAACTCCGTTTGATTATTTGCAATTTAAGGTGCTTAGACTCTATTCTTCACGCCGAACACAAAAGCATATTGGAAGAGATGAGAACAGATTATTTCTCGGCGCATTCAATGAAGGATGACGAACTAAGAGAGAAATCATTGAATTCCTCTGAAAGAGAAGTTGATGATGATGGGAAAACTGATGAATCTAACACAATCAACGGATATGGGGATGAAATACCAGAGAATTGGCTTGGTCGTTTTAATTATGGTATAGATTTGAGTAATCTTCTGAGTTTGATTGAAACAGGAAATTCAAATGGAAAATCAAGGTTAGGCTGTGTTGCTTCTGCTTGTCTTTCCACTACGTTCATGTTTGCTGAACAATATATGTGTGAAACTTTGTGCAGACTTGCAGTTGACACTTGTTTCCAGCGGGCTTTCATGCAGCTCCTGAATGCTGCTCAGTTTGAAGAATTGTCAGCTACAGATTTGATGTTGACATCTGCGTTGAACACAGACTATCTGCTTACATTGCCAATATATGTTGATTGGAAGAAGGCATCAGAGTCAAACGCAATTATATTCAGGTAATGTGGTTGGTTGAATTAGTTCTCTAGTATAATACTATAGTAGATAAAACAGCAGAACTTCATTTTTGTTGCTAAAATAGATAAAGAGGCTGTAAGTGAAGTTTAGGATACATACGAGACGAAGAAGGCATGTACGCCATATTTTAGGTTCTCATGCATCTGCCCCAACAAGGAACCTAGATTTCAGGTGGGTCAGGTAATGACAAGAAGGGCCACCGAAACATTTAGTAATGCTTTCTTGGCAAGGTATCTGTATCTGCAGAACAAAAATTCACTTTTCAAATAATAGAAATACTAGAATTTAACTGTGTCACATGATATGGTTCAAACTTGTGTTCTTCCTGGTTCTAGATTTAATCACCTAAAAACTCTATTAGTAACTTGCTAAATGGAGAAATCATTTTTTCATGATAACTCATCCTAAAGACGGGGATACACAGCTGAGAGACAGAAGGGGCTCCTGATTGTGGAAAAACTTGACTACCTACAGTCAAAACTTTTGAGAGGAACCTTCTCTATAGCATCAAAACCACTTGGGCGAATTGGCAATTGGATAAGTAAGGTAATTACCATTTCTGCTATGTTTTTTGTTTTTCAATTAATGATTTCTGAGGTCCATATCATTTTCCACATGTTGTCTATTGAACTTTAAACTGGTGTTATTTGCAAATCCATATGCTCTTCTGACTTTCTTGCTATAAGGTTATATTTCTGAGGACCTCTGTTTATGCTCCTCTAGGACAGGCTCTCATTCATGCATCTGAAACAGAAGGAGGAAAATTTTGGATTAATCGATTAAGGCACTGGCTGAAGGAACTGTCCCTCTTTCAGCAGTCACAAATTTCTGACAATCTAAATGGAGCTGATGAGTTATCTGTCAGTGAGCTACCTATGTGGCTGGCTGCACAGAGAGCAGTAAGTCGGTATGAGGGCTTTCTTTCAGCAACTGGACCCCGTGGAAGACTTCTAAGGAAATTGCTTTCCTGGATTGGGCTTATTCCTCGTACATCTGAGGCATCATTTCATATGGATGCTGATAATAATAGTTCTGAACCTTATTTAAGGTTTGCGGAAATGGAACTCTTTATTTTTCCATTCCTTACTCATATCTTATGTCATACCGTGGCCTGTGGGTTGCTCATTTTGAGTCTCATGTTTGAAGGCCATATAAAGCGTATTGTAAGTTATGCTACTTATTTATGATTTATTGGTTAGAGTGTCACCAATTATTTACTCCCTTATAATAGACTCTTCATTAGAAAAATGAAATTATTTATCATTCATAAGGGTTTGAACACATGGTCGTGTCAGTTAAAGTCAACTAGGGTGTTTATGTTTCATGCAGTTCTCATCAGTTCATTGATAGGCATTGATATCTCTTACTCAGAAGGCTACAATAGTGGAAAAGCAAAAGTGTGGACTATAGGATGGGTTGCACTCTGCCTTCTTGTTTTTCTTCACAAAATTTCATTGTAATCAAAGAAAAAACTTTGATTCAGGACCAGTTTCCTGTCAAGAGTATCACTTAGTGACATCTGGAGACCTGCTACAAGGAAATATTGTGGAAATGACATATGGAAAATTTTGAAAACTTCCATCTCCATTCTGCTGTCAAAGACAACCCTTCAGGTAAAATTACATGGCAAATTGAGTCTTATTAATATTTGTTTTGGATTGTTTCCACTGTTTGAAAGCTATTTTTCGGTACAAGAACATACCAACTAATATTGTGTCAGACCTTCTGTTGGGTCTTATTTAGGAGCCAGCATTCAAGGAACTGATTTTGCTTTATACCGAGGATGTTTCTGAAAGAGATGTCAGCCATAGCTCTGGGGTTCAGCCTTTGCAATTGAAGATTTACCAGAAAATTCCAATTCCAGATTTACCAGTTAATACTTCTGGCACCATAATGTCTGTTATCTCTTCTTCTACACAATGATTGTTTGAAATCTTACCATTTTTTGTTCTTGATGTTTCTGATGGTCCCTTCATATTGAGTTTGCATTCTCAAAAAAATGCAGGTCATTTTCCCTCACAAAAAATTGTCTTTCCGGATCATAGACACGGTACGTTTTGGTCCAGTTATACATACGGATGCTTATCTTCATCCTATCACGTTGTAGTTAGTATAAACATATGAGATTTGCATATGTAATAACGATTTAGTTACATCTCTAACATCTCGGCATGATATGATCAAATTCATTTGCAGGTACGCCTTGATGTCGCCAGCATATTGGGTCTCTTAGCATTTTTAATAAACTACAAATTTGAGGACATCTCCTCTTCCCCGTAAGTACCTCAGATTTCACATTATTTTCCTCTTCCCCAAACCACACTCCGCATCCAGCCCCCACCCAAAAAAAAGAAAAAGAGGAAAGTAAATGTTTGAGATAAGGGACTTCAAGGATTATTCTTGTTGAGTTAATAGTCTTTGTAGTCATTTATGATTACTGGGAGCTGTGGTAATATGTGGTGTTATATTCCTGTGCGAAAATATTCAGGCATGTCTTTCTACATTTTACAGATCAGCTATATTGTTTGATGTGGTTGCTGTCAGTGCTCTGATTATATATGTTACCCGCGTGGCATTAGGTTACAAACAGACATGGGATAGATATCAAGTGAGTCCTAAAATTTATCAGGTAAGCTCAGTAAACTTTTATCAAGTCACCATTTCTAACAAAAGGGACTTATATCCACAGCTACTGGTTAACAAGACCCTTTATGAGAAAACCTTGGCAAGCGGCTTTGGCTCAGTTCATTTTCTTCTGGATGCTTCTGAACAACAGCAGGTGCTTACTAAACCTATGTGAAAAAATTATAACATTTGGGGTGCATGCTTGTGGATAGTCTTGGGTGAAATTTCTTTAATTCATTATATAACAAATTCATCAATTTTGTTAATATGGTGCTTTAGACCCAATTAACTTGTTAAAAGATTCCAGCTGCAGTTCATAATGTTTCCCCACTACTATGCATTACCATGCTATCAATTAAAGGGGATAACTTGGAGGGCAATGGCTCCCTTTGAATTGGCTTTAAGCATAACTGACTAAAACCAATTGAGCCTTAATTCCATTTAGTTTGGGTCTGCTACATGAATCTTGAATCTCCATTCAGCTTGTTTGCAACAAGCGCCTCTGAATGTCTTAGAAGAGTAAGATCCCTTCGTACTAGACTTGTCCATGTGAGTCTTTGCTAGCCCTGTTTACCACCATCTAAAGCCAACCTATCAACTTTACGCACTTGTGCCTTCCAACCATCAAAGTACTCTATGATTTTGTCCTCAATAGGCGCTATTCCCACCAAGGCCCTAATGTCTTTGTTTCTTATTCAATCTATCATGTGCCCACTCATGCATCATAATGTTTTCATCTGCGCACATTGTCACGGCCCGCCTGTGGCGGACTGCGCGGAGCAGGTGTAGCACGGGCATAGTAGGGAGAAGTTCACTCCGTGACAATATACATCGTAGTTGCATGTTGGTTTTCCGTTACTTAACAGTCAGTACTGTATAACATGGCTAGAAAAATTAGCCACTGATGTTTTTTACATCTGCAAGGTAAAACTCTTGTAAATGTAGCTGAATTTGCGAGTTTAATTCATTAATGACCGGCTATTGTGATATTTTCACCAAGATGTGGACATCCGTGGCTGGTGGCTGGTTCTAGTTATCAAACCAATTAAATGATTAGTTATAGAACTTCTTTGGCTCTTTGAATGATAAAGGAGTATGATAAAAGTTGTAGATAGATGGATGATGATGGTAGTTTAATGCCCGTTATCATTGTGCCCTGATTTTTCATTTTCCTTATGAAACATGCAGTATAAAGAAGCCATTTTAACTTACGCAGTCCTACTTAAGGTGGAGAATGGCCAGGTATGAAAGTTCTTTCAGTGTTTACGGCTTCTTATTGTAGTTCCTCTGACCCATGTTAGGCTAATGGCTTCTCATCTTGTGCTTGTTAGAAACATGAAGCATCAATATGTGCTAGTCATCGCTGTCTGCTTTTTTTTTCTTCCTCCAACACCTCCATGGCCCATATGCAGTGGTTCTATTTGGTCCCATAATAGTATCTGTCGAGGAACCAGTTTGAACAGAAAAGTAGGCCTTTTTTGGGGTATGTAAAAAATTGTTTGGAAATTGAAGAAAGTGCATGCTTGCTTGCTGTTGTTTAAAGATAGTGTTCTTGAGGATTCATATTTGAAGAAACATTGTTACCCCATTTTAATAGTTACTAGGAGTACATATTACCACTCCTCTGAAGTAGTAGATCAGTTTGTATTATGAGCTGCAAGTTGCAACACTATTTCGTTTCTATGTTCATGAACAAAAAGTCCATCCATAAGTTTGTGAACATTCGATTATCATCAGTTTGCACCTGTTTCGCCCACAGGCTATCTAAAATCCGTGTGAATACAGGCAATTTCTCAGAAGCAAGTTGGAGACGGATGTGAGAGGTTTATGCATAATATTTTCAAGGAAAAGGTACGATGCAATTGCTTAGATGTTGATGCTATATGTCAATATGTGTTGCCTGGTGCTCACTGTATTAAAGCTGCTGCAGGTTGAAATGCCGGTGGACAAGGCGGTGAACACTTTGGTAAGACTGGGTTTGGCCACAGAGATGCCTGCAACAGATGAACATGGAACCAGAGTGCTTCGCGCCATTCCTTGCTCTAGAGCATATGAAGCTCTTAAAAATCGTTGGAATAGCTTGCTTGCTTAGCTAGAATTTCTTCAATGTCTCGGATATACTAGTATAATGTTCATATGTACGATGATGTGAGAACTGATACTTTGGTCTATTCGAGAGCTCTTAGTTATTACGTACTTGAATGTTGTAAATAAGGGCTAACGTTAGGCAATGTTGTGCCAATAAAACAACAAAAGAAGTTTTCGCGGTTCGATATAACCAACTCCCAGCAGCAAAAAGTTGAAAATGATTCACTCTGCAGCAGCACAAATTCTTCTAGTTGACTTTTTCAATAATTTTTTGAATGATCTATTATTGTGATTCTCTTTTTTATATTTTGGATTTACTTCAAAGGTACTGCTACATACATAGCAAAAAAATTGGAATATCGCATCTACCTGAGAAGATAAAAACTTTTTTGTACAGCCTTATATTTCTGGTATAAAGGAATAAAAAGCATTACAAGAGTAGACATTTAGAATAAGACTCCTCCATTCCATAAAAGTTGTTAATATTATTATATTGAGTCATTTTATAAAATTTATCAATTGTTCTAAAACAGAAATTTTCTATTATTATTTTATCCTCTTATCTCATATTATGGATCCACAAGATTTTCTCTTTCTTTCCACTCAACTTAAAATTAGTATCCACCAAATTTTATCCTTCTCTCTTTTCATGAGGATAATTTTTATGTGCCCAGCCAAATTCTACCACTGGGAGAGCGAAAGTAACATAAAAAAAAAAAGGAAAACAGAATAACACGAATGAACGAACTTTATTTATTGTGTAATGGCGTCTAAAGAAAATACTCCAATCCTTAAGGGAAAAGGAAGAAAAACAGAAAACTCACCGGTGGAGCTAATCCCTATCACAGTATGTGCACTGACGGTTTCGAAAATCAGTAATCGTCAGTCATCTGAATGCTTCGAACTCCGTCAGCTCAATTCCTCCTGTGGCCGCCGCCGGATTCCTAGAAATGGAATTAGCATTTGCTGCTTCCTCCTGCCCTGTGACACTCAGGACCCGCATCAATCCAAGCAAGCTCTTCCGGTCCGACCTGACCGCCCCGAGAAACCTGTTTTCTAGGAACAAAGTTTCATGTTCGGTAGCTATGGCGCCCGACAGTACCACGGTCGGGATTTCCTTTTCCTTCACAATTCCCGCTCATTATTGCTCCCAATCCTGAATTCTCAGCTTTCTTGCTTATCTACGGTGTTTGTGGCTGAGTTTGCTTCAGGTATCCGAGTTCGAGATAGAGAACAAGAAACACGAGCTCCTGAGAGCTGTCCAAGACACGAAGCGGGGGATAGCCGTAACGTCTGATCAGCGCTATGAAATCGAAGAAGCTCTGGTCTCTTTCTATCTCTCTCTCTCTCTCTCTCACTCGAACCGCAAGAGAACAAGGGGTTGCTTGATTGATGTAAAATTCTACTATTAGTGGGACTTGGGGGCATTCTTGATTATGCCTACTTTTTTTATCGTCGAACTTATGGCAGGTGAGTGTAGAAGGTTTTAACTTGGGTGCGCCCATTGACCTGGTGAAGCTGGATGGGACATGGCGTCTGCAGTACACCTCAGCCCCTGATGTTCTTGTTCTTCTGGAAGCTGCAGCTAGGCTTCCAATCTTCAAGGTATGCAAGTATTTGCATAAATGTTACTCTCTACTTTGTCAGAACATCAAAATATTTTTGTCCCAAATAAAATGACAATTTTTTACTTAGTGTTTTATTTTAGTCCACTGTTCCCATTGTAATATAAGTCTAGAGAGTTGGTTGGGAGGGGTTAGAATGGGTTTGGAAGAGGGTAATGATGAAAGTTTACGTAAAATGAGTTAATGAGTAAAGACAATCTTAATCTACACAAAAAAGCTAAAAGTGAACCCACTTGGAACGGAGGGAGTACTCAAATCTTTCTAATTCTGTTTCCATTTTTTTTCGTTCCCCAGGTCATTGAGCTACTAGAATTCCTTGCAAATGTTTGTAGTACGAGTTAGGTGACCTCTCTTTTGTTCCGCGCTCCAGGCTTACTTTTTCTTGAAGGAAATTAGTAAGCAGTTCTTAGAGGAACTCATTTTGGTACTATCCTATATCCAGGAAATTTCCAAATTTATCTTCTCACTCCACTTATACTTCCTGCACTTCTGAAATATTCAAATCTATAATCTAGATATTTCTCCAAAAGAATGCAGATCATTCGTTTGATGTTTGTCCTGCAATGTTCTCATCTAGGTTGGCCAGATCTTCCAGAAATTTGAGTGTCAGGACCAGTCCAGTGGAGGTGTCATCCGCAATGTTGTTCAATGGAGTATCCCTACTTTGTTGGAGGTAAACATCATCCTTCCATCTTACTAAATGTGTCATCTTGGATAGAAATGTGCCAGATTCTTTTTGTCAATATCGAGGAGAAAATATTGTTCATCCGTCCTCTGGTATTATTGTTTCTTGTGTCAAATTAGTTATGCCAAGTTAAACTAGTTATCACCTCATAGGTTGTTTTCCCATTTTCCTTTTTGGTTGAGTGCTTATCAGTAGTAAGCGAGCAGCTATCGTGTTCCTCAATGAGTGTTCGATTCCGCTGTCCCAGCAATAAAATATAGGACTGCCAACATACTGCTTTGAGAGGATGTAGCAGTACTTCTTCCTATCAGAATGCAACTGCAAGGTGTTTTATTTTCCAGTTGCCTCTTGACTTCTAGGTTAGATATTTGAATGACATCACTGAAGATGGCATTTACAGGGAAAATAATTCTGTATGGCACTACCTAGTAGCTATTCAATTGAGATGGGTGCACTTAACATTCTATATGGCATCTTTCATTCTTGGACTGAGCGTCCTTTTTTCAATAGATACTGTTGCTTTCCTTGCTTTTTAGTTTTAAATTATTGTGGTTCTTTTTCAGGAAGACGAAGGGGCTACACTGGTTGTTACTGCAAAATTTGATGTGGTTTCTGTGCGGAACATCTATCTTACCTTTGAGCAGGTAGGCTTCTCTTGT
Organism: Stellera chamaejasme; assembly: GCA_024586325.1. NCBI lineage: Eukaryota > Viridiplantae > Streptophyta > Magnoliopsida > Malvales > Thymelaeaceae > Stellera > Stellera chamaejasme. The sequence continues at coordinate 37,046,060 of CM044985.1, forward strand.
TTACTTGCAAGACTACTTCAAATGAACTTTGAGGTCTAGAGACTTCTTTTGGTTAGTAGACCTATACATTACTAGTCCAGTCTTTTTCTCTGTTTTCCCCCACCATTGTATTTGGTCACTTCACAACTTTTTTGTGCCCCAATATGCGTCACTCCTTCACAATCATGCATTTTTTCCTAAATGTACCACCCCTATTATGTAACCACAAAAGCTCCTTGCAGCAGTAATACTCTTAAGTAGCCTTGGAGAAACATACCTAATATGCTCATGTGGCAGAACAGGACACCCAAAATATCTGCAACAGAACCAAAAGTGGCAAACTTTAAGAGATTGGAGGGATCATGAATTAGAGGACTAAATATACTACTAATATCAATGGATGTTGCTGTTTCATATGCTTAAAAGCACAAACTGCACAATTTTAAGTGTCGCGTATTTGCTTGTTAAATAAGCAAGCAACTTTCATTTAAGCCAATCAGCCTAGTATTAACTGATTCATTTAAATCCATAGGTTTGATGTTATCTTGAATCAATGTTTCTGCTTTTTGCTTACTGAATAAGCAAGCATGTCACATTTTTCTGAATGGACCTGTAAAGACTGATTGAGCAAGCTCACCTTTGGCCTTCACCTTGAAGGATGGATCATGGTAGTCTTCCTTAGAAAGATAAAATGTATATCAAGGTAATGGAAGACTGACCTACGACTTGTGTTTGGCAGATAAGTGTCCAGAACATAAACATCAGTGAAGAACTGCAAGCTCTACTAGCTCCAGCGCTCCTTCCGAGATCGTTCTTGAACTTACAGGTAATCAACTAGCAACTTGCTGCTATTCGAGTCCTACATGCAACCTTTTCCGTGCTTGATTGATGTCTGGTTTTGTGTCACTTTGTTGCATGTTACAGGTAGTGATGTTCTTATTCATTCATTCATTGTACAGTAAACTAATGCAATACTTTTGTGATGAGCAACTGTATGGCATAACATTCACTTTTTTACGTCCATATTTCTGAATAATGCACCCAAAATTCATGTTCCCCAATTTCTGCTTGATACCGTTTCCAGTCTGATATGCCAGTGTCTAGTAGTCCTGGGACTCTTAGCACATTTGCATTCATGAATCTTGATTTGTTGTTTTCTAAATGCCGTGAGTTCTATGGATTTTATTTGTAGATATTGCAGTTTATCCGCACATTCAAAGCCCAAGTTCCCGTGAGAGATCCAGGAAGGTATGCCATGTCTTACTTATAACTAATCACTATCAAGTAGCCGTTTTCTTCTGAATTTTCATTGACATTGTGGGGTACATTTGAATTGTAGAAGGTCAGTTGGGGGACTGTATTACCTTTCATACCTAGACAGGGACATGCTCTTGGGCCGTTCTGTTGGAGGAGGAGGGGTTTTTGTGTTTACCAAATCTCAGCCTCTACAACTTTGAAGCTAAAAGGTTCACTCAGAGCTCATAGATGGGATTCTAGCAGTTACACTTTAGGCGTTTTTACACGTAAGGAGTATTTTACTACTTAACAGGAATCCCCTTTCTGCACTTCTCTTAAAAATATACACACTATTTAAGTAAGAAGCAACCGTCTATAAAAGAGCTTTTCTTGGGACCTTTTACTCTGATATCTTCCATTTGTGAAGAAGCCATGTCAAAGTCCAAAATGTTGCAGCCACATGCAAATTGTTGTACATGAAATATGCATTGCTCAATTACATGTCGAGTATGTAAAACTGAAATGTCATGTAAATGGAGTAACTAACTCTTCTCATTTTATGTGCAGCAAACATATATGTATGGGATATTTGTATCAAACATATATGTATGGGATATATGTATGTGCAATTATATGTCACGATGGCATGTATAAGGGAAATGCGAGTCACTTTGGAGAAGAATTGAACCGTTAAGAGCTTAGTCAAACGAGGCCCTCCCTAGTCGGGAATTTGGGGTCAGTTTTGGTATAACGAACGTTACTGCTTAGCATTAGAGGCTTGTCATTCAACAGTAATTTTTAGTGTAGAGGTTTGAGGAAGATATCACAACAGTAACGCTAATTCGAAACACTCTTTCAAACGAACCTTTCGTCATTTTCCCCTCTAGTCTAGTTTGTGCTCAGCGTCTGGCCTTACAGTAAGTTTTAGGAGTGTTAGAGTTTTGGAAAATTTATTACTACAACCGTTTATTCATGAATTTTCTCATACATTATTAATGTTGGTTTAAAGTTGAGCCCACCTTGGTGTCAGAAAACGTCGGCCCAAATGAAGCCCAATCTTAAATAGTAACCCCCCGTTTGAGCTTAGTCGAACCTCCATTTCATTCAAGGGACGGAGGACGGACCCGTAAATCGCTACTGAATAGTCACCGAGTCGAAAACCGGCGCTTCAGGCCGTTGATGGCCACTGGAGGCTGCTCGGCATTAGCCAATCGAGGCGCCGCTGCTTCTTTGTTACAAAGACCCGTTCGTGTTGTAGCACAATTACACTCCTCCACAGCCGCATGGAGTAGATTCTTTTACGGGTCGCCCGAACCCGTATTCAAGTTCAGATGTCTCAAGAGAAATTGCTCGTCGGCAAGCGCCCCGTTCGTCGTCCTTAATGACGAGAGGTATGGAAACAAACAGATCATCAGCATCACCCCTCGACTGTACGACTATATTCTCGCCAACGTTCAAGAGCCTCCGGTACTTGCCAATTTTGAGCTCTCATTTTTTGTTCGAATTTCGAGTCATTAAACAACTTATTCGACTCACGAAGCTTCTCTCAGATTCTGCGGCAGCTTCGAGAGGAGACTGCTACTATGCGTGGGAGCCAAATGCAGGTTTGTTTATGTCTAAATTGTTTCTTCTGCTTCTGTTCTTATTGTTCCCGTGAAAGAATTGTCAGTTTAAAGTATTTTGATTTTTGTTGGCTTTCAGGTATCTCCTGATCAAGCACAACTGCTAGCGATGCTTGTGCAGATTCTTGGGGCAAAGAGGTGTATTGAAGTTGGTGTTTATACTGTATGTGTTCCGTCTGTCTCTGTCGATTTCTTATACTAATAATCTGCTGGTTTTTAGTTAGATAGTTACAGATATCAGAGCACGAGTAATTCATAAGTTGTTAAACTTCGTCAGTGTGAGTGGATACGTTATGTTGGCACACGTAGACTTGGAACTCAGACATTATCACCAGTTTTAATCATGCTTAAATTTTGTTCAAATTCACTAGAGAAATGTTTGTTCCACTGAAATGAACCTTGTTGCTTGTGGTTCATTATTAGCGTTGCAAGATTGAAGGTTGTGCCTTACCTTCCGGTTCCTGTAAATCCGTCCATTGGATTCCATTTTTGTGGCTTGGTATTGCCATCCCCTATGTTAAGAAGAATACATCTAATGTTTTGTGCTGGGGCAGTTTCTGTAGCCGATTTTCAATGAATGGACATCAGCACTTTAGTAAGATGAGGATGACGACTGACTCCTGATTCTTCTTGTTTATCTTCTTGTGCAATGAAGTCTACTTGTATGAAAAATATTAGCTTCTTCCAGAATCCAGAACACTCACATTTTAGGCTTGTAATAGTTTTTTTACCCACTGCATTTACTGATTGCTCTGGTCTCAACACTACTGACATTAGTCTAATCCTTTTTTATTCATACGGTAGGCTTCGTTGAAGCTGATTAATGGATTGTTGTTACACGTCTCTTCAGGGATACTCATCACTTGCCGTTGCGTTGGTCTTGCCAGAATCTGGTTGTTTAGTTGCTTGTGAGAGGGATGCCAGATCTCTTGAGATTGCAAAAAAGTATTATAAGCTAGCCGGTGTTGCAAACAAGGTAGGGATGATTCAGTTCATACATATTGCTTTCACATTTCTCGTCGCTATAAAACCTGCTTAACTTTATTATTGGCATCAGGTAATTGTAAAACATGGACTAGCAGCGGTTATCTTACAGAATTTAATAAAGAATGGTGAGGCAAGCAGGTGAATTTGGTACTATTTTTGGCACCCATTGCATTTCTCTTACCTTGATTTCTGTAGTAAGAAACAAGTTGCAGTTCCTAATTCTTACATTACAATTGGTCTCAATCTGTGCGAGTGTTCAGCATGACAGAAACTGATTTACTTGTTTTCTCTGGCAAGCAGCTATGATTTCGCATTTGTTGATGCTGAAAAGAAGATGAATCAAGAATACTTTGAGCTGCTGCTTCAACTGGTAATAACAATAAGGAATCTGAAACGGTACTTATATTCACTCATCTCAAGAGTGGTTGACATTATGGCAATACTCGTACAGGTTAGGATTGGGGGAGTCATCGTGATTGACAATGTCCTTTGGCATGGAAAAGTTGCTGATCCCCTGGTAATTCTTTTGCTAGGACTAGTGAAACACGTTCCTTGAAGCATCCTCTTCTCTCAATTCTGTTAATGCCTCCTTTTCATGTGATTGTCTTTCATGAGTAGGTAAATGACCCGAAGACTGTTAGCATTAGGACTTTCAACAAGAATTTAATGGAGGACAATCGTGTAAGCATTGGCATGGTAAGTATACATTTCCTTGTTTTAGTTTGTCTTCAGTTTGTTTGCATCAATGCTGTTGTTTTTTCCCCTGCAATGAAATAAAGCACCCCGATTCGTGTGTATGTTTGCTGAGTTGATCGTGTAATTGCTGGTGCCTTTCAAGTTTAATTTGCATCACATTTTAACTACAGGTACCTATTGGAGATGGCATGACAATCTGTCGGAAGAAATAATTTCGCATCAAAAGTTGGAGACAGATACACTGTTGCCTAATCCAATGTGACGGTGATTTACTAATCTCAAGTAAAAATTTGAATCCCACGTAGGTGCAATCACCATTTGAGGCTGCCTCTTGCCTCTTTCATGGCTGATTCAGAAACTAGAGTGCAGCCGCTTCTTGTTGTAGGCTCATATGGCAAAGATATATAAACAATATGACCACATTTACTAGATTCTATATCTATCAGGTCCCAGTTCCATGAATGAAGATGAACCACCATGAGGATTGTAATTCACTGGGCTGGATTCCGCTGGTAAATCTCACAAGCTTAGTAACTGTATGGAGTGAGTTGTGGAAACGGATTGTGCACAGAGTAAAGCTGGCAACGCGCCAAATGATAGATACTAAGCGCTTCAATATTCATCCGCATCACCACAAACGATCGAGCACAAAATCCAAATGCTGATCCATTATAAGATCCTCCCAAGTCGGGAATCAAGAGAATTGCAGGGAACCAATAATTCCCACCAAATCAAGGCGTCGCCATGGGATCTGAAACTGATCATGAAGACAAAACCCTGGATCAAATGTCCAAAGGCTCCTTCAGGTACAACTCACCGCTGGTTCAGGTGAGCCTCATCGGTTTGGTCTGCTTCTGTTGCCCTGGAATGTTCAATGCCCTCTCCGGCATGGGCGGCAGCGGCCAACTCGACCCCACCGCCTCCAACAACTCCCTCACCGCCCTCTACACCGCCTTCTCCGTCTTCGGAATACTCGGTGGCGGAATTTACAACATTTTGGGTCCCAGAATCACTCTCGCCTTGGGCTGCTCCACATACGTTCTCTACGCCGGCGCTTTCCTCTACTTCAACCACTACCACGACCAGCCCTTCGTCGTGACCGCCGGCGGCATCCTCGGTGTCGGGGCTGGGCTTCTATGGTCTGGACAAGGCGCGATCATGACCTCGTACCCAACCCCTGCTCGCAAAGGCACTTATATTTCCATCTTCTGGATCATCTTCAACATGGGTGGAGTCATCGGTGGACTCATACCTTTCATTCTCAACTTTCATCGAATAGATGCTGAGACGGTCAACGACTCCACTTATATAACCTTCATGTGCTTCATGTCAGCCGGCGTATTGCTGTCTCTGGCGATTCTGCCTCCTCGCATGGTGGTCCGAGACGACGGATCGCGGTGCACCAACGTCAAGTACTCCAAAGTCTCCACGGAAGCGGTAGAGATCCTGAAGCTCTTCCGTAACTGGAAGATACTTCTTATAGTTCCAGCTGCTTGGGCCAGCAATTTCTTCTACACCTACCAGTTCAATAACGTCAATGGTCTGATTTTCAATCTGAGGACTCGTGGGTTGAACAACGTATTCTATTGGGGAGCTCAGATGATTGGCTCAGCTGGGATTGGGTACGTGTTGGATTTCAGTTCGGAGAGCCGACGAAAGAGAGGATTTTTAGGGATCGGACTTGTTGGTTTGATCGGAACTGCAATTTGGGGCGGTGGCTTTGCCAATCAGCTGAATTACTCTTACAAGAAGCGGCTGGATTTCAAAGATTCTGGTTTTGCAGGACCGTTTGTGTTGTACTTCAGCTATGGCTTGTTGGACGCGATGTTTCAGAGCACGGTTTATTGGGTGATTGGAGCTCTGGCTGATGATTCCGAGACCCTTAGCAGGTGGGAGAATATTACATTACACCACAGAGTTCTCTGTAAAAGGGGAAAAAGTTCGTTTCAAGGATATGAATTTTAAATTTGTAACAAAATGGTCACTTTTGTTTGTGCAGGTATGCTGGTTTTTACAAGGGAGTGCAGAGTGCAGGTGCAGCAGTTGCTTGGCAAGTGGATTCTCATAAGGTTTCGCTGCTGGCTCAGTTGATCGTGAATTGGTCGCTTACCTCACTCAGCTATCCACTGCTGCTGCTTCTGCTGTTCCTGGCGGTTAAGGATGTGAGTGATGAAAATAGCTCATTACATGGGCATAGACACAGTGAAGAAGAAGAAGAAGAAGAAAGGGCTTCAAATGTTACTGCTTCAAACCTGCAATCTGCTCCCCCTGCAAGTACAAGTACTAACGGAAAAATCGATGGAAGCAAGGATTCGATGTGACTTGTATTTCACGTTTTCTTTTCTATGTCATGCGAGTTTTCAGTATAGATCAATCTGTAACACATAGTTCTTTCTTTAATCTTTATTAGAAGAATCTTTGACCCCCTCAATAGTGTACCATATCAGAGGACAGACAATTTTCAGAAACAGTTAAAAGATATGGTACAAAACATGAACCATCTCCAAAATTTCACTGCCTAAATCCTACACATATATCAGCGCCCAAGCACGACCAGATCCTACAGGACTCTGACTAAATCCACAGTAACTCGCAAGATAAACAACCTCCGGGTAATCTGTTCTGTGCTAATATGTCTAAACAAGCTATTTGGTGTAGGAGGTAGATATTTAGCTGAATCTTGAAACTAACCACAGTTCACATTCAATGATCCTCACCCTCATGCTGCCCGTTATCCTGTATGTCTCCAACACCGCCATCTAAACCATCTTCCACATTGCCATAGTTGACCCAGGGTAGCATCGACTCGAGTAGGACAGCCACCATATTGCGATTTGCAACTTCTCGTGGTGCTGGCACATTATCACCATTAGGACCACCGGCAACTTGGACCCCCATCTGTCTGGCCTCCCTCATGTCAGCCATGAAGTTCTGTAGGTTATCAGGAGGAAGAGTTGGCACTGTGTCGGAAAAGTCCTGAACTGCCAAATGGGCGTACCTAGCAACAAAAGAATGGATCTTGAAACTGAGTGTCTTATGAAAACAGTCAAGCATTCAAACAAGTCATCAAAGCTAAGCATCATCGACAACAGCAGAAGCATGTAGTACTTGTTAAGTCATACACCCTCCGTGCCAAAAAATTGATATGTTTGATTTTGAAACTATGTTTGACTCAATTTATTGTTAGAAATAATTGTCAAAAAAATTCTAAAAATATATTTGGGGACTACAAACATCGATTTATCATTTGCATATAAATCGATATAAACTTCTATATCAAAACATTGAAGCAAAAAAAAAAGTTTAATATTGAAAACAAAACAGGTCAACGATTCCAAGATGGAGGTAGTACATAAGAACATCAGTATAAAGGAATATAATTGTCAACAGATTCCTACTAAAAATTAAACAAATTACTACTGCTCCACATGCAAAAAATGAGAGGTTTGATCATTATTGTTTATTCAACATATGTCATAGCAACATTCTTCAAACCCGGAACTTGCTGAAAAATGTAAAACCTAATAATTAACCACTGTTTTCAGTTATAGCACTCATGTTATGCCTTGGGAAAAGAAAAGATATCAGATTTACTTGAACTAGTAGAGAAACGCATATAGAGGAGATAGAAGTAATGTGAAGTAAATAATACATACTCATTTTTCTTGGATGAGAATGTTTCTTTTCTCACACAAGCCCAGTCCTTAGTTTCACTCTTATCACGATCAAATGCTTCAATCACGAGCACAGCATTGTCTCGCAGTAATTTTTGAAGATCAGGGAGCCTCCAGATAAGGTAGCTTCTCTCTACATATATATTAACCAAGTGATCCAATGATGGGATCCCAATTTGATCAGCATGGAAAAGAGAACTCTTGAGGATTTTTGTCCATGCTTGATCTTTTAGTGGAACCTTAGCCACTAGTTTTTTAGGAACAGTAGGATGAAGCATCAAAGCCTGTTTCATAAGATCAGCAGAAGTAGCCTTTGTGCTATCCTCGAATACACCAACAGAAGACTGATCTTTCTCAAGGTAACACCGGCAAACAGAAAGAGAATATGAAAAATTGGGGAACATCCAGAGAGAGTTATCACTTTTATAGTCTTCAGAAAATCGTTCTAACCATGCATACTCACCTGCCCTCAAAGCAAAGTAGTCAATACAGAACATGGCTCCCATAGGATCATCTGAGTCAAGGGCAAGCAATAGTTTGCAAACTTCCAGAGCAGACCGATGACAGCCACGCCGATCCATGTTTTTCATATGAGTGAAAAGTGCCTTAAACAAGGGCTTATTTGCCTCATGGCTGAACTTTAATTGGCAGTTACCCAGAAAAGGAGTAAACGTAGGATGCCACGCACATTCTAAGGCATATAAGCATTTAGCAATAGCATCTGCTGACATTTGATGTTCACCAGCAAATTTGAAATAATCTGCCATAATAATGAGTGAATCCAAGTGGTAAGGATGATACAGAAGAACATTCGCCACTCCATTCAGGTCATGAATTGCTTGGGCAGCTTCAAATGCTCTCTGAGCTTGCCCATATGAGGACGAGTGAACATATCTGCAGCATTTAAACAAAGTTGAAACAGGGCACCACCAAACAAGACAATTGACAGATGATCATCATACTAGGAGGAAAATACCATAGCTCTCTGATCTAAAATTCGATGTGTTCTTGCTCTTTTGGTGGTTATGGAGGAACTTGCCTCCAACTAGAGTGTAACAAAAACATAGAACTCGATAACCTAGCTAGCTGATTAATTGATGAAGATCCTAAACAGCGTTCTATTGTGCACACTGCAGTTACAAAGTTGCAGTATACAGATAATCCAGAACCCCGTGTGCAGTGAATTGGAAGGTGAGAAAACATTATATCGAGAAGAGTAGAGGAGCTAGCAAAAATCACAAGCCCTGTAAACAAAACCATAACATAATACTCAAGCTAGAAAAGATTCTACTTTGTCATGAACTTTCCCACACAAAATTTTCTTCCAGAGACCAGACACAGCCCGACACTAAAACGGATAAAATCTGATCTAGGGCCTCTAGCCATTTTTTTTGGATTTTCAATAGGAAATAATTACCTCACAGCAATCACATCTGAGCAAGGAAACCACTGTAAATTGCATATAACCACACTTTATCATGAAAACATAATTTGGTTCATCATCGATAGTCCATTATAACTGCAAATATTTTCTTTCTCATAGCTTATATACGGTGTAGGTGAGTATTTTGCGGACTGGCTCTAGACTTGTGTTGGAGTAACTTGTAACACTTGACTCATGCAATGTAGTTAGGAGGACAAAGAAACTGAATGTGTTGTAGCTCAGGGTAAAACAGAATGACAATTCTGCAATTATCAAATGTCACCAAATTTCAGGAAATACCCTAACACAGAGATTCATCAAGCTAGTAAAACAATAATGGATACAAGCACTAAGGAAGAAGTACATAATAGAGCAATACCTGAAATAATTGACACCATCCTTACTTTCCAGAAACTCCATCGAGAAAGATCCATCCCATCTTGGCCAGTGATCTGATGGGGACACCAATACAGTTTTCCTAATATGATGGCTACCACGTCTTCCAGCACGTTGTCTGGAACTGCTGCTCTGATTGCTTTTATCAAATGATTTTACAACCTTAGACCCAAAAATCCTCCGCAGTTCATTCTCCGCATTTAGGCATTTTGGATCAATTTGCAGTATCGATGATGATTGTTTCACCAGGTCATAACGTGATTTAGAATTTCCAAAATTCTCATTTTCCTGGCGATGCTGGTTACTAGAAGAACTGACACTTAGAGTTTCTAACGCAACTTCAAATGGTAAATCAAAATCATCATTACTTGAGACCCCCTCGTTGCCTTTCTTTTTCTTCTTCTTCTTCTTTGATTTAGGATTTGTCATTGCAACTGTAGAAGTAGCAATTGTGGATTCAGCTGATTTCCCGTTTTCAAATGAGGAATCAGCAACTTCGGGTTCATCTACCTCCTGACAAAAACAAAGTATGAGCAACTCTGAATGATGAGTAAAACCTGAAGCAATTACTTCAAAGCACATTCACAGATTAGCAGGCAGATATGCAACGATGAAAGGCGAACAAAAACCATATAAAAGGTCCGACTAGTGAGCTACAGAAAAGCGAATGCACGCAATCAATAGTGCCAAATTTCAAACACAAGGGTCATGGATTCGACCAAGATTCTGACAAACATGGATCTATTATACATCGTAGCACTCACAAAATCATCATAGACTGAAACCCAACTATCCAAAACATATAAATAAATAAGCCTGCTGAAGAATTGAATTAGGGGGAGAAGAGCTGAAACCTGGTCCGGATTATCCTCTTCCCCGTCGTCGGCTTCTTCATTGAGGAGGTCAAATGGGTTTTTTGCAGGAGCGCTGCCGGAGTCCGGAGAGTCCGATTCGTCGTCGCTCAGTTGGTCTCCGTCGCGCTGTTGTTTCAGCTCCTGTTCTTTAAGAACTTTCTTCAGCAATCTACCAGACATACCTCTACCCTACGAAGGTGAAGATTCGAGATTCGCTGCTCCTCCGAGCTGAATTCTGTCTGAGCTTTGGGCGTTAAAGCTTAGTAGTAGGAGAAATTGAAAGAGGTTTTTGCTCTCAGAGGAAAACAGTCGCATCGCATATAGTGATTCTGTTTTCGGGTCGGTGCGGATAGTTCCGGGTCGGATATCTTGTCCGGGCTTACGCTGATCGAATCGTTGGCCAAATTGAAGCAAAAGCCAAGAGGCGAGATTGCTTCATCTTGTATTTCCCACATTTCACTGCCACAACTATGGAATCATTTTGTTTTTCTCGTTGAATTTCAACTCTCTCCATTTCTAAAAATTGGATGAAATTCTGGGTTTTTCTTGAACAAGGTTCTTCACCTGGAAGCAAAGATCATGAGAACGATCTCATGGATACTTTGATAGATGAAGCTCCAAAAAGGATGGATAACTTGACCGGAAAAAAGTTTTCTCCTTTCATGCCTGTAGAGTTTTTTTCCTGTAGCAGTAGTTAGTTACCTTGGAAATGCAACAAGAAGGAGAGCAATGAGAAGGCTGGTTTCTATTTTACCCTACGCCTTTCTGGCCAATGCTGGTTGAGTCCGATTGCTACATTGTTTGCCATCCTTAAATGCAGGTTCTTTGAGATGGTGATGCTTGGATCGGATACCAGAAATCACCAGTGTCTGTCAGCAGAAGCAGGAACATTGTATTGAAGTGGACGTGAGGTTAATGGATACATCTGAGTCAAATAATGGTGGACAAATCTATAACCCCTGTTTCTTGGGTGGTAGCTAGTACACATGTCTTTGAAGTTGCCTCCTAATGTTCATAATCTTTTTTTAACATTGCAGTGGCTCTTCATCAAACAGATAGATTCAGGGGGCCATAAAAGCTGATATGGTCCCAGGCAGGCAGCTGCCGTGCCACCCAATATTATTAATTAACAACAAATTAGGCATGGACAAAGAAAGGCATCTGTATTTGGTGGACCAGACCAGACCAGTCATGGCATTGGCATGTTAACGTTGTTTAAGTATGGAGATGAGGGGAACAACATATTGTTCAGATGGTCCCTGCCGTAAGCGTGGCCGCATTACAGTTGAAATCTGCTGCTTTCTGCGCAGATTGCGCGGAATTTGAAGTGGCCGAGGAGGTTAAAGTAGTAAGGCCTCCCTCTTTATCGTAAGAAGATTTCCAGTGCTGCGGATTGATTTGGATTCCTTCCTCTTGTTATCATTAACCACACCACAAATGACCCCACAACCATCATTACTCATTACATAATTAACATCATTAAATGCTTATTTTATGTCATATTATGGATTAGTGTCCTGAACTTTCATGACTCGTTCATTGAAGGGCCTGAATTGTAACTCGTTCAGACTCGTACTCTGAACTATTCAACTCGGTGCAGTTAAGGGTCTCGACACTGTAACTCCGTTAACAGTGTTAGATTTCTATTGATTTGATGACTTATTTGTTATTCTTATAAATTTTAGGTCTTAAATGATAAATGAACTAATTTTAGGGACTTCATAATCATTACTATTAAATAATCAAATACCACTATCATAATTGTTCATAAGAGCACAAATTTTATTTTTTTTACTTTCACTTCCCTACCTCCCTCATCCGTCCCCCTCCTTCCATATATCGAACCCAAATCACTACCGCCTCCACCCATCTCCCTCCTTGCCGCTGCATGCCAGCCATTTACATCGTCGACCATCACCAACCTCTGGACTAAATTGGAGTACTTACACTTGAATCGAAGGAGGCCTCTGAACGAACCTGTCAGATTGGCGAACTCGCAATCTTGCTCGTATGTGCCGGCCATCAGATCTCCGGTGACGAAGTACGACCTCCCGAAATCCTCTTTGATGGCTTCTACATTCCTCTCGTGAGGCAACGATGAGGCGATCCCTTAGAGCTCGGAGCCGTACCAAGCGAGCTTGAGAAGGGCGTCTCCAACGGTGGCGGTGGATGGCTCCGATTCGGGCAGAGAGTGGTTGGTGGTTGAAGATGAAGTTGTTGGGTTGTGTTCATTGCATTTGATTGGATGGGGTTTTCTGAGGTAAGAAGTCCAATTTGCGGTGTGGTGGAGGACGCATCTACGGTGGCTAGTGTTTAGTGGCAGAGGAGAAGGTGGCCAACCATTTCTAATCATCTGGAGGTCCAACTTCTTCGAATTTACGATGGCAACCAAAAAATTTAATTACATAAGTCTGCTTAAACCCGTTATCTAATAGATTAACTCATTTATTTAATTAATCATTTATTCTATATTAAGTACATTTAAATCTTATCAAGTAAATTCATAAAAGTTAAATGGTCAAACATTCATAAAAGTAGGGCTACTAAAAATAATTAACATTGAGATATTTTGCAAGCTAAAATGCATTTGTAAAATATATAAACATTAAATTATCATTAGTATGCAATAATTTTAAATTATTTTTTCCAGAATATTTGACAAATAAAGGTATAGGTCAACAATTAAACAAAATTGTTGCAATATTGTTGAAGGGTATATAATTATTATCATTTTTATTATACTGGGGTAAATTTAAAAATAGTTTAAAGTTATGGGACTAAAAATGTAATTTTATTTTATTTTTAACGTTAGTCAACCAAACAAAAGTTTGTCAAAGCCCTTAAGTGCATCACTCCAATAGTTCATAGTTCACGGTACGAGTCTGGACGAGTTATAATTCAGACGAGTCATCAAAATACAGGATACTAATCTATAATTTGACATTTATTTTACTATGTTAATTCCACCCCCTTTTATTCTCTGCTGTCTTTTTATTTTCTTAGTTATCCATTTGGCATACGCTATTTCTTTTCTTGTTTTTTTTTTCTTTTCAACAGTGAAGTTCAGACCTAGTCTGAAACTAGAGCATCAGAGGTTTGGAAAATCTATCACAAGGGTTCAAAAAATTTCTCAACCTCTAATGCTGATCCTAAACGCTAATCTCAAACGAAGCCATGCACGCATATACCATGGATCTCTAGGTATGGCGGTGGATTTACATATTATCTACCTTGGCATTCCCTTGAACTTTGGAAAACTGTATGTAATCCTCCTGTTGTCTACATAACCAAGCGCATGAAATGCATTTATATTTATTAACACATCATTTTACACGCTAATAATCGTCAACAACCATTAAGCATACAGTTTGGAATTAGGAGAATATATTGAGGAGGAGCGTTTATCTTTCCTGGCCCAACCCAATAATTAAGGGTTTAGATTATTCTGAAAAATGAACATACCCTAATCATCATCATCATTAGTAGCCATCTCATAATAATTAGCGATTGGCTTCACGCCTGTGGCTGTGGCTGTGGCTGTGGACATGGTCGAGTCGAGCGGCAGAAAAGAAAGACTACAAAGTTGTGTCCTTTATGATCCGATGCCGCATAACACCCAAATGCTTCTATAAATAGTTTAACAGAGTACTACAACTCTACACCAGCATTCAATTCAATCCTCTGAGCCAGCAGCAAAAAATTCAGAGGACGAAGATGTCTCGAAATCTAAAGAACGCAGTGATTGCATTTCTCGTCCCTCTTCCTTCAATCCTCTTTTCCCTCTATTTCCTCAACAACTACGCCAATGGCGAGCCTTTGTCTCCGCTCCATTCATGGTGCTTTCAACACCCTCTCCTTCTTGCCAATGCCCTTTTCTTCTTCAACGTCAATGTCCTCTTCTGGGTCATCAGTCAACTCCAATCCAGCCACTGGGTCGGTCACCTCTCCTCTCCTCCCCTCCTTATACATTGCTTCCGGGTTGATTTGATCCCCTGGTTTCCGCATTCTGATGGGCTTGTTTGTATCTTGATTGCAGATGATCGACTTGTATTGGACTGTGATCCCCGTTTTGCTGGTTCACTACTACGCAAATCACCCTTTGGCACAATATAACTTGTGGAGATCAAAGATTGTTATCGCATTGACCTGGATTTGGGCTATTAGGCTCACCCACAATTACTTCAGGCGAGAAAGGTGGCAATGGGGCGCCAGAGAAGACTGGAGGTTCACGGATTTGAGCCGCCAGTACGGCAAGCATTGGTGGTGGGTTTCCTTCTTTGCTGTCTATCTTTCTCAACAGGTAACTTTTTCCCAATTAGCATAGCTGTTTGATGAAATGCCACAAAGAGTTTCGAGTGTCAAAAGCTTCTTTTGCTTTTTCTCATAGTGTCTCATTGGATCAGCTGTTGGCGGTACCTTGCAGGTATTTCTAATGGGAGTCTGTCTCCCCCTGTATGTTGTGCACTCAGTTGATAAACCGTTAACCGTCTGGGATTTCATTGCTGCTGCTGTTTGTTTGTGTGGCATCGTCATTGCGTACTACGCCGACACACAACTCCATGAATTTGTAACTACAAACAACGAGCTGAAGGTGCTTGGAAAACCTATGATACCTAACCTTGATAAGGGCTTGTGGGCTTATTCTCGTCATCCAAACTACTTCGGTGAGCAACTGTGGTGGTGGGGTTTGGTGATACTTGCGTGGAGCCTAGCACAAGGCTGGGCCTTCATTGGGTCTTTAGTTAATAGTATGTGCTTAGCTTATGTGACTCTGCTTGTGGAGGAGCGGATGTTGAAGCAAGACTACAGAGCTGAAGCCTACAGGCTATACCAGAAGAAGACTTCAGTTTGGATTCCATGGTTCCGTTCATCAGTGATAGACATGAAAGATAAGAACTCTTGATTTACTATTTACCTGCCTAGCTTGAGTTTTGAATGTTGTAGTTCACCAGCATAATCTGAAGTTTCTGCTTGGTCCGTGTTTGGTTCTAAGTATGTTGTAATATGGCTTTCATCTGAAGGAAAATGATGTTCACTGTTTATAATCATAAACCGGCTTCACTGTTCTAGTCTACTTCTGGTTATGTGTATTTGCACATTGGTGCTAAATAAACTTGGTAATGTTCTTGCCTGCACAAAAAAATCTTCAGTGTTCCACCAGAAAGCGATATTCTTAAATGTGCCATTGACCAATAACCCCGTGGGGATGGGTCCGATGGGATGTTGAATGCTGAAGCTGCACGACAACAGAGTGTGTTAACCAGCCTATTTGCGCGGCATGGTATTAATGATGGATACCACTACTATTTATTACGAGGCTCACACTGTATTCACCAAGCTAATGTGAAACTTAGCTCACACGAAGAGGGAGGACTAAAAAAAAAAAGAAGACTTTAATGATATGGATTTTATTAAAGAAAATGACTTGAATGGAAAAAACAAATTAAAGAGACGATTGCAGAATGCAAGACTCTCTCTTTGACATTTACCCGTGAGTGTGAGTCCGTGACAGTGATTCGTCTTTGTTTCACTCACCCTCGGGTTCACTTAAAAAACAACTCCGTTTCGAGTTTTTCAGCCATAACGAGGACGGAGACGAAAATCTGTCATGAAGAAGATATCGGGTTTGGCCGTGATTTTGTTATGTTTCGTGGCGATCCACGGTGCGCCGCCCACCGGGAAACCATCGGCGGAGAAGCATAAGCAGCTGCGGTTTGGGGGGAGCGGCCAGTTCAAGATACTGCAAGTGGCGGATATGCATTTTGCTGACGGCAGGACGACGCCGTGCTTGGATGTGCTTCCTAACCAGGTGGCCGGTTGCTCCGATCTCAACACCACCGCCTTCATCCGCCGTATGATTCAAGCTGAGAAGCCTGATTTCATCGTCTTCACAGGTGTTTTTTGCTGCACAATTCCCTTGTCTGTTTCGGTTCTTTCTTGTTGGGCTCTAATTACAACTCTTGTCAGGGCGTAAAGATTTTTACTTTATTCTCATGAGTCGTGAAACAGAATGGAATTTAACTTCAATTTTGGAGCTATGCTTGCAAGAGGAAATTTAACTGGGTCAACTTAGTGTAACGTGTTCTTTCCTGTGGCAGGAGACAACATATTTGGATTTGATGCTAATGATTCTGCAAAATCTTTAAATGCTGCATTTGCCCCTGCAATAGAGTCAAAAATCCCATGGGCTGCAGTTTTGGGGAACCATGACCAGGAAGGCACCCTATCCAGGGAGGGGGTTATGAAACATGTGGTCACACTGAAGAACACCCTGTCACTAGTTAATCCTCCTGAAGCTCACATCATTGACGGATTTGGTAACTATAATCTCGAGGTTGCTGGAGTTGAGGGGTCAGGTTTTGCAAACAAGTCCATTCTCAATCTCTATTTCCTTGACAGCGGAGATTACTCCACAGTCCCTTCTATTCCTGGCTATGGTTGGATTAAACCCTCTCAGCAGCTTTGGTTTCAACGCACTTCTGAGAAGCTTCAGGTCTTAAGCTTACTTGTTTCTACTCTTATCTTTTGAGTTAAATCTAAAGTATGTAGTAGGAGTAGTAGTTTTCTCGGATTAGTTATTTTGCCGGATCGAATCTGGCCTTCCGTATGTGGAAATATAACCACAAGGCTGTTCTATGTAAACAGCTCAATAGCCTGATTTTGGTCATTCTTAATTAATAAGCTGCCTCTTTGTTCCAGAAAGCCTACAAAAGCCCTCCACAGCCACAAAAGACTGTTGCACCTGGGCTTGTATACTTCCACATCCCATTGCCCGAATTTGTCAGTTTCGATGCATCAAATTCCACAGGCGAGAAACAAGAAGGGATTAGCTCTGCCACTGTCAACTCAGGCTTCTATACCACCATGTTAGCAGCAGGGGATGTGAAGTCTGTTTTTACGGGTCATGATCACCTTAATGATTTCTGTGGAGACTTGTCTGGCATACAGCTCTGCTATGCTGGAGGATTTGGATATCATGCCTATGGGAAGGCTGGATGGGCAAGAAGAGCCAGAGTTGTAGTCGCATCCTTGGAAAAGACTGCTCAAGGCACTTGGGGGGCCGTCAAGTCAATCAAGACCTGGAAGCGTCTCGATGATGGACATCTTACTGGAATTGATGGTCAAGTTCTCTTTAGCAAGAGTTCTGCAGGTACATTCTGTACTTTGTTTTTACTATCAAGTAAAATGTAGTATCAGCTAATACCATAGACTAGCACAAATTATGGGATCTGATCCTTAACCAATTATCCTAGAAACATAACTGGGACTTTGCAACTTGCCTGGTTATCAATGAATTATCCTAGGCATCTTGATTTATTGACTTAAAGTGATGCTGTGCATGAAGTTCAACTTGCACCTTGTGTATTTTCTATTGCAATGGGATGATATGTCTTTGAAAGAAGGAATCTCCTCCCAAGCCTTGTGATTCTGTCTTGGTTGCTTTCACTTTTCTATTGGAATAAGATGATTTGTTTATGAAGGAATCTCCTCCCCGGGCTTGTGATTCTGTCTTGGTTGTTTCCACCTTTTCCATTTTAGCTGTACTTAAATGCCAGTTGCTTGCTTTGGGGCACAATTTGCAGGTAGCCGTCGGAAGAAACATATCCTTGGTGTTTGAGCTGTGGGTGCAAATTGAGAGCTGGTTCATCAGCCACAAGCTTATTCTTGTTACAGAATGCTGCTGCCACTACTGAGGTCTTGAATTATATTCTTGGCGACGTTGTACACTTAATGTAGAGGTCGCAATCTCTATTTTTAGAATCCAGATAGAATAAGTGTATTGGATTTGGAAGTTTCAAGAGTAAAGAGTTTGATTGATGAATGTTGTACCGGTGTTAGAAAAAATACGTATATAGGTCTCTTTTTTTTTAAAAAAAAAAAAAAAGAAGACTGGATTTGTTCAAAGATGAAGGGGAAGGGTGTATGGGAAAATAGAGGTAAATGTGAAAGAAAATGAAATAAAGTGTCTAAGTTTAGAAATGTTCATGTTCACGTTATTGTATCATACTCTCTCATCCCATCCCATCCGGCCGTAAAAGATAATCTCAACAATTTTACAGCATTTAATCTATAATTTCTTTTCATGAATTTATAAACATTAAAAATTAAATATTTTATATGTATACCGTAATTTAAAATTTAAATTTTTTTCAAATTTTTTCACTATTTTAAATCAAATATTGAATCTTGAAATAAGTAGTTAATTTTACGCCATCAGAGTATTACCTTTTATTTTTTCCAATGTAGTTGGGTACATCTAGGACCTCCTGCTATGAATGCCATTTTTTATTGGTGACTGCTATTAACATCTTCATTTATGAATATTAATTATCTAGCTGGGTTCAATAAATAAGAATAGGGGTAGATTGATAAAACACGGTTTGAGAATTGGAACTTTTACCACTAATATTTTTCTTTCATTGCGAATTTACTATCAATTGCTTTTTGAAATCATTTAATTACCATCAATATTATGAGCATAATATTAACAATACTCCGCCCGTTCCATAAAAACCGTAGTTTTTTATTTTCATATTTCAAATTATAATATTAACTAAATACTTCATTCGAAGCTGGCTATCACTTTGCATTTTTTTTGTAAATATTAAGTTTGTATTAGACCAAACTTAAAATGTGAGTGAAGTTACTGTATTGCCCCTAAAATATGCAACAATTGTGTAAAACTAGTGTACATACCCACCTACAGTTCAGGTACACTTTTGTATAATAAAAATTACGTAAAATCATAAACATAAATTTATAATTGTTATGTAACTTCGTTAATTATTTAATAGTTTAAAAGTGACTAAAACTGGCGCACAAATAAAGTAATGTAGTTACAAAACATATTAAAATGCATAGATAAGAGAATGAATAATAAACAAAGTAAGAATAAACGCATAGGTTGAACCCTTACTGTGAACAAAGGTAAACAAAGTAAGAATAAACAAAATGAACATCGATGTGACATAGGTTGAACCCTTACTGTAATAAAAGTAACAAATTATATTTATTGAATATTCGTTTATGTACATTGGAATGAGAAAAGGTAAATTTGTAAGGGGGTCAATTTGTAAAATTTTATGGGTCTAATTATAAAGTTTACATTGTGTCCGTGTAAGTTTTAGCCATTTTTGTTTTAATATGTTAATGATAAACGTTTATAAGTTTATGGACCATTTCGTTAAGTTTTTTAAAGTTAAGGGAATAATTGTTTGTCTTTTGTATGTTTTTCGAAACTTTAAGGACTAAATACGTTAATATATGTTAAGTCCAGACATTGTGAGAGATGAGTCTTTTGAGGGGTATTTATAGTGTTGAGAGTGAGTACTCTTAGAGCTTTCTAGGCAATGTGGATATGTGAGTTTCTAAATTGATGGGTTGTTAAGGCCTTTATGAGAGCATGTAAATTTGTAAGGGGGTCAATTTGTAAAATTTTATAGGTCTAATTATAAAGTTTACACTCTCTTACTCGGTTGTGTTCCCCAGCCATGTTTCTCAGCCATGTTACGTGGCCCGAGGGTTATTCCCCAAGAATGTTTCTCGGCCTTGAAGTGCGTTTAGAAGCCCCAAAGAGCATTTTGATGGTCCCGAAGGGCGTATTGATGACCTCGGAGGGTGTATTAATAGTTCCGAAGGACATTTTGATGACCCCGGAGGACATGTGATGGCCCCGAAAGACATATGATGGCTCTAGAGGGCATATGAAAAATCTTATACTATTCTCTGGAGACATTTACTTGAATGAAGATGTACAAGTGTGGTAACCATTGAGTCTTTTACCCGGATTCCCATAGATGACGCCAATGTTAAGTCCAAGATTAACATTGTGAGAAATGAGTCTCTTGTGGGGTATTTATAGTGTTGGGTTGAGTGCTCTTAGAGCTTTCTAGGCAATGTGAGATATATGATACTAAGTTGATGGGCTTTTAAGGCTTTGAGCTAAACTATACATGATTAATTCTAGCTTTTGGGTGAAAGGTCCACCAATATATAAAAGTGTAAAAAACTTAAGGAATCTTTTGTTGAGTTTTAATAGTTAAGGGACTAATTGTGCATCTTTTCTAATTTTTGGAAAAGTTTAATGTACAAAATTTGTAAATTAATATGTTAATGTATAAAAATTTATAATTAAATGATAAAAGTGTTTTAAAAATGAAGAAAAATCACTCTCTCCGTCCCACAAAGGTTGTAGGATTTGTTTAGGCGTAAATATTAAGTAAAGTGGGAGAATAATAATGTGTTGACCTTTTTACCCTTGGTATAAAAAATTTGTATGAAAAATAAGTGTTTAAAATGGTAAGGATAAATAAGGGTAAATTTGTGAAAGTGGTGGTGAAAATTTTCTATTTTAGGAAAGTTGACAACCTTTGTGAGACAACCCAATATAGTAATGTTATGTTGACAACCTTTATGGGACGGAGGGAGCATGTTTTAAGAACTTTAGGTCTAATTGTAAAGTTTATACTCCATTTATCCCGTAAAAATTACACTGTTAGTGAAAACAATTATATACATATAAAGTTTAGATTGCATATTATGATAAACATATTAATCATTTAACTTTACATGTCTGTAAGTACATAAAAATAAATCATAGATTAAATATTGTGAAAACAGCAAAAGAAAGCTACAATCTTTATGCGATGGAGGGAGTAATAATTAAAATGATATTGCTTATTACTAATATGATTCAAAATATACTACAATTTTGTAATTTTTCCAAGAATATGGATATAATTTGTAAGTAAGGGGCTCAATTTGTAAAATTATATGGGTCTAATTATAAAGTTTACACTTTGTCCCAGTAAGTTAATCACTTTAGCCACTTTTGTTTTAATATGTTAATGATAAAAGTTTATAATTTTAGGGATGATTTCGTTATGATTTCAAAAGTATAAGGATGATTTAGTATTTTAAAAAACTTTAGGTCAAATTGTCAATTTTATAACAATTAAAATGATATTGTTTATTACTAATATGATTCAAAATATTCTACGAAGTTGTAATTTTTCCAATATTATCAGTATAATGTGAAATTTGGGGAGAATATGAGTATAATGACATGATTGACAGCTTGGTATGATGCAAGTCTGACCCTTGCAATGCCCCCGATTGGCCTGTAGCGGAATCTTGCACTCTGGTCTCCACCATCTGTGAGACTGATTAAAATTAATATGGATGACACTTTACCTGTAGCATGATGATCGCGTGTGATCATTTGAGTGTTTTAATCGACGCCTCTTCGCTTGATTTTCGCTTTGTCGCTGCTGATCCATTGTATGTGGAAGCTGCTGCAATTTTATGAGATTTGTGTGAAGCACATAAACGTGGCTGGTCGTCTGTATTGGTTGAATTGGACTATCAAGTGTTGGTAAATGAGCTTAATTTTGGCTCTAGTTTAGTAGACGATGCTCGCTTCTTGAGCTCCTAATTCTCTTTTTGTTATTTCATTTTTGCCCTCATGTAGTTGTAATGTGACAGCACACAATGATGCTCGTCATGATCTTTCTTATGTTGGCTGCTCCTCATAGCTAGACACGTCTTTGTACTGGTTATGTACGTTTTACTTTGGTTAACAAAGCCTACACTCATTAAAAAAAATTCAATCGTTTGATTCATTCTTGATTACACTGAAATAACGTTGAACATTCTAAAACTTATATTTTAAAAAATAAATAAATTATACTTTCGAAAGGATTTCTATAACCTAAGAAAATTCTCACAATAAAGATGGACCCCTCCCCCGTTTTTTTACTTTCTCTTGTGTTTCATAAATATTTTTTAAAAATCATATCATGCACGTTTCGTCATTTTATTTTAGTTCTTTATTTTCGTTTTATTAATTACATCAAATAAAATTTTTTTGAGAAGTTTCATTATGTTTTTTTATATAAAAATTGATATAGTTTGAAATAGCATATATAATGTTTGAATTAATATGCAAGTATTAATATTAAAAAAATTAGAATGGCGGCAAAAAGAAGAGAGAATGACGACATTATGACAATATTAATTTGTGAAAATTGATATTATATTTTTTTCCATATTGTATACCAAATTAGTGATATGTATCAAATTAAATGGAATAGAATAAAAATGGTAAGTTATAGCATAAAAATGATAGATCGAATAAATGTGTATGTGTAAAAAAAAATATATTCACATATGTGACGCTAACATGAGTTTGAGGTGTCGCTGATGTGTCAACACTTTTTTTTTCCATATGGAGACCTATATTAGTATTACATGGGGATATCAATACTTCTCAGTATAGGAAAATTATAACTTCTCCGAACTTTTCATTCCTCTTTCCTTTTAGTACTCATTTTTTTTTCATAGATGTACTGGAGGTGGTGAGGAAGAAAATTTTAAAAAAATTTGGGATTGGTAGCTGGGCCTGGCCAATAAATGGGCCTGGGCCGTTATCCGAACGCGGTGGACAAAAAAATTGTCACCCCCAACAAAGTAACCTTCCACCTGTCACAATTACAAACAGCGGCGAAATCCTCTAGAATTGGAAACCATGAAAAATGGAGTACTTAATAAGAAAACTTCCTTCTCTGACAATTCCCAAGATCTGCGCTGCTTTATCTTCCTCGGTTCCCAATTCCATTTCCGGAAGATTTTCTCAGCGTTTTCTGATCGCTTCTTTCCTTTCTCTCCGCTACATGGACATGGAATTAGTATTTCTACGCCATTAAGATTTCGGTTCTCGGCCACGGAACATTCCTCGGAGACAATTCCTGATCGTGGCTGAGATGGTTGGCTTTCCAGCATTCACATTCTGCGCCGTCCTTGTGCTTTGTCTCACTGCGGCTGTCGGTAGCTCGAATGTGCCGGCGATGATTCGGTTACCTAGTGATGTCGCCGCCGACAATGCTGTATGTCAGGGAATGTTGAAGCCGCGGTCTTGCCCGGTCAATTGCTTTCGGACGGAGCCAGTTTGCGGCGTTAATGGCGTGACCTATTGGTGCGGCTGTGCCGATGCTATGTGCGCCGGTGTTCCGGTGGCGAAATCTGGGTTCTGTGAGGTCGGCAGTGCAGGAAGCGCTTCTTTGCCCGGTCAGGCCTTGCTTTTGGTTCACATTGTCTGGCTCATCTTGCTCGGCTTTTCTGTTTTGTTTGGTCTGTTTTGATGAATACAGGAGAGGTTTGGTCTGAGATTGTATTGTGTTTCACTTGATTTCTGTTGTAAAGAAAAATACTCTTAGCTTGGTTGATATCAGATCGTTCCGTTACTTTTGTCCCTTGATCTTCTCATTGATTTGCTACAATGAAATTCTTCATGTTACCTTCCGGTTCTTTGGTTTAAGTCTTTGGATTTTTGAGTTTATTGTGCTTTGGTTGCTGGGTTGACAAACCCCAATCAATTTATGTTAATTTAGGTGTAGCTTTTTTCAGTTCCTTTTTAGCGGTGGCTCCGAGCCATTCCTTTTCATCCTTGGATTTTCAATGCATTAGACCTAAGATTCGAAGATTTTTAAAGGGAAAAGAAAGGGATGTTAAACAGTGGACAAAGAATAAGTTTTTGGGCGTCAAGGGTTGAACAGATTACCTGCAGCCGTCAATGGACAATCCAAAAGTATGGTTATTTTTCGGAAAAAAGAGTGAACCTTGAGTAACGTAGAGTGATAGTATTAAACATGAGAAAAACATGAAGAAATTTTGTTCACAACTGTATTTGGAGATGACAAGTTCAGTCTGCTACAATAGTAGTATAACTTTATGGCTTTCTTATAATAGGTCCCATGCCTAATAGGAGTAGCAGAATATGGGAGATGGCATCAGATCGATCAGGGAACTTTGCTCAACATAGTATAATGTACAAAGTAAAGACATAATATTCTCAATATTGCTATTCTAATTACAATTAATCTGGTCTGTTTGTGTTGGGGTATTAGATGCTATGCCTAATGGACGCTCAATTGGTCGGATTTACACCACTTTTGCAGATTCATACAATAGTTCAGGCTGTTTGCTGGTTCATTGTGGGTAGAATTTGTTAGTCATGTCAGTAAGAATTGAGAAGAAACAACCATCATCCGGGCATTTAGCTTATGTAAGGTTATGCAATTCTCATGAGCTTGTCTGTCAATTCTGTAATTTTTGGTTGCTTGACTAACAAGGGTCTTGGGGAAAGGTCGCATGAAGGAGAATAATATCAAAAAGTTGCCATGCGAGCACATTGATGATGTCTGTGGAGGCCATGTGGAAGGTGGCCACTATATATAGCATCCACTAGACTGTTCTGTCTTCCAGAGAATTCTTATTCATGGACAGTCTTCATAGATGGAAGCCTATTGGCACTATGCTGACAGTAAATCTTGCATTTGCCATCTTGAATGTTCTTCTCAAAGAAATTTTTGATAATGGAGCAAATCAAATAGTCATCATTATGTACAGGCAGGCCATTTCAGCTGTTTTCTTAATACCCGTTGCTTATTTCCGTGAAAGGTAAATTATGTTCACCTTTCATCTACTGATCTTGTCCTATACCACATGCCACTTATATTAGGGAGAAGCTATTCAGTTTTCTGGGTTATTAATTTGCTGTTATTATGGTCTGCATTTGACTTCACAACATTGCTCTTGCAGGAAAACATGGTCAAAGATTACAGCCCGAGTTTTAGTTTACCTCTTTTTTAGTGCCCTTCTTGGGTCAGTAATCGAGATAATTTGTTCCCGATATGGTCATGTGATGTTGAAACTTACGTTTAGGAAGTTGGTCACTTATGCTGTTTTGCAGGGCAACACTCATGCAGTATCTTTCCTTCCTTGGACTTGAGAGAACATCAGCTACTTTTTCTTGTGCATTTGTAAACTTGGTGCCAGCAACCACCTTCCTCTTGGCCTTACCATTCAGGTAGTTTTCCTGCTGCCTGCAGAAACTGCTATTAAACAGGAAGGTATAATAGTATTTTTTATGAGTTACCTAACTTTCTGTTTTAAATATTAGGTTAGAGAAAGTGAACAGTACAAACAAGGCTGGAGCAGCAAAAGTTTGTGGCACACTTATTTGCATAGCTGGAGCAATGACTTTAACCCTGTACAATGGAAAGCTACTACTTGGTCCACATTCATTTGCCACAAATCAAACCACCCATGCCAACAAAAATGTTTTTACTAACAGGAGAGAACAATGGGTGGTCGGTTCAATGCTTCTGACTGCAGGTTGTGTTTTGTGGTCATCATGGTTCCTTCTGCAAGCAAAGATTGGACTGCTTTATCCATGCCAATATTCAAGCACGGCAATCATGTCAGTCTTCAGTGCGGTCCAGGCTGCGATACTAAGCCTGATTCTGGAGAGAAACTTTGCCAAATGGGTACTGAAGGGGAAGCTGGAAATCATATCTACAATATACGCGGTAATATATCTGGAGCTTAAGCTTCTGTAACCACAAGAAATGGAATAGTGATCAGATATATTCTAAATCTGGTGATAACCAATGATTTTATATCCATATTTTGATGATACAGGGGGTGGTGGGATCAGGCTTATGTTATGTTGCAATGTCTTGGTGTGTGAAACAAAAAGGTCCTCTCTTCACAGCTGCATTTACGCCCCTCATTCAGATTTTTGTAGCAGTGTTTGATTTCTCTGTTCTTCATGGTCGACTTTACTTGGGAAGGTAGGTTTGTTTATTCATCTGCTATCAGATTAACTTTTTAATGCTATTTGTCTTGTTTCTATATCCTAATATGATGTCTGAAACAGTGTTATTGGTTCCATCCTCGTTGTGATTGGTTTGTATGTGCTTCTATGGGGAAGAAGCAAAGAGGCAAAGGATGGTGAAATGAAGCAGCCTCAAGAATCTCTAGGAAGAGAGGATTGTAACTTGTAACGCAAGGATTCTAAGACCTCAACAATTTAAGTTCTTTTTTTTTCTCTCTTTTGTTCTCTGCTTCTTGAAGTGTGTGCAACTTTTTTGTTTTTGGCAAGTGCCATGAATAATAGCAGTGCTGCAGTATACTATATAGTAATGAGGAAATTTTATACAGTCCCGTCCAACTGTATCATAAACTCCTTCCTTTGTTTTTGGGATTATGCAGACACCTACCTCTGTATTGCAGAACCATTTGGGTAAGAGAAATTCTAATCTTGAGTTGGAATCAGATATCAATAAGCTGGAATCTAATGCATTACGGTCAAGTAAAGATGCCTTCATTGTTCAATGGTCAACTCAATCTATACTTGTATGTACTCTATCTAGCACAGCAGTAATGTCCTCTTGTTCAGTACCTAGTTTATGTATCTGCATTTTCTCCTCTAATCAGATTTTTGCAGAGCAGACTCATGGACCATATCTCCATTTTTCATATCAAATCTACTATCCATTTACAACCCATTAATATTATGAAATGTTATAATCAGCTACTAAGACTTCGGGTTTTTTTTTGCCCAATTCTCTTACTAAAGTCAGAAATATTACATTTTACCAGAAGAATTCAGCTTGAAACACTACCGTTTGATTTATCTTGTTAGTGATTCGTTTGTACACTCTGCTTTGGGCAAGGAGCCTGGAGAAAAAGAAAACTCCCCACAGCCAAATGCCATCTGTGGGAACTTAACAAACCCTAATTTGATTCCAAACAACTTTTCACAAATAGCTAGTGCTTGATCCTAATTTTCACAGAACGTAAATCCAGTTTATACACTTGTTCGCTTTTAATATTCACAAATCTAGTTCTTTTCCATCCTTGTGCTTCACATGTGCAAGTCCAGCCAACAAAGTCTTGAGCAAATGAAAGCAAATCAAGACAAGCATGGCACCAAAGGAAACAACTTGAGCTAGAGGTTGCTCAGGAGGAGACTTGAGCAGCAGAAAGATACAGTCTTTTGTGATCAAAACCCAACCTAAGCTCTCCACTATAGACTTGCACACCCAAAACCTCCACTTCCTGTCATCACTTAACCTGCAAGCCATCCTGAAACACAGAGCCACAACCACTGAAAACGTAGTCAAAGACCAACCTTGGTAGGCGATCAATCTCCCTCCCACAACCAAAGGCTCTTTCCGGCAGATGCAAGACGGACACACACTGGAGAATGTTGATGACACCAGCGCATCAAAACCTGTGTAAAAAGGTAATATGACAGAATCTAGGTACATACTGGCGTGAAGAACTCCCGAAATCGTGGAAGCTTCAAAGATTGCATTTTTCAAGCTCTTGTCTGGTCCGTTGTCGAAAGCAAGAGCTGAGATCTGAACAAGCTGCAGAATTGCAGGAGCAATGCAGTGAAGTGGGAAGACTGCGTTTATTCTGTGGCCCTTGGCCAGACCCAGCAGGATGAGAGGAAGAGCAACCGGACCAGACGGTAGCAGGTAACGCTTGGACTGGTTCAGTTGTCCTCCTATTTTGGTGAAGTCAAGTAACATGATGGCAAGAGTGGTTAGATATGAAGCTGCAGTGAATGAATAGAAGAGGAAATCGATACCGGGTGGGTAGGTTCCCGGGAAAGCGCTGTCGCAGAAGTAATGAAAAGGGCAGTTGAATGGATCCAATGTGTCTTCAAATTGCCATCTGGTGCACTTGAAGAGTGTGGTTTTGATGTCATGTAGTTCCCATTCCGGGTTTAGCCCTGCAACTGCAAGGTCCTGTCTTGCCATTGTTCTGTGTTGCTTGGGAACATGTTTCAGCGGTTGGTAGTGTCTTTTATTTATGCATTGTTACTTGGAGCAGAAGCATGGATGTTTGCCTTGTGTCTGTTGAGATGCTTGTGTGGGGAGTTGGTGTTGGATGATGAAGTACAATCTGATAGTGAATTGACCTTGATTGGGTTGAATGGTGAGATCTCTCTCTCTCTTTTATTTGAACGAGTTTGGTCATGTAAGATGGTTTATGTTGCACTATCAGTCAGCCTCTCACATTTGTGGTTGTAACTTGAGGAGTAATGACTGCTCTACCTGCCTTCATTTGTTACTCCTATTATTGAAAATACATTCTTTTATTTTTCTTTTTTTTAGTGTCTTTTTTTCTCCGCAACAATTTGAAAGTGATTATGCAGTTGCCAACCAAAATGACCATGTGATATCTTCTTCTCTGCTTTTGTTTTTTGATGACACCATGTGAATATCTTGTTAGCTCTTTGAAATTGTTTATGAATATATTATTTTCTTTACTAAGCCATTAATTAGGAAAAATTAATATCCCCATAGATCACTCTTGATATGATTCAGCTAGGGTCGGACCTAGTAGGTGGCAAGTGCCCTTATTAAATTTTTCTAAAGTATAAGACATCTATCTATATTCATAACAAGTTTAGTTGCCACCATACAACATACACATATATTCTTGTACTATCTGAAATTACTCTCACCACTCCCCTCCCCCACACACCTTAGAAACACACTATTTTTTTTTTTGGCCAGCAAAAAGAACTTCATTAATCAAGAAAGGAAAGGGACAACTAGAGAGGGAGCCAAGATAGAGACCCCATGAGAGATAGGATCACCCGGCTCACAAACAAAACGGAGGAATGAAAGAAAGAAAAGAGGGGACAATGCACCACTCCCACAGAAAATAAGCAAAGCCCCCTCCGCACACCCCTGCTGCAAAAAGAAACCAACAACTACACCCAACAGACAACCAAAGAACCAGCCAAGCAAGGAACCAAAAACCAGAAAAGCTATCCCAACCCTTCAGCTGCCTTTAGCAGAGGGGAGAGTAACCAATCCCCCCACGATAGACGAAGCTTCTGGGTCCTACTGCATATCCAAAGGTAGGATAGAACCTGAATATCGGCGAAGACCCGAGATGCATGCCACGGAATATTTTGCACGACCTGCATTCCGAGCTTTCAGTTGACCACGCAGAATGAATAATATTGCTTGCCACACATGATGGACTTTGGAGTGGGCTTGGGAGATAATGCCATCCCCCAAGACCTCTGCAAAGACCAAAAAACCACGTAAGTCCATACCGCACCAAGCTGCCACTGTTTGCCAAATTTCTGCAGAAACATAACACCGAACTAAAACGTGATCCGTGGACTCCGCTGCGTCGGAACACAAGGGGCAGAGTACCGAGTCTAGCTCCACACCTCTCTGCTGTAGCTCCATACGAACTGGGATGAGCCGCGGGAGGCACGCCAAATGAAGACATTCACCTTTTTGGCACCTTGTTGCACCACCTCATCGGGATATCGTGGGTTGCTGCGAACTCGTTACCTATCATTTGGGATAGATAACGCACTGTGAACTTGCCATCTGATGTCAGCTCCCATCGCCATGAGTCCCTGCACTCCTGCTTGGGAATGAAGACCTGTAAAAGAGCAAGCATTCGTTGAAACTCGCCTTCTGTCCTGCCCTGCAACGGCCTCCTCCAGCTCCAGGCCCAGCTCCATTCACTCCCCTCCCATAGAATCTTCTCTCCCACCCAGCTACTCCTATTTGAGTCCATAACATACAGTCTCCTGAATTTGTCCTTAAGAGCACTACCACCTATCCAGTCATCATCCCAGAACCTCGTATTATTTCCTTTTCCCACTACCTTCCTATAAAGCTTTCTAAACCCATCTCCTAGACTCTCAATCTCCCCACTCACCTTCTTAATGTCATTCCAAACCGTCCACCCCACCACCCCCACCCCATCCTCAACGATCCCGACCCCTCCATTGATACTCGCCACCACCTCGACCACAGTCCACCTCCATCAACCACCTCCATTTCCACTTCTCCACCAACGCCAAGTTTTTGCTCTCGGACTACCCACTCTTAACCCCCACTTCACTATCACCATACAACTTTTCAATCCTAGCCCATATGATTTTTTTCCCTTCCCCGACGCCCTTAAAAATTTATTTCGCAACGATTCAATCTTTTTACCACACCAATTGGAGCACGAAACACCGAAAAATGATATAGGGGTAAGCTTCCAAGAATCGAATTTATCAGCGTTAATCTACCACCGATTGATAGTGTATTCGCCTTCCACTTTGAAAGCCTGTTCTCAACTTTGTTCACCACTGGGTCCCAACTTTTCACCCCGCTCATGTTTAATCCCACCGGCATCCCTAAGTAGTTAAACGAGAGAGCCGCCGGGAACACCCAATCGCACGAGCGACACTAGCCACCGTCTCCGACTCCACTCCTACACCGAACACCTTTGTCTTCTCCATATTGATTCGCAGCTCAAATGCATTCAAAACACTGCAGAATTGCCATAAGGGATTTTGCATTATCCAATGACCATTCCCCACGAAAATTGTGTCATCCGATGGCGAAGGTGAGAAAGGCTAATGCTACCATTTCCCACCTTGATTTGCTGAAACATACCTTGATGAATTGCCTCCTCCATCATAACATTGAGAGCTTCACGCTAAAATAAAAGGAAGGGGGCAAGCGGGTCTCCTTGCCTCAGTGCCTCTTTCCATTGAGCACTCCGTAGGGCTGCCATTGACTAGCACCGAAACTCTAGCTGACTCCAGACAACCCGCTATCCATCTTCTCCATTTCTCCCCAAAGTTCATCTCTGGAGGACGGAGTCTAGGAATTTCCAACTAATACTGTCGTATGCCTTAGCAAAATCCGCTTTTAAGAGCAAGATCTCGGCGCTTTTCATTCTTCACCCAAGAGACCACCTCATTTACAATCAAAATGCCATCCGTAATCCGACGCCCTTGAATAAAAGCCGACTGAGTTTCCCGACCAAACCACCCACCACCCCCTTTAGCCTCTCTGCAAGGACTTTGGCTACTATCTTATAAAGGCAGCCAATGAGACTAATCGGGCGGAAATCGAGATAAGCAGAGGGTCCTTCACCTTAGGGATTAGAGCAATGAAAGAGGAATTACACCCGGCCCCAAATCTACCCGAAGTCTCAAACTTCTTAACCGCCGCTACCACCTCCTCCCTTATAACCTCCCAGCTTGCTTTGATGAAATTGAAGTTAAACCCATCTGGCCCCGGCGCTTTACACCCCCACAGAGCCACACCGCTTTCTTTATTTCTGCTTCCGTGAAGGGATTTTCAATAATTTTACTCGATCTTGGTTGAGCTTCCCGAACCTATGGCATAAAAATGAGGTCTGTCGATATCCGGCTCTTTGAATTGATTGCTGAAGTACTCGTAACCGCTCGTTTGATTGCTATCGGGTCCTCAGTCCAACTTCCATTTATTAACAACCCCAACAGAATTTCTTGATCTCTTTCCTTTAACCACCGCATGAAAATATTTCTTGTTTTCGTCCCCTTCCACAAACCTCAATCTTGCTTTCTGTTTAAGGTCTTTGGATATTTTTATTTGTTCCTTGAAGAAATGGATTTTTGAATTTTGCCACTGAATCCTTTCTTCTACGAGATAAATCCCGCTCCTCTGCTTGCCTATCTAACGCAAGAAAATCTGCTTTTAACACCTCCACCTTACCCCGGCCCCTGCCGAGTTACACTTCCTCCACTCTTTTAAATTTGTCTTCACCTTAGAAACACACTATTGTATTACCAAAATACTCCATACAAGGTAAAATAAAAGAGCGGATTTCAGGTTAAAACCTAGAGGTTTACCATATACTTACAATTCCCTTCTTTTATTTTCAGAATCCTAATCATAGGCAAGATTTGGGTAAACCTATAAATTTCCCCGTTGACAATTATGTCTGTTAATTTGATCATTAGATTTCTTAATTTAATACTCTTTTCGTCCATGTTCTCAACATTACTATATTGGACCGTTCCACAAAGGTTGTCAACTTTCCTAAGATAGAAACTTTCTATCACAATTTTTATCATTTTATCCTCTTATCTTACACCATGGACCCACAAAATTTTCTCTTTCCTCCCACTCAACTTAAAATTGGGATCTACAAAAATTTCTCCTTATTTCTTTTTCGTGAGGGTAATTTCGTCAACACACTACTATTCTTCCACTTTTCTTAATATATGTGCCCAAATAAATCCTACGATCTTTGAGGGACATATGAAGTAATTTCATTGACCTTTATATTTTCAAACCTATACAAATTAGAGCATGTACTTTTAATTCCCTACAACACATTGTTCCCAAAACATTTTCTTTCACTTCTCCCTCATAATAACATCTTGCCCTGCCATTGCCCCAGTGGCCACCATCGTGGGATTTCCAGTTGTGTCCATTTGATCTGCTAGCATGATTTGGGCTCCGTACGACGAAGAAAGAAGGCAACTGGCTATGGTGTGAGGTTTGCTAGAACTGCTACAACCGTAGAGGAGGGCTTGGCTCCTTCACGGTGGTTTGGGCTATGTGCACAATGGCTTGGTCTTCGCACGCGTTGGCCTGAGCTTTGCACACGACATGGGGGAGGGAGAGATGAGAGTAAGACAAATACTACCGTTTATCTACCACCTATGTGGTACACCACGTAACAGGTCACAAAGCCCACTAAAATCTAGCTCATAGCTCTTATTTTCTAATTGACTAAACTACCACTAACCAACTCTCCAGCTCCACGATCCAAACCACGTTCTCTAAAACTCCAAGTTTTCAGCCGAACAAGTTCAAATTTGTTCATCACAACGGCGGTGACAAGTTCAGATCTGTTCATCGTGATTGTTCCGATGCTCTCTCGCCGGAAACGCCAATGACAATGACTCCAATTTGGAGAAAAACATCCAAATCGTGGTGGCTAGAGACTCAGATTGTGCAATGGTGCTCCACGAATCACGATTGGAGTCACAGACCATCATCGTCATCAGATTGATCGTTCACCTGTTCAGATCTAACCGATGCGTCGACGACCCGTCCGCCACATCGAATGGTTCTCCTCCACATTTGAAGGTCGTGGATGAAGTTTCCAGCGAGATCCTTCACCATTGAAGTCATTTGAGTTCGTCTCGACCATTGAGTTCGTCTCGACCATCTCGCCATGACCAGCGGCGAGTCGGAGGTCATTCAGATCTGTTGTTGTTTTGTTCTATTCAGGAAAATTACTTATACCGTAAACTAGTACTACCTAAACCATCAACTAGTAATAAATATAAACGTTTGATCTATAAAAAAGTAATTCATTAATTCCAAAAACTGATATCAACATCTATGTAATCTATCCACAAAAATGAATTCAAATCGAATAGTGGATAAGGGGGACATATAGCAAAAACTCAGATAAATTGTGATAAAATATTTATGTATACCGTAAACAACACAATCTCAAACTATCAACTACACAAATCTATACCGTCAACTTCAAATCTATTGACTCCATCTGAAAAACTAAACCACATGACCTCGCCCTCTCCCACGACCTTCGGTCTACCCCGCACCACTACTAGTCTTCCCATGCTTTGATGGATTGCCCAACTGAACATATTCTACAACACTTGAACTACTTATGCTTGTTGAAGAATTCGTAGAACCAATTTGAACAGCTCTCAAATCTTTCTCCAAAGCTGACAATGACTTCTCCACAATAGACCTGCATTGTTCATCTCTCTGTGTAGAAAGAACAATATTCAAATAACGGTTCATAATTGAGTTCTGTCATGCCAAGAATGAAAAGGCATATTGACAACTATATTTCACATGAAAAAATGTCAATCTAAAGTCACAATAATGTCTATCGGGAATATAAAACTAAAAAATAAAAACACGAATTATCACAAACACCAACAACAAACTGTACACCGTCTACATGCATAATGTCAACCAGTAGTCACCATAATGTCAACCACAACTATAAAACAAAACTGAATACAGAACATTCTACCTGAAACAGAGGTAGAAATTTCTTCACTGTATCTCTCATTTAAACAAGCTGTAAAGGAATGTCAAAGAAAACGTAAACTACAAAACACAATAACATGCAGAACAAGTAATTGCAAGCATCAAATAACAAAACACCTGAAACAATTGGAGTATGAAGAACATTGAATTGATCATCAGAACTTTCAAGCACCTCTTCAAACATTCAATTGTATCTCTTCGAACGCACGTGCAAACTGGATCACCGCCAGGTCATGCCGGAGACAACCGAGGTGGACGCCGAGTGCGATCATGCACTCGTTTTCTAAGGTCATTCTAAGAAGGAGGTCTTGCAAGTCGACGATGTACGACTTTGCGGCGGCGATCTCAAGCGCAGGGAGGAGGCGGCGGTGGACGAGCTTCACCACTAACTCTCTAGCGAGTTGCCTGAAATTGGGCTGTGGTCCGCATAAGATCCGGTGTTGTAGATCTGAAATCGATTCATGTTCTCGCGTTCCCAAAAAGAAGAAAAGTTGAGGGTAGTTTAGACTTTGCATTAGTATGTGTTTTTACACGTATGTGGTAAATATACCAATTATATGGTGCACATATGTGTAGGTACACATAGCAATATATAGAGAAAGTATGTAGGGATAATTTAGACATTTAGTATTTTTTAGTGGATTTGGGCTGAAACTGTTTTGTAAATTAGACATTTAATCTACTATGTGTACCTACACATATGTGTATCATATCAAGACTCTGGTAAATATCCTTAGTAAATACTAGTCCGTTTTGAAACAATGTGTGTTTTCAGCATTTAATACTATATGATTTTATCTCTTCAACGTTTCAATATATAAAATCAAATAATTTGAATGGAAATAATATATGAATGTCTTTAGTTTCTTTCTTTTTTATTATTAAAGAATATCTCTAGTTTTTAAATATTTTTTTTCTAGAATTTTTAATAATTTCTTTCTAGTAATAATTTGAGTGTTCCCCAACTTCGAAAAAATGCACTAATATTTTAGGAATGAAAGAAGTGTATAGGCAAAATGGTTAGTGTTACAACAATTTTTTTGAACAACAATAGATTTTTTATTATTAAAAAACATAAAAGATACACCACCTCAACCCCAAAAATAAATTTGGGAAGGACCTAAACTAAAGGGAAATTTTCATTTACCCCTGAGGTTTGTCATAATCTTCACTCTGTCCCCCGTATTTTTAGAATTCTCTCTTTTCTAACCTGAGATTTGGTAAAATATACAAAAACCCCCCTATAGTCTAACTTCCGTCAATAAATCTGTTAGATTTTAAGTATAGTTACAAAATTAAACCCCTTAGTTTTTGAGCCATAACGATTATACCCAAACCTTTTACCCCTTACGTTTTTAGTATCTCTCTCTATTTCCCTCTACTCTTTCTCACCCACCCCATACCTGTGCGTCTTTACATATACATTATCATTTAACAAGAAACTACGAAGGATAGATCTTTTTTACTGTTGTTGTTGTAGGAGCGGGCGGAGATTGAGAATAACCACCAGCTTCCGGGCAGAAACAACCACCTTATGGATATGAATTTTGATTTGAGGGAGGAGAATGATGGCAGATCTGGTAGCGGCAGCGACCTCGATGTCGTGCCGGGCGACGATCAAGGCACCGTCGATAATCGTACACGGAAGAAACAGACTTATAGGCACACTCCGCTGTAGATCCATGAACTAGAATCGTACGATTGAATCAAATTTGAAACTCATCTCTGTATCGTGTAACATTTTAATGAAATGGAGCTTGATTTCTCAAAGTGCCATCTCTGCTTGCAAGGCAGCAAGTTCAACTTCTTCAGCTGTGCGCTTTTGAGGCATCAGACGAGCTGGTTGCCTTGCAGCAGGTGCAAGTACAGGCAGGGGCGGAGCCAAAAATTTTACTCAGTGGGTGCAATTAGTAGAAATTTTTGTGAGTGGCTGCAAATAAAAAAATTCAGTGGATGTGAATGTGTATATTTTATAAGATTATATACAATATACCCCTAATTTTCCCAAAATGTAGTGGTGACAATTGCACCCAGTCACCCTCAAGTGGCGCGCCGTCCTTGTGTACAGGAGCAGTTGGAGAAGTTGTTGCAGGTTGAAGGAGTTGTTCTTCCAACTCAACACCTTCAAGTTCTGCCTCTAATTCATCCTGTCACAATATAAGATTTAGAGAGCTAGAGAAAGCATATAAATTCTGGAAAAAAAAACATAAGCCCCAAAACAGTTGAAATCAGAACTTTCAGATTTTAGTACCTCATCAAAATCAGCTGCAACTCCAATAGGAGTCGACAGAGCCTCTTGAATTTGTTTCATGTTCTCTATATGTTCATTGATTTCATCCATTGTCGTATCAACATCATTGATATTCTACAAGTGTGGTATTCATGGTCTTGTAAGAATTTTCAGCGGGTTTTGTATTATTTTCCTGGGTTAATTTATCATCATGTGTTTTGTTGGTCTATTGGTATGGGGTGGATGAGAGAGAGGAGAGGGAATAGAGAGATAGTAAAAATGTAAGGAGTAAAGGGTTAGGGTATAATTGTTAGGGCTCAAAAACTAAGGGGTTTAATTTTGTAATTATACTTAAAATCTAACAGATTTATTAATGGAAGTTAGACTCCAGACGGTTTTTTGTATATTTCACCAAATCTCAAAGGGGAAAAGAGAGAATTCCGAAAATATGGGGGACAAAGTGAAGATTATAACAAACCTCAATGGGATAAATGAAAATTTCCCAAAACTAAATTAGAATCCACATCAATTTTAGGCTACTAAATTTAAAAGCTCATCCTACGCAATTTCAAAAGTACCACACATCCAGCAATGAATTATGCTTATGTTGCTCGACACTAAAGCTTGCACACCACTTCATCTTTCCCAAGAATGCCTTTATTGGAAACACCATAAACCATTGCAACCATAACTCCAACTGGACACCACCAACTTAGGCGCTCTAGCCACACGCCGCCACCCTGTACATTACCCATCCTCAATGCCGGAGCGGACAACCTAATCGCCACGTTCTCTACGTCGTACTACTGCCCAAAAAAACCCAAAGATTACCAAAAGAACCACACACTCAGCCATTAGGCCATCGGTAACCACCGACCAAGGTCATCTTCCTGCACATCACCCATGCCCAACACCGGAGCGTACAACCCAGCTGCTGCAGTCTCCACTTTGAGCCACCACTCGCACCTCCTCAACTGACATCGCCCAAAAGTTCCGGCCCACCACACGCAAAAGCTTCACCATCAAAACAACCACCGTGAGACCGCACCGCCACCGGAACTCCTTTGCCCTTCCACCTTCACCGCTTGCACACCTAGACTACGTGACACAACTATCGAATCTTCTGGCCTTCGCACCACCTCTTTCCAAACTCCCCTAGATCTCATTCCCTTTGCATCTTCAACAAATGAAAAAAAAAAGCTTTTCCCCACAGCCTATATCCCCAAGCTCACCATCGTTCGAGTCCACAGCCAAACTTCACACTATGCTGACAATCACCGCTATCATCTCCTGGATGTGAATCCACTGCTGCCATCACCAGAGGCTAGATGCCTAGTCTTCCCGGACTCTCAACAAAGCCCGATGCCTCCTCCCCTTGTCTACTCACTGATACCGTTGGAAAAAACATTTCACAGCCCCTCACTCCTATATCCAGATTTGAAAGGTACCAAACATGAACTAAAAAAACAAAAGACATAAAAGTAGGAACAGAAGGAGACATTGAAGGAAGACAATGAAGAAACAAGAAAATAAAAGTTAGAGAAGAAGCCATAAAAAGGGAATAAAGCTGGCCAGATCATGGCGGAAACCGGATCCGGCCACTTGAGTCTTAGGGAAAAAGGAGAAGCAGAGAAAGAAAGGAACTTTTTGCTCAGAGGAAAATGGAAAATTGCTATTATTACTTGTGTGTTACAACTATTATGTGCAATTGGAGTATTAACCCAAAAGCTTAACTAATAGTGAAGGGTCGATGGAGGTAATTTTATATTCAATACACGAGGGATTTCGTAGGTTTGTGGAGAGAGTATATTTATCGAACCCAACAACGTTGATATATTTTTTATGGAGATTAAAATATAATGTTGACTTGTTGGGCAGCCGAAAAGCTAACAAATGGAGTCATATAAATGCAATGTAATACTCCCTAACTCCCATTATTTTTAAAACGTTTTGACTGGATACGCTGTTTTAAGTGAAACTGATTTTGAGTTGATTTGGTAGATGGAAGAGAGTGATGAGGGATAATTGAGTAAATTCATGTACAAAAGTTACTAAAAAGGGAAAGTGTTTCAATAATTTAGGGACAACCCAATAAGAAAAGTGTTTCAATTATTTTGGGACAAAGGGAGTACAAACTTAACGTACCTGCCAGTTCCTCCTCGTTGTCTACTTGTCTTGCCAAGGTTTCAACTCAAGATACCAGCTAGGCCCAGGCCAGCCACTCCCCAGCCATTTTAACTCGTTTTTTTTAAAAAAATTCCTTCTTATCATTTTCTAATAATCTTTTATTTATTCTCTCCTTATTTTATTATTTTTATAAATATTTTAATATATAAAATTGAATAATTTGAATGTATGTTATAATTTTTTAAAATATATATTTAAAATTTACTATTATTTTAGAAAATTTTGAGTAAAATATTGCTTCACACATAAAATTCAAATATATCCACTTTTAGGACGATGGGGTAGTATAATTCATGGGTGTCTATTTACCATATATGTGGAAAAACACATATCATGAAAATGTCAAATTTATCCTCTTAATAAATCTCTACAAATGGTGATTTAGTCTTTTAGTTTAATAGATTAGTTAGTTAAGTTAGTTAATTAGTAGTACATTTAGGTATGCGTTTTTCTACATATGTGATAAATAAACGGACTCGTATAATTCTCTCATTATTCGATTTAATTTAATTTAATTTGTGTTCATCTTCCCCAGCCATAAAGCACCGTCGCATAAATTCCCTCTCTCCGCGTCCACAAGAAAGAAAACAAAATCTTATTCTTCTTCACAACTCTCACATTATTCATCTCCGTCGCACAGCTACTGATTCAGAGGGCCACCGCCTTCTAATTTAACCTGGCGATTCTCAGAATGGTACTGGTTGTTTCTTCTTCCCTTCCCTTCCCTTCCCTGCACTGCACTGCCCTCCCATGGCTAATTGATTGGGAAGTTCGTACTCTCAGTCTTTCTGTTGGTTAACAGGTGATGGTAATGGGATCTGTTCAAAATAATCCCGACATCGCGAACTCGGATGTCGACGAGAGCGACTCCAAGGTTTTCAGAGGCACGATTGTGAGGTCTAACAGTCGTCATTTAGGGGACCCTTGCGTTTCTTGCACCACTTTCAATATTCTCGCTCCAATCTACAAGCGTATCGATTCCCAGGTCCTTCATCGGTTGCCTCTTTTCCACGGCGTGTTCCTTGTTTTTTTTCCTCGTGTTTCATTCCTGTCTGTGTTCTTATTCTGCAGAATCAAAGAGTTCGAGAAAGTGATTTTAAAGCATTTTGGTGGGAAAGAAACGAGAGAATTTTAGATTGGTTGCTCTATGAAAGATCTTCGATCATCTGTCTCCAGGTTCCTCTCTTGCTAAGACAAGTGCCAGTCTCGTTATCCTTCAATATTCAAATTGAACGGTTGCTTTCTTGGTACTGTCTCCCCTTAATTTCAGCTGTGTTTTGCTGTTTTTCCAGTTCTAACCGATGGTTGACATGGTCGATAATTAGGAGTTTTGGGTCGGCAATGAAGAACTGGTGCGTATGTATGAGCAGAGGCTCGGCTCTGCAGGCTACAACTACTTCAAGCTGGGGAGAACCAACAATCGTGGGGATGGTAATATAACTACACACTTTTTTAATCTCACGTGGTCAATTTATGTAAACGTAATCTTTTTGGTGACCAATCAACTTGCTGGTTTTGGGTCAAGAATCTATTTCTATATTTCAGTCAAAAGAGAAATTGAGAATCGAGCACCAGGATTTTGAGCTTCTAGTATTTGTTGAACATATGTACCAGAGGGATATACTTTATATGATGACCGTTTGTGCTGTTAATTTTTGTTTCAGTGGCTACCATGAAATACTCTTTAATTATCTTTCACGGCTCTTTCCTTAGGCTTTTCTGTCGTTTGATGTGCATAGTGCCATAGGCTGTTTTTTATGTTCAAGTTAGCTTTTATAAATTTTCAAATAAATTGCTGTTGACGCTGCGCCTGCAGTTTAATGGAGTACTAATACGGTTGACTACTATTTAACACTGTAGAATTTTAGACTGCTAAATTATGAATACATAATGACCAGAGGGATTCTAAAAACCCTTAGCCCCAGGATACAACCAAAGCATATATTCTGCAGTTCACCATCCAACTCTTTCCTGGGCAAAGAGAGACTAAAACCTCCAACAGAGCTACAACTTCACCTGCTAAAACGGAATATA
Source organism: Stellera chamaejasme (assembly GCA_024586325.1). Taxonomy (NCBI): domain Eukaryota; kingdom Viridiplantae; phylum Streptophyta; class Magnoliopsida; order Malvales; family Thymelaeaceae; genus Stellera; species Stellera chamaejasme. Next base: position 37,087,077 of record CM044985.1, read on the forward strand.
CCCAAAAAAACTACCCTGCTTAAACCTGACTCAACCTCATCTCCAAGCCATAGACACCACAACAAATAATTGCGCAAACAACACCCAGATGACCAGGCTCACTAGTTCTTAATATTCCATCGCAATCTCCTTAACACAATTTTCAAGTCATTGAAGATTCCGCTTTTGATGCTCTCTTTGTAGGATGATTATACAAGTATACAAGTCTTCATAAATTTCCATCCCCACGTCTTGTCTTCATAACCCTCAGATGAAACCCCAGATAATTTGCCAATCCTTTCTACTTGTTAGACTGCTAAAGTTAACAACTGATTAGTAAGCTTGCTAGCTGCTATACATCTACTTGACTGCTAAAGTTAACAATTGATTAATGTTTGTAAGCTCACTAACTGCTATACACAGGGACTAGGTTGGACTGCTAAAGTTAACAATTGACTAATGTTTATAGGTTTGCTAACTGCTATACATGAGGACTACTTCAGATTGCTGAATTATCAAGAATTGCTCTTCAATGATTTTGGAGACCGTGTTGCACAGTTGTTACATGTTCAGTTAGTATTTCCCCGTCTTCAGAACCTAAAATGCGACGTCCGAGAAGAGATGATTATCATTAACACGCACCTCTTATTTCCTCATGATTCCAGCTTATCATTAGTAAGATTGCATCAGGTAGGTGATGCTCCAATTACAAGTTTTCGTAGCTAGCCTTGTTTCATCTTTTGCTAAATTATTTACTTGAGATTTTCTTGTCTTGTTTCGTTAGGTTTATAAAATACTACAGTATTTGGAAGCATTTCAAAGAGATTACAAGGTCAAACACTTGCCTGTTATTCTTTGTGGGTACGGATTCTTTTGAGGAAGATGGCTGTTGAGTTCCATGCATTTTCTAAGTCATTCTTTTCCCTGACGTATGCCATTGCTTTCACAGTGATTGGAATGGAAGCAAACGTGGGCATGTCTACAAATTCCTCAGGTCCCAAGGATTTGTATCATCATATGATATTGCTCATCAATATACTGACAATGATGCTCACAAGGTGTGCATATCTGTTGTGATTATGTGGACTGGCGTATCTGTTCAACCATGTAAAAATGCTACTAAAGCTCCTCAGTGTTCCTTTTTCAAATATGCAGTGGGTTAGTCATCGAAATCACAGGGGCAACATCTGTGGGGTTGATTTCATATGGCTCCGCAATCCTTACACAAGGCGTAAGTCATTGAAGAAAAGTTGGAATGAAGCAGTTTTTAGCATAGTGAAGGTTTGATGTCTTGTTCCTCTCTTATTTGTTCCATTATTGTTTGACCTCCTATCTTCACCAGATTAGAGTTTCCACTATTCAGTTGCTTTGTTAGCATGGTACTGTTTCATGAAGTCTTTCATAGAGCTGTAACAATTATGCAGTGCAATGATCCTGGGTCAATAAGAGAGAGACTGCGTGCATGATGGTTCTCTCTTTTTCTTTTATGAGTTCTTTCAGAATATCTCAAATCTTACCTTTTCCAACATCGTACGATATGTAGTAGTGTTTTCTGTGATAAGCAAGGTACCAGGAAGTAATGCTAAAATGTTTGTGTAATACTCGCACAATGTTATGCTTTCAAATTGGGCAGGTCTCATGAGTAGTAGCTTGTCTTTACTCTTTAGCAAACCTGAGATGTAGCCAGTTTCATTACTCTGAGATTGCCGGTATTCTGGAAACAAATTTATTTGTGGCTTTTATGTGATTACATGATAGTTTACAACCTAGAAATGTGGATAAAATATTAATCCTTATCTTCATCATTTACTGAAGCTATTTGCTTTAGCAATTTTTGCATTTCTAGCATTTTGCACTAATAATTTGCAAATTTGTGATGCATTTAGTTGCATTTACTTCTAAACCATAAATCTTCCGGGAGTTAGATTTTGTGTTTTTATATCTATTGAAGATCAATCACCTTACTATCTATTATGTAGCTCATTTCTTTTTCTCTTGTTGCAGTATCAATTTCAAAAAGCTTTGTTGAATCAGGATGATGCCTTCGCCTTTCTAAGGGCTGACAACCATGGAAATTTTGTAACTTATTCAGCATTTTGTGAAGCACTTGGACAGGTTACTCTAAACTGGTCTTTTCATAGTATAGCAAACAAGGTCAGAAACTCATCTTTCCATAACTTTTTTCAGCTAGATTTAGTTGGCCATTCTCACGGGCTGAGTTCCCAGGAGATACGAGATCTATGGGTTCAAGCAGATGTTGATGGGAATGGTGTTCTGGATTATGAAGAATTTAAGGTTTGTTAGACACCCAGTTTCATCTTCTTCTCTATGTACTGAAAATTACCAACATTATGCTACCTTTGCACGTGCATCTGAGAATCTCTATGCTATTTGGTTTCGATGAACAAAATGTGAAAAAGACATGGTTTCTCTGGCATCATCATTCAATAATTGTAGATCATTCCATCCATGTGAGAACATGCAAAGACTTGAGCATTCTTAGTAGAGGCCTCGATCACTTCACTATCTCAAGAAACAAGGCTCTCACTGGCTGGATTTTGTTGCAGATAGTATGGAACAGTGCATGGTCGGAACAGAAAGAAGAAAATCAAGAAATAGAAGAGGACAAAGAGGGGAGTGTGGAAGAAGTGGTTGGTTACAAGGTGAAGAATGCAGTCCTCTTCCCTCGTGAGGTGGAGAAGGGGATGTGGCCTGAGAACTACTCTCTCTCGGATCATGCCAGACTGACAGTGGAATTTTCACCGGTGAGCATACGGTTCTCTCAGGCCGCTGAATGATAGTAACAGTTTTTTTATTGGTTGATGTAAGCTAGAGGGAGTAGGAAGTGATTGCATGCACAGATATTGGAAACCCAGTTTTCTTCTGTGCTGCTTGTAGATAAAGTAGAGAGAAGAAAAGAAAGCCATCCAGCACTTGCAGATCAAGTGCTATACATAAGCTGTATGTGGGGATTGTTCTAGTTAACATGCAGAGGTTTGGACAGTACAGTAACAGATCCTGAGATTTTGGTACTGTGTATTAAACCTCATCAAATCAGATCCTGAGGTTTATGGACACGTTTTATGCATGTGTAAATCAATCAATTATTTTCTTCTGTTTCTGTTTTGGGGATGGAAAGATTGGCAAGGCCAAATGCTGGAATGAAGAGTGAAGGCCATCACATAGACCACTGCCGCTTTACTTCGTGTTCTTTGTGCCAACAAATGGTAAAAAAAAAAAATCTACTTTTTAATTCTTTTTGAATTTTCCTCTAAATACTCCCATATTTTTAGAGGAAAATTCAGAAAAAATTAAATAATTGTTGATATTTTTTGTCAGTTGTTAACATAAGAACACAACCTTAAAGATAGAGATTGCCCCTCCCCAACTCTTTATGTCTCTAGTCTCATTAGCTCGTTTAATCAACACCATTAAATGACGTGTTATAAAATAATTATGAATAAATTAACAGCGATAATTAAATGAACTAATGGGGCATATGAAGAGTTTGGGAAACGGACTCATTCCATTTTGCTTTAGGCTCACTTCATTTGAGATTGGAAATTTTTTTTGGGGAAATTTGTAAATGTGTGTTTTGATTGATGGATGAGATATATATGAGTAGAGAAATTTTAAAAAAATATTATTTTATTGAGAATTGACGGTGAATTGATGAATTTAAGGTTATTTTATGTATTAGGATTGAGAAAGTTGAAAAAATAAATTTAGGAAAAATTGGTGTTGAGCACACCTTAATGGTATGTTCAACTCAATATAAAAAAATCAATATCAAATAAATTTTCACCTATCAATCTTTTCCTCAAAAACATACACTTTTTCTCCAAAATACATCAAAATCATTTTGATAAAAGTATATGAACAGTGACATCCAAAAAACATGGCAATCCATTTAAATCAACCATATGTCTCATTATATTATAACTCTCTTCTATTTGTTGAATATGTTGAATTGCGGTATGACGAGTAAAAATTGAATCAGTTTTGAAGTCAGACTTATAAACGACGACGTCGTTTTGGATTCTCCTAAATGTCCTTTCTCGTAACTAGATGGGGGGATGGTTTTCTCAGAAGCTTCAAACCAAATCTCTCTCAGCGACTGATCAATCGACTTCCTTTGCAGCAAAGTTCTTGAATCTTCTACCTGGAACAAGCTTCAATTTTGAAATCCAGACATCTACAGAGGGCTCTGCTCTGCCATGTAAGTCGTTTAAAAAAATTAGGTTATTTTCCTTTGTTTTCCGGAGATAGAAAAAACGGTGGTGAGGTTTGACATAGAAGAAGCCGACGATGAAGTTTGTGGTTGATGGAGGCTGGTGGTCTGCAGCGGGAAGAAGAACCTTTCTCTGCGGCTGAACATCAGAAACACAAATTTCTTTAGCAATTTATGTTGTAGTTTGTGCTCAAGAAATTTATGTTGTAGTTGCTCCAGGTTTAAGGTTTTTAACAACCTACTTTTGTGCAGTGTAATTCTATTGCTCATATGTTTTGTGACATTTTAAGCAACACCACATAAAACATGCAGTCATTACTTGCATATGGAATACTCCTATGTTATTTTGCTACTTGGAGGAGCAGAATCCTTGACTACTAGTAGTATGTGGACCATGCCTTGTTTTTCATAGTCGTTTTTCATTACTAATGACCATTACAACCCATTCCTTTCTACTTCCATCTATTAACAGGGTTTAACTTGCGGGCATTCAATCCTAGTCCACGCTATGCCACAAAAGAAGTGTTGTGTTCATCATTAAATAAAGGGAAAAGGTCCAAATTTGCCACTCAGTTTTGTGTTCATCACAAAACTTTTAAGGTTTTCGAGATGTAGTCCTAAAACTCTTGTACTTTGAACCGTCGTCCTAAACGTCTAAGCCGTTACCGGGTTGTAGTCCTAAAACGCAAGGTGGCGGACGGAATAGTGACGTGGATGACTGACGGTGTTAACTTAAAAAAAAAGCTTACAGATCATCAAAACGACGTCGTTTTGATGCTTGTTTCTAAACTTGTGAAGTGACTGTCATGAGAGATTTAAAATGTACGTAACGTAAGTAAAACTAGGAACAAAGACAAGGGGCTAAGTTGGAGTTTACCCAAAGAAATTAGAAAAAACAGTCTGCTTCTTCTTCAACGTGACGAATGGACTTGCGAGCGGCGGCTCCTCCGGCGTGAGCGATGGCTGGCTGCGGAACAAGCTTTTTCAGAGGCGGACTTGATGGCTGGTGGTTCTCCGGTGGATGGGACGGTGGTCTGAGGCGTCGGAAGGGACGAACAGGGGCTGGTCGGGCGGTGGTGGGCTGCCGGCGTCGGTACCGTTTATGGTTGTTTTCTCTTCACTCAAGCCATCTCCGGCAGCAAGGTAAGGTTTGTTGGATTCCTCTCGATGTGACGGAGCTAATGGTGGTGGAATTTGGCAGTGAAAGTCGTGGAGGGAGGAGGAGAAGGTGGAGGCCGATGGTGGAGTTCCTTTTTTTTATTGCATCAAAACGACGTCGTCTTCGTTTCTGATATAAGCATCAAAACGACGTTGTTTTGATGATCTGTCAACGTTTTTTTAAAAGTTAACACCGTCAGTCCTCCACGTCACTATTCCATCCGCCACCTTGCATTTTAGGACTACAACCCGGTAACGGCTTAGACGTTTAGGACGACGGTTCGAAGTACAAGAGTTTTAGGACTACATCTCGAAAACCTTAAAATATTTAGGACTAATTAGGCATTTTCCCCATCTAAAAACATGTTGAGGTTCTTATACATTAAAATGGTTGACGGTGTCTATTTGCGGCGGCCGGTGCGGTGGTGGTCGGGTTTTCGTGGTGGACTTGGTCTGAGATGGTTCGTCGGAGGCCGGCGGTGACAATGATGGTGGTTGGAGCGGCGTATGACGGCTGGAACGTTGGATCGAAGCGGTTAAACTTGAAATCGTGGTGGAGGTTTTTTGCCGACTTCTCCGCTGTTCTGGCGGCTTTGCTGGCGGAAGACTGCGGTTGGCTTCACCTGGACACGCCGGAGATGATGGTGGTGGTTGACTTGACCATCGCCGTCGACCGCCGCACTGGTCGCCTCAAATAGACGTCGTCAACCATTTTAATGGCATATAAGAACCTCAACACATTTTTCGGTGGCACAAAGGAACCACTAAAACATAAAATGATGGTAAAATCAAACATTTTTTTGGAGTAGTGGTAAAAAGGTGCCAATATGCAAAATTAGGTGGCAAATTTGGACATTTTCCCTTAAATAAAACAAATAAAACACAGAATTTCATCAACAAACTTCCAAATCAATCATTTTTGTACAATTTCTATTCTTATAAACATCACATCACTTTCATGTATTTCACCAAATTCTCCAAAATTATCTTCAAAAAAACAAACAAAAATTTATTCCACACTTTCTTAAATTTCTAGAATGTTCCTTACCATTCCACCGTGGTCTTCGTCTTCTCTTATTTGTCGTCCAACATTTTGTCATCATAGTATTGTTTATCGATCTTTTGTGAGAAAGTGCATGTGATGCTGCCACGATTCTTCCTAATTGCAAAAGTTACACATCACAATCACGTAACTTCCCACATAATAACAGTATATGTACGAAAACGCGTAGATAACTCTCTTATTCTTTTCTTTTCTCTTTTTTTCAAGAACATATTATGAGGATAATTTTGTCACTGACATTGTATTTTGAACAATTTTACCTCAAACCATTAACAACTAACTGTTGGAAAAATGTTGATTTTAAATCTCTGTATTTCAAGAAAAACATTTCATAATTTTTTAAGATAATAAATTTAGTCAATTTTAAAGAGAAAAAAACTAAGAATTAATTACTAAAATGATCATACAGAAAATTAAAACGTTTAATTTGTTTTAGATGATCACGGATAATCATACGAGTATTCTCTTTTCTTTTTTTTTGGCAAAAACCGTACGACAAAACTCAAATTTCATATCTCCATCAAAAAAAAAAACTGAAATTTCATATCGTACGTCTATACATTTCTAGAATGTTCCTTTAATTTGATCATGTCATCTAGTCCCCGTAAGCTTTTCTTTGACTTGTCCCACTTCCATTAGCTTATGTTGCCAAGAGAAAGTGTCCTCTGATTCTGCCTTAAGTTCTCCACTTGATATTTTTGAAAGGGAATAACGCGTTGTGTTGTGTCTCAGTTTACAGATCCTTACCAATAAAAGTGTATAAATAATTTACTGATTATTTGTAGCATTTTGTTAATTTGAGTAACCATAACATATATGGAGTAGTAGATATGACTATAATTAAAGAGCTGAAGATTAGTCAGCGCAAAAATGTAGTCCAAATTCTAAGATGAATTAATGCATATAATGTAATGTAAGAAAGTTTGATAGTACCATTTTTAATTAACGGTAAGATTGGTAGTAAAAAGGTATATGTGTGTATAATAAACAATTAAATCGTGTCAATTTGATGAAATAATAGATGCTCTCTTTATTTTTATTTTTTATTTTTGGTAGCAACACATAAATAACTGGGACAGAAGAAAAGAGGCTTCCTCTCTGTTCGGAAGTCACAACACTTTTGAGATGTAAGAAGTGAGGAGTCCCACCCAGTGCTACTTTTGAACTAAGGTTTGACTCCTTGAAACAAAAAACAAAAAAAAAGAACAAGGCTTTGTAAGTTATCTCTTCAAAAACAAGTAGTGATTCTGTGGTGTTATTTAAGGAGGCATTGCCCCTCCTTTCTTCTCCAACAAGCTACCTAGCTAACAATAATCCCTTTGCTAATTATATTGAATCTTTCTGTACTACATTGCTAAATAATCTCAAAAATGAGCTGCAGCTGCACCAACTGCAACACCGAGGGATTCGGTTTCCATCCAGATGATGAATTACTTGTCTCTCATTTCCTCAAGAACAAAATCCTTGGAGGCTACCATGCTCAAATCCCTCCAATTGCGGAAATTCACGACGTTAGCCAATGGGATCCTGATGAATTAGCATGTAAGTAATTAATATGGTGCATTTGGTTGAGTTTTTTTTGTTTGATACATAGGGGATTGAGGATGGTGGAGACTTGAACACAAAACCTCCACCTCATGTCCAGGGTGCTTAGCCACTAAACTAGATACTCATGACGCATTTGATTGAGTTTAAGCCAAGTACTTCAACTTAATCAAATATATGACACTGTATTTTCTTTGCAATCGAAAATGTCATGTTTTATATACATATAAATTGAGAATGAAGTAATAAGATAAATTATGTAGATAAAATTTTCCTTTCGTATGATTTTATATATATATATATAATGAATACATATGAATTTGATGGTATATTTTTTGTCACCATGCATGTGCAGGGATAACTCACATACATGGAAATGATCAAGTGTGGTACTTCTTTTGCCAGCCAAGGTACAAAAACATGAACAGGACTCAGGTTGATAGAACCATAAAAAATGGTTACTGGAAAATCACTAGTCAAGACAGGAATATCAAGTGTAGAAGTACCAAACAACAGATTGGGATCAAGAAGAGTTTGGTTCTCTTTGGCGGTCGCTATCCTGGAACTAAGAGACCAAACTGGATCATGCATGAGTACCATTACACTGCTTCTGATATTACAGTACGTGATTCCACTTCACTTAACTCTCATAATTTACTCCGTTTTCCATCAAGTATGTGTGTATATATAATTAATGTCTAATTAACAAGTACTAAAATATGCAGGAGCCAAATTACGTTCTCTGTAAACTGATGAAAAAATATTGAAGTTCAGCTGACGAAATATATAGTCAACCAACTCTCCAACTACATGTAAGTTTCTCATTATCCATATAAAATTTATTTGACCACAATTAATATTAATATTATGATATGATACATAATAAGCTGAATTCTTGGGAATTGGTTGTTTTTTATTCAGGAAATGTTATAAGTGGTTCGCGATGCATTAACAGCAACGAGTCTCTCCAACACTTGACTGTACGAGTGACCATCTTCTAGCTAGTTGAATGTTAGGATCATACTACTGTATAATATAGATATTTGTATCTTAAGCACCTTTTATGGAGTTTTTATTTTCTGATGCAATTTATGGAGTATTAGAAATACTGAAGCAGAAAAATACTGTCCATGTAATTTGAGTGTGTGCCAGTATGTTTTTGTAAACCAACCATATTGTATATGTATACGATCATAAATTCGGTCAAAGTTTAGCTTAGGTCGGATAAGGTTAGATGAAATTTGAAGGTAAAAGATGTATGTTAGTAATACACTAATTATCTTTTGTCAATTTTGATCATATAAAGGTTCAAATTTTCCCATTCACAATTTCCTTCGTTGATCATGTTTCGATACCTGTCAACGAGAATCGTTCTTCCCTCACGATTTGCGGCAATGGGATTCGTTTTCCATCCATCTTTTCAGTAGTCATATGCTCTGATCTCTCCAGCCTTATCTCCCCATTAGTCATAAGGCCTCTCATAGCGTCACTCGCTTCCACGATCCTCTGATCGTGACTCATTTCCAGTTTGGATGGTGGTGTTTTGACTCGTTTGTGTGGGTCGCTCTGCCATGTGCGGTTGGATTTGCCTTTGAACACCGGCAGTGCTCGCCCACGGGATTCACCAAGACCGGGGCAACTCTCTTCTGGGCCCTTTGCACGGTTACGTATTTTTTGGCAGGGTCGAGCGAGGTCTCGTCCTACCTGGTGGCATGATTTCTGAGTTTTTGAACTGTCTGGGTGGTGGGTCATCCCAGACAGTTCAGGTGTTGTTGGAATTGAACCTTATGTTTTATCAAGGATCTGGATCTTCCTAGATATAATCCAAGCTTATTCGACAGGGATGAATTGATCTCAGTGTTCAGTGTTCTTGTCTGGTTCAGGTTTAGTACCCGAACAAGCGTGACAGTTGCTCTCAGGTGTGAAGGCTTTCTATTAATCATCAGATGGAGCATGTCACTATTGAAGTGAGCATTCCCCTGCTTTTCTCTTTTCCTAGCTATTTTTCTTGGTTTGGGTTTATATTATTATTTCTCTAATTGTTTTTTTAAAAGAAGCTTTTTCCCCCTCAAAAAAAGGAAATTAGGATAACTAAACCGATCGTAAATGTTCCACTTTAAATATTTCACATTACTGTCGAGTACTTTACAACTTCATATCCAAGTGAGGGAGAGTTTATGCCCTAAGGGCTCGTTTGGTTGCAGGGATAAAAAATAGTGGGATGGGATGATTAAGTTGAGATAGGGTGGGATTATCTAGGATAGGATTGGATGAGATTATTTATGATAGGATTGGATGAGATTATATCAAATAAATTTGTCATAGTCTCAAATTTCTTTCTTCTTTTTTTGTTTATCCCATCCCTCCTTATCCATTGGTGGATGAGGTATTATTTAATCCCACTTTTATGGGATAAAAATGCTAAATGGGATAACAATTATCCCATCTCTTGATGCACCAAACGAGGGATTAAAGAGGAGAATGGGATTAAAATTATCTCATCCCTCTTTATCCCTCCAACCAAACACACCCTAAAAGAATTTAAGTGGCTTCTAGACCGTGGTGTTTGTTGTACTAATTAAGATTGGCAAGGCCAAATGCTAGAATGAAGAATGAAGCCTTATATTTATGTCCACAGATTGTACATAATAATCTCGCAATCGTAATTATGCTGAGATGAATAATTATTAACTATCATATTCACAAGTTTATTTATTTGCGAAAACCGTTCAACAAAACAAAAATGGAGAAAGGGTAAAATTGCCACAAACTTTTTAAAATTTTCTAATTTTATCACTGACTTTTTGGGGAGGTAAAATTGTCATTAACCTTTCATTTAAGGGTAAAATAAAATTGTCATTAAATGGAATGATTGACTTACGTGGTTTAACATACCGTTAGTTTTTATCTACATGGAATGACTGTGTGAATCATGATTATCTGGTTCATTTGAAATTAAGTACTCCCTTCGTCCCTGAAAAATTAAACGCATTTCCTTTTCGGGCTGTCCCATAAAAATTGATCATTTTCTTTAAAATGAAACATTTCACTCTCAAAGTTACAAAACTATTCTCACTTTAACTTTACTTTTTCAACATCATTTTTTGTGCACTTTCAACCAGTGGGCAATCAAGTAAACATATATAAAAATCTTACATACATCTTAATCTCCATGCCCAATCAAACCCTTCAATCTTTTGGGAACGAAGTTTATCAGTAGTGAGGTGCATAACACGTTTCTAGGGTTTAGTGGAAATTTGATTGCCAATAGAATTGAAGGGATTTCGAGGTGACCTAGTGTAATTGGCTACAAGAAATGAGTTTTGTTGGAAATTCAAGTCAAACGCTATAGCTGATGGCCTCTGATTGTTGTGATGATAATTTCATTCACTAAAGTTTAGGGGTGTTCAAAAAATCCGGGAATCCGAAAATCCGAGACGAACCGAGCAATTCAAAACTGAAAAGACCGAAGATCCGACAAACCGTGAAACGTAAAATCGTAAACCGTAAAAAATGTGTCTGTGCGGTTCGGTTTCGGTTTATGATTCATAGAATCCGTGGATAACAAACCCGGACATTGCTTACTTATACTACTCTTATATGGGCCTGCCTACATCTACCCACACAAATCTGAACCCATTCTCGATCCTTATTTCTAATTTCTATAATTCTATTTGAGATGACTTTGTCAAAATATTAGTAAATCTTTTAATAAGATCGTTGAATAAACAAAAATGCGGATAATCGTAAACCGATCCATGGAAAATCGTCAGTACTCCACGGTTCAGTTTTTTCAGAGGCACGGTTCGGTTCGGTTCGGTTTCCATATTGAGGAATCTGTCCCATGTAGTGTAGATTCTATTTTTTCAAAAATCATCTCGCCCCGTCCAACCCAATCACTCACGCTAGGAATTGTAATTGGGGTGGGAAACTAGAGATGAAGACTTTTTAGACCTTCAAGAACCCTGTAATGATGTTTTTTATGTTCCCGAAAGAGGTGAGTTTTAATTCACAAATTTTCAAGATTGGATGATGGCACATATGTCAATCATCATTTTTAATGGTAATTTTACCCTTAAATGAAAGGTTAATGACAATTTAACCCTGCAAAAGAAATTAATGGAAAAATAATAATAAAATTTAAAGGTTTGATGGCGATTTTACCTTTCTCCCTTCAAAAAAAATTTCCTTTTTTTTTGAACAATGAAGACCCATTTTATTAATGATAAATCATTACAAAATAAGTCATAGATGATGAACTAAAGTATCCAGAGTGGACGCCCAACTCCCAAATCTCCCAAATAGATGGATGAAACTTGAGCATCTTCTGAATTTTCTTTGTATGGACGCCCAACTCCTTATTGGTACTATCATTGCCCATAACCATCACCTTCAAGATAGCATCCCCAAAATCGAAGTCAATTGGCTCGCAAGGGATGGACAGCATCAATCAGTCCCACCACCAGCCAACACCCAACTACTGAAACAGACAGCAGAGGCGGTGGCTGGAGAAGACCACGAATGCCATGCTAGAACCAATTATTACCGGCCAAGCAAACTCAGAAATCGTGACCCCAGCGGCAGGACCACGAGAAACCCGCCGAAAAATGCCATCAAGTAGCACCAAGAAAGTCCCGACGGTGGTAGACCGGCCCTGAACAAAAGTTGAGATCGCATGAGACAAATTAACACGACCCGCTAAACAAAAAGAACGAGGCGAAGCGCCGGCAGGCCCTTCGATTCAACGGCGGAGGCGATTTGGCCAAAGGGATTCCGTCATGACTCCCATCTTGAACACAACGGCGAAAGATTGGAGCGGCTTGTTGTTGATCCCAAGCCGCAACGTCGATATGGTATGCAAAACTCGTCACCATCGGAGGAGCAGAGGCACCGTCACGCAGTGGAAGGAATTGCTCACCGTCAGAGGAAATAAACGACAAGCCACTGGAAGCAGGCCAGTGGCGGCTGCTAGAGCCTGATTGTAATTTCAGAACTAAAACGTTGAATTACAACCAATTGACTATGATAACAACTCAAATGCACCAGGAAGATAAATGTCCAAGCTCCACGAGATACAAGATATGGCTACGCACCAGAGATGCCCCTTGCTGCACCTGGAAGTATCGTAGATATCAGGGAAGCTCGTTGAGCTGAAAGCCAAGGATTGAGAAGAGATAGGAGAAAGAGAGGGAAGCTTACTCAGGATTCCAGTGAGGTGACCGTTGCGCCGAAAACAGGCTATATACTCAAAAGGGTGTTAGCCAACCGACGCGTCGTTTCTGTCGCCCAAACGGTGCGTGCCATACTAATACCATCATCAGCCAACACGTGCTTATTCTTTATCAACAAACAACTTACCACCTTCAGTCCAGCAGCTGCTCACCTCCAAGCTCAACCAGAGCAGCTGTAACAAGGCCCCTCCCCTTAAAATGTGCTTGTCCCCAAGCACATTAAACAGCAAAAGTAGGAAAACGTGCCTGGAAGGAGGGAAGTTCCTCCCAGGTAGCACCTTCCACCCCCGAATCCGTCCATTGAACCAACACCATAGTGACTGCTTGATTACCCTTCTTTGCTACCTTCCTGTCAAGAATCAGAGCAGGTTTAGCAGGTTCAATCAGCTCATCAAGTGCAGGTAAAGTTCCCTGAGTAACATGAGGACCCAACTTCTTCTTAAGGAGGGAAACATGGAAGACGTTATGTATCTTAGCTTCAGGTGGAAGGGACAGCTGGTAAGCCACTGAGCCGATACGCTTCAAAACCAGAAATGGTCCATAATATCTAGCCGCCAGTTTGTGGTCAGCTCCCCCTCGCACTGTAGCTTGCCTGTACTTGTGGAGCTTAAGATAAACCCAGTCGCCTTCTGCGAAAACCCTCTCAGATCGATGCTTGTCAGCATAATACTTCATTCGAGCCTGCGCCTTCTTCAGGTGATCTTTAAGATGCTGCAGTACTCTTTCACGTGCCCCCAAGCTCCTATCAACTGCATCCATGGAAGATTGGCCAGCTAAGTAAGGGATGTGAGTTGGAGGAGGCTGGCCATACACCACTTCATAAGGAGTGAGTTGAATGGCAGAGTGGAAAGAAGTGTTGTACCACCATTCCGCCAAAGGTAGCCAACCAGCCCACTGTCGAGGAAAGTCTCCCGTCATACACCGAAGATAAGACTCAACGCTCCTATTTACCACCTCCGTTTGCCCATCAGTCTGCGGATGGTAACTAGTGGAGAGTTTAAGTTCCACTCGCATCTGCTTCATCAATTCCTGCCAGAAAGAACTAATGAAGACAGCCCCCCTATCACTCACTATGTCGGAGGGCATCCCATGTAGCTTATATACCTGATCCAAAAATACTTTTGCAACAGATACAGCTGAGTAGGGGTGAGGCAAGGCCAGGAAGTGAGCGTATTTGCTCAATCTGTCAACCACCACCAGGATAACCTCCTTACCTTCCGATTTTGGAAGGGACTCAATAAAGTCCATGGAAATGCTGCGCCAAATCTGGTCAGGAATTGGGAGAGGTTGCAGCAGGCCAGGGGAAGCACTGGTGTCATACTTATAACGTTGGCACACGTCACATTCCTTCACCAGCTGCTCAATGTCCCTTGCCATACCCCTCCAAAAACAGAACTGACCTATCCGTTTCTTTGTAGCATCTCTACCTGAATGCCCCCCAACAGCTCCATCATGCACCATTTTAATGATCCTAGTCCGCAAGTCCAAGTCATTACCAACCACCCATCTACCTTTTCTTTTCAACCCCTGTGCTGTAAGCTCGAACTTAGGATGAGTGGTTGTGTCTGCCATTTTTTCTTTGATCAGTTTCTGCAAGCCTTCATCCCGCTGGACACTGTCCTTGATTTCTTGAATAAGGGGTGACGTGACAGTGACCATTGCCCTAACTGCAGCCCCAGGTACTCGGGATAGTGCATCAGCCGCCACATTCTCCTTCCCTCTTTTATACTGCACCTCATAATCGTAGGGAAGAAGCTTCACAATAAACTTCTGCTGCAAGGGAGTCAAAATCCTTTGTTCCATCAAGTGCTTCAAGCTCTGGTGATCAGTCTTAATAACAAACTTGCGGCCAAGCAAATATGGTCTCCATTTATCCACTGCAAACACCAAAGCCACAAATTCCTTCTCATAAGTGGAGAGGGCTTGGTGTTGTGGAGCCAGAGCCTTACTGATATAGGCTATTGGGTGGCCACCCTGCTGCAGGACTGCCCCAATTCCCTCTTTGGAGGCGTCTGTCTCCAAAACAAATGACTCTTTGAAATTTGGAAGAGCTAATACAGGAGCTTCCGAAAGTGCCTTCTTTAATTCCTCAAACGCCTTATCTGCCTCTGAGTTCCAGCAAAACCCCTCTTTCTTAAGGAGAGTGGTGAGAGGTTTGCTGATAATCCCATAATGTCTAATGAATCTTCTATAATATCCCGTGAGTCCCAAGAAGCCCCTTAACTGCTTCACATTTGTCGGTTTTGGCCATTGCTGCATAGCTTCCACCTTCTTCGGGTCAGTAGCTACCCCCTTACCCGAAACAATATGTCCCAGATACTCCACACTTGTAACTCCAAAGTCACACTTGGACTTCTTGACCAATAGAGAGTTGTCCTGCAAAATGTTCAAAGTCTTCTCCACATGCTCCAAATGAGACTCCCAAGTAGGGCTGTACACCAGAATATCATCAAAAAATACCAAAATAAATTTCCGCAAGTGAACTTGAAAAATCTCGTTCATCAAAGCTTGAAATGTCGATGGTGCGTTTGTGAGGCCAAACGGCATGACCAGAAATTCATAGTGTCCCTGGTGTGTTCTAAATGCGGTCTTCTCAATGTCCTCATCATGCATTCGAATCTGATGATAACCAGAACGAAGATCCAGCTTGGTGAAGAATTGGGAGCCATGCAACTCATCTAACAACTCTTCTATTACAGGAATTGGAAACTTGTCTTTAATAGTGGCCTTGTTCAACTCCCTGTAATCAACACACATGCGCCAAGAACCGTCCTTCTTCTTGACCAAAACAATAGGTGAAGAATAGGGGCTGTGGCTGGGTCTAATCACCCCAGATTCCAACATCTCTTGGACTAGTTGTTCAATGGCATCCTTCTGGAGTGCTGGATAACGATAAGGTCTGATATTGACAGGTCCAGTTCCAGGAGTAAGAATAATACGATGATCCAAAGCTCTCCTTGGTGGTAGTTGAGTAGGTTCTTGGAACAGGTGTGAGTATTTGTTGAGTAAGCTATCCAGACCAGATACCACCTGTGCTGACCGCAACTCCACCTCCTTGCAGCACAGTTTATGAGAGTTGCCCCCCAACAACTGAACACAGTAAGCCTCCGCTCCTTGCTGCAAGAGCTTGTCCACCTTCTGAGTTTTGAGAGACCTGGTATGTACTCGAGCAGCCCCCCTCAAAACCCTCCTCTTTCCCAGGTACTTAAACGTCATGGTCAGACGTTTTGTGTCCAATGTTATGGGCCCAATCTCATCCATCCACAATAAACCCAGCACCATGTCACAGCTTCCCAATTTCATTGCAAACACATCACCACAAAATTCCATATCATGTATAGTCCACCTGAACTGCTTAACCATTCCCACCGAAGAGATCACTTGTCCATCAGCCAATGCAACGTCAATAGAACCCAGTGGTTCCACCTGATAACCATGCCTTTGAGCCCACACTTCATCAATGAAGTTGTGAGTACTACCAGTGTCCAACAGTATCCGAATCCTGTCATGCCCTACATATCCTCCCACGATCATAGATTTGTGGCTAGGAATCCCTGTTACAGCATTAATGGACACCACAGGTTTAACCCCTCTTTCCTCCTCATCTAGGCATTCATCCTCCTCACTAGATGATTCAGACTCCACAATCAGCTCAATTCTATGAAATTGCCCTCTCTTACATTT
The DNA here is from genome assembly GCA_024586325.1 of Stellera chamaejasme. Classification (NCBI taxonomy): domain Eukaryota; kingdom Viridiplantae; phylum Streptophyta; class Magnoliopsida; order Malvales; family Thymelaeaceae; genus Stellera; species Stellera chamaejasme. The sequence continues at coordinate 37,103,968 of CM044985.1, forward strand.
GTGTCCTGGTTCCCATTTATCATCGCACCTGAAACACTCCCTCCGAGCTTTTTTCTCACTCAACTCCTTGTCTGTCAAACGCCTAAACCCTTGATCTGGGTTGTTCGTAGGAATGCTAGGCTTGGCTATGGTTTTCCCTCCACCAGCCACTTTAGGCGTTTCCAAAATTCCTTTGTTCTGTGACCCACCATGAATCCTCCTCGGATTCTTCGATATATCCTCCTGCAACTTCGCGAAATGTTGACATTCATGATATGAAAGGGGCCTCATGGCTCGCACTCGAGACCTCAAATCAGAAAACAGTCCCCCACAAAACATTCCTATCATCATGTTCTCAGATAACCTTCCAACCTTAGTTAACAACATATCGAACGCATCAATGTACTCACTCACTGGTCCAGTTTGCTTGAGATTCTTGAGCTCCTCCGACGGGTCGGCATAGCTTTCAGCAAATCTCTCCTTCGCGTGAATACAGTACTCCTCCCACGTAACACGGTCTCGCCTATGGTAATCTCTCATAAACCTCTGATGCCAGTGTAGGGCAGCTCCCTCCAAATGAATCGCAGCTGTTTGGATCCTCTGCTCTGCCGGCACTCTGTCAAGCTCAAATAGCTGGTTGCATCGAAAAACCCAGCCGTCTATGTCCTTCCCCGAAAAATGAGGGAAATCAATCTTACTGACCTTCGAGTTATTCATCACCGCCGGCGCGCGATTATCGTGATATGCGACTGGCGGCGGCCGATTCTCTTGACCTCTGACCTCCAATTGAGCTTGATTTCTCACTTCCGGCTCAACTCGCACCTGCTGCATCGCTGCGATCATCGCCGTGAGCTGCCGAAACTGCTCCTCACTCTGTCGCTGAATCACCTCCATTCGTTCAACTTGTTCCGCGCGACTCCGATCAACTTTCTCCTCTAACGCTCGTACGTCAGATCCGAACTTCTCCTCCAATCCACGGCGTAAATCAGCCAATCGTGTCCCCTCCGCCATTGTCAGATCTGAGGTACGAATTGCTCTGATACCAAATGTTAGAGCCTGATTGTAATTTCAGAACTAAAACGTTGAATTACAACCAATTGACTATGATAACAACCCAAATGCACCAGGAAGATAAATGTCCAAGCTCCACGATGCTTATTCTTCATCAACAAACAACTTACCACCTTCAGAGAACCAAGCTCGACCAGAGCAGCTGTAAAACTCTAAAACCCTAGCCATGGCATAGCACTAACAACTCAATAGAAATTTCCTGTCATATTTACATATGTTTCTAGAACGTTCTTTCAATTTGATGATGAGTTTGATATCTAGTCCTCATGAACTTTTCGTTGCCTTGTCCCACTTCCATTAGCTTATGTTGCCGTGAGAAAGTATGCGCGGATTCTACTGTAAGTTATCCGCTTGCTTGATACTTCTTCATACTCATTTCGCAAGGGAATAATGTTGTCTCAATTAATAATGGATCCATACATGTAAAGTGTACAAGTTATTAATTGATTAGTTCACTTCCTAAATTACTGAAATACTTAATTTTTATCATTTTATTTATGATTTTATTTTTTACTTTTGTGAAATTTAGTTTTTTTTTGTATACAAATGATATTTTCATGTCTATTTTATGAATATTTTTTTAATTTTTTTTCTATATATAAGTAAATTAAAGTCAAATATCGAAAATCAAATTACTAGTTTGCTGTATCCTGATGTTTCTGAAAGGGGGTCTTGGCTTTTTCTCTTAAGCTAAGCACTTCTTATCAATATAATCCTCTTAGCTGTTTAAAAATAATAATAAAATGTTCATAAAAAAAGAGTTTGAAGGGATTTGAAGGAATATATTGTACCAGTAAATTTTTTTTTTTAAATTTGAGTAACCACATGCATGACATATATTCATAACTTAAATGAAATTGATCACGATGAACCTTGTAGTGTTTATATCTTTAAGAAGATAAGCCCAAAAAATCTCTTCCATTCCAAAACGAATGGAAGAGTGAAAAAGTTCCTTCACCAAAATACTATATATATATATATATATCAATTAATATAGGATATAAAGTACTATAATAGTAAATTGCACCATATATACCTAAATTATATCATTCGTTGCAAATCTATACATGAACAACAATTTGTTGTAAAAATGGCTCTAAAGTATGAGTTCATTACAAATCTATATCCGCGACTTAATATCCTCCGTTAAAACTTATCGAAATTTTCGAGGAAAATGCTCAAATTGACCCTTAAGGTTTCTAAAATGTGCTGAACACCCCTCTGACTTTATAATTTAAATTTTGAGTCATTATTCTTTATCACTTGTGTATTTTTCAAATAATTTTCCAAATAATTTGTTTTAATTTTAAATTGAGTCTAAAATATCTAAAAGTTATCACATATGAAAAAAATGTTTTAAAATAATATCAATATTAATCTTTGTATACTAAAATTCACCTTTTTATTATGACAATAGTAATTATCAAAATAAAATGTAAGAATGAACAATAAATTTTTAAAAATCTCCAACATTTATATTAAAATATTTATATAATGTACAAAATTTTCAGAAAGGGATATTAAAACACTGAACCAATACAAATTTTCAAATAAATTTAAATATAGTTTAATCTCTCGTGAATTATATTTAAAATTTTCCAATTGACACATTTTCATGTTTTATTTTTGATAAATTTGAAAATATTAAGTTCATTTTTTCCTTTTATTTTCAGATTTGTATTCTTTTACAAGTTTTCTATATTTAATTGTAAATCTATTTAAAATTATACATTCTATCTGTTTGATACACATCAAAACACAATATATACACAAAATAAATAAGATTTATTATACTAATGATGTGGCATTCTAAGTTAGTAACATGTTGATTGATATTTGATAAATTGTAAGGAATATATGCTTGATAATTTTTTTTGTTATTTAGACAGAATCTATATTTAATACATCTAAAGGAATTTATAAAAAAAATACATAATAATAAAAAATAATGAGTCAAAACTAAAATTATAAAGTTACCTGGTGTAACAATAAAACTAAGATTATGCTCATTATTATTACTCCTACTATTTATGAGTCTCATCTCAATTGTGCATATTTATGAAGTCAGGGAGATTTGATTGACATGAATGTTGTTTTGACTTGTAGTTCTTTTGACAGTTAAGCGTGTTTGGTAAGTAAGATAATAAACGATCTCTTTATTCCTTTGTTATTTGGTGCAATTTGTACATCTAATTGAGTTTTGCTACATTATATTCTTATTTTCCATAAACATTTCGTTATATCGTCATATCATCATTATTTTTCTATTCATCATCATTCAACTATTAGCATATTCATGTTAATAATAGAGATCTATACATTTTCCCATGGGAGAGAATAATATACACCATCTTCGTTTAGTTTTTGGAAACCTGATTTTGACTAAAATGGTAAAACTCTCAAATAACCAATCAATTTAAAAATGAGCAAATTAGTGCCTACATTCATTCTATCGTACACCTACCCTCCCATCTCAAGTCCCAACTAGGCTTGGCAGTGGGACGGATAGTATCCGCAAACCGCGGATAACCGCCCGTCAGTGACGGTTTTAACCGCGGTTTTTATCTCGCGGATACGGTTATTTTTTGCATCCGTTAATTCGCGGTTACGGATTACGGATATGTTGTATCCGCACCGCGGTTATCCACTATCCACGATTTGCGGATACCCACAAACTGCAAGTCAAGCCCATAAGATTAGTGAGGCCCATTAAGTGAGGTCCAACTGTGGTGTGCCCTGCTGCCCTGCCCCTGCGTGAAGCCTGAAGCGTGTCTGTGGTGTGAGTGTCTAAGGGTTAGCAGCAGACTTAACATTCACACATTGGGAGGCTTTGGAGCATTGTTGTTCTTTCATACTGGACATTGGTACCATCCATCTCTATCTCTCTTTCCTTGTGATTTTTCGCTTCAATCCATCCGTTTCAGGCATTTAATCTTACCCTTTTGTGTTTTTTGGCTGATCATCGCTTTCTTGGGATCTAATTTTCGTTTTAGGTAATTGAATCCTTATCAACCAAGTTCGAGTTTTGTCCGACGGTGTTCAGAGATTTCAATCGTTGGATTCAGTTCGGTTCCAATTCATAAACTACTCGCTCTTGTTTGGGCTTTGCTAATGGATTTGGTCTCTGGCAATAAGGTGCCTCTTGCCTTCCTTCCTCGAGTTTGACTTCCCTTTTATTGAATTTTTCTTGCGGCAATAGTAAACCAGTTATAAAGAATGGTGTTACAGTTTGTTAGTGGTCTTATTTAGTGTCTAGGTTGATATGCTTACTAGAATGTAGTTAGAAAGAATTAGTTTCTCATAGGACTAATTTTAGGGGCACTTTCCTTTAATGAGAACCCACTGGCTATTGTGTTCTTAGGCATTTTACAGCCATTTTCCACCTTTCTACCCTTTTAAAGAGAAGAGCACATGTTACATTGGGATCAGAGCTTTTGGCTGTGAATAATGTACGTTATAGTTGTGTGTGTATGAGTTTCTGCAGCAAGGTTTTTTATAAGGCCGTTGTCAGCCATTTGTTTTTCTTATATTCAAGTTCGATCATTTAGGGCCTTAGCTTGAGCTAGAAATGGTAGTGGCATTGTTTTTGTGCCATCGACCAATTTGCCACAGTGATGGTGGTAACTGATGGGTTTCTGGGTTCGCAAGAAAGGTACCCAACACAGTTGAAGTTTTAGCTCCATTTTATGTACATTACCAGTAGCTGAATTAGAAAGCGAAAAGAGTTTCTGCAACTTCAGTGCTAATTGGTTCATTAATTCATTATAAAAGACAAGTGTTGTTTTAGTTTGGATGATTGTTGATGTGGTTGCAGGGTGTCCCAATATAATTATTAGAGTACTAGATACATGTGAAATGTGTTTAGTTCGGACTTGTTCGATTCAGCCTTGGAAGGCCATTTCGCTTGGAAGAATCGAAGGTGCAAGAGTATTTTAGGATTGCTTGTTACTTAGGCCTATATTTGATTTTGTATAGGTGAATTGGCGTTTTGTTCGGCCAGCTGTATGTTTTGGTAGCAGATGAGCATCGTTTCGGTGTATTGGATTCTTGTATGATGCAGAGAAAACTCAAGAAGATCGGATTGTTACGTTATGTGGAAGCAAAGACACGTTTCTGAGACCAAGTACAATTCAAAGGGCTAACCGCGGGTTAACAGCTAACCGCGGATACGGATTTAAATTCCTACCCGTGATAGGTGTAACCACAAACCACGGATACGAAAAAACCGCGGTTTGCGGTTCGCGGATATGAGCCTACCGCGGATTATCCGTCCGATTGCCACCCCTAGTCCCAACCCATCGGCCGAGCTACTGCATACCCTGTCACGACGCCACCCCCCAAGTCACAATAGATCCCGCCGCCTCCTTCCTTGTACCAGATCTATGAGATCGAGTTACTTCAAGATCCACGTTCGGTGCTTACTATCGCCGACAAGGGGAACGTTCAACCGACGATCGGTGGATGGAGAATTGATTGGTGGAGCTTCCAGCGTCGAGAAAATAGTGATTCGAATCTCGTTCGCATCTTTCGTGTACTGTGTAATTGAATGTGATTGTTAAGATTTTCTCTCCGGCAAATCTTTCTCTTAAATCCGACGCTCCAGCAACGAATTCGAATCTCATTCACCACATATTTGTCATTCCGGAAACCCCCCACGATCGGACATGTCGATACCGGCCGTTGATCTCGCCGAAAAGTTGGGTCAGTTTAAGGGAATGGTTGGAGGTGCATTGGGTGGTAAAATTGGAAGTATAGGGTCAAGTTGCACATTGTATTAAAGTATGTGAGTTTGTTAATTATTTGACCTTAGCATTGGTCAAAATCCGATTTCAGGAGCTTGCTTTTTGTATGTTTAATCTCACAAGTTCTTTTACTTAAATCGAATACGCCAATTACTCTTTACGTATATGGAGTATGTTTATTTCGGAAAAAGTGTTGCAACTTCGAAACAGAGATGCTTGGGTCAAGACTACTTGAGAACTAAGGTTTGACCTGCTAAAAGCCAAAAACAAACAAGACCTTAGCTCTTTAAAGTGATTCATCTGTGTGATGCTATTTAAGCTCGCTCGTTCTTGCTTGCTTGTCCAACAAGCTAACGATATTTCTTTCTATTTTTAAAAAAATTTCATCTGTTAATTTACCATACTATCCCTTCATTTAATTTTCCTAAATTTTATTTTAATAATATATCCCATGTGGGCCCTCTTTTCCACTTCCACAAGCTCTTCATCTAGCCAACCCCTCCTCCTCCTCCAGCCAACCCTTCTCCAACTACTCTCCCCCCGTCCAACCATTCTCTAGCCATCCTTTCCTCCAGCCAACCTTCCTCTAGCCAGCCTCTCCTCCGCCCAACCCTTCCTTGGCGCTCTTTGCATTGTACGCCTCCAGATCTGGTCATGCTCATTAAAATCGAAAGTGGACAGGCAACCCCTCCTCACTCCATCATGAAATTCATCTCCCTCGTCGTTCATTCAATCCACTAGACGTCCCAAACCGAATAACTTGACCTCCCATCAACCTCCCACTGCCTCTATCCGTCGTTGGATCCGGACTCCTCCGCTTCTGTCCACCATTTCGTCGGATGATTGCAAAAGTATAACAAAATGGGTCTCTTTCTTCTCCATTTTCAATTTTGTGATTAAATATCTAATTCTTAGTTTTTTATGGATGATTCATCACGAATTGTTAATATTTTTGTTGGATTTTAATGTTTGGGATAGATTGGCAATTGTGGTTGCGTGTTGAAGGAGAAGGGGCCAAGAATGGAAAGTCAAGGTGAAAAAAAGGGGTGCATAAAAATTTGGGCCAGGTCAATATATTGCAAGACTAATGGGACGAAGAGAGTACATAAAAGCACGGGAGGAATTTTCAAGACATCATCTAACCAAAAAAACCTGGCTAATTATTAGAGAGTTTCTCATTTGCATACTATTAACAATTACTGTGACTAATACCTGTCAAGGTCTAAAGGAATGTCTATACGCCCGAGAGTTCTATTCCAACCAACAATGATAAACTGTAGCTGCAAACATTTCCCTCCTAATTTTGGGCTTGTCTGTTTTTCCTCCAGCTACTTTCAAAATCCATACAACAATCCTCCCACTGAAATGGACAATTCATGAGTTTGCACAACTGCATACACTCAATCAAAATCTTCCTTGTATAGGAACATTAAAAAAAATAGATGACTCCTGTAGTCAATACCATCCCCGCATAATCTGCAACCCAACAACATTGAGCTATCCCATACAGAAATCCGCAGCATGGTGTACAACCGGTCCTGCATAGTTAGCCAAGCAATCATTGAGTGCTTGGGTACATGATAGGGTCCCCAAATCAACATTCTCCAGCAAATAACATCAAAATTTTTTATACAATGTAAATTAGCCTCCTTTAAATCAAAAGATTGTCTATCAGCAAACTGCAACACCAACTCCTTGAACATAGGCCGACATCTCAGAATACCACCGAAGTGGAGTGTCCAATACTAGTATTTCAAAATGAGCTGCACCTGCGCCAACTGCAACACCAAAGGGTTCAGTTTTCGCCCCGACGATGAAACACTTGTTTCTTATTTCCCCAAGAACAAAATACTTAGAGGCTACCATGCTCAAATCCATCCAATAGCTGAAATCCGTGACGTTAGCCAAGGGGATCCTGATGAATTAACATGTAATTGAGCAAATAGGAGTACTTCTTCATTTTTAGATTATAATTCTAATTTGTTACTATTAGTATTTGGATTTCATTTTTGTCATGCACCATGCATGTGCAGGGTTAACTCACGTACATGCAAATGATCCAGTGTGGTACTTCTTTTGCCAGCCAAGGTACAAAAACATGAACATGACTCTGGTTGATGATATAAGAATCAATTTGCATAGCATCACATGCACGCAGCGGAAGCATAAAATATATGATTAGAACGATTGAACCTGGTTCACATTATAGAGTCTCAAGTGCGACCCCTCTAAGGTTGATCCACACGATCGACGCACCACTCCGATGATTCCGTGCTAGCGGAATTAGACCGGATGTTTCTTGCAGAGCTAGGGTTTCTGTAAAGAATATTATGTAACATCATGTGGAATTATTCCACATATGATGTATTTATAGGCTATGGGTAATTCTGATCCAATTAGAATTCCTAATACTATAAGGAGTCTTAATCTTATTAGAACATACATATTAGTCCCTAGACTTATTGGTTTTGGGCACATGTATTATCTAATAATACTAACAATCTCCCACTTGTCAAAAGCCAATTAAACTCTCTCACGGATGTGGATATAATCGACCTTATGTGTGTGACCCCTTAGGTTCACCAAATGCCAGTAATAGGGCCACAACCCTTGTGATCTTATTAGGTACTTAAACCTTTGATAATTAAACTCTTAATTATACATTAACTAACTTAGTTAATATTTCTTGAAATGGCCACATTCCAAGAAATCTTACAAATCATGGTTGACGTCTAACAACATGCCATAAAGACCCAGATTAGGTGAATGTATAGCGAACTTTTCCAATTACAATATCATGCAATATGATCCTTCCATCAACCAATGTCCCAACTGAGCTTAGGGTATGGATAACCGAAATCCCTGACCACTCAATAACTATGTATCCATTCCAAAATCATAACTCACTTGATGAACTAGAAAACTCCTTTTCTAATCATCACACTTTGGCCAAGGATTTTCCAAGTCATATTTCAAAGGAAAACATAGGACAAATGAGAGTCTCTTAGGGGGGTATTTATAGTGTTGAGGTGAGTGCTCTTAGAGCTTTCTAGGTAATGTAAGATATATGATAGTTTCTAAGTTGATGGGTTTTTAAGGGTTTGGCTAAAATATACATGATTAATTCTAGTTTTTGGGTAAAGGGTCCATCAATATATAAAAGTGTAAAAAAACTTCACGGATCGTTTGTAAAGTTTTAGTAGTTGATGGACGAATTGTGCATCTTTTCTAATTTTTGGAAAATTCTAATGCATAAAACTTTAAGGAATAAATACGTTATTGTATAAAAATTTATAATTAAATGGTAAAACGTGTCTTTAAAAATGATGGAGAAAAATCACTCCTCCGTCCCACAAAGGTTGTAGGATTTGTTTAGGCGCAAAAATTAAGTAAAGTGAGAGAATAGTAATGTGTTGACCTTTTTATCAAAATAAAAAGGTGAATGAAAATAAGTGTTTAAAATGGTAAGGATAAGTAAGGGTAATTTTGTGAAAGTGGTGGTGAAAATTTTATATTTTAGGAAAGTTGACAACCTTTGTGGGACAACCCAGTATAGTAATGTTGAAAATCTTTGTGGGACGGAGGGAGCATATTTTATGAACTTTGGGTCTAATTGTAAAACTTATACTCCATTTGTCCCGTAAATAGGGCTGCTCAATCGATTATTTTGGTTATAACCGAAACCGAATTTGTTGATGTATTTGGTTTTCGGTTTTCTATTATTAGTAACCGAATTAACCAAATAAAGTCGGAAACCGTAAAAACTGAAAACCGAATTCGGTTCGGTTATTTCGGTTATTGGCCAAAATAACCGAAAATTTTCTCTTCTTCTTAACTCAAAGGTGGGTTGGGTTAAAGGTGGGCTGGGTTAAAGGTGGGCTGGGCTAGTACTAGTATATGGGTTTGGGCATATTATTAATTCGGTTAATTCGGTTAACCGAATTATTTAAACGTTAACCAATAACCACACCGAAAACCGTATAAAAATTTCGGTTAAACCGAAAACCGAACCAAACACCGAATTATCCAAACCAAATTGACCAAATCCGAAAAAAATTCGGTTATTTCGGTTTAACCGTAAAGTTGATCAGCCCACCCGTAAAGATTGCACTGCTTGCTAGTGAAAATAATCAATTTTTTATATATAATTGGTCATATAATCGTGCCTCTTTAGATAGTTTTTATAGTACGTTCTTAACAAGAACAATAAGACGATTATCTAAACTAACTCATTTTTTCGATAGGCGAACAATTGATGGAATTATAAATGGCTTAGACATTTTCTGTTTTTTAATAGGAGAAAGTATTAAATACGTCGGGGGAAGTCGCATTTCTTCTTTTATATATATATAAAGTTTAGATTGCATATTATGAGAAACATATGAATCATTTAACTTTACATGTCTATAAGCACATAAAAATAAATCGTAAATTAAATACTGTGAAAGCAGAAAAAGAAAGCTGCAATCTTTATGCGATGGGGGAGTAATAATTAAAATGATATTGTTATTACTAATATGATTCAAAATATATTACAATTTTGTAATTTTTCCAAGAATATGGATATAATTTGTAAGTAAGAGGTTCAATTTGTAAAATTTTATGGGTCTAGTTATAAAGTTTATACTTTGTCCCAATAAGTTAATCACTTTAGCCACTTTTGTTTTAATATGTTAATGATAAAAGTTTATAAGTTTATGGATGATTTCGTTATGATTTCAAAGTTTAGGGATGATTTCGATATTTTAAAAAACTTTAGGTCTAATTGTAAATTTTATAACAATTAAAATGATATTGTTTATTACTAATATGATTCAAAATATTCTACAAAGTTGTAATTTTTTCAATAATATGAGTATAATGTGAAATTTGGAAAGAATATGAGTATAATGACATGATTGACTGCTTGGTATGATGCAAATCTGGCCCTTACAATGCCCCTGACTGGTCTGTAGCGGAATCTTGCACGTTGGTATCCACCACCTATGGGACTGACTAAAATTAATATGGATTGTGCTTTACGAAAAGAAGATAGTTTTTCTGCAGCATGAAGGATCGTGCGTGATCATTTGGGTGTTTTAATCAATGTCTCTTCGCTTGATTTTCGTTTTGTCTCCGTTGATCCATAGTTCGTGGAAGCAGCTGCAATTTTATGAGATTTGCGTAAAGCACAAAGACGTGGTTGGTCGTATGTGTTGGTTGAATTAGATTGTCAAGTGTTGGTAAATGAGCTTAATTCCGGCTCTAGTTTAGTAGACGATGCTCGTTTATTGAGCCCCTAATTCTCTTTTAGTTATTTCATTTTTGCCCCCATGTAGTTATAATGTGACAGCATACAATAATGCTTGTCATGACCTTTTTTCTATTGGCCGCTCCTCATAGCTGGACACGTCTATGTACTGGTTATGTACGTTTTATTTTGATTAACAAAGCCTACACTAATTTTAAAAAAATTCAATCGTTTGATTCATTATTGATTGCATTGAACAAACGTTGAGCATTTTAAAACTTACATTTAAAATAAATAAATTCTACTTTCGAATTGATTTCTATGACCTAAAAAAAATCTCACCATAAAGATGGATCCCGTTTTTTTCATTTCTTTTATGTATCATATTTATTTTAAAAAAATCATATTATGCATGTTTCGTCATTTTATTTTAGTTTTAGTTATTTCTTTTCATTTTATTAATTATATCAAATAAGAACTTTTCGAGAAGTTTCATTATATTTTTTATAGTAAAATTGATCTAGTTTGAAATAGCATATATAATGTTTGGATTAATATGCAAGTATTAATATAAAAAAATTAGAAGAGCGGCAAAAAGAAGAGAGAAAGACGGCATTATGACAACATTAATTTATGAAAATGGGTATTATGTTTTTTCATATTGTATACACAATTAGTGATATGTACCGAATTAAATGGAATGTGATTGAAATGATATGTAGCATAAAAAATGATAGGCCGAATAAATGTGCTTGTGTACAAAAAAAATATGTTCATACATGTGACGTTGACATAATTCGAGGTGTCGTTGATGTGTCAACACAAAAACACTCCAATATTTTTTTTTGCCGCGGGGTTGCAGATTCAATATTATTAGTACTACCTCCGTCCCTGAAAGATTATACACTTTGAATTTGTTGTTTCAAGATTCAATGTTTGACTCAAATTTTAACAAAGATAGCAAGTTTTAAAAAATTCAGAAAAAATATATTTAGAAAGTTTATACTTCAAATTAGGGAAAAGGGGTAATTTTGCCATTAAAGTTTGGGGGTTGGCAACATTTTGCCACAAAAGTTTTTTCTGGGGCTAAATTGCCATCAATGTTTATGAAATGGGGTCAAATTACCATTTTCGTTAATGGTTTGACGGATTCCGTCAGTATAATATTTTTTTTCACCTTAAAGTTTGTAAACCTCACAAATTAACCCTTAAACTTTAGATTTCTTACACTTTGACCACTTCCTTCCACCAGTTACACCACCGCCCTCTGTCGCACCTCCGCCGTTGCACCACCGCCCTCTGTCGCTGCACCACCCCATCAACCGTCGTTGCACCGCCGGCCAATTAATTATTTTTTTTTATTAAATAAGACTTTTGATTTAGATTTCAGATTATGATATGCATATGAATCATTCAAATTTAATATCTAAAAAATCATGATAAAAATCATAAGTTAAATAGAATGCATGTAAAATTGTAGTATAAAAATAAATAAAAATAAATAAATATGTCAAGTTTGATACTTTCAAAAACTAAATAAAATAATTTTGATTAATTGGGCGAGGTGCAACAAAGGAAGGGGCGGCGGTACAACGGCGGTTGATGTGGCGGTGCACCGATAGAGGGCGGTGGAGGGGCAGTGGTCAAAGTGTAAGAAATCTAAAGTTTAAGGGTTAATTTGTGAGTTTTACAAACTTTAAGGTGAAAAAAAATATTATACTCGACGAATCCGTCAAACTATTAACGAGAATGACAATTTGACCCAATTTCATAAACATTGATGGCAATTTGGCCCCAGGAAAAACTTTAGTGGCAAAATGTTGCTAACCCCCAAACTTTAATGGTAAAATTACCCCTTTTCCCTTCAAATTATGACATGCATATAAATTATTAACTTTAAAATCTAAAAATTCATGAAAAAAAAATCATAGATTAAATACTGTAAAACAGTAAAAATAAAGTGTACAATTATTCAGGAATACTGTAAAACAGTAAAAATAAAGTGTACAATTATTCAGGAACGGATGGAGTATTATAAAGGGATAGTACTAATAAAGTTAAGTTAGCAACGCGGACCTTTCCGATTCTCACCCCTTCGCCATGAAGGAGTGAACAGTGCCGTGTTACGTGAGAGCTATATTTCTTCCTTTTGTTTAATAAGTAGACACACTCTTTGCTTACTGTCGGAAACCATTTCCTCTTCTCCGTCGTCTCCCTTTCCGATCGCCAACACCATATTCAGAGCACGAAAAACTGATGATGAGTTGCCTTTGTTTAAATTGCGGGACTCCTGGGTTCCGGTTTCATCCCACCGATGAAGAACTCACTGATCAACTGAGAAACAAGATTGTGGGCGTCGAAACCCCAGGACGGCCAATCGCCGTCGTCGATGATCTTGGGAAACTGGAGCCGCAAGAAATACCCAGTAAGGGAACCTTGCTCACTTTCCATTTTCAGTCATTCTTCAATAAATGCTTGAATGTAGAGGAATTTGACGAAGGCGTTCCCAAATATGGAAATTTTTTCACCGAATGACTGTCCTTCAGGAAAAAAGGAAAATGGTTTCAGATTCTCTTGAGTCAAGCAGAGAACTTTCAGTTTCTGTAGATGTTCTCATTGTTCTCTGATTTCTGGATATTTTTCTGAACTCTGTTTGCTCCACTCTGTTCTGGTTGGTTTTGTTTCGTAGAGTTAACGACGAACAGCTGGGATAAGGATCATACATGCTACTTCTTCTGGTCACCAGTTTACAAGAAAAATGGTATCAGTAGAACTGCGAAAAATGGGTTTTGGAAAGCCACCGGTAAGGTCCGGAAGGTGAAGGGCAAGAAGAAGGTAATCGGTCAGAAGAAAACTTTGGTTTTCTATGAATCTGGATCTCCGCCAAGGCTTACGCCCTGGGTTATTCATGAGTACCATCTCATAGAATCTGGTCTCTGTCACAACAAGGTAAGGTCAATTGGGAATTTTGTTTCGTTTAGAACCTGGTCTTGGTCTGTTTATCTGAGATTGTAGAAAAGATTTCTTCAATGTGTTTGGATTGAGGGATTGTAGAAAAGATTTCTTCAATCTGTTTATCTGTGTTTTGTTTCGTTGCCCTTCATTTCCTAATGAATTTAATCAAAACAGACTGTATTTTTTATTAATTAGGTTTGGTATATGAAATTTTTTTTAAAAAATATGGAGTATATGCTTTCTGAAAGAATATTCAAGTGATAATTAGATAGTAGTCTTGTGATGACATTGGTTTTAGTAAAAAGGGTAAACGAAGTAACGCATTTTGTCCTAGTATATGCCACGAAAAGAGTAGTTCTGCAAACTTTGCAATTATGGAGATAAGATGAAGTACAGAAAGTTTCTGTTACTGTTTTTCATTTGTTAGGTTGTGTTCTGTTTTTTTGGCAGGTTATTGTTGTGTCTTTTTCCTCAAAACAAGCTCTCAAAAATTTTAAACTAAAACTTACCTCCTGTATTTTTTCTTTTCTTCATTTCAGAAATTTTCCTCTATTTTATAAAGAAGTAAAGCTATTTCCGGAAGTACTTCAGAAAAATATTGTGCCTTTAAGTTCAACAATTGTTCATGTTTCTTAATTCTTGAGTAATTCTTAATGTGGCATTTATGAACCTTTGGTCTAGTCTGTGTAGGGAAATGAAGCTTACATGCTGCTATCCCTTTCAGGTCTGAAGTGTTATTTTGATGAAATCATGAGCTTTGAAATTTTGTGTTTTTTCTAGACCAGAAATACAAAATGTGACAGGGATAGATTCCTGTTAAGTGTTGAGGGGTTGCAGAAGTCGACAAGGACTGTGACTACTTTTATGTATACTTTTCAGAGCCTCTAAATTTTTGTGCTGATATGGTGTGTGATAATTTTACAAAATTCATGTAGAAGTATGTACTTTGCAAGTTGAAGCTGAAAGATGATGGTAAGGCTGCAATTTCGAGCCCTGCGGAAGCTCAGTCAACGATAAGTTTGCCGTTCGTTTGCAGTGGTAACAATGGAGAACATCAACCAGCTCATTCACCTGCAAGCTCTGTAAGTTGCAATGTGAACAGAGAAGAGTCTCTGTCAACATACATGCCTTCAAGTTTCAAAAATGATTGTTTCAGCAGTGGAGATAAAGAAGAGATGAACAATGCCACATCTGACTACCAAGTCTCCATGGTTTTGGATTCAGCTCAAAAGGCTAGCCTTGGACATCATCATCCTGAGTTGGATAGTCAGGATTATGAGTCGGGGAGTGACTTGCCTGATAATGATGGAAGTCATATGGCCCGGATTTCTCATCCTGATGTCAGATTCCTTAACAGTAACTCTCTTTTCATCAGTTTCCTGTAGTGATATATTTAATGAGATTATGTTTGCTTGTTTATGATCCAGGACCACATGGACCCAGCTAAACTAGTATCAGCTGAAGGTTGTGCTGAAAGTTTTATCAATGCCTCTCCACTGCAGATATTAAATCCTGGAGAGGCTATTGTTACTTGGCAGCAGGCCCCAATTGCTGATAGTTTCAGCTTTGATGTTGGAGTCCATAATCAGTCTAGCACTGATGAAATAGATGAACAAGGATGGAAATCACTTCTGGCTGATCCTATTGAAGACTGCATTGGAGAAGAAAACGATCAACAGCATGTTGTTTCTGGAATAGAGTGCCCTGATACAGTGTCAACCAGCACTAAAAGTTCATCCAGGAAAAGATTGCGTGAAGGAGGGGATGGGTTCAGTGATGGAAATACCGAAACATCAAGAGTGAAGGTACGAATTGTGTTTACAAATGAAGGCTCACTGGTATTCGATAGGTTGTTTCATCCATGAACACAAATTAACTTGAGTAGTAAGTTTTCTTTTATTGCTAGAACAAAGAAATAACAATAACAACATATACTTGCTATGTCCTAAAAGTTTTGCAACAATTTTCTTTTTGGATGACTAAAAAGTTTACAAATTTTTCTTTTTTTAATTAATACAGTAACATTTTCCATTTTAACTTACCAGATTATATTTTCCCTCTAGGCCTAAATAATAAGATATCCCCATCTCATTAATTTCCTGTAAATTCATATAGAGTATATTGTCTGGAAGATTGGATAACTTGATTGATGTTTTTTTTATACATTTTGATAGTGTAATTTGCAAATCTAGGTTGGTTGTCTTCATATTCATGAATATTATTTGAAATTCTTAATAACTAACAGATGCTTGATTTAGTGAGCTTATCTACAAGTTCGATTTTTCATGAATCTGTATATATAAGATTGTTCTTTTCTTTTTCCTGTTTGCGAATTTGAGTTAGTTGTCTACAAATGGTTTAGTTTCCTACAAATGAATGAATATTGTCTGAAAGATTGAGTAACTTGTTTGAAATTATTTTCTGTACGTTTTTTCGATAGTGTATTTTGCAAATATGAGTTTGTTGTCTGTAAATTCGTTAATATTGTCTGAAAGATTGAATAAATTGTGTGTTATTCCCTCAATCCCAGGACAGTATAGATATTTTTCTTTTTCAGATATCCCAATAAAATAAATACATTTCTTATCTAATAAACTATTTCACACAACCCCAAGCTTCTAGCATAGTAGTTAAGCTTTATGGATACGAAGTGAAGATCTTGAGTTCAAATCTCCACAACCTAATCTCTTACCTCTATATTTCAAGAAAAAAAACTTTCACACATTTTACTTTATTGCTCTCACTTTCTCTTTCTACTCATAAAAGTTGCATCATTTGCCTCCAATCAATTGAATGGTTTAATTTAAATAAGGAGAGTAATGTGAATGTAAGACTTATAATGCTCTTGAGTGGACATTGTATGAAAGATGAGATAGAAAAAATGAAGATAAAATGAGGTTAGTTTGTTAACTTTGAAGGTAGAAAGTTTCCTAATTTTCAGGGAATTTAGCAATATTTTTGGGATAACAAAAAATGAAAAGTGCAATGTTTCAGGTCTAATTAATGGATTACATTTATCTATCTTATATGTCTATTTTACTTTATTACCCTGTTCAATAATAAGAATTTGGCATTGGATAAGCTCCATTAGGTAGCCAAAATAGTTGGCAAGTGGATACGTTGTTGCCAAATTCGTGTGTAGAGTGTGAGGAGCTCATCCATTGATGCATGCACGCACAGGTGGGGGGAGTTGAAGGGCAAGCGAATGTGACACCAACAATGGAAGAGCGTGGGCATTATTTGAGTTGGGCATTACGGTCAGAAAGTCGATGGCGAGACCTCCTTTCTTATGGAGATGAGTCACCTGAGGATCTCTTTGGTTCACACACTGAATTGCATGCGGCTCCAGTAGGCCGGTCCTAAGGGAGGGGTTGCCCCGCTGAGTCAGGCTGATGAGCACTAAAAGAAACTAACTCTATTTGAAGGGATGGTTTGAGCCGTGAGGGAGGGAGGGTCATACCATACTACCATTTGTTTCCCTTATGAGGCTAGCTAATGAACTGGTCTTTTTTGACCGGCCAATATCATAAACTGTTATTGGCTTGGCTTCTGTGTTTTACTCGGGTATGTGTAAAGCTGTAATAATTTAGTGGATTAATTACTTAGATTAATCCACATAGGTGGAGAATCATTTTAAGTCAACTTCGGTTAGTCTGGGATCTTCAGATGTAAGTGGTCTAACCTAGGGGGTGCAAATGAGTCGAGCTTGAACTGTGCTTTGCTCGAACTCGATTCGAATGTATTTTTATTGAGCTCGAGTTCAATTGGAAAGCTCGTCGAGTTTTCATGATGTGGGCTCGAGTTTAGTTTGATTGATTGTTCGAGTTCGGCTCGATTGTTCGCGAGTTACTCGAAACCTGTCAAGTAGTTGCTTGAATTCTGATACTTTATGATTTTAGTTAACTAGGTTTTACTACTTTCAAAGTACTTCTTATACTCTATAATTTTAGTAAATTTGGTCTCATTACTTTATTACTTACAAATAAACTATTATCATAAGTTCTTTTTAGCATGCATTGCTCGATAGCTTGATAAGTAATTGAATCGAATTTAGCTCCGCTTGAACATGGTTTATTAAAGTTATCGAGTCCTAAACTCTGCTCGAACTCAAAACTTGATAATACATTGCTCAATAACATGAGTTGAGTTCAAGTTCGAGTAAGTTCAATAAAAGTTCGGTTCATTTACACCCATAGTATAACTTTGATGGAAATTAAAAATGATTCTTACACATGTTTAAGAAGATTAAATTAACATGGTTTTGCATAATACATCATCACATGGAACATTAATTGAAATAAAATATATGGCAGATTACAAATGCCCCTGAGGTTTTGTGAAATATTCAATTTATTAAATTTCCGAAAAACTTCAGTTACCTCCCTGAGGTTTAGTAAAACTTTCAATTACCCCCCTCTTAATAGTTAGTGACGCTAGTTTATCGTTAAAAATTTTAGGCTTAATTACTCATCTTATCACTAATATTTCTAACACTAATCTAACATTTAATTTCTCTTCTTTTCTCCCTCCCCAATTGGTCACTCTCGTCAGTCGTCGTCGTTGCCTAATCGCCGCAGCAACACGAATAAGCTCAAGTCGCGATGATGTAGATAAGACCATGCCCCTAGGATAGAGGGGTGCCCATGTCGTCCCTTAACTTTAATTTTAACCCGGACCGTTTAGAAAATCGATAATTACTCGTATGATACACATGAATTATTAAACCTAAATGTTTAAAAGGTAATGAATAAAAACATAGATTAAATATTGAAAAGTAGAAAAATAAATCATTCAAATTTTTTGGGATAGAAAGAGTATAACTTTTGTGACATTTGATCTTTGAGAGAAATAGAGAATGGACATTTCTACACTAAACTATCGGATGAAGTGGAATTTTATCACAGTACTATTTTTTAGTCAAATTTTGCAATTAACTTTGGGCGCAATATTACCACTGGTTGTTAGACAACGTCATATACTAACGAAAATGTGAGGAAAATATCAACTTAAGTTCACTACTTTCTCTATTACTGAAAAAAGGTTCTCAATTACTCCTCTCGTCTTCAAATAATTCTACACTTTTTTTTATTGTTTTAAAGTATTTAATCTATGATTTTTTTTCATGAACGTTTAGAAAATTAAAGTTAATAATTTATATACATATCATAATTTGAAGTATAAACTTTCTAAATAGATTTTTTCAGAATTTTTTAAAACTTGTTATCTTTGTTAAAATTCGAGTCAAACATTGAATCTTGAAACAACAAAGTCAAAGTGTAGAATTATTTAGAGATGGATGGAGTATTTATTTAAGCCTCAACCGTGTGCCTTACCCCGCCCCGGCTCAATCGTCGCCCAAGGGCAAATCTAGACACCATACGTCGCCCTACCCATTGTGTGAATCCAAATATGTCTTTTACCATGGACGAATCCTGATATAGTTTTGCGCAATGAGTAGCACAATTAGGGGTGTAAGCCAAACCTGTAACCCGAACCCGACCCGATTGTCGAGTGAAAATACCCTTGGGTGGCCCGACCCCGACCCAAACCCGACTTTTGGTCCAAATATCGGGTTTGGGTCGGGTTCAACCCGAAATTTTCGAACCCGACCCGAAGTCTGAACTCACACTAAATAATTATTTATACTTTGCAAGTAAATATATTTTAACTCTTCTCTTGCTATAATTTCTTTAGCTTACTAAGATAGAGACTCATTATGCATGTATTTATACATGCTCTGGGGCATCAAGCCTTTGTAGACATTCCATGTGGGATGAAAGGAGAAATCAAATACTAAACTCTTGCTCCCCCTTTTATCTACCATTAATGTGGGATAAAGATCAAGATTACAATGCATGCTTTTTACATACTTCAAACTTTGAAGTTTGTATGGACTATGAGAGCATTAACTCATTTAAATACTCAACCTTTGCATTTCTCTCATCAACTATAAATGTAGGATTAGAGCATATAAGGGAGGACCTTGAAACAAAGACAAATGATGTAGACTCTTTAAGTGACTCATTTTCACCCCTTCCAACTCACTCAATAGACTCTTTAAGTGAGAGTATTTATAAGGGTAAAAGTGGACTAAAGTAAAATAAAAATGGGAAAAAATCATTTCATTTGGGACTCAAATATTTGAATGTTGTGACAGCACACATGGGATGGAATGAGTGGAGTAATAGTATTTTGACGGAATAATTTACTGGTTTGATTGGTGAAGACCGTATATGTTGAGTTTTGAAATGTGGGATGTAATTGGAGGTTGGGCCAAACCTAAGGAATGATTCGTTCTTTACCCTTTATTTCTTAAACTTGGCATGAAAGTTGCTTGCTCTTCCTGCACGGGGCCCACCTAGAACCCACCAACTCAATTTCAATTTCAATTTCTTTACCATCAGCGTTGCTTTATTTATCTTTCCCTACTTCCAGAGGAAGTTGCGGTTTGCTCTCCCTATATATGTCTACTCCGCCACATAACCCAATCCTCAGATCCAAAATCAAACATCTCAATACCATCTGATGACCGATTCTTCTCTTCTCTTGTTCTCCCCTCAATGCTTCCAAATGGCTGAGTCTAGTTGCCAATTCCTTCGCTCATGCAACTCCTGGAGCTGCAGAAACGTCACCTTCAGCCGTGATTCTCTCGTTCGAAATTCTGATTTACCCAAATCACCGGTAAGTGGATCTGTTTCTCGTTGTTTCTTTTCTGTTGTAATCTGTTTTTACTGTCTTAGATTCTTCTCCCTGATCTGCTGATCTGGGCCTCTGTTTAACTAGAAGCTGTATGTATATTCATAAAATTGGGTCAATTCATGTGTTGAGGTTGTTGTTTTCTGTCACCATGTGTTGGATTCAAAGATCTTTGATTGAGTCCTGTTCTCTTGAGATGCATGTTGTGTGGCGCAATTGTACAGGATAATTATGTTTGGTTTCACAGACAAATATGCTGTATGTCTAGTGGCTCCCTCTAGTATTTTTTTTTTATTCCTTATGTTGTGAGGTGTGAGCTTCACTCGCTGCTTTATACTACTGATAAATTCTGCTGAATATGGGGATATTGCAAGAGTTATACGCTTTCTGATTGTGTTGATATTTTATTTTTGTTTTCCTGATAGATGATATGCTGATGCATACTGCCTTTTCACTTTTAATTTAATTGCTCGGATGAGTCACAGTATTGTCTTTATTTCTATGATGCAGGGTAACCAAGGTTATGTAATGGTGACTGAAACTTTCACTTTTTTGAAATTATTTCTCATACTAAATCCTTATTTATATTGCCTCCGTTTGGTTTATGTTTTTCATACTTTATATTATCTCTTCGACCCAGACGGTTGCAAAACCAATTAAGTCATCATTTGCCTTCAAATTTCAAAAAATATGATGCTTTTAAACTCAATAAATTCAGCATTTGCCTTCAAGTTTCAAAAAATTGAATTTTTAAATTGAATTTGAAGTCACCATTTGCCTTCAAAATTTTAAAGTTTGATGCTTGTAGGCTTGACTAAGTCACCATTTGCCTTCAAAGTTTTAAGTTTAATGCTTTTGAATTTGGTTTAGTCACCATTTACCTTCAATTGAAGAGTTAGATGTGTAACTTGTAAAATTACCATATGCCTTCAAGTTTCAAAAAAACAAACGAAATTTTTTAGTTAATTTCAATTTTATATCTTCAATGCTGATAAGTCACCATTTGTGCCTTCAAATCCGAATTTCACCTAATGTGTCATAGAAAGAATCGATGCACCATTTGCCTTCAAAATCTAAAGCTTATCTCAGGATGCTATGGTAAACATCGAGTCACCATTTGCCTTCAAAACTGAAAACTTACCTTAGTGTACTATGACAAATATTGAGTCACCATTTGCCTTCAAAATCCAAAGTTTGTCATATTGTGTTATGGAAAGTATTCAGTCACCATTTGCCTTCAAAGACTGTACTATGGAAAACATTCAGTCACCATTTGCCTTCAAAGACTGTACCATGGAAAACATTCAGTCACCATTTGCCTTCAAAGACTGTACCATGGAAAGCTTTCAGTCACCATTTGCCTTCAAAACATGATATACACCGATTTGCTATGGAAAGCATTGAGTCACCATTTGCCTTCAAAAATCAAAACTTTCTCCGTCTTCAGGAATTGGAATTTTATCTGTCTTCAGAAGTGAGAACTAGCATCGATGTGTCATGGATCATCAAGCGATCGTGCAGCTCATACTTGAGATGTCTTTGGTGGAGAAATCAAGTTCATCCTTTTTTTCATGATGGTAGAGATCTTCCGGCAACCGTAAGTGCGTAGAAACATTCCTAAGGAAATTTGCGGCGGCAAGGAATGTGTCACCTCAGCAGTATGCGAAATTGTGGGAAACTCTTAGACTAGGCATTTATTTATTTCGAATGAAGCATGTTTAGTAATGTTACACTACTCCAAGAGATAGTTTGGTTTGCCTTTATTTTCTTTTTAGTTGTGCATTGTGTATATTGTATCTTGGAGATTGGAGGAGCAATTTGATTTAGTTCCTTTGATCTAAAATGTCTATAAGATGAATACCTATTTCTTCACCTATGTATCATTTTGTTTCTGGAAGCTGTAAAATGTGAAACTATTCAAAGATCTTTACCTTGAAAAGAAGAAACTGTAATTATTTATGGAGGCTGAACTAAACTAAAAATTGGTGGTGCGAAATCAGAACGAGAGATAAGTTAGATTTGGACAAGGACTTGCTTTGCAGTAACACAATTAATTTCACCGCTTGCTTCCTACTTCTAAGATTACAACAGTAATTCTACTGATGACATCGCTTGCAACTGATGTATAAAATTTTATCGCCTTTGACAAATATAGAAAGAAATAGTAAACTCTGCTTGCATTATCATATCATATCATGTAGTATGAATTTCTTTGATGCTCTAAATGTTCGCAAGACATGTGGATTTGTGAGCATCATATATCTTCTAGCAGCAACTAATTTGTTTCTCCAGTCCTCATCTCCATCCTTTAATCTTTTAAACGCCGACTCATCTTAACCAGACAATTAAAATCTTCTTCAACTTACATCATCATTCATGGCTGTAAAGGTAGAGAATTAAAAATTTCTTGTTAGTCTTCCTCTGGGCTCCCAGCAGTTGAGCATTGATTTTGGGCCACCCCAGAATCCATACTGGAAAATTGGCCCACGATTGTAACCACTGTCAAGGCCCAACACCCTCCTTGTCTCAAAAGGAGTTTGGGCCATTGTAGGGCCCAACTCATCTTTCCTTGCATCTGCTGCTGTAGTGATTCCAGTAGATAGAAAGTGGAAGGTACTCATCATCCCTCCACAAAAATCGATATGTATTTTTTTTACATCCCTTAAAAATTGATATTTTCTCAATAAAAAAAATTACTTTTCTCAATTTATTTTCTCAATAAAAAAATTACTTTTCTCTTATGCGTATTTTAGTTATCAGCCTTAAGGTTTTTTTAAAATCTAATCTTCATGCCAAAATTCAAGGTATCAAATAATATAAGACTAGATAGAGTACTTACTGTATGTGTACCATTATGTGTATATATGTGTGTAAATATTTAGGGCAGAGGATACAGTGCGCCTTCGTGCGCCCATCTCTTATTATTCACAAAATTGTCATTAGTTTGTGCAACCGGCTCTACTTCCGTGGATCACTTTCCACCGCCACCTTCCTTCGACGTCGACAACCCCGCCCACAAGTGCAACCGCCACCTTCCTTCGACGTCGACAACCCCGCCCACAAGTGCAACCGCCACCTTCCTTCGACGTCGACAACCCCGCCCACAAGTCTACTGCAACAGGGCCAGCCATCACAAGCCTCCCTCTGCCACCGATGATGACAATTGTTCCATGTTCACCACCGCCACCGACAACGACCCTTCTATGTTATCGGTAAACAAGCTTTTGGAGGCTAAAAGCGTTGGCACAACGAAATCCGACCATGCTGGAGTAGCCAATCACTTCTTGAGGCGTCGTCGATCAATTCTCAATCATATCCTCAGTTGAACGATGTGATTCATATCTCATGATTCGGAGCTGCAACCTGTTGCACATGATGTAATTATGATACTCCTACGTACCTTAATGATGCGCATTCGACTCATTATGATGCTCCTATATACCTTAATGATGTCTGAGCTGGTTGCATAATCAATAGGAAAAAGTGCACCATGTTTGTAAGAGAGAGTGCTATCAATTACAAATATCATGCTCTCCTTTTCCACTCACTGCTTATATAATGGGAGCGTGGTAGGGGGCAATCCGCCACCAATCCCGCTACCATGGTGGCGGGATAGCCCGCTACCGAAACCGCTTCCATTTTTCCCGCTTCCTCGACTTCGGACGCTACCGAGCCCGCTACCGTTAGTAGGGGTCATGGTAGCGGGCAGGGCGCTACCCTGGTGCCACGTTGGCGCTGCCAACTGACACAGCTGGTAGCGCCATACCCCCTACCAAACCCGCTACCATCATTTATTTTTTTAAAAATAATTTCTTTATTTTCATCATTTAATAAATCATTCAATAATAATAATATTTATTAGGTTTTATAGATTACAATTAAAAATATAAATAAATTTAATTATAAAGTAATCAAATGTACCAATTACAATAAAAACATCTCAAACGAAATAGTTTTTACAAAAGTGTCCTACGGGGAGGCATTGCATCTCCTCGGTGCCGCCGCATCTCCGTACGAAGAGCACTGTTGCATCTCCTCGGACCGACGTCGCTCTGAAGAGTACGGTTCATATGAACCTCGTACTCGGCACAGCGCTCCTCGGTGTACGCAACTCATCCTCCATCCCGAGGCGATCCTCCTCGCCTTGCGCGCGCCTCTTCGGCAAGCTCGCTGGAAGGATGTGAATGAAAATAACTTTAGAAAATTTTTAAATATGTAAAGTATATACTAAAATTACACAAAATACTAACAAATTCATAAATAATACCTAAAATACCTAAAATAATTCCTAAAATACTAAAATAATTCCTAAAATACTAAAATTCACAAAATATTCTTATTTTCCTAAAATATGTAAAGTACATACTAAAATTACACAAAATACTAACAAATTCTTAAATAATACCTAAAATACCTAAAATAATTCCTAAAATACTAAAATAATTCCTAAAATACTAAAATTCATAAAATATTCTTATTTCCTAAAATATGTAAAATATATACTAAAATTACACAAAATACTAACAAATTCATAAATAATACCTAATATACCTAAATTCCTAATTAAAATACTAAAATTCATAAAATACAACAACAAATACCTGTAGATGGTGGTGGAGACGGACGATGTGGAAAATTGATGGTGGCCGGCGGCGTCTGCAAAAAAAAAAAAAAATTCTCCAATACACCCTTCCAACCAAAAAAATACCGAAAAAAGTGAAGAGAAAAGAAACCTTACATTGCTGATGTAGATCGCCTAAAATGTAAGTGAAACGGCGCAGGCAATGGGGAGAAAGGCGGTTGCCAGCGTCGATTTTTGGATGGGACGGTATCGGATGCGTCGGGAGAAATGGAAGAGAGGAAGGGGCGAGCAGATTTAAATGGCTCGGTGGCGGGTAGCCCGCTTCCAAGCCCGCTACCGAGGCGCGTTTGAATTTCAAAACACCCGCCTGAACATTAATTTCATGGTAGCGGGCTTCCCCCTACCACGCCCCCTACCAAATTTATTACGGTAGCTCCCACGGTAGCGGGCTGCCCGCTCGGGCTGCCTTGGCGAGGGTGGTAGCGGGCCGCCACCTACCAGGCCCGCTACCGAACCCCAACGAACTACGTAGTGACTACGACGCTCTCATTTTAAAATGTTAAAGAAAACGAGTGCAGCATTTTCATGAGAACGAGTGTATCATATTTGTAATTGAGAGCATCATAATGCAACAAGAGTGCATTGCAATGGTCACCAAAGACATAATTTTGAGAGGTTAAAAAAATGAGTGTTTTATTAAGGCATCAAAAATAATGCATCATGTTTGTAAGAGAGTGCATCATACTCGAAATCTAGTCCATCATTTTGGTAACCAAACGCGGCCTTTAGAAAAGTTGAACAAGCACATCATTAAGTCACCAAGACGAGTGCATCATGTTGTTATGGGAGAACATCATTATGCATCGTGAATGCATCATTGTGATAATCAAGCGCATCATTGTGGGTTGTAGAAAAAAATGCATCAGTAAGTCATCAAAACGAGTGCATCATGTTGTTACGAGAGCGCATCATAGGACATCGGGAATGCATTATTGTGATGTCGAAACATATCATTTTGAGCTTCCTCCTATATATATAAGTGCTTATAGTGTGCCTATAGGCGTAGCGTATGGTTATTCAATATTTAATATCTTGAAAAGAGAGAGCATGCAATTAGTGGCGGATGCAGAGTAATCTCAAAACTTGTAAAACCCTACCTAGTTATGAGTAATATTTATGAACATCACTAAAACAATTATGTGGACACCACTAATATTAATAAGTTTTTTATGATCAATTAATCAATTTAAAATTTACTAAGCATCATCACTTATCTTACCCAAATGCAGTACGTGTAAAAAAAGTAATTTAAAAAACCTCAAGTTTAGGCTTTACCCACAGTAAGGTCATTGATTAGTTTCTCACGCCTTAAAACTTTCCAATTGTACATATTATCCCCTAAACTTATCTACTCCGCCCTTAGACCCATCTCCACTAAACTACCTTGGCGACACCTCTATCTCTCCCCGAACGTCCCTCCCCGAAGCCCACAACCAACCTAGACCCACCCTCCCTAAGCACTGTCAACCCACCGTCAAGCCTTAAAAGTTCCATATCATATGCACTTCACTTCGAGCCCGGTTATCGTGTTGGGGCCACATTTCTGTCAAAACTAAAGACCTGGAGGCCGCCACATGCTGAACAATGGGCTGGTGATAGGCTAAGCACGACATGTCGGGCTGTCCTTTAAGGCTATCAGTGTGACGGTGTGACTGAGTTTTTCGGATTATGGGAGAACAATTTTTGACATATTTTTCAGTAATTTATGTTGAAAAAATGTATTTGATTGTACCAATAATGATGTATTTTTAGTTCAGGAAATGAAAATTCGTTAGGGACGATTGTAAGACATTTATTTTATTAAATTAAAGAATTATATGGACATCAATCACTCAATAAACTTCTTGGATCCTATGCAATAATAGTATTAATTTCTTGTACAAATTAAGTTGGTTAATTCTTCTTCTCCGTCCTTGAGATCAGAAAGACAAAAGAGAAAAGTGTGGGGATGCATGCATGTCTGATCTGAACAGTACTGCAGAGAAATTTAATCAAAGGGAGGTGAAGATTTCACATGATGATGCCTTTAAAACTAATCGATTGGAAGGCTGGCTGCAGTGGGAGGGAGACAGTGAGCGAGGAGGGCAGAAATGGAAAATGCATTGGGTAATAGTAATACATGGCGGACTTCTGAAAAAACAAACAAACAGCGCCTAACAATTCATTCATTAAAGCCAACGAAGCAACAAACAACGTACGTACGTGGTCCATGCATGAAATATTTTTTCACGCATAAATAATAATAATAATAATAATGATGATGATGATGATCCTTTTTTGATTAAATAATAATAATACTATATCAACAATTACTAGTAAAACATCTGAACTATAGTTTTTGTTGTAGATCTATACCCGAACTAAATTTTGTTGCACAAATTTCTTTAAAGTATGGTTTTATTGCAAATTTATACCTCCTTTAAAATTTTTATTAATTCATGACGAAAAATATTGGAAAAATGCTGAAATTTACCAACCTAGTTTCTAAAATGTGCTAAAGAACACCCTAAGTTTATATCTTACTTTTCAAATCATCGTTATCATAGCAAAGTACGTATAATTTTAAATAAAACCAAATTTGGTAACTACTATTTTTATTCATTTTTATATTTTTTAGATTTTTTATAGTTCTAAACTAAAACGTAAAATTAATAATAAAATTGATAAAATTATTGGAAAATATGATATTATTAGTAAGAATAATGACTTAAAAGATTTAATCATAAACTTAGGGGGCATTCCTCAAGTTTCAGAAATTAGAAATGTCAACTTGAGCATTTACAAAATTTCCGTTAGATTTTAACGGAGTTAATGATTACGTATTCAGGTATAGTTTTGCAACGATATCATAGTTTAAAGTCATTTCTGTAACAAACTTTGGTTCATATATATATTTGTAACGAGGGGTATAATGTAGGTATATCCAGCGTAATTTACTCATTTCCAACGCCTTGGGAAATCTTTTACTAAGGGTGTGTTCACTTCCAAAAATTTGTCCAACTTTTTCAAATTTTAACGCATAAAAATATCATTAAATTTTTTAGATTTTCAATCTAATCACTTTTTTCTTAAATTAACTACTAGCATGCATGTCATGCATCAATTAAGAAAACATCATAATTAAAATTTCCCAAAATTCTAGCTCATCTCTTTCTAAATACTCCTACCACCGAAGGCAAAGTGCACTGTCCCTTAATGCAAAAAATGTGGACAGATACAATGTTTAGGAAGGCTAGGCCAATGAGATACACAATCAAATACATATCACACATATGTTCATTCTTTTGTACGTATCTGAATTAAAGTTGATCGGCAATTTAGATTTGAGTATGTTTTGATATATAAAAAAATGAATATATTTAATACGTAAAAGAATATCTAAGGAATATTGTTAAAGGGAGGTATATGTTAGAAATTCAAACCAATTAAATTAACAAAATCTCTGATCAAAACAAAAAAGACGAAAAAGGAATTCAAACAAAACAAGGAACGTTGTAGGCGTTCGTTTGGTTTGCGCATGAAATTTCTTTATCACATCAATAATGAATGTCCCATTAAACCTACCCATACTATAGGCTACACCTACAAGCCTATATATGGTGGTGCTCATCCTTTTTGTGGGGTGGGGTTTACTGCTGCAGCATGCATTTTCCCAACTTTTTGTACATGTTAACCTAGTAGCCAGCTACTCTAGCTAGCTACTCACTATAAAATTTTGTGATTCTCTTTCACTGATTACATATGAACCAATAATTTGTTGAGTTAATGATGCCTATCAATGTCTTAATTATTCCTTCTACTTGCTTAGATTAATATTGTTGAAATTGGTAAAGTTTGTGCCGTGGGATACGGCTTTTTCCTTTTTATTCAATAAAGTTAATACTTTTTAATTGCTAATAATACTTGATTATGTAGTATTTTGAAAGTGTGCATGCTCATCTTTTTGGAAAAGACTTTACGGAGTATAAAGATATATTTAAAAGTACGACTAATTGAGTATATACAAACAAAAATTTGACCTTTCGCTCGAAACTCTTTAATTTTTGTGTAAATATTCTCCGTCACTGGACATTTCAATCGGCCCATTTTTCCATTGTTCTCTTCGGGGGTTTTTTTTTAATTTTTTATAAAAATTCTCTTCGGTTTTTGAAAATCATTGATTATAAATGAGAATGAGCAGTCATTAACATTTTAATTTGAGGGTTATTCGTAAAATTCTACCGGAGAAAATAGTAATAATTATAATCGTAATTCCTTTTTCTGATATTATACTTGTAATTCTTATTTATTTAAAAAAAATTAACTCCAAAAACTTCAACCACATTTTCATCTGCATATATTCAGGACAATTGTGGGCGACACTTCAACATTTTTCATCTTGGTCCTTCACCACATTTACCTGATGACACTCATCATGTGTTCTTATTACAAAATTAGAAATTACTGCATGGATCCATCTCAGAACCACCTCGCTTATATTCCTTTTTTTAGATATTTTGTAAAATTTGACGCATTTCCTATTAAAAATATTTCTTAACAATATTTTTACCTCATGAGCCTCGATCCTTCTTTTACACTCAAAAAAATGTTTCAATCTATTTTTTTATACATATGAGGTAGAAGATTGATGATGATAGAGACTTGAATACAAAACCTGTAGCTCATGTCCGATGAGCTTAGTCACTAGATTAGATGCGCAAGATAAATATTTTTATCTTATATATCGATTTGTTTGATCACTATTATATTCAACTTTTCGATACTCCTTGATCTAGCTCCTTTTCAAATTATAATGTGTCATGTTTAATTTTTAGGAGGGAGGAAGTATTAATGATGTATTCTTTCTTCATCACAACTGCTGAAGAGAAGAGTCTATTGATTATACTCCTATAGGTTTTGAACGTGATATCTGTCACCGCACGCCGCCCGAGCCCGGTTGCGGAGGCGGGGCTTACTCTGTTATTAGTGCATGAATTGCATGTTTGGTTTTGTATTCGATTATATGCGCGAAATATTTGTAGGTTGCTTCCACAATCTTTCCGTTTTGGTCAGCTACGCGCGGCGGGTCTCGATGGACTGCCATCTCTCGTTTCCGGCTTCCGCTCCGGCGTCCGGCGCCCCGCCTCCGCAACCGGGCTCGGGCGGCGTGCGGTGACAAGTTGGTATCAGAGGTGTAAGTGACCATATTGGTCGTCGGTGGTGACTTGTAGTGACAAGCTATTGTTCTACATTTTATTTTAGAATGGTTTGAGTACGGAGATTGGCCACCTCCTTACTCAAACCACTTCAAAATAAAATTGTGGAGCAAAGTTTGGTCCTTCAAGTTATCCTGGTGGTTGCAGAGTACGGATCTAGAATTTTGAGACTTTGGTAAAAGTGTTACAAGTTAAGGGTTGTGGAAAAGTTTGGTACGTAAAATTGTGTGTTAGGAAAAGATTTGATGAAATAAGCATGAACTGCTTCTGTGATTCTGTGAAATGCATGATTTTATCATTTTGAGAAATAACTTCCGAGTTAAGCATCGCATTGCACTCTGAGCCTTAGAAAGCTGCTGCTAGTTTCGTAGGATTAGAGGTGACTGATCGGTCCGGACTCGCTTTGGTCCGAAATGTCTCGTGTTTGGTTAACACGCGTAGACGGCGTGATTTGGTACCGAGGGGCGGGATCGAGATCCCACACCTCCGTGGAATAGGATACGGGTTCGTGTAACCCGAGGTCCGAACAACCACACTCACCACCCCGAGGTTTAGTGGTCGTAAGGACCCTCTCTCGATTTGGTATTACCGCCACCTAGCTGGTTGAGGCGGCGAGGCGGGGAAAATCTGTTTATGCCACGGTAAGGGTACTTTGATCGGTGGTGATAGCAAGACTTAAGCCACCGCCGCCATAGTTTTGGGATCGGTAAGTGAGTGACTCGACAAGGGTGGTCACTACGACACCTAGACTTCTCGTCGGTCCTATTAACGACGAGGAGATGGAACCGGAGTTCGGATTGACCCGATATCGATTTCTAGTGTCTGGCAGTACCGGACATTTCCGCGGAAAATATTTTTCGGGGCCGGGGTTGCCGTCGGACGATTTTCGGGATTCAGGCAGAGAAACGGCTCCCGGGAGTGACCCGGGACTCAGATTTGCGGTTTTGAGGAAGATCTGGAGTCGGGGATATAATTTACATTTTTCTGTGAAGAAAAATGTTCTGGGTCAGAAATTACGGTTTCGGGCAGTTTTTGAGCTCAAGGCGAGCCAAGTGTGACACTTGGCGAAATGTGATTAGTGGAAAGTATTGGACTTGGTCTCTTGTTATTTCTAGTGATTATGATTCACTATGATGTCAAAAAGGATGTCATGTGCAAAGCACATGACTTATTATTACAAGACTTAAGTTTTGGCAGTCTTCAGCGCCCATAGTCTCGGACGCAACCCAACGCGCCGCGAGGGCGTGGGTTTCAGTAGGGTGGCCCGAGACCTCAGTAGCGACAGCAGCTTCAGCCACCCCCTCCGTCGCCGCAGCTCAGAGCAGGACGAGTTTTCCTTTTTCTGAAGGGAGGCCCTGGTTATCAGGGAGGCTTGAGTCAGCAGGAAGTCCTGTAAGGTACTATATTTCCGAATGAGATACCGGTTCATGCGTTATTTGATACAGGAGCATTTGTTTCCATTGTAACACCGAAATGTGTTACATTTCTGTATCTGTCTGTTAGTACCTTGCCTCAAACGCATTTAGTAAAAACTGCTGGGAGTCAATTTCTGTTTTCCAATGGGATGGTTCGGGGTTGTCTGCGATATCGTAGGCGGACATCGATGGTATCGGATTTGTTGATTTTAGACACGCCGAACTATGATATTATTCTTGGGATGGTGGCTATCTAAGAACTCTGTGCACGTTGATGGTGCAACCCGTACTATTATGGTTTCGGAGAGGTACTACCTCCCACGACTCGATTGGTTTGACTATCGCGCACGCACGAAGAGTTCTGATTCTGGATCAGTCGATACCTGGTGTAGGGGAATGCTATGATCTGAATGAAGCTGGTATTAGGTTGAAGTTGGATGGTTTACCGTTGGTTCGAGATTTTCCGCAGGTATTTCCGGAGGAGTTACCCGGATTACCATAAGAGCGGGGAATTGTGTTTGACATCCACCTGCAGTCGGGTACTGCTCCGATATCTATTCCTCCTTATCGGATGCCTATTTCTGAGATGCAGGAGTAGAAGAAGCAACTGGAGGAATTACAGAAAAAGGGCTTCATCCGACCGGGCACTTCACTGTGGGGTGCTCTGGTTTTGTTTGTTAAGAAGAATGATGGGACACTCTGACTTTGTATTGATTACAGACGGTTGAATGCACTTATTGTGAAGAATAAGTATCCGTTGCTAAGGATTGACGATCTTTTTGATCAACTTCGGGTTCAAGAGTTTCGTCTAAGATTAAATTCCGATCTGGGTCTTATCAGCTTAGTGTGAAGGAAGAGGATATACCTAAGACTGTTTTCCGCACCCGATTGGGACACTCTGAGTTTACGGTCATGCCATTCGGGCTGACCGATGCTACAGCGGCAATCATGGATCTGATGCATCGGGTGTTCCGACCGTACTTGGACTCATTCCCGGTGGTTTTTATTGATAATATTCTGATATATTCTCGGGATGAGGATTCGCATCAGGATCATCTGAGGGTAGTTCTGCAGACACTTTGGGAACATCAGCTTTATGCTAAATTCTCAAAGTGTGAGTTCTGGATTCGGGAAGTCACCTTTCTGGGACACATTATATCCGAGCATGGTCTGCATGCCCGTGAATCCGGAGAAGGTGAGGGCAGTTCAGATCGGAAACAACCTACCGCGGTACGGAGATCGGGAGCTTCACGGGGTTAGCGAGGATATTATCGGAGATTCGCACGGGTTTTCTATTCTCGCATCTCCGCTCACGCAATTGACCAAGAAGGGTCAACCGTTTATCCGGTCCGATAGGTGTGAGCAGAATTTTCGTGAGTTGAAGCGGCGGTTGACTAACGCTCCGATTCTCGACTCATTCGATCCGATCTTGCCGTATGTGAATTATACGGATGCTTCCACATCTGGTTTGGGATGTGTGTTGGTGTAGGAGCGTTTTGTGGTAGCTTATGGGTCGAGGCATGCGACCGCATGAGCTGAACTGCTGGCACATGATCCGGAATGGGCTATAATAGTTTATCTTGTTGAAACATTGGAATCAATATCATTTGGTAATAAATTTCAGATTCTTACCGACCATAAGTCTGAAATATCTGTTTACAGAAGGAGCTTAGCATGAGACAGCGCAGATGTCTCGAATACATTAAGGACTATGATTGTAGTATCGGGTACATCTACGGCAAGGGCAACGCGGTTGCGATGCTCTGGCAGGTGAAGTATACCAGATTAGTTAAGGGAGGAGATGTTGGGGGTTGATCGAGGAAAGTGATTTGACATGCCTTTGGCAGATGGCGACTCGGGAACGTGCTCGGTGGTATACACTTACCATACATTCCGAGTGGCTTGATAGGATGCGCGGCGCAAAGTAGATTTGGTATTGAAGGAATTATCCGGGGTGGATAAGAGTTCTTTGTTACCGACGTTTCGATGGCGAGGATCGCTATACTTCGAGAGACCACCTTTGTGTACCGGAGGATCGGGAGTTCGAATGATACTTTAGAGGGGCACACTCGAGCGGTGTGAGCATCAGAACCGGCAGGACACGCAAACTTTGCCCATTCCACCTGGAAGTGGGGTAATGTTATGATGGACATTCTGCCGCACCGCCCGACACGGTTTCATCATGATGTTATCTGGGTTTTTGTGTGGATCGGCTGACAAAGTGCGTACACTTTCTGCCTATTTGGGTCACAGACCCTCTGGAGAAGCTTGCCCGGCTTTACATCAGGGAGATTGTACGTTTACATGAAGCACCAGACTCCATTGAATCGACCGTGATCCGCGTTTTACAAAGATGGTTCGGAATGCTTTTCATGAAGCATTGGGCACGCGACTTCATCCGAATACTGACTTATCACCCACAGACGGACGGACGGTCGGGCGGGTGATTCTGATATCGGAGGATATGTTGCGAATCATGTACTTTGGATTTTGGAGGAGTTTGGGACTAGCGATTACTTTGATAGAGTTCTCGTACAACAATTGTGTTGATTACGTTTGACATGGCACCACATGAGATGTTGTACGGAGGTGTATGACACCATCTTGTTGGACAAATGCGTCGATGGGGTTGGTGGAACCCGAGCTTTTGAGGAGTCACGGCGAAGATCAGTTATTCTGGCGCGGATTAAAACCGCGAACGACCGCACCACCGCTTATACGAACCGCCACCGTAGGCTCGAATCTGAGTTTGGTGACAGAATTAGACTGGAGGTAGCGCCGATCAGAGGAACAGTAAGATTTGATAGGCGGGGCGAGTTACCCCGAGTTATGTCGGTTATCATGAGTTTCCAGAGTAAGTTGTTAGGTTGGCCTTACCCCCCCAACTGTTTCTGTTTTATGTGGTACCTTCCAGGATAGCCTGTTGTGGATCGGTTAGATTTAGGTTCGGTACTGTCTGGGGTTGTCTGGTAGAAATACCGGCAACTGTCTCGGGGTGCAATAAGATGCACCCGGAGGGTGGGACGCCGTGAGGCTCTGTATGGTAGTCTAAACTACCACTCCCACCGCACCAGTACGGTGGTCCGATTGTTCTGGGTTAGAGGGGTGTTCATATTTCTGGTTGGTAGCGACACCTGTCGGGTTGGTTCAGGCTACTCTTGGAGGACCAAGAGTTCTAAGGGGGGGAGAATGTTACGGTCACCCCGAGCGGGTTGCGACCGGGTGACCCGGGGCTCCGGTTTTGGCCTGCGGGTCACGTTTTCGGCGCTCAGACGGCTCCCGAGCCCTATCCGAGTATCATTTTGGCGAACCCTTCCGTATTTGAGGTCGTGTGGGTCCCCGGACGTTTCCGCCGAAAATATTTTTCTGCGCCGGGGTTGTTGGGGTCGCCTCGGGACGTACAGCGGGCTCGGTAGCACTCTCGAGACCTCTGTTTGGGAAGCCGTTTGCAGTTTTGGAGTCGTGGAGACGTCCCGGTGTTGGTTGTGGAGTTTAATATTTGGGGCGGGACGTTCGGTTCCGGGCGACTCCCGGGGCTCGGGACGGGAATCCCGGGACTCGGGATGGAAATTTTCTGACGGCTTTGGGGTAAGTTGTATTTGAATTTAAGATGGAATTTATGGGAATTTTTGTAGAATTTTGGGAGTGACGGAATTTCGGTTCAGGTTGACACGCTCGCACGTCGGGTTCTGGTTCGGGTTCAGCGAGCTCGGTAGGACACTCCGGAAAGGCAAATGAATTTCTGAAAAATGTTCTGTGCATGATATAACATTCTGAAGATTGTGTCCGAGTTTCATTAATTTTGGAATTCGGTAATTATTTTTGGGCAAAAAGAATTGGAACTTTCGGAAAAATTGGGAGTTAATTTGCAAAGGGGTGCAAAATTAACAAAAAAACGTATGGGCTGCAGCAGCTGATTTATTCAGCAGATTTTTTGGGAAGGAGGAAGGGACACATGTCCTATTCCAATTTAAGATGAGGAGTATGGGTTTAAAGGGAAGGGAATATATAAGTATATATATATATATGGTTAATATTTCTAAAAATGAGATAAGTCTCATTTCTATTTCTTTCTTCTTCTCTTCTTCTTCTTCGTGAGCTGCTGCCGCCTCCATGGATGACCTCCACCCAAGCTTGAGCTTCTCATTCTTGCAAGAAATCAAAGAGGAATTGGGTGATTTATGGGGTAAGTAACTCCCTAAGCTCTCTTTTCTCATTAATTTGGAAGATTAGTGGTGAAAAGAAGAGTTTTGGCATTTGTTGGGTTTGTTCTTAGCTACTAGCTAGGATGATTCTCTTCCTCCCATATTTTAGTATGTTGATCTTGGGTGGTAGGAGAGTATTAATCAAGTGTTGGATTTTGGAAAACACAACTTGGGTGAGGATTTGGTGTTGGCGAATTATTGGAAGAATTTCCAAAATAATGTGTGTTTGTTATCTTGTTTCATGCTTCAAGTATGTTAATCCTAGTATGATTCTAAGCTTATGTGTGGATTTAATTTGATGGAAAACAAGTTGAGGAAAAACCCCTTTTGGCCGAAATTATAAGTGTATGTTCTTGATGGATTTTGTTGTTTGGGTGCAATTGGATAGCATTCATGGTTTAGGAATGTAATTGGTGATTAAAGAGTGCAAATGGAACTTTGTTTGGATTGAAATGGAAGTTGGGTGAGAAACCCCTCTTTGGCCGAATTGAAAGGTGAAGGGGTTTTGTTGATTTTGGTGTAATTGGTTAGTAAGCATGCTTAGGAAGTGGAATTGGTGATTAATATGATTATTTGGAAGCTTGTATGGATTGAATTGGAAGTTGGATAAAAAGTTGGTTGAAAACCAAATCTTTGAATGATTCTTTTTCAATGTTAGAGGTTCATTTTGGTTGAATTGGATGTTAATTTGGTGTTGGGGTTGAATTTAGGAGTGGATGGAAGTTTGAAGTGTTGAATTCGGTTAAGGAATGAAAGAGTTACAATTAATCGGGATTATCGGAGAATGGCGGGTAATGAAGGGTTTAAGGTTGGATTTGATCGATTCGCTTATTGTATGATGTCTGTCAATGTATAATCTTGCATTGTTTAGATTGGTTACGAATTCGACGTTTCGTGAAAATCGAATTTTACTAAAATTCCACGATTTTCGGTTTTGGGGTCGGGGGTTGTAATTTGGTAGTGTGGTTGATAAGAATGCTAAATCAACTTGGTTTGGCAGATTCGAGTTTCGGTGGTTAGGAAAAGAGGAGTTCTAAGTTTCGGGGCACGGTGTAGGTGTTATCCGAATCGGTCCAATACTGGATTTTGAGGTAAGGGTTTGGTTCTTGTTTGGTAAGCTAAGTATATGTTTTGGTTTCAGTTTCATTGCAGTATTTCAGTATTATATGCCTAGAGCATATTCTCAGTCTGTAAATGTATGTGTATTGTAGCATTCTTTGTTTTGCGGTATTTGGAAGTTTCTGCTTTAAGGTAAGTTCTGTGATCTGTAGGTGTATGCCTTGTAGCCTACCCTGTGTGTTAATCCTACGTTTGTAGGAGTATGCCTTATGGTATACTCTGTTTGTTAACACTACGACAGTTGTGGGTTCGCTACCCCAGCTGGTGCACCATGCTTCCGTAATAGCTTCGGCTTCTGACTCCCCTGGGGGAGGCCGCTGCGATCTGTTATAAGGTTTCGGCGATTTAGAATCGCACGTCCTTCTGGGATTCCGATTTATTTTCTGTTCATGCATGCTATTCCGTGATTCTCGTTGCATATATTGCTATCTTTCTGCTTTTGCAGGTTACATATACTTACCTTACCCCATATCCCTTACGGGGTCCTTTTAGGACTCACCCTTCTTTGGGTTGTTTTGGGTTTCGAGTAGACGATAAGCGGCTGCGGAGTAGGATTCCGTGAGGGTCCTACCTTGGGCGTGTTTCGCAGTTGCACCTTGCGGTCCGGGATTGTGTACTTGGTGTGAATCCCGCGCAAGGTATTTAGCTACTTAGATTCTAAGGTTGGCTCTGTAGTTGCATATGCACACTTTCTGTATTGCTATGATGGTTGTATGTCTGTATATACATTTGTATATTCTGTTCTATATCTGTTCTCAGCGCTTGGCGCTTGCTAGACATTTTAGGTTACGTGAATTTCGTATGTATATGTGCTTTGGTGCGTAAGCACTCGTCCACGGAGGCGGGCTTACTCGTTATTAGTGCATGAATTGCATGTTTGGTTTTGTATTCGATTATATGCGCGAAATATTTGTAGGTTGCTTCCACAATCTTTCCGCTGGGTCCGCTACGCGCGGCGGGTCTCGATGGACTCCGCCATCTCTCGTTTCCGGCTTCCGCTTCCGGCGTCCGGCGCCCCGCCTCCGCAACCGGGCTCGGGCGGCGTGCGGTGACAGATACGATCGAGTGACATGTACTTCAATTTCCATAGAGAGATCGATCAATGCGAGTGAGTGGCCTTGGGGAATAAGCTAGCCAACCTCGACAATTTAAGGATCGAGCCACGGGCCAGAAGATAGCTAGAACTGGCTGGCCTATGCATGCATTGAACCCTCACTACTTCTGGAAATATAACACCTTAGATGTGAGACTATTTTAAAAGCTCCATTTCTTTATCTGGGCTTTGGGTTCAACGCAACGGGTCGAATGATACAAGCCAAAGAGTAGAGCGAACGACCGGTCCCATAAAGACCCTTTTTTTTTGTCTTGTTCCAAGGTCTTATTCCTTCCATAGGACCTTGGTTCCAAGATCTCCATTATAGATCCTCAATCTCTACCCGGGCGCACCATCGTATCGTAGCTGCTTAAAAGCTAAGCGTCGTCTCTTCATGATCGTGCAAAAAGAGGTAGACCTGTCAAACTAAGAGAAGCATGCCAACCAATAGAAGCATATGTGAGTCCAAAACACCATAAAACACAACCGAAAAATTGAAACAAAAAGACAAAAGAAAGAACCAAAATCCGTAAAAGGGAGGGAGCATGCAAGGATGGTCTAAAGTCAAGTCCACTCCTAAACCAGAGACTTAAGGAGCCGGGCAGGACGAGCCCCCGCTCAGTAGGGGTGTGCACGGGGCGGGGCGGGGCTGATAGTGAGAAAAATAGTATCCGCCCCACCGAGTGCGGGTACCCTAAATGCGGGTACCCGATTTTCACGATTTTTTGCGGTTCGGATCGCGGGTATCCGCGGGTATTCCTAAGTATAATTATTCTATAAAAATTTTCAATTTACTTGGAGATATTGTAAAATTTTGCATCATAAATGTATATATCTAGAGCATCAAAATGAAGAAAAGTAGTTTGCATAAATAGAACAATGATATAATATTACAAATCATGTATTATTGTTGTATGAAATGGGTTTTCACACATAATATAAAAGAAATTTAAAGGAAAATTGGGATGAAGTTAGCAATTTTAGATAATTTATTTGTAAATAGGCATATGCGGATCGGTTCGGGTATCCGCGTGTTTCTAAAATTAGAACCCGCGGGTTATCGGTTTATTCGGTTCACGGATTTTTTCGATTTCGGATCATGCGGTTCAGTTTCTCGGTTTTGCGGGTTTTTTGAACACCCCTACCGCTCAGTCCTGCCAGTAATTGAGAACCACAGTCGCATCTGCAAACAAACGAACCATTCTCTGTGCAATTCCCACTAAGAGAGGAAACCAACCAAAACACACCCACCGTCGTGACAACGCCATGCCCTCACAAAGAAAAATGTCCGACCAAAACCCAGCCCAGCATTGATGAGTAGTGTGGCCCCTGCAAACGGACACAGCCTGCATCAAAACACAGCGAGGCGAGAAACCACGCCGGAGCAGACGGGGCAGAGTGCACCAGCACCGGAGAAGACCAACCACGAACGGAGACGACCACCCACTGGCGGAGCCTCGCAGATCTAGGCGGTAGCGGTTTGACACGACGCCAATTCGACCGGAGGCGGACCTCTGGTGGTGCTGGCGAGGCACGAAAGGGGAGGATCACACCTTGAAGGACGCGATCGGCGCCTGGCAGTGTGTAGCGGCCTGGTCCGGCGGAGAAAAGATATCCCAAAGAGATGGCGGTAAAGAGGAGATCTAGGTTCTTAATTATAATGAATGAAAAACAAAAATTCTCAATTTTTTGTTAAAATCTGCCTCGTCGATCATTACAACTTATTGACTCCTAATTCAAACTCCCTTTGGACCAATTAATGAATATCCTGCAAATGAGGTCAACTGTATATCGTGAATGTTTTCCCCTTCCCATTAATTTTTCCCCTCATCTTAGACACCTAAGGGTGTGTTCACTTAAAATCTAATAGTATATCAAATATTTTCAAACAAAAATAGTCTTTCCTTTCATTTTTCTCACTACTTTTTCAAACGTTCCTAATACTATCTATTTGGATAAAAATTTCCTCATACCTAGTTCAGAGGAAACTCCTTCCTAGACACATATTGTTCTATGATTCAGAATATAAATAATGTACTTCATGACCTGATTGATCTGAATTCTTAGTTTGTGTGACTAATAAAATTCGAACCTACTTGATTTTAATGTCAATCACAATGCTTGTGATTGTACACCAAAGCACAATTCTGCTCTGTAAATGTGGAGCGTATCTTTCATGTCTTGTTCATATCCATTTTATATGGGGACATATACAAATCTAGATCTATTTGTACCCTAAAAGAGACATAGACATTATATCAAAACAAACAAAGATAATAGGAATTAGATATATAAGTAGTTCTCATATCTTTTCTTTCAACAACAACATTTTTTCATTGAATTCTATTAAAACTCCTGACAAAAAACTAGAATCATTGTACATTTACGAGTGAAACATAACACATGCCCTCCCTGAAGCTTGTAATAATTTATATATTGCCGCATATATAGTAAGTCTCTAATTAGTTTAAAAAAAATGTCTTTGTTTCTAATTATTTGTATAAATGTGGCATTATTTTTCTTTCGAACGATAATAAATTGCATGATATGTGAATTGTGGTAGATAACAAGAATGCCATACACATAAAAAGATACCGTTTAGGCTAAATGGTGAATTAAACCCGCTCTACTTCTTAAATACTGTAGACATATTATACGAGAGAAAAGGCACATATAGAAGCAGGCTACGATTCGGGGAGAAATACAATTATATGCTTGGTGGAAGCAAAAGATTAAATGTCTGAATAAGATGTTAATTACCTCTATACATGGTTAGATTATTAATCAAAGCTGCAAATTGAGACCCGGCTGATGTCTCATGTCTGATTCTCACAAAATTACTAAACCAATAAATTAACTAATTAAAGAAGTGAATATGTGTGATCATCATGACCTATATAGGTAGCCCGTAATATAAAAGTATTTTGATCATTAAGCAGGTTCCCATGCATTAAAATGGTCTAGATCAGATTTGATTCATCTAACAATGGAGATGTTAGAGTAATTACTAATTAGGTTATCTTTTTTATTTTATTTTTCTGGAATATCAGTTGCTAAGTACCGATACAGCAAGGAATTTTCAACGACATGCGTGCTTAATGATTTTCTAACCAATGAAACCTTAAAAAAAATTGATAAGAAAGAGGCATATTATAGAGAACCAAAAAAGTGTTGTTGTTTTGTGGGTGGGAGGCACAGATCTGTATGAAACCTTAATACTTAATAGACAACATTGTAATGCATACTCCTCAAAGCCAAATAAAGCTGTCAACGCATGCCTGTTGCAGACACTAAACAGCCATGTAGATCAAAGACAAATCTAGCTGAACATGCATGAGGAGTAGAGCTAGCTAGCTAGCTAGGCACATTTGCTCCTATTGCATGCTGCACAAATTCCTACAACCCTATGCACACATGCATGTCCAGCCCATCAAACTAGTCTCATGTACAACACAGATTTAATTAAAGTCTTGCTCTTTTGTTAACCTCTCCCGAAATATATATTTTATATATACTCCATGTATATATGTACCTGTGTGTGTGTGTGTGTGTATGTATGTACAAATGACTCGTGGGTTGTTGGAAACTAATCATCAAAGATAACAGGAAAAGTAAGTTAAGATTGATTTATGCTCATGTTTCTAGCTAGCGCATTGTCACAACACATTCTATATCCAGCTAACAAAAAAAAAACTTGAAATTCAGTTCATCTAAACTTTTAACTTAATAGAGTTAACCGGGGTGTTATCCTGCTTTAAAGATTACTGCATACGTGACACTGTTTTTGAGTGTTTTCCACTAAACTTGTGTGTTTGGAGGTCATTCACTAGATGATTTTTGTTTTGAATGATTTACCAAGCAAAATATTCTAATGCTCTAAATTAAGCTAAATGACATTAAATTATCATTCATATGAAAAGGTTCAGTCGGGGAGATCTCATGCATAAAATATAAACAAACAATTTGGGATATAGGGAAAAAAATGCCAAATGCAATATCCGATATCTACAGTTTAGACTTCAAAACCATGTATCAATGTGATTGCGATCATTATGTTCTTTTTAAATGTCTCAAGCTAACATTCAAGAGGCAGCTCGCCATATAGCTATCCAGCCAATATTGTGTGTGATCCGACGTAATTCTTCCCTTGAAACTTTACTACTACTATTCAATACCGTACAATCATAAGAATGGAGAGGCATTTAAAGGGTACTCACGGAAGCATTTACGTTGAGAAACTCAGCGGCTGCTAGTTCCAGTCTCGGTACACCCCCATTGGGGGACATTGCGTCTGCACTCTGCAGCCGTCCATTGAAATGTCACGGCTGTGAAAAAAGGAAGATCACGAATTCACCCAACAATGAATCAAAAAAGAACGGCAACTAGCTAGCAAAGCAAACTTAGCTACAAGAGAATGTGTACTTTTTATAGCCGGAATCAAAAATTTCAGCGATAAGAGCAAACAGATATTACCTTTTACAGGGCTGCAACTTTCTGTGTTATTGCCTGCAAGCTGCCTGCTACCTTAGTTATGACTCAGCAGCACCAGCGCCAGCAATAACTTCAACCTAACAAGAAATACTGAAACTAAAAGGGAAAAAAGAGGACTTGTATATATATAGACTTTTATTAGCTACCTAGCTAGCAGTACTGCTCTTGTCAGAAGCACCCAACTTGGAAGAAAATACACATATATTTGCAATGTGATAACTATGGAAGAACAAAACAGTCCAAAACAAACTGGGTAACGGCAAAACGCAGTTCTGAAGCCACCAGGGCCCTAGTCAAGAAAATTGGTCCAGATTCAGGATTAAAAACAAGTTGGCAATGAACTGATATCATATAAATATATTAGATAATAATGGTATATATATATACCATTATATATATAGTAGTAGTATACACAGTTATCAAGCTTCTTTCATCTACCTCTTCACGGATCCCAAACCTCAACTAACTACTGATGAAACTTAAATTTGAGAGCTCAGGAAAGAAGAAAGGGGGAAAAGGAAAAGAAACCAATTAAGATGCTAATTATATCTAATAAAAATTGGTAATGATAAGTTTTCCTCTTCCCTTTTTTTTTCCTTAGTTTTTGTTTCCTGCCCGATTGCTCTCCCTCATAATCCCAATGCTCAGAGATCCAAATCAAAGGACAAGGAAGACTTTCCTTTCTTCGAACACTCGGCGTGCATTCTTGAGTGGAGCGAAGAAGACGAGGAGGACGACGAATCGTCATCTGTACCACATTCCATGTTGACGCCGAACAACCTAAGCCTCTTCCCCGCGTCCACCCTGCTAGCCGGAACAACCACCGGCACGGACTCAATCACCGTCGGCGGTTCTACCTCCTGCGCCGTAGTCCCGATACGGGGCACACTTGGAAAAGTCGCCGACGACGACCTCGCATATATATGCGACACATTTCCAAACCCAACAGCCCGAAGCTCGGCAGGGTGTCCTATTCGTTGTTCTTGTTGTTGATAACGGTGGTGGTAGTGATGATGATCGTACGGACTGTAACCGGCGAAATTCAATCGAGGCGAAGGCTCAAAGCTTCGCGGAAACGACGCCGTTTGGGGAAGTGAGTAAAGACGTCCCCACCGAACCGACGGAGGCACGAAGCTGAACTGATTCTGGAACTGAAACCCGCCAAAATTCCCCGGATCGGGTAAGACGACGTCGGGGCGGCGGCGCCAGTCGATGAAGAAACGGCTTCTACCGACCTCTCCGACGCCGCGCT
This sequence comes from Stellera chamaejasme, assembly GCA_024586325.1. Classification (NCBI taxonomy): domain Eukaryota; kingdom Viridiplantae; phylum Streptophyta; class Magnoliopsida; order Malvales; family Thymelaeaceae; genus Stellera; species Stellera chamaejasme. The sequence continues at coordinate 37,148,053 of CM044985.1, forward strand.
GGAAGGACACTATATCGCCGGCGTCGAGCTTCTTCTCTTTGACGAAGCGGCTCCAGCCTTTAGTCATCACGTAGCTCTGACTGCTGTTCCAGTAGGAGTAGCGGAACCGCCACGACTTGCCATTGCGGTCTTCGAAGTTCAACAGAAGGCCTTTCTCGGTGGAGGAGGAGTCGAGAGGGAAGTATTTCTCGGCGTGTTGTTTGGGAATTACAAGCCGGTTGAGCTTTCCGACGTCGCTAGGAGTCACCACTTTGTCGAACATGTGTTCTTTCTCGACAGGCTTTATTTCGGATCCGCTGGCGGCGTCGGCGGCGGTGGATTCGTTGTTGGAGGTCCGTAGGGACAGATCAACGAAGTCGAAGTTTCTGTTGACGATGATGGATTCATCAGCCGCAGCTGCAGGCAGTGGCGGCTCTCTCTCTCGCTGAGAATCAAAGCTACGGAGCCATAGGCTTTGGCTGGTACTGGAGGAAGGAGAAGGAAACGGGAAGCTTCTGATGGAATTGTCTCTCATGACCTGGTCCACGTCATCATCATCATCATCATCATCTTCTTCTTCTTCGTTACTGGAACAGCCTCTTTCCTCCAGCTCCGAGCAGCTCATAGTTCTTCTCTTCTCTCCTTGTCTTCTCGAAATCAATCGATCTAAGCATGAAATCAGTGGCCGTATGGATCAGAAGATGATATAACTAGCTACACAATCACAGACAATCGGCAGGATCGAATGAAGATACTGAAGAATTATATATATATATATATAGTGATCATCATAGTCACCTGGAAATTATTCTTGGTTTGATAATCGTATAAAGCCAGTCAGCTAGAAATCAGGACAAATGCAGGTGGGTGGAGCAGAAGCATGGAGAAGTGATCATGGATCGATGGAGCTCATGAGGGAATTGAATTGAAGCTAGCTGCTGCTTCTTCTTTTTCTTCTTGTATGTGTGGGAATAGAATTTGAGAGGAAAATTCTGGGTATGCTTTTATGGTTCTTAAAGAGAGAGAGCATGTGAGATGATAGAGAATAGGTAGGAGTATAGCTAGCTAGAGAGATACAGAGAGAGAGAGAGGGGGGTAATAGTGTAGGAGTAGTCCCGGCCAGTAATACTACTCGCATAGTAGTAGGGGCCCATGAAGGGTTTGGTTAGGGCTCATGTGATCGTGTCCTTTTCATTTCTACCTCTTTATAATACTCCCTCCCCCACATATATATATTACGATATAATTTCCTTCTTCATTTTTAACTTCTCATATAATGTCCTCTTTAAATTCCTCTTCCAACCATATAACATCATTAGAATATTTCATCAAACTTCCATTTTTTATTAAAAAAATGAAAAATTCTAGCAATAATTTTGAATCAAACACAAGATTGAAGGTCAAATTCTACAATTATTTGAGAATATTGGATGGAGTATAATCTCATTTCCATCCTAAAAAATATGTTACGTTTCCAAAAAAATCTAGAAAATTTGCTACATTTCTTTCCATTATAATCTTAATTATAAATTTTTGCTACATTTTATGTTCATGGTATAATATTTTTTTACTAACTAATTTATCTTATTACAGATCTCAAATTTTATTCTCTTGTTAAAAATTATTTTTTATCTTTAATTATATATTTGACTCATCATCATCAAGTTTGCAATAAATTTTGTATATAAAAAGAACATATTTTTTCCTTATAGAAGTGTACATAGTATTCTCTACACTACGTACTTACTAAGAATGTGGTAGTGGCTTTGGTAGCAGGAAAGCCGCTACCCAACCCACTACACGTACAACAATCCACCACCATTTTGCTACCTTATCGCTACCGTCATATATTTTTTTAGGATAGCGGCCGCTACCCCACCATTTTAAACAAATCGACTCTTCTCCTTCTCCATATTTGAACTCTCTCTCATCTCCCCCCCTCTCACTCTCCGGATCCATCTCACTCAAAACCTTCAACTTCATTTTTTTAACCCTCCCTCTCATCTCCAACCTTCAGAAAACTTTCTCCCTCTCCAGATCTCGCCTCCAACCGGTTTCGGATTCCAATGGCGGTGGCGGCAGTGAAGTCTTCAGAAAACTCTCCCTCTCCAGATCTATAGCAAAATCGGTGAAGTCTTCGACGGAGAAGTCTCCAACAGCGCGGCTCCGGTGAAGTCTCCGACGGTGGAGATGTGATTCCTTCGATTGTGGCGTGGTGATTCCAAATTTGGGGTTTTAAAAAAAAAGGGCTCCTTAGGTTCATTAATGCTAGATTTTTGTTTAGGGTAGCAAAAAATGGTTATTCATATGAGAAAACTGTTGTTAAGCATATGTACTATTTATTTTCGTTTCTTGTAATAAAATTTTGATGTTTGATGAACAAAAAAAGAATAAGATCTCGAGTGTGTTAATGTTGTTCATCAATTCTGGGTTTAAATCTGGGTTCATAATGATATATGATTTCAGATGAATTTACATTTTTTTATTTCATAAGATTAAATGGTGGCGGCTTGGTAGCGGTTTGTGGAGAAGTATGAGCATGAATTGGAAGCGGTTTTGGGAGCGGCTGTTTCCGCTACCTTGGTAGCGGTTTTGGTAGTAGAATGGCTGCTACCAATGCCTCATTAAGCATGTAGTGATGTTTCTTGCAATCCTCATATACCCAATCCCCCAATATATATATATATATATATATATATATATATATATATATATATATATATATATAAAGAGTATTATATGTTTCATTCATGTTATCCCGACCTTTTTCTTTATAAATTGTATGGAGAAAAGGACAATACACATGGAATGGAGAGTGGTAATGTCAAATTTGGTATTGGCCAGCTGTAAGCTGTAAACATGGAATGGAAATTGAAGGGAAGAGCTAGAGTGAGTGAGTTTAATGTAAAAATAAGTTAGGTTTATAGATTTGACTTTTGGTGTTTGATATGGAGCTAGCTAGATGGAGAGCTTGGTGGCTGGTCCAAGAGAGAGAGAGAGAGAGAAGTGAGGGGGGTATCGACGACCTGGCAGTTCCCGCTGCCTCTCACCCGCGAGCGAACGCCGCAGCTAGTGGCATGGCAAAGATTCCTCTATTTTCTCCATATTTCTCAAACTTATTAATTTACCCCTACACGTCACCAAACGTACATTCCCATTTCTGATCTCATTCCCACGCACCCAAAATAAGAAAATTCCTTCTAATTTTATTTCATCACTTTTTCGCCCTCCTAATAGTATATCATTTTACTAGTATATGTTTTTGACTAATAATTGGAATTAATGCACAGCATTGCATCTCATTCGGCTAATTAATTGAATTGAAACTTCAGAAAGTACATGGGAAAAAAGAAAAAAAAACACACGTCATGTAATAATTTATGTCCCTCCTTTTTGTTTGTTAAGGCATCCCATCACCATGTAAGAAGGAAAGGGCTGAATTGTCAATGTCAAAAATTGCGGGTAGTTAAAGGACAAAATGTTGCGATACTCTCGCTTGTTGTGTGGTGTCTGGTAACTGGGGACCGTTAAAACTCGAAAGAAACGTGTATTGTTTTTGATCGACGACCAACACAACTTAATTCACCACAATAATAACACTAATAAAAAACTAGTAGGAGAGAAATATACTAGTATAAAATTTACATTAACACTTGTTGTTTTGTCGTCTTTCTCGTTCTGTGCCGATGGATCAGTCATTATGTACCTAGCTCCCAACATATTAATCGCTAAACACAAATTAGGATTTACTACTAATTAAGAAGAGCAGCTATACGGTGCGCCTGTAAGCGCCTAAAGAGAAGAAGTATACGAAGAAGAATGATGCATTCCCGATACACTATGATGCACTCCCATAACATTAATATGATGCACTCTCTTGGACGAGTTAATGATGCTTTTTGTTCTTCAACCCCACACTGATCATTTTTGTTATACCCAATGATGCATTTGCGATACATAATGATGTTTTTCCGTAACAAACATGATGCACTAGTTCGATAACTTAATGAAGACACACACTTCCTTTAACCTCCCAAATGATGCATTCGGTAAAACACTATGATGCATTCCCGATACATTATAATGCTCTCCATTACAAAAATATGACGCACTCGCTCATGACAAATGTTTCACTCTTTTTATTAACCTTTCAAAATGATGCATTCAAAAACACTATGATGCATTCCCGATACATTATAATGCTTCCATTACAAAATATGATGACTCGCTCACATGACAAATGTTACACTGCTTTATTAACCTTTCAAAATGATGTCATTTGGTAACCACTATGATGACTCCATGTCAGACATGACGCTCTCCATTTTAAAATACGACGACTCGCTCTCACGACAAGATTAATGCTCTCAATTTCACCACACACCATTAAGGTGCGTAGTAGCATCATTTGGAGACGAATGCGCATTATTTAAAATACGCAGGAGCATCATAATTACTGGCGAATGTACTTAGACGAATTTGAATGAAAATGGTAATTTCAGAATAACGCTGAAATGCACAGACGGAGCTTCACGATAAGTCAGCAGCACCGTATCCTGTACCAATTAAGAATATAATGGTCCCCAAAATGAGATGCCTCAATCTTATAAAGGGATATAAAGTTTCTCTTCAATTTGACACAACTTTTTGCAATAAAACAACAATAATTTAAATATGAGAGGGAAATTTATTACTATCTCCGTACCTAAAAAAATACTAGTTTTTAACCATTTAATTTATGATTTTATTTCTTCAATTTTATATATAAAAATCAAATAATTTAGATACAAATTATAGATTTATGTATATATATATGCAGTTTTTAAATTTATTTTTTCTAATTTTTTTAAGGATTTCTTTATTTAAATCTCCGACAACATCAAAAAAGAAACATATCAATTTTTTACAAACATGGGAAGTATGAAGTAAAAAGTTTTAGGAAATCATGTAAATTAATTTAAATTGTTTTTTTTTTGTTGGCTTTTTGTTTTTTGGAGAACACAACCAAATACAATGCACCATTCGGATCTGCTGATTTCAGCTCCACAAACACCCGGCCCCTTTGCCAAATTAGTCGGTAGCACTACTAGTACGTACTTTGCAAAGTTAGACTCACGCATGCTTTTCAAATCCCTGACGTACGCAAATACTCTCTGTATTTACCCATGTTTAATTAATTACATGAGAGTACCATTTTTTTTCTTCTAATTCCTGTTTTATTTCTTTTCTACATATTTTTAACTAACCTTTTTAATGAGTTTTTTATAATAATAATTTGAATATTGAACAATAATAAAAAAAACGCACCAATTTTTCAGCGACACAGAGACAGTATATGGAGTATATGTTAAGGCAAATTTGCCATCAACATTCTGATCTGAGTCAAATTTGACCGCTAATTGATAACTCTTAACTGAAATTCGGGGGGAAATATTAATTGTTTTACACACAATGCTTATTTATTTAAGCTTAAAATATTTTGAATTTTTAAATAATTAATCCACATGGGTCATCTTAGAATAATGCATAAGTACTCCAACGCCAAATAGGGCAGCATTTTTTATTTTAGTTTATTTGCACATTTTTTTAAAATAATCGTATACTATATTCAATAAGAAATGATGAGATGGCTATAATGAGTTTGAAAGAAGCCAAGCTATAGTATGGCTGTGGATTAGTTCAAGTGGTCCTAATAATTATATGTTTCACGTTATGGGTACTTCAGGTATTAAATATCGCATTCTCCTCATTGGCAAAGATAAAGACCACACGAATTGTAGCTGATCAGCCGTCTGATAATTTGAATATATATACAATTATAACTGGTATATGAGACAAAGAACCAGAGAATTAATGAAAGTACTGATCACATTCCCAGATCTATCTATGAAGGGTGGGGAGAGTATCAAGAGACCTTTTGAAAGCTTACAAAGTTAGTCAAATAATCCCACAATCCCATTAGATCATAGAGTATTAATGCCGCTCTATCATTGACACATTTTTATATCACAATTAGATCAAATAGTATTAATGCCAATTTCAACATAAAATGTTAAATAATTTATATGCAAATAATAATCGAAGTTTGTAGTTTATAAATGCATTTTTAAGAATTTTTTCACTCATCGTAATTAATTTAAGTAGATACAATATTGAAAATTAAACATATCAATTATCTGAGACGGGTAAGTATATATTAGCGCGTAATGTATAGTGATTTTTATTTTTGTTTGTTTGTTTTTTTATATAAGTAAAATTGGGTGTGTGCACTTTTTTTTTACTAAACCCGATCAATTTTATTAATGATCAAACGCAACGAAAGCCATAAGTCAAAACGGTTCAATGTCCAAAGTACCAACAGAGCATAAACCAACAGAAGATAAGCATAAATAACAATAGCAGGAATTAAAAGACTAAGACCAACGTAACGTATAGCTGGAGGATAGAAGAGCGGGTAATGCAGCCGAAGTTCCATCGTACCACTCAATCACACAAGCCACCCAAAACTCGAAAGAGTTTGAAAACGCATATGTCATCATGACGAGGTGCGTGTAGGCTATATTTTTAAATTGTTTTATTTACAACAAAAAACTGAATTAATAAAATCTAAATCCTATGAAGGTGGAGCTTTGTTGGTGAGATCATCGAATCGAGATATGAGCGCCTTCAACACGTCCTCTGCTCCATTCCGTGGCACCCGGTCGTAACTCGGCTTCAAACAAAAAGAAATGTTGAAGTAATAATGTAACAATTCTATAAAAAGTATTTGAACCTATGTTAAATTATTACCTTAAGTTTCGTCCACGTCGCATCCTAAGCCTCTGCGGACACCGCGTGATGCGCCGTCATTGGTCACTCAAAGAATCCCGAGAACTCGACATACCCTTAAGTTTCTCAAATTTAACAAGTTAACCCTAAAATTAATACTTTTGCAATTTAGCCGTAAAATTCTTTAAATTCCACTAAAATACCCTAAAATTAATAACTTTTGCAATTTAGCCCTAAAATTCTTTGAATTCCACTAAAATACCCTAAAATTAATAAATTTTGCAATTTAGCCCTAAAATTCTTTAAATCCCACTAAAATACCCTAAAATTAATAACTTTTGCAATTTAGCCCTAAAATTCTTTAAATCCAACTAAAATACCCTAAAAGTTATATCTTTTGCAATTTAGCCCTAAAATTCTTTGAATTCCACTAAAATACCCTAAAATTAATAACTTTTACAATTTAGCCCTAAAATTCTTTAAATTCCACTAAAATACCCTAAAATTAATAACTTTTACAATTTAGCCCTAAAATTCTTTGAATTCCACTAAAATACCCTAAAATTAATAACTTTTGCAATTTAGCCCTAAAATTCTTTGAATTCCACTAAAATACCCTAAAATTAATAACTTTTGCAATTTAGCCCTAAAATTCTTTGAATTCCACTAAAATACCCTAAAATTAATAACTTTTACAGTTTAGCCCTAAAATTCTTTGAATTCCACTAAAATACCCTAAAATTAATAACTTTTGCAATTTAGCCCTAAAATTCTTTGAATTCCACTAAAATACCCTAAAATTAATAACTTTTGCAATCTAGCCCTAAAATTCTTTAAATCCCACTAAAATACCCTAGAATTTATAACTTTTGCAATTTAGCCCTAAAATTCTTTAAATTCCACTAAAATACCCTAAAATTCCACTAAAATACCCTAAAATTCCACTAAACACCCTATTTCCAATTTAAACCAACGAGTTGCAGTGGGAATACCTAACTAATTCAAGCAAATTATCTTTCAAATGCACCCAAACACACAAATTTGCAAAGAAAAATTATGAACTATAATGCACCCAAACACACAAATGCACCCAAACACACAAATGCACCCAAACACACAAAATCAACTATAATTTTTGTCATTAATGTTGAAAAATTTGCTGTAATCCGACTTACCTGATGCTGGCGGCGACTTCGAGGAGGGAGGGAGAGGGACGCCGAGGAGGGAGGGAGAGGCGACATCGAGGGAGGAAGGGAGGGAGAGGGACGCCGAAGGAGGAGTGAGGAGAGGGCGAGGCGGCTGCGAGGCGCGGCGGCGGAGGAGGGAGATGGGAAGGAGGGAGGCGGGGAGGGAGGGAGGAGAGGACAGGTCGTTTAGAAATGGGAGGGAGGAGATGGGAGGCAGGGAGGCAGGGATTTTCGGAAATGGAAGGCTTCAGGAAGCTTCGTTTAGAAGCGCTAGTTGGCGCTTCATAAGCGCTACTACCTCACAAATATCGAAGATGCCAGTTGTAACTTAATTGAACCGCTTATGCGCTACAAAGCGCTTCTTACCCGCTCACTGAGCGCCATGTAGCGCAACATGGCTGATGGCTTAGTGGTAGCGCCATTATGCGCTTCTTATGGCGCTACTAAAGTCCCCACAAGTACGTAGTGGTATCATGTCAGGGTCAGTCATACCCAAATGTCATCCTACTATGATCATGCTAAAAGAGGAAGTGTTGACGCCCGAAGAGAACGCTCCACTACAAAAATACCAAACCATCACATCCGGCCAGTTATAAAAAAGACACCAATAAAATCCAAAAAATGACCAAAAAACACCGGAATGAAAGAATCCATGTGGTCCAAAGACGATGTCACTCATGAGTCTCCAATTCACTTCTCCAGGTGAGGCAGGATGTCCCCCTGCCCCACCAAACTAAGTCCAACTGCATCTACCACTTCAGATGAACCAAACCTTACACGATCGCAACCACCCACACACACACCCTTGACCAAAGTGCCCCAATTGTGATGTGTTTTCTTATGGATTAAGAAACACACTTGAAGATCTGTTTCTTGTCTAGAAAAATGATGATAAAATTGGCCAACACCTCCTCTTGAATTCAAGAAATGGTTCAAGCAAAAATGAAGTTTTGCTAAGGGAAGGAAGATGGATCCAACACCTCTTTCTTCAAGAGAAAACAACCTTGGATTCATCAAACTTAATCAAAACCTTTGAACAAGAATTGAGTGGAAAAGTGTAGTATAAATGAAGAGAATTTTCTCTCAAATTTGACAAGTGAAATTCATATATAATGTGTGTTCTTTTTTTCAAAGTGTAGAAACAACCTCTATTTATAGGTAGGGAATTGAACTAGAGTAGGAAGAAAAATAAAATAAAAATTAGAAATTAAATTGATGAAAATTAATACTAATTATCCAATTTATTTCATGCATTAGTTTCCTCATTTATATGACCAATTGATGCTCTTGTAACCTTTGGAGATGAAAAGTGTAACTAGTGAGATTCTCCTTTATCCTCAACTTCTTTCATATTGTCATTTTTGACCTCCAAGCTTCCAAAGTGCTTTGTTCTTCTTAGGCCCACATAATAATGACAAAGATTTGGGCCACTTCTTTGGGCTTGCTTCTTGGGTTTGGCACTTTTCCATATTTTTCCTCCAACTTCTTTATTTTGAAACTTAGGTCCTGAAAGTTGTCCATGTGCTTTGGTAGGTTCACATCAAATTGGAACAGAGCGAACCCACTGCCCCACCTTTGTAGCAGATGGCGGGATCCCGGGCATAGCATAAAAATCCGGAGGACAGAGCCTCCACCAGGAAACGCTGTTGACCGCCGACACTAGTAGCGCTAGCATCGGCAGAGCCACCAGCAGAAAAGCCCAACGATCGCCGCTTAATTAAGGCAAGCCGGCAAGTCAAGACGCTGAGAGAGAGCGGAGCAACCCCAGGGCTTCGAATCGGAACCTTCCATCAACAGTCGAGACCCCCCATCGAGACTCTTTGAACGACGAGTGGCGCTCGCCCTGGACCACCGAGCCGGACAAAACGCCGGCAAGAACGTCAACACAATGGTGGACATAGGCCGATGGCGATAGGAGGCCTAGCACCGGTAGCGACGCAGCGGAGCAGGAAGGATGGCATGGCGGCTAGGCTGTTTTGAAACCCTTATTTGGGTGCGTGCAATAAGTAAGCATATGACTATATATGCAAACAAGATTACGGGTTTCGCGAGTACTTAGTAGTTTCCTGAATTAAAATGAATTTGCATGTGTCCTTACCCTAATTGGCTTTAGAATATGATTACCCATTGACTTAGAAATCAGTGTCTGAACAGGTCTTACGGTATTAATTAGTTTTTTTAATTAGTGTGTACTTCGACCAGACAACTTGTAAAAATGTCTTGCGGTCATTAGCTAGTTTAGTTTTTTAATTTGTTTGTACTTTGACCAGACAACTTGTAAACAACACACTTAAATGTTCATATACATGAATGAATCAAGTGTTCTCTGTGTCTTCCGATTGCTGAATCGCTAGCTCCAATGCCCAAGGCTAGCTCCAGAGTTGAATTGATTTGAAACTACCCAAGCCAAACCGGCACAACATATTTTACTGTGACAAGCTAACAACCACTACTTCACCGTGTCATCTGTTGCAACAGAACTGAACTGATCTGCAGTAAAAGACTGGTCCTTCGTCTTCGAGGGAGAAGTAGAATTAAAAGGACGATGGAAGACGATCCATTACTACTAGCAGTAGAGGTATGGGGGTACGTAGAGTGGAAGAGTTGGTAATTAAAGTGACTTAATTACGAAAGGTTAATTACGAGGAAATGTCACAAGTTAACGTCAATAGGGCAGCGATAGTGCTGGCATTTTAAAGGTAAAGCCTAGCTAGCTATAGCCCTCTATACTCCTAGGGGACCTCTCCCGGCTCCACCCACCCAGCCACCCCCAGCCCCTTAATCTTTCCCTCATCGCTTTCATCATTTATTCAGATGAATCCTCACACCCCCATTCTCTTTCTTTTCCAAACACACCACTTTATAAGAACCGGACCGCACCGGCCGGTTCAACCATGAACCAGTTCATATTCCGATTTTGGTTCCGTTTAATCAGTGGATGTTGTAAGAATCATAAAAAATCGCAAAAAACCATAAATACTGTTTGAACCAATTGAACCTTAAATCGGTGATTTTATTAATTTTAGGTTCATATTTTAATTTTTTTCCAACAAAACTAAATGAGCAATTTGATATTCAACTAACAGATTGGAAAAAAAACGAGAATGAATTCGATATTAAACCAAATGTGCAATTCTATATTAACAAAGTAGTCATTAATCTTTTCGTTATTATACAAATCAGGCATCAAACTTTCCTTACTATACAAATTAGCACTTACATTCTTTATATTGCACTCCTTCAATCTTTTATATAAACAATAAGATCTTTGCCTCATGTGTAGAAATATTTATTATTATGTCATATATGAATTTTTATAATAACTTTATAAGGTGAATATATCTATTAGTAAATTTTATGAAAATACTATTTAACCACCAGTTTAAATGGTTTGACCGGTTAGACCTTAAACCAATAAGTGAACGGTTCGAAGTCCGGTCCAGTTTTTCAAACCATCCTTTATATTACCCTCTTCTAATTAAAATAGATGTACCACCTAATACATACACCACGTACCCAGCATACATTTTTCATGAATTTTTTCATATACAAGCCTTAAAACCGCAATAACACTAAGTGCATAATTACATATACTTCATTTGTGATCTTAACAAAATTCAAAAATTTTGACTACACATTATAAAGATTAAAAATTAATAAAAATTTGAGGATATATAATAGAATAATAAGTATATAAGATAAACATAAATTTTAGAAAAATAAATGTCGTGTTCCATCTCTCTCTCTCATTTCTTCTCTCCGCCATCTTCTTTCATTTCTTCTTCTTCTTCTTTCTTTTTCTTATCTCTCTCATTAATTCAATTCCATATATATATATATATATCATTTTTCTCTCCGTCATCTTCTTTCATTTCTTCTTCTTTCTTTTTCTTTCATGCCTTTCATCTCTTCTCATGATGTTAATGAAATGTTAGCTTAATTACCATCGATCGCTGACCTATAAGTTCTTTAGATATTCAATCAATTAATTTCCCTTGCTAAACTGACCACCTTAAAATTATCTTCCTAGCTTCCTGTCTGTCTCCTCTGCCATCACCGTCTCTTGACTTCGTACTTCTTGTTCAATTGCACCAGATATCGTTTTTCCTTAGCTTGATTGATATCATCAGTTGAGCATCATATACCTCTTGCCAATCCTTAATGGCATTACTAACAATCATGGATGACAAAGTGAACAGGAGGAATAGAAATTAGATTCGACCAAGGAATCATACGTAGATTGGTGAGACTTGGCCGAACATTGTGACCACGACGATCTTGGTTTTGGGTCACCAGTGATTGATGCAACAACATGTTGTTGCCGTAGAGGAACCGAGTGGCGTGTTGCTGATTTAATGGCAGAGAGAGGGGTGACTATATATGATAGGTAAAAAGTTGGATCTAAAATATATACTAGTAGAAAATTTTGAACATCGATCGAATATATATATATATATATATATATATATATATATATATATATATATATATATATATATATATATATATATATATATATATTAACTAGGATGAGTGCAACTTTGTGCGTTGAAATTCATTCTTAATGATAGATTAACATGTATAGGAAGATGTTGTGTATTTTGAAATTTTGAGCGAAGATCGACCTCCTTAATGACAGCGTGCAATTCTATTTTTTGATGGTCATGAAATCTAAGTTTAAGTAACAATTCGTGGTCACATATTTTCAAATTTCAGGGACGGCTTTCTACTGTATTCTTAGTTTGGATCAACTCGTGCGAGTTAAATAAGTTCAAGGACCAGTTGCATGCATAGTATATTAATTGCTATGAAAACACGCATCGTATAAAGGAAAGCCTGAGGGGTCAACTTCATGCATGCATGTTGTTGTGTGTTTTGGGTGTTAGATCTGTTATGACTTATGACTAGCTAGTTTTCAGGTTGTGTATGTATGTATGTATGTCTATATATATATATATATATATATATATATATATATATATGTATGTATGTATTCAACTCTATATAATAGAGCCCGACCAACGTTTCAAGACATCCTCATGCCTACAAGAATTCCTACTCTCTCTCCTATTCCTAATACTTGTAATAATCTCTTAATGTTTCCTACTACGATATATATATATATATATATATATATATATATATATATATATATATATATATATACCTCTTAGAATTAATTGCATTTGGAAGTCAATTTAATTTGTTTCCTGGTTTATTTGCTAAGTTTTGATTTAGAGTACTTAATATAGCTATAAAAGTTGTTGTTTTGGTTTTGGGTTTAATTAAGGCTATCTGATTAATTTAAATGATCAAGTGGGATAATATATCGACTGGCATGCTTTTCTATTTTCTTTCTTTTTATTAATTATGATCCCACCCACCCAAGCTAGTGGTGCAAAAACTTCTAATTACTTTGGAATTAATTAATAATTATGCAAGAAATTGGCATGCATGAACAAGTTTTTGGGGTGCTATAGCTAGGCGCGCGTGAGCTAGCGTATGGTTTAGGGCTGGCTGGCTGGCTGGCTAGCCTAGCCTAGGTTGATAAATTAGTGGGGAAATTAAGAAGAGGCGTGCGTACGTGCGAGGACCGCGCGCGAGAGAGATGGCATGGCATGGGATGCATCATGCATGCATGGTGCGGGAGGCCGATATATCGATCCAAGGTGTTAATTAATTTGACGGCGACCCAAGTGATGATGATGATGATGATGATGATGATGATGATGAGCCAACGGAAGCATGCATGCACATGCATGGTCACTAAACGGAAAATGATGGCTGGCTAGCTAGCTAAGGCTGGTTAGGAAGACAGAGATGAAGGTCGATCGACGTACAGTTGGAAAGAGAGAGAAGAGGAGGTGTGTCGTTCCATTCTAATTGTTACTTTAATTGCCTCGTAAGTTTTGGTTGCTTAGCGTTAGTAAGAAAAAGTTTAAGGGATAAAAGGTTATTTAGTTCTTAATTAGTTTTCACTTTCGCTCTGACACATCAACATTTCTATATATATATATATATATATATATATATATATATATATATATATATATATATTGTGCTCGTTTCATCCAACCATATTAATTTAATACTAAAAAAACCTTTCGTCCCCAAATAATCTTACACATTTCCTTTTTGAACTGTCCCTAAAAAAATATACATTTTCCTTAAATGGAAATTTCTCTCCTCAATAGTTACCAAACTATTTCTACTTTATCTTTATTTTTTCTATCTCGTTTTTTGTGTAACATTTACACAAAGGCAATTATGTTAAACTACATAAAATCTTACATTCATCTTAATTTCTGCGCCCACACAATTTGTATGATTAATTGGAAGGAGTACATTGAAAGCATACTCCTCCGTCTAAAAAATAACACAACAGTTGACTTTTGATGTCAATTTGACTTTAATTTATCTATATTATTTTTTAATGGAAAAAATATCAAAATCCTAAAGTTAAAATATCAAATTTTTAGTTGTATATAAAAGTTTCAAATTTCTAATTTGAATTGATAAAGAAATAAAATTATAGATTAAATGCTGAAAAAATAGTGTTGCATTACTTTTATGACGGATGAAGTATTTGGCCAGCCTAGCTTGTGGTAGGGGTGTAAATTGGGTGGAACTTTAAAGGGTAACTCGAGCTTGAACTCAAATTAGAGAGCTAGTCCGAGCCTAAAAAAGTAACTTTATAAGTTAACAGACCGAGTTCGAGCCCAACGATACATTGAGCCTATTGAATTTATTAATATTATAATTTAAATTGAGTATAGTAGTAATTTATTAATAGTAATCATTGTGATTAGTCTAAGACTATCAATTTCAGTGTTTAAGTTGTATAGCTTTGATGGTATTTTGCATTTTTATTTTTATTATAATATAGTTTAGAGCGAGCTTCAAAACGAGCTTATTAATCTATTCGAGTAGGTCGAACCTATTTCAAGCCAAGCTTGAGACTAATTATAAATTGTGCTAACTCAAGCTCGATTAGACCCATTTACACCCCTAATTGTGGGGTTGTATTGTCGGTTCTTTCCCACATTGTATCTTATTAGCGAGATAGCTTACGAAATTAATGACATCTATATATGACTTCGTTTGGTAATAGTTTGAATTAACTACAAGATGAAAAGTCTTTGTTTTTTTTTTTGGATACTCAAGATGAAAAGTCTAAGATATCATTTTACCGGACAAATTAAGTGAGTATTTAAGTATAGTAACAATCTGTCACACCGACCGACGATCTTGCTAGACGACAGGAGGCCCTTATTAGCTATAATAGGCTATTCATTTTGGCAGGGAACAGTTTTAAAAGCCGTATGTCAGTAGTCCCGGTGGTCCATTTTTAAACTCGCATGATTTATACTGGTGTTGAGAACTCGAGAGAAATTAGAGTACGCCAAACTCTAATCCACAACATTCGTATCATAATTAAAAATCATGTTAATGGAAATCCTCGTTTTTTATTGTTTTTTTAATATGGAGTATATGTTTTGAGATTGATGGAGATTCAACAGTCGACTTACTTTTTCTAATTATAACCCTAACTCTAATCTTATTGTGACTTCCCATTTGATATTCTATTAACCTAATTTTTTATAATTGAACATTTGAAGACGACATTTTAGGTAACTTCCGGCTTCCATATGATTCTTCCGCCTGAAACAGCAGGAAAAACAAGAAAAAGTCATTAAATTGTTACAATTTCGAAAATTTAATGGTTAGCTGGATAAATAAGTTCAGTAGCTGAACGAGTTTGAAAGTTAGCAGTTTTTTTAGATACAAGAAGAAAAAAATCATTCCAAGAAGATTTGTATGTTAGGATTTACTTATTCAATAAGTTATTCATCAAGTTAAGTGCGCAAGTGTGTGCGCAAGTGTGTGCGCAAGTGTGAGCGCAAGTGTGTGCGCAAGTGTGAGCGCAAGTGTGAGCGCGCAAGTGTGAGCGCAAGTGTGAGCGCAAGTGTAACTTGCGGATCAAGTTAGTCCTGCAGTAGTAGTTTTACTTGCACCAGAAGTCTTGTTCCTTAAGAACTCCTAGTCATGTTTGGTTTCGGTTTCTTTGTTATCTGTAACCTAGTCTAAGTCCATTAGGAGTGTAACTACTGTGCTATTTAAAGGCATAGTTATCTTGATAACATCTATCGAGGTTAGACATAATTCGATCTTAGATCGAATCTCTTTCAACAATTGGTATCGAGCTTGTTTCTCTCCAATGGCGAGTCAAGCTTCGCACAAGCGAGCATACCTAAGTTCGAAGGAGATTATGAGCACTGGAGTCTCCTCATGGAGAATCTATTGAGGTCGAAGGAGTCTTGGGCGTGGTTGAAGAGGGTTTTGTGGAACCAAGTCGAGAATACTTGAAGCACGAAGAAAACAGCGGAAGAATTGAGGTTAAAGGATCGAAGGCAAAGAATTACCTCTTCCGGTCGATTGACAAGAACACTTTGATGACTATTGCCAATAAGAAGGCGCCAAGGAGCTATGGGAGTCAATGAAGGTGAAGTATGAAGGCAATACAAGGGTTAAGAAAGTGCAGTTGAATGGTCTAAGAAGAGAGTTCGAAATATTGGAGATGAGATTAGGAGAATCTGTAACCTCCTACTTCAGCAGGGTCATGTTGGTGGCTAACAGCATGAGGAACTTAGGTGAAGAGATGCGACAAGAAGATTGTAGAGAAGGTGTTAAGAACAATGCCAGAAGTATAACTTCATTGTTTGTTCAATTGAAGAATCCAAAGACACAGACACCTTATCTGTGGATGAGCCGCAAAGTGCACTCTTCGTGCATGAGCGAAATTCGGGAAGAATGAAGGTGAGAGCCAAGTTTTAAAGGTTCTTTGAAGAAAGAACAAGTGGAAGAGGTAGAGGCGGAGGGTATTTCGGAGGAAGAAGTCGTGGAAGAGGACAATACTATAACTACAGAGCCTATGTAGAATGTTATAAGCTGTCACAAGACTGGTCATTATCAATATGAGTGTCACGATAAACAAGAGATGCACTACACCGAACACCACACGAGAAAGAAGGAAGATGAAATGCTACGATGGCTCAAACGAAAGTGGAAAAGACTACAAACACCGGTGAATGGTACCTAGACTCGGGGTGTTCTAACCACATGTGTGGTCATGAAGGCTTGTTTGAAACTCTAGATAAGAGTTTCTTGCATTCTGTTACTTTGGGGAATAATAGCAGACTTCAAGTGAAAGGAAAAGGCTCTATCAAGATAAAATTTGGAGAAATCAACTTCATCTTGACAGTATACTACATACCCGATCTCAAGAACAATCTCTTAAGCTTGGGACAATTACGGAGAAAGAGCTTACCATTGTGATCGGTAAAGGGACTGCAAAATATATCATCAAGATAGAGGACTGATCATAAGCACATCAATGAGTAACAATAGGATGTTCATCTTGATCACAGAAAACAAATCTACGGCGAAACTTGCCTTGAGACAAAGACACAAGATCGACCCGGCTATGGCACGGGAGGTTTGCTCACCTAAGTTACACAGGACTTGAAGCCCTTAAGAAAGGAGAAATGGTGCGGGGTTACCAAGCATTACCACTTTGAATAAAACCATGAAGAATGCATGAAAGGTAAACAACATAGGAACAGTTTTCCTAAGGAAAGCACTTGGAGAGCCACTTTGAAGCTAGAACTTGTCCATTCGATATATGTGGGCCTATTTCACCAATATCAAGTGGAGGTAAGAGATATATACTTTGCTTTATTGATGACTACGGTAGGAAGGCCTGGATATATTTATTATGTGAAAAATCGAGGCATTCGCTTACTTTAAAAGGTTTAAAGTGGCTGTTGAGAAAGAATCAAACCGCTTCTTGAAATGCTTAAGAACAGATAGAGGGGGTGAATTCACTTGGTGAGTTCGGTGATTATTGTGCACAAACAGAGTAATGAATTTAAGAAGAACATGGAACAACGATTCGATATGACAGATCTAGGAATGATGAGATACTTTCTCGGAATGGAGGTCACACAACACTCAGGCATCTCTCGAGTCAAAAGAAGTATGTTTTAGATGTACTAAAAAGGTTTGGCATGAGTGTGATGAAACTGTGAGGACACCAATTATTCTGAGGAACCAAAATTGATAAAGATGAAGAAGGTGCCTTGGTGAATGAGGCGAGTTCAAGCGGATGGTGGGAAGTTTGATGTACCTTCTTGCTACAAGACTGATATCATGTTCTCGGTATGTCTTGTAAGTAGATACATGTCTAGGCCAACTCAATTGCACATGCGGTTGGCCAAAAGAGTGTTGAGGTACCTATGTGGAACTGCGATGCAGGGCTGCATTTGAAGAGAAGGAAGAGGAGAACTTCAAGTTTACTCGATAGTGACTATGCGGCGATCTTAATGACGGGAAAAGCACTAGTGGGTATGTCTTTTTGCTCGGTGGAGGTGCGGTAGCATGGAGCTCTAAGAAACAACCTATAGTTACTCTTTCTACCCAGAAGCTGAGTTTATAGGCTGACCATGGCGGCTGTCAAGCTATCTGGGTTAAAAGAATCTTGCAGGAGCTAAATCATGAAGTGGATGGTTGCTTGCTCATAAGGTGTGATAACAGTTCAGCACTAAAGTTGTCAAAGAATCAGGTTATGCAGGGCAGGAGCAAACACATTGACGTGCGATACCACTTCTTGAGAAATTTATCCAAGGAAGGAGTTATAGAGCTGGTTTTCTGCGAAGTGAGGAGCAAGTAGCGGATGTAATGACAAAGCCATTGAAGCTTGAAGCCTTTTTGAAGATGAGGTCCATGATGGGTGTTAGATCAGTTGTTGAGTAAACTACCTATAGATTATAGTTAGTTTAAGGGAAGGAATGTTAGGATTTACTTATTCAATAAGTTATTCATCAAGTTAAGTGCGCAAGTGTGTGCGCAAGTGTGTGCGCAAGTGTGAGCGCAAGTGTGTGCGCAAGTGTGAGCGCAAGTGTGAGCGCGCAAGTGTGAGCGCAAGTGTGAGCGCAAGTGTAACTTGCGGATCAAGTTAGTCCTGCAGTAGTAGTTTTACTTGCACCAGAAGTCTTGTTCCTTAAGAACTCCTAGTCATGTTTGGTTTCGGTTTCTTTGTTATCTGTAACCTAGTCTAAGTCCATTAGGAGTGTAACTACTGTGCTATTTAAAGGCATAGTTATCTTCAATAACATCTATCGAGGTTAGACATAATTCTGATCTTAGATCGAATCTCTTTCAACATTGTATTCATTAAAATTTGTTAATAATGCAGAAAACGTTCTCATTCTAAAAGGTTCAATATCATTCTAAAAAGGTTCAATACAACTTGACTCTGCAGTAGTATGAGGAGTGTAATGTCGTGTAAGTATGATACTACTAACAGTTTTCTCAAATAACTCTTAAAAAAATGTGCTCAACCGTAGTTATAGCAAAACAATTGTTTGAAAGGTAAAAAATTGAGAGGAAATAAAGAAAGAAAGAAGAAGCGGTGTGTGTGTGTGTAGGAGGTGTACGGACACCGACCACCTGATAATTGGTGACCTTTTAGCGGCTGGGCATGAGCATGTGAGTGGGAATTGGAAGCGTGATCAAATCAAATCGCACTTTGGGACAGGACAAGCCCTTCCATTCACACTTCTCTTTCACTAATCGCATGCCTAACCAACCCCGGTTCATCTTCATCCCAACCCAACCCAATCCAAACCAGGACCATACCATACCAGACCGGACAGTCCCTTGCAACTTCTCCCTCTTACATAAACGTCTACTTTTCTTATTCACTTAATACATTTTCATTCTTATTCCAAATCAGTTGAAGATATTTACATGAATCGCTTCTCGACCATGAGAAGAAGATGGAAGCAACAGTTAATGTTACACTTACCAAATTACAACTTCAAGCGAGCTAAGCATTTACCGTGCCGTGGATCACACGTTGTTAGTACTTAATCAAACTAATAGTAAGTAAAGTATACACACACACACACACACACACACATCTCAACCGTTGATTGAGTGAAGCTGTAGTTTACTAACGAGTCGTTTGCGTGAATCATCGTCATCATCATTCAAGCCAGGAGTAGGACCTTGTGCTGCGAAACGCGAGCCTACTTCTTCAGGCTGGCCATAATGTACTCTGAGTAAAGGTCTCTGCATATCCCACAAAGAACAGAAATGATCAGTGGCAAGGCACAAGTCATTGCTGAGAAATGGACTGAGTATATACAGGAAGCATACATCGAGTACTGGACTGCTTCGAATGCAGTTGGTGGAGGCAGAAAATCATTCACTGCCACCTCTTTGTTTTCGTTTTTCTTGTCTGCACCAGGTGTTAAGGAAAAGACATACCAACAATGTATTCTAGATGGAATAACAAATACTATATTTTCTTAGCAAAGAGCAAATTAGACAAGGATACAGTCCTCAAAGAAACGGCGAATCTCCATGAGACGATGTGGGGGCAGCTGCTTGATGTCGGTGTAATGCTTGTACTCAGGATCATCAGCACACACTGCGATGATCTTATCATCTTTCTCTCCCTGACGAACAAGATTTAGCAGCACTTACTTGAGGCAACTACACAAGTCAATGTTAAATATTGTGAGCTTGAGAGTTTTAATGGAATACCTGGTCAATCATGGGCATTAGACCAATAGCTCTGGCTCGGAGAAAACACCCAGGAAGTACTGGCTCCTGTTCAACCACAAAGCATAAGTACTAGCGCTTTTCTTTCAAATATTTTTCGGTTGCCACATACTCGGGTGCAAATGTTTTAACATGAAATCCAACAAGTTCTGGGATTATATACATAATACAAGCAAGTAGAACCAGACTACAGGCTGTTACACCAGCGATCGTTATGTACAAACGTTCAGCAAGTATTCTAATCTCCTTTAAAGCAGTAGGGCTACAAAGTAAAAGGGACACACTACATATATATCCTGAAAAGGCCAAAAGTCTCTTGTCTTCTTTTGCCCTTATGAGCGGACCATTATAAACTGAAAACAGAAGACCCAAATATAAAGAAAGGGTACCTGCATGAGAACCAAAACATCCAGGGGATCATTGTCTTCACACAATGTGCGAGGGATGAAGCCATAGTTATGAGGGTAGACAACAGATGAATACAAAATTCGATCAACCTGAGATTCGTGGAAACAGGGGGTGAAAAGAAGTTAAGAGGTGGAGATCGAATGAAGAATTCACCACAACAAGAGAAACAAAATCTACTCATGCAGGGTTGTAGTAATTAAAGACCACCCCCAAGCATATTCGTTCGACTCATCAAACTGAAAAGGTGCTTGAATGAATAGCACATGGCAGGTAGCAATCCTTGAGGCAATGAGAAAAAAAAAACAAAGAAACACTTGCACATGTTGCATCTCCATCGCTCTCTGCATGACATGTACCTAGAATAGGAAATTAATAGAAGATGATGGATTTGGCAGATACCTTAATCATTCCAGTCTTCTTGTCAAGCTCATATTTGACCTTGCTTCCTTTTGTTATTTCAACAACCTGCAGCACGTGAATACAAGTCAAGAAGTTGTATGGTAATGAGGTGAGTTCCAGCAGAGGATGGGGAGAAACTTGCAAATCACATAGTATTCAGATTAAAAACAAACAAAAACTGGAAATTAACACTATTAAAGGACATTTGGGCTGAAGGAAGGAACACATACAACATTGAATACTTGTGGAGCGTCCGGACCTGCAGGCAACATAAAGCATCATCATGTAGAATCAATGAATATAGGGAAATCCCATTTTGTGCATATCTATAAATACCAATATCAAGATCATGCCAGGCATGGGCAGCGACTGATCTTTTTGACAAGGAAGAGAGAATCCGCTCATTCAGTTTGGGACCTCCGGCGGGGCGTTGGGTCGCAGCTGCCTTGTCACTCATCTTGGTGCATGAATTTAAAAATAGCAACTCGGATCAATAATAAAAAACAGCATTAAGTACCATTAACCCGAAACAAAAATGCAGAAGAAGTTTATAAAAATAGTTTACCTTGGATTTTTGGGGTCAGAAATGGGATCGGAGGAGGGATGAAATGTTTGCGGCGGCGTTAATGGCGGCATTTATAGGAATGTGTTGGCCAATTGTTGAGAAATAGCCCGTGTCTCTCGCTGCGACTTCTCAGCTTCTGCAACGAAACCTTTTCTCAGTTCCCATTCCCCATTCCCTTCCTGTAATTTCATGGCTAACCCTATGACCCCTCCATACCATTTATTCTTCCCGCCGTTCTTGGTTCGACATCCACGGAGTATTTATTTAGGGAAAATAACAATTGGGTCACTCATGTTTCGTAGATGGATAAAATTTTCCACCCTTCTTTTATCACTTACTTTACTAGTAAAAGACATGATAAAGATATAGTTCTCTTGAGAGATATTCGGTTTGTTCTTATGAATCTTTTTTTTAAATAAAAAAAAACATCAAATATTTTTTTTTTGAAAGGTGGATGCATTCATCCAGAAACTAAAATGAAATGTCAAAGGAAAGTCAATGTAGGGACCAACTCTTGTGCAACCAAAAGAGCCTACTCTAAACGGGAGTGAGCATAAACAAACCTACACATTATACACTTAATGTTGTATGGAAACTTAACTCAATATAAAGTTCAAAAAATAAAATCCTAAAATAAGATAGAAGACATACGGCTCCAAAAAAATATAAGTGAATGATAGACATGTCAAAGCCATTTCGGGTTAGGATAAGCTCTTCATAGCTCTTATTAGCTTTAGACAGGCATCCATGCGCAACGTCTCTCTCGTAATACCCGGCCACCGACCTCCTCTACCAAACTAGTTGCCAGAAGCAAGCTACACAAGACATGATCCCTGCATAAACACCTGAAAGAACATATCTAGCCATAAAAATGGCCTCGGAGTAAGATATCAAACACCCGTATTGGAGAAATACCCCATTCAAATTGAAAACACAAGTGGGAGGGGAAGACTCCAGACCCCCGTCCACCTGGAACCAACTGCATCATCTCAACAGGCAGGACGAGACAATGCTCTGCCCTGCTGTACCATCCTTCAATTTTCAGGACACCATGCATCTCCTCCTCTTTCCTAAAGCAATATTCCATCTCACACCAACACCACCGAGCCACGATACGGACCAAATCAATCTCACACACACAATTAAACTCAATCCACAAACCAAGAAATCATCCATCCAACCCCAACTAACCCATGGCAGCACCATTGGCCATCATCAAGCAATCTTACCCAACCATGTATCGCAGTAAACTATGTCGGACCAAAGTCCCAAGCGACGGAGCCGGTGGGTTTGCGATCCCCCAACAAAGCGCACCACCCATCAAATTTCCGCAACCGAGCAGGACAGAGCGGTGGGGAGGCCCTCTGTCTCCGGCTTCAACACCAAGGAAGAAGCCGACCGATTTCCGTGGCCAGCAGGTAGGAGTCCGACGAGCAGCGCGTAACCCACAATGAGAGAAGCACCGCAACGACACAAGTGAAAGGTCTCGGCTTGACGTTGACGCCGGTAAGGCGAAGCTCGCTCACTACCTGCAAAAAAGTGATGGCCATCATTAATTAACCGATCCCGGATACAGAACCTCGACAGGCGACCGGGATCCCAACCCTTCCGAGAGCATCACTTCAATGTAGACGAAAAAAGCCCAACAACCGTGAGCCTCGGTGAACCATGGTATCGGCATGGGGAAAAAGCCCAAACACGCCAGGAAATGGCAAATAAACGTCCAAAACGAGCCGCCAGCGACGCCTCATAGCAAGAACCCTAAACCCGCCTCTCATATGATAAAATATATTAAACTAGAGCGAAGTTACAAAATAGTGAAATCCTAAAAAAATCAAATATCGAAGAAACTAGTGTCGGCACTAGGATTATTTCGCCTGCACTTCGTTGCGGATTTTACAACTAAACATATACTCCTTCTGTTCTAAGAAAGTTGATACATTTACAATTTCAACATTTAATTTGTGAATTTTTTTTTGCTTCACATTTTAACATATAATTCAAATAATTTATATGCAAATTGAAAATGAATATGCATAGTTTCTATATATATATATATATATATATATATATTTAAATATTTAAAAAAGAATAACAGATTCTTTTGTGTGAAAAATTGAGACAAATACAAGCCCTAAAGGTCAAGCTATTCAACTTTGATGGACGGACGAAGTATTAGTGAGATAAAAAAATATGTGCACGGAAAATGATGTTATGAACAAAAAAAAGGAATATGTAATATTTCATGTGGAAAAGTGGATAATATAAATGTATAAAAAAAGGTAAATGAAACATTTCAACCGTTTTGAATGTTCGTAACAATAAATGGAAAAACTAAATGATAGAAATATGTTTAACAAAAAAAATGAATTATAACTAACAATGTCTAATACATTCATCGAGCTTTTTGAACGATAAACGTATTATTTGAGAGATTCAACATTTACAAAGTATAAATTAGATAATATGTGTTAAACAAAAGTAATTGATCGAACAATGTGAAATTCAATTATAAATTCCAAAAATTATGTAAAAAAATGTTCAAATTTGAACTATTACTAACTTTGATATTCTAATTTTTAAGTCACGCTAAGAAAAAAGATTAATAAAAAAGAGTCCATATGCAACCCTAGTTACTGTTAAAAGAGCAATGAGTAAAAAGCAAATTAGTTGAATTGAAAAGAGAAAAAAAATGTGTAATTCAATTAATTAAAAAAGATCACTAAATAACTACTCTTCACATGATCAATTGATATAGCATGGTGAAAAATGTAGGGAGCAGTAAGTTTTGATTTACTGTCTTTGTCCATAATAATTGCATTGTTTCTATGGGCACAAAAAATTAAGCTAAAAGTGGAAAATGAGGATAAAAAAGTAAGATAGATATATAAAAAATGAGAAAGCTTATTAAAAAGTAAGATAAAGAGAGGTAATGAATTAATATAGAGATTGTAAAACTTTTTCTGAAGAGCAAATTATGCAATTATTAATTTTCAATTATTCAAAAAATAAAATAGGATTAGTACAATTGATTTAGGATGAAAGAGGCATTATTTATAAGCTTTGCCCACCTTCTCCTTCTAAATCTTTTACGAAAGTTATGTCTTTTAACGAGAAAACATATAAAATAGATTGTGTATATTACTGATATATATATATATATATATATATATATAGGTGTGTGTGGCTTCATGGTATATTATACTCCAGTTCAACTCTATACACAGGCTCTATTTGAGTGGGCCAAACAGATCAACATCTTCTCCTGGCGAGCTTCTCTGGACTGTCTTCCTTCAAAAATTCAGCTCTCAAGACGTGGAGTGCACCTCGACAACTTAGGCTGCTCTTCCTGTGATCGATTTGAGCATGGTTGAGAAAACCGGACCGGACCGGCCGGTCGGACGGTTGGACCGCGAACCGTGGCCTGTCGTCCGGTTTTGGTTTTGGGACTCTTCTTAGAAACCGGTGAGAACCGGTGGAAACCGGCGAACCGGACAAAACCGCGAACCGGTTGAACCGAAACCGGTTTTCAAGAAAAAATGTTTTTAAAAAAAATTAAAATTTTTTATTTTACATTTTTTAATGCTCATTGTAATTTTAAAACATATATGTGCTAACTATTTTGAGTTTTGATGGATATATGTTCTTGAGTTTATTATAAATTACTTATTTACTTTAAGATGAATGATAAATGTTAGATATACCGCGTATTTAACTAATACGGTTGAACCGGTGGCTCAATCGGTTAAACCGGTCGACAAGTGAACCAGTAGTTTGAGCAGTTACGTAATGGTTCGGTTTATAAACCATGGTTTCGAGCAAACTGTTCATGTCATTTCTTCTTGCACATCAGCTTTTCCTCTTTGGCCCAAGATCTTTCAATGGTGCCAAATGGGGTCTTTCTTCTCCGTCAGCTGGGAGGACCTTTTAGCAGAAGATTGTAATTTCCGTCATCTTTCTCCTCCTTAACGTAAAGGTTGGTGGGCTATTCGATGCATCACGGCTTGGACTTTATGGACAAGGCGAAATAACTCGATTTTCAACCCCTCTTCGAATCAGATGGTCACTACAGCTTCGGACATTCAATTCCTTTCTTTTCTCTGGATCTCCAACAGGTGCTCTAAGTCAATTTTTTCTTGGTCAGAATGGGTCCTAAACCCTCTTGAGGTGTTAAGAAAGTGTTAGTTTTAATTCAGCTTTTCTCTCTCTTCTGTTGTAAGAACGTTTGTTGCTCATGTCTCCTCCTTGGAGGCAGATCTCTTCTTTTTATTAATTTTGCTTTGAGGTTGCCTTTCAAAAAAAAAAAGATCCGAAGGTACTTCATTTGCAGGATCTTCAACGGTCTGCGAAGTTTACTGGGTATGGGCCCATCCATCAGTCGGGCCCGATTAACGTCGGCCCATGATACGTCTAATTCAAACATACCCGCGCAAGCTGATGAACTAGAGTTTGCATAGCCGAAATAAAATGTGTACCAAGTTGTTACACTAGAATATCCAACTTAATTTACAGAATTTGCAAGCAGTTGACGCATTCAAGTATTGTACAAGCCAGTGAAAGGATGAACATCATCCTTATACAAACCATCCGTAATCTGTTATCAGCCAGAACTCTGAGTTAAGGAACCGGTAGTGAGTCTGGAGACATTGATATCATCTGGAGCAAGCTTGAGTTCGAGAATGTTTCTTCCAATGCAGGAACCCTCTGGCTACATCCATCAACACTCTCTTTCACCATGTGAACAAGCTCCCTCGCGACATCGGTCATACTGACTTTCCCATCTCCACCGAAAAGCATGCACCTTGTGGCTATGTCTGCAACAATCTCCATCTGCTCTCTCCGGAAAATAGGCTGTTCATGGTAGTACAGAGAAGGGTCCAAAACTTCTTCCAGCTTCCCACTTCTGATCTTCTGCAAGGTCACAGTAGGTGTGTCCAGCTTGCAGCCCGAGATGATCTCTAGAAGCATCACACCGAAGTCATAAACATCGGTGCTATGCAGATGCAGGCTGCTGCAGTTATCTTGAAGGAGCAAGAACCCGGCAATTCTAGCTGAGGAGTCTTCATCGAGGAAGATGTAGCTTGTGTTAACATCATGGTGATAGATCGGGGGAGTGATCTCAAATTGCAGGTAAGCGAGGATGCTAGCTGTTTCAGCAGAAAGTTCCAACCTTTTGCACCAGTCAAGCCTAAAGTTGTGACCTTTACTTGGATGCAAGTGTTCCTCCAATGTACCATTCCTAGGGTACTCATAGACAATCATGGTAGTGTAGCCAGAATCAACGCAACATCCGAGCAATCGGGCTAAGTTCCTATGTGACACCGCAGACAGAAGTTCAATCTTCGACAGGATCTGGATGAGGCCTCTCTCATTGTTGCAGTGTAACTTGTGGACGGCTATGTGTGAACCATCTTCAAGGACTCCAGCATGAATGGCTCCATTTTTGCCATCTGAGAGTTTCTGTGCCTCCTCAAACCCTTTGGTTGCCTCCTCTAGCTCCTGATAAGTGAAAAACCTTGTCCTACAAGCTTTTCTGAAAGAAATGGAGCTGTGGAAATTGGATTGGCTAGAACCAAATATACCTCCCTTGCCAGGTCTCTTTAGCAGACAGAAGAGTGCTGCAAGTGAAGCCAAGACAAAGAATGGAGCCAGAACACCTGCTTGATAGTAAAAGTTTTGAACACTAATTAGAACAACAGAGAGAAAACTAAATGGCTCTGAAAATGTGATGTGTGAAGAGAGTGCACTTGATTGAACATGTTGGATTATTACCTGCTACCATCACAAGTTTTCTTTCACCTAATTGATTGTGGGTGGTGTCACAAGCTTCACCATAAGCTTCTTCTCCATTTTTTATGCAGGCTGTCAGAAACAATGATAGACAACCAACAAAGGAATCAGACTGCAACTGACGGGTCTGTCATAGTAGCAGATGAACACCTGAGAAGAATAGAAAGAAAGACTCACACTTTAGGCACCCAACTCCACTTGAAAATCCATCACCAACAAACCCTTCATTGCAAGAGCACCTCACACCACCAGCGACCGACGTGGCATTCACAACACTCGCGTTTCCGGCACACACGCCGCCGGAGACGTTCCTCGGGATCGCCCATTCCAGTTTCACTCCGCGTTTACCGGAACTGGAGCCGCGTGGCACCACCCAACTAGAGAATCCCCTGCACCCGAACTTGGAGAACACCGAAAACCCATCTCCCGATCTCCACACACTGTGGTCTGAAAGCGGGTAGCAGCAATTAACAGAGCCGCCGCCGCCTTCGCCTCTGCAACCGGGCAAATCATTCGTCTCACAACCCGCCTTACACAGAGAAGAGTCTTCGCAGTCGTACAGACCGACGATATTGTCAGCCGAGATTCCGAAGTATTCGTTTCCGGCGAAGTTGAAGGCGTTCAAGTTTTGGTACTCCCGACATTCGGAGGAGCTCGGGAAGTCAACCGTTACGCCGTCGGCGAAGAATTCGAGTACTCTGTAGCGTTCGGCGCCGATTTGGAGGAAAAGGGTCGTCGAATTCAAGCAAGAAAGACGGAAAGCGTTGGGAACGGAAAAGCAAGAAGCGTTGAGATGAAACGGGAATGAAATGTTAAAGTTACCGCATTTTTCATTGCACTGGTTTGGAAGCGAAAAAGATTGGATCTTTTGACGGTCACCAGCCAAAGCAAGATACCTTGCTGGCTCACAGAGAGAAAACAAGGTAAACGAAGCAATGAGCAAAGGCTTTAGAGCGATCATTTGGAAAGTTTTTATTTTTTTTCCTAAATTTTCTTTTTTGTTGAATATTGACTTGACCAGAGAGAATATTTGGAACATGAGGTTCTTATTAGCATAGCACTAGCAGAGGCTGAAACCTGAAACAGAATCAAGTGTAAAAAGTTCGAATTTTTAATTGCTGTTTAGGCAATCGAACCTCTCTCTTTATGTGTAAAACACTCGCAGAAAGTTGCACCACGACTCCAGGTGTCGAAATAAGGAGAGAGTTATCGAAGTTGCAAAATGAGAGACGACTGGTCCAAAGAATGGGCTACAGTTTGTACGTACATGGGAGTTTGAGCGTTCATGTAAGGGCGTGGAACATTTGGATTTCGAGTCGCTTGAGATGGTTGATTAGCGTTAATTAATCTCAAACTTTATAGTAATTTGCATGGAGTTGGGTCTTTGATGACTGCAATTATGTGTAATTGGTTTGAGAATTACGGAATGTCAGATCTTGTGTAACTCCGAGGCTATAAAAAACAGAAGGGTGGGATTTATTATAGTATTACTATATACTTGGATTGCCATGCATTGGGTTGAGGGCTGGATTTTCGTCACGTCCAAATGCACTGGGTTGGTTGGTTCTCGAGTTACTTGGTTCCGATGTGAAGTTTGCACGGGACTTCCCTGGTTCAACTGCGGTTATGTGGGGAAGCTTTGGAAATGGTGAACAAAGAAACAGACAAGTCGGCTTTGGGGTTAAAATGAAGATTTTGGTCCGGGACTAGCATGGAATGAGATATCATGGATAGAATATGGAAATCTAACAAATAAGTCATTTTTAGGGTCAATAGATGAAGCAGTTGAACAATGCTTGTTCCACAAGTCACATCCAATGTAGTCCAGAAACTGCATCTGATGTTGTCTCATGGGAAATGAAGTCAAATCTAGACACATGTGGTACACAGAAGATACAGATTAAGGTGAAGCAAAGTGTGGATTCGCTGAGGAGTCTCGTAAGCTTCAAGGCCTGAAATAAACACAATTGAAGCAGATGAACAGGGAACTGGAAACTACAAAGCCCGAGTCATGTTGAAGCTTCCCCTTCCAGGCGTATTTTCTTTGAGCCCTTCTCTTCATCTTGACCACCAATGCCTGCAGCTCTGTTTTCCCTGGCTTCCACTGAACACCTCTTGTAGGGTTTAAAGCCAGTTCGCCTTCCTTTTAGTCTCCCATGTCCAAGCCCCAATGTCAGCAAACAATCATTACAGTTAGCTTTGCCACCTGTTAATGCATGGTTCTCAGACCCTAGGTTGTAGGGACTTGGTCCTCCGGTCCTGCTGTTGAGATCCAAAGTCATTTCATCTCCACTTTTCTTACCCTGAGTTTGTTTATACACATCTCCATTCTCATGATCATGATCCATATTCTTGTGAATGTGTTGGGGTGAAAAGCTTTGCGGCAGCACCTCCCTAGTGAAGAGAGCTTGGAAAGCTTGCCGTCCCTGATACACAAGGATAGCATAACGACATCAGCAGGAAATGTTTAAACACAGTTTAGAAAAAGGGACCGTTTTTTTTGTTTGTTGTTGCTCGAGTTTTAATCAAATTCAAGCCACAATATACCTCTTCAGAAACCTCCT
This sequence comes from Stellera chamaejasme, assembly GCA_024586325.1. Taxonomy (NCBI): domain Eukaryota; kingdom Viridiplantae; phylum Streptophyta; class Magnoliopsida; order Malvales; family Thymelaeaceae; genus Stellera; species Stellera chamaejasme. The sequence goes on from CM044985.1 coordinate 37,178,340, forward strand.
TCCAGGAGTCGCTCATGATGCTAGTGTTTTTGCTGCGACGGCAGCTAGACTCATTTGTTGGATTGTTATCAACTTCCTCTGGGACTTCATTGCCTCTCTCATTCTTCTTAAATGCATCAGTCTCCACATCACTGCTAGAAACTGTGTTTGAACCACATGAGGACCGATCAACTTGCTTCTTGCCCTTCGATTTGTTTGCATCATGAAACTCATTTTCCGCTGTAACATTGTCACAATCAATGGTTTTTGACGCATCATGTAGCTTCAAATCACCACTTCCATCCAAGTCCAATGACGACAAAGTTTGTGATTTTGAAGTTGAATGTTGAGCTTTAAAACGTGCAGATTGTTCAGGGTCTATCTGTTTATTGTTTGTTGGTGGATTTTGAACAGCATCATGGTTTCCATGTTCTTTGTCACCTTGAACTTGAGAACTGTCCATTGGTTGAGTTGGACAGGTGGATACTGGTGGACAGGGGAACGGAGAGTGCAGAGGTGTGCATACTGGAGGAAGCAGTCCATTTGCCACCCACCATGCAGTTGCAGCAGCCACAGTTGCAGCCGCAATAGCTGCCATGCTTGGAGTTGAAACCCCTTGCTTTGGTTGGAAACCTTCTTGCCCACATTTTAGAAAATCTGCTGAGCTTCCCTTGTTTGCATATGGAAAAAAGCTAGCAGCAAAGCTTGCTGCAGAATAAGCTGCTGGATTTTGTAACAAGGTTGAAACAATGAGACTTGAAAAGGTGGATGATGCTAGCAGTAAAGATTGAAACTCCTCCAGATTAGGACACAATAATGTATATGGAGGATGCAAGGTTGAAAAGGTCTGATTAGCAGGTCTTGGGGCATTATTCTGATGTTCAGAGGTAATGGATACAGCTGGATCTGCATTCAAATTCAGCTGTTCACTCTGCACTCCTCCAAGTGGATGAAATATTGGATTCTGGATTTGCATACCACGATGAATAACTTGGCCGCATATTGGTACATTCTCATCAACAAAATGCACTGGTACATCTTGTGGATGGTTTTGAATACCTTGCATCTCAGTTGGAGGGGATACACTATCTGAACAACCCTTCTCTTGTGCAGCAGGTTTCTCATGCATGACACAGGAACTCGTCAAGTTTGAGGCATTACTGGTGTCATTTTCCTGAGTAATCTGTTTCACAAAAACAATATCAGCTATCTGAGTTTCTTACACTCAAATGTGGAAAATGCCTGAGTACCTGTTTTGGGTAAAGTAAGAACTCTGAAAATACGAGAGCTTATGTTCACAGATGACTTCAGTGAACAGTTTACCTCTTGGAGAAGCGGGACTGCCTCTGCAGGAAATCGATCATGATTGCCCCTTGTCGTTGATGGTCTTTTGACTCCATTAGAGCTCTAACACACAGGCAAATATGAAAGCATCAGTTATATATAGGGCACTGAAAAAATTAAGAAAGTGAAAATGACATGTAACTTGTTGATGTTACTTCTGAAAGTGGTTCTTTCTCCAAGTCAAGCTCTTCATTGCCACAAGTAGTAGATAACACTGCAGGTTTTTCACCCTTCGCACCCAGCTGACATGCAGAGACTGCGGTCCCAGTTTTTCGAGGGTAAGGATTGCTTGGTTTTCTTTTAGGACGTGGAGGTGGAATGTTTATGTCCAGAGCTTCCTTCTCCAACTGAAAGTGGAAAACATAAGAACTGTCAAACAACCAAAGCTGGAAAATGATAACTCTCTTGAATCTCTTGCAATTGATTCTGAGTCCCTGGAAGTGTGTTTTACAGCATGAAGCAAATGCCCAAATAATAAAAAACACAAGTTTCATTACATGAACAGTAACCAGTACAGTTCCAAGGAATGATTCAATACCTGCAGGCCAAGCAAAGGCATTGCTAAAATGGTAGTAGGCTGTACTCAACCACATTGGAGTCCCAAAGGAAACCAAAAAAAAATGTAGAAAATTGCATATACAGCTTTCAGCCAAAAGCACTGTTTTATATCACCTTTTCTTCATCATCATAAAGCACCTTATCCCCAACAATGCTGGGGATCTTTAGCAAAAACTTTACCATCAATTCACCATTCAAAGTTGGTTAATTTGCTGTTTTGTGCTAAATGACCTTTCCTAATTTAACCCTTTAAAGATGGAATAGTAAATAAAATATTGAAACCAATGTTGATCATAGGCCTTTTCAACTTGCATGGAGAAATATCATGAGATGTTGATCAATTGAAATACTCCGTAGTAACTATAGTCATGGTCTAATGCAAGACTGATATTGTAAATCAATATGTTTACACTAGGGAACATGACAATTTATTTCGTATAGCCGTGTTTACAAGCATAAAAAATATATCCTCCATCTGATACAAGCAAAAACAATATATCCTCAATCTGTACATGCAAAAAAAATAGAGAGAAAAGAAAGACAAAGAAATGGTAAGACCTTAGAAAAGAACTTCTGTGCATGACTCCTGATCTGCACAGCGGTCTTCGTTCCAATATGTTCTGCACAACACGAAGTTTGTGGAAAAATAAAAAAAGAAGAGAGACAGATCTCCATTTAAGATAACAAAGTGGTTGTAATAGGTCTATCTCAAGTCATCCCTGATAGAGATATCCTGACCAGATCAGCGAATAGTAGTTCACTATCAGCCCCTATAGAAGATAATTATTCCATGTAAAGATAAGGAAAGAAGAAGAAGAAGAAGAAACAATTTATGATCCACGAAATGGTTTGACCTTCTATGCGCTGCCATGCTCGTCCATAGAGCTTCAAGGCCTCCAGGAACCTATTATGTTCCTCCTCTGTCCATCGCTCACGCTGTTTCGTAATAGTATATGGCTTTCTTGGCTGTCAACAACATAGACACGTTATGGAATTGAACTTCCAGATCTTTTAACAATGATTCTGACAAGCAAAAACGTGAAATAGAAAACACCTGGACTATGATCTGGTAGTACCTTAAATACTAATTCTTCACCAGATGAATATTTGTCCATCACCAGACCTGTGCAGCTATCTTTGCTTTAAATCCTCCCTGATCAGCAACGGATAAAACGCAGACTTTCTGACTCTTGATTCATTCCATGCTATAGATACGAATGCCGTCCTTGTGGTTGGCAGAAGCAGATGACTAAATACTGCTGCAAAGAGAGAGGACAACAACAATCATAGAGATCCGCTCTATTCTGCCTCAGTAGAACTAACAATTCTAATTCATATCCAGTTGCCATACTTGCAACAATCAGTAGCATTAGTATATGGTAAAACAGAAGCAAATTGTTGTAAAGATTCCACCGTAGAATAGAAGAAACGGCTTCTCTGAGACAACTTAAAAGTTAATTTCTTTATTCAGAATCCTCACCGGAACAACGAACAAGCAGACGCCAAAACCTTTCCAATGTTAACATAACAAAAAAAGAAAACTCCAATTAGTCTACCTCCTCCACATTCACTCTCACTTTATCTTTATCTTCCGTTTGGTTGCTAAGAAAACTCAATATCCTCCGTCCGTCAAATTTCTCGGCAACCAAACAGGAAAGTAAAGGGGGCGAATGCCTAGAAATGCGAGTGAATGAATACCTGGAAAGCTAGCCATGGAGGATGAGAAGTCTGGAGGCATCGATGGAGCATGTAACGAGTTCACGGCGAACTCGACGGAGAATTCATAGCTTCCAGTGTCGTCAGGATCGGGAAAAAACTTGAGAAAAATCGATTTAGATTATTTAGGCAGCAGAAAACAATTAGGCGACCGAACATGCCAGACCTCTGTTGTTCATTTTGGTTAGGCCAGAAACAGGGAGTTCGCTTCAGCAAAGGACCAATCTCAGCCACTATATTTTCATGTGGTTTTTTATTTTTCTTGAAAGACTAGAGAAACGAAGGTGGTCAAAAGAAGAAAAGGGAAAAAGAAAAAAGCAGCAAAAGTTTCCAGATCTTACAATTCTCGATTGTATTTTACTCCCGGGTTGATATATACCACTGTCCTGTAAAATCACTATTTTTTCTAATAATATCTAACTAGTTTAATTAATAATTTTAAAAATTAAAATATTTTTTAGTTAAAATTTTACATATTTATAATTAATGGTTTTCCTCATTTTTAGTAGGTAAATAGACTCCGTGCATCTTTTTCTACAAAAAAATCTCCAAAAGCACACACCCCAATTGGCTGTGAGGGTAAATAAACATGGCCCGTTTAACTTTTATCTCCAAATTTTGTTATTATAAAAAATTCAAAATACTACTATAACTTTTCTCATAATTAATTCAAGTTTATTACAATTCTGAAAGACGTATGAATATAATTTCTTCATCCAGAAACATACATTTATTTTTTAACATTTAATTTAAAATATTTTTTTCAATATTTTAATATATAAAATTTATAATTTAATATAAAAATGGAAAATGAACATTCTTGTTTCTCAAATATGTTTTTACATTTTTTTGAAATAATTTTTTAAATAAAAATTTGATCAATATAAATTTAAAGTTAAATATCTTTGTTATATCGGATCAAAGTAATTTTATTAGTTAAGGATATTACTATAGTGCCTAGTCAGGCACCAATCTTGGTTATTCATCACTTAGATGATATTTCACTCATTAATCCAAATAACTCAGTTACAATGTAATCTGGAAGCTCGAACCCAACTAACTGAACAATTACATATCCACCTATCATTTTTCAAGTGTTCTAGGTGGATGAAAATTCAACCGGGTGATAAATAACATTGATGCCAACCGTGTGATGGTAGTAGATGTGGCGATCCACAAAGGACGTTGACTGACTTACTAAATTATGGGTAAATGACAATGGAAGTCCTTGGATATAATTTATTAAAGCAGTTAGGACACTTCGGTTCCAAATTACCCATGTACTCAAACAGCTTGCTCATCGACGAAGAACTACCGTAGCTTATGAAAGAAAGTACAGGCAGGCTCATCGAAGAAGGAAGCAAGAGATGCCAAAAATATGAACGAAGAACTTCTAAAGCTGAGCAACATCGACACTAATAACAATAATCTCTTTGTCTAATGAGGACCAAAACCAAATGCATCATTATAGCCAAACTATTTTCCATGAAACGTTTAAGAAGATCAATTTCTTGTTGGCGAAGATGAAGAGGTTTTTAAAGATGTAAAAGAGTTGTAAATAAATAAATATTTTACACATGATCATGCATATCCCATAATAAATTTATGAAGAGTCTAGGTTCAAGTTTCCAATCAACCTACATGGGACTAAAATGATTGGTAATGACTTTATCGTAAACTTCATATCTAAATAATAGAAACCATATGTGATGATTAATTCATGTTCTGTTTAAAACATTATTTCAATAAGCTGGGAAAAAATGTTGCAAGTATGATTTAGTTCCGCTTTTTTCATTTTTAACCTAAAATAATATTACATCCGTCCATTTTTAATTGAGACGTTTGATTTTTGACACTTTGTTTGATTTCATTTTTAACTAAGAAGAGTTTCTTAAAAACAATTGAAAAAAATATTTTTACAAACTAGACTCTTTGATTTACCTTTTATGTATAAATTATTTGACATTGTATAACAAAATACACTACAAGAAAATGTAATTGAAAGTGGTCAATGGGCGTTCTCTATGTTAGAAAGAAAAAAAACTAAAATTATTACTCAATATAATATAGAAAAATGTAAAAATATACTTATTTCATTTGATTTATAAATTGAAAGGTATAACATTGTAATTAAATTACATAGAAGAAAAAAATAACTTAACACATGAAAAATTATCAAAACCCTGCAATCATCCTCTCTGACGCCACCCAACCTGAAATCACAAATCTGAAAAGATTGGAACTCATTCTCATAGATCTGAATGCAATTCTAAAGAAAAAGGCTAAATTTCAATAAGAACTCAAGTAATATAAATCTAAACAAAAAAAGGTAAAACCGTCAAGTCGCTATCAAACTACTCCTTCATGTTCGAAATCTCTCTAACCCACTACGCCAAAACACGTAATCATGAGACCAATCGCTTAGATCCGCTCGATTACGACTTCAGCCGTCCATTGAGAATAGCGATGTTTGACAAACTCATTTGCCACAGGCTGAGTTGCACATATCTACTCAACCAAGGGCTACAAGGCAAAAGCCGTCAAGAAAAACTAGAGAGATGTTGGTGAAAGGGAACACATGAGAGGTTACGGTGAGAGGAAAATGAGGGAGAGACTCCGGTGAGAGTGAACATTGAGGCAACAAGATAAGAGAAGTGAGAAGGGACATGGGTTGAGAGTTTGGGAAGTTAAAAACGGCTAAGGTTAGAAGTAGGAAGAAAATTAGGGTTTTCTCTTTTAGTATAGGGTAGTATGTGTTAATAAAGAACTTAAATAGATGAGTTTTTTCTGGTGGGTATGTTTTTGACTGAAAAATCAGTCACAACTCGGTAGGAAAACGAAGAGAAATGTTTGTGTCCCATTTTAATTGAATATTTTACCACCAAATTTTCTGTCACAAATCGGTCAAAAGCTAGAGGGATCCATTTTCTTTCTCCCTTCATTTTTGCGACCGTTTTTTTTGCCATCTCCTGACCAACTCGTTTTCTACAAATTTTTGGTCGTAAAATTGGTCGATATCTCTCATTCTCTCTCTTCCAAATCTTTTAGTCATGATATTGAAAAAAAAAGTTCATTGATTAGATGCTAAAAAAGAACGTAACAATTAAATTAAAATGGAGGAAATTAATTTGGCATTGTAGATTATGCAAATTATCTCTCTTTTCCTCCTTAAAAACACATTATTGAGATATTTTTAGTAAATTTGTCACCAAATAACTGTGCTTATAGAATTGATTGATTAACGTAACAAACAATATTAAAAAACTTAATAACAGATAATAATGCTATAAATGGTGAGTCGGTGACTCTGTCCGAAAGAGGGCTGGTTCAGAAAAAAGTTACAACGCGTGGAGAAAGAAAGGCGAATTGAAAGCGAATTAATCTTGAAGGCAATACAGAGCACATGCCATGCGTAAGGTAGCATACATGCTAGGAAAGATATATGAAGAAAGGTTTAATTAATTAATTAATTAGCTATAGGTAATTATATAAGGACAAGAGTAATTATTTATGTGATCATGCCGATCCTGCCTCCCACAAATATTCATTCATGCTACCTTTTGCCGTTAGATCGATCATGAGCAATTACCTAGCTGCTGCCCCTGCCTCCGATGATTTCTTTGTATGTATCTTTTATTTTCTGTACCAAAGCTTCCCTGCAAATTAATTCATCAACACGAATTACGAATATACTATAATATGTATGTATGTATGTACGCCACATTCTTCTAGCTAGAAAATACTACTAATTACTTGGAAGTACTAATAGACATATATATATATGGGGCAAGTTAAAGTAATTACCTGTCCGGTTTGAAGAGGAGGTTCTTGTAAGCGAACCACTGCATGCATGCAAATTAACCAGTGCCAAAAATTATTAACATTAACTAATCATGGAGTAATTAATTAATTAAGAACAACTACTTGTCCATTGCGCTAACTAAATTACATGGAGCTAGCTAGCTAGCTAGCTAGGAAGAAATGAGTATATATATGTGTATATATATATATATATATATATACATAGAGAGAGAGAGAGAGAGAGAGAGAGAATTAATAATCCAATCAATTAATATTTAAGTTCTCATCTCACCCCAGTGTAGCCAATGCCAACGACCTCCATTACGCCAGGGATTAAGGGGAGCCTATCAATTGCCTGCATGCAGTACACTCAAAGTAATTAATTAACAAGTAGTAGTTTAATGGAGCAGCTAGCTAGCTAGTATAATTAATTTGTGTGAATATTATAATAGTATATATAATTAAATGGAAGAAGCTAGCTAGATTGAGAAACTAATTAATTATACTAGTAATTATATACTCCATTACCGAGATCATTCCAGCGGAGCCCCATAGTGCCACCGCTCCTGCTACTGCTACTGAACTCACAGCATACTTGTCCTCAACTTTGTCCCACTGCATATATAATCAATCACCCAAATTAATTACTAATTAGAAACAATACTTTACTTCGAAATAATTAACGTATAAGGTTGATTGATTCTTAATGATCATACAGTCTCTTGAATCGTCTTGACAAACTCCGGCAGCTCGGTTGCCGCAACTTCCGCCACCGGAGCCTCTCCTGTTGCCATAGCCATCACATTCCGAGCAATCTTGCGACCTGAAACATGCAGTGGCATATATATATTATTTGTTTTGCTGATCAAATTAGATGCATGGGGGGAGGCAAAATGAGTTATAGCTAATTAAGTTAATTACTATTTCATTGAGGTGTTATACGTACAATAGGCGGCGGTGGTTTTGGAGGATCGGGTCTGAGCCTGAGGCGGAGGCGGAGGAAGCGTGGGGAGGCCGACGCATTGAGGGGAGGCGGTGGCGGGCTGACGGGGCGCTTTGGCGTCAAGGAGATAAGGAGACGATGAAGAGAGTGTGGCTGTTGAAGTAGAAGCCATGGGTATAATAATTAGCCACCTAGCTAGCTAGCTCCTGAATCAAGCATGCAAAAGCTTAAATGGGGATTTAGATAGTAAAGATTTATATTTAAATGAATTGTATTTGTTTTTGTTTCTTTTTTGTTAGTAGTATTTTGGTTGCTGGAATTGATTATTATAATATAAAATGTGGAGCTGGTTTGTTTGTGTTGGGAAGGTGGGGAGGGAGGGAGAGCCACTCGTTGATGGATGCTCAAGATAGAAGGTTGTGATGACATGGCGCAATTGGATAGGCCATTTATGGTGCTTGTTTCAATCTCCCCACGCATTCGATTTTGTTATCTTCTTCTACTATTAGTAGCTACTCCTGCCTTTATTCAACATCCTCTTCTTCGTTTTTTATTTTTATTATTTTTTTTGGGGAGAAATTTAAGTGGGTTTTAGTTGTAAAATACAGTTAGTACTTTCTTTTCAATTTTTGTTTCAGTTAGTGCTTGTTTCTACCTCTTTTTGCTGAATATAGAATGTACCCCAAAGAATTCAAAATTATAGTTTTTGCATTGCGCAACCATCAATACACAAATATAAGATGAACATTTGTCCTAACTTTTAAGATTCGAATATCAGCAAGAATAAACAAATAAAATGAACCAATTTCACAGAATTTAGGTGATCGTTTATATAGCTAGGTGGCATATAATGTCACAAAATTATTACCTCAAGAAGCCGTCAAGTATATCCATTTACATCATTCAATTTATCATGATCCAACAACAAATCAGCCGTCGACCTCGCTTTCGCACGAACGCGGCAAAAGGGCGACAAAAACAAGCAACCACCGTCCTCGGCGACAAAACCACCGTGCCGTAGTATTCAATGACCAAAACTCGAGTCTAGTGGCGTAAAGTTGTTCTTCCTATTAATAGTGATGCTCTACATCAAAGTTATGATCTTTCCTATTAAAGACGCTTAACATTTGGCGTATTACCAACATTAATTAGATTTTTTTTACCACAAATGATGTGCTTCTTGCACCAATGTGAAGCTCTAATTTAACATCATGATGCCTTTCTCAATAAATCATCATGCTCCACCTTGTCCATGTTTGTCAATAAATGGATGATCTTTAAGATATAACGGGTGCAAAGAAAAAATATGGTGTTCTTCGTTCACAATGATGAACTTCGTGAAAGTGTGATGCTCTTTAGTCAATTTAAAATGCTCGTGTTTTAAAAATTGATGCTCTTGTTACCAAAATGAACTAGACGATAAAACTATATTTTTCAACTTTTTAATGTTATGAATGCTCTTAATGACATATCCGATGCTCGTAGATTCCATGGTGATGCTCGCGCTTTGAATATAGTGTTACGTCATTAACAAAGTATGATATCTTGGTTGAAATGATGTCTTGGTGTCACGAATGATGCGCTTACGTAAAATTATGATGCTCTTGATAAAGTATGATGCATTCGTTTAATACGATGCTCTTGGTGTCATGGATGATGCTCTTTATTTCAAGTATGATGCTCTACCTATCAAAAATGATTTACTCGTTTTGATGACTTAATCGTGCACACATTTTCTTCATTCTCTTAAAATGATGCATTTGATGACCATAACGATGCACTTCCATTACTATGATGCTCTCAATTACAAACATCGTGCACATGTTACGATAACTTAATTATGCACTCGTTTTCTTTAACCTTACAAAATGATGAAGTTCTCAAACCGATGCTCTATGTGATTAAAATGATGCTCCTTTCCATGTGTAGCATCATAGGGCCTAAGCCCAACTTTTCTGGGCCCCGGACTTATATTCGGGCAATTCGCATCTTGCAAGCCCATGTGAACTCATCCACTAATTATTGTATTGTATTGTACCTACCTACTGTTTTTCTATTTTTAACACTAACAGGGTCACTATCACAGACTACCAGTACTAATTTTTCTTAATTTTGTATACTACCGAAAGGAATTATTTAAAGGCATGAACTTAGTACTAGTCTTATTTAAAATGCCAAAAAAAAATACGATTTTGATAGTGAAAAGGCATACCACCATTCTATATTTCTATGTCTAGCTGCTTGATGATGGTGAATATTTCCATTTAAAGCATCTCCAACCGCTTCTCCATCTCATTCTCCAAAATGAGGAAGAAGGGGAAAAAATCGGAAGCCCTCCCCAAATTTGGAGCATTCTCCAAATTTTGGAGAGCTTCCCAAATTAACTTTTTTCAAACATCTCTCCTCTCTCCTCTCTTTTGGCTATTTGTTATTGGTTTAAACATATTTTCTCTCTCCCCTCTCTCATCACTTCAAATAATTTATTAATTATTAATAAAAATATATAATATTTTATTGTTGTAATGAATGTATAATTCTAAAAAATGGGGGAGCTGTTGGAGTTATGGCAAAAATAATTTGAAGAATGTGGACTTTGCTTTCCCATTTTGGAGAATTTTTGGAGAAACTGTTGGAGATGCTCTTACCCTCGTACTCTCAAAAACTGCCGAAACAGGAACTGAAGTTGCGAAAGGAACGCATAAGAAGCTGGTGGCCCAATCTCTGAGTATACATACAATGTTGAAATATACTCCAAATTTTAGCATGTTGTGTAGAGCCCCCTAACATGCAAGCCACAGAGATGTACTCCTATACGATAATATGATAACTGTTGCTTGCTCAAAATTTCTAACAATGATGAGCATACATAACATTAATGGGGATGAAATGAATCATGTGATGTCCCCACATGATACATTCGTTGTCTTCTTCTTGAAATTTACAGGGAAACCTTCCCTTTTCATTTATGGGGATGTTCATCTTCTTCTGTAAACTGCCCCCACGAATTGCATTCCATTTTTCTGCATTGATACAGACCTTTCAAATTGCTAGGAGTGAGTAATATTATCTGGGAGAAATGGTAATAAACCACCATTTACAGCGCTGGCACTTTATGGGTTCATTCTTGAGTACCATATTTTGTTGTTGCATTATTTTCTGAGACATAAACATCACAATTTGTTTCATCAGTTCTGCTCAATTTTTAGAAGTTCTCATGTATTTGTGAATAGAAAGTGAAGATTTTGAGGTTTCAAAAGAGCCAGTTTAAATTGGTCACAAATTAATTACAATCCGAGAGAACCAGACTTTAATTGAACCTATGAAAGAATAAAATATGCGACGCTCTACCCTAGCAGGGCTTTCCTTTCGATTTTGACGCCGCTAGGCAGCAAGGCCGCCTCCAGGCTCAAGCCTGGCTTCTAGCCTCGATGGCCTCCTCCAGTCATGGCGTCGTCAATCCATCCTCTCCACTCGTCCTTCTGGCCAGGACAAACTCCTGTCTTCTCGTCGCTCGGGTGTGAGATCAGGCCATAATGGTGTCCCGCTTTCGAAACCGGTGGTACGTTCTCCGGCCTCCCTGCATGGCTCTCAATAATCCGATGCAAGGCCAGCGGCATTGTGTATGGCCGTCGCCATTAGGCTCACACTTGTTGGCTGCTGCCAATCCTTATGAGGCACTCCGAGCTCCGGTAGTGGTTAGAGCCATCAATGCTCTGTCTCGGGCCAGGCTCTCCGCTTCTGGTCGAGCCTCCCTCCACTGCCAGAGAGTCCCTTATGGCTTTGGCTATGGCCAACATGTATCGTCACGAGCTCCACTTACGTCGTTTGGGCGTTTTTCTTTCTGGCAAGTTGATTTGCATGGTCAAAGGCTATCAGCGAGCTGCCATGTCGTTCATCCTCCAAGCTCTCGTTCGTCTAGTGATTCATTGGGCACCGTTTGTGGCTCGAGCTCATCTTCGGTAGGGCTGAGTATCACCTCGCCCTGCCCGGGATAATGAAGTTGCGGGTGGGTGGTCAAATGAGCATGAAGTTCCCTCATGTAACATTCCTTAATTGGCTATTAACTTTAGTAGTGGTAGCGGTTTTTGTTTTAAGGGGAAAGGTTCTGCTGTTGTGTCTTTTTGTCAGACCTTTTTGTGTAGGTTACCATCTCTGGCAGGTGCATTATGTTGGCGTATACCCCGACCCACATAACAACCTAAAGCTGATGCGGATAGTATGTCAGTTGTTAAAAAACCTATTGTGGTTTAGTAACGGTCCTGCTTGGAAAAAGATCTAGTCCCGGGCCGCTGCAGCTGGTCTCTTTGAAGCACCTCGATTTGCCCCAACTGTTATCCTTTTTTTTATTGTTTCGGTGTTTCCTTTCTGTTACTCTTTAGTTTGGTTTGTTTTGATCAGACTCTATGTTTCGTCTGTTTTTACTCCACTATGTGTAGGGAATTTTAGGGTCCGTTTAGTTGCAGAGAAGTTTCCAAATTTTCATTTCCAAAACTTCTTTGTAAATATTTGATCATATACCTAGTTTTGAAGAGATGGAAAACAAGGTTTTCCAACATTTGGAAAACTCTAGTATTAAATTAATGAACCTTATTTGGAAGGTTTCCATTTTAATACTAGAGTTTTCTAATCATTGAAAACAAGGCTTTTCATCTCTTAAAAATTAGGTGTGTGATCAAATATTTACAAATGAATTTTAGAAATGAAAACTGTAAAACTTCTCCATAACTAAACAGACCCTTAACTGCTCGATATAGATTTTCCATGCCTTGATATTAAAGTGTATGGCTCCGACTTTTGCTTAATTTTCTACCACATTCCATCTTCAAAAAAGACTTTAATTGAACCTTCATGATCCTAGCTATATATCACACCAGCCTCCTAATTTTCACCACACAGCAGCAGCATTAGCTTGTGGAGAGGTTAAATCAATCTAGCTATAACATGTTGTGCTTCAAAATGTTTGTTTAAATGGATCAGAGTCTTGTGACAAAGTTCAACTCGGCTAACTCAAATTCAGTTCAAGCTCAGGTAAACTCACAAGGGCTCGGTTGGTTGGTTTTGAAATAATTAGGGTAAAATTCATTTTGGGAAATTATCAAACCACCTCCCCTGAAATTTGTGAAAACATACAAAACCCCCTGGCAATAACCACCGTTAGCTATTTCGTTAGACTTTTAGGTTTAATTACAAAAATTGGTCCATAACTTTTCCAACCCTAATAATTATACCCTAAACATTTTACCCCTTTACAATTTCAACCCCCACCCTCTCAAATCTCTCGCCAGTCACCACCAACCTCAAGGAGCCATTCTGTCGAATTGGAACAAGATCCGCTTCCCGTCTCCTACCGACGTTGCCACCTCTGCTCTCAGATCGCCGATGGAGTTGGAGACGCGATGGTCGTTACTGTCGAGGTGAATATCTTGGAACACGGCGAAGATGTCGACGCCGACGAATGTTCTCTGGATCGGCGACGTTGTTACTGGTCTGGTCGTGAACATCAACTGCCATAGGCCTTCGATTAAGTCTGAGCTCGTCGGAGAGGTGACCCCTTGGAGCTTTTCAAGCTCTTTCGTGGCGGATTTGACAAGGCCCAAGTACCTGCCGGCGCTGCCGAGGGTTCGGTTTTCGGGGGAGAGGAAAAACACGAGGCCTGCGACGCTGCCGCGGAGGTGGGTGTCTCCGAGGAGGATGAGGTTGCAGAGAGTGAAGGTGGGGAAGTCGACGGTGATGTTGTCGGCGGAGGCGACCGGGAGGAAGAGGAAGAGGAGGTTAGAATTTTGGGGATAAAAATGTGAAAGTTTTAAAATATTTGGGTAAAGTTATTAGAGTTTGAATTTTAGCATCCAAATTTTGTAATTAAATCTAAAATCTAACAAAAAATTTTAACGGAAGTTAGCTCGATGAGGTTTTTGTATATTTTCATGAACCTCGAGGGTGCTTCGAGAATACGGGGGGAAAGTGGAGATTATGACAACCCTCATGGAGGTTTTTGTTAATTTCTCATACATTTTTAGTCTCTTAACGTTGTCTGTTGTTCTATCCAGATATTGTCTTAAGAATTTATCCTTTTTGAGTATTTTAGTTTTGATTTTTTTTCTCAATCAAATCCCATAGCATTTAATTGATTGTTAGATTTAACGAACTTATGTGAAATGATAATTCTACTACTGAATTTTTCTTGTCATTCACTCTTGCACCCTATAGTTTTAAAATGTACACAACTCAATAAGGAATCAAGAAAATATTTTTCCTTTTCTAATGAGGAGACTTCTAGCTTGGATGAAACTAGACACAAGGGAGGTCTAATTCGTTGAATAAAAACTTGTCATAAAATAAATCCTTTTCCTGTAATCCAAGAAAATCGAGAATCTTAATTAAATAGAAACCATTAAACTTTTTAAGACTTTACAAAATCATCCCACATTCTATTTTCTTCAAAACCGAAACAATAAATAAAAAATGAAAACCCTGAACTTTTCAAATCTTTACAAATGAGCCCACATTCTTTTCAAATCATCATTTTCCATCAATGTTTTTCTTTCACAATCATCCTTTATTAAATTCAAAATCACAAACATTTTTAAACTTATAAAAAAGTTCATACTCTGTTTTCGAACAGTCTCCTACAATGTGACTCCACCATTTATCATGGATTCCTAGGCACCTCAAGGACTAACGAAAAGAAAGCATGAGGGAAGGATGACGAAAACCAATAGAACATCATCATCAAAATTAGGGTTGACTGTAGGTCAAAACATGAAAACGAAGCAATTGTGTTTTGATTGATTTCTGTTGTAGTACGATAATAGATCGGTAGGGCCCTAGCCAGTTGTCTGAACATAATAAAGAAGGATTAAAATAAAGTTGTAATCTGTAAAAATAATAAATAATAATAAAGTTGTGATAAACCAAATACTCCATTGCATCTTAAAACATGCACACATTTCATTTTTCGGATTCTCCTAAAAATATTGCATGCTTTTCTTAAAATGAAAATCTATCCCTTTAAAGGTTAAACTATATATCTTCACTCTATTTTAATTTTTTACAATCTCATTTTTTATGTAGTTTTCACTAATTTATAATTAAGTTAAAGTACTATATAAAATCTTACATTCGCATAATCTTCACACACAACTAAAGCATTAAGTTATTCGAGGAAGGAGTACTATGAAATTAATTGTGAATTAGTATGTGATTAATTTATTTTTAATTAAAATAGTTTATGTATGGTTTGGGAGTAACGGAAGCTACACTGTCGATGACTAAAATCACTATTTGTATGAAGTTCACTTTGCGGTTAATTAGTGGTTCTTGTTTAAAAGTTTAGAGGTTGAAGTCTCTTGAAGTTACACTACGTAGTTGTTCTAATTTTTATGGCAGAAAAATGATGGTAATATCAGTCACAAACCCATCTCCGTCACAGGCCGTCATACTCCCGTTATAGATAAAGTGAAGTCAAAAGTTTTATGACGGAATTATGACGGATACAACCGTTATAGAATTTTTAGTATAAAAAGCACAGACATATTACAGATTTATAACGGCGGGTTCTGTAATAAAGGCATCATAACATTTTGGATCATCCTTTTGACGACTATATCCGTTATAAATCCGTCATACAACTCCCTTGCATCAAATGCAATGGGATATTTAAATCCGGGAAATTCACACCCTTCCCATATTCCTCATTACCGACCCTCTCCCTCTTCCTCAACCCTCATCTTCTTCCTCATAACCCTAGCCGCCACACAATAACCCACCGCACCAAGTTTCGCCGCACCAGGAGGCTCCTCTCTAGCAATTGGTATGATATACACTATATGGAGAGGAGGGCGATTACTGCGGTCCTCAACGCAGTTGGGCCGTGGTAGCTACTGCGGCGAGGGCCGCAGTGATTGCCGTAGTAAAAACGGTCGTTGTTTCTTGAGCACTGCGGCTGAGGCTGTGGTGCGTACTGCGGCCTCACCACGCAAGAGGTCGCAGTAACCATTTTCAATAATTTTAAAAAAAAAGTGGATGAATCCGGATGAAATTCATCCGGATTTCATCCACCTTTTCCCGGAAATGCCCAGAAACCGACGACCAAGGAGGAGCAAGTGGCGGTGGTGATGGCGTCAGTGGAGCGGCGAAGAAGAAGAAGAGAAATAACAAAAAGAAGAAGAGAGAAGAAGATGCAGAAAGAAAGAAACGGAGAAGAATGAGAGAAGGAAAGAAGAAGAAAACGGAAGAAGATGCAGAAAGAAAGAAATAAGAAGAACAAGAAGAAGAAGATAGAGAATATGAAGATGGAGAAGATGAAGATGAAGATGAAGAGAAATTGAGAAGATGAAGATGGAGAGAAATTAAGAAGATGAAGATGAAGATGATGGAAAAAATGAAGGATACGGCGGGTGAAGAAACCCTAAAAATGGTTTACCGTGGCCATGTTTACTATGACCTTACTGCGGCCCTGGCCGCAGTAAAGCCTACTGTACCATTAATTGCGTCAGTTTACTGCGGCCCAAACCGCAGTAAGAATTGTCTTTCCCACGTAGTGATAATTCCCATCTAAGTTTTTAGTCTCTCTCTCTCACACAAGTACGCCTCCCAGGCCTTCGTGAAGGGGGAAGGCATATGGTTGCCTCAGATCTACATCATATAGATCGCCATGGGTGAAGATCGAAGCTAACTGAAAAAATGGATTCTGAGTTTCAGGTATGATTTTTTCTTCTTTTTTTGGTTTTGATATTTTTTTAATTAATTTTTTGATCATCTTCTGCTGCAAATTCTTAGTTTCCCCAGAAATGAGTCATGCATGCTCAAGTAATTATCCTTGGTTTTGGTGTTTAATTAGCTATGGTTTTTTCTCAATCTGTACTTGGTTTTTGGAAGTTTTGGTGTTTTTGCACCTGGCTCTTTTTTATTATTTTGTTCAATAGTTGCATATTTGCATTTGACTGAAGTCATGAATCTCAATTTGTTTTTCATTTTTGTAGGCTGGTGGCTCTTGATAGCACATTTTTTTTTTTTGCTGTCAATGTGATGAATTGGTCTTTGTATGAGAGAAACAAAGAAAATTAATATGTATAAAAGAAAAAACGAAGAAGATGAATTGGAGTGTAAAAAGGAAAATTATGAGGAAGAGATGAAACAATCTAAATCCGCGTGCAAAAAGCTCAATTGTCACGGAAAAAGTGATTATATTTTTTTAAAAGTAAAAATTGGTTATATGTGCCATATTGGCCATATTTTTGTCATGCATAATGACGATCAGATCCGTCGTTCCTAAAAATGATGCTAAAAAACATAACGAAAATTAATGTGACTTATCATAATTTTGACAAATTATGAAGGCCCATAATCTTTAGTTCAACTACGCAGTGTTGTTAACACAGTGCCACATGGGTGGTGTTGTTGATGCCTTTTCTTTTTTTGGTGTTGAATTTGTAATCATGGACCTGTGTTAATTTTGCCTCCTCACCTCAATGAGGCAAAATTTCTCATCTTTATAAAATATTATCATTTGCCTTACAGAAAAAAAAAGCCGGACTCTTACATGTTGCCTTTTCTCTTTTTGTTCTCCATATTTTTCTCTAGTACATTATTTTTTTCTAAATAAAGTATTACTACTAGTTTCTCTAAGATAATTATATTTTATTAGCTCGTCGTAATATATATCAGACACAACAAGCTACTCAGGGCGAAGCTATTGTGTGGCATGGGGGACAGTTGCCACCCTGAGATTTTATAAAATGTAGGGGTATATAGCATATAATTATAAAAGTTTAGGGATGTTATTTGATATTTTTATTTATTAATTTAACCCAGCTCATTCTCTTATCCACTAGAGCCCATTCCAGTCTATTGTTGGGCTTGAGCCATTTCATATTTGTCAAACCCTTACCCAACCCACTTTACAATCCGATCACACACAGCACACGCACACCCAAAATCTATAACTCATAACCCAACCCAACCTTCAATTCTCATCTCTCATTCCCATTTCATAGCCCCATCAACACAAGACGCCTCTTAGCCTTCAATTCTCACCAAGCGACGCCTCTCAGCCTCTGCCCTCTTGAAAGATTTTCTAGGCGAGTTGGTGCTGCTAGTGCTTGCTCCATTGCTCGAGTTACCTCTGCCGCCCTTCATCACTAAGTTCGGCGTCTCCACACCACAGTCCACTCTCCAAGCTAAGCTCGCCGCCGCCGGCTTCATGATTAAATCCGCCGCTTCCGTCAACAAACAAGTAGGTACTTCTATATTATAGAAAAATATGGTCAAGTCTATATAATTTGAACATTGCACCTTTAAGAGGATAAGAACAATAGAAAGAGAAAAGTGATCATAAAAAAACATAGGTAAAAAGTAAATTAAAAAAAAACTAAAGAACCAATGAGGAAATAATTTAACAAATAATGAAATAAGCACTAAATGAGAGAGGAGAAAGAGAATAGTATATCAATGAAATTAATATAGATTTATTTATTTTACATTCTATCAAATAACTACTATTACGTATCAAGTATTTAAGTACTTTTGATTTGTCTAAACCGAATTATTTGAGTTAAAATGTTTGAATCAAGTTTTCTAAACAATTACTTCATTCATTCATTTTCATTGCAACAATTTTCTTTTATTTTTTGAGATGTTTTTTAATGCTTGCAATGTTTTCTTGTTTAGTAATTTTTTCTAATAAATTTACCAATTTAATAAGAATATCTTTCTCCTTACTTTTAATTTTCTAACTTGGCACAACTAAATTCACACAATGTTTTATTATTCTTTTACTGAGTATTATCTAATTTGATAACAGGTTACAATCAATTAGCTAGGGAATGAGGAACTACAACATTTGACGGACACCCGCTACCCTGAAATTTTTTTCCTAGCTTCGCCACTGAAGCTACTCATTCTCTTATATCTTCGAAATGGAATATTTGCGGACATCATTTTCTCTCCCTTGATATATAATATCATAATAAAAAGAACAATCGAATTCGATAGCTAGTCGTCTTAGAGTATTGAAGCGAAAATTAAGATTATAGTAGTAAATTTGTTATAAAGGGGTGTCGCACGAGCATGTTCAATAAATTACTACTCTACAGTATAGATTTTTCCAGAGAGATCATATATTTGGAGTATGATCCAAAGGGAACATCGGTCTCAGATCTTGGAACAAGTGAATGCCTTCTTGGGAATCATCACTTCGCACGCATAGCAGTACCAGATTCAACATCAATATATAGGAGCATTAACCAAAAAGAAAAAACACCCCATATAAGTATTTAAAAAATAGTAATGTCAGACGACGGTATTCAACTTGGAATAATTAGTTCTATTTATAATTTTAATATTGTAGGGAATAAAAGTTACGGCACAAAAATCTTAAAATTTAAAGCGAGTTCGTCTGTGAATGTGTTTTAACACATACTTAATCCCAAGCCTAATTAAACCTATATAATCATCTCAATGAAAGTTAAGAAATTTAAGAAATTGACAAAATTATCCATGTCAACTAGTTTTCACCAAATCCCCACGATGTCATCTTCAATCCCAGTGCACAACAAACTTGTCACCGCACTCGCGTCTGATCTCACCGTCAACAACGTCTCTAATCTCATCATCACTGCTGCACTGCCACCGCCGCCGCCGCCACCACCACTGCTACCATCGTCATCGTTGACACCTCATTTCCGCGCTGTTAACACATGAAACTGTCTAGTAATTTATCAAAAACTGTATGATAATTCACCAAAAATTATACGACGTGGTAATTTAAAGCAACAACTTTGGTCATAAATTCCACTAATTGTCGCTTTATGATCTGTGCGCTAGCAGTGCCTGTGAAATGTTACTTAATGGAGTAGTCTTTAATTAATACTAGTATGATAGTTACATCATTAGTCATTTAATCATATACGCTCATTTTTTTCATCACTGAGATCTGAAAATATTCTTCTCCTTGAAATTACTAGAACGAATTCTTTGTAATTTTACAAAGGCCAGTAATTCACAGTAAAAAAAACAAAACAAAAATACTAAAAATGAAGTAAGTAATGAGTTACTATATTATATGAGAGGGAGTTGATTGGAGAATGCAGAAAAGAAGAGGGGGATAGGAGTAAAAAGCAGAGAGAGTTCTTTCTCGAAAGGAGGAAGGCAAGGGAGGCAGTGGTTGTAGTAGTAGGAGCAGCAGCCAGCAGTAGTGGCCCTAAACCTAAAGCAACAAGTGTAACCCTTTTTATTTATTTGAACATGGGGATGCGTGCCCTGCATCTTACCTGACATTTCTCTCAGACCTCAACGTGCCTTCCCTTCCTCACCCTTTGACTTCTTTTTCATTAATTAAAATCACACCTTCTTGCTCCGACAACAACCCATCCATATCGATCGCCCATGGGTTATGTTATGTATAGGTTGTGTTCTTTTTTTTTTTGTGGGAAATTATCAAAAATCTTCCTGAAATTTGTCATAATCTTCATTTCTCCCATTCTGCATTTTTGAAATTCTCGAAAAATCTCTCTGAGGTTTGTGAAAATCTACAAAAATCGTATTTGACCGTTAACTCACATGATTAACTGTCAAATTTCTTGAAATAATACCCAAACAAAACCCTAAAAATATTTTAGCCTTAACAATTATACCCTAACATATATATTTTCTTACATCAATACCTCACTCTCCACCTCCCAGTTCCACAACACATCTCATTCTCACTACCAATCGTCTAAAATTTGTTCCAGACCCAACCCAGAATGCGTCACAACCTCTAGCCCCAATCCTAGGCTTGGTTCAAGACGAAAATGGTAACGGTGCGATGCTTGGTCGATTGATCGAAAGATTCGTTACTACGATACCAGAGTCCTTCGAGAAGTTGATTGAGAAGTTCGTTTCTTCTTCTTCTTTGATCTTGCGCTGGACGGAGGAGTCGACTTCCTCCTCCGCCCTCCCAGAGGCCGATTGAAGTTGTTCGATTCAACTCCTAGCAGCGTCGCACGACGGTTTGGATGGGAGTTGGGGCATTTTGGCCGAAGGGCTTGACGGGGATGGGGAATTTCACAGAAGGCAGTCAATTTGGCGGAGCAAGGAAGAATCAATTTACAAAATGGAGGTTCGAGGCAGAATGGAGGTTCGAGGCGGATATCTCAATGACGGAGCTCCGATGACCAAGGGGAGCTCGGTTCTACAAGTTTGAGCCGGGTTTGGCGATATTGATGATGGAACCGGAACCAATAGCCTTCGATGGAGGAATGATCAAGGGTTGTTCAGGCTTAACGTTACTGATGGCCTTGGCGGAGAAGGCCCAAAACGCAACGGTGGAGCGTACTTGGATGAATGAGCAACTTTGGTAATTTTATAAATTGGGTGTGGTTGAAATTGTAAATGTGTGAAAAACTTAGGGTAGCATTGTTAGGGTTATAAAAGTTATTGCCCAATTTTTGTAGTTAGATCTAAAATTCTAACGGAATAGTTAACGATGGTTAGTGTCAGGGCTTTTGTATATTTTCACAAACCTTAGGTGATTTTTCGAAAATTTTTAAAATGCAGGGAGGTAAGTGGAGATTATGATAAATCTCAGGGAGATTTTTGATAATTTTCCTTCTTTTAATCCTATCCCCTCCCTCCCTCCCTTTGACCAAAATTTATGCCCTCGTACATCTCAAATGTGTTGACATGAAAATACTCCATTCATTCTCAATTAATTCTACATATTGTGTATGAGAGCGGGGATTAAAATGAATATAAGATTACATGTGGTTTGACATGATTACCCTTGAATGGAATAGAGGTTGCAAAAAAATGAGATAACAAATAAATATAAAATACGGATAGTTTGTAACTTTATATGAAAGAAATTTTCATTTAAAAAAAGTGTATAATTTTTTCACGAAAAATTCAAAATTAAAATGTGTAAGATTATTTGGGGATTGAGGAGTATATCCTAGGCATCTGTCAGACTCATTGGTTAGATTTATGATGTATTCTATTGATACTTTTTAGTAAAATTTGATGAATTATTTAAACATTGATGTGATATTTATTAAGAGAAGAAATTGGAGGAAAAAAGATAGTTGGATGAAAAAACAATTATGAAGAAGACAGCTTTAATTTAATGAAAAATGAAGAAAAACACACCCTTAGATTCACTTCGATAAATGAAAGTGTGAGAGTGAGAAAGTTTGTTTTGAATTGTAGATGTAGACTGTAGTCTTAATATTAATATTTATGAAGGAAAATGTTATTGATACTGAATGGTTAATTTTTTTTTTATCATTTACTTTTTCGTGGAAAGGGGAAAAAGAACACACCTTATTTTATGGAAGCGTTTATTTGTTTATTCTATTATTTCAAGGATAAGTTAGTTTCGA
Organism: Stellera chamaejasme; assembly: GCA_024586325.1. NCBI lineage: Eukaryota > Viridiplantae > Streptophyta > Magnoliopsida > Malvales > Thymelaeaceae > Stellera > Stellera chamaejasme. The sequence goes on from CM044985.1 coordinate 37,201,038, forward strand.
CAGACATAATATTACTGTATATATTTGGATAAAAAATAGAGTAACTATATACAGTGTGCACGACTTATGTTAAAGTGTGCATTCACAATAATAATAAAAAAGAAAGGAGTCTATAAAAGTGATGAGTTCAACAATTTGATAATTAATGGATAAAAATACCTACTTTAAGAGGTGCACCCTTTATCGTAAATCTAAAAAATACTCCCTACTAACAAACTTTTAACGAAGTGTATAAATAATTGGATCTATCATTTTCCAAATTTCATCGGTTAGTCTAATACTAACATTTTCTGAATTTTATAGATGATGATGGGTCAACAAATTTTGTTGTGTGATGATGGAAAAACATCCATGCTTCCTTCCCACGGAGCAGAGGCCGCCAAAGCCCCAAGTCAATATTAAAATTTAAAGGAACGCATCATTGGCCATGGAGTAATCATGAGGTCTTTTTAGGCATTAGACCAATTTTTCAGACCCCACCGCACCAACCCCAAAAAGAAAGGCCAAAATATAAGAAAGTGTCATCAGCTTTACCAACTCATTTGAACAAGGGCCCTAACTAAAAATTGGACACTTTAGGGCCTATAGTGTACAAACTCATATTATGTTTAAGGCTTGATTCAAATAAATCAAAACTTAAGCGCACTTGAGTGACTGAAAGTTCATAATTTTTATCCACATTATAAGTTGAAGTATAAATTTTCTAAATATATTTGTTAAAGATTTTTTCACTATTTATCTTAGTAAATATCTGAGTCAAATATTGAACCTTGAAACAACAAAGTCAAATGTATACATAATTGAGGACGAAGGGAATATATGTCTAGTGAGAATGGCAAATCTGTTGGTTCTCGGACAAGCTGAGTTATATGTATGTTTGATGAGTAGCTGCAGGTGTTAATATTATGCTGTTTTAATGGTTGTTTTAGTTGTTGTGTGATAAATTGTTGTATTAGGAGTGAAATGTTTGTGTTGTTCTAAGCTGATCGTTTGCTCATATTTTCAAGGGGTAAGGAGTTATTAATACAAATCATTATTGCTGGTTAAGAAAAAAAGACAAAAAAATATAAATATATGTTGCATAAACAATTTGAAAAAATTTTGTTTGCCTCGCATCAGCTGTAAGGTTCGCCAACTACTCATGCCGACGCCGTTAACAAATTAATCCATCTAAGCCCCAAATTGTCTAAGTTTGTACATTATAGACCCTAAAATGTCCAATTTTTAGTTGGGACCCTTATTCAAACGGATTGGTAAAGCCCATGACACTTTTCTACATTTTGGACACAAAAAAAAAAAAAAAAGATTTAGAGAAAGCACGGCAGCTTTACACAAACCCTACTTTACTTGCTACACCAAAAATCTCAAATCAAAAGTTGTATCTTGCACCATCATACTACTAATTATCATGCTCATGCTTCTACTTCCACCAAATGATTAGTGATCATAAACAAGGTGGGATCTTGAGTACTTAAGTCGTTAACATCGATCATTGGCTCTAATTTCCTTGTTCCTTTTCCCCTTTTCTTTCTTCCTTGTCTCTTCGGTGGGGCTAATATGGGTTTGAAATGGACACAAGAAAAGAAATGAGAGTGTAGCATAGGCTATAGATCTTCTCTTCCCACCTTTTCCACACCCTAAAAGCTGTTTCTTTCTCATTCCACTCCCCCTTTTTGGATAAAGTTGGCTAATATTGCACTGCTTCTTGCTCTACTCTATTTGGCCCTAGGAACCTTCCGACGTCGTTTTGATTCAGCTGAATATTTGGTGCACTGCTGCTCCTATCTCTTCCGCTGATCTTAACGCACACTCTTCTTCCATCTAGAAAATTGTAGCAATTTCAGCCCGTTTCCACCGCCACGCCACACCAACCGAACCAAAACAGCAGCAACAAAACAACAATACCTTCTGGTCAGAAATTTTGGAACTTGGGTACTCTCAGTTTCAGGGTTCAAACCACAAAGAAAGAAAAGACAAAGTAAAACGTAAAAATAGGATAAGAAAATTAAAAAAAGTTCTTACCTTGATGTTGAAAGAGTAAAAAACAGATGCTTGAGAAGAAGTGATGTTGAGGTGTAGCACTGTTAGTCTAAGACTCTCCAGTTTTACTATGGCTTGCAAGAGCTGTCCAGGTCTTCTAGGACATTGGATCTTCAAGTTGACGTAGTTTTGTACCGAATTCACTTCTATTTCAGCAGCCCCAAGCTTAATTCTCTCACAATTATCACTTCCAATTCGACATTCCAGCTTTTGGCAAGCGTCCATGGCAGATTCTACGGGGCTCGTTAAATCGTCCCCGTTTTGATCCATGCTTTTCTTCATCATCTTCTGGGCATCCAGAGTTTGAAGGAGTTGCTCCAGTTCTCTCACGAAGTCAATTGCACCGCCGATAATGGAAGCTTGGTCACCCTAATTAATGAAATACGTACCGACTGTTATAATTAGACCAAAAAGATGGAATCTTGATTATGAAAGATTGATTAAAAAAATGATATTTTTTTGTTTAATCGAGTACGTACCCTTTGGATGTAAGACGGTGGCATGAGGGCTCGGAGGGAATTGAGATGTGCGTTCATCTGACGGCGGCGGTTGCGTTCCACGGCAATGTGGGTCATCCGTTGATTCTCCACTTCCTCTTTGTTCTTCGCCGGCCTCGATCGCTTCCGCTTACGCCGTTCTCTCGTGACGCCGGCGGTGGAGGGTTTCATCTGTTGCTTCTCCGGCAACGACGAGATATGTTGCTGATCCACAACCCCATGATCAAAACGACAATTCCGGTGCTGTTCATGAGGTACCTCTTTGGTCTCCGACTTGACCGGCGACGGCGAGCACTGGAGGTCTAGTAATTCATGCGTGACGCAGCTCTCGAACTCCAAAGGCTGGATTTTGTGGGCCTCCATTTCCGGCGAGCAGGTATAGGAGTCGGCGACGTTAATCTCAAAGGGCTTGCTGTTGAGGTGCTGGAGCCTCAAAAGGGTCTGAAAGTTTGGTTCTTTGAAGGAGATTAGTGGCGGGGCTTCAACGCTCTGAAGCATCTGAAGGAACGGCATTTTGTCTTCTAGGCTCAGTATTGAAAGACGTGCCTCGTCTTCTTCTTCTTCTTCCTCCTCTTCCTGAAACCCGAAGCTCTGAACTCCACCATCAACCACACCAAACTGATCTCTCCCAAAGCACTCGCCTTCCAAGAGCTGCAAAACCCAAAAGCCATGTTGCTGTTGATGAACAATAATTATCAAGAGATGAAAAGAAATTCCATTGGGTGGGATTCTCAAGAATGGAATGTTGAGAGAAGGAGAAACATGGGGTTAAGATGGCCAGTACTGGTTAGCATTTCAAGCAAATCAGATGTAAGTGGAATTGAATGCTACTATAACAAAGAATTAAATGATCCTAAGAAAAGGTAGGAGGTGAAGAACCAAAACAGGAAAAGTTCACATACACAGGAGTTAATGGGTCCTTGTAGCTGTAGCCGCTCCATAACAACAAACCAAAACCCTTTTTCCAAGCAGTAATTAAATGCCTTACAAAATTCTCTTTCTCTCTCTACCAACATTCCATTGATACACTAACAGAACATTAAATGAAGAGCCCACGAAGGTGAGGTGAACAAAGAAACCCCATGGATGAATAAAAAAAGTCTCTGTCGAAGTCGAAGTATATATATGTAGAGAGATGAAGCCGTTGCAATTGCAGCTGGTTTCTTGTTGCAGAGGAATTGCATTTATATTGGTGTCCAGATAATAAATGCTGAAGAAGAAGCAGAAGTAAAAACAATGGCGGAGTAAAAATGGAGGGTGGAAAGATACCGGAAGAGGAAGTGTTTGATAACGGATGGGGTTGTAGACTGAAATAGTTGGTGAGGACCTGGCAGAGAAGAGAGAGAAAGAAAGAGAGTGTGTGTGTGTCTAGTTTACAAGGTCCCGAGCATTATTGGCGATGGCAGTTTTGTCCAGCAGCGGGGACAGAGGTGGTGGGGACTACATACCCTTCGCTCGAACGAAGGGTAGGGTACTCCTAAAAGTAGAGACGAGCTTTAGAAAGTCCTCCTCTGGATTGTGTCACCCGTCTGATGATGGGTCACGCACGTCCTTGTGCCTTTGGGGTTGGGGATACGAATGTCAATTAGGCGGTTTCAAATCGGGCTATTCGGGTTTGAGATGAGATCATGTTTATATGTTTTCGAATTAGTTTGGGTTCAGATCGGATCATTCGGGTTGAGATTGTGTTTTCTTATTTTCGGGTTAGGGTTGGGTTGTGTCAGTTCCGTTCGGATTCGGGCTGAGATCAGATTGAGAAAATTTCATTTTCGGGTTACTGTGGGTAGAAGACAGGTTAAATTTCAAGTTAGTTTATAAATTCCTTATTGATCATTAAAATGAAATTGGAGTACAATATTGCGACAACAAAATTAAATATTGGACACATCTCCAACAAAATAGGAATTGGTCATTACTGCAAAAAAAATTAGAAATTGATATTACTCTAACAAAATTGAAATTGATCATTACTCCAATTGGAAATTAGACATTAGTACAATAAATTTAGAAATTGGACATTTCACCAAAAAAATTGAAATTAGACATTGCTCCAATTTGGAATTGATCATTACTACAATAAAATTGAAAATTGGACATTACTCTAACAAATTTAGAATTGAATACAAGTCAACTTTAACAAATTTGGAATTGAACACAACTCCAACAAAATAGGAAATGGTCATTACTCCAATAAATTAGAAATTAACATTACTCTAATAAAATCGAAAATGAACTAATAGTGTTTGTTTTGGAAATTGGAAGCTACACTTTCTAGAGTTGTCTTTTTTTGTTCCAGCAAATGATGTAAGGATTTACAAGTGGCAATATTTGTTTGAGATTCCGAACTTCAAACAACCTTTGCAATCTTTGCGATATGAGATGAAATGTTTTTTTAAGATCTATGCATTTGTTGTTTTGGAGTTTAAAGTTTATGAATTAAGAATTCTATATTTATAATTCAATTTTAAGAAAAATTAGATAAGGGAAATGACATATATGTCAAGTGAAAATTTTGATACTTGTAACTTGGAGATAATTTTTCAATATATTTGTATGTTCGGGTCTCTTCGGGTCCTCTCGTGTTCCTTTCGGGTTCGGGTTACTCGAGTTTCAACTTACGCGGGTCGGGTTCAGATCAGATCAGGTTCATGTCGGGTTCGGTTGGTTGACTTTCTGGGTCAACTCGGGTTGGGTCGGTTTGGGTTCAGGCAGGTTGCTCAGGTTGGGTCAGCTTTTGACATCCCTAGTTGGGTCGACTTTTGACATCCCTATGAATACAACGCCCACAACGGTAGCAGAAATCTGTTAGATGTTCATATTGCAAGAAAAATGACCTAGTAGTACCTTTCACATCCACTTTAATCAAGCGACGAAGGGGTTTCGTAACATCCACGAAAACCTTAACCTGAAGGGAAGGTCCATCGACATCCAATGCCTTAACCACACCAATAAGCTGGCCCAGACATCGAGCCATAGTTGTTGTGTACAATCAGACGGTACGTCCACAACTTGTACCCAGAAATCCAACTGGTTAAAATCAAGAGAAGATGGGGAGGCACCTTTTTTCAGGAGGGCTATCACTATCAATATACCATTAAACGACCAAGGGCATTGCTCCATAATTCTCTGGGCTTGTTCCACCGATTCAAAATCAAACAAAAAAATGTTTGATCAGGATTGAGAGGCTGAAGGCTTCACTGAGTACTTGATGCCTTGCCACGCATTCCGAAAGGCGGCAACAAGCGTGTCGAGACGGACTGGTCTTGCCCACAAAACCCAACTGGCAATAACTCCTGGAGGCTGGCGAACAATGGCATTGGGGAGAGCCACCACAACCTCCTCTTCTTCACGGGAAAGTGCGAGTTGTGAGAGCCGGGTATGGATTGAATCCAACTCCTCGAGTGGAGAAGCGAGACGGACGGGAGAAATCGAGGCATATGGCGCCGGCGGACCAACGGCGTGAAGAGCACACAAGTAGTTGCTTGGAGGCGACGTGACCACTAGCTAGGAGCAGGAGGCACCGCTAGGGTTCAAACCTGTGTAGTTCGATTACTCTCGGGATTTTAGGCACAAACCACTTTTTACTTGAGCCTTTTTTTATACATTTTAATGTCAAAGATTAACGTAATATAATTGACAAAATCAAGGATAGAGCTGCGTACCATTCATCATTTCGATCGGAGTTAGGTTTCCCCTCGAGCAGTGTCCTGTCCGAGAAGATACTATGACGCACATAGGGTGGTTGATGTATAAAAATGAATATTGCATTTTGTATGAACATCTAAAAGAAGAAGAAGAGAGATAATAGAGGAAATGACATAATAAATGGTCTCATATTAATTAATACGTTTAATTAAGTGTGAAAATTAAAGTAAATTTAATAGTAAAAAAAGTTTTTTTTTAAAAAAAATGGTAAAAAGAAAATAGGTACGAAAAATTAAGTAATAAAGTAATTAAAATGAAATGTATCAATTTTGATGAGACATCTAAAAAATGGATATATATATATATATATATATATATATATATATATATATATATCAATTTTTATGGAATGGATGAAGATTTTTTTGTGGGTGTCTATTTATCACATATGTGGAAAAACACACACCATGAAAATGTCAAATTTACCCTCTTAATAAATCTCTATGAAGGGTGTTTTAGTCTTTTAATTTATTAGGTTAGTTAGTTAAGTTAGTTAATTAATAGTACATTTAAGTAAGTGTTTTTCCATATATGTGGTAAATAAACGGACTCGATTTTTTTAACTTCTCGTTCTTGAAAAGTTAATTATCTCTTTGTCCATAAAGATTGTACTACTTTTATCATTTTTTGGTTGTCTCCCATTAATTTTCCAATTTCCTTATACTATCAATTTTATTATTTTATTATCTCATCTTGAAGTTTAGGGACCAATAATTTCTCTTTCCAACTTCTTTAAAAATAAACAAAATAGGGACTGGGGACATGCATGGGTTGATGAAAGTGGAACTTGAACTCTAGACTCATGACATCTTATGCACTTATGTTGTTAGGGGGTTTAACCATTAGGCTATAGACTCATGACATCTTTTCAACTTCTTAAAATTTTAGATCCACCATTTTTTTCATTATATTATATTATATTTTTAAACTCATGCAAGTCAAAACACACAATTTCAATTACTCACCTTAATCTACATGTTCAGTCAAATTTTACAATTTTTATGTGTACGGTTTATGTGTACGGGATATATAGAGTGGTTTTTAAAGGGCAAACAAAAAAAGGACCATGTGATACTTTTGTAGAAACATATTGTTAAGATGCTTGCAAGTTTATACGACTACCACATTACAATCGAGCTAAAGAAAGCTTTACCCTCTCGTCTATTTTCAGTTAGTAATCTTCATATATCTTCAATAAGACCACGACTCTCTGTGATTAGTAAAGATAATTAAGCTAGAGTTTCATCTCTAAATTGATTAATTGCAGCACCAAAAAGCATCTACATCAACAAAGCCTTTCGAGCTGCAAAGATGTGTAGCCCCACTTAATTATCAGACGGGATCATGGTTAGTTCAAACGAGGAGGCTTTCTTAATTATCTTTGGGATTGGGAATATTATCTTCCTAATCTCGTCTACCTCTTCGAGATTATCAATCCTCAAACATCAACTGTGATGTAGATTTGGGTATTGTATTATTGGCTTATATCGATCCTTTTTAAGCATCGACCAAATCATTGGATACAATTAAGCAAACAAACTAGTTTTTCTCGATCCGAAGGAGAGTAACTATACGGTGCGCCTATAGGCGCACCGTAAGCGCCTAAGAAGAAGAAGAAGAAGAAGAGGGCGTCGCCGGCGTCGCCGTATTTGTCGGAACTCCCAATTTTTCACGGATCCGCCATTCCTTCCTCACGAAACAACAAAATTAGACTGAAATTCGTCTGATTCCTCTTCCTTTCATGCAAAATCAACAAAATTAGCAACAAAATCCAACTGCCCCGTTGTTCCGGTGAAAACAACCACCGACTGACGAATTTGTTTGACTGCCCAAAATGATGTGCTTCGTTACAAAAAATGATGCATTCCCGATACACTATGATGCTCCCGTAACAATATAATGCATTCGCTTTGATGACTTACTGATGCATTTTGTTCTACAACACAGTGATGCTCTCAATACCAAAAAATGATGCATTTGCGATGCATAATGATGTTTTTCCGTAACAAACATGATGCACTAGTTCTGATAACTTAATGAAGCACACACTTCCTTCAACCTCTCAAAATGATGCATTTGGTAAAACACTATGATGCATTCCCGATACATTATAATGCTCTCCATTACAAAATATGATGCACTCGCTCTCATGACAAATGTTACACTCGTTTTATTAACCTTTCAAAATGATGTCTTTGGTTAACCACTATGATGCACTCCCTGTTGCATTATGATGCTCTCCATTACAAAATATGATGCACTCGCTCTCATGACAAGATTAATGCTCTCAATTTCCAGCTCACACACCATTAAGGTACGTAGGAGCATCATTTGGAGTTGAATGCGCATTATCTAAAGAACGCAGGAGCATCATAATTACTGGCGAACTTACTTAGACGAATTTGAATGAAAATGGCAATTTTGTAAATAACGCGAAAATGGCGCACGGAGGCCCACGATAAGCGTGGGCGCACCGTATCCTGTACTCAATGAGAAGTGGAATTGTGATTTGCGTCCACCGTCCACCAAGGTGAGCTTTGCTGGTGAGTGATGAATTTTAGAACAGGTTGGTGACTGATAAGGAGATAATATTTGGGGTTTGGGTTGGGTTAGGGGTATTTTATATACATTTATTGGGTTGAGTTATGAATGAGTATAATTTTTTGGGCTAAATTATTGCCCAACGGATGCTGGGTGTGCCCGTCTGCTGATCCACCTCTGACTGTCGTCTCATGTCTCATCAAGAGTTTACATCCGTTCTTCATTATCATCAAATATTTTTGAAGTACTTTAGTATGAAGCTTATAGTTCCTCAAAATTAATTTGAATATGATTGTTATCCTCAAATATGTAAGCTTAAACGTTACATTACACATATACGTTTATTGATTTTGGATAATTGTTGTTACTTGAAAACATTCACGTGGAATGAGTAAAAGAAGTAAAGAATTTAGTAAAATAGGAGTTATCTTATACCATCTCTTTCTTAAATGAACCATGTCTCATGAAAATGTCGGGTCGGGTGGGCCGTAATTGAGAAGAGGGGTGATGGGGTCAGGTCAGATAAGGTCCATGGGTATTAAATGTACCCGGTACACAAAATTTGTCTTCACCGGAAACACAACACAACAATCACCCGATGCGATTCAAGTCTTCTGGACCTGTTGTTTTGCATCCCACACCTGGGCCGTGCCCTTTTTAAGTTACTAGGGGAAAATGCATTTTAGGTCCTATAATTATCGTATTTATCCATTTAGATCCTTAAACTTTTTAGTATTTTTGTACGGGTCCTAAAATTCAGGTTTTCCTTCTTCTTTTCTCTGTCTTTTCAGGCCGTGTTGTTATTTTGGCTAAACAACATTTGTGCATGATTGTTTTTGGCCTTGTTACTCCACGTCTTGTTTGGCCAACTAAGTTTCTCACATAATTAATAGAGCTAACCTGGCTCAAAAAGTGCATTATTAAATTTCAGATTAATGGAGCTAAGAATTGAAGCCACAAATTAAGACGACAGCAAGTACTACTACTAGATATATATATATATATATATATATATATATATATATATCATGGAGTATTTGTTTAATCGGTTTTAAATTTCAATCAGAAGTTGCGGTATCAAAAGTCCACGCTTTCAGTTTCAGCTCATGTATTAATAATATTCTGTCTTGTCTTATAAGGCGATGTTCTTAACCTTTTCTCTCTGTGTTCCAGAAAATAAATTAAAGAATGAAATAAAAGAGAAGAAGATTCAGTAGTGATCCTCCCCTCCCCTCCCCTGGTTCTGGTTGTAGAAACGCCAAATTGGCTACAGAGATTTTAAGATAAAACTTTGGAGACGATGGATATATCTTATCCCATTCAGCTAACTCTCTACGCCTTTTAGCCACACACACACTGCCAATAAGTAACCTTGCTGCAAAGTGAACCTTCCTTGTCTGTTAGCTTAGCTCTCTCCAGTATTCATCATCACTAATCTGAACCCGAATTTTTAACCCGACCCACTGCTGGTAAATAGGTAGTAATTAGTACGTAACAAGAGATGATATATATATATATATAGAAATTATAAACCATGCACATCCATATCAATCAAACGCTTGCATGTTCTAGCTAGCTAGCTAGCTTCTTCAAGCTGGCCGGATAAACTAAAACCATGCGTTTCTTATCCCTTCAATTCCTCGCTTGGTAATTATCTTATCGGAGCCTACATTGAATGATGATTGATATTGATATACTAAAAGTCTTATACATTGAATTGTTAGAGATGCAACTTTCTTTCACACTAAACATGTGTGAAAGAAAGTTCTACCATTTTGAAATCCTATATATAGGTCTCCAGCAAGGACAACATGCATGGTTTTATTATTGGTCGAGTAGAGGTTAATGCTTTAATGAGTTTGTATATGTATAAAAATTAAACAGACTCTTGTAGCATGAAAATGATAAAATGTATCTTCAGTTTGAAATTTTGATTAAAAAAAGTTGTTTATTGGACTTTAACTTTAATTGAAATTTAACGTGTATATGAAAAATACTAATAATAATTATAGTAACCCGTCTTATTTTTCTTCAGGGGCGGATGAGCATGGAGGTGTGGCTAGCTCCTGCTGGCACTACACTAGAAAATAAGACTTACTACGGTCTACTATGCCAAGAAAATAAGACTTGTGGAAGCATTTTTCACTCTTCGTGGTCTCCTCCATGGTAGCGCGATTGCAAAGGTAAAGTCGATATGTAGGGCGGCGAAGCTATGGGTGAATGAAGCAAGGTTTAAACGCAATAAGGAGGAGACGCTGCATCAAAAAGGAGAAGGCTTTAAAAGGATCGGGGGAGAGACGCAGGAAGTAAGGGGAATTAGCTTGGAGAATAGATCTACACAAAGATCGTATAGAGATGTTGTAGGGAGACCACAAGAGGTGCAATCCAGAGAAGGAACGGAGAAGAGAGCTTCTGCAAGTGTGAGGATTACAACCAGAGAAGAAGAGAAACTGTGGCTTGCGAGATGTGCGTTGGGAGAGGTGAAACATATCTCTCTACTGGGTAAGATTTCAGAGCTAATCCAAGGAGCTGGGTTTGTAAACTGCAAAACGAGATATCTGGGAGGGATGAGAGTTTTGATTGAATGTTCTTCGACGGAGGCAATGAAGAAGTTCGTCTCAGAAGGAAAACTTCAGTTATCTGATTGGTTAGATGGGATAATGCCATGGAATTTAGCCGCGGAGGAGAACAGTCCAGGTAGAGTGGTATGGGTGAATATCTCTGGCATTCCGGTTCACGCTTGGCACGCCGGAGTCTTCGAGAAGGTGGCCGGAATTTGGGGCAAGGTTCTAGAGATTGAAGAACTGACATTGCAAAAGGTTCAGGTGCACATCGGGAGAGTATGCGTGCATACTCAGACGAAGGAGATGATAAACTCAGTGATAGATCTCTCGGTGGATGATCGTTTGTTTAAAGTAAAAGTTGTAGAAGATCTGTTTGAGGTAGTGGATGTTGGACGAAGGTACGCGAAAATGGCGTATTTCTCTGATTCGGAAGTTGAAACTGAGGAAGGAGAAGGTTGCAACTCGGAAGAGAGCTGGGTTCACGGCGGCGAGTCGGAGGACGAGTTAGGGGCAGACGATCCGGGTTTGGAAAATGATTTTAATATTAATCATTGTTGGAAATTGGGAGGAGGTGAGCAGCCCGAGATGAAAAGTTTGAATCTTGACAATACGGATGACAGGGCGGAGGAAGAAAGGCTGCTGAAAAGTGAGGGTGAAAAGGACAAAAGTTCTGACACATCAGAGGAAGGAGTGGGAGAAACATCAGAGGAAGGAGATTTCAGGAATAAAGAAACAAAGGAATTGGGCGAATTAAATGGGTCAGGGTCGAGTAAGTCAAATATGGCGGGCTTATTGGGCCAGCCTCAACAAAGGCCCAAAGGGAGAGACTTGGTGGCAGGTCAGGCTAGTTCAGGGCCCATCGTGCCTGAGTCCATCATGAACATTAGTGATGGGCTATTACAGGACTTTCAAGTGGAGGCAGATAAGGTGGGCTTGGGTGTTTTAGTGGAAGTTAATGGGGCAGAGGAATGCGTGAAGGGGGGTAATTTAAATAGGAACATTCAAGTGCAGGAGATGCCTTCAACAAATAGCAGGAGTTCTTCCGATTCGGTGAGGGCGTCAGAACCGGTGAAGGTGGTGATGCATGGAGGGCCATTGAGACAGAGAAAGGGTCGCCGGATAGTCTCCAGATCAGCACACTGGATAGAAACGCAGCAGAATACAGGGGGGGTGTGCGCTAGAGTATCTTTACGAGAAGTCAAGAAAGCAGCTCGCATCAAAGCAGACCGTACGTCTAAGGGGCTCAGAAGACTAGCTACAAATGGGAAGTCACCAAAGCAGGCTGATTCGGATTCGTCGTGGGGAATGAAGGTGGCTTTGTCGACAGACTCAAAGGGAGAAAATCAGGTATTAACGAATTCGGGTTCTTCTTCTTATAGTAGGATTCATAATGTTGGAAGAGCAGTGGGTGTGGTCTTCAGAAATGAGGGGACTAATGGTTCGAATTTTGGAGAGGTCTCGGCTGATAAATGAAGATTGTGTCTTTGAACATCAGGGGTTTCGGTGGGGGACAAGCTGAGAAAGTTGAAGGTTTTAGTGGCAAAGGAGAATGTGGACTTTTTGGCTTTTCAAGAAACTTTGTTGACGAATGAGGTGGGAGATGGGATTTAAAATATATGGAGACATAGTGAGTTGGGATTTGCTCAACAATTAGCAGTTGGAAGGTCAGGGGGGTTGCTTTGCTTCTGGAATAAGGATGTCTGGACAACAGAGGAGATCATATCAGGAGATGGTTTTTTGGGGCTCATTGGAAGATGGAAGAATAAAGAGAACAAATATCTGATGTTTAATATTTATGGGCCCCAATTGACTAGTCAGAAAAGAGCTTTATGGACAGAGCTGGGGCCGTTGATTAGGGAGTTCAGGGGAGCAGTGTGTTTGATGGGGGATTTTAATGTGGTGCGAAGACCGGATGAGAGAAGAGGGTGCCGGTTTAAGCCAATAAGAGCAGCGGACTTTAATCTTTTTGTGCGAGAAAATGATCTTCAAGAGGTGAAACAAGGAGGGCGCCGATTTACTTGGGTAAGCAGTGATGGGTCGAAGATGAGTAAACTGGACAGATTTCTGGTAAATAGGGAGTTCGTGGAGGATTGGGGTGAGATTGCTGCAACTGTAGGGGAAAGGATTTTTTCAGATCATTGCCCTATTTTGTTAAAAGCAGGGATAGTGGATTTCGGACCTCCTCCGTTCAGGTGCTTCGATCAGTGGCTTACAATGGACGGGTTTGGGGATCTGGTCAAGAAGGTGTGGGAGCAAACGAAGATAGCGGGCGCTCCTGATTTTGTGTTAAAAGAAAAACTCAAAGCTCTGAAACATGGAATCCAAACTTGGAGGAGGAACGCCTCATCAGGTGTTGCGGGAGGAGTGGAAACTCTTAAAGGGGAATTCCTCTGTCTAGATAAGGAAGCGGAAGAGAGGGAGATGTCAGAAGAAGAATGGAGGAAGTGGCAAGAGGCAAAAGTGAGATTCTTTAAGGAGCAGAGGATTCTATCGAAAGACCTAAAGCAAAAAGCTAGATTGAAATGGGCAGTAGAAGGTGATGAGAATAGCAAATTCTTTCATGCTATGGTCAAAGGAAGGAGGAAGAAAAATACAATTCAGGGGCTGCTTATTAATGGGGTCTGGTCGGAAGACCCGAGGTCAATCAAAGAAGCTGTCTTGGAGTATTTCAGAGAACACTTTAAAGAACCTACACCAAACAGGCCGGAATTCATAAGTCATAGATTTAGACAGTTGACGGAAGATCAGAAAGCTATGTTGGAAGCCCCTTTTTCGGAAGGGGAAATCAAGAGAGCGGTGTGGTTATGCGGGGGAAGTAAAGCTCCGGGACCGGATGGTTTCAATTTCAACTTTATTAAAGCAAATTGGGAAGTCATGAAGGGGGATCTAATTGCGTCAATTCAGAAGTTCGAATCTACCGGCCGGTTAAGAGCGGGATGTAACTCGTCATTCATAGCGTTGATTCCCAAGGTAAAAGACCCCCTTCTAATTTCTGATTTTCGCCCTATTAGTCTCATCGGATGTCTGTATAAAATTTTGGCGAAACTGTTGGCTGAAAGGTTAAAGGGAGTCATGAATGGGCTGGTTGGGGAAACACAAACTGCTTTCATTCAAGGAAGACAGATCACTGATGGGATTTTGATTGCTAATGAGGTGGTGTCCTGGGCAAAGAAAGAAAAGAAACAGATACTTCTTCTAAAAGTAGATTTCGCCAAAGCGTATGACAATATCAGCTGGAAATTCTTGGACTCGGTCTTACAACAAATGAATTTCGGTAGTAAGTGGAGGGGTTGGATAGCAGGATGCCTAGAATCGACAAGAGTTTCTATCCTAGTCAATGGTAGTCCAACTTCAGAGTGTAAGATGGAAAGGGGCCTAAGACAGGGGGACCCTCTTTCTCCATTCTTATTCATCTTGGGCGTCGAGGCTCTCAATTTAATGATGGAGGAAGCTGTAAGTCAGGATGTGTTTCGACCTATACACGTGGGTCGAGGTGAGGTGAAGCTGTCGCATCTTCAATTCGCTGATGATGCAATTTTCACTGGGGAATGGTCGGTTGAAAATGCAAGATCTCTTATGGCAGTTCTTCAGTGCTTCCAATTGGTATCGGGGCTTCAAATTAACCTGGAAAAAACGAGGATTTTTGGCGTAGGGGTGGAGATGGAGGAGGTCACCAATTGTGCACGGATTTTGGGATGTGTGGCAGCGGTTCTTCCCTTCTCATATTTGGGCTTACCTGTAGGCGTTAATATGAGTCGGCAAAAAAGCTGGGATCCGGTGGTGAATAAAGTGGAAAATAGATTGTCGGGTTGGAAGGCTAATTCCCTTTCAATTGGTGGGCGGTTAACGTTGATTAAGTCGGTGCTTGGGAGCTTACCCTTGTATTATCTGTCAGTATTCCGTGCTCCAGCTGGTGTGGTAAAGAAAATTGAATCTCTCCGTATTAAATTCTTTTGGGGGGCAACAGGGGAAAAGAAAAAATTGATATGGGCTAGGATAGAAAGGTTGTTCGGAGATAGTGAAGTAGGCGGGTTGAGTGTGGGTAGCTTAAGAGCAAAGAACTTAGCTTTGTTAAGTAAATGGAGATGGAGGTGGTTGAAGGAGACGAATAGTCTGTGGGCAAAAGTAGTGGCCTCTATTAACGAAGGGGTGCCGGGATCTTTGATGTTTGGAGGAGGATTAGGGAGATGGAGTGTTTGGAAGGACATAGATAAGGCGGCGGGGGAAGTAGAGAGTTTAGGTCTGGGGTTTGCTAGTAAGTTTAAACGTGTGGTGGGCATGGGGAACAATACCCTATTCTGGGATGATGAGTGGATGGATGGGGGTTCTCTTAGAGGGCGGTTTCGGAGATTGTTTGAGATGGAGGAGAACAAGAGCTGTTCGGTGTTAGAGAAGATTAGGTGGGGGGAGGGAGAGGGGGAGTGGAGTTGGGACTGGAGCTGGAGTAGGAGGTTGAGAGGGAGAGCGGAAGGAGAATTTCGGCAGCTGCTTGACATTTTACAGGATTTCGTCCCGAAGAAGCTTGTTCATGACACGTGGAGATGGGATCAGGCAAAGGATGGTGTGTACACAGTCCATGGACTTTCTCAACTGATCAACACTCATATGGCAGCCAACCATGACATCCCGACATGCTGGTGTAACAAGGTACCCTTAAAAGTGAATGTGTTCATTTGGCGTGCATCTCACAGATACATTCCAGTGCGAGCTCAGTTACAACAGAGAGGGATGGAAATAGATTCTATTCTATGCCCTCTTTGTTAATCCGGCAAATCATGCTTTAGTTCCATCATAGAGATTTGGCGAGCGGTGGCAACTTGGTGCAACACGGAGATGTTCAGGTCGATTGATTTCATTGATGTTATAAATAGTGACTTTATTTCCCAGGTTCCGACTTCTTCAAGACAGGTGTGGCAAGCGATTGTCTTTGTTACTGCTTGGGCAATTTGGAAAGCGCGCAATGGCTTGACCATGCAAAACACTCCGTGGCATGCCTCTAAGATCCTCGCAGATATCCAGGTGCTGTCCTTTCTTTGGATTCAGAACAGGAGTTCGAGGAGTAGCAGTTCATGGGGGGATTGGTTGATCGCTCCGACCCAACAGGGGGTGCACGGGGGAAGATTAAATTGATTATGTGGGGGGAGGACTTGTGTTTTAAGTCATACTATTGGTGTCTGTTTTTCAGGGATGGTTTCTACTTAAGGTCTAGGTGGGGTGGCTTGCTGCCAATTTTTTCTTCCCTACTATAGATTTGTTTTTTCTTTTTCTGTAAATCTGTTCCTATTTCTCATAGGACTCCTTTGTCCTAAGCATCTCATAATGAAATGCATTGCTGTTCAAAAAAAAACCTGTGGCACTACACTAGAAAATAAGACTTACTACGACTATGCCAAGAAAATAAGACTTAGAAGAAGAAGAAGAAGAGATATGAATCCGATGAATTCATCCGAAGAAGAAGAAGGAGAAGGAGAAGAAGAAGAAGAAGAAGAAGAAGAAGAAGAAGAAGAAGAAGAAGAAGAAAACTGAAGAAGAAGAAGAAGAAGAAGAGAAGGAGAAAACATAAAAAGAATAAGAGAAGGAGGAGAAGAAGAAGGCGGAAGAGAAGGAAGAAGAGAAGTAAAAAAAACAGGGAGAAAAAAGATGATGAAGAAGAAGATGGTGGAGAAGGTGAATGAAGGAGAAGATGAAGATGAAGTGCGGCAGATGGCGAAGGAGGAGGAGAGGAACCCTAAAATGAGCATTTACCACGGCCTTATCGCCGCGGTAAATACTTACCGCGAGGTGAACCGCGCCGTCTACTGCGCTGGGCCATTTACTGCGGCCTTAGCCGCAGTAACAGGCATGGTAAAAATGACACTCTCCATGTAGTGTGGGTAAATCTTTTAGCCCAAAGTCCAATATACCCATCCGTATCCCAACAATTCTTTTCCACATATCAGTTTATCCACCAATAACCCAACAATTCTACTTTCTTTTGATTGAGTTTTGATGAATACTATGTAAGAATTGTGTTTTGACTTATAATTTTTTTTACCCATTATTGATTATTTGTTTTCCACTCACCTAAGTTAGATCCTAGATCCGCCACTGTTTTTCTCATTTTATTAGTTCCGTCAGTTCGTTGATAGATGTTAATGAAATCCATTCAAGTGTTCGTAAAAAAAATCAGTTATTTGTTTTGACAGTTTCACAATATTTACTCTATGATTTTTTTTCACGAATATTTCATATGTATATCATAATTTTAAATCTAAATTTTCTATATATTGAACCTTGAAATACTAAAATGAAGTGGCTGGACGGAAGAAGTATTAAAAGAAACTAAAAATCACAATAATGCAGTGAATGTTGGTTTGTAAAATGGTCTAAAAATTTCTATAAATATTTTTGTCATGTGAGCTGGATCCTTCTATGAATATGCATGTCATATGCAGTGGGCTTTCCACATTTTGGGCCGCCTGATTATCTATTGGGCCAGTGGGTAGTCTGAGTGGGCTGGTGTTGGTTGAGTCGGGTCTGTATTTTGTGTGTTCTCTCTTGGTTGCTTTTAGTTGGGTTTCCTTATGTTACCGCCCGGGTTCTTCTCTTCGATCCCATTGAGTTTTGGCTCTTTGCAGTGCAATTAAGAAGCAGTACTGCATGCTTGCCACATCAATAATTTTGATCAATTTTAAGAAGGGGAAGAAAAAAGAAAAGATAAAAGATAAACGAACTTTTTATTACGGAAATAAATTACTGATGTGATATGCATACAATATTTGTTAAGGTTGTCTTCTTCTTCACAATTTTCCAATAACAAAACATCAAATCAACACATTTTCCTCATATTTTTACACTTTTTTGTGTTGTGTTTTATAGAGACCACCACCTAAATTCTGAGAAAAGAAAATAAAGTGAAGTTTGGGAAGAATCTAGGTCGGTCGTCTTCAAGCCCTGTACTAAAATTCGTTGACTGAAAGCAATTGAATGATGCACCTTAGCCGTCTACATACTCCTTCATTGAGAACGGCCGCCCTTTTAACTGTTTTATAGTATAAATTAAAATTATCTTTCGTCATTAATTCATCTTAATAAATTTTTATCATTATCTCCTTTTAAATTCATTATCACCATTAGTCCCAATCCAGTACTCTCTAGAATTTTTGAATGAGTACGTGCATTAATAAGGATGAAAAAGTTAACTAAAATAAAATAAAAATGAAAAAAACTATTTTATTGTGAATAAAAATATTTTAATATTATAACAACATATTAAAAATGGAGGGAGTATTAATTACTTAACCTAATTGTTGCAATTGCTCATGATATCGTTTTACTAAAGAAATGAAAGCTATGGGTATTTTCCATAGAATAAAAATTCAACTATGTTAGCACAGAAAACTATTTTGGGAATTTATGAAGATGAGTAGTGAGTACTACTAAAAACCAACCAAGTTCCTGGAAAAACCCACTTTTAGTCTGGCTGTCAACTCTTGAAGTTTGTTGATCCCTTTGTTTCTTAATGTACTTGACTTCCTGAGTTTTCACATACTGTATTTTTAGATATCAAGTTAGTAGTATTACATGGTCTGTAGATGAAATCACATTCAAACTACAACAATCAAACCTAGCTACCTAGCTAGCTAGCTAGTTATGAGCATGACAGTTTGTTGTCTAAAAGTAAATCAAAGTAGGTACTCATATATTCTTTTACCGATAATATTTGATCATATTACATACTCCATTATACTACTAGCTAGTGGTTTTTTTTTGTTCTTTCAAAAAAAAAAAGCTACTAGTAGTTTTGAGATAATCGTAGGTTTTTTAGATAAGAGGATAATTAAAACTGTAGCTAGATTTATGAAATTTCATTTTATATATAGCTTTTTGAAGAGCTCATTAAGTGGATGATTCTTCTATATTAATATAATTATTAGCATTACTCTTTTTCTTTCCACATCAATTGGCATGTTTCCTGTTCCAGTACTTTATCATCTGCGTCCCCACCACCATGTTTAATTTACAACTCTGATTGTCCACCCAATGAATTCAATCCAACTTGCAAAAGCGAGAATATATAGTTTCGATATATATATATATATATATATATATATATATATATATATAATTAGGTTATGTTAATGACACAATTAATTAATCAATATATAAGCAACCCACAAATCCAGTACAAAAACGAACCCGATACGCTTGAGCACTCATCAACACATGATATATGCATGGAGAATCGTCCAACATATATATACTCGCTACTCGATAAGAAATCGAAGTATATATGCGATACCCACTACCACTTAGTATCTTTTTACCTTCTGTGATCCTTCCTTCTTTCTTATTCTTCTTCTTGTTTTTTTTTTTTTTTTGCTCCCACAGAAAACTGACTACGTACTAATTGAGTAAATAACAGCATATATAGAAGAAAAATTAAGTTCATTCTTCATAATTTTCTTACACTTGGAATTTGAAGTAGCATACAGTTTCTATGCAATTTATCCTTATTTTTCAAACTATATTGCAATATTGATCAACTAAAGAAGAGAGAAATTGACTAGATAGATAGCTACACTGAAGCTGTTTAAATTATGCACCTGTTGTTTGTATTTCTGCTGCCTGGATGGAATCCTGGTCACGGAGTGGCCCTTCTGCTGTTTTGCAAACTTGGGGTGCTTTATAGGCTATACATCGACTTTACAAGGGGGTGCACCAAGCAAGGGCACCTGCGCTCCGACGCCCTTCTTCAACCCAACCCAAACGTCGCATTTGACCTCAATTCCGTACGTCGCCGTATGGATCGGCCCCGTCTTCCACCTCAACCTCCCGTGGAGCACGACCCTCAGCGGGACGACCCCGTAGGCCACGTCAGAGACCAACCCACTCGCCGCCAGGGCTGACACCATGACCGGTCCACCGCCTAGGACCAGCGACACCAGGACGGAGCTCCTCGTCTCGTGGTACAGCGGCGGCAGCTCTAGAGGCGGCGTGATTGGCTGGTCCTGGTAGGAGACGTACGCCGTGAGGCGGCGGTAGTAGATGTCGACGCGGCGGTTGGGGTTCCGGGTGAGGAGGGTGAATTGCATCGAGGAGGAGATGAACGGCGGCGTGGTGGCGTTGAGCTCGTACACGGCGGCGCCGACGACGGTGAATCTGGGGTCGTGGGGGCAGTAGACAAGGTAGAGGATGAGGATGATGAGGCCGGTGAGGAAGAGGAGTAGGATGAGGCAGGCGCAGAGGCCGCGAGCCGGTGAGGGTCTGCCGCGAGGCCCCTGTTTCTTAGGCGGGTCTTCTTCTGACATTTTGGGTTTGGGGGGTCACTCGGTTAGTATCTTCTTCTGCGATGAGGAGTATATAACTGCAAACAAGATGGTGGAAAATCGGAAAGTTGTAATTAAGAAAAATAATGTAGAGTAGAAGTTAGGCGTTTTTTGGGAGGTTCTTTTAGTAGTATTAGTGATCGAGTGAGTAATGTGATTGTAATTGAGCTTTTCCCTATCTTTGTTTTTTTGTGGAATTTTCTCTTAGCTTGGGCTCTTTTTCTCCCTTTGTGTGCGCTCTATATAAAAATATTTTATTTAACTTTCTAACCCATCTTTTACTTAATTCCCTTACTATAGAATTTGTTAAAAACATCTAAATAAATTTAAAATTTATATTACATATATATATCATTAAAAAGATTCAATCATATTTCTTTTTTGATTTTCTCAAAATTTTTTGATAATTTTCATTTTAGGAAACCTTTTCACACCACTTTTACCTTTCTATCATCAACTTATCTTTTTAATCAAAAAATTATTTTTATCTTATATTACAGTTTTACTCTCAAATTTTTAATACTCTATGGAATACATCCATTTAATCATATTGAGTTGTTAAATATAGTCACTTTAACAGTTATTCATACATATTTTTCATTGAATACTAATCAATTGATTATCTGGAACACTAATATAAATTGACCAACTAAGTTAAACTTTGGATGTTTCTGAGTGTGGTAATTTTGTGAATAAAGATGTGTTTAAAATTTCATACTTCATAATGTATATCAGTAGAAAATTGGAAGGAAAAATGATTTGATAATTTATCGATGATATTTTGGATAAAAATATTTATGAAAAAACGAACCTTTAACATGTTTGGATGTGGGAAAATGAAAGAATTATTATTATTATTTTGTTAAGTGAAAAGTTTTTTTAACATTTCACACAACGGTATGCATCTCCAATTCCGGAAGCTTACCAATCAAATAGTGTGCATTTGATTTTACAAAGATTAAGAAAAGTGATTGATTATAAGGTAAAGTAAATATATAAGATAAAAATAAATTTCTGAAATAGGAAGAGAAATGAAAGGTAGTAAAGTAAAATTAATGTAAAAAAGTTTTCTTTTTCATCAGAAATGTTGAAGTTTTGTTGGGACAACTAAAAAGAAAAAAGAAAAAGGAATAGATTAGATATTTATTACTATTTGAGGGGCCCAAAACGTGGCAGTTAAGTTAATAAGAAAGAAGAAGAAGAAATTTGGAAGCACCGACACACTACTCGCTAGCAAGGATAAGGTTTTGGACGGATATAAATTAGAAACAGGTGGCTGTGGCTGTGGCTGATGATCCTTATTATCGGCCCTGCTGCTTTGGGCCTTGCTTAATTTGGCCCACTTTTTTCTTTGGCTCTTCTTTTCTTTTGTCCTCTTCACACATACCTTCCCAATTGCCATACCTTTCTCATCCATCCACTCAGTATCCCATCACATTTTTTTTTTTGGTTTCGTTTCCTATCAAACTTTTTCCAACCTTCATTTCCTTCACTTGCTCATTAATTGCAATTTCTTTCCATTTTGTATAAAGTTTGTGTTTAAATAAATTCATTTATCCTTTATTTAAATAAATTAATTAAGCTGTGTTCTACAAAAAAAATGATGAATAAAGTTTGTGTTTTTGAATTGTGAATATGAATTATGAGAAAAATAGTTGGACGAAAAAAGTGCTTTGATGGCATACCGTGGAAATTTTAAAATGAAAAGCCCTCGAAAAGAGCAAGATTTAGAAATGGTCAAATAACCATTACATACTCATGTAATGTGGAAAAAGCACAAAAAATATTGAACTTTCCAATTCGTCACGAATCAATCTTTGAACTTTTTATTCAATCAGAATAAACCACTAAACTTTCCAACTCATCACGAATCATCCACTAAACTTTTGATCCGGCTGAATAAATCACTGAATTTTTGAAACCATACCAATTTAGTCACTCGGTATGATTTTCATTGATGTGGGCGGCATAAGAATGGCGTGGATTGAGTTTGTAGTCAAATCTAAAGTGTCGTTAAATGTATGATTTAAATGAAAACACGTTAAGTGAATATCACACTGTTCTCACTCATTCTAACCACGCTTTAACTTTACAATTCGTAATTCTCTTAACGTGTTTTTCTAAGCGAACACTTAGAGGTACTTTATATTTAACTTCCTGCTCAATTCACATTGTTTTTCGTTTTCCACATCACCAAAAAATTAAACTGCGTGGTTAAATTGGTACAATTTCAAAAGTTCAATGTTTTATTTGTCCGGATAAAAAGTACAGTGACCAATTTGTGATGAGTTGAAAAGTTTAGTGGTTTATTCGGCTGAATAACAAGTTTAGTGGCCGATTCATGACAAATTGGAAAGTTTGGGGGGTTTTGGTTATTTTTTCCCATGTATTTTTAAAGGTTATATTTAGGGCTGTAAATTAGTCGAGCTCTTATCGAACTTACTCAAACTCGTTTATGTGTGTTATTGAGCACTGTCTTATCGAGCTACGAGTTCGAACTCAAGTCAAGTTCAGGGTTCGATAATTTTACAGAATCGAGTTCCAGCAGACCTGAGTTCGACTTGATAGCTTATCGAGTTATCGGGTATTATATATTTTAAAGTCTAATTTATTATTAAAAACTTTCGAGTTTTCGAGCTATGGAATTGAACTTGAGCATAGTTTGGATCTGATAGACAAGTTTTCGAGCAGCTCAAGAGCTATCGAGTTGAACTTGAACATTATATCGAGTCGAGTTTGAGCCTTTATATCGAGCCGAATTCGAGCTCGGTCTGAAACATTCGAGTCGAGTTCGAACTAGCCTCGTTCAAGCTCGGCTCGGCTCATTTACAGCCCTCGTTATATTAGTAAACTAATAATATTAAATATTGCATCGTTATACCAACAGATAAATTAGGAAAAGAGCCCTCCAAATAAAATGTCACACTGTAATCACCTTAGTTCCAAGACTAAATCTCGTTTCAACCTAACCAAAACTAAACAACCATCATAATAATCTTATAATAAGCTAGATAAAACTTCAGAGACCATCCCATCGAAAACCCAAATTCATGAACCACCCTAAAATACACCTAAACACACTCATCTTATTACAATTTTCTTTTTGAGTTAATTCGTAAACTTTGATTTTGTATTACTTGTTCCCTAATTAGAGAAGAACATAAAAATTAGTTGAAGCTGAGTTCCACTAAGACAGAGTTAGTTACTCGCTTGCTCATCTTAAAGCTTTCCCATAAAAAATTAGAGTGTATAATGCTGATTTAATTTTTCTTATATCGTTCTTGTTTGGCACACTCGTCATTTTAAAAAATTTACGAGCTAGAATCCAGCATCATGGTCTTTAGCAGTCTCCGAAAGTTCATTCGGTTAGTTAAGGACAATTCCAAAGATCTGTTCTTAAATCTTAGTCACGGTTTGAGGAGCCAAAACTCTGAACCCTTTTTCACAAACTCTTAAAAATTCCCGTAGCTAAGAGGTGGAAGGATTTGAATGGTTTAGGTTTAAATTGTTAGGGTTTAAAGTGTAAAACTATAAAAACTCTTAACAGTCAACTAATAAGGATAAACGCTTAAGAGAGATTTCGAAAATACAGACTATAGTGGCAAGGAAAGTACGTTTCCTATAGCTCATGAGCTATAATTTTCCCTATGGTTTCCCAACCAATAATCTAATATATATATATATATATATATATATATATATATATATATATATATATAAACTGTTAAGAGACAAAAATAAAACAATTCTAAATGCATGCTATTATCGTCAGATGGGACAGAACATCATTACAACATCCTGTTGTTTAAGAACAGGATAAATTACACCTCGCATTTTTAAAAAAAACACCAAGTACTAAGCCTAACTATTTCTAATATATAGTCGATCAGTTATTTTCATCAAGAACATATAACTATTGTTGGGGTTAGGAGAGCAAGAACACACAATTATTAGAATAATTCTCTACCACACTTTATTAATGTAAAAGGTTATGCCTATATATAGGCTTACAAACTACCTAATTCTAATTGAACTAGTACTCCTAATCCTTTTGGGAGTAGTATATAATTAACACCTAAACAATATCTAAAATATAAAGTCCCAATCCTACTTAAACTTGGTTCACACGCAATCACTCATTTCCTTCTCTTAACAGGTTTAACGTCCCTTCAGCTGCAGGGTCATGAACTCCAATAACCATATCATACGAATACAAGATGCAAAACCCAATCTGTTTTTCCAGTCATATAAAAAAAATTTGTAAATAAATTCATAAACACCAACCACACTAAAAAGAGATCCCAACATGTTTCCTCCGCTTTGCATGATGTTCCTCCTCTCTCCCACCAAGTTGGTTGTCTTGGACATGCCTGCATATGCTGCTGCTGCTGCTGCAACAGCGAGGTGTTTAAGCAGGCAGCACTCACAGAATGCAGCCCTCTATGGGTATTGAAAAAAAACTGGGCACCGGTTATGGCCATTACCATCGCTTATTGGGTGTCATTTTGGTCGTTTTGGATCTGACGAACAAACTGTCCTTTCACCCTGGGACGCTGCTCTGCAAGTCTTTTCCGACTTTGATACCGAACCTGAGAATACATTTATTCATTTAAGTGAGGGAGTAGCTAAGCTTGTTATTCTTTCTACTAATACTTTTGAGTCGAAGGTAAATCGGAAAGTCTAAACTTTTGAAACAGACTAGCAAATGTAAATGTAAATTCTGAATGATGAAGCAGACTAGAAAATGTACCTTTTTCTCAAAGCACCGATCTTTCCGCTTGAGTCTGAACTTTTGAAGGGCCATTGCCCTCTGGCTTGTACGGTGTGAATCAACCCCTTTTGATCCATCACTAATATAATGATTGTTATCACTGATGACCGTTAAGTATTGACAACATGCTACTGCACCATATGCTTTATCATCATTATTTGCTGAACCATCAAACGGATTGCCACTAGCACTCTGATCAACAGAGGAGCCAGACTTCATATGGGCATGCTCCTTATTCTTCTGCTCATGAACATTCTGATCAGTGGTATAGGTTGTTCCGCCTGATTGGTGGTAACCCTGTTCTGAGCTATGAGTTTGACTGCTGGATTGAACTGAGGTGCTCATACAAAAGGGAGACTGTTCTCGTTGGTTCACTGGCTTAGAACTCCATGTAGGGTGCAAACCTGATTGTGCGTACAACACTGGTGCATGAACATGAGCAGCATGTCCATCCTCTAAGATCATCTGTGAAGCAGATTCTGGCCCTTGTTGATTGCTCAAAAATGTCAGTTCAGATTGCCCAGAATGTCCGGTAGATGGATCCATTGTCTTATCCTTACTATCACTGGCATCAGTCATGGAAGTGCAGACAATTCCCTCAAGATATTGATCGTCATGATGTTTGCTTTCACTCTCCGTCAAACCCCTTACATTACACAATGGTCTAGTCAATGAGGGCTGTGTTGCCTTGCTGTTATTGTACCTAAGTAAGGAAATCACCAATGGCCTTAGATGACAAGACCAAAGATACTAAAACATTTTATGATATCAAGATCCCTCCAATTTCAAAATCCAGCCATTTTAACCTCCAGTTACTTATCACATAACAGTCATGGTAGATATCATATCTAAACTCTAATTTGTTTCATATGATGGCCTAGACTTATATGAAACTATGACTAGGCCTCTTATGCTCTAGCCCAACAGCCTCATTACAGAATATCAAATTTTTCCTCGATACACATTGCTTACTGAAGCATTTTTTTCACTAACAAGGAGACTATGAAGAGAACCATTCAAAAACTTGTCCTTCATCAATACCAGCTTATAAAAGCTTCAAGGGAATGTCCAGGATTATGGGACCATTTATTTACATTGGGCTGGGAGAAAATTACAGTTTGCAGTCACTGATCTATGCTTGCTGCCTCAGAAATCTCCCATGGCACCCAATAGACCTCAAGTTTTCAACCATGTCTAATATCTACTTTCTCCAAGAGAACTACAAGAACTAGGAAACCGGAAATACATTCACATTTGATTAAACAAGAAATAACTCGTAGTTTGAAGATAAGAGGAGAAACAGAAGAGTGGAGCATTGAGATGTTAGAGATGCAGGTGGCTGGGGAACAGTAGGCTTGATGTTGGTAGCTGAAGTTGGAATCGTATCTTTTCTGTGCAATTAATTTAAAGCATCTAAAGCTAATAAAAAAGGCCAAAATTGTGTCCTATCATCATATTATAAAAAATTGGTTGGTGCGAGTGAAGTACTCAGAATAAAAGAGAAGTATTACCATGAGAAGGCTGATGCATCAGAGTGGTTCAGGGTATGCCTTTCACTCGCTTTTTGACTATTTGAGTCACTTGGAGAAGATCTTCTCAATGAAAGTTCCAACGCTGGATAAAACAATGACTTCTTTGCACCTTCATTGACACTATCAAGCTCATTACTGCTCTTCAGGCAGTTATCAAATGGTCCAATTAAGTCAATTGCTCCAGAAGAACAGTCATATTGTTCTTTATCGCTGTTGAGGGTTTCTGAAATGATATTAGCTTTCCCTTCATCACATTGTAGCTCAACACCATCATCCTGAACGAAATCATGGGAATCTTCAAGAAACTTTGGTCTTAGTCCATTCGTCTTCTCTGCAGAACATAGCTTGTCAGGTGACCAGTGTCAAGACGATGTAATTATTTTGTTCTGACTTACAACAGATGGAAAATTTATGAAACCACAGAATATGGCCTACCATGCATCTGGGGATCAGTAACTGGTTCATCACCGATTTCAGCACAATTTTTCTGCCTCTGTGCGCTTAGGTCGTTGAAATAAACACTCAAGTTTTTCAAGCATAAAGGA
Source organism: Stellera chamaejasme (assembly GCA_024586325.1). Taxonomy (NCBI): domain Eukaryota; kingdom Viridiplantae; phylum Streptophyta; class Magnoliopsida; order Malvales; family Thymelaeaceae; genus Stellera; species Stellera chamaejasme. The sequence goes on from CM044985.1 coordinate 37,228,541, forward strand.
TCCTGCATTCTTTGCGTGCACAAACTCTCATCCTCGAACCAAGGCATTGCACAGGAGCTCTGCATAAGACATGGTGACAAGACTAATCATGTATGAAATTTAATAGGGTCACCTGAACCTGGAAATAAATTTTCTATGTGCAGATGTTACAGGATGTCTTTCATTTAAGATACTGATTAGCAGACCTTAAACAAATGTTAATTAGGACACACCATTTATCGTATGATTATCCAATACATCAGTGGGAACCCAAGTAAAAAGAAGACCGCAATTAGCTATAGTGCTATCAACTAATCAGGGTCTTAGGAATTCCTAGGATACGCAATAAGTTGAACTCCCATGCATCAAATCAACAATCTAGTCGGAAGCTAGGGGCAACTTTACACCTACTAGGAAAAGGAACACTTACTTCTGTATCACTCCTTTTCTCGCTTCTGTCTTTATCTTTTTGCATAGAAGATGCATAGTCACTTGAATCATTATCCTCAGCAATGTTTTCTGCAGTGGCTTCAACCTTTGCCTGCTCCACAGGTAAGTTTTGGGGGAGGTGTCCGCCAGCAAGCTGGTGAAAACAGCAAGCCAATGCGAAATACACCTAGTTCATTTCTTTACTTGATAACCTGAAGAAGCCAAATCTAGAGAGAGAGAGAGAGAGAGAGAGAGAGGGGGGGGGGGACTGGAAGGAATTAACCTACCATGCCTCTTCTCCAAACATGCTGCCAGAGGTTTCTCAACTCATTCTTCCGAATTGGCTTAATAAGGAAGCCAGCTGCACCCTTCAACATACACTTGAAGACCATGCTAATCGAATCGCTCGATGACATCACTAGATATCAAACCCCAAAGAACAAAAAAGAGGGGAAAGAAGAGTTAGGTTGAAAATTTATCATCCAAGGAGATGACGAGCGTGATCCATAAGAAGCCGTATCATACTTATAACAGGAATGTTTTTGCAAATATCATGTTCCATGATCAAGGTAAGCAGAGCATATCCAGATATTGAAGGCAACTCCACTTCGGTCAAAATGAGGTCTATGTTGCGAGGCTGTTTCTTCAAAGTCTCCCAAGCCATTAATCCATCAGAAACCGCTGCAACTGCGTAAACGACGATCACAGAAACTGATTAGCTTAATTCACACCAGCAGCAGGAGGGAGCTCTAGAATCATCACATAGATTGGGAAAAGAGGGAAAGAGCGATTTAAAGCGATTTGTGTTGTATGTCAATGCTGTAGGAAAAGGAGATGAAAGAAGCAGGCACCTCTGTAATTGCATTTCCGAAGAAGAGCGGTGATGATCTGACGAGTAGAGTCATCGGCTTCAACCAAGAGAACTCGGAGCACCATCCGAGGTGAGAACTTCTCCCATCGAGCCACCTCCGACGATCCATCTGATACAACCTCCACCTCAACTTCCATTCCCACTTCACCCATTCTCGTACACCCTATCGAAAAGTTTCTCAGAAAGAAAGCAGAGCAAGAGAGAGAAAGAAAAGAAAAAACGAAGTAGATGGATTGGAGATTGATGATAGACTATTCAATTAACCTCATCCTTTAGCAAGACTAGAGAAGAGGGAAAAAAAACTATCTGAAAAAGTCTCTTCACTGAAAAGAAAGAAAGAAAATTTTTTAAAAAAGGAAATTGGAAAATGAAAAACGACCGGCGAACGATGGAGAGAGCGAGACCAAAAACGCCCTCAGAATTTGCTGCACACAACTTACGCTCGCTCACAGCCGCGAAAATCGCATAAAATATCTTTGGACGATGAAATGAAAACCCATCTTTTCTTTTGATTTTCATATCAAAAGGTAGCTAGCCATTGGTTTGGATGACGTGGCGCGTTCCTGGCCACTGTTTACGATTTTTTCTCGTGGGGGCGATGCACGGCGATGAATTTGATCTCTTACGAGGTGGGGTCCTCATTATGGGACACGTGTTTGGGCATATGTGCCTCGCTTCGGATATAATTTTGCAGGGTTTGCCATGTCAGCACGCAGAGGTCCGATGGGCTCCGCCTTTGATGGTTCCAGCATTGACACGTGAGCTTTGATGCAGAATCTGGGTCTGTGGCTTCAGCTGGGTGTTACGTTTAAATTAAAAATAAATAAATTTGGTGGACATTATTACACCCATTATTGCACTATGTTATTAGTTTCCCCGTTTCTTTCTTTTCTTTTTAATAAGGGCATTAATAAGTGTTTTTTCTCTCTCTCTAACGGATATGTATGCATAACGAGTATACCCGTGCTCTGTTACAGTAATAATTATTTTCTTGAAACATACAAATTGTAATCATTATTGAAACATAAAATTTTTAATACTTATTCTTTTATTTTTAAAATTTATTTATCTTAAATTATTTAAACATACAAATTTTAATATTTATTCTTCTATTTTTTAAATATCCAAAATATTAATTAAACTTTTTGTATATAAATGTTAATTTGATGTGACTATTTTATGAATGTATTTTTTAAAATTATTTTCCGCTAGGATATTGTATGAAAAATGAAGTTAAATCTACTCTAAAATCAAACATTTCAATAATTTAATATGGAGGGAGTATAAAACTAAATTGAGAGAACAAAATATATGAAGAGACCCACATAAAAAGATTGAAAATATTTTACAGAGATTGGTAAAAGGAGTAAATATGAGAGGTAACAGTCTACAAAGACAATATTAACTTTATCCAAAAGTACCGAAACACATAATTTTTAACATTTAATCTATGATTTTAATATTTTGATATTCAATAAATTTAATTATTCAATCTTTTTGTATACAAATGTTTGATGTGGATACTTTATGAATATATATTTCAAAAAAAATAGTGTAGAATATATGTATAGAATGAAATTAAATTTACTCCAAAATTAAACGTTTCAAAGATTTAAAATGGAGGAATATAAATGGAATAATAGAATTTGTAAAGAAACAAAGTAGTATAAATGAACAATAATTCATTTGTCTTTTTTGTTTTTTTTTGTTTTTATCTTTTCGTTTTTTGCTTTTTTATGTTTTCTTTTTTCTTATCCCAATTCTTTAAAAAGAACTTCCTTATTATCATTCATTTTATAAAATAATAAAGTAAAACATAAATGACAAAAAGAAGATGCAACCATTTATCTAGTGTGGGTGAATGTATTATAGCACACACATCAATGCTCATAAATGTGAGTGCACCAATTGTACATAGAGATTGACACAAACAACAAAACATTCAAGTTACAGTTCCTCATATTTACCAAAGTTCCTAAATGTTATATTGTTTTTTTCCTACTTGTTATATTGTTAATAGGAGTGAGATGATAATGGAGTTTTATTTTTACCAAATAAAAGAGAAAAAAGTAATCAAAAGATTAAGAATATAACTTGGACATATGTGCAATATATATATATATATATATAAATAATAGGTAAAAAGTAAATTACGATTTTGTCAAACAAAAGAAAAATTCAATAAGAAATGTCGAAATGTTCAAATAACAAACATTTTAAAATAAAAGATAAGTATTTGTTTTTTCCTTTTTTTTACAAATAAAAACACAAAAGAAAAAGTAAGAAAAAATGTTGAAATGTCCAAATTAGAAGATTATAAAATATGGGCCAAAGTGAAAAAGGAATAAAAATATAATATGAGAAGGTATTACTTCTCTATTTATTTACAGAAAATCACTAAATCACTGTTGATAAATAGTGGCACAACCAATAGGATTGTGCCACGTCATTCATTATATATATATATATATTATTTTTAAAATTTATTTTTTAAAATTTTTTTAAATTATTTCATTAAATTTCATTTTTTATTTTTTAATTATGTTTATTGTTTATTTTTTAAATTATATTTATTATGTTACTAAAAGGAAAAAAATTGGTAATTTTGAAAATTGGTATGATTATATTTATTATGTTACTAATAGGAAACAAATTGGTAGTTTTGAAAATTAGTATGAAATTGGTAATTTTAAAAATTAATATGAAACCAATTGCGTTGTATCACGTCATCTATTTTTCCTTTTAAAGTGTGTTCATTTACTATTTATAGAGGAAAGTTTGTAAATTTGAAAAATAAAATGAAATTTGTGAAAGAAAACATTTTTTTAGAGAACATTGTTTTGATTTTTATTATACTCTCTATCTATTTACGGAAGTTTCACTGCTTGTGAACAGTAGTGAATAGTGATTACTTCTCTATCTATTTACAGAAAAATCACTGTTGATGAATAGTGGCACAACCAATAGAGGAAAAGTTTGTAAATTTGAAAAATAAAGTGAAAGAAAATATTTTTTTAGAGAACATTGTTTTGACTTTTATTATACTCTCTATCTATTTACGGAAGTTTCACTGCTAGTGAACAGTGACGCAACCAATAGGGTTGTGCCATGTCATTCACTTTTATATTTTTTTTATTTTTTTAAAAATATATTTATTATGTTTTTTAAAAATTTAAAAATTATATTTATTATGTTTTTTATTATATTCCAAAAAAATTGATAATTTTGAAAATTAGTATGAAACCAATTGCGTTGTGTCACGTTGTAAATTTGAAAAATGAAGTAAAATTATTGAGAAAAAACATTTTTTTTCGAAACATTGTTTTGACTTTTATTTCTAATTATTATGTGTATTGATTATCGAAATTTTTAAAATCTAAGTTTTTAACTAGGCCAAATATTTTTTTACCTTTAATCATTATTACTTATTTTCTCTTTTATTTCATGAATGTAGACCACAAATATTTGGTAATTTAGTTGATGAATATGCACCTCATCCATCTTATTTCTTCATTTTCCCTTCTTCATTTTGGTTGCTTTAAAGTATGTTAGTTAATACTTTTTATGGAGATCGAAAGTGTTGGTAATTTTGAAAGTGAATATAAAATTTGTAAGAAATACAATTTTGTAGATTCTCTTCTTGATGAATAATACCCTCAATATATATATATATATATATATATATATATTGACAAACTCCATTACTGATGTGTGCATGGAAAGAACACATTTGAGCAATGATCTAGCTTGATGGAGATGAACACAAACAATGATGATAAATTCGGCCAAAAGAACCTCCTCACTACTTGGTGAGGCAATGCTCTTGAAATGCCTTGGGAAGAAGATGGAATCTAGCACCTCTTGATTACAAGATCAAGCAATACTAGATATTATGATTGAATCCTCTTGCATGGATCACAAAGGAGATGGAATGCAAGAAATGAGAACAAGAAAACCTTGAAATCCTCTTGAGAATTTCGGCCAAAAGCCTTAGGGTTTTTACAAAGTATGTTCTAAGTTGCAAATGGCTTACAAGTTTGCCATAAAAGGGGGTGAGATGGTGTGGGAAGTGGTGAGAGACTTGACAAGGGACAAAGACCTTTGAATAGGGGTTTCATGGTGGAGTTTTCATGAGGTGAGAAATCAAGAATTCACCGTGGATAAGTGATATATTTTAGGGGTTTCATTAAGAGAGGTGAGAAATATTGTAGGCTAATAATATTTAAAACTATTTCCTCTTTAGTTATTAAAATATCAAGAACAATTTATCCATAAATGGGATTTATGAAGAAATGGAGGGAAATATTCAACTTACATATTCAAAAGGGGTTAAAAAGTCAAATATTGTAAGCACTTTCCTTCATTCCATTTCTTCCTAAATGAATTCATTTCTTCATAAATGGATTTATGAAGAAATGGAAGGATATTACAAAATACTATGGGCCAAGAAGTGGGTCGGTTGTTTGGGCCTTGAGTGGGGCCCGGGAGCGCGTGTGGAAGCCTGTGGAGGGAGGTGGCAGCGTGTGGGTTTTCCTTCCGGCGCGTGGCGACTACTTCCGGCCACTTTGGAGGCTTGGGAAGATGTCGGGAGATGCGTTTGGTCCCTAATGTTTTAGACTTCATGTGATAAAATTAAAAACATTCTTAGACCTAATTTTTCCACCCATAATAATTATATACTTTATCATTTATTTCATTAAAATATACATTTATGTCACTTAATATTACATCCTTACTAAATTATAATAAAATATTGCAATTTATACCGCTACGAAATGCGAGCAATTACACCTTCTTCTTCTTCTTCTATATATTTATGGTAGTGGTACTGATGAATAATGTCACTATCAATTAGGTTTTGACGAATTAGTTTTTTTTAAAAGTTTTTTCCTTTAATTTAGCCAATGGAATAATTCACTTATTTACACCTAATTTTTTCATTTTTGTCATATAAGTCCTTGAAGTTTCAATCATGGTCTTATTATCTCTCTCTTTTAGTATGTTAATCGACATGTAAAGAGATTATATATGTGGGTTAACTATGACTTCATACAATTACGAAATTTGTTATGGAAAAATAATACTATCCTCCCTACGATATTAAATCATTCATCATAATATGATGAAATTTAATATTTTATTAATTTATATTTTCCTCAAATTAGTGTAGAGATTAACTTTCTTATTTGACTTTATTTCTAACATTTTGCACATAGGTCCCTAAAGTTTGAGAACCAATATGATAAAATGTAAAAAAAATTTAGGCATTTCTTTAGTATCTTTTTAATTTCTTATTTATTTTATGAAATTATATCAATATTTATGTTCATTTATATCTTTATTCAATTACGAGAAAAAAAATAATGTTGTAATATACCCCGCTACAAAGTGCGGAGAAATGAATCCTTGTTTATACCATTTACAAAAAGAAGAAGAAGGAGAAGACATGTGCATAGCTCTTAACATACACCCTACAAAAGACTCAAATTCCTATTCATGCAAGTATTTGAATGTTATATAGTACTACCCTCTTCCCTGAATAATTGTTCTGTTTGACTTTACTATTTCAATATTCATTGTTTAACTAAAATTTTAATAAAGATAAACAGTTTAAAAAAATCAAAAATATATATTTGGAAAATTTAGATTGCAAATATGAGACATCCATGAAATATTTCATTTTCGATGTCTAAACAGTCATGAAAAAATTATGGATTAAATACCGTGAAACTGTCAAAATAAGTGAGACAATTATTATTGGGGACGGAGGAGTATAATATAATAGAAGATTATAAACGTATGGGCCAAACTGAAAAATGAATGAAAATGTAATGTGAGAGAATAAAAAGAAGACATGTGCATAGTTGTCGACATACACCCTACACACCCTACACACCCTACAAAAAAAGACTCAAATTACTATTCATGCAAGTTTCAAAATGTCATATAGTATAATATGGAGAAAAGTAGTTTTCGGTTGATACTTGTAATTTATGAGACCAACAAGGTATCTATATTAATTTATTATACTTAACCACTACATGTAGAACTCCATCATTACAAATTTAATTAGTTTAGTTCTGATATGAAGATTAAAGATAATGGAAGATGTATGAACTTCCAATTTTACCATTCCAAAATATTTATAAAATAATTTCAATTTATTAAAAATCATGTAGAATTGACGGGAACATTGGGAAGAAAAAACAAATTTTAAGAGGTTGTCAGGAATTAATGGAAAGAGAAATTTAATAAGTAGGCTATTTTCTTTTTCTTTTTTTTTCCTCCGCTTTTCCATTTCTTCAACTTTTATCAATTCATTTTTCCCAACTACCCAAAAACTTACCGACCCAGATGATGTAGAAAACAAATTCCTCAAAAGAAAAAACGCAACAAATAATCAAGAATTTTCCAAAAAAGAATATGTAACTAATAAAAGGAGATGAAAGGACTATAAAAAAAACAACACCAATATACAGTTGTGTGTCTATATTCATAACAAGAGCCAAATATCAACACATTAGGTTAGGGGGCTTCAATCCTTGTAAATTGGAGGTGAATTTATAAAAATTCACCCCCAAATTATCGGTGAGTCACGTCCGCAATTTTCGGACCTAAGGTGAAAAACGGAGAAGTGAACGTGAGAATCCGACGTGACTCACGCCCTCGTCTCCTCCAACCGCCGGCTCCATCTTCTCCTCCTCTCCTCCAACACTTTCGATTCCAAACTCCAACTCCATCATCACCGCCGCACCACCACGAGTCAGGAGAGCCATCCCTCGTCGCCGGAGGTGCCCGAACGGAGGAGAACGCAGCAGGAAACCGTTGCCAGCTCGGACACCATTTTCTCTCAACCGAGCTCGTCATTGTGAAACCATCGCCAAACGTCTCCCCATCCGCCTCCGCACCAACCGCCACCTGAACCGCCGCCAAAATCCGTCACCGCTGCAGTCGCCGCCGCCTGTAATGAACTCCAGCGAGTTCGTACGTGAAGGGCTGGGGAGGTGAAGGACTGGGGAGGTGAAGGGCTGGGTGAGGGCCTGTGAGGGTGGGTGAGGTTTGAGAGACCAAATGGGGTGTGATGAATTTTAGTGGGTGATTTTATCCCAAATTTGGTGAAATTGTTTTTCCACTATCTCAAGGATTGAAGCCCCCTATTAAGGGGTTTCAAATTTAGAAATTGGGGAATGAGTTTTTTTCACCTAATAACTAAGGGTTTGAGAGGTGGGTGAGAAAAATGAGTAATGGGGGCCCAAGTTTGAGGAGCTCGTGAAATTGAAAGGGGTTGGGGTGTGAATTTGGCACATGACTTGTTTAGATACTTGATTGATCAACATAAAATGGTGATCAATATGATGAGTTGTTTAGATCGACATCACTACCTTGTTAAATCAACATACATACTTGATTAATCAGCATTTGATGGTGATCAACATGATGAGTTGTTTAGATCGACATCATTACCTAGTTAGATCGACATCACTACCTTGTTAGATCGACATACATATTTGATTGACCAGGATAAAATGGTGATCCACATGAAGAGTTGTTTAGATCGACATCACTACCTAATTAGATCGACATGACTACCTTGTTAGATCGACATACGTACTTGATTGATTAGCATAAAATGATGATCAACATGATGAGTTGTTTAGATCAACATCACTATCTTATTAGATCGACATGACTACCTTGTTAGATCGACATACAAACTTGATTGATCAGCATAAAATGGTGATCAGCATGATGAGTTGTTTAGATCGACATCACTATCTTGTTAGATCGACATGACTACCTTGTTAGATTGACATACATACTTGATTGATCAACATAAAATGATGATCAACATGATGAGTTGTTTAGATCGACATCATTATCTTGTTAGATCGACATGATTACCTAGTTGGATCAACATCACTACCTAGTTAGATCAACATAAAATTATATTGAAAGTTTTGAAAGCAGTACATAAGATAGGATAAGAGTTGGCCAAACGGGACTGACGAAGAAAAGAAGTATTGCCGTTGTTATCACGTGAATTGTGTGAAGTGTAAATTTCCTTATATAGCTAGTGACTATGGTTAATTACAAACACCCGAAATTTTATTAATACATTTCCATCATTTCGATTCCATTTGTAAAATCCATAACCAAATCATTTAGCCGATCGGGAATTTCAAATTTTAACTGATCCGGTTTAAAAAAAATCATTCCAAACCGTTCATATCAATTCGCTTATTCGGTAATTTTGGTTTTATCCAAATACAGAATACTCCAAGTACTGTGAAAAATGAATATCTACCGAAGCTCCATAAATATTCATTGATAAAAAATGTATTTACAGTATAATCCTCAAATTTTTAAAAAATTACAAAATAGTCCTTCAAATTTTAAGAAGTTACAACATTATTTTCATATTTATCGAAAATCTATAAAATGACAGAAAAGGCCTACACATTTATTCTGTTAACTTCGTTAAAAAAATATAAAGATGTCCAAACTTTTGAAAAATTATACTTTTATCACCGCATAAACGTATAGTGGTGATAGCCAAAGGGCCTTCAAAGGCTCACACAATCAGGCTAGTTTGAACACGGATTCGGGGCTCACAATGCTCTGTGCCATGGTGTTGTGTGCATATCTTAACAACCTGACACAGAAGGCAGCAAATCCAAGCAACGTCGGCAACACCCTAAGGACCGGTCTAAAGCCCGACAATCCCAACAAGCGCTCTATTAACCAATGGATAAAAGGATGTATTTACAATTTTACTACTGGAGGTGACTCTATAAGTACCAAGTGCATTTACTTTCCTTGGCATCAAAATTCTCTACTGCCCACTCTCATCCGAAAACACTTCTCTACCGATTTGAGAGTCGAAGACCCTTCCCCATAGAACCTGATATGATCATGAGGAGCCTTGAATCACTCCGGATGCAAGCTTGAAGATCAAAGGAGATGGATCACTTTTTGAAGCTCATTTTGAGACGAAGCCCCTGTGCGAAGCCGCACAAGCGAAGGCGAAGCGCCCATGTTTCGGCGAAGTCCCGCGGCGAAGCCGCCCATGCGAGGCCTCCATGCGAGGGCCCCGTGCGAAGCCTCTAGGCGCAAGCGAAGCCGCCTAGCCTCCAGGCGAAGCCCCAATCATGCATTTTGTATTTCCCTCCCATTTTCCCATAAAGTGCAATTTATGGAGAAATGGAAGGGATATGAGTAGGTAGCCTACAATGTCACTTCCATCACCATCCCTTCCACTCCAATCCCTTAATTCAAGGATATTGGTCCCCTAACCCATACGTCCCATAAATCCCACCCATGCTTCCTTCTACTATAAATGGAGAAGCTTTCTCTTGTAATAGATAGAACTCATATATTGTAAGAACACATATCCGCCGCGAATCGGCCATATTCTTCTTCTTGGGTCTCAAATCTTGCTCCACCAATCCATTAGTGATCCATTGCAAGAGGATCAAATATAATACCTAGCATTGTTTGATCTCGTAGTCAAAAGGTTCTAGGTCTCATTTTCCTTTCCCAGACATTTTCAAGGGCATTGCCTCACCTCGTAGTGAGGAGGTTCCCTTGGCCGACTTTGTTATTTCCTTGTTCTTCCTCTGTTCTTCGTTTCCACTCTTCTGGAAACCGCCTCCTTCGAGCTAGATCCGAGCTCGTGATCACTTACCCCCCGTGATCGCATCAGTTGGTATCAGAGCCATGCTGCTTGAGGGAGTTCGTTTGTGTTTTCTTCTCTCCACGGAACCATCGAGAAGTTGAAGAACAGAAAGTCCACTTCTTCTCCTCCTCGGTAAGTTCCAACCGTTGCCTCTGTATTTTCTTTTCCCGGATTGTTGAGAAGCAGAAGAGAAGGCATCAACCCGTTCTGCTCAAACTTAGCAAGTCCGCCTCTGTGCCTTGGTTGCCCCTGTGATTTCTTTTCCCGGAGCTGTGGAGAATCAGAGGAGACGGTGTCCGTTTGAGAATTATACCTGGTATTGCCCAACCCCGTAGTTGGGAGGTGCACGGTGTTCAAAGACGGAGTCCGGCATTTCTGTGAGCGAATACCAAGTATTGCTCAACCTCGTAGTTGAGAGGTGCTTGGTGCTCAACCTTTACAACTCCTTCCTTGTCGCCCTGTAACTATGAATGTTATTATGTAATTTAATTTTCTTTGTCTGGGAGGAACTCTCACCTTGGATTCGCGGACGAATCCTTTTGAAGAGGAGAGAATGATATGATCATGAGGCCCCTGAATCACTCCGGATGCAAGCTTGAAGATCAAAGGAGATTGATCACTTTTTGAAGCTCATTTTGGCGAAGCCCTGTGCGGCTTGCACAAGCGAAGCGAAGCGCCCATGTTTCGGCGAAGTCCCGCGGCGGCCGCCCATGCGAGGCCTCCATGCGAGGGCCCCGTCTGAAGCCTCTGGCGCAAGCCGCCTAGCCTCGGCGAAGCCCCAATCATGCATTTTGTATTTCCTCCCATTTTCCCATAAAGTGCAATTTATGGAGAAATGGAAGGGATATAGTGAGTAGCCTACAATGTCACTTCCATCACCATCCCTTCCACTCCAATCCCTTAATTCAAGGATATTGGTCCCCTAACCCATACGTCCCATAAATCCCACCCATGCTTCCTTCTACTATAAATGGAGAAGCTTTCTCTTGTAATAGATAGAACTCATATATTGTAAGAACACATATCCTCATGAATCGGCCATATTCTTCTTCTTGGGTCTCAAATCTTGCTCCACCAATCCATTAGTGATCCATTGCAAGAGGATCAAATATAATACCTAGCATTGTTTGATCTCGTAGTCAAAAGGTTCTAGGTCTCATTTTCCTTTCCCAGACATTTTCAAGGGCATTGCCTCACCTCGTAGTGAGGAGGTTCCCTTGGCCGACTTTGTTATTTCCTTGTTCTTCCTCTGTTCTTCGTTTCCACTCTTCTGAAAACCGCCTCCTTCGAGCTAGATCCGAGCTCGTGATCACTTACCCCCCCGTGATCGCATCAGAACCATCCTGGGTTTTTTTGCAGGTTCCGACAACTCTCAGACAAGTTCATGGTAAGCAACGACAACAACTCTTACCAGACGCGTGCCCGATCATGTGAGCCTCGGATCCGTGTTCGGACTTGTCCGACTGTGTGAGCCTTGGAAGGCCCTTTGGCTATCAAGTAGAATGAGCCATGATATCTAATGGATATCATTCCGTTATATTGAAGCAATACACGATTGGCGGATCAACGTTACGTCAACCCATGGAACAGACGGACTCGTTCCAATGGCTATCATTAATCAATACTGGTTAAAACTAGTTATGACGTGGACATATATTTGATAAAAGTTAGAAGTTGCCTTCCCTCATTGTAGTTCAACAAAGCTTACGGAAAAAGTGTATGGAGGGAGATGTACTAAAAGAGTTGAACCACTGAAATGCGGAACAAAAAGTTTAAATGTACACAAAAGTTACGTAGTAAAGTTATGGCTAGTTGAACTGCAGATATGAGGAAAAAAAAATTCTAGAAAAGATTCAAATTTTAAACCCATTTTCGTGTAATGTGTTGAAAATGGGTTTCAACATTCAATAATTTACATCAATACCATTGATACATCTATTTCATATTAAGGGATAAATTAGTCAAATACTTACTTCTGCCATCTCCGCCATCATTCTCACCTCACCTACTTGGGATATGTGAAATCAAGAAATTAATTTCCAGAAATTAGTTCCCGAAGCCTAAGAGAACTAGCAGAGTAGAAAACAATGAAATCCTATGGGGAACATCTCTAATTGCTTGTTGGAAAATTTATGCTCTTGAGGGATTGGTCTAAATTATCTATTTACCAACAATGGAAAACATTTTTTTTCCAACATCACCATTTTCTATGGATACAATTCTGTCGACTAATTCTGTTAAATAATACATTTATAATAAACATGTGAGACTTTCTGTTTATAAAAAAGGTGAAGGTGGAAAACAATGATGTGATTTGTAGGTTTTTAGGATCAATATTTATGAAAAATCATTTTACATACTCATACTTACCATAACAGTTAAAATATCTCAGAATAATTTAATTTCCATAAAAGTAGCAAATGGAATTTAATTAAATTTAATACTTCCATAATAGTGGGCAAAGTATACTTAACCACAGATTGAACTTTTCTTAATTTAACGAACAAACACATGAACACACATGACACGATCATATTCTATGACAAAAAAACCAAACAATAAAGAACATCACGATAGATATATGGGAGAAAGGCCCATTAACCCATGAAACACACAAGTGGGCTTAAAATTTGAAAATCCAACAACAATTCACTGTAGAGTGGCCAACGAGCCCACTATTCTCTTGTTCCATCTTGCTATCACTGGCCTATTCACGACCGAGAAGTGCTGGATTCTCTGTTGGATAGGTCCTGAAAGGAGAAGGAAAGCTGGAATGCCACCAGACGTCTATTATTGAATTCACTCGACTCGATAGTACCTATTTTGGGAACATCTAGTGCCAAAGTCACTGAATGGACAGTCACGTACTACGATTTAGATAATATTGAGTAGACAAACAATCCCTAATCCACTCTGCCCAGGCCGTCTGTCTACACTGCTGCAGCTTGAAAGACTCGTCTTCTCCATTCGTCGGTTTCTTCATCTGCATATTCTTTTCCCCGTTATAAAAATTAAAATCCCAAAACCTCGAATCCCTAGCAGCCTAGCAACCGCCACCGCTCTCATCCTAGCAACCCTTTTGTCTTCGCTCGTCTCCCTGCGCCTCCGCAGCCCAGCCACTCATCTCCGTCCTCTGTTCGTTGCTGAATTCAGTGAATGACAGAAGAAAATAGGTGGAGTCACCCTTCCACCAACAAGAATTGATGAGTCGACGCCCTCCAAGTAACAGAAACAACCGCCTTCTCCACCGATGAACCCGGGACCCTGATAAGATGGTTGAATTCCTCAATAGACCGCCATGGCCGGTACGTTCTCACTTCGTGAATCTAGGGTCAGTTCACTCGTTTCGCTTTAAACCCGGCCAGTCTTCGGTATGCTGGGGGAGGAGGCAGAAGTAGTTGCGGAGAAAATTAAGGATGAGGCTTACAAGGCAGCCGTTGCTGCTAGTGATGATATTTCTCCCCAATAATGCAGATCTATGTACACTGATCTTATGTTCACTCAGTTGAATAAGTATGGTCTCTCAGATTCCAAGTTTTCAGCGAAACTAGAATCGGATCCACGGTACTCTGTTTTTCACCCCGATTTTATGCCTTCCAGTTGCTACTTTGAGTTGGAAGTACCACCTATGTGTTATTCCATCTACAAGTGGAATACCAAATTACCCATTTATTAATACTCAACTTTCTATCAAGCATGTTCCATAAATAAAAAAACAAAAGCTTGCTCCTAGAATTTCAATCGACACCAACAGATCCAAAATTCACCGTCAGGGTGGAGAGAAGCTTGCCACAGATCCAGTTTCCGGAGAGACCTCCACGGTAAACGATGTCGGCGACGCAACCAGATGAGAAAGTCGCGATGTAGAGAGCTCAGCAACCAGATGAGAAGTCGCGATGTAGAGAGCTCTACCGCTAGCTTCGGTTGCCGGAAAGATGACCGGACCACCGGATTTCCATCGCGATCTTCACCGACTCCGGCCACAACGATCTCTATCAACTCCGGCCATCTCGATTGATCCTTCTGTACTACTTGTTTTGTATCATTCAAATTGGAGGGAGGGAGAGATGCAACAAACTTCAAGGCTTTGGTAAAAAGGTAAACAGTTGATTTAGCGTCGCCAAGGCACAACCTAGCAAGTATAGGCTCAAGTATCGCCTAAAATTCTGCAATTCTGCTCCTAACCTAGTAATAACCCTAAGAAGCTCTTGCTCCTTGAACTCATCCCAAGGTATAGCCCCCAAATAGTTATAGTTGACTGTTGTAGTGATTATTTGGGGATACCCTAATACAATTGCGCCCTGGGAATGCCAAGCGTTTTCTGCACCCCATCCCATAAACCATCAACAAAACAGTCCTTATTGATCGCTTATAAAAGCTGGACATGATGATCAAACTCGGTACCCTGGCATAAAACCTCAACATATCTACGAGAGTAAAAAAATTGAGTAGCCATATTACCCGAAAGCATCTTGGCGAAGTGTGTACTCTTCTGTACGAGGAGTTGAGAGCGGCAATACATACTCTATTCCTCTTTTCATGTCCATCTGCCGCCCCTAACCTTACCACATCACTGGTCAGCCTATCGCGTGTAATTCTCCCCTTTTCCACACCAATCGATTCAAAGAATTGAAGAAGAGTTCAAGAAACGGGCGAGCACATAGATACCTCTTCAATGGAGAGGGGATGGGTTTGCTTTTTTTCTTTTGTTCGCCAGCGGCCACCGTGACGAGAACTTGAAAGCCGGAGATAGAGGATTTGGGCTCCATGCACAAGATGCGGGCTCGATTATTCAGCTTCTCCTTCCCCCTGTTGATCCGGAGAAGCCATATTGCCGGCAGGTTTATGATTATGCTTAAGTATGTGAATTTGTACTTTAATACAGCCGTTTATTAATTATTGACTTCTTACATTACTTCAGTGCTGAATTGTGATCACTCTTTTGGTTATTCTTACTACTTAAATTTATTAGTTGAAGTTTAACCATTTTTATTGGTTTTTGTACATGTATTTTAGGATTATTGGGGCTTCATTATCATTTACCTGGAATGTCCATCGAGGCCAATACTGCAAGTATAACATTTCTTTCAACTGGTTGCTGATGATATCTATATAACCTTATGTTTTTTTTTCTTTTCACATGGTTCTTATATGACTTGCTGACGTTCATATATTTTATGCTTTGTACAGGTGATTATTTATCTATCTTGCTATTAAAGTACCTGTAGAAATTTCAAGTCAGGCACAGTGATTTTGAACATTTCAAGCATCTAGAGCATTTTCATTTTGTGTGGATCAGGACGGGTGAGGAAAGAGCATAAACTCAATTACATTGCTGCACTGGGCTTTTCACCATTGTTTCATACTTGAAAAGATTTAAACATCAAGTATAGTTTTTTTCAATTTATTTGCAGATGAATTTTAGTGTACTTTACTTTTGCATGTTCTTACAGGGGACTATGTTTTATGGAATACATTGGGCAAGTGCCGGTCATTGGTTTGATAGCGATATAACATACCCTAATATGATGGATGCTACTGGTGCCGCAGATGCAATGAGAGGAAGCAAACTTTGGTTGAGGTGACAGGTGAAAACATTGGCTATTAATTGTTGTATGGCCTAGCACGTATTTAAAATTGAATGATATGTAATATTTTATCTAAATTGTAACATTCATGTCCTACATGAACAACATATATGACCAATGCATTGATATTTTGTGTATGTACCTCGTATGTTAACAATTGAAAATTAAACCAAGAGAAAAGTGTAACACCTACAAAGTATCAACAGCTACTGGCTTGCAACCCTTAGGTCATACAACAATTATTAGCCAGTGTTTTCACCTCTTAGCTCAACCAAAGATTAGGGGGCTTCAAAGCTCCCCTTTTAGGCATGAATTTTGGAATTTCTCACCATGTTTTTTTCATGAGTGAGATAACTGGTTTCTCACTTAAACGCAAATCGGACCTCAAGTGAAAACTTGAGGAGTGAAAAAGGTTTTTCACCGTGACTGAAGGGCGAAAGTCACAACCTGCTCCTCACATCGCGCAAGAGAAACGAGAGCTGTCCCTCTTTGAAACAGACGAGACCTCGCAAGACGGAGAAGATCGCGCAAGAACCTCTTATTCCTCTCTGTTCCTCTTCGATTCAGGCTTCCACTCTTCCTCTCTTCAACCATCGCTCGTATCTTGCTCAACTCAGGCGTCCTCCACCATCTCCAGTATCTTGCTTGACTCAGACGCCCTGAAGACCAGCTCCGCTATCAACAGTACACGTTTCGCATCGTCATTATCAGAGGTACGGAAATTTAATCTTCAATTTTATATGGTTCTAGAAGCTAGCTGATTTTTTGCAATTTCGGAGTTGGGTTCTTCTTTCTTTGTGTAATTGTTGACACCCTTCTTCTTGACTTCCATTCCGTTTCTCAGCTGAATCATTTTTGCATCCCATAATGGTCGTTGGAGAACTTTGTTAGAGTAATGTGATAGAAGTAAGAGATACCGGTAGAATCAGGCACCTTAGTTGCAGTCATCTCTCATCTGATCAAGTTCTAGTTGATTGAAGCTTCGTGAACATTTGTAGGATAGATTAGTCTCATAAACTACATGTGCTTTTATGCATGTTGTTTTCTGTTTGATCTCTAAACTAGCTCTCCCTACAGTTGATTGCTTAGAAATAGGTTTAGGAAGTGAAGGTAGGTTCAAAGTTATTTATGCGTACTGTTTAGTTTCAGCAGCATAGCTTCTTTTTCCAAGATGCACACTTAGTGTCTCACATTGCCTACCTCCTTTCTTTCTCAAATGCATGCTTTAAGTTTTGTCTTGCGTATCAGTAGCTTGTCTTTCCTGTTAAGCCCTAGCATGCCCCTACCCCTTTTCTTGTGTCTGCTAGTAGACTTGCTGTAGCTTCTTATATGTCATTTTGGTAGTATAGTTTCATGCTGCCCATAAGGCTTTCACATATAATTTGGTTGCTGTTTTTTTATATAAGTAGGAAAACTGTTGTCCATTGTATAAATTTCATGTTGTCCATAAGGCTTTCAGATATTGTCAGATGGGCATTGATATGTGGTAATTCAAGATGCTTGAAATTTCAGGTTTGCTCTTGTTTGGTTGCATGATATATTGCCAATTTGCTGTTGCTTCTATTTTTCTTTTGTTTTTGCCTTTTTCCGTAGGTTTTGGTAATCTAATCGACTTGTCCCACTAGGTTCAGTGCAGATGAGGTTCCAGACATTCTCTCTGACGATCCTTTGCTTACAATTGTTGGTAGTCCGGGGCCTTATGATAGTATAGTAAATGCAAATGAGGTTGGAGTGGCTCCTCACACCATTGTGGTCAGCAATGAAGAGGTCAACCAAAGCCCAACAGCTGACCAAAACCAGGCAACCCCAGGGCCTGAACTAGAGAATGAAAATCTCCCTACTGAGTTAGACCCGTCCCCAATGGTAGCTGCTGCCACTAAACGCCATGGTGTGTTGGACAGCAGCAGTGCGAAGAAGTCGAAGACTGATCGCAAGAAAGAACTGCCAAGCCTTTCAGGAGCAAAAAATCCAACCCATGCACGCAACCACTTTGCACAAACAATTCAAGATTGTGCATCCGCCAAGACTTCTGCTCTTGTAGCCATTGAGGAAAAAAAGTTAAAATTTGAGCAAATGAAGTGGGAAATAGAGCGAGAAGAAAATGAGCGGAGGCGAGAAGAAGACAAGGCAGAGAAGTGCAGGGAGCGGAGGTTTGCATTACTGCAAACCATGATTGCACAGGGCAAGTCACCAGATGAAATCAAGGAAATTTTATCCATGCTTTTGTAAAATACTCTATCTTAATGTAGTGGAACTAGCTGTAGTATGTGTTGGCGTAAAATACAATATAATGTACTGTACTGTTATTTCATATCAGACCATCTTTTAACGCACGCAGGATTTGACTATGAAAGTGATGTAAGGATGTAAGGATCATAAGATATCGACATTTGAAGCTTAATGCACAAAGTGTTAGTTTTAGGTGTCATTTGACCGGAAACTTGACTTTGACCACGTTGACCAAAAAAATAAACAAAAAATATCTGAAACTTAAGCACATCCATCCTGAAGTGTGTGCAAAATTTGACAGCAAAAGGATGTAAGGATCATAAGATATCGACATTTGAAATTTGATGCACGAAGTGTTAGTTTTAGGTGTCGTTTGACCGGAAACTTGACTTTGACCACGTTGACCAAAAAAATAAACAAAAAATATCTGAAACTTAAGCACATCCATCCTGAAGTGTGTGCAAAATTTGACAGCAAAAGGATGTAAGGATCATAAGATATCGACATTTGAAATTTGATGCACGAAGTGTTAGTTTTAGGTGTCGTTTGACCGGAAACTTGACTTTGACCACGTTGACCAAAAGTAAACAAAAAATATCTGAAACTTAAGCACATCCATCCTGAAGTGTGTGCAAAATTTGACAGCAAAAGGATGTAAGGATCATAAGATATCGACATTTGAAATTTGATGCACGAAGTGTTAGTTTTAGGTGTCGTTTGACCGGAAACTTGACTTTGACCACGTTGACCAAAAAAATAAACAAAAAATATCTGAAACTTAAGCACATCCATCCTGAAGTGTGTGCAAAATTTGACAGCAAAAGGATGTAAGGATCATAAGATATCGACATTTGAAGTTTACTGCACATTTCTAGTAACTCAAGCCTTTGAGGACAGTGAATTTTGACATATTCCTCCAGTTTATGGATTACACCCTAGTACATCACATGTGCTCCTATTTTGACCTTTCTACACGCTCAGTTCAGTTGGTGCACCCTAGTACATCAAATGTGCTCCATGGACGGTTGCTCATGATGAGGCTGCTACTGGATGCAGAAGGATTGCCAATAGCAGTAGGCTGTGGAACTGAACCTAGCGGGCTAGTCACTGGACGGTTGCACCATGCCAACTATGCAAAAGTCAACTATGCACAGAGGTATCACCCAACAAGGTCTTTAAGTCCTGAAAACAGCCATAGAAGCATAATCAACTAAGAAGCATAATTGCAGAGAACAAGACGACGGTCCGATATTTTCGGCATTTGTCTATCACTCTAGCAAAGAGGAGGCAACAGGTTCAAGTTTTTCTACAATACCACGTAAATTATCAAGGTGATTAAGTGGCCAAATAAGTTGTTAGCATGTTGTTTATTAAGAAAATTTGATAGCAGGATAGAAAAACAACCATACTTGGAGGCTAAGAAATAGACAGTAGGTAAGTATAAACCAATAAAGAACACGACTTCAAGATGGTGGCTCAACTGACAGACCAACAACATGCTTCAAGAATACAGATTTACTTAATAACAGCCAACCAAAAGCAATAACTAGAAGTGACAACAACTAAGAGACTAACCATGCAAGGAACGAGAGAGCACAACAACTGAGAGGGTTCTTAGATTATCCTATCTTTTAACATGCTTTTAACAACTGAGATTCCATGCTTTAAAACTGGTTTGCTTTAAATGTTTCTATGTTTATGCCTTCTATTATCCTGCATTTTGAAGACCTAATGGGCTGAGGTTAGGGTACCATATTGGGATTTTTTCAAGCAGGAGATATTAATCCTTTTTATTAAGTGGTGATTGAACTTTACCATTTGAAATTAACAGATGGTAATAAAATGTCCGGACTTCTGATGAAATGGTTTCTGTCTCAGGCAGTAGTCCAAAGATTGTGAATATCAAATGGTGCTGACAGTAAAAGTCTATCAGGAGCAAGAATCTGGAATGAAGGAAAAATTAGTGTTCCTTGAATTTATTCGTCAGATCATGTTTATATAATTCATTACTGAAACTAGATTTTAATGTACTAGTTAATATCAACGTAGTGACTTTGGAATATATATAAGAGACATCATTGGGCATTTGTAAGTTGTAATTTATGAACCACTCTCCTCAACTTTTTCCTCCATCCCTTCTCTTCATGATGTGCTTTCTTTAAATGAATTTTACAGTCTGCTGGTCTATATACTTATTGTGCCTTTGATGTGCAGCTACGGGTAGGCCTACCCTAAATCTTGAAAGACGTTTAGATCACGATGGACATCCTCCTGCCATAACAGCAGCCGATGCAAGGAAGTAACGGGGCAAACAGAATTCTGGTTTCTAAATATGCTTTGAGAAATAGGATAAGGACACCAACTACTTACTCATCACAAAACTCATTGGGCTTTATATTGTTTTGTGCCACATTTCATGCTACCTGCGTTTAGTAATTGATAAACCATTGTAATTTTGTTCAGTTAAGTTCGGACACTGATATTATAGTTTTTCTTGAATTTGAACTTTTTACATTCTATTTGCCTACTCCTAAGTTCCTATGATATCAAACAATATGACTGTTTGATTCTATTCTATTAAAAAAAATTAATGCTTTTGAGATGCAGAAAATGTGCTTAGGAATATGAAAAGCTTAAAGAAATGGTTGCTGCTTCTTTGGCCTATAAGTGCATGGAGGTGGCATATATGAGGGTAGTGTACTGTAAAAGTTCTTTCAGCAATTGTGAGTTGAGTGAGTTGCAGGCAGCCTTGATCCCTTCTGAAGGTAAAATTATGGCTGCTCTCCAGCAAACTGTAGTTTTCAATTCTATGCAACTGTCTAAACATGCTCATAAAAATGAATAAAGAAGAGCAGGGCATCATCACATCCAACGCTAATGTTATCAACCCACAAGTGCTAATTGATGTTGTTTCTCTTGTGGGGCCTTCTTCTCTAAATTTTGATCTCTATAATAATATTAATAATGGAGTACTAATAATGATGATAAAACTAATGCATTTTAACTTTCTATAGAATTCATTTTTCTATTTACCAATCACTCCAAGATACACCCTTTTGAGCCAAAGAAAGAAAAAGAAGGAGAAATTTTTTTAGCAATATCAAGCCTTTTGCTACAAGATTAAAGCTTCTTCCTTTTCAGTTCCCATTGTACAGTACTGGTATTGTATAGCAGGATTAACTAGTATAGATAAACCCATGAGTACCAAAAAGGATGAACAGAGAATTTGTACCTTCGTACCATGATAAATTGTACAGTTGCAGTGGCAAAGCATCACAACAAGATGAGAGGGGAAGAGGATGATCAAACTGCAGAGAAAACAAAAAGGTCAACAGACTAACTAGCAGCTAGTAGCTTATAGGATTGAACAAACTAGACACAGCACTTGGAACTGACCAATTCATGCAGAACTTGGATTACCAGAAAACCAGACGTTTTTAACCATCTTCTTGCAAAGAAAATTATATTACCAGAAAACTAGACACAACACTTGGAACTGACCCTGTAAGCCTCGTTTATCTCTTGAAATCTCGACTTGTCATTCCCCTCCTGTTTCTGCTTGTCTGGAAGCCAGTTCTACACAATCAACTAACTGAACTGAGCAAAAACCTGGAAATGCGCGAATCAGAGCTCTGCTCATCGTCGATCCGCCTCCCCCATCAAGCTCTGCGTGAAATCTAAAATGCCATGTCTTGAAAATCTTCTTCCGCAAACTCCTTATCTCTCATGTCTCACAACTAGTTCAGTACCAATTTGAGTTCACGAGCAAACGCAAGAGAAAGGATCGACAAACTCGGCGGGATTTTTCTTCCTCCGATTACCTGCTCAGTTCTGTCTTTTCCCAATTTTTACGCGGGACGGTGAAGCAGGGTTTTTCACGCGAATTCTCACCAAGTTTTCACGGAGTGTCAAACCTAGCCCTCTTCTTTTTCCGTTTTTCATCATTCAGTAACTCACTTCTCAAACCCTCACATATCAAGTGAATTTTAATTCCCTCATCTATGTAGTTTGAAGCCCCCTATTGCTTCCTCTCCTTGCATCTACGGCCCTGGTATTCAAAAGCGTCCATCAGATTAGGGTAGTGTTGTATTATTATCAAACCAGTTACCTCGGATGTTAGCCTGATACCCAAATGATAAAGTTGACATCATTAATACAAAATTGGTTTCTAAGGGTTCCCATTTAGCATCACCTATTCCCGAGGATTCCAAGTAATTTAAATCTTCTATAGAGTCTAACCAAAGGCTTGAGGTCTCTGGCAATGGTAGCCACGTATTGAGCATGTGCTGGCGCTTGACACATGACGAAAACACCTTTATGAGACATACAACTTCAAACACCTTTGCAGTTAAATTGATTGTTCGAACCTTCTCATCCAATTGACCTCTATCACAACCTTAACCACCTTCTCAGATATATCCAACCACCATCCACAAAGTCTATCGTAAACCCATACCTAATGGGAATCAACTTGATAGACTAGCAAAGAGAAGGGTGAGAGGAAGTTGTCAGATGAGGAAGTGAAGGGTGGATTAGCTTGATGAAGGCAAGCCTTAGATTGGTGAGAGGGATAGGTTGGTGGGTCATGCCAAATAGGATCGAGTGGTGAAAGGCTTCTTGCGGCAAAAGCACATACACATCATGAGAGAGATTAGCAAAGACGGAGTTGTAGGCAATGTTAGCAAAGATTGGAGTTAATTTTGGAGGAGTAAAATCCCCCTAGAGTCATATTTTAAGTTCCAGTGACATATTTTAGTCTCATTTTAGCTTTTTACCCTGTTTGAATCCTATTTTCAACATTTTTTACCCACTTTCATTCTTTCCATCCAAATACTCCATTTAAGTTATCAGATTTGCGTGAAATGTAAATTTTATCCCCAACTGATTACTATAATGCAACTTAACAACTTTTAACTTAAACAATTCTACCACAAAAATTTCTAAACTTACACACTAACCCTCAAACTCCCCTCAATTTCACCTAGTCATCAATTGAGTTGTTTCTCAAATAAGCATGTAAACAATCTTAAATGTGAGCAGAACTATCATGAGCACAGCTGCACAGGGAAACTTTAGCTCATCCAAAAATCCAGCAGCAATGATAACATCAGCAAGAAACAACAAAAGGGTCATGATTTGAGCCAAGGATGAGTCAATTCTAAACCAAGGTACTACTTCATATGTTTGGAATTGTATATGAAGGACAAATTCTTGTGCAATTGTAGGTTACCAACTTATCATGAAGAGTTCTCAGTTCTCATAATCAACCAACAACCCAAAATCCATGACAGCAATCTTTCTCCAGCAAGGTAATATGGGAAGGGATAGTTTGTAACTTAAATCTAAGCATAAGAATCATAAGAATTCAAGCACACTTGAAACATTTAATCAAACGAACCAATAAATAGTTTTCAAGAAATTCTCAAATGAAGTACAAGATTAATTCAATCCGACCAACAAACTTAATCAACCACAAAAAATCAAGGTATGCAAACTCCAGTACCTTACCCAATTTATGGAAGCACCCGGGCTGGTCCTCCGATGTTAGACTTTCGTCCTTCGCCAGCTAGCTCGCTGGTCAGCTTGCAAGGTCGTGAAACTCCAACATTAGAACTCATCAGCCCCACCAATGTGCCGATTCGATCCTCGGAATCGCGGCCAATTGGACCTCGAATTATCGGACCTTGGAATAACGCCCAATTTGTTCTCAAACATGTACTTCTTCAAGGCGGTGATCGGAGCGGATCTCTGGCAGAAAACTTAGGCCGACGTAGGAAATTATTTTCATTTTTTTTTTCTTTTCTCTTCCATTTTTTATTTTTTATGTGTAATTTTTCAATTTAATTTTTTAGGAAATGTGTTTAGTTGTTTCATATGGAAAACAATTTTCTGGAAATTAATTTTGAAAAACGCGTTTAGTTGAGAAAATTCTCAACTTAGAAAAATACACGTAAACTTGAAAATGTCAAACTTGAAAATGTATATCAAGTACGTCGACGATTCCTCCGCTGGTAGTCGTTCCACATCCTTGTAGCTAACTCATCTCTCATACTTCCCATTCGAGCTGTTTGAGAAGAATCAACACCGAAACCATCTTCACCCTTCACTATCATATTCTCTCGCCTGAATTCGGTAAATATTTCATCTGCTTCATCTTGCATCCGGATGAAGTTGTGCAATACACAACAAGCGATGAGGATCAACCGCTGCACAATAAGCGGATAACTATATATATGCTTCAAGATTGGAAATCGTTTCTTCAATACCCCAAACGGCCCACGGAAATCTTTTAGGTGATAGATATGCCCTCGGTAAGGAGTTAAAAATCTCGGAATATTTGAAAACCCAGAATCTACCAGATAATAATGATCTGCATTAACAAATAAACCAAACATATACATAAAAGTTATAAACTTAGCAAAAATGAAAGATATTAATGATCGATATAATACGAGTTTTAAGAAAACTTGCCTTGCAAGGGTAAAGGGAACTCATTCTCTGGCCTTGAGATTGCATCCATGAATATGCAGGAGTCATTTGCTGTGCCTTCTTATCCGGTATACACAAACGTGAACATCATATTGTGTGAACAAACCGCCAAAACATTTTGTGTAACAGCACCCCCCTTTCTACCATGAAAAGTGTTTTGTCTGGAAGCCGGTGCACA
Source organism: Stellera chamaejasme (assembly GCA_024586325.1). Taxonomy (NCBI): domain Eukaryota; kingdom Viridiplantae; phylum Streptophyta; class Magnoliopsida; order Malvales; family Thymelaeaceae; genus Stellera; species Stellera chamaejasme. The sequence continues at coordinate 37,253,980 of CM044985.1, forward strand.
AGCAGCAACATGAGTGCCATCAAGGTACCTTGAAATAAGGATATCATTTCTTATGTTTTCGAATTTCAGGCTGCACATAACCACCCACGGTTGGAGACTTGATAATATTCTTTGCCAAAGCCGCTAATGCCCTCAAAACAACATTAAACCAATGGCTTATAGTATCGGTTGAATGCTGAAATCTCTCTGCCACATGCCTTTGACAAACAGCATTTGATAAAATTGACAAGCAAATAGCTACGGCTTCTTCAACTGATACATCCTTCTTCTCCTTCAACAAATTCATTCTCTTTAATCGATCACATAAATTTCTAAAGACATGAGGCTTCATCTTAAAGTTTTCAAAACACCTAGCAGGATGTCCGTTCAATACCTCCGTTATATATGCCCGGCCACATAATACAGATGTTCTACAAGACGTCCTTTTGAACAATGATCTTTCAAACTCCATTAAAAATTGAATGGCCGTTAAATCTAGAGTATAGTCCAGATCCGCCCCAAAAGAATCATCTGAACTATATTCTGAAAGGCCGAAACAAAAATCAAATAAATAACAACAAAGAAATGCAGCAAAGAAAACATCCAATACCTAATCCAATCAACAAGATCAACATCAAAGACACCAACATCATTAACTTCAACAAACAGTACTACAACAGATATAGAAGTGTCTATCTAAACTCTTCTTCCTAAACATCATTAACTTCAACTCTCTTTACTCTAAACTTTCCAACCAATGCTTTTACCTTATAGTTGACATGTTCATGAATATTTGTCTCCAAGTAGCATCATGGAAGTGGACAACAACTTTGTTATAGGAGGTGGTAGACACATCTTCAATGTTCTCAAGAACATCCATGATAGCTCTCTCTTCAAGTAATTTGGCTCTAGTAGCTAGGCTAGAGGACAATAATTCTAAGCATGCTTCCACTTTATCATATCTTGTCTCTTTTTTAGCACGTCGCTCACCAGAATTTTCAGAAGCAGCACGCTTTTGCTCTACTTGTTCGGTGCTTTGTGTTCCTCCACTCATAAAATCATTCTCAAGATCCCGTTCTTCCTCCTCGGTTGGTGGCTGTTGGGTAGAGGCGTAATGGAGAATTCCCGTGGCAATGATGTGATTAAAAATCTGACATAACAAGAAATAATTCTTGCAGCCGCTTTTTCGAAATGAATTGAAATGCTTCTTGTCCAACTGAAACATAGAAAAATAATAATATGTTTAAAACAAACAAACTGCCTTTTATTAGCAAACATAGTTTCAATTCATTCTCCAAGAGGAACTGAACTGAATGCAACTCTTTAAAGTTGCACAAATGAACAATGAATGAATTCTGAAACAGTTGCAAGATTTTTGTATTAGGTGAGCACAAACTTTTCAAATGAGATTACTTTTAACTCGTTTTCTTCTAGAATCTTGCCGCGATTCTTTAGAACAAAACACATTTTCATTGGAACACCTTTTCAATATCAGAGAGATGTCCTGCACACATCCTAATACATCTGGCCAACTTTTGAGGTAACATTAATCAAAAAGTCCGACTGTCCCAGTGATTAAACCCACCTACAAGCAGAACTCATTTCTAGATTCACACTTACATGATCACATTGCCTTGCTGCATACATCATCTGATGGGACAGATAAAGAAGAAGCAACAAGAAATCAAGAAAAATTCCGAACCATTTGCCCATATCCTCTATATCACAAGTATTAAGAGTTGGTTTAGGAAGAGTATAATACCTTAAGAAAATGCTCCCAAACCTCATCCGGTGCCTCTACAATGTTGGAGTTTTCATTCCAAGTGACTCCTGTATGTGCCAATAGCTGTGAGAACATGCGAGTCCTAATCCGAAGTCTATGATACTTCGTCTTCAACTTCTCACCTCCGTAATTGACCCCCGTAGTAACGAACATCTCTCTATTCATAGCCTCCCAATCCGCTGGCTTGTAAACGGGAGCTTTGTGAGGATCATTGACGGTCCTCTCATGCAGCATTTGAAGGAAGGCAAGCTCATTTTTTTCAGGCCAATCCTTCTTCTCATCAACGTCCTTCGAACTTGTAGACATCTACAATTACACAAGGGCAGCAAGTAAAACCAACAAAGAAGCAATGCTAACAGGAGGGTCAGATACAAGAGAAACCCAATTAGAGTCAACCAAGCCATTAAATTAACCAACAAGAGTCAATCGGGAGAAGCAAACATTGAAACTGAAATCTGTTTAAGCCCCCAGCCCAAAGAGAGCCATAAAACTGGAATTACAGCTTGAAAAATAAGTGCCATATATATCATTAATATGTACAACAGTGCCACATTGCAACAGAAGATAGATATTGGTTAGCACTTCTAAATACAGTTAAATGGAACATAGGACTAACAAAGACTAAAACTTCCATGTCTGTTTTTGCATTATGATTTTTTATTTTACACCACAAAACTTCACGGTAGACATAGAAGTGGAGTTATTTCTCTGTCAGAGTTCCATTTTCTCTGACTAGCTTGTTTTCTAAATGCATATAAATAAAATCAAAGCAGACCAGCAATTTATGCAACATCCTCAATATCATCATAAGAATCCAATAAAAGAATTTATAATACTAAATAAATAAAAATGCCTTAAGACAGCTTCAGAGTGGAATACCTGTAGTTGGAACTAATATGCTTCCATCCAAGAGACAAACAATCAAATGACCTTTAGTATTATTTGAAAAAACCAAGACCTTTAGCAGGAAAAGGCAATCACAAACTATGTACATGGTGTTCAACCAAACAATGTATATGCACTTACCCACAACTAAAGATGCCCCCAAAATATAAAAACCTTGAAATATTGCACCAAAAAAACAACAACAAACAAATCGGCGACACACCCAACAACCCTTCTTATCTATCAATCTTGAATTGAAAATGTACATGCACCACAAACAGGGGCAAGACGAGAATTGAAATCAAATCAAGAGAGAGAGGACTTACCGGCGGAGATGCGAGGTGTCCGGCGACAAGGCGAGATCGGCAAGGCTGGACGTCTGGCGAAATCGACGAGGCTGGACGTCTGGCGAAATCGACGAGGTTGGACGTCTGGCGAAATCGGCGAGGCTGTACGTCTGGCGAAATCGGCGAGGCTGGACGAGAGTCGTGAGATCGAGAGTCGTGAGTCGGAGTAGTTTCAAATTAGAAACTCAAAAAGACGGTTTCTAGGTTTTAGAACGTGTTGAGTGGGTTGGAAAATAATTTCCCGAGAAAATACAAAATGGAAACGTTTTAACTAAACACATTTCCTTTCTCTTTTTTCTATTTTTCTGAAATGACACGAGAAAATGGAAAAAATTTCCATATCTAAACACACTCTTAACTTTACCTTCACAGCTGTCAATGGAAATAGAACATAAAACACAGAAGAAGACGGACCACATTGAATCAAAGTTAGACACTTATGTAGTTTACATTCTCCGTTAGGAAAAGGGGGATTTTACCATCAATATTTGGTCAAAAAGGAAATTTACCACCGAATTATTTTTGGGGGATTTTTTACCACCAACATTTCTTTATGAGGGCGAAAGTACCACCTAAGTTTCAATTAAGAGCGATAATGCCATCGGCTTGACAGACGGTGCCAGGTGGCCTAACGATTCTGTCAAAATTGTACAATGTGGACATTCTTGTGTTCGACTGGCATGTATTAATGCTTATGTGACCACCCAAACATTTTAATCCCTTAAATATAACCCCAAATCTTAAACCATTACAAACTCACCCATCCCACCTCTATGACTTCAATGATGCGAAAGCAAGGGATATCACAACAGTGAAACCCATTTCTGAAAAATTTAAAACTGCAATTTTCTCACTATACCAATACGAATCTATCCAAAATTTAATTAGGGTTAATTTTGGGGAGGATATCAATTAAAAAAATAGATCACAAGTTTCGGGTGGGTTTTGATCAAATTTGTGAACCAAATCCCTAAGCAACCCTCAACATTTCGAACATGCCCATTCATTACCACAAAACCCATTTGGTAGGAATCAATAGAAACCTGAATTTCAGAATCTGTGCCTTACGGGTTGGTGTCAGGAAGGGAGTACGAAAATCTATTTTTTCTGCTTCTGTTTATTTTATCTGGCAGAAACGAAATTGCAGGAAGTACCAAAAAGTCACTCGCAATACTTCAGAAATAGAAGAAAGAATTTTGTCAAATGTCTAGTTAAAAATGAGCATAGACATTACCCAAGTATTTTCTTAGTCTAGTGTTTATTTTATATGTAAATGTAATCCTCCTGATTATGTTTGTGAAGCACATGATTACTTTGCTTTTGTGCTTATTTTTATTTCAGATTTACGGTGTTCTCTCAATGTAAATCCCCTGGAATTATTGTAAGTGTCGTTTGGCTCTTTTCATCTATGATATCATATGGAGGTGTCATCCTCCTTCCTCAAAAAAAAAAAAATGAAAGAAAAGAAAAGAAAAGAAACGTTGCTGATAAAATTTCTCACAAAATTACTTTAATACCAAAATCTCTCTTTTAGTTACTAAATAAATGTTAGTGGCAAAATCCCCCCAGAAAAACGTTTGGGTCTTCTGCTGTTTGGACCTTTGCTACACTTGTCCGTTGTCCCCGTCGTCGGGAAGCGAGAGCACAGCTTTGAAGATGCATCAGCCCCTCCTCCGTCCCTCCAAAACTTTAACCACAGCAGCCTCTCGCTCGCTCGTCTTCCCGCTAACGACTTCTTCTTTGTTTTTTCATTCCTCTCCGACAGATCAAAGCCGTGGCGAAGACCCCAAACGACAAAACGGCGTCCAATTACACGAACCCGGTTGCTCTATCGGGTCACCGGCGCGAGTGCAGAAGCTCATTGCTTCCCAATCGGATCCTCTACTTGCAAAAGAGATCTTCGATTACGCTTCTCGGGTCCACGGTTTTCGCCATTCATACTCGTCCTATGTCGTTCTCATCCTTAAGCTCGGTCGGTCAAGGCACTTCTCGTTCATCGACGGTCTCATCCGCCGCCTCAAGTTCGACGGCTACCCAGTTACCGAGAACCTCTTCTCTTACCTTATCAGAGTTTGTGCCGACGCCGATTTACCGGAGAAGGCACATAGAGTATTTTACACCATGCTCGAATTCAACTGCAAGCCTCAGCCCAAACACCTGAATCGCATACTGGAGGTTCTCGTATCGCACCGGAGCCATGTCCGAGAGGCGTTCGCTCTTTTCAAGAGCTCCCACAAGTATGGAGTTCTACCAAACACGGAATCGTACAACATTTTGATGCGGGCTTTCTGTCTCAATGGAGATTTGAGTATTGCCTACTCACTGTTCAACAAAATGTTTGAGAGAGATGTTATGCCAAATGTTGAGTCATATAGGATAATAATGCAGGGATTGTGTAGAAAGAGCCAAGTGAACACTGCCGTGGACTTGTTGGAAGATATGTTGAACAAAGGGTTTGTACCTGATTCTTTGAGTTACACAACTTTGCTGAATAGTTTGTGTAGGAAAAAGAAGCTCAGGGAGGCATATAAGCTTTTATGTAGAATGAAGGTTAAAGGTTGCAACCCGGATATCGTGCATTATAATACGGTGATAATGGGATTCTGTAGGGAAGGACGTGCAGCGGATGCTGTTAAGGTTATAGAGGATATGCCTAGGAATGGATGCTTGCCGAATTTGGTGTCTTACAGGACCTTGGTAGCTGGGTTATGTAATCGGGGAATGTTTGATGAGGCAAAAAAATATATGGAGGAAATGCTTTCCAAGGGTTTTTCAACTCATTTTTCACTCTCTCATGCTTTGATCAAGGGCTTCTGCAATGTCGGGAAGATTGATGAAGCTAGTCAAATTCTAGGGGAGATCTTGAAGAATGGGGACACTCCACATGTGGATACCTGGGCAGCAATTGTTCCTAGGATTTGCAAAGAGTATGATAGTATTAGTGTGGAAGAGAGTTTGAAAGATCTTGTGAAGGTACAAGCTAATAAAATAAGAAGGAAAGAATTGTTGTGGAGGACAACATAGTTAGGAAAGTTATCCTTAAAGTTCTGAGATAGTTGTAACCTATGGGAGATGCATTGTGTCTTTGAAACTTTGAAGAATGACAAACTTCTGGATTTTTTTGCTGAGATGCTGGCTCAGATTGATGAGCATGTTCCTGGCAGTCTTACAACTTCAATGGTGGATGATGTATTTTATGTCTTGCAGAGTTGTCTGCGAAGGGCGATATCAACATCAAATATCAGTTCTGTGGTTGCGATATTGAGTGGTGCATCTAGTTTGTTAAGCAATGAATACAATGAAGCATTGTGACTAAAAGTGACAGAACCAACGGTGGGGTTGGAGTGCAGAAGACTGGGACAGAGATTGCTACTGCATTAAACAATATGGATGTAAGCTGTGAGTACATCCAAAAGCTAAAACATGAAATAGAAGAGCAGTGTGCTGAGGTGAATTGTATATTTCTGTTTACTTCCCATGTTATTGATATTACGAATTAAATCTTTGCACTCAGTTAGGAAAACAAGGTATATGACATGTTCTCATGTCTATGAAAGACAGTTCGTGTCCTAAAAATTCATCTGTAGATGGTGATAGTGATAGTTAAAGTTATAATTTTTCTACTTCACTTCGCAGAGATGAAATTATATGTCTTGATGCTTATAGTTGGATATTTGTCTTATTCTCTAATCCGCTGTAGTACTGCTATATAGGAAGTTAGATATTTTAGTGATCTTATTTGTCATTGTAGTCACTTCTTTCTTTAATTGCTTTTGTCAGAATGGACAACAACAAATCCCTAGTAATTCCTCATCAAATCAACCACTAAATCAGCAAATCAAATGGCTCATTTCAAGACTCAAGTAATATAAATACTTCTTTCAACACATAGAAGAAGCCGATGCAAATACGGTCCATACAAGCATTCACTTTAAATATCCAACCCATGTTTCAAGCTTACTCATCAATAATAGTTCATCATCATTTTTATATTACAACTTTGTCTAACAACGGTTTTTAATTCACACACATCATAGTAGTGTAATTTGAAACCTCATTCTCAGATTTAGCCACAAGGCCGGAACCTTCAGAGTCAGTTCTTCCCTTCTCCTTTCAGTTTTCAATCATGCGTAAATCGAGAACTTCACAAGCATCATAAATGGTGCTCCTCCACACATCAAACAGAGTATTTGAAGCAACATATGCACAAATTATAAATAGAACATTCGGCCGGCACAATATCGTTTCAATAATTTGTTAAAATCAACATGCATCATTTCAAAAAAAAAAACATAAGCAAACACTCACAAATGAAGGAGAAGTTATCAATCCTTCACTTTTAGTCCTCCTTTTCCTTCACTTGGCCGAAATCAGAGGCTAGGGTTCCTTGAAATTCTTTACCAATCCTTGCAGTAATAGAGAAGAAGGCAAACTATTTCTATGCTGCTGAGGCCAAATTCCATGGAGAAAGTAAAACCCTCCCTCCTAAAGAAGAATAGATGTGAAAGGACAAGTAAGAAGACCTCTTTCTCTCCTCCCGTTTTGTCACGTCATGAAATGTCATGATCGTGTAAAAACCAATTCGATGGTCTCGTGCCTTCGTGGTTTGCCGCCTATGGTGTAATGTGGGGATGACAGTAGCATTGAGGGGTAGTTCTGCCTTGTGTTACGGTCTGGCCGAGTCAGGTCAGGAGAACTTGACCATGGAGGGGGTCGTAGCCGTATAAGGCACAATTGGTCGGGAGCTACTGCCGCTTCCGTGATGAGCCCATGGAAGGGTGAAACCAATTGGCACGCGTATGGTAAGGGTGGTCCCGGAGGTATCATCTATGGCCTCGGGACGCCGCACAGGCGTTGTGGGCTGCTCCGAACTCTAGGCCCGTGACAAGTGGTATCAGAGCAGGGGACGTGTACTGGTGCACACCTTGTAGGGTCCTTAGGTGAGGACTATGCTGATATGTCACCAAGGTTGTTGCGACGTGCTAAGGAGTGCTCTGCCCCAAAGGTGATGTCTGCGAGGAGATGCGGACTGGGGTAGCCACAAGGAAGCCCGACTACCGTGTGTGATGGCTGGTCTGGGTGGTGTGCATTGTGAGTACGGTATGTTCGGTCTTAGGGCAGAGTCCTTCTCCCCCAACACGAGGGCGTGCTGTTTGTTGAATGGGGGAGAATGTCACGTCATGAAATATCGTGACCGTGTAAAGACCAATTGGATGGTCTCGTGCCTTCGTGGTTTGCCGTCTATGGTGTAATGGGGGCGACAGTAGCATTAAGACATGGTTCTGCCTTGTGCTACGGTCTGGCCGAGTCAGGTCGGGAGGACTTGACCATGAAGGGGGTCGTAGCCGTATAAGGCACAACTGGTCGGGAGCTACTGCAGCTTCCCTGATGAGCCCATGGCAGGGTGAAATCAGTTGGCACGCGTATGGTAAGGCTAATCCCGGAGGTATCGTCTATGGCCTCGGGACGCCGCACTGGCGTTGTGGGCTACGCCCGACTCTAGGCCCGTGACAGTTTTCATCGACAGAGAAGAAAAAGAAAGAAAGCAGAATACGTCCCTCCCCTCTTCTGAAGCATTTTGAGTAAATAAATTAAGATCTAATTAGTTAACCACTAAATTATTATCAAATGATCATAAAACCCCATTTAACCTTTACAGATTCGGTTAAGTCACTAATACACTCAATTAACCTTCACTCTTTCAATTCAGTACTTAAATTCTTTAAATCATTCAATTCAGTCTTCACTAGATTCATTTATTTACAGTTAGGTCATTGTTTTTATCTCAGTCTTCAGTTTTAAACTTCATTCTTATTCCTCAAGTTACTCTAAGACTTTTTTTAAAAGTTCAACAATAGACCAGTTATTCACTTACTTAGACTTCAGTCCTTTATTTTTATTTATTATATATATATATATATTTGTACTTCAGTTGGGATACTGATGACAGTCACGGTCACAACAATGTGCGCCTGATCACTGGATGTTAATGTTGATATCACCGAGCCAAAATTAGTTCCCAATGATTCCCATCTCTTTTTAGTCTTCCATAATGCCTCATAATCTGTCTCTTTTGTGGCTGTAGACTGTATATGAGGCTTTACTTCTCTAGCAAAGGGCAGGCATTGTTGATTTTACGATCATCATTAATATGTTTTCATGTTAACATATCATATATGCATCACAAGCATATCACATGATATCATGTCATAAATGTGCAAACATATTGCAAACATACTTATTTTAAGTGTTAGCACGATGTCTCGGTATATCATGCAATTTATCTATGCTACATAAGCACCACAATGGTGTATAACCTAACATGGTACAAACTATGTAATAGTAATAGATAAGAGGCATACCTTTCACCAAGGAAACAGTTTAAGGAACTAAGTTCTTTGCTCCAAGTTGAGGCCGAAACTCCTTGGAAGAGGGCTGACTTCAAGGCCTCCTTATGGGTGAAATTAATGTTACTAAACCTTAATATAAACCCACCTACAATCTCTAAAAGAATGTCAAGCTAATTTCGGCTTTAAGAGGGAGAGAAGAGAGGGGCAATGCTGCCAAGGGATGAGGAAATGACTAGCCCCTCACCCCAATTTATAGAGTGCTAAAGGGGGTGAGTAGAGGGGTTGTGAAACCTCTTCATTTCCGAAAAATGTGCCTCAAATGAGTCACAACCATTCGACCAAGGTTGGCTCTCTCACAAGCCGAAATGCGGTGACCTATCCTAGCACCATTTCGGTTCTTATAGCCGAACCACTACCCCCTTGGTCAATGGTCATGTGCCTTGAAAAGGGTTGTAGCCTTTAGGTGAAGGGATGCACCTCTACATAAGAGATGTGTCCTTTGGCTCAAAAGTCACAGCTTTTGGCCAAAATGTGCCACACATATTTCAGCTAGGAACTCTATGAGCTAGTACAAAACTAACTCAACTTGTCATTCATCCATATTGAGCTTCATTGAGCTCAAATTCAACTCACAATGAGCTAAATGTTGCTCCTCTACTCATTTAGCTTCAATGAGCTAGAGTTAGCTACATTTAGCTAACATGAGCTAAAGTCCAGCTGACTGCAGCTACTTCTAGCTGAAGTGAGCTGACTTGAGCTGAGTCCAACTACTTCTAGCTGGAGTGAGCTCAAGTTGAGTTGTGTCCAGCTACTTTTAGCTGGAGTGAGCTGACTTGAGCTGGAGTGAGCAGACTTGAGCTGGAGTGAGTTGACTTGAGTTGACTTGAGCTACCTCCAGCTGCTCCTAGCTTGAGTGAGCTGAAGTCTAGTTGCACCAGCTCCCATGAGCTGGAGTGAGCTGACTTGAGTTGCCTTCAGCTTCTCCCAACTGGAGTTGAGCTAAGGTGAGCTACTTCTAGCTGACCCTGAGTTGGGGTGAGCTACATATAGCTACCTTTAAGCTTTGCCTTAGCTCCATGAGCTCAAGTAACGCCTTAAAAGGTCTTGGCGTGCCAGAAATTCCAACAGCCATATCTTCAGCATTTGCAGGCGTTTGTCGGATGGCAGAATTGCTTGGCCAGAATGCAATGCTTGAAAAACTTTATCAGTTACCCCAACCGCCGCTACCATTACATATGGTTCACCTATATTACTTATGACTTCCATTATTTTCTCAGATATGTCAAACCACTTCCCAAAAACCTTTGTCATACTGATCTTCATTGTAATTAATATACCTACAGTCTAGGCTAGGTCAGCCAAAACATCATACAATGGATCGTTAGGTTCAGCTACACCCATTGGATCAAATATCAATGGATCCAAAATATTACTGACATTGATAAATAGTTTATTAATGCATTGAATGACTGTATATTTTGTCTGGGCAGCAGAAAAAATTAACCCTCCATCATTTACGCCAATCAGGTAGGTAATCACCTCATCGACTTCTAATTTCATAACACAGTCAAAGGGAGGGAGAGAAGTAGCAAAGTCCAATGCTTTGCTAAAAAAATGAACGTTTGATTCTGTGTCCCCAAGGCGTAACCTATCAAGAACAGGCTTAAGGATAGCCTCAAATTCTTGTCCAAACCTAGCATAAACTCCTGCTCATCACTTTCATCCCAGGGCATAGCCCACTAGATAGTTTACTGCAGTAGTAATTATCTGGGGACAGCCCAATTGAACAACACCCTCACGCCATCGCATAAATCATCAAAATAGTCACTATTGATGGCATGTAAAATCAAGACGTTGTGATCAAATAGGGTACCAGGACAGGAAACCTCAAGACATTTAAGAGAACCAAGTTGAGTAGCCACATTACCAGAAATCATCTGAGGGAACAATCTACTCTACTGTGCAAGGAGGAGTTCAGAGCGGCAATGTATCTGCTCTTCACGTCCATCCGCCATGAACCTCCCCACAACTCTCCTCTCTTCATCCATACCAATCATCGATGATTCAAAGAATTTGAAGAACACTTCAAGAAACGTCAGGCGAGCACGGTGCACAGTTCTTGGCTTCTTGGAGATTAAAAACGGTAGGAATTCAAAAAATTAAAGAGTTTTTGTAGGCTCCGCCTTTCCGGTGGGGTTTTAAAGGAGTTTTGATGGGAAATTAACATTTAGTCCTCGGTGTTTGTTATAATCTTCACTTTTCTCCATATATTTTTAAAATTCTCAAAGTAAACCCTTGAAGTTTGTGAAAATATACAAAAATCTCCCACAGTTAACTCCGTTAGAAAAATCGTTATCTTTTATTTGTCTAACAAAGGGCGACCATTGTTGATTTTAGGATCATCATTAATATGCTTTCATGTTAACATATCATATATGCATCAGAAGCATATCAAATGATATCATGTCATAAATGTGCAAACATATTGCATACATACTTATTTTAAGTGTTAGTATGATGTCTCGGTATATCATGCAATTTATCTATGCTACATAAGTACCACAATGGTGTATAACCTAATATGGTACAAACTATGTAATAGTAATAGATAAGAGGCATACCTTTCACCAAGGAAACAGCTTAAGGAACTAAGTTCCTTGCTCCAAGTTGAGGCCGAAACTCCTTGGAAGAGGGCTGACTTCAAGGCCTTCTTATGGGTGAAATTAATGTTACTAAACCTTAATATAAACCCACCTACAATCTCTAAAAGAATGTCTAGCTAATTTCAGCTTTAAAAGGGAGAGAAGAGAGGGACAATGTTGCCAAGGGATAAGGAAATGGCTAGCCCCCTCACCCCTATTTATAGAGTGCGAAAGGGGGTAAGAAGAGGGGCTGTGACACCTCTTCATTTCAGAAAAATGTGCCTCAAATGAGTCACAACCATTCGACCAAGGTTGGCTCTCTCACAAGCCGAAATACGATGACCTATCCTAGCACCATTTCGGCTCTTATAACCGAACCACTACCTCCCTTGGTCAATGGTCATGTGCCTTGACAAGGGTTGTAGCCTTTAGGTGAAAGGATGCACCTCTACACAAGAGATGTGTCATTTGGCTCAAAAGTCATAGCTTTTGGCCAAAATGTGTCACACATATTTCAGTTAGGAACTCTATGAGCTAGTATAAAACTAACTCAACTTGTCATTCATCCACATTGAGCTTCATGGAGCTCAAATTCAGCTCACAATGAGCTAAATGTTGCTCCTCTACTCATTTAGCTTCAATGAGCTAGAGTTAGCTAACATGAGCTAAAGTCCAGCTGACTGCAGCTACTTCTGGCTGAAGTGAGCTGACTTGAGCTGAGTCCAACTACTTCTAGCTAGAGTGAGCTCAAGTTGAGCTGTGTCCAGCTACTTTTAGCTGGAGTGAGCTAAAGTCTAGCTGCACCAGCTCCAATGAGCTGGAGTGAGCTGACTTGAGCTGCCTCCAGCTGCTCATAGCTAGAGTGAGCTGAAGTCTAGCTGCACCCAGCTCCCATGAGCTGGAGTGAGCTGACTTGAGCTGCCTCCAGCTGCTCCTGGTTGGAGTTGAGCTAAGGTGAGCTACTTCTAGCTGACCCTGAGTTGGGGTGAGCTAAGTTCAACTACTTCTAGATGGGGTGAGCTACATATAGCTACCTTTAAGCTCTGACTTAGCTCCATGAGCTCAAGTAACGCCTTAAAAGGTCTTGGCGTGCCAGAAATTCCAACAGCCATATCTTCAGCATTTGCAGGTGTTTTTCGGATGGCAGAATTGCTTGGCCAGAATGCAATGCTTGAAAAACTTTATCAGTTACCCCAACCGCCACTACCATTACATATGGTTCACCTATATTACTTATGACTTCCATTATTTTCTCAGATATGTCAAACCACTTCCCAACAACCTCTGTCATACTGATCTTCATTGTAATTAATATACCTACAGTCTAGGCTAGGTCAACCAAAGCATCATACAATGGATTGTTAGGTTTAGCTACACCCATTGGATCAGATATCAATGCATCCAAAATATTACTGACCTTGATAAATAGTTTATTAATGCATTGAATGACTGTATATTTTTTCTGGGTAGAAGAAAAAATTAACCCTCCATCATTTACGCCAATCAGGTAGGTAATCACGTCATCGACTTCTAATTTCATAACATAGTCAAAGGGAGGGAGAGAAGTAGCAAAGTCCAATGCTTTGCTAAAAAGCTGAACATTTGATTCTGTGTCCCCAAGGCGTAACCTATCAAGAACAGGCTTAAGGATAGCCTCAAATTCTTGTCCAAACCTAGCATAAACTCCTGCTCATCACTTTCATCCCAGGGCATAGCCCCCCAGATAGTTTACTGCAGTAGTAATTATCTGGGGACAGCTAGGGCTGAGAAACTAATCGAGCCCGTTCGAGCTCGGCTCGAGCTCGAGCTCAAACGAGCCTGTCGAGCCAAGCTTTTTCGAGCCTCGAGCTCGAGCCATTTTTTAGGCTCGTTTATTAAACGAGCCGAGCTCGAGCCTCAGAGATTCGGCTCGATCAAGCTCTCGAGCCTACATGAGCTTAACAAACGAGCCGAGCCGAGCTCGAGCCTAGCCAAGCCCGAGCCTATTAGATTCGAGCTCGAGCTCGTGAATTTAAGAATATTTTATTGAATTAATTTATTATATCTCAATTTTTTCGAGCTTCACGAGCCACTTCGAGCCTAATCGAGCCGAACTTTATAATTGAGCCTAAACGAGCTACCCCCGAATCGAGCCTCAAGAGCTTTCGAGCCGAGCTCGAGCCCGAAAAATCGAGCTCGATGAAGTTCGAGCCGAGCTCCAGCCGAGACTGATTTTCACGAGCTCAAGCTCGAGCCTGCTCGGGCTCGGCTCGATCTCACCCCGAGGGACAACCCAATTGAACAACACCCTCACGCCATCGCATAAATCATCAAAATAGTCACTATTGATGGCATGTAAAATCGGAACGTTGTGATCAAATAGGGTACCAGGACAGGAAACCTCAAGACATTTAAGAGAACCAAGTTGAGTAGCCACATTACCAGAAATCATCTGAGGGAACAATCTACTCTTCCGTGCAAGGAGAAGTTCAGAGCGGCAATGTATCAGCTCTTCACGTCCATCTGCCACGAACCTCACCACAACTCTCCTCTCTTCTTCCATACCAATCATCGATGATTCAAAGAATTTGAAGAACACTTCAAGAAACATCGGGCGAGCACGGTGCACGGTTCTTGGCTTCTTGGAGATTAAAAACGGTAGGAATTCGAAAAATTAAAGAGTTTTTGTGCCTTTCCGGTGGGGTTTTAAAGGAGTTTTGATGGGAAATTAACATTTAGTCCTCGATGTTTGTTATAATCTTCACTTTTCTCCATATATTTTTAAAATTCTCAAAGTAAACCCTTAAAGTTTGTGAAAATATACAAAAATCCCCCACAGTTAACTCCGTTAGAATAATCGTTATCTTTTAAGCTTAATTACAAAATGTGGATCCTAAATTATTTAACCCTAAAAATGTTATAACTATTTTATCCTTGCATTTATACCTCAGCCTCCACCGATCCACTTTCTAGTCTTCATCTCTCTCCACGATACATACCCAGTGATGGATCCACTTTCTAGTCTTCATCTCTCTCTACGATACATACCCAGTGATGGTTACTTCAACTTTATCTTTGTCTCCACCGAGCTCACCCCAATCCCCGTCCTGTCCTTCTCCGACAATAAAGTTGTCTCACATTCCGTTCTCGACCTCCTTCATATTCTCCATTGCTCTGTATAGAGATCTCCAGCCCAACCACAAAATCATCTTCGACTTCGTGTTAAATGTTGAAATTGCCGGCACTAGCTCTGCCCAGCATCTAAGGCTCTTCAATTGCAACAACACCAATTCCAGAAATCGTGTATTCAGTGTGGAATTCGATGTGTTCACGAACCAAAAGTTCAACGACAATCCTATTTTGAGTGTTGATAAGAACTTGTATGAGGTTTTTGTTGATGAGATATCTGTTGGGTTCACTAATTTAACTGGAGAATGGTTGAAGGGCTTAGGATTCTGGTTGGAGTTTTAGTAACTCCAATTTTTCATTAAATCGGAGCGACTTTTGGATCCGCGTTTGTTTTGCATTCTATGCTAGATCTGCAAGTTCAGGGCTTGCAGCTATGCAATGTAACCACCGGCAACGGCAAATGGCTGAGGGAGTTGGTGGATGGCAACGGGCTGAGGGAAGGGGCGAATGGCGACAAGTTGCAAGAGACGGCGGACCTAGAGAGAGGGGAGAAGTGAAAGAGGTGGTGAAAATGTGAAGAGAATCTATTATTGGAATGCTATCATACCAAACTGCTAAGAAAAACAACAGAGGGGCCATCAAGGGTAACAATTCCTTCTTGCAATACACTAATTGTGCCAAAAAATATCTAACAAAATTGCTAGCATAGCATAAATAAATTAAAAACTATAGTATATCCATGTAAAAGATAAGTCAAGAACCATATTAAGAACAGTTTAATAGAAAAAGCTAATGGACCACATTTTTAATCAAAACAGATAACCAACAAACAAACCTCAGTGATAACATTGGCTTCGAGAAAATGTCAGTACAAATGGATAGTAAGGACTAAATAGAATTGCCCATCAAAAAGTAATTAATAGTACCATCCAGACCACAATATGCAACCATACCTATATGGAAAAAAAAGAATAATTGAAAATGCAAGTTTGTCAATGCAAACTTGCAAAATAATATTGAAATTTTAAAATATACTCCATTTATCTCAATTTGCACATAAAGGAACTCAATTGTATTTTAGTTTAAGAGGGTTAATCGGCCAAGCTGCAAAAGGACGATAGTCAATTTGAATTCTTTTCACATGTGTTACCTTACCTCTCGTATCCATTAAAGCCTTCTGGCATTTCCACTATCCTATCCATGTTCCCCGTACGAGATTATAGATATGATACCTACTATCCATTAATGAAGTGTAGTACCAAATTGCAAGAACTTAGAAATACCAGACGACGCCGTTTGAGCTTCTTGTAATTTACTCGAGAGTAAGGCCAATCAACTCAGCCAGCTCAGCTGTTATTATATGGTGCAGTTGCAGAGCTCCCTGATCCGATCCCAGCCCGAGACGACAAATCTGAAGAAGGATGCCATCGACTCCGAGATCGGCGGTCGGGAAGCCGCCGGAACAGGCGGACCATCACGACGAATCCACCGCCAGCTCCGTCAAATTCGGAACGCCGGAGGCACTTGAGTACATCCGTACCCTAACCGACGTAGGCGCCATGACGCGCCTCCTCCATGAGTGTATCGCCTACCAGCGGGCTTTGGATGTCGATCTCGACGGCCTCCTCTCTCAGCGCACGGAACTTGACAAGCACCTACTCCACCTCCAGAAATCCGCCGACGTCCTCGACATTGTCAAGGCCGAAGCGGACCACATGCTCTCCAATGTTACATCCACCTGCGATCTCGCCGACCAGGTGAGTCGCAAGGTGCGGGAGCTCGATTTAGCACAGTCCCGAGTCAACTCCACGCTCCATCGCATCGACGCCATTGTAGAGCGAGGGAACTGTATTGATGGCGTGAAGAACGCTCTCGATTCGGAGGATTACGAATCCGCTGCTAAGTATGTGCAGACATTTCTTCAAATTGACGATAAGTTTAAGGATGCTGGATCTGAACAGAGAGAGCAGTTGCTTCAGTCAAAGAGGCAGTTAGAGGGGATTGTGAAGAAGAAGCTAGCGGCAGCTGTGGATCAGAGGGATCACCCCTCGATTTTAAGGTTCATTACACTTTATTCTCCTTTAGGTATGGAAATGGAGGGCTTACAGGTTTATGTTGCCTACTTGAAGAAGGTTATTGCCATGAGATCGAGGCTAGAGTATGAGAATTTGGTGGAGTTGATGGAGCAGAGTCATCGACAGAATCAGGTGAATTTCGTTGGGTGTTTGACGAGTTTATTCAAGGACATTGTTCTGGCGATTGAGGAAAATAATGAAATTCTGAGGGGCCTCTGTGGTGAGGATGGTATCGTGTATGCGATTTGTGAATTGCAGGAGGAATGTGATTCCAGGGGTTCTTTGATCTTGAAAAAGTATATGGAGTACAGGAAATTGGGTAAGTTGGCTTCTGAGATCAACGCCCAAAATAAAAATTTGCTAGCGGTTGGAACTCAAGAAGGACCAGATCCCAGAGAGGTTGAATTGTATCTGGAAGAATTATTGACATTGATGCAACTAGGTGAGGATTACACAGAATATATGGTGTCAAAAATTAAAGGGCTGAGTTCTGTAGATCCTGAGCTAGTTCCTCGTGCAACAAAAGCCTTTAGGAGTGGCAGTTTTAGCAAAGTTGTTCAAGATGTTACTGGGTTCTATGTAATCTTAGAGGGATTCTTTATGGTGGAGAATGTGCGGAAAGCAATAAGCATCGATGAGCATGTTCCTGACAGTCTTACCACTTCAATGGTGGATGATGTATTTTATGTCTTGCAGAGTTGTTTGCGAAGGGCAATATCAACGTCAAATATCAGTTCTGTGATTGCGATATTGAGTGGTGCAACAAGTTTGTTAAGTAATGAATACCATGAAGCACTGCAACAAAAAGTGAGAGAGCCAAACCTTGGAACCAAACTATTCTTAGGTGGGGTTGGAGTGCAGAAGACTGGGACAGAGATTGCTACTGCATTAAACAATATGGATGTAAGCAGTGAGTACATCCTAAAGCTAAAACATGAAATAGAAGAACAGTGTGCTGCGGTATGTTTTATATTTATGTTTACTTCTAATGTGATTGATATGAATAATTAAATTCCTGCACTCAGTTAGAAGAACAAGGTATTTGGCATGTTTTTTATGTCTTTGAAAGGCAGTTTGTGCCCTGAAAATTCATCTGCAGATGGTGATGGTGATAAAAAAAGTTTTAGCCTCTCTATTCACTTTACAGACATGAAACTATGTCTCTGAAGTTATAGCTAGAACTTTGTCTTACTCTTTAATCCGGTGTAGTACCTTATAAGTAGATATTTTAGTGATCTTGTTGTATTATCATTGTAGTTTTTGTTTTCTTTAATTGCTTTTTATGATAATTTGTTCTAGCTACAATGATTTTAGTGTCAACTTGAAATCATAGTGATTCACGAATGCTACTTTATTTAAAGTAGCATGCAGCTGCCTTTTTTTAATCATATTTGCATTGAAATTAATCCATTTCTGCAAACTTTTATACTAATGTTGCATAGCTAGCACTTTTGCAACTCCAAGAAAATATTTACTTTGATCATCGATTGACAAACCTTGTTCTGATTAAATGTGCTTCACTATATGACTCCCAGAGTTTTGATCCCATCAGATTATATAAGAGTTCCTTCGGAGATTCTGACAGACGGATCTTTTTCACCTTCTACGACTTCAGTGTTTCTTATGTCTGTTACACTATGTTTGTGTTTTGCCTTTCATCTCTTCGTTGTGCATCATGTAGTGTGCTATAGACATGATGCACATGGAACTCAAGGAAGCCTGGATGTCTTTTGAATATAGTAGCACTATGGCTTAACTGTCGGTCATAATTTAGTTGGTTTACATCTAAAATGAAAACTAGTGAACTTGTTTAGTGAGTAATTTGTTAAAAGTAGGTCTTTCTCTCAAGAGCTTTCCCTATTGGTGGATGGAGAACGAAATACAGTAGTAATATTCTTTAGTTGCATTGCTATTAATGTCGTCCATACTTGCTTTTCTTCATATGGCCTACTAATGATTCACGCCTGCAATCGTGTAAGAGGCAATAGATGAAAATTGTAGTTTCCGTTGACCTCTATATGGTGTATAATGACTTGTATTAATATCAACATATCCTTTTGATTTTTGTCCAATATCTCTCAGCTATTTGTTTGACTGTTCTCTAATGATATCTTTATTGGATTTTCTTCCTAAGCTATTTTTTTTAAACTCTTTTGCTTCAGGCATTTCCAGCACCCACAGAAAGAGAAAAGGTAAAATCTTGCTTGTCTGAGTTGGCTGATTTGAGCAACACATTCAAGCAAGCTCTAAGTGCTGGTTTGGAGCAACTTGTGTCGTCCGTAACCCCACGAATTCGTCCTGTATTAGATAGTGTTGCAACCATCAGTTATGAACTATCGGAGGCTGAGTATGCTGATAATGAAGTTAATGACCCATGGGTTCAAAGGCTTCTTCTTGCTGTTGAAACTAACGCAGCATGGCTTCAGCCACTTATGACTGCCAATAACTATGATTCGTTTGTGCACTTGGTCATCGACTTCATAGTTAAGAGGCTTGAGGTGATTATGATGCAGAAAAGGTTTAGTCAACTCGGGGGTCTGCAGCTTGACAGGGATATTAGAACTCTTGTTAGCCATTTCTCTAGTATGACTCAGAGGACTGTTAGGGACAAGTTTGCTCGTCTTACTCAGATGGCAACCATACTAAATCTAGAGAAGGTCTCTGAGATACTGGACTTCTGGGGAGAGAATTCAGGACCTATGACCTGGAGATTGACCCCTGCTGAGGTCAGGCGAGTCTTGGGCCTAAGAATAGACTTCAAGCCGGAAGCAATTGCGGCGCTGAAGTTGTAATACACCTCAGCTGCCTGAATTTTGGCGTGATTCTCTTTGTAATCATTCAATCAGTGATATGACACTATAGGCGAGGACAACCAGACCTGACTGCATCAGGGTTCAGGATATCAGCTTTCAGGAGTCAGACACGCTCACAATTTGTGATGGCAATGTTTGCATCCTATCAAGCTATTGTTGGGGAATCAGAATATGTTGTTTTGTCCCTGTAACAAGTTCAGAGTGCCATGCTTCAATTTGTTGTCCTGGATTTTGGTTCGGGATCTTTAGTCTTGCATTCGGGAGAAGTCCTCTTTACACTGGCATCACTTTCTTTTGAGCTGCCCTTGGAAATGATTCCCCTTCCCTTGTTCCTTTTACTGCTCAGGAATCATTGTAGCATACCGGATGTGTTTATGCTGTTTTTTCCTGGTGCAGCAGAAAGAAATGCGACTGTGAGAAACTGTTGGTGTATCCTATTTTTACTTTGTACAAAATTGATTAAAATATAGATTACCTCGTAGCAGCACATCGGTGGTGATGGACGATTGTTACTAAATAAAGGAGTATTAATTTCATGACATTGATTTTTAGAAAGAAAGCTATAGAAAAGAAAAATCCTTGCTAAACTAGTAATTTAAATTAATCGTTAAAGGAGAAGAAGATATGGGTGGAACAAACTAATTCCGCAATTTACTAATACTTCACCTTCGCCGAAATGAAAACACATGCACATTCTAAATAGCATCTCAACGAATAATGCCTTCCTTAGCAAATTGCATTGGCCACGAGACAAAGCAAATCATGTAAGAGTCCAAACACCCATTCGGAATTGCTCAACAGAAACAGTCAAGTTACAAAGGATATTAGAAGAAAAGTACTCAAGGGGGGGAAAGGGATACAAAATTTTGATGAACAGCAACAACCTAGACAGGTATATAGCTTACAAATATAGGACCAGTCATAAATATTTGAGCGAACATTAAACTGAGCATAAGCAATTGCCAAATCAGTGTTCCTAGACCGGGATCAATTCCAATCAGAAACATTAGACATGAGCAGTGCCTTCAGTGAACTTAGGGTCCTCGCATCTGTATCTTCCATCAGGTCCTATTCCGAAACCTTTAGGGTCTGCGAAAACATTCTCGAGAAGTTGACTCCTTTGGGGAAAGGGGCTGTCATCAGCAAATTCCACAGCCTCCTCGATGACCTCCTCAATCTTCTTCTCTATGGCCTTGAACTCTGCCTCAGCGGCCAATTTGTTCTCAACCATGTACTTCTTCAGGGCGGTGATCGGATCTCTGGCAGCAAACTTTGCCTTCTCAGCTGTCAATGGAACATAAGGAAAGGCACATTGACATTTAAGTACAGAAGAGGATAAACCAAGAAGGTACAACACATGCCATGTTCTCTACAGCCAATAGCCTAAACATAATCCCACCTCACCAACTCTGAAGTACTGGATTGCTATAAATAGTTCTAGCTAGGACCATAAACTAGATTCATAAAGCATGACAAACTTTTCAGTTCACATATCTCACATAGAAACACACAAAGGGGTCGTTCCTCAGAATCAATGGCAACACAGAACTAAAACCATGAATCAGAAATCAAATATACTTACCAGGATCACGAAGCTCGTCAGGATCAGCCAATGAGTGACCTCTAAACCTGTATGTCTCGCATTCCACCAAGGTTGGACCTTCTCCTCTTCTAGCCCTTCCTATTGCCTCCTTAGCAACCTCCCATACTTTCAGAACATCCATGCCATCAACATGGATACCGGGCATCCCAAAAGCAGGCCCCTTCTTGTAGATCTGCGGATCTGAGGTTGATCTAAAGTGTGACATACCAATGGCCCATAAATTATTCTCCACAACAAACACAATCGGTAACTTCCACAAAGCCGCCATGTTCAAACATTCGAAGAACTGGCCGTTGTTACAAGTCCCATCTCCAAAAAATGCCAGGGTCACCTCGTCACAATTCTCCTTCAGTACTTCTCTCTTATATTTGCTGGTGAATGCCGCACCAGTGGCTACAGGGATTCCTTCGCCAATAAAAGCAAACCCACCAAGCACGTTGTGCTCTTTCGAAAACATGTGCATAGAACCACCTTGGCCTCTGCAACATCCAGTGGCTTTACCAAAAAGCTCACTCATCACAGAACGAGCAGGAACGCCTTTGCTCAGAGCATGAACATGATCACGATATGTGCTGACAATGCAATCCTCCTTCTTCAACAGCTTAATAAAACCAGTGGAAACAGCCTCCTGACCATTGTACAGATGAACAAAGCCAAACATTTTCCCTCTGTAGTACATCTGAGCACACATATCCTCAAATTGCCTTCCCAAAACCATGTCTTCGTAGAGCTCTAAGCCCTCCTCTTTCGTGATCAACTGAATATAACAACACAGACCCATGTAAATTTGATAATCAAAGTCCCCAAAAAGACAGAAATCAAGATGGATTCATTCGGTAAGTAACAAAAGTAACTAACTTAATCATCTTAACGCAATGGGATCCCACTAAAGCATAAAAAAGACTTGCTAATTGCAGCAAGCAAACCGAGGTAGTGTTAAGCAAGTATCGGAACAAGATTTTAAACCGAAGTAAGCATCCAAGTAATGTCAAGCAAAGAGAACAGTCGATCAGCAAGGAACAAATCAAAGAGCTGAGAATTGGGACAGATTCGCAGAAAAAGGATTACCAGATTGGACATGACCTTGGCCTTCTTCTCCTTGACGACATCAGAGACAGCAACAACGGCGGATCGACGAGGGTGAGCAGCGTGAAACAGCTTGGCAGGGGAATTGAGGCGGAGGCTCCGAGTGGCGGATCCGAGAAAAGAGGAAGCAGAATGGAGACGAGGGCAGTGGCGGGAGGCGGAGAGAGGGGTGAGACGGGGGTGGGCGGCGGTGGAGGCGGCCATTGATGTAGGCCTGAGAGAGAGGGATGAGTGGGAGTGGAGAGGAAATGGGGGGAGAGTAATACTAATAAAGAAGAAGTTGAGGGAGGCGGAGGAAACGAGGGAAGTGGCAGTTTGGAAGAATCGCTCGCCACAGGAGCAAGAGTGTCTCTTTTGATTTATTGTTTGTTTGTTTTGTTAGGAAGGGGGAAGGCCACCAAACTTAACGACGCCTAGCGCCTTTGGCCCCTACCTATTCAATTCCATAACCATCTTCACTCTTACTTCTTCATATCGCAATTTGCTCCATAACAAATTCTACAACGACACACACCACGGTGGTGACTGATAAAGAAATTGAGTCGAGTTCAAGTTCGAGTTCGGTCAAACCATGAACTCAAACTCGACCTCAATTCAGAATTCAAATACAACAAGATTTAAATAAGTCAAATTCAAATAAACATAAAAAAGTTTGTGATTTTGAAAGATGAATGTGGTGTATGTGAAATGAAGAAATAGATGGGGAAAGTTGAATTTTGAATATTTTGAGATTAAAGTTTTGAGAAATTTTGGAAAAGATCGGGGAACCAATTTTCCTGAACACACTCAAAGCTTAATGAACTAAGCTCCAGTTCGAGCTGATGAGATTCGAGCTTGGTTCGACTCGTCATCACCCCTACGAACATGAAACAATAGAGCTCATAGTCTCACACACAAGGGCTAAAGTGGTGATTTATATCACTATAATGTACTACATGTGATTATATCACAACAAACCGCAAATTCGCGGATCTCCTCAACCCACAAGCAAATTATACACAACAATAACTTATACCAAATCAACAGCTCTATAACTTATACGAAACTAACAACTCTAGCTCATTATCAGAATATTATTCTCTAACTCTAACACATATGATTGTTAGTTCGATACTTCAATTGTGTGTGTGTTTGTGTGTGTATTTTTGCTTTTAATTTGCTCCGACACGCAAATTTATTTTTTGATGTCTTGGATGTAATCAACAAGATTGGACTTGTTATTAGTGGAATTATATTATCTAGTTAATTTCATTTCTATGGTGTTATTAGCTTGTAATTAGATTTGAGAATTTTATCAAATTATGTTTGGATGTTGTTATGTTACATCTCTAATTATGTCAGAATTGATGTTGATGTTAAAGTATCCGCGGATGCCCCGTGGATGTGTAAATAATTACGGATGGTGGAGGTGGAGGAAAATTACATCCGTTAAAAAAAAAACTGCAAACCATAGAGGTAAAAAAACTCGAGGTGGATGAGCACGGAAACTCTGACCCATTGTCGTTGCTACTTCTTGCACCACCTTGTCTTCTCTTTCTCTCCTTCATTTATCATGGTATCAGAGCGGTAGATCTTCATATTGTTGCTGTTTTATGATTTCTGTTGCAATTTCACTTCTTGTAATGAAACGGCGGCGGCGGCGGAAACTCTCGACTCGCAACTGCAATTTCTGCTTCAAGTTCTCTCTTGCTGGGTTGACTGACAGCAGCTGCTCGAAGGTTTTGTTGGCTGATTTGAAGCAATTTGAAACCAACCCTCGTTTCCCAACAGCTTGACGACAGGCGGTGGGTGATAGCTTGACGGGCTGTTTGCCGCAATCTCTTCAGGTCTGATATTGGACAGCACCTCTCGAATTGACATAGATGATTTTTTCCTGATCCGAGTGTAGTGAAAGTTTGTGATTGTTGTGGCGTGAAATTGGACAACAGTAGCTTGCAACTTGGAGTGGTGGTGTTGGATGGTTGAATGGTGATGTTGGGGTTGAAAGAATTTCCTTTTCTGTAGACATCTGTTGTTGACGACGGATAGCACGTTTGTATCTGCCCGATTTCTTCAAGTGCTTGCCGCAATTTCTTGTATCAATCCTACTGTGTATCAATCCTATTGAGTTAAACTTTACAAAATTAACAAAGCAAATCAACAATGGGTCCATAGCTCAGTGGTAGAGCATTTGACTGCAGATCAAGAGGTCACCGGTTCGAACCCGGTTGGGCCCTTTCCCCTTTTTAAGCTTTAATTTGGGATTAACTTACACGAAACTTATACTAACTCCCTTAGGTGTAAAAGTATAATTTTGGTGTTCGGTTTATTTTCTTCAGTGAGAAAATACTCTACAATTATCCAAAAAGTATTGACATGTACTTCTAAGTCCCATAAGTGTGAAGTGTGGATTTAAACTCTTAAAACCTTAAACCCTACGTTTTTTTATATATAATTGCGACATGACTAGTCTAATCTAATCTAATATATAAACGATCCATGAAATTAGAAACTTCTTTCTTCATCGATATTTGTTGACTTTATTTTGTAACTACCTTCCATATTTTCTGGTTTCTATGGGAAATTTATTTGGAGTTTTTGAAAATTAATATGAAGATTGCGAGAAGATAACATTGGATAAGAATATTAATATGACATATATTGAAAAGTTTTGTTTAAAAAATCTTTATAATAAATAGATGTGTCTAATCGTTAATAGCATATTTTCTTATAATTGTTTTCACAATTTTTTTTCATTACGGAGCTAGAGAAAACAATACGGAGTGATTGTTACATGAAGTATCCGTGCCTACAACTGTTAGAATCGAGTCCAAACAAACAAACAAACCATGTCCATTCACAACCCTGGAGCAACCTCAACCGTTAAATAATTACTACTTCAACTATGTACAGGCGAGCGAGAAAGGCACGGTTAGGCCTTGTCGATTCCCGATTTCAACTTCGTGATTTAAATGGGGCGTAGCGTGGCGGTGTTCTTTGCGACTTCAACTAAGACAACAAAACAAGAAACATGTGCACAACTTCCAGGCTCAAATTCCTCATTAACCACTGTATATCATTGCTTCAACAAAGCTACTCCAGCAGAACTTACACACCAACACATAAGCCCCTACTAAATTCCTATATATATATATATATATATATATATATATATATATATATATATATATATATATATATATATATATATAAATCTTTCTTCCTCCCACTACTAGAGCAAGCTTGTCAGTGTCAGACATGGCTTCTCTGCCTGCCCCAACTCCAACCTTTGCAAACAACTTTGTGTCAAATGGTTTTGGGTTCAGCAAGTCTCTGGCTTCCCATAATTATGGGTTAAAACATACTAGTATGAACAAGTTGTACGGCTTGTCTTACAGAAGGAGAAATGTAAGGGTCAAAGTTTGTGGAGCTGGGATGGATCTGGTTTTTGTAGGGACAGAAGTAAGCCCCTGGAGCAAAACAGGTGGCCTTGGAGATGTTCTTGGTGGTCTGCCACCTGCAATGGCAGTAAGCTACTACTTAATCTCTCACTAATCAATAGTTCTTCCTGAATCCCTCGGATCAGCTTCGATCCATGTCTCTCTGTGTGTTTTGTTTTTCCCAGGCTAATGGACATCGAGTCATGTCCATATCTCCTCGGTATGACCAGTACAAGGATGCCTGGGACACAAACATCACAGTAGATCTCCAAGTTGGAGACAGAACCGAGCAAGTTCGCTTCTTTCACTGCTACAAACGAGGAGTTGATCGAGTTTTCGTGGACCATCCTATGTTTCTTGAAAAGGTTTCTGTTGGCTCACTCCTTTTGCACTCAAAGTTTCACAATTGTTCTCTAATTATATTGTGATGGAACCTCCAGGTATGGGGAAAGACTAGTTCCAAAATCTATGGTCCAGTTGCTGGAGAAGATTACATGGATAACCAGCTTAGATTCAGTCTGCTGTGCCAGGTTCATAACCATTTCACACTCTTAATCCGCTTCTCGCTTCTTCCAACCTCCCAACTTGATCATAACCTTTGACATTTAGGCAGCTCTGGAAGCACCAAGAGTTCTGAATCTAACCAGCAATAAATATTTCTCAGGCCCATATGGTAGGAGATAGTTGATACTATTTTTGTGATGTTAAAGGAGCATGAATGTGAATGATTATCCAACATTTGGTTCCTCTTTGTAGGTGAAGATATTGTATTCGTCGCCAATGATTGGCACACCGGGCTTCTTCCATGTTACTTGAAGTCGATGTACAAACCAAAGGGTATGTATCGAAGCGCTAAGGTCGCTTTCTGCATACACAACATTGCCTACCAAGGAAGATTCACCTTTGATGACTTTTCACTCCTCAACCTCCCTGATACATTCAGAGGCTCTTTCGATTTCATTGATGGGTGCGTGTGCGCATGTGTGTGTATCCACTTTATTATCCGAATTCCTGGATGCTGACACTGTATTAACATCAACCTTGTTCATCCTGCAGGTATAGTAAGCCTATCAAAGGGAGGAAAATCAACTGGATGAAAGCTGGTATCCTAGAGTCTGACAGGGTCTTCACTGTCAGCCCATACTATGCTCAAGAACTTGTGTCTGGTCCCGACAAGGGAGTAGAACTCGATTCTATCTTACGTAAAACTGGCATTAAAGGAATTGTGAATGGCATGGATGTCCAGGAATGGAATCCAGCAACTGACAAATACACAGAAGTCAAATATGACACCTCAACTGTAAGTGCCTTCAGTTTAAAATTCCCATCTCATGGCCGGTCTGCAATCTCCTTACAAAATGTTACAAATTAATGAGGTTTCTAGGTAGCGGATGCGAAGCCACTTCTGAAAGAAGCTCTACAAGCTGAAGTGGGTTTGCCTGTGGACAGAGGCATACCAGTTATTGGCTTTATCGGAAGGCTTGAGGAACAGAAAGGTTCTGACATTCTCGCAGCAGCAATCCCCCAATTCATCGACGAAAAAGTTCAGATCATAGTCCTTGTAAGCGGCATAAGTGTGTATTTTCACATGCAAGCTACAGTTTTTTTATTTTTATAAAGACATCGGAATACTTATCTATGTTTTCTGATCAGGGGACTGGCAAAAAGCAAATGGAGAAACAGCTTGAGCAGCTAGAGCTGCTATATCCTGATAAAGCCAGAGGGGTTGCAAAATTCAATGTCCCATTGGCTCATATGATTATAGCAGGGGCTGATTTTCTCTTGATTCCAAGCAGATTTGAACCTTGTGGACTCATCCAGTTGCAAGCTATGCGTTATGGAACCGTATGGTCACCAGCAGCCAGCTACCTATAATACCAAATGTATGTGAAACCATTCTCAGAAATGTTGTCTAATTTGCAGGTTCCTATCGTTGCTTCAACTGGTGGGTTAGTGGACACTGTGAAGGAGGGTTTCACCGGATTCCAAATGGGAGGATTTAACGTTGAGGTAATTTTTCACATTCCAAATCTTGGTCTGGAATTCTCCCTGTTTTACCTGACCTGAGATTCTCAACATCAATTAACCATGTCATCTCTCAGTGTGAGACGGTTGACCCTGCCGATGTGAAAGCTGTGGCAGCTTCAGTGAAGAGAGCGCTCCTCACTTATGGCACACCGGCTTTGTCAGAGATGATCAACAATTGTATGGCTCAAGATCTATCATGGAAGGTGAGGGGCTTTCAAACTCACCATTAACAAGGCTGCTGAAATTACACTGGTTTGTGGCATGATGTTTGATCCTTGTGAAAATAACTAAACTTGGTCTATCACAGGGCCCTGCAAAGAAGTGGGAGGCGGAGCTGCTGAGCCTGGGCGTTAACGGCAGCGAGCCTGGAATTGATGGAGAAGAGATCAATCCTCTTGCAAAAGAAAACGTCGCAACACCTTAAGCTAACCATAGCTAACTCTTTTTTCTTACTATAGAAGTTTCTTTGCTTAACACCTTTGCGACAGTTATCCTATCGGAGACCTGCTCTTATAATAAAAACATTCCAACTAGGAGTCTTCCACAGTCAGGTGGACAAGCAGCATAAATACTTGGAAAACTGATATGCAACTCTTTGCATAATCAATCAATCATCGAAAAGGTGGAGGTAACTGGAAATGAAGATGTAAAATTTGTCAGGATTGGTACCAATCCATGAGTTCAATTTCATGAAAATCCGAAGGCAAGATGGTGGTTCAAAACAACTGAAGTAACTAACATAACCAATGACTATTTCCCTTAAGTCAGTATGAAGCCAAAATGATAAAACATCTAATGAGGTTGACACAACAAACAGGCAAAACAGAAATCGTATTCTCAATCAAATAGCCCAAATCCCATATCATCATCGCTTTCTTCTTGAGGCTCCTCCTGCAAATTAAACAGGAAACAGTGTGAATATGCAAGTCTAAAGAGAAGGATGTGTTCAAACAACCATAGCATATCACAAGCTACCTTCTTCTTCTTCTCCTCGGCTGCAGGTGCAGCTACTGCACCAGCAGCTGTAGCTGCAACTGGTGCAGTTACAGCCGTAACTGGTGCGGCACCACCCCCAGCTCCCACACTCATAATAAGATCCTCAATGTCCCGCTTCTCAGCAAACTTGGCAAACAAGCTTGGCCAATATGATTCAACGCTCAAATTGGCTGATTTCACCAATTGATAAATTTTCTCAGCCTGTCGAGAAACGGTTCAGACAAACATCAAAAAGCTTTCCAAAAAGATAAACCAGAGAAGACTCATATGAACTAGTAACCAACATCACCCCGATAAATAACATGGCTTTGATCTTTGTAAATTTTTAATAAAAAAACCCCAAAAAATTAAAACAAAAACGTTGAGAATTGAAGAGTACAGTGATGGGAATGTTGTCGTCGAAGAGGATCATTGTCGCCAAACTGCAAGCGGTCTCTCCTACCGTAGCCATTGCGCTCACAACAAGTACGAAACAATGAAACTGGGAAGACAACAACCAAACAGATGACATTGAAAACCCGAATTAAAACAGTGAAGTGAACACATACATTATACATGAAGATGGAAACAACCTAATTTCGTCGACTAGGAAATACTTATAAAACATTGAGATTTAAGATTACCTGTGAGGAATTCCCGAAGTCTTCGACTGCGTTGCAACTGGAACTGTTCTTCCTCCTAGGGTTTCCGAGGCAAGAGAGGGTTTTAAAAGGCCTAGTGTAGCTTGCAAAGCGCTACAGCCTACAAGGTCCCTGACTTATTGTCTCAAAACCAATTGAGTGCATCAACTATTTAAAGAGATATTACAAACTCCCCTCCCACTATTAAACCTCTAACAATATGAACCCTTAATTTTGAATACTCGTGTGTTAAGATGAGAAATTTGGTTTCTGATGTTTACCTGAATACTCGTGTGTTAAGATGAGAAAATTGGTGTCTGATGTTTACCCGAATACATTGTACATGGGTGTTTTAAACTTTAGAAAATAATGTTTTCTATGTTTCATTAAAACAAACTAAGGTTGTGTCTTATGTTTTAGTATAGAAAATCTGCATTATTATTTTATATTTAGATTATTACATGATAATTCTATATAGTGAATGATGATAGTTAACTTTACGGCAACCAGTTAGACCGGTGGCCCAAACGGTTGAACCGATTGGATCATGAACCACTACTCTGGACGGTGCTGCTTCCAGTTTGATTTTTAAAACACTGGGGAACACTCATCAATTCGTTTGTCCTTGGCCTGGATTGGACTTTCATGAGCCTTGGTCTTGATTGGACTTTCATAAGCTTTGACACACACCCACGCTCTCACTCTCTCTCCTAGCGGTAAAAATGCTTTCAATTCTCAATTTATGTAATAAACCATTTATTTAAAAAAAATAAGGAAGAAAGAATGTCTCTTAGTTTCGAATTGATACGACTAAAGTTTTAGTATTTTGAACAATTTGCCAATTTGATAAGTCTAGTTCGGTAAGCCCAAAAGCCTCAAGATTGTCTGGAGGCAACAAACGAGACTTGCAACCAAAAGCGTTAGAGGGTGGAACTCCTAGGACCTATTATGGCGCTCATGTCAATCGAGTATTGGAGAGGAATACTAGAGACTTTCATAAAGTATGAGAGTAGATTATGATTCACACCTAAAGATGAGACCATACCAGGTATAAAAAGTGGAGTACAAGAGCATTCATGGTGAGATTAGAGGGATTTACGGAGATTAATCATTCTCATATTCGAGAGGAGTTTCCATATGTGGCTAAGCAGTCGTTTGGAGTTAACCCATGCTGACAAGGGGCAAATGTCAGAACTAAGGGTTTAATCGGTTTTTATAAAAAAAAAAAAAAAAAGAATGTGTTCCGACCCAGATCTGATTGGACTTGGGTCTGAGCTTGATGGGCATAGGCCCATATATTAGCACAACCAAATCTGCCTGACACGCGCTAATCTTTGGGTTGAAAAAAACAATTTTAGCCCCTTCCATAAACACAACAAAACAATGTTAACGACTACTTACTAGATATCAAATAGCTCTCTGAACATTTCCGTCTAGTAGTTGCGGCTTGGAGGTCCTACTATTCTCATGTTTTGAAGTAAAAGATGTTCACCGTGGAGGTCTACTAGCACTTTTTGAGTTTTTAATTTAGTTTTCAATTTCAATCATGTTCGGCGACAGTACAAATCCCGGGGATTAAAGACTTGCATAAAACATTTTTAGATACCGCATTCAGAAAACAACAAAAGGCTATTTTTATAAAGCTTTCAAGCAAATTTTAACCAAGAAAGTCAAATCACTAATTATCTACTGGACTGCATAATGACCCCAAAAGTTTAAAGGAAAAATTTACCTTTTAAGCGGTTAGGAGGAAACTCCTCTTTTCTGCATATGTGTAATGCTTTTATTGGTTAGTGTCACCACATATAATTACGGATCTACCACCCCGTAATTAATAATGGACCCTCGTAATTAATAGTGGTGCCTCTAACCAATATCATCACGACACTTATGCAGGAAGGAGGACAAATTCGTTCAAGTTTAAAACAGTTATCGACACACTTAGATCTTTCTAATTTTAGATGATAGTAGGACATAGCGATGTCTACTAGGGTTTCTCTCCCATTTGTCGCCCATGGTCTACGTCCCAGATTCTTTGCCGCCGCACCACCGTCCAGTCGGTCGTCACCTCGCCGTTTCACCCATGCGAACCAGGTGGCCTCCCCCTTAACCCAATTGCTACCTTTTCTCCTTGGGTGATCGGGTTTACTGCATCAAGCGGTTTCAGAGCGTAGATCCGGCTATCGCGGGCGGGGCACACTCTCCACTGCCAGTGTGCTCTCGCTCTTATAGTGCTGATAGAGTATTGAGGCTTCGGATAGGAGGATAAAAATTGGTGCAATAGTTCTTCGTTTCTATACTGCTCCAAAACCGTCATGTGCATCGCCCCACTGCCGATGCCGCCACCCGGCTCCGACTTCCCTGTGTTGATCTGATGCCTCTTGTCACCGGCTGGATTGTGGTGCTGGGTGGGCAATACTTTGGGCTCACTGATAGGCTAACACCTCCTGTTCAATTCCGGTATCGCTATAAGTCGGTCGGTGTTTTGTCCCAACGGCCAATTCAGGGTGCTCCTTTTGATGTTGGATTGGGTTTGGGGGTACACCCGAATAATTTGAAAGGATTGATGAATGTATGTTTCTAGGTATACTTTGTATGTTTATGGCGTATTCTTTCTCGCATAACAATTACACCATAAATACGCGTTGTACATTGTACCCAGAAACATACATATTATACCCAGAAGCATCCATAATATACCCAGAAACATGCATTTCTCACTCGAACACGTAAACCTTGAAAAACGGCTTGCTTCACCGATGAGAGAAATCGAGTATTTTTCATCGTCGGATCTGCGATGAAAAAAAATCAACAACCCAATTTCGTATGCAAACGTTTTTGTAAGATTCGACGGTAAACAATGTTTAAAAAAAATTGAAGAACGCTTTCACCGAAAGAATGCTCTCTCACTGAAACAAGCTTCACCGCTGGCTGAAACGGGTAGATGTCACCATCGGTCTTCCGAAGCACCGCTGAATCGTCATCCTCTCACTGTGTCGCACAGTAACTCACCACAAACCGCCCTCACAGACCTGTTGTTTGCCGCCGATTCATCATCTGAGAAGGTGAGGATTCTTCACCGCCGATTCATCGTCCGTTGGGAGAAACGATAACTCTATCCCTCATTGCACGCACTGAATTGCCAAGAAGGTGAATTTTCTTTTGTTTATCTGTTTTAAAAGAAATAACCACTCATGACTCCACCATCACATGGTCCACATCCCTACAATCAAGCTACTTTTAAATAACTGTCAACTTTTCCTTTTTTATTTTTTAATTTTTTTTCTTTCTTAAATAAATGAATGATAAAATGGACGGTGTTAACCGGGTGCAATGGACTGGGTTAAGTAAATCAAAATTCGAAAAAAATACGGGCAGGCAGGTGAAAGATGAAAACTAGCTAGTAATTACAAGTGGAAGTCCTTGAGCTCCTCTAATAACGGAAATTGTCCCCCCGTAAGCAGGATTTTGTACAAAAGGAGCAGAATGATTATGATGGTGTCGTGGACTCTTAGGCTCAGGGGGAGTGAAAAATTTATTTAGAGAAATTTGGGGAAGTGTGTTTTGATTGATGAATAAGATGTATTTGAGTAAAAAAAATTGAAAAAAATATTATTTTATAGAAAAATGATGGATTTAAGGTTGTTAAATGTATTGGAATAGAGAAATAATAAAATTTTGGAGATGATCTGAGCTGCCAGCTAGGCACTTACCGTTGTTGCTGCTGCTATTCGTTTGTTTTCCACCCTTGAGTTGAGTTGACCCGCCGAATCAAACCAAGTCCAACACAAACAAACCAAAAAAATAAAAAATAAAAACAAAATCATTTTTTAATTTTAAAAAAGGGTGCATGTTTAGTAGGAACCTTTTCTAATTACTAAGATCCAAAGATTCCGTATCTTCATATTGTTAGTCTGTCTCTGTTCATCAATTTGTTCCTGTCCCTGCGTACCCAAATATTTGTATATATTTTATATGCATTAAGATTGGTACTGTTAGGATTTTCAGTATCACGACAAACAACAACAACACCAGAACTTTTCACCGACGATTTCATTGTTTTTCCATTATCAATCTCAAATCAACAATTACACACACCAATTCTCTCAATTCTCAATTTCTCACAACGACAAATATGAAACCACACACCGGCCGCTGCTCCTAAATTAGCAACTAGCAACAAAACAAGACCTTGTTCGTCGTTGCCCAACACAAATTGCAACTCGGACGCACCTCTCTGTTGCTCCACCACCCCACAACTTTGACTTGCAAGCAAACAACACACCTCTTCGTTGCTGGCAGCAACACGTAGCAACTTGCAACCAAAGCCTCTCACCAAAAAACTCGAGTCCGTTTATTTACCACATATGTGAAAAAACACCTACCTAAATGTACTACTAATTAACTAACTCAACTAACTATCCTAATAAATTAAAAGACTAAAACACCATTCGTAGAGATTTATTAAGAGGGTAAATTTGACATTTCCATAGTATGTGTTTTTCCACATATGTGGTAAATAGACATCCACAAAAACTCACAACACAAACCCGCGGCTTAACAAAACTTTCTCTGCCAGTAACTCATCAATCTTACCTATATTTATAACTAAAACAAAAAACCTCAACCCTAGTCTAACTAGGAATTCTAAACACACGCAATCACCTGTTTGATCTAGATCATTAAAAAAATATTTAAAACGCTATAACTAATTGAAACAACTATTTCTTAAACGAAGCCGTAATCAACTAAATCAGTCACGACATGAAAGATTTGGAAACTCTTAAACGACATGGTTTGCAATGGTAAATTTTAATGGATTCTTTAGGTGGTTGGTTATATGCTAGATTCAGATGGTTTACATTTTAATATAAAATCAAATAATTTGAATTTTGTCTTTATTTGACCCCAAGAATGGATTGGCCATTTGGGCTTCAATTCTGGCATAAATTTCTTGCTTGCCAATCCAAATGTGGGGGAAGGTTTTTCACTACATTGTCCTAAAAAGGTGACCATGACTATATTAAAATATAGAATAAGACTCGTCTGTTAATGACTGTAGTTTTTTAATGCATTTTTTACGTTGTAATGATTTATTTCTAATAATAACTTGAGTATCACAATATCAAAAAAGACGAATCAATCTTTAATTTCTGAAGAGAGTATATGATATACCAAGTAAAAAGCTAGCTATAAATTACTACCTAGAATTATATATATCAAAAAACAAAAAATTTTACCACTTAGAATTAGCTAGGTGATACGAAAAAACGAGAATAATAAAGATGAAGAAAGAGAAAGAAAAGTTTTCGGACCTTTTGCATCCTTTCAACATACATGATACAACACAACTTTCCTGAGCATGCCTGATGGTGCGGCTCTATATTGTTGGAAAGTAATGAAACTCCTAATTCCTGAACACATATCGTGAAGATAGTGGTTGGAATCACCATTATTAATTACGAGACTATCACTATTAATTATGGGAATGATAGATCCGTAATTATGTGTGATGACATTGACCAATAACAACAAGACACATGTGCAGGAAGGAGAAGTTTCCTCTAATCGGAAAGGAGGAAATTTTTTTTCAATATTGTTGGCCGGTTACCACGTACATACGTAATATGTAGTATGAGACATCATGTTTATCACAATTACACATATAACGTACAATTGTAAAATGTCAATTCTCACATTATGACATAATCGTGAAATTTGGTCATGAGCACTTAGCCTAATGGTCATATTCCTGAGGACACTTGTAGAGATTCCGGGTTCGAACCTCCGCTATCCGCGATCCCCTACCCCTCTGTATAAAAAAAATAGAATCGCGAAACTTGTTAACTGAAGATAAACCTAAATCTCTAATATTAATGGAAGTACAATGACAATATTGAATACACATTATTATGCAAAACATTCCTTGGAAAGCGTCCCGTATCTTTGCAGATATCCAGGTGTTATCTTTCCTTTGGATTTCGAGCAGGTGCAAGAAGATGAACCTTTCGTGGACGGACTGGCTTCAGGCTCCAATCCTGAAGGCAGCAGAGGGAGTAGGTTAATTTCGTTATTTTGTTGATGTATGCGCTTTTGCCTCCTCTCTCTCTGGTTTTAGATTGGGTAGCTGGTAGCTTCGCCTAGGGGTGGTCTCCCAAGGCTACCCTCATCTGTTTTCTTTGTGTTCTTTTGCAAGGTTCCGTCTCTCATGGTACCTTGCTAAGGTGCGTTCTTGTTTGTTTGTTTCTTTCTTTAATGATATGCAGTGCAGTTCAAAAAAAACGTGGACCTATAAATTCATTTTTTAATACACATACTGTATAGTATAAACACACGGATGACGAATGTGTACAATTTTGGATATAGATTAAAAAAAGGCAAAAACTCAAATAAACCTCTGAACTATTTGAATCGTCAAGATTCGGCCCTCAAACTATTTAACAAGCCAAATAAACCACCCAACTTCTTAAATTGTACCAATCTGGCCCTTGGCCGTTACATTGAGGGCATCTACAGGGTATATTTTGTCTCCTATTTTGACGTGGTTAACGACTGCACAGGTGGACGGTGAGATGGATTTTTTAGGTTAAATATGATGCCCAACTCTTATTAATTTGGGGATTCTATACATCTAGAGTTGGGCATCATATTTAACCCAAAAAATTCCATCTCACCATCTACCTGTGCAGCCGTTAACCAACACTACAAACAAAGTGTCATTTAATGACACACAAAATGTGCCAGTAAATTACGAATATGTGCCAGTAAAGGTAGGTCGCGGAAACAGCAACACGCGGAAAAAGTGCCAGTAGAAGTCCTAACACTAAAGCCCTTTAGTGGCACTTAGCGTGTGTGTTGCTGCAGCGTATTGGGAATTTAGTGGCACTTAATTTTGTGCCAGAAAATATTCATGGAAATCAGTGGCACACATTTTATGCCAATAATAGACATGTCTGAGATTTGTTCGCAACTGACTTTAGTGGCACATTTTATGTGCCACTAGATTATTGATAGATTTTTCGACACATACAATTGTGTTAATAAAAATTGTTCTAACTCATATACCTGTTTCATCATTCATTCTTTTCTCCAATTCATAGCTTATGCACATATTAAATTTAACAGAATATGGAAAATAAAATCAAAATTAATCGAGAAACATCAAAAGATAGTAATGAATTACTTGAAATTAAAGTATAATTGTAATACACAAATAAAAAAGACTTCAATATAATTCAAAAGCTATCCATGAAGAAGTACAAAAAAGTACCTAACTAAATAGTTACTAGGCCGTAATCTAAAACAAGTATCAAATTGTCTTTTAAACATAACCTAAAAACATCCAAAAAGTTGCAAGATTTCGCTTCCAACCATGCGCACAAATGAGTTTGTCAACTTCAGCCGGAACAACTGATATCTTTATCAAGAAAAGAGAAAATTTGAATCAATATAACAGGGAGAATGAGAACAAGACAAAGCAAATAATCTTTACAAATTACCTGCTAAAGGAAGATTCAAAGAGGATCTTTTGGAGTTTCTAGAGTGCCTATGAGAAAGATAAGCAATCAAAGTTCCATATTAAACTGAAAGTAAGGTAATCGAGGAGTAATCATATTAAAGCGAAAGCAAGGTATAGAGGAGAGAAGCAACTCTCTCCAAGTTCAAGATCTTCGTAGCTAGTTTTTGCAAGCAGACCTTTTTAATGGTAGTATATGAATTACATTTTAACATTTATGTACGACTTCTTTTCCTTTAATTTCGACATAAGGATCATATACTAATTCATATCCAAATCCTATAGTTACTGCAATCTTACTGCAATCTTACTGCTAAGTCTTGAACCTGCATTCAACATACATACATACATACATACCTGCTCATAGAGTACCATGTTAAATAAATATACTATAGAGATATGAATGCTCGCATAGCAAGTTGTGTAAGAATAAAATTATTTGAGACAATGAAAGAAAACCCCTGTCAAGCCTAATGCCATCGTTACAGGTGAGTCTTGAACTGCATTCAACATACATTGCAGCACCAATCAGTATAAATAGATTAAAAATTCAAGGAAGAAACATATTCCAAATAGTGTGCAAAGCAAAAGACCAACACAGAGAAATGAATAGATTTACGACCGGCCAGGCCTGTGTTTCACAAAGATTACATACACATTATCTCTTAAAAATGAAAACTAGGACTCCAACCTGGATATTTGATATGATTCCTATCCGTATAAGTTCCTGCAAGCGTGACCTTAGAATTTCATAGCAAGCTTGAAGAGTTAGAGGATCCACATATGCTTCTATATCAGCTCTATCAACAAATGCTATATCTGTAATCCAATAAAAAAAAACCTACATATCAATACAATCTACAACTTTATGCGTTTTAGAAGTTTAACATCAACATACACAAAAAACATAATATACCCAAATAGAATATGATGGTTGAGCCGAGATAATGCCACCTTCCTAGCAACAACAACAAGACTTTCAAGTTTCAATTTCATCTACGGTAGCATTTAACAATGAGCTAATAATGGAAAACGTAATTAATAAACTAACCCACGTTATTCAGAATATATAAGGCCTCACCAACCAAAACATCACTGGTACTCGACGGCCACTGTCATACCGGAGCGTTGAATCGCAATGCAGACTAGCTCGGCTTCCGCAGGCGGCTTCATCGACAGCCACCTCCTTCGCCATTCCAAGCTTCGCTCTCACTCTCCTTCACGGTCGAACTCGGCCATGGTCCTCCCAACTCGTCGCTCTCCGTTTCATCACATCACAAGCCGAGTTCCTTTGATGGGAGATCGGTTCTAGCGAAGCCATCGGCCTCCTCCCACCGAAATCGTAAACCTCCAAACCTAGTTCGTTAACTACACCATCGAACCCTCTCCTTTGATGGGAGATCGGTTACGGTGGCGGCGATCGATGAGCACGGTGGCGATTGATTGTCGGCGATTAAGAGGAGACGTTGGAGTTTGCTAATTTTGTGGGAGCGATTCGAGTGAAGAAGGAGAGGACTCTAAAGGAGTGAAGGAGAATTGGGAATAGATTTAGGGTTATGAAGAATTTGGGATTCAGCCAAAATGTTCACAAACCAGCTTCTTTTTCTTTTGCAACATTAGTGGCACATAAAATAGAATTTAATAAATATAAAATATTGATGTATAAAATATTGTACATTAGTGATACTTAATAATATATATATTCTGGCATAAATTATTATGTGCCATAGAAAATCAAAATATTTGTGGCACATAATGCTCATTTATCACAAATTGTCTAAATCTTTTACTGGCACTTATTATATGTTATTACAATATCTGTCTAGTGACACAACATATGTATGCCAGTAAATGTGTGTGCCAGTAAATGGCACTTTATTTGTAGTGCAAGTCAGAATAGGAGACAAAAAATACCCTGTAGATGCCCTCAATGTAACAGCCAGGGGCTAGATCGATACAATTCAAAGAATTTGGTAGTTTATTTGGCCGGTTAAATAGTTTGATGACTGAGTCGTGACGATTCAAATAGTTCAATGGTTTATTTGAGCTTTTTACCGATTAAAAAAAGGGAAGGAAGCATTAATTAATGAATTATTTGGCTTAAAAATAAATTGAGCCAATTATTAGTAGAAAAGTAATATTAAATGAAACATATAGGAGGTGGAGGGTTGATGATGAATCAATTAGTAGGCAAGGGATGATTATTAGCTAGCTATAGGAAACTTGTTGGTCATCATTCTCTTGAACTAGAACCCAAGAAATATGGGCCATGGGATGCAATGGCAGCCAGCCATTTACCCAAGCTAGCTAGCTAGCCAACTCTTTCTTCAGATTCAGACCAATTCTCCTAATTACTAAGCAAAGCATATATCCCAAAGAAAGCAAAAACCAAGAGAAAGCAAATTTATAAAAATTTACGCAACAACAATTTCGAGATCAGCAAGCAATTGATCGAGCATATGGGCAATTGTGTCTTTGGAGGCTACGGCCACGTCCAAGAGATGATCAAGGTCGTCACCTCCGGCGGCGGCGTCATGGAGCTCTACGCCCCAATCACCGCCGAGTGCATCACCAACGAGTTCCCCGGCCACGCCATCTACCGCTCCCGCGACCTCCTCTCCGCACCGCTGCTTCACAATGAGCCCCTCGTCGCCGGCGACCTCTACTACCTCCTCCCTATCAACGCCCACCACGACAGCGCTGCAGCAGAATCCTCCTCATCTCCACCGGTCGCAATGACTCCCTACCGGATGTCGCTTGATTCGCAAAGGGTGCCGAAGCGGCAGCCGGCTGCGGAGACGGAGGTTTTTCCGAGGTACAGCAGTAGATCAGGAGTGTGGAAGGTGAGGCTGGTGATCAGCCCGGAGCAGCTGGCTGATATTCTGCAGCAAGAGGCGCGCACGGAGGAGCTCATCGACAGCGTCAGGACGGTGGCCAAGTGCGGGAACCACGGCGCCTCCGAATCGGTGGCCAGCTCCGATAATTGGAGTGTGGTCAGTAGTTGGAAGCTGGGGTCCTTTGGCAAGTATAACGACGAACATTAATTACCATATTAATTGTTTAGTTAAGCTGTAATTATTTATTGCAATTCTTTTTCGTCAGGGAAAAAAAAGATGGTTAGTGGTAACGCTATTCGCGTTTGTTTAATTGTTTTCTTTCTTCTTTTTTATTTTTTTAAGGATGTTGTCTGGTAGTCTGAAATATCATCATCCCCGTTAACAACATAAAGTAAGATTTAGTTATGATTTGTCTGTTTAACTTTTGCCAAGAGTATAATTATATGGGTAAATTACAATAAATTCTCTAGATTTAATGGAATCTAAAGTTGCCTCCCCTATAATATCACAAACTTACATATACCGTACTAGCTTGACCTCTAACTTAGTTACTCTACTGTTTTTTTATTTTTATAAATAGTTTAATAATTTCATTGGTCTTATGATAAATTTTTATAGCTTTTGAAAGTAAATATAGGTTTATGATAAACTCGAAGATACATTCGTTTTCAATATTTAATTTATGGTTTTTTCTTTCAACGTTTTAGTAATATGCTCCCCATGTCTTAACATAATTGAATGATTTGATTGGGCATAAAGATTAAGTTGAATGTATAAAACTCTATACATTTTAACATAATTGTCTCTTGAGTGGAAACTTCACAAATTACAAGATAGAAAAAATAAATGGTAAAGTAAATTTTTAGTCCCTTACATTTGACGCGCGTCCTATTTTGATCCCGTTTTAAAAATTCGTCATATTTTAAAACCTTAGCTTTAGTTTTTGTCCTATTCTGATCCTTCCGTTAATTTATCCGTTAAATACGCCGTTAAATTAGTGAAATGACTAAAATACCAATAACTTAATTTACATCTAAGTCTCTGAATTTATAACAATCTATCAATTTAATCCTCAAATATCTATTTTCTCTTTCTTCACTCTCTCTTATCCTCTGTGTTATTACTCTCTCTCATCCCTGAAAATAGAGAGAAAAAGAGAAAAGAATGGCCTACCTCACCAAGATCTAAATTCCTCAAGCAAAAACTCATCCTCGACCAACTTCTCGTTGTGATGAGGTAGGCATAAATTCTCCATGTGTGCTTCATGTTCATGTCAATTAAGCGTTGCACAAAGTTTCGATTTTATTATCCATTCCCGTGATTTTTTATTTTTTGACGAGACATAATGTTTAACGGAAGGACCAACGCTGTATCATTTAGTGGAAAAAAGGATTAATATAAGACGAATTCCTAAAAAAAAATCAAAATATGACACACATCAAAACTAATGGATTATACATGAACTTTATCAGTTTAATAATACCATACAAATTTGGCATAGATGTAATTAGTACACGTGCAATTACAGAAATTGGTGGAAGAAAGAGTTGAATTGAAAGTTTGCAGCGGCCAACTGTAAAAACGAATTAATATATGGTAAATGTCCATTAATGCAGTACAAACAACCTTACCGAATTTGGCAAAGAAAAGCCATTACTCGTCCAGGCAGTCGTTACCAATGAAACCCAAATCGAGCCTCTGAACAATTATACATAAGTACTTTAGGGTTAAAAAAAGAAAAATAAAAAACCTAAGGTGCCTGAAGTTTACAGTTGTCCTTACCTATTATTAGGTTTGGTCAAGCACTCAAGCCTACGGATATCCCCTCAAATCTTTACACTCTCCCTGTAATCACAGCACTAACTAGAAGGAATATGGCAATTCTACACCAAATTAGTTAATATAGGTTTAGATCACTATTTAATTATATTCATTAAGGTTATGAAATGCTAGCTAGTAGTAATTTGTTTAAATAATCGTATCCACACTCTCCCAAAAAAAATGTATCACTTCTTTTGGAACTAAAAAAGGATGGCTGGGCAATTTAACTATCCTTAGATTTTTAGGTTTGGCAAGCCATTGCGTATGTCACCGTATGGTCCCTGTGGAGAGCCCGGAACAACCTCGTCAAGCAAAATTTACCGTGGAGAGCATCGGAAATGTTCGGCAATATTCAGATGTTGTCTTATCTTTGGATTACCAATAGGAGTCCGGAAATGAATAGCTCCTAGAGTGATTGGCTTCATATAATCCAATCCTTAGAGTAGCGGATGGTATAGGATGATTGCTCGTACGTCTCCTTCTGTGCGCTCAGCAAGCCTCTGGTGTGCTTGCCAATGTGTGCAGGGAGGACTTTAATTTTTGGGTGTGGCCATCAGGCAGGGGGGTTGTTTTGTCAAGAGGG
The DNA here is from genome assembly GCA_024586325.1 of Stellera chamaejasme. NCBI lineage: Eukaryota > Viridiplantae > Streptophyta > Magnoliopsida > Malvales > Thymelaeaceae > Stellera > Stellera chamaejasme. The sequence continues at coordinate 37,296,471 of CM044985.1, forward strand.
AATGGGTGATTCGGTCTGTGGCTGTGGCCTGCAGGGTGCATGGTGTAACTTCTGTTGTGCTGGTGTGTGCTGTTTGCCTTCAGCTGGTTTGGCTAATCCTCAACCTCGGAGTTCACAGGCCATTGTACATATACGTTGCTTCTCCTTTTCTATTCTTTATAAAATCTTTTGCCTAGCCGTTCAAAAGAAAAAAGAAAAGAAAAAAAGATTGATGATATCAGTGTTGGAACCTAGAATTTTATGTCAGAAGGGCGGTATACTTATGTAGAGTGCAAACATTTTATTTTATGTATGAATTGATCAATATGTTGACCAAGATAAAATAATTTTACACTACTATCATTTTAAGCAACTCTAATATAAAATTACTTGTGAGTAAAAAATAATTAGCATGAAAGGAAAATCCAAATTAAATAAAAAAAATATTTTTTTCTAACAACGGGGTTATGTGGAGTTAACCACTCACTTCACAAACTTATCACAAATATTTCAAAATTTAACTTCTCATCTAACTTTTTTACTTACAAATTTCTTCACACAAAAGTTGTTGAACATACCATAGAAGCAAAAAAAGGATCTCTAATGTCATCACTTTAGAAGGATCTCTAATGTCATCACTTTAGAAGCAAAAAAAGGATCTCTAATTCACTGACTAGCAGCAACTGAACTCTTTTTTTAACATGTGTACCAGGGGCAACTATTAACTAACCTAACTAGGAAGTCAGAACACTCAAGAAAAATAAACTGTGTCTTTTTCAATCTAAAATATACAACTTTTCTCTTCAAAATTTCAAAAAGCTCATATTTCCTGATCAAAATAAATTTCTTGAACACAACCTAATTTGTTTATTTATTTTGTGGTAGGACTAGTGTACGTAAGGTTTGGTTTAGAAGAATGATACTTGAGGGAGGTAGTACTCCATTCGTCATGAATTAATTGTTGTGTTTGGTTAGGTATATATTAAGGAAAGTGGAAGAAAGTTTGTAAATTGTCAAGTTTATTCTTGGTGTAGAAATGAATTTTTTTTTTAAAAGGTTGTTGTAGTTTGTTTAGCCAGAGGAGGAAAGACACCATTACGCATTTCAACGCCTCAAAAGGAGATTCAATTTATTGGTTTTTAAAATGGAAAGGAAAATGAAAGGTAAGTTAGTAAAAGGTCGGAATTATGGTGAAATACCTGAAATCGTATCCGAGAAAGTAGGTCTCCCGAAGAGAAAGAATCCTGACATGTCGAGGCGGGGTGGGGCTCTCCTGGGTGGCTTCGTCCTTCGTCGAGGGGCTCCTAGGATGTGCAATCTCCACGATGCCTCGTCTGTGCCGCTCCTCTCCACAGGCGTGCCGCTTCCGTGGTCGGGTGTGCACCTGGTACGAGCGTCAGAACTCGCTCCGTAAAGTAGCCGAGAAACTATAAGTTGAGAGTAAATTGAGGATGTATTTCTTAAAAGTTATGTCCCTTTGACGGGGCGGGAAATGGAGTATTTATAGTGGCTTATGGCAGCAGTATGGCGTGGCGTGGGCCAGGATAGGTGTCGTTCGCCATGAGGGGTTCTTGTATCCTGGTGAGGCGTTCTGCCCCGGCACTAAAGGCCGCAGCGCCTGTGGCCGGCCCGTCATTCCGGCCCATAGGCCCAGCCTTTCGACCCTCACCAAATGGTATAAACTTTCCTTTTAAGGAAAGACTGTAATTAAATTGGGACAACCCAAAATGAAAATAGCTACAATTTTTATAGTAGTATTAGCTAGGTTTGATTTTTATTACAATTGGATCTAAGTTTTATTTTGGGCTGGGTAGAATGGGCTATGGGTAAATTATTATACAAATTTTTGAAATATTTTTTATATATCTTATACCCTTCAAAGTTATCGGAAAGATAACGACCTTTTCCCTCCCTGTCCCTTTAAGAGTTTAATCCATGGATGATATGACATGTTTTTAATGAAAGAATGTAAAAACAATTGTGCATATGACTATTGCTTGTATTTTCGTTAAGATTATGAAAAACTCTTCGGCTATTGACTACATATATTTTAACTTCATATAACTGAGCTTCATTGCTTTTTTTTTTTAAAAAATGGCAACCGTTAGCATAAAAGGAAAGAAAATGAAAAGAACGGGTGGCTGGTGGAATAAATTGGACGCAAAACTCAGGCGTCTGAACCATGTGACTTCGGCCGTTGGGCGTTATAGAACTGGCCCAATCGAGGATCCATTTTCCAGCCTCACCCAAAATGTGGCCCAGTAGACTGAATCAAGTTTATCCGAAGATACTGCTCACGGAGTGAGGTTTAGAGCTACACCCAATATATATTGAAGGGAATGATTTTTATTCAAATCAATCAAGCGGCTACTGTCAAGAATCAACAGAGAAAGGGAATCGATCCCCAAACGGAACTAATTAACTGTCCTAAACCATAGTAGGCACAATGAGTAGCAGTACTACAAAGGTGTTGCCTAACCAAAAAAAACGGTATGTCTAGGAAACAAATAAAACATAAAATAACAAAAATCCTCGAAAAAGTGCAACATAACAAAAGTAAAAGAACATCTAATGATAAAGGGTTGCAGCGACATAGCAGAGCACATTAAGAGTCAAAAGAGGAGAGAATGTAGCAAGAAGAGCTTCAAACCAGGTATTCTACCACCTATTCCAATAGCTTCATACATGTTCTTGTCCGCAGCATCTGCGATTAGTCGAAAGGCAACAACGACAAGCTTGGAAATGTCTATTCCCTGCAAAAGAACTTGGGCAGAAAATACAAGTCCAAAACACCCCATGCACACACAATCTCCAATACCATCAATAAACATGCTAATGGAACCCTAGCCAATACAAAATACCGAGCGCGCAAGGGAGGCTCTAGGCCCTGCGCACTCGGCTCGCTATAGATCACTGCTCCAGGTAGGGTAAGCTTTCGCTCCACCATGCCGTATCCAACACCCGCCCATCTTGCATCGGACGAGTCTGGGCCCTCTTTCGTCTTTGCCCCATGCCAACAACTCCGAACCATGACACAAGCCAAATCAAACGCACCCTCATATAAAATCCCAAAATCCAAATGCACCAGCCCACCACCCCACTAGGTGGACCGAGGGGCTCTGGCCTGTGACCTAGGCGATGTTCCGACTGCCGAAACAAAGGCGAGACGGCGGAGATCGGAGTAAGTAGCCACAGTCGTTTTTGAGCCACGCAGCTTTGAATCCTTTGTCCATCACCAAACGCAAAGCAAGAGAGGGGCTGGAACGAGACCAGGTACCGATCTTCAACAAGCCCGACGCCGAAAACGATCTAGGATCCCGGCGGTGGTAGCAAGAGAGGGGTTTTGCGGCAGAAGGGCCGCCCAAGCCACGTGCAGAGGAGGAGGAGCAGTAGGCAATAGAGCAAAAACGTCAGACTTGTCGCCGGAACAGAGACGATGGGACTAAGAAGTAAGATGGAACCATCGTCAATCGGAGATAGTAAGGAAGTGAGTGAACCTATATTATAAATGTTCCTTTACCATTTACAGCTGAAATATTGCACTACTTTACATGTAAGAATACTGATAGCAAAATATTAACTCCCTCCATCCCTTTAAACATACAACATTTTCACTGACACGTAGATTAAGAATGTGATTTAACTTAAAAAGGTAAAATGTGTATAAAATAAAAGTAATTTTTTTGAGTCGGAAGACAAAGGTCGGTAATAAAGTAAAATTAGTGTAAAAAACTTTCTTTAAAAGTAAATATAGTAAATGTTTTTAGACAAACTAAAAAAAAATTGTAACAAATGATCTTGTTTTTTTGGTACATAATTTTATACTCCCCTGTCTCAAAATAATCTTCCATTTTGACTTTCTTATTTCAAGTTTAGTACTGTTTGCCTAAAATATTTACGAAGATAAATAGTGAAAAAAATTTACAAAAAAAAATACTCCCTCCGTCCCACAATAATAGTCACGTTTGACTTTTGTACCTGTATTTGACTCTAATTTTCATTAAGAATAATTTATCAAAACATTCGTGAGAAATATATTTAGAAACAATACACATTAAATTTTTATTTGGATATAAATTTATACTCCCTCCATCCCATAAAGATTGCAGCTTTTTGGTCATTTTCACAGTATTTAATCTACGATTTATTTTAATGAGTTCATGGACATGTAAAGTTGAATGACTTATAATATGAATTTCATAATTTGCAATATAAATTTTCTAAATATATTTTTTCTGAATTTTGTTTTCACTATTTATCTTAGTAAAATTTTGAGTCAAACACTGCTACTTGAAACATCAAAGTCAAACACTGCAATTTTTACGGGACGGAGGGAGTACAATTTATAAGTTAAGAAAACAATTATAGATTAAATGTTGAAAAAAAACATAGATAATTTTCTGGGACAGAGTAATATATATTTAGAAATTTCAGTCTTCAAATTATGATAACATATGAATTATTTAACTTTAAATGTTCTAAATATTCACGAAATAAATTATAGATTAAATACTGTAAAATAACAAAAATAAAATGGAAGATATTTTGAAGACGGGTGGAATAATAACATATGATAACGAATTAAAGAAATTAAACAGTTTTAACTTACATTTCCAAAATACATAAGAATTATAGTTTTGGTGCTGACAGGGGTGGCGCCATGTACAACTAATCGCCACCACTAAAATTTGAAAAAATAGGGATATACTTAGAACTACTTATGCCTATGCCCTCAGCAATTCCTAGTTCCGCCCCCAACAATAGGTATTTGAAAAATTTAGACATACAATGACATGAAATATAAGTAAATAAAACGTATTCAGTAATAAATTATCATTGGATCGATCAAATATATTAATAAATTATCAATATTGGATCAAAATTATACTCTCTTCATCGCCTAAAAAAGAATATACACATAATTTATTGAAAATCAAAATAATTTGGATGACCTGAAATGAATTGGACACTAAGCCAACAAAAATGTTACCAAAAAACCCTTACTTTACAGTTTTATGGATCATTTATTATTATTTTTTTGAACAAAATTTTATGGTTCATTTAAAACATCTATTTCCACAACAAAAAAAAGGTAAAATCATCTCATTTTTTTTAAAGGACTAACCGATACCAAGAAACCCCCTCCCTCTCATCTCAACTGTTTATTCTTTATATATTTCATTAAGGAAAATGAATTCCCAATATGGGATGAAGAGTATCTTTCCTTTTTGGTAATAATACACATAAAACACTCCCGCCGACTGCGCAAGCAGGGCAACACGAAATCTAATTACCTAAGCGAGATATGCTATTAGAATTTTGGTCTGTCTATGGTCCCCGTTCAACAAAATTAATCCATCCAATGGGACATCAAATTATAGTCTAGGACTCTAAAGCAATGCTAGCTATATACACTACATAATTTAAATTACCTCCATTTCATCACACTTTAAATTCTAAAAAGTTGGAGATTCTTTGCCCTTTCTGCTTTTCAAAGAAAAAGTCTCATAATAATTGATCTCTGATTTACATGATCGAGATTCCATATATAGAGAATATATCTAAGTACGATTTATCATCAGATAAACCAAAACAAACTAATCGGATGTGTATTTATGGAAACAATATATGTACAAATGCAATGTCGTTGAGGTCAATTTGGCATCTATTTAATCAGTACTATTTGCTATAAGAAATTTAATTATATTTATCCTTCAGGTAATTTAGACTTTGGTTAAACACCCTACCCCGGCTAAATTAAGTCGGTACATTACATATTTAAATATTTTGGATGTGCATGTAAATTTAATTAGTTAGAGGGTTAAGTGCAGAAATAATGAACAATGAAAGGCTTTCACTGATGTTTAGCCACAAAAAGCTTGAACATTGTTGTTGGTGACGGAACTTTTTCTCCGTAACGATGTGGTACCCAAGTTCACGAGTCACACCGTTTTGTCACTATGATCAAGCCTTTGGAAATTCCAGACAATATTAAAATATTAAAATATGTTTAGTTAAACTAATTTGAATTGAAAGAAATTTCCCATTTTCTTGTAGGGTAGATCACCATTGATGGTGTGCTCTAATTTCAACAAAACACAAATTTGAAAACTGCTCCAAAAATTAAGTCGCAAAGGAAAAAAGTAAATTCAAATAAGAAATGAAAAAGTATAACTTTTTTCACAACTAATCATCACCTCATTCATGCTTTTCTTTCCAATTGCAATTTAATCATATAGGGAATTAGAACCTGTTTGCAAATATCCAACTCTCCATGTAGCATGCAAATATGAAGTCCCGAAACAACGTCGTTTGGTCCTAAGTCCATGCTGCCAAATTAATTCTATGTGTTAAATAAAATGACTCGTATTTAAATGGGTAAATACCATGGACACGCACCGCTACTTCACTACATCAATCCCTAGCCGTGTGATCTCTAGATAATTCAATTGCGAGCTTAAGATCCTTGCATTAAAAAAAAAAACTTATAACCCAACCCCACCTCAAAAAGCATTCCACGCGCAACTTCCACCTCCGGCAAATGACTTACTTTACCGGCCGGCCAGCCAGCCTCATTGTCCAATTACAAATAAATGTTGATCACTTTCCTGAGAGAGGCAAAAGCTATCTTTTGTTTTCAAACTTACCTCTCTAATTATCTTTATCTTTTCCTGTCTTTTATTTTATTCAGTACTTTCCAATTACAAATAATTAAAATAAAAAAACATGTCAGATATCATGTTGTAGTTACATTAATTTGGAGTGTTTCAAACCAAACTAGCTTTGAGAGTGGAATAGGAGCTAGGATATATGTATATAAATCTATATATGCCATAAAATTGTGGGAACATGCATGTTGGTTAATTTGGTAGGATTGAAATGGAAGTGTTTGACAATTGGCATTTTTTTTATACATCGAGAATAAGAAATTGGAGATCTCGATGTAGCTTCGGCAATTATATTTAATTCAAACATTTTCTTATTTTAATATTGAGATATTTCATATCTATTATAAAAAGAAAATTTAATGCATGTTTTTACCATAATTATTTAGTTGATCCTATCATCATTCATCATGAATTTAAGCAATATTGAATAAATTATTTTGGGTAGTCTTATCCTAAATTCATATTACTAAAACATAAACTTCAAATAAATAAAAAAGTATAGTTCTTATATGAAAGTAGTGCTCAAGCACTCCTCAAGATAAAAATAATTCTCCCCTCCTTAAATTAACTGATACATGTACTTTTTTTCCATGTTTTATAGTAGTATTTAATATATGAATTTTCTCATTTAAAATTAAATAATTCATATGCACAATATGATTTGTAATCTAAATTTTTTAAATATATATTTTTATGAATTTTTTTCACTATTTATCTTTGTAAATATATATTTTAGTGAAATTTTAAATTTTAAAATATGAAAAATTGAATGTAAGATTTTATTAATTTTTCATGACGAAGGAAGTAAATTAATAATAAGTGATTAATCATAAGAGTTTTAATAATTTCACACCATTTATATAAAAGTACGACAATTTTAGATATAAATATTTATTCACACCATTTATATAAAAGTACGACAATTTTAGATATAAATATTTATTCACTTCTCTTTTATTTTTTTCTCCATTACTACTTGAACTTCTATCACATTTATGATTTATTTTGAAGAAATTTTTATTATTTAATTAAATTTAATTATTATCTTTATAATCAAACTAAATTTAGATTTAGCTAGCAATTAACTATTGCATATTTGTCTCCAATTTTCAAAGCTAGTGCCGGATCACTCCTTATGTGTTTTCTCTAATATTTTCTCAATTATTTAAAGTCATTATCATAAATAAAGACACTTAGGACGCTTTTATGTGTGGCTAATTTTTTAAGTTCTCCAACGATTTTTCTTCTTTTGTTTCTAAAAGTTATTTGTGTCAATGGTAACAATATTTAACATCAATGGAGACAAATTGAATAAGTGTCCTCAAATTAAGACCATTTTTGGAGACAATTACATTATTTGTTTCTAATTAATTGTTGCTAATATCTATATATGTTGTAGTGATTTTCTTCTCTTTCTTAATTTTCATGTGATGAAAATGTCAAAACACACAATTTCAACTACTCATCTAATCAATATTTGTGTTTAGTTAAACTAGATCTACAATATTTATGGGATATATGAGAGAGTAATTAATGGAGTAGTATTCTTTTTAATGATTTGGCAATCAAATATATATATATATATATATATATATATATATATATGTGTGTGTGTGTGTGTGTGTGTGTGTGTGTGTGTGTGTGTGTGTGACGAGGTGTGAGTGGGAGGGAGCAAAGCATCAGCTTCAGTCACTTCTGTTTAGAGGTGAGAACACAAATTGACCTTCCTTCAATTCCCTTCCAACAATATAAAGCTGTCTTCGGGCGACGAAAATCTACTTTTCCAATTCCATCTTATGTACATCACGTGGGGGTAGGGATGGTAGTGGGTCGGGTGATAACCGCTAATCGCGGATATCCGTGACTTTTATAGCGGTTTATCCGCGGATATTATCCGTGATTATTGCCTAATAGATGAAAATTACTAACCGTGATTCTAACGGGTGCGGTTACGGATAAGGGGTATCCGTAACCGCGGATACCCGTTAACCGTGATTCAGTTCAGTTTTAGTGGTCTTTAGAATGCAGTGGTTCAGTAATGGTCCAGCTCTCTTTTCTCTAATAAGATTGTTGCATAATGTTATTTGCTCTGAATGTTTGTGATGTGTCATTAGCTAATGTCAACACTTCATATTTAGATATGAAAAATATGGTTTGACAACTGGATAAAAGCTTGTGATTTTGTCTAAAATAGGAAATTTACATTGGATCAAACACAACTATTTTGAAACATTTAGTAGTAATTTTCTTCAGACTCGCCTTTGAGAAGTTGCTCTTTTGGGTAATTAAATTTCACTGCATGCTATAAGAATTGATTCCCATTGTAGAGGGATTATGGATATGTCTGCTACTGTTTTGTTCCATCAATAATCATCATCCCCATGAGCAAGTCATTCCACGAGTCTATAGGTTCAGGCAAGCACCAATGTAAACAATCATTCTTGCTTCCTAAACGGTTTTTTGACGGATAACGGACATCCGCGGGTGACAAATATCTGCGGATATCCAGATATAGGTGCCAGGTATTAACCGTTATAACGGATACCTACTAACCGCGGATAGTAAATATCCGCGGTTAGTGGATACTGATTATACCCTATCCGCGAGTAACCGCCCGTTGCCATTCCTACGTGGGGGGGATCAACAGCTAGCTATTGATGTCTTGAGTGTCTAATATAGTGGTATCCTCTAAGGATAGGATATGAAGTAGATAGAGGTCATTGGAAACTTTGTGTTCTAAGTCTTCACTGAGTTTTAAATAGCAGGTGACAAGTGATACGAGTTTATTTTATTTATTTATTTTTTTCAAAACAAGAAAATAAATTAAGTATTTATGGAAGAATGTAAAGTTAACATTTATAATTGCATATATCTAATTTGTCTACTAAGAGAACATATATAAATGTTTCTTATCTGTCTCTAAATATTTTTAGAGACAGTAATAAATGAGACAATTATTATATTTGTCTCTAAAACTTTTAGAGACAAATAAGTGACATATAAAAAACACATTTATTTGTCTCCATATGGTATATGTGTTGTAGTGAATTTAGTCACTACGTCGAGGAAACGGGTTCTACCGCGGCCCGCCACGCAGTAGATATGCAGTAAGCACTGCGGGACCGGCCGCAGTAGATGCCGTTATAAAATTGGTCGCAGTTTTGCTCCTTACCGCGGACATGGCCGTTGTAGATGAATTTTTTATTTAAAAATAAAGTGGATGAATTTATTTATCCGGATTCATCACAATTCCAAAAAATCCAGAAATCGGATGAATGGTGAGCAAGTCGCGACGGTGTCGGTGGGGCGGTGACGGAGGAGCGACAGTGATGGAGCAGCGGTGGCTCAGAAGAAGAAGAAGAAGAAGAAGAAGAAGAAGAAGAAGATGTAAGAATGAAGAAGAAGATGAAGATGAAGGATGATGATGATGATGAAAACAGAGAAGATTAAGGAGAAAAAAGAAGAGGAAAACAGAAGGAAAGAAGAAGATGATGATGAAGGATGAAGGAGAAGAGGATGATGATGAAGGAGAAGAGCAAGAAGAAAATGAAGAAGAAAACATAGAAGATTAAAGGAGAAAGGAAGGAAGAGGAAAACAGAAGGAAAGAAGAAGAAGAAGAAGAAGAAGAAGAAGAAGAAGAAGAAGAAGAAGAAGAAGAAAATGGAGAAGTTGAAGTGAAAGAAGATGAATATGGAAGAATGAAGAAGATGAGAAAAAATGGGGAGGAGGCGGATGAAAAAGAGGAGAGAAACCCTTAAAAAATTATTTACTGCGGCCAAGCCGCAGTAAATACTTACTGCGACGTTAATTGGCTCGTTTGTTGCGGCTTTCACCGCAGTAATAGCCGCAATAATATTAAGCCTCTATACGTAGTGAGTGGATCCTAGACTCTAAGATAAATGAAAAGAAAAAAAATAGTGAAAAGAGAGAAAGTCTAGTGATCCTAAAGTTTAAAATGAGTGGATGAGATATATGATAAAATTGGTGATATAATTGAAGTTTTCTTGTATGAAAGCGAACATTTAAATGAGACAATTTAAAATGACAAAATCTATAATCTTTATGAGTAGGATGGAGTATTAAGTAACTAGAGTTATAGTACCATTTTCATCCCTTAGAAGTTGTCCAACATATAAACATAAAAGTTGATGTGTTACTTTTTTTGACTAAAACCGATTAATTATATTAATGATCAAACGCAAAGAGAGACAAAAACCAAAACGGCTTAATGTCCAAAGAACCACCAAAGTAGAAGCAAACGAAAAAACAAGCATAAACAACAACAACAAGAATTAAAAGACTAAGTCTAACACAACGAAAAGCTAGAGGATAGAGAGGTAGGTAATGTAGCCGAAATTCCATCATACCACTCAAGATCTTTCTCACACAAGCCACCCAAATCTCGAAAGGGCTTGAAACAGCATATGTCGTCATGACGAGGTGTGTATAGGCAATCCTGTCAGGGTCAATCGGACCCAAATGCTTTCCTACCATGAATATGCTAAAAGATGAAGTGTTGACGCCCGAAAAGAATGCTCCACCACAAAAGTTTCAACCAACTCATTCAGACACCTATAAAAAAGACACCAAAAAAAGGCAAAAAAGGACCAAAAAACAGTGGAATGAGAGGACTCATATGTGGTCCAAAGTCGAGTCCGCTCGTGAGCCTCCAAATTATTGTTCCAAGTGAGGCATGAAGTCCCCCTATCCCACTAAACTGAGTCCCACTGCCTCTGCCATGGCCTCATCATCAGTAGAGAGAGCGACGTTGGTCAAACGGGTGTCGAGTCCTTCCATTGCGGTAGCCCGAGACGATATGGTGACTTGAGTGAGGATGAGAGAGCAACGTAGGAGAAAACCACAACAAAACCAAAACTACTATTGCTTCAAGGAGACTACAGCAACCGAGAGCAATTTGGGTGAGACGGAGATGGAGGTTGGGCTGGGTTGCATGGTTGGTGTGCCGGCAAAGGAAGTAGTAGCGCCGCACAAAGTTGCAGAGCACTAGGGTTTGCCCATTTCTTTTAAAATTGATGTGTTAATTAACTTCATATAGGAAGTTGCTATGACCCCCCTGCTACTTATTTTACCTTATTACTTAATTTCGATTCTCATTCATGTCAATAATAAAATAAAATACTAGTATATAATTTGATTCCATATGCATGAGAGGAAATTAGTGTTCCTCCTCCACATGATCAACATGCATGCTTGAGATCCCATAGAACTGGTGTTAGATTGATTCAACTGGCCTACTAGCTAGCGAGCGATCGTGATAATATTCCTAATGTGCGACCAGCTGCTGTTTCGAGCTTAATTTCGAGCTTTACCACAAAACCGAGGGCATCTTCTCTCAATTCATATTCCATATTTATTCCCGGCCCCTTTAATATTCCATCTCCACAATTGCATGCGCACCAAAAATGTTTTCCCTCATGAATAATTGCCGGCCTGGTCTTCGTACCTTAATTAAAGACGCATTCATTAATACTATATAATATATTTATTTATTTATATATAATTATTCTTAAAATTAAACTGCTTACTTTTTTTTTCATTTTCACTCTTTGACAAGCACCTAATGAAATTCAAAGGAATATCTCGCATGAGATGAAATATATGAGATGCAATATAGAGTATAGTGTATACGTGATCCCTTAACTTTTAATTCCGTCCTATCTGGATCCTATTTTAACTGTCCGTTTGCCCTTTTTGGAGTAGCTGGGATTGGAGCACATGACATGGTTGGTGCTAACGGAGGAGTAAATTAGTTCGACTATATTTTTGGAGTAGTGGATGAGCATCGTCGCCCCTTCCACCGCTGGACAATTTCCCATTTTAACGTCGTGCGCAGGTGAGTCGTAGGGAGGATTTTGGGTTTATAGAATCAGATGGCGGGGGTTTTTTTGGATATATATGATGAATGAAAATGTTGGTGAGGAGTGGACTGAACAATGATCGAGTATTCGAGTTAGTGGAGATGTTTGGGAAGGGTAAAATTTTAGGTCTAACTAGAGTGATTAAAAAAAAAATCAAATCATAAATGTTATAGTACCATTTATTTAAAAAGGTAAAATTGTCAAATATATTCATAAAAAGGGCCATAGATGCACCATAAGTTTTAATTTGGGACTTAAAGAGACGAAAACTTAAAATGAGACCCAAATAAAACGAAATTAAAAGTTAAGGGACCATTGATGCATTTTACTCATATACTAATATAGATGCACTTTACTCATGTAATATAATATAGTAGAAGGGAGCTTATGTCTAGGAATCGACCAGCACCAGGAATATAATCAACACAAACCCCAAAAAATATAGCCCATTTTGGACTAAAACTTTGCTTAAAGCTTATTGGCCTTTTATAGCCAAGCAACAATATCCATTAACCTCGTTGAATTGCATCAACTAATCAATCATCGCAGTGGCTAATTAGCAAGTATTTTAATCTAAATTAATTAAAGAAAGGCCGATAATTGGTATCTAAATTATCACTTATCACAAAATAGAGCTAGTATTAACCCCAAGGAATAGTGTCAACAGAAAAGTTCAAATGTGCATGCAACGTGATCAACATGTATTTTGTTTTCATTAATGTACGTGTGTGTGAGGGCCTTCGATATATATATATATATATATATATATATATATATATTCAGTAACGATATCGATATGAGCTTCTGCCTAAGCTGGCTTGAGCCGGATCATCAAACCGGCCGGTTTAGTGGGTCGCTGAGGATATGCATATGGAGAAGTTTTTTTTTTGAAGCGGCTTTAATTCTGTCCCTTTTAAGCTTCTGGTTATAATATTCATTGGTGCACAAGTTTATATATAGAAAATTGTGTGTTTAAAAGTTTATAATTCCCATTTATACTAGTAATAATTCAATGGAGTATAATTAATAGTGTGGATAGGTTGTGTCAGACACACCATGTGTGCCTCTAGATAAAATAGGGAATGAAGAACATGGAAGAACGCTCCAGCTTGTCGCCGTATTTGTCGGTGACGATTCCAGAAACGTGAGAACTACAACGATCCATCATTCCTTCTTCGAAAATTCAACAGAACCAACAACAAAATCGACTGTCGGCATTCCTCCGACAACAAAAAACCACCGGCACTGCATTTTTTCAACCGCCTAAAGTGATGCTCTCCGACAGTAATATGATGCGTTCCTGAAGCACTATGATGCGCTTATGTAAAATTATGATGTGCTCGTTCGGCTGACTCTTATGCAAATTCGTTCTACATAACACAGTGTTATGCTTGTTGATAAAATATGATGTCTTGGTTCAAAATGATGTGTTTCGTGTCACGGATGATGTCATTCCGTAAAATTACGATGCTCTTGATCAATATTGGACAAAGTATGTTGTATTCGTTAAATATGATGCTCTTGGTGCCATAGATGGCATCAATGTTATTTATCACCGTTGACACTCAAATTTTGCCCGAGGTTTTTAAAAGTATGTGTTTTCCCTTTTCTTCCTTTCTTGCCGCAAAGGCGTCGTGAGGCCGAGAGTTCGCCGGCGATGAAAGCGGACTCGACTCACGCTCCTCCCACAATCGACGGTTGGAGACGTCGTGGTGAATGGAACCGTTCGAACTCCGGCTATAAAGCACACAACACAGGATCGATTGAAGACACACAACAATCGCACAAACACTCAAAGCAGAAAACGAAAATTGCAGCAGCTCAATTGCGTGCAAAATCGGTAGAAGAAGATTGGGGGTTTTTCTTATTTGGAAGCGTCGGTGCCAGCCTTCATCTCGACCGATTCGTTTTCGACCTTTAGCAACAAATCAGCCGATTTCATCATCGGTCCTCTGTTGCCGCAATCTCATCCTCAACAATTGATCCAGCCGCCAGAGATCGATCCACCATCGGACGTAGGGTTCCCAGCCACTCGACCGCCGCACTCTCCGACCACTAGTTCGCCGATTTGCGCGAGTCCGTCGTCGAGAGGCCACATCTGCCGCAATCATCCCAGAGCTTCTCGCGACACTCTTCGCCGCGAGTCGGCTTTTTAGAAGGTAAGGTTTATTTTTCTTGTAAAATAGCTTTAGGTCCCTATAGACTATCATGGGTTCTGTTGAGGTTCTTGGAATATAATATATTGCAATTTAGGCACTCATGTTACGGAAATGAGCGGCTTGGTTTAACGCTTAATTGACATTCTTGAATTGTCATCGCTTTTTTATCCTGTCGCTTATGCACTTCAATTATCGAGTATGTGAAATAATTTTTAAGTGAATGCCAATGACACAATTGTGGTTTTTCATTTATGTATAAAAAAGGATATAAATAAGAAAATAAAATAAAACGAAAGTGGAGAAATAAAGTTAAATCTGTGGTACCAATCTCTGGGCATATGAAAATTGATTATTTTTGTATGTAATCTGACTAACGGACCCTCGAGCTTCACGTAGACCGCTTTTAGGTTCCCAATCGACCTATCACAAACAGATTGGTGGCGACTCTCGTCGAAAACCCCGTCGCTACAGCTGGCGACTCTGCTGGGGACAGTCTGGCCACATCAAGGGTTTATTTTATTTTCTCTTCACTTGATTTTTCTTTTATTTTTTGTCTTGTCACTTTTTACATGTTATATTATTTTGTGACATACATGACATCGAGCTCTCCTCCCGAGCTCCTCATACCCTCGTCTTTGTGAATCACCCGGGATAGGCTAGTCGTGTGTGGCAATAGTCACCGCGCTTTCTCTAGACCGTAGTGGTTAGTAGCGTTGTTCGGGTGTGGCGTTAGTCACCCAATGGAACCGCGAAAGCTGCGACCCGAATTAATCCTTCCTTACATAACCCTCGTGGGTAAGGAATTGGGCCTTTTCTAGTTCGATAGAACTTAGTAAAAGGGATTCGGGAACCCACCCTTGGCCTTCTTCTTTCAAGCCACCCAATGCATATAGTGACCTAGATCCATCCCGTAGGTTTTTCCACATGTACTTGTATATATCTGTGATTTTATATGCCATTATGTTGATTTTTGTTACTAACGACTTATTTTGTCACATGCATTGCATATTAGGCAACACATAGCACAATTTTTGATACCATGGACATCTTGGATCTACTTCCGCCTAATGTCGGTGAGGCTTCTCCTATCTGTGGAAGATCAGTTGAGCGCTATGGTTGTTTGAAGAGCTGCAGAAGATACACGGGATTGTTTGTCACCGAAGACGCCATCAATCTTATAGCCTGTGTTCACCTACGGTTGGAACAGTAATCCCAAAGAAGAGCTCTGTCAGATATGGAAGTCCTGGACCAACTCTGAGAAAGACATGTTCAACAAAGAGTTTGGTCACATCGCATACCTCCTAGAAATCGGAATTGATGAGATCATGTTCCGCTCCGCCATACAGTTCTGGGACCCGTATTACCGATGTTTCTCGTTTAACGGAATGGACCTGATGCCTACTATTGAAGAATATGGGGGCATTCTTAACATCTCCTCGATTATCCAAAGAAATCCATATCACCATGAAGAAGCGAGTGTATTCTTGAGGTCTTTATCCCGCTTTGGTATCAAAATGGATGACCTCAAACACCGCACCAAGGCTAACAAGGGAAAATGTCTGGCGTGGAGCACTGTGAAGCATCTCATGGAATCTACACCGGGAAGGGAGCATAAGAGGAAGCTGTTCGCATTGGCTATTTACGGGCTGATCATATTTCCGAAAACAATAATGCATATTGAAACCGGAGTTGTCGATTGCTGGAACAAATGCATCATCATCATGTGAGCCTGGCCTTCCGTCATCATTGCTGAAACTGTTCGATCTCTTAATTATTGTAGACGCAATGGAGGACGTTTTATCGGATGCGCGCCACTTCTCCATATTTGGCTCAAGGGTCACCCGCCTTGCTTGAAACAGGACTTCCGACATCGATTCTTCGAGGATTTCGTACCCATAGAGGCATTCATCAAATGTGCCTGGACAGAGAAAGAGAACAAGGAAGAATGGACTAAGTTCTTCCTGAATATGTCAGACTCTCAGATAGTGTGGAAGATCCAATTTATCACAGCAAAGCCTGTCCTGTACCGATGTGGGAAGTGTCCCTGGGTTCCTCTTCTTGGTATTTGGGGAGGAACAAGCTATGCTCCTGCCATGGTCCGTAGGCAGATGGGATCTCCACAGTTCATTCCCGCGACTCACCGCCTGCATGAGTTAGAGTTCTCCTATGATGATCCACGCTCAAAGCTCTACATAGCAGGGATACAATGTGCCTGGAGTGACGTCTACCTAGTGAAGCCAGGCGCTCTCCCATCATCTAACCCCTACGATGTGTGGAGGAAAATGAAGAAAGAAGGCATCCTCCCTATCTCGGACATTGTGAAGGTTGCCACTAAAAGAAACCTTGAAACAGAAGTTGAGGAGCAGAAGGCTGAGGTTAAGAGAAGGTGTCTCGAGATTGAACAGAAGGATTCTGCACCGAAGCACTAAAAAAGAAAATGAACACCTTCGAGAGAAGCTTGAGATGAAACAAGGAGCTTTCCAACAACTGGTCAAGACCTTATCAAAGAAGAAGAAGAGAAAGAGCGGTGGAGGGAGCAATATGACAGCCTTCAAAGCAAGGTAGAAGTGATGATGACTCGAGCATGGGAAGCCGGTCAACGAGCGGGGGAGATGGAGGATGAAGCAAGGGACCTTCAAGCTAGCCGCGTTCCAGACCAAAAGAAGATGTTCGAGTTCATCGAGAAAGCTCGCCGACATTACCGATGCTTTAGAAAGATGTTCCGGATTTAGATCGAGATTTCCTTGGTAGCTCAACGTTGTGCTAAGTGTTTTAGGCTTGTTTTTGTTATTTGCTTTGGACATTTTCTCTTTCAAGTATGTTTCTGAATTGTGGTTTTAAGCACGTTGTTTTTATGGAGTTTCTATATTGATCATTCATACATGCATTCATGGCACATTTAGACTAAAACAAACTTCTTTTCTAAAAATAAAAAAATAAAGGAGCGAGCAAGATTGGAACTCGATCGCTTATAATACCCGATTTCAAGAAAGCAAGTGATGGAAAACATGGAAGGGCGTTTCTTGGAACTGGAAAACAAGGTCAATACCATCGCTGAGCAATTTGGTCACCTGATGGAATTTATCAAAGCGAAAGGGCCTCAGGGATCATCCCGAGATGATCCCGACACCCCACCCGGATTCACCCCCATAAGGAACAAGAATGATGAGGGAACTTCGCAAGTGCGAGTTGAGTCGGGAGATGAGAAGAAGAAGGAGGTGGAAGAGCAAAAATTTGAGACGCTGGAAAACGGTTGCAGCTGTTGAAGGAGGGTCTCTACCGGGTTCTTTCAATGTGGACGATCTCTGTCTAGTCCCGGATGTGAAAATTCCCGCTGATTTCAAGATCCCGGAGTTCATTAAATATGATGGAACTACTTGTCCGGTGACTCATCGACCCTATTCTTGAGGAAAATTCAACCGCTCACGAAAGACGAGAGGGTCTGGATAGCTCTTTTCCAAGACACTGATCAGTCCCCTTTGCGGTGGTACCTCGGTTTGGGTTCTAAGGCAATTAAGACATGGAGCGATTTGGCTCACGCTTTCGTGAATAACTACCGACATATCACGGACCTAGCGCCGATCGACAAACCTTGCAGAACCTGGAAAAGAGAAACCAGGAAACATTTAAGGAGTACGCTCACAGGTGGAGGAACCTAGCTGCACAAGTCCAACCGCCCATGACAGAAAAGGAAATGGTTACAATGTTCATTCAAACGTTGAAATCTCCCTTTTATGAGAAGCTCATTGGAAACTCCACAAACAGTTTTTCAGATGTCGTATTGTCGGGAGAACGTATTGAATACGGCGTAAAGACTGGCAAAATAGCGGAAGCCTACACTGATAGTGGAAGACACTGGGGACCTCCCCGTAAAGAAGCAAGAGACAACAGTTGGGAAGAGGCCGAGGAGCGCCATTGGTAGGGGCCGTTTCATCCGGGGCCCCGTCCTTTCTATCCTACTGGGCAACCGAGAGCAGCTACAACTACACCTCCAACAACCTGGGTTTCCAAGGCGAAGGGAAATATTCGCTCCTATTCCGATGACCTACTCGAGTTGTACCCAAGGCTCATCGAGAATAAGCTCATCCACCCTATTCCTTCTAAACCACCGGAACCACCATATCCAAGGTGGTATGATCCAAATGTCACATGTCCGTATCATGATGGGGCAGCCGGACACACTAACGAGACCTGTCTAGCATTAAAGCGGGTTGTCCAACAACTGCTAGACACAAAATGGTTGGACTTTTCCAATGAAGGCAATACCACTCAAAGACCCGTTACCCTCTCATCAAGGAGGACAAGTGAATGCAATCGAAGAAGATAGCTACCAAAGAATGACGGTAGGTAATATCAAGACTCCGATGTAATCTATACACACGTGGCTTGTCAGGAAAGGAATTTTAAAAGCCGGAGTCGTGAACCCGACTTTGGAACAGGGGGCAGAGTGGTGTACTATTCACGGTAGTGAAGGACACTCTCTCAAGACATGCCGAGTCTTTTCAGAACTCCTTCAAGCCTTAATGGATTCATCACGCTTATTAGTGTATTCCTCAAATGGGGAGAAAACATCAATGCTACCTCGAGCGAAGAAGATTCCGTGTCGGGGCCCCGACTGTTGGTGATCTCATTATCTACTCCAACTGTCAAGCCTCTCAAAATACGTGCTCCACCCGTTTTCTTACAAGTCTGATCATGCAGTCCCATGGAGATATGATTACACCTCTAATGTTTCAGCGGATCTGCCTGAAGTGGGGGGCATGACGAGAAGTGGTCGTATTTATGCATCCGAGCGTAACAAGAAGGTTCAGGGAGAAAACGCTCACGAAGCACGTGCGGCCCAAACAAAGTTGACCAGAGAAAAAGAGGCAGAAGGCTGTCATCGAGGAAGAAGCTTGTGAATTTCTCAAACTCATCAAGCAAAGTGAATACGGTGTTGTACAACAATTGAACAATCTGCCGCCTAAGATATCCATATTATCTTTGTTGTTGAGTTCGAAGCTCATCGGGAGGCCTTGTTGGAAGTGTTAAACAAGTCCTACGTGGCTCAGACATTACCGTTAATCATTTTGATCACTTGGTCAACCACATAACAGCACAAAATCTTATCTCTTTCACGGATGATGAGATACCGAAGGAAGGCAGAGGACATATGAAAGCTCTTCACATATCGACCATGTACCGAGACAAGATTATGGCGAGAGTCCTCATCGATAATGGGTCAGCACTTAACGTGATGCCATTGGAGACGTTGCATAAGTTGGGAGTGGACCCTACATTTATCAACAACAGCCAAATAATAGTGAAAGCATTTGATGGGACCAGAAGAGAGGTCATTGGCGATATTGAGCTTCCGATCAAAGTGGGGCCGTTTGACTTTCATATCACTTTTCCAGTGATGGATATAAAACCGACTTATAGCTGCTGTTGGGAGGCCTTGGATACACATGGCTGGTGTCTGTACCTTCCTCACTCCACCGGAGGGTGAAGCTTGTAGTCAAAGGAAGATTGGTGACCGTTTTACCGAGGAAGACATTCTCTTATCCAGACCATCAGAGGCACAATACGTGGAAGCAGGAGAAGATGGTCTTGAGTGCTCTTTCAGATCATTCGAAGTAGCTCACGCCATATATGGGATGAATCCAACCCCAGCTATCTCAGACACTGGTCACATGATTGCAAGAGTGATGATGAAAGAAGGATATACCCCAGGAACAGGGTTGGGGGCAAGCGCGCAAGGCATAACCAGACCTTTAAGCCTCCCCTCAAACGAAGGAAAATTTGGCTTGGGATTTGAACCAACACACTGGGACAGGAAGAATCAAGCCTTGGAGAGAAGAAAGAAAAGGCTCAATCGAGCAGGGGGCATGTCGAGAGAGGAAAGATGGTGATCCCGGATATATGCGACACCTTTGTTAGCGGAGGTTTGGTCCCTAAGAGTGGAGGAGGAAACGCTCTTATCATCCCCGTCACCCAGTCCTTTGATGATTTGTCGATCCAGGCTATTTTGGAGGAAGGCTCTGGAGATCTGGCGCTCATTCGACCCCGTGGATCATGCGGAGTGCTGGACAACTGGGAAGCCATGGAACTACCTGTTGTAGCGAAAAGCTCCCCAAAGTAATTTAATAGTGCTATTCTCTTAGAAATAGGTCCAGTTTCTAGAGTACTGTCTTTGCTTATTATGGACTTTTTAGCTATCACTATCTGTTTTTGGTTGATTATCATTTATGCATATCAATGAAGTCCGTCATTTCATCGTTCCTTTTCTCCATGAGTGTTGTCTTATTCTTTTCTCCCACTTCCCCCAATCCCTTCATTCTTAATGCAGCAATGATTCTCGCGTTGACAATTATGAATGCAACCCATTTATAGATTTTGATAACCCCGTTAACTCTGTTGAATCGACGATGAGGATTTTCAAGTATCTCCCGAATTATTGAAGTTAGTTGAACAAGATGAGCGAGAGAGGGCAATGAGTCAGAAACTACCGAGACAATTAATTTGGGTAGTCAAGACGAAGAAAAACATGTTAAGATTGGTGCTTCATTTCCAGAGAAAGAAGAATTGATTCAGATTATTGAGAGAGTTCAAAGACATATTTGCGTGGTCATATCGGGATATGCCAGGTTAAGTACTTGATATTGTTGTGCATAAGATTCCACTAAAGCCGGGAGCTAAACCTGTTCGACAAAAGTTACGGAGGTTAAAACCGGAACTGCTTTTAAGAGTGAAAGAAGAAATCCAAAAGCTATGGGATGCGGGATTCCTTGGTGTAGCGGAGTATACAGAGTGGGTAGTAAACATAGTTCCTATTGAGAAGAAGGAAAGCAAGAAGCTGAGAGTTTGTCAAGACTACCGACCCGTTAACGCAGCTAGTCCAAAAGATAACTTCCCTCCCTCACATTGACACCTTGGTAGATAACACGGCTGGGAACTCGTACTTCTCTTTCATGGATGGTTTCTCCGGTTATAATCAAATTAAATTGCACCACGATGACATGTCAAGACAGCTTTCATCACGTTGGGAACTTTCTACTACAAGGTGATGCCTTTTGGATTAAGGAATGTCGGGGCCACTTATCAAAGAGCTATGGTCACACTGCTCCACGACATGATGCATAAGGAGATCGAAGTCTACGTGGATGACATGATAGCTAAATCTCACACCGCCAAGGACCATCTAACAGATCTTCGAAAATTGTTCATAAAACTTCGTAAATACCAAATGAAGCTGAACCTGCGAAATGTACCTTCGGTGTAAAGTCCGGGAAATTGTTGGGCTTCATGGTGAGCAAAGAAGGTATCAGAGTGGATCCAGATAAAGTCAAAGCTATACAGGAAATGTCACCTCCAAGGACTCCGAAAGAAGTTAGAAGCTTTCTTGGAAGGATCAACTACATTGCGAGGTTCATATCTCAACTAACCTCAAAATGTGAACCGTTGTTCAAGTCTTTAAGGAAGAACAGTGGTGTGGAGTGGACAAATGAGTGTCAAGAAGCGTTTGAGAAAGTGAAACAGTATCTGATGAATCCGCCTGTATTAGTACCACCAAGACAAGGGGAGCCATTGATCTTGTATTTGTCGGTACAAGACTTTTCTCTAGGGTCAGTTTTGGGACAACGTGATATAACGGGCCGAAAGGAGCAGGCTATCTACTACTTGAGCAAGAAGTTTAATGACTGTGAGGTAAAATACTCAATGGTAGAGAAGACATGTTGCGCCCTTGCGTGGGTAGCAAGTCGCTTAAGGCACTACATGCTCAACAACTCCACGTTGTTAATATCAAAGACGGATCCTATAAAGTATATCTTTGAGAAGCCAGCCTTATCGGGGAGAATAGCCAAGTGGCGAGATGCTTTTGTCGAATATGATATTCAGTTTGTATCCCAAAAGGCTATCAAAGGGAGTGTCATAGCTGAATATTTGGCTGATAGAGCAACGCCAGACTTTGAACCTATGAGAATAGAATTTCCTGATGGGGATGTGATGTCAATCGAATATGACCCTGAGGAGTCTGAAGAGGAACCTAAAACCTGGATGATGGCTTTTGATGGAGCATCAAATGCTCTTGGACAAGGAATTGGGGCGATCATTGTCTCTCCGGAAGGAAAGCAATACCCTCTCACTGCCAAACTCACATTCATATCCTGCACGAACAACATAGCAGAGTATGAAGCATGTGCCATGGGTCTCAGAATGGCTTTGGAGATGAATATCAAAGAACTGAAAGTTTATGGTGATTCAGCTTTGGTGATTTATCAGCTGAAAAGAGATTGGGAAACTAGGGACTCTAAATTGGTTCCTTACCAGAAGTACATTCAAGAGTTGGTCAAAGAGTTCAAGAAGATAAGTTTTCACCATATCTCGAGGAAAACAATCAAATACCAGATGCCTTGGCCACACTAGCAGCTATGTACAAGATAAGTAACCGTGAGCAGACTCAAGATCGAAATGAAAGTATTTGATGTTCCGGCATATTGCACAAATGTAGAAGAGGAGAAAGACGGAGAGCCGTGGTTCTATGATATCAAAAGATACCTGCAAGAGCAAGCCTATCCAGTAGGGGCATCAGATAATGACCGAAAGTTCCTACGAAAGTTGTCGATGGGATTCTTTCTAAACGGGGATGTGCTCTACAAGCGGAGCTCAGACATGGTGCTACTTCGTTGTGTGGACTCCCGGGAAGCCACTAGAATCATGGAAGAAGTGCATGAAGGTATATGCGGCGCTCACACCAGCGGGCATACAATGGCAAAGCAAATTCTGAGAGCGGGTTACTATTGGCTCACCCTAGAGACGGATTGTATCAACTATGTGAGGAAGTGCCACAAATGTCAAGTTTATGCTAATCGGATACAGGTTCCACCAGCGCCGCTAAATGTAACCGCAATACCGTGGCCTTTTGCTATGTGGGGTATAGATGTGATCGGAGCAATCAATCCTAAGGCTTCTAACGGGCATAAGTTCATTCTGGTAGCCATCGAGTATTTCACTAAATGGGTCGAGGCTGCATCTTACGCCAGCGTGACCAGAAACGTGGTTTGTCGCTTCATTAAAAAGGAGATCATTTGTCGACGCAGATTGCGAGCGCATCATCACTGATAATGCAACAAACTTGAATAATCATATGATGGATGACGTGTGTAAACAGTTCAAGATCAAACATCACAACTCTTTACCGTATCGACCTATGATGAACGGTGCAGTGGAAGCGGCAAACAAGAACATCAAGAGGATCGTCGAGAAGATGACAGTCACATACAAGGATTGGCATGAGAAGTTACCATTTGCCTTACATGCATATAGGACCTCCGTGCGCACCTCTACTGGAGCCACACCTTTCTCCCTGGTATATGGAATGGAAGCGGTATTACCCATCGAAGTTGAAATCCCCTCATTAAGAGTTTTGATGGATGTGGAGTTGGAAGAAGCAAAATGGGTTCAAGCAAGGCATGACCAACTTAACCTAATTGATGAAAAGAGGATGAGGGCTCTCTGTCACGGGCAATTGTATCGCAGAGGATGATTCGAGCTTATAACAAAAAGGTTCGACCTCGTCGGTTTGTGGAAGGAGACATTGTGCTTAAGAAAATCTTACCTATACAGCACTCCAAGAGGAAAATGGACTCCAAATTACGAGGGACCCTTCGTGGTAAAAAGGGCGTTCTCTGGAGGAGCTTTGATTTTGACAGAAATGGATGGACAAGAACTCCCAAGGCCCGTGAACTCAGACTGTGTGAAGAAGTACTATGCATGATTCTTGGAGTGCTTGGAGTCCTCAGAATAGGAGACAAGAGAGAAGACATGGTTATCATGATCAATGCATTTATAATTGTCAAAGCAATCTCTTCATCTTTCATCATGTCCTTCTATCCACCTTGCTCTTTAACGTGGATGCTTGTACTCTTTCGATCTCAAAGTTATGAAATGACAATCCTTCCTTTCATTTCTCCTGAGCCATATCTCATCCCTACTTCATTGATGTGTCGTATGATAATCTAACTGGAAAGGATAGTTATAGTTAAAACATTAAAAAGGGAAAAGACCATAAATTACTCTGGGAAGCTTTAAGCGAACAGGTAAGTTTCTGTGGCCATCGGGCGGATAGCACAGTATATGCCA
The DNA here is from genome assembly GCA_024586325.1 of Stellera chamaejasme. Lineage (NCBI taxonomy): Eukaryota > Viridiplantae > Streptophyta > Magnoliopsida > Malvales > Thymelaeaceae > Stellera > Stellera chamaejasme. Next base: position 37,321,279 of record CM044985.1, read on the forward strand.
GCAAGGGCAAAAAAAAAAAAAAAAAAAAAAAGGCAAGGCAAATTTCCAGAGAATGCCTCAAAATGAAAGCCCGAAGAGGTAAGGTTATTGATGGAATCAAATCATCCCCAAGAGTCATCGTTCATCCGATGAATGGAGTGCAAAGAAGAGAGTTCAAGATATGGAGAAGATGGCCAATCAGAAGAAGATCAAAAAAGGAAGAAAGAAAGAAAAAAAAAGAAAAAAAAAGAAAGAAAAAAAAAAGAAAGAAAGAAAGAAAAGAAAAGAAAAGAAGAAAGAAAATGGGAGTAGAAAAGATAAAAGGAAAAGGTTTTGAAAATTTCATATGCATCTTGCATGGCATTTTGCATGGCACGCATGACATTTTGCATAACAGGAACAGGAACGGAAAGGAGTCTTTGAGCATCACGGATTGGTAAGCAGAATCCATTAACAGTGGTCATCTCGAAATGGTAAGAGTACCTCTACTATCTCCAGAGTTGCACAAGGAGAAGGTAAGGAAGAATTTTTAACCTCTTCAAGCACGAAGGTAGACATTTTCCATTCGAGTGGTGAGAAAGTTCTCATTCATTCTAAGACAGGACAAGATAAGATAGGAAAAGCAATTTGAGGTGGCAAAAAGGGAAGGTTCCCTACCTCGTAATTCGAAACTAGGTGGCAAAAAGAGAAAGTTCTCTACCTAGTAACCCAAATTCAGGACAGGATAAGATAGGAAAAGCAATTTGAGGTGGCAAAAAGGGAAGGTTCCCTACCTCAAAACTCAAGCCGAGGTGGCAAAAAGGGAAGGTTCCCTACCTCGCGATTCAAATCTAGGTGGCAAAAAGAGAAAGTTCTCTACCTAGTAATATTTTGGGGCAAGGAAAGTTCCTTAGCCTCGGATAGCGGGAAGGTTTTCGCTATTCAAACTCAATAGGAAGGTTCTTATTGAGAGAAGCAAGGAAGGTTCCTTCGCTTCATTTTTCGAGGCAACGAGAAGGTTCTCGACCTCACATCTGGGGGGGCAAGGAAGGTTCCTAGCCCTGAATCGCGGGAAGGTTTCCGCTATTTAACTCGATAAGAAGGTTCTTATTGGGCGAAGAAATGAAAAGTTTCTTTTCTTCACGAATAACGAGAAGGTTCTTGTTATTCGCGGGACAAAATTTTGGTCAATTTGCTTTGCCTGCTTCATTCCTCATAAATCACGCAAAGGGGGGCAGCTGTTGACACTCAAATTTTGCCCCGAGGTTTTTAAAAGTATGTTGGGAAAGGGATTAAGTAACTAATTGGTGTGGAATGGGTCATTTGCGATAAAATCGAAAAGTTGGGAAAAGTTAGGGACTACATTGACAGTTTTACAAAATTGTGGCCTAATTGGACGGTTTTCCCTTTTCTTCCTTTCTTGCTGCAGGTGCGTCGTGGAGGCCGAGAGTTCGCCGGCGATGAAAGCGGACCTGACTCACGCTCCCCTCCCACAATCAGACGGTTGGAGACGTCGTGGTGAATGGAACCGTTCGAACTCCTGCTATAAAGCACGCAACACAGAATCGATTGAAGACACACAACAATCGCACAAACACTCAGAAAACGAAAATTGCAGCAGCTCAATTCGTGCAAAATCAGTAGAAGAAGATTGGGGTTTTTCTTATTTGGAAGCGTCGGTGCCAGCCTTCATCTCGACCGATTCGTTTTCGACCTTTAGCAACAAATCAGCCCGATTTCATCATCGGTCCTCTGTTGCCGCAATCTCATCCTCAACAATTGATCCAGCCGCTGCCAGAGATCAATCCGCCATCGGACGTTGGATTCCCAGCCACTCGACCGCCGCACTCTCCAACCACTAGTTCGTCGATTTGCGCGAGTCCGTCGTCGAGAGGCCACATCTGCCGCAATCATCCCGGGAGCTTCTCGCGACACTCTTGATCGCGAGTCGGCTTTTTAGAAGGTAAGGTTTATTTTTCTTGTAAAATAGCTTTAGGTCCCTATAGACTATCATGGGTTCTGTTGAGGTTCTTGGAATATAATATATTGCAATTTAGGCACTCATGTTACGGAAATGAGCGGCTTGGTTTAACGCTTTAATTGACATTCTTGAATTGTCATCGTTTTTTATCCTGTCGCTTATGCACTTCAATTATCGAGTATGTGAAATAATTTTTAAGTGAATGCCAATGACACAATTGTGGTTTTTCATTTATGTATAAAAAAGGATATAAATAAGAAAATAAAATAAAAGCGAAAGTGGAGAAATAAAGTTAAATCTGTGGTACCAATAACTGGGCATATGAAAATTGATTATTTTTGTATGTAATTGACTAACGGACCCTCGAGTTTCACGTAGACCGTTTTAGGTTCCCAATCGACCTATCACAAACAGATTGGTGGCGACTCCCGTCGAAAACCCCGTCGCTACAATCACCCGGGTGATTTTTCACCCACTTGTTCAAATGACTCATCTATAAGGTAATTTGGAAGCCCAAGCCCAACTAATTAGACAATTACATATTTTGATTTAAAGTATGATGCTATACCTCACAAAAATGATGCACTCATTTTGATGACTTAACGGTGCACACATTTTCTTTAATCTTCTAAAATGATGCATTTGATGACTACAATGATGTATTCCCGTTGCACTTTGATGCTCTCGATTGCAAACATGGTGCACTCATTCTAATGACTTAATATTTATGCACTCATTTTCTAAAACTTTACAAAATGATGGAGTTCTCAAACTATACTCTTTGTGCTTAAAATGATGTTCCTTTTGTAAGTATGATGAGCTTAGCACTTAAAATGATGTTCTTCGCTATTGGCAAAAGTATGATCTCTTGGTTCCAAATGATGCTCTTGATGACACGAACGATGTTCTTGGTTTCAAGTATGATGCGCTACCTTACAAAAATGATACATCCGTTCCGATGACATAATGATGCACTCATTTATTTCAACCTCCCAAAATGATGTCTTTGGTGACCACAACGATGCACTCCCGTTGCAATATGATGCTCTCCCTCACAAGAATGATGAACTTGTTTTGATGACTTAATAATGCACTCATTTTCTTCAATTTTTTAAAATGATGTGCTTGGTGACTAGTGTGATGCTCTTGTTTTCTACTATGATGTTTTCCCTTACAAACACGATGCAATTTTTCTCACTAATGATGCTTTCCAACTCACACATGATGCACATCCTTTCCCGAATGATGAACTCAAACAATGCACTTCATCCTCTAGAATGATACATTTCATGCATCAGATGATGCACTCCATGCATTAAATGATGCTTTTATGCAAAATTATGCTTTTGTGGTGCAATATGAGGCTTGTTTCGTTGAAAATTTATCTTTTTGCCTCTACTTCAGTTGATATTCTTCCAATTCATCACTAATTGTTGTTATTAAGTTCATTCTGATAGATTTGAGCATTATTTGTATGCAATTCATGATTATATCATTTTTACAAAAAGGAGTATCATAATTAATCGAGAGCACATCATAATTGTATGTAGGGGCATCATAATTTTGTCATCTGCAACAAGTTGTAGTTTCAAGCCTTGAGACGATTTTTTGTGGTTCAGCTCAAGAAATGGCTGGGAATGAAGTGTCGTCTACTGGGAAGAGATTGACTGCTCCGGCAGGGTCGATTGCCGCCTTGGTTGGCGGATTTTGTAGGGTTGGATAGCGGGTCGTCCGAATGGATCTCCTACAATTGTTGGTCTTCAGTGGTTGTTGATGGAGGAGGAGACTACCACCGAGTTGCTAACTGTCGACCAGTCCTTAAGGAATGAGCTACAGTGGTCGAAGGCTAGAAGTGAAAGGTGACGGGTGGTGGTTAAAATCTCCAAGGAAGTTCGACAGACGTAAAGAGCAGGAGAAGGGAAGGAATGAGATTTTTGTAATTAAACTGATTTGGGCACAATCAGACACATAAAAAAGGTGGCACATCCTAGCCTAGACCTATAATTAATATGATCGATTTAGGTTTTGGACGTAGCCAATAAGAAGAGGCATGGATGCTAATCAGCAAGCCGTACGTAGAGATATGATTCTTCTGCACGGATCAAAATAGCTATAATTTCTCTGATCTGAAGAAAAAATTAACCTAATTTTTCAAGCCTATGATGCGTGGTCAAGTTGTGGATTTCCAGCTTAATTAATTTTAGTGATAACCTGATTGATAGCTAATGGTGTTCAAATATAAGTGAAAAAACGTACGTATATTGATCAAACTAGTTCTAATACCCGACTTCGTCACGAGTTTAATGAATTAATAATTATCAAAATCTTTAATGTATCAAATAACAATATATTCGGTGTAATCCAAAAAATATAAATGTAAAATACAGTAACTAATGAAAGTACATGCAATGGTAAAGATTTGCATGCATTCAACTATGTTCTTAGTGTGCTTAAGTACATTATACTTGATCACCAAGATCCATAGTTGGGTGGGGTTAAGAACATAGAATGTCTCTAAACCATTCTTCATCTTGCTTATTGGTTTTGAAACTATTTAGTGTTGCATCCTTAATCGTGAAATAATTTCAGTAGGCCGTTATAATGGTTGTTTATCCATGAAAAATGGTTACTTACCTATCTCGCGGTTAAGTTCTTCATCTTGCTTATTGGTTCTGCAACTATTTAGTGTTGCATCCTTAATCATGAAATAATTTCAGTAGGCCGTTATAATGGTTGCTTATCCATGAAAAATGGTTACTTACCTATCTCGTGGTTAAGTTAGGTCGTTCAAATGGCTGCTTACCCGTCTCGCGGTTAAGTGACCGTTATAGTGGTTGTTTACCCGTCTCCCGGACTAAGGATGTAATACTAAATAGTCATAAGACCAATAACCAACATGAGAATAATTTATGGATTTTTTATATCATGTCAAATAGTTTAAATACTTACTCATCGCATGGGCAATAATTTATCAATTAATCATGTTAACCCCACCAAACATGTTAATATATAAAAACATTGTGTGCAATATGTAGCAAAAAACACATATTTTTATGTGATTACAAAGGAAAGTATGTAAAAATTTGAGAAGTGTTGATGTCTAATTTAATAAATGTTGGGTAAGAATAGCTTAAGTTTAAAAAAACTATGACGTATTGTAGCAATTAATTAAAGGCAAAATGGAAATTTTCATACATCCACCTGATTAAATGACTAAAATAGACTGAAAACTTAAAACGGAATTGAGGTTAAAATGAAATATTCCGTTAATATAATTAAAGATAAAATCAATTGAGTTAATTTTGACACAACTAAGAAATTTGAAAAAGGAAAAAGAAAAAAAATGTCAGACTATTGTGTAATTAATAGTGGGATGTCGCGGTTTATGTAGGAAAATTTGGTTTGAATTTGGATTCCTCACCAAAAAATTAACACTTCTCATTACACAATCTCATTGTGTTAATTAAGATTCTCATCCATTTTTCTTTTTCTTTTTTAAAACTGTTTTTTATCAAACATTTTTGTCTACATATTTTTATTTCATTTCTCTCATATCTTTTTTTCGTTCATCTCGTTTGAGGGATGAAATTAAAAACTAATTTCTTACAAAATGGTAGGTTGATTCCTTAAAAAGTGGTAGGCTAATTATTTAAAAATTGGTGGGCTATGCATACATAGCGCAAAAAAAAACTCTTAGCCTAGTTGGCATCTACGTGGATCCTAGCTGTCATCACGAAATCGCTTCGTTCACTATTTTTTTTGGCTATTGTGGCAAACCTCCCGTATTAATATATAATAATAGATAATAGATTATAGATTAATACTACCAATTAATGAATTGAATACTTTTTAGAGAATCAATTTAATTAATAAATTCAATATTGAGAGAATCAATCTAATTAATTTGAGGGTTGAAATTGGAAACTAATTCCTTAAAAAATGGTAGGTTGATTCCTTAAAAAGTGATAGGCAGATTCCTTAAAAAATGGTGGGCTGATTGACGCATACATGACGCAAAAAAAAAACTCTTATCCTAGGTGGATCCTAGGTGTCCTCACGAAATCGCTCCGTTCACTTTTTTTTTGCTAACGTGACAAGACTCCTGTATTAGTATATAATAATAAATTAAAGGGAGATACCCTCTGGCCTTCATCGACCCAGACAGGGAGATTCCCTTAACTCTGCTTTATAATTTGACGGCAAAAAGCAGAGCCAACAAGTACCAATCACCAACAGAAATTAGGGAGTAATGAAATAATTACTCATTAATTAAGCCCTCCTTTTTTCCAATATTGTGATCATATATATTACTCTCTACTAATAAAAACTAATATTATATATATGCCGTTTAAAAGGGAAACAAAATATGGCCAATAGATGCTAACTATAATCATTAATGATCGTGACTCACTAATTAATAAGTCTAGAACTATTTAAAACGTTTTCCATTTCTTCTTCAATTTTATCTCACACCTATTCGTCCCTGCAACTTCCATCTTATTGCTTCACCCCCCCCCCCCCCACTTAAAAAAAGCGTCCATCGATCATATTGCTAAAGCTATAATATATGCATATCATCTATCGCCAAATAATTGAAAGTTCAACTGGATACGATAAGTGTAAGATTTTATGCATTTTGACATAAATGCCAAAAAACCAAAAAAAAAAAATAGAAAAACTAAAGATAAAATGGAAATAATACTTTAGTAACTTTAGAGGGAGAAGTTTTCCCTTAAAAGGAAAGTATGCATTTTTTTGATGATAATTCAAAAAAGAAATATGTTCAATTTTCAAGGCCAAATAAATGATATTGATATATATCACGTACTCCCTCCGTCCCCAAAATATTTTCCAGTTTGACTGGGTACATAATTGAAGGTAAATGTATGACTTTACATAGTTTAATATAATTTCCATTGAGTTGAGGTTGTACAAAAATCGAGATAGAAAAAATAAAGACAAAATATGGATAGTTACGTTTGGTAAATTTGGAGGACAATTTAATTTTCATTTAAAGAAAGTATATAATTTTTCAGAAACAACCCAAAAAGGAAATGTGTATAATTTTTTTTTTTGGATGAAGGGGGTACTAAATTGGAAAAAGTTGAATAAACTTTATAATATCAACTATATCCTAGAGTCACATTAAACCTTGGTCGACAACTTGGGAGTCACTATGTGGTGGTAACATGAATTACTGTGGCGATTCCACACTAAGGTCGCATTATTTACTTCGGCTAAGACTGAATTAAAGGTTGTGGTAAATAAGCCCGCACTAAATCGTCTACTGCAATTCCTCCACAGTTCTTAATGTGGCTCTAGTTGCATTACTGCATTTTCGAAAGAAAAAAAACTGGATGAATCTAGATGAACATTCATCTGAATTCATCAATCTAAATCCAGAATTCATTTATCTTTAACAAAAAAAACCCAAAATTCAACCACCGGCGCCATCATGCACCACCACTGTCCATCACCATCACTGTCCATCAATCTGCGAGAATGAAAGGAAAATAGAGAAGAAATTAATGATAGTAACAAAAGTAAAGAAAAAACCTAAAAAAAATGTAACCCTCACATGAGAGATTAAGTGGCAACAAAAAAGAAGAAAACAAAGAATGAGAAAGAAAGAAGGAATAACAGAGGAAGAAGAAAGAAGAAATTAATAATAAGAGAAAGAAAGAAGATGAAGAAGAATTCGAAGGGAGAAGATGAAGATGAAGGGAAATAAATAATGAAGGAGAAGATTAGAAAAATAGAAAGAAGAAGAAGTAAGTGAAAGAGTTGTAGGGTGCCGGATGAAAAAATAAGATAAGGGAATCCTAAAATAAAGGCGTTAATGCAGCCTAGGTTACATTTAAGGCTTTAACCGGCATGTACCACGAGATTTCCTGTAATTGGACCTTAATGCGGCCTTGACCGCATTACGGGTCGCAATAAAAGCTGCATCAACGAGTGAGTTGGGTAGTGCGGGATATCCCATTCCAAAGGAAGACCAGTACTCTCTCACGGTCACAGCAACGTTTACTTTATATATACTACGTACGTACTCTATGTATCGAATGATTGGTAAATGTACGTAATGTATATATTCACTTTAGGGCGCCCATGTCTTAACTGTATAAATACTTTTAACTACCGCGCGCATAAAAGTAGTAGTGAGTGAGTGAATATTTGGAGACAAGAAATGCAGATGTTCTAGAACATGATGATTAGAAGGTAGAAACGGGAAAGAAAACGACAATTAAGGATGATTAAAAGAATGAAAAGATGAAAGAAAGAGGAGGAGGAGGAGGAGGAGAGATTAGAGAAGAGGTAGAGTTTATTCTCATATATAATAATGCAGGTTTTTAATTAACAAAACTGCGACGACCTAAACAACGACATGCCACCATTACTACAACTAGCTACTACTCGATCACTCAATTAATTGGGACGATATATATATATATATATATATATATATATATATATATATATATATATATATATATATATATATATATATATCAACCCTAATTAATTAACAACTTTAGTTTAGTTAAACTATGATTGCTTCCCATGCAAACAAAACAATGCCATGTAATTTTGAGCGCTTTCCATATATACGTAAGACCTAGCTAGCTAGCTAATTCACAAGTCACAAGTCACAACCATCTTTTATTGCGATACGTTTACGTACGTACTCAACAACCACGTATGTGCTGGTATTTTCGCACAACTGATAAAGTTGGAGGACCTAGGTTGCTTTTCTCCTCAGTTTCGTACGTAGTAAAGTTCATCTGTGTTTGTTGGGTTGGGGACTTGGGGTATCCGATTTTGTTTCTAATCAGACAAGCTCACAAGCACTTGTTAATTCTCCATCTCCATTCCTTTACGTACCTAGCAATAGCTAGCTAGGACATGTGTTTTGAGATAAATTTCAATGTTAAATAACCTGATTATTGTACAAAAAGTACACTTTTGTTCCAGTATCTTTCCAAGTTTTCAGCCAAATCATTAAATATAACCTGATTAATGTTGAGGGCAATTAAACAGGCCGTCAATGTTATTTATCACCCGGGTGAATTTTCACCCACCTAGAGCACTTGAAAAATGAGAGGTGAATATGTAATTGTTCAGTTAGTTGGGCTTGGGCTTACAAATTACCTTGTAACTGAGTCATTTGGACTAGTGGGTGAAAACCATTCACTTATTGATTCAAGGTCCAACCGCTTAAATCAGTGCGGTTGGATCGTAATTTTTTTAAAATAATAGTAGTAGATATTCACCTTATAAAATTATTATAAAACTTTCATATACAACATAAAAAACCATATATCTAAATATAAGTGACGGATCTTAATTTTTATATAAAAGATTGAAAGTGCAAGTAATAAATGCTATAAAGAATGTATGAAACTAATTTTATAGGAAGGGAAAGTTTGATACCTAGTTTGTATAATAAATGAAATTTTAATGACTTGCGAATATCGAATTCTTCCTTTGGTTTGAATATTGAACATTTTTCTCGTTCTTTTTCAATTCTTTTAGTTGAATATATCGAACCACTCCTTTAGTTTAGTTAAAAAGTTTAAATTGTCTCCAAAATTAATAAAACCATCAGTTTATACGATTCAACAATGCGTAGTTGAACCCAAGTTAATGAGCATTGTATTTGTTGTTGGATCCGTCATTACTATGACGGAGGAGGCCGCCTTAATTTTTGTCATGTTTTTTGCGCGTCATTTTGGTGAATGACAGATAAAGCCGTCATAATCTATGATAGTGTATAAGGAATACAATTCTCATTCCCAATCCACGTGGGGAGAGGAGAGGAGGGCTTTTATGACAGAATTATAAGCGCAACAACCCTCATTATAACATAAAACACGAAAATTTTTAAATGTAGAAACAGATTCGCATCTTTTTTTTTATACAAGATCTACTTCTTTCTACTTCTTCTTCCATCCACTCTCTTTTCTTCCACCTCTATCGTTGCTTCTTTTTCATCCATAACAGACGTTCAAGAAATAAAAAATAAGAAAGCAAGCATTCAATTGAAAATTTACAAGTCCATACTCGAGCAAATTAATTAATAAAGAAAATTCCAAACTGTATTTTGGACTTTACCAATCAAGAACAACAAACAATGTGAACCAAATTAAACTTAAGCATTTTAACAAAGAGCTGATAGACAAAAAAATTTGAATCGAAATCAGGCACAAAGATGCTACCTATGGAAACCCCAAATTAACAACAACAAGATCACCAAGGCAAAACAATTCAATGTAGATCTGAAGTTGATTATTCTCTGGCATGGCGTCGACCACCTAGAAGTTTCCAGATCTGAAGCCCAGTTCTCTTATGGTACTTTCTAAACTCCCTAGAAACCACCATCATCAGGCCTGAGTGCCATTTCTTCACTCCTCGAGTCGTCAGGATTGATTCTCTGATGGCCTTCACGACGCCTTGCCACAGGTTGACTTGTTGTTTGCTTGGTATGAGCCATGGTGAATCAAATGGTTTAGGGGGATTCAGGCAAGCTAGGATGTAGATTAATGAAGGCAAAAGATTTCAAAGGGAGGGAGGGAGGCTGAAAGCGCAGATGGAAGATGAGAGAGAAGTTTTTGGATGAGTGCAATAATTTATGGTTGTGAGGAGGAGATTTAATGGACCCATGACGGCCTAATTATGGTAAAAGCCCTTATAACTCTTCCAAAAAAATTCAGCCTCCCTCCACTTTCATTTTTTGATTTTTTCATTTTCCTTCCTTCCTCATTATGACGGATGAATGACCGAAAACTTCATCATTAAAATTTATGATGGTCGTATTCGTTGACAGTGACTCATCGCAAGTGTACGGTAGTCGCAAGTAATAAAATCGGGAGTACCAGGTCGAACCACATGGACTTGGATTTTCGTATGTTTTTTGTGTGAATTACAACTAAACTACACTAAGGAATAGATTGATTGGTGAGTGTGAAGCTAATAATGCAATAACAAGAATTAAAATGACTAAACAACTAAATCATGGATTACAACAATTAAATTGTGCCATTGAACTAAATTATCTCCTAGGAATTTTCGCTCTACTTAGATCATGGGTACATAGATAATAATTTGGTTCATAAACATTGATGGATATTGTTCGGATTTATGTAGGAAAATATATTTGGTCTAAATCTCTCTCTCAAGAGTATTTAGAGATAAGTTAGCCACAATGTCTTGTATTCTAACTTATTGTGAATTAATCAATTTTTCTCTTAGGTTAATTATGAACTTTTGTCCTATAATTAACCTAACATGCATTTCTCTACGATCTAATTAACATAATTAGCTTATGTCTAAGTCTAATCATGCCAATATTAATCATCTTTCAAGGTATTTAATCAATAAATTCAGAGAAACACAAACTTACATTATCAAAAAATATTCATTCATAAAAAATATCAGATACCCATAATCCAAGTTTCACAATTTTCTAAGAGACAATATGAATTTAGCTACTCAACATGATAAAATGCATAAATAGAGTGTAATGGAAAAAACTCATGTTCATGGTGGAAATGAGCTCAAATAGATAAAATCTAAAAAAGGAGAGGAAAATGTGAGAACTAGGAAAATCTGAGTTTAGAAATGTAATCTTCTCAGAAAAAGGAAGGAAATCCTAGAATTAATCACAAGATGATGAATAAATCAAGCCTTTATGGTGCTCCTCCTTCAATTGTCCTTTGGTGCGTGTTGCTGCTCCAAAGTCCCCATCTTCAACTTCTGAGATGAAGCTTCCCTTTTATGTAGGGATTTTTAGCAACCAATGGCCAAGATTGATTCATTAAATGATCAATGGCTTGTGTTGATTATCGATGTCAGTTGATCACCGGTTGATCACCTAACATGATGATCGTCAAGTGATCAACTGCTTCAATATCCTGCAGCTTAACACTCCCTGGATTCTAGTTGATCATCAGGCGATCGACTCACTTCAACTACCACCAGACTTGTTGATTACTAGGCGATCGACTAATTCAACTCCAGGATGGCTTGAGCTCCCTGGATTCTAGATGACCACCCGGTGATCATCTGAATAAGAAATCTGCCCATTTTTTGTCTTCTAACTTCTTCTTTTGTTACATTATGCTTCAAAGTAACCTGAATTGCCAAATTGAGTAACTTTATGAGGAAAATAACTTCATCTTCAATCAAATCCATTAAATACTTCACTTTATTCCAAGTATAAAGTGCCCTCATCATTCGTCATAAATCTGTCATTAATGAATATAATATTTTGACACATGGACGAATTTATTACGGACCTATAACGAATTCAAATTTTGAAAGTCTTTTCCGTCATTTCACTCTCATAAATTTGGGTTCAACTATGAAGTTCAAGTAGTTCAAACTATTAATATGATTTTTTGACGGTTCTAACATCCTCCACTGGTTAACCGAAACCAGTAGATCTAAAGTAGAAACTGCTTTACAGTCCAACCGGTTGAACCGGTCAGTTCGGTTCTTACAACCATGGGCATGCCACGAAGCATGTCTACAAGCCTGACCTGAAATTAATTACGAGCACTGCACAATGTGAACTATCTAATTAGCCGGTGATCATTCATCCAATTGTTAGAGTAATTAACATTTGTGCCCGTTATTCTCTCCAGAGTAAGGCTGTGTTTGGATAGGAGGGCCAATACGGGGAGGCACGGGTCGAGTACTGCATTTTCGTATTTGGATAGAGAAGAGCCGGATCTAGTCCCGTGAATCTCTGTTCGGATAACAAAATCGTGGAGTGATGACCCGCCTGGGATTGCTATTGACCCCTTTCGGCCCACGAATCTCAAAATTTCTTCTAGTTTGAAGCGACCCGCCGATTAGAACTCGCATTCAGGTGAGCCCCTCATACCGTTCCTTCCTTCACTTTAATGAGGGAACTCATACCAGACCGGTCCTCCTTTTAATGAAGATATCCAAACAAAGCGTAAAAGACTATGATTCTTTATATGTGAAGATAAAGCCTCTAAGTTTATAAACTTCCAAATTGATAGCCACATAGGGAACAACAGAAATATATATTGAGAAAAAATAACAAACTTTTTTAAATAGGCATTTTAAAATCCACTTTTTATGCGCACGTTTATGTAGATGAGTTTTTTGGAAAATCTATACTCCCTCTGTCATTTAAAATTGTCCCATTTGTTTTAGCTATTTTACTATGTTTAATCAATGATTTTTTCCATCTATGTTTAAATATGTGTATCATAATTTTCAATATAAATTTTCTAAATATATTTTTCTAAATTTTTTTTGTACTATTTATCTTTATAAATATTTGAGTCAAATATTGAACTTTGAAATATCAAAATCAAATGAGACAATTTTTAAAGTACAGAGAGTAATTTAGAGTGGGAAAATGTAGCATTATTTTTTGAATGGTTTACGGTAATTTAATGTTCAACACGAAGGATCAAAAGTCAGAGACAGAACTAAAAGGAGGCAAGGGTATCCGACACTTCCTCAATTTTTTGTTTTTTAAATACTGATTTTGTATGCATGATTTATGAAGGTTGAGCGGGCGGCATGTCGTCGCCTCCCTTCGGTGATTATAGGAGTAAGCTCACCTTCGTCCCATCTCTGTCCTTCATCAATTCAGAGTCACTACAACAATTAAACTTATAGAGTCTCTCTCTCTCTCTCTCTCTCTCTCTCTCTCTCTCTCTCTCTCTCTCTCTCTCTCTCTCTCTCTCTCTCTCTCTCTCTCTCTCTCGTTCGCCCAATTGGTGGCCATTTCTTTTTCTTCTCCGCCAGGTAACCGCGCTGTTAGCTATCGTCGCCGTCCTCTTTTCTGGTATCGCAGCTCCTTGCTCCACCATCGTCTGTCACCATTTCTCTTGTTGCCCGCACTCATGGATTCCATCCGTTCGTGGCTCGTCAGGCTCATGGATGGTGGTGTACTTCCTTGTCCAATGAAGGTTGAGGTGGGGCTGGGGTTTTCCCTTCCCCACCTAGGGCCATGATTCCGTGATCTCAAGGTTTGTCGGGGATGGGGCCAACTTAGGTTACCTTGTTTTGTTTACGGACCATTCATTATTTTCTAGTATTCGTGTTGTTTTTGTTTTTTTGGTTTTGTTTTGTTGATTTCCCCTATGGTGTTCACGTCTATTTCCTTTCGATAGTTTCATTTTCGATTTTGCACTTTATGTTAGGTTTTCTCGGATGCTGCTATTGTGGTTTGTTGTGTTTACCATTGCCACTCTTAGCTCACTATGGTGTGTCGGTACCGTGCAGGGGTACTGGATGCGGGATTCGAGATCTTTTATCTGTCATAGTGATAATGAACATCGTCATGAATTTGCTTTACCTTTAGAGGCTAGTACGGGCGAGCCTGATTCCAGTGGCTTTGACTTTGTGTATTTATTCTACTTGTGTGGTGATTTCACCCTTAGTGGGTTGGGTTATTTGTACCAATTTTAGCTACTTAGTTAGGTCTGTCGTTCACTACGACTTATTTTGTAATGATCTTTCATTAATAAAGTAAGTATTTCATGCTCAAAAAAAGAAGAGGTTGAGCGGGCGGCAGGCGCAAAAGGAAGTTTAATTTGATGGTGTTGCATAATTTAAAGAAAAGCGGGGCAAATATGTAAATGAGGGTAAATTATTGGAGAGAATGTGTAAATGAAATATTCCAACTTGCTTCATTTTTTTTATGGTGAATGCTGTCATTTAAAACCAATGACAAAAAGCTAAGAAAGTAGATAATTCATAGACCAACCCCCGTACAATAAAAAAAAGCAGTTCTAAGCGGGAATAACAAATCCTATGAACCATGTAACTTAAGGTTGTATGGTATGAAAACAGAGAAAATATAGTGGAAGCAAAAACTTAAGCAACGAAACACAGCACATCAAGCCAGAATGGTATAAATGGGTGATAAGCAAATCGAATCCATATCAAACTAGGATGAGTTCTTCATAGCTCAACTTGGCTTTGAACAGGTGTCCTTGCGCAACATCTCTCTCATAATATCCGGCCACCGACCCCCTCCACCAAAATAGTCGCAAATAGCAAGCTACTAAAGGCCTGGACCCTGCATAAACATTTGGAAAAGTGCATCTAGTCATAGAACTGGCCTTAAAATCAGATATCAAACACCTACACCAATGACATATCTGAGTCATTTAATCATACAGGTAGAAAGGGAAGACCCCAAACCCCCAGTACTCGGTTTCAACAGCCTTATTGGTCAATGATGAATGCATATTTTACATATATTTACCCCAATTTTTGTGCTTAATAATGTTTATAAAATGTTGTTATTTATACATTTAATGTCCTAAAATCATGTAGGTACTTTAAGTGGTAAATTTGAGTGTAAATGGATTAAATGCAATAAGTTTGGAAGCTTTTGGGTCAAAGTGTAAGGAGAAAAGCAAAAGGAGTCGGATGTAAAAGAAACGTGAAGATAGGGTTATTCTAGCATAACTAAAACACTTAGACGGGGAAGATGAGGTTCAGCCCAAAAAAGAGGGCTGAAACAGAGTATTAAATATCGTACCGTACCGGCTAATACGTCGGTTTCGTACCAATACCGGCCAGAAAACGGTATCGTTTAGGTCAATTTCGTGTCGGTGACCGTAACGGTCTGTAACGGTCGTATCGGTCATTTCGGTCGTACCGGTATACCGGACGAAATGATGAAAATGGCGGTACATGACACAATTGTAAGAAATTTAAAAGTTTAAGGTTAAAATTGTAAGAAATGGTAATGCTGATTGGTGTTATCTTGCTATTATTGCATCATTTTCTTTGGTGGTGGGTTTTTGGGTTTACTTAAAAGCTCCATCAAATGATTTGCGGATAATTTGTTGTTAAAACTTCATTAATATTTTGTTATTTTTTATATTTATATTAATTATTGTATATAAATATAAATATTTCTATAGATTTATGGACCGGTACAATATTTCCGATACATCCGAAATATCTCCGATATACCAGTGATGTCTCGTACCGTTAGCAAAACGGTACGATATTTTACACAATGGGCTAAAACCTATTCGTCCTCTTGCGTACGCGTTCCAGCAGCGCAGCCAACAGGGAGAGAGAGGCCAGCTGATGCTGGCTCTTTCCAGCCACTCTCTCCACCGCAGTACCACCATTTCCGGCGAACCACCGCCGTCAAACTACCACCTGCTGTCTGCTCCAGCTCGCCACCAAACCACCACCACGGCAGCAGCCGGATTTCGCGAGAAACTCTTGCTGGTGCCCAAATATCTCACCGGAAGCGCTACAGCCGGTTCCTCACTCCCCGAAGCTCCACCGCCATGCTTCAGACCACCGGAGAACATCCCCAACCTCCGATGCTTCTTCTCTGGCCATTCTCCAGCTCGTTTTTGCTCGTTGGATTTCGATTGTTTTTTAACTTTATTTTTAGATAATTGTTGGTTTAATTTAGTTTCTCTCCATTGTTGCTTGCATAATTATTGTTGAATTGAGGTTAATTACGTGAATTGTGGAGCGTAAACAACCCGAACCACCTCGGGTTCGGGCGTTTGTGGATTAATTTGCTTCAAAGTTGCTACGTATGAGAAATTGTTGATTTTAGGTTGTTCAATTGGTGATTAATTATGACATTAGCGTGATTTTCAGTACACATGCTTATGTTTATTTGGAGTTCGATGAGTACTAGAGAGAGACTTGTCGAACGTAGGCCACGGGTTGTCGAACGTAGGCCACGGGTTGAGCACGAGTTTCCTGGTCTAATCGAGAGACGAGAGATTGTTCTTGGTCGAGGTAGAAGAACACGTTCCATGACTTGAGAAATCTGGAACCGTCGTTCGAATCCTCTCCTTATTTATCTTTTAGTTCTCGTCGTTGTTGTTGATGCATATGCGTTTCTAGAAGCTTGTTACATTTTTAATTATGATGTGTGTCCGGGTTAGAGATTTCACATGCACATGTTCATTGCTCGGGAACAAGCGCGAAAGCGATCTTCCCGAGTTTTGGCCAAAAAGCAAGTTCAAGTGGTTTGTCAAGCCACTTAGAAATTTATGGTTTGCACTTGAAGCTCTTTCGTTGGTGCGAGACGATAGATCTATCTTGATCATCGTGTAGGATATCGACTCGAGAGATGTCAGCGATTCTTAAATCCATTTTCTCTAGCAACAAATATAAATCATGCTTTTCATGACATTCATGAAGCATTTGATCCGACCTCAAGGTGGTTTTGTCTTTACTTTTATGCATTATCTAGCTATATGCATTTCACATATCTAGTCCCTATGGATTTGACCCTTATTAATCGAGTGTTACACTCGACACGTACATTTGTGGGTGTATAAGGTTTTGTTTGCGTGACACACGTCACAGCAGTCAAGGCAGGGCCAGCTTCCATTGCTCGTTTATGCCGTTTCAATTATTTTTTCCTCCGGTTCTTCCACCATCGGGTCAACTTTCGCTCTTTTCCTACCTGGAGGAGGAGCCGTTGTTATGTATCCTCGTGGCCTTCCTCTTCCTCTTCCTCTCCTAGTTGTTCCTCCACCTCTCTTGCGAGCAGCGAGGGAGAGAGGCGCTATCGACGCTGTAACCAGGCTGGCCACATCGATTGCGGGTTTCTCCTTCGTGGGTGCGATGGCTGCCATGTTTTCCGCCGGAGCCTCCAACACCATCAGCAGAGCGGTTGCAGGGTTATCAGAGGGAAGAAAACGGAAGGGGTAATGTGAATGAATCGAAGTAGGAGAGGAGAAGTAATTGAAAATTGAGGAGAAGAATGATTTCGTTGGGAAGAAACAAAAATCGCCTTCAAAAGCTCTACCAAACCTTAGCAAAGTAAGGATAGAAAAAATATCCCAGCTTGCTTCATCAAAAGAAAAAAGAAATATTCCAACTTGCGACGGAATTCAGTTGAAGTACGTGATGTTAATATGTTAGTAAAGTTAAAGTGAAATGTATGTCCTCATTTTCTACTCTAGCCAAGAGAAAGAGCCCCGGAACTATTAAGGATCGCATGCATCCTGCATATTCTACATTATAGCATGCAACTGATTTAGCTTCCGCTTTCTTAGAGATCAAATGGTGTTACTTAAAATTTAAGATTTAATATTCTACACTATAGCCTGCAACTGATTTAGCTTCCACTTTCTAAGAGATTAAATGGTGTTAATTAAGCTTTAAGATACAACAAGATTTTATCTTAAGTTCAAGTTCTACCTCTATCATCATAATCCCTATCCATGTATAAAAATAAAATAAGATAAAATAAAATAAAGTAAAGGTGAAATGTAATGGGTGTAGAATTGGCCTATTTTAAAAACATGGGGATCTATATATGCCCCTATCTCGATCTATCAAGGGAGCATACATATGTGTATAACCACAATAACCTCGGTCATGCATGCATTATTAGTCAAATACAAAAAGCAAGCCAAGTGAATGAATGAATCAAAGGACGATTTCCTCCATGCTCAAAAGAATAAAATATAAAAATATAAAATCATATATTTAAAATGCTTTATAAGATCTCCATGATCAAATTAATAAACATTCAATTCATGTACTGAGAGCCCACTGATCAAAAGAGGGTCATATATAATTTATCTGAGTGACAGACCGTACATAACAGTTGTGAAGTAGTATTTGAACATGTTTTTTTTTTTTAACAGCAGTAGGTCAATTGGTTAGATTAGACACTCCTATCCTCGGAGAAACCCCACATCACGAGTTCGAATCCCTTCGGTTTAAACTCATTCGAGGGCAGAGCCGCAGGGGGGTTAAACTCGAATCGTAATGTGGGTAAAACTCTTGTCTTGGCGACTGGCCAAGGCACTGAGTCGAACACCCACCTCTGCAGACACTAAGTGTCACTGAGCAAGCTAAGCAAGTATTTGAACATGTTTTGGGTTCGCAATGGAATTAATTTGTATAGTTTAGTTGCTAGTAGTTAATTAATTAATTAATTAGAGAGGTGGCTTTCAATTGAGATTTTTAAGGTCCGGGGTCATCCCTCTGATGGGTGCATGCCCCCCGCAATCTAGTTGCGCACAACCTCCGGTAGGTCCACCCGTTTGCATCATGGGCTCCACCTATTGGGCCTTCCAGGCCCACAGGCACAAGTTTCCATGATAAACCACTCTCACTCGTTGGAATTCTTCATCCTCACAATTCCTTCGTACGTAGTAGTAGTAGACTTGTAGTTGTACGCTAAACGACGTCGTCGACGTCGCTGGACAAATTATCCCCCACCTTTTTCATCTGACCCCACAAATCACGTGTATATATACACACACACAAGCACCAAGCACCTGAAAGGCTGAAACAAACAACTCCTTTCACCTCTCCATTTCCGTATACCAGCCTGCAGTTGGTAATTATAAATTACTATATATACATTCCTCTGATCTGCCAATGCCGGAAAACATGAGCATATCGGTGAACGGGAAGTCTCAGGTGCCGCCCGGATTCCGGTTCCACCCGACGGAGGAGGAGCTCCTTCAGTACTACCTGAGGAAGAAGGTCTCTTTCGAAAAAATCGATCTTGATGTGATTCGTGAAGTTGATCTTAACAAGCTTGAGCCTTGGGACATTCAAGGTACCAAATTTATACTTTTTAGAGTAAAAAGAAGACAACTTTTATCAGTAATTTAAGTAGGATTAATTTGGAGTTTAAATGGACGTAGAGAGGTGCAAAATCGGGACGACGCCGCAAAACGATTGGTATTTCTTTAGTCACAAGGATAAGAAGTATCCGACGGGGACGCGGACGAACCGTGCGACGGCGGCCGGATTCTGGAAGGCGACGGGGCGGGACAAGGTGATTTGCAGCAACTGTAAGCGGATTGGGATGAGGAAGACTCTGGTGTTCTACAAAGGCAGGGCTCCTCACGGCCAAAAGTCTGATTGGATCATGCACGAGTACAGACTAGACGATCATAATGCCTCTGATCAGGCACGCACCCAGCTATACGTATAATATACGTACCTCCATCGCTATATATTCTTCAAATATATATAAATACTCTTATTTACTAGTATTTCTTAACCTCTAAGCTAGCTAATCGATTTACTCATCATGCATACATGCATCTTTAAACACATCATTTACCATTAATTAGTTTCTTGTTTATCTTTTCTTTTAAACGAAAAAATGATCGCGTCAAAAGACTTGAAAGAGTTTTCTCTATTGTTGAATATTTCCAAATTTTAGTTCACTCAATGTGTACTTTTCCTTAATTTCTTATTTATGGTAATTATCTGCACTGATTATTACTTCAGTCGTCAATCTTTATTCTCTACTCATCTCGGAAAATTTAATTATTTCATAGTACTAATTAATTAGTTGTGTATCAATTTTAGAAATCAATCTATGATGAAAAGTTTATCTGTGCCAAACGCTTTTCCCCCTTCAATCAGAAATGTAAAGAAACGCACAAGCTGCGGAAAAGGAAAAAACTTTACGTACGTACCTAATAATAATCCATAAATTGCAAGTAGATACCTAGTTTTCTTCTATACATAATAAGTTCTACTAGATATGTATACACCTGATCGATTATTAAATTCGTTAAATATATATACTTATTATATATTTTGTGGTTGTTTTAATTAATGAAGGTGCCCAATGTTATGGGAGATGAGACAATGGAAGAAGGATGGGTGGTCTGCCGAATCTTCAAGAAGAAAAACCTCCACAAAACCCTAGATTCTCCAATCTTAATAACCTCATCATCGTCGCACCTCAGAAACGACGTCGTCGACCAAACCAAGAGCCACATCTACGGTGCTCCTCCCACTGAAGGCACGCTGGACCACATTCTTCACTACTCCATGGGAAGACCAACAACCGCTACTAGTCATCACCAAATAATTACAAACCAGTCCTCCAAGTTTCTCCGTCCCATCAATACGTTCCAAAGTTTCCACGACAGTTTCATGAAGCTCCCAACCCTAGACAGCCCAAACTCCAGCACCAGTTACCCAATGGCGACGGAAGATCATCATAACCAGCAGGTGGTGAACCAGCCGGAGCTTACCAGCTGTGACTACCCGGCTGATCATCAGACCGGGATCTCCAGCTGGGCCGCTCTAGACCGGCTCGTGGCGTCCCAACTCAACGGCGGTCAGAGCCAGAGTATGATCACCTACGGCTGCCCTAACGACAACGATGGTAATCTCGAATTACCAGCCGTCCGATCGGCATTCTCTAATACTAACAGCGGTGACGTGGACCTCTGGAGCTTGACCAGATCATCGTCGTCGTCCCTGTCGACGTCATCAAGCGTCGACCCATTCTGCCACGTGGTGAATGGTAGTGTATAACGGAATTAAGAAAGAGCATCATTACGACAACAGTATATCTTAAATTAGTTCCCCTAAAGTCAAAAGGGGTTATGATTGCTTATAGGCTAATGTTGGTGCAGGACTAAACATGATTATAATGATGTAATAAATTAAGTACTGGTGTTTTTTTTTGTAGAGAGCTAGTAATTAAACGTCAACTTGGTTAATGATATAATTACCCTAATTAATTACTCATGGCCAACATCTAGAAGCCTGGAATATCTACACTGCTCCCTTTTTCGTTGTCATCTCGTATTATATGGATGAATCTGTTAATTAGCAGAAATAATGAGAATTGGATATGGCTATCATTAAGTGATCAAGCAATTAGGCTTATAGCTAGCTAGCTAGACGGTTTCTAATGATCTCTGGGACTTCGAAGTCACATGGTTTGTCGGGATTATGGTTAAGATCGCGTATCGAATGTTAATTATCCAAATCATTTTGGTGAAACTGGTTTGCTTTTTTATCTGGTCCAGTATTTTTGTTTTATTTCATTTCTAGCTCATGATTTTGCAGATTAATTGTACATGGTGCTAACCTCTAACATAAAGCTTTATAAAGCGAGGATGGGGAAGTCATAAAGTTAGAAAAACATGTTCAATTAAATTATACTATCACCATTTCAACAGAAAGAAAGGTTGCATAAGAAAAAAAATGAAGAAATTTGAAAGTGTACGAATAGTCGGTAAAAGACAATACTCGTAATTAACATGTAGTTTCCCTCTGAAATATAAAAAATGATATGTTTAGAGTTTCGAACATATATATCTTCGACTAAAATTTTCATTATTGGAGTATTTTCTAAAACTGTTTTTAAAAATTATATTTAGAAATTTTTTTGTATTAAAGCGTTGAAGGGAAACTAATCATAGATTAGATGGTGAGAAACAAATGTAAAATATTTATCAGGAGAGAGGTGCTATTGTTCTTGAACATTTTACAGGCATTTATGGAAAAAAGTGGATAAATCCGGATGAAATTCATTTGGATTCATATCTAGCTTTTTTTAATTATTGAAAATGGTTACTACGGCCTCTTGCCTGGTGAGGCCGCAATACGCACCACGGCCTCAGCCGCAGTGTCAAGAAATTGTGGTCGTTTTTACCACAACATTCACTGCGGGCCTCGCCGTTGTAACTACCACGACCCAACTGCGTTGAGGACCGCAATAATCGCCCTCCCCTCCACGTAGTGTATATAGGATGATGTCAGAACCCATTAAAGAGGGCTTGATCATTGGAATCGCACTATTGACGCAACTATCTTAGAGGAGGTGACCGTTACTGGTGAAAGATGTCACCCATTTATGTTACTCCAACATTGGGCATATGTTGAAATTAACAAGACACATATGAAAATGCTCAAAATTAGCATAGCAATTTAACAGTTGTAACATCGATCCAGGATGCTTTTACTTTGATGTAACATCTGCTAATTCAAATTGATGAAATGGTCTTTAGACAAGAAATTAATATAATAATGCATGATTATGAAAACAAAATAGTGCATATAGCATCCCTAGTTAGCTACGTACACGCGTAGCTTTGTAGGTAGCATGCAACTTTTTCATTCAAACATGTACCACTTTTTATACTCCATGCTACTTTCAACATCAGAGACAAAAGTCGCTTTTAATTTCTATACACTTTCCGGGTCAATTTTTAATTGTCAATTTTTAATTTATCCGACCCGACAAAGACTACTTTTGTCCGACGAAGAGACAACTAGCTCAACATCACAAGTGGAGAATATATATATATATATATATCAAAGTCTTTTTTTTTTTTGTGCCATGAAACTGATTATTCCGTTTCTCTTCTTTCTATACGATATTCAAGCAAAAGCCTAAATAGATGGCGTCCATCTCTTCCAAAACCTTCACTTCCATGTACATGCTCTATCCGACAAAATCATTCAACAACACAAGTAGCTCAATTTCTCGACAAGCCTTTCACGTTTTTTGGCTTTCATGTGTGTCTATATGTTATTATTTTGGACACCATATTTGGTAATGACGGTTTAGAGGACCGTCATACACTATGATGATCATGTGATCAATATGGTCATCTTAAACAAAGTTTACGTCCAAATCTTCTCAATTCTCCACCTAGATTTCTTGTTATTGTTTTGCCCAAATTTGTTGTTCTAACAAGATTTCAAACTCAGTATCCTGTGTTGAATAGTGAGTGAAAAATGAAATAATAAAAAAAAGGATGTCACTGTAGCACCAAACTCCTTGAGTTTTGAACAATTCTTTCAGCAAAACTTTAACCAGTGCATCTCAAATATAAACATATATCTTAAATAACAACAAAAAATGAAAATAGAAATAGTGAATGAAAAATACACTACGTAGGGAATGCATTATTGTACTGCGCCTTTACCGCAGTACAAGCCGCAGTAAAGCGATTGGCGTAGTTAAGCTCGCAGCTCAAGTCGCGGTAATGGTCACAACGTAGAGAAGACAGGCCTCACTGCGGCCCATTGCGCAGTTGGCCTGTGGTACCAACTGCGGCGATAGCGCGATGAACGCCGCGATTAAAATGCCCGCGATTTGAACTCATGCGGCGTCGGCGCGACGCATCTGCGGCCTCACGCGCCATGGCCGCAGATAACTGTTTGAATAATTAAAAAAATGGATGAATCCGGATGAATGTTCATCCGGATTCGTCCAAACCCGAAAATGAAGAAGAGGAAGACGAAGCGAGAAGAAGAAGAAGAAGAAGAAGAAGAAGAAGAAGAAGAAGAAGAAGAAGAAGAAAAAAGGAAGAAGAATTCAAGAATTCAAGAAGAACTAGAAGAAGAAGAAGAAGAAGAAGAAGAAGAAGAGGAAGAAGAAGAGGAAGAATTCAAGATGAAGAAGAAGAAGAAACAAGAAGAATTCAAGAAGAAGAAGAAGAAGAAGAAGAAGAAGAAGAAGAAGAACTAGAAGAAAAGGAAGAAGAAACAAGAATTGAAGAAGAAGAAGAAGAAGAAGAAGAAGAAGAAGAATGAAGAAGATGAAGATGATGATGAAGAAGATGAAGATGGAAGAATGAAGATGAAGATGGAAGAAGAATGAAGATGAAGATGGAAGAATGAAGAAAAATGTGAAGGAGGCGGATGAAAAAGAGAACCGAAACCCTAAAAAAAAAATTACTGCGGCCTTACTGCGGCTAAGGCCGCAGTAAACCTTACTGCGCCAGCAACCACGTCGTTTACTGCGTAAATGGGCTTACTGCGGCCCAAACCGCAGTAAGGGCCGCAGTAAACTTTGTCCTCCCCACGTAGTGGGTTTACCGCGCACGTTACCACAGCAGGGCCATGGTAAAACCCTTTTACCGTGCACATTGCCTCAGCAAGATTATGTCGGTTTCTCTCTCCACCTCATTCACAATCCGCCGCTCCTTCATATTCTCCTAATTCTCATCTTTCTCCATCTCCTTCTTCCTTCTCCTTCTCCTCCTCCTCATCTTCTTTTTTATGTTTCCTTCTTCTTCTTCCTTCTCGTCCTCCTCATTCACAATCTGCCGCTCCTTCATCTTCTCACCCTTCTCCATCTTCTTCTTCTTCTTCTTCTTCTTCTTCTTCTTCTTCCTCCCCCTCATCCTCTTCCTCCTCCTCCTCCTCCTCTTCTTTTTTCTGGTTCTTTCCTTCATCTTCTTATTCTTATCCTCTGCATTCTCTTTTTCTTTTTTATGTTCTCTTCTTCTTATCCTTTTGTTTCCTCTTTTTCCACTTCTGCTTATTCACACCACCACCGCTCCACCGACGCCGATCTCGCTACCGCCGCTTGCTCCTCTTAAGCCATTAATTTTTGGGCATTTCTGGGAAAAAATAGATGAATTCGGATGAAATTCATCTGTATTCATCCATTTTTTAATTAATTAAAATGGTTACTGCGGAAGGGGCAGCAGTAAACCGCAGTAGCTACCGCGGCCAGATGCGCAACTGGAGGTTTAGTGCGAAGCTATTTACCACAGATGTCCCTGTAGTACTTACTGCGGCATTACTGCGACTTTGTCCGTGGCAACACTTGTTTTCCCCACATTGTGATAAGAACATCCTCCATTGCTTTCTGGTTCTGTGGTACGAATGCCTTGAATACTTTTGATAAGATAGCTGTGTGGAAGCCTGGTATGGAGTGTACCTATGTTTTTTGTGGGAGGCCAAATGAGAGCAAAGATCATTATTTTTAGATGCATGTTTTCTCAAAGGGATTTAATTATAACTTTAGGAAAGGTGAAGCTTCAGTACTGCCCTCTTATGTGGAATAGATTCTGTTTCTGGTTCCTGAAGGAGGCTAAGGGCAAGAATCTTAAGGCTCGACTGAGAAGGAGTTTCGCAACGACTATTGTGTACTCCGTTTGGGAAGAGAAGAATGGATGCATTTTCAGGAGGAAAGAGAAGCAAGCTGAACTTGTGTGCAAAAGGGTTGTTCAGTTGGTCCAGGGGCGTAATGGAGTCGGGCTTGAGGATGTATTTTGTTAATAGTTTGTTGATTGCTAGTTGGTTTAGATATTTTGCTGTAAGTGGGAGTTTCTCTTAGTTTTCTTATAACTCATGCACCGTTTTATGTAGGTGATGCCTCTTATACATTTGTAAATGCTGCCAGGCTTCATATCAAATGAAAACACTGAGAGACTTTGATAAAAAAAAACATCAACCCAATCATCAACTTGCATGTCAAAATAAATAAATAAACTAATCATAACTCACAAAGTTTAGGTTTCTACCTTAGATTTGGTGAAGGTGAAAGGATTGCGACAGCAAAGAGGGACGGAGGAGATAAAATAAAATGGAAAAAATAGACAATTAAAAAGGACAGAGAGAGAGAGAAGAAGAAGAAGTAACCTATTGACGTTCTCGGCGATGGCGATGAAGAGGAAGAAAAAGGGTGGCGGTGGCAGCAGTTTGAAGAAAAAGAGAAACCACTTGAGATCAAGGGAGTTAGGGTTATAGAGAGAGCAGAAGAGATATGGAAAATGAGAAGAGGAAGCGATGAATTGATTTTCATATCGTTGTATCAAATGTGAGCAACACTATGACGACTATGACTGTCATTAAGCTCTATGATGATTGTGTTCGTTATAGTGTTGTCGTAGATTTTTTTGAGTTCGTTTCTTTATGACGGATTAATGGATACGGTTTTAATTATGATGGTCATCACACTTTTCATCCATGGCTGAATCGGGCTTTGCACAAGCGAGGATTCCCAAGTTTGAAGGGGATTATGAGCATTGGAGTTTGCTCATGGAGAATCTATTGAGATCGAAAGAATCTTTGGAATGTTGTCCAGGAAGGGTTCGAGGAACCAAATCAAGATACAACAGAAGCACAGAAGAAGATGTCAGAAGAACTGAGGCTCAAAGATCTAAAGGCAAAAAATTATCTCTTTCAGTCGATTGATAAGAGTATTTTGATGACCATTGCTCAGAAAAGGACAGCCAAAGAATTGTGGGATTCAATGAAGTTGAAGCACCAAGGCAAGCAAGGGTGAAGAAGGTACAACTCAATGGGCTGAGAAGGGAATTTGAAGTATTGGAGATGAAAACTGGTGAGTCAGTAATCAATTACTTTGGAAAAGTGATGATGATAGCCAACAGCATGAGAAATCTCGGAGAAGATATGCCTGATAAGAAGATAGTTGAGAAGATTCTTAGAACTATGCCTGAAAGGTTCAATTTCATTGTTTGTTCTATTGAGGAATCTAAGGACACAGACACATTGTCTGTTGATGAACTTCAAAGTGCACTTCTCGTGCATGAACAGAAATTCAAAAGAGGAGAAAGTGAGACACAAGTTTTAAAAGTCTCGGAAGAAGGATCCAGTGGAAGAGGCATAGCGAGGTGGTGGTTTTAGAGGAAGCTTCAGAGGTGGTTTCAGAGGTAACTTTAGAGGAAGTTACAGAGGCAGAGGTAAAGGACAATATCCAAATTATCGAGCTTATGTGGAATGCTACAACTGTCATAAGCTCGGGCACTACCAATCTGAGTGTCCAGAACAAGAAGAAGCACACTACACTGAGAACCTTACAGGGAAAAACCAAGGGGAAGAAATGCTGCTCATGGCTCAAGATGGTTCAAGATTATCAGACAATATCAGTGAATGGTACCTAGACTCAGGTTGCTCTAACCACATGTGTGGACATGAGAACCTATTTGAATTCTTGGATAAAAGCTTCCTACATTACATTTACTTTGGGAACAACAAACTTCAAGTCAAGGGAAAAGGGACCGAGAATAAAATCTGGTGATATGAACTTCATGTTAACAAGTCTATTATGTACCTGATCTTAAAAATAATTTCTTTGAGTCCGGTCGATTACAAGAAAAGGATCTTACCATTGTGATTAGCAAAGGGGTCTGCAAGATCTATCATCGAGAAAGGTTTAATCATGGGGACATCTATGAGCAATAACAGAATGTTCATCTTGTATACCGAGGTCAAAACAACATCCTCAACTTGTCTGCAAACAAGCTCACAGAATGTGACTCATCTATGGCATAGGAGATTTGCACATCTGGGTTATACAGGGCTTGTTGCTCTTAAAAGGGGAGATATGGTTCATGGCTTACCTGACATTATCACTCTGAGACAAAATCTGTGAAGAGTGCATGAAAGGCAAGACAGAGACCTTTCCCGTGAAAGGTACTTGGAGAGCAACTCTCAGTGGAATTAGTACATTCGACATCCGTGGTCCAATCTCACCCGAATCTAATGGAGGTAAAAGATACATATTATGTTTTATTGATGACTACAGAGAAAGGCTTGGGGATATCTCTTATGTGAAAAGTCGAAGCTTTTGATATTTTCAAGATTTAAGGCCGTGTTGAGAAAGAGTCAAGTTGCCTTATTAAGTGCCTAAGGACAGACAGAGGGGGTGAGTTTACATCTGGTGAATTTAATGATTACTGCTCTCAGATAGGAATTAAAAGACAACTCACTACTGCCTTCAC
The DNA here is from genome assembly GCA_024586325.1 of Stellera chamaejasme. Taxonomy (NCBI): domain Eukaryota; kingdom Viridiplantae; phylum Streptophyta; class Magnoliopsida; order Malvales; family Thymelaeaceae; genus Stellera; species Stellera chamaejasme. The sequence continues at coordinate 37,349,473 of CM044985.1, forward strand.
TCCTCAACATAACGGTGTTGCTGAGAGGAAGAACAGATCTGTTATGAATATGGTACGTTCAATGTTAGCAGACAAGGCCATGCCAAAAATCTTCTGGGCAGAGGCTGCCAACTGGGCCTATTATGTGTTAAACAGGTCACCTACAGCAGCTGTAAAAGGAAAAACACCCCAAGAAGTGTGGAGTGGTCAAAACCATCTGTGGCACACTTCAGAATTTTTGGATGTCTTGCTTACACACATGTTCCTGATCCTAAAAGAACAAAGCTAGATGATAAGAGTGCTGTCAACATTCTTGTTGGTGTAAGTGAAGAATCCAAAGGTTATAGATTGTATGATCCGAGAACAAAGAAGATTGTGGTCAGTAGAGATGTGGTTTTTGAAGAAGAAGATAAATGGAATTGGGATAATGGTTATGAAAGACAGATTCGCACCGGCTGGATTGGGGTGAAGATCACACGGTGATCATGATGAACACATTGAGGATGAACATGATGCGAAGAAGAAGATCTTGGACCGAGAAGATTATGATGAACATCATGCCGCATCATCTCCTTACGATGCGGCGGCATCTCCCGAGTCCGATGCGGCATCTCCTATTTCGATGTTAGGGAAGGAAGAAGACAGAGACACACTCTGTTTGGATGAAGGACTACATCACTAATAACACTTATGACCCTCTATCGATGAAGAGGCGAATATGGCACTTGTCTGTGAAGATATAACAGAATCTGGGAGCTTTTGTGAGGAAATGGTACTAGCAGCCTTTGCTGGGGATCCAGACACTTTTGAAGAAGCAGTAAAGAAGCCAGAATGGAAACTAGCAATGAATCAAGAAATTGATTCAATAGAGAAGAATCAAACCTGGTCCTTGTGCTCATTACCTACGGGTGCCAAGAAGATAGGAGTAAAGTGGATATTTAAAACCAAGTATAATGAGCAAGGGAAGGTGGATAAGTTGAAAGCTAGATTAGTGGCAAAAGGCTACTCACAGAAGTATGGAGTTGATTTCACAGAAGTCTTTGCTCCTGTAGCTAGGCTTGACACTGTTAGGTTAATCATAGCATTGGCAGCAAAGAATGGGTGGAATATCTTGCAGTTTGATGTCAAATCTGCATTTTTACATGGAGAGATCAATGAAGATGTCTATGTTGCTCAGCCGCAAGGTTTTGTGATTCAAGGCAAAGAACACATGGTGTATAAGCTTCACAAAGCGCTTTATTGTCTTAAACAAGCTCCTAGAGCCTGGTTTAGCAAAATTGAGATGCATTTCATCAAAGAGGGATTTGAGAGGTGTGACTGTGAACAAACACTCTTCACAAAGCTATATAATGATGGTAAGATTCTAATAGTAAGTATTTATGTTGATGATCTTATCTATCTTTGGTAATGATGAGAAAATGATGAGAGATTTCAAGAGAAGCATGGAGAAGTTTTTGATATGACAGATTTGGGGGCAGATGAAATATTTTCTTGGCATAGAAGTGTCACAAAGATTCACAAGGTATCTCTCGTGTCAAAGAAAATATATCTGGATATACCGAAAAAGTTTGGTATGAGTGAGAGCAAACTGTAAGGACTCCAATAGTTGCGGGAACAAAGGTTGATAAAGATGAAAATGGTGCTCTCACGAGATGAGACAACATACAAGCGAGATGGTTGGGAGCCTAATGTACCTTATCGCTACTGCACTGACATTATGTATCTTTGTCTGTTTGGTAAGCAGGTATATGGCACGACCCACACAAGTGCACCTACAGCTGGTTAAAAGAATTATGAGATACCTATGTGGCACAATTGATCTGAAATTGCACTACAAGAGGAATGGTTTTGAAGGACTACAAGTCTTCTCAGATAGTGATTATCTTTGGGATCTAAATGACCGATAGAGCACTAGTGGATTTTTGTTTATTTTCAATGGAGGATCAGTGGCTTGGAGCTCGAGAAAAAAAACAATAGTGTCCCTCTCGACTACAGATGCTGAGTTAACATCTGCAGCCATGACAGCATGTCAAGCCATATGGGTGAAGAGGATTCTACAGCAATTGGGACACAGGTTGACAGATGGCATTTGCATCAACTGTGACAACAGTTCAACAATGAAGCTCTCGAAGAATCATGTTATGCATGGGAGGAGCAAGCACATAGATGTGCGCTATCACTTCTTGAGAAACTTATGCAAGGAAGGAGTCATAGAACTGGTATATTGCAGAAGTGAAGATCAAATTGCAGACATCATGACCAAGCCCTTAAAGCTTGAAGCTTTTCAGAATTTAAGAGCTCTAATGGGTCTTGTTACTGTTAATAAGTAAACTAGTTGTAAACTACATCTAGTTTAAGGGAAGGAATGTTAGGAGGATAGCTTATTCATCAAGTTAAGTGCGCAAGTGTGAGCGCAAGTGTGTGCGCAAGTGTGAGCGCAAGTGTGAGCGCAAGTGTGAGCGCAAGTGTAACTTGCGGATCAAGTTAGTCCTGCAGTAGTAGTTCTGCAGTAGGACTACTAGTCCCTTAAGGACTTGTAGTTCCGATTAATTAGCTTAGTCCTAGTTCAATTAGGTTAATAACTCATGTACTATATAAGTCCATCTCTCATTCAATACAGATAGAGGTTTTGGCACAATTTGAGTTTTCTTCATTGAGTCAAATACCTTTCAACATCACCCTCAATATTCTGTCGTCATAGATTTGGGATCGATCAATCACATAGTATTTAAAGAATTCCCTTTATCAAAACAAACATGATATATGCGAAGATTAATAAAATGCTGAAAAATTAATGGTAATAAAATATAGAATTGACATACTTTAAGATGAAGATAAAATTTTGACTGAAGACAAAAGGTAAATATATTGAGGTAAAGTTTATGTTAAAAGATAATTTAGTGAAAACGACATATATCATTTTCCTCATGTTAAGAGAAAAATATATCAAACTCGTGAGATGAATCGAAGTACTGATTCTATGCATTGTTTTTTTTTTCTAAATACAAAAGTACAGAGTAGTTGATAGAAATATATATTTTTCTAAGGTAATGAAGTATATGCCTTATCGATAAGCAATATTATATATTCTCAAAGAGAGGAAATCAAGCTCAATCTGTACAAACCATGCATGCATCCCAAATGCGATTACAAATTAAAGGAAGAGATAGAAAGATAGTATACTAACTAGGTAGTCTCGTGAGAGGGCCAAAGGAAGAGATATAAAGCTGGTGGACTGGACTGGACTGGCCGGCCGGGGTGCCCTAATTCCCATAATTCAACACAACACCGTCACTAGCTAGCTCTCAAATCGATCGATGATGGTTCAATTATGAGAGACTGAGTGCCCCGTAGGCCTTCCCATCAATTACTTTTCAAAAGGCCCATGTGTATATATATATATATATATATATATATATATATATATATATATATATATATATATATATATATATATATATATATATATATATATATATATATATATATATATATATGCGCCAGTACTGTTGTCTTGTAACGTACCCCGCGCCCCCCGATATTTGTTTTCAAAAAAAAAAAAAACAAATTCACAGCCGAAAACAAGTCAACCCTTTAATTATAGTTTCAGGGTGCGCGCCTCTAGGTCAAAGCAACTTATGGTAATATGTAACCCAGGTAAAAGCGAGCACTATTAATTGGAAATAAATATGATAACATGGTATGATAGTAGAGGTGTAGCTATAGCTAGCAATTACTATGTTAGTAGTTGTTGAGTAATTAATTTATAAGGTGGTGTGTCCAATATCATCGGTGAGTTTAGGATAATGAACAAGTAGAGAGAGGCATGCAGCGCCTGGTCGCGATTATGATGATGAAGAGAAGGATTAAACAGAGATTAAGAGATTTTTTTTGTTAATTAACCAGAGATTAATTAGGTTAGGTAGAAGTGGGGGTGGGGACGAGGCAGGCAGGCAAGATGTTACATCTGGATGAAAGATGGAAGCACAAAGAATATTTGGGATTTGTGGATTCAAATAAAGAGTAAGAGTACTCTAGCTTTGGAAGCCCGGCCCGGCCCACTAATCTCCTGAAAACTAAAAGCCTTGAGAATCAAATCCTTACAACAATATTTGATGTGATTAAAAGGCTTCCATGTGCTAGGCTACCTACCTCACTCTATCATCCCAATCTACACAACCTCTTTACTTCTTCTTCTTATTCTTCTTCTTCTTCTGCTCATTCTACTACTTTTACACCCCAAATTGGCAACAGCTCAAAGTGATCATTGATCAGTCACACAAGTTTTACTTAATGGTTCATCAAAATTAGACGTTAATGTTAACAAATGGTCAGATGGATTTTGTCATTCATTCTACCATTCGCTCGCTGGTGATTCTAATGTCTAAAATGAACAGTTAAAATCTAGGGGATTAATGTTCGAATTTACTCCCCCGAAACTTCAATTGTGATTTTTGTTGATTTGACCCCATATATATATTTATTTATTTATTTTCTTCCAACTTTATATTACTGTGTTAAGAGACTGCAGCTGCAGAGCTTCATAATAATATCTTCATTCATTTATTTTAAGAGGCTGCACAGGCAGCTGGGATGAATAGAGTTTGGGCCTTGCATTAGTTTTTAGGGTGAATTCGCGTTACCAATAACTGTCGTTCTCATTACCATGATTTAAATAAAGCCCAAATTAATCATATCCAGGACAGGAGATGGCCATTCGCATCTCCAAATGGGCCATTGGCCCAAAGCTTGGGAAAAGGAAAGCGGGCCTCCAAATTTATACCCGTCACTACAGGTGGTGTTGTTGGCAAATAGAAAGTTTGTTGTAAAAAGTTGGTTTTTTGAATTGTCTTATGTTTGTGAGATAATAATAGTATGATTAGAAATTGATTGGATGCGTAAAGTGTGAATTTTCTTTTTCACATTTGTGATTTCCGAATACAGCATACGTACGACAGCTTTCTTCCTCGAATCAACATTCAATTTTCTTCCTTTTTTCGATAATAGAATCCGTATATTTAGTACTACTTTTTTCCTAAAGTTAGGATTCAGAGGAATGGAGTGAGAAGCATGGGTGAGCTGATGGAGATAACCTCAGGAGGAAAGTTTGCAGTTAAAAGGAGGACAGACAGAACTGTGAAAGTATTTATTCCAGGAATGTTGCCACCGCAGGCTAGCTACCTAATTAATTACTATTAAGCATGCATGATAGCTAGCTAGGGTTCACAAGACATAATTATGACAACTAATTAATTACCTTGCTAAGCAAGCAAGCGTTCCTCTGTCTGTCTTCCCTTATATATTGCGTCTCTCCAAAGATTAATATATATTCATGCTACAATATCCATATACTTACCTTGTTAGGAAAGTGAAGATGAGTATAGTGGTAATTAAATGGGATGAGCTCGAGATGAAGAATTATTGGGTACGCTGGTAGAGCCTCACTTCCCTTCAAAGGCTGGCTAGCAGCTTCATTAATAAAAGTACTTTCTGCAGGAATACTTAATTCACAGTACTTTCCCACACAATTATATATATATATATATATATATATACACGCTCAAAATATTTTATGATTCGTTTTGGTAACAATGATGAATCAGATATACTTGTGGAAAACTCTAATTGCATGCCACTCTTTCTATACTTGTATATACAGTTTGAAGGAATATTGATCAAGCTAGGGTGAATATCGAAAATGGTGGCAATACTATTTCCACGCAAGGTTCTACCCAAACGCGTTTTATTGTTGGTATCACTTCTTATAGTAGTGCTAACTATTGGAACCTGTACTTGTACTCCTCCGGAGGACCCCATCAAATGCAGATCCAACGACGACGATTGCACCATCACCAACTCCTACGGCACCTTCCCGGACCGCTCCGTCTGCCTCGCCGCCAATGTGACCTACCCTTCCTCCGAAAAGGACCTCATCTCCGTCGTCGCCGCCTCCACCAAAGCCATGCGCAAGATGAAGCCAGTCACCCGGTTCTCACACTCCATCCCCAAGCTGGTCTGCCCTGACGGCGACGACGGCCTGCTCATAAGCACCAGGAACCTCAACCATGTCCTGAAAGTGGATGCCGCCGCGATGACGATGACGGTGGAGAGCGGCGTCACGCTGAGGCAGCTGATCAGTGAGGCGGCGAAAGCGGGGTTAGCGATCCCTTACACGCCTTACTGGTGGGGGCTCACCGTCGGCGGGCTGCTGGGGACTGGAGCGCATGGGAGCTCGCTGTGGGGGAAAGGCAGCGCCATTCATGATCATGTGGTGGACCTGAGGATCATCTCTCCCGGAAGAGCTGAGGATGGCTTTGTTAAAGTTCGCCAGCTTAATAATCAGAGTGATCAACCAGATTTTGATGCTGCAAAACTTTCTCTCGGAGTTCTTGGAGTCATCTCTCAGGTTAATTAGCTACCACACCCTTAATTGTAGTAATTCAATTAATTACTGATCTAATAATTCGATGCAGGTGACTTTTGCGTTGCAACCATTGTTCAAGCGATCCATAACCTACGTGAAAAGAAATGACAGCGACTTAGGTGACCAAGCCGCTACCTTCGGTTTACAGCACGAGTTCGCCGACTTGATCTGGTACCCGGCTCAACACAAGGTGGTCTACCGGATCGACGACCGGGTTCCGTCCAACACCTCCGGTAACGGTCTCTACGACTTCACTCCGTTTCGTTCCACCTCCTCCCTAGCCCTAGCACTTTTCCGAACAACAGGTACCATTTAGTCAATTTCCATATTTTATGTCTCTCTTCTGTACATATTTCACATATTTGATGGCATATTACGTATTTTCTCCTTTTTGTATTTTCAGAGGAAAATCAGGAAAGGTGGAACGACACGGAGGGCAAGTGCTCAACCGGAAAGTTGGTCACCTCCACTCTCTCAACCATCGCTTACGGATTAACAAACAACGGCGTTTTATTCACTGGCTACCCAGTGATTGGTTACCACAACCGTTTACAATCGTCAGGGACCTGTTTGGACAGTTCGAGTAACTTACTGATCACAGCGTGTCCGTGGGACCCGAGAGTCAAAGGTGAGTTCTTCCACCAGTCAACTTTCAGCATCCCGTTGACCAAGGTCAAAGCCTTTATCCAAGATGTCCAGAAGTTGGTCCAGCTCTACCCAAGGTCACTCTGCGGCTTGGACCTGTACAATGGCATTCTGATGCGCTATGTCACAGCCACCAGCGCGTACTTGGGGAAGCAGGAGGACGCGCTCGACTTCGACATCACCTACTACCGGACCAAGGACCCGTTGGCACCGCGGCTTTTCGAGGATGTTCTTGAGGAGATTGAGCAGATGGCGGTGTTTAAGTACGGTGCGTTGCCTCACTGGGGGAAGAATCGGAACCTGGTGTTTGAAGGGGTGATTAAGAGGTATAAAAATGGTGACAAGTTTTTGAAGGTGAAAGGGCGGTTTGATCCTTTGGGCCTGTTCTCCAGTGAGTGGACCGATCAAGTGCTTGGGCTTCGAAATGGGCTTACTGTTGATAAGGATGGATGTGGGCTTGAGGGGTTGTGTATTTGCTCCCGCCACTCTCATTGTGCACCTAACAAAGGATACTTTTGTAGGCCCGGAAGGGTTTATAAAGACGCACGAGTGTGTGTGCACCTTTGACAACTCCAAAACTTATAGAGAGACCGAGGGAGGTGGTTTCGGTTACATTTTTAAAAAAAACTTTTAAATTTTTTTCAAAAATTAAAATTCATAATGTGTTACTTGTTAGTAACTCACTAGAGGATATGACACATTTGTCTGACATTAAATCTGTAATATTACTTGAATTATATGTGTTCATTTAGCTTTATATATGTAAACAAGCTCCTGTTATAGTCCAATACTTAACTGTGCCGTGTGGGCTTGCCCAAATAAGTTTGGTAATATAATACTCCATTAGTTTTGTCAAACTTAACCTATCACTTCTACACACTTATGTTCCTATATAATTTTTTTGAATTATTTTCTCCACACTATCCAAATCGATAACATATTCAAATGTTATTTCGTTTTCTATTGCGTACTAAACTGATTGATCACAATAATCGTATTTCTGTAACATTCATATTGATTATGCGGATATCTTTCATAACTTTCCTGGCTTTATTGTTTCGGCGTTGCCAATGAGGCAATTGATGCATGAGGAAGACTATGATCTTTGTAAGTACGAGTGAAATTGAGCCGAGCCGAGACGAGCCGAGTCCAGCCCGAAGCTGGCAGGCTTGAGCTCGAGCTTCTGAAAATTAGGTTCAGCTTCAGCTCAGCTTGAACTTCATCGAGCCCGATTTTTTTGGCTCAAACTCGACTCGAGGAATATTCAAACTCAACTTGAAGGTTCTTGGGACTCGAAAAGATTAGTGACTAAAATGAATATCTATAGAAAATACTAGGACTAAAGTTGTCGTTTACCTTTACAATAGCTTTTCGTCTCAAGCAGACACTGCAAAATTGGCCGCCTTCTCTTTCCTAAAATCTTCTATTTCATATTTCATCTCAAGCCTAGGGAGCTGCCACCGACTAGGAGTAGAAGAGTGGCCAGATGTGGAGGTGGGGAACGATTTAGACGAAGCTCTGGTTTTGGCATGCACATCTCTTCCACTACCGCTGTCTGAAGTTGATTGTGGAGTTGATCGTTGAGGCTGGAGGTGAATGGCGGATTTCAAGGTGGAGGTGGAGTGGAGGAGATGTCGGACGCCGAGCACTATTGCTACTTCGCGGTGGGATGGGATTGGATTTGGCAATGGGTAGAGATGGGTTGCTCTGGTTCGTCGTGATAGGGAGTAGGGTTATGGACGAGGGATTTCAGAGAATTTGGGAAATTCTAGAATTTAGGGAATGGTAAGGAGGTTAGGATTAGGAAGATGGTTAAATTAAAATGGTAAATTAGTAACCACCCAGCTCATTAAGGCTTGTGAACCTCATCGAGCTGAACCTTTAAGGCTCAAGCTCGGCTTATTTAATTAACAAGCCTTAAAAACGGCTCGAACTTGAAGGTCGAGAATGCTCGACTCGACATGCTCATTGGAGCTCGAAATGGACTAGACTCGTTACATAAACCTATTTGTATCATGCCCACTCAAATAAGAGGGAAATAGTATTGTGGCCAAAGTGCAACCCTGCTCAAAGTTAATGTATGTCGTTTCCAATGAGAAGTGTCACGACCCGCTTTCGACAGAGTGCGCAAGGCATGTGTTGGGGCGCGCGGCGCAACAACCAGGACACGCGGACGACACGGGGCTAAAGATCCGGGACGCGGGAAGACACAGATAAGAGTGTGCAAGACGGATTTACGAGGAGCCATGGTGAGGAAGACACTTTGGGAAGAAGGCTCTAACTCTGGAATATTCTAGAATCCTCCAGAGAGTTTTAGGTTTATCTAGACTGGACCGAAAAGTTCCGGATGAGTCTAGAAGAGACCGGAAGAGTCTAGGGTGGACTAGAGAGTGCTAGAAGGCCCTAGGGCATGCTAGAAGGTTCCAGAAGATGTTAGTGAGTGTTAGGAGGTGTTGGAATATTCTAGAAGCTCGTGGAACCCCAGAGCACTCTGAGAGTCTCTAGCTTGGTCTAGAGAGTTCTAATCTGAGCTAGAACTATTTGGAGAAGTCTAGTAGGTGCTAAACATGCGTAGATATGTGTAGAGAATTCTAGAGAGTCAATCTCCACCATTGGATCAGATTGATCATGGCCGTCCATTGAGGAGGTGGGGAACTATATATACCCCTTGGGGGAGCTCATTTGTAATCAACTCCAAGCTATCAAAGTATAGCCAACATTGTATCCAATACTTGAGCAATACAAGCAAGTTGTATAGCTTTCAAGTATCTCTCATTCTAACTTCTGTTGCTTTATTCTCAAGCAATCTCAAACAAGACTTAGGCATATTGGAACGAGTTACGCTGACTTAGCCACGAGAGTGCGTGACTAAGTGCCGCACCGATATAACAAAAAAGTAATTCCGTGGAGTGGAGTGGAGTGGAATATTCGTGGACGGCCATGATTCGTTTCCATAATGTATGTACCAGTGTAGCCGACCCGCAGTGAATTGTGCTCCTTTATCGATTAGGGTCTTCAGGAGTGAAGAACCAAACTGCTGGGACTCGTCGGATTAGCACAAGGGCATCGCGCTCCGGAGGAAAAACCAGAAAATTAAGCGAAACACAGAAACATACTACTACAAATCAAACCCACCCCCCAAACACACCGTCTCCGGTATGCGATGCTTCGCTCTTATGTTTCCATCAATTAGCTTCTGTCTGCTCCCTTGTTGCTGCCCCGACCTCCTCTTCCTCTACCATAGATTTGTCGCATTTCGTTTGTCTTCTGTTCAAATATACTGCTTATATCTAGTTTCCAGCTTCACTTTCATTTGTTCTGCCTAGGATTCTAGGAACATGGTAAGCAATCGCCTTCCCTTGTAGGGGTTTTTTTGTTTTGTTTCGGTTTCAGTTACCTAATTTTTCGTCGTACTGTTTCCGTTCGTTTTTACTATTGGCGCTGATATGGATGATCTGGATTAAAAAGTTCAGGACTTTTGTTTGGTTTTGCGTTAAAAACTTCTGGGGGTTTCTCAGGTTGTGACGAATGGGCGTCCTGTGGTGATGGTGCGTTTGTTTTGTGGGCAGAGTTCAACATTCCCCCCTTGTTCTTTTAGGGTTCTTTTCGGGGTGATCTCCTTTTTGCATCCATATGCCACTATAGAAGCTTTAAAATGAATTAAAGTCTTGAATTTCTTAAACCTCTCGTCTCTGTCTCAAATTTCCCCTTCTAATTTAAAGGTTTCTCGAAGATAAGGTTAATGACAGATAGCTGTCATAAGCGGTCATGCATGATTCCCAACTGGTCTTCCACTCTTACCAAGTCTTTTGAGATTTCGTCTACTTCCATTTGCATTAGCACAACAGTGCTTTGCAATTTTCTGGCTGGCAGGCTCATGGCTTTCCAGTTTGCTTGCTTCCTGCAGTTTCCCTTCAGCAAATGTTCCTTATGCAGTTTTGCCTCATTTGGTTAGAAGCAGGGCTTTCCTTATGCTTCTGGCTTAAAGATGCAGGCTTTTATTGATGTGATTTGGCATGTGAAGCAGGCATGGCAGAGAATGCAGAGGTTGATGAAAGGGTGGATTTTGAGGACAATTACATGGAGGAAGAGGATGAAGATGCTGACGAACAAGTAGATGTCGATGGAGTGGACGGTGGTGGTGATGCAAATGGTGAAGAAAATCTTGAGCATGAAGACTTGAAGGCTGAAGAAGGTCAGACTGATCTTTCTGTTGAGACAGAAAAGAACCATGTTAATTCAGACCTTCTAAATGATGAAGAGAGTCCGAGTGCTTTGCTTAGTGAAGAAGAAAAGGAGAAGCACGCTCAACTTCTGGCCCTTCCACCTCACGGTTCTGAAGTTTTTATTGGTGGACTTCCTAAAGATGCCTCAGAAGAAGATCTGAGGGAACTTTGTGAAACTATTGGAGAAATCTTCGAGGTCTTTTTTTTTGCCTTTTACTTATTGCCGCTGTATCAAATTTAGTGTAGATGATGGCTTTTCTTTGTGATATGGGAGTGTTCACTTTAGTTTTGTCTTCCAGATAAGGCTAATGAGAGATAGAGACTCTGGTGAAAGCAAGGGTTATGCCTTTGTGGCATTCAAATCAAAAGATCTTGCACAAACCGGCATTGAACAGTTGCATGGTAAAGAATTCAAGGTAATCATGCTGTCACTACCAAGTTTTAACATTAGAACTGTTTGCAAGGTCATGTGTATTTAATGTGTTATTGTGTTAGGAAATCGTTGAGAGCTGCTACAGACTGTATCTGGAGCTGACTTGAACTGTTGCTTTGGTATCCATATCTGCAGGGTAAAACTCTAAGGTGTTCACTTTCTGAAACAAAGAACAGGTTATTTATTGGTAATGTTCCAAAAAGTTGGTCAGAGGATGAGTTCCGGAGAGTTATTGAAAGTGCGGGGCCTGGAATTGAGAACATTGAGCTTATAAAGGTGGAGTGTTATATTGTGAATTTTGTATTTTGTATTTTTATCCCTAGTTGTATTATTTTGGTATTAGCTGCAGCTGCTTTTAACCATGTCTGTTTTCATATGTTGCAGGATCCTCTGAATCCTACCCGCAATCGGGGTTTTGCTTTTGTCTTATATTACAACAATGCCTGTGCTGATTATTCTAGACAGAAGATGTCAAGTGCGAGCTTTAAGCTGGAAGGGAATACACCAACTGTAACGTGGGCTGACCCTAAGAGTAGCCCTGATCATACTGCAGCTTCACAGGTTGGTTACTATGGTTTTAAATAACTGCTTGTTGACACCATTTCACTTGTAATGAGAGCAAGTTACTAACATGGTTGAGATGGAAATTGGGTTTGAGTATGGATGTGGAAGACCTTTCCATTAGATCTTTTAAGTTGCTATTTACTTAGTTTTTTCCCCCTGATTCGGTATATATGTGAAACTTCTAATCTCTGGAGTTTTTCCCCCAAATACTCGGAAAATATTTAAAAACTTTATTTTGTAGGTATAAGGTTTTGGCTTATTTTTTCGTAGGGTATCTGATGGAGTCCTGTGATGTATTTGAAAATCTCACGTGAAGCATATTTTACAGTAGTTTTTCTAGTGAACTTCCTCACTATGTTTTATTGTCCAAATATGACTATCTTTTATTGTGGTAGCCAACCCTTTCTCTTACAACCATGACAAAGCATAATTCAGCATTCCTCATAATCTTTTCTCTAGTTTTTACGGCACAAATGCATTCTCCTCTGTTCCTGCAAGAATGCTATGCTTTTCTTTTGGGAAATCCCTGAAAGGATGTTACATCTCTTTAGAAAACTTTTTGATACGGATCTTACCTTATTGCTCCCTTTTTGCCTTACTTTTTAACACTCCTCTTATTTTGATCTTACTTTATTATTCCTACTTTCTACTTTTACCTTAATCTTCGTGTATAGAATGCTACATACTTTTAGGATGGAGGAAGTATTCATGATTGTGGTAGGCAACCATGTATGTCAAGTCTTAATGTATCTGGATAAAGAGATGTATGTTCTAATAAATGGTGAGATCTAACTAGGTATAAAATGCTTTTTTCTCTTTCTTTCTTTTTTCTTTGTTTTTTTACTATTCCACTTGGTTACCTATCATCTAAGCGCCCTTCATCTTTGCTGCTAATGAGACTTGTTTTGACCTGAGCTGAAGTTATCTTTCCCTAGCCAATATGTGTAGAATTTCAGGGTTGCAAATCATTCTTGCTTCTAAGTCGGGATCATATAGATTGCATGAGGGATGGCCTGCCTCCGGCAGTGGCTTGTTAAAAAGAAAGTAGGAACTTGTATATGACTATTCTTTGCTATGTTTTCTTATTTCACACTCTTGCAACTGAACATTTACTCTTCGTTCACACTACAAATATTTGAGTTTCAGGTGAAGGCTTTGTATATTAAAAATATCCCTGAAAACACAAGTACTGAGAAACTAAAAGAGCTATTCCAGCATCATGGAGAAGTGACGAAGGTGGTTATGCCTCCCAGTAAAGGAGGGAAAAGAGATTTTGGATTTATTCATTTTGCTGAGAGGTCAAGTGCATTGAAGGCTGTCAAGGATACTGAGAAATATGAAATTGATGGTATGTCTCTCATCCCACCCTTGAAAACATAGAATCTGAATGCAGTGTTACTATTCTGTTTCATTAAGTTTTTAAGTTTGGGTATGCCAATAATGATAATATAAGCAGCTTCAACCCCCTTATTTAATTAGCGTAAAACGGCTCTATGCACCAACCTTGCTGGATTTCGGTGAGTGAGGGTAAGCATGGATTTGGTGAGAGTGTGTTTGGTTGAGGGTGTTTTTTTCCTGGTGAGGATCTATGGTGTGGGATAGATTTGAATTTGGAGTAACCTTCCGGTTAGGAGCTTGTTCTCAAATTTCACTTTTGGGTTAGAGGTGTGTCCCCCCCCCCCCCTCCCTCCCTGATTTTTAATAAAAAAAATCTTAATTGCTGTTAAAGAAAAAACCGTGCTGGCTTTTTCCAGTTGCCAGATGGCCATATGCTGGGGATACTGACAATTTTTTAAGTTCATCTCATTGTTCTGTTGTAACTAAGTGTCAAGTGTTTATGGATAATTGATTGACACTATAAATTCATGTCACAACGCCATCATAGATGAGATTATGATGATGATGATGATGACATGGCTATCATATAGAGTTATTAGTTTTTAAAATAAATTATGTACCATGCATTTTGTAAGAAGTTCAGAATTATTGTGGGGAAACAATCAACTTTCATGAAATGGTTGTCTATTTTGGTTCGTTCGATTAACATTTTTGTGACAGGTCAAGTTTTGGAGGTCGTACTGGCTAAGCCTCAAGCAGATAAGAAAGGCGATGCAGCTTATCCTTATGGTGCTGGGTTTCCTCCAAATGCTCTTGGCGGTTCTCCATATGGTTTTACTGGCTCTGCATATGGTTCTGTAGGCCCTGGATATGGAGTATCTGGTGCTCTTCAGCAGGTAACATTTATTGCTCTACACTTACCGATTAATTAACGGTTCTTATCAGTTCTTACTAAGATGCGGAAAGTTCAATGTGAGCAGCAGCCAGTGATATACGGTAGAGGTCCAATGCCATCGGGGATGCATATGGTACCCATGGTCCTTCCAGATGGCCGAATTGGATATGTCCTGTAAGTAACGCAATTCAGGTTTTCTGACCATTCTGTTTGGGGGGGTGGGGAGGCTTGAAAAGTGTATGGTATTAAACAATTTGTTTGGACAGTCAGCAGCCGGGAGTTCAGATGTCACAAGCTCGGCCTCGAAGAGGTGACAGAGGTGCAGGTCCAGGGGGACGAAGCGGAAGTAGCAGTGGAGATGGCGGGAGTCGTGGCAGAAGGTATCGACCGTATTAGTTGCGTGGTGTATCTTGTCGGGGAAACATTATTGTAGATGATGATGATGACCATTTCAGGAAAGCAAATAATAATGAATTTATTAAGTGTTTCATAGCCCCTTTTGAATCCTTGTTGCTGGATCATGGTCGATAACATAAAACCCCCTTATAATCCCCAAGTATGAAAAGGGTATGTAGGGTTTGATTGAACCCACAAGGATTATTATAGGTTCTTTGTTTAATTTATATGCTGAAGAATTTCTGTGTTTTTATGCAGAAATTAAACAAGCAGATATTGAGAGTAGAATTCAATTGAATGATCGAATAAAGGGGGGCTACGGATGGAATTAAAACTACTTTTCCTAGTCATACAAGCAGACAATTTCTTGCTATCACTACTATGCAATGCAATAATGATCTATGTATAATCATCAACCAAACAATATTATGAACATAAGAAAGTAGAGGAGGAGAGAATGAAGAAAGCAAAGTGGTGGTCTAACAGGCTCTTGAATCTTTCGCAAGAACAAAGGAAAAGTTGTTTGAGAACAAACAATTGCTTTTAGTTTCTGAATTATCTTTTTTTTTAGAATTTTTTCGACTTCTTTCTAGCAAAATTTGAGTTAATGATAGGGTATTAACTCGACAAAGAACAGGGCAAAATAAGTAGTTGAGTGGCCAAAAAAGGACAAAGCTGATAGTTTAGGGTTTTTTATACGCTTTTTACCGAATATATATATATATCATCATAAAATCACAATTTCTTAACTACGGAAGTACTACTAGCTAGCTGATTGGACAAGTCGTCCCGTTTTCCTGCTTACCATGAGATGACCAATCCCAGACAATGCGCTGAACGATTTTCCTAACATTCATTCGCGACTAACCCAACAAACAAGTAAAAATAAAAAACAAAAGGATACAAAGAATAAAAGAAGGTGAATAAAACCCCACAGCCCACGTCAGTTTAGCTCCCGCCAGTGACTCGACTCCACGTGGACAGAGTTATGCAAGGGGAACTTTGACCGGATATTTACTAATTTCATCCATCCACGGATTCCCTCTCGCCTCATTCATCGGCGTTGGCCGGAGCGCTTTCCAAACAGCACTGTTACATTTGAAACCCGACCCGAAAGCAATCTGCCAAACCCGATCCCCCGCCGCGACCCGGCCCTTCGCCTCCGTGTATGCCAATTCGTACCACAGCGAACTGCTCGAAGTGTTCCCGAACCTGTACAGAGTCATTCTCGACGGCTCCATGTGCCACTCGCTGAGTTGCATATTCTTCTGCAGCTCGTCGAGCACCGCCCGGCCGCCGGCGTGAATGCAGAAATGCTCGAACGCGAGCTTGAAATCGGGAATATAAGGCTTAACCTTGGCTTTAAAAACCTTTTTCCGAACAAGCGAGAGGAAGAACATGAATTGCTCTGTGAATGGCAGGACCAGCGGGCCCAGCGTCGTGATGTTGGTTTTCAGAGCATCCCCAGCGACCGCCATTAATTCTCGTGCCAGTGAGACGCCGACTGTACCTCTGTCGTCCTCTCTCTGGTACACACAGTTGTAGTTTTTGTCGTCGGCTCCTTTGTGGGTTCGGACCACGTGCGCCAGTTCGTACTTGGATCTCGACCGGTCTCTGCTTTTGTTGGACAGAAGCACCGCCGCGCCGCCCATCCGGAAAATGCAATTGCACAACAGCATCGACCGGTCGTTTCCGAAGTACCAATTCAAGGTGATGTTCTCGGTGCTGACAACGACGGCGTACGTGTTCCTGTTCGCTTGGAGGAGGCTTTGCGCGAGCTCGATTGAAATCAACCCCGCGCTGCAGCCCATCCCGCTAAGATTGTAGCTTTTGATGTCCGTCCGGAGCTTGTAATGGTTGACGATCATGGCGGAGAGCGACGGCGTCGGGTTGAACAGACTGCAATTCACAATCAGGATCCCGATTTCCTTGGGGTTGAGTCCAGTTTTGTCGAAGAGCGAGTCGAGGGCGCCGAACATGACCGCCTCTGCCTCCGCTCGCGCCTCCTCCATGCAGAGCTTGGGAGGGCGGGAAGTTATGCCTCGAGGCAAATACGTCTCGTCCCCTAAACCGGACCGGGTGGAAATCCGTCGCTGGAACTGGAGCGTCTCATCTTCGAAGGCGCCGCTCTCTTCCGTCATCTTCAGAAAAGAGTCCACCGACATTTTCCGTTCCGGCTCTGGTTTATAGCATGAGAAGTCGACGAGGTAAACCGGTCTGGACCGGGTGGCTAAATAAAGCCCGAACAGAAAACAGAGAAGGGCGGAACCGGCGAGTCTGGTGGCGGCGTCCAGACTCTGGAGCTGGAACGTCCGGTCGTGCCATAATTCGTAGATATGCTGTAGATTTACACCGGTGACTTGAAATAGAATGAAAGCGGAGAGTGGGAAGATGAAAAAGCACATGAGGAATGCGGCTGGATTACAGGAGTAGCCATAGCCCAGCTTGACGTACTTGAGCTTGACGGACTGTAGAAAGTCCGGCAAGCGGCGTCGGATTCTAATGACGGCGGAGGTGGAGTCTCGGAAGGCCATCTCCGCCGTGAGCTGCTCTTTGTCCATCATGTGTATGCTGTCGTTACCCATATATGATGATTACTGGAGTATGTATTAATTTGTTTTCAGTTGAATATATATATATGAGGTTGGAATCAGCAAAAGTACTGTTGAAGAAGATGAACTAATAATGGAAAGAGCAAAAGAAGAAGAAGAGGGGGATCCAGTGCAGTGCAGTGCAGCTTAGGTAGCTAGAGATGGTTGGTTGTTTGGCGAGAGAAAATGGAGGAAGAAAGCAGAGTTAAATACATACGGGGAAGGCACAGGCACAAGTAGAGAAGAAGACAAGAGACGTGATTAATTAATGAGTGAGGGCAAGGGTAGTTTGAAGAAAGGCTAGATAGCTCAACAACCAAAAGGGTGGAATTCAAAAAACTCACTTCATCTCTCTTGTTTAATTTAATCGGCAACGACAAAAGTCAAAACTTCAAAATCTGAGTTTTGGCTGGGGACAAATTTGAAAAAATGTTAAGTATGCTTAAAACTTTTACGTTTTTTAAATTTTAGGTTTAAAACTCTTTGACTTCGAATTGTAGGCCTAAACGTTAACTTCGTTATTGGGTTGTAGGCCTAAAACGTCAGGTGGCTGATGAAATGCTGACGTGAACAAACGACGGCGTTAATTTTAAACACTCTCCTGTCACCTCATAAAAACGACGTCGTTTCCTTTTCATATTCGAATGGAAGTCAAACTTTGGGAATTCAAAAACTAGGCCTAAATTTTTTTATTTAACAACTTGTAGGCCTATAACTTTTCATATTCATCAACTAGTAGGACTATAACTTTTGATATTTAACAATTAGTAGTCCTATAACTCTCCGGTCGGTCCAGCGTTTTCCCGCGATGATGAGCGGCTGAATCGGCCCAAGATGGTGTGACAGTGGTGGAGAAAGCCTCTTGCAGTGCTGGGTTGGCCGATCGAGGCGAGACATGGATTGGAGATCCGGTGGAACACTGGGACGGGTCGGCGCAAATCGCCAGTGAACAGTGGCGATCTCGGTCGAAAAAGGATCGTAGGAGGGAGGGGAACAGTCCGGCGGTGTCAGGGAGGCCGATTGGCGCTGTTGAAGGGCCTATTCTTAGCGGGACGGTCCGCCGGTGATGGAGCAATGGTGCCACCGGTGTTGGGAGGATATTATTTGGCTTCACTTGAAATAAAAAATTCATAGCAGCAAGGTCGCGAGTCTGCTGGTCGGCCGGTGCAGCTTCGGCTCATCTGTGACTTGGCTGGGAGGCTTGAGTGCGGTCGGTTGAGTCGGACTTCGGCGAGTCGCGTTTGCAGATCTGAAGAGTTAAAGTGGTGGTTTGTTGTTGTTCTGGTGATTCACAGAGGGAACAACCGACCAAGGCTTGACGGTGGTCGTGGAGCAACGACGTGACCTCAGAGCAACCAACTATGACGGAGTAAGGGCTGGAGGATGGCAACCGGTCCAATGGCCTTGCTGCAATTCACGACTGTGTGGGTTCGACAATGTGAGAGGCAGTGTTGGCTGGCATAGGTGTACGGTTGATGAAGTGGCTGCTGTTGGTTTTGACCCGATGGGGATGCCGGGATTGAGATTGATGTTGACAAGAAGCAAGCGATGGAAGCCGCGAGGTGGAATTGTAGAGATGGAGGTGTGGGGAGACATATTGCTCGGCTTAGAGAGATGAATTTTTTTTTTGCCTTTTTTCTTTTGTCATTTTCCTTTTCAGTTTTAGAGAATGTTTTTATCATGATTGTTAGAAAACCAGATTGAGTCTAATTCTCAACGTGAGTCCAATAATCTGTATTTACGTCTCAACATGATAAAGTTCTTTTTGTGAAGAACTCTACAACTAGTTTTTCAAGCTTGTACATCAAGACACATAGGTCAAACTCATTCTTTAGCCCCCTTAATAATTCATTATTTTCAATTTGACTCACTTACTTCCCTAATCTCCCTCCCCCTGTCGTGTCGGTATTTAATACGTACCTCTCTTAATCTGAAGTAGCAAAAATAGCCCTGATCAAGGTGCGTGCGGAAGAAATGCTTGCTCTCAGCTTTATGTTAGCAAGACTCCGTTGCTATTGGTTCATCCTTAAAGTTAGGGTCTATCAATTTTCTTTTAACTTATTTTCAAATACTTTCAACTGCTCATAATAAATACCTAAAAGCAGAATGGACTAGCATTAATAATGCAATAAACTCACATTAAGCTCATTTCAGTAATTATTAGGCCAGGAACTCGGAAGATGCCTGCAATTCTAGATAACCCATGCTGATCAAAATAACTGCAAGTACATGTCGACGTTTCTCTTCCAAGCAAAACTTACCAGAAGTTAGAAGTTACAGAATGTTCAACAACTTCTCTATTTTTTTGATATGTTCATTTTTGGAGAATTTAGAGCATTTTTTTTTGCTTCAATAGCTTCCTCATATCGTTCTCCAAAACGAAGAAGAAGGAGAAAAAATAGGAAGTATTCTCCAAATTTTGGAGAACTTTCATAAATCCATTTTTTAAGCATCTCTTCTCTCTCCTTTTTCATGTTAATTGTGATTAGTTTAAACATATATTTTATCTCATCTTTCTTGTTTCTCCAAATATTTCATTAATTATTATTAAAATATATAAAATATTTTATTATTATAATAAATACATGATTATTCAAAATGAATAAGCTGTTGGAGTTGGAGCCACTTTTTTGAAGAATAATATGGCTTTTACTTCTATATTATAAAAAAATTTCTGAAAAAACGGTTGGACATGCTGTTAGTATCTTGTTTTTTCCATACATGAATCTATAGCAAATTGCCATGAAAAGTCGGCATTAATTGCTAGTCTGCTGTACAACCACATTTAGGCACCCAATTTCAATCTTGACGGTCCAACTCTTAAGATTACTGTGCTTCTTGTATACGCATACAGTAGCATACAATGAGTAATGCAACATATATATTTTTAAATATCCCAAAATTATGCAATGTTATTATTTTTGGTATACTACCTCCGTAATTGGATGATTAATGTGTTTCATTTTTAACATTTAATCTATGATTTCATTCATTTAATAATTTAATATAAAGTCAAATAATTTAAAGGCTTGAATAATCTACACAATTCTTAAACTGCGCAAATATGCCATATGCAGTTCAAAATAATTGCGGAACTGGCATGCACCACCCTTACTACAACTTCGAGCGTCTTTCCGACGAGCTCTCCCCTGCTCCTCCAATGTCTCCTGCCGGATCTCCGGCCGCAATGACGCCTGCTTCTTGAAGCCCAGTTCTTACGTCCCATCAACCCCCAACAATAGCCCGACCGGTGCTCCTACCGGCAGTGTTGTACTGAACAGAGTGGCTGCAATTGAATACTTGGTCAGTGTGGTGGTTGTCGGCGCTTTGCTCTTGTAGATTTGCGTGGGTATCATCAATTACTAGGTGATTTTGATCAGAAGGATGATGATCATCAATGTTGGAAGTGAGAGCATCCTTATTTACTGCGTGATCACTTTTTTAAAAAGCCTAATGTGTTTAATAAGATAATGGTGATCACCAATATTAGAAGTGAAAACATCATTTTTTTCGAGTATGATCATCATTTTTACAAAGTTCAGGTAATGCGTTTGATCGAGGTGATCATGGTGATTATCAATGTTAGAAGTGAGTGCATCATTATTTAGAGAGTGAACATCACCTATAAACAAGTAAACATCAATAATGCAGAAATGATCATAAATAAATTACATTATTTTTAAAGCAAACGCATCAATCAACCAGTACTTACAACATAAGAGCATCAATGTTAGGAGTGAGACCATCATTTACTTACAACGTGAGCATCTATAATTATTTACAAAGCATAGCTAATGTGGTAATAATTATTATTATTATTAATGATGTGGTCATCATTTGGAGAAGTGCAGAGAGCATCATTATTATCATTTTGGTCATACTCATTGTTTAATTTAACTTGGTCATTTAGGAATCATTTTCACCACCATACGCAATTCCTTTGTTAGATAGTGCTCATACGTTTTTGGGATGCGTGCATTTCATATCCTAGTTTCCAACGTGATCATCATATTACCAGAATCAAGAGTTATTAACATTTGGATAATGAAACTCACTGTTTAAATTAACGTGGTAACTTAGAAATTATTATTACTACCATACGCACATCATTTTATTTTATAGTGATCATCAATATATGAGATACGTTCATTATTGTGATCATCGTTTTTTTATTTCACGCGTTGTATTTTAGATAATAGTTGGGATGCCTTTTTATAATCATTTTATTGAGATATGTGAATTACTTGTTGTTTTATCTTTCGTTATTATGATCATCATATATATGTTCTGGAATCATTATGCTTTTTCTTAATATGGAGTATATAATTGTTGAGATTAGGGATAACAGTGGGTCGGATGATATCCGCCAACCGTGGATAACCGAGGCCTTTTAGCAGTTATATCCGCGGTTATTGACTGATAAATGGATTTTGGTAACCATGAGATAAATGGTTACAGTTACTGATATCAGCTATCTGAACCACGGATATCCATAACCGTTAACCAAATAACCAACCATGTAGCCTATATGCCCCAAGCCCATTCCTAAAATCCCATGTAAAAAACTAACCTTCCAGTCCCAGCCCAAAGTTGAGCTCATTCCCATTTCCTAACTTCACAACTCACAAGCCAACAAGGCAAAGCCAAAAAGAAAACCCTAGGGCTAGACTAAGTCCCTGCCTCCCTACTGCCGATTCTACCGTTTTTCTTTCAGCAGCGAAGCGAACTTTGAGTCTAGTAGAGACTTCACTTCATCAGCGTCTAGCGACCGTCGCGACGCCAGCAAGTGGCAACCACTTCGCACCACTTCGCATTTACACCACCACTTCGTGACGCCGACGTCAATCTACTTCATGAAAACAGCTCCAGCCCAGCAAGCTTCACTTCATTTCCTGCAAGCTGCTCCCTCAGTCACCACTTTGCACCACCATGTCGTTTCATGAGAGCGAAGGACGCCGACAACGCCTGGTTTTCATCTCTTAATCGCAAAACTTTGTTCGGTAATCCGCATTAATGTTTTTGTTTCTTATTCTCTCTTGGATGAATATTTGTTCTACACTTTGTTGTCCCTCTTGGTCTGTGTTATGTTTGCTCGAACTTAATTCACCTTTTTTTAGATAAACAAAAACATAACTTTTTGCAACCCTCTGTTCGTTGATTCTTTTCGTTCGTTTATTATTAAGTCTAGAATTTTGGATTGTGGTGAGAATAATAGGTGATTATTTGTAGAAAGTTCAGAACTTGGGTGTGTTTCCTTTTAGGATAAACTTTTGCTGGTAGGGGACAAATTTGGTATCATATTGTCGATATTGTGATGAACTAGCTGCTGAAGACACCGAAGTAAGAATATATTTTGTTATGCAAATGTTGTATTAAATCTTGATTCAACTGCGTAGTTGATTTATCATTTATGGCCATAACCGTCATTTATCCGTCATAATTTATGGCGGTGAGGCCGTTGTTTGTTTCGTTATTATTTTAGGCGTCACATTTCGTTATGACGGCCTCGCCACATATTTGTGACGGCTTTGTGACCAATACGGCCGCCATAAAATGGACGCGTGTAATCATTATGGATGTTGATTATGACGGCCATATGACGCCTCGGCCCTCATATTTATACGGCTTTATGACCACATCGTCATAACGTGTCCACGTGTAAGTGGGGACAAATTCTGGTTATGACGGCTTTATGACGGAATGAGCCTTCATAAACTGTTTTTTATAATGAAAAAAAATTAATTCTTTTTGTATTGTTTTATTGATTCAGAAATTAAATGAATACGAAAATTTTAAAAAAACATTAATAATTAAATAAAATACCAAATTTAAATATAATAAAAATATATTAACATCCATAATTGATAATTTAAAAGTTTCGAATATAACATTTTGTACAAAGATAAAACTACTCATCCGCCCGAGTGTTGATGTACTGCCGACATACTCGTCCTCCTCCTCGTCGCTCTCCTCATCCCGCAAATCCACCGAGCTCGCGCGCGGTCGAGCCATCGACCAGATCGGGTCCGAATAGGCGGTGGCTACGATCGGTCCCAGATCACATGATGGTCCCCTGCCCACCATATCTCTCAAATACAAAGTCCGGATATTACTTAAACAACATAATATTACTTAAATTACAGAAATAGAAATAATAACATAATAACGTAAAACAATATGACATAAAACGAAATAACGTAATAACGTAAAACAATATTTGAAAACGAAAATTACTTAAATTACATGGAAAATATAAATAATAACATAATAACGTAAAACAATATTTGAAAACGAAAATTACTTAAATTACATGGAAAATAGAAATAATAACATAAAACAATATTTTGAAACAAAAATTACTTAAACAACAGAAAATAGAAAATAGAAATAAATGACGTAAAACAATATTTGAAAACGAAAATTACTTAAATTACATGGAAAATAGAAATAATAACATAAAACAATATTTTGAAACAAAAATTACTTAAACAACAGAAAATAGAAATAAATGACGTAAAACAATATTTGAAAACGAAAATTACTTAAATTACATGGAAAATATAAATAATAACATAATAACGTAAAACAATATTTGAAAACGAAAATTACTTTAATTACATGGAAAATAGAAATAATAACATAAAACAATATTTTGAAACAAAAATTACTTAAACAACAGAAAATAGAAATAAATGACATAAAACAATATTTGAAAACGAAAATTACTTAAATTACATGGAAAATTGCAAAAAATGACAAAAATGACAAAGAAATTACAAAAATAGAATTAATAATGAAAGAACAATTTTTTAAAATTGAAACATGATGAATTAACGCACTAAATTTTTAAAACAGAAAATTTAAATTTGTAAAACAGAAATAAAATGACAGAATTAACGCAAAAAAACGAAATATCATGAAATTTAAATAATTACCAAAATAAATAGAAATAAAATGACAGAAAATTACTCCAGCAGTTGTTTCTCATGATGAACGCAAGCATCATGAACCCAGAATGAAAATGAAAAGATCAATGGTTTAGGTTTTACCTTCCCTGTCCGCAACGGTTGCCTCGGTGAAGGACGAGGACGGCCGCAGCGAACGACGAGTACGACGGCGGCGGCGGCGAACAGCAGATGCAAAAAAACGAAACCCTAAGGTGAGAGAGATGACGAAGAGAAGAGAGACAAACAAAAACGAGGAAGAGGAAGAAATTACCTGTGACGTCGCGGTCTCCTGGACGAGTTGCGAGAGGGAGGGAGGGAGGGAGGGAGGGAGGGGACGAGACAGAGGGAGGGAGGGGTTACAGAGGGAGGGAGGGGAAGAAGAAACGTATTGGGGAAGGGGAAGGGAGGGGTTACAGACGAAACGTATCGGGGAAGGGGAAAAGAGGAGTATTTACAGACGTCGCATTTAATGCATGTAACGATATGACGGCTTTATGGCGGCTCAGCCGTCATATAGTATTTAATGTGACCAGTAATGACGGCTTTATGACGGCCGGCCGTCATAACGCAACGGACAAAATTCAAGATTTCGTCAATTTGTAACGCGTTATGACGGCTTTATGGCGGCCCAGGCCGTCATATAGTATTTAATGTGACAAGTAATGACGGCTTTATGACGGCCGAAGCCGTCATAACGTCCAACTTTATGACGGCTTTATGACGGGGAACGTGGTCATAAAGAGTGAAATAACATCCAATCCAGTCCTTACACATTTGTAATGGTGAGGTGAAGTCTTTTTATGAGGGCCCGGTTGGTCATAAGGCCGTCATAAGTCGAAGGAATCTTGAGTGCATTTTTCGAAAAAGTTGTGACGGCCATAGCGGTTATACAGCCGTCCATAACGTGTTATCCAAAAATTTAATGACGGTCAAAGCGGTTATAAGGCCGTCATAAGTAATATGCATAAATACGTATATCGCATTTAAGTATTTTATGACGGCTTAAATCGTCATAGAGCCGTCATAAAATTTTGGGAAATACTTTATGGCGGCCGTATCCGTCATAGGCCGTCCATAAAATTTTAGGAAATAGTATATGACGGAAATAGCCGCCATAGAACCGTCATAACATTTTCATACTACGGTTATGACGGCTTGGGCCCTCATTTTGCCGTCACAAAAGTTGGGAAAACTACGTAGTGATTCTTACTCTAACCGATATTATAATTAACATTTGTGCTATGACTATACTTGTAGGAGAAGGAAACCATAAGAAGAGCTTCAAAATAGGTGTTGTTTGTGTTTGTTGCACAGGAAAGGATGGAAAATCAGAAAATGGAGATCTTTTGTTTGATGCAAACAAAAACCTTGTTGAAATTTGTTAGACTGTTGAACTTTGTTAAACCTTGTTGAACATTTGTTGGATGTTGTTTTATATTGTAATCTATGTTTTCAGGTAGTGTCCGCAAGTATCAGATATCCGTGGATATTCATTAACAGGTGCCTGAGTATAACCGTGTTGGCGGATATCCGTTAATCACAGATAGTTATATATTCGCGGTCGCGGTTATGGTTTAGATATATCCGCGGATAATCCACTTCGTTGCCAACCCTAGTTGAGATGATAGCTGAAATCTTTTATGTTGATTGTTTCTAAAAAATTATTTGTGAAGTAACACGCTTCACTTTGTGGAACCCAATCATCATGGTGATCATACTATAACAGTAATCATCATAGAAGGAACATTTTTCGTGAACATCACTTCCTAAGATAGCACATCTGTATTTTAACTATCAGCGTTATTTTGTGTTAAGTGTCGTTAATGTGCGGTGGTCGGACGGTGAATCGAATTCGAGAAAGCACGATCGCTAAATGGTGGACAAGGAAGGTATCGATTTGAATTTCGGATTATTTTTCGGCCGTTATTGATGCCGATTTAGGCGCGATGTTGCAACAGCGGAGGATGTGCCGCGAATCTCGACGTTCTTATTTGTCGTCGGTGACATTGGAAGGTCTCCAGACCTTCATTCTCCTTTCTTTATTATGCTTTTAATAAGCGCAGATGCGCCCTTTATACTCATAATTTTAATGTAAATTATATATATATATATTAATGTTTGTAGTTTATAAATATACTTTTTAGGAAATATTTTAGTGAGATTTTTCTATAATAATTTGAGTCAATACAAAATCGAAAAAGCAACATACCAATCTTTCAAAATGATTGGAGTATTAACATTAATTTACATACTAAATTATCAAATAATATTTCCTTTAAAGCTTGAAAAATCAGTACGTATATTTGATTGTGGGCTTGTGGCAATAAAATGCACTAATCAGGCACGAGATTGAATAATGTTAGACGTGTTCATTGTTGTACAGGTGAAGTGGTAAACTGTTATGGTACGTATAGCTCCTAACTCCAGTAGTTTCAACATTTCGGTCCCCAACTTTTAGCAAAACCGTAAATATATGCTAAGTATTGGAATTGGCACTTTCTCTCTAAAAATTACATATTTAATCCATACACTTTTATAAAAGTTACAAAATGGTCCCTATAAAATCCATATTTCTAGAATCTATGAACCAAAGTACCAAACACAGGACAAGATTGTGAGAATATACATTTTTATTTTCCATCATTAATACTTTATATATTTTCACAATCCACAGATTCTTAGAATCTGCGACCCAAACGTCCCCTAAATATATGCTAAGTGTTGGAATTGACACACACACTCTCTCTCTCTCTCCTAGTATATATACATCTTCACCGCAAAAATATCAACATTTAATCTATAATTTTATTTATAAATTATTATAAATTAAAATTTATATACACAACTAAAAATTTGATGTCTTTATTATATAGTAATTATTACATGTTTTTGAAAAAAATTTACGAAAAAATAATACAAATAAATTGAAGTTAAATTGACATCATAACCAACTATTGTATTACTTTATGGATGGATGGAATATATAATTGTCTATGAAACAAAAAATTTTATGGTAAGTAGCTAGTTTTAAATAATTATCTAATCAGTAGAAAAATAAATTTAAAAGTTAGTAGTAGAAACTTCAAAAGAAATTAAAATCGTACCGTGGTAATTAAGAATCATCAGTACTTAATCGTTGTCACGGACACAACACACCACAGGCAGGGGGATCTGGTATCATACTACTCATTCCGTTTTAATTTAATTGTTATACGTTCATTTTTCAGCCTCTATTCTATTAATGTTTTTCTTCAATATTTTGTTATACAATATCAAATATTTATATACTAAAGATAAATAAAAAAATTTAGTTTCTAAAAATATTTTTTTGTAATTTTTTAAACAATTTCTTATTAGTTAAAATTTAAGTAAAATAATGTATCAAAAATCCAACAACTAAATTATAAATGGACTGAACCACGGAGGTAGTATTATGAAGTCTGGTGGACTCAATAATTGACACAGGAGGAAAACTTGATATAAATATTTTCTGTTGTATATACTATATGAAATTTATGAAAACACGTTATTCAATGTAAACGCACGTGTAACCAACAATTATATACACAGGAGTACTATTTATTTAGTTATGTATTGACACCCAATTTTTTTCGAACTAATATTATCTAGCTAGTTCACAATCGTGATTTTCTGTATTTTTCGTATTTTTATGTGATTTTTTTGTTATCTTTATTATTTTATGTACCTTTTGTCACTTTCGTATTTTTATGTGATTTTTGTTATTTTTATTATTTTATGTATCTTTTGTCATTTCCGTATTTTTATTTTTTATGTGATTTTTTGTCATTTTCAGCATTTGTATGTATTTTTTTATCATTTCCACATTTTTATGTGCAATGTTTGACATTTTCATTATTTTATGTATTTATCTTTTTTTGAAAAATGTAATAATAATAATAATAATAATAATAAAAAGAGAGAGAGAGAGAGAGAGAGAGGGAGTTAAATAAAATGAAAAAAAAGGGGAGAGGTGAAAAAAATGTTGGAAATCATCTGCACGCCGGAGGCTTGGAGACTGCTGCATGTGGCGCTCCACAACCTTTGGCTGCAGCAGCAGTTTTTTCTAAATGGTTGTCATATATATTTGATTTTTGTTTTAATGACATCCCTCTCTCCTCTTTGTTTTTTTTATCTTCTTCTCCAAGTTTTTTTAAAATTATTTTGTTTTTACTTATCTTGCTTTACCCGATCTCCCTTTTTATTTATTATTTTATTTTATTTAGGATTTTTATTTCTTTTTCCTTTTTTTGTCAATTCTTTTCTTAAAAAAAGAAGAAAAAAAAATCAAATCAAGCAAAAATCTTAAAATATCCCGTGATACTAATTTTGGACATTCGAGAATTTTTATTTTCATTTGTAATTGGCTAATGGATCTAGAACCTGTGCATACCAGTTATTTTAGGTTTCCAATCGACCTAGGTAAAAAGATTTGTGACGACTGACTCCTATCAAAAATCGTGTTGCTACATTATGGGCAAAGGATGCATTTTTTGAAGAGGTCGGGGGCTTATTTAGGATGAATCTGGTCCTTCCAATCCAACAATGATTATTGTGAAATGATGG
Source organism: Stellera chamaejasme (assembly GCA_024586325.1). NCBI lineage: Eukaryota > Viridiplantae > Streptophyta > Magnoliopsida > Malvales > Thymelaeaceae > Stellera > Stellera chamaejasme. The sequence goes on from CM044985.1 coordinate 37,378,495, forward strand.
TGTGGACGTATGTCGGCTGCGTCCACGTAGTCAGTGTAGAGAGAGGGAGAAATATGGAAAATGTGGAAAAGGTAAGGGATGAGAGTGAAAGAAAAGGAGGAATTTGTTTGAAGTTTCTTCTGGACGTGGACGGTGGAATGTAGGTGGGAGGCAGTGGATAGATAGAACAATAAATACAACGTCAAAGCAGAGCTGCCGCTTACCTGTCCACTCGCCACAAGCCATCACAACAACAACAACAAAAAAAAGGAGCCCTAACTAACTCTCATTATTATTATCGGGGACTGATCTTGTTGGATATGAATATTAACAAAAAAAGGAGCCCTAACCCTCATCATTATTGGGGACTGATCTTGTTGGATATGAATATTGATATGTTGGATATGGATATTCTTCTATATATTGTATATGGTATGGCACGAATAGTACCAATACCAATTAGATTTTGACACATTAATTTTTCTCTTTTTATTAAGTTTTTTGCTTTAATTTAGTCAATGGTATAATTTACTTATTTGCATCTAATTTTTTTATTTTTGTCATATAGGTCCTTAAAGTTTCAATCATGGCCTTATTATCTCTCTCTTTTAGTGTGGTAGTCTAAATGTAAATAAATTATATATGTGGATTAACTATGACTTCATACAATTACGAAATTTGTTATGGAAAAATAACACTATCATCCATACGAAATTGAATCATTCATCATAATATAATGAAATTTAATATTTTATTAATTTATATTTTTCTCAAATTGGTGTAGAGATTAACTCTCTTATTTGACTTTATCTCTAATATTTTGCACATAGGTCCCTAAAGTTTGAGGACTAATATGGTAAAATGTAAAAAGTTTTAGTCCTTTCTTTAATACCTTTTTAATTTCTTATTTATTTTACGTGACCAAATCTCTAAAACTAAGCACCAATAACTTGTTCCAACATGTAAAATATGTGAGTATTTCAGAAATGGAGGGAAATGAATAACAATGGAGGAAAAAGAAATCGGGAGCAAGAATTTCCGTTTGCTCCCGAACTCAGATCTGCAAATGAAAGGAAGAAGGAAGGGGATGAAGTAATAACATCAAGTAGCAGGGGGTGACCCGCTACCAAGTCCGCTACCACTACCACGGTGACCATGCTGGCAACTTTTGTCAATTTGGTAGCGGGAAAGGTAGATGGCATGGCGCTACCACTACGGTAGCGGGCCAACCTGCTACCACGCCCGCTACCGAGTTGCGCCACCGGTAGCGGGCAGCCCGCCCCAGCCTGTCAGAGGCTTTTTGGGGAGCTTAGTAGCGGACCGCCACCTACCAGGCCCGCTACCGAGCTCTTATCAACTACGTAGTGGATAAAAGTAGATAATATAAAGGAAAACTACAAAGTAGGACGGAAAACAACGAAGGTGCACAGTACATAAAATATTTACAAGTGATTTTCAATGTTCGTAAAACAAGCGATATCCGTCTACTTTGAGCTATCTACACATTTATACATATTTGTTTGATCATGCATCCTCACACGTAGAAGCCGACGTGTAGTATTTCAATATTTTATGTATTTTATTGTATTTTTTTGAATTTTGTGTATTTTAATGTTATTATATAGTATTATTTTTATGTTTAGGGTTAGATTTGCATATTTTGAGTATTTTGATGTTATTAAATATTATTTTTGTTGATGAGTAGTTTTCTGGGTTTTTGTTAAGGATGGGATCAATTTGGATTTGGATAAGGTTTCGAGGTTGGTAGATGAAGATTTCTGGGATTTGGATTTCATCTATGCTGCAAATTAAACATATTCACGGTACTTGTTAATTAAAGAGTACTCCATGATACTTTTTTGTTCATGAAAAATTAAACACATTTTTCATTTTAAATTGTTTCAAAAAAAATGATCACTTTTCTTAAAATAAAACTTCTCACTCTCAAAGTTAATAAACTTTCCTCATTTTATATTTATTTTTTCTACCTCATTTTTACACACTTCAACCAATGAGTAATTAAGTAAAGATATACAAAAATCTTACATTCACCTTAATCTGCGTACACAGTCAACCTCTTCGATCTTTTAGGTTGAATGGAGTATTATCTTTATTTAGTATAGTCAAGTCTCAAAATCTTTATTCATGTCCAATATAGTTTTTGTCATGTTTTGTTTTGCTGGTTATCTATCGTATCGATATCTGCAATCCCCAAGTTAATTTTCTCTCTGATATCTGCAATCTTTTTTATATTTTCTAGCTAGCTCTTTCAAAATCCAGTGGATTGGAAGTTTTATGTTTAGGGAGGGCGGGTTTGGTGGTAAAAGAGAGTATACTTAATTGTTTCTTTTGAATTTTGATGCAGTCACGAAATTAAATCCTCAATCATGCAAGCTAGTTAAGGTCACGTTATATGTATCTTCCTTGGTCTTCTTCACTAATCGATTTCATGCATGCAACAAGTAACGTCATTAACTAGCTTGCAATATTAATTTATATAGTCAAATTAATGAGCAAACTTGGAGTAACAAATAAATTATCAGAATTTGGTGTTCACGACACTTAATTTTGCCCTCTACCAACTTGAAAACTTCACACGCACGATACCAACAACGTTTAACTATACCTGCAAGCCATTTATACCTTCTTTTGCTCTATATATTCGGCCAAGGAATTCTGTGTTTAATTAAGCATCAGAATGCATGTAAACTGGGGAATCAAAGAAGATTTGGTACCAAACCCAAAAATCCCCGGGCCTAGCTAGCTTTATGCATTAAAAGGAATATGTAAAATGTAAGGCATGAATGCAAACTGAAATTAAAATCAAGGCCATGCAGTGGGTTGCAACGGTCCCCTATGCATGCACACCACAGCATGCAGATCCGAAATTCTTACTACTAGCTAGTCACTCTCATTATGCTGGCAGACAGCAAAAATCAAACAATATCATCAAAGACATGATCATGCAGACTCAGAATCTATATATATATATATATATATATATATATATATATATATATATATATATATATATATATATATATATATATATATATATATATATATATATTTGTTAGAATAAACTAATTTACGGAGTATTTTATTCAACATTGGTTAATACTTTACTAGAAAAAGATATAGGTTATGACTTGAATTTGGGTTGCCCACTTTTCTCCGTGGTATGCTCGTCTACAATATATAATGGATAAAGTACATTTTGAGTCCCTTAATTTTGATGTGTGTCATATTTTGGTCATTCTGTTAATTTGATCGTTAATCGAGTCTTCTGTTTTTAATATTTTTACGCAAATACCCCTATCATTATAGTCTAATTACATGTTTAATAAGAATATGGTCACCGAATTTTTAACAAATGTACATACAAGTTTCTAAACTTTTTCTCTATTTACTCTATCTCTTCAGCATCATCAGGGGTGTAAGTTCGGGCCAACCCGATGAATTCGGGCCCCGGTCGACCCTAACCCGAAATACAGAAACCACCCATCTGTAGCCCGAGCCCAACCCAAACTTTAGTTCGGATCGGGTCAACCCAAACCCGATTTTTTCGGGTTAGGGTCGGGTTGACCCATCTAACCCAAAATTACAACTTCCAAAATTTTAAAAAACAAACAATTAAACTAGCTGGGCTAAGGGATTAATTTTGGGCTGAGTGGGTTAGGATCAAAGGTGAAAGGAGATTTTAGATGTGGGCTGAGTGGATTTTCGGGTTGGACTAAGGGGGTGGGTAGCTGGGATATAAACATATGGGCTGGGTAATTTCAGGTTTCAGGTTAAACCCAGCCCAGACCCGAAAAATCCACAAAAATTCGGGTTAGGGTCGGGTTCGGGCCACTCAAGGCATTTTTTACCCTCAACCCAACCCTAACCCGAAATCCAGACCCTAACCCAAAAAATCCACAAAAATTCGAGTTAGGGTCGGGTTCCGGGTTCGGCTTACACCCCTAATCATTATCCTTTTCACTCTCTCTTCACTCACAATTCCACCATGGCCAGTAAAAAATCAATCCCATAAAAGAATTAATCAGATACTCTCATGCCCGGTCCAAGGTCAGCAATGAAATGACCACTACCAACAAGCTTCCACAACACTTCAAAGAGGTACTCTAATGTAGATAATGCAGCATAGAAAAACTATTGAAGCACAGACGATCGTCAAAAGTCGCTAATTATATTTTAGAGATATGGAACAAGAAATCGTCATTTGAGGCCTGGGGAAAGCTTAACACTGTGCGGCAATCAACAAACCACTAAACACGAATTGGTATGTATTTTAAAAGAAAAAAACTCCAATTTCAAGTCAGATCCAGATTCCTCTTTGAAAGAAATTTTTAACATAGAAAAATGAGTGTATAGAGAATCGATGAAGGAGACTTGCAGACCTAGAAGAGCACCGTCAGATTACCTGGAAACCTCGGCGAAAATTGATGAAAATCCTCTATGTATTAGATCTTAGATCCACAACACATGAACTCCACTGATTTTCTCACCGATTTCAGGTCATCGACAACCTCGATCTCGATGAGAACGAACGATCCATCTGGGTGAACCAGACCTGCTTTCTCTGATCCAAACGAACCGGCCTCCGATTAAACCTGTTTGTTGCAATTGTTATGTCTTTCTTGTGCATGGCCACCCTATCTTCGGCGAGGGCAAGCAGTCGAAGGAACCCTCACATGGCCGATGAATTGTAGATTTAGAGATTCATAGCATGATGTGTTTTCCATAATCATGCCTCTCCACTTTCACAAAGAAGAAAGAGGAGAAGAAGGAGAAAGAAGTAGAGATAGAAGGCGTACCTTGCACCCTTGAAGAACAGCGTAAGGATATTTTATCATTGCTCCAAACGTATGCTCCAAGTCTTCCGATTGAATCTTCAAGCCTTCAAATTGCTTGATGAGGGCAGATTGCATGTGATGGAATGAGGTTGTTTTGTGTTGAATAGACACAAAATAGTTCCACCCGAAATGCTCTAGGAATGCTTGAATATTTCGGCCAAGAACAAAGAGAAGAGAGAAGTTTTCGGATTCTTGAGTGTGTGTTGTGTTGTGGCCAAATCATCTATTTATAGATGATGTAGGGAGTTACTAGGAAGAGTCACAACTCCTTATGGCCGAAAGTACACATACTTTCGGCTTAAGGAGTGAGTACTCCCTCCTTGTACACTCCCTTGTCCAAATGCTAAGTAACTCCTTATTTAGGCGAATAGGTGCCTTCCGTTGAGGTGCCTATTCGCCAATTTTAGACTCTCATGGCCGAAATCTCTTAGTAGCTTCCAAGAGATGTGCACACATGCACTAGGGTGCATACACCATGCATCTCGATTGCCAAAGCCAAGTCCTTTTACCAAAATACCCTTATTTTGTATAAAAGATGCTAGTAAGTTGTTACTACTCATGAAACATCACAAATGTTCAATATAGCCACAATACACATAGTTGAATTCCATAGAACTCATTTCAGCTCACTTTGAGCTGAAACTCACTTCTCCATTTGAGATGAGTTCAAAAGGACTTGGTGCGCTAAGCATTCCAACATGAATTTGTAGTTGGAACACTTCGGTCGCCATAACGCCGTGATGCGAGGAAGGACTAAAATTTGGGGAAAAGTGGAGTCGGGAGATGATTGAGAAAGGATGATGGCGTCGCTGGAGGGAGACGGCGAGGCATAGTGAGGTCCGACGTTTCGCCGGACGGATTCGAGGACTTCACTAGCGGTGCAATACTTTCATACTTTGGGACAAAATTGATAATTCTTATAAAGTTTGAGAGTATTAATTTTAGATATGGGTAATTTTGTCATTTCACTAAATTAACGGTCATTTTAATACGTAAACTAACAGACGGGCCAAAATAGGAAAAAAGCGAAACTTAAAAACTAAAATGGAACGAATTCTTAAAATGAGATCAAAATACAACACACATCAAAACTAAGAAACCAAAAATGTAATTTACCCAATATATAATCGATATCGTTGTTTTCATGCCATTATTACCAACATCTATATTACATATCTCTACGACCGCTTAACTGTTTCCTACCTTGACAGTTACACCACTACTCCAATTCGACAAATATTGTCCACACAGATTATATATTACCACTTTAAGCCGTTTACATATATATATATATATATATATATATATATATATATATATATATATATACATATATATATATATATAAATATAAAACCACGAGTGAATTTTTAATAAATGTTTAACAAGTTTTTTATTCTTTAGAATTGAGTATTAGGTCTTCTAATTAATGAGATCTAAATTTGTAATTTCATTATTTAGAATTTTAATCATAATCCCTATATAAATACTAATACAGGATCTCCACCCATCAGTGAAAAAAAAAAGCTGATGAGCACTCTCATGCTGACACCTCAGATCCATATCAGCGCCACATGTGTGAACATGTTTTTTTTTGCACATATAGGCACATTTATTCAGCCTACCATTTTTTATGCTACAACTTACCATTTTCATCTCATTCCATTTAATTCGATACAAGTTACTGATTAGGTATACAATATGGAAAGAACATAATACCCGTTTTCACAAATTAATGTCATAATGTCACCATTCTCTCTCCTTTTTGCAGCCCTTTTCATTTCTTTATATTAATACTTGCATATTAATTCACACATTATATATGTTATTTCAAACTAGATCAATTTTAATATAAAAAACATTATGAAACTTATCGATTTTTTTTATTTGGTGTAATTAATAAAATGAAAAGAAAAGACTAAAAATAAATGGCGAAATCTGCATGATATGATATTTTTTAAAAATAATTATGAAGCATAAAAGAAAAGAAAAAAACGGGGGGTGGAATATTCTTCCCAAATTTCACATTATACTCGTATTCTTTGAAAAATTACAACTTTGTAGAATATTTTGAATCATATTAGTAATAAACAATATTATTTTAATTGTTATAAATTGACAATTAGACCTAAAGTTTTTTAAAATAACGAAATCATCCCTAAAATTTTGAAAACATAACAAAATCATCCCTAAACTTATAAACTTTTATCATTAACATATTAAAACAAAGCGGCTAAATTGATTAACTTATAGGGACAAGGTGTAAACTTTATAATTCGACCCATAAAATTTTACAAATTGACCCCCTTACTTACAAATTATATCCATATTATTGGAAAAATTACATGGCTGAAGAACATGACCAACTTTACAATTACACCTATAAAATTTTTCAAATCGAGCCCCTCACTTACAAATTTACATATTCACATAAAGGCCTTAACAGCCCATCAACTTAGAAACTCACATATCTCGCGTTGCCTAGAAAGCTCTAAGAGCACTCATCCTCAGCACTGTAAATACCCCTCAAAAGACTCATTTCTCACCATTCTTGGACTTGACATATATTAACTTATTTAGCCCTTAAACTTTTGAAAAACTTACAAAAGATAAACAATTATTCCCTAAACTTTTGAAAACTTAACGAAATGATCTATAAACTTACAACGTTTATCATTAACATATTAAAACAAAAGTGGCTAAAGCTTACATGGAGAGATTGTAAACTTTATAATTAGACCCATAGAATTTTACAAATTTACCTTTTTTCTCATTCCAATGTACATAAACGAATATTCAATAAAAATAATTTGTTACTTTTGTTACAATAAGGGCTCAACCTATGTCACATTGATGTTCATTTTGTTTACTTTATGTCATGCGTTTATTCGTACTTTGATTTCATTCTCTTATCTATATATTTTAATATGTTTTGTATCTACATTACTTTACTTGTGTAACAGTTTTAGTCACTTCCAAACTACTAAATGATCAACGAAGTTACACAACAATTATAAATTTATGTTTATGTTATTACGTAATTTTCATTATACAAAAGTGTACCCATACCGTAGGCGGGTATGTACACTAGTTGAATTCTAAAAGCTAAAAAATAGGAAAAATAAAACAGACTATAGCGCACTCCTATTCTCCCTCCTCCAACAAAGGCAACATTATGTGCTAATCCTTTTATAGTCCTTAAATTTTATTTTATGGTCATCTAAGTCTCTAATATTCATTAAAAGGAGAAAACACATATAACACCTAAATAATACATCTACAACTAATTTATACATTTTATCTATTATTAAAAAACATGAATTTTTTTTACTAATATAGTTATCTGATTGACGAGATCTAATATTGTGATTATATAATGTATTATTTAAAGTTTTTATTATAATAAAATTTTAAAACTTTTTAAACAGCTTTTTCAGCTTTTAAATTAGAGTATTAATCTTCTAATTAATGAGATCTAAAATTTTTAATTTCGTTATTTAAAGTTTCTTTTTGAGACCAACATCCGAACTCTTTATATTTCAGAAAACAGAGCCAAAGTTAACCAACCTAGAAAGAGATAGACTAGAAACAAGCCACAAAAAGACCAAAAGGGTGGAACAACGCCAGAGATAAATTAGGAAACCCATATCAACTAAGAAAGCTTAAAAGTAGAAACCATAAGGCATGGTACGATTGTCCGAGCACCGACTAGTCGTTATTTAGAGTTTAAATCTTTAATTTAGTTATTTAGAGTTTTAATCATAATAGAATCATAAAATCTAAAAAATGTGGGAAAAAGCAAAACAAGCTAAGCGTATATATGTCCCTCCTCCTCCTCCTCCAATATAGCCAACATTATGAGCTAATTCCTTCGTAGTCCTTAATGTTTTTATATCATCCAAATTCCTAATGTTCATTAAAAAGAGAAAATACATCTAATATCTAAATAATATATCTTCAAATATATCTATATATTTCATTTATTATTAAAAATAATGAACATTTTTTCCCTTTAGATTACAAGCTATAATATGTATTCCGATTATTGAGACCTGAAATTGTGATTTTATATTATTTAGAGTTTTGATCATATATATATATATATATACATATATATATATACACATACACACACACACACACACATATATATATATATATATTCTAAAAAAAATCAGGAAAAAAAAGAAAAAAAACAGACCCAAAGCTTTCATTTCAATCAATGAAAAAATTTTCTAAGCTACACCATTACAAATTATATACAAAAACAAACATAATTAATTTTATGTTATTATAATAAGATATTTTAATTTATGTTTTAATTATGTTGTTTAGTACTTCATCCATATCCAAATAATAGTACAACTCGAGTGAGCATGAAGATAAATGTAGATGAAATATTATATTGACATGGTTACCTCTGAATGGAAAATGTGCAAAAATGAGATAGAAAGTATAAATAGTGATACTTTAGTACTTTGATTTTTTTTGTTGCATTTCTATAACTTCAGTTATAGCATCATCATATTTTTAAAATGTTAAATGTATTCTTAAAGTACTTTTAAAATATATCAGTGATTTACTTACTGAATTTGGAAAATGTTTTGATATTCTATTACCCGTACGATGATAATTTTCAGTCAATCTTAAATTTTCAATATTTTTCTTAATTTATTATGTATTTTAGTTTCCACTTATATATATATATATATATATATATATATATATATATATATATATATATCAATATATGATCCATTAGCATTGAACATTTTTTTTGCTTAATTGCACAAGTCTTATGTAGTTGAAATTTTACCTACGTGGAAACAAAGAAAAGTAAGAAATTAAAACTCCACAATCCACAATTTCACATTACGTTGAAACAAAGAGGATATAAATAAAGAGAGACCTTCTCGTCAAAAAATAATAAATAATAAATAAAAGAGACTAAAGTGGGTTTTCTTTTTTTTTGAACGGCAATGCACTTCATTGAAAAATGCTAAGAATGGGGCAAAAGTCCATAACAACCCTATGAGAAATAGGATCTATCTACCAAGGAAAAAAAGAAAACAAACAAGCAAAGTATGACTACCAACCGAACGGGGGCACCACAAAGAACCCATGATCCAAAGGAGAAAAAGAAATCACCCCCCTCCGCCCCCATTTGAATCGGGGCTAATAACCAATCCGACCAAGACTCGTTATTTCTCGAACTCCTGCTCTGAATCCAGAGGTAAGACAATACCTGAATGTCTGCAACAATCTTCGAGGCCCGCCACGGAGTATCTTGCATGATCATCTCATTACGGCTTTTCCAGACTGCCCAAGCGGTGACGAAAACAATCGCTTGCCAAACCTGTCTTGAGCTAGATGGAACCTGTAAAATGAAGTCACCACTGACTACCTCAATAAGATCCACAGAACAAAACACTACCCTTGTATTACACCAAGTGGCCACTGTTCGCCAAATCTCCATCACCGTCGGGCAGCAAACTAAAGCATGATCCACCGTCTCGGTCACATCAGAACAAAGTGGACATAGAGTGGATTCTATCTCCATCCCTCTCTGCCTCAGCTGCGCTCGAACTGGAAGATACCTGTGGACTGCCCGCCAGATAAACACGTTCACCTTCTTGGGCACCTTGTTGCACCAGAACGTCGAAATATCGTGATTGGCTGCCAAGAGCTTTTAAGTTTCATACAAGAATCTACCTCGATAAATAAGCAGATCAAGGGAAAAAAAGAGAAAAACTTCACGCATTGCAGCATAATAAAAAAAGAAAGAAAACACAAATAATGTTGATGATAATGCACCAATCATCAATATGCATCTGAGAGAAAAAAATGAAAAAAAGCATAATTTATTTTTTTAGCCAACTTAGTTACTTCCTAATTAAACATTCCTAAATACTATTAGTACTTTTATGCTTCAAGTCTCTTACAACCTCATTTAAATCCACGTGCAACGCACATACATTTTTACAAGTATATATATATATATGTATATATATATATATATTGTCTTTTTAAATCAAAATTTAGAACATAGCACTAATCGTGAAAGAGCATGTGGAGATGTCGTAGTAATCAATTCTTAGGCGAGGTTTAACTAGGGGTTAAGTCAAGAAATTGCACTTTCAAATGATCATTGAAATTAATGATACTGTTAAACTTCCATGGTATATTTAAATATTTTATGCCAAATTAGTGATTATATGTATAATTTCATAAGACTATCTAATTCTTGAAGTTAATTTCAAAATAAAGCATATCTCTAAACACTAAATATATTATTTTCTTAGCACTTGGGACTAGGGGTGAGAACGAGCCAAGCCAGAGCCCGACAGCCTCGAGCTCGAGCTCGTGAAGTTGAGGCTCGACTCGAGCTAAGCTCAAATTCTACTCGAGCCTAAAATCGGGCCCCTACTTGGGACTTCAGAGCAGTCTCTCCTTGAAGAATGAAGCGTCGTGTAGGGAGGTGATTGATCTGAACGAGATAATCTAAAAATCTAACAATATTTTGAAATTCAGGCGAGCTTACTCCCAAAATCTCTTGAAATTACAAAAATCTTGCGATATTTTGAAATTCTCGCGAGACGTTCTGAAAATCTCACGATATTTTAAAATTTTCGCAAGAAATTCCTAGAATCTCGTGATATTTAGAAATTCTCACAAGAAATTCCCAAAATCTTGCGATATTTTGAAATTTTCACTAAAAATTCCCAAAATCCAGCAACATTTTGAAATTCTCCCAAGATATTTCCAACTCTCGTGGTATTTAAAATTCTCGCAAGATATTTTCAAAATGTCAAGGTATTTTGAAATTCTGGCATATTCCCAAAACCTCGTTATATTTTAATGATATCATGAGAGATTCCTGAAGTCCCATGAACTATTTAAATGGAATATGGTTACTCTTAATCCGAGTGTAATAAAATGAGGTAACCAAATGGATGCTTAATTACGGCAGAAGTGAGAAGGTGTAAACAATTTAGTGAATTGAAGGGATTTATAGGGTGCTTATAGCTAGCAAAAGGAATGTTCCAGAAAGAGTTTCCTTGGTTGGACCAACACTACATTTGGCCCCTAGCTAGCTATACTCGGTCTACTAGGATTTCTGCTCTGAGAACTTGATGCATGCAGCTCAACGTCTGGACCTCGACTTCGACAGATACGTGACCCATTTTGTCTGACAAAATAATTACCCTGTTTCTTTCCTAAATAGTAGTATAACTTAGATGCACGTCAATTTGAACATCAACCCCCAATTACTGCATTTAACCGAGTAAGTTTGACCAAATTTTTGTTGCATGGATCGATATGCTACTAATTTATAAATCCCTCTGAAACTCTTCCTGATCAGCTACTATCACTGAATATATATATATATAGATTTAGTTGGCGGAGGAGATTTTATTGGCCAAAGGAGATTTTGAGCGCCTTGTGCTATCGATAAGCTTGAACCACTGGCTGCTAGGATCATCACATGTATTATCTTGGCTCAGACATTTGCAAGTGTTTATGATGAGTAGCACTGCATTATCAGAAGCAGCTGTGTCCAGGCAGACAGATGCTCCACCATCCAGCTTAGATGCTAGGTGCAACTTAGAATCTGAAACCATTTCCCACTTGGAGGTGCACATTGTGCCAAGCTTTGCAGCCTGACCTGGAACGTGATCAGCTGCTTGTATGCAGAAGCCGGTTCCATCAAGTTTCAAGGTCTCCTCCCTTGTGTAACTCCACCCTTGTGATTCTGTACAGGGACCTAACTGCAATGCTTCAACCTCCTTGGGCTTGGGCTTCCTTACAACGTTAACACATAGCCCTGTTGCTGGATGGAAAATCAACTTGTGTGGCTTGCTTTCAGGTAATCCTGGTCCTTGAAAAGGTGGCTGAATGGCAGAAATCCTCCGGAGAATGCTTGCATTGGTGATGTCCTGCCAGTTCTGAGTCAGGAGCCCATATTCCTCCTCTGCACCAATTTGCCCATTCTTAATATAATAGCTACCACCTAGTGCCCACAAGGCCCAGTCAACGTCTAGTTCTGCTACCAAGCCCAGCAAGCAGTTCAAGAACCTATCTTCATGGACTTTGGGTACTTTCTGGTCAACCCCAAACTCACTCAGCAATATGGGGTAGCCTTGTTGCAGCAAGAACCCCCATAGCGTGTTTCTTCTCTCATTGGCAACATTCCCACACACTTGATTAGGGTTCCCTGTTTCCCAGACATGATTTGCACTGGAGAAACTGTACCAGTGTGCCTCATAAACTAGCTTCCTGGTGAATGAGAGACTCACTGGTTTGTTTCTGAGAAATGACAGGTCCAGGTCAAAGTTCAAGCCAGATAGAATTATCAGCAGATTTGGATTTGCAGTGTGTACTGCCTCAGCTCCTTTCTGCATGTACATGTACCAGTCATCCACATTCTCTCTGGAGCCTCTGAGCTCATTTCTTAAACTCATGGCAATGACATTAGGGTTTTTGTTGAAAATGGTGGCCATTTTGGTGAGCCCCTGGAGCCACATATCAGGGTCGAAGTACTCGTCTCCGAAGAAGCCATTTCCATCAGACTTACCACAACACCAACCGGGCCGGCTTACATGATTATCCAATATCACCATAACATTATTCTTCCCAAGACTTGAAACCACAGCCTAATGAAAAACAAATCCAACTTAGAATTTAAAGAGTCACGCGTACTTTTGCTTTGGGTTGAAAGAAGAAATTTATAAGGTGATGAAATTTGAATTAATTTTTGTCCCCGTGTTAATAAAAGAAACGAGTCAGGTAATTAGAAACAGCTCATTGACTTCATTAACTACTCACTCAGCTTTGGTTCCTCAGAGATATTGTAGGAGTAATTAATGACTACCCGTACCCAAAATCTCCCGAAAGTTTCTCCCACCATTGTCACACATCACATGATCGATAGTTCTAGTCTTTTCGTTTTTGATTTTTAAGAGGATATATATATATATATATATATATATATATATATATATATATATACATATACATATATATATATATATTAGGAATAAAATAAACTATCAAAATAATAATAAAAGAAAACAAAATCACACCTTGTTTCCTGTATTTGGAAGAGGCACCAAATAAACAAAACATCGCCATTATTCTACTTCTAATAAGAGTAAATATTCTATTCATTGGCGATGGAAAAACATTTTTATTTATTTATGAAAACATAGAATAACCTCTTCTTTTAATACTCTCTTCGTCCCAAAGTAACACAACGATTTACTTTGATGTCAATTTGACTTTAATTTATCTATATTATTTCTTAATGAAAAAATATTTTAAAAAATTACATTTATATAGTTAAGATATCTAATTTTTAGTTATATATAAAAGTTTCGAATTTCTAATTTGGATCGACTGAGAAATAAAATCATAAATTAAATACTGAAAAAAAAGTGTTGCATTACTTTTGGGACGAATGCAGTAATACTTTTAAAATATATATGTAGATCCTTCTGTCATAAAAAAATACTGTATAATGTTGGAAAAATCTTGAATATTTTTCCTTCTAATGATCCTTCAAGTACTTTATCTCATTTAACACATCATTTTTACTGTTAAATGACACATCAGAAGGCGATGAGGAAGTGAAATTATATTTAAAATAAAGATAATGTGAGGCTAACATAATTAAAACACAGACTAATTTTTTAAAAAATAAATAAATAAATATAGTACCTTTTTTTTGAGTTTCCTAAAAACAAAACTATATATATTGCTATATGGAGTATTAATTTAGAGGATTGCATAGATAGGAGAACTAGCTAGTTAATGCCGCAGAGGAGTTGATGAACTACACAGACCTGAAAAGCATTGATGAGGGGGAGATCAATGATGGAGGGATTGTTGGTTTGAATCCCAGAGAGCGCTTCAAGCAAGCCCAGGCTCTGTAAAGAGCTCCTCACGGTGACAGTACTCTGCAGGTTCATTACCAAATAAATGGGCCAAGTGAGCCTAACGCAGTTGAACCCCAACGCCGCTATCCGCTTCGCAATGCCGTCAACGGGCTGCTTACTCATCCCCTCCGGCACGGCGGCGTCCAGGTGCGCCACCCAGTTCACGCAACCCAGCTTCACACGTTGCCCTGTCTCATCCACCATCCACCGCCCCTCGGTGGACAGAGGGACCGCCGACGTGGCGGCCGAACCCCAGAGTAGTAGAACTAGAACAACACAGGTGGCACAAAATGGCATTGACATCTTTTCTCTTGCTTTACTTTTAGTAGTTATATTTTACTACCAGCTGGCTAGCTATATAAGTCTTTGCTTAGCAGCATGCAGCTACCTAGCTAGCTTCTTTTCTTTTCTGTACGTGTTGCTTTGTTTTGATATCGTGTCCTTGTATTTATACAGGCTACCACGTGATTGAGATTAATTGGACAGTGGATGGGAGGGTGGTCAATTCAGGGTTAATTAAGTCTCCTATTTAGGTAATTCACGGGTTATGTAAAGAAATTTAATTTGTTTTAAGTAATAAAAAAGGTCAAACTCTACCAATTATATGATGCACATATGTGTAGGTACACATAGCAATATATAGAGAAAGTATGTAGAGATAATTTAGATATTTAGTATTTTTTTAGTGGATTTGGGCTGAAACTGTTTTGTAAATTAGACATATAATCTACTATGTGTACCTACACGTATGTGTATCATATCAAGATTCGTCAAACTCTCCAGCTAAACATTTTTGAACGACGAGTGTGCTTGCCAATTAAAACATCAGATGAGCACTAACAATACCGCATATTTATTTAAAGAGATTATCACAACTACTGTTTTGAGTTGTATGGATGGACTACTTTGTATATATGAATGAGAAAATCAATAGAACTTTTTTTTTGAACTGCAAAAGAGGCATTCATTAAGAAAAAGAAAGAAAGGTCAAGCAACAAACAACAAACACAGCAAAATAGCCCCTGAGGTAGGAGCGACAACAAGGAACAATCCACCAAACCGCGGCAAAACACCCCCTACAGAAATTTTGCCAGCACTTCCCCTAAAAAAGAGCCAACCAAAACTCCCTGCAAGCTCAAGAACAACATCTAGCCACAAAAGCACCGACAGAGGAACTGAAAAGGACCAACACGACAATAGAACTTCTTGCACGATTAGTACACTCCTTCCCATTTCAAGATAGATATTAGATGAAACAAATTATTCATATCTAAAAAGTTAATTTTAATTTGTTTTATATATCAATTTTACTTCGTTACTATTCAAATCTTCAATACTTTTTAATTATTATGCGCTCAGTCATATCCTACAGGTATATGGGACAAAGTAAGTATATTACTCCTAACAAATGTAATATGTGACAACTAATTCAACACCAAAACATCAAATCTTTACGTCTTTCTTGCTTATTAGAATATACTCAACAAAAATTTTCATTTTTTATATGTTAGGGAATTGCTGATGATGAAGGCTTTAATTCAAGATCAAGTTAACTACTATGCTAGAGTTAGGTTTAAAAATTCTAATTTTTCCTCTTTTACAATATTATACTACTATTTTAACCCATATCAGAAATTTCGACAGGGCCCACAAGAGAACAGAAGTATCCACAAGGTCCACAAAAAATCACGCAAAGTTCGACTTTTTGAACCCAAATCTACGCCCACGAAAAGGAAAAAACAAAAAAAAAGGAATAGGGCAAGAAAATTACCCTACCATACCAATTCATGGTGAGAAGAGGAATCGGTGAATTGACGGGAAACTAACTTTTACGCGTTAAAAGCATAGATGGTAAAAATGCTTCTTACTGTTACCCAATTTCAGAAGTAATTATGTCGCTCTCAATTTCTTTCTTTGTGTTTTGCTTGGGTAATACACAAAAAATCTCTTTATTGAAATTTTAGTCACATATTAGTGCAAAGATTAATATACCCTTCTATATAATTATTTTTTGTACGTTCCTATTCCTTTCATCTAGAGCCAAATAACCAGACCAAAAGTCCCGACGCGACGAAGAAAATTCCTCTAACAATTGCAGGTGAGCCACATGACGAACGCGATGGAGCCACTTGACGGACGCTTCCGACTGACGAAAACATCCAATCACCGCGATCAGGGGCAGAGTCAGAAAATTCATCTAGTGTATACAACAAATAAATTTTTCATACAAAAATTTATATATACTACAATGAACTCGACTCAAAATACATATATATATATACTACAACTTGAAAAAAAACACTTGTTTCGCTGCTTCAAAATTCGATTCAACTAAGTTTGAACAACTTAATTTGCTTCAGTAAAATGAATTGCTTGATTGTTTGTGTAAGTTGCATGGGTAGAAAAGAATTAGATTAGATTGGGTAGAAAGAATTGAAATTGGAACTGAATATGGAATTGAAAGGGTTTAAAAATTAAGGATTAAGAAAATGTTAAATTGGCGAAAAGTTGGGCACATGAGACAATGGAGAAAGAGGAAAAAGCAAATTTTTGGGACTTGAGCGATCGCCCGGATCCCCAAATCAGCTTCCTCCACCATTTTGAAACCTAGCCATTTTTGTCGACTATCACTATTTGTAATATTAATTCCTATTTTCAGCCCCTTTTGTAATTTCTTTGGTTTCTATAAACCATATAACTTCATAAACATGAGTTATATGATTTATGGAAATTAGAGAAAAGGGTTTTCAACCCTTCCCATCCATCTCTTACACCCTTCACCTCACCCACCTTAATCCTAGGAAGCTTGTCCCTAAGCCTCCTCTCTCCTCCCTTCCCTCACCATTTTAGTTAGGCTTAGAGCTCATTTGGAACTCAGAACTCATTTGTAAAGAACATATTGCTGCCGAAAATATCAAGGCCATTGTTCTTCATTTGTTCTCAAATCTTGCTTCATCAATCCATTAGTGATCCATGCAAGAGGGTCCAATTAAATACCTAGCATTGTTTGATCAAGTAGTCAAAAGATTCTAGGTTCCATTTCCTTCCCCATTGCCGAAAAGGGTGAGGTATAGGCATATAGTTTTACTCCTCATTTATTATTATTTTTTATTCATCAAAGAACATCTATTTGTAAATTTGTCAATTGCAACCACTCATCTTAAGTATTGCCACCCCTGACCGCGATCTCCATCTCCTACCGTTGCGATATGGCCGTGTCGTGAATGTCTCCAGATCTCCGTGATCTAGACAAACACGAAGGCTGTTGGCGCATATTATTATACTAGTTAAAACTCTGATCGTCGAGTGCTAGCACCAGATCTGCTTCTGCCGCTATCCCTGTTTAGTTTCGTCGCTCCGCCATCGCGATATAATGCTTCAGCTTTGACTAGAAAATAATTCTCTAAACTTGAGACCACTGTGTTGTTTGAATCTCCAGAAACGTAATAATTCCCCTCAATGAGACTTAACTGCATGCTGCCTCCCCCATTTTAGATGGTTTATAGTAGACATAGTAGATTATGGTAGTTGATACTTTGTTTTGGTTTTGGTTTTATTTCAATTTGGATGCTACGTTATTGTAGACATAATTGCACAATTCTAAAATTTGTGAATTTATGGAGTGTCTAGATCCAAATTAGTTTAGTTCATTTTTTACTTTGGAGCTTTTGTAGACTTTGTACTTCAGATTAGACCGTATAGGCTTTAGTAGTAGACACTAAAAATAATTACAAGCAACCAATCAAAGTATTATATAATATGTTGCAAACACTTTTACATATTACAAAAGAATTTTTTAAAATTATTAGTAGAAATTAAATTCTGAAAATCACTTTGTATTTTAGTTTAGATAATATAGACTTTAGTAGTATACAGTTTTACAAGTTACAACAAACACAATAAAATAAATACAAGTAACATTCAAATTATTATATATTGCGTTTAAAAATATTACATATTAAAAAAAATTAAATATTAATCGCAGAAACTATTTTCTCAAAATATAGTTTGGACAGTAAAGACTTTCATAGTATACAGTTTTATGAGTTACAGTAGACATAGTAAAAATAAATACTACAAGTAAACAATCAAAGTATTATATATATTATGTTACAAACACATACATATTACAAATGAATTTTTTTAGATTTATCATCGAAATTAATTTTTGAAAATTTCTTTATACACTTTGTATTTCAGTTTAGACAGTATAGACTTTCGTAACAGATAGTTTTACGAGTTACATTATACACAATAAAATAGGAGCATTAAAATGTGTTAGGGTGAAAATGATGGATTTGAGACCCAAAAAAACAATGACTATAGACCATACACCAGATAATAAGTTTCTCCTGGAATGAGATTCTAATAATTGTTTTGCTCTATTTCTCCACCACCACCACGTCTGATCGGACAACAACATTAAGCAATTCAAACAAAACGAGGCAACCAATTCTGAGTTCTCAAGAAATCTTTCACTTCTCGATCGTCCGAGTCGGAGCCTCTCATTCTGTATCCCTTCACAAGCTTCTTCATCCGTCCTAGATCTACCGCAGATCCAGCCTCCACAGTATATTCCACAGTTTCATCCAACGCAGCCTTCATCCACGTTCAAGCAATGCCGAGAAGGGGGAGATCTGCCGGAGACCAGAGATACGGCAGAATCCGCTGCGAAACATTCGCGTCGTTGTATGTCACCGGTCGATATTTCGTCGCTTTCCAACGGACATCGTCGATAAGGAGAAGGGAGAGAAGAAGATGAAGAGAACGAAGACCTGCAGATCTAGATTACGTCATCGGAAGAAGATATTTGCTATATATGATTCATGAGGCTGGAAGATGAAACGCTGACGATCGGAGCCGGATGAAGACCGACAATGGTTCATGGAGCTGGAAGATGAAACGATGTACCGTGTTTTAAAACTAAGGGTAATTTTGTCGATTAAAATTATAATAGTTACGGGCTGAGCTTTGATATATTCAATTGGGTGGGCTTTGGCTAGTATGTTGAAAACCACATATGTAGTTAATAAACGAACTCAAATTTTAGCATTGTCATCTCTATTTTTTTTTAAAAAAACTCTCAGGTATCCACGTGATAGCTTCATTTACCCAATTTGATCGTTTATGCTGTTAATTAACTGATAAAAATTTTAGGGCTAAGAGAAATGTAAATCTATTTCGAGCAATAAACATGGAAGTGGTATAGAAGAGAAAAAAGGCAAATAGCCACCATCATCATTATGGGCATCAGTCACAGCACTCGCGGCTCACGGTTATGGGATGCCCATGAGAGGTGTAGTATCTATCAATGTCTTTCTCACATGAAGGAAGGATCAAGGCTCACTGAAATCCAACAATTCAGGTCATCTTCGCTCAATCCAGGCGTCGGAGCCAACCCACTCGTCCACGCATTAATGTTGCTACTGCTGCTCAAGCACACCACCACCACCATCATCAACTTCACCGCCATTTTCTCTTCCTTTTTTCACCACTGATATTTCTTCTGATTGACAAAGAAATATGGGGGATGGATTATATACAACCAACACCTGGAAGGAAAATATCAAAGAAGATAATACTACCAATTATATGGTGCGTATGTGTAGGAGAAAGTATATAGGGATAATTTAGACATTTAGTATTTTGTAGTGAATTTGATAAATTAGGCATCTAATCTACTATGTGTCTCTGGCATATGTGTATCATATCAAGACTCGAGATAATACTGTCCAAGCAATAAATCCGACCAATTAATTAATCGGAAATTTTCATACCCGTATCCGATTTCTTACCTAGCTTTTAATTGCTTGGTTACGTTTAAAAAGGATAGAATTAAATATGATGATCGAGAGAGATATACGTTTCTCAGTAGTCACAGATTTAATTTCTTGCTTTTGAAATGGGATACTAGCTACTAGTATGAAGGGGTAAATTGAAATCGTGGTCCTATAACTTTAATTATTGTACCACTAGGGTCCTGTTTTAACTTTTTGTACTAATAAAGTTTTGTTTTCAAGTTTTTTCTTCATCTATAATCCTTTTTACGATTATTTTACTATTTTACCCTTTCACAGAAATGGTATAATAACGAACATAAACTGAATTTTTCTTATTATAACATTTACACCCTCAAATTTTAAAATTCTACAAAAAAACTCTCCAATCTACCTTAAACTTTTCAACTCACCTATCTCAACTACCATCCGACCCAATACCGCCGGAAAGCCACAGGTCACCGCTGGAAAACCACGGGACCGCGCTTCGCGGCCCTAGGCTTGCGATTCGCCGCCCCGGGCTAGCAATCCGCGGCCTTGTGCCGACGATTCTCCGCCCTTGGCCGGCGATTCGCGGCCCTAGGCTGCGGATCTACCGCTTAGACTTGCGTTTCGTAGCTTAGAGGGCATTCTGGCGAAGGCTGTCGGCGGTCCGCCGAGATTTCCGGTAGTGGTGAATAGGAGGGTGATGAGATAAAGTGGAGAGAAAATTTTTAGGGTAGAATTGTAAGTATTTGTAAAAGTTAGGGTATAATTTTAGGGTTTATAAAAATTGAGGGTAAAATTGAAAGTTTCGTTAAACGTTAGGGTGATTTTTATATTTTACAATTGTTTAAAAGGGCAATATTTTAAAAATTGAGGGCAAAATGTCAAATAGAACCATGGATGAAGAAAAAACTTGAAAATAGAACTTTATTAGTACGAAAAGTTAAAACAGAAAAATAATAAAGTTATAGCAGATCTAGTGATATAATAATTAAAGTTCTGACACTTCAATAGTAATTGTCACAATCTTGGGTCCGTTTAGTTGTGGAGAAGTTTTGAGTTTTCGTTTCTGATGGAAAACAAAGTTTTCCAATGATTAAAAACTGTAGTATTAAAATGGAAACATTCCAAACAAGTTATGAAGTATATCTGTAGTTGGATTTTGGGTTTTCGACACTTCAATAGTAATTGTCACAATCTTAGTTTCTCACTTTATTCTCATGTCTCCTCTTATCCTCATTATTAATTATAAAGATTTAGCGCTGTTACTTGTTCCATTAAAAAATTAACAGGTTAATTAATTAATACCGTTAAATATTTATAGTGGGGGATAAGATGAGACATGAGAATTGGGGACAAATGACCTCAACTCACCGACTAGTGCTGTACAATTTTTTATGCAGAATTAACAAAATATCATGAAATGAATTAAGATATCCCTTATAGGAGGAGGATGTTACAACTCTCCATACATGATAGTACAGCAACATTGCAACTGAAACCTCAAAGCACTTGAAAGAGTGCTGTTATGTGCAAATCCATCACCTCTCTTCTTCAATGGCTTCTTCTGATTTCCACACAATGTCTTTCAATCCTGACGAGAAGCTTTTGTAAAACTGCAGTATGGTGAACATATTAATAACGTTTGAGTTGAAAAGCTATAAATAAAATGACCAACTAGCGTTTCAACAAACTAGCGAAAACAGAAACAACTGTAGATTGCGGTGAGGGAGCACCTTTATCATTTTGGTTCTCTCTTCTCAGAAGATAAAACATTCTAAACTCTGACTTAAGGAATCCCAATGCAGATTAAATAAAACCTTGGGGTTATCATGCTTGCTTGGTGCTCTACAACTTTAATACACAAAAAAGTCTTGTATAGAACATGCAGAATTTTGAGGCAGATAAGTTAGCATCTTCCTATAGTTATGTTTCCACTTCTCAGAGATCACACAAAGTTGATTTCAATTTTGTTGGAATAATGTCTAATTTCTCTTCAATTATTTTAGAACAACTCATGAAATAGATTTATTTTAAACTTCAAGGAAAAGGGGAGAGGAAATTGTATGAATACTTTTCTTAGTATATCATTGCGTATATATTATATATATGTGAATATAAAATACGTAGTATTATTTATAAAGAATATAAATATAAAGAATAAAAGTTTAGTTTGAAAATTCAGCACAAACTTAGATCGACGAAACTCGAACTTGAACCCGTAGAAACCCGAACTTGACTGGAAGAAACCCGAACTCGGACCAAGAAACCCAAATTTGGCCCGAAGAAACCCGACTGACCGAGACCGAAACAACCCGAAACCCGAATGACTGAACCCGACTTGACCCAAGTAAACTTAACCCGATGGTGACTGAACCAACCCAACCTGGTCTGAAAGTAGTTCAACCCGAATGACCCGAACCCGACCCGAAAATTGTCCAACTCGAAACCCGAATGACCAAGGAGAAACAACAACAATCAGTATAGCTTATGAATGATTCTCTGTTCAGAACTGCAGGTCTAGGTAACAAGCAATGCTCCGGAATAATACTTTTCACAAGTGTATTTACCTTATGGAACTCTAGGGTATCACCTCCTGTCTTGCGGAGCTCCACCATGTGCAAGGAAGGAGCCACCTCGAATACCTATACTTCAAGAGAAAATTAGTCATCTCCATAAAATCAAGCTACGAAAGACTTCTAAATCTAACAAGCAAAGAGGAAGCAGGCAGCAGGAGGATGCTTGACTGTTGTAGACTTACTATTTGATAAAGCATGTGTGTCCGAGTGGCCAATGACCAAACGACATCACATAATAATTTCCTGCATTGTGCCTTGTAAGGCACTTAAACTAGCCTAGACTAAATCTGGGGACCAGATCATATAGTTTGGATATGCCACTAGATGCTTCCCCAAGCACAAAAGCTTATAAGAGCATACCTTTTGAAACAGAGAATATTGGTACCAATGTATCAATAATAACAAATTTGATTAGGTTACAGTTTAAAAACTCACTTCGTAAGCATGGCCCTAGTCAATATTATTTGATCCGGTCAAGATCAAGTCAACCATATATCAAGTTTCAGTTAATGATTTAGAATTCACATTTTTCCAGATAGATCTGAAAATCATAGCTCATGTTATTAAGAAGAACCAGAAGGATCGAACTTTTATAAGGTAGCAGTTTCCAAACCTCTGAAGCTACAGAGAGCTGTCCTTTCCTTCCGTTTTTATCACCTTGAAACTTCATCTGAAACAAAGTCAATGAGTTTCCAAGTATCCATCCCCTTCAACAAGGAAGGACTCATCTTTGAAGAGAAAAACCCAGCAGCTGTGACACAAATTCTAAGACAAAGGACCTCGAAGAATAAGAGGAAGGTGATGCTGACCTTGTAATCTCGCTTGTGAACATTAAAGCCCAGCGGTCTTGCGGCTTCTTCGAGTTTAGAGATTATTTCATTTGGGGAGGACTTGGAAGTAAAACGTGTTTCTCTCTTCACAAGGCCCTACAAGTAATGTTCGAACCATAAAGTCAAGAGAAGAAATGATCAACTAATTTGAGAAAATTCGATGGAAATAACACAGGAACTGTAGAGATGGTGCCAGCAATAGTAGAAATGAGGAAGAGCTTTGTTGTTTACAAGACAGAAAACATTGGATTTAAAAACGTACTGTGCTGAATAAAGACAGATGCATGATGTAACCAATAGGTATGATAAATATTTGAAACATTTGTTTGTTTTAAAAATTAAATAAATAAGGATATCTTACTGGGTACTAAAACCATATACCAAGAAATTTCATACCGTTTCCTTCTGAAACAAATTGTCAAGGCTGAAGCTTTGTGACCTAGATATGAGTTCAAAAGCATTCATGGAAACAGGCTTCTCTTTCCTCTCTGTTACAAGGTGTCGCTGTGAAATAAAATATAAAAATGTGTCAGATGAAGTATTTATTTTATTTATTATTTTATTTTAGATTGAAGTATTAATATCTTAAAACTGAATGTGTGCAATGAACGTCAGAGCATCTTAATTATCCATATGAGTGAACAAATTTCTGTCCTTACCGGTGAATTGCTGAAAACAGCATCTACGTCATCATGATTCCCATGGTCATCCTGTTTGAAATGTGGAGGCTTATAACCTTTCTTGAACCATTCATCTTGTAGAATTTCAGGAATAGTTATGCGCTGAAACAACAGAATCACATTATAGATGCAATAACAGCATCATCATGCAAGCACGCGAAATCTGTTTAACAGGTGTTGCCGCCAAATCATTGCAACTTTTATGCCAGTAACCAAATAAGGGAAAATTAGATGCAAGGCAGCAGAGAGGAACTCACCGTCAAGGGATTTGGGTCAAGAAGACGTTTCATTAATTTCTTTGCCCCAGAGGAGAACCATGGTGGACAAGAGAACTCGGCCTTCATGATCTGGAATTCATATCATAGGCATGCTTAGACTTGATAGAATCTCATAACGGAAGATAAGCGGAATCTGGCTGACTCACTTTCTTGTACAAGGCCATAAGGTTTGGATCATCAAATGGTCAATAACCAGCCATAAGTACAAAAAGAATGACACCACAAGACCAAACATCGGATGATGTGCCATCATAGCCCTTGTCTTTAAGCACCTGATCAGTAGAATATCAGACACCTGAACATACAACTACAGATTTTCTAAACCTTTGAGAATTGGTGCATACCTCAGGAGCTACATAATTTGGGGTTCCGCAGGCAGTATGAAGCAACCCATCCTCCTGTGTTAGAGCCATGATGTAAATCAGCTATGTTTTGTCTTGTATAAACCATATAACTGCAAATAGAGAAGTCACGATCCACAATGAACAGACTTAAAGTTACCTTCACTGAATATTTGACATTAGCTTTTTGTTTATTGAAGAGAACCTACCCTTTTATGTTATCAGGCATGCTGAGGAAAACTATATATGATCACTCATCACTTTACGTTAATCTCTTACATTCCTATACTACAACATCTTATATCTTTGGAATCTAAACAATCTTGTACATCATATGCATATCCATATCTAGCACACAATTTAAACAAGTACACTTACTTTTAGTTTGATTTTCCACAAGAAGGGGAAAAAACAAAGAGAAAACAAAAATCAAAATCTGCTACATCTCTTACCCGAACTTGCTGTGATAATGCACTCAGTCCAAAATCAGCAATTTTGAGGACACCAGCTGAATCCAGAAGAAGGTTCTCTGGCTGTGAGGATTAACCAAACTATCAACCATTCCTAGTCGAAATAACTGTAGCAACAAAATTTTCGACTCTGAGTGGAAACAGAGGAGGATCTTGAACCTTTAAATCTCTGTGGTAGACACCTCTGCTATGGCAGTAATCTACAGCATTTATAAGTTGATGGAAGTAGCTTAGTGCTTCATCCTCTTTAAGTCTCCCATGCTTGGCCTTGAAAACAAATATTCAGTGAAGGTATCTTAAGTTTGTTTGCTTAGAACACAAACTGATGGTAGATCTTAACCGAATGAAACACAAGCATACTCCTATATAATGATACAAAAAAACGCACATGGACGGAAAAGATAACGGGAATGAATATTTGAATAATTTTTCTAATTATTTCTTGACCTTTTTATAAGTGATCACTATTAGCACTAGTCAATATGCTTATAACCAGATGCAGGATTGAACTGAAATGGCTAAAATGTGTAATGCATGTTACCGTCATCCACCAAGAACTGACAGAACTTGTCAGGAAGTAATTCAAGGGGCAAAGGAAAAATCAGGAGGTTCGTACAATTTTGTCGAAAAGCTCGCCACCCTCTACAAACTCCAGTACGATGTATATCCTTGACTTGCTTGCCATAACCTGTGCATCAATACACAGTGAAGTTATCAAAGTTAATTACAGGTTACAAGCGTGAGTATATAATCCTTGTATAACTGTCTGAACTCTGAGTGAACTTACAAGAGCAGCTAATACTTTCTACAGCCACTCCATTAAATAGAACAAACTGGCATCTTAAAACAAGTACCTCAAAAATGTTAACGACATTTGGGTGTTTGATTAACTTCATTGTCGATATCTCTCTCTTTATCTGCCAATAAACAGGAACAGCTGTCATAAACCCTTAGTTCAACATCCGAATTTCTCAAAAAAAAAATTCCAACTTTATCAATCTCAATACATTTAACAACCTTAAATCCATCATTTCTCTATAAAATAATATTTTTCTCAAAATTCTCTACTCAGATACATCTTATCCATCAATCAAAACACATTTTTTCAAATTTACCAAAATAAATTTCCCACTCTTGGAACTGAGCCAAAGGAAAAAAAAAACAGTGGAAGTGCAGTAATCACTAGTACTAGTCACGTTATTAGTCAATTCGATATCCACGTAGAATTCCTACATCACATCCACATAATAGGGGGCTTCAAAGTTAAAGTGTGGTGGAATTTATATTCACTTGATGAGTGAGTATTGGTGGAGTGAGTGAGTTAGTTGGTCAAAACAGGAAAAAGGGGTTTTATGTTTGAGGGACCGTGAAAATGGATGGCTCATGGCGTGATTTTGTGCGCTTGAGGAAAACGGTCGCGCCCAAAAAATTCGAGGCAGCGCGAAAACAGAATTCGGTCGAAGATCTGTGTCGATTCTCTGTCGAAGCGAGTACTTTCGGAGTAGAGGGTGGAACGTCGATCGACTAGGAAGGAGGGAGGCTTTTCAATGGAGCAATCCGATTAGGAACTTTAAAATTAAACAAGCAAACAATTAAGTATTAATAATCATAAGAAGAGGTATAACCTGCTCGACCATCTTGTGGCGGAGTAGTTGATTGCGATCGAGGATCTTGATGGCGACGGAGTCACCGGTGTCGACATTTCTGGCGAACTTAACTTTAGCAAAGCTGCCCTCGCCCAATGTCCTGCCGAGCTCGTACTTTCCCACGCGTGTTCTCGTTCCCGGGGTCTTGTGGTTCGCCCTGTTCATTCGCAGATACTGATAATCTCTCTCCGGCGAAAACTTCCGACGATCTTTAGTCGAGTTGCGGTGCGGGAAGGAAGTAGAGGCTGCCGGGGATGCTGAGAAGAAGTGGAGAAACCGTTTTTAAGAAGAGGCGGCAATGAAGGAGTTTTATTCATTCATGTTAGTATTATTGGAGGCTGGTGGGACCCGGCAAATCATGTTTGTTTGAGGAGTGAATGTATCCCACGTGGCTTCCGTGGTCTACTGCTCTTCTCCAATTTCAAAACGCGGTAGGCCCGCCAATCCATGGATTGTATTGTATCAGATAATTATAAATCAAATAATATATACTCCGTTCTTTCCTCCAAATAAATATCTAAAGTTGGTTACAGAAAAATTCCAACTTACCCTTAAAAAAAACATTTCTACATTAATTTTATCTTATTTCCTTTCATTTTCATTTGCTTTCTCACTCTAAAAAGTTATTTTTATCTTATATACTTATTTTATCTTATTATCCTATAATCAATTACTTTTTTTAAAAATCAAATTCACTATTAAGACGGAAGAAATAACTTTTTCAAAATATAAAAATTACTTCAAAAAGTTGTTATAATAACACAGCCATTAATGTCAACTCAACAACATCTTCTTTTTCATTTGAAAATTGCTCAAATTTGCCATCAAATATTATTGTTGTTGGACTGATTTTACTACCTATTGCTTTTTGTGCTCAATTTCACCAAAAAGTTTAAATTGGCTCGTGACTAGCTTAGATTATCTCCAATAATATTATCTAATTTTAAGTTAAATTGTAGTTAAAATGACAAAAAAAATTATTTTGGCTAGTTAGTTTTAACATTTTCACTACATCAATGCTAACTATTATAAGTAATCATATTTATTATTATGTTGAAATCAATCACATTTATTTTTTGGCTAGCAACAAATTCTCTCTTCACTTCTAAATTTGGAGAGCCAAATAGCAAAAGCTATTATGGCTAGCATGATAGCTAATATTATTGGATCAAATATTTGTACAACTTTTCTATTTTGTTGGTTAAATTTGACTTAGAAGTGTGATAGCTAACATTGTTGCACATGCTCATGTTAAATGTAGATCACAAGTTAGCGTGAAAATTTTGCAAAGTGAGGGGCTCAATAGTGAGAAAAGTTTGGTACGTAGCTATGTCAAGGGAAAGTTAGTGCCCCCACTAAATTAGCTTCATTAAGGGATTTCAAAGTTGGGAAATTTTTAGTGAATTATCAAAATCTGACCTCTACATTTTTCAATTCACAACTTTCTCACCCCAATTTTTCGGACCTAAGGTGAATGACGCCGAAGTGATTTTGACGCTTTCACCGCGAATTTCGGCCGCCTCCCTACTTCGGCCACAAATCAACACGAACCACCCAACAGCCTCGCACCCACACTTCCCTCTTGCCTGCCTGCTTGCTGTATCCGCCGGCTGAGCAGGCAGGAGAGGAGTGGGGATGGGAAGGCTCGGTTGGTGTGAGTTAGTTTAGTTTCATGGAGTGGGCAGTTTTGTTTTTTCACGGTGGATTTCACAGAATTTCACCGGATTTGTTTCTTCTCTCCCACCTATGTTTGAACCCCCTCGAAAGCGTCAGATTTATGTAACCAAACGGTGAGAAACATACCCAAAGTGAAAATAAACCCAAAAGTGTCACATGGAACAAAAGGCCTTAATGACTAACTAGCTGTTACCCTACCTTCGGGATGGGTATAACCAAAATAATATAATTAGTTATAATTGTTTACTGTTTCACATATCAATATTTTTTATACTCACTTTATCTCATAAGTCTTGCAATTCTAAATTTTATTGTTGATAGCAAAATTAGAAAATTAGCAATAAAGTTTTAAAGTGAAAGAAGAAATAACTTATTTTTTATGATTTATAGTTTATATTGGAGTTTTGAAAAATTAACAATTTATGCTTACAGATAGAAGCTTGAATAAAAAAAATTCACCATTGGAGATGATAATTCAAACTTTTATTTGTTGTTAACAATTCTTTTCAACATAGGGACTCTTGGAAGATAAACAAAAACTCCAATTGGGCCAAAAAATCTCCAACGTGGGAAAAAAAAATATAGCGACAATCCAATTACCTGCTCATTTTCTTTTTGAAAAGGCAAAATTCACCCCTTGTTAAAAAGGGGTGCAATAAGCACGCAGTTCGCAGCACTACGCTATATCAACTTCCAGAAGTCATAAGAAGAACATAAGCAAAGTTTTTCTACATTTACATAACTTGGTTAAACAAAACCCTTAATTTTCGATAAATGGCTACTAATACTATATACATCCAATTCAAATGTCGAGCTCACTGGTGAGCTTCATTTCTTGGTTACTTATTGTACACCTGCAAAAAAACAAAAAAAATCATCCATGCTAATCCAATATAGCAAGGCAACAATTCAAGAAAAATGGAAATCAAATAACCCAAACCACTGATCAACAAAAGGAAAAGATCAGATGAGATACAAAAAGTGAAGCTTCAAGCTGGAATTGTTTCAGATTTTATGATAGAAGCATTTTGTGGATCAATGTAGCACTCTCTCGCATTTTGTGATAAGAAAAATTCTAATTTTGCAAACTTCATCAGCAACTTTTAACCACTATCCAGGGGCAAGGCTGGTATATTGATTCTAAATAACCTAAAATACATACAATATCAATAAAAAACGCATTCTTACCTCATGCCTGATTCAGAGTTAATTTCCAAGAGTTAAATCCTACTCTTGGTCTAAAATTTGCATAATTATATAGATACAACACAGTTACTAGCTAAAACATAAGAAAATAGATATGTTTTGAAGAAATTAAGCTAATTAAAATGCAACAGAAATAGACTATATGCTTATATGCAGAAGTCGAAGAATTTCCTTCAATCCAACAGGTTGATGAGCAAGTTTATCTAATGCCTAAAGTCCTCGACAGTAAAACACTTCCAAGGTTGATTAGCTAGATACTCAATTGATGAATTCCTAATGTATTATTAACATGTATACGTACTGCAGGCCACTCTGTAATGCATACGTATAAAAGATTGCAAGTTCTAAAAAATTATATAAACATCAGATACCTACCTACCTGGCTCCTTGGTGTCTACATTCATTTAGTTTGTTTTCCACAGTCCACGAAATAACCCACTTTATTTTTATTATTAGTCATAGATAAACATCAAGCAAATTATGTGGGCAAAAAGCTAGAGTTGCATCCATTGTAGTTGTTCCTGGTCGAGGTTGTGCGCTTCAGATCAAGTTCGATGAAAACCTCGGATGTTGATCAAATTCGCCCAGTGTTTGGGCACGCACTTGATCGAAGAAGATCCTTCACCGGCAAACGTGAAAGTATCTCTGCGAGTAGAGCTGGGGGAAGATGCCACGTTTTCCGACCGATTTTGGTCATTTTGGGTTAGGGTTCTTAAAGCAGAGGCAAATTTTGGCCTAGACTTTAAGGCTGCGTTTAGATTGGAAATTTTTCCATTTTCCCGTGTCATTTTAGAAAACTAGAAAATAGAGATAGAAAATGCGTTTAGTTAAAACGTTTCCATTTTGTGTTTTCTTGGAAAATTATTTTCTCAACCACTCAACGCGTTCTGAAACCTAGAAACCTTATTTTTGAGTTTCTACTCTCGATCTCACGACTCTCGTCCCGGTTTCGCCAGACGTCCAGCATCGCCGATCTCGCCAGACGTCCAGCCTCGCCGATCTCGCCTTGTCGCCGGTCACCTCGCATCTCCGCCGGTAAGTCCTCTCTCTCTCGATTTGATTTCAATTCTCGCATCTCCCCTGTTTGTGGTGCATGTTGCTCCTTCCGGCCGAAATCTCGTCGTTGCAGCCTGCACTTTCCTGTTTGATTGGCGAGGAAATAGAACCCCTTAATTCCCATGGCAGTAGTCTAGCTATAAATTAATTCCGCCAAGATATATTAATGGTTGTTGGAGCCAAACTTGAGCAACCAATAGTGCAGTTCTCTTCTGGCTGCTAGTTGTTCTGCTTAGTTCATGATGAGACTCTGCTAGTTGTTGTGGTCACACAAACACCATTGTTAATGATCGGATTCCATTTGTATAATAACAGTATTGTTCCATTTGTATAATAACAGTATTGTTCCATTTGTACAAAGCTAATTAGCCAGCTGCTAACAAACACCATTGTTCCATTTGTATAATAACAGTATAGTAGGATCGGATTCCATTTGTATAATAACAGTATAGTAGGAGAAATCGTCGATGTACTTGATATACATTTTGAAGTTTGACATTGTACCATTTGATGTTGAATTGTTGCATAAATACATTTACATGTATTTTTCTAAGTTGAGATTTTTCTCAATTAAACGCGTTTTTCAAAATTAATTTTCGGAAAATTGTTTTCCATATGAAACAACTAAACGCGTTTTCTAAAAATTGAATTGGAAAATTACAAATAGAAAATAAAAAATGGAAGGGAAAATGAAAATGAAAATAATTTCCTACATCTAAACGGACCCTAAGTTATTCGTTCCGGAATAGCATTTGAATTGAGATTCACGTAAGATGTTGAAAAGTTTGGGGTGGAGAAAAGCAGTCAGATAACTTCTCTAAACCTCAAATGATACAAACTACACTTGGATAACATTTCTAACCCTTAATGCTAATTAAATGCTGATTTTGTTCACAAAATGCACGTTTAATTCAATTTGATTTAATGTTTGAAAACATTTATACATTTTCAATTTAGTAATCCATTTATATCTCGAAACAACGTCATTTGGATAGTTACTATATAAAAATATGCTTGTGATGATCAACCGAACCATTTATTTACAATGCAATGATTTCCAGTAGGTTGTCTTTGATAGATGATATTTTGAGAAAATTTTGAAAGCATTTGAAAATTGATGTGAAATTTGTTGAAGGGAGAATTGAATTGAATTGCAGGTTGTAGTTTTGTTGGGGGGCAGAAGATATGCTGCTGTGCTTTGATGAGTACGTACGTACGTACGTACGATTCATGACATACTCGTCGGCGGAGGGAGACTCAGATTGCATCACAAAATGGTTGATGAAGATACAAGGCCCAAAGCCCCCAGTACAGTAAAAGGGGTCCAATTCCAATCCAATAGCTTGGAGTTGGAAGTACCTCTGATGAGTTGGGTTTTCAAGGAAGAGTGTTGGACCATTTTATGAACAATCAAGGCCTACACAAGTTTAATGCTCCATCTCTCCATCATATTTATTTTTCGGCTATACAAAGAAAAAACACTTATTAATCCTTGTGCCCAATCAAACGTGTAAATCATCGGGATAGAGAGAGGCAGTATGTATGTCGTCGTAAGTGTTGTAGATAGAATAATACTCTAGATATAAAAATTCCAAGCATTTTCTTTCGATAAATAGAGTAGCAATTAAGTAAAAAAGTTAAGTTAGTGGTCAGAGGTTTGATACTCTAGCTCTGATTTTGAACCAAGTTTGAACGTATAGCTGCTTCACCTTTAATTTGGATGAAAACAACAGAGGAGTAGCGAGGTAGGGGTTAAAAGAACAAGCAATGATCTAAACCAATTTTGATCTGCATTATGTCTCCTCTTTGTTAAGGAACAAAAGCTAGCATATACCATAACTGTAATTTTGGCAACAAGGCACGGCATACCTGAACTACAATATATATCACTGCTAAATTGACTTCTAGCAGCAGAGTCATTCCTAGCTAAACCTGCTAACATGATCAATATCGACTACTGTATAAGTATATATGGCCTCCGCATGCAGTGCGGTAGCTAGGTGGTTAATATCAACAGATTTGTGGACGTAAATTGAGTAGTAGTGATTGTGCAGTTGGGATATTAATAATTATGGAGCCGAGGAATGAGATTAAGACAGAATCAGATGAGAGGAAGGAAGTGTTGAAGACATGTGTGTTGTGTTTGTTGTCGATTGTGGCTAGTTTTGTGGGGGCAATGATGCTGTCCTGGTGGGTGTACAGATATCATCGACCATCTAACGGGGGGGCTCATCACCTCTGGATGGTGCCTCTGGGACTTGTTCTTAATCTGGTACGAAAGAATCCATCAAGAAATTGAGTGTTGAATGTAGAAGAAGGCTCACGAAACGTACGTACGCCAACGAATGTTATAGTAGTTGTAAATACTAGTATGTGGATAACAAAACGGAACACCTTATATATATATATATCAGGATATTGTACATCCAATACTGCTGCATATGATAGGATCCATTCTTGCAAACAAGAAAAGGGGAGCGTCTCTGTTTTTACCTCAAGTGAAAACTGGCTGTGAATCATATTCACCCAGTTCAGTTGGGGTTGTTCTAGGCTCTGCCATGGATTAATTAAGCAGCTGCATGATTAATGAATATAATGTACTTATATAGAACCTGATTAAGCGCCACCCACCTGACAAACCAAAGAATAGAGATATAATGTACTTATAGTATTATATAGTACAGCTGACTGAAACTACTAATTAATTAAGCGCCATGAGAATGGCAGATTTGAGAGCATCATCGGTTCTCAGGCGGTCGGGGACCTTCACCACAATGTCCTGAAGCATGAGCTCGTTGACGCATGACATGCTCGCATGCTGGATTTTGAGCTCCAGCTCTTTCAGCGCCCCCAGCAGCCTCGCCCCAGGATGGTTCGCGTTCTCCGACCGGGTTCGGATCATTGCGTCGCTCCCGACAATCCTTACTTCCACCTCAAGATCGGACACGACGGCTGCCGACGCCTTCGCTGGTCCGGCGGACGTCTGATCCACCGATGTTGTTGTGCTTTGATCATTGTCATTATTATTTGTCTGATCTGCCGTTTCCAACTTCACCTTCTTCGTCGTCGCCTCTCGCAGCAGCGCCTGCGACTCCAGCTCCTCGATCTTCACCTTGAGCTCGTTGATGTACGAAACGGCGTCGGAGAGGAGAGATGCTTTGTCCATGCGCGACACGTTTGGGACGACTGCGCGGAGCGCGTAGAATCTGTGGTTCAGCTTCTCTCGCCTCTGCCGCTCTGCCTCCACGTGGTTTAAAGGCGTTTCCCGGCCCAGCCCTGGTTTACGCCCCCGTTTCTTCGGAGTCCGATTCTCTACCACCGCCGGTAAAGGGCAGTCGGAGTCCGAGTGTTCCGAGTCAGCAAACGAGAACTTCCCTGTTGTTTTTGAGTACTCTGATCTGGATTTAGCTTTCTTCCGAATTTTGTGATCCCCTGGGCTGTCATCTTCTTCCTGTACGCCGGCGATTATGCCGATGTCAGCAAATGAGATTTCCCGGTCAAGGAAATGAATCGGGCCCGGGTTCAAACTTTGTTTCGGATTCAGGCAACTAAGATCCGATTCGAACAGGGTTTTCACTTGCTGAATTAGTCCCCAGTTTTCCGGGATGATTTCTGAGGAACCCAGCTCCAAGACTCCGGCGGGAGTAGGAATACAAACCAGAGTCTCCACCCCCTGCATTTGTGCCTCTCTGGCTCTCTCACAGTTGTAGAACCGGAGGTCGTGCTGCCCAGTGACCCAGACCAGGGAACCCGTCGTGAGCGCCTTCCCCAAAATCCCTTCCCCGGCGAAGAAAGAGCGCGTCAGCGACATGACATAGAACCACTCGACGCCGGTGACATCGGAGTTATCCAGAAGAGACATGTCGATGTCATTGGCGTCGCCGCCGATGAGATCTTGAATTCCCTTCATGACTTTGACTCTGTCAGAAGCGAGATGGTTGTGTGATCTGGGCGAAGGGTCTTTGACACCGTGGAAATGGCCGTCGGCCCAGGAGAGGAAGAGACGGCCATGATCGTCGTTGGAGGTCTGCCAGAGGATGGCGTAAGCCCACCAATCGTGCTGGGCCTGGATTAGGAATCTGAGACGCTCCTGGAGAGTGAGGGTCTCTTGAGAGAAGGAAACCAGAGAGGAGGAAGACGATGAGGAAATGATGAGATCGTCCATGGGTGGCGTGGCGGCGGGGAAATAAATCCGAGATGTTCAGTGACCTTTGTCTTTTGTGAAGTGGATCGTACGGAAAGACAAGAGAATTGGGAATAATTATTTCGGCAGGATTTGTTACAGACAGTTTCTGTTCGGGGACATTTTGGTGAGGCCGCGCATATATAATTTTTTGAAAAAATAAGCCAAAAACTTTTCGGTACAGCGTACGGTCACTATTGGGCACCACCTAGCACGTGAATTAATGGAGGGAGGCCCACTAAGCCCAATGTTTATTATTTATATTAATTCTAATTAATAAAGTCTCACTCAAGTAATCTCACACGTTCCATTCCTAAAATAAATAATACTCCTACTAACACTAATTATAATAATCACCCACGTTTTTTTTTACTATTCAGGTTATTTCTTTTCAAATTTTATACTTGCTGTTTTACTTTATAACTTCCATGTTTTTTATATTTTCGGATAACACAGTCGACATACATCACTGATCATATCCCGTATACTTATGGGACTTCATCTAAATTTTGTGGTATGGATTTCTATTTTCCGTTCTTAATGCATGCAAGGTTTTATAAGTCCGCGCTTTGCTGCGGGTTTATAGTTTTAAATACAACGATGACACGGAATTTTATTAGAATGAATTCTGAATTTGAGATGTATAAATAAATTATCGTAAATTATTTAATGTGAATATGGTAAAAAGAAAGAAAAAAATATTTTGGTCCTTGGAATTTTAGGGTCTAATTAAAAAAGAGAACAAAATAATGATTCAAAGAGGAAGAAAGGGAAGACAAAACCATTAATGTTGGAAACCTATTTTGATGTGTTTTCCTATGGATTAAGAAACACACTTGAAGATCTTTTTTCTTGTGTAGAAAAATGATGATAAAATTGTCCAACACCACCTCTTGAATCCAAGAAATGGTTCAAGCAAAAGTGAAGTTTTGCCAAGGGAATGAAGATGGGTCCAACACCTATTTCTTCAAGAGAAAGCAACCTTGGATTTAGCAAACTTGATCAAAATCTTTGGACAAGAGTTTAGTGGAAAAATGTAGTAGAAATGAAGAGAATTTTCTCTCAAATTTGCAAAGTGAATTTCATATATCATGTGTTTTTTAAGTGTAGAAACAACCCCTATTTATAGGTAAGGAATTGACCTAGGGTAGAAAGAATATAAAATAAAATTACAAATAAAATTAATGAAAAATTAATTTCTATACTAATTGACCAATTTATTTGTAGCATTAGTTATCCTATTCAAGTGTCCAATTGATGCTTGTAATCTTTGAAGATGAAAGGTGTAGAAGTGTATGCAATGGTGAAATTGTCCTTTTTCCGCCAACTTATTTCATCTTATCACTTGAGTCCTTGAGGCTTCTAAAGTACTTTGCTATTCTTAGGCTCAAATGATGATGGAGAAGATTTGAGATGCTCCTTTCGGCTTGCTTCTTGTATTTGACATTTCTCCATATTTTTCCTTAAATTTCTTTTATTTTGACAGTTAGGTCTTCAACTTTGGAGAAGCTAGCATTTAGGTCCATAGGTGGATTCACTTCATATTTGAAGAAAACAAAATTGAAACCTATTTAGGAAGTTTGTCGTCCTTTGCACTTGACCCAATGGTCATGCTCATGAGGACGTTTGTAGAAGTCTCGAGTTCGAGCTTCGGGTATCCCAACCCCCTACCCCCTTTGTATATAAAAAAGAAATTTGTCATTTTAGCAAAGAATGGCACAAAATACACTATGTAGAGAAGCCCGTTTTTATCGCGCCCTTTACTGCGGCTGAGCCTGCGGTAAGTGGCCCAGTCGTAGTAAACGCTGCGTTATATGGCCCTTACCACGGCTCTACCACGGAGGAGGCCGCGGTAAATCAAGTTTGTTTGACGTAGTGATAAAAAAGAAACAATAGATGATGTGACACAATCTAAATGGTTTGGCAACTATTCATCCAATGTGATTTGCTGTAATTATATAGTACGGTAGTATAATCTCTATTACTAACTCCATCAATTGATACATTTTCATGCTTTTTAAACCTTATTACATACGTGTTTTATTTCCTACATGTGTTCCCTCTCATTTTTTATGTATTCCCTTCATTCCCGATTAATTCTACACATTGTGTGGATGCAGAGATTAAAGTGAATGTAAGATTGTATGTAATTTAATATAATTGTCAATTAGTAGAGATTGCACATAAAACAAGATATAAAAGATTATGATTAGAGATAATTTGGTAATTTGGATGAGAAAAGTTTTCATTTAAGAAAAATACGAATAATTTTATACTTTCATTTAAATCTTTAAACGTAAAAAATGTGTAAACCACTTGAATGGTTCCTTATCTACGGACATCATCCTACCTATTCGTGTCTATTCGGGTCTTATTTTAGATTTTTATCCTAATCAATGCCTTATTTTTTTTGTTTTGCTTCAATTTTAGTCATTTCCCTTAAATTAAACGTTAAGTTAAATAGACTATATGCGAAGAAAAAAAAAAGATTGATGATCATTCCAGTGATTAATTTTTTCCTATCATTCTCATTACATCTTCAAATTTAGATCCAATATTTTAATGAACCTAAAATTCTAAGTCTACCATTTTAACGATCCACCCAAACTTTAGCAACCTAACACTCAACTGCGCCAACGCCCTGTCGCCCGTCCCTGGCCCTGCAAGACCCGTTTGGCATCACCCGCGGCCATGCGCGAACCCACCAGGGCAGATCTGGGTCGCACAAATCTGCCCTAATTAATTATTTGCAACTGGTGAGGCTACGCAAAGCGGAGGGAAGAACACAATTTTAGAGCATTCTATTGTAGAAACACCACGTGTCTTTTTTTTGTTGCTTTTTTCATGTTTAGGGAAGAAATTCTCATATCCTCCTATAAGTTTATATTTGTTATACATTAGATCCAAGTGCTTTAAATTTTAGGATTTAAGTTTTTTTTTTGTTCGTCTGATTTTCTTCTTTCTTTTTGTACTTTGTTTTTTTGTCATAACTCCTATCATTGATACCCATATATTTTTTATATTAGCATTTTTTCCATTTGTTTTTGTTTTAGTCTAATTCTCTTATTTCTTTTTGTACTTTGTTTTATCATAACTATATCCTATTACTGATTTGACATAATGAATAGTATTTTTTCAAATCATTTTTTGTTTTTTTGTCCTTTATGTTGTTTAGGCAATAACTTCTTTATTATCCTACATTTTTGAAAAAATTTACGTTAACCCCAACTGTTTTTAATTTCATGATTCAAGTATTCCCTTTTCTTTTAGCTTTTGTTTTGGTCTAATTCTCTTATTTCTTTTTCTATTGCATTTTTACCCACATTCTCTTAAACTTTATATTTTCTACAAATAGTCATATTCCACAACGTAATTGGGACGGGGTTTAATGCGGCAGGTCCTCGATTGCGTCGAGCTATACCGCGGCGAAGGCCATGTCATAAGCCGCAGTAAATAAGCCCACGTTAGCTTCATTTTCCGATGTTCTTAGTTCGGCTTAGCGCGACTTTGGCCACATTACACCATTTTGAGAAAAAAAAACCTGGATGAATCCGGATAAAATTCATCCGGATTCATCCAGCTAAACCCAGAATGTTCATCCACCTTCAACAAAAAACCCAAAAATGTTTATCCACCATAACCGCCATCGTCCACCACCGTTTCCTCGACAGTGTCCACCACCGCCACCTTCCACCACCACCGTCCATCAATCTGCGAGAATGAGAGGAAAAAAATAGTATTGAACAAAAGTAAACAAAAGAAGAGAAAAGAAGAGAAAGAAGAGAAAGAAGAAGAGAAAAGAAAGAAAAAAGAAGATAAAGAAAGAAGGGATAACAGTGGAAGAAGAAAGAAGAAGACAAAGAAAGAAGACAAAGAAGAGGAGAGAAGAAGAGTGTTGGATGATGGAGAGATAGAGAAGAAAGGAGAAAGAACAAGTAGAAGAATTCGAAGGAGAAGTTGAAGGGAAAGAAAGAATGAAGGATAAGATGAAGAGAAAATAGAAAGGAGATGAAGAAGAGAAGAAGAGTGTGCGGCGTCGGATGAAAAAATGAGAGAGGGAACCCTAAAATGAAGGCCTTAATGCAGCCTGAGACACATTAAGGGCCGCACTAAGGCTTTTCAACCCACAAACATCAACATTTATTATGATTCCTTGTTAATGCGGCCTATGCCGCATTATAAGCTGCATTAAAATGTGTATTATCGACGCAGTGTTCTCTTTCTATAATATGCTTTTCAGTTAATTTCTTTTTTGCCGCTATCTGACTTCTTTTATTTATTTGTTTTGGGGCAAATTCTCTTCATGGCATATAGGAGTATTATTTTGGTATTGGTTTTTGCACACCACATCAAACCCATATATACTTTTGTTACATGAATAACCTAAATAAACGAATACAAACTATATTATTCAATGCAGCGAACACAAGACATTTGATTAATTACTTTCAATAAAAAAATATCATATAATTTTTAATAATCATCAACAATTATCACATGGAGAATCACAACAGCGTTTAAGCACAAAGATTTTTATCGTCAAATAAAAAAAATCATTTTAACAACAAATTTTATTTCTCACTTTTGTATTTTGCTGCAAATCGCGGATCCAAAAAAACTCGTACAATCAAGACGGTGAGAGTTGTGATAAAATTGTGTTGGGTTTAGCATGACTTGTAAGAAAAAGTTTTGGTAGGCAGCCGATGATTTTGCCAAAGATGGGTATTATCGGTTTTGTAGTTTGGGAACATGTCATGTGCCAGTGCCCGTCTCTTTTTTATCTCAAGATATTCTATAAATGAATTAAGCCGCCGCTCGCTAGATCTCCATCCTTTCCTTCCTTTGTTACATATTGATTCACCAGTACTCTCTCTCCGCACACAATCACATTGATTCACCAATCGGAATCTCAAACTAACTGCCAACAGTCCAACCATCCCATATTTTGGTACCAAACCACTCTCCCTTAATTACTTATGGTTCATTCAAAAATAGTTATTTCAATTAATTATAATATTTGAGTTTATTTATCTACCACATAGGTATTTTTCCACCCATGTAATCCATTATATATTACTCTAACTAACTTAACTAACATATTTTAATATATTTTAATAGATGAAGACTAAAATATCATTCTTCATAAAATAGACTTTCTAATCATCGTCGGACCGCCATCAAACCATTGCCGACTTGTCGTCGGACCATTGACGGACAGCCGACGGAACACCGCCGGACCATTGTCGGACACCTGACCGAACACCGCCAGACCGCAGTCGGACCACCGGCGGACCGCCGTCTCGACCACCGCCAGTGCCACTACTGTCGTCGCTGCCGCAATGTGGAACATATTTTTAAAAATTAATTTTCATATTTTTTGTTAATTTATAATTAATTGTATAGTGTCTAAAGTGATATGCAATATTGTCTATTACAAACAATTATACTGTTTAATTAGTTATCTTACATATTTCAATAGTGTCTATTATAAAGTGATATAATGTCTGCATAAATATTGGAAACTGTCTAGCTAACCAAATATAAGTATATGTCAACTATAATGTCTATTGCAAAGTGTTATAATGTCATGATGATTTTGTATACTATCCACTTCACCAAATTGCAACATGTCATGATGATTTTGATAATTTGGTGGAAGATTAAATCAAAAGCATCCAAGTTAAACAAAATTAGAATCAAAGCAAAACCTAAATCAGAAGTAAATCAATACCAGTATCACATACAAGCTATTTAATGAATATTAAAAACTGTCTAAACCGAAACACAAAATGTCTAAATAAAAATTGCAAAATATCCGAAAAAAGTGTAAAAATGTTTGTAGGACAGAGTTCCACCCCACCTAGCACAAACTTCAATCTGAACTTTGCCGGTAGAACACCAGTTGGTGGCAGATTTGTGTGGGTTACCGTCATAGTTCTCTTGTGCTACCGTGTTTTGACGTTACTGGATGTCATAAGAATCCGTGCAAAGTACAACGGACTCGGAGTTCGAGGGGACGAAAATAGAGGGGGTCCTCTGCTTGTGTTTTGTGAATATTGGGTGAATGACACGATATCAGCAAGAGAGTTCTGTCCCATCATCCTCAAGGGTGTGATTCATAAGTGCTTTTATAGTCCATGGTTATTGTCGCAATATTGTAATATCCCAATATAGAATGGCGGTGTGTCAAAGGACACGTGTCCTTAATAGGTTCGGGTATGTATGGTCCAGGAATGTCCTCAATATGTTCGGGTCAATTCTTAATATGTCCGGTAATGTCCTTGTCTTGTTCGGATTATAAGTTAATTAAAATTTAAATTGGGCCCTTATTTTGGGCTACTGATTGGGCCTTTTGCTAGGCATTTTTTTGGCCTTTTAAGTAAATTGGCGTTCGAGTGTTTTGACTAAGGATGTTTTTCTTATTCCTCATTTGGTTTCTCGGATCCTCATGATCCAAGATTTTTTAATATAGGGATATTTTTATCCTCCATTTGATTTTCTCGGACCATCATGGTCCAAGACTTTTGACCTTTGGTGGTTTTTTCCCTTTATGAATTTCTCGGACTACCATGGTTCGAGACTTTTTATCGTTGGAGATGTTTTTACCCCCCTTCTGATTTTCTCGGACCACCATGGTCTGTGACTTTTGACAGTTGAGAATATTTTTATCCCCCTTTTGATTTTCTCGGACCACCATGGTCCAAGACTTTTGAGACTGTTGGGGATAACCACGAGTTGCATACAAATAATGCTGAAAACTATCAGAATGAAGTTAATAATGTCAATTAATGATGAATTGGAAGAACATCAGCTCAAATAGCTGAAAGAAGTAAACGAATCATTTTGAAAATTTGAAGTAAACGAATGCATCATTAAGTCATCAGAACGGGTGCATCATGTTTGTAAGGTAGAGCTTCATAGTGCAACGTAACATTTGTGACACCAAACGCGTCATTTTGAACCAAGACATCATACTTTGTCAACAAACGTAACATTGTGTCATGAGAACAAGAGCATCATAATTCTACATAAGCGCATCATAGTGCTTCGGGAACGCATCATATTGTTAACGGAGAGCATCACTTTGGGCGGCTGAAAAAATGCAGGACCAGTGTTTTGTCGCCGAAGGAATGCCGACAATTGATTTTGTTGATAGTTTTGTTGAATTTGTGACGGAGGAAGGTCGATCGGCCTAAATCCTCTCTAATTTCGTTGTTATGCGCTGAAGGAAGGACATATCGTGGTAGATCGCATGATTTCTGAGTCATCGCCGAGAAACACGGCGTGTTGGCGGAGCCATGTTCTTCCGTGTTTCTTCCTTTCTTATTCTATCTAGAGGCACTTAACGTGTGACATAGACTCACTGTATTAGTCCAACAATAATGTTAATTTGGCACGTTCAAAAACAAATTCTACTCAACAACTTACACGATAAAAGCCAAGCGACTGACAAAAAGAAATGATATTGGTCGTATAATAATTTTTTGTGGTCAATTTTTCAGTCATTTTGTCATTCTGATTCTTTTTAATTAGCCAAACAAAATGATAATTCAAATTAAACAAAACTTTAAAATGGAGAACGGAAACCAAATGGAACTAATTTACAGTCTTTTATTGGCCCCTTTTCATTTTTTGACAAACAATATGGGTCGCTAGAACTTTTGAAAAGCAATCAGGGATTAAAGTTTCATTTTGGGACCGATACATCTGTTGGTGTTTTTGGTGGTGAGAGAGGTGAAGAGGATAGAACAAAGAAGAAGAAACCGTATGAAACCAGGAGAAACTTTATTGATTTATTGTGCTTATAATCTTAAGCTTATATAGGCTTATAACAAACCAAATCCTAATTGATATAGGAATCCTCAAATAATATTAATCCTAATTCTAATAGTTGTAGATATGCTAATAGTTAGAAACTCTTAGATAAGATTCCGCATATAAAGAACATAAATAGAGTCCTAAACATAGTAAACTACTCTAGCATGCAACCTACGTATGACTTAAGCAAGCTTGCTTTGCTTGCAAGACAACAACTTGAAGCAGCTCCTTGGACACATCTTTAACACTCCTCCTTGTCCTTGAGCTGCTTATTCATCAAAAAGATTTCCTTTTTTCCTTCTCTTTTTCTTCACTTGCATCCCGACCAATTTTGTCTTCTGCAATTTTAACATACCTTCAACACTCTTCCATGTTTCTTGAGAAACATATACCTCAAAATAGCTCCTCCTCATCGCATACCTCCGCCGACTTGACTTTGTCTGTTTGTGGCTTGATATGCTCTCTGGTTCTTTCTCCACCACTTCCCAAAGATCTAAAGCCTCTAGGTAAGCTTGCATCCGGATGAACCACATCTGATAATTGGTTCCATCAAAGATGGGTGGAGACATGTTGTTGAATAAAGTATTCTCCATATATGTTGGTTTAGGGTTTATGTGTCGTTCTTGGTCCTCAAGATCAATATGCTCGATACCACTTGTTGGTGTTTTTGGTGGTGAGAGAGGTGAAGAGGATAGAACAAAGAAGAAGAAACCGTATTTAAACCTATAAACTTTATTGATTTATTGTGCTTACAACCTTAAGCTTATATAGGCTTATAACAAACCAAATCCTAATTGATATAGGAATCCTCAAATAATATTAATCCTAATTCTAATAGTTGTAGATATGCTAATAGTTAGAAACTCTTAGATAAGAGTCCGCATATAAAGAACATAAATAGAGTCCTAAACATAGTAAACTACTCTAGCATGTAACCTACGTATGACTTAAGCAAGCTTGCTTTGCTTGCAAGACAGCAACTTAAGCAGCTCCTTGGACACATCTTTAACAACATCCATGAACTTCATGGCTAGATCTCTGTAATTACGGTATACTCATATCTCATTTCA
The DNA here is from genome assembly GCA_024586325.1 of Stellera chamaejasme. Classification (NCBI taxonomy): domain Eukaryota; kingdom Viridiplantae; phylum Streptophyta; class Magnoliopsida; order Malvales; family Thymelaeaceae; genus Stellera; species Stellera chamaejasme. The sequence goes on from CM044985.1 coordinate 37,422,861, forward strand.
AAAAAGCTTGCTTTTCATCCCATGACAATGTGCATGTTTAACCTAGCAATCGCAATATAACTAGTATGTGCTTCATATATAGCTTCTTGAGAGAGAGAGAGAGAGAGAGAGAGAGAGAGAGAGAGAGATCTCATAACTCACAAGTATCAAAAACCAACAAACGCCATCGATGATATAATGTGTATGCATGCAAGTAGGCAGATATGATTGTCTCGATGAAAATGACAGGGCTCAGAGAGATGGTGCGCGCAAATTACACCATGGACATGCATATATCAGGTTTATAGTGCGTGTGGCACAGATCCAGATCTATAACGCCAGGGGCGGGCCTAGGCTGGATGAGTGTCTTCATCATAGAAAATTTGAAAATTAATTAAAGATCAATAGTATTACCATTATAATAATAAACCGTAGGGGTGAATTTGAGATGAGTGTAATATGTTTGAAGTATCATTGGCTAGAAGATGCATATATATATTTATATTTATATTTATATTTATATTTATATTTATATTTATATTTATATTTATATTTATATTTATATTTATATTTATATTTATATTTATAAACAAAAACAAAAACAAAAAACACAAAAGAATAGAGGTGAGGGGTAACGACTGTTAGTTACGTTTTTCTATTTAAGTATCTCATATTTTTATAACTTCGCTAAAATATCTGCTATCGTGATCACAAACAAAAAGTATTAACGTTGGTTTTTGATCCATTAACGATAACAGGACTGATTAACATATATAGGTTCCAAGCCACAAACGCGCAAACCACTTGTGGCTATTAATTTTTCAGAAATACAAGCTATATCTCAGCTCCGGATTTTGATTATGAATAAATCACATGGTGCCACCTTGGACTGGACTAATTAAGTGGCTTCTTAACCCACTTGACACTTAAGCCATGAGTCTCGTTGGTATATGGTGTGTGATGTCCCAGGTAGGAATTGAGATGGGGTGAATAGGTTTTAACTCTTAAAAAAAATTTGCAAGTAAAAATCGAAAAACTTTAAAAGCCTAGCTCAACACGTTAAAACACAATGGAGATTGTACATTGGAAGCAATAGAGCTTCAACACAGGTTGAAGAAAGGGTGATACTATTTACCAACGTGAGAAAAATCACTAGTTGTGTTATTTGTGTAAATACCTAACTAAGAAGGGTATTTTAGTCTTTAAAATTATTAGTTAGTTAAATTAGTTAGATGAAGAAAGCAAAACAAGAGTAAAGTGCACACTAGGAATTATAGATGTTAGGTCACTTGACTTGCGTCCTCGCCTCACGTATGCCATTTGAGAGTTAACTCCACTAAAATGCTTAGTCTGACACACAGGTCTTATATAGCTTGTCTAACACACATGACTTTTGCATTTGCTTGACACAAAACACTTGATAGGACTTAAACTACTCTCTTACACACAAGACTTTCGACACGTTAAACGATACTATATCAACAATTTCACTTCCTTAGGAATTCTTATATTTTCAACGTTGAAGAACAAGTCTCACACCAACAAAGATGATGTGAATCCATCAAAGATGATGCGAAGAACAATTCTCACTTGCAGGATTTGTGTAGAAATCAGAGCAGCCAGAAACGAGAAGGAGCAATTGTTCTGGAAATAATTTTTTTTTTTGAAACTTCCACCAGAAGCAAGCACTTATTAGGGGGGTTCAAACCTGAAAGGCGGAGGAAAACTTTCCCGGTGATTTTGCCGAACTCTAGCTGGTGAGAAATGAAACGGAGCCCCTGACGCCTCAAACCAAAAACAATTTTTCATCCTGAGAAAGTTCTCACCCCCACACCCCTCCTCCTTGGCTGCTTGTTTCGTTAGCCGGTGGAAGTATGTAGGCAGGCATGAAGTGAGTGGGGAGGGAAGGATGCTGAGAGAGGAGGTTCTGTGGGTGAAAGTCACGGTGAATTTTGTTAATTCACTTCAGCGTGAGTCATGGGGGGTCCGAAAAACTTGGGAAATGACGGTGAGAACCAGAGGTGAGGGGTTATGGTGATTCACCACAAATTTATCAACTTTAAAACCCCTATTTACTAGGCACCTCTCTGTACGCGAAGAGAATTGCCCAGTACGTGAGTTAGTGGAATAGAGGCGCATTAGCCTTCAAAATTGGGCTAATTACGCTTTTAGTCCCCTATCTCATGTGTTCCTAGTACGTAAGTGCTCAACTTCCACAAAGTTGACATTTAAGTCAACGTCACAACGAAACCTCATCAGTTTGTTAGAATATACTTTGTACATGTTGTGTCCCTTCGTCATATTCTCTAACTGAACCGCATTCAATCTTGGTCGCGAGAATAAACTCTCTTGGCATGGGAGTGACGAATCCCGTCTTGACCTATGACAGTCTTACTCCGCACTTCGCGGCATACCCAAAATCGGTGCTTTCCTTCGGTCAAGAAAGGAGGGTGCTTAGAATCAAAGCATACCGCTAATCACTAAGAAATTTAAGATCAACAAATATTCATAATAAAAGAAATTAACAAATATTCACAGCTGCTCCTCTAGCCATCTTCACGCTTTCCCATTAGTACTAGAGGAACTTTAAATTAACAAAAGTCTTCACGCTTTCCATTCAATGAAGAAATGTTTTGGTAAAAAGAATTTAAAATCCACGACGCCTCCCCTCTGCATGGCCATCTCCAACGCCGCCAGCGCTAGACTGCTCCACCGATCTATCTTTTCCTGTGTGACAACTTACTGATTAATTATGGGAATCAATCACCAGAAACACGCTCGAGATCCGCCAGCAATGTTGTGATAGTGCTCAGATCATCAAAATGTTGCTTCCGGAGACGCCATCGAGTTTGTTGACACCGAATTTTGTCCCGAACTTTAGGAGCTTTGAGGTATTTCAGTGGTCTAAGTGACTGATTTTAAAGAAGTGGGTCATTAGAGATGAAATTGAAAAATATTTGATTAAATTGAAAGTTTTACAAAGTTTTGAGCCAATTTAGTAATTTGCCCTTAAATATTTGGTTCAGGTTGATGGTGGAGAAGAAATCGTGCGGTGGCGACGGTTGCAGCTTCCTCATCTCCCACGATCAAGAGCAGTTTCAGATTCATGGAGGAGTGGAGCAGTTCATAATCTCTGCTATAAAAGGCTGGCTGATGAAACAAAACAAAAAAAGAGAAGAAACACATCAACTCCACGATTTCACACAGCAAACACCAAAAAATCTTGAATCGGTGAGAAGCACTTTTGGAGTCTTTCGATGGTGCTCTTGTTGTCACCGGATTACTTCTGGTTCATCTCGTCGCACTATTCGTCGTTCCGTCGTCGTTCGGTGTTCTCCGATCAAATTTCCTGCAAGTTGCTGTCTTTTTTATACTTAATTGACTAACATATTTGGAGTTTCTTGCAGACCAGTTTAGGTTACCAATCGACCTATCACAAAAGGATTGATGGCGACTCCGTCGAAAACCCCGTCGCTACAGAGTTCAAGGCTCAAATCGGCCAACGACGGCGGTGAGGGATGAAATAGGGGCCAACCAATGAATTTCGGTACTACTATAGATTGGATCTAGCTTGTCCTTGAGATGAGCGTTATGTTCGATCGGAAGTGCTAATCGGGCTTCGCACAGAGCAAATCGTCGCCAGAGCAGAGAGTCCTTACAGATCACGGGATTGAGAATAATCTCCTTCCTTTTCTTATAATATGTCAAAGTCAAAGATGAATATAGATTTATAAAAAAAAACTAGATTAATTAGCTCACATAAAACAATTAAATAAAATAAAATCAGCATGAATAATTTGGATAATATATTTATTTAAGGCACTTTGGACTTTTCATGTCTTTGCATAAACGCTCAAAACATATATTTTCGTCAAAACCGAAATGTTTAACTTTTAAATAGGTTCACTATTTTGTTATCGTCAAAATAAAAAACTCAACAATGTGTGACTAGTGTTACTGGTTCTCTTCGTCGAGTTTGTCTACACTTTGAATATTTTATTCCGGTGTTTGTTCATCAGTCTATGTATCACCCCATTTCCTTTTTTCTAGGGAGGGAGAATTATTATTATTAATGAAAATCTTACAATATTGTTGATAAAAATACACACAAATCAGTTATTTTTATCTTAGACACATCATATTCACAATCCAAAATTATAAAACGTATTTTTCAATCTTGTTTTTTTTTAGTTGTTGAAAACAGCCCTAAATGATTTGCAAAAGAGGCAGTGATGGGGACAGACTAATTTCGTTTTATTTGAGTGTGTCGCTTCATTGGGCGATCGGAGAAGAGAGGTACATAAATACCAACTACTATTTGGTTGCAATAAGAGACAAATACGTACATGACAAAGCCCCCAATATGCATGTATGGCCTTCCCATACCTTCTCTTTCCTCCACACTGTTGCCCAAACGTGCTTACCATAAGACAGCGACTTTGCCTTCATTATAATTGGCTAATTTGTTTTTCCTATTTTATATTATTTAATTGATTATTTTTCACAAAAATTTAAATATTTACAATTAAATAATTCACGATGTAGAACAAACCATTTTTAATATAAAACTTAATACGGGTTGGGCTGCATTAAAAACTTAAATAGCTTTTAGCGCATTAATTTCACATTAAATACGGCTCTAGCCGCATTAAGGCCTAGTAATATCTCTTATGCTTCCTCTCTCTCTCCCAATTTCATCCATATCTTAAAAAAATTGATCTCCATTCACTTTCCTTCCTCTTCTTCTTCCTAAAAATTCACTCCTCCCTCTTCTTCTTCTTCTTCTTCCGCCAAATCTTTCTTTCTCTTTTCTTCCTCCATTCTTCCGTCGGATCTCGCAGGAGGTTATTGGATCTCGCAAAAGATCATCGGATCTCACCAGATTTTGCGAAAGGTCAGCGAATCTCGTCGAATCTGAAATTCTCCTACTCAAATGGTGATTGTTTTACTTGTTTTGCGGATGAGATGCATGAAGATGGAAGGTCGCCAGATCGCAAAAAATTTGTTGATGGGATGAATCCGGATAAATTCTTATGGATTCATCCAATATTTTTACTAATAAAATTGCGTAATGCGGCCTGCAACGCATTGAGGCATTACATGACACGTCTAGGGGCGCATTAGCCCAAACAATGCGGGCTAAATTACCGTGACTCTCAATGCGACTTCTCTCGCATGAATTAATGCAGTGTTGCACCAAAGTCGCATTAACACTAGCATCAACCATGTAGTGTCATATGCGTATCATAATTTGTAAAATACCTTTTTTAAATATATATATATATATAGATTTTTTTTGACTTTTGATCTTTATAAATATTTGAATTAAATATTAAATCTTGAAACATAAAAGTTAAATGATAAATTATTTGAAGAAGGATTAAGTATAACTCTCTTCCTATAGACTCCATTGTTACTTTCTCTGTAATCTACCACAGTCCCTCTAGCATTTTTGCGCACTATATCAGTGTTTAGAAAACCGGTCCAGTCCGGCTGGTCGAACCGATTGGACCGCAAAATGGTAAGACATCCAGCCTATTTTCAGTTCTAGCCATGAGGATGCATAAACCGCCTTAAACCGACGAAACTGGCGAAACTGGCGCTATATATGTTAAGAGATTAAGGCTAAGAGATGAAGAAACGAGGCGCAAGAGAGAGAAATTGGGAAGAGGTCTGCGGCTATAATGTCTAGGAATCAAGTTTAGGTTTTTTTTATTACCAGGCCGCTACCAACCCAAATTTAAATTTAAATACAGCCCGCTTTAATTTTCAGCAACTTGTTACCAGCTTAGTAGCGGCCCAGCTGGTTATTGGCCCATTACTGGTAGCGGGTCAGATAACGCCCTGATCCGCTACCACTGTCAAAGGGGAGCTGACCACCCTGGTAACGGGCTTGGTGTTACCAGGCTCGCTACTAGGGTCTGATCAACTACGTAGTGATCATTAGAACATCACAAGCCAAGGGCGAGCCTCGGGACGAGAAGCGGGCCAACAACCAGTAGGAGGATGGCGGCCACTGACATCGACGCCTGGCGGCACCAAACCCTAAGAGTTCTCTTATGAGAGAATTATTCAATATTCAGTAGTAAGTTTTATGACCTAATCTAAAAATTGAGTAAAAAATTTCCAGTGTGAAATTTTTAAGATTAACCGAAGCATTAATCATTGCTAGCTACATTACCTTTTAATGTTTCATTTTGTTCGATCGTATTAATTCACATTATAAAATACAATGCAATCATCGCTTGATTAATTTAATATTCACATATATGAAGAATGTATATTTAGGATTAAATACTTCTTCCATATATATTGCACAAATTTCTTAAGTATAAATCCACTAAATTAGTCAATTGGTTTAAGGAGATTAATACTAACCAAATTAACTACTAGAGTACTATAGCTTGTACTTTTGAGCTCCTTTCAACGAGGAACTTACTTCCCAGGACATGCAGTGTGTGTGTGTATATATATATTCGGGTAATTATAGGAGTTCTTTAATGATCTCTCTTAATTTCTTGTTCCCACAAATTAAACATGAACAATTTTAGAAGTATCAAGGTGGTCTTGTACGTGTCTTGCAGATGCTATTGTTGGAAACGATATTTCTATCCAAAACAGAAACAAAAAATCAGCCGGGAAATGCTTAGACAGTATAACTCGAGTCTTGATATGATACACATATGTGTAGGTACACATAGTAGATTAGATGTCTAATTACAAAACAGTTTCAGCCCAAATCCACTAAAAAATACTAAATGTCTAAATTATCCCTACATACTTTCTCTATATATTGCTATGTGTACCTACACATATGTGCACCATATAATTGGTAGTATAACTCTCCCATTAATAACTTCACGTGTTTATTTATGTAGGTAAAATATGCTACAGTATAATGTAATTTCTGTACTTTTTTATCCACAAAAATGAACACATAACAAGGAGAATGTCTAAAGCGATTATCCAAGAGAATGTTGCTCGGATTTATCATTTCAATAACTTGTACTTTTCCATTGAAATGCTGTCAATTTTATTTTTATATGTCCATTTTTGTGGACCTAAATATGGTTAATTAAGATTAAAATAATTAATTAATTTAATTTTGTATCCACAAAATTGATCATTCAATAAGTTTATAATGGGAGAATGTGCAAATAATTATCTAAGATAGTGCGAATAGCAATGTGCAAATAATTATCTAAGATAGTGCGAATAGCATTTTATCGTATTTTTCTAGCTGTGAGCTCTAGTACTAGATTGTAGCACTACATGCATGGAGGCACATTTGTAGCGCCTTAAAAAGCGCTTTAAGACGTTACAAACGGCCCAGCAACTACCCGGTGCTACAAAGCGCTACAGGATGGGTCCGTTTTTTTAGTTAAAGCGCATATTTAGCGCTTTTTAGCGCTTCCGTTTTTTTAGTAGTGCGAATAGCATTTTATCGTATTTTTCTAAGCTGTGAGCTCTAGTACTAGATTGTAGCACTACGTGCATGAAGGCACATTTGTAGCGCCTTAAAAAGCGCTTTAAGGCGTTACAAACGGCCCAGCAACCACCCGGCGCTACAAAGCGCTACAGGGTGGGTCCGTTTTTTAGTTGAAGGGCCTATGTAGCGCTTTTTAGCGCTTCCGTTTTTTTAGTTGAAGCGCCTATGTAGCGCTTTTTAGCGCTTCCAAACGCTCACAACTGGCAACATTATTATTCGAGCCTTTATAGCGCTGTTTTAGCGTGTAAAAGCGTTACAAATGGGTTTTTAATAAGTCGCATCTTCTTCCTCCTTCCTCTCTGCGCATCTTGAACACAGATTCACCCCTCCCCTCCTCATTCTCCCATCCCTTCACCAATTTTCCACTCTCTGAAAGCTAGGTAAGAAAGAGCGGCTCCACTCTCGAGCCTCGCTTTCATACCCTCCATAAGGAACCACCAATGAAGCCATCGGCGTTGACGGCGTGCACGAGGTGGCGAGTGGAGGAGGAAGGTTGATGGCTATTCCAACGGCGAACTCGGAAACAACAACCACGCTGAACTCGAGCTTCCGTCCGACGCATTTTTCTTCTGGGAGATCGGTGTTTTGAAGGGCGTTGACGTCGAAATCGGATATGGGGTAGACGATGGTGTTCGTGAGCTGGCGAGTGGTGATCAGATCTGGGGTTGAACTCGTCCTTCCCACCTTCCATTTTATTTTATTTTGTTAGATATTTGAGTTCAGATGAAGATTGGTTATTTTTCTGAGTTTTTGGATGAAGATTTGTTGTATTTTTTAGTTTTTGATGAAGTTCTGGGTTTTGGATTATTTTTATGGGTTTTTGGATGAAGATCTGGGGTTATTTTTGAGTTTTTGATGAATTTCTAGATCTATATCCGGATTTAAATTTGGATATAGATCTTTTTTTTTAATTCATAAAGTACGTTGTAGCGCCTAAATACGGAACAAGTGCGCTACAATGTACCGACTTGAAGCGCATAATTAGGAAAAAACGGATGTCAACGTAGCGGCGCTAAAAGCGCCGATTGGGGCTACGATAGTAGCGCATATGAAGATTAAACGACGCTACAACGACCCTTTTAAATACGTAGTGTAGCATATTGCACAAAAACTAATAGTAATTACTAAAATTTAAAGCAGTTGTTGTCAAATTTATTGCAGCTAACACTCTATGTACGTAAGTAGGGTCTATATATTTGTACAGTACTCCATCTTTTATATATATATATATATATATATATATATATATATATATATATATATATATATTTGATTTTGAAGTTTAAAGGTTTAGTGTGTGACTCAAATATTTATAAAGATAAATAGTGAGAAAAAATTATTAAAAAATATATTTAAAAAATTTTATATTTCAAATTACTATATGGATTAAAATTATTTAACTTAAAATATCTAAACACTCATAAAAAATTATAAATTAAATACCGTAAAATATTAAAAATATATTTATCTATTTTTGAGGAAATGGAGTATATAAATATATAACTACCAGTCTACTACACAAACGTGCATATATTGCGCACAGGTAATTTTAATTGGTGTCGCACACTGGTATAAAATTATCTGTTCTTTTTAGCCTCAAATCTTTAAATCCATTGCATATTAGTCCCTAGCTCTGGGAAAGTTTAAGTTACAAAAACTCGGGTTTACAAAGATAAAATGTAATCATTTAAAGTGTTCATTAACTATAAAAATGGCACTTGAATTTATGGAAATGGAACGGCAATCACCTAACAGTTTAAATGGGTATGTATAATTACGTGGAAGTAAACGAATATATATATATATATATATATATATATATATATATATATATATATGCATACCCCCCCCCCCAGTTCTTTCTGAACATGTTATACTAATATATTTAATTTTTCCTTTAACAATTTAACATATGAAATCCAAGTGATTATTTTTATACTATGCAAATTGTGAATGAATGTTATACACAAGGATTGCCATTATTTTACATATTGATTGGGCACGCCATTTTATGTGGAATTGGTTTTATGTTGACTTATTAAGTGAAAAAAAAAGAAATAGAGTGATAATTGGATAAATTCATATTCTAAAATTTACTACAAAGGAGTGCTACTTTTCCGTGCTCAGCTAGGGCTTTTGGAGATTAGTCGCCGCCGATCAGCCTTCGCCGTCGTCACATCCTCGATTGCTCCAGCTGCTTAGGACTCGGCTTCGGGACTTTTGTGTGTTTTCCTATAGTGTGTATCAGCTTGGATTGTCAAGGTTTAGGGGATTCAAAGAAGATTTCAGCAGTAAAACGAAATGATTACAAATCTAACGCCGGCATTGATCTTCCTCATGGAAACTCGACGATCGGTGGAAGAGATGGACTATGTGCATCGTCGCCTCAAATTCACGGGCATGCTGGCGGCTCTTGCACTAAATCGCCGAGGGGGAGTGGCCATCCTTTGGCACTCCACATCATGGGATGTCTCAATCGGTATTATCTATGGGTGATGCATATCTCGACGTGCGGGTAAAGGCTCTGGGAGTTGAATGGAGATTTACAGGTTTTTATGGCCACCTGGTAACTGCTCGACACCATGAATCTTGGCTTCTTCTTCGCCAACTTGCAGGGGTTTCGAATCTTCCTTGGTTGGTAGTGGGAGATTTTAATGAAATACTCTGACATCATGAGAAATTGGGAGGATTTCCACGTTGAGCCTCACAAATAATTGTGTTCAGAGAAGCTTTGACAGATGCAGGTTTGGAGGATTTGGGATATTCAGGTCCAAAGTTTACATGGTCAAGGACAGTTTCAAGAGGTCGTTTTTGTGTAAGAGAGATTGGACATGGTAGTGGCAAACAGTCAATGGATACAACAATTTTCTACATGTTGGGTTCGCAATTTCTATTTTACCATGTCTGATCATTTTGGTCTTGAAATCAGAGTTATAGGAAGGGAACAACGTGCGGTGAGGGTATGGAGATTCGAGAATATGTGGCTAACAGAGAGCAAGTGCGAGCAAGTGCGAGCAACTTGTGCGTAATGCGTGGTCAGGAAATTTTCAGTCCTTAGCAGAATGCCAGAAACAATGCCGTCAACGTTTTGCATCATGGCATCGTAGTGATTTCGCCAGATTCCGAACCGGATTAAAATGTTGGAATCTTGCATTGAAGTGCTAGTTGGGTCTATGGCTAACATTGACTTGCGGGGGAGGAAGAAAGCTGAAAAGGAGTTGCATATTTTGCAGTTGAGTGAAGAAGAGTTTTGGAGTCAATGCTCAATGGAACCAGATACGCCAACTCACTATTCCAGGAGGGCGTAGGGTGTCGGATTTAAGGGATCTGAAGGCAAAGGCAGTCCGATTTTACTCGCACTTATTTGCACCGGGAGGACAGTCTCATGTCGATACTGTTCTTGCAGGAATACCTCAGAAAGTAGTAGCTCAGATTTGTCACAATTTGATGGCTCCTTATACGGCAGATGAAGTTAAAGTTGCATTATTCCAAATGTATCCTACTAAATCACCAGGTCTAGATGGCTTTCCCCCACTTTTATATAATTTTTTTTGGATTTCATGGGGCCTTCGGTTACCAGTTTTGTGCTACATATTTTACATTTTAGAGTGGTTCCCACTGACATTAACCAGACTTACCTGACTCTAATTCCCAAGTGTAAAAATCTAGTTGCACTTGGGGAATTTAGACCAATAAGTCCGTGTAATGTTATATATAAAATTATCTCCAAAGTTCTTGTCAACAGATTAAAGCCTATAATGGGTGAAGTTATCTCTGACAATCAGAGCGCTTTTGTGTCGGGATGGCTTTTGACAGATAATGCTCTCATAGCTCTTGAAACCTGTCATCACATTAATGCCATGAGAGGCCGTGGAAATGGAGCAATTGCAGTTAAATTGGACATGACAAAAACCTATGACAGAGTTGAATAGGGTTTTCTTCGAGCAGTGCTACAACAAATGGGTTTTCCTCATATGTGGATTAATCTGGTAATGTCTTGTGCAAGTTTTTCGGTGTTACTTAATGGTTCCCCCTCGTCCAATTTCTACCCAACTCGCAGACTCTAAAAAGGTGATCCTCTGTCACCCTTCTTATTCTTATTCTGCACAAAAGGTTTGTCCAGCCTCATCCGATAAGCAGAACTAAGAGGTGAATTTTCTGGAGTTCAAATATCAAGATATAACACCCGTATTTCTCATCTCTTGTTTGTGGATGATACCGTCCTCTTTTTGCATGATACACCTAATGCAGTGCGAGCTATATATTAAGGATCTTACATATTTATGAAGCTGCCTCAGGACAACAGGTTAATCTAAGAAAATCTTTTGTTTTCTTTAGCCCGTCAATCCCTCTATTTCGACGGACACAGTTGTCCCAGATTTTGGGAACGTCAAAATGTCTCACTGCTGACATGTATCTTCGTTTTCCATGGTTGCTAGGCCATCGGAAAGTTATTCAATATGATTATCTAATTTAGCGAATGAAAGAGCGTCTCTCGAACTGGAAAGCTACAACTTTATCTCTAGCCAGCAGGGGTTTGATGATAAAGGCAGTAATACAAGCAACGCTCACTCATCTTCTGAATTGTCTGCTTTTACCAACAGAAGTAGTGGATGGGTTGAGATCGTAATCCACAAGTTGTTTATGGTCTTCGGATATTAATGAACAAAAAATGTGTCGGTGTGCCTGGGATTGCTTATGTAAATGTAAAGGAGCTAGAGGTTATGGTTTTCGCGACATTAAGGCCTTTAATAAGGCGATGCTAGCGAAACAGGGGTGTAGATTAATTAATTCACTAGATTCCCTGGTAAAGGCCTTAATGTCGCAAAAACCATCATTTGGAAGTCCCTACTAGCTGGTCGGGATTTGATCCGGTTAGGTGGGCATGGTGGATTGGGATAGGCAAATAGGTGTTAGTATGGTTTAACAGATGGCTCCCACAGGACATGCTGCTCGCCCTAACGATCTATCTCATTTACGTGTGTCTGACTTAATAGATTTGCCATCTTGGACTTGTAAAGTTAATGATATTGATGCTCTCTTCCACCCTCTAGATGTTGCAACTATCAAACAGCTCTCACTTAGCTCTCGTGCGCCGAACGATATCCTCAGATGGGGTATGGAAGACTCTAGACAATTTACGGTACGATCTGCTTACTATCTTGCATACTATGATAAATTCAAGGTAAATCCACTTGTGCCTAATGCTTTATGGAACTGGTTCTGGAGTTTAAAACTCCCATCCCGTGTGCACACATTTTTGTGGCGTGCCTGTGCCAATATTTTGCCTACAAGAGATGGTCTGGCACATAGAGGAATAGAGATCGACCTACGTTATGCGGTATGCATGAATGCGGAAGAGTCTGTTCAACACTTCCTCTGGGATTGTCCGCTGGCTGCACAGGTATGGGCAAAAATTGGCATTATTACGTAGAGAAGACATTGGTTACTGCGGCCGTCGTCGCAGTAGTGCCGCAGTAGCAACTGCGGGGGAAGCCGCGGTAATCCCCGCAGTAAAACTAGTCGCAGTTTTGCAGGTTATTGCGGTTATGGCCGCAGTACATCATTTATTTTTTTTAAAAAAAAATAAATTCATCATCTTCATCAATCCTAAACCCAGAAAATCATCCTCTTCATCAATGTTTCCCAGAAAATCGTCACACTTTCGGCCCCCAACCCGCCTCTCGCTCCTCATCACTTTCAATGGTGTCTTCATCGCCGCCATCTTCATCACTCGTTGGGCCCGGGCATCGGTCGCCGCTGAGGATCCGGCGAGCAAATCGTATGAGCAAGAAAGAAGAAGATGATGAAAAGAAAGAAGAAGAAGATGATGATGATGATGATGATGATGATGAAGGAGAAGATGACGGCAGAAGAAGAAGAGGAGGAATATGAAGAGAAGAAGATGATGAAGAAGGAGAAAATGAAGAAGAAGAAGAAGAAGAATATGAAGAAGAAGAAGAAGAAGAAGAAGAAGAAGAAGAAGAACAAGGAGGAGGAGAAGGAGAAGAAGATGAAGAATTAGAAGAAGGATTGAAGAAGAAGATGGGAACCGATGCAAAAAATGAAGGAAACGGCGGATGGGAAACCCTAAAAAATGGCTTACTGCGGCCTTACCGCGGCCTTACTTTGGCCTCTTACTGCGGCCTTACTGCGGCCAAAGCCGCAGTAAAGTTTACTGCGCAATTTACTGCGTTTTTCATCTTACTGCGGCCCAAACCGCAGTAAAAGCCGCAGTAAGATTTGTCTTCTCTACGTAGTGTTATCGGACCTTTACCAGAGGAAGACTGGTCAGACTAGATCCATGAGAAAGTCACTTCAGACAATTCAACTCTTCTTAATATTGATGTCACCTCTTGGTTCTTACGGACAAACAAGAATTTGGTTCGTCATGAGCACAAGTGCTCCCTCCCATCCGCTTTGGCGGCCCGTAGTCTCGCCTGGGCTACTGCTTGGCAAGCTGCCCATGCTCGGTTGAGTAGACCCTCGCGTCAACCTGTTGTTCAGCCCACCTAGTGGCTTCCTCCAACACCTGGAAAATTCAAAATAAATGTTGATGCTGCTCTGTGCAAGAGAACGGGACGAGCTGCAATTGGCGTTGTGGCTCGAGATTCTAGTAAGAAGGTACTCTTTGCTATTTCATATTGCTTTGATTATATTGGATCAGAAGTCATGTTTCTTGAGGCACTTTGATTGCCTGGACGTCAAGCTGGAGTCTGATTCACAACTGTTGGTGACAGAGCTCTTGAGCTCTCGATACCCGAGCCGCTTTTTATTTGGAGTCACTATTGATGACATTCGGTCTTATTTATCTCTTTTCACTACGTAGAATAGCTGCGATTTTACTGCGACGGAGGCCGCAGTAAATGGATTTCTCTACGTAGTGTTTTGCGAGATACTCTTTAACTTTTATCCTGCGTACTATTAATGGTGTTGCACATTGTATTGCTCGTCACGGCTTAGAGCATGTAGGAAGATGTGATTGGGGACAATTTCCCGATCCCAGGTTGTTATCGGTATTAGCCGTTTAAAGTCGAATGAAATCATTCAATCTAAAAAAAATTACGACAAAGGAAAATGTTTCAATAATTTTGAGACAGTTTTCAACTGTCCAATAAAATAATTGTTTCAATAGTTTTGAGACAGTCCAAATGCCGATTAAAAAAAGTGTTTCAATAATTTTGATACAGGGGAAACAACGACATACAACAACTTACAACAACAACGCGACGCAAATAATCCAACAGTGCGACGCAAATAATCCATAGGGGACAGGGAAAAGGTACGAATTGGCTCTCGATGGGGACAATATTATAGCACATAATAAATCGGCTAATTAATTCTTCCATTTGTCACAACTGACTGAGAGGGAGATAAAAATGAACTGATATATTATTATAAAGGCAATGTAGTGATATTTCCCAACAATATATTTATGAGGGGCATAGTTTTGGTCACAATCCAAAAATAGATCCTATTGCGTGCGAGTTTACCATCATTTTTTTAAGCTCTTTACCATTCACCCTATCATTCAGTCATAAATACATTCTTGATCTTGATCTGGTCGTTCCATTCTCCTAGCTAGATGCAAAAGTGTCCTTCATTGTGTCGTTCCATTCTCATAGTTTTACTATGTAAAAGTGTTTGTAACATGATATATATAATACTTTGATTGTTTACTTGTATTAGTTTTTATTCTGTCTATTGTAACTCGTAAAACTATCTATTATGAAAGTCTATACTATCCAAACAGAAGTACACACTGTAAAAAAAGAGATTTTCAAAATTAATTTTTACGATAAATTTTTAGAAAATTCTTTTGTAATATGTGAAAGTGTTTGCAACATAATATAAATACTTTGATTGTTTACTTTACTAAAGTCTATAATGTCTAAACTGAATATAGTGTAATTTTCATAAATAAATTTCCTCGATAAATTTTATAAAGATTTTTTTGTAATATGTAAAAGTGTTTGCAACATAATTTATAATACTTTGATTATTTACTTATGTTTACTACAACTTGTAAAACTGTGTACTGCAAAAATATACTCCCTCCGTCCCTATTTAATTGTTACGTTTGACTTTTACATTTTTGTTTGACTCAATTTTTTACTAGAACGAATTTGTTAAAAAATTTGAAAAAAATATTTTTATAAACTAGACACATTGATCCGGTCGTTCCATTCTCCTAGCTAGATGCAAAAGTGTCCTTCATTGTGTCGTAACTCTACCTCTAGTTTTACCTTCCAAATTTGACGCTTGAATGGATCAAAGCGGAGGAGGCCAGTTATCTATCATATATGTGTTATACCACATACCAATCCAAAAGTTCACAAACTATTATTATGATCCTTCTTGCAAGCCCACGGCCACGATTCGCGAGCCCAGGGTTGTGATTCGTCGTCTTAGGCTCGTAACTGCAGGCTACGGCTCGCGATTCAAAGCCCTTTGGTTGTGGTTTGTGCCCTAGGTTTGAGAAATGGAGCTGTGGGACGGCCAACCAGGAGGTTTTCGACGTTTTCCAATCTTTTCCGAGGTGGTTGGAGACGACGACGGCAGACAAAAATTGGTATCTTCGAACTGGCGTTGATGATCGGTGCTTCCACTGGTCCGACCTTCATTCAAAGAGTCAGAGATTTGGTGCGCCGGTCTCTATCCCTGTGCGCATCTGCTGTTGGTCCGGTCAGGCTCCGTCTGGATCAACTTAATTTCGGTACATCAGCCCCTGATGTTGAATCTATTTTGGGGCTCTGGACTGTGTTTTATAAAGATGTTGACCTGGATACGGGCTTTGCATCCTCGCCTGTTGGGTGGTTGGGTTTTTTTGTTGGTAAGATTGCAGTGGTTGCTGCCTTGGGACAGACATGGGCATGGATGCAAGCGTGCCCGGGTACCGGAAGAGGGCCAACACGAGCTGGTGCAGGAAACGGCAGGGACGGGCGAAAGCCCACCCTACCTGGATCAGTAGGTGATACTGTCCTGGGTGGTTGGGGTATACGGCCCGCCTCTACCACACCAGTTCTAAAATGGACCCTGGTGTATATCAGACTATATGTTTCCCAGGCTGGTATGGCTTGTCTGCTTTGTGTGTGGTTAGTTGATCTTTTCTTCCTACCATGTGTTCTTGCAGTGAATAGGCTCTTAGCCCATCTGATGAGTTTTTGGTGGAGGTGGTAGGTAGTCTCAAGCTCTCCCGAGTATGCTGCGGATGATTACCTGTTTGAAACCAAGAGGCTATTTGGAGGAATTTCTGATCAGATATTGCTTCTACAGATGCAACTTCTATGGTGGCATGGTTTTCATTTTAATTTGATATTCATGTTATCTGTTTGTTTTTTGAATATTCCTGTTACCATTTGATATTCCTGTTACCATTTTAATTTGATATTCCTGTTATCTATGGTGGCATTTTCATTTCAATATGTAAACAAACATGAAAAAATCATAAATTAAATACTCTGAAACTACTAAAATAAATGAGACAATCTTTTGTAGATGGATGGAGTAGAATACTAACATAGATGACACACGTCAAACCGTTACGTAATATTCTATCGGTTAACAGAATCAATAGTAAATAGTATCTATAAAGTAAACATTAATAGTAAAAAAATGTTCAAATAGTAAATGTCGATAGAAAATAAAGATCTTTTTATAAAAAGAGTGGTAAAAAGTGACATTTTGACAAACCTAGGTGGTAAAATCGGTCTTTTCTCTTATTTATGACAAACCTCAGTGGTAAAACCATAGTGATAATAGTTTCGGCTTTAGTGGTGTGGGTTGTGTAGGACTATCTGAACCGGCACGGTTGAGCCAATGCTCGTCTTGCCTGGAGCCATGAACTTCTAGGTCCCAAGCTGGCAGGGTATCGGGCTCCGCGAGTCAACTTGTGGTTCGTCTTCGTTTGAAGCTCGGCAATTTCTCTTTGTTCAAGTTACTTTAGTTTCGGTTATTTTTCTATCAGTTGTTGAGGATACTCTTGTCTTTAGTTCCGCTTAGTTTTTGTTTTATTTGCAAGTAGTTACAGAAGTAGAATGTTGTGTTTACTATTATCACTATGGTTAGTGCTTTCGTTAGCCCACTATGGTGTGCCGGTACTATTTAGCCATTTCTGGGCCTGTAGGGGTACCGGTGCCGGATTCCAGATCTTTTTATCTGCATAGTGGTCGTGACCATCGTCATGATTTGCTTAACCTTTGGAGGCCATGTGAGCCTCTTCGTAGTGGTTTTCGTTTTCCTAAGTAACTCTATTTATGTGGAGATTTGCCCTTTAGCGGATAGGTTTATTTGTATATATTCTAGTTACTTTAGTGTGTCATTTACAGTTTATTTTGTAATGAGTTATCATTAATAAAATAGATTCTTCCATGTTCAAGAAAAATCTCCTCACAATTTTCCCTCGCAAACACCTCATTTAAATTGCAAAAAGTACTCAAAGTAGCAATTTTCTTGCTAAACGAATAGAAAAAAAGATTACACTACTTGTCTTTTTTAAATTAAAAAATCTACCTGGTTTTCCTTTACAATTTACAAATGAAAAAGCTACAAACTATTTGGAATGGAAGAAGTAATAGTTCAATTATAGCCCGATCGATTTCGAAAGGTGTCAGAAAACTATATTTGAAAAGGACATGTTTCTACATCAAACCACGTTTGGTTATTCATAATACCAAGGAAAAGTATTGTAATTTTTTGCAACATTTAATTTATAAATTTTGTGTATTAAATTAAATTATAAATTTAAGTTTTGATACAGAAATGATAATTCGTTGTTTTTACTTTATATATGTATTTTAAAAAATCTACTAAAAATAATTCATAAAAGTTAAATTAAATATTGCAATAATTTTAGCCGGATAGAGTACACTTGTATATGGGCACAAGTACACATCATGGGTTGAAATTTGAACAGTGGATCTGCATGCAGTAGTTAACTATAAAAAAACATTTCACGTGAATCATGACACCACTTGTTAACTATAAAAAAATGCACCCTTTCTACTCCGAATATAATATCGCTATACGGTAGACATCATAATTATACGCATACATACAATGGACGGCGCAAACACTTTTCCGTTAATCATAAATACCATTTTATAGACATAAGTTTATATAAATCATGAATTTAAGGTAATTAATTTTCAATTATATAAAAAAACATGTCTTCATAATACAGCATTGTCTTGTGGGCAGGCAGGACATCTGTCTTATAGTGTGGGCTGGGCTGGGCTGGGCTGAGAGAGAGCTTTTCTTGTATGGTTGGTGGCCTGATTATATCATACTCATGGCCTGCCTGACATAGATGCAAGCCCAAAAGGCCCAAGAGAGAACAAATAATATTTCTTGTACAAAGCTTTGTATGTAATGTAACTAAGAGAGTTTCCATATGAGAAGAAGAGAAGCTAGCGTTATTGCTGGCTCTCATAGAAATTAACCAAACTTCTTCATCCAAAACTTCAGTTAGAGAACATGCTAACTTTTCCACACACACTGACACAAGCCAAGCAACACTAGAAATCTAAACAGCCTCGGTCGGATATGAACATCATTACCAGCTTCTTTCCCTCGTATTTACAATGGCGATACTGCTAATTTGTGTCTTCTTATCTAGCTTGCTTATTGAACTGGAACACTGGATGTCTGCACAGCTTCTTTATTACTCCTTTCCTCAAACTTAACCAGTCACTGCTGTCACATTCACTTCTGGACGACACATTGTCCAGAGAAGCAAACATTTTTCTGGCTTTTGGTGACCCACCACCTGAGACAGATACCCACTCATCCTCTTCATCGCTCTTGTGGAACCTCCACAGCTTTTCTTCAGGGCCGGCTTCCAGCCTGCTGAGGGTGGAACTCCTCAAGAACATGCCAGACGCTGTTTTCTCGTCTGCGTGAACATGGAGATCCCTTTTGGAGGGGGCAGGAGACAAGTGGGAGGTTGTTTTGTCACCGAGGGAGTCTACACAAGAAGGGAGTACACTTTCGGAATCCTGTCTTTCGTGGAGTGTCTTCAAGATGAGTGTTTTCAGAAAGTTCATCACTTGCACCGCATGAATCAATGCAGTTAAAGGGTCTTCCATCTGCATCAGTTGGGTATAATCTTTAACAAGTTACAGGCTCAAAGGTAAGATCAATGAAACGGTGAACAGACCTGAGTCATGTTTGGTGCGAAAACCATTGCAATGTTACGTGCATTCATTTTATTGAACTGCTCATGCTGAACAACATCTGCCATCAAATTGATGGCCCAATCTAGCAGAGCAGCCTCCATTGGAGGTAGTTGGTCTGCAAGTTTTGTGCAGTCTTCTGTATTGCAGTGCATCACCTGCTCTGGTGTTAGGGAATCAAGCACGCCTGTCGGAAGTTCTCTAAACCATGCCTACAATACGAAGCATATAGACAAACATTACTAAAACAAGACGGAAAGAAAATAGAGGCTATAATCATGGAAGTATCCAGAATAGTTAACTTTGGTAGCAAGATGAATCCTTAGGCACTAAACCTTAATCAGTCCTGCCAAACAATGGACATCGATCCCTTCAGGTACTAAACCTTTGTTTAACTGGCCTCTAACATACTCTTCTTGACTGTTCTCACCGTTGATTCGAAATATTCCCTCTGCCTTCACCAATAAAAGTTCTGTACAATCAGAACAACCATTCAAAGTTTCAAATCATATCGCCATCAATTTCAAACTTGGGTTGTAGACATACTTTAAGGCCTCCTTCCTTGTATAAACATCTCTGCATCATGAGCAGAACAGTGGGCACACTGTTACCTCTGCCATCATAAGAACATTGCATTGATTTGGCAGAAACTCCAAACACACTGACGCTGGAGAATCATGAGAAGGGATATTATCTTTTTAGGAAAGAGATTACAGCATCATCCAAGACATAAACCGGTCAAAGTTGAAAAATTATGAAATATAGCTTGATAGTTTTCAATTTCATCCCACCAAAAAAGATGATGAGAATGTGTTAACAACATGGTATGTGCAACTTCAACTTTCAGCAAGGCATCAAAAGATTTTGGTGTAAATGGCCAAAATCAACGTCAATGTTATTTATCACCCTGCTGAATTTTCACCCGCCTAGAGTACTTGGAAAATGTGAGAGGTGGTTATGTAATTGTTCAGTTAGTTGGGCTTGGACTTCCATATTACTTTGTAACTTAATCATTTAGACTAGTTAGTGAAAATATCACAATGATTAACATGGTTGCAAAATCGATCCATCTATCATTCTTGAGCATTACATCCAAATGAGTTACTGAGTTAGGGCCCAAAAGTGTGATTCATGTACAGAAAGCTACATTTTCCATATCAAAGATATAATGATAATGAGCCCCAACTTCTAATTGGCAGTACCTGAGAGGTACGAATCTGAGGATAAATTAAAGAGTATGACCACCACCATAGCTAACAGAATGATAAATGAAGCAACTGACACTGACGAAAAGAAAGAAAAAAGGGCAAAAAATTAAATTTGTTGCAAAATCAATTAAGAATTCCGTTAGTATTATAGGAAACAAACCTGGCACTGGGCGCCTTCCGGGGAACCTCTGGCTGGAGCTCGTCTGGCAGACCGAGGAAGCCATTAAAGCGATCGAAGGTTACATGGGACACGTGCCTAACATCGGTCGGCCAGCTAATATCCAACGAAGAAGAAACATCGTCCGTTTCCACGCTGCAGGTGACCAGAGATTTCCTTAGCACCGCCACTACCATATCAAGAATCGGGAACACGTTGGAATTTCCGTTTCTGCCCCGGCCACCGGCGCCCATATACGGCGTGGAGACAGGCCTGATGGAGAATCGGCCGGCGTCGTCATCGGGGTCGCTCTGTTCTTCTTCGTCCTCCTCTGTTTCTCCTCCGGTTGAAGCTTGCGATTGGGAGGGCGGCGGCGGGTTGAAGTCAGTACGGAGGCCAGAAGATTTAGATCGAAAGAGGCCTCCTTTCATTCTTCTCCAAGAAAAAGGGACCGTCTTTTCCTTAGTACTCTAATTGACAAGAACCAACCATACGTACCGGTGGGTGGTTGATAAGTGAAAGTGAAGGGTACAAAGAACGATCAATGAACCTTGAAGAGTATATCACCAAGACTAGCTAGCTGCGCAATGGGTTAGTCAGCGGAGTGGGATTAAGAATTAAAAAGAAAGAAAGAACGAAACTTGAAGGAGAAGAAGAGTAATTGAGGTGCGAAATTTGTTGGTTTGATGGGATATGATGTGGGAAAGGAACGAGGAGGAAAGCAAGTATTTCTGGTTTGGTGGGTTTCTTTTTGTTGCGATTTGGAATGGGGGCGAGATGGGTTTACCTTTTCGGAGGGTTAGCTTCACTTGGGAGTGATGAAATCGTTGGTGGACGCCACGGTGGGCTCGTCTCGTGACTCACCACCACCACCCACTACTCTCCATACACTCTCAAATTGGTAGCTGCAAGTCTGCAACTACGTACTTGTACTATTGATCATTTCAAGTCTCAGGTCTCTAAGCCTCTTTTCTTTCTTTTGGAGGCCAGGGACGCGAACGAGGAGGAAAGTGATTTGACGGGGGCAAAAGAACTTTATACTACTAATTTTAAGAGACAGATAGCTCGTGAAAGTGTGGGAATTCATTTGGATGTTTCTGTTGTTCATGTCTTGGATGTTTTCATCACTGTCGTTTTCTTGGTTGGCTCTCATCTAATCTACGGGTGTAACCAGGAACCGAAACCCAAAATTCGACCCGAAAATGGGGGTTAGGACCGGGTTGAGTGTTAAAACAGTCATGGTGGCCCGAATCCAAATTTTTATGTGTTTTCCGGGTTAGAGTCGGGTGTAACCCGAAACCCGTAAAGAAGCCCGAATAACCCAAAATTCACTTCCCATCGGCCCAGCCCATCCCATCTACTTTTCCCTTTAGCCCATAGCCTAACCCAGCTACCCAGCCCCCAAGGTCCAACCCGAAAAATCCAACCTGCAATCTTGACCTAAATATTCATCTTCCTCCCACTCCCCCATCTCATCTTCACCTACCGCCACGTGCAAACCATAGCCAGCTTCTTCGATGTCGCTCAGCCCTCTTCGCCCGTCGTTCTCGCTGCCCTCGCATTCATCTATTTGCCGGCTGCAACCCTCCAATCTCGATCGAAGTCACGGCTAAGGAAGACGTCAACGCTGCCTCCGACGAACACGTCAGTGCTACTCTTGATGAAGAAGAATGGAAACTTCACTGAAATACTCGGGACCAGTGAGAAATACTCCGACGAAGACGACGAGCAGATGACTTTCTCAGATGTGGTGAGTGGTGATGGATTCGTGTGATCAGCCGCCAGATTCTTTCTATATTGACGTGTTTTGACGTTACTGGACGCCATGGGGATTTGTGCGATGTGCGTTTGACTCGGAATTCGAGAATGGGGATCAAGAGTTCTCTGTTGTCTTTTGAGTGATAGTTGCGAAGAGGATCCATTAACTCCCGCCATAAATGCTTATATAGTTCATTGCTATAGTGGCAAAATTGTAATATCTCAATATAGTGTCAGAGGACACGTGTCTTTAATACGTTCGAGAGTTTTGTCCGGGAATTTCCTTTTAGTATGTTCGGGTCAATTCTTATTAAGTCCGGTGATGTCCTTGTCCAGTACGGGTTTATGGATTATTTAGGTTTTTATTTTGGGCTACTGCCTGAGCCCATTGCTAGGCCTTTAGATTAGGCCTGGTGGCCATCAGTGAGAAAACAATAAAACTTCCCTGAAGAATAAGGAGAATAAGTGTTGGGGATTTTTCATTTTTGTGAGAGATAAAGATGAATCAGATGGAAGCATCAAGCTTCAAGACAAGCATGTAATTTTTTTCTTTTAAAAAAAATCTGTAATTGACATGTTCGGTTTATGCGGGTTAGCCCGATCCGAACCCTAAAAAATCGGGTTGGCCTAACCCAATCCGAAAATAATCTAGGGCTGGGTTCGGTCTCTAGGTCTGGGGTATTAGAAATTCGGGCTCGGGCCAACCCGATCCGAAAATGTCGGGTTGACCCGAATTAACACCCCTTCTCATCTCATGTCTCTCCCACACATTCGGTCTATGGGTGAGTTCGAGCCGAGTCGAGCCCGAGCCTAGCAGGTTCGAGCTCGGGCTAGGCTCAAGCTCGGCTTGAACTCGATCGAGCCCGATAATTCGAGCTCGAGCTCGGCTCGATGGTTCGTGAAGCTCGAGCTCGTTAGGCTCGCGAGCTCGGTTAGGCTCGATTCGGCCCCAACACTGAGTAAACGAGCTCGAGCTCGGCTCGATGGTTCGTGAAGGGTAGTATTGTAATTTTAGACGCGCTCGTTAAGGCTCGCGAACCCTTACGAGCCGAACGTTTCGAGCTTGAGCTCGGCTCGTTTATTATTCGAGCCTCAAAACCGGCTCGAGCTCGAGGCTCGTGAGGCTCGGCTCGTTAAAGCTCGAGCTCGAGCTCAGCTCGAATCGTTTCACACCCCTAATCCGGTCTTTAGAATCTTAGGGTCATTTACTTGAATCCGAAGATGGATCAAATGTCACTATTTCTATTGTCAAAACATTTTTTTCCTCAAAAATTTCACATTAGTTTTTAAAAATTTACAGTTTTTTTCCTGGTTTTCTTTCAAATGAATGTGGCTGCAATAGATTTGGTAATTGACATTGACCTAGCTAGCCGATGCTTTATGCGTACATACAAGTTGGGGTTGATGTCTTTTTAATTACTGTATTCTGTACAAGAGTTGGCAGTAGCTTGGTTTGCTGTCCGTGTGTATACGTGATCACATGGACATGCACATGAAAGTGTCCCTTCCTTGTCCCCTACCATGCAGAGCTTTTGGCTCCTCCAGCTCCACACCTGATACTTAATTTGTAATGTAGCGCTGCATATAAGTATGTAATCTATACTTCTCACATCATTCCATATCCATCACTCTCACCATAACTATAATATGATCCTTTTGGTCACATATAAATTGATTTGTTTTTTCTCATTTGTAAAACATAGAATGGTGTGGTGAATGGGGTGGTGAATGGTGATAAAATGGAGTGGTAGGATGGAGCTTATGGAAAAACATAAACGAGGTGATTTGTTTTTCCAACAATACAGTAATGTCAAGTTCATGGTTAACCTCGGTTCAAATGCTCTTTTATCCGTGTATCTAGATTGGTGGAATCACTTCTCAGTTACTTAACGATTGCTTTTGCCTTTCAAAAAATAATTAGTAATTACTCCCTCTGTTTTATTTTTATTTTATTTTTGGACTGCATCAGAAATTTTCATCGGAATAAAAAACAAATTACATCCTAAACAAAGCTAAAGCCATCGAGAAGATGGCTAACAAAACAAATAAATCCACTCCCGAGCACAGTTGTTAAGCAACCAGTCCATTTACAGTAATCTTTACTTTTAGATTTTATTGTTTTAGCCATTTTTTGGCATTTTTTGTTTCACTTCGTTCACTTTTTGAGGGGTATAGGTATGCATGTCAAAATTCATCAATTCTACCCTAGAGTTTCAATAAAAAAAAATGGACATGGAGTATTATGTTGACAACTACGTAGAATCATCTAATTTGAAATGGATTTCGAATACCCTAAAGTTTAGGTTATAGACCCTAACCCGAAATTGTTTGAAATTAAGCAAGTTAATGAAAACTGATATGACTATTCGGTTGTTGGCTGGTCGACTCAAATAGGGGACCAACCCCTCCCCTTCCCCTTCCGCACCTCAAACTAAAAAAATCAACGACATTTTCAAGGTCGAAAACCCACCTACATGCATGCTACAGGGCTTCCTCTTGTTGTGGCCGAAACGCACCGGCATTTTGATGATGGCATCTCGGGCTAGGCTGCATGGTGCCAGACCGACGTTCATCGATGGCTAGGGTTGTTAGCCAAAGGATCATCAGCCTGCAGCTGTCGTAGGACGATAGCAACACTCTTGGTTGTCGACGTTTATTGCTGGCCCTCAACATTTTTTTTTTACTAGTTTAACCTCATTTTACATTTTTTTTTCACATATGTTGTAAATGCTTCATATTCATACACATAACAAGCTAAATCGTTACAGTATTGGCGACATTAATCTAATACGGACCGAGTTATCAAGTTAAAGAACTAAAGTGGAAAAAATTATATACTCTGTTCTCTAGGTTCCGCTCTCACCCACGCCATCAATCTGGTGTCAATTCGAAGTTGCCTTCAGTTGTCTGATCAGCTACCAACTCGTGCTCATTCGGATTTCTCCAGAGCCGCTGTCTCGCCTTGCTCCATCTTCGTCCGTCCGCGACTGGATCTTCGCAACTCGTCAGGGTGAAATTAAGTAGACTTAATTGTATTTGGCACCGCCACCCAATGTTTTTGTTTGTGTCGTAATCCACCCGGTTCCCTAGAGGAATAAAAAAAACAAGAATCAACAAGAGAACCAATGGGAAGTCGGTGCATATTATCTCTCCAAGTGTCTTTACCCATGAGAAGCACAACATAGGATCTCCGAAAAAAGGACAATGATTCCAAATGCCAAATGCTAATGCTGCTGGCCGGCCACTGCCTTCAACCCTTCACTGCTTCAGAATCTAATTCATGGCATTTAACTAAAATCGACACAAATAATTTTATTCACTAAACTCCACAATCCAACGTTTGCCCATCCATGTGATTTCACATGCCATTACTAAGGCTGATATTCCATTAAATTTGCTTTAATACATCCTCGTATAGGATAAACGCTGATTCGTATATGAGGCGAAATCTTAGGAGTTGTAGACAATTTCCCAAAATCAGGGGTAACTGCGTAATATAGAGCAAACCCATATTATCAAAAAGAAGAAAAAAAAACAGGAAAGCAAACCCATGTTTTTTTTAATAATAACTAGCTTAAATACCCGCCTATGGCACGAGATATCTGTTTTAAATATATGTTAACAAATGATAATTTGTTTAAATTAAATTGATTCCTTTTAAATAAAAAAATTTCTGAACCCCCAAATAAAAAGCATATAAATGTTGAAATAAAATACCTGACACATATATAACTAAAAAAATAAATAACATAAGCATTTTTTGTAATCATTTTGTATTCTGGTTAATTTTATTATTTTTAATTTGTTCCGGTAAAAATATATGATTAACTAAATGATCATGATTTCTACTTTCAACAAACTCCCCATGAGAGGATTATTTCCATTGGAGTTAAACTTTTTTTAAAATCTAGTTTTCAAGTTTGATTTTGCTCATTATCAAAGGTTTAATATGGATATAGGAGATGGTTCAATGACAAATGCAATAGCTTCTCGATCCTTTAACTTGTGGAATTATGTATTCGGTTGAACGCAACTGAATTTTAAAACTACTACAATGCTAAGCGACGCAACAAAATTCTATGTAAAAAAGATAGAAAATAGCTTTGATATTTAATGCCTTCACCTCAACCATCTTATTAGTCAATCCTTTCAAGAAACTCGAATACCATGACATCGTTCCGAACTTGCGCAAAAACTTTAGCATCAAACCGACCTCCTTTTCGTACAGATTTGACACACACAATCAATAATTTCTCCCTTTCAACCAATTTTTCCATCATCACAAAGAATATTACCATAGGCTAGATTGAAAGACCATGCAAAACATAGTAAAGAAATTAACATCATAAATCATAATGCAAAACCTTTGTTTTTTTCCTTTTCTTTTTCTCACAAACATACAGATCTAATTAGCTAGTATTACACCAATCCGCACTCTATCGCGGAAAGAATTCAAGTGAACATTAATGTGATTAAACCCAAAAAATCACATTATTTTCGTTCTCTGTTATATCATTTGTTTTCGTTTTGGTGTTCCTTTTTAAAATAATAATCCCTTCATCCTTAAAAATTAAATACAATTTATTATTGTCATTATTTATCTTAGTAAATATTTGAATCAAACATTGTTCTTTGATTCATTAAAGCTAATGTATAAATTAATTGAGAACGAAGGAAGTGTAAAATTGATATAAAATGATATTTCTTATTTTTTGATTTTTTTTACAATAGCATCATTTCGTTCATAGCTGAAGTGTTTTTTTCATCATCTTTAGCATACATCCTGTATTAGATATAAAATTATATAAAAGTATCTACTATTATATCTAATACAAGAGTCATACATTTTTCTAAAGTGATAACTTTTATATAAAATGATATAAAATTGTATAAATTGCCTTGTTCAAAGAGTCCATTTTTCTAAAATGTTAAAAATCGTTATCACACCAATGTATGAGGTTGGTAACTTTTTACCATTAAAGTTTTTTTATGGAGTCAAATTGCCATCAATGTTTTTAAAATGGAATCAATTTGTCACTGCATAAATGGTTTAATGGATTCCGTATTTTTTGTACTAATATTTTATTTCCATCTTAAAGTCAATAAATTAATATTTATACGTAAATGTCCGCCAATCAAGTACAATAGTTTGGCCATTATATTAATTTGTCAACTGATGGATAGCAATTACATGACATGAACGTGTTTATGAGATATACTCAAATTAAAATGGTGAAATCTATTTTGTAACTGAGGAAAAAATGAATACTTAAAACTAAAAAATAAGCAATGGAAAGATGAATTAAATTCATCTTTTGTATAAATGGATTGAATTAATTTTGTATAAATGGATTGCATTAAATACACATTATGGTAAGCATCTTTTAAAAGGAAGGCATATAAAATGGTAACTGCTCCTTAAAAATGGTAGAAATGATTAATACGCATACACGTCGAAAAAAATGCGTCATATATGTGCATACTGAGGTGCACTGTAATTCAGTATTCAAAATTTTTTTTCTAACCTTGCCACCTAGATGATCCTGTAATAAGATATAATAATAGATTAGCCATGAACATACGATATGTTATTGAAAAATCAACTACTACCAACATTGAAGAATTTGCTTTCGTTTCGGTTCGTTTAATTAGCCTACAGGGTGTTAACAGTTTCTTACCCACTAATTGCCGCCGTGAACCGAGCCGAATGTACATAAAAGCCCACTAACCAAAATTGTCCCAAATTAACATTATGTATCAGCTAGCCCACTATCTAGCCCAACCCATCCCATAATAAATCGACAAATTACCCAAAACACATAACGAAGTCGGAAAAAGGAAAAGAAAAAGGGGTCATTAACTGTAGATTCATGGCTTGGGTTTAAAAGAGCTTCAAACTCTGTAGCCCAAATCCTGGCTTGGGTTTAAAAGAATAAGAGAGATGCCATTAACTTGAGATTCCAGCGGTGAGCCCAAATCTTATTTTTCAAATGCAAAGAGTTTTTTTTTAAGAGAATGACTTTCATTCAACTAGCACGGCTGACCCTAGAACACACTAAACTAATAGCTCTTAACATAAGCGAGGTTCTGGTATGAAAGATAAATCAAAACTAAGTAAAACATGAAGATAAGGAAATAAACTAGGGATAAAAGATGGATAGCCTCTAGTCTTCGATGAATGTCATGGACAATGTCGAACTCCAACCTCGAAGTTGCAACCAAACCAAACCTCTCAAGAACCTAGCAAGAAAACTGGAAATGTAAACACTCGTGCGCAGCATCCTCAAAATAAACAAAAGCAACCAACATCCACCTTATAAGCTCTCTATGAGCTAAAAACTGCATGGTCTCGGCATAAGTGTCTACCTGAAGAAAAGCCAGTATGGAATGACTTCTCAATCGGAACAAGACATAGGTCCAGTACACACTAAGAAAGACACCTAAGTCCACCATCCGAGTCAATTGAAACAAATCACAGGTGGAGAGGGAAGACTCCAAACCCTTCATACCCGGATAAAAAGAGCTCATTGGTCCTGGCAGGTTGGACTCTCGCCCGACCCTGCCTGCCCAGACTCCTCTTCGTCCCCCACCTGGTTTACACAGGTATGCTTCTTTGTGCGACTACCTCCCGCTCCCACTAGTTTGCTCTGTCCTCGCTTCCCCACTCCACTTGCCTTCAGCTACTTAGCTGGACGCCCTGCTATCAGAGATGTGCTTTCAAAAGTAAACTTCAAAGGAACTTCCGTTAGTGACAACCTTGTCATCACCTGTGAAGGTCGGTTGGGACTATAGCTCTTCCCTGAACCTGCACAGGTTCCACTACCACCTGTGGAACCACCACAATGGCATTCTCTTGCCCCCCCGGAATTGCCTGGTTCCATGTATGTCCTTTCTCTGGGATTAACTATTGACCTGTCGGAGTCGAGGCCTCTACAGTTTTTGTCTCTGGTGTTTTCGCGTCCATCGAAAAAGCCTCAGGCGATCGGAATACCAGTCCTTCCCAACATTCCGATAACGTAGCCAATGACCGAATTGATAGTCAGTGCCTTTTTTATCCTTAGCCTTCATGCATTCTCGTTCCACATGAGATACCATACCGCAATGATAGCAAAAATCAGGTAATTTTTCATATTTCAAGTGGAATAGTCATCCTTGCTAAAACACCCCTCCGTAGGGGCTGCGAGATGTCAACCGAGACCCTCACTTGGAGGGTTGGTCAATCCTCCTCCATAGCAACCACTGAACCGATAGGAGTCCCCAGCGCACGCCCCAAGTCCTTCGTTGCCCACCTGAAAGGTAAGTCCATGATATGCACCCAAAAATCCACTCGATTAAACGGCAGATCCATGATTCGATCTACTGGTTCAATGCGGTTCAAAACAATCAACCGATTGTCGAATGCCCATGGTCCCAAAGACAAGACCGATTCAAAATGTTCAGGTTTGTCGAACTCAAACACAAAGAGATTATCTTGGAAGGTGTCAGATCCGTGACGCACACGAAACCGAAATCGACCGCCCTTCCAAGCACCTCTCATGGCTGCCATCAAGTGCTCAGCCCTCACCGTCCTTGCTACCATCACTTTTGTAGCGAGGCAAACCCCTTCCGTTGTTGCCGGTTACACTTGCATATCACCCAAATCTACCTTCGTTTCTTCTTCGGCTGATAGAGCAATCCTTGCCATCTTGGTGTCAATTGATTCCACAACCATAATACAAACGAAAAACCGAAAAAGAGTGGAAGAGTGGAACGTGTGAAGGGAAGACGTTGAAGATGGTGGAGTATAGTATGGTTGTCGATGAACGAGCCTTGTTGAACGAGAAAACAAAACCCTAGCACAACCCGAGTGGCGCAGATAAAGATTCCATCATATTAAATTCATATATATATTTTTTTGCAAAAAGATACTGAGTAACT
This sequence comes from Stellera chamaejasme, assembly GCA_024586325.1. Lineage (NCBI taxonomy): Eukaryota > Viridiplantae > Streptophyta > Magnoliopsida > Malvales > Thymelaeaceae > Stellera > Stellera chamaejasme. The sequence continues at coordinate 37,453,542 of CM044985.1, forward strand.
ACCATACGAGTCGAAACTTGAAAATACTAAAGAAATGTTACTCTCTTCCCATAAAAATTGTTGTATTTGATTTTGATATTTCAAATTGTAGTGTTTGATTCAAATATTTACTAATATAAATAATGAAAAAATTCAAAAAATATATTTAAAAAGTTTAGATTATAAATTATAATAAACATATATATGGATCATTTTTTTTGAACGGCAAAAGCGACATTTCATTAAAAAACATACAGAGAAACAAGACAAAACCCGAAGATACCTGTCCCTGAGATAAGAGCAGCATCGGGAGCACGGCCCAAAAAACACCCACACAACACCCCTCTAAAAAATTTCGCCAGCACTTCCCCTAAAAAAGATCAACCAACCACCCATGCAAGCTGAAAACAACAACAACACAAGAATACACCAGCAGAAAACAGACCAAGAGCGAATCAACACCAAAACATCCTAGTTCAGAACTTCAGCTGCCCTTAAGAGCGGGGCCATCAACCAGTCCGTCCAAGGAAGTCGAAGCTTCGGAGTCCTGCTGCAGATCCAAAGATAAGATACAACCTGTATTTCCGCAAAAACTCTCAAAGCGCTCCAGGGTTGGTCCTGCATAACCACGCCATTGCGAGCCTTCCACAAGGACCACGCAGAAATATAGACGACACCTTGCCACACCTGAGAGGCTTTTGAGGGAACTTGTGCCATGAACTCTCCCCCCAAAACATCAACAACAGCCCAGAGACCATTCACCTGCGTGTTGCACCATCCCGCTACTGCATTCCAAATTTCTTGCGCGGAAGGGCATCTCATGACTAAACCATGATCAACAGTCTCCACAGATTCTGAACAGAGCGGGCAAGTGACCGACTCCACCTGCACTCATCGCCTCCACAGTTGATCCCGAACAGGAATCAGACTTCGAACGGCCCGCCAGATAAACACGTTCACCTTCTTTGGGACTTTATTACACCATTGCATCGGATAATCATGGATTGCTGCTAAATTTGCGTCAATCATCAGGGAGAGTTGACGGGTCGTAAATACCCCGTCGGTTGCCGGCTCCCACCTCCAAGAGTCCTTGATGTCCTGTTTCGGAGTGAAAACCTGTAACACATAAATCGTATATTAAATACTGTAAAAACGGTACTTCACAATTTATTTGAATGGAAATCAATTACTACTATGAATTTTATTAAAGCCTCACAATAGAGAAAGATGAGTTACAAGATACGAGCAGCCTCTGCTAGAGTAATATACTATAGTAGCAGCTAATAACTATAGTAGCAGCTAATAATAGCGAATTTAGAAGCCACTCCGACCCTGATACAGAAAATCTAGAATACCCTTGGATTAGATATCCATCATTTTTATTTATTTTTTTGAACGGCGGATATCCATAAATGAGCATGTACAGTCCGAATTTCTGATATTCAATTATCAATAACATTCGCATGTTTGACAATTACGTTTTCCCCTTACTTTGATATTTTCTTTCTTTTTCAAAACTTTTTCATAGTTTAACACATTAAAAAAAACAAGAAAGTTTATCTTCTGCCGAATTACAATACGTGGTAATGATTAAATTGTAAAATGGATAATGGTCGGTGGTGAGTTGATTATACTATGAAATAGAGGGATAACTTGATTGTTATTACCACCAAAATGTTGAAATAGTCTTCTTCAACGCACTTAATTATATTCTTGTTGCAAGGCTCCAATCTTCTGTACGTACTCCTTGCTAGTGCTACAGTCTGTCAATCTATATTTCACCCTCGATTCTTCTCATTTCACCTGCATTCCTTTTCACACTCCATTTCATATTGTTCAGTAGCATTGAGAACCTAAATCCCGACCTCCCATATCAATCTGTACGTGAAGCAACAAAAGGTCTGATGATATGAAGGGTCGTCAACTCGTATATATATAGTGAGTTGAACTTGAGGGGTCAACTTGTGCAAGTTGGGAGTGTTTGAGGATTACTTGTGCATTTAGGCCCACTACAAACAATGAACAAGGAATTTAAAACAGACAGAGAGGGGCGGAAAACGTTACTTGCATTTGGATTATTTGGTAAATGTCAAATTAGCTGACCATGGAAGCCGGATTTTTTTAATGTGTACTTGCTTCAAGGTTCATCAGTACTCACTCCCACCTACTTCACTACAAAATTTTATGGTTGAAACTTGGAAGGTCAATGTTCATCCACATTTCTCTCTTCATAACCCCGCTTCTTTATATGCTCTTTTGTACTCTACCTTATGGACTCATTCATCAACCAAAATTAATTGATTAAGCTCTGGTAATAACTATTGATCTCACAAGTAGAGTTGTAAACAAGCTAGTCAAGCCGAGCTCAAAATGTGCTCGTTCGAATTTGGTTCAAATATTTCGCAAATTCAGCTCGATAGCTTAACAGCCTACATGATGCATGCATGCTGGAATTTGGCTTAATGATTGATCAGCTATAAATATTAAATAAAAAAAGTAACACATTAATTAATCGACATTAATGTCATTGTCTAACACTAAATGCACCGGTAAAAGAGGGGGAAGTTTAAGTTATGTTAATGCTTGCAGTCTACTTTAGGTACATGATTCTTCTTTGATAAAGAAATATGACTAACCTTGTAGCAATGGTTTATCATAGAAATGCATCAGGCAAGGGAAATGCAACTAAAAAGGAACAAAGTGCCATTTATATTTGGTACTAATTGTGTCATGGTTTCGTATTGCTAAACTACACTCATCTCACTGGCTGCCCCTAACATTCATATAGAAAAGTATGTTTCTTACATTTATTACTTCATCCAAGTCAATTAATATGACAAAATCTCCAACAGAGCTTTGAAAAATCAACTGGCAAGCATGCTAATTAGTCAGTTTTGATGATAATTTTGTTAAGTTTGATGATCAAGATGAAAGCGTGTTCATCACTATTTTACATTGTTTTGATCGAAATTGATGATCCTAAATCAATTTTGATGAAATACATAATACGTATATAGTATGTATTAAGAATTTTTTCAGAAAATTATTCTGGATGAAAAATCAGATCAACTATAAATTTGAAACTCAAATGTATCCAGCTATTTTGTGGGACAAATAGTACTCTTTTAGTCCGTCATTAATTGGTCTATTTGACTATCATGTTTCAATGTTCAATATTTGACTCAAATTTTAACAAAGATAAATAGTGAAAAAATCACAAAAAATATATTTAGAAAATGTATATTAAGAAAATTATGATATGCATATAAATTATTTAACTTAAAATGTTTAAATATTTATGAAAAGAAATTATAGATTAAATATTGTGAAACAATCAAAATAAATTAGCCAATTATTGACGGTCTGAGGGAATATTATAATCACACTTAATCCCTTAGTAATTGTCTCGGTGGATGTCTATTTACCATATATATGAAAACACACACATTATGATGTCAAACTTACCCTCTTAATAAATCTTTACGAATGGTGTTTTAGTCTTTTAATTTATTAGGATAGTTAGTTGAGTTAGTTAATTAGTAGTACATTTAGGTAGGTATTTTTTCACATATGTGGTAAATAAACGGACTCATTGTCTCGTCGAGAGCCCAGTTTTGGACTCTCTCAACTACAATTTGAAGCGTACATGCCATCAAGAATGTAGCAGCATGGAGTATTAAACAAATTTATTATCTTAAAGACATACTTCGTGTTTATCTAAATTGGATAAATTACAAGCGAATTCTTTGGAATGAAATAGGCTCTAAATTCCAAGGAGCAGTCCTGACCCCTTAATAGGGGTGTGCACTGGGCGGGGTGGGGCGGGTCGGATAGTGAGAAAAATATTATCCACCACGTCGAGTGTGGGTATCCGATTTTCACGATTTCTGCTGTTCGGATCGCGGATATCCGCATATGTTCATAAGTATACTTATCCTATAAAATCTTCCAATTTATTTAGAGATATTTTGAAATTTTGTATCATAAATGTACATATATAGAGCATAAAAAAGAATGAAAGTAGTTTGCATAAATAGAACAACATTATAAATGCAAATCATGTATCATTATTGTACGAAATGAGTTCTCAAACATAATATAAAAGAAATTTAAAGGAAAATTGAGATGAAGTAAACAATTTTAGCTAATTTTGTGTGTAAATAGTCATATGCGGATCAATTCGGGTATATGCAGGCTTCTAAAATTAGAACTCGCGGATTATCAGAATCTTCGGTTCATGGGTTTTTCGAGTTCGGATCATGTGGTTCAGTTTCTCGATTTTGCTGGTTTTTTGAACATCCCTACCCCTTAAGTCCCTAGCCTTTACCTTAATGGTTAAGCTCGAAGGTTTTCAGTTTAAACCCCGCAATTCACAATTCCCTACCCTTATGTCTAAAAAAGTTTCCAAGAAACGTGTCTCCAACTTCAATGTTTTTATCTTCGTTTGGCTTAAAACATTATGCGGAAAATTAAAGGGAAAACTATTAATTTGAAGTTGAGAAATGTTAACGGGCGGGTGCCCTGGGGCACTTCTTAAGGGTGAGTTTATTTCATTTTCGTATACTTCTCTACATGTATAATAATTATAATTTTGCAAAATAAGAAAATAAAATAGTAGATTTGATACATAGAAAAAAGAAATAAAAGTATTCTTAAGAAGTGCTCTAGGAGCACCCGTTAACAAGATCGAAGTTTTATTGTTAATTTTTTAGCGTAGAAAGATAGGGCGAAATTAGGATGCGTTTTTTTTAAGTGTATCCTAAGTGCTCTAGTTTTGCTATTATTTACTTGTTTGCCATTTTCATTTTCTCATTCCTTTAAAAAATGCATTTTTTCTATGATAAAAAAATTACAAATAATTAGTCGAGTGAAAAGAGAAAAAGAAGACGAAAAAAACAACCTCATATGTCATATGTTTTGATGATTTTTATTCGAAGTCCATTACCGAGAATCATTTTTTACACTATGAGCATTACCAAGCACAAGTATCGCTTTTTTATCATTAATTTTCTTGAGTGCATCATTACTTTTCATTAGTGTATTAGTGCATCATTAATTTTCTACAGTGCATCACTAACTTTTGTATAAGTATAATTTTTTTTTTCAATACTGTATCATTAATTTCTTATAATGCATCACACCACTCATACTACTGTATCATGAATTTCCTACAATACATCAGTAATCTCTTATTAAGAATCCTTAAGCACAATAGATGCGCCAAAGTGCACCGTAAACCTTCCCAGAAAGATATTGGTGACCATAACGAGCCCAAATGAAAACATTAATGGCTTACTAAAATCTCCCACCTATGTTGAGATTTACTGAAATCCAAACCAAAATGGTAATACCATGATCCGGGATATTCTTCCCCAATTATATACGACGTCGTAAACGCACCTAAAGTTCTAACACAATCATGTTGTCCCAGGTAGGCAGCCAAGAGGGGGGGTGAATTGGTTGGCCACAAAAACTTTTCGAATTAACAAAACCGAAGGTACTGACTCGATGTCAACCCGTTTAGAAATGCGACTTCCAGCAAAAACAAGAATGGTAAAGAATGACACCAGAATTTATAGAGGTTCGGTCTGAGACCTACGTCCTCTCCTCAAGTCCACAACTTGAGAGTTCCTCCACTATACTTTAAAAAGGTTACACCAATATAAAGTACAAATAGTTTTTCCCAAGGCTTAACTACAACCTAACTATGGTTTTCCCAAAGGCTCACCAAAAAACCTAATAGTTTTCCCAAGGCTAACTAAAAACCTAACAAATGGTTTTCCCAAAGGCTCACCAAAAAACCTATTTTAGTTTTCCCAAGGCTCACTAAAAAACCTATTTTAGTTTTCCCAAGGCTCACTAAAAACCTAACTTTGGTTTTCCCAAAGGCTCACCAAAAACCTAACACTCACCAAAATAGTTTTCCCAAAAGCTCACTATTAACCTAACAAAATCCCCTGTTTGGTTTTCCCGAGGCTCACCAAAACAAACCTTACAAAACAGTGTTCTCGCAGAGCTCAACCTGTTTACGTCTACCCGTAAAACACAAAAACGCGTTTTGAAACAAATTATTTCTCTCCCAAAAATAATATGAAGAAACCGAGATGAACCAAGTATGATCTTGAAATAAACAAAGACCTGGAGAGCTTTTAGAATAACTTGATTGCTTGTGAGATGAGAGAGCTTGAATCTTGGAGTGTTGTGGGAGTCTTTGTTTCGTAAGCTCTTGGTCTCTATTTAAATGGAGATGGAGGAGCGTCTTGACAACGTCTTTCTTGTTGCAGACTACGATTTTTCGTCCGGAGGTTCTTTGACCCACCTTTGGACCGTTAGAAGAGATATAGAGATAAAAGAGTCCTAACCAAACTCAATCTCCTTAACAGACAGCTGTAAACAGGTTTAAACGAGATGAGCTTATTTAAATTTAAAAACGAGGCCCAACTAAAGCAATTTAAACGAAGCCCAAAAGTTCAATATGATTAATAGGTAAAACACACTAAGTACATACCACACTTTTCTAAACTTTACACAAAGATCCCAAAGTTTTGTTATCATCAAAATCTAAGTTATATGGGAATAAACCCAACAAATTAAAATTTTAACCCTGTCATCATCAGCAAACCACATGACAGAGACGCGTTTCATTTTCTTTCAATTTCTTGTTAATTTTTCCATTTTTGTTCTCTGAACAAATGCTAAATGGGTCTAAGTATTTTCAAAATTACTTGTTAGTATACCTACATAGTAATAGTGCCCGTTTAGAAATATTTGTTTTGATTAATGATATTGTTTTGAGAAAACTAATAAAAGAGGGTAATGTTATGTTATTTTACGACTCTCATAAATTCACCTTTTCTTTATCTTATTTATTCTCTACTTCTTTATACTATATATTATTTTTCGCAATAGAAATGTAAATCAGAGTATTCAACATAAAAAAGGCAACATAGAGTTTTGTTTGTGTGAGAAATCACTATTCCATTTCCATGGTCAATTAATTAATTTCCGTGAGTCTGATTTGATTTTCCACCACACCACACCACACACCAGTAGCCAATTGTAACATACCACATCATATATAAGGGGTAATTCAGTAAACGAAAGTTGTTAAAACCTCTCAGCTGCATGGTACGCTAGTGGGCACCCAACCCAACCCAACCCCTTGTTCTCTTTGTCCTAAAATAAAATCACTTTTTCTTTTTAACCCCCCTCTCTCTCTCTCTCTCTCTCTTAAAAAAGAAAAATAAATACTCAAGGAAAAGTAAAACAGAAATCAAGCAAGGTACCTGCCTGTGGCTGTGTCTGTGTCTGCGAAAGAGCAATTAATCCAACGCTGCCATTTAAAGACTCTTTCAAATCTAACGTTTCAGATTAGTCCCCAGATTTTCCTTTTCTTATTGCTCCCTAATCTCTTACTCTCTCCCCTGTGTGCGTTTGCAGTGTTTTCTTTCTCTGTAGTAGTTGCTGCTGGGAGGAACAGACCTTTGTCTCTCTCTGCCCAAAATTTTCACCTACTGACTTTAAATTCTCTTTCATTCTCGTCTTTTATCGTTTTGTCATCTCAGATCTACCTTCTCTTGGCGCTATTAGATCCACCTTCCGCCGCCGTTCCATGTCTGGACGACTTTGACTTGCCTCATTTGCTGCGTCGCCGGCGCAATGGGCCAGTGCTACGGGAAGACTAATCCGACGCTTGATAATGACGGCCCGCCTTCTAATACCACCACTCTCGTCGTTTCTGCTGTTGATCAAGACCAGGTCTCTCTGCCCCCGTCTACTTCCGCCAACGGAGTTCCTTATACGCCGGCCAGGTCTTCGAATCCGAGCCCCTGGCCCAGTCCCTATCCTCACGGCGTCGCCGCCAGCCCTCTGCCATCCGGAGTGTCTCCATCTCCAGCGAGGGGTTCCACGCCTAGGAGGTTCTTCCGGCGGCCGTTTCCGCCACCTTCACCCGCCAAGCACATAAAAGCCTCGTTGGTGAAGCGTCTCGGCGGTGGGAAGCCGAAAGAGGGGCCAATTCCGGAGGAGCAGGGAACTGAACAGCAGGAGCAGGCGCTAGATAAGAGTTTCGGGTACAATAAGAACTTCGGGGCCAAGTACGAGCTCGGGAAGGAGGTCGGTCGAGGACATTTCGGTCATACTTGCTCTGCAAGAGGCAAAAAAGGTGAGCTCAAGGATCAGCCGCTTGCTGTTAAGATCATCTCCAAAGCCAAGGTATATAGTAGCTCCGAACTGTATCGAATTATAGTCGATCTCCATTGTTTGCGGACTCTTTTCAAGTTTCTGTTTCTGTTTGTTATCCCCACGTTCAAGGTCGTTGCATCTTTGTCGGTTCCTGCTCAAGCTTACACTGATTTTCGAATTGGTTGTCAAAGAGTACTTTTTCAGTTGGTTTGTTTTCATCTTCATGTTAGATTTATGATTTTAGGCAGAATTCCTCGTAATAGGAGTGAATTTAGATATTTGAACCGATCGACAATTTCCTTCCAGTGAGAAGACAGTTCAGATCGCTGCAATTACTTATCATCTATCCGGTACTCTTTAGCAGCCTGTTGCATTTTATAGTTCAAATAGGTGAATATCTTTTGAAACTAGAAAAGCAAAATGCCACAATCTACATCGCGTTTTCTAGAGATTATCAATAAATATACGTCACCGGTTAAACTACTATTAACTGAACCATTAAACTTGCGAGGAATCTTCTCTTCTACTGATTTATAGCTACTATCTTTCCATAAATCAAGCTCTCATACTTTTCTATGAGTCAAGCTTGTTCCAGGTAGATTGAACCAGTTCCTTTACACCTGGCCGTTAAACAACTCTGGTGGAATTATTTTGGGTTGATTCGTTAGTCTTAATCCACTTCGCCTGTTGGGATGAGGAAAAATGTTTTCCAAAGGTTCATTGTCTCTATTTTGTTCGAGCAATTTGACTGTTGTTACTGAAGCTTTTGAGTAGATATTTCTTTTTAATACCATACTAAACTGTTAGTTTTTATTGTCTTGATTTTGTGGTCTATCAGATACTAATGTGTCACCTGTTTGCTCTCAGTTTGTTCAACACTTTCTATTTTGTATGTCTTCTGACTTAACTGAATGCTTAAAGATAAATCTCAACAGATGACAACAGCAATAGCAATCGAAGATGTCCGAAGAGAGGTGAAAATATTGAAGGCCTTATCAGGACATAAGCATCTAGTCAAGTTTTATGATGCATGTGAGGACGCCAATAACGTGTACATAGTCATGGAGTATGTCTTTTCTTGTAATTGTGCAGATTTATTGTCAAAAGTAGTCTGGTGGCATTGAAAATGAATCTTGACCATGTTTTACATAATCTAGTTCATTGGATTGTTCAAGACAATCTTGGAAAAAAAAAAACAAAATATTTAGCAAAGATATCAAGAACTATTGCTACTGAGACCTGTTACTTTATTATCTGAAATGTGTTAAAGGACTGATTAATTCTAGATTCGAACTTGTAGGTAGAGTTTCTGTTCTTATGCAAGTTTCTGGATGACCTTGAGTTTGTACTAACATTCTTTTGGTATCTGTTTCTAATCAGATTGTGTGAAGGTGGAGAGCTACTAGACAGAATATTAGCAAGGTAATTTTGTCCTTATCCCATGCAAATTTTATTAAGATAAGTGATCGAAATCCATTACATTCTTCACAGAAGTCTGGTAAATGTTCCTTGTTAAAAAAAAAAAAAACAAAGAAGTCTGGTAAATGTTCAAATGTCAATCTGTCTAGGATCAATTAAGCATAAGTCAACTTTGTTGTCTTATTGAAATTAATTTTATGATTGAAAATGCTTTTCTTTGTACCACCTACCTTCCCCCATCCAGTCCCCCATCCATCCTCACGTTAACATGTTGGTGGTAATATAGAAAACTTGGCTTTCACTTTGTTGCAGAGGAGGAAGGTATACAGAGGAAGACGCAAAAGCCATTATTGTACAGATTCTAGGCGTGGTTTCATTCTGTCATCTTCAAGGTGTTGTGCACCGGGATTTAAAGCCAGAGGTTTGTTGTTTTTAACCAAAAATTGCAAATAGACTATTTTTCGTTATTTTAATGAAGGGATTAAAATAAAAACAGTTGATTTCAATACTGCTCTAATGGATTGCTTTACAGAACTTCCTTTTTGTTTCTGGAGCTGAAGATGCAGATATGAAGCTCATTGATTTCGGTCTTTCTGACTTCATCAGACCAGGTAAGAGAAAAGATCACTCGTCTTTTCTTTGCTCCATTGATCATCTGCATGGTTACCAAACTGGTCTAAGTCTTCATCTGTTCCTTTCTGGGGCAAAATCATCTCTTTAAGAAGTCAACTTTCTTTTTAGGTTCTGTTCTAATTACTGTTCTTGTAACTTCATTGGTCATTTTTTCCCTGCAGATGAACGACTCAATGATATAGTTGGAAGTGCTTACTATGTTGCACCTGAAGTCTTACATAGGTCGTATAGCTTGGAAGGAGATGTATGGAGCATCGGGGTTATCACTTATATACTGTTATGTGGAAGCAGGCCTTTCTGGGCACGAACAGAATCAGGAATATTCCGTTCTGTGCTGAGATCTGATCCCAACTTTGAAGATTCACCATGGCCTTCTGTCTCTCCGGAGGCAAAGGACTTTGTGAAGAGACTTCTGAATAAGGACTACAGGAAAAGAATGACGGCTGTTCAAGCTCTAAGTAAGTTTGAGATATTTCATTCCAGTCAACACATTGCAGATTAAGACTTTTACAGATGCTTTACCATGTGTGGTCTTACAATGGTGTTATGATCCTTGTAAAATACACTCCCACCGTCCCCAAATAATTGCCCTGTTTGACTTTGAAGTTGTGGTTGACTTAAATTATTGCTATTAAGAATTTCTTAAAAATACTAGATATTTAAATCTATAAACTTTAATTTATCACTTACATATACGTTAATTTAACTTTTTATAGCAAAATGTTGAAGAAAATAATTCAAGTAAATGCTGAAAATGGAATGTGACAATTATTTAGGGATGGAGGGACTGAGGGAGTATCTGTTATTTGTTCGATGCATATTTTTGTATACGAGGTAATCAACTCAGATATTGTACTAAGGTTCTTTGTAAAGGTCAGCCTCCCAATCCCACAAAATCTAGTCAAAGGAATTTAAGGAAATTGAAAAGGCCGTGGTGAATACGTATCAGAATCATAGTTTGAAGTAAAATGCCTGTTACCTTTTCTCTCAGCCAAAGAAAAGGAAGGTGGTCATACTTTGAAAGAGTTGGTTAATTGTTTGATATGTCTATCATGATCTAGTGTAGCAGGTTCCATTACCCTGAAGACAGAAAAAGTGTGCTAGGATAATAGACTTTGGCCATTATAAGAACCAATTTGATTGTTTTGTTCTGTTGTTGTTGCTTGTGCTTCTTTATCTATAGATGCTTTTGATAATAATTCATGTTTTATAGCATTAAAGCTAATTATTACTACTAATAAGAAAAATAAAACATAAGATTGATAATCAAGAGCACTTGTTCAATTGCAGCACACCCATGGCTGCGAGATGAAAATCGGCAAATCCCACTTGACATATTAATCTATAAGCTGGTCAAGTCATACATTCATGCTACACCATTGAAGAGGGCTGCTCTGAGGGTAACATCCGCTCTTTCTTGATTGGAAAATGAGTCTCTTTCTTCTGGAATCTGCTCCCTGTGTTATTCTTTCCTGTTTTTGTTTGTTTCATGGCTTACTTTACTCGTGCTTGTACCGCAGGCTCTCTCAAAAGCTTTGACTGATGATGAAATGGTTTATCTACGGGCACAGTTCCAGTTGCTAGAACCAAACAGAGATGGAAGTGTGTCTCTGGATAATTTTAGAGTGGTTAGTAACTGCTGCCCTGGTTCTATTGCTAGTGACTTATGGGTTAAGTGAGTTCCAGTTAACTCCCTTCTGAAGATAATACTCATCTTGTACAAAGTTCAAAGATGTGGTGCCACATCGCTTGTTTTAGTGTGGGCTTCCATTCCTGTACTTAGTACATGTGCAAGTACTCCATATAAATGTGCCTTGCTAGTTTAAATATATTGGTTAAGTTCAAAGAGTGTATTTTAAAGCTCCGCTCTTTTACATATTCAATTTGTGATATTTTCAAATGTCACAGAAAGCAGTGATTCTTTTTCAGGTCACAGAGCATAGTTTGATTGCCTGACATGATTTCTTGTGGCTATGTAGGCGCTTGCTCGAAATGCTACTGATGCCATGAGGGAATCACGAGTTCCTGAGATTCTTAATGTGGTACTATTCCAGATAATCTTTTAGTAATCTCGAGGTCTTTGGTTTTCCAAACACTGCTATATGCTAATCTGATCAGTCACTTGTAGCACACACAACAAGCATGATGGAACAAACTAATAATTTAATGTCGATGGTTCAGAACATGAGTTTTGTATTATCTAATTCTCTAAGATACACCATTGTGATGGTATTTGTTTGCAACTTTGCAAACAGGCACTGGTTCTTAATCAATTGATAGGGTCTTAACTGAACAGAGTATGGTATTTGTCAGTGTACTGTGAATGCTAGCCAATCATGAAAAGGGTGGTTGCAACTTTGCAAGCAGGTGTATCTAAAGAATGATCGTATTTATTTAATTGGTGTATGGAAAATGCATGTTCCAAGAAATTTACTACCTCCGTCCTACAATAATAGCCACGTTTGACTTTTGTGCTTGTGTTTGACTCCAATTTTCATTAAAAATAATTTATCAAAAAAATTCTTGTTTCTAAATATAGTTAGAAAACAAGACACATTAAATTTTTATTTGGATATAAATTTATAAGTTAAGGTGTAAGAAAAAAATCATAGATTAAATGCTGAAAAACAAACGTAGCTATTTTTCTGAGACAGAGGGAGTATTAATTATGCTATTTAAGTATTTTATTTGAAAAAATCTGATATGCTGTTACTATACGTAAGAAAGAACAATTATGTTTGTCTCTGTTTCTACACATCAAACTGTTTACTTCTTCCCAGAAGATTTCAGACAGTTAAATTTCCAATTCTTCATTTGCTGGAGTAGCGTTCATGTTAGGTGTCCCGTCTCTCATCCCTACTGGGGAGAAATGGATGGGGCCACATGCAATCAATCACATGCAAAATGCACAGGAAACATTTAGGGGTGAAGTAAAGTGATTATTTCTGTAGATAGCATCACTAATCTAGAGCCTGTGGCATCAGTAGGTGAAGAATACAAAAGCATCTTGCATCTGTGTCCTGCTTGCATGCCTAGTATATGCACTATAGCTCAGCACTATTTAGAAATCAACCTGGAATTATGAGAACTCTGTTGTAAACCTGTTGGGAGCTTGTCACTCCCAGCTCTCCTTGCTTGGATTGCAATGTTGAGTCAATGAATGCATTGGCGACAAAGCATTATTTCTTTTTGAGTTCTCTCTTTTACCTGGTTGCTGTGACACCTTGTAACAGGTAATATTCTATGGTCAGCTAACAAGTGTATATGGATTTTGTTCAGATGGAATCACTTGCTTATAGGAAGATGTACTTTGAAGAGTTCTGTGCGGCTGCAATCAGCACGCATCAGTTGGAAGCTCTTGAAGGGTGGGAACAAATAGCCTCAACTGCGTTTGATCATTTCGAACAGGAAGGCAACAGAGTAATTTCGATCGAAGAATTGGCACAGGTATATATGCTCCCCACTTTCTAGCTCAAATGGAAAACCAGTCCCTGTCATATACACCGTCGTTTATAAGCTTTTGTTTTTGTTAACTGTATTGCATGCAGGAATTAACCGTTGGCCCTTCCGCATATGCATTCCTGAGGGATTGGATCAGGAACACCGACGGGAAGCTTAGTCTACTTGGATATACAAAATTTTTACATGGCGTGACTCTACGAAGCTCAACAAGACGCTAGTCTTGGTATATATTTTTGGTACAAAACGAGGGAAAAAGTAAAAGTAACAACTGGTGGAGTCAGAAAAAAGCGTTTCGATTCTTTTAAGAGGATTTAAAAATGGGGCTGGCCGAGACCTTCAGAAGTTGGCGCGATTGGGGTTTGGAAGTTGTAAAGGTCGGAAGTCGTTGAGGCCAATGCCCCAGTTTTGCGCATGAGAAACGATAAAAAGTTTTCAATAGCGAATTTGAAGAGCCAGAAGAAAGTAGTTATCTCTATCCTTTCCTGTCAGCTGATATAGAGCTATGAAATTAGATGCTCGAGAATGAAATGATTTCCTGTCAGCGTATGGTTTGGAATTGTATCATGTCCTCGTAGGGTTTTGGAAGTGAAATAAAGCTATGATCATGTCCTTCCTTTTAAGTAAAATTTTGCAACTATTTGCAACTTTTTGAATTTGGTGAGAAGGTTGTGAGAGGGAATTTGGTGGAAAGAATTTGAGAAGTTGCAAGTAGTTGCAAACGTTTGCTTAAAAAAGCCCAGGTGTTCATTTAACTAAAATGTTTAATTGGTCAATTGTATGCCTGTTTTGGTAGATATCACCATACTGCTTGGGTCACACATGCGATTACTTTGGATCTTATTCTTGTTTACACTACTACTATGCTCCTGACTGATGGGTTTTTAGAATACCAAAATTGAGATTAATATTATGTATTTCTAATTTATGAAGTTTTGATTGTTGTTTGGTCCTTAAAATGGGTAGAGTTGGACTCCTCATGGAACCAAATGTAGGATGATTCTGTGGATTCTAAATTTCCCAATAATCAACATTTCTAAATTTTTTGGATCCAAAACTCCCTTATAGTAGAAGGAAACATGCATGTGGTACAGATTAAGAGAGCCCGCTTGTTTCGAATAAGAGACAAGCGTCCTCTCCGAAGGTACCGAGTTGTACTCAACAGAATCCGAATTCTAAGATGATTCCAATATGGTGGGTACACCGAACACGAAAAGTACCCAATCAAAACTTTAGTAGGAGAAAAGGAAATCAGAATTAATATCTTAATGATGATTATGATAGTGCACTAGCACTAATATAATTGGAACTAAAGTCAAGTCAATCTACATAGCATAAACAGGTCAAACAAAGATGCGGGCAGCAGAAGCCAAGAGGACCAATAATACCCTACAAGGGGAAAGATTTAGGAGACCCACCCTTGAAAGTTTCAAAGCGATATAAATGGTGCTAAAAATGGTAGATAAATTTGTCATTCTTCAAACATCACCACCCTGATCAATGAAACTTCAACGGTCGCAACATATTTTCTTTCTCTTTTTTTTTGTCTGCCTTTTCTAACCGTAGAGGCCCTACAGGGCACAGCCCTACCCTACGTATGAACCCAACCTATTACCTTTATAACCACGAACAAAGCGTGGAGGGCACTCCCTCTACTCAATACCCTAACTCCGTCACTTGTTACATTTTTTTTTCAGTATTTAATTTTTATATATTTTTAATATTTTGGTACATAAAGTTAAGTAGCTTATATATATATATAAGTTAAATCGATGTGTCTAGTTTCTAAAAATATTTTTTTCAAATTTTTTTAACAAATTCTTTCTAGTAAAAAATTGAGTCAAATAAAAGTGCAAAAGTCAAACTAACAATTAAATAGGGACGGAGGGAGTATTATTATTATTATTATTATTATTATTATTATGGTTATGTTATATAGTGCTCCTAGAACACTTTTTCCCCTTCTTTTATATCATTATTTTACATATTTGGAAAGTTATAAGAAAAGAAAATAATCCTTAAGAGTGACCTAAAGGCACCCGTTAAAAGTACTGTTATTATTATTGTTATTATTATTACTAGTCACCAATATGCTCGTTGAACATAGAAAAATACTCTATAAGATAGTAAAAGTTATGAAATTAAAAATAAATTTTAAATTCATAAATATATAATTTAAAACTCAAGATTAATAGAAGATATCATGCACGCAATATAATTTAGGATTCAAGTGTTTTTTAATCGATTAAGTAAATTGAAGATATATTCTAAAGATAAAAATTATAAGGATACATTCTAATTAAGATTTGAAGGCTAATTGTGATATACTGTAATTGAATGTATACCAAAGTTAGCTGGGAACAAAATTTATTATAAACTATCATTATTGTACTTTCCCTTTTTCTCTCTCATTTTCATTTAGAGGATAATTTTTCAAAAGTATACAAAGTCTTTTATTCATCTCAATTTACGTGTCCAATCTTGAATCCAAAACGTAAAAAAGTATTTCAAATTTATTTTCATTTTATAACTTTCGGTTTGCAATTATTTTAATTTCATGTTATTTTTTATCCTAATCTCATTTATGTTTTATGATTATGTTTATACTAAATTTTTTCTAAGCGAAACCATGGTCTTGTAAGCTATTAAAACTGAAGGCTTAGACTAATAGCTCCAAAAGCAAAGTTTGAGGATTAGTAGAGTTTAAGTCCAAAGGCAACTTGAGATTTAATTACTTAGAGAGAATTAAAATTCTAATCAATTGTGACTTAATTTTTTAATCATATTAGAAACATTAATGGTTTTTGAGCGTGTTTATGTATTTTTTATTTTTTATAGACAAAAAGTGTGATTTTATGAACTAATAATGCTGAAAGGCTTATAAGATGATGAAAAGGTGAACTTTGAGGATAAAAAAAAAAATCAAAGTTCATTTGACATGTGTAAAAGGTTGAAAAGTATTGAGACAAAAGATCCAAACTTAGTTTTTAAAATAACTACTGAAGTATCATTTGAATTTTCTGCTACTTCGCATATGTTTTAAAAGAGTAATGCTATAACTTTCAAGGCTGAGTTGGTGGCCTGTAAGGCTTAAGAATTGTTTAAGTGTAAAGTTGAGATAAATTTACAAAAAAAGTAAACACTTGTGTCTATGTATTTCTTTAGAACTCTATCATTATTAAAACTCTAATTAATTAATAGTTTTTCATCATTTAAACTCTAACTAAATAAATATACTTAAAAAAACACAACAACTTAAATACAAAAGATAAAAATTTATTCAACATTTAGAAAATATATGTTTGTGTTTTTTGTAAAAATAAATAAATATAGGAGTACTGTTAATATAGATACTCAAGTATTAAGTGTAAAAAGAGTAATGTAGAAATGGTTTTAAATAAGAGTTTTTATGTGTGATTTCTTATTTTAGTAAAGGTTAGGGGTTTAAATGATCACCAAAAGAAATTTGAGGATTAAGAAACAATTTGACCATGAAGTATGTTATTTTGGAGAAGGCCACACATGCATAGGAATAGCAAGTTTTTTTTTCTTTCATTTTTTTAATACCTTTTAGGATTTTATTAGGATTAAAATTCTAAATGATATAGAATTACAAATTTAGGCCTCAGTAGAAGACTACAAAACTTAAATATAAAGGGTAAAAAGTTTGATCAACATTTACCAAAATATCATTTGTGTTTTTATGGGTAAAGTGCATGGTTAGTACCTTATCTTTGTCTTTTATCATATTCATGTCATGTTTTAAGAATTTTCCATATTAAAGTCCTTATCTTCATTTTTTGTCTCATTTAAATCATTTACCGTTAACTCAATGTTAAAATTAACAGAATTTTAGGCAAAATGATTTTTTAGGTACCTCTACTTTTTATTTTATACTCTTTACACCATAAAATTTTTCATTTATACTCTTTACACCAAATACCTTCCGGCCACCACTTCCGACGCCGCCGACCACCGTTGAGCACCCCAACCGCGCACCAGCGACACTGAGCTCGCCTCCAGCCTTGGTCGCCCCAGCCTAGCCTCCCCAACTCGATCAGCCCGCCCCAGCTCCACCTCCACAGTCGCCCCAACCAACCCGTCGTTGTTGCTTCGATTCACGGTTCTCCGACAGCCAGGGATGACACACCTACAATGACTAGCCACCCTAGATGTCAGTGACACCAAGGGGAAGCCACCAAGCCACCGGTGACCACCAGAATCGGGCTAATCGTGAAAATACGAATTTCACTATCACCACGAATTTGGCCCACTCCAGCTGATTCGTTGGCCAATGCCGTTGAATCTCGAATGGGTCACCCTAGACACTCCAACAACAAGTTTTAACCATCAATTTCTAACATTATATCTGAATTTGATTAATCAAATTTCTAGAATTTCAAGAACCCTAGAATTTCAGAATGCAATTCCCCTCAGTTTAAGAACAGTTTGATTCTAAAACAAGAGGGGTTTTGTCCTTCAAGAGTAGGACTTTGATTCCGATTAATTTTTACACACAAATCACGAAAACACTGATTTGCGGGATTGTGAAGGGCTGGGGAAGCTTAGGCAAGACGGGAAAGAGGTATTGGAGGGGCGGTAAGGCGACTAATAGCTCGTGGGTAGGGTGGAGGTGGTTGACCGTCGCTGGGTGGGTGGTCAGAGTAGCATCGGGTTGTTGCAGTTTTTGGTAGGTGGTTAAAATGTTAAGTTTTAGAACTTTATGGTGCAAATACAATTGTAGGAAACCTTTAGTCACTAAAAAATCATTTTTCCTAAAATTTTGTTAATTTTAACGTTGAGTTAACGGTAAAGGACTTAAATGAGACAAAAAATGAAGATAAGGGACTTTAATATGACAAATTCTTAAAACATGACATGAATAGGACAAAAAGCAAAGATAAGGGACTAATCGTACACTTTACTCGTGCTTATATATATATTATATATATATATATTAAGATAAGATAAGATTTAGATCTATAATCAGTTGAGCAAGAAAAGAATAATATATAGCCGAATCATCATTAGATTTAAAAATTTACCTTGAACCTATATTCTTTCCCTTGAATGTATTGGAGGAACTTATATATAAATCCTTATTTAGATTTCATTGTTAGCAATATTCAAATAACTTCAAGCATATGTTGGTACAAAATTCTAATACAATTGTAGAGTTTGACTTAATCATGAAAATTACGAATACCACTCCCAACTCAAAAAGAAAGAAAAAGAAAATCTGCGGGGAACACTTCTGAATGAGTAATGGATTTGAGGATAATGTGATAGAATAGATATGGAAAAAGTTTCCTAAATAACTCTCCCAATTAACTTAGGATCCAAATAAAAAATTGTATTTTGCAGAAAAGGAAGGCCTTGTTTGTTTGATAACAATGTTAGCAATTAGTTGTACTAAGGTTTTGAAACGATTTCTTATGCACAACTTTTTAGTAGTATTTAACATTAATTGTTTGATCTAAACTATAAAAGATTGTAATGTTACTTCTATATATCATTTACTCTCTCCGTCCCAAAAGTAACGTTAATTTATCTATATTATTTTTTAATAGAAAAAATATCAAAAAATATATTTATAAAGTTAAGACATCAAATTTTTAATTGTATATAAAAGTTTCAAATTTTAAATTTGAATTGATAGAGAAATAAAATCAAAGATTAAATGCTGAAAAAACAGTGTTGTATTATTTTGGGAGAGAGAGTATAAATAGAGCATTAATATTAACATTCAAAGTACATTCTTTGAATATGAGTCCCAAAAGTATGCAAGACTTTCCTTTATGTAATTTTTTATGTACTAATTTACCAAATCATTCTTACCTCTAAAATTTAGAAAATACAAAACAAAAAATAGTATGAGTATTTATTCTCCAAATAAAAGTTTCTACTCAATCATCTAATTATTTGATTTTTATTCTTGGTATATTTAGCGTTGTTTTATTTTTGCACAGCAATGGGCATGACATTAAAACAAGAAAAGGTAAGTATAGAGAAAGCAAGGCTGCCTCAGATATTGCGGCCATGAGAGAGGCCCAGGCATGAGAGCTGTATAGAGAGCAAAGGAACAAAACAAAAACCAAGCCAAGGTCCCTCCTGCTGTTACGCCCAAGAAGCTGCAAACGCAGCTGCAGCAGACCCGAATCCACCAAGGCAACAAGCAACACCACAACAACAAAGCAAAAATAAAGATACACCCCACACCATCAACGCCCGACAAGTTACCCCACCCCTTCCGAAGCCCTTGGGAGTGGAGCAAGAAGCCAATCCTCCTAAGCAATGTTAAAATTTTTGCATCTACAGCTAATCAAAAGGTAAGATAGAACCTGGATATCGTTGAAAATACAGGAAACTCGCCAAGGGGTGTTTTGCATAATAAGCTTATTCCTCGCCTTCCAGATGGTCCACATCGTAACGTAGGAGATGGATTGCCAAAACTGAACCGGTTTGGCAAGGGCTTGAGAGATGAAATCCCCTCTCAAGACATCGATCGTGTCCAGCAACCAAGTCGCCTCCAAACCGCACAAAGAAGTCACTGATGCCAAATCTCCATGATTATCAGACACCACACAAGAGCGTGATCAGTTGTTTCGGTAGCATCAAAACAAAGAGGGAAAATAGTGGACTCGATCTCCATGCCCTGAATCCTCAGCTGGTCCCTAACCAGAATGTATCAGTGAGTTACTCACCAAATGAAAACATTCACTTTCCTCGAAACTCTGTTGCGCCAAATTGTTGGAACGTCATGAGCTACCGCCACTTTGTCTGTTATCTTCTGCGAAAGATGGCGAACCGTAAACACGCCATCAGCCACAAGTTTCCATGACCAATGGTCCGAGCTGTTTCGTTTTGGAGAGAAGTCCCGCAAAAGATTCATTAGTTGTTGGAATTCTCCCTCCACTCTTCCCCTCAAAGGTCTCCTCCAACTACAGACCCAACTCCACTTCATCTCAACCCACCTAATCTTCACATGAACAAAACTACTTGGGTTCGAGTCGAGCTTGTACAATCTCTTAAACCTACTCTTTAAGGTACCATAGCCCACCCACTCATCTTCCCAGAACTTAGTCGAGTTCCCATCACCCACTACCTGTGACACCAGCTTTTTGAAGTCAATTCCCATCCCCTCAATCTCCCCCTCCGCCTTCATAATTCCCTTCCACACGCTTCACCTCTTGATCTCCTCCTACCTGCAGAGAACCCGAAGCGCCCATGTAAATACTAGCTACCACCGTCGCCCACAAGCGATCTCCATCTACTAACCACCTCCACTTTCATTTCCCTAACAAAGCTAAATTTTTCCCCCTTAGACTACCCACGCTCAACCCCCCCGTTTCACAACTCCCGAACAGTCTTTCAATCCCAGCCAAAATCAGCTTCCTGCCCTCTTCCATAGCCCCTCGGAGAAATTTGTTTCTCACAATCTCAATTTTCTTAATCACTCCAACCGGGGCATGAAACTCTAACATATGATACAAAGGCAGACTTCTAAGTACCAAATTAATCAGAGTTAATCGACCGCCGATAGACAACTTTGCCTTCTAGCTTGATAGACCTTTCTCCACCTTCTCGACAACCACATCCTAGCTCTTTTTTCGGCTCATGTTTAAACCCACATGAACACCTAGGTACGAGAATGGTAGGGTTTCCGCAAAGCACCCCAGCAGCTGAGCAACTTTGTTCACTTCATCAATCCGGATGCCTACCCCGAATAATCTGCTCTTCTCCATATTGATTTTAAGACCCGAGGCCAACTCAAAGCAACGCGGAAGGGCCATTAGAGATCTGGCGTTCTAGACTGACCACTCACCACAAAACACAGCGTCATTTGCAAACTGAAGGTGAGATATCTCCACCCTCTCATTTCCAACCTCAAAGCGCCTTGGGAAACAGTTTCTTCCATCATAATATTTAATGCCTCGACAACCAAAATGAATAACAAAAGGGATAGCAGATCTCCTCCTCCTCCTCCTCTTCTTATTTTTATGTTTTCTCCTTCTCTTCTTCTTCTTCTTCTTCTTCAGTTTTATTCTTCTTCTTCATCTGTCTTCTTCTTCTTCTGACCGATCGTTGCGCGGCCGGATTGTAGGATTGTGGATAAATATTTCTGTAGATGAATATTTCTGGCATTGTGGATGAATCCAGATGAATTTCATCCGGATTCATCCACTTATTTTTTAATTAAAAAAATGTTTACTACGGTCACGTGCACGGTAAGCCTCCTTACCGCAAGCTTATATACCGCAGAAATTACCACGGCCCTCCCCGCAGTTGTTACCGCGGAGGAAACCGCGGTAAGTCTTGTTTTCTTGGCGTAGTGTTATGTCATGCTGAAGTTTTATATAATCGGTTCAAGTTGGAAAGGGGAAAAAGGAGAGGAAGAAGAAGCATCAGAAAATAAACAATCGCAGCAAGCAAAGTGAAAAAGAAGACTGAGACAGGAATGGCTTCAAATTCATCTGCCGATTGCAAGAATCTTCTGTAAATATTGTTAAAGTTTTCTTTATGGAAGTTTAACTCACAAGATTTTTTTTTCTTCTGAATTGCACAGCTCTTCATACGTACCACACAAACAAATGAAATGAATCAACGACAGATGTGAAGGAACATGTTACAGTAACCGCATTAGCAGAAGTTGCAGAGAATGTGGAATGAGCAAGAACTGTCTAGGAGTGGCCAGAGAGCAATTTCTGGAATATAATAATAATAATAATAATAATAATAATAATAATAATAATAATAATAATAATAATAATAATGCAATTGGGGCCGTGCATGGAATATGTTTCAAGGAAGAAAAAAAAAAGAAAACATTTTTGTTGAGTTTAATTAAGAAGAAAACTTTTGGCGATACCAATCTTGAAAATTCAGGCTGTTGTGAATCAATGCCTTCCCAGATTCTACACCCTCTTTTCATTGAGGCGTTTTCCGCCTGCTTCATTTCGCTGCTACGCACTACTTACTACGCAACAAGCAAGCTATCATGTACTCCATTCCTCCATATAAATAAAATAAGCATTCCCATTGCTCTCTCTATATATATCATCACAACATCTCCAACACATATTAATCAGTTCCTCACTAGCTACCTACCTTGTAATTTGTAATTATGGCAACTAATCAGCCCAACCAGCCCCGTGCATGGCTTCGTTTAACATCCTTAGCAGCACGCACTAACATCCCCACACCTGCTCCAGCCCCAGCCCCAGCCCCAGCCCCTGTTCTTCGACCCGCATTGAGGCCACAGGCACAGCAGCCTCAAGCTCCTGCTCCGCCGCCTGCCGTGGCTCCGCCTGCTCTTATTCGACCCACGTTTAGGCCACCAGCACCCGCTGATGCAGCTGCTCCAGAGGCAAAGCCAACTGAACCCCGACCTGATCAGGCCGGGATTCAGTCGGCTCCTCCACCTCCCACTTCTCCTGTCAAGCAAGGACCTACCAATGGAGCCGTCAAAGCTATTACTCCCACTTCTCCCCCTAACCCGCCTGTGGCTGCAGCACCTACTAATGGAGCCTCGAGAGCCACTCCACCCACTTCGCCTCCCAAGCCTGCAGCTGCGCCACCGCCAACGATAAGTTTGCTAAAAGCCACCTCTTCTCCAACTGGGAGACCTGCTGCTAGCGAGAAAGCAACTCCCACTGCTTTGTCAAGGTCCCTGAAACCGGCAGCAGAATCTCCACCACACTCGCCTCCGCGCAAGAGCACCGCTCCGCCGCCTTCCCCTCTTACTCTGCCTCCCGCCCAACTTAAATCCCAGGGAAAACTCGAACCCCCATATCCCATGGAGGCAGAGCAGAAAACGGTTCTCGTCCAGAAGACAGTCGGAAACCCCAGCAATTCACACCTTGATGGGAAACATGAGCCCACGATGAAACACACCGACAAGAAAGAGAAGGCCCATCACAAGAAGCCATCATCGGATTCCGACGAAACAGGGGTGAGAGTCATAACCATTGCCGGCGAGAACAGAGGTGCTTTCATGGAGCTCATCAAATCGCCGGGTCAAAAGAGATTCGAGGGCCATCCGCATCATCTTCAGAAGGCCAATGGTAAGTCTTCGAGCGATGCAGGTGGCGAGTACCATAGCTACAGCAGCAGCGACGAAGCGAAACAACACAAGAGAGATATGCGCAACAAAACTCTCAAGGCGGCAGCGCCGATGAATGCTTATATGAACAGCAACGTCCAAGGCATTAATAACTCCATCCTCTACAACTCTTCACACACCCACCACGACCCCGGAGTTCATGTTGCTTTCTCCAAGAAACCTTCCGGCGGCGGTGGAGGATTCTATGGG
The DNA here is from genome assembly GCA_024586325.1 of Stellera chamaejasme. NCBI lineage: Eukaryota > Viridiplantae > Streptophyta > Magnoliopsida > Malvales > Thymelaeaceae > Stellera > Stellera chamaejasme. Next base: position 37,477,528 of record CM044985.1, read on the forward strand.
ACGGAACACACAAACGTCGAATGACAGGACAGCTGGAAGGCAACAATGAAAAGTGAAAACAAAGGGAAAAGAGAACCCAAAAAAACAAAGAGCACCCTTTCCTCGTCTTTATGCTTTTGTTGCTCAAATTAACTACAAATTACGAATAAAAAAACCATTACTACATATACAGGGCTGGAGGATTCTGATTCTTCAGCTTCTGAGACGAATTATATGTCGGGACTTTGCAGTTGAAGCTTGTCGCTTCCATGCCTTCTGGCATGATTTTTACTTGTAAGACCTATATATGTTCCCATATATGCTTATATTTTCATCATTACAATAAGTAAATTGGCAATTAATGTTGTAATTATATACTCGGTACTCTCTATGGAAAAAGTTTTATATTGACATTAGAGCTTAAGAATAATTATAAATGGTCTTGAATCTTGATACTTTCTAAAAAGTTACTAAACACTAACATTATTGTTTCTATTACGGACGCTGAAAGAGGTTCAAGGTTTACAGGTGGAGATAAGGAAAATGATGACGGTTTACCTTTGTTGATGGGTCTAATTATATACTGCTCAACGATGTTAACTCGATCACTTTCATCCCTGAAATTAACTATAAAACATTTCCAGTGAATCCTCAACCATGCAAGTTCAACTACTTCACCCCTTCAACTCTGTAACTCGCCTCCGATGACATTGATCATTGAACGTTTGACATTTTTGTAAGAATATGAAGCTCTAAAGATTGAAGGTGATAAATAATGAAGAATTGAGGTGGAATGAAAAATAAAAGGAGGCTTGGGGGCAGGTTTATCTTTGAGGTTGAGCCTCTTCTCTCACCATCAGAACGTGAAAATTCATTCCAGCAACTACAGTTTCCGTTCACCGCCGCGGCACCATACGCCCCTTGGAGATAGAACAGAACTGTCACGGAATTGCTAGAGTCAAGTAGAGATTCGGCTGCAGACACGCAGAGCTCTTCACGTAGGGTTAGGTAACCGTTTGGAGTTTCTTCCTTTGTCCATGGGAGGTGCCAATATATACAATATAAATCCTTAAGTGTCGTGTCCTCTTAGGTATTGACATGGTGCACCATAAATGTTGTGACTTATGACTTAACCTAAAGGTGTTGATATGCCCTTAAGGAAGAGAAAAGAATGAATTAAGCATGTGCTCAGAGTATATTCGGCCTAGAGTCCCATTTTCAGTCTCGTCGACTTATTTTGGTTATCATTTTAAATTTTTGTCATATTTGATTTTTTTTTTCAGGTTTCGTTACCTAATTGAGTCATTTCCGTCAAATTGTTCAGTTAATTTAGATGGTAAAGTGTGAAAAGATGAATTTATTCTTAATTAATTGTTAAAATACACCTCAATTTTTTAAAACTCTAATCAATTCTAACCCAACATTTATTAAATTGACGCATTAGCCCTCTTCACTTCTCTCCATTTCGTCGAGTGTGAGTTCCGCCTGAAACACTACGTATTTGCGGGGGCATTTGTAGCGGCCTATCCGCTACATGTCCACTACAATCGTATCTACAGAGGCCGTTACATACGCCGCTACGTTTGAGCCCGCTTTGAAGGAGACTGCCGCAACATAACCACTACAATTGAAGCGGCCCTGAAACGGCTAGAGCCTCTAAAAACTATTTTCGAAATTAAAAAAACAGAAGATCCGGATATGGACACAAATCCATATCTGAAACGAAAAATTCATCCGCACCAAACCCAGAAACACAATCCAAACTCAAATCTTCAACATTTTTATTCATCAATAAACCCAAATCTTCATCCAAACTTGAATCTTTAACCAAAACAAAAAAAACCCCTTAGATATGGAACAAAAAACTTAGATCTGAAAAAAAAAAAAAACTCATTCCAACTCAGATTTAACCCAAAATGCAAAAGAACTTGAATCTAAGAAACAAAAAATGATCCAACTCAGATCTTGGGGGAAAAAAAACAAACCCGCCCTCCATAGCCTCCACCACCGGTGCTCGACGTCCTCCACTGTCGGCTTCACATCTTTCACGTCGCTGCTACCCGCATCCTTCCCATTCACCGCTTTCAGTTCTGGAGAAAGAGAGTTTAAGATGATGAGTGAGATGAAGAGGAAATATGAGAGAATAGAAAGGAAAAAAAATGGTGAACGAGTAGGGAGTGAGAAATCTGAAATGGGATGCAGAGTTTGAGAGAGATGACTTAAATCAATTCTGGACGTGAAAAAATGCAATTTAATCAAATTTAATATTTTGTAGCGGTCTTATAGCGGCCATAACCATTACAAAGCCAAAATATATTCTTTTTGTTCTCCTTTAGGCTTTGTAGTGACCTTGACTGCTACAAATTAAGCTGCTACAAAACCATTAGCAACTACGCAGTGAAAAGCCACCTGCTGATTCGGTCGGCAGCATAAACGGCTATGTTCTGCTTCTTGGATTCACCGGCAACGAGTTGGCCCTGGTCGTCATGACGCTTCGGATCACCAACCATATAGATAGTCGCGTGAGCAATTTACCATGGGAGTAGAACCGGTGGTTATTCTCCTCACCCAATTGGACGTTGTGGGTGATGTTGGCGCCATTCCGGTCTACCGTTGATTTGGTTAACGAATGCATAATCCACATAGGGATACGAGCCAGACTAGTAAATTGGGTACTCTTCCGCTTCAACCCACATTCCTTTGCTATATATATATATATATATATATATATATATATATATAAAGCAACGATGAATATATAATATAGTACTCCAATATATAAGCTTCTCTTTGAGGGAGAGTAAATAATAAAGCAAAATGAAGAGTTGGGATTTGGGAACCTAGGCGAAAAACACAAGCCCAGCAGCTATTTACAATTTGATGACACAACTTCTCATTTCCCTGAGCCACGACACTACACTTTTGATCTGTTTGCCCCTGTCAGAGACATTGTTGGCGACTCTTCCACGCCCATCAGCTAGGGTTTCCTCATCGATGACTATAATTTCGTCATTGGTGGCTACGACCGGTTCCCTCTTAGAGGAGGTTTTAATTATCAGTCGACTTTGATTCTTAATTTCCATCACTAGTTGTGGAGACCCGGCGCTCCCTCATTCTCGACCAGAGAATTAGTGGTAGAGATCGGATTGTGGCCATTTTGAGTGGAGAAAGAGGTGGGTTGTTGAGCCAAAGAATTGAATGTTTTTATCTAGGAAAATGAGGGCTAATGTGTTGGTTTAATAAATATTGGGGTAGAATTAATTGAGTTTAGAAAATTGAGATGTCTTTTAACAATTAATTAAGGGTAAATTCGTCAATTCACACTTTACCGTCCAAATTAACATAGCAATTGGACAAAAATGACTTAATTGGGTCGCAAAACCTAAGAAAGAACTCAAATATAGCAAAAAGTTAAAATGATACCAAAATAGTTCAATGGAACTTAAAATGGAACGCTAGGCGGAATTTGCTCCATGTGCTCATGTTCTCCATTCTCTTGGTTGAATCTTCATTTTCAGAAAAGGTTTGTGTTTTTGGTCTTCCTTGTCTCTTGGCTTCATGAATGCTAGCCTTCCATGAACGCATCTCCCATCAACTTCACATTAACTTCAAATTAGCATGCAAAGTCTATTTTTCTTATCAAGTACTCAACAAGATCCAAAAGTTCTTGACAAATTATTTATATTTTTGAACGGCATAAATAGAAAGCAGAAATTTATACATAGACTAATTTTCCTTTCAAAATAAAACGTTGCAGGTAAATAACCATCTCTAAGTATATATTGCACCATCTAATTATATAAAGTCATTTTTATATTGCACCTTCTAGATATATTTATATTTAAAAAATCAACGCATTCGTTTTATGAACAATTTAAGTCTAGCACAGATCAATCAAATTAATGCTATAACAATTATTTAAAGAGATGTTGTAGTTTCTTTACAGTATTATTATTATACTCTCTATCTATTTACGGAAGTGAAGTGTTTCATAGCTGGTAAACAGTAGTGAACGTCATTCATTATTTTTTATTTTTTTAAAAAAAAAATTTAAGTTTTTTTTAGTTTTAAAAAAAAATATTTATTATGTTCCCAAAAAAAATTGGTAATTTTGAAAATTGGTATGAAACCAATTGCGTTGTCTCACGTTGTAAATTTGAAAAATGAAGTGAAATTTGTGAGAGAAAACATTGTTTTGACTTTTATTTCTAATTATTATGTGTATTGATCCTCGAAATTTTGAAAATCTAAGTTTTTAACTAGACCAAAGATTTTTTTTACCTACAATCATTATTACTTATTTTATCTTTTATTTCATGAAAGTAGACCACAAATATTTGGTAATTTAGTTGATGAATACGCACCTCATCCATCTTATTTCTTCACTTTTTCTTCTTCATTTTGGTTGCTTTAAAGTGTGTTAGTTAATGCTTTTTATGGAGATCGAAAGTGTTGGTAATTTTGAAAGTGAATATAAAATTTGTAAGAAATACAGTTTGTAGATTCTCTTCTTGATGAATAATATCCTCAATATATACACTACGTGGGAGGACCATTTTCATCATGCGGTCGTTCTGGAAACGGCCGCAGTGAACGACTCGCGATGAACGAATCGCGGCAGTGGCGATTATCGCGGCCATAACCGCAGGTGAGTCGCGGTAAGCCCTCGTGCACCACGTGCCCCACCTACCACCATCCCTATCTGCGGCCTTGTCTGCGGACGTGGCGCGATGACTCTTCTATATATACCCCCACTCCCTTCCAATTCATTTCATTCCGCACTTCGCAAAATCTCCCTCCCTAAACTTCAACTCATTCCGCACTTCGCAAAATCTCTCCTCTCTAAACTTCAACTTGGTGGAAGGCTGCGGTACCTTCGGTTTTAGGTGTATTCGAGGTAATAAATATTTTCCCTCTTTATTTATAGTTATATAGTTTTTCATTTAATTCAATTTAAGTTATGTATTGGTAATTTTTTTCTTTTTAAGTAATTTAATTAAATTAGGAGTAGTAGTTCTGTCTATGAAAACTTGTAAGAATATATTTTTACACTTTATTTCAATATGTTGGAATAACGGTGTGAAATAATATATTGTCTGAGTTTTCATGGATTGTCCAAGTTAGACGGTTTGTAAAAGTTTACTATCGGTGTATTAAACTTTTATGGTTGTGTATGTAAAGCGAGCAGATTACATAAGTTTGGTCGCATTTTCGTCTTGTTCCACGTTATACATTGCAGGAGTAATATTCCGGAGAAATGGTATAGTGTGGAACTAAGGCGAAATCTTTGCCGAAATTTATGTAATTACTGATTTACGTGCAACGATAAAAGTTTATTCACTAATAGTACTTTTATGAAACAGGATAGGACCCATGCACCTGCATCTGGATTAGGCGAAAATGGTATGTGAATATCAATTGTGCATGTTTATTGTTTTTATTGATGAATGAACGATCATATATAGGAAAGACCGTAAATGGGCGAAGAACGTGGTTGGATGTATCAGCGCTTTGAGGGGACTCGCTATATAAGTGAAAGATTTTTCACCGGACTTCAGGAATTCTTGGATTACGCTTTTGTTGTTGCTAAATCGAATGGAGAAGAAGCTGGTGAAATGCCCGTGTACAATTTGTAAAAATAGATACTATTATGATCGAATTACAATTGGCAATCATTTCAGACGGATTTACACCCAATTATCATGTGTGGGATTGCCATGGTGAGCGACTTTAATCCATGTGTCTATCGAGGTTATCGCTTTGTGAAGTAGCGTCGACATCATCAAATCGCGCAAGTACAAATCTTGGAATACATAATTCTTCCGATGGTAGCCAAGAGCGGCCGACTTACGAAGAAATGGTTCGTGACGCTTTTGGGTTTCATGAGCACTCTAATAATTTTGAAAATGATCAGATTAATGACGATGAGGACGTTTCATCTCCCCAAGTGCCAAACGAAAGGGCGCGGTTTTTTGAGCTGGTGGAGCATGCATCAAAACCTCTATATGAAGGTTGTGGTGATAAGTACACCAAATTATCGGTTGTAGCGAAGTTGTTGAGTATGAAAAGTCAACACAACGTATCAGATGCCTTTTTCTCTGAGATGATCGGATATATCAATGAACTATTACCCGGAGGAAATTCGTTGCCAACAAGCATGTTTAGTACGAAAGCTATGTTGAAGGAGCTGGGGTTACCGTATAAAATAATTCACGCTTGCGAGAATAATTGTATGTTGTTCTACGGTAGCTTGACAAGTTCTTGGCTGTAGGGTGTGTGGAGCGGATAGGTATCAAGTGTGTGTCCGGGTAAGAAACCGAAACCGAAAAAGGTTTTGCGATATTTACCAATCACCGAGCTGCTACAACGGCTTTACCAATCGCCTAAAACCGCGAGTTCATGACGTATCATATTAGAGCGAGAGGAAATGTATCGCAGCATTGGACATCCATCTCAAGGTGAGGCTTGGAAACACGTCGGCGAAATGTATCCGGATTTCGCACCACGAGTACCGAAGCGTCGATTGGGGTTAAGTAATGATGGCTTTAACCCGTTGTCCGAAACAGGGCAATCGTGATTCGATGTGGCGGTATTCATCGTTGTTTACAATCTGCCGCCTGATTTGTGCATGAAGGAGCCGTACACTTTCATGCCTCTGCTAATTCCAGGTCCCCGATCTCCTGGCCGTAACATTGACGTGTTTCTACGTCCACTGATTGAGGAGCTACAAGTTTTATGGAATACGGGAGTGGAAACTTGGGACGCGCACCGTAATCGAGAACTTTGTTATGCGAGCATGTTTGCTTTGGACGATAAGTGATTTTCCGGCGTACGGAATGCTATCGGGCTGGAGTACGCATGGAAGACTTGCATGCCCATATTGCATGGTCGATGTTAATAGCTTTCGGTTGAAGCATGGACGGAAAACCAGGTTGGTGGGGCTGTCATAGGAGATTTCTACCACGTCGGCATGCTCTGCGTAACAATACCGAATCGTGGGGACAAACCGACCGTAGTCATCCGTGTGCGTATAAGTCAGGTCATGAGATCTTAAGGGATCTTAATAGGATTGTATTCCCGGCATTGAACACCGTGGGACAAAATGAGGGCTGACAAGTTTGGCGTTGAGCACAATTGGGTTAAGAAATCAATTTTAAGGAGTTGCCGTATTAGGCGGAGACTTGAGAGTACGCCATGTTTGTCTGGATGTAATGCACATTGAGAAAAACTGTTTTGATAACATCTTCTACACGATTCGAGCGTGAAAGGGAAAACAAAGGATAATGCATCGAGACGCGATTTGCAGGAGTTTGGTATGAAACCAATTGCGTTGTCTCACGTTGTAAATTTGAAAAATGAAGTGAAATTTGTGAGAGAATGTCGACTACACATCCCGACTAATCCCGATGATCCATTCATTCTTGCAAGCCAGTGGTATACGTCGAATATCCTTCAAAGCGTCGTGATTGTCCTTTTGGTGAAACCATACGACCGCCTGATGACTTTTATATGGCGATAGCGATTTTGTAGTAGCATATCTATTTGAATTTGTATCTATTTCGTATGAATGCATAATTAATTTGGGGGTGTATTGATCCTCCAAATTTTGAAAATCTAAGTTTTTAACTAGACCAAAGATTTTTTTTACCTACAATCATTATTACTTATTTTATCTTTTATTTCATGAAAGTAGACCACAAATATTTGGTAATTTAGTTGATGAATACGCACCTCATCCATCTTATTTCTTCACTTTTTCTTCTTCATTTTGGTTGCTTTAAAGTGTGTTAGTTAATGCTTTTTATGGAGATCGAAAGTGTTGATAATTTTGAAAGTGAATATAAAATTTGTAAGAAATACAGTTTTGTAGATTCTCTTCTTGATGAATAATATCCTCAATATATATATATATATACAAGAAGCGCTTGATCGAGAAGTATGGGGCGGACGGGCCGTTCCCGATATTGATGAGGACATCTACATACGCGGCGATGGGTCGGTGTCCCGCCCACTTTCTCGGCCAGTGTAGCAACCTCGGCCGTCGCGGGTAATAGAATTAAACTTTTACCACTTCCATACCTTTGACATCGGAGGGACATGGATGAGATCCGACCGAGATGCGTGGTCGCCACTCGAGGACAACGCCGCTCGTGCGCGGACTCAGCGGCATCTGGTCGGCGCTACGCGAGGGGACATGTCCGACTCTCCGACGTGCCGAGTCATTACTTACCTTTAAAATATTTATAACAATTAATTTTTTTCACAAAAATTCTTTTTCACTATGACCAAAGGAAGACGCAGTCTTCTATTTTGAAAGTATATATATATATATATATTGACAAACTCCATTACTTACATTTTTGGCCCCTCGACCCTAAATTTTCAAAACATCATTAAGTGTAGTATCGTTTTTTTGTACGAGAGAAAATTCCATTACAGTTTATAACTATTTAAAAAGTAGCATGTTGTCATCAAAGTTTCAAATCTTATGGTATGGTTTTTTAACTTCTTTAAGTGTTGATGATTTTAACGAAAAGTAATAATGTGTAATTAGTATTTGTATTTAAAACTCTATACATATACATAAAATTTTGTATGAACGGTTGCCGCCTAATGAGATTGTGTCACCTCATAATAATTTAGTGATTTTATTTATTTGTGTTTCAAATTGTTTAAGAGACTAAATCTCTATTTTACTTTTATTTCTTATTATTTTGCGTTCGGTCCCTAATATTTTAGACTTCATATGATAAAATGTAAAAATTCTTAGACCTAATTTTTTCACCCATAATAATTATATACTTTATCATTTATTTCATAAAAATATACATTTATTTCACTTAATATTACATCCTTATTAAATTCTTTTAAAATATTACAATTTACACCAATACGAAGTGCGGACAATTACACCTTCTTCTTCTTCTATATATTTATGGTAGTGGTACTGATGAATAGTGTCACTATAAATTAGGTTTGACAAATTACTTTTTTTATAGTTTTTTTCTTTTAATTTAGTCAATGGTATAATTCACTTATTTACACCTAATTTTTTCATTTTTGTCATATAGGTCCTTAAAGTTTCAATCATGGTCTTATTATCTCTCTCTTTTAGTATGTTAGTCTACATGTAAAGAAATTATATATGTGGGTTAATTATGACTTCATACAATTACGAATTTATTATGAAAAAATAATACTATCCTTCCTACGATATTAAATCATTCATCATAATATGATGAAATTTAATATTTTATTAATTTATATTTTCCTCAAATTAGTGTAGAGATCAACTCTCTTATTTGACTTTATTTCTAACATTTTGCACATAGGTCCCTAAAGTTTGAGAAGTAATATGGTAAAATGTAAAAAGTTTTATGCCTTTCTTTAGTACTTTTTTAATTTATTATTTATTTTATGAAATTATACCAATATTTATGTTCATTTATATCTTTATCCAATTATGAAAAAATATTAATGTTGCAATATACCCCGCTACGAAGTGCGGAAAAGCGAAACCTTGTTATTATATATGAGATGTTGTACAGTTTCTAGACAGTATACCTAAGCCGAGCTTGAAGCTTGGCCGAGAATTTTCCATCATTTAATTAAGCGTGATTGTGGTCGAATGATGCACACTCCCTCTTGGCTTTGTTGCATTGTTTTGAAATGGCGTCAGGTCTCAAAATTAACTTGGAAAAGAGTCGGGTGTTTGGTGTTGGTGTCGACATGGAGGCAGTTACCACTCTTATTGCTTCTCTTGGTTGCTCAGCGGATGCGCTCCCGTTCAATTATCTGGGCTTGCCAGTGGGGTTAAAAATGAGTCAGATAAAGAATTGGGACCCTATAGTAAACCAAGTGGAGAACAGATTGTCAAGCTGGAAGGCGAACTCTCTTTTAATTGGTGGTTGGTTAACATTGATAAACTCAGTTCTGGGAAGCTTGCACATGTATCATCTTTCGGTGTTTCTTGCACCCCTTGGAGTGGTTAAGAAAATTGAAACTCTTCACAATAATTTTTTTGGGGGGGATTCAGGGGATGGGAAAAAACTGATATGGGCTAGGGTTAAAAGATTGTTCGGCGATAGTGAAGCGGGGGTTGAGAGTGGGTAGTTTAAGGGCAAAAAACCTAGCTTTGTTAGCAAAGTGGAGGTGGCGGTGGCTGATGGAGCCAGATTGCTTATGGGTGAAGATGGTGGCTAGCAATAATGGGGGGTGCCAGGGTCTTTGCAGTACGGGGAGGAGCCAGAGGGGTGGAGCGTTTGGAAAGACGTAAATAAGGCCGCAGGGGAGGTTGAGAGTTTAGGTAGTCGATTCACTAATCTCACTACGAGAAAGACGGGAATGGGGGATTCAACGTTGTTTTGGGAAGATGAGTGGATAGGGGGTGGGTCACTTAAGGAAAAATTCAATAGGTTATACGGTTTAGAGATGGACAAAAATTGTCTAGTGGTAGAGAAGGTTAGGTGGGAGGAGGGGGAATGGAGCTGGATTTGGAATTGGAGAAGGAGGTTGAGGGGAAGAGCAGAAGGGGATTTCCAACGTCTGACTAATGTTCTGCAGGGTTTCAATCCAAAGCAAGGCATCAAAGACAGTTGGTCCTGGGAGCCGACATCTGATGGAGTTTTCACTGTCCGTCGCTTGGCTCAGATGATAGGAGATCACTTTGCAAAGGGCCACGACATCCTGATGCGTTGGTGCAACAAAGTTCCCCAAAAGGTTAACGTGTTCATATGGAGAGCAACCAGGAGATATCTTCCAGTTCGGGTGCAGCTGCAACAACGAGGTATGGAGCTGGACTCAACAACATGTCCGCTCTGCTCCGATGCGGCTGAAACTACGGATCACGTATTAGTTTGTTGCCCGATTTCATTAGTGATATGGCAGGCAGTGACATCTTGGTGCAATACTAGTCTTAATGGTTGTTTGGACTTCATCAACATTCTAGAAGATGACTTTATTTCTCAAGCTCCTTCCAATTCTTCTCAGGTGTGGCAAGCCATTGTGTATACTACGGCTTGGGCAATTTGGAAAGCTCGTAACGGGTTGATTATGCAAAACATATCCTGGCAAGTCTCCCGAATCTTTGTTGATATTCAGGTGGTGTCTTTCTTATGGATAACCAGCAGATTTCAGAAGCTTCAGCTATCGTGGACGGACTGGCTTCTTGCTCCAATCTTGAAGGCTGCAGAGGGTGTGGGTTAACTTTTGCTCTTGTCCGTTGCTTGCTCTTATGTCTCTCCTTGGTCCCATACAGTTCTTTGTTCCCTTAGCTTCTGCAGGTCTGGTGTCTCTCTGTTCGCATAGGAGGCGGAGCTATGTGGGTGGCTCCTAATTGATCTGTTCTCCGTTATCTTTTCATTTTCCTTTGCTCTTGTCTCTGGCTGGTCCCTTCTCTCATGGAACCAAGCCAAGACACCACTTTGTTCGTTTATTTTCAATTTTATGAAATGAAGCACCGTTAAAAAAAATCAAAAAAGAAAAGGCAGGCAATTGGTACTATATTACATTATCTCTTTCATCACACAACTACTAAGTAGAAAACGTAAATCAAGGCCAACACTTCCAATCGAAAGCAACATCTCTCTCTCTCTCTCTCTCTCTCTCTCTCTTTTTCTTTTTTTGTTCCTTACCTTTTTATTTATTAATTATCGTCATCATCACATCAACTTTACATCCACAACCACGCAACACTCCAGCAATCCATCATCATCCCAAACCCAAAGCCTAAAATCACTCCCAATTTACAACAAACCCCCAAGAAAAAATAACAAGACATAAAAAAAAAAAAGTGGCCATCGGCCCATAATCTCATGGCTTGAGGGCCCTAGTTAAATTTGGTAGGCACATCAAGCAAGCAGTAAATCGAGTATCAATTTGAATAATCAAAATCAATCAATCAAACCCTAAAGCAGCCGATAACGTGATGGTGGTGGTGGTGATTAATCGAGCTTTCCCGATCAATCAATCCCTGGACGTACCTGAATTCTTCGACATGGCAAGGAATCGTGATCGTCCCCTTCTGGTCGAACCCGTATTCTTCCTCAGCCCCTTTCAAGAGCTGCATGAAGAGAGGGTGATTGAAGTAAATCACCGGAACGACGAACCTCTGCTGCTCCTCTCCTTGGCCGACTTTAATCGCTAAACAGCCCTTCGGCACATCCTTGGGCCGGTGGTGGTGATGGAGATTCGGCAGATGAATGTGGAAATTCTTGTGGATCTTCTGCTGATCTCCGCTCCTGCCCATCATAAATCGCGAAATTAAGAAAATCGATTTACCCGAGAGAAGACTGATCGGTCGGAAGCTAGGAACCCTAGAGGAAAATTGTAGAGGGAAGAGAAGTGATCAGAGTGGAGGTGATACAGATAGACGACGACGGAGAGCTGACCATGGTCGTCCACCAAATCATTCCCACCAATGACAAGCTAAAGTCTGGAATACGCTCCGACGAGAAAGAGAAAAAGAGAAAGAGGAGAACTGAAGCGGCCGTCAGATGGGGTTTAAATATAAATGCGATATTCTCCAGGGTTTCTTTTTCTACAATAAAAGGGTTTTTTTCCTGTGAATAAAAAGAAAACTCAAACGGAGTGGGGAACACACGTGCAGAGAGGGTGGAGGGTTTTGGGACACGTGGACGGTGGTGGGGAAGGGTCGCGCAAGGGATAACCGACAGTGAGGTGTCGTTAGCCAAGTGATGACTCCGAAGACAACCAATAGCAGGTCTTGAACATGTTCACAAGACGTCTATTATAGTGGTCTCCACATACCGATTTTTTTTTTGTGCTAAAAACATACTCCATTGATTGTGATTTTTTATTTAAGGTGCCATTTGCAATTATTAGGATTATTTTCTACGCCGTTAGGGCGGATTTACGTTTACCCATCAACGTGCACTTTTACTAAAAAGGAAATTATCAAAAACCCTATTTGTCATAATCTCCACTTTATCCTCCATATTTTCAGAATTCTCGAAAAAATTCCCTGAGGTTTAATGAAATATACAAAATCACCAATGCTAACTTCCGTCAAAGAATTTGTTAACTTCTAAGTTTAATGACAAATATGGATCCTAAATGTTTATAACCCTAACCAATATACCATACTTGTTTTAAACTATACAAATTAACCTAACTAGTTTCAAAATTTACAATTACAAACCTACCCCACCCAACACCATTAGTCCCTCTTATGCGATATGCAACCTAGGGGTGTGCACGGGGCGGGGCGGATAATGAGAAAAATAGTATCCGCTCCATTGAGTGCGGGTACCCTAAATGCGGGTACCCGATTTTCACGGTTTTTTGCGGTTCGGATCGTGGGTATCCGCGGGTATTCTTAAGTATAATTATTCTATAAAAAATTTTCAATTTACTTGGAGATATTCTAAAATTTTGCATCATAAATGTACATATCTAGAGCATCAAAATGAAGAAAAGTAGTTTGCATAAATAGAACAATAATATAATATTGCAAATCATGTATTATTGTTGTATGAAATGAGTTTTCACATATAATATAAAAGAAATTTAAAGGAAAAATGAGATGAAGTAAGCAATTTTAGATAATTTATTTGTAAATAGGCATATGCGGATCGGTTCGGGTATCCGCGGGTTTCTAAAATTAGAACCCGCGGGTTATCGGTTTCTTCGGTTCACAGGTTTTTTCGGTTTCGGATCATGCGGTTCGGTTCGGTTTCTCGATTTTGCGGGTTTTTTGAACACCCCTAATACAACCAGCCAAACTCACTCATACCCACTAAACTCCATCCGCGAGCACTCCCTTCCCCAGACCTGTACCACCGCTGCTCCTTCCCCGGCCGCCAACTACAACCATATCACAAAGCCAAACCCGGGCATCCCTTTGTTCATCGTCTTTATCGAGTCTCACTAGTAGCAACAAACCCACCAACCGACTACTGTCGACATCCGCCCTCTACCACTTTTCTTCAACTTTCGACCGCTGGAACTCCAGCAACTTAGTGGTTGCCATCATCGCCACAAGCTGCCGCCAAAATCTCCAGACCCGCCGAGGAGAACCGAGAACCTCTCTAGCTCGTCTCGAGCCTCAATCTTCTGATCTGAGGCTGCCGCCGGTGCCCTTGACCACCGATTACCACTCCCGATCAAGTTCGCCGCCGTTTATCGTCGCTTTTGCTGCAACCCGGCCACCAACCAGTGAGATTGTGAAACGACCCACAATTATTGGGGTATTGAAGTTCAAGCAGCCATCGCTTGCTGGCCTGGGTATGGAAGCGATGGCTTGGGTATGGATCGTAGAGAGAGATGAAGATGTTGCGGTCTAGGTGCAATGGGTAAAATTGTTAGGGATAAATAATTTAGAGGCCAAATTTTATAATTAAACCTAAAAGTTAACGGTAATTCTAACAGAAGTTAACGTTAGGCGGGGTTTTTGTATATTTTCACAAACCTCAGGGGATTTTTTTCGAAAATTCTGAAAATACGGGGGCAAAGTGGAGATTATATCAAACCTCATGGGGGTTTTTGTTAATTTCCCTACTAAAAAAAGTTGGCCCTTTCTTTGGGAGCGTTTTTTTATTATAAAAAAACAAAAACAAAAACAAAAATCTTTCCCAACCTTCATCACTAATCATACTGATCTGTGTAACTATTATCCACGCCTCGAGGATTTTCATCAATTAAATTTGATATTTGCTTTTCAAAAAAAAAACCTTCATCAATAATGTATCAATTCAATAATCTATCAAATTGGAGAGAAAACTGTAGTTTCGAAAATTATGAATTTTGATATAAGTAGTTGATTAGCAGACGCTCCTAAAAACTACTAGTAGTTATTGTTTCTAATTTTTAAAATGAAATTTGAGAATGATAAATTTAACATTTTCTAAGATTGAAATGATCTAAACCCAACTTTTTCTTTTCGATAAGAATTTTCTTTCGACTTTGAGTGTAATCTTTTTATCAAAATCTAACAAAAAAGTATGACAATTCAAAATTTTCACAATTTCCAAAAAAACTTCTTCCACAAAACTTCTTCCCAAATTTAAATAGTTGTTACATTTTTACTACTTTCTTTTTTGTTAAATGAACACAACCTTTGTTGAGCAGTAGCCCAAAAAGTACAAATGTAATTGCGACTGATCCGACTCATCAGATTGACTGGATTGGATTTGTATGACGAGCCCAGGGAATATTTGTAAGCCCAAAACGATTCGGGCCTGAATTATTGTGATGGTGGCCGGCTACTGGTTTGTTAATGACTCTGGGCTCAACGGAACTGATGACCTGAATTTTTATTTTCTTGAGAAGCTCTAGTTCAGTATATCCAGACTGCTTTTATTATTAGTTTTTTGAAGGGATATCCCGACTGTTTATTAAGCTTTGTTGGGAAGGATAAAATGGAGTTTCAATTTTGGGTACTTTCTGAAGTGTGAAGTTTATGAAATGAAACATTGATTTAATTATGGGTTTCGAAAATTATATATTTGTTTTCTTCACATTTGCTGCTATTTGATTTTTGTATACACATTTGCATTGTGAGTTGAGCCTGGCTACCTACTAGCACAACTTGGCTAGAGTAGGCATCTAAAATCCAACGATTCCACCGAAGTGCATGCACACCCAAACAATTTCACGAGAATCCTTCAAATTCGGAGGAAATTTTTTAACCATGTTCCTTTTTCTCATGGCTCTTCTATGTCTTACACTTTAATTAAAATAATTTGTTAACCTTTTAACAGAAAGTAATATTGTTAAATAACTAAACTATGGGATAAGGATGAGATGTGGAAAAGGGCGACAATAGATCAAAACTCAATTTTTTTTTTACAAATTCCACTACTCGGTAGCGGGTTGAGTGGGGGGAGCCCGCTACCATCTGCCCGGTAGCGGGCTTGGCGGCGGGCTACCCGCTACCTAGCCTTTTAAATCGGTTTCAGCTTCCTTTCTCCCTCATTTCTTCCCCGACGCATCACGCACTCTCCTCCGAAATCCGCCGCCGACCACCGCCTTTTCCCCATTTCCGGCACCGTTTCACTCGTTTTTTAGGTGGAAATACAACTGCAACTTCAGGTATCTTTCTTCTCACTCGTTTTTTCGGTTTTTCTAGTTAGAAAGAGTGTATTTGACAATTTTTTTGAAGGTAGAACAGTACCGCCGCCGGCCACCACCGAGTTTCCATCACCGGCCGTCTCCACCGCCATCAACAGGTATTTGTTTTTGGGTATTTTGTGAATTTTAGTATTTTAGGAATTATTTTAGTATTTTAGGAATTTATTTAGGTATTTTAGGTATTATTTACGAATTTGTTGGTATTTTATGGAATTTTAGTATATACTTTACGTATTTTAGGAAAATAAGAATATTTTATGAATTTTAGTATTTTGTGAATTATTTTAGTAATTTTGAATTTATTTAGGTATTTTAGGTATTATTTACGAATTTGTTGGTATTTTGTGGAATTTTACTATATATTTTACGTATTTTAGGAAAACGTGAATATTATATGAATTTTATGAATTAAGTTAATTTTATAGAATTGTGTAGATTAGCGTGAATACATTTTAGATCAGCGTCCATACCTTGTTAGATCAGCATGAATATCTTGGTAAATCGGCGTTCATACCTTGTTAGATCGGCGTTCATACCTTGTTAGATCGGCCTCCATACCTTATTAGATCGACATCCATACCCTATTAGATCGGCGTCCATACCTTGTTAAATCAGCGTTCACACCTTCCAAAATACTAGAATAATTTCTAAAATACTAAAATTCATAAATAATACCTAAATAAATTCCAAAAATACTGAAGAGCTCGCGCAATTGTTCCCACCTCCAGAGGTAGCTCCAGATGGTAGGAGCCTGATTCTCGTGGGCCAGTAAGTGTTTAGATTTATATTTAATTTTATAATTTTAATTTATGTATACGAACTTGATTGAATTTTGATGAACTTGGTACCGTTAGTTGTGAAAATGTCGTTTCCAATCACCTTGTTCATACTGTTACCTATCAGGAACCATATCATGCCGAATTTGAATATTTGAACTTCATGAGTCCTTGGTGTGATATTCTTACAAATCTGGGGTATGCAATTATTTGTACAATTTTTACATACACTAGATTTCAAAATTGGTTAATTGTTTCCAAGTGTTTTCAAGTTTTGTGTATTGTAACTAAGGACTTACACATTTCTTGTTACACTTATCATGCTTTACAAATTGCTAATCTGGTCATCGAAAAAGGACCGCTTGCTTTTTGTAGGTTCAAATGATTCATTTTTAATACTTGTTCCTAATTCATGAAAAAGTCAAGAAAATGGTGCTTCAAACAATTCCGAGTCTTAAGTCCGTTGAAAATTTCAAGTGGGCCCACCAAGGGAAGTAATTCATTCTTTACACTACGTAGTTGGAGGCAACTCAGTAACGCCTCTGGTAACGCCTGGGGCGTTACTATGGGGCCGGAAAGCGCAGTAGCGCCCCAGGCGTTATTCAGGGCGCTACCGGTCAGAGGCGTGTCAGAACTAGTAGCGCCCTGGTAACGCCATGTGGCGTTGCGTGGGCAGTATTAGTAGCGCCACAGGCATTACTCGGCGCCACTTGGTCGAGTTTGTCGGATAGAGTAGCGCCTGGTAATGCCGGTGTGCGTTACGGTCGTCTATTTCAGACACGCCCCATTCCCTTTCTCCTTCATTTGCGTTTGCAAAACTTCGCAGAACCTCACCCTCACCAAGTTCCTCTTCCTCCGTCTCAGCTCAGCCCTCTAATTTTTTGAAGAAGTTGTGCTTCTCCAGTGTATTGAAAGCAGTATATTGAGCTAAGGTACAATGTTTTATTGTTTATTTTCAAGTTTTTGTAATGTTTTTAATTTTTTATTAAGTATAGTTATTTTAGTAAATGTTGGAAAATATATAAATGTTAGGGTATAGATTTAATTTTAGCTATAGTTCCTGTCTGTGGATATTACGTAGAATATAATATTTGTAACGTTATTTTCAAGTTTGGAAATAATGTTATAAAATATAATATTCTATTGAATATTCATGGATTGTCGAGTTGGGCTTTGTAAAAGTGTAATCGATGCGTTGAACTTTTCTCGATAGTTGTATATGCGAATCGTACGCCAACATTAATTTTCGCTCGTTTAGCTCGTTCCTTGTTATACCAAACTCAATTTAATATCTGAAAAATGGTATAATGAGGAACCGAGGCGAAATCTTTGCCAAAATTTATGTACGACGTACAAGTTATGCATATGCGACGAAGAAGTTTGATTTACTAATTGTACTTTTATGAATAGGATAGGACCCATGCACCCTTAATTAGGACGAATTAATTTAAAGAATATATACGTTGTGATGAAAAATGAGTGTTGTAGTCTGTTAATTTTTATGTGTTGTTATTCATTTATATATATGTATATGTAGGAGTGGTTGAAATGGATGAAGGACGCGCGTGGATGTATCGGCGGTTTGAAAGGTAGTTGTGAATTAAATCCTCGATTTTGGGAGGGATCAAGACGTTTTTGGAGTTTGCTTTCAGAGATTTTGAATCGAAAGGATGGGACATGATGAAATGTCCGTGTAAGAAATGCAAAAACAGATACTTTTATGATAAATTTACAGTTGGATCTCATTTATGTGAGTACGGTTTTAAGGCTGATTACTATATTTGGGATTGTCATGGTGAGGCGATACCGATCAATCCGTTGGTCTATGGAGGTTTTAATCGAATGAATTACGAAGCTTCGTCATCCATTAATGCACATGCGAGTACTGAAATGTAATTGAATAAGAACTATGAAGGATGGGGCGTCGGACAAATGGTTCATGAAGGTTTAGGATTGCGGTACAACAATTCCGAACATGAAACTATTGGAAATGATGACAATAATGACAATGATGAAACTGATCATGATTATGTTGAAAATGATGGCTATGATAACAGTAATGAAAATGATCATGAGATTGAAGATGAAATGGAAGTGGAAACTCCTAATGAAGAGGCGCAAAAATTTTATAACTTGATGCAAGCTGCCTCACAGCCTTTATATGAAGGGTGTCGTGCTGAGCATAAGAAGTTATCTGTGTTGGCAAAGTTTTTGAGTGCGAAAAGTCAGAGCAACATATCAGATGCCGGGTGGTCGCGAATGATGAAAGTCGTGGACGAAATATTGCACGGAGAGAAAACCTTGCCACAGAGCACGGCAGAGGCGAAGAAGTTGATCAGAGACTTAGGCTTACCGTATGTAAAAATTCATGCATGCGAGAATAATTGTATGTTGTTTCACGGCAGATTCGAGCATTTGGTTCATTGCGGAGTGTGCGGTGCAGAACGCTATACTCAGGGGGGACTTAATCGTTGTGGTCAACGAAAATGAAGCCAAAGAAGGTTCTCCGTTATCTTCCAATCACGATCCGCCTCAAACGACTTTATCGGTCATCGAAAAACAGCTGAATTTATGAGTTATCATGTAAGGGCAAACGAACGCAAATGGTATTATTGGACACCTAGCCAATCGCGGGCGTGGAAACACATCGATGAGTGTATCCTGATTTTCTTTGGAGAGGTAGGAAATGTTCGATTAGGGCTATGCACCGATGGATTTAACCCATTATCTCGACACTGGTAGCACTTACTCGATGTGGCGGTTTTCATCACGATTTATAATTTGCCTCCCGATTTATGCATGAAACAACCGTACATTTACATGGCGCCGCTAATCCCGGGACCTCGATCACCGGGCGTAACATTGATGTCTTTTTGCGTCCGTTAGTTGATGAGTTAAACTATCTGTGGACGACGGGCGTTCAAACCTGGGATGCGCATCGTAGAAAGAACTTTACAATGCGAGCTTGTCTGCTTTGGACTATTAGTGACTTCCCGGCATACGGTATGCTATCTGGTTGGAGTACGCATGGAAGACTTGCATGTCCATACTGTATGGATGATGTGTCTAGCTTCCAGTTAACACATGGACGTAAAGCTTGTTGGTGGGGTTGTCATCGAAGATTTTTACCTCACAAGATAGATATCGTAATGATAGCATCACATGGGGTTTTAGAGAACGACGTGACAAAATTAGGTATAAATCTGGTGAGGAAATTCTAGCAGAGATTAACGAGATTCAGTTCGCCTTTTGGTTCACATTGGGACAAACAACGACCGGATGGATTTGGTGTGACGACAATTGGATAAAGAAATCGATTTTCCGGGAGTTGCCGTCGGGCCTCGATTGTTGGTCGACATAACCTCGATGTTATGCATATAGAGAAAAATTGCTTCGACAATATCTTCTACACGCTTATGAATCGATCGGGAAGAGTAAAGACAACGAAAACTCACGACTCGACCTTGGGCGATGAAAATCCAGTGAGTTGCATTTGTTTCCCGTCGTAACGGAAGACCATGTAAACCGAAGGCGGTTTACACGTTGAGTCACGAGCAGATTGGGAATGTTTGCGGTTGGTTGAAGAACACGCTGAAACTTCCGATGGATATGCGTCTAATATCGGAAGTTGTGTAAACATGTCCAATAATTCTTTTTACGGCATGAAGACGCATGATTGTCATGTTTTTATGCGAAATTACTTCCAATTGTTTTACGTGGTAACGCGTTCGATGATATTTGGGTTCCAATAACGGAATTCAGCAAATTCTTGAGTAATCTGTGCCAAGGAATTCCGCTTGGAGGACATCGAGAAGTGGGTGAATTCATTGTTGTGACGTTGTGCAAGCTTGAGAAGATCTTTCCTCCAGCGTTGTTCGACTCCATGGAACACCTACCGTGCATCTACCGTGGCAGCTTAAAACTTGTGGGCTGTGCAATTTTGGTGGATGTATGGGTTTGAGAGGTGCATGAAGACACCGAAACAAAAATGCACTAACAAACAATTTAAAGAAGGCTCGATTATTGAGAAGTATTTGGTGCAAGAGATAGTGCTATTTTCAGAACATTACATGGATGACAATCTCGGTACACGTGTCAATCCGATGATACGCAATGAAGTGTACAACGCAGTGGATAATGAAAACAGTCTATCAATCTTTAACCATCCAACCAAGAACTTCGAGGAATTGAGGAATAGAGAACTCGACAGACAAAGAAATGCATCATGTGCAAACATATATTCTCATGAACTGTCAGGAGGTTGAACCATATATAAGGTAATTATCCTTTTCGTCCAATTTTTATACCATGACAATTATTGTTGAATAATTTAATTTTGGCGATACATGCAGCCAATTCAACGAAATTTCGTGTTCTCATTACCGGCATTGGCAACCGATGGTTTGGATAAGTACGAGACTTACCAATTTTGCGGCGTGGTTTATGAACTTCGCTCGGACGAATCGGTGGTTGTTGCCTCCGATCTTTGTATGACTTAGCATGCGGGCCGCATCGAGCGGCGAAATCTGGGCGCTCAATTGTTAACGGTTTCAGGTTTCATACGAAAGATAACGGCCGGAAGAGGACAAGCGCTAACCTGGGGTGTTTGTGTTTTTGGGGATACGAGTGAGGAAGATTATGTTGATTTTTATGGCTGGATCGATGAAATTCTCGTGCTTCGCTACAACAAATCAAAGTTGACCGTGTTCCAGGGGCGTGGTTTGACCCATATACCGCGGTGACTACGGATAAGCACTCGGGATTACAGATATAGAACACGCAGTCCGATGGAAGGTGTCGACCCTTTCATTCTTGCAAGTCGAGCACAACAAGTTGTGTATATCGAGTACCCTTGACGGCGGAATCTGAAAAAGCGATGGAACGCGTTTTCAAGATGAAGCCCACATTTCAAAGGTGATGTTGGACGACGAGATCTGAAAGATGTCGACCCTCTGCGAGCAACGAATTGAGGAAACAATAGGCGTGGTAGACGATGATGTGAGTATTTCATTGGTTGACCACGAGGCGGGCGGAGCAGGTGACACTTGATAATATTACGATGGATGAGGATAATTAAACTTGTAGACATTTCTAAGGAATTGTAACACTACGTATTCTAAGTTTGAATGTTGGAATGTTGTAACACTACGTATTTAATGCTAAAGTAATACTAAAATACTAAAGGACTACTTAAATACTAAAGTAATACTAAAATTAAATACTAAAGTATTAAAAATTTTAGAAATGCTAAAGTAATACTAAAATACAAGAGTATTAAAAATGTTGAAAATTTGCAAATATTAATTTGTAAAATAACAAATAAAGTAATAATAAAATACAGAAGTGTTATGATAATTTGTAAAAGTAATAGTAAAGTAATACTAAAATACAAAAATAATAGTGAAGTAATACTAAAATACTAAAGTAATACTAAAATACGAAAGTACTACTTAAATACTAAAGTAATACTAAAATTAAATACTAAAGTATTAAAAATGTTGGAAATGCTAAAGTAATACTAAAATACAAGAGTATTAAAAATGTTGAAAATTTGCAAATATTAATTTGTAAAATAATAGTAAAGTAATAATAAAATACCAAAGTAATATGATAATTTGCAAAAGTAATAGTAAAATACAAAAATACAAAAATACTTAAGTAATACTTTAATACTAATGTATTATGGTAATTTGGAAATATTAACGAATTTGAAATGGGGAGTAATTCGAAATTTCGGACAGTAACGCCCTATTAACGCTCTAGGGCGCTACTGTATTTTCGTTTCCCGGGGCGTTTACCGTTTCAAATTAAAGGTCGGACAGTAACGCCCTAGTAACGCCATAGGGCGCTACTGTCTTTTCGATTCCCGGGCCGCTTACCGTTTCAAATTAAAGGTAAATGTGGTAACGCCCTGGTAACGCCCAGAGGCGTTACCAGATGAATAAAACTTCAAACACGCACCATTTTCGGTCGAACCTCGGCCTCCCTCTCTGCGCAACCGGCCTCCCTCCCCTCTCCTCCCTCTCTGCGCAACCGGCCTCCCTCCCCTCTGCCTCCCTCTCGCAACCGTCTCCCTCAGCCTCCCTCTCGCAACCGGCCTCCCTCTGCCGCACCTGTCACGCCGGCCGGCCGACAGCACCTGCATCCTCGCCAACCACCGCGCCCACCGCCGGAGTCTCTCACCACCGCCGCCGAAGGTAATAAATACGAAATTTATTTACAATTTCAGATTAAACTCGAAATTTTAGTTATTATTAAGTAATTTGTGTGATTATTAGATAAGTTGTGTGATTATTAGATTATTAGGTAATTTGTGTGAGTATTAGCTAATTTGGGTGATTTGTGGTTATTAGGTAATTTGTGTGAGTATTAGGTTATTAGGTAATTTTTCTGATTATTAGATAATTTGAATGATTAATCCATAATTTCGTGGTTATTATATAATTTTGTAATGATTATTAGATAATTTCGGTGATTATTAGATAATTAAGCGATTATTAGATAAGTTTAATTATTACTTTATAATGAATCGATTATTAGATAATTTCAATTATTACTTTATAATTAAGCGAGTATTAGATACTAAAACACTAAAGTACTAAAATACTAAAGAAATACTAAAATTAATACTAAAATTAAATACTAGTTTATTAAAAATGTTGAAAATACTAAAGTAATACTAAAATACTAAAGTAATACTAAAATACTAAAGTAATACTAAAATACTAAAGTATTAAAAATGTTGAAAATAGTAAAGTAATACGAAAATACTAAAGTAATACGAAAATAGTAAAGTAATACTAAAATTAAATACTAAAGTATTAAAAATGTTGAAAATAGTAAAGTAATACTAAAATACTAAAGTAATACTAAAATACTAAAGTATTAAAAATGTTGAAAATAGTAAAGTAATACGAAAATACTAAAGTAATACGAAAATAGTAAAGTAATACTAAAATTAAATACTAAAGTATTAAAAATGTTGAAAATAGTAAAGTAATACGAAAATACTAAAGTAATACGAAAATAGTAAAGTAATACTAAAATTAAATACTAAAGTATTAAAAATGTTGAAAATAGTAAAGTAATACGAAAATAGTAAAGTAATACTAAAATGCCAAAGTAATACTAAAATTAAATACTAAAGTATTAAAAATGTTGGAAATGCTAAAGTAATACTAAAATAGTAAAGTAATACGAAAATAGTAAAGTAATACTAAAATTAAATACTAAAGTATTAAAAATGTTGAAAATAGTAAAGTAATACGAAAATAGTAAAGTAATATAAAAATAGTATACTAAAGTTAACTTATCGCAAGGATATGGCGGGTCCGAATGATAGTCACGAGTCGGGGCGTGGTTCCACCGGGCGTAGTTCCGGATCCGGACGTTCGAGGGCGTGGTCACACAAGCCGTGGTTACTGCGGGACACGGTTCGAGTCGATGGTCGCACAGTCGTGGTTACGGCCGAGCATCACCGCACGCCTTCTTCCTCGCACCTATCAGACTCGCAGGACACGGTCGAAGGTCAGCATGACCGCGTGGAGACTGACGGGCCCATCGAGGATGAGATGGCGCGATTGCTCCCGCCGCCACAGACACTTGGTGATGGGAGGAGGATGATTCTCGCAGGCCAGTAAGTTGTTCATTTCATACGTTCAGTTTCGGTCTTCCACATATCTATTTCTAATCGAATGAATATATGTAGCCTTGGCTCCAAGCTTCACGGTCTACCAAGATGTGCAACGCGTTTTCCGAGAGAGTTCTGCGGTGTCTCGGACAAGTACTCGACATTCACCGAAGCGGAGAAGAACGCGTGGATCGCAAAATTTGCGGTAAACGATTTAATTTTAACATATACTTTTCTTATAAATATTTATATACATTACTCACCTAAACTTTTCTTGTCACAGGGAAAAATATGTTTGGTACCCGCCGTCAACCATTACGGGTGGCGTCGAGAGGACGTTGCACAAGTTTTGGGCCAAGATGTATAGGGGCGGAAGGGGAAGATCCTCCAGACTTACAAAGACAAGTACCCTCTCAATGACGAAAATCCCAACTTCGATCACAAGCGGGAGCACAAACACCCTACTTTCCCTCAAGCAAACTGGGATAAGTTCATCGACTCGCTCAACACTCCAGAGTTTATTGCGCAGTCGAGACAGAATGAGAAGAATGCAACAACGCAGGCTCGGAGGCCGCGGAGGAGGCACGGCTCGACAACGGCGCAGAACTTATACGAGGAGATGATCGTCAAAGAGCGTCGAGAAGTCACCATCACTGACTTTCGGCAGCGTTGGGATGGTCCAGACGCAACTACATTCGAGGTAACTATTTCAAAGTACTAGTCTCCTATTTTTTAGGGTTTATACACATTTTCTACTAATCGATTCGTTATTTGTTCATTAGGAGGAGTATATGAGGCGGGTTATGGAGAAGTACCCGGACTTGAGCAGCGCGCCTCCTTTCGATGAGGAGATCTTCGGGCGGTTACGGGAGCGCCCAGAAAAGGGCGTTATCCTGGCGCTCCCCCGCAACTTGTCCACCCAGAGCATTTCCGCCCACCTCAGCCATCTCCGGTAATTAATTATATACTAAATCGAAACTTTTCATAACCTTAATGTTACATTATAAAGTAATATATCTTTTTTATATACTTTCAGCGAGAGCTTGCTGCTGAGGAGGAGCGCCGGGCGACTGCGGAGGCCCGACGCAAATCGAGGAAGACTACCGTGTGCTCGGGGAGCGTCGAGGCCCGATTCGAGGTTCACGCCAACAACCTCCGGCGGCGATGCAGTCGGCATTCGGCGTTCTCGGCCGACGCTTATCCATCGGGCGTCATGCGGCGGGGCGAGGTGCCTCCGGGTGCAGTTCCGGGATCATCATCAACCCCGCAAACCCGGGACAACAGGATGCCGCTCAACTTCCTCGACTCGGCTCGATTTCCATACCGGCGGCCGCCGCACTGAACCCCCTTCGCCAATACTGCTCTCCTCCGCGATGCGAATACTCCGAGCCTCATATGCAACGACCGCAGACGACATAACAGTACAATTTGGAGACGAACACGTCGGCGATTCGACCCATTAAACCACGGGTTTAACCACGAGCAATGGAATCAAATCGGACCAACGACCGTCGGATAGTCAAAATCCCCAGCGGGATAATTGGAATTTCCCGCCTCCGTAGGATCGTTTTTGGATGTTTTTATTGTTTTAATTGTGTTTCAAACATTTAATTAAAATATGTTTATATTCAATTATCTTTTATTCCAAAATTTAAATACAAATATTAATTAATGCTTATTTATATTTATTTTATAAGATAAACATTTGAAAGTTAATAGATTAAATGTTAAATATAAAAAAAAAAACAGAATTCGGCCCAGTAGCGCGAGTAGGGGCACAGGCGCTACGGGCACATCGGCAGCGGGCGTGTAGTCAGGCCTGGTAGCGCCAAGTAGGGGGGTGTGGCGCTACCAGGCCTGTCAGGCGTCGTCAGGCCGGTAGCGCCACAATGCGCTTTTCTTGAGAAGTAACGCGTCAAACGGTAGCGCCCTGCTAACGCTTTTTGGCGTTACCATTCGTAACGCCTTGGTAACGAAAATGGCGTTACCAGCCCCTCTCCAGATACGTAGTGTTAACTTCTTTATGTTTTACATTTAATTATGTGTAGTATTTACATCCTAACACCAGAACTTTTGCCTTTGTAGGTATTTGGAGTGGTACAACATTGATGGATTCGATGACAAATCCTTTTGAAGAGGGTGGGAATGATGTGAATCTACCTAGTGACGTATTTGCAATTTCCTTGAAGTATTTTAAGGACTCAAGAGCTAAGCCCAAGGAACATGAATGAATAGTGACCCAAATCTTCTTCATCATAATTTGAGCCAAGAAGAACGAAGAACTTTGAAAACATGGAGGACTCAAGTAACAAGATGAAAGAAGTTGGAGGAAAATGAATAATTTCATAAAATTTACAGCTTTCCACTCCTAAGCATTCAACTAATCAATTGTCCACTAATGCTAGAAATAAATTCGACAATTAGTGTAGAATTAATTCTTCCTTTAATTTTATTTGTAATTTTGATTTTATTCCTAGCCTAGGTCATTTCCCTACCTATAAATAGGGGTTATTTTTACATTTTTGGATAGACATGACATTTGAAGAAATCACTTTGATTTTAAGAGCAATTCTCTCTTATTTTCTTTACACTTTTCCATTCAACTATTGTTCAAAGATTTTGATCAAGTTTGCTAAATCCAAGGTTGCTTTCTCTTGAAGAAAGAGGTGTTGGATCCATCTTCCTTCCCTTGGCAAAAATTCACTTTTGCTTGAACCAATTCTTGGATTCAAGAGAGGGTGTTGGCCAAATTTATCAATCTATTCTAGTCAAGAAGAGATCCTTCAATTGTGTTTCTTAATCCATAAGAAAACACATCAAGTACTTTGCTAAAAGTAGTGGGAATATTGAGGAACTTGGTACCATTAGTTGTGAAAATATCATTTCCAATCACCTTGTTCATAGCGTTACCTATCAAGAACCATATCATGCCAAATTTGAATATTTGAACTTCATGAGTCCTTGGTACTACGTGGGTGGTACAAGTTTTACCGCGGCTTTACCGCGCATAAGGCCACGGTAAGACGTTTTTACCGCGGCTTTTACCGCGCAAAAAGCCGGTAAACGCGTTGACGCGTAAAGTGGCGCGAGCCACGTTCTGCGACCGAAAGCGCGACGGCCGCGGTAACGCTATTGCCACTCGCTTTCCAACGCTTACCGCGCGCGGTCCTTTGCGCGGTAAGGTCGCGGTAAGATTTATTTTTAATTTCTTCATCCGTTTTCTTTCTCTTCATTTTCATTTTCATCTTCATCTTCATCCTTCATCCTCTCCCATTTTCTTCTTCTTTCTTTCCTTCTTTCTTCTTCTTCTTCCCGTTTTCTTCTTTCTTCTTCTTTCCTTCTTTCTTCCGGTTTTCATCTTTCCTTTTTTCTTCTTCTTTCCTTCTTTCATTCATTCTTTCTTTCTTCTTCTTCTTCTTCTTCATTTTCATTCTTCTTCTTCTTCATTTTCATTCTTCTTCTTCTTCATTTTCATTCTTCTTCTTCTTCTTTCTTCTTCTTCTTCTTCTTCTTCTTCTTCTTCTTCTTCTTCTTCTTTCTCTATTCTTCTTCTTCTTCAGATGAATTTCGAATTTCTGGGTTTTTCTGGGTTTTGTGGATGAATTCGGATGAATATTCATCCGAATTCATCCACTTTTTTTTAAAAATTATTTAAAATATTTACCGCGGCCTGTGACGCGGTAAGGCCGTTGTATTACCGCGGCTTCGTGCGCAGTATGACCATGACCGCGCCCAAATTTACCGTGGGAATTACCACGGCCCTCCCCGCGGTTGTTACCGCGGCGCTACCGCGGGGGAGGCCACGGTAAGCCCCGTTTCACCCACGTAGTGGTGTGATATTCTTGCAAATCTAGTGTATGCAATTATTTGTACAATTTTTACATACACTAGATTTCAAAATATTATTTGTTTCAAAGTGTTTTCAAGTTGTGTGTATTGTAACTAAGGACTTACACATTTCTTGTTACATTTATCATACTTTGGAAATTGTTAATCTGGTCATCGAGAAAGGACCGCTTGCTTTTTGTAGGTTCAAAGGATTCATTTTTGAATATTTGTTCCTAATTTATGAAGAAGTCATCCAATAATTACTTCACAAACTTTCAAGACCTAAGCCCCTTGAAAATTTCAAGTGGGCCACCAAGGGAAGTAATTTTTTTTTAAACTTCTTTTTGTATTACTTATCATCATTTGGTTTATTGCATCCTCACTTCTTACTTTATGGTCGCATAGGTACTTGAAATCCAAGCAAGACATATGATTCAGGGACGAATCATTTTAAAGAGGAGGGGATTGATGTGAATCTACTTAAGGACCTAAGGACCAAGAAGCAACACAAGTTGAGATGTTTCAAACCTGCAGGACTTAAGTGACAAGATGAAAGAAGTTTGAGGAGGAAGAATAATTTCACCAATTACGTAAACTTTTGTCCTTTCAACTCCAAAGGTTTCACAAGCATCAATTGTCCACTAATGCTATAAATAAATTGGACAATTAGTGTATAATTAATTTTCCATAACTTACATTTGTAATTTTTTTATTTTATTCCTACCATAGGTTATTTCCCCTACCTATAAATAAGGGTTGTTTTACACTTTGAAGGAAATCAACAGATATGAAGAAATCACTTTGATTTTGAGAGCAAGTCTCTCTTTTATTCTCTACACTTTTCACTCAACTTTTGTTCAAAGGTTTTGGTCAAGTTTATCTAAATCCAAGGTTGCTTTCTCTTGAAGAAAGAGGTGGTGGATCCATTTTCCTTCCCTTGGAAAAACTTCTCTTTTGCTTAAACCAATTCTTGGATTCAAGATGGGGTGTTGGCCAATTTTATCAATCCACTCTAGTCAAGAAGAGATCTTCAAGTGTGTTTTTTAATCCATAAGAAAACATATCAAAGCTCAATCATAGTCTCCTAATAATCTAGATTACCTTACTCAAGTAATCCTAGAATACCTAATAATTTCTCTTGGTAAATTCAATGAAATACTTTCTCGAGCATTTCATCAGACACTTGGTGGGTGTTGAGGATCAGTAAGCTTCCGCCTCCTCTCACACCTTCTTTAAGCTCAAGAAATGATCATTCATCATGCTTAATCATCAACCCAATACATTTACATCATCTAACAATCATTCAACTACCTAAACAACCAAAGAGATGAAGAATTACTCCTTACACATGCTCAACACGTTTTTCTCAAACAATATGAACATATATGCAAAATGAGAGTAATAGAGGTATAGAGAAGCTTAGAAATGTTGTAGAATCCTTCAATCTTCCATAAAACAACTTAAATCTGAGCTAGAGAGTGAGAGATGAGTTGAGAGCTCCAAAACCTAGCCAAGAACTAGCAAAAAACATGTAGGAAGAGAAGCTGAAAAATGCTTACAAGGAAAGAGCCAATAATACTCCAAATCTCTCCAAACATCCCATCTAATCAATGCAAGGTATGGGAAGATAACTTGTGCGAGCTTCCATGGAGGGTTTTGGCCAGAGATGGTGAAATTTTGGGGGAGTAGGTAGAAAAAAATGAAGTAAAACCGGCCTAGGAGTCTATATATCGAGGGATGATAATTGCGGGATTTGGGGTCAGGCGACCGCTTGACCAAATGGCTTGGGTCGCCTGACCCTCGCCTGGCTCCTGCATTCTGATGTCACCTCAAATACTAAGTACTGGCAAAACTCAAATAATAGCATGTGTATGGAGGTTAACACATATGAATAATGCACAATTATCACCTCTCAAATTCTCACTCACAGACTTTCTTTCAAATTCTCACTCACAGACTTTTCACTACTTTTTTCTATATATATATATATAAATTGGGAAATAAGTGATTTAATAGAATATTAATGGGGAGTTTATATATATATATATATATATATATATATATATATATATATATAAACTCCCCATTAATATTCTATTAAATCACTTATTTCCCAATTTCCTTACTCATATTCATCTCATCCATCAATCAAAGCACACTGTCTAAATTTCTCAAAATTCAATTTTAACCTATGCTGAACAGTGAACACACTCTTCATCTAATTAACTAATCTGTTCGTACGTTTTGCTTTTAGGAGTTCTAGAAAAATTGTTATGCTTGTATTATGACCCTTAACTTCTCTTGCAGGCTTTTCCTATCAATTCTCTATAAAATCATATTTTTTTTCAAATTTCGTTACCCATATGCATCACATTCGTTAATCAAAACACACTTTTCCATTTTTTTTAATAAAAAATATCCAACTACACCCGAACTCACCCATATACATACTTTGTTTTATTTCTCAATTATTGTATCCAATATAATTAATTTTGTAGGAGAGTATTCCCTACAGCTACAAAACCTGTGTTTGATTCCGAGTACCCAAGAAAAGTACTATACTTCCAATTTGACCAACAAGTGAATCTGTATTTATTAGTCTTTTAATAATACTCCACAAAGGTTATTACATTTGTAGACCTGCAACAATTTCAAATTTGTTTCGTACAACAAAAAGAAAGGAAAGCAGATAGATGTAAGAAGCAACTGTAGCGTTACTGGGGTAGAAGAAATAGTTCTCGATCGATAGATAAGTTCCTGAAATGTTGCTGGATATATTCCCCAAGTCCAACAGCTGACATTGTCGGGGCATCGGAATTCATGAACGAAGAATTGACAATAATGTTGACAATAGTATAGATAGATATGTGGGAAGACCAAAACGCAAAAAAGTTTTCACTGGGAAATACTACTACAGTACTACTTTACATATAGAGATGTAGATGCAAAGGTCAAAAGAGATCCAATTCCCCAAAACCCGCCTCTTCTACTTTAGGGACACTACCCTTTTCCCAACGTCAACAAAGGTAAACAAAACACACGCATGACAAGAACGAAAGTTGATATTTGGATCGGATTATAAGTGTGTTTGCTTCAATTCGTAAGAGTAAAAAATTTAAATTATTTTTCAGGGGAAGATGAAGATGATGATGATGATGATGATGATGATGATGATTATGATTATGATGATTATGATTATGATGATTATGATGATGAGGTGCCAAAATGAGCTGGCCAGGCTATATAGGTGGTGTTGTGTTGTGTGAGTTAGCCTAAGGCCAAGGCTAGCTAGCGAGCTAAGACTAAGAGGTCTAAACGAAACAAAATTTGTCTGCCAACCTTTCCAATCAACTGTTCCCTCACCGTTTTCTCCTCCTCCTCCTCCTCCTCAGGGTTCCTCTATTATCCATCACAAACAACAACAACAAGCGAACAATAAACTGCCAAATTGAAAAGAGAACGTTATGACAGAAATTGTTTTTAAAAATCCAGTGACACTAATCACCGCTTTAATTAGAGGGCGCGGGATCCATTAAATTAAACAGAGACAACTTCTAAATCATGCATGTAAACAGCAACATCGAGCCAATACAATCAAGCAATTAATTAAGGGCAGCATGCAGTGAAAGCATAATTACCAGAAAGTGGAAGCCGTGAAAACCCCTGCTAGCTGTTTCTTTCCTGATCAACCACGAAAATTATTCTTGTTGAAGTTTATACATGCATTTTTCATATGTGGCGATGAGTTTTTAATTGTTTCTAATTATATAAGATGATTAGAAGACTTGAAATTAATTGCACTTGATCTTATCTTCTAGGCCACTTCCACTACATAGTTGCAGGTAAGAGGGTAGCGCAATTGGGGGCGGTTGGGTGCTACCAAGGGGAGCCCATTTACTCTACTCTCCGCTTCTAAGGCCGCACCCTTGGGAATCAACTTTATTGATGGTAGAACAAATGGTAGCGGCTAGCACGCTACCAGGTAGAGAAGCGCAGCAAACCGCTACCTTTGCGCTACCACATCTACCCCTCTGACAACTGCCACCGGGCTACCCCATCTACCCCTTTGCCACCTCGCCAGCCACCTCACCAGCTGTCATTTGGGGTAGCGGTTTTGGGTACGGAAAGGCCGCTCCCCTCGAAAAATAAAGTCTCCCGAGAGTGGGAAAGCGAAAATTTTGAAACTTAAAACTCTCCCCGAGGAAGATTCCGCCTTCTTCTCTGGCCGACCCACACCCTTCCTCTCACAACTCCTCTCTCCCTCAAACAAATCTCCACTCTTGTCCAACCACAACCCACACGGCCACACCCTCCCATTGCCGTCAAACAACCAATTTGAAGCCTCCTATATATCACCGGCGTTGTTAGGTAAGGGTTTTGTTTTTGTTTTTTTCGGTTTTTGCAGAGATTTGTTGTCAGATTAAGCCTTCCATCACTAGCATATTTTCTTTTGCAAGGGCCGCTGCCTCCGTCTAGCACCCACCGCCACATTCTCACCGAGAACCACCGTCAATGCCGTTATCCTTCTCTCCAGTTAAGGATTTTTTATAAATTAATGAAAAGTTAGTTTTTATGAACACGGAGGAGGATGCTCACGGGATAGTGAAAATGATACTCCAAATCCTGATTTGGTTGTATTTAAAAATATTTTTGATACTTTTAATGTAATAGTCACATTTAATTATATACAAGTACTCTTTTTAATTCTAAATTCAATATTATAATCAATGCTATATATATATATATTATATATATATATTAATTGTAATAAAGAACAACAAAATTAAAATAAAATCATGGGGGAGCCCACATGGCAGATGGGAGCGGCCTCCTGCGCTTCCGAAACCGCCACCTATGGGTTGCGGCTTGGTAGCGCTCTTTCCTGAGGAAGCGCCTCATTTAGGTGCGGATTTGGGAGCGCCAACTTTCGTAACCATGGAGGCGGATATGGGTGCGGTATATCCGCTATACCCATCCAAGTAAATAGGTAGTGTAAATACGTAGTGTACCTAGCAGTAAATACATGAGAAGAAGAAAGTGAAAAGAAAGAATTAGTTATGCGGGGCCAGTGAAGGCGCCTCTATATAAGAAAGAGATCTGAAACTAAAACCCTAAGAAGTGAACGCCGCTGAGGTAGATCAGATCTGATGCATGAAATTAGTAACAGAAACGGAAAGATCTAATAAAGTCCGGAGAGAAGTCGAAAATGTAATGATGAGAAAATCATAAGTCATCATGAGAACTTTGCAGTTGCAGAGATTAATGAGAAGAAAGAAAACAACACAGTATATATATATAGGTGTATATAGTAGCAGTGTAGTATAATAGCTGGGTATGGTAATGATGAGAACCTTTTTCATTAAGAGCATGAGAATAAGGGTCAAAGGGGCGGGTTCATCATTACAGCAATCAACGGCCGGCCACACCCTGCACAGAACTAACAAACAAACAGACAAACAGACAGAGACAAACGTTAACTACTCTCCAGTGATCAGTCCACCGGAGAATAGATCGATGGAGCACATGCGAGACCTCCTCATCAGTCTCAGATCCTGATGAGTTTAAAAATCCACACGGGAAAAACAACTATGAATAAGAATTATACTAGCTACTGGTAGTAGCTAGGTAGTTAGGCCAGAAAATTAAGACGTAGGATGCAAATTAAACAGTAGGTTTGAATATAAATATATCAGATGCGCAATTAGTAAGTAATTAATTACTATATGAAGGCATGATTAAATCAAATTATCTGTGAGACGTCGACGGTGGATGATCGCGCGGCGGAGCAAATACTTGGGGGGAATGAAGCCTGGTCCGAGGTTGTCACCGGCGCGGCGGGCCAGATCTGATCTGAGAAGAAATTGGTGACCGCGAGCCAGACAACACTCCCCGAAAGCAGAAGCTCCCGATGATGATGATGAGAGAGAGAGAGAGAGAGAGATTAATTGATCAATCAGACTCCCAAGAGTCTCGGCTGAGTTTAAGGGGGGCGGGCGGGGGATTCTGAGGAAATTAAAAGAGAGAAGAATTAGGGAGTTTTTTTTGTTTTGTTTTGTTTTGTTTTTGTGGGAGCTAGCTAGCTAGAGATGAGATGAGATGAGATGAGATCTAGCAGTACTGAATGAAATGAATGGGGATGGTGGTGTGGTGCGGGGGTGGGGGTGGGGGTTTTTAACTTAAACTTTAAGAGGACGGACAAAGGGGTTGAGTTGAGGCAAATTCAAAACGACAAAAACGTACGTCGCTGCTACTGATGCGTCGTCCCCACCACCTGCTGTG
Source organism: Stellera chamaejasme (assembly GCA_024586325.1). Taxonomy (NCBI): domain Eukaryota; kingdom Viridiplantae; phylum Streptophyta; class Magnoliopsida; order Malvales; family Thymelaeaceae; genus Stellera; species Stellera chamaejasme. Next base: position 37,512,109 of record CM044985.1, read on the forward strand.
AGCTACTGTGTGTGTGTGTGTGTGTTCCCAGTTCCAGAAATGACCACGACTTCATGCATCTCTCTCTCTCTCTCCATTTTTTACTAGTATTTCATTTATACACTATATTCTTACTTATATATTAGTATTAATTACTCCTATAAATATAGGAGTATCAGTTACTAATACTAATTACCCTTTCTATTTTCCTGTCTAATTTCTTTCGGTATTATTTTATTTGATGATCATGAAAAGGTTTCTCATAATTAATAATATATATATATATATAGTATTCGACAAAAATGCAGGTAAGCCTTTTGTTTAAAAAAGACATGTTAATTTGGTGAAAGAGACGAGTATAGTAGCCCGGTTTCCCGGGTTATATTTACGAGAGTAACCTTGTGAAAGTGATGGCAATCAGGCAAGCAAGGTATGGTGTTAGAAAAAGATCAGTGCATGGAGGCAAGCGCAGTAAAAAAAAAAAAAGTGTTAAGTTTAGGTAGGGCGGAGATGATGATGATGACGATGATGATGATAAAAATAATTGAATGTAAAGGGAATCATAGTAAAGGAGGTGAGGAAAGTCAGTCAGAGGAGTGGTTGAGTTATTTTTGGGCTGCCCTGCCCTGCCCGACAATGCTACCACCTAGCTACTCATCCACAGGGCACCTCACTTGCCAAATACAACTAGTAGTATCATTTTCATATAATCCTCGTTTTAGGTTTATTTTTTAATATCTACTACCTTTATCTCAAATATTTTAAAGTAATAAAGTAAAATTATCATAAAAATAATAATAAAATATTTTAAAATTATCATATAAAATAAAAATTAATTGTTTGAAAATGAAAGTTTTGGATTAAAATATAATAGTGATGTTTAAACGTTCCTTTTAAGAAAAATGTCATTTTTTTATGAGACAACCTAAATAAAAATAATAATTAAATCTTTTTGAGATCCAGAAAGTATCTATCTATATATATATATGTAATTTTTTTATTATCTATTTATTTATTTTTTTTCAGGAAAAATGGAAAATAAATCAAAGGTTACGTTATACTGATGAGATGAGATGAGATGAGATGAGATGGAGAATAAAAGGCACAGATCTCATCTCACGGTGATGCAGTGAAGGGCTCAGCTCACGGTGATGCAGTGAAGGGAAGGGAAGAGAAGAGTAGTAGCTAGTGTAGCGTGTGAAGTTATATCATGAAGGAAGGAAGGCGAAGTTTTCGAGGGCTAACCAAAGATTGCCCATCCTTTTGGGTCAGTTCATACCCAAATTTTCGAAAACAAAATTTCAACATTTTCAATTTTAATATATTTAACTATTTTAAATTTATTATTTTTTTATAAAATAATAAATTTTTCGAATTTTTTCTATTTACATAAATCTTTTTTTTATATGAAGTGGATAGGGTTGAAGATTTACAAGTGTCTTGGAAGTATAACCACTAGATTAAATGTTTAAGACTATTCATATACATTTTATTCCTCAATCAAAACACACCTCCCCAAATTTTTCAAAATAAATTTCCAAACTCCGCTGAAGTAAGCCTTCATTTCCCCACTTCCTAATTTGCATTTCAACAGCAGTATATATATATATATATATATATATATATATATATATATATATATATATATATATATATATATATATATATATATATATAAACTCTTTACGGTACAAAATAAATAGAAATTAAGTTATATTTATAAAATGTTCCAAATTTCTAACATACTACTCATTCCGTCACTTTTTAATGGTTATATTAGACTTTTATTGTTTTTTTTTATTCTTTTTTTTACTTCGAATAATTTGTTAAAAAATTTGGAAAAATATATTTTCCTATAAGTAACTTGACATTATATATAAGTAACTTAACATTATATATCAATATTTTTAGAAATTAGAGATATTAGTTTACCTTAAACATATAAGTAACTAGATACTTTATATATCAAAATTTTGAAGGAAAAAATCATAAATTAAAATGTTGAAAAAATGTAACTATTAAAAATGAGGGAGCTGAGGGAGTACTTATTAATTAACGCTGCTACCGTTTTTTGCCCAATTCAATTAAGTTTCTATGTAAGGTGGGTTCAGCAATAAAACGATGATATATACGAAAAACCCTAAATTAACTTGAAGGGGCATATGAATTAATCACCAGCTGGTATTATATATATTTCCACCAACCTAGCTAGCTATCTCTCCGTCACATGTAAATTAACGCAGAAATAGAAACTAGTAAATGGCTGAAGCATGCTAAACGTAACAAGTAATTAAGTATACATAACTGGTACGTACGTACTCATCTCCTATTAGTTATTTTCATTGAGCGGTACTGATCATTGTGGAATTGATTGCGCTCTACCTCGATCGAGCCAGTATTGATTGTATCTTCATAAATGACATTAATTTCATTATTTCACCAATTTGACAATATTCAGCCAATTCCATGATGGAATCGATTGTGCATGAAATTGACTACACAATTTTGGACTGACCAAAATATCGAACTTAATTAATCGGGTAAAGGGACAAGACCGTGACAATTAATTTTTATCAACATTTTGAAATGAAATTATTATTGTTTGGCCCCGGATATCAGAAACCATGCATGCACATGCTGTATCGCTCTCTCCATAACTCTATGCTCACCTTCTGTTTCCATAACTTTGTATACGTTCTCATTTGGCTCACTGAATTAAACATGGTCATATTATTCGACAATTCTAAATCATTTTATTTATATCTGTGGAAAGCTAGGAAAAAAATGTTTGGAGAAAGAGTATTAATGAACCTCTCCCTGACCCCAAAGAACAACATGAGTTTTGGAAGAATGTTTGGAGAAAAATGCATTTCTTCGCATTTCATTATAATTACATTGACTACCGAATTAATTAATTAATTACTCTACGTTAAAGAGCGAAGCCATATCTACATGGTGGACCATAATAGATCACTTGTACGAAAATCTGATAAATAGTTGCGAATAAATTAAAATATATTCTGGCGTACGTAGAATATCAAGCTAGCTGATAAATTAAGCATGCATGTTGGTAATTTGTTGGTGCGTATTTGATGGGTGAAGATAGACATGGGTCCAATTTCATGCCAACTCGTTTCAACTGTCTCTTTCGCTGCACTTATTTCTCTTAATTCCTAGCTGCTCCACATAATTGGTTATCGGTAGCTCTAACCAACAAGAAGAAGACGAAGAAGATCGAAGACACGTCTATACATACATACATATATATATATATATATATATATATGAACGAATGTTAGAGTGAAGGAAATCATACGACTACGAGTGTGTTTGTTTGATAGATTTGAGGAATATATATAGATCATTGTGTGGATTCTTATACAGTAATGCAGAAAATCCAGGAATACTAGTGTCAATCAAATTAAATAAACAAAAAGAAAGATAATTTAAAGGAAAATCGGTCTTTATAATCGGAAGTACGGACTTCGGTTAAACCCGGACAAATGTGTTTTCGGAGTAACCGCGAGAAAATTCCTCGGATTCACGGTATCCGAACGTGACATAGACGCGAATCCGGCGAAAATTAAAGCCTTGTTAAACCTCGAAGACACATTCTTTGGTCAAAGATATGCAGAGGTTGATCGGAAGGATAACGGCCCTTAATCGTTTCATATCACGGTACGAGGACAAGTGTCAACTGTTTCAAACATTTAGAGACGTCATAAAAAAATGTTACAATAAAAAATAGACGAAATATCTCTTTTCAAATGATCGCACCCAATGTTCACCAAAAGATTTTGGGAGGAAAGTTTCCTATAAGCTATCAATTTCATATCACTTATCCATCAATTCTCCATTAACTCTAAAATAGACTCATTAAACACAGCCATGTTTACAACAACAAAAAAAAATAGTGATGGAAAGGTTTTGTAATCACATCACTTAGTCCTTGGTGCATATATATTAAAATGAAAAGACAGATGGTCAATACTCTTTTTTTTTTTTTTTCTTTCTCTTTTTTGATGATCAACAACGGTCAATAGTAAATTAATGAAGGAAATGAGAAAAGATACCATCAGTGGTGACTGACTGGTGAGGGAAACAAAACAAGAGTCATAACTTCTGAAGAGTAATTGTGGCATGGGGACAGGTGCTAGAGGAGGTAGCTATTCAGCTGCGCGCGCAGCATTTATGCATGGTCATGCATGTGGTGCCTAATCTCAGTACAACAATATCATACATACGTCCGTCCGTTACAGCTGCATGCGATGCTTCCCTGATATATATATATATATAGATAGTCTCCAATCTTCTTCAATATTATACGTACAACGTGCCATGATGATGATGCTCTCTCTAGCTACTTCCCTGTCACCTGCAATTAGTTGGGATATATAATCCCCAAACTTAATTATTCTCTTACCATTATAACTCCAACACCTCATCATGCATGCATGCATCTCTCTCTCTAATTTATTTATATCATTGATTGTTCCTAATTATAATTATTTTATGGAGTAGATAGTAAATTTTAACTTTCTTTACTACGTACTAGCTAGGTACTTACATTTTCTTTTTCTTTTTTAGCTTAATTAATAGAGTATATACTACTCCATAATATATACAAGTGGCCTGGTAATTAAAATAGAGAGAGCTAGCTAGCTAGCTAGGGTGAGGAAAAGATGGCGTAGAATGATTTAGAGTAGGTAGGACGGTAAGAAGCGCAGTGCATGTGGTACAACATAACATGAACGTGAAGATATATGCAGCTGAAAGAAATCAGTGTGACATGATGCATTGAGTGGACGACACTTGCTCCACATTTCAACACCAGTACTTACTGGTGATGTAACTTATGTAACAAACACTCTCGAAACTTGTGTCCCAATGTACTAGCTAGCTAGTATTAATTTCATGTTAATTAATCACCAGCCCCGCTCTTCTCTTCTCTTCTGCTAGCTGCCTCACCAAATCTTGAATCATACTCCGTACAACGTACCTATATGATTAATCTAATAAGTGTCTTTTTCTTGTTTTTACAGTAAATGTAATAGAGTTTCAAAACCACCAAGCAGTATAGTATGTTTGTGTCGAGATTCAGGATGATGAGAAAGTAGAAGGGAAAAGATAAAAGCAGCAGCAGCAGCAGCAGCAGTTGAAAAGGAGGATGGAGTGGAAAAAGGCGGAGGAATTAAACTAATTTAAGACCTGCTGCTGCTTCAATTCCTTGCTCTCACTCAATCCCGTTTTACTACTACTACTACTACTACTTCTGATTGAAAAAGAAAACATTGAAAGAAAGTCAAAACATATATTTAATTACACTCAATTTCATATGTTTTTCGGTACTTTAGCATAACACACAGTATGATATTTTTATTTAAATGCATTAAAACTAAAGAGTTGTGCATTCCTAAAATAAACCATAAAAACTTGTCATTAAAACTAAAGAGTTGTGCATTCCTAAAAGAAACTAAAACGGAACATCAGGTGGCGCCTGTAATTGGAGTGGAGTGATTGGCATATATATATATAGCTAAGCTAGCTAGGGCGTAGCATTGTAATTAGTGAAAGCGTCAACGACATCGGGTGGATCCACGGCCTTTTTGTTTGGATTCTAATCTTCGCTTTATTAATTAATTACCACAATCTATATCATTATCCTTAATTAATTACCCATTTGTCCTCTTTTACCTGCTCTCATACCCTAGCTCCCTCCTCAATGTCCTCATTGCTTCAAAACTTTTAAACTTTTTTTGTCATCCATCCTTGTTTTTTCTTTTTCTCGTTTTAGGTTGGGCAGTTGGTCATCTACCTTTGACTACCCATTTCCCCTAATTTGTTTTGTCAAGTTTCTTGCCTAAATAAATATATATACTCTCTTTCCTAAATAATACTCTCTCCCTCACACAAAATTAGCCACGTTTGACTTTTTTGTACTTGTGTTTGACTCAAATTTTCACTAAAAAAAATTTGTCAAAAAAAATCTTGAAAATTATATTTAGAAACTAGATACATTCAATTTTCATTTTCATATAAACTTGTACAATTTCTAAGTCGCAATATTGTAAGAAACAAATCGTAGATTAAATGCTGAAAAGTAGACATGGCTAATTTTCTGGAACAGAGGGAGTAATAAAAACAAGAGTTAAATGTACTCACGATTAAAGTTAGACCCACTGCATTGCTTTAGTAATAAAAAGGCATACGCATCATTTATTTGGAAACGGAGGGAGTAATTTACAAAGGGAACTACTCTGGTTTTGAGCAGGGCATAATTTTTCCTTCAAAGGTTACGCCCAAACTTCTCTTTTGAGCTATGGTGCACTTATTATATATTCTTATTAATAAAATACTTAAGTTGCCTTCCAAAAAAACGATAGGAACTACTCTCAGTCCAATCCATCGTATCACTTATTGGCTCATCCCTGAAAGAAATTTCATTTTGTTTTTGTTTTTGATGGATATTTCATTGCTTTCTTGAATACCATTTTCATCTGTCTACTACTCTACTTTCGATTCCCTTCTCAACTAAAAGTATTATTTTTATCTTATTATGTGATAGTTTTATTTTATTATTCTTAAATCTTTAACCATCTATAATTTTCAAACCCGAATAAATATTTAAATTCTTTTTGGACCGAGCCCTCACTTTTAATAATTACGTTTGACTTTTAATATTTTGTTTGACTCATTTTTTCACTTGGAAGAGTTTGTTAAAAAAATCTGAATTTTTTTTTATAGAAACAAGAAACATTTAACTTGACATAAAATATCAAAATCTTGAAGGAAATTCATATATTAAAGTTTGAAGAATAAATGTATTAAAAGTGACGGAGGAAGTATAATGCAATGAGTTTTATACTCTAGACTAAAAAAAATCTGCTCTCTCCGCATGCAAGAGGATGTTCATATCTTTTCTTCAACAAATAAACATGTGAAGTCAAATAGGTGATTTTCAAATGATAAATTAATATTTATAATACTTAAATATAGTATTTTTCAAACCTTTTTTTAATTAAGTTTTTTTGTTTCGATGCAAAATGAGTAGGGGGTTGGATACCGAACTCGAGACATCTTCCAGTGTCCTTAAAAACATGACCACTAGACCAAATGCTCAGGACTTTTGAAGAAGTTTTTAGTGATAATAAATTAAATATATTCCAATGTGGAGTTTTTACGAAAGAGGCATATCGTACGCTGTTGGTGTTGAGTTAGTTCAAAGTTATTTGGGCTTGGGCTTGGGCTTGATAGAAGGTGAAGAATCTTAGATAAGTCCAGGTTAAGATCTTTGTTGTTTCGGGCTGGGCTCTGTAGATGCAGGTGGAATTTGGGTATGTGGATGGCAAGACGAAATGTTCCAGCCCGCGAGCGACAAATTGGGCACTCACTCCTATTTTTCTCCCAGGCAGCGCAAGTTTTGGACATATAGTCATAATAATTACTCCATAAGAGAGTGGTTATGTATTTTGATTTAATCAAAAAGTAAAAAAAAAAATCAAATTCTCTTGAATATTGATGGAGAGTTCAATAGAGGCTACCAGAGAAAAATTTCACATTTTGTTTCAAGTTACCTCAACGAAAAATAGATATGGAAAAATACATAAACCCCTTCGGTGAAATCTTCAATTTACTTCATCTATTTTAAAAAAATTGCAGTTACCCTCTTAAGGTTTATTGAAATCTTTAGTTGTCGACCTTGACAGTATGTGGTGTTAGTTAACAGTTACAAATTTTAATAGTCCCTCCGTCGGCAAAAAAGTGTACCGTTTGACTTTGTTGTTTCAAGTTTCAATGTTTAACTCAAATTTTAACAAATATTAACATTAAAAAAAATTCATAAAAAATATATTTAAAAAATTTAGATTTTAATTTATGATACACGTATGAAAAAATTGATTTTCAATGTATATATATATAGATTCATACAAAAAAATCATAAATTAAATATTGTGAAACCGTCAAAACAAATAGTGGAATCTTTTACGGGCATAGGGAGTATTAACCACTCTTATTGTCACTAGTATTTCTAAAAATAACACTCCAAACCCAATATTTTGTTTCTCTCCTTTCTTCCTTCCCAACTGGTCACCTTGCTTAGTCATCGTTGTCGTCTGATTATTGCCACGATGCGAATAAACTCAGGTCACAAAAACTGAAGCTAGCCCATACTGCTGCTGTGACATAGGTAAGCTTAGGCCACCCCTTATCCGTTTTAGAGTATAATTAGGATAATTACCGTTAAAATCTTTAAGAGTCAACAAATACCATAAACGGTCAAAAGGGATAGTTGAAGATTCTGTTAATTTCATGGGGATAACAGTAGATATTTTAAAATAAAATAAATAAATAGAAAATTTCACCAAACCTACGATCTTTGTAATTTACCACAAAGCATATCCCCCTCCAAAAAATCAAGTTGACTACAAAATTACTTGAAGGGAAATGCTAAGTTCAAACGCTTGAGTAGTTGCTCAAGCAGTCGCTTCTTATGCAGCGGCCATGTGGCATTGTGGGTTTAGCAAACCGGCTATCTTGGTAACTGATACGTGCTTTACATAATAAGGGAGGAAAAATGTTAATTCTTACTATCAATGTTTGATAAAAGGTCTCACTTTATCAACACCGTTATAGTTTATGGCCCATGTTTCCCACTCTCCGTTAAACTAATTTCATACTACACCCCAATGCTTCTAAAATGTTTCTAAAAGTTGTTAAATTCACCCACATTTTAAACCACTTTTCATTTTAATCCTATACTACCATCAAGTTTGTCTCTTTTTGCTCTGTCTTCCATCCCATGCTCTTATCGATCCTTCCCTTTTGTTCTTTGTCTCTACCTTTGATCGATCAAAACAAAACCAACTTTCTCTTGCACCTCCGAACTCAATTTATTTAATGTAAAGTACAATACCAACCTAAACTTTTGAGAATCGAAAAGAACAAAATAGGTATCGAATGGCGTACGGCCTTTTGCACGACAATCCTAAAAGATTCTGGAATCAAAGTTCTAGAAAATCAACAAATCCTAAGTACAAGCCCTGGCCCCGGAAGCTCAAGAGAGTTGGGGTTGTGGAGAAGATGCAGAACAAGGTGGCGAAGGCACGGAGGAAGGCGAAGGAGAAGACATCGGCATAAGAGGGGGTAGGATTGTAACTTTTACAAATTAAGGGTTAATTTTTTCAGTTTTAAAAGTTTGTGGTCAAATTGATCATACAAATTTGGTCCATTACAGAATATTTGGAGAATATTTCCTTCATTAACAGCCTAATGGTAAATAGGGTCCAAAAAGTAAACATCGATGGCGTAAGGGGTCCAAAGATAAACAAAGATAAAACGTTGATAACAAAAGAAGATAATCTTTTTAAATAATAACAAAAATGAACTTTTGGCCAAACGTTAATGATAAAAGAGACATTTTCCCTAATAAGGGAAATAGACTTGTTTTGCATTGTTTTTTTACGAGGGCATAGCAAATAAAGTCTAATAATTATATAAGATGACTCGAGACACTTTTAAGTCTATTAAATGCTACGAGTTTATTTTCTTCTTTCTTCTTTCTTTTGTTTTACAACTAATGATAGTTGAAATGTATTAGCACATGACATAAAATAGGCATAGAAGATTTAATGAAAAAAATAGACATAGAAGATTAAAGTAATTCTTTGAGTAGATAAGAGAATTTGATAATGATAATAAGAAAAAAGTAGATGTTTTTTTATAAGTAAAAGTACGGTTAAGGTAAAATAGGTTTAAAATCATCATGAAAATGAAATGTTTGAGCTTTACTACACTACGTAGTTGGTTAGGGTTCGGTGGCGGGCACAGTAGGTGGCGGCCCGCTACCACCTCGCCAAGGCAGCCGAGCGGGCATCCCGCTACCGTGGCGCTACTGTAATAAATTTGGTAGGGCGTGGTAGGGGGAAGCCCGCTACCATGAAATTAATGTTCAGGCGGGCGTTTTGAAATTCAAACGCGCCTCGGTAGCGGGCTTGGAAGCGGGCTACCCGCTACCGAGCCATTTAAATCTGCTCGCCCCCTTCCTCTCTTCCATTTCTCCCGACGCATCCGATACCTTCCCCTCCAAAAATCGCCGCCGGCCACCGCCTTTCTCCCCATTGCTGGCGCCGTTTCACTTCCTTTTCGGCGGATCTACATCAGCAAGGTAAGGTTTCTTTTCTCTTCTCTTTTTCGGTATTTTTATGGTTGGAAGGGTGTATTGGAGCATTTTGTTTTTTTTTGCAGCACATGCCGCGCCACCATCAATTTTCCGTCACCGCCGTCTCCACCACCATCTACAGGTATTTTTGTTGTATTTTATGAATTTTAGTATTTTAATTAGGAATTTAGGTATATTAGGTATTATTTATGAATTTGTTACTATTTTGTGTAATTTTAGTATATATTTTATATATTTTAGGAAATAAGAATATTTTATGAATTTTAGTATTTTAGGAATTATTTTAGTATTTTAGGAATTATTTTAGGTATTTTAGATATTATTTAAGAATTTGTTAGTATTTTGTGTAATTTTAGTATATACTTTACATATTTTAGGAAAATATGAATATTTTGTTTATTTAAGTATTTTAGGAATTATTTTAGTATTTTAGGAATTATTTTAGGTATTTTAGGTATTATTTATGAATTTGTTAGTATTTTGTGTAATTTTAGTATATGCTTTACATATTTTAGGAAAATAAGAATATTTTGTTTATTTTAGTATTTTAGGAATTATTTTAGTATTTTAGGAATTATTTTAGGTATTTTAGGTATTATTTATGAATTTGTTAGTATTTTGTGTAATTTTAGTATGTACTTTACATATTTTAGGAAAATAAGAATATTTTGTGAATTTTAGTATTTTAGGAATTATTTTAGGTATTTTAGGTATTATTTAAGAATTTGTTAGTATTTTGTGTAATTTTAGTATATACTTTACATATTTTAGGAAAATAAGAATATTTTGTTTATTTTAGTATTTTAGGAATTATTTTAGTATTTTAGGAATTATTTTAGGTATTTTAGGTATTATTTATAAATTTGTTAGTATTTTGTGTAATTTTAGTATATACTTTACATATTTTAGGAAAATAAGAATATTTTGTTTATTTTAGTATTTTAGGAATTATTTTAGGTATTTTAGGTTTTATTTATGAATTTGTTAGTATTTTGTGTAATTTTAGTATGTACTTTACATATTTTAGGAAAATAAGAATATTTTGTGAATTTTAGTATTTTAGGAATTATTTTAGTATTTTAGGAATTATTTTAGGTATTTTAGGTATTATTTATGAATTTGTTAGTATTTTGTGTAATTTTAGTATATACTTTACATATTTAAAAATTTTCTAAAGTTATTTTCATTCACATCCTTCCAGCGCGAGCTTGCCGCTGAAGAGGCGCGCCTCAATGCAGAGGAGGATCGCCTCAGGATGGAGGATGAGTTGCGTACACCGAGGAGCGCCAGTGAGTACGAGGTTCATATGAACCGTACTCTTGGCAGAGAGCGACGTCGGTCCGAGGAGATGCAATGTGCTCTTCGTACGGAGATGCGGCGGGAGTCCGAGGAGATGCAATGTGACCTCCCCGTAGGACACTTTTGTAAAAACTATTTCGTTTGAGATGTTTTTTATTGTAATTTTTGGTTACTTTATAATTAAATTTATTTATGTTTTTAATTGTAATCTATAAAACCTAATAAATATTATTATTATTGAATGATTTATTAAATGTTAAAAATAAAGAAATTATTTTTTAAAAAATAAATGATGGTAGCGGGTTTGGTAGGGGGTATGGCGCTACCAGCTGTGTCAGTTGGCAGCGCCAACGTGGCGCTAGGGTAGCGCCCTGCCCGCTACCATGACCCCTACTAACGGTAGCGGGCTCGGTAGCGTCCGAAGTCGAGGAAGCGGGCAAAATGGAAGCGGTTTCGGTAGCGGGCTATCCCGCCACCATGGTAGCGGGATTGGTGGCGGATTGCCCCTACCACGCTCCCATTATATACGCAGTGCTATGACAACCTAAAAAATAAAAAGTTCCATTTTTTATGAGATGAAAAGAGTAACTTATTTATATTTAAATATTTATTACTTCCATTGGATTAATTCCTCTTCGAAAAAAAAAAGTTTTGATGACTACAAAAGAATTGGGTTAAATTTGTAAAGTTTAGAAAATGTAGTGGCATTTTGTAGCCTCTAACCTTATATTTTAAGAGTATTAAAAAATTAACTTATTATTTTAAATAACCATGATAAAGGGCATAATGGATTTCACATAAAAAACTGTCGTCGGTGACTCAATATCATCAACTGAAGTATCTACAAACCCCATTAACTGGTTGGGTAAATTACATAAACCCCCGAGGTTTAGTGAAATCTTCAGTTTGTCTCTTTTATTTTAAAAAATAACCAGTTATCCTCGCGAGGTTTAGTGAAATCTTCAGTTACACTCATTGACCGTATATGGTGTTAGTTGACTCTTAAGGATTTTAGTACTAATTACACTAACTATACTTTGAAAGCTTGATTAAAGGCGGCCGTCTTTCGCGCATGTCGTAGCGGCGTAGGCTCGCCTAAGTTTCTGCGTCCTGACTCGTTGCGTCGTGACAGTGACCGGACAACAATGACGGCTAGGTAGAGAGCCTGCTTTGAGAGGGAGAAATGAGAGAAACAAAATATTTGGATTGAAGTAATAGGATAAGAAATACTGGTGACAATAACAGCAGTTAATCATAAAATTCTTAACGGTCAATTAATAACACAAACGATCGAGGGGATAACTGAAAATTTCAGTAAACTTTAGGGGGTAATTGATGATTTTTTAAAATAAATGGTCAAACAGGAGATTTCACCTCACATACTTGTTTTTGTAATTTACCCTAACTGGTTTGCAGCCAATAAACGCCAGTGACTGCTTGAGCTTAGCATTTCCCATACTTGAGTGTATACTTTGTAGTTATCCCACTAAATTTTGGTATAATTAGCTATCAGCTGAGATTTCATTTGAGATTAATAAAACTGAGAAGTTGTCGAATTTTTTTCAAAATTTTCTTTATAAATTACTTTTGTAAATATTTTGTAAATACTTGATTGTATACTTTGTTATTAGGGAATGAAAAATCTTTCAATTTAGCTACTACAGATTTTTTTAAAATTTTAAATAAAAGTTTTCATTCCTATTAATTAATTAATTAATAATATAAATATTTATAAAGAAAATTGAAAACTTAGAAAATGTTCTTAGACAAATACTTCCTCTCTTCAACTTTGATAAAGAAAAGGAGACCACCACGTGGCCAGCAAAGGGCAAGTAGAGTGGAGATTATGTGAAGGACAAACAAAATGAGGCAGGCCTACAAGAAGCATAAGGGAGTACGATATTAAAGGCAAGAAAGGCACGCGTCCTGTCTTCCAGACAATCTTCCCTAAGTGCACCACCAGATGGTCGCCACGTGGTGCAAATTTCATCGAGAAGGATGATCCCATGGGATACTACCTTTTGACCCTAACGCAGGTGGCAATACTCCACTGGTTGACGTGCGACAACCTGAAAGCTACGTTTTTGCAGCCTGCCTGCCTATTAAAATACATCCCAGATTAATTATAACTATCCTAACATAAAAAAACGGTTAAGTTAAGCAAAGACTCACATTCAATAATTAATTTATTTACTTAATGGCCGAGCATTAATGAATTAAAGATGTACATTTTTTCTAAATATGAAGAAATTCTGTATGTTACATTAACCTTCCTTGAAGGATTTATCATGAATTGAGTTAGAAGTGCATTTGGTTGGTTGGTGTGAAGGAACTTTGCATCAACCAAATGATTTGTGTATGTTTTTTTGTGAAAAATTTTATCAAAATTTCATGAATAGCCCATCGAATTAATCATTTGCCTTCAATTTTTTCTCACATCACATCAATTTCAAATATCTTCACTTTCTTCATCAAATTATCATACAAATTATTCACTTTCTTCATCAAATTATCATACAAATTACACATTTTAGATCTTTGATGGAGTAGCTAGTAGCCTAAGGGGAAAAAATCGTTTTTCCTCTTAAACGTAAGAGCATGGTTCAGGATATGCATGGCCTTGACAGCGACCGGTCAATGTGTCCGGGCCCAACCATTCATGGCTCCCTCCAGCCCACTTGGCTCATCAAGCTTAGCCAATCTCTATTTATGCTCATGTAGAGGGCCGGGCTTGAATATTAATCCTCACGAGGACCCTATACTTTGCAGCCCGGACGACTTAGTCCCCGTACTCAGATATAGTGCCAGTTTATTTACCTTATAAAAATTAATCCTCCGTTTCAAGTGGGTTATCACAACATTAAAATATTTTTGTCTTAAATAAAATAACATCTTTTTCACTTTTGTTTTATTTTAGCCAATTCTTACCATTGCAATGCACTTACTCAAAAAATATAGGGAGCGGGTTGGGAGGGGTTAGAATGAATTTGGAAGAGGATAATAATGAAAGTTTATATAAAATGAGTTAATAACAAAAAATAATCTTAATTTACATAAAAAAATACTATGACAACGTAAAATGAGAAAGTTAGCGAATACTTATAATTAGTTTAAAGGTCTCCAAATGTCACAGTAACTAAGTTCAAGGACTGGAATAGTATTAGACCTGCCTTTACGACAGAAACCAGCTAAGCTGGAAGATAAAGCCCGCAGTAGAGAAGAGAGATGAAAGCGCACGTTATCAAAAACTAAACCCACGGATGAACACGTGTCAGGTATATTGAGAATTAGGACATCATTTCTGATAATTTGACATATCTAGCTACTTCAAGTTTTATAAGATGATGAGCTTGAACAAAAAGTCGGGATCTTAATTAATAATTGAAGAAAAAAATGCACTCCGTATTCTCTTTTTTTTGAAGAATTTATCTGGTATAGCAGTGGTCTTATTTGTGTTGATGTGGGTTATTTAAATCTCCATAAATTAAATATTAAGTAATTTGTGTATACACATGTAGTTGATCAGTTGACCATTTTCAATTCATTTTTTAAAAAACTCTCCCAAATTTAATTTACAGATTTCTCATTATGAGAACAAGTCACCAATGTCTAAAGTAACGCCAGGTAGATCCCTGAGACTTTGGATGTGTACAGCAGAATAATGAACAAATTTGTCCTAGTATATACGAGTATATATAGAGAGGATCGAAGGGAGACGAGAAAAGATAAGAGAGAGATAGAGATACCCATACAGTATATATAAACCAACGTCCTAAAAAGAATCTCCTAATTATCACCAACACAGTAAGTAGGGTTATCATCAATTTCAGAGATCGTGTGTGTGAGCAATTAGTCAATGAGAAGATCATGTTAAACGATTCAGAGGAATACTGTGGGGTGGTTGGCGGCGGCGAAGTGGCGGCGGCGACCAAAAAGAGGAATAGTTACAAGAACAGAAAGAGGTTCAGCGAGGAGCAGATCAGGTCGCTGGAGTTGATGTTCGAGTCGGAGTCGAAACTGGAGCCGCGGAAGAAGCTGCAGGTTGCTCGGGAGCTGGGGCTGCACCCGCGCCAGGTCGCCATTTGGTTCCAGAACAAGCGAGCTCGCTGGAAGTCCAAGCACCTGGAGCAACAGTACAATCTCTTGACAGCTAACTACAATTCTCTCGCTTCCAAGTTCGACGCCTCGAAGAAGGAAAACCAAGCACTTCTGCTCCAGGTAATTTATTGATCAACTCAATAAATAATTAATCTGTCTATGAAACGAGCGATTTCGATCCAACATGTTTTTGTGCAGCTGCAGAAGCTGAACGAATTGGTGAACGAGGCCGGAGGCGAGCAGGGGAGGGATCTGGGCACAGCTTCCGCCAGTACCGACGGAGAATCGGAGGACGGAAAGCCGTCGCCGCCACCCCAGCCTGGGAGACGGGAACAGCCGGCGCGAGACGACGAAGACGACGATGAAAGTACTGCAGCGATGAAGGCGGAGTTGTTTGGGCTGGAGGAACCCGACCTGATAAGTATGGCGGACGCGTCGTCGGAGGATTGGTGCAGCCTTGACTCCGACGCTCTCTTTGACGAGTCTAGCGGCAGCTACCAGTGGTGGGATTTCTGGTCCTGAAGCCGGCGGCGAGAGTTGAAATCGAACATGCTCCGATCATCATCTCCTTATCTGTGCATGTGGAGAATGAAATGGAGAACAGAGGGTGAGCAGGGGCCATCAGATTTTGTGTTAATTTCAGAGTTAACTCGCTGAGCCAGCGGTTCAGCGTCTGTGGGCCGGCGAGAGGGAGACTTGCAATAGAAACATGTGGGCTAATTAATTATGATCCAGAAACCAGAATGTAGCAAGAAGCCTAGAACAAGTACCCACCACTGCCGCTGCCAGCTTTATTTTGTTTGTCATCCAGATTCTGTCTTTCAGTTTGTGAGTCTCGTTAGTCGTTAGGGTACTACATAAGTACACTGTACATAAAATAAAGAATAATGGAGTATTAAAAGTACCTACATTTTGGTGTAGATTACATTTACCATTATAAGAAATTTTACATTTATATTTTCTAGGGTAAAATGAGAAAAAAAGGGAAAAGAAGACGAAATTGATAAGAAGGGCCGACCATAGAGAGCGTACACGTTTGTGTTTCTAGAGGGTAGAGGGAGAGTATTACAAGTACCACATAGTATTTGTTTTGTTCTGGACAAAAACATGGGAAAATTAAGGGTCCGTTTAGTTGTTGAAATTTTTTCAAGTTTTCATCTCCAAATTTCCTTTGTAAATATTTGATCATACAACTAGCTTTCAAGTGATGGAAAATCTTGTTTTCCAAACTTTGAAAAACTCTAGTATTACCATGGAAACCTTTCAAACAAGGTTTCTTAATTTAATATACTAGTTTTCCAAAGTTTGGAAAACAAGGTTTTCCATCACTTGAAAGCTATATGATCCAAAAAACCGAAACTTTACCGAAAAACCGAATTAACCGAACCAAAAAAACCGAAGCGGCTCGGTTCTCAATTTTTGGCCGAACCATGCACACCCCTACGTTTAACTGTTATTGCCTAAGGCTGTGTTGAGCACACATGCGAATTTTTTCCCTGTAAATAATTCAAATTTCAAATGTAAGATTGGGTTTAAAGTTTCCTCATTTTACATAATTGTCATTCAATATTAATTGTGTCTTTTTCACTTTCACAAATGCATGTAAAAAAATGGGTACATGTAGGATCGTCTAGACAAAACATTAGTTCTATCATGCTAATGCTTCTCGATCGGGGATATAAAAAACAAGATATTTTTTTCCAGAAATTTCTTAGTTAAACCTAGCCTAAAGGAGAAAGAGTTTCACCCTCTAGGTATTGTAAAATTATATTATATACCTTACGATTTAGGTGTTAATACTATTCATGAATAATTATCATGAGTTATTGTTATATGTGGTTGGGTGTATGGTGTGTTATTACATTTTTGTTGAAGGGAAAATTGTTTTATTCAATTTTGAAGTATTATTTAAGTATTAGCACAATGATATATATATATATATATTTAACTCTAATAATTTGGTCTTGTTTTTTTTCCCTTAAATGTTGGTGATTTAAATGATATGCGAGGATCACAGATTTGATAATGAGTAATTCTAACAAATGATCTACGTTTCCCCCCTTTTTAGTAGGGTTGTTTAAAACAGCCGCAAAAACGAGCTGAATCACATTGACTAAACCAGAAAACCCCATAAACCGATAAAACCGTTCACATCCGGGTTGGATTCGGTTTTTAATTTTATAAATCCGCAGATTTCTGGACTAATCAGCATGTACATATTAACAAATAAATTTCTTATATTCATCACTACTCAATATTAATTTTCTCTTATAGTTATTTGGAAACACATTTGTTTCAATAAAACAAGCAATATTTGGAATAAATTTAATCTAATATAAGATTTTTAAAATTTATAAAAGCGGAAGAGCGATTTTTCAAATTAAGTTTTTTTGTGTGAGTAATTGCTCTCTTTTTTATCTACAAAGACTTTTTAAAATATTGAAATGTCTCTCGGTATATTAAATAAAGTTGTAACATAAGTAAATTTGAGAAATATAAACGAATACTCGCACCCCAAACTGTACAAAAACCAAAAACCGAATAAACTGCATTTAAGATACTTGCACTCGGCGAGGTGCGGCGTGATTTTTGACAAAGAGCCACCACCAATCTTTTTACCTAGGTCGATTGGGAACCTGAAAAGTTCGATGGTCAGTTATGCGCAAAAATTACAAATTTCCGAGCGTCCAAAATTGGTATCACGGTTTCCTATTTTATATTTTTGTTTGATTTATTTTTTGTGTTTTTTTTAAATGAGTTAAAGTTAAATGAAATGAAATTGGGTAAAGTACCAAGTCTGAAAATGGAAAAAAGAAATTTGGTGAAGAAGAAAGAAAAGGAAAGAAGATGAAATAAATGTCATGTCAAAAAAAAGGAAGAAATAAGAATGACCATGATTTTTTTGTTCTTTTGTTTTGAAGAATAAGAATAAAAATCGGAAAGAAAAAACATGAATAAAACTAAAAGAAATCATAAAAAGATAAGTAAGAACATTTAATTTTGATAAATTACCAAACATTAATAAAAAGAAGAAAATGTTTAGGCCTAGTGCCCAAAATGTTAAGTTTTAAAGTTGTTGAAGGGTTGAATTGAAACTTATAAGAAATTGATGGCTTAAGTAGAACAAGGAAACAAGAAGAGGATTAAAGAGGAGTTTACCCAAAAATATTAAAACAAAGACTTCTTCCTCACGGGCTGCTACACGCGCACAGACGGCGGAGTGGGTGCCAGAACTTCCAGGCGCGGCGGAGCTACGATTTCAACGACGAAGCAGGCGGTGGAAGGTGCAGCGATGGCTGGTGGAGCTATTGGTGGTGGTCTCGTGGCAAGCCGAGGTTCGGTTGGTGAGAAAAGTAAGTCCGTGCTGGCAATTATTTTTCAACAAGTTCTCAGGCCATTTCCGGCGACATGAGAGGGTGGGTTGGCTTCGTCTCGTCATGACAGAGCTAATGGTGCTGGCAGTTGGCGGTGAAATTCTCAGATGAGAGGAGGAGAAGGTGGAGGCCGACAGGAGCTTTTCCTCGTTCGTTTTTTTGTTGGTTGCCGCCTTCTCCTTCAATTATTTTGCTCTATTTATAGCCCAAGGATGGATTGACAATTTGACTAGAGCTAGGAACAATGATGATAGAGTCCGAAGATGGCAGAGCGTGATGATGGTGCCCGACGGAGGAGCGGAGCGAGCTCATGCGCCCTTTTCTTTCTTTTATTTTTTATTTTTTAGTTTTCTCATTTTTTTTGTTTTTTAATTAATAAAATAATCACATTTTAATTCTAGACTAACCTCAATAAAATGATAAAAGCACATAAAAATCATGAAAATAATAAAAGCACACGAAATGATAAAAGAATCGTGAACTAATAAAAATGATAATAAATAAATAAATAATGAAAGTGATAAAAGCACTTAACATAATAAAAATGAAAAATGTAAATGAAAATGACAAAAACTATGTACAATAATGAAAATGACAAAAATAACATAAAATAACAAAAATGACGAGGAGTACATAAAATAATGAAAATGACAAAATCACATGAAATAGACGAAATACTTAAAATAATGAAAATGACAAAAATCATTTAAAATACATAAGAGTGACAAAACCCACATAAAATAATGACAAAAATCACATGAAATAAAAAAATACCGAAAAACCTAAATTACTAGTCCGCACAAAATTAGGTATCAACACGGGGCGAATACTAATTTCTCACTATTTGTTCCAAGGCACCCTGTGAACACCTCTATTTTTTACAACGCCAACCTAAGTTTCTTGGCTCTCATTCTCATGATTCACACAATTTCTTATCTTCTATTCTATTGACCCATTTCCCATTCCATGCCTCCCTTTCATTTCTCTATTTTCTAGCTACTATAACCCCCGCCTAAACAAAATTTCTACTCTAGAAGCAAAGCAATATTGAGAGGGGTAGTTGATGCGAGGAATGTGTCAAGGGCCGTGGATGGTTTAATCTTCACTACCATTTCCTTTTGCCGATAAATCACTCTTAACTTCCTCTTCTTTCAAGCTTAATGAGGCGGTTTTTTTATTCAATTATTTTAAGCTTTCTACACATGTTCATAAGTTTTGTCGATCGAATTCAGTTCCAATATGTCAATATGAAAGTTTTGTGGACAATGAGAGGGAGTCACAACTATTACATGTTTTGGTAATTTGTGAATGGCAATTATAACGGATACAAACATTTACCATCGTCACGAAGCGCGGGTATACTGTACCTTGTAACATACAATTTACATTGTTGAGCTATTCATGAAGTCTAACAATGCACTATTCATGAATAGTGCCCAAATTATTTTGTTAGTATGAATATTTTGTGTAGTTAGATCAAAAGGATGTGATATTATAATATTGTATCATCTATTTCTTTATCATTATTACAATTATACCTATTTTTTTCAAATACCAGAATTTGTACCTGCCACGAGACGCGGGTACACTAGTACCTCGTTTACCCTAATGTCACTTTTGAATCTAGCATTACATGTTTTGGCATTTTTCAACTTATGGCAATTGTTTGCTAGAATTTTTTTAAAATACTTTTTCAAATGCCGCGACCATTTAAAATGACACACTTTTCTCTCTAATAATAGGTAAATGATGTGTTGATAGGTGACTGAGAGATAATTAGAAAGTCCAGGAAATTAAAATTGATGTGGCAATGTACTTGAAATTTTAGTGAGATTTAGTATGTACTCATAACTCATCCAAAGACTAAATTGACATACATCCATGTATCGTAATTGAGTAAAATCTGTCGGGGTCCTCATTTTTATGTTTTTTTTACCTATTTTGATCTTAAGTTAAGTTTAAGCCATTTTCGTCCAAAATTTTATCTTTTCGCTCTAATTCAGTCTTTTCCGTCAATTTTTTTCTATTTAAACATACGGTGATATGTGAAATGTCGATTTTACCCTTAATGAGTTGGAAATTTTACAATCAACTAATTATTATTATGCTCCCAATATTTGTTTACATCAACAATTCCACCCCCAATATTTTTAAAAATTTACACACTAACCCTCAAACTTCACAAAGCCTCACCTTTGTCATCTTCTCAATTTGCCTATCTATCGTTCTTATTGCCAGTACCTCTATTAGAGCTGTAAAATCATAAATTACCATAACTATCTAACTTGATAAATATTAATATGTCAACTGATTCTTCATAATCGCTGCTATAAGCAATGATCGTTCGTTTCATTGGGTAATGTTGTGTCGTAATCGTAAATGGACAAAGTTCCAATCGACTGAATCCCAAAGCTTGGCAAGCTCAAATTAGCATTTATGGAGGTGTTCGATAACTGATTCCAATGCACAATCGGATTGCCACTACGTTCTATGTTAAAGTAAGATTACTTGACGGTGAAAGGAGATGGAATGAGTAGACGCCAGATCTCAAAACTTTTTCGGCAGTGAAATTCTGCGACGGAAGAATGGTGTCCATCGAATTCTCGAACGACCATACCTCAACGGTTTGGGTCGTCACAAGCTGAAAATTCCCGAAGTCGTCGAATGAAGCGTGGGGTCACCCCGCGACCGACAGTGCGAGACTCCCATACAATGATGCTGGAGCTGTTGGTGAGGCGGGGCATACCGTAGGAAAGGAGCTGGAACATGCTGCCGGATTCAACAGCGGCGAAATCACCACCGACGGCCCAAACGGGGATGCTACCAAAATAGGAGATGACAGCGTGGTAGGATGGGGGGAGGTGGTGATGAAGGATACAGAGAAGGCCAAAATCGACATTTCCCCATTCTCTTTTGTTTAGACAGTGAAAATTGATGGAAATGATTGAAATGTAGCAAAAAAAATAAAATTTAGAACGATAATGAAGTAAAAACTCAATTTGAGATCAAAATAGATCATAAACATAAAAAGGAGGACCCCTGCGGATTTTACTCCTCTTAATTAGTTTTACTCCTCCTAATTAGTACTTGTATGATTCTGAACTGGCCCCTAAGTTGGGTCAGCCATGCCGGCCTTCTGAGATGGGTTTCATGATGGGCCACGTTTTAACTCCAGCCGGACCATCAGCAGAAATTTAGTGCGGATGGTTTGCTCGGGAAAGAGGGTAAATTGGGCCTTAAGGTGGGCCGGATTCCGCTTTTACGGGGGGCTACGTTTTCATAATTATTTCCCAAAGTTACCTTTCTGTTCTGTTGAGTCGTGGGTAATTTGGGGAAGCCTGAAATTTATCTCAATAAAAAATAAAACATTACACACTATATAGTCCTTTAAAAAGTATATCTATATTGTCCTTTAAAAGGTAAAAAATGTTATTTTTAAACATTGATATGCATGCAAGATGCGGAAAAAATCTAGGCAATTTGCTGGATCGGTCTACCACTAGATTTGATCAGAATTAGTTATTTTAATATGACAAAGTATATATACCGTATTTTTGAAAGATAGAGAGTGATCCAACAAATCATGTGAAAAAATATACTTCATTCGTCCCTGAATAATTAAAGGGTTGGACTTTCATGTTTGTTCTCTGCAACACAGTTTGACTCAAAAAAATTTTGAACAAGGTCGACATCTTTATTAAATAAGAGCATTACATAACCAATTTGGTGGATTGACCAACCAAGATGTACGACCAATGGTATTTAGATCATGTCGAGCAACTACATGAGATGCAACATTTGAAAGCCTCAATGCAAAAATGAAAGAACATGAGGAAAAGGAAGACTCGATATTTTTTTAAGATAAATAGTGAAAAAAAATCTTAAAAATATATATTTAGAAAATTTTATATTTCAAATTATGAAATTCATTTGAATTATTCAATTTTAAAAGCTAAAACATTCATAAAAATAAATTATAGATTAAATAAATTGAAAATAACAATATAAACTCTTCAATTATTCAGGGACAGAGAAAGTATAATTTAAGGGTATAATTTAAAGAGACCAGATGGAATTTGCATGATCGTTAATGGAAAAAGCAACAGATTGCATTAGTTGCGTACAAATTATAAAAGGACAACCCGACCCAAAATCCATTAAAAATTAACTCCCTCCGTCCCAAAATGTTTTAAACATTTGGATAAGCATGGAGATTAAGGAGTGTTGAAGACTTAATGATAATAAAGTAAAATTGTCATATAAGATAAAAGTAATTTTTTGGGTGGAGAATGAAAGTTAAGGGTTAAAATGTAATAGTGTTGTTAAATGTTTCTTTTTAAAGAAACAATCAAATCTTTTTAGGAAAACCCAAAAAAGAATATAATTGAATCGTTTTGGGACGGAAAGAGTACTAATAAAAAGGGCATAAGAGCATCTCCAACAGCCTCCCCAAAAGTTTCTCTAAAATGGGGAAGCAAATGTCATATTCTCCAAAAAAAATGAACTCTAACTCCAACAGCTTCTCCATTTTGGAGAACTATACATTTATTACAAGAATAAAATATTCTACATATTTGAATAATAATTAATGAATTATTTAGAAATAGAGGAGAGATGAGAGATGAAAAATATTTAAACCAATCACAAGTGCCCATAAAAAAGGAGAGAGGAGAGAGGTTTTAAAAAAGTAGATTTGGGGAGCCTCTCCAAAATTTGGAGAATGCTCCAAATTTGGGGAAGCCTCTCCATTTTTTTGCCTCCTTCTCCATTTTGGAGAGTGGGATGGGGAAGCTGTTGGATCAAAATAATACTCTAAAATCTCCAAAAGTGAACATATCAAGAAAATGGGGAGGCTGTTGGAGATGCTCTAACTAGCTCCGACCGCTAGAGCACTTCGTTCCAAACAAATCTCAAGAGGGAGAGAGAATATATGGAAATGAGATGTGCTTATCTCCAGTTACAGCAGGGGCAGTGGGGTTTAGGAAATATTTAATAATATATTAATATCAAATAAAATATTAATTACGGTAATTAAGTGCAATTAATGAGTTACTTGGTGCCCTTAACCCCACTGCCCCCATATTGTGAATGGAGACAACTTTCTTTTTCTATGGAAATATCACCAATGAACTTCATTTTACATTGAAAAATTCTGTAAAATATTCAACTGATCAGAACCAATTAATAATGAGTGGAGAGACCTCTTATCATCATAATCATTGGTTAACCCCTTATATGGAACATGTGGAATATTTCTCACTTTAATTAACAACATTTGTAGAAAAAAGTGTAAAGGACAAAAAATGTTAGAAAATAGTTAATTAATTCCAAAACAATTACCTCATCCACCCCTCTCAAATGAATTGTCACTTTTTCTTTGTAATTAGGAAATAAAATGAGACAAAGCATTTAAAACAAGCTAATACTGCATTACATTATTAAAAGAATACATCAATATTGGTAAAAGAATACATCCAATATACTCTCTCCGTCCCATTATTTTTGAAACGTTTTGACTGGGCACGCTGTTTTAGGTGGAGCTGATTTTAAGTTGACTTGGTAGATAGAAGAGAGTGATGAGGGATAATTGAGTAAATTCATGTACAAAAGTTTACTAAAAAGGAAAAATGTTTCAATAATTTAGGGACAACCCAATAAGGAAAGTGTTTCAATAATTTTGGGACAGATGGAGTAATTCCTAAGCACAAACGCTTTAGCACACGACAGCAGGAGTAAAGAAAACGTCATGATTGAAGGGTAGCTGTTGAATTTTTTTTCTTTTTGCTGGAAAAGGGTTCAAAGTACTAAACCAGAGTTAATTTATAGATGCACATTATAGCGTTTTAATTTCTTCTCAAATTTTAAACAAACTTGGAAGCTTGAAATCATGTTCAACCTATATTCTTGGAAATGTATTTCCACCAGAATATTGATGGGAAAGACGGGAATATTGATGGACCCTCCGATATTCCGACAATCCGTCCAACCGGGAAAGACGCATAAACTTTTTTGCTTTCCCAAGTTCGTTTAAATCCCAAAATGGACCAAAAATATATATGAAAATGGCTGTAAAATATAATTAGGAGTACGTCATCAGAATTGGAACTAGCAACAATTACACTCTCTTGTTAGAGATTTATTATCTTTGCACCAAAATGCAAATTGATTAGTATATTCTTAATTAAAACATGTGCAAATGATTGTTAAACAAGTGGTAACTTTTCTAATTGAAGTTTTGGGCGTGAAATAACCATTCAACTTGTAACTAACTAATCATACTCCTCGCAAATTGTCCGCATGCAGTTAGTTACCACTCAACGTAAAGTATAGAATGCCCTAGGCCTAGATTGGCAGAAAAACAAAGTATGGTGGGTTGACAGGCATATTTCTTAAAGATCGGGGGGGATCATTGTGATTAAAGGCGTAGTAGAGTGAGTATATGTGGCCCTGGAAAGGACCACGGATAGTTTCCAGGCCGATGATCATGTATATATTCGCGTGCGTCTTCTCAATATACCACTATCATCATTCAAAGATCCATCATGATTAGACGAATGAAGAGGTAGGTGATCAAATCTTGAAAAGGTGAGGTATAGAGAATCAGATATTGTTTAAATTAAAGAAAATTATAGGCAGCAGTGGCACAGCACAAAACAAAACAAAACAAAAGCATGCATTTCTGGGCATCGAATCAAAATCAATCATCGGAGCAAGCAAGCAAGCAAGCAATCCCAAGTGGGTTGAGTTAAGCCGCCTCCCGCCTTTAATCCCACTGACTAACTCAAGGAGTATTTCCCATTTCTTTTATGCAACCATTTGATTTGCTTTGCTTTCCAGAGTTGTGGTGTGGGTGGGGGCGGCGGGTGGCCTGGCCACTTAAATCGGGATCGAGCTCCAGTTTGGGCTATTAAATTTGGGCGGGCTTGGGCTTGGGCCGGAACCTACCCGGGCTTATGATACCAAAGCAAAAGGAATAATCTGGAGCAAGAATAAGAAACAAAAAGAGTGATCACTTTTTATCTTCTTTTATTTTATTTTATTTTTTGTCTGGGTATCCATGAAATTCTGAAATTATTTGCGGATCCAATGGCCTCAAAAGCGAGTTGGTCCAGATTATTTGCGTGTATAGGAAACTAAGTAAGTTGATTGGTGGGATTGCGTTAAGGTGTCTTTTTGCACTACACAAATGACTAATGGAAAGCAACGTGGAAAAAGTTCATATTCTCTCCTTCCAATTGACGGTGTAATCTTTACATCAATTTTTTTGAGTTTTTGTTTTAAGTATTTCAGAAATTGATTTATGAGACGAAATTCTTTTATTTAAATGTTTGTTGATGAAAGTGTTTGCCAAAGCAATTGCAATTAGCAACACGATCCACAATTGAATTTGAAAACTGTCAGCCCAGGACGCACAAGAGGAGTACAACTAAAAATCAGCTGTGTTTCCCTCCATGTGTTCTTATAACAATGATTAACTAACACCGCTACATTTTTCGTTAAAAAAGTAACAAATTATTTAATAGTATAGCGCTTAGCTATTGATCTTCAAGTAGTTTCTGAACTGTATGCACTCTTTGGACAGGGAAAAGGACTTAAGCACAAGTGTGTGTGGTGACCGCGCCCGCTGTGGAGATGATTATTTAAACTTCTTAATTAATTAATCTTTAAAAATGACGATGCAGTAAAATACTACTCGTACTAAGTAATTTCGGATATCGGTTTGTAGTTTTTTAACGGCAGATCAGTCTTTGTCATCTCGCCGAAAATTACCATGACGTGAATAATTTTTTTTTTTTTTTTATGAAAAAAAAGTGTGAAAATAATCAAGGTGCCAAAATTTGTATTCACCCCACCAGGCAGGCAGCACTCTGGTTAGTACCAACCGTTGCCTAACTTCCGTCCAAGATTTGGTGTGGACAGACAGACCAATGAAGACCCTGCATTTGTATTTTGTGCAATCACCGGCCAAATCTAAAACTGCGCAAACAGAGCTTTAACCGTTTTTTAATTTGTTCCATGAATTTTTCTTGAACCCAATTATAATATTATTATTTTCGTCCCATCAACATATATTTATACATTAATCCCCTCTCAATATTCTTTACTTTAACTGGTCTCCTTAACCAACGACAATTATTATTGCATTAATATATTTACTTACTCCATTTTTTTGAAAAGAAAAAGAAGAAAGAAAGTCTATTATTATTATTATTTTACTAACACTTAATCTACTTAATATTTGTTAGATTCGAATGAAAGCAAACAACTGTATTGAACCCGAAAACCCTACTTCATTAATGAGAATGAACCCTATATATATATATTACAAGTTGTTGATGCTAAACATGAGACTAAAGAGATAGAACTAAACCATGAGTTTGAGTCCTACTGAACTCAGGAACCTACTGCGCAAAGCGTGTTTACTTGTTAAGCAAGTAACGCATTTATTTTACTAAATAACACCTAAAGGACTCCTACTAACACTTCCTTCCCTTAAACTAACTGTAACTTTCAGTTAGTTTACTCCTGAACTGGTCCAACTCCCATCAGTGTGCTCAGCTTCTGAAATGTCTCCACTTTAAGTGCCTTAGTCATCAAATCAGCCAGTTGGTCCTCACTCTTGCAGTACTCGAGCTGAATTACTCCTTCCTTTGTCAAATTCCTCAGAAAGTGGAACCTTACATCTATGTGCTTGCTCCTCCCATGCATGACTGGATTCTTTGACAATTTTAGAGTGGAGCTATTGTCACACATAATCTTCACACACCCTACATCTTCTTCACTAACCTCTTTTAGAATTCTCTTGATCCAGATTACCTGACAAGCACACATTGCGGCTGCTACAAACTCAGCTTCTGTGGTTGAGAGGGTGACTATCGGTTGCTTCTTTGAACACCAAGCTATTGCACCAGAACTGAGCATAAACAAGTAGCCACTTGTGCTTTTCCTATCATTCATGTCTCCTGCATAGTCACTGTCCGAAAATACCAACATATCACTTCTGTCCAGCTTCTTGTAGTGAATCCCATAGTCTGTAGTGCCTCTTACATATCTTAGGATCCTTTTTGCAACTTGTAGATGCAACTCAGTAGGTCTGGCCATGTATCTGCTGATAAGACATACAGCAAACATGAGATCAGGTCTTGTAGCCGTCAGGTACATGAGACTCCTAACTATTTGCTTGTAAAGAGTCTCATCTACCAGTTTCCCTTTCTCATCCTTATCAATTTTGGTGCCTGGAACAATAGGTGTTAGGACTGGTTTACTCTCCATCATCTTGAACTTTTTGAGGACATCAGTAGCATACTTCTTTTGACATATGGTGATGCCATGTGAGTTCTGCAAAACTTCTATTCCAAGGAAATATCTCATGCACCCCAAATCTGACATATCGAACTCCCTCTCCATTGATTCCTTAAAGTCCTTCATCATTTGAACATTATTTCCAGTGTAAATCAAATCATCAACATAGACACTTACAATTAAAATGTTGCCACCAGACTGTTTCTTTGTGAATAGTGTCTGTTCTGCAATGCACTTCCTGAAGCCTTCCTTCTCAAAGTGTCCTTCAATGCGTGAGAACCATGCCCTTGGGGCTTGTTTAAGTCCATATAGGGCTTTATGGAGTTTGTATACCTGATCTTCCTTCCCTGCAACTATATAGCCTTCAGGTTGATTTACATAGACATCTTCTTGGATTTCTCCATGGAGAAATGCAGATTTCACGTCTAGCTGCCTCACAATCCAGCCTTTCATGGCTGCAACAGCTAGAATCAACCTCACTGTATCTAGTCTGGCCACAGGTGCAAATACTTCATTGAAATCAATTCCTTCTTGTTGTGTGTATCCTTTTGCAACTAACCGGGCTTTGTACTTGTCAATCTTTCCTTGTTCATTGAATTTTGTCTTGTATATCCATTTTACCCCAATTCTTTTTGCTCCTTGTGGTAAGGGACATAGAGACCAAGTTTTATTTCTTTTGATTGAGTCAATTTCTTGATTCATGGCATCTTTCCACTCTTTATGTTTCACTGCTTCTTCAAATGTGGTTGGATCTTCTGCTAGGGTCATGAATGCCATTTCATGAGCTGAAAAATGACTCAAATCACCTTCATCTTCAGATGGCACTTCTTCTGGATTCACATATTCTTTCATCCAAAGAGGTGTCTTTCTCTCCCTGCCTTCCCTGCCTCTTTGTTCAGGTGAGATATTAATTTCTGGTTCTGCTATCTCAGGTACTTCTTCAGGTATTTCTTCATTTAAAATATGATTTTCAGATCCTTCTTCCTCAGTTTCTCCCCAGTCCAAATTCATCTTGATTTGCTCCTGGTAATAGTTGTCCCAATCCCATTTCTTTTCTTCTTCAAACACAACATCTCTGCTTACTATCAGTCTTTTCTTCACTGGATCAAATAACCTGTAGCCCTTGGTTTCTGTACTTACACCTACCAACACCGTTTTGATACTTTTGTCATCTAGTTTAGTTCTCCTTGCGTCGGGAACATGTGCATGAGCTACACATCCAAAGATTCTGAAGTGTAGTACAGAGGGTTTCTGTCCAGACCAAGCTTCTTGGGGTGTTTTCCCTTTGACAGCTGAAGTGGGGCTTCTGTTTAGCACATAGAAAGTCCATTGTGTTGCCTCACCCCACAACATTTTTGGTAGATCTTTGTCAACTAGAATGGATCTTACCATGTTCATTACTGACCTGTTTCTCCTTTCAGCCACCCCATTCTGTTGGGGTGTATACGCTGCTGTGAGTTGCCTCCTGATACCAGCATTTGCACAAAATGAGTTAAACTCACTTGAGGTAAACTCTCCTCCCCTATCAGTTCTTAGGCATTTGATATATACTCCTGATTCCTTTTCAACCGAAGCCTTAAATTTTTTGAAACATTCAAAGGCTTCTGACTTCTCAGAAAGTAGGTAGTTCCAACCTTTTCTGGTGCAATCATCTATGAAACACAAGATGTACCTTTTTCCACTGTTAGTCTGAGGAGAAATAGGTCCACAAATGTCTGAATGTACAAGTTCAAGTTTTTGTGTTGCTCTCCAACTGCTTGCTTTAGGAATGGGACTTCTTTGGTGCTTTCCTTTTAGACATTCTGCACAAACTTCCTTTGTGGGAGTTATCACTGGTAGTCCTTCGACCAAGTCACTTTTCTGCAATGCCTCCAGTGCCTTGTGACTCAGATGTCCATACCTTCTATGCCAGAGGTGAGATAAGTCTTGTGTAGAGGTCTGAAGACATTTCTCACCCGCTGCTTCTCGGTTTACAGCAGTGATCCCACCTGTCATGGTGAACATTCTGTTGCTTCTCATGGTGCATTTCATGATCAGGCCTCTGTCTTGATGGAATACTCTACATGTTCCATTCTTGAATGTGACTGTTAGATTCTTCTCTATCAATTGCCCTAAACTCAGTAGATTACTTTTGAGGTCAGGGATGTAATAGACATTTGAGAGGGCAAAGAAAATTCCATCAAATGAAATTTTAACTGTGCCTTTGCCTATTACATTCATCTTACAGTCATTTCCCAACTTGACAGAATGTGTGAATTGATCCAGGGTATCAAACATCCATTCATAACCACACATGTGATTTGAACACCCTGAATCTAAAAACCATTCAGTTTCAATGCTGTTCTTCTCCTTCCCAGTCATCAGCAGCATTTCTTCTTCCTGTTCATGTTCTACATAGTTTGCTTCTCTATATTGATCATTGCATTCACTTTGATAGTGTCCCATCTTCTGGCATCTGTAGCACTGCACATGTGCTCTAGGATTGTAGTTTCTCCCTCGGCCTCTTCCTCTGAAACCTCCTCTTCCTCTCCATCTACCTCCAGGTCTGTCATCAGAGGTTCTTAGCAGATGTTGCTCTTCAACTTCTTTGGACTTGAACTTTTGTTCATGCAGCATTAATGAACTTTGAAGTTCATCAATTGATAGTTTGCTTGTATCTTTTGATTCCTCAATTGAACACACTATATAGTTGAATCTTTCAGTTAAAGTTCTGAGAATCTTTCCCACTACTTTTGCATCTGGTATTACCTTCCCTAGGCTCTTCATGTTGTTGACCACCAGCATAACTCTCCCAATATATTCCACAACTGATTCACCAGTCTTCATCTCTAATATCTCAAACTCTCTTTTCATCAAATTGAGTTGAGCCCTCTGGACTCTTACACTTCCTTGAAACTTGATCTTCAACGAATCCCACAGTTGTTTGGTTGTCTCTGTCTCAGCAATGGTCTTAAGAACATTTTTATCTACTGCTTGGAATAGATAGTTCTTAGCCCTGAAATCCTTTAAACGAGTTTCGTTTAAGGTTCTTCTCTGTGCATCTGTAAGTGTTGCTTCTTCTACAGGTTCTTCAAGTCCGTTTGACACAACACCCCAAAGTTCTTTAGCCTTCAGCATGTTCTCCATTAGCATGTTCTCCATTAGCATGCTCCAGTGCACATAATCGTTTTCAAGCTTTGGGATTGCTGCTTGAACAAAACCTGTTTCTGCCATTCTTCTTTGAGAGTGGCTCTGATACCAGTTGTTAGATTCGAATGAAAGCAAACAACTGTATTGAACCCGAAAACCCTACTTCATTAATGAGAATGAACTCTATATATAATACAAGTTGTTGAAGCTAAACATGAGACTAAAGAGATAGAAATAAACCAAGAGTTTGAGTCCTACTGAACTCAGGAACCTACTGCACAAAGCGTGTTTACTTGTTAAGCAAGTAACGCATTTATTTTACTAAATAACACCTAAAGGACTCCTACTAACAATATTTAGAGTAGTCATGAACCAAAATAGATCACCACCTTCGCTCGTATTACCAATAGACAATTTTGTCAACTGATATTGTAAAATCATGTGTGTGTTGCATCTTTTCATTTGTACGTTCTATATATACGATCAAAAGTCTACGACATGTAAACATGAAGGTAGCCTTTTATCTTCTTTTTTTATGTACTGTAAATATTTATTATGATTGTCTATTCTTTTGTTTCTACTCAATATTTTTTTTCATCATATATTCTTTTTATTTTAAAGCCATGGACATGATTTGAGAATTAGAATGTAAAGGAAAGAGAATAAAATGGAGGAAGAATTTAAAACTAAAAGATTCTTAAAATTGTTTCTCAACATAATAAGCAACATATTTTTTTTCAAGAACAAACGATAGATACTAGTGCATAAACGATCTGAAATCTCCATAAAAAATGGAATTAATCATCTCTGCTCCGACTAATTATGCTAATTTCTTTATCATAAATTAAATATAGATTTTTGTATTCAAATCAATTAGAATCATTAACATGTGGTTTCTTAATTAAACCATCGATCCAAAATCGCCATATAATATGATCAGTAATTAGATCAGCATTTCCCTATCTGTGTGGTGTGATTTCTTAATTACGCTATTATATATAGATTGCCTAAACTAACAACCATACCTACATAAAATATTTCATCATGTATATATATATATATATATATATATATATATATATATATATATATATATATATATATATATATATATATATATATATATATATATATTGCTTTTCTGCACATTAACTTGTTTTGTATGTAAACACGCAAACCACACGCAGCAACGAAAGGGATACGGGCGATGTGTCTCTCTAAAAGCGACAACATCTCGGTCTTGGAAACACCTTTGTAAACTGCGATTTTTGGCGATTTGCTGCATTACATATTCTACCATGGCAATTTAATTATAACAAAAAACAATGTTAATTTTAAATCTCAAGCGAAAATACAAGTGTATATACCCGCATGATATGACCAGCGCTGGGAAAACTTCTACTCCCTTCGTCCCAAGTGGGTTGTCACTTTTAGTTTTTTTTGTGTAAATTGATATTGTCTATGGTCATTAACTCAGCTTATATAAATTTCCACTATTACCCCCTTTTAAACTCATTTTAACTAACCCCTCCCAACCCACTCCATTGACTCCTTGAGTGAGTGCATTGCAAGGGTAAAAATGGATTAAAATAAAACAAAAGTAAAAATGTATCGTTTTATTTTGAACAAAAATAGTTTGATGTTGTGACAACCAAGTTGAGACGAAGGGAGTATCAATTAAGCTGTGGTGTGCCATTCCCGTAGAACTGAATAATTGTAGGAATACAGTGACCATCTCCAGATTTGTTTCTGGCCTCTTATGATTTTGGTTGTTTTCAATCTTTGTAATTTAGGGGGTGTTCTTGTCGTGTAATTTGATGAAGAGAATAAGAAGATTTTGTAAATAAATATGAAAAGTAATTTTTTCATCTTTTTTGATGCATTTTACCATTGTGTAAGCTTTTTGGACACAAATTACCACGCATCGATCATGTTAAAGGAGTTCACTAACGATTTGACAAGTGGTATCCATGTAACTAGCTATTTTAATAGTTAATTGAACCTTAAACTTTTTAAAACAATCAAATTGACCCTAAATTTGTACAAGTTACAATTTAACCATTTCCCTATCAAATATGCTCCTCTCGATCACCACCCTTGTCGGTGTTGCCCCACCCCACCCTGCCTCACCGGCTATGCCCAAGCGCACACCACACCTCATCACCACTATCATGACCACTAGAGTTGGACCCCGATCTTGATGCAAGTGATGTTTAGGAGGATACCTAACCTAGTTCTCACTGAGAAGTTGTGGTCCGAGCTCAAGATAGGGAGACCGAGAGTGACTGATGACGATTTTGACACCGATATGGAGATGAATTTGGTCAACGGTGCAGTGGGGTTGGATGTTGGGATCCGGGTCAACAACATAGTGGTGGGCTTCCGTTTCACATCGGAGGATGACGGCGATACTGGTGGTACGGTTGAGGATAGGGAAGATGATGGTGGCCATGAG
This sequence comes from Stellera chamaejasme, assembly GCA_024586325.1. Classification (NCBI taxonomy): domain Eukaryota; kingdom Viridiplantae; phylum Streptophyta; class Magnoliopsida; order Malvales; family Thymelaeaceae; genus Stellera; species Stellera chamaejasme. The sequence goes on from CM044985.1 coordinate 37,545,926, forward strand.
AAGCGGGCTATTATTACACATCAGAGGGCGGCGTTGAGACTGGTGGTGCGATTGAGGACAAAGCTAGTGGCCGTGAGAGGGTGGGCCACAAGTGGGCGACGAAGGATGTTAGTGGGTCTGATCAGCGTAGAGGTGGTGCAGGGTAGGGGTGAGTTCGAGCCGAGCCGAGCCCGAGCCTGGCAGGTTCGAGCTCGAGCTCGTGAAATTCGGGCTCGGCTCGAGCTCGGCTCGAGCTCGAACGAGCCCGAAAATTCGAGCTCGAGCTCGGCTCGAGACAGGCTCGAGCTCGGCTCGAAGGTTCGTGAAGCTCGAGCTCGTTAGGCTCGCGAGCTCGGCTAGGCTCGAGCTCGGCTCGAAGGTTCGTGAAGCTCGAGTTCGTTAGGCTCGCGAGCTCGGCTAGGCTCGATTCGGCCCCAAACGAGCTCGCAAGCTCGAGCTCGTTAGGCTCGATTCGGCCCCAAACGAGCTCGCGAGCTCGTTAAGGCTCGCGAGCTCGTAAGGCTCGTCGAGCTCGAGCGTCTCGTTAAGGCTCGAGCTCGGCTCAGAGCTATTATTCGCGCCTCGAAATCGGCTCGAGCTCGAGCTCGAGGCTCGTGAGGCTCGGCTCGTCGGGCTCGTTAAAGCTCGAGCTCGAGCCGAGCTCGGCTCGGCTCGGTCGTTACTCAGGTGGTCGAGGTGTCCACATTAATTAAAGACGTTGGGTGAATTAGTAGATTTTTAGAAACTTTAGTGATTATTGGGGGATTTACTTCAAACCACGTGAACTTCATCTCAAGGAATATTAAGCCATGTATGTGTCATAGTGGCGAGTTTAAAGAAGAGTAGTAAAAAGAGTCAAAAGAGTTTACGTCAATGGCAAAAGTCATTTAAAAAAAAGTAGTCGTACAATGTAACTTTTTAACAAACATTATTTGGTAAAATCAATCGTTTTCCCAATGTGAATATGTTAGATGAAAATATGAGTGATTTGATAAAAAAAATTATGGATAAATTATAGATTTTTTATGAGAGGAACACAACTTGGTGCTATTGAAAATAAAAATTACGCAGGATATGTATAAGATTATAGCTCCCACGAAAGACATTTTTGTGAAAAATTATATATATATATATATATATATATATATATATATAATTTTATACTATGCGTGGGAGCATTTGTGCGTACGTTCGTTTTGTTCCGAGTATATGCTTTAAGTTATGATTTCATATTCGTCTCCAAATGATTTGTTTTCGCGGTCCCCTATGTTCTCTTTGGTCCAAAAATCATGATTCTCTATACATTTTGGTGAGGATCTAAATATTAAGCCCAGAGACCGGCACGACATTCCGGCCCGCAAGCGCTGTACCCCTCACTAGAGAGTTTAAATGTCAAGCCCAGAGGCCGGGCCTACGTCGGCCTCTGAGTATTGTAGTCTCCACGATGCAGGGGGACACCTGTCCCCTGACCCATACCGCTGCCCATACCTCATCTGGGCACTATAAATACCTCATTCAGCGCCCCACCCAGGGGACCAGCTTTTTTTCTAAAACTTTATCTTACAACCTAACTTTTACTCGAATGTTCCTCGGCCAGCATCTCGTGTGAATTCTAACTTGGGCGTTGGAGAATTGTACCAGGTGATCGCTCGGCCTCGGAAGTAACTCGACCCAGGAGAAGCTCGACATCGGACACAGCAGCTCGAAAGTAATTCGCTTCAGGAACAGCTCGACAGCCGACGCAGCACCTCCGAAGAACCCGACATTGTTGCAGCATGACAGGATTCTTTCCTTTTGAGAGGCCAACCTTCTCGGACAAGCTCTCAGGTATTTCACCCCCGCTCCGACATTTATATTTATTAATGTTAATCATTAGTATTAACACATTTGGCAGGTCCAAATAATTAAAATCATGAGTTTGGGTCACGCATATATGACAATAATGATTCTTAAACATTCTTTCTTTTTTTAGAGGGAAACAAACTGTTGTATCAATAATCAGTAAAACGTACAAAGTACTACTAGACAAAGCTAAAACCTGACAAAGATTAAAAGGGTAAAGCAACAAACTGCAAGAGCTAAACAAACTAATGAACAACCATAACGAGATAAACAACAGAAGAGCACCAAACAACAGCGGATGATAACATCCACAACATAGCAAACAACCTCCGAAAATACCCATACAAGGGTTGAAAACGTACTTAAAGTTACGCAGCGAAGTAGTATAGATTCGCGATCTCACCCAAGACGTACCCAAACAGCTCCCAAGAAACTAAACACCGTCTCACCGCGCATGTGCTATCGAAGGAGCCACAACGCCAGAAGCAGAGAATCACCGACAACAATCAAAAGCAAGCCAACGACCACCAAACCGGACAAAAACCAAAAACTAACTGATACCACAACTGACTAAAAAATGACTTCATAAGCAAAAAGTAAATTAAAAAAGGGTCCGAAAACATAGCAAGGAATGCCAGATAGGCCATGCACCTGACAATCCTTGAGAACCAACTCATGGAGCAAGGTGGGGCAAGGAAAACCCCAACCCCACCAGACACTTCATAGCCCTACCAACAACAGCACCGACACCTTCTTGACCACGACCCAATAACAGCACCAAAAACATTTTTTGGACTTCTCCAACATCCGGCAGGCAGGCAAAGATCACCATCTCATCCATAGCCCTCACTAGAGGGAAAAGGAGTCATTCACCAAAGTAGAGTAGCATGAATAATAGCCCCAAGGGAACCGCGCTTCCACTAGCATCGGCGGCACACCAGGATTAGAAGGACTCTTCGACAAGCCCTGCTTGTCCTTCGAGGACAAACGTCGGGGATGCAATCGACAGATCCGGAGAGCGGTTGGAATCACGACCCAAGTCACCCCTCCTGTAGAATTGAAATGGCCAAATCAAACGATGGGTCTTCAAGCGCGAACGGGTTAGAGCGGTTCCGAGTGTTCCTGTATGCGACAAAGCACCGCCCTGACGCTAGAGTCCTCCTTGGGATCTGGAGCGGAACTTTGCGAGGGCAGAGATCACATCAAGCAAAATGAGGATGGCATTCATCCGACATTGCGGTGGCAACATGGATGAGCTGACGAGGCAGGCGACACTGTTGCAGCGCTGCGAGACCTAGGATTTGAGAGAGAAAACCCATATTCTATCGTAATTTGATTATGATGTGCATTCTCTCTCTTTTTATCAAAAATATTTTGAAAGTTTTTTATCAAAAATAACATAGATAACCATTTTTAATTACAACAAATTGAAAAATTGCTACATTTAAGATTCATAATCATAACAAGTGGATCAACTTGGATGAAAGGCATAGCTGAGCAAAGAAGGATTCTTTTCCGTCCTATTCTTGACTAGCTCGTCCCAAATATATTTTGTGCCTTGAAAATAACACTAATTATGGTATACATATAGTTAAGGTCTACCACGTATAATTACCACATACGTGTTTTTCCACACACCCACTAAATGACAAATATACCCTTCATATAATTATTATGTTTCTTTTTTTCATATAATTTCTTCTTCGTGAACAAATTCCAGGAGTTCAACGAATCGCCATCGGAGGTCGCGATTCTCCTCAAGGTCGCGATTTGCCGTCCGATCTGAATATCCAACCCATCGTCGTTGCATTCTGAAGATCGATTTCATCTCGTGATGAAGACTCAGTGTAACGTTTTCGAGGCGGCGGAGGCTACCGTCCTCTGCTGCTTCGCCGAGGCCACTCTTTGTTGGGCCTGCGTTCACAAGGTCCACTCCGCCAACAAGCTTGCCAGCAAGCACCATAGAGTCCTTATCTCTTCCTCCACTTCCCACTAACCTGTGAGTGAGAGAGACGGAGCTTACAGAGACCGACACAATGATCGATTTCGGAGATGACCTCACCATCATAGCACTCTCAGTCCCCTGACTCGTCTGGATTCAAATCCTTATTCAGATTCTACTCCTCCTGCTTCTCTTCGTCTTCGGTTTGTCCTCTCTTGATCATGCTGACGGCGGTGGTGGATGTTCGTCGTCCATTTAGCGGATGGAGGAGGAGAAGCCTGCTTCGGATGGTGGTTGTTGAAGAGACCTCCAAGCGAGCCCTCCGGCAATGATTGATGCAAGACCTACACCGTGTTTGTAAGCCGAACCAATTAATCTGAATTTGTTAGGTATGTATTATATATTGAAATGTTTTTAATCATAGACATTATTTCATTTTGCCATAGACAGTTTGAATAAATTAGTTGACAGTATAGGCAAATCCATTTTTGTACATTAAAACAAAACACGATATAACTAACTACAAATAAACAATTTTAATTGGCTGACAATATCTTTGTTACTTTCTTTAATTAACTATGTGGAAAATTAATCAATAAACAATTTTAGATAAATAGACAGTTTTTAAAATTATTCAGACAATTTTCAATATGTAGTTAGACATTATAACTCTTTCTAATAGATACTCTATATTTGGTAACACTACGTTGTTGCAGCTTATCTTGTAATGCACGGAGTAGCGCCTCAGACGTTACTATGGGGCCGAAAAGCTTGGTAGCCCAAGGCATTACTAAGGGCGCTACCGGTCAGAGCTAGTAGCACCCTGGTAATGCCTTGGTGCGTTACGAAACTCGGTAATGCCTTGGTGCGTTACAAATCTGATAGAAAAGCCAACCAGTAATGGACCACCCTGTTACCATCGTTAAATAAACTTAGCCACTTCCCTTTCCCCTTCATTTGCAGACGTTTTCGATCGGGAGAGCTCCGAAATTTTGCTCCGGCCTCTCAACTCTCTCCTCTATTTTCTTGAACGGATTTGTGCTTCTCAACTTTCTCCTATAATTAAACTGTTTGATTCTTCTTCTAGTACCACTATTATTTTCCCAGATCTAAGGTGTGAGGGTACAAGGGTGGGATCGAATTTTAGCTCTTCTTTGTCGGGTTCAGGTTTGCCTCGCCTAGATGGTACGTAGTCATTGACGTTCTATTCGGAGGTCGAAGCCGGCGAATTTTGCTTCATTGACTGGTTCTCGTGTTGGCGATTCAGCTTCCTTAGAGTCAGGCCCCTTGACAGTGGGCTTGGTCAGATCTTCAAACACATCAGGGGCTTCTGACCTTCTGTTGCTGGCGCGACTCGTTCAGGCGGAGGAGGTGTTAGGTTAGTCACGGATTCATTGCGTGGTGCGTTGGCGTTGGAGGCTGTGCGGGCAGCAAGGAAATGATGGTGAAGCATGGAGAGGTTCCGGAGTCGGAGGAGGTATCGCTGACGGAGGGGGGTTTTGGCGTACCAAGTGCAGCTCTGGCGGCGGACTTGATGTTACCGGTGTCCGCCGTCGGAGCTGATTATTAATTACTGATTATTTCTATTCGATCAAATATTAATTACTGATTATTTCTATTTTTTTATAATAAACATTTAAGATTTAATAGATTAAATGTTAAAACATAAAAAATAATATGGGATAGTAGGGGGTGGGGCGCTACCAGGCCTGTCACCTTGGCAGACTTGCTGTCAGGCCTGGTAACGCCAAGTAACGCACTACCATAAAGTAACGCGTCGAATTGTACCGTCATTGTAACGCACGAGGGCGTTACCATTCGTAATGGGTTGGTAACGCATTTGGCGTTACCGGACCTCTTCCAAATACGTAGTGTAACACATACTCATAATATTCAGTTAGCGTGACAGTTTTCAATATTATTTCAGACATTATAACACTTTCTAATAGACACTATAATCGATTATAACATATACTCATATTTGGTTACCTAAACAGTTTCCAATATTTATTCAGACATTATATCACTTTATAATAGACACTATAGGAATGTGTTAAATAACTAATTAAACAATATGATTTCTTGTAATAGACAGTACTGCATATCAGTTTAGACATTATAACACTTTCTATTAGACACTTTTTAGTACTATTAGACAGTGTTGCAATTAATTATTTTTTCAGAAATTGCAGCAGCGACGACGGCAACGGTGTCAGCGGCGGCGGAAGCAATTCCAGCAATGGCGGTGGTGGTTTCGACGGCAGCGGTGGTAGTTTCGACGGCAGCAATGGTGGTTCTGGCGGAAGCGGTGGAGGTTCTTGCGACGGAGGAGGAAGTTTCGACGATGGTGGTGGCGGTGACGGTTCTGGCGGTGGCGGTTCCGGCGGCGACGGTTGTGTGGTGGATGATATTTTTTGTTAACAACTGTTAGGGGTATTTTCGACAATTAAGAAAATAAGAGCTGTAAGCTGGACTCTACTTACCTATTAGGCTGGTATGTGTTATAACACATAGGTGATAGATAAACAAATCGTTAAGGTCTACACAAAACTGGTCAATATATACGACCATGCAATTACGCTAGAGTATGCTATAGGGGACGGACCATTAAAGTTCGAGGAAGCTTCATTAGACACTAATTAATCACCCTTTCTAGCTTGTTTCCCAAAACTTCCAGCGGACGAACGTTGACCTTATACTAATTAATTACCTTCAAATTAAGTGGTGTGAAAGCAAATCAATTAAGGACCAAATTGGATGATCATTATATACTCAGTTTAAGCAAGTAAATGTGAAACTTATGTTAAATATTAATGTTGATCAACACTACTAGTTAAGGATTTCGTGTGATTTGATAACTGGGGTCTTTGGTCTCGCAAACAGATTGATCACCTCGATCGCCCTAATCTGAAACCAAGGAAAATTGGTTTATTTTAAGCTTCAAATGGGAGAGTAAGGTGCATGGTTGGTTGAGGAGCAGTAAAATCAACGGTCAAGGATTTGAGAGTATTCACACTCTTTCGGTCAATGATGGATTTGAGAGCGATAGGTGATACTCTTTCATTGGAAATTTACATATACACTTTTGTAAACCCAAAATCGTGATGAGTATTTGATCTAGTGGTTATGTTCCAGTGGACACTGTAAAGATCTTGAGTTCGAGTTTACGGTATTTCAATCCTCCTACCCACTTTGTATAAAAAAACTCAAAATCAAGTAAATTAATATTTTACTAATTTTTAAGCTTATTTGGATCTAGAGAGATTGATACTTGGCAATGCTTTTTATTTATTTATGAATACATGGCAGTGTTTAGAAAACTAGTTTCTTCTGTAATGCGCGTTGTAGCGGAATAGACTAATCTTATTAAATATATAGATAAAAAGTTAATGTTGTCGCAAACATTTTTATTATTAAAAAAATGAACATAATGAGAATGATTTAAATGTCTGAAACTTGAGAATTGTAACCCGGGTAATGTTTGAGGTGATATGAAAAGAAAAAGAAATTACAAACACTCTTTAATGAATTCTATGTTAGAAATGAGGGGTTTTTTTATGTAATTATTAAAATTATTTAAGGGCCATCAATCAATTGTATGTGGAATAAATTCATTAAAGTCGTTCGACAAAAAGTAAAAGGGCTCTAGGCGTAATTAAGAGAATTAGGGAATTGTGGAGCACAGTATTTTTTGAAAATGTTGAAACAGTGAGTAGAGTTGCATTAACAGATACTGCACATAAAAACTAGGGAGATAAATCAGTCTTTTCACATTTCAAGAAATAAGAGGACTGCTAATTATATTCAATTTAAAACGATCGGGGTAGATATGCACAAAACATACAAGTGTTGGGTTAGAGAAAAATCAATCCTTTGAGATATTGTTTCTTTAAAAAAAACACCATTAAATAACAAAACGTGTTCATAGATCCCCGAAAAATGTTACTCTCTCCGTTCCAAGTGGGTTGTCATTTTTAGTTTAAAACAATGGCGATACCAGAAAAAAAAAATTATTGTGGGGCAAATTTGTAGATCCAAGTTATACAAAAATCTTGTATTTCTCGGCTTTAGGAAAGTTAATACAATTTGACTTTCAAATTTATATATGTTTGACTTGAATTTTAACAAGAATAAAATTCTGAAAAAAACAACTTTTGAAACTAGATATGTTTATGTTTCATATGCATATAAATTATTTTTTGACTTTATATGTTAATATGCTAAAGGAAAAAAATTATAGATTAGACGTTGAAAATAATTGTATTAATTTTTCTGAAATGGAGGAGGTATGAGATATACATACAAAAGTCTTATTTTAAAGCAATGTCACAAGTCAAAAATTACATAATTTTCATATTTTCATAGAAATTGTGAAACATCTATTTAATTATCTTAATTTAAAACGTGCATATAAATTTTTTTTGTGTTGTCAGTCTATGTATATATATATATATATTGGCTATTAGGACTGAGGAAACACATCATGCACTATCAATAAAATACATCATAAGCAAACAAACTCCAAAAGCAGAGCAAAACTTAGTTGAGGACTAAGCAAAATCGGCTTCAGTAAAATTGAAAAAAATTGTGGTGTATGTGGGTTAAAATGTTTAGTTTCTAAAATTGAGATTTAAGAGTACTTTCAGGTATAATTTAGGATATGTGTGTAATATATTTTTAGCACTAATTATATGAGCAAAAATTATATATATAATGTTCAATTTTTTTCTAAATATACATAGATATTCTATACATTAAGAAAAATTAATGGGGCAGTTGCCCCCAAAGTGGTACCGCCACTGCGTTGATAACTCACTTAAAAGAAGGGCGTAGTATAGAATGTGCAAGCTGAGTGTAGGATAGGATAGAGTATCAAATTAGGAGTATTTTTCGGGAAAAGAAAGCGGTTGAACAACTAACTGCCTACGCGTTCGGGCTCGGGTTTCGTCCATTGGTCCAAAGGCCAAGATCGAACAATGTTTGCTTCTGCTGTACTCAATTTTTTTGTTTGAACACTATATATTTTACTCAATTACCTTTGATTTCATTAACAACTTTTATTTTTTCCATCGAATCTTCAAGTCATATAATTATGATAGCGACTTTGATTTTTTATTTTTTAATAAACTAATACTATTATGATTTAAAATTCATTATATCATTATTTAGTATTAAAAAATGAAATAATCAGAATTTTAGATACTATTTAAATTGTGAAAATTACAAAAAAAATGAGAATAATTTGGTGAGATATTCAATTCATCTTCTCTAATATATATATATATATATATTAAAAAAAACTACAGAAACACGACATTGATTATTATAACTGCCGTTACTTTGACCGTTGGACTTAGACTATTAAGGTTAACACACTAACAATGCTAACATTTTTTACCTTAAAACCATCATATCTCAAAATAAAAATACAAACTTTTCTTCAAATTATATAAATATACCCTTTTGCTGTTCATCAATAGTAAATAAGGTTGAATTTGCTAGTGATCCTTCATTTTGTCATGTATCTCTGTTTAGATCTATAACTTTACGCTCGTTAAATTTACGTCCGGCAGACTACTCGAACTATAAGTGATATAAATGAAACTTAAGGGATAATAAAAATGTGCTAGCTTTAGTGGCCCAAGGAAAATGTGCTAGCTTTAGTGGCCTAAGGAGCATGAGTACTTCGTCTTTACTCATGAAAAATTCGACAGAAGTTCTACACGTTTTCTAAAATTTGCATAAAAGTCCCGCTAATTTATTATTATTTTTTTTTGTAAAAATGCAATTCCTAGAAAGCCCCTCTGCTTTCATATATACCTCTTGCCCACAAAACACCAACTTGTATCCGTATCATATTTAAGTTAACATTTATTTTTTTATACTATACCAGTGACTTAAATGAACATAATAAACAAACAATGCTAACTTATGTAGCGCCTGTTAAACATTTTAGTGATGATTATGTCCACTGAATCTTTCTTGGATAAAATTAAGTAAGGGTGTTTTTTCGCATTTTAAAAGTTTTATTGAAGGGATAATTTGTCACTGAAAGTTGCCTCAATTTGTCATGTGATGAGTAGGTGACGTGCCACTGAACAATTACGTGATATTACTGTACATTTTGTAGATTAATGTTTATATCACATTTTCCCCTATTTTGTTTCTACTTTTTTGTCATTGTAGATTACATATTGAAACTAATTAATTATTCAGTACTCCTTCCATCCCCAATTAATTATACACATTTGGATTACTCCTAAAAAATTATACAATTTTCTTAAATAAAAAATTTTATCATCTAAAGTTACCAAAATCTCTATTTTATATCTTATTTTTTGTACAGCATTTACTCAATAGTAATTATATCAAACTATATAAAATCTTATATTCGTCTTAATCTTGACGCTCACATAAAATATTGAATTGATTGTTAATGGGGAGAGTATATTTTAATTTTCACCTGGAACCCGTGGTAAGGCACGAGTGAATGATTACTAGTAGACAGCTAAAATGGGTAATTGATGAATGGGGCTGAGATTGGGAGGAAACGTGTGTGTGTCTGTGGTAAAACGGAGGTACTAGGAGTTGTCGCAATCAGGTGCATGGAAAAGGACACGTGGAGGGAGGAGGGCGAGAGAGCTGTGAATGCGGATTTTGGAGGCATTGCATTTGCTGTGAGGGTGGGTGATGACGAGGGCCTAGAAGAAAGAAGCATTGTATCTATCTGTGTGTTATTTGTACAAATATTTAACAAAAAAACAAACACAGAATCAAATTTAGGAGGAAAAAAAAATAAGATTCATAAAAATTTAAATTATTATTAAATTATTGTTATTATTATTATTATTATGTTTTTTTTATTATGTAAAAGAACACGACCTATATTTGGACTCGACTGGACTGGACTGTAATTGAAATCGGGAAATTGAGGACAAGAGTGCATGGGTCTCATCATGTGCACCCGCCACACTGGGACCCGACCAACATCCCGGCCCGCCTCTATCCCACCACCACTCACACCACGTATCATTCCTTCTCCTGATCTTCTCCCCATCTTTCCTAGGATTTTCATCAAATCTCTTCTCTCCTTCTGCTTCATCCAAGGAACTAACTTACACATCTTTAACTTATTATCCATAATTACTATAACTCTGTATTTAGATAAAGGTAACATATATGGAGGGTGCATTCAAAATTACTACATACAATGTCACATGCATTTGTTTTTGTAGAGTTCTCGTCGTCAAGTAGTTTTTAGAGAGAAATTCAAAAAGAACAAAAAAAAATGTTGTTTGTTTTTTTACTATTTTTTGGCATAAATAACACAATCTATACACACGCACAAACTTGTACACGTGTATAACATTTATATACCTTTACCATTCGTCAAAAGTTGGTCCAGCGAAGGTTTGGCGGTGGTCGTTCGGCGGAGGTCCGACGGTGCTGGTGGGAGGAGGAAGATGGGAAAAGGTATAGCATAGAATTGTTAGGTTTGAAATTGTTTTGGGAAACTTTAGATAAGTTTTCTAATTGTTTTGAGAAATTGTAAGTTTTTTTGTATGTTTATGAAAATTGAAGAGTAAAATGAAAGTTTTTCTAAACCTTAAGAGATTTCTATAATTTACCTTTTTTGTCCTAGGGGCAGAATTGTCCAAAAGGACCACGAGTGCATCAAAAAGCTTAAAATAGAATTTTAAGATGACAAAAAAATAAAATAGGACCCAAATATGAAATAATTAAAAATTAAGATACTTCCGCTGCACTTTACTCTTTTTTAAATATGTTCTTTTTGAACTTTTTAAAACTATTTATCTTTATTAAAATTTGAGTAATCATTATATTTTTAAACAACAAAATTAAACGAACTCCTTTAGTGGACGGAGAGAGTATTGATAATTTGATATGATAGTACTAATTTGACATATCTAAGGTAATTAACACGAAAGAGATTTGAATTTGACAAGAGAAACGATAGATTTCTTGTCATTCGACAATAGTCGGCGGATGATGTTATTTACCAACTAGTTGGAAAAAACACTAGTTGTGTTATGTGTGTAAATATCCAATTAGAATGATATTTTAGTCTTTAAAATTGTTAGTTAGTTAGTTAGTTAAATTAGTTAGATAGTATTAGAATCAGCTAGTGGTTTTACCCACTAGTGGGTAAATAGAAGAACCGATAATCGGCAGACATTTCAGTTGGATTGCATCAGTGTGAGGAAATAAATTAAATGTCTAAATGAGTTGTTGGACTATATCAGTTAATTTAACATTTATTTAACCCCCAAGCAGTAATCTCCTCTTAATCTTGATAAATGGAAATTAACTAATCCCGTGAGTGATTAGGTTATAATGATGTTGTGTGCTAAAAAAAGAGAATGAATGAGGATGTTTTAACCACATCACGCATAAGCCTCTTTTCAAATCAATCCCAATTCGATCCATCAATATCGCATATGTTATTCAAAATATAGGGATTCAATAATCGATTTATATTCACTTGTCAGTTTCGCAATGTCAACTAGCCTGATACCAATTAATTGTATTCACTCGTCAATAAGTACGCTGAAAATACATTAATTGCATGCATATATTCCGTTTTCGATATCGTTTCACTAAACGTTAACGATGTTTGCTACTCATAAGAGAGGCTCAGAGAGAAATTGTTTAGAAGTATCTAACGTTAGCTAATTAAAAAAAATATTTCATCTGTCCATGAAAAGTTGAACACAGTTTTTTTTAGACTGTCATAAAAATTGATGACTTTTCTTAAAAGGAAATTTCTCACTCCCAAATTACTAAACTATCACCATTTTATATTTACTTTTTCTACCTCGTTTTTTGTGTACTTTCAACTAGGGCTGTTAAACGAATCGAGCTCGAGCTCAAACGAGCCTGTCGAGCCGAGCTTTTTCGAGCCTCGAAGGTTCGGCTCGATCAGGCTCGCAAGCCTACACGAGCCTAATAAATGAGCCGAGCCGAGCTCGAGCCTATTAGATTCGAGTCGAGCCGAGCCCGAGCCTATTAGATTCGAGCTCGAGCTCGTGAATTTAAGAATATTTTATTAAATTAATTTCATATATCTCAATTTTTTCGAGCTTCACGAGCCACTTCGAGCCTAATCGAGCCGAACTTTATAATCAAGCCTAAACGAGCTACCCCCAAATCGAGCCCACGAGCTTTCGAGCCGAGCTCACGCCCAAAAAATCGAGCTCGATGAAGTTCGAGCCGAGCCTAATTTTCACGAGCTCGATGAAGTTCACTCACAGCAGCCTCGGCTTCTCTCGGTAGCCTAGATCACATGCAGCGGTCTGACATGCTCGCAGAAACTTGGAATGTTAGTCACGGCCTTGACTACTCGCAATTCCATTGCTGCTTGGTGCAACGAATGTAGGTTGTTGGCGAGAAGGAGGGAGGTGGGTGAGTGTGAAAAGGGGAAATTAAACGTTAGGGTAGATTTGTTAGGGTTAAAAGTTCTAGAGCACCATTAGTTTAATTAACTCTAAAAGTTAAAAAGACAAATGAACATGAGTAACAGTCAAGAGGTTCGGTAGATTTTCAAAGATTGATGGCACAAATTAATTAACAGATTCACTAACCTCGTGAGAGTTTTTGTAATTTGCTCACAAAAAAACTCGACTATTAGATATGAATTTTTACTTAAACATGTTTTACATCAACAACAATTTACCAATAAGAAAGTTCAGAAGAAAAAAAAATCTAAGTTTTCTAAAAACAAAACTTGTTCTAGACTGTGTTTTTTTTAAAAGAAATTGTGAATAAAAAAATATGGAGAATATATTTTAAAAAAAACTGGAAATAATATTTGTTGGAGAAAAAAATGATGTATAAAGTTAAATTAAATATCTTATGATATTTTCCTTTTTGGTGAAGTGGAATAGAGGGATTGGAATTGAAACGGTGCATCTCGAATCTTAATGGGCCATGAGAAGGATGGTGTACTATTGCATCAAATTGATATATCATATAAGCCTTCAATGTCTATTTAATTGACATTAATTGAGAGAGAGTTAAATAAAAAGTAGGATTTTGTTCGACCTGACAAAGATCCACACAAAAAAAAAGCAAAGACATTTTAGTTTAGAAAGTAAACTAGCTTACATACCCGCCTTCGGTACGGGAAAATTTGTTTTAAATATTAATTAATTTATCATTTAAAATGTGTAACTAAAATGTGGTTACAAACATTTTAAAGTTCTACAATGATTATGACCCACCCAAGATTCTGTTTAAAATGATAAATAAGCTTACCTTCGAAATTAGCATTATAATACATGTAATCCTACTTTATTATATAAAATTGCTCGAGCAGAAACTGAAAAGAATCAAATTCAAAACATAAGCTATTAATGAAAACCTGTGGATAATAATTGAAATTCTCATTACAAGAAATGCAAATTATTTCATATCATTGTTTTAAAAAGAAAAGTCAACTTCCGGTATGAAAATGTCACTTCATCAAAGACTTTTTCGATATGTTAAATTTTCTATACTAATATTTCCACAATTTAAAGATGGTAAATGCGTAAAATTTCATAAATCACATTATAAGGCAACTGAATTTTAATATCATATCCCTTATGAAAGATGAGAATTTTTAAAAGTAACTGAATTTTTAAAATGAGCCTCGTATTTTTCAATGTAATTGATTTTTTTAAAATAACCATAACTTCTCGAGTATAGCTCTCCATACATTCAGTTTCATTGGGCCATATCCGCTTGATATATATTTTAAGCGTGCGTTAAAATTGATATGTACGACTTTCATATTAAAATGATGAACAACGTAGCACCATTTTGCGTTTTATTGAACACATTGAATCGAACCCGCTGAAATATTAACTGACATAGCCAACATTATTATCATGCGAACACACTATTTTTTAATATAAGATGGAAATGTTTTACATCAGCTTGTTCATCGCCTATACCACCGATCGAAAATATCATATGCATGTTGGCCGCTTGAACATCCTTCCCACCCAAAGCTTCTCATGACCATCCTTGCACGATTCCGATTGTAGACAGCAACAGATGCATCAGGTGGTATGGGATTGTTGATGTGTTCATATCAGCTATTATACAGTCTCGATCCAATACCTGACATTTATGTTTTATTAATGTTAAATATATTGTAAAAATGATCGATTATAATCTAAGATAATACCTGTTCGTTCAGCAGAATGATCTCCTCTCTTAATGCTTGCAGTTCATTCTCGAGCATTCGAACTCTCACACTACTGGAAAATGTGGTAAAACCAACGGGCTAAACCAACGGGCAATTTAGCCCGTTGGTTTAAACCAAGGGTCGACACGTTGGTATTCTCACCGGTAAGAACTAAACCATCTCCGGTAGGACTTACCAACGAGCGAACCCTTGGTTCTACCGGAATACTAATCATACCAACGAACAACCCGTTGGTACTATGAAAGCCCATTATATGTCTCTGCTTAATTAAATCTTAACCGTACCACAGAGTCGGACCCATTGGTATTGTTGTACTATCCTAGTTTCATAATTAATCCATTTTATTCATTTCAATATAAAATTGGACAAATTTTAATGTGGTTATAATTTTAGTGAAAATATAAATTATATCAAAATTTGTTGGGTAAGAAAAATTATTCAACATCATCTATGGATCATATTAAACAAAACAATTCAAAAAAGATTATGAAATTTTAATGTATGGTGAGTTTTAGTAAAAATAAATAAATTCTATAACAAATTAGTTACAATAATTAGGAAAATTTATTTTATAAGGAAACATTTATAATATAGTTGAAGAGTTTCATGAGATTAATTATATGTTTCAAATTATCTTTCAAATTTCAAATTTGGTGGGAGAATTTTTTAAAAAAATCATCAGGTTCATTGTAAGCCAGTTAATCGCATTATTCCAACGTGTTAACCGTTGGAACTATAAAATTTCCAACGAGTTGTTCGTTGGAAAATCAAAATTTTTGTGCAATTTGACTTAGAATTGGATGGTTAATGATGAAAGCATGTATTATAAAAATAGACACTAATTAAATGCATGTTTTTGAGCAATAATTTTTTTTAACATGAAAATTATGAAATTTTAATGTATGGTGAGTTTTAGTAAAAATAAATAAATTCTATAAAAAAATTAGTTACAGTAATTAGGAAAATTTATTTTATAAGGAAACATTTATAATATAGTTGAAGAGTTTCTTGAGATTAATTATATGTTTCAAATTATCTTTCAAATTTGGTGGGAGAATTATTTTAAAAATATCATCGTTCCAATAAGCCAGTTGAGGCGCATTATTCCAACGTGTTAACCGTTGGAACTACAAAATTTCCAACGAGTTGTCCGTTGGAAAATCAAAATTTTTGTGCATTTGACTTAGAATTGGATGGTTAATGATGAAAGCATGTATTATAAAAATAGACACTAATTAAATGCATGTTTTCGAGCATTAATTTTTTTTAACATGAAAATTATGAAATTTTAATGTATGGTGAGTAGTAGTACCACCGATCGAAAATATCATATGCATGTTGGCAGCTTGAACATCCTTCCCACCCAAAGCTTCTCATGACCATCCTTGCACGATTCCGATTGAGACCAACGAGTATGCATCAGGTGGTATGGGATTGTTGATGTGTTCATATCAGCTATTATACAGTCTCGATCCAATACCTGGCATTTATGTTTTATTAATGTTAAATATATTGTAAAAATGATCGACTATAATCTAAGATAATACTTGTTCGTTCAGCAGAATGATCTCCTCTCTTAATGCTTGCAGTTCATTCTCGAGCATTCGAACTCTCAACTGGAGCTCGTGATTTTTTTTCCATTAGATCATGACTTCCTGGCATTGGCATATGGTACTCCTCATTAACACAACCCTCTCTTTCAATCGGCGAATTACCGTCTTCCATGAATTTTGCCCGCGAAATCTCCCTCTTCAACTCTGTGTTTTGCCGATCTAGATGACCCATGCGAGTCGGCATCTGGCGTCTCTCCAACTGAATGTCATTCATCTCGTTCATCATGGTGTGATCCTGCTTAATTAAATGATCAATTTCCTCACTGTCGTCGGAATCATCGTCTGGGAATATATAAAAATAACTTCTGGGTAATTTGAGACTTCCTTGCCATTGTTGGAGCTGGACATGATATGAATGTAAAATTTATCGTATTTGATAGTGGTGTTTACGTTTTGAGCACAATTTATCTTAGAGTTGCCCACAATTTATGGGACTGATCAATTAAAAAAAATTACATATATAAATCAATCATATCAATTATAATAAATTATACATTCAACGCTTTAAATGGAGTCCATAATGGTGACGTTTACGTGTTTTATAAGAATATACATGGGAGTGGTGCTGACATGGCACTCTGAGGTGTGAGCCTAGTTTAAAAAGGCTCATGTTTTATATTATTAATATCAGTTACGTTTATTTTTTAGCCTATAATCTATGAATTATTTTTCTTTAAAATTTTGATATAAAATGACATGTTACTTGTACGTATAAGCTAAATCAATGTCTCTAATTTTAAAAAATATTTTTTTCAGATTTTTTTGACAAATTCTTGTAAATAAAAAATTGAGTCAAATAAAACATCAAAAGTCAAACGTAACTATTAAAAATGGAAAGTAAAACTCGAACATAGTGTTTGTAGAACGAGTCGTTCATCATCTATTGTAACCTGGTATGCCGTAACCAATTAGAACGTAGGTTTGTCCTATCAAAAAAAAAAAGAACGTAGGTTTGTAGAACAAGTTGTTCATCATCTATTGTAACCTGATACGTTGTATTGTAACCAATTAGAAAGTAGCTTTTAGTATTATGCATGATTACCAAAAAGCAGATTCCCGTTAAGATGGTCATAATTTATGACGGTTGTGATTTTTTTTTATATACAAAAAGGTTGGTATATCGAAGTTCAAATTCTCGAGATTTCTGTAAATATTATCGGGAGCAGGAGTACTAGGGGTGAGTTCGAGCCGAGCCCGAGCCTAGCAGGTTCGAGTTCGAGCTCGTGAAATTCGGGCGAGCTCGGCTCAAAGGTTCGTGAAGCTTGAGCTCGTTAGGCTCGCGAGCTCGGCTAGGCTCGATTCCGCCTCAAACGAGCTCGCGAGCTCGTTAGGCTCGCGAGCTCGTTAAGGCTCGCGAACCTTACGAGCCGAACGTTTCGGGCTCGAGCTCGGCTCGTATATTATTCGAGCCTCGAAACCGGCTCGTATATTATTCGAGCCTCGAAACCGGCTCGTATATTATTCGAGCCTTGAAACCGGCCAGATATTATTCGAGCTCAAACCGGCCAGCTCGAGGCTCGTGAGGCTCCGTGAAGCTCGATTGGCCGCCGTTAAATGTGAACAAACTGGAAATATTACGGTTCTCGGCTCGATTCGTTATTCATCCCTAATGAGTACTCAGGACATTTGACGGTTACAATCTTGATCTACGTTTTCCGTCATTTATTCCATCCAGCCCAACTATATAAATACCGATCAAGGCACACACAATTTAGCCCCAGAAATCGAAAAAGCAATTGTACTTTTTCTTTTCTTTCCCAATACTTTGAGTCACTCACTGATCCCAATCATGAGAAGTGATATTGAAAGCCTCTGGGTCTTCGCCCTCGCCGCTAAATGCCGACTTTCCACTCAAGATACGTTTGCATGGCTACTCCTTATACTCGCCGCCGCTTGGCTAGCCATGGCTCTTCTCTACTGGGCCTTTCCCGGAGGGCCCGCCTGGGGCAAGTATACTAAGAAATGGGGAGGAGGACACAAGCGAATTCCAGGGCCGAGAGGCTTCCCGGTGATCGGAAGCATGACTCTCATGACGAGCCCACTAGCTCACCGCCGGATTGCCAAGGCGGCGGAGACTTGCGCTGCCAAGCGGCTGATGGCGTTCAGTCTAGGAGACACTCGCGTCATCGTCACTTGCAATCCGGACGTAGCTAGGGAAATACTGAATAGCTCTGTTTTTGCTGATCGGCCTGTGAAAGAATCGGCGTACAGCTTGATGTTCAACAGAGCAATTGGGTTCGCCCCGTACGGTCTTTACTGGCGAACGCTGCGGAGAATTGCGGCGAATCACCTTTTCTCGCCGAAGCAGATCAGAGGAGCAGAGCCTCAGCGTCGGAAAATTGCCGGCCAAATGGTGGAAAGCTTCAGCAATCAACGGAACGAAAGCTTCCGTGTCAAGGAAGTTCTGAAACGAGCCTCGCTCAGCAACATGATGTGTTCGATATTCGGGAAGCATTACCAGTTGGATTGTACGAATCAGGAAGTCGAGGAGCTTAGAAGTATGGTGGAGCAAGGGTATGATCTGCTGGGGACTCTTAACTGGTCGGACCATCTGAGCTGGGTCGCCGATTTCGACCCACAAAAAGTCCGGAGTAGATGCTCAATTCTCGTGCCCAGAGTGAACCGATTCGTCGGTCAAATCATCGCCGACCACCGTGCCGAATCGGGCGCGAAAAGGACCGGTGATTTCGTGGATGTTCTGCTCTCTCTTGAAGGCGGTGATAAACTGTCCGACTCTGATATGATCGCCGTTCTCTGGGTAAGTAACTATCATCATTAATTTCTTCTCCCCTGTTTTTTTCTTGGAGATTAGATTCTAATCCTGTGAAGACAAAACAGAAAATATTTTCTCATCTTTTTTTGTCGAAACATGCTAAAACGACAGAAGACCAAGTGTATCTAGTCCCGAATAAATGTTAGATGACGAAGAATAATAATGTTTGTGTTTTTGCATTGGAATTAATTACAGGAAATGATATTTAGAGGGACGGACACGGTGGCGGTGCTGATCGAGTGGATTCTGGCCAGGATGGCGCTTCATGAGGACGTCCAATCAAGGGTTCATGATGAATTGGACAGAGTGGTGGGGCGATCAAGAGCCGTCCAAGAGGAGGACGTGGCGGAGCTGGCGTATCTTCAGGCGGTGATCAAAGAGGTGCTGAGGCTGCACCCTCCTGGCCCACTTCTCTCCTGGGCCCGCCTGGCCATCACTGATACATGTATTGATGGGTATCACGTGCCCCAGGGGACCATGGCGATGGTGAACATGTGGGCTATCTCCCGTGACCCGGATTCCTGGGCCGACCCGGAGGAATTTATGGCCAGCAGGTTCATGGGTGGTGCCGGGGCGGAGTTCTCGGTGCTGGGTTCGGACCTCAGGCTGGCGCCGTTCGGGTCGGGTAGGAGGACCTGCCCTGGAAAGACCTTGGGGTTGACCACCGTCTCCTTCTGGGTGGCGTCGCTTCTGCAGGAGTTCAAGTGGTCGCCGTCCGATGATGAGGCCGTTGACTTGTCGGAGGTGCTCAGGCTGTCATGTGAAATGGCTAAGCCCTTGAACGTCAAGGTGGCTCACAGGCGCCGTTAGGGAGGAGGATTGATTGTTCATATTCGTAGGTACTCACGAAACACGCTGCTGTGTTTAACTTAAAGATCATAACGGCGAAGCCGGAGACAAAGAAGAAAGTAAAAGGAGGGGAAATTACTGAAAAGGGTAGTTTATTAGTACTAGTAGCATAGTAATTAATCAATCAATTAATTAATTACAGTTGTGCCTTACCTGCCTGCCACTTTGCCAGGAGCTCACCAATTGACACCAAGCTTTGGCAATGCATGTAGCATTAAAAGATTTGGTGTGTTCCTTTGTCGGGTTTGGAATTGGAGGGTCAAAATGTCGGGAGTGACTCGTAAATGGTGGATGAAGTGAAAACGTTATTTTACTTTTTACAATAATAGCTAGTAGAGTCAGTAAGTATTAATAATAGTAGAAGATAAACGCGCGCATACGTAAAATTCTAGTCCGGCGATGCGAATCACGTTGTGCTGCTCACTGTTCTGTTGTGCATTGCAAATTTGCAATTGCATTCCGTTTTTATTCAGCTTCCCCCGTTTGTTTTTTTGGGTTCGTTACTCGTTCAGATGAGATAAGCCACTCAATTGTTGAACGAGTTTCAATTCAGTGCACACGTATTCCTTTATTTATAGAAAGCCCCCCCCTGTTGTCTTTTTGGTACGCCTCTAACTTCAGTCCTTAATTCTAACGCTCCTATTAGTATTATTGAGTCAGTTAGAGCCAACAGCAGAAAACTTGAGCATCCAAATTCATGCTTAATGAAGGGATCGATATTAGAGTAAATTTAATTAATTTCGTCTTTGGTGTACAAAAGTGGACTGATTTTCTCAATTTAAACAAAGATAGTAGTAGTTGTAGTACTATATATGTTCTGTCTACATATATACGTAGGCAATTATGTACGGATGCAAATTAATTATGAAGTGGACCACATGCATGCAATGCAAGATCAGGTGGCTAGCTAGCTAGCTAGTTAGCATAACAATAGCTAGCATGCATGCATGATCAATGCTCTGTCCCGAACTGTATTGATTATTACTGATCTATCGGTGTCTCTTGCCATCATCAGCTTGGATAGATTTGTGGCGGGCTTTGAATTTTTACCGGATCCTTTGTCGACTAGCTGTAAATTTTGTACCCTTTCATCTACATATATTATATACAGAGTTCTGCAGAGAATACTGCAT
The DNA here is from genome assembly GCA_024586325.1 of Stellera chamaejasme. Taxonomy (NCBI): domain Eukaryota; kingdom Viridiplantae; phylum Streptophyta; class Magnoliopsida; order Malvales; family Thymelaeaceae; genus Stellera; species Stellera chamaejasme. Next base: position 37,567,269 of record CM044985.1, read on the forward strand.
TCACGAGGCACACTGTTTATGGAAATCTTGCAGAGGAAACTGATGGTCCCTTGACTCCTGTTTTTTGTGCACATCATCAAAGAGAATTTCATTGATCAGGAGAACAGAAAAGCACAAACAGGTAGAGTAGCCACAAATCCTTTGTCCACAAGGTTTGGACGAAGCAGAGGGCTACAGGAGAAGACGCAACCCAGGAACACCTAGCAAAAAAACAACGCCTAGTACCTTACCCCCACGGGAAATGCCTTAATTAATAGTCCTAAAACTTTTTCACCTTTTGACTTTTAGGTCTAAAAGTTTTCTGAATTAGTAACGTAGGCCTAAATGTTATCTCCGTTACCGAGTTTTAGGCCTGAAATGCCAGATGGCAAACAAAACGCTGATGTGGAAGTTTAACCGCGTTTAATTTGAACAATCAGATACCACTTAACTCAACGACGTCGTTTTGTTTCCCTAAGTAACAATTCTTCAGCGGCCATTATTCTGTTGCCGAGCAACGATGGCAGGAGCACTGGGGTGGCGGAGGCACATCGGTCGACGACGCGCTGGTAGGAAAAAAATGATCCCTCTCAATTCTCATCTCAACACATTCTCTCCTACTAGATTATGACCTCACTCATTCTCATTCTATCCCAAATATCTGTCTCTGCAATATCGACATGTTGGCCATTGCATACCCAGAAGAAGCTTCATAGTTGTGGCAACCAACCAATGCGTTCATACTCATCTGCTCTTGAGCAAACCCAACAAACCCGTTCAATTCTCCAGGGTCGGTGTTGATGGTAACGGCTCTCAAATTCCCATTGAAATCCATGTTATAAAGAGTAGAATTCTGGAGTGCAGGCGAGGTGTTCAACGAAATACAACTTGAGTTGAAGTTGACAATGTTGGAGCTAGCCGAGTAAGTACCACATGGATCTTGCTTGGTAGGTGTGGGCGAGAAGGCGACAGTGGAAGTGGAGGGGACAATCTCCTTGGACGAAGGAGGGAGAATCCGGGTTTTGGTGATTCCATCGGCAAGGAGAGTGCTGTTGGCAATAATCTTGACATGGTTCCTCTGAATTTGATGGCTGCTATGTCGTTCGCCTCCGCTTCTTCTTCGTGAGTACATGAACAATATTAATCTGTCATCCTCGCAATACCACCAACTCGAAAGTCTAATGACTGCAAATTCAAATAATTAGAACAAATTCACACAAGAAGTTCAAAGAAAAAGAGTGGTAGAGTTGAAGAAACCAGTAGCGGTAGAAAAACTCAACATCGTGACTGGTTGCAAGCACCATAGCCAAGTGGTGAAGCAAGTCCAACTCACTTCTCCCAGCCTTGTGGAACAAAACAAATATCAAAATCGGTGACTTCAAGTCTCCTTTTGAACATTCCTATACGCTAGATCACCATCAGAAGCTGACATCACCGTGTTCCTTACATCGCATTTCCGAAAGTGAATTTTCATTTTAAGAATTTACCTCCCTTTCGGTCCTCCGGTTCTTCCCCGTCGTGTTCATCCCCTCCCACCAGTGCATCGTCAACCGATGTGCCTCCGCCGCCCTGGTGCTCTTGTCGTCGTTGCTTGGTAACAGAATAATGGCCGTTGAAGAATTGTTTCTTAGGGAAACAAAACGATGTTGAGTTGAGTGGCATCTCGTTGTTCAAATTAAACACCGTTAAACTTCCACGTCAACCTTCCGCCTTCCATTTGACATTTTAGGCCTAAAACTCGACAATAGAGATATGTTTAGGCCTACGTTACAAATTTGAAAACTTTGAGGCCTTAAAGTCAAAAAGTGAAAACTTTTAAGCCTACTAAGTCATTTACCCTTACCCCCACCTTTAAAGAAAACATCAATGGAAAGCTACAACAGAAAGAAAGGCAGCAGCAGAATTCTAAGCACTAAACAGAATAGGACCCTGAAAATCATAATTAACCCATCCCTTCGGTCGCCCGTAGCAAAGGTGCTTGCAACCAATCTCCCCATGATATATTAAAATCAGTAAAGTGTATCGGTAGTCCTGTAACTTTAATTTTTGTCCCACTATAGTCATGTTTTAACTTTTTGTCACAATAAAATCCTATTTTTCATTTTTTTTAAATTCGTGGTCCTTTTCCTTCCGATCTCCGTCAAGTTTAACTGATTTTAGGGGGAAATGATAATTTTAGCAACTCAACTTTAAAAAAAAAAATCTGTTTACACTCGAGGTTTTAAAACTAACCATTTAAGCACACCACCAACAATTATAAACTTACAATTTTACCAAAATTTTTTCTCATATTCCATCCACAATCATGCCACCCTCCGGTCACCGCCGCCGCCGCCCCCAATGACTCGTCGGAACCTGCCATTCATAGATATATGACGCTCGTCTCTTCGTGAACTCCCTCCCCCCCTTCCTCCCCCCTCTCTTTCTCTCTCTCCCTCTTCTCCGCCCAACAACTCCACCTCCAACTGTCGTTCCTTTAGCCAACACCAGAGACTTCTCCAACTGCCTGGCCTCTAACTCTCCGCTGACGCCAGCACCCTAGGCACCACGCTGCCAGCAGCCTCCAAGGCTGGAACAGTGACGAGTCCAATCGCTCGAGCTAGCTACGACCGCTGCTCCTCCAGTCTTCGACCAGCATCATCCACCGGAACCACTCCGCCAAGGACCGACGGGCCCTCCCTAACTGAGCCACACTATCAGAACCACCAGATGCCTCTGGCGGGCCGCTGAATTGCAACAGATCCACAACGAGGAGCTGCGCCTGGCTTGCTTCAATTAGGCCTTTGAGGGCGCCCTCCAACCGTGTCGAGGCCGCCGACCGACTCCTCATCGTCCAACGAACCTCTCCGTCCAATTCCAGTGCCAACCATTGAGGAACGTTGTCGTCGGCTACTCGCGAACAACCGGCAGCCCGCTCCTCTATCTCTTTTCGTTTTCCTTTAAAAAGCCGGTAATCTCTCTCCCCACTTTCTCTTTTTTATTTTTTTCGTTTTGGCCATTGACTTCTTTTCTTTTACGAATGGCGTGTTCCAGCGAGTCGGCGGTGGCGGCAATGGTCACTGGACGGTGGCATGATGGTGGAAGGAATGTGAGAAAACTTTTGGCTAAAAGTGTCAATTTTATAATTATTGGGGGTGTGCCTAAATGGTTAGTTTTAAAACCTACGGTGTAAACAGATTTTTTAAAAACGTTGAGTTTCTAAATTTATCATTTTCCCCCAAAGTCCGTTAAACTTAACGGAGGCCATATGAAAAAGGGACCACAAATTTTTTTTAAAAAGATTGAAAACCAGGATTTTATTGGGACAAAAAGTTAAAACAGGACTTCGGTGGAATAAGAATTAAAGTTACAGAACTACCGGTGCATTTTACCCATATTAATATTCTTGGATCTACTACTAATCCACAAAAAATAGAACCTGGATGTCGCTAAAGGTAGCAGATACTCGCCAAGGGGAATTTTGCATTACCAATCTGTTTCTCGCTTTCCAAATTGGCCACACCGTGATGTAAGATATCGCCTGCCAAACCTGAGCATTTTTGTAGGGGACTTGCAAAATGAAGTTCCCTCCCAAAATCTCCACGAAGTCCAACAACCCTGTCTCGTCGGTACCACACCATAAGGCGATTGCTTGCCAAATCTCGAGAGCACGGGGGCACCTCAGAAGAATATGATCTATCGTTTCGGAGTTGCCAGAGCAAAGCAGGCATGAGGTAGACTCGATCTCCAATCCTCGTTGCCTCGGCTGATCCCGAATGGGGGTGTATTTGTGAGTCGCGCGCGAGACAAAAACATTGACCTTCATCGGGATTTTGTTGCACCAACTTGTTGGAATGTCATGAGCTGCCGAGAGTTTATCTATGATCAACTGTGAAAGATGACGTACTTTGAACATGCCATCCGCTGCGGGGTCCATCTCCACGAATCCGAGTCGTTTTATCTTGGAGTGAAATGGAGACTGTCAAGATTCGAGAGAGGATCACATGTCCCCTTTTTTGGTGTTGCCTCCCCGTCCCTCAATATAAATGACTAACGGTGTTAATTAATTTGTTAATTTTTTAATGAAAGATTTAACAACGTTAGTGATTTATAGTAGGGAACACGGAGGGACACCAAAAAAGGGGGGACAGGTGATTTGGACTCCTCAAAATTCTTGTTTGAACTGAAGATGAACACTAGAAAAAACATGCAACACGGAAAGTTTAGTTTTACTACCTCTCCGTCTCTGAAAAATGGTGCGTTTCTTTTTAAACATTTAATCTAAGACTTTATTTCTTCAACACTGTAATATGTAAAGTTAAATAATTTAAATGCAAATGAGTAAAATGTATATGTGATCCCCTAACTTAAATTATCGTCTTCTTTGGGTCTTATTTTAAGTTTTCATCATCTTAAAGTCTCACTTTAAAAATTATGGTGCATCAATGGTTCTTTTTGACAATTTCACCCTTAAAAACAAATATCTGAATTAATAACGAAACTACTTGGAACTCCCTCCCTCCGTAAAAATTCCACCATTTGGTTTTGCACACGAATTAAGGTGGGTGAGGTGTTGATATAACTTTTCAATTTTGCCCCTAAAACTAAAGGAACGATTTGACGGAAACCGTGACGCATATTTGGCGTGAAATTTCTTCACAATAATTAAGGTTTCGTGGAGATGCCAGAGTTGGCCGTGAGAAGCGTGCTAACTGGTTGAATGAAGATCAAAGACAAGAGGTATGTCTTGAACTGCATGCTGAGAAGTTGCAACGAAAGCTTGAAGCCAGAACACGTGCTATTCGACGTACTTTCTACACAATATATACTATAATGTTGGCCGTAGCACGGTAAGGAAGCTTTGGGATGATGCAAAAAAGCAACTTCAAAGTTCAGGAACTCTGAATGTTCGTTGGGGGGAGAGGAGTTGAGCTTGATTTGGTTAAATTGAAAGAATTAGCTATGAGTGATCGTAGCACTGTGAGAATGAACTCATGTTTGGATGCTACGACCAAGATTAAGTTCAGGAACTCATGTTTCTACACAATTTTAGATTTTTGGAGAACTTTTAAATGCTATGAACTCATGTTTGGATGCTTGTTCTTACTACTGCGTGGTTCCAAAAATCTAAAATATACTCTGTATATGGTTGGCATGCATCTGAACGTATTGCAAGGAGTATAAAATTTGTTAGTTTAGGGCTCGATTAATCTGGTAATTGAATTCTACAATTAACGAACACTAATTGAGATTTTCTGCAAAATATCTTCCGACAACTAGTGTTTGAGTTGAAGAATTTGGGCCTATATATACTTAAAATAGAATTTGATTTTGGAACGAATCAAGACCAGGCGTGTTTGCACGCTAGGCATGCTCTCGCCATAGATATATACTATATCTCCTAAATATATTTCCATGTGGAAGACACAACATGACCCTAGATATATCTCCTAATGATATTTTCATGTGGACATTAAATTAGTGGCCAAAAGACAAGGATCAAGGAATGAATTATGCTAATCAAGGTAATAATTAATTAACAAAGCAACAGAAATTAATGACAAGAAAAGAAAGGTCCATAGAGCTGCATGCAGCAAGAAGCTAGGTTAACAGGTTGGTAGGAAGATATAATTAGCAGACAGACAGACAGACAGAAAATGGAATTAGCAAAGAGAAAACCAAACTGATGCACGCAACCAGCTTCACTGGATGCCTTGCGCAACAAGTACCAGCTTCACTGGATGCAACTAAACGCTGCATGCTGCAAGCACCGCCTTTCCTTTTTCTTTTCTCGTCATATATATTTCTCTTTAATTTTCAATAAACCCTTAATTTGACTTCCAAATGAATGATGAATAATATGAAATTAGCAAAAAATTAGGTCATACGAGATCTAAGGCTTCCTCTCTGATTTTTTTTACCCTAGCCGCTGCTAGTGGCTTCCTCTCACCCAAGCAACTTGTTGTGTGTGATCCGCCATTGCACCGAGCATCGGCGTCGACCTTCTCCGCTCTTCTTCTCTCTTTTGCCCTGCGTACTGCATCGGAATGGAGTCCATCCACGCCCGCCTGCTGCAACTTGCTCTCTCCCGCAAGGAAGAAGAGGTCAGGGTTGCTCTTCCAGGAGTGATAGCCTTACAACCTGGTGGTGCCCTTGCTGGTAGGGTGTTGTCTGCTAGACCGGTGCAAATTGATATTGTGATTGAGGCCTTCAGGAATGCATCGCAGGGAATTAACTATTCGGTGAAACCTCTGAAAAAGTCAAGAATTTCGGAAGTTGTTGTATAAGCAGTTAACCGTAGTTTGGTGCGGTAGGGGGACTTCCTGTCTCACCCTGCGCCATGACGACCCGGTGTTGGGGTAGATTGAGTATTGGTCCGGATTCTTCTACTCCAGTTATGCTTTATCAGACCACTTTTAGGCCATTTCTCTTTTTCGGTCAGACTTTAATGGTCCGTTTTGCTTTCTGGTTGGTTTTCTTTAGCTATAGCTTTGTTGTGGATGTCTCTTGGTTTGGAAAATCAATTTCTGTCTGCACGTTCATAGGGAGATGGCATTGAGTTCCATGGGAGCTTCACCGGTGTGTCGCGGTCGGGTTTGAAGATGAATACAACTTCACTAAGATATTTTGTGCTCCGCTCCGGCTTATTTGTAGCCTTTTGTGGAAGTTGACGCATCATTCAGTGGCTTCTCAGCTGAGTTTAACTTTTAGTTCTCCTTCTAGATTGTTTGCTTAATTTGTTTCTTTTACCGTGTCTTTTTGTTTATGTTGTTTCTTTACCATCATCGGTTTGTTTAGGCTTTCTTTTAATTATCTCAATTTTGATTTGTATTATTTCTTTTTTATTTAATGCTAAGCCGCTTTCCGTCAAAAAATATGAAATTAGCAAACACTATAAAAACAAAAACTAGGTTGATCATTTATAAATAAAAAAAAAAAACATTTGACGGGTGTACGTCTATTTAAAATTTATTATACCGTATTTTCCGGGTCCCATTCGTACTTGGTTCTATAAATACCATATTTCGGAACAAAAAATCAGACATGATGTTTAGGCTTTTAGTAATAAAAGGGAAAGCATGCAGTTGGGTACTCAGCCTAGAAAAATAAAATAAAATAAAAAAAGAACATAATCATTCCATTAGTTTGGAAGGGTAGAAGAGAAAAATGAGATACCGAATTAAGCTGAAGAAGACGCCAACAAAACAAAAAACAACAAAAATGCAATGCCTAAACTACTAAACTGATGATGGTGATGATCAAGTTGTTGTTGTCGTCGTCTTGTACGTGTCACTCGTTTGGCGGGTGTCGTCTAATTAACAGATCAGACTACTGATGATAAACGCAATGTCCTTCTCAAAGCAATGTAATTGACTAGCTAATTATCTATATATAACTTCAACTTACTTATTATAAACTCTTACCATAAAATTTAATCAACTTAATTATATAAATTGTTACTTAAGTACGTAACAAACGGTTTACTTATTCTTGCTCAAGAGATTTTCATTGTAAGTACGTACGTACTCTTAAATTCTTAGCGGCGAATAGGATCATCCTACGTAAAATGGGTGGCCTTTTAACTTACTCCATTTCATTTTTGTTATATATATATATATATATATATATATATATATATATATATATATATATATATATATATATATATATGTGTGTGTGTGTGTGTGCGCAGTGACGGGCCCAGGAATTTTAGCATGTGGGGGCATAAGTTTCTTTTATTTCTTAAATTTATGTTTGAAAAAATGTATTATAAATTTTATTTAACAATGATTAGTGATAAAAAAAATATTTATGACTATTTCTTAAGATTTTTTCAAAACTTTAAGACTTATATGAACAAATAACTAGTATTATGACTTGAATAGAACATTACGTATAGTTGTATGATCTTAAAAGTGTTTAGCCATTTTTTTTCTCTATGGTGGCGATGATGAGCGTGGACTTGGATTGGAGCTTGCTGCGTGCGGGTGCAGGCCTTCTCTTTTGTGCTTTAAATGATTGTTAGTCCTTAAGGTATTTATTTGTTTTCAAAATGACCCCTATAGTTTAATTTTATCAAACAATACTACCACTACGGCTAAAATTTGCAAAATTTTATTGGGGGCACGTGCCCCCACGTGCCCCCATTGTGGGCCCGCCCCTGTGTGTGTGCGTGTGTGTGTGTGTGTGTTTGTGTCCATAGCCACGTTGCATGTTAACTAGGAGAGTCCTTCCTACTGGTGTCTGGGGTGGGATTTTAAGAATTGGGCGGGATCTAAAGAAGAAAGGTTTAGATTTATCTGAAGGCTTTCACAGAAAGGTTGGTAATGGTAGAAATGTTCGGTTTTGGGAGGATGTCTGGTTAGGGGAGTCTAGTCTTAAAGTTAGGTTTCCTAGGCTTGCAGCCCTGGATTCAGATGTTGGGTGTCTAGTGTCAGATAGAGGGGTATGGCGAGATGGGGTTTGGAGTTGGGCTTGGCAATGGAGGAGAGTCCCTAGAGGTCGTACTTTGACTGAACTTTCTGAATTATCTGTGTTGTTGGAAGATTGTCTTATTTCTGCAGATGCCTTAGACTCTTGGCAATGGCGTTGGGATAAGTCTGGATCCTTCTCAGTTTCGTCTCTCTCTAAACTCATTCAGGCGGCGGTGCTCAATTCCTCCTTGTCAATTGCTGCAACTCCCTGGAATCCTTGGATCCCGATCAAGATCAACATTTTCGCTTGGCGAGCGACATTGGACTGTCTCCTATCAAATGTTCAACTTTCAAGACGCGGAGTTCCTCTGGAAAGCTTGGGTTGCTCTCTTGTAGTTGCAGTTTTGAGCAAACAGCTCATGTTCTTAGCTCTTGCACTCCAGCCTTCGCACTGTGGCCCAAGATTTTTCTATGGTGTCAAATGGGCTCTTTCTTCTCCGTCAGCTGGGAGGAGCTGCTATCTGAATGCTACTCTTTTCATCGTCCTTTATCAATCTCTCAGCGTAGAGGTTGGTGGGCCATTCGATGTATCACGGCATGGTCTCTTTGGACGAGGCGGAATTCTACTATCTTCAGTCCACCTTCGAAGCAGGTCTGCAGCACTCTTTCGGATATACAGCTTTTGCCCTATCTTTGGATCTCCAACAGGTTCCCCAAGGCGAATTTCTCTTGGTCGGCTTGGATACTAAATCCACTTGAGGCAATAGGGAATTGTTAGTCCTTTTAATCAGTTCCCTTTATCTCTTCTGATGTATCTATATTTTTAGGGGTGCCTCCGCCTCCTCCTCCTCCTTAGAGGCTGAGCTCCTCCTTCCTTTTAATATATTCTTCTGAGGTTGCTTTTAAAAAAAAACTACAACCCAATTACAAGCTAATTAATTAGTACTCCATCACCCTCCCTGATACATTTAATTGACACAAAGATTAAAGAGTATTATTGACATAATTAAGAGTAATAAATAAACTACATTGTGCATATATATATACGATTAAAAAAACAATAAAAAACAATGTTTTTTTCTACTGCTGCAAGGACTGTGCTAGGGTTTGGTTCTTTCACACTTGCGAAGACTTGTCTTTCATCGAAAAGTCGTTCAGTTCACCGTTCATTGTCGATTTCATCTCCTTTCCACGTTCTCATCGATTCATCTCCTTCCACGTTCCACTCTTCTCTGATTTCATCATGGCCGTGGAATCCATTGACACTATAATGTCTAAGATTGCGTTGTCTACCGAGGAGGATACGGAGGTTGACTTGGGCGAGTTGCGGTGCAACCGGCAACGGCGGCGGGGTTCTGTCTCGCTGCAAGGATGGTTTGGGCAGAAAACTTGATGGCTGCCATGAGAGGTGCTTGGAAGCGGTAGTTTCCGGTTTCGTGTGCGTCACGGAACTGACACCTTCCGAGATAATCTCTTATTGTTCGAGTTCGACAAACTTGAACATCTTGAATCGGTTCAGTCTTCGGGGCCATGGGCTTTCGACAATCGTTTGATTGTTTTTAACCGCATTAAACCAAGTGAGCGAATCATGGAATTGTCGTTCAATCTAGTGGATTTTTTTGTTCACATTATGGACCTACCGTTCGGGTGGGCAACAATGGACATGGGGCGTGCTCTGGGAACTCCTATCGGTCCAGTGGTTTCGATGGATGTGGGTGGACCAACCCTTCGGGTGAAGGCTTCGGTCGATATATCACAACCCTTACGTCAGGGCGTTTCAGCACAGACGACAAAAGGTAAAACTCTTTTCCATTTGAAATATGAAATTTACCTTACTTTTGCTATTGTTGTGGTAAGGTATCTCATCTGGAACGAGAATGCATGAAGCCTAAGGATCAGAAGGATACGGACTATCAATTCGGTCCTTGGTTACGTTATCGGATAGTTGGGAAGGATAGGGCAATCCAATTTTCTGCGGTTGCACCAGTGCAACCAAAAAATTATAATCCAATAACGGAAGAGGTCCCGACTCTTGCAGTTCAGGAGTTAACTCTGGAAAGTAGACATACAGCTGGGAACCATGCAAATCCGGGAGGACAAGAAGACGCCATTGTGGCGGTGCCACAGGTGGAAGCGGAACAAGTGCAGGTACAGGAAAGAGCTATTGTCATGACTGGCCTACCACGGGTTATGACAGGATTGTCACTGACGGAAGTGCCTCTAAAATTTGCTTTTGGAAGCACATCTCTGGTAGCAGGGCGTCCGTTTAAGCAGTTGCAGGGTAAGAGGAGTGGGGATACGAGGACAGAGTAAACCAGTGGGAGTGGGACGCACAAAGAAGCATGCCCGCGTAAACCAAGCGGGGACGAGGAGGAGTCTGGTCAAGCAGGGTCGGGCGAGAGCTCACCCTGCCAGGACCAATGAATTCTCATTCTTCGGGTATGAAGGGTTTGGAGTCTTCCCTTCTTACCCGGTTTTGGCTTCAATTGACTCGAATGGTGGACTTCTGCGTCTTCTTTTTTATTGACTGGTTTGATATTTTGTTCCGACTGAATTGCTATTTTGTTCTGGTTTTTCTTCGGGTAGATGCTTATGCAGGGACCATGCAGTTTTTAGCTCATACAAAGCTTACAAGGTGGTGGTCGGTTGTCTTCGATTATCTTGAAGATGTTGCGCACTGGTGTCTACCTTTCTAATTTTTTTACTGGAGTCCTGAGAGATCTAGACTGGTTTCAGTTTTGTGGTTGGAGCTTGGCATTATCCATGAAATTCAGGACTAGAAACTATTCATCTTCTATCCCTAGTTTATTTATTTATCTTGATATTTTGTTTAGTTTCGTTTTATCCTTCTTTCCAGAACTTGTTAGTCCAGCAAGGTTTTTGCTCTGCTAAGAGCTAAAAGTTTAGGGTGTTTTAGGGATATAAATCCCGTTTGTTTCGTTTCTCGGCGTCAACCGTGTTAGTTGAATGAAAATCATTCTCTAAAAAAACAATTATTTGTGTGAGAGGCAATTTTTTTTGAATTATATAGTTTAACGAACCATCATAAAATTTGTATCAAAGCACCTCTACTAAGATCAATCAAGGCAATTTGTTAGGACCACTTGATGTGTATCCATCATGTATATCGTGATAAACATTTATGGATTATATTTAGGTGTTAAAGGAAAGGAACCGGTGTGGATTATTGAATTGTTAAACCTAATTATGAAGGTAATGATGTGATTGATCAGAAAATCCCAGGAACAAAGAGATTCACCATAAGACAAGCTGAAGCGCGGAGACAATAATGCAACGAGATTAAAAAAAACAAGGAACAGAGGAAAACAAAGTAAGTGACTTTTTGATGTTAACGTGCCAAGTCAATTCACCAATTGTTGCGGATAACACATGGAGTATGTTGTATGAACAAAAAGGTTCATCAAATGGCATACTTACTTAGTCGTATTCAGATGTCTCATTCGTTATAAAATGGGTCCCAAAAAACTTACATTTCATTTTGTATAAAATATTTTATAACAACTTTTACTTTATTATATTATCACTTTCTTTTTCTATTCAAAAAATTAATTTTATCTTGTATACAATTTTACATTTTTTACCTTCAGATTAACAAATTTTATTAATCCAAGTGATCTTCATCATTATTGAAATAGTTCAAACAGAGAGGAAAAAACAAAAGGTTCATACTTCAATACCCTCAAATGAGAGTTGAACCTAAAAACGGACAAAGAAAAACAGCAAGGGAGAGTGTACATTAGCAACCCCACCCTCATGCGCCAACACGCCCTGCACAACAGACAACAACATGCAGGGGACTATCACACCTAACAGCAACAAGAAACCGAGCAGAAATTCATCCAACCCCTACTGATGCTTGCAATAGAGGTGATGTGATTTCACCTAAAAACCTAAATGTCAACATCTCCAAAGTTGAGGATTTAAGTGCATTTACACAAATAATGGAGGATCAAAAAGCAAATCTATAAAAAGTTGAGCATATAAAATGCAAGTATGGAGGACCCAAGTGACAAGATGAAAGAAGTTGGTAGAGAAGGAATTGTTTCACAATTCTTATCACATCATATCCAAACGTTTCAAGTATGAATTAGTCCATGTAATGAGATGAAATGCTAGAATAAATTAGACAATAAATTTTATATTTTTATATTTTTCATTTCTTCCACATGTGTGAAGTGTGTGGATAATGGAAAAAATACTACATTACCCTTTGTTTTCAACTCCTATATAAAAGGAGCATGTATGAGCACAAAAGAAACATCATCATATATGAAGAAATCACTTCAATTTTGAGAGCAATTCTCTTTTTTCTTCTCTACACTTTTCCACTTAACTCTTATTCAAAGGTTTTGATCAAGTTTATCAAAATCCAAGGTTGTTTTCCCCTGAAGAAAAATGTGTTTGATCCATCTGCCTTCCCTTGGCAGAACTTAACTTTTGCTTGAACCAATTCTTGGATTTAAGATGGGGTGTGGGCCAATTTTATCAATTCTTTATAGTTAAGAAGAGATCCTTCAATTGTGTTTCTTAATTCATAAGCGCAAACACATCAAGAATGAATAACTAACATGAAACATAAGAATATTTCATGAACATGAAAATAGGGAAAAGAACCTTATTTTCCCTAACATGAAAATTCGTTCACAATTTTATTTTAAGAATGAAAAGTAGTACTTGTAAATATCCCTTGTTTTTGTTTCAAAAAAATTAAAAAAATCTCTTGTTCTATTAAAAAGATAAATCCAACATCAACCAACGTCGTCCAAACAACCGTCAATATTAGACAAAATTTTGCCGATCAAATAATGCCAATTCAAATTACTCTTACAGCAGTCAGCCAGATTTATTAAAATCTAGCTAAACGGTAGGAGTATTTACTAAAATCACAGAAGATTAGTTGATGAATTATTGAGGTTTGGAGGACAAAGGGCCTACCTGCATGCAATAGCTAGTTAACTGGTGGGTGACACAGGTTTAATAGAGCGGAGACCAAAATTCTTAGGGACTAAATAGTAATGGGAACACAATCTATGAATGGAGAGTGGATAAGTTTATGCCATTGTTATCAAATTACCGCAAAGAGTTAGTTGCTAATTAATTCAACAAAATTGACCCAATTTAATCCCAAAACAAGTTTTGGGAATTGCTCCTGATTGCCCATGCCATGTGGGCTTTGGAAGAGGATGAGGTTAATAATTGGGGCATCCAGCTTATCCAAATAGATGCAACACAAACAGAAAAACTAGTATGACCCCTACGCTACTTGGCTTTCCACGTGTTTATTTTCTTTAGAAATACTAACAAAACTTGTCATGTGTTCTATTTACTTTTGAGTTAATAAAAATTGTCCCATGATAAATTTATAATAAGAAAATATCCAAGTGAATGTTCAAATGACTATTGCTAATATTTCTCTAATTTGGAAAAATAACACAAAAGGAACCATAATGTGAATCCATAAATTTGGGAAGTGGAGAAGTATCATACTCCTCCATCCAAGTAAATTGTTACAACATCAAAATATTTTCGTCTCAAATGGAATGACACTTTTCAATTTGTGTTTTATTTTAGTCCACTTTTATCCTTGCAATATGAATCTAGGGACTGGGTTGGGAGGGTTTAGAGTGAATTGGAAGGGAGAAATGATGAAAATTTATGTAAAATAAGTTAATGACCAGAGACAATCTTCATATAAACAACAAAAAAACTGAAAATGGCACCAACTTGGGATGGAGAGTATATGATAGCACGTCAAATTTTGGGACAAAGGAATCGAACCGGTCTTGTACTTGCTTCAGAGTCGGGCTAGTTTTTTTTATTGAATATTACTCCAATGTCTAGTCATTTTTTGCAATTTAGCTGACACGTCAGCCCGGTCTCTTTTCTTTCACTGCTGCTCCTCCAGATAGGGCTGGCTGGCTACCTCTCAACCTGGAGTTCCATTCACATCCTTCATTCTGTCTCTCCTTTCCTTTGTGTCCACCCTTTAAAATCCGCAATGAGAAGCAGATAGGGTATTGTACGAATTGATATGTAAAACATGATTTTGTGAATATCAATGCAAGATGATCAGAAGCACTGGAGACACAATTATTGTGTTGGAGAGCTTAGCAAAACAAGATATGTATGAGTATGACCCAAAAATAGTTGTCGGTCGTCTTCTTTTCTTTTGTTGCAGGCCACCATATTGTTGTACTTCATTTGGGTTCAAAGTCAAACCTGTCTGGCTCCTGGATGTGAACATTCTGAACTAGGCTTTTTGGGCCTACCTGGCCCCCATTTCTATAAAGATGTTGGGCTGAACATTGTGTAGTTTTTCGGCGGAATTTATCGTCGTCGTACAGTTTCAAGGCCCACTATATGAGCCCAATTAAAGCTGTTACTTGTACTGATCAGTATCAGCCCACGCAAAAGAAGTACAATGCTTAGGCTCCACAAATACCGATATGGTTTTTATCCAGCTATTGAAATGGTATTGGGTTCATGGCATCTAAAGTTGGATAGCTAAATTATTTCATGAAGTTTACTCGCAGAATTTGTGAACCTGTACACACTTTTCAGTTGGTTGGTAGTAACTTGGGTGTCAATGACACAACTGCAGGCCGCAGCAACCTCATAACTCACTTCAGACCTTAGAGAGGTAAATAACAAGCACAAAAGCACTACTTGTAGCAATTACTATCATGATAATAGGGAGATTATAGAAAAGGACAAACTTACTGGAGAGTGGAGGCGATGCTAATTGCAGATGCCACTTAGTTTGTTAAACAAGTAAATAGCGCAAATAATCTTACTTTATCTAGCTTATAGACTAATGACGTTTTGAGTCAAAATTGAACGATACTGCAAGTCCGCAACTGAAGAAGGTAACTCCCATTGAAGCACAAAGTTTCTGAGAACATACCAGATCGCCCGGTTGGGTCATTTCAACCATGAAGCGTTATCTCTATGGAGTAGTTTAATTGAGATTGAATAAGGTCATACATGACACAACACCAACGAAATGCAACAAAATGCAAAACGTAACAAGCTGACGGTTTAACCGGATGAGATAGTTAGACCATGAAATAGGAAGCACCGAGTCCTACTTCTAAAACCATAGCCCCCTGTTTCATTTACTTGTATTCTATGGCAGCCATGTTAGACCAAATGATTATCACCGCCAATCCAAGTAAAGCTGAGATGCCAGAAACCAACATTACTAAAAAAAACACAAGTTTCCCAAGAGTTGTTCACACATATTGATCTAACCACTCACTTCAAGCTACTATTAGAGAAGCTAAACATGAGATAAACAAGAGTTACCTTTAAAACTAAGCCAAACATTACTGATACAAGTGTGCAACCAACAATACATCTTTATTAGTGTCATTCCGAATGCTTATAGAAGCAGAAACCTTATCATGAATAATCAAACTCCGGACAACAAAGAGAGAACAAAGGATAATAGAGAAGATGAACTACCCTTGTTTATTTTCCTTTTTCCCGTACAATTGAAAGGCAAATGCAGCACCTAAGATCAAGAGGGGTAAGAGAAACTGCAGGAGTTTGAGCAAAAAGCCCGAATCATTACTTGAAGCTGAACCTGGTGGTGGAGGGAGATTGCTCCTCTTCTTCCTTTCTGGAACTGTTGAGATATCAATCTTACCGATGTAATACTTGTCCATCATTTGTTTAGCGTCTTCGCTGTGCCCAACATCAATGAAATCATCAGTTGCATCTTTTCCTGCAGAACCAAATGGAACTTGTGTCTTATCTATCACTGGAATGCAATGCAACAAAGTATGTGTTAAGTGTAAAGAAGACAGTACCAGCAGAGGCCAGCAGGACTTCATCCCCTCCAGGATGTTCTTCCAGGAACTCTGTTACATCATACACCTGATCAAGTAGGACGAGAAGGGAAAAAAATAAGTAATCTCCAGGTAGAAAATTTAACTAAGGTTCTCTCCCTCAAGTTCATATAAATTTCCCTCCTTCCCCTTCATCACGACCACTCCCTATCCTGAATAGGATTGCGTTCAGGAATAGCGGTTTCAGATTAGCGCTAGATGTTGAAATGATTAATAGATCATCATGACCTCTACCCAAGAGCTACCATTCCATGGAGTTCTCGATTCATACCACTTGATAGTATATTGCTTCCAGACAGACAGTCTACAACATCATTTAATTAATGGCGATGGGAATCAGAAAACGAATCTCAGATTGGAAATATATACAGCTTGTTGGAGTTCCTAGTTACAAGTTGATGAAATCTTGAATAGTCCTCTAGGCTTTAAATAAAATCAAGACCTAGCTAGCTAACTGCTGCTAGGTATTTGATCAAACCAGAAGCATGAAGAACAATGAAAGGGGGGGATCTGGACATTAACTAGCGAAAGCGAGAGTTCAAAACATGCGCGTCACGGAAAGTCAACGAAACAATCAGATCAAGTAAAAATCATCGATCCATGCAGAACCAACCAACCTTGTCGGAGATCAATAGCCAGCACTTGCTCCTTTCTCTGTTCTTAACGATTTCCTCGTACACAACAACTTTCGATCCTGAAGCCATTAATTTCCGACTCTAGTCTAGTTTCGCCGATCGAGAGGAAGCTCCAGATCAAAATCCAGAATCTGCCGCCTGAAATAGCAAGCGGAAAGAGAAGGTTAATATCAAAAGGATCTTGAAAACTTGAAGCAGAAGAAGAAGCTGCCGAGTTTTTGTGGTAATTACATACAAGCTGCGGGGGAAGAGAGAGACAGTCGAGTCGAGTACAGAGACGGAGCAATTTTCGGTAATTTATCTTCTCAACATCATCATCATTAGCAGCAGGCAGCACTAGCAGAGCAGACGGCTAAGGCGTCAAGCTGACCACGTGCTTCTCTTATGACGATATTAGCCCCACCCCCATTCCCAACGCCGTTGTTTTTAGACTTTCCCCTCCCACCAACCTTCTAAGGTGGTGTTCGATTTTGTGAATTTGGAAGTCCTATCTCTTTTTTCCCCCACGTTTTGGTGAGTGTGAGAAGGAATAAAAATTGGGTAAGCCTAGCAACAATTACTTAAGAGTCATTTGATCGAATACTTGTTACGTGGTAGGTTTTTAAATCCAAAATCAAACTCTATATAATAAGTATTCAATAAGAGAATGCAAGTGATTATTAATGGCATTCCTCACAAAAAAAAATGAGATTGATTTTTTTTGGTTTGTTTTCAACTAGGATGTTATGTACTCCATTCATATGATGAGAGAAATCAGAGGGAAAGTTGGGATTTGAAAATTTTAGGATAACATTTCTTATTTTAGAACCAAGTTTAACGGTGGTGGTAACCAGGGTTGTAATTTGTAGCAACTTGTGAAACGAAATGATGGCTAATGCTTATTAGTTAAAAAAAAATGAAAACCTAGTAACCCAGCCATAGATAAACATGAATAAAACTAGTTGTATTCTTTTGACAAGAATAAAACGTGATGTTATATCCAGGGACGGGCCCATAATGGGGGCACGTGCCCCAATAAAATTCTACAATTTATAATGGTAGTGGTAGTATTTTCTGATAAATATAATGTATAGGGGTTAGTTTGAACATAAATATATAGTTTAAGGGCTAAGTGTCATTTAAACAAATAAGAAAGAAGGCTCGTCATGGCGTCTTGTGGTAGTGGCATCTGCGTGAGGAAGAAATGATGGGTGAGCGATAAATGTCATCCAAAAACTATACTTAATTTTTTACTCAAGTCCTAACATTTGCTATTCTATCATACAAGCCTAAAAGTTTTGATAAAATTATGTTAAGAATTAGTCCTGCATTTATAATATGGCTAGCCATTGTTAAATAAAATAAATAATTTTATCAGCCTATTATTTTTTAAAACTTCAATATTTTGTCATTTTATTTTGATTGGATAAAAAGTAGTTAAGTATTTTGTTATGTAGTTCAAATTGCTTACAAAATTTATTACACTTTTAATTTTTTGATAAATTACGACTTGCTACTTGATATCAAATAATCCATATTTTGAATATTATCCCGTGTAACACCCTACCCTCCCACACATATTTCTTCTTATAGTTTTTATTTGTCATTACAATTTTTCTATATTAAAATCATGAGAACTATATGTATATAATGTGAAAAAAAATCTAAATTATGAAAAATAAATTCTAAAAATAAGCTGAGACATAATAAAAAATTGTGTCCCCACATGCCAAAATTCCTGGGCCCGCCACTGGTTATATCCTCTACACTTTTTAATTGTTTTTTCATAACAAACTTTTTAAAAATTGATTCATTGTCATTCAAAAAATAGAGAGAAAAGTGTTGGAAAATATATTTAAAAAACGTGGAATAAATGTAAATTTTAAAAATACTCCGTATATGATCATATTGGAATATAAAAAGAACAAAGCGAGGAAGAAGGAAAATTTGTATGATGAGAACGAAAGAGATTCAGGTCGTTTTGATGTTTAGAGTAAGTTTGAGAGCAATAATTTGATATTTTACAAATAAAAAAATAAAATGTATGAAAGATAACAAAAAAAGGGATAAAAAGTTTTAAAAAATACAAGGGACAAAAATAAAATAACAATGAAAAATGAGATTTTATTTAGAACGAAAATATTATAGTATTGTGATAACCCATTTGGGACGGTGAGAATATAAAATAGATGGATTATTTATAAGAGTAGCTATATGCGCACCCTATGCGCATAAGATGAAATAATAATTACATCTTATGCCACCGCGCGTCCATTCCGCCGGCAATCGTCGCTGTAACATCCGGCAAAGCTTCCAGTTTGTCTCTTTAGCCCCGAAACCACCACGAAGCACAACTCAACAAGTAACCATCACGAAAACAATGATGATCTAACAAAGTAGTCATACAGATCGAAACAACGCCGATCTAAACAACTCATCATGTTGATCACCATTTTATTCTGGCTTAACAAATAGTTATGTCGACTTAACAAGGTAGTCATACGGATCGAAACATGTCATGTCGATCTAAACAACTCATCATGTCGATCACCATTTTATGCCAACCTATCAAATAGTTATGTCGATCTAACAAGGTAGTCATGCGGATTGAAACATGTCATGCAGACCTAAACAACTCATCATGTTGATCACCATTGTATGCTGATCAATCAAGTAGTTATGTCGATCTAACAAGGTAGTCATGCGGATTTGACGATGTCGATCTAAACAACTTATCATGTTGATCTATGATTAATGCTGACCTATTATGACAACAATGTCGATCACTATGCAGATGGATATTCATTATGACAATGTCGTTCAAAATAACACGTCTTGTTGATCTATATTCAATACTGATCTATCAAGATGACAACGTCAATTGAAAAACGTGAGTGGTAAACTTATAATTAAATAAAGCGTTTATGCGCACACGTACATCTTGCGCATTTTAACCTCCACCTATTAGGTAGCTGTAAACTGTAATGTTGGTCATCAATCCACATATTCCTTCCTTGTCCGGTTTCTGAAGGACGATTAACCATAATGGAGCAACCATGTTTGACCGAAATTTTGAAAATTGCTCCGGAAGGCCAAAATTGTATTGCTACATATTAGAAAGGAATAACTAAAGTCTAAAACGGAGAGAGCCGAATTTACAACAAATATAAGTTACTCCTCCTTTCCTAAAAATTTGGTACTCTTACGGTCTAAAATAGATTATCATAACATTCAAATATTTTTATTTTAAATAATATGATATTTTTTTATTTTTGTTTTATTTTAATCCACTTTTATCTTTGTAATGCACTTACTTGAAAAGTCTAATGAATGGGTTGGGTGGGGTTATAATGGATTTGAAAATGGATAATGATGGAAGTTTATGTAAAATGAGTTAACGATAAAAGACAATCTTAATTTATAAAAAAAAGTGACAACCCACTTGGGAGCATGGTTGAGAAAACCGGACTGGCCGGTCGGACCGCGAATCGGTGGTCTATCCGATCCGGGTTTCGGTTTTGGGACTCCCTGCTTAAAAACCGGCACGAACCGGCGGAACCGGACAAAACCGCCGGTTTTCAAGAACATTTGGGCTTAAAAAAATTAAAAATTTACAATTGACATGTTGGGTTAGTGGGCTTTATTTTTAATTTTCCTAATTCAAAGCCCAACATGCCTAGGTAGCAATATAGAATAAAATTAGAAAAAATGAAAAAACAATTTGACATCTAAACTAAAAGTAAAAAATCGAAAGAAGCAGAGGAAGGGAACAACTAATTCAAAGCCCAACTGGTGATATTTTTTTTACAAAATTTGACATATAAACTAAAAGTAAAAAAACAATTATTTAGTAAGAGAGTTTTATCTTGAAATAATAATTGTGGATGATTTCTTCTAGGTGATGGAACAACTAATGCAAATAAAGATGTCACCGCAGAGGAAGATGAGCTTGATCTTAGAGCATTTGTTGATAATCTATGAGGTGTTGCTACTTTTTAGTTGGTGCTAAGACTAATAATAAAGTACTAAAATGGTTATGGAAATGCTCATTGTAATTTTAAAGCATATATGTGCTAACTATTTTGAGCTTTGATGGATCTATGTTCTTGAGTTTTTTATAAATTACTTATTTACTTTAAGATGAATGATAAATGTTAGATATCCCGCGTATTTAAATAATACCGATTGAACCGGTGGCTTAATCGGTCAAACCGATCAGACCGTGAACCGGTAGCTT
Organism: Stellera chamaejasme; assembly: GCA_024586325.1. Classification (NCBI taxonomy): domain Eukaryota; kingdom Viridiplantae; phylum Streptophyta; class Magnoliopsida; order Malvales; family Thymelaeaceae; genus Stellera; species Stellera chamaejasme. The sequence continues at coordinate 37,588,363 of CM044985.1, forward strand.
GAACGGTTCTGTGTCCGGTTCGGTTTTATAAACCATGCTTGGGAGTTGGGATAGATGGAGTACCACTACGTATCTGGTGGAGACCTGGTAGCGGTCAATCCGATACCGGGCCCTTACGAATGGTAACGCTACTAAGGCGTCGGCCGGACGTTACTAAGGCTATAAGGCCTCACTCGATAATCGACATGGTTGGTAGCGCCCTACCCCCTTACCATAGAATTTTTCAAATAAAAAAAAGATTCAGATCTGAAAACAAATTCAGATCCAAACCTTCAAACATTCAATAAACTGAGAAATCTTCAACGAATCCAGATCGTTGTGATTTTCTTGATGAATGGATATTGTTTGATGATTTATGTTTGTATTTCTTTGAATTTATTGATTAAATACCTTGAAAGAGGATTAATCTTGGCATGATTAGACTTAGATATAAGCTAATTATGTTAGATCGTAGAGAAAATGCATGTTAGGTTAATTATAGGGTGAAAGTTCATAATTAACATAGGAGGAAAATTGTTTAATTAACAATAAGTTAGGAAACAAGACATTGTTGTTAGCTTATCTCTAAAAATCATTGAGAGATGGATTTAGACCCAATATATTTTCCTACACAAAATCAAACAATATTCATGAGCTAGTTCTTATTCAGTACCCATAATCCAAGTGGAACAAAATTTCTATGAGGTAATTTGGTATAATCATGTTGTTAATCACTCTAGTTCTTGCTCTGGTTGTTTATTCAATTTAATTTTCATACTTGCATGCTAGATTAATTATCACCATCACTCAATCAATTCATTAGTATAATTTAGTTGTAATTCACACACAAAACACACAAAAATCTAAATCCTCGTGGTTCGACCCGGTACTCCCGGTTTTATTATTTGCGACCACCGTACACTTGCGGTGAGTCATTGTCAATCGCCGCCATCAGAACCACCGCCGATGTCACTGGGGACCACCGCCGATGCCACCGAAACCTCCATCGCGGCCACCAGAACCGTCGTCGCGGCAGCCGGAACCACTGTTATGGCCGTCGAGACCATCGCCGATATTGCCAGAACCATCTCCGATGTCGTCGGAACCATCGCTGATATCGCCGAAACCACCACCGATGTCGCCGAAACCATCACTACGGCTATCGCCAGATCCACCGCAGCATCCGCCAGCATTACCGCTGCTGTCAGCACCACAAGAGTTTATCTTGTTTAATTAGATATTTACACATTTCTATAGTGTCTATTACGAAATGATAGTGTCAGACTAAATATTGGAAACTGTCAGAATAAATTTTTTAACTGTCTGAAATAAATTTAAAACAATTTTCGTTGATTTATAGTTAACTGCATAGTGTCTAAAATGAAATGTCATACTGTCTATTGCAAGAGTTTATATTGTTTACTTATATATTTATACATTTCTATAGTCTCCATTAAAAAATGATATAGTGTCTCGATAAATATTAGAAACTGTCAAAATAAATTTCTAAACCGTCTTACATAAATTTAAAACAGTTTTTGTTGATTTATAGTTAATTGTATAATGTCTAAAGTGAAATGTCATATTATCTACTACAAAATTTTATACTATTTAATAATTATTTTACACATTTCTATAGTGTTTATTACAAAATGGCATGGTGTTTGAATAAATATTAGAAACCGTCAGAATAAATTTCTAAATCGTCGAAACTAAATTGCAAAAGTGTTACTGCTAGTGTTACCTACCTTTGATCATCTTGCTCCATCCAAATCTAAGTTGCTCGTCCAAATCTCAGATCGCCAGAGAGAAGACCGATCTGGCGGTTTAGATCACAAAATCTGCACACACTCGTCATCTCCCTGACGGATTTATGCACCAACTCTAATCTCTCACCATCATGAAACGTTTCCCAACAAAAAGAGGCTCCGTTCTACACGATCTAGCAACCGAGGCTCTGATCTTCACGTTCTGGCGGAGAAGTGGAAAAACCCTTGAACAGATCTGAACACCAAGCAAAATCTTCGTCGTAGCAGATCTGCCGCTAAATGTCGAGTTGGCTGGAGATCTGTGAAGATCGCGATGTTTGGAGGTTGTGAAAACGGAGATCGTGGAAATCGCCGGTCGAACGTTGGCCGGAAGCCGGAGATCGTGATCACGAGGCCACCAAGGTTTTGGCGTCTTCATCTTCAAAATAGCAGCTCTATTTTTTATGAATATGAGAATGACGATGCGAGAATTGTCAAAAGAAGCTTTGAAATAACTGAAGAGTAATATTGATATTTCCCAACTAATTGGTAAATATCATTGGCGACTATAGAATTTGATTTTACAATTAGGTCCGGGTATAGTAATATTTTGTCCGGTGTACGAAAAGTGAAGGCGCGGTGTGCGTAGTCGTCACTAATTTGCAGCTTCAAATGCAATTAATCAAATTCACTTATTGCATGATCGTCACAATCAGAAGCAATGTGTGAAACACACTCGAACAAATTACAGCGAAACCGTAGAGAACCAATTAATTAACCACACAGACCCGTAATCAGCGTTCAACACAAACCGTCATCACAAAAATTAAATAACGAAAAGACAAAAATTATTGAAACGAAAACCCACACACGACACGGCATAAAGATGGGAAAACGATTCATTCCTTCCCCCCCTAATTATTTGATCCTTCACCTCGTCCTTCTTAATTAGATCCTGCCACCTGCAGCTTCAACAAACAATTGAGACGACATTGATTTCTTGCATTTATTTAAACTTCAGCATTTTGATAAATAATTTTGAAAAGCTTTATACAAATTTGTTAAATTGAGCTTAATCCAAAAAAAAAAACTTGTTAAAATGAGTAAACTGAAAGTAAAATGAGATGGTGGAAATAATGGCATGTACTTTATAAATGTATTTCCTAAATATTTTAGTAAATATAGTATTACTAGTATTAATAAAAATATAAAAGTATGAGATAAGTGCAATTATATTTCAAATGTGAGGACTAATTACAGGAATTAGACCCCACTTTAAAATTTTAAATCCCTAAACATGGAGACAGGAGGATGGAGGAGGAAACGTGCATTGGGCTGATTGAAAATTGTGATGGCCCGGCCCGACTAGTATGGATGGACTTTTACTAATTGGATTAGCCTTAAATTTTGTGTTGTCTTTTGGTGACATTAGGGTCCGCCACCAGGATGGCAGTGGCACATCACCATTATTTTCCTTTTTCCTCTAAAGCGATGCTAACTAACCCATCATCAAGCCTAGCCTTGCAAATTCAAGGGTACGTAATTATGAGAAAAGAAAAGAAAAAAACCCTAAAGTTTCCTATAGCAGATATTCAGTTTGCTATTTCCAATTTTGGAAATCATCTGATCAAACCTTTTTGAGTTACTGCAAAATATTGGACTCCTAAAGTAAAAGTTATAAATATTGGACTCCTTTCAAACCTAGATTATTTTAGTGGTCAATTTAATTAGTGCTTTGCCTTCCAATAAGAACATTTGAGTTGAAACTAACGTGGTGCACAAAATAGAAATGTAAAGTATCATTATTTAGTTTAGTTGGTTAAGTTCTAATTAGGACATAATTAAGGTGTAGTTGTTGACTTCAAGTTTCACTTCACCATCTCTATACATTATAAGTAACCAAACAAAAAAAAGGTAGAGGAATGTAGAAGAGTCATATACCTGCAGAAGTTTAAAGTAGAGAAACTGATTCTGGAGCTGATCCAAGCTTGTGGGCGCTGCCGATTTTGCTTTCTTTTTCCAATTTGCGGGGCTTGCCGTGGAGCTCCGGATGTATCTTCCTTTTCAGCATTCGCCTCATCATCTTAATTAATTAGGACCCGAACGTAATTTCAATCAGGTCATCAAATTAATTAATAAACTTATAAGGAGGACCCGATTTGATATTTGAAGTGCTCGCGTCAAATCAAATTAAATATCAACAGTACTGTCGTCTTTTTAAAATGGAGTACGTACTGATCATGTTTTATTTTTTTTAAAAAAAATGGGGAGAGTACGTACTTACCAAAAGATAATAATAATAATAATAATAATAATAATAATAATAATAATAATAATAAATTGAGTACTAGTGCATAATTAATTAATTTCGTCGTACTTGGTTGAGTTTCTTGATGGGGCGGGATTCATGATCTGGGATGAGTTTTTTAGTGAATAGGAGCCCTGATTTGTTGGGTAGAGCTGCTGGATGAGCCGCTTTCCTTCCGGAATCTTTTCTGGGCTGATCTGAAGTAGCAGCAGTAGTAGTAGTAGTATTTCTGATCATCATGATCTTGTTATTCATCTCCAATACTCCCTCAGATTCTTCAGAGAACAAATCTCTCAGTGTCTTCCTTCTTCTAATTACGATCTCTGACCGGCTGACACCGTCAACAGTCGTCGTCGTCTCATGTCCTCGACCGTCTTCCTCCTCCTTCTGATTATCTTTCTTCGACATGTCAACATCATCCCCGTTAATGAGCGGATTGAGTTCATGATCATCATCGAGTACTACTTGATCATGATCCTGATCATCGTCATCATCAGCATCCAGCTTGCCCGAGTAGTACTGTTCATCATCATCATCATCAACATCATGATCTTGGTTGACAGAGTACTCGAAATGCGCGATAGGGTCGAAGCCGAAGGTGCCGATGGTGAGGAGACCGTTCTTCCACCCATCCAGCACGTCCACCAGCGCCACCTGCTCCACCAATGCCTTGGTGTTCCTATCAATCGCAATGCTTTCCGTTTTTTTTACATTTATACCAAACCCTTCACCTGCGTGCGCCCATAACATTAATTAACTTATTTATTATATGCATGCATGACCAACAGTACTGCTTGTGTGTGTGTGTGTGTGTGTGTGTGTGTGGGAATTAATACCATGCATGCATGCAATATCATGAAATAGCTAGATAATCATCATCGATCGAACCCCATTGCATATGTGTTGGAATTAATAGTAGGTAAATTAAAATATGTTAGAATTGAATTGGGTGAAAGAATTGCTAACCAGGTTTAATGATATTGTGATCGAATTTCCTGTACATCCAATTGAAGAACTAAAGCAAATTAAGATTAATGAGTACAATTAACAAGAACAGAATGTGAATGTATAAAAAAGTGAAGGTAGGTAGATATATATATATATATATGTAATTAGGTATAGTGTTTGTGGATACATATATATATATATATACAAGCCTGCATGGAATGGAATGGAATGGAATAATATGATTGGGCGCAGAATTGAAGCACTAACCTTCATATTTAATTTGTAGTAGATGGATAATCTGTGAGTGTCTCGGAGACAAGAAATAAGAGATCGAGATTCGAGAGTTTGGCTCAGTTGATAAGAGTTCCCATGCATGGGGTTGGATTAGTGTGGTGGATTAATGTGATACGGGCGGCGACGCGAAGCTAGCTAGGGGTGACCAATTAGATTGATCCACGTGGCGAAGCGGGTCCCAACAAACAGCCGTGGTTTTAGGAGGGAGGGAGGGGTTACTCAGCAAACTTTCTCTATAACCTATAAGTACATGAACAACGTTCCTCAACTTATGTCATGTGGCGTGTCGTGTTCCTCCCGAGATTTATGTTGGGTTGCGTCTTGGCGGCTTCATCGACCCACCAACCAAAATGCAATGCTGGCCGGATATGATTGACTACTCCCAATCCCCATCTCCTTTTCATTCATTCATTCTCTATTAACACTACACTCATCATGGTTCGCTCTCCCCATTTCCTTTTGAAATACTACTGTACCACTATTTCTAATTGTCGCTACCTACCTAGCTCTTTCTTGTAATTTTTACGTATTAATGTGAATTTACCTAGTGACATATTTGTAACTTTTTTGAATTTTAAGGACTCAAGAGCTAAGCCCAAAGAACGTGAAGGAATAGTGATCCAAATATTTTTCATCATAATTTGAGCCCAAGAAGAACAAATCGATCATGTCCTTCAAGTCGCACGTTGCTTTCTACCACATCTCTTCAAACTAAGTTTTACCATAAGATAAGATTCCTCCGGTTTTTAATAGGTGTGTTTGTTTTGGGTAAAAAATGTCACGGGTTCAAATTCTGTTATCTCTACCTATTACTTCTCCTTTGCGCAATAACGAATAAGTTATTTTAGATCGATTCATATTGAGCATGAGAAAATTGGTTAGATTCTATAGGATCAAACCTATGAGACTTAAAGAATGACGGAAGGGAGTAAAATCAAAAAAAGAAGGAAAAAAAGAAATAAAAATAAGTAAATAAAAATAAAGTATAAGAACTCAGATTCCAAATGAACAAATTCAAACTTGAAAGCACTTTGGAAACATGGAAGACTCAAGTGACAAGATGAAAGAAGTTAAAGGAGAATGGATAATTTCATAAAATTTACACAATTCAACTCCTAAGGTTTCAACTAATCAATTGTCCACTAATGCTAGAAATAAATTGGACAATTAGTATAGAATTAATTCTTCCTTTAATTTTATTTGTAATTTTTATTTTATTCCTAGCTTAGGTCATTTCCCTACCTATAAATAGGAGTTATTTTCACACTTTTAGATACACATGACATATGAAGAAATCACTTTGATTTTGAGAGCAATTCTCCCTTATTTTCTCTACACTTTTCCACTCAACTCTTGTTCAAAGGTTTTGATCAAGTTTGCTAAATCCAAGGTTGCTTTCTCTTGAAGAAAGAGATGTTGGATCCATCTTCCCTCCCTTGGCAAAACTTCACTTTTGCTTGAACCAATTCTTGGATTCAAGAGAGGGTGTTGGCCAAATTTATCAATCTATTCTAAATCTATTCTAGTAAAGAAGAGATCCTCCAATTGATGTGTTTACTTATGGATCTTTTTAAAATGGACAACATTAGTGGACAATTGATGGACAACTAGTTCTATACTAATTGTCCAATTTATTTCTAACATTAGTGGACAATTGATTAGTTAAAACCTTAGGAGTTGAAATGTGTAAATTTTATGAAATTATCCATTCTCCCCCAACTTATTTTATCTTGTCAATTGAGTTCTCCATGTTTCCAAAGTGCTTTGTTCTTCTTGGGCTCAAATTATGCTGAATAAGATTTGGGTCAATATTCCTTCATGTTCCTTGGGCTTAGCTCTTGAGTCCTTAAAATTCAATGAAGTTGCAAATACGTCACTAGGTAGATTCACATCACATATATGAGGGGACTGCATTTCTATTCGTCTTTTTTTTTTCACTCATTAACTACACCAATATATCTCTTTCTTATTCAAAGTATATAGTATATATATACATGATTCGCTAGCTATGCGTATTGTACGTGAAGGAAAGTGGAGGACAATTAGCATAGAGTACTATAAGTAGTTTATGATCAGTAATTAATTAAGAGGAGCTAGGTTTTATATAGTGTGTGTGTGTGTGTGTCTATATATATATATATATATATATATATATATATATATATATATATATATATATATATATATAGCTGGCCTGACAAAAGAATTAAATCACTGATCATTTGATACTACAGGTGAAGAAAAGCATGAAAGAAAAGACGACGATGTGGGTTGGTATAATTTGATTGTAGCTTAGCAGTTTGTCTGGTTCCTGGGAAGAGCTTCTCTAATTATAATAGGCTAAAGTAGTAAAGGCAGAAGAAGTTGATTGGGAGAACACACACTCTCTCTCTCTCTCTCTCTCTCTCTCATGTCGCTGCTAAAGCCATCGGTCTCTGCTTTGGATTCCCTTCCCGGCCACACCTGATTCCGACACTTTGGGACATCATCATCATCATTAGACTTTGGGACATCATCATCATAACCAGCCAGGGCATGCATGTATATGATCATAACATATACTAATATATATGGTCATGTGCAATGAACAATATAAACATTCTGCTTTTGCGGTATCCATTCCATGGCCAGAGTTCGCAACACATATCTTGTAATGTCCATAAAATATTGTAAGAAATCGTTCTGAATTTTTACATATTTAGTACATGAGCTTTGATGCTAAGATTAAAAGATGACCAAAGTTTTGAAAGTTACACAATAGTCGTTGTGCGGTGGATCAATGGAGCAATTTGGAAAGAGCGGATCTTAATGTTGGATGGATCCATGAAGCATGCATGTTGATCCGCTGCAATGACTTTCTGCCCAAATCAAAACAGATTTCCGGCCAACAACCACACCTTGTTAATCAGCATAACAATGATTAGCTTCACTCATCATCCACCTAAGTTCCAAACTTAATAAAAGTACATCGGATTAATCATTTAACAGTCGTAGTAATCTCGTGATGTGGTGGGTCTAGCTAGCTAGCTCCATCCGAACGAAATTCAAGCAGCGGAAACGCGTCTTCCTTTCTAGTACCGCGAAAGAGAGGCCCAGAATGATTGAGAATCCTCTAATTGAAGGCCCATGTTGTATTTCTGAACATAGGCCCAACATCGACTGGGGAGGAACAAGGAAGGAAACAAGAGGCCTGTCAGAAATTCAAGAGTCACCAGGCCCCCAATGGGCCGAAGGGGTGGACTACTGTGGATAAATGTAATGGGCCAGCTCAAAGTTTAGACCACGTTCTTTCTCAGAGAACAGACCACATGGACATGGGCGGCTGCTTCGGCGGGTGTAGTAAAGGCAGAAAGAAGGACGTTGGGAGCAAGACCAATAAATACTTTTCTTTTGTTACATTCTCGGGAAAACAAAAGAAAGAAAGATAGAAATAATTAAGAAGATAAAATGTGGAGTTTTTAAATAAATAAAATAAAATCAAAAGGGATATAAACTTTGCATCTTCGAATGAAACGTTGTGCTAATACTCCATCCGTCCAAATATATTGCAACATTTTGATTTGGTGCAGAGATTAAGATAAAATTTTTTTGATATTAACTTTCTTATTTACCTTTTTTATATTGGAAGATGCAATCAAACATAGAAGTCGTGAGCATCTAGCCTAGTGGCAATGCTCCTTAGACTGAAGTGGAAGTATTGATTTCAAGCCTCCACAATCCTCACCCCATCTCCAAATGTATAAAAAAAACATAGAAATCGAGAGTAAATTCCGCTGACAGTCTCATAAAAATAATTATTGTCCTGTTTTAGTCATGTTTTAAAATTTTGTCATGTTTAAGTCTTATCCTATGGTACTGTGTCATATTTTGGTCCTTTCCGTCCACTTAAACCGTTAGTTCTAACGGATTTATGTGAATTTACTCTTTTACCCTTATGAAAATTTTACCCCAGTCCTCAAACTTATAATTCCCTAAAATTTTAACCCCAAAGTTTAATGCCAAAACGTGTGAGCCGTCGGAGTCTGAACCACTCTCCTAAAACTGAAATTCTTATATTCTACACAAGTTCATAGATTTGAGACTACCAAAAGAGAAACATGGAAAAATGGGTTAGATTTGAGACTAGCAGTTTACCAAAATTGGGTTGGATTCCTGCGTGCTCGGCGTGCGGCGAGCAACAAGAGCTAAGACAGAGGACAGTGTGAAGTGGAAGCTGGAGCTTGGATGAAGTGGCTAATTTGTTTATTGTTGGGAGTGGAAATGAAGTAAGGGATTGAATGAGTTACAACAGAGTTAGTTTGAAGTGGAGTGATAGTATAATTGTAGTTTTATAAGAAAGTTTGGTGAAAATTTTAGGGAAACAAAAGTGTAATGGTTAAGTTAATTTTTCCCTTCTAAAAAAACGGTCATTTCGTATAGATCCGTCAAAATTAACGGTGAAGTGGACGGAAAGGACCAAACTATGACATAGTATGTAACAGATCGTGTACAGTGCAAAGATATTGTCCGCTTTGGGCCACGGGCCCGCACAGATTTGCTTCTACTTGAATCCACAGGTAAAACGCATCTTGTGGAGTTAAGGAACGACCACCTTTATAAGACATGCATTACTCTCATAGCCCCTCCATGTGGGATGAACAACATCATCCACCCCGCTCCAAGGGAGTCCAGCGTCCCCACTGGCACATGGACAATGTACCACCCGAGCTCTGATACCATCAGTAACAAACTGTGTACAGTGTCAATATATTATCCGCTCTAGGCCCCAGGCCCGCACGGATTTGTTTCTACTTAAATCCATAGGTAAAACACGTCTTGTGGGGTTAATGAGCAACCACCCTTATAAGGCATGCATTATTCCCTTAGCCCCTCCATGCGGGATAAACAACATCAGCCACTCCCCCTCCAAGGGAGTCCGGTGTCCCCATTGGCACATGGACACTGTACAACCAGGCTCTAATACCATCTGTAACAGACCGTGTATAGTGTTAAGATATTTTCCGTTTTGGGCATCAACCTGCACGGATTTGCTTCTACATGAATCTACGGGTAAAACGTGTCTTGTAGAGTTAAGGAGCAACCACCTTTATAAGGGATGCATTACTCTCATAGCCCCACCATGCGGGATGAACAATATCATCCACCCCCTCCAAGGGAGTCCAACGTCCTCGCTAGCACATGGACCCTGTACCACTCAGGCTCTGATACCATCTATAACAGACCGTGTACAGTGCAAAGATATTGTCCGTTTTGGGCCTCAGCCCGCACGGATTTTCTTCTATCTGAATCTACGGGTAAAACGCGTCTTTAGGGGTGTTATAAGATTTTCGTTGAGAGATTTTGTCATTCTACTGGGTTAATTTTGCAAAATTTATAGGACTAAACATGTAATTTTATAGGGATTATATTGTAATTTAATTGTTTAAGATCAAGTTGTAAAATTATGAATGTTTGAGAGTTTTATTGTGATATTATAAATATAATAATTTTAGGAATTCTAGCAATAAGTAACCTATAGTTTGTAAAATTGAAGAATTAGTGAAGGATAAGTAATCTTTGGATATTCTAAATATTCTCATATTCCTTTGATCCAGACACTCCTCTAATTTCTCTTCCTATTAAAGTACTCATTTTGTCCCTTGAAAATTACCCCATTTGACGTTTGAACATGCATTTAATTCAATTTTTTACTAAGAAAATATTGTCATAACATTTTGTTGCTAGAAAAATATATTTAGAAAAATCAAATTTCAAATTGTAATATACTCCTGTAAATTATTTAATTATACATATATAATCATAAAAGAAAATAATTGTAAATAAATAATAACAAGTTAAATGCTTAAACATAAAAATACTAATTTTTTTAAAAAATAACAAAAATACAAATTTTATGGGACGAAAGCGTAATAGTATGTGATATGGAGTACTCCTATTATTTTACTACATTACAAAATTGAAACTTAAAAATATTTTATTTTATTTTGGATTTGATGTTACCCAAATATGGCAGATGTTTTATAAGCACAATTTAAGTTCCGAATCCATCCAATCAATCCATTTAAACGTGTGGCGAATAAAACAGCCCAGAAAGGAGACGGCTGTTTGCTGGCGAAATAATTACTCGTTCGTATCTGGAAATGACGAGGAGATACAGTGCTCAATAAATGAAAGAGCATCTAGAATTTGGCGCTCCATCCACCACCCCCCACCACAAATTTCACATTCATACGATACCAACAACACAAACAAACAAAGATTCGTTCCATTCGTGCGTCCACGCCGCCGATAGACGCCTCCGTCCCTCACCATCTCCGCCATTTGTCACCCTTCAAACCGCCGTCCGGCCATGGAATCTCCGCCCATTTCTCATAAATTCGCTCTCTCCCTTCTGCCTTTTTCTCACCACTTTCCCTTCTCTTCCCCCGAAATATGTCTTCCCCTAAACGCACCTATAAGTATTTCCCCTCTTTAACAACACCTAATTAACCTACCGCAGAAATTAAGCCTCACTCGTCCATTTTCCTCTTTTCTTTTATTTTTTGTTTTTTGTCTCCAGGGGAACAATAGTTACAGATTTGGACCAATTACCATGAAGATGCTTTTCGATTTAATCTCCTTCTCCATTGTATTTGTTGTCTCTCTGTTTGTCATCCGGGTTATTTTGTTCAAGTCCGGATTGATTTATACCGTGAAGAAGTGGTGGTGGGCAGTGGACGACTATTTCCACGTTTACCAATTCTTCAAGGTCCCAGAATTCAACGAGAATTTGCATGAAAATCAACTGTACAGAAGAGTTTTGGTTTACCTGAATTCGCTGGCTTCAACCGAGGACTCCGACTTCACCAATCTCATCACCGGGAAAAAACCCAACGAGATTGCCCTCTCCCTCGATCCTCATCAGATCGTTCAGGACGATTTCCTCGGCGCCAGGCTTTACTGGGTCAACCAGCCCCAATCCAATCGTCATCATACCCGAACCTTCCTGTTGAAGATCAGGAAAGCAGATAAACGCAGAATTCTGAGACCTTATCTCCAGCATATTCACGCAGCCTCCGATGAAATCGAACAGAAGAAGAGGGATTTGAAGCTTCATGTGAATGTCAATCATGATTGGAATGGATGTGAAGGGCCTTGGAGATCGATCCCTTTCGCTCATCCCTCGACTATGGAGACGATTGCAATGGAGCAGGACCTCAAGAACAAGGTTAAATCGGATCTCGAATTGTTTCTCAAAGCCAAACAGTACTACCACAGGCTCGGCCGCGTCTGGCGGAGGAGCTACCTCCTCTACGGCCCTTGCGGAACCGGAAAGTCAAGCTTCGTCGCCGCCATGGCTAATTTCCTCGGCTACGATCTCTACGATATAGATCTCTCCAAGGTATCCGATGAATTGGATTTCAGATTCCTCCTGTTGCAGACGAAAAGCAAATCGGTGATTCTGATAGAAGATCTGGATCGATTCCTGGCCGCGAAATCAAGTAGTATAAGCTTATCAGGTCTTTTGAATTTCATGGACGGAATTCTGAGCTCTTGCTGCTGCGAGGAGCGAGTCATGGTGTTCACGATGAACGGAAAAGACCAAGTCGACTCAGCGATCCTCAGACCGGGTCGAATCGACGTCCACATTCATTTCCCGCTTTGCGATTTCACATCGTTCAAGACTCTGGCCAGCAGTTACCTAGGTCTGAAAGACCACCTGCTATTCTCGCAAGTGGAGGAGATTTTCCAGACGGGAGCGAGAATGAGCCCCGCGGAGATCGGTGAGCTAATGATCTCGAATCGGAACTCGCCGAGTCGAGCACTGAAATTGATCATCAGCACGTTGCAAGCGGAAGGTGACGGCCGGCTTGGGCGACTTGTGACCGACTCTGGGCCACGGAAGTCGATGGAAGAGACCGCCGGCGAGGCGAGCGGAGAATTTAGCAAAGAAAGTGAAAATTCAACAAAGGAACAGAAAAAGCTTTACGGGTTGTGGAGAGTGAAAAGATCGCAGAGGGTCTCCGCCGCCGACTGATGTTAGTACTAGCATAGTGTTAGCATTAGCAGTAGAAAATTTGTTTCTTTTATGTGAATATTAGGATTTGTTTGGATTGTTGGGGAAGAGAAGAAGAAGGTATATTTGATCACAGAATTACACAAATATTGTATTGTGGGCAGAGTAGGCTTCTCTCTGTTTCCTTTGCCCATAACAAACTCTCTCTTTTCAAAAGCATTTCCATTGTGTAATTAATTAGATTTTGGATTGTTCGTCTTCATGACCATTCAAGGTAATAAAGAAAAGAGGAGAGACATCTAGAACAGAAGTTGTAACGCTGATGAAATTATGAGAGGATACAATTAGACCGGTTCATGCTTAATTAACTGAACTTCATGTGAACAATTACGTTTAGGGCTCGTTTGGAAAATAGTCCAAATAGTTGTTTCAATTAATTGTAGCGTTTTGGATAATTTTTTAATGATTGAGATCAAACAGTTAATATCTAAACTAAAAAAAATCATCGTTGATAGTTTTTTTCAAAACGTAAATAATTATTTAAAAAAACTATTGTCACTAAGTAAATCGTAAGCATGTTTCTTCTTAAATAGTCGGTACAATACTTGAGTATGCTGGTCAGCTAAAGTTTGCAACTTTGCTAGGATTACAATTCGTTATTAATCAGTTGTCAATAATTTTTTCCCTTTCTTGTTTGAGAAGAATGGCCGTCATCGTCATCATAAGCACGCACAGTACATGCAAAACCCCTTTCTGGGATCCAGCGCACAGAAATCTTACTAATTTACGGTTTTTGAAAAGATTCCTGACAAAATTTGAATCCCTTATTATTTTTTTTGAGAAGCCATCCCAAAATAAATTAAGAAGAAAATATCTACTCGGCTCTACGAGAAGGAGAGATGAGAGACCAGGGACAGAATTACAAGGGCAGTAAAATATCAACGGGGGAGTTACAAATTTGCAATTGATCCTAAAGGATTGATTAACCAATCGGACCAATGCGTAGAGAATTTAGTCCATCTGTTTGATATCTAAAGAAAAGATAGAAACTGGATTGAAGAGAGGGAGATAGTGCTTTTCTGCAGCGGTTGTTACTGGTCGAAAACCGTAAAGTTTCTGTCAAGCCAAATGCACCATGCCGTTACGATTCTAATTGCAAGCCAAGCTTTGTTCTGATTCTTGGTGAGATTTCTAAATGAGATTGTTGAGAGAACCTCTGAATACTCCACACCTCGGAATAGGCCAAGATCGCAACACATGTGAATGGAAGACCATAGATTAATTTAATATTTAATTTATGAATTTTTCTTACAACATTTTGATTTATAAATTGTACTCACTCCGTCTCAGTAAATATCAAACATATTCTTTTTTCAGTCATCCCAGCAAAACTCCAACGTTTCCTAAAAATGAAACTTTTCTACATCAGCTTTACCTTACTACCCTATATTTTTCTTCCCACTTCAAAAAGTTATTTTTGTCTTATATACATACTTTACCTTATTACCCTCTAGTCAACCACTTTTCTTAATCTCCGTGCAAAGTCAAATGTTTTATATTTGATGGAATGGAATGAGTATAAATTTATATGCAAATGAAAATTGAATTTGTGTAGTTTCTAATAATTTTTTCAAGAATTTTGTGGGATGGGGGAGAGTATGATTTATGTAATTGCTTTTCTTTTCTTCTTTCATTTTCCCCCGCATCATGCATATATGTAGTGTAAAGTATTCCTAAAAAATTGTTGTCATAGTACAAGGCTGTAATTTTTTTAAATACAAGGATTGATTACTTAATATTGGTCGTCAAGAATTATGAAATGAAATTTAGAATTACGGTACTTGGGTTACTTCAAAGACTAATCTAATCTTTTTGAAAAAGGCAACGATAATGGAATTTAATAAGGAAGAGGCCAGCTGCTGCAGCTCCAAGGTGGAGATAGCAGGCCTGAAAGTTCAGAAGTTAAGTGTTAAGAAAACCGGATCAAACCGGTCGGGCCGCGAACCGGTTAGATAATCGGTCCAATTTTTGGTTTTGAAATATCTTGGTTAAAACAGGATGAATCAGTGAACCGGAAAACCGTTTTCATTTTTTCATTTTTTATTTTTTGAAGAAATTTGTCCTAAACTCCCAAATTTTTATGACTAATTTTAATTTATGTCACATTTGTTTATAAATTCATACATAACATCATAAATATTTATATATTTTCTCATTGTACATTTTAAAAAATTTGTAAACCGTGATATAAATAAATAATAATAATTTTTCAGTTATTTTAAATTATTATTTTCACTTACATAGTTAATTAGAATATAAAAATTGCTTTTCATCTTATAAAATAACCAATTTATATTTAAAATTACCATTTTAGTGTAGAAAATATCATTAGTATTTTATATTTAGATTATTTAATGATAATTTCATATAATGAATGATGATAGATAGCTTTAAGAAAATAACCGGTTTGACCGGTAGCTCAAACGATTAGACCATAAATCAGTACATCGAACGGTTCTGCTTCCGGTCCAGTTTTTAAAACATCCCCTGGAGGGTTCAAAAGCCAATCAATCCAACAAAATTTGCCTTTAGACCACCTGTTTGTAATCCATAGGAAAGAGTATTGTTGAATTGAGGCTGACAAATCCTATAAGTACTCCATAATTTTAGCTTGCTTAACTTATAGCTTAAAGCATGGGCTAAACAAATCCTATTTCACTCACCCGTAATAATGAGTTTTTCATGATATCTCCGGACATTTGACATTCTTGCTGTCATTTTTACTTGGGTAGCGTAGCGTGGCTTTTGTAGTTTCTTCACGTTTGATAGTCACAATTATATTACTTTTGTCCCACCATCTGTGTTATCCCTTTCATATACTCCTCCCTTCATCATAAATGGATTGTTACTTTTAATTTTTTGTATAGATTAAAATTGATTTTGATCTTATTCATTTCACATAAATTTTCATTATTACCTAATTTCAAACTCATTCTCACCTCTCTCAACCCATTTACTATACTCTTTAAATAAGTACATTTGGGATAAAAACAAAAAAAATGTCATTTAATTTGGGATAAAAACATTTTGATGTTGTGACATTAAATGGAAGGAGTATAAAATGCATAGAAAATGAAAATGACAGACTACGCATTTATCATATTCTGTTGAGCACTCTACACACAAAGTTAGGGCGGTGAATTCTTTGATGGTAAATTACTTTTGTTCATTTCGTCTCTTGCTTGCATCAATCTCAAGTTTAGACAGATTCAACTAGTGCTGCCGCTGCTTTAGTTAATGACCATTGTACTGATCATATCCTCCATGACTTAATTATGGTGCATGCACAAATGCGTTTCAGTAATGGCGCAATGCATGTCATAACAAGTGTGCATTATATTATTTGGCAAAATTGGGTCCTTCTTTTAGTTTTGATCTGGAAATCTTCACCGACTCTCCTAGTACGCTTGGCCATCTCCTCTTAGGAAAGGGAGTATGTATACACACAAACAAACACATTTTCTCCACTTTTTTTTCTCTCTATATCTATTAACTACTATGATTTTTCTTAATACTCCTATGATAGCATAATTAAAAACAAATACTAGAATTAAATAGAAAAATGTTTAAATAACTGTCTAATCTACTATTGCTAACATTCCCCCAGAATCCCCACAAATTCTACTATGCTCCTAGATGCAGTTTATGGTTGTGTGCAAGTTTTTCTCGAGAAAACATAGTTTTTTTTTTTTATTTAAGAAAAATGGAATGAAATTTTGTGAGAGAAACTTCGAACTGAAGAGATAATTTTAAAAAATTTCATTTATTGAGAAAAAAGAGTGAATATTGAGCCTGGAAGAACACAACGCTCACCTGCACAACGGCCCATATTGTAGCCCATAACTGCACCTGATCCATTGGGCCTCTACTCAACCTGCCAAGTGCCAACCTTATCGTAGGAATAAATTCCGCGATCAAAGAATGTCAAATCGTTTGAATTTTCGAGGTCGGTGATTACGCTTAACTGAATTGTCAAGTCAATTTTTGCTTACGATTGTTTTCTCTTGGTTGAGTTGAGTTGAGCTTGAGCTGAGCTGGTACGAGGCACCGGCTTTTTGGATTCCAGCCAAGAGGAATGGCCGACGCCGTCGTATCTCTCCTCTTGCACAAGGCGGGGGAATTAACGGCTCATGAAGCTAAACAGTTGATGGGAGCCGAAGCACAGATCAAGCGGCTCGAACAGGAGGCCCGATGGATGCACAGTTTTCTGAAAGACGCCGACGCGAGGAGTGGAACAGAAGAAGCACCAGAGATTGTAGGCCAATGGGTCGCTGAAGTTAGAGAAACAGCCTATGATGCTGAGGATTTGATCGACACTTTCGCTCTTAGAATCGCCTCCAGGTACAGATTTCTGCTGCGACTTCGTAATTTGGCCTAATGCATTTGGCATCTTGAAACATTTGAATTGATGGTGCCCAGGAGAAGAGCTGGGATTTGGAACGTTTTGAGGCGAGGAGCTTGTATCTTACAAGAAGCATGGACTCTTCACAAAATTGGGTCAGACTTGGACCAGATGGTCAATAAGCTCTCTGACTTGACTAGGAGATTGCAGACATATGGGGTCAGACAGAGACCTGACAATGGGGAAGAAACAAGTAGGCGAGAGAAGGAGCGAAGGCGCTCTTTCCCTCATGTTGTTGAGGACAAGATTGTTGGGTTTGAGAGCAATTTGGAGGAGTTGGTCTCAGTCCTTATAGATGAAAGTACAAATTTGCGGGTTGTTTCTGTTTGTGGCATGGGAGGTCTAGGCAAGACTACTTTGGCTAAAAGGGTATTTCAGGATGGTAGAGTTAGGCGTTGGTTTGACCATTTTGCTTGGGCCTATGTCTCCAAGCAATGCCAAAGTAGAGATTTGTGGGAAGGAATTATGCTCAGCTTAGGTGTGAATGAGAGGGATAAGATTTTGAAGTTGAGAGATGAGGAGTTGGCAGAGAATTTGCATAGATACATGAAGGAATATAGATGTTTATTGGTGCTCGATGACATATGGAATGTCCAGTCTTGGGATAGTCTGAAAGCAGCCTTTCCAAGAGAAGGGACGAGGAGCAAGATACTGCTTACATCTCGGAACAGAGAGGTAGCTCTACATGCTGATCGTAAAGGCGTTTTGCATGAACCAGAGTGTTTGAATGATGAGCAGAGTTGGGATTTGTTTCAAAATGTTTTCTCTTCTGAAAATGACAACGTTGGTAAACACCTCAGTCTCACTAAACTGATGATCATATAAATTTTCTGGCTGCTCCCCTGTGCCCTTCGTTGTATTTCAATAAGTAATTTAAGAGAAGCAATGTTTTTAAAGGAAGTCTTATCTGTTTAGTTGAGTAATAGAGAAAGTCAAAGTCTCTCCACTGACTTTCAAGATGTATGTGAAAAATAAGCATATATTACTTCTCTTGGTTTTTTCCCTTTTAAACAAAATATCATAATGGCAGTCCAATTTTGAGAAACATATTTTGGTATTATCTTTCATATATCCAATTTATCTCAACTGTTTTGGAGGGACATATAAGCTTTTTAACAATCTTCTATAATCTGAAGTTGAGTTCTATTATACTTACTGCATTTTGTTACTTTACAGAGTTTGCAATGGAGAACTGGATGAAAGAGTTAGGAAAGCAAATGGTTAAGTACTGTTCAGGGCTACCCTTAGCCATCAATTCACTTGCAGGACTATTGGTTAGAAAGCATGGTTTGCATGATTGGCAACTAGTTCATGAATATATTAGATCCTACATTAGGAAAGGAAGCAGCAATTTGCAGGAAAACAGAGTTTGGGATGTGTTAGCCATCAGTTACGATGACTTGAAACCCAATTTGAAACAATGCTTCCTTTACCTGGCCCATTTTTCAGAGGGTTATGATATCCCTGTAAATAAACTAATACAAATGTGGGTTGCTGAAGGTATAGTGAAGTCCGTAAATACTGATGGAGAAGATGAAGAACCGGAGGATGTGGCTGAAAGGTGCCTAAATGAGTTGATAGAGAGGTGCATGGTTTTAGTTGGAGAAAGAGATGCCAGTCTCAGAGTAAAAAGTTGTCATCTGCATGACCTGATGAGAGATCTTTGCTTGGTGAAAGCGCAAGAGGAAAATTTCTTTTACTCTGTAAATGGAAGACAGCAACAAAGCATCGGAATGAATGACAATCCTTTGTCAAAGTTTGGTGGACCTATACGCCGGATTGCAGTACATCAACTTTCTACTTCTGTTAAATGGACCAAGAATTCACATGTTAGATCGGTTTGGTTGCTTGACAAGATTTCTTCTACAGAAGAGCGGGAAGGTGGCATTAACTTGAACTTAATCTCATCTCTGAGGCGAGTGCTAATTATTAACAGCAAGCAGAGCGGATTCCTGTCAGCTTTCTTCAGTAATTTCAGATCTGTTCGGGTATTAGATCTTGAATTATTTGATGCCTTTATCCTCAAGTTTCCAAACAGTGTTGGTAATCTGATTCACTTAAGATTTTTCAGTTTAGGGGAAGTTGTTGTTCCAGCTTTGCCATCATCTCTTGGTAATCTTAGATGTTTGGAGACGTTACAGTTGAGTCATGTTTTAACCTATTGGCCGATCCCCAATGTGATAAGAAAGATGAAAGAATTGAGGCATTTGTATCTTCCACGAGATTACAAAGGAAAACTGGTCTTGCAAAATTTGAAGCACTTACTTACACTGGTGAACTTTTCAGCAAGGAAAAGTGATTTAAAGGATCTCCTGTGTATGGAAAATCTCAGGGAGCTGGGAATATGTGACCTCTATGATAGTGCAGATTTAAAAGAAACGTTGAAACTTGTGATTCTCAGGTCCAAGCACCTGAAGTCCTTCTCTATTCAAGGTGACTCTGTGTCAAAGATGGAGGTCAGTCTTATTTTAGCTGGAATAGCATGCTGCGTTGATCTCTACAAACTGGAGTTGAGATTGGCTATAGAGAAGCTACCAGAATATCGGACGTTCCCTGCAAACATCAGCCATATTGAACTGAAATGGTGTCGACTTGAAGGTGACCCAATGCCAGTGCTAGAGAAGCTGCAAAACTTAAGGATTCTTCATTTCCTTGCTAAGGCTTTTACAGGGAAGAGGATGGTTTGCTCAACACGAGGTTTTCCTCAGCTTCGTACGTTAATCCTATCAGGTCAAAACAATTTAGAGGAGTGGACGTTGGGTGAAGGAGCCATGCCGAAGCTTTCCCATTTGAGAGTTCTATGGTGTGAAAAACTGAAGATACTTCCAGATGGACTTAGGTTCACTGAAAACCTTCAACAGTTGGAAATCAAATGGATGCCAAAAGCATTCAGGGATAAATTAGTCCCTGGAGGAGAGGACTTCTTCAAAGTTCAACACGTGCCCTCTGTCATGTTTGTGAGGTGTGATGAAGAATGTCTGTAACCGAAAGGTATCGTTGCTCATAACATCCTGACCAATGCCGTTAACAAGGTGATGCTAGGTTTCTGTTCAATCAGTGGGATTAGTTTCTACAATTGTTTAGTGTTCCCTTGGCATTAATGCAACATTGTGGTCACTTTCATATATACTGTAAAAAACTTGCTTAAGTAGTTAGTCCTTTCCTTACATAGACCCCAAAACCATGGCCGAGAAATCGGCAGCAAAGGTTTACTTGTATGTCAAGCTACTAGATGATAGTGGAAATTACTCTGTCAAGCAAATGAAGCTTACTTTGAAATAAAAACACATTTAAAGTGGAAAGAACACTTTTTCTTGCGGGACAAGTTTTTTGAAATATAAATAGATATTCCTCCTGACCAATAATCTTTGTGTAGGGGTGGTAAAAAGAACCTTTACAACTATACTTGCCAAAAACAATTCTTCTCAGTCACCCTGCTATAATCCTTGGTTGATTGAAACAGGTGAAACAAGAATCAACAGTTGCAAGACGAAATTTTCTTCATCTCACTGATCTCCAAATCATCTCCGGAGATCACATCTAGCTTGGCCCCATGGAGCGAGTTATCTCTCCCGTTGGCGGAAGCAGCAACAATGGTCTTCTTGCACATGACGGTATAGATCTGCTGGAGCAGGTGGAAGAAGGCCTTGTCGACATTGTCGCCGCTGAGGGCAGAGGTCTCAGCGAAGTAAAGGCCATGTTCTTGGGCAAACTCGAGAGCATCGTCGGTAGGAACAGCCCTGGCGTCGGTCAGGTCGGCCTTGTTACCGAGGAGGGTGATGACGATGGAGCTGTCGGCGTGGGCACGGAGCTCCTCCATCCACCGGGCGACGTGGTCGAAGCTGGGCCGCTTCGTGATGTCGTACACAAGCACAGCTCCTAGTGCTCCTCTGTAGTACGCGCTTGTTACTGCACGATACCTACCAGTGGTATCACAAAGCTCCTTACTTCATTTCTCACTCATTTAAATTACTGTCCCTTTCTCATTCCAAAGTTTACTAACAATACAACTCACCCTAAAAAATCCACATTTCTGAGTTGATTTTATGGTGTTTTGGGCTCTCCTCGAATACCTGTTTTGTTTTGTTTTGTTTTTCTTTTTCCTCCTTTCTAAAACTGTCCTTGAGAGGGAATTTAAAAAAGTGGAAAGTAAAACAAAACAAAAAGTTTATTGCAATTATTAACAAAAAAAAACAACCGCCAAGGCATAGATGGCAAAGACACTAGTGCTCCTACAGAAATGAGTAAATAAGAACAGGAGACAAAAATCCTCTCCTGTACTAACGACATGGGCGCCTACATACAGTTCATACTTCAAACCAAGGAGGTGGATACAGTACTTTGGAATGAAATTCTAGACTGTCCCATCCTTTTTAATGAAACTTCAGATTTGGTGCTTAACCATGATTGGAGAGTGAAATTGCAGGAAAGTGAAGGGAAGTCACTAGATTGTTTGTGAAAATTTGATGAAATAACCACCGGTACTCCTATAGTATTACCCTCAGATGAAGAGGCAGGTGTTTAGTTATCAAACAAGTTGTGATCTTAGAATATTTACAGAATTTATAAAGAGAGAATTTTTATAACAACCCACGAAAGAAAAGCCAAAGAAGAAGAATTTGTGATAGAGATAGATGAGAAACAGATAAAAGGAGAAGGACAAAAATAAAGTTGGAACCTTTCCTGGCCGGCAGTGTCCCAGATCTGAGCCTTGACGAGCTTGCCGTTGATAGTGAGGGTCCTGGTCTGAAACTCGACTCCGATTGTGGATTTAGAATCAAAATGGAACTCATTCTTGGTAAACCTGGCCAGCAGCTGACTCTTCCCCACAGCAGAGTCCCCAATCACCACCACCTTGAACACATAGTCAATTTTCTCAGGCAAAGGCTCTTGGTGATCCGTCCCCCCACCTCCATTCATCTCCTGATTCATGAGTAATTCTTTTTCCTGATGATTCAAAACCAGCAGACAGGTGGTGATCGGGTTCAGTCTGGTGTTTTTCGAGCAAGTTGGAGAACTTAAGGCAACACAGAGACAAGACAGGGGATTTAGAGTTTTGGAGTGATGAGTGGGCAGTAGAAAGAAAGTAGGAACGCAGAGACAGACCAGTCGGGAAACACGGGTCTACGTCTCGCTCTTGTCACTGTTTACCCTGTTTTTAATACTCTTACTCCTACTTCTTCATGGGTTTGTTAAAGGTGTGCTTTGCTGGCTGCCTCTGCTTAATTATAATACCTAATCATACTTTGTTGATTAATGATGAACTCAGTGGGCTGGTTGGCTGGCTGGCTGGTGCTGCCTCTGTCTGCTAACTCTCACAGTGGAAAGGATCTACGAAGGTAGGTTGTAATTATTGTTGCTTAATCTTCCATGAAATTGGGATTGGGGGTGAAAGTTGAACAAATAACTCAAGCTCGGTTCTATTAAAATTTCGTTCGAGCCCATTCATATTATTATAAGTCAAACTTGAACAAAATTCTAATAAGAAAAGTGAAGAATTTTCTTTAAAAACATGATAATCATTTGAGAATTTTTCCACAAGGAAAATGGGGTAATTTTTTGGCACCGAGTACACTACCTAACACGCACCGTGGGTCAAACCCTAAAGAATTTTCGGCTCATGTGGTTAAGTAACACCTGGCCCACCTCTTTTGGCTTTTCGTTTTTCCCAACCTCGTTTCCCTTTCACTTTCACTTCACCTACTTACCTGGATAATTATAACTTTTGTTTTTGTTTTTGTTTTTGTTTTTGGCTGAATGAAAAACATGAAATGGGTAATGATGATGAAGAACATACATACATACATACTGTATTAGTCTGGCATTATCTTTTATTTTTAAAGCTTTGTCCACCAATTCTGCATAACCCAATGCAGTCAACCGACTCCTTAATAGAAACATTGAATCCGGCCCAACATGAATGGATGTAGCCCAGTTCATAGTAAGCCGAAAAGTTTGGGTTCAAGGCCCAAACGAATGGAAAAGTAATGCATCCCCCAGAAAACATAAGGAAGTTGAATCGAATCCATATCTCCTCCCATCTCCATGGATACCATGTCAAGCACCGTCGCTTCTCTCCAAGTCCCATCTCTTCCCTCCACACCTCGCGAACTCCACCGCTTCAAACCCTCCGCAGGCGCCGGCCACAGCCGCTTTTTCCCCGGCCACCAGCCCACCGTAACAGCCGCTACTCTCTCCCAAAAGGCCACCACCGTCCCTCGTCGCAACAACCACCTCTCCCCGACCCCCACTCCGCTGTTCCCCTCATCCTCACCCTCTGCCCGCACCCACCGGAAACCGGCAACCGGCTACGCCGCCGCTCTGCTCCAGATTTCGCAATCCAACGACTCTCTGCTCGCCATGCGGAAGGACGTGCGGAAGCTCTTCAATCGTCTCCGTCACCGGGAAATCCATGCTCTTCTGACCGATCCGACCACGGGCCGGGAAGAGAAGGGGCTGATGATGAAGGCGGTGGCCGGAAGTGGGGGATTGAACAGGCGTTTGGTGGGTTTAGCGGAGATGTTGGTCGATCGGGATAAGGTGGAGATGGTTGGTGAAGCTCTGGAGGAATTCCTCAGAATTTTCGACGAACTGATTGGTCGGAGCGACCTTGTTCCTTTGGATTGACAAAAAAATTGGAACTTGCGGGATCCAATCACAGTTTCATCATCTTATTTTCGGTTTGTTTTCCGTTTACAGATATCGTCTGATGCTGCCAGTGAACCATGTCATCAGCCCACTGTTTAAAAGGAGGGGAAAAAATGAACTCATTTTACTAGTCAAAATGACAGACGATTGAAACATCGTTCTTAAATAAAAGAGAACATGATTTTAGTGCTAGTTTCTTTTTGGTGGATCTTAATGTATGAAGGTTCTGCTTCTCTACCTTGCAATAAGCTTTGAATATTAGAGGAAGAAAAAATATAGCTATATTTCATAGTACAAGGCAACACCAACAGCAGTACCCCAAGAGTTTCAAATGTGGCCATGAATAAGAGGATAGTAAAAAATAAAAGGTCATTTTGTCAGTTAAAAAGCGATGTTAATTCACAAATTCTATGCCATCTTCTCCTTGGGCTGGTATCCCCGATTCCTGGCCACAAATTTGAGAGCCTCGTCGATGAGAACAACGGGAGCTGCAACCAAAATGACCAGCAACCACTCCATCGGATTCAAAGGAACAATACCAAAAACATTACCCAACAACGGAGCATATAGGATGGCACAGTGAAGCCCAAACGACACAGACATGGCCACCAAAAGCCAAGGATTCTTCCATGGCGGCAACGTGAGCAGGCTGTGGTCCTCCGAGAGCGCGTTCAGAGAATTGAACATTTCAATGG
Organism: Stellera chamaejasme; assembly: GCA_024586325.1. Classification (NCBI taxonomy): domain Eukaryota; kingdom Viridiplantae; phylum Streptophyta; class Magnoliopsida; order Malvales; family Thymelaeaceae; genus Stellera; species Stellera chamaejasme. The sequence continues at coordinate 37,613,441 of CM044985.1, forward strand.
CCACCAATACAGACAGTGACATGGTCATCGCTTTCACTTTCCCGGCGGTGAAGTAGTCGCAGGGATCCGAGAAACTGATCCTCCGGCCGCCTCCGACCGCGTATGTGGACACGGTGAAGTTGGACCAAGTTGGACAGTCTCTCCAGCTGCGAAGCTGAGCGAAATCAACAAGCGTGTGCCCATCATTCACGAGATTGATGCCCATAAACGAAGGTTGCGTGTACCACAAGACAAAGATGCCAACTGTTGCAATGCCCACATAGGAACCGATTACCAGGTAACGGAAGAGAACCCAGGAGCTGATGAGAGCATCATCGTTTCTCCGAGGTGGCCTTTTCATTATATCGACATCAGTAGGGTTAAATCCGAGAGCTGTTGCAGGAGGACCGTCTGTTACCAGATTCACCCACAGGAGTTGCACTGGTATCAAGCATTCTGGTATTCCCAGAGCAGCAGTCAAGAATATGGATATTACTTCCCCCACATTGGAAGATATCATATACCTGAAATGTCAATGAGGCATTTCGTAGTAGCTTTATTACTTGACAAGAAACTCAGCTTTAATGTGAGAAGTGATCGATGCACGTACCTTATGAAAGCTTTCATATTATTGTAGATGGCGCGCCCCTCAGCAACTGCTGCAACAATGGTGCTAAAGTTGTCATCTGCCAAAACCATATCAGAGGCTTCTTTTGCAACCTCAAGAAGAGAACATTGAAACAAGTTAGGTTTTCCATGACCATCTCTTCATTTAAAGGTTTAGCTGTGAGTTGATGAAGTTGCAAAAGGTTCAACATTGCATACCTCAGTCCCAGTGATTCCCATTGCAATGCCGATGTCAGCTAGTTTCAGTGCCGGTGCATCATTCACACCATCTCCAGTCATAGCAACAACTTCGCCCATCTCCTTCAACATTCTGACTATATCTTGTTTGTGTCTTGGCTCAGCTCGAGAGAATACTTTCCCCCCAGGCTGTGACAAAATTCTCATCTTCTGTGACATGGGAAGAGCTATGAACTCTTTACCTGTGAAACTCTGCCCTTCAAGATCCTCCCCTTGAGAAAATAGATTGATCTCGCGGCAAATGGCCTCAGCAGTTGATTTATTATCTCCCGTTATGACCATCACTTTAATCCCCGCTCCTCTGCAATCATTGATAGCTCTGTGTACTTCAGATCGTGGAGGATCCTAATTATATGAATTCAACAGTGTGAGTCACAACTTTGAGCATCTTATGGAAGTAAATGCAGAAGATATTTATATCAACATTTGACCTTGATGCCAACAACCCCAACAAAGATCAAGTCACTCTCAATGGAAGCGTAACAGGCTGGATCAAGCAGCTTCTTATGGGCAGGGTGGCTCTCAGAATCATAGTTACAAAACTCTCCAAGCTCGTCTTTGTAAGCTAAACCTAAGCATCTCAATCCCTTTGAACTCATTTCTGAAAGTTGCGAAAGCAGTTGTTGCCTGCAAGGTTCATCTATGGGCACTAGAGACCCATCTGCAAGTTGCACATGAGTAGTGCGCTCCAGTAAACTCTCCACAGCACCCTACCAGTAGTCAAAAGTTTTGAGCCATGGAAAAGCAAGGAAATGGGAAAAGTTCCAAACTTTACAAGGAATTTGAATTGTAAAGCAGAAAGTTGTCACCTTTACAAGGAGCCGGTTAAGCCCATTTGGTTCCCTGACAATAACACTCATTGCCTTCCTAATACGATCGAACTCCAACGTTGCAACTCTTCTTGATCTTTTGTTCCACCACTCACAGCAACCTACAGTTTGAATAATATATCAGGGACATGATCATTGCTGCAAGCTACATTGCTAACGTAGGAACCATAAAGGTTGTGACTTACCTAGTTTAACTGTGTTTCGGTTGATCAAATGGTTCATGGTGGAGTCTGTATCAGGAACTCTGTTCTTTGTCTTGGCATCTGGAGCTCCCATCTTTTCTACCAAAACCTTCAAAGCTGCTTCCGTTGGCAAACCAGTGGCTCGGAAAACACGATCATTGCAGTAAATTCCAGCATCATTGCAGCTTGCACAGATCTGCGCCATGGCTTGCAAATTAGCATCCATGTTATAGCAAATCCAGTCAACAATTCCACCATCTTTAGGATCATAAGTTGATCCTTCCACATGGAACACCCGACAAGAAGTTGTTTTCCCTCCCAATGTGAAGAACTCTGCAACAGACATTTGATTTGTCGTCAAAGTGCCGGTTTTATCCGAACAAATCACAGTGGTACATCCTAAAGTTTCAACACTAGGAAGCTTCCGGACGATTGCATTCTTTTGCGCCATTTTCCTTGTCCCAAGTGCTAAAGAAGTTGTGATCACAGCTGGAAGGCCTTCTGGAATTGCAGCTACAGCAAGTGCAACAGCGATTTTGAAGTAGTATGTGCATTTGGCCAAAGAGAATTGGATATTTACAGGCCATCCATTAACGACATCCCATGTAATGAAGTTCTTGTAATTTATTATCCATACAATAAGACAGACAATCCCAATTGCCGCTGTAAGCTTGGTGCCAAAGTCATCCAACTTTTTCTTCAGAGGTGTGTCACTCTCTTCAAGAGAAGCATCGTGAATTTGCTTCTGTATTTTCCCAATCTCAGTGTTCATCCCGGTGCTAACAACGATACCAGTGAAGCTACCATTGACAACTGTGGTACCAGCAAAAACCATATTTTCTTTAGCTTGCAGCTCACAATCATCCATGAAAACTGGAGCTTTGCCTTTCAGAACCGGCATTGCTTCTCCTGTCAACGAGCTCTGTTCGACTCTCAAAGTGGAAGTTTTCAGAGCTGCTACTCTCATGTCAGCAGGAACCTTATCACCAACTTGTAGCTCCACAATGTCCCCCGGCACAAGCTCCCTCGCAGGCATGTCTGGTACCATATACCCATCCCTTAGAACCTTTGCAGCTTCACATTGCATCTCCTTGAGGGCTTCAAGTGCCTTCTCTGCGTTAGTCTCTTGCCATACTCCGACCATGGCATTCAGCACTAAGATTAGCACAATAACAAGTGGTTCCACAAATGCCTCCAACTTTGACTCACCAGATTCACTTCCATCATCCATGTAAGCAAGAATAAATGATATGAAGGCTGCAACCAGAAGAATCTTAACAAGCATGTCGTCGAATTGCTCCAACACCAGCTGCCACATAGGTTTCCCTTTTTCTTTAGTTAGCTCATTCCAGCCATACCTCCCACGCCGCCTTTCTGCCTCAAGCCCCGTGAGACCTATATCTAGGTTCACTTTGAACTCCTTCAAGCACTCCTCCACTGACCATGACCAAGCAGAGATTGGTTTTTCCTCCATTGAAGGTTAGTTTCAGGGAACAAGATAGTGGATCTTTTTTTTCCAGAAAAGTTCCTTCAATGGCCTCCTGAAACCACATAAGCCATCTGGACAAATTTTAAGCAAATTACGCAACGTTCACTGGGATTCTGATAAATTTGAAGTAGGAAAATCATAAACGCCTCAACGTCATAATCATAATTTCTGGTGTAAAACACAACAGAATTAGAAACATTAAGTTTCCAGCAACCTTTGTGAAACACGGATAAATGCTTTCCCTTTATTACCAGCCCCAACGGCATACCGAAAGATATTTATATCATCACAGCAACAGGTAAAATAAATAAAATAATGGAGTAATAATAAGTGGACAGAAAGAACCAAATTGAAGGGAACCGAAAGGACAAAAAGACGGTATGTATATGCCTGAAAACTTCACTTAAAAATTTACGGAAAAAATTGACACACGCTTGGCTGGGTGATTAAGCACACAACGGCAAAGAAAAACAAAGATGAAATATAAGCTTCATCTAAAAGATGGAAACCAATTAACGTACCCAGAGAGTAAAAATGTGAACTTTAAGTAATGAATTCAGGAACCCAGAAAATAAACTTAACAAATTTGGATTCAGCCAAATGGTGCATATGATTAAAAAGGAGTATATGAAACAGAGAGTTGAATACAAGAAGAGAGGCTTTGAAGAAGAGAGAAATCGAAATCGAACTATAGGTTGGCTTGGAGAGTAAGCAAAGGAAAGGAGGCTGTAAAAATTATTCTTTACCGGCTCTTCAAATCTGAAGGAGAAAATAAATCATGTCTTCTCCTCCTCTGACTTTCTTTCCGTATCTTCCAACTCCAACCAAGCGAATAGAAGAAGAAGAAGAAGACGAGCAAATGGAGAAAAGTACTACGGTGTAGGTGCCTGCTTTATTCCACGAGTCAGTGAGTGAGTTGTGGATGGGGTGTTTTTTTTCTTTTGGTAAAGCCAAGCTTTTGTTTTTTTGTTTCTTACTACTTTCTTTTCTTTTGGAGCATTGGTAGTGGAATTCCGAATTTCCGGATCTTAGCTTTTTGAAATTCCTTCGCTGTCAGGTAAATAATGCTACTACTAGTATTAATATAGAAGAAATCCAGTCCAGCTCCAGCCTTATAATAAAAGTACCCGAACACGATCAAATCTGCAACAACAGCTTCCATAGTTTGTGTCCCGACATTATTATTATTGTATTTTCAGGAACCTTCCTTCCTCCTCCACTTTCACCCACTTCGATTCGAACAAGCGATGCTCTCTCTCTCTCTCTCTCTCTCTCTCTCTCTCTCTCGTCAACGCCAGCCAGGCAAAAGATGCACGCAGCACGCATGCGAATAGTTCATGTTCTTTCAAGTGTGTGACTGTGTGCTAAGGGGTCAAAGTCCAACGAACTGCTCAAGTCCCGCTGCAATTCGCTCAACTGACTATTAAAACAAAATTTTAAGGTTTCATACAAATTTAAAAAATAACGTGAACACTTTAGTGTTCGGTTCTATTCGATTTTATCATAACTTTATTATAATTCAATCGATTTAAAACTAATCTGTAGTTAAATCATATTTTATTCAAATTAAATTTGAACAAAATTTTGGATTCGATATAAATTTTAAGCCTAATATAAACAGTTTAGTGCTCGGCTCGGCTTAACTCGTTCTCATCCCCAATGCTTTCATCCATTTTCTCTAACTTTTTTAATCTCATGGGAGTAATTCTCGTGATTCAGTGATGTGGCCTTTAAATGAAGATGAGGACCATAGGCACTGGCGAAGTTATCATATGACTGCATGATTATTGCCACCCCCAACATTTTTCAAAGAATGGGGTATATAATGAATATTTTTATAAAATAGGGGTTACTTTTAAATTTTTATAGATTATGTTCAATTTGGTGATTTATACACTAAAATTTATATTTACTAATAGGTCAAACTAAAAACATTAAACTCAGCTCAATCCTAAATCTAAATAATAACTAAAATCTAAATAATAACTAAAACCTAAACATTTTCCTTTATAAAGAACACGCTAAACCTCCAACTTCATCCACCACTTTGCGCTTTTGCCATTTTTTCAACGAAAAGTATACTAACAAGTCAACCATCAAGTTAAGGATACGAGTTTGATACAAAACAAAATAAGCAATTAGCTTATTGCCCTAAAGTCTAATTCCCTTTATTGGCTCGTTGTCATAATGTCTAATACTTTAATTTCTCTTTGTTGCCTATTTACCCCAAATCGGTTTTAATTGAAGTCTACCATTCTACCTATTGTCCCAAATCATTTTTAATTGAACGTCACATCTACGGAAAAAAATTTATTATTACATCCGTCTCTAAAATCAAAAGTGCGTTTCATTTTCATTTATTTTATGATTTTATTTTTCAACATTTTAATAGATAAAGAAAATATTTTAAATATAAATTATACATTAATGTTCTAGTTTCCGAATATTTTTGTTTGAAATTTTTTAATGAATTCTTTTTAATAATAATTTGAATCTATGATTTGTGAATTATGTTGATCAAATTTTGGTTACGTGTGTTATTAAATGAGGATAATATTTGCATTGTTCCGGCCACAATTCTCAATCCCGGCTTCGCCATGACCATGTGGGGCGTTGACCGAGCTTGAGGTGGCATCAATGGCGGAAATAGGGATGGTTCCCTTCACCTCCGGTACACACGGACCGACAAGAAATGAAAAAATGCCATGAGATGTAGAGAATGGTTCTAACATTCCTTCTAACGGTCAATCACGTCTAAGCTAGCATGTGGAAGAAATTCATATATAGACTCGGTTTCGTCAATAGATACTTCACAATCATCATGCATATAAGGAGCTAACATGGCACTACTCATCATTTCACATTCATGATCAAAAGGGAAGAAGTTACCCATCCCTAAGTTAAGAGATTGTAGATCCTCTTCTTGATGTTGCTCCTCATCCCCTAAGAGTAGTTCCTCTTCACCCTCAAAGTATGGTTCAGTGTACTCTAATAATGGGGCATCTTCATTGATCTTTGTTGCAAGATGGGTACCTCCCAATCTTCTCTCAAGGCAGGATTCAAGCTCTTGTCTTCTCTCAGTTTGCCTCTCAATATTTTCTCTCGGTACTCTCGACTCCAAATCTTTTTATAAGGCCATTTCAACAATTTTTTTTGGGGTTTTCGGCCTCCTTATTTTCTTTTTCACTCAATCCCTCAACTTTCCTCTCAATGACTTTTCTCTCGGCCTCACCATTGTTCTTGCATAAAGTTTTGAACTCTTTCATTGTAGTCATGATGGAGTTTATTAGTGAACTTGTCGGAAGTGGGCTTGTCTCGACCTTCTTGAGGTATGTAGAGGTGAACAGTGTTGGAAGGTCTATAGGTGGGTTTAGGTTTGGACACGAAGTACATGAGAATGAGAATGTAGGTGGAGATATGTAGGATGTTTGACCATATGTAGATATGGTTTGACTATGGCTTTGTGAGGGATGCATGGAGGGCCGCCGGTTGGGAAGTGGGCTTTGTGTACTCATGTAGGGGACTTGGGTGGTCTTTGTGGTATCGATGTCAATTGAGGAGCTAGGGCCGAACGTGGCTTGGTAAAGCAGTTGGCATACCGATCCCTTAGGCGGGCTCTCAATTGTGCCCAAGTTTGAATACAACCCTCTTCATTTGCTTGCATTTTATCGATCTCTTCGAAAACACACCACTGAGCTTCTCCCCTCAAAGACTCCAAGGCAAAATCCACTTTTTGAAACTCCCGGAAATGATTTACTTGGAAGTGGGATTCCAAGTTTCTCTCCCAAATCCAATAGTCACAAAAAATTTCATGACCATGGAATTTGAGCTTTGGGTCCTCCATGGATACCTACAAAAGTAAACAATAAAATCAAGGCTCACCACTCTCCCTAAGTGTTTGCACTCCACAATCGTGTTTGTTCACTCAAATTGGCTCTTTTCTTACTGTAATCTCTCTTGTCTTTTACCACTCAAGTTCATCAAATCCTCAATTCCACTCCTCATTTTTCCCTAAGCACTTGAATGTTGATGGACTCAACCCGACTACAAGAAATACTCAACTAGTGTAAAATGATGTTAAACAAATGCTAGTTACTTGAAATAGAAGCTTAAGGGTTCAATTTGGAGGATGGGGGCCGAAAAAAACACAATGGTATAGGATTTTGAAATAGGCAGAAAACTAGATTTGTAAAATATGGTGTGCACTTCTGAAATTTTCAATCTCTACTTCAAACTTGATGCAATTGCAATCTACTCTCGACAATCAATGCTTTTATCAACTTCCTTTCCCAACACAAATCAACTTTCAGTCAATAAAGCATCTCTAGCTCAACACAAGTTGGGGAAGCAACCAATACACAACCAAATTCAACACATAATGGAACCAATTTTATTCTTTTGTTTGCAATCAAATAATCACACAATCTACACCACAAACCACTTTAATTTTTTTTTGAAGAACCAAATGCTCTATCAAATTAGGGTTGCACACATGTAGATAGTCATGGGCATTCCAAGAAAACATCAATAATTCATCATTTCAAACCAATTTTTTTGAAATTCCAGGGTTTATGTCCGAAAATTTCAAATCAATCCAACCTCTAGCTCTGATACCAATTGATGTGATCCCGCCAAGCCCGACCATTGATTTTATGGGTCGTCTTGGAATGATCTTGCACCGGATCTAGTTTTCTTGTCTTGAATAGGGAATCATGGATGAAGGAGCCTCCCGAACTGTTAACACCTCCTAAGCTCGTGGTTAGGTTACATTAGTCGCAATGCTAACACCTCCTAAGCTCGTGGCTAGGCAACATAAACAATAATGCTCGGAAGGATGGTGATGGAAAGGAAGTGGAAGAAGATGGTCCGATTACCTCCGGTCTATATTAAGCCGACAACAATGGGGTTCCTCCATGGTTTATTAACCCCATTGTTGCCTAGCCACGAGCTTAGGAGGTGTTAGCATTGGGACTAATGTTGCCTAACCACAAGCTTAAGAGGTGTTAACAGCTCGGGAGGCTCCTTCATCCATGATTCCCCATTCAAGACAAGCAAACTAGATCCGGTGCAAGATCATTCCAAGACGACCCCGAAAATCAATGGTCGGGCTTGGCGGGATCACATGATAAAAGATGATTGGTGGAGATGTTTGATTTGACATATAAATTTTTTCTTCTCAAATGAACATAATTTTCTCACAAACATCAATTTCATATTTGGATGTGTTCAACGCATAGTGGAAATCATTTAAATTTGAAACGTTCTTGTTTGTACATTTTATTTTGAGATTGGGTGGTTCTGTTCAGCCGGTCAGTTTCTGGAAAATAATTTCAGCTGCCACAAACCCAAGTAACAACGGAACAGAAAAGTGGACCAACCTGTAATTTCGTTGTTCTACCCAAGTCCATTACTAATGAATCTAAATGCTACTGTTGTAAATTGGAAAGCTTTTAAACCATTTTCATACACTTTCTACAATGATCACACAAACAGATGTTTAAATTTAAATAATTTATGGAAAAAAATTATTGTTCCTCTTCCGAAGTGACTCTTACTTATTTTACATAATTGCCATTGGACCTATTTATCATGTGTAGTGTTGTTCCAACTACTTCTATATGAAAAAAAACCCTCTCTAAATGTAGGGATAAAATAGACAAATAGTTAAGTCTACCCATGGGTGTGTTCCCGCTCATTTTTTGGGGGAGGTAAAAAATGGGATAAGATTTTCCGAAAATTCCCACATTGAACACAACCTTTATAAACTAAATACTTTTTATCTCAAATCTTTAATCCCAAAATCATTCAAATTTCCCTCATAATTTCTCCTTCACATACATTTCCTCAATCAACAAAAAACACAAAATAATTTCCCCTCAAAAAATTTTTACTAACACAACTTAAATCAAATTATTTAGTTTGTTACTTGTGTTTCACAACTCGAGTAAATAAAACACTAATGTTCTGAACATCTAGTCTAGTGATTGTGCTCCTAAGGACATGAGATGGGGGCATTGAATGTTGAATTTTGACTTAAATTATCACATTAAAAGGGTTGAGGGACTAAAACTGTAATTAGTCCAATTGAAGATGTTGCGCAGAATCACAAGATTAAGACATTAGGTGTTTACTTGATAACCAAGCATGGAGTTGATTATGGTTTAGGAAGTCAAGTTTATTTAGGAAATCTAGGTTCCGCTGTTTGTGGTTTTCTAAGGCATGAGTTGTTTTAGTTTGCTTAGGATTGTTTTCTTGGTGAGTAAGTTTAGGATTTCCTAAATTAAGTGAGATTGTGTTTTCCTAATTAGAAGTGATTAGGATTTGTGTAGCTATATAAAGGTAAGTTGTGCTAGAGTTTTGGGTATGAGAGAAAAACCAATGTGGTGGAGAGACAAGATGTGAGGGTGAAAAAAAGAGAAGAGAGGTCCGGAAGCCGGGATGTGGCTAGGACGGGAGAAGTCTTTTGTAGTTCTCATATCATGTCGAAGATGTCTAGTGGATTTTCTCTCATCTGTGAATGTAGGTTAGTTAAGAGCCGAACCACGTTAAATTGTTGTGTGCATGTGTTTTGTTCGAGATTGCTTATTTCCGCTGCGCGTGACGGGTGTTTAGGGAGAAAGTTGCCCGTTTGCTACTTTTTTCCCAACATTGAATTCAAACCTCCACCATCCTTATCCCCTACCCCCAAATGTATAAAAAAAAAGACTAATTATTGTTGAATCTTCATTTGATATCACAACTCTAATTGTTGCTGTTGCCTCCTGAAGATGTGGAGCGACCCAACAGCTACTCGTGGGCTAGCTACTTCAGGGAAACATGTTGCTTCCAGCCCGAGTTAATTCTTGCTCAAACCCACACTCAGTCCATTATGGATGGGCCCATAACTAGACCATTTATTTATTTATTTATGCATCTATTGGTCCAGACGTCAGAAATCAATGGTTAAGAGAGTGTCAGCTATGCAAGGAATTAATCGATCCGACGGCTCAGGTTACGGTTACTTCACTTTCAGCCTGTATCTGTCTGTCGTTACATAAATTGAACGAGCGAGTGAAAAGCCAACAAGCCGAGAAACTAAGCTCTGTTGTTTCTATCTTCTAGGGTTTTATCTCTGTTGTCCAAGCTTCTCGAGGTAATCCTCCTACAATCTCCGTTGTTTCTCAATCGCAATCGTCTTCTGTTTCATCTGTACCTGATTTCGGAGAGCGTCAGTAATGTAAACCTCTGCTTTTTGGTGGTTGCTTAGGTTCTTCTGTTGCTGGGAGACGATGAGCAGGCCAATATTTGTCGGGAACTTCGAGTATGATACTCGCCAGTCTGAACTAGAGCGTTTGTTCTCCAAGTACGGCAGGATCGAGCGCATTGATATGAAATCTGGTATCAAGTTTTCCATTCTCTTTTTATGTAGTTCGCCAAGTTGGAGGGCGCTAATAGTGCTGTCATCTCCTGCTTAGTGAAACGACCATTCGTTTCTTAGGATAGGATCGTGACTGTCCACAGTAATATTCCTGTGACCTTGTGAAGAGGAAAACTGCTTTATAGGAGTACTATACAGATGAATATGCACACCTTTTTCTAGGAATATAGGTTAAGAGCATAACGACTCACTGTTATTTTACTCCGACTTGCCACGACTAGTAATATCACCATTTGTAACTCATGTCACCGGTCTTGCTCCCCCGTCCCTCTTGTTGGAAGGTGTGCATTTCGTAATACCTGCTTTTGGGTCTCTGTTTGGTGCTTCAGCTTCATTTCCTGGCTTTTCTTGTTTGTGTGATTTGTGAGGTAATATGCTGGTTTATCATTACAAAGCCTATGTCCAAGCCTGGTCATTTAAATTTCATCAGGAGTTTTATATAAGCATGTAAGTTCTTGAAGGAAGAAACACACGGGGGACATTTGGTCCCGATTTGTGCTATCAGTAAAGATATTGAAATGGCAACAGAGAATTACAGTTTCTTTGGAAAACAATTGGTATTAAGTGTTTATTTTGACGCAGGAAATGTCTAAGGGGCACTGAGCTTCTATCTGGCTTGCCAACTTCTCTGCAAAAAAATTCTATTGCAATGGAAAATTTCCTGCCTGACTGCTCTCCTTCTCCCAGATGGCATCATCTTCATTTTCTCCTTCAATCAACTGTCACTCACCCTCCTCACTGCCTGGTGGGGAGCAATCAATCTATCTTACCATGCCTAGCAACACTGACTGTAGATGGATCACTGAATTCTGAAATCTCTCATGCCTTGAACTCAATTACTCATTTGTGCTGTCTGATTGGCGAAGTAGCAATGACGTCTCAGACCTGAAACACTGGTTTTTTAGTCCTTGTTTTGCCATCATCATGCTTTAGTTCATCATGCAACGGTTCTACACCCTTAAGCATCAGAATCATGTATTTGCAGGTGGTGTATCTCCTATGGTTCTTGCGATGAAAATAAATCACGTGATTTCATTGATTGCATGGCACTGAAATTGTATGAACCAGGGTGACATCCTGATTTCCTGTTTCTGCTGCTCATATGTTTATTTGATTGCAGGATTTGCATTTGTTTATTATGAGGATGAGCGTGATGCTCAGGATGCAATTCGTGCACTTGATGCTTTTCCTTTTGGATATGATCGGCGTAAACTGTCTGTTGAGTGGGCGAAGGTGTGTCCTCCTCCCTCCAAACAAAAACAAAAAAGAAAAGAAAAGAAAAGAAAACCCAAAAAAGGCCCCTCAAGAACCAACAAAGAATGGCTCTTTTTATGTTTCTTTAATGTACCTTAACTACCATAGCTGGGAGTGATTCTTCTACCGAAAGCAATATGTCTACTATCACTAGCCTTAATCCAAAATTTGGTCATTTTTGCTATCCTCGGCCTGCTTGATTGAAAGTTTGAAACCGATTTCATCTGTTGAAAAACTAATAGTTTATGTGTATTTCCTCTTCAGGGTGAACGTGGTCGGCTTCGTGATGGATCTAAGTCAATAGAAAATCAAAATCAAAGGCCGACAAAGACCTTGTTTGTAATTAATTTTGATCCGATCCGTACAAGAGAGCGTGATATAACTAGGCACTTTGAACCTTATGGAGATGTTCTCTCTGTTCGAATTCGCCGGAACTTTGCATTTGTGCAGTTTGCTAACCAAGAAGATGCTACTAAAGCTCTTGAGGCTACACAGAGGAGGTACACCAGCATCTATTTGTGACTTAGTGTGCATAATGATGGTGCACTTCTGCTAATGAATTGTGTTTCTGCAGCAAAATACTGGACAGGGTGGTATCTGTTGAATATGCTTTAAGGGACGATGATGAGAAGGATGAGAGATTAGCCTCTCCAAGAAGAGGAGGTTATGGTAGGCGTGATAGTCCCTATAGGAGGTCCCCAAGTCCAGTGTATCGTAGGCGTGCAAGCCCAGACTATGGTAGGCCTCGTAGCCCTATTTACGACCGTTACAATGGTCCTGCGTATGACCGGAGTCCTGGCTATGATAGACGCAGGAGTCCTGAGTATGGGAGGCATAGGAGTCCCGAGTATGGCAGATACCGCAGGTAGTAGCTTTAAAGCCATTCGTTTAATTGCCCCGGTCAGCTGTTGATTTGAGATTTTTTGCTGCAATTTTCTCTTATACCTTTGACGTGATGTGTTTTATTGGATTGTCAGCCGCTCACCCGTCCGGAGATCAAGGACTTAGACAAAGCAACGGTTGAGCCACGATGTTCTAACGCATCAGGGAGCTTAGTTACACAAGTTTAGAATATGTGACGAGTACAAGAATAGTAGTTCAATACTATTATATTAGATGGTGATTGGAGTTTGGTGTCAATCAAACTTGTTATGTAATCAACTAATACTCATGGGATTGTTTGTTAGGAAACCTTTGATTTTGTTAAAGCGGGTCCATGCTCACCCCCTTCGGCCTGTGTCTCAACTTTGCGCTAGTTTGGGTACGTTGTGGAATTCGGGACCTTGCGCTAGTTTGGGTACATTCCTGAATTCGGGGTTTTGTAGTCTGAACCAAAAGAGTAACATCTTTGAATCCAAGTCTGTCATGAATGGGCAGGAATAAAGTGGTAGACATCAGTTTACTATCTTGGAACAGTTCAATGACTAGCTACTTATTAGCTTAAGAATTTCATGGTAAAACAAATCTAGGCTGTAGTTCTCTGCAGTTCCTGGTCAAGAGCCTTCTGTAACCACGTCTGAGCGTCCTGCATCATACCTGGGCTAAGCCGTACCATAAGGATGCAGAACTCTGTCTGGTTCAGCGCTCCATCTCCATCAAGATCTCCTTCACTTACCATCCCCTCTGAATCCTCTTTGTTCATCTCCCCCATGCCCAAGAGCACTGCATTCCGCCTGAGGCTTTGGGGTGTGATCAGCCCTTTTTCCGGGTCAGCCAGCAGATGAAAGCCACTGCACAACTCAGACACGAAGGCCTCCACATCCAGCTTCTCCGCCATCACAGGTAGCAAATCTTTGTACACAGTCGAACCCGCTCCATCAATGGTCTGCTTGGTCTCCATGGCTGACGGTTGATGATGATGCTGGATCTTCACAGTCGAGAGAAAGTAGGCATGCCTATTTATAGGAGCGGCAAGGAAAGTCTCCCGAGTTTCTCAGGTCCCTACATATGTTGGCTCCATCTGTGGCGTGGTCTCCATGGGTGACGGTTGATGATGATGCTGGACCAGTGACGACAAGATGAAAGTGAAACGAACGGCCCAATTGTCACAACAAAGCAACTCACATGTTGGAAGTATTTGATGCCTTGGGTACAGATGAGTTCATGGCATCGATATTATTTTAAAAGAAAAATAAGCATCCTAATGATCTCTCTAGTCTCTAGGGGAGGCCCATATATGGGGAAAAAGTTTAACACAAATATTACTTGCATGAAACACATGATCTATTGTCCTTATTGAGTTCCCATAGCGCGAAAAATACTTTACAATTGTCATCACTAAAAGCAGTAAATTAGAAGGCGTTTAATTAATAAAATAGTAATTACCTCTAGTATGTGGTTATTCTATTGTGTGTAGTTTTATGCGAGAACAAGATAATTATAAATCAGCTCACATGCAGTGGCGAAGCCAGGATTTGAGTCTTGAGGTGGCAGTAATGTTTCAAATAAAAGAATTTCTAACCAAAACTGAAATTAACCAATATCTATTAAATTAATTTTATTCGATTTTCTTAATGATCAAAATTATCTTTAATTGATTTTATATTCATTCATTTGGGATGAGTAATTATCCTAACATGTATCTATCTAATCTGCCAACGGTGAAATTTTTTTTTCCCATCATCTTTTTTAAGGGAGTGAGAGCGTACAAATCTAGTACTACTAAAAGTATATTTGACTCATAAATTTGTTTTAATAAAATGCTGATAATGAAACAAAGTTTCACCAATTAATAGAATATCTCTCGTGATTTTATGTATTAATATTGTTACTTTTCTTTGAACAATACCTTTTTATAGAAATAATATTACACCCATTATGGATATGTAGATGAGAGAACGAGTTAATATATTATTAGGTTAATGTTTAGTATTTGGATATTGGATTGGGTTAAGTTTTTCTCATTTAAGCTAGTTTTAAATATGTAATGAATTAAAAACTTAAATTTGAATTAACATAAGGTGAACATATAATTAAAACCTAAATACACATTATATATCCCTACACTTTCAAAAAAAATTGGCCCACACAGCTCCGCCAGTGCTCACATGTGAAGTTGAAGTATTTCGGCTCGTTGTAGAATAACATGAGACTTATAATTTGATGTGTGTGAAAGAGATTGAGAGAAACAGGGCTTGGGGTTGGGTTAATTCAGCAGAAGTGAAGGGATGGTTTTTGGGGTATGTATGGATTGGTGGAGTTGGCCTTCCATGAAATTTCCTTTTTTGAAACGAAGAAGAACATTATTAAACGAAGACGAAAACACCGAAAGACTTAAAGCCAAAAGAGTAGCAACTAACGTCTCTAATAATACGAGAATTGTTAAATAGACTAAGGTAGAATTTAGATCTCACATCTAGATCTCACTCTCGACACCGATGGATAACACATCTAGATCTCACTCTCGACACCCCCGATATGCTCTCTCATAACAAAATGGTACCAACGCATCATAGTAGTGCAAAAGTGATATATACTAATTGTAGACCCAGTCAACAAAATTGGCAATTTCATGAAATTGGCCCTTCCGGCCACATCCCGCTCTCTCTCCCTTCCTCCGACCTTCACCTGACACCTTGCCCTGAAGAGCCGCCCCGCCGACGAATTCATGGGAGAGCCAAAAATTCGGTCCCCCGACCTCTTGATTGTAGCACACTCGGATGAAACGTGGCCTCCATGTTACCTTTTCACCCAACAAAATTCAGTTCTTAGTGGAAATTTAATGAAAGATCAGAAGAGATACCTTGGAAATCAAACATGATGTCGATGGAGAAAGAAGCCAAACAAACCAACACTGGCAATCGTGGAGAGGCCACGAAACCCTAGGAGAGTCATCTCTTGCTCTTGAAAACATGCGCTTTTCAAAAAACAATTCCACCCATGTTGTTCTTCCATGAAATTTCTTTATTCCGTCTCTCTTTTCTAGTGAACCACTGATTTGGATTCTTGCATTTGTGTTGTTTCTCCACCACTCTTTTTGCTACCTTCCTATCTGTTTTTATCCCAAAACAATCTCCATTATATTATACTACATAACATTTAAAAACTTGCATGAATAGTAAATTGGATCTTTTGTAAGGTATGGTGGTGCGTAGTAGATTGGATGGTATGAGCTCATCTCTTTCCTTTTTAAAAAAAAAATGTTTGTATTGTTTGAATAACTACCTTCTTACATCTTATTTCATTTGCACTTTAGCCCAAATGTTTTTAATATTTTCATTTGAATATTCCAACCTTTGCTTTTACTTTTGTTTGTCAAAAAAAGGATAACTTAAGTCTACCTTTTATCTTCATTTTTTTGCGTAGCCCCCCTAATGTTTCTAATCTTTTGGATTTCATCATTTGCATTTTTTTCTAGCTTCCTTTTATTTTTTTGCTATTTTTAATTATTGTGTATGTTGAGAGGATAATTACCCTCATATATTTTATTTTCATTATTTTTGCACTTCGACCCGAATATTTCTAATCTTTTGATTTAGACATTCCAACTTTTTTTTGTTTTTTCCCCTGTTTTGTTTTGTTTTTCAAAATTATAACTTACTTTTTTAAGTCTAATTTTCATTTCTTTGAGCATAGCCTCCAGATGTTCTCTATTTTGTGATTTGGAAGTATTTTGGCTTGTTTTTTTTCTGTTGCTTTTTTATTTGTTAAAATGATAATTCTTTTCTCATCTCTCGCTGCTATATATCATTATATTATAGGCTAAATTATCATTTGGTACCCTGAACTTTGACGAGTGGGACAACTCAGGGCCTGAAGTAAAAGTTGGGTAAACTGAGCCTTCAACTATTTAGCGGGTGCTGATAAGGGCCTTGACCAAATGATATGTTAGTTGACTAATGTTAAAATCAAAGAAAATTACATATTTATTCACATAGCTTTGTTCTCTTTCCAAATTTACCCCAAAATAACAAAAATGGTCATAATTTACCCCCACTCCTCCCTCTTCTTTCCCCACAGCAGACAACCATCGTCCCGACATCCAACCAGCCTCGACCCAACCACCATAGCCCCACAATAGCCACGCCCGACTTTTCCCAGCCCTACGCTAGCCGCCTATTTGTGTCTCAATCCCTCTCAAACCCTTCAAAGTTCAAACAGAGTCATCGCGAAAGCAAAATCAACCCCAACCTCCAATTCGTCCCAGCATCCTCTGCCTATGGCTCGCCACTACCATCGATGTGCCCATGGTGCAGTCGGTTGTCTTAGTGCGGCGTGAGCGGGCAAGTGCGTGTCACAAGGGCTTCCGATTTTGAAGCTTGTGGTGAGGGTTCTCTTTCAGCAGGACAGTTCTGGGCTGAATTTGGGGCGGCGCGAGTTCGAATGGCCATTGAATCCGACTACGTTTTTTTACTCATAATGAAGGATTTGTTGAATGAAGGATTTGTTGTGTAATGGGTGATGCTGTAAAGCTCTTGCGATTACCATAGCAGGTAATTAGAAGCTTAATTGTTCTAAAGTGAAGATTTGTTTTTAGCAGCTTTATGTTTCTGTTTTTGTTTTCTCCAGTTTTGAGAGTAGCTTTAGGTCTAGTTCATTTGGAAATTCACGCATGATCCAAGGGGAAGAAATTTTTTGGGGGGCTTTTATGAACCATTAAATCAGTTCAGGGGTATGTGATTATTTAATAATGATTGTAAAGTTCCTAAAGTTAGTTGATTTATCTATTAAGGTACAAAACTTGTAAGAATAAACAATTTGACCATTAAAATGTTTGAAATCTAACACCGTTAATGAAGTTACTGAGTTCAGGCCCTTAACTGCACCGAGTTGAATAGTTGAAGGCTCAGTCTGCCCAATGTTTACTTCGGGCCCTGAGTTCTCATCAAAGTTCAGGGCACCAAATGATAATTCAGCCTATATTATATAACTATAGTATTTAAAATTTGATGTGCATATGATGAATAGTAAGGTAGTTTCTTTTTCCTTATGTGATGTGAATCATGTGAGACGAAAGCTAGCTTTTTTTTGTCCGTAGTAAGGGACAAACTCCCTCTTTTGGTTTACATTTTTTGTTTATTTGCGTATTTGTCCTAAAGTTTTATACGCATGGTTTTGCCCCCTTTTTAGTTTTTGAGCATGAACACTCCATATAAGAGAAAAGTTACACGTAACTGATTTCCTGAAAATATTTGATTAAATTTTTTAATATATTCAATAGATTTAAATAGATTTTTTTGAGTGTGTTTAACTAAAACAATACATAATCTTTCAAATCAATATTTTCTTATTAGAAATACCCTATTAAATTTTAAATTAAATATTTTAAACCTAAAATTTTTATATTGTAGAATATCAAATTAACCCCGTCACAAAGTACGGGTAATATAGAACTCGTTACACTACTAGTACTAGTAACTAACATTTTCTCCTCTTTCTCTGTACCAAAACAAACTCTTCGAAGTATCATTGTTAAAGGTGTATCAAGGAGTGGCACATTTGTAAATAATTGTATCAAGAAGTGGCGCATATTTTAACATGTAGGCACTAGGCACCTTGGTTAGGTGTTCAATTGTTATCATTTTCTTGAATTATTGCAGAATTATTTATTAGTTTTAAACTTCTCAGATGCTTTAATAGTATTTATTTTTTTATCTGTAATATTCTTTCCTATCCCAACCCAAGCCAGCCCAGCCCATTATTTTATGCCGCTCCTGTTTTCACTCGGTACGTTAAAGTTTTGTTTACAATTAGTTTCTCAGTTCCAAATTGACAGATTTATTTATGGTCTTGATTAGCGGCTAATTATAGTTAAAGACTTGATTAATCCATGAAGTCGTAGAATAGAATCGAGAAGGGTTCGTCGGTCCTTCCTATCGAACTTGGTCCGAGTCCGACTTGGCCGGCCGGAAGAAGAAGTTGGACAATGACTCGCAGGTTGACTGACCGACCGTCTTGACTCAGCGATACACAAAATCGGAAAGAAAGAAAGACAGATCACCTTTGTTCTCGTGGAACGGTTTTAAAATGTACACCACCACTCCTTAGATACTATATACTTTGGTCCCCTATTAATTCATTGAGTTATTTGTTTTGACAGTTTCAGAGTATATAAACTATGATTTATTTTCATGAATCTTTAAATATTTTAAATTAAATAATTCATATACATATCATAATTTCGAACACTTTTTTAAAATATATTTTTTTAATTTTTTTTCAATATTTATATTTATTAAAATTGAAAATTACTGAATTTTTAACAGCCAAGTATATATAGCTATAAGCATTGTCATATTTACGACAGAAAATCAAAGAGAGAGAGAGAGAGTGAGTGCTTTTGTAATTGGTCCAATTGCAATCCTCCCAACCATAATACAATCTAAAGATGACAACTTTTGTCACCTGAAAATGTCCCATCACTGCAGTTGACCTAGAAATCAGAGACATGGCTGAATGAGAGAGAGCTTCTCATCCATCCTTGAAGAATGAAATATTTACACCTTTTTTTAACTGCTGCTAATTACCCAAACATGATCAATTGAACAGAATATAGTAGTAGTATATAGCTGGCTACCCTGCTGCAATATTGTTAAGTCTGGTGATCTTGAACTTTTCAAGCACAGTTTTGCCTTCCTTGTACTTCTGTGAATTCTCATAAGCTCTCAAATACTTCCAACCCAAAACCTCCCCACAATCAGAGCAGAAGACATCAGCCACTGTGTGAAGACCAGTCATAAGATGCCTGTCCTCTTTAGGACCATCCACAACATTCATCACACTGCTGAACAGAAAAGCCCTCCCATTGCTTGCCTATATATCATCATCATCATCATCATCAACAACAACACAAACTAAACCAAACTAAACCCATCATCACTTAATTGAATTGGCCCAACTAATACACCAACACCAATCAACCAAAACAAGAATTATTCCTACCTGAAAGGCAGTGGAAACGATGTCATCATGGCATGAAACTGGATTTCCACACCTGAAACAGCAGTATACTCTTCCCACCATAACCTCTGCCATTAAACACAGAGATGGTACTGATCACTTGAGGAGAAAGGGAAGGAAAGGGAATTAGGGATTGATTTGGTGAAGAGTTATGTTCAGAAGGAGAGCAAGCAAAGAATCCAACCAAAAGGGAGTAATGAATGATTGGGAGATGAAAATGGTTGAGTGAAGCTGCCAAACAAACAAGGCATTAGGAGTATTAAACAATAGCAAGTAAAGTTTGGGGGGTTGACAGGGACCGAGATGAGGCCCATGGCATTGGCTTTTCAAAAGAAAAAGAAAAACGGATGGATTGGAAAACAACCTACCCACCCTTTTGATTTGAAAGTAATTAATTTGAGACGTGAAAAAGACATGTGGATGGGTACTTGCATTACGCTTTCTTTCTTTTGCTTCCTCGGGACATAATTTGCGCAACACCAATTCTCAATGCTTTTGCTTCGGTAGCTTCTAATTTTAAGAAGCTAACAAAGCGCACCATTTGAAATTAGGGTTGGAGGTTGAGAAAACTTTGAAAAACTACCATCTATCTACTATTATATATTAATACAGGATAACTGTATTAATTGCCACAAAAAAACGAAACTCGTTTCCTGATTAAGTCACATGTGCTCCACCTCAGTTCCACATCAGATTTAGAGTTTTTTTCCTGATCCCATAAGGTAACAACTGAATATGGTAACTTCCAAAATTTTTAATTGTAGTTAAGGCAAACATCTAATCACTCTCCTTTGTTTTTTCATATGTAATTAAAATAATTAAAACACCCACAATCAAAAAATAATTAAAACACACTTTTACAGCATTTGATTACTCCGCTCTCTCTCATCTCCGTCCGTTTATTTCCTGTCATCACTGAAACATGAAAAAAAACCCTTCATCTTGAGTCCTCCACAATGCTAAGCGCTCGATTTGAGTATCGACTTATCACGTTATAAATATATATTTGATTTCATGTCAATCTCAAATTAACAATTAACTTGATATAGTAAAGTGTGAGTATTAAGAACAGTACCATAAGATAGAAATTAAAGTTCATCTCTATGCAGAAATTGTCTATGAATCCCTTTCCAAAAATTCAATCCACAAATGTAAGATCCTAATTAGAAATTAATCTCCAAATTATAAATATAAATTAACTCATTGACCCAAATTCCCAAATCATAATCTTAACGGTCCAAATCTGATTATCAAAATGCAATTTATGTTGGAATAAAGTAGAGGGGTTAAAGAAATTAAGGAGAATGCCTTTATATCCAAGAAAGTCACTAGTTGAGAACTGATAATAAGAAAAATAAAACTACAAGTGTAAGATGTTGACACGAAAGTGATTATGTGGGTGGGGTGAAATATTGTAAAGTGCAAATAATAGGCTTGTTTAAGATTGGCAGTGGGCTTTTTTTTTAGGTTGGCAATATTTTCTATATACCCTTTTTATGTCTATGGGTGATATTTTTTTCTGCAAGAATATTTACCCAGCGGAAGCTAGGCACGCTCTCCCCGTCTCTGGCTGGCGCTGGTTGAGGAGCCGGAATTGGATGAAGGCCTCCTAGGCCTGGTCCTGGAGCATCAAACGATGAAACCGATGAAAGAGCATCAAGCTCGAATTCAGATTCCATATGGAAATCAATGTTCATCATTGGGTTCTGCAAAATCTTTGAGGTACAAGAAGAAACAGTGAAATTAGAAGGAATAGCGTGAGAGAAATTTAACACTTCATTTTTCTTCACAATTTGTAAAACTTTGAGGTACAAGAAATCTGATTGGACCAAATATTAATAGTCTCCTAATTAATCTACCAGTAGTCCCAGCCTTGCAAGTACTTATTCATTCACTGTGCGCTTAGGTCACCGAATTTTAAACATTGACAAGTCACAAGTACCTATTAGTAATCAACTCATGTTTTCAAAAGGATAAATTAGCCATTCCAATAATTCTGTGGTTCATTTACTTCATTCAATGTCTGATAGTTGCATAAAGAGTATTAAGTTTGAAGAATAATGTATAGAATATTGATTTTCTCCACATGCTAATGAATACAGTACTTTCTACCTCATTGCCGACTTTTCTATTCAAACCCTAACACATTAGATGAGGTACACATCTCTACATTGATAAACTTTCATGTGCTCAAGTGACTATACTAATGCAATAAAGTTTTTAGTATATAATTTTGTGTCTACTCATCTGTTCAATTGGTCAGGACTTAGGGATGTGTTGTGCCCCAGCCAAAGTGATGGCTCAAACCTCTATGAGAGCACCAGATGACTACTACTTTGTTATTGAATGATGAATCATATCCAGGATGTTCTCCTTTTCCAACTAGAATACAGAAGTGACCAATTTGGCTAGACAAACGAAACAATTGACTGAATTGGGCCGAGTGATAAATAAGAGGGGCTATTTTGCCATTTTGAAATTGGGAATGCATTGCATACTTGCATTTGCATACCTCAAAACACACTGCCGTAGAAGTGCAGTGTGAGAAGGATCCTAATCCTACCCCGGAACACCAGATCGGCGGTGACCGGAGCTATGGAGTTCTGCCCGAACTGCAACAACATGTTACGATACGAATTGCCAGGCACGAACCACCATGCGAGATTCTTCTGCGGAACTTGTCCCTACGTATGCGAGATTGCAGCCGGTGTATGTAACCCTTAATTCCGCTGTTCATACTTTTCGATCTTTGTCTTCTTCGGAAGAGTTTCGAATGAGTTACTGTTCATACCGTATTGACAGGTAAAGATAAAGAGAAGACAACTCCTTGTCAAGAAAGAGATCGAACCCATCTTCAATAAGGAGGACATGAAAGTTGGCGGGGCTGAGACGGACGGTCTGTCTCTTGTCGATTCACTTTTTCCCCCTTTCCTGTCAATTGGGTTTCACTTGTTGTCTTCCGCTGCATTTGGGCTTTCGCAAGTTTGGAACTTTGCATGCTTGATTTGTATGGAACCGGAACTGACAAGATTTACCAACTCTTGCACTCTCTTGTCAATCGTTTCTTTAGTCTGTTATTATCTGTGTGATTTTCTGGTAAACAAACAAACATTAATATTATGTGTCCTGTGTGCTTGGGTTTAGTACTGCTGGTTGGATTTTTGAATATTGATACTGGTTAAGATATGGATCTTCAGTTGTACTATGACTGATCATTAGTGTGATTTGAACCTAGCAATTGAAAGTAGATATTGGGGGTAGATGAGTTGATGAAGGTTGCAAATGGTGATGATCAATTCTACAGTTGTTGATTGCTATTTGTTCTAGCCGGATGGTTGTTGCATTGCCCATCGGAGCAAGACCATCTGTTTCCAAATTCCTAAATTTGGTCTTTTTACTTTGTTTTAACCGAAATGATCTTTTCGGAGATTCTAAATGCTATTGTTCCCAAGTGAATATGGAACTCCTAATTCCATTTGTCGATATGCCCTTATTAATCATTAAAGATACACAGAACATAAAGCTCTCAGTTTCTTAATTCTCTGCTGACCTTCACTTGATTAGCCTGCTCTTGTGTAAGTTCCCCACCAATATGTTAATTAAGAAAGGGTCTTCTTAACCTTGAACTTGGTTTCTTTCTCTTTGGTAAATGAGGTGGGAGGTCAAGGAGGAGAGGAGAGGATTTGAAGTTTGAACCTTGACCCCCTGGTGACACATTGGCTAGTTGTTCTAGGTGTTGATCTTTTTGTAGATGATTCAGATGCCAAATGCGCATTCATATGATTAGAACTTGTAACAAATTCTGTTCTTGTTTTTGGTTTATACTTCTATCTGTGCTTCCTCTTCTGACAAAGAACTTTGTCCGTCCTAGCAGCAACATGCCCTTTCTGCAACCACGGGAGAGCATTCTTCACTCAGGTTCAGATCCGATCAGCTGATGAGCCAGCAACTACCTTCTACCAGTGCATCAAGTGTGAAAAGATGTGGCGAGAGGACTAAGTTTTAGTTATAGATAAGTCATCAAGTGTGAAAAGATGGGGCGAGAGAGAGGACCTTTTCGGCACTGTAGTTAAAGAGGTAGCACAAATTTTCTGTTATAAAAATCATGAGACTTGCAGATCCCTGTGTAATTCCTTTTCCAAATCAGTCAATTGATCATCTCTTACACAATCCAGCCAGCGTATATGTAATACTCGTAATGAACGTCCGACATGTGACTGACAAGCAACGTTCTAAGTTAAAATCGAGATTATTTTTCAACTATTTGGTAACTTTTCCAAACCTAACACTAAAAGTTATCATTAAAAAGCGTTTCCATATGTAAACAAACTGGAGAAATGTGGAAAAAAGACGTTATATACAATTTCCATCAATCGAAACCAGATACAATGTGAAATTGCCTCCAAACAAAACATCGCCTCCCAGCAAAGTAAGGCCCCAAGACACAGCTTCATCAAAAAAAATAAATGCTGCACCCACTTGCTACTACTTCATGTCGAGCATGCAATAAGACAACCCGCTAAAGGAAAAAAAAAACTGCGAAAAAAAACACACACTAAAAACGCACAACACCAAAAGAAAAGCCTGTTCTGCTCTACATTCAATTGATAGACAGCTGCTTCTTTGCCAACCATCTCCTTCTTGTAGCTTCCAGTGCCTCCTCTCTCATCCTGGAAAGCTCTCGGAAACAATGTTGATATTGTTCAACAACTGCCTCAAGTTCCACCTTCAACTCAGCATCACAATCTTCATCCGCCAGAGAGAGCGAAGACCAATTCTTAGTTAAGCTCCTTAGATGTGAATCTTCAAGTGGGTAAGGGCATGCCACTTCTGAACCTTTTGCACAATCATTCATGAACATGCAAGCATCATTGTTGTTCTCTAATTTCCTTAGATCACATAAATTGGGATAAGATTCCCCAAGAGCAATTTCAGTTGTGGAACCACTCGAGTGTTTGAAGCTTCCCGTAGTACTATGATATGCAGCTTCGAATGCTTTCTCCAATTGAGAGGAAGCTTCTTCCATCACCATCTCAGAAATATCTGATATCGGTGAGCCATGATCTTCCCAGTTGATCACTCTTGTAGAACGATATCCACACTGTGGATTGCATTGTACTGTAATACCACCACCTTGATCACTTGCTGGAAAGCCAGAGACATCACTTTGCTCAGCCAACGAGGACGCATCAGTAGACAGCATCGAGTCCCAAGGGCATGCTATTGAGCTTTCATATTTCTCGGAAGCTGTGGACTCAAAACATAAGCCATCCACAGCACTAGTCGAATGGTCACAGGACGGTTTCCAACCAGGTAGAAGCTTCATTATCAAGTAATCGATGAACTCGGCAATGAAGGCCACATCATGATCTGCTAAATCCAGTTGTTCAACCATCTCACCAGCTACTGACAGTGCCGTATCAGAGTCGAGGTAAAAAATGAAATGTATATTTCTTGCTTTGCCTGCTGAAAACACACACAAAAAAAGTGTTATTATATGCAACAGAACAGGACCGACTGTATATTCAGAGAGGAATTACCAACCATTAGACTCAGCAATGCGCAGAGTTAAGGATACCGAGTTCTCATCTTCTTTCTTCCCTTTCAGCTTAAATTCATTATTTTTATGCTTCCTTTGAAACTCCAAAACAGGACACTGTAAGTTCTCGCTTTCACTCCCAGTACATGTGCTCGAAGAAAGCTTCTTATATTCAGTATCAACTTCCATGGACAACGATTGGGAGGTAGGTACATTCACTGGTTTCAAACCCGGATTAGGAAAGACCAAGGGATGGCGACTTGCTTCCTTTGCATTATCCAATTGAAGGAACGGGTCATTTAGAAGCTCTTTAGCAGACAACCTCTGGGATGCTGGAAGCAGGCATTTCTCAATGAACTCCTTTATCTGAGGATCACTCACCTTTCCAAGGGAAGCAGGTTTAATACCCTACAAGGAAATGCAATAAAAACACATGAGTACCAGAGCAGTGAGAAGTAGCCTGATAGAGGGCTGAAATTTAGTACCACTAGTGAGGAAAATATTTAGACTTGTGAATGGTAGTACTTACAGAAGTGACTTTCTTATATATCTGAGCAGGATTGTTGCATTCACAGTATGGATACTCAAAAGTGACCATCTCCAGTAAGCACATCCCAAATGAATATACATCCACAAGCTCATTATACTCCTCTTCATAGAGTTCAGGAGCCATAAATTCAGGAGTTCCTAGTAAAAACAGCGAGAATCTGTTTAAAACTTCCGTTCTTTAATCTTTCAGTCAAGAGAGGAAAATATTACTAGTAATGAAAATACCAATCACACTCCTGGCAGTTGGC
The DNA here is from genome assembly GCA_024586325.1 of Stellera chamaejasme. Lineage (NCBI taxonomy): Eukaryota > Viridiplantae > Streptophyta > Magnoliopsida > Malvales > Thymelaeaceae > Stellera > Stellera chamaejasme. The sequence continues at coordinate 37,639,691 of CM044985.1, forward strand.
TGCTGCATCACAATTGCTAAGCCAAGGTCCCCAATTTTTACTTCTCCGTTATTTCCATTAATGAAGATGTTATCGCACTTCAAGTCCCTATGAACTACAGGCGGGGTATGACTATGAAGATAAGCTAAGCCTCGAAGAATCTGCCTTGCCCAGTTCCGTATGGCCTTTATATCCACATTCTTATGCTTCTTACGATACCTGGGATGACAATAAAATATTACTATAAGAACTGAACATCTAAGACGGCACGAGAAAACGAGTAAGAATGGCTAAGAAGACATACATCCTCAAACTACCGGATGTGAATAACTCTGTAATCATATTAATCGTCTTATTCTTCTCATCCACCCAAGAATTATACAACCTTATAATATTCTCATGCTTCAAGGATCGCAGAAGATGAACCTCTGAATACAGTGTCTCCAAATTTTTTGGTGTCTGCAAAACATCATCAATCTTCACTTGGTTCCAGGCCACTTCTATTCCATCAACCTCGTCAAAGGCCTTGTAACTGCAAAAAATGGAAATTGAGAGCTTAAACAAAAGCTCAATAAAAAACCGGTGGATATTAAATTTCAGTAAGTAGAGTGTGTGTGTGTGAGAGAGAGAGAGAGAGCCATACACAGTCTTAAATGCACCCCTCCCCAAGACTTCATCGTACTGTTCAGAATAGTACAGGAAAAAGAGGGTCAATAAAAGATTAATGGTAAAGAATGGAAAACATAATTTAGAATTCTGAAGAATTCAGTTGTAACCACACTAAGCTTCCACTATAACAACCAATTTATGGCATCATTTGAAATACATAGTATATTTTTAATGAAGGCTATCCAAACAATTTTCTTACTCATTTGCGTTGACTACTTAAGGCACTGCATTTAGATCATCAAAGAAGGCAAAAGTAGATGAAAACCACGGAGCCAAAATGGAAATTTCTCCAGCATCAGTAACATGGGCCAAAAAAGGAAAGTAAAACATTGGGAGGTCACCCTCCCATTCCTTTAACACAAGAATTCCTCAAATATAAGGAAAACCAAGTAAACAATAGTAATTAGAATAGCTTTGTGTTTTCCTAGCATGTCTTAACATACTTTTTAGAATGGCCTTCTCCTTCATTTAGTTTAACTTCAGTTTAGTCCAGAAAATAGTACTCCATCCGTCCCAAGTGGGTTATCACAACATCAAAATATCTGTCTCCCAAAAGAAATGACCATTTTCCACTTTTGTTTATTTTAGTCCACTTTATCCTTACAATGCACTCACTCAAAGAGTCTAGGAAGTGGGTTGGGAGAGGTTAGAATGGGTTTGGAAGGGGACAATGATGGAAATTTATGTAAAATGAGCTAATGGCCAAAGACAATCTTAATTTAGCAATGATGGAAATTTATGTAAAATAACTAATGGCCAAAGACAATCTTAATTTACACAGAAAATCTAAAAGTGACAACCCACTTAATGGATGGAGTAGTAAATTGTTGCAAGCTGTAGAGGTCTTCTTCCTTGGGAAAGAAGGGGTGAGGGAGGGTTAATCTGTGTTATTTTAGCATTGCAACAATTTAATACGTGTACAACTATTACTATGGGAAGAGCTAGAGCATGTGTTTTCAGTAACGGTTTTATGTTTTTTAATAGTTAAGTAACACACAAAAACTATGAAAATGAAAAACGTATATCATTTTCGCTATGATCCCAGAAATCTTGTGTCTACAGATAATAAAGTTACAAGAATTTTTTTAGGTAGTAGTTGTACAATCTGATAGTAACCCCTTTTTACGAAACTCACACGAGAGTACCAAATGACAAAACCAGAACCAAATGCAGTAATCCTAGGCTAGCGTGTACACATCATAACCGTAGATGCAACATGCAATAAATGGATTATAATATACGTGTAGGCAAAGGGCAATAGAACTCGAATTACACATTTATTTCCTTTGTTTACCTACTCAAAGTTTCCACAAAACAATAAACTCAAAGAGCTTCTACCTTTCCAACAGTTCCTATGATTAACTCATGCGAGCAAATTTGAGACAATGTTAAATTACTTTTCCTTTCCCTTACTTCGCTAAGCAAACATTGGAAAAATCAGATAGACGTTACTAAACAACAATCAGAAGAATCATTCTCAGCACAACACGATACTTTAAACTAGAAGAACAGGTGATCAACATTTTTCAAGAAACAACTAAAGGACGGTAAGAGTACCCGTTCGTATCGGCCGGAGGGATCTCTTTCAACGACGTCGGTGTCGGTGTCGGCATCATTGGGCGGTGCCGAACCTAAGAATCCAGCTGCGGAACTCATTCCTGCCAAGAGGTAAATTGCTACACGAGAGACCAGAAAAAAGCAAACAAATCTAATTTGCAGAAACTCTAGTTATTTTCCAGGAAAAAAAAACAAAACAATTTGAAAATCCTTTTTTCTTTTTGGTTTTTTTTGGGGCGCAGGGAGAATTATGGATTTAGAACAAGGAAAAACAGGAATCAAAGCAAACGCCACGAGAGGGCAGTACAAAGGCGGCGTCGCTCAGAGAACGCTTCGGATGCAATGGAGAAAGAATCGAATGCCGATCTCAAGCGGAATCGGCATTCGACAGCATCCTTCCGGGGCAATGCGCCGGGAAATCTCATAGCCCCAATTGGTGCGCCCCGCAACTTCCCCATTCCTTTTTTTCACACCAAACCCACCCGCTTCCGATAGATCATCCTCAACAAGATTTTCTCGTCGGAGAAAATCCCAGGCCCGCCCCGAAACAGAACTGAAGAAGCAGAAGGGAAGGGAAGGCCTCCTAATGAAAATAGAGAAAGAGATGGGAATCGGAATTAGGGTAAAGTTAACGAAAGAGGGACGAGGAAGAGAGCTAAAGAGGGAAAAAGAAAAACACGGTAGGTGTCTATCTGGAATAGGAGGATTAAAAGGAAAGGAAGGATTAAAGAGGAGAAGATAAGATCGCGCAAATTACTAGCGGTCAAGTTTGAACCAAACCAACCAACCAACAAACTGCATCGGTTTTCCGACTTTCTTTCTTTCTAGACTGGAGTGGAATGGTTAAAAAATATAGTAAAAAAATAATTGTACAACTTTACAATTTATAAAACTCTAACACGTGTTAGGTAGTAGTTAAAAAAATTCTCCGTGAATATCTCCCAAGAAAGAGAGACCCACCGTATATTTTTATGATTTTATTATCTGCGTCGAACTCCTAAACGTGTTAAAAAGAGTTTCATAAATTGTAGTAAAAGTAAGTAACAAATATAGTTTCCAAATACTCCTATTTCGCTGGTTATTTAGGTCAGAACACATTACAGGTGAAGGATATTTTGGTGAATTTCACTTAATTTGTTGTGTCATAGAATTAGGAGGGAGGAGCCGCAAAAACTTGAGAAGGAAACAAGGAATAATCCTGAGCTCGTCCCTTGGCTTGCAATACGAAGATACGAGATCCTTGACTTGACCCGATTGCTCTATCAATCTATACAAACAAACAACTAATTATATTTTCCTATTCTTGCTCTTCTTCTTCTCCAATTTCGGTTTCGACTGAGCATCGGAGAATGATGGCAAACCGATCATTCCAGTACACAAAGCCAAGAAGCGATAATGTTGTGCTCTTCACTTGGTGAGATCTTCACCGCCTACTACAGATTGCGACATGGGTTTGCTCACCAACCGAGTGGTCAGGCACGAGATCAACCCAGGCGACCACATTTACACTTACAGAGCTGTTTTCACATACTCTCACCATGGTTCGTATCTCATTCTACATTCTACCTTTCAATTTTGGTCATCGATCCCCAAATCTGCCTTTTCTACTCATTTGTCGTTTTTATCTCCCAATTTGGTTTGGCCCTTCGTCAGTTCTGATGTTTGTTTGGATCTTGGATGTGAAACGTGTGTTTGGGATTGATCTGGTGTACTGATAATTTGTTGATGTTTCTTGGATATGTGTGGAAGTTTATGAGGGAGAAATTGTGGCAATTATTTCAAGAGGGCTCTGTTATGATTTGTTATGATTCATGTGATATATATATATATATATATATATATATATATATATATATGGCAGACCATTCATGCAAACAGGGTTCTGTTATGATTTGTTAATTTGCTTGCCATTTCAGATAAAAACAATAAGTTTAACCACTCTGACCTGAGAAATGAATACATCATTTCCAACGTTGCCAAGCTGCTTACACGTCTCTTGTAAATAACTACATTAAATCAGCATCTATGTTTGACAAATCGTACTGGCACGTAATAGATTCATGTCATACCTCACTGTTTGTTTGGATAAAAAAATTGTATCCAGTTGTTGTATTGGTCAATACATGCGAGAAGAGAATATCAAATATGCAGCTGAGATTAACAATTGTAATATCATACAGGCATATATGTTGGGGACAACAAGGTGGTTCATTTTAGACCTGAGCGTAATTTGAATAACACTGATGCGTCGTCTAATTCATCTTCCTGCATTGTTCCTGATTGTGGCTTTCGACAGCCAAATAGCGGGGTGGTGCTCTCTTGTCTGAACTGCTTCCTAAGAAAAGGGTCCCTCTATTGCTTTGAGTATGGGGTGAGCCCTTCAGCTTTTCTTGCCAAAGTACGTGGAGGAACATGCACCACAGCAGCATGTGACCAACCACCAACAGTCATTCACAGGGCAATGTATCTCCTTCATAATGGATTTGGAAACTACAATGTGTTCGAGAACAACTGCGAGGACTTTGCCATGTACTGCATGACCGGTCTTCTTATAATCGAAAAACAAGGACTTGGAAGAAGCGGTCAGGCTTCGTCTGTCATCGGTGTTCCTTTGGCTGCCCTCCTTTCTTCACCATTCAAGTTGCTCATGCCCAGCCCAGTGGGGGTTGCTACTGTCACTGCTGGAATGTATTGTATCAGCAGGTATGCGTCTGATATAGGTGTTCGAGATGATGTGATCAAGGTGCCTGTCGAAGACTTGGCCGTGACCCTCGGTTGGGCAGTTCCCCACAATGAAGGGAGCGCAAACTCTAACCTACAGAGCATAAGGACATGAGAATGTAATCTGCTGCTGATAAATTTGTGTACATGATATCATTTGTTGCCGTCAATAAGTGTTGGTTGTACTCTTGATTGGCTGTGTGCCCCTTTCTTTTGTCTCATGTCCTCCATAAATTGGGTTATTAATTGGTTGATCAGCTCTCATTTGTATGTCAGTGTCATCACTGTCACTTTCATGCATACCTGAAATCTCTTCAGGGAATTTGTGGTTTGTTCTTAGTTTCGGTACATACAAGTTCTTTCAGCGTTTCTATTTTCTTGCTTGGAAATTTAAATAAATTTTATTGGTAGAATATCTTTGTTAGATGGACAAATATGTGATTTAAGAACAAAGCTAGAAAGCTTGCAAATTTCAGGATATGAGGTTGTGATTTACTGGGATTAGAAAGGGAAGAAGGGACTTTTTTGAAGGAACAAAGGAAACCAGACGTTAATAAAATTCCAAGTGTGCAAAATAACAAATAAGTAAAAGGGGAAGAAAATGAGGAATAAATAACAAATTGGTAAAAGGCAAAGGAAATGAGAAATAAGTTCGGGAAACAAACAAACGGTAGCCAAACGTCGCCGTAATAACGTTTCTTCCTGACACAACCATAGACTTTTTCGTGGCCGTAGTGGCGCAGTCATTGAGATTTGAGAGAGTTTCTGATAGATTTGTTTTTCTTTTAAATTTTACAATACTAATGTCACTTTTTTTTGAACAGCAATATTAGTGTTACTTGAAAGAATAATTAGATGTAATATATAAATAAGATGAAAAACTCATTATCGGAAAGCAATAAATCTTTTAAACTTATATACTTCTTCTGCCTAAAAAATTATGAAACATTTTATTTTGTATCTATATAACAATAAGAACACGTTTCATACACTTTGATCACCATAAAATCTAGTACCTCCTCAAAATATATATATATATATATATATATATATATATATCTAGTATACAAAAAAAAAATTCAGGAAGCAAATTGAAAGAAGTAACTCATGAAAGAGAACAGAAAAATCATTTAGTATTTAGCTTCTTTTTTTTCTTAAAAGAAATAACGAGGAAAATACTCTAGGGAAAGCCCCTGAATTCGTGCTGGATAATCTCATCTCAAGTTTCACAACTCCAGTGCTTCACTTTTCCATTGCCCACCCACGCCATCGATCAATTATCAACCCCTACCAAAAGATCCTCACAAATAATCACAAATTCGTGAGCGGTATCTAGAAATCTTGAAGCCCCTCTAATTTGCTCATCGGCGATTGATCTGATCGGCGCGTTTTGGGGTCTGAAATGCCGAATCTGTACGTAAAGGCGGTGCCGCCGACGGATCTGAACAGGAACACGGAGTGGTTTATGTACCCGGGTGTGTGGACGACCTATATTCTCATTCTCTTCTTCTCTTGGCTCGTTGTTCTATCCGTCTTTGGTTGCTCTCCTGGCATGGCATGGACCATCGTCAACCTCGCCCATTTCGTCGTAGGTTTTCATTTCCCTTTTTTATCCATGTCTGATTGTCGTTTCTGATTGCTGGCGAACCAACTGGCGTTATTAGTAGATGATATCTTGTTCTCTCTGTTCTGAGTTCTCGAGGGTTGTAAGTAGGTGTTCGTTTGTCTTCTCTGGGTTTCTGTTGATTATTAGTTTCACTTATGAGGATGTTGGTACTCATTGCTCATTACCTCGTTTGATAAAGCATGTTTTAAATTTGATGGATGTTGGAATAACTCATGCTTTTATGTAACCTTTTGGCTTGGTGCTTCGTTGCCTGAGCTGTGTGTGATAATTAAGGAGTGTGAGTAAACTCTGATCAGCTAGGTTTGTTCCCTGAAATTTCTTAATTTTCCAAGAGAGTGAGATAGAAGTATAGTTGAAATCAACTGGAGTTTCTACTTCTTAATTTTAGAGGTGGTTTGAGCAACTAATGCTAGGCATCCATTTGGATTTCTGAAGGCCAGCTGACTTGGGTTGCTTTTCATATTTCCAGGAGGCATTGTCAATAACTTTCACATGTCAGGGATGTACCCTTGTATGGTTAATATGAGGATACTAATGTGCTTGTTTTGTCAATATGTGTTTTCTTTTGGTTTCTGAGTTACAGTTTGTCAGATTGTTTATGTATCATGAAATGTGGTTGTGGCCTAAAGATGCCAGACTTGGTAACACATTTCAGAAACATGGAATGAGATTATTTCCCCGTAAATATTCACCCTGATTATGGTTGTTTCTTTTGCTTTTTGGTTGCGATGCATTCTTACTGCTTCATGAACCAAAACTAAGGAGATACATTCTCTCTTATCAGGTTACTTATCACTTCTTTCACTGGAAGAAGGGAACTCCCTTCGCTGATGACCAAGGGATATATAATCGTTTGACTTGGTGGGAGCAGATAGATAATGGGAAACAGCTTACTCGCAATAGAAAGTTCCTCACAGTTGTGCCTGTTGTCCTGTAAGTCTCAAGTTGGATTTTTGCAACCATTTTTGCGTTTTTGTTGTTTGTCTCATCGTTGTCCTCACCTGTTTATGATTTTAGTTGGCTTATGTACTTTTATGATCTTGGAAGAGGTCTGATCTCTATTGCTGTACCCTTGAAACCGCAAGTGCTTCATAAAGTACTGATAGGCAGGCTAAAAGTCAAGAAAGGAAAAGAATTGAGAGTGAAAGGTGGAGAAGTAACGGGAGGAATTAGGGGGATTGTTAGTTAGGATTAGCTGCTTATAATATGCATTGTTAATGAAGTAGTTAGTCTTTTCTCTTTTAAATTATACTCTCTTTGTCCCCTTTTAGTAATTGTTACGTTTCTTTTAGAAGTTTCTTTCTTAATGATGTATCCCTGTTTCACTCAAAGTTTCTCCCAGCCATACTCTTCATTTCTGATCTTGCAAACAGGCTTCTTCAAGAGTGCATAGTCAGGTTAAACTTTTGTTTAAGTCACCATCATGTTGAGTGTATTTCATCCTTCAGTAATCTCTTGGGTGCAACTGCAGGTACCTGATAGCCTCACATACCACGGACTACCAGAATCCAATGCTATTTCTCAACACACTAGCAGTGCTAGTGCTCGTCATTGCCAAGTTCCCAAACATGCACAAGGTGCGGATATTCGGGATCAATGCGGACTCGTGAAAAGTAATCTTGCTAAGAGGAGATGGTGGTGTCCCTGTCCTCTCCCCTGGTTAATTAGGAAGCCATATGTACATCCCTCACTAATCTGAAGGATATGAACTGGGAAAGAAGGAGAGGTGTTGGGAAGATGTCATAGTTGGCATGTTGTTTGTAGCTGTGTGTGTGTGTGTGTGTGTGTGTTCATAGGAGCCTGCCTGCCTGCCTGCCCCGTTGGATGGAGTATTTTGCAGAATAAGTTTGTGGTTACTGTTTCATTTTCTGTACATACAGCTGAAGAAAAGTTGAATGTGATGGGGTGGATAATTGTTGTGGGTGATGGCTGGATGGTATGATCAGGCTGTTGTTACTTTTAACCTTTTTCTTCACATGCGGGTGCTGTGGTTTCACATGCGCGAATAATCCCTCCCCCTGTTTGTGGTAGCGAATTAAGGCTGCGGTTGGCGCAATGTAGACCCCGCGCGTAATTAGTATCGTAGTAGTGGCCCGACCGACCGCTGGCTGGTCAAGCCATGGAATCCGATCTGATGAATGATACTAGCTTTTCAACCAACAATCTCTCTTTGAAAAATAACGAAACGAAACATGTTCTTGTTGACGACAATGGTGAAAAGGTTCTCTAATTTGGAAACTTTTTCTTCTAATAAGTTTGTCAAGTCACGTAATTTAGTCACTCCCTTTCTATCATTTCTACTCAACTTCTTATAAAATTAATTGCGCGGTATTAGTTTGTACCCATTATGCGTAACTATTAGAATATCCAAGTCTTTTCTATGTACATATACATTCTTTAAAAAATTAAAGATGAAAATCTCAAAACTACATTTCTTAAAATTCTGATTTGCTTGTTATGAGGTTGAGAGACTACTACTTTCTTCTTTTTGTTGCATATTAATCAATCAATCAATCATGTTATCGACACCATGAACAGGTTTCTGATTTTTTTTTTCTTTTGACGCCATGAATAGGTTCCGTACATTAGATGGATGATATTTAAAACTTGGTAAATTATCAAAAACCCCCCCGAGGTTTGTCATAATCTCCACTTTCCCTTATGTATTTTTGAAATTCTCGAAAAATCCCCCGAGGTTTGTGAAAATATACAAAAACTCCCCTGACAGTAACTACTGTTAGCGATTCCGTTAAGCTTTTAGGTTTAACTACAAAACTAGGACCCTAACTTTTCTAACCCTATCAATTCTACCCTAAGATTTTTACCCCTTTACAATTTCAACCACACCCTCTCCACCCTAAGGTTTCCGGCGCCACATTTAATGAGGCCACTGCACCCTGGCATAGGAGTCGCGCCGGCGACGGCAAATGGCGCTGCCACTGGTGTCGTTCGGTCCGTTCCGACCGCGCGATTCTAACCTTGCCAGTACCTCTGTCGTTCTTCCACCGGGGCGCCACGAATCGAGAAAGAACCACCACGATTTTCCCAAAATTTGGCGCTTCTTCCATCTGTTCTTCATCGTGCCCTGCCTCCCACTAAACCTCCAACGCCCTAGTCCCGAGATCCCCATTTCTCCCTCTCTATGCGCTCAACGCGAAGCCTCGTCCCTTTCCCGGCTGATACGATCGATTATCCTGGAGAAGCTACAACGCGATGCTTGGTGTTCCACAATGCAAGGATGGTGGGAAGGTCAGAGATGCTTGAATTGGAGGGCAAGGATGTTGGGCTTGGGGTCAATTTTGGGTGGGATGGAGAAATGTGGAAAGTGTTGGGTTAGGATTGTTATGGTTAAAGTTTTTGGGGTTATATTAGAGTATTATTCCAAGAAAATTGACGGTCAATACAATAAGTTAACGGTCAAAGGGGGTTTCTGTAGGTTTTCCCAAACCTCAGGGGGTAAAAGAATGAATTCTCAAAATACGGGGGGCAAAGTGATGATTATAGAAAACCTCAGGGGGGTAAATGTTAATTTCCCTTAAAACTTCCATAAATATGCTTCTTTGACACCACAAGGTTAATCTCTACGGAAGAACAAAACTAAAATCATTACGAATATAGGCCAAAAAAGGTATCGCTTTTTCGCATGGACAACGTCCCAAACACTGGTATTACGTGCGAAAACCCGATTTGTATGCAAATTAGAGGGCTTCAAAGTTAGAAATTGAGGGATAAGTTTTTCACTTAATAACTAAGGGTTTGAGAGATGAGTGAGAAAAGTGAGTAATGAGAGCCCAAGTTTGAGGAGCCCGTGAAATTGATGGGGGCTGGGGCGTGAAATTGGCGCATCCAACCATTCTCGCCTCTTTTCCCTTACCTTTTCTATCATTTTTCTACTGTACGTAAATCGCAAAAGTTTCTCTCATTCTTTCTAAGTTCTTCCCCCAACTTTTTCCCCTCTTCCTTTTTCTCATATTTTCTGGATGATGTCATCTTACTCGTTAAGCTTAGAAGTATGAGAGAATGAGAGAGACAGAGTTGGCAGAAGAAGAATTTAGAGAATTTGAGGAAGCTGACTGGACTGGAATGAGTTTGTTCAAAACCCAGTATTTTGGTTTTTTTGTCATTTCGTTGCTGATCTAGTATGGTGAAAGTAATTTAGCTATTTATTTTTTGGGGTTGTATGAATTTCATTTGAAGGGAGTGTAGGTAGGAATCATATGTGCGATCATATGTGCGCTTTGTTGTGTTACGCACACAAATAGTTTTCATGTGTTTCCATGTTGTGCGTTAGTATGTGCGCTTTACTGTGTTGTGCTATACTATGCATGATTAAAAGAACAAATGAGAGTCCCGAGAGGTAAGATCAACATGTGCCCAAGCCTGTGCGTTTGGTGAAAGTGTGTCAATTATATTGTTCACTTATTTGTGTGCACATCTGTGTGCCGCACACAACGTTGTGCGAAACTATGTGCGGACTGTCGTACGCAGCGCACATATTTGTGATTCATCAGCGCTCAAAGTAAACTTTAGGACAGCACAAATTAAGCAAGTCGTAACAATATTAAGCAACCTCCGCCCTAACCCATGAAGAATTTGTACCGTTCAAAGCTGGGAAGAGACGATTGAGGGAGATCAAGCACTGAAACGATGGATAATGAAGTATAGGAACTGGAAGGAGAAGACTCACTATCACCTTGACGTTCCTTGCTACTGAACGATAGCAAAACAGATGGAATCGTTCAAATACGAGGGATTTGAGAGTGACAGTAAATAAGGAGATGATATTCACATGAACAACTAGTTCACTTTGATGTTATTCGTTTGAGTTCCGCGTAGAAAACAATAACTAACTTGCTATTTCACAAGTGAAGAACGAGGAGTGAACCCGAAAAAACTTAAGTTTGAACCCCTATTAAAATGTCAAGAGTGAATCATGCATTATATATATACCATTGGATCCATGTCAGGCCATTCTTTTTTTATTCTAACGGTGGTTACTTCTCACGTCACGTCGAAGGAGGAAGTAAAAAGATCTCCGTGTTCTTTTGATGAAAAATTTGGTGAAATATTTAAAAATTTATTTGATGATAGAAATTTAAGAAAAACGATTTAATGTTTGTGAAGTGTCTGTTCAGGGGCTAATTTTGAATAAAAGCACTTACTCCGTTTTATATAGTTGCTGTGCATTGATCTTCAAATATTTCAAGATTGGCAAGCAACGAGTCTTAGACTCTTTGGTTGGTGCTTACTCCATCTTATTTCAAATGTTTGCCTCTTTGGTGCCTGCAGGCTGCGGCTTGCAGTTTGTAAATGACTAATTGATCAGATACCGTCTCCATCTCAATTAGGCTAATAATTATCCAACAATATTAATTGTTGCTTCATATATAAAACATGTTGAATTCATGGATTAAGAAGGAGAGACGCCAAATCTTGAAAGTGGACTTCGCAAAAGCTTATGATAGCGTTAATTCTGCTGTGCATTTTAACATGCCGTAGACATAAAACCATCCATTCTGGTTAATTAATTCATCATGCTGAGTTTAAGCTCGATCCGAAGCATCAAGACGTTTTCCGCCCCGTTAAGGTGGGTAAAGATGGAGTTGGGCTCTCCCACCTTCAGTTCGCCGATGATGCGATATTTTGTGGTGAGTGGTCGGTAGATAATGTCAAATCTCTGTTGGATATTCTCAAGTGCTTTGAGTTGGTCTCGGGTCTCAAGATTAATTTGGAGAAGACTAGAGTGTTTGGCGTGGGAGTTGATATGGAAGTGGTCTCTGGTGTTGCTCGAGCAGTGGGTTGTGTGGCGTCAGCCCTGCCTTTCACTTACTTGGGACTGCCGGTGGGCTCAAATAAGAATAAAAAATTGGGAGCCCTCAAGCCGAGTTCGAGTAGAAGTGTTTCGGCTCGTTAACAAACTGCTTTAGGAGAGAGGTAGGGATGGGGAATAACACTTCTTTCTGGGGCGACGTTTGGGTGGGAGGATGCTCGCTTAAGGAGAGATTTAGGAGGCTGTTTGAGTTGGATACCAATCAAAGTAGCCTGGTGGCAGAGAAGATTAAGTGGGACCAGGGGGAGTGGAGTTGGGTCTGGCGATGGAGGACGAGACCAAGAGGCGAGTCGGAATATGAGTTGTCGGCTAACTCTTCTTTTACGGGACTTTATTCCAAAGAAGGGCGTCGAGGATACTTGGCGTTGGGAGCGGCGGCAGATGGTGTGTTTACGGTGAAGGCCCTTTCCCGGTTGATCAACGATCGGTTTGCAGCCAATCATGGCGTCCCAATGAGGTGGTGCGACAAAGTCCCTAAGAAGATCAACGTTTTCATCCGGAGAGCCACCGGCGATGTATCCCGGTTCGCACTCGGTTGGCGCGAGAGAGGATAGAGCTAGAGTTCTCTGCTTCACATGTTTAGCTCAACCTCCATGCATTAAACCTTCGGCATGGTGGCTTCAGAAATCTGGCAAAAGGTGGCGGCGTGGTGCGATGTGGATGTTCATGATTTTATGGACTTTGTCGAGGTCTTGGAAGGGAACTTCATTTCGCAAGTTAACCCAAAAGCCATACAAGTGTGGCAAAGAATTGTCTACATTACTGCCTGGAGGATTTGGAAAGCCCGTAACAACCTGGTCATGAAAAACGTCCAATGGCGAGCGTCCCAGATTTTCGCTGATATTCAGGTTCTGTCCTTCTTATGGATCACCAGCAGGTATTCGAAACTTTGCCTCTCTTGGACGGATTGGTTGTTGGCCCCGGTCTTAAGGGCGGTTGATGTGCTTCATTAATTCTGTTGGTGTTGAGTTCTGGTGTTTTACTGGTTCTGCTGCCTTGGGGATTGTTGTTTTCTTTTCTTTGCTTTGGTTGTAGCTTGCAGGGGTGGTTGGATGGCCTCTTTTCAGGGGAGGTGCTGGCCAATTTTTGGTAGGGGGTCTTCCTTCTTGTTGTTTCTGTTGATGGGGTTAGGTTTTGGTTCCGTTACCGTTCCTATCTCATGGGCGGGGAACCGCATCTTTCCTTTGTATTTCCTTTTCTCTTCTTAATGAAGGTTCTTTTTCGCTATTCAAAAAAAAACATGTTGAAATTCTGCTGTGCATTTTAACATGCTGAGTTTAAGCTCGATCCGAAGCATTCAAGCCGAGTTCGAGTAGAAGTGTTTCGGCTCGTTAACAGTTCTCTGCTTCACATGTTTAGCTCAACCTCCATGCATTAAACCTTCGGCATTTCTATCAGGTATATTATATAGATCAGGTTGATTCTTCAATTCATAATACTGTGCTCTCTAGTTGGAAAGTGATTTAAATGCACACAATTAACGCACTCTCACCGAATGGACACAAAAATTAAGTCGATTAACAGATCAGTATGTATTTTTAACATTATTTTTACCAATTAAATAAAAGTGTTAAAAACAATAATGAAAAACTAGAGCACAATCCTAAGATGAAAAACAAGAATGTTCTTCAAAAGGATTCGACAATATAATCAGAAATTGTACTATTACTATCTACGCATGTCTATTATTTTAAAAAGAAAAAGAAAAAGAAACACAGACAATAATAAGGCTATCACATCAAAAACTTAATTATATATATAGTCGAGTTATCATTTTGTCAAAAGTAAATTAGACAGTAGATATGGATGGGGTTGACTACGTCTGTTGGTTGTCCAGAGGAATGTTTTGGAGTCACTCTCAGCATGAAGCAAATTAAAGGTGTTAGGCACTGCATGGAAAATTGGATAAAATTAATGCTATAAATGCATGATCCCTAATATATATATATATATAGACTCCTTCCATTAAAAATTATGCTTTTCTTTTTCAATATTATTATGATGGATTCAAATTTTTATCAAAAATAACTTATTAAAAAATTCTATATATATAAAAATATTAAAATTAGAAACATTAATCTATAGATGAATATTTTAAATTATTTGATTTTATGCTTTATAATATTGAAGAAATAAAATATTAGATTAAATACTGAAAAAATGCACCATTTTCTTATGGGGTGAGGTAGTGTATATACTCCATATGGCTATATATATGCATGCACTGCCACAGAAAACATTTAAGTAATAATCTAATTAGGTGAGCCCCGATTAGTTGGGGCAGGTAAACTGGCTGTTTTCACTCTTTTTTTTTTAATCTCCACTTGTTATTAACTGCCATCATCTTTCTCAAATTCGAATTTCCTCTCAATTTTACCTGCATTAATTGCTTCTTAATTAAGCATGTGGACACCAAGGATGAAAAAATTTAACGGAGATATAATTAAATTGAATCAATTAACCATGGATTATACACACATAAATTTATAGTACTACATACAAATTAATCAAAATCATGATTCTAATTAATTGATCATCATCATGCCAACACAAAATGGCCTCAAACTGTTTGTACAATATTGTTTAATCAACTCCAACAGCCAGCAAAAGTGGGAGAAGCTGAAAGATAAAAAATCAAAGCAAATCCAGAAAGATGAAAGAAAATAAAGAAAGAAAGAAAACAATACTATATATCATATGTATTAATCTATCATGTGTCAGTTCTAGACAACTTTGAACAACCTAATTAAATCCAAAGCAGCTGCCTTTAATCACCAATTAATTATCTTTACTTAATCTTACCATGGTCCTCCTCCCAACACTCCATTATTGCTCCAATACTCTCCTGCTGATGAATTTCCCTGCTGGCTCTTATTGCCTTGATGATGCTCAACTTCATCACTTGTGCCTGAATTAATCTGCTTCATTTCCCCAAAAGGGAAGAAGTTAATCCTCCCACCACCACCACCTCCATTATTATTGTCTGCTCTATTCCCAAGCCCATTCTCAATTGTGAACCCCAGATTTGGCTTGTAATCATGCATTGAAAAACCACTGGAATTATAGAGGGCATTTGAATCGATGACTTGACCTGGAAGAAAAGAATTCAATCCTCTAGTAGCCATCCCAGTCCTGAGCAGCTCCAAAGCTGAGAGCTGAGAGGGATGATGATCATAAGGCAGAGATTGATGGGCTGGAGAAGATGAAGAATTGTTCTCCTGATGATGCTGATGCTGTTGATGATGAGCACTAGTTGCATTATTACTGTTCTCCATCTTGGGAGTGATTTGGAGGAAGTGATGGGACATTGCCTGGTGGGTTTCTTGCATGGCAGGAAAAGCCAAGTTCAAGTCTTGCCCTTTCTGCATCCTGTCTGCTACAGGAGACTGGTGAGAAGAAGAGAAGTGTACTGAGAGATTGTTGATGTTGTTTGGCGGGTTTAGATCTGGGATCACTCTGGGAGGTGGATGATGGTGAGAGGAATTAGCAGCAGCTGCTTGCTGTTGTGGCGATGAAAAAGATGATGATGATCTTTTGTTCTTTCTAGAACCTCCACCAACTGGAACATTCCTGAGGGAACCTCCTTCAGTCCAGTACCTTCTACATGTTTTGCAGAAGTATCTTGGTTGCGTGAGGCTGTAGTTGTTGTAGTAGCAGAACTTTGTGTTTGTGGAGTTACATCTTGGGCAGTTGAGTTGCTCTGGAGGCCTTGCTTTTCTCTCCATAGCTACAGCGCCTGGTCTTGCAGCTGCTGTGCATGCACCGCTGCTGTCGTTGCAGCTTGTAACCATCTCTTCCATTGGCTTCATCAACCCTATTTCTTGATGATTTGCCTGCAAAATTAAATAATTCATTCATATATATAGTTATATTAAATTAAATTGCATCAAGCTAGCTAGCTAGCTAGCTAGAGATCGAATTGAAAGAACAAATGATACCTTTTGCTCTTTCCCTTTTCATCAGCTGGCATATATATACATATATACCAAGAAAAGGAGGGAGAAGAAAAAGAGAAAGTGTGCTGCTACTGCAAGCCCTAATATATAATCTTAATTTGATCATGCATGCAAGAATATAAATTAAGCATAATTAATGATCTTGTAATTTATAGTAGAAGTAGTACGTATATATATAGAGATATATGTAAGAGTTGGAGCTGGAAACATAAAAATTAATGAGATGATCTTGATCATGATCATGGTGGTGATGGAATGGTTTTGTTAGCTAGGTTCCAAAAATTAAAATTAAGAGAAATTAGAAAAGACAAATTAAGTGGGATGATGATCATATGTAAAAAGTTCATGGATGAACCCAATTAGATGAAGCTACCTGTGACCATTTTGCAGCGTCCATAATAAATCGATCAGATTATTTGAAAGCAAAAGGAAGTGACTAGTGAGAGAAGCCAAAAGCAACTATTTCTTCTGTTGAGAGAGAGATCTTGAGAGAGAGAGGCCGTAGCAATTCACTTCACCGCCTTTCTTTGTCCAGAAGAGAGAGAGAGAAGAGAGAGAAAAATGGGGAATGTTTTTGGAGACTGTACTTTGGCTGGTGCCTTTATGTGTTGCCTTCTTCCTTGTTTATTAATGATGGTGGAGAAAAATTAAAATACCAGAAATTAAATTAGTGGAGAGAGATTGTGGTGCGTTTGTTTAATTTGACCACTGCAAATTAACCAAAATCAGGAGTGTATAGTAGTACTATATTTTAGTCTTTTAATTTAGACTTGTATGCACACTATAAAAGACCATTTTTTAAAATTAAAAAGAAATTCTTTTTAAAAATTAAGGTAAACTGCCGCCTCGTATTAAATTTATTTTAATACACACACTAGGGGTGACTTCGAGTCGAGCCCGAACCTAGCAGGTTCGAGCTCGAGTTCGTGAAACTCGGGCTCGGCTCGAGCTCGGCTCAAAGGTTCGTGAAGCTCGAGCTCGTTAGGCTCGCGAGCTCGGTTAGGCTCGATTCGGCCCCAAACGAACTCGCGAGCTCGAGCTCATTAGGCTCGCGAGCTCGTTAGGCTCGATTCGGCCCCAAACGAGCTCGCGAGCTCGAGCTCGTTAGGCTCGATTCGGCCCCAAATGAGCTCGCGAGCTCGTTAGGCTTGTGAGGCTCGGCTCGTCGGGCTCGTTAAAGCTCGAGCTCGAGCTCGAGCCGAGCTCGGCTCGGCTCGATTCGTTACTCACCCCTAACACACACACAAGTAGTACGTATAGATAGATCTGTCCCTTTTATTTAAAAATTACACTTTAATCTTGATTATTTTTTTTCTAGATTCACTACGTGGGGAGGACAAAAGCTACTGCAGCCCTTACTGCGGTTTGGGCATGATAAGCCCATTTCTGTGATAAATGGCGTGAATTCTTAGCGCGATAAGAAGATTTCTTTGCGGCATTGGCCGCAATAATTTTTTTTTAGGGTTTAAACTCTCCTTTCTCTTCATCCGCCGCACAATTCTTCTTGTTTTTGTTCTTGTTCTTCTTATTCTTCTTATTCTTCCTCTTCTTCTTCTTCTTCTTCTTCTTCTTCTTCTTCTTCTTCTTCTTCTTCTTCTTCTTCTTCTTCTTCTTCTTCTTCTTCTTCTTCTTCTTCTTCTTCTTCTTATTCTTCTTCTTCTTATTCTTCTTCTTCTTCTTCTTCTTCTTCTTCTTCTTCTTCTTCTTCTTCTTCTTCTTCTTCTTCTTCTTAACCCTAAATCGATTCTCTTCTTCTTCTTCTTCTTCTTCTTCTTCTTCTTCTTCTTCTTCTTCTTCTTCTTCTTCTTCTTCTTCTTCTTCTTCTTCTTCTTCTTCTTCTTCTTCGTTTTCTGGTTTCATTGGGACGAATCCGAATGAACATTCATCCAGATTCGTCCACTTTTTTTTAATTATTCAAACCGGTTACTGCGGTCATGGCCGTAGTAAGGCCGTAGTAGCTACTGCGGCCATGACCGTAGTGGAAAACGAACTGCAGAGGATTTTACGACGGCAAGCACTACGGCCTCTCCCGCAGTAACTATTGCGGCTCTACTGCGGATTTGGCCGCAGTAGATGAAGTTTTCTCTACGTAATGATTAATGACTTTCATTCAAAACTATTTGACTAAAGCCATTAAACCAACAAGAAGGGGGAACACGTCCCCAATACCGTTACTTATGTGTTCCGAGCCATCATGAGCAATAGAGTGGGTGATACCATTGAAGTAACATCTTATAAAAGAAAATGCACAACGGAATATCATAAACAGCTAGAAGTCAAATGCAAATAAGCAAACCAAAAAAAAGTAAAGAACATGCGACTTAGATCCTTTGATAACTGAGTGTGATAGAAAGACATTGAGAACTGCGTAGTTTTGAAAGTCTATCTGAACCAGAGTGAATTAATTAGATGAATGTACCATCCCACGATATAGATATGAAAACCAACAATAACATGTTCAGAAAAACAAATACCTTCAACCTCAACTAGAAAGCAGATCATCTACACAACTTCACATTAATCAATTTAAACAGATACATATACATATTTGAGTGAGCCATAACTTCACCTTGAAACAGATACATAAATTTAATTCCAAAACTTAATAAATTTAAATTGTGGCGTAGCCAGGCCAGCTTAACAATTAGGTGAAGCATGCATTGGGTGTATATGATTATTTAGTGGGATTAATGGTGTAATTATATGTATATAGTGATTAATTAGTGATGAATTATTGTTTAATGGAATTTGTTGGTTTGATGAGGTAGGCTATAGGCACTGTGGTGGGTTTCTCTTTTTTGACCAGTTAGTGGGGAAAGTCTTTATTCTTCCTTTATTAATGTCACCACTTTTGAGTGTTTTCTAGGACCCAGCTTGTTCATGTTGTAAATAAAGAGAGGTTGGGTTTTTGTTTGTTTGGTCTATCAAAAAGCAATGGATTTGATCACTCAACATCCGCTCCATCGTCAAAAAAGATAGATAGTATAGTATACTATATATGCCCTCGTCCCTCCATTGCACCCAATCAACTTTTCCCTTTCCATTACAAACAAATTAAAGTTTCTTGCAGCTAAAGTAATCCCTTTTTTGGCCACATCACTCCTCAAAGGAATGAATTCCCGCTACTTACTGTTCAATCTTTTCTTGTTCGTTGTTTGCTTGAATTGAACATGCATGAAAGTTGAACATATATACTTGTGGTACTGAAATGGGTGTTTAGGCGAACATGGAGGACTAAAGTTAGTTAGTTAGTTATACATGCAATCCAGTCTATAATCTCTCCTTGTGTTTTACCGGGTTTCACAAAAATCTAAAATTGACGATATTCAAGGAACAGCTGTAGGTACAACCAGACCTCAAGCATCAATGGGTTTAACTTCAAGTAAAGTCTCTCTTAATATTATACTCCCTCCGTCCCTGAAAAATTGTACACATTTCCTTTTTGGGCTGTCCCAGAAAAATTGATCACTTTCCTTAAAAGGAAACTTCTCACTCTCAAAGTTACTAAACTATCCTCACTTTATCTTTACTTTTTCTACCTCGTTTTTTGTGCACTCTCAACTAAGGGGCAATTAAGTAAACATATACAAACATCTTACATTCACCTTAATCTCAGTGTCCAAACAAATCTATCAATCTTTCGGGGACGGAGAGAGTAGTACATAAATTAATTCAGTTGCCTTTTAAAAAAAATAATAATACATAAAAAAATTCACTTAATGCAAGTTTATTATTAATTTGTCGCCTTTTTTATGCAAATGAGTATGGAATTGAGATGATGAAGATTTGAAATCAAAACATTCACCTCATATTCTCTGAAACTTAACTTGGGATAATTATTCGTCGGCTATGAGCATGAATATATTGACAAAAGATGAGGAGTAAAAGTTGAAGGGGCTATTTATCCTTAACTTTGATCGAAACTGCATTTGAATCTTATGCAAGCTTTATTGTAATTTTCTTGCATGATTTATAAGAAAAATTGTAATTTTAATTTAAGCTTATTTTTTGTATTGGTAACTATTTTGAATTACTATTTTTTAACAGCCATTGAACAATTAATACTTCGAATTCACTCTTTATAGGTAACTATAATAAAATACCCCGTCTGACACAATTTAAATTTACTAGTACAAATTTAGTGTTATTTGCTCGAATAATTATATTAGATGGGTTTTCAAATATTTTTCCAGTTTTCTTTGACAAACCTTTCAAACATTCATATAGAATGTTCAGAATATTCTTCCCAAATCTTCTGGAGTATTTGTTAGATTAGGATTAAGATGTAAGAAAACAAATACTAATGTCAATTAGATGTAAATTATAAACGGACTCAAGGGTATGTTATAGAAAAAGCAAAATTGAAAGCTGGAGGGAGGGAAGGTGCATGCAGGAGGCGACAAAAGGAAGGACGAGTAGGACCCAAAAAACGCGCAACAAAATGTAAGTATGATAGGAAGGACAAGTGAGTAAAAGCTATTTTTCGGATACTTCATCTATTTTGTGGAGTTCTTATTGTTTTTTTTTAATTACAAATAACCGTGTATATTAGGGACACTAACCACCCCACGGACGGGTGCCCTAATTGTTTGACTGAACAATCACTAACTAATGGGTTGATCAAGTGCTCAAATGCAAGTGGAACGTCACTCAGAGTTTTCAGCTCACTAGGCCTAGTTAGATCCTTGTGTTCAACTCACACTTAGGCTTGCACGATTTGTCTTCCTGACCATGGTGAATCGAACTCAAATCACTGTAGTGGGAGAGCTGAATCTTAACCAACTAAACTAGCATTTAGAGGATTTTTTTAATATATATATATATAAGTTAAAAAATAAAGTACATTGAGAAAGTATAAACTTGAACTCACTTATGGAATAAAAAACAAGCACAAAAACAAAAAGTAAACATACTCAATTGGCCCTATATGTCTAATTGCAGCATAAAGTGATTTATAAGACTGTAGGAAAGAAGTGATCGAAATAGTTCTTTTAAGAAATTATACTACTACTTTTATATGCATGGTGGAATTTATTGTCTCGCACCTTGGATTGTGTTCTTTTGAGAATTTTTTCTAATATAGTTATTGATTTTGAAAAGAGACAACGGAAGAAAACAACAAGAGATACATAATAAATTCCACCATCCATATGCATTAGATATTTTATAATTCTAAACTTCTCGAATAATTTTGGCAACCAGATATAGCGTTGTTTTGCAAGTATATAAAAGTATGAAATAATAAAAGCCTAGTACCAAAGGGAAATTAAGTTATGTCAGTGTTTTTTTAGAATGAATGCTCACATAAGATCATACAGTAAAGAAAATTTTTTTTGACAAGCAGGGAAGAGGCTACATGAAAGCTAATGACTAGCTCATTACAAGAACGAGTGGTATACTGACACTAAAAGCCAGATAACTTAAAGTTAAGCGACTATCTAACCTAAGACTATAATAGTGAAAGAGTAGCAAGAAAGGTAAAGATAGAAAATACATTATAAGCATTAAAGAATAAGAACTAATAGACACCAGGGGCTCCGACTAGATTGAGAAGCGCTCTTCAAATACCTTTCACTACGTGGGGAGGACAAAGTTTACTGCGGCCCTTACTGCGGTTTGGGCCGCAGTAAGCCCATTTACGCAGTAAACGACGTGGTTGCTGGCGCAGTAAGGTTTACTGCGGCCTTAGCCGCAGTAAGGCCGCAGTACTTTTTTTTTAGGGTTTCGGTTCTCTTTTTCATCCGCCTCCTTCACATTTTTCTTCATTCTTCCATCTTCATCTTCATTCTTCCATCTTCATTCTTCTTCTTCATTCTTCCATCTTCATCTTCCCCTTCATCATCATCTTCATTCTTCTTCTTCTTCTTCTTCTTCTTCTTCTTCTTCTTCTTCTTCTTCTTCTTCTTCTTCTTCTTCTTCCTTTTCTTCTAGTTCTTCTTCTTCTTCTTCTTCTTCTTCTTCTTCTTCGAATTCTTCTTCTGTTTCTTCTTCTTCTTCATCTTCGAATTCTTCCTCTTCTTCTTCCTCTTCTTCTTCTTCCTTTTCTTCTAGTTCTTCTTCTTCTTCTTCGAATTCTTCTTCCTTTTCTTCTTCTTCTTCTTCTTCTTCTTCTTCTTCTTCTTCTTCTTCGAATTCTTCTTCTTCTTCTTCTTCTTCTTCTTCATCTTCGAATTCTTCTTCTTCTTCTTCTTCTTCTTCTTCTTCTTCTTCTTCGCTTCGCCTTCCTCTTCTTCATTTTCAGCTTTGACGAATCCGGATGAACATTCATCCGGATTCGCCCATTTTTTTAATTATTCAAACAGTTATCGCGGCCATGGCGCAGTGAGGCCGCAGACGTGCATCAGCGGCCGACGCCGCAGCGAGTTCAAATCGCGGGCATTTTAATCGCGGCGTTCATCGCGGCCATCGCCGCATTGGTACCACGGCCAATCGCGAATGGGCCGCAGCGAGGCCTGTCTTCTACGTTGTGATTGATTCATACAGAATTCTACCTACAACATACTATGAGAAGTAACCGGCCACTGACCTCCTGCACCAAGTGAGCTGCATCAAGCGAGCTCCAAACAGCCTAGACCCTGTAAAGGATTCCGGAAGAAAACAACCAACAAAGACGCAAAGTAAACCACAATACACCAAGATCCAATGCCAATGATATATTAGTCACAATAAATAACCAAGTAGGGAGGGTGGACTTTAAACCGGCCCTACTCGGGAGGAAGGATCTCACTGCTCCTGGCAGGGAGAGCCATCGATATCGTTGCTCATCCCTGTCATACAATCTTCTAATACCTCCTGTTCCACAACATCCAAACTCATTAGATGAGACCCCGCTTTCCAACCAAACGAACACAAATTTAAAAAAGTCAGTAAAAGTGACGCAAACACACCATCCTCATAGACCCCCAACGGCCAAAACAAGCCCTGATCAGCTCGTCCAAACTAGGGGTGAGAACGAGCCGAGCCTGGCAAGCTCGAGCTCGAGCTCGTGAAGTTGAAGCTCGGCTCGAATTCTACTCGAGCTTAAAATCGAGCTCGAGCTCTACTCGTGAAAAGCTCGAGCTTGGCTCTAAAGCTCGTAAGGCTCGATACGGTTGAGGTAAGCTCGTTTCAGCTCGGCTCGAGGGGGACCAAACGCCTCGAATCATAAGCCACGGCCTCCAAACGCCGAGATGGTGGGAGGGAGGCAGCCGACACAGTCCAAGAGGCCACCTTGCTGGCCGCATCTGCAGGAAGGAGCCTGCACGAACAGACCGTGCGAAGCAACGCCGGAGGCCCTAGATCATGCCAGGAAATCGCACAAAACGGTGGCCACAAACTCCAAACATCTTGAAGACGGTGATAAATGCAACAAAACCATCGACAAAGCGAGAAATTGAGATCCCATGGTGGTGGCGACGCAAGCCTAGGGTAGGGTTCCGCATGAGCCTTTTGTTTTGGACCTCGGACGCAATTGTTCCCAAAGGTACTGTTGTTATGTCGGTGTTTATAATTTATTTCAAATGATATGTAACATTTGGCCAATAAATTTGCAAAATATGAAAAGCAGTCCAACAAACAAAATACTAATAATGAGCAGGTACGTATAAGGAGAGTCATGAAAATATATAAGACGGACAGTAGGAGGGGAAGGGAAGGGAAGTGAGGATATGATATTATTTGCGGGTGGTGGGCTGGTTAGTTAGCTAGCTAGGAAGGAGAGAAATTGAAGGGCAAATGTCGGGTCGGGGAGGACAAAGATTTTGAAGTACAACCTCCAAACCAGTCCAACAAACAAAATTATTTTTTCAACAATTTGATTTAAATTCAGCTAGATTTTCTATAAATAAAATTATACTCCCCACGGTTCCATTAATATTGCAACCGTTTGACCTTGCACCCATATTTATGCAACCTCTCTTTTCCTTTGACTTTCCATATTTACCCTCCTCTTTATCCAACTTCAACATTTCCTTCCTGCAACACCATCTAAACATGATACTCCAACAACAAAATTGCACCATTGATCATCAACCATAGCACAACAAAAATTAATAATTAGAAATTTGAAAAGAAAAGTGAAAACGGAGAACAACAACACCCAATTAGCCATATTTTTATTCACTTTTAAAATACTCCCTCCATCCCAAAAAATTTGTAACACTTTCTCTTTTAAGACGTCCCAAAATTATGACAACATTTCCTATTTCAACAAATTTTTATCCATGAATTTACAATATTATCCTCAATTTAATTTTCATAACTTAATTTAATTTCTTTCTCTCACCCACGGTCCACTCTTCCACATCCATAACAACACTTTCTCCTCCTCTGTTTCACTTTCAGGATCCGTTTGGTACAAGGAAAGTTTTCATATTTCCGGGAATGTAAGATTCCCAAATTCATTTTTCCACGTTTGGTAGAAGTTTTTAATTTTATTCTCAGGAATCTCATTTATTCAAGGGAATGAGATACATGGATTTATGGGGAAAGTGATTCCCAAGATAAATGGAAGGAATCTAACTTTCCCTAGCATTTCTAAATCATCATAAATTACAGAAAATAGGGGGTTTCAAAATTGATGAATTTGAGGTGAATTTTTTTGTAATTCACCTCTATTTTTCATGGTGAGTTATCAATTTTTTCGGACCTCCCTTTTTCACGTCGAAAGTGAATCACCAAAATTCACGGTGAAAATTTTTTGGTCCCCCTTCCCGGCACTGATGAGACTCTAAGCAGGAGACACGTGGGGGTGGAACTCCTCACCTCGCTGTTGGTCACCATGTTTTGGTTTGAGAGGGTAGGGCACTATGTTTTTTTGTTTCAACTGTGAATTAGCGAAAATTCACCAAAAAATTTTCTCCCTCCCTCTTAATTTTGAACCCTCATAATAAACAAATATAAGAATTTTCACTAAATTCGAAACAACACATTTTCACGCTTCAAGAAGCTTCATCGCTGATAAGTCTCTCAACCATCCCGACCTCATTTGCTCGACATCAACACCGCCCGACCCCTCACCCTTCCTAATCTCGTCACCGTAGTTGTATCTTGTCGTGAGGGCGGGGGTGGATCTTGCCGCCGTAGCCGACATTGTAGGCGGCGGACGGCTACTCCTCCCCCATGACTGGTTGTTGGCAACGATTCTGCGGGCTGTCAGGGGGGAAAAGTCGAGATCTTGTCGTCGAACTTGCTCCCCCTCCGCTCTTTGACGATCACCGGAATTCCCCACCCAAAATCGTTGTACATGGGGAATCTTGAACACCTTGGCGCCTTCCCCCACTCCGCCACGCCTCGTCGGACCGTCTTCTCGCCGTGGGCCACCACATTCTTGCAACATCTTTGCGCCGAAGGTAAGGTCATGAGCAAGGAGCTCCCCTGCCGGAGCGCACTGTCAACAATGATACAACACACCTCACTTGGTTTACCTTTTTAATTTTGTACCAAACAGGGATCCTTGGGTATCATTTACCCTTGTAATATCATTCCTAGGAAAATGATATTCCCCCTAATATTCCATTTCTTGTATCAAACGGCCCTCAATATCCCACACGTCAAGCATCGCTGCCTTTAACAACTCCTTGTTAGCAAACTTTGTCGGTGTTGCCGGTCTTGGTGCAACCCAGCTTGCATTATGTCGAATCGCACAAACCTTAACCTACAAAGGCTGCACTCGCTCACCACATCACCCAACCAACGAATCAACAAGCGGAGCGTAGTCCTTCATCGGAAAAATCAACCTTCACGGCAGATGCTTTCAACAATTCAAAAAAACCACCTTGAATCGAAACGGATCTGGTGATTCTCCTCAACGAGCGGCGGCGAAACATAGACAATTTGAAAAATCCACCTTGAATTGAAACGGATCTGGTGATTGTCCTCAACGAGTGGTGGCGAAACAGAGAAAATTTGGAAAATCCACATTGAATCAAAATGGATCTGTTGATCCCCCTCGACGAACGGCAGCAGAAAATCTTACGACTATGATTTGCGTTGCTTCCCCTGTTTCAATTTATTCTGGAAGAAGAGGCTGAACAAGGTTCTTGGATCTTGCTTCATCGCAGTTCTAGCTTTCTACCACCACTTGTTCCAGGACAAAGTCCATCTACTCCATTGTACTGGTTGAAATAGAATTGAAGTCTTATGGTCTCTCAAAAGGTTAAAATTATAGGATTACAACTATAACTGAAATGTAAAGATATGATAGTTTCCGAAAAAGAAAAGGCTTACCCAGCTACCAATTATTCTCTCCCTCCCCTTTTTTATTTATTGTAATACTTTCGTATTTGGAATGACCCTAATTTTTTACAACATTTCGTTACTTGATAAACTTTTTCAAACAAATTTATCAATTTATTATTTCAATCATCATTTTTCTTATTTTTTCATTTCACTCACTCATATTTTTTTATGATCTGATTTGGTATTAATAACTTCACTCACACTGCCCCCTCAACTTATTTATCTTTTACGAGTAATATTGTCAAAATTTACATCTTTCAAACTTCCTTAATTCTGGTATCCTATCAAAATGTTGCAATAATTAAGGTACGCGAGAGTAGCTTTTTAGAGGAGCCATATTGAGAGAGCTTTAACTTCATAATGCCTCACGCAATTCTTTTTCGGAAAAAGTCTAGAAAATGTGTTCTTTAACTTTTTTAAGAAATGGAGTATAAAGTAATTATTGATTTTGGAAAGTTAATAGAAAAAAAAGTAAAAAGAAGGGGTGGAGGGAAATTTTGTACTCCCTCCATCCCAAATATATTACTCGTATATTGCAACAGAAAGTTTTTACTGCTGCAAAGTTTAATATTTGCTTTGCTGCTCGCTCAGTGGCAGGGGCAAATAGGCCTTAGTATTTCTCAATTCTCATTGATTTGGGGTTGGATTGGGTCTGTCTCACAGCCCAAAACAAGTTCAATGGGCTCGATGTTAAATTCTGATCCAGGGCCCGAAAACTATAATGGGCTTTTAAAATGCTGTAGCCCATGCCTGAAAGTGCCACCGCGGCGAAACAAGAATAAATATTTGGGATACAATTGGAACAAACTCGGTAACTTTAGGGTGTTGAGTCGAATATGCAACTTCGCACCAACTATTACCTTAGTCGGTTGGGCGCCCGGAAGGCGAGCGAAATGGCGAGCGGAACGTCTACATCGCCATGGAAGCAGCTCGTTGCCAAGGCAATGGACTTCAATTCCCACCTTAAGAACTCTTCCTTCCTCCAGCTTGTACGCCTCCCATTTCTTCACTCGCTTTCTTGCTTATTAGATTTCGATTTCTCGACATTTTTTGATTTACATTTTTCCAGGCAACAATCGGCTCCAATGGAAGACCTTCAAATCGCACCGTTGTTTTCAGGCACATACTAATTTCCATCTTATCTCACTCTGCCTCTTCTTTCCTCTCTTTCTTTCTTTCTTTCTTTAATAAATTTAGCGTGAATTTTACAGAGGGTTTCAGGACGGAAGTGATAGGATCCAGATCAACACCGACACCAGGAGTAAAAAGGTTTGGTTTTATTTTGATGTCTCTCAAGATTCTGGGTTCTTTGCGTCATTCTCTGAATTTTGGTCCTTGTTCTTTGTGGAAATTTTGCAGATTGAAGAGTTGAAGCAATGTCCTTTTGCTGAGGTAGTATATATTTGCACATGGCTTGTGATGAAAAAGTTATTTCGCATCGACTGGAATTATTATGAGCCGGCCTTTTTTTGAACAGATATGTTGGTATTTCACTGATTCTTGGGAGCAATTCAGGATAAGTGGAAAAGTGGATATTATAGATGGATCAAACGCGGATCCTGGCAGACTTCAGGTTAGGCCATGAGCGATTCGCATATTATGAGCCAGCCTTGTTTTTTTTTTTTTTTATGTTTTCTAATTATACTTTCTGGACTTCTGAGATGGATGACCTGATGTACTCGGACATGGTAATTCAGGATATATACAGGGCTTGTGAAAACCAGTATTAAAAAAAAAAAAAAAAACCAAAGTATGGGAAGAGGTGAAAATTATGAAAACCCTCTTTAAACTTTTTAAACACATTTAGTAATGTTTTGTTTGTCTAACTTGGAAGAATAAAAGTATAGCTTGGAGCTTTTGTTCTTAATGCAACGACCGGACACATATTTTCCTAATGGTTCTCTAAATTTTCTGGTGGGAGGTGATGAAATGATTGACTAAAGAAAACTAGTTATAGGAGGGTTAAGTTTTACTTCTATTTTCTTGGAGTGGAATTGTAAAGTTACTGATGAAGGACTGCCCCTCTGTTCTCACTATTTTTTGAGATCAGTATTCTGCTGCAGCAAACTCTAGCTTATTTCAAATTTATCAAGTACTGTTATCATTTTGATCTGAAGTTAATCTATTATACACCGAGAGAGCAAAAAACACAGTTCCTGTAGTAGCCTATTTTCTGGGGGATGCCCTTAGATTTAAGGGAGTATAAGTCCATAGATTTTTTGTTGGTTGTCTGGAAAAACAGTACTCCTGCATCTCATTTCTGCATGTATTTGTAATGCAGCAAAGGGAGAGAGCATGGTTCGATGCTTCCATTAAGTCAAGGCAGCAATACTTAGGACCTCATCCAGGTCTCCCTTTAAGCGAGCAAGCGAACCAGGAACTTCCTCTTGATCCTTCTGCTGGCCCACTTGCTACATACTGTTTGCTGGTTCTAGATCCAGATCAGGTGCAAATTCTTAATACTCTTTTGTTCTGTTCCCCTGATTGAAATGTAGTACAGAAATATAAGTATTTGGCTTCTCTTGGTTCTTAACCTTTGATCCTGCATTGCAGGTCGACTATTACAATTTGAAGAGTAGCGAAAGGATTTTCTTCTCCTGTACAGGGAATGCAGATGGAACGAAAATATGGACCTCGCAGAGGGTGAACCCATGAGTGATTTATACCTTGTGATGATCGTCTTTTTGAATCAAGTACTTGCTGTGTATATTGCTAGAGCTGGCAATGTATGTAAAAGACCTTTCTTTGTGTTTGATCCCAAGTTGCATCAACATTCAGATTAACAGCCCCCCAACGGACGAGGAGACCAAACCAGAGCTCAATTTGAAACCCACAATGACCTCATCATGTTGGGCTTCCAGCTGTACATGAGTCCAAAGATAAAGCAACAAAAAAGGACAAACATATTGCCAAGTAACACCAGGGGGAAGGTGTGAGGTGTAAAATACCAACGACAAGTACAATTTTGTATCTTGAAGTAATTACTTTAATATCCGATTTTTTAAAAATTAATATTTAATCAATTTTATAGATTTTGTTTGGATTAGTGCATTTTACTATTTATATTGATCAATGTAGTATACTTTTCTTTTACCTTATACATAAACTTTTCAACGTTTACATAACATATCACCCATGAGTATAACTTTAACTTTTGTACCTTACGCTTTTATATATTTGATTTTGTTTGGATGATACAAAAGTTTCATATGCATAACATTGAAAATATCAACTCCATTTGTTGGTTTCTGATCCACTAATAAGAATACTGATCTAAAATGAATTTTGCACGTCACTAATAAAAAATGACAAAATGAATATAAGTTCCAATGATATAAATCATATATGAATATGAGTGAACAGTGAGTGAAGAGTTAAAATTAAGCCAGCAATTAAACAAAGTTGTTATATTTGTGAAATAGTGGTCAAGAAAAAATTATAGGACCCTACACAAGGAAAGATATATACGCATTAAAGGAGTTCAATGTTAAATATAACTTGTGAACAATGAACGTGCATAAAATTTGTGCAACAAATTAACATTAAATTAATTAAAACTACTCCCTCCGTCACAAAATTAATGAAAAGTTTGACATTTGATGTTCATTTGATTTCAATTTATTTGCATTATTATAGTACAAAAAATATAAATAAAGCATATTTGAAAATGGGCACATGAAATTTTTATTTGTATACAAAATTCTTAAATTTATATTTCAAAATGATTGAAAAATAAAATAAAAAATTAAATGCTGAAAAATAAATGTTTCATTATTTTTTGTCGGCGGCAACCCATGAAGGAAGGATTGAGGAAAGAGTTTATTGTGATTGAAGAAGACCATTGGAAAATATGTGAACTTGGTGAGAAAGATGGAAACTATGTGATAAAGAATAGGAGGAGAGAGCGTGACACTTAATTAAATGAGAGGGTAAGAAAAATGGAGAGAAAATTAATACTACCAATTAATGAATTGAAGATTTTTTAGAGAATCAATCTAATTAATAGTTAACGAATCCAATATGAAGAGAATCAATATAATTTATTTGATGACTGAAATTGGAGACCAATTCCTTTAAAAATGGTAGGTTGATTGCTTAAAAATGGTAGGCTAATTGATACCTACATGGCACACAAAAAAACTCATAGTCTAGTTGGTGACTACGTGAATCCTAGTTGTCCTCACGAAATCACTCCATTCATTTTTTTGTGGCTATCTTGACAAGACTCCTATAATAGTATATAATAGTAGATAGTTAACATTAAATTAATTAAACTACTCCCTCCGTCCAAAAAATAATGAAAAGTTTGACTTTTGGTGTTTATTTGATTTCAATTTATTTGCATTATTATAGTACAAAAAATATAAATAAAGTGTATTTGAAAATGGGCACATGAAATTTTTATCTGTATACAAAATTATTAAATATCTTTTTCAAAATGATTGAAAAATAAAATACAAAAATTAAATTAAATGCTGAAAAATAAATGTTTCATTATTTTTTGCCAGTAGCAACCCGTGAAGGAAGGATTGAGGAATGAGTGTATTGTGATTGAAGAAGACAATTGAAAAAGATGTGAACTTTGTGAGAAAGATGGAAACTTTATGAGAAATAATGAGAGGAGAGAACGTGACACTTAATTAATGAGAGAGTAAGGAAAATGGATAAAAAATGAAGAGAAAATTAATACTACCAATTAATGACTTAAATTTTTTCTAGAGAATCAATCTAATTAATAATTAACGAATCTAATATGGAGAGAATCAATCTAATTTATTTGACACTTAATTAATGAGAGAGTAAGGAAAATGGATAAAAATGAAGAGAAAATTAATACTACCAATTAATGACTTAAAATTTTTCTAGAGAATCAATCTAATTAATAATTAACGAATCTAATATGGAGAGAATCAATCTAATTTATTTGAAGACTCAAATTGGAAACCAATTTCTTAAAAAATGGTGGGCTGATTGCTTAAAAAATGGTAGGCAGATTGATGCCTACACGGCGCAAAAAAAAAACTCATAGTCTAGTTGGTGCTTACGTGGATCCTAGGTGTCCTCACGAAATCACTTCATTCATTTTTTTTGGCTATCTCGGCAAGGCTCCCGTAATAGTATATAATAGTTAACATTAAATTAATTAAAACTACTCCATCCGTCCAAAAAATAATGAAAAGTTTGACTTTTAATGTCTTTTTGATTTCAATTTCTTTGCATTAATATAGTACGAAAAATATAAATAAAGTATATTTTAAAATGGGCACATGAAATTTTTATTTGTATACAAAATTCTTAAATTTATATTTCAAAATGATTGAAAAATAAATAAAAATTTAAATGTTGAAAAATAAATGTTTCATATTTTTTACCGGCGGCAACCCTTGAAGGAAGGATTGAGGAAAGAGTTTATTGTGATTGAAGAAGACCATTGGAAAATATGTGAACTTTGTGAGAAAGATGGAAACTATGTGAGAAAGAATGGGAGGATAGAGCGTGACACTTAATTAATGAGAGGGTAAGAAAAATGGATAAAAAAATGGAGAGTAAATTAATACTACCAATTAATGAATTGAATATTTTTTAGATAATCAATCTAATTAATAATTAACGAATCCAATATGAAGAGAATCAATCTAATTTATTCGATGACTGAAATTGGAAACCAATTCCTTAAAAAATGGTAGGCTGATTGATGCCTACATGGCGCAAAAAAAACTCATAGTCTAGTTGGTGATTACGTGGATCCTAGGCGTCCCTACGAAATCACTTCATTCATTTTTTTGACTATCCATTCATTGTTTTTTGTTATCTCAGCAAGACTCCCATAATAGTATATAGTTAACATTAAATTAATTAAAACTACTCATTTCGTCCAAAAAATAATGAAAAGTTTGACTTTTGATGTTCATTTGATTTCAATTTAATTGCATTATTATAGAACAAAAATATAAATAAATTATATTTGAAAAAAGGCACAAGAAATTTAAATAAGTATACAAAATTCTTAAATTTCTATATAAAAATAATTTAAAAATTAAATGAAAATTTAAATGCTAAAAAATGGTAGGCTGATTGATGCCTACATGGCGCAAAAAAAACTCATAGTCTAGTTGGTGATTACGTGGATCCTAGGCGTCCCCACGAAATCACTTCATTCATTTTTTTGACTATCTCGGCAAGGTTCCCGTAATAGTAAATAATACTCCTCCGTCCCACAAAGTTGTCAACATTACTATATCAGGTCCCACAAAGGATGTCAACTTTCTTAAAATAGAAACTTTCTACCATCATTTTTACCATTTTATCCTCTTATCTCACATCATGGACCCACAAGTTTTTCTCTTTCCTCCCACTCAACTTAAAATTGGGGTCCACAAAATTCTCTCCTTTCTTTTTCATGAGGGTAATTTTGTCAACACACTATTATTCTCCCACTTTTCTTAATATATGTGCGGAGGAGTGTAGTAGAAAGTAGATGCGTGGAGTGTTGGTGATCAAATTACCAAAACTTTCCTGAAGTAGGGAAAATGTTTTCTAACCAAATTAATTTCACATAAAAAATATAGTAATGAAATAAAATGAAGTGTCTATTTGGGAATAATGTTAGAGGCTAGAAACGTTCTTTTAATATTAACGGTTTGGAAAAAACTATCTCCAATTTTTTTCTCGACTTCTAGGTTGTGTTATTTTGTTGGTTATGAAGCTCGATAGGAGTATTGGTATAAAGAGAAAAAGTGGAGTGACATTGTAAGATTTTTAAACTATCAGATATTGAGATTCTAGAGGAAGTGATTACTAATGTTAATCCCAAAACACTTCTTCGTTTTTTCAAACGGAAATGGAGATTGAGAAATCGAGAATGGATTGGAATATTTATCAATGGGAAAGCTGAGTGGCTTATGTGTCAAACTCGACAAACCCGAGTGACTATTGGTGGTTTCTTTTCCATTTCATCAAATCAAACAACCGGAAGGGAGATCGGAGAAGATGGATGGATCGGACAATCGCCGAGTTCAGGGATTGAGTCAACAGGAAGCGTGTTGGAGCTCATGAATGAAAGCTAGCAATTCTCATCAATGGATTTCGTCTCTCTGTTCGTTCCCTTTTTCCTCCTCAAAGTTTTCATCAAACTGAAGTACCCAAATCCCATCATGTCCCGTCTCTTCCAAGCAACCCTCCACCGTCATTATCACCATCACCAACCCTAACTAACTCATTTCCTTTCTCTTCTCCTATTAAACCCATCAATGGCTTCTTCTGAAGATGACCCATCTTCTACTTCGTTTCCCTCCAGACAACCCCACTCAACCACTGACCCTCTTAACGGCATACCCGATTAGCCGTAATGCCGGGTCTCGTTTCGGTCAAAACCCCACCGAACGCACCGCCGTTGCAAATTCTCGTATCGGAAACTGACAACGGCGGCACCAGCGTCACAATCAAAGCGCCGACGCCGCCGATTGATCGGCCGTCGACTCCATTGAGCTCCGTTTCCGTATCCACGCCGGTGAAGACGACCATGAAAAAGTCGGGCGAGGATTCCTCTGTAGAGAACCCGGATCGAGGTCCTTTTCTCCTCAAACTAGCCCGAGACACTGTTGCATCTGGTGGTAACCCGAATAAGGCGTTGGATTATGCGATTCGAGCATCCAAGTCATTGGAAAGGTGTTCAGCTTCGGGTCTGGAGCTGGCGATGAGTCTCCATGTGGTGGCCGCGATCTACTGTAGCTTGGGGCGGTTCGAGGAAGCTGTTACGGAGTTGAGGCGGTCCATCATGTTACTGGATGCTGAAAATGGGTCTGATCATGCACTGGCCAAGTTTTCCGGGTACATGCAGCTCGGAGACACATACTCTGCGATGGGTCAGTCGGAGCGGTCTACTGAGTGCTACGCATGGGGCTTGAGCATCCAGATTGAAGCTCTGGGCGATTCGGATCCGAGGGTTGCTCAGACGTGCAGGTGAATGATTCTGACTTCGAATTGTTGTTTGCTTCACTACTGTTTTGTTATTGCCCCAATATGGTGATAAAATAGTCTTCTTCTGGAAGGAATTGATTGTATATTAGTATGTATTGAGCATTTCCTTCAGTCACACGCAAAGAAAGAGTATAATTAATCTCTTTAGAATTGGACGAATAAAAGATAGACTAGAATTGATAAAAGTAATAGAGATGGAGTAAGCTTTTAGTAATTTTTAAGTTCCCTGATGCATTGCAGATTGCATAATCCTTGTGCTTATATTATAAGCCATTGTCATGAAGAAATGGTGTAAACTCTATTGAGATATGATATGACGGCCCTTTTCATTTTTGGGGGGCCAGAAGGATGATCAATTTCCCGTCCACAATTGCTAGAACCGAAATCATATTTTTGTGATTGCCTTGGTTTCGAGGGTTTTAGCTTTAGATCGGGGCCAAGGTTTCAAGTAAAAATGAAATAGATTTCTCTATGCATTTTACTGTTCGGTAACAATTTTTCTTTTGGGAATTAGTTTTCTTCAACACCATAACAAGTGCATCTAATATGCATTTTGTCTTCAGACCGATATGTCTGTTAAGTGCTAGTGTTTTCTTCCTATTTGCATGGTTACCCTTCTTGCTAGTGTGTGTATTGATATGCAAGTGGGAGGAGATAGAAGTGTCATTGAAGCATTAGATATGTGAACCACAGGTATCTAGCTGAAGCCTACATCCAAGCAATGCAGTTTGACGAAGCAGAGACACTATGTAAGAAGGCTCTTGAAATCCATAGAAAGGAAGCTGCGCCAGCATCTGTTGAAGAAGCTGCTGATCGGAGGCTTATGGCTCTAGTTTGTGAGGCAAAGGGGAACTATGAATCTGCCCTGGAGCATCTTGTCCTGGCTAGTATGGCAATGATTGCAGATGGTCAAGAAAATGAGGTTGCAGCTATCGATGTTGGCATTGGAAATGTCTATCTGATCCTCTGTCAATATGATGAAGCGATCTTTGCATACCAAAAGGCATTCACTGTTTTTAAATCAACAAAAGGTGATGATCACCACTCTGTAGCTTCAGTTTTGATTCGCCTTGCTGATCTTTATTGCAAGACGGGCAAGCTAAGGGAGTCAAAATCATATTGTGAGAATGCATTGAGAATTTATGCAAAACCTGCACCAGGGGCCGCATTGGAAGAAATTGTGAGTGGGTTAGCAGAAATTTCAGCCATATATGAGGCCTTGAATGAAGCTGATGAGGCTCTCAGGCTCCTGCAAAGAGCTGCGAGACTATTAGAGGACAAACCAGGGAACCGCAGCACAGTTGCTGGAATAGAAGCCCAGATGGGGGTGATGTTCTACATGGTTGGGAGGTACAGAGAGGCCCGAGAATCTTTCCAAAGTGCTGCAGACAAGCTTAGGACTATTGGAGAGAATGGATCAACCTTTTTTGGGATTGTATTGAATCAGATGGGATTGGCAAGCTTGCAACTGTACAAAATGGATGAGGCGGTGCAATTGTTCGAAGAAGCAAAGGATATATTAGAACAGGAATGCGGATCCTATCACTTGGATACACTCGGTGTGTATAGCAATATCGCCGCCACTTATGATGCCATGGGGAGGTAAGATTTTCATTGTTACAGTTGGCATTATATATACTTAATCATTGACGCTTTTGTCAACAGTAGAATTTCACAGCAGTGATCTTATTTAGTAGTCTAAATTTCTTGTGATGTTGAACAAATGGATGCTATGAACATACAGGGTGGAAGAAGCAATTGAAATGCTGGAATATATCCTGAAGGTGAGGGAAGAGAAGCTTGGAACAGCAAATCCGGAGGTGGAGGATGAGAGGAAGAGGCTGGATCAATTGTTGAAAGAAGCGGGGAAAGTGAGGAACAGGCAAGGAAATTCATTGGAAAATCTTCTCGGTAACAACAATTTGCAAGGAGTGAGGAGGAGGAAGGATATCATAAAGAGATGGTCTTCATTTGGTTTCAAGAGATGGTGAGATCATGAGACAGACAGACAGCCTTCCCATGAATAATTAATCACAATTAATTAGTCCACGGTTAATTAACGTCGTGATCCCAAGTGTAGCGTTTTGGCATCTCTCGTAAACAAAGAAAGAAACAAAGGGGATCTATCTCTCTACTTTGTTTATGTTTCAAAAGATAACAAGGTAATGAAAAATTCACACAATATTTAAATTGAATAATGAATATGCCCCATCATCTCACTGGCCGACCTTGATCCCTTTTGTTATTTTGAGGTCATATCTAGAATTCAGAGTTTGCCTCGATTTGGTACCGCTCTCGCAGCCCGCACCGAAACAGAGCTTTACCCCTAGATGTCCAGTCAACTGATGCGCCTCAACGCATTTTGGGGAGAACCAGCTAGCTCTGGGTTCGAGTGGCATTTCACCCCTAACCACAACTCATCCGTTGATTCTTCAACATCAGTCGGTTCGGACCTCCACTTAGTTTCACCCAAGCTTCATCCTGGTCATGGATAGATCACCCAGGTTCGGGTCCATAAGCAGTGACAATTGCCCTATGAAGACTCGTTTTCGCTACGGCTCTGGTGGGTCTTTGCAAACATAAAATAAATTTTCCTTTTTCGCGTAGTAGTAACTTCGTAAATGTTATTTACCAATAGTTGGAAAAATCACTAATTGTGTTATTTGTATAAATACTTAACTAAAAAAGGTATTTTAGTCTTTAAAATTATTAATTAATTAA
Organism: Stellera chamaejasme; assembly: GCA_024586325.1. Taxonomy (NCBI): domain Eukaryota; kingdom Viridiplantae; phylum Streptophyta; class Magnoliopsida; order Malvales; family Thymelaeaceae; genus Stellera; species Stellera chamaejasme. Next base: position 37,676,949 of record CM044985.1, read on the forward strand.
ATTAATTAGATAATGTTAGAATCAATTAGTGATTTTACCAACTAGTAGATAAATAAAAGGACTGAAGTAACTTCACCATCCTATTATATTTATATATAAAGCATGATACTCTAGGGGGTATTTATGACAATTTATTTTATGTAATTTTCGCAAACGTTTGATCAAAGTGGATTCAAGATATATATGGTTAGAGATCTAAAAATAACAAAATATTTAGAAAAATACAATAATACCACCCTATGAGGGATACAAATGTCACTTTCTTTTAAGAGTCACCGGAGATAGGCATGTCGTATAACTAAGAGCATTTCCAATAATTTTTCCAAAAATTTCTTCAAAGTGGGGAAGCAAAGCCCACATTCTCTAAATTATTTTTGCTTTAACTCCAACAACTTCTCCATTTTAGAGAATCATACATTTATTATAATAATAAAATATTATACATCTTTATTAATAAATTATTTGAAGAGATGAGAAAGATGATAGATTAAATATGTTTAAACCAATAGCAAATGGCCAAAATAGATGAGAGATGAGATGTTTGAAAAAAGTTAATTTGGGGGGCTCTCAAAAATTTGGAGAATTCTCCAAATTTGAGGAAGATTCCCCTTTTTTTTCACTTTTTCCCCATTTTAAAGAATGGATGGAGAAATTATTGGACAAAAAAAACAGTTCAAAATTTAAAAAAAATGAGCATTCGAATAAAATAAAACGAGGGAGCTATTAGAGATGGTCCTATAAATCAGCTGATACACTTTTACGCCAAATTGAACTCCATAGCTTTCGTTGTAAGCCTCTCTCCAGCTCATTATATAAATTGAACACAACTTTTCATTCTCTACAGTAAAATCCTAACCTCAACTTTCTGAAATTTGTTCGCCCCTCCATTATTGTATTGTGCATTCCACATCTTCTTAAGAAGCGATACGCTGGCGGATTTCTTGGCGTCACGCTGCTCCTGCTTTAATCGTGGCGGCTCTTCCCCTCCGTCACCATTGATTCAATCAGTCAGTCCTCCTGCCACTAATGAGGTTTTCTCTCATTTCTTTCGCCACAGCTCCGAAAACCCGATAAGCCTAACGAAAATGCCAACGACGAGCATGAAGTTCAAATTCAATCGGCGGATTATTTGACGCCTTGCGTCTCTATGCGACGACGAGGTTGCAGACGCCTATAGAGGGCTCTGGTAGGTATGGCTCGCTGTCTACTGAGTCGATTCTTTATTTTGTTCAGTCCAGAAAACAAGAACATTGTGTCATTATCTGAAGTGGCCTGTAATTTTCCTTTTCTTACTTTGCTCTATGGTTTCGGTTATTTAAATTCCAAGTTTTTTTGTCTGATTTGCTCCTTGATATTTGAAGGCTTCTCTATTGTTTCCAGTAGGTGAGGGAGGGTTCAATTTTTAATTTGTTTCTTTATTCTTCTAGCTAGATTTCAGTGTGGAGTCCTTTTGATTTAAGTGTTACGAATTTGTTCTTCAGTTTGTAGGTTACACCTACCTTTGAGGATAAGTTACCAATAGTCTATTAGCTTTAGCAAGGGGCTGGTGTTGGTACCAGATCACGGTTTTCTAGTGTAGTCCAAATTCACCTGTAAGCTATCTTGACATGATTGGTCATGTAGCTCCTTGATGTTGAGACTATTTCAATATGCAATAGCTCCCTCACTTGCTTTTGCATGGAGCAATCAGTACTCTAAATGCCTTGATTTCTGTTCTGGTTTGTTTTTCTTTTCTAACCCAGGAGGATGATTGTTGAGAGATACATTAGGACCATTGATGTGGGTTCTGATTATTTTTGGGTGATAAGTCTTAACGGTATTACAAATGCGTTCCTTTCATTTTTATCTGAAGCAAAACTACAAGACTTCTCTTGCAACCAAGACTGGACAGAGTTCTGTAAGTCTTGTCTTCCTGGTCAAATCCAAGAATAACTCTTCATTTTTTGATGTCAATCCATCAATTTGGCCTATACAGATGTGCTGATAGGTTGGTGCAATTGAATGAATACGTTCAAGATTGCACTAATGCGTTACTTGGAGGATGATAAGGTAACTACAAAATAGTCCGTATAATTACACAGTTGATTTTTGAACTTTTAATAATTTTACAAAATCTTAAAGGATTAATATGTGGATAAATAGACTATTAGGATTACGATTCTAAGGCATCTTGTAATTTTAGCTAAGATATTTTTTTTCCCTTTTCTTCATCTATTTTTCCTTTCTAAATTATAGTGAGAGCATTGTGGTTGGACTTGGATTGAGATAGCTTGTATTATTTTATTTTTTTAATGCAATTGAATTTTATCAAGATAGCTTGTAATTATGCTTGAGCTCTCCATTGGTAAGAGTGGTTAGTTTCTATTCGCAATATAAATCTCGAGTTTTTTGTTTATACAAATGGGTGGGTGGTTGAAATATGTAGGCTCAAACTCGAGATTTTTACAAGGATTTTCAAGAGGATGATTATTAGGCCAAGTGTTCAGGAAAATCTCAAATTTTATAATGTTTCCACATCCAACAATAATATATCAAATATTTACATCTAATTTTCTATGTTACATTTTTCATATCATCCTGAGGCAACGTCGGTATATAAAATATTTTATATTATATTATATTATATTATATCATATTTATCATAATTGATGGGTCTGGGTGAATAGTAGAAATTTTTTAATTTTTTTTTTTTCACTTCTCACGTATTAAACTTCGTCGTTTCTCCTCATCATCTTTTTTTTTCCTGAAGGCTGTCAGATTTTTGTCCACGTTTCAATTTTCCATCATTTTTTTCACTTTCCAACTCTTGCAAACAACAACATTCAAAATAAGAGATAAAAACTATACTGCTCCCTCCCGCGAAACTTCTATTGACCAAAAAGTCCTAACACTTTATTTTGTTTTCCTTGGAAGTTCTTTTTTATTTTTATGATGTTGTGGAAAATTTAAATTATTACCACAAAAAATTCATTAAAAAATTCAAATTAAATATATTTAGAAACCACACATATTAAATTAAAATTTACATATAAATTATTCGAATTTGCAAATCAAAATGTTGAAGAAATCAAATGATAAACTAAATGTTGAAAAATAAATGCACCATTTTTTTAGGGACGAAGGTATGTTCTTTATGTTTTTTTTGTTTATTATCAAGCTACCTTTATCCTAATTTTTTTAAACCTCAAATTTTTCAACATCTAATTTAAAATTTGATTTCCTAATATTTTCAATTCAATTTTTTATACACAAATGCACAATTTGATGTGTAGTTTATGAACATATTTCTTTTCAAATACTTCATTTTCAAAATACTGCTTTCCTTTTCCATTTCTTCCTTTTCGTTTATTTGTTTTAATTTTCCTTTTCTTTTATTCTGTTTAGGGATAAAGTCCTATTGACCTACTCCCTCCGTTCTGTAAAACATATTTTCTTACATATATATGCTAAATTTCTTAATGAATTTATTTTTTCACATTTGACCCAAATAGTTTCAATTATACAGTTTAGTCTTCTTTTCTTATACAATAACTTTATGTCATTTATTTTTTATGCATTTTCACATCCATCACATCCAATATTACAATTAGCACATTCTCTATTTTTTTTCCGTTTTTTTTTCCTTTTTTCATTATATTTGTTGATAGATAAAGTCCCTTGTTGGCTATATTTTTATGATTTTTTCACAAGAAACCCATATGTTTTCAATTTTCGATTTTTTCCTTTCATTATTTAACATTTATTTGTCCAATAATTAATTCATTTACTACGCTTATTTTTTAATTATGATCTTTAAAAAACAAAACCTAATATGTTCTCAATTTCATGATTTAAATAACTTTGTATCATGTATCATGTATATGTCCATGCTTGAAATGCCAAAATAAAAAAACTCATATATTGGTTTAATTTACCCCATTTTTTATTCCTTTTATGTATGTTGTCTTTTTTTCTTTTCTTACTTTTGCTTTTATTTGGGGGTAAGTCAATTCTTTCATTTATTTTCTACTCGTTTTCTTTCGTTTTTCTGCATTCCAAAAAATGTGTAAACGGTTTTTTCCAAACATAAATGATAATTTGTTGCTTTTTTCTCTTTCTTCTATCTTTTTCCTTTTTCTTTATTTTTTTACTCTACTTAAGACTTTTGTTTTCCCATTTTCATTCTTTTTCTTTTATTATATGTTAGAGATAACCTTGCTTACAGGCTTCTATTTTTATGTTTTTTGCGATTCAGTCAACATTTCGTCATTTCTTTCTGTTTTTCCTACTTTTATTTGTTTATTGAGAAACTCCCTTCCTATCCTATATTTTCATCTTTATTAAATCACTATCCTCATATGTTTTAATATTCTAATTTAAATGTCATTGTGCTTATGTATGTGTAGCTAGGTACTTTGAATGAATATATCTCATAAGTTGGAAGAATTTATTTATTTATTTGTACTTTCTTTTAATCTTTTTTGTCAGTTTTTATTTTGTTTATTTTTCCTTTCATTTTTTCACTATCATACCACCCGCTGCGAAGCGTTGGCGTACAATAGGGGGTTTCAAACATGGAAAAAAATAGGTGAATAGCGCTTATTTTCATCTCTTCTTTTTCACGTGAACAACTGGCGTGAGTTCACCTCGCCAAACGCGGACCTCAGGTGAGAAGCGCGAAAGTGAGCTTTGTATTTCACGTGAGAAGGCCCTTGCTCACCAGTCGCTCCACGAGTTGTCGCAGCTACAAGGTCATCTCCTCTTCGTCGTCGTCTTCCTAGTAATTGTACGAGGTATGTAGCACCATATCTCCCTGAGTTCATCTCTTCCCAGCTAAATACGGTAGAAATGGTCGATGGGTTAGGTCATCCCGTCTTGCTTGAGTCTATCTCGGGTCGCCGGAGTTGTGCATTCCGCTCCCTGATGTGTAAATGTGAACCCTGTTCTGGTGCAAGACGAACTGTGCGCGGTGTACAGATGTGTGCACACTGTCGCGCACAATATTGTGCGCTGCGCACAGAAGGTCGTACACAGTGCCGCGCAGTAATGTGCTCATGGTTGCGCACATGGTCATGCACATGGTCGCGCACAACCTCTCGGGACTCGCGTCTGTTGTTCTATCATGCGTAGTATGCCATAGAGAAGTTGGGTACTTGTTCTAGGTTTATATTCCTCTGTAATAGTTGAACTGTGGTAACCCGTGTTCTTGAGTTGATGTGTTGCATGTTCGAGCAGGCCATGTCCAGCCAGCCCAGCCAACCCGCACAACAGAACGCCAGATTCAATTCTGAGCAGTATGCCACGATCCTAGCCTTTCTAGAGGATCCGGCTAATAAGATGAAAGTATTTGGTGTCACCGGGAAGACAGAGGTTGGAGTGCCACTTCTGCGTAAGAACATGGCTTGGAAGGAGTTAGCGGCCATCATCAACAACAAATACAAGGGCAAGTTCAAGCTTGATGCAAAATCCGTGGGTGACCGTTGGCGGAACTACTTGAGCAAGTATAAAGCCGCCCGTGACAAAAGCAACACCACCGGGTTTTGGTGTGACCGAAGAAGACAGAAGCGGAATATCCACACCATCCAGGCGGCTCGACTACTTGTGCCCGCATTTCGAGCGAATGCATGCTCGTTGGTGATCGGTCGAACATCAGTCCCTGCGGTGTTCGATAGTGCCAAAGATCCACGTTGGAACTGATCTCAATGAAGTTTTAAGGTATGTTGAACTATTAGTGTTTAATTTGAGAATAGTTTTGCATACCTGATGCATCCATGTTTATGATTGTAGGTACAATAATGATGAAGAGGTGACATTCAGTTTCGATGATCACCAGGCGGATGCAGTTGTTGGCAGCTCGGGTCCTCATGAGTTCACGGGGAGTTCGTGCGATGGTGGAGTTGATGTCGAGAACGTTGTGGGTAGCAATGAGGATGACCTCTACCCATTATCTCCTCGAAGGAGGCAACCGCAAGTCCTGACACTGAGGATGAGGTGGTTGGTACAAGCGGTAAGCGCGTTGCACAGGTGGACATCGACGATGGGAAGAAGTTGAAAAGGGATCGAAGGAAGGAACTGCCAAGCATCTCGGGTCGGAAAACGCCATCGCATGCCCGGAACCAATTGGCCCAGGCAATTCAAGATTGCTCATCCGCGAAGGCCGCTGCTCTTCTCACCATTGAGGAAAAGAGGCTGAAGTTCGAACAAATGAAGTGGGAAACGGAGCGCGAGGAACGCGAAGTGAGGCGCAGGGAAGAGCACGAGCTTGGCGAGCGAAGGCGCAGGGAAGAGCAAGAGCTTGGCGAGCGAAGGCGCAGGGAAGAGCAAGAGCTTGTTGAGCGAAGGCGCAAAGAGGACGAGAGAGTGAGACGTGTTGAAGAGAAGGCCGAGAAGTGTAGGGAGATGAGGTTTGCATTGCTGCAAACCTTGATTGCAGATGGGATGTCACCCGACAAGATCAAAGAAATTCTGGCCATGCTTCGTAATTAGTGTTGTAATGAATTGAGCATGGTTATTTACTCATCCGCGCGGTATGCGATACTATTTAATTGCTTTGGAATTGTAAATTTCCTGGTTACTACGGGAGTACGGTGACAAGCAACTAAACTAGCGAGTAGAGGAAAACAATTCAGTAAGTCGCGCAAAATGGAGATAACGCTTTGAAATAACCTACAAATCCGCGCATAACATCTATAGTTTAACGAGTTGCGCTAAAACATACCGTATCAACGTGGTTGTGAAAAATCGGACCAAAAGTTCCGCAACGAATTCGGCTGCATTTAGGTTGAGTGCACAACTCAGTAGGAACTCCGTGGACCGTGGCGATCTAACGCGAGTGCTAAGGTAACGTGAGTTGCTGATTAGAACATAGGCATCGTATAGCTCCTCAAACTTATCGTCATCCTCATCGATTCCAACGGCGATGGCCATTTGTTGCTCAAGAACGGATAGAACGAGTCGACGATCGGATATTTTCGGCATCGCTGCTTTCACTTTACGAAAAGGAAGCCAACATGTTCATCACTTCCTGCATTTCATAGAAAAACACAGCATGATAGTGGTCTTAAAGACTGTATCAACGTACTGTGCGCAGCGCACAGTACACCGCACAACCTATCGCACAACGTGAGGACACGTGAAAACCATCTGTGCGCAGCGCACAGTACACCGCACAACCTATCGCACAGTGTCTACGCACACGAGAAACTACCTATGCGCGGCGCACATCTTGGCGCACAGACGACCGCATACATTACCCCTACCTACAGGCCCATCAACTCAACAACCAAGGACACTTGACAGAGCCGAGACGCGCAAAGAAATGGGAAGACAACATTACATCAAAACAGTGGGTTGTAGAACAAACCCATTCAACTGCGAGGTCTCTCCCAAACGTCAAGCGCATTTTCTTCACGAGTCTCTGTTTCTCTCATTTCCTCACATGCGCGACCTCCAAGATGGCGCATTCCACAGAAGATGCCCACGCAGAAGAGGGCAAGACTCACCCAAGAAGAACTTAGATATGACTGAGAAGGATGAGAGATGAAGGGAAAGACTAAATTTCGGTTTCCATAAACACAGGAGCGCGACTAAAAGGAAGGAATTTTGAGGCGGGAAACGCCTTCCGTGGTGAATTCACACGTGGGCTCCTCCTTGTTCACGGGGGTCTCAAACTTAACCCTCCTCTTTTCACTTTTCTCACTCACCTCCTTTTCACTCACTTATTAGGTGAAAAACATGGAGTTCACTTCCTATGTTTGAAACCCCTAATACCTTGTTAAACATAAACTCCCTTTGTTCTAGTTTGCTTGATACTCTCTCCATTCTATAAGCATTGCAACATTCTCCTATTTCAATGTTCCAAAAGTAATGCACATTCCTTTTTTCGGTAACTTTTTAGGTACTAATTTACAAATTATCTTTACATCTAAAGTTTATGAAATAAAACACTAAAAAAATACTTTCTTCGTCCTAATTTAATTGTTACATTTATTTCAGAATCTATGATTTTTTCTCCAATATTTTGTTATTCAATGTTAAATAATTTATATAAAAAGGTAAATAAAAGAGTATAGTTTCCAAAAACATTTTTTTCAATTTTTTTAACAAACTCTTATTATTAAAAATTAAATCAAACACATATATACCATTCCCTAAATAAATGTGTGTAAATAAATGTTAAAATGGGAAGAATATGTAAGGGTTATTTAGTAAAAGTGGTAGTAAAAAGTTTCTATTTTAGGAAAGTTGACAACCTTTGTGGGACGGTCCAATATAACAATGTTGACAACCTTTGTGGGACGGAGGGAGTAAATCAAAGACAGTGTCGAAAGTCAAACATCTCAATTAAAAATGATGGAGTTAGTAGTCAATATGGATCTTTTTTCTCTCCAAATAAAATTTTGTATTCAATAATATAATTCTTTAATTTGTATTTTTGAAATATTTATTGTTATAGTTTAATATTATTTTACTATTCTTCCTCGATTTCTATGTTTGATTATATCTTTTAATATAGAAAATGGGAATATAGGAAAACCAATACTAAAATTTTCTTACCTTAATCTATGTGTCAAGTCAAAGCGTTGCATTATATTTGAGACAAAGAGAGTATCAAACTTTGGTTTAAATTTATTTAAAAAGTATTTAATTCAAAAAATAATAAGTATATTAAAGATAATTAATTTATGTGTATGATTTTTTTGTTTATATATGTATATATTAGTATTTTAGATTAATTAATAAATAGGATATGATACAAAGAAAGTAGAGATGAGAATAGGAGGTAATTAGATAATATTATTTACCAACTAGTTAGAAAAACCGTTAGTTGTGTGTTATGTGTGTAAATATCCAACTAAAATTGTATTTTAGTCTTTAAAATTGTTAATTAGTTAGTGGCGAGGACCCAAATGTTAAGCCCGGAGGCCGGCCCGCAAGTCCGGCTCGCAAGCACTGTAGCTTCCCTGATGCAGGGGGGACACCTGTCCCTCGGCCCATATCGCTGCCCATACCGCTGCCCATACTTCATCCCAACACTATAAATACCTTATTCAACGCACCAAAAAGGGGGGGCGCCTTTTTCTTGGAACTTATCTTACAACCTTACCTCTATTCAATCGATTCTCGGCCAATATCACGTGTGAATTCTAACTTGGGCGTCGGAGAATTATATCAAGTGCTTGCTCGGCCTCAGAAATAGCTCATCTCGGGAGTGGCTCGACAGCAGACGCATCAGCTCAGAAGAATCCGTTCTCGTTACAGCATAACAGGATTCTTTTAAGGGGAGACCGACCTTCTCGGATATGCTCTCAGATACTTCGTCCCTACTCCGACATTTATATTCTTTAATGTTAATTGTTAGTATTAACAGTTAATTAAATTAGTTAGATAGTATTAAAATTAATTAGTGATTTTCCCCACTAATGAGTAAATAGAGGAGCCGTAATCTTCATAATTATAGATCCCGCAGAGTAAAAGAAACCACCAGATCGAAAACAACCAAAAATATGTACCAAAAAAAAGGAAAAAGAAGAAAGAAAGGAGTGAAGATTTTTTTATTTTCCAGCGTGGCCGGCCGGTGGCCCCTTCTTAAATTTGACAATTTTCCTCCAATTAATTAATCAATCAACAGCCTCCTCACTTCTTATCGGAAACTGGGTCCCACCTCACTCAACTCCGGATCCTAATCATCGTCCACGTGTTCTCCGTCGACCGCCCAGATAGAGCTACGGGGCGACGTGTTTGAGCTTGTATTGTATTTGTAAGTAAGCAATCGCGGGCTAGCCAAGCGCCTGACAACTCGACGTCTCGACCCATAGAAAAGTACTGAACTTACGACGGGCGCGGAAACGCAGTCGTTTCGAGCCCATAGCTTTGGAGGACAATCTGAAAACAGCCTGCTCTTCTCTGACGTGCCTGGATGATGATAACTGCAATGTGAAACAAAAATCCAAAAATTTGCTTCAACACTCTCGTGCTCTAGATTCTCTTTAACGCTTCTGTTTCAGCCTTTTCTGCATTAATTCCTCTCAGATCGGCGCTCTGCGGAAATCCCTTCTTCATTCAGGTCTGTTGTTCTTCGTTAACTATATCATCGGTGGTTTCCTTTTGTTTTTGCGTGGAATTAAGCTTCTTCTTCAAGTCACGACTATGGTTTCCTTCGGCTGATCCATCATTATCTGCCTGTTTCGGTTGTGTTTTGCTGATGCGTTTCGTTGTTTACCATATCTGGCGAATCAACTTTCTCATGCTCAACTTTGATTGTGGAATTTGTTCTTGTTTTTCTTTTCCTGCACTTTCGATTCTGTTCTGACGGCCGATGCTATCCTTCGTTTTAGTCCTTTCCTCTACTTTTTATATTGTGAATCTGGAGTGATCTGGCTACAGTATCGATGCTGGCTAGTGTTGCCGGCAGTTTTATTCGTCGGTTTGGTATATTTGCGGACTTGGCGAGTTGTTGAATTCCAGGAGAATCTGCTTGCCCATATTTCATCTCTACAGGTTATTTGGTCCGTAATGGCGTAATTTTAAACTCCACTTTAAGGCTTCTTCTGTTGGATTGGATACTCATATCTCTGCATTGTCGTTCTTGTTAATGGTAATTTGTTAGGATATTCAAGTGTAGTTCACTAGCAGATATTGCTGCGTATTGCTGTCAAATTATTACTCATATACATCGATTCTTGTCTCAGATGTTGTAGCGCCAGCTGTAGGTTGTGTCTCGCTCTCTCCTGTGTTCCTTTGCCCTTTTGTCTTATTAAGCTCTTGCCTATAGGCCATGCTATTATTTTGGGTTCTTTGGCACCTTTAATTAGTGAATTATTTTTGCTTCACCTTTGTATGACATCAGTTACGTTGTTTGGGGCAAGTTTGGTCGTGTAACTCATGTTTCCTACCTACCCCTCTCTTTTCTGACCAGTTTTGTTTTCTCTGGATATAGATGTTTGAAAGGGAAGAGAAGCAAGATGACGGCAGCTGAGGCTCGGGCAGTCTGGCAAAGAACTCTTAACCGTTGCTTTGTTCAAGAAGATGCTAAAAGAGCTCCAAAGTTAGCTTGCAGCCAGTCATCATCTTCATCGTCTAAACAAGCTGATTCCTGCCCCAGTACTGCACCGGATACACAAGACCATCATATGGTGGGTTTTACTCCTTTCAGTAGGAACCCTTCCTACTCCAATCTGCCCCCTGACATGAGGTGGTGGCTTCAGCTGCAACCCAGCCATGGAGCACTGAAAGGTTTTACGCATGAGCAGTTAAATGCCCTGGAGGATGAAATAGAAAGCTTGAAGACCTGCTTAGAGGAATCTTCCTGTAAGGACAGTCAAGCTAAACTTCACCAAGGTGACTGCAGTCCTACAGTGGGAGAACTAGAGTTTCAGGTTCCCTTTTCAAAGACTAACCAAGACTTTCTTGGTTTAACTAATATTATGAAGGATTATGAACTTTTATCGAAGGATGCAATTGAAAGTCGGAACTCGAAAAGATCCAGTGACTTTTCTTTGGATTCAGAATTCCCCTGGGTTGAAGGTCCGCAAACTGACCCATGGTGGCGAACTACGGATAAAGATGAGTTGGCCTATTTAGTAGCACAGAAGTCGGTTGACTATATAGTGAACTGTGATCTGCCCCCACCTCAGAAAGTGCGCAGTAAGAAAGATTCACACAAGTGTTCTGACAATTTGGATTGTGTTGGCACCACATCTTTGAACTGGACGCATGAAACTACAAGTCTCCCTCATCAAACTTTCAATGTTCATGGTTCCAATGATTCTGGAAGAATGGCTATACGGTCAAGTGCTTGGACAGATGAATCAAGTGTACAATGTGGTTCCAGTGAGTTATCAAGGTACTAACTAAACCTGGTTGCTCAATTACATTGAACAAATCATTCAACAAAAATAGAATTAGAAGGTTGAGAGAATGTGACTTGAGCATTTTTATGCACCTTTAAACTTAATAGTCCGATCAACTGACAATGTATAGTTTAGCAAGATTATTGATAATTGTTGTTTGTTTTGCAACTTCAATAAAAATTTAATAGCACGGTCGTGAAGGATGTCGTCGAAACTCGAGTTAGTGAAAATGATCCTTCCAAGGCTCAGCTATTAGAGGCACTCTGTCACTCCCAGACACGAGCCAGGGAAGCTGAGGAAGCAGCACAGCGAGCTTATGCAGAAAAGGAGCATGTAATCAAGCTCTTCTTCAGGCAAGCCTCTCAACTATTTGCCTACAAGCAGTGGTTCCGAATGTTGCAGCTGGAAGCACTCTGTGTCCAGATCAGTAGTAACGAGCAACAAACCTCAACTCTATTCCCTTCAGCTCTTCCATGGACGCCTTTGAAAGGTAGGAAAGTGATGAAGAACTCGCAAAGGGGCGTGAAGGGAAAGCGTGGGAAACCAACTCGAGCGCAACAAGAAGTGACTAGGTACGCCTTTGCTTTTGCATTGGGTCTGAGTTTGGTCGGTGCTGGTCTTTTGTTGGGATGGACAGTGGGATGGATGCTACCCTTTTAGACAACTCCACCATCTACATGATCATCTGCTATGTTATAAGAATAGGTCTGCAGTTGAAAATAGGATGGTCCGATTTATGGTCCAGTACAGTCTTCCTTTCTTTGATAAGTTTATTGTTTAGGTTCAGTTGTTATTGTAAGTTCTTCCCATGATGCTGATGATGTAAGTATTTCTTCACGTTTGGAAACTGGATGTATGCTGCGTGTATATATTGGATGGGAATGTGGGGTACCTGGTCTGGTCCGGTCCTGTCCGGTCCGTGCTTTGTATGCATTGGCCTAGTGCTAGCAGTTTTTAATACGGTGAAGTTTTCCTCTGTTCTCTGGTTCAACAATCTGACCCTTGGCTCTCATGCTTCCTTGGACCAAGCTATCCAACTTCCACAACTTACATCATGTACTGACGAATTCTACAAAGTTGCCCCCAGTCACTGAGATGGAAAATATAGTGTGTTTGAAATTGGTGAGTTAAATATTGTTAGAATCGTTTATACTTTTTTTCCCTTGCGGGAAGAAATGATATACCAAAAGAGAAAAGGCTGAAAAGTAGTTAATAAAAACCGTAAGGGAGTCTTAAAATATGATCAAAATGATAAATAAATAAATAAAAATCTGACTAGTGAGTTTACCATTGTCACCGTAACAATGTTAGTTATTATATGTAATCACATAAATTATATTGAAATCAATCACATCTTTTTAACAACTATAATGATTAAATAAAAAAGGAAGCTTGCCCTTGAGAAAATGGACAAGGAACCAAAACTCCATAAGAACACTAACCCAATCACATTTATTTTACGGCTAACAATAAAATCGATCTCTCAGTCTTCATTCTCAAATTTGGAAAGTCAATTAGCAAAAGTTATTATGACTAGCGTCAGTGGCGGATCCAAAAAATTTATTGAGTGGTGTCACTTCATACATTAATTATACTAAAATAATTTCTTAATTGAATTTATATGGATATTTTTATATGTATTGTACTTGGATAAGGTAAATGTTGTTAATTAATAAAGAATTGATTAATTAATAAGTCATATTGAACCAATAATACTAGTGGTGTCACGTAATTTTTTTAAGTGGTGTCCGTAAAAAAAAAAGCTACACATAAATACATAGAGTTTTACATTTTTTGAGTGGTGTCACTTGACACCACTCCTAACATGGTAGATCCGCTTCTGGCTAGCGTGATAGCTAGTACCGCTAGATTAGATATTTGACAATTTTTCTTATTTTTGCTAGTTAATATAACTTGAAATTCTAATTGCCAGTATTGTTGTAGACGCTCTTAAAATTATAAACTTAATGCTAACTTCTTTTTAGACAATTCTATGTCGGTTTCTGTCATTCTAAACTTTTAATTTAGAAGGTTACAACTTAATCTCAAATTTTCGATGAAATTAAAGTTGCTACATTAAAAGAGATTGATTTAAGCTAATGGCTTAAGTTCAGCTTAATCAAGGCATAGTAAATCCATACATGGATCTCCACGGTGATGATGAATTCGAAGATCTAAACTTCCAGACATGGATCTACCCAAACCGGACATGATTTCTACTTCAAATTACATTTATCCAAACACGAGTACACATGGATTAGTGTTCAGTTTGTGTCCCTTTCTCGATGTTTTAGAGGATGGTGGATTAGTGTAAAAGTTGAGGGAGTGAAATACAAGATATAGGAGTTTTGGGAGATTTTAGAAATTTTGTGATAAAATGAGGGTTTATGAATTTAACCTTTTTTACTCACAACTCACAACCAGGTAGGTGTTTGAGAGCAATATTATTTGGAATTTAGTCAAGATAATTTTGGAAGTTGTCTATTTTCTTTCAGCTGTATGAGTTTTTTGTTTTTGGACTGCAAAGAAAAAATATACTCGTATTAGAATGAAAACGGAAAAGTACAAACAAGGAGATTAGCAGCTTCTGAGCTAAAAGCTATCAACATTCCTCTTTTGAAATACCTAAATTTATCACTTAATTTAATTTAGAGTACAGTTTCATGATTCTCCGTGAATTAGGTCAAAAAATATATTTTATTGCCTTACATTTTTCATATGATACATTTAACTTATTAACAAAAATATCATCTCAATGTTTAAATTCAGTGGTAAAAAATGTAAAAACGTAAAATGTAATTTATTAACGGATGGTCGGTATAATTAACATGGTAATAATGAAATTGTACTTAATGTCTAAATTAAGTGATAAATTTATGTCTTTCAAAATAATGATAGTAAATTTACAATTTTTGACCTAGTCAATAAGGTTTTTTTTTGTGTGCAACTAAACCCTTTTTAATATAAATATGCGGGGTTAATTAGCTGCCCAGTATCAATAATACACGGTCATCGCGATGTCGCCGCTGGCTAATCTCGTCCGCACAGCTTAGGAAAGCTCCGGCTACCCCGACGAATTACGCTGCATTGGCCTGATTGATTAGCTTCACACCGGCGGCGAGAGTCAGACTTTGTTTCTCGGTTCCAATCATTGCCGTGTGGCTGGTGTCGAACCTTCCATTCACAGGCTCGACACGCCCGAATTTTTTTCGGGATTTTTGCAGTCTGGTAGGAAGTACTAGCTCAGTAGTAAATTTTCCTGATTATTTTCTTTCTTTCGATTTCGTGGTTTTCTTTCTTTTGAGTTTGGCTTCGCAAGTTTCTTTTATATCTGGTTAGGGAAACATACCCTCTTCTGTAGTGTATGTGAGAAGTGCGAAACGGCTTGCAGCCTTTTAATGTAGCAACTATGGTTTTTTTGGAGACAGTAAGAAGGTTGAAATCATGTTTCTAATCACAGAAGTGTTCAGATTGGCATGTGAAAGCAATTTTGCCACTCTGGTCCTGCTCAGTTCGGACCTACCTCAAATGAGCAAATGTGAAGCGGAATGCCAGCTCAAGTTTAAACCTCAACAACCACTCCATGAGCTCATTGGGAGCATCAATTTTGAGGAAACATTTTGACTTCGCTGAAACCTGTTTCAATTTAGGTTTTGAGAAAATATTCTAATTGCTGTAAACAATATTTCGGTTTCAAAAGAGGGCTTTGAAGCTTGTTGATGAATTCAAATAACTCAAAGTTTACCTTCTCTTCGGAATCAGCATAAATAAATGGATCCAAGTGGGTTTTAGCGTTTAATTATTATGTATTTGATTTTCTCGCATTTTAAGCCATGGTTCCCTACATTTTCTTTCGATTAGATATTCATGTTGAAATAGCATAGTGAAAGTGGAGCTTTTGCAGGTTTAATCCCATGAGCTCGAGGTTGAAAGTTATGATATACTTGAGGACTGTATGATAAGAATGCCGGGCATACCTCTAGTGGCTCGTGAAACCTCCTCGTAAGTTGCCTCTTATGGCTGATAAATACGCTGTGGTGTCGTTCTTATGCTCCCGTCGGGTGCTTGTGAAAAAGGACAAAAAAGTTGTAGCATAGCTTAAAGACTCGTATGATTTCTTTTAGGCATTTTTTTCTTCCATATTCTCTTTCCCTCTGTTATCCCTCTTTCCCTTTTCTGTTAGTTGGTGTGTCATTGCTATTTTTTTTTACATGAGGATTCTGGTTTTATGTTCTTTGATTTGTGCTCTGTTGATCTAGGTTTATCAGACTTTTAATTAGTTACTTAGGTGGGTTGCTTAAGTTTTCATGCTTTATCTATTTGTTGCTGTTTAGATATCCATTATTATTAGTATTTATTTTGTTTGAATTTGTATTGTTATTATTATTATTATTATTGTTGTTGTTGTTGTTGTTGGTGGTGGTGGTGGTGGTGATGGTGGTAGTGGTGGTGGTAAAATCCATAGTAGAAAGGTCGATAAATGTCGTGGGCTGTGTGCGAAATATGTTTGTTAATTATTATTACTACTACTACTACAACTATTATTATTACTGATCAAAGAGAGTTGTAAAGGTGAACTGTTTGGTTTTTCAGATTAACTGATGTTGCTTGGATTGACAGATACTCAAGAAGCACAGATCAAATGTGCCGTGAAGATTCTCGTGTGTATTTGTCTGCTGAAGAGGAAATTGCCGCTGAGGAAAGTTTATCAGTTTATTGCAAGCCTGTAGAACTGTACAACATCCTTCAGAGACGTGCCATTAAAAACGTAATATTTGCATTTCAATTTTTTATTATCTCTAATTTAACTTTTTTAATTAGGTTTTTTAGCTTTTTGGTTTAGTGATAATGTGCATGTTGTATTTACAGTATCAGTCTTGTAATGGGACATAACTAGCAAGTTAGCAATTATCTCAACTCATCAACGTCTCATGATATTTTTATTCAAGTGGAGGAAACCTATGAAGATGACTTTTCTGGAATTTCATCTCATTATTCCTTTGTAAGAAGGTTGTGTCAAGAATGACATCCAATGTAAAATATTGCCATTACACCTTTTAAATGAATTTATAGTGCTAACTAGACAATTTTATTGACACTATAAACTTCTTGTCACCTAGCCCAACATAGTTTGGATTATGGTGCAGTATGATGGTGATGTTGAAGATGTTACAATTTTTTTTCTAACCAGAGGTTGAAGTTGGTATTCATGCATTAGTCTTGATTTTTTTCCTAAATGATTTTGGGTTTTCTAATTAAAACTTTTGGCCTGCATTATGATGCCATTACAGTTTATAATAGATTAATGCCATCAGACATTTTGATCTGTTATATGCTTTGTAAAGTATGATGTGACCAATTGGGGAGTTTGAAGTTTAAACCCTGGACCAAGGGACTAACCGGCTGAACTTTAACTATTAGCCATAGCTTGGAATTTACTGTGCACATTATTAAATTCTTTAAAGTCAATGGTCACTTTGTCAACCTGTTTCTTTTTTCAATGCAGCCATATTTTCTTCAAAGATGCTTATCCTATAAAATTCAGGCGAAACATGGAACAAGGTAATATTTTTTATTTGGTGATTTGATAGTCCAAATATTGCTTTTTAAAGTGCTTGTTGTAGAATGTAATGATGAGACATGAGAGAGGATTTAGAGAGCTTGAAATAAAAAGAAACTCCTCCACCTTTTTATATCATAGGAATTGGTGAGGGGAAATTGTACTTGTTGTGCGATTGCATGAAATCCTAGGAACCACTCAACACCGCTCAACAGTCATACCATATAACTAACTGTTCTAACTGAAATCCCCATGCTGTTTGCATGCAGGATACAAATGACCATTTCCCTGCCAGTGAATGCAAATGACGGTGTTCAAACGCAAGGTCTTTTCCCCCTATATGTTTTATTGGCAAGAATAGTTTCTGTGACTTCTGATTCAGAGGTTGGAATTTCCCATGATCCTTCCCTAGTATATTTTCTTTTTGGTCTTCTTTCATTGTTCATATGTGGTGATTTTTTATTATTAGTTTTTTTATGCAGTATTCTGCTGTATATCGTTTTCGTCGAGCATGTATCTTGAACAATTTCACTGCTATTGGGGGATGCAACCAATCTCAAGCCAACTTTACTCTTCCTGAGATCAATAAACTTGCTACTGAGGCAAAATCTGGATCTCTTGTGCTACTGTTTGTTAGTTTTGGTATGTATTATAGCTATTTGCAAAGTTAGTAGTAGAAGAAGTGGTAGTTATTTGCTTTTAAATTTTGTTTATCTTATTTACTACAGGTAAATATACGTCCACAGCACTTGCAATAGAAATTGTTTACTGTGGATGTATCAGCTTTGCCCAAAGCTGGATCACTGTATAGCTTTTTGCCTATAGAATGTTAATGTTTTGCATCCATCCAAACTTTCTGTGACTCAATATTCATGTGACAGCGAATGGTGGATGCTGCCTATGGGGTGATTTGGCATTGGAATCACTCTATTCGTCATGGGAGAAATCCCCACACTTAGATCTGGGACAAAGAGCTGAAATGATGTTGCCTGTTGGTATGCGTTCTTGCTTAGTCAAGGTATACTAATTTTTGGTTTTATGTGTTCACATCTTTAACTTCTGGCTGATGAAAAAGAGAAAGAATGGTTTAACATGTGAATGATTGGGTTCTACACAGAGCTTTCTATCTTGTTGTGGGCCGATTTGTTGAGAGGTGCTCGTATTTTCACAATAAATTTGGGTTTATCCGAATTCTCTTTGTCTGGCTTTTGTCTGCTTGAGAGGGGCTTCCATATGGAGTATGGCTTGGGGGTAGTGTTAATTAATTTCATGAAAGTTATTTTTGGTTTTACTTAAGGTATATGTGGATAAATTGAGTTAATTTTTATGGATATTTAGTTCTTTATGGTTTCACCTTTTCCTTTCCTATTATTGTTCTACTATCGATTTTTTTCAGGTTTATATTTAAGCTCTTCATTGTATGATTACAACACGACCTTAGAAAATAAAACTTGTAGACGTATGTTTTTTATTTTTATTTTTTTTAATATTTAATGGTAATAAGAGGAAATATATTCATTAGTTTGGTTAGATCTTCAGATTCTCGAGAATTTATTGGCAAACATAATATATCTGTATATTTTATGACAAATTGTGGATATGATGGATATGTTTCCTTGCTTGTGTTTTGAATTACTGAAGCTATTGAATACAAACAATCTATGTTTCTTAGCAATGCTCATGCTTCTTTTCCTTCTCCTGCAGCTGAATTGTCTGAATGATGACAAATGCATCATGATTCAAAGTCCAGGCAATTCTCTCGAAATGGTTTGTACTCTGTTCAACATAGGGATGACATTTCTGATTGTTAGCTAAGCTGCTTGTATTGACCTTTTCTGCTGTTTTATCTTGATTTGGAAAGAACGCATCACAGGTGCTGCAGGTCATCATTTCTGCTGAAGAGGTTGGGGCAAAGGAAAAATCACCCTATAACTCCTACACCTTTGGCGACATTTCTTCTTCATCATTATCTCGCCTTATTCGGTTGTTGCTCTCTCTCTCTCTCATTATTGTTTGATTTGGCAACCATTTTTTTTCCTTCAAGGCTAAATTTTGCTTGCGTGTGTATTTTCTAGGTTGCGGGCAGGAAATGTCATTTTTAATTACAGATACCACAACAACAGGTTACAGAGGACCGAAGGTATCATATTATTATAGGAGTATTCCTTAAGCTCAATCTGCTGAGCAGGGTATAATTGTCACTCTCATCTTGCTTATTAAGTATCGATATTGAGAGAGATCATGGCAGAGAAGTGCATTTTGTGGTGACACATTATGAGTGGATAAAATGATCAAAAAAATTCCTACACAGTTGATGTCCATTGCGTGTTTTTGTTCCTAGTTCCAAGTTTTAAGTTTATGAACAATTCTTTTTCTGAACATATCCATGTAGAGCAATAATGATGATCTTCATAATTTGCAGTTACTGAAGATTTCTCATGTCCATTTTGCTTGGTAAAGTGTGGAAGCTATAAGGTTCGCCCTTGTGCATGTTTCATTACTTAGTGTGTTCTGGTTATTACTGGATACTTTCATTTAATTGAAATTTGATGCAGGGCCTGAGATATCATTTATCATCATATCATGATTTCTTCAACTTTGAATTTTGGGTTGGTAAACTTAAACAATGGTTTTATTCCTTTTCATTCTTGAATGTGCTAGTTGGTAATATGCTGCATGTTTTGCAGGTAACGGAAGAGTATCAAGCTGTAAACGTATCAGTCAAGACTGATAGTTGGAGATCTGAGGTGCTGATAGTTGTTACCCAACTTTAATATTGTTTTTCATTAATCAATTACGTAGTAGCACCTTCTTGCTGTATGATTACATTGGATAACTGTTGTATGTAAGATCTTGTCAGTCTAGCAAGTAGTGTAGTGTATAGCACACAATATTGCATTTACTGTATCCAAGCCTTTGTTTCTGATCGAATTCTAGTCAGACATTTATTTTATTTTTTTTTCAGGAAAAGTTTTCTTCAGTCTTTCGTCCTCACATTTTTTCTTTCACTTCAAAGATTAATATTCATTCCGCTAAACAGAGCCTAACCTTTAACTGGGGTTAGCTGTAATGTTCTCCTGGTACATTCTCACTTACTGAATGTGGTGTCCTCTAATAATTGGTAGCTTGATAAAAGAAAAGCAGTGAAGGGACTGGTTACTTGATGGGTTTGCTTTCTTCAATTCTATTTCATATTCAATGTAATAGCAGAATGGTGAAGATTTTGATTGTCACTTTATGTGGCATTGTATAGATGATGGTTCAAGAGTGTAATTGAATCAGATAAATTATAGGTGTTTTGATATAAAAGCATTGGATGTCATCAGTTAGGCCATTTGTTCTAGCTCATGAGAGGAAGTGTTAGGCTAGAATTAGTAGTCTTCATTCGCTCTCTCTCTCTCTCTCTCTCTCTCTCTCTCTCTCTCTCTCTCGAGTTTATGTCTGATACATTCATTTCAGATGGTTGCAGATGGTGTTGATCCTAAACAGCAAACCTTTTACTTTTGGTATGTGATGGTACTCAAGCTTATAAACTTCTTCACTTATAAGATGATAATGCAACAAGTGAGCTGACTACACAATTATGTGTTTTCCTAGCTCAAAGCAACTGAGGCGAAGGAGAGCGAAACATCTTGTTCATGTAAGGCATGTGCATCCACTTTTTTTAAAGTCAAATCTGCCTACAGGAGTCTCTGAGCATGAGAAAGGTTTTGGTAGGTAAAAGTACACCTATTTTTCATTTCTGATTTTGTAGCTGAGTGAAGGACTACCTACCTATAGATATTTCATAAGCCTTTTCATTGTGTTAAGAATTAGCAAGGAATCTTTGGTGCTTGATATTGCTACTGAGGTCTCTGACAGGACAAAAAATGAGTAAAATAATTACATACTTCCTCCGTCCCCAAAAATATGGTGCGTTCTTTTTTGATGTTGTGGAAGATTTAAATTATTACTAGTAAAAATTCATTAAAATTTTTTGAAAAAAATATGTTTCGAAACTACACATTTATCTATAATCTTCATTTAAAATATTTGATTGTTAAAGAAATAAAATCATAAATTAAATGCTAAAAACGAAACGCACCAATTTTTTGCGGACGGAGGTAGTATAATGGATGTCTCTACTTTCTCTGTCCAGTTTGGTACACACCTTCCCCTGTCTTTAGGTTGTAAGATATTTTAATTTTGTTTGTTATTCTAACTGCAAGGTTTTGTTTTATTGGTCTTGAAATGAGTTTGGACTGTCTATTAGAGGGCAGCGTAACTCCTCATTCCCTTTATTTTCTCCTGTTCATCTTCATTTGTTGCAAGTTTAAATAAATTCTAGACTTGGAATCCAGGAGTTCACCATATTTGAGTGCCTAGACAACTAATTGTTTCCCACTGAAATTCTTCATTTAAAGAAAATTTACAGAATGGTCTGGATCCGTTTTAGTAGAAAGCTATGAGATGTTGAACTAACCTGTTAAGAAAAAAACTGCAGCTGGAGAAGTTTTTTCTTTTTCCTAGTTTGAACAATTAAATTATGCTTTGGCCATGAAGCTTGATAGTTAACCTGCATCATGTGTCTAGTGCTCACGTTGAAAGGTTTTAGCTGTTATGATTACAGATTTATGCTGATGTCTTTTAAATCTTTTGATTGTATAGATCTGATAGGATCACTCTGCCTAGCTTTTCCTTTCATAAAAAATAAGAAAGCTCTCTAGAGTGTGATTTATTTGTGAGCCTGTTTATGAGGAGCAACTTCATGTTGTTCTGCAATAATAACAAAACAATCTTTTGTCAGTTATACATGATTTGCAAAATGGTAGCAGTAGTGCTTCAGAGTGTGCAGAACGTCTGCATGTTCCGGTTGTGCCTGGCATCGCAGGAAATTTGTGCTCTGATGCTGAACAGGTTCATACTGGAACCAATCTTGCATCCACTACAATTCTCCAATTTGCAAAGACAAGAAAGTTGTCCATTGAACGGTCTGAACCCAGGAAGTATGTTACAACTACTGTTTCTTGTCATGTTTGTATCTTATCTAATTCAATGTGGGTGGTAATGCTTTCTGCTGGAATCAGTTCCATTGGTTGATTCTCAAATTGTATCCTAGATTTTTTCCCCTGCTCGTACTTTGACTTCTCACTCAGGCGATATGTAGCTTCTAGTGGATGATTACAAGCAGCTTAATCATTAAAAAACCCTTTTGTCGTTCAAATTCAAGTTTTGCGTTGCTACAGGACATATCTCACTCATAACATGCTTACTCTTTTCTATGTGGCTAGCCATACTGGTGCTAGGGCAATGTTGCCTCCTACCTTAATCAAGAGACACGAGATTCCCAAGCTTAAGCATAGATAATTCTTTATGTTTTTATACCTGTTCGGAAATTTAAGATACTGTCCGTTTATATATCTCAAATTAATGGTTTTACCCTTTTGGAACTATATTTGTATTTATGAAAGCCTAACTTAGATGATTGGTTTGGAACATTTAGCCTTTTGTGCGTTGCAATTTTCCCCTGGTTCACTTAGACTTCTAGTTTGGTTCCCAGTACTGGCATGCAGAAAATTGTATAGGCCATGCTGGATTTTATAGAATAATTATGCTTCTGGGAAACTTAGGACATACGTTGTCCTGCTATAATGTCAATCCGTAGGCAGAAGTTCAACCACAAAGTTTAGAGGTTTTGGCACACTATAGCGTGAAGCTCTCTGCCTTTTTGGATATAGTTTATGAACTATCACTTGTTTTTTAGGATCCCTTCATTCTAAAAGTTTTTCTGTCCAGTTCTCTTTTGTTGTTCGTCTGTATCTTTGTTCTACTGTTGGTTGTTTTCTTGGAAAATTGTAATTGGGTCTGTTTCTTTCTTTCAGCCGCACACTCCTTCAAAAGCGACAATTTTTCCATTCACATAGAGCCCAGGTGACTAAATTGTGTCCTCTGATGGAAAGACCATTTATTTCTTACTCTGAATTTATTATAATCTTAATTTTTTGTGTTTTGTAAATTTACTGATTTCTCTGATAGCTTGCTATTCAACTCTCATTTGTGAATTTTGATCTTCATCAACATTCTACATCTTAATCTGGAGCATGTTAGGGTTGATGACATAAACCCTGCAGTGTTTGATGAAATGTCTTAATCCCAAGCATGTTAGGGTTGGTGACATGAAACTTACAATATTGATAAAATGTGCATCTTAATCCCAAGCATGTTAGGCTTGGTGACATGAAACTTACAGTGTTGATAAAATGTTTAAAGTCTATTGACACTATAAGCTCATGCAAAAATCATGAGTGGGTTAGCTGAGATGGTCGTTATTCCCATGTTTCCAATACTTGATTAATAGTCAAATCAACGTACACGTCATGGAACTTGATGTCTTTTGCTATAAATTGTATTCATCTAGGACATAGGACAATGGGATGATAAGATGATTATGGGATTTGCAATTGCATCTTTTTTGAGCTTTTTTCTTCAGACAGCCATCACATGCAGTGGAAATGTGTTTCATGTTGCAAGTGTTAGAAGCTTCAGTATCAACAGTGCTTGAACACCTTGTAGTTTGGTTCATCTAATTGTTGGTTTCCATTTCATGGCTACTAAAGTTGGTGCTAGTTACATGATTTTTAAGTCTGTGCAAAACTATGTCTTTCTTTTTTTCAGCCAATGGCTGTGGAACAAGTAATGTCAGACAGGGATAGTGAGGATGAAGTAGATGATGATGTTGCAGATTTTGAAGATCGAAGGGTATGTTTACCTAATTCTTCTGTCAACCTGGGTCTCATTAGTATCAGCTTTTGGATTTCTTCTGCCAACCATGTTTTAACTTCGTTTAGAGTCTTCTTGATTGCATTCGTGAAGGCATTGGTTAGTCACACCTTAATTAAAGAAAGAAAAAAGCATTTCACCTGTAACCTTGAACTGGAACATTTACTTTGGTACTGTTGGAGTAGTGTTCTTCAAGGCTATATAATGAGTTCTGTTGTGTCAATTATGTGGGCCGTTTATAACACAATCATAGTAAATGTTTTCTGACACCATTTTGGTTGTGTTCTTCAAAAAAGAAAAAAAATACAATGAGAATCTAGCAAATCAGTCTTTCCTCCAATCTTTTTTCTCTCACAAGCATCATATTGATTTTCAAAACTTCCAACTTTTTGCCCAAATTTTCTCAAAAGAACACACCCTTACTGTGCTGCAGTTGCTTGATGATTTTGTTGATGTGACCAAAGATGAGAAGCAAATAATGCACCTGTGGAATTCTTTTTTGAGGAAGCAGAGGTAATTGTTATCCATTTACTCTGTGTTTGTGTATTCAAATAGGAGGTGCATTCCCATCCATCCTTCTTCAAGATAGGAGTTGTATTGTATGTCGTTTCATTGGTTTGGATGTGAATATTAAGCACGCTCTGTCTTTACCCTAATTGATAAGGCAACAATCATGCAGTGCCTTCTCAAGTTTTACGCCACAGAAGCGGCAATTCACGCTACAATCTCAAGCCTTTTTATCTTAATTTATATTAATATTAGTGAAGTTCATCAGAAAATATCTTGCTGTATTTAAACATGTACTGCTAAGTGGTAAAAGCACTTATGGTTTACTCAATGGTCCTAGCTAGGGCTCTTAATTGTTAAAAGCAAGGCCATATTGGTTTTGGCTCATTGCTTTAACATGGTGTCAAAGCCCAAGGTTTATCACTGCGTAGTTGGCCAGGTCACAAGCCTTAATTTTTCATGGTCCTCGTGTCAGATCTGCTTTTAATTGCTTCTACAACATGTATATGAGGAGTTGTGTTAAGAGGTATAAACTCAGAGTGCTAAGTAAAGGTGCTAGTTCTGGGCTTTAGATTCTGGGGTAGGAGACTTCGGCTCCTTGAAAATTGGCTGAGTTGGATGCTTTGACATCTCATTTCATGTTTATCACAGCTCTGTTTCTATTTTGACATTCAGGAAGGTCATTGTTTGTGATTTTGCCATGTGAAAAGTCTGATTACTCTGTCATATTATTGTTGTACTGCTAAAAATTCTTGGTAAAGGCCATTGGATCGTGTTTTTGTGTGTCAGCCTGTCAGTGTACTCCGTCCTATAACTGGAAGTTGGTATAATGCATGGGATTCCTATTCTGATACCAACATAACCCTTGCGGGTCATTTGAAGTGAAGTTGCTGCTTCCCAGTTTATGGGGCAGTCATTATCAAAACCTGTATTTTCTGTATATATCTTCCAGACATGTCTAGCTATCGCATCTTGAACTCTTTCATCTTTATCCTGTTTCCTATTTGGTTGGGACTATCAAATTTATAGTAATATATACGAGCTTTGGTAATGGCAGGGTGTTGGCAGATGGTCACATTCCTTGGGCGTGTGAATCATTTTCGAAATTACATGGACCCAACCTTGTCAAAGCACCAGCACTTATATGGTAGCTTCTTGTGTTTCCTTTTCATATGTTATGGTCAATTCCATTTTCGAACTGCTAATTCTCACTTCTAATTTTGGAAGATTTGCAAGTTTACTACTCCCTCCATAAAAAATTCTTTAATTTCTATTTGGGCTGTTCACAAAAAAAAAAAGACTTCATGCTTAAAAAGGAACATTTTGGTATTGAAGTTACTTAAATACCCCTATTCTCTTCCCACAAATGGGCCGTACAATTAATCTACTCAATTTTACCACCAAGGGGCAAAATTGGGAGAATGCCTATGATGAATCACCATCATTACTCTCTGCATCAAAACAAATCCTACAACTATTTGAGGATGGAGGGAGTATTATTTTTCTAAAAAGTTATTTTCTATTAGATGCAATATGCCGCCTTTTGTTTGAGATTTTTCTAGCAATTCGTTTTAGAAGTAGTTAGTAAGAAGATTGCAGAAGGGTGATCTGGATTATAGGGCACGAAAACGAGTGCGATACAGGTCTTATAACATTGACTTATTTGTGTCGTGCCTGATCTTAACATCTTTATCTTCTCTTTGAGCATTAATCTTGTCACGGAAATTGATTGGCATAATTTTGTTCAGTGTTTAGTAGTTAATGTGGGCATGAAGAATTTTGTGGCATTGGCAGGTGTTGGAGATTAATTATGATTAAGCTGTGGAATCATGGTCTGCTTGATGCTCGTACCATGAACAATTGTAACCTTATTCTGGATCAGCTAAAAGAACCAAACCTGAATCCAGCATGAGGGAGCATTGCTTGACCGCGGGATCTTTTTCTCCTTTTGTTTTTATAAAAAGAATCGAGAATTGCGTTGAAATGGGTGGCCGATGAGTCGTGGGAACTCCAAGGTACATTCTTCACATCCACATTCCCAGGATGCTAAGTGTTCTGTTGTAATTTCATGTAATCAACAGGAGTACCATATGAAAGTAACTTAGATGAACATGTCAGTAAGTACTTAGCCGCAGGCTAGAAGCAAATATTTACTTTGGAGCTTCAATGTTGTTAATTGCCAGGTCTTTTTGGTTCTTCTTCTTTTCCTCTGCCTAGTAGCGTAGCGTTGGATGAGCATAAGTTTTATGGGAATGGCAATGTACCTGCGGCTCCTTTGCAATAGGCCAATTAAGTTTGTGGCAGTTTGCTTCAGGGAATTATTTTTTGGTTGACGGAGTACTTGAAACAACTTTTAGTACTGATTTATCCGTGAGCTGGGTAATTAGCTTTTTGTAATCGATGTTAGAATCTTGAATAATTTGTTAATAATGGATATTTTCAAATAATGTATGTTGAAATGTGAATGTTACAAGTTTCTTCCCCCCCATCAGACACGAAGGAGTATTAGGTGTGTTGACAGAATTAAAACATGTCATGGGCTAATTCTTATCCCCACAAATACAGGAGCAATTTGAAAGCCAGAGAAAGGGATGTGGTCAGTCATAGGAACACGAAACTTCCAACACCACACCCCACTACTACACTACACTACACTACACTACAACTACACTGGGCAGGCAGCCTGCTTTATCAGAAAAGTTGTCCTCAATCGCTTTTCTTTTCCTTTTTTGGGGGTTTATTTTGTCATATTCCCTTTTTAGTCTTCTTGCTCCTCCAAGGAACAGCGTGCTTCAACCCTTCATACATGCCAGCCTGTTCATGCAAATCCAATCAAGTGTACTTAATTCTTATAAAAAAACACACAATCAAGTGATAGTGACACTTTGACAATGCCTTTGAGTATTGATTAAAAAAGTAATCAAAAAGAAAAAGGAAGCAACTCTGTCGCCCACAACTTTAGAAACTCTGCTCAATCACTTAACTTGACCGCTATACGCACATATTTATTACTCTCGATCTTTTTCGTTATTAAAAAGAAGAGGTTGGTGTCCACTTTCCTAAAATACTCATTGATGCCATACCCCCTCAAACTTCCAACATAGAACCATTTAAACCCGTGAACAACTGATTTCATTATTATAGGCACCCAAATAACCTGCAAAACTTGGACCGTTTATTAATGAAGCCAATTATTTAAGCCTAGCTTAATTATTTATACGACATTTTCCTAGTAATTTACCATAATCATCGATAGATGTATTTTCTATACAATAATTTATTTAATTTGAGAATAGGTTTAAAACTTCTAATCATATAAACAACTTACTCCATTTGATTAAAGCGAAAATGGATTGAGTAGAATAATTAATCCTTGAACTGAGTAAATTTGCTGTTGAACATGATATGTGTTCATCCAAGTTTTATGTTAAATTACAGGAAAAATACTATCATTTATTTAATTAAACTAAATTTAATCCGTTGGACTTGAACAAATGGCATAACTCCAACAAAATATGACAAGTAGAATTGCGGTTTACTAAGTTATGGACTACTTCTTCCACATAAAAAACCATAATAAAACTTAATTCAACAACAAAAACGTTAAATCATCATTTTCCCTCCTATTTTCCCACTCACGCACTTCCTTCGAAAATTTAAAAATTTGCCAGTACTTTTTTGTGTTTTGTTTCAAAAAGAACACGATAAGTTAAGTAATTTTACTCGCACGGAAGCATGAATGATCCAGAAATAGTACTCATTACTATGTACAAACACGGAATTAAAGTTACCCAGAAGCGAGGCTTAGCGGTAGAGACGACAGAAAAGTTGCCGGCCCTCGTGATTTTCACACTTGTGCCGTCGCCATTAACTCCATCTTCGCCTTCTCCGTCGCTAACGGAGTCAAGATCTCTATCTGCGGAAGACGGAAAGACGTAACTACCCCCACCAACACCAACCTCCCTTGTCCCCCTCAACGCCCTCCTTTTCCAGTAACCCACCAGCCCTTTCCTTTTTCTGCTCACCACCACAGCTCTAAACGACGCCGTTTCGGGGCTCCCACTCGCTTCCCTGAACGACCCATAGCACTCGCCGGCAAAATTCCGGAAAGACAACGACTGTGACTGGTACTTGAACCGCCCTGCATCAGACACCGCCGTCGGAGACAGCTGGTTCGTGAGGAGCCTCGGCGGAAGGTCCAGGGACTTCCGGGAAACGTCTACGGCGGCGATCGTGATGGCCGTGCAGGGCTTGGGCTTTCCGGGAGACTCTTCCCACCGGAATGGGACGGCGGCTGACGAGAATATCGGCGGTGTCAGCGACCCTGGCCTCTCCGGTGACGGCGGGTAATTGTGGGAGAGGGTAAGAAGCGGTGGTTTGAGGGTGGAGGACGTCGGGTCGTTTTCCGGGTCGGTCCCAACCATGGGCGCGTCAAAAAGAGAATTTGTCTTCTCTTTCCCTGTTTCTGACCTGTAAGAGTGCGGAGTGCAGAGTGAGAGAGATGAAGAAGAGAAATAGAAATAGAAATGTTACGGAAAAAAGCGCGAGAAAGGACCTTTCGCTTTAGAGTAAATCACAATGACATCCTCATTTTTACCCTACTCTACACCCACTTCCCTTATTTCAGCAAACTGACAATTATCTTCTTAAACTTTGAACTTGGTTATTTTGAATGTTAAATTATAACTATTAACATTTATACTTTCAACTCTATTATAACATTCAAACCAATACAATCTTTCGACGCATGCTATCTTGCGGTGTTCGGTAGTTACAAAAATTTGGAGCTTACTGACAGTATGGTAGGGCATTTCGCCCTTATTTTTGTATAACTTCTCTGATTTTTTAGCTCAAAAAACGTTATACCTGGTCCCAACTAAGTCTTGCCAACCTGGGAGGCTACACAAATGCCTGGGCAATTTGGTGGGCAAGAAACATGTTGGTAATGGAGGGTACTCGCTAGAGTCTTATGGAGATCTTCTCAAATATTCAAATTCATTCTCATCATTGGATTGCTTGCAGATCACCAAAGGAGGTTGGGTCTTGGACCAATTTAGTGAGATATCCTTATTCTTTATTGGAGTCTACTGCAAGTATTACGTAGCGCTATTCCCTAATTGTAGAGACTATCATCAAGCGGAGTTATTTTTTCTATTAGGTGTGTTGTGTATTCCTCTGGTGTATTTGTTAGGCGGGTTTAGGCATGACAACGGTTCGGATAATCTGCGGCAGGGGTAAAACCGCTAACCCCAATCCGCAGTTTTTCCCTATCCGCAGATTGAGGTTTTGTCATTCGCGGTTAGGTTCTGACGTCCATAACTGCTAACCGCGGATATCCGCGGTTATTCACTCATTCAATTATAAATACCTAGATATCAATAATGTTATCAAAATATACATAATAACATCCAAATAAGTTCATAAAAATAACAAAAAAATTTTGAAAGAAAAGAATCTTTTGCACACAACCATAAGCAAACTTTTTTGAAAACAATAGTACAGATAACCATGAGCAAATTTCTTTGAAGATTATGCGTTTGGTGTAAAATGGATAGGTACGGTTAGTTTTGTTTAAGTTGGGGTTGAAGCAATTTAAAAATGATTGGATTAGGTTGGGTGTTTGAAATATTCGGCTGTAAAAGTTAGATTATAATCGACTTAACAAAATATGGGCGTAATTAATGATCTGTACATTCTAACGGTTAGCGGATATCCGTGAAACCATGGTGCAGACAGCCCCTATCCGTTATCCGTAATCGCCAACCTCACGGTTATTAAAAAAACCGCAACCACAAAATCACGGTTAAAATCGTCAGAAATAGGTGGTTATCCGCAGTTTACGATTTTAATCTGCTCCATTGCCTCCATAGGTGGGTTGTCCCTCATTTCAATGGTCAAGCTGACATTATGAATATATTATGAATATAATCCACGTGTGAAAAAAAGCCATCTTATAAAAATTGGAGAGTTTGATTGGATGTGAATAGTTATGAACTGTTACAAAAAAAAAATCCAAACATTTTGAAAATCGAAATCCAATTCCACAATTTTCTCTCTTTTTATTACTTTTTCAAAGACAAACTCTTTTTCTAAAAGGATATTTGGTGGACATAATTTTAAGATATGTGGAAACGAAAGAAAAGTTGATGGATCTTAATTCGCTTTTTACAATAAGAGAATTAAATGGTAGTACAATTTATAGTAGAAAAGTCCTTAAGAAAAAGTGGATAATTAATACGGGATCAAATTTACAAGAGTTCGTTTATTTACCAATAGAAAAACACATATCTAAATGTACTTCTAATTAACTAACTCAACTAACTAATCTATAAATTAAAATACTAAAATAACCTTCATAGAGATTTGTAAAGAGGATAATCTTGACATTTTGTGTTTTTTCACATATAGACACCCACAATTTATAATATTGGATGGGTGGAATATGTATTAAAGTTAGAGGGTATTTGTATGTTTTTTAGACAATATTTGGGAATATAGCAATAAATCAGGATAAACTTGAGAGCGTTTTTGGCATTCACGCTATTAGATGATATATATATATATAGCTATTTCTTTTATGAAAAAAAATAAAATAAAATAAAATACAACAAAGTAACAATAATTAAAATTTTCATCAATTTTTTAAAAATTACTCTTGTGTTTTTTTCCTTCTAAATTTATATTGTTGTTACTTTTTTTACAAATAATCGTGCGAAAAAACACAACCATAAATTGGCGATTCAGTATTAGATATATTGAATTTTTAAACTCATTATTATGTAGTTTAATTTAAACTGCTAAGAAATGTTAAACTCCTAGTACCATGATGATATTTGATGACTATTGTTTGTCAGCGGCAGCGTTGGACTGACTGTTCATACAACATTGGATACCATAATTTTCTCAGGGGCCTGTGACTGTGAGTGTGACCACCACTTTGCTATTTCCGGATCCAACTTCTCTCCTGTTCTGCTACATGCGGTCCGTTTCCGGTCCACCACGGGACACTAGCAGCTCACTTTACATCCCTCTCCACTTAGTTTTCTTTTGGCTACCTCATACTCCCTCCCTCCCCGAAAGATTGGTAGATTTGTTTGGATACGGTGATTAAGGTGAATGTAAGATATTTGTATATGTTTACTTAATTGCCCCTTAGTTGAGAGTGCACAAAAAACGAGGTAGAAAAAGTAAAGATAAAGTGAGGATAGTTTAGTAACTTTGAGAGTGAGAAGTTTCCTTTTAAGGAAAGTGATCAATTTTTCTGGGACAGCCCAAAAAGGAAATGTGTACAATTTTTCAGGGACGGAGGGAGTATATCGTACATTATATTATAATTAAATCTATTATTATATTTTCAATATCAAAATATTTTTGTCCAAATGAAATGATATTTTCCACTTTATATTTTATTTTAGTCCATTTCTATCCTTGTAAATGCACACATTTAAAGAGTATAAAGAGTGGGTTGGGAGGGGTGGGAATGATTTTGGAAGGGGGTAAAGATAGAAGTTCATGTGAAATGAGTTAATAATCAAAGACAATCTTAATCTACATAAAAAGGTAAAAGTGACAAAACACTTGGAACGGAGGGAGTATTTTTTATTTTTAAACTAAAATTTTGTATTTTAGCACCTTAAAAATATTAGTTGAAAATATCTTTTAGTAAATAATACTATAAGTAATAATAATTTCATCTAATTTTTAAAATGCGAAATTAATAACAAAACACATACATTTTATTTAAAAATATTTGAAAACCATAATTTCAATAAGAGATACTCACTCCATTAGCTGTGAAAGTCTAACCCGTGACCCGTAACCCGATCCGGATACGGACCCGAAACTAACGGATTGGGTCGGTTTTATGAGAAGAATGCGTCTGCGAAACTCGACCCGACTCGACATATGTCGGGTTATCGGGTAACAAATCGAGTTTAATCCGAAAACCCGAGACCCCACTCGAATTATTTAATTGCCCAGCCCAGCCCAACTCTAACCTAGCCTAAACTTACTACCCAGCCCAAACCCAACCCTGAACCTAAAATAATCCTACCCACACCCAGACAGTACCCAACCCCCCTCATTCTGTCATTCATCATCTCGTCCTCCGAAAACCACAAACCTTAACCTCAGTTCGCCTCTCTCTCGCCTCTCTAACTCAAACTCGATCTCGGCCCGATTCTCGAATAATCCGCTCTAGCGGTAGCAAGACGAGTAGACGACCAGCAACAACAGCAGTGGAGTAGAGTAACATGTTCTAAAATCGTCTTTGATCCAGAAGAGTTCTCGGTGACTTGTGAGAACATTGCTAGTTCTCGGTGATTGGTGAGTGTGCCTTCCACCCAACAGTCTTTTCACTTTTTTGATTGGAGCAGAGTAACATGTTCTAAAATCGTCTTTGATCCAGAAGAGTTCCCGATGACTTGTGAGAACATTGCTACTTCTCGGTGATTGGTGAGTGTGCCTTCCACCCAATAGTCTTTTCACTTTTTTGATTAAGCAAACAGATTTATTAGTATTCCGTGGAGATAAAGAGAATGGCCTGGGTAGTGGGTTGTATGTGAATCATGGTTTCTGTTCTGTATGACTCCCCTTCTCATGATCAATTGCTTTGCTTGATTCATTCCATTCCACCACCTTCTAAATGTAGTTGTGTGTGAATCATGCTTTCTGTTCTGTTCTATCCGATTTAGGCGTGTGGCCGACGTCTCGTTTTCTAGAAACACTGCTTAGGAAAATGAAAGGGAATTCTCAAAATGGTAAGGCGATGATTGTTCTTGCTTAACTGATGATGTATTTTAGTAGAAGACACATTGATGCTGTGAGAGAATGTGGTCTATTATTACTTACAGATTGCAACGAGGTGGAGACTGTCGATCATGCGTTGGTTAATTGCAAGCAGCTTTCAGAGGTCTGGAAAGCTATTGCGGTGTGGTGTGACACTAATGTTCGGAATCTTTCGGGTACTTTATCTCTTGTGGATGATGCATTTATTTCCCAGGTTCGATCCTCGGTGCAGCAGGTGTGGCAAGGGATCGTTTATGTTTCGGCATGGGCTTTATGGAATGCCCGAAACAATCTTGTTATGCAGGACGTTCCCTGGAGACCAGTAGTTATTCTTTCAGATGTGCAATTATTCTCTTTTCTATGGATTACTAACAAGTGGGCTAAGCTGAACCTGTCCTGGGGAGACTGGCTCCTAGCCCCTTTGGTTGGAGCAGCATCAAAGCTTTCATAAGGTGACCAGTTGTCTGTGCTTTGACTGGTGTCTCAGTTTCGGTGTTGTCTTTTATTAGTTCTTATCATGGTGTTTTCAGGTAGCCTGCATCTCGTTTTTGTGTTGTAGATGTGAACTGTTGTCTTTAATAAATTTTCTTGTTGCTGTTCAAAAAAAAAGAGTAAGAATTTGGTTTAGATTTGTTTTTATGGTAATTAAATCAAACTCCGAAATATAAATCTAAATTACTTGAACACAAAAGATAATTTAATGTTTTTGGTTTATGAATATATTTTTTTATATACTATTTTTGTTCTCTAATGATAAACTGAAGTTAAATTGACATTAAAAGTAAAATATTTCAATAATTAAGGGACATAGTGAGTAACATAGAAACACATAAATGCATAAAATGGTTGGTGCTGACAAAGCTGGGATACTTTTCGTAATGATAGTAAAAGTACATGTACTTAGTTGTACTTCCCTCGTTAGATAGGGTGAATCAAGGGTATTTTGAAAATAAATTAGAATGATCTTAAGAGATAAACAGTTGTCTGACAAATTATCAAGATCCAACCAATCATTTATTCATTGGAAGATCTAGGTGAACAAACTTTTTGTTTCTATATAGCCCCAGTTTACTAATTTGTTGATTAAGGTTCACCCCGCAAAATAATTAGTGGGCATAAAAATAGAAATGGGCCCATAGCAGGTGAAGTTCGTTATATCCTTCGGCCCACCAGTGCCGAACATAAAATATTTCAATATTTTTACAAGTGGGCCAATGTCAAATGGGCCCGTTATTGTAATGGGAGCCCTTTCTGGACTGCTCCATGGGTTTTGTGATGGGTCGACAAAAGTGAAGCCTGTTGCAAAGTGCGGCTTGTCGAAACCCTAGGAGTGACTCTCGCCATACTCTAAAAAAACAAATTTTTGTGAATATAAGTTGCTTACTGCCGGAAAAACAGTTTAAAAATAATGTGGATTGGGGAGTGTCCGTTGAAGTCAAAACTCCCGAGGTTGTTCAGGCTAGATGCTAATCCGGAGTGTTTAGTGGAGGATATGTGGAAGAAGGGTGGGAATGGAAGTGGGAGTGGTGTCGCCCCATTAGAGGAAGAGAGAGGAAGGAGTTGGAAGATCTAATGAATTTGATGAACCAGGTTCAAATAAAGATGGACAGTCGGGATGGGTGGAGATGCCTTTTTGACGGTGAAGTTCATGTCTAAGGCGGTTGATAAGGTGAAAGCGAGCAACAGAGGTGGCCCGATGCGTAGGTGCTCTATCGTTTAGAGGAAGGTAGGTCAACATCCTCGCACGGAGAGCAACATGCTGCAGCCTGCTCCCGGTGATGCTCCTCCACCAACACCGCGGTATATCCCTTCAGTTAGACATTTGCCCTGTTTGTGCCAACGCTGTGGGATCACGCCATTGTTCGGCGCCCCACTGCAATTGACATCCGGAAGGCAGTGTCATCTTGGCGCAGTTTGGATGTCAACCTGCTCTTCAACTCGTCGGACATTCCTGTGGATTAATTCTCAATAGGTGCAAATCTCTTAAAGTTCCATGGGAGATGTGGCTTCTACCACCTCTTCTTTCTGCTGGGAGTTGAGTTCTTGCGTTCTGGGTGTGAGTTTTTAATTCTGCAGGTCTGCTATGTTTCTTTTGGCGTTACTTGTATTGTTAGTCAGGTGCCGTTGTTTTGGCATGCTGGTTGGTTGTGTCTGGTGTGGAGGTGTTGCTCTTTTCTTGAGAGTGGGGTTCAATTTAAAACTATCCATTTTTATATTTATATATACATTCTTTTTTATGTTAAAAAAACAAAAACTAAGTGCGACTTTCGTGTATTTATACAAGCCTATGCAATTCTGATATCCCTGCTAGCTAGTTCATATTCTTGTTAAGTACTCTAATGATCCCTCCATCCCGCACAGATGGTAGATGGTAGAAATTAACTGAACGCGATAATGGGTAGTACGTTGAAGATGTATGTTTGACAATTTTATTAAGACAAAAAAATTAAATGAAAAGAAAGTCTTATGATCTCAATTTTAAGATGAGTGAGAATAAAGAAAAAGCTTTTTTTTCTTGATACAAAATAAAGAGAAAAAATATATAATTAAGCAAGTTGTAAGATAAGAAAATAATATGGTAAAAGTGAATTTTGACCATTTTTATGGGATAACTAAAAATGAAAAACTCCACAATTTTCATGGGACCATGGAGAGTTTATATTCTGTTAGAATTCTGCATACTCTCCGTTCCTGAAAAAATGAACACATTTTCTTTTTAGGTTGTCCCAAAAAAATTGATCACTTTCTTTATAAGGAAACTACTCGCTCTCAAAGTTACTAAACTATCGTTAATTTATTTTTACTTTTTTAACTCATTTTTGTGCACTTTCATCGAAACGGTAAATGAGTAAACATACAAAAGTCTTTGTATCGACATGGTTTTTTTTATAGTAGTTGTTACCAATCTTTTTAACTAGGTCGATTGGGAACATAAAAATTGTCCGCGACAGTTCTAATTCGTTCGTCGGTTACGCACAAAAATTAAAAAATTTCAAACGGCCAAAATTGATACCACAGATTCTTTTTATTAATTTGCTTGATTTCTTTTTAAATTGATTCCCCACAATTATGAATAAAAAAAGACTCAACTGATTGTTTAGATAAAAATAAAAATAAGGATATTCAAAACAATTTTCATGAACAAATTATGACAAAAGACAACCTAAGAATAAAAAAATGATTAAAAAATAAAATTAGTAGTAGAAACATAAATGAAAAATGAGAAATTATAAAAGACAACTACGTGAGCTTAATTGAAGAATTAACAAAAAATTTTAAAAGAAGAGAAGAAAAAAGTTTAGGTATAGTGTCCAAATTGTTGATTTTAAAACTTTTTGGATGACTTTCCTGAATAACTTGAATTGTTAGTAATTAAGTGATAATGTAGAAAGGAATGAAGGACCAAGTTAGAGTTATACCTGATTTGGAGGCTTAGACTTGGTTGACCGTCTGCAACAGGCGAACTCCACGCGCAAGTGAACGCCGGCGGTTATTCAGGAGAGCAGGGATGGCGACGGAAGAGCCTCCGGTGGTAGAGAAAAGGACTTGCAATTCCGGCAAGGAAATTTCCGGCAATGGGGGAGTGAGTTGGTGGCGAATTTCTGCTGGGCTTTCTCCGACAAGGTAGAGGACCGTAACAGCGGCGGTGGGGACTGTTGAAACACGCGATGATTATTCCGATGGCGGTTCTGTTGAGCTTGATGCGCAGGGAAGGCGGTGACGAAGAGCTATGAGTGCGGTGTGAGAGCTTTGTAGAGAGACGGCAAATCGGAGCGTTCAAACTGCAATGGTCTGCGTGGAGGAGCTAACGGATGTTGTGGTGGCGCTGAGGATGGTCTATAGGGATGAGACGGAGGAGGTTGCGAGCCCCGGCGGATTTAGATGCGGAATAGGGGAGGTAGGCAAGGTGGAGCGACGATGGCAATGGTGGACGCTGGCGGTGGATTGGAAGGCAGAGGCACGAAGTAGATGATTCTTTTTTTTGGGTGATTTTGACTGTTGCCCACGTCTCTTTTTTGATTGCTACCTGTGTCCAACAATTTATAGCCACATTTGAAGCTTCAACTTACCCAGATTTAAAGGAGTAGAAACAGACAGGCTTCATTCTTTTGTTCAATCTCAGAAAATTGGGAGTGAAAGATGGAGAGACAAGACGACACAAGCATGCTTGGATTGGATTCTTCACAAGTTTGCTTGCAAAGTTGCAAATTGTCGGCTTACCTTCGCCTCATTTTTAGTCCTCTCTTCCTTTCCTTTTTTTCTTCCTTTTCCTTTTCTTCTTTCTTTTTTTTAGAAAAAAATTAATTAGAAAAAACACAATAAAATCCTAAATTAGAAAAATGACAAAAAGACATAAATAGAGTCACCTAATATAAACACATAAAATACAAAAAAATCGGTAAGACTACCTAGGCTTTATACACAACTTAAATTACTAACCCGGATAAAATTGGGTGTCAACAATCTTACATTCATTTTAATCTCTGCGTCCGGTCAAACTTTTCAATCTTTTAGAAACAGGACGAAGTATTTAGTAATACGGTAATTATGGAAAAATAATACTCGTAAGACTTTATTTATGTGACAACACATCCTTATTTAGATAAGATAATTGAGATAAATGGAAAAAAATGGTAGGAATTGGGAAAATTATAAAGTATTAAGGTGAGAAAAAGGAAAACTTGAACCCTTGCTTTTCAATTTCACTTCATACGTTTTTTAATTCCCCAAATATCATGAATAATATTCATAATATGTTTTTGTTTTCTGCCCTCTAACTTTCTGCTGACCTTTTCTTTACTCTTTACCTAAACAGACATTTCCAATATGTTTCCATAAAAAGCTTTTCACACCACTTTCTTGTTTCCTTTCTTTCAACAGTTAACACACTACTACTAGTAGCATTGCATTGTTCACAAAAGTAGTGGCCTTAAGTAACATGTGTCTGCTTTTACCCATTTACCCTTAAATCATGAACCTCTCTTCACTTTTCGTTCGTCCTTTTGCGGAAAAAAAGGTCATGCTGATTGCTTTGATTAACACCAGAAGTGAAGAATTAAAGAAGTTTCCTCCTTCACCCACCAAAATATTATTCCAAGTCAAATCCACTTTTTTTTTCCCTCGAAATCTAATAAACCTTTCAAATGACAGACTCTGAATCCATATGTTTTATGTCATTATCAATCGGATTTCTCAGCCTTTTAGTCTTCATTGCATCAATTCTGTTGGCTTAATTATACTCACTCGTATTTGTTTGCCCCCCTTCAGCCCTAGCGTGACCTACACGAAAGTGACATCTGCCCCCCAATTTTGAAAAATAAAACTATCTCCATCTTCTCTTCTGCCTTCATCATCCTCTCATATTCTTCACTAATCTCTATATATTCTTCACTAATCTCTATAAATTCTCGTAACATCTATCAGCGATCGATCTTATCGAATTCTAGAACGGTGCCGGTGGGAGCTAGTAAAGCAGGTTCATGTAATATAGAGAACTGGTCATATATATACTTATTAAAAGGGGCACACATATATATATATATACACATTAGATGTCCAGAGTTACCATAACATGCCCATTACCTAAAACCATACCCTAGGTCACCCCACAAAGAAGGCATACACAAAAGTCCCATTTCTAAACCCAATGGCACCTTTTGCTCTTCTACCATAAGTCACTACTTCCATCAAAACCAAACCCATCCGGTCACTACTCTCCTATTCAAGTTTTTTTTCTTTACCCCAAAAAGTAAACAAAAGATGGAGAGGGCAAAAGAGAATATAAATAGGAAGAAAAGAAAAAGAAGACGCTGCTGACATTCTTCTCCTACCAGCCACAGCCTAAATTAAAGGAACTTAAAAGAGCTTTCAAGTTTCAAAGCCCAGACCTATGCTCTGAATCCAAGCTTAAAGCAGCGCCCCCTTCAACATCTGTTGACGTTGTCTTCGGAAGTCTACATCTCCTGCTCATCTTCTTCACCTCTTCACTAGGGCAAATTAAGATCTTCCTCACCAGCTTACAGAACTCCCTGAAATCAACATGGACATGAGTTGTGAAAGTGAGCAGTTGGATATATGAAAGAACAAATAAATTTCGTTCTTGTCGCCTGGATTTTAATGTATACTTACGGCCATGGATCATCACCAGCAAGCATCATGTCACCTTCATCGTCAGTAAACACAACCGACCACTTGTCACCGCCCGAAAGCTCCCCATCAATATCAAACATCTGCCTCAGCTCATTTACAAGCTGTTCATAACCTTTCAAGACAGTCAAGTCGATGGCGCGGCCAACTGCTATCCCTTGCATTTGCACCTTAAAATTCCAGAATATTATAACTTAGTACAGAAGTTAAACCAAAGGGAGCATAAAAACTGGTCACCAATTAAAAGGGAAGGTAAACAAGAGTGAACCTTTGTACGGGTTCGTGCGGAAGGAGTATGGACCGTTTTGTTCAGTATATCCTTGGGTGATGCCTCTGAGGGAACTTGATTCTGTTCCTTGACAGAGTTTAGATTATCAAGAGTTAAGCTCCTGTCCGAATCGGTGGCGGACTTAGGATGATCAAGAGTTAAGCTTCTCTCAGAGTCTGAGGCAGCTTGATGTGAGCGTTTTGGACCAGTTGAATCAACAAACACAGATGAGGGTTGATTTCTTGGAGGGCCACAGACACCGGCACTGCTTGAAAGATCGATGCCAAACAACCTGCAACCTGTATAAGACTCGGATTTTTTGCCCTTCTCAAACTGCTCATGCATCAGGCTATTGCTGGTTCTAGATGCAATGGGCGAAGGGTAACCGGTGAGAACTGACTGAGAAGTTGAAGCTTTTTCACTTTCATTCATCGGCTCAGCAAAGAGCTTCAGAGAGAAATGAGAAGGCGGACAAGTGTTATCCTGCCTGGTCTTTGAGTTGCCACCAATGACATGAACATCATTGTTGATTTCTCTCTGCATCATCGACCAGACGAAATGGCTCTCACTGCCTTGGACTTCAGTGGAACTTCCTAACTGTGTCTGATCACCAGACTGAATTGATCCATGATACCAGAAGGTTGGAGCAGCTGGATTGATTGCGACATCTACGTCATAATGGATGGTACAAGTCATATAAATGTTACTAGAAACGAGTTAGCAGCAATAATGCTCAAAGAATTTATGAAAAATGTTCCCTATACCAGAGGCAGCTTGATCAACAGGCCGAAGTCGTTTGTTCTTCACCACCGGCGGGGTAAGGTTAATGGAAGCGGAAGCAACATAAGGTTCTATTTCCCAAGGAGAAACTCTCTCTGGCCTTTGAATTGTTGCAGGTTCATCCCATTGAATCTAAAAGAACAAAAGACTATCAAGAAAAAGAAAGTTTAGTTCAGATTGTATATCTGTAATGAGCAAATATTAACCTTCAAGCACCGCCATTTAGAATCTGACCAATGCTGAGAGAAATCCCCAACCCCAACAATCGTCCCCGTGAACCTGGTATAAGAAAGAAACCACATAAATGATAAAGAAGCATTAAAAAATGGACTCATTTCACATCAAAGGCAGAGACAAGTACTTCCTCTCAGGAGATTCTTCTCCCTCAAATCTCATCTTGAAACGCATGCCAACAGAAAACCCATTCTTAACAGCATTCAGATACTTGTTTACGCTGACAATGAACTGGCTTGTCCTGAACAAGAGGAGATCCAAGGGAAAAAATATTAAGGAAATGCGAGGAATCAATGAATCCAGCTGCACGAAACTAGACTACACAATAAACCTTGGCTTATAATAGACGACGAAGAGAGTCCTGGTCATGACTGCATGAGAAGCAGTGGCAAGCACTCCTAAGTGCATACTTTGGCTGGATATGACAGAGGAAGGCATGCTACTCTGTTGACGAGCCAGGCGGCGAACCCCAACACGTAATTCACCATTGGCACCCCTAGTAATCATTTCAGATACGTTAAGTCCTCACCAAATACCGATGACAGTTTTTTCAAGCCGTGTTATAAAGATCAAAATACTATTTCTCCAACCTGAGGAACACAAAAGCATCTCCGGCTACCAATCTCTTAGAGGTAACAAAAGTACTCCACCCTGTTGTGAGTAGATGTCTCCTTGGTTGCCCTATTCACAAGATTTTAAAGCCCAAAATTAACAAAATAGTTACAAAGCCAAAAAGGAAAAGAAGCTCAGCTCAGAGGAACTCTCCTATAACACTTGACAATATCTCATGTAATACCTCTAAAGATATGCTTGAAACGCCATTCATAACCTTGAAGGTCTTTGGCTGCAAGCTCCTGAGTTGGGGTTGCTTGAGTCATGTCCTACCAAAAAATGGTAATTGCATGAAGAATCATCCAAGAAAAGTCCAAAAAAATAAAGAAATAAAGAAGCAATAAGAAGACAAGAGATGATGGATGATAAAATAAACAAGAAGAAGATCAGAGATGACAAAACCTACCAGTGGAGGCAGGCACTCAGTTGCATGCTTCCGAAGAACAGAGAATCCTCCATGAGTGCTTGTATCAGAGGCTGTTAGAATCTTGCAAAAGGAATGAACAGCCGGCTTGGGCTGGTCTTCTTCGACTGGATCAGGACTTGTAGGTTCTCTTTGCTGTAATCATAAAATTGAAAATTTTGACAAGAACTTCTTTATTAGTCCAAACACCTCTACAAAAAAAGGCAAAACTGACGTAACATAACAACTAAATTAGAAGCAAAACATTTACTCGTACTTCCACGGACTTCCCACATAAACAATCTAAAACCATGAAGAAGACAAATTTCACCAAAAAATAAGAATAAAAAAGCCTTTACTCACATCAGCTTCTGGGAGCAAAGTTATCTGAGCGTAGACCTCATCCGTCTCTTGTTCGGCCTAATGGTTAAAAAAATTAGTGTCGAATAAGATGATTGTTCAATAAGAAAAAAACAACTCAAAATTACCCGGAGGCGAACGTGAACAACGCGACAGAGAATTTTAGGAGGAAGTTTGAACATAGTGACTTGCTGATCCAGTTCTTGATTGGTAGATGCTTCCAACTGCATAAAACACAACCGAAATTAAAAAGTGTTGCAAGGGAAAACAAAAGATGAACACAAATAAGATCGAAATTGGGTTGATGCCGGTGAAAATGAAACGGGCTTGTAAACGAAAATGAAAAGAGAGGAAATTAGGGAAATAGAAAAGAAATGAAAAGCCATACTTGTTCCATGTGACCTTGAGGAAAGTAGAAAACTCTTTCCTCGGCGCGAGGAACATCCACTAACGGGCCTGCACATGCCTTCCACAACTCTGTGTACAGTTCACTTCCGCCCATACCTATAATCAAATACACCAAAAGTTTAACCTTTCAATGGAAATAGGGACGAAGACAGGCCAAGTCTGGCAATTTGCCTCTGTTTAGCATCTGAGAGAGCGTGGGTCGTCGGAAAAATCGAACCTTTTGAGCTCTGTTTGGTTGCTGAGAATACCCAGTATAAAAAAAAAGGATGGAAGCAGGTGAGACCCGGGTAAAAGATCAGATGAAATTCCCAATTGCTTCTCTCTTTATCTTGTATCCGGCAACCAAACAGAGTCAGGATTCTCACACAGTGGAAATGTGCGAGACCCCTTAATCCGTACAATTTTCTCATCAGCCAAAAACATTGAGAAACCAAGAAAAGCGAACACTCACCGGGCTCTGAAGAAAGACCCCTCGAATTGCCCTCCAGAAGAGCCATGAGAAGGAAACAGCATACGAAAGGACGGACGCAGAAAGTAAAACCACTGGTCGGAGAAACAAAACAACGCAGAAAAAAGACTATTCGGCGCAGGCCATTAATGAGCAAACAAGGAGCTGAGAGAGAGGCAGCAAAGCTAAAAAGAAGACAACACGACGGTTATGTGGGGGGATTGATTATCAGGTTGTTTCTCTGTAACGAACGACTGTGGAAAGAGAGGTAAAAAGAAAAACACAAAAAAAAGGAGGGGGGGGGGGGGGCTTGTAATTTAACTCTGGGTCTTCTCTTTCTAGCTCTGTTTCAGTTACAAAACCGCTTTACCACATTTGTCCGGTTGCCCGACCAAACGAAACCGCTGAACGGAAGACCTGTTGTCCTTGTTCTTGTTGGTATTCTTCTCTGCCTGTTTGCCTTCCTGATAAGTGAAATTAATGGACGTTACCAAAACATAAAACCTTCCTTCTCCTCCTCCCGATTGTTTCTCTCTCTCTAGACCATCTCCTCTTCAGTCTCTCTCTCCACAGAGGCACAGTCCAGTACACACTCTCTCCTCGCCCTCTTTAGTCCTTCGGTCTCGCTCACATCATGTGATCGCTTCCCCAGTATCTCTGGCTCCGCCACGTCAGCACCGTGCTGGAATTATTGAACCTCTCTGATTCCATTTACACTTTTAACACTTATGCCACTTGTTTATTTTCATACTCCCGTGACGATAAAAATTACTAAAAACGCATATTTTTATTGTTTTTTTAGGTTTAATTATAAAACAAAACCCCTTAACTTTGATGAAACCTTACGTTTACCTTCTATTTTTCCGAAAATCTACAAAACCCACCCTAAGCTTTCGTGAAACTTTAGGGTCCGTTTAGTCACATAAAAGTTTCCAAATTTTCATTTCCAAAACTTCTTTGTAAATTTTTGATCATATATCTAGGTTTGAAGGTATGGAAAATAAGGTTTTCTAAACTTTGGAAAACTCTAGTATTAAATTAGGAACCTTGTTGGAAAGGTTTCTATTTTAATACTAGAGTTTTCTAATCTTTGAAAAACAAGGTTTTCCATATCTTAAATATTAGGTATGTTATCAAATATATATAAATGAATTTTAGAAAGAAAAACTTGGAAACTTCTCCATAACTAAACAGACCCTTAGTTTACCCCTGAATAGTTGCCCTAGTTAGTTTAATTGTTAGAGTTTTAGGTTAAATTACAAAAACAATGTTATCTTATTATATTTTCAACCCTAACAAATCCACCTAGACTATTAAAAACTTACATCCTTAACCCACATCTCTTACTACTTAGCACCCAGCTACCTGTCGCCATTGCCACATTCGTCGTCGACCATCCTAGCCCAGCACCAACCTCCGCCACTAACTTCCATCATTGGACGCCTAGATTTGACCCCTCATAGAGTCATTGGCTGCTCGGCTATGAGCAACGGCTTCTGCCAGCAGAAGCAACTTAGGCTAAATGCATTGACCAGGCCTACTCCACCAAGCCACTTGCTAGGCTTGCACGCAACAATCAAGCCAGTTGTGTACAACAATATGGCTATTTGTGGTAGTCCGGTGGAAGGTGGCT
Source organism: Stellera chamaejasme (assembly GCA_024586325.1). Taxonomy (NCBI): domain Eukaryota; kingdom Viridiplantae; phylum Streptophyta; class Magnoliopsida; order Malvales; family Thymelaeaceae; genus Stellera; species Stellera chamaejasme. The sequence continues at coordinate 37,721,686 of CM044985.1, forward strand.
GGGATGGCAAGGTAGGGGAGGTGGGCTGATAGGGAAGGGCAAAAATTAAGGGTCAATTTGTTAGGGTTAAACATGTTAGAGGACTGCAAGTGTATAACATTAATGATGGTATCTTGAATTTGTTTACTATATTACTCCCTTTGTCCCAAATCTTTTGAAACGTTTGAGTTTTGATGTCTATCTGGCTTCAAGTTGTCTTTACAATTATTTTGTGGGAAAAAATTCAAAAAAATATGTTCATAAACTAGACACATTGAATTAACATTTGTGTATAAAAAGTTTGAATTTGTGATTGAAAATATTTGAGAAATAAAATCGTAGATTAAATGCTAAAAACTTTTGTGTTTCACAAGATTGAGTCCGAGGGAGTATAATTTATGTTAGGTATAGTAGTATTTTATTGATAGTAATCATTATGATTAGTCTAAAATCGGGTAAAGTACATTTTTAGTCTATTAGCTTTAATGTGTCCTATTTCGGTCCCGTTTTAAAATTTCATCATATTTTAGTCTCATAATTTTAGTTTTCTTGTCTTAATCAAGTCATGTCGTTAATTTATCTGTTTAATACGCCGTTAGATTAATAAAATGACTAAAATACCCATAACTTAATTTACAACTAAGTCCCTAAATTTATAAACATCTATCAATTTCACTTAAATTGTATCTTTTCTCTCAGTGGCTCTAAGTTTTCTCTTTGCTCGTTTGTGTTTGTTAGCAGCTCGTGTGTTTGTGTTGCCGACGACGACAAGATCCATGTAGCGGTCCTCTTTGGTAAGCCCTTCTTTGCATTGTTAACCCATCTCCAAAAGATGAACCCAAGCGGAAATCCCAGAGATGATGATAGTGAGGAGCCTGTACATGGCGTTTGATTGGCCGGAAAAAGGGGCCACGTTTGGCGCCGACAACTGTGTTTCCGATGGAGGATGAGGGCTTCGATTCGAGTATCTTTCCTTCTCTTTTGTTTGTATATTTTTTGTTTTCTATTCCGTCAAGTCTCCCCTCGCCCTGCTCTCTGCTCCGTTCTCCAACTTCGTTAGCTCCTCCGTTATTCATCCCCTATCCTCTCCCTTTCGTACCCAGAAATCCCTTAAGCTCAGCCTTTTCCCGAATCTCCCTAATCCTTTTCTTAGCTTCCTCAATCGTGTCTGATTTGAGAAGATTAACTACAGAACATGAGACTTTAAGTTTTGGGGATGAATTTAGAACTCGAGGAGTTTGAACAAGAGCTCCGACAAGGGAGAAAGGAATGGGTTGGAGTTCGACAGCTTTAGGGACGAGCCAAGAGTAAGGGAGCGAAGCAGAGGTGAGAGGATTTGGGAATTTCGACCGCAGTTTCAGATTTGATTTAGAATCGATTCTTTAAAGATTCGAGTTCAGAGAGATGCAATGGTCTTTGTTTTGGTTTTGATTTCTCTATTTGCTTAGGTCAATCTATGTTTCTATTATGGTTTTTTGTTCTCTTTTTTTTTTCTTTGTGACGGGATCTGAATTTTATTGGGGATCAGAATGATTAACTGAAAGAAATCGTGGGCAGTGTATGAAGAGCGAGTATGACGACTTGTTATTGGTGATGGTAGAGAAGTTGGACATGGAGACCTTCGTGGAGAAGCTGTGCAACAAGTTTCGGTTGCTCGCGACTGAGGGATGAATTATTAGGGATAATCTTTCAATCATTTGCATCATGTATGTTTAGATATGAATTTCTTCATAACTGAATTTCTTTGTTTTATGGATACGATTAGAACTAGTGGTAGAAGCAGCATTAGAACCTGGCCTTCATTAGATCTGAATTTCTCTGTTACCTGTGAAAGATGAGTTGAAAACAACAAACATGGTTGGATTCGGTCGGCCGAGGTGAGGCCGGACGACTGGCGAAGACGGTTGGGTTAAATCACAAGGATTCGGTTGGGTTACTGAGATCGATTTCTAATCCGGCTTGGTAGACGACGTTGTCGGACTTCATCTTGCAATGGGGAAACCTTAAAAGGCTCACGTGCATGAGGGTCCATATCAGAGACGGGTTGTCGGGGCCGATTCACTAGACAATTCAGATCGCTCGAAGGGTGGTGAGGGAAGAGAAGGACTTAGAGAAGCATGGCGACGAATTTGGAGGGATTCTTGTGTATCTGGTAAGGCGATTGAGCTGGAGGTGTTCCGGCGAGAAGGACAGAGTGGAGAAGATGGATTTGAATTTTAGAGAATAAATATTTTTTGGGAACTTGTTTGTTTATTATTTAAAAGTACAATGACTATAGTTTTATTCAATTTGTATTAGATTGTATTTTTAGCGACATTTACGTAAAAGCAACCTAATTAACGGTCAACTTGACGGTTAAACAGATGGAATGATTAAAATAGGACACAAAACCATAACTTTAGAACCAAAATAAGACACACAACAAAGCTAATGGACTAAAAATGTACTTCACCCGTCTAAAATTATCAATTTGGATATTTAAGCTGTATAAATTTTGCTGGTATCTAGTGTTTCATTATTTGTTGATGACAATATGATTTAGAAAGTTTCAAAATGAACCATCGAGCTATTCGATCCGAGCTCGAGCCGACTTCAAGCTGAGTTAGAATCTAACTTATTGGGCTCAATGAACTCGAGCTCGAGAAATACCAAATAGCTAACGGGGCGAGCTCGAGCTTAGTGGGCTTAGACTCGGCTTGACCCAGTTACACCATACTAGTCATGTGAAAGACTTTGAACACCAACAATCTATAAAGCAACAATCATTACTCCTTTCGTCTCGTAAAAATTGTTCCATTTGGCTTTCAACATTTAATGTGTGATTTATTTTCTCAATATATTAACATATAAAGTCAAATAATTTATATGCATATATTATTTCAATGTGTTTAGTTTCTAAATATATATTTTTTTAAAAAAATTGTCAAATTCTTTCTAATTAAAAATTGAGTCAAACACAAATACGAAAGCCATATAGAACAATCACCGTGGGTTAGGGGGAGTAACATTTTGCAAGATTGATGAAAATAACAGAGCGGAATAGTGTATTTGGATGTGCAAAATTAAAGTTTAGCATACTTAATTATCAATGGCTACTTTCTTCACACCTAAAAAATACTCCTAATTAAAAAATTGCTCGCATTTGATATAAAATTAAGTACTCTAATTTAAAAAAATGCTCTCGATACCACTTAGGGTTTTCCGTAGTTTTTGGTGCCTCCTACCACTTCCGTCGGAAGTTTGGGTCCTCCAGCCATACATCTCATGTTGGTCTGGTTCTACTGCTCCCCTATTCGGGGTTTTGTCATGCTACCGTTGCTCTCCTCATCCCAGGGACCTTGCCGGTCATACCCTAGAGATCTTCGTTGTCGGTGGGACTTGGGCCTCGCAACACACCCCTGCCTGGGCCGGTGCTTGTCATAGGTGCGCCACGATAGGGGCGGCCAGGCCTAAGTTTCCTCTACTAGTTTTGTTGGCCGCATATTGCTTCTGGTCCCCTGCTGGCAAGCATCGTCGCTGATTCCAGTTGAGTTTGACCACGGATTACTCTGCACAACATTTGCTCTAATCCTTTTTTCAACACAAGAGTTTGGCTGGGGGCCACACGTCTGTTGCCCTACTCCGCCATGAAGTTGCTCCTCTCGACCCTTTGGAAGGCGAACAGGTCGAGCTGACAGAAGATATAACGGCAGAGAGTGACGGTGGCTCTTCCTGCCTATACCAGTGAGGTTCTGTCTCCCAAGTAGGGATGGTTTGTAGTCCTTCCTCCCTACTTGGCTCTTCAATGTGACTCAAGTATATCATTGGCGTAGTTAGGTTTTGGTGGATTATGGTGTGTTTCGGTCTTTGGTTGATTGTCCGCTTTCGGATTCCTTTACAAGGTCTAAGCTGTTTGGAGTTTGCTTGATCTAGCTCGCTTAGCGGAGGAGGTCGGAGGTCGGTTATTTCACAGGGTATGTTGCGGGTACGAATATATTTGAAGCTTTGAAGCTACCTGAAGAGCACATATCAATCCGGTTGGAGCTACCATATTATGCCAGTTTCAATTCTTTACGCCTATGATGTACTTCCTATCCTTATTTTCTTTGCTACTTTTTGGTTTTTATATAGTTCTAAGTTAGTTAGCCTCTAAACCTTATGTTATCTGGGTTTTTTTTCCCTGTACCGCTCATTGTTGTCAAGAGCTAGACATTAACTTTCTTCAGAGTCTCATCTCTGCTTATCACACGTTATCGGCTCTAGTAGAATGATTTTGAAAGGGAGCATTCTTTTAAAAAAAAATAATCAATGGCTAAGGTTATCTTGATGCCTATTATAAGGTCTAAATGAGGGTGTGAAAACCTCAGTTCATTGGCATGCCGAACAGAACCTAAAATATGTGACCTTTTATATTAAATATTGAAGAAAAAATATTGATTAAATGTTAATTTAACGAATTCGACAATTATATAGGGAAGAAGTACATTAATTTCTAAAAAAACAATATGGTAAAAACTTTGGACGGGTAAAGCATTTATAATCGGCTTCTATTGATATAAGTACACAATTACGTAATGGGGCTAATTAACAGCGGAAGTAAGAAACTGCCAACTGCCACACGTTATTTGCATGATTTCTATGTCTTCGGGTGGCTTTCTTAAATATCATTACATATATCCGGTATATTTATTGTTGGAAAAAAAGTGATACGTTTATATTTTAATCTACATAATGATCCTTTAATTATTTTTAGAATAATTGTTAACAAGTTCCGGGAAAAAAATGGTGTGTTCTCCCGTCTTCAAGTATCTCTATGCCCGCCCGTTTCTTGGCATTCGATTAACATTTTATAATTTGTTTGTTTGTCTCACTCTAAATTGCAAAGTAACATTCTTTGGAATTATTAATAACTCTGCAAGTGACAGCTTAAAATTAATGGAAGATGGTATCTATAACTTAAATTAGGATGTGAGAAAACAGTGGTGATGTAGCCTTGTAGGTTTGTGAGAAAGGGACGGTAATTAAGTCGGTAACTGTATATAGTACGGAGTATCAAACATTAGAAGGGTTTTGGTAATTATTTTCTTTATATAGCTTTAGGCCTCATTCAGAAATATCTGTTTCAACTATCAAAAAAAAAGAAATATCTGTTTCAACTAGCTGATACCCCCTCCTACGGAACGGAAAACAAAAAATTTAATCAAAATCACATTAGAAGTGACAAATATCAATCAAATAATGCACTTTATTCATTTACCAAAACTCACTAAAAAACTACTCCTCCATTCCAAAAAGATTCAATCATGTTCCTTTTTAGGTTGTTCCAAAAAGATTTGAATGTTTCCATTAAAGAAAACTTTTATACACCAGTTTTACCATTGAACCTTATCTTTCATTCTCCACAAAAAAAATAATTTTATCATATATGACATGTTTACTTTATTATCCTCAAATTTTCAATACTTCTTAATCTTTGTGCTCAATCAAATGCTTAAATCAATTTACGGGAGTACATCAGTGGGCGAGAACTATATATGGCTCAATATAAAAGCCTTCAAATCATTTGAACATATGATCATCCAAGAAATCATAGGTCGGAAAACACTATGCTGAGCAAAAAAGAAAACAAACTAAGCAACATAAAAAAAACATCTTTGTCTCTAATGGCAGTTTCAACTCTTTGACACCTTAATCAACCAATTATCAAATAATTTTTATTAAAAACACTATAACAGACGGAAAAAAAGATGATGGAGGGTGACAATAAATATTAACTTGAGGTTCATTTCACCTGGAAATCTGGATATGCGGATACAATAAATATAATCATCCAAGAAATCATACAACTGAGACAAAAAAAAAAGTAAATTAGGAGTCCTAATTTAGGATCAGATTCATTGGGTAGGCTTGCGCACCGCGAATCAATACATGCATATCAATTCGCGATACGTGAGCGTACCGATTCACGAGGTACGCGAATTGATTCACTATCAGCCACGAATCCACCAGAGAAGAAAAAGAGACGGCGACCGGAGGGAATGGTAAGGCGGGGCTGCGTGGTGGGTTGGCTGCTAGAGTTGTTTGGAGTTATTGGGCACCATGGACAGTGACACATTAGAGCTTCGAAGAAGAAGAAGAAGATGGAGGTGACAGTCTAAAGAGAGGTTTTTAATTTAGGATTTTTAGCTAGAAGCCATTAATATTTTATCTTTCATACAAATAGGTCCGCTAAATTTAGTTTTTTAAAATTTAAGCCATTTACCCATTTGAACCTCTAAGTTTTTCCTCTAGCAAAATAGTCCTTCAATGTTTTTAATCTATACAAATAAGCCACTACAAGTAAGTATCAATAGTCAAACGCATAAAATGAGACTACCTAACGAATCAAAAAAATGTATCGGTTTGCCAACGTATCGGTTGAGACTATACCATGAATTCGATACTTCTCTAATTGTCGAATCGCGTATCCGTGTCGAGTATATCGGAACGTACCGCGAATCTGGTAACTATTTAGGACCATCAATTACCAAAGAGATGTGCATTATAAATACCAACAAAACAAAAAACTTAAAAACCTAATCTTGCACAGGGAATAAAGGTTGTTGGAAAAGAAATCAAAAACCTATATCAAAGCTCCTTACAAATATTAAGAAAAACTCATAAGCAGTAACTTATTGGTGCACAACAGATATAGTTAAATGTACAACCAAAGCATGTAAATATATGCACACCCCTGACACCACACAAAAGCAATTCACCTCATGTTGGCTCAAAAATTTCAATGTCTCCTGAAGTGGAACCATCAAAAGGCAAGCCAAGTAACCAGGCAGTAGTTCCACAACAATATCGATTTAAAAAGTGCAATATAATTCATCAATCAATATCATCTTAGTTTGACATACGTCACTGAAAACAGAGAGAAAGTAGAATAAGAAACTGACCAAATGAAGCAAAATTTATAACAGAAGATGAAATCATGGGAAATGAGACACAGGAACAGACTACAAACCAAGAGGTGAGCAACGAAGGAGAAACCAACCAAAGGAATGTAGGGTGGCTGAGGCACCATGCTAGGCTCTAGTAATTTCAATTTTCAGATGTGCCAAATGTAGTCCATCCATGATGGTAAGATCCTGATAATCAATTCATTAGCCAAAATCAACTTGCGTCGCTGGAACCCAAGTTGAGATATTGGCCATCAGAAACGTTGTGGTGATCAGCGGCTTTGATTTTCTCTTATGATGCCGGAATGAAAAGCTTATTAGCGTCCTATTCGTCACCGCTAGTCGAGGTCAAAGCCATCATCGGTGATCGTCGGCGCAACATGTGATGGTTCAGATTCGCATTCGCCAGAGTGAGGAATGGAGGTTTGGTAGAAGCAGATGAGGAGTGCAGGAAGCTTGAGCCTAGAGAGAGACGGGCTAAAGTGAAATAAAGAGCCACGAAATTGGGATTTAGAGAGAGAGAGAGGCAAGTATATTTGAGATGAGATGACACTAAATAACATCTAAGTGGGATAAAATCAAAAAACAAAATCTAAGCGGGGATTGGGGATTTTGGGAAATATAATTGAAATAGATGTTAACTTCCGGTTTGAGATAAAATTACAAAAAGTTCAAATTTAAGATAAGATTGTTTGTGAAAAAAGGGAAGGGACGCTTGTTTGTGTTTTATTGTTTAGGAATTGTGACATTGTTTTAATAAAAAACAAAAGAATTTTCCACTTGTCATCACCACCTTCAGTATGTTCATGTTTATATATTAATAGTAGATTAGTTGTAGTGTTTGAATAATTTTTTAATGATTGAGATTAAGCAGTTAACAACTAAACTAAAAAGACTATCGTTGGTAGCTTTTTCGAAACGCAAAAGCTACTTTAAAAAAACTGTTGTCAAACACAACCTTAGTCTTTGTTCGTAAGTCTAAAAATCTATGCTTTTAGATTTTGGTTGAGTTGTTTGATAACAAAAGTTGATGGAAAATGTTATTCGATTGAATTAGGGGTGTTCCTTCATCGATTTGTGCATAATCGTCCAAATAGAGTCAAATCGACTGATATATGAACACAGAATTTATAAATCAAACCGTCGAATAAAAATTAAGGATTGAATCAATATGACCGAATAAATCGACTGAAAAAGACATAAAAGCTTGAGATTCAGATAAACAGAAGCTTAAAACTTATGGGTAAACTCTACTTTTAGTCTCTTAGCTTTCCGGTTTGTCCTACTCAGGTCCCATTTTAAAAATTTGTATCATCTGAGTCCCTTAGCTTTGATTTTTGTCTCGATTAAGTCCTTTCCGTCAATTTTGACTGTTAATTGACTGTTATGTATGTGAAATGATAAAAATGTCCATACCTATTTTACAACTTAATCCCAAACTTTATAAAAAATTATCAAATTTATTCAAAGTATTTCTTTCACATACCCACCCATCCAACTTCCAATTCCTCGAACCTTCCATGCAAGTCGTTTATGAATGAAGAACAAAAAATTGTCACCATTGCCGATGGGTATCGAACTCCGGTTAAGGAGAAAGAATCGTCGCTCAACCCGGTGCGACTAAGACTCCAGTGAGAACTCCGGCGATAAGAGGGCTCAAATCGGCGGAGCCATTGAGTGAGAACTCAGGCGAATGACTCTGAAGTGAAAGGAAGTGAGTGAATTGGGCTTGAGCAAAGAACGTCGTTCCCTGGCGGAAGTGAGCTCGATGACAGATGAATAAGCAAAGGGTTGGCTGAAGTTTGCAAGCATCGATTCCAGATCTGAAAGCTAGGTGAGTGTTGTGCTTGATTGGAGTTGTAATTTGTAGCAGCTTATGAATTTAGTTTACAATGAAAGCTTTGAACCACCACTGTTGTCGTCGAGCTCCGACGCACCACTGCCGACTTGCTCTATCGCCGGACACCGTCGATCTCACCGCGACGCAACCGAACTACTCAGAACTACTCAAAACTACCCAGAAAATGAAAACACATAAAGTTAACAATTTTGTAGCAAAAATGGAAGTTCTTTCTCCTAAACCAGATTTCGATTTTGATTTCAACACTAACCAGATCTCCACCAACTCGGGCGGTGCAGATCTTTGTTTCACTTTCGCATTGTGACATTAATGGCATTTATGCTTCCCACGCTAGACCACTACTTCATGTGCACAATGGTCATGGCTAAGTGCATGGTTGATACAGTAGCAAAGTTCTATGGTGTTGGGAAGTACTACTACATGCTCTTGGGTGAGTTTCTTTTTATCATGCTTTGTCCGAATCAAGTTTATGTGACACCCATCCACCTTTTGTTTTAGGAATTCTGTTTATCATGCTCTCGTGCGCAAATCGAGGAACAAAGGAACAAAGGAAGATGAAGGGAGGAAGGGATGAGGTTGTGGATGTTTGGTGGGATCGATTTTGTGCTTCATAGTAGTTCTGATTTGAGAGAATAGAGAGAATGGAGAGAGAAAAGTGTTAGGTAGAGATGGTGAAAATGTGAAAATTTAATTTGTAGGACATTTTTTAACGTTTTTGTAACAAATGAGGTGATAAGTTGAAATTTCATTAAGGGCATTTTTGTCATTTTCATCAATTAAAGGTCAAATTAACGGTCAAACTAACAGAAAGACCACAAATGAAACAAAAATCAAAACTAAGGGACTCAAATGATGCAAATTCTTAAAATGGGATCTCAGTAAGACAAACCAGAAAATTAGGGGATTAAAAGTAGAGTTTACCCAAAACTTATTCTAACAATAGATTCAACCTTGCTTATATGTTAATTCAACTTTCTCCGATTTTGTACCAGATTATCATTTCTAACATAATCAAACTATTTTTAAAATTCCTAGCCAAAGTTACATAAACTTTTGTCGACGAACAAAACCAGAGTATTATTTATGATTTGTCTAAATGCAGATCCAGTCCCTCCATTTACCCAACTTGCACGAGTTGGTCCTTAACTTAGATTCAAAACGATTCTGTCCCTGGACTTTATAAAATGATGTGAGCTAATCCTTTAGTTAAAAGAAATAACTATATACAGCTTAAACTGTAAACCTTTAACAAAAGATCTCTACTATTTACAAACTTCTATTTACTGGTCAAACAAGCACAATATCTAATTACTAATTAATTCTAGCCAGCATCTCGAAAATGGTTAAGCTAGTTTGTTTCTACGCCGTGATAAAGCAAAAGCAAGTTGTATTAAACTTATAATGTGGAATAAACTTGAGGTTGAGGATCTTAAGATGCCATTAGGATTAGAGATTAGATCTCTAAAAATAGTCAAAAAGGTTATTATTGAGAAGGGAGAGAGAGGCAACGCAAGATGATCCCGAATGGCCTTCTTGACTTTAATTAGTCTTTCTATTGGATTGATTATATTCTATGCCTTAGTAATTATATAGAGTAATCCCTCCATTTCAAAAAGTTAATTATACATTTGGAATATGGATATGATAGAAACTAAGAGTTATTTGAAAATGAGAAATTATTCTCACTTTGCTGAAAAAATTAAAATAAAATAAATCACGAGTGAGTTTTTGTAGCACAGCACAATGGTAAAAGAAATGCGTTTCTTGCATGCTTTTCATATATTCCCCATCCCAAAAAATAATGTAACACTTTGATTTTTAGGATGTCTCAAAGGTAATGCAACACTTTCATTTATGGTAATTTTTCACATACTAATTTACCAAATCATCATTACCTATAAAGATCAATAAATAAAAAATATAAAATAGTCAATATGGATCTCTTTCTTCTCCAAATATAATTTTCTATGCAATTATATAAATATTTAATTTTTATTCCTGGTATATTTATCGTTACAATTTGATTTTGTTTTACTGTTATTCTTCAATTTATGTGTTTGGTTACCTTTTTTAATAGAAAAATGGGTAAAATAGGAAGTCAATATCAAAATTTTCTCAACCTAATATCCGTGTCAAGTCAAAGTGTTATAATAAATTTGGAACGGAGGGAGTAGCATGGTGCTATATGAGAAATGATAAATTTCTATGCACCGACGATGAAAGTGTTTTTTTCCACCATCACTTTTTTTATGGATAGAAGGTCTCACAAATTTATTATAAAAATGTTATTAATATAATGAAGTCCATTGTTTCATTCAATGGTGATGGTGAAAATTTATCCCAATTATATCAGCTCCTAATTACATGCATCACAAATTTTTACTAATTACCCGTTAATAGAAACAAGTGTGCCTTCCTCCTCCAATCTTCTCTTTGGTATTTTAACTAATCTTAGGGAATAATTACGATGGACCTCCCCATCAAAAAAATAATAAAAAACGATGGACCTAAGCGGGGGTGGCTAATTGCTAATTGCTGAATCGTTTTATTTTCAAGTATTTAGGATGCATTTTTAGAAAATAAGAACTGTTTTTTATAGATAAATTTAAGCATTTGACATGCAAGAAGTTTTTGCATACAGAAAACATTTTAATATTTAACACCCCCCCCCCCCCCAATCTGTTTCTCAACTTTCTTACAAATAAAGAAACTGGTAGTACTCATCGGTAACTTCAATTCGTATTGATAAAAAACTAAACTTTGGTGGCAATGTTGATCTTTTGCCTAAACTTCAGTGGTAAACTTGGTCATGTATCCCAGCATATGGAATCTTGACGGAATCTCCCAAATTGTTCCCACTACTCAGTTATTTTAAGAAGCCTCGCTGATCCTGTGCAACTTTTGTCAATAGTGTTAATCATCAGTTAGGTGATCCACTGATCCAAATAGTTCAGTTACAAAGTAATTTAAAAGTCCAAATTCAACTAACTGAACAATTACATTTTCAATTATCATTTTCCAAGTGTTATAGATGGGTGAAAATTCACTCAGTGATAAATAACATTGATGAACTTTTGTACACTAAATTGTTCTCAAATGAATAAAGAATTGTTTGTTGTACCAGCTTACTCACGAATTAACCAAAAAATTATCCCAGTATATGTTTAAGCCATTATTAGCAGCTAAACCTTTATCAAGCACATGGCTATTGAACTTTTCGTTTTTGGTATATAGTTATTAAACTTTTAATAATTAGCAACAAAATTATCCCACTTGTAGCGACAGGATTTTTTATAGGAGTCGCCAATAATCTATTTGACTTAGGTCGATTGAAAACCTAAAATAACTGGTCTGCTCAAGCTCTAGATCCGTTAGTCAATTACAATCAAAAATAAAAATTCTCAATTGCCCAAAATTGGTACCACGGGGTTTACTTCATAGTTTTGCTTGATTATTCTTTGTTATTATTTTCATTTTTATTGAGTGATACACAAAAATAATTGATCTTAATGAAACTAGAACTAATGACAATAATTAAAAAAAGAGAACGAATGAGTCAACACGATTAAATAAAATAATTAGCAACATGTAGGAAAAAAAAGAGAGAAGAGACCAAAAGTTTAAGCATACTGTTCAAACTGTTAGTTTTTAAACTTTGTTAAAGAACATTGGAGATCAAAGTGGTATTAGTGACCAAAAAGACATCTTAGAGAGTTATAGGGACCTAAGTAGCAAAAGGGAGATATGTGAGGGACTAAACAAATAAATTAATTAAAACAAAAAAATAAAAGGAAAACAAAACATACCTGCTGCAGAGGACTCGCGAAGGAGTGAAGGAAGAGATGGAGCAGTTCGGGTTCCTGTTCTAGGTGGCGTCGGTGGCGGAGATAAGCGGCGGTCAGCAGGGCGGCGCGGCGCGAGGTTGATGGTGGCGGTGGTGCAGCGAACGGTGGTCCGGAACGCTCGATTGATCCGGGTTGTGCAACGGGTGGTAGCGGGTCGACGCGAAATTCTCCTCCATCCGGAAACTTCTAGCGACAAGGGTGGTAGATTCGGACTCCTGACGGTGACACGAATCTAATGCACCAAGTTTCAGAGATCGAGAGGACGGATTGCGAGATTGAAGTTGTTGGAGATTTTGCTTCAGGACGCGACGAAAAGAGGCAGTAATTCAGCACTTTTTGATGATTTTTTTATCGAATTTCTCTCTATTAGTTGATGTATTTAGGTTTTAATTGAGGGATCTATTTATAGAGAATGAGTTAAAGTTAGAATTAGAGAAGATTTAGAGAATTGGGATTAAACTGAAACTCCTAATTTTAAGAGATGTAAATTAGAGTAGATTATTATTATTATTATTATATCATTATCATATTATTATTATATTATTTTCCGATTATTATATTATTATGATAATTATATTTATTTTCTTCATTTTCTCACTTCCCTTTCTCTTCTTCTTTATAGATTTCTCCCCTAAAATCATTAAACATTCAATTAGATTCTTTTACTTTTCTAATTGCTCAAATCAAACCCCAAATTAATTAATTTAGATCAAAACAGTTGTTAATTAAAATTTCGGACAAAAATCGGGTGTGAACACCACTATATATGTTTAAATTTGAAGTACTTGTAAATTTTTCATTTTCATTTCCTCTCCAGCTTTCTAGTACATGTCATAACTGTTTCAGCCTGCTCTATATCATTAATCAAGAACTCAGAAGTGGGGTAACAAATTACTCAGTAACAAGAAACAAACGAACATGGAATAAACAGAAACAATGATTTCCATATTTAAACCTACTCTACATAAATAAAAATAATAATGAAGCACACTGTATACGTACTAGTGGACAGAGGAAGAAAACTACAATAAGTTAAAGAAGAGAGTAAAACCTTTTATGAAAATCAGTTTTGCAAATTGACGTCTTAACCAACTGAAAAGGGTGGATAATTTTATGTTCCACTAGTAGTAATTAACAAAAGTCTTAGATTTGTTTACTTGAGTTTTTGGACCCAAAGTTTTTTTTCTTTTCTTTCAAGTAAACTTAAAAAAGAGCACAATAATGCAAGAACGTTAAAATTAGTGACTAAATTGAAAAGCAGACTTAACTATAACGACTACTTACGTAGTTTTTCCTACCCATTAGTGTTCGTACAAGTACGATTTCAAACTAATTTGACCTGAATTTGACGACCACCTTTGAATCGAACTCGGCAGGGGAATCTTCTTCTCTGGATAAAGTGCTTAAAGTGTACTTATGGTTCTGTAATTTTAATTATTGTACTAAGGTCCTGTTTTAATTTTTTGTACTAATAAAGTCATGTTTTCAAGTTTTTCTTCATCCATGATTCTTTTTATGATTCTTTTACTATTTTACCCTTTCACAGAAATGGTACAATAACGAACATAAACTGAATGTTTCTTATTATACCATTTACACCCTCAAATTTTAAAATTCTACAAACAAACCCTTTAATCTATCTTAAACTTTTGAACTCACCTATCTCAACCACCATCCGACCCACCACCGCCGGAAAGCTACAGGCCGCCACCGAAAAAAATTCGGCGCGCGTTTCGTCGCCCTGGGCTCGCGATCCGCGGCTCTTGGCCGGCGATTCTGGCGAAGGCTGTCGGCGGTCCAGTGAGATTTCCGGTGGTGGTAGATAGGAGGGTGGTGAGTTAAAGTGAAGAGAAAACTTTTAGGGTAGAATTGTAAGTATTTGTAAAAGTTATGGTAGAATTTTAGGGTTTATAAAAATTGAGGATAAAATTGAAAGTTTCGTTTAACGTTAGGGTGATTTTTATATTTTACAATTGTTTAAAAGTGCAATATTTTAAAAGTCGAGGGCAAAAATATCAAATAAGACCATGGATGAAGAAAATACTTGAAATCGAGATTTTATTAGTACAAAAAGTTAAAACAGGACCCTAGTGGTACAATAATTAAAGTTACAGGACCATAGGTGCACTTTACTCCTTCTTCTCTATTGGTTAGGGTTCGAACAGATCACATCGTCCGAAATCTTTAATTTCTTTGGGCTCCTCAGTCTTTCATCTTGTTGCAGATTAGTCCAAAACATTTAGAATTCGTTACATATTGCTGCTTAACTCTTGGTAAGGTTCACTTGGCGCAGAATCTTTTATTCAGGTAGCAAAGAAAAAGGCAATTAATTACTTTAACTCTAGTTAACCAATAAGAATGATCAAACAGGTTGAATTTCAGCACAACCAAAATCTCCCATAATCTTCTATCGTTAATTTGGTTAATTCAAATATTTCTTTCAAAAACTTTATGGCTTTGTTTATTATTATTTTTGAACAAATGGCTTTATTTTATTTTATTTACATGCAATAGGACTATATATTAGAGTACACGTAGACGCTAAGGTGGTCCAGGTGGATATCTGTGCCGGCATCTAGGAGCGCGAAGAAGACGGCAGCACCGGCGAGGAGAAGCCCGAGCATCGCAAGGAAGAGAGCATATGCGGCTAGGGCTTTTCTTGGATTAGTTTTATTATTATTATTATTATTATTACTATTATTATTTTTTATAAGGTTTCTTGGATTAGTTTTTTGTTACTAGGAGACACTGATTCTATTGAGAAATCAAGAATAAATTCAAAAAATCGAAAGTAATATATTTGTTTTTTTCTTTATTGATCGGATTTTATTCCAAGTCAATATATCTCCTCTGGTAAGGGACTTATCCGATGTGGAATGTTTTATTGTACTACTAGCTTGGACGATTATTACAACAACAAGCTTTTGAAGCCCAATTTGCAATTTAAAATTAAGAGATTGGGACCATTTATAGGGGTGAATTACCCGTAACTTTCTTCTGCACAATTTCTACCCCTAGCCCATTATTTTTAATTAAAAAACTCAGTGTAAAGTGCCAAGCCTTCTAAAAAATCGTTTAGCTGTATTATGTCACATAATTTGACACAAGTGACGAAGAAACATAACTAAAAATAAATGGGCCAAATTGCAAACCCAATCCTTGAAATTACAGTTCACAGCTTCTAACTCTCGAACTTCTCGCCCTTTACCACTTTGACCCCATCCCTAACCTTCAATGGCCAGCCACCACCCCTGCACTTCAAAGTCTTACCCGCTGTGGCTGAATCGCTTAGCTACTAATAGTAGTTCAAACTGCAGTGACGGAAAAATTTTATTTATGGGGGTAAATTTGAAGCTATATAAAAGTCTTAAGTAGAAGGATTATAGGGATTAGGTGACTTCTTTTGGTATGTCAAGTACTTCGAGCACTCCAGTAAGCTCGGACCAGGTTGTAATGCCTTTTTTTATCACTCTCATGCCTAAAGTCAAAGATCCTGTTGACTTGAAAGACTTCAGGCCAATCAGTTTAATAGGCTGCCAGTATAAGGTAATCTCCAAGATCCTTACGGAAAGATTAAAGAAGGTAATTCTACATCTTGTCAATGATGTACAAATAGGTATTATTGAAGGCAAATACTTGATTGGGTTCTCATAGCAAATGAACTTGTCCAACATGTGAAGCAAACAAAGCAGAAATCGATGATATTCAATGTGGATTTTGAAAAAGCTTTTGACAATGTAAGTTGGGGGTTTTTATTCTCAGTTCTACAACGAATGAAATTTGAGGGAAAATGGATTTAGTGGATTAGAACCTGCCTCTACAACCTCAATCTCAGTACTCATAAATGGTAGCCCAACTCGGGAATTTCAGATGGAGAGGGGTTTGAGACAGGGAGACCCTTTATCACCCTTTCTCTTCCTACTGACAGCTGAAGAGCTACATACTAATGGAAGAGGCCACTGAAAAGTAAATTTTTAAGGGGATAAATGTTGGAAGACAGGAGATGAAAATCTCACATTTACAGTATGCAGATGATGCTATATTCTTCGGATCATGGGATAGTCAGAACATAACAACACTGCTAAAGATTTTAAAGTGTTTTTGGTAGATTTCTGGTCTAAAGCTGAATCTATCAAAATCAAAATTATTTGGGATTGGTGTCTCTAGGTCAGTTATGGAAGAAATGACTAAGTGAGTTGGTTGCATGGCTGGTACACTTCCGTTTCTGTATATAGGCCAAAATGCACACAGTTGAAGCCTGGGATGAAGTATCGACAAATATCAAATCTATACTCGGTACATGGCGTGCAAAAAATTTTGTCAATTGGAGGCCGACTCTACTTCCTTATTTTGCGCCCCTGCTAGATTAACCAAAACACTTGAGAGTTTACGCAGTAATTTCTTTTGGGGTGCTTCCGAGGAAAAAAGAGTGGTACACTAGGTGGCATGGGATAGAGTTCTAGATAAATTCCAAGAAGGAGGGCTGAATGTGGGAAGTCTAAAGTAAAAATGGGGCCTTTTGGGGAACTGGTGGTGGCGGTTCAAGGTAGAACATGAAGCTTTTATGGGTGAAGGTAGTAAAAACCATTCATGGGAGGGATAGAGGATTAGAGGAGGTTGCAGAGATCGATATTGGAGGAGTCTGGGGGGCATATTGAAGGCGGGTAGGATATTGATGACGAAGGGTTGGGTTTTGTAAATTCCTTTAGAAGGAAAGTTAGAGATGGTAGTACTTTTAAGTTCTGAAAGGATAGGTGGGTACAAAATAAGTGTCTTGCTGATTGTTACCAAAGAGGAGGAGGGAGATGCCACAATTGCGGGAAGAGGGGTTTGGTCGAATGGTGGGTGGGGTTGGGTGTGGGAGTGGAGGGAGTTGAGAGGGAGGGTTTTAGAGGAGTTTAGGAACCTTGTATTTGACCTGCAGCCATCAATCTTCATTGCAATCAGGTGGACAAGTGGGAATGCGATTTCAATGTCGAAAGCGGTTTTTCAGTCACAAATGTCGCAAAGCTTGTAGATCAGTTCATACTCGTCAAACAACCGTGTCCACTAGAGACCACCTAGAACTGCTAGGTGCCAAAGAAGGTTAATATTTTATACTGGAGGTATCTCAAGACAGGCTGTCATCTTGCCTTCAACTTGCAATCTGCAACATTCCTCTTGAGAATGTAGCCTGCTCAATTTGTCAAAGACCGTGTGCTCGAAACTTTAGACCATTGCATGGTCCAATGTCTGACTGCCTTTATATGTAGGAAATCATTATTTTCTTGGTGTGATTTTAGAGATTTTACAGGTTCTGTTGTCCAAGACATTATGCAAGCTGCAAGTTCACACCCGCCCCTCACAATGCTTTCGCAATTCCAAGAGCAGGGTGGGATGCTATAATCAGAATTGCATCATGGAGTATATGGAGTAACCGAAATGCTAGAATTTTCAAGGAGAAACCATTAGAGACCAACTCTTGGTTGTCCGACGTCCAATTTCTTTCCTATCTATAGATATCCGACCGTTGGAAGAAGTTCAAAGCTTCTTTGGATGATTGGCTTGTAAACCCATTAGGGGCCATCATAAATTGTTTGTAATTAACCATCATTGTACTCCTCTTTCAATAAGGGTCTTTTCCTCCTCAGAACAGATCTTGATTATCATTATAATATTTCAATTGTTGCCTTAAAAAAAAATGTTTAGTTTCTAAGACAAGGGGTTAGTAATTTCAAGCATATTATAATGATATGTGTGTGATAAGATGTTGGTATTAACTGAGTGGGGGCAAATCATAATGGCAGGGTCAAACTTTTTCTTAATATACATATGTACCATATATTTTATAAACGTTTAATGGGGCAGCTGCCACCACTACCCTCATACTAGATCACATCACGATAGATTTCAAAATGAACTTGAGTGAATCAAAGCACAAATATTTCGAAGTTTTGGGGAATGCTTGGGATGGATTACCCAAAAGTCAAACATCACCATTAGTAAATTTCTGATTTTACACGCAAACAAGTAAATTTCTTAACCTCCTTTTTTCGATATGATGATGATGATGATGGTGATGATGATGATGATGATGATAGCTAAAGCATGATTCCTCGTTACACAACCATCACCATTAGTAGTTGTGAGGCACAGAAAAGAAATAAAAGTAAGGCATATGGATGGCACTGCATTGGTCACCAGATTAGGTAAAGCCTAAACCAAAATGTTGAGTAGTAGTTTAATGAAAACGCTCTGGAGGTTCAAAACTGATTGGTCTGAAAAAGTAAGAAATGGGAGTACATAAATAGAGTGGAGGGGACCATATCAAAGGCTATGCTTAAACCCATTTGATTGTGTAAGTTTAAGTGGAAACTTATATGATCATCATCACTCATACCCAAGTACGTACCAATAAGGCAGGGGATCCAGAAAGGCATCATAAAAGCAAAAGAAAGAGACCCCACAAAAATGTACCCCTCAAAATTAAACAATTTATTCTTTTGGTATGTGGATTATTTCCTACTACTATTAATTTGAATTTTCTTCTTTTTTTATTTGAACTCTTTGAAGATTAAAGTTAAAAAAAAGGCATTGTGGCACTTAAGGGTGGGACTGGAAAGTGTCCACCCATGACCATGATCGATAAGGGAAGGGAAATGCTAGGTAAAGAGTTGGTCTCGTCTTTCTCTAATTGCTTACGACTCAATAGGATATGTAGTCTTTTATTATATTTGGATTCATGTAAACGCACATTTTTTGGAGTCGATTTTTTGGCATAAATACCACGATATTGCTAGTTTTGTTTATCAAATTTACCATTAGTACATCTTACTAAAGCACTGCTGTGATGCGCCGATGCCATTTTGTTCAGAAAGAGCATGTCATGGTACCAGGAATGAGATCTGGATGTATTATTCATCACAACTCTTATAGTGTTTAGGAGCCTTCCGAGGTTTAGGAGCCTTCCAAGGAAGAGTAAGATCTATCAATAATTCATTCTTGGTTTTACAAGCAATCATCGTACTATAAGGGTCGGTAGTTGATTAATTGTTATTTTTATGGCTTGTTTTGTAATATGTCCCTATTAATAAAACAAGCTTTATTTCAAAAAAAAAATAAGTGGAGCCCAGTGCTTGCAAGACAAAAATAACAAATTAACTTTATGATTTTGAGGGGTTGAGCTCATTATTAGTAAATTATATATTGTGGTTTTGTCTTGTGCATAAAATGGAGTGGTGGATTAGTGGGTGCGGCTGTTTATTTAATAATTACATTTTGTGCAGATTGTAGTCTCTTAATAGGCTGCATATCAATAATTAGTGTCAAAAGACTCAAAACAATTGATAAGCGAAAGGAAACATGATGACGAGGGTGATGATGGTATGATGAAGCAATTAGGATAATCAAGCTTAAACGACTTGCGTATTTTATTTTGTGTTTTATTGCAAGGCAATTTTGGAGATGATTAGAAATGAGGAAATTGCTTTCGACAAGTATTTGTTTTCACGTTTGGCCCAAATAACCAAAAAGTATCTGCATATACTACGCATTTTCCGTAAGATGTAAATATTTATTATTTTATAGAATTGTAAGAAACACTATTAAAACGCGAACTTTTTTCAAGAAAATGTTATTCAAGTAATTAAAATACCACCTTTATTTCAAGAAACTACAGTATCATAGAGCCCGTTCAAAAAACTGCATACTCTACTAGAGTATAAGCCCGTAGAGTACGGTCTCGAAATAATAATAATTGTTACTCTTTTCGTACCCCGTTAATTGATCCATTTATTTTTGGTGTTTCAAGTTTCAATATTTGATTCATATTTTCATAAAGATAAATAGTGACAAAACTTTTATAAAAAAATCTATTTAGAAGCTTTGTATTTCAAATTATGATACGTATGTAAATTATTTAACTTCACATGTCTAAATATTCATAAATAAAATCAATTAATGAGAAGAATAAACTTTTGTAATTATACAGAATAAAAAGGGAAATATGGTTTAAAAATACAGTAATGACGTTAAGATTGGAAGTTTACAGGATGGTGTAGAAATTAAGAAATACCAGCAAAGTTAGTCACTTGAATACCGTGTACAAGATTTCTGCAGGTTGGTTGGTAGGGTTCACAATTTTTGGTGGACTTGAATGTAGCATGAAGACTGTCGAGGCGTGTGGTGGTGTGGGTGGGTAAGCAGCTTGCTTTCCCAGTTCCTGTTCTTCCTTCCGCTGAACAGTCACACCACTAAATTTCTCTGTTTATTTTCTAGACAGAACGTTTCTACCGATGGTGGAACTTTTATTTTCCATGACCTTATTATGAAAATAATGTTGATCCTATAGAAACTTGTTACAAGTGTTAAAAATCCAAACTGGGTTTTATCTAGAAGACCCAGTCCTGTTATTCCAAGTGTTGCATGTTTGGCAACAAGTTTTTCTATCTACAAATAACTGTAACATCTATGTAACATCTACCTTTCAATCATTAAAAATTTATTCAGAACATCATTATTAATTGAGATAATTTTTCCAGAACAAGGAACCAATCAAAATTCATGCCTCATTTGATAGTAGGAAACAATGTTGAAGGTCACACCAAGGCAGCTAGGAGGGATGAGAGCCCTTTCATGTGTGTGCGAAACATCCTTTTTAGCTGACCCATCTTTTTTCACGTGAAAAATCCGATGTGAGTCACCATTTTTTACGCGGATTTCTAGTGAAAAACGGTAAAGTGAACTTAATTGTTCACGTGAGAAGGCCCTCGCTATTCACCACCGACGCTCTTCCAGACCTGTCTTTTTTGAAGGCCATCGTTGATTTCATCCGTCTTACTGCCGTTCTAACAAGGTCTTCTCTTTGCACTTCTTATACTTCATTCTCCATTGTTCCAGTGCTTGATCCTCCTCAAATTGTCTCTTCCCAGCTAAATACAGTACATTCTTACTGGGTTAGGGCAGAAGTTTAGTTAATTTTGTTTCGGCTTGCGTAATTTGTGTTGTCCTAAGGTTTTACTTTGAACTTTACAATCACGAATATGTGTGCAGCGCACAATATTTCGCACAGTACCGCGCATAATATTGTGCGCGGCACACAGATGCACGCACAAATAAGTGCACAAGTTCGCATCGACACAATTCCAGTAACAGGATATTGATGCTGATCTAACAAGGTATTGATGTCGATCTAACAAGATATTGATGCTGATCTAACAAGGTATTGATGTCGATCTAATAAGGTATTGATGCTGATCTAACATGTAAAAGCTATTTGTGTGCGTGACACAACAAAGCGCACAACGTGGAAACACATGAAAACGTTTTGTCCGCGTAACACAACATTGCGCACATGTTTCCTACCTACAATCTCATTTACTGAAATTCGAACAACCTAGGAACACAGATACCTAAATTGCTTTCACCTTACCAAATCCGCAACGAAATGACAAAAAAATATCAAAATTGTGGGTTTTAAACAAACCCATTCCAGTGAACTATCCCAAATCCTCCAACCTTCTTCTGCCAAATAGTCTCTCATTTTTATTCTCATATTGCTGAGCGCAATTCACGCCCCATGGTCTTGCTTTTTCATGGGCTACTCAAATTTGGACCTCCATATTTCACTTTTCTCACTCACCTCCTAAACCCTTAGTATTTAGGTGAATAACTTAACCCCCAACATCTAAGTTTAAAACCCCCTAATGTTGGAAGACATAATCACGTCTCCAATTCTCTACTGATAGGTGAGAGGCATTACGTGCGTACAACATCAAGAAGACTGTAACATGAATAGTGAGTGCCCCGGTGTTAAAGGGTTTGATTGAAGTATAATAAATTAGGAAAAGTAGTGTAGTAACCACGCTAGCTTTTAACGATCAGAAAGAAGATGACTTCTTCTTTGGTCCGTATGAGAGAAAATTAGAAAATACTGAGAACTTCAATGGTAATTTTCATTTTCATTATAATCCCTTCATCCCAAAAATAATGTTAAATTTGACATATTGCGTTTGACTCAAATATTTATTATGAAGAATTCGGAAAAAAATATACAAAAATATACTCCATTTTAAGACTACTAACATTGATTTATCTTTTGCATATAAATTATTTAACCTTATATTAAAAAAAATTGAAGAAAAAAATCATAGATTAAATGATAAAAACGAAACGTAACATTCTTCTTGTTTGGGACGGAGGGAGTAGCATTTAGGGTGTGTTCAACACCATATTTCCCCAATTTTCTCAATCCCAACAAATATAACCTTAAATCCACAAATTCTCTATCAACTCACATTTTCCTCAAATTTCTCTATTCACATGCATCAGATCCATCAATCAAAACACACATCCCAAAATTTCCTAAAATAATTTTCCACCTAACGCTAAACACAGCCTTGTTAATCTTACAGCAAATATCATCATATTTAATAATGCCACTCAGTGTCTAATGTTGACCAAGTAAAACTTAAATGAGAAAATTAGACTCATCAATGGAAAATTTGACTGCACAATGCACATGCATTTTAGTTATGTTCCACTTGTTTAGGTAAACAAATTAGATTTTGTATTTTATTGATTAAACAAACTGCTGGAACTTAACGGGTCAAGGGAATATGAAATAATCCAGGGAAAAGATCGTGGATCATGAATAAATTGGGTATTTACTGCAGAACCAATTCATCATTAAGATTTGAATATAAAAAATGATGATGAATGGTATGGTTGTGATATATACGGTGTCCTTTAAACAATTAGCACTACATATGATGCAATCCATTCTGGCTAATCCTACTCGATAAGAAGTGACGGGTTCAGAAAAGAAAACAAATATCATCAAGCAGGACCCAAGGCACAAAATTTCCGATGCACTCCTTTGATATGATGCGGATACAACTTGGACCACCTCACCAAAAGAAATGGTGAAAAGAAAAGCCCAAACAAAACAGACACTCTCTCAACAAAATTCAAACATGCTGAAGAAGCCAAAAGACTTTATCTTTTAAATGGCGGAGCTAAAACCCATCCCCAATCAATGCCTGAAGAGCTTACAAAATTAAATCAACTATGCGCTGCAGAACTTGCACTTTGACATACCTTTGATGCTCGAGATGTAATGTCAGCCATCCAACTTTAATCTGAAGCTGTCTGTTTGCCTCTGCAAAATACATGCTGTGTCAAACTTCCCAAACACCATATACAATTCTTAAAAAGTACAAGTACGTGCTGTACAAATGGAATAACTATATAATGATGACAGCAACCAAGTCGGAAAAGAAAAAAAGAAAAAAACAGGGAGCCAGACTCACTCAAACAATTGACGCATTATAAGCACCAAAAAGCTGAACCAGAGTTGCTTGATTTGCTGCCTCAACCGTTTCGTTGATGATCTGAGGATATCTCCCAGGGGTGGTGGCACAGAGCCTTGACAATGAAGCTGCTAGAAATTGCTTTGGATCACCAACATTTGGAAGAGGATCATCCTCTTTCTTGCCAGCATTGTGTAGTTTAACGAAAGTGGCAGTATATCCAACGTTTTCTGCAACATCGGGAATATCTGGCTCTTCCTCAATCCTGTCCTCTTCTGGCCGTGAAAGAAGTGTAACAATGCTATCCAGCATCTTACCCCATACTCTAGCAGCTGAAGGATCCAAAAGAGAAGGACATTCACACAAAAGCCTGGTTGAAGCAACTGCAGTTAATTTGACTTCAATTCGTCCAGCAATCATCTTAAGATTGGGAGTCCAAAACTTGTCTACAATTTCAGTAGACACATTGGCTTGAGCAGCATTCATTGTGCCCACAAGGTTCTCCACACCATGCTTGACCAAAAATAGAGACATAAAAATAACAAAAAACTTCTGAAACTTCACTGTGCGCTTATTTTGAAGGCGACTAAAAAGTACAAGCCAGATGCCCCGCATGTAGGGATCAATGACCTCGTAATCAAGGTTCTCAATAACTGTGTTCAAAAGATAGAAACCCTGCTCATCTGTGCTTGGAGATGAGATAAGCATGTTAAATATACCAAGGACCGCACTCAGTTTTCCCTCTTGGTTAACCTCATTCGGAGCTTTTTGAAGGAATGCCTGGAGTAGGCGAACAAGAGCTGGAACATTGGAAGATCTATTCCAGGACTCGGGAGACAGAAGCAGTGAAAAAATCTGTGAGTAACTTGATGATAAGGGTGGTCTACTCAGCTCAACAAGTTGAGCCAACAGCTGAAATGCATATGGAAAAAACTCGGTCACGTCATTCGCTAGTATAGTCTGGATACTTGGGAAGAGCTTTTCCTCAAAACCAGAGACCAGAGAAGCATTTTTCTCACATGCTCTCCTAATAAGAACTGCGACTGACTCAAAAAGATAATGGTTAAAGATAGGATTTTTCGGATTTTTGCACACTTCATTAAGAATAGAGGTTAATTCGACAATGCAAGGTGCGGCAATCTCAGAGGAAATATCTACAATCCCAAGAACACGCATTATGCATTTCATCACATACTGATTCTCTTCAGACTCTGGAAACTTCATGGCATTGAAAAGATTGTGCATAAGCAATGAGACTGATGGAGTTATATCAGCTGATGTATACCTTGGTATTCCTCCATCCTTGACAATCAGAAGCTTTTCTATACAGTTTGCAGCATAAGAATGAACCACGTTTGACTCAGCAGTAAGGAAGCGTACCATATCAGGAAACCACTGTAATGCAATATGCTTAGATATTTGACTTCTAAACATTGATAAGAATTTAAGTGCGCCTGCCTTAAGCATGGGAAACGCATTGACATCCTGACTTTGTAACTCGGGGACAATAACCATTGCAAAAAAGTTCTGAACATCTACTAGATCGGTCGAAGCAGAGGTTCCACCAGCTCTTTTTGTAGCAAGTGAGACAACCAAATAAATAGCACAGTCCTTGTCCTTCCAATTTGCAGCAGGATTAGAAGCAAAAGAGGTCAGTAAGCTCTGAATCTGCACAGAAACTATACTTGTAACCTGCTGTTTATAATTAGCTGCAATTCCTTTAAGCAGTTCACATGCAATCCTCCTCCTAGTATCAATGTCACTACCCTCCATATCCCTTCTAATGAACTCTACATAATTCATCTCAAAAAGCTCCTCATCCTCATCCCTCAACCGCACATTTGGAATAACAATACTCTCGCATATCTGCATTAACACCCCCTCGCTTGCAAACAGAGCATGGTGTACACTTGTGCTAACGGTCGTTAAGAATTTCATGGCTGTTACAGCTAGCTTATCACGGCTTGGAGACTGCGATACAGAAGTAAGTAAAGTCCAAACAGCCGATGCAAAGTCATCCAGGTATGCTTGAAACTCCTCCTCATTCTTCTCCATATAAAGACTGACGTTCTCACAAACAGCAGCCCTAAGCTCGTCAACAAGTGCAAGTCCATCAGGAGTATTCTCCAGCACAGGGTAGGTAGAGGCCAAGTACTTCTTAAATTCGTCCATCCACTCTCTCATGTGATCCTCAAAGAACTCAGGCAATTCCTGAAAGTTCAGTGAGTAAAATATTCGACAGCATAATCTCTGACAATCGAATAGTGGTCGAAGTGTTGCAGCAGAACCGATAGAATGAATCTTGGAAGAAGTATTCAGAAATACCTCCAACAAAGGGACACAAAAACTATCCAAGCAGTATTTTAAATCAAGCAAGAGATCGTTTGTTTTGTACTGGTACCTGAATTTCTTGAAAATAGAATTGGCGGTTCCAAGAATTCCATTCACGGAAGCATAATCCTCAGACTGCATAGCCCTCTGGAGATTGGCGATGAGTTCAGGCAGCAAATTGGGCCACGCTTTCGGGAAATCGTGCTTGCCGATTATCGCGAGGGCCTCGCTTAATTGGCTCTGGATGCGAGCAGAAGAAGACAGCATAAGAGAAACGATCAATGTTTTGATCTGCTCCTTCTCAGCGTCGGAAATAGGGGAGAGTATGATGTCATCCCTAGGTTCGGATGGCGGCGACCACCGGTAGCGGAGGTGATTCTTAAAGTTGACAGCAGCGGCGTGGCGGATCTGTTCGTCGACGGCGGGCTCAGCGACAAGGCAGAGCACCGCGAGGCCATAGTTGTGCTGGTTGGCCGCTGTGGACAGAGAGGACTCGGCGGCCTTCCGCGGCTCGGGAAGGGGAGAGAGAGTGTTAAGGAAGCACTGCGATAGGAACTGGAGAGTCTGAGGATTCACCTCCATGGAATGGAAACTAGCAGGCGATTATCGCCTCTGGGATGGCGATGTTAGGGTTTGCGAGTAAAGATCCTGCGAGTGACTCAGAAGGAGCAACAGAACAGAAAGCTAGAAGAGGGAAAATTTCAGGGATTTTAAAGTGAGGAAGAGGAAGTAATAACGGCCCATGGTTTTTTGCTCGGCCCGGTTGGATCATATGTGGACTGGGGCCGAAGAGCCCCAAAAACATGTGGACTGGATCATCCAGGAGGCTACTATGGATCATACGTGGACTGGATCCAACCAAGCTCACACTGAACACTTCCCCTTAGAACACCTATGGTGCGTTTACTTTTCTGTTATACCAAATCACCCACAAACTTTGTTTTTTTCCGATAAAACCAGTAACATCTTCAACTTGTCATGCTGAACTCAAAATGTGTCTAAATTCATATAACTTCCCTCAATATGCAGTCCCTCCATTCGTTTATTTTTGCAATATTTGAATATGATATGAAGATTTTGTTAAGTAGAAAAAGTGAAAGTTTGAAAAAATTACCCCTAAGAGATAAATTTAAGTAGGTGGAATTAGTTGTGACAAATCATAAATAAACAAGAAGATAAATGCTAAGTGTGTGAAGTGGGTGGACTTAAAAGAGTAAAATCAGGTGGAGTGAGAAATAAACAAAAAAATAGTAAGATAGTTGAAAGGATATATTGCAAACATTTAGGAATATCCCCAAAAGTATATTGTTACAATAAAAAGGAGACGAAGGGAGTTTATATATATATATATATATATATATATATATATATATATATATATAAACTTGTGATTTTGTTAATTTGTCTAAACTGGTCATAATACCCGACTTCGTCACGAGTTCATTTTTTTAATAAAAAATCAAATGTTTCAATACAAACTAAAAACGTTGATGATTTATACATAATTTATTATCCATACATCTAAATATAAAGTACAGTTACTGGTGAAATGCGACCTTTTAGAAAACCTCATTAGTAAAATACATTTTTCCCAAATAAATATAGGATAAATATATGATACGGTCGATAATTCATAAGCACAATGCCACAAACCAACAGTGATTTTTTTTACATTTTCCGATTCATATAATTTTAATACAACGTTCACTTTTTTGGTTATTTTTTATAAGTCTCCTCTATTAGTATAGAAATTATAGATTATAGATTACTACTTTCAACTTACCATAATTTTTAGAGTGATTATTTGGGATGGTTAATGTAATTGATTAATGATTTAATTGGGATGTTTAATATAATTGATTCCCATAATTAAGGTAATTAGACAATAGAATTAGGATTAGGATTAGGAATGTGATCTCCGTAATTAAGCTAATCATCCATTACAATTTGGGCTAATTAATTGCCACAATCAATCCAGGAAAAAAAACACGAATCCTATGTGTAGTTTATATGGATTCTAAGTGGTTTTTGGCAAAGATCTCCCTGAAAAATGGCCAAACAGACAACCCCGCAAAAGCAATACAACACCACTAACAGAACACCAAATGATAGGCATCGAAAAGACACAAAAACACCCGCCCACAGTAACTCAAGACAAGATATTAATTGTCCGTAGAACAACCACCGTCCAGAGAGGCCGAAGTTTCGGCATTCTACCGCCGATCCATAAAAAGACATTACTCGAACATCTGCGAAAATCGAGACGCGTTTGCCACCGGAATTCTCGCATGACCACCTTGTCATGCGGGCTTTCATCAACCATGCCGTAATGTTCTACCCGCCACACTAGCTTTTGGATGCACTTGTGAAGTTACCTTCTCCTCAATATCCATAAGTCCTCGCACATTCACGTCCACACCAAATCGCTATTGCGCCAAACCTCGTAAGAAACCGTGCACCAACCTGCATTATGATCTGTCTCATCCGGGCGTAACATAACGGACAAAGAACGGATTCAAGTCCATCCCTCTCGGATCAACCGGTGCAGACCGGGATGTATCGTCGGGAAGCTCTCCGATGAACACATTTACCTTCTTGGGGATTTTGTTACACCACCTCATTGGGATATCATGGTTATCTGCTAAGCGATCACTTATCATCCGGGATAGAACCTTGACAGTGAATCTGCCATCTGCCGCCGCCTTCCATCGCCAAGCATCCAAGGAGTCCTGCTTCGGGGTGAATTCCTGAAGACGGAGAAGCAGCTGACCAAATTCGCGATCCGATCTGCCCCTTGGGGGCATCCTCCAACTCCAGTCCCAACGCCATCCTCCCTCCTCCCACCTAATCTTCTCTAATACCGAATTGTTTTGATTCACCTCCAACTCAAAAAGCCTCCTAAACTTGTCCTTAAGAGGACATCCTCCCACCCACACATCCCCCCAGAAGTTTGTATTATTTCCCATTCCTACCTCTTTCTGAACTAAGTTTGTAAACTCCGTCCCCAAACTCTCTATCTCACCACTTGCCTTGCATATGTCTCCCTGCACCGACTACTCCTATCCCCTCACCTAAATCCAACGCCTCGGCACCCTCCGTTGATGCTTGCTACTATCTTCGCCCACAAACTATCCCCTTCCGTCAGCCACCTCCAACGCCATTTCTCGAGCATAGCTAAATTCATAGCTCTTAGGCTACCCACTCTCAACCCCCCACTACTCCATCTCCGAAAAGCTTCTCAATCCTAGCCTGCATCATTTTTTTTTCCCTCCCCGAAGCCCCCAAAAATTTGTTTCAGTAAAGATTCGATCTTCTTCACCACCCCAGTGGAGCACGGAACACCGAGAGATAGTACAGGAAGACTTCCCAGACCGAGCTTATCGGCGTTAATCGACCACCAATTGAGAGAGAATTGGCCTTCCACGTAGACAACCTTTTCTCTACTTTACCCACTACAGATCCCAACATTTAATTCGCTCATATTCGATCCCACCGCATCCCTGTAGATAAATGGAAGGGTTGCCGTTGAGACCGCCGCCAAGTCAACTCCCACACCGAACAACCTAGTCTTGTCGAGGTTTATTTTGAGACCCGATACCATGTCAAAACATTTAAGAATATCCATAAGAGCTTTGACATTGTGTATTGACCAATCTCCACAGAAAATTGCATCGTCTGCGAACTGAAGATGCGATAGCCCCACTTCATCTCTTCCCACCTTGAGCGGGCGAAACACATCTTGAGCCACCGCCTCCTCCATCATAACATTGAGGGCCTCTGCTGCCAGAATAAAGAGGAAGGGGGATAGAGGATCCCCTTGACGCAATCCCCTTTCCATTTTGCATTCTTTTGTAGGGCTGCCATTAACCAGGATAGAAACCCTAGTCGACTGGAGACAACCAGAAATCCATCTCCGCCATTTTACCCCAAAATTCATCTGCTGCAGAATGGAGTCTAGAAAACTCCAACTGATACTATCATAAGCCTTGGCAAAATCCACTTTAAGAAGGAGCATTTGACGCCTTTCCTTCTTAGCCCAGGCAACCGCTTCATTAACAATCAAAATCCCATCTGTTATCTGACGACCTTGTATGAAAGCTGACTGACAATTCCCAACCAGCCCATCCATGACTACCTTTAGTCTTTCAGCAAGAAGCTTAGCCACAACTTTATAAAAGCACCCAATTAGACTAATCGGGCGAAAGTCTGAAATTAGGAGAGGATCTTTTACCTTTGGAATCAGAGCAATAAACGATGAGTTGCATCCCGCCCCAAACCTACCAGAAGCTTCAAATTTGCGAATTGCTGCTATCATATCTTCCTTGATTAACTCCCAGTTGCCTTTAATGAAGTTGAAATTAAAACCATCAGGTCCCAGAGCTTTCCCTCCTTCACACATCCACACTGCCTTCTTTATTTCCTCTTCCGAGAAAGGCGCTTCAAGGGTCGCTATTTTAGCTTCGTCCAACTTTCTAAATCTGATGAACTCCGATCGAGAACCGATTCTGAAATACTCCAAGAATTATCGCTGGGTCTTCATCCAGACTAGCCCCGAATCGAATTCTGCTTCTATTTCCTCGAACAACCGCGTGAAAATATTTCTTTGTTTTCATCCCCTTCCACCGCCCACCTCATTACGGCCTTCAAACAACTGACCAAAGCTGATTTTTAATTCCTGCCATCTCTTGCGATCTTCTGGGGAAAGATCCTGTATCTCTGCTTGACGATCCAGCCGGAGAAACTCCTGTTTAACAACTTCCACCTTTCCCCCTCCTTCAGAAGAATTGCTTCTCCTCCATTCTTTCAACCTGCTCTTCAAAATTCTCAGCTTCTCTTTCGTAACAAAGTCCGCATCACCAATTGATTCCACACATTCTTAACAAGGTCTTCAAACCCTCCATCGAAAGCCAATGGTTAAAAAACCTGAAGGGGGTAGGACCAAAATCCACACACCTCCTCTATTAGTAGATGCATAAACGTATTTCTCTGAAAATAGTACAAAAGATGAATGATCGATTTATCAAGAATATATAGGCTAATGATTAAACTTTAAAGACATGAAATAGAGGTCTTATGTTCGAGTCACCCGTTCCTCCGCTCCAATATATCAAAAGAGAGAGAGGGAGAGATGAATGCTCCATCCCCTCCCCTGCCCCACACAATTGTACTGTTGTATAAAGAAAGAGGAACCATGACATGTTGAATATTGAAAGTTTACAAATTTTGTTTCGACTCGCGGGCTCCTTTAATTAATTTGTGTCAATTCATACAAACGCATGTGACTTTTAAATTTTTTCCATCCCCAACCAAAAGAACAACCACCACCCCCCACAGTTTCTGGTTGCAGTCACACCCACATTTTCTTTCCTTTGTTTCTTCTTACTCTCTTTAACCTTTTTAATAAAACCTGCCAAATTTTAATATCGTACTAGATGATGCTGATAATGATGATAACGATAGCAACAATTTTTAAATCGGTATAGTTATATTAATATAGCAGTAACGATGTCAACGTAAAACAGTATAATGAAAAATATTTCCTCCGCCCTATAACTTCGTAATTTGTTATTTACACAACAAGATTAGGACTCTTGATATTATACATATATGTAGGTACACATAGTAGATTAGATGCCTAATTTACAAAACAGTTTCAGCCCAAATCCATTAAAAAATACTAAATGTCTAAATTATCCCTACATACTTTCTCTATATATTACTATGTGTACCTACACATATGTGCACCATATAATTGGTACAAGATTAGGAATTAATTTATACGATTGTTACCGTGTTCAACTTTTGCGCAACACATGAATAATTACGTCAATGTTATTTATCACCCGGGTGAATTTTCACCCACCTAGAGCACTTGAAAAATGAGAGATAGATATGTAATTGTTTAATTAATTGAGCTTGGACTTCAAAATTATCTTGTAAATGAGCTATTTCGACTAGTTGGTGAAATATCACCTAGGTGATGATTAACAGGGTTGGAATAATTATCATTAAAATAATGGAATTACAGAAAAGGGTGTCGCATATTAGTGATAAGTGCAACTGAGAAGCTGTGTAAATTTAATTAATAAGATTAAAAAAATCGAATGTGGTTAATATGATAAAATATCCGGCTACCATACCGTATTAAAAGGAGGGTAATTAAGATATAAATAAACATTAGCCAAAATTGACATTTAAGTGGGAGTATACTGAAATAGCGTTAATTTAAAGAACTTGATAATGACAACAATAAATTAACCACGCAAAGGGGGAAAATGCAATAAGTGAAATAAATATATGAAGAGCACTGAAGCGCATATACACATATCATATGTACCAAAAGCAGTCGGGTTCACATTTCAAAATATTTCCAACTTATTTGCTTGATTGCATTGTATTTAATTGAAATATCGGTAGTTAATTTTGATAATAAAAATTCAACTACCGAAAAATAACAATAAAATACAGTGCAAGCAAATGAATATTTTCTTGTATAATTAATTAATCACCAGCCTGAATTGTAAGCACTCATCTCAGGCATGCCAAGGACTGATGATATAGCTGCGCCTCTCCTCCATCGAGCCACGTAGCGTCCCCGGAAAACGACGTCGTCCAACCGCACGAACTCAAATAACATCCGCCACTGTTCAGCAATTCGGGTAGCTCAATTTCTCCCCAAAAGTCATCATCATCTCCCTCACCGTCAGTAACTTTACCTTTTCTCGCAGCGATAACTGAATGAGCCGCCTTGGCCGCCGCCGCTTGGATGTCCCTCGCCGTAACCGTGGACGGGCGAGGAAGCTCATCCACCTCATCCGGGAAATTCAGCTGCGCCTTCCGTCCTTTGAGACAGAAAGCCGCCACGTCATAGGCCTTCGCCGCCATCTCCGGCGCCGGGAAAGAGCCAAGCCAAATGCGTGACTTCTTCCGTGGCTCTCGGATTTCGGACACCCATTTGCCCCACCGCCGCTTGCGCACGCCGCGGTAGACCGGGTGGCGTGTGCCAGATGATTTGTGGTTGTGGCTATCGGCGGCGGGGGTGGTTGTTGTGGCGGCGGTGACATCATCTTCAGTGAGTGGTTGTTGCTCCTCCATTTGGTCTACCTAGCTAGCTAGTAGGAGCCGTTGGGTTTTGGATCGTCCTGGAGGCATTTATATTATCTGTAGACGTTGCAACGGTCTGTAAAATTACTGTAATACCCATTCAGTCTTCCTTTACAGGGTTGCTGGTGTCAGAACACGCGCTGATAGGGACGTCTTTACGCGCTGCTTTGCTTTCTGGGGTAGAAGATTAACGGAATTTGAGGGTGATTAGCCATTACGGCTTGATGACACAATCATTCATTTGCTCGACTCATCTTGGATTTGTATTAGTCTAACGTTATTATTAAGGGATGGATTAGAGACGCAATAAGATACTATTAAATCCACAATCATCCATTTAGGTCACCAGCATAAGAAGAGAAAAATTAGCCGAAACGGTAACATACAAAGAAAAAAACTGTATTATTAACAGGTACTCAGTGCACTTTTTAACTGTACTTTTATTTCTTTTTTAAATTAAATTTATTATTTCATTTCCTTATTTTATATCATTACGATTATTACACATGTAAAAATGTATAAGAAAAAAAAATAAAACCACCCTTAAAAATTGTCCCTAAGCATCCCTTAACATTTCCCAATAAAATAATATATGGATAATTATGTGTAAATCACATCTTAAAGAGCTTTACGGTGTGGATCTTGGGAGCTCTAGGTGTGCACATCATTTGGTGTGTTTTGAGAATAGTCATGTGTCTTTACCTAATTGATCAACTCTATTTGCATTAAATCTTATATTTTATTTTATCATCATTTAAGCTACTTAGGCTCTACTAACTATGTCATAATTTACATACAACATCATACCCTCAAATCATCAATATATTTTCATATCATCTCCCTAGCCTTATACCCTATCTCGGTACCTCTACATAGCTAGAACTTTATCAACAATATAGCTTTTGATTTTATTTTTTAATTACATTTTATATTGATTTTTTGTCTTAATGAAAGCATACTTTAAAATTTATCTCGTATACATTTATTTGTCTTCTCATAATTATTTCCAATTGGTCAATTATACTCTCTTTGTATTATATTATTATATTTTATTTTGTTCGTATATCGTTTAATTCCTCTTTTTACCTATGTCATTATTTACCTATGTCAAATCATAATTATGTTTCATCTCATCTCCCTAAAATTATACCATATCTCCTACCTCTACCTAGCTAGAACCTTATAAACAATATTTCTTTTGATTTTCTTTTTAATTACATTTTATGTTTGGTTTTTTTTTCATCACGAAAGCCTACTCTAAAATCTAACTCATCTATCTTTTTATCTCCTCTTGTAATTATACTTCATCCGTCCTAAAAAATTGACTCATTTGTTTTGACATTTTAACAGCATTTAATCTATGATTTTTTTCATTAATATTAAGAAATTGAGAATTAAATATTTCATATGTGTATCATAATTTAAAATCTAAATTTTCTAAATCCAATTTTTGAATTTTTTAAAACTATTTATATTTGTTAAAATTTGAGACAAATATTGTACCTTGAAACAATAAAATCAAACAAACCAATTATTTACAAATGGAGGGATTATCTATTTGATCAACTCTATTCAAATTACGTTGTTAGAATTTATTTTACCTTCTATATTTTTTTATACTTTTTAAATTCCATCTAACTGATCAAATCTCTTTACATTATATTATTATAACTTATTTTTTATCTTATATTTTTTTATTTCCTTTTTGAATTATATCCAATTGATTTACCACCACCTAGATCCCTATCAATCAATATTTGTATTTTATTTTATTATCATAACCTCCACTTACAACGCTATTAACCAATATTATTTTTGTTTTTATTTTTTATCTACATTTTATGTTAGGTTTATTTTTCATGAAAACTTACGCTAAAATCTACCCCCATATCTTCTTATTTCTCTTTTTTAATTATATATAATTGATTAACTATCTTTGAATTATGCTATTATATTTTATATTGTCTCCTAGCTATATCTTTTTTTCATTTTCAATTCTTTATAATTGATCAAATCCCATACCATTGTATTACTCCATATGTCTCAAAAAGATTGCAGTTTTTTTGCTGTTTTCACAGTAATTAATCTACAATTTATTTTTTTTGAATTCATAGACATGTAAAGCTAAAAAATCCATATGTTTATCATAATTTACAATCTAAACTTTCAATATATTTTTTTATTTTTGTTCACAAATTTATCTTAGAAAAGATTTGAGTCAAAAACTACTTCAAATATCAAAGTTAAACACAACAATCTTTAAGGGATGGAGGGAGTATTATATTATATTTTATCTCCTATATTCTTTTTCCCTTTTTGAATTTGAATTACATCCAATTGATCATATCTTTATAATTTATCATTTATCTAATAGAACTTCCCTCACCCCTCAATATTTTGTTTCTCCTTGGTTTGTATGGCGCTACTAATTACCCATTAGTGAATAAAATCACTAATAAATCTTAACATTATCTAACTAAATTAACTAACTAATAATTTTAAAACCTAAAATATGTATTTTTGTTAGATTCTTACACAAATAACACAACTATTGATTTTACCAACTAGTAGTTTGTAGATGTATCCACCGATTCCTTCTTTCTAGCTTTCTACTGTAATTTGTTTTCACTCTTTCTATTCTCTCTCTCTCTCTCATATCGTCTCTCTCCCTTTCTCTTTTTTCCATTTTTTATTTTAGTATTTATTTTTGTTCTCTTTCCTTTCTTCTCTTTCATACACTCAAGTGTTTAATTAGGTGATCTTTTCGCTTAGTTCAGCAACAATTTTTTTGGAATTTTTTTTTCTATTTCTTCAATTCTCAATACACTGATCATCCTAAATTCATCAATTCACTATAAAATAATATTTTTATCAAATTTTCTCACTCACATACATCTTATCTACAAATCAAAAACACATTCCCAATTGTTTCAAAAAAATTACAAAAGAACACACCATTAGAGATTTTGCTATTATATTATGTGAAAAATTTGTTATCCTTAAATTGATTTTTTTGTATTTTGTTTTGAAAAACAATGGATAGTTTCTTTTCCTCCATAGTTTTTCTCATAACTATATAGGCAGAACTGTCGTCGGCTCACCGCAAGTGTACGGTGGTCACAAGTAATAAATTTCGGTAGTATCGGATAGAACCACATGGTCTTGGATTTTTGTGTATTTTGTGTGTGACTTACTACTTCTCTACACTAAGAAATTGATTGATTGATGAAGATCAAACTAAATACCTACATGAACAATAATTAAATTAGCTAAGCAACTAAAGCAATTGTACTAGAGCAAGAAGTTGAGTGACTAGCAACTTGATTATACTAAATTATCTCTTAGAAATATTTGTTCCACCTAGACTATGGGCATAATATTGTAAAGACACTTCTAAATATTGGTTGCATTATGTAGAGAAATCTATTGAGTCTAAACCCTATCTCAATGTGTTTTTAGAGATAAATTAGCAACAATCTCTTGTTCCATAATTTATTGTGTAATTAATCTATTCTCCTCCTAGAATAATGAGAATTCTCCTTCTACAATTATTCTCTATGGTCTAGTATGGTTCTCTCATCTCTAAGACCAAACCATATCACAAAAACCCTCTCTCGACGTGTTTAATCAATAAACACAGAGTAATCCAAACATAAACATTCAAGCAATATTTATAAAACCTTAAAATCAAATATCCATAGTCTGAGCTTCACAAATTCCTAAGAGATAACAGAAAAATAGCTACTAAACATGATGAAAAGCATAAATATAGTAAGAATGACAAAGCCCATGTAGTTGAGGAATTGGAGATTAGGTTGAGCCCATGTAGTTGAGGAATTGTAGGAACTTTGGTAATGCGCAGAGTAACGCCCAAGGCGTTACTGTGGGGCCGAACATCGTAGTAGCGCCCTCGTAACGCCTTATGGCGTTACCAGCCGCCTTTTTCATTAATCTGGTAACGCCCTGTCAGAGCTAGTAGCGCCCTCGTAACGCCTTATGGCATTACCAGCCACCTTTTCATTAATGCAGTAGCATACAGTAGCATTGGGCTGAAGTAACGCTCTGGTAACGCCCTTGTGCGTTACAATCGTAATGGATTGGTAGCGAATTTGGCGTTACCAGACCTCCTTCAGATACATAGTGATAAAGCAGCTACAAATGAGGAAATCTTGCTCTAGGAAGATGAGCTTGTGATTCTTCCCCTTCTTGCTTCTACGTCTGTTTCTCAAAATCGCCTCCTCTGTGTGTTTGTTTTGTGTTGAAGTGAGTGGAAAAAAATGTTCTGTGACTGCATCAGACTCTTTAAATAGGTGCACTAATTTGCCCTCCATCCAACGGCCCAAATCAATTCAACGTGCATATTGAAAATCAGATCACGACGATCACCATGTACAAATTTAGGTCATGCACATGGTGATCGCCATGTATAACTTGAGCACACACCCTGAAAATTCAGTGATTGCCATGCACAAATCTGTGACAATCACCATGTATAATTTTCTGACACAAAACTTCATATTCTCCTCAATTTTCCTCTAATTGCCAATTCAGCCCCTATTGTTTGCAAATTAATCCATTTCAATACATTGTGAGGGAAACTTTGTCCAAATGCGTCTAACATTCACCATAAATTATAATCAAAGTTTCCCATCAACAAAAACGTGCGGTGATTCGTATTTTCTCTCTTTCTCCTCATCTATTTATTGATCACCACTCTGCCATTTCCTCTCACACATATGCTTCTAGCTCTTCTGCCTCTTTTGTTCAGTTGTAGGAATTGCCCCAATTGCTTCAAATAGGGGTGTTCAAAAAACCCGCAAAACCGAGAAACCGAACCGAACCGCATGATCCGAAACCGAAAAAACCCGTGAACCGAAGAAACCGATAACCCGCAGATTCTAATTTTAGAAACCCGTGGATACCCGAACTGATCCGCATATGCCTATTTACAAATAAATTATCTAAAATTGCTTACTTCATCTCAATTTTCCTTTAAATTTATTTTATATTATGTGTGAAAACCCATTTCATACAACAATAATACATGATTTGTAATATTATATTATTGTTCTATTTATGCAAACTATTTTTTTCATTTTGATGCTCTAGATATGTACATTTATGATGCAAAATTTTAGAATTTCTCCAAGTAAATTGAAAATTTTTATAGAATAATTATACTTAGGAATACCCGCGGATACCCGCGATCCGAACCACAAAAAACCGTTAAAATCGGGTACTCGCATTTAGGGTACCCGCACTCGATGGGGCGGATACTATTTTTCTCACTATCCGCCCCGCCCCGTCCCGTGCACACCCCTAGCTTCAAATACCCTTGGTGCAAGTGGTTGTGCTTGATCAACATGATTTTATGGTTTTCGGTCGTTTTTGCATCCTCCCTATTCGATGAGCGAGCATCATACCTATACTCACTACCTGGGGAAGAGATTTCTTACTGCGGCCCGTACTGTGGTTTGGGCCGCAGTAAGCCCATTTACGCAGTAAATGGCCCAGTTGCTGGCGCAGTAAGATTTACTGCGGTCTTGGCCGCAGTAAGGCCGCAGTAAATTTGCGCAGTAAGATTTACTGCTGCCAAGGTCGCAGTATGGCCGCAATAATTTTTTTTTAGGGTTTAAACTCCCATTTCTCTTCATCCGCCGCACAACTCTACCATTTTTCTTCATCTTCTTCGTTCTTCCTCTTCTTCTTCTTCTTCTTCTTCGAATTCTTCTTCTTCTGTTTCTTCTTCCTTTTTTTCTTCTTCTTCTTCTTCTTCTTCTTCTTCTTCTTCTTCTTCTTCTTCTTCTTCTTCTTCTTCTTCTTCTTCTTCGAATTCTTCTTCTTTTGTTTCTTCTTCTTCTTCTTCGAATTTAGTTTCTTCTTCTTCTTCTTCTTCTTCGAATTTAGTTTCTTCTTCTTCTTCTTCTTCTTCTTCTTCTTCTTCTTCTTCTTCTTCTTCTTCTTCTTCTTCTTCTTCTTCTTCTTCTTCTTCTTCTTCGAATTCTTCTTCTTTTATGTTTCTTCTTCTTCTTCTTCTTCTTCTTCTTCTTCTTCTTCTTCTTCTTCTTCTTCTTCTTCTTCTTCTTCTTCTTCTTCTTCTTCTTCTTCTTCTTCTTCTTCTTCTTCTTCTTCTGTTTCTTCTTCTTCTTCTTCTTCTTCTTCTTCTGGGTTTCATTGGACGAATCCGGATGAACATTCATCCGGATTCGTCCACTTTTTTTTAATTATTCAAACCGGTTACTGCGGCCATGGCCGCAGTGAGACCGCAGTACGTACCGCGGCCGACGCCGCAGTGAGTTCGAAACTGCGGACATTTCAACCGCGGCATTCACTGCGGCCGTCGCCGCAGTTGGTACCACGGGTCAACTGCGCCTGAGGCCGCAGTGAGGGCCCTCCTCCCCACGTAGTGTACTGAAACCTATACAAGCCATGGAGTGCATAAATTTCATCATTTTGAGAAGATTTATTCGTTTGTTTTGCTATGCTTTCCCTTTTGAAGTTATTCTCACAACAACCAAAAGTAATTAAAAAGGAAAAAACGTAAATTCTACCGTTCAGAATGTCACATCATTAACTGTTGTAAATTATTGTCGTGTCTAACAAAAATTAATGAGAATATTTAAAATAATTCTTTTTTACAAGTCATTTCGTCATAAATTTTACATTGTTATTAAAAAAATCAACATTTTTTCCCTCAAATTTTGCAAAATAACACACCTAGCTAGCTAGAATATGGAACCCTAGCTTTAAAAACATTCCTTGACCTGCCACAGCATATACTAATCCTGTATTATTAATTCAAAGGCGATAATGCCCCATGATCACGCTTAGGCACCAATCTTCTTCTCAGCGACACAACATACGACAATGATGGAATGAAGTGCTGATGATCATACGCAAACTATAAGTGCGTAACATTTCGGCCAAAACTGGAAACTATGAAATTGAACAGAAGTAGTAATTAGCGATGATTATCAATGTAAATGATGCTAGTGATAGAGAAAAAGGTGTTGCCATTGCGGGGAAATGAATGGAAGATGATTTTTTTAATCGTCAAAAATACAAACTGTATTTACAAAGATAAATAGTGGAAAAAAAAATTTGAAAGATAATTTTTAAAAATTCAGGTTTCTAAATTGTGCCACACATGTGAATTATTTAATTTTA
This sequence comes from Stellera chamaejasme, assembly GCA_024586325.1. Lineage (NCBI taxonomy): Eukaryota > Viridiplantae > Streptophyta > Magnoliopsida > Malvales > Thymelaeaceae > Stellera > Stellera chamaejasme. Next base: position 37,762,184 of record CM044985.1, read on the forward strand.
AAAGTCTAATAATTCATAAAAAAACACACATTAAATACTGTAAAATAATAAAAATAAATAGGCTATTTTTTTAAGGACCGAAGGGGGTGTTTTTTTAGTAAGTAGGGATAAGGGTAGGGAACATGGGGTGGAGGGAGTATTCTCTTTTTTTTTTTTTAAGTTTAACCACTAGGTTACAGATTATAAATTATCATTCATTTATCATTTATCATAAAAAATTATATGAATTGTATGACATTTTATATTAAATTGTTGAAGAACGAACTATGAATCTATAACTAATTAATGCTAAAAAATGCATTGGAAGAACATAAATTATAGGCTTAAATATGTGGTAGTACCCTGAACTATAGTGAATCGTTCGAGCTAGGGCCTGAATTATGACACGTGCAGATAAGGGCCTCGGCTTAGTGAACTCGGCACGTGCCATCACGTCCATTACACGTTCATCCTTTCTGTTAGCCAGATGTAGCATAGCCAATTGTTCGCATTGCACAGTGACCTATGCCTCGAGCAACCATGTATGTTACTCCGCCATGTCCACCGCTCTCCTCTCTTGCGTCGAAACCAAGATCCACCTCCCCAATGTCACAGACATGTATGTTACTCCATGAATATATGCCTCGAGCAGGGCATCAACAAATATGAAATTCTCAAAGACTTCGCTACCCACCTTAATCTTCCTAATCAGGCTTCCTGTTTGTTTTTTTTCTAGCTGCTGCTTTAGCCTTGGGGTTCGCAGCTCTTTTTTGTAAGTTGTTGTTTTATTCTCTGTATTTGCTTCCTCTCCTCATGGGAGCATAAATTCCTTACCCTTTTAATAAAATCTCTTGCCTTTCAAAAAAAAGACTTCGCTACCCAGGTCCCCTTTTCACTGCCTCTAATTCGCTTGATTAATCATTCTTTCACAGATCCGCGTTAATTTCACAAACATCCATCACGGCATATAACATCACGCGCCGAGTTCACTGAGTCGGGGCCCTTATCCGCACTACTCCAATAGTTTGAGGTACCAATCTGCCCGTTTTGAAATTCAGGTCTTCATTCGTGTGGGTCACTATAGTTTAGAGTATTCGTATATTTAAGCCTAAATTATAGTGTGTTTGAGAATATGGAATTAGCATTTAATATATCAAAAGTCAGAAAATTTTATCCAACAATTAAAGTCAAGAAGATATTAGAAGATTAGTATTATGATCGTTCATAAATCTTGTCAAAACCCAATGCCATTTTTACACGTTTTCCCCAAACCAACCTTTTTAACTCTGGTAAACAGAGCCATGATTAGTAGAGGTAGGTCGCGTGGTAGCTGCTTATTGTTTTGGGTCAATGATTGTGGGCATGTCTCCTTACCCGGTGGTGCTGCCGGACACCCATCCACGGCTTCACACGTCGCCACGACAATGACGCCCCTAGCCTTCACCATCCTAGTATTAAAATCACAACGCTACTGCAACAAAAACAAAAGCAACATCATAACGGTATTATATACTACTATATCGTATGGAATCTTTTTAATCTCATCTAAGTATCACTAGAATCATGATCACAACATTGAAACCTTGAATATTCCTATATATTAATTATGTGATACTATTTTAATTAAGTAGAAAGTACTCTAATAAAAATACTATCAAATTGGAGATTGTTGGTTCTGACTTCACATGGTAATTAACACGGGAAAGATCAGGTAAGTCGCTTTTTGATTGGTGGGCTTTATTTATTACTACTATAAAACAAATTTGCATGATATAATTAATAATATATATTCTGGAAATATATAATACCACTTGAGTTGTAGGTAGAGAGTATTTGTAAAGCATGAAAATGACAGGCAAGCAAGCTAGCACAGACGAACCCAACTTTGATGCAGTGAGTATATTAGTCCGGGTCCTCCTCCACTCACTCTTCGCTGTGTTATTTTAATCTGTCGGGGAAAATATCAGGCACATTAGAGACACCCGTAGCTCCATGCCATCTGCACCTAGCTAGCTATAGTTACTAATTTTCTTGGATTATAATGATTCCAGGACCACAATGCTAACACACGTACGTACCCCCGTAACCATGTGATTGTGACCACCACCGTAATTAATTCACTCTTCATTAATCTTCCTTAGCTAGCTAATTCCATCTTTAACCATCATTATAACTATGATGATTATGAAATCTGTGTGCCAACGGAGGTTGTCTTGTTCCATAACTACGAGGTTTTGTAACAGCTTTGTAGCCTTTAAACAAAAATATTTTAGCTTTGAAGCGGCCATGACCGTTACAAAGTCGTTACAAAACATTAAATTCCATTAAAGTCCGTTTTTTTCACGTCCAAATCTAATTCAAATTATTGTCTCTCTCTCTCTCGAACTCTCCATCTTCCATTTCAATTTCTAATCTCTCTCTCACCATTTTTCTCTCCTCCCCCCTCTAAAAAAAATTCCTTCTCGCAGCAACCTTCTCTTTGCTGCACCCTTCTCTCCGTCGTGCATTCGTCTTCCATTTCGGCATCTACACGTAGCGAGGACCTGGAGGCTGCGGCGATGGAGGACGCGGAGCTTGTCGCGGACTGGTGGTGGAGTACATGAAGCTCCGAGTTTGTTTGTGTTTTTCCATATCTGGGTTTTTTGTTAGTGTAGATTCAAGTTTTGTAATGTAAATTTAATTTTGATTTTAATTTTTGTAGCAATTTGAGTTGTTTTGTATTTTTTGGTTAAATATGGATAGAAAATGATTTAGATACGAGTTTAAATGAAAATTTTGGTTTGGTGATGAATAAAAGTGTTGAAGATATGGATTTGGATGAAATTGTGTTTGTGTTTGTGTTTATGGGTTTTGTACTATAAATGTTGATGAATTTGCAAACCCAGATCTAGAATTCATTTCCAGATCTGGATATTCTTTTTAATTCATAAAATATGTTGTAGCGGCTTAACCACTACGATTGAAGCGACTTGAAGCGACATCATTAACAAAAGTGAAGCTAGTAGGAACGGTGAAAATAACGGCCTTCACCGATTCGATTGTATGGGTGATGTAACGAACTGGCCGCTCCAAGCGACCAATCAAATACTGTTAATACTAGCAATTAACATTAATGAATATAAACGTCGGAACAGAGATGAGGTACCTGAGAGTGCGTCCGAGAAGGTCGGCCTCCCGAAGGGGAAGAATCCTGCCATGCTGCAACGTGACCGGTTTCTTTCGAGCTGCAGCGTCCGCTGTCGAGCCGCGTCTGAGCTGAGCTACTTCCGAGGCCGAGCAAGCACCTGGTACAATTCTCCGACGCTCAAGTTAGAATTCGCACGTTATATTGGCCGATGATCAATTGAGTAAAGATAAGTTAAGCAAAAAAGAAGCCCCATTGGGTGGGGCATTGAATGAGATATTTATAGTGTTGGGGTAGGGTATGGGCAGTGGCATGGGCAGAGGTATGGGCTGGGGGACAGGTGTCCCCTTGCGCCAGGGAGGGATGGGGTGCTACAGTACTTGCGGACCGGATTTACGGGGCGGCCTATGGGCTTAACATCTGGGTCCTCACCAATACGTATAGTTCATCGGTCATCACGACCTCGCAACCAAGCCCTCGCTAGATCGATGGGTTCAAAAAATCCGAAAACAGCAAAATCGAGCCAAACCGTATTAACTAAACCGAAAAATTCGTAAACCAAATAAACCGTTAACATGCATGGTGGTTTATGGTTTCAATTTGATAAATTCGCGGACAATGGCGAAGCCAAAATTCTTTTTTCAAGATGGTGAAAGTTCTTCAAATATTGTCACAGATAAAGTAATATTGTCGCTGTCCTAAATATAATGTAACACTTTTACTTGACAGATTAAATGAGAAAATTTTGGTATTGACTTTCACATTTTATCATATTTCTATATTAAAAGACGTGATCAAACACATAAATCGAGAAAAAACAGCAAAACAAAATTAAACTATAACGATAAATATTCGAAGAATACAAATTAAATTAATATATTATTGAATAAGATATTTTATTTGGAGAAGAAAAATATCCTTATTGACTCTTTTGTGTTTTATTTCTTAAACTTTAGAGATAATGATGATTTTATAAATTAGTATGTAAAAAGTTACAAAAAATGAAGTGTTACATTACTTTTAGGTCGTCTCAAAGAGGAAAATGTTGTAATACTTTTGGGATGAAAGGAGTGTGAGCCAAGTAATTTAATGCAAGTGTGAGTTATATGAAAGTAATACTCCCTCCGTCATTGAATAAATGAAGGATTTGACTTTCATGTTATGTATAACATATATAGTTTAACTCAATTTTTTCCCAATAAGTATTGAAAATAAAAATAAAAATATATTTAGAAAATTTATACTTCAAATTATGATATACATGTGAATTATTTAACTTTTTATACGTAGTTGCTGAGACCCTGGTAGCGGGTCTGGTAATGCCAAACCCGTTACCAAGGTGGTCAGCTCGCCTGTTAACCGTGGTAGCGGGTCAGGGCGTTACTGGCTCACTACTAGCATTAGCAATGGCCCAGTAACTGGCCAGGGCGGTACCAGGCTGGTAACGGCCTGGCCCCCTTCTAGCCCGCTACGAATTCAAATAACGGTAATTTGGGGGAATTTGAAAAATAAAAGCGGGATTTATTGAAAATTAAATTTGATTGATAGCGAGCTAGTAACGGTCCAGTCTGCTACCATGCATTTAACCTGCCACTTTCACCGATTTACAACCCTCATTTACTCTCTTAGCTCCCTCAGCTCATCTCTTTCGCTCACAACTCGCAGCAACCAGTGCTCTCCATCTCCTCCCTAAACCGCCGTCGACGCCGTCAAGCCAACCACCGGTGCTCTTCATCTCCTCCTTCTCTGGTCGACGCTGGTAAAGGTGGGCTTTAAAGTTTTTTTTTAAAAGTTGTCATTTCTTTTAGGCTCTAACACCAGTTTTTTGTTTGCCTTTCCGCCGCCGTGATTTACAACGATTGTGATTTATTTTCAAAATTAACCAGTGCCCTTTTTTATTATTGTCAGGATATGGCAGGTCGAGATGACAGTTGGGTAAATCAGGGGGTTGTGGTCCTCACCGTTCCTCCACTTCTGATGCATCCTCACATGATGAGGATTTGCATACCACAGTTGAGGGTGGCCTACACCAAAAAGAAGAAAGCCATTTCGATGATGCTCTCGGGTACCTTAGAGTAACAACACCAGAAACTGGGACCGTCGCAGCAGCGGTCGTTGCATGATGATTAGGATTTCCCTCTCCCCGTTTGTCGAACCGTATTGTAATAAAACAAATTTATTTGGATGTTTTAGTTGTGTTTATGGCATTTAATTAGTATCTATTCATTTTATTTTATGCTTTTAATTACTAATTATGCTTATTAATTATTAATTTGTGAAGAAATTTAATATTTATTAAATTTGAAGAATATACAAATTAATTAAATTAAAACAAAAAAGAACTAGTAAGGAGATGGTAACTGGGTGGGGCGCTACCAGCCTGGGCTAGCTAGATGTGCCATCGTGGCAGCTGGTCGCTCCCTACCAGCTACCAGGCCTGGTACCAGTTGGTAGCGGCCTGGTAACGGATTTGGAGCACGAGGCGGCCTGATTAGTAACCCTCCAACCCGCTACCAGGCTTGTTACCAGTCGTAATGGCCTGGTAGCTGGTAGGGCGCTACCAGGCCCAGATCAGACACGTAGTGTTTAAATGTAACAACATTCATGAAAGTACATATCAAGAATACTAAAAATCCCGACATACGATGAAAGTATATATATATATATATATATATATATATATATATGAAGTACTCATATTCTAACATGATGTTTCTTTAAATCTCTGGAATCATCAATCAACTCTTCTATACTGAAAGTTTCTGCAATATCTTTCTCAATATATAAAAGAAGACTATTAGGTTTGACAAATTGGTCGAATTGAATAAGCACGAGTGATAATTTATGGATTGATAGTGGATTTAGTGGTTGAGATTAATGAATAAAATAAAAAATACCAGGTAACATCCCTAAACTATTCTAACTGTATACTATACCCCCACATCCTTAAAATTCTCAGGGTGGCCATTGTCACCCCATGCCCACACACACCTTCGCCATTGTCCACGGATATCCGAACCAAACCGTATGTACATATTTTCAAACAAATTTTACATATTCATCTCTGTTCAATCCTAACTTTATCTTATATTCGAGTATTTTTAAAAAAAATGTCTTTCATTAAGGTTCTTATTTTTTGTGTGCAAGTTACTCTATTTTTTGAAATGCTCTAAATCTATACATAAATGCTATAAAATATTGATATTTCTCTTAATATACTGAATAAAGTTGAACACAGGTACACTTGAGAAATATCTGAGAATACCCGCACCCCGAACCGCATAAAACCGTAAACCGAATTCGATTGAGCGAATTCTAGTTTTTCACTATCCGTCCCGAACCGATCTGTGAATACCCCTAGCTAGATTAAACACAAGGTAGAATATCAAACGTAGTTAGAGACTTTGGGAGTAAAGTGTACAGACGTTTTGTCAATAGGAAAAAAAGGGGTAAAAGAGACGCTGATTGATAACCTTGTGTATGACCGACCGCTGAAAACGAACTTCTCAATCGTTATATATCTAGATATCAGGTTTGCTGACCGTTGGAAGTATTATTTATTCGAACAAGTTTTTCCTTATTTTGACAAACTGCTGCTAATCATGGTCTTGTAATTTCATTAGCCATCAAATTGGGTAACTCTAGGTTTCACGATATGTTAGGAGGAATTATCGATTTCCCGAAATACATGTGAAAAATTGTAGATTTCTCCAAATAAAGTGGAAAGTTGTAGGTTTCCCCTATTATAATGCACAACGGTGGAGAATCGTCACCTCGGGTCTTGATCTTACTTATTCCCCCGTCTCAAGTGTGTTGTCACTTTTAGTTTTTTTGTGTAAATTAATATTGTCTTTGGTCATTAACTCATTTTACATAAATTTTCATCTTTACCCCCTCCCAAACCCATTCTCACCTCTCAAAACCCACTTTCTAGACTCCTTAAATGTGTGCATTTGCAAGGGTAGAAGTGGACTAAAATAAAACACAAGTGAAAAAATGCCATTTCAATTGAGACAAAAATATTTTGATTTTGTGACAACACACTTGGGATGAAGGGGAGTATGTTTCTTAAAAGATGGATTTCAATTTCTGAATGTAAGCTCGTGAAAAGGGGGAAAATAAAGCGTATGTAATCACAGTTTCACAATTTTCATAAATGTTTAATATATGCTAATACATGATTAATTGTTTACTGTTTGAAATGCATAAAAGCAAAATAATAATTTAGTTTTCTCCAATCCCAATATTCAAGTATTTTTCTTTTTTTTTTAAACTACTGCTATGCTTGAAAATGACCCCTTTTTAACTTATCATTGTGTTTGTATCATGTCAGACCGACCAGCATCGATCCAAATTAGATGATACCGATTTTAATGACGATTTCTTAAAATAAGAAAGTAAGAAACTATAACATCAATCGAAATAATAATAGTAATTGGTAATCTCGTTCCTAAGTGGGCTTGTAGCGACGTGGTTTTCGAGATGGAGTCGCCACCAATCTTTTTTCTAGGTCGATTGGGAACCTGAAAATGGTCTACGAGAGATCTGGAATCGTTTGTCGATTCGTCTGAAAAAATTGTTAATTTTAAATGCAAAATTAATCTGGGTTCTTTTTAGAAATTTTGCTTGATTTTAAAATATAAAGACAAAAACAAATAACCACACTAAAAGAAAATAAAAGAAAAGGTTTTTTTAGTAATTTACATAGCCAACAATACTCAAAATATCCAAAAAAAATAAAAATAAAATAATTCATATCGACATAATGACAAAAATATTAACTAAGATACAAAAAAAGGTTTAGGCCAGTCCCAAACTGTTACTTTTTAAACTTGTTGAAGATTGCTATGGTAGGATGTACATTAGTGACTCAAATGAATTCTTAAGGCAACTTAGGGACCTAAGTGAGTTAAGGGAAAAACTTGGGGGAATTAAAGTAATAAAAAGTAATAATAAAACAAAACAAAAGAAAAGAAAAGAAAACAAAACTCAAACACGTACCTGAGCTGCAGACTTGCGAAGGAGAGATGATGAGGAGGAGTGGCTTCGGGTTCCGTCTTCCGGGCAGCGTCGGCGGCGAAGGACGACGGGGATCGACGGCGCGGAGGGCGGCGAGGAGAATGGGGGTGGCCGAAGCTCGAACGGACGTCTACGGCGGCGGATAGAACCGGGTCGTGCCGCGGGTCGTTTTCGGGTTGAAAGGATCCGATTCCTCCGGCGAAACTGGTGTTTCTCGGCGGTGGGGACAGGTCGGAGACGATGCGGCAGGAGCAGAGGAGGCCGTAGACGGCGGTGGTGGCAGGATTCGCGGCTCCTAACAGCAGATTTTGAGCGGGTTGTGTGGGAAACGAGTCGGCGGGTCGATGGAATTTTCTCCCATCTCCGGCGACCTCCGGCTGAAAGGAGGCTACTTGCTGGTTTCTGGAAGGCTGGCGGTGGTGGTGGAAGTGATGAGGCCAGAGACTGGTGTAAAACTTTAGGTTTAGGAGCTTAATTTCTCCTTGTTTCTTCATTCATTCATTGCTGTAAGTATTTATACAACAGATACGTTCTAGTGCTAACCTAGTCCAATAAGGAAAAGAACTTCTATTCTAACTTGTTCACTAACACATTGGATAACACTAGGACTCCTTAGTTGTGCGACTAACTAACTGCAGAACTTGTACAGCAAGTAACCTGCACACGTTCACATTGTTGAACTTCTGATTCTTCAACACTCCTCCTCAAGTTGGAGCGTGAGGATTAATCACTCCTAACTTGCTTGTCAGAAAATGGAATTGATCTCGTCCCAAGGCTTTTGTGAGCATGTCAGCAAGTTGTAACTGAGAACTGACATGTATAGGCTTGATATCTTGACTATGCATCCTTTCTCTAACAAAATGACAGTCAAGCTCAATGTGTTTTGTCCTTTCATGGAACACAGGGTTGGAAGCAATGTGAATTGCAGCTTGGTTGTCGCAATATAGCTTCATTGGCTGTGTTTGAAACACAGTTAGATCCTTCAAAAGTGCCTTCAGCCAGACTAGTTCACTGGTTAGGCTGGCCATTGATCTGTATTCTGCTTCAGCAGATGATCTGGAGACAGTTGGTTGCTTCTTTGACTTCCAGGATATAGGAGAATCACCTAGCTTTGTAACATAGCCGATCGTTGATCTTCTAGTGTTTGGACAACTTGCCCAATCAGCATCACAAAAGCCTCGTTAGTTCTAAATTGTTGTTAATCTGAAACAACAAACCTTGTCCAGAGAGTTCTTCAAGTACCTCGGGACTCTTATTCTTTCGCTAGATGTTCTTCCAGTGGTTCTTTCATAAATTGACTAAGTAAATTCACCACATAAGTAATATCAGGCCTTGTTATGGTTAAATACAACAATTTCCCGATTAATCTTCTATATTGGCCAGGATCTTCACAACACTTTCCTGATGCCTCTCCAAGTTTGTGTTGCTGTTGAATGGGAAATGTAGTTGGTTTATACCATTCCATTCCTGTTTCTTGTAATAAGTCCAACACATATTTTCTCTGTGAAAGAAAGATACCTGTAGATGATCGTGCTGCCTCAAGCCCCAAGAAATACTTGAGTTTTCCCAAGTCTTTGATTTTGAATGTGCTGAAGATATTTCTTGACTTCTTCAATTTGTTTTGTGTCATTTCCAGCCAATATAATATCATCAACATACACTAAAAGAGCCATAAAGCTTTGCCCTTCCTTCTTGGTAAATAATGAATAATCTACCCTTGACTGTACAAATCCATATTCTATCAGTGCTGATGAGAATTTTTGAAACCATTGTCTTGGAGCCTGCTTCAGCCCATAAAGAGATTTCTTGAGTTTGCAAAATATTCCATTTTGCACCTTTAAACCTGGTGGTGGCACCATATAGATCACTTTGTCTAGATCACCTTGTAGGAATGCATTATGCACATCGAATCGGTGTAATTCCCGCTTTTAGCAGCTGCAATAGATAATAGACATCTTACTGTTGTGAGCTTTACAACAGGCGCAAAAGTCTCTGTAAAATCAACCCCTTCTATTTGGCTGTAACCTTTGGCTACAAGTCTTGCTTTGAAGCGTTCTACACTCCCATCCGATCTGTACTTTATTTTGTAAACCCATTTACAATGTATAGGTCTTTTACCTGGTGGTAGCTGCTCAAAAATCCAGGTATCATTTGATTCTAATGCGAGATAGCTCTTGTTCCATGGCTAATCGCCATCTCTCATCTTTAATGGCCTGCTCATAAGTGGTTGGTTCTGATTCTTTTCCAATAGATGAGAGAAAAACCTTATGAGTCGTACTAAAACTTGTATATGCAACATGATATGCCAAATCATAGACCTTACCAGAAGAGGGATGACCTGCAGAGGTTGAAGATGTCATTCCTACTTGTGGCAAATTCACTTCATAGTCAGACAGGTAAGAAGGAGGTCTTCTCACTCTTTGTGATCTTTGTGGCAGAGAATTTTGATCATTGTTATTTAGAGTTCCATGTTCTTCATTATTTTCAGCTGAAGGGTTGTTTCCATTGTCTAAGGTCTCGAGAGGTTCTGTTTGGGAGTCATTTTCGAGAATTTGGTGAGGTGTATTGACTGGTTGTATAATATTCTCATGTTCTCTCTGTTGTGAAGAAAAAGGGAAGCTGTTTTCATAAAACACTATGTCTCTAGTGATCATGATTTTCTGAGTCTCTTTGTCATAGACCTTATACCCCTTTTGCCCAGCTGGATATCCTATGAAAATACAAGGTCTGGCTCTATGTTCAAACTTATCTGAGCTTTTGTTGTGTACATAACAAAGACAACCAAAGGTTTTCAAATGACTCAAGATTGGTGGTCTTTTGAACAGTCTCTCATAAGGGCTTTTACCTTCAAGTTTTTTGTGAGGGCATAAAATTTATTAGATATGCTGCAGTTAAGATGCATTCCCCCTAGAATTTTATAGGAAGATTAGCTTGAAAATGGATGGCTCTGGCTACCTCTAATAGATGTCTATGCTTTCTTTCAGCTATACCATTTTGCTGAGGTGTCTTAGGACAAGAAGTTTGAAGGTTTATCCCATTTTGTTGAAAGAAAGCTAGCATGAACCACGAACTTAGTTCGGGTGCATTATCTGTTCTTACCATGAGGACCTTGGTTTTAAACCGAGTATTGACCATAGAATAGAAAATTTTAAAAAAATGAAATGCATTAGACTTATGCTTTAATAGATAAATCCAGGTGCATCTACTATGATCATCAACAAGGGTTAGGAAGTAATGACAGCCAGATAAGGAAGGGGTTTTATATGGACCCCAAACATCCATATGAATTAATTCAAACACTTTATTCGAGATTTTGGAGTTTAAGGGAAAGACATTTCTGGTTTGTTTTGCTCTGTGACAAGAGTCACAACAGATATCATCCATCTTGGTACCTAATTCTGATATTTGAGAAAGACTAAACAACTTTTTAAAAGAAATATGACCTAATCGCCTATGCCACAAGATTTGGGACCTCTCTTCTTGACCTGTAGCTGCCATTGAAGTGGAAGATTGCTTGAAGTAGTAGAGACCATTCCTCATTTCACCCCTGCCAATCATTCTCTTCGAGTGTAGGTCCTGCATAGTACAAGAGTTAGAAGAAAATGTCAGAGAGCAATTTAGATCCTTTGTGAGTTTGCTTAATGACAACAAATTGCAGTAAAGCTAGGCAAATATAATACATTCTGTAAACTGATATTTGTTGTCAAGTTTACAGCCCCAAGGGAGTGAATCTGAACATTTTTACCATCCGGAAGTCTAACTGAAGGTTTAAGAGAAGGTGATTGGATATTTGACAGCAATTCCTTATGTGCTGTCATATGATCCGTAGCCCCACTGTCAATTATCCAACCAGTGTCTATGTGAGAAACATTACCAGCAAAGTTCACTTGCTTTTCAATTTTCGACTTGACAAAGCAAGGAGAGAAGTTGATCAAGTTGAGCTGAGTAATCGTGAGTCCTGGAGCTCCTCCTTCTCGTGACTTGCATCCGTAGTCTTTGAGATTGGCCTTCTTAGGCTTGAAGTTTAGGCCTGAAGTCTTTTCTCCTCCTGTTTGCCTATCCTTCTGCCACCAATCCGGATAGCCCTTCACTGTGAAGCAATCTTCTGAGAAGTGCCCCATCTTACCACAATGAGTACACTTATGCTTTCTCTTTTCTTCCTTGTTTTTGCTGAATTTGGAGACTAGGCGGTTGCATCATGTGTGATTACGCCACTAGCTATATTTTTCTGCTTTTCTTCCTTTGAGACCATGGCATAGGCCTTGTTTAATGAAGGAAATGGCTCCATATTAAGTATCTGAGATCTGATGATACCCAAATTTTCATTGAGCCCCATGAGGAAATTATGTACTTTCTCTTTTTCCCTTTCATCCGATAGTTCTTTTGATGCTCCACAAGTGCAGCCTCCACATATGCAGGTTGGTTGAGTAACATAGTTACCAAGCTCATCCCACAACTCCTTTAACTTTGTGTAATATGCAGCTACGGATAGGTTTTCTTGCTTTGTAAAGAGATATCTCTCTTTTAAGTTCATGGATTCTTGGCACATTCCCTTGTCCAAACCTTTCCTTCAAATCACTCCAGTTTACTGCGGCGGTGCTTGCATATGCCACGCTTCTTTGTAGTTACGGTGCTAGAGCATGGAATATCCATGATATCACCATAGAATTGTTCTTTTCCCATGCCCGTTGGAATCTTTGGATCTTGTTTTGGCTTTGAAAGTGTTCCATCCGCAAAACCCAGTTTGTTCTTGGCGTTGAGTGCATTGGACATGGACTTACGCCATGTTGGATAATTATCGCTTTGTAAAGAGATAACTTAATATTCGAACCGGGATTATCTCCTGAGCTCAAGTAGTATGGAGATGAAGGATCTCCAATCTTTAATGTTGTTTCAGACATTGGTGCGTGGTTATTGTAACCTGCTCTGATACCATGTAAAACTTTAGGTTTAGGAGCTTAATTTCTCCTTGTTTCTTCATTCATTCATTGCTGTAAGTATTTATACAACAGATACGTTCTAGTGCTAACCTAGTCCAATAAGGAAAAGAACTTCTATTCTAACTTGTTCACTAACACATTGGATAACACTAGGACTCCTTAGTTGTGCGACTAACTAACTGCAGAACTTGTACAGCAAGTAACCTCCACACGTTCACATTGTTGAACTTCTGATTCTTCAACAACTGGTGATGAAAGATGGAGGAGGAGGAGCCAAAAAATATTTTCGTCGAGGAGCCTCCCAGCTCTGTTCTTGTTGTCTGCTCTTTGTTCCAATCTTCAATCCAATTTATAGCTTAATTGGAGACTTCCATTAGCACAAGTTTCATCATTTAGTCCAGTCCATGAGAATCAGGAGTGATTCATGGGAGTGATTCATGTAAGCAATGAGTTTCCACCATGTTTGCAGGCTTAAAAACAGCAAAGCTTTCACATGCCCGCTTAGTTTTCTCGCTTTTTTCTTTTTTTGTTTTTGTTTTCTTTTATAAAAATTTTAATTAAATAAAGCACCCCTTAAATACTAAAAAAGACAAAAAAAATACTTGAAAATAATAAAAATAACATGAAATAACAAAATGACAAAAAAAAACAAAATGAAATAATAAAAATGACAAAAGTTAACGAAATTAACAAAGATGACGAAAAGTACATAAAATATCGACAAAAATCACATGAAATAAAAATACGGAAAAATACCGAAAAAATCAACAAAAACAAAAACCTAAATCACTACTCCGGACAAAATCGGGTGTCAACAGGGCTGAGTTCTCGGATGTTAGAGACAACGATCTGGTATGGTGGACGTAACTCGTGAGTTGAAGGTGATGATTAACTGCTGAGAGGAAAACGAATCACCCAGAAGCAGAAAGATGAGTGAGAGTAGGGATGGGCATTGGAGCGGGTCGACCCGTTCCATGGATTGATCCGCCTTGATCCGCATGGTGGTGGATCGCTCCATGACCCGCTCCACTTTACTGGTGGATCGATCCGTATTGATCCGACCCGCTCCACCAATAGTGACTAAAGTGTAACTTTTTAAAGTTTTGGTCATTTTTTATTTTTTTGAAAAAGTTCAGGGAGTAAAAATGTAAACATTTTTGGGCCAAAATGTAAATTTTTTAAAAATTTGAGGACCAATTTGTAATTTTTTGAAAAATTTGAGGACTGATATTGTAAATATTTTTTTATGGGGGGAGCTCCATGGAACTCCAACGAATATCCACGACCCGCTCCACCATAGCTCCACTATAGGTGGATCACAAAACTAACCCGCTCCATGGTGGAGCGATGCGATGGAGCGTGGAGCGATCCAATGGATATGCCCATCTCTAAGTGAGAGTGTGTAGATATGGTATACATTTCTCAAAGTCTCCTTTTTATAATAGTAAAAGGAGGGTTGTTGCATCTGGTGCACCTTATCGTGGGTCGTCCGTGCCTTTGTCAAAATCTCACGTTGGTTGACTGTGGTGGGCATTTGTCATTAGGCCTGAATTAGGGGATCCGCGTGCGAATTGGGCCCGATATACCAGTAATTAAAAATGAATCTTATATTGACGACGAACTTGGGTAAGCAGCTGTCCACTTCAATAGACCACCTGGCCTGTAGCTCAACAGAATGCTCCACAAGCTTACAACCCCTCTCGAAATGTCACTAGATCTGAAAACAGATTCATGCCAAAAACATTACTGACCCATAAAAACGACCGGACTTAGGTATTTCAATGTGGAGTAATAATTTTAGAAAAAAATTCGATGCATTGGTGATGGAATAGTTTTTTTTTCTTTTCATCATTATCTTTTAATGAAAATAATTATGTGAGTTTCATCCTATAAATAACATTTTCATATTAAATCTGTGAGAGACCCATAAAAGTGTTATGGTGGAAACAAACTTTTTTACCGCCCGTGCATATCTAGAAAATCTATCCATATTTTCATAAACAAAACACTAAAACGTGCATGATATAGTATATATGAAGAGATATTGTTGCTTGCTTTGTTTGAAAGATTGAACGTAGGCCGTGAAAACATCAACACAGCAATTAAGCAACATGTAGCTTGTTGTTTTGCTCCACGTCCCAGTTTCCGCTGCTCCTACTACTCCCGAGTGGTTTGTTTATCTACCACCTATGTGTTATAACACATACTAGCCTAATAGTTAAGTAGAACCCAGCCCACAACTCCTATTTTCTTAATTGTCGAAAAATACCCTAACACTTTCTAACAAAAAATATCATCCACCGCACAACCGCCGCTGCTACCAGCTTCGGAACCTCCTCCATCGCCGGAACCTCCGCCGTTGCCGCCATCGCCGGAACCATCACCGCTGCCGTCGGAACTGCCACCACCATCGCCGGAACCGCTTTTGCCGCCGCCAACACCGTTGTCGTCGTCACTGCTGCAATTTCTGAAAAAATAATTAATTGTAGCACTGTCTAATAGTGTCTATTAAAAAGTGTCTAATAGAAAGTGTTATAATGTCTAAACTGATATGCAGTACTGTCTATTACAAGAAATCATATTATTTAATTAGTTATTTTACACATTCTTATAGTGTCTATTATAAAGTGATATAATGTCTGAATAAATATTGAAAACTGTTTAGGTAACCAAATATGAGTATATAATCGATTATAGTGTCTATTAGAAAGTGTTATAATATCTAAAATAATATTGAAAACTGTCAGGCTAACCGAATATTATGAGTATGTGTTACCAAATATAGAGTATCTATTAGAAAGTGTTATAATGTCTAACTACATATTGAAAATTGTCTGAATAATTTTAAAAACTGTCTATTTAATTATCTAAAATTGTTTATTGATTAATTTTCCACATAGTTAATTAAAGAAAGTAACAAAGATACCGTCAGCCAATTAAAATTGTTTATTATCCAATTAAAATTGTTTATTTGTAGTTAGTTATATTGTGTTTTGTTTTAATGTATAAAAATGGATTTGCCTATACTGTCAACTAATTTATTCAAACTGTCTATGGCAAAATGAAATAATGTCTATGATTAAAAAAAATTCAATATATAAAACATACCTAACTAATTCAGATTAATTGGTTCGGCTGACAAACACAGTGGAGGTCTTGCATCAATCATTGCCGGAAGGCTCGCTTGGAGGTCTCTTCAACAGCCACCATCCGGAGCAAGCTTCTCCTCCTCCATCCGCGAAACGGACGACGAACAGCCACCACCTCCATCAGCGAGGACAAACCGAAGACGAAGAGAAGCAGGAGGAGTAGAATCTGAATAATTTCTGAATCCAAACGAGCCAGGGGACTGAGAGTGCAGCGATGGTAAGGTCATCGCTAAAATCGATCATTGCGCCGGTCTTTGTAAGCTCCCTCTCTCTCGCTCACAGGTTAGTGGGAAGTGGAGGAAGAGATGAGGACTCTCTGGTGCTTGTCGGCAGAGTGGACCTCGTGATCGTGGGCCCAATAGAGAGCAGCCTCGTCGAAGCAGCAGAGGACGGTGGCCTCCGCCGCCACACAAACGTTACACTGAATCTTCATCCCGAGATGGAATCGATCTTCGGAATGCAACGACGGTGGGTTGTATATTCAGATCGGACGGTAAATCGCGACGGTGAGGAGAATCACGACCTCCGATAGTGATTCGTCGGACTCATGGAATTTGTTCACGAAGAAGATGTTAATCTTATGGATCTGAAAAAAAAAACAAAAATAATAATTATATGAAGGGTATATTTGTCATTTAGTGGGTGTGTGGAAAAACACGTATGTGGTAATTATACGTGGTAACTTCTGATTCATGTCCTGTCTCTCATAGACACAAGGCTAGCTAGCTTCACTTGAAATTAATAGACAATAATATTAATTACTCCATCCGTCTCAACTATAAGTTTGTTATCACTTATAGTTTTTTTAGATTAATTTTTTTAGATTAAGATTGTTTTTTTTGTTATTAACCCATTTTACATAGATTTTCATAATTATTCCATCCTAAACCTATTCTCATCCCTCTCAATCCCCACACTCTTTGAGTGAGTGGATTTAGAATGTTACTTCCTCCGTCTCGTAAAGATTGCAATGTTTGACTTTGATGTTTCAAGTAGAAGTGTGTGACTCAAAATTTTACTAAGATAAACAGTGAAAAAAATTCATAAAAATATATTTAAAAAATTTATATTGCAAATTATGAGATTCATATTAGTCATTCAACTTTACATGGTTATGAACTAATTAAAATAAATAGTAGATTAAATATTGTGAAAATGACCAAAAAAACTGCAATCTTTATGGGACGAATGGAGTAAAAAATAGATTAAATAAAACAAAAGTGAAAAATGTTATTTCATTTCAGATAATTTTTTTAATATTGTGATACTACCTAACCGTTTGAGGCTGAGGGAATAGTTAATTAATTTTATTAATTGAAATGAAAAGCTTCTTCGGATAAATCTCCGCCACGCATGGATGAAATTCAGCCATGTGCTTAAATTCATTATTGTCTTTACCTGATGGCGATTGGCTGCAGCCTCAGTAGCAAAGAAACCTGATCTCTTCGATTGTGTTGTTTAATGAGAAAAGTCGAAAAACATAGAGTAAAAAAGAGAGAGAACAATATCTGATATTCTCACGTCCCCATTAATTTAGTCGTCACATGTTTATTAAGCTCTTACTACGAATAATTTGTTACAAATTTATGAAAAGAAAATATTCTTTTTTTTGAACAACAACAATTTTTTATTAAATTAAAAAGTTTGGTCCCATGAGAGAGAGGGAACGTGATATGAATCAAAGTTTCATGACTCAAAAGGAACAAGATCAACACTTAGCCCTTTACACAACATTGGTGGACCTATGACAAGGGCTAGGGCAAAAAAGACTAGAGAAGCATTAGAACTCTTCATGGGAGTAATGGCAGAAAGAGTGGATCAAGAAGTGGAAGTTCAAGTTACAAAAGACAAAATTGAAGCTTTAGGGCTATAATTGAACAATGAACAAATGTTGGAGGACAAGGCTTAGAGTTTGAACACTTTATATCAAGTCCAAGTCCAAGACCAATAACAATAACAAGAGCATTGGGCCTATTCTGGCCAATGCCCACTCTCCTCCTTAAAAAATGACGCCCCTTTTACTTGGAAAACAAGTTGAGAAGCTTCTTGGAGATGCTTGGAGAGGAGGGAGGCGCCACCTTCTTGCTTGGAGAACAAGTTGAGCTTTGCTTGCAAGTTACTCCTATTTTATTTAAGGAAATTGTAATCTCTTAGATTTCTTTCTTCTAGGCTCTTTTTCTAAGCCTAGGCACCCCCTACTCCTATAAAAGGAGCCTTTTGTTCCACTTATCAACTCAGAACTCAATCGAAGCATTTGTGAGCTTTTCTTCTTCAAATCTTTTGTTCTCCTTGTTTCCTGTTTTCGCCCTCCCCTTGATTCCATCAAAGTGGTTTCAAACTCTATTTCTAGTATTGTTCTATCTTAGAGTAGAAAGGTGCTAGAACCATCTACACCCGACATTATCTTCTCCATTTCCAAGCCGAAAATAGCTTGGAGGTGGTGAAGGCCAGCCTTACAATATCACTTTCTCAGCAAGCTAGATCCTCTCAATTGTGAATCTTTGAAGGTTCATATCAGAACCAAACATAGAAAAATAAATACCTTACACGCACGCAGCAAAGGAAACACCACTCCAAGCCTACAAAAAACTAACCAGACATCAGTCCACAAATAGATTACACACCCAATTATTGAATGACACATTCCACTTATAATTCATATTTGAAATCCACAAGTGAGACAGAATTTGCACCTCCAAAACTATCTCCAAAGAAGACCACCTTTTACCCTCCATAACAAACCTATTCTGGACACGCCAAAGACACCTTTTCCAAAATTTCTTGCGATAACAAAGGAAGAGAGGGTGAACCTCACACCACATAGCTACAGATTTCCACACAAACATCACAAAGGAGCATATAAGTGATTTTTTTATTGTTAATACTCGCAATTAACATTAATGAATATAAACGTCGGAGCAGGGACAATGTACTTCAGAGCGTGTCTGAGAAGGTCGGCCTCCCGAAGGGAAATAATCCCGCCATGCTGCGATGAATCTGATTTCTTCCGAGCTGCTGCGTCCACTGTCGAGCCGCGCCCAAGATGAGCTACTTCCAAGGCCGAGCAAGCACCTTGTACAATTCTCCGACGCCCAAGTCAGAATTCACCCGTTATATTGGCCGAGGATCAATTAAGTAAAGGTAGGGTTGACAAAGTAAGGTTCAAAAAAAGGAGCCCCTTGGTGGGGCATTGAATGAGGTATTTATAGTGTTGAGATGAGGTATGGGCAGTGGTATGGGCCAGGGGACAGGTGTCCCCCTTGCACCAGGGAGGCTACAGTGGTTGCGGGCCAGATATGCGGGCCGGCCTATGGGTTTGATATTTGGGTTCTCACCAGTTATTGTATGGAGTATTATAGAAACATTGAAGAAAAAAATATAAAATAGATATTGGAAGTATAAATATTCCACCAGCTCATCACTTTGCAAAATCTTATTGTTGCAGCCAATTCGCATAACACTATGAAGTTACTAATTACACTAGGGTGTCAGAATTACACTTTGCTGCTGCAGACTTAATTCCAGATCAGAGAATACCGGAATAATAGTGCGTACTCCATGCATGGGGCAATGAAAGGACTCCTGCCAGGCGAAAAAACAGTAGAAAATAAAATGATGGTCGAGAAGTAAAAGGAAGCCATCCATGTATATATGTAAGGTGCGTAAACTTTTACGTTTTAAAAAACTATCTTACGTTTTAAAAAAATTATCTACAGATAAAATTAACTGCTAATAATCTTTTATATTTAGCTGTAATTGTTTGATCTTAATCATTAAATATTAAAACGTCACAACTACTTAAAACATATATTCTTAAACAGGACTCTACTGACAGTGACTTCAACCCATTGTAGGCTGTAAATATATAAGGAAAATAAAACTCCCAAAAAAGTTCCAGTTTTACCATTGAAGTATTTGGGGTAGTTGATTTTGCCACGAAAGTAATTTAGAGTCAAATTTGCCACCAATGTATAGTGTCACAGACTGATTTCTTAGCTACTTAGACACACCTCCCTCGTGCTAAGTCAGCCTCGATCGGACCCTAAGATGCCTTTAAGGCTTGAGAAAGCTTAAGAGAACTTGAGAGAGCTAGAGAGCTTTTGAAGAAGAACTTGTATTGATTACTTGAATTTGCTTGGATGGTTACAAATGAACCCAAAGTGGGGGTATATATAGATCTCCACCTCCTCAATGGACGATCAAGATCAATTTGATCCAATGGTGGAGATTAATCCTCTAAAATTCTCTACACCACTCGACACTTATCTACAAAGGTCTAGACGTCTCTAGAAGGTTCTAGAAAGCCATGGAGAGTATCAGAGCCTTCTTGGAATGACCCAGTCCCTCAAATCCGAAATTGGGTCTAGGGTGCTTGATTCACAAGACCTAGTACACCTTAGACTTGATGTAGATTGCCTAAATGGACCCAAGTTGGCCTTAGAACTTTGTTGGGTGACAATAGACATGGGACCTTATTCGACAACTTTCTTCTACTTTCGTCTGTTTGAGGGTGAAGTAACTAGAGCTGTAAATGAGCTGAGTTGAGCTTGAACTATACTATGTTCGAAATCGATTCAATAGCTCAACAAATCTTCATGATAAAGGCTTGAACTCGATGTGATGCTCGAAATCAGCTTGCGAGCTGCTTGAAACACTGCTCTAACACACAGTAAACGCATCAAGCTCTGCTCTCTGTTTGAATTCGAACTCAATAAAACACTACTCAAGAACACAAGAGCCGTGTTCGAGTTCAAGAAAATTTGATAAGAGCTCAATTCGCTCACAGCCCTCGAAGTAACCACTAATGTATGTAACATTGCAATATTCTAGAATATTCTGTAACGGAAGTAAAAGAGAAGACTGAGGTGGGGATATGTACAATGCTCACAAGCTACATACCTATCAAATAGCTACTCCTATAAGTCGCAGTAACAACAGGGCAGTTTAGCGTCACATCTCAGATACTGCAGCGGTGGCCACTTCACTTAGCACTTGCTTGTTGCATCAATCAAATATCACCATCGTGTTCATCAAATAAAGCAACTAGTATTAGGAAACTCCTTACAAGTCTGTTTCACAGGCATGCAGTTAATTACCACAGGCATGCAGTTAATTACCTCTGATTGTGGTGGGATATACAGCGGTTCGAGCAGACTTGCTGCTTTCTTCCTCCAATACTTCCACACAATCTAAACCTCGAGGCATGCTTTCCGTCATGATAACATATCTCGTATGTGCCATTCACAATGCCAGTGCAGGATTTTTACCATGAGCTGGGACATTTGCTTGCTTTCTTGCTGCTACCTTACCTGAAATTTGACCAACAGAAACACTAAGGATGTTAACTTAAAACATATGATTAAGCAAACAGTTTATTTGAGCAACATCAGAAAAGGTCTCTTCACTAGGAAATGCTCAGAAAATATAGTACATGCGATGTCCAATTAAAGCACAGTGCAAGTTGGTAACTGTTCACACACTACAATGCTACGCCCAAAAAAGAAAAAGAAAAAGAAAAACATATGAGGCCATGCATTATGCAGCCATAGCTATAACTAGTGACATGAAGGGGCCAAATTAGATGGAATCTTTTTGATAACCTCCACATGAAAGAGTAGGTCCATAAGGAAAATGCTACACAGAATATTTGTTGTTTCTTGGTGTTGGTTGCATTTAGATATATGGGCAGCAAGGATATATAGTTTGAAGGACTATTATCAGACCTCCATTCCTCCCTGATTTTCTTCTGGTCCGCCAGAGCAATCGTATTGGTGTCCCAGCAAAACCAGCATCTGAGCGAAGTTGCTTCTCCATGTAACGTCTGAAAGTCTCCGGGAACAGTTTTGCATCATTGACAAAGAAAACGAATGTGGGAGGCCTTATAGCAGCCTGCATAAGAGCAACATAATCTGTTACTATTAGAGAGAACAGCACAGCTAATAACAATATACTAGTAATATTTTAGGACGTGACATGTACATGGCTAAAGGAGAAGACAAATGATTGCAAGCAAAGTTATTACCAAATGCATTAATGAATGACTCATCCATTACAAGTTTAAAAAATGTGTGGTATAGTTAAATGGAAAAACACATTGAATCACGACTCACACATTAAAATTTGAGAAATGGTTTAGTATAATTAAATGGAAACCACCAATTATGTAATCTCTACTGAAATAATACTCAAGCACATGCTCAAATTTCCATTTCCAAATATATTGTCATTACTGTATCCATGCAGATAGCACATTCCAAAGGTTTATTACTGTTCATGATATTAAGCATACTTGATACTTGATAATAAAAGATTAGTGATCACAGTAAAACATTTTCTAACAAATACAATCTTCTGCATTAGTATACAAACAATATCACTAAGGATACAAAAGGTGAAAGATTTTTACAACACCTGTGTGCAATAATAAATACGTCCTCTTCTGCCACCTCGTGTTTTTGGTGGTGGTTTAAAAGCTATTGCTTCTTGTACAATGTGGTTCATTATACCAGTACCCAACCTACGTGATCTCTCCTTCTCAACTGTCTCTGCAGCAACGATGATCCTGTAAGCATAGAAAAAACGTCAGATACTGAAAATCCAACAATCAAAGCTGCAAAAACTACACCTCCAGGATAAGAAAAACAAATAGGAAATTGTGATAGATGAAGCACCATCATGCAAAAATACTATATGGAGTAAAAATAAGACTGTTGTAGTCGAATGCAAGAAATCAGCAGTTCTGACATACTTTTCTACACTATGACCTGCTATTGCAGTTGAGTAGACAATAGGTGCCCAGTCAAGAATGCGGAGCTTCTCCCTCACATCTTGCTCATAGTACGTTGCAGATTGCTGATTTTTGTTAGGAATAGTGTCCCATTTGTTTACAACGATTAGGCAACCCTTGCCCTCTTTCTCTATCCTTTCAGCAATTTTGAAATCCTAGGACAATCAGACGATAACCTATATTAACTAAAGGAAAAGGAAAATAGCATAGATATTACTTGATCAGACATAACTGCTTAAGCCAAGAGCCATTTAAACAAAAACACAAAAATGCACCAGGTAAGTACAACTATGATCACAAACTTTTTGTTTAAAACCAACTTTGCTTGAATAAGTACACACAAGTCAATTTCCAAAGCATCAGCATTGGGTACAAGAGGAAACAAATATCTCAACAAAATTATGGACATTGGGTGCAAAGACAACGATTTAACTATAAGCTTTTCCTCTCATAAGAAATAAGTGTACAAGGTACCTGTTCTGTGATACAAGCCATGGCCTCAATAACAAGAGCAACAACATCAGAGCGGCGAATTGCTCGAAATGCTCGATTTACAGATAAAGCTTCGGTTGTACTGCCTGCTGATGCTACAGCTGCCCTTCTTCTAATACCAGCAGTGTCAATAAGGCGGAATTTCTGCAAGAAGTCCAGTCATTGCCATATTTTAACAAGTAATCACAACTTAAAAGGGAGCTACACTGATGTGCTAACTTATCGATTTTACTAGGCACATTTAAGTTTCACTCACCAGAAAATCTAGGAGCCAGCATTTTCTAACATTAAATTTCACTTCATATGCACGGCTAGACTCCTAGAGAACGATAAACTTCTAACGAAATCTTAAGGCAGCAAGATGTCACTCCCAACTCTTTACAAAACATTACCATGCTATTCATACCTATTCAAAAAGGAAAAAACATATTCATTCCCAAAATATCCATATGCTTTTCTCTACCTCTTTCTGGTAGATAATCCTTAGTTTACCATCATTACAAATAAACTACAAAAAGGTAATTCAAAATTCATACGAACCCTGAATTTCTATCTCAAAATATCTATATTTTCTCTTTTTTCTTTCTAATCTTCTCACCTAAATGAAAATAACAGCAGAAAAAGAGAGGAGGATAGCAGACACTTTGCTAGACTGGCAATTAAATTTGAGACATAATGTAGTTATGCTAACGAAAATATATATTCCACAATACATTTACAAATCGAAAGACCAATAGTAGAAGTGTAGAACTAGAAATCAGATAAATTTCAATCCAAAACATTACATTTCAAAAAAACGACAAAAGGAAAAAAAACTTGAAGTAGCTTGATTGCTTGCTTATTACCTAAGTCAACAGATACACACCAAAAATACAAACAAAATCCCTTGAAAATTGTAAGGAGATTTGCAGATGAAACTCAGTAAGTGCTTAGTAAAGTACGATGCAGAGTAGAGGTACAGGTAGACAAAGTTCTCCACAAAGATACATGATATGACAAACCTGGCCATCAGATCCAACAAATTCAGTATCAATTGCATCACGTGTAGTACCACTGATTGGGCTAACAATTGTCCTATCCTCTCCAAGAAGTGCATTCAAAATGCTGCTCTTACCAACATTTGGTCGACCAACAATTGCAATAGCAGGAATGTATTCCTCATTCTCACTAATATCTTCTGAACCCTATACAAAATGAAAAACGACATAAGCAAAAAGTTAAACATACATATTGAATATACGTAATGAAGAGATTTTGATTTCCTTAAACACTGCACTTAACTATGTGAAAAGTGAGCTAAAATGATTTACAGAAATACAGATAAATCAGAAGATAAATTTCGTATGGTGAGTAAAACACATAGCTAACAGGTGGTTTCAAGTGATACAAATATGACATGAAATGAAAGCGATAATGAGGTCTTTTCATATTGGCGAGAAAGAAATTTGCTAACACGGGGGAGGAATAAAACAACTCCAAGAGGTTGACTCAAGCTGACGAAGCAAACTAAGAATTGAAAGTGGAACTAAAAAACTGAGACAACCCGGAAATAATAAAAACCGAAGCAACATAACCTAACAGTACATATGAGGGGAGAATCACTCCGACTGATCTCACTCTTGATTTTTTAACTTACAAGTGAAAAGTGAACAATATGAAGCTGACATTAAAGTAAAAGAAATTTCAAAGCATGCGAACCTGTAAAAGAAAAATACTTTGCAAAAACTGGAACACCTTTCAACTTCTTTATGAATTTACATAAGTACCAATTCATTAAAAAAATACATCAAATTAAATTTTGATATATTGTACGTATCAGACAGATTGACTGTTAAAAAAATGAGCATCTGGGTTTTTACTAAAGAACAGAAAAAAAAAGTTTTTTTTTTGCATGAGACTGAATTTGTAGAATACAATTGCATCTCAAACAAATAGCCTTTTACCATCCAGCAAGAAATAATTGAATGGAAGAACAAAGTGTTTCTTATTGGAAGTTCATAAATAAATCAGATAAAAGACAACCATGTCATCTTCAGTCGAACTTGGAAAAAAGGTTGATTCACAAAGCTAGAAATGTATGCATGCCATCCATAACTAGACAAGTGTTCCAAGTTCAGAGTATAATCTTACAAACCTCAACCCTTTTCAGCCCGGAACAAACAAGATTGAGAAGCTCCCCAGTTCCAGTCCCAGACAAAGCAGATATAGGAAGTGGCGTGAACCTGTTCAAGCAAATGACTGAATATATCTCATACATCAACAAAGGAATGAAAGAACAAATTGGTCATCTCCGAGGTACATAAATCTATTTCAACAAATAATAGCTTAAAGAAATTCATATTGCACTAAAAGGTACAACTAAAGTTACAAAGCGTGCATAAAAGTTCAATTTCTTCAGTACACAAGTTGTTCCGTTTGGTTTTTCTTTTAGCAACAAATAACCAAAATAAGATTCATTTGTCTACTTTCTATTTTATGTTGTCCAGAAAATTTTGTCTTGTTTCCTTCTAACAAATTTTACTAATAAACTTAATTAAATACCCCTAACTTCCTTCCCACCTCCCTTCACAAATAGTCCCACAAGCAATCTACTCAATCTTCATTCCACTTAGGGGCAAAATCCGAAAAACAACTACAATCTGCCACTGTACTTAACCCCGCGTCAAAAGAAATCCAAATTTGAGAACAAAAGTATACAGCTACCAAATGAAAGTATTGAAAAAAAATATACGGAGTAGTAGAGTATAAATAAATTTAACATAAACTTTGGTTTTTTTTTTTCAAGTAACATCCCAAAAAAAAGGTGAAGGGAGTATTAGTTAAATACTCAGGAAATATGCTTAAGAAAACCACCATCTGAATTCTAACATACTCAAAGATACTCCAACTGAAGACATACCCTAACGACCAGAACTCTGATGCTTGCATAACACCTTTCCGTGGAGATTCACACTTGTTTACTCCAAGAATGACATATTTGCTTGCATAGTTTCTGCGTAACCAATCAGCAATCTCCATATCAGCTGCTGTTAGACCTGCCTATTCAACATTAATGATTTCATTTAGCAATATGTGACAAGCAAGATTTTCACAAGAAAAAAAATACGTCTAACTGAAGATGCAACATAACAGCAAAACAATGTATGCGATCAACTAAGAATCAAATAAACTTCATTAACTATTGGAGTATTAACTAAACCCCCAAAAAACATCAGAAATACATGATTCTTCCTTCTTAACTGCGGCAAAGAAACATCAGAAGGATTTAATTTGGCGGTATTTCCTTTTCTCAAATTCCGAAAAACATTGTTGTTTGTAAACATTTTTTCAAACATTCTAACATCGATACATAAGGTGAACAAATCAAATTAACTTCAAACAATATATATTAAAAATAGTGAGAATTATAAAAACCAACACGCCTAATTTATCTACTAAGATCAAAACATTAACTAATTGTCGTAGATACACATTTCTGGAGAATTAGCAAGAAGAATAAGGTTCCAAAGACTAGTATTTGAAAAATATAATGGAAAGAAAGAAGCTTCTACACGTTCATCTTTGTTTACCAATTTTTGTAGTTTGCAAATGCCTAATTTCTAAAGGTAGTCTAAGAAAAAAAGAAAGACAAAAACATGTCAAGTCCATGCGTGAGCCCTTTCTTTATTGTAATAGGACTTTCATTCAAACCACCGAGCAAGCTAGCAACAAATACCAAAGTTCACAGATGTAAACCACGCGAGAGAGGGAACATGATAGGCTCACTTGAACTGAAACTAAAAGGAGTTTATCAGAGTCCAATTGAAACATCAAGTATGATCAATAGAAAAGTTACAGATATTCCCTATCATGATTTTTTCTTGAAGCATATATATCTTTTTTATTCTTTTGTAAGAAAGTTGCAAGAAGGGCATCTAGAGTACAACTTCACCACAATGCTTTTGCATGAATATTTAGTGTTAGCTAATTTTAAATCAAACTAGTTGACATTATAAACTTCATGCCATGATGAAGACGATGGTGGGGAGGATGAAGCATGATTGAGGAGGATGAAGCATGATAGTTTCGATGATGAGATATGGGCAAAATGAAAGATTCACATATCATTGATTGGTTGTAGCAAAAATAAACAAGGCAAAAAGTTAACACGTGGAAAAGTAAAACTAGAATTGCGAAACAATAAAGTCATTTAACAGAAAGGGAACTGGGTCCTATAGAAAATCTTAATACAACATGGAGTAATACCTGCCCATCTACAAGGAATATAATCACAGATGCTTCTTCAACAGCTGCAGTAGCTTGCTTTTCAATCATTGAAGGCATCCTCGCAATGGCTGCTTCTCTGGTCGCCAGAGGTATTCCATCCATTCCAATGGTAGTTGAAACGTTTAATTCTTCCATTACATTAGCCTGCGACTTTGAAACAGTAAGGACACCTCCAGTGTCTACCACCATAAACTCGTAATCTCCCCAAAAGGATCTTCCATACAAGCGATCCCTGGTAACACCAGGTTCATCAACCACAATCGCTTTATTCCCCTGACATTAACGGACTAAACAATAAGAAGAAACCTACACGGCAATTCCAAGATTATTATAGAAGGACCTAAGGCAAGAACTAGAGAAAAGGACTACTACCCCAACTAGGCGATTGAACAATGCTGATTTACCAACATTTGGACGTCCAAGAATAGCGATCTTGGGAAGAAGGTGATCGGGAATCTGTCAAAAGAAATAACGGTTGAGGTCTAGTCATCTCAAGCAAGGGAGCTCACTTCCTTCAATCTTACATGTATATTTTATCCAACTTCACAGTTTACAAACTTCAGCATTCCACTATAAGTACCCTAATTATGGAGAAAGAGATAAAGTGAGAAAATGAGGTCACTCACATTTCTAACTGTACTTTTAGTCTTCTTCTTCCTCTTACCGGACTCCTTGTGATCAGAAACCTCGTCCTCTGATCCAGGGCAGAAAGGAAATCAAGCTAAACCATTAAGAAAACAGAAGGCGGAAGCAAACACAAAATTACTCTAACCTTGGCACTTTTACCTATTATCAGCTCGCGGGATAAGGTAGAAGAAAACTCGCGAACCGCGTCGACAGCTTCCAATTCGAACTCCTCTGGATCAAAAACGAAGTCCTCGTCGGATTCAATGACCCGGCTTCCATCTTGGAGAAGAATTTCGTTTTCTTCGTCGGTGGCATCTCCGGCATCCTCTCGTCGGAAAGTAGGACCAGCCGACGAGGAAGAAGCACATCGACGGAGGGCGATGGAAGAGTGAGAGTGGTGAAAGGGAAGGGAAGATGGGACAGGGCGGATTTGGGAACGGAATGAAGACAGCGCGGGAATTGGAGAGGGGGATTTTGCGAATACAAGCGCCATGCTGAAGACGAGTAGTTCACTCCAGTCTCCTGAGGTTTATCCGTCTGTACTTTGTTGGCTAAAATGCATTTCTGGCCCCTTAATTATTCCTTCTACTGCAAACTGGACCCGAAAATACATTTCTAGACAATTCGGTCCGCCACCCTATCATGCGTGGGCTAAGCCGCTAGTAACAGATGATGGTTCACTTTTGTGAAATTTGGGTTTGGTGGTCCAATGGAAATGCTTTTGAAAAGAGAGAGTTTGTTATGGGCAAAGGAAACAGAGAGAAGCCTACTCTGCCCACAATACAATATTTGTGTAATTCTGTGATCAAATATACCTTCTTCTTCTCTTCCCCAACAATCCAAACAAATCCTAATATTCACTGAAAAGGGCCATGTTTGCTAGATCTGAACTTTACCGATGTGGCGATATTAAATTAGGCCCAAGCCGCCCAACTGATCTACTTGAGAGGTGTTTCAAATCTGAATTTTTTCATCAATTGTTTCTCCTTAAGATAATTCAAATTTTTTTCTTAAAATTTATTCTATAATACACAATTAGGAAACATCGGAGATTGTCTGAAAAATAAAAAATCAAGTGGCTAGATTGATGAAATGTTTTACAAAAAAATATGTTTAATCAATTATCCTACGAACATATTAATACCTTTCCAATGGTATAAGTACCGAAGAAAAAACTGTGAAACAAAAAATTGTTGAAATGATTTTAAACTAACTCAATTTATGAATTTTCTAATTTCTTTCCAACTTGTTTTTTGCAATATTCTTTTTTGGAACTTTGTTTTTGTTGTCTATCAACAATCCTAGCTATACATTGGTCAACATTAATTTCACATTTTTCTTATCTTTTTCGTTGTTGTTCAAAATTGATACTCTCCTCCTTCAATCAGTTTCAATTATTACTTCTCTTTTCCAACATTCACTTTTTTGTTCGGAATTTTTCTACTAAGGTCAAAAGTCGTAATCTTATGCAGGAAGATGGGGGAGAAAGAACTGTCTGTCGACCACCCTGATACTACAAATCGAGATATATTGATTCACAAACTTCGAATTTCACCGTAAAATTAGAAATGTCGGAAGCTGCCTGCAAGTGACCATTGAGTACGAAACCAAAATGACCTCAAGAAAAAAAGAAGATTAACGAAGCCTAATTAATAATGTTGGTTTGGCGATGCTTATTTGTTTCAAACTTTTGATTGCCTTTGATTCCACTCAATTAGGGCCTATGGGACCATTCATGTTGGTTGATTTATTGCGATGACATAAAGCTTATCACCACTTAACCTTAAACCTCAAACTTGTCAAAAACAAGTTGGCCCTCGTCGCCAGCTCCACCAAATCTGATATTGACTAAATTTGACCACTCATTTAAAGTTGTTTTATGTGTTGAGAATTTAAAAAAGTGGGAGGAAATAAATCCTAAAATTGTTAGCTGAACATTACCAACATTAAGATTTAAGATCGTTTTGTATTTGTATAATTACCCATCAATCCTCTAATACTGTCCATATCCCTAAAAAAGTGGTGCGTTTCTTTTTCAGCATTTAATTTATAATTTTATTTTTTTTATCATTTTGATATACAAAATCAAATAATTTAGTTGTAAATTATATATTGGTATGCTCAATTTTAAAATTTATTTTTTTCAAATTTTTTTAATGAATTTTTTCAAGTAATACATTGAATATCTCTCCCACTTTTCCGTTCAGATAATTTGTTTCCCTCTACCTGATCAACACCCCCCCCCCCCCCAATCTATCTTTCAACAACTTTCTTCCAAACTTTTATTCTTGAAATAAGCAGTTACAAATTAACTCAAGCAAGTAGCTGACAGCATTATATCTAAGTAAACACATAAAAAAATGGAAAAAAGTAGGTATACATATATTTGTAATAGGGAATATGGAAATGGTAATGGTAGGTAGCTCAATCAGGCTTGTCCCATTTGAGATTTTTTTCATCTTCTTTTTTTTTTGAACAGCGATGAAAATACTTCATTAATGAAAAAACAGACAAAGGAAACTTACTGTCCATGAGACAAGAGCAGGAGCAGAGAAAGAAAAGAAAAACACAGCACCCCCTAAAAGAAAATTGGCCAGCACTCCCCCTGAAAAGAGGGAAAGTGAGAGGCTGAGTCTTAACTCTTTAACACTTCGAATAATAGCAATAATGATGATGATATATTGATATTTTGTTTTATAATCTAAAGCGTGAGACATACTTAATAGACTCATTTGACTTTTTTTAACAGAGTCCATTTGCCTTTTATGTTTTAACTATAATTTTAATGTTTAATTCAAAGTTTAACAAAAATAAATAGTAGTGAATGTATTAACAAAAAAATTATTTAGAAAAATGTGTTACAAATTATGATCATATATGCATATGAATTATTTAACTTAAAATATCTAAAAATTAAAAGGGAAAAATTATAGATTAAATATTATGAAATAACTAAAACAAATGAACCATTAATGGTGGACATATATGGAGTGGTTAATTAAGTATGGCAGTGGAAAGGATATAATATGCACGATCATTCGTAAATATCAGACCACGTAATGCATGCAAGTGAACTGGACTCTGGACTGGATGGTTCGTAGATGGAAATCTCATGGTTAGTTTGCACATGTGGAGGGGGATGAGGTGATCCACATTGTGTTGTAGCCATTTTGGGAATTTGGATATATGTACATCAACGGATTAATAGGTACTAGTTAGCAAAGCTTGTTATGGTTAATTATTATTTATATATCTATATGAGTAAAATCCGCCCCGGGTCCCTCTTTTTATATTTGCGACCTATTTCGATCTCATATTAACTTTTTGTTTTAAAATGGTCATAAATTTAAGTTACGCGTCCTGTTCCGGTCCTTTCCGTCCATTTCAGCAGTTAAAATGGATGTAGAAGTGTAAAAAGATAATTTTACCCTGCATTAATTATTACAATAGACCTCAATTTTTTAAATCTTACTCAAATCTACCCAAAATACTTTTAAATCTTACAGATTAACCCCCACACTTCATAATACTTCACTTTGCCCAACCTTCCTCGTCCTCCTCGTCCTTCCGCCTCCTACACCACTATAAAGCCCCTGCACCACCGCCGAATATGAAATCGCTGCCGACCACCGATTCCAGCAAATCCACCTAGGAGCAGTGGGCCAGATCCACCAAAATTCGACTACACCGGCCGCGCTCGAACCTCTCAATCACCGTCGACGTCTTCTCCAGCGGACATAGCTCCTTCCCCGATCGATTCCGCCGCTCCTCGTCGCCAGAACACCACAGACCCGCCGGACCTACGAGCTTCACTGCGGCTCTAGACTTGCAACAACTTCAATGTTTGATTCCACCATCGTCGGCTACGTAAGCAGAGGAGCGGCAGTTGATGTAGGAGGCGAGTAGGAGGGAGGCACTGACGATGGCTCCGGCAAGGGGAGGTAATGTGGCTGGAAATGAGTCAGTGGAGCCGTGGAAGATGGCGAAGGTGATGTTTGAAAATAATTGGGGGTGAAATTGATTATGTTTAAAAGTTTGGGGTGTATAATAGCAATTAATTAAGGGTAAAAAGGTCTTTTCACCTCAACCGTCCATTTTAATGGCTGAAATGGACGGAAAGGACCGGAACAGGACGCGTAACTTAAATTTAGGATCATTTTAAAGCAAAAAGTTAATATGGGACCGGAATAGGTCGCAAAGATAAAAATAGGAACCGGGGACGGATTTTACTCATATATATATATATATATATATATATATATTCCATCTTAATTACTCCTACTAGTTAATTTATTGGTCTAAATGATTATCTCACATCCTTGCATGCAATTATTCATGTGTATTTCCCAGTAAACACCAGTACTGATACCTAAACTAATCAACATTTAGTTGTTTCTGACATCCAATTACTACTTAATTAGTACTATTATTTAATCGGATAGCTACAATCCAAGTAACAGTAAGATCTCATTTGCAATTATATATAATTGCTTAAGCCGTTGTTTGAATAGTCAATGGAGACACATGTACTAATTGTATGATGAACAAAAATATTGTGAGATTTAGAATAAATGCATTACTAAAACCAACACCAAATGCTTGTAACATGGATATAAATGCGAACTAAAAACATGGATCCACATTAGTCCTCTCATTATTTTGGAGCAAAACGTTTTTGCCATTTCGGTAGACAGTAAGTGGTGGATCCAAAAAATTTATAAAGGGGTCCATTTATCCTACAATGCATATCACTTTCTCCATCTCAAAATTTTTGCAACATTTTAAGTTGACACAAGGCTTAAAGTGAGAATTTTCCGCTTTTGATCTCCCTATTTTACCCCTTTTTTATATTGTAATACAATTTTGTGAGACACATAAACTGAGAAACAAATAAAAAAATCAACTATAAGAACAAATCGTTCAAGAAAAAAATCAAATAGTTAGAAAATTGAAGAGAAAAATATATCTGCAAAATAAATAGACCAATATTTGCTATATTTCAATATTTTTAAGACTTCACATAATGCTGCAAAACTTGTAATACGAATGAAATATGAAATATAATTAATATCACAAATTATAGGGGGCAATTACAATTTTTACGAGATTTTATCCACATATTAATTATACACCATATATACATATAAATGAGGAAAAGGGGGGTCCATGCATGGGTGATCAACTTCTCAGTTTTAACGGAAAAATCGAACGGTTAACCGATTAATAATTTGGTTATTTTATTTCGGTTTTTGGTTTTATAGAATATAATTCGGTTAACTGAAATATCATAATTATTCTTCCACGCCTCAATTTTAAGACACTTACAAATACAGCCCTGAAATTTTAAAGATGATACATATTTTTGCCTAAAATTTCGGTTAATTCTAAGACACTTACAAATACGCCTCAATAGTTGTCACTTTTAGTTTTTTTGTATAGATTATAATTATTATTATTTATTAACTCATTTCACATAAACTTCCACTATTACCTCATTCTAAACCTATTTTAACCCCTATCAACTCACTCCATAGACTCTCTAAGTAAGTGCATTGTAAGGATAAAAATAGACTAAAATAAAACAAAAGTGAAAAAAGTATTTTGATGATATAACAACAAACTTGAGACACCAAAGCAGTTACAACCTTCTAAGGTAAGGTATCACAATCTTTAAAAGTTGTTTTCAAAATCTAACCACTTACATCAAGGCTATGTTCATGTATAAGAAAAAACGTGACAACCGCAAAATTAAGGTCCCGTTTAGATGGGGAAAACATTTTTCATTTTATGTGTGTAATTTTCCAATTCACTTTTTAGAAAACGCGTTTAGCTGTTTTATATGGAAAACAATTTTATGAAAATTAATTTTGAAAAACGTGTTTAGTTGAAAAAATTGTCAACTTAGAAAAATACATGTAAATGTATTAATGTAACAATTCAACATCAAACGGTACAATGTCAAACTTGAAAATGTATTATTAAATAATTGTACAAGTGTAACATAAAAATGGGTGGTAATTTGGTGACAATGGCTATTGTCTATTTCTTTCACCTGTTTCACTTATTGTACCCCCAATCCTCCACTGCTGAGAACACAAACATAAAAAAGTAACAAATCCGAGTTTAAAAACGTGATAAGAGAGACAAGATAAAAGTTAACCTGAGTTCAAAGACCATTATTGTCTTCAACAATAATGAGAAGCAACATCACACGCACACACACGAAAGTTTTGCATACCAGCCATCTACACAAACCAACCAAAAATGTTGTATCAGGTAATATCTTCTAATACATGCTAGATTTATCTTCCAAAACAGATTACAAACAGAAACCTACCTTATTAAACTCTAAAACAAAACATCCAAGAGGATCCTAAGTTTTCCAGAGACATCCATTCATTAAACATAAAATAAGCATTCTCAAAGTAAATTTCACCAAGTAATAAATTTCCCCAGCACAGCAGTTGCTATTCTGTCGAGTAGGCTGCCCCTTCATCATAGTAGTTGCTAATAACTTTCTTTCACTTGGTTGGCTTCCCATTCTACATAAGAAGATTGCAATTGAGCCAAAACAATTGTAAGAAGGAAAAAAAATACTGATTTGATAAATTCTCATTATGTTAACTTCTTCCTGAAGGAGTTAAGGATGTGTCGTCCATGGCGTATGATGGGGAGGGCGCTGGTGGTTGCAGGGAACCTGTTCGTGTCTCCCCAGTGGTGGTGTTTGGTGCCTCTGTTGTACACTAGTAGTAGAGTTCATCCATGGCGAGGGTGCTCCATCCTTAAAGGCATCGATCGAGATCCGGAATCGATCGTTCGATCGAGAATCGAGATTAGGTCACCTGTGGGTATTATCGGCTTGGGGTCTGTGATGGTGCCAGATCCAAAATCGTTCGAGATCTTCAACCGATATCGCAGGCTCCGTAGCAGTGTTGAGTGCTCTAGCGAGATCAACGAGACGACAACGAGACTAATCGAGAGGTTTCAAAGAATCAAAAACTCGCGGAAGCTGTTTCTAGGTTTAGTTTGAAAATGGAACGCATGGAAAAATAATTTCCCAAAAAATAAGAAACGAAGAAAAGCAAATGAACACATTTTCTTTTTTATTTTCTATTTTTCTAATTTAATGCGGAAAAATCCCTATCAAAACGCAACTCAGTTAATCATCACCTAGGTGATATTTCACCCATTAGTTTAAATGACTCAGCTACAAGGTAATCTGGAAATCCAAACCCAATTACCCGGACAATTACATATCTACTTCTCATTCTCCAAGTGCTCTAAGTGGGTGAAAATTCCAATCTTGTTAATCAGCACCTAGGTGATATTTCACCCACTAATCCAAATGGCTCACTTACAAGGTAATCTGGAAGTCCAAGCCCAACTAACTGAACAAGTACATATCCACCTCTCATTTTTCAAGTGCTCTAGGTCGGTGAAAATTCACCCTGGAGATAAATAATATTGAAGTGAAAATTCACCGGGTGATAAATAACATTGGTGATCAAAACGCAGCCTAATCTTTTAATCCAATATTTTCCTTATACAAATTTATAATCCCCCGTCGAGTAAAATTGTCAATGTTTATTATTTTTTAACATTTAATTTATGATTTATTGAATTCAATATTATAGCATAAAAAGTTAAATATTTTGTATGTATATGATAATTTGATTTTTCTAATTTTAAAATGTATTTTTTAAGATTTTTTTTTAATGAACTCTTCCTAATGAAATTTTAGTCAAACACAAATTCACTACGTGGGGAGGACAAAAGCTACCGCGGCCCTTACTGCGGTTTGGGCCGCAGTAAGCCCATTTACGCAGTAAATGGTGTAGTTGCTGGCGCAGTAAGATTTATTGCGGCCTTGGCCGCAGTAAGGCCGCAGTAATTTTTTTTAGGGTTTAACCTCTCCTTTCTCTTCATCCGCCGCACAATTCTTCTTCTTCTTCTCGTTTTTGTTCTTCTTCTTCTCTGTTCTTCTTCTTCTTATGTTTCTTCTTCTTCTTCTTCTTCTTCTTCTTCTTCTTCTTCTTCTTCCGTTTCTTCTTCTTCTTCTTCTTCTTCTTCTTCTTCTTCTGTTTCTTCTTCTTATTCTTCTTCTGTTTCTTCTTCTTATTCTTCTTATGTTTCTTCTTCTTATTCTTCTTATGTTTCTTCTTCTTCTTCTTCTGTTTCTTCTTCTCACTACGTGGCGGAGTTCGATTTTAGTGCGGCTAGTATTGCAGCTTTGGCCGAATTTAACGCAAGCCGCGATAGAAGACGCAATTATGTGTGCAATTTATGCTTAATGCGGCCAAAGCCGCAATAAGGGCCGCAATAAAGCCCAAGCCCACACCGTATTGCGGCTTATTTCGCAATAAGGCTGCAATAAAGTTACTTTTAGTCCCACTCTCTCTCATTTTCTTTATTTTCATCCGCTCAAAACTCTATCTCTCTACAAATCTCTCCATTTTCTTCTTCTATCCCTTGCTCTCCTTCGTCTTCTTTCTTCACATCTAAATTCTTCTTCTTGCTATTCCACTTCTGATCTTGACTCTTCATCTTTCTTGCTCTTCTTTTTCTTCTTCTTCGGCGTTAGCGTTCTAGAATGACAGGTTCGCGGTCGTCAAAGAAACGGTGTAGGATCGACGGCAGAAATGAGAGGAGAATCGGCGGCAAAAGGAGGAGAAGAAGAAGATATATATGTGTTAGAATTTTAGATCTGAGATTTTTTTTGTTGAGCAAAAGTAGATAAAAGTTTTTTTTACTTTTGATTTTCTGTTTGATTTTATTTGTACATTACCCATTTTGAATTGTTGTTGAAGATATTGAAGAAATGAAAGAAAAATGTTTGTGTTTGTTCTTTTTGAATCTGAGTTTTTGTTCAATTTTCGGGTTTTGTTGAGTTTGGGCATAATGCTGGGTTGGTGGGGATGAATACATTCATCCGGATGAATTTATTCATCCGGATGAATTTAGTTTTATTAAAAATATAGTGTAATGCGGCCTTTTCCATGATAGGCGCAATAAGTATTGCGGAGTGAGCCGCGATAAGCCTGCTAGTGCGGGCTTAAATATTGCGACCTGTATTGCAGCTTATACCGCGCTAAATAATGCGAGATAATTGCGATATGGCCGCAATACAAATTGTTTCGGCGACGTAGTGTCTTCTTCTTCTTCTTCGTTTTCTGGGTTGCATTGGACGAATCCGGATGAACATTCATCCGGATTCGTCCACTTTTTTTTAATTATTCAAACCGGTTACTGCGGCCATGGCCGTAGTAAGGCCGCAGTACGTACCACGGCCGAAGCCGCAGTGAGTTCGAAACTGCGGACATTTCAACCGCGGCATTCACTGCGGCCCTCGCCGCAGTTGGTACCACGGGCCAACTGCGCCTGAAGCCGCAGTGAGGCCTCTCCTCCCCACGTAGTGATTTAAAAACTAAACGTGACAGTTTTCAGTCATTTTTTTCCAAATAATAATGTCGTGATGATACGTGACTAATGTGAGTATTTGGACAGGGAAGCGGAAAAACATGACACATGAGAAATTCGTAATTAATATGAAAAAGGTGGAGTTTTTTCTCTTAATGAAATATGGAGTATATATTAAGGGACAAAAGATAATTTTGCCACTAAACTTTCAAAAAATCTCTCATTTTATCATCTTTTTTTCCAGGGTAAAGTTGTCATCAACGATTTGTTAAAGGGGTACGTTTTCCATTAGATATTAAGTTCTCCCAGTTGACAGTGAAATACGCTTAGATAATGTTGTTGTGATTCGCCACTGAGCAATTACATGGACATTGACTGTACATTTCTTATGATTACTGTTTTAATTTCACTTAATATTGTAAAGTTTTAGAGTTAAATTGTTATATTTACAAATTTTAAGGTAAATTAAAATATTAATCATAAGAAATTACAATCAATGTACACATAATTGCCCAATGACAAGCCATATCAGTGTCATCTAAGTGTATATCACTTCCAATTTGGATAACCTAACGTCCAGTGGTAAATGTACTTCTATAACAACATGTTGAGACATTTTTACCCAAAAAATAAATGGTGATAAAATGAAAGATTTTTAAAATGGTAATGGCAAAATCATCATTTGTCCCCTATCTTAACGAAGGAAAAGGGGTATTTAAAAAAAGGCTTAAATACATATTAATACCCTTAACTATGACAAAGTGGGCGGTTAAGGGGCTAAACAAAAAACACTGCAAATAAGGGCTTGAAATATGGTAGTGGTGCAGATAAGGGTCCCAACTCAGTTCACTCGCCTCGTGCGGTCACGAGACATGACAGACATTTACATTTTTTTTTATTATTGAAAAGTGAGTGAGATTAACGATGGTGATCTGGATGGTCTTGACTTGGAATGAGTTGGAAATTCTTGACTTGGAATGAGTTGGATTGGGTATATGTATGTTATCAGAAACTTCTCTTTGCTATACCAGTCACTGAAAACTTTCCAAACTGACACTCTAGCCCTCCAGATCACAATTGTTAACCCCGCTCCCATTTTTAAATTAAAAACGTAACACCAGTCATACCTCGTGACCGCACATGACGAGTCAACTGATTCGGGACCCTTATCTACACCGTTACCATAATTCAGACCCTTATTTGTAATGTTTTTTATTCAGGCCCTTAATTGCCCATTTTATTATAGTCAAGGTATTAATCTGTATTTAAGCCTTTAAAAAATGGGAGCAGGTGGAATAAATAAAAAATGGGAGCAAGTGGGGATAAGTGAAGATACGTGAGTCACGTGAAAGGACGAGCTGGTCCATGTGGGTAAAGATTTATGACCAACTTAATGCGTGGACCTGTTTCATGCGAGTCACGATATCTACGTTCCTTCATCTGTCACGACACGTGAGCGGCAAACCACACCCTTTTTTCCCATTAAAACCACCAAAAAAACATTTCCCGCTTTTCTTTATTTTTATTATTTAAAAAACTATCACATGTGCAGTAGTAGTACTCGTCCGTTCCGTGATAAATATAATAAAAATAGAAATATAATAAACATTTCCAGATTTGATTTCAATGTTTCAATATTCAATATTTAACTCAAATTTTAATAAAAAATTAATAATTTTAAAATATTTATAAAAAATAAATTCAGAAAATTTAAAATTTAAATTATAATACATATATGAAATATTTAATTTTCAGTATCTATAAACATCATAACAAAATTATAAATTAAATACTATAAAATTATCAAAAAAATGGTTGTATTTTTTACAAATGGGGAGTATAATTTATGTTTAGAGACAAGATTATTTAACAATAGTCATTTAGATATTATATTCTTTCAATAAAACCATAGAACGTGACAGTTTTTATGAAATCAAGTACTACATGTCTACATTTGTTACAGAAAAGATGATATGTTTGTTTTTATATTTCTTTTAACATTTTAGGATAAAAAGTTAAATATTTGTATGCATATTTTTATTTGATGTGTCTAGTTATTAAATATATTTTTTAAGGATTTTTTTAATGAAATTTTCTTGATAAAAATTTGAATAAGAAACAAATTCAAAAATCAAATATATTATTTTTGTTAGGATGGAGGGACTACTATTTTCGTTACAAATGATTTGTTACTTTTGATTTTGGATACATTGAAATGAAAATATGATAATTTTTTTAGTAGAAAAATATCCTAGTGAATTTTTCCTCATTTTGGTTTTGGCCAGATTACTTATTACTCTCATGAACTATATTAACTAGCTAACTTTAGTCCATGAACTAAAATTGTTCTCACTCAGTCACTGAATTATGCAAATCCTAACACTTTAGTCCTTCGACTCAGTAACTCGGCGTCGGTTTGTTGAGCTTAACATCGTCAATTACTTAACAGTTTAAGGTTATATTTGTATAAATTTAAAGTTTTGAAGGCAAGAGAAGATAAAAAATGGAGGGGAAGTGGTGACGACGAGAACAATAAGGTAGTAGAGTGGTAGACACGAAGAACGGTTGCTGGGGACAATGGTATTTTTGATAGATCTAACAGGTTTAAGGTGTCTAAGTATAAATTGGGAAAAATTAAGACCATAATAGATATTTTTCTTAAGGTCAACTAACATTGATATGGTCCAAGATGTAAAGTGATTAACGTTGCATAGTTCAGGGACTGAGTTGAAACGAATTATAATTCGTGGACTAAAGTGATT
This sequence comes from Stellera chamaejasme, assembly GCA_024586325.1. Classification (NCBI taxonomy): domain Eukaryota; kingdom Viridiplantae; phylum Streptophyta; class Magnoliopsida; order Malvales; family Thymelaeaceae; genus Stellera; species Stellera chamaejasme. The sequence continues at coordinate 37,802,746 of CM044985.1, forward strand.
GAGTCAACATAATTTAGGGGAGTAATATGTAATTTGGCTTTGGTTTTTGGGTTAACCAAATAGATTTCATATGTTTGTTTTTAATGAATATGTTTCCGTAGCAACTTTATTTTATTAGCATCACCACGTTATCTTCCCACCAAAAAAGTAGTATATTTGTGTTATTTTACTTTATCAGTGAACAACATTTCTTAATTAGTATCATCGTTAAATTCAAATGTATAGGGAGCGTATTAAATTAAGTTACATGAGACGCGCATGAAAAACGCTTTGTTGCTGTTTGGAATTGGAACCAACACTACTGTTTCGCCTCCTCAACGTCCAACCAGTTAAAAATTCTTCAACCCCAACATGTGCGACCCCGGTTACCTTCTAACTCAACCACGGTCAAACATTTTTCCGCAGCTGCTCTGCTCCGGGTTTTGTTTCCCTTTCAGATTTCTTTCTGCACAACAACGCGGAATCATAACCTCTCCTCGTCTGCTTGCTGAATGCTCTACTGCTCCTCCTCCTCCTCCTGCTACTTCTTCTCTAGCCAAGTTTCCTCCTAAAACAGAGAAACAAAACAAAAGCTTACTACTTGTTTCCTTTCTTATTCTTTTTCTTTGCTTCATTCCTTCCTTGCTCTGCCCCCGAAAATTTCCTTCTGTCAGCTTCCCACTGGAAATTCCGGTACTGTGATTGTGACGCGCACTCTGCTCTGCTTTGCTGCTGCCTTCTCTGGTGTGTATTGTTCATTTTCGATTCTTTACGTTTTCGGGTTTAGCCGGCCCATTCTGATTCATGGGTCCATTCGGATTCGGTGTTGAGCTGGTGAGATCTGAGTCAGTGGTTATGGAAGCGTCTGGTAGGGAAAGCGGGGGGAATGCTGGTTTACAGATTCGGTTCTTTAAGTGAACAGGGAAAGTTGTCTGTTAATTTGTTTTTTCTGGGAATCTGGGTGTTCGGTGTTTTGGGTTTCTGGTTCGTGGGTTTGGAGATGAATAGCCAATTAGTGACGATGGCCGGTACTGGGGCGTGGAACGACGACGATAAGGCCATGGTTGCTGCGGTCCTGGGGATGAAAGCGTTCGATTACTTGATGTCCAGCGCCGTCTCCAATGAGAATCTCTTAATGACTCTAACCACCGACGAGAATCTCCAGAACAAGCTCTCCCATCTGGTGGACGAGCCCGACGCCTCCAATTTCAGCTGGAATTACGCCATATTCTGGCAGCTGTCGCGCTCCAAGTCCGGCGATTGGGTCCTCGGTTGGGGAGACGGGTGTTGCCGAGAGCCGACGGACGGCGAAGCCTCAGAAGCGGCGCAAATCCTCAACCTCCGGCTCGATGACGAGGCCCAGCAGAAGATGAGAAAGGCGGCGTTGCAGAAACTTCACAGGCTCTTCGGTGGATCGGAGGAGGACAACTACGCGCTTGGATTGGACAGAGTCACCGACACGGAGATGCTGTTCTTAGCATCCATGTATTTTTCGTTCCCCAGAGGAGAAGGCGGCCCAGGGAAGTGTCTTGCTTCTGGGAAACACTCCTGGATCTGTGATGCACTAAGTTCAGGTTCGGATTACTGTTTTCGAACGTTTCTGTCGAAATTTGCTCGAATTCAGACAATTGTTTTGGTTCCTACGGATGTGGGTGTTGTTGAATTAGGGTCAGTAAGACGTGTTCCTGAAAGCTTACAAGTGTTACAGTCTGTAAGAACCTTATTTTCATCACCTAGTGCTGCAAAGTTGGTGGCGGCAGCTGTGCCTGTGCCAGTAGTGATCAATGAGATAAAAGATGAGCCTAATCATTTTCAGAATCCGGGACGTGTAGAGAGAGTAGAAGGAACGCAGAAGATATTTGGACATGATCTTGGCGCTATGAATAGGAGTCAGCCTCCTCATCACAGGGAAAAGCTTGCTGTGAGAAAGATGGATGACAGGTCTATGTGGGGATCGTATGCTAATGGAGGAAGGCTTTCCTTCACGGGCAATGATCAAAACGGTGTTTCGAGTTGGGCGCATGTTAATGGTGTCAAGCAAGTTAGTAGTCCAGCAGAATTCACGGGTGCTCAAAGGATGGTGAATCAGTTTCAGGGGCTTGTCAATGGTGTTAGAGAAGAATTCCGGCCCAACAACGTGCAGCCACCTTGGCCATCACCACCGGCTCAAATACAGATCGATTTCTCAGGTGCTACTTCCAGGCCTTGTGGTATTGGGAATGCCGAATCTGAGCATTCTGATGCTGAGGCATCATGTAAAGAGGAGAGGGCGGTGGTAGCTGATGAGAGACGGCCTAGGAAACGTGGTCGGAAGCCTGCAAATGGAAGAGAAGAGCCTCTTAACCATGTTGAGGCAGAGAGGCAGCGGCGTGAGAAGCTGAACCAGCGGTTCTATGCCTTGAGAGCAGTTGTACCTAACATATCAAAGATGGACAAAGCTTCATTGCTAGGAGATGCAATCTCCTACATCAACGAGCTCCAGGCAAAGCTCAAGAAAATGGAAGCTGAGAGGGACAAGTATGGTAGCTGCTCACGAGACTCATCAGGTTTGGAGTGTAATGGTAATGTGGAAAGCTCCTGCAACCAGTCTCCAGTAGTTGATATTCAAGCTAACAATGATAGTGTTATTGTGAGAGTAGTATGTCCTTTAGATTCACATCCTGCTTCAAGAGTCATCCAAGCTTTTCGCGAGACTCAGATGGTGGTTCTTGATTCCAAGGTTGTTGCTGAGAGGGATAGATTGTGCCATACATTTGTGATCAAGTCTCAGGGTTCCAAGGAGCTAACCAAGGAAAAGCTTATTGCTGCACTTTCGCGTGATTCTTGATAATCAATCAGGTTGCAATTGAGAAGATAGAAGAGCAATGTAGTAAGAAACAACTCCAAAGCCTTCCCCAAGTTAACTTTTTTCTCTTTTTCCATTTAGTATATAACCTTGGGATCCTGAGAAAAATCTACCAGAAGTAGGAAATAGTATCAAGTAACTACTAGCACTAGTGCTTATAAGATCTTGGTCCTAAACAGAAAGCAATTTTTATCTGATTGTTCATAGTCATACAGATTATGTCAGAATGAAGAATTATTTTTGCAAGTTCAGTAGAACTGGGTTGGCCCAACCGATTTTTATCATATTCTTGGTTCTTAATATTATAAGCTAGTATTATGTTCTAGTTAATCTTATTTCATGTGGTTTTTAGTAGAATTATATGAAATCAGTTTCGACCAAGAAAGCAACCAAACAAGTGTTTCTGATTATGTGTCCTGTTTAGCTAGCTGCTAACTACTCCTGGATCGGGGATCAAAGTATACTATAAGTTTGTGTCTGGTTCCATAAAGGCAAATACTCCTAGTAATAGTTGAAATTTGGAAAGAAATAGAGAGCGAATGCAGAAAAGAATTGGTGAGCAACCAATGGTGCAGAATCTGGGTATTGGAATCTTGAGTTGCGTTTGGTTTGCGCTTTATTCATGTTGTCTTGGCAGGTGGGAACCAGGTGAAGCTTCTTCTGCCACTATGGATGCACGCAATAATAATACAATACTCTTCAAAATAATGGAAAACCTGGAGCTTGCAAATTCTTCTATTTCCGATAAGTCCATCACCCATTTCAATAATTTGTCTATCTGACTTTGACACAAATTCGTAAAAGTCTTTTTTTTTTAAGCTGGGTCTATGTCACCAGCGTCACGTTCTTATTTGAAACGTCGAGCAATTTCAATTGGGTGTGGTCCAGAACAGACCACACGAAATAAATGTGGACGACCACTACTGACCTAAGTTGGAACAAACACGTCGTAAGTGTCATGTGATAAATGTGTGCACACTGTAATTTCTGAGCCCGCATTGGGAACAAATTATGGAAAAATAAATTTTGAAAAAATCAAATGCCTCAATATTAAAAAAATTTGAAAGACTAATGTTAAATGTTAAAAGAAATCTTAAATCAACAGGTGTTACTCAATTTTTGCACCAACTTTTATTTTAGATACCTCATGAATTGAAACAAATAAAGTTTGAAAGAAAAATAATGATACACTTGAAATCAATCATGTCATGAGCACGACAATAATAACTTGTTTATTAATTTATATGTAAAGATTCCAAAATCATAATTTGTTTATTAATAACTTAAAAATGAAATCTAAATATAAAAAGCGTAATTGTTCATATAAAAAATACACATTTTCATTCGAGTTATGCTTTTGAGTTATATGAATTAACACCCTGTCTCCCAAGTTACTATGTAAAAGGTAGTGATTCCGGCGAGTAGTTCACCGATTTCAGCGAATCCAAACCCGATCTAGCGAGCATGTATCAACAATTGTTCGACGAGAGAGGAAGGGCATAAATGGTTTTGGGAGCTCAACCATTCAAGGGAAGGGGGAGCAAGAGAAGGTAACACGGAAGAGAAAGCTTGGAGTATTAGAATCGAAACAAAGGGAGAAGGCCATAACCGATGTGGGAGCTCGATTCGGCAGGCATTTACGAACTTGGTTGCGGATCTTGGTTTTGAATCGGAGGGAACAATTGGGACTGATGACATTGGTTTGCTACAATTGGGACTGATGACATTGGTTTGCTACGGAGAGGGGGGTTCAGAACTAAGGCCAGTTGCAGACTTCAATGGTGGTTGTGGATTTCAACGATGGAACATGGTAGTATTCTAACTTTTACAAAATTATACAGTAGTTATTTTTTATTATTGTTTTTGAAAGTTTAGGGTCACATTGATTATGAAAATATAGTCCGTTACTTCCCAATCCCAATTACGAGAATAATCCTAATTAACTAAAAAAATTGTGTTTTTTTCCGTACTAGTGAAGAAGGTGGGAAATTTTACATGAAAAAGCTTGTGAATTATTACATGAAAAAGTACAATAAGGTTCCACCGAGATTTGAACTCGGGTTACTGGATTCAGAGTCCAATGTCCTGACCACTAGACCATGGAACCTGGTTGAGTGCTAGAAAGCTGTGTCTTAAGAATTTGTCCGTTAAATTTTTTTTAAGACCTAATTTTTTTTGAAAATCGATCTGAATTTTGTTAAAGAAAAGATTGATTTATCAGATTGGGAAAACATTACGTAAATGAACACACCCTATACATATTGGTTTACTTTTACGTTGAAAAGTAGAAACAATTAAAGTTTGCTTAATATATTTAGGGCCCCAACTATCACAAGTTGGATAGTTTGGGGCCTGCACTCGGTATTAGTTGCACCAAATCTAGACGGACGTTTAGGGTTGATGGAACCACATCAAACGCCACAAGTTTCCGCAAAACCACCCGCCCTGAGTTGAAGGCAGAGAGAGCGGTCAGGTTGAAATCAAATGAGCAAATGGGTCCACTTGCCGGCACCGAACGGACAATGGATTTCATCAATCACGGAGGGGATTGCAATTTTCTCCACCAACGGAGGGCATATCGCTTTTGATTTGGATTTCCTGTCTTCTCCGGTGCCGCCCTGCTGCACGCACAATGCTCCCAATGAAGTTCTTTAGAATCGAAAAAGCAGGAAGGTTTTGGAGGAACTTCCATGACATCTTTAGGATAAATTTCAGGGGTCACAAGACAAGTAAACCTTTGCTCAGCCGAATTGGGGTTTTATTTATTTTCTACAATTACTTGCTCTCTTTGACGAGAAAAATCTGCAAAAACTCAATCAAGGAGGCGTTAATGGCTATCATCCAAGCAAGAGTCTCACCATTAAAATTGAGGTAGTTGTGGTAGCAAGCATTGCTTTTGTGCTCGTATTTCTTGAAGCTCATCTTCCAACAACCGCCGAATGTTGATGACCATTGGAGTCCAACGAAAAGGGTCAAATTTGTCTTTGAAGTGGGACATGGGAGCGTGTGGTCATCTCTATGGGTGATTCATTGTTTGATTTGTTAATTGATGTTAGAGGTTGGCATTAAGAAGAACGAAAGACAGAGAGGGCTTGTTAAGGACGAAGTGCACGGAAAAGTAGATGAAGGCAGAACAATTTTGGAGATTTAACAGTGTGAGTAACGGTGGTAATCGTGGGCCCTAAACTGTCCAATTCATGATAGTTGATACCCTAAGTTGTACCGAGATGTAGTTGAAAGCCTGAATTGTCTGAGTTAACAAAGTTTAAGGCACCAAAATGTATTTTGACATTTTTTTCTTAAAAATACTACTCATTTTGATAAAGATTGTTTCATTTGATTTTCAATATTCAATCTATAACTTATTTTCTGAGACATGTTAACATATAAAGTTAAATAATTTATATGTATTTGTTATTTCAATATATCTAGTTTTTAAATATATATTTTAATTGAAATTTAAGTAAGAAAACATAAAAATCAATTAAAGGAGTATAATGTACTGTATTCTTTTACCTAACTTCGTCAGAAAGAGCAGTGTGAACTGTGAATGATGAAAAAGCTTGCGTACTAATATACTTACAGATTTGTTTTTCCCATGTAACTTAAATTTCTTTTCAAGCTTTAGTTTTTATTCATTTGTATGGGCAAAAATAATAGGTTCCACCGAGATTTGAACTCGGGTTACTGGATTCAGAGTCCAATGTCCTGACCACTAGACCATGGAACCCAATTGATTCTATATCGTTGCTTTTTGGAAGGGTGACGAATATTGTGTGATAATTTTGAATATGCATATGGAATACTATATTGGATCCTTTTGGTATTTCTCCCATACATGCATTTACTCTCCTAAAGAAAATAATAATAAAAAAATTCTCCATTTCAGATTCATTCATTGTATCCCGATTGTTGGGTATAAAAATCAGTGACGAAGTGAGAATTTCAAATTAGGGAGACCAATAACTTGTGAAAAAAAAATCTAGACATCAGAAAATTTGTTTATTGAAAGTTTGTTATATACCAAAACAAAAATATGATAGATCACAAATATGTTTATTTTGGAAGTTTTAGACTTTTAGTTGCACTTATCATTCTTTTATACAGAAAAAATGTTCAAAAATTAATGGAGTAAATTTTGTTGCGATCCCGTAAAAATAATCATTATCATGTTTTGATCATATTTTAAAAACCTATCATGCTTAGGTCCTATCCTATGGTACTCTATTATTATGCTCATTTCTGTCCATTAAGATCATTAGTATTGACGTATCTTCAAGATTTTATCTTTTTTACCCTTTTGAACTGTTGATATGGTATAATAATGTTAGGAGAAAATTTAACTTAGCTCTCATACTTTTGTTTTTCTAAAATTTTCACCCAATGTTCTTCTAAATGTAGATCTCCCTCCCTCCCCCCAAACTAACTATATTGTTGTAACTCAGTCAATCTTTAATTTTGAACTTTTGTTTCCATAATTTTCTCTCTCATCAAACCATTGAAACCTAGAAATAAACAAGGAAACAAAAATTTGAACCAGTATCATCAAACCGATTAAACCCATTGTTTCATTGTTTCAATCTTGAACTTTTGTTTCCAAATATGTTCGCTCGATTCCTTCCCAATCATCATCCAAAAACGAAATCTTGTCATTTAGAACAAAACCAGGCTCTTCTTTGACCGAATTCGCTGCGCTCCCAAAAGCTTCGAGTAGGCTTTCTTCAATCGGCTCCTCTGCTGTAACTTTCTCAGCTATTTCTCGAACTCAGGCTTGACATCCTCCATTTCAGCTTCCACCTTTCCGGCAAACCAAGGTCGTCAAACCGCGAGCTTGGGAGAATCGAACCAACCAGACAACGAAGAGCATAAGGAGTACGAACCCCCAGAACTTTGTGGTGAAGATTTTGGGGTCCAAGATATACCAGAATACGTATTGGAAGGACAGTGCTTCGGGCTCACGACAGAAACACTTGTTGACCATCTCGGCGTAACCTACGGCGGGAATCGCAATGCCACCCCTTTCATGTGCCTCGTTGTTAAGATGCTCTAGATCCAACCCAAGAAAGACGTTGTCGAATTCATCAAAAACAATGATTACAAGAAGGGGAGAGATGGTATGACCGTAGATTTAGAAAATTAATTGGTGAAAATTTTAGAGAGACAAAAGTTTGAGGGCTAAGTTAAATTTTTCTGCTTTTAATGTTAGAAGGGCAAAACGGTCATTTCGTATAGATCCGTCAATGGTAACGGTCTAAATAGACGGAAAAGACTATAATAGGACAAAGTAACATAGGATAGGAGCTAAACAAGACAAATTTCTAAAATAGGACCAAAACATGACAATAATTATTTTTACGGGACTGCTAACGGAATATAATCTAAGTTACAAGTTCCGACAAGTTTTTTTTCTCAATATAACTTAACCTGCACCTTATTGCAATATCTAACTTCTTATGATTAAATATCTCGTGCTATCCTGAACTATATTGACTCGAGCGAGTTAGGGCCTGAAACATAAAACGAACAGATTGGTAACCTCAACTATGGAAGTGGTGCAGATAAGGACCTTGACCAAACTTCCGTCAGTTGACTAAAGTTAAAAATTAAAGAAAATCACATATTTAGTCACTTAACTTTAAACTCTTTCCATATTTACCTCAAAAAATAAAAAAGGTCGTAATTATATATTTCTCAAAAGTATTGAACAATGTTTTTCAATAATTGCCCTATAACTTTATTTATCAAATATTCTAAAAAATTTAATTTAAAATTGTTACATATGATAATTTAATGTTTGTACTTTACAAATGTATTATTAGTTAGATTTACATTATATTTTATTTTTTAAAATAGTTTTCAATATTTCCTCAACTATAAATTAAATACTATAAACTTTTTTATTAGTTTCCTCAAGAACCTCAACTCCATATTAATAACATGTATTTTCGAAAATAATTTTTCTATTCGTTCTAAATTACTTATTAATTAAGTTCATCTTTTGACTTCACAGTCTCTATCAATTTAATTTCTCTTTTGTATCACAGCAATGAGCTCCCAAGAGTCCCAACAGAATGAGAAGGGCTTATTGATTTGAATCATCAAAAAGAAAAGAAATAATTAATTAATTAGAATTTGTAGTTTTTAGCAATTTTTAGGTGATATCTTTAATTGGCAGGACGTTTTAATTAAACACATGATATTTATCATTCCATCGATTCCTTATGGACGAAAAGCCGAGATCAGCCATGGAACAAATTCGTTGATAACTCATTCTAATCCAAATTTTGTCCATTATTCTTGTCTCGTCTCTCCATTATTCTAATCGATTCTCGTCTTTCCGTCGAAAAGCCCAGGCCAGCGTGTCTCGTTGGTGGTTCGTTGCGAACCCGACGGCGTTTTGCAGCGGATCCAGCCAAAAGAGGCGCGTCGGTGATATGGGATGGCGGAGGGGGAGCTGGGGAGGCCGATTAGGGTCTGGACATGACAAAATCCTACGAGTTGGGTCTTGATTGTTGTCGCTGATCTGGAGCAATCCGGTGATTCTCCAACATCGATTGACGAAGAAAAGGGGTGCTACTGAGCTGGCGGTGTTCTGCGGTGTTTCGTGATTGGTTCCGGTGGCGAAGGAGGAGTTGGTGGAGGAGGGGGCAGGGAAACAAGTAAAGTATAATTTCTTTTTGGTTTTTATGAATAAATAAGATAGTTTAGGGGTATTCTATTATTTAATACTAATGATTATGGATACCTTAAAAGTAAGTTAATTTATCATTTAAGACCTAAAACTTGCAAGAATAACAATTTGGTCACCAAAACGTTAGAAATCTAACAACATTAATGGACTTACTGAGTCGAGACCCTTAATTGCACCGAGTTGAATAGTTGAGGGTATCAATATGCCCATTTTATGTTTCAGGCCCTAACCCGCCCGAGTCAATATAGTTCAGGGTAGCATAGGATATTTAAGCCTAAATAAAACTTCCAGTAGAATTCAAAACTATTAACTTTTGACTTATCATATCTTAAAACTACTAGAAACATTCGAGATAAAATTAAGAAAGTCTTCTTCTCGTCGGAAGCATGTCGCTCTTCCTTAGGGTTTCGCACCGGCAGTCTCCAACCGCCGCAGCTATGTGCTTGGAGGCCGGCGCCCATCATCCCTCTTACCTTAGGCACTGTCCAACTCATTTTGCTCCTCTGGGTAGCACGACTGACGCGATCGGATTTGGAATCGTGAAGCGTTGGCGTTAGGGGTGTTGAACGAATCGGGCCGAGCCAAGCTCGGCTCGAGCCGATTCTTTGGCTCGTATAATTAACGAGCCAAGCTCGAACATGAATGGTTCGGCTCGATAGGCTCGACGAGCCTTATCGAGCCTGGTGTGAAATTACATATATACCTCTTTTTATATATCGAGCCTTATCGAGCCTAACGAGCTCACGAGCTCGTTTGGGGCCGATTCGAATCGAGCTTCACGAACCTTCGAGCCGAGCTCGAGCTCGAATTTTTAAGCTCGTTCAAACTCGAGCCGAGCCCGAATTTCACGAGCTCGAGCTCGAACCTATTAGGCTCGGGCTCGGCTCGGATCGAACTCACCCCTAGTTGGCGCTGGATCGGTGGGTTGACATTGGTGGGCTCGTGTTTCCGGTGCGGTCCGGCCAAGAGGGCATCGTGGCGTTACGAAAATCAGGAGTGGCTTCTTGTGTCTGCAGATTCAATGTCGTGAGTCAGGGTTTTCAAATGCTCTAAGTGGGTGAAAATTCACCCGGGTGATAAATAACATTGACGGCTTCCCTGGCCTTCCTCAACATCTATTATGGGCCTCTCTTCACTGGTCACAACCCTGCTTCCTTGCTTCGGCTTGGGTGTGATCCTCTGCAGAACAGAAGTCGAGCTTTGAGGCTACGTTGGTACCTTTATGGTTGTCGGAGCTTCCTGGTACAAGTGGAGACTCATGGTTGGTGCAGTGGCTATGGAATAGAAAAGACAGGGGTTGGGTATCCAGCCTTGCCCTCAGCCATGAACTTTTGACATCGGGGTTGGATGGGTATAGAGTCGGCCCGGCCATCCGCGGATTGCTTACGACTCATAGTTTTGTTTAATTGGTATTTCTTGGTATTTTTGTTTTGGTTTTTGCTTTATTGGTTTAGGTTTGTTGTCTACTGCTTTGGTGGATTGTTGCGTTTACTATTATCACTATGGTTAGTGCTCTACTTAGCCCATTATGGTGCGTCAATACTATGTAGCCCGTTTTGGGCGTGTAGGGGTACCGGGATTCAGATTCCAGATCTTTTTATCTGTTATAGTGGTTATGACCATCGTCATGATATGCTTAGCCTTTGGAGGCCATAAAATTTGAGCCTTAGTGTAGTGGTTTTGGTTTTCCTCAGTAGTTATCTTTATGTGGAGATTTCCCCTTTAGCGGGTAGGTTTATTTGTACATGTTATAGGTACCTTAGTTCGTCACTTACCACTTATTTTGTAATGAGTTATCATTAATAAAATAGATTTTCTTTGTTAAAAAGAAAAAAGAAACATGCGAGATAACTCCCTAATTTTAGACTACGTTGTAGAATTTTAAAATTTTTAAATATATGATTAAGATATTTGAGAATGAAACAACAAATAAGTGTAAATTTTAGAATAAGCAATACAAAATTAGGCAAAACCAAACCTTTTGAGGCAGGTTGTAACAAAGTTTCCTTGATGAATCTCCCTGCTCCACCTCTACATTATTTTGTGTGTTCCTCGCTGGGCTTCATTTCTAGTCTCACATGTGTCTTGGGCCTGAGCACTGTGGGCCCTTTCTGTCATACATGGCATGTCATGGTGTTACTTGGGCTCAGACCGCTGTTGCAAGTTTTTATCTTAAAATTGTTACTTGTTAGAGCTATAGAGCTATCTAAATAATACACCCTAGTACCCGTCATTAATATTTTTAAAGGTTTGATTTTTTTTATATTCATTTGATTTTAATTTATTTATATTATTTTTTTTGCAAAGAACTTATAAAAAATTATATTTATATAGTAAATTCATCAAATTATCATTTGTATTTGTATACAGGAAGATAAATTTATCTTTCTAATTGATTAAAAAATAAAATAATATATTAAATGTTGAAAATAAAACGTTTCAAAAATTTATAAAAATTTAGGGACAGAGAAAGTAACTTTCCATCTATACATCTAAGAAGGAAAATTTCCATTTTGCGTCCGGGCAGAGTGTGTCTTTAACGGAATTGTTAACCGTGTTAAATTTTTTATTTTTCATTCAATTTATCTCTTCCCATTTTTACATCCCATGAATACTCCGTTCTGTAAGTTACTTGACTTTCCTTCCACCAAATTTAAATTCCTTTTGTTCAGTTGCAACTAATTTTATTTATTCCCATTTTTTTCCCTTTTTACTCATTGTTTCATTTATGAACAAAATTTTGCTCCAATACAGGGAGCGGGAGGAGGAAAACCATCCTTCCTACATACGGAGGAGGAAAACCATCTTTCCTAATAATAGTATGTCGCGTACGTGGCGTTCATTATTACGGTATTGAGCAGAGAAGTACATCCCAACTCATTCACGTTTAATTACAAAAAAATCAATGCTGATTTTATTGGGTATGTATCCCTTTTTCTTTGCTTATAGCAGTAAAGTGTTTGGCCAAAAATTTCATCATTTATTATAGGGGTAATTTCAATCTGTAATAGTATGTCATTTTGGCGTATGGCCAAGCGGTAAGGTGGGGGACTGCAAATCCCTTTACCCCAGTTCAAATCCAGTGTCGCGCGATCAACAAAAACTTAGAACAAAATTTTGTTCATTATTACGTGTCTTCTTATTTTACTACGTGTCTTCTTATTTTACGACTTTACGTAACTTAGTTTCTTTACTTTTTATGTGTTCATTTGTCTTACGTTCCTTTTTGTTTGTTTGCATCATTATTTACCTAATTGTTTAATTTTTTTTCAAATCATTTTCATTCTTCAATTCCGACAAAAACACTAGAAACACTAGAATATTAGGCATGTTCACGGTTCCATCAATGCTCTTTATATCATGAACTAGATTTTTCTTCAACTTGTGCTTCGCGACGGGAAACATTTTTGAAAATAAAACAACGAATGAAAATTTTTAGAAATGAGAAAATGCCTTTGTAATTGAGCATGATGGAAAAATTTGTGAATAAACGTTGTAACGTGTTTTGAATGTAATAATTGATGAAAAATATAATATCATGAGAAAAATCATATTATAACATAATATATTTAGAAACTACACATATTAATCTATAATGTAACTTTTTTTAAAAAAAAAAGTAACAGGAATTTTCAGGTTTCGCGAATTCAAATTCAAGATTTCGTAGATTCGGTCGATACAGTTTATATTCATTTAGGTGATTGAGGTAGGGAAAGTAAAATTGAAATCATTTAAGTGATTGAGGTAGGGAAAGTAAAATTAAACTTAAATCTTTTCATGTTAAATGTTTGAGGTTTATATGTATTTTTTTCAAAAGTTGGAAGAATTTTTACGCAACTAGTTGATTAGGGATGCAAGATATTTTGTACCAAAATGTAAAAAGAGACAAACGAATGGGACCAACACTTAAAAAGAAAGAAAGAAAAAAAAACCTATTGTTACACGATTTAACAAAGTTAATGGAATTAAGTATATAATGTATTAGTTACTATAAGTAGGAGCCTCCGCAATGTATTAGTTGGTAATTGGTAATGCCCCTGCTAGTCACAACTTCTCATCAAACCAAACAACTAGATTTGCTCAATTTTCTACCACTGTCGATCGCTCGTCGATACGGCCAGGTCCACAAACACCACATTTAGCTTTAGTTGCCGCTGAACTTCAAATCAAACACCCAGATTTGCTCTATGAACAATGCTAGCTTTTCTAGACACACTACGTCGAGAAAACGGACTCTACTGCGGCCCACCACGCAGTAGAGCCGCAGTAATCACTGTGGGATGGGCCGTAGTAAACGCCGCAGTAAAAATGGGCGCAGTTAGACCCCTCACTGTGGGTATGGCCGCAGTAGAAATATTTTTTATTTAAAAAAAGTGGATGAATCCGGATGAATATATTCATCCGGATTCATCCATAATTCCAGAAAAACCCAGATTTCAGATGAATGGTGACCAAGTTGTGGCGGCATCGGCGATGGAGCAAAGTGGTAGTGGAGCGGCGATGGTTGAGCATCGGCGAAGAAGAAGAAGAAGAGGAAGAAGAAGAAGAAGAAGAAGAAGAAGAAAACATAAAAATTATATCACGATTTACAAACTTTTTAAAATGTACAATGAGAAAATATAAAAATATTTATGATGTTATGTATGAATTTACAAACTTTTTAAAAGGTACAATGAGAAAATATAAAAATATTTATGATATTATGTATGAATTTATAAACAAATGTGGAATAAAATAAAATTAGTCATAAAAATTTGGGAATTTAGGACAAATTTCTTCAAAAAATGAAAAATAAAAAAAGTGAAAAACGGTTTGGTTCACTGGTTCATCCGGTTTTAACCGGTTTTGGTTTTGACCGATTCTTAACCAAGGTAGTTCGAAACCGAAAATTGGACCGATTACCTAACCGGTTCGCGGTCCGACCGGTTCAACCGGCTGGTACAGTCCAGTTTTCTCAACACTGTCCAGAATAACGTTAGGCACAGTATGCTTTGGCGTTAATTGTACTATCCCAAAGAATTTTGTTGCAATTTTAATAAATCAAGTCGCTAAAGTTGCAATTTTGTTGTAGTTTGAGAATTAGTTGCTAGTGAACCACAAGATAAACTTAAAGTGGCGTTTTGGAGATGATAATATGAAAACAAATGTTTAATTTGACCTTTTGGAGATGATTAAGTTGAGTGCTGAGTCGGCATAAAAAAAATCCTACGTGGAAGCGAAAATATAGAACTACCCCTTTTAAGTAAATAAAAATAAAACTACATTTATTGTGTAAATAAAATTTAAAAGTACACCTATTCTTTAAAAAAACAAACTCCGACCTTCTGATGGCTTTTCGCCTTTTGGATGGGTTGTTCTGTTCACAATTGTGGCGAAATTTATGGAGAAAGATCGAGACCATGTAAAAAAGAACACTTGAATTTGATGGAGACATTTATGACCTGGATTGTATATTTCTCCATTTGCACCATTTAGGTGGATCATACAACTCTCGTAATAACTTCCACTTATTTTTTATAAAAAAAAAAACCTTTTTTCCCAAAAGCAAAATACTTTCTTTAAATTACTAAATATCATATTTTTTGCTAGTAAAAACCTTTTTTTTATAGAAAGAAGGAGGCTTCTCAAACGGATTGAAAAGAGGGAGAAAAACAGATTCTACTGCAGCTGGATTCACTACTTTCCTAAGAACAACGGGAAGATACTGCGTAGAACTCAGGCGTGTGGGGCAAGAGAGAGAGAGAGAGAACGTAAGAGAAGGAGATTACACAAGATGAGCAATATGATTTGGAGTACAAGCAATCACATAGTGGGCCGAGCCGAATATAATGCCACTCGGGCAAGTGTATGAGCCGCCTGATTTCCTTCACGGAAACAATGGAAAACTTGCCACGCTTCAAACCGGGAGAGGGAGTGATGGACAGCTGAGACATTCCTCCATGCTTCTGATCTGAAACTCTTTCCAGAAAGAATAGCTCCAGCTACCTGATAAGCGTCAGTCTCAACAATAATTTTAGAGTTGCCAAACCTGCCAAGACGGCGCAGACCCTCTGAAACCGCCAAGCTTTCCGCAAAAAAGACATCATGATTATTCTGACAAGGGATAGCAAAAGCCGCTTGAATGCGACCAAGGCTATCTCGCGGGACAGCTCCGATACCAACGCGACCCATATTATCAAGAGCCGCATCCGTATTAAGTTTAGACCAGTTTGCAGGAGGGGGTTGCCATTTTGCCTCACTTCTGGGCTAAACCAGATTTTTGGACAGTTTTGCCTCGTTTAGAGCCCGATCAACCTGCCATAAAATATCATGGATATTAAAGTTGATATTCTCATGTAGATCGTCCAAGCTATGATAAAGATCACTTCCCACCCGCCTGGCGGAGTAATATCATCCATAAACTGAAACCACTGAGGCATATGGGAAGGAGAGGCATCTGGGATGCAAGCTAGGCCTTTCCGTCTCCAAATATCTGCTACTCTGTCGCAATGGAAAAGAATGTGCACATCGGTTTCATCATGTTGGCCACATAAGGGACAAAGAGGGTCATGATCAATATGTCTTCTAGCGAGCTCAGACTTCACTGGTAAGCACCTCTTGAAAACTCGCCAAACAAAAATCTTAGTTTTCTTCAGAACCTGCGAGCCCCATATAGTTGTCCAAACCTTTTTATCGGTCATGGCAACTTCATCATTATCAAGGGAATGCAAGAGATGATAGCCACTTTTGACTGTGTACTCGCCAAAGGACTCAAACTGCCATGAGATGACATCCGCCTCCTCCAAGCCGCCCGGCTGGATTTCTTGGATACGAGCGACATCCGCCGGCACAAACATGTCTTGAATAAGATCCATCCGCCAACTCCCCGAATTCCAATCCATCAGATCCGCCACTTTCAGCATCGCATTTGCGTACGGAGCAGGACCGTACGGTCTAGGGAAGGTCGCACCTAGCAGCCAAGGATCTAGCCAAGCACAGACCGCGGTCCCATTGCCGATCCTCCAACGAACTCCATAATTCAGCACCGTGCGCCCCGCCAGAATACCCTTCCAGGTCAGAGAAGGGTTGCTCCCCTCACCTGCATTAAGAAAGTCTGTATACCTGAAGTAGCGGTGTTTAAGAACCCGCGCGCATAGGGATTCCGGCTTTGTGAGCAATCTCCAGCCTTGCTTCGCAAGCATGGCCTTGTTGAAGTCATAAAGATTCCTGAAATCCAGACCACCCATGCTTTTGCTTTTGCATAAATCAGACCATTTTGTCCAGCAGATACCCGTTCCAGATTGGTTGTGAGACCACCAGTACCGATTCATCTTTCGTTCAATTCTTGCACAAAGATCAGGTGTAATAAGAAAGACCGACATTGTGTACGTCGGGATGGCTTGTGCAACAGCTTTCAGGAGAACCTCCTTGCCTCCTTTTGAGAGAAGTTTATAATTCCAGCCTGCAATTGCTTTTTCCACCTTGTGGACAAGATAACCAAAAGCCTTCTTCTTCTTTGCGCCCACAATGGCGGCAAGCCCAAGTACTTCTCCATATTTTTGGCTTCACTAACATCAAATTTTGTGAGGATGGTATCACGCTCCCTGCTCATTGTGTTCGGAGAGAAAAATAGGCCTGTTTTATCAAGATTAACACATTGGCCCGAGGCTTCTTCATAGTGATGAAGAATATCCAAGATTTGACCTGTCTCCTGATCATTGGCAGCGCAGAATAATAAGGAGTCATCAGCAAAAAGTAAGTGAGATATCCGCGGACCACCATAGCTAACCGAGGCACCTGATATCCGCCCCTCACTGGCAGCCTTCTGAAGAGCTGTAGATAAGCCTTCAGCGTAAATAATGAAGAGATACGGGGATAAGGGATCTCCCTGCCTTAAGCCTCGCTGAGGGATGATCTCCCCAGAAGGGATGCCGTTGATAAGAGGCGAATATCTAACTGTAGAGATGCAGTCGATAATAGTTGCTATTAGTCTAGTAGGGAAACCCAGCTTCAAAAGCATTTTCTCCACAAAGCTCCATTCGATCCTGTCATACGCCTTAGACATATCCAATTTGATAGCACATTGCCCTGTCTGGCCGTTATGCTTGTTCTTAATAGAGTGAAGAACTTCATAAGCAATTAAAGCATTATCCGTTATCAGCCGTCCACCAACAAAGGCGCTTTGCTCCTCAGAAATAATGGTTGGAATGACTGATTTAAGTCTGTTTGCAATTGCTTTAGCAATCAACTTGTAGAGAACATTGCAAAGACTAATCGGACGAAACTGTTTCATCGTCTCCGGCTTAGACGTCTTTGGAATAAGGGCAATATAAGTGAAATTTGCCTCCTGCACACTAGCACCTTTGCTAAGCACATTTAAGCAAAACGTAATGACATCCTTACTTACCTGGCTCCAAAATTTTTGATAGAATTGGGCTGTGACACCATCCGGACCTGGAGCCTTTGTCGGATGCATATCCTTTAAGGCTTGGAGAATTTCCTCTTCCGAGAAGTCCAAAAGTAAGACTTGCTGCATGTCCTCCGAAATCTTGCAGTTAATGAGACTTGAGAAGTTGTCATTACCTGGCGGATTTGTCGTGGTGAATAAGTCAGAGAAATAAAGACGCACCACCTCTGCAATATCCTCAGCTTGATCAACCCACTGGCCAGCATCATTTTGGAGCCTGGTGATGCTATTAGAGCGGCGTCTGGAGGAGGCGAAGGAATGAAAGAAGCTGGTATTGTTGTCACCTGCATGCAGCCATTCCACTCTCGATCTTTGACGCCACATAATTTCTTTCCTGGTTTCCAGCTCTGCAAGCTTGGTTCTCAACCCGTTTATTTCATCAAATCTAGCATTGGAGGGACGAGCTTTCGAAACATTCTGCAGCTTTTTGTCAAGTTGCTTACGCCGTTTATCAAGGTGACCAAAGACGTTTTTGTTCCAGGAACATAACCCGAGCTGGAGATGCTTAAGGCGCTGGCAGATGGTAGGATTAGCATCCAGCCCCTCTTCTTTCCAAAGTTTCTCAATCTCATCCCCCAGCCCCGGATGTCGAAGCCACATAGATTCAAAGCGGAAAGGCCTGGTCCCCCCACCGCCAGCCACCTTATTGCACTGTAAGATCACAGCGCAGTGATCAGATAAAGGTCCATTACGAACCCACACAGTAGAGGTCGGAAAAAGAACCTGCCATCTCGAATCCGCCACTACTCTATCTAACCGACATCTAATTCTGGTACCACCTGCTCGAGTGCCAGCCCAAGTGTAATCAGGACCTTGGTAGCCCAAATCTTCTAAACCACAGAAATCTAACGCCTCCCGGAAACTCTCCATCTGGTGCTCACTTCTTTCGGTCCCACCCCACTTTTCATGGGCAAAAAGGATTTCATTAAAGTCGCCAGCACAAACCCAAGGTAAAGTGGAGCGAGCTTTCAGAGTTTTCAAAACGTTCCAAGCCCGGTGACGGTGATTCACAACAGGATCACCATAGAACCCTGTAATTCGGAACTTCTCGTCGGACCCACCCCAAGCAATTTCCATTAGGGGTGAGTAACGAATCGAGCCGAGCCGAGCTCGGCTCGAGCTCGAGCTTTAACGAGCCCGACGAGCCGAGCCTCACGAGCCTCGAGCTCGAGCCGGTTTCGAGGCTCGAATAATATACGAGCCGAGCTCGAGCCTGACGAGTTCGGCTCGTAAGGTTCGCGAGCCTTAACGAGCTCGCGAGCCTAACGAGCTCACGAGCCTAACGAGCTCGCGAGCTCATTTGGGGCCGAATCGAGCCTAACGAGCTCGAGCTCGCGAGCTCGTTTGGGGCCGAATCGAGCCTAACGAGCTCGCGAGCCTAACGAGCTCGAGCTCGCGAGCTCGTTTGGGGCCGAATCGAGCCTAACGAGCTCGAGCTTCACGAACCTTCGAGCCGAGCTCGAGCCTGTCTCGAGCCGAGCTCGAGCCGAGCCCGAATTTCACGAGCTCGAGCTCGAACTCCGGGCTCGGGCTCGGCTCGGCTCGAACTCAGCCCTAATTTCCATGTCAATATGATACTTAGAAAAGCTGCGGCGTTGCTAGGATATCATCATGCCAAAGAAAGGCCAACCCTCCTGACAAACCTGAATCTCCTGAACTCGGGACAACAAACATATGCCTGAAACCCAACTGCTTTTTAACCCGCTCCATATCCCGAACAGATAAATGTGTTTCACTAAGAAACAACATGTGCGGTTTTATCTGTTGGGTGAGGGACTTGATTCTGAACCTGTGGTGCCCTCGAGACCACAACAATTCTGAAATATGCAAATCATTGGGATCGCGGCCCTGTTCAGCAGGGTCCGCCGTTGCATTAATATCACTGAAAACCTGTTGTAAAACCTCAACCAGCCGTGAGCGTTTATCATTGTTATCAATCTCCATATCATCACGGTCATACCTCTTCCTGCTCGTGTCAATGGGGGATGCCTTGGTATCCAAGCCTCTTGGTGGTCTCGCCTTCCTCTTCCACTTTGGGCCATTTTTCCTCCCCTCCCTTACCGTTGATCCCTTGGACAGAGTTCCACATGAATTCACTTCCTCCCTGTTGGAACATGATCAGTTGTTTGGGGTCTGATTGTTCTTTGTTACGGTTCTCAACATTGATTGTTATTTGGAGGGTATGAGCTGTGATATCCTCTAAGCTAGGCATTGATCTTGATCTGGAAGACTGTTGCGGATTAGTATTAATTGTTGGTGCGTCTGTCTCATTGCTTTTGCCCCCCACACCCTCTATTCCTTGGGAGTTATCATCCAATATCAATTTTCGAGCAACCTTTCCCTGAGATTTCATCTCCACACCCCTGCCCACTGCACTGCCTTCATCTTTCTGTTCTCGGTTACTCTTCTCACCGTCCGATCGAAAGCATGCTTGGGATTGGACCCTAGAAGCTGCTGCAGCCGAGTAATTGGCATGATAGCCTCCCGTGGACCTGCGGTATCGATTTGATGCTGGGGAAGCTTGCATGAAGGATCCGTATTGGTTTTCTTTTTCAGCTTGATCACAGTCTCGATCAATGTGGCCAAGAATCCCACACCTATAACAGAAGTGTTGCAGCCGTTCATACTTGAAAATAATGAAAGTTGGTTCCTGGTTAGCTGCCTTGTATCGTGTTCCTCTAGGGAGTGGTTGGGAGATGGGCATCTCAACCAAAACCCTAGCGAACCGTCCACCAATCTCACCAGAGTCGCTGTAACCCACACGTATAACCTTCCCCACCTTGCTTGCTAGACGCCTAACTGTGTCTTCCCTCCAAGCCGAAATTGGTAGATCATAAAGTCTAACCTGCAGGCAGTCTTGTCTAAGGCTTGTTTTCGTGGCGGCACATCATGCCCAATCTCCTTCAATAGCAGGGCATGTTTATCGAAGAACCAAGGTCTGCCATCAAGAACTCGGTCGATATCACCCCTGCCCTTGAATTTGAAAAGAAAACAATTCTCATCAATAACATCAATATCCAGTGATTTTGCCGGCTTCCATATTGCCTGAAGTGTGGAGAGCATAGCCGCTGTATTAAAAGGCCTGATCGAATTAAGTTTGCCCACTAGAAAGTGCCGCTGTGGAGCAGGAGGTTCATCACCTCCGACGTCGTCTTCCACCAGCGCTTCCTCCGCTTCCGTTAGGGATAAGCGCTGCCATGAATTCTGTATATCATCCATCACGCCCCTAGCCGCTGCAAGTGACCGGACGAGGACGAACGAAGCCTGCCTCACACGGAAGCACGAACACTAGACACGCTAGACGAAACCCTAGCAGAGACGCTAGACTCTACACTCCATGTCCTCGGTTCTTAACGGCTAGTAAAAAAACCCTAAACTAGATTATAGACCAAAATACAAAACAAACTTCTTTTAAGGAATAATTTACATGAAGTTTGAAAGGTAAAGTTATTCGAGTTATTCCAATAACCCACTAACACGTTATCTCTTTTGAATGAAGGAATTTGGAAATTTTCATAAAATGAAAAAGGCCACTTTAACTTTATCTTGTGATTCACTAGCAACTAATTCTCGAACTGAAACAACAAAATTGCTTCTCGAACTGAAACAACAAAATTGCAACTCGGCGACTTGATTTATTACAACAAACAAATCACATAAAATTGCAACAAAAGTCTTTGGGATAGTACAATTAACGCCAAGGCATACTGTGCCAAACGTTCTTCTGGACAGAATCCGTTCCGCATTCCTTTTTAATATTCCACCCGTCATAATTGGATTTTCACTTTTAATTTTTTTGTATAGATTAAGATCGTCTTTGGTTATTAACTTATCTTACATAAGCTTTCATCATCATCTCATTCCAAATTCATTCTCACCCCTCCTAACTCACTCCCTAAACTCTTTGAGTGAGTGTATTTGCAAGGATAGAAGTGAATTAGAATAAAATACAAATGAAAAAATGTCATTTCATTTATGACAAATTTAAAATCCGGTAGCCAATCCCCAAATTGTCTTCAATCCAATCCCGTTTCTATTACGGAGTATTAAAATCGTTTTGACTAAAAGTCGTACCTTTCAAAACATCTGACAAAGCCCTCACTCCCCATCTGTATCAGTGTCACGGACGAGAGTGAACCAATCTGTATCGACCTCATGTTTCCGGCATAATATGCGTTTTCTCACTGTCGTTGACCCACAACACAGTCGTTGGCCACCTAACGTTGTTGTCTCAGGAAACCTCGTCTCATGTCGTCCTGCCTGAGCCGCCAAGTGCCCAGCCTCATCATCATACCCAGCCCACTACCTCTCCAATTAGCCCCTGACCCCTCTTCCTCTCCGATTAGCCTCTTTTTAGTGACGAACTGATCAAGGGAAGGACGAGATGGAATTGGTGATGAACAATCTTGTGCGGGAGAAGGTATCTCTGCCAAAGGGGTGATTTAGTTGTGCGGTGGGTTGGGGAAGATGGTTTAGGTGGTAAGAAGAAAAGTTTAGACCTTGTTTGAAGGATTTTACATAATGTGATAACAAATGTTTAATTTGACCTTTTGGAGATGATTAAGTTGAGTGCTGAGTCGGCATAAAAAAATCCTACGTGGAAGCGAAAATATAGAACTATCCCTTTTAAGTAAATAAAAATAAAACTACATTTATTGTGTAAATAAATTTAAAAGTACACCTATTCTAACAAAAACTCCAACAGGCAGTACTCCACCTCTGACTCCACTCAATGCGCCACCTACTAGTATTGCTCCTCAACTTATGAATCTGCTCCTTTAGACCCTAAAACGCTGCAACTTGGATTATTTACATCCACATACCATTGTCATTTACATAACCTTAACGATGCATTTTGAAAGATAATGATTTTATTTAACTAAACTTATATACATACTATAAGGATGTTTAGCGAGCTATTGGGCGGAACTCAAGTTATTCATGCTAATTATTTATTTGACAGATTTTCAAGCAGTTCACGAACTATTAAACCGAATTCAAGCATTTAATTGAGAAGAATATGAAGGGCGAACTGTAATATAGGCTTTTACACCGAAGTGATTTTCTTGTTTATATATGAGTAGGAAATAAAAGTCATCTATGTATCTTCCAAAATTGAATTGTTGAGGCATGCATTCAGGATTATCTGGAGACAATGAAGGGTGCAGTACAGTCTTAATTTGAAGCAGAGAGTTACAATTATCTCACATTGATTGTTTGTTTGTTTTTGCGGACTATAGTTCTTATCACGCCTAATAGGTTATCAAGCCTCCATCGTTAGCATGCAGAATGAGAAGGAAAAAAAACAACAACAAGAAGAAACTTACAATTATCCCTTTCTTCCCTTCATCTTCCTCTGTTGACTTTCACCAACCCCGCCACCGTCATATCGGCCATTACCAATATTTCCTCCTTCAGTCCAGCTTCTATAACTGCTTTATATCACTTCAACATTCAATCCACTAACGTACCACTCGTTCCCAGCCTCCATGTGCTCGATCAGAGTCCGTGGCGTTGGTCTGGTCGATCGGAGATATGAAGGATTCGGGACACGGCGAAATGGAGAGGACAAAGTTAGTGGGGAGAGTAGTGGCCGGAGAGTGGGAGGTGTCCTTGTTGACGACGCGCTGGACGGTCTCATTGACATTGGGCTGGGAGGCTGTGTGATTGTAGTAGACAGAGATAAGCGGCGGCGTAGAGCTATAAGTTGATCACCAGAATGAGCAAATTCCCTTACTTCAGTTAAATCTGTGCAACTGACGTAAAGAGAAAGGTCTTTTAAGTTTTGGGGTACCTAAGATTTCTTGATTTTTTTTCAATGGTACATGTCTTGATTATCTGGGAAATGGGCTTTAGAAAGTTGGAGGGTGGAAGTGTAAAAGTGATAGACTTGGGATAAAATTGATATCATTTTCAATTAATTGACGGTCAAATTAATAGCAAACTGAGGAAAAGACTTGATTAATTGAGCCAAAAAACAAAGTTAAGGACTCGGATAATGCAAATTCTTAAAATGAAACATGAATGTGACAAATCGAAAAGGTATTAGACTAGAAGTAGAGTTTACCCGTTTTCTATGCACTTTGAACCATGGTAATTAAGTTAATATATACAAAAAATTATACATTTATCTTAATGTTCGTATCCAAAATGTGTCCAATTTTATAAGACAGAGTACGTGTCAAATTTTATTGGAGAGAGTCGATAGTGGGTTTCAAACTTGCAAAATGTTCAATCCGTAACTCACCGAAAATGGATCTAATTTCACTAGTGAATTAGATTTCCGGTATATCGGGCTCATCTTGACATCTGAGCCTCTTAGGCAAGGCCCAACACGCTCGAGCCAATACCCTAGGTACTCGACAACTTTCACCAAGGCATGGCCAACCGCGAGGGGTCGCTCGCGACACCTCCCCCCTCGCCGCAACGGGCCACCGCCCCGCTCGAGACAACCACGATCTCGGGGAGCATTCCCCTCTTTCCATAATCCCACCCATGATCGACGGGAGCGTCCTCCACCTTCCTTAAACGTGCCCCATGATTGCGGCGCACTTGAGGCAACCGCCCTCCATCGACTCTTATAAAAATAAGACTTGGGAAATGTACATCTTATCACCCCACTCATCTTTCTACTCATGAGTATTCCGTTTCTCCCTTGCAAATTACTCTCTCTACAGCAGATCACTACTTGAGAGCTCGACCCGCTTAGGAACGAGACTATCAATTTCTAATTCACCTTGTGCAATGTTTGAGGCACCCGTGAAAAATGATAAGAATTCGTGGTGAATTTAGCATTTCTTATTCCCTGTAAATCTGTGTTGCTGATGAGTCTAAGAGGAGGAGCATGAGGGATGCGAGATGACCGATTATTGAAGATGAAAAAGATGGCGATGCCGCGAGGGTGAGAAGAGAAATTTAGTGTGAATTATTGAAATTCACACATCTCAAAATCACCTCAGATCCTAATTAGATTAGATGAATTAGAGACTAATAAACTAGTGAATTATAGGAGATGAATTATACACTAAATCACTTAAAAAGTTTAAACCTCTTATATTAATATCTGGATGAAATAATGGCAAGGATGGAGTAAAAACACGATCATCATCATCATCAGCATCTAAAATTACTTTCTTCTTCCATTTTGCACCCTCTCTGTCTCCATTTCCGCTTTTCCAGTTTTCAGTCCACTTGCCCGGTGCAATTATTTATAGTCTCTCACTCACTCACCTTCGCAAAGCTTCTATCGGTCTCACTGTCACCCTGATCCACCATGGACCCAAACCACCATAATGCTCTCCTATTCTCTGTCTTCCTCTTCCTCTCTCTCCCCTATGCGCTGTCTTCAACTCTCCGATTCCAAACCCTAATCCCACGCCCACTTCCGTCACCGCCGACTCTCTCTTGGCCGGAATCTGAACAGGAATCACCCTCTCTCGCCGCCGAAACAGCCAACGACACCACTCTCTCCTTGCAGTTACAGCTCCACCACATCGATGCTCTGTCCTCTGAGGACGCCGACCCAGTACAGCTCTTTGACCAGAGGCTCCTGCGCGACGCACTCCGAGCTGAGTCTATCATCTCACTCGCAGTAGCGGCGAGGAACGGCACGCGCACTGGTCGTGCTCCTGGATTCAGTAGCTCTGTTGTTTCTGGGCTCGCTCAGGGGAGTGGCGAATACTTCACTCGGCTCGGCGTTGGCACGCCGCCGAGAAATCTGTACATGGTGCTTGATACTGGAAGTGACATCATCTGGATGCAGTGTGCCCCGTGCAGGAAATGCTACTCGCAGTCCGATCCGGTTTTCGACCCGACCAAATCTCGCTCCTACGCTCGGGTTCCCTGTGGATCGCCGCTCTGCAACAGGCTCGACACGCCTGGATGTAATAAACGGCGGACGTGTCTCTATCAGGTCTCGTACGGCGATGGGTCCTTCACCGTCGGCGACTTCTCCACCGAAACGCTGAGCTTCCGTGGGGCCAGAGTGGGCCGTGTCGCTCTAGGCTGTGGTCACGACAACGAGGGCTTGTTTGTGGGCGCCGCCGGGTTGTTGGGTCTTGGCCGTGGTAAATTGTCGTTTCCTTCTCAGACCGGTCGGCGGTACAGCCGGAAATTCTCCTACTGTTTGGTCGATCGGTCCGCATCATCAAAACCATCGTCCATGATCTTTGGCGACTCAGCGGTTTCTCGAAACGCCCGGTTCACTCCATTGGTAACCAACCCTAAGCTCGACACTTTCTACTACGTTGAACTGCTCGGAATAAGCGTGGGCGGGTCCCGTGTTGCCGGAATAACCGCCTCTCTGTTCAAACTCGATCCCTCCGGCAACGGCGGAGTCATTCTCGATTCGGGTACGTCTGTGACCCGCTTGACCCGAACCGCTTACATCGCTCTGAGGGGCGCTTTCAGGGTCGGTGCGGCGAGTCTGAAGCGAGCACCAGATTTTTCACTGTTCGACACATGCTTCGACTTGTCTGGGAAGACGGAGGTGAAAGTTCCGACGGTGGTGCTGCATTTCCGTGGAGCTGACGTGTCACTGCCGGCCACAAACTACCTAATTCCTGTGGACAGTAGCGGAACTTTCTGCTTTGCGTTCGCGGGAACGATGAGCGGCTTGTCCATCATCGGGAACATCCAGCAGCAAGGTTTCCGGGTGGTGTACGATCTGTCGGGTTCCCGGGTCGGGTTTGCCCCAGGTGGATGCGCTTGAGGTAATGTGATAGGGTAATTAACGATTGTTTTCTCTGTTAGAAGAGGGGAAATTCACTCTTTCCCCTCTTGGATTTCTCGTTTTGATTCGTAAAAGAAGTGTAAAATGTCCAAGAACAGAAAAAGGAAAAAAAACTGGAAGAAGAAGAAGAAGAATGGCCATAGGGGATTCTTGTCCGAAGCGGAAGCTGGGTTGAGTGTGTAGGAATTAAGTGGTAAGAGAATGTTTATTCATTATCAGCTGTGTGTTAGATTTTTTCATGATCTGCTCAACAATCAATTTGCATCTCCAAATTGAATAGGGTTAATTAACTAGGGCCAGTAAAAGAGATTGTTTGGAGGCTGAGTTAAAAGTGTGTAAGCTTCAATTCTCTCTGACTTGTAATATTTGTTTTAAAAAATATCCTGTAAGTTTGTATCGTTGAGCATTGGTGCTATTAATTTACAGAAAACTCATTTTAGTAGTGTTTGGCAGAATGACGTTGTAGCCTGTTTTGTTTGAGGTTTGGCTGAAAACTTATTTTAGTACTTACTGGGGGAATTGATTTGATTAGCCAGCCCATTAATATATTGGTTGGGGCAGTGCTCCTGATAAATGGAGAGGGTGCATCTAAGATGTAGTTGCTGGCTGGTTTGGGGGGGCAAGGCAAGAACGCCGGTCGGTCCATCCATTATGAGCAATGAGGGAGCGTGCGCTTGCTTGCTTGGAGTTAGTTGGAGGACCACACCGCAATTTGACCACTATTTCAAATTCAATGCTGTTGCTTGATTTGCTGCTCCTTGTTTGTGGCTGTGACACATAACATAATGAATGAAATTTGCTTTGAATTGTACTCCTGCTACATAGATTCAACTTTGAGCTAGAAAATGTAAATTGCAATTTCCCCACAATGTTAATTTGAGAATATATTTCTAGTAGGAGTTATGGTTTGGTGTGGTGTAAACTTGGATTGTAAAGAACAAAAGGAGAGGATTAAGGGGTGTACAGTACTGTACTGTTTTTCGCTTTTTTTTCAGCGGGTTCAACAGCAATCACGGGGGAGATTCGTCCGTCAACTAGTGGTGGGTGAGCACATGGACATTCGATGACAACCCAACAAAATGCTTCATGGATTGAGCCATGGGTCCAGCTGCGTGCGACTCTTGTCTTCGCCCCCTTTCTTTCTTCTCAAGCAATCTTATTAACGAAATGTGAATATCTGATTTTGTGATGTGAACCTAAAACGAAAGCGATGGAATTAAGTTATATAGTATATGATTGATTCCTAGCATACCATGCCACATGTCCGAGTCAAATTCATCCTATATTATCTTCCATTTGCCTTCCACCGATGTTTGGTATATTCCTGATATCTGTTTCCGATTTTACTTCTTAACAAAGTCATCATCATTCTTTAATATAATTTTTTGGCATTTAAAAAAAATACTCCTACCACCAACAACGCGGTTTTTAATAAGCTTGCAATATGTCTAGTGACTAAGAAAGCAGTCGCAATTTATCAGGGTAATTGTCGAGTTTAGACCTTTCAAGCTTAGGGGGAAAACTGTAAATTATAGTAAACTTTAGGATTAACTGTAACTTTCTAATTATTAATGGATAGTAGTTGAGGTAGAGTGCAGGGGCATAATAACATTAGGCACGCGTTTCAATAATACAGAGCGGTGGGAGGGAGGGCATGCCGAGTCCGCCAAAGGGGGCTGATCTCTCTAAGTGACCGACAACACATCACAACAGAACTTCTTTTTTATTTTTTGTTTTACCATTGGAAATGGAAAATATTTTTTGTCTTGCAGGAAAATTCTCCGACGTGTATATATATGTCATGATATTAGTGATGGATTGACTAATAATTATGGGATTATCACTCTCATAATTAGTAATAATAGTCCCATAGTGACATCAACAATTAACATGTTACGTATACAAGTGGGAGGATTTTCTCCAAATCTGAATTGATTGGTGTAAAATATTTTCCTTTGCCATTCTCGATAATTTTCTGTTGAAGGTGGGTGGTTTTTTCTACTACCATCTGTTCCTGAGAGAGAGAAAAAAGGAAAAACAAAACTGTGATTTACTACATTTTTATATTACAATATTTAATGATGAGAGATCACAAATTTATGTATAAAAAATCAGATGATGCACAGAAAAACAGTTTCTTACACGGTTGATTATATAGAACATTCATCCTTCCATTTTAGTAGTACTCTTGTCTTAGCACCTGGTTGCTTCCTTGCCTTGCCTTTTGCCTTATCATCGTCTTTTTCACGAATGATGACATAAAGTTTCGGATTCTACCGCTTTTAATTATCTGCTTTCCTTTAAGGTGGTTCATTAATGCATGGAAATACCTTACTGATTCCACATGACTAAACTCCTTCTGGAGATTAGTGACTTGGTTCATTCCATTACAAATGCATTACATTAAAAGGCTAATACTATCATTTTAAAAAGCACGAAGAAATCTCGATACAAAAATTTTCTCGTTAACTCTAAACAAATCCACCACATTTCTTTTGTCTCAAGTCTATTGTCTCCTTTGAATATTCTCTACGGTATTAAGTTTGTATGAAACATAAGTAAAATTAAAATAAATTTACACCATAAACTCTACCTTTTTGTACTGCACCCTCCCGCTGCTATTTATATACCTTACAATTTACATTTTATACTAGTCATAAATAGTATCATGGGTACTATTCATAATAAATAGAGTTTTTTTTTTTACAATTAGTATTTTTTCAAGTTTGATATGGATCAAACATTATTAGGTATTTCAAAAGGTAGACCTTTCAACGGTGTTTTTTCCATATACAGTGTTCGAACTCGGGGCATTAAGAAAGGATGAGTACCTTACTTCTCAATAACAACTGTTGGTAAACTAAAATTTTTTTAAGTAGGGATAAGTGTAGCTAGGTTAAGAGGGTGTCATATCATATTAATACTCCATCCGTCCCCAATTAATTCTACACTTTGTGTGGGAGCGGAGATTAATATGAATGTAAAATTTTATGTAGTTTGACATAATTACCGTTGAGTAGAGGTTATACAAAAAATGAAATAGAAAAATTTAAGATAAATTTTGCACAAAAAACGAAATAGAAAAATTTAAGATAAAGTAAGGATAGTTTGGTAACTTTATAGGAGAGAAGTTTCCATTAAAGAACAGTGTATAATTTTTTGGGGACAACCTAAAAAGAAAATGTGCATAATTAATTGGGAACGATGGGAGTGTAATATTCATGAGTGGTAAGTAAAGATTTTTCTTGAGTGTGGATGAGTGTAACTCAGCTTGGAATGTCGTATTATATTATAAACTATGTCAATCTTTAAAAATTTGATTGGTTTCAGATCATGTGGTTAAGCTGCTCGGTTTAGAGATTTTACAAAAAAGTTAACATCCATGGCTGAAGCCATAGTAGCAAACCATTTGTTTTCTTCATTAGAATGATCAAGATGTCTATATTACAATATTTGAGGATAAATGTATATATCAATAAGTTTCATGTGTTTTTTTATTATGTATGTTGTTTATTATCTGATTTATTTTATCTACCAAGTTATAAGCTAAAGAAATTAGAAGTTTAAATTGCATTTGACATCTTATTATTGCATTTTTTGAGGTGAGAAATAATATAAAATTACTCATATACTCATTATTTTCTCTACGAGAAATAATATTACTCCATCCGTCCGTGAATAATTAAAGGGATTGACTTTCATGTTATATGTAGTACGGTTTGACTCAAAAATTTTCCAAGATAAATAGTGATTTAAAGAAAAACTATATTTAGAAAATTTATATGTCAAATTATGATATGCATGTGAATTATTCAACTTTAAATGTCAAAACATTCATGAAAATAAATCATAAATTAAATACACTGAAAATTGTAAAACAAACCTTTCAATTATTTAGGAACGAAGAGAGTATTATCTTACACTATATGTTGCTTAATCAATGTTGCAATTATGACTAAATTTTATTAATATCATAATTTTTACCCGCCGCAAAGCTCGAGTATTAGTTCCTTGTAACTTTCCATTGTTACACTATTCATAAATAGTGCAAATAGTGCAACAGTGCACAATTCATAAATAGTGCCCAATTTTTAGGATGAATATTTGTGATATTATAATACTGTACCATTTATTGTTTTATCAATGCAACAATTATACCTAATTTTTAATAATACCATAATTTGTACCTGCTGTGAAGCGCGGGTACACCAGTACCTTGTTAGCAACAACAACTAAGAATAGCTATACATGGTGCACAAGTGCACACCTTAGCATAAGATAAAAAAGGTAAGAAAGGAAGGAGAGGAAGAAGGGACATACACGGTCCGTGATATCCGTCAGAAAATCCGGCGTTCAACAAGGAAGACGTATCCAGCCTCAATCCATGCCTATTTCGTTCTTCCCCTGTATGACGATTTTCCATCTGCATCAAATAACATTAATCTCCTTCTTTCCTTCGCAAAAAAACTGGACCTACAACAAATCATGGTGGTCATCGCGCATTACTGCAACAGCCGAAAATGATGCACCCCAACGCTACCATGATGCACCACTATTTGATAATGATGCACCTTCGCCATATAATGTGCACCATAAAAATTTATAAGATTTGTTATCCCTTCAACTGTAAAATTAAAATGATACACACAGAAGGCATTATAATGCGCTGTTCAAGATTCCTGATGCATCACTCGTACAAAACGTACGGGGAACAAAGCAACAAATCTTACCAATCCACTGTTTCTGACGAAAAGAACCGCCGACTGTCGCATTACTTCAACCACATAAAATAATGCGTTCGGTTACCACGATGATGCACTCCCGGTGAACTTATTAGAAATAATGTTCTTGAAGTAACAAATAAAATAAAATAAAATAGTATAATAAAAATATTTAATAAAACTTTTTGTTTACCATAAATGTTAGGAAGTTATGTTAGTGGTTAATGTCAGGTTAATAAGTTAGTTTATTGCTATATTAATGACTTATTTAAGCTAATTGTTGATTTCAATAGTCACCTTTATGTATAAATAGGAATGCAAGGTTATGAATAAAATAAGGTTCCTACAATTCTCTTTTTCACATCCTCACAAAACACCAACAAATTTGGTATCAGAGCAAATAGATCTTGAGGGACCTAAGCCACAAATACAAACACAACCATAGCCTACACAAATCAAGGCACAATGCATGAAGAATACTTCATTCAATAACATATCTCCTCCAACCTTTGATGGAACCAATTACCAGATGTGGTCCATCCGGATGCAAGCTTTCCTAGAGGCTTCAGACCTTTGGGAAGTGGTTGAGAAAGAACCAGAAAAAGAGCCAGATCATCCTACAGCTCAACAAATGAAGAAGCAAAAGGAGGAAAAGCAAAAAATGTCCAAAGCCAAAGTCACACTCTTTGCAAGTGTATCACAACAAGTTTTCAACCGCATCATGTCTCTACAAGATTCTAATGCTATATGGAACTACCTTAAGAAGGAATATGCAGGCAGTGATAAGGTAAAGAATATGAAGGCTCTTAATCTGATGAGAGAGTTTGAAGCTGAAAAAATGAATAATGATGAGATAGTGCAAGAATATTTTGATAGGTTGCTAGAGCTTGCAAATAGAATTAGACTATTAGGCACAAAATTGAAGGATAAAAGGTTAGTCAAAAAGATTTTGGTTAGTGTTCCTGAAATATTTTAAGCTACACTTGCCTTACTAGAAAACTCAAAGGACCTTATGTCTATTACACTATCTGAATTGTTGGAGGCTTTGCAAGCTGGTGAACAACGAAGACTCATGTGTCAGCCATAGGAGAGCTCCACAAAAGGTGCTCTTGTTGCTAGGACTACACCGAGAAACAAGATCACACAATGCCCCCACTGCAGGAAAACCAACCATAAGCCTAAATCATGTTAGTGGCAGCCAGACAGTGATATATATGGGTCCATGGAAGTCGTTCCAAGCGCTAACGTCATCACTACAAGGACCCCCCTCGTCTATACGACGAGGGTCCTCGTATAATAACAGTCAAGCGGTTTCCCCGCTCCCTCATAAATCTCAAAGGGGTCAACCCAACAAACGACAGCAATAATCAAGGCCCACAATCAATTACGCATTCATGATGTGATTCCCACAATCAAGGCCCTCATCGACGAGCATTGACACCACTCTATATATTGAGTGGTGCCTCCTTTGAATAAGGTTATCAAGGTCTACACTTTGTCTTTCACCAGCCACTCTCTGTCGGATTGGTAATATATTATCAATACGAGGGTGCTCCCCGTATAGTCATATTGGCGGGAAAGTACCATCTTGTCATGGGTATGGCCTTGATTGACAGGCATGGGTAAAACCTAATTCACACTCCAACTCCAAGTCAAAGTATCACTCAAATAATGTGAGACCACTACTGTTTGGGAGATATGGAAGTCCCTAAAATCTGGGAGTCCGCAATTCCAGCAGGGAAAAAGTCCTAACATCACCATATAAGTGGGCTGATACCAACCCAAAATGAGGTATTGGCTACACACCCCACCTCTCCCTTTCTTCTACACCTAAAGGTTTTATGTGTCTTGGGTCTTTCAGGTTCCGGGAGCAGCTCCATTCTAGCTTCCTTCACCGCTTGATCATCCGGAGGCTATCAAACAGAAAGTGTAACAAATGTGGATAACTTGGTCACATTGAGAAAAATTTGCAAAGGGGTGCAACTACAAGCAAATCAAGCTAAACCAGCGGGAGTTCAAGATGAGGAGGATGAGTTTTTTCATTAACTTCAAGAACAATGAGGAGTATTAGAAATAATGTTCTTGAAGTAAAAAATAAAATAAAATAGTAAAATAAAAATATTTAATAAAACTGTTTGTTTACCATGAATGTTAGGAAGTTATGTTAGTGGTTAATGTCAAGTTAATGAGTCAGTTTATTGCTATATTAATGGCTTATTTAAGCTAATTGTTGATTTCATGAGTCACCTTTATGTATAAATAGGAATGCAAGGTTATGAATAAAATAAGATTCCTACAATTCTCTTTTTCACATCCTCACAAAACACCAATAGAACTTTGATGCACTCTTGTATAACAATTATGCACCATTTCTGATAACTTAATGAGTCATCATGCGCAAATTATGATGCACCTCAAAAAATGATGCGCTAGTATACATTAGTGATGCACATGAGAAACAATATGATGCACCATAGAAACAATATGATGCACCTGAGAAACATTATGATGCACCAGAGAAACACTATGATGCATCCACGAGACACTATGATGCACCGTTATAGTAAAAATGATGCACCGTTATGATTTAAAACAAGTAGACCACATTATTACTAGAAAAAATGTAGAAAATAATGATGCGCATACGAGACAGTATGATGCACCATTACAATGCCGATGATGCACCATTATGATTTAAACCAAGTAGACCACATTATTACTAGCAAATATGATACCCTCGTGACACAATATGAGACAGTGTGTTATATGATGACATAAATATTACACCATAAAAAAATATGATGTGCAAGTGGCATATAATGCTGAGCTTTACAGGCATAATAATGCGTTACAGACATTAAATGATGATAAAAATATAAACAAAAAAGAGAATGACGTGCCTTCACATAATGATGCGCTCAGAAAATGTAATGATGCGTCCGTGAAACTATATGATGACATTAGAATAATTTATGATGCGCCTCAATATAATTTTGGTGTAATAGAGAGCTGCAGAACACTACCAACTACTAATCCATTTTAAAAATCTAAAAGCCACAGTATAAAAGTTTTGAGCTTGGTATGGTTAAACACTTGGTTATTATATTATGAAAATAGCTTCACTCTGATAGATTTGAGCATTATTTGTATGCAGCTCATGCTTACATCATTTTTATAAACTGATGCATCATAATAAGTCGAAGGCGTATCATTAAATTACGTATGCGCATTATTTAGCAAAATAAGTTTGTTCAGCTTCAAATATTCTTCTCCACGATGAAATCGTGACGTCGTTGGCTAACTTATCTATGGCGGAGCTCTACTTCCACGATAACATCGATAGATCACCTCTGGCGGTTGGGTAAAGTCGGGGGACCTTCGACGAGCTATTTCCGGCGACAAGGAGTGAGTTTCTATGGAGCTATTTCCGGTGACAAGCTTCGAGTTTCTGTGGAGCTATTTTGGGGACAAGCAGCAAGTTTCCGACAATCGTAGAGCCTCCACATCATTTCGTTCTGGTTTACAGTGAAATTCTCCTCAAGCTTGCTCTTCACCGTTTCAAATGTTGTTATGTTGGCCGTGCCGGCGCCTGCGAGGTGATTGTAGGCTTCTGTTGGAGCGTGATTTCTTTTGTGGAAAACTTGCAATCAATACAGAGATTAAGAGGTTGATGGATAAAGGTGATGAGTGTTGTAATTTATGGATAAATGTGCACACTTTAGCATAGGTTAAGGGTACATACTATATCCTAAACTTTATCATTCAATAGCTCTTTCAAAAAAAAGGAAGGAACAAGAAAGTAGAGTTGCATGCATAAACCTATAAAAAGAAAATAAATAAATCGAAGTGGAAATGAGTTATGTTAATGAATGAGAAAATAATGTTTTAAAGAATACTCTATCGGTCCTAAAAAGAATGTTTCATTTCTTTTTATATGCAAATGATAAATAAATATTTTTTTATTGAATGATAAATGAATGTTTGTTGTTTGTAAATAAATTTATTTTAATTTTTTAAAACAAATCTTTATAACAATAATTTATGTCAAACACAACATAAAAAGTAAAACAGAACATTTTTTTGGACGGAAGGAGTAACCGATACTCCCTCCATCAAAAATGGGTTGTCACTTTTAATTTTGTGTGTAGATTAAGATTATCTTTGGCCATTAACTCATTTGACATAAATATCAATTATTGTCTCATTCCAAACCCATTTTAACCCCCTAACCCACTCTAGACCCTTTGAGTGAGTGTATTGAAAGGGTAAAAGTGGATTAAAATAAAACAAATGTGAAAAATGAGTATTTCATTCAGGATAATTAATTAAAATATTTTTGATGTTGTGGTCAACACACTTAAAACGAAGGGAGTAAAACAAGATGGAGGGAAGTAGGGGACAAATATCGTTACAAGTTAAAGAAATGAAGATATCTCAATTAAACGATCTTCAACCACATCTTCTAAAGATTAATTCTAATGGATTAGTATTTACCTCTTTTTCGGTCTCAAAAAAAATTTCCTCATGAAGACTTTACACATTTCAGGGATGTTTGGTTCAAGTTTTTTAGAAATATGGATTTTCAATAAAATTTTGTGTTTGGTTAACTTTGAAAAATAATTTCCCATCATTCTCAAAATCTTAGATTCATTTTCCTTTATAAATTTTGGTATTCAAAATACCATCTATTAACAAGGTATTTTTAGAATTTGTAGAATTACTATGTTTACAAAATACAACAAAACCTTAAAACTTTTATATATTTACATAATAGTCCCAAACTTTTGGAAAATTTACAAAATGGTCCCTAAAAATTACATACTTAATCCCTAAACTTTTTTAAATTTCACAAAATGGTTCCTAAAAAAATACACAGTTAGTCCATGTACTTTTGTAAACTTTACAAAATATCCCTGTTAAATTACGTGTTTAGTCCATAAATTTTTGTAAAAATTACAAAATGATCCCTAAACATTCAATGAATTCTTAATCAAAGAGTAAATTTCGCTGGCAGTCCCGTAAAAATAATTATTGTCCTGTTTTGGTCATATTTTAAAAACTTGTCCTGTTTAAGTCATATCCTATGGTACTCTGTCCTATTTTGGCCATTTCCGTCCAATTCGACAGTTAGTTTTAACGGATTTGTGTGGATTTATCGTTTATCCTTATGAAAAATTTACTTTGGTCCCTAACTTTATATTTTTCCCAAAATTTTCACCCTAATGTTTAATTCCCTCTACTAACAGCATCATCCTCTCTTCTCATCTTCTCTGCCAACGAGATTCATTTCTATCAAGCTCGGTGTCCAACGAGATTCAAAATTAATCTTATGTGATGCACATAAGTTCCATAACATGAACTTCATGCTCGATCAATACAATAGTTCGTGCTTCTGAGATTATGACAAAAAATGCATGACCAGAAAAATACCCCGCCGGAGGGGCGCGTGCCGAGAGGGAAATAGAGGAACCACTGGAGCGGGTTGGTGACGGTCTTGGTTCGCCGCTAGAACCAGTGGGTTTCGCGGATTTCGGTGGCAGCGTAGAGGAGGATACCAACGAAGATGGTGGCGGAGACAACATAGATGGAGAGGTTGTGGAGGGACGGGATGGGGCCGAGCAATATGGACCGACGCTTGGGGAGGAGGAGGGAGAGGATGAGGTGGAGGGTGGTGGCGGCAGTGATGTAGAGGGTGAGTCGGTGAAGGGGAATTACCAGGTGGGAACCGAATGATAAGGAGGAGCTCCAGCGGAAGTTGACGATGGAGGGATGCAAAATTTAAGGACTGAAATAAAAATTTCATAAGGGTAAAAAAGTAAATTCACATAAATCCGTTAGAACTAACGGTTTAAGTGGACTGAAAGGACCAAAATAAGACAAAGTACCATATGATATGATTTAAACCGAACAAATTTTTAAAATAGGACCTAACATGATAATAATTATTTTATGATTTCTATTTTACATCGTCTCTGTTTTTTATATTTTCACATTTTATAATTTATTTTTTTGAATGGGTGTTACTTTTCTTTTGTGATTTGTAAAGAAAATGAGAAATCATTTGAGATAGTAGTATTAGTTTTAATATTCCATTACGACTTTGTGAGTATCTTATCTTTCTTTTTGTCCCGTTCAGACGATATGACCTTAAAAATGACAACATGACCTTAAAAATGACAACATAATAGGAGTAATTATAGACTCATATACCCTCAGTTCTCCAACTTTTTTTCTAATTTTTTTTTTCCAACTTTCTAAATTTCAATACATTTAACAACCTTAAATTTATCATTTTAATATAAAATAATATTTTTTTCAAATATCTCTACTCATATATATCTTATCCATCAATCAAAATACACACTACCAATTTTTCCAATTTTTTTTCTCATTTCACTTAACTGACCCATATACAGTGATGAATAATATTGGAGCTGGAAACATGCACCATTAATATAGACTAGTAGTACTTGGTTGACTATAGGCCTCCAATTCAGACGAAAGAAAATTTGTTGTTTAGCCACGTACCCACCGGATTGTTTTGAAGTATTATACTCTTTATATAGAAAGTTCACTTTGTGAACAGTGGGATATGACGACTAATAGGGTAATACGGTTGTGTCATTGTTATCCATAATTTTTTTTCATTTTTTAAATTAAAATTTTTTATTATATTTATTATATAAATTGTTTTTATTTTTTTAAAAAATAATTTTTTTTAATTATTTAATTATTTATTTCATTACTTTTTTAAATTAAGTTTGCTTCATTTTTTTAATTATATTTATTATTTAAATTATATTTATTATGTTACCAATAGGAAAAATATTTAATTTTTTTTTAAATTATATTTATTAAATTAATTATTTTTATTGTTTCCCAATTTTTTTGAATTATATTTATTATTTATTTCATTAATTTTTTAAATTAATTTTTTTTTTCATTTTTAAAATTATATTTATTATGTTACTAATAGGGAAAAAATTGGTAATTTTTAAAATTAGTATGAAATTGGTAATTTCGAAAATTAGTATAAAATTAATTGTGTTGTATCGCGTTATCTATTTTTTTCTGAATTTTTTTCTTTTAAAGTGTGTTCATTTACTATTTATAGAGGAAAAGTTTGTAAATTTTAAAAATGATAATTTGTGAGAAAACATTTTTTTTAAAAAAACATTGTTTTTACTTTTATTTCTAATTATTATGTGTATTGGTCCTCGAAATTTTGAAAATCTTAATTTTTAACTAAGCTAGATTTTTTTTACCTACAATCATTATTACTTATTTTCTCTTTTATTTCATGAAAGTAGACCACAAATATTTAGTAGTTTAGTTGATGAATACGCACCTCATTCGTCTTATTTCTTCACTTTTTCTTCTTCATTTTGATTACTTTAAAGTGTGTTAGTTAATACTTTTTATGGAGATCGAATGTTTTAGTAATTTTGAAAATGAATATAAAATTTGTAAGAAATACAGTTTTGTAAATTCTCTTCTTCCATTACTTACCTTTAACTATTTTGAAAATATGTCGTTTTTTTTGTACGAAAACAAATTCCATTACAATTTATAACTATTTAAAAAGTAGCATGTTGTCATCAAAGTTTCAAATC
Organism: Stellera chamaejasme; assembly: GCA_024586325.1. Classification (NCBI taxonomy): domain Eukaryota; kingdom Viridiplantae; phylum Streptophyta; class Magnoliopsida; order Malvales; family Thymelaeaceae; genus Stellera; species Stellera chamaejasme. Next base: position 37,841,772 of record CM044985.1, read on the forward strand.
TTATGACATAGTTTTTTCCCTTCTTTGAGCGTTGATGATTTTAACGAAAAGTAATAATGTGTAATTAGTATTTGTATTTAAAACTCTATACATAAACATAAAAATTTGTATGAATGATATTCACCTGATAAGATTGTGTCACATCATCATAATTTAGTGATTTTATCTATTTACGTTTCAAATTGTTTAAAAAACTAAATCTCTATTTTACTTTTATTTCTTATTCTTTTGTGTTTGGACCCTAATGGTTTAGATTTCATATGATAAATTGTAAAAGTTATAAGACCTAATTTTTTCACCCATAATAATTATATACTTTATCATTTATTTCATAAAAATATACATTTATTTCACTTATTATTACATTTTTATTAAATTCTTATAAATATTACAATTTACAAACGTAGGGAAATTAAATACTTGTTTGATCTAAAACTGACAATTTTGAGAGTACTAGATCTCACATGACAATTCCGGTTCGGTGGTCTGGCTTGGTCTGATCTGTCTGTGTGAGAAATGCATGCGGGAGAGATCTATGACCTTGAAACTGGATCGCTCATATATATGACATGCACGGAAGAATAAATCTGAAATTAATTATAGAGCCTTTAATTAATTAATGGAAGAAAGTGCTAAAAAAGAAATACACGAACCTTCCATAAATAAATTTAAAAAAAAAGAAAAAAGAAAGAGGGAATACACAAACCTTAGATCCTAGCTAGGTTCCCACACCATGTGCTGTTTCATGATTTTCTTCCCTTATGTTTTTTTTCTTTTATTTCCTTTCTCAACCTTTCTAGTGACTTTTTTTTTTTTTTACAAAGAAGACTTATTTTATTAATAAGAACTTATTACAAAATAAGTCATAAGTCGAGTACGGCGAATTAAAATACCTAGAAAGGCAAACTCAAACTAGCTTGCTAAAGGGGAAACCTCCACATAAGTAGAATTATTATGAAAAACCAAAACCACTAAGGCTAAACTCACATGTACTGATCTCAAAAAGCTAAGCAAACTCATAACAACGGTCATGGCCACTATGGTGGTAAAAAGAACTAGAATCTCGCTCTCAGTACCCCTGCACGGTACTAGTGCAACATAGTGAGTTAGGAAGAGCACTAGTCATAGAAATAATGGTAAACACAACAACCTACTGCTGTAGTTACTAACAAACAAAACAAAAACCAAGTAGAACTGGGGCGAAACTAAAAAGTACTAAACAACCAAACGAAAAATAACCGAGCTAACCTAGTTGAAGCATAAAGAAAAAGTCGAGCTTCAAACGAAGACAACCCAAAAGATAACTCGGGGACCCGATACCCTGCCAGCCTAGGAACCAAAGGTTCATTGTTTCAAGCAGGGTGAGTCTAGCCTACACCATCAGAGCACAACAAACATTGTTCCGCAACTAAATATTCGACATCAGTAAAAAAATTGCACCCAAACGGAAGCTGGCCCCACTAGCAATGGACTGAGAGGACCACCACCACCCCAATCAAGAGGACTCTTGCACCGACGTCGATTGGAGGCCGAGATCGGACATCGCCTCGAAGCTGAGACCAGGCCCGAACCAAAGCTCTACCAGGCAAGCCGATAGGAAAGCGTTGAGATACAGCATGAGACCATCAGTGGCGCCGAAAAAAACGAAATGGCCAGAGACCGAGTCTATCGGCGGACAAAGAAGAGTGGCCGAATGATTGAGAATCATAAACGGCGGAGGTACGTAGAGGCCGTCTAGGCCATGGTCAAGCCAACACACAGTGGTGGCACAACGGTTGGCCTGCACAACTCCTCGCCGGTGAAACAAAAGGAGCAGTTGGGAGCCTTCGATGGTGGCGATGGCGAGAATCGATGAGAACAAGGATGTTGGCATCGTCAAAAGCGTGATCGTACCTGGAGGGAGGATATCGGGCTTGACGCCAAAAGGAAGAAACGACGCACGCCCGCCGAGAAAAGTAATCGGCGGCGACGCTTGAAACTGAAACCCTTTGAGGGCTTCACATCGTTAATACTCTATTTTTTGGAGTATTTTTATATTATGATACCTTTTGACTAACCTTAAAATTATTAGAATTTGTGGTGTGGGTAAAGTGCACTTATAGTCTTGAAACTTTAATTATTATCCTACCGATATCTTGTTTTAACTTTTTGTACCGTTAAAGTCCTGTTTTTTAACTTTTTTCAATTTGTGGTTCTTTTCCATCCGTTTCTCGTTAAGTTTAACGAACTTAGGGAAAAAATGATAATTTCAGCAACTTATTTTTTTTTATAAAAAAATCTATTTACACCAAAAGTTTTAAACCTAACCATTTATACAAACCCTAACTATTAAAACCTTTAAAAAGTACCCTCATGTTTCAATCAAAACACCAGCACCCTGAAGTAGTGCTGATGATGTTAGACTAGTGTGGGATGAAAGAAGTGCAAGAGAGGCAGTTCTGATATTGTTTGAGCATAGGATAATGACTCTGTTTTGTGAGTGTGGAAAGGGATTATCTATATATGATCCTATTCCACAGATTGTGGATGTTAGTCAGGAGCTTGGTGTGAAGCCTAATACAGAGGCAGTGCCTCGGGATAAGGGCAAAGGGAAGATCACTAAGGTTAGTGAGGATGGGTCTAATTCAGAGCATGAGCAGTTTATTTTCCAACAAAGGTCAAGTGATGGGGCTGGTTCACATGGTGGAGATGAAGAACAATATATTAGTGCCTAAGAAAAGGATGGAAATTCAGATGAGGAAGTTGGTGATTTATATGATTATGAAGATGGTTATGGTGAGGATTATGAGTTAAATGATGAGGATTATAAAGAAGATGAAGATGGTCTTGGAGATGATGATGGTGATGATGAGATGGCTATAATGAGGATGATGAGGAGTCCAAAAGAATTGATGAAGATGTTGATGCTATTGAGGAGTTGTTTGAAACAAATGATGGTGTTGAGAGTGAGATGAGATTTAAGAGAACAAGGTGGCCAAGATGCTGTTTAGGAGTTGTGAATTCACTGTTGCCTAATGTGGAACACCGTTTCTTTGCCAAACATATCCTTATTAAGAACAATAGTATTTTGAGTTATAAATATGTATATGGCAAGAATATATGTTGCCAATCTGATGTTTGATCAATGCTGCTTCCCTAAATTGCTTTGACTTTGATGCTACTACAGCTGACACTTAGGTTGTCTGAAAAACAATGGTCACGACTGCCCATCACCCTATTTTTGGATGGCACAAACGAACCTGATTATATGAATCGATGCTACTTATGATTATATGTGTTATGATTAATGTTAAAGTAGGACCATTTTTGTGTTTGCCAAATAAACAACATAACATATGCCAATGCCAAATACACAACATATGCCAAATATCAAATAGAACATCAGTTAGTTCCAGGCATGTTCACCATGCAACATCAGTCTCAACACCTGAATCACATTACATCAGTATCATCACCTAAATACCAAACATATCACTTAAGTCTTCAAAAAACACATATAAAAACCAACTAGCACAATGAGTATGACTAATATCAAATGGCGCCTCTTCAAACACCTCTCCACTGGTTCGACTCAGCTGCCATGGGATCATTTTGTTGTTTCTGCTCGAGTTCTTGCTTCACACGGTCTAGCTCTTGGTTCACACGGTCGAGCTCACCTTCCTTAAGCATCAACGCACACTCAAACTCCATGCTGGTAGCTAACATGCGCTCTCTAGTCTACATAAGATCATTAATCACCCATCGAGCGTGCTCATGGATTGGGGGATCAACCCACACCCATTGTCACTAGCCTGCATCCAAAAACAATTAAGACCATTATATCCAGATGATGGTCGATAGGCCCAATCACCCAAAAGGCCCAAATCAATAGCCCATTATAAGGGCTCCATTAAAAACTCAAGTGATTACAAGGACCTAAGTGATATTCCCAGACTTAATAAAACGTTTACCCGGACAAGGCATGGGATATTCCCGGAGAATCATTACCCGAACAATACAGGACACTTGTGTAAATAACGGAATATTGACATATTACGGTATTGCCACCATTAATACCTGCTATATAACAAACACTGATGGCATAAGTAACGCCTCTCGAGCGCTCTCGCGCTTTCAGTCACTTCATTGACCAGACAAACAGAGGACCCTTCCTCTATTTCTCCTCTATTTCCCCTCTCGAATTCCGAATTAATCTAATGATGTCCAATAACGTCAGGACACGTCAGCATAACTGACACATAACGGCTACCCAAATCGATCTGCCATCACCAGAATATACAAGCACCGACCTGGAGGGAAATTCAACCACATTGAACGTACTGATCATCTAGGGCACGTATAGAACCTCTGTGCTGGATTCTTTGGAGTTATGGAGGTGTGGACGGTTGTTGTGAAACCACATCGACATTGGGTCGGCACAGACCTTAACCCATTTGAAACAGATCTCGTCGGCGAGTCTATCGCGTACACACCGTATCCACTACAAGCAGTTAATCTTTGACCTGATTCACTACTCAAAGTAGGTAAACTCAACATTTCGAACACCCTAGTGCCCCGAATTACAGATGCCTCGAACCTAAATAGAATCGCCCCTCTCACCCACCCGAAACCCTAATACCCCAAACACCCAGACTCTGCCCAATTTAAGCGCCTTTTCTATCATCATACAAGTCGGCAAAAACGAGAAGCCTATTCGTTTTCTCCACCTGGTAGACATGAAAGCAGTGAGAGGCCACGTCCCACTTCCGTTACGAAATATTCCAGGATATTCCTCAAGTCTCTGTAAACAATGGCATTCAGGTCCAACAACGTAATCGGATACCAACAACGGACCACCAAACATACTCCCCCCATCCCACAAAGGTTAACATTACTATATTGGATCGTCTCACAAAGGTTGTCAACTTTCCTAAAACAGAAACTTTCTATCACCATTTTTACCATTTTATCCTCTTATCTCACACTATGGAACCACAAGTTTTTATCTTTCCTCTCACTCAACTTAAAATTGGGGTCCACAAAATTTTCTCATTCTTTTTTTCATGAGGGTAATTTTGTCAACACACTACTATTCTCTCACTTTCCTTAATATATGTGCCCAAACAAATCCTACAATCTTTATGGGACGAAGGGAATATAAAAATTGCAACCACGGTATAGTTTTTAAAATAATTACAAAGATGGCCATTTTCTAAACGTTAATGGCAAAAATGGCCCTTATCCCTAGAGTTTTCCCTCAAGTTTGTTTTGCCTGCAGGACTAGTTAGAAAGGTTTGAAACCTTATATGACTCAAATAGAAGAGTAAGAAAGGTTTAAGGATTTCTTGTGCTCTTTCGCTCGGGGTTTCTGCAGTCTGTTCCCAAAACCTCTCTCTTATCGTCCCTTCGCCTTTCTCCTCTGTTTCAGACTCCGATGGCTGGCCGGCTCTCCCTCAGACACTTGCCATATTATAGTGTTTGTGAGCTTTAGCTGCACTCATCTTTCATGGAGCTCTTCAGTCTTTCTATTCAGAACACGTCCGAACGTTCCTTCGTCTTCTCGGCTTCTGCTCCACAGTTTTCAATCACAACTCGCCGCCGGAAATGCATTCACAGAGTCCCTATATCGAAACTCCACCAAACTGCTTCGATTTCTCTCTCTTCATACGTATACGGACCCATGTCATGTCGTGTTTCAGCACATTTCGGTAGGAAGGCAGCTCGCCGGAATTCGCTCAGGAAGAAGCTCCTCGATCATCTAGAGGTGCGTCGAAATCCCTCTTCTTTGATACCCATCCCTCATCTTGAAAACCTAGAATCAAATTGTGATCGGATTGAAGAGTTCCAGGATACCTCCAGTGGCGGTAGAGCCAAAGAGGGTGATTTAGGTGCCAGTGATAGTTTTGCAGCTGAATCTGCGAGTGATAGAAATTTAAGTGCCAAAATTTCTGGGGCGTCGGATCGTTTGGCTAGGTTGGAGAGTTGGATGCTTCAGTATAAGAAGGATGCTGAGTTTTGGGGGATTGGAAGTGGTCATATTTTCTTGGTTTTGCAGGATTTGGAAGGAAATGTGAAGCAGGTTGTTGTCAATGAGGATGAGATATTGAAAAGAAGCAAAATTTATGGGCTTGATTGCGATGACTTGACTGAAGCAAACTCTAGGATTCTTTATGCGAAGAAGATTGCTAGGGAGATGGAACAGGGGGATAATGTAATTCCTAGTAATAGTTCAGTTGCAAAGTTTTCTGTTGTCAACGAGGAGGCCAGTTTCGTAACTGCCTTCCGCACTGCAGTTTCTAGTCCAGAGTTTATTCCAAAGCTTACAAGGATTGGGGGCTTCCTCTTTGGTGGTGTTATGGCACTCTTGGTGGTGAGCAAACTATTCTCATTGGGAACTAAGGAAAAGGAATACACACAATTGGAGAAGGAAATGTTAGGGAGGAAGACCAAATTTAGAAAAGAGAAAGAAGCAGTGAAGAAGGGTAGTGTCGAAGTTATGCAAGAAGAGCCGGAATCACCAAGCATAGTGTTCCAAAAGCCTATGCTGGATAAGGAAGAACTTATGAATAATATATTAAGTGCAAAGGCTGAAAAGAACAGACTAACATCATTAGATTCTTCAATCTCGAATACTAGAAAGTCTTACAACATAGCTGAGAAAATTGAGGAGATTAGATTAATGGCCCAGGAAGCTCGGGATATTGAGAGTAGAAAACAATCTGTTATATCAAAAGATGTGGAAGGCAAGGCGCTCTTTGATAAAGATCAAGAGATCGGGGAAAGTCAAACGGAAGATGTGAGTGCAATGAGCCACTCAGTGGGTTGTCCACATACGGATGTAGATAACAAGAGTACTCTGACATTAGCTCCGTCTGGTGCACTAGTTGAACATAATGTGACTCAGACAGATTGGGAGCCATCAGAGTCTGTGTGTAGGCAGACTTCTATAGCTGCTTGTATTGACGTGTCAAGAGACTGTCAAAACAAAGAACATGATCGTAAAGAAGTTGAGAGTTCTTTATACTTAATGGCTAGAGATCAAGTATGTCAATCATCCAAAACACCTTGTACTGAATCACATGTTTCAAGTAACTCTTCATCTAGTGGAAAACCAAGGGTTATTCTGTCGGTGCAGGAGGCCAGGGAGTTCCTTTCCAAGAAGTCTAGCGTTAACAAAGTTAAAAGAGAACAGATGGTTTCTGCTGGAGAAATCCGGCCTGATTCAAGTGTTTTTACAGATACTGAAGAGAATGTAGTTACTGAGCAGACTTTGCATGTGGAGACCATAGAGGACAAAACATGCACTTCTGCTGGAGCGGAAGAATCTACTGATGCAAAAGATGATTCTGTTGATGTTGCTCTGATTGGGAAAGTGCCTACATTCTTGGAGGAACATGATCCTGTTAAATGTACATATGCTGAACAATCCTGTCAAGATTTTATGCCAGATAAAGATTCTTTTGAGAAAAATGCCGCTGGTGATAGAGAACGTAGTCCATGTATAGAAGAGAAGTCTCCAGCGACTATTAATCCTACAAATATTGGCAATGGCAAGGAGATAGGATCAATGCTAGAGATTGAAAATTGGATGGAGAATAATTTTCATGAGGTTGAGCCTTTACTTAGGAAGATGGGAGAAGGATTTAGCAAAAATTACATGCTCGCAAGAAATAAAGCAGGTGAAGATTCAACAGTTAGTGAACAGAGAGAGCTAGGCTTTGATGATGGTGCCAGTGAATTTGAGTGGATGGAAGACAATAGACTTAAAGAAATTGTTTTCAAAGTGCGAGAAAACGAGTTATCTGGTCGAGATCCTTTTCACTTGATGGATGCCGATGATAAACTTGCTTTCTTCCAAGGTCTGGAGAAGAAAGTTGAGAGAGAAAATGAGAAGCTTTCTCACTTACACACATGGCTGCATACAAACATTGAAAATCTTGATTATGGAGCAGGTAATTGTTGATATTACACCCTATGTTTGTAATGCTCTACCTACTATCTTTCTCTTTATATAAGTGATTTCACAATTGACGTTGGAGCAACCACTTTTATTCTCATGCTCTGGTTGACTTGTATGCTTTCCAGAGTCCCATTGCACTTGTTAAAAGAATAAAAGGTGTAAGTTTGGTTTGATGCACTTAACGGGAATATGTTCTGTCCAGCAAATTACTTATAAAAGCAACATTTGTAAATGGAGCTTTGATAGTTATCCTTTCCATCCTTTTCTTTTTATTCAGAAATTTCCTTTCTGGAAACTATGTTGCTCATGACATTATTTCAACATATTCTTTGCTCACTTTTTTGTCATCATGAGAATTGAATCAGAAATTTCCTTTCTGGAAACTATGATTTTAAATTTATACTTTTCCTTCCACTCTCTAGTTTTTCCTACACTTTTCCTTCCACTTTTTAAAATATCCAGATCTTTAAGTCCAGTTTTTCTTCTCAAGATACTTGCATATTGAGTGGTTATCTGGTAAGGAATTGATTTCCTTTGTTTCTTTTTGGTCATTGAGTTGTCTTCCAGATGGTATCAGTTTGTATGACCCCCCTGAAAAAATCATGCCACGCTGGAAGGAGCCTGCTTCTGTCAGAATCCCCGAATTTCTCAACAACTTCTGTGAACAACGGAAGACCATTTTTCCAGGTGATACGGACACATCATTTCTTGAAAGAAAAGGTGAAGAGGAGATTCTTCAAAAATCAAGAGAATCTGTGGCAAACCCAAGTGATATAAATAGGAATGCAAAAAGTAACAGCACCAAGAAGGCTAAGACAGTAATTGAAGGTAGTGATGGTTCTGTAAGACCGGGCAAAAAATCAGGGAAGGAGTTTTGGCAGCACACAAAAAAGTGGTCACGTGAGTTTCTAGAATGTTACAATTCAGAGACTGATCCAGAGGTAAAATCTGTTATGAAAGACATTGGGAGGGATCTTGATCGATGGATTACTGAAAAAGAGATTGAGGAAGCAGGAGAATTGTTGACTAAACTTCGAGAGAAAAATAAGCAGTACGTCGAAAAGAAAGTGAACAAACTTAAAAGAGAACTGGAGTTATTTGGACCGCAAGCTGTAGTTAGCAAGTACCGTGAGTATGTTGAAGAGAAGGAAGAAGATTATCTGTGGTGGTTAGATCTTCCCCATATACTGGTAATTATGTGAATATAATAATTTTTCTTTTTTTTTTGATACTTTAAGAATGGTGTCAGTTAAGAATGGGGTGGTGTGTAGGGATCTAGTTGCATGGTTTTGGCTTTATTTACTGTTAAATTTGGGTTTCAACCCCATCAATGTGATCGAATTTTTCGCTATTGCTGCTGCTGCTGCTGCTGTTGTTGGTGTTTTTTATTTTTTAATAAGTTGGTGGTGGTGTTTGTGTTTGTGAATACATCAATATGTTTATACAGAGGAGACTTGGGATTAATAAGGGCTGAAGAAGTGAAAGATGATTCTAGGTTCCTTGGATCTTTCTGAAATATAAGTTCAAAATGAAACTGGAGAATATGACTTATTCTATTCACTCTAGCTTGAAATTGGGGCTGATGAATAATATGATTGTTTCATGTTAGTCATGGTGTTTTTATTTATTTTGTTGAATTACCCTGTTTACCTTTTTTGGCATGCTTTTGAATTTGTGTAATAACGTCATTACTGACACTTTTGCAGCATTTATGTTTCTCACTTACAATGCAGGTTAATCACTAATTATTTTTGCTTTGTGGTCCCAGTGCATTGAGTTATACACAGTTGAAAATGGTGAAAACAGAATAGGATTTTACACATTGGAGATGGCATCGGATCTTGAACTAGAACCAAAACCACATCATGTGATCGCATTTGAGGGTGCAGGTGATTGCAAAAAACTCTGCTATATAATCCAGGCACACTTGGAGATGTTTGGAAGTGGTCAGGCATTTGTCGTTCCAAGGCCACCCAAGGTAGAGATTCTACTCATTCTACTCATCTCTGAATTTGGTGTCCCATTATCTACACAAAGAGGGGTGTTGTTTTTCTTTTTATTTTAAAATTTTTTTATGGGTGGTGGTGGTGGTGGTGTGGTGAGGTCATCAAGCAACTGAGGAACTTCTAATCAAGCCTTGGGAGGTAGAATTTTCTAAAAAATAAAAATTTAGCGTGAAGTTCCTGTTTATACATGTTCAAACTTGTTGCTTTGGAGGATTATCTTCTTTCATTCATATTATCTTCAAACCTGTTGCATCTGTGAGGGACTCAACGCTCGAATAACTTTGAATCGATCTGCTGAAATATTCTACACTTTTCTATTTCTTATTGCTTGAATGACAATCTGGATTCCTTATTAGGATGCTTTCCGGGAAGCCAAAGCGAATGGTTTCAATGTAACTGTTATCCGGAAAGGGGAGCTGCAACTTAATGTGGACCAGACATTGGAAGAGGTGGAAGAAATGATATGTGAGATAGGCAGCAAAGTGTACCATGACATGATTATGCGAGAACGTTCTTTGGATATAAGCTCAGTCATGAAGGGCCTTGGTGTGGACAGAAAACCTTGGAGGAGGTAACATTCTGTGTTTGTCTGTGTTTCAAAGGTGTGTGCATTGACCATCAATTTAGCTGACAGCAAACTTTGAATACCTTAGCCTCCAAACTTGCCTTGATACAGAAATATAGCTGGTGTGGATGAAGATGTCTATGTACTATACCATCTCATCTCATCTCATCTCATTCATTTCCAAGCAGCACAGAAATATGAACAAAGGAAAACAATTTCTGTTTTCTTTTTCTTTTTGGGTGTTTATGTGCATGTTCGTGCGTTATCTATCCTAAATTATTATGGTAGAAACAACAATCATATTATCCATCTATTCTTCTTTCATGGGCCAACTCTGGGCGCTTGTGTGCCTTGCGTTTCTGTGGAATTTGTAATTCGGTCTACTTCATTTCGGTTTTTAAACAAAGTATATGATGAGTTGCAATTGCAACTGAACTTTGCAATCTAATTCAGTCACTGTGACCTATATTTACGCTCGTTTCCTGTGGAACAAACTAATTTGGTTCACTGTTGTAGGAGGAAGCTGCGAAAGAAGCTGAATAGGTCAACCGAGAAGTAAGCCTTGGACTCTCTGTATATACTGAGAAGCAAGAAACTTCCATCCTACAACTCCACAGATGACTGGCCTGAGAAGTTCACCCATTTTTAATCATGGTATGTTAATGCCTCTCAGAACATCAATCTCTGTGTGATGGTGTCTGCAGATGCCTCTGCCGATGATCTTGAGAAGAGGTGAAATACTTTTCTGCGGCTAGGAACGTCTAACTGAATGCGTAACTACCAAATCAGGGCAATTGAAACTCCGCAGTGTACACAGGAGTCAGATATATCCGATTGTTCTTGGTATGTTTTCGGGCAAAATGTTGGCGCTTCAACTGATAATATTCAGGGGGCTGCTTGCACATTTGACTACCCTTTACTGGTCATCATAAATCCTGTTTAGGTTGTCTGATTATTGTAATTCTTTCGGACTGAGAAAGTGATTCACCTATGGCTGAATACTTTGCTGACAGGTCGAAGGAGAGACCGTTGAAGGCTCAAGTGATTCGTGGTCTAATCTTCGCAAGTTCAAACCAACCACTACTGGGATGCTTGTAGTAATGACCAGACATGCTGTACTTTATCGGGTAAAAAAACACCCATGTTGTATAGATCATCTGTTAGTATTTCTTTTTCGAGAGTTTTGTCCAACCATTTATAGATGTCAATTTTCCTATAATGTAGGACACATCACCTAAAATGGACACACCATGCATATGGCTAGAGTTTGAATCTTACCACGAGCAAGCAGCCACTCTCTTACAGAGGTGGGGGGTTGTCGGATATTTCATGACCCTAAAAGCAACCATACCAAACTAGCATTTGCGGCACTTTTTAGAAAAGAGGGGAGGCAACTGTCAAAACCCACATCTTTGGGTGTCTTTTTATGTCAATTGACCAACTCACTCATCTATCACCCATCGTGAGGACGTTCTTAAGGAAACGGGGAATGTCTTATGTCTCTTTCCACCCTTCAACCGATTGATCTAGAGAGATGGATACTCTAACTGTGCTATTTTAATGAATGGAATTCGATAATAACATCAGGACAGAAAAATTAAAAAAGGTTGAAAGAAAGGTAAAATATCGGTTATTGAAAGGGCAAAAGGTTCAGAGCACAAATACTATTAGGTTATGTTCTTTTAGATATAAAATATCGGATATTTTCTTCAAGATTTCTCTATTATCTTTTTCATCCTCTCTCTAAGGTTCAGAGCACTATAAGTTTTTGCATCACTTAAACAGAAGACAAAAAACTACTGTAAAATAATTATAAATAAAAAAGGCACTTGGGTGTTATTGCCAGGGATTCGTTTTTTTTCTCTAAGGTACTGGGTGTTGAAATTGTTCCTCTCTTAAATAAATCAGTTCTCTTACTGTTTAAAAAGTAAGAAAAACTAAGACAATTAAAAATAAAAAGAATATATACTCCATCCCTAATGAGTCATGTACAAAATTAATAAACATCATATAAATATTTAAGGAAATATTAAAAACTATTCCAAAAAATCAAAATATAAAAATAAATCTAAGTAAAATACATTTGTAAATTATAAGCATTAAATTATCATTTGTATGCAGTAATTTTAAATTATTTTTTCAGAATATTTGACAAATAAATTTATAGATGAACAATTAAAAAAATTGTTGCAATACTTTTGAGAAATATATAATTATTACGTACCATTTTTATTATTGTGGGGTAAATTTGGAAAATGTTTAAAGTTAAATGACTAAATATGCAATTTCCTTTCATTTTAAACTTTAGTCAACAAACAGAAGTTTGGTTAAGGCCCTTAAACGCACCACTCCAATAGTTTAGGGTACGAGTTAGGAAGAGTTACAATCCAAACTCTTTATTAAACGAGTCAACAAAATTCAAAATTCAAAGTACTAATTCATAATTTAACGTAAAGAAGACACATTAATAGTATGTGCATGCATATATTTGGGTATACAAAAGTTTAGACCGAAAGTAATAAAGGCCTAAACTTTTTCAAATTTCAAATGTTCGGTTGGCGCAAAAGTGAAACTTTTTTTTTCTTTAAAATTTTCAAAATCAAACATTTTCATCTCACAAACTCTCTCTCCAAATAATACAGTAAAATATTTAACAAACAAAGAGCTATGAGAGAGAGGTGAGAGAGTGGCGGAGAGGGGTGGTGAGTGAGAGTGATTGGGGCCAACAACCTAAGAAGAAATTTAGGGCTGCTGAAGACCGTTCATGCTTCAACAGGGTAATCAAGGAAACAACCACTTGATTCTTTGTATGCAACCACTTCATCAATTTGCGGATCAATGTGGGTAAATGCAAGGAAGTTGAGCTACTCAAATCTTCTTCCAACAACATGGGAGGCAAGGATTATCAGAGTCGAAAGGGATAGGGCTCCAAGGAATATCAACAAAGTTTGTGACCATATAAAGCAGGAAGGAGGAAAGACGGAGGTTGAAGAATTGCCTAGTTGGAGAAGTAAAACATTCGGAAGCTTTATTCAACATCCCGACGATCTTTGAAGAAGGACTTGGACACTTGTTGATCAAATACCTAGGAGGTCTCCGAGTGTTACTGGACTGTGGCAAGGAAGACAGAGCAAAGCTCATTCTGGATTCCAAACGGAATTGGTTGAGCGAGTGGTTCACAAGAATCGGTTGTTGGACACCAACCATAGGAAGACCCGGAAGGGTGGTCTGGCTAACAAGAATCCGAGTTGATGAAGATTCAGACTCATCTATTGAAGTTGGTCCATGGTATCAGCAAGAGGATTCATCATTCTGACTCGGACGATTCACAAAGCTTCGAAGTGCAAAACAGTACTGAGTCGGAGAACGAGTCGATCAGCACAACCGAACCATTCAAACGGGACGAAGAGCAACCAACCAGAGCAGAGCGACCAAATCCAGCAACTACTCATCTCGATACCTCGGTGGAAATGGCAAGAACAGAGGCATTTGGCACAAAATTAGGGGTGATCTACCCAGAAGCACCAGCCAATCCGTAAGTAGTCCTCTCTGTTCTGGTAAGGGCTGGTTGTCTTGTTCATTATGAAAATCTTATCTATTAATGCAAGAGGTCTCGGGCAAGGGTGGAAATGTCGTTGGTTAAAAAATTTGGTTGCTACCTGCCACTCTCTTGTAAGATGTCCTTTTGCATCTTCAACTTGGCAGCTAGTATTCAGATGGTGTCATTCAAATGAATCATCTGCGCCAACTCAGTCGTATTTAGGCGTATGTTTGGTATGCTATTCGATTAGTTTCAGCTTGGGTTCTTTGGCAAGAGGACTCGGTAACTCGCTCAACGGGATTGTAACGCCGTTTGTTTTTAACAGACGAGTGACATGTTTGTAAACATTTAAGGAATTGGGTTGTAACACATTCTAAACTTAAAAGGGATGTAGTGCACATCCCTCTCCTCTGCCTAGCTCGACCTGCTAGATCCTAATTCTGGGTTTATGCGGCGCCTCTGCCCATAACAGAAGCAACGCAGCCAGTTGTACTCTTCAGGCTGTCTAGGTAGCTGGCGAGGCTAGTGAAGGATGAAAAGCTGAGGGATTGGATAAGAATCGTCATCGGCGCGACGTTGCCAATGTCCACAAATACCATCGACGTTTCTGTTCAAAGGCCGTGCAAGCCCGTCGAACCTCACTCACAGGTCCGACGACCCTCGTGCACACGTCCGGCAAGCCTCACGCACAAGATCAACAAGCTTCGCGTGCAAGTCCAACAAGGTTCACGTGCAAGATCGGCGAGCTTTGTGCACAAGTGTGGGAGGCTTGGCCCAAATCCTGTGACTCAAGATAGAGTAGGATCTGGAGCGAGGGCCGCAATGGTCGGAGATGGAGGAATCAAATGTCTGAGATGCTCGAATCAGAGGATGGGATGCTGGGGCTGGGGATAATTTTTTCTGTTTGGGTATAGATCTCGGCTAGAGAGGCTTGAGGGCTTGCCGATGAGTGGTGGCTTCGTGCAGCGCTGGTCGGGTGGGTGACGGTGATTCAACGTGGAGGCTGACGATGGCGGAGGAAGATGTGAGATTCGTGGTCAAGGTGGAGGCCGGAGTCAAAGCTATTAGAAAAAAGGACTACAGTGGCAAGATGTGCGACGGCGAGGCTGAGACTGGTTTGGTGGAGAGACTAACATGACAATTTAACAAATATAGGGTACAAAGAATACATTTATAAAATTTTAAGGACTTAATTGGTAGTTTTCACTATGGGCAACAAATAGCGGTATTATCAAAGGACTAAACACTTGAAGGATTATAAATAGTTGATATCCTGAATTTGTACGTTTTATAGTTCAGGAACAGTCAACACAATTCAGGGATTATTTTATGATAAAACTTATTTTAATCTTACACCTAACTACAAGTGAAGGTGTCATCTATGCCCCGTTATGAAGCGTAAGGAAAAGTTCGATTAAGATTTCAGAAAGAGCAAGTGATAAGAGACAGAGATCGGAGATGGGCATCAAGAAAGCCACCCGCCACCACCAACAGCCATTATGCAACCTTAATTCCCAAGAAACACAAACATTTCAACCACTCCCATTACTTCTGCCTCACTCCCTCGCCTCACGCCTACTGCATCTTCTCTGCACTTCTACCTTCTCTTGTGTCCTGTCCTGTTCCTTCTGCTCAGCTTTAGGTTCCAATGGCTAAAACGCCATTAACGTTTCGAATTCTGTCTTGTTCAGGGTTGTTCCTTCTGGTGATATTTGGACTCGCAGCTGCAGCTGTTGAACAGAGTGACCAGGGCGGCGGCTCCGGTAGTGTTCCGGCGGCTGTTGGAACCGGTGAGATTGAGGTTTGTGGGAATACTGATCTCAGTAGGTTCCTTAGTCCTCCCTACGGAAATATTTCCAACATGATTTGCACGCCGCTGTGGAACACCTTTGTTTTGCGGGTAAGTTACATTAATGCAGCTGATGATTAAATGTATTGAGGAAGTACTTTGGAAAGTAATTAAGAAATGGAAAATGACTATATATGTATTGGTGCAGTACTCGCAAAGCTCAGACAATGTGATGACAATGGTGCTGTCAGCAGTGTACACGACCGGGTGGGTCGGGATCGGGTTCTCGAAAAACGGGTCGATGATCGGGTCGAGTGCCATGGTTGGATGGATCAACAGAAAAGGGCATCCCAAAGTTAAACAGTACTTTTTGGAGGGCTACAATTCCTCCCAAGTCAAACCCGACAGAGGAGACCTGCCGCTGGTGGCCACTGCGCCACCGCACGTGGTGGTCCACGGCGCTATGATCTACTTGGCTTTCCAATTGAGGTACGATTCCCCACTCCACCGCCAGCCTCTCATCCTTGCCTTTGGAACCAAGCATCCTCTGCTCCATCACCTTACCAGACATGTCGATAGGACAACCATTTGGTTTGATTTCTCTCGAGCCCAAGGTACATACCAACTTCATTACTTTCTTACTTTCTCTTTCTTTCGTACCAAATTAGTCCCTCACTAAATTTAGGGGATGAATTGTGAATTTATTAAAAGTTGAGGGGCGGAGGGGCATGACATACAATTTGAAGTGGAGCTATGTGATGTGATTTGAAATTTTGAATTGCAGCATCTGGTATTGGCATATTGGGGCCGGATAAGGAGAAGAGGAACCATGGGGTGTTGGGAGTGATAGGATGGGGTTTAATTCTTCCTGTGGGGGCAATTGTGGCAAGATACTTTAAGCACAAGGACCCGCTGTGGTATTATCTCCACGCCGCGATTCAGTTGGTGGGCTTTGTTATTGGGCTCGCTGGAGTTCTTCTTGGGCTACAGCTCTACAAAAGAATTGGAGCCCACTTCCCATCTCACAGAGGCATTGGAGTTTTTCTCCTTGTTCTCAGTATTCTTCAGGTTTGGATACACCAACCAACCTTACAACAACACTTCCCATTATTATGTTTAAATGAAAATTCAAAAAAAAAATGTTACAAGAAATTTGGTATTTCAGGTTCTAGCATTCTTTCTGAGGCCCAGCAAGGATTCTAAAATAAGAAGGTACTGGAATTGGTACCATCATTGGGTTGGAAGGCTTGCACTCTTCTTGGGAGCCTTGAACATTGTCCTGGGGATTCATATAGCGGAAGCTGGGAACAATTGGAAGATTGGTTATGGCTTCGTTTTGGCCTTCATTTTAATTGCAGTTATTGTTTTAGAAGCGTTATCATACTTGAAAAAGAAACACAAATCCAGTGTGCCTACATCCTTCCATATGGATACAGATGTCTGAAATAGGTTTGAAAAATCCACTGTCCATTTATTTCCAGAAATTTTGATTGAAATACCCCAATGTTTCAGTGTACTTGCTCAATATTTTGCTTTAGTGGAGTTGCTGCGAGTATTGCGTTCCACGATCTTTCTTCAGCAGGAAGAAAGATACATAGTACTGAAACTTTGTACAGCATACTGTCTGTCTGTATTGTACTAATTTCAACCAAGATGGATTTATAGGAATGTGCTCAGGCATGTTTTAAAAGTACTTAAATCTATTTAGATTTCTTGTGATTAAAGTTTCCAGCTCTAGAAAGAACATTTCCGTTGATCTACACAAGTAAAGAACTCTGAAAAATAATGCAGGAGAATTCTCTCTCATTTTCTAAGGACGCGGTTCAGATGTTTTCCAGTTTATTAACGAAATCAAATTACCCCAAGTTTGAAAACACCTGATTTTGCCCCCATTAATGCTACGTGCGATCTCTTTTTTGTCGAAGAAACGTTAGAGAAAGAAGTTTCACGGCAGTAAATGCCTCCTAATGTCTCGAAGTAGGGCCTAACCAAAGAATTCCATGCGTAATTAGAATGCGCTCAGCTAAACAAAAGGGCTGAACTGGTCATGTACACTGATTAAATCATCCAGCAGTTATGATATTTAATGAATAACGTATTCTTCCATCCAAAATACCAGCAAGAGATTCTAACCATGTGCAGCAAAATTTGAACTTTAACCGCAAGTTGGTCTCCCTTGGTGAACTAAACCTGTAAATAGAAGTACAAAAACGATGACAGGGTCTTGAATTAGGGTCTTGAATTGCACATTAATGAAATAAAAACAGAAAAAGAAAAAGAAAAAGAAGAGAATAAGATGCCACCATTAACTAATTGTAATTACCACCAACCTATTTCTGAGGTCAGAAAACTGATGAAACAAGGCATGCACCAGAAGAGAAGCACGCCAAAACCTTCTGTATGTTGAGAGAAGCAAGGCTCTTTTCTTCTATATGCAATGATAACCCTATAATCCTTAATTGGTTACAGAAAACTGAATTTCCGTGTTATGTAGTATCAGCCTTACACTCATTTCCCGAAGAAAAGCTTGGCACCCTGGGAGATTCACTGCCTCGGACTACTCTGCTATACAGAACCTTGAAAGACTGTGAGCCATATGGTCGAGTGAGCAAACTAATTGGCATTCTGAGAGTCTGTTTTCTGTTTCTCTTACCTCTTATCAGAATGCTGAAGGTTCTCTCACCATCAGTTGTCCTTTCACAATTGCTTCTAGCAATTTCATTCTCACCATTGCAGTGATTAAATCCAACCTCAAGATTCTTAATTGAAGATTCATCAAGATGACCGTTTTCCTTCAGACAATTCACTCCATCACCAACTAATTGATCTGCATTCTCCGTCGTTTCAAAGGCTGGAAGCTTCACATCTTTATTAGCTTCCTCCATGGTTTCAACGTCTGCTGGCAGAACTGGCATTGTACTAAGATTCATTGACTCCTCACATTCTGTTTTCATCTGCAGAACGGGATCAGCAATCTGTTCACCAACATGTGGTGGCACCGACAACTCTGCTGGATGACAACCAGGCCAAACTGGTCCAGAAATGAAATCTGGCACATTGGGGTTGACATTACACTGCCATGGGAAAGGGGTGGGATGGAAAGTGCAGTTGGTTACTGGGAAGGGGCTGCTAGTTGCAGGAAAGGTGCTTGTTGGTACCTGCTGGGGCTGAGTGTAAGGAGGAAACATGAGGGGCATCGACTGAATCATATTTGGGGTCGGAGGTGGTGATGGGTATGGATGGTGAGGGGATGAACACATTGGATTTGGCAAAACAGTAGCAGGTCTGGAGTGGATAGCCATGTTTACAGGCCAAGGAGCAACAGGAGGAACAGCTCCATGACCAGGTGGAATATGAACATTCATGGTAATTGGCTGACCACGAGAGATAGATGGATTGAACGGTACTGCTGATGCAGACAATTTTCGATTTGCCAAGTTCCCGGCATCAACTGAATTTACAACCAAGGGCTTGTCTGTCAGATCCCCTGTAACTTGCGAATTGGAGTTAGGACTGCACAGTGGTTCAGAACATCTAGATGATTCCTTCTGGCATAGTTCCATTTTAGAAGAATCAACCACACTTGCCATGTCATTATTCAATACACTGTTCCGTCCATCTTCCTCATCCTTAATATCCACAGGCTTATGTTCTTCAACACTAGCACATAGTGTCTGAGTAGAACTGTGCCGAATCCCATCATCTTTGTTCTCAACAGCAACAATATCTTCTTCTATGTCATCTGTTACTGAGCTTTCATCTTTCTCTTCAGATTCATTAACAGCTCCTATACCTGGAGAAGGTTTCCCATCTTCTTTCATCTCATCTAGCTGTTTTCCTTCATTAGATTCTTGATTATCTGAAGAAATGTTTACCTGCATTCTAGCAATACTACCAGGTGGGGCCAATGCAACTTCCTTGTATGAGGGAGATTTCCCAAGATTGACTATTGAATTCTTCACAGGATGGGCCTCAACTGACGTGAAAGAAGAGCCAGATTCTGTTTGAGAAGGAACCTCTGTACCACTTCTAGAGTCTTCTACAGGCACAACTTTGGCAGATGGAGGGATCGACTTGACTCTGTAAGTAACAGTTCTTATGGTTCTTCCAGAAAACTTGGAACTTTGGGAGGCACTTGTGGTATGGTCGGTGTAGGTCCCATGGGATATCATACGTTTCTTTAAGATGTAATATCTGCTGTTTTGATGAGAAGACTTCTCTGGAGGGGCCTCTGCATCTGTTTCAGAGGTCTTTCTCTGATAACTATAGACCTTGCCAATTGTTGGTCGCCGCTGCCTTAGTCGCCTTCCTGTTGATCCAGCTGACCTGGGCCGATGAACTGATTGCCAGCCGTCATCCCCTTCAGCATGTGATTCAGCATGATTATTGCTATATACGTTTGGCTTTCTCTCAAATGTCAATTCTGCTTTAGGAGCCTCCGACTTGTGTGGTGAAGTGCAAAGTTTGCTTGCCTCGAGAATAATAGCATCCTCATTACCTTGTTCAGGTAATTGAATATCTACAACTGAAGCCTCTTTTGCAGCTTCTTTTACGGGTTCATCAGAATTTACAGAACTGTTAGTCTGGTAGACTTTTCCCTTTTCCTGCAGATGCTAATTAAAATGATACATAAGGTGCCAAAACAACTTCAGTTTATAATTTCTTAAGTGGTTATGACCACATGGCCATCTTGAAATAGATGGCGACTGAAGCTTTCGAGTCTTAAGAATTAGGCAAACCTTGTCATTAAAAACCTTTAAGGAGTGTTCAAAACTTCAAATAAACAACCTGTTAGAAAATTTAAGCGCACATTGCAATAATATTTTATCAATCCGAACAGTTTAATAATAGTTCCTTCCTTTTAGTAATATTTTAATAGCATCAGTACACGTGATTTATATCATGCGTTATTGCTGGTCAAACAGAACTAGATATTTCTTTTCACCTTAATTATCTGTATCACCACCAAGGATAATCCAAAAAATGATAAGTTAAACTTGAAACCTATCTTACCTTTGTGATGAAACTTTTCCTCTTCGCTGCCAGCACATCCTTCTCTTTAGCATCATGATTTGGATTGATGTAGTCCAGCAAGTCAGATACACTGCAAAGTAAAAAGGAAGTAACTACCAGCACAATTGCAACTCTATAAAAAATGCTGCATTATACAGAAAATACAGGTCACATAAAGTTGAGTGTATGAATTTCTCAAAATAAAGATACTTGTTTTAATGGTACTTGATGCAGCAAACAGATTGCTCAATTAATATAGCCTTAAAAAACTGTTAGCAATAACAAAGGCTATACAGTTTAAACAAATTGGTTCCAGAAGGATTAATTCGATTCAGGGAATGAAGCTAAGATGGTTAGCCTGGACTCGAGCTTATACATCCAGTCAATACTTGGTAGACCTCACCTACATTGAAAGCATTTTAATCCATCCTTCTAGTATGATTAAGCACTGAAACAGAAAATTCAGAACTTCAAGTTCTTCAAATGCAGACTACTTTCCCATGGTACATTGTTTCAATGCCCCATTCTTACCTCAAGTGACCTTTGCTGGCAATTGATGCATCTGGCTTCTTAGTACCATTTCGAGCTGCTTCTTGCTGTTCGAAAGCTTTGGACTCAAAGTATTCAAGCCATGCAGCAGCATCCTGCGAAAATCGACAGATGTCAGGCAGCTTGCATACAACTCTAATCTTTTGCTGTGCCCTCCTTAACTGCCTCATTCTGTCAGAAACGAAGGCATCGGACTTCTAGATAGAAAATTGAAGAACTTATGATAGTGCCATTCTCCCATTGAAGTTATAAACATATGTTCTATTGTTCTTTCATCCCATCAAATTCATCATTAACTACAGGGTGCCCTGACAGAAACTCAAAATCACATGATACCTAATCAGGGCCACCCAGGTAATCATGGATGCGTGTTTGTCAATGCTAAGTATGTTGAGTGCCATAGATGCATCAAAGAAAGGTGACAATTATAATCATATTCCCACACAAAAAAGTACCTGAGTGCGCAAGTCATCTGGTCCGAGCTTTGCTCGGAGGATTTGCAAAGTTGTCTGCTCGTGCTGAACACTCAAGGGGTATGCTTCCATCAATGAAAGAGCGATAGCTATAGCATGGTAACTTGCTGCTGTCTGGTGAAATTTAAAGGAAAAACAATTAAAAGTGGTCTGAAAAACGGTTAAATCGCCCACAGCATCTTTCGAGTATAAATGTTCTTAAGGAGACAATCTCTAGGATCCTCATAGTTAGTTGCATCTGTATGATCATCATTCCAATAAGAAAAACCTCTTCCCCGATTTGTAAGAAGCAAGCAGAATCAGATAATTGAATCTCAGTTACCACTATAGTATAAGTTTCCAGGCCAAACAGATTTAGAACCCGAAGAAAAACAGAAGTGGCTTAACCAAAGCATACAGCATCAGGTAGCAATCCAAACATCGTAAGATGTAATGATCGTCAAATAGAGAACTTTAAAAACAGATTTGAACCTGAATATGGTCTGGACCCAGCAACCTTTGGTTACATTTAAGAGCTTTGTGCAGATATCTAAGGGCCACATGAACATTGCCCAGCCCTTCTTCCATCATAGCCACATTGATATATGTAGCAGCAGTATTTGGATGAGATGGACCACATGTAAGATGTAGAAGATATAGAGCACGCTTGACATACCTGATCATAAAAATATAATTTAAAAATAAACAGTGCAACAGGAAATCTGATAAGCATGATCAAGGCAACAGTCAACATGAATACGGGTCCAAAATCATGATTTCAGAACTTTAAGTGACCCAAAATTTTCAATGAAACCCATTACAAGGATGCAACGTACTTCAGAGCCAATTCAGTGTGCTGCAGCCTGTAATAGAAAACAGCAAGATCACCGTAACTCTTCATTGTATCTGGATGATCAAGTCCTAATTCTCTCTCATTGATATCCAATGCCTTCTGCTGATATATCGTGGCCTGAAATGTAGGAGTGACTGATTAGATATTGTACACACACACACATAGATTGGTCACTTCTACCATGAATAGTCCATAAAACTGGGTAAAAGCAATGAGAGAAGGACATTCTACTGAGTGAAACTTTTGAGAGCGACGGACCTGATTAAAATCTCCAGTGTGGTACAGAACCACCGCAAGAAGGCTATAAGCTCCAGCTGTCATTCGGTGATAAGGACCACAAACTGCAACCAGCTTGGCAAGAGCCTACAAGCAACCACAGAAGTGCAATTGAAATTGAAGTAAATACCTACCCTGGATTAACTTAATGACATGCGACTCCAGGGTTTGAAATTAACATACCTTTGATCCATAGCTCACTGCATCTTCTAGTTTTCCCTTATCTAAAGCGGTTTTCGATGATTCTAGGAGTTGCCTTCCATCTGCTGATGAGCATGCTGCTTGCTGTGAAGATAAGAAAAACAGTAAAGAATATTGCTTTGGAATGAAAGGCATAGTCCTCAAACAAGATTACAAAACTTGATGTTCTATGTTACCTTGTGCACTGGAACAAGGCTGACAACATCTGACTTTTGGAATGGCAAGGGTGAATCTGTATTAAAATCCTTCGAAACCAACTCAAGCCCCACCTTAAATATAACCAAGAAAGTAATAAGAACTGGGTAAGCGAGGCTTTCCCTAACCAAATCTT